>CAKJTW010000040.1:0-10000000 GCA_917880005.1 Nanger dama
TAAATATATGAAAACTAGAAACCACTTTTAGCATTATAGTAAAAAAAAAGGCTGTGTACATTTTTGAGTACATATTACAAAGCCATTAAACATGCAGAAATCTATTATCAAAAGGTGTTTTGTATATTATTGGAGATAACAGTAAGTTCTTAAACATACTTGTGATGGAAGATACGAACAAAGGTAAAGAACTTCTAAGGACAGATTCAAGTTTTGTGGAAACTGAGAGTTATACAGAAGTTATGGGAACCCTCCTTAAAAAAATTTTATTTTTTTACTTTACAAATTTTACAGAGACCAAAACAAACAAAAATATGTGTCCATACACTGGGAACATATTGCCAGGCCTTGAAAGGGACTCATACAGGAAGGGGTTCCTTAGGTTTAAGCTTCAGTAGCTTTTGAGTGTCTTGGTCTGCCTTTTTGCATATTCTGACCTGAAAGTAGAAGAAGGTCAAGCCTGTGGCATTCAGTCCATCTCGGATTGCAGCAGTTATCTCCTAGGGGCCCTCTGATACCATCGCAGGCCTAGTAAATTGCCCTACACAACAGGGTTTGTAAAAAGACTGTGGTGGTTCTTTTCTTCATCTCATTTAAGTACATTTATCTTTCTTTTAGTTTGATCGTTCTCCAAGTGCATTGTCTGGACCATCCACTTAGCATTCTGGGGAACTTGTTAGAGCTGCAAATTTGGGGCTACCTAACTAGAAACTCTGGGAGTGGAGCCCAGCCAAGCCCCCCACCACAGGCTGTTCTGGTGTCAACTCAAGTTTGAGGTCTAGTCCTAGAGCTGTCCACCCTCATTTGATATGACAACCACCCAGAAAGCTTTTATAACTGCTGATTACTGGGACTCACCCCCAGAGATTCTTTGTCCTATGAGAGGGAAAAGAAATCCTTCACCACTGAAAGTGAAGGATTTATCGTTTATGGAGCTTACAACACAGATGGAGAGCTGTGTAGATGAACAGTTCATCAGCGTACTTTGTCTTTCCTGAACTCGACAAGGGAATCAGTATCTGTAATTACTTGACTGGCTGAACAGTGTTTTTGCACAGAATCCAGAGTTATCTCCTGAGAGTTAATTTCATTCATTCGTTAAGCCCAGTTTCTCGGACTTCCTTTGAGTCCAGTGGTAAAGATGCCACACTTCCAGTGCAAGGGGGTGTGGGTTCAGTCTCTGGTCAGGGAACTAAGATCCCACGTGCCAAATGATGCGGCCAAAAATTACAGAAAGGAAAAAAAAATCCCAGTTTCTCTGCACTTCACTTAATAGCTCTAACCCTCTCTGAACCTCTGATTCCTATTCAATAAAACAGGAATATGAGAAAAGTACCCCCCCCAGGATAGTGTGAAGATTAAATATGATAAAAGTGTTCAAGTTATTCAGATCCCTTTTTGCAAATACTTTCTAATTTGTCCCAAGTAATAATCTCATCTGTCAAATCTATTTTAAAAGTTTCTTCCATTTCTATATTCCATAAGCTGAATTTCAGGACAGTTTTGGATAATGGAGTTTTTTTTTCTCCTTATGGACTGACTTTTATTGCCCAGCTTTTATATTCCGTGAGCAGTTGGAGGGAGAAATGATTCCTGTGATGTTGGGACAGGGATGGTTGTCTGAGACCTATGTTGTACGCCTCCTGTAGCCCCTTGAAACGTGGCTAAGGAATGGAATTGAAAATTTTATTTTCGATTTCAATTTAGAAGTGGGTTACTCAGTTCAGATGTTGGAAACTTTTTACCTTGGAACAACTTAAGTTTGTGAATTTACCTGTTCAGGCATAAATTATGTGAAATCTAAAAATACACATCAGGTATTTCTGATAAAAATGTAGCATTACAATTGAGATAGAAGACTGTTGACAGTTCCTTGGACAGCAAGGAGATCAAACCAGCCAATCCTAAAGGAAATCAGTCCTGAGTATTCACTGGAAGGACTGATGCTGAAGCTCCAGTACTTTGGCCACCTGATGGGAAGAGCCTACTCACTGGAAAAGACCCTAATGCTGGGACAGATTGAGGGTAGGAGGAGAAGGGTGCGTCAGAAGATGAGATGGTTGGATGGCATCACCGACTCAATGGACATGAGTTTGAGCAAACTCTGGGAGATAGTGAAGGACAAGGAAGCCTGACGTGCTGCAGTCCATGGGGTCACAGAGAGTTGGACGTGACTGAGCTACTGAACAACAACATAAATATACAGGATGCTGAAGACTTAGTATTAAAAAAGGATGTAAAATTCCTGTTAATAGTTTTCATGTTGATTTCATGCTGAAGTGATAACATTTTGGTTGTATTGGGTTATATGAAACATTAATTTTATCCATTTCTTTTTATATTTTTAAATACAGCTCTCAGAAAATATAAAATATGGCTTACATTACTTCTCTTGGACAGCACTGATAGACACTAATAAGAAACAGCAGAGTTGAAAAGCAAGCCGCAGAACTGTTAAGACAAAGTAAAATGATAAAACTGGTCACCTGAGTCATTTATTTACCTTAACCCAGTCAGCTGTCTTCACACTTGGGAGCACTGCACTCCCTTAAATTTGCTTTTGTGGGAGCAAAAGAGCCCTTCTCCCTTTTTCTTGTGATGTATGCCAACAACTTCTGTGTTGGACAAAGTCACAGCCTACCACTTGCCTTCCAAACCTGAGAGGAGTTTGAGCTGTAGCTGCTGAGTTTAGCCACACAAATTTCAATATGGAGTATCTCAATGAAATTCCGTTTTTTAAAATATGTGATTTTGGCCTTTGTGTGTTTTTTTCTGTGAAGTGCTCTTTTAGCATAGGAATGTAATTGTTCTGCCCGGAGTTTTGCTCTGTCCATACAAGGGAGTTACCATTCTTGGAATTCAGATTTATAACCACTTCCTTATTTTGGTACTGCCTCCTAATCTCCTTTTAAAAGGGGACTTGACCTTCATATAATTCATATTTTTCCTTGAAATGTTAAACCACCCACTTCAGCTGCCTTGGCTTTAGGTGACCCATGGAATGTATCTTCCCGGATTGAATGGTACTCATTAAACTGAGCACAGTGAAGATTTCTTGTAAGGTAAACATCAATATAATGCCACTTAAGGATTATTTTCTGCCTTTATATGGCTTTTTCTCCCATTTGGGGGCCCTTAGTCGGAATATCTCTGGCTGAGTAATGGATTTGAGGCTGCTTAGACACTTATGTTGACATTTTAAAGGTGACACTTGAGCCATGAAGTTCTGAACTCGTGGAAGAAGTTTTTAATTTCAGAACGCCACTGCACGGGTGTTTTGCCTGTTGTATCACCATGCACAAGCTACTGCCAGCTTTTTTCGTCTTGATCTGTGTAGTATACTCTTCGTGGGTGGCTCCTGTTACAACAGGAGTGTTTTTTCTCATCTTGGAGCCCTCGGTTATCTGTGCCACCATCGGGGCCCCAAAGCTATGCCTGTGCCTCCTCTGGATATGCCACACGTGGTTCTTTGACCTTGAACTTTTGTACGGAGAATTGCGTGTATGGGGGAGAAATACCCTCTTTCCACTCCAGGAAAGCTTTTTTATCATCTTAACAAGAGGCAGTAACTCAATTAAGACCTCCAGCTCTCACCACTCCCCACATCAATTATAGCATATTAAGAGATGATAAATATGCAAAAACATGAGCCCACAGAGGCAAAGAGGTTGTTGGCTCAGCGTTTTACTGTTTCTTCCGAATGGCGTCAAGGCTTGGCAGCCGATTTTGTGAACAGGGCTGCGGGCTACATTTACGGATCTTAGCTCTGCCAATTACATGCCTGAGACTCCTGCAAGTCAGTTCACCTCCCTGGCTTTGCGCATGGGTAAAATAAGATGCTCTCAAAAGTCTCATTAAGCTTTAAAGTCCTGTATTTCCTGGTAAAGTCACTTTTCAACCCCCCTGTGTTCCCATTCATCTCTGCATCCATTGATAATTGCTTCTGTAAGAGAGTCAGAAAGCAGTACATTTTTACTGGAGCTGTGTGAAGTCCCATGGGCATGTGGAAAAAAGAATACACATCTTAACTGAAGCATGTTCAAGTCTCCCCAGTGCCTCGTCGGAATGTACCTTCTTCTTCCTCTCGTCCTTGGCATTTCTTATAATTTCTACTAACTAAGAACACTCGGGAAGAAGAGTGTGATCCTATTGTATTGAGTGATTATAATGACCTTATTTTTTTTGAAACATGAGGGTCTTTTTTTTTTTTTTTTTTTTTTTTCCTTCACGTTTCCTTAAGCACAAATGCAGGGCCCTAGACAGGAAATCTGTCTCTGACCTCTCCAAGGGGAAAATCAAAGCTTTGTAAAATGGCCAAAGAAGAAAGAGATAGGAATAGAGGAAGGAAAAGGCTCTTATGTCACAGATGTCTACTGTATTTATGAATTTGTTTTCTTTCTGAAGTAGAGTTAGGAAGGGTTATCTTTATTTTTTAAGGAAAGTTTATCTTGTCCAGAAATTGTTTTATCTACCTATAATTGAAGATATAATGTAATATACACTTTAGAACCATACTGAAAGTAACAAAGAAGCTAAGCAGTACGAAATTTAGAATTTTAAGAAGTCTTTAGAGGTCTGATCAGTTGAATAAACATGCCAGCTGTTAAACAGTTGTCAAGTAATTTCCTTGCCCCTTTCACCAAAACAAAACAGGAAAAACTTGGCTTCAGTTTATTTAGAACATATTTCCTAAGTGGTGGGTAGCTCTGAATTTGGATATTTTGCCAACTTGCAATAGTGAAAGTATCAGTAGCTTTTAAAAAATGACTAAAATTGTTGCTTTCTGTTAAAACTATGGAGGGTGAGATTGAATATAAAAGACTATTATGCCACAGATAAAATTAGATGCCCAAGAGCCCTCCTAGAGCCATTTAGTTAAAACATTGCTAATCAAACCATGATGGAACAGTTATTCATTTGGAAATTGATTTCTAAAATCAGCTTTCAAAGTCTGTAGCTACTTAATGTCAGTTTCACACAGGATGGGTTTTCCTATTTCTGAATTTTGGACAACCCCCGCCCCTCCGGCCGTTGAACCCCCACACAAGCCATTGATTGAAAAAAAACCGTAACCCCTATAATCTTGGGCAATTGTTTAACTCCCACTGTACATTAAGATTGCCTGGGAAACTTCAAAGAAAACTAAATCCCAAACAATTTCTGCCTCTTGCCCCTTGCCGCACCCCCCCGCCATCCCTCCACCCCACCCCACCCCCGACTGCCAAAACTAACTAAATCAAAGCTTCTGGAGAGGACCCTGGGCTGGGGTAAATGTCCAGAGCTGAAACTGTTTAGAACCATTGATCCAGGATAGCACGTGGTCCTGTAGCAAGGAAGTAAGTATTGTAGATACTTCTGATCTGAGAAGCACCTCGATGAATTACCTCTATCTTCACCTACTACTGATCCCCCAGTGATAAGAAGTAGAAAAACCTGGTTTTCAAAGCATCCCGGAGAAATCAAATGCAATGGAAAGCTGCATTTAGAGCAATTTGAATTGTTTTCAAGTGGATGTTTGCAGTTTGTTTGGCTTTCAGACTGAGCTGTGCAGGCAGATAGCTTCAGTCTTAGACCAGGGACATTTGAATTTGACCTCGGTGAAGAAATGCATTCTCACTAACCAACTGTGTTTGTTTGCTAGAGCTTCCGAACAAAGCTCCATAACCAAAGTGGCTTAGAACAACAAAAGTAATATTGCCTTTGGGCTCTGGAGGCTAGAAGTCTGAAATGAAGGTGTGCAAGACTATGGTCCGTTTGAAACTTGTCGTCCATGTTTCTTCCTGGTTTCTGGTAGTTTGCAGGCTGTCTTTTGACTACTTTGGCTTAGAGATTCATCATTCCAATCCTCTGCCTTCCCTCCAGGTATCTATCTGTCCAAATTTCCCCTTTTATAAGGACAGCAGTCCATTGGATTAGGGCACACTCTGTTAACCTCAGTTTAAATTAACTACCTCTAGAAAGACCCTGTTTCCAAATATGGTCACATGATATACCAGAGGTGAGGACATCAATGAATCCTGTTTTTTGGAGGACAAAATTCAGACTGTAACACCGACACATGAAAAAGAATCTTCCTTTAACATGTTTACTTCGTTCTTTTATTCATTCTAAAGGTGGAATTCTTCACTCATAAAGAAACGTCAGACTAAATGCAGGTTGGACTCATTTTCCTCGGTAGAAAGATTATGGCAGATAGAAGCTGAGCTGCTAGAATGGTAGAACGCATGGTCCTTAGTGCATTTGTTTGGAGGAAATAAATGCTGCGATGGACAGGAAAACTAGACTCCAAATCAGGAACGAGTGACTTCTACGTGTTACAGCATGCACTGCACGTTTGATCTGTGTGTGCGTGCATGCATGCTCAGTCACTCAGTTGTGCTCGACTCTCTCTGACCCCACCAGGCTCCTCTGTCCATGGGATTTCCCAGGCAAGAATACTGGAGTGGGTTGCCATTTCCTCCTCTAGGGGATTGAACCCACATCTCCTGCCTTGGCAAGCAGATTCTTTACTACTGAGCCACCTGGGATCTATAGTTTTACTTCAAAAAGATGGAATTCCCTGGCAGTCCAGTGGTTAGGACTCAGTCCTTTCACTGCTAGAGCCTAGGTTCAATCCCTGATCCAGGAACTAAAGTCATGCAACTGTGCATATCCAAAAAAAAAAAAAAATCTTCAAAGAAAAACCCATCCAGCTACAGGCTAAAGGCTTTCAGACAATCTGCTAGAGAGTCCTGACATGCTGCAGGGCACCTGGAGCCTGGGGGACTCTGATGCTTGTCAAACATATGTCTAGTTGGCATAAAAATATGCTTGAAAAAAATTAGAGAACAGTCATTCTCAAGCTTTCTCTAAGGAAATGGACTGATTTTGTTTGATCATGTTAAGAGAAAAAGTTCAACCACATCCATTTGAAGTTTTAACTAATTTTTTTCAGGTGATTCTTGAATAGGGCAGCACCACCTCCAGCAACCAGAAGAGAAGGGTGCTTCAAGGGACTGTACAACATGGAAGGCGTATACAGAAAGAAGGGGCTTTGGGCTATAAGTCAAGGAAAGAAAGGATCAGTTTTTTTTTTTTTTTTTTAAAGGCAGGATATTATCCTTCTCAGGGAGGTAAGCAGGTAGGGCAGGGGCCATTATCATGCAGATTGCTGCCCCTTCCTCTGGAGGGTGAGAGAGGGCCCAGGAGACCTCACTGGTGCTGATCAGAAAATTCCAGACTATATATCCCTGATGGCCCAGTGGATAAGAATGCACCTGCCAATGCAGGGGACACAGGTTCGATCCCTGGTCTGGGAAGACTCTACATGTCGCAGAGCAGCTGAGCCCGTGCACCACAAATACTGAGTGTGCACTGTAGAGCTTCAGAACCATAACTGCTGAAGCCTGGGAGGTCTCAGGTCGGTGATCTGCAGCTACTGAGCCTGTGTGCCACAACTACTGATGCCTGCACCTGAAGCCTGTGCTCCGCAACGAGAGAAGCCATTACAAGGAGAAGCCCATAAACCACAACGAGGAGCAGCCCCGGCTCACAACTAGAGAAAAGCCTGTACATAGCAGTGATGACCCAGCATAGCCAAAAGTTAAAAAAAAAAAAAAAGACAACAGTAAAAAAAAAAATCCAGACTGGTTGATTAAGATGACACTTCCGGTGAAAGTCAAAACTGCTGTTAGGCTGGGTATTAAATCTAGGTTTGGTAACATGGGCTTTAGCACATGTGACACCATTTGGGGCTTGTGGTTTTTCTCTTTAGCAATTGTGTTTGTTCATGTGGTGGGGCTGGTGGGTTAAAGCACTTGGTTGCTGGATTCATAATTACTTTGGTATGATTCCTTAATGGTGAGCCCCCCTTGGGTTCTTCCTGTAGGGTTGACACTCTGATGATAGAAATTGTGTCAGTATGAGGGAATATGTCCATGTCTCTTGTTACTCAAGGATGGACTGACTGTCTTTGGGGCACCGAGGCTCAGGAATTTGCTGAAACTGCCAAGCTAGGGGAAAGAGCAGATTTCAGTGGTTCCCAAACTTGCTTGATGATAAGAATCACCTAGGGTGCTTATTAAAATCTCTAGGTCGTCTCCCCAGAGATTCTGGTTCCGTAGGTCTGGGTGGAGCATGGGAATTTATATTTCAACGAGGATATTCCCTCCTACCCCTCTACCACCCCCCCACACACATGACTCTTACCCATAAACTTGAGAAACACTGGACTAAATGATTTCTGACCAGCAACCTGAGACAGTAAGGTTCTAATATCTTATTCCTTCTTCCTGGCAGAGATTGCTAGTCAACTACCCAACATCCATTTTCCTGTTCTTTCTTAGTAATAGGACTATCATTTTTAAAATTTGGGATTCAGTGTACTCAGCTCAAAGGTCACATGTGACCAATGAGAAGCTGACATGGGGACTGGGGAAAGTCTCCATAGAGATCTTAAAACTTTGCTGAAAGCTACTTGTTTTTCACCTATTCTGCCATCATCCTCTATTTTCTGCCTGGGATCAGGACTTGATGGCTAGCATTCCAGCTGCTATTTTGGGCCCTATGGTGACCTTAAAGATGGAAGCCTTGTATTAAGGTGCTGGAACAGATAGAGTCCCAGTCTCAACTGCCTTGTCAGCTCTGGACTGACTCTTCTCAGACTCTGTTTATGTGTCAAGACATATCTTGTTTAAGGCACCATTTTGTTGAGTTTCCTTTCATATATGGTTAAATCTAATCCTTAACTGATGTATCTCTAAATATTGAACTTTGACTTTCCTCTAAGCTAAAATCACATTATTGACCAGGTCATCCAATTTCTCTGTGTCTTTAAGGTAGATTTTCTAAAACTAAAACCTGCTCTTTCTCCCCACAAGGGTAAAAGGAACAATTTGTAATTTATATCTAGGGACTCTCTCAGTTCCAAGAAGTGGGAACAAGTCCCTTTGTGGAAAAAATAAGTTGTCACATATCCTTAGTGAGTCAGGATCAGAAATAGAAGTTTTCAGTCGATAGATGCATAAAGAAAGGGATGTGAGTGAGAAGTCAAGGGCGTTGGAGAAAAGTTAGACAGTTTCCTTATTTTTGAAATTACTTACTTTTAAAAGTTCTTACTTTATCTGACTATTGAGGGAGTTCAGTCATCATCATGTGTTGAAAGCACCTTGTGAACTGTACCATGTCTCATGTATGTTATTTACTGAGCACTTCATTGTATATATGATGTTGTTTCAGATACTTTAGGGAGAAGGCAATGACACCCCACTCCAGTACTCTTGCCTGGAAAATCCCATGGACGGAGGAGCCTGGAAGGCTGCAGGACATGGGGTCACTAACAGTCGGACACGACTGAGAGACTTCACTTTCACTTTTCACTTTCATGCATTGAAGGAAATGGCAACCTACTCCAGTGTTCTTGCCTGCAGAATCCTAGGGATGGGGGAGCCTGGTGGGCTGCCGTCTATGGGGTTGCACAGACTTGGACACGACTGAAGTGACTTAGCAGCAGCAGCAGCAGCAGATATTTTAGGCCAGTTTCCTCAAGTGGCTCTGTTGAATTTTTAACAGGCATTGTAAGGAAGAAAAGTTTCCTGTGTCAAAGAAGTTTGGAGATTGTCCCTTTCAGCAAAATAAATAGGTTTGTTTACTACAGGACTGCCTGGTGCCTTTAAGCTGTTAATGTACATTGTAAATGTCTAAGAAAGGGGAGGGTTGTATGTGTGGGGTGCGGGGGGTGGGGGTGGGGGGGTTGGATAATGCCATGTGATAGGTAATCTTTTTACTTCACAACCATGGGTTGTGCACCTTGGACAGGACATCTTGGAGAAATGCAGCTTTGTAGGGGAAATCACAGAATATGTAAGAACACAGATTTAGTGCTGGCCAGATGCAAGGCCCTGGATCCCCACAGAAAATGGGAGATGTGGTTCTTGGCATTGGGGAGCTGCACTTTTCTCTGGGGGATAAGACATTTACATGTAGGAGAAGAATATTTAGAATAGGATCTTAAGTGCTGCATGAGTGATTAAAAAGAAACAAAAACAAAACAGGCTTTCTAAGTTCAGATGAAGGTACAGTCAATGCCAAAGCCTTTGACTGTGTGGATCACAATAAACTGTGGAAAATTCTGAGAGAGATGGGAATACCAGACCACCTGACCCTCATCTTGAGAAACCTATATGCAGGTCAGGAAGCAACAGTTAGAACTGGACATGGAACAACAGACTGGTTCCAAATAGGAAAAGGAGTACATCAGGGCTGTATATTGTCACCCTGCTTATTTAACTTATATGCAGAGTACATCATGAGAAACACTGGGCTAGAGGAAGCACAAGCTGGAATCAAGATTGCCAGGAGAAATCAGTAACGTCAGTTATGCAGATGACACCACCCTTATGGCAGAAAGTGAAGAAGAACTAAAAAGCCTCTTGATGAAAGTGAAAGAGGAGAGTGAAAAAGATGGCTTAAAGCTCAGCATTCAGAAAACAAAGATCATGGCACCCAGTCCCATAACTTCATGGGAAATAGATGGGGAAACAGTGGCTATTTTTCTGGGCTCCAAAATCACTGCAGATGGTGACTGCAGCCATGAAATTAAAAGATGCTTACTTCTTGGAAGGAAAGTTATGACCAACCTAGATAGCATATTAAAAAGCAGAGACATTACTTTGTCAACCGTCTAGTCAAGGCTATGGTTTTTCCAGTGGTCGTGTATGGATGTGAGAGTTGGACTATAAAGAAAGCTGAGCACTGAAGAATTGATGCTTTTGAACTGTGGTGTTGGAGAAGACTCTTGAGAGTCCCTTAGACTGCAAGGAGATCCAACCAGTCCATCCTATAGGGGATTAGTCCTGGGTGTTCATTGGAAGGACTGATGTTGAAGCTGAAACTCTAATACTTTGGCCACCTGATGCGAAGAGCTGACTCGTTTGAAAAGACCTTGATGCTGGGAAAGATTGAAGCCAGGAGGAGAAGGGGATGACAGAGGATAAGATGGTTGGATGGCATCACTGACTCAGTGGACATGGTTTGGGTGGACTCCAGGAGTTGATGATGGACAGGGAGGCCTAGCATACTGCAGTTCATGGGGTTGCAAAGAGTCGGGCAGGACTGAGCAACTGAACTGAACTGAAGGTACAGTCTTTGTGAGGTGACTATCAACATGAATTTAATGAACATTTCAAAGCACCTTCCATGAGTGCTCCAGAAGATGCTGAGGTGGCCTATTTGAGTTTTATTTTCTTTTGAGTAGTGAATTTTAGTTCTATTAAAACAGTCTAAAATTCTTCAGATAGAGTTCTAAATTTTAACCATAAAGACTCTATTACTAGATTTCTGTATCACTTTCAAGCATCCATTAATAAGTCATTTTAATCCTCTCTTTGCTGGCTTCTGTTGCTCAACCAGTGTTGTTTAGAATAGCTTTTAAAGTCACATTAAACATCCCTGGGTCAAGAAGATTACCTGGAGGAGCTAATGGCCACCCACTCCAGAATTCTTGCCTGGATAATCCCATGGACAGAGGAGCCTGGTGGGCTGCAGTCCATGGAGTTGCAAAGTGTTGGACATGACTGAGCACACACATACATAAACCCAAGTGAGATTTGCAAAATTATTTTACAATTTTAGGCAGCCATGTGAATGTAGCATTGGGTTAATTGGGATAGGAAAGTGAAGGGAACCAAAATTAAGTATATATACTTCCTAGTGGACATTCCAGCCAAGAAACCAGAAGTGTGATTTTCTGTTTGATTTTCAGGGCTGAGTGGTTTCACTCCTTCCTGGACTCAAGATCATACGATTGTGATCACATGTTGCCATAAGTATAAAATATTGGCCTAACGAATTATTGGACAGGAAAGGAAGCAAGAACTCCGAGTTTTAAAAATTGAACACCATGTAATAATAATTAAGCCTCTTCTGTTGAGTACAAGAGCCAGGAGTGTTTAATATGCAATTAGCAATGCTATGTTCAAATACCTTCCTGACATTCTCAGAAATTCTTAGCCTTAGGATTCTGTTTTTCATTTACTATTTCTGTCCACCTCTTGGATAAGGGACATGGATGGTATTTGCTGATTCTATTAAGATTAGAGCTTGAAACCAGCCTTGAAAACAACAGCAGTAAACCAGCCTTGAAAACAGTAAACCAGCCTTGAAAACAGCATATATGCAATGAAAGTCAATTCTGGCCATTGAAGAAAAGGTGGAGCCAGAGAAGAGGACTTTAAGGCCATGAACATTCTCCTGACATCTCCCTACAGGAATATTGTGTTGGGGGTCAGGGATATTTGGGTTACACAAAGAAAAGATCGTTTTTCAAAAAGCACCCCAGTATTTTAATAGATGCTTGTATATAGTATTTCTACTTTTGCACTAAAGGCAGTATTTCCTCATTTTATAGAAGGAGCTGAGACTCAAAAATGGAAAGTTTTCCCCAATGTCACAGAGCTAGGAGGTAGCAGAGCTGGAATTCAACTCAGCCCTGTCTGATGCAAATGCCCTCAACTCTGTGTCACATCAGCAAAGCTATTTTTTAATTTTTAATAAAAAGTCTTTTAATATAATAAATTCTCAAGTGATAGAAACCAGTTCTCTAACTAATAAATTAGTATATATTGAAAACTCTAGATTTTTACTCTAACTTTGTAATTGCTTAAGTACGGGAAGCTCTGGTGATCCAGATGGTAAAGAGTCTTGCCTGCAATGCAGAAGAGCCAGGTTCAGTTCTTGGGTCCTGGCGAAGGAAATGGCTACCCACTCCAGTATTCTGGCCTGGAGAATTCTATGGACAGAGGAGCCTGGTGGGCTACAGTCCATGGGGTCACAAAGTCGGACATGGCTGAGTGACTAACACTTAAGTTTTTATGGGCTTCCCAGGTGGCACAATGGAAAAGAACGTGCCCGCTGATGCAGGAGGCGCAAAAGACTATGGGTTCAATCCATCAGTTGGGAAGATCTTCTGGAGGAGGAAATGGCTACTCACTCCAGTATTCTTGCCTGGAAAATCCCATGGTCAGAGGAGCCTGGCAGATTGCTGTCCATAGGGTTGCACAGAGTCAGACATGACTGAAGTGACTTGGCGAGCATGGTATCCCACTCAGTCAAGCAGAGTCCTTTCCAGGTCTGGAAGCCACCCTCTTGTTTATTCTGCTCCAGGCTCGCTTTTAAGTTCCTGAGCCCACCCAGCCTTTCATGTTCTATTCCCACTCTAGAAGGCTCCTCCCCAAGGCACCCACAGGGCTGCCTTCCTCCAGGTCTCTCTGCTCAAATGGCACCTGGAGAGCTCTTCCCTTACCCTCGTTGTGATTGTTAATTCAGTCGCCAAGTCATCTCCAACTCTTCATGTCCTTGCGACCCCAAGGACTGCAGCATGCAGGTTTCCCTGCCCCTTCACCATCTCCTGGAGTTTGCCCAAGTTCATGTCCACTGAGTCCCTGACACTGCCCCCCCCGCACCCCACCCCAATCATGCATTCCTCTCGCTTCCTCTCCTTCCTTCCACCTGGTAGACCTTTGTCACTCTTGACATGTTATCTGCTTATCTTCGACTGACTTCTTAGTGTCTGACCTGTCTATAGACTTGTTTCTCCTCTGAGAGCAGCAGCCCTGTGAGGACCTAGGCTTCGGCTAGTTCACTGCTGGATCCCCTGGCACATAAGAGGTGCTCAAGGGATCTCTGTTGAATTAATGAGTAAGTGGATGAATGAATCACAGTTACCTCAGTTATAAATGAAGAATGTTATCATCCATCTTCCCAGTTTTATAAGGCTGGATACTTTGAAGAAAATGAGGCTTTAACAACAACAACAAAAAGGATTTCCTGGCTGAAATTTATGTCTGTGTGTGCAATATTTGGGTAGTTATAGTTCGGTACAAGAAAAACAATGATTTCCTGTCCTCTAGGAATTTGTGATCTGTAAGGAACTCTGACTTCGGAAATGCCTGATAGTATGCATCTGGAGTTGTTTGTGGCAACAGATGAGGCAAACAGACAAATATTCTATATTATAGGAATGGCATAGGTTTTAAAGGATAAGTATGGATGGATTCATGGGGCCCACATCTTTTGAGATAACGGGAATTTGGTGCCACTGGTGGTAAAGCACCCACCTGCCAGTGCAGGAGACATAAAAGACATCGCTTCGATCCCTGGGTCAGGAAGATCCCTTGGAGGAAGGCATAGCAATCCACTCCAGTACCCTTGTCTGGAGAATCCCATGGACAGAAGAGCCTGGCAGGCTATAGTCCATGGGGTCGCAAAGAGTTGGACATGACTGAGAGACTTAGCATGCACACATGTAATCCAGGTGAGGCAGAAGCTCCTGGTTGTGGCCAGTTCAGCTGGGGGCCATGTACCTCCTTGGTCAGCAATCCTGTCTCGATTTAGAAAATGAAGTGGTGAAAGACAGAAATAGGTCAACTGCTTTTGTTATGTGGCTAGCAAATTATGAATTTGGGGTTAATTTCTTATAATATCTTCTCCTACTTCCTACCCTTCCAGTTATTCTCTTGGTTTCTAGGTTCTTTTCCTTTAAAAGGTAAGGGGGAGAGCATGGGTAGACCAGATAACTGTCCATGAAACTGTCTTCCCCCTCTGGCTTTCACTGAAGTTGATAGATTGATAAGATTCTAGGAGAGAATGGAGGACCTTTTGGGCTAAAGCCTCTGCTCTGCATTTGGGAGATAGGTTCTCTGACTGTTGGTGGCCAATATGTGAATCTGTAAAGTGTGTATTTGCACATGTGTGCGTATGTAATGGATTCTAGTTGTGCACTTGAGATAAAAGATGTATTTTTTTCATTTATGAATTAAACTGATTAATTGGTAGTTCATTTTAAGACTATTTATTTTGAAGAGTTACCACCGCCAATAATCCTTAAATTTTTCACATACCTAAAGTTAATGATAATAGGAAATGTGCTTTCAAAATCTTGAGTCTTATTTTCTTCTTTTGCCATTTAATCAGAGCTGAACAGCTCACAAGCAGAAATCATGGGGTTTGGTATAGACACAGTTGTTAAAACTGCACTTTGATTAAAAAAAAAAAGTAAAACGTGATTTTCTGAATTGGAATTTTAGTTGCTTTGGCACCGACCACCTTCATTAGATATTGTAATTCCCCTCCTTTATCTCCTCCTTTTTGAGAAGAAAGAAATCCTTGTGGAATGCAGTGATTTAAGAGCTTAGGGCTGGGGAGAGTAGCCTGGGGCTGTCACATGGTAGGACTTGCCTCCCAAAGCAAGGCCTTCTTAAGGGAATGAATGCTGATTACTGCAGTTGAAGAAAAGAGCCCTGGGAAGGGGGAGTACCTCCCCACCCACCCCAGACATGCCCATTTGTCTCAGGCTGGAGGTTGCTTCTTGCTTAGCATCCCGCGTGAATGTAATGGCAAAAGACTGGTGAAACTGCCTTTCTTTTCTGAAAGAAGCCTTTCTAAGGCACATGAAGTACCAGCATTCTCGCCTCTTTAGCACAGATCTGAATGGAGCAGGCTCCCATTTCTCAGGGAGCTGATGAACTTGCTGTACATCCCTGATGAATAATAAAGTCGTCCCCTCATCTATCACGACCTTCCCCTTCCTACCCCAAGGGAAGCAGAATGCCTGCTTAGTAGGATTTCCTGAAGGACAGAGGCAGGCCGAGGACTGAGAAAGGCCCATTCTTCTCTGCCCGCCATCCCTGTCATTTGCCTGTATATGGAAGTGGAAAGACACATACATCATCATTAGCTCAAGAAAAAATGCTGGCCAGTGGTCAATGGGAAGAACAATTAGCAAATTAATGAACTGTGGCTGGGGGAACCCTCTCAGTGCCCTGGGTAACCACCTTTATTAAATCAGCACAGACGGAATGTTGTTCATTTGCAACTCTTGCATTTTCCTGTGGTAACATAGCCCAACTTACCAGGCATGAATATGAATTCTATGCATGGAGGTGTATAGTTCATGGTTCCCAACTTTTTTTGTTGTTGGTGGTGGTTTGTTTTAAAAGAACATGGTAGATTTATTAGTACTAACATGGAAAAATGTCCAAGGAACAGTGATAAACAGAAATGAAAGGCACGTTGGAGAACATTATTCATGGTGTAAGCTCACCCGTATAAAGAAAGAAAACAAATATATTCGTATGTGTTAAAAGATACCTAGAAAAATTCATAGAAATTTCAACAGTAGTTACTACAGCAGGGAGTAAGTTTAAGGCTGGAGATAGCAAGAGGAGTTTTACTTTTGGGTTTATATCCTTCTCTACTATATGGATTGTTTTACAATGCCCATGTATCACTTTTATAGGAGAACCGATTTCAGAATTCCCAGTGTTTTTAAGTATGAAAACCCTGTTCTACTATATGTATAGGAAGTTTTTTATTTTTATTTTTTTGCTAAGTCACTTCAGTCGTGTCCGACTCTGTGCGACCCCATAGATGGCAGCCCACCAGGCTCCCCCGTCCCTGGGATTCTCCAGGCAAGAACACTGGAGTGGGTTGCCATTTCCTTCTCCAATGCATGAAAGCGAAAGGTGAAAGTGAAGTCACTCAGTCATGTCCGACTTAGCGACCCCATGGACTGCAGCCTACCAGGCTCCTCCGTCCATGGGATTTTCCAGGCAAGAGTACCTTTAACTTGGGGGCACTTGAAGTTTTCTCATACGTGACATGGTGCCTGGCACAGGGAGTTGACATTTAAATATTTGTGTTTCTGCTTCCTGCCTATGCTTTCCTACCTGCAAGACAGACCCAAAGCCAGTTATGTATAAAATCAAATTAATAAGTGAATTCTTTTTGCTTGTGAGTATTAATGCACATTCCAGCTACTAGGACTGTTTAACTGCCAAATTTAGTGGCATGAAACATTTACTACACTCACACTCTTCTGGATGGGGTACACTGGGGCAGCTTGTTTCTCTGATCCATGATGTGAGACTTAGCTGGAGAGACTCAAAGGCTGGGTGTGGGAATCACCTGGAGGCTCATTCACTCATTGTCTGATGGTGGCTTGTACCTTAGACTTTCATTGAGTCTTTTCAAAGCATTTTTGTCCCCTCTGTGTAGCCTGGACTTCTTCACAGCATAGTAGCTGGGTTCCAAGAGATGCATCCTGAGAGAGAGCCAGACAAAAGCCACATCGCCCTGGTGTTGCCTCTGCTGTTTTCCATCACTTGAAACAGTCACAAAGTCTTCTCCAGATTCAAGGGGAGGAAAAATAGACTCTTGACTCTTGATGCAGGTGGCAAGGTTTTGGAATAGCCATATGGGACCAGAAATCTTGTAGTGCTACTTTTGGAAAATACAATTTGCCACAGTATGTAAACAGTTTATAAGCTTATAGGCTTAGGTGCTTCCAGAAGATTCTAGCACTGGTGTTTGTTTGGTTACTGCATTACCTGCCAGCAGGTACACTTACCAGAAGCTGAGAACTGAATATAAGGAAGGGCCTGGAGTACGAGGTTTTGAAGTCTGTCCCAGGATACATATTACCTTCCAGCTTTGAACTTGAGCCTGAGTTTTCATGTAAAAGCCACAGAAATGTTTGGTTGTCAACCACAAACAGAACTCAAAGGTGTAAGACACACTTGGAAAACCAAAGATCAATCCTTTTCTTTGCCTAGTGCCATAAGGTTATTTTATTTCCTGACAAGAGTCAAGTTACCTGTATATCCTACCTTGACCCCACTGATAACAGTTCATGAGCTTTTTGCCTGAGATTTATTTTAAAGTCATTTAGATTGTTCTAGGAAAGTTGTAGTGTTTGGAACAGCAGTTGTGGAGGAGAGGAGCTGACCTTTTCAGATGTGATCACTCTTATTTTTCCCAGTAGATAAACATGTATCAATCACTTTTCTCTTAGCTTGTTTGTCAAAGAGCTGTCTTAAAGCTAAACAAACTAAACCCTCAGGAGTATAAAGCCAAAAAGAAATTTTGCGGAGAAAGAGTAAAAATTACATATAGATCACCTAGTTTGATTATGTATGAACCAGAAAGCCCAAGGGAGGAATGGTGGGGTGAAAAAGGACTGTAGTTGTTGATCATTTCTATGGACTAGAATTAGTCTGTGACATATTCAGTTACTTGAGATTTTGTAAGTCACTTCAATGACTCTGTCTCAGATTTTTAAAACACTGTCAAGTAAATATAACAGTTCTATTGACTGAAAAAAATTGCACAGCTTAAAAGTTGAGAATTGTGTTTAATTTGGCGGATAGCTAAGGACTTCAAGCCCAAGAGAAAGGACTCTCAGAGGGCGCTGAGGGACTGCTCCAAAGAGGTAAGGGTATATATAGGAATTTTTGCAAAAAAGGCAAGGTAGTCAGAACATCAAAAGATTCAAGAAAATCAGATATCTCAAGTTAAGGAATTTAGCGCTCTTGTATGTGTGGAAAGATGCCAAGAGTTTGGGCTCAAGAAATTATGCCTTTGATGTGCACCTCAGCTATCTTGAGCAAGGATCCTGTTCTTTTCTGTCCTGAGTCCCCTCAGGGCTCATGGTAAGGGAGCAGCTGTAGTGGCTGTGATGTCCTTTGTTCACTGCTGACAGGCAGCATTCTTCATTCACAGTTCAATGAGATCTCACCGGGCTGTTTGGGATACACCAGGAATTGTCCAATCACTAAGTCGCGTCCGACTCTTTGTGACCCCGTGGACTGCAGCACATCAGGCTTCCCTGTCCTCCATTATCTCCTGGAGTTTGCTCAGATTCATGTCTGTTGAGTCAGTGATGCCATCTGATCATCTCATCGTCACCAGGGGTAACAGAGGTGAAGTCTTTGGAAATGTACAATGCTATTTACATGAGAAGTTCTGGCTTTTTTTTCAGTCAAGGTAGGACCCCCTGGCATGGTGCAGTGCTACTAAGAGAGGAGGGACAAAGTCCAGCTTCCTCATGCTGTTCCTTTCCCATTTCTTGTCTTTTCCCTCTTCTTTCCATCCCCTTTCTTACCTCTTTTCTGCTGTCTTCTTAGGTCCTTCTTTCCCCCTCTGTCTTGTCTAAGGCCTTGGATCTCTACTGATCCCTGCCGAGATTGCCTGTTAGATTAAACACCTAACAGCTTATGGTAAAACTATGTCTTTAATATATATTTACAAAGATTTCACATCCTGCCTGGCCCCAGGCTTAAGAGGGTTTGGTAACTTATTTTATGATTACTATCTAGCCTGCGGGGAGACTCACTTGTCAGGGTCAGATAAACTTAAGTCCTTGCTGCTTTCTACACCGAGCAAGATGTAAAATATTGCCCAAGTGACAGATTAGTGCCTGAAATTCAGCGTCTGCTTCGATGCCTTGGACTTGGGCTCTTGTTTAAAATCATCTCTTTATTTTCTCTGTCAGACAGTGTTGTAATAGATTTGCATATTTTTCTTAATTGGAAATTTCTGCCTGATCTAGAGGAAAATAAAAGTCACTCAGTCGTGTCTGACTGTGGCCCCATGGCCTGCCAGGCTCCTCTGTCCGTGGGATTCTCCAGCAAGAATACCGAAGTGGGTTGCTGTGCCCTTCTCCAGGGGATCTTCCCCACCCAAGGATCGAATTCCCATCTCTCGAATCTCCTGCACTGGCTGGCAGCTTCTTTATCACTAGCGCCACCTGGGAATCTAGAGGAAGGCTATCTCTAAATTGTTGTTCAATCACTCAGTCATGTCTGACTCTCTGCAACCCCATGGGATGGCAGCACACCAGGCTTCCCTGTCCTTCACCATCTCCCAGAGCTTGCTCAAACTCATGTCCATTAAGTCAGTGGTGCCATCCAACCATCTCATCTTCTGTTTTCCTCTTCTCCTCCTCCCTTCAACCTTTTCCAGCTTCAGGGTGTTTTCTGATGAGTTGGTTCTTTGCATCCAAATTGCTTTCCCCCAAAAGTGAGCTTTATTTATCCATGTAGCCTAATAGTGAGAAAATAATATTTTTTTCAAAGAGTCCCTCCATTTTGGTCTGGATTGTACCTCCCACCCCATTCATATGTTGAAGCTCTAGCCATCAGAACTTCAGAATGTGACAGTGTTTGGAGATCAGGCCTTCAAAGAAGTGACTAAGTTAAAATGAGGCCTTTAGAATGGGGCCTAACCCAATCTGACTTTTGTCAAAAATTTGAACCCACGAGGAGACACCAGGGGTATTCAAACCCAGAGGAAAGACTGTGAGGACACTGCATGAAGGTAGCCACCTGCCAGCCAACGAGAGCAGCTTCAGAAGAAACCAAGCCTGCTGGCACGTTGACCTCTGGCTTCCCAGCTGCCAGAATTGCGAGCAAACACAATTCTGTTGTTTAAGACTCCCAGGCTATAGCGTTTTGTTACAGCAGCCCCAGCAAACTAACATGCATCCAATTTTAGGGAAATTTTGTAAAGTAGGGCTTGTATAATATGGGGACAATCAGATAAGTATAAACTTGTTTCACTTTTTGGGAACAGCTATAGAATGACAGTGAACCAGAACGGGTGTGTGTGTCTGTCTGTCTGTGTCTGTCTGTCTCTCTGTCTAGAAATTCTAGGGAATGGGCCCACACAGCTATGGGGCTGACAAGTCTTTAGTCTTCAGGTTCGGCTGAGGACCCAGTGCAGAGCTGATATTGTAGTGCCATGTTGGAAGCTAGCTGGCATCAGAACTCCTCTTTGGGGGATCTCAGTCTTTTTTTTTTTTTTTAATGGTCTTCAAGTGTTTGAATGAGGCTCTCATATTATGGAGGATAATCTACTATCCTTAAAGTTTACTGATTTAAATGTTAACAGTAACATCTAGGCTTGACCAAACAACTGGCCATCAGAGCCGAGCAAGCAGTTTAACACTTGAAGTTACCTATCTCGTGACAGCGACACCAAAGTGGCATCCTGAACTCAGTCTAAGAAAAGTGGGATTTCAGAAGCGGATTTAAGAAAAGCTAGTACATCATGAGAAATGCTGGACTGGAAGAAACACAAGCTGGAATCAAGATTGTCAGAAGAAATATCAGTAGCCTCAGATATGCAGATGCTGCTGCTGCTGCTGCTAAGTCACTTCAGTCATGTCTGACTCTTGCGACCCCATGGACCGCAGCCTACCAGGCTCCTCTGTCCATGGGATTTTCCATGCAAGAGTACTGGAGTGGGGTGCCATCGCCTTCTCCGATATGCAGATGACACCGCCCTTATGGCAGAAAGTGAAGAGGAACTAAAAAGCCTCTTAATGAAAGTGAAAGTGGAGAGTGAAAAAGTTGGCTTAAAGCTCAACATTCAGAAAACGAAGATCATGGCATCCGGTCCCATCACTTCATGGGAAATAGATGGGGAAACAGTGGAAACAATGTCAGAGTTTATTTTGGGGGCTCCAAAATCACTGCAGATGGTGACTGCAGCCATGAACTTAAAAGACACTTACTCCTTGGAAGAAAAGTTATGACCAACCTAGATAGCATATTCAAAAGCAGAGACATTACTTTGCCGACTAAGGTCCATCTAGTCAAGGCTATGGTTTTTCCAGTGGTCATGTATGGATGTGAGAGTTGGACTGTGAAGAAGGCTGAGCGCCGAAGAACTGATGCTTTTGAACTGTGGTGTTGGAGAAGACTCTTGAGAGTCCCTTGGGCTGCAAGGAGATCCAGCCAGTCCATTCTGAAGGAGATCAGCCCTGGGATTTCTTTGGAAGGAATGATGCTAAAGCTGAAACTCCAGTACTTTGGCCACCTCATGAGAAGAGTTGACTCATTGGAAAAGACTTTGATGCTAGGAGGGATTGGGGGCAGGAGGAGAAGGGGACAACTGAGGATGAGATGGCTGGATGGCATCACGGACTCGATGGATGCGAGTCTGAGTGAACTCCGGGAGTTGGTGATGGACAGGGAGGCCTGGCGTGCTGCGATTCATGGGGTCGCAAAGAGTTGGACATGACTGAGTGACTGAACTGAACTTTCAAATGGTATTATTAATGGTATGCTTTTGCATGTATAACCTCATTTGATCCTGTCAACCAAACGTTTTTTTTCTCTTCCAGTTTTATTGAGATATAATTGACAGAGTGTGTAAATTTAAGGTGTACAACATAATGATTTGATTTACATATATCATGAAATGATTACCATGATAAGTTTAGTGAACATCTGTCATCCAGCCTCTTGGTTTGATACATGAATGTGTGAGTTAACCACACATTCAGTCATAATATACTCGTTACCCCTAAACTTCTGTTCATGATACAGGCATTTCAACACTCTTGCTACACCCGTTTTATAAATCACTTGGTCTACAGGTTTTGTTTTGTTTTGTTTTGTTTTTTTCCTGCCTTTGTATCTTAAGCAGGGTATAGAAAACTGGTGAGACTCATATTTAATTTTCCTTGGGACTTTGTATCATAATCCTACTTTGCTACCGTGGGAATTCCTGCTTTAAAAAAAAATATAAGCTCTAATTGAGGTAATATTTGAGTTTTACTTTTCTTCTGTTAGGCCATTTGATTGAGGCTTAGAAAAGTAGCCATCTAGTAATTCAAGCTGCTTTTCTGAGGGGACAGTCTTTGATAGAATGGAGAGGTGGGATCTCCTAGGTAACCAAACTTGTACCTCATAATTGCCCTCCTTTTAAAAGAGTCTGGGTCTATTTAAGATGTGTTGGTAACTGTTAAAAGGAAGCCATTAACCAACCCTCCCCCTGCACCCCCAACCAACTTCACTGTGATTTAAATTAATCCCTGCTTTTCATTCTTGCAAGGAACTAATTAACACCCTAATGAGATAGAGTGCTTTAAAAGCAGGTGACTGGTCTCCCCTTTCTCTGGAAGGGGTTAGAATTTTTCTTTGGGAGCAGTGGAAATCAATGGGTAGTTTACTAAGGGATTCAAATAATTTAGAACTATGCTTCTATTATTAAACTCTATTCTCTGTCTGTGACTTAGGGATTATGGAGATGAATTCTGGGATTCACACAACCTAAATAACTTTCTGAATATGTGACCTGAATGTACTTAACAATGCAGATTACTTAGAGAAACTAGAAGAAAATAGAATTGAATAGCCATTTTATCTTTGAAGGAAGGGAGGCATTCTGAGCTAAGAAGCAATAGAAGGATTCAGGAAGTGCACTTAAATTAGAAAGCTCAGGTTCATTGGTAGTAGATGGACATAAGGGCAGACTGACTCAGTCCACTTCCTATTAGTAGAGGGACAGAAGACTGAGAAAATATTTGTAGCAAAAAAATGGTCATCAGTCTTTATTATTTTCAACCCATCAACTCAGTTCAAAACAAGCAGAGGACATAGCCAGTAAATGAACACAGCAGAAGTGTTCTCAGTCACCAGTAATCAAATGCTACACACTAAAGTCAAATGCAAAAGTATCTCATAATACAGGGGAGGGAATGTGAATGTGCTGTGCTTCGTCACTCAGTCGGGTCTGACTCTTTGCGACTACATGGACAGTACCCACCAGGCTCCTCTGTCCATGGGGGTTCTCCATTCCAGAATACTGGAGTTACGCCTTTCCTTCTCCAGGGGATCTTCCCAACCCAGGGACTGAACCCCGGTCTCCTGCAGTGCTAGAGGGAAGCCCAATACAATGGAGGGAATGTGAATTCTGAGCAGATATTTGATATTAAGGAATTATTTTTAAAGGTCTTAAGCTTTATGATAGTGTTTTTTTTTAATCACTGTCTTTTAGAGATAAACACTGAAATGTTGAGAGATAAAATTACATGATATCTGGGATTTGCTTCAAGATATTCTAGATTTGGAAGAGAGAGAAGTGAGTAAGGGTGTGGATAAAATAGAATAAGGGAGAGGGAAGCCAGTAAGTTGATACTCGTTAAAGCTGGGTGATGGGTAGATGGGGATTCTTTTTTTTGTTTTTAAGATTTGCTTTGATGTGGGCCATTTTTCAAGTCTTTATTGAATTTGTTATAGAACTGCTTCTGTTTTATGTTTTGGCATTTGGGCCACAAGGCATGTGAGAGCTTAACGCCCCACGCTATGCGAAGTCGCTTCAGTCGTGTCCAACTCTATGCATGGAGAGCAGCCTACCAGGCTCCTCTGTCCACAGGATTCTCCAGGCAGGAATACTGGAGTGGGTTGCCATGTCCTTCTCCACTTAACACCACAAGCAGGGATCAAACCCGCACCCCTTGCGTTGGAAGACAAAGTCTTAACAACTGGACAGCCAGGGAAGTCTCCACAGGGGATCCTTTATATTCTTTTCTCTGCCTTTGTTTGAATTTTTTTTAATAAAATATTTTAAATGGTTTCTAATAAAAAGTGTTTTTTTTTTTTTAAAAAACAGAACAAAACAGACTCCACACTAACTTCAAAGAAAAGAAACCAGACATGTGCCTTCTAATGGAAGTACACAACACCTTATACGAAATATTTATTGTTGCCAAAACATTGAACTTGAATTTAATCAAGTTTTGAGATCCTCCTTCTGATTTACAGGGAATAGGGAGATAGAGAAACGTGTTATAAATGTCATTATGAGACGCAGTTAGTACAAACTCTGTAGGACGGTTGATCTCACGTCCCTGGTGGCTCAGATGATAAAGAATTCCTCTGCAATTCGGGAGTGAGTGAGTGAAGTTGCTCAGTCGTGTCTGGCTCTTTGTGACCCCATGGACTGTAGCCTACCAGGCTCCTCTGTCCATGGGATTTTCCAGGCAATAGTGCTGGAGTGGATTGCCATTTCCTTCTCCAGGGGATCTTTCCGACCCAGGGATGGAACCCGGATCTCCTGCACTGTAGACAGACGCTTTACTGTCTGAGCCACCAGGGAAGTCCGAGACCCAGGTTCAGTCCCTGGGTCAGGACGATCCCCTGGAGAAGATCCACTCCCCTGGAGAAGAGAGTGGCCACCCACTCCAGTATTCTTGCCTAGAGAATTCCATGGAGAGGGGAGTCTGGCAGGCTATAGTCCATGGGTTCGAAAAGAGTCAGACAGGACTGAGTGACTAAGGTAACACTTTCATTTTTCACTTTCTTCAACAAGTAAATTAAAGAAAAAGAGGGATGGGGAAGGAGGAAAACCTACAGATGAAGAAGCTGAAGAAAGGAGCCACCATTTACAACGTAGGGACCTTATTTGTATCCTGATCTCCAACAAACCAAGAAAAAATTATGAGACAATCGGGAAAATTTGGATTTGTCTAGATGTTTGATGTATTAAGGCATTAGTGTAATTTTTTTTTAAGATATGTGGTATCATACTTATGTTCTAAAAGAAAACGTTCTTATCGTTTAGAAATATTTATTGAAGCTATGCTCTGTGATTTGGGATTTACTTCAGATGATCTGGGGCGGGGAAGTGTTTAAAACGGGAGGATAAGTGAAAGGAGCCCGGCACCGGTTGATAGTCTTGGAAGAGGAGTATAAGTTATTTCCTCTACTCATGGATACTTTAAAATATTTCCTTGAAAAAATACCAGTTTCTGCTCATTGTGGTATAATTGAAAACATTTTTCCACAGTGATGATACCCAGTGCCCTTATTCTTTGCTGGTATCCTTTACAGAAAGCAATTTTATCTGAGATATTTTTGAAAACTATATGCACAGATATGTTTCTGGCTGTGTTCTTTGTGTCACTTCCCTGAAAATAGCCTAAACATTCAACAACAAAGGAATGTTAATTTTTAAAAATAAATTATGGAATTTTCTGTATTCTATTAATATAAAATAACAATAAATTGCCCTGTAAATTTGCTTTTAGTACATTATTAGGATGAAAGAAAGCAGGGCAAAAATTATGCTAGAAAAAATATGCTTAGGACAAATGACTGAAAAGAAATAAAGGTAAATGTTTGACTCTTTTTTTTAGCAGAATATCAAATTATGGGTGGAGATGTTTCTCTTGTATATCTCTTTCTAATTTGTTCTTATGATTATATTTTGTTTTTAAGATCTAAAGGTAAATGGATTAAATGTATAATCTTGTGAATTGAGAAAATATACTCCCATACATATATTTAAACTACACTATTTATCTTCACCTAAAATAAAGATACTGTATTTAAGAAAGTAATATCTTGGAGGCTTATATTTTAAGTGAATGGTAAATTTTTGGCAGTTATATGCCCTGGAAAACTCTTCTATAGATGTTTATTTGTGTCTTTTTACATTTACTTATTTTGAAATAAGCAAGAGTAAGTAGCCTTTATTGGGGACCTGTGGGAGATTTTTTCTATTTTTACTTTTTCTTACCCATTGTGGAGAGGCTGCTGGCAAAGTTGACTTACACAGTGCTTTTCCATTTTCTAGTTTCTGGGCACTCACCTATCTAAGTGCTTCCCTTTTGTAGGATGAAAAAGGAAAGAGTAAGTGGCATCTTGTAAATAGTTTGGGGAAAAATAATTTAAGGAAATGACTAGTCAAGTCACTGATAATCTGGTTACCTTTCTTGGTTAAAGTTGTCATCTCAGCTCCTGTTTTGATAGAGGACAGTTGAAAGCACTGGGGTTGCACCAACTGGGTGAAGTTTGCACAGATTCAAAACAGGAAAGTTGAGGATTAACCAGTGACAGATGGCCTGACCTCTGACCTTCCCGAAGAAGTCTAGCCAGGGTGCATGACGCTAAAGCACTGAAGTTAGAGCGCTGGTGAAAGGCCGCCTCACCCTTCTTCGGCCTGTCTTCTGCCTCTTAAAGCTGCAGCAGGAGTGAATCACAGGCCCCGAGTGGAAGTGGTCCCTGGAGGTGAGACAGATCTGGGCCCAATAGAGACCTGGACCCAACCAGCTGTACTGGGAACCAGCAGCCCACCCAGGGATTGCTCAGGAGTCTGGGGCCTGAAGGCTCAGCTGAATGGGGCTACCCTGCTGTGGGAAGGTGCCATCCGGCCATGTGGTGGGTTCTCTTCTGCTCAGCAGTGATGCTGAGCTACCACCCATGGACCAGTGCCCAGAGGGGCCTGATTCTCTTCAGGTACCCAGAAAAATCTGGCTTGTGGGTTAACTTTATTTTTTTTTTTTTGGCCATGCCATGGCATGTGGGATCTTAGTTCCCTGACTGGGGATCGAGCCCAAGCTTCCTGCAGTGGAAGTGCAGAGTCTTCACCACTGGACCCTCAGGGAAGTCCCTGGCTCATGGATTTGATGGTATTTATTAGACAGAGCCCTAGTACTGGATGTGTTGAATCACCAGCGCTAATTTTACCAAGACGGTTCTGAGTTTCTCCTGCCTTATAAGAGTACTAGTGCTTACCATTAATTTTGCGAAATATTTACTCGCTCTGGGTAGTTTAAAATCATTTGTATAGATGATTTGGTACTTAAGGGTTTTTCCCTCCTTCATATTCAGAAACTGTGATCATGAGGCAAGAATTAACACTCAGGAGACCAGATATTACTGGCATCCTCCCACAGCCTCTTGCCCACCTCTACTCTGGGAGCCTGAAGTAATTTCATTGTGCTTAGAAGCCTCCAAGTGACTTGTGCCTGGATTTCTGAAACACAAGCTGTTCATCTTGTGATAAATTGTTTAAAAAAATTGCTTTATTATACTTAATTTCCTTAGAAATTTAGGATACTTAGGATCCTTAGAAATTTATTAAGGTAAAATAGGAGAACAAGATTCTCTGAGGAGTCTAAGGCCCAAGAAGCTTCAGAATCTGGAATTATACATTTTACCTGGAAGTTATGAAAAGCTTCCCATAGCACAGGGCTTTATCATGGGTCTTGTTCGCTGCTCTGTCCAGTGCACTGGAGGTGCTCAATAAGTTATCTGCTGAATGAATGAATGGGCCAAGCCAGGCTGGGCCAGTAGTGTAGTGCCCTTTATTGAATATGTGCACTTTACCCTATTGGAGCCGTAACTGATCTCATGAACTGTCTCAGGTCTGTGAGGTATAACATTAAGAGGGTCTTTATTTCTCTTCAGTCCTTGCTTTCAACCATGCCCACGGAATCTCCCTTTCCTGTCCCTTCACAGCTGCAACCTCCACAAACTTCTAGAAATTAATCCAGTTTCGGAAGTTAACCTGCAACATGATTTAGATCTCCTTTCTTTCCCCCAGTGCAGCTTGCCCCAGTTTCAGCACTGGACATGAGAGACATGGGGTATCCTGCCCTTTCACTCTGGCCCCTTGCTCTTTGGGGATGGAGCCCCCCCCTCCCCACCTGGAGCAAGGACAGGGAAGAAGCCTGGAGGTGGCAGGAAGCTGAACAGCCCTAGACTTAGCTAATTGCAGCTGCTGCCCGCCTTTTCTCTCTGATCAAGGCTGTTTCTCAGCAGCAGCTCGCTCGGAGATGTATTGCAGGTCTCAGTAACCTGACTCGGGGGCTCTGTCTCCAGCTGGCCCCTTTCTAGCCCCTGTCCCTACTCTCTTGTCCTCAGACAGTTGTACTGGTCAGGGTGTCAACAAGATGGCTCAAGTAAGGCTTCATAATGTGGCATCCATTTGAGTCCCAGGAAATCCACTGGTCCTTGCCTCTCCAAACTGTGGGTGCTGCTTTGCTGGGCCTGCCTCCCTCCTCCTCTGCTCCCTCCCCTTTCTCTTCTCTCTTCTGTCACTCAGGACCTTTCATTTCATTCAGGGAAATCAGTTAGTCCACTGCCTAAATAGATGGACGGACAACCAGTGAAAGAGATTTTGGTTTTCCTTCTTGAAGGCGCCCCCATCTCATTTTGTTGGGGATGGGGAGTGAGCTGGGTGGCTGGGGTGCCTGGAAGCGAGAACCCTGCCCTCCCCCTCAAGGGTCTCTTGTTTTCCCCTCTGCCCTAGTTCTACTAGAGACTGGGAAGCTGGTATTAGTAACTTTAGTTACTTTTTAATAACTTCTGGAGGAAGTATACAACCTCAGTTGTTTAGAAGTTGGATCACTTACTGGTTTTTTTTTATCCAAAGCAGTAGGCTTTGTCCCTCATGCTCAGGCAATAAGGAAAATGATATCAAGATTTTATCAGACACTTAGGTGTCAAAGACATTTGGTAGAAGATAAAGCAGTTATGTTGAGTGATACCATTAATGGTCTGAAGGGTTAAAAAAAAATGTAAACTTACAACCCAGGATGTTAATTGGCAGGCTGGGTAGATTCCAGCAGCATTTGTGCCTCAGCTCATGTATTCTTTAAGTCACACTATGCTGTGCAGACAAATGTTCAGTATGTTCAAGACGGAGCTGTGCATAATCATGGGGACCTGGTGACAACCTAGATGGTGTAAGAAACTTGCTATAAATCATTAGTGATATGGGAAAATATTCAGGATATGTTACCTGATGGGAAAAGCAGGTTACAGGGTCATAGAAGAAAAAGTTGTTTTATGCATAGAAAAAATATGACTGGTACAAAAATTTAGGGCTTCTCGGGGCATTGGAGAAGGAAATGATAACCCACTCCAGTATTCTTGCCTGGAGAATCCCAGGGACAGAGGAGCCTTGTGGGCTGCTGTCTGTGGGGTTGCAGAGTCGGACACGACTGAAGCGACTTAGCAGCGGCTGCAGCAAGTGGTGCAATGGTAGAGAAACTGCCTGCCAATGCAGGAGACGCAAGAGATGGAGGTTCAGTC
The DNA here is from genome assembly GCA_917880005.1 of Nanger dama. Taxonomy (NCBI): domain Eukaryota; kingdom Metazoa; phylum Chordata; class Mammalia; order Artiodactyla; family Bovidae; genus Nanger; species Nanger dama. The sequence continues at coordinate 29,424 of CAKJTW010000040.1, forward strand.
TCTGGGTGAGGGAGATCCTCTGGAGCAGGAAATGGCAAACTCACTCCAGTATTCTTGGCAGAAAATTGCTTGGACGAAGGAGCCTGGAGGGTTCATGGGGTCGTAAAGAGTCAGAGAAGGAGCAACTGAGCACATGAGCATAGCACAAAAATATACAGGTTTATTAATCTTGAATGATAGGATTGAAAGTGATTCTATAGTTTTTTTCTTTTTAATTCTCTGTGGTTTTTGAACTTTTCTGCAGAGTCTTGTTTAGATGGATGAAACATTTTAAAAAGAAATTATACAATTAACTTAAAAGCTAGAATATGTACTTGTATAAGCTCTTTTGTCTTTTACATGTCTTATATCCTTAATTACTGACCAATTTATACATTTCTTATAATTTCTAAACTTTAAGACTCTTTAGTCAGTTTTTCTCCTACTTGGCCTAATAACTCTTACTTCATTCCACATTCTTGCTTATATTTCAACAACTGAATGTCCTAAATATTATTTGGCACTTACAAAGGCATATGGTAATTTGGAAAAATGCCTTTATTACAGTATAAATCTTCCAAGTAACTTTAAAAATTATGTTGTGGTCTCCATTTTGAAGACCAGAAAATGTGAACACTCTTAACTTGCAGAAAGAGCCTCCAAATGCTATTTGTCTTATATCTTGACTGTTCTGTAATTTATTGGAATCACTGAAGTGTTTCAGGGAAATAAATTCCACAGGGTTTATTTAAGTGCCTAGGGCTTAATAAATTAGAATGGAGTTTTAAGCACGCAGAGAAATGTTACGTCATACGTCTGCATCTCTTCGTCTGTGTGAGTCGCGTATCAGCCTATAAAATCTGTGGGTTAGGAACCTGGCTATGGATCTGGTTTTCTGTGCCCCCCCACTGCCCCCACCGAGTCTACAATCCATGGGGTCACAAGAGTCGGATACAACTGAGCAGCTAACACTTTCACACTTCCCTCAGGCCTAGCATGGTGCATGGTACATGATACACTGATGGTTGTGATAAAAACAAACATTTACTCCGTTCTTGATATGTGCAAAGTGCCTACTATGTGGTTTTCACGCGTTATCCTGTCTAGCCCTCAAAACAACTCAGAAGTAGGTGATTTTTAACGTTTTCTGAAGGGAGGAGGGTGCAGAGCTAGAGTATATGTTGAGTGATAATATGAGAAAAATGTCAGTAGTTGGGATGCCAAGGTGGCCTCACATTCCACAGTTACAGACATACCTTGGAAAAGCTTTTGATTAAGTTAAAATTCAGGTTAAATTAGACCATTTTCATGAAAGTCCGTGTACAGCATAGGTTTGTATAAACTGAGATAAACAGAAGGCACAAAAATTCTGTAGTGTTATGAGAAAACTTTATAAGAAGGATCTTTTCAATGGTTGCCACATTTTACTTTATTTAAAACCTGTCAAATCCTCTCTGTTCTGAGTACTGTCATTGGGATAGTTAGGATTCTAAATAGAGCAGTTCAGAGCTAGGATGAGCATGCAAATAATTCTATTATGGTGCAGGATGTGCTGGGAGTAAAGGTGGTGGCATTTAAGCTGTGCTTGACGGGTTTTTGACAACATAAGGAAAGTAGTACTATTAGCATAAAATTTTGGAGGCAAATCTTGAGAATGGGTTTGGTTTTGTTAAAAAAACACTCTGGGAGGGCTTCCCTGGTGGCTCAGTGGTAAAGAAATCCTCCTGCCAGTGCAGGAGATAAAGGTTTGATCTCCTTGCTGGGAAGATGGCACATTGCCATGTAACCGCTAAGCCCACGCACCGTAACTGTTGAGCCTGTGGCAACTACCGCACGCCATCGAGCCTGTGCTCCACAGCAAGGGAAGCCTCCGCAATAAGAAGCCTTTGCGTAACCCCCCTGCTCGCTGGAGCGGCGAAAAGCCCACACAGCGGTGAAGACCCAGCACAGCAATACATAAATAGATAGAATGGTTTTTAAAGAAAAAAATACCACTCAGAGGAATCATGCAGTTATCTGAATGAATACATCATTCATTCGAAGAGGACCACCATCTCCCAGCAGGATGCTCTTTACATAAAGAAGAGTATATTGGAGCAAAATGTGCTGTCTTACGCTTTGAAATATCAAGGCTGAATGTTTAGAGTGGTGGCAATCAACATTGTATTCTTGTTTTCAAGTTCCAAGATGGTCTACATCTTCGTTGTTTTGTATATTAACGGTTTTACTCCTTATGCTACACACCATTTATGTCAACCAAATTTTCTAGATTTGGGGGTTCTTATTTTGATTCATTCCTTGATCTAGGGGACCATGACTTTGAAAACTTAGTGAGCATTTAGGTGAGGGCATACTCATGATTTCTCAGTTCAGTTCAGTTGCTCAGCCGTGTCTGACTCTTTGCGACCCCATGAATCACAGCACGCCAGGCCTCCCTGTCCATCACCATCTCTCGGAGTTCACTCAGACTCACATCCATCGAGTCCGTGATGCCATCCAGCCATCTCATCCTTGATCGTCCCCTTCTCCTTCTGCCCCCAATCCCTCCCAGCATCAGAGTCTTCTCCATTGAGTCAACTCTTCTCATGAGGTGGCCAAAGTACTGGAGTTTCAGCTTTAGCATCATTCCTTTCAAAGAAATCCCAGGGCTGATCTCCTTCAGAATGGACTGGTTGGATCTCGACTTGGACTCCAAGGGACTCTCAAGAGTCTTCTCCAACACCACAGTTCAAAAGCATCAATTCTTTGGCATTCAGCTTTCTTCACAGTCCAACTCTCACATCCATACATGACCACAGGAAAAACCATAGCCTTGACTAGACGGACCTTAGTCGGCAAAGTAATGTCTCTGCTTTTGAATATACTATCTAGGTTGGTCATAACTTTTCTTCCAAGGAGTAAGCATCTTCTAATTTCTTGGCTGCAGTCACCATCTGCAGTGATTTTGGAGCCCCCAAAATAAAGTCTGACACTGTTTCCACTGTTTCCCCATCTATTTCCCATGAAGTGATGGGACCAGATGCTATGATCTTCGTTTTCTGAATGTTGAGCTTTAAGCCAACTTTTTCACTCTCCTCTTTCACCTTCATCAAGAGGCTTTTTAGGTCCTCTTCACTTTCTGCCATAAGGGTGGTGTCATTTGCATATCTGAGGTTATTGATATTTCTCCCGGCAATCTTGATTCCAGCTTGTGTTTCTTCCATTCCAGCGTTTTTCATGATGTACTCTGCATAGAAGTTAAATAAGCAGGGTGACAATATACAGCCTTGACATACTCCTTTTCCTGTTTGGAACCAGTCTGTTGTTCCATGTCCAGTTCTAACTGTTGCTTCCTGGCCTGCATACAGATTTCTCCAGAGGCAGGTCAGGTGGTCTGGTATTCCCATCTCTTGAAGAATTTTCCACAGTTTATTGTGATCCACACAGTCAAAGGCTTTGGCATAGTCAATAAAGCAGAAATAGATGTTTTTCTGGAACTCTCTTGCTTTCTCCATGATCCAGCGGCTCAGGTAGAATTGCCACATGATGCTCAGTGCCTCTCAAAACTCTGTTGGTTTTTATTTAATTAAAAATATAAAAATAGTAGTTAAAAAACAAAACTCTGTTGGTGTTGGGCCACTGCATCCTGGTATTCAGTGTTGTAGGGAAATCTGAGCCAACCTGATTTGGGGAGACGTTGAAAATTATCTGTTTTCAAATTTAAAAAAATTTCAACAAAATGTGTCTCAAGATGCTGGTCTCTTTTCCCCTGCTCTCCATTCCCTAATTCTAGCCACGCTTGGAGACATGCTTTTCTTTAGCTCATGGTAGTTTTCTTCTATTAATTCTTTATATCTTTATTTTGCTTAGATTTCTACATCATATTTTGCCAGGATTCTTTTTCCATATCTTTTTTCCTCTCCTTTGTATTCTCTCTCTCTACTTTTCCTTCGAGTTAAACTTTTCTTATACTTTAGCTCCAGATTTCCAAGATTCCTCAGTCTACTCTTCACCATTCCCCACACATTTTAAATTTGGCATCTTCTTGTAGTCATCTTTGATTTCAGATTGTTCTGTGGAATAGTTTCAGTTTTTTTTCTCCTGAATCTGGTTGAAAGCACACATTTGAAAACTGCTCTAGTTTCTTAAAGCATAATTCTGTTTCATGGGAACAAATGTGCTCTGATTCCTCGAAAAATTTGCCTCTTTTGGACTTGTTGAAGCTGTTTTTAGGACCTGTGCTGTCTCTGGCAGCTAATATTTATGGAAAGGAGGCTGTGCTCATCCGAGATGGAGGGGAGAGGTGGGTTCTGTCAGATACAGTAAGACTCCTATTTGAATATTTCAATCCACAAACCCATTTCAGAAGGCCAAGAACCTGAGGATCGGGTGAATCTGAGGTGGCGGTGGCGAAAGCTCTCGTCTACACTGGAGCTGTGTCAGGGGCAGCCTGCAGCTCGTGGGTACAGTGCCCCTTTCTGGGCTGGCCCCTGGTGCCTCTCGTGTCCTGTTGGCATGGGGTGCACTCCGTAGTGATGCTGAGTGGTCATCCTCACCGTCTTCCTTCATCCCTTTAAGTAGGCGTCATGAATGGAGTTAGTTGGAGTCTCTTCCTGGCAAGCAAGCTTGTCATCGTCATCAGTCTGTTGGCTTTTCCTCCAGCTTGTCCCATCTGACCTAAAACTAGATACAAGAGGTTTCCTGCAGTTTCTGGCTTGTGGCTATCATCCATCTGTGGTTTCCTGAGCAGATGCAAGTTTTCTCTTTGTTTTATATTCTGCAGTTCATTTTAACAGGACACTGACGAATCGGTCAAGATATTTAAGACATGGGTGAATTTTCCTGAGATCCCAACCACTTTAGTAGCTTAGCTGAGAGTTGTAGCTGGAGCCTTGGGACTTGCAGACAGTCTCATCTGTGCTGTTGCCATCAATTTGGGATTGATGGGAGTATATGACAAACGTGAACCTCAGCCAGTCTTCCTAGAGGAAGAGAACCACTGTTCAAAATAGCACAGGGCCTTCCCTTAGGAGTGTGAATAATAAACATATTAGCAAACAAATACTGAATGCTTGCTCTGTGCCAGACCATGTTCTAAATGTCTTACAAATATTTGACTTATTTAATTCTCACGATCACTCTATGGTAGAAGTGACTCTTACTATCTTTTATTTTTATAGCCAAGGCACACAGGAGTTAAGGAACTTGTCCCAGGTCATGGGGCTGGAGTCAGGCTGTGATCCCAGGAAGTCTGGCTTCAGGCTGCCTGCTTTAAAGCACTACCTTATACTGCATTTCAGTAAGCAGGCATGAAGTTGGGGATCTGATAGTGAAAAGAGTTTGGATTTGTTAGAATAAAGAGGAGAGAGTCCGTTTATGGCCAGTAGTGCAGGAGGAGCATCAAGATGATAGTGTCAAGATAATAACATTTAATTAGCTCCCAAGGGGAAAGACTGTCTTGGGAGGATGGTTAGATATGGCTACTTCCTCAGTGGTTTCGTAGTAGCACTGCTAGCTTTTAAAAACCCTAATGCTTTACTAGAGTCTCACTTGGGGAAACATTCAATCATTCGATGAATGTGTGTTCATCACGGGCCATGTGTCAGCCTGGGTGCAAGGTGCCCGGGATACAGATGTAAAGCCAGAGCCCCTTCCCTTGAACTTGACAGTCTGAGATACCGCTAGATGCACACCAAGCGACTTTCAGTAGAAATGGACAATGAGTAATAATAAGCTGTGTGTAACATACCCTGGAAAATGGAGTTTCAGAATTTCAAAGCAACCATATTGTTTATTTTTATTTCATTGTTTTATCAAAAGACTCATTCATTTCCAGTATGTATGTCCAAACTGCAGATCCCTGACTTCTACATTAGATAAAGGTTAAAACCATAGCCCGAGGCCACACATTAGCATTCCAGTATTGCTTGACTAGAATTTTCCCTCTTTAGGCGACTTTTGTCCGAGGTTTCTTGGCACTCAGTGCCTAGCTGAATCATACAATTCTAAGCAAGACACCTTTCTGGGAATCCCTTGTAGACTCTAAAAGCATAATAAATGAGGCTTTACATACGGGAACCTTGATGAGTTTCCAAAGTTCTCTCCCTTGGTTTTGACTTTTCTGTTGTGCTTTTTAGGAAATGTGCAGTTACACGCTTCAGTCTTTTGGGCTCGGCTCGGGAGCCCTTTGTCTGGAGGGATTGAGGAGACAGTGATACAGGAGGGCCGTCTATACACGAGCTCATAGGAAGTCTCAGAAAGATCGTACTGTTGGTAAACATCACAGCCCCTCATCTTGTGCGCAAAAGCTGCTGCCCTCTGCCTTCAGACTTCAGGCTGAAATAATTTGTTGGAACCAGATTTTTCCCCTGTGGGTGGATATTGAAGTTTATTTTGGGTTGGCTATTATTGGAGTGAAGAAAGGCTATAACAGATATGCCCTTTCTTGAGAACTACAAGAATTTGGGTGTAAATAAATCAATGGTATCTCTTGCCTCAAATACATTAAAATAGCCAGACTGTTTAAAATTAACCTCTGATAACACTGGACAGTGTGCTTATGTGTATGTAATGTTTTGATTATTTAAGTCACTTTCTGATCTTTGAGGCTTCCAAACCCAGTGGCAGCACAGCTAGAAATTTGGAGTGGTGGTGATGAGTGGGAGCCCTGGGAAACTGGGAACCCAGTTTCCTCCAAAGTGGAAACGGTTTATTTTAATGTGTTGATTCATTTAAAAAATATCCAGATTACTCCGGAGGCAGGGGGCATTGTGGCTGAATATGAAATTTTCTGTCATCAAGTACAGTCTGTTTGGGGAGTTAAATATTTTTAAATGTGCTGTTATCTTCTATTTTACAAATGAGGAAACTGAGATATAGGAAGTTAAATGACTTCTCCAGGGTGCACAACTAGTAAGCCACAGAGCCAGGGTTTGGCTCCAGGAACCCAGACTCCAGGCTCTTAGCCCTGTACTCCATGGCCATTTGTGAGACTTGAAATGGGAAAACCACATACTCTGAATGCTAGTGTAAAACTTAGTTAAAAGGGAAGGTAGGGAACAACTTTATGCCTCCTTAGCAGAGAGATGGCAAGATGAAAACAAGAGCAAGGAAAAACTGAGTACTTTCATGTAGGAGGGGAAAGAATAACTTGGATTCTGGAACCCAACAGATTGGCTTGAGAAGAATGTGTGTGTGTAGGGGTGGCAGGGGCCAGAGGGCGAGCCGGGCAGAGTGGAATTGAAGGTTTGAAACTGAATTAAAAGACATCCTCCCTGTATGTGTATATGGAGAGCTGCTAAAGGGTATGGGGTCCCCTGTTGGCCATAGATAGCCATGGATGCTTTTGTGAGCCAGAGCAAGAAGCAAGAGCATTTAATCTCCAAGATAGTGGGCTGGGGAGAAGGGAGGGCTGGGGGTGGTAAGGAACTGGACGTAGAAAGGCCAGTTAAGAGGCTATTGAAATGTTCCAGCTAAACAGTGATCAGTGTCAGAGCCTCTTCCCTGGTTCTTTAAGTATCTGTACCTGTCAGTGTGCCCAGGACTTGGCAAAGAGGAGAGCACCATCCAAAATGTCTTAACACAGTGCCTGGCAGTAGCAACTGTTTGTGGAACTGAACTGGATTAATTAATGGCAGTGGCTGTAAGGTGGAAACAAATCAATGCAAAGGAAACTGGAGAAGCAGTTGTCAATAGTCGTTGGTGAGTTTAAGAGGGGAGAGGTAAGCCAGGGTCTCTGGCTTGATTGGTAATATGATTTAGTTACAGTTACAGTCGGTGGGGTTTCCACACACCTTCAGGCAGTTCACTGACACCAGCTGGGTGTCCTACTGCTGCTGCTAAGTCGCTTTAGTCGTGTCCGACTTTGTGCGACCCCATAGACGACAGCCCACCAGGCTCCCCGTCCCTGGGATTCTCCAGGCAAGAACACTGGAATGGGTTGCCATTTCCTTCTACAATGCATGAAAGTGAAAAGTGAAAGTGAAGTCGCTCAGTCGTGTCCGACTCTCAGCGACCCCATGGACTGCAGCCCACGAGGCTCCTCCGTCCGTGGGGTTTTCCATGCAAGAGTACTGGAGTGGGGTGCCATTTCCTTCTCCGAGGGTGTCCTACTAGTCAACCCCATTCAGTCACTGTCTACCTGGAAGTGACCCCAGATTCCATAGCTTAAGGGCTCAGTGCCACAAAAGTACCCCCAACCTCAAGTCCAGGTCATCACCTGTACTTCTGACTATCTAGCTAAAAATCAGAGGGTTTCAAAATCCTTCCCACCTTGGGTTTGATGAATTTACTAGAACAGTTCATAGAACTCAGTGCCTGTGTGTGTGCTCAGTCACTTCAGTCGTGTCCCGCTCTTTGCAACCCCATGGACTGTAGCCCACCAGGCTCCTCTGTCCTTGGGATTTCCCAGCCAGCAATACTTGAGTGGGTTGCCATGCCTTCCTCCAGGGGATCTTCCCAACCCAATGATTGAGCCCAGGTCTCCTGAATCTCCTGCACTGTAGGCAGATTTTTACCTCTAAGCTACCTGGGAAGCCCTTTTATTTACTAGAACTCTGGTGTATTATAAAAGGATGCAACTCAGGATCAGCCAGATGGAAGAGATACCTAGGGCCAGGTATGGGGAACAGGCATGGAGCTCCCATGCCCTCTCTACATCTACAGGTATTCACTAACCTGGAAGCTCTCCAAACCCTGTCCTTGTGGGTTTTAATGAAGGCTTCTTTACACAGGCATGGCTGATGAAATCATTTGCCATTGACAGTGGATTAAACTCCCAACCCCCTCTCCTCCCCTGAGGCTGGGGGAGAGGACCAAAAATTCCAACTCTCTAATCACATGGTGATTTCTTCTGGCAGTCAGCCCCCATCCTTAGTTGTGGTCCAAGAGTCACCTCATTCATATAACAAAAGACCCCCGTTTTTTCCTTTTGCTCTCACCGTTTAGAAAATTCCACGGGTTTTAGGAGCTCTGTGCCGGAGTTGGGAATGGAGATCAGGTATACATTTCTTATTATAGATCACAATATCACAGGTGAACGTACCTCTAACCAGGGCATGGGCATCAGGACGAGGGAACCATCGAGAGGAGGGTGCAGTGAGAGTGGTTCAAGCTCTTTTCTCATTGTGAGGCATCTTGATTGCCTACTGGGATTTGTTCCATCTTTAGTGCAGAAACGTAGGGAATGTTGAGATTTACCCTCTTGTCTAGTTCAGTGTTTAAACAGAAACAAATGTGGTTGATATCAGGCTAACTTGTCATCTTCATTGTTGCCCAGGGAAGAATAATTCTGGCTGATCATAGAATCATATGGAGAAATTTTAAAGGCTAACCCTCGTGGTGTTTTTCCCAGAGACATAGGTGATTCTATTATGTAGCCACCTAGCCAATGTTTGAAAAACATTGGGTGTAAACAGTTATGCTGTTTATTTTAATCATAAAAGTTTTTCCTCTAAAAATTTTGAAAAACTTAGAGAAGTGGATTTTTAAAAATTTGGCAGTCCCACCAGCCTTGAGATAGACACTAGGCACAGCCACCTTGATGCAGGCTCAGTATCTGTCTGTCTGTACCCTGGTGGCTGTGAATGAACAGGAACCGAATCAGTGTCATCTGTGGGTCTCCCAGAAGGTTTCTGTTGACCCACAGTCAGTGGGGGATGGAGTCCTTGTAGGCTATTTTGTGCTGGGTAAGCAACCCTCTTTCCATGTGTCATTGTCTTAGATTCCTAGGACTACCACAAACTGGATGGCTTAAAACAACAGAAATGTATTCTCTTGTAGTTCAGGAAGCCAGGAGTCCAAAGTCAAGGCCCAGGCAGGGCTGGTTCCTTCTGGGGAGTGCTGATGGAGAAACTATCCCATGCCTCTTTCTTGACCTCTGCTGATGCTGGTATCCCTTGGCTTGTAGACACGTCACTTTAACCTCCGCCACCCACTCACTGCCTTCACCTGGCCTTCTTGCCCATGTATGTGCCTTCACTTCTTATAAGGATACCAGTCATTGGATTTGGGATATCTCAAAATCCTATTTTCAATTAAGGTCACATTCTGAGATTTGAGATGGATATGAACAGGGGACATTATTCGATGCAGTGTAGTCACCTGTGACTTCCACATGGCTAGGGTCAGAGGACACTAAGCAGGGGGAGCTGCCTTGGCCTCCCACCCTAAACCTGGGATCCTCAAATATTCTCTGAGTCTCAGAACCAGAAAATGAACCACTGGCAATGGAGATACCATAGTCCCTAGGTGGACACCTGCCCCATTGAGGAGTCCACCTTTCACTGGTTGAACTGGCTGGTTCTAGAAGGCAGAGTTGAGAGAGGGGAGGACCAGTGCAGGGGTGGAGAAGGGGCAGCAGAAGAAACAGAGAAGTCAGATCTGGTAGAATTTGTAACTCCAGGGACTGCTTCCATTGCTCATAGATTTCTTTGGCTCTTATTTTGTCCCTTGGTCTTCATTTAACGTCTATAAAGGGTATGATGCCAGGGCATGATGAGGGCAAGGGACCACCCTGGTCCTTTTCTCTGACCACTTAGACACTGACTGTGCATTCAGGCATTTGGCTTAACAATGTGTGGATGAAGTCATTTCACCTGAATACTGCATGTGAAATCTATATTGTGTCCCTTGGGTAAAGAGCAAATCTCAGGAGTTGTGTCTGTTATGCTCAAGTTGAGGCCAAAAATACCTGTGGTTTGTGCTTGGATTATAGCCAGACATATCCCCAAGTGTCCTGTCTGTATGGAAGTAAAGTCTTGCTTAAGCCTTAAGATGTTCGTTGTTACACATATATCACCTTTTAGGCAATTAATATTATTTGATTAAATCAATCTTGTTTGTATAGGAATCATAAATATGTATACAATGCCAAGGAATGTTCAAACGACTGCACAATTGCACTCATCTCACACGCTAGTGAAGTAATGCTCAAAATTCTTCAAGGAAGGCTTCAACAGTAAGTGAACCGAGAACTTCCAGATGTTCAAGCTGGTTTTAGAAAGGCAGAGGAACCAGAGATCAAATTGCCAACATCCGTTGGATCATAGAAAAAGCAAGAGAGTTCCAGAAAAAAAACATCTGCTTCATTGACTACGCTAAAGCCTTTGACTGTGTGGATCACAACAAACTGTGGAAAATTCTTCAAGAGTTGGGAATACCAGACCACCTTACCTGCCTCCTAAGAAATCTGTATGCAGGTCAAGAAGCAACAGTTAGAACTGGACATGGAACAACTGGCTGGTTCTAAATTGAGAAAGGAATACATCAAGGCTGTATATTGTCACCTTGCTTATTTAATTTATATGCAGAGTACATCATGTGAAATGCTGGACTTAATGAAGCACAAGCTGGAATCAAGATTGCCGGGAGAAATATCAATAACCTCAGATATGCAGATGACACCACCCTTGTGGCAGAAAGTGAAGAGGAACTAAAGAGCCTCTTGAATGAAAGTGAAAGAGGAGAATGAAAAAGTTGGCTTAAAACTCATCAAAAAACTAAGAGCATGGCATCCGATCCCATCATTTCATGGCAAGTAGATAGGGAAACAATGGAAATAGTGACAGACTTTATTTTGAGGGGGTTCCAAAATCATTGCAGATGGTGACTGCAGCCATGAAATTAAAGATGCTTGCTCCTTGGAAGAAAAGTTATGACCAACCTAGACAGCATATTAAAAAGCAGAGACATTACTTTGCCAACAAAGGCCCATTTAGTCAAAGCTATGGTTTTCCTAGTGGTCATGTATGGATGTGAGAATTGGACCATAAAGAAAGCTCAGTGCTGAAGAATTGATTCTTTTGAACTGTGGTGTTGAAGAAAACTCTTGAGAGTCCCTTGGACAGCAAGGAGATCCAACCAGTCAATCCTAAAGGAAATTAGTCCTGAATATTCATTGGAAGGAGTGATGCCGAAGCTAAAGCTTTAATACTTTGGCCACCTGATGCAAAGAGCTGACTCCTTGGGAAAGACCCTGATGCTGGGAAAGACTGAAGCAGGAAGAAAAGGGGATGACAGGATGAGATGGTTGGATGGCATCACCAAATCGATGCATGTGAGTTTGAGCAGGCTCCAGGAGTTGGTGATGGACAAGGCAGCCTGGCATGCTGCAGTCCCTAGGGTCGCAGAGAGTCAGACACAACTGAGTGACTGAACTGAACTGATATGAGCTTACTGTTCAACGAGGCCTTACTTTGAACATGCTTATGAATAAAACCATACTTTAAATGCTTTTGTATAACTATAAAGTTCATGTATCATAACAAGTTTGCTTTTTGGGAGTCCCTGCTTTTAAAAGAGACTTGAAGCTCAGAGTTTCCAGTCTCAGTGCCACCAGACTGAGGTCTGTCCCTCTGCCTCATGTGGCCCCCCATGCCACCCTCTGTGTTCTGCCTGGTTTTCTCCAGTGCAGCGAGCATGTGAGAGGAACAGGACTGTACAGTGGAAAAGATCCAGAGGTCTGGGGTTTGAATCCTGATTCTCCACTTTTTCTGACCTCATGAGTTTGGCCAGCAAACGTATGTTTGCTGATCATCCGCTTTCTCATCAGTAAAATGAGGATAATAATAGGAACCTAATTGGATGGTGTGTTAATTTCCTAGAACTGCCATGAACTGCCATAAACCAAGTGGCTTAAAACAACAAATGTGTTCCCCTTCTACTACAGATCTGGTAGATCTGTAAGTAAGATCTGTAATTAAGGTGTCGACAGGCCCATACTCTCCCCAAAGACTCAAGGGGAGAATTCTTCACCTCTTCTAGATTCTGATAGTTTTCAGCATTCTTTGTTTAATGGCATCACATCTCTGTCTCTGTCATCACATGGCCTTCTTCCTGTTTCCTCCATGTCTTCATCTCTCTCTCCTTGTAGGGACACCAGTCAGGAGCTTGGAGCCTGCAAAAGCCCTTTTCAAAAGAAGATCAGGACTTCCCTGGTGGTCCAGTGGATAGGAATCCATTGCCTGCCAATGGCAGGCACATGAGTTCAGTCCCTAGTTTGGGAAGATTCCATATGCCCAGAGGCAACTAAGTCTGTATGCCACAATTACAGAACCCGGACCACAACTCCTGAAGCCCACACACCTAGTGCCACTGCTCCACGAGAAGAGGAGCCACAGCAATGAGAAGTCCATGCATCACAACGAAGAGTATCCTCGCTCGCCGCAACTCGCAAAGCCTGCACACAGCGACCAAGACCCAGTGCAACCAAAAAAAAAGTTTAAAAACTGAAGCTTAAATAATTGTCACATTCTAGGGTTGGCAGGGGGACATGGATTTTGTAGGGACACAATTCAAGCCAGTACAAGTGCTTAGACTGAAATGAAAGCAATTCTTTAGAGCATCCAGGAAGGAGGAAGGACTAGTATGTAATAGAAACTCAATAAGTCCGAGGAAGCCATTTCTTTAAAATATAGACTTGATCCCTTTGCCCTACAGCCTCATCACTGCTTTCTCTTTTTGGTTATGCTGGGCCATCTTCATCCCTCATCTCACTTTCTTACCATCTTTTTGCAGGCTATTTCTCCAGGAATCTGGCTACCAGCTTCTGTTTGTCCTTTCTGCCGTCATGGTGGAAACTCTGACATTCATCTAAATGACCCACCCAATAACCTGCCTCTGGTCTATAGCATCTGCCCTGGACCTTACCCTTATCTGCCCCAATCCCACTGTCATTTCAAATACCTGTTCACTGGCACCTCCCATCCTCTCGACCCTGGAATCTCTGCTTTCTCTGTCTTCCCAGTCTCCAGGCATGTACCAAGCTACCCACCCTCTGCTCCCATCCTACCTAATGCTTCTGGTGAAAAATCATACGACTTTACTAAATGGTTTCTTTATGGAGTTATAATTCTTACTCTCAGCTGGACCTTCAGGGCTGCTTGAAAACCCCTTTACTCATTTCAGCTGGGTTTCCTTTCTCATTCCCCCAGGAGCTATTGGGAACATTTGCTACTGGGAACATTATTCAAGCTCCTTAGGCCCCCACTGACTCAGCCTCCTCTACCGTCTGCCTCCCTGAGCAAATAGAAGCTGTAAAACATGAATTGACGTCTTCTCTACTACTGTGACTCTGATCACCTTCCTCTTCCTCCCTTCTGTCTTAACACGACTCTAATTCACAGATCAGCCTTCTGCCTGAGTTGAATCCTCTCTTCTGCCCCCTCCATCCTTGTATTTTTCATTCCTCCTTTCTCCATGGACCTCTGTGCTTGCCTCAGTCTGTAAACACACTTAAATCTTGCTCATCCTGAAAAGTGCATCCATTTTCTTTAAACTGAACTGCTTTTAGCTTTCTTCTCTTGAGAGAACCAAGAATAACTTTATGTTTCTTAGCTTCTCTGTGCCTCATCTGTAAAGTGAACTCAGGATGGTACTTGCCTCATAGGGGTTATTTTTAATATTAAATTGTATTTATATTCTTAGGTCATGTTGTTGAAAAGTGAAAGTGTTAGTTAGTTGCTCAGTTCAGTTCAGTCGCTCAGTCGTGTCTGACTCTTTGCGACCCCATGAATCGCAGCACGCCAGGCCTCCCTGTCCATCACCAACTCCCAGAGTTCACTCAGACTCGCGTCCATCGAGTCAGTGATGCCATCCAGCCATCTCATCCTCGGTCGTCCCCTTCTCCTCCTGCCCCCAACTCCTCCCAGCATCAGGGTCTTTTCCAGTCAGTCGTGTCCAACTCTGTGATCCCATGGACTGTAACCTATCAGGTTCCTCTGTCTATGGGATTCTCCAGGTAGGAATACTTGAGTGGGTAGCCATTCTCTTCTCCAGGAGATCTTCTTGATCCAGGGATTAAACTCACATCTCTCCCACTGCAGGCAGATTCTTTACCACCTGAGTCACCAGGGAAGCATTTACGTAATATTATGTAACATTGTATGTAATTGCAAGTATGTAATATTAAGCAGGAACAATAGTACAGTTCTTAGAGCTATATGGTTTTAGCTGTTTGGGTAGTAATATATCCCCTGTGGGCTTTGATAGGATTCAGTTCTCATCTCTGGCCGAGCACTGACAGATGATGAGGTAGTTATTGTGTGTGTTTCTGTCCTCAGAAGTATGTCAGTTTCTTCAGGGTCAACATTATTTCATGTCCATCTTTTTATCCCTAGGGCTTTGCATAGTAACACACACAGACACACGTACTGGGTTGATGTATGTAAATAAATGAGCGCCAGAGCCCAAATGAATTGGATGGAACCATCTTCAGGGTGAATATTACTTCATATCTGTCTTTTCATCCCTAGGGCTTTGCATAGTAGCACACATACACATACACACACACACACACACACACACTGGGTTGATGTATGTAAATAAAATAAATGAGTGCTTGAGCCCAATTGAATTGGATGGAACCGTTTTTCTCTCTGAAGGGTAAAATTGGTTTGACCTGTTTCCAGTCTTTTGTCTGTTCCCATGAGACTGTTTTTACCTCATGTGACATGATTTTGAAGTATAGAATAATGTTTTTAACACTAGCTAGTGTAGTGTTCTTGCCTGGAGAGTCCCAGGAGCAGGGGAGCCTGGTGGGCTGCCATCTATGGGGTTGTGTCGAGTCGGACACGACTGAAGCGACTTAGCAGCAGCAGCAGCAGCAGCAGCAGCATAGTCGGAGGAAGGCATTTGATAGGAGCATGGAGCCTTTATGTACCTTTGGGACTAAGACAAAGGCATCAAAGGAGGAGGGGTTAATCAGTACTGTCTCCCAAAGTAAAAGGAAGAAAAACAAAGCTGGTGAAGGACCAGCTCTGAATTGAGCCCCTACCATCTGGTAGCAGTGGGCCTGGGGCCAAAGCTTTATGACAAGCAAGACAGATGCTGGCCATTGGCCACTGGACTGGATTGAATTCATAGTCCAGCGAGAGTTGACAGACCTTTAAAGATGTTTTAGGAATACTGTTTAATTACAGTTGTGCCAAATGCTATGGAAGAGAAGCACAGGAGAGCCCAGCAAGTGGAAGTGACCTGGTCCAGTGATGAGCAGTGAGTGAGGGGCGGGCAGAAATGAATAGGCTGATCTGTGAAGTGGGGCAGGTGGAGGGACCAGCCTGTTTCTGGATGGAGGGGTTTATGATAATGTATTATGTCCATGGCATAGCATGCGTCGTTTCTGTGGAATCACATAACACATTCTGTTAAAGGGAAGCTGACAGATTTCAGAGTGATTTGCAGACACACCATAACCTGCATGTGTGAATAATCTGACATAAAAATGTGAGGAGAGGGAAACTCATTTTAGATGAACTTATGTTTTGGTCCGAAGTAGCTAACATTATATAGAAGGCTCTTGATGCTTCTGGGCCTGTTAGACAGGAGGATGATGAGATTTTAAAGTCCTGGTGTATTAGTAATTTCCTGGGTTTTCCATGGACGCTAAAAGGACAGTCTTGTAAGGCCTCACTTGGATCAGCTCACTATTTACACTCTCCTCTAAATACATCTTGCATTTTTCAATTGTTGTGTCTTCTCTCCATTAATGTAAATATTGCTCATTACAGAGTCTAGTTTATCATCCAGTCAAATAGCCTTCCCTTCCCAGCTGAAAGTTGTCCCTCTCTTTTATTGGACTCATTTCCAATTTTACTCCCTTTTTCACTCTATGTTGTTTCATATTGTTGGCATATTTCTCATATTGCTATATTTTGTCTCAATATATAGAAAATTCAGTAAAGAATATGCCAATCATGTAAAAGTATGAATGATTGTTGTTTAGCGACTAAACAACTATATTGTATAACCAGGTAGAATTCCTTCCAGTTTACTGACAGGAATTGAGAGACTCAGATGTTAATGACCTGCTCCATACCACCTAAATGGGAGGTTTTGGTGCTGGAATACAAATACATGAATGTAAGATCTATAGAATGGAGAAGATCCCCTGGAGAAGGAAATGGCTATTCACTCCAGTATTCTTGCCTAGAGAATTCCATGGATAGAGAAGCTTGGCAGGCTGCAGTCCATAGGGTCGCAAAGAGTCAGACACGACTGAGTGACTAAGCACCTTAGCACACCTAGTAGGTAGATATCTAATTACTGACTGGTACAGTCAATAGGGAAAAATATCATCTGGCTTGAAGTATGTCAGCTTCTTGTCCTCTTTCTTAAAATGGGAGCTATGTTCTTTTTTCTTCTCGGATGGTATGAATCTGAGGCCTTCCCAGTGGTGAAAACGGTATCTCCTTTATCTAATGTTCATTTTAGCCTAACTGATTGTTTGGCAAAACAGTCTCCCTTTCCATAAACTAGAGAGAGAAATGCCGTCTTTCCAAAGATAATCTCTCAAACAGACTTCTCCAGATGGCTGCTCAAGCTCCATCCAGTGGGAGCTATGCAAGTGTTTGATCCTTAGGGTTTTCAGCATTTTTCCTAAAGGATGTCAAAGAAACTTTCTCTTCCCGGCTCACTCTGTGCCACTGGATTATTTTGGTTTGGGCTGGTGTATTCTAAAACTCAAACCTGCCCACTAGTCCAGTGCCTGTGACTGCTCAGTTTCCACTGGTTTTTCAGTTCCCAGTGATTAAACCAAAATGAAAGAAGGTGATGCCATGTCTGGTCAGGGGCAGACGCTGCCAGATGCCAAAGCCCAGGGTTCATCACGCGGTTGACAGGGTCTCTGCTATCCTGGCAGGAGGCAGGCTTGACTTTCAAAGGCCAAGCTTGAAGGAAAAGCTCTTAAGTAAGTGAGTGTCATTTGGAAATGATTTGATGAATAGGACAGTTACAGGCCAGCCATTGAAAATCCCCTGTGTGATATATTAGCAGGAATGTTTGGAGCCCACATGGAAGGTAAGGTCTGCCTTTCCCACATGCTGCCCTTCATAGCTGACACATTACACATGTCTCCGGAGCGTAACATATGGCTTCCTGAACTTGCAAATGGGGCCCAGCGTGCTCTGTTGAAATAGTGTCTGTTTAAACAGTCTCCTGGAGAAGTGAGCCACAGTCACTGAAATAGTTAATTTCATGTCTGCGAATGTCTTCTCTAGAGCCCTTTAAAGTGTGTGTGTGTGTGTTTTAAGAAGCATAGTAAAAAATTTGCAAATTTAAGTCATTGACTGCCTTTGAAGGGGTTGTGAACCATCCTTACTAATTTGTACATTTTGAAAGACTCAGAGCATAAACCAAAAATGGAACAGCACAGATCATCTAATTCAAGCGTAATCATAATCACTTGGTTTTTTTTTTTTTTTTTTGGTGCCTTATATGTGCCAGGCCCTTTATA
Source organism: Nanger dama (assembly GCA_917880005.1). Lineage (NCBI taxonomy): Eukaryota > Metazoa > Chordata > Mammalia > Artiodactyla > Bovidae > Nanger > Nanger dama. The sequence continues at coordinate 47,611 of CAKJTW010000040.1, forward strand.
TTAGGCTGAGTGGTAAAGAATCCTCCTGCCAGTACAGGAGACATGAGTTCGACACCTGGGTTGGGAAGATCCCCTGGAGAAATGAATGGCTACCCACTCCAGTATTCTTGCCTGGAGAAATCTCATGGACAGAGGAGGCTGGCAGGCTATAGTCCATGTGGTCATAAGTTGTTCAACAACTAAACAACTACATTGTACAACCAGGTAGAATTCCTTCCAATTTACTGATAGGAATAGAGAGACTCAGATATCAACGACCTGCTCCATACCACCTAAATGGGAGGTTTTGGTGCTGGAATTTCAACTCAGAAGCACTAAAAATCTGAAGCGTATCTTTCTCTATGCCAGGAATTCTTAATTTGGGCTTATAGATGGGCTTTGGGTAGGGATTTAAGCTGGAGAACCCTCTTTTGAATGCAAACATTTGTGTGTTTGTGCATTATTCTGAGTAAAGTCCATATGTTTATCAGATTCTCCTGGAGGTTTGTGTGGCCTCCTAACAACTGTATTTTGACAGCAGGCTCTGTTCAGTGTAGAGACAAGAAGACAGCAAGTAAGAATGCAAACCTTCCAAAGGCATTTGATCTGGTGTTGATTTGACCAAAAAATGAACCACAAGTCTTCTTTCTAAACTCGTGTGTGTGTGTGTGTGTGTGTGTGTGTGTGATATAAATCACATTTAGAGAAAAGTGCAATAAACGAGAATGTAGCCTTTAGTGAACATCTGTGCATGCTGCATGCTGTGTCTGACTGTGACCCATGGACTGTTGCCCACCAGTCTCCTCTGTTCATGGGATTCTCCAGACAAAAGTACTGGAGTGAGTTGCCAGGCCCTACTCCGGGGAACCTTTCTGACTCAAGGATCTAACCTGTATGTCTTGCGTCTCTTACATCTCCTGCATTGACAGACGGGTTCTTTACCACTGTCACTTGGAAAGCCCAGTGAACATCTGCAAGAGGCACTATAACCAGGTCAGGAAATTGAGCCAGACTCTAGATGTCCCTTTCTTCAGATGCCATGCCTCTACCCAAACTACTATCTTGACCTCTATGCTGACCTTGTGCTTTTCTTTATGGCTTTACCATCTTTATATGTATGTACCGTTAAACAATATGGATCCATTTTTGCTACTTTTATCTTTATACACACACAGTCATACTATTGTGTTCTTTGGTGTCTTGCTTAGTTAGTTAGTGAAAGTTGCTCAGTTGTGTCTGACTCTTTGCGACCCCATGGACTACACAGCCCATGGAATTCTCCAGGCCAGAATACTAGAGTGGGCAGCCTTTCCCTTTTCCAGGAGATCTTCCCAACCCAGGGATCGAACCCAGGTCTCCTGCACTGCAGGCAGAATTTTAGCAGCTGAGCCCCAAGGGAAGCTACCTTCACCAATATTGTAACTGTCTGTCCATGCTGTTGCACGTGGTTGCCGTTCGCTCACTTTCATTGCAGTGTTGTATCCCATTGCTTGGTTATATTGTAATTTATTTATCTTCTGTTATTGGATATTTGATTATTTGTAAATTTTGCCTATTATGAGCAATGCTTTCATTAACATTTTATACATGTCTTATACATGGGTTCCACATGCAACTCCTAGGGAAAGCCTAATATATTTATTAAGTTTTTGTAGGAAGTGAAATACTTACTTCCATGAGGCAAAAGTGAAGAATTATTCTCTTTTCCCATCCCTGTCCTTAATAACACTTTGTGGAGGAAGAAAATTCTTTCAAGTACATTCTCTGCTTAGCCTTAGCATGGGTTCTGGTTGTCCCCAAACTTGCAGTCAGAGCAGTCGTTGAACCTGGATCAGTCCAGGGCTTGCTCCCCCAGCCCTACCCCCAAGCTCACTGAGACTAGAACCTCCAGGATGGGGCCTGGGGGAGTCTGTGTATTTAACCAGTTTCCAGACCATTCCCATGACTGGGAGACACTGGTGAATTGATGAGGTGTGGATCCTTGGTTGGGAAGAGATTTGGAGGAAGTGTATCGATGATTAAAATCTTGAAAAATTGGCCTTAGAAAGAAAAGTTGAGGGAGCTGGATTTATTTAGCTTGTGTAAAAAAAAAAAAAAATCTGAACCATGATTAAATAGGTTTTTTTGCAAAAGGATGAAAGAGTTTTAGAAATGAAAAAAACATTTCCCAAGTCAGAGATAGTGGAAGAAACTCCTACTAAAATCAGCAGGTATTGAACATTTACTCGGCACCTCGGGGGTAAGAAATAAAGGCTGTTGTCAGTGCCTTGAGGGAGCTGGAGATAAAATGAGTATATGCTGAGCTGGCACACAAAATCCAGGACGTGATATTTCACCCAGTCTAGACTGCGGGCTTCAGTGGAGGTGAGTGGGCGAGCCCTTGGAAGGAGAAGCCGAGAAAGGTCACCAGGAAAGGCTGGAAGTGCCTGCAGGGTGTGGGCTGGGCTTTAGAAGGCTGCCCCTCTGTGGGGCGGAGGGATGGGATGACTGCACTCTGAAGCAGTGATGTCCATTTATTTTTTATTGTGATACCCCAGTAAGAAATATATTTTATATCACTACCCACTACATACTTAAAAGTTTCATGGAATGTTTAGCCTTATTACATATTATGCATGTGATGCTTGAAATTTCTTTATATATATATTTTAATGTTGGTTTAACCCAGTACGAGGTTGAAAACACTGTTCTCAGGGGGCGAGGAGCCCAGTGTGAGGCAGAGCTGAGTCTGCCCTCAGCCTGCCTTATTGGGATTGCCAGTAAGGGGAGAGGGGTTCCATGGGAAGTGGTGAGAGAGGAATTGCTGATGTGATGGTGGGCTCCCAAAATCTTCCTCGATTCCAGAATGTGAGTGAATTACTTTGGAACGTTATGACAAAAGTTCACGCTTTACTTATCATGGGTGTTGAGCCAATAGACACAACCAAGCCAGAGATCTGGAGAAGGAAGGATTAATTATTGAAGCAAGTAAGAGGAACACAGGGAATCTCACCCAAACCAGTGCCTCCCCAACAGCAAAATGAAGGAAATTTTAAGCTAAGGGTACATCCGTATTCCACTGGAAAAGACCCTGATGCTGGGAAAGACTGAGAGCAGGAGGAGAAGGGGACAGCAGAGGACCAGATGGTTGGATGGCATCACTGACTCATGAATTTGAGCAGACTTCAGGAGACAGTGGAGGACAGAGGAGCCTGGCATGATGCAGTCCATGGAGTCACAAAGAGTTGGACATGACCTAATGACTGAACAACAACATTCATATTCCTGCAGGGGCTTGAGCAGAGGAGAACTCAGCATAGAATTGGGGTGTAAAGATCAACAGAATCAGAACTTTAGTTAATTGAAGTCAGGAGGGTCAACATCATCATCCCATCCTCCACCTGGGTGGGGGCCTTAGTTCCTGCCGGTATGTGAGTCAGTTAGCTGCTCAGTCGCGTCTGACTCTTTGCAATCCCATGGACTATAGCCCGCCAGGCTCCTCTGTCCATGGGCTTCTCCAGGCGAGAATATTGGAGAGGGTAGCCAGTCCCTCCTCAACCCAGGGATCGAACCTAGGTCTCTTGCATTGCAGGCAGATTCTTTTCCCTCTGAGCCACCAGGGAAGCCCTTCTCAAAGATGTCTTGTTACTTTGTCTGTCCCCTGAGGAGGAGCTGGGACTCCGTCACTGCACTGTTGTTTGGCTGCCTTCTTCTGTTTCTGCATTCCTTGTTTTCCCTGATTACTGAGACTTGTTCAAGGGCATGCACTGTGGCCAGACTCAGACCACAAAACGGCTTAGGACAGAGTGGCTTCTCTTTTGTCAAGAAAGCTGTTCCTAATTCTTTCTCTAGGGATCCCCTAACCAATCTGCTTACAATACCAGATATGAGAGTGGGGCGTCCTCCATATGAAGAAAGTTTTCCAACTTTCCTGACAACAGTTGGGTGTCCAACACTTCAGTTCAGTTCTGACACTAATGCCTTGGAGTTAACATCTGATTCCACAGGTTAAAGGGCTCAATCCCACAAGATTGCCCCCACTTCAGATGCCAGATTCAAGTCGTCTGCCAACCATATGTCTCACTGACCAGCTGTAAAGTCCAAGCATTCCCACAACCCCTTGTCCAGGTTTGACAATTCACTAGAAATACCAATCAGAACCCAGGAAGGCACTTCACTTTCCAGTGTCAGTTTATTATTCATGATACAATTCAGAAATAGCCAGATAGAGGAAGTGCTTGGGGCAAGGTATGGAGTGTGTGTGCACATGCGTGTGGGCGCCCCGCTCTTCCATGGCTTCTGCGGCAAAGCCACGCTCTCAGCACCTTTGTAACTGAGCAGGACGCCACGGGGCCTCCCAGGACAGACCCCTCCCTCGTATCCTCTGCTGTCAGTCCTCTCTGAAGTACCCATAGTATCTCATACACATTTCCTGAGTTTTTCAGATACTAGAAAACCACCACTAAATGGAAGAACTAGTTGATGATCGGGAGCACAGAGCCCCCCAGACCTTCTAGGGTCCCTAAGAACAGATGCTGTTAACCACCCATCGACCAATCAGAGAATTGTGCAGGAGCCGATCACATACCCTGGAATGCCCCCTCCCTCACCTGATCTTTAGAAATGCTTTGCTGAAACCTTCAGGAAGTTCAGAGTTTTGATGGGAGGAGCATGAGCCACCCCTTTCTCCTTGCATCACCCTGCAGTAAACCATTCTCTGTGCCAGATTCCAACATTTCAGTTTCTTGGGCCTTGCTGTGCGTCGGGCACAGGAATGTGTGTCCGGTACAGATGCACATGTAACTAATTTTAGGGAGCCCCTGCAATCAGACTTTTCTCAACCAAAAGTTGAGTGCCTTAGTTGCACTGAGAAGGAAAATCCTTTCATGTGGCCTTTCTTTGCTTAAGTACTTTCAATCATGTCCTCTGAGATTTAATATCCTTTTGATCTTCCCAATCCAGTTTTAATTGGGTCAGTTTAAGTTAGGGAAGGATTTTCAAAGACAACACTAATAATGGAGCAGTCGGGATGATGTAGATAGGAATAACTGGTTGGAAATGTGCTTCAGTAAATGTTTTTTTGTTTTGTTGTAGCTTGTAAAGTGCAGTCTGGAGGGAAGTAAGCTGCAGTCCATTTCTCTTAGTGTTTGCTACATTTTGTCGTTAAGTAAAGCCTGCAATTCTGCTGAGAAACACTTGTGCTGCGGGCAATGTATTTGTTCTGTTCCCCTTCAGTAGGAAGCCTGATTTGTTTTTTATGAGTAATTATTTAAGACGTGAATTTATTTTATTATTATTATTTTTTGGCCATGCCACATGGCATGTGGGATCCTAGTTCTCTGACCAGGGATCAAACCCACGCCCCCTGCCTTGAAAGTGTGGAGTCTTAACCACTAGACAACCAGGGAAGTCTCAGGAAACTTGATTTGTAATAAAAGATAAAACCAGTGTCTTCTCTGTGAGGAAATTGTAGGAGAATGGTGGATAATCTGGCCTAGACGCGTTCTTTCTTTGCTAAACAATGTTTAGAAAGCCTTTGTGTAGAGCCGCACTGTTCTATGTGATATCCACTAGCTACTGGCACTTGATATCTCAAATTAAATTTTGAAATTCAGTTCCTCAGTCTCACTGGCCACATTTTCAGTGCTCAGTAGCCACACGTGGCTAATGCGAGATTAGTGGTTGAGGCCAGAGAGTTGTTTGTTGCGGGGAGAGGGGTATCCCGATTATTATAAGGTGTTTAGCAACACCCCAGCCTCTACCTACCAGATGCTGGTAGGACTCCCTAGTCATGACAATCAAAACTGTATGTCAGGATTGCCAAATGTCCCTTGAGGGGCAGTCACCCCTGGTTGAGAATCACTGGCCCAGTGGCTACAGTTTTGGGACAATTGCAGATATAGAACATTTCCATCATCACAGACTGTGCAATTCTAGAATAATTCCTAGCAGAGTTTGGCTTTGGACATTTTCTAGATTAAACCTTTTAAGCTTTAGAGCAAGGACAGTGATCGTTCAGTTCAAAGCCTTGGGAAACTGAGACACACAGGTCTTTTTTGGGGGGGGGGGAGTGACTTTATATCTGAAGCATGGAAGTACCCATGTCGTGTTCTGGACTTCATGCAGCCTAGAGGACAGATGCACTCTCTCTGTGTTCTTGCACTCAGTGATGGCAAGGAGAAGGAGGACTTCCCTTCATGGGGAAAGGAGAGAGTCCTGAGAAATGGAAGATGTCCAGCCCTGAGACTCTCAGAGAAGGAAACTTCTGACTTGAGCCCTGGGTTACCTCTTCCTTGGCCTGTGGCTTTCTCGAAAGCCCTGCCTCTAGGCTAGGGTTGAAAGAGGTGCTGGGGCCATCTGCTGGCCCCACCCTTGCTCTATGAGAGGCACAGTCTTACTGAGTTTTCTGGTTCCATGAGTGCCGAGAGATGCAAATTGTCCTGAGCCCATGGAAGACTGCAGTCCTTTAAAAGAATCCCGCCTGTTACTTTTAAATCTCCAATGTCTCCTCTACATTTTCTTGGAAGTGGTCCATGGCAGAGTCTTTACTATGAACTGCCTGGTGATTCTTATTTTCAGGGTCACAGGAAAGCAGCCAGCCCTAGAGACCTGTCTGCAGAAAGTGTTGGGGAGAGAGGAAGATTCCCTTTCAGGGCAGAGGTGTCCATCTCTGCTAAGCCAGAAAGTAGGCTTAGCAAGGGTGTGGTGGGGGTGTGTCTGGAAAGCAGGCTGGGCTTGCAGTTTCCCAGGGGCTTTGAGGTGTCCCAGGGTCTTTCCCAGGGGCTTTGAGGTGTCCCAGGGTCCCTCCTCTGTGAACCCCGTGTGCCTCACATGCCTTCTCTTGACTCTTCTTCCATTACGAGTTTGTTCTCTGCTCTAAAATCTTCAGTGGCTCACTGCTGCCTTTCCACGTTGGACACTTCTTAGTACTCAAGGCTCTTTTGCTCTGATATCAAGATCTTCTCTATCCCTCAGTAAGATTAGAAATTAGTTTTCGTGTCGCCAAAAGCTTTCCTGTTACTGCAGTTTGCAGAATTATTCTCTCGGGGCTGAGGGTCCGTGGTGGTGGATGCTTTGCTCAGGGCCATTTGATGTGTAATAGCTCGTTCAAGAAGAAGTTTTGTTTCTGGTGATATTCTGTTGAGTTGGAAGCCTAGACAACTACTTAAAACCAGCATACAACTCAAAACCGCAGTAAACGGGCCGGGAGAAGTAACAGCAAAAGTAGATTGGGGGGGTCACATGTGTAAATGCTCAGGCTGCCTTGGGCTGGTGGCCAGTTAGTCCTGCCCCTTTATGGGCCCAGTGAGCTGTGGACCAGGTCAAAGGTCATTGTTCTGCAGTGCCAGCTGTCAAGTTTAGCCGCAAATAAGCTAATGTGTAAACTGGCCTCTTGGTCTTTGAAAGTTGCTTCATCTTCCCCATTTCAGTTGAAAGAAGTTGCTTTGTTGCAGAGTTTGGTGACCGGCTGCTATTTCATTGAACTGTAGATGTTCTCTTTTGGAAAACCAGCCTTTTAGGTGTCTCCATGGTGAAGGGAAAGGTATTTTTAAAGTTGCCCATTGCGGGGCAGGTTCTCATTTGAGTGACGGTGGAGAGCGGGGACGTTCCGGATCCTGAAGGCAGGATAGCCGTGGCTGCTGTCACTTACTTCTACGTGTCCCCTTTGCTCCACAGACCAACGAGTGGAACAAGAATGATGACCGACTGCTGCAGGCCGTGGAGAATGGAGATGCCGAGAAGGTGGCCTCGCTGCTGGGCAAGAAGGGGGCCAGCGCCACCAAGCATGACAGCGAGGGCAAGACCGCGTAAGTTAACGAGATGGGCTTCGGACAGCCGCCTCTGGGTTCTCAGCTTGTTCTCTGGATCCCTAGGGAAACTTTGCAGGAGCATCTAATACTACTCCCACCGCCCACCCCGTGTTAAAATATGTAAGAGGATATTTTAGTCTAGTTCCTCTCTGAGTTCCAGGTAACACATTTGAGTTTTGCCTTGAATCGTTACATTTGTTCCTGGTGTAACCAAAGATTTTGCCAGAGAACAAATAGCACCAGCCTATAACCAACTAACTGATAGGTGGGAAATGAATTGGATCCCAGATTAGAAGCAAAGTAAAAGAGAAAGTTTTTTTTTTTTTCATAACCTTGAAACCTTATTATTTATAGTATTTGTTGTTCAGTTGCTCAGTCATGTCTGACTCTTTGCGACCGCATGGACTGCAGCACGCCAGGCTTCCCTGTCCTTCACCATCTCCTGGAGCTTGCTCAGACTCATGTCCATTGAGTCAGTGATGCCATCCAACCATCTCATCCTCTGTCCTTCCTTACTCTGGTCATCTTACAGAGAGGTTATTAACTTTAGATTTCTAATCTGGACTTTTATCAGCTAGGATTGTGTAGTCCTCGTACCTCAATTTTTTCACTATACAGTGGAGATGACAGTATTCAACCTCTAGGGTAGTTATGAGAATAAAACAAGATACTGAGATTGGTTGGGTGACCCCAGAAGCAGGCTGTGAGGTGTGGATTTGAGTGCAAAAAGTTTTTATAGTCCGTGATCTCAGCAAGTGGACAGTAAGGGAATGAAGCCTCTATAGCCTGTTATTGACAGGTTACTGCTATGAGCAACTGAGACTCATTCCTACTAAGGACCTCTGGGAATCTGTCTAGACTTAGAGTAGGGGTTGGCCAACTACGGCCCAACTGTCTGCCTTTGTAAATCAGGTTTTGTTAGAATGCAGCCACACCTATTCATTCAGCATTGTTCGTGGCTGCTTCTGCACTGCAAAGGCAGATTTGAGTCTTAAGACAAGGACTGTGTGGCCCACAAAGCCTATCAATTTAACTAGTTTGCTTACCCCAGGTTTAAAGTATGCCTCAGAGCTGTCCCAGTACTCTTGCCTAGAAAACTCCATGGATGGAGGAGCCTGGTGGGCTACAGTCCATGGGGTCACTCACTCACTCGAGTTGTCCACCCAAGAGGTAAGGAAACTGGGGTATCTGTTCCTGATCTCCTGACCCTGCAAGGTTGAATGCTTTTGCTAGGGGGCGATAACACTCATGGCCAGAACACCTCTAAAAGGATGAAGGAGGGGCGCCTACAGCCATAGCTGCCAGGTGTAAAAAGCTGCAGAGTGCCCAGCCCACAGTAAGCATTTGATAAAGCCAGCTCCCTTCCTTTCTTGTCCTAGATTACTGTTGCTCAGTTCTGACAGCTCTGGCATTAGACTCTCCTGGGGTGCTTTTATTTTTCTTTTTCAACTTTGTTTTGATCCTGCTGCACCTCTTGTGGGATCTTAGTTCCCCAATCAGGGGTTAAACTCATGTCCCTTGCATTGGAAGGCAGATTCTTAACCACAAGACTGCCAGGGAAGTCCACCCTGGGATGCTTTTTAAAATATGGATGCCATGCCCACCCTGATGTTCTGAATCATTTGGTCTAGACAGAGAACCAGGAATCCATATTTTTAAAAGTATCCCACGTAGATTCAACCAGAGAGAACCATTCTCCGGAAAATAAATTGAAACATAGATATCAAGAATAAATGGCAAATTGTCAAGGAAAATTGTCCCATTTTAGTGTTATGCTGTGTGCTAAGTTGCTTCACTTGTGTCTGACTCTTTGCAACCCCATAGACTGTAGCCCACCAGGCTCCTCTGTCCGTGGGATTCTCCAGGCAGAATACGGGAGTGGGTTGCCATGCCCTCCTCCAGGAGATCTTCCTGACCCAGGGATCAAACCCACATCTCTTATGTCTCTTACATTTGCAGGCATGTTCTTTACCACTGGTGCTACCTTGGAAACCCCAAAATAACCCCTCTTCCCAGCACCCATAGGTAATGGTGATCCTATAGAGTAGACCCCAACTCTGTTGATTGGCAGCCACAGGGAAGCCCAAAGGGCTAAGCTTCTATAGGAACCAGGCTCGCCAGCACATAAAGAGGAGAGGGCACACGTTCTCACACAGGTCAGGGTCTGGTTCTGTAGGAGATGGGCTTGTCCTTTCAGCCAGTCACCCTAAGTTGAACTCCACTCCACCCAGCCTCAGCTTGACTTCTTGGCAGAGGCCTGTCTCAAGTGTGGGCACAAGGCCATGTCCATGGGAGCCCTGACTCGCTAGTCAGGGTAGTAGGCTGGCTTTGGGTGTTGGCTAATGTTTCGTTGCATCAGTTGCCTACTCAACCTTATGTAACTGTTAGTTCTTGCACTCTAGACTATAACTTCCTTGCTAGAAGGGACTGTGACCTTATAGTTCCCAGCTGGAATTATCTAGCCAGCGGCTTGGTTTATAGTGTTCTTTCTTCAATGATTTTATTTATTTCTGGCTGCACAGGATCTTCACTGCTGCACAGGCTTTCTCTCGTTGTGAGCAGAGCCCACTTTCTGCTGTGGTCTATATGCTTCTCACTGTGCTGGTTTCTCTTGTTGTGGAGTACAGGCTGTAGGTGCACGGGCTCAGGAGTTGCGGCTCACGGTCTCTGAGTGCAGGCTCAGGAGTTGTGGTGCAGGGCTTAGTTCCTCTGGCATGTGGGATCTTCCTGGACCAGAGTTCGAACCCGTGTCCCCTGCATTGGCGAATTCTTAACCATTGGACCACCAGGGAAGTTCTATAGTAGGTAGCCAATAAATATTTGTTGGATGAGTTAATTAACCTTTTCTTGTGATGCTACATTTGGAGTTCATACTCTCTGAGCTACAGTGGCAGAGGCCACCCTCCTAAGCCTGTCCTGAGATTTTTAGCAGTAGGCCTGGTGCTTTTGTATTACTCTGCGCACCACCATACAACTTTCTAGGCTCCTCCTCCTCCCAGTCTGGCTCTGCAGATGTCTGCACAAGACAACCTTTATAGCCATCCCAGAGAAAGAGAAGGGAACTGTTCATGATAGTTTTGTCCAAGACAATACTCACTAAAAAGAAAACTTAGATTAGCAGCTTTGCCATAATTATGATCACCGTACTCCCTGGAAGAAAAGTTATGACCAACCTAGATAGCATATTCAAAAGCAGAGACATTACTTTGCCAACAAAGGTCCGTCTAGTCAAGGCTATGGTTTTTCCAGTGGTCATGTATGGATGTGAGAGTTGGACTGTGAAGAAAGCTGAGCGCCAAAGAATTGATGCTTTTGAACTGTGGTGTTGGAGAAGACTCTTGAGAGTCCCTTGGACTGCAAGAAGATCCAACCCATCCGTTCTGAAGGAGATCAGCCCTGGGATTTCTTTGGAGGGAATGATGCTGAAGCTGAAACACCAGTACTTTGGCCACCTCATGCGAAGAGTTAACTCACTGGAAAAGACTTTGATGCTGGGAGGGATTGGGGGCAGGAGCAGAAGAAGGGGACGCCTGAGGGATGAGATGGCTGAATGGCATCACGGACTCGTTGGGCGTGAGTCTGAGTGAACTCCGGGAGTTGGTGATGGACAGAGAGGCCTGGTGTGCTGCGATTCATGGGGTCGCAAAGAGTCTGACACGACTGAGCGACTGAACTGAACTGATCAATCTATGCCTTTTGTTAATAAGATATTAGTTATGTATAGAACAGATGGTCAGATTTATTTCCTCTTCTCTCTCTTTTGGAATTGTAAAATATACACATCATAAAACTTACCAGTTTAACCATTTTAAAGTATCCATTTTAGTGGCATTAACTACGTTCACACTATTGTACAACCATCATCATCATCTAGTTCCAGAAATTTTTCATCACCCCGAAAGGAAACCCACACCCATTAAACAGTGACACTCCTTAACTTCCCTCCCACTCTTCCTGGCGACCACTAATCTGCTTTGTGTCTTTATGAATCAGCCTCTTCTAGATATTTCATACAAACAGAATCATGCTATACGAGGCCCTTTGTCTCTGGCTTCTTTCAGCTTAATGTTTTCAAGGTTCATCCTCATTGTAGCATGAATCAGTAGTTCATTCTGTTCTTTTCAACTAGAAATGCACACAGCAGTTATAAAAAAAATCACCACCTTCATTTTAAAGATGATAAAACTAAGATCCACGTGATGCCTCTCTCCCTGAATTAACCCTGAGCCATTTCTAACATCTCTGCCTTTGCACTTACAAGCCACCATTTTTCCCTTCAGTGATACCTAGGTAGAAAACTAGAGAGACTCTATGGAAAAGGAAGGTAATTAATTTTTCCGTGCAAGATTTTCCATAAGACATCATCTGCTAACATTAAACTTTTCTGGTTGGACTATTCCTTTTGATTTTTAAAGTTATTAACTGATAATGGTAAGAATTTAGTTTTCAAAGCCACTATAGAATTAAACCTATCTGGCTTCATGTTTTCTTTCAAATCTAATGAGCAGGAAGGGGAGGGGTGCTGTGGGGTTAGAAATCATCTCTCTTGTCCCTTTGTTCTGTGTGTGATAGTCACTCAGTTGTGACTAACTCTTTGCGACCCCATGAACGGTGGCCCTCCAGGCTCCATGGACTCCAGCCAAGGATACTGGAGTGTTCTCTTCTCCAGGGGATCTTCCTGACCCAGAGATGAAACCCAGGTCTCTTGAATTGCAGGCAGATTCTTTACTGTCTGTGCCTCTAGGAAAGCCTGTCCCTTTGGTACCACGTAATTCTGCAAGGCCAAGTGTCTGCTGTAACAGTGAGCCCCAAGCAGCATTGCTCCCCTGGTCTCAGCATTCTTACCTTGCAAGTCTACACTTCTGGCTTTGGGTTAGTCTAATCTGTGCATTCCTGCCTGCGTGTATGTGCATGCCCCTCAAGCTATGGAGACTTTGCTCTTCTTGTTCCTGTTCTTTCCACGTGCATCTGGTTTTGGTGTCAGGGGACTGGGGAACTCCCTAGGAGCAGTTCTGAATTTCAGGGCGGGCCACTGCAGAGTGTTCCTCCCTCAAGAACTCTGGCTCCATCAGCCCCCTGGAGCTTGCAGGGCCTGCATTTGTTGGAGGATGTGTATAGAATGGTTTGCATTTGTCTCCAAAGGGTGAGACTAGATCATATACCTGGAAGTTAGGTCCTTGACAGGACTTGGCCTCATTCTCCACCCACTCATTAGGGTTTACCCTTTGATTTATGCACACCTCCATATCAAAATGAATTTGGAGGCCTGTCTTCTAATGAGCTTTTGTGATAACCCGTTTTGTCATCTTGCTCAGTGATGCACAGGGTTTTCCTATTGCCTAACAGCCTGGAGTCCTGACTTTGGCTTTCAAGGGCCTCCTGGTGGCCCTGCCCTTGTTTTGCTGTTTTCTTACTTGTTTCTTCTGCTGGAGGTGGCACTGTCTGCTCCCTGCCTGGCTCTCCTGTGAGACCATCTAGGTGTTTGCCCCAGCTTCTCTAGTCCAAAATGCCTTCCTCCCTGATATTCTCAGTCCTTTAAAAAATTTTTGTCTTCTCTTTGAGATGCTAGAATCTTGATTGAAAAACTTGATATAGAAAAGTCTCTACAGCTTAAATATGATCTGTATTTTTTTGGCCATGCCAGGTGGATGCAGCATATTACTTCCCTGACCAGGGATTGAACCTGTGCCTCCTGCATTGGACGTGCAGAGTCCTAACTACTGGACTGCTAGAGAAGCCCCCAAGATCTGTGTTTTCTGAATGACTCAAATTCCTTACAACATGGAAGCTCTGTGAGGACAGGGATCCTATGATTTCACTGGTGGTGTTGGTTCCACTGTTCCAGGCATATAAGAGGCACTTGGCTGCTATTTGTGTAAGGGAACTTTTCAGCATGGTTCTAATGGAGAAAGTACTCTTTTTGCTGGTACTATCTCATGGGTAAAGTTGTTAGGGATGAACTAACTTAGGGCTCAAGAGGAAAAAAAGCTGTCCTGGTGAACGTCACAACCTGACACATGTCTCTCCCAGCTTCCAGTGCAATTTCAGTAGAGACAAACTCAGCCCTCACTACCTAGAGAATCAGACAACCCAAAAGTCCCAAGAATGAGGCGGCCATCTCGGTTGACATTCTCCAGAAGCTTCCATAACCCAAGGTCAATAACCAGATGGGTGGTTTAGTAATTCTTGAGACTTTTCCGTTCTTCCTGGAATACTTCCTTTAGGGAGAGATAAGAAACCTTGTCTGAATTTTTTTTTTCCTCTAAAACTGATCTAAGAGAGGTTAAAAACTGGGGGAAGCAATCAAATAACTGAAATTCATTTCACAATGAGTAAAAGAAAGGTGATGTCTTGGGTCAGAAGAGAACAAAATAGAGCTGGGCAGAGAGCTTCAGCCGCGGGCTGTGTTTATGAACTCAGGCTTGGCTTCCCTCAGCGCATCTGTTCTCTTTCCACGGTGGAGGTGAGGAAGGGGGAGACGCCACGCCCTAAAACCTCTCACCGTAGAGCAGGCTAATTGTTTCAAGATGGTTTCTCCTACATTTGGATGTGCATTTAATTAAAGTTATGTGTGTTTGTTTTAGGAACAACCAGACTAAATAAAATCACTGCTGGGACTGTGGTGTTTGAAGAAATGCCACCCAGCCATGTGTGTATAAAGACAAATATATATTTATGTATGTATATATGTGTGTGTATATATATATATTCTTCATCACCTTTCAAAAACCTGATCTTTTGGCTTTGAAAACAAGAACTTGTGCAAGTATTTTTAGATCGCTCAGTGGCACTTACATGTAAAATAGAAGAGGTAGTCCTCGAATTCTGCAGATCAGAATGAGAAGGGGCGTCTCTGGCCGGTGGCTTATTGTACTTCTGACTCTTCTTGTTTTCTGGAAGAGAAAACCAAGAGATTTCCAAAACTGAAAGCCCTTGGAAATCAGTCTTGGAAATCAAGCCATACCACCTGGTTGCCTTCTCTCAGCTCTCAAATTCATTTACCTGAAGCTGCAGTATACTTCATGTGTAATTGCAGCCTCCTTCTCAGCAAAATCGCCTTCCAGGCAAAACCACCCTGTGTTTTGTCTAAATCCTGTTAATATCTGGCAGAGGGATGAACTGAAAGCTATAATTTCTTTATAGCATATCTACTCTGCTTCTGGTCAAGTGCGTTTTGAAAGTGACATAATGTCTGTTCCTGTCTTGCAAATGTACTCAAATGTTTGCTTCTAGTTGGGAGGTATTAACGTGCTCCAAAATCATTCATAAGCACATAACAAAGAGAGAAGATATGGTCCTTGCCTACAAGACGCACAGCATCTGGCTGAGAAGATAAGACCAACGGAAGTACTGGAGAATAATTAAGTGCTAAATCATAACATACTAACTGTAAGGGGTTCAAGATGGGAAGAGGTGGTGATACACTGGAGTAGTGAAGGAATGCTTCCTGTGATGCAAGGTGGCCCCGAGAGGATGGGTTGGGAGGATGTGGCGGGGACAGAGGAAGTGGCTACTGCGTGGATGGAGGCCATCCCAAATGGAAAAGAAAAACAATACCGTGGTCATTATTTCCTTCCCTTCCTCCAGAGCTTATCATAGCACTTCAAGGTCAGCGACCCACTTGGCAACTAAATCCGTGGTTCTCAACCTAGCTCCCATTAGAAGCTTCCTGGACAGCTCTGAGAAGTGCTAGGCATCACCCGCAGAGCTACCTGTGTAATTCCTGTGGGGTGCAGTCGGCATGGGTTTGTCTCAGCACACAGGTGGCTTGAATGCTCCCCAAGCTGAGGACCATGGTGCTGGTCACTCTGCAGTGAGACCCCAGGCTTTAAGCCCAAAGCTCCCCACAGCTTTTCCCTTATGACAGATTACAGGGGGACAGAGGAAGGCCCAAGGAGCCCAGGTGAAATGTTTTCTAGCATACATGCACGTGTGTGTGTGTGTGTGTGTGTGCGCGCAGCGTGCGCTTAGTTGCTCAGTCGTGTCCAACTCTTTGTGACCCCCATGGGCAGTAGCCCGCCAGGCTTCTCTGTCCATGGGGATTCTCCAGGCAAGAATACTGGAGTGGGTTGCCATGCCCTCCCCCAGGGGATCCTCCCAACCCAGGGATTGAACCCAGTTTCCCGCATTGCAGGCAGATGCTTTCCTGTCTGAGCCACCCAGGAGGCCCATCCACACACACACATGTATATGTCATGCTTGTGCACCCAGTAAAATTAAAATGAAAGATACATTTTGTCATAAAGTAAATTATGTTAAAGTTATATAATTCACAAGGTGTTTATAGGGAAATAGTGTCCTGGGTTAAAGCTGAACAGATCAGGTTGCAAAACTGTACTTTGAAAGGAAGACTTGTAACCAGGGAAGTGGTGCAAATTGATGAGACTAGATATGGGGATTAAGAACTACAGTGATTAAAAAATTGGTGGAGGTCACAGGATTTTTTCATTTTGAAACTTTGCAAAGCTAGATTAAGTATATTGAAAAGAAAGGATTTTAGACACTCAGATGGCTTATTGTTGCCCAGGGTTGCAGCAATCTGGCTTTGCCTCGGGGGCGAGGCCTGCAGCCACATACAGAGGTCAGGAGAGCCTGGGAAACGGAGTTGTGATAGAGGGCGGAGCCGGGGCGAGTGGGCGTGGCCGGCAGCACACGCAGGCGTTGACCTCCATCCAGACTAACCTCGCAGGAGGAGGGGGCACCTGGGGCAGGAGGTTCTCACGCTGGCAGCCACCAGACAGTTCAAGGGTTGAGGCACATGACATCACTCAACACATGCCTGTCCTTTAGAAATATTCCTGCTTCTTGCCTGCATCCCTGAAAGTGACACTTTACAAAAGGCTGCCGCCACCTCCACCACCACCACCACCACCACCACCACCACCACCACCACCACCACCATACAGGCTGCAGACTCATTCAAGGTCCAGTTTGCTCTCTCTTTCATAAAGTCTTTTCTAATTTCCAACAGGAGTGAGCTTGACCTCAACCACTACCTCTCTTAAGCCACCTAGAACTTGATGGGTCTTGTTTACTTCTGTACTTACCTTACACAACTAATAATTGTTATTTATCATGTTAATAATGAGTACCCAACACTGGGCTGGGGGCTTTCATATGTGTCCTTCAGTCAACAGATAGTTGATCTTTCACCCATTAGAAAGATCATGTCAGTTTCCCCCAGTATTTCTCATCTGATGCTCTCAATCATCCTGGAGTAATTTGTGAACAGGAAAGCATGGGTCAGAAAGGTTTGGAAATTGGTACAAATCACCCATTCTGGGTAATAGAGTCTGGGAGTCATGAATCAGTTCAGTTCAGTTACTCAGTCGTGTTGACAGCACACCAGACTTCCCTGTCCATCACCAACTCCTGGAGCTTGCTCAAACTCATGAGCCCATCAAGTCAGTGATGCCATCCAACCATCTTATCCTGTGTTGTCCCCTTCTCCTCCTGCCTTCAGTCTTTCCCAGAATTCAGGGTCTTTTCAAATGAGTCAGTTCTTCACATCAGGTGGCCAAAGGATTGGAGTTTCAGCTTCAGCATCAGTCCTTCCAATGAATATTTAGGATTCACTGGTTGCATCTCCTTGCAGTCCAAGGGACTCTGAAGAGTCTTCTCCAACATCACATTTCAAAAGCATCAATTGTTTGGTGCTCAGCTTTCTTTATAGTCCAACTCTTACATCCATACATGACTACTGGAAAATCATAGCTTTGACTAGATGGACATTTGTTGGCAAAGTAATGTCTCTACTTTTAACATGCTGTCCAAGTTGGTCATAGCTTGTCCAAGTTGGTCATAGCTTTTCTTCCAAAGGAGCAAGCATCTTTTAATTTCATGGCTGCAATCACCATCTGCAGTGATTTTGGAGCCCAAGAAAATACAGTCTGTCACTTTATTTTGGATTTTGGAGCTCAAGAAAATAAAGTCTGTCACTGTTTCCATTGTTTCCCCATCTATTTGCCATGAAGTGATGGGACTGGATGCCATGCTCTTAGTTTTTGAATGTTGAGTTTTAAACCAGGTTTTTACTCTCTTCTTTCACTTTCATCAAGAAGCTCTTTAGTTCTTCTTCACTTTCTGGCTTAAGGGTGGTATCATTTGCGTATCTGAGGTTATTGATATTTCTCCCAGCAATCTTGATTCCGGCTCGTGCTTCTTCCAGCCCAGCATTTCTCATGATGTATTCTGCATAGAAGTTAAATAAGCAGGGTGAATAGTATACAGCCTTGACGTACTTCTTTCCCAGTTTGGAACCAGTCTTTTGTTCCATGTCCGGTTCTAACTGTTGCTTCTTGACCTGCATACAGATTTCTTAGGAGGCAGGTAAGGTGGTCTGGTATTCCCATCTCTTCAAGAGTTTTCTGCAGTTTGTTATGACAAGGAGGCCTGGCGTGCTGCGATTCATGGGGTCGCAAAGAGTCAGACACGACTGAGCGACTGAACTAAACTGACACAGTCAAAGGCTTTGGCTTAATCAATACAGCATAAGTAGATTTTTTTTTTTTCTGGTACTCTCTTGCTTTTTTGATGATCCAGCAGATGTTGGCAATTCAATCTCTGGTTCCTCTGCCTTCTCTAAATCCAGCTTGAACATTTGGAGGTTCACAGTTCACGTATTGTTGAAGCCTGGCTTGGATAATTTTGAGCATTACTCTGCTAGCGTATGAGATGAGTGCAGTTGTGCATTAGTTTGAACATTCTTTGGCATTGCCTTTCTTTGAGATTGGAATGAAAACTGACCTTTTCCAGTCCTGTGGTCACTGCTGAGTTTTCCAAATTTGCTGACATATTGAGTGCAACACTTTCACAGCATCATCTTTTAGGATTTGAAAGAGCTCAACTGGAATTCCATCACCTCCACCAGCTTTGTTTATAGTGATGCTTTCTAAGGCCCATTTGACTTCACATTCCAGGATGTCTGGCTCTAGGTGAGTGATCACACCGTCGTGGTCATCTTCTGCTTCTGTTAGGTCCATACCATTTCTGTCCTTTATTGAGCCCATCTTTGCGTGAAGTGTTCCCTTGGTATCTCTAATTTTCTTGAAGAGATCTCTAGTCTTTCCCATTCTATTGTTTTCCTCTATTTGTTTGCATTGATCATGAATACAAGAGGCAATCATTTGCCCTAAAGAAAATTTCATACTTCCTAAGCGCTACTTTCATACTGCATTTATGAAACCCAACCGTCCTGAAGAAAAAGAGCTAATGTTCAGCTTAAGTGTCTCAGGTTTTCTTAGCTCTGGGTATGTGATCTTTCATCTCAGTGTCTCCTCCTCCTGTCACTAGGAGACCTCTCTCCTGAGAAGAAGCATGGCTGACTCTCTTAGCACATTATGGGCACTTAATAACAACAATCCTGGTTTTACTGTCTTTATTTATTTTATGCCAGCCACCTTTTATTATATCTACCTGAAATGTTTACCAGGAGAAGGCAGTCAATGTTTCCATTTTTCAAACTGTCTGCCACCTCGGTAACTGATAGAAGGCAGTGATCAGAGTCACTGTTGAACCTGCCTTTGAAATAGCTGAAACACAGACAGGCCTACTACTTCTCTGCCTGAGGCGATTTCTCTTGGCCCAAGGAGTTGATCCCTGCTACAAGAGGAGAATAGTTTTTCAAGGCTTTTTTGACTAGAAGCTATTAGACAGGGATGCCTTCCTTTCCCTCAGATTATAATCTGAAACGGAAATCCTGGTGTAAGGATTAAAGTTTGTCCCACTGAAATATTTCAAGTATGCTAAGCCTCATTTCGGAGAAGGCGATGGCACCCCCACTCCAGTACTCTAGCCTGGAAAATCCCATGGACGGAGGAGCCTGGTAGGCTACAGTCCATGGGGTCACTAAGAGTCAGACACGACTAAGCGACTTCCCTTTCACTTTTCACTTTCATGCATTGGAGAAGGAAATGGCAACCCACTCCAGTGTTCTTGCCTGGAGAATCCCAGGGACAGGGGAGCCTGGTGGGCCGCCGTGTCTGGGGTCACACAGAGTCGGACACGACTGAAGCGACTTAGCAGCAGCAGCAAAAGCCTCATTTGAGCTCAGTGACCTCATTAAAATTTAGGTGTTGCAGCACGTAAGTCCCGTGAAACACTTGGTAGGCTGGGCTGGAGTCACAGACTTTAGAGCTGCAAAAGGCTTCCGTGACCACATGGACCAGGTGAGTGAACTGAAGCTGACGAATGTGGGTGACTTTATTGTCTCATACTTGGAGATTTGCTAAATTGAGACCAAAACCAAAGAATGCTGACTGTTAGTTCCTGCTTCTGCCTACAGTGCTGGCAGTCCTAAAAAGTGGACATGTTTCAGAATCACCTGGGGGGCTTGTTGAAACACAGATTGCTACGCTTCTTCCCTGACTCTGAGCGAGATCCTAAGTGTCTGTATTTCTGACAAGCCCCCGTGATGCTAAAGTCTTAGCTGGTCCAGGGGACACACTATATGATATGATGTTGGGAAGCAAAGTTAATTAACACATAACACAGCTTCTCTCTTAAGAACTTACCACCTGAAAAAACCATGGTCACGCCAATTTATAGGTGTACCTTGGTTTGTTGTTTTTAGTCACTAAGTCCTCTTTGTGACCCCATAGACTGTGACCTCCCAGGCTGCTCAGTCCATGGGATTTCCCAGGCAAGAGTACTGGAATGGGTTGCCATTCCCTTCTCCAGGGCATCTTCCCAACCCAGGGATTGAATTCGGGTCTCCTGCATTGCAGGCAGATTCTTTACCACTGAGCCACCAGGGAAGCCTGTGCCTCGGTTTAGTGAAACACAGAATAGAAACCTCAGATAGAAAAGACAGATTCAAAACTGAAACCTGCATTACCCCCATGCCTCACCCCAGATCACTTCTATCTGCCAGGAAAATTGCAATAGGCTAGACAAAAACCTCTGCCATCATGGAAGGTATATTCTAACAGGGCAGTCAGACAGTAATCACATGCCTCTTTAACATAATGTCAGGTGCACTGAAAAAAAAAAAAAAAGAAGAAGCTAGGGGCCACTTTGAATAAACCTGGTTAAGAGAGGCCTCTCTGAACAGACACCTTCATCTGAGCAGATTCATGAATTGGAATGAGGTAAAAGCCATACACTTTTCTAGAACTTTCCTGGTGGAGGGACTAGCTGGGCAGATGCTCTGAGGTAGGAGGGTGTTTGATGTGCCCAGCAAACAGGGAATCAACTGAAGATGAGATCACAGTGGGAGCCAGTAGCCCCTCGTATAGAACCTGGTGGGACATGGGAAGATTTTGGATTAAATCCTAATTCCAAATACTTAATTTCCCTTATTCATATGATCTAATTTTTTCCCCCTCCAGAAAGATGCCTTACAAAAGGAATGCAGTTAAAGTATAGATAGTTTGGGGGAAATGCTGATGTTCTCAGTTCAGTTCAGTCACTTAGTCGTGTCTGACTCTTTGCGACCCCATGGACCACCACACAGCAGGCTTCCCTGTCCATCACCAGCTCCTGGAGTTTACTCAAGCTCATGTCCATCGAGTCGGTGATACCATCCAACCATCTCATCCTCTGTCGTCCCCTTCTCCCACCTTCAATCTTTCCCAGTATAAGGGTCTTTTCCAAGGAGTCAGTTCTTCACATCAGGTGGCCAAAGGATCTGCATCAGTCCCTCCAATGAATATTCAGGACTGATTTCCTTTAGGATGGACTGATTGGATCTCCTTGCAGTCCAAGGAACTCTGAATAGTCTTCTCTAACAGCACAGTTCAAAAGCATTAATTCTTTGGTGCTCAGCTTTCTTTATAGTCCAACTCTGAAAAGCTTTATTATTGTGAAATAATAATATAAATAATAAAAGGAAAAGTTGGTTATTATTGTGAAGTATTTCTGAGTCTCACTGATCACTGTTAGTCCTCTCTTGGAAATAAAGAGCTTTAAAAAGAAAAAAAGGGAGATGTGGGCTTAGCAGGGAGGAACTGCTAATAGGGTCAAGGCAGTGAACTCAAGACCTGATCTTGTCCACATTTCCCTAACCTCTCTTCCCTGGTGGCTCAGAAAATGGTAGAGAATTCACCTGCAATGCAGGAAATCTGGGTTTGATCCCTGGGTCAGGAAGATCTCTGGAGAAGGGAATGATAACCCACTTCAGTATTCTTGCCTGGAGAGTTCCATGGGCAGAGGAATCTGATTTCCATGGACAGAGGGGCCTGGTGGGCTACAGTCCACAGGGTCACAAAGAGTCAGACAGGAACGACTGAGCGACTGACACTTTTACTACTTTCAACCTCTCTGAGCCTCACTGACTTCATCTATGAAGTGAAATGTTAGACTAGTTTATTCTTCTCAATCTTCTAACTTGCTGGAATTCTGGGTGTGTCTGATGGTGCTAGTAGGGTTTGGTGTGTGGTTATTTTCTATAGCTTGACTTGGAGAGTAAAAATTGGGTGCAGAAGCAGTGGACAGGACTAGAGAGGTGCTGGTGGTGGGCAGCCTGTTGCATTCCTGACCTCACTCGGCTGGCCAGCTCTTTTGGGATCGGGAGGTAGGTTGCTTGTAAAGAAAGAAAGAGTTGGAGTGAAATCCTTCACTCAAGAAAGAATTTGAATGAAATCTGTGAATGAACATGCATTAACAATCCAAGTCTTCTGGAAGTAGCCGTGTGAGTTTGTGTTTCCTCCAAATATATGGTTCAGCTGGCAAACAGGAACCAAAAGAATTATGCTAGTAATAGCTCTGCAAGATGGAAGGAACCTTCATGGCCATCACAGGCTTTTGAATAGCAGCAGTTTCAGATCCCCTTCGGGTTAAGGACCTTGAAGAATATTGTGGCCTTGTCCCAAGGTTTTGAATTCGAGAAAGTTAGCACAACTTGCTGAGTGATTTTGAAGGAAATGAAGCCTCTGTTTTGGGCTCTGTGTGCTGTGGCAATTGGATACATTCCTTTTCATTTGAGACCACAAGCAACCCTCATCAGCCCCAGTAAGAAGCCTGTATTTGCCTTTTGGCCAAATATTTCTGGTTATTTTAATTTAAACTTTGTTTCTTTAAGAGTGGCATAGCCAGTAAGTTGTATTATGTGGTGTTTCATAGTTTGCATGCAGATCTAACAAGTACTGTGGTTTCTCAGCGTGATGATGAAGGGCCTACTCTGTAGGCAGAACACCAAGGTCAGAATTCAGGCTCCCCTACTTACTGGTTCTGGGACTTTGTGCAAGTTCACTGGACTTCTCTGTGCCTCGGCTTCCTCCTCTGTAAAATGGGATGATGATAGTTATTCCTTTCAGAGCCTTGTTGGGGGATGTAATGAGTTATAGGGCATGGTATTTCAATAGATAAGCAGCTTTAAAAAATATTTTTCAATTTTTATTTATTTTTATTTTTTGCTGCTCTGGGTCTTTGTTGCTGTGTGTGGGCTTTGGCTACTCATTGCAGTGGCTTCTTTTGGTGTGAAGCACGGGTTCTAGGCACAAGGTTTTGGTATTTGCAGAGTGCAGACTTAGTTGTTCCAGGGCAGGGGGAATCTTCCTGGACCAGGAATAGAACCCATGTCCCCTGCACTGGCAGGCGGATTCTTATCCACTGTACTGCCAGAAAAATCCTGCTATTATTGTTGATGCTGCTGGTTTTTTGTTTTTTTTTTTTTAGTTGCTCAAATATGGTTTAGAGGCGAGAGAAGTGAAGTTAGTACCTCAACCATGATGACAAGGCAGCAGACCCAGCCATGGTATTTCAGACTCCTGAGCTACTCATTTTTTTTTCTGCTGTTCTCCTTCTGCACCTTTGGGCTGCCACCCAGCTGTTGTTCTGGGCTCTCCAGGTCTTCTTGGTCTTCTCTTGGGAGTGCAAGGGAGGGAGGAGGAAGAGGAAAGGGTGGTTGGTAGGTTCTGGGCAGGATGGGGAATCATAAAACTCTTAAGCGCAGAAACCTTGGGAACTTTCCAAGTGACAAAAGCAGAGAAATTCCAAATATCAGTAAGCAGCAAAGGGATCAAAGAAGCATGAAGTAAATCTTCAGGCCACTCTGTTTGTGCCTTTTAGTTACCCCTCTGTTGAAGGGCCCAGCTGAGTTTTTTTACAAGAAAGCTAAACATGGCCTATTATAATGAAACTTAAAACAGCATCGATTCCTTTTTGTGGGGCAAATCCACAAGATTGCTTTCATGGCTAAGGGATTATGTTTTCAAAAGAAGTTTGAAACAATGGATGCCTTGGTGAAAAGGATGGTGCGAGGTTGTGAACTCGCCCTCTGTTTAGAGCAGCACTTTGAAAGCAGTCATGTACATGGGGATCAGCTGGGAAACTTGTAAATACAGTTTTTGAATCAGTGATGCTGGGTGGCGCCTGAGAGCCTACATGTCTAACAGCTCCTGGTCCATGATCACCCTGTGAGCATCCAAGGTTCAGGCTACTGAAATGCTGTCACTTCAGCTGTACTGGGATCTGGACGGCCACCCTGCTGTATCCCTGGGCAGTGATGAGTGTCCCTGTCACTGGGCCTGGGGTTGGACAGATGGATAAAGGTTTCTTATACCCCTCCCTCCTCCACGGAGTTCTTGACCTCTTTAAATGAAGAGATAAGCCAATAGACTCTCTCATAAAATATATTCCTATCGACGCTTGAGTGACATTTCTTGTCTTTAAAAGGAAAGGCCCCAGTTTTTAATTTGGTGTAAAAGCCTGCAGAGACAAAGCCCAAGGATGTTCTGATTTTGTTTTGCCTTCACTTTTCTATTCCTCTAAGGAGAAATTTCAGCTGATAATTAGTTACAATAACTACCTCAAAGGCTTCATTAGGAAAGACTTAAGTGTTTCTTCTGTGGGAAATTTAGGTGTAATTAAAATTCTCATCTCTCAAATTGAAATTTGCCAGACAAGTCTTGGCTAGGATGTGGACAAATTAGAGCCCTCATGTTGCTGGGTATGTAAAATGTTGCTTTAGAAAGTAGTCTCACATTTCATTCAAGACTTTAACATAGTTACCGTATGGTTCAGCAATTCCACTGCTAGGTCTGTACCCACTAGAACCGAAAACAGGTGTCTACACAAACACTTGTACACAAATGTTTTAGCAGCCTTATTCAAAATAACCCCAAAGTAGAAACAACCCAAATGTCCATAGTCAGTGAACACAATGTGATATATCCGCTCAGTGGAAGAATATCATACTGGTATGTGCTACACATTGGTGAGCCTTGAAAAGAGGTCAAACATGAGAAGGCGAACACACAAAAAATCTCATACTGTATGACTCCATCTTGATGAAATGTCCAGAATAAGCAAATCCATAGATAAAGTAGATTACTGATGGCCAAGGGCAGGCATAGGATGGGAAGTGAATATTAGTGGGTATGAATTTTCTTTTTAAGTTGATGAAAATATTCTGGAATTAGATAGTGACATTGGTTGCACAACTTTATGAATATACTAAAAACAACTGAATTGTGCATTTTAAAATGCCTTTTTCACATACCGCAAAATAAAAAGTTTGGAATCTGCCCATGCTGTTTCTTAAGTCTTTATTTAATTTGTTTTAATGGGATTTATTTGGAGGGAATGATGCTAAAGCTGCAACTCCACTACTTTGGACACCTCATGCGAAGAGTTGATTCATTGGAAAAGACTGATGCTGGGAGGGATTGGGGGCAGAAGGAGAAGGGGACGACAGAGGATGTGATGGCTGGATGGCATCACGGACTCCATGGACGTGAGTCTGAGTGAACTCTGGGAGTTGGTGATGGACAGGGAGGCCTGGCGTGCTGCGATTCATGGGGCCGCAAAGAGTCGGACACAACTGAGCAACTGAACTGACTGAATAGGATTATATCGCAGCATCATGCATTTGTTTTGAATAGTTTGTCAGTTTCTCAACCTGGGCACTACTGACATTTTGACATTTTGGTACGATTCACATTTTAGACTAGTCAGACGATTGTTTGTTTGGGGAGCTGGCTTGTGCAGTGTAGGATGTTATAGCAGTGTCTCTGTTCTTTCCTCGGTGGCTCAGTGGTAAAGAATCTGCCTGCCAAGCAGGAGACGTGGGTTCAATCCCTTGGTCGGGAAGATCCCTTAGAGAAGGGAATGGCAACCCACTCCAGTATTCTTGCCTGGAGAATCGCATGGACAGAGGAGGCTAGCAGGCTCTAGCCTGTGGGGTCACAAAGAGTCGTACATGACTGAATGACTAGTCTCTTCCCTTTCTTTCCTGGTTATTATACATTAGATACCACCCCCACCCTGTGAATAATAATCACAGCTGTGTCCAGGTGTTGCCAAATGTCCCCTGGGTGGGGCAGAATCACCCCCAGTGGAGAAACACTAGTTTATCTTTAGTCTTCCTGTTAAAAGCTGAGATCTATGAGGGCTTCTTTATTCACCATGTGTTTCTCAGTGCTTAGGACAGTGTCGGGCACATAAATACCCTACTATGGTAAATATGTAATGAATTAATATATTTAGCTATAGTAGTTTATAAAAATAGACAACTGTAGAAATGATTCCGTGCTCAAATTAGTTCCAATGCCCTGGGATTAACTTTGTCAAGAGCAGCCTCTCTTTTGGGGTGAGGGGGGGCTGTTCTTCAGCCGAGTTCTTTTCCTACTCACCTCACCCAAGTGTGCAAACTGTCTTTACCTGGAGGTGTGTTCTTTTATCAGCTCTCCAGGGTACAGGCTGTTAGAGGCCACCAACCAGGATCTTCAGTGGTTGTGTGCTGACTCGGGGTGCCGTCTGCTCCTTAAGCCTGAGGTAATACCGCAGATGCCACCTGCAGCCCAGACCAGCACCCACCAGTCACCAGGACTGCCGCCCTGAGGATGCCTGCATGTGTCGGGCACTGCATAAGAAAGGAAACCTACTCACTGTCATTTACAGATCCAGGTTCTGTGAATGACTAACCATGTTTCCCCATCCAAGCGAACCCAACTCTCCACTTGAGTATCTTAAAAAGTTCCTCAAGTGGAGGCCAGATGCTATTGAGAGGCTAAATGCGAATGACGTGTTGCTGCCGCACCCTGCTTTGGGGATTGTCACTTCTGGAAGGTACCTGAATCTTACTTAGCAGCTCAAGAGTAAGCATTAATTAGACCAGGCTGATCTCAGATGGTTTCTGTTTTTGGTGGTGTTTTGTTTTGTTTCTGTCATCAATGACTGTCTGTAACTCTGTCTTTCTTGCTTTTGTTTCTTTTTTTTTTTTCACTTTTTTAAAAATTGGAAGAGAATTGCTTTATAATATTGTGTTGGTTTCTGACATACAGCAAGACAAATCAGCCATAGGTCTACATAGATCCCCTCCCTCTGGAACCTCCCTCCCAGGCCCCTGATTTTCTTTTTGCTTTTCTCCTCCTCCTTTCTTCTTTTCTTTTTTTAAAATTTTTTTAATTGGAGTATACTTCTTTTACATTGCTATGTCAGTTTATACTGTATAGCAAAGAGAATAAATAATGTGTATGCAAATATCCCTTCTTTTTGGATCTCCTTTCCATTTAAATCACAATAGAGTGCTGAGTAGCATATACCCAGAGAAAACTGTATTTCTTTCTTCATCTCTTAAGCAGTGATGGTTCTGACCTAATTTCTGTTAGTCCGTCTTTTCGGAACATTGAGACAAATCCTTTTATTAAGCAGAATGTCTCCATCTCTGTTCCTTGCCTTGTGTTGATGAGGCTCTGATAATTGGTGGCATTTCTTTGGATATGTATCCATGCTTCACATTTTGCTAAGCACTTTTTACATATACCTCATTCATTCCTCACAGCCCATTTTACAGATGTGGAAACTGGGATACAGAGAACACTTGCCCAAGAGCACTCAATGTTAATAAGCAGCGGAGTGCAGATTCAAACCCAGTTAGCCTGAGCCCTTAAAGACTATGTGTATCACCTTCCCAGTATCCTGCTTCTTGTTATACTTCATCTGGCTGCACATTTGTCCTTCCTTTAAGCTTTAATAGAGCTCTAAAGTTTGGAAGCTTTGTCTGATTTTTCAAAATCTTGGGTGTTTGGAATAAGGACCAGGTTTTCTGAAGTTAAAACCTTATAATGACTGGATATCCAAATTCAGTGCACACAGAATAGCATAGAATATGCCCTTCTGTATAATGGCTGAGGAGCTTGATTAAGAGCTTCTTCTAGGCACAGGGCTGGGGGAATGCTCAGAGAGGGAAAGTAGGGCTTTCTCTTCCAGCAGCTGGAGGAGAATTGACCAAATGATGCAGCTCCACTTGGTCGTTTGTTGCTCTTCAGGTGTAAGGTAACTGGACTGAATGTGTAAGTGGTGTTGGTGTGAGGGACTTGCTGACAGAGTCATCTCATTGTCTCCTTTGTACCTTATTTCTTCTGCATTTGTACAATTTCCTTAAGAACAGGGCAAAGCTAAAGCAGTATACTGATCATTTGGGTTGTTCTTTGATGTGATAATTGATTTCGCAAACTCAGGTTATAGACATTTTATCCCAAATTAGGTAATAAAATGATTTGGGGATGTATTATTAAATAAAGGGATACTCTATAAGTATCAGAGTATTTAATCACAGTGATCAACAAATACCAAATAATTATATGTCTTGGTAGTTATTCTTTCTTATTTTATATTTTTCTTTCTAAATCTAGCCCACGTATTTTTAAATGATAGAACATAGTATAAAATAGCATATATAGTATGTATTACAAAGAATAGTGTACTGTATTTCTATAGAGTATAAATGTAGTATATGGTGTTGAAGAGGCCTTGTTATTTCACAGCATATGCTCATAGAACTTTTAAAGACTTTCCCAGTTTTAGAACATGGCTGTAGTATGTTACAGCCATGTGTGCCCATATGTGTTGTAGATGGGGTGTTGGTTATTTTACCGAGAACAAATCTACAATTTAAAATCTGAATTATAGCATTTCTTTTTGCATCATGTTGTAGACTGAGCACTGGCTCTTATTTGTCAGCTGTTTTTCTTATCCTTGAAGTGGGGTGTCTTAAACCTTCTAAACTGGTTCGTACTTTGGCCTTAACACTATATCCAAAAATCTTTTTGAAGTCACTTATCGTATTCTGTGCAATTAAGGTGATTTGACACATTCTCCCATCAAAGCATTTTAGTCACCATGCCCAAATATCTTAAGCAGTCAACTCAATTACATGCAGAGTTGAAATATTTTTGGCAGTGGGTTTGACATGCATTTATTGTATTTTTAAATTTGGAGATGTACAGTGGTGAAAATGCTTAAATTTGTTTATCAAAAAATCTGGAGAACTGATGGGCTGTCATACACATGTCTATTTAACTTACATACATTAATCTTCTCACACCACACTGGTCTCCTTTAGAAGACACCAGGCAACCAACTTATTCTTAAGAAGACTTTCATTAAAGTAAAAGATCAGATGTTTATTTTTCCTGTATGAACTATTATTTCTGGAAAACTAAATTGTCATCAAGGGATTTTTTTCTTTTCTCTAGAAGAATTCCAGCTATTGAATAAGAAAAAAATCATGGATTAGAATGTCACCACTTGGCAAACCACAAATCAAAGGATGACTCCAAGTAGTGATTATCGGTGGTTGCTAACATCACTGAAACGGAGCCAGCTAGACATTACGTGTCTTCAGTGAAAGTACATGATACCACTCATAAAGTTGCTTTGCCAAAAACTGAGCCTGTATCAAACCAAGCCTCTAAACCTAGCTACAAGTTTGCAGAACAGGTAGAGGCAAGAGAAACATGGTAAAAATGCTATGGGGAGGGAGATGCAGAAAAATCCAGATACTGGAAATTCTACAGGCCCAAATGCATGGCTTTTTCATAAAACAAATTGCAAGAACTAAAAAGAAAAAGGGAACATTATTAGACACCAACTGGATCTCAATATGTTGACCTTTTTTGGATTTTGATTCCCACAAACTATTCAAAAATGATAATGTTTATGAAACAATTGGAAACATTCGATGCCTGAATATTTGGCATTATTGAAAAATTACTAAATTTTAAGTTGTGATGATGTTATTATTACATTTTCATTAAGAGCCATTTTATTTTAGAAATACACTGAAATATTTAAGAATGAAATGAAATTTGCTTCAAAATAATAATGGTTGGTAAGAGTATACATGAAACAAGGTTGTTGGATACAAAAGATTTCATCGCATTATTATTTCTACTTTGTAAAGTGCTTATCTTTTAAGTATATGTGTAGAAAAATTCAGATGAAAAGATACAATAAATGAGATCTTTAAGAACAGTTTTTATGTGACATCCACAATAAACACCTGGAAATGAGTCTCCTTTCAGAAACACCTTGAAATGTTGTTTTAGTTAGTTGAATTACATCAACTAAGAATGATTTGACTAGATGAAAATATGAGACTCTGCAGTATAAAAATACCAGCATGAATATCTATCATTATATATCGATAATTGGCTGTTTATAATTATTTATCTTTATACTAGTTCATTTTCTCTGTAAGAACAACGAAAGTGCTGAAGTCTCAGGTGAAATATATGAGGATAAAATTATGAATTGGGAAAAGACTCGTTTTATTTTTTCATCAGAACACAGCGTTCTGCAGAAGAATAATTGGTGATTTCCCAAAATAAAGGAAAAAGTCTCTTACGTGATCTAAACTCTGAAGAGAGATGGCAAAACAAAATCACATGCACACAATTTATTAAAACATATGCAGTGAAACCTTA
This sequence comes from Nanger dama, assembly GCA_917880005.1. Lineage (NCBI taxonomy): Eukaryota > Metazoa > Chordata > Mammalia > Artiodactyla > Bovidae > Nanger > Nanger dama. The sequence continues at coordinate 78,029 of CAKJTW010000040.1, forward strand.
ATTAACTGGATTCCTCAATGCAATGTGTTATAGCCATCAAAGATGGATTGCTATAACAATTTCATTTTAAAAAGCAATGTCTAAGAAAATTGGATTGGATAATGAGCCTAACTTCCTAACACCTCACTTCTCTTGACTTATAATGACCACTGACCTTTCAAATATGATGCTGAAAATTATACAGCTGCCAAGCCATCCATAGAATATCGTGTCACATTCATCAGAGCACATTTATCAGCATGCAGGAGTGGCCTTACACAAATGGTTCACTGTCACAAGTGTCTTGAAGTTCAATGCCCTGTAAATATAGTGTGCCATCCAGAGAAAAAATGCGGGGCTTCCCCCATGACTCAGCGGTAAAGAATCCGCCCGCAATGCGGGAGATGTGAGTTCGATTCCTGGGTCAGGAAGATCCCCTGGAGGAGGAAACAGCCACCCAACCCAGTATTCTTGCCTAGAAGATTCCATGGACAGAGGAGCCTGGTGGGCTACAGTCCGTGGAGTCACAAAAGAGTTGGGCATGCCTGAGCAACTGAGCATGCATGCTGAAGAAATCCAGGAAGTCTTAAAGTAGAAAAATAGTTATCACAGGGAGAAAGGAGTTAGCAACTAGAAGGGGCACATGGAGATTTTCTGGGGTGCTAAGAGGAGATACAGGGAGGGATTTTGAGTCTCTGGGCACATTGTGTTTCTTCAGTATGAAAGCGGAAGGGACATGTTCCACTTGAGAAGTTTTAGCAAACTATACAATTATGACATATGTAACTTAAATATGGAGAAGGCAATGGCACCCCACTCCAGAACTCTTGCCTGGAAAATCCCAAGGATGGAGGAGCCTGGAAGGCTGCAGTCCATGGGGTCCCAAAGAGTCGGACACAACTGAGCGACTTCACTGTCACTTTTCACTTTCATGCATTGGAGAAGGAAATGGCAACCCACTCCAGTGTTCTTGCCTGGAGAATCCCAGGGACAAGGGCGCCTGGTGGGCTGCTGTCTATGGGGTCGCACAGAGTCAGACACGACTGATGTGACTTAGCAGCAGCAGCTTAAATATGCTAGAGTGAAAGTGAAAGTCGCTCAGTCACGACCAACTCTGTGACCCCATGGACTATACAGCCCATGGACTTCTCCAGGCCAGAATACTGGAGTGGGTAAACTTTCCTTTCTCCAGGGGATCTTTCCAACCCAGGGATTGAACCCAGGTCTTCTGCATTGCAAGCAGATTCTTTACCAGCTTAGCCACAGGGAAGTCCAAATGTTAAACCTCAGTCCAAAGTTTTGTATCTATACATGTTTGCATGTGTGTGTGTGTGCATGTGGAGTGTGCTAATTCCTATTCCTGGTATTTTCATCTTTAGCAAAAGCTTTGGCTGCCTTGTCCAGAGCATTTTGACTGAGTTCTCCCGGTCATAGGATATAGCAGAGTGAACAGCTTAGAAGCAAGCACATAGACATTAAGAAAAGAAGATAAATATTAGGGCTTAATAATCTGGGGTATTTAGATCCGTCGCCTTGAAAGCAGAGTTCAATAATTGAGTCTCTTAGTGGTTTCATGTCCTCAAAGCAGAGAGGGAAAGGGTGGGATGGAATGGGAGAATGGCAATGAAACATGTATATTTTCCTGTAAGAAACGAAACGCTAATCTATGTTCAATGTAGGATGCAGGAGGCATGGGGCTGATGCACAGGATGATTCAAGTAGAGGATGGGGGTGGGAGGTGGGAGGGGGATTCGGCATTGGGAGATTGTGTTCACCTATGGCTGATTCGTGTCAATGTATGGCAAAACAAATACAGTATTGTAATTTAAAAAATAATAAAGAAAGGAAACATTATTATTTAAAAAAAATTATGTAATGTACACTGTTACTGCACGTGCATGAATGCTAAGTCACTTCAGTTGTGGTCAGACTCTGTGACCCTATGGACTGTAGCCTGCCAGGCTCCTCTCTGTCCATGGGATTCTCCAGTTAAGAATATTGGAAGCCCCTCCTCCAGGGGATTCTCCCCGCGTTTCTTACATCTGTTGCGTTGGCAGACAGGTTCTTTACCACTAGCGCCCACACTGTTACTAGGGTGGGGAAATTTTAGAAACCTTTCACTGTGATTAAATGATTCACTGTTTAAAGATGAAGTTTACTAATTGTAAAATTAAGTTACCCCGACAATGCTGAAAATGGATGTTATTGTTCATTGTCCTGCCTTTTGGTGCGGTTCTTTTGGTTAAGCAGTGTGTAATCAGAAATTTCATTTAAACAAGTCACATGTTCCCGAGTCATTCCATATGATCAAAGCTTCACTGTAATGTGTAAACATTACACAAAATGTGTTCAGTTCAGTTCAGTCGCTCAGTCGTGTCCGACTCTTGGCAACCCCATGAATCACAGCACGCCAGGCCTCCGTGTCCATCACCATCTCGGAGTTCACTCAGACTCACGTCCATCGAGTCTGTGATGCCATCCAGCCATCTCATCCTCTGTCATCCCCTTCTCCTCCTGCCCCCAGTCCCTCCCAGCATCAGAGTCTTTTCCAGTGAGTCAACTCTTCTCATGAGGTGGCCAAAGTACTGGAGTTTCAGCTTTAGCATCATTCCTTCCAAAGAAATCCCAGGGCTGATCTCCTTCAGAATGGACTGGTTGGATCTCGACTTGGACTCCAAGGGACTCTCAAGAGTCTTCTCCAACACCACAGTTCAAAAACATCAATTCTTCAGTGCTCAGCCTTCTTCACAGTCCAACTCTCACATCCATACATGACTACTGGAAAATCCGTAGCCTTGACTAGACAAACTTTAGTCGGCAAAGTAATGTCTCTTCTTTTGAATATACTGTCTAGGTTGGTCATAACTTTTCTTCCAAGGAGTAAGCATCTTCTAATTTCATGGCTGCACTCACCATCTGGAGTGATTTTGGAGCCCCAAAAATAAAGTCTGACACTGTTTCCACTGTTTCCCCATCTATTTCCCATGAAGTGATGGAACCGGATGCCATGATCTTTGTTTAAAGTAGATTTTGACTTTAAGAAATATTACACATAAGTTGCTGCACAAATGAAGAAATGCTCAATGTGATCAGAGCCAGGGAAGCTAAAATGATAGAGTGTAAGAGCTGGAGGGAACATTAGAAAGCATCTGAGTCTATCCACACACTTTACAAGGAAGGAAATTTAGGCTCTGAGAGCTTAAACTGACTTCCCAGAGATACATAGCTGACGTATAGCTGATCTGCAACCAGAACTAATATAACCCTATTTGCCGACCTGCCAACCCTCAGTCAGCCCAGTTCTCCAGAGCAGAGGTGTGAGGTCAAACTCACTTGAGTTTGAATCAGTTTAGCTCTTGGATTTGCTACTTGGGTGTGACCATGGACCTCAGTGACAGATCCTATGCTATGGAAAACTATTACCTGGGCATTAATTCAGAGTTAAAGAGACCAAGTACCCTGAGAAGGTAACTCCCTAAGACAGGTCTGAGGCAGTTGGAGAGCTCAGAGGTGCATTAACCTCCTTCTCAAGGTATGGCTGCTCAGTGGAATTCTGCTTTCCTTCTGCCCGTGGAAGTGCCCTTCACCCCTGGGATCTGTGGGGAGCGTGGGTGTGGCATTGGATGTTGTCTCTTTTTAAAAATATTTATTTTTATTGGAGTATAATTGCATTACAGTGTTGTGTTAGTTTCTGCTGTAAACAAAGTGAATCACCTATATGTGTACTTGTATCTCCTCCCTCTTGACCCTCACTTCCATCCCACCCATCTAGTTCATCACTGAGAACTGAGCTGAGCTTCCTGCGTTATAAGGATATTATCTCTTTCTAATGATCAATCTAAACATGCTGAGCGAGGTTTGTACCCTCAAGTGTCATTGAGTTCCAATGCCTAACTGTGGGCTTCCTTTAATGCTGTTTGCACCTGAGTGTAGACCCCTGCCATCTAATGGAGATGGTGATAGGACTCACGTCAAAAGGCTTTATGGTGAATTCCCTGGTGATCCAGTGTTTAAAACTCCCTGCTTCCAATGCACAGGGCACAAGTTTGGTCTCTGGTCAGGGAACTAAGATCTCTATCATGCTGCTTGATGTGGCCAAAAAATTTTAAAAAATTTAAAAGGCTTTTACAAGAATGAAAAGAGCTAATGTACTAAAGTGGGTAATAAGATGCTTGGCACGCATTAGCCATGTAAAAACAGTTGTGTAGTTGTGTACAACTACAGATAACTATTGTTATCTGCTAGAACACAATGCATTTGATATTGATGCTGTCCAAGAATCCTGATCATTGTTTGACTTGGACAAATTTGCCTTCAGAGAGTGCATTGGTTAAAAATAATGGCTTTGTTAAAAACACTGGAAAACAGATTATATATTTAGGAATTGAATTACTTATATATTTAGGAATTGAATCAAGATGGGACTCTGGTTATTTTTTCCTAAAGGGGTAAGAAATGTCATTGAATTTTACTTTTTCAAGCCTATCTTTACATGGGAAGACCTAAGATCTAGCTCCTAATCCATTACTTCATAAAAAGTATCAATGAGCAAATTATCAGACCACTTCGAGCCTCTGTTTTCTCCTTTTTAAAATGAGAACAAAGTAAGACCTACTCATGAGGTGGTTTGGAGCATAAGTGAGAGCTGGTTATACACAAGAGGCAAAACGTGGTCAGGGGTAAGTCTATAAAGAGTGGCAATCTTATGGAGATTGTGTTACTTCTTTTCCAGTTTTCATCTTGCTGCTACAAAAGGACACGTGGAATGCCTCAGGGTCATGGTTACACACGGCGTGGATGTGACAGCCCAAGATACTGCCGGTATGTAACCTTTTTCTCTTAAGTCAACAGGCCAGCAGAAAAAGTAGGTATCACAGAAATGATATGTATTCCTTGTGGAAAATTTACAGTCTATACAGATCAACCAAAAGAAAAACATAGAATCTCCTCCAATGACTAGGCTCTGATGTGGTTTCATTATTTGGGCCTTTACAAGTGTTTTTCATCTTATATGCGTTTAGTCAACTAGAGACTATGCTTCTTATCCCCCATTTAAAATTTTTATTTTCTAAGATGATCTATATGGACCAAGTACTCTCACCCAGTTTTTGTTCTTATGAATCATGGTACAGTGATGAATGGAGGGAATTGTTTAGGTGCTCATTTCACCAACTAGCTGAGGTGGGTTCTGTGGACAGAAGGCAGGATCTTCATGTGGATCAGCTGCCCATGGTCTGCACCCCTTACTGTGTTTTAGTGCATCTGAATCACCTAGGAACTGGTGGGGGAGGAAGGGTGAAAGAGCTTAAAGGGGGAAAGGCGAAGAAGGCAAAGAGTAAACAGCACACACACAAACACACACCTACGGACAACCCCACGCATGCATATGCCAGCTCTGTCTTCAGAGGCTCAGAATGTCTGAACGTTTCCAGCCAGGTGATGCTTTTGTAAAGCTCCTAGCTGATTCTAACGTGAAGCCAGTGTTGATAAGTGATGATCAAGTCAGATAGAAAAGGAAGTGTAGTCTTGTCTTTTATGAACATTGTATTATAGGAAGGAGTCCCTGGGTTGCCAGCCTGAGTTTCTGCCCCTTCCTTGTTATCCACACCAAAAGGTGGAAGCAACTAACTGGTGGCTTTTCATTTCTCTGTTGTACTTGAAAATCTTTGTCTTCTAATAGGCTTTTGTTGGTTTTTACTGGAATATAAGATTAGTCTGTTCCGTTTTCATTAATCTGTGATGGATCCCTTTGCTTCCCACCTGAAAACACTGACACCTGAGAGTAGTCATCTTGGGGGCAGATTGGTCAAGTGTTACGAAAATACAATTATTACTCAAAATATGGCCGGAAAACTCATGTTTCAGACTTGTTTTCATGAAGTCTGTGGCACTTAAAAAATAATATCAGGGTCTGGGAATATTTATTCTTTGAGAATAGACTTGTTTTTTTATGACAGATGAAGAGCCAGTTAAAGTCAAGTCAGGTAAAGGAGGTGTCAATTTGGTAAAACCATTTTTGGTTAAAAATAGGGAGTGATTGAAGTAACAGAATGATTTTCCAGAGCAGTGCCACAGAAAGCTCCAAAAAAATATTTTGAGAAATGGCAATACTCCAGGGTGACACTTGTGGTGAAGAACTTGCCTGCCAATGTAGGAGACATATGAAACGCAGGTATCCACGGGCCAGGAAGATCCCCTGGACAAGGAAATGACAACCCACTCCAATATGCTTGCCTGGAAAATTCCATGGACAAAGGAGCCTGGCAGGCTACAGTCCACAGGATCTCAAAGAGTCAGACACGACTGAACACAAATTATTATGATACCAGCAGAAGAGAGAATGCTTTCTCTAAGTGACTCCCTTGAAGGGAACACTAATTTATGTTGCTAATTAAAAACGATCTTTAATACCAAGATCCAGTTATTTTGTTTTTAAAGTTTATTGTTACTACTTTTAAAGTTGTACCACATACACATCAAGCAGTAAGAGTGGCTACCATCCCTTGATGAGATGTGTCCTCTTAAGTAAATGAGATTTCTTTAAGAAAATCATAATCTAAAAAGTTTGTTTAGTGTGAATAAATTTGAGCTGTAATATAATTCTATTTAACTGCATTTGATGTTAAAAAATAGATTAGATAGGAGTCTCATTATTTCCATCATAACTGAATATCGCTCCCCATGTTTTGATTAAAAGGGAAAAAAATGTTTAATACATGTTCATTGTAGAAAATTTGGGAAATACAGAAAACTACCAAGAAGATAAACCAGTGGTTCTACTCCAAGAAAAAAAAATTGTTTTTACTGTTTTGCTGTATTTCCTACCAGATTTTCCTGGTGCAGTTTTAGGTAGTTGAGATCACATTATATAATAAACTCTAAATCCTGCCATTAAAAAAAAAATTACCATGATCATTTCCTGTACTAAAAACTCTTAAGCATAGTTTTTTTGTGGCTGTCTAATACCACGTGGATAGAGTTTGTATTTACTACCAGAGCCCTCACTTATTTCCTGAAAGCCTGGGGAGTCATGCAGTGAGACCTGGGCACCCCAGCGCAGTTCCCTCCCACTTGCCAGTGGAGATGGCAGTGCGCTCCAAGAAGCTGGAGTGGAGGACTTCCCTGGCAGTCCAGTGGTTAAGACTCCGTGCTTCCACTACAGGGGGCACAGGTTCAATCCTGGTCAGGGAACTAACATCCCACATGCCACAAGGCATGCCCCCCCAAAAAAAAAAACAAGCTGGAGGGGAAACTGCAGATCCATCCTCCCGTCCTGGACTCTTCTCTGGGCTGATTAGTAGAAACTGTCACAGCCCATTTCTCTCAACTCTGATTGAAACTGGTAGAATCCATAGCACTTGGCAACCCCCAGAACATCTTCCAGACATCCTGGGAGTTGGAAATGTCTCAAGCTGCCTGTCACTTTTGTCCCATTTCTAACAATAAGGTCAACACTCTGGTCCTTGGGCTTATTGTTTTACTTTAGTCTGAGTGAGGCACTGACTTTCTTGTGATTTCTTGAAAGCATGCATACAGAACCCAGGAACAAAAGAAGGAAAAGCGGCATGGGTAAAAGTACGTGGAACAACACTTCTCAGAGTTTTTCCTGTTACAGTGAACAAGATAAACGTGATGGCCTTTACTGCTCGTGTCCTTCCTGTTGGCTATAACACCCACTCCTTTCTCTCCTTCTCAAGAATGCAAGTCAGAATCCAAGGGAATGGCAAGGGCATCAGTCACTGTGCTTTAGTAGTTGGCATTAGCCCAAAACATCTGATGAAAAGATGAATTAAATGGTTCAGTCACTAAGTCGTGTCCAGCTTTTTGCGGCCCTGTGGACTGCAACACACCAGGCTTCCCTGTCCTTCACTATGTCCTAGAGTTTGCTCAAACTCATGTCCATCAAGTTGGTGATTCCATCCAACCATCTCATCGTCTGTCTTCTCCCTCCTCCTCCTGCCTTCTATCCTCAGTCATCAGGATCTTTTCCAATGAGTCTTCTTATCTCATCTTCTCATCATAAAGCTCCAAAGTAGAGGAGCTTTAGCTTCAGCATCAGTCCTTCCACTGAATATTCAGGGTTGACTTTCTTTAGGATTGACTGGTTTGGTCTTGCTGTCCAAGGGACTCTCAAGAGTCAGCTCATAGATGCTGTCTTTTCAGTCAACCCACCTGAAGTGTTGCTATATTGTTACTAAGATCCAATTATCTTCAATTCTAATACCCAGTGAGAACTCGTATGAAAATCTGTTACCATAAGTCCAACTGCCCTGCAGAGTTTCAGAAAAGATGCTGCTTTCAAAACATATCATTACACTGACCCTTTTAATTCTTTATATCCACAAAGTGTACAGGATGGTTAACTTGGTATAGTTACCTACTTCTTAAACTGGTGACTGGATTTAAGTCCAGAAGCAAAGGGATTTAGAATCTATTTCTCTATCAACTATCCTTCCCCATCAGTGTTTGGAAGTCTGACCACAGACTTTTCATAAATGCTTTACAAACAATCTCAGGAGCAGAATACTGTCAGTAGATAAAGCCTTGTGTGTAGCACCAATAGTGTTAGTCACTCAGTCGTGTCCAACTCTTTGTGACCCCATGGACTGTAACCTGCCAGGCTCCACTGTTCATGGGATTCTTCAGGCAAGAATACTGGAGTGAGCTGCCATTTCCTTCTCCAGGGGATCTTCCTGACCTAGGGAATTGCACTTGAGTCTCCTGCATTGCAAGTTTCTTTACTGTCTGAGCCATCAGGAAAGCCTAGTACATCTCAATTAGCACCATTTTAGATGGCTTTGGAGGCTTAGGTGAGAGGATACGTGTGAACATCCTAGCGCCCAGTCTCTTTAGCACATCAGGTTTTGAAAATGTTTCACATCTTTAAAAAAAAAAAAGCTGTGATTATCACTAAGCCTAACACTCTCATAGTACAAATCAGAAAAAGAAATCCCCAAACTGGCAGAAGCTCATGACTCATGTTTTTGGTTTGTGGGGTTCCCCCCATTCCTTGGCTTCCCTGGTGGCTCAGCAGTAAAGAATCCGCATGCAATGCAGGAGACACAGGTTCGATCCCTGAGTCACAAAGATCCCCTGGAGCAGGAAATGGCAGCCCACTCCAGTGTTCTTGCCTGGAAAATCACATGGATAGAGGAGCCTGGTGGGCTGCAGTTCATGGGGTCACAAAGCAGTCAGACACAACTTAGCAACTAAACACACACACCCCATTCCTTATCCCCTATTTGCCAACCACCACCATAGACATAACGATAGCAGTCAGCTGGGAAAGTCTGCACCTAAGCTCCCAGTGCAGACTCTAAACAGGGCCTTTGTGTTTGCTCCTGTTCTTCACTGATTTAGGAAATAGAATTCTGTTTCTTTAGAAATGAATCATTTCTCCCAGACTTCTAGGCATTTTTGGGGGGTTGGGGGATGCCTGTAATTAGCACCCAGGAAGATAAGATAGGATTAAACAGAGCATTAACAGAAGATTGAAGAAGACCAAAGTATCTTCTGTTTATTATCAAGTGCTTGTCTGAAGCATTAACTTTCAGACTTCCTTTTTAGCAAGTGTATGCATTTGACACAATGTGACCCGGTGGCTTAAACAAGATAGACTTTTCTCTCTTTCAATTAAAAGTCCCGATTTGCTATGGCCACTCAGCTCCACATTGAGGACTCTTTCCCAGACTTGTTACTCCACCATCCAGGGTATTGCCTTGGTCCTAACAGTCCAGGGTGGCTCCCCCACTGCGTCCACATCCCAGCCCCAGCTGGCAGAAGGGAAAGCCCAGCTCATGAAGTGGCGTACACTCAGATCTCACTGGACACAGAGCGATCTGTGGCCACTCCCGCCTTCAAAGGAAGCTGGGAATTCTGGGCAGAGCAGCAAATTGTCCAGTTTAATAATATAGGAGGGAGACTTACTTTGTGGTCCAGTGGCCAAGACTCCATGCTCCCAATGCACGGGGCCTGGGTTTCATAAGATCCAGGAACTAGATCTTATCACATGCCACAAGTAAGAGTTCAAATGCCACAACTGAAATTGTCCCGCGTGCCACAACCAAGACACGGTGCACCCAAATAAATAAGTAAATGTTTAAGAACATGTGTAGAATGTTTTGCTATAGAAGGAAGTATAAACAGAAATTGAAGAATAATGTGTGATTTGTCACACTCCCATATCTTAAATTTTCCTTGATCCCTTTGCACACAAAACTTCTTTTTTCATAGAAGAGAGTCTTAGGAGAGTGAGAACTGAGCTATGGAATATGGAGATACCATAATGCACAGAGGCTTGAGGAGGGAGACAGTGGAGAAACCTTCTTCTTTCTAGGGTTTCTGGTATTGGCTTAGCTTTTGTTTGGGTTTCTGGGTGGCCCTCCATTCTATTATGCCCTTAATCTAGCTCACATTTAATACCAATCTAGCTCACATATTCTAGCCAAGAACAGTTATGTCTTAAAACTCAAGTACTTGAGAGAATGGGCCATTTAAAAATGTAATGGCAGACTGTAGTCCATTAAGTAGTCCATATTTAGTTTGGAATAAAGGCAAGCCAAAAACTGATTGCATGATTATAGTTCTTTACTTGCTGGTTGTGCACATGTATGCATGTCTGAAGGGCCAACTGTATACAGTGATCAACATCATCTGGCCATGAAAAGATTTCATGTATACATGCAGGTGCAAAAAAAAAAAAACACCTTTTCAATCAATGTAAATCACTATGCAGATCTACTTTGTAGAGATTAAGGGATAATTTTAAAACTCTAATAGTAAGAATGGTTATTAGAAATTTCTCTTTTCTCTGTGTGTGTGTATGTGTGGTATTTGTATGTATATATGTACATATACATGTACATATATACACACACAACTGAATCACTTTACACTGGAAACTAATACAATATTATAAATCAACTATATATACTTCAATTAAAAAGACAAAATTTTATTCTTTATTGACGTATTGTTTATTTACAACATTGTGGATTTTTTTCTTTTTAAAAAAATATTTATATTGGAGCATAGTTGATTAACATGTTGTGTTAGTTTCAGGTGTACAACAAAGTGATTTATTTATATATATACATGTATCTATTCTTTTTAATAAAATTTGTTTAAACAAAGAAATACATCTTTCATACTCTGATCTCTCCCCTGGAAGTAGGTGAATAGATTTATGCTTCGGTGATTGAAAACTTGATGTAAAGATAAGCATTTCTAAGAACAATGTTTAAATATATTTAAAGTTGTAAATAAAAATCAAATTAATTACTACATTTATTGTTTATACTACTTTTATTGTTATATTATTGTTTACATTGGGCTTCCTGGTGGCTCAGACAGTAAGGAATCTGCCTGCAATGCGGGAGACTCGCCCGATCCCTGAGTCGGGAGGACCCCCTGGAGGAGGAAATGGCAATCCACTCCAGTAGCTTGCCTGGAAAATCCCATGGGGAGAGGAGCCTGGCAGGCTACAGTCCACGGGGTCAGACATGACTGAGCGACTGACACTTTCTTTCATTGTGTGTATTCAGCATTTTGAAACTCTGGTTCTTAAGTAGATACTGCAAACGTATCTGGTTGAGTATCTTTTAGTTCTCTTTGTTTTTCCTAATGTTTCCATATTACCATCTGAAGCTATGATTTCTCAAACTTCAGCCTTTGGTTGTTAGTTTGCCTTGTCTTTGTCTCCTACGACTTCATCACTTTAAACATTTGTCACCTGCACTTGAAGACTGTTCCTAGCCCCTCTAATTCCTCCACTCTATCAGTGAGTTCTGCTCTGTTTCCGTAGCAGTCTGAAATCACTGAGTCAGTGGTTAATGTCCAGATTAGCCTGGGGGATGGTGCTCCGTGGCTGGGCCATCCTGCTTAGACTCTTTGAATAGCAGGATTCTTAAACCACCTGGAATAGCCTCTGACACTTGAGTTATGAGTAGCACTGGGGTCTTCACTCACAGGCAGAATTCTGCTAAAATGCACTTGAATTAGGGTTGCCTTGTTATTTTCCTATAGGGAAATTGCTTTCTGATATTCCAGACAGATCGACAGCCAAATGGGGGCCAGTCTTATGTGGGCGCTGGTTACGGTGCAGTTCTGTCACTAATAATATTCTCTTCAGAAAATTTTGCATTTGGAAAGAGAATTTTGTTTTAATGATATCTGTGAGAGACATCTCACTCCAAGGTAATGTTGTCCAGGGACTGATGCATTGTTTGAATTTAGACACTCTTTTAAGTGAAAAATGCTTTTGTGCTCCTGGTTAGGGAAGCCCATCACAGGGCCAAGGAATAAAAGAGTGTTGTTTCTGTAGAAACACAGTGCTTACTTTCAGGTATGACTTGGACACTTGCACTGAAAATGAAGGCCTGTTATTTATTTTATGATGGTTGTTTAAATCTGCCTACCCTCTTGTCTTTGGAGAACTGTGCCTTTTTCCAGTGGATGCTATTCATGTATTAGAAGAGCTTTTGTCTACAAGATAGACAAAAGTTAATGCATTGCATACACGACATAAACAGTCTTCTACTTACAATCAGGATGGGTTCCAAAAGTTCCTCTGTAAGGCATTTGTTTAAAACACAGAATGTGCTCCTCCTTAGAAACACTGATAGAAATGATGGTCGAGGGCCTGGCTAACCCACCAAAGCTCAATTCGTAGTTGAAGCAAACTCACTATTGTGTGTTATACCTCCTGAAAAGAGGTCTCCTGTGGTAAACGGAGATACTTGTCTTCCTACTTCCAAAGATCTCATTGCCTTATTTATTTCCTGATCTTCATCCTCATCCATTTGGACGGAGGTCAAATGGAGTGTTCTACCTCCCCCAACCAGCTCCCGCTATGCATACCCTTAAAATCTCTGTGCAGCTTCTCAGCAAAGAAGGTATCTGATCTTTTAACCTTATACATGCTTTTAGGCAGCTCACTGTGGTCCTAAAACCTTCTAATTTTAAATACAGTATTTCCTAGCTATATGATTCTTTAATAATTAGTGGATTTCAGGTCAGTGTTATAAAGACTAATTCAGAACAGAGAAATGGTATTTGGAGACCAGATCACCATATAGAAGAAGTTGTTCCTCTAAGCCAGGGGTTCTCAACTGGGTTATGTGATTCCCACCTGTCCAAGGGATGTTTGGCAATGTCTGGGGGCATTTCTGCTTGTCCCATCTGGACATCCAGTTGATAGTGGTCGGAGATGCTGCTCATTGTCCTATGGCACACAGAGCCACCTTCCATAGCATTGAATCTCACTGATGCTAAGGCTGAGAAACAAGCTTTAAGTGTGGGTTGCTTACAGCTGTTACATTGGAGGTAGCTTGATCAGTTTACAAATGCAGGATTTAGGAGTTTGGTTCCCTGCCCCCAAGTCCCCTTCCCCAGACATTCATAATGGACAGACTCTCTAATTCAAGTTAACAAGTGTGTATCAAGAGCCTGGTCTGTGTTAGCACACACATGCTGTTTCTTGGGTCTTTATTTAGGCTTCTCAGGTAGTGCTAATGGTAAAGAACCCATCTGCCAATGCAGAAGATGGAAGAGATGCTGCTTCGATCCCCAGGTTTGGAAAGTCCCCTGGAGAAGGAAATGGCAACCCACCCCAGTATTCTTGCCTGGAGAATCCCATGGACAGAGGAGCCTGTCAGGCCACAGTTGCAAAAAGTCAGACACAACTGAAGTGACTTAGCACACATAGGCACTTGAGATACAAACTTTATATTCTAGAGGGAAAGGAAGAATAGTTGACTACATAAATGTGTGTTTGTGAGTAGGAGAGGGAGTCAGGTGAGAAGGGAAGGTTGAAGGTGCTGAGTGCTATGAAGGACAAAGAAATGAAGCAAAGGGATGAAAGGAGTGAGGGGAGGAATTTTAAGTGGTGAAATCAGGAAAGGTCTCATCGAGAAGCCGGTTTCAGTGGCATCTGGCAGGTAAGTGGGCAGGCTGCATGGTTATCCTAGAAGAAGAGGATCCAGGCTAAGCAAAGAGCAATTCTGTAGGGCCCTAGCCCATAGAGTGGAAGCCTGGTAGCCACACGAAGGCTGTTCTTAAGCCCCTCACCCACAGATGTTCTATAGGCCTGCTAGGTAATGCAGGGGGCACTGGGTGTAATGTTGTTCAGTCGCTAAGTTGTGTCCAGCTCTCTTGCAACCTCACGGACTGTAGCTTGCCATGAGGTTTGCCTCTGACCATGGGGTAGACTTTCCTAAAGTTATCTGAGCACAGAAACGTCAGAGAGTCTCATGTTGGCATCACATTTTTGAAGGGAACTTGAAGAGATGCTCCTTTGATAGTTGTTTTTTATAACTCTTTTCCTTCTTCTACCCATTCCAAGTTTGAACATCTGAACTACAGGTAATTCCCCTGCAGAGCTGGAGCACGTTTGGAGGAAAGAGAAGGGACAGGTGGAGGTGGGGTTTCCTGTGGGTGTTGGGTGTGTTCTCTGCCGCTGCCTGTGCGGGGTCCTGGGACCCGTGGCGGTCGTGGTCTGATGTCACTGTTGTGGACGCAGGGCATCTGGCACCCATGCTGACAGCTGAAAGTGGAATTTCCAAGCTGCATACCTAGAGTCTACCGCAGGCTTCTAGCCCACAGCTTAATTGTACCCCAGGAGAACGGCAACTGGCGTGGGCCCTGAATGTTATCCAGGGTCAGGATGCTGTGTTCTCCCCACTTTTGTCACAATGAACTTTGCAGATAAGAAGTAGAGGCGTTACTCTCAAGAATAACAATTCTGTCTTTGTTGGAGAACAGTTTATTTCCTCATAGCTGTCTTCATTACAGAGATAAGAGATTTAAAATGTGTGGTCTTTTCCTTCCAATTTTGTTTTAATCCATTTAGGACACAGTGCTTTGCACCTCGCAGCCAAGAACAGCCACCATGAATGCATCAAGAAGCTCCTTCAGGTAATGTGGAACAACTTAAAATTATAAATGTGTCATTTTAAAAAACTGAAAGTAACCTTGTGTGTGTGAAAGAGCAAATAAATACATGCATGCTCCTTTAAATATTATCCCAGAACTGGGGTTCCCTAGAACTTCATTATTAAAATTTCAGATAGCTAAGGAGAAGATTATTTCCATAGCAGTTCCACTGGTGGAGAAGAGGATCCTAATAAATTTGAAGTGCCTTCCTGGGGATCCAGCTCTTTGTTCCCTTTATTCAGCTTTTTTTTTTTGCCTTTCTGGAAGGACATGTACCCTTTAAACAGTCATCTAAAAAAAAAAAAATTCCTGTGCTGTTGGAGATCCTTACAATAAAGGATCTCTAATATCCTAGTATTTATTCTCACTCAATCATTAGTAGAATGCAGCTTTTTTGAGAAGCAAAACTTCCACCACTGTTTCCTTGTATGTAACTTGATGATCTTTTAGTTCTTAGTTTTTGTTCAAATTCTTGGTTTTATTCTTCTTTTTAATTTTAGGTCAACTCCTGGTTGGAAACTTCCTTGCCAGGAAGTTTTTGTAACGATCACTTAGGGCGACAGCTTCTGTCTATCTTTAAAGATGAATATTTAATGAAATCCCAATAGTTCATACAGTAACTTCCAGCTGTTGCCAGTCAAAATGCAGTTTTGGCTGTTTTCAGGAACAGCACAGAGCAATAAACTGCATGTTTGGAGTACTGTCTGTTCTGTTGAGCTGTCGTCTCGGCCTTCCTGAGCGCTGTTTGGGACCCAGCGTCTTGCTTTAATTTGGCTTCACAATTCTGATGCAGAAATGTGGGCACATTCTTCAAGCTGTCTGCTCTGTTGATCACACAGCTTCTTGTCTTGCGTTACATGATGCAAGCTACCTCCAGTGCCAGGGAATGCTTAACCTTAACAGGTCTTTGAAGTGAAATTCAAGAAAGATAGATCAACATCTGTGATGATGAAGATGATTTTTATTACGGGGCTTCTTTCTAAAGAAAGTTACAATAGAACTTTTCTTCTCTGCCTGCTCTGAGGCTGGATACCCTGGATAAGTGAAAATCATTGACTTGCCCAAGTGCCATGCCTCCACACCCTTCAATTTTTTAAAACAACCTTATTTGTATTCCAAGTCTCTGTTCCCATCCTGGCTTGGCCATCCAGACTTTGCATCTGGCTCTGATTTGAGGGAAGAATGAACTTGACAAGCTGGAAATCCTCATGGGCAAGGACCAGATATTCTAGCCTCTAATGTAATTTTATATCTGGTTATGCAAATGGATTGGTTTTTCTCTGGAATCTTTGAAGCCTTTAAACAGTTCCTTGTGCTGTTCTAAAATTAGGCCAAAGCATGGTAAGTCGTAACATGATCTCTATTCTTATTACCACTGAAGGGCAGATGAACATTTCCAACATTGCCTGCTCTCCACAGATCATCTGAATGGTGTTCTTCTTTCTGGATAGTTGTGAAAACCAGAGGCTCTGATGGCCTCCTAGTGAGTTGTTTACCTTGAGTCCTGCACCCCTCTGATCTCTGCTTCACTTCTTGTCTGGGCAGCCCACACCCTCTGCAATGGGACCACTGCTGTCTCCTGCCAGCCCCTTACCCTGTGCCTTCTGCAGCTACTCCTTTCTCTCTGGCCTTTTGCTCTTACTATCTGTCTACTGGAGAGACTTCCCTTCTCCAGGGGCTACCATTTCAGAGTTCTCCCTCCTCAAGGCAATGAGCACAAAGAGAGCCTTGTGAGAGTCTTCAAATTCAGATGACCTCTCCTTCTCCTACCTCCTGCCCCCCACCCTCCTGCTCTGACTTCTAGCAAGTGGGCCCTGGGCACTGTGTCAAATGCGAGGGTTTACTCATGAACAGAGCAGCCCCCATCTGCTGGAGCTCGCCACTTGGTGAGCAAAGACACAAACGCCCACGACAAATTGCACATCACTAAGAAGCAAACTGACAAGAGTATTGTGAGAGGTATTCAGGAGGGCCCCTGTAGAGGAGCTGAGATTCAAGCCGGAAAGTATGCAGTTCAGAGAACCATGGGAGGGCGTTCAAGCTGACAGAAAAGCAAGTGCAAAAGACCTAAGGTTGGACCTTTGCAAAAGAACTTTTACAAGTGCAAAAGGTCAGAAGGGCATTAAGTAGTCAGGGAGGAAAGAAAGCCAGTGAGGGGACCTGGGGGAAGTTAGGGAGAAAGAAAAGAAGGGCCCACGGGACTTTCCTAGTGGTCCATGGTTAAGACTCTGTGTGTCCACTGTAGTGGGTTTGATTCCTAATGAGGGATCCTTCATGCTACACAGTAAGGCCACAAAAAAGAAGGGCCCAGGATGCACCTTGTGTGACATGATGGAACTGCGGAGGACTTAGAAGTAAAGAGCTACACTGGCAGTTTAGAAGGCCTCTCTGTTTGTGTAGAGAAGTGACTAAAGAAGGAAAAAGCCAGCCGTGAAGACAGCCAGGTGGCCGTCAAGGCTGTCAAGGTGAGCAGGTATTGGCTCAGACCAGGTGGTGATGATGGGGCAAAGGAGGAGAGCTGATTAGGGTGTGTTTGGGGGTACAGAATTGACAGACATGGTGGTAGACTAGATGTGGGGAAGGAGGAGGAAGCAGAAATCAAGGATGACTCGGTGGTTGCTCAGGGACTGGAGAGATGAATGTGCCGTTGACAGGGGCAAGGTGGGTCGGGAGGATCAAGCTGCACCAGGAGGGGACCCCAGAAGTTTTGGTTGTGTTGGGTTCGAGGTGCCTATGAGAAATAGGCAGTGGGTTATGAAACCCAGGGCTCAGAGATGCCGTCTGCTGTGTACTGACATCACGCAGCCTGTCTGGGTCTGAATTCTAGCTCTGCCACTTACTGTGACCCAAGCAAGTTAATAACTTCTTTGTACCTCAGTGTCCTCATCTGTAAATGGGGTTAATGGTATCTAATCAGGGTTGTTAGCTGCCTTAAAACCATTCCTTGAACAGTGCCTGGCACATAATAGCCAGTACTTGTGAAGTAGTTTTGTTGGCATTGTTAAGATATACACTGGGGAGGCATTAGCTTCTAGACAGGGTTTCAAGCTGTGGGTGTGGATAAGATGACCCAGGGTGATAGCGTAGAGAAGAAGAAACACCCGGGGAGCCCTGTGTTCCCCTCTGGGGAAGGGTGGCCAGAGCAGTGGGAGGAAAACCACAATTGGATGGGCCAGGCAGGACTCCAGGAGCTGAGAGGAGAGTGTTTGGAGAAGAGGGAGTGGCTTGCAGGTAAGAGGTAGATGAGAGGAGGACAGAAAAGTCTGTCGTCATTCGAAACATAAAGGTGGTTGGTGACTTGGATTCCCTAATCCAAGGAATATTCCTCAAGGAATATTGAGGACAGACGCCCAACTGCAGTGGGTCCAGGAATGAACACGAGGCAGGGAGATGGTGTGTGTGCAGGCAGTTCTTAACAGAATGTTGGTTTTGTGAAGGGGGAGAGAGAATTAGGGCAGGAAATGGGGGCAGGTAGGATCATGATGAGAATTCCTAGAGCATGTTGTTTTGCTGGTGGGGATGATCTGCTGGTGACAGAGCTGATGGAAGGGAGAGGGGACAGTTCACTTGTGTCTTGACTGCTTCGAGGTGAGTCTCCCTCCCCATGAAAAGATAAGCTCCTGGAGCACAGCAGCTGGGGCTTATTCAGGTTTATACTTTGCTTAGTAAGTTGCATCATACCTTGCAGAAAGAGGATGAACTGAATAGAACTGAAATTCACTATACATATTTACTGATTTTTGTCTTACAGTCTAAATGCCCAGCTGAAAGTATCGACAGCTCTGGGAAAACAGCTTTACATTATGCAGGTAATTTTCCTTCTCCTGGTGGCTCAGATGGTAAAGCATCTGCCTACAGTGTGGGAGACCTGGATTCAATCCCTGGGTTGGGAAGATCTCCTGGAGAAGGAAATGGCAACCCACTCCAGTATTCTTGCCTGGAGAATCCCACGGACAGAGGAGTCTGGTGGGCTACAGTCCATGGGATCATAAGGCGTCAGAGACGACTGAAGTGACTTAGCATACACGAAGAGCTAAGCCAAATGTTTGCCTAAAGTCAACCAACAACTGGCAAGTGCTGACCGTAGATCTGGATGACACTGAAATTAAACAGTATTTTAAAACACCACTTACTTATCCATCCTGACACCGTTTCTCTTCAGTGCAGCTAAGTATCATCTGCATACTGGGTGGACGTGATTTTTCTTTCTAGGAGTGTTTGATGCCCCTGGTTGTGAGACTAGCTTTGTGATTTGCTGTGGTTTCTGTGTCTTCCTTCCCTTAGCCGCACAGGGCTGCCTTCAAGCTGTGCAAGTCCTTTGCGAGCACAAAAGCCCCATCAACCTCAAGGATTTGGTAAGTACCAGAAGACCATTAGAAGTGGAGATGGACCCTGCTTTCCTAGAATACCATGGGCGAGCATTTGGCAAAAGTCTGCTGCTTTCTGACCTAGCTTCTCTTGTGCAAAACAGATTTCAGTATTAGCCCCGATTGGTCCTTAAACTGTTAATAAAACGTTTTGCAGCATACATGTTCAGTATTTATATCAAAGGATGGACACATGGCTTACTATCAACCTAAATATTAATAAGACTTATTTTCTTGATTTTTTAATAAAAATAAGTCTAAACAGTTCTATTATTTTCTTTCAGCACCCCATATATCACCTTTGGTGCTCCCGGATAGTGTTTTCCAACTATAAAGACCACTTATAACCTATTTTAACCTTGCTGGACTATTTCGAGAATAAATTGACATGCTTCTTGCCCCTGTTTACAGCACTGAATTTCCTGCTATAGCATGGGACTTGGCATGTATAAGTTACACCTGAGGGGGACATTGTGAAGTGAGCATTTAGAATCTGTAAATAAATTCACACTTGCTGAATCTCAATACTTTATAGCCAGAAAGTATTATAACTTCACAGAGATAATTTTCAAGGAAATCTGAAGTTCTTACTCTGAGTGAATACTTAGTCTTTAAGTAGCAGTTGTATTTTTAAATATCCCCATGTTAGAATAATTGGATATACTGTAACTTTTTTTTCCTTTGCCTATTTGAATACATTCTGCCTTAAAATTATTGTCAACCCCATATGTGGGGCATGTTCAATGCAAGAACAGAATAAGAGCTTCTCTTCATGGCTTTCATAATTTGGGTCAGGTCCCCTCTTCACCCTAAGATTGTGGAAATTGTCACCTATAAATTCTGGTATTTTTTCCATTGGTTTTATACTGTGATGTTGAGATTCTTAATTCATTTTGCAATTTGTATGAGCTGGTAATCTAATTTTTTCCTAAAGGAATTGTCAATTGTTATATTAAACAAACCTTTCTTTCTATCAATCTCTTGTCATGTGTCAGTAATGGACAAATAAACTCTTAACTTATGTTTTTGATACCTAGTAAAATTATGAAAGCAAATGCTTTCCCGGAAGACAGTTGATGGCATGGCAGGATGCTAGGATACTTAGAAGAAAGTGCTTAGAGAGCATGGGACCCAGTAATGCCATGAGGAAACAACTCTTCATTTCTCTAGAACATGGAGAGCCGTTTCTCAATGAACATGGTATACTTGCCTCAAGCCTTGACATACTTTGTGTTCCACTCTCTCTCTCATCATCACCAGACTGAGTGACAGTCAAGAGGTTGGGGTCAAGGAGCCCAAGAGCCTGGCTCCATAGGAAAAGCCCACAGTCAGTGAAATTCCATAAGAAGAGTTGTGGTAGTGTGTGATTTTGGCCTTCCAGAGGGGGCAGACTATATTGGTGGGTCAAATATAAGGCCAGCAGGACAAGTCAGGAATAAGTACAGGAGGAATCAGGACCTTTGCAATTCCGGTATTTGACTTCTAAATTAAAATCTTAATCTGAATTTGTCTCCTAGGATGGGAATATTCCACTGCTTCTTGCAGTACAAAATGGCCACAGTGAGGTCTGTCGCTTTCTTCTGGATCATGGAGCAGATGTAAATTCCAGAGACAAAAATGGAAGGTACCACAGAATTAGAAAGCATGTGATTTCCCTGATATCCACATTCTGAGAAGTCTTCACAGCTGTACTTTGGATCATTTGTTTTAAAGCAGTTTTAACTTCTTTGCTGTTTTCTGCCTTTTTGGATAATTAAGAATCTGTTTTGACTTTAAAAATATTTTCTCCAGACCTCTGAGAGCATCATAGCTGACTGTGTCTGTGATGACGTTATTAAATGTTAAAATGGATAGGCCATTTCCTTTGACTTTTCAGGCAAAATAAAAGTAAACATATTGTTTTTTTTTTTAAGTCTAAATAATGTTATAGGTTCTTTATAAAACTTGATTTGAGAAAAAGTCAAGATTTGTGCCAATCATATTTAAATTCCATCATAGTTAGAAGATTGTTATTTGACCTAATATTTTTATGATTTAATCTGAGGTTGTATAAAATAGCCACCCAATTTTGGTAGCATTCCACTTTGAATTTCCTGGAGTATTAAGAGTAGTACAGGTTTAACTGCACTTAATCTCCTTTTCTCTGTTTTTCAGACAAATGAAATGATTTCCTAGTGAAAGTTTCCAGATTTTGTTAGTACTGATTTTTGTCTCCTCATTCTTTAGAACTGCTCTCATGCTGGCTTGTGAGATTGGCAGCTCAAACATCGTAGAAGCCTTAATTAAAAAGGGTGCAGACCTAAACCTTGTAGATTCTCTTGGACACAATGCCTTACATTATTCCAAACTCTCGGGAAATGCAGGAATTCAAAGCCTTCTATTATCAAAAATCTCTCAGGATGCTGGTATGTGAAAGAAAATAGCCAATGTTGTTTCAAATTTATCCCACTCCATTTTCCCCAAAGAATAAAGGAATTTGTATAATATATTATTCTTTTAAATATATTCCTGGGGAAAAATGAAGTGTTGAATATTGTGTATGTTGTGTATATGGGTGTGTTTGTGTGCGAGTGTGTGTTTATATACCCCTCCCGTACCCAAAGTGGATATGAGTCATTATGGTTCTTATGTTTTTTTTTTTCTCTCTCTCATTTTTCTTCTATAGATTTAAAGACACCAACAAAACCAAAGCAGGTATTTATCTTTGGACGAGGAGATTCTTTTTATCATTGCTTGTGGGAATTTGAACATGTTCTGATTAAACCACTCTGTGGGCCATTGGGAAAGTGATTAAGACTAGGCTGAAACTACTTAAGAAGTAAAATATCTTTGGAATAAATGATTCATTGTAAGATGGTAAATATTTTCTTAATGATTTAACCTGTTCCCCCAAAGCATGTAACTTTAAACTTGCTACTCATATATTCATCTTTTTTTCTGAAATGTACTAATATTTCCTACTGGTGTGAAAAGGTTTGATGTGATTTTTAACTCTGAGAACAACAGTATTTTAACTACTTGTAATATCACATGAATTACAGAACTCTATCCGTATCTGTGTTAGATATTTAATGACAATATGAGATTTGCCACTTTCATTTTAATTAGATCTTTTCTAAAATGTCATTCATTTTACACAAATAAAAATTGAGAAGTTTACCCTGTTACTTTGGAGTTTTTCTTAAAAACATTGTTGTTTATTAATGAGCTATGTATTTGACTATTTTATTTATAAGTCAAGGTTCTTGGAAAAATTATCATACTGAGCAAATACTTGATACTGAATTTATTTTGTACCAATTGTGTTATTTATCCATAACCTTCAGAGATGAAGGTCTCCCTTTTCCCCATATTCTTAGTCATTCCTTGGTATCTGCAGAGAATAGCAAAATCTGCAGATACTCAAGTCTCTTATATAAAATAGTGTGGTACAGTTGACTATCTGTATCTGTGATTCTGGGTTATGCAGATGGTTGAATCTGTGGGTGTGGAACTTGTGGATATGGAGGGTCAACTGTACATTTTTAAGAAAAGGAATGGAAGTAATGCAAAGGTTGGGGAAATACCCCTTTTTGCATAAAGATGGGAGCTAGATGATGAACATACTCTGAGTTCTAAATTGTGGTAAACAATTCCTTATCCTCTCCTTTCCAAGTTCTGCACACCAACTTAATCTGGTTTTGTCTTGTGTTTTTTATTTTCTTACTTTAAAGCATGGGCTGCTAGAAGAACACTTGGAGCATGCATATTACTTTATGTTGGTAGCAGGTTTCAGACCTTGATAAAGTAAGAAGTGCATGAACTGTTGAGGTTTTTCTCATTTGTTTGATGAAGCTATTTACTCAGACTTTACTAACCTAACTAACCCACCTCCATTCTTTGGACTGTGATAACTTTCAGCATGATCACGTCTCTAAAATAAGCTCAGAGAGAAGTGGAACTCCAAAAAACGCAAAGCTCCACCACCTCCTATCAGTCCTACCCAGGTAAAAATGAAAGAAAACCAACAATGAAAAAAAAACATATAACAACAAAGCCTTAATTTTGTCATTTTGTGTTTAGGTCAAAAAGAACTGTTTTAAAATTGACCCTTAAAGGCACGTTTAAAATTTTCTTTAGCAGTTTTAAACTACAAATAGTGATATGAAGAATTTTGATTATAGTAGGGAAACAATGTTGATTCTTATTTGTTTCAAAGCTGAAGAATTAGACTGTATCATTTTTAGAACTTTCAAAATTCTCAAAATGTATGACAGGACCTTTTTCCTTAAGATAATAAGCTCAGTCAGAGCTCACATTAACAGCTCTAGTAAAGTAAGGAGAATGTGTGACTGGTGAAACATTAGTTGGAAATGAATTTTAGTTGGCTTATCAAACATTATTGAAATATATTTGCCTTTCATATTACATTTAAGGTTGACTAACATTAAAGCAGCTTTCATTTTTGAGCTTATAGTGATTACTGAGTAGAAGAGGAAGCTTGAATAACTATGAGATGGTAAATAAAAACAAGCCAGGGTTTGTTATTAAAAGAAGCATAGGCCATAAAAAGAATAATCCTTATCAAGTATTTGAGAGGAATATCTCCTTCAAAAAGCAATATTAAATATGTTAGCATATTCATTAATAATATTCTCAGTATGCAATAGAAGTTTTATAAGTTTGTAAAGTTAATTCTAGTGAATATAGGAGCAAAGTTCCATAGTTAGTTCTACTCTGTAAACTTTCAGAAAGTATTTGAGATATGTGAATTGTATTGAAAATATGTTACCCTTGAATTAATTGAAACTAAGCATAATTACTGTTAGATTTATTTGCATTGGTTAAATAGGCTAATTTTTTGGCACTGGAGAAGAAAAACTTTTGAAGAAGGATTCCTTATTGATGGTTTTCATTTTGGTTTTTAGTTGAGTGATGTGTCTTCCCCAAGATCAATAACTTCAACACCACTTTCAGGAAAGGAAGCAGTATTTTTGCTGAACCACCCTTCAAGGTATTTCTTTTCTGTGTCCAACTTATTACTTAATTTTAAGATATACAACAGATTTGACTTAAGTTATATGGCACTGGGTAAAACAGAATATACTTCCCAGTCATTTCGTTTACAACCTTTTCATCAGAAAGCATCCTCTGATTATTTTTTCTGGTGAGGACTCCATAAAAAAGAGTAGACTGAATATATTTATTAACCAATATTTAATTTTCTTCATTTAAAAAAGGACAAAGATAAGAACTTACCTGATAACCAGTCATCTTTCCAAATTGAGTTGACATAATATCAATCAAAAAGAAAGAAATGGATAGTCTCTGATGTCTTACTAAGAAGTAATTATATATTTTTATATAATTATAAAAGTAATATGTATTTTAGACATGTTAGTAAATCCATTTAACCTGATTCTCTAGATTTGTGGTTGGAATGTATTTTAAGGAATGAGAGGATATTTCAGTTTAATATTTGTTTACCTAAGTATCACTAGGAAATTATACTTGGAAAAAGTAAAATTTATAATTGTTAAAGTGAAATTTCAATGACATAATTGTGTATTTACTTCCCCCATCTAAGAATTACTAAAAATAAATTTGTGTTTAACTTAGATGCACGTTGATCTGAAAAAGATTCTATCAACCTATCATCTCCCTTGTGTTAACTAGATTTTATTAAAATATAAGGCAAGGAAAGGAAGGCATACCTTTATAATTACCATCCTAATATCTTCTAATATGATTATGGCTCAAACGGGGTAAATGCATTCCAAAGAACAATATGACAAATTATGTTTTTCAGAAATAGAGTGTAAAAAGACTTATTTCTTTAAAAAAATCACAGAAAGATTAAAAAGGACACCATTTGTAATAGCTAAAATTTAAAAAGGTAAAAAAAATGCCAATGGGTGGTGATGATGTGGAAGAACTAGAACTCCCATACTCTGTTTGTTGGATGTAAAATGATACAGCTACTGCAGCCCGCCAGGCTCCTCTGTCCATGGGGATTCTCCAGGCAAGAATCCTGGAGTGGGTTGCCATGTCCTCTGCCAGGGGATCTTCCCAACCCACAGATTGAACCCAAATCTCCCACATTGCAGGCAATTCTTTACCATTTGAGCCACCAGGAACGCTCACAGCTACTTTGGAAAACCATTTGACAGTTTCTGTAAAAGTTCAACATACACCTAACATATCATCTAGCCATTCACTCATAGATGTTTACCCAAGAGAAATTAAAATATGTCTCAAAAAGTACACAAATGTTTATAGCATCTTTTTTCAAATATCCCCAAACTAGAAACAGTCCAAATGTCTTACAACAAGTGAATGGATAAAGATAATGAGATATATCCATATATAAAAGTATGACTCAGCCATAAAAAGAGAATGAAGTGCTGGCCAAGCAGTATCATAGACGAATCTGGAAACCATCATGCTGAATGAAAGAAGCTGGGCTCAAAGAAGTTCATCCCTTGTAACATTCCATTTATAGGAATTCTAGAAAATGAAAAAAGGAGAGTAGTGTGATTGCCTGGGAATGGCAGGGATTGGCTAATGAGGCATGAGGAAACTTAAGAGGTAATGGGAATATTCTGGATCTTGATTATAGTGGTATCTTGGGTGTATATCTGTTAAAACTCCTCAAATTAAAAGCTTTCAATGTATATACTTTATTGTACTGTAATAGAGTTGAAAAATAAAAATAAGCGCTTATTTTTAAGTGAAAATAAAGCTTTTGTTATGATAAGCACTTGCCAAAAATGAGCCACTCTATTTTTAGCATTTGAGCCTTTACAAAAGTTCCTTTGCTGAAAAATTATCTCACTTATCATGATCCCTGGCTTATCTAGATAAAACTTAGTAATTTCTGGCAAGTAACTGTATTTTGTTTTGGAATGAGAGTTTGGCTTTGAAGTTATAAGAATTTTTCCAATATATTAAAAGGCAGATATTCGGGGATATAGGTTTAGAGGAAATCTTTAGGGGATTGTCAGTCCACAGCAATAAGAATTCCCTATAAAATTACCTTTATTTTCCCTGACAGGTCTCATTGATTACCATTTCTCATAAAAGCAATTCATATATTAATGGTTTATTGATAAAGTGATAAAGCTAAAAATACTTCTAATGTATTTTAGTTTATTAGCCAGATAAGTAAAACTTCTGTTTGTCTCTATTATGAAAGTAGTATTCACAATCTCAAGTTTTAGCACACAGCACACTAAATTAACTATTATGTAATTTTATTATAATCTTCAAAGACTTTTATAATATTCATGAGAAGTTTCACTTTGTAATATTTTGAGAATATATACTTAGAGACCTCTAAATCAAAATTTTACCTCAGGGGTTAATTGTTGCTTTTATGTACTTATATTTTAAAATATCTTCTTTCCTGGAGATAGTCTATTTTCATAGTAGGATCACACCAACCTGTGTAAACTCAAGGAGGAAAATTTGCTGGACTCTTGTAGAGTGTTACATTCAGGAATATATTTTAAGTCATTTTTGTGTTCCAGCAGGCTGAGATTAGTTCTATACGAGAGAACAGAGACAGACTAAGTGACAGTACTACAGGTAAGATGAAGAGGCATGTGTTTTTGCTCCCATGACTGGTCTCTATTTCATGTCCCTTTAAGAGAGCAAAGGCCAAGGAGAGGTGCCCTGTCTGGGGCAGTCAGAGAACCTTGGGTACCACCCAAACCCTGCCAGTATTTCACAGTCTGATGCTGTCTACTTCAGCAGGCTTTCCCGTAGATTTTAAGGAGTCTCTGAGCTTGGGTATGAACAAAGAAATCTCTGTTTTCATCTGGTCCTAATGTAGCATTGGCACTTCCTTCAATGATGAATATAGACAGTAAGCCCCCTTAGTGTTAGCAGATCAGTGATTTTGACACCAAGAAAACTCACAGATGGTATCATATCCCCTTAATGTTATTACAGATGTCTTGAAAGATCATTTA
The DNA here is from genome assembly GCA_917880005.1 of Nanger dama. Lineage (NCBI taxonomy): Eukaryota > Metazoa > Chordata > Mammalia > Artiodactyla > Bovidae > Nanger > Nanger dama. Next base: position 105,258 of record CAKJTW010000040.1, read on the forward strand.
TAGTACCTCTACTAGAAACTATGCAGTTAGGAGACCTGCTTCTAGACCTTGTTATTTGGTGGGTTACAAAAGAAGCCTGCCGATTGCTGTAGCTTTTTATGCATTTTAAGACACTGTTTTGAGATGTGGTCCACGGGCTGTGGGCTGCCAGCTAGTGGCCCTCCTTGCAACTGAGCAGCAGGTTATTTCTTGAAGAGAGAGCCAAGTGAGCACCTCCACGGCTGCCATAATTGAACTTTTCTACTTTGGACTTTAAACAGACCTGAAAAGAGTGTCAGTGAAATCATATACGATCATATTGTCTTCACGGAGGTTTGATTCATTGTGCTGAGTTCATCCTGTTGCTTTACCCTTTAAGAATGTAGTACAGTACCTTCAGAATTAATCTGAAATGTGGAGTAGATTATTTCAAAAGCCCCTTTTTCACACCAGCATTCAGTTTCTCAATCTGTTACACATATCATATGTGCTTGGAGCACTTAAAGAATTTAGACATATAAACACATTATTGATTGGGTAAGTTTTGCAGAAATTAATGCTTGAGATGTTAATACAGCTCCAGTTAATAATGTGTTAAGAAATATTCCTGGTAGAGAACAATGTTAATATAACTGCACAGCTGTCACATTGGATATTTTAAAAGCCATCCATCCTATCTTAGAAGTACTTTTTGTTGCTTAGAATTACCCTCCTGCTTCCAAATCCCTTGATTCATTCCAAGCTGACCAGACCATATGTCAGGAGCACTCATAAAGCTGTGGTTTAGGCCCCAGATATCATTAGTAAGCATTTTTGTGAAGAGATATCATTTTGCATCCTTCCAAATTAAGACTCAAGTTTTCATCCTTGCATTAGGTTGTGAGAAATTTTTTAAATAGTAGTGAAATTTGGATCGGTGCTGTTCAGATCACACTGTTCAGAGTGTGGTCTCTAAACTGTTGCCAGTCTAAAATTAAAAAAAAAGTGCACCAGCCCCAAAAGTCCGTTCTATACCTCTGTGTCTCTTTTGTTGTCTCACATATAGGGTCATCATTACTATCTTCTAAATTCCATATATATGTGTCAGTATACTCTATTGGTGTTTTTCTTTCTGGCTTACTTCACTCTGTATAATCGGTTCCAATTTCATCCATCTCATTAGAACTGAGTCAAATTTATTCTTTTTAAGGGCTGAGTAGTACTCCATTGTGTATATGTACCACAGCTTTCTTATCCATTCATCTGTGGGGTGGGAGGTGGGAGGGGGCTTCGGCATTGGGAGATTGTGTTCACCTGTGGCTGATTCATGTCAATGTATGGCAAAACAAATACAGTATTGTAATTTTTAAAAAAATTAAAAAAAGAAAAGAGAAATGAAAAAAATAAAATGTACTGGAAAAAAAAATAAAAACATGGGGGTGAAAGTGTGTATAAGAAGGTGAAATGTGGAATATGGAAGAGATAACTGTTGTTATACACCTAAGATAAAAGGTTTTTTCCTGTTGTATTTTTGTTTTTCTTGTTTTCTCTAGTTTAATAAATTTAAATTTAAAGCCTTAAAAAAAAAAAAAAAGTGGGGGGGTTTACTCCAGAAAGTCATCCAGCTAAGCACACTGTTTCATCCACCTGACGGTTTTTGTTTTTTGTTTTCCATAGGAAGACTTTCTGGGTTCAGGAAGCAGTACATTGAATGACATTCTGCAGCACATTTCTTGTCTTGTCTCAGTGAGAACTTTGAGTAGCATAGCTGTACATGTTATTTCAGCATGATAATCAGTAGAATGTCAAACAGTTGTGGTTTACCAGCAACGTTTATTATGGGATTCGGAGACTCCTGTTTCATGCAGGGGTGGTCAGCAAATGCCTAAGGAAGAGGCAGGGTCTGATGTGGGTCTTGAAGGATGCCTAAGAGTTATACAGCCAAAGAGATGCTATCAGGGCAATCGTATGGATGAAGAATTAAAGCAGCAGCCTTGTGTTGAGTGTAGAGAAGGTGTGAATCTGATGAAAATGGGATACTGGGAAGACATGATGAGTCATAAACTTGAAAAAAAGTAGATTGGCACCAGATCTGAGAGGCCTTAGTCCAGATAAAGGAAGTTGGAGATTATTTTTGGAGGGAGAGCAATTAAAGCACTTGAACCAAAGGCATGACCCCATCAAAGTATGTTTTAGGAAGATTAGGCTTTCACTAGAAGAGAGAGAGAAAGATTTGTTAGAAAGCCGTTTGTACGGATACCAGGTATGGTGATGAAGTCTGAACTAGGGTAATGGGCATGGGGATAAGAAGTGAACCAGATACCAGAGATCTTTCTAAAAGGATTCATAGAGTGAGATGTATAGGGCATGGGAGGAATAAAAAACAACCGAGGTGTGGCACTTGTCAAGTGAACAGAAACTGTGTGACCAAATCCATCAGTTTTCAGATGAGTTTATTTGTCTAGGCATTTAGTATTGTGCTAGCGAGTGAGGAGACCCCAGTACTTGAGAATTTCCATTCATCTATCCAGCTGTAGGGGGCTTTCATCCCTAGTCTGGATGAGAAAGAAGAACTGGATTGGACAGAAAGTGAGTTTGTTAGAGGTCAGAGAGGTAACAGTTAACTTTTTAAAATTATATTTTAAATTGCCTTTCTCTTTCCTAAGGTGCTGATAGCTTATTGGATGTAAGTTCTGAAGCTGACCAGCAAGATCTTCTTGTCCTATTGCAAGCAAAAGTTGCTTCTCTTACCTTACACAATAAGGAATTACAAGATAAATTACAGGTAGGTAAATAGATCACTACCATAGTCTGTTCAGTCGGGTCAAGTTATTGGATTTCTCAGGGTTAGTTGGGTATTTTGTTTTAGACACCAACATTGGTTTCTTCTTTTTTAAATATAATTATCCTTTGGCATTTTAGACCTTCAAATTTGTTTCTTGAGACTTATTCATTAATTTATTATTTTTATAAACTGGTAAATTATATAATTATATACTTAGTATGATATATATGACAATAGCTAGCTATATGCACACCATATATATGACTAGTCATTCATTTAATAAAGTTGATCATTTCGCAGATTTAAGAATGTGTTAAGAAGTAGGGCAACTACAATAATATGAGAAACAAAGAAAAATTTGAGTCAGAAGCTCTGCAGCCAAAAGAGATCTTGCGTTTTTAAAGTGGCAAACATAATCTGTCCTTCGAGAGCACAGAATAAGCTTAGTGTTGTTAAGTCCGACTCTTGTGTCCCAGACCATATTTTTCCATGGGGCAAGAGGACGCATGCAGAATGATACTGCTGCTCCCCCATACTCAAGGTTTGGATTTGCTCCCCAATTGCAGTTGCTTGCTCATCTAACCACACCTTTGGTGTCATTTCATTCTTGCCTTCTTTCCAGGCCAAAACACCCAGGGAGGGGAAGCAGACCTGAGCTTTGACTCTTACCATTCTACTCAAACTGACTTGGCCCCATCCCTGGGCAAACCTAGTGAAAACCCTCTTCTAGACTCCAAACCATCTCCATCTGTCATAACACATTCCTCAAGTAAATCCACTCTCGACAGTGATGTCAGAATCCAGCAACTCCAAGAGGTTTTACATGACTTGCAGAAGAGACTGGAGAGCTCTGAAGCGGAGAGGAAGCAGCTGCAGGCCGAGCTCCAGACCAGGAGGACAGAATCAGTGTGCTTAAACAACACCGAGATCTCCGAGAACGGCTCCGACCTCAGCCAGAAACTTAAGGAAACTCAGAGCAAGTACGAGGAAGCTATGAAAGAAGTCCTAAGTGTGCAGAAGCAGATGAAGCTGGGCCTGGTCTCACCAGAAAGCATAGACACTTACTCGCACCTGCATGAGCTGAGGATCACCGAGGAAGAAATGGACGTGCTCAAGCGGGACCTCCAGGGTGCCCTTGAAGAAAGTGAACGAAATAAAGAGAAAGTGAGAGAGTTAGAGGAGAAGCTGGCAGAAAGGGAGAAAGAGGCAGTTATGCAGCCACCAAGGGAGGAGTATGAGGAAATGAAAAGTTCCTATTGCACGGTGATTGAGAATATGAATAAGGAGAAAGCATTTTTGTTTGAGAAATACCAAGAGGCACAAGAAGAAATCACAAAACTGAAAGATACGTTGAAAAATCAGATGACCCAGGAGGCGGGTGATGAAGCTGAGGATATGAAAGAGGCCATGAACAGGATGATTGATGAGCTCAACAAGCAGGTGAGTGAGCTGTCCCAGCTGTACAAAGAGGCCCAGGCGGAGCTGGAGGATTACCGGAAGAGGAAGTCTCTAGAAGATGTCACAGCTGAATATATCCATAAAGCGGAGCACGAGAAGCTGATGCAAGTGACCAATGTATCCAGAGCCAAGGCCGAAGAGGCACTGTCCGAAATGAAGTCTCAGTATTCAAAAGTGCTAAATGAGCTGACCCAGCTCAAACAGTTGGTAGACGCACAGAAAGAGAACTCTGTCTCCATCACGGAGCATTTGCAAGTGATAACCACTCTGCGGACCACTGCCAAAGAGATGGAGGGAAAAATAAGTAGTCTGAAAGAGCACCTGGCGAGCAAGGAAGGGGAGGTGGCGAAGCTGGAGAAACAGCTCCTAGAGGAGAAGGCGGCCATGACCGACGCGATGGTGCCCCGGTCTGCCTACGAGAAGCTCCAGTCATCTTTGGAAAGCGAAGTGAATGTGTTGGCCTCAAAATTAAGGGATTCCGTGAAAGAGAAAGAGAAGGCCCATTCAGAGGTTGCCCAGATTAGAAGTGAGGTCTTGCAGATGAAAAGGGAAAAGGAAAACATTCAGACTCTTTTGAAATCCAAAGAGCAGGAAGTAAATGAACTTCTGCAAAAATGCCAGCATGCTCAGGAAGAACTCGCAGAAATGAAGAGACATTCCGAGAGCTCCTCAAAACTGGAAGAGGATAAAGACAGGAAGGTTGGTGAGACTGCTGCTATTGAATTTCTAGCTAGCAAACGCTAGCACTTTGAACCTTCATTTACTGAAGTTAGCATTTTTAGCATTTGTTAGCGCTAAGCTATTGTGAAAGCGCTAAGGCTCCACACAGGACTCCATCTGTCCCCAGTGCCACATTAAAAATAGTAGGGTGGACGTTTATTTAAAAGAGAGAGTGAGAAAGCCCTCATCTACTACTTCCCTCACACCAGAGCATTTTCAAATGTGTGCTGCGTATTTTCCCCTTAAAAATTATTTTACAGAAGCTCTGCCAAGTGTCAGGGGCCAGAAGTGAACCCACCAGCTGAGAAGTATTTGTGGTCCATCTTAAACTTCTATTCTGTTGGAATCCAGACAGATTTCCTCTGTCATATGGAAAATCAATTACTGCCAGACTTGGTATTGCTTCCCTAAACCCCATGAGCTTTCCCTTGAGTCAGTGTAAAAGCCCTCCCTGGTCCTCATTTTCAAAGGTGTACAACAGGAGAGAAAGAGAGGAATGTGGGGGGCCAGGCAACCCGAGATGGGCTGAGCAAGGAGGAAAGCGGAGAGTTGAGGAGAGAAGTGAAGCATGCTTCTGTGCTTGGATCTGCTGTGCATCCCCAAATGCCCAGTCTCCTGGGTTAGATGTTCTGAATGGCATTCACTAGAGAATTATTTATCTTTTATTCCTTTATTATAACGAATGTTTCCAAAAGAGCTTCCAAAGCCGTGGGGGTGGGGATTGTCTTCACTACAAGGTAGGGTATCAGAGATACCCGGGTTCCCAGAACTTATTTCTGATTGCCTATGGCAGCAATAGGGAGCAAAGCCTAGCTGGCTCCAAATATAGAATACCTGAAATTCTGTTTTTATTTTTTTTTTTAACAGTCCCCCGTCTTAAGGGTGAAAGAAGGGAATCCACGTAACAGCTGTTGTTATCTTCATGGCCCCAAGCACAGTCTCATTCCGGGGCTCTTGTCTGCATAGGCATGTTGGTTTCCCTGACTCTTACCTGTTTTTGTTTCATTGTATGGCTTTTCTTTGAAAAATTAAGAAAAGGGATTGCTCCAGGCCCAGAGGCCAGTCGAGGCTGTGTTCCCAGTGGAGGAACAGCTGGCGTTTTGCCTCTGCGGGTGCCTTCTCTCCTGATGAGAGCTTTCCTTTCTCGCTAGATAAATGAGATGTCCAAGGAAGTCACCAAGTTGAAGGAGGCGCTGAATAGCCTCTCACAGCTCTCCTACTCTGCCAGCTCCTCCAAGAGGCAGAGCCAGCAGCTGGAGGCGCTGCAGCAGCAGGTCAAACAGCTGCAGAACCAGCTGGCGGTGAGTGGGCCTGTTTCCACTGCTGGCTGGGGGTTGGGGGTGGGGGACAGGTGGGAGTGAGCAGAAAGCTGCCCAGCCTAAAGAGTGTCATGCTTCAGTGAGCAATTGACTAAAGACCTTTAGGTGAGGGCCAGAGAGGGAGCTGGTGGGTTCCCAGTCATTACCTGCAATGAGAATGGGTTCCATGTGTCACTGGGAAGGGAGGAGTCTGCAGGATAGTGGCAGGAGCCTTTTTCTCTCATTCCCTTTTCCACTCACTTGCTCCCCTTTCTCCATTTTTCTGCTTCAGTAGTTACCGTCTCTGGCAGCGGCTCAAGATGTTTCTTATTAGGGGGCCAGGATGTCTGGTGGTTGTATATCCACATGTCTGAAGCTGCTTCTTGGCCCCTCTTCTGATTTCACCCAGTAAAGCTCTTTCATGTCTGTACTCGTTTCTGGTGGCTGTTGTAACAGAGCGACAGAAACTTGGTTTAAAACAACACAGATTTATTACTGACAGTCCTGGAGATCATAAGTTCAAGGAAATCAGTTTCACAACAGTAAAGTCAAGGTCTCAGCAGGCTGGTTCCTTCTCAAGGCTCTAGGGGAAAATCTGGTTGTCTTTTCTAACTTCTGGCAGCTGCCTGCTTTCCTTGGCTCGTGGCCCCTCTCTCATCCCCAGAGCACATCACTCCAGCCTCTGGTTCTATCCTTCCATCTCCTCCTTCTACCTTTGACCTTTTTGCCTCCTCTTATAGGACCCTAGTAATCACAGTTAAGGTCCACCCAGATAATCAGTATAATCTTTCTTTCCATCTCAGGATCCTTAATCTAAAAGATCCCTTTTGACTGATAGTTAACATTTATAGATTCTAGGGACTAGGACATGGGCATCTTTGGAGGGCCTCTCAGGTTGAGTGACTGAGAGGCCAGAGTGGTGGGTGGTTCCTCCACGTGGATACTGAAGTCAGCCAAGCGATGACAGAAGCAGGACCAGAAAGGAAGACAGTGATCAGAAGACAAAGCTATAGAATATGTAAAGTTTCAATTGTTGCGTGCTCAGTTATATTCGACTCTTTGTGACCCTGTGGACTGTAGCCCTCCAGGCGCCTCTGTCCATGGGATTTTCCAGGCACGAGTACTGGAGTGGGATCCATTTCCTCCTCCATCTCCCCCACCAAGAGATTGAACCCGAGTCTCCAGCATCTTCTGCACTGGCAGGTGCATTCTTTACCACTGAGCCATCTGGGAAACTCTTTAGTTGATGAGGGTATGTGATGTTTTCTACATGAAGATTAGGTCACCCTGGACTGTTGCTGGCTTCCATTTACATGAACTTGGATTTTGTGATTTCTTCAGTACAGGTTGATGCTAGTGAATTCAGGTTTCTACAGTCCTTACTCCATCTGGCCACAAAGTTCAAAACCAGCTTTTTATGTTACCAGCTCTAGCAGTGGAGTAGTAGTCAGGGAAGGAAAAGATGCTCTTCACTGTTTTGCAGGTTATTTTTCTGATCAAGTGGTTATCACAGACTCATAGATAAAGTACTAATAGTTTGTATAGTCATTCTTACAATTATCCAACATGCATTTAATGAACTTCTATGCATCAGTAATGTACCAGGTGTCCATGATATAAAAATGAATAAGACACAGTCCCTGCTTTCATGGAATATAATGGCTTACTGTGTACTCAGTGTGGTAAGCATTCGTTGAGAGATGACCAACATGCTGTGGGTGTAGAAAGGTAATGTGCATAGCCAATCTGGGTAAGTCTTGGAAGGCTTCCTGTAGGAAGTGATGCTTGTACTGAACCTCAAATGAGTAGGAGGCAGCAAGGATGTGGCATTTAGATGGCCCCTGGTTGCTATAGCAAGCACAGTTCCAATGGAGTGGAGCTGTGGAGGAGTGTGGATGGCTGGAGGCTGACTGCTGGAGAAGTGAACTAAGGAGCTAGGTGTCTGCAGGAGCTGAAGAGAAACAGTGGGAGGCAGGGGAAGCCTAATGCAGATTTGCTAGAAAGACAGGAGCTGGAGGTGGAGGAGTGGGATGCTTTCAACTGAGATCTTGGAGACGATGACTGAGGCAGGAGGTAACCATAAGAGTGAGTGGCTGGAAGGAAGAGAGACAGGTCATGAAGCTGAGGTTGAGGGACTGAGAGGCCAGGGTGGTGGGTGGCTCATCCATGTAGATACTGTAGTCAGCCAAGCAATGGCAGAAGCAGGACCAGAAAGAAAGACAGTGATCAGAAGACAAAGCTATAAATGATGGAGTGGAGGGAACCAAGAGGTGGGAGGAATTGGCACAGAGAGAGCTACCAAGTACACTTCCTAGTGGCATGAGCTTCAAAGATCGAGGTTTGCAAGGCTGTCCTTGAATGGGAAGGATACCTCATATCTGACATTGATGGGAAGGTGGTAAGAATAGACACTGATGGACTTCAGTTGATTTTTTAAGTGATCCATATGTGATAGTTTCCATTTCCATCAGGAAATAGGAAGAAAGGCCTCCTCTTAGAAGAGCTAAGAGCTGAGTTGAGATCCTTGAAATAGTCACTGAGAGGACCTGGAATATCGCAGCAAGAAGAAATAAAAGCATTAACAGCTGTGCTGTGAGGGGCCATTTGAGATTGGGGTCATCACCCTGTTCACCTCCTCAGTACACTGACAACTAAATCAGTGAATTCCCCAGGGATTACATACCACTGGCCACACAGTAGGTGATCAACAACTCTTTTTATAAGATTACATTTTAAAAATTAAATTAATAAATATTTGGTCATTGTAGAAAAGGGGCTTCGGCATTGGGAGATTGTGTTCACCTATGGCTGATTCGTGTCAATGTATGGCAAAACAATGACAGTATTGTAATTAAAAAAATAAATAAAACTTTGAAGAAGCTACCCTAGATACACATTGTCTATAAATTAACCACTCAGAGACAGTAAGTGCATTTGATGTAGTCCTTGACCTGTTGTTTACTTTGTGTGAATACATTTGCCTAAGTATGTGTACATATATTTGTTTAAACAAACATGGGGATTATCAACTACTTTTTACAGGAATTTTCTTCTGGAGTTGACATATGCCAAGATATGAAAGACTTTTTTCCCCGTAAGAATATTGACAAGTGTTCCAAACCACACACCTTATCGAGTCCACAGCAATTTCAAAAACTTCCTGTGCTAGTTGCTGGAAGGAATCACTGGGGTAGCATTTGGCCACACTTTCTCCTAGGATTTTTTTGAAGGTCTCCTAAGCCCCTGATGATGCTTCAGATAGTAAAGAATCTGCCTGCAATGCTGGAGACCTGGGTTCAATCCCTGGGTCGGAAAGATCCCCTGGGAAGGGAATCTGGAGTAGGGAATACCTACTCCAGTATTGTTGCCTGGAGAATTCCATGAATAAAGGAGCCTGGTGGGCTCCAGTCCATGAGATCTCAAGAGTCAGACATGACTGAGTGACTCACATACTACAAGCTCTTGAACAGTGTCAAATTGTCTCTTTCTAGGAATGCAAGAAACAACACCAGGAAGTGATATCTGTTTACAGGATGCATCTGCTGTATGCCGTGCAGGTATGATGTCAGGGATCCTAAAGAGACACTGCAGCAGGGCTTGTCCAGATCCCGTCCTGAAATTAGCAGAATGGACGAGAATTTGAGGAGGTGGATTTTCAATGGAAAGCTTTTTCAAATACCTTCTGCTTTGCTTTGCATTTTGTGTTGGGAGCCCCTTCCCCTGTTCATGAGGAGCTGCCTCCTTTGTTGACTGCTGAATGAGGAGGTTGCCATTGCACACCCCACCCCACCCCCTACCCAATCAGGAGAAGGAGTCTGGGGGTTACTTTCTGGGCCTTGAGGATATTTGCTGAGCCATTGGTGCCGTCACATTCCTGGGACGGTCAGTGTTCTGAGACTGGCTGGGCTCTCATTTTCTGTTAAGGCTCTGGAAACCCTTTGTTGAGGTTTCCCGTTTGCTGGGAGACCCATCCTCCTTGTCCTCTGGAGCAAAAGATCAGGGCCCTCGCTTTGCCTCAGTTACTCCTGGAAATGTGGGAATGGGTAGGGCTCACATTTCCTGGGAAGATCAAGGGGGACAAATAAGGGCTTCTGCCTGTCAGTCATCTCACTCCGTAGGTGAGGCAGTGCCAGGATTTAGGTTCTAGTGAGTGTCATTTTGTTTTATTTTAAACCTTTTTGGCATTCACTTTTCTAACAAGCATTCAGCCTCCCCTCTGCCCCTATTGTTTTCTGCATTTTGAGGCTCCTATGGGACAGCAGCCTCTGTCTTTTATTCATCTCCTTCCTCGCTACCCCCCAACGTCCCACGTGAGTTGTGTCCAAGGCATGATGTCATAGGTTATTCTAATGAGTGTCTTCTGTTGGAATTTTCTAGGGCCAGATGGATGAAGATGTCCAAAAGTACTGAAGCAAATCCTTACCATGTGTAAGAACCAGTCCCAGAAGAAGTAAAGTGGATTCCTTGGCAGGACACCGGCCCCTTGTCCACCCTTGTGTTACATCCGGAGTTGTCAGCAGCCACTGCCGTTGTTCTCATTCGTGGTATCACTGTGACCCTTATCATAGAACTTTTTCCCTTTCCAGAGACTTCTGAGGACAGGTCCCTGGAGAAGACTGTCCTCCTTAGAACCGCTGAGAGACTTCAGAGCAGCAGAGGGGAAAGATGCTGTCACCCCCCCGCTTCTGACCAGAGCTGGGATCAGTCGCGCTCAGGAGTCTGGCCCCTGCACTGGCCGTGGGCTATCTTCCCCAGCACCTGCTGCTAAGGGGCTCCAGGGCTGCATGACACGACGCCCCATGCAGCCGTGCTTCTGTTCCTACACTTGGGCCATGCCATTCAGCACAGCAGGGTTCTTTTTACCTTTGGTTTCCTACCCCCCACAACACGATTTAATTTCTAACCAAATTAGTATGACACTAGTTATGCGCTATGTGCTTAAGATCCTTTATCATGATATCCTGTGGATTTAAAAACTTTAATTCCCTCTTTTTTCCCATCTGCCTTATATTTCTCACCACTTGCTTGTCAATCTTACAATCAGATGAGCACTATTAACTTAAATATGAAGTTTAAAAACAAAAGCAAATTGTCCTTAAAAGTTCTTTCTTAAGTACATCGCTGACATGTTGCAAATTTTCTATGCAAACTTGCCTCCTGCTGTTTGTTATCCACGAAGCTCAGGAAATCCAAACATTTGTGTTTCAACAAGGGACAGTAAACTGTGTGTTTACAGCCAAAAGAAATGCCTCATAGTTTTTAACCTCAATTTTTTAAAAGTGGTTTTTTTTTCTGTACAATATTTTTATTGGCTCTTAAAGATGTTTTCATATCTAAATCCCTAAGTAAGTGAAATTTACATTAGACTATATTAACAAAGTATTTTTTAGGTAATCATGCTTAAGACTTTATATACATAACTTTTTTCTCCACGTTTTCAGCTATAGCAGAAGGTGGTTATATAGTGCACTCAAAATGAGCTGCCACCAACACCCCTAGACTTTCTGCCATTTGTTCTTAGGACTGTAGCACATCTTTAAATATAGTAAATCCTCTTTAGCCCATTGAATATTTCTGAGTGCCCCAACTCTACCAGCACCTGTAAATTACCTCGGGAAGGACTGTGAGTACCAGTGCGTTTTCAACTTTGAAACAAAAAAATCCTGGTAAACGTTACAGTGCCTAGCCGAGGTCTTGGGAGAAAACATCTCTGTCCCCTTTACTTTCAGGTTAAAAATGTTTCTGACTTGCTTGCAGCTTCCTTTATGGCCTTGAGCCTATTGAGGGATGTAGACTGAAGACAGAAGTCTCTATCGTATAGAACTGTTGAGGGTAGGCCGGCTCTGACGGGGCTGCCTGCGCTCAGAGGCCACTCGGCAGTCCTGTGCTGAATAAGGGCCAACGACAGCAAAGCAGAAAAGGCTTTCGAACTTGGTGTTACTTTTCTTAAGTTGTTTATAGTTCAGCAATTTCGAACATGCTCCAAAGAAAAATGTGAAAGGACTTTCTGTCACAGCACTTAAGAAAACACAAAACCACCCTCCCCACCCCCACACAGAAATGCTGCAGAGTGTAAAACTTGAGACATTTTGTAGGACGCCTGACAAAGTGTAGCCTTTTATCTTGTTTCAGGATGGATATTTATTTCAAGTACTCTGGTTATATTCTGAAGTTACATGCTGTAGTTTAGCCTTTCGCCTTTGTAATTTACAGAAAAGTATTGCAGAAAATAAACTTGTTTCGTTTTGCATCTCCCTTGATTTTGGGCGCCTTCATTAGCATGCCCTGTAAGGCTTCTGAAGATCAGCTCAGTAGCACTTCAGGGCGATGGTTTTTAGACCCTGTGTCATGTTCAGCAGGTGGCCATTGTCTGCGGTCTCTCACGCAACAAGTCATACCATTCCCGTCTTCTAGCTCCTGGGACCACCTTGAACTGTGCCCAGTCATCAGCCACTTTTGGACACTTGCATCACAGTTATTTCATTGAAAATTGCCTCTTAGTTGATCTGCAGTCTTTTTTTTTTTTAAAACTGTTAAAAAGCCTCCATTAGATTTTTTTTTCCTCTTCTATTCTGAAAAAGTAAAAATGTATGCTAAGTCACTTCAGCCCTGTCTGACTCTTTGTGACCCTAGGGACTGTAGCCTGCTGGGCTCCTCTGCCCAGGGGATTCTCCAGGCAAGAATACTGAAGTGGGTTGCCACACCCTCCACCAGGGGATCTTCCTGACCCAGGGATCAAACTTGTGTCTCTCATGTCTCCTGCATTGGCAGGTGGGTTCTTACCACTAGTACCACCTGGGAAGCCTGAAAACATACGCATGGTTTATTTTTAAAAAGTCAGATACATTATCCTGTCACATTACAAAGTTAATTCATTCCTGAAAAAAAAACCCTGTAGGGTGAATTCTTCGGAGAAGGCAATGGCAACTCACTCCAGTTCTCTTGCCTAGAAAATCCCAAGAAGGGAGGAGCCTGGTAGGCTGCAGTCCATGGGGTCACTAAGAGTCGGACACGACTGAGTGACTTCACTTTCCCTTTTCACTTTCATGCACTGGAGAGGAAATGGCAACCCACTCCAGTGTTCTTGCCTGGAGAATCCCAGGGATGAGAGAGACTGGTGGGCTTCTGTCTATGGGGTCACACAAGAGTCAGACGTGACGAAGTGACTTAGCAGTAGCAGGGTGAATTCTTACAGGTTGAAATTATAATTGAAACACCAGATGACAATGAAATGGGTGCAATTATTTAAGTAGCTCACATTCTTCATAGTACAGTGTAACAAGGCCATCTCCCTTTGCTCACAACACAGTTCTGCTGCCTCTCAGCTCCTACTGCCAAGGCATACCATAATACTCGACTGAACCCTTGCTCGCCTCCTCCCTCTGAAAAGAAAAAGGACAAAAGATACCAATGAAAATAATGCGAAAATATAATGTCTGAGGCTACTGTTAAGTTATCAAGTGCATGCTCCCTAAAAAGAGCTTACCTCGACAGGCCAACCATTCCACTCAGAAAATAATTTCTTGGGGACACTCAAATGAGGACTTAACCTAGATAAATCCAAACCGGATTCTTAAATGGAAAGAACTATCATATGCCAGCAGCAGGGTAAGAAAAGAAACAGTCATCCCTCGATGATTCTATATCACAGTATAATAGGATAAATGAGATAAACTGAAAGTAAGTCCTTCTGATCCTTAGTTGACCTCCCCAGAAGCAACAACTTATTTAGTTTCTCGAATAACTTAAGACAGTCTGTGTCTATGTGTACTGGATCTTAACATTTTGGCCACCCTTTTACTTTCCTCTTTAAATATGGAAACTTCATTCATTCTTCAGGACCATACTTTTTCCACCTAAAATATCCAAGATTGTTGTTTGTCAGCACACAAATCTCATCCTTTTTAACTGCTGCATAATGTTTCATAGTATAATTGTGCTGTATTTTATTAAACTATCTCCTCACTGATGGGCATTTAGTCTGCTTCCAGTATTTTACAGCCCTAAAACTGATGTGATGACTATGCTGTGAATAAATGTCTGTATGTATATGTGTGAGCATCATTTGGGTAATTTTCAAATTGTCCGTTTGCACACTGGCCTCCATCAGGTGATACAAGAATGCAGAGAAGGAAAAAGTAGAATAGCTTGTAGATCATCACAGTCAGTGAGAAAGAATGGTCTTTTTCTTCACATGGGTTACATAAGAGTCATCAACTTGTTTTTCTTACGTAAACTTTCAGACTGACTCCAAAGCCTTTAATAACTCACCGATCTTAAGATCAAAACATGATATGCTGTGTGGGGAAAATGCTTCCAAAATATGTTGACACATGACCTTTTGCCATGTGGCATAACTGGAATGCTGGGAGCTGACAGCAGTTGAAACACCACCCAGCCAAGATGGGGTGATATAAGGTTTAAAAGGCAGACTGCAAGGCAGAGACTGAGCTGAAAAAAGCAATAGACAGAGGCATTTGCGGGAGCAGTTTCTGTTTACCTGCTCAGGGCAGGGAACTGTCAAGCATTCAGGGAGTGTGTGGCACATTTGTAAAACAAAGGACAAAAGCACATCGATGACAGTCGCCATAATTAGGCCAACAGGAGCTGGTAGGGAGCAATCGATGAGGGTGGGCTCCAGTAGATGAAAAGGCTCCTTTGAGGAGTAAATCCTTAAGAGATGGAGGTGGGTAGAAGGGAAGAGTCATTTCTGCACACTCACTATAAGCCAAGCCCTAAAAATGCGAAGAAACTATTTCAAGAAGGGTGACTGGATGTACCAGATTGTTAGTGGAGAATGTGGAAGGGAGAGAGAGGAGCAAGACACAGTCAAATAATGTAGGATTTAACAAAGGAGAAGGGCAGTAAGAATTACCTGTGTGTCACCATCAGATGTTTTTAAACCTATACATTTACGTCAGGTTAAATTGCACCCCATTCCAGTACTCTTGCCTGGAAAATCCCATGGACGGAGGAGCCTGGAAGGCTACAGTCCATGGGGTTGCTGAGGGTCGGACACGACTGAGCGACTTCACTTTCACTTTTCACTTTCATGCATTGGAGAAGGAAACGGCAACCCACTCCAGTGTTCTTGCCTGGGGAATCCCAGGGACGGGGGAGCCTGGTAGGCTGTCGTCTACGGGGTCACACAGTCGGACACGATTGAAGCGACTTAGCAGCAGAAGCAAACACACTCTTCATAGGCAGAATAACACCCTCCCAAAGAGGCTCATGTCCCAGTTCCTGGGAATTTAAATAGTTTATGTTATATGGCAAAGGAAAATTAAGTTCTCAGATAGAATTAAAGTTGTTAATCAGCTGACCTGATTAGCCCGATACAGAGATTATCCTGGGTTATCTGGGTGAGCCTGCTGTAATCAAAGTGAAGCTGCTCAGTTGTGTCTGACTCTTTGTGACCCCATGGACTGCAGCCTGTCAGGCTCCTCTGGGTCCATGGGATTTTCCAGGCAAGATTATTGGAATGGATTGCCATTTCCTTCTCCAGGGGATCTTCCAGACTCAGGAATCGAACCTGGGTCTACCCGCACTGCAAGCAGACGCTTTACCATCTGAGCCACCAGGGAAGCCCAAAGCAGAGGAAGGAGTCAGATTTAAAGATGCTATACTGCTGACTGTCAAGATGGAAGAAAAACCGAGAACCAAGAAAGGTGGGTGGTTTCTAGTAGCTGGAAAAGGCAAGAAAAACAATTCTCGCTGAGAGCCTTTAGCCCAGCCATAGTCACTGCAGACTTTTGACCTCCAAAAGGAGGAGATAATAAATTCCTGTCGTTTTAAGCTGCTCAGTTTGTGATGACTCGTTACAGCAGCAAGACATAACAGAGGCCAGAACCTCTAATAACGGGGAGCTCCTGAAGATGACACAGTTTACTGTTACTAAATATGAATAATAAGCCAGGCACTCTGCTGGATGCTAAAGCTCCTGCTCACAGGACCTCACATCGGTGGCTCTGCCACCGAGCAGACATTCCATGTTCACTGGATGGGTGGGTAGGTGGAGATTTAGATGGATGAATTGCTTATAAGGCCCTGCATCATGATCTCTTAGGCTGACTCATTCTCCTGTCTCTTTTTCTCATTCTTTCTTCACGTATTTAATTTTGGCTGTGCTGGGTCTTCATTGCTATTTGCGGTCTTTCTCTAGCTTTGGCAAATGGGGACTGCTCTCCAGTTGCTGTGGACGGGCTTCTCTTTGTGGTGGCTTCACTTGTTGCAGAGCATGGGTTCTAGGGTGTATGGGCTCAGTAGTTGTGGCACACAGTTTAAGTGGCGTGTGGAATCTTCTTGGACTAGGGATTGAACTAAGTGTCCTCTCCTGTGTCCCTGGCGTTGGCAGGCGGATTCCTAACCACTGGACCACCAGGGAAGTCCAGTTTCTCTCATTCTTAGTTGAACATTTTATTGTTCCTTGAATCGATTAAATTTGCTCTGTCCCCAGGCCTTTGCGCTTGCTATTAACATCCTATAATGCTCTTCTTGACATTGGCCTGATTTGCTCCCCCTATTTCCTGTGGTCCCTCCTCAGTGCCACCTTGTCAGAGAAGTACTCCTTAATGACCCTGTATAAACCAGCACAGCCCTCCCCAGCTGCCCACATCACTTCCTAGATCCCTTGCAGGGCTTTGTTTTACTTTGTACAATTTGTTACTTTCATGTAAGGTGGTTCATCCCTTTCCCAAAGCTGGACCCCTTAGCAGAGGCCTGAGACCAGCTAGAAGAAGGTTTTCTCCTAATTCACACAATGCATACTCAGTCACTTCAGTCGTGTCCGACTCTGCAACACCATGGACTGTAGCCAGCTAGGCTCCTCTGTTCATGGGATTCTCCAGGCAAGAATACTGGAGTGGGTTGCCATTTCCTTCTCCATAATTCACACAAAGTTGCTGCCTATTCCCTAAGCCATCTGCCTTTTCTAACTTGCAGAGATATCCATATTTACTAGCAGCCCTATGTTTTTCTTCACCTGGTAGAACAGAAGCTCCAGGAGAGCAAAATGTTCATTGCTTTGCCTGCTGTTGCTTGCCTAAATCTTAAAAAGAGCAGTGTCAGGCACATGGTAGGCATTCAGGAGGTATTCTTCCTTAAGGGATGGACAGATACATGGAGAAACTCTCAAGTAAATGGAGTGCAAACAGCCTCATGTGTGTGATTATGAGACCACAGATGGGACACCAAGGGTACTCAGAAGAAAGACATCCAACCCTGCCTTGAGAGGCCAGAAAATGTGTTTTAAGAAATTACACAGTCCATGAGAAAGTCTATTTGGATTTCCTTGTCCTCAAGTTTCACAGTTCCTGGGTTTGGAATAATCTGGAGATAATCACATTTGATTGGGGATTGGAAGACAGTAGAAGGAACCATCTGCACATGGTTGGTTCCTCTGTGATTTCTGCAGTAGCAATGCTTAATCAGGATAAAGTGAGGACTTTGCGTGAACAGGCTATATTAATAAAAGCACGGTCCCAGATTACTAGCATTTCAATTCAGAGTCAGTAACCAGAACTGAAGCACACCTGCTATTGAGACAGAAGGGAAAGGGCAGGACACAAATGCTTGATGACGGAGTGAGGCTGCTGGGATGCAATAAAGACCAGCTAGAACCAGCTGAAACCAAGGTGGCTTTAAGAGTAGCTGGGTCATTGGTATTTAGCTCATTATACCTTCATTGTAGTACTAGAAATCACTCCCCTGTGGAAAATTCTGAGACATGGGAATACCAGACCACCTAACCTGCCTCTTGAGAAATCTGTATGCAAGCCAGGAAGCAACAGTTAGAACTGGACATGGAACAACAGACTGGTTCCAAATAGGAAAAGGAGTACGTCAAGGCTGTATATTGCCACCCTGCTCATTTAACTTCTATGCAGAGTACATCATGAGAAACGCTGGACTGGAAGAAACACAAGCTGGAATCAAGATTGCTGGGAGAAATATCAATAACCTCAGATATGCAGAGGACACCACCCTTATGGTAGAAAGTGAAGAGGAACTAAAAGCCTCTTGATGAAAGTAAAAGGGGAGAGTGAAAAAGTTGGCTTAAAGCTCAACATTCAGAAAATGAAGATAATGGCATCCGGTCCCATCACTCCATGGGAAATAGATGGAGAAACAATGGAAACAGTGTCAGACTTTATTTGGGAGGGGCTCCAAAATCACTGCAGATGGTGACTGCAGCCATGAAATTAAAAGACGCTTACTCTTTGGAAGAAAAGTTATGACCAACCTAGAATAGCATATTCAAAAGCAGAGGCATTACTTTGCCAACTAAGGTCCATCTAGTCAAGGCTATGGTTTTTCCAGTGGTCATGTATGGATGTGAGAGTTGGACTGTGAAGAAGGCTGAGCGCCGAAGAATTGATGCTTTTGAGCTGTGGTGTTGGAGAAGACTCTTGAGAGTCCCTTGGACTGCAAGGAGATCCAACCAGTCCATTCTGAAGGAGATCAGCCGTGGGATTTCTTTGGAAGGAATGATGCTAAAGCTGAAACTCCAGTACTTTGGCCAGCTCATGCGAAGAGTTGACTCATTGGAAAAGACTGATGCTGGGAGGGATTGGGGGCAGGAGGAGAAGGGGATGACTGAGGATGAGATGGCTGGATGGCATCACGGACTCGATGGATGCGAGTCTGAGTGAACTCCGGGAGTTGGTGATGGACAGAGAGGCCTGGTGTGCTGCGATTCATGGGGTCGCAAAGAGTCAGACACGACTGAGTGACTGAACTGAACTGATGCCATGCCAGTTCCAACGTGGGCCACAAAAGGCCAAAAAGTGGGCAGTGGCCCAGTTCCTGGGAAATCCCTATAACTGGTGGCTCAGACGGTAAAGAATCTGCCTGCAACACAGGAGACCCATGTTGGGAAGATCCCCTGGAGAAGGGAATGGCAATACACTTCAGTATTCTTGCCTGGGATATCCCATGGACTGAGAAGCCTGGTGGACTACAGTCCATGCGATCAAAAAGAATCAGACACAACTAAGCAACTAACACTTCCTGAAACAGCAAGATTCCTCCCTATGAAATTACTTAGACCATAAAATCCTATGGCCCCATGCCCTGAGGTCGCTCTCGCTGAGCTGACTGCATTCTACCTATGGAATGTGCATCTCTCTAAATAAATTTGCTTTCCCTTTACTGTGGCTTGCTCTTGAATTCTCTCTTGCACTAAGCCAAGAACCCTCGCTTGGCAGTCCATCCTAAGGATTCCTGCAGACTCCAGGACGTGGTGATATTTCCCTCTTCTGCAGCTCCATAATTAAGCTTACATTTGTAGCCAAGGTTGAAATGCAAGGAAAGAAAAAAAAGTCACAGAGGTTTCGAATTCTAAGAGTCTTCAAGTTCTTCTCATCTGATTTCTAATTTTACAGATGAGGGCAACATGCTTCTGGTTAGAACTAGTTAAATGGAGATGGCACCAGAGTGTTGGCTTTAGGAACGAGAATTCACTGGCTGTTCCAGCACCTCACTTCCCCTCACGAGGACCAGCAAAGCAAGTGTTCAGGAAAGAGAAGTTATATTACTCTTGGAAACAACCTCATCGGCACTTCCAACAATGACAGAACATTAAAACTCTTCAACGAAGACCAACTTGTAACAAGGGTAAGGGAGATGTGTCAGAGAACAGGAAACAAGTTCTTCCTTTTCATTATCCTCATACATGTTAAATATTATTCATAGAATCACAAAAATCTCTGGTTTACCCTCACAAAATCTTGGAACTGGAAGGGGTTTTATAAAGCAAGTGGTGCAAATACTCTCACAGTAGAGGCAAGAAAATCGAGTCCCCTAGACTATGACCTACCCCAGGGCACAGAGTCCGAAGCAGAACTCTGCCATTTCAAAGCCCAGATCAGCGCTCTCATCGTAGTTTCATGCTGAGGATTCTTTTAGGAAACAGAATAAAGCAGGTGGGATCTTTCTTAAATTCTGGCTCAGGAGCTTGAGGGTAGAGATTTAAGCTTTAATAGGTCATCCAGGTTTAAACTTATGGGATAGTAAAGCAAACTCACTTAAACAGCTCCTCCAACCTAACTCCAGAAAGGCTATCTTGGCAGTCCTGGAGCAACAGCAATTAAACTTCAACCAAGGAACTGTAAAGAACAAACACTAAATGTAAACACCACCTGTCAAGTTCTTGGTAAATATTTTCCTTTTCTCTCTACTGAGCTTGCTCGTTTTTGAAAAGGAGAGGACATACCAGTTCCAATTGGACTTGTCATAGGCCCCTAACTCACTGTGGGGTTCATGACAACTCCTTAAACACAAGGCTACTTGAGCCAGTGCCATTGATTTGTGTATTGACCACAACTGCCCCTTCACCTGGCAGATCTAAACGATTGTTTTCACTGTGTGTCTTTCAGGCCACTGAAGGCGGGTTGGATAAAGCTACATGGTGTATAACTTTGCGCTATGTAGTGTTTGCCAAGTGTGCCCTGTATCCTGGAAAATATTCTCTGAACTGCCAATCACTAGCAAAACTAGTGGACCATTTCTTAAGCAACAGACCCCCTACACTCCGCTCCCCTACTCACGTGTAGCGAATTTTACCAGGAGAGGCAACACAGACGGTGCCAGCACCGTCCATAGTTTTAAGGCTTTCCTCTCCGTGCCCCAGAGACACAACACCGGGGAACTGCGGGGTGCAGGGAGCGCGGAAGGCGCAGGGTGTCGCCGAAAACAGCCTGGGTACACATCTCAGCTTTAAATAAGGTCGTGGAGCCCGAGGCCCCATTCCATCCTTCGATGGGATTTATCGCCTCTTTCCGGGCCTTCATCTCCGAGAGGTAAAGTCAAATTGAGAAAAACAATAGTAGGCGGTAGAGCTGCAGGAGAGGTTACTGTCAGGACGAGACTCGCGACGCCCTCATCTCGCCTGAGAGGACCGGAAAGCCTCCGCGGCGGCAACAGCTGTAGTTGGCTGGGACCGCCCGGGATTCCGCAGGACCGGAAGTGTCCGCGTCGCCATGGCTACAGGCGCGGACGCTAAACGCCGTCCGCGGCATTCCGTTCCTATGGTAACACCATTGTCTTCCGGAGCCAAAACCCCGGCGGCTATCGCGGGAGGCAGCGCTAGCTGAGCGTCTCGCTTCCGTAAGGCAACCTGTGGCGCCTTGAACGGGGTCCGCAGGGGCCAGTACACTGAAGCGCCCCGCGGAAGTCGAGCAGAGGGTGCCAGGAAGGCTAGTTCCGTGCCTTCTGCCCTCCGCCAGGTACCCCGCGACACTTGCCTCTCGGCCGCCCTCGTCCTCTCTTCCGGCCAGGGCCTCTGCGGCCGGTGCACCGCTGACAAGAAGCCAGGGGAACCTCCGACGGTGCTTGAAATGTGGTGTTTAGGTTTACGAAGACGAGACAACTGCAGAAAAGAAGAAAGCGATTTGCACTGGAGAGAGGGGCCAGAATTTGGTGTTACAGTTCAGGGGCAAGGGAAACCTCACAGGAACAGAATTTAGGAGATTGAGAAGTCAGAACCTCTCCCCCTGGCCACAGTTTATATATATACGTATAAATATATATATATATTTATGGGTGTGTGTGTGTTTGGACCTCTCCCCCTGGCTACAGTTTGTGTCTGTGTGTTTGAACCTCGCCCCTGGCCACGGTTTGTGTGTGTGTGTGTGTCTGTGTGTGTGTCTGGCTGCACCTGGTCTTAGTTGCAGCACTCAGATCTTCACTGCAGCCTGCGAAATCTAGTTCCCTGACTAGGGATTGAACCTGGGCCCTCTGCATTGGCAGTGTGGAGCCACTGGACCACCAGGGAAGTCACTGGCTACAGTTTTGAAAGTAGAGAATAGAAAGACAAATTAGTGAATCTTCCCTTCTAGTCTTTGGGTGCAGCCTTAGTCAGAGACCTACTCAGGGCTCAGGTGGAAATGAGTGACTTTCTGCAGGGTGAAATTAGGAGAGACTTGGTGGTTGCTAATGTTCATAAATAATTGCATTCTGTTTGGATTGGATTTAAGCAACGGGGATAGCCACGAGCGTTCAATTTAGAAAATAATATAAATCATTTTTTTTTCTTTTTTTGCCATTAGTTTTCACTATTTCCTCCATCAGTTAATGACAGCAATCAAAATAGATGCATGTGTTTTAGCGCCTTAACTAGGATCACCTACTAAATAGACGTCTCTAGGGACATGAAGAATTAACAAGCACACGGTTAGTGTATTAGTCGTGAGAGCTGATCATCTGCGAAAACAATATCTGACTTGAGTAGAAGATCACCGTTTCCATGATTCAGGAGATGTAAATGTGTTGGCTTAAGGGATAAGAAAGGTCAGAGATTTGGGAGGTAATGTGGAGTAAACATTAAACAATAGAAATTTAACTCAGGGATTTAATTTGGCAAATGTCTAATTTCTGCTTTCCAGGTCCACCATTCATGAGTGTGTGTGTAGTCTATTTGTGGATTTAGGATAGGTTATATATTTGGGCAGTTTCAGTTTAATGCTAATAGCATCCAACAGAGGGAAAATAGAACAGACTTCTAAGTGTTTTCTTCCAAAGCTAACCTCACATGTGATTCTTGGTAGGAAGAAGATGCGAGCCAGCCCCATCCGCATCCCAGCTGTCACCAATGACACCGACTGGGACTTCTGCTTCCATCTGTAAGTACCACAGAGTCTCAGCATCACTTTCCACTGGCCTGAAACACTGGGACCTTCACTTTTTAAAAATATGAAAAGATTTTATTTTTCAGTGTTTACATTTTATGTTCTTTAAAAGTATGTTCAACTTTAGTAGACTTTTTTATTACATTTACTTTGTATTGAAGTAGAGCTAATTAACAATACTATGATAGTTGTAGGTGGACAGTGAAGGGACTCATCATACATATACATGTATCCATTCTCCCCTAAACGCCACTCTTCCCCCATTCAGACTGCCACAGAGCACTGAGCAGAGTTCCCTGTGGGGCCTCTACTTAAGGCCAGTCTTGGTGAGAAGCTTTGCATGCATGTTATAGGGAAGACTGAGATTCTGTGTTGTTTTCTAATAACAGTTCTGCTATGATGCCCATTTGTACTTATGCAACCTATACAAGGGCTTCCCTGGTGGCTCCGTGGTAAAGAACCTGCCTGCCAATGCAGTGAGTTCAATCCTTGGCTTGGGAAGATACCCTGGAGAAGGAAATGACAACGCACCCCAGTATTCTTGCCTGGGATATCCCAGGGACAGAGGAACCTGGCAGGCTACAGTCCATGGGGTCACAAAGAGTTGGAGAAGACTTAGTTGGAACACGCACACACGCAACCTCTGCAAGATGGAAAAGAAATTTTTTTCCTAAGGGAGGTTTCAACTCTTTTTTTTTTTTTTTTACAAATATAATTTTAACAAGATTGGTAAAGTCATGGAAAATTAAAAAGTTAGTGAGCAAACTGAAATTGTTTCATGAAATAGTCTCTCAGTCGTGTCCAACTCTCTGCGACTGCATGGACTGTAGCCCACCAGGCTTCTCTGTCTCTCAGATTCTCCAGAAAAGAATTCTGGAGTGAGTAGCTATTCTCTTCCCTAGCGGATCGTCCCAACTCAGGGACAGAACCCAGGTGTCCCACATTTCAGGCAAATTCTTTGCTGTCTGAGCCATCAGGGAAGCCCTTCATGAAACAGACAATAGTGAATTAAAAATTTTACATCATAGCAACTAATACTTATTGAGCAAATATTATGTGCCAGGCACTGTTCTAAGTACTTATATATATTAACTCAATTTCTCCAACAACTCTGTGAGGGAGGTACTGTAATTACCCCATTTTTTAGATGAAGAGTATAAATTAAAGAAAGGTTGGGCAGTTTGCTCAAAGTCACATAGCTAGTAAGTGCTGTTCCAACTGGGCAGTCTGACTTCAGGGTCTGTTCTCTAACCACTTCTCTATACCAGAGCTTTTCAACCTTGACACTATTGACATTTTGGATTAGATAATTATTTGTTGTGAGGCTGTCCTGTGGATTGTAACATCCTTGGCCTCTACCTATGAGATGTCAGTAGCTCTGTCCCCATTGTGACAAGCAAAGTAATCTCTTGACATTGCCAAATATCCCCTAGGAGCAATATCACCCTTGGTTGAGAACCATTGCTCTATACCAATGCTATCAAGTAGAAATATAATGCTAGCCAAAAATCTGATATTAAATTTTAAGTAGCCATATTAAAAAATAAAAAGAAATAGGTAAATGTAAATACTATATATCAATATATATGTAATATTATATAAAATAATTAATGAAATATTTTTCTTCATATTAAGTCTTTGAAATTCAGTGTGTATTTTACACTGCAGCAGATCTCAGTTCAGGCCAGCTACATTTCATGTGCTTAACAGCCAGGTGTGTCTAGGGGTTAACATGTTAGTGTAATTCATTCTGTACCATCTTATAAAATATTTTAAGGATTATATAACTATAAAAATTGAAGTTAAAAATGTAGAGTTCAGGAATTTTTCTGGTGGTCCAGTGGTTAAGAATCTGCATTTCAGTGCAGGGGAAATGGGTTCAAACCCTGGTCTGGAAACTAAGATCCCACGTTCCCCATGGAGCAACTGAGCCCACTCATCACAACTGGAGAGTTTATGCACCAAAACAAAAGATCCTGCATGATGCAGTGAAGGACCTGCATGCTTCCACTAAGACCCAGTGTAGCCAAATAAATAATAAATTAGTAGTTAAAAAAAAAAAATGTTGAGTGCATAGTAGAGTATCTTGGAAATAGTCAGATAATTCATATCTAATTTTACTAGTAAGAATTCACATTTATGATGGCAATATATAGAATAAGTTAGAGACTGAGCAAGGCAGAACATTCATTTAACTTTTTTTTTTTTTAATATTTTTGGTCATGCAGCACATGGGATCTTAGTTCCCAGACCAGGAATCAAACCTGCATTCTTTGCTTTGGAAGTGCAGAGCCTTACCCACTGGATCACCAGGGAAGTCCCTGGCCTAATCTTTTTATTCTGACTATCCTTTGAGATATCTATCTGGTCAGTATTCTCCACGTATCTTTCTTACCTTTCACAGCAACAAGTTCAAAGCTAGTTCAGGGCTTTGCAGTCTCAAGTTATTTATCAAGACTTGAATGTTTCTTCTTCCTTTGAGGCCCTGCTGTTAAAGCTTGGGCTTATTTTGGGCTTGTTTTTAATATCAAAAGTTACTAATATTTTTGGTGACCCCAGTAGGTTGAACTTCTCCTCCAGGTATATGAAATATGCAGCCTAAGCAAGGTCTTCTGTTGAGGGACTAAGTTTTCTTTCTGTGAGTTTCTTGAGTTAGGCTCTCTTGCTACAGATATCCTCTATCATCAGTCTTTCTCAGGCATCTTGAAGACCTTTCACTTCCTTTTTCCAGTCATTTGTTCATCATTAAACAAGCAGTTATTTTTTCCTACTGTGACCCAGATATCAGGATTTCTTAGAAACAAATGAGACTCAGTCCCAGCCCAGGTGATTTTACTTAGTAGGAAGCAAAGAAGACTCAGAAACAAAACAAATTTTGAAAAAGACTGTAGTGTGTTGCACTATAGTTGAAGTTGGAGGAAACTTTCGCAAGCCTGTAGAGGGTGTTTGTATTGCTACTCCAGTGCAATATTGCCTGCAGAGGTGACACTCCATTTGGGTCTTGGAGGAGTATGGAATTCACCAGGCAGAGATCAGGCAAGTTTAACTGCCAGGCTTCTCTCCCTTTTCCGTTGAGTTTTTGCACGTCGTCTGAAAGCACACTTCTGTTTGTGGGCTGAGCACAGTCCTGCCAGGGCCTGGGCCTGGGCCTAAAGAAATGTTACTGCCCTGTCCACATGGTTTACCCACATGCCTAAATAAATATAGGTTATTTAGACCAGAACTCTGGATGGATATTAACATGTTATTTATTTGAACCTGGTGTAAAAGGTTACATTTGACATTTATTTTCCTTCTAAATTTTCTCCTTTTTGTATTCTTACAGCGAGCATTCATTATTTATCTAATTAGTGGAAAAGGAAGATAAAATTTATTTTGAAAACTATGCAATTGTTGAGCTTTTAAAAACTATCATGATTACAAAGGTGATTCTTTGGGGGAACTTACTTATAATTAATTAAAACTTCTGCTGTTCCTCTTTAGATCTTAGAATTCTATTTCTTCTGGATCACATTATGATTTTCCTGGTAGAGTTAGGATATGGTTATCTCTTTTGTTAACATAGGATTCACTCTTTGGACTTTATCACATCAATTACCCATTCATAATTATGTTTAGCACTGAAATCTGAGATTTACGTTGTCTGTGTGTATATATGTGTATGTGTGTGTATGTAAGCGGGTAGGGTAGGGGTGCTGGGGAAGAGGGAAAAGATATTTCAACCCACTCAGCTCTTTTTCCAACACATTTTTGTTTTTTTCCCCCCTAATAATTGAAAAGGTCATTTCTCTCCTGAATCTGCAATTGACCCAGTGTGTGTTCCCCTCCCTTCTCCTTGGTGGGACCACATCCTCTTTAGTTAGGGTTTATGTTGAAGCTTTTAAGAAATTTGAAAGAGGACATGTGAAGTTCCAATCTCAAAACATTAGTTCCCTTTACCTTATTTCACTGTGTCCATTTTTGCCCCTGGTTTGGATCAGAATTTAGAACACTAGGAATCTTGGAGATCTTCCACTTCAACATCTTGAAGTCATGGAGCTCATAAAATAATAATAGCTAATGTTAAAAGAGCACTTACTAAATAGCAGTCACTGTGCTAAGTGATTTATGAGTATTACCTGACTTAATCCCATAACCTCATCGGGTAAGTGTTCATATTGACTTCATTTTACAGAGAAACATATTAATAGCTTACTTAAGGTCTTATGGTTGGTAAGCCACAGAGTCGCAGCTGAGTGGGTAGTTCAACAAATCTGTTCCATTTGAACCACTACATTGCTGTTCTAATTCTGGGTTTTGCAGGTGACATGAGTTTGCTACCTGGCTTTATTCTTCAGGTCTGTTTTAAAGATCGTATCCCCAGCCGCCAGTTGGGAGGGCTCTGTCCTTCAGTGCCACCTTGTTTGAGATATGCAAAGGTCAAACCTCACTCCGTGTTCCTCTCTGGTACCCACAGGTCCCAGCAAACCAAGATCCCAGAACATCAGCGAATAAATGAGTCATCTCCCACTAGTGGATCTGAAGAGAGTGAGGAAGACACCAAAGTTAAGGAGAAGGTCATAGACTGTATGTCTCATCCTAGAGAGAAACTAGCCCAATCCCAGAAGAAAATAGCTCAGCTGATTAAGGGGAAAAAGGTAAAATAAAAAATCACAAGGTTTTCCGTTTTCAAATATATATGTCCATGATCAGAGAAACTCTTCCTTAACTTCAGACTGAAGGCCATGAAGTGAAGGAAGGTGTTAATATTTCTTTATAAGTGGGAGAAAACAGAGCAGAGCATAGTTGGTAGCCAGCCCACCTTCCAGTTCCACACATGGGTCACTAAATACCTCCTTGGTGTATTTGTGCTCCTGGCTTTAAACTGAAAATTGGTATTGGATCTTCCTGTTGCTGTGTCGTTCTTTTAATTAACAGTTTTTTATTTCTCCTGAAAGGTTTCAGGATAATATCTTTTGGGCGACAAGAAGTCCAGGATAGTGAGGCAAGAGACTGAGAACAAGGGTAGCCAGGCGCAGTCTAGGCTCAGGCCTAGCAAGGATATGGTAAGATGCCTGTGGTTACAGTGGAATCCTAAGTAAACCAAAGGACAGAAAGTGGGTGGTAGCAGCAGAGGTCAGGGAGTCCAGGTATCCATTTCCAAGAGCAAAGCTAGGACTTGGGAACTGGGACCTCAGAGCAAGTGTTTAGCAGGAGTGTTCAAAGTCCAGGAACAGGAGACAGCCTGTCCGTGACCCTCGTGATTAACTCACAGGCACCAGCCTGCTCCCAGAGCGTTATTTATCAACAAAGAGTTCTTATGCTGACTTCCTGACTTCCTAGCCATTCCCAGACAAGGGAAAGAGTGATCTTAAAGTACTTGTGTGAAAGTCTGCCGATGGCTTAGGAAAGGCTGAGAAAGGCACCTCAGAGGGCAACAGAAGTCGATGCTTCCCTGGATGGATATATCTGTAAATTTACCTGTGTGAACTACCCAGAAACTTGGAAAGGACCATCATCCTGACCCACTAGGATTTCATGAGCCTAGGCTAGAATGATCAGTTCTAGAAAGACAAGTACCAACTGCCACGGAATGCAAGTGTGAGCTTCTAAGACTTGACAGCTCCTTGACCACTTTGGATAATGACAGGAGACTGAAATTTAGGAGTTAAATCCAGCCCACCCCAGTTCTCACCGCCCTGAAGGACAGGAGGATTGGCGGTGGCAGAGGCAACGCTGGGCTGACCTCTGGAGCCCATACTGGTTATCTCTGTGCCCAGGACAGGAAGTGTGGAGATGGATGAATACACAACGTCCAGAGCCAGGAAAGGACTCAAGGCTTTGGACTCGCATTCTAGGCATTTATCATGGTATTACGCTTCCTCCTCAGAATAGAACTTAGTATTTACTGTGCGGTTAGCCCATAAAGAACACTCACATGTTCTGACCAATGGCTGTTTTTAAAGCATGAAGGGAAATGTCCCTCTCACATTGTTTGCTTCTGTGTGTTTGAGCTCAGAGGGATGCAGCCTAAGGTGAGGAAGGAAGTGGGGGTCACGGGGGTCAGAAGAGAGCAGTCCTTAGAAGGGGGTTACAGTCAGATAATACAGAACAGATTCGGATCCCTTTGATATTGACTCACTTTCCTCTAGAGTAATTCTGTAAGGTGAGTGGTATAGATCCCTAAGTAGAAAAGGAAGCTGGGATGCAGGGTATTCTTGCCCGAAACCTCACAGTCAGTAAATGTCAGAAGCAGGATCAAAATTCCAGGCTTCCTAAAGTGCTGTTCCATCTCACCAGGAAATAAATGCCTGACTTTGTCAATCACTGCTGCTACCTGGTGACTGTGTATGTAAAGTTACTGGCATCTATGCGTTAAAGAGGTAATTCTGTGATTTCTTAAGAGAGCTCTGCCCATCAGTTCTACAGGGCCAGGGACTCTTTCCCCACCCCGTCCTTAGCTTTGCCAGTAGAGAGATGATTTTATTCAGCAAGTACTGAATGAGTGACCTCCTCTGTGCATGGAGCATACAGTAGTGAACTTGAGGAATAAACTGTTCTTGAGGGATGTATTTTCTATTTGGGGAGACAGATCATAGACAAAAAATTTAGTTAATGGAATATCAGAGAGAGGTAAATGCCATGAAGAAAAAAAATTAAAATTGGAATGGGGTATAGTAAGTGATGGGATGAGAGGCTGTTTTATTAAAGTGACCAAGGACAAAATGAAAATGATACAAGAGGGTAATGATCTGTGAGAGTGTCCCAGGCTGGGGAACAGCAGGTATACAAGCCCTGAGCTAGAAAGTAGTTTGCTGTATTTAGGAACATCAGATATCTTTAAAAATCCAGATATGCTTATGATCATAAATAATAATAAAAATTTAGAAGAAGGAGAAAAAGATGGAGGAGGAGAAGAAAAAGCATGATAAACACCTAGCTACTTGGTCACCATTGGCAAGTGCTAGTGAGTGAACTCATTATTTGGAAAGCTGGTAACTTAAGGGGAAGATTATACATCCTGTCCTTCTGTTGTGAACTGTACTGTTGGGTAACCAAGAAATAGATGAGGGGAGATTTCATTTTTATAAAGTTATTCCAGCTAACATATGAAGAAGCAATGATAGAATTAGGATATCATCATTCTATTATCTTTAATAGATTTTTTCATGTAGTTTTTCCTTCATCAGCAAGAGACAAGCAGAGATTAGGTGTCTTCTGATGGTAGAACATATGAAGTAGTTTTGCTGGGGGGTGGGGGGGGTGGCTAAAGGTAACCAAACTTCTAAATCCAATGACCAATATAAAGGCAGAATGGAGGATGGAAGGACGTGTTCAGTGACACCATAAGGATGTAGTCAATCCAATTTCCATCTTTGGGAAACACTATAAGCCAAATAACTCAGTTTTCTTCCATAAATAATTTTAAATGAAAAGAATTAGAAATAAATGTGGAACCCATGGATTAAAGAAGACTCAGGAGATAGATCTCAGTGTTTGGACAATCAAAGTGCAAACTATGAGGTAATTATTAGATTTATGGGACTAGGTATTTGATAGCAAGGAATCATTGTTAGTATTTTGGTGCAGTAATGATTTTGTGGTTCTGTTGTTTGGCCCAAAAGTTCATTCAGATTTTCTCTGGGATGTTACAGAAAAACCCAAATGAACTATCTGGCCAGCCCAGTATTTCTAAGTCCATATCTTTTGGAGGTACTTATGAAATATGAGATGACTTAGTATCTTGGATGCTTCAGAGCCATAGAGGGAGAGGGTAGGTACATGCGGAACATAGATATGAAACAAGATTGACCATGAGTTGTTACTTGAGGCAGCTAAGTGAGTCATTGGCCATTCTGTTTTTGCATACTGTTAAAATTTTTCACAGTGAGAGGTGAAAATAAGTCCCTCTGGCTGTGATGTAGAAAGTTAACTATGGGGAGCAAGGGTGGAGGCAGTAGGAGGGGCTGAGGTCACCCAGGTCATGGGTGAGGGTGGCTTGGCTTGGGTGCTCATGGCAGGAATGAAGAGAAGAGCTTAGCTTTAGGACTTCCTAGTAAGGTGGAGCCAGAAGGACTTGCTGGATAGGCTGTGGGATGGGAAGCGGGGAGGAGGGAAAAGGTGACAGTGGATGCAGTCCTGCACTCCAGTGATGACATGCAGGCTGGAGATTTTCCTCCTTTCCAGAAAGCATGATGACTTGCTTGCTCTCTGCAGAACATTGAAGCAAATAAGGAGCTGATTCGCTGTGTCATCCTTTCTCGGATTATTTTGGGGAAGAACACTGGAAATGTGGACAGGCTTTGGCCACCCTGGCTTATGGCTACCTGACACTGAGAGGTACTCTGTTTCCCAGCTGGGTGTGAGTGGGTGAGCCATGTTGAGCACACAACTGCAGTGGGGGTGAGGATGACCAGGGGAGGATCCATCCCGTCCCCAGCGCCCAGCTCATCAAGAGAAGGGAAAGCCCATGGGTGAGGCAGGCAGTAGGATGGAAGACTTAGAGATAAAGATAATAATGAGGGAAAGAAGGCAGAGGACAGGAGGCTGAAGGACAAAATGGGGTAGAGGAGGCGGAGCCGGTGAGGAAAGAGAAGAGTCAGGAAGGGCCAACTCAGGGAAGCCAAGGGAGGAGAAGGCATTTCAGAAGGCACAGTGTGGTTTTGGCAGGTTCTGATGGCAGAGAGAAGTCAAATGGCGTGAAGACTGAGGAGAGACCCATAGATTTGCCATTC
The DNA here is from genome assembly GCA_917880005.1 of Nanger dama. Taxonomy (NCBI): domain Eukaryota; kingdom Metazoa; phylum Chordata; class Mammalia; order Artiodactyla; family Bovidae; genus Nanger; species Nanger dama. The sequence goes on from CAKJTW010000040.1 coordinate 136,816, forward strand.
AGCATGTCATTGACAGTGGGTTTGGCACCAACAAGTAAACTCCGTGGGCCCTGGGAGAGCCCAGATTCAGGTAGACAATTTAGGAAACTTTCTGAAATTCTGACTGGAGGTGAGGGCAACTTGAAACCAAGAGGAAGGAACCAGAAGCATTTGGGGGGATGTTTGTCTGAACCGAGGGAAGGCAGACGCAGCCCCCTTTCTTCAGAAAGATTACTGAGTGGGTCTGTGGAAGGAGGCTGGGCTTCATCTTCTGAAGTCAGCACTTTCTATGAGCAGCCCCAGTAGACCTTGGGTTTTGCTTTTCTAGTTAGATTCCAAGCTGACTCAAGACAGGTAAACAGGTCATGTCACAAAAGAAGCCGGGGGCACTGCCCTCTTTTCCCTGACTCACAGTTCTTCCCGCCACATGCATAGGCAACCACATTTGAGTCACAGGTTAGAGGGGAAAAAAGTTTTCCTGTAAAGGAAGGTCTTTTTGTGTGTTTGTTTTTTTCTTGATGGGAAAAGCAACTTCCTGGTTAAGTGTCCACATAATATAATGGTGCTCAGCCTTGCACCCAGACTTTCTGAAACCTAGCCTAGAATTTTTCTAGGTAATGATCATGACCCGTCCTTGAGAATAGCCCAAGGTCTTTTATTTCAGGTATAGGCTTTACCCAATTTCTTCACTTTAACTTTTTAAAAAGTCTGTGGTCCTTCAAATAAAACAACAAAAGCTTTGAAAAATCAAAACATTCAAGAGGCATGAATTCCACTTAGTTTTGTTGTCATTAATTCTGCAACTGCTTTAAAATGGATAGAATTTATGAACCCGGCTTCCATGTAGGCAGGACATATGCATCTGTGTGTGCTCATGCCTCGCTGTATGTGTCCGTGTTTTATGGCCAGCAGACCTGCCTGCCTCATTTCCCTGGAAGCCTTTTCCAGTACTGGGGGAAGGGCTTCAAGCCAGAAGACTGATTTCTCTCAATAAACAATCTTGCAGTATTTAATGAGACATTTGTATATGGGAGATACTGTGAAGAGGACTCTGGAAACTATAAGGTACAGAAGGCACAGTCTTGGCCTTTAGAGAATTTACAACCTCATGTAGAAGGTGAGCTACACATAGGCAGCTATGTTAAGAAGGCACCAGAAGGCAGATGCTATGTGACTGGTTTAAATATAGGGCTTTGGGGTGCTGCTGTTGTTCAGTTGCTAAGTTGTGTCCGACTCTTTCTGACCCTATGGACTATAGCACGCCAGGCTTCCCTGTCCTTCACTATCCTCCAGAGTTTGCTCAAACTCATGTCCATTGAGTCAGTGATGCCATCTAACCATCTCATCCTCTGTCATCCCCTTCTCCTGCCTTCAATCTTTCCCAGCATCAGGGTCTTTTCCAGTGAGTCAGCTCTTCACATCAGGTGACCAAAGGATTGGAGCTTCAGCTTCAGCATCAGTCCTTCCAGTGAATATTCAGAACTGATTTTCTTTAGGATTGACCAATTTGATTTCCTTGCTGTCCAAGGGACCTTCAAGTGTCTTCTCTAGCACCATAGTTCGAAAGTGTCAATTCTTTAGCACTCGGTCTTCGTTATGATCCAACTCTCACATCTGAATATGACTACTGAGAAAACCATAGCTTTGACTAGATGGACCTTGGGGTCGTTGGGTGAAATCATTTCTTGCTGAAGGTAGTAAGTGACAGATTCAGGAGGAGGTACCATTCGAGAAGGTCCTTTGAAAAATGTCTGGGGTTAGGTGGGCAGAGGAAAGGGTGGACATTTCTGATGAATAACGAAGCCTGGGTAGAGGCCTGGAGGTGGGAAGGTGCAATATATGTTTAAGCAATCAGCAGCCTGGCTAGCTACACTGAGGACTGCTCAGATGAGCCTGGAAAGGGTACCTGGGGGCAGGCTGAGGAACTAGTCCTTTGTTTGATAAACAAGGAGGACTAGTAGAGATTTTCTAGCAAGTGGTGAATAAATCAAAGTGGGCTTGTGGAAAGGTCAGTTTAGCAGTGATAACTAGAGTGGAAGCCATCTCGTCTAGCTGTTTACATCTAGGTGTAAACTCAGGCGGATGACAGGGCCACAAGTGAGAAGGGAGAGTCTGTGATACACAAATACCTTTACCTTTTGAGCCAGAAATCCCACTTCTGGGACTCTTTCCTGAATCTATGGTTATAACCTGGATGAGACAGTATGGCTGAGGTTATTCTTTGCAGCACTGTTTATGATAGTAAAAGATTGGAAACAACCAAGTGTTCTCATGAAGCACTAATATGCACAGTGAGGGTATGCAGTCTTAGGGCACAAGGAAGCCCTGTCTACAACCAGGTAAAGATCTCCTGGATCCGTCTTTAAGCGACAGAGAATGCACCATGCAGGATGGTGTTTGTAGCCTGCCTCTTTCTGGGTGAGAAGGATGGGAGAGAAATGAGAATATGTGCTTATATTCATATAAAGAAATACTGAAGGAAACACAAGAAAGAAAAGTTACCTAGAGGTTGCTTGTGGTAAAAGACGATAAAATTGGAAGTGAGAGCTCTCAACATTTACCTTTGCATAAAATTTTGACTTTTGAACCGTGGGTATGTACTGCCTATTCCAAAAAGACTGTGAAGGGAGAATTGGCAGGACATGGCACTGGATTTGGGGTTGAGGAAAAGTGCGGTCCCAAAATGACCAAGAAGTTTCAGGCTTCTCAAGGTGCCACTGTCAGAGACAAGCAGATCAGGAAAGAAAGTGGAGTGGAAGAGGAAATGTGGATCTGGTTTTTGATATACTGATTTTGAGTTGTAATAGCAAAACCACGAGTATATTTTAACTAGGTGCTGGAAAACTGGTACCAGAACTTGGGAAAAAGGAAGGGGAATCATAAGTATGGAGGAATATTTGAGACCAGAAGTAGGGAGGGGCAATGGAAAATTATAAGTGTGAAGGCCAAGTTTGAAGTTACAGGAGTTGATAAAGCTTCTGGGAGGAAAGAGAAAAGAAAAGGAAGAAGTGAAAAAGACAGACCTTTGGAGAATGGACACATTTATGGGAGGGAACAGGGGACCTTAGCAGAGTGAGCACTGAGTCAGAGAAGGTTTATCAAGGAGAATCAAGTTAGTGCAGTGCCTTGGAAACCAAGAGGAGAAGCCAGCAGCTAGGATGTCTAATGCTGCCATGAGATGGGGATGCAAGAAACCGTGACCACACTAATTCAGTAGGACACCTTTGGGGACGTCACAAGAACCTGCAGAAGGGTTGGAGCAGAAGCCAAATCCCAGGAATGAGGGGGAAGGCACAGGGGCCAGCAGTCTAGACTATGTATGTCACATCCTGCATAGTGAAAGGGATGTGGGGAAATTGAGGGTAGTTAGGGAAGGCAGAAAAGTCACATGAAATTTACAAGAGGAGGAGACCTGGGAAGATTTCTGGCAGTGAGGAAGGAGCCAGATAGAGTTTGAAGGTTTTAAAAATAGAACAATAGATGCGATGGTCCATGAGTCAAAAATGAGAGAACACAAGGCCTTTGCAAAGCAGAGTATAAAAGGCTGTGGGCTGGTGAAATAGAGTAAAGGGACACTAGAAATGGAACTCTGTCACCAGCTGATCTGTTGAGAACTGTCCTGAGGCTAGGCTTCCGTGGTTGGAGAAGGACAGGTGAAGAACAATGGGATGGCCGGTCACCTTGCTACCACTGTTTCCAAGTGTTTAGGAGGAAATAATAATATGGCCAGGCAGTTTTCCTGAGGCTTTTCCTATTTTTAATGAAGCGGTGAATTAATCTGTTAGCCTGTTCTTACTGGGGCTTTTCCGAGTATCTGGGGCTCTAAGTTCTGCAAAACCCCAAAAAGAAGTATAAGTCATGAACCCTACCTTCTCTGTCTAGTTGGTTTAAAAAAAAAAAGCAAACTGGTGCAGGAACAAAAAGGAATGATAAAAAACCCAGGTGATCAGACCTTCAGGAAGCCTGGTAGCTATCTGAAGTGAGTGTGCATTTGAGAAGGCAGTCTTTTATAGAGATGCTGTAAGCAGCTTTATGAAGAATGTCCAGAGTATGTAAGGACAAGTATAATAAATTGCTTAAGAGATACGGACCCTGGTAGTAACGATAATAATGGCGAATATTTATTTAAACTCATTTCCCACCAGTGTGCCAGGCACTGTTTAGTCCTTTTTCATGAATTAAATAATCCTTGCAACAACCATACAAGTTAGGAGCTATTTTCATTGCTGTCTTATAGATGAATAGACTCAAGTACAGGTAGGTTAAGTAACTCATTCAGGTAGTGGCTAAGCCGACTTCTGCACTTGGAAGTCTGGCCCTAGACCCTGCTCTCTTAATCACTACTGTGAGAACTTCCTAAATATAGGTGATGTTCTAAGGTGACAAAGGCTGAGGAGCTTTGAGCAGATTGTCTGTGGCCTGAGTTAGAGTAACAGACATCAGTGGTGGAATCTTATCCCAAATTAAAGAGAAATGATTGATACATTGGGTGAACAATCACCGGACCCCTTTTCCAGTTTATCAGTCTGTGCTTGTGATTTCTGAGTCTCAGGCTTCAGAAGCAGGTCTCGCTGCTGCCCTGATTTTCACTTCTGTAGTTGCTGCATTCCTGGTGCAGGGAGAAGGCTGGTGTCCTTGGCTTGGGAAAGCAAGTAAAGGAAACTGACTTGGTCTCGGAGCAGACGTTGGAACTGGGGAGTTGGGACTCGGAGTTAGGAACAAGGTCACTGATCTGTGAGTGTCCTCTGGAGAGAGGAAATGAATCTTATATGTACACATATATGCAGATGCTATTTTCCACAAAAAGGGTGTTTTTGTAATTACTAAAAAGTAAATTCTTTTAAAACATTAGATTCTGATTCATCATATTTTTATCATCCTGAATTTTCTCATGTAGGGAATGTTATAAAAATATTATCACAGAGTGACATTTTAAAAATTTATTTTATTTATTTGGCTGCATTATGTCTTAGCCATGGCACATGGGATCTTTGTTGCATCATGCAGGATCTTTCATTGTTGTTCAAGGATTCTGTAGTCATGGCGCTGGGCTCTAGTAGTTGCATTGTGTGGTCTTAGTTGATCCACGGCATGTGGGAACTCAGTTTCTTGACCAGGGATTGAACCCATGTCCCCTGCATTGCAAGGTGGATTCTTAACTGATAGACCACCAGGGAAGTCCCAGAGTGAGATTTTTTAAAAAACAAAAAAGGACTTTTTCATACTTGGAAACTTTAGAAAACATTTGTCTGAAGCTGTGGTCTTTAAACTCTTGAGAGTTAGCTTCCTTAGCACTAAAAAGTTTTCTGCACTCTCCATAAATATGTATTTATTATAAACTATGTACAATGGTATTAAATATTATGTAATATTATAAATATTCATTAGAATGGAAAACAACAAATACTTTTTTAAAAAAGAGAGAGAAGTTTTTATCCCCTCCCACACACCCTAATGGCATCTTGCATACCCAGAGGGGTATACACATCCCACTTTGGAGACCAGAGTGCATTCTGGGAAGGGTAAAGGAGTCATTTTTCTTTAGGGCTGAACTTTCAAGTGTAATGAGCTGTTTAGTTCAATTTACTTAAGGCCCACTGGTCACGAGCTCTGCTTTTTCATCAGAAGGGAGACAAGAAACTATATAATTAACTAGCTGATTCGTTTAGAGGAAGTGTTCCTCTTGGGGATTTTCCAAGTAGCGCTGAGCCCCCGGGGTGGGGTGTGGGGCTGAGGGGGAGACTTGCAAAGCCTCAGAACAACTTTAGGATTAGTTTCTCATTTAGAAGCCCAGGAGCAGTGTTGTGCTGATCCGGGAGTGATTTTCAGTGGCTCATCCAGTTTCACTTTTCTCCTTCCGCTACATCCCGGGAAGCATCTAAATGTGGTTCCTGCTCTCCTTACTGACACACTCCCAAGGGCCCAGCTGGTCATGGAAAGTAACCTATTTGATAAAAAGACTCTCAGTTTCTTAGTTCATTGTCTTGGTCTGATTCCCTTGAAGAGTTTTCTGTTGCTGCTACCTTCTCAGGACCTGTAAAGACTCCCTGTCACCCTGCAGATCAAGTCCAGCCTCCTCGTCTTGGCATCTAAGACTCCATTTTCCCCATCCGATTCATATCTTCCGTGTCTTTCAATTTAAACCTCCCTTTAGTCACACTTGGAGAAGGCAATGACACCTCACTCCAGTACTCTTGCCTGGAAAATCCCATGGACGGAGGAGCCTGGTGGGCTGCAGTCCATGGGGTCGCTAGAGTAGTACTCAACTGAGCAACTTCACTTTCGCTTTTCACTTTCATGCATTGGAGAAGGAAATGGCAACCCACTCCAGTGTTCTTGCCTGGAGAATCCCAGGGACGGGGAGCCTGGTGGGCTGCCGTCTATGGGGTTGCACAGAGTCGGACACGACTGAAGTAACTTAGCGGTTAGTCAGACTGGTCTTCTCACAGCATTTCCTAATATTCTAGCACATGTGTGCACACCCACACCCACCCACCCACGCTCACACACATTCTGTCTTCATGGCCTCAGGCTGTTTTCTCCTAGTGGAAACCCTTTCTCATTCTTCTCTATCAGTCAGAACCTACCTACTCTTTAGGCAGGAGAAGAGTCCCACTTCCTGCATAAAGACTTTACTAACTCACTATTTCTCTAAGTGTGGTCCTCAGACAGCCTATATCAGTATCACCTAAGATAGCTGTTATAAATCTGAACCCTTGGTTCTCCCCTTAGAACTTGCAAACCATAACTACTGGAGGCCCAGGACTCTGCACTGTAACAGACGCTTTCGATGCAATTTGAGGACCCTGTCATCTGATAACTTGAGATGTAGCCCTTTCTTTGGCGACAGAGTCCGTTTTTCTCTTCCATTGAGACCTACAGAAAAGGCATTTCTGAGTATTCTAACAAAGACTTCTTGGCTTCTGGGTCACTTTTAGGTCTTTCAGAGAAACTGTGTTCTCACTGTTGCAATTCATTAAGGAGGGCCTGCACATTTGGAACATATGAGGCATATGTTTAGGCTTTTAAAGCAAGTCCTTTTAATCATCTCTAATGCCACTGACTACACTGTGCTGTGAAAGCAGCTCCAAAGGCCAGTGCTGTGTGCTGTGTTTAGTCACTCAGTCATGCCCAACTCTTTGCAACACCATGGACTGTAGCCCTCCAGGCTCCTCTGTCCATGGAGATTCTCAAGGAAGATTGTCCAAGTACTGGAGTACATTACCATGTCCTCCTCCAGGGGAATCTTCCTGACCCAGGGACAGAACCCAGGTCTCCTGCATTGCAGGCAGATTCTGTACCATCTGAGTCACCAGGGAATCCTAAGAATACTGGAGTGGGTAGCCTATCACTTCTCCAGGGGATCTTCCCAACCCAAGAATTGAACTGAGGTCTCCTGCATTGCAGGCAGATTTTTTTACCAGCTGAGCAGGGAAGCCCCCATGGGCCAGAGGGAGAGCAAATTGGGGGCTGGGGTGGGAGGGGCAAGTCAAAAGCACAGTGGGTCTCCTTCTGTGGCAGGGTGAATATGTGTTTCCCAGACCTTGGGTCTGCGGGGAGGAGAGATTGTGTCAGCCATGGGTGGTCCTCAGGAGGGCAGAAGAGAAGCTTTCTGTGTTCTCTGCTGACCTTTCTCTTTTCTCCAGGATTCCCCTTATCCATCAGAGATCACTGGACATGAGCTGGTGTGGAAGATGAGGAAAATAGTTCTGTAACCTGAACACTCCCAAGTCTCCCTCTGTTAACTGGACTAATTCCAGTTCAAATACATGGCTCAGGAACACCAGCCTTTAGTTAGAAAACAAGGGAAACACGCCCCATGTTCTGTCTTGTGGGGTGTTGGCATCCCTTTGTCTTCTTTCTCTAGAGAGGGGCCTCACTGCATTAGAAATTAGATACTGTGTGTGTGTGTGTGACCAATTAGTATCAACAACTTCATCTTGGATTGAAAAAAAACAAACCCAGATGGAAGTAATTGTGTTCATAAGCCCCTGTCTTTATAGAATCCCTTTTCCAGCAAGCTCAAAGCACGCACTCTGTGGCAAAACCCAGTTCATTTCTGGACTGTCTCCATGTGTTGGTAAAGGGCAGCTGCTGTAATTTTGTTGTCATTTCATATTTGCGGGATGGAGAAGCTCTGTGGGTTGAAAAGGTCACATGGCATTAGCAGGCGATTGAGACCGGGATCCTCGGCTTCCTTTGCTGTCTCCGTCACTCCATCAGTGATGTCCAAATAGAGTCTGTTGATGAACGTCAGGGTGGCTGCGTAAGAAACACTTGTGCAGTTAATTTCAAATATAGAGTCCTGGACCCCCTTCCTCAAGGGATCCCAACTCAACAGGTCTAGGGAGGAGGTGGCCAGGAACCTATTCTTTACAAGCATTCCAGATGATTCTAATGCACTGCACTGGGGGAACCAGTACTAAAGACCATACTGACAACCACACTGCCCACCTTAGCCCCTCCCAGGAGTGTCTTTGTCTGAAACGTGCCTTCTTAATGTTTTCCTTCTTGTCCTTCACCCTCCAACTCCCCCAGGCCTTCCAGCTCAGGCCAAGAAACATGCGGAATCTGCCAAGAACATCTTGCTTACCTGGAAGGGAACCACAACCTCAGACAAGGAGGAAAAGCAAATTCTGGAGACTCTGGTCATGCTCTACTACACTCTGGGGGTGGTCTACCTCCTGCAGAACCAATATCCTTTCCTTCCCAGCGGGATTTGGGGATCAGGGCCGGGGGCCATCCACGCCAGATGAGTCATCTCACACAGGGTGGGAGGTGGAACCGAGGCCTCGTAGCTCCATTCTGACATCTGGGCCCTCCGTGAGCCTGCACTAGGAAAGTCCATCTAGAAAGTACAAATGTTCCTCCTGTGTCTATTCACATGAGCTCTGAGTTGAGCCATGGGAGGGTTCTCACTGGGGACACACCTCCTGGGCACCTGGACATTTTGGGAGCCGTCTTGTGCTCCTTGAGTCCTCGAGACAGGCAGTGTTAGCAGTAAGGAGGTGGGTGACAGCGGCAGTGGCCGGGTGGGAAGACGGAGGATGCATGGTGATTGGAAGCACTGTTTGTCAGAGTAGGCTGCACATCCTCGTCCCCTGGGGAGATTTAAGAATGATTGCTATTTGAGTCCCACCCCGAGAGTTTGATTTAGTAGGCCCCGGGTGCATCTGTTCCCTGAGATTTTTTAAAAGCCCCAGGTTACTTGTAACACGCAGCCAAAAACCTCTGATTTAATGTACACTTGATGGTTTTAGTTTTTCTAAAATGCTGTTGAGAACACTGCCCATGAAGCTGAAGGCCAAGCAAAATAGACCAAAGAAATAGTTTTCCATATTTCAAGGGAGAACAGTTAAAAATGCCTTCCAAAGCTTGTGATTTTGACAGCCTGTGGGTACTATCTCTGCTTGAAAACTAAGGGGTCTTTCATGTTCATGAATAATCATAAACCACCTTTGAGCTCCTCTCTACACATCCCCCCCTCTACATTTTGGTCCTGATGTACTCAGCTTGCAAACTCTGATACATTTCCTTCCTCTCTTATGCCATTCGCCAGAGGGCTATTGAGAATGCGGGAAATGGAAGGATATTGGGAATTAAGGGGATTTTCTTTCCTGCTGTTTGCCTCTCGCCAAAAGCTGCTCTGCTTGGACTTTCTAAATGACCCAGAAAGTCCCTTTCAGCAAAATTGGTTCCTCTCTTTTTGCCATTCACAGAAACCAACTTGGGAAAAAATGAATAATGCTGTCATGCAGTAGATGCCTCTAAGGAAATCCCATGTAATTCACAGTTTCCGTTCACTCCCAGTGCTTGCCACCCATCCTAGCCCTGGTCTCCTGCAACACCACAAGACACCCAGGACCCCGTTCCTTTTCTGAAGAATCCTCCCTTCTCGACAACACATACAGATGAAAAATAGAGTGAAGTGTGTGTTCCCAGATACTGTTTCATTTTCCCAAGGGCCCCTTTTGTTTGCTCACCAACTCTGTCCTGGTCAGTGGGGGCATTTGTGTACCTGGCACTTTCCTTGACTGTTTCACTGGCAGAGAGGCGTATTTCAACCTGCAGAAGTCAGAGAGAAACATGAAGGAGCTGAGAGAATTGTATAAGGGAGGCACTTGTGGATTACAGGTCTCAGAGAAAGATCTAACAATCGCTTTGGGCAGGTGAGATCTGGGCTTAGAGAAGCTTGGATTTTTATGACTTTGTTTTTGTGCAGTCACTAAGCCTTGTCCGACTCTTCGCAACCCCATGGACTGCAACACACCAGGCTCCTCTCCTTCACTATCTCCTGGAGTTTGCTCAAATTCATGTCCATCAAATCGGGGATGCCATCCAACCGTCTCATCCTCTGTCACCCCCTTCTCCTCCTGCCTTCAGTCTTTCTCAGCATCAGAGTCTTTTCCATTGAGTCAGATCTTCACATTAGGCAGCCAAAGTAATGGAGCTTTAGCTTTAGCATCAGTCCTTCAATGGATATTCATTTTTGTGACTAAAGCTTGCAATTACATGGTTGTCCTGTACTTGGTATATAAGGGAAGAAAAATATTTAGAGCAAAAGAACCAGAGGCTCAAATAATAGTAAAAGGGGCTCATGTTTACCAAATGCACCATGTTCTAAGTTTTCTGTGCTCTTTCCCATTTAATCCTCATAGCCACCCCTGAGATAGCTGGTGCAATTACTTATCTCATTAGAAAGAGGGCAGAGAGACTGAGCGGAAGATAAAGAAACCATCCAAGGAGATAAGCTTTAAGTATTGGATTGGAACTTGGTCTGAACATACAGACTCTTAGCTCTTCCTTGTGCTGCCTCTCCTACTTACTCTAAAATTTATCTTTTTTTTTTTTTCTGAATTGCCACCTACTTTTGTCATTAAGTGGTCTTCCCGCATAGTTCAGTTGGTAAAGAATCCATCTGCAATGCAGGAGACCCTGGTTCAATTTCTGGGTTGGGAAGATCCCCTGGAGAAGGGATAGGCTACCCACTCCAGTATTTTGGGGCTTCCCTTGTGGCTCAGGTGGTAAAGAATCTGCCTGCAATGCAAGAGACCTGGGTTCAATCCCTGGGTTGGGAAGATCCCCTGGAGAAAGGAAAGGCTACCCACTCCAGTATTCTGGCCTGGAGAATTCCATGGACTGTTAGTTCATGGGGTCACAAAGAGTCGGACACAACTTACTGACTTTCACTTTCAGTTTGTCATTAAATATGACAACTTAAATGATAAAGAAGAAACACTTAATGAGAACAATATATTGAAGGTCCTTGAGTTATTCATAGCACATGCATTTTTAAGGAAAGTTGTATTCCATATGGAAACAAAGTTCATGGAATTTGTTCAAGCCAGAATGAGACTTAACTATTTTACAGTTAGGAATCCTCTGAGAATCAGAATATTTAGATATAAGAAGGGGCCCATCAGAGTATCAGAGGAAAAAAAGAATAATAAAAGGTTTACTATTCCCTAGATTTTTCAAATATCTTCACATCCTTGAAAACAGTCCATTTCCAGAACTGTAAGCACTTGGCATGGTCTACTAGGGTAGATGATGGAATGGTAAAGTTAGTGAACTACATGAGTCATACTTGCCTCCTCTAAACAGCTATGAATCTAGTTGTCAAATGGGAAATGGCGGGGAGATGTTGGCATGTCAGAGTTGAATCAGAAACAATTCTTAGGAGGCCTAAGTGAGAGTCCAGTGACTGTCTCCTGCTGACATACGGGGCAATGACTTAGATTTTTGTGCTTATGTGAAAGATAGCCTTGTTCCTCTTTCAGAATAACTTTGAGTGTATATTTCATTCATCCACTCCACACAGTTGACGTGTTTTGTGCATGCACTCTTCTAAGTGTTGGAATGTTTACAAAAGTATAACTACATTCTCGACACTGTTCTAAGTGCTTTACATGTATACACGTCAGGATCATATTTTAAGCACAGTTTTCTAACTGTTTTTGAACTTAGCACATTTAAAGTTTTTCACATCTGAAGTATTTTATTATATGATGTGCCATGATTTATTTAATTATCCCCCTTTTAGTGGGGAGATACTTACATTGTTTTCTCTATCCTGTCTTATTTTTAACTGAGGAAGAATAAATTAAACTAGATCAAACAAAACAAAGGAAAACCCCTACTTTAGCCTAAAAGAGAAGGAATCAGATGTAATAAAATTTTATTTTGATTTTAGAAAGTCTTTGTTATGGGGTAAATTATCCCACCTTATGAACTGCTGGACACCATTTTTTCCATATGCTTTTTTATAAAATTAGTCTATTGTGATATATTAATGGGTTTGATGAATGGTAGTCAGTGAAATCTGGTGGGTAAAATGCTGGTTAATAGGAGCGTGTTTATGGCAAGGCTGGACTTTGAGCCACCCACACAGATGATCAGCCTGTGAAGGCCAAATTGTTTGGTTCTTAGAAAGTTCCTTCTGTGTCTGCAGAGCAAGTCACCTCTCTTTGACTTTCCACCCTTGTCCCTTTTCTTCCAGAGCCGCCTTGGCCAACTGCAGGTTAAACCTTGCACTGGTGTACTTTGAAAAGGCAGTTGACAATGTTATTGCCAATAAGGGTGACAGTACGTCAGATCTGGTCAGTCTTTACCAGGAAATTGCTCAGATCGAGCAGCTGAGGAGGAACCATGAGCAAGCCGTCCAGTACTTGCGCCAGGTAGGTGGGTTGGCTGAAGTCCAGGCCAGGAGGCTTTGTTTGGCCGCAGGCCTGGTTCCCAGAAGGGAAGAACAGGGGATGGGATCGATTTTCCTCCAGATCCACACAAGAGACCTTCCTCAAACTCTGGACAGGGAACACAGGCTCATGGCGGGCCTGTCTGCTGTGTGACCTGATTTAACACAGCATTTCCCCTCCTGGCTTCCCTCACCTCTGTCTGTGCCAGGAAGAGGGGGCTGAGGGAAAAAGCCAGAGGGGCAACTGAGTTCACGTCTTTAACAAATGCAAAGGGCTTCTTAAAGGAAAATTTGTAATATTTTGGTGTAATGCTCTCATTTGTCCTATAAACTAGTCCAGCTGGTTGAATTTCCAATCTAAGGTTAAACCACCAAGATGGTATTTTGCTTGGAGGTAACTAATTTGACAGACGGGCGAGGGAAACCGAAACATAATGTTGAGTCTATCATAATTTAAACAGTCTAGGGCACTTTATGTATCAGGTACTTAAAACTTTCTTTGAAACTGCTGGTTAAATTCACCTTTTCTGTCCTCAACGGAGAACTGTGCCCATGGCTTCAGATATCTCCCATGACTGAGATCAGATCACAGTACTGGATTTCCTATTTTGCAAACAAAAAAAAAAGTGCACTGCCCTCGAACAGTGCATGTGACAGCAGTCTGCTACTGAAGAAAAGGCATTTGCCAGCAATCTAGAAATCCCAGGTTAGTGACATCACAGTGGAGAGATGTTTGGGAATGCTGCCCGGAAGGCAGGGAGTCCACTACTTACGGAAAGCCTGGCCAGTGTGTCTGAGGCTCCCTTAAAGCAGTAGTCCAGTTTAGAATGAATAAAACAGTATATAATCAGGGTTTCCCAACCACAACAAAAATAATAGTTCAAATGTATGGCATGCTTTTACCATGTGTGCATGAGGCTATATTAGTTCATTTATTTCATGAAATAAGCATATGAAGAAGGCATCATTATTTATTTTTTATCTTATTCTATGCATGAGGAGGAGAAGGCAATGGCACCCCACTCCAGTACTCTTGCCTGGAAAATCCCATGGATGGAGGAGTCTGGTGGGCTGCAGTCCATGGAGTCGCTAAGAGTCGGACACGGCGTCGGACACAACTGAGAGACTTCACTTTCACTTTTCACTTTCATGCATTGGAGAAGGAAATGGCAACCCTCTCCTGTGTTCTTGCCTGGAGAATCCCAGGGACGGTGGAGCCTGGTGGGCTGCCGTCTATGGGGTCGCACAGAGTCAGATATGACTGAAGCGACTTAGCAGCAGCAGCAGCAAGCATGAGGAAACTGAAGTGCAAAGAACTATAGCTAATTCACTGGAAATTGTATAGCTAACAGGTTGCGGGGGTGGGTGGGCATGGATTTGAACTCAGAAGATTTGACCCCCACAGCCTTTACTCATAACAACTCTGCACTGGGTCTTAGCTCTAAAGTGTTGTCTTAAGTGTTGTCTGGAGCTCATGCTGTTTGGCCTATGGAAGTATGAAGTGCAGGTGGCTCTTTTATTGCTGGTGGGTAGTGAACTGGATACTTTGTCTTCTTTCTTTTTCCAAAGTGTTACTCCTTCCATTTTAGTTCAGATAATAAAAGCTATATTTCTCTAATGCTTACAATGTTTAATGATACGATGGCACCCCACTCCAGTACTCTTCCCTAGAAAATCCCATGGACAGAGGAGCCTGGTAGGCTGCGGTCCATGGGGCTGCGGTCCATGGGGTCGCGAAGAGTCGGACATGACTGATCGACTTCCCTTTCACTTTTCACTTCCATGCATTGGGGAAGGAAATGGCAACCCTCTCCTGTGTTCTTGCTTGGAGAATCTCAGGGACGGGGGAGCCTGGTGGGCTGCCGTCTATGGGGTCACACAGTCAGACATGACTGAAGTGACTTAGCAGCAGCAGCAGCAAGCACTATATACATATTCATTTAATCTTTACAACTGTTTGTGACAAATACAATTTTTGTCATCCCAGTTTTATATTTAAAGAAATTATAGTGACTTGCCTTGTTATAGTAAATGGCTGAGCTAAGATGGGAACCCAGGCAGTTGGGCTCTAGGAGTCACACTTTACTAGACTTTTTTTGTTTTGTTTTTGATACTGAACTTGAGAGGTTGAGCTAAAGCTATAATTTTGCATTTGTGATGAAACATAATAAAAAGTAATAATTTTTGGGAACCTGCCATGTGAAGGGTGCTGTGCCCAGTGCTTTGCACGCATCATCTCATTAACCTTTCCCAAACCCTAATCAGGGCTTCCCTTGTGACTCAGCTGGTAAAGAATCTGCCTGCAATGCCAGAGACCTGGGTTCAATCCCTGGGTTAGGAAGATCCCCTGGAGAAGGGAAAGGCTACCCACTCCAGTATTCTGGCCTGGAGAATTCCATGTACTAACAGGCCGTGGGGTCACAAAGAGTCAGACACAGCTGAGCGACTTTCACTTTCAAACCCTAATCAATGGAAAGTATATATTCTTTCTACATATGAAGGTAAAATTACTTGCTTAAGAATCACAGAGAGGAAGTGGCAGGTCTGGGACTCAAACTCCTCTCTCAGGTAGGTAATTCCATGATTAAATAAACATCAGCTGTCAATCAACGAGCACTTCTGTGGGAGCTACTATAAAATCCGCAGTGAAACACTGCCATTTGGGTACTTATCCTTCTCATGATTTTTTGTATTCTAGGCCCATTCTATCTGTGTCTCTTTGTACACTGAAGTCAGCCCCCAAGCTGCAGAGGCGAGTGCGTTACTAGCCAAGGCTTATGCCATGACTGGAGAGGTCCAACACAAGGGTAGGTAGAAAAGGTGATTTTGCGGATATTACCATTTCCCACTCATAGGAGGGATGCATACTGCCAAATGGAATAGGTGTATCTATCAATATGGACAGATGAGAAGGCGCTTTTCATGTCTGTGATAGAAAAGTAAGACTAGATACCATTTTGTAGAGTCATTTACACACGGATTTAGACACAATAATATCTCCCCAAATTAGCTGGAACATCAAAACCAGTAACATCATCTGATTTCTATTTCCTTTATTCCCTTGAATCTCACCAGAGCAAAACCAATACAATATTGTAAAGTAATTAGCCTCCAATTAAAATAAATAAATTTAAAAAAAAAAAAAAAAAAGCATCTCACCAGAATTTACCTGCATAAAGAGTAGAGAATCCTACATGCAACAAACATGGCCTGAGATCTATCAGTTAATTAGGAAATCCAGTGATAAAAGAGAAATATTGGCTCCTCTCCTCATCCTCCTCCCCTTCAACCTCCTTGACTCTTAGAAAGAATGTTTGTAGCAACTAGAATTTTCTCGACTTCTGTTCAGAAATGAGGTACTGGGAGTTCTAGAGGAAAGCTGAGTCATGAGCCCATCCTTCAGCAGTGGTCCTTCTCAGACAGTGCCATCCTTTTCATTGTGGGTAGCTTTGAGAGAGACTTGGAGGAACTGGTAAGGAAGGATAGTCCCATGCTCACCTGGCTTGATCCAATTAGTGGACACTAATGGATTCAGTGATTTATCAGGAGGAATTTGAGATTTATAAAAATATAATTTAAATATATTTTAAATGCTGTGCTTTTAAAAATAATATACTTTAAAATCTTTTCTGTACTTATAAAAATCCATTTTGGTGGACATTATTTGCCAGTTTATTATATGAGAGAGGAAGGAAGAGTGTGTGTATGTGTGTCTGATGAGGGGAGATATTATTTTCTATTCTTGTATTTCCCTATGTTATTATAGAAACTTTTTTTTTAGTTTCAGAAGTTATTTGGATATTTTGAACATTGGTTTCTTTAGCATGAATGTTCATTGATCCTTTTCTGTGTTTTCTAGCTAATTATCTTGCTCCTTTTAAAAATGTCATTGTGTATACTCACAGTATTTGTGCTCCATGTAATATTTGATTTTTAAAAATAGTCTTCATGGTTATTAAGAAATTTAATCTATATTTGTGAATATGTAAAATTTGTTTTTAATGAGAAAAAGTCTATGATTATAGAGTTGGGAGATTCCAAATAACTGTCTTATTCTTTCCTTACATACTAATTTTTGACTCAAGAAAATCTTCAACTCCTAGCATCCTCTAAATTCCAGATGGATTAATATTTTTTACATCAGAACTGAAAGATATAAATTATCCAAAAGAAAGTTCAGTACTAGAATAAAATGTACTAAAATTAAAAATTGGAGAAAAGAAAAATTCTCTGAGCATGCAAAAATATACCTGAAAAGAAGAGACCGATAAGTTTATTTATAAAAAGATCTAAGACTTGTGCCTGTCATGAAAAACCATAAGTAAAGTAAAAACTCAACCAAGATGAATAGATAATCCAAATAGACCCTAGTGTTTTTTTGTTTGTTTGTTTTTGTTTTTTAAGAATTTGTAGTTAACTTTCAAAGAAAGAAAGCTCCAAGCACAGATGATTTCACTGGGTAATTCTACTTAACATCTGAAGAAGAAATAGCACCCATCCTATATAATCTTCTCCAGAAAGTTAAGGAAGAAGGAATACTGCCCAGCTCATTTTGTGAGGCCAGCATCTCCCTGATACCAAAATCAGACAAAGACATTAGAAGAAAAAACAAAACCAAAATAACAAAAATAATAATAGACCAATACCTTTCATGCACATAGATGTAAAAAACAACAACAAAATGTATACAATATATAAAAAGAATAATACACAATGATCAAGTGAGGTTTTTTCCTTTAAGAATGTTAGGCTGGTTCAGTATTCAAACCTGAATCAATGTATTCTACCATATGAACTAAATCCTAAAAGAAATCAGTCCTGAATATTCATCGGAAGGACTGATGCTGAAGCTGAAGCTCCACTACTTTGGCACTTGAATTGATTCATTGGGAAACACCCTGATGCTGGGAAAGATTGAAGGCAGGAGGAGAAGGGGACAACAGAGGATAAGATGGTTGGATGGCATCACCAGTTCAATTTTAAGCAAGCTCCAGGAGTTGGTGATGGACAGGGGAAGCCTGGAGTGCTGCAGTCCATGGGGTCGCAAAGAGTAGGACACAACTGAACTGACTGACCGTATCAACAATCCAAAGACAAAAAGCAGATGATCTTATCAACTCATGCCGAAAAAGCATGTGACAAAATTCGCTATCCTTTCATGATAGAAAGGGAACTTCCTCAGTCTGATAAAGGCCTGTACAAAAGGCCTACAGCCAACATCACGTTCACTGGTAAGACTGTATGCTTTTGTCTAAGATCATGAACAAGGGCAAGATGTTCACTCACTACTCTTATTCAACATAGTACTGGAAGTGTTAGCCAGTGTAATAGGCAAGAAAAAGACATACAGCTTAGAAGAAATAAAATGGTCTCTGTTCATCGACAGCATGACTGACCAAAGCATTTACAATTCAAGGAATTTACAAATCTAAAACCAGCAAGTGAGTTTAAGCTTAGCATGGTCATAGGATATAAGATCGACACACATTTCTAGATTAGCAAAGTACAACTGGAAACCAAAATTTTAAAAAATATCATTTATAAGAACCCCATTTCCTAAATGAAACACTTAGGTATAAATCTAGCAAAATATACTCAGGATCTGTGTGCTGCAAACTACAAAATCCTGATCAAAGACAGATGACCTAAATAAATGGAGACACATTGTGTTCTTGGATTGGAAGACTCATAGTAGTAAAGATGTCAAAGTGAAAGTCGCTTCAGTCACGTCTGACTCTTTGCAACCCTGTGGACTATACAGTCCATGGAATTCTCCAGGCCAGAATACTGGAGTGAGTGCCTTTTCCTTCTCCAGGGGATCTTTCCAACCCAGGGATCAAACCCAGGTCTCCCTCTTTGCAGGGAGATTCTTTACCGACTGAGCTACAAGGGAAGCCCAAGAACACTGGCATGGGTAGCCTATCTCTTCTCTAGTAGATCTTCCTGACCCAGGAACTGAACCAGGGTTTCCTGCATTGCAGGTGAATTCTTTACTAACTGAGCTATCAGGGAAGCCTGTCAAGTCTTACCAAATCAGTTTATGAATTTAACTCAATTACAATCAAAATTCCAGTAGATTTTTTTTTTTTTGGGGGGGTGGCTGGGCTCAACAGCTTGTGAGATCTAATTCCCTATCTGGGGCTCGAACCTGGGCCCTCAGCAGTGAAAGCACTGAGTTCTAACCACTGGGAAACCAGGGAATTCCCAGGAACTTTTGTAAATATAGATAAGCTGACTGCAAAATTTATATGGAAAAGCAAAGAAACTAAGAAGCTAAAACAGTTTTTAAAAATAGTGCAGTTAGAAGAATTGTACTGCTTGATTTTAAGATTTACTCTATCAGGAGAGTGGTAGTGATAAAGGGACAGACAGAAATCAGAATCATTGGAACATAAGGAGAGTCCAGAAACAGACTTAATTAGTTAATGACCAATTAATTTTTGACAAAGGTACAAAAGTAATTCAGTGTGCAAGTGATAGTCTCTTCAACAGATGGTATTGGAACAATTGGTATCCAAGTGTCTCCCAATACCTCAAACACTTTCATATTGTACATAAGCATTAACTCAACATGAATCACTGTCCTAAATATAAGAACTAAAATTTATATTTACTTTACAATAGTCAAGAAACAATATAAAACAGCAAAGATGCCAATTTTCTTCTATCAAATTGTCAGCATTTTTAAAAAGATAACCTTTTAGCATTAAAGAGAGCAATTTGATTACAAACTCCTTGAAGGACAGTTTGGTAGGATATTATACATCTTAGAGCTATATATATATTAAATTATAGGGCAATCAACTTTTCAACCATACTGTTTGAAAGTTTCAAAATTTTAAAATTATCTGTCATTTGACAGATAGGTAAATAGGTCTGCTCAGTCATAGCTGGTGGGAGTGATAGTGTAATTGATATGAAATTGTGTTGGTGGTTTAGTTGCTAAGTCAAGTCTGATTCTTGTGACCCCATGGACTGTGGCCCACCAGGCTCCTCTTCCATGTGATTTCCCAGGCAAGAATACTGGAATGAGTTGCCATTTCCTTCTCCAGGGGATCTTACTGACTCAGGGTCTTGTATCTCTTGTGTCTCCTGCACTGCAGGCAGATTGTTTACTGCTGAGCCACCAGGGAAACATTGTTATTAAATTCAGTTCAGTTCAGTGGCTCAGTCGTGTCTGACTCTTGGCTACTCCATGGACTGCAGCAGGCCAGGCCTCCCTGTCCATCAACAACTCCCAGAGTTTACTCAAACTCATATCCATTGAGTTGGTGATGCCATCCAACCATCTCATCCTCTGTCATCCCCCTCTCCGACTGCCTTCAATTTTTCCCAGCATCAGGGGCTTTTCAGATGAGTCAGTTCTTTGCATCTCGTGGACAAAGTTTGGAGTTTCAGCTTCAACATCAATCCTTCCAATGAATACTCAGGACTGATTTACTTAGGATGGACTGGTTGGATCTGCTTGCAGTCCAAGGGACTCTCTAGGGTCTTCTCCAACACCACAGTTCAAAAGCATCAATTCTTCGGCATTTAGCTTTCTTTAGACCAACTCTCATATCCATGCATAACTACTGGAGATATTATATCTTTGACCAGACAGATCTTTGTTGGTAAAATAATGTCTCTTCTTTTTAATATGCTAGGTTAGTCATAACTTTTCTTCCAAGGAGCAAGTGTCTTAATTTCATGGCTACAGTCACCATCTGCAATGATTTTGGGGCCCCCAAAATAGTCTCTCACTGTTTCCATTGTTTCCCCATCTATTTGCCATGAAGTGATGGGGCCAGATGCCATGATCTTAGTTTTCTGAATGTTGAGCTTTAAGCCAGCTTTTTTCACTCTCTTCTTTCACTTTCATCAAGAGGCTCTTTAGTTCTTCATTTTCTGCAAAGTGTGGTATCATCTGCATATCTGAGGTTATTGATATTTCTCTTGAAATCTTGATTCCAGCTTGTGCTTCATCCAGTCCAATGTTTCTCATGATGTACTCTGCATATAAGTTAAATAAGCAGAGTGACAATATACAGTGACGTATTCCTTTTCCTATTTGGAACCAGTCTGTTGTTCCATGTCCAGTTCTAACTGTTACTTCCTGACCTGCAGGTCAGGTGGTCTGGTATCCCCATCTCTTTCAGAATTTTCGCAGTTTGCTGTGATCCACACAGTTAAAGGCTTTGGCATAGTCAATAAAGCAGAAGTAGGTGTTTTTCTGGAACTCTTTTGCTTTTTCCATGATCCAGCAGATGTTGGCAATTTGATCTCTGGTTCCTCTGCCTTTCCTAAATCCAGCTTGAATATTTGGAAGTTCACGGTTCAGGTACTGTTGAAGCCTGGCTTGGAGAATTTTGAGCATTACTTTGCTAGCGTGTGAGATCAGTGCAATTGTGCGGTAGTTTGAACATTCTTTGTCATTGCCTGTTTTTAGAATTGGAATGAAAACTGACCTTTTCCAGTCCTGTGGCCACTGCTGAGTTTTCCAAATTAGTTGGCATATTGAGTGCAGCACTTTCAAAGCATCATCTTTTAGGATTTGAAATATTCTATCTCCTCCACTAGCTTTGTTCATAGTGATGCTTCCTAAGGTCCACTAGACTTTGCATTCCAGAATGTCTGGCTCTAGGTGATTCATCACACCATCCTGATTATATGGGTCATGAAGATCTTTTTGTAGAGTTCTTCTGTGTATTCTTGCCACCTCTTCTTAATATCTTCTCCTTCTCTTAGTTCCATACCATTTCTGTCCTTTATTCTGCCCATCTTTGCATGAAGTGTTCCCTTGGTAGCTCTAATTTTCTTGAAGAGATCTGTAGTCTTTCCCATTCTTTCCCCCCTCTATTTCACAGCACTGATCACTGAGAAAGGCTTTCTTATCTCTCCTTCCTGTTCTTTGGAACTCTGCATTCAAATGGGTATATTCTTTTCTCCTTTGCCTTTAGTTTTTCTTCTTTTCACAGCTATTTGTAAAGCCTCCTCAGACAACCATTTTGCCTTTTGCATTTCTTTTTCTTGGCGATGGTTTTGATTACTGCCTCCTGTACAATGTCACGAACCTCCATCCATAGTTCTTCAGACACTATGTGTATTAGATCTCATCCCTTAAATCTATTTGTCACTTACTATATAATTGTAAGGGATTTGATTAAGGTCATACCTGAATGGTCTAGTGGTTTTCCCTACTCTCTTCAATTTAAATCTGAATTTGGCAATAAGGAGTTCATGTTCTGAGCTACAGTCAGCTCCCGGTCTTGTTTTTGCTGACTGTATAGAGCTTCTCCATCTTTGTCTGAAAAGAATATAATCAATCTGATTTGAAATTAAGAAACCCATTTGATGTATCTAATAAAATTGAAAAGGAAACATGTATAAGGATTTCACTCTGGCAGTATCTGTAACTGTGAAATATTATAAACAACTTTATCAATAAATGAAAGGAAAATTTGGTATGTTAGCTATATAGAATTTTGTGTATTTAAAAGGGCTAGATTTTAGGAGTTCTTGATTGACCAGTGGTTAGGATTCCAGGTTTTCACTGCCATGGCCTGGAATCAGCCCCTGGTCAGGGACTGAGATCTTGCAATTATCAAAGTATTATCAAAATAAAAGGGCTAGATTTTACTAATAAAGAAAAGGTTAATTTTTAGAAAGCAGCATTAAGGGGCTTTCCTAGTGGTCCAGTGGTTAAGAATCCATCTCCCAGTGCAGGGGACACAGGTTTGATCCCTGCTCTGAGAAGATCCCACATGCCACGAGGCAACTAAACCGATGAGCCACAACTGCTGAGCCATTGCTCCAGAGTCTGTGAGCCACAACTGCTAAACCTAGATGAAAGAAGCCACTAAAGTGGGAAGCCCACACACCGCAACTCAAGAATAGCCCCTGCTTGCTGCAAGTACAGAAAAGCCCACACACAGGAACAAAGGCCCAGTACAGTCAAAAATAAACTAAATAAATATTGAAAAAGCATCAAGGAAAAAATAACTTGCACTTTTAGGACACAGAAAGTAAATGTGATGGTTTAGTTGCTAAGTAGTGTCTGACTCTTTGCAACCTCTTGGACTGTAGCCTGCCAGGCTCCTCTGTCCATGGGATTTTCCAGGCAAGAATACTGGAGTGGGTTGCCATTTCCTTCTCCAGGGGATCTTCTGTACCCAGGAACTGAACCCAGGTCTCCTGCATTGCAGGCAGATTATTTACCGACTGAGCTAGAAGGTAAGCCCCATAGTTACATTTATATAAACATGAAAAATGAACTGCAGAGTAAGAAAAACTGCATCAAAATATAAACAGAGGTACAGACTTATGGCTGTGGCTTTGTGAAGGGTTCTGTATAACCTCTTAACATACATACAAACACACACACACACACACACACACACACACACACACTGAATAAAATGATTTTTTTTAAAAAGTACCCATTTCAGGACACTGGAAATAGATAAGCAGATAACAAATTGCAAATCATTCTCGAAAAACTGTTAGAGCTTTAGGTAAAGAGTGAGTCTTTTGGCATCTTGCCTGGGGTTGCTCCCACCCATCTACAGTCCCAGCTCAGTCCTTGAACACAATTTTATCAACATAAGGCTAGCTGAGAAAACAGCACCTTTGCTGGCAGAGGAGGCTAGAGCATGGGACAAAAGCCTACAGATTTATCCGATGAAAGTGGCCAGCATAGTAGGAAATGAATTGAGGAATGCCTGATAATTGTTAGCCTGAATATGCTGTATTGGTTGGTGTCAGTAGCAGGCCAGTCATCAATTTTAACTGAAGGAACCTTGAAATGAGAGAGACATAAGAAGGCTAAATAAGCTCTCCCAACATTTCTGGCCATCTGGGAAACCACATGCACATACAGGGGACACTGGAGGGTCCCGCAAAAAACAACCAAAGGAGACTTGAAACGTGGTAGAGCTTTGAATGCATTTCCCAATCTACATACAGATTGCTCAACAGAGGATGAAAGACATAGCATCTGGAGGCATTTGAGCACAACCTCTTCCCAAGTCAGTGGGTCAACACTAGCTAGGCAGACACGGGGGCCACCCACAGGAATCCAGACTAAAAATTAAAATAAGCATTGAAACCTGGAGCAAAGACTTTCAGTATTTGGTCCAGTGTGTAGGAACTTGGAAATCATCAATCCATTCTAACAATACAGAAGCTGATCAAACTGAAAAATCACTAACTCGTCTTTGATCTGTCAGAGAAGTGAGGTCATGGGTCACAAGTCAACTGATGCCTCTGAAACTGGAGAAACAGGTGAATACAGAGAATCACAGTTTACCAGAACAGATCACCATCTTGACAGGAACCAGTACTGGGGTGAAGAAAACCTGAACTGTAGCTGATGAATTTCTGGAAGTTCAGTATGGGCAAAAATTTTTAATTTTTAATTAAAAATTAGGAGAGTTAAAAATTCCAAGGTTACTCAATTATAAGGGATCCCCACACTTTATATTTTTATCTCCAAGAACTTTATCAGGTTTTAAAAGTGAATATTGGAGAAAAATACCCATTGCTTGCAGCAGGCAGAGGGGGAAAGTAGCCATTTAAAAATATACCAGAGCATCCTGCTTAACAAGGCCCACCTTCAAGAGAAACTTAAAAAAAAAAAAGAGAGAGAGAGACCCTAAATATTGAGTTTTTCCCCAGAGCCTAACCAACCTGAGAAGATGGAAATATCCAACTTCAGCCTCCTCCATGCTGTCCCATCTGAGGGAGAGGGGACTGAGGAGCACTTGTAGAGTTCACAGTCCAGAGGCATGGGCTCACCAAATTACAGGATTATACAATGCTTCCCTTCCCCCAACACCTCACTACCACATTACTAAAGGCCTGTTTGGAGCAGTTCCTTTTATACAATACATAATGCCCAACTATCAAGAAGAAATATAAGGCATACTAAAAGTCAAAGACTATAATTTAAAGAGACAGAACAATCATCAGTATCTTTCTTTCTTAGAAATGGAAAATGAAGTAGCTTAGTCGTGTCCAATTCTTTGCGACCCCATGGACTGTACTGCCAGGCTCCTCTGCCCATGGGATTTTCCAGGCAAGAATACTGGAGTGGGTTGCCATTTCCTTCTCCAGGGGATCTTCCTGACCAAAGGATCGAACCTGGATCTCCCGCACTGCAGGCAGACTCTTGACCATCTGAGCCACTGGAATTATTAGACTGAGAATCTAAAACAACTATGTGATGTCCAAGGGCAGGAGATGGATTTCTCAACTCAAAATAGAGAATACACCCTTCTCCTGCCTTTTTAAAAATTTTTGGTGGTGGGGTAGGGGAGGATTTCTGTTATTGATCTATCTGGACCCTCAAGGACTGGGTGACGTCTACCCATACTGGAGAGGGTGGAACTTCTTTACTCAGTCGACTGATTCAGATGCTCATCTCTCCTGGAAACACCCTCACAAACACACTCAGAAATAATGTTCTCCCAGCTATTTGGGCATCCTTCAGCCCAGTCAAGCTGACACAAAAGTCACCATCATAAATCCACTCCTCATCAACTTGATATCTATACACATCTCCTTAATCTTCAAATGAAGACAGTAACAAGGTCATCATTCTACCTGACATGATATAGCTCTCCTGGTTACAACTGAAAGACACTAATCCCTTCCCCAGAAGAGGAAGTGAAGTCCTTCAGGATGTTGACTCGCCTTGCGGTATCCCATAACTGGAAAGCTATGATGTAAATTTGATGATCCTTAAAGGCTGATATAAAGCTAATACATCTTACGTTACATGGTAAGAAAATAAAATAGTAAAGAAAACAAAGACATCTGCTTAATATGAATATGTGTATACACACACATACACAAATGTATTTATAAAATAAGGAGGAAATTCTCATTACACTTATAATCCTCATTTCCGTAACTGTTTGTGTGGTCATGGCTGGTATTTATAACTATCTTTTTCTACTACCCAATCTATATCCCTTTTGTCTTCAAGAAGCACCTCAGCTGGTAATGATTCTTTATCTAGTAAAGTGGCCCAAACCTTCATTCCTGAATGCTGCTGCTGCTGCTAAGTCACTTCAGTCATGTCCGACTCTGTGTGACCCCATAGACGGCAGCCCACCAGGCTCCCCTGTCCCTGCCAGGCAAGAACACTGGAGTGGGTTGCCATTTCCTTCTCCAATGCATGAAAGTGAAAAGTGAAAGGGAAGTCGCTCAGTCGTGTCCAACTCTTAGCGACCCCATGAACTGCAGCCCACCAGGCTCCTCCATCCATGGATGGGTCATCACTAATCTGGCCTGGGTTAGGATGTTGTGGTTTTTCATTGCTCTTAATCATAGGGCACAGTACTACTAAGAGAAGCCCTAAGGGACCTGCTCTATTCCAAAAAGACTCCTGGCCTGCACTGTGGAGTAGTGCTCCAGTTTCCCCTGAGGGATCAGGAGCAATCACCCCAGTCACCACAGTAACTCCTTTCCCTGTCTTTTGATTCAAAGGTATGAGGAACCCAATGACCAGGAGGCGGGCTCAACTTCCAGTTCAGTGGAATCATTGTATCTCCTAATGAATGCATTCATCCCTCTAGAACTAAGACCTTTAGGCCAGCAGAACATACAGTTAATGGAAACAGGAAGCAAAAATTTTGTTAGTGGGGTCATAGGGATAATGGTGAGTGATGGTACCCACATTTCCATCCCTTGATTCCTAGACCTGAGAATCCTGACTATTGGAGAAACAGCACTATATACTGGATGCTGATTCAAAGAATGTACAGCCTTTTGGAGAAGCTTGACCCAGCCTTTCAAAGCATTGCCACCTAGCTGACACTATAACAGAGTCATCAAAAGACATCCCACTATTTATCAAGCTAGCTGCCTTAGGATGGTTGGCAACCATCCTAAGGGCTTCCCTGGTAGCTCAGTTGGTAAAGAATCCACCTGCAATGCAGGAGACACTGGTTAGATTCCTGGCTTGGGGAGATCTGCTGGAGAAGGGATAGGCTACTCACTCCAGTGTTCTTGGGCTGCCTTTGTAGCTCAGCTGGTAGAGAATCTGCCAGCAATATGGAGACCTGAGTCCGATCCCTGGATTGGGAAGATCCCATGGAGAAGGGAAAAGCTACCCATTCTAGCATTCTGGCCCAGATAATTCCATGGACTCTATAATCCATGAGGTCACAAAGAATCAGATACAACTGAGCAACTTTCACTAATTATCCTAAAGTGGTGATTTCCACGAGCCTGGGTCCATTGTCATACTTCCTTTGCTGTGGTTTCCTTGATATGAAGCAATATTGTGTGAAATATCATGATTATGGGTAAGGCATTCTCTAAGGAGATCCAACCAGTCCATTCTGAAGGAGATCAACCCTGGGTGTTCATTGGAAGGAATGATGCTAAAAAGGAAAGTCCAGTACTTTGGCCACCTCATGCGAAGAGTTGACTCATTGGAAAAGACTCTGATGCTGGGAGGGATTGGGGGCAGGAGGAGAAGCGGACGACAGAGGATGAGATGGCTGGGTGGCATCACTGACTCGATGGACGTGAGTCTGAGTGAACTCCGGGAGATGATGATGGACAGGGAGGCCTGGCGTGCTGCGATTCATGGGGTCGCAGAGAGTCAGACACGACTGAATGACTGAACTGAACTGAAGTCCCCAGATGGTAGTTCTGGCAGAAGCACTGCATGCAGGAAATGCAAATCTGCATCCAGAGTAAGTATATGTTCCAGTAAAGATATACACTGGCCCTTCCATGATGGGACTAGTTCAGAGTAACCAACCTGCTACCAAGTGAATGACTGGTCACTTGGGGAATGGTGCTATATTGGGAATTCAGTATTGGTTCCAGGTGGCGCAGTGATAACGAATCTGCTCGCCAGTGCAGGAGACACACGAGATGGGGCTTTGATCCCTGGGTCAGGAAGATCCCCTGGAGAAGGAAATGACAACGCACTTCAGTATTCTTGCCTGGAAAGTTTCATGGACAGAGGAGCCTGGCTTGCTACAGTCCATGGAGTTGCAAAGAGTCAGACATGACTGGCCATGTACGCACATCGTATCCTGGGCACTCAGCAGTGGCCATGAGCAAGTTGTCCTTGGTGAGTGGCATCCATGTTATTGAGCCCACTCCTGGCACCAAAATCTGTATGAGTCAGGTTCTCCAGAGAAGCATAACCAGCAGTACATATAGACAGATAAATAAGAGGAGCTTTATCATAGAAATCAGTTCATATGTAGTTATAGAGGATGAGAAGTACCACAGTCTTCCATGTAGAAGCTGAAGAGCTGGGAAAGCTGATGGCATAATTTAGTCCAAGTTTGAAGGCCTGAGAACCAGAGAAGCTAATGGTGCAAATCCCAATATGAGGACAAAGACCTGTGAACTGGGGGATGTGGGGACCTCTGATGTAAGTCTTGGAATCCAAAGGCTCAAAGGGCTGGAGTAGATGGATTTCACAGTTCAAGAAAAGAAAGTGAGAGTTGCCCTTCCTTTGCCCTTTTGATTCTATTCAGACCCTCAATAGATTTGATTACCGTAATATTGAATGGTTTGCCTTGGAAATGAACAGAGATCATTTTGTCATTTTTGAGATTGCATCCAAGTACTGCATTTCACTCTTTTGTTGACCATGATGGCTACTCCATTTCTTCTAAGGGATTCCTGCCCGCAGTAGTTGATATAATGGTCATCTGCGTTAAATTCACCCATTCTAGTCCACCTTAGTTTGCTGATTCCTAGAATGTCAATGTTCACTCTTGCCATCTCTTATTTGACCACTTCCAATTTGCCTTGATTAATGGACCTAACATTCTAGGTTTTTATGAAATATTGCTCTTTACAGCATTGGACCTTGCTTCTAACACCAGTCCCATTCACAACTGGGTGTTTTTTGCTTTGGCTCCATCCCTTCATTCTTTCTGGAGTTATTTCTCCACTGATCTCCAGTAGCCTATTGGGCACCTACTGACCTGGGGAGTTCATCTCTCAAGTGTCCTATAATTTTGCCTTTTCATACTGTTCATGGGGTTCTCGGGGCAAGAATACTGAAGTGGTTTGCCATTCGCTTCTCTAGTGGACAACATTCTGTCAGACCTCTCCACCATGACCTGTCCGTCTTGGGTGGCCCCACACGGCATGTCTTAGTTTCACTGAGCTAGACAAGGCTGTGGTCCACATGATCAGATTGATTAGTTGTCTGTGATTGTGGTTTCAGTCTGTCTGCCTTCTGATGCCCTCTCTCAGTGCCCACCTCTTACCTTGGGTGTGAGGTATCAAGCTAGTCTTAGAAAAGGCAGAGGAACCAGAGATCAAATTACCAATATCCACTGAACCATCAAAAAAGCAAGAGAGTTCCAGAAAAACATCTATTTCTGCTTTATTGACTATACCAAAGCCTTTGACTGTGTGGATCAAAATTAACTGTGGAAAATTCTGAAAGAGATGGGAATACCAGACTGCATGACTTGCCTCTTGAGAATCTGTATACAGGTCAGGAAGCAACAGTTAGAACTGGATGTGGAACAACAGACTGGTTCCAAATAGGAAAAGGAGTACGTCAAGGCTGTATATTGTCACTCTGCTTATTTAACTTATATGCAGAGTACATCATGAGAAACGCTGGGCTGGAAGAAGCACAGGCTGGAATCAAGATTGCCCAGAGAAATATCAATAACCTCAGATATGGAGATGACACCACTCGTATGCAGAAAGTGTAGAACTAAAGAGCCTCTTGATGAAAGTGAAAGAGGAGAGTGAAAAAAGGTGGCTTAAAGCTCAACATTCAGAAAACGAAGATCATGACATCTGGTCGCATCACTTCATGGCAAATAGGTGGTGAAACAGTGGAAACAGTGTCAGACTTTATTTTTGGGGGCTCCAAAATCACTGCAGATGGGACTGCAGCCATGAAATTAAAAGATGCTTACTCCTTGGAAGGAAAGTTATGACCAACATAGACAGCATATTAAAAAGCGGAGACATTACTTTGCCAACAAAGGTCCATCTAGTCAAGGCTATGGTTTTTCCAGTAGTCATGTATGGATATGAGAGTTGGACTATAAAGAAAGCTGAGCGCCAAAGAATTGATGCTTTTGAACTGTGGTGTGGGAGAAGACTCTTGAGAGTCCTTTGGACTGCAAAGAGATCCAACCAGTCCATCCTAAAGGAGATCAGTCCTGGGTGTTCATTGGAGGGACTGATTTTGAAGCTGAAACTCCAATACTTTGGCCACCTGATACAGAGAGCTGACTCATTTGGAAAGACCCTGATGCTGGGAAAGATTGAGGGCAGGTGGAGAAGGGGACGACAGAGGATGAGAAGGTTGGATGGCATCCCCGACACAGTTGACATGGCTTTGGGTGGACTCTGGGAGTTAGTGATGGACAGGGAGGCCTGGCGTGCTGCAGTTCATGGGGTTACAAGGAGTCAGACACGACTAAGTGACTGAACTAAACTGAACAATAGATTTGATAATTCTTGTCTATGTTGATAAGTGAAAGTGAAAGTCACTCAGTCATGTCCAACTCTTTGCAACCCCATGGACTGTATAGTTGATGGAATTCTCCAGGCCAGAATACTGGAATGGGTAGCCATTCTCTTCTCAAGGGGATCTTCCCAACCCTTGGATCAAACCCAGGTCTCTCTCATTGCAGGTGGATTCTTTACTAGCTGAGCCACCAGGTAAGCCCAGGAACACTGGAGTGGGTAACCTATCCCTTCTCCAGCAGGTCTTCACGACTCAGGAGTCAAACTGGAGTCTCCTGTATTACAGGTGGATACTTTAGCAGCTGAGCTACCAGGGAAGCCCATGTTAATAAGGGTAGCTCTTTACTCAGTATACTGATTTAGATGCTAGTATCTTCCAGAAATACCTTCACAGATACACTAGAAATTATTATTTACCAGCTTATCTGGGATCCCTTAGCCCAGTCAAGTTGACACATAAAATTAACCATCATAAGTGTTTATTTGGAGACAAAATTATACTGGAAATCTCTATATTCCACTTAATTTTTCTGTGAATGTAAAACTGCTCTAAAAGGTTTATTAATCAAAATAAAAACCAAGCACACACAGATAACACCAGAGCAAAGACATTAGCCTCCCAACACCATGGGGGAGACAGGTTGTATAGTTTACCTAATAAATAGAACCCTACAAAGATGTATCAGAATCTGTGATTACTCCTGTGATTATCTAAAGTGTAGAGTTATCAACAACAACAAAAGAATACAGAGAGGCAGAAGCCCATGACTCAGAAAAAAGAGCACTCAATAGAAATTGACTTTTAAATGGGCTAGATGTTGGATTTAGCAAAGACTTCAAAGCAGCTATCATAAATATGTTGAAAGAATCAAAGGAAACAGTTTAAAGAATTAAAAGAAAATATTATGAAAAGTAGTAAATATGAAATCTATATTTTTATAGAGAAATATAAACTGCTTTAAAATGGAATTTCTGGAATTTTAAGATATAGTAACAATAAAAAATGTGTTAATGGTCTCAGCATCAGCTTTGAGATAGCAGAAAAGATAGAGATAGCTCAAAAGCAGATCACTAGAGATGATCCAATCAAAAGAATAGCAATAGGAGATACTGAGGAGAAATGAGAGCGTCAGATACCTGTGCGACCGCAGCAGGGGTACACACTCATGTAATGGGAGCTGCCTAAGGAGAGGAAAAAGAACAAGGCAGAAAATCATCTAAAGAAATCATGGCCCTGAAGTTCCCAAGTTTGATGAAAATGTTATCCATAGATCTGAAAATCTCAATGCCAAGTAAGGTAAGCACAAATAAAACCACAGTTGCACATGTAGTCAAATTGTTGAGTGACGATGACAGAGAAAATCTTAAAAGCAGCAATGGAAAAACAACTCTATACAGGAGAACAGTAATATGATTAATGGTTGATTTTTTATCAGATAAATTAAGGCTAGAAGGTAGTGGAAAATAGTGCAGTAAAAATTCAGCCAAGAATTGCACATCCCACAAAACTCTCCTTCAGAAATGAAGGTGAGATAAAGACATTTCTGGATAAACAAAATCAGGATTTATTGGTAGCAGCCTTGCCCTAAAAGAAACACTAAAGGAAACCCTCAGGCGGAAAGAAAATGACAGCAGATAGTAAGTCATCCACAGAAAGGAATGGAATTGGAACTGATAAGTATGGGGGAAATACAGTAGAATGTATTCACGTACACAAATATTCATCAGCTTGTGAATGTGTAAACAAAATGTCATATATCCATAGGATAGAAAAATACTCATTTAGAAAAAGTAGTGAAGTACTAATTCATGCAACAACATGGATGAACCTCAAAACAGCATGCTACATGAAAGAATCAGCTTGAGAAGACTACATATTGTGTGATCACATCATGTTTCATGGTTACATAATTATTATAGACTGTATAATTACAGTGGGTAAATGTGTGTTATACAGCTTACACCTTAATACAGTAGCTAAAAATGTTAGTGCCTGTTCCCAAGTGATGTGTATGGAGATAATTTTTATTTTCTTTTTGCTTCTCTGCATTTTCTAGACTGATTACAAAAATATCTATTATGTTTGGAATAAAAGACATCATTGGAAGTAAATTTTTAAACAATAACAACTGTAAATTTAAAATTCTTTTAAAATCAAAACTTACTCTCTCCACACACATACACTCAACAGGAATCCAAATAAACAGCAATCTCTGTAAGACTTTAACTAAAAATATAGTCTTCCATTGCACAGGAGAGTTTAATTTGTGGTTATTTTAGGTCTTAGAATAAGACTGTTCAGACATAAGCTTTCTTTTCCTATAGAAAATCCATGCATTTCATAAAAAAAAAAAATTAGAATTTCGTCTGATGCCGTCAAACTATATCTCAGACTGTTTGAAGTTTTTATGAATCCTGGAAAGAGGACAGCTATGGGCTTTAAGCATGAAAATGTCTAATTGAGCCAAAGTTGAAATTAGACACTTGTAAAGGTTAGCATATTGCCTTAAATAATTGTTTCCCTTTTATGCAGATGCTGTTGGGCTGTATTTTATGAAAAGCATCACTGCATATCAAACAACATTGGGCCCAAAGGATTATGAAACACTGACAACTGTTGAAGAATTTTGCAAATGGCTTGTTCAAAATGGGGAAAAGCGGGTAAATATTATCAACTCACAAATGTAATTGCTAGATTGTTAGATTGAGGCAGCCTTTTTCATTTCATAATTCAGAAAGTCTGATGCTGTAAAGAAAAATATTGCATAGGAACCTGGAATGTTAGATCCATGAATCAAGGTATTTTGGAAGTGGTCAAACAGGAGATGGCAAGAGTGAACATTGACATTTTAGGACTCAGTGAACTAAAATGGACCAGAACGGATGAATTTAATTCAGATGACCATTATATCTACTACTGTGGGCAAGAACCCATATGGAAGAAATGGAGTAGCCTTCATAGTCAACAAAAGAGTCTGAAATGCAGTACTTGGGTGCAGTCTCAAAAATGACAGAATGATCTCTGTTTCCAAGGCAAACCATTCAATATCACAGTAATCCAAATCTATGCCCCAACCACTAATACCGAAGAAGCTGAAGTTGAATGGTTCTATGAAGACCTACTGAGCTGAGCACCGAAGAATTGATGCTTTTGAATTGTCATGTTGGAGAAGACTCTTGAGACTCCCTTGGACTGCAAGGAGGTCCAACCAGTCCATCCTAAAGGAGATCAGACCTGAGTGTTCATTGGAAGGACTGATGTTGAAACTGAAACTCCAATATTTTGGCCACCTGATGTGAAGAGCTGACTCATTTGAAAAGACCCTGATGCTGGGAAAGATTGAGGGCGGGAGGAGAAGGGGGTGACAGAGGGATGAGATGGTTGAATGGCATCACTGACTTGATAGACATGAGTTTGGGTAAATTCTGGGAGTTGGTGATGGACAGGGAGGCTTGGCATGCTGTGGTCCTTGGGGTTGCAAAGAGTCAGGCATGACTGAACTATTGAATTGAACTGAACTGAACTGATGAAGACCTACAAGACCTTCTAGAACTGACACCAAAAAGGAATGTCCTTTTCATCATAGGGGGCTAGAATAGAAAAGTAGGAAGTCAAGCGATACCTGGAGTAATAGGCAAATTTGGCCTTAGAGTACAAAACAAAGCAGGGCAAAGGCTAACAGAGTTTTGCCAAGAGAACGCACTGGCCATAGCAAACACCATCTTTCAACAACACA
The DNA here is from genome assembly GCA_917880005.1 of Nanger dama. NCBI lineage: Eukaryota > Metazoa > Chordata > Mammalia > Artiodactyla > Bovidae > Nanger > Nanger dama. The sequence goes on from CAKJTW010000040.1 coordinate 170,686, forward strand.
AGAGATGACTCTATACATGGACATCACCAGATGGTCAATACTAAAATCAGATTGATAATATTCTTTGCATCCCAAGATGGAGAAGCTCTATACAGTCAGCAAAAACAAGACTGGGAGCTGACTGTGGCTCAGATCATGACTCCTTATTGCAAAATTCAGACTTAAATTGAAGAAAGTAGGGAAAACCACTGAGCTTCTCTGGTGGCTCAGCTGGTTCAGAATCCACCTGCATTCTGGAGACCTGCATTCAATCCCTGGGTTGGGAAGATGCCCTGGAGAAGGGCATGGCAACCTACTCTATCTAGTATTATGGCCTGGAGAATTCCATGGACTGTTTAGTCCATGGGGTGGCAAAGTGTCAGACACGACTGAGTGACTTTCACTTCTAGGGGAAAACGAGTAGGCCATTCAGGTATGACCTAAATCAAATCCCTTATGATTATACAGTGGAAGTGACAAATAGATTCAAGGGATTAGATCTGATAGACACAGTGTCTGAAGAACTATGGATGGAAGTTCTTAACATTGTATGAATGTTTGGTGGTGATCAAAACCATCCCCAAGAAAAAGAAAGGCAAAAGGCAAAATGGCTGTCTGAGGAGGCCTTAAAGGTTGTTGAGAAAAGAAGAGAAGTGAAAGGCAAAGGAGAAAAGGAAAGATATACCCATCTGAGTGCAGAGTTCCAAAGAATAGAAAGGAGAGGTAAGAAAGCCTTCCTAGGTGAACAATGCAAAGAAATAGAGGAAAACAATAGAATGGGAAAGACTAGAGATCTCTTCAAGAAAATTAGAGATACCAAGGGAATATTTCATGCAAAGATGGGCACAATAAAGCACAGAAATGGTCTGGACCTAACACAGCAGAAGATATTAAGAAGAGGTGGCAAGAATACACAAAAGAACTATACAGAAAAGATCTCAATGACCCAGATAAGCGTGATGGTGTGATCACTCACCTAGAGCCAGATATCCTGGAGTGTGAAATCAAGTGGGCTTTAGGAGGCATCACTACAAACAAAGCTAGTGGAGGTAATGGAATTCCAGCTGAACTATTTCAAATCCTAAAAGATGATGCTGTTGGCACCCAATATGCCAGCAAATTTGGAAAACTCAGCAGTGGCCACAGGACTGGAAAAGGTCAGTTTTCATTCCAATCTCAAAGAAAGGCAGTGCCAAAGAATGTTCAATTGCACTCATTTCACATGCTAACAAAGTGAAAGTGAAGTGAAGTCACTCAGTCATGTCCAACTCTTTGCGACCCCATGGACTGTAGCCTACCAGGCTCCTCAGTCCATGGAATTTCCCAGGCAAGAGTACTCGAGTGGGTTGCCATTTCCTTCTCCAGGGGACCTTCCCGACCCAGGGATTGGAACCCAGGTCTCCACCTTTACAAGCAGACGCTTTACCATCTGAGCCACTAGGGAAGTCCACACTCTAGCAAAGTAATGCTCAAAATTCTCAAAGTGATGCTTCAACAGTACGTGAACTAAGAACTTCCAGATGTTCAAGCTGGATTTAGAAGAGGCAGAGGAACCAGAGATCAAATTGCCAACATCTGTTGGATCATAGAAAAAGGAAGAAAATTCCAGAGAAACATCTACTTCTGCTTCCCTGACTATGCTAAAGCCTTTGATACACAACAAACCATAGAAATTCTTCAAGAGATGAGAATATCAGACCACCTTACCTGCCTCCTGATAAAATTGTATGCAGGTCAAGAAGCAGCTACTAGAACTTGACATGGAAGAACAGACTGGTTCCAAATTGAGAAAGGAGTATGTCAAAACTGTATATTGTCACTGTGCTTATTTAACTTATATACAGAGTACATCATGTGAAATGCTAGGCGGGATGAAACACAAGCTGGAATCAAGATTGCTAGGAGAAACATCAATAACCTCAGATATACAGTTGACACCACCCTTATAGAAGCAAAGAGGAACTAAAGAGCCTCTTGATGAAAGTGAAAGAGGAAAGTGAAAAAGCTGGCTTAAAACTCAATATTCACAAAACTAAGATTATGGCACCCCATCCCATTATTTTGTGGCAAAAGATGGGCAAACAATGGAAACGGTGACAGACTTTATTTTCTTGGGCTCCAAAATCACTGCAGATGGTGACTGCAGCCATGAATTTAAAAGACACTTTCTCCTTGGAAGAAAAGCTATCTATGACCAATCTAGACAGCTTATTAAAAAGCAGAGACATTACTTTGCCAACAAAGGTCTGTCAGGTCAAAGCTATGGTTTTTCCAGTAGTCATGTATGGATGTGAGAGTTGGACCGTAAGGAAAGCTGAGTGCTGAAGAGTTGATGCTTTTGAACTGTGGTGTTGATGAAGACTCTTGAGAGTCCCTTGGACTACAAGGACATCAAACCAGTCAGTCCTAAAGGGAATCAGTCCTGAATATTCACTGGAAGGACTGATGCTTAAGCTGAAGCTCCATTACTTTGGCTATCTGATGTGAAAGAACTGACATTAGAAAAGACCTTGATGCTGGAAAGCTTGAAGGCAGTAGGCAGAGGAGATAAGAGAGGACAAGATGGTTGCATGGCATCACCAACTTAATGGACGTGAGTTTGAGCAAACTCCAGGAGATAGTGAAGGATAGGGAAGCCTGGCATGCTGCGGTTCATGGGGTCTCAAAGAGTTAGACATGACAGAGCGACTGAGCAACAACATTCAGAAACGGAAGCTCAGAGGAGGCTGGGGTAATGCCAGGAATAAAAATAGGGCTGGTGCCGCTTGCAATATTAGCCAGGAAAAAAATAGGGCTGGTGCATGTTGCAATATTAGTTTTTTTTTTTTTTAAGTATTTTTCCTGTATCTTGAAATATGAGCCCCTTCAAATCCAGGACACATATAATCTCTAGTTCTGTAAATTTTATATTTTAAGTCAAAATGGGCTTTCATCTTTAGATATAGCTAAGTTTTTTTGTTTTCACTCTTGATATATTATTTCCTTCTCAGTTTCTGGTCTTCAGCTCCTTATTGACCAAACTTTTGTTTTTACATTAAAAAAGAGTTATAGCCATCAAAAGAAGCTTTTGGTCACTGACCTTTTACTTAGAAGTCCCATGAGTCTAAACTCTTACTCAAAAACTTTGGACCTGAACTTTAGTACTGAGTTTAGCATGAAGGCAGTGAAGACCTTTATTTGTCGTGAGATACCATGTGACTTTGATCTGACCAAGTCCACTCTTTATTCTTCCTCAGGCTTGTGAAAAAACAGTATGGATCTGACATGATCTTGTTGGCCATGTGACAGCCAGTTTAAGAGTAGAGTTCTAGGCACAAAATAGGAAAGTTTTTGTTTTTCTTTTTTTTGAGGAATGAAGAAAAAGCTTCTTTTATTTCACATTTGAACATTTTTATAAATGATGACATTTTCTTTAGTTCTATTAATTGCCACTTGTAGAGGCAAAAAACATGGTGATTTGCAATGTTTTTTATTATTTTTTACAATGGCCTTGGCATTTTCTATTGGTTCAGAAGATTAATATGAGCTAGCAAAGCCACAGATGTATCTAATATTTTAATTTAGTTTCCATGGTGTGAAGGCACTTGGTCAGAATCTCATAGCTTATTCTTGTTAGGTTCTGATACAGTGAACATCATGACTTTGTGATACAAATATCACCAATATCAATGCCTAACAGCTCTCTGCTTCTAACCACATGTACCAATCTCCTAGAAATACAAAAGCGTTTGAGTGCCAGCCAGGTGGCTCGTATCTAAACCACAGGCAGGACTGTGGACAGATCACCTTTACTACTAGGAAATTAGCTCAACGAGGGCAAGGGTTTTTGTTTTGTTCACTGCTGTGTCCTCAGTGCTGAGACAGTAACTGGTACATAGTAGGTGCTCAATAACTTGAGTTACTTTGCTGAATTTCATAACACACTTCCTGTGGGATGTGCGTATGTGCTAAGTTGCTTCAGTCCGACTTCAGTGTCCGACTCTTTGCAACCCTATAGACTGTAGCCCACCAGGCTCCTCTGTCCATGAGATCCTCCAGGCAAGAATATTGGAGTGGGTTGCCATGCCTGCCTCCTGGGGATCCACCTGACCCAGGGATCGAACCCGAGTCTCCTACCTCTCCTGCATTGGCAGGTGGGTTCTTTACCGCTAGTGCCACCTGAACCCGAAGCCCCAGAGAAACTGATCTCAGGGAGATAGCAGCGAGCAGTCCTGAAGAGAGATCTTAGTTCCCTGCCCAGGAATTGAACATGGGTAGCCTGGATGAAAACCAGGAATCCTAGCTTCTAGACCATCAGGGCTAATTCCATTTTAAAAGGAGCTTTTACTTCTACTCTTCAAGCCTGAGATGAGACCCTCAGCCTGTTCTAGAGGACCATAACAGACACTCAGAAGTTTTAGGAATTATGTTCCCTTGAAAAATAACATTTTTTTTTTCAAATAGAAGTTTAATCTGCCACTGATAAAAATAAACAGGATCCACTAGCCAGAACTGCCATCTTCCAGGCTGAGAGTATCATCTCAGGCTTGAGAACAGGAGAAAAGCTCTTTTAAAATGGAATTGTTGACACAATTTTATCTTAGTATATTGAGTACAATTTATTTTCAACAAAAATATATGTGTATATATTTATATATGTATTGACTATATAAAATGTTGTCTATTACACACACACACACATAATTTTTTAAAGAGAGTGCAAACATTGCAAAATGATAGCCAGTTGGTGAATCTGGGTGAAAATATTTCGTGTATTTATTCTACTATTCTTTCAGGTTTTCTGAAGGTTTGAAAACTTTTTTAAGAGTCATTAAAAAAAAAAAAAGAGCAAGGGCTTGGTACTTCCTGGTGGTCCAGTGGTTAAGACTTCTCATTCTATTGCAGGGGGTGTCAAATTGATCCCTCATCAGGGAGCAAAATCCCACATGCCTTGTGGCCAAGAAACCAAAACATAAAACAGAAACAACATTGTAACAAATTCAATAATGACTTTAAAATTGTCCCTATTTAAAAAAAAATCTTAAAAAAGAGCAAGGGCAATGGAATTCAGACTGGCAGGTTTGAATCTTGACACTGCTAACTGTAGGCTCTGTGAGCTCACACAAGAAAAGAGTGTAATAACATTTCTCTGTTGTAGGGTAGTCATAAAGCTGAAATAATATTGTCCACGTGAATAAACTACTATAATTAATTATAAGCTTGAAACTTCAACTCTTCATGGAAACATTACCTAGATGATATAGACTGACTGATCCTGGTGGGTTGTGCCATTGTGGGGTAGGATGCCTCCCATAGAGAAGAATACAACCAGCATGCTTCTTCAGAATTGTCAGGTGAATTGAAAGTATGTATGTATTTTTTTAATCCCCTAGGAGGCTTATAGACTGCTAAAGGCTTCATTGAGATCTCAGGTCATCAGCTATGGTGACTGTAGTGAAAAAAATGGCTGAAACATTTTATAACATGGGCAAGATCTGCTTTGCCAAAGGAGAGCTCAGAAAGGCAGTTCAGCTGCTAAGGAAGGTAAATACTGGCTGGTTTTGTTACATTTGCTCTCAAGCCTGTAAGCACAGTGTGAGGGGGGGGTGTGTGTGTGTGTGTTTTCCCTTCACTTCCTTTTCTCTCACCTTCCTTCCTTCTTCCTTCTCTCTCTCTTTTTTTAAAGTAAAGTGTTCTCTTTTGAATATTCTCCACATTGTTAGATGTGCTGAGGAAGAATATGACTACAGAAACTTTTATTGTGTCCATGCCTGGACCAGAGTCTTAAAAGAGTAACACTCTAATCCCGAAATCTTGGTATGTCAGTAGCAGAATCTTGAAGAAGCACTTGAGGTTGTGTTAGAACAAGGAACACTTTGTACAGCCATTCTTACCCAAGTACGGATTCCTAGTATCCTAGAAGTTCATTCCCTAGCCGCAGGATGTGGCAAGAGGTGTGACCAACAGTTGTTCAACCAGTCAGCTTACTAACAGACCAAGCTTAAGACTTAGTAAGATTGGTAGTGATGTCTCTACTTAAAACCCAGATTTGTTCAATGTCAGAGGAAAAATTAATATAAATAACTAATATTCATGAACGTGAAAGTCACCCAGTCATGTCCGACTCTCTGTGACCCCGTGGAGTATACAGTCCGTGGAATTCTCCAGGCTAGAACACTGGAGTGCGTAGCCTTTCCTTTCTCCAGGGCAAAGTCAAAAGCAGTCCACACATGTACACTGCCAAATGTCAGGACTGGATACATTTATCTCCTTTCAGGTTAACTAAATGTAATCAGAAAACACATATTAAAATAGTAACAGAAGAAAGAGGACTTCATTTGGAAGGTTAAGAGAAAATGAAAACCCTATAAAAATATAAGGTCACAACAGCTTCTTCAAGGGAAGGATAAGCACATGGCTGGCAGCTCTGTCATGGGATCATAAACCTGTAAGAAGAGAAAACTTTAAAAGGAATGGATCACAGTCTGAGGCCAAAAGATGAGATGAAATTAATTTTTAAGGGTGAATTAAGGAATTTTAGGAAAACAAGAAATTTGAAACAATTCAGTCCGGATTGAAAATATTGAAGACATCTTAACATGCTGAATGTTGTTGAGCAATATTCCCCAAATCTAGGATTGCAACAGAACAAAACAAATTTGTAAAACAAAATAAAAATGAAACAGAAAACAGATTCCTGAGTCCCATCCTAGACTATTAAATCAGATATTCTAAGACTGGTGTCCAGAATCTGTATTTTTAATCCTCTTCTAATGTATTTCTAATTCTAATTTCTAATTCTAATGTATTTCTGAAGAGAGATTGTAATATCAATACTTGAATTGATATTACAATAATACAGTAATTAAAGAAATTATTGAAGATAACTTTTCTGAATCATAAAAGACCAGATTGTAAGGGTTTGCTTACCATATTCCACACACAATCAGTGAAAGGACCCAGCTAGATCTTACCTAGCAGTGAAGGCTCTGCCCTCCACTTGGAATAGGGATTCAACCTGAATCTTTGTTTGGATGCCAGACATTGTATATTTTACATTGTTGAGTATTGGATATTTTTGTGTTCCTGTAAGTATTCTTGAACTTTGTTCTGGAACTCAGTCAAATTACTTTGTTGTGAAATTCAGTTACATTAGAGTTTGGTCCTTTTAGGTCTTGCTTTTAAGATTGGTTAGATGGGACAAGGGCTTAATTTAGTCAAGGGCCATTTATCCCCCATTACTGAAGCAAAAGCCTCAGTACCTCTGAGTAGCCCACCCAGTGCTCCACAACAATGTGGCTTTCCAGTCTGGCTGGTGGGAACAGGCATTGGACCTGGCTATATGTAAACACTGCCCTGTTCCCTCTGGGACCTGCAGATGATTTTTTTCTCAAGCCTTGGGCAGTTTTTACATGTCTGTGTTAATCAGTACTCTCCTGAATACAGTTGTCCCTCTGTCTGTGGGGGATTGGTTCTAGGACTCCCCACCCGCCCTCTTCGCCAACACCAAAGTCTGCAGATGCTCACGTCTGTAGTATAAAACGGTGTAGTACCAAACAAACAAACGGTGTAGTACAGTCAGCCCCACTATACCTGCAGGCTCCCAGACTGTGGGTCAGCTATATTTGAAGGGGATGTCCTGCAGATACAGATATTCTTTTTCTGTGCAGCTGTCTCTCCTCTGTTTCTCTGCTCTAAGAATCTTCTGAGGGTCTGAGCTCCATACCCTTAATTCAGAGCACTTGCTGAGCTCCACTTCCCTGCATCAAAGTTTGGAGAGGCTCTCACAGTAGTAATCTGGGGAAGTCGTAGGGTTTACTTCACTTGTTTTCCCTCTCTCAGGAACACCGTCTTTTCTTGACTGATGTTCACTGTCTTAAAGATTGTTTCAAATATATTTTGTCTACTTTTTCTTTTTGATTGTTTCATTTGGGAGGATAAATCCAGTGCCTGGAATTCCATCTTGATTGGATAGAGAGATCAGCAGTTTACAATGGAAAACTGCTTAAGGGTAAAGTTATATAGCATAAGAATGCAATGCAAATCTGGGACTCATACACTGATTTCGTTTATATCCATCCATTTGGTTACAGCTATTTGGAAAATCCTGATGGAAACCACGACTGCAATTCTGGTGGAGACCACTCTGGGTTTTAGATAGGCGTGCTGTCAGTTTTCAGGCCTGTTACTTTGATTATCCGTAGCCACGGATGGTAGTGGAAACTTCAGCAAAGCTGAAGGGAGAAGCTCAGAGGGGTCAGAGCCTTCAGCCAGACTCCTTCCTCCTTAGTAGGGAACCAGGAGGAAACGAAGTTCAGCCTTTTGAAATGTAAACCTGTGACATCTCAGTTCCACCTGTGCTCTCCTGGGTTTGATTTATAGTTAAGGTGCTTGCTATCTGATTCTCTTTAACCTATTACGTTTCTCAACTTGCCTGCAGTGTCTGATGATTCAAATACTCATATATGGAGATGAGCACAGGAAAAGCAGAGACACAAAAACCTCCTGACCCTAATGCAGAGGTGAGTTCTGGTCCTGGTCATCAACCAAGTCTTCATTGTGGATATATGGATAGCATGGCCTCTCTCAGATTCATTTATTTGGGGTGATTCACCTCTGTTATTCTTATTAGTTAGGCAAAATGCCAACCTGTGCTTTGGATGAGGTCAAATTCTAACCTGGAGGTACCTAGCCAATTTCTAGTAGTCTTTCGAACCCAAAGCTATAGGGGTCTGCTGAAATAATATTTAGTATTTATATCTCCTTCGATGCTGAACATTATAACCAAATCCCATAAGACTGTCTCAACTAACAGTGTGGTAGATACAAATTAGGTTTATGACAAAGTAAGTGAACACATTAAACTTACTTTTCTTGCTAAATATATAAAACTAAGTCCCTAAACATAAGGCAAGTTTTATGGGGGGCAGGAAATATTAATAGCTGTCTCCAAAAGTAATAATTTAAGAACCTCTTCAGATTCATTTTTTAAAATGTTTAAAATTTCAGCCAAAGACAGTGTTTTGTGCTGACCTGCCCCTTTATTTATCCTTGGCATATCATTGCTGTTTGTTCATTTCAGAATGATGTTGATCCTGAACTGTTCTCTTTTGTTGAGTGTGTGTTCAGTTCAGTTCAGTTCAGTTGCTCAGTCATGTCTGACTCTGCGACTCCATGAATTGCAGCACGCCAGGCCTCCCTGTCCATCACCAACTCCCGGAGTTCACTCAAACTCATGTCCATAGAGTCGGTGATGCCATCCAGCCATCTCATCCTGTCGTCCCCTTCCCCTCCTCCCTCCAATCCCTCACAGCATCAGAGTCTTTTCCAATGAGTCAACTCTTTGCATGAGGTGGCCAAAGTACTGGAGTTTCAGCTTTAGCGTCATTCCTTCCAAAGAAATCCCAGGGCTGATCTGAGCGTATGTTAAATCCCTGAAACTGAGCTAGGTCCTATCCATAAAGAACCTAAGCCTCACAAACACTCTACATGATAGCTCTCATCTGCCAGAAGAAGCCTGATATTCTGTAAAGGAACATGCTTAAATTCATGTAAGTCTTAGAGGTTTAGATCTAAGAAAGTGTGATTTTAAAGGCCATGTGCTTTCCCCTTAGAGCCCTTTAACAAAGAAGGGTGTCATTATTGGGTGAGAGTTAGGATTCTGATTGCATTTCATTGGAGGTGATTCATAGTTAGTACTTTCTCATCAGGTTGGCCAGGCGGGGGACAGGCTGGGCACAGAGAATTCATGCAGCCTGTCTTGTCCCCATCTACCTCAGTCAGAGCCACACCTAAAAGAGGCCCAGCAGAAGACTATCTCATGTTTCATCTTACCCAGGACAGCACGTTCTCTAGCCTCTCTCAGAGATGCCCATGGTAGGAGGGGATATGGGGAACTCTGCCCCTTGCCCACAGATGTATGTGAAAGTATGTCCTCTTAGTCAGTAACCATCAGTCCAGTTCAGTTCAGTTCAGGTCGCTCAGTCATGTCTGACTCTTTGTGAACCCATGGACTGCAGCATGCCAGGCCTCCCTGTCCATCACCAGCTCTTGGACTTTACTCAAACTTTTGTTCATTGAGTCAGTGATGCCACTCAACCATCTCATCCTCTGTCTTCCCCTTCTCCCACCTTCAATATTACCCAGCATCAGGGTCTTTTCAAATGAGTCAATTCTTTGCATCTCGTGGCCAAAGTATTGGAGTTTGAGCTTCAGCATCAGTCTTTCCAATGAATACTCAGGACTGATTTTCTTTAGGATGGACTGGTTGGACCTCCTTGCAATCCAAGGGACTCTCAAGAGTCTTCTTCAACACCACAGTTCAAAAGCATCAATTCTTTGGTGCTCAGCTTTCTTTATAGTTCAACTCTCACATCCATACATGACTACTGGAAAAACCACAGCTTTGGCTAGATGAACCTTTGTTGGCAAAGTAATATCTCTGCTTTTTAATATGCTGTCTAGGTTGGTCATAACTTTTCTTCCAAGGAGCAAATGTCTTTTAATTTCATGGCTACAGTCACCATCTGCAGTGATTTTGGAGCCCCCCAAAATAAAGTCTCTCACTGTTTCCCCATCTATTTGCCATGAAGTGACGGGACCAGATGCCATGATCTTAGTTTTTTGAATGTTGAATTTAAGCCAGCTTTTTCACTCTCCTCTTTCACTTTCATCAAGAGCCTCTTTAGTTCTTCACTTTCTGCCATAAGTGTGGTGTTATCTGCGTATCTGAAGTTATTGATATTTCTCCCAGAAATCTTGATTCCAGCTTGTGCTTCATCCGGTCCAGTGTTTCTTATGATATACTCTGCATATAAGTTAAATAAGTAAGGTGACAATATACAGCCTTGACATACTTCTTTCCTGATTTGGAGCCAGTCTATTGTTCCATGTCCAGTTCTAACTGTTGCTTCTTGACCTGTATACAGATTTCTCAAGAAGCAGGTGGTCTAGGTATTCCAAACTCTTTAAGAATTTTCCACAGTTTATTGTGATCCACACAGTCAAAGGCTTTGGCATACTCAATAAAGCAGAAGTAGATGTTTTTCTTGAATTCTCTTGCTTTTTTGATGATCCAGGAGATATTGGCAATTTGATCTTTCTGGTTCCTCTGCCTTTTCTAAAACCAGCTTGAACATCTGGAAGTTCTCAGTTCACATACTGTTGAAATATCGCTTGGAGAATTTTGAGCATTACTTTGCTAGTATGTGAAATGAGTGCAGTTGTGCGGTAGTTAGAGCATCTTTGGCATTGCCTTTCTATGGGATTGGAATGAAAACTGACCTTTTCCAGTTCTGTGGCCACTGCTGAGTTTTCCAAATTAGTTGGCATATTGAGTGCAGCACTTTCACAGCATCGTGTTTTAGGATTTGAAATAGCTCAACTGCAATTCTATCACCTCCACTAGCTTTGTTCGTAGTGATGCTTCCTAAGGCCCACTTGACTTTGCACTCCAGGATGTCTGGCTCTAGGTCACACCATCGTGATTATCTGGGTCATGAAGATCTTTTTTGAATAGTTCTTCAAATATTCAGAAACCATAAGAACATTAATAATAACTGTAATGTAGAAGTTATTCCAATCCCCTGGTGTTATAAAATACATATACTATTTCTGACTATTTCTACCTATTTGGTAGGTATTTTTATCTTTCATGTTCAGGTGGTGAAACTGATACTCAGAAAGTGTGAGTATCTTGTTTAAAATCATCTAGCCAGTAAGTGTGGTAAGATGTGAACCCAGATCTGTCATATTTCAAAAATGGACTGCCTTTCAGTCTGTAAACAGGGATTCTGATTTTGAGGAATTTGAGAATACATATGGGGGCACCTGGCCTGTCCCCAGAGTCTCATTTTACATATGGTGGAACTGAGTACAGATCACGTTCATGTTAAACCACCCAGGAGGATGAAGAGCTGGGATAGGAACGTAGGTCTCTCACTGCAGAATGTGCCTTTCATATGCAAGGTAGCCTACTCTCTGAAGGCAGGCTGTCTGGATTTTAAATCAGGCTCCACCACTCAGCTCTCTGATCTGGGTGAAGTTACTTAACCTCTCTCAGCCTCTATTTATTCATCAGTAAAATAACAGTACCTTCCTTGAAAAGTGGGTTTTTCTGAGACTTAATAAAATCACATATAATACAGCACTTAGATTAGGGCCTGACAGGTCTTGAGTACTCAGTGAATGTTGGCATAAGAATAAAGTTATAGTAAGAATTATCTTTCTGAGATGCTGGAGATAATAGATCAGATATCACCTATTACTTCCCAGGTGGCGCTAGTAGTAAAGAACCCAGCTGCCAGTGAAGGAGACATAAGAGACACAGCTTTGTCACTGGGTTGGGAAGATTCCCCTGGAGGAGGGTGTGGCAGCCCACTCCAGTATTCTTGCCTGGAGAATCCCATGGACAGAGGAGCCTGGTGGGAGCCTCCTTAGTCCATAGGACTGCAAAGAGTCAGACACGACTGAAGTGACTTAGCATGCAAGAGTGACGGGTAAAGAGTATGTATCGCTAGAGTCAGCCCTGTCATCTTAAGCTGCCTCTGCCACTTACTATACACAACCTTGGGAAAATCACCTAACTTCTGAGCCTTGCTTTCTCCATCACTAAAATGCAGATAATAGTATATCACATAGAGTTATCATGAGCTTTAAATAAAATAATGTATATAACATGCATAGGCTAGTGCCTGACAGAGTATGTACTCAGTAAATGTTAGCCAAGCATCCTTTCCTCTCTATTATTCTGTAATATACAGCCTTTTGCTTCTAGGGAAGTGGGTCAGAATATTTGAAACTGTAATTGTGATTAACTGTTAGACAGTATTACAGTATGTTTGTGTTTGAGAATTTGAATCTGAACATACTAAAGTACACTTTGTACTTTAGAGGTAATAATGAAACTAAAAGAGTAAAACATGTAGTTTCAGGCAAGAAATGCATGTTTCCTCAAAACCGAAAGCAAAAGTTATACTCAGCTTGTATTTAAAAAGAGAAACTTCAGGATAGCTGGAGGGGAATCCGTTGCCTCAGTAGCCTGAGGTCGCTTTCCAGCTCTGAGTCTCAGTGTTCTTTGTCCTCCTTGATTTGAAGAGAATCATAGGAGGGGGAGAAATTAGGAGGCACTGGAATCACCCAGTTCAGATCCCAGGTAGTATGGATTTCTTTTGGTTCTTGGAGACTAATTCCTCTCTCTGTAAATTCGATGAAACCTAGACATACCAGGAAGGCACATGGATGGGGAAGGATCTTAAGGACTCTGCTGTAGCAGAAGTCGAGTCAGTAAAGGTTTGTTTTCCTGAAACAAGTCCATATCTCATCCCTTAAGAACTGCTGAGCAAAGCCATAGGAATCATTGCCAAAGCCCAGATGTAAAAAAAAAAAAAAAAGAGAGAGAGAGAGAGAGAGAGAGAGAAAAGACCTAGTCCAGGAATTGTTCTCTTCGCTTGAGCATCTTGCTGGAATAATCAGCCCCAGATGTCCTGGAACTCTGCTAGTTTTCCGATGTGTTCTTGTGCTTTCTACCCCACCTCCTCCGGAAACCCAGTGACAACATTCACTGGGCTTTTGTTGCCAGGAGCCCAAATTCCTGGCTTCTGCAGCCTGGGCAAAGAAGTGAAAGCAGAACTGGCTGCATGAATTAGGAGTTAATTCCAAGGTTAAATGTTTGTTAGTTGCACGGGCCTCAAGTAAGATCTTAGTGTATAGAAAAGGTGCAGAAAATCTGATTTAGAAGTAAACATTGAGATTGTTTAGTCTGACTTTTACCTAAATCACAAATGGACTTCAGTTTTAATCATTTATATATCAAGCTCCCTCTAAGCTCTAGAAATACTCAGATGTTTAAGATACAGTCCTTTTCCAAGAAAACAGACACACCAGACGAGATTACAAGTTAGTCTGCAGTAAAGCTTTAAGAAAAATGTAAACAGAGGACAAGTAATAAATTGTGAGCCCGGAAATGTGGGTGGAGACTTGTGTGTATGCTGTGCGCAGGGGGCTGGGTCTTCAAAGAAAAGTAGAATATCAACAGGTAGGAAAGCCAGCAGTGGGCATTTGATGTAGCACGACCAACAGCATAGCGCCATGGAGAGGCTTGATATTTCTGAGGAAAAGCAAGTGGCCTTGAGTTGATGTAGTTGGAAGCATATGAGTAAGACTCATTGGAAAAGACCCTGATTATGGGAAAGATTGAGGCAAGAGGAGAAGAGGGCGACAGATGATGAGATGGTTGGATGGCATCATCAATTCAGTGAACATGAGTTTGAGCAAGCTCTGGGAGATGGTGAAGGACAGTGAAGCCTGGCATGCTGCAGTCCATGCGGTCGCAAAGAGTCAGACGTGACTTTGAAACTGAACAACAATAGGAACATGCTGGAGATGTTTGAGAAGATAAATTGGGGTTTGATTATGGAATGTTTTTGTGCCATGCTGATGAGTTTAGAATTCATTCTGTAGGCAGAAGATAACTATCAAAAAGTTTTGAGCAGGATGTGCCATGATCAATTACTGGCTTTAGAATATTAACTGTCAGCCCTGGGAAGGATGCATGGGACCTGGGGAGATCACAGAAGTAGGGAGACCATTTAGGAGGCAGATGCAATAGTGCAAGGAAGAGATGTTGAGAGCCTTAATTATCTAAAACCATTGTAGAAGGAACATGGAGAAGATAGACTGAGAGCAATTTGGAGTCTCAAATTCGCCAGACCTTGGAACCAATCATATGTGAGGTATAATGGAGCCAGGGGGCCATTCAAAGGTGGCTTTGAAGATTCCAGCTTGAGCAACTTGGTGAATGGCTGTGCTATTAAGGAAAGCATATTGGCAGGACAAGAGCATATTGGCAGGACAAGGTCATCTTGGAGGATGTTTATGGGGTCTGAAGAAGATAATTTCCATTTTGAATGTGTTAAGTTTGAGGTGCCCATAATACATCTACTTGACAATGTCTAATAGTCTGTATGAATCAGAAACTCAAGATATATTAGAAGTTAAAGGAATGGATAAGAAATCCATGGATCATGTGTATGTCAAGCAAGAAAACTTAGGAACTTTGGAGAATATTTACACTTGCTTTGGAGAGAACATACATGGTATTTTGTCTTCAATATGAAAGCAACTGGCTTTCTACATGTGAGCAATGAAAATTAAAAAAATAAAACATTTAAAATTACTAATAAAATGAAAAATATATAAATCTAAAAAAAAAAATGAGTGAGCTCTCCACTTAGAAAGAGACATCCTGCATCTTCCTTTCTTCATCTAAAGAAATGCAAATAAGAGAACTCTGTTTTACAGGTTTTATTTACTGTATAGCACATAGTAAGCTTCTATGAAATGTTAATTATTATAAGTATTATTATTATATTATCCAGGGGTCATTCAGAAGGAGGAACTGGGAAGGAGACTCAGAAAGAGTCTGTAGAGAGTTAGAAGAGTCAGGAAAAAACAGAAAGGAACTCACAGGAGGAGAAAGTTTCAGAAAAGGGTGTGGTCTTTAGCAATGTCACAAAAGACACGAAGGGGCAGTTTAAAGAAGAGGGATGCAATTGTCCAATAAAAAAAAGCAGGATTTCCAATCTCATACAGAATTTATAAATTCAAATGAAATATATTTACAACCTATTATACTGTGTGGTAGGGGCTTCCCAGGTGGCACCATGATAGAGAATCCACCTGCCAAGACAGAGGATGTAGGAGACATGAATTTGATCCCTGGGTTGGGAAGATCCCTTGGAGAATGGAATGGCTGCCTACTCCAGTATCCTTGCCTGGAAAAGTCCATGGACAGAGGAACCTGGTGGGCTACAGTCAATGGAGTCACAAAGAGCTGGACACAACTGAGCACACACGCAAGAATATCTGTGAAAAGTACAGGTCATATAAACTCAGTCCTGTCAAAGATATGGGGAGACCAGCTCTCTAGTACCCTATGATGGAACTGTGGGTTGATATATATAACTAGCTAGATAGGGCTTTGCTGGTGGCTCAGTGGCAAGGAATCCACCTGCCAATACAGGAGATGGGGGGTTTGATCCCTCTGTCGGGAAGATCTCCTGGAGGAGGAAATGGCTACCTCCAGTATTCTTTTCTGGAAAATGTCACAGACAGAGGAGCCTCGCAGGCTACAGTCCATGGGCTCGCAAAGAATTGAACACAATTGAGCAACTAATACACACACACACACACACACACACACACACACACACACACACACACACTCAGGAACTTATTCTCTCTCCAGGTGGCCTTTTCCAATAATAGACAGTTCTAATTGTTAGAATGCAAGGTTATGAACTTGAGAGCCAGGCAGACCTCTGTTTGAATCCAGACTCCTCCACTTTCTGTGTGCCATAAGGCCAGTTATCCTAAGCCTCAGTTTTCTCTAATAAGGATTAGAATAGCATCTATAGTAAGGAAAGATAATAAAAAGTAAATTAGATTATTCCCATAAAAATGTAGCACAGCATCTCATATATAGTAAGTGCCCAATAAATATTAGCTAGTTTTGCAACTCTAGGTGGTCACCCATACTAACTGGAAGTATGAAGGCATGGATCATTAACTTCAACTTTGTCCTTGTTAGCCATCTCTAGGAGAGCTGCATAGTGAAAAATTGCTTTTGAATAAATTTCAATGGCTCTTAAGCTGTAGAAGACAACAGAAGGATCCTTTTCTCTTGATAGGAGGGGAAAGGAGGAGAGTACCTCAATGCCCATTAACCTATTAGTGATCTACTGTCTTCTTGGTCAAAAATCTTTGTGAACAAAAATTGCCTTTTCCAGGCTGAGGGGCTAGGGAGAGAAAGCCAAAGAAAAGTAGGATAAAAAGAAGGATTTGGGGGTGTTTATTTCCAGAGAAAATTGCAGTAAGTAGAACAGTGGATATGCTCAGTAAATTTTCTGTCAGCCAGACTAGTCTTGGGCAAGACCTTAGTGATGAAAGTTATGCTCCAGAAGCTAGATTGTTTCCAGGCTACTGCATTCATATTCTTTCTCTATCATTAGTATATATTTTAATGCCTCCTCTACAAAATTAAAGGAGAAAATATTCTGCCAGACCTTGGTGTACGAGTGGGTGGGGGAACAAAATCTGCTCTAACATCCAGGTGCCCAGGGGTGGTGGCCTTTCCAAATTAGGATTCTGGGAATAGCTAGCAACACTAGGTATTGGTAGAGGACAACAGGACAGGTAGAGCAGTGAACATTTAGGAACTGAGGAGCCTGGTGGGCTGCAGTCCATGGGGTCGCTGAGGGTTGGACACGACTTGAGTGACTTCACTTTCACTTTTCACTTTCATGCATTGGAGAAGGAAATGGCAACCCACTCCAGTGTTCTTGCCTGGAGAATCCCAGGGACGGGGGAGCCTGGTGGGCTGCCGTCTATGGGGTCGTGCAGAGTCGGACACGACTGAAGTGACTTAGCAGCAGCAGCAGCAGCAGCAGCAGCTCCTGTGCTGGGTCTCCATGCAGGGGAACAGAGGCTGCTAAGTCACAAAGAGCCAACTCGGGGTACCTGGTCTTTGGTAGTGCATCAGGGGAACTTAATCAATGGCCACTCTGCCATGCCTACAAAAATGGAATGACAGGAGGTAGAGTGTGAATAGTGCAAGGAAAGCCAGTATATTTCACCACCTGGGCCCACTCTTGCAGTGATTTCCTGGAGTGATGCTTGAAGTTCCAGAGCAAAAGCCTGGGTCTGGTGGAGCTTGATTTATTATCATCATCTGCAGTGGGGCATGGGTGGGGGAAGAGCTAAACTTCTGTAACGGATTTGCGATTTATGCACAGAGTAAAGAGCAGTGTACCTTGAGTCTAGACATGTTGTGTGTGAGTCCCAACTCTGCTATGAGATGGCTATGTGACTTTAAGTAGCCTAAACATTCTGAGCCTCACTTTTCCTCATCTTCAACATTCCTTCAACAAATGTATCTGGTGAGCATCTACTAAATCCTAGGTGCAGTTAGAGCTGTGGGCGGTAAATAAATAAAACTAAATAAAACATGGCCATTACTGTTAAGGAGACAACTGTCTAGTCCAAGAGATGAACATGAAAATAATGAAAATATGAAACACAGATTCTGTAGTAGAAGTCTGAGTGCACTAAGAGCAGCAAGGAGAGACCATCTAAGAAGTCTGGAGAAGACTTCATAGAGAGGGTTACATTCGAGTTGTTTCTTGAAGGGCGAGTAACAGTTCATCCAGATGGAGAAAAGAAGACATCCTGGGAAGAAGGCACTCTCTATGCAAAATCACAGAGGCCTGACAGAGGGCAGCGTTTGGAAGGAATGGTAAGTTCTTCATGGCTGCTCTAGGGGACAGCATTTCCTAAAGGGTATTGTAAGCAACGTTGATTCCAAGGGAGGAGGAGGAAGAAAGGCTCTGTGGCAGAAATTGGTGTAGGAAGAAACCAAATTGAATTATGCAGAGTGACACAGGTTATTTCCTGAACTACTTCCCAGAACTTACTTCACACTAAACTTCCCCCACTAGCATGTTGGGAAGAAGTTAATTTTTAAAACACCACTGAATTTATATTTACCTGAATTCTTTGTAAACTGATCAGTGATTTAAATTTTGGCAAATAAAACCTTATTTAGAACCACAAAGATAATATCTTAGGTCTAGTTTTATTTTAAAGCAAAAGGTAAATATAGTACATGTTTGAACTGAGGGTACACGAATACTTTGGCAGTTTGGCAACAAATTTGGGCCCCGCTTTAGGGCATAATAAATTCTTTATGAAAGATGACTATCTCACCAATGAACTATTTTATCTGATCATAGAAACATGATTTCAACACATCTTGATGAACTAATTTTTCTTTATGATTCATGGTGGTTAAGAGCTCTAGGCATGGAGACAGGACTGTTCAGACCCCAGCACCACCATTTTCTAGCTATGTATGATTCTGGTTTTCTCATCATAAGATGGGGATGAGAACAGTACCTATCTCTCAGTGTTGCTTCAAAAATGAGATAATGTAGGTAAAGTGGTTATTAGGTAATAAATGGCAATTATTATGATACTTACTGAAACCTGGTCTTTGACTTTATCCCCTTCTAGCCATACCATTGGCAGTGAAGGAAAATGAGACGTGCTAGTAACTGAAAAGCCACTATGAGGCTGGTTTGGAAAACATTTTGCAGGTTAACAGCTCAGAAGTGAGGTAGAGCTTACCCCTGGAAACATTATATCATAGAGAAGAGTCTAACACAGTTTCTTAAATGCACAGATGATGTATACACTGTTCAGTGACCTGATTTCAAGAAAGGGGGACTCCTGCCACCTTGTGGTGAGAGAGAGCAGGGCTCAAGGCTGGTATCTAGTTGTAGTCCCTAGCAGAGATCCCTCTCATATCTCTGCCCACCCCTGATTTTGAGACCCTTGGGCAACTGACTTAATTTGTGCCTACTGTTTTTTTCAAATTTGGAATCATATTATCTGTTTGTTTACTGATCAGGAAATTAAAGTGCCAGATAGCTTTCTGTATTTTATATGGTCCAGAAGTAGACAGAATTAATCAGTCTTTACTGAAGCTTGCATATAAAAACCTCAAGTTGCTCATAAAATTCTGTATCTCATATTTCTGTGGAACAGATTTCTTTCAGGTAAACGGGGCTGTGAAAACCACACTTGTTGCAGGCTTGAGGTCTAAATAGGAGGTGACTGAGGAACACTTAACAGAAACCGGGTTTCTGGATCAGAAAATCTCTTGGACTAGATTACTTCTAATTCCAGGCCAACTTCTCCAGTATCAAGAAACCAGCGTATGGAAATATTAATGGCTGGGAATGAGGATGACAGATCCTCTTTTAGCAATTACAGTGCTTCTGGGCTCTAAATCTGTGCTCATGAGGAGAATCACCTGAAAAGCACAAATATATAAAAGGCCCTAAATTAGATAATTTTTTTTCAGTTGTGAATAAGTGCAATCCAGATATCTTAGATACACCCCTCACCTGCTGTCTGAATGAAAGGAAGTCCCCTGGTCTTTAGGGAGAAAACCTAAGACTCTAGTACCATTTTGGAGGCCCTTTAGCAGAGTTAGCATTTTGGGCGGATGGTCACTTCGTGAAATAGTTGCCTGAGACTGAGTCCAGCCTTCTAGCTCAATAAGGCAGGGGTTGGCGCTAGAAGGAGGGGAGAGACGTCAAAAACCAAGAAAACATGCATAAATGGTTTTCTTCTTTTCTCTAGGTCTTCTGTTATCGTAAAGGGAAAAGCTTTATACAGGATAGTCAACAATAAAGCCAACCTGTTGGTAACAAGCATTCTTGACCACAAAATATATTTACCAACACCGATAGCAGTGGCAGGTCAAAAACAGAACCAAGGATTCTGGGGGAAAAAAGGGCCACTTAACAACGGCATTACAGGTAAAATATGTATGGCCATTAGAAACCTGGATCCTGTTACCGGAGAGGAAGGAATCTTTTTAGACACGTGCTTTAAGTTAGTTTCTCATGTCACTGGGACTCCCATTCCCTTCCATTTCCCCTTTTCTAATTTCATTCTTTCCCATTCTGACTTTTAAAAAAGTTCTGCAGTGCCTAAGTAGATTATGCATGAGCATTTTAATATACAGTACTTGTAAATACCTTTAGCCATAACCTGTTTGGGGTCCCTGAAATTGCTTTGTGAGGAAATGTTTGACCTTCTGGAACACTGACCTAACCTGGTTTACTGAAGTCATACCATGTTACAGCCATAAGGCCTTTTGCAAATTAAGAAAGCAGGGACAAGAGGGGTTGATTCATTCATGGTCAGTCTAGTGGCTATAGATAGTCACCTGAATCACAGGTGACTACTCTTTCCATCCCACTATGCTGCCCCTACCAGACTGGATTAAAAAGACTTGTTTTGGGAATGGAAATCCTAAAGCGCCGAATGGGCTTCCCTGGTGGCTCAGACAATAAAGAATCCTCCTGCAATGCAGAGGACCTGGGTTCAATCCCTGGGTTGGGAAGATCCCCTGGAGAAGGAATGGCTACCCACTTCAGTATTGTGGCCTGAAGAATTCTATGGACAGAGGAGCCTGGCGGGCTACAGTCCATGGGGCTGCAAAGAGTCAGACATGACTGAGCGACTTCCAGAAAAATATAGGCCTTGAACCAGTGTGTATCTAGGAAATTGGCAATCTCAAATGATATTCCTTTGTGTGTTGAGGGACAGAGGAGAAATCGATTCAGTTAGCTTTTATTTTTCCCTTGTTATCGCTCCTGTTACCTGAGCTGATTTAGTGGAGCTCAAACACCTGTCTTTGGGATCCACGTGTTTCTAAGAACATTTCTATCATTCATCAGTGCTTATCCAAACCACATCTTGGTTCTTCATTCAAGGTATTTTCTCATTTCATTCTGTTTAGTCTGTAAAACCTAGTGATCAGCCAGAATCCACAGTATTAGTAGCGAGCAATGTTCTGCTGTGGCAGGAGGACATACATACTGGTTTATCCGGTGGTCTGGCCACAGACTGCTAGGCTTCCTCCTGGTAGCTGCCGCCTCCCTTAGCTGATTCCAAGAGTGCTTTAAGCTTGGCACCCAGGAGTAGGGTTTCTGCTTACAGCTCTGGCCGAAGGCACCTATATTCCACTGACCTTCTCTGCAAGTGCTTATGAACTAGTTACTCAGTGACTCACTGCAGATTTTAGCCCTGCTTGGAGATGGGACGGATGTTCTTGCCCAGAGTATGCTAAGTTGACTAAAGCAGCCTCAGAAGAGTGCCTTCTATTTTCACACATGCAGTTGAAAACAGTTTTTCAAAAACAAAGTATTAGAAGTGGCCACTCGGACTCCATTTTGGGTGGCACTAAAATTTTTAAAATTTTACTATTTTGTGAAGTCCCAAAGTCTTAACACTTCCAAACTGACAAACCTCTATCAATAAAACAATAGCATAAAGTATTACATTGTAAAATAAAACATTATTGTGTAACCCTGTTGTCTCATTTGAAATTATTTTTAGTATCTCCAGTTTTTCTTTGTTGACAGTACAAAATTCCCACCTGTCCTCTGAGATTTTGATTTTAAAATGTTTTATGAAATGGTTTTAATATCCTTCTATCTGATAAAATGGAAAGCTGCCATCTATCTTGGTTCTAAAAGTTTAAAAATGTTACTATTTTGTGAAATCCCCAAGTTTTAAGAAACCACATTGAAAATGTTCAGCACAATACAACTTAATATAAAGTCTCGAGCTGAGAACTAAGCTCCTTTCTAAACTCATTCAGTGGGAAGCAGCCAATTAAAACACCTGAGGTTTCCAGCTACCCTAGTCCATAAGGTCATACACAACTTAGACATTCCTTTGGTTATCGGGCACTGAAATTTCTGAGATAGATGAAGGTTAGCTACTTTCAGTCCCTGTAACCAAATTAGAAAGAAAACAAACAAAACCAAGCCCAGCTCAAACTCTACCACATATAAATTTTAATAAATGTTCATTAGCAAGCAGAGTTTCTGCAACCGGCTCTGGAGGTTCAGTGATGCCTTACCTCCATGTGTTGGTATTCACCCATCACTTTGCATTAAAGGTCCACTTAAGACAACCCTGACAATATTCCAGAGATGGGACTGTCCTAATCCAGTCAGCAACAAACAACAGGAATCCCTGGACAAATGGCAGAAGTAAGTCAAGCCTCAGGCACGAGTCCTAGGGGTACAGACTACAGGCCTCACTAGATTTTTTTTCTGTAAAGGGATGGGGAACTACTCTGAAATAATTTAGTTCACGTATCCTGAATACCTCTAGTTTTACCAATGAGAGCCACTACTATTAACTAGGAGTTACATCCAGTCAACGAGCTATAAATTTCAAAAAGATAATACAGTTGGACTTTGAAGAAGGCTGAGCGCCAAATAATTGATGCTTTTGAACTGTGGTGTTGGAGAAGACTCTTGAGAGTCCCTTGGACTGCAAGGAGATCCAACCAGTCCATTCTGAAGATCAACCCTGAGATTTCTTTGGAAAGAATGATGCTAAAGCTGAAACTCCAGTACTTTGGCCACCTCATGCAAAGAGTTGACTCACTGGAAAAAGACTTTGATGCTGGGAGGGATTGGGGGGCTGGAGAAGGGGATGACAGAGGATGAGATGGCTGGATGGCATCACTGACTCAATGGACGTGAGTCTGAGTGAACTCTGGGAGTTGGTGATGGACAGGGAGGCTTGGCGTGCTGTGATTCATGGGGTCGCAAAGAGTCGGAACTTCTAACATTTACTCTTTTATTGAGGCTTCTGAAGTGACTGAGATATGGATGCCAGGAACACCCGTGCCAGCTGCCTGGGGCATTTCAGATTAGAGGTTGAGCTGTCCACTGCTGGAGCAGGAAAACCCATGGCAGAGCTGCTAACTGCTGTAGGGGAGCCGGTATGACCTGACACATGTATGAAAATGCTATGCCTACAAACTCGGGAAAAGAGAGAACACTATTCCCAGTTCCTCAGGACCCAACAGATTCCATTTCAGGTGGGGACAAGAGACAGCAGTATGAAGATGGAAAGAGGAAAAGGGAGAATATGTAGTTCTGAACCCCCCCTCCCCCTGCAAGCTGTAGGGGCTGCCACATGCTGCCCTCTCAGCAATGATAACTAATGCTTAGCAGGACTTGAGAGTATCACAGTAACTGTGTGGCTTCTTGTAAAAAAACAAAACATCTATTACAAGACTTATTTTTATTACGACAGTAAAATTTAACATTTTTGTTTTGAATCATTTTATCAGTTCTAGGTGGAAGCACATCATAAGTAGGGAATACACTAAAAATAAAAAAAAATAGCTACTGTAAGTACAATTTTATTACAAAGAATATGAGGTAAACTTCAGAAAGGCAAAGCTAAATCTTAGTCTTTTGTGACAAGTGAACTCAACTTAGAGTCACCAGAGCATCTGCGTTGCCCAAGGAAGTGCTCCCCCAAGTGGTCCCTCATAGAAACTTGAACAAAGTTAAGCTAGCAAATTTGGGAGTCAAACAGAACACACATAACTAGAAAATTCTTTATTAAAACATATCTTGATGTTACAGTGACTGGGAAAGAATTAAATTTATTAGCTTCTGAATTCTAAGTAACTCAAGATATGTTCAGCTGAAATAGTAGTCTTAAATGTGCAAAAATGTCAGTCTTATTTAATCATAGGTTCAACTTTCATAGTGACAATCTCAAAGTGGAGGTCCTTTTATCTGATGAATATTTACTCTATCCTGGCACTGTTTTCAATACTAGACATGCCAGTGGAAGACACATGCCAAGTAACTGTCCAACTTTAAATTTAAAGGAAAACTGTAGTCCTTGAAATGTTTACTGATTAAGGTTCTCATAATTATGTTTTAGATGTGTTTTGTTTTTAATGCTTATTGAGACAAAAAAAATCTGGACATTTGGCAGATTCAATCATTTCCTTCTTGAACACATACTTTAACATTACAAAACTCCAATGACTTTTGTACCAGCTGGGCATCCCGAGATTGCCTGTGAGACTTAACTAGTTATCGGACATTCACCCTGGACTAGACACGCAGCATTGCAGCGCCTATGTGCCCGCCCACTGAGATATGCCTTGGTTTGTTTGAGAAACTTTAAAATATATATATTTTTGGTTGTCCTAGGTCTTCGTTGTGTGCAAGCTTTTCTCTAGTTGCAGAGCACGGGCTCTAGGGCGATGAGCTCAGTAGCTGCAGCTCCCAAGCTCTAGACACAGGCTCAGCAGCTGTGGTGCATGGGTGTAGCTGCTCCACAGAATGTGGGCTCTTCCACAATCAGGGATGGAACCTGTGTCTCCTGCATTGGCAGGTGGATTCTTTACCACTGAGCCACGTGGGAAGCCCTGGTTGAAGAACTTTTGCAGGCAAATAGAAGGTATCTAATAAGTACTTACTACAATGAATGGTTTTCAGAACAAGAGGAAAATCTGTAATTCTGAAGACTGTTTTATATCATGTTCATAGATGCCTTCAAAATGTAAATAAATCATATAATTATTTAGACATGTTTGGTGACACCTAAACTTCAGAACACTTGCAAAGATATCACCTGTAAAAGCAGTCACTTCAATACAATTAAAATGCTATTTTTAAAAAATATCCTTTAAAACAGTGGTTCTCAAACTTTAGCAAGGATCAGAATCTCGAGGGTGGCAGGGGAGAAGATGGGGGAAGCTGTTTAAATTACAGATTGCTTGCCCCATGCCCAGAGTTCCTGACAAGTTTCCAGGTGGTCTAGGCATGACACTCTGAGAACCACTGCTTTATGACAGAGTCTCCAGAATTCCAACTAGAAAGTGATGCCAATATGCTATTGCTTTTTCTAATAGTAAATAAATAAAACAACATTTCTGATATGGCTTCACCAAACTTCAAATTTTTATACTCTTGGAATGTCCTACTTAAGTAGAACAACATAAAACGTATGCACCTTGACTTATAACAATTTCTCTGAGTTCAAAAGACAGAAGCACAGACTAGTCCAGTACTGTGTGACGTTACTGACAAAACCTACAGCAACTGTCGGGAAAGGGACTGTGCTGCTCCTCCTCCCTGCTTCTGCCCCTTCGAAAATCTTAACAGGAAGTCATGATGGGCACTGCACTCAGCATGAGAACATGACCTACTATGCATGTGTACATAAACAGTGCGTGAACTGCCATACTGAGGACTAAGAGTCAGGAACTTCTTCTTCAGGACAGCAGTAATATTCCACAAAGCATATTTGTCCATCTTCATTTCTAATCATATACTGTAATGAGAGAAATCCTCGGTTATCTGTTCGAATAGATACCTTACAAGACAGGACTAATGCCTTTGTAGAGGGTTTCAGTAAAGAAATCTTGTATCTGCAGAAAAGTAAACAAAAAGATGTTATTTGGACACATTTAAAGCATAATTCCAAGTAAAGGACAAAAGTTAGCCAAGAACTACCAAATAGCAAATATAAGAACAGAATCAAATGGCTGTCCAAGTTGCTAATATTTTCTTCATTTTGAAAATTTAATTCACTATCACAATGCCAAATTCCCAAGTAAACCCAGCAACCTACTATTTATTTTTTGCTATACTTTTATCTATACATTGAAAAATCTTAAAAAATTTTATTTAATAGAAATATAGTATTTAACCTTGCCTTCATCACCAAATGGCAACCTACTGACCTGTTGACCTGGGTCTGACTGCAGTGAAATGATTCCATCAAATCAGAATCTTTGGGATAGTCAAGGTGGGAGCTTCCTGCATTCCCAAAAGTAGATAACCTATAGTGGAAAATGAGCAATTCATTTATTCACAGGCTCAACAAAAAGCCACATTAGTATCCAGAGCAAACACTTCCTTAAGAAGCTCATTCTGGTGAGTGAAACAGGTATGTAGATAGCTGTAGACAAGGCACTGTGAAAGATTCCTGTAGGATGCTGCAGTAGAGCTAGCAACTAATGACTTTGCAAAAAGCCAGTCACAGAAGGAATCTAGGGGGCTCTGCCTCAATTTCATTACCTCAATATTACTTTGATATTGTCCCTCCCTCTTCCTCAAATCAGAACCATGTAACAGGAGAGTGGAGGAGTGATGGAAGACCCTGATCTATGTCAACGGCAAGCCCAGGGCCCTGCCAGCTACGTTTACTGCCACACCAAGCAATTAGGGCTTTTGTGTGTCTCAGATGCTTTTCAGGCTGTTTTATGGTTTTCTTTGCTTTGGGAATATCAGTAGTTTGCAGATAATTTGTGAATGTTTATGTTTATTTAGTGGTTCAAGTCCTGTTCGACTCTTTGTGACTCCATTGACTGAAGCTCACCAGGTTCCTCTGTCCATGGGATTCCCCAGCAAGAATACTGGAGTGGGTTGCCATGCCCTTCTCCAGAGGACCTTCCTGACCAAGGGATGGAACCTGGGTATCCTGCATTGCAGACAGATTCTTTACCATCTGAGCCACCTGGAATTAATATACATGAGCACTGTAGGTGAGTGCTATATGAGCACAGTGATAAAGACCTAGGTGCTTGCTGGCTTTCCCCAGAATCCATCTCTTCTCTCTTCTAACATCACCTCTTTCTCTGAGCCATGTTGTTCATGCCCAGCCATGCTGATGGTTCCCAAATCTGTATTTTAGTCTAGACTGATCTCCTGAACTCTACACCTATCTATCCAACTACTCCTTAGTGTCACAGGCTCAAGTTTAACATATCCAGAAAAAATATTTCAACTTCCAGTTCCCCACCACCAAATAATTTCCTGTATGGGAGATGAAAAATACCATGATTCATCTAGTCACCCATGCTGAGAGAGATCATTTAGATGAGGAGCCTCTGGAATACTCTGTTTAAAGTGCCTGGAATCTTTAATTCACATCACTGCTTAAGTAGAGTTATACTCATTTCCATTTTGATTAGCATTTTAACCAATCTTGAGCAAATTTTTTAACTACCTAACCAATAGGAAGGAGGAAATGGAGAAGGAAATGGCAACCCACTCCAGTGTTCTTGCCTGGAGAATCCCAGGGACGGGGAGCCTGGTGGGCTGCTGTCTATGGGGTCGCAAAGAGTCGGACACGACTAAAGCGACTTAGCAGTAGCAGCAACCAATAAGCCTGCAGTTTTTCTAAAGTAGATACAAAAAGAATAATTACACTTCTCATACCATATGTATTTAACTCCTTTACTCTAATATTCTGAAATATTTCAAAAGAGTAGAAATAAATAAAATTTCTGATTCTAATCCTGAAGAGTTTTGCCATTTCATTTGTTGGTGAAATATGAGAAGCAGTTTGATAGTTTTTGATACTATATTCCTGCTGAAATTGTCCTCTTAGGAAGCTCACCTTGACTATGCCTCCCTAAGTACTCTTGTGCTGGTTCCCTAATCTTAATGGCATGTAATTTTATTCTCTCTAAGGTGTTTCATGTATATCCTCATCACCTTGATTTTAAGCTTTTCCTTCCTGTAGTGCTTAATGTAAATATGCACACTCTAGGTGATTGATACTTAGTGAATGAACCATGTATAGAAAACACCTATTTCCTCCAGCATCCTGTACTAATTTGGGAAAAAGAGATACCATATGCTGTAAACACCTTTTGCAAAAGTTTAAGCCCAATTTTCCTCACAATGCAACTGATCTATGATGGTAAGTAGTACAGCACTGAAATGACTACTAGTTTATGAACTCAGAGATGGGACTACTCTCCTGGAAACCAACAGTACCTATGAAGCTTTCAACAGTGAGTTAGTCTTCCTGGGTTTTCTAGTGTCCTGACACATAAAAGTATGTAAGTAAAGTCAAGTCACTCAGTCATGCCTGACTCTTTGTGACCCCGTGGGCTGCAGCCCACCAGGCTCCTCTGTCCATGGGATTCTCCAGGCAAGAATACTGGAGTGGGTTGCCATTTCCTTTTCCAGGGGATCTTCCTGACCCAAGGATCAAACCCGGGTCTCCCGCATTGGAGGCAGACGCTTTAACCTCTGAGCCACCAGGGAAGCAGTAGAAGCTCTCTGAAGTTCGGAAAATTCTTGTAACCTGGGTAACAAAAACTCTACATCCTAAGCAAATGTGTAAGCAGGTAGATGGAGTAAACGACATTAACTAGGACTGCAGGGCTTTCAAGTACCTGAAATAAGGTTTATCTGGAGACATGGTGATCTGCAGGACCTCACTCGTCATATCCAACTCGGAAAATGCTTCACGGAGCCCCTCTGACTGCAGAATAATCTTATTAATGACATTGGTGCTGCAGAAATCAAAATCCAGAGTCTCCTCAGGCTCCTGAGTGTTGATTTTACACACTGTCACCACACCTCCTTCTTCCAGAAACAGCATCAGAGGGTAACTATAACCTTGGTAACACATCCGAAGTGCAGTAAAAGTCCCTGCAAAGGGATGATCCAGGGAGATGAGATGGGGTGGGAGATGGGAGGGGGCTTCGGCATTGGGAGATTGTGTACACCTGTGGCTGATTCATGTCAATGTATGGCAAAACAAACACAGTATTGTAATGTAGAATAAAGTATTAAAAAAAAAAAAAGTCCCTGCAAAGGAAACAAATCATACTCTGGGCTTAGTTTTAGAGCTCTGGGCTCGGCTTCTCCTCAAATCATGCCTAAAACTCAGGAATATTTTACCGTGTCCATTTCTAGCATATATATATGTATATCCTTATGAGAAGGGATCACATCTTCCCTGATGATAGTTTTGTGTAGACAATTTCAAAAATAACTGCAAAAAATTGGGAATAAAATACTCTTTGAAATCGTTTTCCAGGTTGCAAAAAAAAAAAAACAAAAAAACTTCAGAGATAGCTAGGTGATTATATATAAATATACAACTTCAGGATGGAGAATCTATACAGTCCATATTGCATGTATTTATAATAACTGTTGTAGGACAGACTATGCTATTCTTGAAGGTTCAGTCTGTGTTAACAATGAATTGCTTTCATATTGTCTTATTATAACGTCAATGTATTTCCTGTGATAAGGACCCTCTCAATGTTTTCTACTGGGAGATAGTCTTTATATTTCACCACATCTTATGGCTAATTGGGAGAAAAAGGGTGGTTAATGGAGGTCAGGGTTTTAGCTCTGGGAAACAATAAAGAGGAGAAGGAATATGACAGGACACTTTACTCCTCTTACTTACTGGGTGGAGAACCACACTGAGGAGTGGAAGAGGGCAGGTGCTTTTATGGAAAACAGGTTGGGGATCACTGCATTAGAAAATTATAATTTTAACCAGTTCCAATAATAAAGGAATTGTCAGTACAAAATTAAAACATATTGTCTAGAGGACCATAACTGAACCTTTTCTATGAAGTAAAAATCATCCTTCTGGGGTTTCCTGTAGTTTTAACTATTTCTAAAAGTATATGACTATTTTAAAGAAAAGCATTTAGGAAAATAAACTTAATTTATAAATAGGGCTTAAAGAAAAAAGCAAATGTCAAACGGTGAATTGGGAGTCAGGACAACTGGTATCTATTTTCTCTGCCACTAACTATAATTCTTGACAAATTAGGGAAAAGAAGCAATTAAAATATATTTCTCAATGTTAAACATATTTAAGACATGTTCAAAGTATTCTTTTGATTAGCTCAAATTTAAAATCCTAAAAGCTTTATAAATTAAAAGGTGAATGTAATTATAAGAACCATTAGCATCTACTAATATTATGAAAAATCAAAATACATGATTGTGGTAAATGAAAAATAAATTGGCAATTTTTAAACAAATGTTTATATTACTTATATCCTAATAATTGTCCTGTATTTTTCTGACCATTCAGAAATGCTTTTATGTTATTTTAATGACAATAAAATAGTTCACCTGGCACAGGACTTGATCCAAAAATAGACAAACAGTCTAAAAGGACAGTTAAATTAATTCGAAAAGTAACAGACTCTTCTTGAACTCTAAACTCTTGAAATATTCCAGCCTATAAAAAAAAAGTAAATGTGAAAATGTTAAAGAATGAAAATGCACACATAAAATTCTAGAGCTCACTTTGTTTTTAAAATAATATTGTGCTAAACCCATGAAAATAATTTCTGATGATCAATCAACACATCTTAAACTTTTTCAACTGAGATCCATTAAAATACTACTATTCAGTAGTATTTTACACCTGAAATCAGGTGTAACTGATTTCAGTCTGATGCAAAACTTTATGAAAAGGTCCTTCATCTAGCTCCTTGGAGCTAAACTATCTCCTACGTGACTCTCCCTTGTCCCCTTTTGGTACCCATCAGTTGGGCTAAGGTCATCTGGAAAACAGCCAAACAAATTAGACAATGCATGAGTAATAACTGACTCTCAATTTCTTTTGAGGACGGGAACCATGTCTGATTAATCCCTCTATACCTGAGGTCATACTGTGCCCTTAGGTGTTCCAAAAAAACCGCTAAATTAAATGTGAAATCCTATCTGAACCATACAACTATTACTTTGTAAGAACAAACAGATTATAACCAAGAAGAGGAAAAAATAATAATAGGGAAGTAGTGCAAAAAGAGCATATACTACAGAAACATGTTGTCGGTTCTCATCCTAACTAAGCCACTTGCCAGCTATAAGACTGCTGACAAATGACTCAGTGTCTCAGTTTCCATAAATGTAAAATGGGAATAATAATAGAACCACCTCATAGGACTGTTGTGACTTTTTTTTTAAATTTATCAAAATAAATTTATTAAAAGTATTCAAAGACCACTTCAAAGTTAAGCTGCCATCAGGACAGTTTTGGCACTCATGATGGACATTATCATTTTCTACACAAAAACACTCATTCTAGTACAGACACCAACTGAGAGTTCAAACACAAATCGTTTCAGTTTTAGAGTTACGTGAGACCACAGTACTGATGATCTGTAGTCATAGGAACTTCAGTACCCTTGCTCATAGTAAACATATATTATCT
This sequence comes from Nanger dama, assembly GCA_917880005.1. Lineage (NCBI taxonomy): Eukaryota > Metazoa > Chordata > Mammalia > Artiodactyla > Bovidae > Nanger > Nanger dama. The sequence continues at coordinate 202,042 of CAKJTW010000040.1, forward strand.
AGAACTAAAGAAACTACATCTAAACCACTATTGTGAGGATTACATTAAACACATAAACATACAGAACACTCAGAAAAAGTGCCCACCTATAGTTTAATATATTTTAGACATTATTAACCATTATCTCTGTAAAACACGATAGGAAAAAGGATTTGTTATCAGGAGAGAAAAAGAATTCAAATAATGATATTTTGTGCTCCAACTTAAATGAGGACCCTTGGAATTCACTGAGCTGGGTGAAGAATGTCATGTCACTGGATTAAAGGTGCCAACTTTCATACCTGAATAAAAGCATTTGCTTGTACACACTTTGCGTTTTCCACTGTAACCTTGATTCCATTTTTAGTAGCGAAACACGTGGCATGTTCTCGGAAATGAATAGCCTTCAGGATAGTAGAGAGGTTCCTGACGTTGTCAAGGCTGGCCACTAAGCAGTAATCACTCTCGTCTGGGATCCGCTGGGTTAGGGAGGGCATGGTCCACGGCGCATTCGGCCCCGAGGGATGCTCCTGATGAGATGCGACAATAACACTCCCCGTCCAGGCTGACGAGGCCCGATGCCTTCAACCTGCGCTGAGCCAAGGGGAAGAGGCCTGGACGCTGAACTCGCCGAAGTAGGGACTGAAACCCCACCTCTGCCACTTAACTATCTCTAACTTTGGAGGAAATTACCCTGTAAACTAGGGTTTCGTCGTCTTTAGTAAGGGGACAGTAACACGAAAAGTTACGAAGGACAGAAATACGCAACTAACACGGTCAGCGGGGTCGGTTTCGCCACGCCAAACAGAGGCTCCGCTTCCTCAGTCAGAGAAGAGCCGTCCCGCGCCTCCAATCTTGCTTCTAACAGGATATGCGCTAGGGGGCGGGCTTGAGTCCTTGGAAGGTCCTCCAAGAGACCCAGACAACCAGCCACCACCACTCACCAGCCCACGACCCGCTTACAGACTTGTCTTGGGATCCCCAGCGCCCAAGCCCTACCTTTGCGCAGCGCCCGGACGCAGCTCCTAGAAAACTGCGGAGGAAGGGGAGCGGCTCCCGCCACTCTATTCAGATATGCCGGCCACCTCGGCCACCGTCACCACAGAGATAGAAGAGGCCTAGAGAGCCGACCGGGCTGTACCATAAAGACGGGAAAGGGGCACCCTAGAGCTGCAGGACTGTGGAGCTGGGGGCCGGGACCATAGAGACAGGAAGGCGGAGCGAGCGGCAGAGCCGGAAGGAAGGCCCAGAGCGAAGGCGCGGAGCAAGATGGCGGCGACCAAGAGGAAACGGCGTGGAGGCCTGGCGGTTCAGGCGAAAAAGCTGAAAAGAGACGCGAAAGATGGCAAGCTGCCGGCTAAGCCGAACGAAGTATCAGAGGAGGCGGCGGAAGAAGAGAAAGATCGTATCCCAGGCCCAGTTTGCAAGGTAAAGGGGCTTTAGGCCGCGGCTCCATGCGCTTTCGTTGTGGTACCTACCTGATTCCCGCTCTGCGGGTTTCAGAGATGCTGGGAGTGTTACAGGAGCTCCGTCTCAGCTCTCCCGGCGAGACCAGCTGCCGCGTTTACGTCTAACCCTAGTGCACGTGGCTGCACTCTTGGCAGGTTGCTGACTGAGCAACTTGACCGATTTCAAAGCTGTTATCTGGCTCGCAGAGAAGCGACTTTCGGGGACTGTTATAGTGTTTGGTCTTCATTTCCTTCGTTTTTTGTTGTTGTCGGAGGAAGGAATTCTTCCTTAAACTTGCGTGTCTCTCGAGTATATGTCCCTTCCAGTGATGGGATATCCAGAATATTCCCGTATTCTGAATGTTGAAGCTGGTTATGCGGTTCTTTAAAAAGCTACTGCCCTTTCAGTTCAGTTCAGTCCCTCAGTCGTGTCCGACTCTTTGCGACCCCATGAATCGCAGCATGCCAGGCCTCCCTGTCCATCACCATCTCCCGGAGTTCACTCAGACTCACGTCCATCGAGTCCATGATGCCATCCAGCCATCTCATCCTCTGTCGTCCCCTTCTCCTGCCCCCAATCCTTCCCAGCATCAGAGTCTTTCCAATGAGTCAACTCTTCGCATGAGGTAGCCAAAGTACTGGAGTTTCAGCTTTAGCATTATTCCTTCCAAAGAAATCCCAGGGCTGATCTCCTTCAGAATGGACTGGTTGGATCTCCTTGCAGTCCAAGGGACTCTGAAGAGTCTTCTCCAACACCACAGTTCAAAAGCATCAGTTCTTCGGTGCTCAGCCTTCTTCACAGTCCAACTCTCACATCCATACATGACCACAGGAAAAACCATAGCCTTTTGGGACTATGCTTTAGACGTGATTTTTAAAATTTTACTTTTAATTGGAGGATAATTGCTTTACAGTGTTGTGTTGTACAGGTTTCTAATGTACAACAACGTGAATCAGCCAAAGTACACATATATCCATTCTTTCTTGAACCTCATTCCTATTCATCCCCGACTTGTTTGATTTGTAACTCTCAAGAGATACGAAAAACTAGGGTAGATACTATGAGTTTTAGGTGTATTTGACAAAGTTTTAATGTGCCAAGCACTGTAAGAAGTTAGGTTTCCGTGCTTTGGGATTGCAAAACTAAAACGTGACCACTTTCTCCTAAAATGTTGAGGTTTAGAAGGAAACTAAGAACTGATATTTAAGTTGGTGGTTTTTATTCAGAAGAAGGTGAACACAAGTTGTTGAATCTTTCATTCATCTGAGAGCTCCTTAAGCTAGATAAAATACCATGGAGACAATTGGTCTGATTTAGTAATTTCCTTCTGTCGTCCCCTGCCACCTCCACCACAGTTTAGCATAGATGTGTATATACCACGTAGTGAATGATGGGTAAATGTGGCAAGCACTGGGAAAGGAGTTAGCTTTGAGGAATGAAAGATAAGCTTGAATTCTAACCCTGATATTAATTAACGGGGACATTTTGAACTCTTCTCACATGCAAACTAAGGAAGAAAATGTAATTTACTCTTTGTGAAGAGTAAACTGGACTTCTTGTAAGTTTTCTGTAAATGTTAGTATTTTCACTCTTCCCTTTAGGAGCTAAAAAGAAATGTGATAGTATCTGTCATCTGAGTCATAATATGAAACTTTTTATTTAAGTGCAGGAGATGAAGATTCCTTTAGAATAACCAGGTAAGGGATCATGAAGGATTTAGCCTTTGAATTGGATCCCAAGGTGAGGCCAAAATTTCGATATTCAAAGATGAGAGGGAACAATATAAGTCCAGAGGGAGAGGAAAAAACTAATCAGAAGTGTTGAAGTGGATGAAATGCTGGACTTGAAGAAAAAAAAAAAACCAGCCAAATTGGCTAAAGTGCAGGTAGACATATAAATGTACTTTAGAATCTAGTGTTAAAGCTGTGTCGTTTTGAACTTTGTTTAGAAAACCCTGGAAGATGAAGATGTGATTGGAGCAAGCAGGTGGTAGTCTGCCTTGTCTACTGGAGGAGCTCCTGGCAGGGAGGACTAGCATTTGAAGATCTGCAGTTGTTACGAGATTATAAGACTCTGAACCTTGAAGGCAGTATCACTAAGAGAGGACTAAGAGTTGTTGGAAAGAGAATTTGACAGCATTTACTGGTACTTATGATATGAGATAAGGGCAAATGGAAGATTCAAAGCATGGGGGACTGAAATGATGGTGAAACTATTTTTCATCAGAAAAATAGTAAGGATGTTTACCAGATTTTAAGATTTGGTATCCTAAAGTTGATTTTGAGGTAAGTCAGAAACTGGATTATTTGAGCTAGAAAGAGTTCCTTATCTTTCTGTAGAGTTAGTTGACAGTGAAAGCTGTGAGAATGATTATGAGAACTGTCATAATCAGGAGGAGGAACTGGAGAAATTGAAGAAAAACAAAAGGAAGGGACGCCAAGGAGGTTTATGGGTAGCAGCTGGGGTCAGTAAATGCTCCTGAGAATTGAATTAAAGGCTGAGTCAGGATTGTTTGAGTTGCTACTTGGAAGCATTTATTTTTAAACAAGATAGATTCACCATGAAATGTTAAAATTCTCACACTTTTTTCCTTTAGGGGAAGTGGAAAAATAAGGAACGGATTCTCATCTTTTCTTCTAGAGGAATAAATTTCAGAACAAGACATTTAATGCAAGACTTGAGAATGTTGATGCCTCATTCTAAAGCAGGTGCTTTTATATCATATGTGTTAAGATTTCATATTTGTAAACTTGCCTGTTTATATATTTTTACTTCTAGTCACACTTTGTTCATTCAGCATGTTAGGTAAAGAACAACGACTTCTCAGAAGTTTCATCTGTTCAGTGCCAAGGTTTTTCCAATTAATATTTTTTAGAAATTCTCTGCAAAATTTATTAAGCATTGTCTTCTCTAAAACATTTTTTTGAAAGTCCAGGAATGACTTCATTATAATGTTCTCAGAGGCTGTGAGCTGGTTTGTCCTTCTAAATGAATCAAGACTGCCATGTATTATTTTCTGCATTTAAAATAAAACAAAAAAACGGTTATTATTAAAAACTTAATGTATCAAGAGTATGATTTGAAGCACCTTTAAGTTGGGACTCAGTCTACTCCTAAATGCCAAGCTTTTTCTTTTATAATGGGATGTCTTACCAGCAAATGAAAAACATTTAGTAATGGGATTTGGAACCATGACATGTACTCATGATGTGTTCTCATGCAGCTGTATTTTGTGCCTGTGTTGGGAGGTGCTTAGGTTTTAATTCTTGGTAATAACATACAGTGTTTAAACTGAATAAAACACTGAATAAAATAACAGTGTTTCTGAAACTGAGGTCTGTAGTTACATAAAGAGAATTTTAATTTGTATTATTTCCCTAAGTTAGTGTTTCTAAAACCTGTGTCCTAAAATTGGTTTGTGAGAATTTTCCTGTTTTGGAAAGAGATTCATAAAATTTAGGTAGACCTCATTTTATTGTGCTTCACTTTTTTGCAATTTTTTTTTCTCCATATGCAGACTTGTGGTAACCTTGTGTCAAGCAAGTTTCTTGGCACCATTTTTCCGAATGGCATTTATTTGCTCACTTTCTATCTCTGTCACATTTTGCTAATTCTTGCAGTGTTTCAAACCTTTTCATTGTTATTTTGTGATCTGTAATCAGTGATCTTTGAAGTTACTACTGTGGCTCACTGGAGGCTCAGATGATGGTTAGCATTTTTAGCATTAAAATATTTTTAAATTAAGGCATGTACATTGTTTATTCGTAATGTGTTTGTACATCTGATAGACTACAGTATAGTATAAGCATGACATTTATATGCACTAGGAAGATGGAGGAGCCTGGTGGGCTGCAGTCCATGGGGTTGCAAAGAGTTGAACACAACTGAGCGACTTCACTTTCACTTTTTACTTTCATGCATTGGAGAAGGAAATGACGACCTACTCCAGTGTTCTTGCCTGGAGAATCCCAGGGACGGGGGAGCCGGGTGGGCTGCCGTCTATGGGGTCACACAGAGTCGGACACGACTGAAGCGACTTAGCAGCAGCAGGAAATCAAAAAAATTTATGACTTGCTTTCAATATTCTCTTTATTATGGTCATCTGGAACTGAACAGGTAGAATCTCTGAGGTATGCCTGCACACAAAGAAACACTGCCTAGATCTTTATATTTCCTGAAGACTATTTTCAATCACTCATTTTTCTATTTCAAAAGAACAAGATTTTTAAAGAGGTCATGTGTCTTCAGCTCTCATCATTTTGAAGATCAATAAATCTCATTTAAACTGAAAATTATAAAGATACTTAATATTTAATTTTCTAGAAAGTATGAGTGATTTGATTGAAGTAGCTTTGAAATCTTTTTAATTGTTTTTTTCTTTTTACAGATACTAAAATGGATCGTAAAGATAAGTTATTTGTGATTAATGAGGTAATTTAAGAAAGTAAAGTAAAATATTCTAGTAGCAATATTTAGAAGCAATATTTTAGAACATGAGAATTTGATCATTTTAAAAAATAAGTCAGTTATCCAGTGACTTAAGTTGTTTTGTATAAGACATGCAAATTTTATGAACTTTAATTATGTACCTTCTAAATTTTTTTATAGTACTCATTGTCTATTTCACACAGTGTAGTGCTTCAGTATGTATTATTTCTTGGTCATTCTTAAATTTGTCTTTGAATAAGCATATTGAGGAAAGTATTTTGCTAGTATTAAAAGCAGGGCATATGATATTTACTCTTAAAGTGTTATGGAGTAGTAATAGGTTAAAATTTCAAAGTAGTATTGAAGACTAAACTTCCATTTTTAAAGCAAATTTTTTTAAAACTTAGAAGAATTGTTTTAGATACTTCTCTCTAGTTATTAGAAAGCCTTCTGTTATTCATTTAGCATAAAATTTTAAAACCCTGTTCTATCATGGGATTATTCTATAGAAAGAGTATTAAAAGAAATGCCCCTGTCATCATGGAACTTACATTATAATGAGGAGTCAGGCCCCTAATAGGTAGTATAATTTCAAGTGAAGATAGGAGACATAAACAGGATCTGGATTGCAGCAACTAAAGCTTACAACTTAGCATGTAGTTGTATTTATTCCAAGAAAGTAAGCAACAAAAGCATTGAATTGATAAATTCTTAAAGCCTCAGGTAGTATATATATATTAATTTATAAATACTACAATAATAAAGGACTTCATTCCCTTATTGCTTTTGTGCATTTCTCACTTGTGACTTTATAAATCTTTAAGACGTTGAAATTTACTTCAACTTGAAATGGGTTTTGTATACTCCTTAGTGATTTTACAGAACCAAATCACAGAAATGGTAGTACAGATGAGGAAGAAAAAACATAAATTTCTTGAGCTTAAAATAGAACAGCAAAGAGTTAAACATCAAAGTAATGGTTATAAAGGATGTTTTTGTTTCTTTAAGGACTTTTTTTGCAGTTGGTGAGGTTGTAATGTGCTTTATTCCTGGGGTTGTTTGTTTTTAATCTTAGTAGTTTGTACACCGGAATATGGTCAGAAGAAGAGGTTCTCCAAGGGAGGCCAGTTAAAATGCTAGAGGTGGGCAGAGCATAGTTTACCTTATGCAGAAAATCTAAACATTTCTGCAAATAAATCTACTTTGATTTAGACCTTTGCAACCTCTTAACCTGCTGAAATATTCTTGGAGGAATCTGAATATTCATTCTTTGAATTGCTTTAGATCTTAGTTTTATTATGTACTTCATTTTTCTATACTTTGCTCCATTTAGGTTTGTGAGATGAAAAACTGCAATAAATGTATTTATTTTGAAGCTAAGAAAAACAAGATCTGTATATGTGGTAAGAGAATGTATCTTTTAAAAAATTTTTTAAATTATGAAAGTATAACACATTTACAGGAGACTTGGAAAATAAAAGGTATAGTTCCACAATGTATTGCAATTATTTTTTAGTAGATTAATTATGATTTTTAGTTGGAGTTTCAATATCAAACTCTCAAAAATTAATAGAATGAATAGACAGAAAAGTAGAAGAATATAGTGGACCTGAAAAGCACTGTGAACCAATTCAATATAATTAAGATTTATCCAGTTTTCACACAACAGCAGGATACAAATTGTATTCAAGTTCCCAGAGACTATAAACCAGGAGAGACTGGACCATATCTAGGAATGTACAACAAATGCAAAAATTCCATGGTCTAAAGGTGTTGAAATCATACAGAGTATTTTCTTTTAAAACTGTGAAATTATGTTAGAAATCAATATCGAAAGAGAATGTATTAAATAAATTTGGGAATATGTGAATACTGTTAGTACTTTATGGTATCTTTTCTTTTTTTTTAAACTGTGCATTTTGTTTCTGACTGCACCATGTGGCATGTGGGATCTTAGTTCCCAGACCAGGGATCAAACCTGTGCTCCTTTGCATTGGAAGTGCAGGGTGTTAACCACTAGACCAGCAGGGAAGTCTCTGCGATATCTTTTAAACTGAGCTGATAGTAAGCTTTTACTACATTCCAAATTCTAATTAGCTAAAAAGCTTCTTTTATATTTTTAGGCTTTCAAATTCACCTCATGGACCATCTGCTAAATTCCTTGTTCAAAATAGTAAGTTGACTCAATTTAAATTTTTTTGTGAGAAAATTGAAAGTAATCTTTTGGAATAATTGTGCCAAAGTTATAACTTTTTGTTGTTATAATTTTTCTAGTTCATACCCTAGCTGAGCTAAAGATGACTGGAAACTGTTTAAAAGGTTCTCGGCCCCTCTTGTCTTTTGACCCTGTAAGTTTCTTATTCAATGTATGAGGTTTAATTTTCTTACTGTGCATGGTTGTTTTTTTGAGTGGATATAGTTGTATAATTCAATTTAGTTAATAAAGCACAATTTTAAGCAAAGTTAATGTTGTCAAATAATATGTTCACTTTATTCTTACAGGTTTTTGATGAATTACCACATTATGCTTTGTTAAAAGAACTCTTAATTCAGGTAAATATCTTTACTAGAAACTGTTTTTATTATAAATAAGTGTCTTCTTTTTAACTTTATCTAAAACACACATGGTATGTCATAGAATACAGAACTAATGTGTCCCTTTTTCCACTAGATCTTCAGTACACCACGGTATCATCCCAAAAGCCAGCCATTTGTGGACCATGTGTTTACATTCACGATTTTGGATAATAGGATATGGTTTCGGAACTTTCAGGTTAGCTTTTATTTTTAACTATATAAGTTAGGATATATAGTGTTTATGATATAGAATAGGCAAATGATACTCTTTTTCTCTTACATAGTCCTCTTTTCCCTACAGACTTGTAGTAAATAACCCCTATTTCTTAACCTAAGTTCATGGCTATCAGCTGAGTATGGATTTTCTCACAAGTCACTATACATTGAGTAAACTATAAGTTTCTCTCCTAAGAGGTTAGAGTCTGCTGGGGCTCGGGTGTGGTTTTAGACTTAGAAAAACATAAGCCCCATAGAAAACATTTGATGAGAACTATCAGATGAGTCATACAGTGATTCATTCAGGAGGAGAGGTGGATGAAAACAGCAAGACAGAATTTCAGACAGCGTGTGAAATAAACTGGGCTTTTTTTCTGCTTGTGTTAAGCAGAAAAGATATGTGAGTTAAATGTATCCCCTTCTTAACCTCTTAATGCGAGCCTACCTTAAACAGCAATAGTAATATTTGTGGTTCAGAAGTTGCTCCTTAATTCCACAGTCAGTAGCCATTCAAAAATAAATTTTGCCATGTATCCTTTTATATGCCTTTTAATCTAATTTGAATTAGATTTATAAAAACAATTCAAGGATTGATTTAAACTTTGAAAGAATGCCCCATAGAGTGCTTGAATACATTTTGTTCTCATGGTTGCAGTTTTAATCATTTGACCAGTTTTTCAAGAAGACATGTGTTGTGAGAAGCTAGATACAGACCAGATTGAAATGACTCAATTTTAAAGACACACTGAAAAGACATTTATATTTTCCTATGACAGCTACCTGTAACCAGTAATACATTTCAGAAAATATTGATGATTTGGCATTTGCCAAGTTTCCCTTCCACCTTAACTTTATTGGTTATCAGTTCTTTTAGGCACATTTGTAATGAGGATATAGCCTGTGTACCATTTAGAAGTATTTTATTCAAATCAAAATGAAATGTTTCCTTTTTAAATTAAAGATCATTGAAGAAGATGCTGCTCTTGTAGAAATAGGACCCCGTTTTGTCTTAAATCTTATAAAGATTTTCCAGGGAAGTTTTGGAGGACCAACTTTGTATGAAAATCCTCACTACCAGTCACCAAACATGGTAAGCTGTTTCTGTTCAGTGGTCCTTGATGTCCTAAAACTTTTGGGCCAAAGTAATTCTGTCAAATAAGTGTTCTGTTAACTGTGAAACTGAATTTGGCTTTTGCTGCATCCAGTCTTACAGATTACTTTTTTTTTTTTTGGTGATGCAGGGTAAAGGGAAATAGGTTTCAGAAGTGAATGTCCTTGCCATGTATAAAATGTTTATTTTTATTCAAAAGCACCTTTCATATTTTTTTGTTTCTAGCATCGGCGTGTCATAAGATCCATCACAGCTGCAAAATACAGAGAGAAACAGCAAGTGAAGGACGTGCAGAAGCTGAGAAAGAAAGAACCAAAGACCATTCTTCCCCATGATCCCACTGCAGATGTTTTTGTTACACCGGCTGAGGAAAAGCCAGTAGAAATACAGTGGGTAAAACCAGAGCCAAAAGTTGATTTGAAAGCCAGAAAGAAAAGGATTTACAAAAGACAAAGAAAAATGAAACAGAAGATGAGCAGTGGGAATGCAAAATGAATCAATGGAGAAACTAATTTGATTTCAGTTGTTTTATATTTATTTTGTGTTCAGTGTGTAAATACTTCTATTATTTGCAATGACCTTACATCTAATTAGTGTGACATTTAAAAGAAAAAACTTAAGATTTTGTGACTTTGGTCCAGGTGGGTCTATGTTTTTCTAAATAAAATATCACCGGAACTCATCACCTAATTTCTGTTTTCCTTTTTCAAGCTTTACATATTACTAAAAACTTAGCACACTGAAGGTTTAGGCCCACTGTCTGGAATTAAAATTTTCAGTTTATTAAGGCTGAAATTCAGGCAGATTTACTGGATTGTTATTATATGTAAAACAGTATTAGGCACTTTGAGGGCATCGTTCAGATGGTACAGTGAGGGTAGAGTGCTGGAAGGGGAAAGCATCTTACTGAAGTTTGAGTCCCTGAGTCACAAGGCATGGAAAGAGCCAACTTCTCTTGTTAACTTACCTAGAAAAAATATGAGAAAAATATTTAGGTTTTGCAAATCAAGTAAGTTGATAGATGTATTGAAAGCGTTTTGTAGATTACAAATTTAATTTAGAAGCAGTGGGTACAAATTACTTAACAGTAAAAGGAAGAAAAAGGAAACAGTTAGGGTACCAGAACATGTGAACTTTTCCTGTTATGAAAGAACTTTATTTGAAGCAGAGAGAGCACTGGGCTTATCACCCTGAAGAACGATTAGCAATAGGATTCTGGGTGCAAGTGGCTGGGGACAGGTAGGGCCATGCGTGTGGGGTTTTGTCACTTTTTTCCTGCTAATCTGCAACACTAGTAATTGCACAGTGCTGTTCTCTGCCACACCTCAGCAGTCCCTTGTTGGATATGTGAGTATTTCACTTTTATCTTTTCTGGTATAGATGCTTGCAACAAACATTCTATACATATTTTGTACAATATATGTAGTTAAGAACCCTGGTCAGAAGTTAGAAACTTGTTCCTCTAAATATTGTACCTCACCAGAGGTTAGTGTTCATTTCCTTGTACCCTTGCTAATGATGAGATAATCTTTGTCTATTTGATAGGTAAATATGAATACTGTGTTTCGGCTGGGTATTGGTTTTCTTTTGTGACTAATACTGTTTTTGTGTGGTAGTTTCATGAATTTGTTGGAGAAGGAAATGGCAACCCACTGCAGTATCCTTGCCTGGAAAATCTCATGGACACAGGAGCCTGGTGGGCTGCAGTCCATGGAGTCGCAATGAGTTGGGCACGACTGAGCGACTAGCACTTACTTCAGGGGACAAAAGCCATTCTTTAAGCAGTTGAATGTAGGATGAAAATAAGACATTATTGTAATCATTTATATGGATACCTCATTTGAATGAGGATTTCTCAAGTCCATGTTCATTTAGAAGTCAACCTGTTTAATAAAGATCTTCCTTTAGGCTGAAATTTACATACAGTGTAATTGTCTTTAAATTTTGATAGTATTACAAGCAAAAATGGATCCTCTTTCCCTCAGGAGGAAAAAGAGGCAAGTGACTGAGAAGTAGCAAAACCAGATGGAGAAAGAAAAAAAAGTCATTTTTGGTTCACTTTACTCCCTTAACTAATTCCATTCTCAGATAGGGAAATGTCCTGTTTTTCTTGCACTCAAACTTCTCTATCTTCCCTATTATCATTTATAATCCAAGACCATCTATTATCTTCCTTCTTTGGAAAAGAGGCTAATTATGAATTTTTCGTAGCAAGTTGGTTGGACAGGGTTGTGCCCAGAAACTTGAGATTTAAGAGTTGGTTGGTTTTGATTGTGCAGAGGGTAGGATGTTAGGGAAGAAAGGGACAACTTCATAGACTTTGGGTACCCTGATCCTGTACAAGAGAGATTTGTTAGCAACAGAGCCAACCCTTCTAACCATATGTGGCTGACAATCTAAATTTAACAACTGATAGGTAAACATTCCAGGTTCTAGTGAAATATATTTGAACAGCTGTAGGGATCTTTCATCCCATAATATACTGTATACATCAATCAAAACCTTCTGGTTAGATACTATCCCTTAGCTGTATTATTTTCTTTTTCTTGGTGGTACCTCTTTTCTTGTGGCTCCAGCAGTACATGCATCATGAACTTCCAGATGTTCAAGCTGGTTTTAGAAAAGGCAGAGGAACCAGAGATCAAATTGCCAACGTCCGCTGGATCATCTAAAAGAAGAGTTCCAGAAAAACATCTATTTGTTTTATTGACTGCAAAAGCCTTTGTGTGGATCATGATAAACTGGAAGATTCTGAAAGAAATGGGAATACCAGACCACCTGAGCTGCCTCTTGAGAAACCTGTTATGCAGGTCAGGAAGCAACAGTTAGAACTGGACATGAAACAACAGACTGGTTCCAAATAGGAAAAGGAGTACATCAAGCCTGTATATTGTCACCCTGCTTATTTAACTTCTATGCAGAGTACATCATGAGAAACCCTGGGCTGAAAGAAGCACAAGCTGGAATAAAGGTTGCTGGGAGAAATATCAATAACCTCAGATATGTAGATGACACCACCCTTATGGCAGAAAGTGAAGAACTAAAGAGCCTCTTGATGAAAGTGGAAGAGGAGAGAAACAGTTGGCTTAAAGCTCATCATTCAGAAAACAGCATAGCATTGGGTCCCATCACTTCATGGCAAATAGATGAGGAAACAGTGGCTGACTTTATTTTTAGGGCTCCAAAATTACTGCAGATGGTGAGTGCAGCCATGAAATTAAAAGAAGCTTACTCCTTGGAAGGAAAGTTATGACCAACCTAGACAGCATATTAAAAAGCAGAGACATTACTTTGCCGACAAAGGTCCATCTAGTCAAGGCTATGGTTTTTCCTGTAGTCACGTATGGATGTGAGAGTTGGACTATAAAGAAAGCTGAGTGCCAAAGAATTGATGCTTTTGAGATGTGATGTTGGAGAAGACTCTCGAGAGTCCCTTGGACTGCAAAGAGATCCAACCAGTCCATCCTAAAGGAGATCAGTCCTGGGTGTTCATTGGAAGGACTAATGCTGAAGCTGAAACCAATCTTTTTGCCACCTGATGTGAAAGAGCTGACTCATTTGAAAAGACCCTGATGCTGGGAAAGATTGAGGGCAGGAGGAGAGGGGGACGACAGAGGATGAGATAGTTGGATGGCATCACCAACTCAATGGACATGAGTTTGGGTAGACTCAGGCAGTTGGTGATTGACAGGGAGGCCTGCCATGCTGGGGTTCATGGGGTTGCAAAGAGTCGGACATGACTGAGCGACTGAACTGAACTTTTCTTGTGGGATCTTTAGCTCCCCTGACCAAGGATCTAACCCAACTCTCAGCAGTGAAAGTACTGAGTCTTAACTGCATTCTTAACCTAAATCGATCTTGGAAATGTAAGTTTAGAGCCCAGGAAGTTAGTGATGGATGTGATGGATCCATCAAGAGTAACGGATGGGTGGATCAGCGCAATTTTATTCATGGTGAAGAAGTGAAGTCGCTCAGTGGTGCCCGACTTTTTGTGACCTCATGGACAGTAGCCTGCACACCAAGCTCCTCCATCCATGGGATTTTCTAGGCAAGAGTACTGGAGTGAGTTGCTATTTCCTTCTCCAGGGAATCTTCCCGACCCAGGGATCGAACCCAGGTGTCCCGCATGGTAGACAGACGCTTTACCGTCTGAGCGACCAGAGAAGACCCTTATTCACGGTAGTAAAACATAAAAGCGTGTTGATGCTTCCCTCTTAAATTGTTTCAGTGTAAGTCATTTTATTTATTATTTCTCATGCACTATGGTCAGGACAAGGAGTATTAGAGATCTCATTGAGTAGTAACCCAAGAAAAGAGTTAAAAGACCTGGTTTTGATCCAACTGAATCCTGCCATTCATCAGTGGGGAAGGCTTGAGTTCCTCAAGCTTGAGTTTTCTCATCTCTCAGGTCGGATGTCAAGTTAGTGTCACTCTGACTCGCGTCTGTGCCCCTCACAATGATACCCGCTGGGCCCCGCCTCCCGTGACCCTACCTCCGTCTCACCTCGGCCCCGCCTCCCGCCTGCCGCGGCCACGCCTCCCCGCCCGCCGCGGCCCCGCCTCCTCCCCGCCACGGCTCCGCCTCCATCCCGCGCGGCTATTTCCGGAACAGGGCCCTCCCCGGTCCATGCGGAGCCGCCGCCGGCGCCGCCCCCTCCGCGCTCCCGCGTGCCGCAACCAGCGCCGCCTTTCGCCATCGCGCGCCGCCGTCGCCCCGTGCCGCCGTCGCCGCCGCCGCGCTCGCTGGCTGGCCCGGTGCGGGCGCCGGGCTCCCGCCGCAGGAGAGGACCACCAGGGCCGTCGCCACCACTTCGGCCCGGGTCCGGGCTCCGGCCCTGCCCCGGGCCCCGGCCCCGGCCCCGGCCCGAGCCCCCTGCCCTGTCGGGCGATGAAGTGTCACTACGAAGCGCTGGGTGTGCGGCGAGACGCCAGCGAGGAGGAGCTCAAGAAAGCCTATCGGAAGCTAGCCCTGAAATGGCACCCGGGTAATTACTCCGCAACCGCCGCGGCCCTCGCGACCTTTCTCACCCCTCTCCGCAGGTTAACTCCAGGGACCTGGCTGTGCCCGGGCTTGCCCGTCGGTAACTCCCCTCGCCCTGGAAACCGTGCCGGCGTCCGGCCGGGTGGCCCCTGCCCAGCCCTGGCGATGAGGGTTCTTAGCCCATCGGCGGTCGCAGTCCTCCACCCCCAGGCTTCACTCGAGACCCGAGCCCCTCGTTCTGTCCCTGACGTCCCCGGGTTCCCGCGTGGCCACTTGATGCGGAAAGATAACATCCTAGAGACCTCTCGTGCTCCTCCCACCCCTCCGTAGATGACCCCGAGCGGGGAGGAGTCGAGCTTTTAACCCAGTCCTGTCTCAGGCTTTCCCCTTGCTGCAGTTCTGCAGCTTTCCTGGGCTTTCACCGGGAAAGCTGCCCTTAACTTCAGCGGAAGTCCCAGGTACTTAAGTGTAATTAAGACAAAGGGGCTAGTCAGATGTCTTCTAAAGAGCTATGCTTTTTTTTTCTTTTGGTAGGTTGAGTGATTCTGTATTTCACTCGGCTGTTCTGCAGATTGAAAATTTTAATTGCGTGCCTTCCCTAGTGAAGTTATGTGACTACATCTATAGAAGTATGCTTCTTTCAGATGTTTTATTTAGTTGTAGTCCAGGCCTGTGTGACTGGTGAAGTAATCTGATCTTCTCGACTGGGTAACGAAGACAATATTTGAATCTCAACTTTTTGAGGTTTATAAGAGGCTTTCATATTAGCACTTAGTCCATAAAAATGTTTAGAGCGGTTAGGATGCTAAGACGGAGACCTTAGCCTTGTTTGGAAAATATGCCTTACTGGAAAGGTAAATACAAATGCAAGCAAAATAGCGTAACGCATATAATTGGTAGTGGGTTACTAGAACAGTGACTTGATTACTAGAACATGTTACTAGAACAATGACCTCGCTGGTGGCTCAGAGGATAAAGCGTCTGCCTACAGTGCGGGAGACCTGGGTTCAATTCCTGGGTCGGGAAGATCTGGAGAAGGAAATGGCAACCCACTCCAGTATTCTTGCCTGGAGAATCCCATGGACGAAGACGAAGAAGCCTGGTAGACTACAATCCATGGGGTCACAAAGAGTTGGACACGACTGAGCGACTTCACTTTAACTTTTGCTTACTAAAACAATTAATAACTGCCCCAGGAATTCAAGACAAGGAGTTTTCACCATGTACTGAAAGGCAGTGAGGCTTCCTGTCAGCAGAGGAGCCTGGCCATTAGCTGGCTCTAGCAGAAAGAGGAAGAAGAAAATTTAATTGTATGGGAAAGAGCACTGTGGTGGCCAAAAGGGGACAGTTTGACCAAAGGCAGCGTTTATTGGAAAGTCTGAAAATAGGCGTTGAGAGAAGGGCTGAAGGAAGGGTTTAGAACCCCAAATCAGAAGGTAATGGTTCTAGTTGATGGAATAGGAAATAAAGGTATGGGTTTGTTGCTTAAAGCTGTAAATGATGACTGTCAAAGGAACTAAAAAAATCTGATGTATACTGGAAGGGAAGAGGTAAATGAGCTAAATGTTCATCAGGAAGTCACAAGCTATATCCAAAATTAATAGGTCCAAAAACAGTATAGAAGAATGTTCTTAGAGTAATAGGGATTACTGTTAGAAATGGAGTTGGAAATTTGTTTACTCTCTGGGTGGGGAAGGTTGAGAAAGAGAATGAATATATTCTTTTAAATTTTTATTTATTTATTTATTTTTAAATTACAATACTGTATTTGTTTTGCCATACTGAGAATGAATATTTATAACCAAATGCACATGTAATCTTGATGGCAGTATTAAAATGTTTTTGAGTCATAATCTGAGATTAGGTTGTAAAGGTCTTTGAATGGCAAAGGACGGTGAAATGTGTTTTTCCAATAATGGATTGTTGTGGCCAGTTTTATTAAGATGTCCTGGAAAGGTACTATGAAGGCAACTTAGTAGATTGAGGGGCCCCAGAGACCAAAGTCAGGTAGACCCAAACCAGTCTTGGGATCATTGGGAGGGGTAAGGACTGCATTGAAGGGAAGTTGCAAAGGAAAAATGACCAGATTTGATTAGTTGGAAGTCAGTGCAAGGAAGAATAGTATAAATACTGTCCCATAAGACACATGATTTTGATGTGCTTTACTTTGCTCATTAATTTGTTAAGTCTGTCACTCAGCAAATGTTTAATTTCATCCTATGTGCAAGGTAATGCATTAGATATTTCCAAGGTTAACATTCAGGCTGTGCTTCAAAGACTAATGTGTGTTTCGTATAGAGGCCACTCATTTTCATTGTTTAAAAAAGGAATTACCTTTATTTATTTTATTGAAGAATTGAGAATAATTTTCAGCAGGGTCAATAGCACTGCCTAGTAAGATCACTCCTTGTGAAAGCCAGTCTTTCAGTAATTCATCTGATGGCCGTTCCTGAGCACCTTACTGTGGACAAGACAGGAGTGGTCCCTGCTCTGCTGGCCCTGCTGTCTTCGGAGAGACACGGAGGAAAACAGTCACCTTCCATCCGCTGAGATAAGGGCAGTATGAGGGTAAATGCAAGGTGCTTCTGAGCCCCTGTGCCAGTCCGGACTGGGTTTTTGGGAGGGTGGGATAGATGTGCATCCCCGAGTGACATCGAGGTTGAGGCCTCAAGTGGGGTTGCAGGGAGTACAGGAGGTGGGAGGTAAGAGGGAGTGCAGCAGAGCCTAGGAAGGGAAAGAAGTGAGCCTGCCCAGGTGAGCAAGGGCTGGGTCTTGAAGGTTGTGGTAAACTGGATTAGGAAGACTGGGCTTTGAGAAGCCATTGAAGGGTTGCAAGCAGGAGAAATGATAGGTTTGTGTTTTTCAAGTATTCCTTTGGTTGTATGGTGGAAGACTGGGTTGGAGAGGCTAGGCAGAAGGTATGGAGACCAGCAGATCTCACCAGGGACACTGACATCACCAGGATGATGAAAGGACCTGGGAGCAGAGATGATTCACTTGCTAAAATTCTCAGTGAACAGGGGGAATGGTTGGGAGGCTATTGGATAGTGAGGAGGAGGGGAAAGAGAGGTAGCCAGGTTGTCAGAATCTCCATTTGAATGGACAAAATGCTGATTTGTACTGAGTGGTAAATAAGAATCAGTGACCAGAAGAGGTCAGCTCCATCACCAGACCTGCTTTATCAGAGCCCCAGAGGCCTGTAGGGAAGTGTGTTCTCAGGGAGCTTGGCTTCAGTTAAGGCGGGGCTTAAAAGGCACAGTCCATGAAATGTTCTATAAGGTACTGTAAAATCATTTGAGAGAAAGTAGAGGAGGACATGAATTTATCTAGAGAAAAACACAAAGAATTGTATGAGAGTGCCTTTTAAACTTCAGTGGCTATTTACCTTTTTACACTCATCTTTTAGATCTCAGTTCAGCCTCCTGGTGAACCAGTCGCAGGTATAGTTAAGTGAAATAAAAAGCCATAAGACAGACAGATTGAAAAAGTTATTTAAAAGAAGATTCAGAAAGCGATAGATCTTGCTTTCAGGTGGTACATTGATGGGTTTTTCGTTTTAAGAGCTTTAGCTGTCACCAGACTTCTTTAAGGGAGGCAAGAAGGGAGTGGGAAGAAAAAGGACAACAAAGTACAGTCCAGATTAAAAGGTGAAGAAGGCCCACCCACCTCCCGCCACTAAACAGTCACCTTTTCTGTCTCATGTCAGGAGATTTAGTTGGAGGCTTTTTCTGGCATTCTGCTTTAATGTGAACTATGCTTCTTTGTTTATCAGACCATCATTATTAATGATTTGATGAAGACATAGAAATCATGAGCTGGACTGTACCTTTATATGCATATCAGGATTGTGTTCAGCTGCAGATGATAGGAAGCCAGCAGTCATGTTCAAAAAGTCGTTTTATTTTTCACATGTAGCAGGAAAACCAGAGGTGACCCATTTTGGTAGTTCTGGCTGCTTGATGAAGCCGTCGAAGACCTGCTCCATCATCCTGACCATAAGACTTGAGTCTTTGTGTCAAGTGTAAGCAATTAAGAAGTTCCTGCTGTCATGGGAGGTGTAGAGAGAGGCAGGTGAGCCCCAGGGTAGCAGGTCTCCCATGAGGTCCTTGGACTCTGCTCAGCAGCTGTCAAATGGGGCCTCACTCACCATCTGAGATGGCAGAAGGGGTCCCAGCTGCAGCATGGAGGAGGAAAAGATAAAGCAGGAACAGGGTGTGTGCTGGTTGTCTTTCAAGGAAGAGTCTAAAAGGCTGCCATAGAACACTTTCATAGATTTTATTGATTAGAGCCTAGTCACGTGGTCAGTCCAGGCTTCAAGGGAGACTAGAAATGGCATCTTTATTTGGGGGATCAGGTACCCCCATAAAATCAGCATTCATTTGTTCCTGGAAGAGGGGCTGAACCTGCAGTCTCTGCCTCAGTTGTCATCATCTGCCAGCAGGCAGTATACCCAGGCTTTGAGCAGGATGCAAAGGGTGAGTTAGAGCTTAAGGTGAGTGCCACGCAGGCCCGTCCCTTTCATCAGGAAGAACAGTGCTTCTCCTAGGAAGCTTCACTTAGTTATTGATTGATTTGTGTTTGTATCTGATGGGCTGAAAGTGGGTAACCTGATAATCCCAACTTCAAAAAGTCTGAGGAGGTAAAGTTTTTAAGTGTGTACATTACTGCTGTGATCAACAGCACAGTTTTGTTAGGAATAAGGGGAGAATGGTATTGAGTGGGCAGCTAGTACTAGCTGTCACAGAGTAGTGATAAAAATCCAGAATAAAGGGCACTGGGTGTCCTGTGTTTAGAACCAGATGGCAACAAGGCCACAGCAAGATGAAAGTTGATAGTACTCGTTGGAAATAATAGAAAACCTAGCCACAGCGGTTTCAGTAAGTTAAGAACTTATTTTTCTCACCACAAGAAGGCTTGGAGGTACATGCTTGCTGGCATTGTTTGCCTGGCTGAGTAATGTCACTGTGAATCTCTTGTCTTTTCCTTCATGGTCTCAAGATGGCTGCTGAAGCTCCAGCACTCATGTCCATGTAGAAGACAAGGAGAAAGGAAAGAAAATACAGTACTTTTCACCAGTGCTTTCTCCTCACTGGTCAGAACTGTGTCACATGGCCCTCTCTAGCAGCAAGGGAGGCTGGATAAGCCAAACTGCTTGCGTAATTTTTAGCTCATCCAGCCTCCACAGTAAAGGCTGAAAGAGAGAAAAGAGGGAGAAGTTTCGGATCAGCTAACCTTTAGTATCTGCCACAGAGTGGATTGAGCACTCTGCTAAGTCACTTCAGTCGTGTCCGACTCTGTGCGTACCCATAGACGGCAGCCCACCAGGCTCTCCCCGTCTCTGGAATTCTGCAGACCAAGAACACTGGAGTGGATTTCCATTTCCTTCTCCAATGCATTAAAGTGAAAAGTGAAAGTGAAGTTGCTCAGTCGTACCCAACTCTTAGTGACCCCATGGATTGCAGCCCACCAGGCTTCTCCATCCATTGATTTTCCAGGCAAGAGTACTGGAGTGGGGTGCCATTGCCTTCTCCACTGAGCACTCTATTTGAGGATAAAAACTGTTTTACAGTTATCAGTTGGCTTGTCAGTAATTACTATGAAAATACTTAAAACTTTGTCAGGTATAAATTCAGCATGACATAATATGATATTGTTGCTAAAAACTAATATAATTAGCTATAGTGGTTAAAAGTAGAATGTTAAGAAATTAATGAATAGCTCCTTGATCATTACTGCCTTTTGACTGCGTTTGAAGTATAGGACACAGCTAAGCAACCAACACACACACTTGGGCCTCCCAGGTAGTGAAGTGGTAAAGAACCTGCCTGCAGTGCAAGAGACACAGGTTTGATCCCTGGGTCGGGAAGATCCCCTGGAGAAGTAGATGGCAACCCACTCCAGTATTCTTGCCTAGAAATTCCATGGACAGTGGAACCTGGTGGGCTACAGTCCATGGGGTTGCAAAAGTCAGACACGACTTAGTGACTAAACAACAACAGTTACTTCCTCATGATTAAATTTGATTAAACATTTCTAGCAGGAATGTTACAGAGATAATGCTGAATGACTGAGCATGCACAGAGAAAGTAGAGTATATTATGGTGCATAAGAAGTAGGAGATTTAGTCCAGAGAAGAGCTAGGCTAGAAGATGACCCATGGGCTGCTCTAAGGAAGGGGAGTTAGACCTGTGATGGGGTTTTTTTAGTTCTGGTTTTTACTTTTTGTTTATTTCAAAGGAGCATGGTTCTAAAACCTTTTTGTGTCCAAGCACCTAAAGAAAAGAACTGAAGCAAACTGCTGCCCTTGAGAAAGTGTTGTCAGCGCCAGCTGTTGAGCAGAAGGCTGTTTGAAGGATGTGGGACTGTGTGATGGTCTCTAAAAAGAGGAGGTCAGATACACTTGAGAGCCTTGTTTTAAGACTATTTCTGTCTTTTTTTTTTTTTTGGTCTTTTTTTTTTTTAAAGTATGTATTGCGTTGAAGCCTAAAGAATGTTGAGGTACTCCATAGTAGACTCAGATACTGATATTTTGCTCTTTGAGTGTGTTAGTTACCTATTGCTGTGTAGCACATTACCAAAAACTTAAACAGCAAATATATTCAGGATGTGGACTCACACTGTTTTCTGGAGATCAGAATCAGAATGGTGTAGCTGGGTGGTTTGACTCAAGGTTTCTCCGAAGGTTGAATCACTGGGAAAACTCATGTTCAAACTCGCCCCCAGAGTAATGGCAGGCCTCAGGTCCTGTTGGCGGTGGGCCAGAGGCCTCCATTCGTTACCTCATGGTCTTCTCAGAGGCCACCAGAGTGTCCGCACGCTGTGGCAGCTGGCCACTCCCAGAGATTCAAGAGAGGGCGGGCACCCAAGATGGAGCCTGCAGTCTTTCATAATCCAGTATTGCAAGTACTGTCCGGGTTTCAGTCACGCAGACCGACCCTGCTGATGGGGGCGAGGATTACACAGAGTGTGAATGCCAGGAAGGTGGGGGTCCTTTGGGGCCATCTTGGAACCTGGCTACCGCCCTGAGGCAAAGATGCTTTCTGAATTCCATGGCTAAAGAGGCAAACTAAGAGAAAAGTAATTAGTATATATTTTTTAAGCTTTATGAGATTTATTTTGGTGTATGTTGATGAGAAAGAAAACCTTGAAGATGGTGGTAAAGACACACTAAATATAATCTAGCACGAAACAGTAACAGTTTTTCTATATCTGATGTATTTTGCTCCTTCTAAAAATAAAATGTGTACTACTCAGGGTTTTCTGTTTGTGGATATCCAGATTGAGTGCTGAGTGACATGCTGAGATTTAGAGAAAAGCATGAAACTTCTACTCGAGTTGACACCTACAACTGATCCTGAGTATCAGCTGTCAGCCACTTTCTCTGCTTTTCCCTTGTTGTTTTTTTCTTCATTTTGTACCCATCCATTTATGGCATTCCTGATGGAAGCATTCCTTTTTAGAGTCTGTCCTCTACTTTTCTGACAAGTGAATTTCTGTTCTTTATTTTAACAGATAAAAATCTGGATAATGCCGCAGAAGCAGCTGAACAATTTAAACTGATCCAAGCGGCGTATGATGTGTTGAGTGACCCTCAGGAGAGGGCGTGGTGAGTATCATGCTGTCCCTCCTGGAGTATCTGGTTGGGAAGAATGGTCAGCAGAGAGCTTTTTAGAAATGTAATGCATCAAATGGTTCGGGGTGTGTTCTGAAGCCCAGTCATCTGTTCATTATATAAAATGCAGTGTTTGGGTAGGCAGGAACCTGAGGGATGATTATTCAACTCTGATCTCATAGACGAAATTTGACAGTAGTAGAAATAGTTTTAATTGTCATACTTATGAAGCTCCTTCTCATTTAATAAGGTCTCTTTGATGTCTGACAAATTAACTGATGTCAGTATTCTTGCCTGGAGAATCCCAGGGACAGGGGAGCCTGGTGGGCTGCCATCTGTGGGGTCACAGAGAGTCGGACACGAGTCAGACTGCTGCAACTTAGCAGCAGCAGCCGCAGAAAAGGAAGAATGTTGACTTATCCTTAAAAAACAACAAAATTCTGTAAAGCAATTATCTTTCAATTAAAAAATAAATTAAAAAACAGATATAGTGTTTTTGTCAAAAATTGTAATATTTTTTCCAAGAACTTCTTTATATGCAGGAGTTAGGCATCTACGTCTGTGACAGACTCTGTAATGATAACCCGATCACTTAATGCCATTTCCGGACATAAATTTCTACTTTTGAAATCCTTTTGAAGGTTTCCAGATTCTCAGTGAACTTTTTGCTGTGAAACAATAGGTTTTATACTCTGACATAACCATGCAAGATGCTGCTGGTACAGAGAGCAGATGGGTGTTCAGTTCGCATGTTCGTCTTCTCTCTTATTAAGCGAGAAAGGCTATAAAGAAAATTCTTATTAAATTACCTTTTCTATAAAAACTAGAGAGTACTAAATTTTTCTCCTCCTGAGGAATTTGAAAATGTGGCCTTAGAAATGCATTTGCTTTCCTTTGGAAGCTTTGAGATTCTTTCCTGCCTTCCAGTTGCTCTAGCTCTTCTCTAGATCTTAGGTGGTATTCCTGTCCCGAGGAGTCCCTTGTCCTTTGGTTTAAAGCTCCTATGTGTTAATTCTCCTGTGAACTGAAAGCAGTTCGGCACAGCGGCAAGGAGTGTGGTCCTTCTGGTGCTGGACTCATGGTTTTGAACTCTAGCTCTGCTGCTTATTGGCTTTATGATTGTGGACAACATTATTTAATATTGCTGAGCTTCAATTTCTTGTTGTAGCAAACAAGGATAATAACTGACTTTATGGAGTGAGGGTCAGTTGTATGTGTGTGAAGCTCTTCGTTGGTTTACATAAACACTGGGGGAGAGTTATTCACGTCTATGTTGGTAAATTCCCATATCCCAAAAGTGTATTTAGGCTATGGACCAGATGATGTCCACTGCTGTCTTACTTAGGCTTCTTTCTGGTGAAAGTGCTGCTGCCTTCCTGGGAGAGTAGAAATTCCCTGGCTTCTTAAACTCCCCTCTTCATGTTGGCTAGTTTCATATACGGCTAGTATCATACAATGACTATAATGGACTTGGAATTGCAGTCAAAGTTTTAATCAGCAATTCTGTGAAAGATTCCATGGATTATAGCCCATCAGGCTCCTCTGTCTGTGGGATTATTCCAACAAGAATACTGGAGTGGGTTGCCATTTCCTTCTCCAGGGTATCTTCCCAGCCTAGGGATTGAACCTGTGTCTCTTATATTGACATGCAGATATTTTACCACTGAACCACCTAGGAAGCTATTAAATCTTTACCTGTTGATATTTTCCTACAAGGTTTTGGTTGTGGGTTGGCCACGTTAAATTGTAAAGAAGTTATATTTTGACTGTTTCAGAGTAAGGAATCTTTTGAATTCTTATTTATTCATCCTTCACTGTTGTTGCTAATTTTTTTTTTTTGCTTAGGTATGATAATCATAGAGAGGCTTTGCTTAAAGGTGGGCTTGATGGAGAGTATCAAGATGACAGCCTAGATTTGCTTCACTATTTCACTGTTACCTGCTACTCTGGTTATGGTGATGACGAAAAGGTAAGAAGTGACTCACTGATAATTTATCAAGCACTTAGTAAGACTCTTGAATGCAGAATTCTTAAAATTATTCAAAAATAGAAAGTGACAGGCTACTCATTTGAAAACTGAGAAACATTGCCTTCATATTTAGCCTGTCAGCATGCAAAGGCCTTCAGTTGAAACCTAAATGTATTTGCAGTGACAGAGCTGGGGACTGCAATTTTTTTAACAGTTAAAAATATTTTTAATTAAAATTTTTCATGTTACATTTAAAAATCTTATTCTATGAGTAGACTTCAAAAGTGTTAAGAATTTGTGTTTCTGCTGTGTTTTAGGGCTTTTATACGGTGTACCGTAATGTTTTTGAAATGATTGCAAAGGAAGAACTAGAATCTGCTTTAGAAGAGGACACAGATTTCCCAACTTTTGGAGACTCTCAGAGTGACTATGATACGGTAAAAGGAAAACTTACTACCATTTTGTAATTTGCATTTATCAGTGTAGCTTTTCCCCATTTCTTTCTTTTTTTTTTTTAAAGGGGTTCTAGTTCTCCGTCTTGTACTGTGACTCTCTTGTCTTTTGTTTTTCCTGATCCCCTCGCCTCTTTACTTTTACCTGTTGATCATGGTCCCGTTCCATTAATTTCCTCATCAAGTTAGTTCTGAAGAGTTACTGTGTAAAGCCGTCGAAGGACTGTCTTCGCTATTGATTAATAGTAATGTTTTAATAAGAAAAGAGGTTAGATGTTTTGCAGCATCAATATTTACTGCCTTACTGGAAAAAAAGAAAAACAAAAAACAAAAGCAAGTGTTCCTCCTATTTCTTTTGTCTCTAGGTAGTCCACCCTTTCTACGCTTACTGGCAGAGTTTCTGCACTCAGAAAAACTTTGCTTGGAAAGAAGAATATGATACACGGCAGGCTTCAAACCGCTGGGAGAAACTGAGCCATGGAAAAAGAAAACAAAAAGATTCGAGACAAAGCCAGGAAAGAGAAGAATGAGCTTGTCCGTCAGCTGGTCGCTTTCATCCGTAAAAGGGATAGAAGAGTGCAGGCTCATCGGAAGCTCGTGGAAGAACAAAATGCAGAGAAGGCGAGGAAAGCTGAGGCGATGAGGCGGCAGCAGAAGCTAAAACAGGCCAAGTATGTGGGCCGGGCCGGAGCCTGTCTAGCTGTAGGTGCTGGTCCCCAGAAACGTCATGGATACCTGACCTGGTGCTTTCATGGGGGTTTACTCCTCACCCTGGCTTCAGCCTTTCTTTTTATGTCCTGGCACTGGGATGATGTCTTTTCATCAGCTATGAGAAAGTTTTTCCTTTGAGTTGGGTGTTCTCCTTCAGAGGCCCATTTACACCTGAGATCCTTTATAGACTCTTAACAACATTTAATGATAACCAATATTAATTGAATTCTCATTCTGTACAAGGCCACATCCTAAGTGCTTTTCTTGTAGCAGTGCTGTGATATAAGTTCTAGTTTTTATCCTCTTTCTTTTGAGGAAATGAGACAGGCCCAAGATCACATAGCTAATAAATTGCAGAGGTGGGAACTGGAGCCTGAAGTCAGTCCAGGGCTCTGCTTTTAAGCCCCATGCAGGACTCTACTTTGTCGGTGTACTCTTAGAGACTCAGTGGCTTTAAAGTTCTGTTGGTTTGAGTCACTATAAAAGCATTGTGTCCAGAGCTTTATAGCATTCTTTAAAAAAATATTCACTTCTTGAAAGTTTTATCCACCTCATGTTTGGGAAAGTGGCACTTACATTGACACTTAGGATTTAAAACCACGTGAAGACTTTTAGTAAGTTGCTAAGAGTTTGATGTTTCAAAACCTGTTATCTAGTGGAGTGATGAAAATCAACCACAGAACTGCTAACAGATTGAAGTGACTTGGCCCGTTTCAGCCAAGCACAGGTTTTAAGTGTGTAGGCATGGACAATTGGGGAGGATGGGTTTTAAGCCCCAGAAGTAAATGAAACCAATGCGGAGACCGTGCTGTGTGTATCCAGGCTGGCAGAGCAGTACAGAGAGCAGAGCTGGATGGCGGTAGCTGACTTGGAGAAGGAGCTCAGGGAGATGGAGGCGCAGTATGAAAAGCAGTTTGGAGATGGATCAGGTGAAGACGAAGCGGAAGACCAGGAGCTCAGAGATGGACAGGATGGTAACTTCCTCCATTCATTAAAGACCGTAGGAAAGGTTTTTATTATGTACTCGGGACACTCACAAGCACCTGTACAGGGTTCCGGTGTGACACAGCAAGGAATGGGAGGGCAGGTGGAAACCCGGAGAGCACCTGGGCTCCAGCCGATTGTTGCTAGCTTCATGCTTGTTTAAAGAATGAGGCTAGAAATTGGATTTTTATGTGCCATCTCCCAGTTTTTAAATATGGCAGATAATTGAAAAACAATTTGGCATGGCCAAGTGAAGGTGGTCTATGGAAGTACACAGTATAATTGCAGTAATTTCATAATTTTCTGACCATGTTTTAAGCTATGTGTCTGCGTAAATATAATGACAAGTGGGCATATTATCAGGTGTAACTGGTTATTTTGTAAAAATGCAATTAAGCAGTAGGTCAAATTTTAATAGTAACTCTTTCCGGAAAAGCTGGTGTTGTGCAGAAGTCTGTCCAGTATGTATAAGTTGTCTCATTTCTGACCTGTAGAAGGGCTCCTGTTTTGTGCTGAAAGGTGTCTTTTCTCTGCCTCTGTCATTAGAGCATAGGCATGTGACTACCATAAAAGGAGAGGAGTGGGCATTGTTGAGAATAGTGGTCAATATACCTGACTTTCCCCACTGTCTCTGGCTATTTCATGATAAAAAACTAAATGATCTAAACATAGTTTAATTAATTTTACCTTATTTACAAGTGTTGCTTTTCATTGAGTAATAGCTCATGGTAAAATGACACTTTCGTTTACTCCAAATGATTAGGAAATGGAACGTTTTCTTAATAAATTAGAAGTAGTGTGTGTAAAAGTGCTTTGAGAGCTATAAAGCACCATATAAATGTAAGGTGACATGATTATGTAGAGTTTTACAATCTATAAGGTGCTTTCACATACACAGTCTTGCTTTGTTCTCCCACGGTACCCCTTAAATATAGGTTTTGCTCATGTAATTATCTCAGTTTTACTGATGAAGAAACTAGAACTCTGAGAAGCTCTGGTATTTTTCTGAGAACATATGAAAACATTCTTAGGTGCAGATTATGTCTTCAGTATTCTTTATTCACTGTTTGAATAAGCTATTTGAAAGCATACACATAATTAGAAAGTATCTTATACTAAACATTGGTGATATTTTGATTACTTCAAAATGTCCTTCAGAATCATACTACCATTACTTATTATAAAAAACCAAAATGTGGAATATAGGAGAGAGATCTTGGGATCTTGATCCCATAATGAATCTGAAACAGCAGTCAGTTTACTTATTTCTTCTAAAGAGAGAATGTGAAATTGTGCAGAGACTTTCAGCAGAGCTTAGATTTTGTAAAGGGTCAGTACTGATAGTAATTATTCCATTGTAATAAAGCTTCACGCTTATAAAATCTGTGAAGACAGTGTTGGAATTTACAAATAATATGCTGTTTCATGAACCGTTTTTCTCATAGGGAATATCATGAGCTATTTAAGCTGGTTTAAGGGCCTGAAAGTAGATGACAGTCATAGGCACTACACTGCATGTCCATTTGTAGGGCCTTCCCTGGTGGCTCAGACGGTAAAGAACCTGCCTGCAGTGCAGGAGTTCCAGGTTCGATCCCTGGGTCAGTAAGGTCCCCTGGAGAAGGGTACAGCTACCCACTCTAGTATTCTTGCCTGGAGAATTTCATGGACGGAGGAGCCTGGTGGGTACAGTCCGTGGGATCATAAAGAGTAGGACATGACTGAGCGACTAACTTTTTCACTTTTGCACTTGTATCAGACACGACTGAGTGACTGAACTGAACTTGTTGAAAAAACTGCTTTGTGGTATGGTAGTGACATTTGATTTTCTGAGCTTAACACACATCTAGGACTCAGACAGTTTTTCGAATCATCTTCTGAGTAGACTTATAAAAAGAACTTGAAAGATAAAGTGATTTATTTGAATGCCTTCCCGTGTAATTCAGTGCTGCTTTTAAAAGGCCAGCTCAAATCCTGGTAACGTGTTTTTTTTCTTGGTGAAGAAGTAACAAATTTAATTTCCTTACCAAAGAGATGTAGTTTGCTAACATGTTTTAGATTTATGTTCTGATCGAACAGGCTTCTCACTGTAGGCTTCCCTCTGGCAGGTAAAGATAGCGACGAGGCCGAGGACGCAGAACTTTGTGATGGCCTTTACTGCCCGCGTGTGATAAGTCTTTCAAGACTGAAAAGGCGTAAGTTTACTATCTCTGCACTCACCTCTTCTTTCGAGGTGAGGTGTAACACTTGAAAGTCCTTAAAGAAAATGCTCAGAGCAGTTGTTCGCTCGCCCTCACCTTTCATCTTGGAGGAGTATCTTCCCAGTGGAGAAGGGGAACCATCTGCACCAGCAGTTAAGCCTGGTGTACTAATTCTCATTCATGCTGTGTTCCTCTTTAAATGTGTATGCTGTCTCCAGAAAGAAACGTTGCTTGTTTCGGTGAAGAAGGCAGAGTCACAGAGGCAAGGGGCCGCTGAGCTGAGGCTGGTCCCCTCTCTCCACTGATGTGCACACTCACGTCCAGCCGTCACACTGCCTTGCAGGCCATGGCCCCCAACCCAAGGCCTTTGGATCTGTCCTGCCCGTAGTGTATTTGCTGAAGTGGCAGGACTTTGTAATAGGGGAGCAGTGATGAAGGGAGAAGTATTAAAAAGGATCCTGTCCTAATGCAGGAGGTACGGGGGCAAATTCAGGAGAAAACAAGAGGAGAACTAGCAAGGGAGAAAGGAGCAGAACGTGTGCAGTAGAGAAGGCGGAGGTCAACAATGGAAATGGGACTGTGGGAATCCCAAGTGGTACCCCAGTGTAACCCCAGGGAAAAGTGATAGTGTCAAGAGGACCGGTGCAAGGCAGACAAGTTACAACCAAACAGAAACAAAAGCAACAAGGAAGGAGGTTTGAAAGATTATTTTTTATTTGGAAACTGAATATCAAACTGGCAAGTTGCATGAATAGAATATAGAGCGCCCAGCTCACCTTTTTGCTCACATTTCACCCCGTTCTCATGTGCTTATTCTCTTTCCACACACAGACAGGATTTTTACTGGAATAATCCGAGAGCAAGTTTTGTGCCTAAGGCTCCTTTACTTCTAAATACTTTAGTATATATTCCTTAAGAATAAGGACATGCTTTCACATAGTCACAGCTGTCAGCTTCAGGGAAATTTAGAACGCTGATGCAGTACTTTTCATTTACTACCCGTGTTTCACTTCTGTCAGCTGATTCTTTGTTAACGTTCTTTGTAGCATTTTCCCAGCTTCAATATAGGATCTAGTGTAGGATCACGTATTATTGCATTTATTTATTTGGTCTCATTTAATCTCGACCAGTTCCCTTGTCTGTGCCATTGACAGTTTGGAAGAGTACTGACCTTCCAAAGTCTTTTTTAAGCAGAGCATTTCTCACTTGGGATTTGTCCATTTCCTCATGATTAGATTCAGGTTGCTCGGTCCTAGCTAGAGTGCTGTGCACGCCTGTGTTGCTCTCAGGGTTTCTGTCTAGAAGCACAGACGGCTGCCTGCTTCATGGCTGGTGATCATTTTGATCATCCAGTCAGGGAGTTGCCTTATTTTTCCACTGTATAGTTAGTATTTTTCCCTTGCAGTGTTTTCCCTTGTAGCATGTTTAATATGTGGGGAGACACTTTAAATCCCTGCAAATAATCTTTCTCTTGATCAAAATTTTCCCCCTAGATTTAGCATCTATTGATGATTTCAGCTTGTGCTAGTCTTCACTAATTGTCTCAAAATGGGGCTTTTCCGGGGCCAGTGCTCCTCCATCATAAGTCCTCATTTGCCCTTCTGTTGTACATGAGAGCATTGATCTGCATATCTGTCGTCAGAATGAATTTAGGAATTTTGTTTCAGTATGTTAAACTCATCATTGCCCTTTTCATGCTCAGGATTTCCCAGGTGTGTTCAGTGACAATTCCATCAACCTGACTCCTCTATCCTTTGAAGTGTCTGAGTCATGTTTTTGAACAGTTACTTTCCGGCACAGAATGTTCCAGTTTCTCCTGAAAATCTCGTTCTTACGGGGAATTTTAGTGGGAATGAAAAGTGGGCAGTCCCCGCTAGGAAGTCCAGATCTGAACAGGGTGAGACCCGGTCCTTCAGTGCCGTCAGCTTTACTTTGTTACGTGTTAGTTAGTTGCCCGTGGGAGCACTGAGATAGACACCGCGTCTATAGTGTCACACAGAATGGTAGAGACGCGCCTGAACTTACATTTAGGGTAGTGAGAAAAGAGACTCTTCCTGAAAAAAGCAAAAGGACGTACACTACTCTTATACTTCAAGGCCTCACATCACCATTTCTGAGATCCAGGGGTCTCCCTTTAAATGTTAGAATCTTGCTTTGTGATTTTCCACTTAGCCATACTTAAGTGATTAAGAGAAAACAGTGGGTGAAAGTTTGAATTCTTAGAATGGGAAAAGAAAAATATGGAGAATTTGACCAAAAATACAAGGAAGAAACTATGTAGATAAGAGGACAAAGGGAAAGGAGGGGGGAATGCTGGAATACAGGAAAAAAGAACAGTCATGGGCTTCCAGTGTACTTAAATGCCTAAGAAATCCCCAAAGGGTTCTGTGTCTCCTTAAAGTATCACTGATGATTTGCTTATTAGTTAATGGGAAAAAAGTAGATTTCAGCTTGGTTGTATTCATCCAGCAATACAGTTGGGCATCTGTGAATTAATCCCGTTTCAGTCACTCATTTCAACTTGTCCTTTCAGTATGAGGAATCATGAAAAATCAAAGAAGCATCGGGAAATGGTTGCCTTGTTAAGACAACAGTTGGAGGAGGAGGAAGCAAATTTTTCAGGACCTCAGACTGATGAGAACAGTCCGAATGCCAATTCCGAGGAAGAGATGGAGGAGGCGCCAAAACAAAAGTACTTCTAAAAATGTCACTAGACCTACTTAGCCCATTTAGAGATTGCATTTAAATGCTGTTTTATTGCAGAGAAATTATTCTGTTATGCTAATATTGTCTGTGTTTCTTTTAGTTAAGAGAACTTTCAAATATTGAAATGGATAAAGACATGATGTCAGATATAATTTTTACAGACTGTTTTATGACTGTATTAATAGCAGTTTTATAACTGGCTGATTGATATGCTAATTACTATCAATTGAACCACTTATATTTTTCTAAAATGATAACGTGGGTATTTTTCTTTAATGCTTTATGATACTCAATATTTTTTAATATGTTATTCTTTGTATCACTAGTATTTTGGTATTTTTTCTTTTTCTTAAGTCAAATATTTGACATTTTGATCTATGTTTGTTCTTAGGCTTTCTAAAAAACAGAAGAAAAAGAAACAGAAACCAGCACAGGTACGCTGAAAAAGTTTAATTAACATTCAGTATCAAATGTAAAGTTGGAATGCTCTTGTTTATTCAGTGTAAACTGTATTAAGGAGAGGAACTTTCACACCCTCATTTCATATTGATTGTAAAACAGATTGCTGCTGCTGCTGCTGCTAAGTCACTTCAGTTGTGTCCGACTCTGTGTGACCCCATAGACGGCAGCCCACCAGGCTCCCCCATCCCTAGGATTCTCCAGGCAGGGACACTGGAGTGGGTTGCCAGTTCCTTCTCCAGTAAAACAGATTAAAAGGAGCTGAAAATATTTTGGTTTTGCAGTGCTTGCCTCATTATATGGGCTCCCCTGGTAGCGCAGCTGGTAAAGAATCTGCCTGCCATGCAGGGCCTTGTATATGTGGTCAGTTACCTAGTTACTGTTGTTTGTGTGTTTAAAAAATTTGCATGTGGAATTCTCATAATATGGATTAACTGAGGGATCACATTAAAAACATCTAGACACACGTGATGGTAAGATTTTTAAATCAAGGCAGCCGTTCGCCTCATAAATATATGAAAATGTAAGGATTGATCATTTGTATATCCAAGTTTATTGTGCCAACAATGTAAATGAAATTTTGGAAAGGGAAAATTTGCTTTCCTACTTCTGGGCATGTATCTGGAGAAAACTCTAATTTGAAGAGATCTATGCACCCCAGTGTTTATAGAAGCACTGTTTATAGTAGCCAAGACATGGAAGCAAAGGTCCTTCAATAGATGCATGGATAAATAGGGTGTGGTGCATATACACAATGGAGAATTATTCAGTAATTAGAAAGAATGAAATAATGCCACTTGCAGCAATGTGAATGGACCTAGAGATTAAGTGAAGTAAGTCAGACAAAGATAAATATCATAAAATATCACCTATATGTGGAATAAAAAAATGATGCAAATGAACTAAACAAAAATAGACTCACAGATATAGAAACTAAGCCAACCAATGGGATTAGCGGTAGGGGGAGGCAAATTAGTTGAGAGTAACATATATACTCTACTGTTTATAAAATAGTTAAATAACAAAGACCTGTTGTATAGCACAGGAAACTATATCTTACAATAACATATAATGGAAAGGAATTGAAAAAATATATGTTACCGAATCACTTTACTGAAAACCTGAAACCAATACAACATTGGGAATTAACAATAATTTTTAAAAGTGGTTAAAAAAGGAGTATTTGCTTAGAAACTTGTAGTGATTGTGATTCTTGAAAAAACTGTTTAAATGACTCAGTAAGTCATTTAAATATATCACCTTGGGGGTTCATATTGAATTTCTATCTTAAGAATCATTAACTAAAAGTATGTTATAATACAACATACTGTGTTACACATATATATGTTGTTAATATGTGTAACACAATTTTGTGGATTTTTGAAGCTATAAAAACAAAATGAACTTGTCCATTTTACTAAGGATATTTGGTGATTCTACAGGGAATGGAATTGATTTCTGTGCTGTTTAATGTGATCTAATTATGTTAACTTATATTAAGTATTAAATGTTAACTGTAGTTTTTTAAAAATTGGAAGTGTTTCTATGAAAACTTAGGTAATGCACTAATAATTTTTCATAAAACTTTAGATTTGGCTTGTTTATCCAAATGGTTTATGTTTGATAAGTTTTACCTGTTTTATGGGCTTCCCTGGTAGCTCAACTGGTAAAGAATCCACCTGCAATGCGGGAAACCCCAGTTCGATTCCTTGGTCGGGAAGATCCCCTGGAGAAGGGTTATGCTATCCACTCCAGTATTCTTAGGCTTCCCTGGTGGTTCAGTCGGTAAAAAAATCCACCTGCAGTATTAGAGACCTGGATTTGATCCTGGGTTGGAAAGATCCCCTCCCTGGCAACCCACTCCATTATTCTTGCCTAGAAAATTCTCATGGACAGAGGAGCCTGGCAGACTACAGTCCATTAGGGGTAGCAAAGAGTCAGACACGACTTAGCCACTAAGCACAGCACAGCTGTTTTAAATTTCAGAAATTATCATGACACATAAATTAATCACTATTAAAGCTGTGACTTGGAACTTTTGCCTCAGTTATAAAACCACACAGCAAATTGTATGTTCCTTTTATAAAATGACTCATGTCATTTTCCGCCCAAAGACTCGCTAGTCATTAGTTTAGAACACTTTTTTCTTGTGTGCCAGAACCACTGGAAAAGACAGAATAGAGAGGAATTTATACCCAGTAGGTCCTAAGAGTGCAGCAGTAAGCACATGTATTTGTATTCTTTTACCAAGGAAGATACTTAAGTTTACGACCCCATTTTTCCCTCCAAAGGTGTGTGTATTCCTTGATGATACCTATGGTTTCTGATTATATCAGGGAGAAAGCTGCAATTCAAATCTAGTTTTCTGTAGCACTTTCCTGGATTTTTCTAAGTTCTTTTTGAAGGAAAGGTAATGTGGGGAGACATACAGGTAGATAAAGGAGCAGAAAGCAGTAGATACTAAGAAACTCCAGGTTGGGAGTTTTCTGTATTGTCAAAAAATTTGCATAAACCAACAGGATTGTGAAAGAAAACCTCAGAAAATTGAAATTGAGTGTAAACAGAACCTTCTTGCTGACAACAAGGAAGAATTAATGCAAGAAACTTTGAATGCAGTACCCTGAACACCATCCATGGAACGTACTCTGAAGACAAAATTAGCTGCAAAGAAAAGAATCTTAAACTTAGGAGATATTTTAGTGATATTGGTGTGGTATTTCGGAAACTATTTTTACGTGTATTATAGGATAAAGCAAATAAGTAAATATACTAATGTTGTCGGGAAACAGATTCTCTTGTAGGAGAGGGAAATACAGGTATAGACTGAGGGAAGGAGAGAACACTGATGTACTACTGGAATTGGAGGTATGATGTTAAAAAGATAAACAAGACACAAATGCTCAGTATACGCTGAGGGCGCTGAAGCAGTGATACCCAGTAGCATGGAGCATATATAGCACACGCATCTGAGTTTCTAAACCCCCTTCCCAGTAAAAGGAGTCAGGATTTGGTCCTTGGGAAAATGACTCATTCTAGGGCTGAGACAGAAAGTACAAGGTGAGCCTGGATTATCAATCCTGGAAATAAAGGGAGTATCCAAAAATTTATGGGAATAAGTCAGAAATACCCAGAAGTCAGCTACGGGCTTGCCAAATATGAGAAATTTTGAGTCGTCAAAAAGAATAATGGTGACAGATTTTACATATTGATTTTATTTTTAAAAAAATCACGAGTCTATATTGAGCCTTAAAAAGAGAGTTGGAGAAAGGAGGCAGATGGGAAGGCATCACTCCAAGAATATGAATTAATACAAATGCAAATGGCTGGACTCTTCTGGACCCACCAGTATAGTAAATGGCTTACATAAGAATCATCAATAGATGCCAGATCCTTGGGGTAAATAGCTATTAGGGAAGAAGATACTGATACACTCTGTTTATTACGTATTAAAAAAAGGAAAACGTGTTTCACAGTAGAAAAATCCAGCAATAACCATCTTAACCAAATGATGAGACTTTAATCACTGGAAAATGGAAAGTGACATTTTGCTTCCTGATAAAATGTACTGAGGGCATAGCAGTATGTCTGTAACATTCCTGCTAGAAATATGTAACCTGAATTTAATCACGAGGAAGTAACTGTTGTTGAGTCCCTAAGTTTTGTCTGACTCTTCTGCGACCCTATGGACTGTAGCCCACCAGGTTCCTCTGTCCATGGGATTCTCCAGGCAAGAATACTGGAGTGGGTTGCCATGCCCTCCTCTGGGGATCTTCCCGAGCCAGGGATCGAACCCGCATCTCCTGCGTTGGCAGGCAGATTCTTTGCCACTGAGCCACCAGGGGAGCCCTGCAGAAAAGGACATGACTGCAGTACATATATGGATACTGGCAGTGTTAGGTTCCTGGCTGTGAAGAGGGAACGGATAGGAAGGAGAGTGTTCTTCGGACAGACATGATATCTTCCTGCAGCTTGCTCTTATAGTTCTGGGGGTGAGTAGTCAAGGTGGGGATGTTTTGCAGAGAAAGGGAACAAGGGGAGAGAAGAAGGAGAAAACAAATGTGGCAAAACATTACCCAAGGCAAAAGCAAGCCAGTTGCATTTAGTGAAGATACATTTGTCCGGTGTTTTTTCTTGTATAATGCCTGTGTGTTGCTGTTTTTTTCCAATTGTAAAATAGTTGTTCATTGCCTGATCATTTGGAAACTATGGAAGACTATCAATATCATCCCTAATTCTGCCTATGGATATTCCTTAATGTTGAATTAAGTTGTAATCAAAGGTTATATATAATTTTCTCTCTTCTGTTTTTGCTGATGTGTTCTCTTTTCCCACATACTTGAATCAGTGTCTTTGGGAACATGACTTTGAAGAGCTCCATAATTTTCCTTCATTTGTTCAACCATTCACTTACTGAATATTTGGATTGTTTCCATTTCCCCTAATTTCATATTTCTCTAATGGACATTCATATTTTTTTTTCTGCCTCTCCTTTTTATTCCCTGAAGATATCCTCCTACTAGAGTGTACAGGACATGACCATTGTGTATTATAGCTGTTTGGTAACATAATATAAAAAACTAGTGGTATTATAGTATTTATTTTATAATGGTGCACATATTTTCTTACCTAGAACTATGATGATGATTTCAATGAAAATGGAACTGGAGAAGGAGTAAAGATTGACCTGGAAGATACCAACCGAAATCAAAACAGTGCCAAAGAATCAGAAGATAGTCTCCAAAAAAATGTTGGGGTCACAGAGACTGTGGAACTGTGCGATGACCCCAAAACTGAGGCTAAAAGGTAAGACAGAGTCACGTGTTGTTTTCTAGTTACTTAATACTGGTAGTGAGGATGGCTTTTCATATATCAAGTAAAATACCCTTTCCCATGATGGACACTGGGAGTTGGATGTATCTGTGACTTATTCATACACATGTATGTCTACCAAGGATGATGTTGGAGGGAGAATGCTAGACAGTGTGCTCAGACGTTTCAGCAGCATGGCCCAAAGCAGAAAGGAGTTTCATGGACCGAGTTTCTGTTTTTCTCATCCTGGTGAAGTCCTTATTATGTGCTGGGTCAGTAATCCTTGGCAAGGCTACAGACAAGGCCATGCTCCACTCACCTGAGCATCACCGCCCAAACCATCGCACTCCAACCAGGCAGCCTGCATTCCGCCCCAGCACAGGGCATCAGGGTGGATGTGCCAGCTTGGGGCCTTCGCTCTCTGGATGCCTGGGAGTCATGGTGCTGCCCAGGCCTCCAGGGTTGGCCAGGGGGAGGTCTCAGATGAGTGGTATGGATGCCTTGAAGACTGGAGAGTGGAAAGCTGGAAGGGGGGTTGCAGCCACTCTGATGCTCGGTGTGTGTCCCCATCTTACACACGAGGAAACTGAGTCTGGGGTAAATGACTTGCCCCAGGACAAAAACTGGTAAGTGGAAAGGCTGCCTGGCTACATGGAGGACCCAGCTCTGCTAGTTCATTTATTTTCCGTATGACTTCTGTGTGGGTTTAAAAACCACTGGGGAAGGAAAAGGGGTACTCAGTGCTCACAGTCAGACTGTGACAACCACTAATAAAATTCCTTTTCCTCACTTAATAATGTGAGAAAAAGAATCAGAATTCAGGTGACCTCTTCCCTGCTGAGGAGTGGTGGAGCTAGGGTGGACACCCCACCACCCGAGCTCCCCCTGCCCAGTGGCCCGATGACCAGTGCTTTTCTGCAGGGCCCTCTCTCCTCCTTCTCTGCAGTGCACAGACACTAGCTGCCTACTACGTGTATGTGTGTGTCTGGAGTACATTTTTTCCTTCTTATTTATTTTTTATCAACTGACATACAATATTATGTTAGTTTCAGGTATATAACATAGTGATTTGACACTTATATACATTACAAATTGATACCACAATAAGTCTACTAACTGTCTCCATATAAAATTAGTGTAATTTTCTTGAGTATATTCATATGAATACATTATATCTCCTCTAAAGTACATTTTAGAAATAAAGTCTTAGATACTAGCTTCGGAGATGTAGCTGTCTTTCATAATATGTTAAGTTCTTTGGGAATAGTATCCTAAATTTTCCCAAATTAGCCTAAATGCTAAATGTTGTTGGATATATTTGTGACCTCTGATGTTATTTTGTAAATTAGTAAATGTTGAATCTGTTGCCTTTTATGTCATTGTGTCTTTTTCTTGATATTTTCAAAGCTGGCTGAATACTGCATAGTGTTGTGTTACACTCCTTATCAGCATCTTTTTTAAAAAGATTTTGTTTACTTGTATTTATCTTTGGCTCTGCTGCATCTTCACTGCTGTGTGGCCTTTTCCCCGAGCTGCAGGAGTGGCGGCTGATCTCTAGTTGCGGTGTGCGTGCTCCTCGTTGCAGTGGCGTGTCTCACTGTGGAGCGTGGGCTCCAGAGTGCTTGAGTGGTTGCGGCACATAGACTCACTAGTTGTGGCTCCTGGGCTCTGGAACACAGCCCCAGCCAGTGGCTCCGGCTCACAGGCTTAGCTGCTGGTGGCGTGTGGAATCCTCCTGAATCAGAGATTGAACCCATGTCTCCTGCATTGGCAGGTGGACTCTTGACCACTGAGCCACCGGGGAGCCCCATTTGTCAGCATCTTTTAAATGTATAGACCACGTAACTTAATAGACTCCTAGGTTCTGACTGAAGAACTTTATGAAGTGCTTGACAGCATTTTAACTCATTGGTTATAACCCATCCCATCTGTTCTGTAAACATAGTTGCACTCAGATTTTACTGTAAGACTTTGGCCAGCACAAACGAGGGAAAGTATGAGAGCACTAAGGAAAATAAAGATTCACATAGCAGAGTAAGTGGAGGGACGTTCTGCAGTTAAGCAGAACAGGAGGAAACTGAATATACCGACTGGCGGTCTCAGGGTTATAGAATACAGGGGAGAGAAACTCATCACATCAACAGAAAGACATTATCTTTTAATAAAAGAAAATGCTTTGCATGTAGCAAATTTAATTATATGAAAAATGCATTGCAGTGTCTGTCTTTCTCATTTCACTGTGGCACTGGTGAAATGTTTATCATCAACTGAATCAGGTGTAACAAGTTGTCTCTTAATGTCATAGATATTTGTGAGCACTGTAGGTTGGCCATGAAGATGGTTTGCTTCAGTAAATGGAGTATTAAGTGCTTACTTTTTTTTCTTTTACAAAAATATGCTGAATAAAAGTTCAAAGATATTTTAGAGAGCTTGCTTTATCTTGTGTTTCAACTTTTAAGTAAATTCCTTTTTTTTTGTATCAAATTTGGTATCTAATGTTACCTCTAAAGTTGTTCTTTAAAGTTGTTCATTTGAGATGTGACAGTTAATTCACTGGCCATTAAAATGAATGAATTTTTCTTTAAAATGCACATTACTCTTTTGAATCTTCTTGGGTTCTAAATGACAGTTAAAAGGGCGGTGCGTTATTATTGAATTAGTCTGAATTCTTTCATTTATTTTCCAGTGTTTCTAAACCCAAAGGAAAGAAAGCCAAAGATACTAAAAAGTCTGTCAGAGTACCTGCTGAACCACAGACAATGGTAAGTCCAAACAATATTGACAGCTTTTTTTTCAGTGGACCTCATTGTTTAAACAGTGTAATCTACATTATTGATTCTAATCTAAAGATTTAAGTGTGTACCTGGTGAACCCTTCACCTGCTGCATACATGTGGCTCCATCAGCAGTTTTCCTTGATGAATGTAAAATTTATTCAGAATATATGTGCCACTGACATTTTTTTCTTTATGGTAAACAGAGGCACACTGAACATATCAGATTATATCAAAACAGTACTATTCGTTACTTTGAAATCCAGGACCTTATTCTTATGGCATGTGCTCTTGAATTCTCAGGACCCTGAGAGTTGATGATATTAGTTATTGGAACTCAGTTTCCAAGAACAGTTGCCTCTGCTGAGTCTGTCTTGTTATTTTGCAATTGCTTGATATTTAATCTCAACATGAAAACATTGTTCTCAGATAATAACACTTGCTTTTATTTATGATTTTTCCCCCTTCTCAGAGTGATGTGCTTATCAGCTGTACAACCTGTCACAGTGAATTTCCATCCCGGAATAAACTTTTTGATCATCTAAAGGCCACTGGTCATGCAAGAGCACCTTCGTCCTCAACATCTTTGAACAGTGTAACAAATAGTCGAAACAAGAAAGAGAAACGTAAAAACAGATAGGAATTCTGCCAGTGCTTTTTTCTTTCAGTTGTCTCTAGCTTTTGAAACCAAAAACTGAACTGAAATCATCTAACGAGTTAAAATTTCGGTGATCTGCAATTTATTGCATTGTGGAAATTATTTTTATCTTGTAAAAACATTTTTTGTTTAATATATATTTTTTAAACATGTCATTAGTGACTGAATTCTACTTTTGCCATCTGAAATTGACTTGAATGTCCCAAAACAGGTAAATATTGTAAAGTATACATTCTTGACTTATGTTGGCTCATGTGGACAGAAATGTACAGGGAGAATTAAATTATTTTAACACATACAAATTCTCCTTTCTGCTTTATTTTGTGAATTTCACATGAAGTATTTTTATATGATTCAATGCTTTTGTGTTTTGTCCTGCTTCATGATCCGTTGATGACTCAGATCATTTAAAATCGTCATAGATTTTTTTCCATCTGATACCATGACTCCATTTCTGATTTTAAAACCATTTCCAAATAACCTGTTGTTGATTAATGCACTCCCCCACCCCAGAGGATAATGATAAGTGGAAACTAATTGAACATACATGGTTGTTTTTCAGCAATAGTATTTCTTCAAGGTATATCTGTTTAACTTGAGATTTTACTAGTAATTATCAGTAGGATATATCTTTCGGTTTTTCACCATGATTTGACTCATAGAGTTGAAACAAATTAATTTATAGGGTGCTTCCTCCTCATAAATGTGCACAGTGGCAGATATAAATAATGATGAATTCAGGTGGCCCATGGTTCACAATGTATTCTGACTCTCTAATAGACGATATTCTTCCTTGGATTTTTTTTTCACTGTTTCAGAAGTTTTTTTTTTTCATCATTCAATGGAGAGAAACTTTTTAAATGAAAGATTGTTCTCCAGGGCTGCTATTTATGCCATCTATTCTGTAAAAGATGAATATTAAAAGAAATAGGGAGAATCTTTATGAGTGTGGTCGAGTACATGGATCAGTGATGAGTC
This sequence comes from Nanger dama, assembly GCA_917880005.1. Lineage (NCBI taxonomy): Eukaryota > Metazoa > Chordata > Mammalia > Artiodactyla > Bovidae > Nanger > Nanger dama. Next base: position 243,092 of record CAKJTW010000040.1, read on the forward strand.
AGTTTTTAGGATGGATTAAACAGGCAGTGTTTTTAGCTGAACTTGAAAGTACTTTTGAACTCACTCGCTTTGAAATATATACTTGCTGTTCAGTGAGGTTAATTCTCTCCATATATCCTTGAATCATCAAATGAAGCAATCTTTAGTTATGCATAAACTCTAAAACACGGGGTCCCTGATGGCAAGTTTTTCTGAACTGTTCATGGATAATATTGATGATATGGATCCATTTTGTGTGATGGACTTAAAAATATACATTTTGGCTAAATTTTTTATCTTTTTCATTTTAGATAGGTATTTATTTTCTTTACCTTCTCCTCTTTCTATCTAACTTATTGCTAATTCTTTCTAATTATTTTCCTTCATTTCTTGGTCCCTTTAGAGGAAATACCAGCCAATTTTCTGTCTTGGGTCTTTTCCTCTCAAGTTTCATCTGAACACTCAACCACCTTCCTGTAATTTGAGCAAGATGAATTGGTCATAATCATGAATAGGGATAGTAATGAACTGGGAGGGCATATTAGTCACAGGTTATTTATCATCAGTAAAGAATTGGAAGTCATCTGGAAAGGCAGATAGTGTCCTACAGACACTCTTCAGACCTCCCTTGCTTTCCATGCAGTTAACAACCCTGCAGGTGTATTTAAATTTATTCCTACTACATGTGAAGATCAGGTTGGGGTTACTTGTCAGTTTTATTCTGATTGTCAAAAATCATCTATACTTTTAAGAGATCAGTTGTGATTGGAAATTAAGTTTCATGTCTCATCCTGTGTGTGCTGCTGCTAAGTCATTTAACTTCTCTGAACTTCACGTTGCTTATGTCTGACTCAGTTGTTAGCATAATAATATTGTCTCCATTTATCACACAGGATTATTATTAAGATCAAATACAATAGTATATGTGAAAATGTCTTTTTTTTAATGCAAAAACTTTACACACAATGCTGGTTGTTGAATTGGATAAATTAAACCTTTTCCAGTTAAAATATTTGCAGATAGCAGTATATGTGCTGAATTATATGTCCTTTAAGTTTTAAGGGAATTTCCAATCTACTTCTGAAGAGGAAAATAGAAACATATGTTATGCCAAGGGTAAAATGTTATTTTTGGTGACTCACAGACATTCAGTTTTGTCTGAGGCAGAGTAGAATATTGAAAAATATTTGAGCTCATATTTTACATTGATCTCATATAAATCCAGTGGTAATTATTATCTTGATTGAAGTTAGTTCATGTATGGAAGATACATCGCTTGTTGGTTCTGGAAGGAGAGTGTTGGGGAAATCCCATGTTTTTCTCTCCATAATCCATTCAGTTATACCAAAGCTTGGGTTCTCCATAAAGTCCAATGAGAGTTTCCCTATTTCAAAATAGGAGCAGTATCCTTATCAAAAGCCCAACACTATAGGAAAGTAAGATTGCATCAAAATGAAAAACATCTGCAGAACAATAGGCACCATAAGTAAAAAGACAAGCCTCACTCAGTCTGGGAGAAAATGTTTATGATACATGTAACTGAGAAAGGATTAGTATCCCAAATACATTAAAAGACAAAAGAACCTCCTATAAGTCAGTGAGCAGTTGACAGCTATGCATTAATATGAAGTAGTTCTGAAAGTTCAAGACCCCTTTTAACAATTGAGAAGCCCAAACTGGTTTTCTGTTGGTAGGTTATATCTATTGGTAGTTAAAATAGAGGAATTTTAGAAGTATTAACTTACTGAAAATAATACATGTTAAATAACACTTATGGAAAGCAACTTTTCAAAGTGAAAGTTTAATGAGAAGAGAGGCATTTGTTATACATTTCTGAAGATTTCTTTAACGTCTGGCTTAATGGAAAACAGCTGGGTTCTCATATCTGCTTCTGCAGTCAGTCTGTTGCTCTATGTTTTGGTGAAAGTATATGAAGAAAATTGAGCCTCCTGTGGATAGGAAATTGGATAAAGAAGGACCTTGTGGACCGTCCCTAGATCTCCCAAGATCCTCAGATCACACTTAGAACTGCTGCATTAGAAAAATGGGTAAAATATATGACCAGAAAAAGCTTGAGTAGTCAAACTATGAAAAAGGGGATCATTATCAATGATAATCAGGGAAATAACAACTTAGTTGTTTCATGTGTTCAGATGGGCAAAAGGCAAAAAAAGTCTCACAGGCTCAAGTGTTGGTAAGAATGGAGAAATGAGAACAGTTGCTTCAAAGTGATGGTGTCTATGACAGTGGAAGATGTACCCCCTGACTTGACAACTCCAGGGTAGTCTTAGAGGCTCACAGTGTCTGTGGAGTCACAGCACGGGGACTGTCACCCAGGACCCACCCCCAGAACTGCTGAGTGAGTTTGAGGTTAACACGACTTCTCAGGTGACTCCTTGCAACTTGAGAAGCAGCACTCTAAGGAACCCATGTGCAGGTGGACAAGAAGACTTAGTGGCTGCTTACAGCTGAGTTGCTTGTGTCTGGGAAAATCTGGAGACGGACCCTACATTTCCATGAACAAGAAAAGAAATCATTGCATAATGGGTAATTAGATGGCAAATGAACAGTTAAAATGAGTGGACTTGGTATGTAGCATCAGTGGCTGGCACTTAAAAAAATATTGAAAACAGAGCAGAAGGTGACATGTATGCCACTTATATGTAGTTTTTAAAGTACTATTGTTATTTATAAGGAGAAAATACAGAACCATCAGTGGAAAACACTTCAGAAAAGCAGTTGCCTCGGAAAGGGAAGGAGAGGAGTGGAATGGGAGCGTGGCAGCAAAGGCTCCCCATCTGAGCCAAGACTTCTGACTAAGATCTGAAGGAAGATGTTAGCATTGATTAATTCTGAGTGGTGGCAATGAGGATTTATTACTCTAGTACCATGTTTTCATTAAGTACTTCAAATGTCCAGAGAAATACAAATTAGTGGTCCATTTCTTGTTAATAGAAAATACACTTGCACGAAAGGGGAGATGAAGGATTTCAGGTCTACATTTTATTGCTGGCATATTCCATGAGCTCATTGGCAGAGGCTGTTACTTGTCTCTATTCTGATTTTTAATTGGGTGCAGGCCACCTAGAATCTAAAGATTACCTTCCCAGCATGCAGCTAGGTGTCAGTAAGTTCTGGCCAGTGATCTGAGCAACTTTTGGAATGTGTCCTCAAAGACCTGGGAGGTTCGTATTCCTTCCTCCACCAGCTTAAATAAACAGGTAACTACGAGCTTCCAGCTCCCCATCTGGGACCATGAATCCTCACAGGAAAGTGCCGTCCTTGACACTCTGAAGAACCCTACGAGCCCCCAGACTACTTGCCTCTGTGTTCCAGAGAAATAAACTGCTTTGCTGAAACCTCGGTGGTTTTGCATTTCCTGTCACAGGTGGCTCCCGTCCTGACTGCTTATTTTAAATTGAAAATAGTTCAATCCTTGGGTCAGGAAGATCCCCTGGAGAAGGGAATGGCTATCCACTCCAGGATTCTTGCCTGGGAGATCCCATGGACAGAGGAGCATAGTGGGCTACAGTCCATGGGGTCGCAAAGAGTCGGACACTTCTGAGTGACTAACGGTTGATTTACAAAGCTGTGTTAATTTTGCTGTAGAGCAAAGTGATTCAGTTATATATGTATTTTTTTTTCTTTTATATTGCTTTCCATTATAGTTTATCTCAGGATATTGAATATAGCCAGTTGATTCTTACTTCAGCGTGTGTACAGTTCCCTCCCCGTGTGAGAGGCATGGTTTCAGCAGCAGTGAGGGCGTGGGCTCTGAGCTCTGAGGGATCTGGGATTGACTTAGAGCGGCAGCACTAACTGATCTTGGGCAAGGCGTTTAAACGCAAGTCTTTTTTTTTTTTTTTTCCAATCTGTAATATAGGGGTGAAATCTTTGGCAGATTTGCAAAGGTGAAAACAACTGAGTGCTGTGCCTGGCACATAGTAGGCATTCAGTAACTATTAGCTTTTACTTTGAGGAATCTCTGCTGCTTTATAAGTTTCTTGCTTTATTTATCTTCACTTTGATTTCTGAAATCATCTAATGGACTGGTAATTTGGGGAGAAATCCATAATTACATTGATCCTATGGTGTATATTTATTTTTCAAGTACTAGTTTATATATTGGCGTTCTTTCTGGCTCAGATAGAACACAATTTGTACAGGCTAAAGCTAAAATATGCTATTTCAATGTGGTTGCTTGAACACTAATGGAGGCTGTCTTGTCAGTCAGTGATCCTAATGGTATTAGAAGGCTCAGTACATTTGTACAGATAATTACTTTGCCATTAAAATAAGTCAGGGCCCCAACATCGTTGATGTCCTTCCTTTCAGTATAAATTACTTGAATGTCACAGAGACAGTTTCTAGCAATTTCAAAAATGAAAAGGTCATAGTATTTCCAAGCATTTAGATAAAATGGTATATAGCTAATCTATCTCTTCAGATACTTATTTTCAAATTTAATAGTAACTCACACTTCTGTGTAGGAGGTAACTGTAGTCTCAGCATATTTCTCAGCAGAATTCCCAGCACTTCTATCCAGTAGCAGAGTCCGTCTCTTGGGATGTAGCTCCCTGTTTCTGGGACCGCCTGTCAGGGCTGTCTGCCAGAAACGCCATAGAAGGATGCCTGCCCCGGGGTGGGGGATGCTCTGAGGGACAGCAGGGTCCTGGGCTGGGGTTCCCTGCCTGCAGTTCAAGGGAGCCCCACAGTTTGATGAGGCCTCTGGCAAGTGAGCCATGCCACTTGCCACTGGCCATTCTTTTAAAAAGCCAGTACTCCACATATATATTTTCTCTCCAAACTTGAATTGGGTTTTGAAAGTGTAGGGCCAATGCAGATGGCAGATGACTGCGAGGAGACAGAAAACTTATCCAAAGTGGGCAGGCCCATCGACTGGCACGCCTTAGCTGAGATACGTGTGTTCCATGTTCTGGGTCAGCCTGAGAGAAAGCTGTGCCCTGCAGAGAGGTCCTCAGTGCTTTCCACACCCCCACTGGTATACGCACGCTCAGTCATTCCGACTGTTCACAACCCCACGGACTGTAGCCTGCCAGGCTCCTCTGTCCATGGAATTTTCGAGGCAAGAATACTGTGCGGGTTGCCATGGCCCCCTCCAGGGGATCTTCCTGACCAAGGGATCAAACCCATGTCTCTTGTGTCTCCTGTATTGGCATGCAGATGCTTTACTACTGAGCCCCTTGGGATACCATTAAACCAGCCACCCCTACCCCACTTGGCTTCCAGTGTTCTCTGCCCTCACGTGGCTGGAGGTGAGCCCAAAGGGATCCAGTCTCCTCCCTCATCCCAGCTGCCCCTTCCTGGGGCCTTCCCAATCCTGCTGCTCAAGGACCCTACCCATCTCAGGTCCTGGGTAATGGAATTCTTGGAGTAGGCACATGAGGGAGGCTTTTGAGGTTCCTCAAAACCAAGAGGCAGAGATGGTATTTCTTCCACTTACACAGAAGATCAGTGTGGAGAGACTGTAAGTCTTGAAGTTAGACTTACATAGGTTCAGAGCCCGGCTCCAAATGTATAAGGCTTGTTAACTAGGGCATACCCCCACCAAAACTTTGAGCCTGTTTCCTTTAAAGTAGAGAGGTTAATAATACTCATTTCATAAGTTAGTGGTTGTGGCTCATGGTAAAGAGTTCGCCTATAATGCATGAGACCCAGGTTGGAACCCTGGGTCAAGAAGATGCCCTGGAGACAGGGCATGGCAACCCATCCCAGTATTTTTGTCTGGAGAATTCCATGAACAGAGGAACTTGGTTGTTTACAGTTCATGGGGTCCCAAAGATTCTGGCAGAGAACCCTGTTGGGTAGTCCAAGAAACAGGGAGCTCATGTTAAGGCTGTATAATGTCATCCTTATTTAACTTATTATATGTGAGTAATTAAAGAGCCTCTTAATGAAAGTGAAAGAGGAGAGTGAAAAAGTTGGCTTAAAACTCAACATTCAGAAAACTAAGATCATGGCATTCAGTCCCATCATTTCATGGCAAATAGATGGGGAAACAATGGAAACAGTGAGAGACTTTATTTTGTTCAGCTCCAAAATCATTGCAGATGGTGACTGCAGCCATGAAATTTAAAAAACGCTTGCTCCTTCGAAGAAAAACTATGATAAACCTAGACAGTGTATTAAAAAGCAGAGACAAAGGTCCATATAGTCAAAGCTATGGTTTTTCTAATAGTCATGTATGGATATGAGAGTTGGACCATAAAGAGGCTGAGTGCCAAAGAATTGATGCTTTCAAACTGTGATATTAGAGAAGACTCATGAGAGTTCCTTGGGCTACAAGGAGATCAAACCAGTCAATCCTAAAGGAAATCAGCCCTGAATATTCATTGAAAGGACTGATGTTGAAACTGAAGCTCCAGTACTTTGGCCACCTAATGTGAAGAACTGACTCATTAGAAAAGACTGTGATGCTGGGAAAGATTGAAGGCAGGAGGAGAAGGGGGCAACAGAGAAAGAGATGGTTAGATGGCATCACTGACTCAATGGACATGAGTTTGAGCAAACTCTAGGAGATGGTGATGGACAAGGGAGCCTGGTGTGCTGCAGTCCATGGGGTTGCAAAGAGTCCAGATGCGACTGAGCGACAGAACCACCACACCAGGCCCACCCGGATCATCCTGGATAATCGTCTCAAGACCCTTAATCACTCTGCAAAGGCCTTTTTGCCTTGTGAGGAAATAGTCAGTTTTCAGGGATGAGAATGTAGACGTTTGCGGGCCTGAAGTGCTTTCTGCTGCCTACCAGAGGCTCCTCACTCAAGGGTCATTGCAAGGACTAAGATGTCAGTGCCTGTGGAGCAGGAAGTGCTCAGCCTGCCGCACAGCTGTCTTGCTGGCAGGTCTTAGGTCTTGAGTAGACCGTGATCTTCCTGAGGGCGATGAGGGACTCGTCCTCCTTGTCTCTCCTACACCATACCCAGGATAGTGCTGGAACCACCGCACAGCATCAGCAAACCTCTTGTTGGATATTGTAAGTCCATGATCCCTTTGTGGCTCTGTGTGCAGCTGGGCCAGTTCCAACAGGCACTGTCCCTCTGTGGAGCCAGGTCCCAGTGGTACTGATGCAACAGTCATCCAGTGAGAGAGCCCTGCTTTTCCATCAAACAGAAGACAGACCCGCACTGGCTTTATACACACTTGGTGAGAAGTTGAACCATAAAACTTCCTGTAAATCAAAACTATGAGCTTTGTGCAAGCCTAGAATTCTCCATCGGGCTCAGGATAGGCACAAGATCCTGTGTTCACATGACCCCTCTAAAGCAAAATCATGCAGCTTTGAGATTACAGAAGCATCCAATTTGGTTTTCTTTTTCAAGGAAATTTGAAATTTACCAGCTTCTTAATATTTTCCTCAGACCGTCACCTACTTTATAGGAGACAGACTCAGGATCCACAAGAAATGTTTACAGATGGTGGTTTAGTCACTAAGTTGTGTCCAGTTCTTGCAACCCCATGGGAGGTAGCTCATGAGACTCGTCTGTCCATGGAATTTACCAGGCAAGAATACTTGGAGTGGGTTGCTATTTCTTTCTCCAGGGGATCTTCCCAACCCAGGGATCAAAGCCACATCTCCTGCGTTGCAGGCTGTCTCCTGCATTGCAGGCAGATTCACACATAAATTTTAGAAAAAAAAAAAAGATAAAAGGTAAATGAGAAATCTATGACTTGTATTAAGAATATAACTGGAACAAAATAGAATGGGGAAAACATGACTCAACCATAAGAGGTGGAAATGAAGTGGAGGTTGAGTGGACAGCAACATCATGGAGTCTGGGTGAAGAGAAATGTCTGCTTATCTTAGGATGGGTTCATAGCTGAACAGAGACCTGAATGTGAGGGTCTGCTCTGCCCACCCCATGCTCAGTTCTGGGTGCTGCCCCTACAGGAAGGCACCATGGGCAGGAGCACTGAGGCTGAAAGTCGAAAAGTTTGGAAGCACTGATTCGAGAATATATTGGAAATCAATCAAAGGTACTTAGCAATATTTAGCTGGAGAAATGACATCCTGAGGGAGCTAAACCAGGACTCTGTTCTCTGCATCACACTCATTTGAGACCTTTCCTCCTCTCTGCGTTTCCTAATCCTACCCTTCCTGCAAGTCACACTGGAAACTCAGGCACACCCCTCAGGTTCCTGGGACCTGAGGGAGGAGAGCAAATGGACACCCACACGCCATATGTTGAAATGTTTCAGAATTATACCAAGTTAACAAACTATTGAGTTAAAATATGCTCTATCCTCCTACCTTGGTCCTTTTGACTTATCGGACCCAAAAGTCCAGGTTCCAGACTTTGAGTTTTCGGATTCCTTGCCTTTCCTACCAGTATGTGGTGACATGGAAAGACCTGACCTCTTGCCCCTCTTGCTTTTCACCCTCAGCTCCATCCTGCTTTATGTGTATCCCTGTAGATATCCCAGCTCTCATGTCCAAGTATCTAGCTCACGTAGTCTGCTGTACCAGGAAGACGTCCAGCATTTGAGCTTGGAGCCATTTGGGCAGTTGTTGTTCAGTTGATTAGTCACATCTGATTCTTTGTAACCCCATGGAACTTAGCATGCCAGGCTTCCCTGTCCTTCACTATTTCCTGGAGTTGGCTCAAACTCATATCTATTAGGGCTTCTTTGGCAGCTCAGCTAGTAAAGAATCCACCTATAATGCAGGAGACCCTGGTTCAATTCCTGGGTCAGGAAGATCCACTGGAGAAGGCATAGGCTATTCACTCTAGTATTCTGGCCTGGAGAATTCCATGGACTGTATATAGTCCATGGGGTTGCAGAGTCAGACACGACTGAGCGACTTTCACTTTCATGTCCATTGAGTCAATGACGACATCCAACCATCTCATCGTCTGTTGCCCCCCTTCTCCAGGGACCTTCTGGAATTCTGGGGTCTTGTGGATTCCTTACTCCTGGAGAGTGGCCTTGCCAAAGGAAAACCAGATTGGGACCCCTCTAAAACCAGGGGCCCAGAGGAAGTATTCCTATTACCATTGCTTTCAAGCACTATTATTTGATTCTTTTTCCATGAAGATTTCCCTCAGTCAAAGCAAATGTTTCTTCCCCTGACCTCCTCCACCATTTGACACTAATTATCTGCTCCCTCAAGAGCAAAACAATGGAACTTGGCTGTGGATGGTGATTGCAGCCATGAAATTAAAAGACGCTTGTTCCTTGGAAAGAAAATTATGACCAACCTAGACAGCATATTAAAAAGCAGAGACATTACTGTCAACAAATGTCCGTCTAGTCAAGGCTATGGTTTTCCCAGTGGTCATGTATGGATGTGAGAGTTGGACTGTGAAGAAAGCTGAGCACCAAAGAACTGATGCTTTTGAATTGTGGTGTGGGAGAAGACTCTTGAGAGTCCCTTGGACTGCAAGGAGATCCAACCAGTGCATCCTAAAGGAGATCAGTCCTGGGTGTTCATTGGAGGGACTGATGCTGAAGCTGAAAGTCCAGTACTTTGGCCACCTGATGTGGAGAGCTGATTCATTTGAAATGACCCTGATGCTAGGAGGGATTGTGAGCAGGAGGAGAGAGGGACGGCAGAGGATGGATGGCATCACCGACACAATGGACATGGGTTTGGGTAGACTCTGGGAGTTGGTGATGGACAGGGAGGCCTGGCATGCTGCGGCTCATGGGGTAGCAAAGAGTTGGACACAACTGAGCAACTGAACTGAACTGAACTGAATAACCCACTCTGTACTTCTGGGGGCCAGCTCTGAAATCACTCTGCACTGGAGGGCTAGAGGTGAACAGAAACACCTAGTGGAGGCTGCTCTCTGCTTTGACCCCATGAACCATTTTCAAATGGAAACTTCAGCTTCTTAGACCCAGTGTCTTATTTTCTTTAAAATTTTAATTAACTACAAGTGTAATTCTATCGTATTATCACAGCCATACCTCAGGAGAGAATGCAGTCAGGTCTTCCCCCAAAGTTATCACCCTTTGCCTACTCTAGGTACCTCATATAAATATTTGTACAGTATTTATTCTTTTGTGACTGACTTGTCAGCATAATGTTTTCAAGGCTCATCCATGTTATAGCATTTATCAGAATTTTCTTCCTTTTCAAAACAGAATATTATTGCATTGTACCACATGTTGTTTATTCATTCATCCAGTGAAACATCTGAGTCGTTTCCATCTGTTGGCTATGTGAGTTATGCTGCTGTGAACATGGTTGTGCAAATATATGCTAGAAATTCCTGCTTTCAATTCTTTTGGATCTACACCCTGAAGTGGAATTGCTGGCTCATGCGGTAATCCTGTTTAACTTTTGGGGAACTGCCATACAGTTTTCCATAATGGAAAACATTCCCAATGGCAATGCACAAGAGTTCCAATCTTGACATATCCTTGCCAGTGCTTGTTTTATTCTTTTAAACAATAGCCATCCTAATGAGTATAAGTGGTACCTTACTGTGGTTTTGATTTGTATTTCCCTAATGGCTAATGATGTTGAGCATTTTTTTCATGTGCTTATTGGTCATTTGTATTTCATCTTTGGAGAAATGTCTATTCAAGTCTTTTGTCCATTTTTGAGCTGAATCATTTTGTTGTTGTTGAATTGCAAGTTTTTAAAAATATATATTCTGGATATTTAGCCTTCATCAGATATAAGATTTTACAAACATATTATCTCATTTTATGCCTGCCTTTTCACTCTATTGATGGCGCACTTTTTTTTTTTTTTTTGGACAGTGCACTTTGATGCACAAAAGTTTTGAAGTTTTCTTTTCTTGTTTTATCTAAGAAATCATTGTCATATCTGAAGTCATGAAGATTTGTACCTATATTTTCTCCTAAGGGTTTTATAGTTTTATCCCTAATTCATCTTGGGTTAATTTTTGTATGTGTTTCAAGGAAAGGATTCAAATTCATCCCTTTGCCTGTGGATAATCAGTTCCCACAACCCCCACCATTTGTTGAAAATATTATCCTCTTTTCACCGAGTGGTCTTGGCATCCTTGTCAAAAATTAATTGATCATATATACAAGGGTTTACTTTTGACTCTCTGTTATATTCTGTTGGTCTCTGCGTCATCTTCATGCTAGTACCATTCCGTTTTGATTACTGTAGCTTTTATAGTAAGTTTTGAAATCAGGAAATGTTAGTTCTCCAACTTCGTTCTTCTTTTTAAAATATATTCTTTTTATTTGTTTATATTTTTTCCTTTCATTTTTAAAAAACTTTATTTTTTATTGGGGGATAACTGATTAACAAAGTTGTGATGGTTTCAGGTGAACAGTAAAGGGACTCAGCCATACATACACATGCATCCATCCTCCCCCAAACTCCTTGCCATCCAAGCGGCCACATAACACTGAACAAAGCTAGATGTGCTATAGAGTAGGTCCTTGTTGGTTATCCATTTTAAATATAATAGTGTGCATGTCCATCCCAAACTCCCTAACTATCCCTTCCTTCCATCCTTCCCCCTGGGAACCATAAGTTCTCAAGTCTGTGAGTCTCTGTGTTTTGTAAGTTCATTTGCATCGTTTCTTTTTAGATTCCACATATAAGGGATGTCATAAGATATTTCTCCTTCTCTGTCTGACTTACTTCACTCAACATGACAATCTCTAGTTCCATCCATGTTGCAGTACATGGCATTATTCCATTTTTTTAATGGCTGAGTAATACTCCATTGTATGTATGTACCACATCTTCTTTATCCATTCCTCTGTTGATAGAGATTTAGGTTTCTTCCATGTCTTGGCTACTGTAAACAGTGCTGCAGTAAATATGGGGTGTATGTATCATGTTTTTCTTTGGATTTTATGCCCAGAAGTGGCATTACAGTGTCATATGGTAGCTCTATTTTTAGTTTCTTACAAATATATTCTTTTAAAATTGCATGTCTAGATAGCATGCATTTCTGAAAGATATTTTCAAGAGTGGCAAAGTCAGAATCTTTAAAACTCTAATATAGAAATTAAAATATTTCCTTTCTTTGCTGCACTAAAAAGGCTGAATGATAATATATCTTGCTTTCTTGTACCAAAACCCACCTCCTCTCCCCACAGTCTCTCTGGAAGAGCTAGAGGAGTGAGGGAGGAGTTGACTCTGAGTTTAAAGATTCTGCTTAGAGACGCAGGAGAAGAGGTGAGCAGGTAGAGGAAAGCAGTGCTCCTGGGAGGGTAGGCAGTGCTCCTGCTCAAAAGAGGATGGGGTGTAGGATGTTGCTAAAAAGAAGGAAGCAGGGAGCTTACTGGAGATGCCTCCCAGGGTCTAGTAGTTGACTCTAAAGAGGACCCTCCTGCCCAGGTTGATGGAATTGGCACAGGACCACCACAAGCATGGGTCAGGCCCCTGTGCCAAGCCCTGGTGCTACATGGCAGTGCTGAGGGAGCTAGCTAGACACCAGCTCCAGCAGAAGAGTGGTTTTTAATGACAGCTCTGCTAGAGTCCTCTCACTACACTGACATTCCCCATCCCCAGTACCATCACAGGAAGAAAAAAAATTTTTTTTAATATTTTATTTCTGGCATAATTTTCACTCTTTCCTCCTACCTCCTCGTTTTGAAAAAATTTGCCTCAAGTGGCAATCAACAATGCCTGTAAGTTGGGACTTTTTAGCTGGAGCAGAGAAGGAGTTAGATAACAGAAAGGCCAGCTGCTTAACTCTTCATAAGTGAGGATGAGGTAATCATGTTCAAGCTGGGCAATGAGACAAGGAAGGGAGCCGAGCAATGAGTAGGGCAAGGAAGGCCCTAAGTGTGCCAAAGGCCAGCCATGAGACTCCCAGTCACTCATGGCAGCCAGGGGTGGGCTGATAGAGGAGGCATGAAGGCTGCGATGAGGGGGAGTGGGACAGCACGAAAACGATGGCAGGGGGCATGCAAGAATCAGAAGTTTTGTGAACACTGACTCGGGGGACAGTGATTTCTGGTGCCAGGCTCTCATGGCAAGAAGGTAGTGGGCACAATCAATATCTCCTGAGGCTAGGAGAGCATATGTGCTTCAGGGGGAGGAAGAAAACACAGTAGATACCTAGCAAAAATGTTCAAGGAGCTGCTGACGATGTGAATCTGTAGGCCAGAAAGAGGTTGCCCTGGACATGTGCTTGGGAATCATCAGCATCTAGAAAGTGAAGCCATCATGGATAATGGATGAAATCACACAGATAAAGTATATGGAGGGGGGGAAAGAGATCAAGATAAAAGTCCAGCAGGTACACCAGCATTAAAGAGCAAACTGAACCAAAACGAATGCATGAGAATGAAAATGACTAAAGAGAGAGTGCCGGCATGCCAAGTTATTTCAGTCATTTCTGACTCTTCGCAGTCTTATGGGCTGTAGCCTGCCAGGCTCCTGTCCATGGGATTCTCCAGGAAAGAATACTCGAGTGGGTTGCCATGCCCTCCTCTAGGGGATCTTCCCAACCCAGGGATCGAACCCACGTCTCTTATGTCTCCTGCATTGGCATCTGAGTTCTTTACAAATAGTGCCATCTGGGATGCCCAAAGAAGTAATATGAGATTGGAAGGTCATGGAGACATTAAAAAAATAGGAGAAGATGCCAATAATCTCAGTTGCCACAGACATTCTAAATGAGGTAGGGGCTGAATTTGGCAGTTAGAAGGTTATATTAGTCAGGGCTTTTCAGAGAAACAGAATCAATAGGAGTTATATTGATACACATACATACATAGCTATGTATATAATGATGTGCATATGTATATAAAGTGTATAGTGTACATAAAGTGTATAATAATGTACACAGCTGTGTAGTTAAAAGAGATATAGCTATATATCTATATATCCATATGTTATCCAAATTTAGATTTATTATAAGGTATTGGCTCATGTGATTATGGAGACTGGGAAGTTCCCTGGTCTATTGTCTGCAGACTGGTATAGTTTGAAGGCCCAAGAGCCTCAGGGGCTGATGGCATAGATTTCTGTTGGGGTCTGAAGGCCTGAGAACCAGGTGTGCTGAGGACAGAGGAGATGGATGGCCCAGCACAGGCAGAGAGGGAAAATCCAATCTTTTTCCACCTTTTTGTTCAAGTCTTCAACACATTGTGTGATGCCCATCCACCTTGGGCAGACCATCTGCTTTACTCAACCCAGCAATCCAAATGCCAATCTCTTCCATCACAGACATGCCCAGAAATAACGTTTCATAGGTTATCTAGGCACCAAGTGGCCCAGTCAAGTTGCCACATAAAATTCAGCATCACAGGGGTTGCAGGTCACTTTTGCAAGAATAATTTCTCAGAAGCCAGCTTGTGGGGTATTGAGAGAGGGGCAGTGCCCAGGATTTTTCTTAGCAGCATTTTAGGAAAAAGATCTACATTTGAAAGACTTTTTTTTTTTTTTTAAATGGAGAGAGAGGTATGTTTTTAGGCTGAGAGAAAGAAGAAAAAGAATGTAGAAGTTGAAAATTCAAAAGAGAAAGAACAATTCAAGTTACAAGATCCTGAAGAATAGATGTGTGTGGAGAAGGCAATGGCACCCCACTGCAGTACTCTTGCCTGGAAAATCACATGGACAGAGGAGCCTGGTGGGCTGCAGTCCATGGGGTCGCTAAGAGTCGGACACGGCTGAGTGACTTCACTTTCACTTTTCACTTTCATGCATTGGAGAAGGAAATGGCAACCCACTCCAGTGTTCTCACCTGGAGAATCCCAGGGATGGGGGAGCCTGGTGGACTGCTCTCTATGGGGTCGCACAGAGTCAGAAACGACTGAAGCGACTTAGCAGCAGCAGAGGTGTAGGTTTTGTGTAACAGCCTGACTGTGAATGTGATGACGGGCTCTGTGAAGGCTGAGGAAGAGGTAGCTGGTGAAAAAGCCTGAGGGCTCTGGGCAGAGAGAGCAGGGTGAAGCAGCCCTGGGATCAGGATCGGGGGGCATTGTGGGGGAAAACAGGCATGCAGAAGTCAGGGAAAGGTGCAGGGCCACCAGGCCTGGACACCAGCCAGAGACAGACTGGTGGGAGACATTAGACTGTAGGTATTAAGCAGGAGAGTGATGTGATCAGAATTCTTGCTGGATAATTTCAGTGTTTTTCTGATAAAGAACCATCACTTACTGAGAATGAGAAGGGCAGGGGTGCGAACCAGGGGCCTAGGCAGAGTACGGAGAATTGCAGTCCCCTTGGAAAAGGAATACGAGATGCCCAAGAACCCTCTAGATTCCTCCTGCAGACATTGTGCTCAGTCACTTCAGTCATGTCTGACTCTTTGTGATCCTATGGACTATAGCCCGCCAGGCTCCTCTGTCGATGGGATTCTCCAGGTCAGAATACTGGAGTGGGCAGCCAGTCCCTTCTCCAGGGGATCTTCCTGATCCAGGGGTCAAACATGAGTCTCCAACATTGCAGGCAGATTCTTCACCATCTGAGCCTCCAAGGAAGCCTGTGGGATAGTACAGCCTCACAATTCATCCAAAATTCTAAAATTTCTTTCTAAAATTACCTCTGGTGCTTTATTACCAAGATCTAAGTGTGTGTGTGTGTGTATATATATATTTCTAAATAGAGATTTAGATTTCTTTATATATTATTTGTTCCTATTCATATATACATTTCTAAATATTTTATATATATATATATATATAATTTATATTTCTGAATACACACATATAAGCCCCTATCAGATGGCTAAATGTTTATTTCAGATAAGCTAATTGCTGCCTTAAGCTGCTGGTAACTGTAGCATCTGTTGATAAGATGCACACAGCACCTTAGGTGTTAGCTTTTGCCTTTCTGTGAGGGGCACTGCATTAGGCCTGATGTATATGAGGATGGAGAAGACAAGGCCACCAGGAATTTAGAGTCTGGTTAAGAGGTAAGATGTCTCCACAGGCTTTGACATCTTTCTCAGATGGTGAGAGCCAAGTGCAACTAAGCAAGTTCTGTGTCGAAAGGAAAGGGAATTCTAAAGAAAGAGTTAATAATATTCACTGAGCAGCTGCCTGTGTATTTGCTTATTTAAATCCTCCGACAAGTGTCCCATGTGCCTATATTATGCTATCCTCTTTTTTGGACCCAAGAGAACTTCAGCCCAGAGAGTTTAATTTGCCCAAGACAAAACACATGGAGAGCATGTGCAGTCTCCCTCTGTCACACCATTTTGTCTCGTCTAATTAAAAGTTTGTGTTTTCATCGCTTGCTGTCTGCAAGGACCCTGCCCAACCAGTTCTTGATGAAATCATGTTCTTGACATCTCTACGTTCTCCATCCTGGATTATTAGCACGACGTTGCCAGTTCTGCCAACACCAGTCAGACCAGGTTGGCCTACCTTTATCTGAACGAAACCCAAAGGGGTTGGCATAACTGGGCCCTTGGTTCTGTGTCTTCACTCTTACTGAGTCAGGTTGCTCTTTCGTTTTTGCTAATTTGTGGTGTGTTCTAAGACTGTGCCTGGTTTTAATGGGCAAAGCTGTGCCATGTTTACTGTTCATCCCTTAGTTGGAAATGTGGCTTCAGCTTTAAAGTAACCAAATAAATGTGCTGCTACAGGGCCTGGAAACTTCAAACCTACTTTCGAAACATGACCACGATGCTCTGGCATGAAGTGGTGATGAAGTGGCCGATGCTGATGATTTAAGTGGGATCTAAAGGTGGAAGAAGAATCAAATCCTCCCATAGATTACAGACACCTTAGGAGGTTATTTTGTATTACTGGAAAGTTAAAACTACATTGATGTAAAAGATGGAGCATTGAAACACAAAGAAGACCATAGTTTATTGCTGTATTACTAGTTTATCAGTGTTATTTTACATCTCTTTAAAATTATTATTATTAATGGTATAATCAAAGCTTCATTTTTTTAAATTACTCCCTCCTGAGGGGATTGTCATTTCAAGGGTTTTAAGCAGCTGCCAACATTTTAATATTATATTCTCATCACATGATTAACTGTCAGTATGTTCCTTGTGGAGGCAAAAGTTTACTTCAGCTGAGCGTTCATTACCTCCACTTTAGGCAGTTTCAGTAAGAAAGGAAATAGAAAAGAGTTGGCAAGCATGTGGATTTCTTGCCTTATGTAAGCTGGCTCACATCCCACCTCCTGTGGGTAGAGCAGAAAATGGAAGGGCAAGAAATGATGGTGCTAAACTCCTACCCATGGCTCCAGATGGAAAGAATTAGGGATCCATCATGTGCATAAACCAGTGAAAAAAATGAAGACTTGCTCTAAGGACACAATGCTTGCCCTTCCTGCTTAGTGCCTCTGATGGCTCACATATCTTAATCACCAAATGCTCTTCAAGAAAGAGGAGCCGTTTATTCTGACCAAAGCACTTGGATAGACTCATGCAGACTTCATAGTCAATAAATGAGGCCTAGGACCAGGCTACGGTTCAGAATTCCATTTCTGCCTTTCCTCTACAAGGACTCCAAGAGGTGGGAGACTATCGAGGTGTAGTCCTAGATGTACACAAGATCCTGTGGGATTCAGGAAGCTACAAGGAATATGTTCTATGAATTAAATCCCTCAGGCCCCTTCTTCCAAGGCAAGGTGTCCTGCATGGCAGGGATTTTGGCCTAAGCATGAAAAAAAAATTTTTTAATTTGCATTTTTTTAAAATGTGTTTTGTTTTTCTATTCATATTTTCTTAAATTTCTAAATGGTTGATGTAAACATTATTTTCATTGTTTTCCCTTTTTTTTTATCTGGAAAGAAAAGAAATATCGGAGATGGGAAGGCTTTGAAGAACACAGAAGGAAATGTTGTCTTTCTTGTGCAATCTCCCTGATCCCTTAATTTTCACTGACAAAGAAGACCAGAAGAATGTTCCAAGTAGACTGAACTATAGATGCAAAGCAACAATATGCATGACATGGAAAGAAAAAAGGAGCTTGAAAACTTAGGGGACAAACTGTGAAAGCTCTTGAATGCCATAACAGTTGGAATTTGGACTTTGTTCCATGGGCAATAAGGAGCCCTCAAAGCCTTCATAAGATGAGAGATGCAATCATATTTGTCCTTTAATTAACTGACTTTGAATCAATGTAGACAATAGGTTGGGAAGGAGTCCAGAATATCAGTTAGAAGGTATAGTTGAAACCATTCAGGAGAGAGGATGATGACCCAAACTAAGGCAATTTTGGTATAAATGGGTCATATCGGAAAACTTACATTGAAAGAAGTATTTATGAGAGTTATTATATTGTTACCAAGGAGGATTCTTGGCCTCCTTAATCAATAGAAAGTGATCAGAGGCCAGAGAAGAAATTCAGGCAAGTCTTTAATGGGGCCCCCTGCTGCAGCAGAGGGGAGTGAGAAAGCAAACACCCCTTGCTAGCTCACTCCCTGAAGTTTCAGTGAGATTATTCCTTATATGGGGTAAGGGTAGCAGTGTGTCTAGGGGTGGCTTAGGTGGTCTGCCCACCCATTAAGTGGTATTGTGTACAAGGGGCATGCATAGTAGACTGCTTTTGCTCTGGCTCTTCAAAAGTGGCAGTTGGGTTTTTGGTCTTTTTCTATCTTTTGTCCAGAATTTGCCCCAGCTGTGTAAGCATGTAGTTATTTTTAGTCCCATATAATTTCTTTGTATTTTGTTGCTTGAGGAGAGGTGTGTCCAGGTGCAAGCATTGAAGCACTGCTGCAAAGGGTCCCAGGTCACAGCTTGTCTCAGTGTGAAAGGCAAAAAGATAACTTGGATAAAAATAATGCCCTGAATGATGCGCCTGAGACCAAAGTTTCATTAATCTAGAAGAAATTCACTGTAGGAGAGAAATTTAGTGTGTTTTGTGTTAGAAATGTTGAATTTGAAGTGTCCTGGTGACATCCAAATGAAGGTATCTAGACAGCTAAAATCTTGGAATTGAGGCTCAGCTGGTAAACAATCCACCCTCCAGTGCAGGAGACACCAGGTGGACCTCGGGGCTGGGAAGATCCTCTGGAGAAGGGAAGGGCTACCCATTCCAGTAGTCTTCCATGGAGAGAGGAGCCAGCAGGCTACAGTCCATGGCTTTCCCTTTCACCTTCAAACAGGTTGAGTCTATAGGATGAATATTTGCAAGTCATCAGTATAGTCAAGTTAGGGGAAATTTCTCAGGTAGATGAGGTTGCTGATAGGGAGAGAGTCTAGCAAAGGAAGAAATGGCGCAGGACAGAACCCTATAGCAGAGAAGTTGCCAGGGAGACTGAGAAGGTGGCATCTGAGATAGAAGGACCACAATCAGAATCTAAGGAAATCAGTTCAAGAAGCAGCAGTTGTTTAGAAAGAACATTCAAAGGAAACATTTTGGCCATAAGGAGATCTGGGCCATACAAAAGTCACTAGTGGCCTTTAGAGAAGGCAGCTGCCCAAAAACAAGAGGCCAGAATGAGGTCCTAGTTATTGAGGCATGACAGGAGGCAAGGAAGTACACTGGAGCAAAAAAACAAAACAAACAAACAAACAAACAAAAAAACCCAACAACCCAAACTGCTCTTAGGACATTTTCTTGTGAAGGAAAGAAAGGGAATGTAGCTTGGAAGAAGAAATTGCTATTTGCTTGGTTCATTAGTTTGCAAGCACTTTGACATCTGTTAGCTTACTTGATTCCCCAGGACAACTTAGAAAGTAGGAAGGGCAAGTACTGATATGCCTGGGAAAGGGGGTCAAAAAGAGGTGAAAAGTCTTTGCCAAGGTCATCTATAGCCAATTCCTGGGAGAACTGAGTTTAGAATTCAGGTTATTTAGCCCATAATCCAATCATCTTTCCATTGTGCCCAAACAGAGCATTTCTAAAGTGTTTGCTCTGTTTGGGTACTGGCTATGAGAAGGCATTGAGATCCTTGTTACAGAGATTTTAAGCTTATCTAAAGGAATGTGCAGAGCCACTGGAGGGTTTTGTGCAAGGGAAGCCCATTTTTAAGTCGATGGCTGAGGGAGACAGACCTGGCATTGAGGTGCAGCATCTCTCAGTGGAACAAACACTTCAGGGGTAGACCATTAGGACGGCGCTTCAAACTGGGACGCAGCTCAAACAAACTGAATGACAGGCTGAGAAAGTGACTTTCCATTCAGTTTTATGGATCTTCTTCTGATTGTGTTAAGGAGAGGGTCTCAGCTGGCCCAGTATCTTTTATAAAAACTAATTGACAAAACGCATTCATTTTTGGCTGTACTGGGTCTTCATCGCTGCACAGGCTTTTTCTCCAGTTGCGACAAGCAGGAGCTGCTCTCTGGCTGCATTGCACGGACTTCTCATGGCAGTGGCTGCTCTTGTCACGGAGTACAGGCTCTAGGGTGCTTGGGCTTCAGTAGTGTGGCTCCCAGGCTCTAGAGCACAGGATGAATAGTTGTGGTACATGGGCTCAGTTGCTCCGCAGCATGTGGGATCTTCAAACAGTGTCTCCAGCATTGGCAGGTGGATTCTTTACCACTCAGCCACCAGGGAAGCCCTATTAAGTCAATTTTAAGACAAGTGGTGCACATGCATGGAAAAGAAGTGCTATGAATGTGTATTCTAATGGTGATAAAGTTTGGGAACTTCTTGGAGACTATTTTAATAGGAATCTACAAAATGAAAGTAGACTCCTAGACATATAAAGAGACTTGTGGTTGCCAAAGGGGAACCAGGGAGGGAGAGGGATGGACTAGGAGTTTTGGGGTTGGTAGAGGTGAACTATTACATTTAGAATGGATAAACAACAACGTCCTATTGTATAGCACAGGGAACTGTCTATATTCAATATCCTGTGATCAACCATAATGGAAATGAATATTAAAAAAGAATGTATAAAAATGTGTAGACTGCTACAAGTCTCGTTATAAATAATTTCAGACATAGTATTAAAAAAATAGGAGTAATGAGAATTTAGTCTAGGGTAAGATGACAGCAGCAGAGACAAAAAGACTGATAGACATTTTAAGGAGTCAGAGGACAGGACAGTTATCTACGTGAGGTATTTTCTGCCTCATTTCTCAGGATGCTTATGATTGTAATAGAGAGAAAATTAAAAAGACTTGTGTAGTCCATTGGATTTATTTTCTCATATAATAAGAAGCCCAAAGGTAAGGTGGCTCCAGGACAGGGCGAGTCAGTGGCCTGTTGACATCACTAAGAACTCAGCTTCTCTCTACCTTCCAACTTCAGCAATAAGCTTTGTCCTCAAGGCTGCAAAGTGGCCGTTGTGGTTGGAGCCATCCTACCCTGACATCTGATGCTTTGGTGCAAGAAGAAGACATCTCTTCCGAAGATGAAGAGCAGAGGATGAAGAAACATTTCCTGAAGGCACCTCCACCAGATTTTCCTGGAGGAATCATGTCACATATCAGGTATAAACATTTGCCACAGAGGGGAGTAGAGTTACCATAATTAACCCAGATTAATTAGGATTTATTCTCTGAGCTAGGGAGTCAGATCCTTTCTTGAAGGATGGCTTTCTCAAGGTAACAGGGGATAATAGGGACTTTGCTAACAAACATGGCTGGTAGGCAGTCAACCATTGACAGCCAAGACCAGTGGTTTTGGAATTTCTCAGATTCGCTCTTGAACATAAGTGGGGAGTTCTTGAGGCTTGTGGTGTTTTTATTCTTACAATTTTTATTTAGCTCTTCTCTCCATGTGTTGAATTAAGGCAGAGCGAAACACTTCCACCGCGAAATCAACTTCTGGTTTAGTGATGCACATTGAGGGTGCAATGCGGAAAGTCTGAGGAGACAAAGGGAAATAGAGGAAAGGGTCACCATAGAACGAACTATGATTTTAAGGAAATGTGCTAGACTGGGAATCCAACATCTTGCTTTCATGGCATTCCTGATATTTCCCTCAAGGGTTGGTCTCCTCCTGACCCAGTGCTGGATCCAGGCCATTCATCCTCTAGTCTCAACAATTCTGGTACCACCTTCTCTGCCTCTTTTCATTTTTGTCATCTGTTGACCTCCTGGTCCTTGCACCACCTCCTCTGAGGTCTTAGGCCTCTATCCACCCTCCAATTCTGCCACCACTGAGGTTGACTTCAGTGTCCCTGTGTACAACCCAACAAACTAGCATCTCCATTTCTTTTTAAAAATTTTACTTATTTGGCTGTGCTGGGTCTTAGTTACAGCATGTAGGATCTAGCTCCTTGACCAGGAGTTGAACCTGAGCACCCTGCATTAGGAGCATGGAGTCTTAACCACTGGACCACCAGGAAGTCCCATTTCTTGATCGCCACCTCTTCCAGAAACTTCATCTACGATCCTCTTTCGCTTTCCTGCACATCCCAGGCTAGCCCCACAAGCCTCATCTTCACTAGGAATTCTTCAATTTCTGACCCTCACTGCCTCTGCCTTTCTCATGGAAACTTCAGCAGTCTCCTCATGCCTCCATGATCCGTGGATCTGTCACTCGGCTTAGATCTCCGCCTCCCCTTCTGACCCAGCTCGGAGCACAGGGTTGAGGCTATGAACCACTCTCTCACCTGCCCCTTTCTCCCCTTCTGCTGCTATACTCACACAGCAAAGTCCCAGCCCCAATCAGAGCTATCTCAGAACTTTGCTCCAACAGACAGCTGAGAAGCGGTAAAGAAACTCAAGCCGCTGGTGGACCGACACACCAAGGAAAGCAGAGTGCTGCTTCTGCTGGTGCCCTAAACGTTCAGGCCCTCTGTCATCCCTGGCTCAACTCCTGCACCCTTCATTCTATTTCACAGACAGTCTTGCCTCATGCTTCTCAGAGGCTGTCAGGCAAGAACACTCTGTAAATTTGCTCGCTCCCACATGCATTCTTATATTCTTGCCTGAAGGTTCAGAGAATGAGCTATCTCTAGTATTCGACTCAAATTTTCCACCTGTGCCTTTGGCCCATGAAACGCCATTCACCTCCTCTCCAGGAAACATCTCTGCATTCACATGGATCTTCACCTCCTCCTCAACTTCCCCTCAGCCTATAAATAAGCATGCTTAAAGCTCTTGTAAATCGAATCCAAGCCACATATGCATGCATGCATGCCAAGTCTCTTCAGTTGTGTCTGGCTCTTTGCAACCCCATGGACTATAGCCTGCCAGGTTCCCCTATCCATGGGATTCTCCAGGTAAGAGCTGTTGTTGTTGTTCAGTTGCCCGGTTGTGTCTGACTGTTTGCAACCCCATGGACTGCAGCACGCCAGGCCTCCATGTCCCTCACCATCTCCTGGAGTCTGCTCAAGTTCATGTTCATTGCATCAGTGATGCCGTCCAGCCATCTCACCCTCTGATGCCCTTCTCCTTCCCAACAATAGGGATTTTTCCAGTGAGTCATCTGTTCAAATCAGATGACCAAAATACTGGAGCTTCTGCTTCAGCATCAGTCCTTCCAGTGAATATTCAGGGTTGATCTCCCTTAAGAGTGACTAGTTTTATGTCTTTGTTGTCAAGGGACTTTCAGGAGCCAGCAACACAGTTTGAAGGCATCAATTCTTTGGCATTTTGCCTTCTTTATGGTCCAAATCTCACAACGGTATGTGACCACTGGAAAGACCATAGCCTTGACTATAGGGGCCTTTGCTGACAGAGTAATGTCTCTCAACACACTAGGGTTTGCCATCACCTTCCTGCCAGAAGCAACCGTCTTCTGATTTCATGGCTGCAGTCACTGTTCTCTGTGATTTTGGAGTCGAAAGAAAGAGGAAATCTGTCACTACTTCCACCTTTTCCTCTTCTATTTGCCATGCAGTAATGAGAGGAGAGGGGCTCGCCTTGTAGCTCAGTCGGTAAAGAATCTGCCTGCAGTGCAGGAGACCCAGGTTTGATCCCTGGGTTGGGAAGACCCTCTGGAGAAGGAAATGGCAACCCACTTCAGTATCCTTGCCTGGAAAATCTCTGGACAGAGGAGCCTGGTGGACTGTAGTCCATGAGGTCACAAAGAGTCGGGCATGACTGAGTAACTAACAATGATACTGATGAGAGGAGGAGGGGCCGACCGAGGATGAGGTGGCTGACGGCATCACTCACTCGATGGACGTGAGTCTGTGTGAACTCCGGGAGCTGGTGATGGACAGGGGAGGCCTGGCGGGCTGCGCTTCATGGAGTTGCAAAGAGTCGGACACAACTGAGCGACTGAACTGAACTGAAATGAATGAGGCCAAATGCCACCATCTAAGTTTTGAAAAAATATTTAGTCTAAAGCTGGCTCTTTCATGCTCCTCCTTCACCCTCATCAGGATGCTCTTTAGTCTTCTTCGCTTTCTAACATTAGAGTGGTATTATCTGCATATCTGAGGTTGTTGATATTTCTCCCACCTATTCTGATTTCCAACTTGTAACTCATTCAGCCCAGCATTTCTCATGGTGTACTCAGCATATAGATGGGATAAACAGGGTGACGAGCAGACAGTTGTATTGCACTCCTTTCTCAATCTTGAAACAAGCAGTTGTTCCATATAGGATTCTGTTGCTTCTTGACCCACATACAGGAGACTGGCAGGATGGTCTGGTATTCCCATCTCTCTAAGAGCTTTCCACAGTTTGTCACGATCCGCACAGTCAAAGGCTTTAGCATAGCCAATGAAACAGAGATAGATATTTTTCTGAAATTCCCTTGCTTTCTCTATAATACAGTGAATGCTGACAATTTGATCTCTAGTTCCTCTTCATTTTCTAAACCCAGTTTGGACATCTGGAAGTTCTTGGTTCGCATAACACTGAAACTTCGCTCTTCCCCGGTAGCATATTGGACAACGTCAGACCTGGGGGACTTATCTTCTGGTGTCATATCTTTTGGCCTTTTTATATAGTTTATAAGGTTCTCACAGTAAGTACACTGAGGTGATTTGCCATTTTCTCCTCCAGTGGATCACATTTTGTCAGAACTCTCTGCTATGACCCGTCTTTCTTGGGTGGCCCTGCACAGCATGACTCATAGCTTCATTGCGTTCAGAAGCCCTTTGCCATGACAAGACAGTGATCCATGAAGGGGCCAGGCAAGAGTACTGGATACAAATAAAAATGTGTTGACCTTCCTGGTCCCGTCTAGCTACCATAAAAACATTATCCTTCCTTTTGTTATACTTAATAAATAAAAAGTCTGGTTGATGCTATTGGCTATTATCTTTCACTCTGCCTTCCCTCTATTCACATCTCAACCCACCACAGTCTGCTTTCTGCCCCACCAGCCTTCTGACTCCACTCTGACTAAAGCTACTCGTCACTTGCTGAGTGCAGAATCCAATGAGCACATTCCAGCCCTTATCCTTTCTGGTCTTCTCTTCTGCATTTAGCATTCCAATCCCTCGCCCCCTCCCAAACCTCTCCACTCTTGCTTCTATGACCTCTCACTCTCCTCAGAGCTCTCTGCCTGTTGTTGTTGTTTTTTACGTATTTATTTCTTTGGTTGTGCCTTGTCTTACTTGTGGCATTTAGTTCCCTGACCAAGAATCGAACACGGGCCCCCTGCACTGAGAGCGAGGAGTCTCAGCACTGGCCCCTGAGGGAAGTCCCTCTCTGACAGTGTTTTGTCTCCATCTGGGTACCTCTTATTCCACCTGCCCTTTAAATGCTAACATGACCCACGTGTCTCTCCTCACCTCTCTGCATTTCACATCCAGACTCCCTTCCCAGGAGATCTCCTCCACTCCCCACTTCTACGTTGATGACCTCCAAACTGTGATCCTTGCCTTAATTTTTTCCTCTGATCTACAGACTTGTCTAAGAAGGAAAGGGAACACGTCTGAAGCTGCACTCATCCTCCACACTCCCTAAAGCAAGTTAGACCCAAGGGAGTCATCCTTGATGCAACCCTTCCTTCATACCCAAGCCGTGTGCCTTTCCCTGCCCGACCGCTCTCTCAGTTTCTCCTCTATCACTACTGCTGCTGTTCAAGATCAAACAAAATCATCAGCCCCCACCTGCACTCCCTGTCTCCAGTCATGTCCCCTCAGCTTCACCTTCCTCCAGAGGACAGATTCAGAAATCAGGCTGCCTGAGTCTGGATCCTATGTGACTTGGGCACCTTCCTAGCTGTGTGACTTGGGCAACTTAACCTCTCTGTGCCTCCTTTTCTTCATCTGTAAAATAAGGATGAAAGTGAAAGTGAAAGTGAAGTAGCTCAGTCGTGTCCCACTCTTTGTGACCCTGTGGACTGTAGCCTACCAGGCTCCTTCCTCCATGGGATTCTCCAGGCAAAAATACTGGAGTGGGCTGCCATTTCCTTCTCAGGGGATCTTCCCAACCCAGAGATCAAACCGGGGTTTCCTGCATTGCAGGCAAATGCTTTAACCTCTGAGCCACCAGGAAAACCCAAAATAAGGATAATAATACTTATTTCATAGGTGTGTTGAGAGGATTAAATGAATCAATGTATGCAAAGAGTTTTCGAACAGTGTCTGAAAAGTAGTAAGATTCTCATCTTTACCACTCACAGCCTCCCGTCTCCTGCTCCAGCCCCGTGGTAAGTGTGTGTTTGCGTGTGTGTAGCTTTTCACACACTGCCATGTTTCTATGTGTGCTTTGAGAGTTTATCACTGTTTACGGCTCAGCCTGGAGAAGGCAATGGCACCCCACTCCAGTACTCTTGCCTGGAAAATCCCATGGATGGAGGAGCCTGGTGGATTGCAGTCCATGGGGTCGCTAAGAGTCAGACATGACTGAGCAACTTCACTTTCACTTTTCACTTTCCTGCATTGGAGAAGGAAATGGCAACCCACTCCAGTGTTCTTGCCTGGAGAATCCCAGGGACGGGGGAGCCTGGTGGGCTGCCCTCTGTGGGGCCGCACAGAGTTGGACACGACTGAAGTGACTTAGCAGCAGCAGCAGCAAGGCTCAGCCTAGCCAGAAAAGCTGACCCAGGAGTCCCTTCTCTTTCCTCCTATACTATCCCTTTTATGGTTATCGGCAAGCTTCCTGTATTGAATTATAGTTTTCTGTTTATGTCTTTCTCCTCTGCCAGCTCCATGGAGGGAAGGATAAATCTTATTTATCATTGTAGCTTTTGTATCCAGCCTACCAGTAGCTCCTTAGCACTTACGTGTGTGTCAAGTTACCGAGGAATAACGAAGCAAGTAAACAATGAATTGTTCCCTGTCTTCATAAGTAGCCCATCTTGGGATTTTTGAATCATTAATTTTCTCTGTCTGATTCATATGGAAAAATATCTGGGACCAGGACTAGACAAAACTCAGCATTTCCCAGCAAAAGTGCTCCTCTGGTTTTGTTTGCTATGGTTTGGTTTGGGCTGGGAGAGCTTTCAGTTTCTTTGTTTACAAGCTAATGGAAAGCTAAGGAAAAGCTGCATAAACAAGAAGACCCAGACTTGTTTCCTTAAGTGGAGGGAGTGCGGAGGGTCCAGAGCACAGTGGCAGATCCAGATCTGAACAAGAGGGATGACTCGCACTCCCTAACCTTTAGGAAAGGAGGTGGGAAATGGCTCCCAGACAGAGGAGCGTCTGCAGGGACCTTGCCCAATAGCTTCCATTTTCTCTAAGAAGCATTGGTCAAGAGTGCTTGCTGAAATAGCCTGAGGGGCAGCAATGGAGCAGAGAAACTAGGAAGGATGACCCATGTTTGAAATGGGAAAGAAAGAGGCCAAAGGCCAAGGACAATTTAGGGGAGGAACAGGCGTGACCCTAAATCTTAAATCTCTGTCCTGGAGCTAATTCCTGGAGAGGGTCCTGGGATGTGAGAGACGGAGTGGGCAGCTCGCTTTACAGCAGTAGCAGGCCCTGCCCACGGCAGGGCCACACCAGGGTCCGAACTGCAGGGCTGTGCTGGGCTTTTCCAGGAGTTTGGGGCAGGGAGAGCTTGATCTGCCTTTCCCAGCCTGAAGGTAAAGGGCACTAGGAGTGGCTGCTTTTGAGTTCTTCATCAGGGGCCCAGCTGGGTGGTCCCCTCCCCTCTTCCGCAGGGTAACCTGGGCCTGCCAGCGCTGTGACATTGCTCCTGGCCACAGCAGCCACGAAAGCTCGGTAGACCTGGGATTCACAGGGTTAGAGTCCAGCACTGAGCTCAAAATAGCTAGGATTGCCTTACAGAGGTTAGAACTAATTCATACATGAGACAAGCTACTCATGCATGACCGTTATGACACTGTTATAAGCCATCCTGTAAGTCCTCTGGTTTGTCACTGCGGCCCGTTTCTGCCACCTTAGACTGTCCTCTGTGTCCATTCCCTGCAGAACCGCTGGAACCAAACCATTTAGCATGGCGCCCTCTAGTGGCCTAAAGGCACAACTGTCCCTTTCTTTTGAAAATATCTGAGTAAATCCCATGGACGGAGGAACCTGGTTGGCTGCAGTCCATGGGGTCGCAAAGAGTGGGACATGACTGAGCGATTCACTTTGACTTTTCACTTTCATGCATTGGAGAAGGAAATGGCAACCCACTCCAGTATTTTTGCCTAGAGAATCCCAGGGATGGGGGAGCTTGGTGGGCTGCCATCTATGGGGGTCGCACAGAGTCGGATGACTGAAGCGACTTAGCAGCAGACATGTTGGAGAAGGCAATGGCACCCTACTCCAGTACTCTTGCCTGGAAAATCTCATGGACAGAGGAGCCTGGTGCGCTGCAGTCCATGGGGTTGCTAAGAGTTGGACACAACTGAGCGACTTCACTTTCATTTTTCACTTTTCACTTTCATGTATTGGAGAAGGAAATGGCAACCCACTCCAGTGTTCTTGCCTGGAGAACCCCAGGGAAGGGGGAGCCTGGTGGGCTGCATAGTCCAGTCTATGAGGTCACAGAAAGTCGGACACGACTGAAGCGACTTAGCAGCAGCAGCAGCAGTCGTGTTATGGATGTGAGAGTTGGACTGTGAAGAAAGCTGAGCGCCGAAGAATTGATGCTTTTGAACTGTGGTGTTGGAGAAGACTCTTAAGAGTCCCTTGGACTGCAAGGGGATCCAACCAGTCCATCCTAAAGGAGATCAGTCCTGGGTGTTCTTTGGAAGGAATGATGCTAAAGCTGAAACTCCAGTACTTTGGCCACCTCATGTGAAGAGCTGACTCATTGGAAAAGATCCTGATGCTGGGAGGGATTGGGGGCAGGAGGAGTAGGGGACGACGGAGGATGAGATGGCTGGATGGCATCATGGACTCGATGGACGTGAGTCTGAGTGAACTCTGGGAGTTGGTGATGGACAGGGAAGCCTGGTGTGCTGCGGTTCATGGGGTCGCGGAGAGTCGGGCACGACTGAGCAACTGAGCTGAGCTGAGCTGTAAGGGCTGGGCTTCCCTGGTGGCTCAGATGGTAAAGAATCTGCCTGTAATGCAGGAGACCTGGGTTCAATCCCTGGCTTGGGAAGATTCCCTGGAGGAGCACGGGGCAATCCACTCCAGTGTTTTTGCCAGGAGAATTCCATGGACAGAGGAGTCTGGTGGTCTACAGTCCATGGGGTCACAAAGAGTCAGACACGACAGCCTAGACGAAGTGGAAGTGGGTTCCCCTCTCACAGGCGTGAAGGAAAGGGACCAGCACTGGGACATTAGGGAGACGCCTACCCAAACTGTTGGGTAAAGACCAGCTTTTTTCTTACCTGAGAGAAAAGGCCGCCTCTGCCAATCAGAAGCCCCATGCATTTGCAGTCGTAGTGGATTTGATTTACTTCTTCACGGGGAAGAGGCTGGTGGCTCTCCTGTAAATACATTTAAAAAATATTCTATGTTTGATGTTTGAACAATTAAAGACATAATTTCTAAGAGAAACTGAAAGCAACTGGAGCAATCAGTGCTCTACTCTCCCTCTCAATCTCTCTCCCCTATAATTGAATAAAGCTGTTAATTTCTGGATTGGATTTATTTTGGGGGCGGCATTATTAAAAATATTTGTTTTTATCCCAATTCATTCCAGATTCCCAAAGACAAGATGAAGTTGGATGCAGATCACCAGTGAATCTTGGTGTTGCAGGTGGTTACCCCAGGAGGTTGATTCTGTAATAGCCATATTTGGAGCCTGCTTTATTTGTGTGGAAATTGTCCTCAACTCTTCACTTGATTTTGTCCCTGTGAAAAGTTCATTTCAGAGTCCAGGATATGGCTCAGAAGTTGCACAAGGGCACGAACAGCCCAAGCTCCTCCTGAGCCACAGCACAGCCGGGGCAGGTACAGTGGGGCCCTGTGTCCTCGTCTTCCCTCCTTGTGGAATTTGCTCTTTTTCACCCAAGACTTAATACTCCAGGGTCAGGAGAGGTAAGCTCTCTGGAAACCCAGCGGTTGTTTCAGGTCACATGGCATCTGAAGGTGGTGACTACTTGTGTGCCCAGGCTTGCCAGCACTTGTCTGATGACACTGGACTGGGGACTCCAGTGCTCCCTCCATGGTCAAGTCTGACCCTGCAGCTGCATCATCCGGAAGCCATTTTGAACTACAGACATTTAGACCCCAGGCCAGGCCTATTGATTACTTGGGGCAGGGCTTTGTTTAGTTGTTAAATCACGTCCAGCTCTTCAGCCACCCCGTGGACAGTAGCCTGCCTGGCCCTCTGTCCATGAGATTTCCCAGGCAAGAATACTGGAATGGGTTGCCATACCCTCCTCCAGGGGGTCTTCCCAATCCAGGGATCGAGTCTACATCTCTTAATGTCTTCTGCACCGGGAGGCGGGTTCTTTACCACTAGCACTTTACCACGATCCCATCTTAACATCATGTGCTGTGTGCTAAGTCGCTCAGTCACGTCCGACTCTTGTGACCCCATGGATATAGCCCACCAGGCTCTTCTGTCCGTGGGGATTCTCCAGGCAAGAATACTGGAATGGGTTGGTATTTCCTTCTCCAGGGGGTCTTCCTGACTCAGGGATTGAACCTGCACTGGCGGGTGGATTCTTTACCACTGAGCCACCTGGGAAGCCTGTAGAGCAGGGCTTAGGCATCTGTGTTTGTAAATGCTCTTCAGATGCTGGGCTGTGATCCCTCAGCTGTGAGTGCTGAGCAGTCACTGCCACTGGCCTCTCTTCTGTGGCACAGCCCTGAGAGCATCAGCACTGAGTCTGGCTCTCTGGCTTCAAAGGCATGGTCCTGGCTCATGGGCCAGCCCCTGCGATTTCTGTGAGGTGGAGGAGGGCTCCCTCCCATGCTCCCAGCTTCATTTTTCTGCTCTGGGCTTCCCATCTGCCTTCCCCTATGCTTGGGTATCCATCCCCTTGCCCCACCCACCCTGAATCCTTTCCTGGTTAGGTGTCAGTGGCTGAGCACAGACTCAGACTGTACCTTCCAGAGAGGTCTGTATTCTCCATCTGTTGTGAAGCTTTAAGACTAGGAAAATATTATCCAAACGTTCAGACAAGAAGAGGACCCATGATGGGGTAAAAGACTAGGATCACCTCATTGATCCAAAATGTTGTCCTGCTTGTCCCTGAGGCTCTCATGAGGGAAGACTCAGTTCAGTTCAGTTCAGGTGCTCAGTCGTGTCCGACTCTCTGCGACCCCATGAATCGCAGCACGCCAGACCTCTCTGTCCACAGCAATATAATTTAGGGCTAAATGGTGAAAGGGCTTTCTGGGTAGCTCAGCCGGTAAAGAATCCACTTGCAATGTGAGAGACCTGGGTTCAGTCCCTGGCTTGGGAAGATCCCCTGAGGAGGGCATGGCAACCCACTCCAGTATTCTTGCCTGGAGAATCCTGAGGAGCCTGGTGGGCTACAGTCCATGGGATCACCAAGAGTCACACACGACTGAGCAACTAAGCACAGAAGAGCACTAACTGTGAAGACTAGAAAGAAGTCGAGTATGGTGTAGGGGATGAGAGTTCAGAGGTCAGGAAGGGTTCCTGAGGGGCAGCTGGGTTGCTGGGGTCTGCGTGGCCATCAAGGGCCTGGGGAGGGACTTTAGTCTCACCCGGGTCTGAGCCAGCACCCTCTCTGCTCCTCTGTCCTTTATCACTCTCTACCGTCTATGAGGTCACACAGAGTCAGACACAAATGAAGCGACTTAGCAGCAGCAGCCTCAGCTGCTAAGACTAATTGACCATCTTGTAGCCATATGCAGAGAAAAGCACGGTTGAAAACATCTAACAAGGCAAAGCCACAGGACAGCCTGATCCGGCTCCGTGCTTGAACCTAAGTTCCAACAGCTCCATAATCAAATAGGCATGTTAGTAACTAGCCTCTTCTTGAGGATATAATGTAGCTTCATGTTTATTTTGTTTTTGTTTTTCAGCTTGTTTTGAGAGGGTAGGTTTTCATTTAAACAGTACAAAAGTATTCATGGTTATTGGGGAAAACTCCTTAAAGCAGTATGGACATGCGTTTAATAAAAATTGGAAGTTTCTCTTCCTAAAATCCTACTCCTAGGGACATTGCCTGTTAGTAATTTGATGTGAATGAGACAAATTTTTTATGCATACAAATGCATTTAAATGCACATTTAAAAAATAATTCATCCTTTTATGATGTTTTGCATTTGATTTGAACAATTTACAATGTATCCTGAACATCTTTCCATGTCAATGTATCTGGACCTAGTCTTTTTATTTATTTATTTTTAAAAACACCAATACAGTATACTGACACATATATATGGAATTTAGAAAGATAGTAATGATGACCCTGTATGTGAGACAACAAAAGAGACACAGAGGTATAGAACGGACTTTTGGACTCTGAGGGAGAGGGAGAGGGTGGGATGATTTGGGAGAATGGCATTGAAACATGTATACTATCATGTAAGAAATGAAGCGCCAGTCTATGTTCAATACAGGATACAGGATTCATGGGGCTGGTGCACAGGATGATTCAGGGAGATGATATGGGGTGGGAGGTGGGAGGGGGCTTCGGCATTGGGAGATCGTGGACACCTGTGGCTGATTCATGTCAATGCTTGACAAAACAAATACAGAATTGTAATGTGGAATAAAGTATTAAAAAATTAATTTATTTATTTTAATTGGAGACTAATTATTTTACAATATTGTAGTGGTTTTTGCCATACACTGACATGAATCAGCCATGGGTGTACACGTGTTCCCCACCTTGAGCCCCCTTCCACCTCCCTCCCCATCCCATCCCTCAGGGTCATCCCAGTGTACCAGCCCTGAGCACCCTGTCTCATGCATCGAACCTGGACTGGCGATCTGTCTCACATGTGGTAATATACATATTTCAATGCTATTCTCTCAAATCATCCCACCCTCATGGACCTAGTCTTTTTAAAGACTGCCTAGTATTTTGTCTCTTGTTGGTAGAGCAATTTGTTTCATCTCCTATTTTTAACATATATGTGGTTTTCTATTTTTGTTTATGATCATAAACAATGTTGCAAACATCCTCACTTATTTATATCTACACAGATCTGTGAATATTTCTCTAGGACACATCTCTACAGATGCATTTCTGTCCAAAGGGCTGTATCCAGTTCACATCCTTACCAATAGCACATGGGAGTTTTAAATCTGGGTTAAATTGTACAGCATCAATACGTCATATACATCAATACAGCATCACAGCCAAGTTCTGTGCTGTTTCAATTACATGAAAGTGGTCTGAAGTGTTGCAGGGGCCTGAAATCAGTCAATCAGCACCAGTAAAGTGCTCACCATCTGTGTATTTCCTGGCCTCAAAAGCATATAATTTACATAGGAAAAGAAGATATTGATACTTGAAAACTGAGTCAACAAGTACGTGATTCGAAAGATCCTTTCAAAGGAGCTCTTTAGACAGGGAGTAGGAGAGGGATTCTCTGAAGGCTGGAGCTCCTTTAGACAGGAGAAGCAAAGGCAAGCTTTAAGGAGGAGGTATGGGGGAGAGTCAGATCTTGAAAAAGACTAGGATTTCCAAAGCTAGATACAGAGAAGAGAGTACCATATTCCATGACCGGGGAAAAGTCTGAGCAGTATTTGAATGCACTGTCATTGAGGGGAATTAGCGATAGAGAAGTTCCCATGCTTACAACTACTGAAGGGCAGAGAGAAGAGGAAAAGAGCTCATTCTATATATGCTGTTTTATAGCCTGCCTTATTTTTTCCATAATATAGTCTGCACATCTTCCCATGTTACACATATTTCTGTGCCACATAGCATGGCTGTACCATCACTTAGCTTGTTTGGTACCAATGGCCATTTGGGAGAATTCTGACGCTTTACCAGGTCAATGACTGTCTCAGTCCACATGTCTTGAAGCACACAGTAACTGGGTTTGGGGGAAGGGAGGAGTGCCTCCTCTCTCCTGGGGCTTTCCTTGGGGGATTCTGGGCTTTGGGAGCCTAGATATCCTTGAGGGAGCTCCTGGGTTGGGAGAGGACTGGAATGGACTCATCTGAACTTTAAAACAGCCTTTGACAGGGCCCCAAGCTGAAGATGTGGGTGTCACAGCTTGTGAGCCAGAGGACCTGCTCTTATATTACAGTACTCTTATTTTCCTGTTGTCTTCCCATAATTTTCAAATCTTAATTAAATGTTCCAGCCTTGTACTGTCTCTGCTGTGTGGTGTTAAGGGAAAAGTCTTATATCCATGGTCTGGGCTGAATATTGAAAGAAGTGAGCGTCAGACCTTCTAAATTAGGATGGTACGGTGAGAGCAAACAGCAAGACATCTCCCATGGATAAGAATTAGGGGAAGGCATCCAATCTGACTGTTCCTTCTCGTGCCAGAATTCTCCTGCTGTCACTCTGCTCTGAGGATCTAGATTTTACTTCTATGGAGGATTGGGACGATGTCCTACTGACATGGACCCTAGGGGCAGCAGGAAGAACTGTGGGAAAGATTTGAAAAACATGGTGAAGAAAGAATCAATAAGACTTGACATTAGAAATAAGGAGAGAGAAGGAGCCACAGATTATTTGGTGGTTTTGAGGCTGGGGAACTGGGAGAAGAGTGGAGATACAGAACAGAAACAGTGACCTTGAGAAGAATCACTGGCTTAAGGGAAAATACTAAATTCAGTTGTCGTCATATTGAGTTTGAGGTCACAATGGAGTATGTCGTCAGAAAGTCGCATTCCACCTGGTTACCCGAGAGATTAAAGTCCATTCACAAATAAATACAAAACCCTATAAATCTTTTAACATCCTTACCCAAACCATCACCACAGCCTTCTCCTGGCCCTTTTCCCTGCTACTAGCTCTCTGGGCTGCCTGCCCCTCCCCAGATAATTCTCCCATTCTTTGTATTTCTAATGTGAAATAATCAGTCATTGCTGATGCTCTTTGCCTACTCTGGCAAGAATACTATCAGGTCCCTTTTCCAAATTCTCCTCCTTACTCCTCTAGAACTCTCCATGTTTATACTCAATGCTCTCTGTCATGCTCAGCTGCTTCAGCTGTGTCTGACTCTTTGCAACCCCATAGGCTGTAGCCAGCCAGGATCCTCTGTTCATGGGATTCTCCAAGCAAGAATACTGGAGTGGGTTGCCATGCTCTCCTCCAGGGGATCTTTCTAACCCAGGGATCAAACCTGTTTCTCCTGCATTGGTAGGTTGATTCTTTACTGTTGAGCCTGGGGAAATTCCAACACTCTCTACTCATTTCTGATGAGCTTCAGTGAGTCTTGCAGTCCTTGCCTGCTCTATCTCAATGAATGAGCTTGTAGCCAAGGCTTCCTGCCTTAACTCTTGCTGCCACAAGAAGCTACAAAGAAACCAGTAGATCATCACCTACCTTATCCTTCACCATTTCTATTCCTATCATGAGACCTTTGCCTCGGACATCTCCTACAATTTCAAATTCATCCCGCAGCTTAGCCAACTTCAGCAACATATAGGTGCCAACTTCTTGGCTATTTTCTTGTAGATTTTCTTCTTTAATCACCTGTTGAGAGAAAGCCCCAAATGAATTTCCATTTAAACAGTTTTAAAAGGGACTAAGAAGTAAATGTATGTGACCTGTTTACAAAACTTGACCAGACAAATGGAACCCAAAGTCATGTGGCCATACCTTGTCTCATAGAAAGATCTGCTGTAGGGAGAAAAACGGCTTGGTAGAGGGAACACGTCCCTCATACCCTTCTCATCTTCAGGAGTGGGCAAACATTTAGGGAAAAATAAGAGAGACATCTTAATGTTGGGCTCTGTGTGGGCCCAGAGTCAGGGCACCTGAGATATAAAAGGATTTTCACCTATTTCCACTCACAGCAGAGATCTATGATTCTTTTCTTTTTAAATTTTTTATTTTGCACTAAAGCTGATTAACAATATTGTAGTCATTTCAAGAGAACAGCACAGGGACTCAGACATACATATACCTGGATCCATTCTCTCCCAAACTCCCCTCCCATCCAGGCTGCCACAGAGCACTGAGCAGAGTTCCCTGTGCTATACAGTAAGAGATGTGTGATTCTGGACCACATGTGAGCCGTCCACTGCGCTTATAAGCAGCCGATAGTAACCGCATGACTGCAGGCAGAACTTGACGTTTTTAAGACCTCCGTGTTCACCTCCATCCGCCCTGCCAAATTGTTTGAGGGGACACAGCACTTAAAGAACACTCATTGGCATTTCTACAGAATGAAATAAATGTCACATCCTACCCACACTTTCTCTTTTGAGATTTAGTCATATTTGAATATACTTTTTAATTAGAAAGAGCAGCTTTTACTTATTTTTATTGAAAAATACTTAAAAATTTTTTGAATAAGTGAAACATGTGCTTTGTTCAAACATCACAAAGTACAGAAGCAAAGAGCAGAATGAGCCTTGCTGATCCCTGTCCTCCAGTCACTAAGTTTTCCTCCCCACAAACAACCACTGTTAATAATTTCATGTGCAGTCTTTCAGAAACTATGTTACACTTATTTAAGCAAGCTCTATTATGCATATAATACATGCATGCTAAGCCCTTTCAGTCATGTCCTACTCTTTGTGATGCTATGGACTGCAGCTTATCAGGCTCCTCTGTCCAAGGGAGTTTGCAGGCAAGAGTACTGGAGTGGGTTGCCATGCTTCCTTCAGGGGGTCTTCCTGACCCAAGGATTGAACCCACATCTTTTATGTCTCTTGCATTAGCAGCGGGGGGAGGGGTGGGGGGCTGGTTCTTTACCACTAGCACCAAGTGCTATTATTCATATAATTATGCAACAGATGAGACCACAGGCAAAAATCAATGGGCTAATGCTGAACCACAGCTGAATCACCTAGTTAGAATTGCATAGAAGTCATCTGCTCTTTTGTCTTTCCATTTATGACAGTACAACAAACGTAAGGAAGCATATACAGGACAGGACTAAAATTCAACTGACATCAAAAATTGCCATTGGTCACCATCCATAAAACACCAATCAAGTCACAAAGAAAACTTCAGTGCTACCAACTAGCTAGGGGAATTCTTATGCTTCCCATGTGTGCGAGGTTTATTATATATTATTTCATATCCAATACATGAAGCACTGATAGTAGATCTCAAAAAAAGGGAGAGGGAGCAGAATAATAACTGGAAATCTTAAATTCATGGACTAGGAATTAACTCTCCACTTTAATTATGTCATGTGGTAGAGTCCTGATAATATGTGTGTAGTTTTAAAGTAGTTGTTTGGTGAAATGAATGATGTTGACACAGCAGCTGGAACCTACCTCAAGGACGGCTGAACCAATGGCGCAGGCCATGGGGTTCCCTCCAAAGGTATTGAAGTGAAGCAGGTGCTTGGCTAAGGACTTGGCAATCTCTAGGGGGAGAAAATAAAAGGTGGATAAAGACTGACACATTTATAATTTCTCATCATGTCACTTGGATTACATTTACTTTCATGTTGTAGAAAGGTGTTTACAATATATTTCATGGCATCCAATTCATTCGTCACTCACCAGATAGTGATGTTATGGATGGAACTGTCTCTCCCCTCAGGGATCCCCAACTCATATGTTGAAGCCCTAACCCCCAATGCAACTCCCTAGAGGCAACTAAGGTCATAAGGGTGGAGCCCTAATCCAATAGGATTGGTGCCCTCATAAGAAGAAAAGAGAACAGAGCCCTTTCTCACTGCAGAAAAGGACACACGAGGACACAGCCGGAGGGGTGTCTGCAAGAGAGATCTCACTAGAACTCAACTGGGCTCTTACCTTGATCTTGGACTTTAGCTTCTAGAACTGTGGGAAAATAAATGTCTGTTGTTTAAGCCACCCAGCCTGCAATATCTTGTTATGATAGACCAAGCTGATGATTGCTTATTTACTCCATGAGAGAAGTTTACTAATAAAATCTTCAATGTGTTGTGTGATTTGAAAAGTACTTTGAAACTTGATTTATGGGAACTTGCATGAATCCTCATTAGTTAGCCTTTTTGTGTCTTCCACTCTTGGGACTAAAAAGGAAATATTTTTTAAAACTCTCATAGCAAGGATTTCATAACAATCTCCAGATAATTTGAGGGTGAAAATATATATTTGGTTCATTATAGTTCACCTTCAACACCATCTTTCCTCATTTGATAAAAGCACTGAAATGTTTCAAGGCACTTAATTATCCTTTGGAGTTTCTCAAGTGTGCTTGCTATTGGTGGGAAAAATGAATGAAATAATCTTAAGATTTTCAATAATAAGTGGTTCATAAAAGTATTCTCTGTAAAACTTCACTAAAATGGGTAATAAAATTAATTCTAATGTTCATTTTATAGACTGTTTAGCTAAGTGAGATTGTATTGTATTTAGTTGTTGATGATCAGCAGAGAAAACTATCACTCTGGAGGCTGAGTCTATAGCTTATTGGGGTGGCAAGACTAAGTTGGAGAGTTCTTCAAGAATATGACTCTTTGGAAACTTTAGCTTTAAACTTTAACTGGCTTCAGGTTGGTTAACACGATCTCTTGTGTTGGATTGGGTTTTGGTTTTGTTTTTGTCTAGGCACATTTGCCTGCTGCTGCTGCTGCTAAGTCGCTTCAGTCGTGTCCGACTCTGTGCGACCCCATAGATGGCAGCCCACCAGGCTCCCCGTTTCCGGGATTCTCCAGGCAAGAACACTGGAGTGGGTTGCCATTTCCTTCTCCAATTCATGAAAGTGAAAAGTGAAAGTGAAGTCACTTAGTCGTGTCCCACTCCTAGCGACCCCATGGACTGCAGCCTACCAGGCTCCTCTGTCCATGGGATTTTCCAGGCAAGAGTACTGGAGTGGGGTGCCATCGCCTTCTCCGAGGTACATTTGCCTAGACCTTGTCAATGTAGTAGAACCCTACATCTCAATGTGAGGCTGGGAGAATTGGTCTTCCCTACAGCAAAGAGCAAAAGGGCTGGTTTTGTTCCATCTCTTCCACAATCTGGCAAACAGACTGTTTCCCTTTAACATTACTTGGGAAATGCCTGTGTAGTTTCCATGACGGTCTCCAGCCCACACTAGGTACAGTACATATGTTTTCTGCGACTGGGAATGCAGGGGGCCCAGAAGCAGACACAAACTGCCCGTGGTTCCTACCTGGAGTTGTCACGACTGCTGCCATGGGAAAGCCATTCCCAATCCCTTTAGCCATGGTGACAATATCTGGCAGGACATCGTGTGTTTGGAAGCCCCAGAAGTGAGAGCCCAGCCTTCCAAATCCTGTCTGTACCTGACGGAAACAAATTCGAAATCAGGAACTTTCTGAGAAATGCTGGTTTTCCTGACTCTCTGGTGTCTTTCCTTCTCTTCTGTCTTCTCCTCCTTAACATCATCATCCCCACCATCTTTGTATTATGATGGAAAAAGCACCATGCCTGAGCTTTTAGGCACCAAAAACCATTTGCTAGTGACTCTAGACATGTTTCTTAACTCCTCTGGACCTATGTTAGCTCTGTTGAGTGGAAACACTTAGTAGCAATACATCACAGGGTTGTGGTGCTGCTGCTGCTGCTAAGTCGCTTCAGTCGTGTCTGACTCTGTGCGACCCCATAGATGGCAGCCCACCAGGTTCCCCCATCCCTGGGATTCTCCAGGCAAGAACACTGGAGTGGGTTGTCATTTCCGTCTCCAATTCATGAAAGTGAAAAGTGAAAGTGAAATCGCTTATTCGTGTCCGACTCTTAGCGACCCCAGGGACTGCAGCCCACCAGGCTCCGCCATGCATGGGATTCTGCAGGCAAGAGTACTGGAGTGGGGGTGCCACTGGGTTATATAAATAATGCATGTGAAAAAGGTTGCTGTGATTAGTAATCCTGAATAAGGCCCCTCTGTGGGAAGGCTGCGTCTGCCCTATGCTGGATGAAGCAGTAATTATAGCATGCAGACTGGTGTGCTGGGGCGTCTGCCATTCAGCCCAGACAGGCTGATTGTCCTCTTCCCTGCGGTGTCCTTTTCTTTCTGAGAATCAGTCATGAGGAGGACTCAGTGAAGCCGGTTAACTCAGGATGGAACTAAGCTGACCGCAGTTGTTCTGTTCGTGCTGTTTCCTCTTCCTAGAAGACCCTTTCCTCGCTCTGTCTCTCGCTAACGCCTCTTGTTCTTCAAAACATGGTTTCCTCACTATCTGGGCTAGGAAGAGTTTCCTACAAGGCACCTAGGCTGCCATCAGAACCTCTCACCTTGGACTATTATCACCAGAGTACCTGTCTAATAGGGTTCCCCAGGTGGCGCTCGTGGTAAAGAACCTGCCTGCCAATGCAGGAGACACAGACGTGGTTTAGATCCCTGGGTCAGGAAGATCCCCTGGGGGAAGGAAATGGCAACCCACTCCAGTATGCTTGCCTGGAGAATCCCATGAACAGAGGAGCCTGGCAGGCTACAGTTCAGAAGGTCGCAAAGAGTTGGACATGATTGAAGTGTTTAGCATGCATACACCCACATGTCTAATAAGAGAGACTGTATCTTATTTTTCTCTTTATCCATAATATCTAGCAGAGTGCCTGATAAAAGTAGACACTAAGTGTTTGTAGAATGAATAAAAATGCGGCAGAAGTGCCTAACTAAATAAATGCACACAAATATTCCCAAGCAAATTTCTGCCAGAGCCTTTTTTGGTGATGGGTCCTTGATTCCCTTCTGGTTCTCAGTGTCTTGGACTGTCTCTCTCTATATATACACACTGCACTTCTGGGGTAGAGGTGTAGGCACTTGAAGCTGATTCTGAAATGCTCTTAAAAGAGTAAGGGTCCTTCTCAGACTTTTTTTTTTTTTTTTAAATTATTTTTCTGCTCTCTCCAAGGTGCTGTTGCAAAGGCAGGTTTGTGGTTTACAATTAGATAAGAGTGAGCAACACAGGAGAAGAGCTTAGATGTGAGAGTCAGACAGACCTGGGCTCTAATCCTGAGTCTCCTAGTTTTGAGTCCCTGAACACAAGCTGATGAATTTTCCCAAAAGAGAGAATGTAAGAAGAGTTCATGGCAAATCCATCCAACTTGCCTATTTTCATTTTTTATTTCATCTAAGTACCATAAATAAGTGGTAAAAAAAAATCAGATTTCTTGGACAATACATGAAATTATGTAGGGCCATAAACCATGTGAGTTATCTAGGAGGTGTCAGTTCCATAGACTCTTTCAGTTGAGCAGAGATGACTCATTCTAAGGTTCATAAACTCGAATGTCTTAGGAGGTAAGAAGCATATAGCCATGAGAGAAGCAGGCTAGGTCCACGTCTGTGAATTGGAATGGGAACTATGTGTGCAGATGCCTTGCCTAAAAGTGGTCAATTTAAAATTTAAATCCAGCCCACGCCCAGACCAGGCAAGACTGATGGCCCAATACGGCCCCATGCTAAGTCGCTTCAGTCGTGTCTGACTCTTTGCAATCCCATGGACTGTAGCCCCCAGGTTCCTCTGTCCATGGAATTCTCCAGGTAAGAATACTGGAGTGGGTTGCCATGCTCTCCTCCAGGGGATCTTCCCAACCCAGGGATTGAACCTGCATCTCTCATGTCTCCTGCATTGGCAGGCAGCTTCTTCACCACTAGTGGCACCTTGGGAAGCCCTTCTTATAGATTCCAAATTCCTCATTTTATAGACTGGAAAGCCAAGCTTAGCTGATTAAGAGGACATGTGAGATCCCTGGGTGCAGCACTGGCTCTGTCCTCAGGAGTTTCTTCTGTTCCCGCCTTTCCTGCCACCCTTTGTCTTTCTATACCACAGTTCGATCATTCTTGAAAGGTGGGTTGCCCAGTGGTTAGTGTGGTCTTTGAGTCTGGGTGTGAGTTCTGGCTCTGTCCTTACTAACTGCATGGTCTTGACAGGCAAACTAACTATCTTGAACTTCAGTTCACTTTTTTTTTTTCCCAATTCAATTCAATTTCTTTTGGCTGTACAGCATGACATGTGGAATCTTAGTTCCTTGACCAGGAATCAAAGCCACAGCCCCTGTAATGGAGGTGGGATCCCCAACCTCTGGACTGCCAGGGGAGTTCCTGGAACTACTTTTCAAATATCTGTGATTATGGCCCTCTTCTTAGAGGCTGGGCTTTTTTTCTCCTAAGTGTGATTTCCAAACAGATTTTGTTATTAAGGTAAGATGAATGCTGCCAGACTGCCTAATACTATTTTGGCAAAAGTTAAGATGAAAACTTGGTTGTGAGGTTAAACTAAGTTTAAACTGATTCAAATAGGAATTTTAAAAATATGTTGAGGAATGGCAATGTCCTAGGCCTGTTAACTTATTTGATAGACTTCACTTGGGACGTTGATGTTCTAATCTAGTAACGAACTAGTCAGTCAACGAGTCAAAGATTAACTTATAGCCTCATCTTGGAATCTGCAAGTAGATGCTTTCTGCCTGGACTGCAGAGCAGGGTTTAGAGGTTTCTCCCCACGTTTTTCCTGTGCTGGCTCCATCACACCTAGTCCGTGGCCACTCACTTCATCTGCAATGCACACGCCTCCCCGCTCGCGCACCAGCTCAAAGGCTTCCTTTAGAAACCCCTTCGGGTACTGAACAACGCCATTCACCCCCTGCAAAAGACCAAACCAAGAAGACCTAGAATAACAGCACAGGGCCTTGTAAGTATTAAAAAAAAAAACCACAAACAACTGAAGACAGATCATGATCAATATTTGCATTAGTGATACTATCAATTTTTGAAACCATTTCTAGAAATGCTTCAACTATGGGTGAAAAGAAGAGCCACTTCTCTTAATGCCATGCCTTCTGGGAAACAGTTGCAAATGTAGTCTTTCCTGAGAGTAAAGAAAAATAGATTAAGGGGATTTAGTAAGATTACAGAACGGCTCATCCTGACAGTGTGGGTAATAAGCAACTGAAAACTGCTGGGGTTTTCTATTTTTGCAGATTTACAAATTCAGTAGTTTCATCTATCTGTCTGTTCATTCTGGGAGTACAGAAGATGGACTTTTAAAGGTCAGTTGAAAACCAGGGGCCTCCTTTTTTTCAAGGGGATGAAGAAAATGACATAGAGGGACATAACAGTGATTACTTAAATAATTTGGAAGTCACTAAAATGTACAAGTTAAAATTGATAATTTATAGCTGAGTTCAGTTAATGTTTAAGGTTAACACACTTACTTGAATTGGCTCTGCAAAAATCCCGCAATTGATTTGGCCACAGAAGTGCTCAGAGTATCTTTGAATTGTTCAATATACTGGTCTTTAGCTTGACAGCAGTCTGCAAAGAACAAACAAACAAAACAAAACACAGTATTTGAAGATGTGAGAAAGGCATCCAGAAGAATGGGGGAAAACATAGAAAAAAAGAAACCAGGATAGTAAATTGACTAGAGTCCCTCAAGATACAGTAAAGCAGGATATGGGGACATAGGTTTCTGAAAGGGAAACATTGTCAGAACAACTTGTGCTTTGTTCTGAGCAGCAAGACTAGCCTAGCCACAAAGGTGTAAACAAACCACTCCAGTCGTTTTCATCTGGGGAAGAAACACCCCAGAGCATCATTGAGTCTGGGATAGATGGTTGTTTCACCTAAGGAAGCCAATTCTCTTGACACGGTAGATTTAATTCAGATGTAATTGCTATGTGGATTTGATTTATTTGGAAATAACTGTTTACTTTGTATTGCCACTTAATCTGATATACCATTTTAAAACTACAAAGTATCTCAGTCTTTATGGTTAGTAAACCATACTAACTCCAATACTTTGGCCACCTGATGCAAACAGCCAACTCATTGGAAAAGACCCTGATGCTGAGAAAGATTGAAGGCAGGAGGAGAAGGGGACGACTGGATGGCATCACCGACTCAATGGACATGAGTTTGGAGTAAGCTCTGGGAGATGGTAAAGGACAGGGAAGTCTGGCAT
Source organism: Nanger dama (assembly GCA_917880005.1). Classification (NCBI taxonomy): domain Eukaryota; kingdom Metazoa; phylum Chordata; class Mammalia; order Artiodactyla; family Bovidae; genus Nanger; species Nanger dama. The sequence goes on from CAKJTW010000040.1 coordinate 287,024, forward strand.
GCTGCAGTCCATGGGGTTGTAAAGAGTTGGACACGACTTGGTGACTGAACACCACCACCAACAAATATGTTTATAGAACAATGAGAATTCTAAAGAGGAAAGTACTACAGTCATGTAACTTTCATCCACTGTCTCAAGAGACGAAGCAGTCCCCTCTGGAGTAGCAAATGTCCCAGAACTAGTGTGTCCACATATGAGAACCTTCAGAATTTTTATCCACACCTGTAATTTGGTGGATAGCACCACATAATCTCTGAATCTAAACCCATATCCATGAATAGCAGAAGAAAGGCAGAGGGAGATATGAGTGTGATGGGGGTCTCTGGTGAAAGCAGTCAGGGAGGCAAGTCACCATCTACCATCACGATGCTTGCTTAGAGGCATGGATGTGGTCCTGTCTCCTGAAAGCTAGAGATAAGAAATAGAAACCTTCAGTTATCACCATCAACAGTGAAGCATAAATATAGTTTATATTTCAGCTCTTAAAAAGTGAGAAAAACATGACCTGGCCCCAAATATACTTTTTAGGCTACATACAATGTTTGGAAAAGCTTGCTCGACAGCGTTGCCTGATCTTTGGTGAACTGGAATCGAGGGCTCAGGGTTTGAAGAAGGGAATTAATGAAAGGTATATCAAAACCAGAAAGTACACTTATTAGCATCATTTATGGCGTCGGACTGTGAAGAAGGCTGAGCGCCGAAGAACTGATGCTTTTGAACTGTGGTGCTGGAGAAGACTCTTGAGAGTCCCTTGGACTGCAAGGAGATCCAACCAGTCCATTCTGAAGGAGATCAGCCTTGGGATTTCTTTGGAGGGAATGATGCTAAAGCTGAAACTCCACCTTTAGCTGGAGTTTGGCCACCTCATGTGAAAAGTTGACTCACTGGAAAAGACTCTGATGCTGGGAGGGATTGGGGGCAGGAGAAGAAGGGGACGATAGAGGATGAGATGGCTGGATGGCATCACTGACTCGATGGACGTGAGTTTGAGTGAACTCCAGGAGATGGTGATGGACAGGGAGGCCTGGCGTGCTGTGATTCATGGGGTCACAAAGAGTCGGACACGATTGAGTCTGCAGTCTGCCTGTCTACAAAAGCTCTCTTTCTGGAACCTTCTTGGTGTTCCAGTGGTTAAGACTCCATGCTGCCAATGCAGGGGCTGTGGGTTCGATCCTTGGTCAGGGAACTAAGATCCCACAATACCAGTTCCCAATGGAGGTCACCAATTCCCAATGGAAGTCACCAGTTCCCAATGCAGGAAGGGGAAAGAAGACTTTTAGAAATTTCGAAACTCCAGTCAGGAAGTTTCCCAGGGACTCAGAATACCAGCCAAAGAGAGTATTTGTCAGTGGAGGTGACCAGTCCTCTACTGCGGACTGAACTGATGTTGTCTGATGGGCAGGATATAGTAGACAAATGAATCTGTGCCCCTGGAGATTGAAATTTTCTATTTTTATTCAGAAAGGAAAAGAAAACCACCAAGGGTGACCTTAGAGGATGAATTATACATATGTTCAAAGGATATAATTTAGGAATTTAGCAATACCATTTGTCACTTGAGAAATCCAAGTGTGGAGCAAAATTAACCCTAATGGCTTAAATTTGGACAAAACAAACCATGAAGAAGATGTTGCTTGAACCTGTGCTAGACTTTTTATACATTTTTCCTCCACTGTGCACAGGTTCAGCAATGTGAGTCATCAGCTGTCACTGGCTCTTTCCTTCATTGGCTCATTGCTGTAAGCCCAGGTCAGGCCACCTCTGGAGAGAGACCTGGTGTAGTGGTGTCATCGTGACAGCATCAAGCAGCTGGAGAGGGACTGCTCTCCTGCATGTTACCCAGGAAATGGCATAAAGAGGGTTTTCATTTTATCCGGTGGGATAGAAAGAGTTTGGCTTCCCAGGTGGCACTTGCGGTAAAGAACTCGCCTCCCAGTGCAGGAGACATAAGAGATGTGGGTCCCATCCCTGGGTTGGGAAGAGCCCCTGGAGGAGGACATAGCAACCCACTCCAGTATTCCTGCCTGGGGAATCCCATGGACAGAGGAGTCTGGTGGGCTATAGTCCATGGGGTCGAAAAGAGTTGGACATGACTGAAGTGACTTAGCATGCACGCACACAAAGACTTAAGCAAGAGTGAGGAGCCAAGAAAGAACAATTTTTAAGGAAAAGGGAGCTTGTGTTGCAAAAGGAGAAAGAGAAATGATGTGATCAGTATGAGGTTAGGAACATTATGTGGGCAGTGGGTTGAGAGGTGCTTTTCATCCCAAGGTATATCTGACATTCAGGGACTGAAATGAACAGCTGAGAAGAAAACATCCTGAGGAGGGGGTGGAGGAGAGAATGAACTCTACCACACACATACTGGATTCTTGCCCAGACCGATGAGGGGAGAGGTGACATCCTGCTGAGGTGAAAAAAATGCCCCCTGTCAAACCTGGCACCTTTATGTGTTCAGTGAGTGAGCTCTAAGAGGACCTGGAAACTTCTCTATGCCAAGATTTATATGTTGGGATGTATTTACAAAGATATATAAATATGCTTTTTTACAGCAAAGATCCAAGACTTCTCAAGCCTAATAGTACTAGAGGAAGCTGATATCACTTCTTGTATAAAGAGAGGGTATTAGTCTTATCTCTTGAAGATATGAGTGAAGAAAGAAGCTGACTTCAGATGTGCCGAAGACCACAGTTCCGAGAGGCAGAAATGTCTGTCTGTTACTATCACTTAGCCTCCAGAGACCACTAGAGCGATGACCCTGGGGTCCTCGTATTTTCAAGCTGGCCTGGCAGAGAGGAGAAGGCTGAAAAGAGGGAGGAGGCAGAGGATGAAGAGAGAGGGACACTGAGCTAGGAGGGAAGGGAAGGACCATGTCTCCTGCCTCCAAGGATCTGCGCTGATGCACTTGCAGTTGGATGGACATCTGTGAGGTTGGACATTTTAGTTTTTGGTGCCACATGGAGGTGAGGTGCAGGCATAGTAGCCCTTGGCATTGCCACAGTCTGCCTATCTCTACAAAAGCTCTCTTTCTGGGACCTTCTTGGTGTCCCAGTGGTTAAGACTCCATTCTGCCAATGCAGGGGCTGTGGGTTTGATCCTTGGTCAGGAACTTAGATCCCACATGCTGTGGGTACAGCCCAAAGATTTTTAAAAAGCATCCCCATTAAAAAAAAAGTTCTAAAAGTTCTCTTCCTTGGTCTCATGAAGGCCTGGAATAAGGGGCCACAGGGGCAGATATTGCTGTCTACATTTCACAGAAGAGAAACAGGAGCTTCATCTTTCAGAAGGAGAATTTGAGTGAAGTTTAAAACTTCCTCACGGTTTTATGTTCTGTGACTATAACATCTGGTTCTAAAACTCATGCTTCCAGCCTCCCACCTCCACCATTATCCCATCTGAATTTTAAGGTGACTGAATTTTCTTACTTTCAAAGCTGATTTTTAAGGCTTCCATTTACCTTCTTCGCAGCCCAGTGACTCACACGGTTTCATTAAAGAGCTCTTGGCAGGAGAACTTCGTGCTTTCCTCCAGTGCTATTTGGGAGCAGTCACCCAAAGGGTCCTGCCCTGTGATGACAAGCATGGGGTGGGGCTTGCTGACAAATCAAGAACTCAGGCTGCTTCCAGGCCTCCTCTCCCTCATGTGAGGAAGCGGTAAAGAATGTAAATAGCAATGCATTTGATGGATAACAGCTTTCCTGGTGAGAAGGTCTTTACAGTTTTTGGGGACATGTCAACAGCCTTCAGGAATCACCTTCTGTTTTGACAAATACTCTCTTTGGCTGGTATTCTGAGTCCCTGGGGAGCTTCCTGACTGGAGTTTTGAAATTTCTAAAAGTGTTCTTTCCCCTTCCTGCATTGGGAACTGGTGAATAGTCCCCCAACCTTGTTTCCCTATCAAATTGGTAGCAGAACCATTGCTAGGAGAGCTGAGAGAACGCCTCTAAGGAAGCACTGGGTGACAGTGTGTTTCTGCCTTAGGTCTGATTAGTGTGAGATGCTGAGATGTGTATCCTAACAGGGGGTGGATGCTCTGCTGGTATTGCGGTCATTGGCTATAAGGACTGTTGGCTCAGTGAGGAGTGACTTCCTAGTTGTATTTGTCTTGACTTTCCCCTTTCCCACTTTTTCCAACTTGCCTTTCTCCTCATTCCTTCCCCCTCCTGAGCTTCCCCCACATGCCACCCTCCCCGCTCAGCTGGACCTGGTGCACAGCTGCATTTCCTAATTGTTTGCACTGGAGAATCTCGGCAGCGGCTTCCTCCCCAAGGGCCACGGAAAATGTCTGGGCACATTGTCTGCAAATGACAAAGAGGGGGTTTGGCAAGACATGAACACAAGACAGTCAATTTGAGGCAACATATGGTACCAATCAAGGCAAGAGGGGTTCTTAACTTGAACTAAGATTCCTTCCTTACTCTTCTCCCACTTAGGACAAAAACTTGATATTCTGCTTTGAAGAGATAATTGTGTTCTTGGAAATCAGTTATGAGGCCACTCTACAAAGGAAACTGATTTCCATGTCTGCCTGGAAACAATTGGCTCAAGAGTTTGGTGGGTAATGGCATCTGAAAGAATGAGAATAATTAGGTATCTGACTCTGATGCTGAAAAGGTGGGTACAGTGGGTGAGAACAGAAGGTGAGTACAAGGATGAGTATATGGAAATTATATGCATTCAAGGCGCTGGGAACTTATTTCAGTGCATTTATTTGTAACTGACTCAAATTTTACTTAAAAACAAAACAAAATGTAAAAGCATCTCTAATATTAAGTATTACTCGGACTCTGAAGGTCTTTCTAAGAAGTGTCTCCTTTAAATGGTCTTTTATTTGATTAAGTCAAATTGAGGCCTTGATTAATCACAGGCTTCATAGTTTCTAGTCCTAATGACTGGAAAAATTTGATCAGTGATTCCATACACCTAGGAATCTTTAGAGAAATAAGGCAAAAATCTCAGAACTTACTGGTTGGCAGCCCATCCCGTGAGGGAGGTCCATCTTATAGAAGCCTACATTTGTCAAGCCAAGTGTGTAAGGACTGCATCCATGGTAGGCTCCTCTGCAGACAGAAAAGAGTGGGAGGACTGGGTTAAGTGTGCTTTCATTTGATCACTGGCCTGTGGAATAGTGGGTTGGACCAAAAAAAAAAAAATCCATGAATGCTATGGAGATGAAAAAGAGGATCATTGACCTACAACCTCAATGATTTCAAAGAAATCTTCTAAGCCTGTGTCGAATGAATCCACCTATTCATGTTTTCTCCTAGCATCACAGATTTGAATCATGAAAGGAATTTTGGAGGCCATCTGGCCGAGAGCTCTGACCTTAGACCTGCCCTTTTCTGTTCCTCTAAGCAATGAGACTCATCTTTTAGCAACATACCAGAAATTATATATTCAATGAGTCTTCAAAGTAGTCTCTTTGAGAAGATGAGTATTTGTTCCTGTGACACAGCTGTCATGTAACAGTTTTGGGAACTTTTCTTCAAGTGCCTTATAAGCCATCCTAGTCAGCATAGAAGAAACATGGGCTTTATTTCTGGAAACTGAAACAGTCATATTTATTACAAATTATCCTAATCTCTTGGTTTCAAATAAGTCTGGACAACTTCCCAAATCAAAATCACACTTCCAAAAGGATTTAGGACTATTGAGACTATTCGAAGGAATGGTTATATATCTTGAAAGCGGAAACACAAACATTTATTGAACCCTAGTAGGACCAAGACTGCTCTGAATAGATCATGATTTATCTGGACATACATATTCTAGATATTCAAGCTGGTTTCAGAAAAGGCAGAGGAACCAGAGAGCAAATTGCCAATATCCGCTGGATCATCGAAAAAGCAAGAGAGTTCCAGAAAAACATTTATTTCTGCTTTATTGACTATGCCAAAACCTTTGACTGTGTGGATCACAATAAACTGTGGAAAATTCTGAAACAGATGGGACTACCAGACCACATGACCTGTCTCTTGAGAAATCTGTATGCAGGTCAGGAAGCAACAGTTAGAACTGAACATGGAACAACAGACTGGTTCCAATTAGGAAAAGGAGCAAGGCTGTAGATTGTCACCCTGCTTATTTAACTTCTATGCAGAGTACATCATGAGAAACGCTGGGCTGGAGGAAGCACAAGCTGAAATCAATATTGCTGGAAGAAATATCAATAACCTCAGATATGCACATGACACCACCTAAAGTGAAGAAGAACTAAAGAGCTTCTTGATGAAAGTGAAAGAGGAGAGTCAAAAAGTTGGCTTAAAGCTCAACATTCAGAAAATTAAGATCATGGCATCTGGTCCCATCACTCCATGGGAAATATATGGGGAGACAGTGGAAACAGTGGCTGACTTTGTTTTTCTGGGCTCCAAAATCACTGCAGATGGTGATTGCAGCCATGAAATTAAAAGACACTTACTCCTTGGAAGGAAAGTTATGACCAACCTAGACAGCATATTAAAAAGCAGAGATATTACTTTGCCAACAAAGGTCTGTCTAGTCGGGCTATGGTTTTTCCAGTGGTCATGTATGGATGTGAGAGTTGGACTATAAAGAAAGCTGAGCGCCAAAGAATTGATGCTTCTGAACTGTGTTGTTGGAGACGACTCTTGAGAGTCCCTTGGACTGCAAGGAGGTCCAACCAGTGCATCCTAAAGGAGATCAGTCCTGGGTGTTCATTGGAAGGACTGATGTTGAAGCTGAAACTCCAATACTTTGGCCACCTGATGTGAAGAGATGACTCATTTGAAAAAGACCCTGATGCTGGGAAAGATTGAGGGCAGGAGGAAAAGGGGACGACAGAGGATGAGATGGCTGGATGGCATCACCAACTCAATGGACATGAGTTTGGGTAGGCTCTGGGGAGTTGGTAATGGACAGGGAAGCCTGGCGTGCTGCAGTTTATGGGGTTGCAAAGAGTCAGACATGACTGAGTGACTAAACTGAACTGAGCTGAACGTATACTAGAATGTTTATTTAGATATTAAAAAATCACAGTTCTTTATTGCTGTATAGCAAATGTTCATGCCTATAGTCCCTGCATGCACGTTTTATCTGGAATGTATAATATTTGATGTTCCTTGGTAATCAAATCTAAAAATCAAATCTTTTCTTGGATTTAGACAGAAGTCACAGCCAGAATAGTGGGAAAATGGGACAATTTCTTCACTCCATCCATTTTTGCTATGTCATGCCTATCTTCTACATAAACATTATTATGAGTCTATATAAACATCCTATGTAAAATTATCCAATGGAGGCAAATACAAACAAAATTGTTAGTTTTTATATCATTTTTAATACTAATAAAGCCATCAAATATTTCTAATTAATGTTGAGACTTCTCTGGCGGCTCAGTGGTAAAGAATCAGCCTGCCAATGCAGGAGACATGGGTTTAATCCCTAATTCAGGAAGATTCCATGTGTTGCGGAGCAAGAAAATCTGTGTGCCACAACTATGGAGCCTGTGCTCTAGAGCCCAGGAGCTGCAACTACCAAGTCCATATGCCCTAGAGCCCATGCTTCTCAACAAAAGAAGTCACTGCAATGAGAAGCCCACACACCACAACTAAAGAAAAGTGTAGCCCCTGCTCACAACAACTAGAGAAAAGCCGGCACAGCAGTGAAGACCCAGCACCACCACAAAAAAATATATACATATATATATAATTAATATATTAAAAGACGCTTACTCCTTGGAAGAAAAGTTATGACCAACCTAGATAGCATATTGAAAAGCAGAGATATTACTTTGCCAACAAAGGTCCATCTAGTCAAGGCTATGGTTTTTCCTGTGGTCATGTATGGATGTGAGAGTTGGACTGTGAAGAAGGCTGAGCACCAAAGAATTGATGCTTTTGAACTGTGGTGTTGGAGAAGACTCTTGAGAGTCCCTTGGACTCCAAGGAGATCTAACCAGTCCATTCTAAAGGAGATCAGCCTTGGGATTTCTTTGGAAGGAATGATGCTAAAGCTGAAACTCCAGTACTTTGGCCACCTCATGCAAAGAGCTGACTCATTGGAAAAGACTCTGATGCTGGGAGGGATTGGGGGGCAGGAGCAAAGGGGACGACAGAGGATGAGATGGCTGGATGGCATCATGGACTCGATGGACGTGAGTTTGAGTGAACTCCAGGAGATGGTGATGGACAGGGAGGCCTGATGTGCTGCGATTCATGGGGTCGCAAAGAGTTGGACACGACTGACTGCCTGAACTGAACTGAGCTGAACTGAATATATTAAATTACTGATTCTCAAAAGTCATCCAAAGGAGCAGAAATATACAGGGTTAGCTGGGGTACTGAAGAATTGATGCTTTTGAACTGTGGTGCTGGAGAAGACTCTTGAGAGTCCCTTGGACTGCAAGGAGATCAAGCCAGCCAATCCTAAAGGAAAACAGTCCTGAATATTCATTGGAAGTACTGATGCTGAAGCTGAAACTCCAATACTTTGGCCACCTGATGGGAAGAACTGACTCACTGGAAAAGACCCCGATGCTGGGAAAGATTGAAGGTGGGAGGAGAAGGGGATGACAGAGGATGAGATGGTTGGATGGCATCACCAACTCAATGAACATGAATTTGAGCAAGCTCTGGGAGTTAGTGATGGACAGGGAAGCCTGGCGTGCTGCAGTCCATGGCATTGTAAAGAGTCGGACACGACTGAGCAATTGAACTGAGCTGAACTCTGAATTTAGAAAAGGTGAAAAAATGGTACAACTGGTTCTGTGAAATAAGTATACGGCTTCTTATCGTAAGCAGAGATGAAAGTGAGTCCAGTGTCACATGGCAAAGCTTCTGGGGGTGCAGACCAGTCTTTCACTATCTGGCGATACAGTGCAGTGAATACCACGTCTCTTTTTACTTTTAATTTATTCTTTTTAAATTTGTATTTTGTTTTGGAGCACACCAGGTGGTGATAGTAGTAGAGAACACACCTGCCAATGGGAGAGACATAAGAGACGGTGCCCCATCCCTGAGTCAGGAAGATTCCCTGGAGGAAGGCATGGCAGCCCACTCCAGTACTCTTGCTGGGAGATCCCATGGACAGAGGAGCCTGGTGGGCTACAGTCCATTGGATCGCAAAAAGTCAGACACGGCAGAAGTGACTTAGCACACAGCACATAGTTGATTAACAATGTGTTCATTTCTATACCATATCTTTAAAGTAAAAAAGCTGTCTTGTAACCTTCTTTTTAATTCCATAGAGAATTTATGATATAACTCGGCTTCCAAACTCTTTATTAGTTACCTCAGTCAGGAACCCCTACTTGGTTCAGGCCAATTTTTATGGTGCTATCCATCCATAAAATTCATTTGATGGGTCCTACCGTAAATCCTGAAATTAGAAAAACACCCCGTGAAAGTCTCTCTCCTGCTCTAGGCTATACTTTAGAGATTAACATTTAATACTGGGGTGAGTCAGTGTTAAAATGAATCTTCCAAGATGTGGTTACCTGAAAGAAATGATGTCTGTGCTGTCTGAGTGTGCTCTGGCCATCAGCATGGCTAGGTCATTGGCTTCTGAACCACTGTTCACCAAGAAAATGACCTGGAGGAAAAAAATACACATGGTCATGAGACACAGATTATTCAATTCATCTGAAACAGCCTCTGATTATTAAGAAGAGTTCCCTTTATACCAGTCAGTTCAGTCGCTCAGTCCTGTCCGACTCTTTGTGACCCCATGGAGTCTCATCATTTAATTATTGATTCTATAGCTCTTCATTGAGCAGCTGCTGAGCATTAGAGATACAACAATGGCTAAGAGATTGTCCGAATTGTGAAACATTCTAGGCTTCCATTAGAATTACTTGGTGCTCTTCGAAGTGCTAAGATGGAGAGGCTTGCTGAGATGTACAGTGGTTAGCAGCCAAGGGAATCTGAGAACTTGGTCTCTTGGCTCTTGAAACTGAATCATTCTGCTTGACTCTGAAGGCTTGGCCCAGAGGCCCCCAGAGGATATCCCAGCCTGTCTGTTCAGTGTTTGTGAATGTTAAACAAGTGAGCAAACAAAAGTGCAGCTCATCCTGGTTGAAGGAAAGGGGAGAACTCAAGGGTACTGGATTCTCCCTAACCTGATTTTAGGTTTTAGAGTGAAAGTGAAGTTGCTCAGTCGTGTCTGACTTTTTGGAAGCCCATGGACTGTAGCCTACCAGGCTCCTTTGTCTATGGGATTTTCCAGACAATAGTACTGGAGTGGATTGCCATTTAGGGTCCATCAAATGAACTTTAAGGCTAGACAGCACCATCTAAGGGGCTCCTCGGGTGGTGCAGTTGGTAAAGAATCTGCCTGCCAATGCAGGAGATGAAAGAGACACAGTTTGACCCCTGGGTCGTGAAGATCCCCTGGAGTAGGAAATGGCAACCCATTCCAATATTCTTGCCTAGAAAATTCCTTGGACAGAGGAGCCTGGTGGGCTACAGTCCATGAGGTCTCAAAGAGTTGGACACGATAAAGCATGGATCCATTGTTGGGGTTCCTGACTGAGGTAACCAAGAGTTTGGAGTCCTGCCCTGAACTTAGGTTACAGCCATTTCAGATTTCTTCATCTCTTGTATATCGTATAAGAAACAGGGTACTTAGATAATATGGTAAAATAATAATCATAGCTGACACCAGGTATGGGGCACTGTTTTACACAGATATGAACTCACTGAATCCTGAAATGCAAATTTTGGCTAACATTTTAATTTCTCAATCCAGTTAAAAGTCAATCATTTCAGATGCAGAAAAACATCCCATTTGGCAAAAATATCAAACTGCATCTCAGACCAAATGAATTTAATGGTATATTAATTTTCTAAAAAATGGCTTCACTCTTTGTTAAAGAAGCAATGCCAATGGCTTGACAGAGGCAGTGTGGAGCCAAGAGATGAAAACTTCCTGAGTAACACAGAGGAGAGCATCAGGAAGGCTGGGGCACCCCTGAAGTGATGTCTGCAAAGATATGGTAAGGAAAATGATCAGGAGAGGCAGCCACTTGGAGCTGATGAAGTGAATGTCAACTGGTTTTAGCAGCAATTCATTGATTTCTCTCTTCTCCTTGAGTGCTTTCAGACATGGCTACCAGGGCACTCACTTTAGATGCTGAGTGCACAGACCAGACTCCGCGCCCATACTCTCATTTCCCCATCCAGCTTCCCTGGGATCAGCAGATCCTGCCCCTTTGAGTTATGAGCATCAAACCTTCAATGGCTCAGGAAGAAGTGCTGAAAGCTTCTCTGCATATTCGTGGATCAGAGGGTGGAAGAAGACAGAACTTGTATGCCACAGGCGGCCCAGCTGCCTTTGTGCCGCTGCGTTTACTTTCCTGGATAAACGGAAGAGCAGAGTTACCCACACTGCCGCGGGCATGTCCCTCCCCACAGAGCACTGACCACTGAAGTAAAACCGATCGGTATTTATCAAAGAGTTTCAAGAGGCAGATTTCAACCAAACACAAGAAAGAGCTTCTCTAGCCACCAGAGGTGGTAATGGAACGTATTGCCTCAAAAGGTAATGAATTCCTGACCAAGAAAAGTGTTCAAAAGAGGATTAAATGATTGATTGCTGGGGATCTGAAAAGATAAATTCCTAGAGAAGAAGGAATTTTGAAGGTATAATCTCTTCTAACTAGATTTTCTTATTAACTACGCTTTAAAGAGTTTGGAAAATAGAGAAGACTACATGTAAACCTGAGTGTCTTTCCATTTTATTCTAAAGAATTATAGCTCAATCAAACACACATTTATAAGATCAACAACTTTTCCTTTAAAGACGATTCCCAGATTTGGGTCTTAGTAATGGTCTGTGTTTATGAACATTCTGTTATCACATTCTGTGAAGGATCCAAAGTCTCACTTTGAGGGAAAGAAGGAACTGCTGTTGCTGCTAAATCGCTTCAGTCGTGTCCGACTCTGTGTGACCCCACAGAGGGCAACACACCAGGCTCCCCCGTCCCTGGGATTCTCCAGGCAGGAGTGGTGGAATGGGGTGCCACTGCCTTCCCTGAAAGAAGGAGCTAAAGGTGTATAAATATGTGAGAGACCTGACTTGGAATGCCTTGAAAAGACAGGCCAGTGTGTTTGAACTTGATCCAAAGAAGAGAAATGGCTGAAGTCTGTTATCAATAATTGATACAACAAAAAAAAAAAAAAAATCAGTGGTTAAACAATTTTCAGGAATACCAGATCAAATTCTTTATTGCAGGACTTATCAGTACCTTTAATAGGCTAATGTGCCCTGTGTCTCCCCAGGAGGGAGAGATGGAGTTTGATGTGTTTCCCAACCTTATTTTCTAATGGAACCCTTTAACAATGAACCTCTCCTGTGATCAGTGTCCCACAGAACTCACTTCAGAAAATGGTGGATTATTAATAAACTCTTACGTGGAAGAGACACTTGACAAAAGCATTCTTTAGCAAAATAAATATGAGAGCCACATGAAGGTAGGAGGGAAGACTGGAATTGGTGAGGCCAGTTACCTGGGAGGCATGGTAGCCTTCCACGTGCGGGGAGCAGAACCAGGACAGTGGGAGTTCCTGAGAGGGGCTGGCAGGGAAAGGCATTTCAGTGGAGGGAAACTAGATCTTGGTATCAGGTTGGTTATATAGAGCGAAAGGCAGAAAAGGGCCCAAGGTGATTTTAGTATTCTTGCCTGTGATATCCGGGGAAACCCGGGGTTGGTTGAGAAGCACAACCAGTCTAGGTGGCTCATATGTGCTCCTTGAATAAATGAATATGTGACTAGAAACAGTTTTGTGGGAAGCACAGTGGATTTGGTCTTTGTAATGTCGATTTGCAGCTGATGGTGGAGTATCATGGGCAGGGGGTATCCTGGAGGCTGAGGGAGACATGGGGCATCCTACTGCCCACGTTGGGTGTCTTAGACATGTTATCATAGCTTGGTGAGGAGCTGAGGCTGAACAGCTGGGTGAGGCTGCTGAAATGTAGCAACTAAGTGAGAAGAGGTAGGGAGATGGGGTGAGACCAATTCTGTGGGGGAAATAACAAGAGAAGGGAGCATAGAGAGAAGAGGGGAGGGCTCAGGAAAGAGCTGGAAACCCCTAGAGTTAAGGGGTCAGAGGGATGAGGTGAATGGTCAGTGGGTGCCCAGGAGATGCACCAAGGTCACGGAAGCCAGTGGGAGGGGTTCATTCACAGACACCATGTTGCATGTAATTGGGAGGATTCAATGTGACTGTTTAAAAATGCTCTCTACTTCATTTTTCCTTACTTCGTTCATGCACGTTTATCTCATGCTTTAAAATGTATCTGAAATTTGTTGCCCACACTCCTCAGCACGTGGCGTGGGACTGTGTGTGTGCACTGTGTCGCTTCAGCTCTGTCTGACTCTTTGTGACTCGCCGGGCTCCAACATCCACGGGATTCTGCAGGCAAGAATACTGCAGTGGGTTGTCGCTTCCTACTTCAGGGGATCTTTCTGACCCAGGGATCAAACCTGCATCTGTTTCATCTCCTGCATTGGCAGACGGGTTCTTCACCACTAGCGCCACCTGGGAAGCCCTTCGTTTGGGACTAGTTCCTCCTGAAGATGCAGACAGCTGAGGGAGGGACAGGTGAGGGCTGGACCTGGGAGTATAACTCCCTCCTCATGGCCACACAGGTGCTCATGGAAGAGACCTTTCACCCTCTCTTGCACAGAAGGGCCCACACCTTATTTAGACTTGCTGCTTTATTTTTGCCCCATGTACTATGAGTATTATTAATCAGATTATTAAAGGCAAGCCAGAATAGATCTTAAAATGAGATGGCTGCACTCAAACAAAAAGGACCACAGAGAGACCTGCCCAGGGCATCCGCATGTGGGCTGATGATCAGAATCACAGAAAATCTCAACATTAATGCAGTCATCCACTTGTGGTGTAAATTTTCAGCTCTGGTTACACCATCTTCTTATCATCCTTTCTTTCCTCTTCCATTGCACGGAGTTGATAAAGAAGAGTTGGATTAGAAGTGATTTCTCATCTCTCATCATCTCTTATCCCCCACACCTGCCCTGTGTACTCTGAGAATACCAGGTTTTCCCTTCTCTGCCCTTTCCTCTTCTGCCCTCCTTCTCTGGGCTTCCCTGGTGGCTCAGTGGTAAAGAATTTGCCTGCAAGGCAGGAGACCCAGGTTCAATCCCTGGGTTGGGAAGATCCCCTGGAGAAGGGAATGGCTACCCACTCCAGTATTCTTGCCTGGAGAATTCCATGGACAGAGAAGCCTGGCAGGCTATAGTCCACGCGGCTGTACAGAGTCGAACACAACTGAGTGACTAACACTTTCACTTTCCCTGCCCTTTCTCAGTGCATGCCCTCTTTTGAAAAGCTATAGCTACTATTGAGGAGAAACACACACACCCAGTCACATGGTACACATCCCATTGCATGTACCATGAGGATGTTAAGAAAAGGCAAAGCATCGTGTGAAGATTTTTGTTGTTACCCAGAAAATAGGAAGGAGTGCGTTAGCCACAAACTGCCATGTGCCTGAAAGAGAGTTTTACATTGAGGTTCTGAGTCACTAACGTGATCATTAGCCTGTTTTCCATATATTCTCTTGGGGTGAAAAATCTAGAAATTTTAAGGATACTCACGGGTGGCAGTGACCAACACTGACAGTGACAATCCCAGAAAAGAAATCCAGGTATCTGTTTCCCTCATGATCAAAGAGCCACTCCATGTGTCCCTGGTGGAGCAACAGGGGCTCCGGGAAATAGGCCGTGTGCACAGGAGAGAGATGTTGCTTATGGATCTCCAGGACTTGGCGATAGGCCAGGGACTGTAAGTAGACAAGAGTTCAGTGCTTAGCATATTCCTTATCCTCACTCATCAACAGCAGGTCCACACAGCAGCACCTGGGCTCCCCACTGACCTCACTCACCAGGGCGGTTCTTTGCCCAGGGACCTCCTTGCAAGATACACCCAGAGCCTTCCTCTCAAGTGGAGGGAATTATTCATGTGGCCCTTTGATCCTTTTCTACATCAAACATGAAGACCCCATGGACTGCAGCCTACCAGGCTTCATGGGATTTTCCAGGCAAGAGTACTGGAGTGGGTTGCCATTACCTTCTCCGAAACATGAAGAAAGAGGCTGGAATTTTCTACCTCTCCATAGAAAGCCTTGGCTTTGAGTTGATTTTAGCTGTGAAAAGAGAGACTGAAATAAATGTCTGAAGGATCATGTTTTTTTCCTCTAATTTCTTTTTTTTTGGAGGATAAAAAACGGAGTGCTTGTAGTGTTCATGACTTTAATTTTAAAGCTTCTGTCGTTCTCATCTCTGTGGGTCTCTCCTGACTTTATCGATTCTACAGTTTCTAACTTATGAATGTCATGGAGAATGAAGGGGGGGTTGGAGAGAGAAAGAGAAGGAGCAAAAGAGAAAGAGAGGAAAGGAGAGAGAACGAGTCCAATATTTATTGCATGACTGCAAAATGAGAATGACACTTTCTGATGGCGGACTCAAGAAGGTCAGATCAGGCACTGACAGATGGGATGGAATGAAATGTGTGCCATCACACGTGTGGCCTGTGTATTTCTTCTTGTGTGTGCATGGACACCTGTATCCCTGTGACACATGTATGGCCAGGGACGGTCTCTTCCTGTCCTCTCTGTCTCCCTCTGCTTTGTCTCCCCATCTCTGCCTCTTGCTCTCTTTCTCTCTCTCTCACACACACACACTTCATGCAATACCACCGAGTGGGGTAAGAGAGTTTGGAGGCTCCTGCTGACTTGAAGGCTGTGATATCTGAGATAGCTCAATGGCAGGCAGGGCCGTCTGTGGGTCTTCCTTGAAAGAGTTACCTTAGCCCTCCTGAGAAGAACAACCTCACTGGAGTTCTCCTAAAGCCTTGATGCTTACCTGGTATCTTTCGGGTGTGAAGTCACATGGCGGCATGCTGGGCTTTGTGTGAAGGCTGCACCTGGTCACAGATGTCCAGAAAGCACCGGCTGAAAGCGGAGTGGGTTAATGTCCTCAACTAAGTATCACACAGGCCTATTTGTAAAAACGACCCGTCATCACCCAAATCAAAGTCCTGAGGGCAATTTTATTTCTTAGTTTTGAGAAAATAATTTAAATTTTAGTTTGGATTTAAAACTGAGTTATCTTTTAACAAACAGCTCAGAAAGAGTTTATTACAAGGCAGCCAGGCAAGGAGAATGAGTCTCAGAAGTGCCTTCCCAAAGGTGAAGGGGGTTGGGGTGCTTATGGTGCCAGCAGGGTGGTCTGAGATGTGGGGAAAGGCAACTGGAGGTAGGGAAAGAGATGAGGTGATGGGTGTTCTGCCTGGGAACATCTCAGTTACAAACGCCTAAGCATAATTGATTTACTTCCAGCAGAAACTAATACAATATTGTAAAGTAATTGTATTCCAATAAAATAAATAAATAGCAAAACAAAAACCCAAAGTGGAGGCACTGAGTGTGATCAGAGGCTGGAATTTTCTGGCCTCCAATGTCACCAGGCCAGTGTCCAGACACCTGCACAGGCCACAGGCTGAGGTATCTTAATAATTAACTTTTTCTTTTTCGGCCATGCATTGAGGTTTGCAGGATCTTAGTTCCCTGACCAGGAATTGACCCCAGGCACTTAGCAGTGAAAAGGCAGATTTCTAACCACTGCCTAGCCAGGGAATTCCTAATGATGAATTTTCTTAAACAACAAGGTCCTAGTATATATAGCACAGGGAACTGTATTTAATATCCTATGATAAACCATAATGGGAAAGAATATGAAAAAGAATGCATATGTATGTATGTATAGCTGAATCACTTGCTGTATAGCAGAGATGAACACGACTGTAAATCAACTATACTTCAATAAAATAAAAAATAATGAATTTTATGGAGAAAAAGAGTTCCTCTCGAATCTGAGGGAAGGCACGGAAGTTACTGGGGAAAGTCATGGTTTCTCCCGCCTTGGTTCCTCACAATCTTGGGGGGCTCCTCCCTCTGCTGCCATACTATAAGGACGGCAATTCTCTGCTCAGCTCAAACTTCCCTCAGGGCTGGAGAGTTGCTGGAGTACATCCTTTTGTTAATGGAGGTGCTTTCTAAGCTTTGGGCTGCCTGGTCCCTGACTCCCAGTGCCAATCCCAGTTTCTGGCACTGCGTTGGCTCTCAATAAACAAGGAATGAATGGCTGTTGACTACTGTTGAGGAGGACAAAAAAGGGGTGCTAGGCCATGGACTATAATAATACATATGTGCAAAGAGACCTAGAAGACAAAACCTTCTTGTAAAACACAACTCAAAGTCCAGGAAAACACGACCAGAACAAACACAAGGTAAACTGGAGCCAGAGGAATCATTAAGTATTCGGAGCTAGAAGGAAGCTTAGGGTTTTTTTTTTTTTTTTTTCTTTAGGTCAAGATGCTCATTTTATAGATGTAAAAGGCACCCTAAAGTGGTGGATTAATTTAAGACCACCAAGCCAGCTAGCTATAGAAGAAGAACAAAACTTTGAGTTTCTGACTCCCAGCCTGGTACCATTTTGCTCATTCACTGGCCACCTCCACCCTCCTCTTCCATCACAGATTTTGACCCCTCTATATAGCAGGGGATGGAAAAATAGAATCAGAGAACACTGGAGCTGAAAGAGATGTCTAGAAACTTTATAAGTACTCTTGGAAAAGAATGCTGCTAATTTTGAGGTTCAAGGTCAGTATAGAGATAATTTTATAGGTGGAGAGAGCTTGGCAAATGATTTCTCTTGTTCAGCACGAAGTTTGAATCCATGGATGTAATATTGGAGTTTTGTGTGGCTATGGAGTCATCATCCTAAGAAACACAATGAACAATTGTGTTTGTAAATGAGCCGGAAAGTAATGACTCTGAATATGTTTCCTTCTCATGATTCCTCTCATTCACTTTTGTGCTCTAAATAGTCATGATTACTCTTACTTTAGAAGCAAATGGCTTTGGCTATCCATACATAGAAATGACCCAAAAAATAAAACTAAGTTTTCTGAGAATTTCACCTTTTGAAAAGCTTTTCACTATGTCTCTCTACATTAGTTACTCTTCTGAGATGGGGAAAAAATTCTGAGTGTTTCTAAGAATTCAAATTCTCTTCAATCCTGCAGTCTCATTTTCCTATCTGTAAAATTGAAGCTACCCACTGAAGAGACTGAAAGGTCTCTTGACTCCAGAGTTACAGGAAATTACGAAAGTGGTCTGGAGAGGAAAATAAGGAGAGTTGGAAAAATTCAATAAAGAAAAACTTGAATTTTAAGTGGTCAAGGTAGGTATATTCAATCATTCATTTGTTTATTCACCAAATTCATGGGAATATGATGGTGAAATGAGGGCTCAAAATGTAATTCATAAAATTCTGCTCTCAGGAAGGAAGAGAGAAGGAAGAAAGATTAGCTATCAAGTAGGAAAAATGATGTCAACAAGTAAAATAAGTCTAGATAACATCTCATATTTATATGTGGAATCCAAAAAAATAAAACAAGTGAATAACCATATTAATAACAAAAAAGAAACCAACTCACAGATATAGAGAACAAACTAGGGGTTACCAGTGGTGAGAAGGATGGGGGAGGGGCAAGACAGGGGTAAGAGATTAAAAGGTAAAACTACTATGAATAACTTCCCTGGTGGCTCAGAGGGTAAAGTGTCTGCCTACAATGCAGGAGACTCAGGTTCGATCCCTGGGTTGGGAAGATCCTCTGGAGAAGGAAATAGTAACCCACTCCAGTACTCTTGCCTGGAAAATCCCAGGAATGGAGGAGAGTGGTAGGCTATAGTCCATGGGGTCGCAAAGAGTTGGACACGACTGAGCGACTTCACTTTCACTATGTATAAAATAAGTAAGGCACAAGAATATATTGTATAGCACAGGGCATATAGCCAATATTTTATAATTATTTAAATAGAATATAGTTTATAAAAATATTGAATCACTATTTGTATGCATGAAACTAATCTGTTTGTACTTTAATGAAAAAAGAAAAAATGTAGATAACATTTTAAAACAGCTGAAATTCTCTCTCACTAAACAACCCAAACTCAACAAAAATAGAAAATACAATAATCAGTGGACAAAAAGAAGCAAAATTCTTCCGTTTTCATTATTTACTAGAAAAAACCTAAATACATTGTTAATTGCCTGCATTCTCTATTCAAAATAACCTGTGTTTTGAGGATGCCATAGATTTGAAGGTTAATAAAGCTTCTCTGAGACTCCTAGAAATTGTATATGTGCACATGGGAACTTCCAAGTGAAAATTCTAGGGGAAATTCTCTTTGTAATGATAAAAAAGTTTTCTAATATTCATAACCAGCTTTCAACACAAAGTGGAAATTTATCAAGAGCTTGTGATTCATTCAAATGAAAAAAAAAGGTTATAAAACATTTGAAAATATACAATGCTCATACTTGGTAGAATATTAAAGAAATTTATTAAGTGCTAATGACACCTTATTTCTTTAAGTCACTTTAAAAACGTTGTCGAGAAGGGGAATGGATTGGGAGATAGGGACTGACAGATGTACACTCTTATGTATGAGATAGATAACTAATGAGAAACTAATGTATAGGGCAGGGAACTCTACTCAGTGCTAAATGTGAATGAAATGCAAAAAGAAGGGATACATGTACATGTATCATTGATCCACTTTGCTGTACAGCAGAAACTAACACGACATTGTAAAGCAACTATATTCTAATAAAAAAACAAAAACTGAAATAAATATCTTTAATTAAAAATTCAAAACCAAAACCAAACAAAACAAACTTGTCACTTGGGGTGTCTCATTTGATACTTGGCATAGCCAATGGGTTTAGAAAGGAAGATATTATCATTCACCTTAGAGCTGAGGCTGTGATTAAAAGTGAGGTGTTTGCAGTTTTGAGCCACCCCTCACCACCCTGTTGATTCTTACAAACACCTCCCGCCTTCCCTCCATATCCTTCCAATAAATGTTCTTTTGCTTAAAGTGAACTGGGGCCAGTTGACGTTGTTCACTAGCAACAGCTCTGCTTGACTCTGAGGCTGGTGACTCTTGTCCTTCCTTTTGGCACTTTTGGGGGCAAGCCTAGTCTGAGCCCCTCCTAGCCTTCTGTTGGGCTTAGATCAGTCCACAGATGGCAGAAAGGATGGTCTGATGGTGTAGGTGGAACACCTACTTTTAGGCTTATTTGAATGATTTTCTTAGGAAAGACTTTGCAGGAGGCTTGGAAAGTTTCTCAGCTGGAAATGGGTGTTATGTGCAATTAATTTGCTCTCCTATGCACCCCCTCCTTGTGGGAGAGAAGGCAGATGGTAGCAAAATGGTATGTCTGAGTGTATGCCCACCTGCCTGAACATGTTATGCATTCAATAATCTTTTGTGTGTGTGTGTGTGTGTGTGTGTGTGTGTGTGTGTGTGTGCTCAGTTGTGTTGGACTCTGCGACCCCATGGATTGTAGCTCACCAGGCTTCTCTGTTCATGGGATTCTCCAGGCAAGAATGCTGTAGTGGGTTGTCATTTCTTCCTCCAGGGGATCTTCCCAACCCAGGGATCGAACCTGAGTCTTTTGCATCTCCTGCACTGGCAGATGAATTCCTTACCATAAGCGCCAATTTAGCTAATTAGTAAAAAAGGCACAGCTAAGATATTTTCTATACTCTTTCATTCAAAAACAAATTGCTTCTGTAACTTTGTGGATATAGTTAGCCTAACGTGATTGTGCCCGTCAGACAGAGGCAAGGCTGACTACTGCGTGCACACATATATTGCACAATATACATGTAGGTGCAATATACATTGCATATCTGGCAATACTTACACCAGGTGATTTTCCTATCTAACATGAACCCTGTCTCCCCCTCCCCCATTTTATTTTTCTATCCCTTCACCATAATTTATAGCCCATATCTCTACTGGATATTTAAAAAATATATTTATGCATTTTTCTGTTTATCCTCAGTCTCCCCCATTGAGACACATAAGGGCTAAGGTTTTGTTTTGCTCACTGTAGCTTGGTTTAAGCACAGGGGTAAGTGCTCAATTACTTATTGACTAAATGTCTATTTGTAGAACCCAGCAGGTCCATAAGAAGGGTGTGTTCAGTGAGTGTGTGCTTGGATGAACAAACAAGCAGGCAGGTATTTAAGACTAGCAGATAAGAAAGTGGAAGTCAAGCACCAAAGTGTTTTGAAAAGCCAAGTAGAGTAGGACATCCATGTCTATGTGTTGTGGGTTTTTGCAAGATGACTTCTTCCCCGCAGCGCCCTTGGTGGAAGAGTCTCCGCTGAGTTGATCAAGATCTCTAGGCACCGAGCCTCACCTGGTCCCACCCCAGCCCAGCTCCACAACCCTCAGGGATGGGGTAGAAAAGGGGAAGGGCCAGCAGAGACAGTATTTTCTCTTGCTTTGTCAACAACCGGTACTTTTAGGATAGTGTCTTCTTTACCGAGTATGAGACTCTGGGTATAATTCTAGCTCTTTCTCAGAAAATGCTGGAGTTAAATAATGTTCTGGCAAAGGACCCATGACTGGGGGAAGAGAAATCCAAACAGGACTGGAAGAAGACTGGTTTAGAAAGGGCCATGTGGAATCACTCTGACTTTGGAGTCAGACAGACCTGGCTTTTAATCTCAAATTGTCATGTCTACATTTCTGCCTTTGATCAAACTTTTAAGTGATCCTTTATCCTTCTGTCTAATCTGTGAAATGCGACAATAGTACTCCTTAAGAAGTTTGGTTGAAGATATATGTTAAGTTTCAAAGAATCACAGCTGTTAAGGGGGAAGAAAGCAAACGGAAGAGGAAGGCAGGAGAGAGGAAAAGGAAAGATGTGGAGAAAATGAAGATAAAATTGATCATCATAGGGCAATGGAAAAGGGTCCCTTTGTTCAGGGCCTGTGGGGCATGGCGTCTTGCTATGTCTCATCACTGAGATATATGATGCTTGCTTATGCTCATCAGAGGGATTAGTGAGGAAGTGGTGGGCTCCTAGTGAAACAAGATATGTATGAAAATCAGGAATACATGAAGCTACCACCAGACCTGGCCAGCCCAGGTCTGTTCCTGCTGGAGAAAAAGGAGAGTCTGCATGGAAGAAGAGGTTCACAGTCTAGTCCTGGCTTAGGTGGCTTTGAGTAAAGCCACCTAAGGCTTTACTTTAAGGCTTTTCTCTGAGGCTCAGTTTCCTTGTTAGTAATTTGGGGCAAGGGGGAGGGTACCACCTTCTAGGGGGGATGGCAGAAATTTGTGAAGATTCTTTATGTCTTTTAAAGTAGTTATCCTCAAGCATCTGTATACTTCATTATTTGAATTGCTTTCTTTTATTTCTTTTTGATGTTTCTGCAAATATTTTTAGTTTAAAATTGTGTCTAGTCTGATTTTATTACCCATGAATTTCATTTCGGGATGAAAGGATCCATTACAAAATATTGAACATGAGAAGGGGGCACTGGGTTTGACAAGGTGGGGTCTAGTCCACGTCTTAGATGATCTGTCTGGAATTCCAGAATTCCAGGCAACAAGCTCCAGAACTCAGCCCTTCTGCTCTCACTGACCCTTCCACTGACCCACATCCCCCTGGATTCCACTCACCGTTAAGGGAAAAGCACGTCTTGGGGGTCCAGAGAGATAAGGTTTTCAGGTGCAAAGCTCTCAGCAAATGTCTCCAGGCTCCTGTCATTTCTCCCAGTCAGGAAGCAAGTCCCCACAGAAGCAGGAGCAACTAAACCTGTGCTTCCCACGGAGCAAGGACTCAACTGCTCACTGACCAGCTGGACTTTGAGATTAGGAAGGAAGGGGAGGAGCTCCAGGGGGAGTTGTGGAGGGATTACTGCCTTCACTTCCGGGGGCCGCAGAGCTTCCGTGGCTGGGGACAGTGCCTTAAGGGGAGAGAAAGGGCAAAGGAAAGCAGGAGAGGGAAGGAGAGAGGGAGGAAGAGAGAAAAGAGAAGGCAGGTAGGCAAAGCAAAGGTCTTCTGGACTTTTTAAATTGAAGGATAATCGCTATTAAGTATTGTGTTGGTTTCTGCCATACGTCAACATGAATCAGCCATAGGTGTACATATGTCCCCTCTGTCTGGAAACCGCCCCCCCATCCTCCCACAGCATCGTACCCCTCTGGTTCTCCTGGACTATTTTGTTAGTTTTGTGTCCCATGAAGGTCTCATTGGATGAACGTCTCTCTGCGGCAGGGTGATGATGGGTATGGGAAAAGGGCCAGGATACAGTTGCAAGGGTCAGAGACTTGGAAAGGAAACAGTGAAAAAGAGAAAGAAGGAAGATATGCATGAAATGAACAGGTAAAGACATTGCTGTTGGTGTTGGGGGTCTTGAGGAAGACAGACAGGACTAATGGGGAAGAGGGTGGTCCATGGGAAAGCAGAGGGGCATCGAATAGCTAGGGAAGGCCCTGGACTGCTGCCTTAGGTATCAGAATAGTGCAAGAAGTTGAGAGCTGAGGCGTTAGGGGGCTTTATTTTTATTATGCTTGAATTTCTTAAATTCCCATTTGTCGCTCCTGCCTCTCCTGCACCCTTAACCTACATAAATAACTGTTCTGTGTATTTAATGTATACCTTTTTCTTGATAAGTACTCTCGTAAAGGGCTTCCCAGTGACTCAGCAGTAAATAATCCACCTGCAATGTAGGAGACCCCAGTTTGATCCCTGGGTTGGGAAGATCCCCTGGAGAAGGAAATGGCAACCCATTCCAGAATTCTTGTCTGGAGAA
Source organism: Nanger dama (assembly GCA_917880005.1). Taxonomy (NCBI): domain Eukaryota; kingdom Metazoa; phylum Chordata; class Mammalia; order Artiodactyla; family Bovidae; genus Nanger; species Nanger dama. Next base: position 310,698 of record CAKJTW010000040.1, read on the forward strand.
TGCTATGGACAGAAGAGCCTGGTGAGCTATAGTTCATGTGGTCACAGAGTCAGACACGACTAAGTGATAAAACAACAACAAATTCTTGTAAAATGTGTATTGTTCGGGGTGAACGCATTTTTAATTTATGTAAATATGTGTACTTTTGTTTTCCACTCAGAGCTATGCTTTTCAAATCCATCCAGGTTGCTGTGAATAGACTTCTTCCAGCAGCTCTGGAGTGGGTGCCTCTGGAGTAGGGCAGTGCCTAAGTGGGGAGAGTGACAAAGGCAGCTGGAGCTGGGAGGGTAAGGGGGTGTTGGTGTGGAAAGTGGCTCCTGTTAATGGAAGGCAAGGAGGGACAGAAGAAAGAAGCAGGTCTTTCCACAGTGGTAGGTGGCAGATTTCATAAGCAAGGGAACTTATGAGTCTTGTCTTTGGAGAGTAGATCTTTGCATCCCACCCACCGGAATCTCAAAATGTTTTTTAAAAATAATTTTATTTATTTAATTTCTGTCTGGCTGTGCTGAGTCTTTGTTGCTGCATGGACTTTTCTCTAGTTGCGGCAGGCAGGGGCTACTCTGTAGTGGTGTGCAGGCTTCTCATCACAGTGGCTTCTCTTGTTGCGGGGCACAGGCTCTAGGGTGCTCAGGCTTCAATAGCTGCAGCAAGTGAGCTCAGCAGTTGCGATTCCCAGGCTCTAAAGCACAGGCTCAGTAGTCATAGTGCACAGGTTTAGTTGCTCTGTGAATGTGGCATCTTCCCAGAACAGGGATTGAAGCCATGTCTCCTGCATTGGCAGGTGGATTCTTTACCACTGAGTCACCAGGGAAGCCCCTTAAAATTTTATATAGAGGCCTTAAATGAGGTCAGTCAGGTACACTGTTCAGTAATGTACATGTTACTCTCTCAAGCCTGCATCCTTGGACCAGTTCCCTCTGTGTGAATGATGGGCAGAACGCACATGCCAAGGACAGAAGAGGGGGTGAGGAGCCTCTGAGTGCCTGGATCCAGCTTTTGGCTCAACCAGTGATCACATCCTCTCCATCTCCTTCTTCAAGAAGGGTGGGGTTGGGGACATACCATATAGAGTGGACTCTCGAGTTGCCTTTCACAGAGGACCAACTGGCTTGACCATATCCTCCACAAACATCTGGGAAACAATCTTTTAACCCAGATGCCCAGGAGCCGTGAGGGTACCAGGTAAGCACAGAAAGTGTTTTAAATTCAATGTAAATTGCCCACTTTTGTGTGAGTTCCCAGCTCCCAGCCCCATTCTGCTTTGGGGCTTGTAGAAGATGATTATGCAGTCTGGCTTGTCAATTGCCATGGGACTGACCCACGTCAGTGAGACCAGTTGCAACACAGCCTCTCACGGGGCTGCCTAAGCTTTCACACTGTTGGACTGAGGTGAGAAAACACTGAGTTCCTAAAGTCTGGCATGTGACCTCAGCTCCACTGGGCTGTGATCTATTTTGCTTCTGTGAACACTGCGGACTGTAAGCTCCTTTGATCTGAGATTTTTTGGGGGCTTTAAGTTTAAAGATTATTAAGGTGAGAGGTACCCATCTGGGGCTGCCTAGGGTGGGGAAGCAGAGCATGACACTCGGAATTATTTTACAGTGAGCACTTGTACCTTCATTATTTAAAAGGAAAAACATTTATTTTGATTACCATAATACAATATATGCTCTCTGTGAAAACAGAAAAAATTTGTTCTCATGTGTGTACCTGTGTATACACAATTTTTTTCATAAACTGCTTATAGTCAACAATATAGCTTTAAGTTTAAAATAAAGATCTGAGTCATCATTCTTAATTCTTTCAAAGAGTTCTTTGATATGTTTTATTTAATTTTGGAAAATTCTTGGCCATTGTTACTTCAGTATTTCTTCCCTGTTCTCTCTTCTGGTGTTTTAATTATACACATATTACATCTTTTGAAATTGTCCCAAAGTTCTTGGAGGTTCTTTTTCCCCCACTCTATTTTAATCTGGGAAATTTCCCTTATCCATCTTCAGAGTTCACTGATCATTTCCTCAGCTGTGTTCAGTCTACTGATGAGCCAAACAAAGACATTTAAAATTTTTGTTTGTTGCGCATTTTGACTTCTTGCATTTCCTTTCAATTCTTTCTTGCAGTTTTTATCTCTATGCTTCCTTTGCCCATCTGATATTACATACTCTCTGCCTTTCCCATTAGGACATTGAACATATTAATCATAATTATTTTAAAATTGTCTGATAACTCCAATATTTGCATCATAGTTGAGTCTGATTCTGATGCTCAGTTTGTCTCTTCAGATTATTTTTTTCCTCTGTCATTTTAGCATCCCTGGAAACTTTTAAATTAAAGATGGATGTGATGTATTAGGTCACAGGACCTGAGGTAAATAAGTTTTTACTGTGAGGTTTTATGTTAATTTGGTAGAAGCTGGGATGTGTTTGTTTTCTGTAGCTGTAAGTGTCAGAGGATTCAAATTCCTCTAGTGTCCTTGTTTTGTCCCCTGTGATTTTAAGACTTCCTTCTCTTTAAATAGAGCCAAGGCAGCTCTTTCAGCTAGAATCCACTGTTATTACATTTGTCACTCAGTCGTGTCTGACTTTTTGCCACCCCATGCGCTGTAGCCCTCCAGGCTCCCTGGCCATGGAACTCTCCAGGAAAGCATACTGGAATGGGTAGCCATTCCTTTCTCCAGAGGATCTTACCGACCCAGAGATCAAACCCTGGTCTCCTGCATTGCAAGCAGATTCTCTACCATTTGAGCCACTAGGAAACTGGAGCCCTAAAATCTTATGATTTGATCTCAGTCTTTTAGTGGACTTATGTCTCTGAACTGGGTGATTGTCACAAGTACTTATCTATGAATTTTCAGTAGGTATAAACTGAAAAAAAAAAAAAAATCTGCCCTCTACTCCCTTCCCTGGCCTCAGTTTTCCCAGCCTGTTTCCCTGAAGCCCTTATTCCTTTGGACTGTGTTCTTTATTTTCTTCCTTAGGTGACGTAGGAAGCATAGAGGTGGCTGGAGCACTTTGCCATCTGATACAGGGCTCCTGCAGAATCTGCCCTGGAGAACAGATCTGTGTTAAGGTGAAGTCTCTGTGCATATCTCATGATGGTTACTCTTCTCCTTCCCCAGCCAAGGGCTTCCCTGGTGGCTCAGACAGTAAAGAATCTGCCTGCAATGTGGGAGACCTGGGTTCAATCCCTGGGTCAGGAAAATCCCCTAGAGAAGGTCAGGGCAATCCACTCCAGTATTCCTGCCTGGAGAATCCCATGGACAGAGGAGCCTGGTGAGATATAGACCACGAGGTTGCAGAGTCAGATACGACTGAGCAATTAACATTTTCACTTTTTCCCCAGCCAAAGGGACCTTCACCATGAAAATCTAGTGGTATTCCTGTGCTGTAGATGATGCCCAGAAAATTAAGGATCCTCCTAAAACTCTGGCAAACAAGGAGTTTCTCATTCTCATGCTAGTCCACACTCAGCCTCTAGCAATTTGTCAACATTGCTGTTTTGTGTTTCTACCAGTTGTGGCTCCAGATTAAGGTCTTGACTGTGACTTTGAAAACTTGCCTGTATTTCTAGATTTCAGAGTGACATTTCTCTCTGCAATCTCACTTCTCCAGTTGGTTCAAGAAAGCCATTGGTTTTCAGTTTCTTGTAAAAATGAGAGTGACATCTTCCAAACTCTTTACATGTTGGAGAAGCTGGAAGTCTCCATATATTTTACTTAATGAGTCCCTATAGATGGACAGCTATATTTTCTCCAGCATCCTAGGACATAAAACTTTGTGCACTAGAATAACTGTTTTTGTTTTTTTTTAACTTTGGACAAATTCCTGAAGAGAAATTTCTAGGTCAAAATGTATATATGTTTTAAATGCACTCCAGTGAAATGACATCAACTTGTGATTTAACTAACATGACACAAAACTGTTTTCCAAAATGTTGAGTCTTTTGACTTTTATAGCGACAGTGATATCCACTGAATCTGAAAACTAGGATGAGGAGGAAACATTAGGTTCCCTTCAGATCTAGCAGTGGCTCAGACAGTGAAGACTCTGCCTGTAAAGCAAGAGACCTGGGTTGGATCCCTGGGTATTAGATCCCACTCCTGTGTTCTTGTCTGGGGGCAGCCCCTGGGCAGAGGAGCCTGGTGGGCTACAGTCCTTGTGGTCACAAGAGTTGGACGTGACTACATTTTCAGATGTAGGAGGCATTTGAAATAACACTCTAAGATCTTCTAGGTTCTGAGGTAAAATGAATATTATATAGAAATTATCATTGAATTATAAAGGATGTTAAGAGACATTTGCTCTGTTCTCTCTTTAAGCAGATCAGGTATAATTTCCTTCATTTTATATAAGACCAGAGAAGATGAGGAACTTCCCATGACTGGTAAATAGGAGTGTCAGGGCATCAGTCAAGGGACTTGCCATCTATAGTTCCCATATAGTGAATTACTTTTAAGATACAGAGTATAAAAAACCCCTAGAGGAAAACATAGGCAAAACACTTTCAGACATAAATCACAGCAGGATCCTCTATGATCCACCTACCAGTATAATGGAAATAAAAGCAAAAATAAACAAATGGGATCTAATTAAAATTAAAAGCTTCTGCACAACAAAGGAAACTATAAGCAAGGTGAAAAGACAGCCTTCTGAATGGGAGAAAACAATAGCAAATGAAACAACTGACAAACAACTAATCTCAAAGATATACAAGCAACTTATGCAGCTCAACTCCAGAAAAATAAACGAACCAATCAAAAAATGGGCCAAAGAACTAAATAGGCATTTCTCCAAAGAAGACATACAGATGGCTAACAAACACATGAAAAGATGTTCAACATCACTCATTATCAGAGAAATGCAAATCAAGACCACAATGAGGTACCATTTCACACCAGTCAGAATGGCTGCGATCCAAAAGTCTACAAGCAATAAATGCTGGAGAGGATGTGGAGAAAAGGGAACCCTCTTACACTGCTGGTGGGAATGCAAACTAGTACAGCCACTATGGAAAGCAGTGTGGAGATTCCTTAAAAATTGCAAATAGAACTGCCTTATGACCCAGCAATCCCCTGCTGGGCATACACACCAAGGAAACCAGAATTGAAAGAGACACATGTACCCCAGTGTTCATTGCAGCACTGTTTATAATAGCCAGGACATGGAAGCAACCTAGATGTCCATCAGCAGATGAATGGATAAGAAAGCTGTGGTACATATACACAATGGAGTACTACTCAGCCCTTAAAAGAATAAATTTGACTCAGTTCTAATGAGATGGATGAAACTGGAGCCGATTATACAGAGTGAAGTAAGCCAGAAAGAAAAACACCAATACAGTATACTGACACATATATATGGAATTTAGAAAGATAGTAATGATGACCTCTATGTGAGACAACAAAAGAGACACAGAGGTATAGAACAGACTTTTGGACTCTGAAGGAGAGGGAGAGGGTGGGATGGTTTGGGAGAATGGCATTGAAACATGTATACTATCTTGTAAGAAACAAAGCGCCAGTCTATGTTCAATGCAGGATGCAGGATGCATGGGGCTGGTGCACAGGATGATTCAGGGAGATGATGTGGGGTGGGAGGTGGGAGGGGCTTTGGCATTGGGAGATCGTGTTCACCTGTGGCTGATTCATGTCAATGTATGGCAAAAAAAAATACAGTATTGTAATATAGAATAAAGTAAAAAAAAAAAGATACAGAGTATATTTCATCAGTTAGGAAAATATTGGAATTCCTTCTTGAAAAGATAATTGAGAAATGAGGAAACATGGAAATTCTGTTGTTGTGTTAATAATTATAGGGTTGTTTTTTTTTTTTTTGTACACAGGTTTACTAATGATTTATCAGTTAAATCTTGAGTGAACTTTGCTCTTTGACCACAATTCTTCTGCCAGTAACAGCAGGGTCTGTAAGATAACAGCTTTTCCAAAGTGATCTTTTTCCTCTCCTCATTTTAGTGTGCCAGGAAAGGGAAGGAATGAAGGAAAGGGAAACGTTTTGGAAGAATTTTCGGAAAAACCAATTTACATGAAACCTCCAGTGACAGATATTCTGTTCATAGTGAATGGACTCTGAATGAGGGTGTGTGCAGGCATTGAGACTGAGGGGCAGAGTTGGCAGGTATGTAGGGAAGAAGAACTGCATGGAAATGAGGCTCAGACATAGTGACCCTTAGAGTTTCAGGCAACAGTGATTTTCTTGAAAAAAGGTGCAAAGTCCTTCAATTTAATTGAACAAGGCTCATGTGGAATTACTGAAGTTAATATTTTTTAAAGTCAGTCTGGTAAGACTTGGGGACACAATACTTACCTCAGCCTTCACATTAGATTATCGTCCCCAGGAGAGCAGAGAGCACATTTCTAATGCTTCCTAAATCCTAGCACCGTGCTTGGCACACAAGGCTTATTGTGTTCAACAATGCATATGGTTGAATGACTGACAGAACACTTAATTGAGGGAGTGTTAAGAGGAGGATGAAAGGAATAATTTTTTAGGGAGACTGAATATTTGAATGTATATATACCTAATAATATGGCCTCCAAATATATAAAGCAAAAAATGACAGAATTACAAGGAGAAAGAAGAATTTCCATAATCCTATAAGATTTTAGCTTATTTACTAAATACCTCAGAAAATTATATCTTAAGCAGCACAAAAGATGACTTTCATAAATGCAAAATTCTTAAATAAAATATTAGCAAACTGAGGCAGCAAAGTTTGCAAAAAAAATGCATCATGACCAAGTAGAATTCATTCCAAGAATGTGAGGGTAATTTAACATTGAAATATTTTCTCTAAATAAATTTTCTATAATAATTTGCATATTAACTAACAGAGAAAAGACAGTTGTATCAATGAAGTGAAGTGAAGTAAAAGTCGCTCAGTTGTGTCCGACTCTTTGTGACCCCATGGACTATACAATTAATGGAATTCTCTAGGCTAGAATACTGGAGCGGGTAGCCATACCCTCTTCCAAGGGATCTTTCCAACCCAGGGATTGAACCCTGGTCTCCTGCATTGCAAGAGGATTCTTTACCAGCTGAGCCACCAGGGAAGCCTTATGTAGAAAAAAATTTGAGAGCCTTTAGCAGCAATTTAAGATAAAAATTATTATTAGCAAACAAGGAATAGAAAGGAGCTTCCTTAACATGGCCAAAAGTATCTGCAAAAATGGGCAGGAATTGCACTTAATGGTGAAATTTTAGTAGCACTTTCTTTTATGTCAGGATCAAGAAGGAATGTTCACTATTCTCTTTCTATTTATTTCTGTACTGGTAATCCAACCCAAGAAATAGGTTAGGAAAAAGAAATACAATTTTTAAGGGTCAGGAAAGGAAAAAACAGTTTTATTACATTCTGATGATGTAGTTGAAAAAATGGAAAATCCAAGAAAACCTACAAATTGAAAGAATAATTTGAGTTCAATAAGATGGCCGAGAGGAGCAACCCCATGCCTGAGGCCAGGGGCAGAGGCCGGGAGGAGCCACACCATGTCCAAGGAGCGGTGGCTGCATGGGCTCAGGAGGGCCTAGAGGAGCTATCCCACATTGAAGGTCAGGAAGGGAGGTGGTGAGGATATACCCCTCATCCAAGGTAAGGAGCAGCAGCTATGCTTTGCTGGAGCAGCCATGAAGAGATACCCACACCCAAGGTAAGAGAAACCCAAGTAAGATGGTAGGTGTTGCAAGAGGGCATCAGAGGGCAGACACACTGAAACCATAATCACAGAAAACTAGTCAACCTAATCACACTAGGACCACAGCCTTGTCTAACTCAATGAAACTAAGCCATTCCAATGGGGCAACCCAAGATGGGCGGGTCATGGTGGAGAGGGCTGACAGAATGTGGTCCACTGGAGAAGGGAATGACAAATCACATCAGTATTCTTGCCTTGAGAACCCCATGAACAGTATGAGAAGCCAAAATGATAGGATACTGAAAGAGGAACTCCCCAGGTAGTAGGTGCCCAATATGCTACTGGAGATCAGTGGAGAAATAACTCCAGAAAGAATGAAGGGATGGAGCCAAAGCAAAAACAATACCTAGCTGTGGATGTGACTGGTGATAGAAGCAAGGTCCGATGCTGTAAAGAACAATATTGCATAGGAGCCTGGAATGTCAGGTCCATGAATCAAGGCAAATTGGAAGTGGTCAAAGAAGAGATGGCAAGAGTGAATATCGACATTCTAGGAATCAGCGAACTAAAATGGACTGGAATGGGTGAATTTAACTCAGAGGACCATTATATCTACTACTGTGGGCAGGAATCCCTCAGAAGAAATGGAGTAGCCATCATGGCCAACAAAAGAGTCCAAAATGCAGTACTTGGATGCAATCTCAAACATGACAGAATGATCTCTGTTCGTTTCCAAGGCAAACCATTCAATATCACAGTTATCCAAGTCTATGCCCCAACCAGTAATGCTGAAGAAGCTGAAGTTGAATGGTTCTATGAAGACCTACAAGACCTTTTAGAACTAACACCCAAAAAGATGTCCTTTCCATTATAGGGGACTGGAATGCAAAAGTAGGAAGTCAAGAAACACCTGGAGTAACAGGCAAATTTGGGCTTGGAATGTAGAATAAAGCAGGGCAAAGACTAATAAAGTTTTTCCAAGAAAATGCACTGGTCATAGCAAACACCCTCTTCCAACAACACAAGAGAAGACTCTACAAATGGACATCACCAGATGGTCAACACTGAAATCAGATTGATTATATTCTTTGCAGCCAAAGATGGAGAAGCTCTATACAGTCAACAAAAACAAGACTAGGAGCTGACTATGGCTCAGATTATGAACTCCTTATTGCCAAATTCAGACTTATATTGAAGAAAGTAGGGAAAACTGCTAGACCACTCAGCTATGACCTAAATCAAATCTCTTATGATTATACGGTGAAAGTGAGAAATAGATTTAAGGGCCTAGATCTGATAGATAGAGTGCCTGATGAACTAGGGAATGAGGTTCGTGACATTGTACAGGAGACAAGAATCAAGACCATCCCCATGGAAAAGAAATGCAAAAAAGCAAAATGGCTGTCCGGGGAGGCCTTACAAATAGCTGTGAAAAGAACAGAAGCAAAAAACAAAGGAGAAAAGGAAAGATATAAGCATCTGAATGAGAGCTCCAAAGAACAGCAAGAAGAGATAAGAAAGCCTTCTTCAGCGATCAATGCAAAGAAATAGAGGAAAAGAACAGAATGGGAAAGACTAGAGATCTCTTCAAGAAAGTTAGAGATATACCAAGGGAACATTTCCTGCAAAGATGGGCTCAATAAAGGACAGAAATGATATGGACCTAACAGAAGCAGAAGATATTAAGAAGAGGTGGCAAGAATACGCAGAAGAACTGTACAAAAAAGATCTTCATGACCCGGATAATCATGATGGTGTGATCACTCATCTAGAGCCTGACATCCTGAAACATGAAGTCAAGTGGGCCTTAGAAAGCATCACTATGAACAAAGCTAGCGGAGGTGATGGAATTCCAGTGGAGCTCTTTCAAATCTTGAAAGATGATGCTGTGAAAGTGCTGCACTCAATATGCCAGGCAAATTTGGAAAACTCAGCAGTGGCCACAGGACTGGAAAGGGTCAGTTTTCATTCCAGTCCCCAAGAAAGGCAATGCCAAAGAATGCTCAAACTACCACACAATTGCACTCATCTCACATGCTAGTAAAGTAATGCCCAAAATTCTCCAAGCCAAGCGTCAGCAATACATGAACCATGAACTTCCAGATGTTCAATCTGGTTTTAGAAAAGGCAGAGAAACCAGAGATCAAATTGCCAACATCTGCTGGATCATGGAAAAAGCAAGAGAGTTCCAGAAAAACATCTATTTCTGCTTTATTGACTATGCCAAAGCCTAGTGGATTTGTGGACTGTGTGGATCACAATAAACTGTGGAAAATTCTGAGAGAGATGGGAATACCAGACCACCTGACCTGCCTCTTGAGAAATCTGTATGCAGGTCAGGAAGCAACAGTTAGAAGTGGACATGGAACAACAGACTGGTTCCAAATAGGAAAAGGAGTATGTCAAGGCTGTATATTGTCACCCTGCTTATTTAACTTCTATGCAGAGTACATCATGAGAAATGCTGGTTTGGAAGAAACACAAGCTTGGAATCAAGATTTCAGGTAGAAATTTCAATAATCTCAGGTATGCAGATGACACCACCCTTATGGAAGAAAGTGAAGAGGAACTCAAAAGCCTCTTGATGAAAGTGAAAGAGGAGAGTGAAAAATTGACTTAAAGCTCAACATTCAGAAAACGAAGATCATGGCATCTGGTCCCATCACTTCATGGGAAATAGATGGGGAAACAGGGGAAACAGTGTCAGACTTAATTTTTTGGGCTCCAAAATCACTGCAGATGGTGAGTGCAGCCATGAAATTAAAAGACGCTTACTCCTTGGAAGAAAAGTTATGACAAACCTAGGTAGCATATTCAAAAGCAGAGACATTACCTTGCTGACTAAGGGCCGTCTAGTCAAGGCTGTGGTTTTTCTTGTGGTCGTGTATGGAAGTGAGAGTTGGACTGTGAAGAAGGCTGAGTGCTGAAGAATTGATGCTTTTGAACTGTGATGTTGGAGAAGACTCTTGAGAGTCCCTTGGACTGCAAGGAGATCCAACCAGTCCATTCTGAAGGAGATCAGCCCTGGGATTTCTTTGGAAGGAATAATGCTAAAGCTGAAACTCCAGTACTTTGGCCACCTCATGTGAAGTGTTGACTCATTGGAAAAGACCCTGATGCTGGGAAGGACTGGGGGCAGGAGGAGAAGGGGCTGAGAGAGGATGAGATGGCTGGATGGCATCACGGACTTGATGGACGTGAGTTTGTGTGAACTCCGGGATTTGTGATGGACAGGGAAGCCTGGCGTGCTGCAATTCATGGGGTCGCACAGAGTCAGACACGACTGAGCGATTGAACTGAACTGAACTGAACTGAGGGTTTCAGGATATAGGATCAATATAAAAAATTCAATGGTTTCATATATAAGCCTAAGCACTTAGAATAAGATAATTTTTTAAAAAGATACCATTTACAAAAGCAACAAAAGTATTATGGTGTCTAGGAATGAATATAGTAAAACACATTTAGACATTAATGAAGAATAGTGTAAAGCTTTATTAAATACAAAAGTAAATGAAGTGATATTTCATGATCATGATTAAGAAGACACAGTATTATAAAGATGTGACTTCTCCAAGAATTAACAGATAAATTTTATTAACACTAATTTAATGCCTAACAGAAGTGTTTTGGAAAGTTGATAGGCGTAAAATTCATATGATAAACAAATGGCCCAGAGTTTCCAGAATAATTTTGAAGAAGATAGGGAGGTGTGGAAATAATTTACTGGGTAAAAGGCTGCATAAAACTCGGCTATAATAGGGGGACACTGGAGCAAGAATAGAAGACCACTGGACTGGAAGAGACACCCAGATGTAGGATTTAAAGGTTGTGTAGAGACTCAGAAAATGACAAAGATGGCATAAAAGCAAATCAGTGTTGAGTTATTCAGATCCAGAATGGATTATTAGGACAATGAAAATGAAAACAACAATTACGTTACTTTATGATCATCAAATTGTCAAAAATTAAATATCTGACAATACTAGGTAATCATTAAGGAGGGAACTCCTACACTGCTAACTGGAGTAGACATTGGTACAACTGCTTTTGAAAGAAATTTATAGAGACTGAGAAAATATTAAGATATGTGTCTCATATGATCCAGTAATGTACCTCTAGATGTACATCCTGGAAAAAGTCCTTAAAATACTAAAATATGAGACAGGTAAGAATGTTCATTACAAATCACGTATAGTAGTGGAAATGGAAAGTAGATCAACACAGGGATTAACGAATAAATTTTACACATGTACACAACTGCATGCAGCAGAGAGAACTGAGTGAAGTCAGTCAGACAGAGGAGAATCTAAAAGAAATTATACAAATGAGCTTACTTACAAAACAGAAAGAGACTCATAGAGAACAAACCTACGTTTGCCAGGGGGAGAATGAGGGGCGGGGATAATTAGGGAGTTTGGGATCACGTGTACATACTGCTATACTTAAAATGGATAACTAGCAAGGTCCTACTGTCTAGCACAGGAAACTGCTTAATGTTATGTGGTAGCCTGAATTGGAGGGGAGTTTGGGGGAGAATGCATTTATTTTTTTGTATGGCTGAGTCCTTTGCTGTCTGCCTGAAACTATCATAATATGATAATCAGCCATACTCTAATATAAAATGAAAAGAACCAATCAATTGAATCTATTTGGATCTCCATAACCCAAAGCTGAATGAAAAAATCAAAGTGCACGATGATATATGTTATTATTTATGTAAAATTCATAAATACAAGAATAACTGTACATGTTGTTTATAGATACAGATGTATGAAGTAAAGGCTTTTAAAATGGCCAGAGTGGATATACAACTGCAGGATTATGATTACCACTGGAGAAGGAAGATAGAGAATTTGGTTATTGAGGGATGTCATTTTCTGCATCCATTGTATTTCATTTATTAAAAAGAAAATGTCGGTAAAAAGGTAATATTTGTGAAATTTGGGTGTTGGTAAGTGGATATCTTTGTTATATCATCCTCTATAGTTTTCATGTGTATGGTATATTTGGTGCAAAAGACAAAAGATTATAAATGGAAGAGTCAATTGCAGCTGGAGTTTTAAGTGAAGACATGGGATAGAAAGAAGTAAACAAAAGAAAATGTGTATCATTGGTACTGAGATTTGTGGCTTAAGCCTCACTTGGGAGAGCTGGTTTATTAGATTTGGAACCCCTCATCTTCACTGGTCTTGGTTGTTCCCAGAAGGCCCCAAGGAATTTCTGAGTGCTTCCAAACATGTTTGCATTTTTAAAGCTTGAAGGCTAAAGACTCAGGAACTTGAGGGCAGTGGAAAGAGAAGATGTAGAATTTAGCTGTGTTGGAAGCAAGATGTCAGTTTTGATTTAGAATTAATAGGAAAATAAAATCAGGGAATATGTTGAAAGAGGAGCTCAAGAATGCATGCCTGGAAAAAAGCCTTGGATGAATGTTCTAAGCCAAATATTTTAGCATGTGTCTGCGTTTTTTATTTCCAAAGAGGCTTAGATGGCTGTTATTTTTCCTTCTTTTTAAAAAGTATGTCCTAATAAAGTTTTTTGAAACAAATTAAAAACCTCCCAAACTTCTATTATTCATTAAATATGTTTCACATACATAGTAAAAGACCCTCCCAAAATCATTGCTTAGGAAGAAATTTATTGATTCAATTTAAATTAAGCATTGGTACCATTGCAAAAGCAGTTGCTCTGAAAAAGTATTGAAAAATGTATCATGAGATTACATAGTTCAGTAACAATATCAATATTGATCACTTGAAGCAAAACTACTGCCAAATGTCATTGAAACTTATTTCATTAATTTTTAATAATTTATGGAGCAAATGTGAATCACCTTAAAAATGTAGCTGTGACATTTACAAATTCTTTCAAACACACTTACAAATACAGTAATAAAAATTCCTGAGCTCCCTTAGCTTATACCAGTGTTCCCCCAACTGACAACCTAAGTAGTATTTGACTAACATCCTCTAGATTTACTTAAAAATATTTTATCACATTCATAAAAGTACCTGTGTTTCAGTTCATTGGTAAGTATAAGTTTTAGTGTGAAACTGATCATAAGACAAAACTGCTTAACACTTGTATAGGCAGCAGGAGTAGGTGAGGTTATGGGCAAAGAGTTCCAGTTTAAGTGTCAAGACCTCCAATGTAGACTATGCTTTACAATATCAAGAATGGGCTTAATCTCATCTGTACTCTTCAGAAGGATAAAACTGTGAGAATCTGCTTCCCTAAGGGGTAAGGTCTTATTAGAAGTTTTTCATTAACCCCATTTCCTATGTGCTGTGCTGTGCTTAGTTGCTCAGTCATGTCCAACTCTTTGTGACTCAGGAACTGTAGCCTGCCAAGCAGCTCTGTCCATGGGGATTCTCCAGGCAAGAATACTGGAGTGGGTTGCCATGCCCTCCTTCTGGAGATCTTTCCAACCAAGGGGCTGAACCCAGGTCTCCCGTATTGCAGGCAGATTGTTTATTGTTTGAGTCACCAGGGAAGCCCAAGAATACTAGAGTGGGTAGCCTATCCCTTCTCCAGAGGATCTTCCTGAACCAGGAACTGAACCAGGGTCTCCTGCACTGCAGGCAGATTCTTTACCAGCTGAGCTACCAGGGAAGCCCCCATTTCCTATAATCCTGCCCTATCTTCCAACCCCAAGACATCAAGGTTTCTGCTAAATAGGTATTATACCTCACAGTCTCTCAAAATAGGGAGATTTAGAATGTGTAAAAGTTGATTAGTCAGTTGTAGAGTTTGGTGGGGTTAAGGTTTCAGATATGGTTCTGGAAAGATGTGGCAACATATAATTTGTTTCCTTTTAGGAAAGCACGTCATTTTGGAAAATTAGCTACACAGTACTTCTCCAACTCAACATTATTATATGAATGCTGTGTCTGGTGACTTACACTCCAATTTTTCCAGCTTCAAAGTAAATGTGTGTCCAATAATTAAAGGCAGATGGCACAAATGTAAGCATGGGGGAGTCAGTCTTTGACAGAAGCCAAGTTTTAGGGAATGATATTCGTGTAAGAAATGTCTTATTCCCTGGTAAGACATGGCCATACAGACTTTAGGAGTCAGAGAAGGATTTGTAAAGCAAACCCCACAACATCCCATAATTCTGCAACACAAGCATAAGCAGTAGGTAAAGATTTCTAGATCTAGATCCATTAAAATATTATCATTTTACACTTAATCCAATGAATTTGGTCAGAAGAGATGTTGCTAGTAATATGGATGAATCATACTGTTCAAAAGCATTCTGTTTTTCAAATGGCTTGATTTTTCCTTTATTTTATAATACTTAAATGAGCTTTTCTGATCTATCCCTGGGTTCTTGGTTCCATCTCATTTTATTTTTATTTTTAGCAGCTTCTTGTGTGAGGGATGAGGGTGAAGGAGGGAAATTATACTTTGCAATCATACAGAAGGGTAAAGAGAAAGGAGGAAAATTGTTTTGGTCTAATTTATATAAATAGTTTCTGGATTACAAATCCTTTTGCAGCAAAAATCCGTCAAGAAAATTGTTTCAGCCAGGCATGTGTTATTTTTTTCATTTACATATCAAATAAAAATAAATAGAGGAAGGGGAGGCAAGGAGAATAAACATTTATTGAGCCAGGCACTGAGCTAGGAATTTTCAGTAACATGAGTAGAAATATAATGATAATATTATACTGGGATGATTTTGTTTGGCAAGCATCGTTTTTGGCATGGAGTAAAAAGTGAAGATGTTCTGGTAATAGCAGTTAGCAGCATCTCCCATCCTCTTGATATGGATTTAGCTATCCATGGTGTCCTCTCAAAGTGGGAAGAGACAAATTAATAAATCCATGGGTGACAGAAAGCACAATGTGCAATAACTAAAGATTTACAGAACTAAAGATGCAAGATAAATCAGATGATTACAGTCTTCCATAATTTTTTAAGACTAAAAAATAGGCATTGTAATTAGTTCATGTAGAAATGAGTTTTTAAAATCAAAACAAGGTTATTTCTGATATATGCCTGATTTTTCCCATACCATAATATCTTTGATGGTTAAAATCAAATAAGGAAAAAAATTATTTCTAGGGGCTTTAGGGAAATCACATTGTGAGAAATATCCCCCTCATGGCTTTGGGTAACAACGCTGTGGTGACTCCTGGTTAGGGAAAAATCTGCATCTATAATTTTGCTGGCTTTCACCTGGTGATTTACTATGTATTCTTTCTGGCCCTTATTCATCAGTCAGTTTTTATAAAATGTAAAAATGGTTATTGAGAAAACCTAGCATAAACTTAAAAACTGATGAATTTAGGAGGTGTATCTTCATGTAAAAAACAAGACCCCAGCAACTTGTAACAATCGCTTCTAATTTCCTATGCAATGGTAAAGAATTGTGTTTGGCATTTTTTAGAAGAGGAAAAGCAGAGGTAGTGGTAGCTTTGCCAATATTGAGCCTTTGGCTCTCCTGTAGCCTTCACTTCAGTATGGCTTTATAGAAGACATAGATCCCTAACAGCCAGTTCTGCATGAGACACACAAATTGTTTGAAATGACTGATAAAGCAGAAAAGCAAGCCTCATTATGCAAAAAACACCCCAGAAGTATCAGAGTTCACATGAAGCAAAGTCGAGGGGTTGACTTGACTTTAAACAATTGTTGGATTGTACTTTAAACACTTACCCCAGGTCAGCTGTACAATGGCAACTCATACTACTTCTAGACAAAGATTAAGAAAAAAAATTAGCACATTCACGGTTTCAACAGAAAGATATGATTACATTTTTTTTCATTTTTCCAGATATAGAAACAATCACATTGAAATATATATGGATAGATTCTAACTCATGAAATAATTATTTTCCTTTGTAGTACACAGTGAGTTTCACAATAGGGATTATATATCTCAATGTGTCATACAGTTTTGAACTACATAAAGCAATATAATATAAAATCATATAACAGTTAAAGTCAAGATTATCACACGGCAAATCCACAACTATGCCACTGAAAATAGTCAAAGTGGGAGATGTGACATCATTTCTAAATAAGCAGCTTTGAAAGAAGGACATTAGGATAAGAAAGGAAATAGTTATTTTTAAAACTTCAAAATCATTTTATGAGGCATTTCATAAAACAAATTGTCGTTCAGGAGACTCTTTGCCATACAATTTTTCAATTTCAGGTCATATAACAAGATTTCCCCACCTCCTTAGGATATGTGAAATTTGCATGGATCTAATCTATGCAAATAATCTCAGATTAGATTATGAAATGTATGCAGGTGAAGTGTGCGTTGAGCATAATATGAAACTACTGATTTTTATATTACTACTTAAGTAGCTAAAGTTTTTAGAGTTGTTTTTTTCTTTTTATCAGCAGCAGGTAAAAAGTTAACTACCAGACTATGGTAAAAGGTCTCTCTTTTCATTGACCACAACCACATAAACAGTGTATGTTTTCCCACTTTACATATATCAATGCTTCCTGACATGAAATTGGAGTATAAATCAAAGGAATAAATATGGACAAAACAGTCGTGGGCATATGTAAATCTCTTAGCTATAAACTCAGAACACTGAGCAGAGTCGCTCTGTCCAAAAAAATCTGAGTTTTGCAGGTTACTTTTGGCATTCTGTGTAATCCTGATATGCCTAGACATTTAGAAACATCCTATTTTTCTTTTTTAAAAAAAATATTTTATTTTTATTTATTTTTTATATTTGGCTGTGCCAGGTCTTAGCTGTGGCATGCAGAATTTCCAAGTGGCATATGGCTTAGCTGCCCTGCAGCATATGGGATCTTAGTTCCATGACCGGGGTGGAACCTGGGGCCCCTGCATTGAAAATGCAAAGTCCCAGCCACTGGACCACCAGTGGCTGGACCACCACCCCTACACTCTATTTTCCTATCTGTTTCCTTTTACTGAAATAGGTAACTATGTGAAGGTCTCAGAGCCAAAATCACCTTGAAATACACAAATCTAGTGAGAGAACTATTTGATTTGCAGATGATATGTACACTGGTCATGAAATACGTCCAGGCCATAACTATAAATAGAATTTCTGGTTAGGTTATAAAACTCTTGAGCAATCACTTTGCATTTTTAAGTTTCTGCTTAAGACCTCCACAACAGTCTTCATTGTAGCTTTGATTTATTAATGGCCTTGAACAAATGAATGAATGGATGAACTGAGCTAGAATCTCTAAGCCTGTGGCTCCGTAAATAAGATAAGTTGTGATCTTCCACTTGGGCCTTGATATCTATGTGGCCAATTTATTGTTTGACTCAGGCCAAAGTCATTGTTTATGAATAATCTAGTTTCTTGCAAATCCTACGGTTGCTACTGTACATAATGAACTCTCAGGAGAAACGGAGGCCCTAAGTGAGAGCATTAAAAGCCTACAAGGTGGACAGCTAAGAAGAAGAGGAAGAGCAAAGGATGTTAAATGAAATCGATGAGACTTGCAGGAGTAGAACTGTTTTTCTCTTCAGCATTGTTACAGCCATACTGTCCACTGCCTCAGGCTAAGGGATCATCAGCAATATTCTCCTGCGCTGCCCTTGGGCCATTTACAGAAAGCCTGGATTTTACTCAGATCATGTACATCAAAGACTGTTAGAGCCGGAAGGGGTCTTAGAAACATCTTAGGCCAAGCCACCCATTTAACAGATGAGGGAACCAGAGATTAGCTTTTAAAGGACTTGCTAAGATCACACAGCCTGTTTACTGGCAGCCGGAAACTGAGTGCTCAGCCCACTACCCTAGCAACTATGTTAATGATGCATGGGCTGAAAAGGCAGAAAAAAGAAATTGGTTCACTAGAGGCTTTCATCAATGACAAATCTACATCAGCAATCTTGCGGACCATAATTCAGAGGCTTTTGTCTTTCTGCATGTGTGCCAAGTTCCATGGTACACGTGTTGCCCTTTTCAGGTCCTGGCATGCAATTCAAAGCCATTTGAAAGTGCATTAATGTGTTTTTAAATGGAGAGTCTTGAGTAACAGGATGGCAGACTTATTCCAAAATCTTAGCCAGAGTCAATTTTCTTATCAAAATAAGTTACACTATTCATATCAGCTATGTGCTAATTTAATTAAACAATAAATTAAAATCCACTCAACGGTTGCTGATTGGACCTTAGACCATTTAATGATTCGTTTCTGGCTTTTTATTCATTTACTTAAAATGTAAAATTTACTGTCCAAACAATATACTTTTCTTGTGAAAAGAAAACTTCAAAAAAAAAAAAAAGACACTTTGTAAAATGTGTACAAATCTGATTCTTTCATGTCTCCTCTAAAGAGATAACAAAATTTCGACTGGCTGGATCATGTCTTTTTGAAAGTGATGGGCAGCAGCAGGCAGCCTGGAGAAAGTTGGGGGACAGACCTTCCCCAGCTAAGCTGTACCCTGGAGCTCAGGTGCCTCTGCTTGCTCATCAGATTCTCCCTTTCAGTTGGGTCACTATAGGACAGAGTCAAACTCCTTCATCTTGTACAGATGGTAAGGGATTGACCAACTTTGGACCAAACCATTTGGGATTGGCCTTAGGCACTTAGGAGAATGCAGAGTCAGTTACATGTCAGTGACGTGACTGATTATGACTTGTGCTCATCTGAGCTGCCTTGGACCCATTTGCTAAAACTGACTAAAGAAGATTTTGCAGTTTGAGTTATAAGCATCCATAAATCACCCACTGGCTATCCTATTTCCATGTGCTTTGTAGCTTGAAGTGTTTATTTATAAAAATATGACTTTTACAAATCAGAGCTTGAGGCTTTTAACACCAACTGTGCAACGGTGGCTCATAATCCATAAGAAGACAACAACGGCAACACAGTGACAGCAAAAGCGCAAACCAGAGTCAGCAGCCTAGTATAAGAAAAGCGTTCTGTCCCTAAAAGCCTCTTTCAATGTCTTTAAAAAAGAATCTCTGCTTCCCTCTATACACATATTTGCACATTATCTTAGATTCTATCTATGATTCTATATCTATGTAATTTGTAAAATGCATGTGCAATATGTTAAGACTAGTTGGCACTGATGATTTACACCTGTGGCTGATTCATGTAGATGTATGGCAGAGGCCAACACAATATTGTAGAGCAACTGTCCCCCAACTAAAAAAAAAAGAAAACAAAAAGTGAAACAAAATGAGCACATCACTGAAGAGGACGTGTGTCTATGATGAAGGGCAATTATTTGTTAGCTTGATTATGATACAAGGCATTGGTTAATCATCTTTGCTGGACACTACCGAGTGAATCATGGAATTAAGGATTCACAGTTTAAAAGGACATTATAGATTATTTGGCCTAGCATTTCATTCAGAGCAAACTGAGACCCAGAGAAGGGAGTTGAGCTAAGCTGACATAATTAGCGCTAGAAGCTGTGTCTCCTGACCCTTAATCTGCATACTTCCACTCAACTAGAGGACTCCTTGATAAAAAAATAGACTAGATCATGACAAAAAAATCCCGCAATTCATTAAAGAGTGCTAAGTGACTGAGAATTATAGCCTTGGCTTTAGGTAACGATTGACAGTAATCTACTTACTAATTGGTGCTTTTTGAAGAATTTAGTTTGAGTCTTCAGCCATGACAGTTTTTTACATATATGCCAAATTATACATAAAAAGACTATTTTTGAATTCTCATGCTATCAGAGTGGTTCATATGCACCTTGGAGGAGATGGGACTATTCTGAGAAAGATTTGGTCTGTGCTGGCTTTGAAGGGCCGAGTCTTTGGTCAACGCTTCTCAAGGTGGGGTATATTCCCTGACCCTCTTAGAAGTTGTATGTGCTTTTGCAGATCATTCTCTTCCATTATGTGAATCCCAAACCACCAATAGATTTTAAAAAATGATACCTTTTTATGACAGTACTATTCACTGCAAGTCAAACAGACTTGACCTGTACTTTCCAGGAAAGAACTACTCCAGGCACTAAAATCAGCTTTAGTGGAAATGATCTGCTAGGGCAATGCTTCTCAAACTTCACTATACACTTGAATCATCTGAGGATCTTAGCAAAATGAAGATTCTGGTGGGTGGGGGCGGGGAGGGGAGAGATTCTGCATTTCCAAGCAGTGCCCATAGATGCGGGTGTGGCTGGTCCTCAGACCGTATTTTGAGTAGCAGGGATCTAGGGGAATGAATTAAACTTGGACAATCTCCCCTAACAGCTCCCTCACTCTTAACCACTTGTGTGTGTATTGGGAGAATAGAGCCTCAGATATGTTACTTTTGCATTTCTGGGAGCTCTGGCAGTGTGTTCACTTTCACACATCAGCCAACCTCTGAGTCCCATTCCTGTCAACATGGCCTTATTGGGCTGGAATATTTAACTCACAGAAGGAGCTCAGATTCTTTGTGTTCCAGCTTAAGAAGTGAACACACAAATGAATTTGCCCAAGATTGCTCAGAAAAACAAAACAACAACCCTCTCTCTAAGGCAGTATGTTAGATGTTTCCACTCTCTTTTTCATCTTTATAAATTTTCACCCAGAGAAGTGAAAATTTTCACCGCAAGAGCAGAACCCCCAGAGTGGCCCTAAATTACAAGAGAAGTAATTTTCAGTCTGTGGAGAGTCCTGAATCTCTAGTTTCTTGATTGCTGTTTAAAGTATCCTGGAGAAAAAAGAATCAGAAAAACTATACTACACTGTGCTGGAAATCGAATTTTGTCATCCACTTCCTATTCTTCAGTGGGCTTTGGCTTGGTATGGCATTTTATTCCACAAACAGGGACTGTATATATCACCGTGTACTGAAAATACTCATTATAACCTCATATAAACACTATACCTGCTGAATACGTAAACAGGCTGTACTGGGAAGATAGAAAATAGTCTTTTATTTTACTTAAGTGATAGAAAAATAGTCTTCAAAAATACATTGTTAAACTTATGGGTTTATATTAAAGTAGACTTTGTATATACAGTAAGGCAGTACTTCTGTGAGCATCCTGCTATGATTATATTTTAAATTAAAGTTAGTCTTTTGGTACTTTTTTTCCCACTAACAGAAGACTAGGGTGTGTATTAAATTGTCTATCATGCTGAAATGAAAGAGGAAAATATTTTAGAAGGATTCACCACATGAAACTCATTTGCCTCCTGTGTAAGAAAATATCACTTTCTAAAACCCTATTTTCTAGAAGTTTCAGAATGAAATACAATTTAAGGGTAAAATCCATGCTTAATAAATTCAAACTATTTTAAGAAAAACTGGAGGCATCCTGTTTACTTGCATATTGGCCTTGTGTCATTAAGGTAATAGGAACAGATGGAAACTATTTGTCAGGTGTTCTAGAATGAAACTTTTAAAGTGCATTGTATTTGGTTAATCCTAATAAAATGAAAGAGGAGTGCAAAGGTTAAGCAACTGGTCTTCAAGAGTGGTTTTCATGGCATTTCTCTCCTATCTACCATCTTCTCATGGTAAACAATTTTGACTGACTTATACCCCTCTGTCACATACGAAACCACGAAGGCCTTTTCCAGAGAGTATACCTATTGGCATTGTCTCTCAAGAATACTAGGCAATGTGCTTTTATATCATTGAACATATAATCTGATAACTAATAGCAAAAAGTAAGTCTACAAATCACACAAGATGGAACAATTTGTTCTGGAATCAGCTGTTGGAAAAAGAGGCAACTGGTTGAAAATAGAGAATGAAGAATGAACTGGGAGTTGGGTAGTGTCATTCTAACCATGTTCTTGAGCCCTCTCTGGTAGAGTGCATTTCACGTACACTGTAGTGTTCCCTGAAGGAAAATCACAATTCAACCCATTCTTCCATAACTCTCATTGCAAGAGTGAATAAAACCTGCAGGGACCAAGTCCCCAACCCAACTGGAGTCTGCAGTTGCCTGGGGTTGTGGGGGAGACAGCCAGGTCGGCCTGGGCTGGATTCTATGGCAGGGCTGGTGGGGCCGTCTTTGCTGGTTCTTCTAACAGAGTCAGGTTTTGTGCTTGCAGATCCGGCATCAACACCAGGATGTTGCTATCCGTCACCCGGGACACCTTCGAGTACTCCTTGCTGGTTTCAGAGGCGCCAACCTTCTCATTTTGTTTTGGGAACAGAGCTAGCATTCCATCTTGGCTGACCTTGTGGATCTCCACATATTCCAAGGGTTTGGCAGAGATCAAGGGGGTTTTATCTTGGGGCAGTGGCCATGCCGTGTCTTGGTCGGGCTTGGAACTGTAGCCTTCTGACTCCCTCTGCTTGGCTGCCTTTCCTTCCCCGCCAGTCTCAATGGTTTTTGAGGGTTTTAAAGCATGTTGGTCTGTTTGGTCCAGCAGAGTGGCTGAGGTGCCTGCCATGCCCAGGGCCAGCTCACACACATCAGCAATGTTGTGGTAAGAATATCTGGGGCTGTACAGGCTGGGGGGCTGTGGGAAAGGCCATGTGGAAGATTTGGGCCCGTTGACCAGAAAATAGGGGATTTTGCCTTCCCCGCTCGTGCTCTGAGGGGCCTGGAGACATGTAAGGTTTGTTTCTGGGATTCTCCAGCTTCTCAGGGCCCTCGGGAGTATGGAACTTGGAGGGATGGACCTGAGGTTCATCACACTTTTCAGACAAGAGTGAGGGGCTGTCACAGCTGCCCCGGCCGGAGTCACTGTCAGGATCCAGGTGCATGGGCTTCGTGCCTTGCTCCATGTGTTCTTTGGAGGGGTGTGGCATCAGGTGCTGGTCCTCACTGTCATCTACCTCTATGAACTCCATCAGTAAGTCCTCATAATCAGTAGTGGGAGGGAAGTCTTGGCTTTCCAGAGCTCTCAGAAGTTCTTCGGACTTGCCCTTCTATTAAAACATAGACACAAGGCGAGAAGGCTGTGATATCTGCAATCAAAGTGAACTCCATCAGAATAAATTTCCTGGGGCTGACTTTTCACAATCTTGTGCTTTTGGCCTCATAGAGGCTGATGTCAAGTGACATAATGAGTAGGTAACTGCTTTTATATACCTCCATGTTAAGCTGAAGGTCAAATCGAAACTATTAATATGTACTTCAACCTGCAGAGAAATGTAAAATGTTCTAACCCCTCTTTTCATTCGAAACACTTACATTTAATTCCCTCTTGAATCTGTCTAATTGGGCTCTGGCAAATACCAGCTCCCTTGTACTGAGCCAGTGTTAGTTGAGCACTCAAACTGAGCAAAAATTGCAGTAAGATATGCTCTTACTATGGCCTTATGTAGAGGACATTCAAGTGAGAGGTTACACCAAAGTCTGATGGAAGAGGGGCTGGTGGATGGTCACTCTTTGTATTCATCAAATATTCACCCACTTTCTTAACTGATTATTTGTATAAAATGTTTATGACAGGGCTTATGAACAGATCTGATAAACCTAATAAGCATTCTTATGTGTGCTGATGTTTTCTTGGCTTTCTTTCATTGCCCTCTGACACTCACTGATAGTAATTACCCTCATGCCTCTCACATCTTTCTGTGAACACCCCTGCTGAAGGGGAGGGACAACCAGCCGTGGATGGCGGAGCTAGCCAGACTGCTCTGATGGGGTTGGTGTGCACATGTGTAAAGATGACAATTACACAGTGGCAAGTCACAGGACAGTCTCCACCCTGGCACTTACCTCCAGCAGATGAGTATCAAATCCTTTTATTTTTGGCCCTGGAACTGGTGGGAAGATGCAGGTCACCATGCTATAAAATGATTCGTGAGATAAGATAAATGGTACATATTATCACTTTGTAATTTTTGAAAGGTTAGCCTTATCTCCAAATGGCTGCTACATGGACTATGGTAGGTAGAAGTTAGGAGTTCTGAGGCTACATGAAACTACTAAAGTAACAACAGTGAATAACTATAGAATGTTAAGTGTTTGACAAAGAGTAGTGTCTGACTCTTTGTGACCCCATGGACTGTAGCCTGCCAGGCTCTTCTGTTCATGGAATTCTCCAGGTAAGAATACTGGAGTGGGTAGCCACTTCCTTCTCCAGGGGATCTTCCCAACTGTGGGACTGAACCTGGGTCTCCTGCATTGCAGGCAGATTCTTTACCATCTGAGCCATAAAGGCCAACATTAAAATGAACTCTGGCTAGTTAACTTTGACCGATTCTGAAATGACTAGTGGATTCTTTGCTACTCTGGCCAGATTTTTACTATTTTGCAACTGTTAGCCTCCATTTGATGGAAAGAACATCAGCTTCAAATAAGTCTATTGTACTTTTGCTAGCACTGATAAAAGCTTTTTCATGGTGAACACACTGCCACTAATGGCTAAAACGAGGTGCTTGAATTATCTGTAGTTTCTATCATTTCTATATTGTCTTTTTGGCCATTATCCCTGACAACCATGACTGAGAGGAGGGTAGAGTGAAATACCTATAGCCCTTCAAAGCCATTGCCCAGACCATAATCAAACAGATGACAGCAGAAAGGACGGCCACAAAGATCCACACGCTTATATCCTTCACTGGGAAGTCTAAAAACAAACAGCCAGAAAGCTTTGATCACACACAGCATTGTTTAAAACAAACAAAGAAATGAGACTTTGAACATAAGTCCCCTGCCCCTCTATACCTTTTTTGATTTGAAGAGCAATCCAAAAAGAGTAGCGTTAATGACGGATTTACTTTTCCCCCAATATTATTAAATTTTAATATGCAGCATATATTTTACAGTACTCTAAAAATTTCAAAGTGCTTTAAAATATCATTTTAGGTGATACTTACAGAGGAAAGCCATGAGGACATGGTCAGTTACAGTAAAAATAACAAGTTAACATTTATTAAGTTCCTAGTAAAAGCCATATGATGTTAAGCTCTTTACATACATTGCTTTGCATACATTGCTTTATGTAAAGATGAGGAACTGAGACTCAAGAGCGGTGTATTCAGAGGCAGGCAATCATAAAGTTGCCATCTGGGATTTGAACCTGGGCCTTCCGCTTCTAGATCTTGTGCTTTTATTTAGGAAGAGCTAGGACTGGAGGCACAGTCTTATGGCCTGTAGTTCAGCACTATGTTCACTGTGCCAGTGCAAACGCTGATATTTGGTCAGGCCAGTAGTCACAAGAGCTAGGCTTTGCCATGTGGTTCTGGGCAAGACTTCTAACTCCACTGAGCTTCAGGTTCCTCTCTTGCAGTTGCTAATGGCCATTCTATTCTCTCTGAATACCTGAGATGGTTGGGAGGACCAAACAAGGTGAAGACTTTGTAAAGTACTTTAGAAATGCAAGATGAACCATTCCTTTGTAGAAAACCAGCCACTACATTTAATGGCACTTGAAGAATTGGATGCCTTCTACATACTGTTCCTTGAATCAGATCAACATGTAATTGTCATCAAGGACTGAAAATCAGTACATGCCTTTCAGGTGGGATCAGTTCAGTTCAGTTCAGTTCAGTTGCTCAGTCATGTCCAGCTCTTTGCAACCCCATGAACTGCAGCACACCAGGCCTCCCTGTCCATCACCAATTCCTGGAGTTCACTCAAACTCACGTCCATTGAGTCGGTGATGCCATCCAGCCATCTCATCCTCTGTCGTCCCCTTTTGCTCCTGCCCCCAATTACTCCCAGCATCAGAGTCTTTTCCAATGAGTCATCTCTTCACATGAGGTGGCCAAAGTACTAGAGTTTCAGCTTTAGCATCATTCCTTCCAAAGAATACCCAGGACTGATCTCCTTTAGAATGGATTGGTTGGCTCTCCTTGCAGTCAGGTGGGATAGCACCTTGCTAATTCTAGGTGATGACTTTGAATGATAGGGATTGGGCAGATGTGGAGGGCAGAATAATTGACCATCAAGCCCTTGGAGACACTCCAAGCTCATGTCTGCAGATGTATCCTATCCTATTAATAGAAACTGATCCTCACTCCCAGTGGCCCAGGGAAAGATGCTATACTTCCAGACGTCTCTGTATTGAGTAGAGAGATGATAAATCCATCTCTACTCATTCTTCTGCTTAAGACTCAAAATAGTTTCTTTGTTAGTAGTTACAACATACAAGTTTACTAAACCCATTCCATTTAAAAATATTTAGCAATAAAACAATGGCAGATTGCAGGCAGAATCCCCTTTTCCTTGGGGGAAGTTCAAGACACTTACCACTAGGTATCTGGATGGAGCTCTCTGGGCTCCACTCACTCCAGTATCCATGGTCTGGCTTGCAGCGAATCTGCACAATGTATTTCTGTCCTGGATATAAGTTGAAAATCTTAAGCTGAGTCTGCTTTGGAGCAAAATGAATCTAGGGAGGGCCAAGGAAAACAGAAGTCACTCTGATTTGTGTTATGAAGAAACTTTTCCTTTAGGAGATACACAGCAGAGAAGTCAGGCCAGATGATCACACTACATACCCTGTTCACACCATTTCACCCTCTCCGCCCATCCCTTCCTCCTGTTAAACACTGCTCACACAAAAACCAACAGGTTTTCTACTTTTCCGTTTGGAACACTATTTCAGAAAGACAAACATACTGCTCCCTACCCCTTACCTTCTGACTTCTACATTATAGAAGGTGACTACTTAACAAAATTGGAAATTTGTTATTTTCCAAACCTAATAAAATAATTGACTCAAGGATTATTCATGGGTGTGAAGCCCCTAGGTGAAAGAGAACTGGGCATTTATGAACACTGAAGCAGTTGTGCATAAGTCAAACATGACTTTACAATCAAGGGATCCGAATGTGATCTCCCCCAGTCCAGCACCCAGTTTTAGCATCATTTATGGTATGTTGATCAGAATGGGTTTGTCTCCTGATATGATGCAATGTGAAGCATATGACATCACCTCTGAAATTTCCTCACCAAAAGTTGTTCAACTGGAATCTAATCAAATCTTTTAATGTCTGGTTACAGGAAATGTGAGGACAGAGAAACTGGCTAAATGACCTTGACCTTATAAAGAACTAATCAGACAGATGCAGAAGGTGGGACATTCTTTGAGACAAGTGGCTTGGTCTCCTTAGCACATTGAGATTGAAGGGGTACATGAGTCAGCCAGTATGTGATCTTGAAGTGGATTTGGGTTAAGACAAACTAGCTACTGAAATATTTTTGAAGCAGTTGGGGGAATTAAAATATGGACTAGCCATTAAATGATATTAAAGAATTACAAAAGATGATATAAAGAATTTCAATTAATTTTCTACATGTGATCATATTATTTTGGCTACGTTTGGAAATATCCCTTCTTTAAAAGAGACATGTAATAAAGTCTTTAGGGCTTCACTGGCGGCTTAGTGGTAAAGAATCTGCCTGCCAATGCAGGAGATGTGGGTTCAATCCCTAGACTTGGAAGATCTCTTGGAGAAAGAAATGGCAACACACTCCAGTATTCTTGCCTAGAAAATACCATGGACAGAGGAGCCTGGTAGGTTACAGTCCATGGGGTTGCAAAAGAGTCAGACACAACTTAGTGACTAAATAACAACTAAAATATTTAAGAATAGATTATTATGATGTCTATAATTTATTGTACTATTTCTTTACAATGAAGAATTTAAAAGTAAATAAAAAGCCATTAACCATGGACTGATTACATTGAGATATTTTTCCTCCAACTTAGTGCCACTTAAGAACTCTCATAGATGTTTCTATCTAAGATATCCTGAGAGAGGTGGGTTGGAAACCTGGCAGAAAAAGATGTTCAATTGCAAGGATCTAGTCCTGGGAGAGCTGTGATTTTGAGTCCCCATCCATCCCAAGAGGTTCAGGGAGATGGATGGGTGTAGGAGAAAGCCTTTCCACATATGTGAGGATCGCATCAGTATCAGGAGGAAAACATGCCAGTCTAATAATTAGGAGGCATGACTGGTTCTCAGCTGGGATCTTCATCTTTGACAAAGGACACAGTTCCTTCCAAAAGTTCCAACTGACTCACCTCCCAATCAGTTGCTTCTTCAGGTTTTAATCGAATTTCATACTGGATAATGAACCAACCAGATTTTACATCAGTCAGGTTGGGTGGAGACCATTTATCCATAGATATGGTTTTCTATCTTCTGGATGTTTTAATTCCAAAGTCAGGTTTGCAGGAGGCTCTGGTTCAACTGCAGATATGAAAGAAACTCCATCTTTAGTCAAATAGGGATATTTGAATCCAGAACTATAAGACTTAAGAGGCAGATCTCTCCACTTTTTCCCTCCATGTTTATGAGCCACTTTGCATTTGATATCAGGTGCTGATCAGCAGAGTTGGGATTAGCCTGAAGCAAGTGAGTCACATAGGGTGCAACCTTTAAGGTGGCAAAAATAGCTAAGAAGCACCTGTTGGTGCTCAAAGTCATTAGTCATTCAGGAAACGCAAATCAAAACCACAATGGCGTATCACTTCATACCCACTAGAATGGCTATGATTGAAAAAAATGAAAATTAACAAGTGTTGGCAAGAGTGTTGGAGACTTTGGAACCTTCATACATTGCTGGTGGGAATGTAGCATGGTGTAGCCACTGTGGAAAAGTCTGACAGGTGCTAAGTTAAACATGAAATTATCATGTCGCCCAGCAATGTCACTCCTAAATATATACCCAGAAAAACTGATAGCAGGTGTTAGAACAAGAACTCATCTATGAATGTTCATAACAGCACTATTTACAAGAGCCAAGAGGTGAAACAACCCAAATGTCCATCAACTGATGAATGGATAAACGGTATCCTTATAATGGAACGTTATTCAGCTAAAAGGAAGAAAGTCTTGATACAGCTACAACATGGATGAACCTTGAGAACATAATACTTAGTGAAAGACACCAGACACAAAGGGCCAAATAGTATATGAGTCCATGTATATGAAATATTCAGAATAAACAAATCTATAGAGACATAACGCAGATTAGTAGTTGCTCTGGGGCTGGGGCCATGGAGGGAATGCAGAGAAACTGCTGAATGGGTAGGAAGCTTTTATTTTGAGTGGTGAAAGAGTTCTGGAACTAGATTGTGGTGATTGTTGCATAACATTGTGAAAGAACTAATACCACTGAACGGCACACTTTAAAATGGTTAAAATAGTGAGCTCTATGTTATAGGTATTTTACCACAATAAAATAAAAAATGAAGGAGGCACTTACTCTCTGGTTTCTTCAAGTACAGGTCTGTGAGTTCCTCCTTAAGACTGCAGTGCCTAGGCCATACTAGCCAATGCAATCTACAGATTTAATGTAATCCCTATCAAATTACCCTTGAGACTTTTCACATAAGTAGAACAAATAATCCTAAAACTTATATACAACTATAAAAGCCAAACGGACTATAAAATTGCCCAAGCAATTCTGAAGAAAAGAAAAAAAGGTGGAGGCATGACCCTCCCAGACTTCAGGCAATACTACAGAGCTAGAGTAATCAAACCAGCATTGTCTTGGCACAAAAACAACATATGCATCAATGGACCAGAAGAGAGACCTCCGAAATAAATCCACACACCCACAATTAATCTTTGACAAGGGAGGCAAGAATGAACAATGGAGAAAAAACAATTTCTGCAGGAGGTGGTGTTGGAAAAGCTGGACAGTTAAGTTCAGTTCAGTCGCTCAGCCATGTCTGACTCTTTGCTATCCCATGAATCGCAGCACACCAGGCCTCCCTGTCCATCACCAACTCCCTGGAGTTCACTCAGACTCATGTCCATCGAGTCAGTGATGACATCCAGCCATCTCATCCTCTGTTGGCCCCTTCTCCTCCTGCCCCCAATGCCTCCCAGTATCAGAGTCTTTTCCAATGAGTCAACTCTTTGCATGAGGTGGCCAAAGTACTGGAGTTTCAGCTTTAGCATCATTCCTTCCAAAGAAATCCCAGGGTTGATCTCCTTCAGAATGGACTGCTTGGATCTCTTTGCAGTCCAAGGGACTCTCAAGAGTCTTTTCCAGCACCACAGTTCAAAAGCATCAATTCTTCGGTGCTCAGCCTTCCTCACAGTCCAACTCTCACATCCATACATGACCACAGGAAAAACCATAGCCTTGACTAAACGGACCTTAGTCGGCAAAGTAATGTCTCTGCTTTTGAATATGCTATCTAGGTTGGTCATAACTTTTCTTCCAAGTAGTAAGCGTCTTTTAATTTCATGGCTGCAGTCACCATCTGCAGTGATTATGGAAACAAAAAAAAATAAAAATAAAGTCTGACACTGTTTCTACTGTTTCCCAATCTATTTCCCATGAAGGGATGGGACCAGATGCCATGATCTTCGTTTTCTGAATGTTGAGCTTTAAGCCATAATTGAGCGCCACCATATTGATAACACTGGAATCCCACATAACCCCTAAGGTTATTGTATTGATGTTCTTTTTCACTCTCCACTTTCACTTTCATCAAGAGGCTTTTGAGTTCCTCTTCTCTTTCTGCCATAAGGGTGGTGTCATCTACTTATGTGAGGTTATTGATATTTCTACTGCAATCTTGATTCCAGCTTGTGCTTCTTTCAGTCCAGCGTTTCTCATGATGTACTCTGCGTAGAAGTTAAATAAGCAGGGTGACAATATACAGCCTTGACATACTCCTTTTCCTATTTGGAACCAGTCTGTTGTTCCATGTCCACTTCTAACTGTTGCTTCCTGACCTGCATACAGATTTCTCAAGAGGCAGATCAGGTGGTCTGGTATTCCCATCTCTTTCAGAATTTTCCACAGTTGATGGTGATAGACACAGTTAAAGGCTTTGGTATAGTCAATGAAGCAGAAATAGATATTTTTCTGGAACTCTCTTGCTTTATCCATGATCCAGAGGATGTTGGCAATTTTATCTCTGGTTCCTCTGCCTTTCCTAAAACCAGCTTGAACATCAGGAAGTTCACAGTTCACCTATTGCTGAAGCCTGGCTTGGAGAATTTTGAGCATTACTTTACTAGCATGTGAGCTGGAGTGCAACTGTGAGGTAGTTTGAGCATCTTGCATTGCTTCTTTGGCATTGGAATGAAAGCTGACCTTTTCCAGTTCTGTGGCCACTGCTTAGGTTTCAAATTTGCTGGCATATTGAGTGCAGCACTTTCACTGGAATTCCATCACCTCCACTAGATTTGTTCATAGTGATGCTCTAAGGCCCACTTGACTTCACGTTCCAGGATGTCTGTCTCTAGATGAGTGATCACACCATCATGATTATCTGGGTCATGAAGATCTTTTTTGTACAGTTCTTCTGTGTATTCTTGCCACCTCTTCTTAATATCTTCTGCTTCTGTTAGGTCCATACTATTTCTGTCCTTTATCGAGCCCATCTTTGCATGAAATGTTCCCTTTGTATCTCTAATTTTCTTGAAGAGATCTCTAGTCTTTCCCATTCTGTTCTTTCCCTCTATTTCTTTGCACTGATCGCTGAAGAAGGCTTTCTTACTCTTCTTGCTATTCTCTGAAACTCTGCATTCAGATGCTTATATCTTTTCTTTTCTCCTTTGCTTTTCACCTCTCTTCTTTTCACAGCTATTTGTAAGGCCTCCCCCAGACAGCCTTTTTGCTTTTTTTGCATTTCTTTTCTATAGGGATGGTCTTGATCCCTGTCTCCTGTACAATGTCACAAACCTCATTCCATAGTTCATCAGGCACTCTATCTATCAAATCTAGGCCCTTAAATTTGCTTCTCACTTCCACCGTATAATCATAAGGGATTTGATTTTGGTCATAGCTGAATGGTCTAGTGGTTTTCCCTGCTTTATTCAATTTGAGTCTGAATTTGGCAATAGGGAGTTTATGATCTGAGCCACAGTCTGCTCCTGGTCTTGTTTTTGTTGACTGTATAGAGCTTCTCCGTCTTTGGCTGCAAAGATATAATCAAACTGATTTCGGTGTTGACCATCTGGTGGTGTCCATGTGTAGAGTCTTCTCTTGTGTTGATGGAAGAGAGTGTTTGCTATGACCAGTGCATTTTCTTGGCAAAACTCTATTAGTCTTTGGCCTGCTTCATTCCGCATTCCAAGGCCATCTTGGAATGAAAAGGACATCTTTTGAGGTGTTAGTTCTAAAAGGTCTTGTAGGTCTTCATAGAACCATTCAACTTCAGCTTCTTCAGTGTTACTGGTTGGGGCATAGACTTGGATTACTGTGATACTGAATGGTTTGCCTTGGAAACGAACAGAGATCATTCTGTCATTTTTGAGATTGCATCCAAGTACTGCATTTTGGACTCTTTTGTTGACCATGATGGCTACTCCATTTCTTCTGAGGGATTCCTGCCCACAGTAGTAGATATAATGGTCATCTGATTAAATTCACCCATTCCAGTCCATTTTAGTTCACTGATTCCTAGAATGTCAACATTCACTCTTGCCATCTCTTGTTTGATCATTTCCAATTTGCCTTGATTCATGGACCTGACATTCCAGGTTCCTATGCAATATTGTTCTTTACAGCATCGGACCTTGCTTCTATCATGAGTCACATCCACAGCTGGGTACTGTTTTTGCTTTGGCTCCATCCCTTCATTCTTTCTGGAGTTATTTCTCCACTGATCTCCAGTAGCATATTGGGCACCTACTGACCTGGGGAGTTCCTCTTTCAGTATCCTATCATTTTGGCTTCTCATACTGTTCATGGGGTTCTCAAGGCAAGAATACTGAAGTGGCTTGCCATTCTCTTCTCCAGTGGACCACATTCTGAAAAGCTGGACAGCTGCATGAAAATCAATGAAGTTAAAATACTCCCTTGCACCATACACAAAAATAAACTCAAAATGGCTTAAAGACTTAAATATAAGACAGACACCATAAAACTCTTAGAAGAGAACATGGGCAGAACATTCTCTGATGTAAATCATATCAAAACTTTCTTAGGTCAGTCTGCATGCATGCATGCTAAGTTGCTTTAGTTGTGTCCAACTCTGTGAGACACTATGGACTGCAGCCCTCCAGGCTTCTCTGTCCACTGAATTCTCTTGGTACGAATATTGGACTGGGTTGCCATGCCCTCCTTCAGAGGATCTTCCTGACCCAGGGATTCTACCCAAGTCTCTTACGTCTAACCTGCATTGGGAGGTGGGTTCTTTACCACTAGCGTGCACCAAGAAAATACAAATAAAAGCAAAACTAAACAAATGGGACCTAATCAAACTTGCAAGCTTTTTGCAAAGCAAAGGGTACCATAAACAAAATGAAAAGACAACCTACAGAATGCGAGAAAATATTTGCAAATTGTGTAACCAACAAGGGCTTAAATTCTATCTTATACAAACAACTAATACAACTTATTAAGACTGGAAACACAAAAGGCCACATAAACCCAAACCCAAAACAATAAAGTAAATGGCAACGGGATCATACTTATCAATAATTACCTTAAACATAAATGTGTTGAATGCCCCAACCAAAAGGCAAAGACTGGCTGAATGGATACAAAAACAAGATCCCCATATATGCTGCCTACAAGAGACTCACCTCAAAACAACGGACACATACAGACTGGAAAGTGAAGGGCTGGAAAAAGATATTCCATGCAAATAGAGACCAAAAGAAAGCAGAAGTAGCAATACTCATATCCGATAAAATAGACTTTAAAACAAAGGCTGTGAAAAGAGACAAAGAAGGACACTACATAATGATTAAAGGATCAATCCAAGAAGAAGATATAATAATTATAAATACATATGCACTCAACATAGGAGCACCGCAATATGTAAGACAAATGTTAATAGGTATGAAAGGGGAAATTAACAATAACACAATAATAGTGGGAGACTTTAATATCCCACTCATACCTATGGACAGATCAACTAAACAGAAAATTAACAAAGAAACACAAACTTTAAATGATACAATAGACCAGTTAGACCTAATTGATATCTATAGGACATTTCACCCCAAAACAATGAATTTCACCTTTTTCTCAAGTGCCCATGGAACCTTTTCCAGGATAGATCACATCCTGGGCCATAAATCTAACCTTGATAAATTCAAAAAAATCGAAATCATTCCAAGCATCTTTTCTGACCATAATGCACTAAAGTTAGATCTCAATTACAGGAGAAAAACTATTAAAAATCCCAACACTTGGAGACTGAACAACACCCTTCTGAATAACCAACAAATCACAGAAGAAATCAAAAAAGAAATAAAAATATACATAGAAATGAATGAAAATGAAAACACAACTACCCAAAACCTGTGGGACACTATAAAAGCAGTGCTAACAGGAAAGTTCATAGCAATACAGGCATACCTCAAGAAACAAGAAAAAGTCAAATAAATATCCTAACTCTACACCTAAAGCAACTAGAAAAGGAAGAAATGGAGAACCCCAGAGTTAGTAGAAGGAAAGAAATCTTAAAAATTAGGGCAGAAATAAATGCAAAAGAAACAAAAGAGACCATAGCAAAAATCAACAAAGCAAAAAGCTGGTTCTGTGAAAGGATAAATAAAATTGACAAACCATTAGCCAGACTCATCAAGAAACAAAGAAAAAAATCAAATCAATAAAATTAGAAATGAAAATGGAGCGATCACAACAGACAACAAAGTAATACAAAGGATCATAAGAGACTACCATCAGCAATTATATGCAAATAAAATGGACAACGTGGAAGAAATGGACAAATTCTTAGAAAAGTCAACTTTCCAAAACTGAACCAGGAAGAAATAGAAAATCTTAACAGACCCATCACAAGCATGGAAATTGAAACTGTAATCAGAAATCTTCCAACAAACAAAAGCCCAGGTCCAGACGGCTTCACAGCTGAATTCTACCAAAAATTTCGAGAAGAGCTAACACCTATCTTATTAAAACTCTTCCAGAAAATTGCAGAGGAAGGTAAACTTCCCAACTCATTCTGTGAGGCTACCATCACCCTAATACCAAAACCTGACAAAGATACCACAGAAAAAGAAAACTACAGGCCAATATCACTGATGAACATAGATGCAAAAATCCTTAACAAAATTCTAGCAATCAGAATCCAACAACACATTAAAAAGATCATATACCATGACCAAGTGGGCTTTATCCCAGGGATGCAAGGATTCTTCAATATCCGCAAATCAATCACTGCAAATGTAATTCACCACATTAACAAATTGAAAAATAAAGTCATATGATTATCTCAATAGATGCAGAGAAGGCCTTTGACAAAATTCAACATCCATTTATGATAAAAACTCTCCAGAAAGGAGAAATAGAAGGAACATACCTCAACATAATAAAAGCTATATATGACAAACCCACAGCAAACATTATCCTCAATGGTGAAAAACTGAAAGCATTTCCCCTAAAGTCAGGAACAAGACAAGGGTGCCCACTTTCACCACTGCTATTCAGTATAGTCCTGGAAGTTTTGGCCACAGCAATCAGAGCAGAAAAAGAAATAAAAGGAATCCAAATTGGAAAAGAAGTAGTAAAACTCTCACTGTTTGCAGATGACATGATCTTTTAGATAGAAAATCCTAAAGACTCCACCAGAGGACTACTAGAGCTAATCAATGAATATAGTAAAGTTGCAGGATATAAAAGTCAACACTCAGAAATCCCTTGCATTCCTATACACTAATAATGAGAAAGTAGAAAAAGAAGTTAAGGAAACAATTCCATTCACCATTGCAATGAAAAGAATAAAATACTTAGGAATATACCTACCTAAAGAAACTAAAGACCTATATATTGAAAACTATAAAACACTGATGAAAGAAATCAAAGAGGACACTAATAGATGGAGAAATATACCATGTTCATGGATCGGAAGAGTCAATATAGTGAAAATGAGTATATTACACAAAGCAATCTACAGATTCAATGCAATCCCTATCAAGCTACCAGCAGTATTTTTCACAGAACTAGAACAAATAATTTCAATATTTGTATGGTAATGCAAAAAACCTCGAATAGCAAAAGCAATCTTGAGAAAGAAGAATGGAACTGGAGGAATCAACTTGCCTGACTTCAGGCTCTACTACAAAGCCACAGTCATTAAGACAGTATGGTACTGTCACAAAGACAGAAATATAGATCAATGGAACAAAATAGAAAGCCCAGAGATAAATCCACACACCTATGGACACCTTATCTTCAACAAAGGAGGCAAGAATATACAATGGAAGTAAAGACAATCTCTTTAACAAGTGGTGCTGGGAAAACTGGTCAACCACTTGCAGAAGAATGAAACTAGATCACTTTCTAACCCCACACACAAAAATAAACTCACAATGGATTAAAGATCTAAATGTAAGACCAGAAACTATAAAAATCCTAGAGGAAAACATAGGCAAAACACTCTCTAACATAAATCACAGCAGGATCCTCTATGATCCACCTCCCAGAATACTGGAAATAAAAGCAAAAAAATAAATAAATGGGATCTAATTAAAATTTAAAGCTTCTGCATAACAAAAGAAACTATAAGTAAAGTGAAAAGACAGCCTTCTGAATGGGAGAAAACAATAGCAAATGAAGCAACTGACAAACAACTAATCTCAAAAATATACAAGCAACTTATGCAGCTCAACTCCAGAAAAATCAACGAGCCAATCAAAAAATGGGCCAAATAACTAAATAGGCATTTCTTCAAAGAAGACATATGGATGGCTAACAAACACATGAAAAGATGCTCAACATCACTCATTATCAGAGAAATGCAAATCAAGACCACAATGAGGTACCATTTCACACCAGTCAGAATGGTTGCAATCCAAAAGTCTATAAGCAATAAATGCTGGAGAGGATGTGGAAAAAGGGAACCCTCTTACACTGTTGGTGGGAATGCAAACTAGTACAGCCACTATGGAAAACAGTGTAGAGATTCCTAAAAATTGCAAATAGAACTGCCTTATGGCCCAGCAATCTCCCTGCTGGACATACACAACGAGGAAACCAGAATTGAAAGAGACACATGTACCCCAATGTTCATTGCAGCATTGTTTATAATAGCCAGGACATGGAAACAACCTAGATGTCCATCAGCAGATGAATGGATAAGAAAGCTGTGGTACATATACACAATGCAGTATTACTCAGCCCTTAAAAAGAATAAATTTGAATCAGTACTAATGAGATGGATGAAACTGGAACCGATTATACAGAGTGAAGTAAGCCAGAAAGAAAAACACCAAT
Source organism: Nanger dama (assembly GCA_917880005.1). Classification (NCBI taxonomy): domain Eukaryota; kingdom Metazoa; phylum Chordata; class Mammalia; order Artiodactyla; family Bovidae; genus Nanger; species Nanger dama. The sequence continues at coordinate 348,335 of CAKJTW010000040.1, forward strand.
ACAGTATACTGACACATATATATGGAATTTAGAAATATAGTAATGATACCCTGTATGTGAGACAACAAAGAGACACAGATGTATAGAACATACTTTTGGCCTCTGAGGGAGAGGGAGAGGGTGGGATGATTTGGGAGAATGGCATTGAAACATGTATACTATCATGTAAGAAATGAAGCACCAGTCTATGTTCGATACAGGATACAGGATGCTTGGGGCTGGTGCAAGGGGATGATCCAGAGAGATGATACAGGGTGGGAGGTGGGAAGGGGTTTCAGGATTGGGAGCTTGTGTACACCTGTGGCTGATTCATGTCAATGTATGGCAAAACCAATACAGTATTGTAAAGTAGAATAAAGTAAAAATAAAATTAAAAAAGAAAAACTAAAACAAAAACAAAAACCAATTGAAAAATGGGCAAAAGACCTAAATAGACATTTCTCTGAAGAAGACATACAGATGACCAAGAGGCGCATGAAAAGATGCTCAACATCACTAACTTTAGAGAAATGCAAATCAAACTACAATGAGGTATCACCTCACACCAGTCAAAATGGCCATAATTTAAAAAATCTATAAATAACAAGTGCTGGAGAGAGTATGGCAAAAGGGAACCCTCCTACACTGTTGGTGGAAATGTATGTTGGTGCAAGTCACTATGGAAAACAGCATGGAGGTGCCTCAAAAATCTAAAAATAGAATTGTCATATGATTTAGAAATTCCACTCTGGGCATATGTCCAGGTAAAACTATAATTCAAAAAGATACATACACTTCTATATTCATAGCAGCAGTATTCAAAATAGTCAAGCATAAAAACAACCTAAATGTCCATTGACAGATAAATGGGTAAAGAAGATGTGATTATATATGTATAAATTTATATACATATATATTATATAAAGATAAAATTTATATAAAATATAAACACAAAATAAATATGTATTAATTTATGTAAACACACACACACACACACACACATATAGAGAGAAAGAAATGGCAACCCACTCCAGCATTCTGGCCTGGAGAATCCCATGGACAGAGGAGCTGGTGGGTACAGTCCATGGGGTCGCAAAGAGTTGGACATGACTGAGCGACTAAGCACAGCATAAAGACACACAGACACACAGACACACACACACACACACACACACACAATGGAATACTACTCACTCATTAAAAAGAATGAAATAATGCCATTTATAGCAACATGAATGGACCTAAAGATTATCATAATAACTGAAGTAAGTTAGAAAGAAAAAGACAAACACCATTTGATATCACTTGTATGTGGAATCTAAAATACGACACAGTGAACTTATCTATGAAACAGAATCATAGACATGGAGAACAGACTTGTGGTTGGTAAGGGCAAAGAAGAATGAGGGATGGATGCATTGGGAGTTTGGGGTGAGCAGATGCAAACTCATATTGAATGGATAAGCAGCAAGGTCTTAGCGTATAGCACATGGAACTACATACAATATCCTGTGACAAACTATAATGGAAAAGAATATTAGAAAACAGTGTGTGTGTGTGTGTGTGTGTGTGTATATATGTATAAAGCTGGCCATCAAGACTGAAATTATGCTAAGGCCAACCACCACCCTGAATCACTTTGCTGTACAGCAGAAATGAACACAACATTCTAAATCAACTATACTTGACTAAGACTAATTTAAAAGAGTGACGGGCCTAGGGTGCTGGTTTGCCTGACCCTAATTTCAGTCTTGCTGGTCAGTCACATTTTCTCCATTCATTTCTTACCTCCTCAAATCAATCTCAATTCCAGGTGAGAGAAGAGTGAGTGTAACTCTAGTGGACTTGGCATTGTAACCTGTCTAAAAAATGAACTTGAGAAAATTTGCCACTAATCCTAATCCTTGTAGATTACTAAGGAAATACCTAAGAAAGATGGTTTTATATGGATTTACTAATTAAACATCAGCTATTATAAGTTTTAAGCTGAACACAAGACTGAGAAATGCCTCTGATCAAAACATCTTTGTATAAAAGTGCAAGTAAAACATTCAAGATGAATCCTTGAAAGCAAACTTTCTCAACCTCAGCATTATGTGTATTTTGGACAAGAAAATTCTTTGTGGTGGGGGCTGTTCTGAACACTGTAGGATGTTAGCATCATCCCTGGGTTCTCCCTCATTAGATATCTTCCCTCTCTGTGTTGCAACAATCAAAAATATTTCCTGCTATTGCCAAAAATCCTGTGCAAGGCAAAGAGCACCCAGTTGAGAATCATTGCTTTCAAGTGTTTTCAGCAGACTTAAATATTTCTGAGATATGTACCAATATTCTGTACTGCAGGTTATCACTTGATGAGGTTCAAGCTTATAGACTTTACTGCGGTTAAATGTAAGTTGTCAATGAACTTCTGTGGCCCCTCACCAATACAGGGTTAATGAGAATTCTAAGAACACTTCTTCAGTAATTTTGAAAAGATCTACTTCTGCTTCACTGACTATGCTAAAGCCTTTGACCATGTGAATCACAACAAACTGAAAAATTCTTAAATGATAGGAATACCAGAAAATTTTATCTGCCTCCTGAGAAACCTGTATGCAGGTCAAGAAGCAACAGTTAGAACATGGAACAACAGACTGATTCCAAATTAGGAAAGGAGTACGTCAAGGCTGTATATTGTCACCTTGCTTATTTAACTTAAATGTAGAGTTCAGTTCAGTTCAGTTCAGTTCATTGCTCAGTTGTGTCTGACTCTTTGAGACCCCATGAACCACAGCATGCCAGGCCTCCCTGTCCATCACCAATTCCTGGAGTTTACCCAAACTCATGTCCATTGAGTTAGTGATGCCATCCAACCATCTTATCCTCTGTTGTCCCCTTCTCCTCCTGCCCTAAATCTTTCCCAGCATCAGGGTCTTTTCAAATGAACACATTATGTGAAATGCCGGGCTGGATCAAGCTTAAGCTGGAATCAAGACTGCTGGGAGAAATATCAATAACCTCAAATACGTAGACGACACTATCCTAATGGCAGAAAGTGAAGAGGAACTAAAGAGCCTCTTGATGAAGATGAAAGAGGAGAGTGAAAAAGCTGGCTTAAAACTCAACATTCAAAAAACGAAGATCAAGGCATCTGGTCCTATCACTTCATGGCAAATAGATGGGGAACAATGGAAACAGTGAGAGACTTTATTTTCTTGGGCTCCAAAATCACTGCAGATGGTGACTTCAGCCATGAAATTAAAAGACACTTGCTCCTTGGAAGACATGCTATGCCAAATTAGACAGCATATTAAAAAGCAGAAGCATTACTTTGCCAACAAAGGTCCTTACAGTCAAAGCTATGGTTTTTCTAGTAGTCATGTGTTGATGTGAGAAGAAGGCTGAGGGCTGAAGAATTGATGCTTTTGAACTGTGGTTCTGAAGAAGACTCTTGAGATTCCCTTGGATAGTACAGAGATAAAATTAGTCAATCCTAAGGGAAATCAACCCTTACTATTCCCATGAAGAGTGTGAAAAGGCACAAAGACATGATATTGAAAGACAAACTCTCCAGGTTGCTAGGTGCCCAATATACTACTGGAGAAGAGCAGAGAAATAGCTCCAGAAGGAATGAAGAGGCTGAGCCAAAGTGGAAACAATGACTAGCTGTGGATGTATCTGGTGATGAAAGTAAAGTTCGATGCTGTGAAGAGAAATATTGCATAGGAACCTGGAATGTCAGGTCCATGAATCAAGGTAAATTGGAACTGGTCAAACAGAAGATGGCAAGCGTGAACATCAACATTTTAAGAATCAGTGAACTAAAATGGATTGGAATGGATGAATTTAATTCAGATGACCATTATATCTACTACTGTGGGTAAGAATCTCTTAGAAGAAATGGAGTAACCCTCATAGTCAACAAAAGAGTCTGAAATGCAGTACTTGGATGCAATCCCAAAAATGATCTCTCTTCATTTCTGAGGCAAACCATTCAATATCACAGTAATCCAAGTCTATGCCCCAAATACTAATGCCAAAGAAGCTGAAGTTGAATGGCTCTATAAAGACCTACAAGAGCTTCCAGAACTAACATCCCCAAAAGATGTCCTTTTCATCATAGGAGACTGGAATGCAAAAGTAGAAAGTCAAGAAATACCTGGAATAACAGGCAAGTTTGGCCTTGGAATATGGAATGAAGCAGGGCAAAGGCTAACAGAGTTTTGTCAAGAGAACACACTCGTCATAGCAAACACCTTCTTCCAACAACACAAGAGAAGACTCTACACATGGACATCACCAGATGGTCAACACCAAAATCAGGTTGATTATATCCTTTGCAGCTGAAGATGGATAAGCTCTATACAGTCAACAAAAACAAGACCAGGAGCTGACTGTGGCTCAGATCGTGAACTCCTTATTACAAAATTCAGACTTAAATTGAAGAAAGTAGGGAAAACCACTAGGCCATTCAGGTATGTCCTAAATAAAATCCTTTATAATTTAACAGTGGAAGTGAGAAATAGATTCAAGGATTAGCTCTGATAGATGAAGAGCCTGAAGAACTATGGACAGAGATTTGTAACACTGTACATGAGGTGGTGATCAAAACCATCCCCAAAAAAAGAAAGGTAAAAATGCAAAATGGTTGTCTGAGGAGGCCTTACAAATAGTTGAGAAAAGAAGAGACGAGAAGTGAAAGGCAAAGGAAAAAAGGAAAGATATACTCATCTGACCCTGATGCTGGGAAAGATTGAAGGCAGGAGGAGAAGGGGACGACAGCAGATGAGATGGTTGGATGGCATCATGGACTCAATGGACATGAGTTTGAGTAAACTTTGGGTGTTGGTGATGGACAGGGAGGTCTGGCATGTTGCAGTCCATGGGGTCACAAAGAATAAGACACGACTGAGTGACTGAACTGAACTGAACCCATCTGAATGCAGAGTTCCAAAAATAGCAAGGAGAGATGTGAAAGATCTTAAAGACCCAGATAACCATGATGGTGTGAACACTCACCTAGATCCAGACATCCTGGAATGTGAAGTCAAGTGGGCCTTAGGAAACATCCCTACAAACAAAGTTAGTGGAGGTGATGGAATTCCAGTTGAGCTATTTCAAATCCTGGAAGATGATGCTGTGAAAGTGCTTCACTCAATATGCCAGCAAATTGGGAAAACTCAGCAGTGGCCACAGCACTGGAAAAAGTTTTTATAGTAGTCATGTGTGGATGTGAGTGCTGGACCATAAAAAGGCTGAGTGCCTAAGAATTGATGCTATTTTGAATTGATGCTTTTGAACTTTTGAATTGATGCTTTTGAATCTTTTTGGAGAAAATTCTTGAGAGTCCCTTGGACTGCAAGGAGATCAAATCAGTCAATTCTAGAAGAAATCAATCCTGAATATTCATTGGGAGGATAATGTTGAAGCTGAAGCTCTAATTCTTTGGCTATGTGATGAGAAGAACTGACTTACTGGAAAAGACCCTGATGCTGGGAAAGATTGAAGGCAGGAGAAGGGGATAACAGAGGATGAGATGGTTAGATGGCATCATGGACTCAATGGAGAAGAGTTTGATCAAGCTCCAGCGGATGGTGAAGGACAGAGAAGCCAGGTAGGCTACAGTTCATGGGGTTGCAAAGAGTTGGACACTACTGAGCAACTGAACAACAACAAATTTATTGGAAGACTGATGCTAAGCTGAATCTCCAATACTGTAGCCACCTGATGCAAAGAGCAGACTAATTGGAAGACCTTGATGCTGGGAAAGATTGAGGACAGGAGGAGAAGTGGGTGACAGAAAATGAGATGGTTGAATGGCATCACCTCCTCAATGGATATGAGTTTGAGCCAACTCTGGGAGATAGTGAAGGGAGATAGTGAAGGAAACCTGGTGTTTTGCAGTTCACGGAGTCACAAAGAGTCAGACATGACTGAGCACACATGCAAATTTCCTCATAGCAGTTGCCTCAGTACATTACAGAACTTCTTTGCTCACTGTTTTGACCTCAAATATTAAATATTTTAGGGCAGATTATTTGATGGCAAGGCAATTTTAAAAAGAGACTGTGAAAAAAACTACAAATAGAGTTAGTGTATGACTGAGCAATTCCACTACCAGGTATATACCCTGAGAAAACCATAATTCAAAAGGTACATGTACCCAAGTTTCACTGCAGCCAGGACACGGAAGCAACATAAATGTTCATCAGCAGATGAATGGATAAAGAGGTTATACATATTTACAATGGGATATTAGTCAGCCATGAAAAAGAAGGAAATTGCATCACTCATAGTGATGTGGCTGAATCTAGAATCTGTAGAGAAAAGAAAAGCAAATACTGAACATTAATGCAAATATATGGAATCTAGAAAAATGGTGCTGGTGAACCTCTTTTCAGAGCAGGAATAGGGATGCAGACATAGAGAATGGACTTGTGAACACAGCGGGGTAAGGAGAGGGTGGAAGAAATTGAGAGAGTTGCACTGACATACACACCACCATGTGTAAAACAGCCAGGGGAGAGCTTGGCTCGGTGCTTGGTGATGATGCAGAGAGGTGGGGTGGGGGGGAGGAGGCTCAAGATGCGGGAGATGCATGTATAATTATTGCTGACTCCCTCAGCAGAAACTAGCACATCGCTGTAAAGCAATTACACTCCAGTAAAAAAATAAGAAAGAGCCCATGGAAATGGAATTATTTGGCATTTAGCATTTTAAAGGCTTCATGTCTTAAGGCTGTTTATATGAATGGAATTAATTTTATTCCTGTTTGTAAGTGGTGTTACTTTTGATTTTCTTAAGCTAAGATTAAATTCTGTTTCCACTCCCAGGCTCACTGTAATCACTTGCTGGATGGGGGAAGAGATAGTATTGAAATGCGCACTAGCTGATGTTAGAAGCTTTTCTAGTTTTTAAGGGTCAGCCACTGATAACATGCCAGTAGGATGATATATAGCCCAATACTTGAGAGCCTTACCCTGATTTTCTTTGTCCGTTGGTGCTAGGTAAGTCAGGAAGACTTCGGTGACCTTGAATCTAATTAGCTACTCCTTAGGCAACATAATAGGAAGGCTGAATCCAGTCCTGGCCAAGCCATCTCTTGTCCTAAGATTCCCTTTGTCATCGCTACTCACCCAAAAGCCGAAGAATTGATGCCTTTGAACTTTGGCACTAGAGAAGACTGTTGAGAGTCCCTTGGACTGCCAGGAGATCAAATCAGTCAATCCTAAAGGAAATCAACCCTGCATATTCACTGGAAGGACTGATGCTGAAGCTGAAGCTCCAGTGCTTTGGCCACCTGTGAAGACCCAACTCATTGGAAAAGATCCCAATGTGGGAAAGACTGAGGGCAGGAGCAGAAGCGGGCAACAGATGATGAGATGGTTGGATGGCATCACTGACTCAATGGACATGAGTTTGAGCAAACTCCAGGAGATAGTGAAGGACAGGGAAGCCTGGTGTGATACAGTCCATGGGGTCACAAAGAGTCGGACACGACTGAGAGAGACTCAACAACAATAACCAAACCACAGAGGCCACTACAGTTATGCCTCGTCGCCCTGAAGCTCAGTGTTATCATGCAAAGCAAGAAGCAGCTCTTAGATTTTTGTTTTACTTTACTCATGAGTTCTCCAAACCTCATGGTTGTGATCTTGCACTTCAGTCTTCTGTTCAAGTAGCACTATTTACTCCCCAAATAGTTTATTTTGAGAAGAATAGCTCCAGTTGCTGAGGAACATATGCATATTGAGAACTGAATTTGGGGCAAAGCAGCTGAGAAAGTCCTGTGGGTGGAGAAGCAGATGAGCGTCTTCTAAGAGTTACTACTCCACAAAGCAGTGTGTTTCAGGGAGAGAACTCTCAGAAAGGAGACCCCAGCTTGCCAAGGGGGAAGGGGACATTGGTTGCAGGGGATGGGCTGGAGAGAAGGACTGACAAGGGAAGCTAAACAGAACATTGGTGCTGGGTGCAAGGGAGTGGGAAGAAGGGACAAGGGAAGGCACAAGGATCTTTACTGTCTTACTGTCAGGAACACAAATGGGTTTAAAACACTCAGTTGGTGAGGATATTGTGAATTTTTTTCATCTTTCCTTTCAGGGATCCATCCGTAAGACAAGGAGACTCAAACTGAGTTTAACTCTCGGTAGATTCACATCAAATTAACACATTCTTCACCTGTCACGCTTCCCTTACCTATGTAAGTCACGTCCACATAAAGTGGATCTGAGGAACTGATTCCCATCTGGTTGATGGCGTTTACCGTGATGACGTATATCTTCCATATGGAGGTGTACTTCTTGCTAAAGTAGCAGGAGTTGGGGCCCCCGGTTTCGTAGTCTGGACATTCATGGATGAGTGTTTCTCTGCAACAAGTAACATATTAGGAGTCAGTAAGAAAGTGGTATGGAGCTTCCTCACTGGCTCAGTGGTAAAGAATCTGCCTGCAATACAGGAGACATGGGTTCGATCCCTGGGTCAGGAAGATCCCCTGGAGAAGGAAATGGCAACCCACTCCAGTATTCTTGCCTGGAGAATCCAATGGACAGAGGAGCCTGGTGGATTATAGTCTATGGGATAGCAAGAGTCGGACATAACTTAGCAACTAAACTACCACCACCAAGAAGGTGGTATAAAGAGTCCAGTTTTGTTTTGTTTTGTTTTTTTTTTTAAGTGGTATAAAAGCCTAGTATGTCAATATAACTGACTTTGGAGGGACAAGCCAAAAACAGAGCTTGGAGAAGGGCTGCCCAAGCTTCTCGACCCTGTCCATGTCAGCAAGGGGTGACTCAGGGAAGAAGATCTGGAGAAAGGGTGGCGGAGTCACGCCAGACCCCAGTGACTCTGTTTCTCACCAACCCTTCCTGTCTACAGATGGTTGCGGACTTTGTGCTATATGCCCCCTGCCAATATACACTTGAGTTTTCCATGGCCAAGACACTGCCATCCTCAGGAAATGACCATTGGGTCATCTCAGGACTTTCTCTTGCATCATACAAACCAGGGTGGGGTGGAGGCGGGCATGCCTGAGGTAGCAGTTATTGCACAAATGTGTTGAATTACATGTGACTAAAAAAGCTGAAGGGATGCAAACTGCAGTATATTTCCAATTACACTCAGGTAGCCACAGAGGAGAGTGACTCTGAAAGGAGGTACTTCAGGTCCCAGGGGCTCCTCAGGCTGCTCACATTTAGACCTGGGGGCTCCACGCAAGACGTGTCACACAGGTGAGCAGGCTTGTTTCACCACGCTGCCGCTTTGAGCTCCAGAGGGCTGTGTGTCTGACACCCCTTTGGGTCTCACTGGGGATGTCAGCTTTATGTACCACTAAGTGCAGTCACTGGGAGGCAGGCCAGCTGTTCCTTAACTAAATGTTTTCTTCACTGGGAAGATATACAGCCATCCCTGGATTTCCAGGAGGATCTCACTGTAACTGTGATGAACTCCTTGCCCAGAAATGGCCCTGTTGAGTTTGCACTGCAATTTTTAGCTCCCGATACCCAATCTGGGAAATCATGGGTCCATGGATTTCCTAAGGAAAAACCTCATCTTCCTTTCCTTGTAGGGCTTGTTATTTTCTTGCATGTGAAACAAGTTCAAACAGCTAATGTACCACAGTTGTCAAGGATTACGTAATAATACTCTTAGACTGCAAAAGCAATGATTATTAAAAAAATGACAACTGGCACAATGTAGCTAGATAAGCACCCAAAATTAACTTGGGAAACACTTACATGTGACTTTGGGGTACAACTCAAGCTTACGACAGACAACGGTAACACAGATGGATTGGTGTCACCTCACTGGTGGTGGAGTTTATGGACACGAGGGAGCTCAGCTGGGACATTAGGAGGAGGATGTGGACGTGGGGTGGACGTTAGAGTCCCTGCCCCTCAGTAGTGGGAGGTTATCAGTGTCCATTCAGGGAAGCACGGAAATTAACCCAGGGTCAGTGGTCCTATGGCCTGGAGGGCGAGGATGCCCCTGTGGGGTTCGCTAGGAGAGAAGCGGACATTTTACCCTTCCTTGTGGTAAGTCAGCGTGTAATTGGTAGGAAGACCTCCATCTGGCCCAGGCTCCCACCAGCAGGTGAACGTTTCCTTCCAGGAGACCGACATTTAATGAGCTTGGGTTTTTCAGGAGGTGACTGTCCTAGAAAAAGAAGGCACTGGAGTCAATATTAAGGTCCATTCAACTCTCTGACCATTCTGTTGCCGGAAGGTACTGGAGTCAACGTTAAGGTCTGTTCAAATATTTGACCATTCTTTTGGTGACAGAAGCAGGTAGATGGGGCCAGGCCAGTGATGAGGTCTCAGGGAGAGTAGGCCTAGGGGGTGGGAGGCAGGACTCAGAAATGCCAAGATGTCAGCATCCTGCAACATTCCTCTGTGGGCTGCCCTGAAGTTGGCAGGATTCAGAGAGCGAGAGCTTTGTGATGGGGGGTGTGTGTATGTGAGTATGTGTGTGCGTACCGCAAGATGGAGATACCAGCAACCTAGGATTGGTGACTAACTGTAACATTTCACCAATGGTGAGCAGCAAGGGGGCCAGGGATACACATGGACTGAGCAGGATCTGGCCCTTCCAGAATCCCAAGGTGTCTGTGGAGCAGATATGTGTCCACAGCACCAGGGTTACCATTTAAAAAAGAATTCTCCTTCAGACACAAGCATCCTGTGATCATTTGCTGATCTGATGCTCCCTGGACCTGTCCCTTCTGCTCACTGACCCCATCTTTCTGCCACTCGCGCATAGTGAACCCAACTCTCTGCTCGTTTGCTCTTTCACTGTGTCACCCACACTCCGCCTCTAGCTGCTTCTCCCCCCAGCTTCTCCATCCTTTCCTTTTCTGCTTCACTCTTTCTTGATTCTGTTCAGCTTTGACCTATGATTCAGTCTCACAGTGTGGCTCCCATCCTCCCTGTCTCCACTTCTGAAGCTGGGTTTTCAGCCCCCTTTTTGTATATGTTTTCCCTCTCTCCCTGGGTCTTTATGTGGTGAGATGGCAAAGGGTTCTTTTGTAATTCTTGGCTCTTTTGGGGGTAGGAGGCATGGGAGCTCCTAGAGGTGGCTGAGTGGGTAGCTGTTCTCCCGGTTAGGAGCTACCATCATTATCTAGTCCCAGCTGGAAGCTAGTGGGGCTGAAAGAGGTGATGAAAACCCAGTGTGGATGGAGTTTTCGAGTTGCCTAGCCACCGAAGCTTTTGGTGAGCTGGCACTTTCTTCTGTTCCTTATCTGTCAGGTCCAGGAAGGGAAAGAGGCCCCCTATCCCCAGCCGTGTAACCCCAGGTGGTGTTTCATTCAGGAAATCCAGAGCAGAGAGGGGAGCTTCCAGGAGGCGCTCTTTGAACCTTGGGGGCTTGTCTGTTTTCCACCACCCTGGTCCTTCATCCCTCAGGCTGGCTCCTGAGCTATAACTGCTAGCAAAGCAGCATCAGGAAAAATGAGTTCAGAGGAGGACACGGGTGGGAAGGAGGGCACTAGGCAAAACTGGCCAGAAAGAAGGACTGAATGGAATGGGATGATGGGATACAAGGCTGGGCCAAGGTCCCTGGGCTGAGTCAGCTGGAGCCCAGCCAGCTCCTAGATCCCCTGAAAACCGTCCACGCCAGCCAGTCTGGGATTAGCTCTACCCATTTTGGAACGTTGCTTGACCTCTAGGGAATATTTCTTCAGGACAATTTCACAGGGTGAAGCTATTTTTGTTTGATTTTTTTCTTGTGGCTAGGGAGGAGTGTGTGAGGTGGAAGGAAAAGCTTATATTTTAAAAACACACAAAATTTACAGCTCAATAATGAGCATATTTAGAAATCCATTAAGGCAACTGTTGATTATTTGGGGCTTAGTTGAATACTTAGTTTCCATATGGATTATACCAATCTCCACATTCCTTTTTCTCTTCCTGAAAGCGTCTCTCTCACGTTTCACTGGTTATTAACAGTACCTCAAGAAAACTCAAGAGAGGAAGGTAAAGCTGTGAAACTGTAATTAGTCAAATGTTTCTTTCACCCACTTTAGAAGAGATGGTTACAGTGAATGGACGGTCTCACTTTCCCTGTAAAATGCACACAAAACTGTCACAGAGTACTCCCCACCCCCCACACACACACACGCTCAAAGAGAAGAGCTCATATCAGAAACACACCCACAGGTCACAGAAGAACCATATACACAGTTGCATACTTACAGAAGTAGGTACTGGTCCACACATAGGTACATATGCAGAAATATGCACCCACAAATGGGTATGCATATAGGTACACACAGAGGAGCATTTTCAATCAGGTACGTACAGGGAAGCTAATAGATACAGAGATATACACACGTATACACACTTACAAATAGACTGGGGTAGGCACACTGAAATGTACACACACAGGCTCGCATGTGCTAGTCTAGTTGTGAATTTCATTTCCCGCATAGCAGAGTTGGGTGTTCCTGTTTTCCACCATGTAACAGCAATCCCCTTAGATCTCTTAACAGGGTTTCAAAGATTTTTCTCATACAACTTTTCATCTGAGGTGGAGGAAACATCATTATCCTCACTTTGAAAGTGTCTAAATCCAGAGAACTAAGTTAACTGGCTCAAGGTTGCCCAGCCAGTAAGGGACAGAACCTGGAATGAAATTGTGATATGTCCCTGGCAGGGTTGTTTCTCTGCACTCCCAGAATGAGGATGGAAGTCAGAGCATGGTGACAGGATGCGGCATTAGCTGCATCCAGTCTTTTGCATTAATTTTTGCTTTCATTTTAATCCCCATAATATTGTAAATAATTGAAGAGAAGCAAATGCCATGGACATTTTCATTTCCTATAACTGTGCTGCAAAAGGACTGTGATGGATTCTCCCCTCCTCTTGCACAAATAACCCAGGGAGTGAAAGAGAACAGGACAGTCTCTTACTCACCATTCAGAAGGCTGGCGTTGAGAAAAAGGAGCAAAATGCAAACCACTCCAGATGCTGCATTTTCCTTCATCTTGGCGCCTTCCTCTTTCCACAGGAAATATATCAGAGGTTCACTGAAAGAGAAGGCACAGGCCACTTTTTGAAACACCAAAAGTCTGGTGAGGCACATGCACCACTTTATTCGGAGTGTTTGCAACTGATTCTTGTTCCTTGCTGAATGTGAATAACAAAACAGGAGGAAAGGAATGTAGGAAAATGTAACAAGGATAGCTTGGCTCACAAACATAGCTGTGCATATGCTGGGAAAAATTCCACCACCAGAGGTCATCCGAAGACAACGTTCAAGGTCAGCTGAGCACAAAGGGCTCCTTTGCACACACCCTAAGGAAAAATTGTTCTCTTTGCACCCCACAGTGTTAGTTGCTCAGTCGTATCTGACTCTTTGAAACCCCGTGGACTGTAGCTTGCCAGGCTCCTCTGTTCACGGGATTTCTCAGGCAAGAATACTGGAGTGAGTAGCCATTCTCTTCTCCAGGGGATCTTCCTGACCCAGGGTTGGAACCTTGTCTCCTGCATTGCAGGTGGATTCTATACTGTCTGAGCCACCAGTGAAGCCACCCAATAACAGATCACCTGTTTTATGTGATACAGATTGTATGCCCTACAATTGAACTGTTCTGGGAAGACTTTGATCTACTAGCCAAAAATAAGGCAGGCTGAAAAGTTGATGCTTTCAGTTTAACTCCCACCTGGCCCCATGGATGCCACCAAGAAAGAGGGGGAAGGCTCTCTTGAAGGTTCTGCTTCAGAAGACTCTGGAAGTGTCCGGGTCATGGGCAAGGCTGTGAGCCATGTAGTGAACTCTAGTGGACTTCCATGCGATGACTCTTACCCTTTTGGAAAAGCCCCATAAACAAGAAATGACAAATCCCAGTAACAATTCAAAGTCCTTTGCATTTGAAGAATTAAGCAAAATTTGAATCTACAGGGGTTGAGAGTTTTGAGAAATTTATGATTAATATTATTTTTACCCTTGGAACAATTTTCAAAGCCTCTAAATGTCCTTTTAAGAAGAAAGGATTTTGAAAGACATTTGGAAAAGATTCATTAGCCTTTTGGACTCCAAACAACTCTTCGAAAACATAGATTTGATGAAGTAAGTATAAATTCTTGGAAGCCTATGACTTACATTTTCCTTTTAAATTTTACATTTTTTTTTTTTTTAAACTGGGGGAAAGGCATGCAGGAGCAAGGCTGCCCATCTAGGGATGTTGGAAAATACTGAATGCTGTTTGATGAGCCCAAAAGACCAGGCTTTGCCAGCTCCTCCTGGTTGGAGGGTGGATCTCCATCTGCCAGCCAGACACCACCGAACAAACAACTTCTTGAAGTTCTTTCCACCTGCTATCATGCCCCTTGAGACATACTTGGAAATAGAATTCTCAGTGACGATACAGGTTCGGGGTTTTATGTTGGGGATTGAAACTGGAAAATGGAACAGGAAAAAGAAAGCAGCAGAAAGGGTAGAAGTTGAGAAATTATGAAGCAGAGAGACAGCAGAGTGGCCATGCCTGCCCCCGAGGATCTTAAACACTGTTGTTCTCCCTAATCCAGTTCTACTGGGTCCACTGAGGCCTGAAAGAGTTCTTTGTCCTGCACATCTGGTGATCTCAGCTTGGCCTGGGGATGGGTGTGCTACCCACTGACTGAAAAAGTTCTAAAATAAACTTGAAATTCTCCTAAATAGCATTTTCCAATAAGTGCTTTCAGGAACCATTTTCTTCCTAAGATATCCTGGAATCTGGTGAGTAGCCAGCCTTGTGCACTTTCTGCTTTCTTGAAACCGCTGTGTTTGGTAACTGGACACATTGTGGTCCTATTACTGTGTTTCAATAATAATTCCCAGTTTACTCTGCATCCTACTCTCCAGCAGGGCAAACACAGTGCGGGAGTAAGTAAACCTTCAGAGAGAAAGATCATCCCCAATGCCCACTTCTACAGGTGCTATGCTGAATGGTAACCTGATCACCTGCTGTGGTCTCTTCCTGCACTAGGCACATCTCCTACTCTGCATGGACCTTTTTTTTTTTTTTTTAATGACTGGTGAACACTAGGGTGGGGATAAATTTTGTCTCATACTAAAAACAGAGTTACCATATGATTCAGCAATCTCATTCCTTGGCATTTATCTAAGATACATATACCCGACTATCACTGTAACACTGTATTCAATAGACAAGACATGCAAGCAATCTAAGTGTCCATGGACAGATGAATAGACAAAGAAGATCTGGTATATATACACAATGGAATATTACTCAGCCATAAAAATGACTGAAATAATGCCATTTGCAATAACATGGATGGACCTAGAGATTATCATACTAAGTGGAAGTAAGTCAGAGAAAGAAAGACAAATAGCATATGATATTATTTACATGTGGAATCTAAAAAATGATACAAATGAACATATTTACAGAGCAGAAATAGGCTCACAGACATAGAAAACAAACTTACGGTTACTGAAGGGGAAAGTGAGTGGGGAAGGGATAAATTAACAGTTTGGGATAAACAGATATACACTCCTATATATAAAATAAACAACAAGGTCCTATTATACAGTATAGGGAACTATATTCAATATCTTATAATAACCTATAATGGAAGAGAACCCCCAAATATTTGAATGTTTGGATCAGATATTATATTTAGATCTAAAATCTGAATCACTTTGTTGTACACCAGAAACTAACACATTTGTAAACCAACTATACTTCAATGAAAAAGTGTAAGTAACTTAAATAAAACTTTTTTGTTTGAGTTCACTTCCCCATTGCAAGCAGGATCTTGATCAAGATTATTCACTCCAACTTGGGCTGGAACATCCAGAGTGCCCACAGACTGCTTGCAGTGATGGTTACAGTGGTAAATGGCTCCAAATGTTGGCAGTTCAACTAGGAAAAAGTGAACCTCACACTGCCACCAGAGGACAATGATCTTGGCTTCCTTCCTCAATAGCTCTCTGAGTGTGACTGTGGCTTAAAAATTCAAGAATGAAAACTGAAAAGCAGGTCTGTAGCAAGTCAGCACCCTCATGCCTTGCCCATGACAAACTGCTTTGGCTTCCTTGCTTTCAAATCCTCAAAGATTCTACTATCTTTATGCTCCACCCATTATCTAATATCCATTGTCACAGTGTATGTCCCACTGGTAGAACTCCACCCTCTCCCTTCTTCCTCATTCTGAGCATCAATGCTAAGCCTGGAAAGCTTCTGTTCTTCCCTTTCCCATTAAGCCAAATCTCATCTACACAGGGCAAAACTTGAGAAAGCAGTCTGGCAGTTTTTTGTTCCTTAATGTTTATTTATTTGGGTGCATGGGCTTAGTTGCCCTGCAGCACAAGGGATCTTAGTCCCCTAACCAGGGATGGAACGTCATCCTCTGCACTGGAAGGCGGATTCTTAACCACTGGACCACCTGGGAAGCCCCTAGTCTGGCAATATTTGCCCTGGCCACCTGCTCTTCTGAGAAACAAGACCCACTCTCCCTGATGCAGAATCAGAGCCACGGTCCCATAGCCTGGGCAGATTCCACTGTCCACAGCAGGGAGAGCATTTCATAGGAGAGAAGGCTGGGGGAGGAGGGTCTCCTGAGAGTTAAAAATAACAGACCTGAGCTTTCACTCTCTACCCTAGGTAGACTCTATCTGCATATTCTAGCTCATCCAGCCCCTGAATCAACCCAAACGCCAGAAATCTCAGTGCTACACTTTTTGTGGGACTTATTCCCAAGACCTGGTGTCAGGTGGTTCCGAGGCAAACACAGTTCTCACCTTGTCTCGCCTCATTTGCCACTGTTGCTCTGATGTTCTACTCAGATTTTTGGCTGAGCTCCTCTGACTCTAGAAATGGGCCTAGCATGGAGGGCAGGGGTTCGGGAGGACCTATCTAGCTCTTGCAAGCCTAATTACCACAGACAAGCAGGGCCCCATCCAAGATTTGAACTTCTTGAAGGACTGTCACAAATGTGAACTGCACAAATCACAAGTATTCTGCTCAATGAATTATCGCAAGATGGACACGTCTATGTTACAACCAGGTCAAGAAACAGAACATTAATAGCATCCTAGAAATTCCCCCAGTGCCTCCTCCCAGTCTCTACCCGACCCTTTCCAAGAGGAACCAGTTTTCTGACTTCTAACACTGAAGATGAGTTCTGCTTACTTTTGGACTTTATAGAAACAGAATCATACAATATGCATATTTTGACTGTGTCTGTCTGGCTTCTTTCATTTCACATTATTGTATGATTCATCCTTGTTGTTACATGGAGTTTTACTAAAAATTCATTTTTAGTTCATGTCATTCATCTTCATATTACACTGAAAGAAAGACCATAATTTATTTCCTCATTCTACTCTTGATAGACATTTGAGGTTTCCAGTTTTTGATAAACTTTGAATTTTGCTAAGACTTATCAAGATTCTGGTGGCAGAGGAGACCCCATACCTTATACCTGCTTTATGTTCCTTCCCAACTTTCTGTTCTCTACCTTTAATGGTTAGGATACCGCCTGCCATACATCTTGATTATAAATGCAAATTAAGTTTCAAATGCCTGTCTTGTCCTAAAAATGCAAACCATCTCATTTCTTGCCATCTCATTTCTTTTAAATACATCCATTCGTGGTTGAAATGTTAGGAACTGTGTTTGTTGCTTCCTTTGGGGTCTGCTGGGTCAGGTCCTCTACACTCTGGGTCTCCTTACCTGCCTGCAGGTCTACCTGTTTGATGGCCTGAGGCTAACAGAACATGGTGAGAACCCCACAGTACTTTTTGATTTCTAGGAATCTGGCTTTTGTTTCTAATGCGGAATGCCAACATTTAGTTTGGAAAACAGAGGAGATAATCTGCTCAGGGTGGGGGAGCAAGCAGCAGGAGGGTTTAGCTATTTCATACCAAACTCAAGATTAGGGCCATTATACAAGCTCTGTTGTCGCTGCTGTTGTTGCTAAGTTGTATCTGACTCTTTGCAATCCCATGGATTGATGGCAGTACACCAGGCTACCCTGCCCTTCACTATCTCCCAGAGTTTGTTCCAATTCACATCCACTGAGTCAGTGATGCTATCTAACCATCTCATCCTCTGTTGCCCCCCTTCTCCTCCCACCTTCAATCTTTCTTAGCATCAGGGTGTTTTCCAATGAGTAATCTCTTTGCATCAGGCAGCCAAAACATTGGAGCTTCAGCTTCAAAACTGTCCTTCTAATGAATATACAGGGTTGATTTTCTTTAGGATTGACAAGTTTGATCTCCTTGCTGTCCAAGGGACTCTCAAGAGTCTTCTCCAGCCCTACAACTTGAAAGCATCTATTTATTGGTGCTAAGACTATGCGAAAGCCTTTGACTGTGTGGATCACAATAAACTGTGGAAAACTCTGAAAGAGATGGGAATACCAGACCACATGACCTCTTATTGAGAAACCTATATGCAGGACAGGAAGCAACAGTTAGAACTGGACATGGAACAACAGACTGGTTCCAAATAGGAAAAGGAGTCTGTCAAGGCTGTATATTGTCACCCTGCTTATTTAACTTATATGCAGAGTACATCATGAGAAACGCTGGGCTGGAAGAAGCATAAGCTGGAATCAAGATTGCCGGGAGAAATATCAATAACCTTAGATATGCAGATGACACCACTCTTATGGCACAGAGTGAAGAGGAACTAAAAAGCCTCTTGATGAAAGTGAAAGAGGAGAGTGAAAAAGTTGGCTTAAAGCTCAACATTCAGAAAATGAAGATCATGGCATCTGGTCCCATCACTTCATGGGAAATAGATGGGGAAACAGTGGAAACAGTGTCAGACTTTATTTTTTGGGCTCCAAAATCACTGCAGATGGTGATTGCAGCCATGAAATTAAAAGATATTTACTCCTTAGAAGGAAAGTTATGACCAACCTAGATAGCATATTCAAAAGCAGAGACATTACTTTGTCAACAAAGGTCCATTTAGTAAAGGCTATGGTTTTTCCAGTGGTCATGTATGGATGTGAGAGTTGGACTGTGAAGAAAGCTGAATGCCAAAGAATTGATGCTTTTGAACTGTGGTGTTGGAGAAGACTCTTGCGAGTCCCTTGGACTGCAAGGAGGTCCAAACAGTCCATCTTAAAGGAGATCAGTCCTGGGTGTTCATTGGAAGACTGATGCTAAAGCTGATACTTCAGTACTCTGACCACCTCATGCGAAGAGCTGACTCATTGGAAAAGACCCTGATGCTGGGAGCAATTGCAGGCAGGAGAAGAAGGGGACGACTGAGGATGAGATGGCTGGATGGCATCACCGACTTGATGGGCATGAATCTGAGTGAACTCCGGGAATTGGTGATGAACAGGGAAGCCTGGTGTGCTTGATTCATGGGGTCGCAAAGAGTCAGACATTACTGAGAGACTGAACTGGACTGAAACCTTCTTTATGGTCCAACTCTCACATCCATACATGACTACTGGAAAAGCCATAGCTTTGGCTATATGGACCTTCATCGGCAAAGTGATGTCTTTGCTTTTTAATATGTCGTCTAGGTTCCTCATAGCTTTCCTTCCAAGGAGCAAGTATCTTTTAATTTCAAGGGTGCAGGCACTGTCAGCAGTAATTTTGAAACTGAAGAAAGTAAAATGTGTCCAAATCAATAGTCAGTATCTGTAGAATAAGTGAATCACTGAAGCCTTGAAGTTGGAAAAGCAGAACAAGAATCTAAGATAGAGGAGGAAATCCTGCACACAGAGGAAGCAGTCCTGTGGTAGTATAAACAAACTCTGGATTTGGAGTGAATTTAGCATTCTGTCTTTGACAGGGGAACCTGAAGTTTTCAGGACCACATGGCAGCTGCTCTTAAATGCAGACATTGAATGTTGGAGATACAGTCCTGGGAGTGTGAGGATATGAAGCTTCCAGCTCTTCCTGGGTTCAATGCAAACGTGTGCCCACAGCAATGAAGTGTATCAGTCCACAGCCCAGAAATCAGAGTTACACATTAGTCTGTGAGCTTTCCAAGCTGGACTCTTGCTCATATGTCATCCATTATTGTTATTATTTTTTAATCTCTGCAGTGATCAAGTTTCCATTTTATTGCTTCTCAGACAGGTGGCCATCTCATCCCTTGTCCTGAGATACCCTTTGGTGGGGAACGTCTGGCATCTTCCATAAGGTAATCATTGCTATATAAAATGACCATCCCAGTTGAATCCAGCAGTTTAGTCAGAATATCATGGTAGTGTAGATGTTACTAGAAATATTAGAGAGACTGGTCAAAAATGTCCACCTCTGATTCCAGCCACCCCCCCTCCCTCCTCTCTTGTGAATCTCAGAACATCTTGAAGACTCTGTCTGTAAAGAGGCATCTAAGCAGAGGGGTTGTGTGAGGCATGGCATGGCCATGTGCTGAAAAAGGCAGACAATGGACAGAGATTGAAACTGTGCCAACTGGAGCCAAGTTAGGGGTTGGAATCACATCTGGGGATTCACATAGAAAGACCTTCTGACCCTTAACCTGATTGGGTAAATGCACAGGGCGATATATGTGCCTTTGCACAGGAGTCACTTTAATAAAAGAATACTGAATGCTTCCCCATGGCTGGAGGCATGGCTTCCAAATCCAATTAAACCAATACCACTCACTGGCCCCAACATCCCAGCAGGATCTTTGATTTGAGAGAGACTTGTTTTCATTTAGCCTCCTTGGCATGAAAGCAAGAACACGAACTGGGTGAGTTTCAATTCTCCCCAGTCAGTGCAGTCTTCAGACAGATGGTGGAAAATGCCCTTTGGCCTGACTTTCAGAGGAACTAGTTCCTCACAAGATCATCAACTAACAACAATAAGAAAAAACAAAACCCACAAATTGTACATTATGTTTTGCAGTTTACAGAGTTGTTCCACAGATTTCAGTGGTTTTCAATCCAGGACTCACATTAGAACCATGTAGGGAGCCATTAGATTCACATTAGAACCATGAAGCCATTTACGGCTGTGAGAGTTGGACCATAAAGAAGACTGAGCGCCAAAGAATTGATGCTTTCGAACTGTGGTGCTGCAGAAGACTCTTGAGAGTCCCTTGGACTGCAAGGAGGTCAAACCCGTCAATCCTAAAGAAAATCAACCTTGAATACTCATTGGAAGGACTGATGCTGAAGCTGAAGCTCTGATACTTTGGCTACCTGATGCGAAGAGCTGACTCATTGGAAAAGACCCTGATGCTGGGAGAGACCGAGGGAAGAAGGAAAGTGGACAACAGAGGATGAGATGGTTGGATGGCATCATTGACTCAATGGACTTGAGTCTGAGAAAACTCCAGCAGATGGTGAAGGACAGGGAAGCCTGATGTGCTGCAGTCCATGAAGTCACAGAGTCAGACATGACTTAGCAACTAAACAACAAAGGGAGCTTATTAAAAGGACCAACTTCTACATCTTGTCCCAAGGAATTCTGATCGATTCAGAATTGGACCCACAAGCACGTGGACATTTTAACAAAGCCTCAGGCTTTGTTTAAATATAAAGTCAGGACCAGGAACCACTAATGCCACCCAGCACATATTATGCCTCTGCTGGGAGGCTCCCTGGATGGGAGAGGAAACCAACTCTCAGAGAGGCTCTGCCCACCATCACACAGTGCAGGCAGCACAGCAGAAGTGGGAACCCAGTCAGTAGACTGGGAGTTCTGCCTCAAATTAACAACCTCAAAGACAAAATGACAAAACATTTACATGGTGATCTATAGATTTTAAAGCACTTTCACCTCACAGCCTTTGTTTATTCTTAGAATAATCCTGTGCAGTAGACAGGAAAGCTATTATTGTTCCCACCACTACTTCACTGCTCCCAAGTAAAGGTGAGGAAACAGAAGCTCATGGGGCTAAGTGGTTTAAACTACCAACCTTATCTTAAAAGCCCCCAGTGTACTCAGAACTGCATGGTGATAAAATTGACAAACCCTCATGTAGGATGCACTACATGCCAGGCACTTTCACAGATGAGGACCTGGGGCCCAGAGAGGCTCCATGAGTTGTCTAAGGTCACACAGCCAGCAAGCAGTGGATAGAGGGAAAGGAACTCTACAGTTGGGCTCCACGATCTGGGGTTGTTAAGCTTTTCACTTCTGATGGCTGCAAAGGAGCAGTGGACCCTACCTTCAAGAGGCTCCAGTGCACAGAACCCAACCAGCCATGGCTTGGCAGATAGGTCAGAGGACTTTGGAACCATGGGTTCTGAGCCATCTAAGGCATCTCTCTTTCTAGTAAAGGGTTCTTTCAGCAACCCCCCTTCCCAAACGCTGCTCTGATTCAAGGTGCTGCTGGAATCTAGGGCTGGTCCTTCAAGAGCAGTGGATGTTCTTGGGCACTGCTTCCAGAGTCTCTCCTGGGCACCACTGCTCATCCCAGGTATAATGGGTTGACATTTTTGGAGGGTGAGACCTAGGAAGGGGTACTTTGTAAATTAAAAAATTGTATTGGAATCTAACTGTGTAGCAGGCTTCCTAGGTGGCACTAGTGGTAAAGAACCTGCCTGCCAAGGTAGAGGAAGTAAGAGATGCGGGTTTGATTCCTGAGTTGGGAAGATTCTCTAGAGGAGGGCACAGCAATCCACTCCAGTACTCTTGCCTAGAGAATCCCAAGGTCAGAGGAGCCTGGCAGGTTGCAGTCCACAGGGTCGCAGAGTTGGAAACGACTGACATGAAACTAAAAGACGCTTGCTCCTTGGAGGAAAAGTAATGACCAACCTAGATAGCATATTCAAAAGCAGAGACATTACTTTGCCAACTAAGGTCCGTCTAGTCAAGGCTATGGTTTTTCCAGTAGTCATGTTTGGATGGATTCTCCAGGCAAGAACACTGGAGTTGATTGCCATTTCCTTCTCCAGTGCATGAAAGTGAAAAGTGAAAGTGAAGTCACTCAGTTGTGTCTGACTCTTAGCGACCCCATGGACTGTAGCCTACCAGGCTCCTCTGCCCATAGGATTTTCTAGGCAAGAGTACCGGAGTGGGGTGCCACTGCCTTCTCTGTTATAATACATGGTTGTCTATAATCACTACTCTGTGCATGAGATCTCCAGAGATTATTTATCTGATTGCCAGTTGGTACCAGAACTGGCATTTAAACAAACAATTAGAGATTCTTACAAAGCCTCAGTTCTAGCACAAAGGACTAGGGAAGGCAGATACTGGTTAGGAGATAGGATTGCATCTTCCTCCATCCTCTGGGCCCAGAAAGGGCACTTTCCTAAATGGACTGCACTGAACTGAGTGTTTCTTATGAGAAGGGCTATGAGGTCTAAGGGACTCTCCCTCAGGGGTGGAGGTTCACACCAGGAAGCAATTGTTACATTTTCAGGAATGCTGTAAGCCAGTGGGCTTCAGGTTGGTAGCTTGAAATCAGTCAGAGCAGCCATTGTATAAATTCCCACACTTATATGATGGGAATTGGCAAAATCAGAATTTTCTTCTTCTTCTTTCCTTCTCCTTGGAGAGCAGTTGTTAAGCACTGAAGCAGCACACCCCTAATGCCACCTCCCTGGGCTTGGAGTCCCCACAAGTAAGAGGAGGGCTTAGGAGTAGTCAAAACTTTCAGGCCAGCTTAATGCCAGTTTGCAGACAGCTTTTTGTCTGGGGAGACATCATGGATCCCAGCTCCCTTCCTTCTTCCCTTTCCTCTCATCTTCCTTCCTGTCTGTGCTGACTGAACCCTGCTCTCCTCAGAGCCCTGGTCAGACTCCCTCATTGCTGCCCCTGACAGTTGAGGCTGCGGGGTTATTATTTTCCTACTTCTGTTGACATCTGTAATCTGAGGTTAACGAGACCTCCAATTGCTTCAGAGGTTAGCTTTCTTACTGTGGTACAGAAACCAAAATCAAACCAAACAAAAAACCTCTGTAACCATAACCTAAAAACTCAGCTCACCTTGACCCTTGTTTGTGTGCCTCCCATGGTCGCCTGGGGTTCTCTGATAGAACCTTTTCAGCCTGGATCTATTCATTCAGCCTGGAGCATGCCCTGACCTGCCCAGCCACCTTGCCCACAGCTCTCCACAGTGGGGAGCCACTTGAACTCTACCAGGAAGTTCTGGGGTGAATGTCCATCCATGAGAGAAGCCCAGGGAAGGCTTGCATTGGGTCCTGTTCCATTTCTAGTACTGGGATCCTGTCTGGTCAGTGGTCAAGACCCTAGTTCTCCCAAAACCAGGCCCTTCAGACTGATTTTTCTGCTCAATGCCCAGGTCAGTGGGCATGGAGAGTCACAGATAATGGACCAGTGACTCCTAGGGCTGGCCTGCATCCCACATTCTGCCAGCCCCAGTATCCACGGTGTGTGACCAGACCGTCTTTCTGGCAGAATTTCCACATACTGCCTCCTCGCAGCTCAGCTGGTCACCTATCTGCCTTCCGGCTGTCCTTTTCACTGCCCGTCCCCTATCCTGTTCTTCTTGGAGGACTGATTGGTTTCAAGGTCCTCGTTCCTCTTGGTTTGATTGCTCTCATTCCTAGAGAGCTGGAAAACACCTCTCTGCATTCTTGATATCAGTTAGAATTAATCTCTGCACATTTCCAAAAGCTTCACACTTCCTCCATTCCCTCATTTCTCAGTAAATCTATTAGCTGTTTTCACATCTGGCTCACTTCCCCGTCAAAATATGCTCAGTCCTGCGTAATGTGCATGTGTAAGCACACAGACTAGTGCGTGCGTGTGTGCTCAGTCAGTCACGTCTGCAGAGTCATGTCTGACTCTTTGTGACCTTATGGATTGTAGCCCAGAAGGCTCCTTTGTTCTTGGGATCCCCCAGACAAGAATATTGGAGTGGGTTACCATGCCCACATCGAGGGGATCTTCCTGACTCAGGGATTGAACTGGTGTCTCCTGCATTGCAGGGAGATTCATTACCCACTGAGCCACCTGGGAAGGCCCACACAGATTAGTAATAACAGCCCAAATCAGCCCCCCTTCCTCCCACTCCCAGCCCAGAACAGGTGAGTGTTTACTACCACATGATCCCTGCATATTCCCAGAAGGAACCCCTAAACCCTCAGTCATTTAAAGAGAAAATCATGGTTGTATCCTCTTCCACCCTGAAGGAGATTCATTGGTGAAGCCAGAAGTGGCAGCAACCACATGACAGGAAGAGGTGGGATTCAACTGGAAGATCAGTTTGAATTATGTCAGGGAGCCAGGCAGCCTGGCTAAGGCCGAGTAATAAGATAACTTGTTTGATGTCTCACTGGGAAGGCTAAATATGCTTGAATATTCGTTCATTCATTCATTCATCAAATATTTATCTCCCTCACCTCCTTCAGGCCATTGCTTGCTGACACCTTATGAGCAAGACCTTTGTTGACTAGTCTTCAAACCCCCCCTCAGCAATGCTCCACTTTCCTCATCCTCTGCCTTGCTTCACTGTTCTCTGCAGTATATACCATCATCTGGCCTATGATATTTTTCCTTATTATTATTTGTTGTTGTTGTTGATGGTGTGTGTCTCTCCACTAGGCTGTAAGATCTGCGAGATAAAAGATCATGCAGGATAGTGCGTAGGACAGTGGCTTAAACCCCAGTGGTTTCAGAATGTTCAGTTCTGTGTATGTTCCGGAAAACATGTCACGTCTTACTGAAACTACGTCTGTCCATTCCAGAGGGAACTGGTTTCCTTGCTCCCCCAAATCACAGCATATCAGCAACCAATTAATTTCCATGGTGCTAGACTCCTATCCCTCTTTCTTTCAGAATATTAAAGAAGAAAGATTTTTGAACCAATTATCTGAGTTGGAATCTTGTTGTCAGTTACTAGATGTGTGATCACAGTTTACTCGCTTAAATTCTCTGTGCCATAGTCTCTAAAATGAGAATACAGAAAGGATCAACCTTCCTTAGAGCTATGATGAAGATTCAGTGAGTTAGTTTTGTAATGGGCTTAAATAGTGCCCAGTCTGCAGGGAGGACTATATAAATACTTGTTAAATTTTCTCCATCCCCCCCACTGTTGACCGCTTCTCCCTCCTAACTCTCTCCCACCCAAGAACTTCTCACAGCAGAACTAAGGAATTCTCACAGCAGAACTAAGGTAGACTGGCTTCCTCTCCATTAGAAATGTTACAGTTAGTATTTCAGTGGAGGCGATGGGGATGTGAGCTGACTGGTTTATAGTCCCTACCTCTGTGCTCCCTTGCAGTCAGAGGGTTCTATATTCTCATCCATTGCACTGGACACACTCTTGTGTGAATGAAGAAGAACAAAGAGCCTGCTCAGCACTCAGCTCTACAAAGATGAAGTAGCCAGCCACAGTCAATGAATGACTGACAGTGCACCTTGGAGAAGAATTCAGGATGGAAAACAGGATGAGGCACTCAGCTTTGGAAAAACAGCCCCTTGGATAGTTAGATGTATAGTTCATACGTGCATGCACGCTAAGTCACTTTAGTCATGTCTATTTGAGACCTTATGGACTGTAGCCCACCATGCTCGTCTGTCCATGAGATTCTCCAAGCAAGAGTCCTGGAGTGGGTTGCCATGCCCTCCTCCAGGACATCTTCCCAACACAGGGGTCAAACCCACATCTCTTATGTCTCCTGCACTGGCAGATAGGTACTTTACCACTAGTGTATAGCTCAGGGTGGGTTTTGATGAATACAGGTTCTTGCATCTTCCACACATAGAAGAGTAATAAAATTACACTTGAGATATCCATTCTTTATGACCAGCAGTAATTTTTTTCAATTATTATTGAAATATAGTTGATTTACAATACTGTATTAGTTTCAGGTGTACAGCAAGGTGATTATATATATAATATTATTATATAATTATATATTTTATATATAATTTTAAAAATTATATATATATATGATAAAGAAATGCAATAACCTCAGATATACAGATGACACCACCCTTATGGCAGAAAGCAAAGAGGAACTAAAGAGCCTCTTGATGAAAGTGAAAGAGGAGAGTGAAAAAGCTGGCTTAAAACTCAACATTCAAAAACGAAGATCATGGCATCTAGTCCCATCACTTTATGGCAAATAGATGGGGAAACAGTGGAAACAGTGACAACCTAGACAGCATATTGGAAAGCAGACACATTACTTTGCCAACAAAGGTCCATATAGTCAAAGCTATGGTTTTTGCAGTAGTCATGTATGGATGTGAGAGTTGGACAATAAAGAAGGCTAAGCACCAAAAAACTGATGCTTTTGAACTGTGGTGTTGGAGAAGACTCTTAAGAGTCCCTTGAACTGCAAGGAGATCAAACCAATCAATCCTAAAGGAAATCAGTCCTGAATATTCATTGGAAAGACTGATGCTGAAGCTGAAACTCCAATACTTTGGCCACCTGATGCGAAGAGCTGACTCACTAGGAAAGACACTAATGCTGGGAAAGATTGAAGGCAGGAGGAGAAGGGGACAACAGAGGGTGAGATGGTCGGATGGCATCACCGACTCAATGGACATGAGTTTGAGCAAGCTCCGAGAGATGGTGATGGACAGGGAAGCCTGGCATGCTGCAGTCCATGGGGTCACAAAGAGTCGGACATGACTAAGTGACTGAACAACATAGATATTCTTATTTAGATTCTTTTCATTATAGGTAATTACAAGATGTCAAGTAGAGTTCCCTGTGCTATACCGTAGGTCCTTGTTAGTTATCTGTTTTATACATAGCAGTGTGTGTATTTCAGCAGCAATATTTTGCAAGCTGTATGCTGAATTGCATGTATTTTTCCCAGCCAAAACTCATATATAAACTTTCTCTTCTTTTACTTCTTCAGAAGAGTTCTCTCCCCAAGAGGCTGTCTCCTGGGTTATAGTCCTCAGCAAGGTCACTGAAAAAATCTAAACTCACAACTCTTTCATTGTGAGTCATTCTTTAAGACGCACCCCTTGTGTGTGGAGTTACACTTCTCATCTCTGTGACTTTGGACTTGACCACGTGAAAAGCTCTGGTCAACGGAGAGGGAAGAGTTGTGATTGCTTTTGTTGTATCCGAACAGAAGCCTGAACTACAACTGCAAGCTACTGTATTTATTGACTGAGGCCTTCCTGCTCTTGTTCTCAGGTTTTCCACATGGTGCCTCCTTCCTCCATCTGGGTTTCAGAATGAGGAAACAGGTGAAGCCCAGATAAGCCAGCTCAGTCTAGCCCATCCCAGTAGAGCCATGGCCAACCTGCAGCTAAGCCACAGTCCTTACGTAGAGTGAGCAAAAAGGAAATGTGTTGTAAGATACTGAGGGGAGCACTGTTTTGTTATCATCACAGAACTGACTAATCAAGGGCAAGAGCAGTAGAAGAACATATGTTTTGCCAGACTGCTCAAGCAAGATTATTTTTTCACAGAGGGATCTCTGTATGTGTTACATATGTGTCTGTGAATATACTGTTCATCCAGACACAGAACAACTTTGCCATAAATATAATCACTCATATTGGTAATCTTGTTGACTATGTATATTTTAATTTCTAGAACAGTAGGCTTGGGGGTGAGAAGATAAAATAAAATAAAAAATACACTGTTGATCCAACTAGCATTACCTCTCCAGCACCCTGTTTATTTGTCTCAGGAGGAAATGAACAGCAGGAGTTCTAGAAGCCCGGCATTTTGGATACAAAGAGGCCAAAAGACTTGAAAGAATTCTGATCCAATGTCTCCCTTCTACACGTTGGGCAACTAAGGCCTGGAGAGATGAAGTGTTTTTGCTTAGTGCTTAATGGGAGACTCTTTAGAGCACTGACAGCTGGCTGTGTACACATCTGAGGAAGTTACAATGTCTAAGAAGAAATTCTTAAGAATGTGGCAAAAGCATTTTTCCTCTCTAATTCCTGCTTTTTCCTGCACCTCAGTTAGAATGCTGGGACACCACAGAAGTAGCAAAAGCTTCTAATGTTCACCAGAATTTGGTTCTCCTTTTCCTTTGGGCAGAGAGTTAAAGTTTGACTCATCGACTCCCCTGTAGTTAGAGTCAAGTGAAGGAGTTGGGGCCTCTGATATGGGCAGATGTACTTCTCCTCTAGTCCTGGTCTCATAAGATATTCACGTATTCTCTCTCTCTGATCCATTACTGCCCAGAGGAAAATGAAATTGGAGACATCATTCTTAAGGGCTTAGTACAGCCCACAGATAGAGGAATCCTGCATCTTCTGCTGACACCCATTGGACTGGGACTTGGGTGTGAAACAAACTTCTGGTCATTAAGCTTCTGAGACAAAGAGAGGTTGGGTGTTATAATGACTAGTCTTACATAGCATGACTTATCCAGGGATAATCCAAAGACAAGAAACGTAACTTAGTTTAGATGGTAATTACCATATTCAACTGAGGAGAAGAGCTGTAAATAGGAAAGAAGCCTTTGACCTCTGGCTCAAGGTCACTGTTGTATCTTGAACATCATCATCAAAGTCTCGGACTAACCTCTGCCTTGCTTCCTCTGCACTTTCAACCCCCACCCACTACACTGTCACATTCCTATGTGTCCACAGGTGTTCAACATCACTTGTTGGATGGCTGACTACTTTTACAAAGCCATATATAATTTATTATTTTGATTCACAGATCCACTGAACGAGCACTTGACTTTGAGCTCTATAACATATTCTTCCCATTAATCAACAGACGTTCCTTATCATTGTGGGATATATTCTGATACCTTATGGATTCCTCCAAAAAGTTGTTCAGATTCATCAATTTGAAATGTAGGAGAAATGGGTGACAAAGTCAATGGAGAGGTAGTTGCTGGATAAGTGAGCTTAACTAGTAATACACTTCTGTGAGTGAAAAGTAAGACAATTGCACTTATAAAAAACAGATAAAATATGCTGAATATCTTGAAAGGGAAAGTGCTATTGTCAATTATAAAAGAATCCCTCCATAGATTTCTTAATAAGTCCACGACCCCATTAGTGTGCATTGACAAACAATAGACCTAACTCCCAATTGGTTGCTAGGGTTCTGTGCAATGTATTTGCATATGGAAATAGAGTGGGCTTATGCAAATATGACAGAAAGTGAAGAAGAACTAAAAGCTTCTTGATGAAAGTGAAAGAGGAGAGTGAAAAAGTTGGCTTAAAACTCAACATTCAGAAAACTAAGGTCAAGGTATCTGGTCCCATCACTTCATAGCAAATAGATGAGGAACCAAAGGAAACAGTGAGAGACTTTGTTTTGGGGGCTCTAACATCAGAAATTAAAAGAAGCTTGCTCCTTGGAAGAAAAGCTATGATCAAACTAGACAGCGTACTAAAAGCAGAGACATTACTTTACCAACAAAAGTCTGTCTAGTCAAAGCTATGTTTTTCCAGTAGTGATGCACGGGTGTGAGAATTAGACTATAAAGAAAGCTGAGGGCTGAAGAATTGATGCTTTTGTACTGTGGTGGTGTAGAAGACTCTTGAGAATCCCTTGGACTTTAGGGAGATCAAACCAGTTTATCCTAAAGGAAATTAGTTCTGAATATCCAATGCTGAAGCTGAAGCTCCAATACTTTGGCCACCTGATGTGAAGAGTTGACTCACTGGGAAAAACCCTGATGCTGGGAAAGGCTGAAGGCAGTAGGAGAAGGGGATGACAGAGGATGAGATGGTTGGATGGCATCACCAACTCAATGGACACGAGTTTGAGCAAGCTCTGGGAATTGGTGATGGATAGGGAAGTCTGGCGTGCTGCAGTCCATGGGGTCACAAAGAGTTGGACACGGCTGAGTGACTGAACAGAATTGATGCAAATATCTGCATATTTGGCTGCCATGACATTGGCCAGGTGGAACCCAGTATATCACTGTTGACTCACTGCTTTACTAACATCATCTTTTTTGTACAACATGTAGCTGGTGTGTCTTCCAGACAACTCTCTCTGAGACTACCAAGGGTGAAAAAAAAAAAGATTAGGAAGTCAGCATCTAAAAACTTAGTTAATTTCTCCTTATCTTTGTAAACACTCTTCTTGGAATATTATCCATAATGATATTTTTTTTTCATCCCTGGTCAGGTAGATGTCCCATCCTAGGCTTCTCAACTCAGCTTCAGAGACAGAGATTAATTTTAATACTATGTCAAGAACAATATAATTTGGAAGGGAAGTTTGTTGGTTTGCTGATGCCTCCAGTTTTGTCAATTACCAACTTATTTACAAGTCAAAATATAGGTAGTGATGGATGCTTTTCATGGGAGTGCCTCAGCAGAGGATCTGATCTGCACCTAGATGTCTAGAATGTCTTTCTGAATGTCCTTGATTGCTCAGAAACCCATTATAATCCCCACCTTTGCCTTCAAGCTCTGTGCCGGTGCCAAGCACACGGAGCTCAAGTGGGGCCAGTGAGTCAGTCTGGGAATAGCAGCAGATAATGTTCATTTTAATACCCGATGGAGTTCAGTAGATAAGTTTCCTGCTTAGAAGTAGTCTTCAGGAGCACTTATATGCTGAGCAACCACCATGCCATCTTCCTTCTCCCTCTTTACCCTTCTGGACATCACATTTAGCTCCATGTCACTTCACGGGTTAACAGTAGCAAGGATTCTATGGGTAGATAGGAACCACATTCCATGGTCCAGACAGTTGGCCAAATCCCCTAGGAAACATTTCCATCTTCCTCTCCAGAATTTCTCTCCCTGCCAGCTGCCTTGACTTGCTCCTTTATCTTCCTTCTATTCTGCTCTAAACCCCAAGCCATGTTGTTCTTCTTCAGCTTGTATGTTTCATTGATTAAAATGCCAGGATGATTTCTAGAAAAATTATAAATATTGTGGGTTCCTCAAAGTATGACTCATGAGAGTGGGGGCGGGTCTCAGCCTTTTCATCACGTGGCTTGTTAGAGTCTCTCCCCACCCCCCCACTGAAGTGGCTCCCTTTCTATGTAGGCATGGGGCTGTGGCGAAAATGTGATTTCTCCATGCTGTTTCAGAAGCAATAAAGGTTGATACATGGCCACCCACTTGAAAGCCCAGCTGCCTCCTCATCTTCAACTTCAGCTTTCCTGTCTTGAGGCAGGGACTTTCTTGGGTCTCCCCAAAGTGGGGGATGCACAGTCCACAGAGCATCAGGACTGGACCTCATCAAGCACTGATTATGAATCTTAATTTATCATTCTTCCTGAACCCACCCAGACCAGTATTTCATGGGCATCAAGAACTGTGTTTATGTTTTTCTTCTATATTCCTCATACTTAATACAAATCTCAATGCGTAAAAGGTACTCAGTAAATGGTTTTGAATGAATGAAAAGTACTTGGTGTTGGTTGCATTTAGAGGGAAATTGGGAAGGATTTTACTCTAATGGGCTACAAGTCATTGGCATATGTTGTTGACAGAGGTAATGCTTTGTCTATCTTGGGTGGTCTAAAAAATTGATACTAATAATAATGTGTGTTTTAATTGGAATTTAAAAATTTCAAAGTATTTTCTTATAAAAATTTTATCTTTTTCCCCAACCCCATGAGATATCAAGATGGATCACTGAGTTTGCAAGTGCTTCTGGCTGTTCAACAGTAGAGGCAGAACTGGTGCCTTGCCTTTTGAGAGTAAACTGGTGTAATTTTTCTGGTAATATGTGTTAAAAGCCTTAAGAATGTAGATACACTTTGACTTACAAAATATACTTCTAGAAATTCATCACAAATGAACAGATATATGAAAAACAATTTTGTATACACACAGAAACAAATCCTCTCATGCTATTTATAAAAAGAATATTGGGAAATATCTAAATATCAAATCATAAAGGCTTATTTAACTAGATCACATGTGGTGTTAGTTGCTCAGTCGTGTCCAACTCTTCTACGACACTGTAGATTGTAGCCTGCCAGGTTCCTTTATCCCTGGGATTCTCCAGGCAAGAATACTGGAGTGGCTTGTCATTTTCTCCTGCAGCGGATTTTCCTGACCAAGCGATCAAACCCAGATTTTCCTGCATTGCAAGCAGTTTCTTTATGATCTGAGGCACCAGGAAAAATCATGGTATAGATATACAGCAAAATATTATTTAATCTTTAAAATAATGTGACAGAACTTTAATCATATGCAAATAAGTGGATGAAAGAAGATAACTGGGTACAGAAATTGTACGTGTTTGACCTTAATTCTAACAATATGTGTTTCCACATGTGCACAGAAGAAAAACTGGGAATATACTTAAATATATGCACCCAATATATCTGCAGGGGTTATCTCTGGGATTATTTCAGTAATAAAATATTACTAAAATACTTAAATAAAATAAAAAGTTACTACTTTCATAATTGAGGGAGAACATCTCAATAAAACTGTTAACACCATAAAAACAATCTCTTCATGAAAACCTGGCATTTTAGGGTGTAAATACATGGATCAGTTCCCTCAAGTGTGGGGCACAGAAACTGCTTCTCTGTGTTGTGGCAAAATTTTCAGCTGTTGACAGCCAGCTTCCTAGTGTTAATCAGTGTGTGAGTCTGAGCAGATGACCCATCTCTTGGGCAGTAAAGATGGGTTCAATAGTTTCTGAGGTCCTGCTCACATTGCTTTTAAGAAGTTGCTCTGTTTTTCAGAACTATGTCCATCTTAGAGTTATTTAAAATCCCCAGGGGCAACTAGCCATTATTTGCCATTAAACTTCTAATAAGTGGATGAGAGGCAGTTTCATGGAAAAACCCCTTTTGTAGAGCCTCAAAGAATGGTAGGGTCACCTTATTAAAATAGAGTTCAAGAAGTTCATTTGGGTTCTCTATGGAAAATTGGGTACTTGTTATACCCTGGCCCTTCAGCTTCTGGGCATCCTTGGTATGAAAAGCAAGAGGAACTGGAATGTTGAAGTATGGAAAAGAGGGAAAGAAGGTGAAAAAAATGGGAGCATCTGAAAATCCAAAGGGTGGTTAAGAAGAAAGGCAGCTGAAGTGTTCAAGGGTTAAGCCTATAGCCAGAAATCTGAGCATCTCAGCATATCCTGAAACTATTTCTGTTGCCAGTGTCTCGCTCCCCTCACTTTGCTCCATTTCGTACCAGCACATCCTGTCTCTACGTTATTTAATCACGTGTTCTCACTCTTGTACAATATGTTCTTTCAAACTTCTTCATTCAGAGCATCAGGGATACTTACCCAGTAGGATAATTACTTGTCTCTCTTACTGGCTCATATTTACTCTGTTTTATTCTTTTCTTTTACTCATCTTCCCTCAGGAGACCTCTCTCGATAAAAAAGCCACCTGTCCAATCAAAGATGTAACAGCTAGGGACCTGAGCTGGCTGGATCTGCAGGGACAGCGAAAAGTACTCCCAGAGAAGACTCATTGAGAGAAAAAGGGAGGAGAATGGGAACCAGGATTCACCCTCTTCTAATGCATTTTCAGAAAATGAAAACTAGGTGAACCTAGTTTAGTGACTGGAACAACAATCCATTCATCCATTGAACCATCAGTCCATCCATCCATCCATCCATCCACCTTCAAATGTCCACTGAACATCTCTGATGCACCAGACATGAGCAGGGTCCTGAGAATATAGCCTTGTGCTAAAGCAATCCTCCTAGTACTCAGGCTGGTAGAGAAGAGAAAAGCTAGTAAAACATTTTAGTGTAAATGACACAAGTATTAAAAGGACTCCACAGGGGCCATGAGAGCCAACAGTGAGCAGATTTAACCTTCTCATGAAGGTTGGGGCTTCCCTGGGGTGGCGCCTGAGGGATGAGGAGGAGAAAGCCCCACTTACTTCTCTATTCACAGCCCTGCATATAACTGGGCATGGTGGATGCTCCTGGTTGCTTCTCCAGCAGCCATTTACCCTTTGTTTTCACACACAGAGCTCAGTTTTGTCATCTATTAGCCGTCCAGTTCCAGAGAAAGAAGAGGTATCAGTCTACAGGAACCATGGTAATCTCACTTTTCATTTGTCTGTGATTGGTTTAGGAGTGGTTATCCCACCAAGTTCTGGCCCTGAGACATGGCAGAAATCTTCTAGGATCTACTGGTGAAGATGTTCTTCCTCCCTGATCAAAAGAGAGAGTGGGGAGGAAAAGTCTCCCCGGATGGAAAGAGTCTGGGTCTTTGATGTTACTGTGAGTTGCTGAAGCAAAGCTGGGACTGGTTTTCTCTGGACTTCTTTGATGAGTGTTATATGCTCATTATTTAGCTCAGTTTTAGCCAGGCATCTGGCCTTGGGGGAGAATTTCATCAAATGTCGGCATGGACAGCTCAGTGGTCAAATTGGTGATATGGGTATGTTTTCAACACTAGTGGCTTACAGGTGGAAAAGGTTGACATTGGCTGAGAACTATTAGGATGATGCTATGAAGAGAAGAAACAAAATAGCATGTGGCCAGGAGTATTGTGTTATTTGGGCACATTTAAAGCAATCCTTTCTTCACTATTGCTTTATATGTTTGATTATCATTTTGATTTTTTTCTTTTCAGTTCTCTGGACAATGGCATATTTAGTGCTGGGACTCAGTAGAAGTAAAAATCCAGTAATTACTCTTGTCTTTTGATCTGTTGAGTGTGCATGCTCTGGCAAAGGAAATATGGAATCTCACTGGTCATTTAGCCAGGTATATAAATGATTCCCACATCATGAGACATTTTCTCAAATTTGAGAAAAATCATAAATATTTGGTACCAACTATTGGAAGTCCTAGAAATAAACTCATCTGGTTCAGTTTTCTGGATTCTTCTCTAGAAAACAAAAGCCACCTGCATGTTTCAGGGTCTCGAACCATGGACTCAAAGTTTCAGGAGCCAAAAGAACTGTATCTTCCTGTGTCTCAGGCACAGGAAAACAGAGTCAACAGCTCTGGTGCCTGGGCTGCCTTGAGCACCATTTCCTCTATTTTCTGGGAGGGTCTTCTGGGAAAATTTCCTTCGGTGTTCTCAGTCTAGCCCTTTGTTTGGCTGTTCTCAAGGATTAGTTGGTAAAGAATCTGCCTGCCAGTGCAGGAGAGGGGGGGTATGATTCCTGAGGTCAGGAAAATTCCCTGTGATAGGAAATGGCAACCCACTCCAGTATTCTTACCTGGAGAATTCCCATGGACAGAGGAGCCTGGCGAGGTACAGACTATGGGGTCACAAAGACTCAGACATGATGGAGCACACCTCATGCATGGAGGGTTATTTGGTAACAAAGAGTCCATGAGATGGTTGGGGCTTGGGACTAGATGTGAACTGAGGCTGCAGCATGATCCAGGTGGAGACCACGTCCTCTGGAGATGACACACTTACAGATCTGGACAGGTACAGCTCAGTTCAGTTCAGTCGCTCAGTTGTGTCCGACTCTTTGCGACCCCATGAATTGCAGCACGCCGTGACCCTAATCACCTGAGATGTGACGCAAGCAGCAGAAAGTGGTGTCTAGAGCTGGTTCTGCTCTTTCTCAGTCAGATGGATTTTGGCCCATCTCTTCCTCTTTCTGAGATGAATTTCTTCTAATAGAGAGGGTTCAGAGGGTCCCATCTGTCTATCTTTCCTCAGCCCATTATTGTGAGGATGAGATGAATGGAGATTATGAAAGTAGTCCATGGGACTGCCAGTGCCATTTATATACCGACAAAACAACCAATTGGATTCCATATTTCCTTTGCCAGTGTGTGCACATGTCCAAAGACAGCTATGCAGAGTAATTACTGGATTTTCACTTTTAATGAGTCCCAGTAGTTAATAAGGGTCCTCCATGTCCCTCAGAGTCTGTGAGCAGGGGTCTAAGTCTGGATGGAGAAGGTGCTCCTTTCTCTCTGAATGTCTTGATTTAGGAACTCTCAAACATCCTTGCTTTAGGGCTCTTGGATACTGAGGGGCTTCTGTGTGCTACCTGCTGATGATCTCCCTTTGGCTGGGAGCCCAGTGACTCCTGTGACACTTTCAGTTCAGGATTCAGGACAGGGTTTCTTGGTTCACAAGGAACCACAGACCTCAGGGGCCCATACAGTAGAGGCAATAGGGCCCAAAGCCTATGCCAGTCACTCCGTTATTTGCTGGTGTCAACACCAAGAGCTTTGTGGTGGGCTGGATGCACGTTTGCTCAGGGCTGGACCCTTAGCAAAGCAAACACAGTTGGCCTTTGGTGAATTTTTGCTTTCTCTTTGACCTTCTGTTCTCTCTCTGACTTTTTGTCCTTCCCTACACAGCTGGTGATGTCAGGCCCCCTCTGGTTCCCAGAACTCTACCCTGGCAGTGCTAGCAAATTTGAGAGGAAAGTGGCACAAGACTTCTTACAATGATGGAAAAGATCTATGTATTCTCTTTCCAATATGGCAGCCACAGCCATATGTGACTGCCGAATGTTTGAAAGGTGGTCAGTGTGACTAAGGAACTGAATTTTTTAATATTATTTAATTTTAACAAACTTACATTAAAATGGCTGCATGAAGCCAGTGGCTAGTGTATTGAACTGTGCACGTGTGGAGCTCAGTACCTCAATCATTTCAGTCTTTTCACTCTTATCACAATTAATCTGTTCTGCAGATGATGGATAAAGAAGATGGACTTCCCTGGTGGTCCAGTGGTAAAGAACTTGTCTGCCGAGCCTGGGGATGTGGGTTCAATCCCTAGTCCAGGAAGATCCCACAATGCCCGTGGGGCACCTAATAAGCCTATGTGCCACAGCTACTGAGTCTGAGCTCTAAAGCCTGTGCTCCATAGCAAGAGAAGCCATTGCAACGAGAAGCCTGCACACTGCAACAAGGAGTAGCCCCCGCTCGCCGCAACTAGAGAAAGCCTGCACGCAGCATCAAAGACCCAGCACAGCCAAAAATAGCCAAATAAATATATGCAAATAAAATAAAAAAAATCATGTGACACAAATGTACAATGGACTGCTACTCAGTCATTAAAAAGAATGAAATAATGCCATTTGCAGTAACATGAATGCAACTAGAGATGATCATACTAAACGAAGTAAGTCAGCAAGAGAAAGGCAAATATCATACGATACCATTTATATGTGGAATCTAAAATATGATACAAATGAACCTATCAACAAATCAGAAACAGCCCCCTGGACACAGAAAACAGATTTGTGGTTGCCAAGGGAGAGGAGGTTGGGGGAAGGATGAAGTGGAATGTTGGGGTTAGTGGATGTAAGTTATTATATATAGAATGGATAAACAACAAGGTTCTACTATATAGCACATGGAACTATACTCAACATCCTATGATAAGCCCTCATGAAAAAGAATATAAACAGAATATATATATATATATATATATATATATATATATATACATATAAATTGGGCTTCCCTGGTGGCTTAGAGATTAACGCATCTGCCTCTAACATGGGAGACCTGGGTTTGATCCCTGGGTCAGGAAGATCCCCTGGAGAAGGAAATGGCAATGCACTCCAGTATTCTTGCCTGGAGAATCCCATGGACTGAGGAGCCTGGTGGGCTACAGTCCATGGGGTCGCAAAGAGTCAGACATGACTGAGCGACTTATTACTATATATATATATATATATATATATAAAATCACTTTGCTAAACAGCAGAAATTAACACAACATTCTAAATAAAAATTCCTACCAGTAAGTTAAAATCTTACTCCTATTAGGTAAATGTGTAGGTTTTCCACAGTGCCATACTTTAGTCAATGCAGAGGCTCAAATGACAGGCATTTGAAGGACTCTGGCATGCAAGCCCGGTAGGTGAAAAGATTATAGGTTTAGAGCTTTAGATTCACTTCAAAGCATATGCTATGG
Source organism: Nanger dama (assembly GCA_917880005.1). Lineage (NCBI taxonomy): Eukaryota > Metazoa > Chordata > Mammalia > Artiodactyla > Bovidae > Nanger > Nanger dama. Next base: position 386,878 of record CAKJTW010000040.1, read on the forward strand.
ACAGGCATATCCTCCCCGGTGCCCTGGGCTGCTCTGCAGTTCCTGCTAGTCTCTTAAAGCCTGGAGAGAGTTAAGGTTAAAGCTGTGTAGACGGGAGCCTGGGAAAGAACTGGAGGTGGAAGGGTTGGAATGGGCAGAGCCCAAAGGATGCCAAGATCTTGCAAAAGAACCTGGCATGCCCGTCAGAGTGGCATTCTGTTCCACCCTGGGTGGGGAGGTGTCAGCGAAAGGTTGTTAGGGAGAGATCACTGCCATGGGGACAGGATTGAAGGGTTAATAGTTTGAAAAGACCAGAAGCCATACTGAAGGCCACAAAGTGGACTGTGGCCCTTGCAGTGGGGTCACAGACGAGAACTGGAATTCTACTCTTAATTCCAATCTCCCTTTTATTTTCTTCTGAATTCTTTTCTGAACATTGCTTTTTGGATGTTCCTTTCACCCGGAAACTGAGCAGCATTTCTGTTTCTCTTGGACAACCATGGGACAGCTCTCAAGTTCTTGCCTGTGTTTTCAGATACCTACTGGCATCAGAAGCCAACACTTTCATGTCAAATACTAACTAGGTTGGGTAAAGGGTGAAGATAATGAGGAGTGGATGCACTTTATATTTATAAACAGGCTTCCCAGGTGGCTCAGTGGTAAAGAACTTGTATACCAGTTCAGGAGGTGTAAGAGACTTGTGTTTGATCCCTGGGTTGGGAAGATCCCCTGGAGGAGGGCATGGCAACCCTCTCCAGTATTCTTGTCTGCAGAATCCCGTGGACAAAGGAGCCTGCTGAGCTACAGTCCATACAGTTGCAAAGAGTCAGATGTGACTGAAGTGACTTAGCATGCACGCTCATACATATAAACAAAAAAAAAAGTCACCAATGCCCCGCCCCACCTCAGATCACGCTGTGCTTTTCTGGACCTTCCAAAGGTAAGGGTTGCTCAAGTGTTCAGTGTTATCCTTCCCTCTCTTGTTTGTCTTTTGCCTAACCAAATCTCACAAGGCATTTGGCATCAAGGAGCAGAAGCCTTGGAAGAAGAAACTCTGAGAAGCCCGCAGTCTTGCTGGGTTGACTCACCAGTTGTAATGTTACCAGTATTCCTGGACTTTCAACCACAGGGTCTTGTTGTGTGGAAGCATTTTGACAACTCATGGCATCTCCTTCTCCAAGTCCTTGCTGATGTCTACTCTCTGAACACTATTGATTTCAATTTACTTGCATGAAAAATAAAAGTTCTTGTTGGCCAAGGTGAAGAAGGCAATGGCACCCCACTCCAGTACTCTTGCCTGGAGAATCCCACGGGCAGAGGAGCCTGGTAGGCTGCAGTTCATGGGGTTGCTGAGTCGGACACAGTTGAGCGACTTCCTTTCACTTTTCACTTTCACCCATTGGAGAAGGAAATGGCAACCCACTCCAGTGTTCTTGCCTGGAGAATCCCAGGGACGGGGGAGCCTGGTGGGCTGCCGTCTGTGGGGTCGCACAAAGTCGGACACGACTGAAGCAACTTAGCAGCAGCAGCAGCAGGCCAAGGTAACTAAGAGCAGGGCTTTTCTACTGGTGGGCACTGGTTGGAGGATTTTGTTTCCTCCAACTCAGGGGACATTTGGCAATGTCTGGAAATATGATTTTATTGTCACTACTACTTTGGGGGGGATTTGTCTTCTCTGGAACCTTAGTCAACATCTGAAGACATGGTTGATTGTTACAAGTGGGGTGAGGGGAAGAATATTGCCATTGGTTGGGTGGAATCAAGGGGTGCTGCCAAGCATGCTACAATGCACAAAAGAGCCCCACAACAAAGAATTACTGTTCTAGAGTGTCAACAGTGTTAAAAGTAAGAAACTCTGGCCCAGAGGGAAAGTCCAGGCTGGATTCTTGACACTGAAGCATCAGAATGTGAGTCACTCAGTTGTGTCTGACTCTTTGCAACCCCATGGACTCTAGAGTCCATGGGATTCTCCAGGCCAGAATATTGGAGTGGGTTACCTTTCCCTTCTCCAGGGGATCTTCCCAACCCAAGGATTGACCCAGGTATCCCACATTGCAGGCAGATTCTTTACCAGCTGACCCATAAGGGAAGCCCAAGAATACTGGAGTGGGTAGCCTATCCCTTCTCTCAGTGGATCTTCCCAACCCAGGAATCGAACCAGGGTCTCCTACATTGCAGGAAGATTCTTTACGAACTGAGCTGTCAGGGAAGCATCAAATGGTCTTCAAAAGATCATCATTTTCAATGTTGGAAGACTAGTAAGTATCCTGGGGTAGATTTAGGATATCGTAGAAGAATTTTGGCTAGAATTCTCATTTATTCATGGCTTCAGTTCAGTTCAGTCGCTCAGTCGTGTCTGACTCTTTACCACCCCATGACTTGCAGCACACCAGGCATCCCTGTCCATCACCAACTCCCAGAGTTCACTCAGACTCATGGCCATCAATACAGTGATGCCATCCAGCCATCTCATCCTCTCCCATCCCCTTCTCCTCCTGACCCCAATCCCTCCCAGCATCAGAGTCTTTTCCAATGAGTCAACTCTTCACATGAGGTGGCCAAAGTATTGCAGTTTCAGCTTTAGCATCAATCTTTCTAATGAACACACAGGACTGATCTCCTTTAGGATGAACTGCTTGGATCTCCTTGCAGTCCAAGGGACTTGCAAGAGTCTATTTCAACACCACAGTTCAAACGCATCAGTTCTTTGGCGCTCAGCTTTCTTCGCAGTCCAACTCTCTCATCCGTACATGACCACTGGAAAAACCAGAGCCTTGACTAGACAGACCTTTGATGGCAAAGTAATGTCTCTGCTTTTGAATATGCTATCTAGGTTGGTCATAACTTTCCTTCCAAGGAGTAAGCATCTTTTAATTTCATGGCTGCAATCACCAACTGCAGTGATTTTCAGCCGCCCTCCCCCAAATAAAGTCTGACACTGTTTCCATTGTTTCCTCATCTATTTTCCATGAAGTGATGGAACCAGATGCCATGATCTTCATTTACTAATGTTGAGCTTTAAGCCAACTTTTTCACTCTCCTTTTTCACTTTCATCAAGAGGCTTTTTAGTTCCTCTTCACTTTCTGCCATAAGGGTGGTGTCATCTACATATCTGAGGTTATTGATATTTCTCCCAGCAATCTTGATTCTAGCTTGTGCTTCTTTCAGTCCAGCGTTTCTCATTGTGCACTCTGCATTTAAGTTAAATAAGCAGGGTGACAATATACAGCCTTGACATACTCCTTTTCCTATTTGGAACCAGTCTGTTGTTCCATGTCCAGTTCTAACTGTTGCTTCCTGACCTGCATACAGATTTCTCAAGAAGCAGGTCAGGTGGTCTGGTATTTCCATCTCTTTCAGAATTTTCCACAGATTATCGTGATCCACATAGTCAAAGACTTTGGCATAGTCAATAAAGCAGAAATAGATGTTTTTCTGGAACTCTCTTGCTTTTTCCATGACCCAGCAGATGTTGGCAATTTGATCTCTGGTTCCTCTGCCTTTTCTAAAACCAGATTGAACATCTGGAAGTTCACGGTTCACATACTGCTGAAGCCTGGCTTGGAGAATTTTGAACATTACTTTACTAGCATGTGAGCTCAGTGCAATTGTGCAGTAGTTTGAGCATTCTTTGGCATTGCCTTTCTTTGGGATTGGAATGAAAACTGACCTTTTCCAGTCCTGTGGCCACTGCTGAGTTTTCCAAATTTGCTGCCATATTGAGTGCAGCACTTTCACAGCATCATTTTCAGGATTTGTAATAGCTCAACTGGAATTCCATCACCCCTACTAGCTTTGTTCATAGTGATGCTTTCTAAGGCCCACTTGACTACACATTCCAGGATGTCTGGCTCTAAGTGAGTGATCACACCATCGTGATTATCTGGGTCATGAAGATCTTTTTTTGTACAGTTCTTCTGTGTATTCTTGCCACTTCTTCTTAATATCTTCTGCTTCTGTTAGCTCCATACCATTTCTGTCCTTTATCAAGCCCATCTTTGCATGAAATGTTCCCTTGGTATCTCTGATTTTCTTGAAGAGATCTCTAGTCTTTCTGTTGTTTTCCTCTATTTCTTTGCTTTGATTGCTGAGGAAGGCTTTCTTATCTTTCTTTGCTATTCTTTGGAACTCTGCATTCAGATGCTTATATCTTTCCTTTTCTTCTTTGTTTTTCACTTCTCTTTTTTTTCCACAGATATTTGTAAGGCCTCCTCAGACACCCATTTTTCTTTTTCTTGAGGATGGTCTTAATCCCTTTCTCCTGTACAATGTCATGAACTTCTGTCCATAGTTCATCAGGCACTCTATCTATCAGATCTAGGCCCTTAAGTCTATTTCTCACTTCCACTGTATAATCATAAGGGATTTGATTTAGGTCATGCCTGAATGGTCTAGTGATTTTCCCTACTTTCTTCAATTTAAGTCTGAATTTGGCAATAAGGAGTTCATGATCTGAGCCACAGTCAGCTCCTGGTCTTGTTTTTGTTGACTGTATAGAGCTTCTCCATCTTTGGCTGTAAAGAATATAATCAATCTGATTTCAATATGAACCATCTGTTGATGTCCATGTGTAGAGTCTTCTCTTGTGTTGTTGGAAGAGGGTGTTTGCTATGACCAGTGCATTTTCTTGGCAAAACTCTATTAGCCTTTGCTCTGCTTCATTCCGTATTCCAAGGCCAAATTTGTCTGTTACCCCAAGTGTTTCTTGACTTCTTACTTTTGCATTCCAGTCCCCTATAATGAAAAGGACATCTTTTGGGGGTGTTAGTTCTAAAAGGTCTTCATAGAACTGTTCAACTTCAGTTTCTTCAGCATTACTGGTTGGGGCATAGACTTGGATTACTGTGATATTGAATGGTTTGCCTTGGAAACGAACAGAGATCATTCTGTTGTTTTTGAGATTGCATCCAAGTACTGCATTTCAGACTCTTTTGTTGACCATGATGGCTAGTCCATTTCTTCTGAGGGATTCCTGCCCGCAGCAGTAGATCTAATGGTCATCTGAGTTAAATTCACCCATTGCAGTCCATTTTAGTTCATTGATTCCTAGAATGTTGACATTCACTCTTGCCATCTCCTGTTTGACCACTGCCAATTTGCCTTGATTCATGAACCTGACATTCCAGGCTCCTATGTAATATTGTTTTTTATAGCATCAGACCTTGCTTCTATCACCAGTCACATCCACAACTGGCTATTGTTTTTGCTTTGGCTCCATCCCTTCATTTTTCTGGAGTTATTTCTCCACTGATCTCCAGTAGCATATTGGGCACCTACCGACTTGGGGATTTCCTCTTTAAGTATCCTATCATTTTGCCTTTCATACTGTTCATGGGGTTCTCAAGGCAAGAATGTTGAAGTGGTTTGCCTTACCCTTCTCCAGTGGACCACATTCTGTCAGACCTCTCCACCATGACCCACCTGTCTTGGGTGGCCCCAAATGGCATGGCTTAGTTTCATTGAGTTAGACAAGGCTGTGGACCGTGTGATCAGATTGACTAGTGTTCTATGATTATGGTTTCAGTGTGTCTGCCCTCTGATGCCCTCTCGCAACACCTACTGTCAGCTTCATATTTTCATGAGTCCTTAACTTCCTCTGAACGAGAGAGTGCATCCTCAGGGTGACATGTGTCAAACTGGTCTTCCAAGGGTCTGGGTTCCATTTTACTATAGTGTATATGGAGGGAGATTTGGTTCCTCCATCTGTCAAATGGGACTCATAATACTTCATGACCTATTTATCAGGTCATGAAGTATTATCAGATACCAGTTGGGCCTGGTATCTAGGGAGATGGAATTGGAGCATGGTATGGGATGTGAGTTGGCATGAAGAGGGAACATGTGAGTTAAGTACTTCTATCCGACTCCAACTCAAGAATGGCAATAGGATATTGTAGGTGGGGAGAGGGAACCAGTAACTTGTGAGATCCAAGTTAGCAGATTGTGCCTGGGGCTCAGTGGGTCATGCGGCCATGAAGTGACTTTCCTTGTGGGTAGTGGATGGGGGAGTTGCAGAGCCCAGCATGTATCAGTCTTTCCATAAGGACTGTTAGTGAGTTGAGAGGGAGAGGACATGCAGCTGTTGCAATATTCAGGGGCTGAAGGGGGGACAGAAAGCCATTGCAAGAATTTATGCAAAAGGACTTCCCTGGTGGTCCAAAGGCTAAGACTTTGCACTCCCAACACAGGATGCCCGGGTTTAATCCCTGGCAGGGGAACTAGATCCCACCTGCTGCAACTAAGAATTCACATGCTGCAAGAAGAACCAGGTGCAGCCAAATAAATGCATATTTTAAAAAATTTTATGCACAGCTTCTTGGGAAAATAAAAGCAAACATGATACTTTTTTTTTCTGATTTTATAAGAATAAAACAGTCGGGGGCGGTCCTAAGATGGCGGAGGAATAGGATAGGGAGATCACTTTTACCCCCACAAATTCATCAAAAGAACGTTTGAACGCTGAGTAAATTCCACAAAACAACTTCTGAATGCCATCAGAGGACATCAGGCGCCCAGAAAAGCAGCCCATTGTCTTCAAAAGGAGGTAGGAAAAATATAAAAGATAAAAAGAGAGACAAGCTCCTTCCAAAGGTCCCACACAGGCACTGCTGCACTCAGTGCCCCTGACTCTGCAGCAGGCCACCGTCAACCCACCCCTCTACTGGATACTCTGGACACTCCTGGTGTAACTTTGAGGCACTGCATCAGATACTATATATGCATCAACTCTTTTCTTAAAGCACCATTCAAGATCTTTAATCTTTGCTCTTTGGTATTTGTTATCAATTTCGTACCTTTAAGAACCCAATCTTCAGTACCCATTTTTACTTGGGAGTGAGATTACTGGCTTGACTGCTCTCTCCCTCTTTGGACTCTCCTTTTTCTCCACCAGGTCTCCTGTTTCTCCTCCCTATCCCCTCTCTTCTCTACCCAACTCTGAATCTCTGTGTGTTCCAGATGGTGGAGAACACTTAGGAACTGATTACTGGCTGGATCTGTCTCTCTCCTTTTGATTCCCCCCTTTTATCCTCCTGGTCACCTCTGTCTCCTTCCTCTCTCTTCTTTTCTCTGTATAACTCTGTGAACATCTCTAAGTGGTCCAGTTGTGGAGTGCACATAAGGAAGTGATTACTGGCTAGCTTGCTCTCTCCTCTATTGATTCCACCTCATCTCATTCGGGTCACCTTTAACTCCCTCCTCCTCCTTCTCTTCTCCATGTAACTCTGTGAACCTCTCTGGGTGTCCCTCACTGTGGAGAAACTTTTCATCTTTAACCTAGATGTTTATCAATGGTGCTGTATAAAAGGAGAAGTCTTGAGACTACTGTAAAAATAAGACTGAAACCCAGAAGCAGGAGGCTTAAGTCCAAATCCTGAGAACACCAGAGAACTCCTGACTCCAGGGAACATTAATTGATAGGAGCTCATCAAATGCCTCCATACCTATACTGAAACCAACCACCACTCAAGGGCTAACAAGTTCCAGAGTAAGACATACCACGCAAATTCTCCAGCAACACAGGACCACAGCCCTGAGCTCCAATATACAGGCTGCCCAAAGTCATTCCAAAAGCACTGACATCTCATAACTCATTACTGGACACTTCATTGCACTCCAGAGAGAAGAAATCCAGCTCCACCCACCAGAACACTGACACAAGCTTCCCTAACCAAGAAACCTTGACAAGCCACCTGTACAACCCTACCCACAGCGAGGAAACTCCACAATAAAGAGAACTCCACAAACTGCCAGAATACAGAAAGGACACCCCAAACACAGCAATATAAACAAGATGAAGAGATAGAGGAATATCCAGCAGGAAAAGGAACAGGATAAATGCCCATGAAACCAAACAAAAGAGGAAGAGATAGGGAATCTACCTAATGAAGAATTCCCAATAATGATAGAGAAAATGATCCAAAATCTTGAAATCAAAATGGAATCACAGATAAATAGCCTGGAGACAAGGACTGAGAAGATGCAAGAAAGGTTTAACAAGGACCTAGAAGAAATAAAAAGTCAATTTATAATGAATAATGCAATAAATGAGATCAAAAACACTCTGGAGGCAACAAATAGTAGAATAACAGAGGCAGAAGATAGGATTAGTGAATTAGAAAATAGAATGGTAAAATAAATGAATCATAGATGAAAAAGAAAAACAAATTAAAAGAAATGAGTACAATCTCAGAAACCTCTAGGGCAGTGTTAAACGCCCCAACATTCGAATCATAGGAGTCCCAGAAGAAGACAAAAGAAAGACGATGAGAAAATACTTGAGAAGATAATAGTTGAAAACTTCCCTAAAATGGGGAAGGAAATAATCACCCAAGTCCAAGAAACCCAGAGAGTCCCAAGCAGGATAAACTCAAGGCGAAACACCCCGAGACACATATTAATCAAGTTAACAAAGATCAAACACAAAGAACAAATATTGAAAGCAGCAAGGGAAAAGCAATAAATAACACACAAGGGAATTCCCATAAGGATAACAGCTGATCTTTCAATAGAAACTCTTTAGGCGAGGAGGGAATGGCAAGACATACTTAACATGATGAAAGAAAATAATCTACAACCCAGATTACTGTACCCGGCAAGGATCTCATTCAAATATGAAGGAGAAATCAAAAGCTTTATAGACAAGCAAAAGCTGAGAGAATTTAGCGCCACCAAACCAGCTCTCCAGGTAATGCTAAAGGATATTCTCTAGACAGGAAACACAACAAGGGTGTATAAACTTGAACCCAAAACAATAAAGTAAATGACAACGGTATCATACTTATCAATAATTACCTTAAACGTAAATGGGTTGAAAGCCCCAACCAAAAGACAAAGACTGGCTGGATGGATACAAAACAAAGACCCCCATATATGTTGTCTATAAGAGACCAACCTCAAGACAGGGGACACATAAAGACTGAAAGTGAAGGGCTGGATAAAGATATTCCATGCAAATAGAGACCAAAAGAAAGAAGGAGCAGCAATACTCATATCAGATAAAATAGACCTTAAAACAAAGGCCGTGAAAAGAGACAAAGAAGGACACTACATAATGTTCAAAGGATCAATGCAAGAAGAAGATATAACAATTATAAATATATATGCACCCAACATAGGAGCACCGCAATATGTAAGACAAATGCTAACAAGTATGAAAGGGGAAATTAACAATAACACAATAATAGTGGGAGACTTTAATACCCTACTCACACCTATGGATAAATCAGCTAAACAGAAAATTAACAAGGAAACACAAACTTTAAATGATACAATAGACCAGTTAGATCTAATTGATATCTATAAGACATTTCAACCCCAAACAATGAATTTCACCTTTTTTCTCAAGCGCACACGGAACTTTCTCTAGGATAGATCACATCCTGGGCCATAAATCTAGCCTTGGTAAATTCAAAAAAATTGAAATCATTCCACGCATCTTTTCTGACCATAATGCAGTAAGATTAGATCTCAATTACAGGAGAAAAACTATTAAAAATTCCAACATATGGAGGCTGAACAACACGCTGCTGAATAACCAACAAATCACACAAGAAATCAAAATATGCATAGAAACAAATGAAAATGAAAACACAGCAACTCAAAACCTGTTCAGTTCATATCAGTTCAGTCACTCAGTCGGGTCCAACTCTTTGCAACCCCATGAATCACAGCATGCCAGGCCTCCCTGTCCATCACCAACTCCAGGAGTTCACTCAGATTCACGTCCATTGAGTCAGTGATGCCATCCAGCCATCTCTTCCTCTGTCGTCCCCTTCTCCTCCTGCCCCCAATCCCTCCCAGCATCAAAGTCTTTTCCAATGAGTCAACTCTTCTCATGAGGCAGACAAAGTACTGGAGTTTCAGCTTTAGCATCATTCCTTCCAAAGAAATCCCAGGGTTGATCTTCAGAATGGACTGGTTGGATCTCCTTGCAGTCCAAGGGACTCTCAAGAGTCTTCTCCAACACCACATTTCAAAAGCATCAATTCTTTGGTGCTCAGCTTTCTTCACAGTCCAACTCTCACATCCATACATGACTACTGGAAAAACGATACCCTTGACTAGACAGACCTTAGTTGGCAAAATAATGTCTCTGCTTTTCAATATGCTATCTAGGTTGGTCATAACTTTTCTTCCAGGGAGTAAAACCTGTGGGACACTGTAAAAGCAGTGCTAAGGGGAAAGTTCATACCAATACAGGTATACCTCAAGAAACAAGGTGAAGGTGGTGAAGATGAAGTCGCTCAGTCGTGTCTGACTCTTTGTGACCCCGTGGACTGTAGCCTACCAGGCTTCTCCATCCATGGGATTCTCCAGGCAAGAATACTGGAGTGGGTTGCCATTCACATAAATAGCCTAACTCTACAACTAAAGCAACTAGAAAAGGAAGAAATAAAGAACCCCAGGGTTACTAGAAGGAAAGAAATCTTAAAAATTAGGGCAGAAATAAATGCAAAAGAATCAAAAGAGACCATAGCAAAAATCAACAAAGACAAAAGCTAGTTCTTTGAAAGGATAAATAAAATTGACAAACCACTAGCCAGACACATCAAGAAACAAAGGGAGAAAAATCAAATCAATAAAATTAGAAATGAAAATGGAGAGATCGCAACAGACAACACAGAAATACAAAGGATCATAAGAGATTACTATCAGCAATTATATGCCAATAAAATGGACAACGTGGAAGAAATGGATAAATCAAAACTGATCCAGGAAGAAAGAGAAAATCTTAACAGACCCATCACAAGCACGGAAATTGAAAATGTAATCAGAAATCTTCCAGCAAACAAAAGCCCAGGTCCAGACAGCTTCACAGCTGAATTCTACCAAAAATTTATAGAAGAGCTAACACCTATCCTATTCAAACTTTTCCAGAAAATTGCAGAGGAAGGTAAACTTCCCAAATCATTCTATGAGGCCACCATCACCCTAATAACAGAACCTGACAAAGATGCCACAAAAAAAGCAAACTATAGGCCAATATCACTGATGAACATAGATGTAAAAATCCTTAACAAAATTCTAGCAATCAGAATCCAACAACACATCAAAAGATCATACATCATGATCAAGTGGGCTTTATCCTAGGGATGCAAGGATTCTTCAATATCCACAAATCAATCAATGTAATACACATTAACAAATTGAAAAATAAAAGCCATATGATTATCTCAATAGATGCAGAGAAAGCCTTTGACAAAATTCAACATCCATGCATGATAAAAACTCTCCAGAAAGCAGGAATAGAAGGAACATACCTCAGCATAATAAAAGCTATATATGACAAACCCACATCAAACATTATCCTAAATGGTGAAAAATTGAAAGCATTTCCCCTAAAGTCAGGAACAAGACAAGGGTGCTCACTCTCACCACTACTATTCAACATAGTTTTGGAAGTTTTGGCCACAGCAGTCAGAGCAGAAAAAGAAATAAAAGGAATCCAAATTGGACAAGAAGAAGTAAAACTCTCATTGTTTGCAGATGACATGATCCTCTACATAGAAAACCCTAAAGACTCCACCAGAAAATTACTAGAGATAATCAATGAATATAGTAAAGCTGCAGGATACAAAATCAACACACAAAAATCCCTTGCATTCCTATACATTAATAATGAGAAAACAGAAAGAGAAATTAAGGAAACAATTCCATTCACCATTGCAACGAAAAGAATAAAATACTTAGGAATATTCCTACCTAAAGAAACTAAAGACCTATATATTGAAAACTATAAAACACTGATGAAAGAAATCAAAGAAGACACTAATAGATGGAGGAATATACCATGCTCATGGGTTGGAAGAATCAATATAGTGAAAATGAGTATACTACCCAAAGCAATCTACAGATTCAATGCAATTCCCATCAAGCTACCAGCAGTATTTTTCTCAGAACTAGATCAAATAATCTCAAGATTTGTATGGAAATACAAAAACCTCGAATAGCCAAAGCAATCTTGAGAAAGAAAAATGGAACTGGAGGAATCAACTTGCCTGACTTCAGGCTCTACTACAAAGCCACAGTCATTAAGACAGTATGGTACTGGCACAAAGACAGAAATATAGATCAATGGAACAAAATCGAAAGCCCTGAGATTAACCCACATACCTATGGACACCTTATCTTCGACAAAGGAGGCAAGAATATACAATGGAGTAAAGACAGTCTCTTTAACAGGTGGTGCTGGGAAAACTGGTCAACCACTTGTAAAAGAATGAAATTAGACCCCTCTCTAACACCATACACAAAAATAAACTCAAAATGGATTAAAGATCTAAATTTAAGACCAGAAACTATAAAACTCCTAGAGGAGAACATAGGCAAAACACTCTCGGACATAAATCACAGCAGGATCCTCTATGATCCATCTCCCAGTATACTGGAAATAAAAGCAAAGATAAACAAATGGGATCTAATTAAAATTAAAAGCTTCTGCACAACAAAGGAAACTATAAGCAAGGTGAAAAGACAGCCTTCTGAATGGGAGAAAACAATAGCAAATGAAACAACTGACAAACAACTAATCTCAAAGACATATAAGCAACTTATGCAGCTCAACTCCAGAAAAATAAATGATCCAATAAAAAAATGGGCCAAAGAACTAAATAGGCATTTCTCCAAAGAAGACATACGGATGGCTAACAAACACATGAAAAGATGCTCAACATCACTCATTATCAGAGAAATGCAAATCAAGACCACAATGAGGTATCATTTCACACCAGTCAGAATGGCTGCGATCCAAAAGTCTACAAGCAATAAATGCTGGAGAGGGTGTGGAGAAAAGGGAACCCTCTTACACTGCTGGTGGGAATGCAAACTAGTACAGCCATTATGGAAAACAGTGTGGAGATTCCTTAAAAATTGCAAATAGAACTGCCTTATGACCCAGCAATCCCACTGCTGGGCATACACACCGAGGAAACCAGAATTGAAAGAGACACGTGTACCCCAATGTTCATTGCAGCGCTGTTTATAATAGCCAGGACATGGAAGCAACCTAGATGTCCATCAGCAGATGAATGGATAAGAAAGCTGTGGTTCATATACACTATGGAATACTACTCAGCCCTTAAAAAGAATAAATTTGACTCAGTTCTAATGAGATGGATGAAATTGGAACCGATTATACAGAGTGAAGTAAGCCAGAAAGAAAAACACCAATACAGTATACTGACACATATATATGGAATTTAGAAGACAGTAATGATGACCCTATATGTGAGACAACAAGAGACACAGAGGTATAGAGTGGACTTTTGGACTCTGAGGGAGAGGGAAAGGGTGGGATGGTTTGGGAGAATGGCAGTGAAGCATGTGTATTTTCCTGTAAGAAACGAAGCGCTAATCTATGTTTGGTGTAGGATGCAGGATGTATGGGGCTGATGCACAAGATGATTCAGGTAGAGGATGTGGGGTGGGAGGTGGGAGGGGGCTTCGGCATTGGGCGATTGTGTTCACCTATGGCTGATTCGTGTCAATGTATGGCAAAACAAATACAGTATTGTAATTAAAAAAATAAATAAATTTAATTAAAAAAATGAAAAGAATAAAATACTTAGGAATATAGAGAAGAAACTAAAGACCTATATATAGGAAACTATAAAATATTGATGAAAGAAATCAAAGAGGACACTAATAGATGGAGAAATATATCGTTCATGGATCAGAAGAATCAATATAGTGAAAATGAGTATGCTACCCAAAGCAATCTATAGATTCAATGCAATCCCTATCAAGCTACCAACAGTATTTTTCACAGAGCTAGAACAAATAATTTCACAATTTGTATGGAAATACAAAAAATCTTCAATAGCCAAAGAAATCTTGAGAAAGAAGAATGGAACTGGAGGAATCAACCTGCTTGATTTCAGGCTCTACTACAAAGCCACAGTCATCAAGACAGTATGGTACTGGCACAAAGACAGAAATATAGATCAATGGAACAAAATAGAAAGCCCAGAGATAAATCCACACACCTCTGGACACCTTATAGCTGCATAAATCCATGCACCTATGGACAAAGGAGGCAAGAATATACAATGGAGAAAAGACAATCTCTTTAACAAGTGGTGCTGGGAAAACTGGTCAACCACTTGTAAAAGAATGAAACTAGAACACTTTCTAACACCATACACAAAAAGAAACTCAAAATGGATTAAAGATCTAAATGTAAGATCAGAAACTATAAAACTCCTAGAGGAGAGCATAGGCAAAACACCCCGACATAAATCACATCAGCAGGATCCTCTACGACCCACCTCCTAGAATATAGGAAATAAAAGCAAAAATAAACAAATGGGACCTAATTAAACTTAAAAGCTTCTGTACAACAAAGGAAACTATAAGCAAAGTGAAAAGACAGCCTTCAGAATGGAGAAAATAATAGCAAATGAAGCAACTGACAAATAATTAATCTCAAAAATATACAAGCAACTCCTGCAGCTCAATTCCAGAAAAATAAATGACCCAATCAAAAAATGGGCCAAAGAACTAAACAGACATTTCTCCAAAGAAGACATACAAGTGGCTAACAAACACATGAAAAGATGTTCAACATCAGAGAAATGCAAATCAAAACCACAATGAGGTACCATTTCACGCCAGTCAGAATGGCTGGGATCCAAAAGTCTACAAGCAGTAAATGCTGGAGAGGGTGTGGAGAAAAGAGAACCCTCTTACACTGTTGGTGGGAATGCAAACTAGTACAGCCACTATGGAGAACAGTGTGGAGATTCCTTAAAAATTGCAAATAGAACTGCCATGAAAGTAAGTGAAAGTAGGCAAAGTCACTCAGTCGTGTCCAACTCTTTGCAACCCCATGGGCTGTAGCCTACCAGGCTTCTCTGTCCATGGGATTTTCCAGGCAAGAATACTGGAGTGGGTTTCCATTTCCTTCTCCAGGAAATCTTCCCAACCTTGGGATTGAACCTGGGTCTCCCTCATTGCAGGCTGATGCTTTAGTGTCGGATACACTTAAGCACAACATTTCTTTGAAATTAGTGTTGCAAGGAAATTGAAGACATCCACAAAACCATGGTATCAGTTAGCCTCTTTCAGTTAATGATAAAGAATCTCAGTAGTACCATCTATGTTTTTGGCAAAGGAACTGCCACTCAAAAAAGTCAACATTCTTTTCAATATATATAGTTACTGATACACCCCAGCAATCCCACTGCTGGGCATACACACTGAGGAAACCAGAACTGAAAGAGACACATGTACCCCCAAAATTCATCGCAGCACTGTTTATAATAGCCAGGACATGGGAGAAACCTAGATGTCCATCTGCAGATGAATGGATAAGAAAGCTGTGGTACATATACACAGTGGAGTATTACTCAGCCATTAAAAAGAATACATGTGAATCAGTTCTAATGAGGTGGATGAAACTGGAGCCGATTATACAGAGTGAAGTAAGCCAGAAAGAAAAACACCAATACAGTATACTAATGCATATATATGGAATTTAGAAAGATGGTAATGATAAGCCTGTATGCGAGACAGCAAAAGAGACACAGATGTATAGAACAGTCTTTTGGACTCTGAGAGAGAGGGCGAGCGTGGGATAATTTGGGAGAATGGCATTGAAACATGTATAATATCATATGTAAAATGAATCACCAGTCCAGGTTAGATGCATGATACAGGATGCTTGGGGCTGGTGCACTGGGATGACCCAGAGGGATGGGATGGGGAGAGAGGTGGGAGGGGGTTCAGGATGGGGAACACATGTATACTCATGGCAGATTCCTGTTAATGTATGGCAAAACCAGTACAATATTGTAAAGTAGCCTCCAATTTAAATAAATAAATTTATATTAAAAAAGGAATAAAACAGTCATTGTTGAAATTCTCTCAACTACAGAAAGCTATACAGAGAAAATTAAAATCTTCCATAACTGTACCCCGAGGAGATATCATGCATTAACAGGTATGGTATTTTCTTTGCGAAAAACAGAGAAGGGTTTTCTGGGTAGGACAGAGTAGGGAGATGAAAAAGGTCTTTGAGAGCAGCAAATGCAACAATGTGGATATTGAGAGCTTTGGAATTATTCTGTGAGCCCAGAGAGAAGAGTCCCTGCTTGAGCTTGGATGAAGCGACAGCAGGACAGATGGGTGGTGTGACAGAGGGGCACGTGTCAAGTTCCCCTTACCTCAGGGTTCACTTGGAAAATATCCTTAGCATTTGCTTCCATGAACAGAAGTGTTCTTTAGCTGAAAGAGGAAATGACTCATTTTAGCTCAAAGATGATGAAACAGGAGATGCGATTTCTGACTCACTTTGTAGCAATAGCAAGACTGAAATTACTGCACTTAAGTGATGGCATAAGCCAACTCTAGCTTTTTTTTTTTTTTTTAATTAGTTTTCTAGCAACCTTAGTTGCTCAGTCATGTCCAACTACAGACCCCATGGACTGTAGTCCACTAGGCTCTTCTATCCATGTAGAATCCTCCAGGCAAGAATACTGGAGTGAGTGGTCATTCCCTTTCCCAGGAGATCTTCCAGACCCAGGTATCAAACCCAGGTCACCTGCATTGCAGGCAGATTCTTTACCATCTGAGACTCTATGGAAGCCCTCTAGCAACCTTGGTGGTGGTGGTTTAGTCACTAAATCATGTCCGATTCTTGCAACCCCATGGACTGTAGCTAGCCAGGCTCCTCTGCTCATGGGATTCTCCAGGCAAGAATACTGGAGTGGGTTGCCATTTCCTTCTCCTTATTATGAAGTAATTTTAAAACTTATAGATAACTTGCAAAAATATTAAAAAAAAATTTATATACCCTTTACCCAGATCCCTTAATTGTTAATATTTTGCCACATTTGGTTTATTCTTTTCTGTATATACAAGTGATTATTTTTACTGAATCATTTGAGAATAAGTCATGATGTCTCTTTACTCTTCAATATTTCAGTATGTTTTCCTAAGAGCAGGCGCATTCTCTTACATAACTGTAATGTAATTAATTAAAATCAGAAAATTAATACTGATATTAACAGTACATGCATGCTCAGTTGTGTTTGACTCTTTGTGACCCCATGGACTGTAGCCTGCCAAACTCCTCTGTCCATGGAATTTTCCAGGCAAAAATATGTGAGTGTGTTGCCATTTCCTCCTCCAGGGGATCTTCCTGATCCAGGGATCGAATCTGCATCTCCTTTGTCTCCTGCATTGGCAGGCATATTCTCTACCAAATAGTAAAAATCACTGATATAGTACCATTACCTAATCTACAAATCTACAGATCTACAGATGTTGTCAGTTATCCTGATTGGGATTCGATTTTGCAAATCTGGCCCTGGAGATCCTAAATGAAATTTGTTGACATATCCTGTCATAGACATGACTGAACTGGGAACCTGGCCACTCCAACTCAAAGCTCAAGTTAGATTCCATCTTATGGGTTCACAAAGCCTGCTTTTGGAAATATGAATACTTTTTGGTGTAACCATGCTGTTCCCTGGGCTGTTGGGTATGGGCTTCTATCAGCTGGGCTGTGGCCATCTGGAATCGTGATTCCTATCTCGTTCCTTCCAGTATATCTGGCTCTAGATTTTGTCTAAGATGTTTTAAACTCTGGGGACTAATTGGCCAGGCTTTGTGAGGCATAAGGTAACAACTTCTAATAGAGCGGTTCTGAGGGACTTCCCTGGTGGTCCAGTGGCTAAGACTCTGTGTTTCCCAAACCAGGGGGCCTTGGGTTCAATCCCTGGTTGTGGAACTAGATCTCACATGCTGCAATTAAGACCCAGTGTGGTCAAACAGATAAATAAAAATAAATATTAAAAATAGTATAGATCTGATTTAGTAGGGAAAAAAAAGGATTTCAGGACTTGAATACAAAATAGGCCGCTAAATGCATATAGATAACAACACCCCTTTCCAGGTGGCGCAGTGGTAAATAATCCATCTTCCAATGCAGGAGACACAAGAGACTGAGGTTTGATCCCCAGGATTGGGAAGATCCCCTAGTCCAGTATTCTTGCCTGGAGAATTCCATGGACAGAGGAGCCTAGTGGGCTACAGTCCACGCAGTCACAAAGAGTCAGACATAACAGCGCATGTGTGCCTGTGCTCACACACACACACACACGAACAATTCCTAATTTAGTGCTCAACTTTCTCTTGCACACCCCATGCAAAAACAATCTAACCAGAGTAGCAGAATAAATAATACTTAAAAATAATTTCTATGTCTTCAAAATCCAGACTTCTGGGGATTATTGTTTGAGGAATCCAGTGCTGAGTATTCTCCATGTTGACTCAACCCCTAGAGGAGGAACTGGACAGTCGGCAGCTGTGGGTTCCTACCAGCAGCTTTATGCATCTTCAATCTCTTTCAGATACCCTACTCTCTCAACATCATCGCTACTGTCCTAATGAATGGACAGACAAGACATCCTTTTTAAAAACATTTATATTGAAGTGTAGTTGATTTACAGTGTTAGTTTCATGTGTACAGCAAAGTGAACCATTTACATACACATTGTTGTTTAGTCACTGAGTTGTGTCTAACTCTTTAGCAACCCTATGGACTGTAGCCTGCCAAGTTCCTCTGTCCATGGGGTTTCCCAGGCAAGAATACTGGAGTGGGTAGCCATTCCCTACTCATAGGATTTTCCCTACCCAGGGATAGACTTCATGTCTCCCGCATTGGCAGGCAGGTTCTTTATCACTGAGCCACCAGGGAAGCCCTATACATATATTACATCCACTCTTTTTACTTTCTTTTTCCATATAGGCCTTTATAGAGTATTGAGTAGCATTCTGTCTGCTATACAGTAGGTCCTTATTAGTTATCTGTTTCATATATATTATTAGTGTATATATGTCAATCCCAATCTTCCAGTTTATTCCTCACTCCTACTTACCCCCTGGTAACCGTAAACTGAAGCACATCAGACAAAGGCAGATATCATATGATATCACTTATATGTGGAATATAAATTGATACAAATGAACTTACATATAAAACAGAAATAGAGGAACAGAGAGAGAATCCAGACATCTTTGCAAAAAACCCTGTGATGTGATGAGGCCATCTGAGCATAAAATGGCCAGTCCCAAGGCATCTGAAAAGGAGTGCTTATCATGCAGCTGTCTGGGGCAGCTTTCTCAGAAGCCGTCCATTTTTCTCCATAGGATACAGTGATACTGAATTTTTCATTTTAAAATTATAAACATTCTAGAGTGTATTTTAGATTTGGGGAATGATTCCAAGACTTAAAGCCCTCTTCTTGGTAATGTCGTAACTCTGTTCAGAACAACCTGCTCTGCTTTGTTACCTCCCAAATTAAATCCAAACTCTTTTAACCCTCTGGTGGGAAGCCCTGAGGGGTCAGCAGGGGCTGGGGAGGGTGCAGGAGTGGAGCCCAGGAGGGCTGCACTGGGGGAGGAAATTCAGTCAAGATTCTGGGGCAAGAGAATATAAAAGCTATTTTAGTCTTTTCACTCATTTTTGCAGTTCAACAATCACCGATTGAGTACAAGGTCTTGGACTCACTTCATTCATTCATCTGTTTACTCATTCAGAATGAAAAAATGCCTGGCACACCATTTCCTGGAGAAGGGCATGGCAACTCACTCCAGTATTCTTGCCTGAAAAATTTCATGGACAGAGGAGCTTTGTGGACTACAGTCCATAGAGTTGCACAGAGTCAGACATAACTGAAGCGATTTAGCATGCATGCACACACACCATTTAGCCCTTGTCACTCTTCATCCACGCTCACACCTCCTTTTGCTTCTGCTCTGTGCCCTGTGGGCTGGCTCCTCTCTTGTGACTCTTGTCATTCAGCTCTGTTTGGTTCCCACCCACAGCAGGCAGAGAATGGGAGAAGAACACATCAGGGTACCTATCTCCCAACATTCCTGCCTTCTTCCTAGCCTAGTTCCAGCAGGGTCTCTGTTTCCATGGTCACAGTTGCAGGTGGACATCCCCTTTCCATGGTTCCATCTCTCAGTGGGTCCTAGAAAGACTTCTCCCTGCCCATTCCCCTCGAGGGAGAGGCTGATGACAAATTCCCTTATCAGTTTTCTCAACTCTGCCCACCAGTATGTAAGTTATAACATTCTATTAAAAATCTTAGCAGAGTATGTCATCTTTTTGTTTCTGACCCTGACTGCTATAGCCCTTGAATATATGCTGAATTGTTTTCTGATTATTTTGGACAGACTGGAAAGATTAAAGTTTTGTGAACAGTGTTCAACACTAGGCTTCACCAGTGCAGGATGGGGAGGCATGACTTAACAGAAGCTCCTGGGGTGGAAATCTCAGAGATTTAGTCCTTTATAGACTCCAGTATTGTGTGTCAAAGGCTGACCTGATCTCTGACCACATAATTGGAAGTATGGTGATCAGAAGAAAGGTGATAGTGCCACTTAATTCTGTCTCCATTTACAGTTCTAGGCTCAGTTCTGGGCTTCCCACCTTAAGAGGAGAAATGTTAGTTGATTCTAAGCACTTTAGAGCAGTAGTTAAACGATTTTTCTTTAAGGACCAAATAGTAAGTAATTTTGGCCTAGATGGCCGTACATTCTCTGTTACGACTACTTTATTGTGCAAAAGCAGTTGTGGACAATATGTGAATAGGCTTGACTGTGTTAAAATAAAACTTTATTTATAAAAATAAATGGTGGGCTGAATTTGGCCTGATGGCATTATTCTGCTGACTTCTGATATGAAGGGAACTATTAGATTTATTCTGGTTGTTTCCAGAAGTCAGGAGTTAGATCAATGTGTAAAAATTGTAGGGGGTAGATTTGTGCCATGAAATAAAAAGATGCTTGCCCCTTTGAAGGAAAGCTATGACAAACCTAGACAGCATATTAAAAAGCAAAGATATCACATTGCCAACAAAGGTCTGTCTAGACAAAGCTATGGTTTTCCCAGTAGTCATGTACAGGTGTGAGAGTTAGACCATAAAGAAGGCAGATCATCAAAGAATTGATGCTTGTTTCAAATTATGGTGCTTTAAAAGACTCTTGAGAGTCCCTTGGACTGCAAGGAGATCAAACCAGTCAGCCCTAAAGGAATCATCCTGAATATTCATTGGAAGGATTCATGCTGAAGCTGAAGCTCCAATACTTTGGCACCTGATGTGAAGAGCTAAGTCATTGGAAAAGACCCTGATGCTGGGAAAAATTGAAAGCAAAGGAGGAGAGGGCAGAGGAGGATGAGATGGTGAGAAGGCATCACCGACTCAATGGACATGAGTTTGAGTAAACTCTGGGAGGTAGTGGAGGACAGGGAAGCCTAGCATGCTGCAGTCCATGGGGTTGCAAAGAGTCAGGCATGACTGAGTGACTGAACAATGACAGATTTGTGCTAGTTTTCAGGAAGCTCTTTCTAAAGGTGATGACTGTTCCCAAATAGGATGAGCTGGCTCAAGAGGTGGTAGGTTTCTTGTCACTGAAAGTATTCAAAGGAGAAGCTGAGTATCACAGAATAATTTTCTGCAAAGCCCCGGAGTAACTCAGATGATGTGGGTGGTAGAAATACCTCATATATATGTATACTCAGCATAGTACCACACACAGTAAGTCTTCTAGATTTTATATTCTTGAGAAGACAGGCTGTGCCATATATATCTCCACATCCTGCCCACTCCTGAAAGCCTAGGATACTACTTTAAAACACGGTGGGTGTGACCAATACATGTTTTGTCAACCTGGTTCTTTAAATAAAATCTGGTTGACAGATGAATTAAACTAATCTGTCTTTAGTACAGTCATCAGTACTAGTCATGTCAAATTAGTTTGATTACCTCTAATAAGCTTCAACATTCAGGATTTTCACTGAAAAGAGCAGCCATAACAGTCAGCATTTATCAAGTTCTGAAAGTATGCCAGCTACTGCGCTAAGTGCTTTATATGCATTATCTTGTTTATTCTCCCCAAACCAATGAGGTAGAGATCTCATCATCCCATTGTATTGATGAAGAAACTGAAATTCAGAGAGGTCTCAAAGATGGTAAGTGGCATAACCAAAAATCGAGCTGAGATGATGTCAAAGGCTGTGGTCCAACCACAAGGCTATCCTGCCTCTCATTCATTCTTTCAGTATTCAGCAAACACTGATTGGCTGCCTGCTGTTTGCCAAACACTTTAGATGTTGAAGACAGAGCTGTGATTATAAACAGATTAAATCCAGGTGACAAAGGAACTTATATTCTGGAGTATAAAGGGGATGGATGTATCACTGACAAAGGAGAAGATGTTAAATGATAATTCATCATAAGACACAGAGATTAAACAGATACTGTTTCTGTCCAGTCAGAGCTTCAGGTATAGCCCTAACTGATGAATTTATCCAAGCCCTTTTTTTTATACTGACATTGGCTGAAGTTTAGTCTTTTTGTCAAATTCTCAGATACATTCAGATTTTCAGAAAGAAGTTTCAAGCATTTTGGCAACTTGATAGAGATCACTATGACAATTTGTAGATCTGTGGAAGAAGCCCTGGAAGGGAAAATAACCCCATCAAGCACTCAGGAATCACTCTTCCAGGGTAGGTTGAATCTGAGCATCATCAATCTGGGAGACCAGAGGCAACTGATGAAAAGAGGTGGAAAAAGCCAGTTTGGTTAACATAGAAATAATAATAATAAAAAACCAGAAAACCCTTGGCAACATTTTTTCCCTTTCCTGAAACATAGAAATATAAAGAGCCTAAAATTCTAACTTAGTTCTCAGTATTAAAAAAAAATCAGTATTAATAACAAATGCTAAAATGTAGAGAGAACCTGATCCCATACAGCAGTTCCCAATGTTTTTGGCGTCAGGAATGGAAGATAAATTTTCGATGGACAGGGGTATTGCAGAGAGGTGGTTTTGGAATGATTCAAGGACATTACATTTATTGTGCACTTTATTTCTTTTATTATCACATCAGCTCCACCTCCAATCATCAGGCATTAGATCCTGGAGGTTGGGGAGTCCAGCATATGGAGAGGAAAACACACCAATTTGGGTCAAGGGGATGGGCCTTATTTAGAAGGAGGAGAACTACTGAGATGCCCAGGAGTGGACCGTACCAAAGGGAAATTCCAAAACCTTGACTTAGGTTGATAATGGAAAGAGAGAGAGAGAGAGCAAGAGTGCTAAGGTTCACACAGTGCAAAGCCAAATTGTCAGGTCCAACTGGCAAGTGCTGGTTGGAATGGGAGACAGAGCCCGAAGGCCAGGGGCTGAATAAACACAAGCTCAGAGGAGGAAGTGAAAGAATGCAGCACTTTGTGTCTTTCTGGGTGCTAAACACAAGGGGTGGGCATGGATAGCCTAGTTAAAGGAATAGGATAAGAACTGACAAACAGTAATAATACTTCTGCAATTGCAAAATTCCTTTTGTTAGTAGACTGCAGTGATTTTCAGATTGGGAAGTCCTTACAGTGTCAGCATAATCTTACTTAGAAAATGTCTAGAAAGCAGAGGACGATAATAATGACTTAACATTTATTGACTGCCAGACACAGCTTTTCAGCACTTTAACGCATTCTCTCATTTAACCTTTACAAGTGCATTTTGATAACCACGTTCCTTAATAGACACCTACTTAAAAACTGATTAAAAACATAACCACGTTTGGAGGAAATGATAAAATGTCCTCAGAAGCAAGTACTAGTCATTTATTCATTCATTCGTTTCCTAGACTATTTCTTCAGCCACCAGCAATCAAGTACCTAATACATGCTGGGTACTGTTTAGGGTCTGTGCATGAGTGATTTCACTGATCTCCCTCATTGTTCAACAGAGGGGCAGTAGAGGGAGCACAGGACTGTGAGTGACAAAACATGGGTTCTGTTTTAGCCCTGCCTCTAATGGTTCCTGTGGTCTGTGGAAAGATCAGTTTTTTTCTCCGTTTAATGTATTCTCGTGTAAAACGAGGAGCTGGGACTACATGATGCTTGAGGTCTTTTCGAATTTAATGTTAAAGTCTTCAGGCCTTTATAATACATTGCAATTTATAATGAACATTCATTTATATTCTATCATAATACCCTTCCCACCCCATCAGCCAAATAATAATATTTACAGCTTCAGAGAAATTTGCCAGGGCTCAAGGCAAGTTCCTTTGCTCTTTCCACTAGAAGTCTCTGTCTTCTGCTTTGAGCTCATGCTTAGATTCCAAAAGAATAAGAGAGTTGGGTGCAGATATCAGAGGAAAGGAAGAGATACAGTAGCACAGAAGATGAGGAGAAGTTGTGAGTAGGAAGATGTGCCAGTGCTCAGGGGCTTTGTGTGTTGTTTGGGAAACTATTTAGGGCTAATCATTGAGGAAGTGTATTCAAAAGCACAAGAAGAGAAATCCTCTAACTGGAGGAAATTACATAGCGGTAGATCCAAATTCCCAAATCACTGCTCTCTGTGGATGGTGACTGCAGCCATGAAATTAAAAGATGTTTGTTCCTTGGAAGGAAAGTTATAACAAATCTAGATAGTGCATTAAAAAGCAAAGCCATCACTTTGCCTACAAATGTCTGTCTTGTCAAAGCTATTGTTTTTCCAGAAGTCATGTATGGGTGTGAGAGTTGGATCATAAAGGTTGAGTGATGGAGAATTAATGCTTTTAAACTTTGATGTTGAAGAAGACTCTTGAGAGTCCCTTGGAAAGCAAAGAGATCAAACTAGTCAATCCTAAAGGAAATCAGTCCTGAATAACGAAGCGCCAATCTATGTTCAATGTAGGATGCAGGATGCATGGGGCTGATGCACAGGATGATTCAAGTAGAGGATGTGGGGTGGGAGGTGGGAGGGGGCTTCGGCATTGGGAGATTGTGTTCACCTATGGCTGATTCGTGTCAATGTATGGCAAAACAAATACAGTATTGTAGTTTAAAATAAATAAATAAATAAATTAAAAAAAATAAATAAATAAAGTTAATTCATGTATTTAAAAAAAAAAAAAAGACTGATGCTAAAGCTCCAATACTTTGATTACCAGATGTGAAGAGCCAACTCATTAGAAAAGACCCTGATGCTGGGAAAGATTGAAGGCAAAAGGAGAAAAGGGTGGCAGAGGATGAGATGGTTAAATATCATCACCGACTCAAGGGGCATGAGTTTGAGCAAACTCTGGGAGATAGTGGAGGACAGAGGAGCCTAGCATGCTGTAGTCTATGGGCATGCCCATGGGGTCGCAAAGTCTGATATGGCTTAGCAACTGAACAACAGATTCAAGTTCAATAATAGGATAGTGAAGTGTCTCCCTGGATATTCCACTTGTCCATTATTGAGCAGAAGAACTACAACGAATGGGCCATATTATAAGGCAGAAGCCCTAGACTAAAACGAATGCATTCTAAATGATGACTATTATGCTCCAAAGATGAAATGAGCCCCTGTGATAGAAGACCAACTCCTCATCACTGTGGATGCTTAAGCAGAGACCATATGAAACTCTAGATGGGTTAATGGCTTGGATCAGGCCCAGAAGATGAGTAAAGGAACTTCCAACTATGCTATGGTTCTGGAGACCGAAGTCTTACCATTTAAGCTGTAGTCTATCATCCCTGGCTTCCCTGGTGGCTCAGCTGGTAAAGAACCCAACTGCAATGTGGGAGACCTGGGTTTGACCTCTAGGTTGGGAAGATCCCCTGGAGAAGGGAATGGCTACCCACTCTAAGTATCTGGCCTAGAGAATTCCATGGACTGAATCTGCAAAGAGTTAGATACAACTGAGCAACTTTCACTTCACTGTCATCCCTTGTCCAGACTTTAGATATTCCTGAAATCATCTTTTGGGAATATTCAAAGACCTTTCCCAGCTACTCATATTTAGGACAAGGTCCTCAATTCATTTCTTTCCAAGAAGTTCCCTGTATGGATCCTTGGCAGGATATCCACCCTGACCTCCTTGTCTTGATATTTCCAACCTCCTATTCTTGAAAAATATCCATGATGAAGGCTTCTCTGGAGGTCAGAGTTAAAACCAAACCCCATTGTGTTGAATCAACACATTGAAACTTTCAGCTGAGTTCAGTTCAGTCGCTCAGTCATGTTTGACTCTTTGCGACCCCATGGACTGCAGCACGCCAGGCTTCCCTGTCCATCATCGACTCTCAGAGCTTACTCAAACTCAGTCCATCGAGTTAGTGATGCCATACAACCATCTCATCCTCTGTTATCTCCTTCTCCTCCTGCCTTCAATCTTTCCCAGCATCAGGGTCTTTTCTAATGAGTCAGTTCTTTCATTCAGGTGATCAAAGTATTGGAGTTTCAGCTTCAGCATCAGTCCTTCCAATGAATATTCAGGACTGATTCCCTTTAGGATGGACTGGTTGGATATCCTTGCAGTCCAAGGTACTCTCAAGAATATTTTCCAAGACCACAGTTCAAAAGTATCAATATCAATTCTTTTTAAGTCCAACTCTCACATACATATATGACTACTGGAAAAACCATAGCTTTAACTAGACAGACATTTGTTGGCAAAGTAATGTTTCTGCTTTTTAATATGCTGTCTAGGTTGGTAACAGATTTTCTTCCAAGGAGCAAGGGTCTTCAGTCACCTTCTGCAGTGATTTTGAAGCCCAAGAAAATAAAGTCTGCCACTGTTGCCATTGTTTCCTGTCTATTTGTCATGAAGTGATGGGACTGGATACCAAGATCTTAGTTTTCTGAATGTTGAGTTTTAAGCCAGCTTTTTCATTCTCTTCTTTCACTTTCATCAAGAGGCTCTTTAGTTCTTTGCTTTCTTCCATAAGGGTGGTGTCATCTGCATATCTGAAGTTATTGATATTTCTCCCGGAAATCTTAGTTCCACCTTGTGCTTCATCCAGCCTGGCATTTTTGCATAATGTACTCTGCATTTAAGTTAAATAAGCAAGGTGACAATATGAAGCCTTGACATACTCCTGTCCCAATTTGGAATCGGTCTGTTGTTCCATGTTCAGTTCTAATTGTTGCTTCCTGACCTGCATACAGATTTCTCAGGAGGCAGGTCAGGTGGTCTGGTATTCCCATCTCTTTCAGAATTTTCCACAGTTTGTTGTGATCCACCCAGTCAAAGATTTTGGCATAGTCAATAAAGCAGAAATAGATGTTTTTCTGGAACTCTCTTGCTTTTTCCATGATCCAGTGGATGTTGGCAATTTGATCTCTGGTTCCTCTGCCTTTCCTAAATCCAGCTTGAACATCTGGAAGTTCATGGTTCACATACTGTTGAAGCCTGTCTTGGAGAATTTTGAGCATTACTTTGCTAGCATGTGAGATGAGTGCAACTGGGTGGTAGTTTGAAGATTCTTTGGTATTGCCTTTCTTTGGGATTGGAATGAAAACTGACCTTTTCCAGTCCTATGGTCATTGTTGAGTTTTCCATATTTGCTGGCATATTGAGCGCAGCAGTTTAACAGAATCATCTTTTAGGATTTGAAACAGCTCAACTGGAATTCCATCACCTCCACTAGCTTTGTCCATAGTGATGCTTCTTAAGGCCTTTGACTTCGCATTCCAGGATGTCTGGCTCTAGATGAGTGATCATACCATCATGGTTATCTGGTCATAAAGATCTGTTTGTATAGTTCTTCTGTGTATTCTTGCCACCTCTTAATATCTTCTGCTTCTGTTAGGTCCATATAATTTCTGTCCTTTATTGTGCCCATCTGTGTATGAAATGTTCCCTTGGTACTCTAATTTTCTTGAGGAGATCTCTAGTCTTTCCCATTCTATTGTTTTCCTCTATTTGTTTGTATTGATCACTGAGGAAGGCTTTCTTATCTCTCCTTGCTATTCTTTGGAACTCTGCATTGAAACTCTCGTCCATTGACTAACAGGGTGACCCTTGCATTTGTCCAGTGCCCTTATTTCCCAAGCTATTTTCCATCTGCCAGTTTTATCAGAAGCAGAAAGTCAATTTGTATCCTGAAGGTAATCACATTTTCAAAAGGTTCATGAAGTCCCTGCAACACTGTGAAAAGTGAGAACTTTTATAACTGTTATAACATGCCCCAGGCCACAGGACAGCAGAGCCATATCTAACCAAGGTGCTTTTACATCCTTTTGGGAATAAGTGTAGAGTAAATAAAGAGACCCTGATGCTGGGAAAGATATAATGAAAAAGAAGAGGGCTGCTGCTGATGAGATGGATAGATGGCATCACTGACTTAACGGACATGAACATAAGCAAACTGAGAGATAGTGGAGGACAGGGAAGCGTGGCATGGTGCTTCAGTCCACGGGGTCACAAAGAGTCGGATATGACTTAGCAACTGAATAACATCAACAACAAATAAAGAGAACTATCGATCGTTTACAAAGAACCAAAGTCCAGATTGTCTTGATAGACTAGCAGGGAAGGGCAGAGTTTAGAGCTGGATTTTATAAGCCTGGCAGCACCAAATTACAATTGCCGAAAAACAGGCTGATTGTTTTAGTCCGATGAATAGCCAAGGCCCGAATGTGAGTCTGCATAAATCTACCAGTGGTCATCTTGACTGGAGCAACCATGGGTTGAAAGAGGTAGCTACCAGCAGTGGACCTGAACCAAAGGACTTTCTGCTTTTTTAGCTCAGAGACCACATATATAAATCCACCCTCCCAGAAAAGCGTGTAGCATCTACAAGCCAGGGTTACACTCCTAATTAAAAGGACAATTTAAAAAAAAGAAAACAAAAACCTTCCAATGATGAAAAAGATTTAGCCAGAATTCTAAAAAAATTGGTTTAGAAAATAATCCCCAATTGATTGCAACATAAGAACATTCTTAAAAATGTTACCTTTGTCCTGATGTCTAAACCCTCATGAATTGGTTTAAAAAGGTTCTTTATGCATTTGAAGCCACTAATACTGTAAGTGGGGAAAGAACACACTCTTTTAATTAAAAGAGCAGATTGCTGTAATTGTGGTAATCTGAATTGAGAACATCTTTTAAACCAGAAATATGAGAGAATAAATATTTCCTAGAGTTAGAATCCAAAACTTGGGATTATTTAGGATTAGTATCCAAAACTGTTCTTGTTTCACATTGTGTAATCAGGAAGGCTGTTCAGAAGGGAATGTTAGTTAGAAGGAAAGTCTGTTTTCGGTTTCCAGCTAGTTGGGGGCCATCTAAATATCATTTGCCTCTGACCCTTGAACTGTCTTCTCCTGGACTCCTGGGGCACAGTTAATAACCCTCATGGAGCTGTAAATGTGTCAATGCTCTGTCAATGCTGACACCTGTGCTTTGCAGTCTAGTTGTTTGCTTGACTATCAGATATTGCCTTTTTAGGCAGTTGAACTTGACAGAATGATAAACTGTGCTTCTGTTTACTCTTTAGCTCTCAAGGCTAATTTAAAAGTGCTGCTGGTGGGTGAGTGGTGATGGCAATGGAAACACCTTAAACCATTAAGTTGACAACTGGAATCTTAACACAGGCGTGAGAGACTACTAATACCCTAGCTAATGGAAATGAGTCAGTTACCTTCTTTAACCCAAGTACCACGTGCAATGTTCTTTTAATTCCCATAAACCACAGGGTCTGGTTCCCCTGAGTTGAGAGGATGTAGATCTTGCCAGATGATATGCCTTACTTTGAGGTCCTTTAAGCCCCATGTTTTTTCCGACAGCTTCGTTTTAGTCTTTTACTGCTCATTTCTCCCCATGGGTTTTGGTCACATTATTTTCCAAAGTAGCCCAACTGCATTCATTATTTATTTTTATTAAAATAAATGTGTATGTTGTTATAGCTATATTCCAGTTGTCAGCATATTGGCTAGCACGGTTCATTGCATATAAGCATCCTGGTGTAATGGACATGTAAAGAATCTGAATCAGACTGAAAGGTATATAAAAGTGACTTGTGCCATTTTTAAACCAACTGACCTTGAGGAAGATATATTTACACTTCCTTAAATCTCAACTTCTTCATCTGCAAAGTGGGAATACCCTTCACTACCTTTTTAGATAGTGAATACATGCTAGCAATATTCATGGTTAACAGTTTGCCATGTGCCAGGAATCATGGGAATCCTCAAAGCATCCTAAGAACTAAGAACCATTATTATCTTCACTTTGCTGATGAGAATAAGAAAGATTAAGTACCTGCCCAACACCACAAAGATATGAACTGGCCATGCCTAGATTCCAGAGCCTGCAGTCTGGTCAGTACTCCCCATGTAAGAAGATTTTTGACACCTTGAGAAAGAACTTCTTAAATATGAATCCCAGGCAACCTTCCAGATCTGTGGAACCTTATTTGCTCCCTCTTGCTCCTCTTTCCCATGCTTCCTCATTCACACCTGAGTCAGAAGCAGAAAGACAAAAACTAGTACAATAGGACAGTACAACCAGTAGATTCCTGGCAGAGCAGCTGTGGAGCTTGGCCTCAAACTCAGCTGTGCACTTGTGGGCTGAACACAAAGGCAGGTGCTGTATTTCATGTGGATGTAGTAAAGAGATTTCAAGCATTCTAAAATTATTTCATTAGGAGGGATGAGTGAACACTTCTCTATACAGATCCACTCTACTGAGATAACTGAAAAGCACAAATACAAATATCACGACCTTATTACGCTAATATCATTAGGTTATCTTGCAAACATCTACTTGCCACAAACCTGAATATAAATCATTTTTTTGCTATCAAAACTAAATCTTAAATCCCTTAGTAACCTTATCTCTTAAATCTACCATAATAAGATAAGGAGCTGTTTTATTAATGCCTACCTCCAGCAAAAAGCTGTTCAGCTCAGATTGTTGAGACTGTGGCAATTTGCTGTTGTAAGTAAAACACAAGTGTGTTGTCCATCAACTGATAAGCGGACAAGTAAAATGTGGTATATCTCCAATGGAATCCTATCCAACAACAAAAAGGAATGAAGTACCGTCATATGCTATAACTTGGACAAACCTCAAAATCAATATCATGAATGAGAGATGCCAGTCTCGAAAGGCCACATATAGCATGATTCCATTTATATGAACTATCCAGAAAAAGCCAATCCACAGAAACTGAAAATAGATTAGTTGTTGCCAGGGGCAGGGGTAGGGCAAAAAGGGAAAAGGGGAATGACTGCTAATGTGTACTAAGTTCCTTCTGTGGTTGATGAAATGTTTTAAAACTAGGTTGTAATGAGCGATGCACAACTCTGTAAATATACTGAAAACCACTAAGTTGTAGGCTTTAAAGAGATAAACTTGATGGTATGTAAATTATATAGTAAAAATATTTAAAAGAAATGTTAGTGTGTAACTTCCCTACTTACGTGCGAAACTAATAGCTCTCCTTTCATGTTCATCAACCTTCATTATTAGTGACACTCTTCTTGAGAAAACAGTGACGAACATGAAAGCATTTATCCCCTTCCTCCTCTCCCCACTCCCAACCAAGAGCCTTGATAATTAATCTTGTCCTTACTTTTAACTTGTCTATCAACTATCTGATGGCTAGGAAGTCGGAGTTCTAGATATAACTGGCTCTCTAAGTATAACTTTCAGGCTAAACCTTCAAATCTGGCTCTACTTTTGGTCCCTTCCCTGTGTTCTCTTTCTTTCCCTTAACTTCACTTCCAAGGACCCAGTGTTCCAAATCACTGGTGACCTGGAACAGGGCCTCCAGACTGCAAAGGGAACAGAGCCAATTGTTAATGAATACAAAGCCCCATAGACAGAAACTGGTAGGGGAAAAAATATAGATGGTGCCTCATCTTTTTGGATGTTGGTGGTGGAAATGTAAGCAGCTTTTATGTCAATACAGATGTGTTACAACAATAGTTAGATGAGACCTGGGATGCCAATTAAGAGAACTCCAAACAACTGTGACTGGCACTTAGGCATCAAGAGAAAAATGTTCTCTCCTTAGTGTTCTTGATTTGCTCCACTGGCCATACAAACTGGTTTCCCAGGTGGTGTTAGTGGTAAAGAACCTGCCTGCCAATGCAGGAGATGTTAAGAGGTGCAGGTTCGTACCCTGGGTCAGAAAGATCCCCTGGAGAAGGGCATGGCAACTCACTCCAGCACTCTTGCCTGGAGAATCCCCATGGACAGAGGAGCCTGGTGGGCTACAGTCCATTGGACTGCAAAGAATCAGACCTGACCAAAGCAACTTAATGCATGCACTGTACAAACCACAAAGGCGATGGCAAATTGTATCCTCTGGATAGGAATCCTAGTCCAGTTTCTAAATAGTGAGAGTCCTGTTCTCCACTGAGCTTTCCTGTCAGGAGATGAGCCATGTGGATTCATGCAGCTCTGACAAAGCCCTTCCTTTCCATTCCAGGCCTCTAGTCCAGTGATGTCAGGGAGGATTTCCACAAAAGTCAAGGGATTAACCATGCCAAATGTGGAGCTGGGGCTCAAGACAGGAGGAGGCCCTGAAATCTGGAAATATTCCAGTATCTGAGCCAAATCCACTCCCTCTATCATTCAGAGATCATTACATCATAAAACGATGTCTTGGTCATTTTACCCACTGCTAACTTTTTTCCCCTTTGAAACATATTTCCCTTTTCTTTTCTTCCTGTTCCCTCACCTTCTATCCTCTGTCAGTAACAGATATGGTTTAACTCCTGGACCTACGTCAGAGGCAGGTAAAATGTCAAGCAGTGGGGTGAGAGTGAGGGATAGATTCTGCAAACATATTTTCACTTTCCCATAGCTCCCAGAGAACCTGATCCTTACCCAGGGAGAGAGAGAAGAGAGCCAGTGGCACCAGAAATCCTCCAAGAAGCCCAGTGACTTACCCTATGCAGGCTACAAGTCCGGTGAAGGTTGGACCTTTGCTTCAGCATGCAGAAGGCAGGGAACTTGCTAGATTCACTGGGAGTTTCTGGTAGGGTTTATTCCTGGTTCTGACTTCTTCAGAGACCAGTCTGTGCAGCTCTGATGAGCACTAACCCGTTTGCTGATTACCCTTTGGCAAGCTGATTCAGGCAAATTAGTATTTGCCTTATAATATATAAGAGCCTTACTGCCTTTTGCCCTCACTGCAAAAAAGCAATAATTGGACAACTTGCTTGCGACAGTCATTGGATTTGCTTCATTTGGCTTAATCTGGTTTACAGTTCACTTGCCACCAAATCAAAATGGCTAGATTCAAATCAGCTGTTGTTTCCCAGCAAAGCAGGGAGGATGAGCAAGGCGGAGGGGAAAGAACTGAGAGGGTAAGTGCAAGGGCAGCAAGGGCAAGCTACAGGAGGTGAGTCATGAATTCTGAGCAACCCTGCCCACTGCAAGCTCCAGTCTACCTTTTGATCATTGCCTTGTTGGCATCCCATCACTTGAGAGCACGTCACACATGCTTCTGAAGGGGCAAGCACTGGCCATGGAGGCTGGGCTCACTTTTCAGACAGAAGTGGATTTTTAGCTCTAGTATCGTGTAAAGTCAGGAGCCTGGCCACAACGTGCGTGTGTGCATGCTAAGCTGCTTCAGTCATGTCTAACTCTTTGTCATCCCTTGGAGTATAGCCCACCAGACCCCTCTGTCCATGGGGTTCTCCAGGCAAGAACACTGGAGTGGGTTGCTGTGCCTTCCTCCAGGGGATCTTTCCGACCCAGGGATCGAACCTGAATCTCTTACGTCTCCTGCATTGGCAGGTGGGTTCTTTATTTCTAGGGCCACCTGGGAAGTCCAGTCACAACATTAGATACAAATGGAACCTTCTCACAATGTCATTTGTTTGGATGGTATACTGGGTTGAATCATATCCCCTCAAAAGAGATGTTAAAGTCCCCCAATACCTCAAAATGTGAACTGATTTGAAAACTGGGTCATAGGTGATGTGATTAGTTAATTACTTCGCACCTGGGTAAGAAGCAGAGATGTACAAGGAAAACGAAGGGATGCAGCTATAAGCCGAGGGACACCAGGGCCTGCCAGTCACCCCTGGAAGTCAAGAAGAAACAAGGTCAACATCTCCTCCAGAGTCTCAGAGGGAGCAAGGCTCCAGGGAAATCTTTGTTCCCAACTTACAGCCTCCATTACTTGTGAGAAAATAACATTTCTGTTCTTTTAAGCCAGCTGGTTGTGACACTTTGTCACAGAAGCCCTGAGAAAATAATCCAGATGGTTTGTATCCATGTGATCTGGTGTGCTCATTTGAACACCTTTTCTGTGACCAGTTCATACTTCTTTTCTGCACCCATATAAAGTCTGATTGCACTTTTGATCAGTGAAAATACTTGAAATGGTCAGGATTTGGTCCCCTGGACAGATGGGGACCCGGCGCATGTCCTGTTCTAGGTCAGCATCTCTGTCCCTTCCAGTGGGAAAGTTGCTATGTCCCGTAAGAAGCCAGTGATGCTTTTCTGAGTTCACTGCTATGAGGTCTTGTTAATTTTTATTTAAAGGAGAGTTCTAGTCACTCGGTTCAATTCAGTTGCTCAGTCGTGTCTGACTCTTTGCAGCCCCATGAATTGCAGCACACCAGGCTTCCCTGTCCAACACCAACTCTTGCAGCTTGCTTAAACTCATGTCCCTTGAGTCAGTGATGCCATCCAACCATCTCATCCTCTGTCATCCCCTTTTGTTCCTGCCCTCAATCTTTCCCAGCATCAAGGTCTTTTCAAATGAGTCAGCTCTTTGCATCAGGTGGCCAAAGTATTGGAATTTCAGCTTCAACATCAGTCCTTCCAACGAACACCCAGGACTGATCTCCTTTAGAATGGACTGGTTGGATCTCCTTGCAGTCCAAGGGACTCTCAAGAGTCTTCTCCAACACCATAGTTCAAAAGCATCAATTCTTAGGTGCTCAGCTTTTTTATAGTTCAACCCTCACATCCATACTGGAAAAACCATAGCCTTGACTAGACGGACCTTTGTTGGCAAAGTAATGTCTCTGCTTTTTAATATGCTGTCTAGTTTGGTCATAACTTTCCTTCCAAGGAGTAAGCGTCTTTTAATTTCATGGCTGCAGTCACCATCTGCAGTGATTCTGGAGCCCAGAAAAATAAAGGCAGTATCATTATGAAGGTGAAAAGACCGGGGCCAAGCAAAGCTCAGGATTTTGTCCAAAAGCCCACAGTTGTTTACTAGCAAAGTGAGACTGGATTGATTCTTTTGACATATTGAAACACAATAGCATCAGTGAAACACTACATAAGGTGTGTGAATTTGAAGGGATGAGTATTGATTTTGGAAGTGTATAGAAATACATACTGAGAGAAGGCTAATAATTCAACAAAATGCTGGTGATAAAACCAGATGTCACTCATGACTCCTTAATTTCCAGTACTCTCCCTTCTATATTCAATTCTGACACATTTTGTCTTCTAAATTTTACCTTTTAGGGAGCCCTCCTTGACCATGCCTCCTGCCCTCAACTCCTTGTTGGGTACCATGACTTTGAACTGCACTATCATCCTATACTTCGTCTACCATAACACTCACTACACTGTCTGTTCATTTTATCTTTACTGGACCTATCTCCACCATTCCATAAGGATGAAGATCATGGCATCTATGTGACAAGGTACTGTTCAGCACTAGTGGTTACTAGGTAACTCACAGCCCAGACTTGGACTTGGAGAAAATGTCAATTTGCTAAGTAGGTAAGTGTTAGTTGCTCAGTCGTGCCTGACTCTTTGTGACCCTATGGACTGCATCCCACTAGGCTCCTCTGCCCATGAGATTTTCCAGGCAAGGATACTGGAGTGGGTTGCCATTTCCTTCTCCAACTGAGCTACAAGGGAAGCCCCTATCAATTCACTAAAGTTTAGTGTTTTCATTGGGTGTGTATGTGTTTCGGTTTGAGCCAGTTTTGGAAGCTTATACAAACTTACGGGAAATCTCTTCAGAAGTAAATAGGCTGTCAACAAAATCATATACAGAGACACAGACATCTTTCACAGAGATTAGCACACAGAGATTCAGGGGTATGGCTGCTAGCCTAGGTTGAACTGAACATCACAAAATTTGGGCTTTCTGATATAGCTTTCCAGGTGAGTTCACACATGGCTGTACTAAGGATGTCTAGGAATTTAGCGGAAGTCACCCAGAAATCCAGGGAGGGCATGCTTAAGTTACATTGGACCCTTAGGAGATGGGGAGAAAAAGAAAGTGACAATAGCTCTGATGGTGCCTCTTACAGCCAGATCAAGAGAGAAAATTGCAAAATCACCTGTTACATTGAGTCATGAGCATAATTGGGTAATTAGAGAAATAGTCTGGATTTCCAGTATGGGCATTCCTAAAAGAATTATTTACTCAATGCTTCTCAATGAAACTTGAAAGGAAATCACTTAGAAACCTTCTTTACATTCTGAATGCTAAGCAAGGAATAGCTGTAAAATTTGGCTCTAAAGCAATTTCTAAATTCTTTGGAGCAAGATGTTGGCTTACTTGTGCAAATTAGGGATAGACAGTTTTAAGCCATGGGGTTTGTTATGGTGGTGCAGCTTCAGGATATTAAGTCACAAAGGTGGGTTAGGACAGGGTTTACAGCCCAGGCTGTCTGGTTTTGAATCTTGATGCCACCTCTTAACTGCCGTGTGATATCAAGTGAGTCACTTAACTTCTCTGTGTCTCAGCTGCCTTTCCTATAACCTGGAGTGATAATCATACCCACCATGTAGGGCTGTTGTGAGCGTTAACTGTAATGCAATCCACATAGAGTGCTTAAAATAATGCCTGGAATGTAATTTCACTCAATAAATGTCAACTGTCCTCACCAGGTGCATTTTAACAAGGTTTCTGTAAACTGCTAGTTTGATCTCATAGAGTTAAAGACAATGGAATTTTTAAAAGATCACAAAGGTAATGATTATTCAAACTGGTATATAAGATCAGGGGTTGGCAAACTTCTTCTCTAAAGAAGCAGATAAATATTTTTGGCTTTGTGGGCCATGGGGTCTTTTCTGCAATGATAAAGTTTCTCTGTTGTATGAAAAGGACCATAGATGATACATAAGAGTAGGCACGACTGTGTTCTCAAAATAACTTATTTACAAAAACAAGACTAATTTTTTTTTTTTTAAAGAAACAGATGACAGGTGAGATCTGCCAATCCTTGATTTAGATAATTGTATACTGCTTTTGTCCAGACAGAGCCTTTTCTGTAAACAGCAAGTAAATATTCTGTTTTCTGCTTGAAATTCTTTTCCTTCCGTTTACATGATTGGTTTAAACACTTTATGTAAAGTACCTTTCTACAGGTTTCCCTGGTGGCTCAGAGGGTAAAGTGTCTGCCTGCAATGTAAGAGACCTGGGATTGATTTCTGGGTTGGGAAGAATCCCCTGGAGAAGGAAATGGTAACCCACTCCAGTACTCTTGCCTAGAAAATCCCATGGATGGAGAAACCTGGTAGGCTACAGTCCATGTGGTCGCAAAGAGTCGGACACAACTGAGAGACTTCACTTTCACCCTTCTAAACACACTCACATTAACATACCATTAGTTTTCTTCATAGTACATGCTGTAAGTTTCTAATATCTGGCATATTTTTTAGTCTATTTATTTGTTTTCATTTTTTTCATCCAATATAAACTTGAAAATGAAAGTAAGTAAAAGACAACGTGTTAGTTGAATATGACTTTTTCTGACTCCATGGACTATAGCCCCTCCAGGCTCCTCTGTCCATGGAATTCTCTAGGTAAGAATACTGGAGTGGGTTGCCATTCCCTTCTCCAGAGGATCTTCCTGACGAGGGATGGAACCTGGGTCTTCTGCACTGTAGGCATATTCTTTCCTGTCTGAGCCACCAGGGAAGCCCACAGGGCCCTTTATTCCTAGTGCTTAGAACAACTTATCCACAGTAGCAAATCAATATTTGTTAAGTAAATAAATAAGAGAATTAGTGACCATAAAGAACTAAGACATTTTGACAGTTTAAATACACATAAATTAAGTGCTACTCTCAGTAAAACACCCTTATTATTCACTTCTCTCCAAGTAAACTGATCTATGTATCTACTTTCAATATTCTAGGTTTAAAATGGGGCTTTCTTCCCCAAATTCATGGGCCCAGTGATGATCTGATTCCAGCTTATCAGTTTACTTAAGGCTGTTGATTGAAATATGTGTTCTGGAGAGCTTTTGAGTTGGCTCATTCATTATTAATCCACTTCTATTTAAGGCATCTATTTCATGTTTGCTTTTGTCATGATGACACAGTTTTGGAAAAGCCTGAAAAAGGATAAAAACAGCCCCTGAATCAGATGCTTCCGTCTTTTTCATTGTTCTTTGTTTAAGACCTCGTATAGTGTCAGGCACACAGTGGACACTTAACATGTGTGTTGGTTGCTCAGTCATGTCCAATTCTTTGTGGCCCCATGGACTATAGCCCATCAGCCTCTTCTTTCCATGAAATTCTCTGAGCAAGAATACTGAAGGGGTTGCCATTTCTTTCTCCAGGGGATCTTCCCAACCCAGAGATTGAATCCAGGTCTTCTACATTGCAGGTGAATTCTTTACTGTCTGAGCCACCAGGAAAGTCCGGGTACTTAACATATATATTTGTAAATCAACAAGTGAATCAGTCTTCATTGAGTTATTCTGAAACATTCTGCTGCTGGTGCTGCTGCTGGTAAGTAGCTTCAGTCATGTCTGACTCTGTGCAATCCCATAAATGGCAGCCCACCAGGCTCTGCCATCCCTGGGATTCTCCAGGCAAGAACACTGGAGTGGGTTGCCATTTCCTTCTCCAATGCATGAAAGTGAAAAGTGAAAGTGAAGTCGTTCAGTCGTGTCTGACTCTTTGCAACCCCATGGACTGCAGCATACCAGGCTCCTCCATCCATAGGATTTTCCAGGTAAGAGTACTGGAGTGGGGTGCCATTGCCTTCTCCCTGAAACATTCTACAGTAAGACTATTAGCAGAAGAGGTTGCACAGTCTAAAAACCACTGGTCAAAACAGAAAAGAATGTACTCTGTGTGTTGTGTGGGCACCAGAAAGTGAGAAGAGGAGGAATGTAAAATTCAATTTTGAAATAATCTTGCCTTTGATTTTTTTTTGAGTATTTGCAAAAGACAGAGAGATTTCTGAGAATAAAAAGAGCAATGGGAACACTGTGTTTCTCAAATTACCATATGCATATTATTTACCAGCATGATGAGGCAAGTAATGAATATATTAGGAGAGTAGCACTCAATCTCTTTGTATTTCTGATAAAATATCAGCCCTATCAAATTGCCCAGGAACAAATAGGATAGGTTATGAAAAGCCAGTTCTCACATTAACATGATCTGGCAGGTAGAGAAAATTGATTTCATAAACATTAAGCTGATATCAGAGCATAGACTCTGAGTGCAACAAAATACCTGTCTGGTTGTTTCTT
Source organism: Nanger dama (assembly GCA_917880005.1). NCBI lineage: Eukaryota > Metazoa > Chordata > Mammalia > Artiodactyla > Bovidae > Nanger > Nanger dama. The sequence continues at coordinate 426,059 of CAKJTW010000040.1, forward strand.
TTTTTCTGATATCTATTGCTGGAGCATCCAGTTGCCTGGAGGATTATAATTAAAAAAAAAAAAAACAGACTAAGAATGTTACTCTTCAGTGTCTGCTCCTCTGATAGATTCATGCCAAGAAAAAAGTGGACAATACCTAATATACGTCACTTGCACACTAAATAGCTGCCTTCCTTTCTGATTCAGAGAAGAAGTCCCCACTTTACAAAAAGCTCTTAGAACCTCAGGGTTGGACACATCTTTGGTGGTTGCCGGTTCCTAACAAATGAACCCTGTAAGTGCCTTTTTGTGGTACACTATATAATAAAGGGTTTTCTTAACTCTGCTTGAGTATTTCCATCACTTCACCTATGCATCTACTCTACTTTGTATATACCATTATTACTGCATTATTGCAACTCAAAACAAGTTTGCCTTGACCATTATGAACATCTGAGAGACAGAGGTCTCACTTCACTTTTGTGTCTCTAAAACTTTGCTGAGTGTCTGGGTCGTGGCAGGCTCACAACAAATATTTCCTGACTGAATAAAGCAATAAGTAAAAGCTTAATATGTCAAATAAAATTAATTTCTCTGCTTAGAAACTTCTACTTTCTGAAAGAGTATAAAAATTCAAGAAACAGCCTGTAGTATCACCACAGCATGTGTGCGTGTACGGGCTTAGTCGCTCAGTTGTGTCTGATTCTTTGTGACCTTATAGACTGTAGCCCACCAGGCTCCTCTCTGTCCACTGGGATTTTCCAGGCAAGAATCCTGGAGTGGGTTGCCATATTTTCCTAACCCAGGAGTGAAACCACATCTCCAACAGCGTGTCTATTCAAATTATTAGTCCATTTTTAATTACTAGTTTTTTGTTGTTTGTTTTGTTTTTTGCAACTGAATTGTAGGAGTTCCTTACAAATTTTAGATGTTAATTCCTTATCAGATATGAGGATACTTTCTTCCAATCCATAGGCTCCTTTTTCATTGTATTGTTTCCTTTGCTGTGCAGAAGCATTTAGTTTGATATACGGTATCATTTATTTTATTTTTGGTATTTGTGCTTTTGGTGTCATATTCATGAGATTATTGAAAAGACCAATGTCATGAAGCTGTCCCTCTATGTGTTCTTCTAGGAGTTTTACAGTTTTAGGTGTTTAAGTTTTTAAACCATTTAAAATTGTTTTTTGTGTATGCTGTAAGATAAGGGCTCAATTTCATTCTTTGGTATTTGAATATCCAGATATCGCAGAATTATTTGTTGAAGAGAATATCCTTTCCCCATTGTGTATTCTGGAAGCCTTGTTAAAGACTAGGGACTACATATGTGTGAATTTGTTTCTGGGCTTTCTATTCAGTTTCACTGGTATATATGCCGATCTTTATGTTTGATCACTGTACTTTTGTAATATAATTTTAAGTCAACAAATCTGGTGCCTTCAGATTCTTTATTCTTTCTCAAGATTTATCTGGATATTTGTGGTCTTTTTGTGGTTCCATGTGAATCACAGGACTTTTTTTTCTATTTTTCTAAAAAATGCTATTGGGATTTTGATAGGGATTGCATTGATTTGGGTAGTATGGACACTAATAATATTAATAACAATAATTAATATTAATAATATTCATGTTAATAATTTTAAATCCAACCCACCATAAACATGGGCTACCTTTCCATTTGTTTGTGTGTTCTTTAATTTCTTTCATCAGTGTTTTGTAGCTTTCTGTATACAAGTCTTCCACCTTCTTGCTTAAGTTTATTCTTAAGTATTTTATTCTTTTCAGTGCTACTGTGAATGGGACTGTTTCCCTGATGTCCTTTTTAGGTAGTTTGTTGTTTTTCTTGCCTAACTGCTCCACCTCGAAGCTCCAATACTAGGTTGAATAGAACTGGTGAGAAATGGGCCTTCCTGCCTTCTCTCCTGATCTTAAAAGAAAAGCTTTCAGTTTTTCACCTCTGACTATGATGTTAGCTATGGACTCTTCATACATGGATTGTTTTATCCTGATGTACTTTCCTACTTTTCTTGTTTGTTGAGGGTATTTATCATGAAGAAAGTTAAATTTTGTCAAATGCTTTTATGACATTTATTGAGACAATCGTGATTTTCATCCTTTATTCTGTTAATGTGATGTATCACATTAAATGATTTCGATATATTGAACCATTACTGCATCCCAGTGATCAATTCCATTTGATCACGGTGTATGATTCTTTTAATGTGTTGTTGGATTCCTGGGCCACACTGGCGTGATAAGTCTGAGTTTTCTTCCATCTCTACCTTATTAGTTTAAGATTTATTCACTTGTAATTCATGAATGAAAGAGAAAAGGCATCAACGAGGACTGACTTCATGGTCTTCATAATGTTTTTGAGCATAATTATTTTATTCACAATATACATCTCTGCAATGTGCACACTATTTTAATATATTGGAGATTAAGTTTCTCCCATAAAGGTCTTTACATTCTTAAAGCCACCTCAATTTTGAAAGCAAAGTTGGTTATATTCTATGTCTACTGAGGTTAACTCATCAGTAATGCATCTAGAGAGCCCAGATACTGTAAGTTTTATATTGAATAGCTAAGGCTCTCGGTGAGTTCTAAATCACTTTGGAATCTGATTGGCAATTTTGCTGGTTGGGGAAAATGCTCACAGTGAAATAGAACAACTAGAATGGAGAAGGAAACAGTAGTTGCCCTGGGATGGTTACTTCATCATTCACTTTCCCCAACTTTAATTAGTCCTAAGTACTATGCTTACTCCTTGGAAGAAAAGTTATGACCAACCTAGACAGCATATTGAAAAGCAGAGACATTACTTTGCCGACTAAGGTCCGTCTAGTCAAGGCTATGGTTTTTCTTGTGGTCATGTATGGATGTGACAGTTGGACTCTGAAGAAAGCTGAGCGCTGATGAATTGATGCTTTTGAACTGTGGTGTTGGAGAAGACTCTTGAGAGTCCCTTGGACTGCAAGAAGATCCAACCAATCCGTTTTGAAGGAGATCAGCCCTGGGATTTCTTTGGAAGGAATGATGCTAAAGCTGAAACTCCAGTACTTTGGCCACCTCATGTGAAGAGTCGACTCATTGGAAAAGACTCTGATGCTGGGAGGGGTTGGGGGCAGGAGGAGAAGGGGACGACAGAGGAGGAGATGGCTGGATGGCATCACGGACTCGATGGACGTGAATCTGAGTGAACTCCCGGAGTTGGTGATGGACAGGGAGGCCTGGCGTGCTGCAATTCATGGGGTCGCAAAGAGTTGGACACAACTGAGCGACTGAACTGAACGGAACTGAAGTGCTGCACATGTCGACCAAACATCTTACAGTGATAATTGTCAGAAAGAGGAGCCCCAAGGAGCAGTCATGTAGAAACTAGCAAGCTCAGTGAGAGTTAGAAAGGCTGGATTCCATCCTGAGATGTTTTTTGAAATATAGCCAATGCAGGTGGTATTTGAAGGCTGTTGAGTAGAGAAAGATTTTCCTCCCAATTAATTTGGTGTTTAGAATTGCTTCAAGAATGGCTGTTCATAATAGACCTCAAAAATTTCCTTTAGTCATTGGTAGTATGAACAAGTTAACAGAGAACCTCCACAAACCCTTCATCATGATCTTCAAATCTAAGATTAAGGAATTCTTACAAAGCTAGATTCACCAAGTCACTGCCAGAGTCTGGTTCTATCAACAAACCAATTAGTGAACTGATATGACCTGCTGGTTGGGGAATACAATAAGATATAATATATTTTATCACACCTATAGATGTAATATCACAAGTTGAATCAAGATTGCTGAGAGAAATATCAATAACCTAAGATACGCAGATGACATCCCCTAATGACCAGAAAGCAAAGACAAAATAAAGAGCCTCTTGATGAAGCTGAAAGAGGAGAGTGAAAAACTTGCATAAAACTCAACATTCAAAAAATGAAGATCATGGCATCCAATCCCATCACTTCACAGCAAATAGATAGGGAAAAAATGGAAATGGTGACAGACTTTATTATCTTGGGCTCCAAAAATCACTGCAGAAGGTGACTGCAGCCATGAAATTAAAAGACGCTTGCTTCTTGGAAGAAAAGCTATGACAAACCTAGACAGTGTATTAAAAAGCTGAGACATCACTTTGCCGACAAAGGTCTGTAGAGTCAAACTGAGGTTTCTCTAGTAGTCATGTATGTATGGATGTGAGAGTTGGACCATAAAGAAGGCTGAGTGCCAAAAATTAATGCTTTTGAATTGCAATGCTGAAGAAAACTCTGGAGAGATCTTTGGACAGCAAGGAGATCAGTCCTAAAGGAAATCAACCCTGAACATTCATTAGAAAGACTGATGCTGAAGCTGAAGCTCCAATACTTTGGCTACATGATGTGAAGAGCTGACTCACTGGAAAAGACCTTGATACTGGGAAAGACTGAGGGCAGGAGGAGAAGGAGGTGACAGAGAATGAGATGGTTTGATGGCATAATCGACTCAATGGACATGAGTCTGAGCAAACTCTGGGAGATAGTGAATGACAGGGAAGCCTGGCATGCTGCAGTCCATGGGGTCACAAAGAGTTGGACACAACTGAGCGACTGAACAACAACAATACATCTTATCACATATATAGATATAGTAAATGTGATGCTGGCCTTTAAGAAACCTTAGTGTAGTGGGAAACAGACATGCAAAGGAATCATTTGCGATACAGGTTTGTAACTGTGTTTTCGAGTATAGTTACTTTCTTCATAACATACATCCCCTTGCCATGCACACACTGTTTTACTACACTGGAAATTAAGTTCCTCCCACAAAGGCCTTTGCATTCCCAAGAAGACACACACTTTAAGAGAGCCCTTTCTTAAACACTGTTGTAATCAGAATGTGGGTGGCAACCTTATTTCCTAATTGAGGTTTAGGAAACACCTTGATGTCTTCCCCAGGAGTGTGGGGATTATAACTCCTCCTGAGACCATAAAGTCAAGTACATATGCCCAGGGTAGGGCATCACACATGCTGTCAGTAGTTTAGAAAGGTGGGAATTTAATTCCTCTCTCTGTAGGGAAGGATGGAGATCTCAGAATATAAAGGCTGAGAGCGAGGAAGGGCAATCCCAGTGCTTGTCTGAGAGTAGTGCTCTGGCCAGAGCAACTATTAGATTAACCAGGGAAATCAAGGTAGGTTTAAAAAGGCAGATCCAGGTTCTGCACAAGACCTTTCTGAAGCAAGATTTCTTTTACTCTTTTGGAAAAGAGTTGGCGAAGAAGAGGGAAGGGCAGTTTTCCAACTGGCTTGTGAACAGAAAAGGATCTCCAGTCACATCACCACTCCCACCTCTCACCTCATGCATTTGTCCCTAATTTCTTACATCAACCCAGGTAGAAAGTATAGTAAAGATTTAATGTAGGAATGCAGGGGGACAGCCACAGCTGGGAAAATGACCAACTGGGTTTGTGACTGGACCTGCTCCCACGAGACCCACATTTCTGCTGCCAGTTGCTGTTTTGCTCAGCTCTCTGAGATCTGCTGCTCATACTTAGTTGCACTGCTTCCAGCTGTGCCTAAGGAGCAGTGTTGCTTCATTTCTGCCCTCATTTCTGGAAGATGAAATGCTTCCTCAGGTTCCCATGAATCAGCTGTCTTTCTCATTTCTGAAATTATCAAGCCATGGCTTTAAAAAGGAGATTTCTTTCCTGTGATGAAATGAAATGCAGAGATAGTGCAACCATTTTTCACTCAGAGTAGAAGTTGACAATCAGAATGTATGTCTTGGGAGGCAAGAGTTTAACCAAGGCTGAATGGTAATGGCATTCGATGATAGCTAAAAGCTATGATTGTCTGACATGTGTATTCAGGGTTTGTTGAGAAAAAAGCTTTTGTAAAAATCAGAGCCAAGATAAAAGACAAATTCCAAACCAGAAGAGGCAAACTTAGAATAACCACAATTGTAAAAGAATCAGAATATAGACAAAATTCAAAGCACTACTGACTTTGTGAAAAGAAATCTTGGTTTGTAATTAGACAAATATATTTTAACACTCAAAAAATAATGACAATAAAATGTGGTAAAAAAAAAATGACTTCTCAGATATATATGGTGCTTCTTTTGGAACCAACTGGATAAAAAGATTTTCATCAGTGGCATATGTCAATACATTTACTGTGGTAGAACTGGAAGAAAACTGATTTTTAAAACTTTATGATAGTATGTTAAATATATCTATGTTTATAATGCAGATAGGGAAACAATAGAGAATTCATCACAGGTTTAATCCTTTCATCTTTAAAGGAATGAACTTGGAAAGGTGTTCATTCTGTAAATATTCTTTATATATTTGGAGAATTTAGCTAAAATTCTAAGTTGGACAATTTTACAACCCATTTTTTGAAATATTTCAAATTGTTGTTCCCTTAATACAGTTACTTTGACCTTAGTTATCTAGAAAATTATTTCAATATCCAATTCACTTTGTGGAATCAATCTTTAGACATGGATCTACTACCCTCTGGGGCTTCCCACGTGATCCAGTGGTAAAGAATCTGCCTGCCAATCCAGGAGCCACAGGGGACATAGGTTTGATCCCTGGCTTGGGAAGATCCCTGGAGGAGGAAATGGCAATCCACTCTAGCATTTTTGCCTGGAAAACTCCATAGACAGAGGAACCTAGCAGGCTACAGTCCATAGGGTCACAGAGTCGGACAAGACTGAGTGACTGAGCATGCTCGCACTACCACTTTCTACATGTTAAGACTAACGATATTCCAACTATCCCATTTAAACTGAACTTCCAGAGTATGGGCCTTTTGAGAATTAGTGATACTTTTTGTGATGCTAATAAAGGGAGCCCCTCTAGGGAAAAAAAAAAAAGACAACATTTTGGGTGTGAGTAGTCACTGCTTACTGCAAATTCCCATGTGAGCCAAGGAGGAGTAAGGAGCTAGAGAGTGGGCTTTGACGCTGGATAGATTTGGGGTGGAATTCTAGGTTTGCAGGAACATTAATAAGCTTTTTTTTTTTTTTGACTTTGAGGTTTGCAGGATCCGCTCTGACCAGGGATTGAACCCCGGCTATGGCAGTGAAAGTGCCAGTCCTAGCCAATGGACCAACCAGGGAATTCCCTGAACAAGCTTTAATCTTTAGGAGGTCTGGGTTTTTCACTAGTAAGAGAAGAATATCTACATTTATGTTATGGGGTTGCTGTGAGTACAGGGTACATAGTATATGCCCAGTAAATACTAGTTTCTTTCCTCTCAGGGAAAGGAGAAATCCTAGAAGCCAAACTTTGATTTTAAAAGAGACAATTTTTTAAATTAACATTTTACAGGAATTTGATATTGCCAACAAGAGAGATCTAAGCTTTAGATTTTAAAATACCCATTACTTGCACTTAAGTAGGGAAAAGAAGTAAATTATAGGTAGCGTCTATGTTTGGGAATTTTTAAAGTATGCATACATGTAGAGTTTTAAAGATGTAAGACATGTACATCAAATAAATACATACACACAGTTTCTTTAATTTTTGAAGAACTAGTAAGCCTTCACACGTTTTAGAAGAGTACAGGAAGGTGACCTTTAAAAATATAGCTTTGGGTTGTAAAACAGTGTTTTGGACCCCAATGCACTGAATAAGTGAAACTGGCAATTTTTATCTGCTAATCTTTATCTAATGTAACCAAAATTCTTAGAATTCAAAGTGTTGAGCTGCTTGGTAATTTCCTTTTAGTATAATCATCTTCATCTAGCTCAGTTTACATTTGACTGATCTTAAAAGACCTGAGGTTTCATGAAAAGGTAAAGTCATTATCAGAATACCATTGTCAGTTTTGTTTGTGGTTTTGATAATATCTCTGTTTATTCCTTTTGGCTTAATCAAATATTATATGTTAAATCAGGGGGCTAAATGGTTGACCTAGTTTGGAAGACCTAAGGAAGCCATGTAGTTTTAGCAAATTAAAACCTATGTTAATTAATTAGTAACCCTGTAAATAACCAGCTTTCACCCAGCTCACATGTAAAATACTTGCAGACAACTAAGTTTCTCAGACAATTTCTACCAAGGCTGAATTGTAGGTGCACTTCAGAAGTTAGGGATCTCTGCTGAAGACTTTTAGCAATCGTAATTTTAATTTTACCATCTACACACTTATGTGGGCTTCCCTGGTGGCTCAGATGGTAAAGAATCTGCCTGCAATGTGGAAGGCCCAGGTTTGATCCCTGTGTTGGGAATGTCCCCTGGAGGAGGGTGTAGCAACCCACTCCAGTATTTTTACCCGGAGAATCCCCATGGATAGAGGAGCTTGGTGGGCTACAGTCCAACGGGTTGTGAAGAGTTGGACACGACTGAGTGACTAAGCACACACATTTATATAAACAGATCTTGAAAGTATTTTTAATGTGCATCTCTAATCATTTTCATTGTTTGTAATTCATATTATTTGCTTTTAAATAAGACCTTTCCTAAGTTCTCAAAAAATTAGAAAATTTCAGTGTGAAATTTCACAGTACGCTTTGCTATATGGATCAACCAAGTTTCAGGGTATTTCCCACCAACCCAAAGTCACTCAGGAAGACAGTCGTTGAGGCAAAAACACAAATTCTTGTTTCAGTCTATCACAGGGCTCATTTCTTCCTCTTTAGTTTTTCTTACCAGAGAGGGAGGACTATTCTAGAGTTTTCCATTAAAAACACATACTTTCTGAGGACAAGCTGGCCCCAAACAGAGCTCCTGCTGTTTTTGTTCGTTCATTGTTGAAATGTAGCTTATGATCTCTGCGTTTGGAAGGCAGGGGACTTCTGTCCAGACTTATCCACTGTTTACAGCCCTGAAATGTAAATCTCCTTTAAAACAACAACAAATGGAATCATGCTGTCTGACTAATGATGTGTGATAACTCCAAACTGGATTTAAGCCATTTATCATATAGTTTATTGCCATGGCAGGGTCTGATTAATAGTCACCATCTGCATTTTCTGGAAATACAGTTACATCCTTAGTAGTCTGTTATGAAATTAAAGCCTGCAAAGGGGGAAATACAGGATGAATATTGAAAAGGGCTCTGACTACAATAGTATGAAAATGATAAAATCACCAATGTGGGCGGTTTAAGGAGAAAGAAGTTTTATTTTCATATGCCTTTGAGAGGAAAGGATAGTGTAGGATCTGAAAGAGACATCCCTTTACCTCCATAGGAGTCGATGACAAAGCAATGGAAATTTCCGTTGTTTTTCTGAAGTAAAATTACATGCTCTAGGTGAGTAGTGGACTTCCCTCCAGGAACGAGCTACTGATGTATTGTGCATAGTAGGTATCTAAAACATATTTGTTAGATGGATGAAGGGATGAATGAAATGATTTAACAAAAACCTGCACAGAATAGAACTACTCAGGCAACATCTTTGAGGCTGTAGGAAACACTACTGTCACATAACATTTCCAGCTCTCTTTTCTTTCTAGGCACACAGGAAGGCCCCACTTGCTTGGTACCCTGAATTCAGGCATGGCCATGAGGGCCATGAAATGAGAGTAGAAGTGACTTCTGTTCCTTCCAGGCGGTTGTATCTAAGAGCTGGTGTGTGATGTTTCATGCTGCTCTTAGCTTGCAGCAGTGAAATCATGAGCTGATATGAAGAGGCTGCAAGAACTGAAGCACCAGGTTGGAAAGCTAAGTCAACAGGAGGGCATCTGCTCTGGAGAACTGCCTGGATCCACAGCAGACTTTGTTGGAGCAAGAAGTAAACCTTTGTTTTTATAAGCCAATGCATAGCAGCTGGGATATTTGAGAGATGATCAAGATGGCCCATAATATCTCCCATCCAACATGATCTTCCAAAATCACTGCAGATGGTGACTGTGACCATGAAATTAAAAGAAGCTTGCTCCTTGGAAGAAAACCTATGACAAATCTAGACAGCATATTAAAAAGCAAAGACATTATTACTTCACTGACAAAGGTCTGTAGAGTCAAAACTAAGGTTTTTCCAGTAGTTGTGCGTGGATGTGAGAGTTGGACCATAAAGAAGGCTGAGCGCTGAAGAACTGATACTTTTGAATTGTGTTGGAGAAGATTCTTGAGAGTCTCTTGGACTGCAAGGAGATCATACCAGTCAATCCTAAAGGAAATCGGTCCTCAGTATTCACTGGAAGGACTGATGCTGATGCTGAAGCTTCAGTACTCTGGCCACCTGATGAGAAGAGCTGACTCATTAGAAAAGACCCTGATGACTGGAAAGATTGAAGGCAGGAAGAGAAGCGAACAAAAGAGGACAAGATGGTTGGATGGCATCACTGACTCAACGGACAAGAGTTTGAGAAAGCTCTGGGAGATGAGGAAAGAGAGGGAAGCCTGTGTGCTGCAGTCCATGGGGTTGCAAGGAGTTGGACATGACTTAGTGAGTGAACAACAACAAAGGTCTGTTCCATAGCTTCTTAATTAAACTTCATAGCTGATTTTCATTATTCATAACATGTTGGGAGCTATGTGTCCCAGAGAAAATATAAAATGTACATTGGTAGTTTGTAGAGAAGGCAAAATAAATATTCCAACCAAGGAGCAAACCAATACAGAGCAAGGAACCAACTACACATAGATGACATTGATACACGTGACGACTTCATATCATTCATGTATCACTCAGAGCAACAGGATGGGCAGAATGGAGAGACGATGTAGGGCCATGTACATATTCACAAAGTTTCACACAGTTTAACAGAGGCAAGCTAGGGGATTGGAAAGGCTATGGGGCTTGCCATTCACAAGACCTGGAATTAAATTGCAGCTCCTCTGTAACTTGCTGTTTGAACTTCAGCAGATAACTTTTCCATGTCTCAATTTCTATATTTTATTATGGGGATAATAATTTCCATCATGCAGGGTTATTTTGAGGACAGAAAATCATGCATATAAAATAAAATGCCTGGTATGTTGTGATCATTTAATAAAGGGTAGTTATCATTGTCATATTTTAGTAAGAATGATAATTAGTAGCAACCTCTCCAACAAAAAAGTGTTTTGTAAACCCTTGGATTACAAAATCCAGCAGTCAGTTTGCTTCTTGGTGGTTTGCTGAGAGATCTGTCATTTGGATTTAGGCCAAGGTGTAGACTGTCCTCTTGTTCTGCCCTTTCATTTCAAAACAAATTCTTCTGGGATCTCTTCTCTCAAAAAGTTATTGTAGTGACCAGTCTCAAATCTGCCTGGTTCACGTCTGTGGGCCAGAAATATAGGTCTCCACTTGTGAGGACTTACTCCACAAAAAAGCCATATGCAAAAGTAGCCAGTAAGCCATGGTCCCTTCTGGGTTTTCAGCAATAACACTAAAATGATTGTTATTATATAACAAAAACAGGGAGGAAGTGATTCACAACCCAATTATTCACACACAGCCAGTGTTGCATTCTAAGAAATTCTTCGATTTTCTCAAGGTGGGTTGCTAGTTTTACAATTGTATTTCTTTTCCCCATTTTTGCCTCATCTCTCTGTCAGCTGCCCCCATCCCTTTACCCCATCACACACACACATTCACACACATACACATCATTATTTCTCCAGTACTGTGGGAAGCCAGCCTCCTTGACCCTGTGTCATCATCTGGAACCAAGGACAATGGTTACACATTTGGTTACATCTGCAATAGTATCTAAATCTCTGGTGCCCGTGTAGGTTGCTTTATTTACTGCTAAGTCTGCTGACATGAGGTTCCTTGTCTCCAGAGAGAGCCCTGCTGATAGATTTCCAGAATCAATCACACGGACTTGATGATTCCTTTCACGAGGCTTGGTAATTTTCTCAGAACTGTGGTGTTGGAGAAGACTCTTGAGAGTCCCTTGGACTGCAAGGAGATCCAACCAATCCGCTCTAAGGAGATCAGCCCTGGGATTTCTTTGGAAGGAATGATGCTAAAGCTGAAACTTCAGTATTTCACCTCATGTGAAGAGTTGACTCATTGGAAAAGACTCTGATGTTGGGAGGGATTGGGGGCAGGAGGAGAAGGGGACAACAGAGGATGAGATGGCTGGATGGCATCATTGACTTGATGGATGTGAGTCTGAGTGAACTCCGGGAGTTGGTGATGGACAGGGAGGCCTGGCGTGCTGTGATTCATGGGGTCACAAAAAGTCGGACACGACTGAGTGACTGAACTGAACTGAACTAAAGTCTGCTGATCATGAGGTTCCTTGCCTCCAGAGAGAGCCCTGCTGATAGATTTCAAAATCAATCACACGGACTTGATGACTCCTTTCACTATGCTTGGTAATTTTCTCAGATCCCTGAGGATTTGTTGACAAATTACTGTAGTTTGCCAACACTGGATTCTAACATTTGGGGTCAAATAAAATATATATGTGAGGATATTTTCTATACCAAATGCAATGATTAGCTTCCAGATAGAAGGCTCATAGAATTATGGATCTCTTATGCTAGAAGACCCCTTCCATTTAAAGGAGTCCAAATTCTTGGGGGAAGCAAAGACTCTGACAGCCAGCACTGAAAGCTCAAATAATTTAAGGTGAAGAAACTCTTGGGGGTCATGAAAAGAATGTCACAACCATTTCCTTGCTTAAAAACTTCATGACACGTTTTCAGTTTTATTCATTTATTCAGTCTCACACTGCCCTTTCTCTAACTCATTTTAAAACTATTTTTCTTTATCCACTGCCATCATTGCAAAGCATTCAAGGTTGTGTCCTTCCAATATGAAGAAATAGTACTCTCAGCAGGGACACTTTTTTTTTTTTAAACTGTTTTCTCAATGGTTGTGATGGATTTACACTCTCTTGTCTGATTCACGTTGTAATCGATTTCACTCATTTGTGAAACTGAGTAAGGTATGTGACCAGGAAACAGAGTAGAGCTAATTTTTGAGATAATAACCCATTGAGCTGGTGGCACTAGTGGTAAAGAACTCTCCTGTCCATGCAGGAGACATAAGAGACGAGGGTTCAATCCCTGAGTTGGGAAGATCCCCTGGAGAAGGGGCTAGCAACCCATTCCAGTATTCTTGCTCAGAGAATCCTATAGACAGAGTAGCCTGGAAGGATACAGTCCACGGGGTCACAAAGAGTAAGACATGACTGAAGTGACATTCAAAAGCAGTCAACGGCTTCCCATCTCGCACAAAGTAGAAATCGAGGCTACTATAATGACCCATAAGGCTCCTTAGGATCTGGCCTCTGGGTATGAAATCACCTCTTTCTATTCACCACTCCTCTACTTGTGCCACTCCAGTCACTCTGGTCTCCTCGATGCTCCTGGAGCATACCAAGCATGCACCCACTTCAGGGTTCTTGCACTTGCCATTTCTGCTGACTACAGCACTCCTTCTTCAAATATATCTCCATGGTTTGCTCTCTCAATTTTGGGAGGGGGTGTCTTTGCCGTAAATTACTTGCGTCAGTGATTTCCTCGCCAGTTTTGTCATTTGCCACTGGTAAGAAGGCAACTGTCCAGGCTTCCCCACTGTAGAGTGCCCAGCTCTGATTCACCCCTCCCCAAGGGGCAGGGGGTATGTGGGGCCAAGCTGTGTTGCCTGATTAGAGCCCACTGCTCTCTTCCCACTTCTGGACAACATTCTGAGTACCCACAGTTCCCTGACCCAGAGGCCTTGAGCCCATATCCAAGGCAGTGCTGTCAGTGGGCACACTCCCGGGCCTGAGAAGAGGGCCAAGAAGCAGCTGTTCATGGGGTATGTGATTGGAACCTACACCTATGGGCTCAAGCACCCACATGCACCTGTTTTAGAGCCCTCGTGGTGCACAGCTTCGCTGCCTGCAGAGCCTTGCTGTAGGCAGGGAAAGAGCAAGTGAACTTACTTTCTAGTGCAGCACTTGGAGGGGTCTGAGAAAGTCAAATTTGAATACGACCTGCTAAGATGTAATGAATGAATATTTATGGTTAAGGTAGAGGATGGTCCATATTTGATTTCAGAGATTGTCAAATATTTGGACATTTGACATGAGACCTTCATTTGTACTTTCCCCCAAACCCTGCAAATATTAGGGGCATTTCTGACTATCCATGACTATTTTTCTGTAATTGCTTCCCCTCCTGTGGACACTCCACATCACTCTGCTTTTCTTTTTATTTCTCTCCTTAGCACTTATCACCATCTGACACACTATTTATTCAGTTCATCTCCTACACAGAGCATGTAAGCCCCGTTGAGGGCAGGAGTAATTTTCTGTTTTGGTCATTGCTATTTCCCTAGTACCAAGAATAACCCCTGGCATACGGTGAAAAGTGAAAGTGTTAGTTGCTCAGTCGTGTCCAACTCTTTGCAACTGTAGTTCACCAGGCTCCTCTGTCCATGGAATTTCCCAGGGAAATACTGGAGTGGTTGCCAATCCCTTCTCCAGGGGATAGACACTCTCAAACATTCATTGAATGAACGAATGAATGATTGATGGCTATCCTCTAGTAAGCACATACCATTTACATGAATTATATCATTTAAATCTAACTAATCCTGTGGGCCTACTATAATAAACCCAATTATTATCTCCATTTTACAGTACAGTCTTAGAGGGTTGAAATAGCTTCCCTGAAGTCACACAGCTTCTGAATAGGAGAGCTAGAATTTGATCACAGGCCTCTTCATCTCCAAAGCCCCTGTTCTCTCCACCATATTGCCTTTGGCTAGGCCAAAATCCAAACAGATTTAGAGGATGTATGATACAAGGATTTCTATCCCATTTGCCTGGCTGGATGCCCCTTCAAACCTAAGACAGCATTGAATTGACAGGAGAACTTGAAATTGGTAAGCACTTTTCTTTTAGAAATTTGAATTTATTTATTTTCTTTGTTTAGCCAGGCCAAGGTAGTGATAATATATATTTGTTGAGGAAAATTCACATAAACAAGGTGCTTGGACTGAAAATATTTGGAAGAAGAATCAATATTTTCCATTAGTCAGATGCATTCAAGATGGATGACTTACATAGTGATTTAGGGTCGGAGTAGACAATTAGGACAGAGGATCCTGACATGCTGCAGTTCATGGGGTCGCAAAGAGTCAGACATGACTGAGCAACTGAACACCACCAAGAGCAATTATCAGTTGTCCATAAAACAGCCTGCACTTCAAAACAAAGGCAGAAATTGGAGGAGAAAGGACTTCAGCACTATTTTTCTCAGTGTTAGGTTTATTCATATCTGTTTTCATTTAGTTAAGACTATGAACATTTTGGCAATAGCATCACCACTCAATGGACATGAGTTTGAGCAAACTCTGGGAGATAGAGGAGGATGGGGTTGCATAGAGTCAGACATGACTTAGCAACTGAGCAACAAAAACATGAGCATTTCATTCTCATGTGGACTGTGGCTTGAGATATCATGGAAAAATTACAGATGCCTCAGTGGGGCTGCTTCTCACTCAAGCTTCCTCAGGGTCTTCTGGTTTGCTTACTGTTGACAAAAGCCACACTCTTACTAAATATAGAGTAATTTACTAGCATAGTGTACAACTTTCAGTTTTGTGTCTCTCCCACATTCTTTCATTTTCAGAACTTCCTCCTGCTCACTGCACATTATTCTAGTAAGACTGAACAGGTGCACATGTAGTCCACGCAAGTCAGCCACCTGCCTCTTCAACTCATGGGTAAGTCCAAAGGTTAGCATATGACTCAAGCAGGGACACTGGGGTCTCTTCACAGAGACAGGAAGAGAAGCAGAGAGAGATGCTCTCTCATTTGGAGACTGTGAGCTGCAAGGACCTATGAGTCTGGTAAGACTGATGCCTATCTTCCCTTTCACATGGAGAAAGTTTGTCAGAGCAAAAACCAACACAGATGGAAGCAGAGAGGAGAGAAAGAAAGGGAAGGAGAGATGATGTTTGCTCTTTGGATACTGGTACAATTGTCTGAAGGTCAACCTATAGTTTTTTTCAGACTTTGGAACTGATGGTATTAATTTATTTTTTAAATGGATTTAATTTTGTTTGGGCCAGTTTGAGTTAGGCTCTATCACTTGCAACCAAAAAAGTCTTGATAACTATAAATATTATGATAGGCAACACTGTACCAAAATAAGTGATTGTAGTCAGGCAGCACTTGTGACAACATCACAGGAGCAATGTGAGCTAGTGGTCCTCAGTGCCTGGTACCCAAGAGAAGGAGAGACGATGCTTGCACATTGGGTCTGTTGTTTTTAGTCCTTAAGTAGTGTCTGACTCTTTTGCAATTCCATGGATTACAGCCCATCAGGCTCCTCTGCCCATGGGATTTCCCAGGTAAGAATACTGGGATGGGTTGCCATTTCCTCCTCCAGGCTATCTTCCTGACCCAGGGATCGAAACTTGCATCTCCTGCATTGTCAGGAGGGTTCTTTACCACTGAGCCACCTGAGAAGCCTGTAGCCAGGATTAGAGTCCCATTGTGGCTCAGAGGTTAAAGTGTCTGCCTCCAATGCGGAAGACCTGGGTTCGATCCCTGGGTCGGGAAGATCCCCTGGAGAAGGAAAAGGCAACCCACTCCAGTATTCTTGCCTGGAGAATCCCATGGATGGAGTAGCCTGGTAGGCTACAGTCCATGGGGTCGCAAAGAGTTGGACACGACTGAGCGACTTCACTCACTCACTCGACAGCCTGCTTCCTTCCAGCTTGGCCAGAGAGCCCAAGTTACTAAAGTGCCTCAACTGAGCATTTTTCCAGCCTCCGCCAAGGCACATTCACTCTTAAACTTTCATCCTATCAGCCCCAGCTTCCTGTTCTGTGAGGCTGGGAACCATGAGGTTAGAAAGACTAACTGGGGAGATGGCAAAAGCCCTGCTTCTGAAAGCAGAATATTGACAGATATCTCAAGCAGGCCCTTGAGGACCAAGGGGGAGCAGTGAAGTGCGTCTAGACCAGTGAGTTCCAGTGGGCACGTTCGGAAGTCACTGGTGAATGGGAAAGGCTTCCTGAGAGCCATGGTGGTTCACCGAAGGCATAGCAGAGAAAGCTGCAATTGGGGGTGACTCGGATAGATGCAGTCATGTCTGAAGATCGGCCTGTAGTACTCACCTCTAGTCTCCTCATTCGCTGGTGGCTCTAGCCAGAAGTTACTACTATGGCAACCAAGTGCTTTGGCATCTTTCAGCCTTCTCTTGGCTTCTAGAACA
Source organism: Nanger dama (assembly GCA_917880005.1). NCBI lineage: Eukaryota > Metazoa > Chordata > Mammalia > Artiodactyla > Bovidae > Nanger > Nanger dama. Next base: position 443,120 of record CAKJTW010000040.1, read on the forward strand.
CCTTCATGGCCTGCTCTTTTCCTCTGAGGGTAATCCAGTCAAGAAAGGAAAGAGAGCACAAAGCTTTCTTTCCTGAGTTCAGATCTAGTGCCCACATCCAAGTCAGAAAGGCCACAGATTGGCAATGCTGCTTCTTCTCAACTCAGAAAACACTAGAACCTGTTCCCAGAGGGCGGTCCATCCTATTGATACAAATAAATAGTGTCAGCATGACAGACAGAAGCCCCTGGGTTTCAAGGGGATGTTTGGCTGTTATGTTGAGTGAGTAAAGAAATGAGCCCTCTCTAGGGACTGGGCCACCAGGGCTCTTACTTATCCAAGGAATGTGGCAAATTTCTGAGGCTATTATTTACCTATAAACTCAAGTATTTCCTTTCATGGCAAACAGGTAGTTAGTGATCTTAGCAAGGAGTATGGAACGTTTTCTGTATTTCTCACTAAAGTCATACTAGCAAGCAAGATTCAAATTCTCTTTTGCTCTGTGTTATTCAGTGCAGCCCAAGTCACCAATGCCCAATGAAGATGTATCTGGCATTTGTGGCTGGGTCTAGGTCAGAAGTAATTCTTCCCCTCAGACCTGCTTCTAAGTCAGCCCTGTGACACTGATCTTACCTACAATGACTTTTATTAAATAAAGCATTTGAGAGACAAAATGCAAAAGTGACCTCACTTCAGTGTCCAAAGTGACAGCACCCAAACAGAGGAAAAACTACTGGGATCTGAGATTCTGGGGTGTGGTGGGGGAGACAGAGAGGGTGACTACTACTCAGGATGTAGGTTCTCTCCTGGGCTGGCATGTGTTACTGTAATACAGATAGCCGAGCACTGCCTTTGGGCCAATTTCAGCCCACCATGATCTAAGAATGCTTTCACATGTTTAAATAGGTGGAAAAACTCCAAAATGAAATCATGAATCATATTTTGGGATATGTGAAAAGGATATCAAGGTCATATTTCAGCATTTATTAATAAAGTTTTCTGCGAACACAGCAAAGCCTTGTTTTGTTACGTACTGTCCATGGCTGCCTTCACACCACAATGACAGGCTTCTGTCATTGCAAAAGAGACCATGTGACATGCAAAACCCCAAAGTTTACTTTCTGGTCCGTTATGAAAATTGTTTGCCTACCGCTGTCTATCTACAAAGATCTTTCTTTCAAGGCTATGGGGTTATATTGCTCTCCTTTGCCAGCAGAAGACAAACACAATGACACAGCAAAAGAGCAACCAGAATTCCCCTCCTGGCTTCATGACCATCTCCTTGTGTAATCCTGAACTCATGGAGGGCCTGTTTCTCCCACCTCATCCCTTATGACTGAGCTGATCCCAGCTCTAAACTTATTTGCTCCCAAGAAGGCCTGATGATGGCTGCAAAGGGCGGGACTGGACTGCTTAGATGCCAGTTCATCAAGGCCACGGATCAGCGCTCGGGAAGGGACCTCTGCATGACCATCATTCTACAAAAGAAGGCAGAACTGCATCCTTAAGAGGCATTCTGAGGCCTAAACGTCACAATTCCACCCACAGGACTGGAAGCAAAGTGAAGGAGAAAATTGAAGGAACTAGCTGAATGGTTTTCAGCTCGCCAAATGCTTTGTCCTGAAAATATGTGCTTGTGCTGTGAGTCATAGAAGATGCATTAAATCTGTCTCATCGGGGAAGCTCCTTGCTGCAAGAGGCAAGCTCCTTTTAGTTTCTGAAGCAAGTAGCTGATGTGGGATTATCTGGATAAAATGCCTGACTGTCCTTTCTGAATTGGCTAAAGAAGATCTCACTAGAACCTGTGCCCCTGCCAGCCCAGATCCATGCTGGAAAATCCAACTGGCACAGAGGGTAATTTTATGAGTGACAGATTCTTTTCCTTGGAGTCTTTAAACAGTGTTGACCCTGGTTCTGCTCCAAAAGTCTTGTGAGAAAGGGAAAGCCTGATGTTTGCCAGATAATACTTTCTAAAGCCAATTTTCCAAGGCTTTATAGCCCTTGAGCCACTGCGGTTAGCACCAAATCATATTCTTCTGTGGATGAGATGAGTGGTCACAATAAATGGCTACCACTCACTCAGTGAATCTTCTGTATAAAGAAAAATTCTGGGCATCTAATTCTAACACTGATCTGAACTTTCAAATTTCCCCCAAAACAAAGGCTTGTTAGTGATTGTGGTTAAAAAAAAAAATTCAGTTACAACTTAAAGGCAGTACAAAATAAAATCAATCACAGCATCAGTGTTTCATAAACTTCAACCTCATTTGACATGTCTGGTAGATCAAAAGAGATTTCAAATTCAAGCTTAGGCCCTCCACCCCCAAACCAACCACAAAGCTTAAATAGCCCACATTCATTGGCCCCAACCTTGTCTTCAACGAAAGGACCCTGGTTGGCTTCTAGGTTCATTTTTCCTCCTACTTTCCTCCATATATTGAGCAAGTGTATACAGGGTTTTTCCACTCAAAATAAGCAGGAATATGAAAGCAGCATAAAAATGAATTTCACTGGATGCCTGTCTTAGAATACTAAGTATGAAGTGATATATTCAACCTTTTGAGGAGATTTTTGATTGGGACTGAAGTTTCAGAAGACAACGCTTCTCAAATCAAAGCTGCTCAGAGTTGAGAGGGATCTCAGAGGTGAGTGGTCCAGATGTATATTCGAGATCTTGGAAAGGAGAGGAGAGAGGAGAGTGATGTGCCTAAGATGAGCAGCACACTAACACTGCCTGTAGGGCAGGATTCAGGTTTCACTTCTCTGTGCCTCGTCTGTGGGTACACCGGACCACTTCTACCCTGCTTCCAGTTTGACAGCTGGGAATTGACATGACTATTTTTAAGACTTATAGCTGTGTGAAGGTGAAGAGGGTGCGTGATATTATTTCAATGGACACCTTAAGTGGCCATGTTTGCCAGAGTGATGTGGAACCTGTTTTGCCCAATGATGGGAACTCAACAGATCAAGACGGATACTACTTCCTAAGGAGGAGCCAGGATGTGAGATGAAGATGAAGTGAATTGTGCTTGAGACCACATAAGAGAAGGGCTTCTGTGAACATGAATATGAGCTGAAGGAGTGAAGCTGTGCCTCCTTTTAGCTCTGTTCAAGTTTTCACTATCAGAGTGGAATTTGCAAGGCAAATGGTCAGAAACATGGTAAATGCAACCTGGGGATGTATTTGCCTAAATGAAGCATATGTATTCCTGAAATCTTACATGTACATTGAATCACAGATATCCATTATAATGTCAAAGCAAGTTTATATTAATTTCTTGGTACTTTTCAAATACCAAAGTTTCCAACTCTTAAATTATTTTTTATTGAAGGATAATTGCTTTTCAGAATTTTGCTGTTTTCTGTGTATCAAACGTCACTATGAATCAGCCTTAGGTATACATATATCCCCTCCCTTTTGAAATTCCCTCCCATCTCCCTTCCCATCTCACCCCTCTAGGTTGATACAGAGATCCTGTTTGAGTTTCCTGAGCCATACAGCAAATTCCCATTGGCTATCTTTAAAAATTTCTGGTTTCTTTGGCCCTCACATTCCTGATAAATTTCTTCATTCATGCCTGAATCAAATATTTATTGCTTGCTTAATATGTAGAAGTACTATACTAGAAACCTATCACAGGTTTAGAAAGGATTAAGTTAGGAATCAATTAAGTTAGGAGTTAAGATAGGAAACCCTCAAATGTCTGTAAATTAAGTATTTATTTTTAATAAACCTGTAAGACTAAGTTACACAAACCCCAATGTTTATAGCAGTGCTATTTGTAATAACTAGGACCCGGAAGCAAACCTAAGTGTCCATCAATAGAGGAATGGATAAAGATGTGGTACATATTCAAAATGGAATATTACTCAGCCATAGAAAGAAACAAAACAGGGTCATTTGTAGAGACCTGGATAGACCTAGAGAATGTTATACAGAATGAAATAAGTCAGAAAGAGAAAAACAAACATTGTATATTAATGCATATATGTGGAATCTAGAAAAGTGGTATAGATGATCTTATTTGCAAAGCAGAAATAGAGGCACAGAGGTAGAGAACAAACATGTGAACACCAAGGGGGAAAAGAGGATAGGAGAAATTGGGAGACTGAGATTGACACATATACACTATTGACATTACGCATAAAATAGATAACTAGTGAGAACATAATATATAGCACAGGGAACTCTACTTAATGCACTGTGGTGACCTATATGAAAGGAAGTTCACAAGGGAGGGGAATATATATATATATATGTATGGCTGATTCATCTTGCTGTACAATAGAAACTAACATAATATTGGAAAGCAACCATACTACAATAAGAATTAATTTAAAAATTACAATGGAAATGAAATAATAGTTTAAACTGAAAATAATGGAAATATTTAATTCCAGGAGAAGCAATTAAAAGGCTGAACAATGGCTGTCTTTTCTGAAAAAAAAAAAAAAGGCAGAATTAAGTAGCCCTGGGACTTTGGAAGATTGTTTTATTGATACTATGGCTACATCATGAATTGTATACACTGCAGATTTGATAATGTGATGCTACAGGTTCCAATGTGACATTTCCTTTATTCACTTGATATAGAATGTTGATATAGGAGTTCAGTATTAGCCCACAAGTTCGTCCTTTGTTCATATCTTAGTAAGAGTACCAGTGAATAAGGATCTCACACCGCAAATCCTGGGAGGCAGGATCTTCATGAAGTGCTGGATGATTGCAGAGGCAGGGCAAATTCTTTTCTCAAGTGCTTAACTGAAAACCCTCCATATAATGATGACTAAGAAACCAATTCCAGTGGGTGGTGAGAAATCAATAACAGATTACAGGTCTCCTACCAAGGATGAGTTCCTGCAGTAGTGTTATAGCTAACTGGTACTAAGTTTTGTAGACTTTTCTTCCAGGAAGAACAGTGAAGAACTGAATGACCCAAGGAACAGTGTGGATCTTTGTCAAACATAGATGGAGAGTATATGAGTTTCCACCTCACCATGCAGCTCTACTATCCATAATCTATGTGCTGCTGCTGCTGCTGCTAAGTCGCTTCAGTCGTGTCCGACTCTGTGTGACCCCATAGACGGCAGCCCATGAGGCTCCCCCATCCCTGGGATTCTCCAGGCAAGAACACTGGAGTGGGTTGCCATTTCCTTCTCCAATAATCTATGTAGAAAGATATTTTATTAGACAGTCAGGTTTTTCTTTATTAGTTTATCACTAAGGCATAAAGACATTTCATGCTTAAAAGTATTTTATTGTAATACTTCGGTCAATTTAAAAATATTAATTTCTGAACACCAGCTTCTCATTCCTAAGAATGGTCCAGGAAATCTCAAGACAATGACTTTGGAACAGCAGATGTCCTAATGACAGAGTTTAATAATGAAGACATGAATTCGCAGTAGTGTGAAATAGATCCCTACCAAGAGCATAACCACCAAGGAGCCATACCGTACATACCCCCATGATGTTAACAGTCTGTCTTGTTTGACAGCTGCCAGCTTGAGAGCTGTGTGGTCTCTGAAACAATTTTGCCAATGACCTTTATGAGGGCAACATTGTGGAAAATCTCTATTCAATTATGGATTTACCACGACCCACTAGAATTGGCTTCCAGCTTCTTACCCTAGACTTCCTGAGTTATCACACAACTCTTAGACATTATTTAGTACTCACAAGTCATCAGGTAGTATCGAATGCTCTCTGCTTCTATACACCGTGCTCTCTCACAGTGACCACTTGGTTTGCATAGTAAGCATTTCAGTTCAGTTGCTCAGTCATGTCAGTCATGTCTGACTCTTTGTGACCCCATGGACTGCAGTACACCAGGCTTCCGTGTCCAACACCAACTGCTGGAGCTTGCTCAAACTCATGTCCATTGAGTTGGTGATGTCATCCAACCATCTCATCCTCTGTCACCCCCTTCTCCTCCTGCCTTCAATCTTTCCCAGAATCAGGGTCTTTTCCAGTGAGTCAGCTTTTTGCATCAGGTGGTGAAAGTACTGGAGTTTCAGCTTCAGCATCAGTCCTTTCAATGACTATTCAGGACTGATCTCCTTTAGGATGGGCTGGTTGGATCTCCTTGCAGTCCAAGGGACTCTCAAGAGTCTTCTCCAACACCATAGTTCAAAAGCATCAGTTCTTTGGTGCTCAGCCTTCTTCACAGTCCACCTCTCACATCCATACATGACTACTGGAAAAACCATAGCCTTGACTAGACAGATCTTTGTAGGCAAAATGATTTCTCTGCTTTTTAATATGCTATCTAGGTTGGTCATAACTTTCTTTCAAGGAGCAAGCGTCTTTTAATTTCATGGCTGCAGTCACCATCTACAGTGCATTTAGCACTCCTAAATGCAAGTGGCCTGAGGCATGTGTCTGAATTCATCTATGGCATGAGTTTCCTGTTGCTACCTTTTGTTTTAGTCTGAAGCTTGGTCTCTATGATAGGGAGAGTGTCTCTTTCAGACACTGCCCCTAAATTTCCTAAGACCTAATGGTACAGAATATTATGAAGGAAACCTGATTCACGGAGGTTTATAAAATATAAAATTTTGGCTCAGTAAAGAGGTTCTGTTGAGAACACACAGTTGTGATTCCATAATTTACCATATAAGAAATCACCCACAGTGATGTGATAGGATGGATGTGCTACAATACAAGCAACAGTGTGCATGCTATGGATTTAGACTGAAGATTTGAATCTGAGGGAAATAACATGTTGGTGAGAATAAGTTTCAAACATTATTAGAATTTCATTGTATCTGTTAGGTGGAGGGGCCTTCCTTAAAATGTCTTCCCTAGGGACCATCACAGTTGATGTATGGCAAAACCAATACAGTATTGTAAAGTAATTAGCTTCTAATTAAAATAAATAAATTTATATTTTTTTAAAAAGAAGCCCTTGGAACGGACTTCTGGACTCTGAGGGAGAGGGAGAGGGTGGGATGATTTGGGAGAATGGCATTGAAACATGTATACTATCTTGTAAGAATGAAGCGCCAGTCTATGTTCAATACAGGATGCAGGATGCATGGGGCTAGTGCACGGGATGATTCAGGGAGAGGATGTGGGGTGGGAGGTGGGAGGTGGGAGGGGGCTTCGGCACTGGGAGATTGTGGACACCTGTGGCTGATTCATGTCAATGTATGGCAAAACAAATACAGTATTGTAATGTAGAATAAAGTATTAAAAAAAAAAAAAGCCCTTGGTTCCATTTACTCTGGGAGGTATCTTTTAGAGAAATTTCATTTTGATAAAGTAAAGATTGTTTCTGGTGTAAATAATCTCGTCCACATGTGTGTTTTGAAACACCAGGGCTTTTTAAACTAGAGCAAAGCTGTACTACATATTCAATAAGTTCTGTCAACATCGAAAACTATTTTTCTTCCCTAACCATAGCCATCAAGTTGTTTAACAAGAGGGACTGGGGCAGCTGTGAGGAGCTTGCTTCTAGAATAGCTAAAGCAAAGCTTCTTGCCTTGGGCTATCTGGACTGCTTCAAGGCTCTTTTTTGTCCTGTGACTTCCAGGATGAATTTGGCTCCAGAGAGACCAGGCAGGAGACGGAGGGAGAGAAGGCATGAGGTTGGGGGATGGGGCATTTCTTTCTCCTGTTGCTCTGCTGAGAGGTCACCTGGGGCTGACTGAAGGTCACTGCCTCCTTCTGCCCTTAACATTATTCTCATCCTGATAACTCCATCTCCTGCGGTTCTGAACAGTCTCCTGCCCTGTCGAGCTCTCCTCAAGCTTCCCTCTTCCTACAGCCCCTGTCCATGGGGACCACTCCACTCTCCCTACAGTTTCCTCAGCAGCCAGAGGTCTCCTCTCACATCAGGTGGATCCTGCTGGCCCCAACCCACAGTGGAGGCTGGTGTCTGCCTGAAGCTCTTTCTCCTCCAGGGTGACAGACAGGATTTGATTTGTCCCAAGGAAAATGTTAATATTTTTGTTGAAGCAGAAATGACTTCTAATTCAGGGATGGAGTCTGTGAAAAATCTAACAGTTTCACTGTCGCTTTACCTTTGTGGATAAGAAGAAAGTTTCTATACTTAGGCTGTGGGGTTTGGAATTTCTTTTATCTTTCTTTGTTGGCTTAGGTGTTTTTTTTTTTTTTCAGTTTTAATGTATTTTAATTGAATTATGCTAAGTCGCTTCAGTCGTGTCCGACTCTACGTGACCCCGTAGACAGCAGCCCACCAGGCTCCCCCCGTCCCTGGGATTCTCCAGGCAAGAACACTGGAGCGGGTTGCCATTTCCTTCTCCAATGCATGAAAGTGAAAAGTCAAAGTGAAGTCGCTCAGTCGTGTCCGACTCTTAGTGACCCCATGGACTGCAGCCCTCCAGGCTCCTCCGTCCATGGGATTTTCCAGGCAAGAGTACTGGAGTGGGGTGCCATTGCCTTCTCCGAATTATAGTTGACTTATAATGTGTTAATTCCTGCTATACAGCAAAGTGATTCAGTTATATATATCCATACGCACACATTCTTTTTTAATATTCTTTTCCTTTATGGTTTACCACAGGATATTGGATATAGTTCTCTGTGCTACACAGCAGGACTTTGTTGTTTATACATTCTTTATATAAAAACTCACAGCCGGTACGCCAACCTTTCACTCCATCCATTCTCTGACCCCTCTCCTCCTAGCAACTGTTAAGTCTGTTCTCTATGCCTGTGAGTCTGCTTCTGTTTCATAGATGGCTTCACTCGAGTCATGTTTTACATTCCACATATAAATGGCATCATATAGTGTTTGTCTTTCTCTTTCTGACTCACTTCACTTAGCATGATAAGCTCTAGCTGCATCCATGTTGCTCCAAATGGCACCAGTTTGTTCTTTTTTATGGCTGAGGAGTATTCCACAGCATAAAGGTACCACGTTTTCATTATCCATTCATCTGTTGATGGATATTTAGGTTGCTTCCATGTCTTGGCTATTGTGAAGAGTACTGCCATGAGCATAGGGGTGCATCTGGATTTTTGAATTCTAGTTTTGTCTGTATATATGCCCAGGGATTGCTGGATCATATGGTAATTCAATTTTTAGTTTCATACTGTTTCCCACAGTGGCTGCACCAACTTCCATTTGACTTGGCTGCTTTTGTTCATTGTTGCCATTGTTCTTAAAATGGTCTCAGAAAAATGAGCCTTGACAAAACTTGACTGGTGGTGAAGCACATCTTATTCCCACTCTTTGCCCACACACTTGTTGCCCTTTTTGTCCTTATTCTATTTCCTATCCTCCTATCCCCACCCTCTGTCCCATTTGTGATTTATTTATCAAGGTCTTAATCTCTAGGGACGCCCACATAGATGTTAGCTGATAACATTTAGTATCTTTATGAGGGCCTCTTACAATCTAGAAATCCTTCACTGTGATGGTGGGGTGGCAGGCAGACAAAACACAATTACTATTTTAGCTACAAGATCTATCCATCACCTACCTTTTCTCTTCCTTAGCTTTGAGGTGGTTCCCTAGGAAGAGTCATTCCAGCGATGGAGAAACAACCCAAGCAGGTCTGCTGGGCCCTGCACAATGCAATTCTAAGGGATCTGCAGAATCATTTAAGAACTCAAAGGGCAAGACTGACCTGAAGTCCACGACCATTTATTTAAGGAAAAAAACCTGGAAAACAAAACGCAGAACCTTGCCTTCTTCAAAGGTCACTGCTAGCAAGAGTGACCTTCTAGTTCAGAAGTTAAATTGTTCCCAGTTTCTCTTTTATTTTTGGCAATTGAAACTTTTCTGCCTCTTGCCTCTACAAAAAAAAAGTGTCACATTCAACTGAAAGACACATCAACTGATGTATCAGCAAACAAATAATGAAAGAAATGGGAAAGAAAGAAACCATTGTTACTATGAGTTCCTTTTAAGGGCAGTTTTTTGCTGTTCTTTATTTCTTATGTTGATACATGCTGCTCTGGTTTTATTAATTATCCATGATGACTTGAATCCCCCTCCCTCCTTCACCCCAGTTAACTTGTTCATTCCTGTTGATGGGTGTTTCCCTCATTTTTTTCTTACAATGCTGTAGTGAACCTTCTCTAGCTCAAAGCCAGGCACAAATGCAGAGATGTGGCCATTTTGCCCCAACTACCGTCACTCTCTGTCTTCCACATCCTTTTCCAGGGAACTCTATTCCTCCACCCCATATTTAAGCCACTCTGTTTGGGCTCCATCTCTTTGCTCCTACTGTCTGACCAGGCCCTTGTTTCCAAACCTGTTTTGGGATTTGCCAACTTGACTTTACCCTTGGGAACTCCTCCAAGACGAGGCTTTTGTTTCTGCCTTCCCAGCTTAAGACTGGAGAGAATAGCTAAGAGCCCCACCCTGAGGCCCGCAAAGCCTGTGAGACTTGCCATACCTGGACCAGCTCTTTCCTGGCTCCTGCCTGGCTAGAATGCAAGCCCAGAGGTGCAAGAAGGGGCCTGGCCTAGCCAGATTCCTGATAGATGCTCAGCTCAGGAACAAGGCATGGCACAGGTATAATCTCAAGGATGATTGTAAAGTTATTTTATGACTTAGTAGGTTAATTTCCATTACTTTTAGGTGTCAACTGCCTTGTAGAAATAATAAAGATTAAAGATAGATAGATAAATAGATAGATCTGTCATAAGCCCAATATCTAGTGATTGATGTAGAATACACATGTAAGTGCCTCAAGGGAGAATCTGTAAATCAAGGAGAAAAAGTCTTTTGTATGCTTTGCCTCCAGAGTTTCTAAGAACAAGCCTTTTAAGCATCAACATTTCAGATGCCATACCATGCCAAAATTTTCTGCAGTGTTGCATGCCTTTTCTCCCAACACAAAGACATGTCTTCTCAATGAGAACATTATTTGTCAGTAAGACTTCAAAAACTGCCCCTAATTTCCTGATCTGATCAGAGAGTACACTTTCTCAAACAACATTCTTCCACACTCACTTTTTGTACTTCCTATGTAACTATTTCTCTATAATCATGTACACAAAATAAGAGAATGCTGAGAAGCAAAAGGAAGAAAAGGATTTAAATCACCTAAAATCCCACTAAACAGGGGCAACTCCTATTTACATTTGGCGGTATATTATTGAGAATTTCTCCCATGTGAATACATATATAAATGATTTACTGTATAATATTATATATGTACATATATGTTACAAATACACGCACATACACACTCTGCATGTGATCTGTCTGATTGTCTTCATAAACCTCAACTTAGTCTCCTGTGTACCATCTCTTGTTATCATAGAATTCTTTCTCAGTTTTCTTTGATGAAACCATCTCTTTGTTTACAACTTCTCCCAATTACATCTTTTTGTGGCTTTCCCCAAACCAAGAATTTCACTAAATGCTCATCTGCTTCAAAAGCCATCACTTCCAAATTTCATCTTTTTAATCCTCTTTTTGATTTTTAAATGAAGAAGTAATTCAAATATCACAAAATTCACCTTTTTAAAGTACACAAGTCAGTGTTTTTATGGTATGTTCTCAAGGTTCAGCATTCATCACTATAATTAATTTCAGGGCATTTTTGTCACAACCAAAAGAAACCCTGAAACATCAATAGTCACTCCCCATTACCCTCGCCCTCCAGCTCCTGGCAACTAGTAATCTACTTTTGGTCTCTATTTATCTATTCTGGACATTTTATACAAATAGAATCAGTAAATATATGGTATTTTGTGATTGGATCCTTTCACTTTGCATAATATCTTTGATGTTCACCGATGTCATAGCGCATGCATGCACGCTAAATTGCTTTAGTCATGTCCAACTCTTTGTGACCCTATAGACTGCAAGGAGATCCAACCAGTCCATTCTGAAGGAGATCAGCCCTGGGATTTCTTTGGAAGGAATGATGCTAAAGCTGAAACTCCAGTACTTTGGCCACCTCATGCGGAGAGTTGACTCACTGGAAAAGACTCTGATGCTGGGAGGGACTGGGGGCAGGAGGAGAAGGGGACGACCGAGGATAAGATGGCTGGATGGCATCACTGACTCGATGGACGTGAGTCTGAGTGAACTCCAGGAGTTGGTGATGGACAGGGAGGCCTGGCGTGCTGCGATTCATGGGGTCACAAAAAGTTGGACATGACTGAGCAACTGAACTGAACTGAGACTGTAGCCCACCAGGCTCTTCTATCCATGGGATTCTCCAGGCAATAATACTGGAATGGGTTGCCATGCCCTCCTCCAGGGGATCTTCCCAACCCCGGGACTGAACCCATGTCTCCTGCAGCTCCTGTACTGCAGGGAGATTCTTGACCGCTGAGCCACCAGGGAAGCCCCTATGTCATAGTATGTACTATTTCATTCCTTTCTATGGCTGAATATTATTTCATTGTTCAGATCACTACATTTTGCTAACCCTTTTATCCACTGGTGGATATTTGAGTTGTTTTTCCCGTTTGGATACTGTGAATTGTGCTGCTATGAACATTCATGTACAAATATTTATGTGTCTGTTTTCAGTTTGGGGGTTAGATATTTAGTAGTGGAATTGCTGGATCACATAACTTTATGCTTAACTTTTTGAGGAAATAACAAATTCTTTTCTAAAGTTGCTGCACCATTTTGTACATACATCAGCAGAATATGAGGATTCTATTCTCTACACAGCCTCATCAACACTTGCTATAACCTGTCATTTTGATCACAGCCATCCTAGTAAGTACAAAGTAAGATCATATTATGGTTCTGATTTATACCTCTCAAGCAAATAATAATGCTGAACATCTTTTAATTTGCTTATGGGCCATCTGGATAACTTTTTTGAAAAAATGCCTATTCAGATCTTTGCCTGTTTTTAAAATTGGGTTATTTGTCTTTGTATTGCTCTAAATTTAACCTTAAATTTTTAAAAAATGTTTTAAATTATGAAAGTATGACAGCACATTTAGAGGGGATTTGGAAAATACAGAACAAAGTTACATATAGTTCCACTATGTATTTATTCCACTATGTAATTATTTAAGTAGATAAATTAAGATTTTTAGTTGGAGTTTCAATATCAAACTGTCAAAAATTATTACGATGAATAGACAGAAAAGCAGAAAGCTACAGTAGACCTGAAAAGGACTATGAACCAAGTCAACATATTTAAGATTTATGCAATTTTCACACAAGAGCAGGGTACAAATCCTAATCAAGTTCTCATAGACTATAAACCAAGAGACACTATAACATATCCAGGGACATAAAACAGGACATAAAACAACAAAAAAAAATTCCATGGTCTAAAAGTACAGAATTCACACAGAGTCTGTTCTCTTATCACTATGGAATTAGAGTAGAAATCAATATTAAAAGATACTTGAAAATAACCCACATATTTTCAAGTGTAATGTGACATTTACCTAGAGAGATCTTTGACTTAACCATTGAAAGCCTCAAGAAGGTTAAAAGACTGAAAGAGCACAGAGGGTGATTGCAGAGAAGGAAGTATTTAAATGAGAAGTGAAATGTCAGTTACTGTCTTGTCCGACTCTTTGTGACCCTGTGGACTGTAGCTCACCAGGCTCCTCTGTCCATGGAATTTGGCTCCAGTCAGGAGCCATTCCCTTCCCCAGGGGATCTTTGTGACCCAGGGACTGAACTTGAGTCTCCTGCATTGCAGGCAGATTCTTTACCATTTAAATGAGAAATTGATGTGAAGGATATTTTAAAAACTCCATGTATTTGGAAATTAAATGTCCACTTTTAAATGAGGAGTGTATCTAAGAAGCCTATGAAAATATGATAATTAAAAAGTATTTGCAATAATAAAAATGAAAAGAGAATTTATCAGAATTTGTTGCATGCAGCTGAAGCTGCCCAATGCAAGTAAATACAATGTGGAATCTTGAATAAGGTATGAAAACAAATAATGGACTAGCATAAAATTTTGTGAAATTTGAACAAATCTGTACTTTAGTTACTAATACTGTATCACATGTTAATTTCCTGTTTTTTTAAACATAATATTTCTTTATATTTTCAGAATTGGATTAGAAATTTTGTATCTCATTCAAATTTTTTAAACAAGATCACTAACATAATAAGCTTTCTAGACTTTCAGCAGTAATATTAGATGTAAACTTTTTGAAACCACATATTTGCTGCTCAGTTGCAAACTAAGCCTTCAGGAAAGATGATATGAAGGAACATTTCTGCATTAGATCTTCATCTTACCACTTGCCCATAGAAACCAAATATGCTTGGCTCTTACACACCACAGACACAAAGAGTCGACCATCTGTGCCATCATCTACAGTTTTTATGATTTACGGGGGTTGAAGATAGTTATGTGGCTTATGAAGGAACTAGCTTGCAATTAGGATATACATTGTTAAAATCTGGTTGCCTATACAAAATGCAAAATGTTCACTGTATGTTCCATAGAAAACAGCACAAGGAGGAGGTGGTTTAGTTACTGATGTTAGTTGTTACCATGTCTAACTTTACTTAGACATAAATGCAAAGGAGCAGATGAATCCTAGCAAAGTTTGCTCTATGATGAAACTGTCTAGTCAAGGCTATGGTTTTTCCAGTAGTCATGTATGGATGTGAGAGTTGGACTGTGATGAAGTCTGAGCGCCAAAGACTTGATGCTTTTGAACTGTGGTGTTGGAGAAGACTCTTGAGAGTCCCTTGGGCTGCAAGGAGATCCAACCAGTCCATTCTGAAGGAGATCAGCCCTGGGATTTCTTTGGAAGGAATGATGCTAAAACTGAAACTCCAGTACTTTGGCCACCTCATGCGAAGAGTTGACTCATTGGAAAAGACTCTGATGCTGGGAGGGATTGGGGGCAGGAGGAGAAGGGGACGACAGAGGAGGAGATGGCTGGATGGCATCATTGACTCAATGGACGTGAGTCTGAGTGAACTCCTGGAGTTGGTGATGGACAGGGACGCCTGGTGTGCTGCGATTCATGGGATCGCAAAGAGTTGGACACGACTGAGCGGCTGAACTGAACTGAAATGAACTGAAAGTTTCATTATCCCATTGAATTATATTATGAAATGAAAGTATGGTCTACTGGAAAAGACTTTTGTCTATGAATATAGTAAAACCAGATTTTAACAATGTACCAAGTCTTCTTAGAAAAATGTATTTAAAGAAACAAGTTATATTTACGAAAACATTACCAATCACTGTTAATATACTGGTTAAGTAAAAATGAAATAAAAAGTGCAAATATAAGTCCAGTCCTGAAAATTCTAATTGTGTGAATAAACATCTCACTGAAAGTTTGAGATAGCACTTCTTAAAATGTGTCCATCCTAGCTAAAGCTTCCATCGGTGACGAACTGTCTCTTAACAAGGATGCCATAAGAATTCCTGGGACCTTTCCAATGACCTTTCAGGCCTTCCTAGTTTAAGACTGGTTGCTGGCTTTCACTGTTCTCAGGACAAAGACCTCAAGGCTCTTCTCACCTGTGAATTCTACTTCTTGCAGCACTGTTTCTCCTAGCCACCTCACACCACACAAGCTGGTCTCAAAAATCTCTCCTCTGTCCACGGGAATGGTTTTTCCTTGCCCTTGGTACCCATGCCACCCACTCAGTATCTATCTAGCACACAGTGAGGGAGCTGCAAAGGTTTGCTGAGAAAATGACAGGCTGTCTTTGCCATGCTAATCCTTGCTTCCTGATTTGGCTCGTAAGTTCATCCTGCCACTAAAGGTTCATGTGTGTTAAAATTTGGCCCATCCCTCAATATTCACTTCTCTTTGGAGCTTCAGCTGAGCGACAGTCTTTTACTGATTGCTAGTTACAGGCCAGGTGAATAGAATAGACGTGATAATAGTAGAGATACGGGCCTTGCTCGCACAGAGCTTCCAGGCCAGCATGGTGATATAATTATATGCAAATGAACACATGAAGAACCATCTATCATTGTAAGTGCTTAGGGAGCACTGGGGACCACACTGACTTCATATGGCACTCATCTATGCTTCTCATTTGGACATTTATTGCACATCTGTGCAATAGACTTAATATTGTTACTGTACAGTTAGTTTTTAAAAGAAAGTATCTATCTCCTACCTCTTTCATTCAAGACTGAAAGTGTTTCTGAGAGCAGTGGCATATGGTGGGTATTTAAGAATATGTCATTGATTACCATGTCCTTGAGCAAAAGCACTGGGAAGCACATTCAGTTAAATTCTAAAATGTTTAATTCTTGAGTTTCCATAAATATGACAGTTTGTCCTAATATTTGTACTGGTATATGTAGTTGAAGGTCCAATGACCAGCCAGCTAATGTCTGTTGACAGTTTTTACATTAGAATGCCACTGGCCAAGAGTGATCTCTTTAGGGACTAGGATTTATCAAAGTCATGATTAATAATTCTGGCATTAACTAGTCAGGCATTTGCTGTTGTTGTTTAGTCGCTCGGTTGTGTCTGACTTTATGACTCTATGCACTGCAGCACGCCAGGCTTCCCTGTCTTTCACTATCTCCTGGAGTTTACTCAAACTCATCTCCAGTGAGTTGATGGTGTCATCCAACCATCTCATCCTCTGTCGTCCTCTCCTCCTCCTGCCGTCAATCTTTCCCAGCATCAAGGTCTTTTCCAATAAGCCAGCTCTTTGCATCAGGTGGCCAGTATACTGGAGCTTCAGTTTCAGCATCAGCCCTTCCAATGAGTATTCAGGGTTGATCTCCTTTAGAATTGACTAGTTTGATCTTCTTACTGTCCAAGGGACTCTCAAGAGTCTTCTCCAGCACCACAATTTGAAAGCATCAATTCTTTGGCAATCAGCCTTCTCTATGGTCCAACTCTCACACCCATACATGACTACTGGAAAAACCATAGCTTCAACTAGATGGGCCTTTGTTGGCAAAGTGATGTCATTGCTTTTTAATACACTCTAGGTTGGTCATAGCTTTTCTTCTAAGGAGCAAGCACCTAATTTTTTATTTATTAATTTTTTAAAGGGCCGAACCCCCCCCCCCCCCCCCCCCCCCGGCGGGGGCGGGGGGGCCCCTTCACGGCTGCAGTCACTGTCTGCCGCCAAGAAAATAGTCTGTCACTGGTTACATTTTTTGTCTCTATTTGCTATGAAGTGATGGGACTGAATGCCATGATCTTCATTTTTTGAATGCTGAGTATAAGCTAGTTTTTTCCCTCTCGTTTTTTACCTTCATCAAGAGGCTTTTTGTTCCTCTTTACTTTATGCCATTAGGGTGGTATCATCTGCATATCTGAGTCAGGCATTAGGTCTACCCATTAGTTTAATACAAGTTAAGCTGATCTAACCAAGGGTGAGCTATACCCTTTAATACAAGTCAAGGTGGTCTAATACAAGTGTGAGATATACCTTCTAGCTGGCGAAGTAATAGCATGAAGGATAATTTGGCACACTTAATTTTAGTAAGGTTGTGGGGGAGAGATGCTGTGTGCTTATATTAATTTTGGATTGTTTAATGGAACCATTAAATTCAGAAACATTTCTAAGCAGAAAATTTCTTAATGGGTATCTCTATGCCTATAAGCAAGAGATGCTGCTCAGATTATATTATTCTTCTAAAAGAGAATCCTTCTAAAAGAGAATCTTAATACGTTTAACACTACTAATCTATAATATTCAGTTTTCGTAACATCAGAACTCATTTATAGATTAAGTGCAATTCTCTGTGAAGTAAGGGAAAAAAAAATGGAGGCTAAAATAACTTGACCGGTAAATTTCTTTTTATGATTAAGGGGAATAGATCCTAAAAGCTTCCTAAGTGGGAAAGGCTCTTAGGAGAGAGCGAGCACCATGGCAACCCCAGGCTCTGTGTGCGCAAGACCTTGGCTCTGATGCTATCTTCGTCTGCCCACACTCACTGAAATGTTTCTGTAGGTTCTTCTTTCTGGATCTCTTCCATGGAGTCCTGACAGCTATTTTAAGGTCATCAACTCCTGTCAGGCTGAGTTAACAAGTGATCACATGTGGCTGAGATGGGGGCACTCTGAGGATGTCACACGACATCCGGCCCATGTTCACTGAATGTTTTCATGATATATTTTCTACCTTGGAGAGCATTACATGCTGGTTCACAGTGTCGAGCCAACAGGCTTTGTGGGCATTCTTTACACAGAGTATGTAGAATCTTCCAGACAAATAAAACCTTTGTGAACAAAAATCTGCCAGGTTTAACCATCATCTGTTTACATGCTAGGTCAAATAAAGAACTAAGTGAAGTAAGCCACAGCAAAAGACAAATAGTGCATGATTTATCACTTATATGTTGTATTAAAAAATACAACAAACTAGTGAATATATTAGAAAAAGAAGCAGACGCACAGATATAGAGAAAAACGAGTGGTTACTAGTGAGAAGAGGGGAGGGGCAGGGGCACTTTAGCGATAGGGGAGTAAGAGGTACAAACTATTCGGTATAAGACAAGCTACAAGGATAGTGCAACGAGATCAGACCAGTCAACCCTAGAGGAAATCACCCTGAATATTCATTGGAAGGAGTGATGCTGA
The DNA here is from genome assembly GCA_917880005.1 of Nanger dama. Lineage (NCBI taxonomy): Eukaryota > Metazoa > Chordata > Mammalia > Artiodactyla > Bovidae > Nanger > Nanger dama. The sequence continues at coordinate 461,553 of CAKJTW010000040.1, forward strand.
AGCTGAAGCTCAATACTCTGGCCACTTGATATGAAGAAGTGACTCACTGGAAAAGAGCCTGACGCTGGGAAAGGTTGAAGGCAAAAGGAGAGGGGGGGCGGCAGAGGATGAAATGGTTGGATGGCATCACCAACTCAAAGGACATGAATTTGAACAAACTCCAGGAGATAGTGAAGGACAGAGGAACCTGGCATGCTGCAGTCCATGGGGTCTCAAGGACTCAGACATGACTTAGCAATTGAACGATAACAAGAAGAAGAAGGATATATTGTACAACACAAGGAATATACCCAATATTTTATAATAACTATAAATAGAGTATAACCTTTAAAAATTGTGATTCACTATATTGTACATCTGTAACATATATTGTATATCAGCTATACTTCAATTAAAAATAAGAAAACAAACAAACAAAACCCAACAAACAGACAAAACGAACAAACAATATTTGTTGACCTAAAGAAACTGATTTTACCTAAGGCAATAAGTTAGCAGGCTCCAAATAATGCCTTCTTCAAGTGAAAGGTTACTATTGCCAGAAATACTTTTTCCACCTGTGAATTAAGTGACTGCATGTTCTATACAGTGGATAGATTTCCAGGCAGATAGATTTTAACAGTCATAAGCAATAAAAGAAATAATGAAAGAAAAGAACAAAGCGATCATGAGGAACAACTTTCATCTTCATTTGACTCTCACTGCGTTTCATCCCCACTCAAAATTTGAGGATAGGAAGGAATCGGCAAGTTGAAAGAGTCCTAGGAGATACAGATACGTGGGAAAATGCTGTCATCTTACATAAGCACTGAATTGTGATTCAGGAGCGCACTAATGAAGCATAATAGTTCTCAGCATTTTGTAATAATGTTGGTTTTATAGACCACCTAAAGAGAAAGGAAACAATTTACACGGTCATTCTAGACACCATCCAGATTCCAAAGAGACTCTCTGGAGTTGTCTGTGGTCTCCCTGTCATATTTGCTGGGAGTGTGAAAAATAAGCTTGTCCTGTGATATGTGATGGGTCATTAAAGTTAAGAGAGAGCTGCCTTAATTCACAGAGAAATGATGTAACGCTCAGGACTGGAAAACATTTTGCTCAACAGCAGACCTCTGCTGTTTCCCCAGAGATCCATTTCATTTGGATAAATGAGCCAGCAGAATCTCAAGAGCTGCCTGATGCGTCCTGGAGAGGGATGTCTGAAATCTTTCTCCCCTTCCTTTCATTAGCTGCCAGTCTAATGAAGTGATGAGAGGGTGAGAAATTCAAAGGATCAAAGGAGGAATGAATGGCTCCTAGACCTCAACAAGACCTCTCAGCGTAAAACACGAGGTAATTATCAAGATAAGAAATTAAACCCTCTTTCCTGTTTTTCTCCTCTTTTCCCCTGGTGATGTAGGTGCTGTTAGGATAAGAAAAAAATTTAGGGTAGATATAATTAAGTTGTCAACCAGATGTTACTGCACTTTCAACATGGGAGCAGATGAACAATCTGGATGAAGCTTTGATTTTTATTTCTCTTGGGGAACCGTGGAGCCAAAACATAGCCACAGGAAACAGTGGCAATCCCAGGGACTTGGCTACACTTCCATTCTCTTTGGGCTCCACTACTTAAAAAAAAAAAAGTCACTGGACTCTGTTCCATTGCTTCATGGGACTCATCTGGCATTCACTCCACTTACAGGATTCATCATCCCTGAATGGGCCCCTAAAATGTTCATTATTACCAAAGACACAGCCATGTTTGACTTCTCCTTTTCACGATATCACAAATTAAAAAAAAGCATACACGTTTATTATAAGCTGATACCATGTTGTTTAAATTCTTTCATGCACTTAAGAAATAACAATGATTACTCCTTGTCTAACAAGCACTAACCTTTACTGCATGCTCACTATGTACCTGGCACCGTTCTCATGTTTTAGATACGTTCACTGACTTCAGGCTCACAATGGGAGGGGAAGGCAAGGGTTAAACTTTTACTTTACAGCTGCAGGAGTGAAGGCATAAGTCAAGGTAGCCCATCCAAGTTCATGGATTATAATGAAGGCAAAGGCAGGGTTTGAACCCTCGTGGGCTCTGCTTCCATAGCCCAGGCCCTCACCCACACTGGGCACTGACTTTTGTGATCTGATGGCCTTCAAGAAAGTATTTTTAAATTACCTTGCAAACTTCTGAGCTTTCCAGTTTCTCAGACTTTCCAGGCATGAAATAGTTCATTTGAGAAAATGAATTATTTACTTTGTGGAATACAGAGATCATAAACCTACCTTTATTGCTCATCCACTTAAAAACATCATACAACTATTCTCTTTATAATTAGCAACAACCTGGGCTTCCCAAGTGGCGCTAGTAGTAAAGAACCCACCTACTAATGCAGGAGACATAAGGGACGTGGGTTCGGTCTGTGGGTTGGGAAGATCCCCTGGAGGAGGGCATTGCAACCAGTATTCTTGACTGGAGAATTCCATGGACAGAGGAGCCTGGTGGGTTACAGTTCACGGGGTTGCAAAGAGTAGGACATGATTGAAATAACTTAGCGTAAGTAAATCTCTAATCCAATCTCCCACTGAAGGGAAATCATCCCGCTTCAGCCTCTGCTACTCATGTCTCCTCCTTCGGCCACTGAATCAACACATGAAGCACCAAGAATGGCACAGCCTGCAGTATCTGTGCGTTGAAGACAGCTCCAATTGCTAGAAAAACCTGGGTGTCCTGTAGTCGGACTGGTACTACTTTTCACATCTGAAACAAAGAAGAATGCCTCTTCTTCTGTATCAGCACTTTAAAGAGCAGACAGCACCCCATTCCTCTGGGGCTTTCTCTTCTACAGAAAACAAAATCTCCTTTTTCCCCTTCACATTTCTCTGGTTCACCAGTCTGCTTCCTTGTTGCCTCCTACTGGACACATTATGAGTTGCCAACGCCCCTGGTCAAAGGTTCATCACAGAATTAGGTACAGGGATCTCAGTGTGTCCTAGCCTTAAGCCTTGGGTCCTATATTAAAGCTGGCAGGTCTATGGCATGCCTTCCATGGCCAGAAAGTGTGGCCTGATCCCAGATCCTGTGTCTCTCTTCCATGGAGCTCATCACATTTGCTTCATTTAGGCCAAAAGTCTTCAGGACACAGAAAAGACTTAAGAGTCCTAACCCTTAGACTCCAGGCATTTCCCCTTTCATTTTACACATGGAAAAGAACTATGAGCTCAAATGAAATCCTGGCCCTGAGTTAGTCCATTTGTGGTTAACTGTAGACACACATGTGGGCATGTGACTGTTTCATTCTAGAGAACCCGGAACTGACTGGAGTGTTGAAATCTCAGGGTTATAGACTGATAAGTCTCTGAGAAAAACAAAACAAGTATGCTATTTGGAGGACCCTGCCATCTGCTTTTACCGAGTCATTCATTCAGGGTTACATAAGAGTTTTCAACATATTTTTCCCATCTGAAAGAAGGCAACCCAAGAAGACTTGAATTTGTTCTCAGAGAAAAAGTCACTCTGGAGTACGTTAAGCTAATGTCAAACAACCATCTCTTACAGTCTGAATTCTCAGGCATCGAGGGCTTGGCCTCTTCTTGTGCCTTTACTTATATAATCTTGTTCTTTCAGATTCCAGGGAAGATGGAAAAGAAGTTCTGATGATTGTTGACCGATTCAAAGCTTACTTCTCAGAAGAGTATTTGCTTTTAAGAGAGGCACCCTTAAATGCTCAGATGGAAAAAAAAAGTAGAACCTGGTAGACTAGAATCAATTAGACATGGACTTGAGGGCCATCACACCACAGAGCCCCTCACCCACAGGAGTCTACCTGTAAGGCCAACCCTGCCTGCATATGACCTCCTTCCCTTCCTCACAGGACATGGTTATACTTGGCCAAAGCAGGGACACACTGAGGCTGTAGGTGAGATGGGGTGATGGAGTTCTAAGCACTTTGTATGTATTTATTCAGTCTTCCAAATAACACAAGTATCTGTGAGGCACCTGTAAGTAAGTCACCCAATTATAGTTGCTCAGTTTAGCACAGTGCTACACACATGGTAAATGCTCAGCCATATAATTGCTACTGTGAGTTCAGAATGATAATATTTTGGTATGTGTTAAGCCAAGGTCCACTTTTGTATTTTATCAACAAAGGAAAGTTTTGTTTTGCATAAAAAGTTCAAGGGACTGCTTGAAGGACTTTAGAGAAACAACTATTACATAAGTCATTATAAAGCTCCCTTGGCTTTAGGATCCCCTTGGACAGGAAGCAAACTGACCTATGAGCCATTAGTCTTACTCTCTAGACTTGAGCTTCCTTTTATTTCAGACATCTCATCCATGTACTGAGAAAAGACAAAATGAATTCCCACATCCCTTCCAACCAAAATTCCAGGATATGTTCATTTCACGATGAGTATAGTAACCAAGGAATCTCCTGAGGGCTTACCATCATTTAGAATTGTCTTGACCTCTGGAATGAAATTCTCTTTAGGTACTCCCCAAATCAGGCCAGACTACCGCAGTGTGATTTTATTCTCCCAACACAGCCCAGGTGACTCAAGTGGTAAAGAATCCACCTGCCAATGCAGGAGACGCAGGAGACATGGATTTGATCCCTAGGTCAGGGAGTTACCCTGGAGAAGAAAATGGCAACCCACTCCAGTATTCTTGCCTGGAGAATTCCGTGGACAGAGGAGCCTGGCGGGGTTGCAAAGAGTTGGACATGACTGTAGTTACTGGGCATGCGGCATATTCTCCCAAAACACCTGTTTCGTTGAGATGTCAAATCAAAAGTCTGCTTTCCTAGAAAAATCTTCCAAGTGAGTTCCCCGAGGTTTTAGGCTTGGGCCTCTTCTAACTAAACTGATAAGGCCCAATGTTTGTCTATCTGTCTGTCCTGGAGCCTAAGGAGGAATCCAATAGGGGCAAAATCTTCATGGAAACGTGCTTCTAGAAAACACATAAGTCCTGGCTCATTGTGAATCTCTTTGGCTGTCAATAATTAACTCTGGGACTCCTAACTGCAGCAGTCACACTGGTGGAGGGCAGAAATTCTGTTTATACATACACAATGCTGAGAACTAGGGGTGAAGGCTTATCACGGGCGAAAAATAACCGTCTCCACTTACATTGGGTGTCTTTGCAGGTCTAAGACTAGCCTGTCGACCCTGCTGAGAGCCTAGGCAGGGAAGTCGAAAACACGCTGCAGCATATTTTGCAGTGTCTGTTTCTGTTCGGAACACTGGAAACACGAGGAATGTCTTCCCAACCAGAACAGTGCATTATATGATGACCAGGTGTAATGGGTCCAAATAACTCACAAAGAGTTGGAAACGACTTAGCGACCGAACAACAACAAGCTGCCAAAGATCAAGACTAGACTTCATCTAGACTCACCAGGGAGAGATCTTAGAGATCCTAGTGATCTCAGAGGGTGTCTCTTCTCTACCCAGAGGAAGCGCTGATACTCCATAGAGGCCGAAGTTTACTCAGAGGGAGCGGCTCTCCCCAAGATTCCAAGGGGTGCTGGCACTGCTTGGAACACCTGTTCTGGTGCACCTGGCCCTTTAGGTCAGGGACGATAGGGTGACGTCAAGATAGTCAGTATAAAAACCTCACTGAAGCAGACAAGGAGCCTAGGGTGGACCTGGCTCATTCCTTTTGGTCCATTTTGATCAAACAGCTTATTTCTAATATCACATGGAATATAAAATTTCATCTCTCCATTGCAAACTACTTCATACTGGGAAGATGGCTATGACTTCTCTGCTGCTTTGAGAATAAGTATCCTTGCTTGCTTGGTCCCATTTCTGGTACCAACCTGGCAGCTCTCAAGAATCAGGCCCCTGCTCTTGCTGGGGTTGGTGCCAGGGCACCCAAGGTGGCCTGTGGCTGAGATGTTCTGAGGGTAATTGGAGGCAGCTGGTGTGCGGCAGGAAGGGCACCAAATCAGCAGAGTCCCTGCTTTTCTCCTCAGTAGCTGGGGATTTTGGTCAAATCAGTTTCCTTATCTATAAAATGGGTAGAAGAATCTCTATCTCAGAAGGTTGTTCTGCAGGGTAAATGTAAGCAGTCTGACACATTATAGACAGAGGATGGATCACTGTTGCTAATGTGATGGCCCCAAGTGGGGGTCACGATACCAGAGTCCTAGACTCCTGTCGTTCATTAATTCAATGACCACGAGCCATTCACTTCTCAGCCTTCTCTACCTTCTCTACGGGATTTCCAAGATCATTTTTTTCACTTGAAGAGTCCATATTTCCATGACTCCAAGCCCTTCAAATAACAGAAAAGGAAACTCAGCCCAGAAAGGTGAAATCACATGTCCAAGGTCACAGAGCCTGGGGGCAATAGAACCAGCAGGTGTCCTCCCCTCCCAGTCTAGGGTTTTCCTACTGGAGGGCAGAAGCTTTCCTGTTTACCCAGTGAAAAGAGACAGGGATTCAAAGGGCAAGAAGGAGAGAGGGACCTTGCCTTGACCTTGGAGGTCAGTGTACATGTGTCTAAGATGAGGGTTGTAGGACGTCAATCAACAGCAAGGTCCATCCTTTCAAAACCGCTCTGTGGACAACCACGTATCGCCCTCCACTGCAACTCTATATCCCCAGTCTTTTTCTCAGCAGCTACATTTGACTTTGGCCTGTGTCAGCTATCCTCTCTCCCAGGCCCATGCCATCTCCTTAATCCCTGGCAGGTGCAGTCATGGGGCAGCTGCCCACAGAGGTCAAGGGGCCTGCTAAGAAGAAGAACCTGGCAATGCCCAGAAAGTTCTATGGAGAGGCAGCTGGGTCCTTTAGGCCTAGCTCTAGCAGATTTCAGCAGCTTCTTTACCTGGAATTCACTTGGGGCCACCAGATTTGTTTAACCATCCACACAAAAGATCAACACACCTTATTTATTTTTTAAAGGGCTGATTCTAAGGTGAACTCAGGTGAGCAAACACTTTACTCAGGTCAGCAGCTCCCTTAGGCGGCCTGGGGTCGGCCCATGTGGATCACCCTTCAGTGATCTTCATCTCCAAGGCTAGCAAGCTGGCCCAGTCCCACCCCCCAGGGCTGAGTCGCTGACAGTGGGAAAGTTCCTTCCATGGGTTCACCAGGAAGACAGCACCTTCCCTGGATCCTTTCTAAAAGAAACGGGAATTCTTTTTTTCCCCTCTGGGCTAGTTGCATCATCCAGTACACACAGCTTGGAGAACAGGGAAGAAAAAGCACAGACCTCATTGAGCCTCCACATTCTCATCTTGCACCTGTTAGCCAGGAGGATTATCCAAAATCCTCACTTGGTGGGTTATAAGCCCTGACTGACAAAAAGAGACACAAGCTGTGAATCACTGGTAAGACCATACTGGTGCAAATCTGCTGATTTTCAACCCTGCCATCCACTCACCTGGGAGTTTTTAGTTTATACCTGGCATAATTTAGCATTATTGAGAGCTTCTAGGTGTCAGGCACTGTTCTATAGGCACTAATTCATTTATTTTTCATTGAAGAATCTATTTACGTGGGGTTATTGGTTAAATTTCTCCAAGCCAGGCTTCAGCAATATGTGAACCGTGAACTTCCAGATGTCCAAGATGGTTTTAGAAAAGGCAGAGGAACCAGAGATCAAATTGCCAACATCTGCTGGATCATTAAAAAAGCAAGAGAGTTCCAGAAAAACATCTATTTCTGCTTTATTGACTATGCCAAAGCCTTTGACTGTGTGGATCACGATAAACTGGAAAATTCTGAAAGAGATAGGAATACCAGACCACCTGACCTGCCTCTTGAGAAACCTGTATGCAGCTCAGGAAGCAACAGTTAGAAGTGGACATGGAACAACAGACTGGTTCCAAATAGGAAAAGGAGTATGTCAAGGCTGTATATTGTCACCCTGCTTACTTAACTTCTATGCAGAGTACATCATGAGAAACGCTGGGCTGGAAGAAGCACAAGCTGGAATCAAGATTGCCGGGAGAAATATCAAGAACCTCAGATATGCAGATGACACCACCCTTATGGCAGAAAGTGAAGAGGAACTAAAAAGCCTCTTGATGAAAGTAAAAGAGGAGAGTGGAAAATTTGGCTTAAAGCTCAACATTCAGAAAACAAAGATCATGGCATCCGGTCCCATCACTTCATGGGAAATAGACGGAGAAACAGTGGAAACAGTGTCAGACTTTATTTTTGGGGGCTCCAAAATCACTGCAGATGGTGATTGAAGCCATGCGAAGAGCTGATTCATTGGAAAAGACCTGACACTGGGAGGGATTGGGGACAGGAGGAGAAGGGGACGACAGAGGATGAGATGGCTGGATGGCATCACTGACTCGATGGACGCGAATCTGAGTGAACTCCAGGAGTTGGTGATGGACAGGGAGGCCTGGCGTGCTGCGATTCATGGGGTCGCAAAGAGTCGGACACAACTGAGCGACTGAACTGAACTGAACTGATGGATTAAATTGTCTCCCTGTTAAATTCATATGTTGAACCCCCAGCACCTCAGAAAGTGACCATATTTAGAGATAGGTTCATTACAGAGCCAATGACATCAAAATGAGGTCATTAGGCAGACGTTACTCCATTATGACAGTTCAGTTCAGTTCAGGTATGATATGTCCTTAAAAAAAAGGGGAAATTTGGATGTAGACAGTCATTTGGAGTGGACGTCATGTGAAAATGAAGGCAGAGATTGGAGTGATGTATCTACAAGCTCAGGACACACCAAACACTGTCAGCAAATCCCCAGAAACTAGGTGACAGTGAGGAAGCAGAATTGTTTGCATGGCTGTCTGAAGGAACCAACCTCGATCTCGTGTTACTAGGCTCCAGAACCTGTGAGACAATACAGTTATATCATTAAAGCCTTTCAGTTAGTGGTACTTTGTTATGACAACCCTTGCAAACCAATACAGGTGAGAAACAGAATGATCTCATGTTACATGTAGACACTGAGGCACAGAGAGGTCCAGTGCCTCCCTAAGTCCACACAGCTCACAAGGGGCAGGCAGTTTATTCCAGAATTTGTCTTCTTACCTACGTTAGAAGGGGGTGTTTGTCCGTTGCCAGGCTCAGAGACTCAGCTGCCTGGTATTATCTTCACAGCCTTTGGGGGTATGTTTTCTCTTGGATTCCATGCAGGGTCACAACTGTCAAGACACTTTCTCTACCACAGGATAGCAGACCTGTGTGGGCTGGACTACGGCTTCACTAGGGAGAGCTCATGGACTGCCAAGGAGTTCATCTGCTTCTTCGTCTTTACAATAGGACTATGGCCACCTGATGCAAAGATCTGACTTATTGGAAAAGATCTTGATGTGGGAAAGATTGAAGGGAGGAGGAGAAGGGGATGACAAGGATGAGATGGCTGGATGGCATCACTGACTCGATAGACATGAGTTTGAGCAAGCTCCGGGAGTTGGTGATGGACAGGGAAGCCTGGTATGCTGCAGTCCATGGGGTTACAAAGAGTCAGACACCACTGAGCGACTGGAATGAACTGACACCCAAATTAAGCTTCATTTCAAAGGATGAGTATTCAATTGTCTAAGACCAAGACAGAATTATTTTTAAATACTGCAGTTGAGAGGACGGATGCTGGAACAACCTGCTTGCCACTGCTAAGCCGTGTTGCTCTGGGGAAACACTGACTCTCTATGCCTGTTTCCACAGGTAACATAAGATCATTATAATATATTGCCCACCTGTATAGGCTGCCAGGCTGCCGCACCAAAGCCCCACACACTGAGTGGCTTGTACAACAGAAATTTATTTATAATCTCATGGTTCTGGAGGCTAGCTTTTATCAGGAGGAAACACTTACATGATGTTGATTTTACATGACAAGAGACTGTAAAAGAAAGCAACAGAGTCACTGACAGCACCAGAACAATTAACAAGTGAGCTATTTTTCTGAAAGCCTGCCGTGCCAGCTTGCCTTCCCCTGACAGGAAGCCCGAGGTGGACAGTGTGGAGAAGGACTTCCGAGGAACACCATTTCCAGGTGATTTTATTGCAACAGCCTCCTAAGTGTTCCCTGGGCCTCTGGGCTTGCTCCTTCCAAACTGATCACCACATTTTAGCCAGGACTGCCCTTCTATAAATGGGAATCTGGTCGCACATCTCTCCTGTGCACAGTTCTTCTGTAATCTTCCGTAGCCTCTGCCTTCTTGCTGGCCTCAAAGTCCATCCTGAGCTGCTCTGCCTTCTGGCCTCAGGTCTCCCTCAGTCTCCAGGCCACACACTGAGGGTTCTGACCACTTCACATCCTAGGTTCTTTGATACCACCTGCTCTCTAGGGGCCTCTGCTCCCGCACAGGGATCCTCCAGCCAGGAGCATGCTATCTCCTCCTCCACACCTCACCCTCAAGACTCAGGTCAGGCATTAAGTCCTAACAAATTCTTCCCAGGCCATCTCATGCATACCCACTGCCCTGGGGTCTTTCAGGACTACTGAGTTCTTCACACTTGTTATCCTCATTACTGGTCCACGTGCCTGTGTCATTAGCTAGTTTCTCAGAGACAAGGACTTTCATTTATCTCTATATCATTATGACCTACCTTGTTATATAATTGGTGCTCAATAAACATTCATTGAGAGAATAAACAATTTGTGCGAAATGAATATATGAATGAGTCGTAGTTTAATATTATAGCCAGGGCAAGGACCTGGACTCTGTTATGGTTATCTCTCCTGTCATGTGCTCAGATATTCAGGGTCTCTCGTGAAGGAGCTAGTGCCATGCTAAGCTCTGTGTCTTGCTCTTCCCGACCCTGTTTTCTGGGAAGCTCAGACCTCTTGCTAAAGTTTTACCTCTGTGGTGGGTGGATATTTAAATGTGCTCCAATGCAGGTGGCTGAGAAATACAAGGTAAATGGGAAGAAAGGGCCTAGACTAAGATAGAAGGAAGTTCAGTCTAAAGAGTGTTCTGGAAAGCTGGGGAGAAAAAGGATGACTGGGAGAAGGAGAGCAGGGAGTCCCTGTTCCAGGACAGAGTAGCGAGCCTCTTAACATTTCCATGCATAGTCCCTCTGATGAAGGCAAACACATAGAAACAAGAAAATGAAATGAAGATGCCATGCTGGTGAGCACCCAAATGGTAGATGCCCTCAAAGAAGAGGGCACTGTGGTGAGATGCAGGCACTGTCTTTCTCGTAGAAATATTTGGAATCAGAGAACTAACTGGGTGGTAGTTCTCTGGGAGGCTGTGTGTGTGTGTGTGTGTGTGTGTGTGTGTGTGTGTGTGTGTGTGTTAGTAGCTCAGCTGTGTCTGACTCTTTGTGACCCCATGGGCTGTAGCCTACTGGACTCCTCTATCATGGAATTTTCCAGGCAAGAATACTGGAGTGGGTAGCCATTCCCTTCTCCAGGGGATCTTCCTGACCCAGGGACTGAACCCAGGTCTCCTGCACTGCAGGCAGATTCTTTACTGTCTGAGTTGCCAAGGAAGCCCCTTTGTGCAAGAAATGCCCTGGAGACCAGCCGGGCTCAGCGGAAGGGGCCAGCTGCCCCCACACTGACAGGCGCCGGCTCTTCCCTGCCTGCTGCGTTTCTGGCTACATGGAGTTGCTGGGGCCACTTCTGCTGCCCTATGGTCAAAGGAGCTTCAAGGCTGGCACCTTGGAAACACACAGAATCAACACTGGGCCGCCCTCTCCATGGGTATGCCCCCTTTCTTCAGGGGCTGTGGTTTAGGGTGCCTCAAGGTGGGAAGGCATTTGCTCCTCACCCCGCTCACTGCCCCTACCTCGACCTTCTGCAGCTGATTAACTGTCCATCCTCATCCTCAGCTTCCCAAGAGACAGGGAGCAAAATGTATGTCTCTGGATGAGCCGCCACTGTTCAAAACAGGCTTCAGGCCAAGCAGCCCACATTCCTTCCCCCAGATAAGAAATTCTCTGGATTTCCAGTGGTTACGACTCCATGCTTCCATTGCAGGGGCATGGGTTTGGTCCCTGGTTGGGGAACTAAGAGGCCACATGCCACACAGTGCAGCATAAATAAATAAACAACTAGTTCACAAACATTAAAAAGAAAGAAAGAAGGAAGGAAGAAGAGAAATTCTCAAGCATTCTCTACCCTGGTCCTGACTCTCTAAGTCAGGTGAGTATGAACAGGGTATGGACAAATCCCAAGCAAAATACCCTCATTGTCTTACTGGATTCATTCACCTCTTTCATCACAAGGAGAGAAAGTGATACGGGTATCAAGGAATGCAAGTATCACACTCTGCAGAGGATCTTATTTTAAGCAGTGACCTTGCCCAAGACAAAGGTCTGCCTGGTGAACTCTTTTGCCTGTGGAGCACTACCCATGTGATGAATTTTGATTGGTGAATAACTATTGACCCTGCAGTTTCTGAGCTGACTTTTCAGCTCACCTGGAGGACCATCCCTTCCACCCAGACTCTAAGCTGCACTCCAACAGCTCCCACGTGGGCTGCTACTGTGTGGCACGGACCTTCTCTCCCCTCAAATATGAACATCTGGAGGATTTGGCTCATCTCCTCTCACAGCTGTTTCCTAGCACCGGAATCCCCTGCTTGCTTTTCCTGTTTCCATAGCAATTATTTGGACTAATTCTGCTGCATTGTGATTGGGCTGAAAAATGAATGCTTGGAAAGTTGGATTCTGATCCCTTGGTGAGAGTGCCTTTTTTTTTAAACCTGGGATGTGACGTTAGCTTGAAGCTCCTTGGTTTTCCTGGTTCCCTACAGCTTGCCTCTGGTTCTGACCATGGAACATCTCACAAGAGAGATGGATTCTTGGTTGAGGAGGGGAACATCCCAGGCAAGTTTTGCCCCACTGCAAAAAGAAAAAGGCTCAGCAGAGTGAGCAGTGAATACCTGCCTGAGATGACCTCAGGAGCTTCAGATCTCCTGGTGTTTGGGCAAATTTGCTCTTTAGGAAAGATCTTGGAAGGCTGCAAGGGTTCAACAAATATTTATTGGATGTCTACACTGTACAGGGCTGATGGATGATGTGGTCACTGTTCCTGCCCTCATGAAGTTTCTATCTATAAGAACAGGAAAGGCCTAGTGGGAGTCAGTGGGGAGCTAGCCTCTCCTACCAAGCATTGGTCTCAAAAACCTACCTTAGGTCGATTCAGGCCTCTGCACTAAAGTTTATTTTTTCACTTCAAACCTTTCTCCTTCTTCCTTCTATGACATCCCTTGGACCTCTCTGTTTTCTTTCCATCCACCCTTTCCATGGTTTCTGCCTTTTATCTCTCCAAATGGTTAAAAGTCCTGTGATACATTCATACAGTGTGAGATTACTCAGCACTAAATAAAAATGCTTCCAGTGATTCAGCAGTAAAGAATCTGCCTGCCAATGGAGGAAACTTGGGTTCAGTCCTTATGTTGGGAGGATCCCCTGGAGAAGGAAATGCAACCCACTCCAGGATTCTTGCCTGGAGAATTCCATGGACAGAGGAGCCTGGCGGACTATAGTCCATGGGATCGCAAAGGGTCAGAAACAATTTAGCAACTAAACAACAACAACAACAAAAAGAAATGAGCTATTGAGCTATGAAAAGACATGCAGGAAATAAAAGACACACAGCACATAACTAGGTGAAAGAAACCAGTCTGAAAACACTACAGCCTGTAGGGTTCCAACTATATGAGGAAATTCTATGTGGAAAGGCAAAACTACAGAGAGAGTAAAAGGGCCACTGGTTGCCAGGGGCTTGGGGGAAAAGAGGCGGGATGATGTGGTGAAGCACAGGTGACTATTAGGGCTGTGAAACTATTCTCTGTGACATTGTACCAGGGGATACATGACATTATGCATCTGTCAAAACCATGGACCTTTGCAACACAAAGAGTGAACCTTAATGTAAACTATGGACCTTAGTTAATACTCATGTATCCATACTGGCTCATCACTGTAATAATTGTACCATACTAATGCAGTTCAGTTCAGTCGCTCAGTTGTGTCTGACTCTGCGACCCCATGAAAGAGTTGCAGTGCCAGGGCCTCCCTGTCCATCACCAACTCCCGGAGTTTACTCAAACTCATGTCCATTGAGTTGGTGATGCCATCCAGCCATCTCATCCTCTGTCGTCCCCTTGTCCTCCTGCCCCCAATCCCTCCTAGCATCAGAGTCTTTTCCAATGAGTCAACTCTTCGCATGAGGTGGCCAAAGTATTGGGGTTTCAGCTTTAGCATCAGTCCTTCCAATCAACACCCAGGGTTAATCTCCTTTAGAAGGGACTGGTTGGATCTCTTTGCAGGGAGATCCAAGGTATTCTCAAGAGTCTTCTCCAGCACCACAGTTCAAAAGCATCAATTCTTTGGTGCTCAGCTTTCTTCACAGTCCAACTCTCACATCCATACATGACCACTGGAAAAACCATAGCCTTGACTAGATGGACCTTTGTTGGCAAAGTAATGTCTCTGCTTTTTAATATGCCATCTAGGTTGGTCATAACTTTCCTTCCAAGGAGTAAGCGTCTTTTAATTTCTTGGGTGCAATTTTAGAACTAATACCCCAAAAAAAGATGTCCTTTTCATTATAGGGGCCTGGAATGCAAAAGTAGAAAGTCAAGAAATACCTGGGGTAACAGGCAAACTTGGCCTTGCAGTATGGAATGAAGCTGGACAAAGGATAAGAGAGTTTTGCCAAGAGAATGCATTGGTCATAGCAAATACCCTCTTCCAACAACGCAAGAGAAGACTCTACACATGGATATCAACAGATAGTTAACACTGAAACCAGATTGATTCTATTCTTTGCAGCCAAAGGTGGAGAAGCACTATCAGTCAGCAAAAACAAGACCGGGAGCTGACTGTGGCTCAGATCATGAACTCCTTATTGCTAAATTCAGACTTAAATTGAAGAAAGTAGGGAAAACCACTAGCCCATTCAGGTATCACCTAAATCAAATCCCTTATGATTATACAGTGGAAGTGAGAAGTAGATTTAAGGGACTAGATCTGATAGACAGAGTGCCTGATGAACTATGGAATGAGGTTCATGACAGTGTATAGGAGACAGGGATCAAGACCATCCCCAAGAAAAAGAAATGCAGAAAAGCAAAATGGCTGCCTGGGGAGACCTTACAAATAGCTGTGAAAAGAAGAGAAGTGAAAAGCAAAGGAGAAAAAGAAAGATATAAGCATCTGAATGCAGAGTTCCAAAGAATAGCAAGGAGAATAAGAAAGCCTTCCTCAGGAATCAATGCAAAGAAATAGAGGAAAACAACAGAATGGGAAAGACTAGAGATCTGTTCAAGAAAATTAGAGATATCAAGGGAACATTTTATACTAATGCAAGATGTTAATAATAGAGGAATCCATGTGTCAGGGGAGGAGGGATGTGAGAATTCACTGTATTTTCTGTGCAATTTTATTTTTTGTAAACCTAAGATTGCTCTAAAAATGAAGTCTGTTAAAAACAAGTAAAACCCCAAAACTTCAGCTCAAATCACCCATATTTCTCTTGATTCACGCATATGGGCTCCACTAGGTCTTTACAGTTCACTGCTTGACCTCCCTCTGCCTCCGGCAGTCTGGAGATGTTTCCAACTTGCCATCAGTGCAGTGCCTCTTGACTTCATCATCTTTTGCTCCCCCTTCCCACGTCCCCAGGCCTGATCTGTCAAGTGACCAAGCAGCTGTGTCCCCCTGTTGTCCTTTGATCTCCGCCCCATGCCAGCCCACACTCTCTCCCTGGAACAGCCAAGGTCTAGAGGGGGCCTTCGTGTTGGTCTTTATATTCACTTGCCGCTTTTTTGCTTATCTCTCCTCAAAACAAGGACTTTTCCCTAAGAACTTTGTGTAGTCATTGACATGCTAAAGCTACTGCATACCTCCCGCCCATTCCCAAACGCAGAAGACAAAAATGAAAGAGAAGACTCAAAACTGACAAAGAGAGCTGAAATCTCTCACCTGTGGCCTTCCTGTTGTCTGTCCCCTGGCTGGAGTCTGCCGCATCTTTGTTTTGTATCTCAGAGGCCAGTGGCCTCAGATGACATTCCCTCTATTTCCTCCCCCAACAAAGCGAACGCTGGGACTCTAACCAGTCATCTTTTTACAACCTGGGAAAAGGCACAGCCCACTGTTAATAATTTATCTGTGTATTAAAGTACTCCGGGTTGTTAATCATTGTTCAATTATGGGGACAGGGCAGGAAAGACAATCTCTTACTGAAAAACACGAAGGCACACTTGGTCTCTGTGGGTTCCAAGGGTCAAGAGCATGGGGTCAGGGGAAGGCTTGCTTATGTGTGTCTATTGAGTTTAGATGGGGGTGGGGAGTGGGAGAGAGGACCTCAGTCTTTAACAGGTTCTAAGCAAAAAGACAAAGTTGATTTTGAAGGAAAATACTCATCCTCAAGTTTCCAGAAACGCAGTTCATCAATTCCTGTGAAACAAAGGCAAAAGAATGGTTCATTCTCATATCACATTCAGTGGTCTCATACTGAGCCTACACCCCACAGAAGGCCACATTGAGGAGTTTGGGCTCAATCCTACAGGCAGCAAAAAGCCTATATGTATCCTGGGAGGTGACATGAGTGTGGCAGGATGATGAAAGGGCAGGAAGTGAAGAGAGGAAACTCAATGGAGGAAAAAAAAAGGGAATGAGAGAATAGTTTTACTTTCTTAAAGGTTCTCTTTCACATACTGTCTGCCTGTCCAGAAACTTAACATGCATAGACAAAGAAGACAAACACATTTTGGGATGTCTAAGGCCAACTGAAATCCTTGAAGGAATTCTCCAAAGACTGCTCCTTACCACCACTGTTGCCCTGAAGAGGAATATCTCCTCATACCCTCATTCCTAATACCCTATCTCTTCCTCCCACCAGGGGAAGCCAGCAAAGGGGAAAAGTCCCCCAATATTGGGGGGGGTGGAGCTAGCTAAGGCTAGGGGACACCTACCCTAAGCATGTTTGCAAAAAGACTAAGTGACCACCTGTCAAGAATAGGTCATGTGGTCTAAGGGTTGGGTGTTTAAGACCTTGGGAACCACCTCCCTCTGACCTAATATTTTTTTTTTTTTTTTTGGGTCCAAGACGGATGCATTTGAAGAACTTCAGCCATGATGAGACAGAAAATGTCACAAGAGAGAAAGGAAGAGGATGAGGCTGGTTCTACTCATGAGCTTTGCTAAAGGACCTGGTGGGATTCACAGGGTCAATGGGAGTGTTTGAAGCTACTAGTCAGAAGCTAGTTTTCTTTTTCTTGCTTTGAACTCAATCAGCCACAGGGCCCACTCCTCCCCTCCTGCCTATGTCCCCAGATCAATCAACTGCTGGGCTTCCCCTTGAGAGGGTTCCCTCATGCTCCGAACTGGAAGCAATCGACTCAGGTGAATGACTAGGGCCCTGGAGAATGATTATGACTCTGCCCAATTCTGCCCTTGCTGAGTCTGCACAGGTGCCATGGCTCAGCAGCTTGGTTTCTTCTGTCACTCATGACCACAACTGCTCGGCCCCTCATCATGCCTTTCAGTCTCTGGAGGGTGGAGAAATGGACCCTATGGGGTCCAAGTGTGGGTGGAGGCTGACGGTAAGCCAGTCAGCTAACCTGGCACCATCTCTGAGCGCTCCTGGGCCGGTGGCAGAGATCCACCTGCTTGGGGAAACCTCTGTCATCAGCAAGCACTGATCAGAACACATGGCCTTAGCTCATTTGTGAACTGGAGCAAAGCTCCCTGAAGGGAAGATTCAGCGTTCCCTTCCCACTCGGGTTTGCCGACTGATATCTGCGCCTGGCCCTGTGGATGCTTCTTGGGCAGGCCAAGGCATGAGGACAGAGGCTGGTGAGCCAAAGTGCTGCCTGCCTTGGTGAGAGAGGGAAAGCCAGCTTCAGAGACCTGCCTTGATGATGGTGGAGCAGAGTCCAGGGTGCTGCACAGTAGATGCTGTTGGGACCACTTCTCTAGCCGCCCCTTCAATCCTTCTTTCAACAATCTTCATTTCCCCCTCGGATCCCCCAGTGACAGAGCAGTATTTTAGGTAGCTCAGCTCTACTTCAGGAATTGACGAAGGATGCTGACAAATTTTACATTCCTGCTGCGGACATTTCAAGGCCCCTCTGAGAGCAGGGAAGGGTGAGAAAACATTGTCTGGGAGAAAGACTACATTTTCCTGCTCAAAAGGTGCTGGCCCCAGGCCCTAACAGGGTATGACTTAGTAAAGTTGTCTTACACCTGCTACAGTAAGCAAACAGAACACTATTACACCATGCCCTGGACTTTATGGAGTGTTCCTCCAGCCTGTAGGGAGTTGCAAAGCTGATAACCTTCAAAAAGTTTCTGGCATCAGACAAAAGGCATGTTTCCGAGGGATGCTTACAGAAGTCTGTTTTTATTTCATTAAATGAAAACTGATATTTTCAACTTCTCTTTGCCTCTTTCCTTTCTCAAGAGCCTGAATTCCTGACTTTGATTCCCTTGCCCCTGTTAGCCTTTTAATCATATTTAATTTTATTTCTTGTTATTTGTGGTTAAGTAGGAGATACTCGTTCTCTAAACAGGAAAATATTTTGACTGTTGAAAAAAAAATCCTTTGGGTTTCCTGCTTTGTTTTTATTCCTAAATTCTATCACATGGCCCTTTTTCTCTCTTTCATCCCTGTCCCTTCTTTGACACTGAATAGTATGTAATGCATATCTGGTTTAGATTATAAGATGGGTCAATGGATTCCCAGGTAGCTCAGTGGTAAAGAATCTGCCTGCCAATTCAGAAGATGCAGGAGACGTGGGTGGGATCCCTGGGTTGGGAAGATCCCCTGGAGAAGGAAAAAGCAATCTACTCCAGTATTCTTGCCTGTAAAATCCCATGGACAGAGAAGCCTGGCAGGATACAGTCTAGAGGGTCACAAAGAATTGGACACGATTTCGCAACTAAACAACAAATGAATCCTGACTGTGGTGTCCTCAGTGAACTGTAGACCCTCTATAGGTGACCTGTTAGCGAAGTGATTAGCTAATGCCAAGAAGCCTGAAACCATCCCTGCAGCCAGATGACCTGTCCCCCTTGATGTCTTTGCTCCTAAATCGCAATCACCATCACATTAACAGCAGCAAAGTTCAAATGAGCTGAGTATGTGTTGTCTGCCCATTCCTTGGGTCGTTCCCTCCAGGCTGGGTTTCCGGTCCTCCCAGAGCTAGCTGCAGAGAAACTGGGGTCCATTAGCAGAAAGCTCCAGCATAGGAATAGAGCTTCTTTTACTCAGAAGCAGGAAAAGTAAGAGAAAATGCACAGAAATGTGACCCTAACCCTCCCAACTTCACTAAAAAGTTCAGAAGGTTAATACAATTCACAGGTCAATGAGCTTTTTCTTCAGTGTAAAGAAATTCTACAGGAGAAACACACAATCAGCCAAAGGTCAGAATTTGATGCAGACCCTCTTTCTTTCCCGCCCCTAAGCCAGGATGTGTCATTTGTGGACTTTTTCAATTTAAGATATGCCAGATATGAAAGTGATTATGATGGTGAGACAGCCAAGAGCAGCTGGTTGAAAAATGTCACTTTCTGAAAGGAAGAGCTGTGATCTATTTTGTAGTACCAAATGGTTAGGAAAAATAATAATCCCCAATAATCTCCTGTGATTAGGACTATGATAGAAAAGTTTTCATGGTGTCATTTTTTATAGCTATAAATCTACCCTTAAAGGAGATAAAATTTCAGGAAATAATAAAAAGTTTTCTAAAATTTTTTTTCAAAATTGAAAAAAAACGCCTCATTTAAAATATGTTCTCCCTCTTTACATTTTACCTTTATCATTCTCTAAATAAAATCTGGTTATTTACATGAGCAATGCATGTAACCTATCTTGATGGTCTAAAATCAGGTGACTATAAACCTGTAAAGGAGACTGAAAATAAAGATTTTGTGCATTTTCAGTTCCCACTATATTTTGCAGCTGCCGTATCCTCTATAAATTCCAAACTTGTACTCTAAGGCAGCAAAATTTCCAAAAATGTATCGTAACTAAACATGAGAAATCCAGGACTAATGCACATAAGTAAAGCAAAGACTGATAAACTGTCAACAACAATGACAAAGCAGGGTAGGAGCTGGTCACAGTCCAGACCCCACCCAAATCGTGAGTATGAAGTTTAGAAAATGCAGCCAGAAAATTCCTGCCAGAATGGTCCTCCAAGCCCTAAGTAGATTAGCAAGAAAGGAATGATAGCACTGGAGAGGAAAGGAGGGAACTTTGAGGATGGCTGGTTGTTTAGGTGATACGGAACGGAAGACACAGGAGGAAGACCGGTGGGGAACTGACAAGCTCTGAGGTTCTGGGTAGTTTCCAAAGAGTCTTCTCCTCTATAAAATGGGAATAAGAGAACTTCATGTGGCTATGGTGAGGTTCAGAAATAATATGTTTAGGGCTTGTGTCCAACTGGAAGCACTTGGTAAATGGTAGCTCTCATGAGAGTCAGTGACCCTAAACACAAGAACAAATCAATTCTGTCTTAGCCACAAGTTGCCCCAGGACCTTCCCTCCAAAAGTCCTGTTTACTCTAGGGCAGAGCAGGTTGCAGGTCATTCTCAGAAAATAAAATCTCTCAGGGCAGTGATTCTATCCACTTAGTTTATTAACAGTTGCTTTTCCCAGCAGCCAATGAGAGGGTGCTCAAAAATATACTCTTTGTAAATGGCAGCTAAATTTCACGTAATGATTTTTTATACTATAAGGAAAGGGAGTTACTCTTATGGACACATTCTATATGAACAAAACTTGTTTGTTTTTTTTTAATAACCAAACTGGTCTGGCAGCTATGGAGAGAATATGGGACTGAAGGAAGAGCCTAGATTTTCTGGGCATTGCCATCAGTTGTTAAGATACTAGGGTGGTAGTTTCCATTCTAACACAAAGACTGATGCTTTGCCTTTGTACCATTCTCTTTAGTTTAGTCAGATCCTGAGTATGTCTGACCTGATGGAGCCTCCTATGTGATATATTAGGTCAAATAATACTGATAGGGATAGAGTAGGATAATCAAATAGTCCATTTAGAAATCCCAGTAAGGGATTTAGGACAGAAAGGGAATTTGAGCAGAGTTTGAGAGACTGTTTCATGTTAATGATCACTCAAAAAAGAATCCAGTAATCAAGCAATAATCTATACTACCTTGAAGGAAGATGGGGTGCATTCAAGCACCAGATTTACTGAAGCCACAAACCCTGACAGTTAAAACACAAGACAGTAAATATGGGGTCTGACTCTTGTCACAGGAATTCAGAGTGTTAACAGTCCTTGAAGAGTAGCATTTCTGCATGTAGCCAAGAAAGAAATAAGAATTTGTGTATTTCAATTCCCACTACGTTTTGCAGCTGCCTTTTCCCCACAAATTCCAAATTTGTACTTCAAGGCATCAACCTTTCAAAAAATATATCTATTGCCATAATTAAATGTGAGAAACCCAGGGCTGAATGCACATAAGAAAAGCAAATGCCTTGATAAAATGTCAAAAAAAAAAAAAAAAGGTGAAAGGGGAAAGAAATTAGGTGAAAGGGGACATTATCTCCAAATCCCAAAAGGGGTAATAATCCCAGGATAAATTACCACATTTTAGTACATATTACCACACTTTTGCTGATACACTTATGATTTAAATAGCATCATAACAATTTCAGTTAAATGATATAGGGCTAAAGGAGAGACTAATGATGTAAGCCTTGACATCTGCCCAAGAATGAGAAAGAAGGTGGTCTTCTCCCTTCCCCACCACCCTGCCGGCCAGCTTGCATCTCTCACAAGCGTCCCAAGCTAACAGACTCACTCTTTGCTTGCTACTTGGCCTCACCTGAATTCTTTCTGCAAAGAGACAAAGGAACCCAAGGTTCAGTAACAGGTAAGCAGTGTGGATGGGTTCAAGTTCTAGCCTGTGGATTCAAAATTGAGTCTGAGTTTTGGCTGCATTTGAGTCCCACCCAGGGAGGAGGTGTGGTTTCAGGACCAGCCCCATTTTATACTAAGAAGCCAAGAGTCCAAAGGATTAACAGAACTTCCCAGGATCATACTGTAAACAGAAGCAGAGTTAGAACTCAAATTCACATCCTTATCCTTCACAAGACCCTGCTCTTTCTCTCAGGTTTTAGCTATATGGTACTAGTTAACTCTACAACTCAACACCCAGATCTAGAGATACATTCAGTCTCTACCAATCTGTATCTTTATGCAAATCATTTTATGTTCTCTGAAACCCAGTTTCTCATTTCAGTGGGGCTAAATGCCTCAAAAATTATGAAGAGTAGAAGCAATAATGCATATGAAGTAATTAGTGCAATATCTAACATGCATGCCTTCTCAGTTGCTCAGTTTTGTCCAACTCTTTGATCCCATGGACTGTAGCCCGCTGGGCTCCTCTGTCCATGGGATTTCCTAGGCAAGACTACTGGAGTTGTTGTTGTTTGGTTGCTCACTCCTGTCCAACTCTTTGCAACCCCATGGACTGCAGCATGCCAGGCTTCCCGGTCCTTCACTATCTCCCAGAGCTTGCTCAAACTCAGATCCATTAAGTTGGTGATGTCATTTCCTCCTCCAGGAGATATTACTGACCCAGAGATAGAACCTGTGCCTCCTGCATTGGCAGGCAGTTTCTTTACCACCACCTGGGAAACCCTATCTAGCACAGAGAAAATGCTAAAAATTGAGTTATTAATTTTACTATTCTTGTTCCAGGCTTTGATTCCCTTCCCAGAACTACAAAGGCAGCGTGGAGTAGAAGACAGAGTACAGGACATGGCATGTGTCAGAAGACCAGAGTCTGTGTCCTAGCATGCCTGCTTCTCAGCCACGTGGTCATGGACATGCCATTTACTGTTGTGGCTTAGTCTCTTCATTTCTGAAAAATGAAGCTATTAATATATACCTCCTGGAGTCACTGTGCGAATGGAATGAAAAATAGCAATATAATCTTTAGAACTCTGCAAAGGAAAGGCTATGTGTAGCAGTAAGCAAAAATCCAACTACTGCAAACCTTCTCTACTTCTTTTCCATATTTTAACAATGAAATATGTTGCTGAAGAGTAACTAAGAACTTGGATCCATCTTCTGTGATTCAAGAAAGCAGCATAAAACAAAAGACGTTGAGTTCAATCATTCACTCGCCTAGTACCATCTTGAAAATCTATAAGGAGAGTGGCATAAGTACACCAAGCATTGGTTTGGAGCAATGGAGTAGGATGAAAGAAAAGAAGTGATAATTACCTGAAACAAAAAAAGGCAGAATTTTCAGCAGAGTTGGCACAGGCTAATTTTGAGGGGGTCACCTCAGCAGTTAAAGAGAAGGGCACCTAGCACTGATGTATGCTTGCCTAAGGTATTAATTATAGCTAGAGAATGATTGACAAGTACTACAAATGAATCTTTATGGCAAGAGATAAAACTGCTTAGAACACAGAAAGGCCCTAGGTAGTGGGCTTATTTGATTTAGTTTCTGTCAAGATGCCTGGGAACTCTGGCAGTTTTAGAAGACACTCAGTTCTCTCTTTGGGAGAACATGACCCATTCTTTTGCAAAACTGTGACCCCCAAAGTATGTAGCCAATCCTTGAGTGAAATTTCTCATATAAGAAAAGCCAAAGCAAAAAGAAATTGATTCTTCATTTGAGTTCATTTCCAACGAGACGACTTCATATTTTGTTTTTGATTTTGGCTCTCCAGCAAGATGAGGCAAACCATTATCACCATTTTTGAACACTGCAAAAAGAAAACAAACTCTTTTCCATCGAGCAGTTATCTGGGCTTTATACAGCTTCCCTAAAGCAACAAGCACTGGATCCAGTTTGGCAAATGCTTCTGATAAATATATCATGTGACTGAGATAAGAATTGATTTATGGAGGGAAATTTGGTTTAGTCACCTGTTCACATTTATCTTGTTACTTCTCTCATGCTAATATTAGTAGTATCAGATTTCTCTTGTTATCAGGACACTTTGACTTGCAGCAGTTTCATCAAATGTAAATTGTGTGTCTCCTTTTGCTCTCACCCAAGAGATTGGGGAAATCCTTGTAAACCAACTCAGTCTAACCTGAGCTTCTTAAATATTAGCTATGTTGGACTGTAGCAAGCCAGGCTTACCTGTCCTTCACTATCTCCTGCAGTTTGTCCAAACTCACATCCAACGAGTTGGTGATGCTTTCTAAACACCTCATACTCTGTCATCCCCTCTTCCTCCTGCCCTCAATCCTTCCCAGCATCAGGGTCTTTTCCAATTAAGTTGGCTCTTTGCATCAGGAGGCCAAAGTATTGGCGCTTCAGCTTCAGTATCAGTCCATCCAATAAATATTTAGGGTTGATTTCCTTTAGGATTGACTGGTTTGATCTTCTCGCTGTTCAAGTGACTCTCAAGAGTCTTTTCCAGCATCACAGTTTGAAAGCATCAACTCTTCAATGCTCAGCCTTCTTTATGGTCCAACTGTCACATCCATACATGACTACTAGAAAAACCACAGCTTTGACTAGATGAACCTTTGTTGGCAAAGTAATGTCTCTACTTTTAAATCTGCTGTCTAGGTTTGTCATAGCTTTTCTTCCAAGGAGCAAATGTCTTTTAATTTCATGGCTATAGATATAGATATATCTACCAGTACAGTTCAGTTCAGTCACTCAGTCTTGTCTGATTATTTGTGACCAAATGAATCACACCATACCAGGCCTCCCTGTCCATCACCAACTCCCGGGGTTCACTCAGACTCATGTGCATCGAGTCGGTGATGCCATCCAGCCATCTCATCCTCTGTTGTCCCCTTCTCTTTCTGCCCCCAGTCCCTCCCAGCATCAAGGTCTTTTCCAATGAGTCAACTCTTCACATGAGGTGGCCAAAGTATTGGAGTTTCAGCTTCAGCATCAGTCCTTCCAATCAACACCCAGGACTGATCTCCTTTAGGATGGACTGGTTGGATCTCCTCACAGTCCAACGGACTCTCGAGAGTCTTCTCCAACATCACAATTGAAAAGCGTTGGTGCTCAGCCTTCTTCACAGTCCAACTCTCACATCTATACATGACCACTGGAAAAATCATAGCCTTGACTAGATGGACCTTTGTTGGCAAAGTAATGTCTCTGCTTTTTAATATACTATCGAGGTTGGTCATAACTTTCCTTCCAAGGAGTGTCTTTTATTTATTTTTTTAATTTAAATTTATTTATTTTAATTGGAGGCTAATTACTTTACAATATTGTATTGGTTTTGCCATACATCAACATGTATCCGCCACGAGTGTACACATGATCCCAATCCTGAACTCCCCTCCCACCTCCCTCCCCGCACCATCCCTCTGGGTCATCCCAGTGCACCATCCCCAAGCACCCTGTATCCTGCATTGAACCTGGATTGGTGATTCGTTTCTTATGTGTCTTTTAATTTCATGGTGGCAATCATCATCTGCAGTGATATTGGAGCCCCCCAAAATAAAGTCTGACAGTTTCCATTGTTTCCCCATCTATTTCCCATGAAGTGATGGGACTAGATGCCATGATCTTTGTTTTCTGAATGTTGAGTGTTAGGCCAACGTTTTTGCTCTCCTCTTTCACTTTCATCAAGAGGCTCTTTAGTTCCTCTTCACTTTCTGCCATAAGGGTGGTGTCATCTGCATATCTGAGGTTATTGATATTTCTCCTGGCAATCTTGATTCCAGCTTGTGCTTCTTCCAGCCCAGTGTTTCTCATGATGTACTCTGCATAGAAGTTAAGTAAGCAGGGTGACAGTATACAGCCTTGACGTACTCCTTTTCCTATTTGGAACCAGTCTGTTGTTCCATGTCCAGTTCTAACTATTGCTTCCTGAGCTGCATACAGGTTTCTCAAGAGGCAGGTCAGGTGGTCTGGTATTCCCATCTCTTTCAGAATTGTCCACAGTTTATTGTGATCCACACAGTCAAAGGCTTTGGCATAGTCAATAAAGCAGAAATAGATGTTTTTCTGGAACTCTCTTGCTTTTTTGATGATCCAACGGATGTTTGCAATTTGATCTCTGGTTCCTCTGCCTTTTCTAAAACCAGCTTGAACATCAGGAAGTTCACAGTTCATGTATTGTTGAAGCCCGGCTTGGAGTATTTTGAGGATTACTTTACTAGCATGTGAGATGAATGCAATTGTGCAGTAATCTGAGCATTCTTTGGCATTGCCTTTCTTTGGGATTGGAATGAAAACTGACCTTTACTAGTCCTGTGGCCACTGCTGAGTTTTCCAAATTTGCTGGCATATTGAGTGCAGCACTTTCACAGCATCATTTTTCAGAATTTGAAATAGCTCAACTGGAATTCCATCACCTCCACTAGCTTTGTTTGTAGTGATGCTTTCTAAGGCCCACTTGACTTCATATTCCAGGATGTCTGGTTCTAGTTGAGTGATCACACCATCGTGATTAATTGGGTCATTAAGATCTTTTTGTACAGTTCTTCTGTGTATTCTTGCCACCTCTTCTTAATATCTTCTGCTTCTGTTAGGTCCAGACCATTTCTGCCCTTTATCGAGCCCATCTTTGCATGAAATGCTCCCTTGGTATCTCTGATTTTCTTGAAGAGATCTCTAGTCTTTCCCATTCTGTTGTTTTCCTCTATTACTTTGCTTTGATTGCTGAGGAAGGCTTTCTTATCTCTCCTTGCTATTCTTTGGAACTCTGCATACAGATATGTCTTTCCTTTTCTCCTTTGTTTTTCGCTTCTCTTCCTTTCACAGCTATTTGTAAGACCTCCTCAGACAGCCATTTTGCTTTTTTGCATTTCTTTTCCATGGGGATGGTCTTGATCCCTGTCTCCTCTACAATGTCACGAACCCCTGTCCATAGTTTATCAGGCACTCCATCAGATCTAGTCCCTTAAATCTATTTCTCACTTCTACTGTATAATCATAAGGGATTTGATTTAGGTCATACCTGAATGGGCTAGTGGTTTTCTCTGCTTTCTTCAATTTAAGTCTGAATTTGGCAATAAGGAGTTCATGATCTGAGCCACAGTCAGCTCCCCGTCTTGTTTTTGCTGACTCTATAGAGCTTCTCCATCTTTGGCTGCAAAGAATAGAATCAATCTGATTTTTGGTGTTGACCATCTGGTGATGTTCATGTGTAGAGTCTTCTCTTGTGTTGTTGGAAGAGGGTGTTTACTATGACCAGTGTGTTCTCTTGGCAAAACTCTATTATCCTTTGCCTTGCTTCATTCCATACTCCAAGGCCAAATTTGCCTGTTACCCTAGGTGTTTCTTGACTTTCTACTTTTGCATTCCAGTCCCAATAATGAAAAGACATCTTTTTATTGAGTGTTAGTTCTAAAAGGTCTTATAGATCTTCATAGAACTGTTCAACTTCAGCTTCTTCAGCATTACTGGTTGGAGCATAGGCTTAGATTACTGTAATATTAAGTGGTTTGCTTGGAAACGAACAGAGGTCATTCTATCATTTTTGAGACTGCATCCAAATACTGTATTTCGTACTCTTTTGTTGACCATGATGGCTACTCCATTTCTTCTAAGGGATTCCTGTCCATAGTAGTAGATATAATGGTCATCTGAGTTAAATTCACCCATTCCAGTACATTTATATCTACATATAATTAAAAGTATAGAAAATGTTGGAGATACAAAAATGAGCATGAAGATGACAACCCTCTAAGAAGTGGACTAAATATAATTTTCCATGTAGGATGGGTGAGCATGATAAATTAGAATACTGAGGTCTTGGTACAGGCTAGTGCTTGTAGATTATTTCACCGTTTCAAGCTATAGATACCTTCTAAGACCAGTCTTGTACAGCCTCAGACATCATGCTCTTACTCTTCCCTAGCACCAACCTTTGTTAGTTATTCAGTCTGTGCTAAAACATTTCAGGGGAAAAGGAAGTGAATACTGCACATAGGAGATGCAGTGTATCACAGTCCTAGTTAACTGAAAAGCTTTCCTTTATAATGCTAGATATATCCTGCTATAACAATTACCATTGTTCTGGTTTTAACTCTAAAGCAACTCTATCTTCTCCAATACAATAAATCTTTGATGTTGAACTTCCAGCAAATACTGATTTCTAGTAAGGTATTGAAGAAGCACAGCTGGAATCAAGATTGCCAGGAGAAATATCAGTAACCTCAGATATGCAGATGACACCACCCTTATGGCAGAAAGTGAAGAGGAACTAAAGAGCCTCTTGATGAAAGTGAAAGAGGAGAATGAAAAAGTTGGCTTAAAGCTCAACATTCAGAAAATGAAGATCATGGCATCTGGTCCCATCACTTCATGGGAAATAGATGGGGAAACAGTGGAAACAGTGTCAGACTTTATTTTTGGGGGCTCCAAAATCACTGCAGATGATGATTGCAGCCATGAAATTAAAAGACACTTGCTCCTTGGAAGGAGGGTTATGACCAACCTAGATAGCATATTGAAAAGCAGAGACATTACTTTGCCAACAAAGGTCCATCTAGTCAAGGCTATGGTTTTTCCAGTGGTCAGATGTGGTATGGATGTGAGAGTTGGACTGTGAAGAAAGCTGAGTGCCAAAGAATTGATGCTTTTGAACTGTGGTGTTGGAGAAGACTCTTGATTTCCAACTAGTCCATCCTAAAGGAAATCAGTCTTGAGTGTTCACTGCAAGGACTGATGCTGAAACTAAAACTCTGATACCTTGGCTGCCTCATGCGAAGCATTGATTCATTGGAAAAGACTCTGATGCTGCAGGGATTGCGGGCAGGAGGAGAAGGGGATGACAGAGGATGAGATGGCTGGATGGCATGAGTATGAGTGAACTCTGGGAGCTGATGATGGACAGGGAGGCCTGGCGTGCTGTGATTCATGGGGTCATAAAGAGTCTGACAGGACTGAGCGACTGAGCTGAGCTGACATGAGTAAGGTATTGACAAGCTAGAGAAATTCCAAATACAGTAGCTGATTTGTAAAAATCACAAAATTTGAGTCATGCTGTAAGGGTATATTTAACACTTGGGCTTCCAAGGAAAATTATATACTACTCTTCTGGTAAGGACAAAGTATGAAGACAGCCCTAAGGCCTGTTTGGATGTTATTAATATCAACGCACAAAGAGAAGCACTTGCAGGAACCTGTCTGTCCGGTTTTGACTTCAGCTTATAGTCCGACATCTTTTTTATTCTTAAAACCAAACAAGCATTATTTATCATGCGCATGATATTCCTATTCGATTTTTAGTTTTTACCTTTCAGTGTCTTGGGTAGTAAATGCAATTGCAGTGTTTGTAGCATCTCAGAGGTCTCACCAAATCTGTTAATAGTCCCTTGAGAGCTTTCTAGTACTTCTGTGCCCTTAACAGGACAAGGATGCCCAGTTCCACATATCTGGTTTCCTATAGCCACAAAAGGGTAAAGGAAAAGATATCTGGAGACATGACTAGGGATTATCCTTCATTCTTTGACCCTGATACCTGTATTATTACATACATGAATCTTTTCAGTTAAATTGACAAATTATCAAAACTGATATAGAAGGCTGCCTTTACTTGTCAATGTAAGTATTAGCAGAACACAGATAAATTCATAAAGATCTCTAGATCAAGAGAAGATAAAATGTGGTTAAAACTACAGACTGTGTAGTCAGATTGTCTGGGATCACCTAACTAGCTGTGTGACCTTGGACACATTACATAACTTCTTTATGCTTTAATTTCCTAATCAGTAAGATGGAGATAATAGTAACAGTACTCATCTGTTGCTTCTAATAGGTAATTTATATATTTCTATCAGGGAAGTGAGTGAGTCACTCAGTTGTGTCCAACTCTTTGAGACCCCATGGGTTGTAGCTTGTCAGGCTCCTCTGTTTGTGGGATTCTCCAGGCAAGAATACTGGAATGGGTAGCCTTTCCCTTCTTCAGGGAATCTTCCTGACCCAGAGATTGAACTTAGGTCTCCTGCAATGCAGGCAGATTCTTTACTATCTGAGTCATCAGAGAGACACCTTCCACTGGGTGATCATTAGTGAAATCCAGTGTGGTGGCCACTAGTGTTTGGAGGCATAAGTGCAATCCAGCAGAGAAAACCATGCCTTTGAATCAAGAGACCTGACCCCAAATCTGCTATTAACTATGGCTTCCCCAAAGCACAGATCAAACCACTTAGCACAGTATTCAAAGGCCTTTACCATCTGACCACAACCTACTTTTTAGCCATACTTACTGTCATTTTCTACTTCTTTGTATGTTCTGCCCATCAGACTATTTGCAATTGTCCAAAATATTAGGGAAATAAGAATCACTATAAGTTTGTGCATGCCATTTCCTCTGTAAATCTCCTCCTTACTCTCTTCCTCTTTCTTCAGTAGCTGCCCCACTTCCGCCTGTGACTGTATTCAGCTCTCTCCTCCACTAGACTATGTGCTTCTGGAAGGGAGAGAGTGGTCACCTTTTCATCTTGGTGCCTAGCATAGCATCCAATATGGCGGGCAGACAAGAGCTGACTGCAAATGATTGAAAGAATGAATGAGTATGTTTTATGTTAGTCTTTTAAGAATGGCCATCATAATATGGCTCCTTTCTTCATTAGAAAATACACAAGGACATCTGTTTGAATATAAACTAATAATACAAGCTATACTGACAAGGCAACTTTGACTAATGACATGAATGCAATACAGCCTCAGGTCATTCCTACACTCCTTTGAAAGCCTGAAAAAACATTCAAGTGGCAATTATTCTATGGGTCCCTGGAAATGTCAGTGGAAATTCCTCTGTTGATGGAGTATCTGTCCTCTGACGATCAGATGGGGGATGTTGCATAACAATCCCATTCTTGGTTTTGTTCTTAAACTCATTATAAATCCCCTGATGACTTCTCATTGTTAGCTGTGTCCTGGATAGATCCTGCCTTAAAGGGACAACTGAGTCAACTGCATCTTCCATCTGGCTCTGAAAGGAGCATCAGTCACCAGGCCACCTTGTTGACATGTTGTCTTATATGCCCCTTGTTTGAGAACAATCCTTTTAGAAAGACTGAGATGTCCTTATCTACAGGCAATAAAAACTAACACAAAATAGATTCTTGTGGGAATAGAGGTTGGGCTTTTGGTAAAATGTGGTTTAAAAATATCTTTCTGCTGCTGCTGCTAAGTCGCGTCAGTCATGCCCAACTCTGTGCGACCCCATAAATGGAAGCCCACCAGGCTCCTCTGTCCCTGGGATTCTCCAGGCAAGAACACTGGAGTGGGTTGCCATTTCCTTTTGGGCACCATCAAATAACTGATTATGCCAGAGGTGATTATGGCCACAGAAGATGCCCTGCTCAGCAGAACATGCTGAAAGTGTCACCAGCAAAACCCAACCAAGATTTCTGTAGATCCTGCCATGGCAAAGAGTCATTAGGTTATATCTGAAATCATCACAAGGAGTAGGCAGCATCCCACTGGGCCAAAACTTTGGGTCATTTTGCCCATTTGTGGTCTGAGGTGCTGACTACCACTTACAGTGTAGAGGGAAGCAGATGCCTACTAAATGACAGGCCAGTGGCTGAAGGTGTTAGTGTAGATCTGATGGGGGCTTTGTGCTAATCTAACAGCTTTTCTAATAACTTGTCAAACATTTGAGTCAATAGAGCAATAACTTATATGGAGTATTAGAGGTGAAGGAAGAAACAGACAGAACAGGCTCCATCTTGAAAGTGGGACTCCATCTTGGGCTGGACTATGGACTTTGAGCTATATTCCTGGTATCTATGGAAATGACATACCAACTGGAAAACCAGATCCCCCAGATGGAAGAGCCCCAGGGCTTGTACCTAGACTCTCCATCACCTAAAAGAATACCTTAATTATCTGTGTAACCAAATAGAATGATAAATTCTATTATGCTTATTGGGGTATGACCACAGGCCTATTGATAACTGTCCACTGTTAATTACCTAGGCTTAAGGCATACGAATCATGGGTTTAAGCATATGTATCATGGGTTAACTTTGATTGTATGTTTCTTTTTCTTTGTTCAGACTAGTTTCATAGAATTTGGGGAGGTGGGTTTGAGCACGTACATTTAGGGTATATAAGGTTTTCACAAAAACTGGTCGGGGTCCTTGGCTAAGAGGAGACTCTGCCTTGGGCCCACCGGTGTAATAAACTGCACTCCACTATCTGCATTGTCCTTCTGAGTGAGTTTGTTTCCCAGAATGCCTGGCTACAACAGTGGGACTAACATCTTGAATATGCTTTCTTAATAACAAAGATTCTCTTTTCATCTAGTGGACAAACATGGGAATTTTGAACCTTTACCAAGAGCTCAGAATGGTTATAGTAACTATTTTGGGCAGGTAGTCAATATTTCTCTCCTTAGATCTTTCTCTTTGTTTGGTATCCTTGGTGTTGTAACCCAATATTGACAAAGCTGAGGCTGATTTTTTGAGGGTCATGAAGAGAACAACACAGCTCTTATTTTTACTAGTTGTGATGTGAAAGAACATCAAGATGAGGACATAGGACTTTCCTAGAAACACTTTTATGAAACAGTTTTCATGGTACTTTAAGGAATATACATTTCAAAGGCTAGTTTTCTCTCAAAAGAAGGTTGGAAATCAACCTTTGTTGATTGTTGTCTTACTTCTGGATAAGAAAGTATCCTGGGCTGAAAGAAAATAATACATATACTCATAAGCATGATGATGAAACACTTAGCAACATTTTCAATCTTATGACTAGGGTAATCTATTTCCTGAGGGAGCAGGTTTTGGGGATTTTTTTATTGTATACAGTGAGGGTACCTACATAATGCCCATAGAGCTGTGCTAAGTTTTAGTCTTAAGCTTCTGAGCTTTTAACTTTTAAGTTTCTGAGCAGAAGTGGTAACATCTTGTAACATCCAACTTTATTGTTTTCTGGGTATTGAGGCTTTTATACTTCTTTTTTACCCTCAGAAGTTAAAAATCTGCCTGCGATATGGGAGACTGGGGTTTGATCCCTGGGTTGGGAAGATCTGGAGAAGGGAATGGATATCCACTCCAGTATTCTGGCATGGAGAATTCCATAGACAGAGGAGCCTGTGGGCTACAGTCCATGGAGTTGCAAAGAGTCGGACATGACTGAGCAACTAAGCACAGCCCAGCACATGCGTATAAAATAGAGAAAACATGAGTTGTTCATACAAACTTGGAATTGATTAAACTGAGGAGTTTAGTCAAGATTCATGGGGGAAATATACAGAATGTTAAACTCTTAAACGGAGAAGGCAATGGTAACTCACTCCAGTACTCTTGCCTGGAAAATTCCATGGCTGGAGGAGCCTGGTAGGCTGCAGTCCATGGGGTCATGAAGAGTCGGACATGACTGAGCGACTTCACTATCACTTTTCACTTTCATGCATTGGAGAAGGAAATGGCAACCTACTCCAGTGTTCTTGCCTGGAGAATCCCAGGGATGGTGGAGCCTGGTGGGCTGTTGTCTATGGGGTTGCACAGAGTTGGACACGACTGAAGCGACTTAGCAGCAGCAGCCAACTCTTAAAACTGGATAGAGCTTAAAAGGACACATTAGATTTCTGGAATTTTTGATTACTTATAAAGACATGAAGTGGAGAAGGGGAGAGAAGGAAAACTAAAAAGTGCCCCAAACCAAAATGTACAGGCAGACTATAGCCAGAAACTTGAAAGAAATATCAGGATTAACATAATCCATGTATTGAATTGAGAATCATCATTATTAAGCGACATATGATTTGCTGCTAGAAACAAAGCCAAACTATTGGCTTCAAATCAGGTAGGGAGAGTGTTCATTCCTTTCCTGAAACTGCAGGTGGGTTCTTTTCCACTAGAGCCACCTGAGAAGCCACTGATGGAGCTCTGTGTATTGAATGAGGACCACTGAATTAGATGATGTACAAAAATGCCTCATCTTTAAAAGGTACTTCTTCCATGGACTCTTCCTTTCTCCCCACCTAGACTTTCCTTGCTAGATGTGTGTTCCAGAGCACCACTACTCAGTCTTGTAACATCCAACTTCATTGTTTTCTGGGTATTGAGACTTTTATACAGATATGGAAGGGACACCCTACTGGACTGAAGTTGGTTCTGTTTAGCAGAGGGATAGCTAAATGGTTCTATTTAGCAGACGGGTTGCACAGAGTTGGACATAACAGAAGTGACTTAGCACACGCACCATCAGCAGCATTCTTGTCAGGAGCTGATCTTGAACTAGGACATGCCATTCAGTCTTACTGGTGTGGACCAGAAAATTATAGCTCGGTACGCATTGAGCAGGTCCTGAAACACACTGCACATGCTCTGTGTTCACAAATATTGGGTCTAAGGATATTGATTTTCACTCCTGGATGAGTTAACATGAAAAACAAATAGCCCAGCTAGTGGAAAAAGGGCATAACCAGGAAAGTAAAGTATCACCTCAAAGACAATTTTAGAACTGTTTCTCACCCTCAGTGTATGTGGAAAAAGGATAGTGTGGAGGACAGACAGCCATTGTGAGATAAAGAGATGGAAGAAAAAAAGGTGCTGGGTGAGATAAGGAGGGATTATAGGGAAGTAAAAATGGTAATAATATTGGGCTGACCGAAAATTTGTTTGGATTTTTCCCTAAGATGTTATGGAAAATTCCAGATGAACTTTCAGTCAGTTCAGTTCAGTTGCTCAGTCGTGTCTGACTCTTTGTGACCCCATGAATCATAGCACACCAGGCCTCCCTGTCCATCACCACCTCCCGGAGTTCACTCAGACTCACGTCCATCGAGTCAGTGATGCCATACAGGCATCTCATCCTCTGTAGGCCCCTTCTCCTCCTGCCCCCAATCCCTCCCAGCATCAGAGTCTTTTCCAGTGAGTCAACTCTTCACATGAGGTGGCCTAAATACTGGAGTTTCAGCTTTAGCATCATTCCTTCCAAAGAACACCCAGGGCTGATCTCCTTCAGAATGGACTGGTTGGATCTCCTTGCAGTCCAAGGGACTCTCAACAGTCTTCTCCAACACCACAGTTCAAAGACATCAGTTCTTCAGTGCTCAGCTTTCTTCACAGTCCAACTCTCACATCCATACATGACCACTGGAAAAACCACAGCCTTGACTAGATGAACCTTTGTTGACAAAGTAACGTCTCTGCTTTTGAATATGCTATCTAGGTTGGTCATAACTTTTCTTCCAAGAAGTAAGCGTCTTTTAATTTCATGGCTGCCCTCACCATCTGCAGTGATTTTGGAGCCCCCCAAAATAAAGTGTGACACTGTTTCCTCACCTATTTCCCATGAAGTGATGGGACCAGATGCCATGATCTTCGTTTTATGAATGTTGAGCTTTAAACCAAATTTTCCACTCTCCTCTCACTTTCATCAAGAGCCTTTTAGTTTCTCTTCACTTTCTGCCATAAGGGTGGTGTCATTTGCATATCTGAGGTTATTGATATTTCTCTCGGCAATCTTGATTCCAGCTCGTGTTTCTTCCAATCCAGTGTTTCTCATGATGTACTCTGCATATAAGCTAAATAAGCAGGGTGACAATATACAGCCTTGATGTACTCCTTTTCCTATTTGGAACCAGTCTGTTTTTCCATGTCCAGTTCTAGCCAACCAAATAGTATTAATAGATCTACTGAAGGCAATAAGAGGTGAAACTGACACTATAAGGAACAGAATCAGACACTCTCTAAAGTATAGAAGCTGTACATTGTACTTCCTCATAGGAATAAATGAGGTAAGAGATGATAGATCCCTAAAATGGGGAACAAATCAAATTAGTGCTAATTTGTTCTCATGAAAAAGAGAAGAGTTATCACAATGAGATACCACTAACTACACACCTCCTAGGACAACTATAATGAGAGTAACAACACCGTATGCTAAGTGGTATTCAGGATAGCTGTAACTCACATGGCACGTAGGGGTGTTTTACACAACTACTTTGGAAAATTGCTAGTAGCTTCTTAACAGTTAAAATTATGGTCGTCTTTTGACTTCAGACTTCCAGTCTAGGTAATTAATTATCCAAAATAAGTGAAAAATATGTCCACAACAACGTTTACAAAAATATTATAGCTGCTTTATTCATAGCAGTCCCAAACTGGGTAGCCTTTCCCTTTTCCAGGGTATCGTCCCAACCCAGGGATCAAACCCAGGTCTCCCGCATTGCAGGTGAATTCTTCACCAGCTGAGTCACAAGGGAAGCCCAGAAATAGCTCAGATATCCACAAATAGGAAAATCAATAAACATATGGCAGTGTATTCATAAAATAAAATTCTATACAGCAATAAGTGAAATGAATTACTGATATAAGCGATAACATGGACAAATCTCAAAAAAAACCCCAAAGTCTTATACATAATACTGTAAGATTCCATTTATATGATATTCAGAATAACAAAACTAATCCAAGTTGATAGAAATCAGATGAGCAGTTTCTTCTGGCCGTGGGGTTGCCTTGGAAGAAACATAAAGGAATTTTCTGGAATGATGGAAATGTTCTGTATCTTACAGGGATTGGGTTACTTAGATATATGGATTTGGCAAACCCACTAAAATTATACACTTCAGAGTGCTTGTATTTTATCAGATGTAAATTACCTATCTAAAAAAGCATTAAAATTTTAAAAATATATTTTTAAAGGAATAAAGATTCTTTTCCATTATAGGTTATTACAAAACATTGAATACAGTTCCCTGAGCTATACAGTGGGTCACTGTTCTTTATCTATTTTATATATTGTAGTGTGTATCTGTTAATCCATACTCCTAATTTATGCCTCACTCTCCTTTCCACTTCAGTAACCATAAATTTATTTTCTATGTCTATGAGTCTGTTTGTAAATAAGTTCATTTCCATAATTTTTTAGATACAACATTGTAAATCAACTATGCCTCAATTTTTAAAAAAGCAAAAAGAGAATAAAGAGAATATGATCAAAGGAATATTCAGAATTACTTAAAAATTAAAACAATTTCCCCAATGCTTATGCAAGATCTGACTCTGGAAATTTAATTGATTCAGGAAGTACTATGCAAAATCAGTAAAAAGACCTCACACTTAGATACATTATGATAAAATATTTGAATTACAATGTAAAAGCCATAAAAATCCAGGAAGAAAAATTGATGAATAAGAAACAATAACATGGAAAGGCTCAGATTTTTCTACTACATGACAAAATATGAAAGGCTAGAAAGATGGTTAGATAAGAATTTTATACCCAGACAAATCATTATGTTGAAATCTGACAGAATTTATTCAAGTTAAGCAAAGGATTGAGATATATATATAAAACCTACTTGCCCTGCTTACAATAATTCTTGAAGACATTGCAGCTGCCTGAAAGATGAATTAAAATAAGTCAAAAGTAAGAAATTAGGCAAAAGGACAAGAGCTATGGACACAGATATCAAGTAACCATAGAACTGTCCAGTAATATACCATAAATATGATTGCCTGCTGAGTAGGTAAAATAATTCACAAAGAAGAAATCATGTAATATAAAATACTGACAGTAACTTGAATAAAAATGCTAAATTATTCTTATACGTACTAAGAAAAAGCCTGGAAGGATGTAAACATGGTTCAAATTTCTCATCTGTGGTGGGGGGGTGGTGGTTATTCAAACACATCATTTCACTCTGAACTTGATTAGAAAAGTAGGTGTTTATATCTTTGACTTTGGTAAGCATACAGTATATGTAGAAATGCTGTGAAAAATTTCAAGTGCAATCACTTGTAGAAATAAAGAAGATGACTATCTTCTAAATTAATGAAAAAATTATTAGCAAAACCAAACCATAATGCCCATAGCAAAAAGCAGAGACAAGGATTCACAAAATATTGAAAAAATTAAGATCGGATTAATATAATTTTGATTGTTATAACTGATGTAAATTTCCAAATGAGAGAAGAATACTTCTGTGGGCAAATGAATTTAAGAAACGCTCAGACTCAGGGGAATATTTCTTTACTGCAGATCTCAGAATCTTAATACATTAATACAAATTATGAACCCCTGGGGGACAGGATTTCACTTGGAAGAATAGATAAAACAAGCTTATTTTATTAGCTCTCACAGAATATACTTTAAAATATGTTAAACAAAGAAGCAATCTTTTAAAATTGGTATTAAAACAGAATGCTCACTATTATCTTTTAGTTACCAGAAGTTACAATCAGTATTGTAAGACATCAAATAGAAATCAAAGGCAACTATTGGAAAGAGGGAAATTATCATTATTTACAGACATTATAATTAATGTAATGTCTCATACCACTCTGTATTTCCTCTTGCATAGCTTATAATAAGCTATAATAATATAATGGCCTGAGTTTTATTTGTATGTCTCCCTTATTAGGCTGTAAGCTCTGAGGAGGTGAAGTCATCTCTGTCTTCTTTCTGTTTTATCCCTAGTATCTGGGTGGTAAAGAATCCACTTGCCAGTGCATGAAACGCAGAGATGAAGGTACAGTCCCTGGATTGGGAAGATCCCTTGCAAAAAGGAAATGGCAACCCACTCCAGTATTCTTGCCTGGGAAATGCCATGGACAGAGAAGCCTGGTGAGCTACAGTCCACGGGGTCCCAAAGAGCTGGACACGACTGAGCAGCTGAGCACACACAGATGCATCCTGCTCAGTGCCTGAACATGTAACGCTGTTAGTGACTTGCTGGGTGAACCGCTAAAAAGTAACCACAGAGGAAACATCTTATAGGCTTCAAGCCACAAAACTTTACAAATTTGTTTGTAAAAATATTTTCAATAGAATTAAAAGATAGTCACCAAACTGGAGAATTATTTATAACAAATATTATAGAAAACAGATTGATACCCTTCAAATATAAAGGATTCATTTTTTTAGAGTTAAGAAATACTAAGAAAAATGAAGACAACCTTGAGTCAAATACAAATAATAGATCAACTTGAAAGCATAAGTAACAAAGTAAGAAACATGGAGGGTATTAAATGTATGAAAAATTAGTTATACCTGCTAACTGAAGAAATAGGATTAATACTATTTTAACTTATTAGATTGGAAAAAGAGTACATTCATATGAGAGAACATTATGTGAGCTTAAAAATCATGCTTTCAGAAACTATTGAAATAAGGCTATCATAAAATATTGATTCAAAATGAGATTTTAAAAAGATATGCATACAAAGAATGAAACAGGAAAAATTTTCATCATATATAAACAATGTATTTTGGGGGAGGTGTTTGAATTATGAGTCCTACCAATTTTTTTATCTTATTTCATAATGCCAGAAAAAAGGCAAAAATTTTAAGCCTATATAAAAATCCCTGTTTCTAACCCTTTACCAACTTCAGGAACTCACTCTATAGTATGAGAACATTTTTCATATTCTCATGCAAAATTACCCTTTCTATCGCCTTGTGCTGCATTATGCTTAGTCGCTCAGTCGTGTCTGACTCTTTGGGACTCCATGGACTGTATCCCACCAGGCTCCTCTGTCCTTGGGATTCTCCAAGCAAGAATACTGGATTGGGTCACCTATCCTTTCTGCAGGGAATCTTCCTGGCCCAGGAGTCAACCCAGGGTCTTCTGCATTGCAGGTAGATTCTTTGCCAGCTGAGCTATCAGGGAAACAAGGTACCAAATAAAATTAAACTTTCTTAGAATCCACTGATGGAGAAAAGATGCTTATCCTTGGGCAAAATGAGTGTTGAGAGACAGGACAACATAAAACAAACAAACCCTCAAACATCAACAGGATACTTAATACCCATGGTTCAGAATTGACCAGACTTGAGGGGTAAACCAGTTAGTTGGTTTATTGCTGGAAACAATTCACAGAGATGGAAATGCCAAGAAGACATTAAGAAAAATTACATTATGCCTGTTATCCTGAAGAATTAACACTCATGGAGGGTGTCAATCAAGCTGAGTGGTACAAAGTCATTTGCACTTCTTCTCGAAGGAAAACATCTTAACTGTGTGACAGTACCCAAGCTTGGGCCACCTGCCAGTCTACTATTTAAAAATCATACTAGGCAAGCCAGCATCTTACCAATTGCCTGA
The DNA here is from genome assembly GCA_917880005.1 of Nanger dama. Taxonomy (NCBI): domain Eukaryota; kingdom Metazoa; phylum Chordata; class Mammalia; order Artiodactyla; family Bovidae; genus Nanger; species Nanger dama. The sequence continues at coordinate 501,435 of CAKJTW010000040.1, forward strand.
ACTTCTGAGTAAGTTCACAGATATTTATTCTTGCCTCCCACAAGAGTCTCCACAGAGTAGCCTGCATGGTTCTTGCTATTTATCTCTTATTTTTAAGTTTATTTTTAATTGAAATATGGTTGATTTACAATGTTTCATGTGTATAGAAAAGTGATTCAGTTATATATATATATATATTCTTTCTCAGATTCTTTTCCATTATAGGTTATTACAAGATACTGAATATAGTTCCCTGTACTATACGTAGGTCTTTGTTGTTTCTCTATTTTATATATAGTGGTGTGTGTCTGTTGGGGCTTCCCTGGTGGCTAACACAGTAATGAATGCAGGAGACTCAGGTTCGATCCCTGGGTTGGGAAGATCCCCTGGAGAAGGGAATGACAACCCACTCCAGTATTCTTGCCTGGAGAATCCCATGGACAGAGGAGCCTGGCGGGCTACAGTCTATAGGGTCGAAAAAGAGTTGGACGTGACTGAGCGACTATCACTGTTACTGCTACTACTATGTATTTGTTAATCACAAATTCCTAATTTATCTCTCCCTACCCCAGTTCTTTCTAAAAATACCTATTGGGTCATGCTATACCTATACTTTCTGGGTGGCTCAGTCTACAATGCGGGGAGACCCAGGTTTGATCCTTGGGTTGGGAAGATCCGCTGGAGAAGGAAATGGCAATCCACTCCAGTACTATTGCCTGGAAAATCCCATGGACCAAGGAGCCTGGTAGGAGCCTACAGTCCATGGGGTGGCAAAGAGTTGGACACGACTTCACTTTGCTTAGCTTATACCTTTTCTTCAAACACCCCGAAGACTTCCTATTGCTCCTTGAGATTCTGCGTGGTCTGGCCTCTCTCTTTCTTTCCTCCTATTTTGCTTCATCTTGGTTTAGTCACATGGTGTTTTTTCTGTACCCCCACATTTGGCATGCTCTCACTTACACCTTTGCAGGTGTGGTTCCCTTTACTGAGAAAGCTCTTCCTTCCCATTTTGATTTTAGGTGAATCATCACTTTCTCAGAGTTGCTCTCTTAAAGAGTGTAAGTCCCCTCCTTTCCTGTCCTTACCCTATTCACAAGCGCTCAGGAATTTGATTGATATCTGCTTCCTTGTCACATTATAAGCTCTATACAAGCAGAGAGTATTATGTTCACTCTGATTTCTCTGGCACCTAGCACAGTTTCTAAGGGGCTTGATAAATGTTTGTAGGATCACTTCCAGTGCTGATTATGATCAGTTTTAACCTGAACATTTCCACAGGACTTTGAATGATGACACAGTTCTTCTACAACTGATCTTGCTAAATTCAGGTTAACTTCCCCCACTGGATCAGGAGGGTAGAGGTGAGAATTCAGTGCCAAGGCAGAACTTTCCAGATTAGCAGTGTCGTCCTGTCTGGGCAGCAGAGCTCATTTCACGGTGCTAAGGGAGATCCCAGATTTTCTCATCCCACATCAGAAGTGTGGGTTTGTGAAAACTCTGCATTAGTATCCAAGAGGGATGAATTCTCACCAGAGCTCTTCACTCTCAATTACAAAAGGAACATTCCTAGGCAAAGCAGGATGCTGGTTTTGCTGTTACTCTTTCAGCACTCCAGAAAGCTTAACTGTGGCCACAATGACGACTTCAGGAATTATGGAATGCGTTAGTAGCCAGTTCAGAGTGTTTTGCAAGAGGCAAGAGGCAACGATTTCCTTTCATGTAGTCCCTTTTGCTCTTCCCCAAATCCTCTGGGCTTTCTCAATTTCTTCCCTACTTTCACACTTCTTTGTTTATTGCTTGCTGCAGTCAAAAGGTACAGCTGGGCATCATTAAGGAATAGCTGATGTGACCAACCTGGAACACTGTGTGCCAGTCTAGTCACTAAACTTGAAGGATTCACAAAACGCAAAGAGACTCAATGATGGAGGCATAAAATGATTGAGGAGCCAAGGGAGGGGGTGGTTATCTAAGGATATATCATGAAGATAGAACTACTCAGTCTGCGGAGATAAAAGCTATCGCAGAACATGGGTAATAGCAAGGAAGGGATAGGATAAATAGATTTATTCCCAATTCTGTAATTATGTAAAATCCCATTGTGTCAGAAAAAGCTTCTGGATGAGCAAAGGATTTGCTATATTATCCAACAGATAGTTAACTGAAAATACTCTTTACCTCAAGATGTGCTTATTGTAGACTACAAATATTGACAAACAAAAGTTAAATTTCCATAGGACAGGACAACAAATTCATGATGTAATAGCATAATGTCTAAATATTAATAGATCAAATCAATGTTTAGATGAATTCCTATGTGGTATGACAATAGACAGGGCTTCCAAGGTGGCTCAGTGGTAAAGAATCCACCTACAATGTGGGAAACACAGGAAACGCAAGTTTGATCTCTGGGTTAGGAAGATCCTCTAAAGGAGGAAATAGCAACCCACTCCAGTATTCTTGCCTGGAGAATTTCATGGACAGAGAAGCCTGGTGGGCTACAGTCCATAGGGGAAGCAAAGAGTCAGACATGACTAAGCACAGCATGGTAGCAGCATGCAACAGGTTCAGAAGGTATTATATAACATGGACTAAAATATGACTAGGTTAAACAGAATTTAGGATAAATTAAATGGATAAATTAAATCTATGTTAGGGCTTCCCAGGTGGCGTTAGTGGTAAAGAATCCTCTAGCCAGTGCAGGAGACATAAGAGGCTTGGGTTCGATCCCTGGGTTGGGAAGACCCCCTGGAGTAGGGCATGGCAACCCACTCCAGTGTTTTTGACTGGGGAACTCTATGGACAGAGGAGCCTGGCGGGCTATGGACCATAGGGTTGCAAAGAGTCAGACATAACTGAAGCGACTTAGCTTAGCCTATGTTAAGACAGAGGATGGATACTGTGCCATTAGAAGACTATAGATCGAGGGTTAGCCAAATATAGTCCACAGGCTAAATCTGACTCATTGACTATTTTTGGTGATAAAGGTTTGTTGGAACAATGTCACACATTCATTCATGTATTGGCTATGGCTGTTTTTATATGATAAAGACAAGAGTTGAATAATTGTGACTGAGAGTGTATGACTTGCATATTCTAAAAATACAGACACTCTGTACCTTTACAGAAAAAAGTTTGCTGATTCCACTCTAGGGCATACTACCAGCATGCTAATGTTCTTTATATCTGAGGCCCACATTAAGCAGGATGAAAAAGATCTTGTAGATAACACCCTCTGGTAGGTGCAGAATATTGGCTAGGGCAGAAATTACTGACAATCATATGAAGAGTCTGAAAAATGCATATTTACCAGTCATTTAGTCATTACATCTTTGGGGGTTTGGTAATGAAGTTAAAGAGGCTTCCTGGATTTGAGGAATATGGTGAGAAAATGGATTTCTGACTATATCTACCTGTATTCGATGTTTCTCAATTCTGGGCTCTTCATCTACAAAGAATCATGGAACTTTGGGAAAACAAAGTTCAGAAGTATTGAGTAGTACATTCATTAGCTGGAACTAATATTAAGGCTTCTGATTTTTAGATAAAAATATCATACTTTCCTATCTTGATGAAAGTGAAAGAGGAGAGCGAAAAAGTTGGCTTAAAGCTCAACATTCAGAAAACGAAGATCATGGCATCTGGTCCCATCACTTCATGGCAAATAGATGGGGAAACAGTGGAAACAGTGTCAGACTTTATTTTTGGGCTCCAAAATCACTGCAGATGGTGATTGCAGCCATGAAATTAAAAGACGCTTACTCCTTGGAAGAAAAGTTATGACCAACCTAGATAGTATATTCAAAAGTAGAGACATTACTTTGCCGACGAAGGTCCATCTAGTCAAGGCTATGGTTTAGTCATGTATGGATGTGACAGCTGGACTGTGAAGAAGGCTGAGCACCGAAGAATTGATGCTTTTGAACTGTGGTGTTGGAGAAGACTGTTGAGAGTCCCTTGGACTGCAAGGAGATCCAACCAGTCCATTCTGAAGGAGATCAGCCCTGGGATTTCTTTGGAAGGAATGATGCTAAAGCTGAAACTCCAGTACTTTGGCCACCTCATGAGAAGAGTTGACTCATTGGAAAAGATTCTGATGCTGGGAGGGATTTGGGGGCAGGATGAGAAGGGGACGACAGAGGATGAGATGGCTGGATGACATCACGGACTCGATGGACGTGAGTCTGAGTAACTCCGTGATTTGGTGATGGACAGGGAGGCCTGGCGTGCTGTGATTCATGGGGTTGCAAAGAGTCAGACACGACTGAGTGACTGAACTGAACTGAACTGATACACCAAATACATTAGCAGCATTTTACCCACAAAAAACAAAACTCATAGTCTTCAGAATAGTGGCTTCCTTTTTTCCCAGTGAAGTTCCCTGGTATGAAATCAATTTGTATACATGCATTAGGACATGACTTTGGTAATCCCAGTAGTTCTTTTGCACCAAAATGTTTACATGAGAACAATCTAGGAAAATGATTCTATAGTTCTGGCTCTTTTGTTCCCACTATGCATAAGGAAATACATTCTGGGACAGATTTCCATTCATGTATCCCTCTTCTGATAACAGTGCTTAGAATACAGAGACCACTGATAAAGGTGGGGTTCATAGTTGAATCTAATTCATACTTGACAAACTGGTATCAGTTGGAAGGCAGGGAGTTGCTATTTTTGGAGCTGGCATGATTAAGATCCTTTTTATTGTCTAAAACTTTGAATCCCTTAGAGAATTCAAAATTTCTATCAAAACAGAGGGGAAGAAAGATTCATCAGTCAATAATTAGATCTAAATTTTGAGATACCATGGTTAAGCTCTTCAAGTACAAGGCTCTGATTCAGTTATCTAGTCCAAGTATGAGATTCATTATTTCATTTTCAACCTGTCACCCATAATAATCAGTGTCATTCTCCCGCTCCCACTGGATGTTTGCCATTTGCTAGGCAAAACAAACCGCAAAAGAGGAAGTCTTGATAGCAGCCATCTGCCTACACAGAAGAAAGATTCCCAGAGAGGCTTAATGCTTTACCACTGTTTAATGCCCTAGCTGCTCAGATAATCTGAGCTACCCACAGCATTGTCAATAATCATGTCCTATCTGAAATTCATTATCTGTTTCCAGAGAAGTATCAGTAAGAAGGTCACAATCACTAGACACTTTGTAAAGTAGGCCTTCATTACCACTGTAGGGAAAGCTATTTTACCCTTGAACATGCATTTGTCAAGTTCTTACGTAACATAGTCTCCTGATGACTCTGTGAGAGACCATAAACAATTGCTTATGCTCCTGTTGAAGATTTCAAAGTATTCCCCATGTACATTGTTGATGCTCACCTTAACAATTTAATATAGGATATTTGGAGCCCAGGTTATGCAGTTTCCACATCTATTTTAGTCTCTTACAGATTTTTGCTATTGAATTCTCACTACATACTTTGTTCATAAATGAATGTTTCCTTTTTATACCACTAATTACAATGATGTTTAAGAAATTAGAAATAGGATTTCCTTGGTGGAGCAGTGGATAGGAATCTGCCTGCCAATGCAGAGGACGTGGGTTCAATCCCTGATGTGGGAGGGTCCCATATGCCCCGTAGCCACTAAGCCCGTGTGCCACAACTATTGAGCCTGTGCTCCAGAACCCAAGAACCACAACTACTGAACCCACGTGCCACAGCTACTGAAGCCGGCACACCCTAGAGCCTGTGATCTGTAATAAGAGAAGCCACCATAATGAGAAGCCCTCACACCACAACAAAGGCTCTCCCCACAGGCCACAACCAGAGAAAGCCCACCCACAGCAATGAAGACCCAGCACAGCCAAGAATAAACAAATGCACAAAATTTTAAAAAATGAAATTTGAAATACATGGAAAGAACTAAAATTAAACAGCAAATAATAATAATAAGCATCTAAACCTGACAGCTCCTTCTGGCACACACACAGCAATCCAAGTCTGAGGCCTCCTCCACATGGCTGAAAGAAGCCAAGCACTTTGCTTTTGTAATTTTGACACACTCCAGGTGTGTCAGTGAGTCACAAACCCCATATCATTTCATCGCTCACAAATGGAAATGGGCCTGCTTTGTTAGGCTGATGTTTATTGCTCGGTGCCTAGGGCCCAGATCTTGCAGAGCCCAGCCCTTGACCATTCAGGGCTTGGTCCAACCTGACAGGTTCTCCAGCATCAGTGGGCAGCAGTGCTTTCCCCAGCAATATGCAATATGAGCTTTTGCTGCCTTCCCCATTGTGCTTGCCAGTGGTGCCGATATATTTCTGAGCTTTTCCAAAATTTGTCTTTCCGAGGAAGAACAGGTACTTCTGCCTTCTGCCCGTTTCTCAGAATTGCACACTGCCCAACCAGCTCTGATTTGCCTGTGGCATCAAATGTAGGGCAAATGGAGACAGTATATTCAGCTAATCTTCTAGCTTCATCTCTCTTGAGAAGTTTTCCTAAATGCTTATCAGATCTGGGTCCCATCATAACCTAGCTCCCTGTTTAAATATTTGGCAAAAACAATGGCCTTGAAAGTGTGCCGTTTGTGGTTGGGTGTACACAGCACCAAATCAACAAACTATTTGTTACCATTCCAGAGCTTTCCTTCCACATGTGATGCAATGTTAATCAACCACATCCATGGGATCACGGGAGTAGGGAATGACCTTATTTTGAAGGCAAACTATAGATGAGGTGCTTTTAACCCATTATCTTATGCCATCCTCAAAATAATCCTGGAATAAAGGCATTAACTTCATTATCGTGTTTTTACAAGTAAGGACACAGGCTCAAAAAAGTTAAGCAAACTTTCCACGAGTCACACACCAGCTCCAAGTGAAGCAGATTCAGCAGAGAGAAGGAATACGCTGCTTCTGTATTCAGAAAAGGTAACTTCTTTGTAAGGGTTGACAACCAGAAGTTGATCTGCTAGAGCAAGAAGGAAGGGGAATGGCTGAACTGAGTGGCTCACAGGAGGATTTCCGAGGACCTTACAGGCTTCCAAATTCATACTAAGCTCACACTCAATACTACCTCCATATCCTTGGAATTTTGCCTCCTGGACTGTGCATCTCTTGGTCTCCCAGTAAGCCATGAAGTCTTTGAGGAAGGTGATACCAGCTCCCGTGAACTGAGTGCTTCCTTGCTGCCAAGAAGTTTTACACATTCAACCTTGTCTTACTCCCCCAGCAGCCCTGGGATGTATGTTTTACTCTCCTCACTTCATAGATGAGAAAGTAAAGTGAAGCTTTGCCCCTGAAGAGGCAGAGTTGAAATCTGTGCTGAGTCTGTCTGATTCCAGTGAATGCTCTCATTGGCAAGACACACACCAGACTAACCAAAAGGGCAAGTTCCGGGTTCTTAAAAGGCCCAAGTTCATTGATGTATTAAGAGTAAGGGCTCTTGCACTTAGGACTTACTCTTTTTCATAGCTGTACATTCTCTCTCTTTTTTCATTGCAGTATAATTGCTTTACAGTGCTGTATTAGTTTCTGCTGTACAACAAAGTGAATCAGCTATTTGTATACACATATCCCCTCCCTCTTGAGCCTCCTTCCCCCCGTCCCCGCCTCATCCCACTCCTCTAGCTCATCACAGAGCAATGAGTCGCACTTTCTGTGCTATACAGCAGCTTCCTACTAGCTATCTGTTTTACACATGGTAGTGTATGTATCTCAATCCTAATCTCTCAGTTTTTTCCATCCTCCCCTTCCCACTCTTGGCTGCACGTCTGTGTCTCTATTTCTGCCCTGCAAATAAGTTCATCTGTGCTATTTATCTAGATTCCACATATAGTGTGTGTGTGTGTGTGTATGTATACAGACACAATGGAATATTGAAAGTGAAAGTGTTAGGTGCTCAGTCGTGTTTAACTCTTAGCCACCCCATGGATTGTAGTCTGCTAGGCTCCTCTGTCCATGGAATTTTTCAGGCAAGAATACTGGAGTGGGTTGCCATTTCCTTCTCCAGGGTCCTGACCCAGGGATTGAATCTGGGTATCCTGCACTGCAGGCAGATTCTTTACTGTCTGAGCCACTGGGGAAGCCTGTGTGGTGTATATATATATATATATATATATATACGCATTTATGTATGTATACATATATGTTATACACACACACACAATGGAATAGTACTCAGCCATAAAAAGGAAAGAAATTGGGTCATGCGTAGAGATGTGGGTGGACCTAGAGTCTGTCAAGCAGAGTGAAGCAAGTCAGAAAGAGAAAAACAAATATCACTTATTAAGGCATACATGTGGCATCTAGGAAAATGAGGGCTTACTTTTAACTCAGGTGGATACCAACTAGCCTTCTCATAATTGTAATATTACATACCAGCAGCAGAGCAAGTTACATGTGACTGGAGGTCTTCATCTGCCCCACCTAGTTGTTAGCGGTTTCCACCAGTGGGGATGTTAGGCTCAATCACTGCTATTAAAATGCCAGTGCTGCTATTAAAATGCCCTAGCTGCGAGTGTTCATTTCCTGAACTATGGGAGCCGAACTATTGACCAAGTTCTTTAACACACTCTTAGGAACATCCAGTTCAGAGGAGGAAGGTGTTTGACAGAGGAAAGCAGACCATGGAGTGAGAACGAGGACAAAAAACTAGCAGATCAGACCTCCTCTGAAACTGCTACTGTCATCCTCTAGTAAAAAAATTTAAGCTGATATAGGAAGCTGCAGGCCCAATAAGGAATCAGTGCTGGAAGAAATGGGGGTCAGTAATACAGTGCAAGTTCTGACTTCTCAGCATCTAGCATCTCAAATGGGAAACAACTAAAAAAGAACATCTAACCCATACACACACACACAAACACACACAGTATCTCTTGTAAAGGTACAGGACATTTTTATAATAATCTAGTAAGAGTGATTGCCTTTGGGGGCAATGGATGGCTGGGATAAGAGATAGAGGAAAAAGTCTATTTTTCACTGATGATTCTTTCATATTTTGAATTTTAAAGCATGTACAAAAAAAATAAATAAAAATTTAAAAGTCACAGAGATGAACAATGCTATGGTTTCAGTGATGTCCTCTGAAAAGTAAAATCAGAAAGGTTTGCTAAAGAGAAATTAAACTCTTCTGGCCAAACTCTGAGTGAAGTAATGGGGTCACCCATCCCTGTGATCACATAGTTGCCCCTGCATTGCTCTGATCTTTGAATGACTTGGTTTCAGGGTGTATCTGCTTTTGATACATAGTCACTCTGCCTTTCTACTGAATATTTAATCCAAACCATCCAACAAGGGAAGAGTTTACCTTATTGATTTAAAGATATATATTTATAAATTAAACTGTTTGTAAGATTCTGATCTATCTGAAGGATATTCAAAGACCTGAAATGGCTTTTAAGCTTTCTTTAATGAACTGATGTTCCATAGCAATCCTCCTAACTTCAATAAGATGATAGTCTAATACAACTGTAACTATATTTGTTTCCTTTGTAGTTCTGAATTTGGGAGTTAATATAACCATAGGAAACATCTGTCATGTATAACATTTAAACATAACACTTCTATTGAAAATCAGTTGAATAAGCATACATGATGTGATTAGATAAATTCAACAGTTCCTATGAACGCACACCACTTTCCACAGAAAATTACCCTATGACAACTGGAGCAAAAGAGAAAAAGTGCCTTCTGTTTAATTAAAACATATAACAAGTTAAAACTTGTAGCACAGAAGATGAATCACCACAATTGCTGCCTTTAGAGTCATTGCTGGAGAATTCATTAATGGAATTTAAGAAACAGTAATGAATTTCTTTGTATAAACTTCCGTTCTGTTACATTCATCGTCATTACCTCCATGAGGAAGAGGTGAAGATCTGTTGTTTTCACACTGATTATTGGAAGTCATTTGTAAGAAGACTCTTCTGGAGCAGTTATGCAGTAGAAGGAGCAGAAGACAGAATAATCTACTCTGCTGCCCACACTCATTCCACTTCTAATAAGACAACTCTGGGGAGACGCCTTGACATGTTTAAAGCAAAAATGTGATAACTAAATTAAGGACTCTTTCTTGATCAGTTTCTGAAAGCCAGTCTCAGATGACTCTGGAGAACAATTTTCTGCACAGCTTTTTGAGTAACTCTAGTATTTTCCATCCTTTGCAAGGGGACAGGTAGGTGGGTACCACTATAGGAACTATGCAAAGTGGGCAGAAGACAGGGTGAGAAGAGGGAACATTTCCTTGAATGTCCTCTGGTGTTCGCACCTTTGTCCAGCCAGGTCCTTAGGTGGGGATTTATCCTTTCACCTTGGCAGATAGAAGGAGGTTCAGATGCGAGACCCTCCTGGAGGATACTGGATCATCCAGCTGCACAATTATGCCATTTCCCCAGCAGTCCGGTTCCTGAAAGCCTTGCGCAGTTGAAGCGCCTCCTAGTGGTACCTTGAGGTTTTTGCATGAGTTGTTCAATAGTAAAGCCATGTCTGACTTTGTGACCCCATAAAACACAGCACATTAGGCTTCCCTGCTCTTTCCAATCCCCTGGAATTTGCTCAGACTCACGTCCATTGCACCTGTGATGCCAACCAATTGTCTCATCCTTTGTCACCCCCTTCTTCTCTTGCCCTCAATCTTACCCAGAATCAGGGTCTTTTTCAACGAGTCGACTCTTCACATCAGGTGGACAAAATATTGGAGCTTCAGCTTTAGCCTCAGTCCCTCCAGTGAATATTCAGGGTTGATTTTTTTTTTTGTAGGAAAAACAAGTTTAATTTTGAGTTTCAGCTTCAATGATACAGGAAAGAGTGAAAAGGAGATCCATGGAAAGTGGTACAGCCAAGCTCGGCAGTCAGACTCTTTTCAAAATCTGACTTTGCTACTTTTATCAGCTATGCTGCTGCTGCTGCTGCATCACTTCAATCATGTCCAACTCTGTGCAGCCCCATAGATGACAGCCCACCAGGTTCCCATGTCCTTGGGATTCTCCAGGCAAGAACAATGGAGTGGGTTGTCATTTCCTTCTCCAATGCATGAAAGTGAAAAGTGAAAGAAAAATTGCTCAGTCATGTCCGACTCTTAGTGATGCCATGGACTGCAGGCCACCAGGCTCCTCCACCCATGGGAGTTTCCAGGCAAGAGTACTGGAGTGGGGTGCCATTGCCTCCTCCGTTATCAGCTATGTGATCTTGACAAATGCTTTAGACTCTTTTTGGCCTCTTTTATAAAATGATAATAATAAAGATACTCACTAATCAATGGCTGGGAGGAACAAAGCAATTAAAACACGGAAAATTCTTAAAACAGTGCCTTGGCATACCGTAAGTGCTCAGTAAATGCTTGCTATTATAACGTTAGCATTTATATGGAGAAATTGACCAACTGCCAAAGGCCGTGTATAGCTGTCTGGCAGCATGAAGAGCTTAGTTCATACAGCCCAAGTGTCAACATAAACTAGCAATGTGAATGGCACATTTCTATCACTTATGAAAAGCAGAGTAATCAGAAACATCAACTACCAAGGGGAAAAGAGAGGGGTGGGAAGAACTGGGAGATTAGAATTAACACATATACACTACTGATACTATGTATAAAACAGATAACTAATGAGTATATATTGTATAGCACAGGGAATTCTACTTAATTTACTGTGGTGACCTGAATGGGAAGGAAATCCAAAAGGGAGGAGATATATGTATATGTATAGCTGATTCATTTTGCTATACAGTAGATCCTAATACAACATTGTAAACCGACTCTAATAAAAATTAATTAAAAAAGAAAAACAACAACCACACCACCTCATCAGAAGAATCTTACGTGACAGGATGAAATTTTTATGGTTAGTAGGTAAAAAACAACAAACAGATTTCTCCTTGGACAGGAATTTGTTTTCTCCCTTTATAAATAAGTCAGGGTCAAAATCCCCAAACTTTTCAAATAACACTAGATATTTTTCCCCTTTGGTTCAAAATCAGTGGCCCAAGTCAAGATAGGGAGGGGCAATGATCTCAGACAGGACAAGGTCCGGGCTCACTTTCACTGCCCTTATGTATCTGGAAGCCTTGCCGGCCCTACCTTCACATTCACTACTGAGTCTAACAATTCTTCTACCCACTGTTACCCCTCAGCTGACGAATCGTCACCTCTTGCCAAACTCCCGGTCAACCTCCCGATAGTCACCTCTGCTCTCAGTCTACAATCCACTCTATACACAGGAGCCAGGAGAGGTCTAAAATGCAATGGAAGACACGTTCCGTCCCTACTTAAAAACACTCCCAGTGATTCCCTTAGAGCATTTAACCCTAATTCCACTCATGACCTCAGGCTCTCTGGGCTATTTTCCTGTTTGACTCCACTCCTTCCTTCCTAAGTGTCCAGGCACACTGGTCTTTCTATTTTCAGAATATGCAAAACCTTTTTCAACCTCAGAGCTTTTGCGTTGCTGATCCTTCTGCCAGGTTCCCCCCGCCCCTCCCGATCTCTGTGTGGCTTTCTCTTTACACATGCTAGCTCAAATGTCACCTCTTCAGAGACAGTGACTCTTGTGAGCCTACTGAAAGCAGCTCTCGCCAGTCTGACTGCTTTATCTCACTTCATTTTTCTTCATAGCACCAACTAACTAAGTTTATTTATCTTAGTATCATTCTTAGTATGGATATCTGTTTGCTCTCACTTCAATCAATGTAAACTCCACATGAACAAGAACACCATCTCTTCAACTTCAGCTCCTCGAAGGGTCCTTGGCATAAAACAGATGCTCCATAAGTATTAGTTGAGTGAATAACAAGTGGCAGTGCCCATGATGCTTGGACAACAGCAGACCTTTGCTCATCCTTCTCCTTGCAATCTCCTTGGCAATTTCTTATCTCCTAATCCTGCCATCTCAGCACTCAAGAAAAGTAGAATGGCCCATCCTTTCAATCCCTGCCAAATCTAATACAAAATCTTGGTTACTTTTTGGTATTTATACTTTTTGAGAAGGGCTGCCATCTTAGATTTAACTGGACCCTGGTTAATTCTTCTCAGACTGATCCTAGAATCCTTTTCCACACTCTAAGTTCTTCTCAATTTGGTATGACTTGCAATGGGTTATTTCTAAACCCACATTCATGGCGCTCCTAGCCTAGCCTCTTGCTGGAAGCCTCTGCAACCCAAATGATCTCCTGAGCCTGAGAGAGTTTTACACAACCTAGTTAGTTCTTGGCCAATTCACCTCATAAAGTCTACTCAATGACAGAGAACACGGCTATAATTATATTTTTAATAAGGGTGTGGATAGGAACGGAGTTAATTGGCTTTAAAATGGCTGAGACAGGAAAGCAAGTGTTGGCTGACTAAAGATCAACATAGCAATTGGGAAATTTAATACATGGATAGCAGGAAGGTTTAACCTTAATCTTCCAATCGCATGATTATCAAGCCTCTGGCAACTTGATTTCCAAATTGCACATACAAGAAATTTTAGTCATGAGTTTATACAGGGTCACTCTGAAGATGGAGTTAGTTCATAAATAGGTAGAAACCTCAATTTTATGCTAGAATCCTGCTTCTCAAAGAGTAGACTGATGAAGTTGCTACCCAATGAAAACATGATTTGGATGGTTCTCTGAGGTCCACGATACCTAGAACAAGGCAGAAGAAGAAACAGAAATAAATCATGAAGATTTTGTACTTTCGCTGAGAAGTAAGGTCCATTTTAGTGATAATCAACTGGAGAATTGTAAATAAATGTGATATGGAGCCTCCCAGAATCTTGATTTAATAGGTTTATGGATAGGGCCTGGGCAGCTGTATATTTTAAAGCTCCTAAGGTGATTTTCATGTACAGTCAGTGTTGAGGATCACTGTTTTAGAGGCTTGCTTTTTGCTATAAAGATACTAGAAATTATTTTTTAAATCAGTAATGGATTTCAAAACAGAGGAAAAGAAAATAACCATTTTGGAATGGCATGAAACTGACCTATCCTCACATCCTAAAGAGGCTGTAGTGCTAAGACTCTAGCCTTTTTCCATTACCCTTCATAAAGACCTCCCAGCTTCACCACTGGCAATAAACCCAGACATTCTTGAGACATAATGAGGAATTCTTTAAAAATGCAGCTGTAAAAATTGCTCAGCTTTCTTCTTCTTTTTTAGATGTGTAACAGAAACCATTATCTTTTAAGCGAACAGAAGCTTCAGAGAAGGGAAATCAGAACAGCTTGAAAGCTCTGAGACTAAGGAGTCTTCACTTCCCACAGGTAGGAGTGCATAAGCTGTAAGTATGTATGGCCATGCTTTTACTTGAACTCCAAGACGCTGGGCACAGGGCTCCTGGGACCATCCCTGCTGCCTCCGGGCTGCTGATGCTTAAAATCACAGTGTTGCCAGCTCGGGCAATCTAGTCACCTTTTACCAATTGATCTGTAACACTAATTCACTCATGGAAGTGGTAACAGGGCTAGGTACAGAGTATTCTAACAGCAACAGGAGATGGGGCACCACGTAAGAGCCAAATAAATATGAGGAATTCAGTGGCTGAGACCCCCAATTTCATTCTATCACCAGTAAGCCTCAAGGCCCAAGGCCAGTAATTAAATTCCATTTCCTAATTTGTAAAGTTGGAAAGGTGAGGCAAGGTTACAGAAGGTTATAAAATAGCTACTATGGCACTAATAGGCTTGATAATGAAGCCCTCTGCAATGATCACACAAAGCCTGGTGGATACAAAGAGCCATAAGACACCCAGCACCCTACGGCACCCCCAAAGCACACAGAGTACAGGAATGGGAAGCTGGCCACACTTTTTAGCCACAACATCCAAGTCAACAGAATGATTACAGACAACAACTGTGAAGAAACAACTGAGTTGAAATATCCATGTTCATAAACCTTCTACACAATAAAGTTCATGCACCTTAACTGTCCATTTCTTTCCCTTGAAAACATTACCCTTTTAATTTTATTGCCCCTGATGATAAGACAGAGACTCAGTGTGTTTACTCAATGACTTTTAACTCTGACTTCACATTAGAATGTCCTGGGGAATCACAAACAACAAAGAACAACAACAGCACTGGCATCAAGGCCCCATTTTTCAGTGAAAATTCTAGAACAAGGTGGGGGCACCAGTAATTTTTAAAGCCGCCGCCAGTTATTCTCCATGTTCTTTTTCATACTGCCAAATACTTCATGCACATTTCCATATGCAGGCCAACTGCGTATGCATCCTTACTCGGAGTGCCCTCCTCTCCAGCTCCCACCCCCACCCCTGTGCCTGTTTCCATTGGTCTACAGCTCGGCCTGGGAAAGTGCTGCACTCAATATGCCAACTAATTTGGAAAACTCAGCATTGGCCACAGGACCAGAAAAGGCCAGTTTTCATTCCAATCCCAAAGAAAGGCAACGCCAAAGAATGTTCAAACTACCGCACAGTTGCACTCATCACACATTCTAGCAAAGTAATACTCAATATTCTCCAAGACAGGCTTCAACAGTACATGAACCGAGAACTTCCAGATGTTCAAGCTGGAATTAGAAAAGGCAGAGGAACTAGAGATCAAATTGCCGACATCCATCGGAAAATCAAAAAGAAAGAGAGTTCCAGAAAAATATCTACTTCTGCTTCATTGACTATGCTAAAGCTTTTGACTGTGTGGATCACAACAAACTAGAAAATTCTTTAAGAGATGGGAATACCAGATCAGCTTACCTGCCTCCTGAGAAATCTGAATGCAGGTCAAGAAGCAACAGTTAGAACTGGACATAATAATTTCAAAATTGTCAAAGGAGTAGGCCAAGGCTGTATGTTGTCACCCTGCTTATTAACTTTTATGCAGAGTACATCATGTCAAATGCTGGGCTGGATGAAGCACAAACTGGAATCAAGATTGCAGGTAGAAATATCAATAACCTCAGATATGAAGATGACATCACTCTTACGGCAGAAAGTTAAGAGGAACTAAAGAGTCTCTTGATGAAAGTGAAAGAGGAAAGTGAAAAAGCTGGCTTAAAACTCAACATTCAGAAATGAAGATCATGGCAACCGGTCCCATAACTCCTTGGCTAATAGATGGGGAAACAATGGAAATAGTGAGAGACCTTATTTTCTTGGTTTCTAAAATCACTGCATATGGTGACTGCAGCCATGAAATTAAAAGATGCTTGCTCCTTGGAAGAAAAGCTATGACCAACCTAGACAGCATATTAAAATACAGAGACATTACTTTGCCAACAAAGGTCCATCTAGTCAAAGCTATGGTTTTTCCAGTAGTTATGTATGGATGTGAGAGTTGGACCATCAAGAAAGCTGAGCACCAAAGAACTGATGCTTTTGAACTGTGGTGTTTGAGAAGACTCTTAAAAATCTCTTGAACTGCAAAGAGATCAAACCAGTGAATCCTAAAAGAAATCAGTCTTGAACATTCATTGGAAGGACTGAAGCTGAAGCTCCAGTACTTTGGCCACCTGATGTGAAGAAGTGACTCATTAGAAAAGACCCTGATGCTGGGAAAGATTGAAGGCTAGAGGAGAAGGGGATGACAGAGAACAAGATGGTTGGATGGCATCACCAACTCGATGGACGTAAGTTTGAACAAGCTCTGGGAGTTGGTGATGGACAGGGAAGCTTGGCGTGCTGCAGTCCTTGGGTTGTAAAGAGTCAGACACGACTGAGCGACTGAACTGAACCAATAGCCTGACCTTACATCCTTCAATGTCATCTCTTTTTCTTTTTTAAGATTTTTTTAAAAATGTAGGCCAGTTTTAAACTATTGAATTTGTTGCAATACTGCTTTTGTTTTGAGTTTTTTTGTTTTTTTTTTTTGTTTTTGGTCCAAAGCATGTGTGATCTTAGTTCCTAGACCAGGGATAGAACTCGTGTCCCTTGCATTGGAAGGCAAATTCAACCACTGGACCGCCAGGGCAGTCCCTCAAGGCCCATCTCTTACCTGTACTGTCAATGTACTTTAGGACTATGGTTGTAATACCCTCTGGAATCCCCAACTCTAACTCTCTGTTTCATGGAATACTTAGAGGATGTCATCTTACCTTGCTCTTGGCGTTTTATGTTTGTGGCCATCTTCCCTGATAGATAGTATGCTCCTCTAGAGCAAGGACCTTAAGATTTTTTTAAAACAATTTTCCCCACGGACTCTGGCACAGACTTTTTGGCTTAGAAGATGTTGAAGAATCGGTATTACTGTTCAGGTGGATACACTAAAATTCATTCCTGTCAGCTTCTTACTGACATTTCCCGCAAGATGGAGATATTGAGTGGAAATGAACAAATGCTATTTGTATATCTCAAAGAGCATCTGGTACAGGCACACCTCATCTTATTGCTCTTCACTTCATTGTACTTTGCAGGTAGTTTGGTTTTTTTCTTTCTTTCTTTTTACAAACTGTGTTGTCAGATGGTAGTTAGCATTTTTTAACAATAAAGTATTTTTCAATTTAAGACACATACATTGTGTTTTAGACATAATGTTTTCTTGTTGTTTAGTCAGTAAGTTGTGCCTGACCCTTTTATGACCCTAGGGAATGTAGCGCCCCAGGGTCCTCCACTCATAGGGTTTCCCAGGCAAGAATACTGGAGTGGGTTGTCGTTTCCTTCTCCAGGGGATCTTCCTGACCCAGGGATCAAACCTGCGTCTCCTGCGTTGCAGGTGGATTCTCTACCTCCGAGCCACCAGGGAAGCCCTATGACATGATGCTACTGCACACTTAGTGGACTATAGTGTAAATCACTTTACATGGGTAAATCACTTTATAGGGTAAATCACTTTACATGGACTAGAAAACCAAGAACATTTGTGAGTCATTCTATTGCAGTATTTGCTTTATTGCAATGGTCTGGAACTGAACCAACAATATCTCTGAGGTCTGTCTGTATATCCTTTTCAAACTACAGAAAAGAAACTCTTCACTGTAGGCAAATGTCTATGACAGTCTGTGGCCAACCATTTTCTAGAATATTTCTCCATTAGCCTGTTATGTGGCATTATCTCACCAACACTGACCTTTTCTAGAGGATTTTTGAGGGATGGACGGTAAGGGTAACACACAAACCCATAGACAAACTCAAATGCAGATCTGTGATATTCCAGGCCAGAGACTTCCTCTAACAACACCAGAATCTGAGTGTCCTTCCTTTTGGCATATATCAAACCAGTCGTATTTGTATTTCACTGACATAGTCAAAGACCACTTTAGCTAGTGGACAACAGAAGCCAAAATGGCCTTCTGTGATGTCCTTGAAACAGCCCTTCTGGAACCTTGGACTGCATCTTGTTCAAGCTGTTACAAGCGAAAGGACAGAGAAGGGAAAACATTTATCACCACAATAAGATGATTCATGTCATGATCTTTGCATGCAGACACAAAACTCTGGCTGTCTCCTAGACTGATTTTACAAAGTCCCAGAATGTCAAAGACACTGTCCAAGGAAATGATTTTATGGTGAAAGCATATCTGAGTTTAAAATGACCCTTTGGTGACAGGATGCTTGAAAGCTTGAGGTTTGAAAGCTTGGGTGAGGGAATGGGGTCCTGGTGATGAAAGTAACCACTGAGTCTATTTCATATAGTGGCGTGATGTAGTGGGCTTTGAGTGATCACCCACTCAGCAGAAAGGAGGACACAGAGCGACCCCTTTCTCTTGTTTACTGCTTCACCGAGTAACTGAATTAGGAGACGCACCTGAGAAGGAGTCTGAGCCAAGAATACAGGAAAAGTTATTAAGAAGGAGGAACAATTCCCTACTCTATCTCTGTCAACTAATTAGTCTACAGAAGTGTTATTTGAAGGAAATACAATTCAAGTCACATATGTGATTTTAAATTTTCTGCTGAACACATGAAAACAAATTTAAAAAGAAACAGATAGAATTAATTTTAATAATGTACTTCAGCTAAACCACTACGTCTAAAACACTGTCATTCTAACATACAGTCAATATAAAAACTCAAGAGATAGACATGTATTTTTCGGCACTAGGTCTTTGAAATCTGAGGTGTACTTTACACTTATGGTGCACCTCAATCTGCACATTTCTAGTGCTCAGGAGCCACACGGGGCAAGTGCCACCGCCCTATGCAGCGCAGGTGTAGACATGCTAACTGGAAACCGGGACATCAGACAGAAATCACTGCCAGCATGGAACTACCTAACACACGCTGGATATTTCTTGCTGCTAGCTCTTTCACTATCCCCTAAAAGAGATGATCTCAAAGGCCATATGCTGTGTTAGCAAAAAGTTTTGGGTTTTGGTGCAGAACAGACTGTGGGATTCAAATACCAGCTTTAAAACCTTGGGCTGGTTGGTTACCCTCTGCAAGTCTTGGTTTCTTTAACTATCAAATCAAGGCAGAAAAGCTAACTCACTAGATTGCTGAGAAGATTAAAAAAATAAGATAGGTATAAAGTACACAGAACAAGCTAGACTAGTACAATAGGCATTCAAACAATGATTTCCCTTTATAAATCTCAACTTGATACCCTAGGGACCATCTCATTGTCTCTGGGGCCATACTGCTTTATTTATTCATTTTTAGAACTTTCCCTTGAGGTCTCTTCTGCTAAGGCAACCCTTTCCCCAGATTTTCATGGGACTGGTTTCTTCTTATTATGCAGGTTTAAGTTTAAGGGTGACCTTCTTATGGAGATCTCTGTTGTCTTACTTAAAGTTGTCCCTAAGCCCTGTTACCCTCTAGGCCTCCAGCCTCTCTTTACTTTCTTTCTAATGTTTATGCACAGATGTGAGAGTTGGATCATAAGGAAGGCTGAGTGCAGAAGAATTGATGCTTTCTAACTGTGGTGCTGGAGAAGATTCTTGAGAGTCCTTTGGACAGCAAGGAGATCAAACTAGTCAATCCTAAAGGAAATCAGTCTTGAATATTCAGTGGAAGGACTGAAGCTGAAGTTGATGCTCCAATACTTTGGCCACCTGATGTGAAAAGCTGACTCATTGAAAAGACTCTGACGCTGGGAAAGACTGAGAGATTAAAAGAAGGAATGACAGAGGATGGAATGGCTGGATGGCATCACTGACTCAATGGACATGGGTTTCAAAAACTCCGAGAGACAGTGAAGGACAGGAAAGCCTGTGTCCTGGTGTGCTGCAGTCCATGGGTCACAAAGAGTAGGACACAGCTTAGTGAATGAACAACAATAACAAAACATTTATCATATCTGAAATGATCTGATTTATATCTGTGTTCACCTGCCTCTTATACATCTCTGTAGCACAGAAGCTTCACAAGGGCCAAGGTCTTGTCTGTTATATTCAGAGCTCAGCAGGTATTCACGGAATGACTGAATGTTTAACACAGGGAGGCAAATGGCAAGGTGTCTTGATTCTAAAGGTAACAAAGAACAAGAATTTCAGAGCTCTTTCCGACATAAACGAATTGTTCAGGAAATCAGTGGCCTGGAGCCAGCCTCCCCTGCTGTGGGTAACTATTGACTTTATTTATTTATTTATTTTTTAATACTTTATTCTATGTTACAATGCTGTATTTGTTTTGCCATACATTGACATGAATCAGCCACAGGTGTATAGCTGGATTTGGGAAAGGGTGGGAAATCACTCTCCATAGGTGATTTCACTGTTGTTGCCTGTTGATGTGTTCACACGCAAAGTGTATGTTCATGCCACTGAAATCACCCCGTGGATTTGGTGATTCCTGCCCTTCAAAAGAACTAGCTTGGGATCCAATCAGCATGATGCAACTTTCTGACCCCAGGGAGCCTGGCAGCACGGGTTAGTGGAACAAGAGTGGGTATCACGATCAGACAGATCTGGGCTTATGTCCTAGTTCGGTTCTACCTTTTACTTGCTGTGGAGGCTGGGCACGTCATGTAAATTTCCTTAATCCTCAGTTTCCTTATCTGTAAAGGTTTATTTGGTAATCCATACCCTGCAGTGAGAAAATTAATTGAAGAGAGAATTCATTGAATTACCATGAGAATTAACAGTAGGAACATAGGGAAGTGCTTACTATATCTTGAAGGCTCAGTGACTAGTACGCATCAATACTGTCATCTTCACATTCAAGAATGCCTTGCTGGAATATACTCATCAGTCTTGGAATGGATACTTAGTGGGAATCCAATTCCCTTTTAAGATTCTGCTATTTCTTTCCCTTACTTCTATGTCATTCAGTTTCTTGCAACTGAGGGGCCAGGACTGCAGGGAGGGGTTGGGGGTACTAGCTGAGTTGATTAAATCTATTCCAAGCTGTGAAAAAAATGGAAATGAAGACATTTCTCTTTACAGAGACAGTTTATGTTGTACCTGGAGATGGATGCAGGCATCAGTCCTTTCCAGTTTCTATACTGAGATTCATGCAGCTACAGGCACAGATCTAGCTGTTTTCTGTTCAAGATTATGGGCTAAAGGGAACTCAGAGAAAGGGTCAAGACTTCATGCTAGTCTGGACACATTTCACTTGCTGGCAACACAGAAAATTGCTTGACAAGGTGAAGCAATAAACCCAACATTGTATTCTGAACCTACCATTCATCTTTTAGAATAACTAGATCAAGACTGACTGTACTCATTCTTTTGCTGACATAAGCCCCATAAGAGAGTAAACTGCTCTAAAAAAGTATGAGACTATTTAACACTGACTTATAAACTCACATTCATATCAGTAATAGCAGTTTATCATAGACTAGGCATTTCATTTTTCCTAATAAACGTGCAAGAAAGCACAAGAGGAAAAGTGAGACTCAGAGAAGTTCAGTGACTTGCTTGAAGCAAGGGAGCCAAGATTTGAAGCCTGGTTTGTTGGGCTTCAAAGCTCCCCGTGTCCTCTGCTATACCTTGCTGGCACTGCCAATGGAAGACCCGGGTCCTCCAAGGCACGTGCCTTAAAGGAAAAGTGCAGAGGTGCACAAGAAGCCCGTTACTACTCCTACTCAGCACTTGGGGAGCAAACAGCACTTCATTTCAAAACCAGACCTCGGTCCCAGTGTCTGACATCTAACTGTGGGACCTGAAGAGCTCTCCTCAAGACAGTGACCCTCTGCCCGTGTAAGACTGAAAATTCCAGGGCTGAGGATGGTCACCTTAGGAAAGCCATTGCAAGAGCTTGTGAAGAGAGTTTCCCACAAGGCAGAGACCAGTGAAACTCCTGGGAAACAGTGTCCCGGGAGCTCACTCATGAGAGCCAGGCTCTCTCCTTTGGCAGGGCTGACTCCAGACCCCCAGAGAAGGCTGCAGATGGCTCCCACAGCCAACCCAGCTGCCACAGAGGTTTGGCTGGATCATTGATGCAGACCCTAGAGAGTAAGGCAAGGGATGCTCACTAGGGGCTCAGGCAAAGACTTCAGGGCATGTCCACAACCTTCTGGACTGCTTGAAAAACTTTATGAACATTCCATAAAAACGCTTTCCCCTCTTGGAAGAGGCCTCATAGCTCATTCTCAAAAGGACTTAATGAGCACCAATTTTTAAGAATCACTAAAATATACAATTTCATCAGTTTCTTTCTTACATGATTCAGCAGCACTTTTGCTCCATTAGTCTTAAATATATTCATATATCAGTAGTAATCTAAATATATATATGTAGGTGTATGTATGTATATATATAGTATATGTGTATGTATACACACATATGTACACGTTTAGGGCAAACTATATACACACAGATATATTCATACCTATATATACACACAACACATATATCCTTAAATGTTGCGCACACACATATACACACATGCAAAGTTCAACACGTGCAAAGACTATGGAGGCCCACAGACCCCAAGGGTCTTGCCCAACTTTGCACAACATGGGTGGAATGAGCAACACTCCACTGACCAAGAAGCATGAAACTCAGGTGGGAAGTCTTAACCAACCAACTTGATGAATGAAAACAAGCGAATCCCTATAGTGTCCTAATGTTTTGCAATCATTTTCAAGTCCAGTTACCGAAAATCCTAAAATGCTTGTTATTAGGATAAGGTGGGCTGCTTCTGCAGAATAGGGAGAGGCCATTACAAGGATGTTCTCCTACCCAAAGAGCTGCAACTCCAGCCCCGGCTCGGTGGCGCCCTGGCTACCCCCACGCCCCTTACCTGTTCGCCCAACTTCCCTCTCCTCTCCTCAGCTCTCTCGTCCTCTCTCCTCCAGCGGTTCCTGAAGCTGCTTCTCCAGCTGGAATTCCTTGGCTGCGGCCAGGCCGCCTCCCTTCGGCTGAGCTACGGGTGACAGCCAGGAGGCTGCTTACCTGTCCCTCCCCGACTGCCTCTGGGGGCGGGGAGCCGCACCTCTAGGGCGGCACTGCGGTCGCTCAACTTTCCGCCGGATACCCCGAGGCGGCCGCGGGCGACGCTGGGAGAATCCTCAAGCCCGCCGTCCGCACATCACCTGTCAGCTCCTTCCCCTCCCCGCTCTTTTTTCTTTTCAATTTGACGTGAATAATGTGCCTTCTGAGAATCCCCCAGTCACGCCGAAATTCATTCTCAAGATGCTTTTTATAAAGACTGTTGTGTGCCGTCGTAAAAGCGGCGAAGGTGGGGGCGGATAGTCTTTTTAGTTCCTTTGGGGAGGGGACCTCCGTGCTGTCAGAGTCCTGGCTCTGCCCCAGGCTGCCGCCCGGCGGCTCCGGCGGGTTTCTGGCGTCTTCCGGAGCAGCCCGAGCCCAGTCGCCGGTGCGCGTCTGCCTGCACTTGACCTCGAACCCGCGACTCCGGCGCCGTCCCCGCGCCCTCGGCTCTGCCCGCGGTGGGTACTTACTTTTCCCGGGGAGCGAGGTCTGCCATCTCACTCCATGAGCACTTCCTGCACGAGGATGTGGACCTCCATCGTGCGTAAAGCTGTTTCAGGAACAGCGGGTAGACTCCAGAAAGAGGGAGAGGAGCGAGTTAGACTTTAAGAGAAAGGGGGCGGGAGTGGGAGCGGGGGCTGGGGTGGGAAGCCCAAGACCAGCAGGCTGGTGTCTGGGTATCCCAACCTGGACTCCTGCAGCCCGGCGGCTCTGGGACAAGAAGCCCAGCAAGTGCACTTGTTCACTCTTTCTTTGTGAGAGGAGGAGTCAGGGTTGCAACATTTGTGTTCCTTGCCCGAGGCGAAACAGTGATTTTCTTAAGCCTGCAAAATGTCCAGAGCCGGCCAGCTTCACCAGGTGAAGGAAGGAGCTGGGGAAGCCGGAATGCAGCAAAGAAGTGGAGAAGGAAGAACGGTTTCACCCTTAGATGGATTTTGCACGATAGATGGGGACCACAGGTCTTCCGATGAGACTGCATCACAAAACAGATTGGCAAAACAATAATAATAATAGTTTAAAAATAGCTTCATAAATGGAACGACCTCAAAGCTGGTATTTCCCCTGGCAGCCAAGACGTGGAGTGTCTCCGTGTCAGATTTCTTTCCTTATTTCCGAATAACAGCTTGAACAGCAGCTTGACAGCACTGGAGGGAAGCTCCGGGGAAGTGAATCTCACCTTCCCTCCGAAGGAAGGGTCGGCGGCGGCGGCGGCGTGAAAGGGGCAAAAACAGTCAGTGACCCGAGAGAGCAGAGAGAGCCAGAGAGCTGGTTTTGCTTTCTTTTTAGATGCCCCAGTGCCTGTCTATTCTCTGCCGCATGAGTGCAACACAGAAGCATTGGTGGTGCTGAAATAATCCATGCTTTTGTTCCTTTCCACAAATATACAATTCATGTTTTCTATTGTCTTTTCTGTATGGGGGTGTGACTTTTTTCCTCTTTTTTCTGGCAATAACAAAACAATGCATAACCACCACCTTTTCTCTCTGGCGAAAGTACTGAATCAAAAGTAGTAGCTGCCTGGAGGACATACTTATCCCTCAGTCAGTAAGTTGTTAGTGTCTGTTTGCTGCTATTAATTAATATCTTATCTTCTTATTCAATTACCCAGAGGGGCACCATGGAGAATATTTTAAACAAAGACTATACATTCTCAACAAAAAATTTTTGGAATTCTAGGTGTATTCCCTTTTGAATGACTGACACTCTGGAATTACTGGCAAATGACATTCAGTAGTAGCCGCCTGCTGAGTCTCCAGAAGCCACTGACTATTCCAAGATGATTTGGTGATCTTTTTGGACTGGAAGCCCAGAGGTACCTGTATAGGCATGAACACCTGATGCTTCCTGTTCAGTAACATGACCTTGTACAATTAAACTGTAAATCCCATTTGGTTATCTTTGTTGCTGATCAGTCGCACAGTTGTGTCTGACTCTTTGCGACCCAGTGGACTGTAATATGTCAGGCTTTCCTGTCTTTCACTGTCCCCCAGAGTTCTCTTAGCTGATGGGAGAAGCTTTTTTGTTGCACACTTACCTTGCTCATGGGGGTGCTGTAAAGGTATGCAACCCCTGTTTATTTTCAAAACTGGGTAACATGGGATCGTCAATGGCAGAATGTTTCTACATGGCCTTTGCAAGCAAGGCATCATCAGGTTTTTTTTTTTTTTAATGTTCTAATCAGATGATTTTAATAGTTGGTGGAAAAAACCTCACCCAAGTAACTCTAGACTGTCAGGTCTTGTAAGGTAGGGCCCTTGTTCTTCCTCTTTGTGGTTCCCAGTTAGCTACAGATAGCTTAGTTCATCAGTGCTCCTGGTTTCCAGATTGACAGATGGGTTGTTGAGTAACTAATCCACATCTCATTGGAAGGGAAGGATGAGGCTTTCTACTCTGTTGTGTAGCACACAGGCACCGTCCACGAACCACCAGCGTTAGCTCTCATGGAATTAATTACTTTGCCCCAGCTCTACTGAGATGATGTAGGAAGTCAACTGTGAACCCCAACCCCATTCCAAACTGTCTCCCTGGCCCTTTTCTCTTCAGACTCACAAGCCCTGCCCCTTTCGTTGTGTTCCCTTCTTACTTGTCTCCGTCTTGTCACTGTTTCAGCGGGTATGTTCCTCCTTTTTCCTAAGCTACTCCTCCAACTGAGTCCTAGACCCTAGCCTTACCAGCTGCCTCCAAGATTTTACTGTACAGCCAGTACAGAGGAAAGAGCCCAGCTCTTTGTTGGCATGGATTTGGGTCTTCAGTATTTACTTGGCTTCCCTAAACCTCACTTGCCACATCATAAATCTGACACAGTAATATAGGCCTCAAAAATAACAATAGTGATTATTAATTATCAGCAAAAGGAGCCATAATGGTGATAACATAAGTAACTACTGCTGCTACTGCTAAGTCGCTTCAGTCGTGTCCAACTCTGTGTGACCCCATAGACGGCAGCCCACCAGGCTCCCCCGTCCCTGGGATTCTCCAGGCAAGAACACTGGAGTGGGTTGCCATTTCCTTCTCCAATGCATGAAAGTGAAAAGTGAAAGTGAAGTCGCTCAGTCGTGTCCGATTCTCAGCAACCCCATGGACTGCAGCCCACCAGGCTCCTCTGTCCATAGGATTTTCCAGGCAAGAGTACTGGAGTGGGGTGCCCTTGTCATCTCCGAACATAAGTAAAATGCCTGACAAATAACCTCCAGTTCTCCCCCCCCGCTCCACTGCCCCGTTCCTTTTCTCCCTTCAACTCACAGTTAATGTTTTCTGCCTTATCAGCTTCTTCTCCAGCCTACAATATCCTCACATCTTCCTTGACCGTGCTAACCATTTTGGTGGCTTTATGATTTAATTTACTCCTTTCTTCATCTGTCAAGCTAGGTGAAAGAAGAAGCTATAGCTTTCAGTTGTCTCTGACTCAGTAAGCTCTCAGCGCCTTCTCTCAGTGGTTCCTAACCCTGGCTGTACCCTGGTCAACTGAGGATGGTTTCAAACACACTGTATTTGGGTGTCACTTGCAGAGCTTCTGATTCAGACGGTTTGCGGGGAGGGTCCCGATCTGTCTGTTTCTATGAAGATGCCCCAGCAGAGTGGACAAACACTGCCTTAATCCCCCTGCACCCTGGCTTCCCACCACTACTACTCAGCTGCTTTCTTTCTCAGGGCTGCGCCTTCCCGGGGCTCACAGCACCCCTTCACTCCCTCCTCTTGAGATCCTCATTGCGTTGCTCTCAGGCCCTGCCCTCCTCCCCTGACTGTCCTCAGTCTGTCTATGGCCCTCCTCTGTTGCCTCGTGCCGTGGCCCCTCTTTTCTCTCCTCTTCCCTGAGTGGGAACAGTTTTACCTTTGGTCCATTACACATGCTCCCTCTTTCATTTGATCCCACCTCCGCAGGTGACCACCATTAACTTATTGGTGTATATCTAGCCTTGGCTTCCCGAGTGGTGCTAGTGGTGAAGAATCCACCTGCCAATGAAGATGATGTAAGAGATGCAGGTTCCATCTCTTGAGTGGGGAAGATCCCCTGGAGGAGGGCATGGCGACCCACTCCCATATTCTTGCCTAGAGAATCCCAGTTACAGAGGAGCCTGGCAGACTACAGTCCATGGGGTTGCACAGAGTTAGCATGCACAACTGAAGTGACTTGGCATGCACAACTCTCCTCATCCTACATGTATGTAGCCACATCTCTATATGTGCATGCTTCTCTTTTTTAAACTAAAAACGAAATAATTTCTGTGACTTGTCTTTTGTGTCATGCAATTATATAATTCTTGGTTACCAGCTATAGAATTAGCCCATCCTTTTTAATGGCTGCCTCTTCTGTAATTTATTCTGCCATTTTTCCATTGTTAGATCTTTGATCATTTCAATTTTTATTGTAAAAAGTGCTGTCATGATTATCTTTGCCTGTCCCTTAGGATGCGTGTGTGCGTATGAAGTTACTTTAGTTGTGTCCGACTCTTTGCAACCCTATGAACTGCATTCTGCCAGGCTCCTCTGTCCATGGGATTCTCTAGTCAAGAATACTGGAGTAGGTAGCCATTCCCTACTCCAGGGGATATTCTCTACCTAGGGATCGAACCTGGGTCTCCAGCATTGCAGGCAGATTCTTTACTGCTGAGCCACCAGGAAAGCCCTACACCTTACGATAGATACTTAGAAATGGTATTGTTAGATCAAAGGGAATGAGGACTAAAATTTTGAAAGATCACTGCCAGACTGCTCTCCAAAAAATGTTGTAGAAAAAAGTCCTAGATGGAGAACCCTGAGTAGGGACATTAAAAATTCTCATATAGTTTGATAATTTTAAATTCTTCCTCAATACTTATTAATACAGATGTGTACCAGTATACACTCCAACCAAGTGTTTGCTCACATCCTTGCAAGGAACAAACTTTATCAAAATAATTTTTTTCAGTTCAATAAACGAAGTACTGTATCTTAGAATTGTTCTAATTCATAATCCCCCAAATACTTGTGAGGGAAGACATAATTCATGTTTATTATCCCTTGAGATTTTTTTCCTCTATTTTCAGTCTTATGCCTATTTTTTTCTGGTATATTTGTTTTTCTAAAAAAATGATTTTTCTTTAGTATTGTATATACATTAACATTTTGTTAAATATATTGCAAATGTTTAATATTTGTCATGTTTCTTTTGATTTTATTTATGGGCTGTTTTATTGTACAAAAGTTTTAGATTTTCACCTAGTTGAATCTGTCAGTTATATTCTAATAATATTCTGAGTTTTCTCTATTGTTTCTTTGCTTTTAATATTGTTAAAAATATTTTTAAAGATTTTTAACTATCCTAGTTTTTAAATATTTAAATATTTTTAATTATCCTGGTTTTTAAATATTACATGAGATAGAGGATTAAATCAGTTTTCTTCTGAATGCATAGTCAATTATCCTATTAGGTTCTATTGAAAAAAATACATAATTTCCAACTGATTTCTAGTGTTAATATTATACATTTCCATATATTTATATCTGTTCTGGACAATACTCTGCTTTGTTTGGCATGAGTATTTACATGCCAATAATGAACAATTTTGAGGAACTTCCATACTGTTTTCCATAGCAGCTGTACCATTTTACATTCCTACCAATAGCACTTGAATGTTCCACTTTCTTCACATCTTCACCAATGCTTTTTAAAAATAATTATCACCCCAGCAGGTGTGAGGCACTGCCTGGTTGTGGTTTTGATTCATATTTCCCTGATAATTAATGATGTCAGGTACCTTTTCTTCTACCTGTTGGCCATTTGTAGGTTTTTTTGAGAAATGGAATTTAATCCCTCTGGCCATTTTTAAATCAGATTACTTATGTTGTTATTTTTATTGTTTGCTTTTGAGTCATAGGAGATCCTCATATATATTTTGGACATTAACTTCTTATTAGATATGTAGTCTGCAAATATATTCTTGCATTCCATAGATTATCTTTTCACTTTGTTGATTTTTCCTTTGCACATAGAAGCTTTTTAGTTTGAGGAATTTGCGCTTGTTTATTTTGTTGTTTTTGCCTATTCCTTTGTTGTCATATCCGAAAAGTCATTTCATGACTGATGTTAAGATGCTTTCCCCTCAGTGTCTTCTAGAAGTTTTACAGTTTCAAGTCTTACATTTAAGTTTTTAATTTGTTTTGAGTAGATCTTTGTGTATCTGTATGATAAGGGTCCAGTTTCATTTTCTGCAAGTGGATATACAGTTTCCCCATCATCATTTGTTGAGAGACTCTTCTCTCCCCATTTTGTATTCTTGGCACCCTTCTCAAGGATCAATTGATCGTAAATGTATAAATGTGTTTCTGGTCTCTCAGTTCTGTTCTGTTGGTCTATATATCTGTTTTAGTGCCAATACCATACTGTTTTTATTCTTGTAGCTTTGTCATATAGTTTAAAATCTGAATGTACGTCTCCACCTTTGTTCTTTGTCCTCAAAACTGATTGATTATTCAAAATATTTTGTGGTTCCATATGATTTGTAGAACTGTTTTCTTATTCTGTAAAAAATGCCATTGGGATTTTGATAGAGATAGCATCAAATTTGAATATTGTTTTGGTTAGTGTGGATATTTTAACAGTAGTGAGTCTTTCTATCCACAAACATGAGATATGTTTCCATTTATTTGTGTTTTTTGAACTTCTTTCAGCACTATTTTATAGTTTTCAGTGGATAAGACTTTCACCTTCCTAGTTAACTTTATTCCTGAATATTTTATTCTCGATGCTACTGTAAATAAGATTATCTTAATTTCATTTTGTATAATGTATTGTTATTATATAAAAATGTAACTGTTTTTGTATGTTGATTCTGTATCCTGTAATTTTACTGAATTTGTTCATTAGTTCTACTAGTTTTTGTGTGTGTGTCTGTGTGTGGAGTCTTTAAGATTTTCTACATGCATGATTATGTCATTTGCAAGCATAATTGTGTTTCTTTTTCTCTGATTTAGATGCCTTACATTTCTTTTTCTTGCCTAATGGCTCTGTTAAGGACTTCCAGTACTATGCCCGACAGAAGTGGTGAGAGTGGATGTCCTTGCCTTCATTTATCATTCTTTAATTTTTTTTCATTCATTCACTTGTCAAGGATGCCAGGTTCATTTTTAGGTGCTGGTTTACAGCAGGAAAAATGTAACTAGACTCAGTCTGATATCTGGTATTATATTCTGGACTTTGGAGGAGGAAAGATTAAAAACAAACAAATAAATAAATTGTATATTAGGTGATGATATATGCCAAGAAGTAAAACAAAGCAGAGAGGAGATGTGGATTAAGTCAGGGGGTCAATATTGGGCCTCTTTGATAATATAACTTGAACTGAATCTTGAAGACACTGAGAACTTTTTTGGAATAAAGTTCCCCCTGGGAAGGAAGAAGGAAGCCATTGGAGTGTTGAGTAGAGTGTCAGGAGCTGACTTTTATTTCCAGAGGGGTCACCTTACCTGATGCCGTGGAATGCTATTGACGATTGTCATCCCTGTCTCCATCCTTTGTTTCTTTCTGAGATTTTTGCCGTATGAACTTGTCTTGAGAGTTTACTTTCTTGATGAAATCTTTCAGATTCAGCTTTGTAAGCTGAAGTCATCCCTTCCTCCGAATGCCTCCTCTCAATCCCCTGGGGAAGAAGGAAAATACTATACAAAGAAGCTTTCACTAGTGAGCTTTCACCATCTAAACAGCCTTTG
Source organism: Nanger dama (assembly GCA_917880005.1). Classification (NCBI taxonomy): domain Eukaryota; kingdom Metazoa; phylum Chordata; class Mammalia; order Artiodactyla; family Bovidae; genus Nanger; species Nanger dama. The sequence continues at coordinate 532,311 of CAKJTW010000040.1, forward strand.
GTGACAAGAACCTGTGGCTGGAGGCTACCGCTTCCTTCCTGGTTCAGAGTTGAGACTTCCTTGAACTTCGTCTTCCCTGATGCCTAAATTATGGGAACTAGGGCAAGTCTTGGAGTCTTTTCTCAAGCAAGACTGTCTTTCTGTCTTTGCCAAAGTTCATATCCCTGACTCAGTTGAGAAATGGGGAAGGTGATTTTCTACTTCTGGTAACATCACTGAAAGTTCTATTGTTAAACAGTTCTCCTGGGTATTTGGAATTGGGAATTTTATACTCTAGTTCTCCTTCCTCAAAGTCCCCCTACCTTCTCCTCCAGGCATTCCGCCCACACTCAGGATAATGTGACATGGTAGAAAGAGCACTGAGCTGGGGATCAGAAGGCCTGAGTCTTAGTCTGAACTCACACTGAACTGGCCATGAGGTTTTTAGTGGAAATCTTTGAACTTTAATTCAAAATAATGGAGAACTTTTGATAGAAACAAACATTTCCTGTCTTCCACTCTGGGATGTGATATTTGACAGTCACTAATAGATTTTCTTATTTTAGAGACTAGGAGATTAGAGCCCAGAGAAGTAAAGACTTTTGTAAGTTCACAAAGTGTGACAGATGTGGGTTTGATCCCTGGGTCGGAAAGATCCCCTGGAGAAGGGCCTGGCAATGCACTCTAGTATTCTTGTCTGGAGAATCGTATAGACAGAGGAGCCTGGAGCCTGGAGTCCATAGGGTCACAAACAGTCAGACACAATTGAAGCGAAGCTACTTAGTATGCAAGCATGACGGAGCAAAGTGGTATGAATATTATGATCTCCAGAGTCAGACTTGCTAGTCAGAGTGTCTGGCTCTACTACTTACTGGTTATGTGTCTTGGACAAATTGCTTAAGTTTTATGCTTTCAGTTGTCCTCATCTATAAAATGAGAATAAAAAGTGTACGTATCTTGCCAGACTGTTTGAGTATTAAAAGAGATTACTGAAGTAAAAGAACTTAGAACAGCATCAAGGATGTTGCAAACTTTATGGTTAGTATGATTGTTGACAAGACAGTCATCGAAGTTATGTCTAAGTGCTAGAAATTGCATCATATGTGGAAAGTCCTATAGACCTGATAATGTTTGGCTAAGTAGAAGGAAGGCAAATCGGTTAGTTTTCTTTAGTCATATAAAGGGTTGTCACCTGAAAGAGGTGCTTCTTTGAAGTTTCTTAGAAAGATCTTTGGACTTTAATTCAAAATAATGGAGAATTTTTGATGTAAACAACAGTTTCCTGTCTTCCACTCTGGGTTGTAATATTTGACAGTCATTGATGGATTTTCTTATTTTAGAGACTAGGAGATTAGAGCCCAGAGAAGTAAAGACTTTCCTAAGTTCACAAAATTGGGCCCAGGCAAAGTGGCCTGTGACCTCATGGTACCTTATGAGTCCAGCAACTGTTGTTGTTTAGTTGCTAAGTTGTATCCAACTCTTCTGTGACTGGACTGTGGCCCACCAGGCTCCTCTGTCCATGGGATTTCCCAGACAAGAGTCCTGGAGTGGGTTGCTCTTTCCTTCCACAAGGGATCTTCCCAATCCAGGGACTGAACTTGGGTCTCTGGCATTGACAGGCAGATTCTTTACCTCTGAGCCACCAGGGAAGCCCTTAGAAACTATTAGATGTTGGTAATTTAGTTTATGGGCTTGAGGTTGCCAGCCTCCAGTCTCCTTCTAAGCCAAAAGAAAGCAGATCCTTTGTAAACATCTGGAAAGCCAAGTTGCAAACTCTGAGGATCTGGAGTTGTGTAGGTGGCTGAGAGCCTGGCTGGGCTAATAAATGCCTTCAGAAATGGCAACCATCTGCCAGATCATGTACTCTCCATGCAGTAGGATTAGCTGGCTTTGCTGTCTGAGTCTCATCATGAACCAGTCTCCCTAGGATTGCCAGGATTGCCTGGATTGCCAGTACCCTTCAATGCAGTCATAAAAATATTGACACCAGGAAGTTCTGTTAAAAAGAAATTTTCTTAAACATATCTTTAATTAATTGTTGGGTTTTTTTTTTTTTTCATCTTGAAAGTGAGAACTTTCTCTGAGCCTGCCTCTCTCCTTGCCTGTCCTTTCCTCTTTTCTTTTGTACTTCCTACATGGAACGGAATAAATGGAGGGCATCTTTCCAGCATCAGCATTTGAGGGCTGGGGTTCTAAGAGAACAAGCCTTCCAATGGTTGTCATCTAGAAGGTGTTACGTAGATTTCCTCCATAACTTTGAGTTCTTTGCTGGAGCCAGAGAAAGAGCTGCTGGCAAGGGGAAACAAAGGACTGGGATGGCACACCAGGGCTTCACTCTCTGCTGCCTTCCTTTAACCTTGGGTCACAAAGAAACATTTGGGAATCTGGATTCCCAACCAGGACCATAAGTGGAGTGTCTGCCATGTAATTGCATCTCAGGGCACAGTGTGGCTATGAGCAAGGTCTGATTTAAGAGGGAAAAAAAGAATAACAAGTTTGAAGGGACCAGAGGGGTCAGGATGGGGCCACTGGGGAGTGAAAACACACTCTTCAAATGCTGGGTTTTAAACCCACTCATCTTCAATGTTTATAAGTGAGGAAAGGAGAGAGAGAGGGAGAGAGAGGTGGCAGGTAGAGAGATGGGGGTAGAGAAATAGAGAAATTGAAGGAGAGTGACAGGGAAAGAGAGAGCGAAGGAAGTGGCAGGGAGGGGAGGAAAGGAGAAATCCAGGAGAGAAGAACATAGGTATGTATTTGTCTTGCCTGTTGCCCTTGCTCCTTATACCTTCTCAGCTGGCTTTTTCAGCCTGGGAACACAGATCTGCTTTGTCACATACCTGAATGTTCAGCGCCAGCTTATTTACACTATGGCCATCCAACCAGATGGAGTCAGGTTTCCCCTCTGCCAAGGCTTGTCTTCAGGGTGAGAGATGGGGCAGTGGGAGAAGAGTCAGGAAGGGGAATAGAAATGGTCTCAGAGGCTCTGAAATCTTGTCACTCATATGCTGAATTGATCACCAGCCCCACTGGCCACTTAGCTGGAAAGTGAGAGAGGAGCTAGGAAATTATACTGTTACCTTCTGGTTACCTGTTTTCCCCTTTCTTTTTCTTCTTAATTTTAAAGGGAATGTGGATTCTCTGTCCAGAATATGGTGCATGGGACCAGCTGCTTCCTTGTGGAGTGAGAAGAGCCACTGGCCAGGCTGAGGCACAGCTGGGACACTTGGCAGGCTGGATGCCTCACCCATTCCTGCCAAAGAAACCATGGCCAATAGCTTCTCCTACCATTCTGGGTCCCTCTCCCACACCTGTGAGGTTCCTGTGCTGGCTGAAGGTGTGAAACCAATTCCTGCTGCATGTGAGATTCATATCTCAGGATTCACCTTTGGAGAAAGATCAGAGGGGCTAGAGTCAGCGTGGCACACCATGTCCCCTTCGTCCTGTCTCCTGGTGCCTGTTGACCAATAGTGCGAGGGCAGGTCAGGCAATTCACAGAAATCCTATGTGCTAGTGCTGCTTTCGTGGGCAGGATGTGGCTGCCAAGGCAAACACATCCCACTCTACTTAGGCTGAAAGGCAAACAACATCAGTCATTGTTTACATGGTCAGGCAGACCTTAGCACCATCCATGGAGATGCATGACACTGTCCTAAACTGCGTAAAGTGATTTGTTGTTTTTGTAGTTGGACCACCTGCCCTCCATCAGGCAGTGTTTCAACCAGTATACACTGGTCAGTGCTCAGGCCAAGTGCAAACAGCTCCTTTGCTTGGCTCAATTGGCTTATTCTCTTCCAGAGTTAAAAAGCCCACCGGACCTGGATTGCCATGAGATCTTACACTCTTACTGGGAAGTGAGACTGCTCCGAAAATTGCCCTGATGTTTACTCTTCTCATAAATACCTCTCTGAAAAGGAGACTACAGACCTTTTCATCAACCACACAATGCTTCTGGGAAATAATACATTTTGTAATATTAAATCTCTAATACTGCCATTGAAATTTTAGCCAACCACGTCCTCAGATTTCAAAGTCTTACACCATATCATTTCATTCATATATGAAACAGGTCATGCATAGCAATCTTAGCTTTGAAATTAAATGCAACTCATCAGTGGCACCCCACTCCAGTACTCTTGCCTGGAAAATCCCATGGACAGAGGAGCCTGGTGGGCTGCAGTCCATGGGGTCGCTGAGGGTCGGACACGACTGAGTGACTTCACTTTCACTTTTCACTTTCATGTGCTGGAGAAGGAAATGGCAACCCACTCCAGTGTTCTTGTCTGGAGAATCCCAGGGATGGGGGAGCCTGGTGGGCTGCTGTCTATGGGTTCGCACAGAGTCGGACACGACTGAAGCGACTTAGCAGCAGCAGCAGCATCGATTTTTTTCACCAAAAATTATGAAATATTACTATAAAATCCATACACGCGGCATTTCTTGAAAAACACTGTCTGTGCCCATGGGACACACATCCCCACTGTCGTTAGCCCACTGTCACTGCACATAGCCTCCCTCTTCCATGGGTCCTCCTCTCTGCTTCACCCATTCTCCTTGGCTTCCTCCGTCTCCTATAGACCCTGAAGTCGCCTGTCAGTTACTATGTATTATTTCACTTGTATTGTTTCTTTTAGACTAGAAATATAGTTTTTAAATGCCAGGTAGTTATTAAAAGTGAGAGAACAAAATTTGAACTGATGGAGGCTCATGTTTTAGGGGAATGTATGGGAAGATGACACTTGTTAATTGGAAGAAAAGTTTTTTGTACCTAGGCTTGCTTCACTCATTCCTGCTGGCTCCTGGCTGCTGTGCGAATTCATCTTTGTGACTCCTGCTTCCAACACCATCTCTGCACATTTTGAAAAGTTAGCTCATTTACTACAACTTGTCTTTGGTCTTCCCTCCATCCACTACCTCGTTCCTTTTAAAGAACCTCCAAGAAATGAATGTCAAATGATTTGAGACAATAAGAGATCAGTGGATCAAAGGTAAGATTAGAATCCCCCATGATCATCAGCAAAGGATGAAGGTAAAATCTGGAGATGATAGGAGATGTGGGTTTTCCTTTTGGCAGGTTGGTTGGAGAAACAGACTATGTTCTGAAAAATCACTGTTGAGGCTCATAAAGGACATACTTTTCATCATGCATAGTAATAATTATGTTAATTTTCTTCAAGATACCCATAGAAAATTATGTAAAAGTTCCCAATATGGTAACTATAATAAACTTCATTTCTGCAAAAAGTTTTTCCTTAGAGATTTTAGGAAAGTGCTTTGAGGCAAAAGACAGTTTTCAAAACAAAGCCATAGTATATCAATTTCCTCCTTTCAGTTGAAAACCAATAGGAGATGAGTGACCAGAACACAGATATGGTATTGAAAAAGGAGGATCTTCATTAAATGTCTACTCAGTGTCTACTGAAGCTCCAGAAGAATGTTATAAATCCCTAAAGAAGTATAGCCCACCCCTTGCGGTGAATCCCAGGGATCTATGATCCCTTCCTACCACTCACCCCAATAAATAGCACCTGAGAGAGTAGGGCCCAGCAAAGTAGGAAAACCTTTCTGTATCAAAAGGTGTGATTCATCCAGAATGAAATGGGGAAAAAAATGCACTTTTTAGAGAGAGAAGCTGTGAGAAAATGAAATGTGGAGGCAAGGGGTCTGGAAAGGAGGAAGTTTAGAACCTAGAGGAAGGGATTAATCTGTTCGGGATTTTAAAAGAGAGTTATTTTGTAAGAATTTATATGCAAGTTGGTGTGTGAGGAAAATAGGGGCCAGGGAAAGATTGAGAGGTAAATAACTGAATGGGGAATGCTTTCTAGATGGCAGAGAAAGAGAGAAACCTTTACACACATACATACACAATTATTTGATATTTGTAATATTTTCTTTATCTCTCATTCTGTGTAAGTATAAATATTGTCCCCAAATGTCCTATATAGCTGTGCTTGTATATTTTCCTAAGACCAGAATTCATTGATGTTTTGCATCTGATTTTCCTGTCTCTTTAATCTTTATTCTACAACCATCACCCTGTCTTCCATAACACTGGTATCTGTGATGAGTTTATGTCAGTAGTCTTGGGTCTTTGTATTTTTCAATTTATGTGTGCGTGTGTGTGTGTATGTGTGTGTTTGCTTGCATTAATAGGCAGATCTCACTGTTTAAAAAGCACAGGCTCAGAAGCCAGGTGGCCTTGGTTGTAACCACAGATTCATTAACGAGCCTTGGGATCTTAGGCAAGTTACTTTACCTCTCTGTGTCTCAATGACATCTAGACAATGACTATAATAGTTACATGTGGCTTCCTAGGTGGCTCAGTGGTAAAGAATCTGCCTGCCAATGTAGGAGACGTGGGATTGATCCCTGGGCTGGGAAGATCCCCTAGAGAAGGAAATGGCAACCCACTCCAGTCTTCTTGCCTGGGAAAGCCCATGGGCCATTGAGCCTGGTGGGTTACAGTCCTTGGGGTCTCAAAAGAGTCAGACATGACTTAGTGACTAAACAGCAACAACATCTTAATAGTTACATGGATATTTGTCTAGTATTGTTTTTGTAGTTATTATTAGAGAATACACTCCAATTCAAGCTTATAGCGGATAGGAGAGTTTTGTATGATTCCTGATAGTCTGTGGTTGCAAATGACTTGAAAGTAATTTATTCTTAATTTAGAAGAATAATAATTGTATAATAACAACTGTAGTAACATATACTGACTTCTCAAGATAAAATTATGTGGTCTCTAATTACTGTACCTAGAAGTCCAGATTTAAGAGCATGTCAGCATTATATATCTAATTATGGCACTGGCACACTTCATGATCCATATCTAAAAACTGCATTTGTTAATACCATGAAGGCTTCAAGTTCTGATGGTGCTGTTAGGCTCATGATGATGATTTTTCTAAATTGCTAATTTTTCTCTGGAAAGCTCAGATTTTATCATTGGCAACAAAGCTGTCAGTTGATTTCCTTGATGTGACAGATGTACTTCGTTCATTCATGAGATGTCTGTCAAATACCTGAGTCTAAATAACCATAGTTCGTCATTCATTTTTCTTACAAGTAAAACTGAAAAAAGAAGAAAAGAAAAAGAAGCATCTGGACTAGGTTGCAAGCCCGTCACCTGATTTCCTTCCCTATTACAACCCTTACACTTGGGTATGAGGAAAGGCATTTCAATGAACTTCCCATTTTTCCACACAGTATAAAAGATTTGTACTCAAGGTTTATGATCTTATAAAATTAGGACACTTTACTGCTTCATTAAAGAAGCTATTAGATGAAACTGGCTTTTGAATTTTCCCACTGAATATGTGTCTGTTAAAAAAAAAATACAATGACTGTTAACACAGTGTGAGCCCCGTCCTGATTTATACTCATGCAATTTTACCCACTATGTCTTGTACCAAAGTAAACATCAGCACAATTAAAAAAAAAAAGCAAATAACTCTCATTATTAACCTATTATTATGAAAGTAGTTTCACCTTGTACCCCCAGCTCTGAGAGGGTATTATGTATCCCTGGCAGTCTGTGAGCTATAATTTGAGCATCATTGTGTTGAAGGATATGGGTCAGTTGAGTTTTGATTCTGCTGGTATTTCTGCTAGTCTTCAGGGAGAAAAGCAAATTATCTGAAACCTAGCCTTGGGGAGCTAAAAATCTGGTGGATAAGGTAGACATACATACCACTGGGTAAAAAACATTGCAAACATTGGGTTTTATGATGATGAAGAGAAAGTAGTTCTTTTGGTTTGAGGAGGTTGTGTACATCTTTGCAAGTAGATCATGTGTCCTGGGATTTGCAAACCTTGTCAGATTTCCACGTTCGAAGCACAGGCATTAGCCCATACATGTATGTGTCTGAACACTTAGGGAATGGCAAGGGGCCTGAGTTGGCTGGATAATAGGGTGCCTCAGAGTGCTCCTATAAAACTGGAAAGGTGGGGGACTAGTTGGAGGAGACACTGAAGGCTTTGAGGACACATAGTTTTTCACCTTACACTGAGAAACCACATTAATTTGGCCTAGAGTACTAGTATGGCACCCCACTCCAGCACTCTTGCCTGGCAATTCCCATGGATGGAGGAGCCTGGTAGGCTGCAGTCCATGGGGTCGCTAGGAGTTGGACACGACTGAGCGATTCCACTTTCGTGCATTGGAGAAGGAAATGGCAACCCACTCCAGTGTTCTTGCCTGGAGAATCCCAGGACCGGGAGCCTGCTGGGCTGCCGTCTGTGGGGGTAACACAGAGTCGACACGACTGAAGCGACTTAGTAGTAGTAGCAGTAGTTCACAGGGTGTTGTCCCAGACCAGCATCGTTGGCATCACCTGTGAACCTGTTAGAAATGCAGATTCTCAGGCCCCACCAAGGCCTATTGAACCAGAAACTCAGGGTAAGGCTAGCCATTGATGTCTTAGTAAGCTCTCATTAAGATTCTGATGCCTGCTAAATTTGTAGCACCAAGGGCCTAGAGCTTAGAGTGTGATTCTTTCCACAGAAATCCTACCTGCATCAGAATCACCTGGGGGCAGGGGGTATGACACCTGAATGTCCGCAGGCCCTACTTCAGGGCTACAGAATCAGAACATCTGAAACAAAACCCAGGAACCTGGATGCTGGCAAGTCTGGTTGACGCACAAGCATCACTGACCTAGCAGAGATAAAGCTGAAGGAAAACTGCTTAATTTTTACCAGAAATTTTATTTTGATAGAAGGAATTTCAGAGGAAGGAATACAAATATGTATTTCACCCAATTTCCATTGCAAATCACTGTCTATGTGCATTTTCCTGGTCATAAGAGAATCATGAATTCTCTGCAGGATCGCCAAGGAGATACACCAGTTCTTCCTCCAAAGCCTCTTCATACATTACTGATCGTTACAACTTATGTGTGGAGTTGGAAGGTAGGAGCAAAGTAGTGACTAATTGCGTAAGTCGTAAAGCACAGTAAGATCTGGCAGAAGATCTGCTCAAATGAAGGCACACACATTATAATCATCTAACAAAAGTCTTACCTCCTGTGGCTTACTAAGAGCACCTAGATATCGAGTTTTGTTTTCCTTCTAGCTAAGCAACTAATACATATACACATACACCCAAGCATATATTAAGTCTTCTGGACACTCACAACTTAATTCCCTTAAAGTAGTCTAATAAGATGTGTTATTTTCTCAATCTCTACAGAAAATTTGAGTTAAATATAATGTGGCTGGATGTTTAATGGACAGTAATTTGCTAAACACTTTAAAATTATAGGGTTTCCCACTTAGATCTGTGGAAGAAGAGGGAAAGTATATTGAGGGGTTTAGTTGATGTGTGTGAGCCTAGAAAGTGAACACTAGTCCAGGATTTTAACCAGCAAGTGTTCTTAGAGCAACCCTATGTAACCCTGTGTGAATGAGACTGGAAGGGGGAGAGGGCAGACCCGGAAGAGGGGTGGAGTTTAAGGAGGAGAGGCTATTTGAATCTTGTAGTTCACTTTTTGTTTTCTTCTGCCAAAAGGAAGCTATTTAATGTGCTTTTATGTTTAAATCTTATAAATGAAATAAAAAAAGAAAAGATTTTTTGAAAGAATTTGTATAACAATCCTGCTGTACAGCAGAAATTAACACAATACTGTAAATCGGCTATACTTAAAAAAAAAAAGAAAACAAACCCCACAAACTACTAGTTATTCTGCAGTGGTTGGCTAGTGTGTTTACTTTGAAAGTGGCTGGAGTTTTATTTTCTGTGTTTTATAATGTACTTTGAGACAAAAATTACCCTGAAATCAGGAAAAAAAAAAAAAAAAAGATAGGCCATACTATGCACTCAGTGTGTAAGTCTTTCTCCCTCCTCTATTTGCCAGAGATCATCTACATAAAAAGTTTTTTTGTGATTAGATATACTTAAAAGTGCTTCCCAGGTGGCACAGTGGTAAAGAACACACCTGGTGATGCAGGAGGTGCAAGAGATAAGGGTTAAATCCCTGGGTGGGGAAGATCCCTTGGAGGAGGAAATGGCAACCCTCTCCAGTCTTCTTGCCTGGAGAATCCCATGGACAGAGCCTGGCTGGTTACAGTTCATGGGGTCGCAGAGTCATACATGACTGAATAACTGAGCACACACAGGCACATAAACTTAAAAGACGTCTACTCGGCACTGGAGGGGAATTTCCCATACTCAGAAGGTCTTTTAAAAGTTCCAGCAAGTTGACTTTAAGAGAAAAGGTGTTGTGGGCTTACAGGTTGAGGAAGGATTCTCAAACCCTCCTCAAGGCACTTTGATCAGAAGTCTGTGCTTCTTATAGACACTCCCTGGTCCCATTTGTGTGGGGACATTAGTTTCTGAGGCGCTTGACAGAAAATGAAACTCCCCTGCCCTGTGCTCTAACTGATCCACAGGTGTGACAGGTGTGACATGTGTGCAGAGCACCAGGAGCTGGCCCCAGAGCAAGGGATGCTACCCAAAGGGACTACAAGAGGTCCCAGTGCAGAGCTGAGTCAGAAAGCAGAGCAAGGGGATGCTGCCCAAAGGGACTACAACAGGCCCCAGTGCAGAGCTGAGTCAGGAAGCCTAGCTCTTGGCTCTAATCTAACACAGGTATACCTGTGGCGGGTTCATGCTGATGTATGGCAAAACCAATACAATATTGTAAAGTAATTAACCTCCAACTAAAATAAATAAATGTATGTATATATATATATATAAAAGAAAAGACTGCCTGTGACCATATAGAGACACACACCCTCTTAAGAAATCATTTGAGAAGAACTTGCCTGTGTGTTAATTGAGGAAATGAAGTTCCACTCTTTTGGGTCTCTGCGGTCTTCTTGGCTGCAGAGCTGTTCATGTTGGTAATGTTAGCTGTGTTTCTCAACTGGGAAGAAAAACTATCTCTGGTGATAGACAATTGCAATCTAACTGATGTTACTGTCTGTTTGGAAGGAGCAGATTAGGGAAGCATATGCCTGAGGTATCTTCTTGCCCAAACCTGCAGTGACTGATTATCACCTTAGTATTTCATAGCATTATGAATGCTTTCTCTCAAATTAAGCTAAACTTTATTTTGAGCTTTCCATATGAAAAGCACTCTGTGTAATCAATCCAGTGGAAGCCTCCTCTGAAAAGATCTCTAGCTCCCATCTCTTGAGGATCTGATTAGAGGAGGATAAACAAGTCTGTCGGAGAAGGCAATGGCACCCCACTCCAGTACTCTTGCCTGGAAAAGCCCATGGACAGAGGAGCCTGGTGGGCTGCGGTCCATGGGGTCGCTGAGGGTCGGACACGACTGAGCGACTTCACTTTCAGTTTTCACTTTCTTGCATTGGAGAAGGAAATGGCAACCCACTCCAGTGTTCTTGCCTGGAGAATCCCAGGGACTGGGGGAGCCTGGTGGGCTGCCGTCTATGGGGTCGCACAGAGTCGGACACGACTGAAGCGACTTAGCAGTAGCAGCAGCAAACAAGTCTGTAAACACTGTTAATACAAAGCCAATTCCTGATAGGTGCAGTAATGGAAGTAAAGAAACAGTAGATCCCAAAAAAATAAACACGTGGATACTATGCATACACACCCATTCACATGTAGACTGAGTGGGTTGTATATTTCTAAAGCAAGTATTGTTAATTCATATTGTATATCTTCAGTATCTTTATCACTATTTAACCAAATGCGAAAGAAGCACATTCTTCTGTGAATAGTTGCTTATGAAGGTTAGTTATAACATATTCAAGAGATTTATTTATTATTCAGCAACACTAGAGAAATGCCATTTAAAACTTTGAACAAATTTTATCATACAAGCTTACAATCATTTAGAAATATTATTCCCCCAATCCAGATGTGAATTATTTTTGTCTGCACAGAGGAGAAAAATACATAACACAAATGGAATTAAGTAATGTGAAGCATTCAATGAAATGTAAAGTACTGATGAAACCTAATGAGGTCAGCCTTGAAGTGGGAATGAGATGAACAGGGAAGATGTGCCACGAGACGGAGACATTCTCAGTGACAACACATAGCATCACTATCAACTCACAGAAGCACTCGCCCCTCCCCCCCATTATTGTTGTTCAGCCACTAAGTTGAGTCTGATTCCTTGTGACCCCCTGGACTACAGCACACCAGGCTCCTCTGTCTTCCACTATGTCCCAGTTTGCTCAAATTCATGTCCATTGACTCAGTGATACCTAACCATCTCATCCTCTGCTGCCCCCTTCTCCTTTTGCCTTCAGTCTTTCCCAATATTGAGGACTTTTCCAATGAGTTGGTTCTTCACATCAGGTGACCAAATTATTGGAGCTTCAGCCTCAGCATCAGTACTTCCACTGAATATTTAAGGCTGACTTCCTTTAGGATTGACTGGTTTGATCTCCTTGCAGTCCAAAGGATTCTCAAGTGTCTTTTCCACATCACAATTCGAAAGCATCAATTCTTCAACATTCAGCCTTCTTTCTTTGTGGTCCAACTCTCACATCCATACATGACTGCTGGAAAAACCATAGCTTTGACTATACGGACATTTGTCAGCAAAGCGATGTCTTTGCTTTTTAATATGCAGTCTCAGTTTGTCATAGCTTTCCTTCCAAGGACAAATGTCTTTTAAATTCATGCCAGGAACCTGGGACATTCTCAGTGACAACAAACAGCATCACCATCTACTTATGGAAGGCCTCCCATTAGAGTCTATATATTGGGAATATGAAGGCAACAAGATATGAAGGACACATTTCTTCCTGGATTTCCCAATGTGTTGGGAAAGCATCGAAATGTGACAAAGGACAGATGAATGATGCAGATAAGGAAAGCCTCAGGAGTCCAAAGTAGGAGAACTTCCCAAGAGCAGGGAGAGGTGGCAGATGTGGTGACTGTGATGCTGTTTCTAGAAGAAGGTGGGATCTGAGTTGAGCTTTCAGGGCCAGGTGGGAGAGAGGAGGCCCACTTTCCAGGCAAATAAATATGCCAAGTACTTCTCTTCATGTATGCACATTAGGGCCATATTTTATCTCCCCCATAATGTCCCATGGACCTTACGGGAGTCTGCAGACCTGAAGGGAAGATATCCTGCTCTAATGCTTATGAAATTGCAATATACTGTGCTAGTTGTGCCAAATAACATTCCTTTTTTTTTTCTTCACAGTTATAGTAGGAAGCAGCACATGATACTTGGTGATTGGGAGAAACCACACACAATACTTGGAGATTGGGTGGCACTCCTGCCACACAAATTCCTCAGTTGTAAAAATGATTACTCAAAAGCAAATGAAAAACACTGTGTGTGTGCCCTGTTTCTGTTCAGTACTCTTTGTTTCTGAATATTCAATTTTGTGTATTTAAAAGCGATGATTGTGATTTGCACAGCAACGGTAGAGACACAGGTGTAGAGAACAAACATAGAGACACCAAGGGGGAAGGAGGGGGTGGGATGGATTGGGAGATTGAGATTGATGTATGTATAATATTGATATTATGGATTAAATAGATAACTAATGAGAACCTATTATAAATCACCAGGAACTCAAGTCAATATTCTGTGGTGACCTAAATGGAAAGGAAATCCAAAAAGAGAGGGGATATATGCATTTGTACACCTGATTCACTTTGCTGTAGAGAAGAAATTAACACAACATCGTAAAGCTACTACACTCCAATAAAACTTAATTAAAAAATAAAATAAAGCAATGATTGTGGTTTCACTTCTTGTTATCAGATGTCTCTATGTGTTTTGCTTTCTACTCCTCAACAAATGAAATTACAGGAATTAATAATTAAATTGCAGTATTTTGAAATAAGATATGGTTCAAAGTGAAAGTGAAAGTTGCTCAGTCATGTCCAGACTCTGTGTGACTCCTTGGACTGTAGACTGCCAGGCTCTGCTATCTGTGGGATGTTCCAGGCAAGAATACTGGAGTGGGTTGCCATGCCCTCCTCCAGGGCATCTTCCTGACACAGAGATTGAACCCAGGTCTCCCACATTGCAGGCAGACTCTTTACTGTCTAAGCCACCAGAGAATTTATTTTTTTATAAAATTATAGTGTTTCAAACACCTCTACCTAATACTTACTGAGTATTAATAAAAGAATGAAATGAAATTAAGAGATTCATATCCATATAGAACTATTGTTCTTATAGATTTAATATCGGAGTGTTTTTCAAGAGCAAGTATCTGTATTCTACTTCTCCAAGGTGCCACTGGTGGTAAAGAAACTGCCTGCCAATGCAGTATACACAAAAGATGAGGGTTTGATCCCTGGGTTGGGAGGATCCCCTGGAGGAGGCCATAGCAACTCATTTCAGTATTCTTGTCTGGAAAATTCCATGGACACAGGAGCTTGGTGGACCACACTCTATGGGGTCACAAAGAGTCAGACACAACCGAGCATGCATGCACAACGACAAACAGCATACTCTTTTGCCTCCTAATGGAAGACTACTTAGCTTAGCTATCATGAACTTGAATTCACTGAGGTAAAGAAGGCATCATATCTTCATCATTTGTCCAAGGTTATATCAGTCTCGTGTTTGCAATGTGAGTTGATTTAGGACATACCATACAATATCATGCAATATTACAATTAGCAGAGACAGGATTCACCAATATGACACATCTCCACAACGGGACCCCACATCTCCACTGAAGGAGAATCTGCGTTTGAGAATCAGGGACATCACTTGCTTGGAATCAAAGGAAACCTGTGTCTTAGACACATAACCCTCACCTAGAGAAGGGCAAATCCTAGGAAAATATTAACATGACAGGAAATGATGCAATGCAGTAAGAACCAAGCCATTCTCCCCTACCCCTAAGAGACAGATAATCACACATTCATCAGATAACTCTTTCAGAACAGAGGAAGTTTGGAGTGTACATAAGACTAGCTACTTAATTTGCCAACCTAGTAAAAAGTGAAAATGCAGGGCCTCTTGTTCAAAAATTATTGAGAATTTCAAGAGGACAGGAGCCAAGCACTAGCCCAAGAAGCCTGGAGCCCTTTTAAGTGCAGAGTCTTGTGTGACTGCCTTGCCTATATCTGTAAAATGGTGCAATTGTTAATTAACCAATCTCTAGGGGCTTCCCAGGTGGCACTAGTGGTAAAGAACCCTTTTGTCAATGCAAGAGACATAAGAGGAGTGGGTTCGATCCCTGGGTTGGGAAGATCTCCTGCAGAAGGAAATGGAAACCTACTCCAATATTCTTGCCTGGAGAATCCTGTGGACAGAGGAGCCTGGAGGGCTATAGTCCATGTGGTTACAAAGAGGTGGACACAACTTAGCAACTAGACAACAGATTTATGTATTTATTTGGCTGCACCTTATGGCATGTGAGATTGTAGTTCCCCTACTGGGGATCAAACTTGCACCCTTTGCATTGGAAGGCAAAAGTCTTAACAACCTGACCACCAGGGAAGTCCCAGGATGTGTTTTCTGGATGGCTCATTCATGTGGCTGGCAAGCCGATGCTGATTTTAAGTGAGAGCTTGCATTGTCCTCCCCACATGGGCCTCTCCATAGAGCAGCTGGAACATCAACAAGACATGAAGCTTATTTCTCCAAAGTGAAGGATTCAGTCTTCAGGCTGAAACTACACTTAACTTCAGAAGTCACACACTATTCTGTTTACCATATTTTATTTGTTTGAAGTGAGTCATTTAATTCGACCCACATTCAAGGAAGGCAGGATTTGGCTCCACATTAAAGGAAGGAGTGATGAAAATTTTACAAACATATTTGCAAACCATCACATCATCCTTTTCTCTACCTGCTGTAAGCCATCTTATATGTTCCTTCCATATCTACCTTCCTAAATCAAGGCTTTAGCTGATTCTGTTCCCCGATTGGAAAATACAAGTGCCTTTAAAGTATCAAAGACCAAGTAAGAACATCCTTTATTGTTCTCAACACATCTGTCACCCATTATACTTCTGGACCTTGTCATTCTTTCCAGTCATGCCTACTCACTCATCAACCTCAAACACAGCTGGATCCTTCCAGCTGTGGACATCTCACCCCTCCTCCCAATTCCAATGGCTTCTGCTTCAGCATTTTCTAGTTTCAGAATAAAACCCATTCCAATTTTCTATGGAAAGTCTTCCATAATTAAGAAACACACTGTGGTTTTTCCTTTATTTTCATTTTTAAGCCATTCACTGGTGGTTTATTGGACTTCTAAAATAATATGTGCTAAGAGGTGAGGATATAAAGGTAGAATTGTTCTAAAGTTTGAGGTATTCCTATTTAGTGCTCATAAAGTTTCCTTTTGGAAAAGGTCATAGGAGTCCTTGTCAGTGAGCCTAGCTTGGTGCTAGGGATCTTCTGGTTGTTCATTAAATATTCAATGATTGAAGAAGCCATAGTTCAGTTCAGTTCAGTTGCTCAGCTGTGTCTGACTCTTTGTGACCCCGTGAATCGCAGCACACCAGGCCTCCCTGTCCATCACCTACTCCCCGGAGTTCAATCAGACTCACGTCCATCAAGTCTGATGCCATCCAGCCATCTCATCCTCTGTCGTCCTGTTCTCTTCCCTACCCCCAATCCCTTCCAGCATCAGAGTCTTTTCCAATGAGTCAACTCTTCACATGAGGTGGCCAAAGTACTGGAGTTTCAGCTTCAGCATCATTCCTTCCAAAGAAATTCCAGGGTTAATCTCCTTCAGAATGGACTGGTTAGATCTCCTTGTAGTCCAAGGGATTCTCAAGAGTCTTCTCCAACACCACACTTCAAAAGTATCAATTCTTCAGTGCTCAGCTTTCTTCACAGTCCAACTCTTGCATCTATACATGATCACTGGAAAAACCATAGCCTTGACTAAGCTTTACCTATTATAAGCTATATATGAAGAAGCAATATAGGTTGTAATAGGTAAGGCTCTATCAATAGGTGAGGCTAATTCTATCAAGAAGTAGTATTTTGCTTTTTTAACCTTAAAAAAGAGAGCTATTTTGAAGGTTTTGAGAGAATTAAACCTATTTTCACCTTAAACTGGAATTACAATGTGAATGTATGCATGTGCATGCTTAGTGGTTCAGTCGCGTGCCCAACTCTTTGCAACCCTATAGACTATAGCCTGCCAGGCTTCTCTGTCCATGAAATGTTCCAGGCAAGAATACTGGTGTGTGTGTGTGTGTGTGTGTGTGTGTGTGTGTGTGTTTGTGTGTGCGTGTGTGTGTGTGTGATTCAGTTGTGTTAGACTCTTTGCTGATTCTTTACCGTTTGAGCTACCTGGGAAGTCCCAAGAATACTGGAATTTGGGTTGCCAGTTCATACTCTAGGTTCTTCCCATCCCAGGGATCAAACCCTTGTCCTTTGTAGTCTTCTGCATTGGCAGGCAGATTCTGCACCACTGAGCCACTTGGGAAGCCCAAGATTGAGTGAGAGGTTTCCCTGGTGGCTCAGTGGTAAAGTATCCACTTGTCCATGCAGAATACGTGGGATCAATCCCTGATCTGGGAGGATCCCACATGGGGGGCAACTAAACCCATGCACCACAACTATTGAGCCTACTCAAATGTTAATCTGGTTATTATAATTATGCATATATAACATTATATAAATGTTAATTTGATTATAGCAGAAAAGGTAACAGCTGCTTGGTGTTCTGCTACCTCCTTCAGCCCACCCTCTAATCATATATCTGGTTAGAACACTGTCATCCTGATGATCTATTTTTGATGTTTAAATCAGTTATTTGTGAATTCTGACTTGTCACACAATACAGTCAATATGCCAGTATTCTTGGGCTTCCCCAGTGCCTCAGATGGTAAAAGAATCCGCCTGAAATGCAGGAGACCTGGGTTCAATCCCTGGTTGGGAAGATCCCCTGGAGGAGGGCATGGGAACCCATTCTAGTATTCTTTCCTGGAGAATCCCCATGGACAGAGGAGCCTGGCAGGCTACAGTCCATGGGGTCGCAGAGAGTCAGACACAGCTGAACGGCTAAGCACAGTACATACACACAGTGAGCACAGTCAATATGATAAGCTTTCAGAGGGGTTTCCAAAAAGCGTTGTGGGACCCTACCGCAACCCTCGATCCAAACACTCTTACTGTCAGATACCCTAAAGCCTCTTGTTTTGACTTTTTGTAGGTACCTGGTGAGACAAAGGAGCAAATCTTTAGAGTGAAACATTTTGGCTACCAGAGCTCTGCCCGCATAAATGTTCCCTAAAAGCTTAGAAGCTAGTCATCAGTCTGACTCCAGGAAAACCTTCGCCACATAGGTCTGAATCACTTCTCCTAAGAGACAAAACAAAGTGCCAAACAAAAATTGCCTGGGGCAGAAGGAATGTGATCTGTGATGTCATGCCTCACAAACACAAGGGATCTGCTGTTGGGTAGACCTGGATTTTACTTTTTAAAATAATGCCTATGATGAGCATCAATAAGTGGGGGAACTTGACGTTATTTGACCTAAGGGAAGAAACAAAACTAGAATCAGGGGCTGGATCTCCAGGCTACTGTAGAAGGAATCCTGTTTGAATCACTAGATGAGCGGCTAGATTAACTATTTGAGTCCTTATTACTAAGACAGAGAAATGTAGAGATCAGGATCATAGACACTTCTGAAATAATTAACCTCCAATTTAAATAAATTTATATTAAAAAGAAAAAAAAAAGAAAAAGACTTAATAGTAAAGAAAATATACATCCACTTTACTCTTCTAATTTAATCAATGTCAACTTAATAAAAATTTACACACATATTAAAAAATAAATAAGTAAAGTTTGTCCACCAGAGCCAAAGACAACTGCTGTGTTGGCGCATTTCCTCGCTGAGAAGTGTTGTATGGCTAGCTGATCCATATGAAGCTTTATCTTGTTAAGAAATCAACCATCTAAGAAATGACTTATTATTCTCTTCATATTCTGCCTCCGCAAAGACAGTGTGGAGTTGAGCTGCTTGGTTTTCAAATGCATAGTTTCAAGCTTAAGCAGCCTTAGAGTTGGGTACAGAATAAACTTCTTGATTGCATATGAGCTGAATATTGGAAAAATTGGAAAATTGGGTTTTAAAGATCTTAAAACTAATAAACTGTAATGGAAAAGTTTAGGAAAGAAGAATATAGATAGATATCTATGTATGTATAGGCATGTGTATATATAACCGAATCACTTTGCTGTACACCTGAAACTAATATGATATTGTAAATCAACTATACTATGAAGATAAAGAAAAAATATTAAAAATGAAACAATATAGGGTGGCATTTCATTAAATGGGGAAGGTTATCAGATGGTTCTTTCTGGAGGTTGTGGGAAGCACTCAAAACTTCTTTCAAAATATGCAGAGCATCTGAAAAGTAACCAGCCTTGCTCCATTTGTAAGAATATATCATAATCTCCATGGACTTTCTTTTTATCCAGAGATGGATTGTCATATCCTGGTTATTTTCTGAGTTGTCTAAATGTTCCAATGACCAGATGACCAGCATTAGATCATGCTACAGAACCACAGCAAGCACTCTTGCAGCTGTCGTATAACCAATCTTGTAACCCAAGGATAGCAGGACATTCTGGGCAGCCCTTCCAGTCACAGCTGGAGGGGCAGGAGCTGGGCCTCTTGGAAGGGCATTGCCCACAGTGCCTCTGGGGGACTGGGAAGCTCTGATTTCTTATCTCAGGCTCCAGCCATGGCTCCCTCTTGCCACCAGTTTGACCAGAGAGACAATATTCCTTATGGACACAAGGTGAAGTTCTCAAAACTTTTTCAAACTTTTTTGAACTAGTGGATGAGGGGAAAGTCACTCGCAGATTCATAGTTAGAATAGATATTTTTAGTTGGTGGTAGCCCAGATAGAGTTTGTGAGAAATTAGAGGTGTGGTGTAGGTATTACTTCATTCTTCTTCCTCCCACTGACCTGTGTCACAATCAACTTCTTGAGAATCCTCACTACGGAATACATCAAGATTTATGTCAAGATCCCAGAGACCTGGGGTGATCTGGGGTGATGCAATGAAGTGGGGTTCTGTGGTTCCCTTGACACTAATAATCATTAAATACTCATTCACTATAATAATCTTGAAAGGAACAGTAAAAGAATATTGCAAGAGAAAAAAACTATGGCCTGCACATCCCAACGCTGGCATCCACTGTTTGACACTGGGTCTAATTTAATCCGTGGCTCATTTTCCTCCTTCTTAAAATTAAGGAATGGGTAAGATGATCTCAAAAGTCCCTCTCCTATAATCTTGTAAATTTGTAAATTCACATAAAGAGTTTTTACTTTTATAGCCTTCACTTTTCATGATTATTAAAATATTTTTTCAATAAAGAAGCTTCCCAACATTAAATTTTAAATCTCTTAATTTTATCATAAAGTATTCTAACCATTACTTTTCAGAAAGGCTCAAGTGAAAATAAAATGAATCCCATCCTGGTGGAATAAAAGAAGATTAAGTAAGGGAATACACATAAAGTGTTTCACACAGTCTCAAGTGCTTAGTAAATTCTCAATAAGTGGAAACGATTCTTATTGTTAGTATCATACAAGCATTTATTCATTCATGAATCCTAGCATGTATACCAGCTCCTGGTGATAGATAAATGTTGAACAAGACAGACAAGTTTATAATCTTCACTTTCACTATTTGCTGAGCCTTATTGATTCCTAAGTTGACCCAAACCATATTAGAACTTGATGAACAAATGTTCATGCCAGGAACTTGGTCCTACTCTGTCAATGACTCGGGATGGAGTAGGTCTGGGGGACTACCTCAAGAGAAAGAACCTTTTTGCTCTGATCTGCCAGCTCAGATAGCTTCCTGTGCTTCTTACTTCATGGAGTCCACTTCAAGCTTATATCTTTTTCCATTACAAGGTACAACAGCACTGTATTGCCTAAAGTCATGTGACTACCTTCCCATCAAATCATTTACTTGTGTTTTTAAATACTCTTTAAGAGCTAAGGAATAATCAAGAATGCAGCAAATATTGCTGGGAAGTCTTGTGGATTTATCCTGCTTAATTATTCTGTGATTCCCGGATGCAAGTTATACACAAAGTGATCTCTCCCCCCATTAAAAAAACACTTTAATTTGTTTACCTCAGGAACTGAATATTTAACAGGGACCGATCACTAATGCTCTTAGTGACAAAGTTGCCTAGGTTAACCTGGTTCTCCTGTATTTGTTCAGTTTTTCACATAGGTCTTTGAAAGTTCAAAGCAGCAAATTTATCCTTTCTTTCCTGGTGAGATATTCATTAAAATTTTTCTTATCATTTAAAATGTATTGACTAACATGCAATAAAACATTATTTTTCAACTTTCTTCTCTTCAACATAGACACATATTTGGCCACATACGATGGAATTCAGTTCCTGTGCGC
The DNA here is from genome assembly GCA_917880005.1 of Nanger dama. Taxonomy (NCBI): domain Eukaryota; kingdom Metazoa; phylum Chordata; class Mammalia; order Artiodactyla; family Bovidae; genus Nanger; species Nanger dama. The sequence goes on from CAKJTW010000040.1 coordinate 553,604, forward strand.
ATGCTAAGTCACTCAGTCATGTCCGACTCTTGTAACCCCAGGAACCACAGCCTGCCAAGCTCCTCTGCCCACGGAATTCTCCTGGCGAGAATACTGGAGTGGGTTGCTGTGCCCTCCTCCAGGGGATCTTCCTGTCCCAGGGATGGAACTCGAGTGTCCTGTGGCTCCTACAATGCAGGCAGATTCTTTACCTCTGAGCCATCAGGGAAGCCCATTCGGTTCCTAAGAGCAGTCTAATTCAGTTAGAAGACTGTGGCTGCATACATGGGCTCCAAGTCATATTGAAAATGGTTGTTTTTCTGTTCTTTCAAGTTATGAACCTGGGAAGAACGCGAAGCTGGCAAGGGAGAGGAAGAATTTTTTCCTCCTTTGCTGCAAATAATGCCAGTGCAAGGTAAGAAAGCCTCTGTGAATGACATTAAGTGATTTTATTAACTGAAAGAAAACAGGAAACGTTTCTTTTTGTTGTACACAGATACCCACTGAGATTTTAAATACCTTTCTTTAAAAAGGACAAACATATTAGGTGAATTATGACCATTCTAGAAAAAGCATAAAAGTCAGACATTTTTATTAGCACGTCCTGCCTCCCGTCAAAGTATCCTCAGTTACTCAGTCAAAGCTGCATCACACATTACACATCTTACTACAACTGAGTCAAGCCATTCTCATGATTTAGGCTCTGCCCATCTCCCAGACCCCAATATTAATTAACTCTGCTGTTTACTGGACTTACCTTTTAATAATTTTTCATATAGATTAGTCTTATTAATTTCAAGGAGCAAAGAGGAATTATGCTCTTAGGGGAATTATAGGAAAAAAAAATGAATTCAAAAGATGCAGAGACAAAGGTCCTTGAACCTGGACAAACGGTGCTTCTTTTCAGGACCACTTCACTACTGTTTCGCCATTGATTATTCATTTATTGAACTTATGGTTTGCCATAAGCTATGAAAGATGAAGAAAATTAATCAAGGAGGGTAGATAAAAATGTAAATAATAATATAACATTATTTCAATCACATTTATTTACAAACTTCTACTGAATTCTTGCTATAACCTATTTTCTCTGCTAAGTGCTGGCAATATAAAGATTAAAGACATTGTCTTAATTTTCTATCATTAAGAGTACTAAAAATAATAAAGACAAAGTGCCTTGGAATCTTAGGAAGGATATACGTATCAGGGGAAAAAAAATTAAAGTCAGGCTGCATGCTGATAAGGGAAATAAAATTGTAAAGAGGCCAGCACAAAGATTATATCCAAGCCATGCTAGACATAAAATAAATATTTACTGAAAATAAAATCAAGAATCATCTTTTTATAGAAAAAATAATTTTGTTTATATTTTTTCCTCTAAGATGTATTTATTTTAAAAATTTACCAGCTATAGAGCAGCTATGGATAATAGTTAAGTGTCTCAACCTAAGTAAACAAAGGACATAATATGTAAATGAGAAGGCAACAGAAATACTTGCAAATCTTAACAAATTTCTGTGAAGTAAGGCAAAATATTAAAATAAATTTACATTATGGTTACAAACAGGGGCTTAGTGATAGGAGAAAAAACAACAACTATATTTGCCTATAATTAAGTCAAATAAAGGAGAAGGCAATGGCACCCCACTCCAGTACTCTTGCCTGGAAAATCCCATGGACGGAGGAGCCTGGTTGGCTACAGTCCACGGGGTCGCTAAGAGTCAGACACGACTGAGCGACTTCCCTTTCACTTTTACTTTCATGCATTGGAGAAGGAAATGGCAACCCACTCCAGTGTTCTTGCCTGGAGAATCCCAGGGACGGCGGAGCCTGATGGGCTGCTGTCTGTGGGGTCGCACAGAGTCGGACATGACTGAAGCGACTTAGCAGCAGCAGGAAGTCAAATAAACATTCCTCTCTTTTAAACAAATTGTTAATTTAAATGATTAAACCTTTTCTAAAGGGGTTGGATATGAAGAAAACCAAGTAATACACTCAAAGAATACCTGAGAGAAGAGACTCTTAAAACTCTCTCCCAAGTTCCCCATCCCACTCTACCCTGCATGGAACAGCCAGCTCCATTGGACCTATCACAACCCAACCTACTCAATACTAGAAAAAGTCCAATCCTGATACTTTTAGAAAAGATAATTACTTTCTGGTACAATTGTAGTTTTGTTTCTGACTCTCCAAAGATGGACAGCAGTCCCACAGGCCTGGTCTTGCCCAGCAGGTTACATGCTTCGTCTCTGTAAATCCCTTGTCCTCTATAAATGGGAAACTGTGAGATCCAGCGGACGTCGTGGCTCTTGGCCTCTCACTGTCTGGACAATAAGATTTGTTGGCATCAGCAGTGGGAAAAGCTAATTAAGTCATTATCCAACTCTCAGGTAAGAATGGAATTACTCTTTTGATTATAGCATTGTTACTTGCATTGTTACTTTTGCACTAGAAAATAACGTCACAATTATTTTGTTCTAAATCCAGGGTCTCTGTCTTTCTCAAGCATAGGATATATATGTAGGATACATATGTATAACTTAGTTGTATAAGTTATATGTAATTTATATGTACGATTTAAAAGCATGCTTATAAGCTCTCTTGCTCCTGGTTTCCTTTTTTTTTCTCTCTTGATGAGGGAGAAATGGTTCAAGTGACCACAGGAAGTAAAAAGGAGAGGGAATGAAGAAAAGATTGGACAAATTGGTATCTGGCCCCTGAAACTGTACTTTGACTTTGAAAAATGAATGTAACAATATTCCATCCAATTGGTTTGTGTCTCCTAGGCTTAAAGTGGAACTCAGAGCACACAGAAGATGGTCTTCCTACCATATACCCGGGATATTTTGGTCACTATGACATTTACAGATTTATATTTGGAAAGATCTTAACTGACCTTTAACAGTGTATTAGTATGGTCTTTGGAATTGACTTTAAATGGAAGTTAAGAAAGATCACACTTTTTTGTTAAAATTTAATCTTGGAAATATTCAAACTTAAGTATGGGCCCCACTCTCTACCTACTGTGTAATAATTTTTTCTATTAAGGTGGTGCATCTAAGAGTGCTCCAGAAAACTCTTAAAGCTAACCAATTTAGAAGTTATTCTGATATATCTCACTTAAAGCAGGTGCTATTTCTGGATTGAAAAACCATAAACAAAAAGATAATACATTTTGCAGGTGTTACCACTAAATTATCTTATTAAATACATAAACTCCTTTTATGTGTTATGAAGACTATTCAGACTTTTAGAATAAATCTCGTTTAAAACAACTCTGAAACTAGCTAATTAAAACTTCAATTAAATTGTTTATTTTTTCTCTATAGTCTACTTTTACAACAAAGAGTCAAATCATAAGAAAAAAACCCCCACTGATTTCAGGGTTTTATTTTTGCACACAGTCATTCACATTTACACATTATTTACCAAAGCAGATGGTATGCAGTCAATATTCTTCCTTCTTCTGCTTTCCTTCTTCCCTTACTCTCCTGAGCTCACAAATATTTACTGAATACCAACTGTGTCCCAACCTTTGCCAACTGCCAGAAAAACAATGATGAGCAACAATAATGGGCCAGGTTCCAGGCCTGATGGAAGTTACAGTCAGCTGGTAGCATAAAAAAGCAAGCAAGGAATTCCAGTACAGGCCTGTGACGGGAAAGCCCTGAGTGCTTGGGGACCACAAAGGAGAGATGCTTTAATCCAATTTGGAGGTTAGAGCAGTGACATCCAAGCTGAGATCTGAGGAGTCAGTAGCAGTTGCCAGTCAAGGAAGGTAGAGCAGTCTTCTACCTGGAGGGTAGAGCATGTGTGGAGGCTCGGGTATAAGGGAGAGAACAGTCAGGGGCCTCCGAGGTGGCTCAGCAGTAAAGGACCCACCTGCCAATGCAGGGGATACAGATTCAGTCTCTGGGTCAGGAGGATCCCCTGCAGAAAAGATGGCAACCCACTCCAGTATTCTTGCCTGTAAAAGTCCCAGGGACAGAGGAGCCTGGCAGGCTATAGTCCATGGGGTTGCAAAGAGTGGGGCATGGCTTAGTGACTTAACAACCACAACCAGTGGCAGTGGGGATGGAGCATAGTAGATAATTTCCAAAACTGTTTGAAAGGTAGGGTCAATAGTTGGCTTTGAAGAGTTTGTGTGTGTGTGTGTGTGTGTGTGTGTGTGTGTGTGTGGTGTGAGGTTGTGCAGGAAGAAGAAGAGGAAGTAAAAGATGGCCACAGAATTTCTGGTTTTGGCAATTGCAACAGTATGATAATACCTCAGATACAGAACACAAAGAAGAAAGAGAGAGTGTGAATTTTTTTTAGTGAGAAATTAGAGTCAAAGTGGAGTTTCCCTGGTAGCTCAGATGGTAAAGAATCGGCATGCAATGCAAGCGACCCAGGTTTGATCCCTCGGTTGGGAAGATCCTCTACTCTACTATTCTTGCCTGAAGAATTCCAGGGACAGAGGAGTCTGGCAGACTGCAGTCCATGGGATAGCAAAGAGTTGGGCAAGACTGAGCGACTAATACTGGAGTCAGGATGACTTACAGATAGCTGGCTATAGCATTCTGAGAATGAGAAGAGATCTCACAGTTGTGGATGCAGAACTAGCAATGTAAACATGATTATTAAAGCCATGAGTGTGTGTGAGGCCACACAAGAAACATACCAGAGAATAAGACTAGAATTTAGATGGATATCTGTCTATTCTGCTTGTAAGTGAACAACAATCTCAGATACAATGGACAGTTAATGTTTTCTTGCAACAGAGGTTGGGGGTGGGGAGGTGTCTCTTCTCGTCTGTAGAGATTTCAGATTATGACTCCTCCCAGGACCTCCTATGATGTATGGTAGGAAAAGTTGCTTGGAAGAACCAGTTTCTGAGTGCCACAGAGGAGAAGATAGTTGTGGGAGAAGTCAAACTATTTGGAGTCAAACTGTTTTAAAAGCTGCCACTTTTCCTACGCATGGTTATACCAGTCACCTTCAGGTGTCTGGTTTTAAACTAGGGAGAGAAGGGAAGATTACATCTCCCTCCAATCCATGTAGAACAGTCAATCCTTTTCTATTTCCCCTCTCATAGTGTGTAAAGCTTTAGTACAGAGTGCCAGACTTCTCATCTAAAAGTAGACATTGAATTGCTCTTGACAAAAACCCCAGTGGCAAAGTTTTATGTGTGTGATGGTGGGTTTCTGTGTTTAAAAAGATGCAAAAAGGAAATGGCAGTTGCTAAGTATAAAATTAAGCAAGTTATACAGAATAATAAGTAAGATTCAGTTCAGTTCAGTTGCTCAGTTGTGTCTGATTCTTTGTGACTACATGGATTGCAGCATGACAGGCTTCCCTGTCCATCACCAACTCCCAGAGCTTACTCAAACTCATGCCCAGCTAGTCGGTGATGCCATCCAACCATCTCACCCTCTATTGTCCTCTTCTCCTCCCGCCTTCAATCTTTCCCAACATCATGGTCTTTTCCAGTGAGTCAGTTCTTCTCATCAGGTGGCCAAAGGATTGGAGTTTTCAGCTTTAGCATTAGTCCCCCATGAATATTCAGGACTGATTTCCTTTAGGATTAACTGGTTTGATCTTGCAGTCCAAGGGACTCTCAAGAGTCTTCTCCAACACCGCAGTTCAAAAGCGTCAATTCTTTGGCACTCACCTTTTCTTTATGGTCCAACTCTCACATCCATACATGACTGCTGGAAAAACCATAGCTTTGACTAGACAGAACTTTGTTTGCAAAGTAATGTCTCTGCTTTTTAATATGCTGTCTAGGTTTGTCATAGATTTTCTTCCAAGAAGCAATCGTCTTTGAATTTCATGGCTGCAGTCACCACCTGCAGTGATTTTGGAGCCTAAGAAAATGAAGTCTGTCACTGTTTCCATTGTTTCCCCATCTATTTGCCATGTAGTGATGGGACCAGATGCCATGATCTTAGTTTTCTGACTGTTGAGTTTTAAGCCAACTTTTTCACTCTCCTCTTTCACTTTCAACAAGAAGCTCTTTTTTTTTTCCTCCCCCCCCCTAAGGCTGATGTCAACTGCATATCCAAGGTTATTGATATTTCTCCCAACAATCTTGATTCCAACTTGTGCTTCATCCAGCCTAGCATTTCACATGATCTACTCTGCATATAAGTTAAATAAGCAGGGTGACACTATACAGCCTTGATGTACTCCTTTCCTAATTTGGAACCCCACTTTTATTTCTTGAAAAACCTTTGTGCTTTTGGAGAACACTTAGCACTATTGGAAGAAAGATTAAGTTTCATTAGAAACACAGCTGAAAATGTCAATCAAAAGAAAGTGTGGTTATCAACATTTCATAAACTCTCTAGACAAATCCCAGGTGAATGTTTCCCTTGGGACTTTTGTCCAAACTAGAGTTTAGAAATTCATTTTGGGGGAAATTGCTTGAAAATAATGTGTGTACTTGGAGAAGGCAATGGCAACCCACTCCAGTGTTCTTGCCTGGAGAATCCCAGGGAGAGGGGAGCCTGGTGGGCTGCCATCTATGGGGTTGCATAGAGTCGGGCACAACTGATGTGACTTAGCAGCAATGTGAGCACTACAGCAAAACTGTATAATTCAGGTTGGTAAAATAAGTACTCAGAAAGGTACACAGTTAAATAAGTTGAAAGTTCATGCATGTGATGAAATTCTCTGGGGACAACTAAAAGCAAAGAGAAAAAAAAACCCAGAAAAACTGGTTATGTCAGAAAATGGCCAGAAAACTGGGATTCTGCTTGCATGACAGTGAACATCAATATTTGCATTATCTTGCCTATTGACTTCCTATCTAAAGAGGAAAAAAGTTCACACATACAACACAACTCTGTGAGGATTAACGACTGCATTTAAAGCCTTGCAAACAGTCCAGATAAAAGACATTGTACACAAACAAAGCATCGTTCAATCTAACCATAGCTAAAAGCCCAGCAATACCATAAAAAGCATCTTTCCACTTGAAGGAACATGAGCTTCAAAGAAAGGAAGAAAAGTGCTCAGTATCACTGACATATCCTAAATTTTCCTCCTCCAGATTTTCTTGATGGCTGTGATTTTTCTCTTTTTTAAAAATATAAATATATTTATTTTAATTGGAGGTTAAGTACTTTACAATATTATACTGGTTTTGCCATACATCAACATGAATCTGCCACGGGTGTACACGTGTTCCCAATCCTGAACCCCCTCCCTCCTCCCTCCCTGTACCATCTCTCTAGGTCATCCCAGTGCACCAGCCCTGAGCATCTTGTACCTTGCATCGAACCTAGACTGATGATTCATTTCTTATATGATATTATACATGTTTCACTGCCATTCTCCCAAATCATCCCACCCTCGCCCTCTCCCATAGAGTTCAAAACTGACTTTCTATACATCTATGTTTCTTTTGCTGTCTTGCATATAGGATTATCATTACCATCTTTCTAAATTCCATATATATGCATTAATATACTGTATTGGTGTTTTTCTTTCTGGCTTACTTCACTCTGTATAATTGGCTTCAGTTTCATCCACCTCATTAGAACTGATTCAAATGTATTCTTTTTAATGGCTGAGTAATACTCCATTGTGTATATGTACTACAGCTTTCTTATCCATTCATCTACTGATGGACATCTAGGTTCCTTCCATGTCCTGGCTATTATAAACAGTGCTGCAATGAATATTGGGGTACACATGTCTTCTTCAATTCTGGTTTCCTCTGTGTGTATGCCCAGCAGTCTTGAGAAAGAAGAATGGAACTGGAGGAATCAACCTACCTGACTTCAGGCTCTACTACAAAGCCATAGTCATCAAGACAGTATGGTACTGGCACAAAGACAGAAATATAGGTCAATGGAACAAAATAGAAAGCCCAGAGATAACCCCCACACACCTATGGACACCTTATCTTTGACAAAGGAGGCAAGAATATATAATGGAGAAATGACAATTTCTGTAACAAATGGTGCTGGGAAAACTGGTCAACCACTTGTAAAAGAATGAAACTAGAACACTTTCTAACACCATACACAAAAATAAACTCAAAATGGATTAAAGATCTAAACGTAAGACCAGAAACTATAAAACTCTTAGAGGAGAACATAGGCAAAACATTCTTTGACATAAATTACAGCAGGATCCTCTATGACCCACCTCCCAGAATATTGGAAATAAAAGCAAAAATAAACAAATGGGACCTAATTAAAATTAAAAGCTTCTGCACAACATTTCTGTCCTTTATTGTGCCCATCCTTGCATGAAATATTCCCTTGATATCTCCAATTTTCTTGAAGAGATCTCTGGTCTTTCCCATTCTATTGTTTTCTTCTTTTTTATTTATTTATTTTTTTGCATTGTTCATTTAAGAAGGCCTTCTTACTGAGAGGGTAAGGAAGGCCAGGGGTCTCCAAATGGAGGAAATAGCCTGTAAGTGTCAGACATTTTATCTCTCTTAAGAGGCAGGAGGAAACAAACTAGTCATATTTTTTCCTTCTCTATACAAATTTAAAAGAGATTTCTCTTAAAATTCTGTGTTGCCATAATGATACCTGGTTTCACCTGAAGTTACCCAATGCCTCTTTCTTATGGAAATGTTTATCTTAAACTATGCTAATGTACTATGCATTTACCCCAAACTCTGTCTTCAAGTCAGTTCTGTTTTTTGGGCTCAGAACCTACTTGATAAACCAGTATGTTATACTCCGATATTGTTCCTCTAATATATGTAAATGAAACTGTTTGTATGGTGATCTGCCCTTCTTCAAGATTCAAGTTAATCATTTTATGGCCTAAGATAAACCATTTGGAGCCAAGGTTATCCCAAAATACATCTTATGGGTGAGGGGCCTGGTGCCATTCTAAGTTTTGAGATGTTCCTTTCATTCATTAACAGACTGCTGGTGACTATATAACATAAAGACTAGCAGGGGGGTACTCTTTCTGCCCCCTTCTGATCTCTGTCAGAAGCTTTCTCTATCTCCTTTATACTCTAATAAAACTTTGTAACACAAAAGCTCTGAGCGATCAAGCCTCGTCTCTGGCCCCGGGTTGAATTCTTCTCCTCCGGGGGCCAAGAGTCCCGGTGTCCTCCTTGTTGTTCTCTGGAACTCTGAATTCAGTTGAGTATATCTTTCCTTTTCTCCCTCGCCTTTCACTTCTCTTCTTTCCCCAGCTATTTGTAAATCCTCCTCAGATAACCACTTTGCCATCTTGGATTTCTTTTTCTTTGGGATGGTTTTGAATCAAGAGGGAGAGACATTACTTTGCCAACAAGGATCCGTTTAGTCAAGGCTATGGTTTTTCCAGTAGTCATATATGGATGTGAGAGTTGGACTGTGAAGAAAGCTGAGCACCAAAAAATTGATGCTTTTGAACTGTGGTGTTGGAGAAGACTCTTGAGAGTCCCTTGGACTGCAAGGAGATCCAACCAGTCCATTCTGAAGGAGATCAGCCCTGGGATTTCTTTGGAAGGAATGATGCTAAAGCTGAAACTCCAGTACTTTGGCCACCTCATGCAAAGAGTTGACTCATTGGAAAAGACTCTGATGCTGGGGAGGGAACGGGGGCAGGAGGAGAAGGGGACAACCGAGGATGAGATGGCTGGATGGCATCACTGACTCGATGAACGTGACTCTGAGTGAACTCTGGGAGTTGGTGATGGACAGGGGAGGCCTGGTGTGCTGCGATTCATGGGGTCGCAGACACGACTGAGCTACTGAACTGAACTGAACTGATAGTCTGTTAAATACACAATAATAGCACTATGCTTAAAATAATTAGGTACATACCTTAATTAAGGGCTTAATTAAGGGCTTCCCTGGTGGCTCAGTGGTAAAGAATCTTCTTGCAATGTGGGAGATCTGGGTTTGAACCCTGGGTTGGGAAGATCCCCTGGAGAAGGGCATGACAACCCACTATTCTTGCCTGGAGAATCCCCATGGACATAGTTGCCTGATGGGCTACAGTTCATGGGGTCACAAAGAGTCAGACACAAATGAGCGACTAAGAACAGCACACATTAGTTAAATATAATTTGTTGCTAAAAAGTGTTATCTCTCATCTGAGCCTTTAATTAATTGTCATCTTTTTGCTGTTGGAGGGTCTTGCCTGGATGTTGGTGTCTGCTGATTGATGAGGGTGATGGTTGCTGAAGATTAGAGTGTTGCTGTTCAGTTGCTCAGTCATGTCTGACTCTATGCAATCCCATGGACTGCAGCACACCAGGCTTCCATATCCTTGCTATTTCTTAGAGTTTGCTCAAAGTCATGTCCATCGAGTCAGTGTTGCCATCCATCCATCTCATCCTCTGTCACCCACTTTTCCTGTTGCCTTCAATCTTTCCCAGCATCAGGGTCTTCTCCAGTGAGTCGACTCTTTGCATCAGATGGCCAAAGTATTGGAACTTCAGCTTCAGCCTCAGTCCCTCCAATGAATATTCAGGTTGATTTCCTTTAGGATTGTCTGGTTGGATCTCCTTGCAGTCCAAGGGACTCTCAAGAGTCTTCTCCAACATCACAGTTCAAAAGCATCAATTTTTCAGTGCTCAGCCTTCTTGATGGTCCAACTCTCACATCTATACATGACTACTGGAAAAACCATAGCTTTGACTAGATGGATCTTTGCTGGCAAAGTAATATCTCTGCTTTTAATGTGCTGTCTTTTTAAATCTAGCTTTTTCACTCTTCTCTTCACTTTCATCAAGAGGCTGTTTAGGTCCTCTTAGCTTTCTCCCATTAAGGTGGTATCATCTGCACTGGGTTTGTTTGTTTATTTTTTAATTTTGCAGAAAAAGTTTCTGACTTTGAATGATCTCGGACTAATTTGTGAATAAAAGCATTATTGTTTATGTATTTTTCATTTATAGTGAGTCTATTTCTTGGCAAACCTTATAAAGAAGTTAGCAAACATTCCTATAAGACAAATCAACTCTAAGATTTATATGCTGGTGATGTTAGCAGTAATAAAACATTTTCCAGAATATGTTACTCATATCAGACATAACTCTTAAAACCATATGCCCAGCTGTAGTGAGAAAACATTGTAGCACTACAAGTCAGAATTAGAATGGAAATGTTTTGTATTCATCAGGCTGTCCGCTGTCTTTCTATTGATGCTAATGACTGCTGGTAAAACCTTTACTTTGTCTTGTTTATTAAATATGATTCAGTCTTACTTTACCAGTTTTCACTAAGAACACATCTATATTATCAAACTTTTCATCTTCTCTGATTTTCTGCTAAGTATAAAGTCAGGTATAATAGAGACTTAGAAACAATTGCAGTCCTCATCAGTTCAGTTGATCAGTTGTGTCTGACTCTTTGCAACCCCATGAACTGCAGCACGCCAGGCCTCCCCTGTCCATCACCAACTCTCAGAGTCCACCCAAACCCATGTCCATTGTGTTGGGAATGCCATCCAACCATCTCATCCTCTGTTTTCCCCTTCTCCTCCTGCCCTCAAACTTTCCCAGCATCAGAGTCTTCTCAAATGAGTCAGCTCTCCACATCAGGTGGCCAAAGTATTGGAGTTTCAGCTTCAACATCAGTCCCTCCAATGAACACCCAGGATTGATCTCCTTTAGGATGGACTGGTTGAATCTCCTTGCAGTCCAAGGGACTCTCAAGAGTCTTCTCCAACACCACAGTTCAAAAATATCAATTCTTTGGCACTCAGCTTTCTTTATCGTCTAACTCTGACATCCATACATGACCACTGGAAAAACCATAGACTTGACTAGATGAACCTTTGTTGACAAAGTAATATCTCTGCTTTTTAATATGCTGTCTAGGTTGGTCATCACTTTCCTTGCAAGGAGCAAATGTCTTTTAATTTCATGGCTGCAATCACCATCCACAGTGATTTTGGAGCCCCCAAAATAAAGTCAGCCACTGTTTCCACTGTTTCCCCATCTATTTGCCCTGAAGTGGGCAAATGCCATGGGACCAGATGAAATGATCTTAGTTTTCTGAATGCTCCCTACTAAAGTCGCTGGGGAAAATGGTTAGGAGTAGGAGGTAGCTGCTTTGTCCTACAAACTGTTTCCTTATTCATTCCTTTCTTAGCAAGAATTGGCTAGTGGGTTGCTCAGGGTATAGTAAGTTAACAGTGTTAGGACTATTCTTAAAAGCAGAATATATCTACCCAGCATATCCTACCTGTCTTATTCAAATATCCACTGGAAATGAAGAGTTTGAAAGGGTTGCTGACTGCCATTCTCAGGTATGAATCAAAAGAACATTTCCAAACTGGTATTGATGGACAATGATTTAAAGTAGATTTTGGTAAAATGCTGAAGCAGTTTTATGCGTACATTTGTGATTGGTCAATAAATAACCCAAATATTCAACTTGTATTGAAGACAACAGAAAATGTCTAAATTTGAGTCTATAGTCTTTGCCTGGTTTTTCAGCTAGGAAGGAATCTGGTCAGCTGACTTAATTAAAGGGCAGAAGTGGTAAAAGAAGTTGTTTGGAACCTAACAAAATCAGGATCACCAGGAGTGATCATTTATCCAGTCTACAGTCAACCTGTTTGTTGTTTCTCCCTGTGAAATTATGTGTTTAACTTAATTTTCTGCATTTCTTGCAAGGATTCTGCAGATTTTTATAATGTTCAGTTAAAAGAGCATTGCATTCCCATGGTATATGCACTCATAGGTACCCAGGTATTAAGAGAATTTTATTAATAATCATTTTAGTGGAAAAAATTATTTGATTTCACAGAGCCTTGCTTAAGCCAAATTAAAGATCAGCCCTGGGATTTCTTTGGAAGGAATGATGCTAAAGCTGAAAGTCCAGTACTTTGGCCACCTCATGAGAAAAGTTGACTCATTGGAAAAGACTCTGATGCTGGGAGGGACTGGGGGCAGGAGGAGAAGGGGACGACAGAGGATGAAATGGCTGGATGGCATCAATGACTCGATGGACATGAATCTGAGTGAACTCCGGGATCTGGTGATGGACAGTGAGACCTGGTGTGCTGTGATTCATGGGGTTGCAAAGAGTTGGACACGACTGAGTGACTGAACTGAACTGAACACGATAATGGGAAGTTTTTGGCTCTCTCAGGGAAGACTACTGTCAGCTTCTATTGTTAAAGACAAAAATGTTCTAAAAACATAACAAAATAATGCAAATAATGAACATTTATTAATTTCTTGCTAAGATTCAGAATGAATGCTCAGCACTTCAATGCACCGAATCATTCAGATTTCTGACACATCCACCACAAGAGTAGTTTTATTGTCCTCGTTGTATAAATGAGGAAACAGGCCGGCAAGAAGTAGAGAAGGAAATAATGTTAAGTCAGCCTAGCCTAGAGCCTGTGTGCATTCACTGGATACTGCCCATACACCCCAAAGAAAGCTCTGGAGGGCCATAGAGATGGCACAGATACTCATTCCAGTGTCCTGGGTTGAGTTCTGCTTGGGAGCCGGACAACTGTTAACAACAATTCAATATCAGTGTTTTCTCAGCACCCAACTGAATCATCATCCCCTTGATCTTATGACTGAAGGAACAGCAATTTATTACTGCTCAGTTTTATAAGTGATAGATAAATTCACAGAGGGGGAATAATGAAGAAAAAACAGTGACAACTGAGAGTCGTGACAGCTGGATTTTAGACTCACTTTTTCTACTAATCAACTGCATGCATTTTGCAAAGTCATGCTGCTGTTTTCCACTTCAGCTTATGTTACATTTGTCTGCAAGACAAGGCAAGACTGCTAGCAATTGCCTTTTTCTTGGCAGCAGAAATTACATAAACTTTCTACTTCTAAAAGGAGGAAATCTGGGAACTTGGGAATTTAGCCAGCTTAACCTGTGGAGTTTGTTCAATTCTGGACACATTAGATGTAAAATTCTCCAGAGTGGGGTCTATTCCTGATCAATTATTTTTTGGAAACATATACAAGACAGTCTCTCCTGTAATGTTATTGGATAATGACAATAGTAAGTTGTAGAAGGGTAGAGGGCAAGAAAGTATATATGAAACAACAGTTTAGATGTTAGGCAATAGGCAGGGCATGACAGTAATTCCCAAGAAAAGGGAAACCAAAGAGGTGAACCCTGTGATTGCTCCAGCTTACTCCCTACACAGAGTTTCCAGGCTACAATATAGCATTCAAAGATAGCCCAGCTATCTCCCTAGTTGAGGAGAAAAAGTGTGAATTCAGGGAGATCAAGATAGCTAGGATTTGCAGGCAAGGTACCAGAGAAGAAATTTTAAGAGGAGCAAGTGGGAGGAGTGGGGAGAGAGAGAACAAACCACTCTGGAGATGAGGGTCCCACTCAAGCCTTTGACTGAGTATTGATCAATGCATGCACGTAAAGAAACTAAGAATTGAAACAATTACAGAAAAGAAACAGGGAGAGAATAATTGAAATAATTTCACATACAGGTCTGAGAATGGTTTTTGTTCCCAGCAGCCGAAATGAAATGCCTCCTAGTGTGCAAGGCAACAAGTCCTGTCCTGAGAAAGGCATCGCTTCAGGAATGAGATCAAATTAGCTCTAGGCTAAAAGTTCTTTTGGGCACATTTAGCAAAGCTTAAAAGTAGGCATTGAAAGGATGAAATTGTTTCCATGTAAATAAACTAAATGTAAGACCAAAATATCAAAATCACTTCAGTTCAGTCACTCAATCATGCCTGACTCTTGGCTACCTATGGACTGCAGCACGCCAGGCTTCCCTGTCCATCACCAACTCCTGGAGCTTGCTCAAACTCATGTCCATCAAGTTGGTGATGCCATCCAACCATTTCATCCTCTGTTGTCCCCTTCTCCTCCTGCCTTCAATCTTACCCAGTGTCAGGGTCTTTTCCAATGAATCAGTTCTTCACATCAGGTAGCCACAGTATCAGAGCTTCAGCTTCAGCATCAGTCCTTCCAATGAATATTCAGGACTGATTTCCTTTAATAAAAATATTTTTAAAAATATTTTTGAATAATCAAAATATTTTAAGCAAAATCTGGCACCAAAAAGTTTAAAATTCACAATGTCTGGTATCTGATGTCAAATCAAAAATTATTCAGCAAAACAAGCAGTTGAATATGACCCATAAATATGAGAAAAATTTATCAGTATAAATATAACCAGAAATGACACAGATGATAGAATTAGTAAGCAAGGACAGACGTTGGTCTTAGCAAATTATTTTTTCTGGGTCTGTCTCTTCAGGCAAGGGAAACAAAAGCAAAAGTAAACAAATGAGACTACATCAAACTAAAAGTTTTTGCATAGTGAAAGAAACAAAGAAGCAAAAAGGCTGCCTACTGAATGGGAGAAGAATTAACATCCAAAATAATATCCAAAATATGCAAAGAACTCATACAACTCAACAACAACAACAAAAATCAAATAACCCAACTAAAAACATGGGCCGAGGACCTGAATAGACATTTTCCCAAAGAAAACATACATATGGCCAACAGGCATGTGAAAAGATACTCAGTATCACTAATCATCATGGGTATACACATCAAAATCATGATGTGATATCATCCCACAGCTCAGAATGGCTATTATCAAAAAGACAGCAGGTAAGAAGTGTTGGAGAGGATGTGGAGAAAAGGAAACCCTTGTGCACTGTTGATGGGAATGTAAATTAAGGCAGATACCATGAAAAATAGCTATGGAGATTTCTAAAAATGAATTAAAAATAGAGCTAACATTTGATACAGTAATTCCACTTCTGGGTATTTATCTGAAGAAAACAAAAACACTCATTAAAAAAGATGTATGCACCCTTTTGTCCACTGCAGCATTATTTACAATAGCCAAGGTATGGACACAACCTAAATGTTCATCCATAGATGAATGGATTAAAGAAGATGTAGAGTATGTGTACAATGGAATACTACCCAGCCATAACAAAGAATAAATTCTTGCTATTTGCTACAACATGGATGACCTAGAGGATATTATGCTAAGTGGAATATCTTAGGCAGAGAAAGACAAATACTCTGTATTACAATTTGTATATGGAATTAAAAAAAATCATAAGCATAACAAGACACAAACAGAGTCACTGATACTGAGAACAAACATGTGGTTGCCAGAGGAAAGTGGGTCAAGGGATGAAAGAAATAGGCAAGGGAGATTAAAAGGTATAGACTTTCAGCTACAAAATAAATGAGTCATGGGGATGGAATATACCAGGAGAGGAATACAGTAAATAGTAACTTAATATCTTTGTAAGGCGACAGATGGTAACTACTACTCACAGTGATCATTTTGGAAAGTATAGAAATATCAAATCACTATGGTGTGCACCAGAACTAACATAGTTTTGTATATCATCTATGCTTAAAAACAAACAAACAAACTTATAGAAAAAGAAATCAGATTTGTGGTTACCAGAGGTGAGGAGTGGTGGGAGGGTGTACTTAACAAAAGTGGTCAAAAGATATAAACTTAACAGTTACAAGGTAAATAAACACTAGGGATGTGATGTACTCATAGAGTTAATACTGGTCTATGTTATGAAACATGAAAATTGTTAGGAGAGTAAATTCTGAATTTTCATTACACAGAAAATATATATTTTTCCTTTACCTTCATTAGTGTCTCTGTAAGATGATGGAAGTTCACTTAACTTATTGTAGTAAACATTTTATGGGGGTATGTAAGTAAATCATTACGCTATATACCTGAAACTTATGCAGTGCTGTATGTCAATCACATCTCAATAAAAATGGAAGAAAAAACAGCTATTTTAAACATAGTTCGTATATCAAGAAGGTAAAATAAGATAGGAACATTTTGAAGGAAAAGACAATACAGAAAATATCTGCACTAAATTTGTAGAGACACATGCAGTGCCTGCTCTACCCACATGCTGCACGACTGAGAAATAAACCTGCATTTATTTCAAGCTACTGAGATTTTGAATTATTTACTTTTTCATTGTCACTTGGCCATATCCTAAGTGATACAGAATGTAAGAGAGACCTAGGAACAATTCCAATAAAAGCATAGAGACTTGGGGGATTAAGGAGTATTAAGAAGGTCAATGTGATCGGAGTGTAGAAGCATGGAGCAGAGTGACATGGAAAAAAATGGAATGACAGTGAATGCCAAGTTAAAGCATCTCAGCAATTTTTCTTTTTGACAGTGGGAAACCACTCAAAATTTTAATAGGAGGAACAAAATTAAAATAAAAGTTTACTAGTGGTAGTGTTTGGAGAAGGCAATGGCACCCCACTCCAGTACTCTTGCCTGGAGAATCCCAGGGACGGGGGAGCCTGGTGGGCTGCAGTCCATGGGGTCGCTAAGAGTCGGACACGACTAAGCAACTTCACTTTCACTTTTCACTTTTCACTTTCATGCATTGGAGAAGGAAATGGCAGCCCACTCCAGTGTTCTTGCCTGGAGAATCCCAGGGACGAGGGAGCCTGGTGGGCTGCCGTCTATGGGGTTGCACAGAGTCGGACACGACTGAAGCGACTTAGCAGCAGGAGCAGCAGTGGTAGTGTTCAGCATGTACCTAACGGGAAAAGAAAGGTGGAATATCATTCTATAAAGTAAGTTGAAAGATATGAATGGGTTGTGTGTTTGTTCGTTATCATCTCCAGGTCCACAAGAATTTACATGGACATATACCTTTAATATTCTATAGATTTTTTATTCATGCATATTTGATACTGCATACATGTTTTCTGTTTTTACATCTTTTGTGTATATGTGATGATGATAAAGTTGAGCTTTAAAGCCGATTTCTCTCATGTCTCAGAACTACAGCAAAATTTAATACTTCTCTCTGGTATTATCAGTTCAGTTCAGTTTCTCAGTCATGGCCGACTCTTTGCAATCCCATGGACTGCAGCACACCAGGCTTCCTTGTCCATCACCAGCTCCTGGAGCTTGCTCAAACTCATGTCCATTGAGTCAGTGATGCTATCTGACCATCTCAGCCTCTGTTGACCCCCTTCTCCTCCTGCCCTCAATCTTTTCTGGCATCAGGGTCTTTTCCAGTGAGTTGGTTCTTCGTATCAGATGGCCAAGGTATTGGAGCTTCAGCTCCAGCATCAGTCCTTCTAATGAATATTCAGGGTTGATTTCCTTTAGGAATGGGAATGACTGGTTTGATTTCCTTGCTGTCCAAGGGATTCTCAAGAGTTTTCTCCAGCAATGTATTTAAAATGATACTTCTGATTTCTCAGTGTCTTAGTTGTTTCCTTCAAGAGAGTCACTCATGGTATCTAGCGTGTTGTATTACTGGAAACAAGAGTCCACTATAAAATTTTAAATTATTTAGTATATTCTTAGCCGTATACTACTTAATTCATATCTATAATGGCCCATTAAGTGAAGTCAGGAAGGATTAGGTGTAATCAAGTTAAAATAAAACTTAATGAAGAATATAAAACTGATCATATATCTACAGCTTTACTTCAAGATGCCTTTTAATAGCTCTATCAGTTGTATTCATCTGGTCAATTAGTATATTGACCAAATATTTCTCTAATGTTTCAAAATCTACATTGAAGAAAGCATGATAAATAAATGTGATTTGGCTTTTAATTCAATGGTAGCAAAGGTTATTTATATTGTTAATGCACTGTCTACAGAAAAGGGGTTGAAACTTTTAAGTCTCATCTTGTCATTTGGAATAGATGTATAAAAATAATGCAGTTGATTTTTTTAAAACAAAATGAAATAATTCAAGGTTAAGGTAGAATTTTTCTTCATTTCAGTGCACTTTGTTGTTGTTCAGTCCGGTCACTAAGTTGTATTCAACTCTTTGTGACCTCATAGACAGCAGTATTCCAGGATTCACTGTGCTTCATTATCTCCTGGAGTTTGAGCAAATTCATGTCGATTGAATTGATGACGCTATCTCACCATCTCATCCTCTGCTGTCCTCTTCTCTTTTGCCTTCAATCTTTCCCAGTAGCAGTCTTTTCAGGGCAATTACCACTCAAATTTTCATATTTATACTCCATACCAAAACCTAATATAATACAACATCCTTTAAAATAAATTTGTTGATAAATCATGCATTTCTCTTAAGCAGTTTAAAGCACATAAAACCATAAGCATCTCTAATCTCTCTGAGAAAAGTCATGTTTAATATCCTTACATATCCTAAGACTCATTTGTGAGTCCTTACTTTTAGAATCTAGAATACCTTTATTTAATCACACTTAATCTTATTGCAAACAGACATATGATTAAAACAGTTCTTAATGTGGTTTGCAGGATTATGAATAACAATGAGACTAGTCTGGCGACAAAAACTGGATGGAAAAACTGCCGTGCTTGAGAGCCCCCACCAGCACCAATGAGAAGAAATCTTTTTTTCTGACAGAGTCAGAAATTGAACCACAAGGAAGGTGAATGGATCTGGTGAGGAGCAGCAAGGAAGCAAGGAGTAGGCTACTGAGTCATCTGAAAGGTAGGAAGTGAAACTGACTTCACACCCATAGGGACTAGGTCCTAAGGCAACTGCCGGAGCAGCACTGACTGCCCTGCATCTTGGTCTACTCTCCTGCTCACCTGGACTTTAGCTCCATACCGGGAGAGGTGGCAACTAGTCAAGCGTCTGACATGACTGCCCTCCTTATTTCTCCTCTTTGTAGTGGACCCCCATGACTTTATTTTTCCTTTCATCTTTATTGAGCTATGACTGACATACAACACTGTGTAAGTTTCAAAGCATGGGACGTGATGTGTTGATACACTTAGGTATTACAAAATAATTACCACCATTGCACAAGCTAACACCTTATCATGTCATATAATTACCATTTTTTTTTGTGTGTGAGACCATTTAAATTCTACTGTCTTAGCAAGTGTCTGACTCAGTATTAGTAACTATAATCACAATGCAGGGCATTGGATCTTGAGAGCTTATTCATCTTCTAACAGCCCTCAATTCTTCTATCCTTAGTCCCTTGTAATCACCATTCTATAAGTTGGCGAGTTTCTATGAAGTTTGAATTCCACCCATGAGGTCATAGAGCACTAGTCTTTCTCTGCCTGACTTATTTAACTTGGCATAATGCCCTCAAGGTCCATCCATATTAGACCTCATGACTTTAAATTAAGTTGGAGAGTCCCTTGGACTTCAAGGAGATCCAACCAGTTAATCCTAAAGGAAATCAGTCCTGAATATTCATTGGAAGGACTGATGCTAAAGCTGAAACTCCAATACTTTGGCCACCTGATGCGAAGAACTGATTTACTGGAAAAGACCCTGATACTGGGTAAGATTGAAGACAGGAGAAGGGGACAACAGAGGATGAGATGGTTGGATGGCATCACCAACTCAATGGACATAAGTTTGATCAAGCTCCAGGAGTTGATGATGGACAGGGAAGCCTGGTGTGCTGCAGTCAATGGGTCACAAAGAGTCGGGCACGACTGAGTGACTGAACTGAACTGACCTTAATTTAACCCAAATGTGACTGATGCACAGGATGATTCAAGTAGAGAATGTGGGGTGGGGGGTGGGAAGTGGGAGGGGCTTCGGCATTGGCAGATTGTGTTCACCTATGGCTGATTTGTGTCAATGTATGGCAAAACAAATACAGTATTGTAATTAAAAAAATAAATAAACTTAATTAAAAAAATCTAAGAAAAGCTTAGCAGAGGTTGAAGGAATAAGATCTAGGTAGAAAATTTTAAATGAGGCCAGAAAATAGAAAAACCATGAGACAATCAGCCTGCTTGCATCACGCATTGACTGATGGTTTAGTCAAAGGTGGGATTCCAGGATGATAGCACCTAGCCTGGAAATGCATGACCATGGACAACAGAGTTCTTTTCTTAAGCCAAAATGGTGTTTCAATGAGACCCCTCAAAAGAAGAGTAAGGCTTATTAAGTCTTCCATCTCAAGAGCATAGTGCAGTAACAACTGTTTCTAAATAATGGGCTTGCCTAGTGGCTCAGTGGTAAAGAATCTGCCTGCCATGCAGGAGATGCAGGTTTGATCCCTGGGTCAGGAAGATCCCCTGGCGGAGGGCATGGCAACCCACCCCAGTGTTCCTCCCAGGAGAATCCCATAGACAGAGGAACCTGGCAAGCTAAAGTCCATAGGGTTGCAGAGAGTCAGACATGACTACAGTGACTGACACATGCCTGCACATGTAAATAATACAAATTTAATAAAACTTATCAACTCCATCATGTACACAGAGTCTGGTAAGGGTGCCCACCTGAACTTTGTTTGCCTGTTTACCAATTTTCTACCAAATGTTAAGTTGTGCCAATCTGAAGATAAGCCATGGCTCAATGGGGGATCCCATTACACTTTTAAGGGCCTAATTTGTTCTTTTAGGATAGTTAGGGAAAAGAAAAAAGAGAATTTCCTGTTTTAAAAAGTACTGGTGTTTAAATATTTTCCTATACTCCTTACATTGTCACATTGAAACAGGAGGGAAGGGGGCAAGGCATGACCTTAAAGAAGGATATAGCCATTGAGGCTACAACATAACTGGTTAGAATAAATTAGGACCAAGATTACAGAAGAATCGATTTCAAGTGGATCTTGGGACTCATCACCCTCTCATTGCAATACATTAGCATCTTAAATGACACACCCACAGGCACCATGACAGTCTGAGGCCAACCTTAAAAGGCCAAAACGTACATGGTGGCCCAGTTGCTGGAAATCTCCACCCCTTCTCCAAAACAGCAGGAATAATTCTCCCATTCATTGACCTATGAAATTACCCAGCCTATAAAAACTAACCAGCTCATACTTCAGGCGCCTTTCACCTTCTAAGATGGCCCATGCTCCTGTTATTTTCCCAGTGTCTCTAAATAGATTTTTAAATTTTTAATAGGTAGAACTGCTTCTTAGCAATTGCAGTAGATCAACAATTTGGTCAGCAAAGATGTCCCCATGGAAGCAGTACACAAAATTCCATTGCCAGGATTGGGTGTCTATGTTAACGCAAAATAGTTGGGCTTATCAAACAAGAATAAGAACATGTCTGAAGCCAAATCAGCTATATGCTACTTTTGTGTTGGGTGAGACTCAGGAATCAGGTGTCTGCAGTCTGAGCCTTCTCTTGAAATGGAGTCTCCCTAAAACTGAATTCCTCTGATGAGTTTATAATTAACCTTTCTATTAAAAACTTCGCTCCCTCTCTTGTCCTACCCTTGTTCCCCTCAGGACTGAGC
Organism: Nanger dama; assembly: GCA_917880005.1. Lineage (NCBI taxonomy): Eukaryota > Metazoa > Chordata > Mammalia > Artiodactyla > Bovidae > Nanger > Nanger dama. The sequence goes on from CAKJTW010000040.1 coordinate 575,697, forward strand.
AGTATCAAAGAAAAGAGAGGATGAAACTGAGCGGGACCCTGCAGGGCCCTCCTGGGTACAAAAGCCCTTTCATTGGCCCCATTTCTTATTTGTAGAAGAAAGCTTTAGTCTCCTAGGCATTCCCAGAGTTCCAAGGAGTAGGCAGAGGTAGTTACTAATTAGGGAAGGGAGGAACACAGAAGCAAGGAAAAGCAGTTAAATAAGAAAAGTAATGATGATAGTTTAGCCATAAAAGGGTCCCCATTCTTCTTCAAGGGGTATGGGTACAATATAATGGATATCTTTGACTTGTTCTTCAGGAACTAGGATCCGTCCCCATCCCATGTCCCCTGCCTGGCCCTTGCTTATGCCAGAAGTTTGGCCTCTCTGACTTCATATTGTATCTGCCTCTTCTGCTATTTAACCTCTAAGTCATAAGCCTCTGCTTAACCCTGCATGAATCCATTAATCACTAAGAGATTCATCTTACAGTTTATGATTTATGCAAACAGTCCCTGACCAAAACTTGCCTCCTTCAGGCATTAAAATATATGAACAAAAGTAATGATTATTTTGTCAAGATTTACAGGAACATTGTGACCAGACTCACACCAACTGAAGTCAACTGACCAAGAACAAAGAGTTTTCATAACCTTCCTTGGACCTTTGCTGGTGCCCAGATAGCTATGGTTGTCCATCACTTCCCGCTCTTAACTCCATCCTGCTTCCCCATTCCCTAGCATAAAATCAGCTTGAATTTTACCCTCAATCAAAATGTTTCTTTTTCTGTTTAATGTGTTTAAGGATCATTAAAATTTTTTTATTAATTAAAAAATTATCTGTATATGTCTTTTATTCATTTTTCTATAGGGTTTTTGGTCCCCCCACTTGATTTTTTTAGATTTTTTTTACTTTATTTTACTTTACAATACTGTTTTGGTTTTGCCATACATTGAGATGAATCTGCCACAGGTGTACATGAGTTCCCAATCCTGAACCCCCCTCCCATCTCTCACCCCATATCATCTCTCTGGATCGTCCCTGTGCACCAGCCCCAAGCATCCTGTTTCTTAAAGGCATGGCTCACCATCTTCTTGGTTTGCTGGCTTTGAAAATAAAGTCACTTTTCTTTGCCCCAACACTTTATTCCTTGACTTATTGGCCTGTCCTATGGCGAGTAGTATAAGCTTAAGTCAGTAACACTCTCACCTGGGGAAACAAAAGTTTCTTCTAGGTATTCAAAACCCAGAGTCTAGGTCACTACTGTTCAACAGAAACATAATGTGAATTACACAGGTAATTTTACATTTCCTGTCGCACAGAGTCGGACACGACTGAAGTGACTTTGCAGCAGCAGAATTGTTGCATAAAATAAAGAGAAAGGAAAATTGATTGTAATATTATATTGATTTTACTCTACTATATCTAAACATCATTTCAACATGTAATTAGCATAAAATATTAATGAGATATTTTACACTCCATTGTGTGCCTTATGTACCTTACAGCCTATCTCAGTTCTAACCAGCCCATTTCAAGTGTTCAGTAGACACATGTGGCTGATGGCAACCATATTAAACAATACAGCCTAAACCCTGAACTCAAGATTTCTCTCCCACAAGTTCCAGGGGAATCCTGATGGTCCTGATTTCCTTCCATCAGTGAGACTTCCAGTTCGCTGCAGGGAACACCTTGCCCTTCTTAAGTAAGTGGTGAGTTTCCTGCTCAGATGGAGGAAAAGAGCTTTTAAGACAAAGAACCATGAGATGTGGCTGAACCAGTAAGCCTGCACCACTTCAGTATGAAAGGAGTCAAAAGCCCATAGTCAGAGGGCACAATGAATGTTCACATGTTTCACTTCAGAGCTGTGGTCGTTGAAGCTTTAAGAACTCCCCTGCCCAGCCTCCTCTCTCTACCTGTCTGTCCCACCATGCTAGATTTCCTATATGACTGACAGCATGTTTGTATCTTCCTTGGGGCTCTCTAATTTGTGTGACTGTCAGATTCAGCCTGCCTTACCTTGATTCCTTACTTTTGGGGGCTGCAGCCCAGCTGTCTCATGTTACAACCTCAACTCTGGCTAATTCTTGGCTTTTGGGGTCAGATTTCTAGCATCTGGAGGCCATCTCTGAATAATTCCCAAAGAAACTACATTGGGGTTGACCATTGAGCTTTTCTGTCTAGGTTGGTGTAACACAAGAGATAAATGTAGACAATCATGTTTATTAGATTTGGCAGCCTGAAAGCCTTTAAGCCAAAATGTCCAACAGTGGCTTAAATAAGATAGAAGTTCATTTCCTTCTTGTGTAACTTTTTCACTTCATTTTCACTGTGTAACATTCAGAAGTAGGTGGTTCAGGGTGGGTATGGAGGCTTTAATCTATGAGAGTGTAAGAAGCATTTTTGCTGTTCTGCTATCTCTAGGGTACTGACTTTACCTGATGGCCTAACATGGCTTAGCACCAGGATTATTTTCAATAGCATCATGAAAACAGGGAGGGGAAATAGGAATGGCTTATCCTTCAAAGACGCAAGTCGGACGTTGCTTCCATAATTGCTTCTCTGATTCTTTTGGCCAGATTTTTGTAGGAGAGCTATACCTAGCTATGCTGGAAGATGAGATATGTGATCTTCATCCCAAGTGGCCTTGTACCCAACTGGAAATAGGAAATTCCATTATTTCTCAGGAGAGAAGAAAGGTTGTTAAGGGACAACTAGTAGGCTCTGCCTGATGTAAGGAGATGTATTCTGTCATAGGTTAGCTGCTAATAGCACTTTTCAAAATTAGAGGTCAGCAATATTCTCAGATGATGGGAAAATCCATGAAGAAATGCAAGATATTAATGAAAACAGTGTGCTTCCTTATGACCACTGTAGTTGAATGAGTGGGATAGAGAAAGACTGAAATGAAGGCCAAAGAGATTTTAATTTGATATAAGAAAATTCTCATTGACATGAAGTGTGACACCACAGTGGGTTAAGAAAGAGTCCAGTCAATAACGTGTCCTTGTCCTTCTGAGGTAAATTCCTTTTTGTGGTATCCTCCAAAATTCTGTTCTAGTACATTCAGGGGTACTTACGTGTTGTTTTCACCACCATAATCTTGGTGAAGAGAGGTAGGTTATAATAGAAAGAGGTAATTGATGGTGATAGAAAAGAGATGAGAGATGAAGTTGGTGGTTGCGAATAGCTGAGAGAAAACATGACATTTTCTTCTTAAGAAAAAAAGAAAAAGCTGAAACAGACTGCTGAATCAGAGTACTAATATTCTGTGGATCAAGTACTCCAGTTGAACCTTCCTAAACAATAGTTCTGTATTGTGTTACTGTCTGTCTCACAAGAGCTTTGCTTGTCACTCCGTTTCCAGCTTCTCAGAGTGAATGAGGGGACAGAAATGAGAGTTGCCCATCCATGAAAAAGAGACCATGGATGCATGCTCCAGTCCTCTCTAGATCCTGTGATCCTTGTGGTTCTAAATACGATTTGTTTTCCTAATGGAAGAGATGCCTGTCTTCTTTAAGGAAGCTGCTGCCTTAAAGAAGTGTCTTCCTTGGGGATTAGGGTCAGAAACAGGTCTTGAGGGCTCCCTTCTCCAGAGCGGGCTCTCCTTGTGGGTCTCCTCTCAGCCTGCCCGAGTGGTTCTCCTTGCTCCCCTCCTGCAGCCGCCGTGGTTGCCATGCCACTGCTGGACCTCCCCACTCCTGGTTAGATTAATTCCACAGCAGTGGTAGAGCTAACAGCTTCTATGGCCATCTTGCTGAGGCTGAAACCCTTAAAAGGCTCTTCTCTTTTTCTAGATTTGATGAGTTGGAATGATGCCCTAAATCCTCTTCCCTTGGTGCTTAGGGTTTTTGTTGTTTTCTTTTTTCCCTAAATTGCATTTAGTGAACTTGGAGCCTTTAATATGTTACTCTGCCCTTCTGCTGATCATCTCAGCTTTCACCAATTTGGCTCTCTGATAATGAAAGGAGCCAAAAATAGCAGTTGTGAAGCATAGGCTTTTTGATGTTTACTTGTACACTGCAGCAGATTGCAGATTGAATGGAGTCCAACATAAAATGACTGTCTTTTCTATTACTTAACTGCATACTCAGAAAGCAAAATCTACTATTACATTGTACCTCTGTTCTTGGGGTGTGTTGCACCTGTGGAACTCAGAACAGTTCAACACGTACTTCATCTTAAAAATACATTTTGGATATCAGTATCCCCTAAATATATCTGAAAGCTTCCTGCATTTTATCTAACTTGCAGAAAATCTTTAATATCTACTCTCTTCAGCCTGTTACTCACCATTTAGCAAGATGAAGTCAGTTATTAGCGTAACTCAATTCCATTTAGATATTCATAATGAATACATTTGGAGGTTTTGTTTTGTGTGGTTTTTTTTTTTTTTTTTTTTTGGTTTAGGCTATATCCCCGTCTGAATATTATGATTCTATTTAGCACAATTCCATAAAAACAGAGACTTAAAGGTTCAAGGCAGTGATGAAGTCAATTCTACTGTGAACGTGGCTTGTCAGTTTAGATTGAAGACCACACACCCTCCAGACTGGCAAATTCAAATATCCCCAGAGAGAGTGGTAGACTGTCTGGATAATCTTACCTCTCCAAGGCATGTAAGTCATCAGGTTTGGCCCATTCTTAAAGAACAGGTTGTCCTGGGATGTCAAAGCTAAAATACATCATTTAAGTTAATAATAATTCTGATGACTCAGTTGGATGACATTGTTTATTGTCAGGTGGAAAGTTACTCAGTCACCACATCTCGCTCTCTCTTAAATCATTAGATCGTCAGAAGTCAAACTGAAGCTCTCGTATTAGTCATAAAAGTATTTTATGTTGTTTGCAATGTTTGGCATCACTTCTCTGTATAACAATCTTATTACTTAATAAAAGCATAAATCAATGTAGAGGTTTTGTTAAAAACAAGAAACTATACATTGAAACTGATTTTTCATTATGTTTGCATTTTTAGGGGGATCCCAGGTTAATAATTTTCTACTTTTTTCACATATTATATTTTGCTCAGTTGAAGATACTGCAGGAAGACAGAGCTTTAGGCTGCCGATCAGGAGAATGGGGCTTCCCACTGTTGGTACAGAGTCAGTACCTGGCCTTCCGAGGTTTCAGGGGCAGAAAGCATGGTGGAAGGTAGCTGAATTCAGAAACCCCATTACTGCGCTTTACCAGCTGTGTGGCCTTGGGGAAATCACTGCATCTCTCTGAGTCTCAGTTTGCTTTTGCATTGACTGTTTCTAAATCAAGTCCAGAAAACAGCTGTAAATAATGAAGGAGAGAATGTCAAAACACAAATCAAAGGGGCCAAAGAGTCACATTCATGAACTTCAAATTAGGCAGGAGGGAACAAATAGAAAAACTAATGCAGGTGGGATAAGAGTTACATCTGAGAAGACCACGTGCCAGAACTGAGGGCTCTAAAAATTGGTGGGAAGCCAGACTGAGGATCTCAGATAGAAATGAAGTCAACCAAAGAGTGAGAGAAACAAAGGGCAGTGTCTGGGCATAGGTCCAGGTCCAGTATCAGGTAGAAGACACCAGCAACCTGAACAAACATCAGGCTATCGTAAGACCTGGGCTCTGTATTTGCTTGAAGGAGTCTTGGCGAGCTGGTGGGTCTGATTCTACAGAAGATAAGAAAAGACCAGAGAAGGTTGGCGTGACCTTCTGATGAGGCAGTTCCTGACAGCTGTGGAAGAAAAATACCTTTCAGATGCTTTCTTCTCAGAAACAAACTCACTTTTAAAGTAGAGGCCAAAGTGGGTATTCTCCATAAAAATGAATAATAAAATAGCAATAAATTAATATGTGTTGAAAATACAACCCTCTAGCTAAATATTTGGTAATATCAAGGGTCTGTCACTTTAAATAAAGTTATATTTCTATAAAGATATGTGAATATCTATGACTTTAATCTGGATTTTTTTCATCAGTATATTATTATTTGGGGATAGTTTTGTCTCCTTTTGGATTGTTCTTAGTAGGTAGATGAGACAAATAAGTTCTAAGTTGTTCACTCAGTGGTCATGAGTTTGGGCAAACTCCAGGGGATAGTAAAGGATAGAGAAGCCCGGCATGCTGCAGCCCATGGGGTCGCAGAGTAAGACATGAGTGAGCTACTGAACAGCAAAGTTACTGAGAACCACTGAGCATAGAACAAGCAAATTAGATTTGGTAAACATTTTATATGCACTTTTACTGTTAACCACTGTTTAAAGAAGGGAATATGAATTACTCCAAAAGACTTTTATGAATTAAAAGCAAAAATAAGCAAATGGGATCTAATCAAGTATAAAAGCTTTTGCACAACAAAGGAAACCATAAAAAAAATGAAAGGACAACCTACACACAATGAGAGAAAATATTTCAAATTATGTGACCAAAAAGGGCTTAATTTCCAAAATATACAAGTGGCTCATACAACTCAGTATCAGTAAAACAAACAACTCAATCAAAAAAATGGACTGAAGACCTAAATAGGCACTTCTCCAAAGAAGACACGACAGATGGCCAACAGGTACATGAGAAGATGCTCAATATTGCTAATTATTGGAGAAGTGCAAATCAAAATTATAGTGAGGTATCACCAGTCAAAATGGCTATCATCAAAAAGTCTATAGGTAATAAATGCTGGAAAGGGTGTGGAGAAAAGAGAACCCTCCTACACTGTTGATAAGAACATAAATTGGTGCAGTCACTATGTAAAACAGCATGGAGTTTCCTTAAAAGCTAAAAATAGAATTGCCAAATGATTTAGCAATTCCACTCCTGGGCATATATCCAGAATAGATGGAAGCTAGTTTGAAAATGTTTATAACAGCACTATGTACAATAGCTAAAGACATGGAAGCAACCTAAGCATCCATCAACAGATGAATAATAAAAGATGAATTGTATATATATTCAACTGAATATTACTTGACCATAAAAAGAATGAAGTAATGCTATTTGCAGCAACATGTATGGACCTAGACGTCATCATACTAAGTGAAATAAATCAGAGAAAGACAAAAATTATATAGTGTCATTATGTGAAATCTAAAAAAATTACAGATGAACTTATTTGAAAAACTGAAACAGATCCACAGACATAGAAAACAAGCTTATGGTTACCAAAGATGAAGTAGGGGGAGGGGAGAAATTAAGAATATGGGATTAACAGATACACACTTCTTTATACTTTATATAAAGTAAGCAGTTAGGATTTACTAGATAACACAGAGAGCTGTATCTTATAATGACCTACAATGGAAAAGAAGAAAAAAAACTATATATATATATATGTATATATGTATATATATAAATTGAATCGCTTTGCTATAAACCTGAAACTAACACAGTTTTGTAAACCAAATATTCTTCAATAAAAAATACTTCTGTAAAGGAAATGACACTCCACAAAAATCTGATTTGTAAATTTGTACACTCACATACCTGGTAAAGGATTACTTGTGAAGGCATTCTCACTCAGAACATTTAGTTCTACAGGCAGTGTTATAATATTAAACTGTGCAAATGATCAGAGTCTTGAAATAGGAAGACACATGTCTCTAGTCTTTACAATAAATGTCTTATCTTTCTGGAACATTCAAAAACTGTTTGTTTGTCTTATGTAAACTATGTTGTTGCGTTTTTATCACTAAGTGCCTGAGGGACCCCATGGACTATAGCCAGGCAGGCTCCTCTTCATGGGATTTCCCAGGCAAGACTACTGGAGTGGGTTGCCATTTCCTCTGCAGGGGATCTTCCTGACCCAGGGGTTGAAACTGCTATGGCTGACTCTTGATGTTTGACAGAAAATAACAAAATTCTATAAAGCAATTATCCTTCAATTAAAAAATAAATTTATTAAAATTAAAAAAATTATTTACAATATTGTGTTAATTTCAAGTATATAGCAAAGTGATATATGTGCACATATCTATATCTTTTAAAAACTTCTTTTCCATTATAGTTTATTACAAGATGTTGAATATAGTTGTCTGTGCTATACAAGAAGTCCTTGTTGTTTATCTGTTGTATACATGGTGGTATGCACCCGTTAACCTGCTAATCCATACTCCCAATTTAACCTCCCACCCACCTCCCCTTTGGTAACCATAAATTTGTTGTCTACATCTGTGAGGCTGTTTATGTTTTGTAAATAATTTGTACTATTTTTTAGATTCCACATATAAGTGATAAGCATATGATACTTGTCATTCTCTATCTGAGTTACTACACTTATGATAATCTTTAGGTCCATCCATGTTGTTACAAGTGGCATTATTTTATTCTTTTTTTAATGATTGAATGATGTCCCATTGTATATATGTAACACATCTTCATTATCCATTCATCTGTCAGTGGATTCTTCGGTTTGCTTCCATGTCTTGGCAACTGTAGCAGTGCAAACATTAGCTACATTTCAAATGCTCGAAGGTCATATGTGGTTAGTGGCTACTGTATTGCACAGCACAGATATAGAGTTTTTCTATCACTGAAGATAATTCTATCAGACAGTGATAGCTTTCTGATTCTAGTTTTACGGCCATATGACATCTGAGCATATTTTAGACCTGGAGTCTCATCATTAATATGTGTGCATTTTTGGTGGGGTTTTTCTATTAACAATGCATTTTTGAAGACTAAATCTATTGGGCTTATTGGTTGGGGGTTAGTGAGACTTTGAGGGTAGTTAATTCTTTGAGGTCTTCATAGAACTGTTCAACTTCAGCTTCTTCAGTGTTACTGGTTGGGGCATAGACTTGGATTACTGTGATACTGAATGGTTTGTTTTGGAAACAAACAGAGATCATTCTGTTGTTTTTGAGATTGAGTCCAAGCACTGCATTTTGGACTCTCCTTGATCATTATGGCTACTGTATTTCTTCTAAGAGATTCCTGCCCACATTAGTAGATATAATAGTCATCTGAGTTAAATTCACCCATTCCAGTCCATTTTAGTTTGCTGTGAAGAAAGCTGAGCACCGAAGAATTGATGCTTTTAAACTGTGGTGTTGGAGAAGACTCTTGAGAGTGAGAGAGTCACTTCCTAGGCAGGTTGATAAGAAGTCTAGGGGTCCCCAAGGAGAGAGGGGTCTGGAACTCTCAAGGAGGAAGAAAGGACAAACTTATTTCTCTACATTCCTTAGGATTATATAACAACAATGTATTCTGCCTGAGGAGAGTCTCTGGATTAAACCTTCTCTTTACAAGGATTATATAACAGCAATGTATTATGTATTCTGCCTGAAGACAGTCTCTGGATTAAACCTTCTGGCTAATTCTGTTATCTTAAAATGTAAATTATGGGAGTAGGTCTGGTGAGGTCTTTACAACCTCCAGACCTTCTTTGGATTAGTTGGAGAATATATAAACTCATTGCTAAAACTAACAAGCGGGTACTCTTTCTACTCCCTTCTGATGCCTATGTCAGAAGCTTTCTCTGTCTCCTTTATACTTTAATAAAACTTTATTACACAAAAGCTCTGAGCGATCCAGCCTCGTCTCTGGCCCCGGATTGAATTCTTCTCCTCCAGGGGCCAAGAATCCCGTCGTGATTCAACAACAACCTTTCAAGAGTCCCTTGGACTGCAAGGAGATCCAACCAGTCCATCCTAAAGGAGACCAGTCCTGGGTGTTCATTGGAAGGACTGATTCTGAGGCTGAAACTCCAATACTCTGGCCATCCCATGCAAAGAGTTGACTCACTGGAAAAGACCCTGATGCTGGGAGGGATTGGGGGCAGGAGGAGAAGGGGATGAGATGGCTGGATGGCATCACTGACTCGATCCACACGAGTTTGGGTGAACTCTGAGAGTTGGTGATGGACAGGGAGGCCTGGTGTGCTACAATTCATGGGGTTGCAGAGTCGGACACTACTGAGTGACTGAAGTGAACTGAACTGAACTCTTTGAGGAACAATATATCAGAAATTTAAGATGACTGATGTTCATAAAGCAGATACAAAGTGAAAAAATAAGTTTTAGGGAAAAAGTTGTAGAGAGAATCTAAAGTTTTATTTGGATTAAAAAGCAACCTAAATTTGAAATAATTGAAACTCTGTAGGCTAAACCCACTGGTGGTCATTACCCTGAGTTAGCGCTTCCCAGGTGGTACTAGTGGTAAAGAACCCACCTGCCAGTGTAGGCCTAAGAGACTCTGGCTTGATCCCTGGGTTGAGAAGATCCTCTGGAGGAGGGCATGGCAACCCACTGCAGTATTCTTGCCTAGAGAATCCCATGGCAGGCTACATTTCACAGGGTCACAAAGAGTTGGACATGACTGAAGTGACTTAGCACACATATATGACCTGAGTTACAGACTTGAAATATTGTGCTCTTTCCTCCTTTTTTTCTTTGCACACAATGTATACTGACAAAGCATATGGAGGTCATTAATCCATACTGGACATGCATCTCTTCATCTTAGATGCAAATAGATCCAGCTCAAATCTGTGGCCTTTCTCCATCATTGACTATTTCACTTGACAAGAAAATGTTGAATAAAGAAGTGTTATGGAGCACAAATTGTCTAACTTATTACAGTTACTGGAATTTTTAATTAACAAAAACAGAATCATGGGAATAAGCTGTGTTTTTCTTATTTTCTTATTAGTGATGGTCATATATTTTCATTAGAGAATTATTTCACAAAGTCACAAAGAAGTTTAGCAATGATCATTTATGTATAAAAATGAAGATAAATTTCCTTTTCAGTAAACAACCTGAAGTCACAGAGAGAACCCACTAGGAGACTCCTCAAATCATTCAGTTCAGTTCGGTTCAGTTCAGTCACTCAGTCATGTCTGACTCTTTGTGACCCCATGAACTGCAGCATGTCAGGCCTCCCTGTCCATCACCAACTTCTGGAATTCACTCAGACTCACGTTCATCGAGTCGGTGATGCCATCCAGCCATTTCATCCTCTGTCATCTCCTTCTCTTCCTGCCCCCAATCCCTCCCAGCATCAGAGTCTTTTTCAATGAGTCAACTCTTTGCATGAGGTGGCCAAAGTACTGGAGTTTAATAGGTGTAGGATAAAATAGTCAGCTACAGAACCATGATTTAAGAAATTGAGTCAGATTCTCATTTCATTTTCATATCCCAAAGAACATACTCATGGATTGAAAATTTCCTTGTACCTAAACCAATAGATGTGAAAATGTTATCATTCTGTTCCTGTACTTCACAGGAATTATATAAGAAATAATCATTCGAGTAATTGTTGGTGCTATATAGCAGGGAGATATAACACAGTTTCCTTTTTAAATCTTTGTGTAGAAAAGTTCAGGTACCCCTCATGACTTGGCACATGCTGGCTATCAGCAATACCCTAACTAGGGGTTTGGTTATTTGCGTCATTTTGAATGACTATTTATTTATAGGTCCCTTGAGGATTGAGCACTTGAGTACTTCAGTAGCCTCAAGGATTGAGAACATTGACTTTACATAGCCCTTAGGTTTTTTTTTTTTTTTTTTCTGAAAATTCACACAATATGGGGATGACGGTGAATGTTCTAAATTAGAGGATGTGGGCTTGCTGTAAGTGAAGAGTCATGCAAATTGGTTTCTAAGTGTCTGGCACTGTTTTCATAATTTGCAAAGCTGGAAAATTAGATGGATATAAATTCCAAACAACATATTATTAAAACAAACAAACAAACAAAACAAAAATAAATAGAAATACAAACACAAGTATCAACGACTAACCCAGGGCAGCTTACCTTGTTTTGTCAGTGATCACTAGCTCATGGGAACACACTTACTGATCTTCAGCCTTATTCCATGCTGTCTTGGAAGCATCTAGTGAGATGCCTGGAGTCCATATCTGCTTCTCTTCAGGGACACTTTCTGTCTCAACATGGTAGAGTTTTCAAGGCAGAGTCTAGATGTGATCCAGAGGTGATCACAAGGTATCAAACCAGCTCCGAGTCTTGCCCTAGTCCTCGGAGCACCCTTCTTTTCTCCGTGTTTAGGTCAGATTTGCTGAGAATTTGTATAGGCTCCTCTACTTTCTTTAGCTTTCATATACTTTCTGAGGTTACTACCCTGTACTTGGCAGTGGCAGCTGCTGAATGAAAGACTTTCATTGGAAATCTATTCAATATGCCAAGTCAAATGCCTCTGTCCATTTAGGGGTCAAAGAGATGTTTCTATCTTCAAGTGAGAAATGAAGGCAAAAGAAGTTGGAAGAGCCAAGCTTTCTTGGTTCTGCGGAGGCACCAGAAGGACAGAGTTAAACCATTGAATTACTTTTTGGAGGAGGGGAGGTTACCCACCACTTTGCCTCAAGAACAGTTATTTTCACTTTCTTATTTACTAACGAATTAGCTTCACTTTGAAACTTTTATAGCCACAGCTCAAAACAACGAACACCTTCAGAAAACTCACCGAGGGCCAGAGAGTTATCAACAAGCCTAAGAGGAGGAACTAAGAATTCCCCTGACAGTTTCTCTAGACTGTTCTTGGAAAGCCCCAGGCTGGTGCTGGTCATATTGCTTTATATTCAGAATCTTAAGTGCTGAACCATGAAGGGGACAATTTTGAATTTTCAGGAGCACTAAAGCACCAGAAATTATTGGGGTCAGTAAGTTTGTAAATGGGAACACCCCACCAAATACCTAAAACTAAGAAGTCCTATAGAATTGAAAGAGGTATTTGGGAAAATTTGGGTTATATTGCAAATATGTGATTTGGATATTTTCTATACATCCTTCAGCTGCTGTGTTGAACAACAAAAAAAATTTTGCTTTTATTCTTTTTTTGACTGCTCCCATCTGTGGGGAAAAAATCTGATGGCAGATATTCCTCAAAGCTGCATTGAGAGGAGAGCTTTCTCATCGAAGTCCCTCAGCAAGATGTTATTTTAAATGAGAACATTAGGTCTATCCGAAGGCAACACACACTTGAGGAAAAGACTGCCCATACTTTGTAAGGCTAGCTTATTAAAACGTTCTGCAGTGACAAGATGGTATTGTGGAATGACTTTTTAAATTGTTTTTCCAAGTAATTGGCAATGTTTAATTAGGCTTCAGCTAACAGACTTTAAGTTAATTAAGACAAATGGCTCTGCTATGGCTAATTGTTAGAATATGCTGATCTGGGGAGCATCTGATGACGATGGGAATCTGTCCTTGTGTACTTATCCTGAGCATCACTGAGATGACACAGACAGGCCTGTCTGTCCCTGCTTGGAAATCGTTTGGGGTGACTCGTCTGATCACACTGCTGGAGTTGACCAGAGTTGACCACACTCCAGAGTTTGAGCTAACCTGCTACTGACTGGAAATTTAGAGTTTCATTATCAAATGAATCTGTGATAGCAACTTGTATTTAATGGTGGTAAAGAACCTGCCGGCCAGTGTAGGAGATGTAACAGGCACAGGTTGGATCCCTGGGTCAGGAAGATTCCCTTGGAGGACATAGCAGCCCACTCCAGTATTCTTGCCTAGAGAATGCCATGTACAGAGGAACCTGGTGGGCTACAGTCCATGGAGTCAGAAAGAATCGACATGACTGAAGCGACGTATCACGCACTGGCTTACATCCCTTGCATCAGATTCCTTCCCAGACTCACATTAGGGCTGGAGTGGCCCTCAGAGAATAGCTGTGCCAGTGCCTGAAGTCTGATAGAAGCAAAGGACCAGAAAGGAGGAAAGATTTGCCCAAGGCCACCCAGACTTTAGAACTGGGCTCTTCTGCTTGTTTCCCTCTTCTGCTCTCTTCTTAATAAGTTGTATCCAATTTAGCAGTTAACTTTAACCCTTTCAGGACAGAGATCAGAAAAGATTTGCAGCTGGAAGGTGGGGATGAGCATTTCTAACTGGCTGCCATTATGTCCAGCTTGCGAACCCCTGACAGCACTGGTTGTTGGTGGCCTGTCTCCTGTCCTTCTGCTTCCAAGGTTCAGTGCTTGAGAGAGCAGGGCCTGCAGGCTGGCAACAGGGGGCATTTACCATGGGCTTCCTGTGGACTGAGGACACCTGCTGCATTGAGAGGGCAGGGAAAGACTTTGTAATACAGCTTAATGAAATAAAGGGACTCCGGCACCTTTGCTTGAAAGTAGTGCTTCTAACTGCTCAGTCTTCTTGAGGTTTCCATCTCCATTTTCGAAGGATGAATTCTTTGACTTTCTTATTTTCAGTCATTTCCTGTCACTCACCACCTTCCTGTCATCCTCCTCCTGCCCTCCACTTGCCTCTGCTTATTTCCTCATGTTCATTTACCTTTGCTTCGTGGTGGTGACTCTTGAAGTTCTCACTTCCTTCTTGTTTCAACATCTTCTCCATTTGCAGCTTAAACTGAACAGCTTTCTGATTTTCTTAAGTTGGTATTTGATTCTGTTGAAGTATACAAACATCCCAGAACAATAGCTGATGTATAATAAGCACTCCCCAAGGTATAGCTATTTTTTCCTTATTATCAATCCATTTGTTTTCTAATCTTTCTCTCGTTCTGCCAACAGTTCTATTTTTATACTATGCTTATGCTCTCTTAATAAAGTCCTACTATCTCCTGTCACTCAGCTCTTCATCTGACTTTGAATGTTCCCTCCATGTTTACACTCTAGACCTGACATAATTAAGGACAAGCTGCTCTTCCAAGAGGATTTTCACTTCCTTGATGAAAAGTGAAAGCATATGACTTTAAGATGTTATTTCAAAATTCACATTATATACCCCAATTATACTATGTTAGGATAGCTGTTTTGTTGGAGCTATGTACTTTATTCATTACTGATAACTATTGTAAAAATTAATCTTAAGTCTTCTGAAATTTTTAGTTTGTAGAATATTTATAGAGTTCTTAAAAGTATAAATCTCAAAAAAATGAAAATTTTTGGGAAAAAACAACAGCAAAAATGAGATGTTGAACTGAAGGCAATAATCAAAATGAGTAATGACCTTGTCAGTGTAAAAATTTTGTATGGAGAGTAATAATAGAGAGTCACTTCAGATATTTGTCATAATGGAAAGCTAGGCTGTTTGCCAGTTATCCTAACAACTGATAAGGTAACAAACATTAAAAAAAAATCTACATGAAGGTTAAGTTTCTCTTTAACAGACATATTAGATAAATCACTGGAGATGGTGACTGCAGCCATGAAATTAAAAGACACTTACTCCTTGGAAGAAAAGTTATGACCAAACTAGATAGTATATTCAAAAGCAGAGACATTACTTTGCTAACTAAGGTCCATCTAGTCAAGGCTATGGTTTTTCCAGTGGTCATGTATGGATGTGAGAGTTGGACTGTGAAGAAGGCTGAGCCCCGAAGAATGTATGCTTTTGAAGTGTGGTGTTGGAGAAGACTCTTGAGAGTCCCTTGGACTGCAAGGAGATCCAACCAGTCCATTCTGAAGGAGATCAGCCCTAGGATTTCTTTGGAAGGAATGATGCTAAAGCTGAAACTCCAGTACTTTGGCCACCTCATGTGAAGAGTTGACTCATTGGAAAAGACTTTGATGCTGGGAGGGATTGGGGACAGGAGGAGATGGGGACGACCGAGGATGAGATGGCTGGATGGCATCACAGACTTGATGGACATGAGTCTGAGTGAACTCCAGGAGATGGTGATGGACAGAGAGGCCTGACGTGCTGCAATTCATGGGGTTGCAAAGAGCTGGACACGACTGAGCTACTGAACTGAACTGAAGAAAAAAGAAGGCAAACAGCTAGAACACATGCTTGACTATATTTAATTAAAGTGTTATAGTTCACAGTAATTTCATTGTCCTAGTTTTCCATCCTATACATTTTCCATCCTATACATTGTTGGAATGGAATAAATATTCTACATAGACTGAGGCTGATTAAAGACAGGACTCTGTGTGAACTGACTGCCACAGATAGTTTCAGCTGAAGCCCAGAATAGAAATGCTGTGGTTTAGAATTTCACAATTATTTTCAAAACCAATGCAGTTTCTTTTTCAAACTGAAAAGCAAAACAAAACCAAATGGTACTACATTTGTTAAAACACTTTTGCCACTTGTCCTTAACTCTTGATTGCTAGCAATATTATAGATTCATAATTAGCATCCAGAAAAGAAATATAGGCTGCCAAATCAAAGAAAACATGGTTTTACCTGACATAAAAGCATACCAATGAGAGTGGGAAACTTGTTAAAGTGTGCCTTGATGGATGTTTAAAAAATCGTGAAAAATAAAATTCAAGAGAAGCTGGGGAAAATAATGAGAAAATATATCATTCTATCTACTGTGACAAGCTTGACCCTGGACCTGTCTTCTAGAGGGTTGAAGTTTAGATGCTTTTCCAGCAACAAAACTCAAAGGCTACGTCAATTAAGTACTCTGTGTCATACTGATACCACTTGGTAATTTCTGTCTTCCTGATTGATTTACAAAAGATAAAAGTCCTGCTTTCTATATAGCAGAGATGAACATGGTAGCCAAATCCTTTGATTCAGCTGTGGGTCAATTGGAACATGAAAAGAATATTTATGCTCCGGCCATACAAACTTAACTTTGTTAGTTTCTCAGTCATTTCTGCTTCACTAGACAAAACTCTCGGTTACTTTGCAGGCCAAAATATCCTAATCTTCTCCTCAGGAAGATTATAATTGGTGATAAAAGTGGAGGTCTATTTGTGGACTTGGATCAGATTTTCTGGTGGAATTTGGGCTTTACCTTTCTCTGTGACTTAAGTAGGTTAGATCACCTCTCCACCTCTCACTTTTCTCATCTATCTAGCTGTGGTGAATATTAAAGATAATATCTGCAAAGTGATGACACAGTGCCTGGCATGCAGTAAAAGCTCTCTATAGTTCACTTGAGACGGTGGTGATATGGAGCCTTTCACAACCTCTCAGCAGTACCATTGGCCTCACTTAGGACAGTACTCATCATGCGGTATTGCTATTGCTCACTTAACTGTCTCCCTTCACAGACCATAGGCTCTAAGAGAGTGGGGATGATGTACATCTTATTTCTTGACTGATCACCAGTCGATTCCAGCACCTACCATATTGCCTGGTCCTTAGTAGGTTCTCATCAATAGTCTTCAGTGAAGGAATAATTGATATATGGCACTTTAAGAAGATTTACTCACTGTGGGATTCTGGGAAAGTCACACCATCTCTTTGAGGCATATGTCCGTCAGCTATGAAATGAGGATGAGATCTGAGATAACTACTGTGAAATGCTTTTAAAGTTATGTTTTATTTGATTTCCATTTTACAAAGGTATGAAATAGTTAACAAGCACAAGAACAGCAAAGGGAAAGTAGTTATGGTTCACTTCCAGAAAGGTAGTGCGATCCAGTAGTAAACAAACTTTGCTTAGTCCTAAAGCCTAGTCTCGTTGTGGTCCAATATACTCATCTGTCCAAAGACTTGCACATCTAAAAATAAAGCCTTTCTAAAGCTTAAAAGCCTTAAGATAATCCCCATTGAGGGAGATCCAGATTCAGACTACTCTGAAAGTCAATTCAGGGTCCTCTGCAGCGTACACTGACCAATAACGAAGTCCTGGGACTTGTGCACAGGATGCTTGGCACTCTCAGATGATGGACACTTGCCAGGCTTATCAATGGATGTGTCTGCATGGTGGGTCTGCTTAGCAGATGTCATCTTACTGATCACTTACGGTGAACGATGTTGGATCTATGATCTCCAAAGAAGAAGATTCAGTTTCAGGACCAAGGTCCAGGATTGATCCCTCAAGAGCTTTTGCGTGGCAGTCACTTGTTTTATTCAAGTGAAAAAGGGACAGAGAAAGCTTCTGACATAAATATCAGAAGGGGGATGGAGAGTAACTCCCTCACTAGTCTTAGCAAGGGAATTATACACTTTTTCAGTTGGTTATTACAATAAATCAAAAGAATGTCTCAAGGTTGTAAAAATTTTATCGGACCCATTCCCACAATATACATGAAGGAGAAACTGTCCTCAACCAAGATACATTGTTATTATATAATTCTTACTAAGGAGTGTAGGAAAAGACGTTTGTCCTTTACTCCTCCTTGAGAATTCCAGACCCCTGTCTCCTCTCTGAGAGCCCCAGACCCCTTTCCTCTCCTCAGGGACCCCAAACTTCTTATCAATCTGCCTAGGAATTAACTTTCTCATTTCCTTGTCATTTTTCCTTCTGGGAAGCTCCACTCCCATGGTGAGATAGCCAGAATGGTACAGGCCTGTTTATTCCTACTCCCAAATCCTTTCAGCAAGATGAACAGGCTGATTCCCCATCTCTTTAGCTGTACTCCTCTCTAACGATGTGACCCTTTGGGCTGGGGGTGGGGAACCACTGGTTATCATAAAGTCACTGACTACTATAAAAGACTACTGTCTAGAGGCCATCTTCTAAATTAAACATAAAATTAAAGAGGAAAATATTACTTACAAGTTAAAGTCCCTGTAAAAGTAAGAGGTTTTTGCTCTAGGCAACATAAATATTTTAACCCGGTTCTCCTTGGCAGTTTCACAGAATTTATTCTTTTCTTATTACACTATAAGTATACCTACAAGAGGTGCAGACCACACGCGTTGTTCATAGTATACAGTGGTCTTGCAGGAAGCAGAAGATCATTGTAAAATAAAAGATTTCATAAAAGCAGCAACAACCAAAAATTGCTTTAACACTTGACGGTAACACATTTATATGCCCAATTGAAGTAATGACACTATATTGATGCCCTTATGTAGTATATACTAACAAGAGTACATTTGAGAAAAATAGAATGGTAACTATCCTGAAATGCTACATCGGTTGCAGCAATCTACTGTAATGAAACTTCATTGCAATACTAAATTTCATACTGAAAATTCATTCTCAGTTTATGATGTTTTTCATAAACTCTGACAAGAGTACTTTGTTTCAAACAGGTAAAGAAAAATCTTTTACCTACTGGTAAAAAAATCCCCTTAGAGACAAAATTTAAAATACAAACCACAGTCTCCTTACTGGATAAAGCATATAATTTTCCTTCTTAGGTGCATGGATTTAAAACAGCTGCCAAGCCTACTTAATTATGCACCCTTAGAGTCAATAGAGAAATGATGGATTTTCATTTTGATAGCAACCACATTGGGTGTTTATTTAGTCAGTGTGGGTAATTATTCCGGTTCTTATTTGAAAATTTTCTCCAGAATTGGTTGCATAGTGTTCATGAAAGGCTGTGATCTCAATATTCAGCATTTCAGGACCTCTCTTTCTTCTCCTTTTTTTTTTTTGTTAAATGAGATTTTTCTCTGAATTTAAAAAGTGACTTTTTGCCTACAGGTACACAAACATTAATTCCTTCTCCAGAAAATGAGAGGTACTAAAGTGCTGTATGGAAGTACATTTTTATGTTTCAGGGCAGAGGTCTGAAAGTAAAATGGACTGGTCAACAACTCAGGGGGCCACTTTTATGGCCAACATTTTTCATTCCAATTCTTTAATCCTTTACTGTAAAGTACTGAAGCCAGGGCAATGGATCAAGGAGGCCCCTAATTTTATGAAAGGTAAGCTGTGAAGGTGCCCACACTCTGTCTATCTGCTGATTTGAATTGGTTTTCTGAGTAAGAAGAAATAAGGAAGAACTTCAAGCTCCTAAATAAAAAGCTATAAAAACAACAACTTTCTACTATGATAGCGCTTATGTATTTGGGAAGTATCTTCCCTTCATTTATCTTGTTTTAGCATCACAGCCATAATAGAAGATCAGTAGGGAAAGATATTCTTTTATCTATTTTTAACTGATAATGAAACTGAGTCTTAGAGTTGTTAAGTGCTTTGATTAAGTCAAACACCTATATATATAGCATGGGAACATATATACTACTATATGTAAAATTGATAGCCAGTGGAAATTTGCTGTATATCTAAGAGAACTCAAACCAGGGCTCTGTGACAACCTTGAGGGGTGGGATGGAGTGGGAGGTGGGAGGGAGGTTTGAGATTTCAAGAGGGAGGGGACATATGTATACCTGTCTATCACTGATTCATGTTGCTGTATGGCAGAAACCAACACAATATTGTAAAGCAATTATCCTTCAATCAAAAATGAATAAATTAAAAAATAAGCAAAAACACCTATATAGTATATTGGGTGCTCAGAAAGAACTCAAGACTCAGAACTCCTACTGCAGGTTCTTTGCATGTATAGCCATTTCTTCTTGTATC
Source organism: Nanger dama (assembly GCA_917880005.1). Taxonomy (NCBI): domain Eukaryota; kingdom Metazoa; phylum Chordata; class Mammalia; order Artiodactyla; family Bovidae; genus Nanger; species Nanger dama. The sequence goes on from CAKJTW010000040.1 coordinate 595,805, forward strand.
TCGATGGGATAGATGAAAGGAACCTAGAAGCTATCAGAAGAAGGGCTCATAAGAGCCTATTTTAGGATTACTAGATAAAACAAAGGACACCCAGTTAAAGATGCTGTGTTCAGTCAGCATTTTGTGTCCGCTCAGATGCAAAATGATACAAGAACTGCATCATGCCAGGTTTCCCTGTCCTTCATTGTCTTCTGGAGTTTGCTCAGATTCATGTCCATTGAGTTGGTGACACTATCTAACCATCTCGTCTTCTGATTCCTCTTCTCCTTTTGCCTTCAGTCATTCCCAGCATCAGGGTCTTTTCCAGTGAGTGGTCTCTTCACATCTGGTGGCCAAAGTATTAGAGTTTCAACTTCAGCATCAGTCCTTCTAATGAATATTCAGAGTTAATTTCCTTTAGGATTGACTGGCTTGATCTCCTGGCAGTCCAAGGGACTCTCAAGAGCTTTTTCCAGAATCATAATTTGAAAGCATCAGTTCTTTAGCACTCAGTTCTTCATTATGGTCCAACTCTCACAGCCGTACATGACCACTGGAAAACCCATAGCTTTGACTATGTGGGATCTTTGTTGACAAAGTAATGTTCTGCGTCTTTTAATTTCATGGCTCCAATCACCGTCTGCAGTGATTTAGGAATCAAAGAAAATAAAATCTGTCACTAAGTTTCCATATAAACAACCAATGCACTTTTAACATAAGTATGTCTCATAAAATATTTGGGACCTACTCTTTCTAAAAAATTATGCATCATTGATCTACAATTCACATTTAACCAAACATATTTTTTTCTTCTAAATCTGGCAGTCCTGTCCTATCCTTCTCTGAGTAACCCAGGTTACATCTTTCAGTGTCAACAACCTGTAGTCTAACCTAGTATTATGGGTTGAACTATGCCATCTGAAGAGGACATTCTAACCCCTGGGACCTCAGAATATGACTTTATGTGGAAATAGGGTCTTTATAGAGGTCATCAAGTTAACATGAGGTCATTAGGATGGGTCCTAATCAGTATGTCTGGTGTCCCTATAAAAGGAGACTTTTAAAAATTTTAACTTTTATTATATATTGGAATATGGCTAATTACAATGTTATGTCAATTTCAGGTGCACAGCAAAGTAATTCAGTTAAATATATACCTGTAGTCTGTTCTTCCTCACATTCTTTTTTCATTTAGGTTGTGAACTAGAGTTCTACTCATAAGTCATTAGGTTATGAGTAGATTTCCTTGTGCTATATAGTAGGTCCTTGTTGGCTACTTATTGACTATATAATTGTATGCATATGTTAATCCAAACCTTGCAATTTACCCCTTCCCCCAAAAAGAGGGGCATTTGAACACAGAGACAAACATGCACAGAGGGAAGACAATTAAAGACACACGAGAGATGGCCATGTGACCGGAGTGATGCATTGATAAGCCAAGAAAACCATTCCTTGCCAGCAAATAGAAGAGGAAAAGGAGCATTCTGCTCTGGTGTCTTTAGAGGAGCGTGGTCCTGCCAACACAGCCTGCAGAACTGTGAGACAGTAAATGTCTATTGTAAGTCACCCCAGTTTTGGTACTTCATGATGACAACCCTAGAAAGCTAACACACATTATTTAAGGCGGCATACAATTTACTTCTCTTCCTTTCACATTCTTACAGGCCAGTGGCTCTGAAGTTGCTCCCTGCACATACTCACTGTGTATCTTTTTCATGTGGGGACCTATGTGGATGGTGGAAAGGTCTATGCCTTGTGGTAAGTACTGTAGCTGCGTTGAACCACTGATTTTACAGCTTTTGATCTACCTGAGGTCTTACTGGAGCTTCTGATTCTCCTCACTTTGTATACCCAAATGTGAAAATTTTCTCTCCTATCTGAGAGGAACATACCACAATGATAGATTGTGGTAAATGATAGATTAATCAGAGAAAACTACTAGAGAATAAGTTTGGTCACAAATCCAGTCAAAATCTCCTGCCAAGTTCTAATACTTTTCAAAATATTTGACATCTTGGGATGATGTAATCAATCAGAGCCACAAGAAGATGTGAAATGTGGCAGCAGAAACTGTAAATACCATGGACTCTTTAGGAGAAAACAACTCTCTTCAAGACATTATCTATGTGGTAGCTTTGCTCCTGCTCTGTTGAGAGGCCAGTCAGCCCCAGTTCAAGAGCACTGAGCAAACTGTCTCCTGTGGTGCCCTCTGTAGCCAAGTAATGATTTGGATTGCTTTGTTCATTAAAAGCGTGTTTTCCTCTTTTCCTCTCCAGTGACGTTTAATGGAGAGGGCGCTTCTTTGAAGTTAGCAGCTGGTAAGAAAGACAACAGGCACATTGACCTACTGATCACCCTGACCTCTCATCAGCCTTGAAATCACAGAATGACAAATGTATGGACTACAACATGTTATTCAACTTAAATTGGTGACGAGGGTCATTACAAACCCAGAAGACTGCAAAATGCCGTATAGTCCTGGTGGCTCAGACAGTAAAGAATCCCCCTGCCAGTGCAGGAGACACAGGACACACGGGTTCTGTCCCTGGATTGGGAAGATCCCCTGGAGAAGGGAATGGCAACCCACTCCAGTATTCTTGCCTGGAGAATTCCAGGGACAGAGGAGCCTGGTGGGCTATAGTCCACGGGGTCACAAAGAGTCAGACATGACTGAGAGACTAACACACATGTATTCTCTGATTAAGGCTAAAGTTACAAGAGATTTGCCCAGAGATGCAAGCCTCCTTTTAAGGTAGTAAGACTATCAACTGCTTGTTGCACATTTATGAATGTACAGCCCATGTTCTTGATTTCACTCTTGCTGTTACCTCCACTTGTCTGCTTTTCTGCAGCTGTTCTTCATCATTCTGGTGTCAGCTCTTCAGGAGCCTTTCTGAACACACCTCTCTTATTCCATAACTCTCTCTTTGTTACCCTGTTTTATCTTCTCAGTGCAATTATTGCTTTGAAAATTCTCATTTGTGTGTTTGCTATATGTTTATTGTCATCTCTCTGCACTAGAATAAGAGGCTCACTAAAGGCATCTTAACTGGCTTTCCATCCATATGTGTTGAATGAATGAACACTAGCTCTGTGACTATGGTCAATATTCAGTTGTCTCATCTGTAGAATTGAGACAATATTAATATCATAGGGATGGGATGACCTGGAGGGATGGTATGGGGAGGGAGGTGGGAGGGGGATTCAGGATGGGGAACACGTGTATGCCTGTGGTGGATTCATGTTGATGTGTGGCAGAACCAATACAATATTGTAAAGTAAAAAAAAAAAAAAAAGAAGAAGAAGAATTAAGTAAGGTAATGATTCTAAGGACAGGAATTTGTATCCTATATCTTACTTCTTATAAGCATTTCTGGAGCCAAGTCCTAAAACATCACCCATATTTTACAAAAGAAAAATCAAGTTTCAGAGGCTAACTAATCTGCCAAAGGCTATAGCAAATGTTAGATCCAATATTTGAACCAAAGATTCTAGACTTTAAAACTGCTTTCAGAACTGCCGATGAACTTCACAGATAAAATCAACATGAAAAATCTCAAGAATGTCCAACTTTGGATTTTGTTCTTCTATCCTGGCCCCTGTCTAAACTAAATTTTGTCCCAGTATACAACTTCTGAAAACTGGAAAATATGGAAGCAATCAAAAGATCTGGGATCAGCACGTTTATTAGGAAAAGAAGAAAAAGAAAATAAACTTTTTTTTAAATTAAGCAAACACCTATCAGATAATATGTTAAAATACATTTTGAAAAATTTCAAAATCTGTCAAATTTCAGTGTTAGGGAGCAGATGTAGGTAAAAGAAAAAATGTTACTATGTAATTTTAAAAGGTGTGAAGTGACAACTAAAATTCAATCTTAGTGAAAGCCTACACACGGAGCAGAATCAATGACATGAGGCCACCAGAAGTAATTTCTGTGAGACAAAGAGAAAGGAAGTAAAAAGTAACTTCTTCCTCCCACTTCTCTCTAATGATTGAAAACACATGCAGCCGTGAAAGCTGGGGTTGGAACAAGATGGCTAAGTAGGAAGACCCTAAACTCCTCCCATCTTTGAGCACATCAAAAGTACAACTACATAGAAAGCAAATATCTCTGCAGATCACCTGAAGACTATCAAAACAGCTCTTTTGTGATGAAGGTTGTACAGAAAGAACTGGGATCAGGTTGGAGGGGAGGAGGTGCAATCTATTCAGGATCCTCAACCATGGCGTGTGACCCAGAAGATGAAGAGACTGTCATAGGCCCAAGGATCCTCCCTAATAAATGAAGGGTTTCAGCCCCATACTGGGCATCCCAACCCTGGGGTCCAGCACTGGGAAGATTCTTTGACCGCCTTGAAGACCAGTAGAGTTCCAGGGAGCCGTAGGAAACTGAGACTCTGCTCCTTACGAACTTGCAGACAGCCTTGCTTGTTCCCAGTTCCAGAGAAGCAGCAGCAGGTTAAAAACTGCCTGGTACTTGCTCAGCCTGCCAGGACCACCTCAGTTTTTCTCCCAGCCCATACCAGGCTCCTGCTCCAGCCTCTTCTGGTCTGGTGCTACTCCCAGCTACGGAGGAGATCACTATCATGCTGGGGATAAGTGGAGCTAGCTCAGATTTACAGATTTAGCTTCTTGGACCTTGGCTCCACTTCTGACCAAGGCAACTGCTGCTGCATCAGGGAGAAGTGGAATTAGCTCAGATTTTTGGCTTTAGCCTCTGGGGCCCTGGCTCTGGCCTCAAACAAGACAGAAACCAACATCGTCCTGGGGAAAAGCAGAAGCTGAGACTTGTGGTTCCAGCACCTCGGGCTTTGGCCTTACACTCAATCAAGGCTGAGACCACCACTGTGGTGAGCAGAAGCCCAACTCATTCAGGGCTCTTACTCCAGCCCTTGGGCCCCAGCCTTCAGGGTGTCCACCTTCAGGGTGTCAATTGCCATGAAGCCTGGGAGAAGCCCTGGCTCACAGCTGGCTCTGGCTAAAGCCCCTCCATCTCCAACCTTGTGCCCCACCAAGGTGTCAGCTGCCAGTGCACCCTGGGAGAACATATAGCCTGTCTCACTTCAGATTCAGCTTTCGCACCAAAACCACTGAACACAGGTAGACTGTATGAGGATACATCCACATAAGGATAACACCTTCAAGACAAGGATAGGTAACTGTCTTACATAATTGCAAAGAGACAAACAGAAAAAAATCAAACAAAATGAGGAGACAGAGGAGAGTGTTCCAAATGAAAGAAAAGATAAAACACCAGAAAAACCCCAACTGAAACAGATGAATAATTTATGTAATGAAGAGTTCATGCAATAGGATTAAAAATGCTCACTGAATTGGAGAAAAGAATTGACAAAGTAAAACTTCAACAGAGAATAGAAAATACAAAAGGGACAGTTCAGAACTGAGGAATACAATAACTGAAATGAAAAAAAATAAACTAGAAGTAATTAACAGCAAATAGGTAATACAGAAGAAAGCATAACTATCAGAAAGAGAAATCAAGAAAACAATCCCATGTATAATTGAATGAAAAGCAATAAAATACTTAGGAATAAATTTAACCGAGGAGGTGAAAGACCTGTACTATGAAAACTGTGACACTGATGAAGATGATACAAACATATGAGAAGATACATCATGTTCATGAGTTTAAAGAGTTAATATATCCATACTGCCCAAAGCAATCTACTTATTTAATATATGTCCTTTCAAAATATGGAGCTTCACAGGTGGTGCAAGTGGTAAAGAATCCATTCGCCAGTGCAGGAGACACAAGAGACACGAGTTCAATCACTGGGTCAAGAAAATCTCTTGGAGAAGGAAATGGCAATCCTCTCCAGTATTTCCTGCCTGGAAAACTCCATAGACAGAGGAGTTTGGTGGGCTATAGTCCATGGGGTCACAAAGAGTCAGACATGACTGAGCACACATATACACACTATCAAAATATTCATGGTGTTTTTCACAGAACTAGAACAAATAATCCTAAAATTTGTATGGAATCACAATTCCAAATAGCCAAAGCAATCTTAAGAGAGATGATTAAACCTGGAGGTATCACATGTCCTGACTTCAGACTATACTGCAAAGCTACAGTAATCAAAAGAGTATGGCACCAGCACGAAAACAGTCACATAGATTAATGGACTAGAATGGAGAGTCCAGAAATAAACCCATACACCTGTGGTCAATTAATTGGTAACAAAGCAGACAAGAATATACAAAGGGAAAGATAGTCTCTTTAAAAGTTCTATTGGGAAAACTGGACAGCTACAAGCATAAATATTAAACTAGAACATTTTCTTTTACCAAATACAAAAATCAACTCAGAATAGGTTTAAGATCTAAATGTTAGATCTGAAGCTGTAAACTCCAGTATGCTCTTTGACACTGGTGTTAACTTTTTTTTTTTTTTTTTTGGATATGTCTCTTCAAGCAAGGGAAACAAAAGCAAAGATAAACAAATGGGACCCAATCAAACTTAAAATACTTTGAATAGTGAAGGAAACAATCAATAAGTTGAAAAGACAGCCTACTGACTGGGAGAAAATATTCTCAACAGATTTATCCGAGAGGGTTTCAGTTCAGGTATTCAGTAGTGTCTGACTCTTTGTGACCCCCATGGACTGCAGCACACCAGGCTTCCCTGTCCATCATCAACTTCCAGAGCTTGCTCAAATTCATGTCTATAGAGTCAGTGATGCCATCCAACCATCTCATTCTCTGTCATTCCCTTCTGTCTTTGATCTTTCCCAGCATCAGGGTCTTTTCTAATGAGTCAGTTTTTCACATCAGATGGCCAAATATTGGAGCTTCAGCTTTAGCATCAGTCCTGCCAATGAACATTCATGGCTGATCTCCTTTAGGATTAACTGGTTTGATCTCCTTGCAGTCAAAGGGACTCCTCGAGAGTCTTCTCCAACACCACAGTTCCAAAGCATCAATTCCTCAGCACTCAGCTTTCTTCATGGTCCAACTCTCAAATCCATACATGACTACTGGAAAAACCATAGCTTTGACCATATGTACCTTTGTTGGCAAAGTAATGAGAGGGGTTAATATTCACAATTAATAGTCAAACACCATGGACTCGGTGTGTGTGTTAGTAACTCAGTCATGTCTGACTCTTTGTGACCCCGTGGACTGCAGCCTTCCAGGATGTTCTGGCCATGGAATTCTCCAAGCAAGAATACTGGAGTGGGCAGCCTTTCCCTTCTCCAGGGGATCTTCCAGACCCAGGGATCGAGCCCAGGTCTCCTGTATTTCAGGCAGATTCTTTATCACCTGAGCCACCTGAGTTCATGGACTTGGTAACTTATTGATAATTTAAAGTCTTTTGCAAATTGCCACACTGGTAATAACAAAACTCTCAAGTACTTTGTCCTTCTTGATTTCATCCTAATCACTGGTATCCTATTATTAATCAGGATAGATTCACCATGGGGAAAAAGAGGTACTTGGATTGTGTGGCCTAGTCAGCCTCAAGGGAATTAAAGTTCGCCCAGAATGGGCAAGAATATACTGACTATTCCATAACTATTTCCTCAGCAGCCCCAGTTTTCAACTATTTTTTTTTTTTTTTGTGAAGAGGGACTAAAGATTCATGTAACATTCTTTGAAGATTCATAATTTTATGTATTTTAGAGTCTTGACTAACATGTACTTCATATTATGTGATAATTGAATAAGCAAATCTAGGTTTGATGCAGTACACAGGATGCTTGGGGCTGGTGCACTGGGATGACCCAGAGGGATGGTATGGGGAGGGAGGTGGGAGGGGGGTTCAGGATTGGGAACACATGTACACCCGTGGCAGATTCATGTTGAAGTATGGCAAAACCAATACCATATTGTAAAGTAGAAAATAATAATAAATAAATAAACTAAAAAAAAGAAATTTAAGTAAAGAGCTTGTCATCGTGACTAGTCCTTCTTGTTGAAACTATTCTATTTAACCACATTTCCTTCTCATCCTCCCTTACAGAAATTTGTCCTTCTGAGTTTTTTCTTTGAGTGCATCTTGTATTACACAAGTGAGGAACAAATTCATGATTTATGTTGAAAGGGGAAGATTTTGAAACACTTGCCATTAATTAGTTTTATGACTTTCCACCAGTGTCAGTGTGTTCTGTAAAATCTCTCCAGCCCGCTGTGTAGAGAAGTCCCTGGAGGATTAAATCCTGATTTTAGGGCATGGAGCCAAATACTAGGTTAGCTTAGAATCTGTTACAGAGTTCAAATAACTTATCAGGCATATGTTAAAATGGTATTTTAGGTTTGACTTAAATTGTTTTATAATAAATCATGTGCACAAATATATGTCTTTTAGAAATGTTATATTATAGAGGTTGTGAAGAACCCTAAAGGTCTGTGGTAGCATAGATACCTCAGGGTGTAATAAGAAAAAGAAGTAAAATACTCAGCTTTAAATATGTGTATATATAACATACATTGAAGGATATATATAACATAATACATATATATTTATCTCAACCATCTTCTCAGATCAAGGCTTTGAAATGTCTGCACTGCTCTTGAAACCAGAGTTGTGGATACATGACTGTGTCTTTGGTTAAAATCATTGATTTGAATGAAGTCTGAACTGGAAGGCAGATGGCAAACTTCGTATGGCAGAAAGTCCCAGGGGCTTTTATAACCCAGTAGTAACGCCCAATCGTATTAGGCTTGGGTATCTACCTATTAAATAGCTCTCAGCATCCAGTTTTAACAAACCAGACTCAGTCACCACAGCTGTCAATTCTTTTGCATACATTGAAGGATAACTCTAGAAACATTGCTGAGATGAACATCTGCCTCTTCAGAAGTTGGCAACCTGAACAAGGTGCCGTATCGGGACATGAAAAGGTAGCGAGATGATCTGTTGACAAGTAACGACAAGGATGGTGCAGAGTGCCTGGCATCTTAACTGAAGTAATGAGGTCAGAATGTCTTCCAGCAGGAAAAGAAGAAAGCAGGCCATGTTTATACAAGTTTCCTCCTGCCCGGAGAATTAGAAACCCGGTCAGAGTGTCATTGGTTAAATATAAATTTCTATCTCCAGCCTTGAACATGTATCTAATTCTACCCTGAGAGCCACTTGAAAAATAGTGCTACAGATTCTATTGTAAATTCACCTGGTAGTAACAGTAATCATTTACACAACAGCTCACTTCTTCAATAAACCCCTCGATAATCCTATGAAATAAGTACTAATCACTTTCAATTTATGCCTGAGGTTACTGATGTTTTCAGAGCTTAACTAATTTGTCCAAGGTAGTCAAAATACTTAGGAAATGTAGAACTGGGATTCAGATCCAAGCAGCCCAATTCCAGACTCCATGGCTTGATCACTATTCTCTAATTCCACTGGCCTTAGGGAAAATTTAACCACCAGATGTCATAAAATTAAGTCAAACATTTAAAAACAATACTTAAAGGGATAAATCACATGTTGTAAGTAAGAGAAAGGACTCATAATGAATCCTCTAAAATCTTTTTAGTCAATTCTTTTAAAGCCTGTATTTTAATGGAAAGTGCATAGCAAAAAGGAAACTAGACTGCATGTGTCAACAAAAATAACCCTAATAAATGCTCAGAATTCTCACTAGCAGTGTCTAGAGATAGTAATTTGACATTAATAGTTAACTTAGTGAACGTACACTGTAAGTCATTCCTCCAAGCACTGTACATGTGTTAACACATTCATAAAATCTCCCTGAATTGAGCATTATTATCCCTATTTTACAAATAAGGACCTTGAGACACACATCTTGCACAAGCCATTAGAGGCATAGCTTGGACCGAAGCCCTACAGTTTGGCTGTAGTGTCTATGTGCCAGACCACTAAGCTATGCTCCCTTGCAAGAATCTTGAGTGATGTCTATTTTTATTTCAACTCAGTGGATGCAGAAAAGTTTCACATACCATATGCTACTTCATATGACATCACTGTAAGGAAGCTGAGCTGTTGCTACCTACTGTCTCTGTTTTATAGATAAGGGAAACACAAAGCCAGAAAGAGTATGCCATTTGCCTGAGGTTAGACCCCTGAAAAAGTCAAGAATGAGACTCAGAAACGAGGTTGACTGGCTCCTGGCCCCTGTTATCATGTTACCTGAACGTGGCTGACAGCAAAACAGCAGTCATTTAGAGAAGGCAATGGCACCCCACTCCAGCACTCTTGCCTGGAAAATCCCACGGATGGAGGAGCCTGGTAGGCTGCAGTCCATGGGGTCGCTGAGATTCAGACACGATTGAGCAACTTCACTTTGAGTTTTCAGTTTCATGCACTGGAGAAGGAAATGGCAACGCACTCCAGTATTCTTGCCTGGAGAATCCCAGGGATGGGGAGCCTGGTGGGCTGCCGTCTATGGAGTCACACAGAGTCGGACACGACTGAAGCAACTAGCAGCAGCAGCAGAGTTCACATACGTCTAGTTTTAGAACAACCATATCCTAACTCAGGGGAACTGTCTCACTGCTAAAAGTCGGGGCAGGAAATCCGTACACAGACTGGTTGCAGAGACTCATTAGCAAACATGAACAAATGCCTTGGGTCTAAGTTAAGGGCATACCCTATGACTGATTTACAGATAGATGAAGAAAGAGTGGGTTCATTTACTGGGTTAGTTCCTCATTTCTTCTAATTAGTGGAATGTTTCACAAATTTTAGTCATTAGCCTGCCCACCATTATGACTTTTTCCTTATCAATATATCACCTAAGCTAATTTGCATAGTCTATGTTTCCAGTAGGCTCATGACTTTCATTTAGCCCAAGAAATACAATCTGAAATTACAGGTTTGATATGTGAGTTACATTTTTCAGGCATGCACTGAAATAAGTGCACGGTTATTAAGAATATTCATCTGTAAATCCCTAACATCATCTTGCATAAAAACAGATATTTATTGAGCACTTACTAGGTGCCAGATACCCTTTAAAATACTTTTTATATGTTAAGCACTTAATTCTCTTAACTATAAATAGGTATTTGTATTATCCCCTTCTTACAGATGCAGAAATTGGGGCAAAAATGTTTTGGTAATCTGCATTAAAAACATGGAATTGGTCAATGGCAGAACTAGAGTTACAAATGCAGATGGTCTGTCTTCAGCATCTGGGATTTTAAGAACTAGTGGCCTCCATGTTGGATAAACTTGAATTGTGTGACAACAAAATAAACAGAACTCAAACTCCTGTAGGATCCTTGGACAACACCATGACGGTAAAAACCCAAGTTTTGACTTGACCACACTTCTACGATGAACTGCATAAGGAAAGAAATATTTTCCAACTATACAAGTCCAAATTGACTGACGCTTACAATTTATTGTAGGAGAGGATGAAGTCCATTACCCAAGTATTTACCACCAACTTGAAGGCGAGGAATAAGGAGAATCTTGAAGTGGAGCAGGTGAAGGAGAGGAATGGAGCAGAGGAACTCAAGGTTTCTGATGTCCTGTCACACTCTTGACGTTTATTTGCCCAGATATTTAGAAACAAAGCTTCCTTTCTTCTTGATAAAGGTCACTGAGCTGGAAGGAAAGCTTGAATTGTGCAAAACAATATAGAAATGTGGTTGGAATTCATTAGAACAATCAAGATCAGACGAGGAGCATCAAGGGGGCAAAATGCTCCATAAACATAAAATTGAACCTTAGCTAAAGGCCACAGGAATCTAAGATTTTGCCAGTCCTTTTGCTTTATAATAGGAGTAACCAGGGGGCATTGGCTGCTGAATTTTCAGAGTGGTATTGGGATGCTCCACAGGCATTTTACAGCTAAAATATAAACCTCTGCCACATCTCCCTCCCAGAGTTTATCTCATCATAAAGCTAAGTATAATCCTCATTTGAATTCTAGACATAGAAACTGCAAAAGACACACAAGTAGAGGATTCTCAAAATGTCACCTGAAACTAACATTCTGTTCATCTAGCTAATGTCATGATAGCTATCCCTATATTTCCCATTTATATGTATTCCCATTATTTATATGTGCACCCATGAACGTCATGTAATTTTCAAGGACTGAAACATTATTTAATTTAGTTTAATTATTATAATAACCTCTATCAATGACATCATCTCTCTTTGTGAAAGGGAAAATAGGCTGAGAGGTTTGAAACATGCTCTCAGGTAGAAAATGGTAGAGCTGTGATTTGAACCTAGGTTTATGGAACTGATGAAAGACAACCACAAAATCTTTTTAACTCCTTCCATTAAGAGATGGAGTCTAATTTCCCTTCCTTTAGTTTGGACTACTTTTAGTGACTTTCTTGATGAATAGAATGCAGTGGAAGTTGAATTCTGGAGTTTGAGGTTTGATCATAAAATTGCAGCTTCTGCTTTTGTCTTTGAGAAACCTTACTCTAAGGAAATTTCTTCTAAAGACATTCCCTCTTGGAGGCCAGCTACCATTCTTTGAGGAGGTCCAAGTGGCCCCATGGAGAGGCTTACATATAGACTAACTGTAGCTGCAGCTGACAATCTTGGTTGAACTCACAGCCGACAGCCAGCACCAACTTGCCAGTAATCCCACTGACTCATCCTCAGTGACTTTTAGCCTAGTTGAGCCTGCAGATGGTTGCAGTACTAGCTGATATCTGATTACAGTCACAGGGCAGACTGTTCACTTCTTAGGGCTGCTGTTACAGAGTAACACAAACTAGGTGGTTTAAAACAACAGAAATGCGTTCCTTTATAATTCTTGAGGTTAAGGGTAGGAAATCAAGGTGTCAGAGGGGCCATGCTTTCTTGGAAGTCTCTAGAGAAGAATCCCTACTCACCCCCCAACTCCTCTTTTAACTTTCAGTGTATTATTAAGCTTGTGGCAGCATAAGTCCAAACTCTGCCCACCTTTGCCTTCATATTATCTTTCTCTATCCATGTATGTCTCTCTAGGTCCACTCCTTTCCTTACACAGATGTCATTGGATTTAGGGCCCCCACTCAATCCAGGATGATTTTATCTTGAGACCTTTAAATGATTACATCTGTGAATGTGTTAGTTACTCAGTCGTGTCCAACTCTTTGTGACCCCATGGACTAAGCCCTCCAGGTTCCTCTGTCCATGGGATTCTCCAGGCAAGAACACTGGAGTGGGTTGCCATTTCCTTCTCCAGACATCTGTGAATATGCTATTTCAAATAATATCCTTGCTAATTGATGCTTTTGATCTGTGGTGTTGGAGAAGACTCTTGAGAGTCCCTTCGACTGCAAGGAGATCCAACCAGTCCATTCTGAAGGAGATCAACCCTGGGATTTCTTTGGAAGGAATGATGCTAAAGCTGAAACTCCAGTACTTTGGTCGCCTCATGTGAAGAGCTGACTCACTGGAAAAGACTTTGATGCTGGGAGGAGTTGGGGGCAGGAGGAGAAGGGGACGACGGAGGAGGAGATGGCTGGATAGCATCACTGACTCTATGGATGTGAGTCTAAGTGAACTCTGGGATTTGGTGATGGACAGAGAGGCCTGGCGTGCTGCAATTCATGGGGTCTCAAAGAGTCGGACACTACTGAGTGACTGAACTGAACTGAATATCCTTTCATGCTAATATCTTTAGTGGATATGACTTTGAAGGGACACTGTTCAAGCCTACAGATGCCAAGCAAGAAGTGTACAGTCAAGCTGTTTCTGAAATCCACCCACAAAATGATTGCCCTTATAAAACAGTTTTTAAGCCACTAAGTTTTTTTTGCAGCAACAGAAAACTGTGTCATTCTATCTTACTGTTGCTGCTGCTAAGTCACTTCAGTCATGTCCAAATCTGTGCAACCCCATAGACGGCAGCCCACCAGGCCTCGCCGCCCCTGGGATTCTCCAGGCAAGAACACTGGAGTGGGTTGCCATTTCCTTCTCCAATGCATGAAAGTGAAAAGGGAAAGTGAAGTCACTCAGTCGCATCTGACTCTTAGCGACCCCATGGACTGCAGCCTACTAGGCTCCTCCATCAATGGGATTTTCCAGGCAAGAGAACTGGAGTGGGGTGCCATTGCCTTCTCCAATTCTATCTTACTACACTGCCTCTTTTCATAGAACCTGCAGTGTTGAAGGTTTGTAATGCATATTACAAACAATAGCTATTTTTAAAAATATACTTCAAGTTTGCAAATATTTGTATTCTTTATTCACAGAAAATTTGATTTGTGTTCTACCAAGCACATAACCTCACACATGATAGGTTTTAGTATATATCAGCAGTTTGTAGTATTAATATTTCTAGAACCACAAAGATTTATTTGAATGCATCTTCTCAGACAGAAAATCTTAACCTTGTCTCTCTATATGAACGAAGTCTCTAAATATAAAAGATTGTTTTCTTTGTGTTTGTGCTTTATAATTTCTTGGGATCACTCCAAAATTTAACCTGGCATAGAGTATGAGAACACATCCTGAACTATAAAAGGATGAGGCTAACTTGGCATCAGCCAACCAGGTTTGCCAAAAGAAAAGCATCTTTAGTGTGTGTCTGTGTGAGTATGAATGTGTGTACACACACTGCACTACCATGCCAATATATCAACAACTGTGTTCTCTATTACAGTTTTCTTAACTAAGGCAGAAAGAAAGAAAGTGAAGTCACTCAGCTGTGCCCAACTCTTTGCGATTCCATGGATAGTAGCCTGCACCAAGCTCCTCCATCCATGGGATTTTCAAGGCAAGAAGTACTGCAGTGGGTTGCCATTTCATTCTCCAGGGAATCTTCCCAACCTAGGGATCGAACCCAGGTCTCTCACATTGTAGACAGATGCTTTACCATCTGAGCCACCAGGGAAGTCCTAACTAAGGCAGAGGAGGGAAATAAACCTACTGGATATGTCTGTCTTGGACTCAGTATTTAGTAGATTGACCTAAAATTGAATTCAAGGGATAATATTCTCCCATTGCTTTTGTATATATCAATTTTCCAAACCTAATAGTGTCTCATTGAGAACAGAACATCCAAAAGGTTAGGGCTAAAGAGAAGTTCAATCAGTTCAGTTCAGGTCTGTTGCTCAGTCAGGTCCAACTCTTTGCAACCCCATGAATCGCAGCATCACAGGCCTCCCTGTCCATCACCAACTCCCCGGAGTTCACTCAAACTCATGTCCATCGAGTTGGTGATGTCATCCAGCCATCTCCTCCTCTGTCATCCCCTTCTCCTCCTGCCCTCAATCCCTCCCAGCATCAGAGTCTTTTCCAATGAGTCAGCTCTTCGCATGAGGTGGCCAAAGTATTGGAGTTTCAGCTTTGGCTTCAGTCCTTCCAGTGAGAATTAAGAACAGGGGTGATATTGCCAATTTCAAACCACAGAAAGTAAAGAGTAAACATTTTCCAAACCCATGACCCAGGTGAAGAGCAAGGGAAAGATGAGAGTTTAGAAACATCTAAGAAAGTGCTCAGTCATGTTCTTCTTGCCCAACTTCTCTTGAATTCTCTCTGTATGTGTCTTCCTTTCCTTCTCAGTGCTGTGTCTCCTCATTCCATTTTTCTTGCCCTATCCTATCCTTGATCTGTTAAATTTTTTACCAGTGACTTTTGCCCTTTTCATTTTTCATCTTAACCCACTGGCAATTCACAAGCAACTGAAATACTGTTTATATACGTATGGAATTTATCAAATGACAATTTCTCTAATTTTTAATTCTTGAATGCTTATCTCAAACAACTGTAAAATCACTGAACTAAACTACATTATTATTTACTTCTCTCTGTCAAATAGTGTCAATAATTTATTTTGCTCTGGCTTACTACTTATATGATGCTTTTGATTATGTGCTTAGTTATGTTTTATTTTTAAAATAACCTTTCCAATATAAGAGGACATTAAATACCGTATCCTTTCGAGAAGGAGAACAAACTTCATTAATCGCTATTAATTTGGAAAATTTTATTTTGAATTAGTGTGGAACTTCAATTAAAAATATATGTAATTTTCTTCCATGAAGTTTAAAATGTTTAGCCTAAGAAGAGAAAACTGTCATTAGGCTACACTCTCACTTAGCAGAGGTCTTTAGAGACTTGCTTTGGAGAAGACTCTTGAGAGTCCCTTGGACTGCAAGGAGATCCAACCAGTTAATCATGAAGGAAATCAGTCCTGAACATTCACTGGAAGGACTGATGCTTAAACTGAAACTCCAATACTTTGGCCAACTGATGTGAAGAACTGACTCATTGGAAAAGACCCTGATGCTGGGAAAGATTGAAGGTGGGAGGAGAAGGGGATGACAGAGGATGAGATGGTTGGATGGCATCACCGACTCAATGGACATGAATTTGAGCAAACTCTAGGAGTTGACGATGGACAGGCCTGGTGTCACAAAGAGTCAGACACGAATGTGCGACTGAACTGAACTGAATGTGATGAGGGTATGTAATAAAGTGTAAAGAATACAAATTTACTCACCAAGACTCTTCTCAAAGACTTCTCAAGAGAAAAGGATTCTGAATGTAGGATCTGTGTTTCCCAGTATAGACTTATGTACTGAAGCATCAGGAATAAATGTAAGGAGCATGGAGCTGCTGGTTCCTCCAGCTGTCCTAGAGTGACCCCATATGGCCTTTAAGAGTGAGCAGAGCACACTGGAAGGGAGGTGAGACTGGTGTAATGAATGGTGTCTACCTCCATGACAAAAACTAAAGCTGTTTATGGAAGTCAAGGCAGATGTAAATGTGAGAAAATAATAGAAATGCCTGATGCCCACCATGTAGCTAAATACCTGGTTTTATTGGTCCAGCAACCCATATGTAATGATTCACTTGTAAACTCTCTATGTAGTTGTCCTAAGAGAGAAGGCTTTAGAATAATCCTGCACACGGACGTCTCTCAGCTCACTATTAAAAAGTCTGGGTTAAATGTGAATCCTGTTTTGCATTTTACCTGTTTTATTTTTTTTTTAATAAGAATAAATAGACTATTCAGACAAACTTCACTAATTCATACCACAGGTTCAGATTAAATCTGAGTTTATGCTCGTCTTTTCACTAAGAATAAGGGCATTTCAATGAATGATCATCACTAAAACAAAATTAGAAGATGATTCAACTACACATGGAAAAACTGATTTTCTTTGTGTTCAAAAGAACTGCTGTGCAACAAACACAAATAATCCCATTTTATGTATGTATGTACTCAGTCGATGTGTGTGCTCAATAAACATTCATTAAATTGAGTTTGCTGAACTTTATGTGTGTGAGCTGCACATTGAACTGTAGAAAAACTCCAGAGGTTCATCATCACAACCTGAAAGTAGAGAGTTATTTTATTTGGTGGGGATATTTAGGACTCAGCATTTCATTAGCTCTGGGAAAACTGCTCCAGGGAGGTACAAGTCACTTACAAGTTGGTAGCAAAAGGAGCAGACAGTCTGAACATCAAAGATCAGGTATCAAGTTAAGGAATTTAGCATTCTAAGTATGGGGAAGGTGTGAGCCTCTGGGCTCACTGAATTCTTTCCTTTCATGCATCTCAGCTGTCTGGGGCCAATCCTGTTTCTTAGTTTGCATCGCTGCTTGCATTACCCCCAGCTCCTCAGCCATCACCGTGGGAGGAGTGGTGGGGTGGTGGCAGCATCTGCTGGATCATTTTGAAGCTTTGGAAGCCCTCAGTCACACTTGGGCTTCCCTGTGGTTCAGCTGGTAAAGAATCTGCCTGCAGTGTGGGAGACTGGTGTTTGACCCCTGGGTTGGGAAGATCTCATAGCTAAAGGAAAGGCTACCCACTCCAGGATTCTGGCCTGGAGAATTCCAAGGGGATCACAAAGAGACACGGCTGAGCGACTTTCACTTTCATTCACATTTGGAGGCCAGAAATCACTGATGGCTGTGACATTTCTTGTTTATTGATATGGCAAGAGATTCATTTCACACATATGATCAACTCAATTATACCCTGAGAGAGACTGAATATTCAGAAAAATTTATCAAAATTTTGTTTACTTTTGTGTGGAACTGCATCTTTATTTATAGTACATGAAAAAGATCTCTTTCCTTCTCTACAACTTAAGACTGTGCCCCCAGGAAAGCCATCACTAAGTAGTCAAGGAAATAATCATGAGGCCTCAAAATGTCTCAAATGGAATCTGTCATGCTCTTCCCAATGCCCTCTTTCAAATCCAGCTTTTATATTGAGTCCACTCTTCTAACTGGTCAGTGTGTTTGAAGTCTCATGATGAGCTTATTGGTTTATACACAATCAGGCTTATCATGAAAGCCCCTTTTCTCCTGAGTTTTATCTCTTAATTTCCATTTCCATGATGCAGCTCCTCATCTTCTCATGCATACATGCTTCAGATTGTTTCCTTAATTCCAGTTTCATCTTCTGTCAATCAAATCTGCCTCTGGCTTTTAACATCTTGTTTTATTTCACTACCTCATTCCTTAAACCTTCAGTGGCACCCTGTTTCCCAGCCCTTTAAGTTGTAGTTCTCTATATGGTGTTCAGGTATCTTCCTTATATTTACAAGTACAACATCTCTGTAGATTATTTATTACAGTTGTCCCATGCTATCCACAGGGGGATTGATTCCAGGGCCCTCTGTGGACCCTGAAATCCATGGGAGCTCAGGTCTCTTGTATAAAGAGGTGCAGTTCAGTCACCCCTCTGTTTCTGTGGATGCACAACTTGTGAGTACGGGATGGACAGTACTTCTCACCCTGGAGTCCTATATCCTTGTGAGGTCAAGCATCTTCTTTTTCTACAAACACATCACATTTCCTCTTTATGCTGTATCTTAGATTGTTTTGCTTCAAAATACCTTTTGGTATGGTGACAGATCCTAACCAGACATTGTGATAGTCATTTTGAAATGCATAGAACCCAGGTGGTGTTAATGGTAAAGAACCCACCTTTCATTGCAGGAGATGCAAGAGTTCGATCCATGGGTCAGGAAGATCCCCTGGGAGAGGGCATGGCTACCCACTCCAGCATTTTTGCCTGAGAAGCCCAAGGACAGATTAGCCTGGCAGGCTACAGTCTATGGTATCGCAAAGAGTCAGATATGACTGAATAAACCGAGCATGTGTGCATGCATGTTGTGTGCAAGCATGCACACAACACAGTGTTGTAATTCAATTATACT
Organism: Nanger dama; assembly: GCA_917880005.1. Lineage (NCBI taxonomy): Eukaryota > Metazoa > Chordata > Mammalia > Artiodactyla > Bovidae > Nanger > Nanger dama. The sequence goes on from CAKJTW010000040.1 coordinate 614,852, forward strand.
TCAAAAAAATTGATATGAAAAAGAGATCAGAATAGTGGATCCCAGAGATGGAAGATGGGGAGAGGAAGAATTGAATGAAAAGGTAGACAAATGGCAGACAAAAGGTACAAAGTTCTGCTTATAAGATAAATAAGTATTAGAGATGCAATGTATAGCATGAAAAGTATAATTGATACTACTGTATGTCATATATGAAAGTTGTGAAGAGAGTAAATCCTAAGAGTTCTCATCAGCAGGGAAATTTTTTTTTCCTGTTTCTTTGATTTTGTATGTATATGAATTTATGGATGTTCACTAAACTTACTATGATAATCATTTCATAATGTGTGTATGTAAAATAATTTCATTGTACACTGTAAACTTATACCATGCTGTATGTCAACTATATCTCAAGAAAACTGGAAGGAAAAAAAAAACAGCTTTTGATTTACTATTAATCTAAAGGGAAGAACTGTGTTATAATTTTTTAAAAAATCTCCTTCATAAACCAGGAAAATAAGCCAGCAAGTTCTGAGAACTTGAATCACCTGAGGTGAGGCCTGAGCTTTCCCAAGTCTGGAAGCATGAAGGCAAATATTGGCCGTTCTTCTCCCCTGTGATGTCCAGAAAAGAATATGTTCTTTGGATCCTTATTGAGCACAGAATTTTGGGGCAGGGTGATAACAGGGCATGAACATGGCAGCGGGGACTTACGACACATCTGGCATCCATAACTTCAACCCAAGGATCCTTCTGTGTTTGGAGCCTGCAGTCACTTAAACTATGAGCCCAAGGAGTAGCAGCACCAATGTGGATCCTTCAAGATCCGCCAGTCCTGAGTCTTCTAGGTCCTAATGCTAAAAATGCAGCCTTGGCACTGAGCTGACCTCCGAAATTTGGAGCTCTCATGCAAAATTATAAATTTCTGTGTCTTCTTTATTAAAATTACTTATAACTCTTCATTGCTTCTGCAGTCTTTTCATTAACTTGAGTCTTTGGAATCTTACAAGGACCCTACCTTGTTTTAGGACAGTCTGACTTAAACTGTGTGTGGGGGGAGGGGGAAAGATTCTGCTTCTTGATGACCTACTAATGTCCATCTCTCCTTTCAATCTCCTTGATCTTCCTAGATTTTGAACAAGAATTCTTAACACAAAGATCATAGATAGCTCTGCAGATTCTTGAACATCTAGGTATGCAGTGATCGAAACTTTTATGGAATTATCTAACCTTTTATGCAGCTCTCTAACCTTTTCATCATAGGGGACTGGAAGGCAAAAGTAGGAAGTCAAGAGATATCTGGAGTAATGAGCAAGTTTGGCCTTAGAATACAAAATGAAGCAGGACAAAGGCTAACAGAGTTTTGCCAAAAGATAATACTGGTCATAGCAAACACTCTCTTCCAACACCAGATGGTCAATACTGAAATCAGATTGATTATATTCTTTGCAGTCAAAGAAGGAGAAGCTTCATACAGTCAGCAAAAACAAGACCGGGAGCTGACTGTAGCTCAGATCATGAACTCCTTATAGTCAAATTCAAACTTAAATTGAAGAAAGTAGAAAAAATCCCTAAACCATTCAGGTATGGCATAAATCAAATCCCTTGCAATTATACAGTAGAAAAATGAAAGCAAAAGTCCCTTGGTCATGTCCAACTCTTTGCATCCCCCATGGAATATACAATTCACGAAATTCTCCAGGCCAGAATGCTGGAGTGGGTAGCCTTTCCCTTCTCCAGGGGAGCTTTCCAACCCAGGGATCAAACCCAGGTTCTCTGTATTGCGGAGCAGTTTCTTTACCAGCTGAGCCATAGTGGAAGTGACAAATAGATTCAAGGGATTAGATTTGATAGATTGGCTAATGAACCATGGACAGAGGTTCATAACGTTGTACAGCAGGCAGTGATCAAAACCATCCTCTTGAGAAAGAAAAGCAAACTAGTTGCCTGAGGAGGCCTTACAAATAGCTGTGAAAGGAAGAGAAGTGAAAGGCAAAGGAGAAAAGGGAAGATATATCCATCTGAATGGAGAGTTCCAAAGAATAGCAAGGAGAGATAAGAAAGACTTCCTCAGTGATCAATGCAAAGCAATAGAGGAAAACAACAGAATGGAAAAGACTAGAGATCTCTTCAAGAACATTAGAGATACCAAGGGAATATTTTATGCAAACATGGGCACATTAAAGGCCAGAAACAGCATGGACCTACCAGAAGCAGAAGATACTAAGAAGAGGTGGCAAGAAGACACAGAAGAGTTATATAAAAAAAAAAAAAAAGATCTTAATGACCCAGATAACCACAATGGTGTGATCACTCATCTAGATCCAGACATCCTGAAGTACAAAGTCAAGTGGGTCTTAGGAAATATCACTACGAACAAAGCTATTGGAGGTGATGGAATTCCAGCTGAGCTATTTCAAATCCTAAAAGATGCTGCTGTTAATGTGCTGCATTCAAAATGCCAGCATTAGGCATTCCTGACTAACCTGTAGACGCTTACTGATACCCTATCATATGGTCAGTACCATTCAAGGCATATGGGCTTGTATGATGACCTTTGCTTTAAAGAGTTGCTTGGACTCTAATTTTACTAATATCCATTCCCAAATAAAAGGCACTTTCCTGTGTCCCTGCTCCCTGTTTATCACCTCTATGCTGATATGGGTCCCATGGTGCCTCAGTCTGAGGAAAGAGTGACCCTGCCATTGAACAAAGAAGACTTGGAAGTCATAGCCTTGTGCTCATCAGTGGTGCTATAAGTAGCAACCAACTCATCTTGGATGAACATCTCAAGACTCATTAAGTCATTAAGTTTACTTAATGACTCTTACCTCAGATATGTGATTTTAAACTCCAGTTTTGCATCTTATTGGTTGAATGGTATTAGACATGTTACTCACCTAATCTCATACTTAAGTTTCTTCCTTTGTGAAATGAGGACACTGATAGCTTTTTTTTTTTTAACAGTTAATGTGAGGGTTAAAAGATATATGACCTGCAGAAGACTTAGTTAGTGTTAGTTGCTCAGTCATGCCCGACTCTTTGTGACCCCATGGACTGCAGCCCACTAGGCTTCTCGTCCATGAGATTTTCCAGGCAAGGATACTGGAGTGGGTTGCCATTTCCTTCTCCAGGGGATCTTCCCAACCCAAGGATCGAACTCGAGTTTCCTGCACTGCAGGCAGATCCTTTACAAACTGAGCTACAAGGGAAGCCCTTAGTTTGACATAATATCTAACACAAGGCGAGTGCTCATTAAAAAAAAAAAAATTACATCAGTTATTAAGTATTGAGAAAAGTGCCTTCCTTCTATATGCCAATTAGTTTTAAGAAAGCAACAGAAATTCAACCATGTCACTGCTCTGTCCAGCCTCAGCTCCACCAAGAAGCCCTTGAATCACCATGAATCACCAAGTATTCCTTTTGGATTTCACATTGAAAGGGCTTCCCTTTGAAAGATTTTCTTTACCCATGATGTCTGTGGTCCTTGATCTGTTTTCATTTTTTTTTTAAATAGTTAATAGCCAACATATAAACAACAACTTTTACAACTTAACACTAAAAAAAAAAACCACACACAATTTAAAAATGGACAGAAGAATTGAACAGAAATTTTTCCAAAGGAAAATTCAGATGGCCAACAGGCACATGATAAAATAGTCAACATCAATAATCTTTAGGGAAATACAAACCCAAACCACAATGAGATATCATCTCACACCTGTCAGTTTGGCTGTCACCAAGAAGAACACAAATAACAAGTGTTGGCAAAGAATGGAGAAAGGCCACACTCGTACACTCTTGGGGGAATGTAAATTGCTGCAGCCACTGTGGAAAACAGTATGGAGGTTTCTCAAAAACTAAAAATGAAACAACCATATGATTCAGCAATTCCTCTTCTAGGTTTATATATATAAACACTAATTTGAAATGATACAGGCACCTCAATGTTTATAGCAGCATTGTTTATAATTGCCAAGATACAAGAGCAACCTAAGAGTCCATCAACAGGTGAACAGGTAAAGAATACGTGATGTATATATATGCAATACTTCTCAGCCTTATCAAAGAATGAAATGTTGCCATTTGCAGCAACATGGATGGATTCTAGCGTATTATGCTAAATGGGGTAAGTCAGACAGCAAAAGACAACTATCTGTATGGTATTTGTATGCTATCACTCATATGTGGAACATATAAAAAATATACAACAAACCAGTGAATAAAACAAAAATAAGCAGCTCACAGACATAGAGAACAAACTAGTGGTTACCAGTGAAGAGAGAGGAGGGGCAGGGGCAATATAGGATCAGAGAAAAAAATAACATTATTAGGGGATTGTAAGAAATCAGGTCTGTGAAACTTGGAAATTGTAAAGTACTATAGAATTTAAATTAAAATATTTAAATTAAATAAAGAAAGAGCAAAAAAGAAGAGATTATAATATCTTTAACAATCTGTATTGAAATATAATCTGCAAAAGTAGAGTCACTATGCTACACACCTGAAATTAACACAATATTATAAATTAACTATCAGTTCAGTTCAGTTGCTCAGACATATCTGACTCTTTGCGACCCCATGGACTGCAGCACACCAGGCCTCCCTGTCCATCACCAACTTCTGGAGATTACTCAAACTCATGTCCACTGAGTCAGTGATGCCATTCAACCATCTCATCTTCTGTCCTCTCCTTCTCCCTCCTGCCTTCAAACTTCCCCAGCATCATGGTCTTTTCCAGTGAGTCAGTTCTTTGCATCAGATGGCCAAAGTGTTGGAGTTTCAGCTTCAGCATCAGTCCTTCCAATGAATATTTAGGATTGATTTCCTTTAGGATGGACTTGTTGGATCTCCTTGTAGTCCAAGGGATTCTCAAGAGTCTCCTACAACACCAAGTTCAAAATCGTCAGTTCTTCAGCCAGCACTCAGCTTTCTTTATAGTACAACTCTCACATCCGTACATGACTACTGGAAAACCATAGCTTTGACTATATGGACCTTTACTGGGAGAGTAATATCTCTGCTTTTTAATATGCTGTCGAGATTGGTCATAGCTTTTCTTCCAAGGAGCAAGTATCTTTTAATTTCATGGATGCAGTTACCATCTGCAGTGATTTTGGAGCCCCCAAAATAAAGTCTATCACTGTTTCCACTGTTTTCCCATCTATTTGCCATGAAGTGATAGGACTGGTTGCCATGATCTTAGTTTTCTGATTGTTGAGTTTTAAGCCAACTTTTTAATTCTCCTCTTTCACTTTCATCAAGACACTCTTTAGTTCTTCACTTTCTACCACAAGGGTGGTGTCATCTGCATATCTGAGGTTATTGATATTTTTCCAGGAGATCTTAGTTCCAGCTTCTGCTTCATCCAGCCCAGCATTTCTCATGATGTACTATGCATATAAGTTAAATAGGCAAGGTGATAGTATACAGCCTTGACATACTCCTTTCCCAATTTGGAACCAGTCTGTTGTTCCATGTCCAGTTCTAACTTGCTTCCTGACCTGCATACAGATTTCTCAAGAGGCAGGTCAGGTGGTCTGGTATTCCCATCTCTTTAAGAACTTTCCACAGTTTGTTGTGATCTACACAGTCAAAGGCTTTGGCATAGGCAATAAAGCAGAAGAATATATATTTTCTGGAACTCTCTTGCTCTTTCAATGATCCAGTGGATGTTGGCAATTCAATCTCTGGTTCCTCTGCCTTTTCTAAAACCAGCTTGCACATCTGGAAGCTCACAGTTCACATACTGTTGAAGCTTGGCTTGGAGAATTTTGAGCATTACGTTACTAGTGTGTGAGATGAGTGCAATTGTATGGTAGTTTGAGCATTCTTTGGCATTGCCTTTCTTTGGGATTGAATGAAAACTGACCTTTTCCAGTCCCATGGCCACTGCTGAACTTTTCAAATTTGCTGGCATATTGAGTGCAGCACTTTCACAGCATCATCTTTAGGACTTGAAATAGCTCAACTGGAATGCCATCACCTCCATTAGCTTTGTTCATAGCAATGCTTCCTAAGGCCCACTTGTATTCAAATTCCAGGATGTCTAGCTCTAGGTGAGTGATCACACCATCCTAGTTATCTGGGTCATGAAGATCTTTTTGTATAGCTCTTTGTGTATTCTTGCTATCTCTTCTTAATACCTTCTGCTTCTATTAGGTCCATACCATTTCTGTCCTTTATTGTGCCCATCTTTGCATGAAATATTCCCTTGGTATTTCTAATTTTCTTGAAAAGATCTCTAGTCTTTCCCATTCGGTTGTTTTCTTCTATTTCTTTGCACTTTTCACTCAAAAAGGCTTTCTTGTCACTCTTTGCTGTTCTTTGGAACTCTGCAATCAAATGGGTATATCTTTCCCTTTCTCTTTGCCTTTCATTTCTCTTCACAGCTATTTGTAAGGCCTCCTCAGATGAGCATTTTGCCTTTTGCATTTCTTTTTCCTGGGGATGGTCTTGATCCCTCCCTCCTATACAATGCCATGAACCTCCATCCATAGTTCTTCAGGCACTCTGTCTATCAGATCTAATCCCTTGGATTTGTTTCTCACTTCCACTGTATAATAATAACAGATTTGATTTAGGTCATACCTGAATGGTCTAGTGGTTTTCCCGACTTCTTCAGTTTAAGTCTGAATTTTGCAATAAGGAGTTCATGACCTTAGCCACAGTGAGCTCCCAGTCTTCTTTTGCTGACTGTATAAAGCTCCTCCATCTTTGTTTGCAAAGAATATAATCAATCTGATTTTGGTATTGACCATCTCTTGATGTCCATGTATAGAGTTATCACTTGTGTTGTTGGAAGAGGGCATTTTCTATGACCAGTGTGTACTCTTAGCAAAACTCTATTAGCCTCTGCCCTGCTTCTTTCAGTACTCAAGACCAAATGCTCCTGTTGCTCCAGGTATTTCTTGACTTCCCACTTTTGCATTCCAGTCCCTTGTAATGAAAAAGACATCTTTTAGGGGTGTTACTTCTAACACCTAGTCTTGGTTCCAGCTTGTGCTTCATCCAGCCCAGCATTTATCATGATGTACTGTGCATATAAGTTAAATAAGGAGAGTGACACTATACAACCTTGATGTACCCCTTTCCCTATTTGGAACCAGTCTGCTGTTCCATGTCCAGTTCTAACTGTTGCTTCCTGACCTGCATATAGATTTCTTAAGAAGCAGGTCTGGTTAACTATACCTCACTTTAAAAGTAATCTAATATTGCAAACAATATTAAATAAGTAAATGAATAAATTAGTGAATAACATTTAAGTCATTCGAATGCACACTTTAAATTGGTGAATTGTTTGGTATGTGAATTCTATCTCAATAAAGTTGTTACCCCAGAATAAAATAAATAAATACAGATGATAACATTGAGTTTATCGTTAGGTAATTCTCTTAAGAATATTCAATTAAAAACTGGTAGCTTACCTACCTTCAGTTCAGTTCAGTTGCTCAGTTGTGTCTGACTCCTTGTGACCCCATGTACTGAAGCCACCAGACCTTCCTGTCCATCACCAACTCCCAGAGTTTACCCAAACTCATGTCCATTGAGTCGGTGATGGCATCCAACCATATCATCCCCTTCTCCTCCCGCCTTCAGTCTTTCCCAGCATCAGGTCTTTCCAGTGGTTCAGTTCTACGCATGAGGTGGCCAAAGTATTGGAGTTTCAGCTTCAACATCAGTCCTTCCAATGAACACCCAGGACTGATCTCCTTTGGGATGGACTCCTTGCAGTCCAAGGGACTCTCAAAAGTATTCTCCAACACCACAGTTCAAAAGCATCAATTCTTCTGCACTTAGCTTTCTTTATAGTCCAACTCTCACATCCATACATGACTACAGGAAAAACCATAGCTTTGATTAAATGGACCTTTGTTGGGAAAGTAGTCTCTGCTTTTTAATATACTATCTAGGTTGGTCATAACTTTCCTGCCAAGGAGTAAGCATCTTTTAATTTCATGGCTGCATTCACCATCTGCAGTTAATTTGGAGCCCCCCAAAATAAAGTCAGCCACTATTTCCACTGTTTCCCCATCTGTTTGCCATGAAGTGATTGAACAGGATGCTACAATCTTAGTTTTCTGAATGTTGAGTTTTAAGCCAACTTTTTCACTCTCTCTTTCACTTTCATCAAGAGGCTCTTTAGTTCTTCTTCACTTTCTACCATAAGGGTGGTGTCATCTGCATATCTGAGGTTATCGATATTTCTCCCAGCAATTTTGATTCCAGCTTGTGCTTCATCCAGCCTAGTGTTTTTCATGATGTACTCTGCATATAAGTTAAATAAGCAGAGTGACAGTATACAGCCTTGACATACTACTTTCCCAATTTGGAACCAGTCTATTGTTCCATGTCCAGTTCTAACTGTTGCTTCCTGACCTGCATATAGGTTTCTCAAGAGGCAGTCAGGTGGTCTGGTATTCCCATATCTTTCAGAATTTTCCACAGTTTATTGTTATCCACATAGTCAAAGGCTTTGGCATAGTCAATAAAGCAGAAATAGATGTTTTTCTGGAACTCTCTTGCTTTTTGATAATCCAGCAAATGTTGGCAATTTGATCTCCTTACTTAATTTTAATCCTAACTTGAATATTATGAAGAACTCTTTTGAAAGTATAGAGTGCACCCACAATATTCTTAAAAGAAACAAGCACCAACTATTCCATAGTTCTGTGAAACTGTATGTGCAAATATATTTTCACAGTGAATTAACAAATTTCCCATAAGTATTGTGAAATATGATGGCTTTGTTATGAGTTCACGTAGAATTTCAACTTCAAGGATATTAAAGATTTTAAGATATCCATGTTATCCTTCTCTCTGTCTCCCCTCATCCATCTAGCTTCTTCTGGTCTTCTTTAAATGATATGGGCAATTACTATGATGCCTTTGTAGTAAGTGAAACAAGAAAGGATACCTGCAATTAAATCTTTTATAAAATAAGAAATTGCCAGATTACCGTGTTTTACAGTTACATTGGAATATTTCTGGCTCAAGTCAGTGGTTGTCATAAGATAACATAATTGGCAAGCATAGCTGTATTTCACACTGCACCTCATTAGCCCACACATACACACTTAACATGAAGAAGGCTAAGGGTAGCTTTACCTGGTCTATTTCTTCGGCTGGGTTCTTGCTTATCTTTTTCATCATAAGTGATCTTATAAAAAAACTTAAGCGTAAAAACGTGCACTGTCAGGTTGAGTATTTTTCAGTCAGCATCTTCTTTTTCAGTCTAAGTGTTGTAGGCAGAAAGACGACTCTAGAATCTTTCTAAATTTAGCTGGGCAGTCAACTCTCTAAAAGATGTTTTTATATGATCTTTCAGCTGATTAATGTAACCCACAGAGACCTCATTACAATGTTGTCACTGAATGCTGTGTGCTTGGGTCTGGTGGTTTTCAAACAAGCCGGGAATACCTAAACTTCAAATTTAGTTCCCTTCCAGCCACATTATTTCCTAGGCGGTTGATAATGATTTTGACTTTTACAATAAACAACAAGAAACAGTTCAAGGCTCTTTAGACTCACCTTACCAATAAGCTTCACATGCCCTGGTATTGAAATAAGAAACTTTGCCATTTCCCAGGGACCTTGATTGCGGAATATTTTGAAGGAGGAAAGTGAACTATGAAGAGGCAAAGCCTTGACATTTTAAAAACCAGCAGCTTCATTTAGCCAGATGACATCTCTGCTGCTCCTTCAGTCATTGTTTCTCTGTAATGTTGTAAATGTCAGCAAGGGGCCAAAAACCTGGATCATAGGATGAATGAGCAACTGCCACAGAGAGAAGAGGGGCTACTGTGGTGTCAGCAGCAGCGAGAGCAGTGACAACGCAATTTTGGCCTTTTCCTGGTGCTGCTTTCAACTCTCTGTCTTCTTCTGTACTATCCAGAAGAGCCTGCACTATCTGAATCTGCTGCTGCTAAGTCACATCAGTCGTGTCCGACTCTGTGCGACCCCATAAACGGAAGCCCACCAGGCTCCCCCGTCCCTGGGATTCTCCAGGCAAGAACACTGGAGTGGATTGCCATTTCCTTCTCCAATGCAGGAAAATGAAAAGTTAAAGTGAAGTCGCTCAGTCGTGTCCGACTCTTAGTGACCCCATGGACTGCAGCCCACCAGGCTCCTCCATCCATGGGATTTTCCAGGCAAGAGTACTGGAGTGGGGTGCCATTGCCTTCTCTGCACTATCTGAATGGTGACCCCCAAAGAGGACTATTCAACATGCAGGGCTCAACTCTGAAAAATGAAAACAAGATCTGGTGGTAAAGACTCTCATCAATTTGCTCAATAGCGAGAGGTGAACAGCGGTGCTGCAGGCAGAAAGCAGTGACCAGTACAGTCACTGGATCAGGCTTTGTGACCTGATTGTCTTGCTTACCAAGATCATGATGTCCTAAAGAGCACAAAAACCTTGAAGGACAAATGGGACTGCAGTGGGAAGATTCCAATGACATCATCTTGAAGCCAAGGGAGAAGAGAACAAATATTGAAAGAATAAGAAAGTATATAGCCCATAGCAGATACCTGCCTACTTGTAGACAGACAACACATACTGAAAGTATGTGGATGACAGTGACCTAAAATGACAGAACAAAGCAAACAGATCTGTCTATTGCTTTAACTCTTCATCCATTACCCAGTCAAACCTCTCCTTTCTGCTGGGTTCTAGGATCTTTCACTTGCTTGTGTAGTTTTTAGTATTTAGCAGTATCAGTTCAGTTCAATTCAGTTGCTCAGTCGTGTCCGACTCTTTGCAACCCCATGAATAGCAGCACACCAGGCCTCCCTGTCCATCACCTACTCCAGGAGTTCACTCAGACCCTTCCTTTCTTCAAGCCCTTTGCCTGGTTTGAAATTAGTTCATTTTCACACCTTCCAGTTTGCTTTTTTGATATGTTCTTTGGATCACCAACCTTATTCATCTAATTGGACTTTATGTGTGACTGGTTACCTCTCCATCAAACTGACACACACTGGATTCTAGCCTCTGCTTGGCCCTTGGTATCCAGAATACATTCATACCTCACTCTCCAAAGGATGCAGGTCCAAACTGGATTATCTTGACTATATGTGGCATCCCTCTCATTATGCCCTTTAGGTGTGTCCTGACCCACTGGTGCTTCCCACTAAAGTTGGGTTTGCCTGTCCACTTCTCTTGCTGATCTGTGTCACTCTTATTGACTTCAAACAATTTCTGAGAGGCAGACTCCAAAAAAGGATATTTGCAAGGAATTATTAGGAAAAATCAATAGGACAGGGCATCAGTAGGAAGTGATAGAGAAAGGAAGGAACCCTCCTCCCCCAAAGAGGTGAGCCATCAAACAAATTAGCACCATGGTCAACTGTGTCTGGATTATAAATGAGAGAGAGTACAGCACATATACCAGAAAATTATCCTGCTTGAAGGACCTAGGATATTTACCCATTAGCTCCTTACTGACATTGTTTAAGGGCTGTTCTCCAGGTGGTAACTCTTTAGTGCTTCTTGTTTGCCTTACGTGTAGGTCAAGAGGGCTCTGGTGGGCAATGAAAGTCCTCAAGCAAAGGGTTGTAGAGGCTGACAATGAAAGTTGGCTCACTGCATGGAAATGGTAAGCTACGGAAAAGGTAGGCATCTGTCGGTCCCCAACCATGGATCAAAACACCATCTGCCTCTCTTTCTCAGAATGTCTCTTCTTATACTCTAGCCATTCACATCTCTATTTCTAGCTTTGAATTTATCCTAGTTGTACACTTACACTACTCAAGTTCAAAGTGAACCATGACATATCATTCGTTTGTTCCTCACATATGGTTTAAACCCATCATCTTCCTGATACTGTGCTAAGTGTAGAGGATTCCAAGATGAATGAGACATGGTTCTTATCTTCAAGGAGTAAACTGTATAGAGCTTAAAATGATTTCCTCCCCACTTTTGCCTGCCTAAAGAAGCCTACTTCCCAGGGAATCCTCTTTCCTAAGACACCCAGGTTCACTACTATGCTTCTAATATGTCTTCACTGAATCCATCATCTTCAGGTAACTTCTCTTTACCGTGCACCAATCAACATTTTCAATCCTTTTTTTTTTTTTAATGTTTCCAGCCTGTTTATTCCATACCATTCTAACTGCCAGTATCCAAACAGATCATATCAATATCAACTTGTTTTTTGTGATAACCTCAGATTGTATCCTTGCTTCTCCACTTCTTAAATCCCTCTGTGCAAATAATTTAACTGTATACCCTACACTACAATGATGTGATGAATCTTCCTACAATGTGTCATTTTCCTCTGAAATGCCTTTCCATCCCGTGCTCTTTCAGGAAGATTCATGATCTTCCCCAATTTTTCCCAGCTCTACCTCTCCAGCATTCTCTTCTACTGTTAATTTACATGGATCCTCTGAATAAAGAAGATTAATCTATTCACTGTCACTCAGCAAAACATATATATACAGTCTTTATAGTCACTGCTCATATCACTATCCTATCTGGTATGATCTCTCCTCTCTATCAAATCCTACTACTCAGATTTTAAGGTAGAATTCAGGTTTCATTTGCTTTGAAGCTTCTGAATATCTCAATCCATCATTATATGCCTCCACAGAATCTCTTCTCACATATACTAATCATCTGATATTTTGTCATTGTCTGTAATATGTGACATTGTCATTGCTCAGTGGCTAAACATGTCCAACTCTTTACAACCCCATTGATTACAACATGTTGGCTCTTTTGTTCACCATTATTTCCTGGAGTTTGCTCAAATTCATGGAGCAAATCACCCAGTCACAACTGAGTCAGTGATGTTTTCTAACCATCTCATCATCTGTTGTCCCCTTCTCCTTTTGCCTTCTATCTTTCCCAGCATCAGGGTCTTTTCCATTGAGTCAGCTCTTCACATCAGGTGGCCAAACTATTGGCACTTCAGTTTTTGCATCCATCCTTCCAATGAATATTCAGGACTGATTTCCTGTAGGAGTGACTAGTTTGATCTCTTTGCAGTCCAAGGAACTCTCAAGAGTCTTCTCCAGCACCACAATTTGAAAGCATCCATTTTTTTGGCAGTCTTATTTACGGTCCAACTTGTCACCTTGCTGATATAACTTCTATGCATTTAACTTCTCACATCCACACATGACTACTGGAAAAACCATAGCTTTGATTACACAGCCTTTGTCAGCAAAGTGATGCCTCTGATCTTTAATATGCTGTCTAAATTTGTGACAGCTTTTTCCCCAAAGAGCAGCATCTTTAATTTCATGGCTGCAGTCACCATCTGCAGTGATTTTGGAGCCCAAGAATATAAAATCTCTCACCGTTTCCATTTTTCCCACTTTTATTTGCCATGAAGTGATGGAAAGTGATCCCATAATATTAGTTTTTTGAATGTTGAATTTCAAGCCAGCTTTTTCACTCTTCTCTTTCACACTTATCAAAAGTCTCTTTAGTTCATCTTCAATTTTGGCCATTAGAATGGTATCATCTGCATATCTGAGGTCACTGATATTTCTCCCAGCAATCTTGATTCCAGCTTGGGATTCTTCCATCCCAGCATTTTGCATGACTTATTTGCATAGAAGTTAAATCAGCAAGGTGACAATTTGCCTTGCCATACCCCCTCTCCCTATTTGGAACCAGTCTGTTGTTATATGTCCAGTTGTTATTGTTGTTTTTGACCTGTATACACGTTTCTCAGGAGACAAATAAGTTGGTCTGGTATTCCTGTCTCTTAAAGAATTTCCCAGAGTTTGTTATGATCCACACTGTCAAAAGCTTTAGCGTAGTCAATAAAGCAGAAGTAGATGGTTTTCTAAAATTCCCTTGCTTTCTCAAAAATCCAGTGGATTTTGGCAGTTTGATCTCTGGTTCCTCTGCCTCTTCAAAATTCAACTTGTACATCTGGAAATTCTCAATTCATGTACTACTGAAGCTTAGCTCGAAGGATTTTGAGCATAACCTTACTAGTATGATGATAGTGAAAGAGGAGAGTGAAAAAGCTGGCTTAAAACTCAACATTCAAAAAATGAAGATCAAGGCATCCAGTCCCATCACTTCATAGCAGATAGATGGGGAAACAATAGAAACAGTGAGAGACTTTATTTTCTTGGGATCAAAAATCGCTGCAGATGGTGACTGCCACCATGAAATTAAAAGACGCTTACTCCTTGGGAAAAAAGCTAGACAGTATGTTAAAAAGCAGACACTTTGCTGACAAAGGTCCATCTAATCAAGGCTATGGTTTTTCTAGTAGTCATGTATGGATGTGAAAGTTGGACCATAAAGAAAGTTGAGTGCCAACGAATTGATGCTTTGTTTGTTTGTTAGTTTTACATTTATTTATTTTTTTAATTACAATACTGTATATGTTTTGCCATACATTGACATGAATCAGCCACAGGTGTCCATGATCTCCCAATGCCAAAGCCCCTCCCACCTCCCACCCCACATCCTCTCCCTGAATCATCCCGTGCACCAGCCCCATGCGTCCTGCATCCTGTATTGAACATAGACTGGTGCTTCATTCTACAAGATAGTATACATGTTTCAATGCCGTTCTCCCAAATCATCCCACCCTCTCCCTCTCCCTCAGAGTCCAAAAGTCCGTTCTATACCTCTGAGTCTCTTCTGTTGTCTCACATAGAGGGTCTTCATTACTATCCTTCTAAATTCCATATATATGTGTCAGTATACTGTATTGGTGTTTTTCTTTCTGGCTTACTTCACTCTGTATAATTGGCTCCAATTTCATCCATCTCATTAGAACTGAGTCGAATTTATCCTTTTTAAGGGCTGAGTAGTACTCCATTGTGTATATGTACCACAGCTTTCTTATCCATTCATCTGCTGATGGACATCTAGGTTGCTTCCATGTCCTGGCTATTATAAACAGTGCTGCAATGAACACTGGGGTACATGTGTCTCTTTCAATTCTGGTTTCCTCGGTGTGTATGCCCAGCAGTGGGATTGCTGGATCATAAGGCAGTTCTATTTGCAATTTTTAAGGAATCTCCACACTGTTTTCCATAGTGGCTGTACTAGTTTGCATTCCCACCAGCAGTGTAAGAGGGTTCCCTTTTCTCCACATCCTCTCCAGCATTTATTGCTTGTAGACTTTTGGATCGCAGCCATTCTGACCGGTGTGAAATGATACCTCATTGTGGTCTTGATTTGCATTTCTCTGATAATAAGTGATGTTGAGCATCTTTTCATGTGTTTGTTAGCCATCCGTATGTCTTCTTTGGAGAAATGCCTATTTAGTTCTTTGGCCCATTTTTTGATTGGTTCGTTTATTTTTCTGGAGTTGAGCTGCATAAGTTGCTTGTATATCTTTGAGATTAGTTGTTTGTCAGTTGTTTCATTTGCTATTGTTTTCTCCCATTCAGAAGGCTGTCTTTTCACCTTGCTTATAGTTTCCTTTGTTGTGCAGAAGCTTTTAATTTTAATTAGATCCCATTTGTTTATTTTTGCTTTTATTTCCAGTATATTGGGAGGTGGATCATAGAGGATCCTGCTGTGATTTATGTCGGAGAGTGTTTTGCCTATGTTTTCCTCTAGGAGTTTTATAGTTTCTGGTCTTACATTTAGATCTTTAATCCATTTTGAGTTTATTTTTGTGTATGGTGTTAGAAAGAGATCTAGTTTCATTCATTTACAAGTGGTTGACCAGTTTTCCCAGCACCACCTGTTAAAGAGACTGTCTTTACTCCATTGTATATTCTTGCCTCCTTTGTCGAAGATAAGGTGTCCATAGGTGTGTGGGTTTATCTCAGGGCTTTCTATTTTGTTCCATTGATCTATATTTCTGTCTTTGTGCCAGTACCATACTGTCTTAATGACTGTGGCTTTGTAGTAGAGCCTGAAGTCAGGCAAGTTGATTCCTCCAGTTCCATTCTTCTTCTCAAGATTGCTTTGGCTATTCGAGGTTTTTTGTATTTCCATACAAATCTTGAGATTATTTGATCTAGTTCTGTGAAAAATACTGCTGGTAGCTTGATAGGAATTGCATTGAATCTGTAGATTGCTTTGGGTAGTATACTCATTTTCACTATATTGATTCTTCCAACCCATGAGCATGGTATATTTCTCCATCTATTAGTGTCCTCTTTGATTTCTTTCATCAGTGTTTTATAGTTTTCGATATATAGGTCTTTAGTTTCTTTGGGTAGGTATATTCCTAAGTATTTTATTCTTTTCTTTGCAATGGTGAATGGGATTGTTTCCTTGACTTCTTTTTCTACTTTCTCATTATTAGTGTATAGGAATGCAAGGGATTTCTGAGTGTTGATTTTATATCCTGCAACTTTACTATATTCGTTGATTAGCTCTAGTAGTTTTCTGGTCGAGTCATTAGGATTTTCTATATAGAGGATCACGTCGTCTGCAAACAGTGAGAGTTTTACTTCTTCTTTTCCAATTTGGTTTCCTTTTATTTCTTTTTCTGCTCTGATTGCTGTGGCCAAAACTTCCAGTACGATATTGAATAGTAGTGGTGAAAGTGGGCACCCTTGTCTTGTTCCTGACTTTAGGGAAATGCTTTCAATTTTTCACCATTGAGGATAATGTTTGCTGTGGGTTTGTCATATATAGCTTTTATTATGTTGAGGTATGTTCCTTCTATTCCTGCTTTCTGGAGAGTTTTTATCATAAATGGATGTTGAATTTTGTCAAAGGCTTTTTCTGCATCTATTGAAATAATCATATGATTTTTATTTTTCAGTTTGTTTACGTGATGAATTACATTGATTGATTTATGGATATTGAAGAATCCTTGCATCCCTGGGATAAAGCCCACTTGGTCATGGTGTATGATCTTTTTAATGTGTTGCTGGATTCTGATTGCTAGGATTTTGTTAAGGATTTTTGCATCTATGTTCATCAGTGATATTGGCCTGTAATTTTCTTTTTTTTGTGGTGTCTTTGCCAGGTTTTGGTATTAGGGTGATGGTGGCCTCATAGAATGAGTTTGGAAGTTTACCTTCCTCTGCAATTTTCTGGAATAGCTTCAGTAAGATAGGTGTTAGCTCTTCTCGAAATTTTTGGTAGAATTCAGCTGTGAAGCCGTCTGGACCTGGGCTTTTGTTTGCTGGAAGATTTCTGATTACAGTTTCAATTTCCATGCTTGTGATGGGTCTGTTAAGATTTTCTATTTCTTCCTGGTTCAGTTTTAGAAAGTGGTACTTTTCTAAGAATTTGTCCATTTCTTCCAAGTTGTCCATTTTATTGGCATATAATTGCTGATAGTAGTCTCTTATGATTCTTTGTATTTCTGTGTTGTCTGTCGTGATTTCTCCATTTTCATTTCTAATTTTATTGATTTGATTTTTTTTCTCTTTGTTTCTTGATGAGTCTGGCTAATGGTTTGTCAATTTTATTTATCCTTTCAAAGAACCAGCTTTTTGCTTTGTTGATTTTGGCTATGGTCGCTTTTGTTTCTTTTGCATTTATTTCTGCCCTGATTTTTAGGATTTCTTTCCTTCTACTAACTCTGGGGTTCTCTATTTCTTCCTTTTCTAGTTGCTTTAGGCGTAGAGTTAGGTTATTTATTTGGCTTCTTTCTTGTTTCTTGAGGTATGCCTGTATGGCTATGAACTTTCCTCTTAGGACTGCTTTTATAGTGTCCCATAGGTTCTGTGTAGTTGTGTTTTCATTTTCATTCATTTCGATGCATAATTTGATTTCTTTTTGATTTCTTCTGTGATTTGTTGATTATTCAGAAGGGTGTTGTTCAGCCTCCAAATGTTGGAATTTTTAATAGCTCTTCTCCTATAATTGAGATCTAACCTTAGTGCATTATGGTCAGAGAAGATGCTTGGAATAATTTCGATTTTTTTGAATTTATCAAGGTTAGATTAATGACCCAGGATGTGATCTATCCTGGAAAAGGTTCCGTGTGCACTTGAATAAAAGGTGAAATTCATTGTTTTGGGGTGAAATGTCCTATAGATATCAATTAGGTCTAACTGGTCTATTGTATCGTTTAAAGTTTGCGTTTCTTTGTTAATTTTCTGTTTAGTTGATCTGTCCATAGGTGTGAGTGGGGTATTAAAGTCTCCCACTATTATTGTGTTATTATTAATTTCCCCTTTCATGCTTGTTAGCATTTGTCTTACATATTGCGGTGCTCCTATGTTGGGTGCATATATATTTATAATTGTTATATCTTCTTTTTGGATCGATCCTTTAATCATTATGTAGTGGCCTTCTTTGTCCCTTTTCACAGCCTTTGTTTTAAAGTCTATTTTATCGGATATGAGTATTGCTACTCCTGCTTTCTTTGGTCTTTATTTGAGTGGAATATCTTTTCCAGCCCTTCACTTTCAGTCTGTACGTGTCCGTTGTTTTGAGGTGGGTCTCTTGTAGGCAGCATATATAGGGATCTTGTTTTTGTATCCATTCAGCCAGTCTTTTCCTTTTGGTTGGGGCATTCAACCCATTTACATTTAAGGTAATTATTGATAAGTATGCCCCTGTTGCCATTTACTTTAATGTTTTGGGTTCAGGTTTATACGTCCTTTTGTGTTTCCTGTCTAAAGTCTATCCTTTAGTATTTGTTGGAGAGCTGTTTTGGTGGTGCTGAATTCTCTCAGCTTTTGCTTGTCTGTAAAGCTTTTGATTTCTCCTTCATATTTGAATGAGATTCTTGCTGGGTACAGTAGTCTTGGTTGAAGGTTATTATCTTTCATCACTTTAAGTATGTCTTGCCATTCCCTCCTAGCCTGAAGAGCTTCTATTGAAAGATCTGCAGTTATTCTTATGGGGGATCCCCTTGTGTGTTATTTGTTGTTTTTCCCTTGCTGCTTTTAATATTTGTTCTTTGTGTTTGGTCTTTGTTAGTTTGATTAAAATATGTCTTGGGGTGCTCTGCCTTGGGTTTATCCTGTTTGGCACTCTCTGGGTTTCTTGGACTTGGGTGATTATTTCCTTCCCCATTTTAGGGAAGTTTTCAACTATTATCTCCTCAAGTATTTTCTCATGGTCTTTCTTTTTGTCTTCTTCTTCTGGGACTCCTATAATTCGAATGTTGGAGCATTTCATATTGTCTTGGAGGTCTCTGAGGTTGTCCTCATTTCTTTTAATTCGTCTTTCTTTTTCCTCGCTGATTCATTTATTTCTACCATTTTATCTTCTATTTCACTAATCCTATCTTCTGCCTCCGATATTCTACTATTTGTAGAATAGTTTCTGATCTCATTTATTGCATTATTCATTATATGTTGACTCTTTTTATTTCTTCTAGGTCCTTGTTAAACCTTTCTTGCATCTTCTCAATCCTTGACCCTAGGCTATTTATCTGTGATTCCATTTTGATTTCAAGATTTTGGATCATTTTCACTATCAGTATTCGGAATTCTTTCTCAGGTAGATTCCCTATCTCTTCCTTTTTGTTTGGTTTGGTGGGCATGTCTCCTGTTCCTTTACCTGCTGGGTATTCCTCTGTCTCTTCATCCTGGTTATGTTGCTGCGTTTGGGGTGGCTTTTCTATATTCTGGGAATTTGTGGAATTCTCTTTATTATAGAGCTTCTTCTCTGTGTTTGGGGTTATATCAGTGGCTTGTCAAAGTTTCTTGGTTAGAGAGGCTTGTGTTGAGGCTCTGGTGGGTGGAGTTGGGTTTCCTCTCTCTGGAGTGCTGTGAAGTGTCAAGTAATGGGTTATGGGACGTCAATGATTTTGGAGTATTTTGAGCTGCCTGTGTATTGAAGCTCAGGGGCTTGTTCTTGTGTTGCTGGAGAATTTGCGTGGTATGTCTTGCTCTGGAGCTTTTTGGCCTTTGGGTGGTGCTCAATTTCAGTATAGGTATGAAGGCGTTTGATGAGCTCTTATTGGATAATGTTCCCTGTATTCAGGAATTCTTTGATGATCTCAGGATTTGGACTTACGCCTCCTGATTCTGGTTTTCAGATTTATTTTTACAATAGCCTCATGATTTCTCCATCTATTCAGCACTATTGTTGAAACATCTGAGTTAATGATGATAGGTTTCTCCACTTTGAGGGTCGTCCCTAGAGGATCGCTGAGTTACTTGGAGGAGAGAAGAGGGAGGGGGGTAGTTAGAGGTGAGTGGAATGGGCTGAGGTGGAATCAAAAGAGGAAAAAGCAAACTAGCCCGTAACCACTTTCTTGTGTGTGCTCCAAAGTCTGGACCTCTCAGAGGTGGTCACAGAGCTATACATGGAAGAGGAGAGGGAGGAAGTAGATAGAGGTGGTCAGGAGGATGAAAGAGGGAGATGCAAAGGAGGGATACAGATCTGGCCAGTGACCAGTTCCCTGAGAATTCTCCACCTTCGGGAGCACACAGAGATTCATAGAGTTGGGTAGAGAGGAGGAGGGGGAGGGAGGAGACAAAAGCCACCTGGTGGAGAAAAGAGAGATTCCAAAGGGGGGAGAGAGTGGTCAAGCCAGTAGTCTCGCACTCATGTAAGATTGGGTACTGAAGATTAGGTTTTTAAAAGTTCAAAATTGGCAACAAATACCAAAATGTTGAGATTAAAAATCTGGGGTAGAGATTGGATTTTCAAAGATAAAATATTAAAGATAAGAAAAAGAAGGAGAGAAAAATTTAAAAAATTGAGAAAAAAATAATAAAAATAGAATAAAATAAAAGATTCCAGAATTATTAAAAGTCAACTTCCACCACCAATAGGACTATATACAGCGTTTGCTTTAAAGATAGGGTTTTTTTTTTTTTGTAAAGTAATAATAGGTTATAAAGATAATAAATAGAAATATAGAAGACTTAAAAGTTTAAGCAAGTTTAGAAAAAAACGAAAAAGAAAAGAAGTGAAAACAAATTTAAAAAAGAAAAAAATTTTAAAGAAAGGAAAAAAATTCTTAAAAAAAATCATGCTTCCACATCATCCCCCACTCCCCCCCAAAATTTTTTGATCATAAAAGTAGTAACGGTATATCTGGCGTTTTCTCTGTCGTTGTAGACTGTGTGGGGTCACTACCAAGGCAATTCCCTCTGTTTGACTTCCTCTGTTTGCTGGTCTCTTCTGTGTCTGATTTCCGTCTTGACACAGGGAGGGTGGTGGTGGACTCTGCACTGGGCTTGCCCCTTCTTGCTCCTTGGGATAACCTTGTGGGGCCTGCCCTATGCTTCATGCACTTCCCTGGTCTTTGGCGCTCAGGATTGGCGGTCAGGAAGCCCTCCGAGACTTGAATTTGGTTGAACAGGGGCTTTGTTCCCTTCCCCAGGTCCGAGTGGCTTGGGAGTTTGGCGCGGGCTATTGCGATTTCTGGGCTTCCGGGTCGCTCAATTTTCTGGGAGCTCCACCGGGGCTCTTTCTTAGGCCGATGATGACTGTTCAGAGCCCCCAGCAGTTTCAATAGCAAAGAAATCAGTTTGCAATTTGGTAGGTAATGTCACTCTTGAGCTGCGATTGCCCCCTTCCAGCACTTAAGGCTCTGGCTGCCTGTGGCCGGAGGGGGATGGTCTGCAGCCGGCTATTGCCGATCCGTCCTTATGTTCGAGCGTTCCGCGTGTTGGCTATCCCACAGTCTGGTTTGCTAGACCAAGATAGTTCTTT
Organism: Nanger dama; assembly: GCA_917880005.1. Lineage (NCBI taxonomy): Eukaryota > Metazoa > Chordata > Mammalia > Artiodactyla > Bovidae > Nanger > Nanger dama. Next base: position 636,348 of record CAKJTW010000040.1, read on the forward strand.
CTAGCCACGCGCGGACCCGATTTGTCCCGGTTATGTCCCGATTCTCGAGAAAAGCCCTGTAGCCTATGTCTCCCGCAGCCCAATTCTTAGAAAGCTCTGTCGCGGGCGCGCTCCTCCCTGCCCAACCCCCACTGCTGTCGGACGCAGGCGTTTGCGCTGCTTGTCCGCTGGGGGTTATACTGTCGAATTCGTAATCTGTTGGTTTTAATTATTTATTTATTTATTTTTCCTTCCTGTTATGTTGCCCTCTGTGCTTCCAGGGCTTGCCCCATACACAGCTGTGAGAATGCTCCCCTATTTTAGGGAATCTCTCTTTTAAGAGTCTCTTCCTGGGACAGGATGCCCTTCCCGGGACGGGGCTTCCTCCCTACCTCCTTTGTCTCTGTCTTCGTCGTATGTATTAATTCCTACCTGGTTTTGAAGTCGATGATCTGCTTTGCTGGATGCCTGATGTCCTCTGCCAGCAGTCAGAAGTTGTTTTGTGGAATTTACTCAGCTTTGAAATGTTCTTTTGATGAAGTAGTGAGGGAGAAAGTGTTCTCCCCGTCCTATTCCTCCGCCATCTTTTTCGTCCTCCGAATTGATGCTTTTGAACTGTGGTGTTGGAGAAGACTCTTGAGAGTCCCTTGGACTGCAAGGATATCCAACCAGTCAATCCTAAAGGAAATCAGTCCAGAATATTCATTGGAAGGACTGATGCTGAAGCTGAAGTTCCAATACTTTGGCCACCTGATGCAGAGAGCTGACTCATTGAAAAGACCCTGATGCTGGGAAAGATTAAAGATAGGAGAAGGGGATGACAGAGGATGAAATGGTTGGATGGCATCACTGACTCGATGGACATGAGTTTGAGCAAGCTCTGGGAGCTGATGATGGTCAGGGAAGCCTGGTGATGGTCAGGGAAGCCTGGTGATGGTCAGGGAAGCCTGGTGTGCTATAGTCCATAGGGTCGCAAAGAGTCAGGCTTGAACTGAACTGAACTTACTAGCATGTGAAATGAACACAACTATATGGTAGCCTTAACATTTTTTGGCATTGCCCTTTGGGGCTGGAATGAAAAGTGACATTTTCCAGTCCTGTGGCCACTGGTGAATTGTCCAAATTTGCTGACATATTGAGTGCAATACTTTAACCATATAATCTTTTAGGATTTTAAATAGCTGAACTGGAATTCCATCAACTCCACTAGCTTTGTCTAGAGAGTAATGTTTCCTAAACCCTACTTGACACATTCTCGGATGTCCAGCTCTAGGTGAGTGACCACACCATCGTGGTTATCTGGAACATTAAGATATTTTTATATAGTTCTTCTGTATATTCTTGTCACCTCTTCTTAATCTCCTCTGTTTGATCACAGCCTTGTCATGGAGAAGGGGACTTCAAAACTCAGTGCAGCTATGATCCATGCCATACAGGGACACTCAATAAGGATAGGTAACAGTTCTTACAAAAGTAAGAATGGAGGGAATGGAAATCCACTCAGTATTTTTGCCAGGATAACCCCCATGAACAGTATAAGAAGGCAAAAAGATTTGACACTGGAAGATGAGCACCCTCGTGTTGGAAGTTGCTTGATAAGTTACTGGAAAAGAACATGGAGCCAACTACTAATAGCTCCTGAAAGAATGACGTGACTGGGCCAAAGCAGAAGCCATCCTCAGTTGTGGGTGTATCTGGTGGTAAAAGTAAAGTCCAGTGTTGTAAAGAACAATAGTACATAGAAACCTGGAATGTTAGACTCATGAATCAAGGTAAATTGATGTGGTCAAGCAGTAGATGGCAAGACTGAACATCAACATCCTGGGAATCAGTTAACTAAAAGGGACAGGAACAGGTGAATTTAATTCAGATGGCCATTATATCTACTACTGTGGGCAAGAAATCTCCTAGGAGAAATGGAGTAGCTTCCATAGTCAACAAGAGTCCAAAATACTCTTCTCGGGTGCAATTGCAAAAAGAACAGAATGATTTTGTTTCATTTCCAAGGCAAAACACTCAATATCACAGTAATTGAAGTCTATGCTTCAACCACTAATGCAGAAGAAACTATAGTTGACCAGTTCTATGAAGACTTACAAGATCTTCTAGAACTAACACCAAAACAATGTCTTTTTCATCATAGGGGATTAGAATGCAAAAGTAGGAAGTCAAGAAATACCCAAACAGCAAGTTTGGCCTTGGAGTACAAATGAAGCAGGGCAAATACTAACAGAATTTTGCCAAGAGAACACATTGGTCATAGCAAACACCCTCTTCCAACAACACAAGAGATGGCTCTACACATGGACACACTGACCACATGGTCAATACTGAAATCAGATTGATTATATTCTTTGCAGCCAAGGGTGTAGAAGCTCTATACAGTCAAAAAACAAGACTGGGAGCTGACTGTGACTCAGATCATGAGCTTCTTCTTGCAAAATTCAGTCTTAATTTGAAGACAGTAGAGAAAACCATTAGACCATTTTGCTATGACCTGAATCAAATCCCTTATGATTATACAGTGGAGGTGACAAATAGACTCAAGGGTTTGTATCTGGTAGACAGAATACCTGAATAAATATGGATGGAGGTTCATAACATTGTATAGGAGATGGTTACCAAAACCATCCCATGTGACATTATCTGTTTATAGTTTATTATATGTGTTTTAGAAATTGTAATATCTGTTATTAAACACATGTGCCAAGATCCTTTAAAACATTTTTACCAATTTTAATTTCATAATAATACCATGACACTGCTATTGCTTTCCCTATCTTAAGATGAAGAAAATGAGCATGAGAAAGTTTAAGGAAAGGGAAAGAGTATGTAGAGCTTTTTAGAATTAGAATTTGAAACCAAATCTCCTTGACTCATAATGCTTACTGTATCTTCATAACAAAGTTATAAATTCATTAAGAACAAGGATTGAGCCTATTATTTATTTTTAAAAAGGCTTTATATGTAGAAAGAGTTCAATGAAGTTATTCAGTTAAATTTGGGAGAATTTTCTTTAATAACTTTGAAAAGCTGAGAGCTCTAAAACACTGGCCTCGTCCTTGTTTGATCCACAAGTCTGTAAACTCCACTAACAGTGTGTGTTTGTTCATCACTATGTTTCTGTGCCTACTGTAAAAGTTAATTACATGTTGGATAAATATTTTGGAATTGATAAGCCCATATACAGGTAAGCTTATCTTAAACAAAAATAAATTTATTATTATTAATAATAATTATATAGCAATATAGCAAAATAATTAGAATAATAGGTCATGATATAAAGGTATGATAGAGTCTTAAAAGAATTGATATTGTAAATACTCAGAAGTGAATCACTTAGAGTAGAGAAAACAAGATGTCCTTTTTGCCCTGAGTATTTGACTTTTGACTTGGCATCTGTTGACAGCAAAGATAACTAACTTATGCTCACATGCAACCTTCTTCACCGAACAGAGCAACTTACTTGGGAGGAAATAATCTAACAATCATTTCTCAGTTCTCTAATGATAGCTATATCAAACAACTTTCTCCCTTATCAATATCAATACCTCAGTATCACTCAAGACTGGTAAATATACCAGTCACTGGTAATTTATGCTTCTTTATGTCAGAATTTCTTAACCTGGAGTCCATGGATCGTCTCTGAATGTGCTGTGGACACTTTAATTTGTCTGCAAATGCTGGATGCATGTGCATACTATATTCTGGGAAGACACGTCAAAAGATTCCCAAAGGAATTTGTGACCCCTGTAAACAGGTTAAGTATACTTGTTTACTGTAAGCTAGTGAATCGCTATCCTGCTTATGAATTATTTATTAGCAGGATGCTATGTTTTGCAAATTTTTAAAATATGTCCCACATTCCTGGCACAGTGGTTGGTGTAATGAGAAATGCAAAAATCTGCAAGTCAGTTTGTTAAAAGTTTTAATTTATAAAATAATCTTTGAATTTGATCTCCTTCAAGTTAGTTGTCAATTAAATTTCTAATCTGTAAAGCAGAAACTTAATTTTCTTGTCCAGAAGTAACCTTCTTCAAGTCCTCTCAGCACTATAAACCTTGAGAGATCTCAAGTGTACAAGTTCACCTTCTAGAGGTGTGGTCGCAATGCCAAACCACAGTACTGAGTACCTGTGTACAAACTGTCCTTCTTATGTTCTGATGCCAGGAACCCTTGTTTTGCTGTTTATTTGCATGAAAATTAGATTTACCATTAACTATCCACAATCTCATCAAGTCACCTGTAGATCAGAAGCGTCTAAGAGCAAGGTGCCCAATTAGGGTTAGAAGTAAGGACCTACCGTATAACATGGGGAATGCTGCTCAATATTCTGTAATAACCTAAAGAATCAGAAAGAGAATAGATTTGAAAAAGAAGGTATATTTATAACTGAATCGCTTTGCTGTATACCTGAAACTAACAAACATTGTTAATTAACTATGCACCAATATAAAACAAAAGTTTAAAAAATAACATTACAAAAATATAAGACAACAGTCAAAAAATGGTTTTTGAGCACTATGTTTACATTCACAAAGAATGGATATAAAGAGTTCAGCTTTATTTAAAAAAAAAAAAAAAGGTCAATGGCCAAGACCTTGAGGGGGAACAGCCATCATATAAAAGGAGTCTATAGGTTTAGCCCTCTAGTACTAGATGCCGGGCTATACATTAAGATACTGTGGTCTTGGACACCTCTCCAGAGATGTTGTACTTCTGTGAGGGATTTATCAACAGAATATAATTCAAATTTGGTAATATTGCTAATTTTAAAATTATTAGATTTGAGGAAACAGATTCCTCTCTTTTTCCCTCTACTGCTGAATTATATTTTATCATCATTCAGTACACTTATTCCAGTGTAATAACCACACCACAGTAAAGAAACACTGTACCTAGTAGGAAATATATTTTTCTAACTTTTCTGTGATAATTGTAGAACTAGAAAGTTTTTATCACAATTTCCACAATATCCCATTGCCAAGTTTACCACTTTAGTGTCCAAATTTTAATTTTTATTTTTTCTTTCCTCCTCTTCTTTTCTTCCCCTTTCTTTAGGATGTTTAAAAAAAGGCCTTAACAAGAAGCTAACATAAAAGAATTTCACTTTCCTATTATCTTCCTTAGGAATACTGTCACTATCTTGTCATCTGATATAAGTTATGGATTTCTTTTCATGTAAACTTTCTGTGCTGCAAAAAACAAAAAGAACTAACTTGTCAGAGACCATTTCTTCCTATAAAAACCTCTCATTTCAGGAAACTGTAGTAGAAAAATGGGCAAAATAAATAATTTGAATGAGTAAGGAGACATCTTGTCTACAATTCCAGTGATTTAAAAGGAGACCACAAAGAAGCCTGGACTTGTTTTAGTTCAGAAAACTGTAACCCTTGAAAAACAAGTTTAGATTTAGAAAAACTTAAGGATGTTGTGGCTTGCTTTCCTCCTAAAACACTGAAGATCCCAAGTCAGTTCACCTTGCACCCCCTGGTGGGTTAGAGGTTAGACACACATTCAGTTCAGTTCAGTTCAGTCGCTCAGTCGTGTCCGACTCTTTGTGACCCCGTAAATAGCAGCACACCAGGCTTTCCTGTCTATCACCAACACACACTAGATAGATCGTTTTTAAAAGCTAATTTATGTTGCTATGGTAAAACCTAAAATTCCAAAGTTTCCTTGTTTTTGGGAAAAAAAAAAAGGCAAGGCTTCTTTAATGTTTACCAAGTTGAAAAATCTGACTGTTAGAAAATAGGCCATTTTTCTATTTTTTGAGCACATTCTTTCAAGGAGACTTTTTGCCTACATATCAGTTAAGTGTCAATCCCCTGTGAAGCAAAAATTCCAGGAAGAACAATCAATGTGTTTTGGAGCAGGCTGACTGGCTATAAATTTTAGCCAGAGGCAGAGTGGAAGAGCAGAAAAATATGAACTTTGGAGCTGTAAGGCTCAATTCAATTTCCAATTTTACTACCTAGTAGTTATGTGACCTTGGATAAGTTACTGATCCTTTTGGACCCTCAATTTTTCAACAAAAAAAAAAATTGAAAAATAAAATGAGCCTCTCTAGATATTTTTAGTAATGAAAGATAGCACATGTACATTGTTTAATATAATGTGAAACTTATTGTATTCTTCCAAAATGCATATGTTGAACTCCAAGCTGCCCACAACCTCAGAATGCACCTACATCAGAGATAAGTCATTAATTGCCTTGAGAGGTAATTAAGGTAAAATGAAGTCATATGGATGAACCCTTACCCAATATGACTGCTGTCCATATAAACAAAGGAGATTAGGAAGCAGATATGGGTGCAACTAAAAGAAAGGCCATGTGAGGACACAGAGAGACGGTTACCATGTTCAAACAAAGGAGGGAGACCTCAGAAGAAATCAACCCTGCAGACCCCTTAATCTTGAACTACTAGCCTCCAGGACTGTGAGAAAAGAAATTTCTGTTGTTGAATCCACTCAGGCTGTTATATTTTGTTAGAGCAGTCCTAGTAAACTAAGTCAGGCTCATAATAGAGTTTTGATGGATAAGAGTTGTTATTATTAGTTTTTCCACTGAGACATCAGATATCAGCCACTAAGTTGAACAAACAGTACTGGCTCACAGGTGGCAGTGAACAACCAACCCCTGAAGAAATTAAAGGCCGTACAGTGCAGAGTGTGAACTCTTAAAATAGCCCCAACCAACACACCGCAGCCCTAGAAATTACTAGCTCAGTGAGGTTAAGGTACTAAGGAGTCTTTTTAAGATGCACATTAAGCCATTATCCTCCATTAATGCCTTTAGAAAAGTAATCTAGAAGATTATAGCTGGCCTTAGATGTCAGCATCTTTAGAACATAATGTCCAGAGGAAAATAAGCTTTCAAAGAGGAGAGGGAGGTTGAAAACCTGAGGACAGAGGCCTCCTGAGGAAACGCCTCTCTGGAGATCCCAAAGGAATACAGAGCCCTGAGGCCACACAGTCACTGAGTTCAAGAGAGACTCTCACTCAAAAGGAAGGAGGTGGGTGGTGCTAGTGATGAAAGATCTGCTGACAAACACAGGAGAAAACTCAAGAGATGGGGGTTCGACCCCTGGGTCACAAAGATCTCTTGGAGAAAGGCACGGCAACCCACTTCAGTATTCATGCCTGGAAAATCCCATGGACAGAGGAGGCTGGCGGGCTACAGTCCACAGGGTCGCAAAAAGTGGACATGATGGAAGCGACTTAGCATACATGCATGCTGATAAAGAGACGCTGAGGACCAATTTTCCCAAAACACCGTTTGCTTATAGAGGAGATTTGTCCCTAAGAGACAGCATCGTTGTGTTTGTAGTGTGCACGTGTGTGTGTGTATGTGTCTCTGTGCATGCGTTTTCTCACACAGAAACACAACGATCACACACAGGGCCATGCATTTATGCTCTTATTTAGATGCTAAAGATTAAATAATGTCTCAGCTTGGCAACCATTCATACATTCATGAGGAGAAGAAGTGTGAGTTTATAGAAGGTTAAGAAATTGAAGAAAGGTGAGGAAATAAATTGAAAATGTGAGGGTATATGGAGACCAGATGTAAAGTAATAGAGGAGAAGGAAATCCTAAATGCAGAATAAATGATAGACTCAGAAGGTTGAAGATATTCCTAAAAAGCCCGCTATCACTGTTCTCCATTTCTTCCTCATATTTAGCTTAAATCTCAATCAGTGGAATTTAAGATGATCTCACCTCTAGAGAATACTAGATAATGGCTGTCTCTTTGTCTCTTAGTAGCTCTTCATAAACTACTTGGGCCATTCGTTGACTTGGCAGAAGCTAAAATGAAATAAACTGAAGAAGGAAAATAGAATGAAGGGGGGAAAAACACTAAAGCAAGTGAATCAAAAGAATCCTACTAAAATCAGACAACTTTTATTTGCAAGTCCACACCACTGTCAACCAGTCAGTTTGATTGGATTGTTAAGAAATAATTAAAGCTGAAATTTGAAACTGAAAACTCAAAGATACCGATTTCCATATTTCCAAAATGATGGAGTTTTTCTACCTGGAGCTCATATCCATTCCAGCCATGTTATTTTTGTGATTCTGTAACAAAGTAACTTTCTTTAAATTTTACTGCCTATCAGATGCTGGCAAAGATCACAATGGCCAAATGAGGATAAAATTAAATAATATGAAATTCATAATTATTATAAATTATCATCAAAAGGACACAATGGTAAATCAGATCATTTTCCAAATAATAAATTTAAGGTTTTCCATTTGACTTTTATTTTTCATACAACCAGCCAAAAATTTAGGGGTGAAGTCATTTCTTGGACAATGACTTCTTTTAAGTTTAGTTCACCAAATCTGAGTTTCATTTAAAATGAAAGTCTGTTGCCTGCTTTATGACAGTTCCAAGATATTCACCAATACCACCTTCTTCACTGGTACAGACTATGGAAGAACAAAGGATGCCATGAAGCAAATAGCTGTGATTCTCCTGATAGAAAAACACTTCCAATTCAGTAAAATATTTAAGATGTTATTTTGTAAACTGGTGATAAAAATAAATTTTCAGCCACAGCACAGACATGATTGCAAAATGCTGGTAATGAAATGTACCTCAAATACAATAGCTGGCTTTAAATATTTCAGATATTAGAGTTAGCCAAATAAAAACAGCAAAAAACAAAAACACATGAACCCACAAAAGTCAATGAAGACTAAATCTATAGTTCTCCTTTAGGTTTTGTTGGAAATGAGGAAAGGAGAGTTCCATTTCAGTCAAGACTTGTTGGCAACTTTCTTGAGAGCAAGAACCATTTCTTGCTAATCTTTGTCCTTTCAATGGTATTTCTCATAACAGACATGTATATACATTAATCGAATCCATGAGGTAGAGTTCCCCCTGTGAATTGGGACTGTTTAGAAGCCTTAAAATTTTACCTAACTAGAGCTAATTTATAAAGGATAATTTTCCTTGAGGAGCTTTTGCTTTATCTTGGCTTGAAATGGAAACACTAGTAGAATAGAATGAATGAAAAATTGACCTAAAAAAGAGATCAATGTATTTCAAAATGCAAAAATATTTGAGCTATAGTTTTGATATGAAATATGCTATGCAGTGCAAAACAGTTCAGGTGAACTAGAAGAGCTAAGTAAATACAGTTGGGAAACCCATCTGGTTTTTATTACACATTTGATATGAGGTTATATAATCATATATAATATATCCATAAACAGGGGTATAGGGACGCTTAATTGAAAGAGGAATTCTATATGTACTCTTATGAATGGGTTACTTAGCTCTGGCACTCGAATTGAATATACAGCTTTTAGACCTACAGTTTATTAGTTCAGTTTTAGGAAAGAAGTTTTCAGAGGGAGTCTTAAGCCTTTCAAAGATATTGTAGGCCAGGTGTAGATTGAGTTTATGATTGGTTTCTTGCCCCTGCAATCTCAGCATGACATATTAATTTGAAATATGATATTGTTCCTTATTACCATTTTGCATGAGAGGAAAACATTCAGCAAAACAAATGAAAATCATTTTCCAGCTCCCCTGGTCTTTTCTAATTGGTGTCATTGAAGGAATTGACGTGTTTTACTCCTCTGAAACGTTTAATAATCACAAGATTCACAACATATGTGTTATATGCTCTACTTTCATAGCAATGCTCCTTGGTAATTGAAATCAACAGTCTAGTTTAAAAAAAAAAAAACAAATTGCCATTTAAGCCATCAAACCAGAATAAAGATTCACTTGTTTGAATAATCCAAGTATGGCACTTAAATCAGGTACATTATGCACAATTTTCCATCCCTGCTGAGGGGCGCGTGCGCTTGAAAGAACAGACAGATCTTGTTCCACCCTGATCAGGTCAGAGAAGCTTAGCTAGAATGAAGTGATGCTTAAAGCTCATTGGTTTTGCCTCTGAAGCACAAGGTTGTTACCATGACTACAAAGCTACTGTTGCTAAGGCATCCACAGGCTCAAATGATGTCAAGGATTCTGCGTGGCTCAGCAACAAAAGCTATTACTTTATGTTGTTCAGTAGAAGTTTTGAATAGCAGTTACAGCAACAGAGTAATTCCAGGTAAACATGGTTTCCTATAATTTCCCATGTAGATAGAAGACCGTACTTCAAAATGGTAGTGAATGATTGGAAACAGATCCATTTCTTCCAATCAGTTAATCAAAGAAATAGATTGAAGGAGTTGAATGGAGAAAAGTGTGCATCACCAGTATTAAAACACTGCTTTACTTCCCATTTTCTGAATACAGACTCAAAAGCTAGGAAGAATTTTAAAATAACCTCATAGATCTGTAAATCATTTATGTTGCAGACCACAACAGCCAACTCACTGTTTGCTAGGAAGAATTAGAAAATCAGGAAAATAGACAATCAAAGAATGTACCAGAAGGGGCAATTCATCTACAATCTTGCCTCCAGAATAGATAGCAATGTCAGCTCTTTGTTGTTTGTTTATCACAGCTTAACTGAGTGAGGTATGATTGACCAGTCATCACTGAATATATTTAAGGTGTACAATGTGATGCTTTAATACGTGTATACATGATGAAATCATACTTCCAGTCAAACTTTTAAATCTTTGTGTGCATGTATGCACATGTGGTGAGAGAACTTAAAATCTACTCTCTTAGCAAAATTCAAGTGTACAATACGTTATTAACTATATTGCTACTATTAACTATAGTCACTATATACTATAGTACTGTACATTAGATCTGTCAAATTTATTAATCTTATAATTGAAAGTTGTTTTTTTTTTTTTTCCTGGCCAAAGTACTGGAGTTTCAGCTTTAACATCATTCCTTCCAAAGAACACCCAGGACTGATCTCCTTCAGAATGGACTGGTTGGATCTCCTTGCAGTCCAAGGGACTCTCAAGAGTCTTCTCCAACACCACACTTCAAAAGCATCAATTCTTTGGTGCTCAGCCTTCTTCACAGTCCAACTCTCACATCCATACATGACCACAGGAAAAACCATAGCCTTGACTAGATGGACCTTTGTTGGCAAAGTAATGTCTCTGCTTTTTAACATGCTATCTAGGTTGGCCACAACTTTCCTTCCAAGGAGTAATCTAATTTCATGGCTGCAATCACCATCTGTAGTGATTTTGGAGCCCCCAAATAAAGTCTGACACTGTTTCCACTGTTTCCCCATCTATTTCCCATAAAGTGATGGGAGCAGATGCCATGATCTTAGTTTTCTGAATGTTGAGCTTTAAGCCAACTTTTTCACTCTCCTCTTTCACTTTCATCAAGAGGCTATTTAGTTCCTCTTCGCTTTCTGCCGTAAGAGTGGTGTCATCTGCATATCTGAGGTTATTGATATTTCTCCTGGAAATCTTGATTCCAGGTTGTCTTCCTCCAGCCCAGCGTTTCTCATGATGTACTCCACATATAAGTTAATAAGCAGGGTGACAATATGTATAGCCTTGACATGCTAAAGCTGAAACTCCAGTACTCTGGCCACCTCATGGGAAGGGTTGACTCATTGGAAAAGACTCTGATGCTGGGAGGGATTGGGGGCAGGAGGAAAAGAGGATGACAGAGGATGAGATGTCTGGATGGCATCACCGACTCGATCGAAGTGAGTCTGAGTGAACTCTGGGAGTTGGTGATGGACAGGGAGGCCTGGAGTGCTGCGATGCATGGGGTCACAGAGTTGGACATGACTGAGCGACTGAACTGAACTGAACTAAACTGAACTGGAACACCTTTCCTGATACTCATACCAGACTGCTTCTCTATGTTATAAACTCCTAGACTGCCCTGTTGTTCTTCATAGAACTTGAAACACTTGTAATGAAAGTCAGTGTTTTCCTCCAGATTCGACAAAGTGCAGGTTTGTCTATAGCAGTGTCCAGTGAATATATGTTAACCAGCTTAACAGAAAATGTGCAGCTTGTTTGGAAAGCTGCAAGTCGCTCAGTTTGCATATCAAGCACAGGGTTCATGAGATGAAGTAGTGGGAGATAAGTTTGGGGTTATAGTTTCTAGAATTTTCCAAGTAAGACTGAGGTATTTACATCTGAGTCAGTAGACAAGGGAAGCCAGTATAGGACTCGGAGATGAGATGTGACAAGGTCAACAAGGAGGATATTTCCACTGCTTCCTGCTTGGAACTGAAAGCAACCCAGCCCAGGAACCATGTTCCATTGTCTTATCTTGATTACAATGACAGGTCTCCAGAGTTGTGGTCTTTGATGCTTATAAATGCAGACTTGCTTATAGCAGCATTTCAGGTCCAGGGTTTCTTCATAATGTAATTTACAAATTCAGTCAATGTTACCTGACAACAGAGTTATGAAATTTTGTTTTTCCTGATGCCACCGTGGGTTTGCTGCCAACTTGCTCTGGAACAAGAAAGACCAATTTAAAAATAACTCCAGGAAATGCTGTAAAAGTACACAGCTCTGTTTGGGTACAGGTGTGATGTTGCATGGGGAACAAAAGTACAGCTAAATCAATAGCGGTAACATTTTTCCTATTTTCTGCTTAAAGAAAAATAAACAGCATCATTTTACAAATGTCAGCTGCTCTGAAGAGCAAGATCATAGATGACAGCATAAATGAGATGAGAAAGCAGACAGAAAAAGGCTGTAGTTCTTAGTTTGTGGCCCTTTTTTTCTTCTTTGAAGCAAATTGTTTATTGGCAATTGACTGGCCTCTAAATATATCTTTCCTTATAAAATCTCATCACTGTGGGATTGTGAGTTCATGATTGTCCACTCATCCTCAACAAACACACACACTTCTTTTCTGAGCCTTGTCAGATCTTTGTTATCTGGTTCTGTGCCGTAAGCACTCAATAAGCAGTAAGCAATGAGAACAGTTGATACTATTTTAGGGAGTTTTGTGAAACAAGATAAAATGCATACTAATTGTTAGCTAAATGTAGCAGGAAGACTACAGTCTGATTTGGGATAATCATAGGGGCATTTTAGTTAAGATACAAGCTTTGGAGTCTGAACAGAAATCCAGGATCTGCCACTTCTTAGTTGTATGACCTTAGGCAAGCTATTACTGAGTGATTTGCTCAATGTCACAGATAGGCACTGACTATGTGCAAGCTACTTTACCCTGAAATAAATCCCATCATATCTCCATTTTTCATGCCGGAAACTAAATCAGGGAGTTTAAGTAACTTGCCCAAGTTTGTAGAGCCAGTAAGCGGTATATTCAGGATTCTAACTCCAGCAGCCTGGATTCTAGACCTTGATCTTATACTGTAATCTCTAAGCCTTAGTTTCTTCTCTGAAACATTTGAAATAATACTTACCTTCTAAGGCTGTTAAGGAGCACATAGTAGCTCCTTATTAAATGCTGGTTATTGTAATTAATAATTTGTGAGATCTATGCTCAAGTATTATTAACTGCATACTCAAAGACCAGTTATCCATGTATTGCTTTTTTTTCTTTTCTGGGTTATCCACGTTTAATCTTGGTCTTAGGCTACATTTCTTCTTGTAATGAGTATAACCCTGGGGCATTGCCCCTTCCCTTGGCTGATAAACTTTTAGGGAATATTTGATATTAATACAGTGCTTTGTTATCCCAGATACCAAGACTCAGCAGTGAATATTTACTTGTTTAACTGTATCTTGAAGGTATTTATGCTATATATCTATACTTGACAAGGGAATAGACATCGAAAAAGATATCTTTTTAATCAACAGTTTTGGAATATTCTGAAATAAGCAAAATTAAACATTTTTCTAACTATATACTTTGAAGCTCCATTTAACAGCTTTTTTTTAAATTTCTGCACAGAACATGCACCCTTTTAAACTCTTATCTGAAACTTCCAGTCCTTGTTGATTATAATTATTCTACCATTAACTGATTAAAGATCACTAAAGAAGGTGGAAAAAAGTACAATTAGCTTATAGGTTCCCCACCCTCTGTCGTTCAGAATCTCTTAACAAGCTACTGATCCACCCCAGGAGCTGGTTTTATTCTCTTTGTTTTTTTTTCCCCTTTTTAAAAAGGGCTGGTATCGTTTGGATGTCAGCCTTCCTGTTTCTATCGTTAACACAGGCTTATGCCACTCCTTTATACTCACTGATGGGTTTATATCTTTCTTCCACTTTTAAAAATATAAATCATTGCTCTAATCAGATGGACATATACTAAAGCCCAGAGATGAAAGGTTTGTGCTAAGTACTAGACATATGAATATCAAACACAGACAAACACAAACATTTAAAAATAGTTTGGAAAAAAGGACTACAAGTAGAAAAACCAGAACAGCCAGAGGGTTGGGAGGAAATCCAGATATTTACAGTATAATGAAAGTCAAAGGAAAAGGTGGTTATTGGCTTAAAACAGACCACTCAGTTATGGTCTGAGGATCAGCAGAGTATTTTTATTGCAAGTGTTTTCTTTTTCTGGGCATGAGGTAAGCCTGAATATTGGGGTCGCTAAGAGTCGGACACGACTGAGTGACTTCACTTTCACTTTTCATTTTCCTGCATTGGAGAAGGAAATGGCAACCCACTCCAATGTTCTTGCCTGGAGAATCCCAGGGACAGGGGAGCCTGGTGGGCTGCCGTCTATGGGGTCACACAGAGTCGGACACGACTGAAGCGACTTAGCAGCAGCAGCAGTAGCAGCAGCAGCAGCAGCAGCAGCAGAGGGCCACTGAGGCAGAAAAGAAGGAAAAAAAAATTTTACAAGTCACTTGCTGTTTCTAGGACAATACTGGAAAAATAAAAGGTCTCAAACATATGGCGTTTACCTATACAAGATATGTATTTAATTTTAAACTACTTGGGAAGCTAACCCAAAGCCCCTGGAAAACAGAATGAAATCTTCCACAATCTCATGAAACAATGACCCCTGTGAAAGGATGCTTGAACTAAGTCACCTGCAGAATTTCAAGGTGAAAGAGTTAAAGACCACCAGACTGTCAGTGGAAGTCCTGGATCTTAGGAACAGTGATGAACCTGAATTAGACTGAAGCTTACCAAATCCGTGACCCAGGCCTGACCCAGCTTAATCCCTGATTGGATCATGGTGATATATGATATGCTTTCTCTTTCTACCAGAGGAAAGGTTAAACCTTATCTGTGGGAAGATAATATCATCTGGAAACTATAGTTCTTTTGTACTCAATAAATTTAAAATACTTGACATGAGATAAGGCAAGAACATTTGGTTAATAACCAATAGAAAAAAAAAAAATAGACAATGGGAACCTACCCAAAAGTGATTGAGAATTTGAGGTTAGCAGACCTGACCTTGAAAATAACCATGATTAATATGTTAATAAAACAAAGAAAAAGATGAAGAAAATACATGAAAACATAAAAGATTTCACAGAATTGAAATCTATGAGAGAACCAATGCACATCCTAGTGTTGCAGGAAGGGGGACCCCTTCCAGGGCCCAAAACTGGGCTCTTGTCTAACACTAAGAAATGAATTGTCTGAGGAGACACATGTGCTGACAAAGCAAGAGATTTTATTGGGAAAGGGCACCCGGGTGGAGAGCAGTAGGGTAAGGGAACCCAGGAGAACTGCTCTGCCACATGGCTTGCAGTCTCAGGTTTTATGGTGATGGGATTAGTTTCCGGGTTGTCCTTAGCCAACCATTCTGACTCAGAGTCCTTCCTGGTGGTGCACGCCTTGTTCAGCCAAGATGGATGCCAGAGAGAAGGATTCTGGGAGGTGGTCGGACATGTGGTGTCTCCTTCTGACCTTTGCTGAATTCTTCCTGTTGGTGGTGACTTATTAGTTCTGTGTTCCTTAGCAAGATCTCCTGTGGTAAAACAACTCATAAAAATGGTTACTATGGTGCCTGGCCAGGGTGGGCAGTTTTAATCAGTATGCTTCCCCTCACACTAAAACTAAAAATACAATATTTTCATTAAGAATTTAATGAATGCATTTGATAATAGATGGGATACACTGAAAGACTGCTAAGCTGGATAGTAGATAAATAGAAAATATGCAATGAAGTACACAGAGAGAAAAATTATGAAGAAAGATAAGCAAAAATGTAATAATCTTTGCAGCCCATGAACTATAGCCCACCAGGCTCCTCTGTCCATGGAATTCTCCAGACAAAAGTACTGGAATGGAGGAATGGAATGCCATTTCCTTCTCCCAGGGCTCTTCCCTACTCAGGGATCAAACCTGAGTCCCCTTCATTGCAGGTGGATTCTTAACCATCTGAGCCATCAGGGAAATCAATAATTGGGTACAACATGATAATAAAATTCTAATGTTGTATAGAAAAGTTGTGTCTGACTCTTTGCGACCTCATGGACTGTAGCTTACCAGGCTCCTTTGTCCATGGGATTTTCCAGGCAAGGCACTGGAGTGGGTTGTTATTTCCTTCTCCAGGGGATCGTCCCAATCCAGGGATTGAACCTGGGTCTCCCAAAGTGCAGGCAGATGCTTTACTGTCTGGGCCACCAGGGAGGCCAGGGAAGAATCTTGTATAATTGGATTCAGAAAAGGAAAAGTGATATAGACTGAGACAGAAGCAATTTTTGAGCAGACAATGGTAAATAATTTCCCATAATTGATGGAAAAATTTCAAACCAGAGACTCAAGAAGCTTAGAGAACCCCAGGCAGTAAAAATTTAAAAAAATCATACTAGGCAAATCATAGTCAAACTGGCGAAAAATTGAAGACCCAGAGAAAATCTTAAAGGTGACAGAAAAGAAGAGACACTTAACCTTCAAAGAACCCACATTGACAGCTGACTTCCCACTAGGAGTGATAAAAAGACAGAAGAGAGTTGACTCGCGTATTTAAAGTGCTGAAAGAAAACTGCCAAATTTGATTTCTATACCCAAGGAAAACATCCTAGTAATGGCTTCTGAGTTATTCTGTCATCTACAGACTGTCTAAACAAACAAAAACAATAAAAGTCATTCCATAGGCAGAGGGGAATGAGCCTAGATGAAAACAGAAATGTCAGTATGAAGAAGGAGCAAGAGGAAGAATAAATATATAGATAAATATCAATGAAATTGATCATATAAAGCAACAGAGATCTTTCTTGACTTAAAATGAGGATGTTCCTGTAAACCCATCATAAGTTGAAAACAGAATAAGTTGAAAATGCACTTAATATACCCACTGAACATCACAGCTTAGCCTGCTGCTGCTGCTGCTGCTAAGTCGCTTCAGTCGTATCTGACTCTGTGTGACCCCATAGACGGCAGCCCACCAGGCTCCCCTGTCCCTGGGATTCTCCAGGCAAGAACATTGGAGTGGGTTGCCATTTCCTTCTCCAACAGTTTAGCCTAGCCTACTTAAATATACTCAGAACACTTGCATTAGCTTATAGTTGGGCAAAATTATCTAACACAAAGCCTATTTTTTAATAAAGTACTGAATAGCTCATGGAGTTCATTGAATACTCTACTGAAAGTGAGAAACAGAATGACTGTATGTCTACAGAATGGTTGTATGTGTATTAATAATTTGCCCTTATGAATCATGTGGCTGACTGTGAGCTAAGATTCACTACTCAGCATCAGAAGAATATCATGAAGCATGTTGCTAGTTCAGAAAAAGATCAAAATTTAGAACTGAAGTATGATTTCTTCTGAATGTGCATTGCTTTTGGATCATTATAAAGTCAAAAATCATAAGTAGAACCATTTTAAGTGAGGGATAGACTATATGAGATTATGCCATGGAGTTAAAAAATCTATTGCACTAAAATGCATGAAAGTAATAACATGAAAGATGGTAAGTAGATGTAAAATATTCTAAGATTGTAGCATTATGAGGTAAGTGGTAAAAGCAATACTTTGTGTTATTATCAAGGATGTCTGAGGTCAACTCTGAATCTCCTTTTCCTGAAGCCTAGGCAATAGCTGATGATACCTAGTGTTAACTTCCTTTGATACTGCAAATCCACTTTCTTGCAAGGATCCTTCCACTTCCTCATCCTCTGTAAGTTTTCCTTGACCAAAATTAGAACTAGAGTAAACCTTAATCTCGCTGTTTCGTCTACTTCTGTGTATTTAGCAAGTCAGGAATCTGTTGGTCCATTGTCTTTTAGCAGAGAAAGTCTGCCAACTGATGTCTAGGCATGCATCTTTTGCCTCTCTAATATGAACCATTAAGATCCTTTTTTTTTTCCTGGCCAGCCAATTTGCTGTTATGTTCTTTTATTCTTACCTCAGTGTGCTTTGTTTCTTCTTCACTTTGGAGATCTAAGGAACAAGCATGTTTTACTTATTTCTATTCTTTCTCTTTCAATTCAATCTGTGTGTGTTTTTTTAATGAGAAATATTTTAAATATCTTTACCAGGACACTTTATCAACTGAGTCCTATAGAACTATGAGTAGTTATGACCCTCTGTTTATGTTTATTTGTTGACATTTGTATTTTATCTTATTACTTTAACCTTGTAGACCAATCACCTTGTTCCTACCATCTTTCCTTTCGTTTCCTCCCATAAATTGAAGTTTATTTCTTTCTCTTGACTACAGTGTAGGTAAAAATATGGACTCTGGGGCTAGATTGCCTTGCTTCAAAATCCCAGCTTCTGTAACTACTGGGTAACTGTGGAAGTTTATCTTAACCTTTCTTAACTTCTTTTTATTTTATTTTATTATTATTATTTTTTATTCTACATTATCTTTCTTAACTTCTATGATGACCATGAAGACAATAGAATCTACTATTACTTGGGATTTGGGGGTTTGTTGGAATTAATATAAATGAGTCTCTATCATTTGTGCTGGACAAATGGTAACACGTAAAAAATAAGCGCTAGCTATTGTTCTTCTGGGCTTCCCTGGTGGCATGGTTTCTTATTTGTTATTTCTTTTTGACGTCCCAGTTTACAGTTTTATGCAATGATATTTATTACTTTCACACTGTAAGTTTAGAGTTATTTACAATCTTTATTGAAACCTGATGCTAATTTTTGCAACAACAAAAATTATTCTTGTATTGATCTAAACCTTCCTGTCTTCACACATGCTTTCCACTGGTGGCTCTAGTTCTGCCTTTTGTGCTTAGCCACTCAGTCGTGTCTGACTCTTTGTGACCCCATGGACTACAGCCCGCCAGGCTCCCCTGTCCATGGGGATTCTCCAGGCAGAAATACTGGAGTGGGTTGCCAGGGGATCCTCCAGGGGATCTTCCCAACAGAGAGATCAAACCCAGGTCTCCCACATTGGAGGTTGATTCTTTACGGTCTGAGCCACCAGGGAAACTCAAGAATACTCGTGTGGGTAGCCTATCTCTTCTCTAGGGGATCTTCCTGACCTAGGAATCAAACCACAGTCTCCTGCATTGCAGACAGATTCAGAGAACAGAACTCTTTCATTTTTTACACATCAGCTCTTCTGAAGACAACCATGTTATTCCCTCTGAGTGGACTCACATGTAAACTAAATGTTTTCATTTCACCTCTTCATTTCTCCAAGAAACATTTATACTGCTGATCCTGTTCGTGATGCCAGTTTTCTTGCTGTCTGCACAGTTTGCTGAGCCCAGGGTAGGCAAACACGAGCTGAGGCTGGAAGGAGACTTTAGGAGCCATAGGAACTACAGGCATAGTTTACTCTCTCCTGGCTGGCACGGCAGCCATAACCCAGCCTCTCTCCTGGCTGGCACCACAGCCATAACATACCCTAGCACAGCCAAAACATAGTCATAACATAACCTCGTCTAACATAACCACCATGCCTCTCCAGTATAGCCCCAAAGTAGCAGCAACCAGGGCTTTCAGGGTGAAGCTCATGCAGGTATAAACCAAACCACACAACCTGTGATCAAGCGGGTACCTTGTGATGCGCATGTGCAGTCCTGTAAGTGATTTTAGCCATTATATAACCAAGCAAAGTCATTGTTTACAGAGCATGGGGTGAGACGGCTTGAGAGAGCTGACTGGTGCCATCTTGTTCATTTCCCCACAAACATTCCTCTATTCTTGTCATTTTCTTTGCTAGCAAGAAAGGTGAATTGTATCTTTTATGCTAATCACTTTGGGACAGACAATGCACACTACCGAATGCATATACTGTATTTTGCAGTTGAACGTGTGACCACCAACGTCCTTGTGTTGTTGCTTTAATTTTAAGAAGCTACCATTTTCTTAGATCAAGAGGTTCTCACCTTTGACGTATGCAAGTAGACTAGCCCCAAAGACTAAAAACTAAACTTTGTATTTGTATTTCAGTAGATGATGGGAAGAATAGTAGAAGTTCTGAAGCTGTGACTTGCCCTGGCTAACCAAGCATGCATCTACGCTCCAGCAGACAGTATGGTCAGCAGGCATAGGAGCTGCAAAGGAAAGACAAGGTGGAGATGGGGAAAGCTGGAAATGAGGACAGAGAGGGCCAAAAGGAGAGAAAAGCTGGAATGAGGCCAAGCACAGGAGACAGATGCTGTCTTCTCATACTACCCAGGAACTAGCCTTAGTACATGAAGTTGCCTGAAAACACAATGGAAGTGACTGATTCATTTAGCGAACACTTCAAACACTATGTTTTAAATGTGAAGGGTTTAGTTTGGTAAATCAAAAACATTGATTTGAAAACACTTCTACCTCTCAATGTTTAATATGTCTGGAGGGTTCTGATACTTTTTATTTCCTTCACCAACAGTTTCTCAGAAGAGCCCTTGGATGTTAAGAAGGTCTTTCTATGTGACTTGAGAATATTACTTTTTCTTTTTTTCTTTCTGAGAAACAGAAAGTTATACACTTTCTCTGAAGCAAGCAAGTCAGAATGGCAAAGGGTTCTTTTCAGTTCACAATTTCAGTCTCCCAGAGAAAGCAGACACCTCTACAACTCCATCCTCCAGTCCAAATTCGGTCCATTTAGCAAATGCTTAGCTGTTTCCTTCTTGTTCCTGGGCAGTAAGCTACTTGTTTGGTTTAACTAGAGTTAGTGTGCTGAATGACAGACTGAGTCTTGTTTTGATGCACAACGTAAGATCGACTTAACTGATTTTCCTATGTCAACTCACCAACTTTAAGCTCCAAAATCAGATAACTTCTAAACCATTATAAAATAAATCAAAAGTATTTCTGCCACACACACACACACACACACACACACACACACACACACACAATGACTTTGTATGCTGGGAAAAAAGCTAAATATTCTTTGATATCCATCTGTGATGGGGCTTAAATAAGAGCCTTAGTCATATTCTTTATTTAAAATACTATTTGAATATGCATCTAGCTGAGGCCAGAGTACAGAGTAGTCATCTGATTCTCAGACGAGTATTTGCAACTATTAGATAGCATACGACAAGAATGCTGCAGTAACAAATGAAGCCTAGTACATCAGTAACTTAGAATACCGATGTTTATTTCTTGGTCTTGAGTATATACCCAATGCACTTTGGGGAAGGAGAGGAGCAGAGGGCTTTGTTTCTCACAGTCACTCAGGGATCCAGGCTAACAGAAAAAAAAAAAAAATCATGGCCTTCTTGGTTACTAGGGCAAAGAAAAGATAGCATGGAGACCTCACATCTCCCTTCCCCGTGTTTCTTCCCAGAAGTGACACGTGTCACTTCCATTTATTTTAGTCCTTTGATGACAACCAGTCACATGGCCCCACCTAACAGTAGTAGGGCTGGAAAAATGTAATTGTTTATTTTATGCCTAAAAAGAAAAGAAAACCAGACACTGATTTTGCAAGAGAAATTTTTACTGTGGACCCTAAAAAGGTCTGAATTGTTCTAGAGGCCTATCAAACAGTTTTATCAAAAATCAGTGCCTCCATTTGGTACCTAGGACTCTAAAGGACAGAGGCAATATTACCCATATATGATTGATAAACAAATACATAAAGGATTTGGAACTTAATTGTGGAGCTTTTGGAGTTATGTTTTATAATAATATTTGTACTTGTGAACTGAGAAAACATTTAAGTGTGGGACAGGAAGTATTATCAATTATGTCTTTGGTAACATAATTCCATTTAGGAAGGTATAAATGCTTTCAACAGTCCAAAAGAAACTCAATTTCTTTCAGGCAAAAAGCACTAAATTACGGGGATCTCTGAGTCATAGTAGAAACAGATTGCTGGCATATGGAACTGTTTTAGAATTACACTTGTATCATTTTGGAATTAAAGCAGAACTGAGTATGCCAGGAGAAGGGATTTTCAGGTCCACACATCAGGGGATTTACCTTTGTTTTGCCAGGTTCTTTCTACACACAAGCCCTCCGGGTTACATGTCTCACCATGTTCCTGAACAGCTCAAAACCTTCCAGCTCCCCATCAAGCTCAGAATCAAGTGCAAATTCCCCAACATACAGTGTAGAATCCTAGATCACTGAGTGCTGTCTACTTCCATTTAAAGCTTTACCATCACGAGTCACTTATTCCATTCTCTCGGAATCCCAGACTTCTTCACCTAGGCTGTGATCTGTTGGCTTTGAGTATTTTATATATTTTCACTATGGAGGAAAATAATTAACAAAAACAATTATTAGAACATTTCTGATTATAACCCTGATATAGACGCTTACTCCTTGGAAGAAAAGTTATGACCAACCTAGATAGTATATTCAAAAGTAGAGACATTACTTTGCCGACTAAGGTCCGTCTAGTCAAGGCTATGGTTTTTCCAGTGGTCATGTATAGATGTGAGAGTTGGACTGTGAAGAAGGCTGAGTGCAGAAGAATTGATGCTTTTGAACTGTGGTGTTGGAGAAGACTGTTGAGAGTCCCTTGGACTGCAAGGAGATCCAACCAGTCCATTCTGAAGGAGATCAACCCTGGGATTTCTTTGGAAGGAATGATGCTAAAACTGAAACTCCAGTACTTTGGCCATTTCATGCGAAGAGTTGACTCATTGGAAAAGACTCTGATGCTGGGAGGGATTGGGGGCAGGAGGAGAAGGGGACAACCGAGGATGAGATGGCTGGATGGCATCACGGACTCGATGGACTTGAGTCTGAGTGAACTCTGAGAGATGGTGATGAACAGGGAGGCCTGGTGTGTTGCGATTCATGGGGTCACACAGAGTCGGACACGACTGAGCGACTGAACTGAACTAAAGTGATGAAAGATTAACTGAAATGTGTTTCCTTATTTTAAGAAGAAAGGAAAGAAGGAAGGAAGGAAAGGAGGGAAAAAGCCAAGGAGAAAGGCAAATAAATATAGGATTGAATTTTCACAGATACATTTGGACTTTACATTTCATTTTTTCTTAAAGCAATAATATATGCTTATTGATTGATACAATAAGCATATAGGCAAAGCGCTGGATCTTTTCTAAGTTTAGGTTTCAAATTTTAATCATGCTAACAATAACAAATGAAATCCAAAAGTATATTCATATTTTTATTCATAATATAGTAAATATGCATAGTAGCGTTATACTAATGTCATAATTAATAACAATTTAATTTCCTCTATCAAC
Organism: Nanger dama; assembly: GCA_917880005.1. NCBI lineage: Eukaryota > Metazoa > Chordata > Mammalia > Artiodactyla > Bovidae > Nanger > Nanger dama. The sequence continues at coordinate 659,708 of CAKJTW010000040.1, forward strand.
TCCCTCCAGTTCCACCCCTTTAAGTAATCAATAAAAACTTCTTCCATTCTGTTTTTTCCCGCCTTTTTCTATATTCATGCTATCAGAAAAGACGTAAATGTATCAATAAAGACTTTTTAAAAAAGTACACAAAATTCAATCCTAATTTTTATTTTTGATTAGTTGAATGGAGTCAATTTGCTAGAAAGATTTGTTTAAATATAGTTAGATTATTCTTTTCCTGCCCCCTTGGAATTTTCCTTTTTGGATATTAAGTTCCATTTATATACTTGGATCTGTTTCCAGAGTATTTTAGTCTATTTTACTCATACTTTTATTGTCTGTAGCAATGTCATACTATTGTGATCACAGTAGTTTTATGGTAAGTACAAATAAATGTGCAGTAAGGCAGTTTCCCATAAATATTCTTTTTTTAGAAAAATATAAATTTATTTATTTTAATTGTAGGTTAATTACTTTACAATATTGTATTGGTTTTGCCATATATCAACATGAATCTGCCACAGGTATACACATGTTCCCCATCCTGAACCTCTCTCCCTCCTCCCTCCCTGTACCAGAGTAGCAATAACCATATCAGATAAAATAGACCTTAAAACAAAGGCTGTGAAAAGAGACAAAGAAGCAATTTATAGATTCAATATTCTTTCTAAAAGCTTTCTTAGCTCTTTTTGGACATTCTTCTATATGAGCCATAAATTAGCTTTGCCATTAAATCCCTCTAAATTTAAAAGTTCAGCTGTTTCTAGTTGGTGTGCAGTTATAGTTTATTGTTTTTAAACTTCGTCTCCTTGATGTATAATTATTTGAGTATCTTTTCATGTGCTCATTGGCCATGGGTATATATTCTTTCCTAAAGTTTTAGTTACAGTTTTACAAATTTTTTATCAGGTTGTTTGTCTTATTAGGGACTTCCCTAGTAGCTCAGCTGGTAAAAAATCCACCTGCAGTACAAGAGACTTGGGTTTGATCCCTGGAATGGGAAGATCCCCTGGAAAAGGGAATGGCTACCATAAGAACGTGTGTGTGTGCGTGTGTGTGCATGTGCATGCACTCATGGACTATAGCCTGCCAGACTCCTCTGTCCATAGGATTCTCCAGGCAAGAGTACTGGAGTGGGTTGCCATGCCTTCCTCCAGGGCATCTTCCAGGCCCAGGGATTGAACCTGTGTCTCGTGTCTCCTGCATTGGCAGGCAGATTCTTTACCACTAGCTTCACCTGGGAAGCCGCCACCTGGGAAGACTTTTGTGTCTATTCTGAATTCAGTTCATTTCTCAAATATACATGTTATGAATTGCTGCTTGCAATTTCATTTTTCTTAATGGTATTTTGAAGAGCAGTACAAAGTTGTAATGAAATCCAACTTCTCATGTTTTTCTTTCATTATGAATTGTTTTTGTGTTTTATCTAGTAATTTTTTGTTGACCTAAGTTTATGAAATTTTTTTGTGTTTATTTTCTAGAATTTATAGTTGTAGTTTGCATTTTAGCCTCTGATCCTGTTTGCATTGTTTTTGTGTATTATACGAGGAAAATTCTGTGACAACATATTTCTGTCTGTCCTTGTGCCCAAGTTCAGTTTGAAAATTTGCCTTGTGTTTTCAGACCTTCTAGAACTGGAATCTGTCTTTTGTTGGTCCATACATTCCCATCTTTTTCCTGACTTGGGAACAGACTTTTAGAGATGAATTCCTGCCCAGCCCCATTTTACTTAGATTTCCTGAGGCTGATTGCTCATTTCCAGTTCGTGCCTGCTCCTTGATTCCTCTGCCCACATTCCATCTCTTTCTTTTCAGCATACCTTGCCACTTCATGCTGCTTGTTTTTGATGCTACTTGCAATACAACACTAGCCCCATTATCCGTTGTCCACTTCTCCAGCTGCACTGAATATCCTCAAAACACCTTCAGGCAGTCTTTCCTTCTAGAGCCTTCTCTGCTTCAGACTGGATATCCGATTCCAAGAGTGGCATCTTTCAGTCTATGCCATTTGGGCAATTTAAATATATCATGCCCAACCATTTCCAGAACTTTAACACTAGTTCTTATCTTTCAATTTTTACTGAAGCATAATTGCTTTTCACTGTTATGTTCATTTCCACTGTACAACAATGTGAATCAGTTATGCATATACATATACCCCTGCTTTTTAGATTTTGTTCCTATTTAAGTCACCAAAGAGCACTGACTAGAGTTCCCTGTGCTGTACGGCAGGTTCTCATTAGTCATCTATTTTATATACAGTAGTACTTCCCTGATAGCTCAGTTGGTAAAGAATCCACCTGTAATGTGGGAGACCCCAGTTCCATACCTGGGTTGGGAAGATCTGCTGGAGAAGGGAACAGCCACCCACTCCGGTATTCTGGCCTGGAGTATTCCACGGACTGTATAGTCCATGGGGTTGCAAAGAGTCAGATCCAACTGAGCCACTTTCACTTTCAGTGTATATGTGTCAGTCCCAATCTCCCAATTCATCCCACTTTCCCCTTCCCACCCTTGGTATCCATACATTTGTTCTCTACATTTGCCTCTATTTCTGGTTTGCAAATAACTTCATTTGTACCATTTTTCTAGATTTCACATTTAAGTGGTATATTTTAATATTTTTTCCTCTTTCTGACTTATTTCACTGTGTAAGACAGTCTCTGTGTCTATCCACATCTCTGACTTATGGCTAAGCAATATACCACATCTTTGCCCATTCTTCTGTTGATGGACATTTAGGCTCTTTCCATGTCCTGGCTGTCGTAAACGCTTCTGCAATGAACACTGGAGTTCATGTGCATTCTCGAAGTATGGTTTTCTCCAGGTATATACCCAGAGGTGGGATTACTGGGACATGCTGTAGTTCTAGTTTTAGCTTTTTGAGGAAACTCCATATTGTTCTCCATAGTGGCTGTACCAACTTACATTCCCACCAACTGTTGAAGGATTCCTTTCTCTCCACATCCTTTCCATCATTTATTGTTTATAGAGTTTTTGATGGTGGCCATTCTGACTGGTATGAGGTGATATCTCATTGTTGTTTTAATTTGCATTTCTCTAATAATTAGTGATGTTGATCATCTTTTCATGTTTTTTGCTGGCCATCTGTATGTCTTCTTTGGAGAAATGTCTGTTTAGATCTTCTGCCCATTTTTTCAGTGAGTTGTTTGTAATATTGAATTGTATCTTACCCATTTCTGTGTATCTCTGGTCTCAACTATTGTGGTTAATTTTATGTACCATTTTAACTGGTTCATAAGGCACCCTGCTATTTGATTAAATTTTACTTTGAGTTGTGTCCATGCAGGTGTTTCTGGATGAGGTGAGCACTTTCATCCATAGATTGAGTAAAGTGGATTGCCTTCTCCATGTCGACAGGAATTATCCAGTCTCTTGAGGGCCTTCATAGGACAAAAGGGGAAGAGAGGGAGACCTCTCTCTCTCTCTCTCTCTCTCTCTCTCTCTCTCTGCTTGACTCTTTGAGCCAGGACATTGGTTGTCTCTTGCTTTTGGACTAAGACTCACACCATCAATGTTCTTGGTTCAAAAGCAAGAATGTATGTCCACAGTTGCACACACATTCATGCATTCAGCACACCAGGAACTATTTCTGTTCTTTCCATTGCCTTCCTCTTTCTCTATTGGCCCCAAACAATGGGAAAACAAACATTTTGGAAAAAGGTAAATTTGCAAATAAGCTTAAGTTTTGTACAGAATTTGTCTAAGACAGTAAATGTTTGACAGAGTTTCTTCCTACAATGAACATGAGCAGTATAAAGAAGAATAGTCTGTGAGACAGATTCTGTGTCCAAATTGAGGTAAATATGCAGTTGCTCACAGGCTGATTTGCTTTGAATACCATCTATTTTCTTTCAGATAGTTTTATGGCCTGTGTTGAGACTGGTCAATTCAGAAATTCAAGAGCAGCTTAGACTTGCTCTTTTTGACTAGGGTAAGACAACCTGCAATTCTTTGTTCTCAAAGGGCAGTATATTGCATTGTATTCATTATCCCAAAGCTGGTTGTCAGATGTTATAAAGAAATACATTTTGCAAGAAAGTTTCCAAGTCCTTCAACTATATAAAGTACCTAGACACTTGCTCTCTACCTAGGAAATTATATTCCCCCTCACAAATCAGACTGCCTTTTCTGATGCATTTGATTATTTGCTTGCTTATTTAATTTTGGAATAACTATCCAGTTCATACAGAATAAAAATTTTAAATATCCATAGAAGGAAATAAGCTCTTCACTCTCAGTCTTCCATCCAATCACTTCCTCACCAGCCCCACTTATAATAAAATAGGGCAGCACCCCGGTGGCTCAGACAGTAAAGGGTCTGCCTGCAATGCAGGAGGCCTGGGTTTGATTCCTGGGTTGGGAAGATCCCCTGGAGAAGGAAAGGGCAATCCACTCCAGCACTCTTGCCTGGAAAATCCCATGGACGGAGGAGGCTGATAGGCTACAGTCGATGGGGTCGCAAAGAGTCGGACACGACTGAGCAACTTCACTTCACTATTGTTACTTTCTTCCACATCCTTCTGGAGGCTTGGTATGCATAAACAAATGAATGTGAACTCATATTCCAATCTCACAGCTGCTAATGAAAACAGGAGCTGGACTTAAGGGGAGATTTCTCGATTTTAGCACTGAAATTTCTGTGTCTTGGGAAACTTCTTAGCACTGGACTAACCGGGATGATAAGCTGCTATAGACTTTTTATACCTTATCTGGCACCAATGTATTTTTTGAAGATGTTTTCATATCAGTTTTATGCAGTCCATGGAATTCTCTAGGCCAGAATATGGGAGTAGGTAGTCATTCCCTTCTCCAGGGGATCTTCCCAATCCAGGGATTAAACCCAGGTCTCCTGCATTGCAAGTGGATTCTTGACCAGCTGAGCCACAAGGGAATCCCATGAATGCTGGAGTGGGTAGCCTATCCTTTCTCCAGCGGGTCTTCCCGACCCAGAATCGAAATGGGGTCTCCTGTATTACAGGTGGATTCTTTACCGATGGAGCTATCAGGAAAGCCCATATCAGTTCTAAGGTCTTCCTTAGTCTTTCTCATTCTTTTCATGGCTGCATAATTTTGTGAAAGCACCAGTATTTTAGTATCTCCCTATTGATGGACCCATGAGTATTTGTTGGTAATCTTTTACTATAAGAAGTTGTGACACAATACTGCAATGAGTAAGTCTGTTCATTAGGCACATATTCTCAGATGTAGAATTGTTAGGCAAAAGGGAATATGCATTTATGATTTTGACAGATACTACAGGATTATTATCTGTAAGTGCTGTGCCAATTGACACTCCCATAGAAATGCATGAGAATTCTTCTTTCTCTAAAGTCTTGCCAACAAATACTATTCTTCTTATCAAGTTAGCAAAAATCCACAAGCTTAACATAACTGAAGAATTTAAGTTTTCATTTCCTTTTTTTTTAAATAGGTGATATTGAGCTTTTGTTGATAGATAACTTTTTGTGATTTCTTTTCTCTGAGAACTCTTCTACCTGTTTTTATTTGGTATTGAGTGTTTTCCTTATGAGAAATATATTACATTTATTAAGATGCTCTATACAGTCAACAAAAACAAGACCAGGAGCTGACTGTGGCTTAGATCATGAACTCCTTATTGACAAATTCAGACTTAAATTGAAGAAAGTGGGAAAAACCACTAAACCATTCAGGTATGACCTAAATCAAATCCCTTATGATTAGACAGTGAGAGTGACAAATAGATTTAAGAGTCTAGATCTGATAGACAGAGTGCCTGATAAACTATGGATGGAGGTATGTGACATTGTACAGGAGACAGGGATCAAGACTATCTCTAGGAAAAAAAAAATGCAAAAAAGCGAAATGACTGTCTCAGGAGTCCTTACAAACAGCTGTGAAAAGAAGAGAAATAAAAAGCAAAGGAGAAAATAGAAAGATATACCCGTTTGAATGTATAGTTCCAAAGAATAGCAAGGGAAGATAAGAAAGACTTCCTCAGCGATCAATGCAAAGAAACAGAGGAAAACATAGAATGGAAAACACTAGAGATCTCTTCGAGAAAATTAGAAATACCAAGGGAACATTTCATGCAAAGATGAGCTCAATAAAGGACAGAAATGGTATGGACCTGACAGAAGTAGAAGATATTAAGAAGAGGTGGCAAGAATACACAGAAGAACTGTACAAAAGATCTTCACAACCCAGTTAATCAAGATGGTGTGATCACTCATCTAGAGCCAGATATCCTGGAATGTGAAGTCAAGCGGGCCTTAGGAAGCATTACTATGAACAAAGCTAGTGGAGGTGATAGATGATGCTGTGAAAGTGCTGCAGTCGATATGCCAGCAAATTTGGAAAACTCAGCAGTGGCCACAGGACTGGAAAGGTCAGTTTTCATTCCAATCCCCAAGAAAGGCAATGCCAAAGAATGCTCAAACTACCACACATATGCACTCATTTCACATGCTAGTAAAGTAGTGCTCAAAATTCTCTAAGCCAGGTTTCAACAGTATATGAACCATGAACTTCCAGATGTTCAAGCTGGTATTAGAAAAGGCAGAGGAACCAGAGATCAAATTGCAAACATCCATTGGATTATTGAAAAAGCAAGAGAGTTAGTTCCAGAAAAATATCTATTTCTGCTTTATTGACTATGCCAAAGCCTTTGACTGTGTGGATCACAATAAACTGTGGAAAATGCTGAAAGAGATGGGACTACCAGACCACCTGACCTGCCTCTTCAGAAATCTGTATGCAGGTCAGGAAGCAACAGTTAGAACTGGACAGGGAACAAGAGACTGGTTCCAAATAGGAAAAGGAGTACATCAAGGCTGTATATTGTCACCTTGCTTATTTACCTTATATGCAGAGTACAACATGAGAAACGCTGCGCTGGAGGAAGCACAAGCTGGAATCAAGATTGCTGGGAGAAATATCAATAACCTCAGATATTCAGATGACACCACCCTTATGGCAGAAAGTGAAGAGGAACTAAAGAGCCTCTTGATGAAAGTGAAAGAGGAGAGTGAAAAAGTTGGCTTAAAGCTTAACATTCAGGAAACGAAGATCATGGTATCTGGTCCCATCACTTCATGGGAAATAGATGGGGAACAGTGGAAACAGTGTCAGACTTTATTGTTTTGGGCTCCAAAATCACTGCAGATTGTGATTGCAGCAATGAAATTAAAAGACGCTTACTCCTTGGAAGAAAAGTTATGACCAACCTAGACAGCATATTAAGAAGCAGAGACATTACTTTGCTGACAAAGGCTAGTCAAGGCTATGGTTTTTCCAGTAGTCATATATAGATGTGAGAGTTGTACTATAATGAAAGCTGAGTGCAGGAGAATTGATGCTTTTGAACTGTGGTGTTGGAGGAGACTCTTGAGAGTCCCTTGGAGTGCAAGGAGATCCAACCAGTCCATTCTAAAGGAGATCAGTCTTGGGTGTTCATTGGAAGGTCTGATGCTGAAGCTGAAAGTCCAATACTTTGGCCACTGATGCAGAGAGCTGACTCATTTGAAAAGACCCTGATTCCGGGGAAAGATTGAGGGTAGAAGGAGAAGGGAATGACAGAGGATGAGATGGTTGGATGGCATCACTGACTCAATGGATATGAGTTTGAGTGGGCTCTGGGAGTTGGTGATGGACAGGGAATCCTGGCATGCTGCAGCTCATGGGGTGGCAAAGAGTCAGACACGACTGAGTGACTGAACTGAACTGAAGATATGTCCTTCTTGTTGTAATGTTCAGCTGTTTTTCTCACTTATCCTTTGTGTATTATTCTTCTCATTTACGTTTTGACTTTGATTTTTTATTTTAATACAGTTAAAAAAACTTTTATGTAGTCAAATTTCCTTTATAACTTATAGGTTTTGGATCATAGAAAGGCTATCTTTACTTTAAAAGTATAAAGAAACTTTCTAATTTTTAAATTTAGTGTTTCATGGCTTTATTTTTTATAATTAAATAGCTGATCCATTTGGCATTATTCCTATGAAAGATGTGGATATAGTCCTAACATTATTTTTCTGAGGCAGCTACCTGATTTGAAACATTATCTAATTATAAACTAAGTTTCTGTGTTTGGATCTTTTTCAGAAGTAATTTTCTGTTCCATTGTCTTGTGTATCTGTTTATGCATTGATATGGTATGGTTTTAATTATTGAAACTTTATAATATACTGTAATATCTGGTAAGGCTACTCTCATCATTACTGCTTTGTTTTTCCAGAATTTAATGGTTGTTATTGGGTCTTGATTATTTATAAAAACTTAAACATAGCTAGATACAGTTAAAAAATTTATTCTATTATAATTATAAAATCAAGGTAAAATTATAACTATGTTTGTGTGCCTGCATGCTAAGTCACTTCAGTCATGTCTGACTCTTTGCAACGCTATAGACTGTAGCCTGCCAGGCTAATATGTCTATGGGATTCTCTAGGCTAGAATGCTGGACTGTGTTGCCATGCCCTCCTCCAGGTAATCTTCCCAACCCAGGAATCAACCCTGAGTCTCTTATGTTTCCTGGTTTGGCAGGTGGATTCTTCACCATTAATGCTACCTGGGAAACCCATAATTATGTTTGCTATATTATAATTATTTTCTTATTAAAATAATATAGAGTTACTAAATATATAAATCTATTATGCTATATATATGTGTGTTATTGTTTATGTGTGTGAAAACAATGGATTTTGTACTCCCCAAACTTATACAACATCTTATTTCTTAAATATTTTTTATTTTATAATTTTCAGTTTTCTGATTATATAATAATACCAACTGCAACAGGGATAAAGTCATTTTATCCTTTTCAAATTTTGTAACTTTGATATTTTTCTGTTGCTTGATTGCTATGAATTTTTACCTGTAATAAGATATTAAATAAAATAGCAGTAGTGGAACTCCTTGTTTTTTCCTGAATTTAGTATTTTCTCTTTAATCTTGATTCTGGAGTTGACATAAAATGGTTTGTTATACTGGCTACTCATCTATCTTTATTTTCTTGTTTTTTTTTATGTCTCAAAAATCTTAAATGTTGTCATATGCTTTTTAAATTTGCTTTCAAATGATCACATCATTAGTGTCCTTAAATATAATAATATATTATCCCAATTAATTTCCTGACAATGAAACAGTATGACATACCTGGTATTAAATTGCACTTGATCATAATGTATTATTCACATAGATGCAAATATTTTATTTATTTTATTTTGACTTGGTAGTTTTGCTTTCCCAGTATTATTATTGCATTATTAATGTTACATATAGTAATGTGGGTATCAATTAAAACTTTGGAAAACTTCCATTTCCAAAATTTCAATTTTCCATTGAAAATTTCCAGTATTCAATGCTTTCAGTCATGTAATAGCATGGTAAATTTTAGGATTTGGGACAAACTCCTCAGATTTGGTAACTGTGAGGTTGTTTCTTTGAAAAAAATTCTTTTTCCCCCTGTACACCTCATGAGAAGAGTTGACTCATTGGAAAAGACTCTGATGCTGGGAAGGATTGGAGGCAGGAGGAGAAGGGGATGACTGAGGATGAGATGGCTGGATGGCATCACGGACTCGATGGACGTGAGTCTGAGTGAACTCTGAGAGATGGTAATGAACAGGGAGGCCTGGCGTGCTGCGATTCATAGGGTCACAAAGAGTCAGACATGACTGAGCGACTGAACTGAACTGAAAATGTGTTTTAAGATTTTGTATTTCATCTGAGATAAATTTTAAATTTTACTTTTCTAAAAAATTATTTGTTTAATCCAAATTTTCAGTTTATTTGTATGAAACTGTACAAAATCTTTCTTATGATTCTTTAAATTTCCTTTGTTGTTATTATTATTTTTTTGGTACAGTTTTACCTTTCTTTTTCCCCTTAAGTAGTTAATGATTATTTTATTGAGTTTCTTTAAAAAACAGCATTTGGATATATATTTTTAATTTTACTCTTTAAAATTTAAATTTTATTCTTTAAAAGCCACTCAAGTGGCTCAGTGATAAAGAATCTACCTGCTAGTGAGGGAGACACAGGAAATGTGGGTTCAAACTCTGGGTCAGGAGGATACCCTGGAGAAGGAAATGGTGACTCATTCCAGTATTCTTGCCTGGGAAAAGCCATGGACAGAGGAATCTGGTGGGCTACAGTTCAGGGGGTCAAAAGAGTCAGACACGACTCACTACACACATATGAGGTTGGGTTTTGTTTTTTTAGTTCTATTCTTTTTCTACTTTCTAATCTATTAATTCTTACTTTCATTTTTAAAGTCCTTTTTATATTTTTACAATCTATTTTATTGTGCTTTTTTCAACATACTAGTCACAAATTCATTAGCTCTTTTTAAAATTTCTTCTTTTATTGACTAGCGTATAAAACTTTTTCTCTTGGTATCAATTTTCTTGATTTCTAAAAGTTTGATTGTTCTCTAAATTTTAGTATGTGTTTTATACATACTAAATTATACATACTAAACACATACCATAATTTTAGTATGTGTTTCCTCCATTAGTAAGGATTGATGAGATAAAATTTAAAATATATATATAAAGCATTTGTTTCTTATTCCTATAATCAAGGCAAAATCTGAACACAATTGGCATTGATAATAGAAATATAATAAGAACCATTATTCATGAGTTTACAGTTGATGAGGTTTTTATGTTTCCAGTTTGAACACTGTTTTTGCAAGAGGTTTAGACAGGCATCTCACACCCAGGAAACACAAGTAGTCAATGTACATAGGAAAAGAGTCATAACAGTATTGCTAATTAAGGGAATACTAACATATACCTCGGAGAAGGCAATGGCACCCCCACTCCAGTACTCTTGCCTGGAAAATCCCATGGGCGGAGGAGCCTGGTAGGCTGCAGTCCATGGGGTCGCAAAGAGTCGGACACCACTGAAGTGACTTAGCAGCAGCAGCAGCAGCAGAAACATATACCTTGGGCTTTCCTTGTGGCTCAGCTGGTAAAGAATCTGCCTGCAATGTGGGAGACCTGGGCTTGATCCCTGGGTTGGGAAGAGCCCCTGGAGAAGAGAAAGGCTAGCCACTCCAATATTCTGGCCTGGAGAACTGTCTATGGCATCACAAAGAGTCAGACAGGACTGAATCAGGATGACTAGCACTAAAAAGGACCAAAACAACCAAGGTTACGGGGCAGTGGGAACTCCCAGGCGTGACTAGTGTAGTGTAATGTCTGATGCAGTCACATTAGAAAGGAGTTTGACAACATCTACTAAATTTAAAAATGCACATGCCTGATGAACCGGCAGTTTCACTTATAGCTATACCTACCAGAAATAAGCACCAACCATGAATGAGAATATTCATAGATATTAGTAATATTATACATAGAAGCCCAAAATAAAAGACATAAAATATATACACCACAGTGGAATGAATAAACCATCCATCGAATAGTATACAGCACTAAAAATTAATGAACTACAGGCATATATTAAACATGGATAAACCTCACAAACATAACACTGCCCCAGAGACGCTTTATGATTCCAGTTATGCAAGATTCAGTTAGCAATCAATGTTTAGGATTATTTTAAGATGATGAAATCAAGCAAGTGATTGCTTAATAATTCAGAATATCAGTTACATTTAAGAAGAAACAAGAGGGTTAAAATTAGGAACAAACATGAAAAGAGCTTCTGAAATGCCAGTAATGTTGCATTTGTTATTGAGGCTGAGGGTTCCATTGGTGTTTGCTTTAAGATAATTGTTCTCTGTTGCCTAGAAAATCCCATGGATGGAGGAGCCTGGAAGGCTACAGTCCATGAGGTCGCTGAGGGTCAGACATGAATGAACGACTTCACTTTCACTTTTCAGTTTCATGCATTGGAGAGGGAAATGGCAACTCACTCCAGTGTTCTTGCCTGGAGAATCCCAGGGACGGGGGAGCCTGGTGGGCTGCCATCTATGGGGTCGCACAGAGTTGGACACGACTGAAGTGACTTAGCAGCATCAACAGCATCTTGGTATACATGTTTCAGGATAAATACTTTCAACACTTATGGAATACCCAATGTTCCAAATATTTTGCTAGTATCTGGATAGACAGACAGACAGACAGAATGCACAGATATTGTATGAGAAAAGTCGATGATCTGTTGGGATGCTGGTTTGGAAAAAGACAGAATGTGGTGAGTATTATAAAAGAGGGGTAGAATGCTGCGTGAGTGCTCTTCTTTTTGTGTGTGATTAGTTCTCTACCAAAGGAATTTGTGAGGGGTGAATAGAAAAGATACATACTATGAGCTGGACTATGAACACTGAAGAGATTACATTATTTTTTCTGATTGTGTGTCTACAAAAAGTCTGAAGACTCACTGGACTATAAACTGGACTATTAACATTGAGCTGCACTAAAACCACTTCAGTATTCTTGCCTTGAAGAATCCCATGAACAGTATGAAAAGGCAAAATGATAGGATACTGAAAGAGGAACTCCCCAGGTCAGTAGGTGCCCAATATGATACTGGAGATCAGTGAAGAAATAACTCTAGAAAGAATGAAAGGATGGAGCCAAAGCAAAAACAATACCCAGTTGTGGATGTGATGGGTGATAGAAGCAAGGTCCAATGCTGTAAAGAGCAATATTGCATAGGAACCTGGAATGTCAGGTCCATGAATCAAGGCAAATTGAAAGTGGTCAAACAAGAGATGGCAAGAATGAACGCTGACATTCTAGGAATCAGCAAACTAAAATGGACTGGAATGGGTGAATTTAACTCAGATGACCATTATATCTGCTACTGCGAGCAGGAATCCCTGAGAAGAAATGGAGTAGCCATTATGGTCAGCAAAAGAGTCCAAAATGCAGTACTTGGATGCAACCTCAAAAACGACAGAAGGCAAACCATTCAATACCACGTAATCCAAGTCTATGCCTCAACCAGCAACACTGAAGAAGCTGAGGTTGAACAGTTCTATGAAGACCTACAAGACCTTTTAGAACTAATACCCAAAAAAGATGTCCTTTTGATTATAGGGGACTGGAATGCAAAAGTAAGAAGTCAAGAAACAAACACCTGGAGTAACAGGTAAATTTGGCCTTGAAATACGGAATGAAGCAGGGCAAAGGCAACTAGAGTTTTGCCAAGAAAACACACTGGTCATAGCAAACACCCTCTTCCAATAACACAAGAGAAGACACACACGGACATCACCAGATGGTCAACACCGAAATCAGATTGATTCTATTCTTTGCAGCCAAAGATGGAGAAGCTCTATACGGTCAACAAAAACAAGACCAGGAGCTGACTGTGGCTCAGATCATGAACTCCTTATTACCAAATTCAGACTTAAATTGAAGAAAGTAGGGAAAACCACTAGACCATTCAGATATGACCTAAATCAAATCCCTAACAATTATACAGAGGAAGTGAGAAACAGATTTAAGGCACTACATCTGATTGATAGAGTGCCTGATGAACTATGGAATGAGGTTCGTGACATTGTACAAGAGACAGGGATCAAGATCATCCTCATGGAAAAGAAAGGCAAAAAAGCAAAATGGCTGTCCGGCGAGGCCTTACAAATAGCTGTGAAAAGAAGAGAGGTGAAAAGCAAAGGAGAAAAGGAAAGATATAAGCATCTGAATGCAGAGTTCCAAAGAGTAGCAAGAAGAGATACAAAAGCCTTCTTCAGTGATCAATGCAAAGAAATAAAGGAAAACAACAGAATGGGAAAGACTAGAGATCTCTTCAAGAAAATTAGAGATATCAAGGGAACATTTCATGCAAAGATGGGCTTGATAAAGGACAGAAATGGCATGGACCTGACAGAAGCAGAAGATATTAAGAAGAGGTAGCAAGAATACACAGAACTGTACAAAAAGATCTTCACAATCAAGATAATCACGATGGTGTGATCACTCATCTAGAGCCAGATATCCTGGAATGTGAAGTCAAGTGGGCCTTAGGAACCATCACTATGAACAAAGCTAGTGGAGGTGATGGAATTCCAGAGAACTATTTCAAATCCTGAAAGATGATGCTGTGAGAGTGCTGCTCTCAGTATGCCAGCAAATTTGGAAAACTCAGCAGTGGCCAAAGGACAGGAAAAGGTCAGTTTTCATTCCCATCCCCAAGAAAGGAAATGCCAAAGAATGCTCAAACTACCACAGAATTGCACTCATCTCACATGCTAGTAAAGTAATACTCAAAATTCTCCTAGCCAGGCTTCAGCAATACGTGAACCGTGAGATTCCTGATGTTCAAGCTGGTTTTAGAAAAGGCAGAGAAACAAGAGATCAAATTGCCAACATTCACTGGATCATGGAAAAAGCAAGAGAGTTCCAGACAAACATCTATTTCTGCTTTATTGACTATGCCAAAGCCTTTGACTGTGTGGATCACAATAAACTATGGAAAATTCTGAAAGAGATGAGAATACCAGACCACCTGACCTTCCTCTTAGAACTGGACATGGAACAAGAGACTGGTTCCAAATAGGAAAAGGAGTACGTCAAGGCTGTATATTATCACCTTGCTTGTTTACCTTATATGCAGAGTACATCATGAGAAACGTTGGACTGGAAGAAACACAAGGTAGAATTAAGATTGCTGGGAGAAATATCAATAACCTCAGATACACAGATGACACCACTCTTATGGCAGAAAGTGAAGAGAAACTCAAAAGCCTCTTGATGAAAGTGAAAGAGGAGAGTGAAAAAGTTGGCTTAAAGCTCAACATTCAGAAAATGAAGATAATGGCATCCAGTCCCATCACTTCATGGGAAATAGATGGGGAAACAGTGTCAGACTTTATTTTGGGGGCTCCAAAATCACTGCAGATGCTGACTACAACCATGAAATTAGAAGATGCTTACTCCTGAAAGAAAAGTTATGACCAACCTAGATAGCATATTCAAAAGCAGAGACATTACTTTGCCGACTAAGGTCTGTCTAGTCAAGGCTATGGTTTTTCTTGTGGTCATGTATGGATGTGAGAGCTGGACTGTGAAGAAGGCTGAGTGCTGAACTGATGCTTTCGAACTGTGGTGTTGGAGAAGACTCTTGAGAGTCCCTTGGACTGCAAGGAGATCCAACTAGTCCATTCTGAAGGAGATCAGCCCTGGGATTTCTTTGGAAAGAATGAAGCTAAAGCTGAAACTCCAGTACTTTGGCCACTTCTTGAGAAGAGTTGACTCACTGGAAAAGACTCTGATGCTGGGAGGGATTGGGGGCAGGAGGAGAAGGGGACGACCGAGGATGAGATGGCTGGATGGCATCACTGATTCAGTGGACGTGAGTCTGAGTGAACTCCAGGAGTTGGTGATAGACAGGGAGGCGTGGTGTGCTGCAATTCATGGGGTCACAAAGAGTCGGACATGACTGAGTGACTGAGCTGAACTGATGAACACCGAGGAGATTACATTATTTTTCCTGATTGTGTGTCTACAAAAAGACCTAAAGAATCAAACACACTAAGCAGAAGATAAGAAGAACCTATCATATCACCACTCCAAGATGGGCACTTAAAAATAAAATCTGGTATATTTTCTTCTACTCTTTTTTCCCATGCATTTGTCCATTAGTCATTGGCCGACCAACAATAGTCCATTGCTGACGTAGAGATTCAGCAATAAGAAAAACAGCTATAGAGCATCTATTATATTGTGCGTACTGGGGGTAGAGCGTGAAGAATAATTGGCAATAAATACTTAACCAAAACGACCAAGAAAATTTTAGGTTTAACAAGTGGTGGAAAAGGTGAAATAAAGTTCTGGTTCCCAGAATTAGATGTAAGGAAGGTTTGCTTTCACCAATGGGCTCTGAAAGTCATTCTCAGCCAGGAACATTTGCAGTGAGATTTGAAAGACAAGGAGGGAGCCATTAGAAGATCTTGGAGAATAGTTGTTGTTCAGTTGCTTAGTTGTATCCTATTCTTTACGATCCCATGGACTGCAACACACCAGGCTTCACTGTCCTTCAACATCTCCCAGAGTTTGCTAAAACTCATGTCCATAGAGTCAGTGATGTCATCAAACCATTTCATCCTCTTTTGTCCCTTTCTCCTCCTGCCTTCTATCTTTCCCAGCATCAGAGTCTTTTCCAAACAGTCGGTTCTTTGCATCAGGTGGCCAAAGTATTGGAGTTTCAGCTTCAGCGTCAGTCTTTCCAATGAATATTCAGGGTTGGTTTTCTTTAGGATTACTGGTTTGATCTCTGTACAGTCCAAGAGACTCTCAGGAATCTTCTCTAAACCACAGTTCAAAAGCATCAATTCTTCAGCACTCAGCCTTCTTTATGGTCCAACCCTCACATCCATACATGACTACTGGAAAAAGCATAGTTTGACTATAGAATCTTTGTAGGAAAAGTAATGTCTCTGGTTTTTAATACGCTGTCTAGGTTTGTAGCTTTTCTTCCAAGGAGCAAGTGTCTTTTAATTTCATAGCTGCACTCACCATCTGCAGTGTGTTTGGAGCCAAAGAAAATAAAATCTCTCACTGTTTCTATAGTTTCCCCATCTATCTGCCATGAAGTGATGGGACTTGATGTCATGATCTTAGTTTTTTGAATGTTGAGTTTTAAGCCAGCTTTATCACCTTCCTCTTCACCTTCATCAAGAGGCTCTTCAGTTCCTCTTCACTTTCTGCCATAAGGCTAGTGCTATTTGCATATCTGAGGTTATTCATATTTCTCCTGGCAATTTTGATTCCAGCTGTGCTTCATCCATCTGGACATTTCACATGATGTACTATGCATAGAAGTTAAATAAGCTGGGTAATAATATATAGCCTTGAAGTACTTCTTTCCCAATTTGGATCCAATCTGGTGTTCCATGTCCAGTTCAAAACCTCTGTCTGGTTCCTCTGCCTTTTCTGAATCCAGCTTGCACATCTGAAAGTTTTCAGTTCATGTGTTGTTGAAGCCTAGCTTGGAGAATTTTGAGCATGACCTTTCTAGCGTGTGAAGTGAGTGTAATTGTGCAGTAGTCTGATCACCCTTTGTCATTGCCCTTCTTTGGGATTGGAATGAAAACTGACTTTTTCTAGTACTGCGGCCACTGCTGAGTTTTCCAAATTTACTGGCATGTTAAGTTCAGCACTTTCACAGCATCATCTTTTAGAATTTGAAATGGATCAACTGGAATCCCATCACCTCCGCTAGCTTTGTTTGTAGTGATGCTTGCTAAGGTCCACTTGACTTTGCACTCCAGGATGTCTGACTCTAGGTGAGTGATCACAGCCTCATAGTTATCTGGGTCATTATCTTTTCTATATAGTTCTTCTGTGTGTTCTTGCCACCTCTTCTTAATATCTTCTGCTTCTCTTAGGTCCATACCACTTCTGTCCTTTATTGTGATCTTCATGGTAAATAGATGGGAAAACAATGGAAACAGTTACAGACTTATTTTCTTGGGTTCTAAAATCACTGTGGTTGGTGACTGGAGCCACAAAATTAAAAGACACATGAAAGGCTATGACAGACCTAGACAGCATATTAAAAAGCAGGGGCATTACTTTGCCAACAAAGTTCTGTCTAGTCAAAGATGTGGTTTCTCCAGTAGTCATGTATGGATGTGAAAGCTTTCACCTTGTGAAAGCTAACTACTGAAGAATTGATGCTTTTGAACTGTGGTGTTGGAGAAGACTCTGAGAGTCCCTTTACTGCAAGGATATCAAACCAGAAAATGGTAAAGAAAATCTATCCTGAATATTCTTTGGAATGACTGATGCTGAAGCTGAAGCTCCAATCCTTTGGCCACTTGATATGAAGAGCTGACTCATTAGAAAAGACCCTAATGCAGGGAAAGAGTGAAAGCAGGAGGAGAAGGGGAGGACAGAGGGTGAGATGGTTGGATGGCATCACTGACTCAATGGACATGAGTTTGAGCAAACTCTGGGAGTTGGCGAAGGCCAGGGAAGACTATGTGCTGCAGGCCGTGGGGCTGCAAGGAGTCAGCCAGGCCTGAGTGACTGAGCTAAACTGCTATTACCCATAACATAGTTTGACCTCAGGGCAAACTATAGGGAGGAAACACAACCCAACCCATCAGCAGAAAACTGGATTTAAGATTTTATGTACATTATCTTGCCCACCTGAGCAAGACCCAGTTTTCCCCACAACCAGTCAATCCCATCAGGAAGCTTCCACAAGTAGAGGACAGACAGTATGAAGAATAGTATCTAAGCAGAAAGTACAGCTGGTGTTTGAAAAGAGCCTGAAAAAAAGATATTTGAATCCTGGTGTTTCACTTAACATATGCCATGAACATTTCCTACCATGATTAATTCTCCTTAAAGGCATAACTTTTCTTGTGGTCTCATGGGATTTCATCATATGATTGTGCTGTCATGTATTTGATCTTAATCCTCAGAAATTTGAATTGTTTCTAAATGTCTGCTATTATAAATACCACTGCACTGGACATTCTAGGTCATAAATCTGCATGCAATTCTTGTATATTCCTTTGCAATAATTCATAGTAGCAGGAACAATAATTTACATTCTGAAAATTTATTCACCTGGTCAAATTGTCCTATAGAAAATGAGGTACCTTGTTAGAAACGGTGACTAAAAGGGTCCATTTTATTGCATATTCACCATTATGAACAATAGCAACAACAGTACCAAAATATTCACCTAGTTGAAAAGCAAAGACATTGTTCACATTGTTATGAAATATGTTTAAATTTAACTACTAATGAGGTTAGATGTTTATTACGTTTATTGACCATTTGTATTTTTCTATTTTGAAATTCCTATTTGCCTATTTTTCCCCTAAAAATTTTTCCTATTACAGAAATTTTATGTTTATCATATGTATGAAACAAATATCTTTCCAAAAATTTTATGATATATAATTTTATGATATTAATTTTATGTGACTAAATTAAGTTTAATTCACTAATATTTTCCTTTGTGGCTCATTGTTTTTATGGATTTTTGATTAGTCAAGTGTTCACATCTCTAAATGAGATGAATATGTATCTATACTTTTAATATTTTTAACACTTTATTTCTAATCCATGCAAGTTAGCTTGCTACATGGAATGAAATACATATCTGCCACCACTGTTTTCTCAGATTTATTTTCCAAACAGTTTATTGAATCACTTTTTATTTCTCTATTGATTTGAAGTGCCATTTCAAAGAATATACATCATGTTCTTCATATAGATTCCGTGATCTCTTCCTGGGCTTTCCAGGCTAGTTCACTGATGTTTATCTATCACCAAATCATCAATATGTGGAAGTGCAGGACTCTTCTCATAGCTATTACTTCTCAAAATTGTTTGGAGGAAACAGCATGTTCATAATTTCTGGTAGGAATCTGAGTTAGCATGTCCTCAGTAGAAGGAAATTTGACATTAGCTTTGAAAATCACAAATGTCCACATGCTGAGTTGGACCCAGATTTTGTGGGGCTGAAGCATAGATTTGGGGATTTCTCTTTAAGGAATATACACACAAGCAATTACAGACACAAAGGAAGGGTGATAGTGAATGTTTACTTAGAATGAGAAAAGAAAAACATAGCAATTTATCCATTTTCAAAAGCTTATAAGTACCACAAACATCAGAAAATCCAGAAAAATTTACATGATATTTTTATTAATTAGTTGTCAGATATACTTTATTACTTTTTCTCCATTCTTTCCTATGTCCTCTTTGGTTGTTTCTTTCTGTATTGTTTTTCCACAGCAAGAACAGATTTAAAAATATCATCTATAGAGCAAAGAAAAACAGCAATCTCTTATAGCATAATTGATCAGAATTTTTCATTATTGATTCATCTTCACGTTTTATTGGTAATGTGATGTGAGCTGCAAATTTGGAAAGCCTCTCCTACAAAGTTCAGTTCAGTCGCTCAGTCGTGTCTGACTCCTTGCGACCCCATGAATCGCAGCACGCCAGGCCTCCATGCCCATCACCATCTCCCGGAGTTCACTCAGACTCATGTCCATTGAGTCCATGATGCCATCCAGTCATCTCATCCTCGGTCGTCCCCTTCTCCTCCTGCCCCCAATCCCTCCCAGCATCAGAGTCTTTTCCAATGAGTCAACTCTTCATATGAGGTGGCCAAAGTACTGGAGTTTCAGCTTCAGCATCATTCCTTCCAAAGAAATCCCAGGGCTGATCTCTTTAGAATGGACTGGTTGGATCTCCTTGCAGTCCAAGGGACTCTCAAGAGTCTTTTCCAACACCACAGTTCAAAAGCATCAATTCTTCAGAGCTCAGCCTTCTTCACAGTCCAACTCTCACATCCATACATGACCACAGGAAAAATCATAACCTTGACTAGACAGACTTTTGTTGGCAAAGTAATATCTCTGCTTTTCAATATGCTATCTAGGTTGGTGATAACTTTCCTTCCAAGGAATAAATGTCTTTTAATTTCATGGCTGCAATCACCATCTGCAGTGATTTTGGAGCCCCCAAAAATAAAGTCTGACACTGTTTCCCCATCTATTTCCCATGAAGTGATGGGACCAGATGCCATGATCTTCATTTTCTGAATGTTGAGCTTTAAGCCAACTTTTTCACTCACCTCTCTCACTTTCATCAAGAAACTTTTTAGTTCCTCTTCACTTTCTGCCATAAGGGTGGTGTCATCTGCATGTCTGAGGTTATTGATATTTCTCCTGGCAATCTTGATTCCAGCTTGTGCTTCATCCAGCCCAGTGTTTCTCATGATGTGCTTTGCATATAAGTTAAATAAGCAGGGTGACAATTTACAGCCTTGACGTACTCCTTTTCCTATTTGGAACCTTGTAGTTGCCCTTAATTTTGTCAAACACATGGTTAAAGTAGACCTGCATGCATGCTGTGCATGCCAAGTCACTTTAGTCGTGTCCTACTCTTTGCAACCCTATGGACTATAGCCTGCCAGGCTCCTCTGTCCATGGGATCTCCAGGCAAGAATACCGGAGCAGGTTGTCATTTCCTACTCCAGGGGATCTTCCCAACCCAGAGATCGAACCTGCGCCTCTTATATCTCCTGCACTGGCAGGCCGGTTCTTTACCACTAGTGCCACCTAACTATTGAAAGTGAAAGTCGTTCAGTTGTGTCTGACTCTTTGTGACCACATTGACGGTATAGTCCATGGAATCCTCCAGGCCAGAATACTGGAGAGGGTAGCTGTTACCTTCTCCAAGGGATCTTCTCAACCCAGGGACCCAACTCAGGTCTCCCAACATTTCAGGCAGATTCTTTACCAGCTAAACCACCAGAGAAGACCGGGGCTAAACCTATATTTCTATAATTTTCAGCCAATAGTAACATTTTCTTTTTCATGTACAGTCAATAAGAAGATTGCCATGGATTTCTCTTGCTCCATTGTCTCCTCTTCCTCACTTTTCAGCATTATATCTATTTAATCTGGTGCTGTGAGTCAGCTTACACTCTGCATTTTTTTTCTCCATAATCGATTATAGAGTGAAGTAAGCCAAAAAGAAAAACACCAGTACAGTATACTGACACATATATATGGAATTTAGAAGACAGTAATGATGACCCTATATGTGAGACAACAAAGAGACACAGAGGTATAGAGTGGACTTTTGGACTCTGAGGGAGAGGGAAAGGGTGGGATGGTTTGGGAGAATGGCAATGAAACATGTATATTTTCCTGTAAGAAACGAAGCGCCAATCTATGTTCAATGTAGGATGCAGGATGCATGGGGCTGATGCACAGGATGATTCAAGTAGAGGATGTGGGGTGGGAGGAGGGAGGGGTCTTCGGTATTGGGAGATTGTGTTCACCTATGGCTGATTCGGGTCAATGTATGGCAAAACAAATACAGTACTGTAATTAAATAAATAAATAAATAAATAAAAAGAATCAATTTGGCTGCTTGCATTCAGAGTCCTAACTAGCCTGTAGTGCCCCCTTCTGTGACACTTGACATTCCCCTGGCTGTGCTCCTGCTGATCCTCACATCCCATGCCACACTTCAGGTCCCCAAGGCTGCACAGGGGGCTCTGCTCAAAATCCAGGCTGGAAATTTGTCTGAATAACCCACTGCTGAAGTTCTCAACAAATGGCTGGTGAGCACTGATGTATAAACAGCCCAGCTCTCTTGCCCCTTGGGGTTCATAACTCTGGGACATGCAGTTTGCACAGTTTGTGGGATTAAACTCCAGCCACCCTCAAGGTAACTGGCTTGTTGACTTATCCTGTACTGGTTACTTTTCTTTTCTTATTCCTCTACATGTTTCTTAGCATCCTGAAGAAAATACTTGCTCTTAAGTCCATGCCTCAGGCTCTATGTCTAGGGGAACTCTACCTAAACAGATATTTTTAATGATTATTTATACTTAACTCTATTTTTAATGTCTTTTGATATTCACTCATAGACTATAATGGAGAAGGAAATGGCAACCCACTCCAGTACTCTTGCCTAGAGAATTCTGTGGACAGAGGAGCCTGGTGGGCTGCTGTCTATGGGGTTGCACAGAGTCAGACACGACTGAAGCGACTTAGCAGCAGCAGCACAGACTATAAATAAAACAATTTTCACATTCTTTTAAAAATATTTATTTATTTTTATTTATTTGACAGTTCCAAGTCTCAGTTGCAGCATGTGAGATATAGCTCCCTAACCTGAGATCTAACCTGGGTCCCCTGCATTGAGAGTGTAGAGTCTTAGCCACTGGACCACCACGGATGCCTCAATTTTCACATTTTTGATACTTTGACTTTGGTTAATTTCTTAGCCAGATAGAGTACATTTTAAATAGTTACCGCTGTCACCCTACTCCAGTGAATATACAAATGGCATATTTTTTTCATCACTTGAGCATGTTTGAACGGATTCCTCTTGCTTTGGTAGATAACAAGTTAACCAGGATAGGGGTCACCAAGTTTCTCCACAAACATCTATTAACCATATACTGGAAAAATCTTCCATCTTTTAGTGTTGGTGACTATCTAAAATCAGGATGATTTCTGTTCCTTTTAGTACAACTTCAAAAAATTATTTTTGTATCCAGATTAGCATAGGAATTTTCTTTAATTTTAGTCTTTAAGATTCCCAGTAAACATTTCAGTTTGAAACTCTTCCCATTCACTTTTTAAAAAAATAGAACTGTGTGTGTCCATTGTTTATCTTTTTAGTCTTCAAAATGTTTTTACATGGATAGTGAAGTTGATGGAACCTTCTACTTTGAGCCTTAGGCCTCCTTCCCCCTCTTCCTGCTCCCCTTAACATTCTGTTGCACTTCTTTGGTGGGGGTGCATGGTATCTTTGCTATTGTTTAGTCACTGAGTCATGTCCCACTCCTCTGTGACCTCATGGCCTGTCACCCACCAGGCTCCTCTGTTCATGGTGTTTCCCAGGCAGGAATACTGGAGTGGTTGCCATTTCTTTCTCTGGGAGATCTTCCTCACTCAGGGATCGGAAGTTGCCTCTCCTGCATCTGTTGGCAGGTTCTTTACCACTGAGCCTCCAGAGAAGCTCTAGAAGGGTATCTTTACGTCCATTTTAATGAAAATTGGGAAGAAGTCTTCCAAGAAGAAAAGGATTTCTTTCTGAAAGAAAAGGATTTATCTATTCAGATTTTGATTAAAGCTCTTGTCCTTCCCCACCACCACATTCTGACATAACAGTGTTCACAGACTTTTGTTAAACACTTTAAGCCAATAGGTTCCTAGTCATTTTTGTCACTTTAAATTGGTGGTCATCAGAGTCTCTAGCTATGCAAAGTGGTTTGTACTCCCAAACCAAAATTATTTGTTTTTGTCTTGACAAAAGATTCTGTTTCCATGTGTTTCTATGCTTCTAGAACATTTAAGTTTTGCTTTAAAAGTTTTCCACATTTCCCCCTTCTATTTCCCATGAAGTGATGGGAACGGAGGGCTTCCCAGCTGGCACTAGTGATAAAAAAACCTGCCTGCCAATGCAGAAGACATAAGAGACACGGGTTCGAACCTTGGGTCAGGAAGATCCTCTGAAAGAAGAAATGGCAACCCACTCCAGTATTCTTGCCTGGAGAATCCCATGGACAGAGGAACCTGGTGCGCTACCGTCTATAGGGTGGCAAAGAGACAGACATGACTGAAGTGACTTAGGACATATGTACGATGGGACTGGAAGAAGGGGAAAAAGTGGAAGCAGTGACAGATCTTTACTTGGGCCCCAAAATCATTGTGTATGGTGACTACATGACAAACCTAGGTAGCATATTAAACAGAAGAGACATCACTTGCCCTCAAAGATCCATATTGACAAAGCTATGGTTTTTCCAGTAGTCATGTATGGCTGTAAGAGTTGGCCCATAAAGAAGGCTAAACATCAAAATTTGGTGCTTTCAAACAGTGGTATTGGAGAAGACTTTTGAGAGTCCCTTGGACTTCAAGGAGATCCAACCAGTCCATGCTAAAGGAAATCAGTCCTGAATATTCATTGGAAGGACTGATGCTGAAGCTGAAACTCCAATACTTTGGCCACCTGATTCAAACGATTGACTCATTTCAAAAGACCCTGATGCTGGGAAAGATTGAAAGTGGGAGGAGAAGGGGACAATAGAGGATGAGATGGTTTGATAGCATCACCAACTCAATGGATATGAGTTTGAGTAAACTCCTGGAGTTGGTGATGGACAGAGAGGCCTGGCGTGCTGCAGTCCATGGGGTTGCAGAGTCAGACATGACTGACTGAACTGAACTGAACAGTGGTGCTAGAGAAGACTCTTGAGAGTCCCTTGGACAGCAAGGAGATCCAACCAGTTAATCCAAAGGAAAGCAGTCCTGAATATTCATTGGAAGAACTAATGCTGAAGCTGAAGCTCCAATACTTTGATTACCTGATGTGAAGAGCTGACTAATTGGAAAAGACCATGATGCTGGGGAAGATTGAGGGCAGGAGAAGAAAGGGGCAACAGAAGATGAGATGGTTGGGTGGCTTCAGCAACTCAATGGACATGAATTTGAGAAAACTATGAGAGACAGTGAAGGACAGGGCAGTCTGAGATACTGCAGTCCATGGAGTAGCAAAAGTTGGATGCAGCTTAGCAGCTGAATGACAACAACAAAAGATATACATAATTATTTAATAGATATATAGCCTTACAGGATATTAATAATTGGGATATGCTTAGGTAATCCTTCCAATGTGAACCTGGGATGCAAATTGAAACACTGGTAGGGTAATTTTTCTAGGTTTGTTTTCAGCTTTATTCCCATGTAAATTTCTCTGTGACTAAATAATCTAAAACATTTTTCTAATATTAATTAGAAAGCAACTTGGTTCATTTAGCTGAGTGGATATATTTAGATCTGTTAGCACTGTGACCCAGATTTCACTTGGTGTCTTTTTTTTTTCAGCTTCAAATGGGCCAGTTATTTGGAATTAGACTACTATCACTCCCTACATAATTGCTGAAGCATTAGAACATACTATTATAGAGAAGCTCTCATACTAAATGGATTTTAATGTATTTATGTATTATCTATGGAAGAGGGTGGAGAGATGAGCAGGGAAGTGATCTAAGTACCTACATTTATTCAGACTGAATTTGATAGTTTTATTGTGGCTTATTTCAATTTTTTTTTCCACTGGAATTTTCTGTCACAGAACTGCCAGATATGTAGTACAGTCACTGTCATTGTAGAGGATTTCTTTGTGATTCAAAGGATCTCGGTAAGACAGACTAAATGTATTATGTATATGAAACACTCCTTTAAACATAATTGATTATATTTAGAAATAATTACACCATCATCCAGTTATATCATCAGCAATTTATACTTCAGTTAACAAAACAAAAGCAGTAGCTCAGTGATGGAAAATTCAAACAAGCATGGAACCTGAATTAGCCTACAATTCATAGTCCTAGGCTGCAAACTACTAGTACAATATTATTCTTCTAGAAAAATTCCAATAGTGTTGAATGAAAACATAATTAAATATCTTTGTATTTAAATTCATATTTACCTCTTATTTAACTGCATTTTAAAAATCACACTCTTAGAATATTTATCTCTACGTTTTATTCATCCTTGCATCCTTAGTGGCTAGCTGAATACTTAATGTATATTGTACATGATATATATTTGAATAGCTGACTGTGGCTCAGATCATGAGCTCCTTATTGCCAAATTCAGACTTAAAGTGAAGAAAGTAGGGAAAATTGCTAGACCATTCAGGTATGACCTAAGTCATATCCCTTATGATTCTACAGTGGAAGTGAGAAATGGATTTAAGGGACTAGATCTGATAGATAGAGTGCCTGATGTACTATGGAATGAGGTTTGTGACATTGTACAGGAGACAGGGATCAAGACAATCCCCATGGAAAAGAAATGCAAAAAAGCAAAATGGCTGTCTGGGGAGGCCTTACAGATAGCTGTGAAAACAGAGGCGAAAAGTAAAGGAGAAAAGGAAAGATAGAAGCATCTGAATGCAGAGTTTCAAAGAATGGCAAGAAGAGATAAGAAAGCCTTCTTCAGCAATCAATGCAAAGAAATAGAGGAAAACAACAGAATAGGAAAGACTAGAGATCTCTTCAAGAAAATTAGAGATACCAAGGGAACATTTCATGCAAAGATGGGCTTGATAAAGGACAGAAATGGCATGGACCTGACAGAAGCAGAAGATATTAAGAAGAGATGGCAAGAATACACAGAAGAACTATACAAAAGATCTTCATGACCAAGGTAATAATGATGGTGTAATCACTCACCTAGAGCTAGACATCCTGGAATGTGAAGTCAAGTGGGCCTTAGAAAGCATCACTATGAACAAAGCTAGTGGAGGTGATTGAATTCCAATTGAGCTATTTCAGATCCTGAAAGATGACGCTGTGAAAGTGCTGCAAATTTGGAAAACTCAGCAGTGGCCACAGGACTGGAAAAGGTCAGTTTTCATTCCAATCCCCGAGAAAGGCAATGCCAAAAAATGCTCAAACTACTGAACAGTTGCACTCATCTCACATGCTAGTAATGCTCAAAATTCTCCAAACCAGGCTTCAGCAGTATGTGAACCGTGAAGTTCCAGATGTTCAAGGTGGTTTTAGAAAAGGTAGAAGAACCAGAGATCAAATTGCAAACATCCGCTGGATCATGGAAAAAGCAAGAGAGTTCCAGAAAAATATCTATTTCTGCTTTATTTACTATGCCAAAGCCTTTGACTGTGTGGATCACAATAAACTGTGGAAAATTCTGAAAGAGATGGGAGTACCAGACCACCTGACCTGCCTCTTGAGAAATCTGTATGCAGGTCAGGGAGCAACAGTTATAACTGGACATGGAACAACAAACTGGTTCCAAATAAGAAAAGGAGTACTTCAAGGCTGTATACTGTCACCCTGCTTATTTAATTTATATGCAGAATACATCATGAGAAACACTGGATTGGATGAAGCACAAGCAGAAATCAAGATTGCCGGGAGAAATATCAATAACCTCAGATATGCAGATGACACCACCCTTATGGCAGAAAGTGAAGAGGAACTAAAAAGCCTCTTGATGAAACTGAAAGAAAAGAGTGAAAAAGTTGGCTTAAAGCTCAACATTCATAAAACAAAGATTATGGTATCTCATCCCATCACTTCATGGGAAATAGATGGGGAAACAGTGGAAACAGTGTCAGACTTTATATTTTTGGGCTCCAAAGTCACTGCAGATGGTGATCGCAGCCATGAAATTAAAAGATGCTTGCTCCTTGGAAGGAAGTTATGACCAACTTAGATAGCATATTGAAAAGCAGAGACATTACTTTGCCAACAAAGGGCCATCTAGTCAAGGCTATGGTTTTCCTGTGGTCATGTATGGATGTGAGAGTTGGACTGTGAAGAAGGCTGAGCGCTGAAGAATTGATGCTTTTGAACTGTGGTTTTGGAGAAGACTCTTGAGAGTCGGTTGGACTGCAGGGAGATCCAACCAGTCCATCCTAAAGGAGATCAGTCCTGGGTGTTCATTGGAAGGACTGTTGCTGAAGCTGAGACTCCAGTACTTTGGCCACCTCATATGAAGAGTTGACTCACTGGAAAAGACTCTGATGCTGGGAGGATTGGGGGCAGGAGGAGAAGGGGACGATCGAGGATGAGATGGCTGGATGGCATCACCGGCTCGATGGACATGAGTTTGAGTGAACTCCAGGAGTTGGTGATGGACAGGGAGGCTTGGCGTGCTGCAATTCATGGGGTCGCAAGGAGTCAGACATGACTGAACAACTGAACTGAACATGATTTTAAAAGTATTTTGAGATAAACTGGGTTTCCCTCTTAGCTCAGCAGGTAAAGAATCCACCTGCAATGCAGGAGACCCCGGCGTGATCCTGGTTCAGGATAATCTGGAGAAGGGCATGGCTACCCACTCTGGTATTCTTGCTTAGAGAATCCCATGGACAGAGGAGCCCCCATGGCTACCCTCCTTGGGGTCACAAATGACTTACACTTTGAGATAAGCTAGCTTCATCCTCACAAAGTCATATAAATAGATTCTTATGGATTATGCAGTCATCATTCTACAGATGAGAAAACTCAACATTAGAGAAATTAATTCATTTTCCCAAGGCTGCACAGAATGAGGGGGCTTCCCAGGATGAGCAGTGGTAGAGAATCTAACCGCCAACGCAGAAGATACAGGAAGCTCAGGTATGATCCCTGGGTCAGGAAAATCAACCGGTGAAGGGAATGGCAATCCACTCCAGTATTCTTGCCTGTAAAATTCCATAGACAGAGAAGCCTGACAGGCTGCAATACCTGGGGGTCTCACAGAGTCAGACATAACTGAGTGACTGAGCATGCACACACAGTGAGAAGGGAATGGGATTTGACCAATCCACATCTTTTTGTTTCTAGCCACCAGCTTTCTTTTCTTAGAGGTTGGGGGAGGGGATAAAAAGCACATTCCCAACTAAAATGAAAACCAATTTGAGTCAAGTAATTTAAGACAACATTTCTTTTACCTACTATGAACATATTTGGGATTAGTGCCAAGTCAGTCAAAGATTTGGTCAAAGACTGATTTGTCTTTCAACTTGTAATGAACATGGTCATTTCCCTGAAATAAGCCTTAACGTTAAAACAAACTTTATTGAGGTATAATGAGCATACAAACAATATACAAATTGCATACATATAGCTCAATAAAATTTAGAAAAATTTGCCAGGTTTGACCAGCACCTGCATGTGTTCACCTATGGCTGATTCGTGTCAATGTATGGCAAAACAAATACAGTATTGTAATTAAAAAAATAAATAAATTTAATTAAAAAAAAAAAAAGAAACAAAACATTACCAGTATTCCAGAAGATTCTTCATGTACCTTCTGTTGTGCCCGTTGAGCTTTTCTACTGCTTCTCAGTAGGGACACTTTCTACAACATGCTCTGTGGAATAGAGGAGGCTCAAGTTTTGGGATGGAATAGTAACTCTCTTTGAATTGATGAACAATAAATCATGATAAATAACTCCACATAGTCTAATCATAATCTCAGGGCCATTTTTTTATTCCTCTTTTTCTTCATCTTCCTTACCAAATAAGTTGCCAAATCCAATTAATTCGTCTTTCTAAATATCTTTGATAATTGGAACTTCTTATCATGATCATTCAGTTCAGTTGCTCAGTCGTGTCCGACTCTTTGTGACCCCATGAATCACAGCATGCCAGGCCTCCCTGTCCATCACCATCTCTTGGAGTTCTCTCAGACTCACGTCCATTGAGTCGGTGATGCCATCCAGCCATCTTATCCTCGGTCGTCCCTTTCTCCTCCTGCCCCCAATCCCTCCCAGCATCAGAGTCTTCTCCAATGAATCAACTCTTTGCATGAGGTGGCCAAAGTACTGCTCCACCTTAATTCAGCCTTCATTATATTTCCCTGAGATTAGGTTAATATTCTCCCTTCCTATCTCTGCCTCTAGAGTTTCACCCATCCTTGTCTTTCATTCAGTGTCTAGTACTTGCCAACCAAGACACTAGATAACAAAGAATCACAGGAGAATAAGGAACATCTATGACCTTTTATAAAATTTCACTGTCTATAAGAGGAGACAGTGAACACAGAAATAGATCATTTTAACCTCATGTGGTACTAATGTTGTAAGTGCAATGGCAGATATACGCATAATGTGCCATCAGAAAGCAAGAGGGTATCTTAAGATTGCTACTAGGGTTTACTCTCCAAATCACGGATTTGCCCTTAGAACTCTTCAATGGTTACCACTTGTTTATAGCAGAGGTTGCAAACACAAATGCCCATGGAAGTCAGCAGGTATAAGTATTTCTTAGGTGGGCAGGTATCTTAATAAGAGTGAGTGGTGGAGAGTTTAGAAACTGTAGAATGGCAAGAGCAGGCTTAGACTATGGCATCAGAAACTACTCAGCTCTAACCATTGTGGTCAAATGAGGTCAAACGTGGTCAAATCATCTGTTTTAAATTTTTGCTGTCATTTTTTTCCCAAGTGAAGCTGGATGTCTAGAACTTTATGTTCTCCCAATTTAAAAATGTTTTTAATTTTGTTATTCAACTTATAAACAAAACACAATAAAACAAAAAAAAATCCCTAGTACAAACAAAAATACTGTGAGAGCCAACTAAAATACCTCCACAGGCCTCTAGTTTGTAACCTTTGGCCTGTAAGAAAGTCAAAACATTTTAGGAAGATATCCAAGACTTTGCATGATCTGGACCAAATCTGCTTTTCCCTTTCAACTTGTAGGTCACCCCACACAAAGCACAGTGTAGTTTCTGGAACATACCTTCCACACTCATGCCAAATATCTTTGGTTTCGGTCTTCAAAACCCTTCTACCTTCCTCACTAACCTGGTGAAATTTCACTCTGGTTTCCAATTTACATGTCAAGGAAGTATGTTAAGCTCCCTTGCATACTCAAGGTGTAACTCACTTCTTTCTTTTCTCTGCTGGGACATTTTATTCCCATTACCAACAGAATACTTGTGTCTGCTTCAAAATTCTACCAGTTTTGAGTTTTTCCACTAGTTTTAAATTCTTTCTTCATATCTTCCTCCAAGTGATTTTATTTTCTTTTCATTATAGCTTGTTCTATATATTGTTAACAGTCTGTGGTGTTGGATAAGACTCGAGAGACCCTTGGACAGCAAGGTGATCAAACTAATCAATCCCAAAGGAAATCAACCCTAAATATTCACTGGAAGGACTGGTGCTGAGACTCCAATACTTTGGCCACCTGATACAAAGAGCCAACTCATTAGAAAAACCCTGATGACGGGAAAGATTGAATGCAGGAGAAGGAGATGACAGAGAATGAGATGGTTGAATGGTATCACCTACTCAATAGACACGAGTTTGAGCAAACTCCAGGAGGTGGTGAAGGACAGGGAGCCTGGCACGCTGCAGTCCATGGGATCCCAAAGAGTGAGACATAACTGAGTGACTGAAGAACAACAAAAGGTCTATGATATTTTATGCAGTATCAAAGTCAGTAGCACGAAGTTTAGCTATGTTACCTCAATCTACTCTGTGGCTGGGATCAATTTTTCTCCAAGTACTGATATTCTAGAGTACCTGATAACATTTGTATTAGTTTTCTATCACTGCCAAAGCAAGTTATCTCCAAATTCATGGATTTACACAGATGTACTATTTTTCTAAGTCCCACAACAGTCTTGAAGTGAGTGAAAGTCACTCAATCCTGTCCAACTCTCTGCGACCTCATGGACTATACAGTCCATGGAATTCTCCAGGCCAGAATACTGAAGTGGGTAACTTTTCCTTTCTCCAGGTGATCTTCCCAACCTAGGGATCAAACTCAGGTCTCCTGCATTGCAGGCAGATTCTTTACCAGCTGAGCCACAAGGGAAGCCACACAATGGTCTTAATGGACTAAAACAAAGATGTCAGTAGAGCTGTTTTCCCTCCTGAAGGCTCTAGGGGAGCCTGTTTATAAGTGTGCAATTTTTAAAAAGAAAATTTTATTGGAGTATAGTTGCTTTGCAATGTGTGTCAGTTTCTGCTCTACAGCAAAGTAATCAGCTATGCTGTTGTTGTTCAGTTGCTCAGTTGTGTCTGACTCCTTGCAACCCTGTGGACTGCAGCACACCATGCAGGTGCAAAGCAGCTATACATGTACACATACACCGCCTCTTTGTTACTGCAAAGCATTGAGTAGAGTTCCCTGTGATACACAGCTGATTCATGGTTCACATCCTCTGTGTTTAGGGCTGAGCAGTTCTCTTGTGGCAAGACTCTAACTTCCTTTTTTGTCTCCCTCTTCCACTGTTAAGTACCCCCTGTGATTACACTGAGCCCATCTAAATAATCCAGGATAATCTGTTTAAAGGTCAGCAGATTAGCGCCTCTAATTCCATCTGTATCTTTAATTTGCTTTTGTCGTATCACTGCCCATATTCATAGATTCTGAGGATTAGAACATGGGCAATTTTGAGGGGCCATTATTCCGCCTATCATCATCCTCTAATGGCAATTTATTCTAACATCAAGGAAAGTACGTTAACCTCCTATCTTTATGAAACTGAAATCAATAAGGTAAAGAAATGTGGTTTGTTTCCCCAATTGACCTTTGTTGGGCCTTACAGACTAGGCATATATAGAAAGGACCATAAGTCCATGCATGTATCTTGTGTTGTTGTTCAGTTGCCAAGTCATGTCCAACTCTCTGTGACCCCCTAGACTGCAGTATGCCAGGCTTCCCTGTTCTCCACCATCTCCCTGAGTTTGCTCAAGTTTATGTCCATTGAATTGCTGACGCTATCTAACCATCTCATCCTCTGTCACCTTCTTCTCCTTTTGCCTTAAATCTTTCCCAGCATCAGGGTCTTTTTCAGTGAGTCATCTCCTCAAAGAAGTGGCCAAAATATTGAAGCTTCAGCTTGAGCATCAGACCTTCCAATGAATATTCAGAGTTGATTTCCTTTAGAATTGACTGGTTTGATCTCCATCTATGAGACCAAATAAATCTCGGTTCAAAAGAACAATCGACATGAACATACCTAATTTTAACATTTTTTTCATTTCCCACTTACACATAAGTTTTTTGCAAACTTTTAAGTAGAAAAACTCACCCAAAACACAAAAACTTTTGTTGAATACATGATTGTAGTATTAATATACAAAGAAATTTGACATGTACACCATTTTTTTGTATGCTTTAAGGAAATTTCACTGACTTTATTGATTGTTAGATTTTTCACATGGTTTAGCCTATGTCCATAATGTCTTTTGCCAAAGTCTCCATACTGTTATACTCCTTGCTTGTGTCTGAAAAAAGTTTCATCATTTGCCAACATCTCTGAGACTATCCTTAATCACCAGTAACTGACAGTATATAGTCCTTTCCATGAGTATGTATATTTTATGGTTTCAGTGGACAAAGAATTTGAGCCATTGCTAAAAAAATAAAATTGGGGCAAAATTATGTGAGATCTAGCCAAACCAATACACTAAGACAATAATTTTGGCTCCAGTGATTGCCATTGTCTACAACAAAAGGCAAATATTAGGTCAGCTATTTTGAGCCAATGGAGATGGAAAAGTGTCCGATTAAAGTTTCTACTTTACATCTACTTTTTTTTTCCTTCTTGTAGAAGGAACCAAAATAAACTTTGTGGATCCTGCAGATGTCACATGATCTACAGTCCATGAGACAATCAGCTGACATTGGCTGCTATAATTTAAGGCAAGGAGGCAAAGTGCTAAGGAACAACCTTCTAACTGGTGATGCATTTCAAAAGTCCATCCTGATCCAAGTGGAACATGCCATTTTGATGCCAGGCTAATGATAATGAAAACAAAATAGCTGATAAAATGCTCCAATGCTTCTCCATGTAGGCAGCTATAGACATGATAAACATTTGGATACAGAAGAAATTAAAAAAGTTGGAATCAGCAGCTTTGCTTGATTTTGGTTACCGAGGTCATGTGTGGCTCTGGCATCTTCATTTAAATGTACCATATGAAAATATGGGCAGGCTTAAAGTCTCATGCAGAATTTAAACTGATCATCCCCACTAGATTTTTTTTTTTTAAGTTAAAAGCCTCAGACTCCTTCATAGCACTAACCTTTTTTTTTTTTTTCTTATTTTACTTTACAATACTGTATTGGTTTTCCCATACATCAACATGAATCTGCCACGGGCATACACGTGTTCCCAGTCCTGAGCCCCCCTCCTACCTCCCTCCCCATACCATCTCTTTTGGTCATCCCAGTGCACCAGCCCCAAGCATCCTGTATCCTGCATTGAACCTAGACTGGTGATTCGTCTCTTATATGATTTTATACATGTTTCAATGCCATTCTTCCAAATCATCCCACCCTCACCCTCTCCCACAGAGTCCAAAAGACTGTTCTATACATCTGTGTCTCTTTTGCTGTCTCACATGCAGGGTTATCATTACCATCTTTCTAAATTCCATATATATGTGTTAGGATACTGTATTGGTGTTTTTCTTTCTGGCTTACTTCACTCTGTATAATCGGCTCCAGTTTCATCCACCTCATTAGAACTGATTCAAATGCTTTCTTTTTAATGGCTGAGTAATACACCATTGTGTATATGTACCACAGCTTTCTTATCCATTTATCTGCTGATGGACATCTAGGTTGCTTCCATGTCCTGGCTATTATAAACAGTGCTGCAATGAACATTGGGGTACACATGTCTCTTTCAATGCTGGTTTCCTCGGTGTGTATGCCCAGCAGTGGGATTGCTGGGTCATAAGGCAGTTCTATTTCCAGTTTTTTAAAGAATCTCCACTAATCTTTTTAAAGCAGCTACAGAATGTCTTATTTGACATGGGCTCCAGAGAGAGAGGGAAAGAGAGAAAGGGAAAAAGCAATCAAAATCAAATCATAGTTTTATTAAGAAAGAATTGTCAAATAGTGACAATAGGCAGCTGATTTCAGTACATATTAACCAAGTGTAAATATTGTATCATATCAGCTTTGACTTACTGACCGTCAAGGCAGCCTGAGGCTGATGTGGTAGAGACTTCCCAACCCTGAGTCTGTATGTTTGCATTTACAAAACCATTTTGCCCATGAAGTTTACAGAGTTAGGAATAGTGGCACTAAATGTACTGAAGTATTTTCTCTTAACTTTTAAGAACACTGTCTATTTCTGTTTTGACACTTTTCTCAGCACATTTTTTCTCAGAAAAATAAGAGCATTCTCTTTCTCCCCTTCTCACACCCTTTCCTTCCCACTACTGTCTCCTTTTTATTTGCTACACGTTCCCTTATAACTTTCCTCCTTCCAGGTTCCCTGACAACAAGAAACTCATAATTTCCCAGTTGCTCCATTCACACGTGTACTTCTTCCATGAGTTCTTTTTTTTTCTTAAAAACTACAAGAGACTTTCAAAAAATTAGAGGACTTGAAGAGTCCTTCAGAGACCATCTGGTGAAGTCTATGCTTGTACCTGAGGCCTTGCTGCACATCCTATTGCATTCATATGAAGAGTTATTCTGTTTTGAACAACCTTCAGAGAAGGTAATTCTATTTATGTTTATTGATGCTAGCTGCTTATCAAGTGCAGGTTCCCTTGTTCTTTTAGGGCTTCCCTGGTGGCTCAGATGGTAAAGCATCTGCCTGCAGTGCAGGAGACCCAGGTTTCATGCCTGGGTTGGGAAGATCCCCTGGAGAAGAGAATGGAAACCCATTCCGTATTCTTGCCTGGAGAATTCTATGGACAGAAGAACTTGGTGGGCTAGAGTCCATGGGGTTGCAAAGAGTCAGATATGACTGAGTGACTAACACATGTTTTTAGGCAAGCATGTATTTCTTACTTTCTCTTGCAGTTTGGCATGTCCCTGTGACTGACTTTTAGCTGAGGAGTATGGGTGGAAATCAAAACCACTCATAGGCCTGGACCACATAAACTTTTCATACATGCACCTCTGTAATCCTCCTCTTCCTTCTGGCAAGGATAGAGACAAGCCCCAAGATGACCCTGGAAACAGCCATCATCCTGCATCTCTGAGTGACTGTGTGAAAGACTCTTAACCAACCTCTGCTCATCCCCCACTAGTAAACATGAGTAAGAAATGCATTTATAAGTGTCTATCAGCAGATGAACAGATAAAAAAGATGTGTGTGTATAAATATATATATAGTGTGTGTGTGTGTGTGTGTGTGTGTGTGTGTGTGTATAGAGAGGAATTTTACTCAGCCATAAAAAGTAAAAATTATGCCCCTTACAGCAACATGGATGGACTTGGAAGGTATTATGCTAAGTGAGGTAAGCCAGACAGAGGAAGACATATACTGTATGATATCAAACCCAAGACGGGCAGTTCATGGTGGAGAAGTCTGACAGAATGTGGTCCACTGGAGAAGGGAATGGCAAGACACTTCAGTATTCTTGCCTTGAGAAACCCATGAACAATATGAAAAGGCAAAATGATAGGATACCAAAGAGGAACTCCCCAGGTCAGTAGGTGCCCAATATGCTACTGGAGGTCAGAGGAGAAATAACTCCAGAAAGAATGAAGGGATGAAGCCAAAGCAAAAACAATACCCAGTTGTGGAAGTGACTGGTGATAGAAGCAAGATCCAATGCTGTAAAGAGCAATATTGCATAGGAACCTGGAATGTCAGGTCCATGAATCAAGGCAAATTGGAAGTGGTCAAACAAGAGATGGCAAGGATGAACGATATTCTAGGAATCAGCAAACTAAAATGGACTGGAATGGGTAAATTTAACTCAGATGACCATTATATCTACTACCGCGGGCAGGAATCACTCAGAAGAAATGGAGTAGCCATTATGGTCAGCAAAAGAGTCCAAAATGCAGTACTTGGATGCAGTCTCAAAAATGACAGAATGATCTCTGTTCGTTTCCAAGGCAAACCATTTAATATCACAGTAATCCAAGTCTATGCCCCAACCAGTAATGCTGAAGAAGCTGAAGCTGAATGGCTTTATGAAGACCTACAAGATCTTTTAGAACTAACACCCAAAAAAGATGTCCTTTTCATTATAGGAGACAGGAATGCAAAAGTAGGAAGTCAAGAAACACCTGGAGTAACAGGCAAGTTTGGCCTTGGAATGCAGAAAAAAGCAGGGCAAAGACTAATAAAGTATTGCCAAGAAAATGCATTGGTCATAGCAAACACCTTCTTCCAACAACACAAGAGAAGACTCTACACATGGACATCACCAGATGGTCAACACTGAAATCAGATTGGTTATATTATTTGCAACCAAAGATGAAGAAGCCCTATACAGTCAACAAAAACAAGACCAGGAGCTGACTGTGGCTCAGATCATGAACTCCTTATTACCAAATTCAGACTCAAATTGAAGAAAGTAGGGGAAATCGCTAGAACATTCAGGTATGGCCTAAATCAAATCCCTTATGATTATACAGTGGAAGTGAGAAATAGATTTAAGGGCCTAGATCTGATAGATAGAAGTCCTGATGAACTATGGAATGAGGTTCGTGACACTGTACAGGAGACAGGGATCAAGACCATCCCCATGGGAAAAAAATGCAAAAAGAACAATGGCTGTCTGGGGAGGCGTTACAAATAGCTGTGAAAAGAAGAGAGATGAAAACAAAGGAGAAAAGGAAAGATATAGGCATCTGAATACAGAGTTCCAAAGAATAGCAAGAAGAGATAAGAAAGCCTACTTCAGCGATCAAAACAAAGAAATAGAGGAAAACAACAGAATGGGAAAGACTAGAGATCTCTTCAAGAAAATTAAAGATACCAAGGGAATATTTCATGCAAAGATGTGCTTGATAAAGGACAGAAGTGGTCTGGACCCAATAAAAGCAGAAGATATTAAAAAGAGGTGGCAAGAATGCACAGAAGAACTGTACAAAATAGATCTTCACTACCCAGATAATCATGATGCTGGGATCACTAATCCAGAGCCAGACATCTTGAAATGTGAAGGCAGGTGGGCCTTAGAAAGCATCACTACGAACAAAGCTAGTGGAGGTGATGGAATTCTAGTTGAGCTATTTCAAATCCTGAAAGATGATGCTGTGAAAATGCTGCAGTCAATATGCCAGCAAAGTTGAAAAACTCAGCAGTGGCCACAGGACTGGAAAAGGTCAGTTTTCATTCCCATCCCCAAGAAAGACAATGCCAAAGAATGCTCAAACTACCGCACAATTGCATTCATCTCACATGCTAGTAAAGTAATGCTCAAAATTCTCCAAGCCAGGCTTCAGCAATACGTGAACCATGAACTCCCTGAAGTTCAAGGTGGTTTTAGAAAAGGCAGAGGAACCAGAGATCAAATTGCCAACATCCGCTGGATCATGGAAAAAGCAAGAGAGTTCCAGAAAAACATCTACTTTTGCTTTACTGACTATGCCAAAGCCTGTGACTGTGCAGATCACAATAAACTGTGGAAAATTCTGAAAGAGATGGGAATTCCAGACCACCTAACCTGCCTCTTGAGAAATCTGTATGCAGGTCAGGAAGCAACAGTTAGAACGGGACATGGAACAACAGACTGGTTCCAAATAGGAAAAGGAGTACGTCAAGGCTGTGTATTGTCACCTTGCTTATTTAACTTATCTGCAGAGTACATCATGCAAAGGCTGGACTGGAAGAAACACAAGCTGGAATCAAGATTGCCGGGAGAAATATCAATAACCTCAGATATGCAGATGACACCACCCTTATGGCAGAAAGTGAAGAGGAACTAAAAAGCCTCTTGATGAAAGTGAAAGAGGAGAGTGAAAAAGTTGGCTTAAAGCTCAACATTCAGAAAATGAAGATCATGGCTTCTGGTCCCATCACTTCATGGGAAATAGATGGGGAAACAGTGAAAACAGTGTCAGACTTTATTTTGGGGGCTCCAAAATCACTGCAGATGGTGACTGCAGCCATGAAATTAAAAGACGCTTACTCCTTGGAAGAAAATTTATGACCAACCTAGATAGTATATTCAAAAGCAGAGACATTACTTTGCCGAGTAAGGTCCGTCTATTCAAGGCTATGGTTTTTCCTGTGGTTGTGTATGGATGTGAGAGTTGGACTGTGAAGATGGCTGAGCACCGAAGAATTGATGCTCTTGAACTGCAGTGTTGGAGAAGACTCTTGAGAGTTCCTTGGACTGCAAGGAGATCCAACCAGTCCATTCTGAAGGTGATCAGCCCTGTGATTTCTTTGGAAGGAATGAAGGTAAAGCTGAAACTTCAGTACTTTGGCCACCTCAGGTGAAGAGTTGACTCATTGGAAAAGACTCTGATGCTGGGAGGGATTAGGGGCAGGAGGAGAAGGGGACGACCGAGGATGAGATGGCTAGATGGCATCACTGACTCGATGGACGTGAGTCTGAGTGAACTCCGGGATTTGGTGATGGACGGGGAGGCCTGGCATGCTTCGATTCATGGGGTCGCAAAGAGTTGGACACGACTGAGAGACTGAATTGAACTGAACTGAACTGATGTGGAATCCAAAAATATAAAAATCTAGTGACTCTAAGAGAAAAGAAGCATACTCACAGTTATGAGAACAAGCTAGTTGCTCCCTGTGGGAGGAAGTGATATAGGGGTAAGGGAGTGGGATGCACAAAGCGAGAGTGGGTGTAAGATGCACTTGAGGATGTATTGTGGGAAACTGAGTCATTTCCTAGGCAGCTTGATAAGAAGTCTAGGGGTCCCCAGGGGGAGAGAAGGGTTTGTAAGTCTCAAGGAGGAAGAAAGGACAAACTTTTTTCCTTCTCTACATTCCTTCAGTTCAGTTCAGTTCAGTTGCTCAGTCGTGTTCGACTCTGTGTGACCCCATGAATCGCAGCACGCCAGGCCTCCCTGTCCATCACCAACTCCTGGAGTTCACTCAGACTCACGTCCATAGAGTCTGTGATGCCATCCAGCCATCTCATCCTCGGTCGTCCCCTTCTCCTCCTGCCCCCAATCCTTCCCAGCATCAGAGTCTTTTCCAATGAGTCAACTCTTCGCATAAGGTGGCCAAAGTACTGGGGTTTCAGCTTTAGCTTCATTCGTTCCAAAGAAATCACAGGGCTGATCACCTTCAGAATGGACTGGTTGGATCTCCTTGCAGTCCAAGGGACTTTCAAGAGTCTTCTCCAACACTACAGTTCAAGAGCATCAATTCTTCGGCTCTCAGCCTTCACAGTCCAAGTCTCACTCACATCCATACACAACCACAGGAAAAACCACAGCCTTGAATAGACGGACCTTACTCGGCAAAGTAATGTCTCTGCTTTTGAATATACTATCTAGGTTGGTCATAAATTTTCTTCCAAGGAGTAAGCGTCTTTTAATTTTATGGCTGCAGTCACCATCTGCAGTGATTTTGGAGCCCCCCAAAATAAAGTCTGACACTGTTTTCACTGTTTCCCCATCTATTTCCCATGAAGTGATGGGACCAGAAGCCATGATCTTCATTTTCTGAATGTTGAGCTTTAAGCCAACTTTTTCACTCTCCTCTTTCACTTTCATCAAGAGGCTTTTTAGTTCCTCTTCACTTTCTGCCATAAGGGTGGTGTCATCTGCATATCTGAGGTTATTGATATTTCTCCCGGTAATCTTGATTCCAGCTTGTGTTTCTTCCAGTCCAGCATTTCTCATGATGTACTCTGCAGATAAGTTAAATAAGCAGGGTGACAATATACAGCCTTGACGTACTCCTTTTCCTATTTGGAACCAGTCTGTTGTATTCTGCCTGAGGACAGTCTCTAGATTCAACCTTCTGGCTAATTCTGTTATCTTAAAATGTAAATTATGGTTGTAGGTCTGGTGAGGTCTTTACAACGTCTAGACATTCTTTGGATTCACTGGAGAGTATATAACTTCATTGCTAACACTAACAAAGGG
The DNA here is from genome assembly GCA_917880005.1 of Nanger dama. Lineage (NCBI taxonomy): Eukaryota > Metazoa > Chordata > Mammalia > Artiodactyla > Bovidae > Nanger > Nanger dama. The sequence goes on from CAKJTW010000040.1 coordinate 700,417, forward strand.
GTAGTCTTTCTGCCCCTTTCTGATTTCTATGTCAGAAGCTTTTTCTGTCTCCTTTATACTTTAATAAAACTTTGTTACACAAAAGCTCTGAGCGATCAACCCTCGTCTCTGGCCCCGGACTGAATTCTTCTCCTCCGGGGGCCAAGAATCCCAGCTTCGTGATTAAACAACAACCTTTTCGAATGTACATGGGGATGTACGGGGGAAATTAGGCAAAATTTTGTCCTATTTGTAAATGAAAAATAACCTTTAAAAATTGTATAAAAATAAAAAAGAATTAAAGTACATTTCTGTTGTTTTCTGGCTATTATACATTGCTGGTTTTATTTGCTGTAGGAACATTATCCTAAGTAAAATAATAATGTCTTAAAAGTAAAACTGTCATGCTATGAAGCATGTGTATCATTTTACTCCACAGACCCAAGGTTAAGAAACCATTGCTATCTCTCTGACATCCTGGCTATTTTGCTGATGGTTTAACAGGCTTGATGACCCTCTTTCTTACTATCTTAACTTCACTTTTACTTCACATATGTGTTTTAACTTCTGTACAGAATTTACTCTTTTCCTATTGGACTCCTTATTAATTATTTATTTCAAAGTCACCACTGCTATGTCTTTTTAAGAATTTCTCAGAAGTATTTGGATTTTATTATACATAATTAAATTATCTGTTTTCTCATTTGTATGTTAGGGTTGGATAAGAGAAGTGTGAAAGGTAACTGTTTTCATATGGAATCACATGTGTTTATGCTACATAACTTGAGATAGAAAAATCTGCTTACTTTCTTATTGACCAAGATATTGCAACTAACATTTGGTTATATATACAATATATTGTTTAAAAATTACAATATTATATCTCTTTTCCCAGATGCAGAATACTTCTAGGCTGCCTTCTTCCAACTTCTGTCAGCAAGGGTGCATTAAGATTATGTTATTGCATTTATTTATTTATTTTATCGTAAAAAATAAGGTAGTAAAAGCCTTGGTATAAAGATTTAAACAACATAGAATTCAGGAAAGTAGAAGTGAAATTTGACTTCCTCTCCTGAGACTGAGCTGATGCAAAGTCCAATGCCTCTTGTTCAAATGACATTAACTGCTAGATTACAGGTAACAGAGATATCAACATAAGACATGATGATAGCTCTAGATGGAAAACAAAGTGGCAACATTCTTCAAAGTCTGATTGGTTTCTTTAAAGAAAATCTGATTCTTGGCCTGAGACTGAAAGTTTGCCCTCAGGTGTGAGAACAGTGTGAACAGACTCAAGACTTGCATTATAAATCCTCTGGTATCTGCAGGAAGGGGACATGAAAGCTTGCTTTGTAGTTGGAGATCAGTAAGGCCTGAGTAAGGCCAGAATACACAGCTCTAGAGGCTGCTTCTGATTTGTATCTGGCAAGAGTGGGGGTGGAGGCAGAGGGGAGCATTACACTGAGAGGTTAGGACTAGCAGATGCAAACCGTCATACATAGGCTGGGTGAACAACAAGGGCCTGTTATACAGCACAACTATATTCAGTATCTTATAATAAGTCATATCAAAAAAGAACATGTATATATGTGTATATGTATATATAAAATTTTGCTGTACAGCAAAAATTAATGCAACATTATAAATCAACTATATTCAATAATAAAAAAAAAGACTGCCTCCTGAAATTCTTGGTTAAAAGGAGAGAAGATACATCTTGCTTGAGTCTGTGGACCCAGAATTTAGGTGCAAGAGGTCCATAAATATGATGGTCACATGCTTATCAGGGTCTCTGCATCATGGAGCAAAGAGACATATGTATCAGAAGGATGCAGGTGCAAGGCAATCAGCTGAGGATCTGCTGGAATGTGGAACCCAGTCTCATAGTCCAGCAGTACCCAGGGAACAGCTATTTGGGATTGTTTCTTGTCACGAGGACATGTTAGACCTCACTCTCCTGAGATCTAGCCAAAGGCCTGGGTCAGTAGTGATGATCAACAGAAATGGGACCATAGATTCATGACCACAAGTGTCAGACTCCCCATGTTGCTGTTCAGTCACTAAGTGGTGTCTAACTCTTTGCGACCCCCATGGACTGCAGCACACTAGGATTCCCTGTCCTTCACTATCTCCTGGAATTTTCTCAGACTCATGTCCATTGAGATGGTGATGCCATCCAACAATCTCATCCTCTGTCATCCTGCCCTCAATCTTTCCTAGCATCAGGGTCTTTTCCAATGAGTCAGTTCATCACATCAGGTGGCCAAAGTATTGGAACTTCAGCTTCAGTATCAGCCCTTTCCCATAAGAAGCAAATTGTAGCACAGAAGAATATAGTTAACTTGTGATAGATGTCCTCCAATAGCAATAGCACGATGTTAGCCAGAGGAGGTGAGTCAGGGGGTGAGGCATGACCCCTCTTCCTTCCCACTCCCCAGTCTCCCACCCCCAGAGGTATACATTGCAGCACACTGGAGCCACACATTTGCCTCAAAAGAAAGGGCAGCAGTGTGCTGGTGAATGTTTAGCAACTGGTTCTCTGGGAGGCAGTGGGTGGATGGTGAGTGTGATTTGCAGCGTTTGATGATTACCATAGTGTAAATACTCAGATCATGGCCAATTTTAAGCTCCAACAGATGTCAGTACACTCGGAATTGGGAAGAAATGTGTCTGGTGGACTTCGTGAGTCAGTGAGAGTTTTACATATGATGGGAGATTATAATTCTACAATGGAAATATTTAGAATTAGCCAAAATGAGAGTTTTTATTTGAAAAGTGATGGCATCTGGTCAAGGAGTTGCCAAGGCTCCTGATAGATGCCTAGTGGGAAAGAGGACTAGCTAGAACAAAGTTGGTGGCAGTTACTGAGGTACGATGGTAAAAATCCACCCGCAATGCAGTAGACACTGCAGACACAGGTTCAGTCCCTGGGCTGGAAAGATCCCCTGGAGAATGGAGTGGCAGTCCACTCCAGTATTCTTGCCTGAATAATCCCATGAACAGAGGAGCCTGGCGGGCTATAATTCATAAGGTCTCAAAGAGTCTGACACAACTGAGCATGCATGCATATACACACTGAAAAAAAAAAAAAAAACAGTTTTTTGTTTATAACTGAATGAGCAGGGATTTTTAATTAACTAAGTCTCAGAATTCTTAGATACATAGCCAAGCAGTAAACTAAGAGAGAGAACCCTCAAAAAAACCAAGGATCTCAAAAGAAGCATAGTTTGTGGGAGCTAAATCTAATAATTGACTAGTGGTTAGAGCACAGCCTCAATGGCTGTTGCTGGGGTTCAGTCCTTCATGTGTGGCAGTAAGGGTGGGGGGAGTACAGACTCAAATCCTTTGCATGCGGGAACTACCAAACCTGAAATCAACTGTTTCTGATTTTCTGAATGGCTGGTCTATTACTAGAATTCCATGGAGTCTGGAGGACCACAGTCCAGGGGTCACAAAGAGTCAGCCATGACTGAGCAACTAAACAACATTAATGAGGAATAATTGGTAAGCCTGGGCTTTTCACATAAAAATTCATGTAAAACTGGTGCATCCCTGGAATCTAGATGACGTAAAGCAAAAATAGACAAAATGATTGCAGAGAGAAATGTCCACAGGCCAAACCACATGAACTGACCACCAAATGCAGTGCTGATCTCACAGACACAGCAAGCAGTCAAGGGACTAAATCACTCTGACGAATAAATAGCAAATGAAAAAAAAAAAAAAAAAAGGTGGGGGGAGCATTTGCAACTCAAGAACTGAAAATTTTAAACATCTCAAGAAGGAAGAGATACACATATAATTTGGCAGATTTACATCATTGCACAGCAGAAGCCAACACAATATTGTAAAGCAATTTTCCTCCAATTAAAAAATACATTTCAAAAAGAGACCTCATATGAGGTCTAACTAGTTTAAATGTTGGAAAAGATGAAAGAAGGAATAAAACAGTCAAGAAGAAAATCTAAAGACAGAAAGATTTTGTGAAGAATTAAATAGAAATTATGAAAACGAGTATAGTCACTGAATTTTAGGGGAAAAAAGCTCTATGAGCATATTAAACAGTAGATTCGATATAATTATGCAATTGTGTTCTACTAAGACCTAAAGGATTTTCTACAACTAACACCAAAAAAGATGTCTTTTTGTCACAGGGGACTGGAATGCAAATGTAGGAAGTCAAGAGATACCTGGAGTAACAGGCAAGTTTGGACTTGGGGTACAAAGTGAAGCAGGTCAAAAGCTAACAGTTTTGCCAAGAGAAATATTGGTAATAGCAAACACCCTCTTCCAACAACACAAGAGATCACTCTACACATGGACATCACCAGATGATCAATGCTGAAATCACATTGATTATATCCTTTGCAGCCAAAGATGGAGGAGCTCTATACAGTCCGCAAAAACAAGACTGGGAGCTGACTGTGGCTCAAATCATGAACTCCTTATTGCAAAAGTCAGAATTAAATTGAAGAAAGTAGGGAAAATCACTAGGTCATTCAGGTATGACCTAAATCAAATCTCTTATGATTATGTAAGTGACAAACAGATTCAAGGAGTTAGAGCTGATAGAGTGCCCAAAGAACTATAGATGGAGGTTTGTAACATTGCACAGAAGGCAGTGATCAAAACCATCCCCAAGAAAAAAAAACTCAAAAAGGGAAAATGGTTATCTGAGGAGGCCTTACAAATAGCTGAGAAAAGAAGAGAAGCAAAAGGCAAAGGAGAAAAGGAAAGATATACCTATGTGAATGCAGAGTTCCAAAGAATAGCAAGGAGAGATAAGAAAGCCTTCCTACGTGACCAATGCAAAGAAATAGAGGAAAATAATAGAATGGGAAAGACTAGTGATCTCTTCAAGAAAATTGGAGATACCAAGGAAATACTTCATGCAAAGATGGGCACAATAAAGGACAGAAACAGTATGGAGCTAACAGAAGCAGAAGATTTTAAGAAGAGGTGGCAAGAATACACAGAAGAACTGTACAAAAAAGATCTTAACGACCAGATAACTATGACGGTGTGATCACTCACCTAGAGCCAGACATCCTGGAGTGCAAAGTCAAGTGGGCCTTGGAAGCATCACTGATGGAAGTGATGGGATTCCAGCTGAGCTATTTTAAATCCAAAAATGATGCTGTTAAAGTGCTGCACTCAATAGGTAACAAATTTGGAAAACTCAGCAGTGGCCACAGGACTGGAAATGATCAGTTTTCATTCCAATCCCAAAGGCAAATGCCAAAAAATGTTCAAACTATTGCACGGTTGCACTCATTTCACATGCTAGCAAAGTAATGCTCAAAATTCTTCAAGCTAGCCTTCAAGAGTACATGGACTGAGAACTTCCAGGTGTACAAGCTAGATTTAGAAAAAGCACAGGAACCAGAGATCGGATTGCCAACATTTGTTGGATCATAGAAAAAACAAGGGAACTTCAGAAAAACATATATGTTATTCCACTGACTACACTAAAGCCTTTGACTGTGTAGATCACAACAATTTGTGGAAAATCCTTAAAGAGATGGTAATGGGAATAGCAGATCACCTTACCTGCCTCCTGTGAAACTGTATGCAGGTCAGGAAGCAACAGTTAGAATGGGACATGGAACAATGGACAGGTTCAAAGTTAGGAAAAGAGTATGTCAAGGCTGTGTATTGTCATCTTCCTTATTTAACTTATCTGCAGAGTACATCATGGGAAGCGCTGGGCTAAGTGAATCACAAGCTGGAATCAAGATTTCAGGGAGAAATATCAATAACCTCAGATATGCAGATGACACCACCCTTATGGCAGAAAACCTAGAAGAACTAAAGAGCTTCTTGATGAAGGTGAAAGAGGAGAGTGAAAAAGCTGGCCTAAAACTCAACATTCAAAAAATCAATATCATGGCATCTGGTCCCATCACTTCATGGCAAATAGATGGGGAAACAGTGGAAACAGTGGCTGACTCTATTTACTTGGGCTCCAAGATCACTGCAGATAGTGACTACAGTCATGAAATTAAAAGATGCGTTCTCCTTGGAAGAAAAGTTAGGACCAACCTAGACAGCATATTAAAAAGCAGAGACATTACTTTGCCAGCAAAAGCCATCTAGTCAAAGCTATGGTTTTTCCAGTAGTCATGTACGATGTGAGAGCTGGACATAAAAAGACTGAGCACTGAAGAACTGATGCCTTCAAGCTGCAGTGCTGGAGAGGACTCTTGAGAGTACCTTGGTCTGCAGGGAGGTCAAAGCAGTCAATTCTAAGGAAATCTACCCATAATATTCATTGGAAGGACTGATGCTGAAGTTGAAGCTCCAATACTTTCATCACCTGATGCAAAGAACTGGCTCATTGGTAAAGAACCTGATTCTGGGAAGGACTGAGGGAAGAAGGAGAAGAGGAAAACAGAGGATGAGATAATTGCGTGGCATCACTGACTCAATGAACATGAATTTGAGGAAACTCCAGGAGGTGGTGATGGACAGGGAAGCCTGGAGTGTTGCAGTCCATGGCATCACAAAGAGTCAGACACTACTGAATGACTGAACAACATCAAATGCAATTGTATGGAGCTTCCCAGGTAGCACTAGTGGTAAAGAGCCCACTTGGTAATTCAGATGTGAGAGATGTGGATTAGATCCCTGGGTCAGGAAGATTCCCTGGAGAAGGGCTTGACAACCACTCCACCATTCTTGCTTGGAGAATCTCATGTACAGAGAAGCCTGAAGGGCTATAGTTCATAGGGCCACAAAGAGTGGGACACACTTGAAGCCACTTATCACACATGCATGCATGCTGTTTTATAGATTTGAGGAAATTATCCAAAATACAGATTAAAAAATAATGAATGTAAAATATGAACAGTCCAGAAGCATACAGTCTAAAAGGAGAGGATCTGATAAATATCAGTCCTGGAAGCCGAAAATAGAAAGAGGAAAAGCCACCTGATGAACAGAAGAACAAACAAATATTAACAATTTCCAAGTGTAGGCTGTGCTGACCAACTGGTCCCCTCCTCCTCTCTTTTTTCTTCTCTCTCTCTGGTGGTGACTACATTAATTACCATGGTTAGAAATACAATCTATATGGAAGTGGCTCGAATGTTTTGTTCTTGATCCAGTCATCACTTTTGAATTCCAGACTCATATATCCACTTGATTATAAACACTTATATATTTCACATGCATCTAAAAATGAGCTTGATGAAATCTGAAAGTTTTATCTTTTCTAAATCAGTATTTTTCATGTCAGTCATTGACCAGCTTCATTTACCCAGATGTTAAAGCAGGATATGGGGATCATATTCTAAACTTTCCTCTCTTTTCCCCAGATCCAATCATTAACCAAGTCTTGTTGGTTGAACCTCTCCCCAAATCTCTGATCCCATCACTGCTTCTCATCTGAATATTTGAAATAGTTTCCTGATCAATCTCCTTATTTTCACTTTTGTCCCCTCCAACCATAGGGCATCCAAGCAGCATCTTAAAACACACACATACACACACACACCCACACACACCCACCCACACCAAATTAGATCATACTATTCTATAGTTTAGGGCTTCCCTGGTGGCTCAGAGGTTAAAGCGTCTGCCTCCAATGCGGGAGACCTGGGTTCAATCTCTGGGTCAGGAAGATCCCCTGGAGAATAAAATGGTAACCCACTCCCATATTCTTGCCTGGAGAATCCCATGGACAGAGAAGCCTGGTAGGCTACAGTCCACGGGGTCACAGAGTTGGACATGACTGAGCGACTTCCACACACACACACACACATTCTATAGTTTAAAATTCTCCATTTGCCTCTAGCTCTTAGAAAAATCCAAACTTCTTTCTATGGTCATGACAGACAGAATAACACAATCCTTAAGAGATGTTCAAATTCCAGTCCCTGGAACTGTGACTGTGAAAGGCTACAAAGCAAAAGTGAAATGAAGATGCAAATGGAATGAAGGTTGCAAATCTGCTGATCTTAAAACAGGGAGGTTAGCCTGTAGTATCCAAGTGTGTTCAATATAATCATAAGTATCCTTATAAGTGGAAGAGGGGACCAAGAGAGAGTGAGTCCTAGTGATGAGAATGAGAAAGGCTCAACCAACCATTGCTGACTTTGAAGGTGAAAGAGGGTCATGAACCAAAGGATGCAGGCAGAACAGGCAGTGGACTCTAAGGGGAGGAATACAGGCCTGCCAGTATTTTGATTTTAGCTTTTTCAGTGAGACCCGTATTGGACCTCTGACCTCCAGAACTGTAAGATAATAGCTTTGTTGTGTAGCTTAGGCCACTAAGTGTGTGCTTAGGAGCATTAGCTGGCAATAGGAAATGAGGGCTTTTAGGACCCTGCGTGATTGAGAGCTGCCTCTCCTTCCTCTGGTTGCTCTCAGGCACTCCCCACCTCACTTGATGCGCTCTAGTCCACCCACCTTTCTTTATGGCCAGCTTCGGAGCCAACCCACCTCACTTTCCCTCATCTTGGAGAGACTTTACCTGATGTCTTAGTTCAGGTTCTTGAGAAGTAAACCCTGAGATGAGTTCTTGAGCTCAAGATACTTATTTGGAGGTTGCCTTGAGAAACACAGACTTCCCTGGTGGCTCAGACAGTAAAGCATCTGTCTACAATGCAAGAGACCCAGGTTCAATCCCTGGGTTGGGAAGATCCCCTGGAGAAGGAAATGGCAATCCACTCCAGGACTATTGCCTGGAAAATCCCATGGACAGAGGAGCCTGGTAGGCTACAGTCCATGGGGTCGCAAAGAGTCGGACACGACTGAGCGACTTCACTTGAGAAACACAGGTAGGGAATTTGGAGATAAGGCAACGAAGGACAAACAGCCAACAAGGGCACATGGATGAGCAGGCCACTGCTGTGGATGGCTGGAGCTCAGTCCCAACAGAGAGTGCTGGAAAATAGCCGACACATTGTGAGTCAGAATTATCCCACCCAGGGGCAAGAAAGTTGGGGTATTTACGTATCAACTACTGTCAGATATTACTTGAGCCTACTCTGGGGGTGGGGAGGTAATTTCCCAGCAGTTTTGCCTGCTGCACTGGGACACAGTGGGCTCTGGCTACCTGAGAAAGCCCCCAGGAAAAGAGATACAGGAGCTGGCAGTTGGGAGTCAGTCCCCTGACAGTGGAATTAAATGTGCAGGGACAGGAACAGGGCATTGGTACACTTGCTACGTGTGGCCAAGTGTTGTTTGTCCTTGAGGCTTTGACTGAAATGTACATTTCATGGAAAAATCTTTCCTCCTGATTCTCTTTTATAAATAGGGCCCCATGTGCTCATCTAACCTATTTTTTCTTTCATATTACTTCAGTTTTCTTTCATAACACAAATCAGAATTTTTAACCACGCTTTTCCCCTGGTTGAATGAATATCTCTCCCATCTACCAAGGAAGCTCTATAAAGCTTAGGTACAAATCTGTTTGGAATATTATTATATATACAGCACATAGTAGGAGCTTTGTGAATATTTGTTGAATTAATAAATAGAGTAAGCTAATGAATGAACTGGTGCATATGTTGCTACCTGAAACATAACAAACTTTGATAAATTTTAGCTGTTTTGTTACATTTGCAACTTTGTTAAATCTGAAATTATCTTTTTTTCTGCTATAAGCCACTAGCCTCAAGTAGTCACTCTTTCTGCTCCTGCTCCCTTTAATACTTACTGCTCTGTTTCCTATCAAAGTTTTAATACTCACTGCAATAGGAGTAGAAGTGGGGAGCCATTCACAGTAACCTGGAGGTTTTCCAGTTCACACACTGAGGTGGCAAAGTGGGCATATACTTAACAAGAGGTGGGAGGTGTATGTCTGATGGAAAAATTCCTTGACTGATTTTGATATGTGCCTTCTCTTTGCTACATTGATCTGAAATGAGCCAAATCAGTCTCACAATTTTGTGATTTATTTCAAGTAATTATTGACTTTATTTGTAAAATAATTGGCTCTTCTAAGTATGAAGCACATGCCATCACCGTTCCACCTGAATTTTTTTTCCTTTTAGCATCATTTAAGCTTTACCAAAACACTGACCTTTCTTGTCCCTAAAAGCAGCTTGGTGAAATTATAAACCAATGTTTACTGATAAAATTATTCACAGCAATGGAGACACAGACATGGACATGTGGTGGTGAGGGATGGAGAGGGTGGGATATATGGACAGAGTAACATGGAAACATATATTACCATATGTAAAATAGATAGCCAATGGGGATTTGATGTATAACTCAGGGATCTCAAACCAGGGCTCAGTACAACCTTGAGGGATGGGATAGGGAGGGAAGTGGGAGAGGGGTTCAAGAGAGAGGGGATATATATATCTATGGCTGATCTCATGTTGATTTTTGACAGAAAAGCAATTACCATTCAATCAAAAATCAATATATTAAAAATGCAAATCAATGTGTTAAAATGTCTCTTCATTACAAGTCTCAGAAATACTGTGTGGCATGTGACATTTGCTTGCAGAAGCATTCAAATGATGGTAGTAGGAAGCATCACTACAAGCAAAGCTAGAGGAACTGATGGGATTCCAGCTGAGATATTTCAAATCCTGAAAGATGATGCTGTGAAAGTGCTGCACTCAATAGGCAACAAACTTGGAATACTCAGCAGTGGCCACAGGACTGAAAAAGGTCAGTTTTCATTCCAATCCCAAAGAAGGACAATGCCAAAGAATATTCAAACTACTGCACTCATTTCACAGGCTAACAAGGTCATACTCAAAATCCTCCAAGCTAGGCTTCAACAGTATGTGAACTGAGAACTTCTAGATGTTCAAGCTGGTTTTAGAAAAGACAGAGGAACCAGAGATCAAATTGCCAACATCCACTGGATCATAGAAAAAGCAAGAGAATTTCAGAAAAACATCTTCTGCTTCATTGACTACACTAAAGCCTTTGACTGTGTGGAGCGCAACAAACTGGAAAATTCTTAAAGAGATAGGAGTAACAGACTACCTTATTTTCCTCCTGAGAAATCTGTATGTAGGTCAAGAATCAACATTTAGAACCGGACATGGAACAATGGACTGGTTCCAAATTGGGAAAGGAGTATGTCAAGACTGTATATTGTCACCCTGCTTATTTGACTTATATGCAGAGGACATCATGTGAAATGCTGGGCTGGATGAATCACAAGCTGGAATCAAGATTGCAGGGAGAAATATCAATAACCTCAGATATGCAGATGACACCACCCTAATGGGATAAAGGGAAGAGGAACTAAAGTGCCTCTTGATGAAGCTGAAAAAGGAGAGTGAAAAACCTGGCTTAAAATTCAACATTCAAAAATCTAAGATCATGACATCAGGTCCCACCACTTCATGGAAAATAGATGGGGAAACAGTGGAAACAGTGACAGAATTTACTTTGGGGGGCTCCAAAAATCACTGCAGATGGTGACTGCAGCCATGAAATTAAAAGACATTTACTCCTTGGAAGAAAAGCAATGACAAATCTAGATAGCATATTAAAAAGCAGAGACATGACTTTGCCAACAAAGGTCCATCTAGTCAAAGCTATGGTTTTCCAGTAGTCATGTATGGATGTGAAAGTTGGACCATAAAGAAGGCTTGGCATTGAAGAATTGATGCTTCAGACTGTTGTGTTGGAGAAGACTCTTGAGAGTCCCTTGGATAACAAGGAGATCCAACCAATCATTCCTAAAGGAAATCAACCCTAAATATTCATCGGAAGATTGATACTGAAACTGAAGTTCCAAAACTTTGGCCACCTGATGCAAAGAGCCAACTCATTAGAAAAGACTAATTTCTAATGAGTCTAATTTCTTTTTTTTTTTATTGTAAAGAATTTTATTTTTTTACTATATTTCATGGCCAGTTTTGCCCCCTTCGCACTTCCATCCATATTATTTTGAAGCAAATCTCAGATATCAAATAATTTCATCTATAGGCATTTTAATATGTGTCACTAAGGATTCTTTACTTTTCTAACATCATCACATTATCATTATTAACCAAATAAAGCAACAATGATTCTCCATTATTACCAGATACCTCATTACCGTCCAAATTGCCTGGTCTCTTATAAAGTTTTCCACTCATTTTTTTAATTATTTTTTTACTACTTTATTTGTTTTAATACTGTATTTGTTTTGCCATACATTGACATGAATCAGCCACAGGTGTACACGATCTCCCAACGCCAAAGTCCCCTCCCACCTCCCACCCCATATCATCTCCCTGGATCATCCCGTGCACCAGCCCCAAGCATCCTGTATCCTGTATTGAACATACACTGGCACTTCGTTTCTTACATGATAGTATACATGTTTCAATGCCATTCTCCCAAATCATCCCATTAGAGTCTAATTTCTAATGCAACTAATTTCTAATTTCTAATGATTCTGGGAAAGACTGAAGAAAGGAGGAGAAGGGGACAAAAGAGGATGAGATGGTTGGATGGCATTATTGACTCAATGGACATGAGTTTGAGCGAAGTCTGGGAGATAGCGAAGGACAGGGAAGGCTGGTATGCCGCAGACCATGGAGTCATGAAGAGTTGGACATGACTGAGTGATTGAACAACAACAACAAATATTTTATTCTACACACACTGGGAATGGCAGAACACTAAATAACAACAATATCTAACGATGTTACAGAAATGAAGATCCACTTTATAGTTTAATTCTTTATGCAGTAGGTGTGTACATGTGTGTGTGTGTGAGTGTGTAAAATCAGAGTCAACTGAATGGATTTCTCACACTCTGCTTCCCACAGGAAACACTGGCATAGTAAGGTTTCACTAACTATGAAATATATTGCATGTTTCAAGGATGTGGGCATGGACAAAAAGCTGAGAACTACTGCATCCCATTATGCTGAAAGTGGTATTTTTAGCTCAATAATGTATTCCATTTAACACTGAGCTAGCTTCTTGGATGTGAGTCAATAGAGAACAAAACATTATGCAAATCTGAACCTTAAGCATACAGTCTTTGTGAAGAAATGATAAAACTGTGAATAATTCAATCCATTTAGACAGACTGAATGCCTTGAGAGTCTCAACACAGGGTGAGTATACCTGCCATTTTGTTTTTCGTCCCTTATATTCGTAGTGGTGTACTTGGGGCTAATTTTTAATAGTTAGAAACAACAACCTAAGATATAATAAACTCTTATTCCTCTCAGAAGCTAGAGCAAACCAGAGGTCATGGATGTTTCATGCAATTATAATTATTGTTACTGTTAAAAGGAATCCTAGATTCCCCCTAGTCTCTTTAAATATAAAAAATATTATAAGCTGCAGCAAGAACTTTAGCTATTGAAGCCTCTCAATACTTTGATGTTGATCAATATGTGACTTTAGTCAAGGAACCAAAGGGTAGACCTTCATCTTTGACAAAGTGATAGGCCAACCTAGATTAAAACAAAGACACTACTAGAAAACCAAGAAACATGTTATTCTCTAGGGTGATGAAAATGGACTGGGGAAATGTTTGTGGAATGTTAGATGGTGAACTGGAGAGTGAGGAGCGATGTAGAGTATATGCAACTGGACATCAGTTTTAAGAACGGACATGAAAAACTTTACAGAGAAATCTTTTAATGGTGTTATTAAATATATATTGGTCCCTACTGCCCATCTGAGCTGTGCTGTGCTGTGCTCAGTCATGTCTGACTCTTTGCAACCCTATGCACTCTAGCGCCCCAGTCTCCTCTGTACATGGGATTTTCCATGCAAGAATGCGAGAATACTGCCATGCCTTCCTCCAGGGGATCTTCCCGACCCAGAGGTTGAACCTGCATCTCTTGTGTCTCCTGCATTGGCAGGCAGGTTTGTTTCCACTAGTGCCACCTGGGAAGCCACTGCACATTCTTTTATTAGGGCTGCTCATCATGCAAGAGTGCAGGGAAGAGTAAGATTCATGCCCATGGAGAAAGCCAAACTAAGCTAGTGGAGGTAAGGCTGGGACGATTAGGCATCAGAAGTGTTTTGATCCACAGAAGTGTTTTGAGGAATATGTTTCACACACAGAAGGGATGGGAGGAATAAAATTTCCCAGCTCCCGAACAGATGAGAAGAAATAAAGTTTTGCTGAAAACTTCTCTTTCCATCCAATGCACCTAGAGGGATATATTATTTCATCAAAAAACTTTTATTTCCTTCAAATTTATTGAGTACCTATTATATACCAGGTACCACCATTCTAGGAACTGTGGTTTCTGCAAAGAACAAGACAAATTTCATGCCCACATGAAGTTTTCATTTTAGAGAAGTCAACAGTTCAACATACAAAGAAGTAATCAGATCATAATAAGAATTATGAACAATATAAAGCAGCGTGAAAATAGATTGACCAAGGTGGGTTAGGGACTATTAAATGAAGGTTGAAAAAATAATTTCTCTAGAAAATATTACTGGAAGATTCCAGAATGATAAGAACCAGCCAGCCTTGCAAAGACCTGAGAAGGCATTCCACATAGAAGACCAGCAAGCACTCCAAAGTGTGCTCCATTCGTTAATCATTTATTCATTTGTGAAACAACTGTCTGAATGCCAGGTGGTGTGAATTCATTGGACAACAAGAAAAGCATGATTCATTATTCATGAATAATGATCTGGTTAAAATTTGTAAGGGTTTGCAAGATCTCATCCAAATCATTTAACCTTTGCACACTTGGATAGACATAAAAGACTAACGCTGGAAGGTATACATATTGTCCCTTTATAAGCAGAGAAATGTCCTTTGTTCCTAGGTAAAGAGATCTCAGGAAATATCCTTAAATCTTTGGCACTAGACACTTTTAGATTTTTCCTCCTGTATAAATTGAGTTCAGATCTACTTTTACCACCTTTTCTCTGCTTGCTAGCAATTAGAGGAGCAGATGTTAGACTCATACATATGTAAGCTCATTATAACACTCATATCCATAAATCATGTTAAGTAAATACCTTTCTGTTGTACAGAAACACCAACTATGATTCAGACAAAGAAACTACTAGACTACTCAGTATTAGAGCCTGTAGATTCTGATGTCCCAACCCCTTCAGCTTCTGAAATCTCTTGCCCTAAATGTATCCCTGAGTTTACCAGTGCCTAGTTTATCAGCGCCCACTGACAGTGCCTAGCCTCAGTAGGAAGGATGCCGACAGCCTGGAGCCACCAGAAGCTGGGTCCCACTTCTGATGGCGAGTGTAGCCTTACTACTGTAATTAATGTGCTTGGCTTATCAGCAGTAAATCTCCTCTGATTCATGGCACAAAGGGTTCACATAGTTATTACTTTTTAAGAAAACCCCTTGGAAGGAGAGTAAACTCATGTGGTCTAGGGTGGCTGAAAAAAATGCCTGAGAGTCAAGGTGAGTGAGGAAAGGGCTAGCAAAGAATTAAGAAAGCTGGATTTACTTGGAGGAGTCTCCAAGGGGAGAAGGATACAGCAGACAGGATTTTTTTGTTTTTCTTTTCTTTAAGTTGGCTCATACTGGCTTACTCTAACAAGCTTCCCTTTGGAGTAGACGGAAACCATTTGCGCTGAAGTGGAAAGGCCTGGTGTCCCAGGTTTGAGATAAGATGGAAAAGTCTTTCTCATAGGCTCCTTCTTGAAAGAGTTACATTGTTTCAGTGATGTTTCCAAGTCATCACAGGAATACTAGTCCGCAGTTACTTTGCCTTTGGACTCTGCTTAAGTCTAACATGTCCCTTGAAACCATTGCCAAGGCTGGTACATTGATGATAGTCATTGTTTTCAGACACTGCTTTCTATCAGCTCTGCTGCCTGCTGCTCTCTGCCTTAGGCTTCTTTCCACCTGTAGCTTTTAGGTTGCTACTCAGGAAAGGGAAACAGAGACAGAAACAGGCGCATAAGGAGGAAGTGCTCTCAGTTGCCTCTACTTTGCTTGCTTAGCATTCTTTTAAATAGGGTCCCCATCAATTGCCTTGAGATAGATGCAGAATCTAATTGTTTAGAAACCAAGCCTCCCCCATTGACTTTTATCTCTTTATACTTGGAATTTCCCTCTTTGTGAGCAGCTGCTGAGTAACTGAGAGATGTGTGTTTAGGTTGATGGAAGATGACGATGTAGTACAAAGGGCCATGAGCAAGATGTTTCCAGAATGGATTTCTTCTCACAACTCTGCCATATGACCCACAAGTAAGTTTTGTTCTATCAAATGGTTCAATAAAAACTGCTATGCACCACGAACCAAACCTCAGTTTCCTCATCTGGGTAATCAAAGAGATTTCAACAAGATGATATTTAAGGTCTCAATTATATTATATGTCTATGAAAAAATTCTAAGTATAAACTGGAAGAAATAATGACTCAAACTCATCATTTCTGAGTCTGGGGAAACTAATTAAGCCACATATTAACTAGATGAATATAAGCGAATCATGATTCAAGAAATACTAGGAAAGAATGTTTCCCTGGGTGATATCAGGGATTTCCAGGATGATGGGACAATGTTTCATGCCTTGCTGTAAGACAGGATGTGGCACTGGTACTCGATTATCAATGGAAAACCTTCTTATGACTGATTGCCTACCCTACTGAATTCACACATGGGAGTGTCAGACTTTATTTTGGGGGCTCCAAAATCACTGCAGATGCTGACTGCAGCCATGAAATTAGAAGACGCTTACTCTTTGGAAGAAAAGTTATGACCAACATAGATAGTATATTCAAAAGCAGAGACATTACTTTGCCGACTAAGTTCTGTCTAGTCAAGGCTATGGTTTTTCCTGTGGTCATGTATGGATGTGAGAGTTGGACTGTGAAGAAGGCTGAGCACCGAAGAATTGATGTTTTTGAACTGTGGTGTTGGAGAAGACTGTTGAGAGTCCCTTGGACTGCAAGGACATCCAACCAGTCCATTCTGAAGGAGATCAACCCTGGGATTTCTTTGGAAGGAATGATGCTAAAGCTGAAGCTCCAGTACTTTGGCCACCTCATGAGAAGAGTTGAGTCACTGGAAAAGACTCTGATGCTGGGAGGGATTGGGGCAAGAGGAGAAGGGGACGACAGAGGATGAGATGGCTGGATGGTATCACTGACTCGGTGGACGTGAGTCTGAGTGAACTCCGAGAGATGGTAATGAACAGGGAGGCCTGGTGTGCTGCGATTCATGGGGTCACAAAGAGTTGGACACGACTGAACTGAACTGAACTGAACTGATTGTTTACTCCAAACTGGAGAGACTGGTAAGTACATACATGGAGGTGTCAGTCTCGAGATAAGGCTAATCTATCCACAAAGAGCTGTGTTTAGCTGGTACTTTTGCCGTTACAGAATGTTTTTTCTAATGGGAATAATCAGCTAGAGAAACACACCTTTATTCTTCTTTTGCAATAGCAGAAGAAGGTAAAAGAGAATGAGGAGAGAAAACTCAACTTGGCCACTCAGGTTAAACAGAAACATTTCTACTTAAGTTGTCAGGAAAGAAAGCTGTCATTTAAGATTAATTTGTCAGGTGTAGATTTAAATTCATCAAGAATATGCTGTTAGACTCTTCTCTGCTCTCTTGTAAAAGAATAAGTTTCTAGCAAAGCTTCTGGGCTTCTTTCAGACTTGACTCTGACACTTACTGTTGTATTCTATTTGTTTAACTTATAATCTTTGGATTTCTGTTTTATCTTTATCTTTAAAGATAAAGGAGGTTGGTCTCAATCAGTGATTTTCAATTTGTCACTATTGCGTTTTTAGCTTTGCTAAACTTATAAAATGCAATACTGATAGAATTCAACTACTGAGGTCTTGTTAAAGAGTAAATGAGATGCCAAGTGAAGTTCTTACACTTTGCACATAGACATTTCTTGACAAGCTTTGGGGCCACTAATGGCACCCCCACTCCAGTACTCTTGCCTGGAAAAATCCCATGGACGGAGGAGCCTGGTAGGCTGCAGTCCATGGGGTCGCTAAGAGTTGGACACAACTGAGCGACTTCACTTTCACTTTTTACTTGCATGCATTGGAGAAGAAAATGGCAACCCACTCCAGTGTTCTTGCCTGGAGAATCCCAGGGATGGGGGAGTCTGGTGGGCTGCCGTCTGTGGGGTCACACAGAGTCAGACATGACTGAAGTGACTTAGCAGCAGCTGCAGGTTCCTTTTTAAAAACAATTTTTTGGAGTATAGTTGATTAACAATGTTGTGTTAGTTTCAGGTGTACAGCAAAGTGTTTCAGTTATACCTTCACATATATCCCATATACGTCGTTAGAGAGTGTTGAGTAGAGTCCCCTGTGCTATACAGTAGGTCCATATTAGTTATCTATTTTATGTATAGAAGTGTGTCTATGTCAATCCCAATCTTCCAAGTTATCCTTCTTCCTCCCCTGTATCCCCTAGTAACTGTAAGTTTGTTTTCTACATATGTTAATCTATTTCTGTTTTGTAGATAAGTTCATGTACCCTTTTTTATTCCACATGTAAACGATATCATATATTTGTCTTTGCTTACTTCACTCAGCGTGACAATTTCTAGCTCCGTCTACGTTCTGCTTTCCTCTCCCCAGAGCCCTCAGCGTTATCATCTCATGCTTCCTCTCATATGTGAAATGAATGCTTTGAGCTCCTATTTGAAGTTCAGTGAGAAATCCAGCCCCCATCCACAAAATATCTTTGTGAGGTGATGGCCGGGGGAGAGGCAGAAGCGGCACTTTGACACTCTGGGCATTTCCCATCAGCTTGTCTGACTCTGTTGGATTCTCCACATCTGTCCTGCATCTCTGCTCTGCCACCGCTGCCCTTGGAATGGTGAACTTGCCTCAGAGTTGATATTTTACCCAATACTCCTCTTTGAACAAACGCATAACACATCCACTCCATTCCTTCGTGAAAAACATACAAAACTATTCTTCTCCAAAAATCTAATTGAATCTCTTTTATTCATTGCCATTTTTGTCTGTTTTCACTGAGAACTTTAAAATACCAGACACTGTGATACTTTTATCTTGTGTGAGAAGCCTTTCTTGTCCTCCAGATTGGAGGAGGCAATCCTTGTACAAGTGCTCAGAGAACCCTGCGCTTTAGTATAGAAGAACACTTACTGTGCATCTTCATAAACTACCCATTTCCCTGGCTTCCTCACTAGATATTGAGTTTTCTGAAGGCAGAATACGTTTCTCAGCCACCACTGGATCTTTAGAACCTAGAATATTTCCAGGTACACAGTAACTCTATACCAATGTTTATCAAATTATTGCATAAATAAAGGAAATGAAAAGTTTCCATTTACTTACCATCAAACTGCTCACTGCTACGTTGCTATTAAAAAGAGGACATGTAAGGTGTTTGACTGTCTTTGCATCCATTCAGCTCCCAGGAGTTCCACGTTGATTTGTTAATGACATCAACATTTCACATAACTTACTTTTTAGCTTGGGTGGGTTTCCTGGCTGTGGATACATGACTACAGCTTTACAGCTGAGAGGAAATGGATGCAGTATTAATATAAGGCAACAAGTCCCCCATCTCCACCCCAGCTCACAGAAGTAGTTCCTTGTTGTAATTGAGACAGAGAATATTTAGAGTCACACCTACTGGCTCTACTATATATTACATGCATGACCTTGGGCAAATGCCAATAATTTGAGCTGCAGCTTCTGCATCTGAAAAATGAGATAACAATGGTTACCTCATAGTGCTGTTGTAACAAGTAGTTAGTATTTATTAAGAGGTGATAACACAATCTTGTGCATAATAAATGTCTATTGATATTAACCAGGCATGAAAAAAAAGGTTTGCATTTCTCTGAAAAAGTGTTCCCTTTGCTATCACTAAATACCAAAGGGAATGCTCTCTGGATTTGTCCTTTATTTACAAATATATATATATATATATTTGTTGCAAATCTCTGTAGCCCAGATGTAGATTCTTGAAAGGAAATATTTCCAAATTCTGTACACTGCTAAAGGTGGCAAAGAAGGAAGAGTGTTTTCCTCAGGGATCATAATAACTTCAGCCAATATCTGGTCACTCCATCTGAATCAATCATATGATTTCATTGAGAAGAGAGGTGGTCAAAACTTTCTAGTTGGTGTTATTGTTGACATGCTTGTTCCTGCTGCTGCCCACTCCAGGTCAGATAATTTAATTTCTGACAGGTGTCATTCTCTGACCTGTAATTCCTTCTATTTTTTTCAAGATGTGTCCACATAATTCATTTTGTATTAAGCCAAGCAGTACAGCATGGAGTATTAGATTTACTGGATTCTATTTATCTTTGGCATGAAATCTCTAAAACATTTTAATTTTTATTATCCAGTAAAAGGTTCAAATTACCCTAGATTCTCTGTTTTCCTTTAGGACTGATTTCCTGAATATTCATTGGAAGGACTGATGCTGAAGCTGAAGCTCTAGTACTTTGGCCACCTGATGCAAAGAACTGACTCATTGGAAAAGACCCTGATGCTGGGAAAGACTGAAGGCAGGAGGAGAAGGGGACAAAAGAGGATGAGATGGTTGGATGGCATCACTGACTCAATGAACACGAGTTTGAGGAAGCTCTGGGAGTTAGTGATGGACAGAGAAGCCTGGTATGTTGTAGTCCAAAAGAGTCAGACATGACTGAGCAGCTAAACTAAACTGAGATTCGCTGAATACATTCTGTTTAATGAACAACTGTCTGACAGTACTCAGAAATATTACATGCATCTAGGCAATGGCACCCCACTCCAGTACTCTTGCCTGGAAAATCCCATGGATGGAGGAGCCTGGTAGGCTGTAGTCCATGTGGTCGCTAAGAGTCAGACACAACTGAGGGACTTCCCTTTCACTTTTCACTTTCATGCATTGGAGAAGAAAATGGCAACCCACTCCAATGTTCTTGCCTGGAGAATCCCAGGGACAGGGGAGCCTGGTGGGCTTCCGTCTATGGGGTTGCACAGAGCGGGACACAACTGAAGCGACCTAGCAGCAGGAGCAGACTCAAAATCACGCTAAAATCAGAGAAGAAAATTTAAAATTTCCCAAACAACGCAGTGCAAAATTGAGAATGAACTGCCTATGTGCCCCCAACAAAGAAAGATTTTTTTCACTTGCTGTGAAAACTTAAGCTTTCATGTTTTCAGTTACTGCATTCTGGGGACAATAATTGTTGGTTATTTTGTCACTTTTCCTGTGGAGTTCAAATGTACTTTTATCTAATTTTTAAGCAAAAATCATTCCATTACAATGACTGTAGCAACAATACTAAGGATCCCATAAAGCCAAACTGTCCTGCAGAATATTTTTCATAGCAGATCTCAACTACCACAATTCTGCTGATAATTCTAGGGTCCTTCTATGACTACCTGTCTTCCCAGATAAATCTTTGGAAAGCAGAAATACATTCTTAAAAAATGTCAACTTCTTGGGGATTCACAACAAATGAAACTCTCACTCATTTGACATGTATGGGCACATGAGCTTACTTCTTATTTAAATTGGCTGAGTTTTCCCTGAAACAGATTTTATTGACTCCCCCAACATACATACCAAGAGCGAAGAGAGGTTGTTTTTGGATGACTTGTACCCTCTAACTTTTCTTTCCTTGGACTGCTAAATGTTGGACAATTTTCTTTTTATATGCTACAAAAACCTAGAATTATATATTTCTTATCATTATGTGAGCTTTTTAAAATTACATTGAAATATCCTTCTCTGATCTCTGCTATGATTAATAGGATCAGGGGTCCAATTGTTTGCTGCTTGTCTTTAGCTTCAGAAAATACACTGCTGCTTATGTTCCTTTATACTTTTATTTTTCAATGGCCCATAAGACCTATAAGATGTGGAAATGCAGTGACTCATGAGAAGCCTATAATAACAAGTAAAAGATTTGCAGCTAGGGCAGAGTAGTGTGTGTGTGTGTTTGTGTGTGTGTCTCTGTGTGTGTCTGTGTCTGTGTGTGAGTGCTCAGTTGCTCAGTCATGTCCGACTCTTTGCAACCCCATGGACTGTAGCTCACCAGGCTCCTCTGTCCATAGGATTTCCCAGGCAAGAATATTGGAGTGGGTTGTCATTTCCTCCTCCAGGCGGTTTTCCTGACCCAAAGATAGAACCTGGATCTCCTGTGTCTCCTATATTGGCAGGCGGATTCTTTTACCACACTCAGCAAATCTGAAGTCTTGGTGATCTGTCTCGTCTCCTAAAAATTGGAAATTATTTTAGCTACTCTGTCTGTGCTCCTAAATCTATGAAGAGAGAGGTTGTCATGAAGTTCAAGATTGATATTTTTCAAATGGATTTTTAATAGTCAGAATTAAAATAGTGGTCAGAACTGTGTCTGGGACATTAATGTCATGTGGGTAATCTGTCAAATACAGTACTAGGATCTGGACAGTTTACTGGGAGAACTACAAAAGCTTTCCTTTTTGAATAGTGGTAGAACTATTGCAAATGATATCATTAGTTTCTAAAATAGTGCTGTGTTAGTTTTCTTTGTTGTTATAACAAACTGCCACAAACTTATTGACTTGAAACAGCATACATTTATTCTCCATTCTGTAGACTGGAAATCTGACACTCGTCTCTTTGGGCTGAAATCAAGGCATCAACAAGGTGGTTACTCTTTAGAGGCTCTGGAGGAAAATTCATTCCCTCGCCTTTTCAAGCTTCTACCTCCATTTCTTGGCTCACAGCCTCCTTTCACGACCTTAAAAGCCAGAAATATTGGATCTCTCTGACCATCCTTCACTAATCATGTTTCCCTGTGGCCACAGGCCAGGAAAGGTTCTTTGCTTTTACTAACCCAGGAGATTAGATTTGACCCACCTGGAATTCTGGATAATCTCAATGTCCATGTCAATTTGCACCTCTATGGAACCATCTCAATCTCCTTAACTTATTCATATTTGCCAAGTCTTTTCGGCTGTGTAAGGTAACAATTTCAAAGGATCCAAGGATTAAGATGTGGGCATTGTTGAGAAGCCATAATTCTGCCTTTCACAGGTACTACTTTCAACGCTAAGAAAAGCTGACACACAAGGTATACACGTTGTATCTCTAACAGTAAATAACTAACTATTTCTATAGACTTTCCCCAAACAAGCAACTCCATAGCTTTCCTTGCACTGAAATATAGAGGAGCAAAACTGCATATTAAAATTACTTCTATTCAATTAAAGAATTTGAGATTAAAATGAAGCAGGGCAAAGACTAATAGACTTTTGCCAAGAAAATGCACTGGTCATAGCAAACACTCTCTTCCAACAACACAGCAGAAGACTCTACACATGGACATCAGCACATGGTCAACACTGAAATCAGATTGATTATATTCTTTGCAGCCAAAGATGGAGAAGCTCTATACAGTCAACAAAAACAAGACCAGGAGCTGACTGTGGCTCAGATCATGAACTCCTTATTATCAAATTCAGACTCAAATTGAAGAAAGTAGGGAAAACTGCTAGACCATTCAGATATGACCTAAATCAAATCCCTTATGATTATACAGTGGAAGTGAGAAATAGATTTAAGGGCCTAGACCTGATAGAGTGCCTGATGAACTATGGAATGAGGTTCGTGACACTGTACAGGAGACAGGGATCAAGACCACCCCCATGGAAAAGAAATGCAAAAAAAGCAAAATGGCTGTCTAGGGAGGCTTTACAAATAGCTGTGAAAAGAAGAGAGGCGAAAAGCAAAGAAGAAAAGGAAAGATGTAAGCATCTGAATGCAGAGTTCCAAGGATTAGCAAGAAGAGATAAGAAAGCCTTCTTCAGCGATCAATGCAAAGAAATAGAGGAAAAGAACAGAATGAGAAAGACTAGAGATCTCTTCAAGAAAATTAGAGATACCAAGGGAACATTTCATGCAAAGATGGCCTCGATAAAGGACAGAAATGATCTGGACCTAACAGAAGCAGAAGATATTAAGAAGAGGTGGCAAGAATACACAGAAGAACTGTACAAAAAGATCTTCACGACCTAGATAATCATGATGATGTGATCACTAATCTAGAGCCAGACATCTTGGAATGTGAAGTCAAGTGGGCCTTAGAAAGCATCACTATGAACAAAGCTAGTGGAGGTGATGGAATTCCAGTGGAGCTGTTTCAAATCCTGAAAGATGATGCTGTGAAAGTGCTGCACTCAATATGCCAGCAAATTTGGAAAACTCAGCAGTGGTCACAGGGCTGGAAAAGGTCAGTTTTCATTCCAATTCCAAAGAAAGGCAATGCCAAAGAATGCTCAAACTACCGCACAGTTGCACTCATCTCACATGCTAGTAAAGTAATGCTCAAAATACTCCAAGCCAGGTTTCAACAATACGTAAACCGTGAACTCCTGATGTTCAAGCTGGTTTTAGAAAAGGCAGAGGAACCAGAGATTAAATTGCCAACATCCGATGATCATGGAGAAAGCAAGAGAGTTCCAGAAAAACATCTACTTCTGCTTTATTGACTATGCCAAAGCCTTTGACTGTGTGGATCACAATAAACTGTGGAAAATTCTGAAAGAGGTGCGGATACCAGACCATCTAACCTGCCTTTTGAGAAATCTGTATGCAGGTCAGGAAGCAACAGTTAGAACTCGACATGGAACAACAGACTGATTCCAAATAGGAAAAGGAGTACGTCGAGGCTATATACTGTCACCCTGTTTATTTAACTTCTATGCAGACTACATCATGAGAAACACTGGACTGGAAGAAACAGAAGCTGGAATCAAGATTGCCAGGAGAAATATCAATAACCTCAGATATGCAGATGATACTACCCTTATGGCAGAAAGTGATTAAGAACTAAAGAGCCTCTTGATGAAAGTAAAAGAGATAAGCGACAAAGTTGGTTTAAAGCTCAGCATTCATAAAACTAAGATCATGGCTTCTGGTCCCATCACTTCATGGGAAGTAGATGGAGAAACAGTGGAAACAGTGTCAGACTTTATTTTGGGGGCTCCAAAATCACTGCAGATGGTGACTGCAGCCATAAAATTAGAAGACACTTACTCCTTGGAAGAAAATTTATGACCAACCTAGATAGCATATTCAAAAGCAGAGACATTACTTTGTCAGCTAAGGTCCGTCTAGTCAAGGCTATGGTTTTTCCATTGGTCATGTATGGATGTGAGAGTTGGACTGTGAAGAAAGCTGAGTGCTGAAGAATTGATGCTTTTGAACTCTGGTGTTGGAGAAGACTCTTGAGAGTCCCTTGGACTGCAAGGAGAGCCAACAAAGTCCATTCTGAAGGAGATCAGCCCTGGGATTTCTTTGGAAGGAATGATGCTAAAGCTGAAACTCCAATACTTTGGCCACCTCATGCAAAGAGTTGACTCACTGGAAAAGACTCTGATGTTGGGAAGGATTGGGGGCAGGAGGAGAAGGGGATGACAGAGGATGAGATGGCTGGGTGGCATCACCTACTCAATGGACATGAGTCTGAGTGAACTCCGGGAGTTAGTGATGGACAGGGAGGCCTGGCATGCTGCAATTCATGGGGTTGCGAAGAGTCGGACACGACTGAGCAACTGAACTGAACTGAACTGAGATTAAAATAATTGATTGGTATATGTGTGTATGTGTGTGTGTTGTCATCTGTGTTTCCCAAGAGGCTCTTTTAACCTCTTCTTGTGCAAAATATATCTTTTCCTGTGAATGTATTTTTCATTAAATGAGTTTGACTTAAAGTATTATAGACTTAATGGTGGTATATGATTAGCTTTCTCCTGACTCCAAATTTCCCATCATGACTGTCATCCCATTTGCCTTTAGTACAGAAAACTGCAGTGGATGTAGATTTAAATGCAATCTGACAACTCCAGGAAGTGACTTGGTGCTTAGTGTGAGAAAACCACTTTCAGCATTCAGGAATGATGGCTGATGGAATGCTTCCTATGTAACCATTAGGCTTAGTTAGGCTTAGTTACTTTCCAACAGGTATATAGGATTTGATTCTCCTTTCTCAGCACTCCCTCCATTTCTGTCATCTTCAAACAGAGGGAGTGCCATGAAAATCCAAAGAAGAAAGAAAACTTGCTACTCCCTAAAATCAGCTAGACTGACCTCCAAGAAATGTCAAATCATGCACCTCACCTTGGCTGCCATAAGTCTCACCTTTACACAGATCTTGATTTTAAGCAATCTTCATGTCAGCATTATTTTAGAGATGAAGAACATGGAGATACCTAGAGTGGCTAAGTAAGGTATCTAAGATCTTACAGCATTTTCTGGCATTAAAAAAAAAAAAATTACCAGGCATACTAAAAGGCAAGGGAAAAAAAAGTCTGAAGAGACAAAGCAAGTGTGACACAGATTTTGGAATTATGAGATAATAAATTTAGGATATATATGATGAATATGAAACAGGTTCCACTATATAAAGTAGACAGCATGCAAGAACAAGTGAGTAATGTAAGCAGAGAGAAATACACTCTAAGAAAGAATCAAAGAAAATGCTAGAAAGCAAAATGCAGTAACAGAAATGAAACATGTCTTTGATGGGCTCATCAATATACTTGCCAGTGGCCATGAAGGGGTATGTCAGTGAGTTTGAAGATAGGTCAGTAGAAATCTCCCAAGGTGAAATGCAAAGAAAAATATTTTTTAAAAAGCAAAGCAAAATAAGAACATATAAACAGAAGAAAACATCCAAGAACTGTAGGACAGCTTCTAAAGGTATAACATGCACATCATTGGAATAGCAGAATGAGGAGAAAAGAGAGAAGTAGGAGAGAAAATGTTTGAAATAGTAATGGCCCAGAACTTTTCAAAATGAAATCAAAAATCCAGGAAGCTCAGATAGTACCAAGCAGAATAAATATAACAGAGAGTAAGTAGAGAATGAAAGATTTCAAATGTTCAAAGGAATCATCCACCAAGTTGGAATTTATACCTAACAAAATTATCCTTCGAAGGTAAAGAAGAAATGAAGACTTTCTCAGACAAACAAAACAGGAGATTCATTACCAGCAGACCTGCCTAACAAATGTTAAAAGACATTCTTCAGGCAGAAGGAAAATGATATATATCAGAGACCTGAATCAATCTGAGCAAAGGAAGAGCATCAGTGAAGTAATAAATGAAAGTAAACTACGATCTTAATTTTAAAATGTTTAATGGATCAAAAAGATATGTTTGTTTAAATCAATAATAGTAACAATGTATTGGCTGATTAAAGCACATGGAGAAGTGATATGAATTATAACAATGTCACAGTGGACAAGAGAGAGAAATTAAGAGTGATATATGCATGTTGGAATCATTAAAATCCAAAATGTTAACATACCAATTGCTGGTAAAGACATGGAACAACAAGAATTTCATTCATTGTTCGTGGAAATGCAAAAAGGTAAAGCCATTTTGGAAGACAGTTTGGCAGCTTCTTACGAAGCTAAATATAGTCTTACCACACAATCCAGCAATTCCTGCCTCAGATATTTACTCAACTGACTTGAAAATTTAAGTATACACAAAAACCTGGGTGTGAATGTTTATAGTAGCTTTATTCATGAATTTTAAATTCATATTAATGCATGAAATAAGGCAGTTTGAAAAGATTACATGTACTACGATTGCATTCACATGACAACTTGGAAAGGTAAACTATGAGATGGTAAACAGCTCAGTGGTCGCCAGTGTTTAGGAGTGAGAAGGTTAATAGCTCAGAGGACATTTTAGGACAGTGAATCTAGTCTGCATGGTACTATAGTGAAGGACACAAGACACTATGATTTTGTCAAACCCATGGAGTAAACCTTAAATGACACAAAGAAAAAAAAAATTTAAAGAGTTCAAGGATCCCAGGATGGACTATATAATGTGACTAAATATTAATAAATCTAACTCTGTTACAAATGTATGGAAAAGTCTTACTGAAGGAGGTGATGAGAAAAGGTGCTGACCCATGTGACTTTAGAAATGAGTGGAGCACATACAATAAAAGGCAAAAGAAACTGTACATAAGCACCGTATTTCGGCTGATAATGTTGTATCCCATGGGTATACGGATTTATAATTCTGAAACTACTATCCATATAAACTCAAAATACACAATATAGATACCAGATGATGAGAGGCAGTTTTCTCACCGTTAGAGAGAGCAAAGTTGTAGATAGGGAACAGGAAAATAGAATGATCCATGTGGCAGATGGATTAGAGCTGAAGGCATCGGTATAAATTCATGCTTAACTTAATAAAGATATGGATGGTTACATATAGAATCACTATGCATGGGTTAGTGTACACACAAGTAATTCCTTTCTCTCAGCTGAGAAGACCTAGAAACAATGATACCTTAGTCACAATGGGAGCACACCTAGCACCAAGAATTTGGTTTCTAATACCATCGCCAATAAAAGGAACCAGGTCTCCTTGAACAAACTGCTGATTCTACAACTGGGGTACGGCATATACAAAGTGATCCTCAAACATATTTTTTGTGCTAGAAAGTAAGGAAGTGCTAGGCAAGCAAAACAAACAAAAACCAAAATGACCCAGAATGAACCAACTGAAAGAGTTCCCCATGACCAAAGCTGGAAACAATTGAGCAAAAAAAAAAAAAAAAAAAAGTTCTAAATTATATAACCCAAAGTATAAAAATAAATATCCATAAATCCATACTTTTATAAATTATTGAATAAACAAATAAGGAAGAACAAATAAATCTCCCATGCAGAAGAATTCCAAATAATTTACTTATGCAGTTACTCAGCCCACAAGGAGATAAAGCCCTGGAGCATAACTACTCACTCCTTAAGTATGGGGTAGACAAAGGAACTTCCTTTGAAAAAGCAAATATGAAAAAGGAACAAAAGGGTAACTCTATGGTGGAATAATTTAAGATATCACCTGAGTCAGGTGATCAAAGTCACATCATATCAATAATATTCTCAAGCAGATATTAATATTAACAGTATTAATAGATATTAATATTAACACATTAACTGTTGATATGATGAGAATGATACTTAACCTCTGTGGTCTTTCTTCCCAAACTTCACTATACCAATCTGAAAATGAGATAATATCAGACAAATCTCAAAAAAGGGATATTCTATAAAATATTTGACAAGTACTCCTTAAGACTTTCAAGGTTATCAAAGTCAAAAAAGATTAGACAATTATTAATATGGCTGCCAAAAGGAGATATGTAGTCGTGATGAGTAAAACGTGGTATCTTTGGGGGGCTCCTGGAACAAACAAGGACATTAGCTAAACACTGAGGAAAATTGAATAAAATATGAACTTTAGTTAATAATAATAATGTATTAATGTCATTCATTAATTGTGGAAAATATTCAAGATTAATATAAGATGTTAATAAATGGGTAAAATGGGTGAGGGTACATGGGTACCCTTGGACCTATTTTCATAAGTCTCTGTAAATCTAAGACTTCTGAAATGAAGTTATGTTTAAAAACAATTAATAAAACCTATAATGAAATACCACCACATACCTACTAGAATGGCTAAACTTAATTTAAAAATTTTGACAATAACAAAGTGCTAGTGAAGACCCAAATCAACAGGAAAACTCATCCAGCAACCAATGGAAATGCAAAGTGCTACAGCCACTCTGGAAATCGGTTTGGCAGTTTCATATAAAGGAAAGCTTGCATTTACCATATGTCCTACCAATCTTGCTCCCAGGTATTTACTTTAGAGAAATAAAACTTATATTCCTATAAAAACCTTTGCACTAAAATTTATAGCAGCTCTATAATAGCCCCCAAATTGGAAACTAAATATCCTTCAAGAGATAAATAAATAAAGTGTGGTATAGCTATTCAATGGAATGAGACTCAGCAATAAAAAATTAATGAGCTATTGATATCCTCAATAACTAAAACAAATTTCAAAAGCCTTATAGAACTGAGAGCAGTCTGCAGAGGTGGTGTGTTCTGTATTTCACTTTAGATGATATTCTTGCAAAGACAAAACAATAGTGATGAGGAGTGAACAATAGAAGGATGCTAAGTGAGAATTTTAGAGTGATGCAACTGTTGTGTTCTGATTGTGATGGTATTTACACAAATCCATACCTCTATATATTAAAATGCATAAAATACAGGCATTAAAATACATTAAAATAGCCTATTGAAATGAAGTCGCTCAGTCATGTCTGACTCTTTGCGACCCCATGGACTGTAGCCTACCAGGCTCCTCTGTCCATGGGATTTTCCAGGCAATACTACTGGAGTGGATTGCCATTTCCTTCTCCAAGGGATCTTCCCAACCCAGGGATAGAACCCATCTCCCACATTATAGACAGACGCTTAATTGTCTGAGCCACCAGGGAAGTAGCCTATTACTGTGTATTAACTAAAAAAAAAAAAAAAAAATGAAAGCAGCAGAGTTTAGAGCCAATCCAGGACTACTAAAACAATAACAACAGGCCAGTCTATACCACATTTCTTATACCCTTTTGGCTCATTCAAATCTCACTAAAAATTTCTTTTCCTTAATCCTCCTGTTTATCATATTTCTAGGTCAAGGTTGAAAAGTATTAGAACTTTTATTCCTGCTCTAGGATATTTTGTAACTATTTTATTCATAATCAAGTTATAGAACTTTCCTTTAGGTTTCAATGTATTTACAATGTTCTTTTCCCTTTCGTCATTCCCGTGTTCCCAAATTGCTTTCAAATCTAATTAGGAAAATGCAAATTTCTCTCTACACTTTTTAAACCAACATAGTCTACAGGGACTAGTGAAAACATTAAATATTTAAAAAATAAAAATAGTAGAGAAGAGAGGCAGGGCTATTACATTTTTAAAAATTAAATAGCATGCGTTAAGCTCCGTGAAATGGGAACTTCTCTACTGATTTATATTTTCGATTTATCTTTATAAATGTGAAAGGGCAGGAAAAATCAAAGAAAACACTAGCTGATTAAGGAGATAACATAGCCTGGTGGGGAGATCAGGGTTTCTTAGACTCAGCACTGTTGGTATTTGGGGAGGGAAATTGTCCATTGTGAGGGGCTGTCCTGTACTTTGTGAGATGTTAAGCAGCATCCCTGGTCTCTACCCAGTGGATCCCAGCAGCGTCTCCCCAACACCTGTGACACAGTGTTAAGACAAGACCCTGTGAGTGCCCGGGGCAAAATCACCCTAGGCTGAGAACCAGCTGGATGAAGCAAGGGACTTGCAGGCTGAGGGTAAGGGTTAAATCTAAAGTCCCCCATTATCTTCTGAAGAAACCACAAAATCTCTTTTGACCTTTGGTTTCCCATAGCACTGAAACAGGCTGAGCCTACTCCTATGAAATTCAAACAAGTTAATATGTGAAAGATGAACTGTAAATGGAATTGTGATTATTAATGAGTGACACAAATATCAACTGTGGATTGGAAGTGAGACATAAAGAGACAAAGTTCCATAAAGGGCATGACTAATATAAAGCAGTAATTCTTTTATAAAATAAACATTAAAAAACTGGAATATAGTTTATTTACAATGTTGTGTTAGTTTCTGCTTTACAGCAAAGTGGTTAGGTTATACATATATATGTATATATATTCTTTTAAAATGCTTTTCTATTATAATTTATCGAGTTCTCAGTCACTCAGTTGTGTCCGACTGTTCTGTGACCCCGCGGAGTCCATGAGGCTCCTCTGTCCATGGAATTTTCCAGGCAAGGATATTGGATTGGGTTGCCATTTCCTCCAGAGGATCTACTTGACCTAGGGATGGAACCCGTGTCCACTGCACTGCAGGCAGATTCTCTAGTACTGAGTCACAAAGGAATTGTTTTTTATTGTTCAGTCACTCAGTTATGTCCAACTTTTTGTGACCCTATGGACTGTAGCCAGCCAGGCTCCTCTGTCCATGGGATTCTCCAGGCAAGAATACAGGAGTGGGGTGTCATTTCCTACTTCAGGGGATCTTCTCAATCCAAGGATCAAACCCACATCTCTTGCATCTCCAGCATTGGCAGGTGGGTTCTTTACCTCTAACACCCCCTGCAAAGCCCCTAGGATTGAACCCTCTTCTCTTAAGTCTCCTGCATCTGCCAGCATGTTCTTTCCTCTAGCACGACTGGGAAGACCCTTATTGTTTATTCAGTTTAGTTCAGTCACTCAGTCGTGCCCTACTCTTTGTGGCCTCTGAACTGCAGCACGCTAGTCCTCCCTGTCCATTACCAACTCCTGGAGTTTACTCAAACTCATGTCCGTTGAGTTAGTGATGCCATCTAACCATCTCATCCTCTGTCATCCCCTTCTCCTTCCGCCTTCGATCTTTCCCAGCCTCAGGGTCTTTTCAAATGAGTCAGCTCTTCAAATCAAGTGGCCAAAGTATTGGAGTTTCAGCTTCAAAATCAGTCCTTCTAATGAATATTCAGGACTGATCTCCTTTAGGAGTGAACTGGTTGGATCTCCCTGCAGTCCAAGGGACTCTCAAGAGTCTTCTCCAACACTATAGTTCAAAAGCATCAATTCTTCAGTGCTTAGCTTTCTTTATAGTCCAACTCTCACATCCATACATGACTACTAGAAAACCCATAGCCTTGACTAGATGGACCTTTGATGGCAAAGTTATGTCTCTGCTTTTAATATGCTGACTAGGTTGGTCTAGGTTGGTCACTTTTCTTCCAAGGAGCAAGTATCTTTTTATTTCATGGCTGCATCACCATCTGCAGTGATTTTGGAGCCCCCAAAATAAAGTCAGCCACTGTTTCCAATGTTTCCCCATCTATTTGCATGAAGTGATGGGACCGGATGCCATGATCTTTGTTTTCTGAATGTTGAGCTTTAAGTCAACTTTTTCACTCTCCTCTTTCATTTTCATCAAGAGGCTCTTTAGTTCTTCTTCACTTTCTACCATAAGGGTAGGGTCATCTGCATATCTGAGGTTATTGATATTTCTCCCGGCAAACTTGATTCCAGCCTGTGCTTCATCCAGCCCAGCATTTCTCATGATGTACTCTGCACATAATTTAAACAAGCACAATGACAATACACAGCCTTGATGTACTCCTTTTCCTATTTGGAACCAGTCTGTTGTTCCATGTCCAGTTCTAACTGTTGCTTCCTGACTTGTATACAGATTTCTCAAGAAGTAGATCAGGTGGTCTGGTATTCCCATCTCTTGAAGAATTTTCCCACAGCTTATTGTGATCTACACAGTCAAAGGCTTTGGCATAGTCAATAAAGCAGAAATAGATGTTTTTCTGGAACTCTCTTGCTTTTCTGATGATCCATCAGATGTTGGCAATTTGATCTCTGGTTCCTCTCCTTTTTCTAAATCCAGCTTGAACACCTGGAAGTTCACAGTTCAGGTCTTGTTGAAGCCTGGCTTGGAGAATGTTGAGCATGACTTTACTAGCGTGTGAGATGAATACAATTGTGCAGTAGTTTGAGCATTCTTTGACATTGCCTTTCTTGGGGACTGGAATGAAAACTGACCTTTTCCAGTCCTGTGGCCACTGCTGAGTTTTCCAAATTTGCTGGCATATTCAGTGAAGCACTTTCACAGCATCATCTTTTAGGATTTGAAATAGCTCAACTTGAATTCCATTACCTCCAACCAAGCTTTGTTGGTAGTGATGCTTTCTAAGGCCCACTTGACTTCACATTCCAGGATGTCTGGCTATAGGTGAGTGATCACGCCATCATGATTATCTTGGTCATGAAGATCCTTTTATACAGTTCTTTTGTGTATTCTTGCCACCTCCTCTTAATATCTTCTTCTTCTGTTAGGTCTCTACCATTTCTGTCCTTTATCAAGCTCCTGTTTGCATGAAATGTTCCCTTGGTATCTCTAATTTTCTTGAAGAGATCTCTGGTCTTTCCCATTCTATTGTTTTCCTCTATTTCTTTGCACTGATCACTGAGGAAGGCTTTCTTATCTCTCCTTGCTATTCTTTGGAACTCTGCATTCAGATACTTATATTTTTCCTTTTCTCCTTTGCTTTTCACTTCTCTTCTTTTCACAGCTATTTGTAAGGCCTCCTCAGATAGCCACTTTGCTTTTTGCATTTCTTTTTCTTGGGGATGGTCTTGATCCCTGTCTCCTGTACAATGTCACAAACCTCTGTTCATAGTTCATCAGGCCCTCTGTCTATCAGATCTAGTGCCTTAAATCTGTTTCTCACTTCCTCTGTATAATTGTTAGGGAGTTGATTTAGGTGATACTTGAATGGTCTAATGGTTTTCCCTACTTTCTTCAATTTAAGTCTGCATTTGGCAATAAGGATTTCACAATCTGAGCCACAGTCATCTTGAGCATAGAGGCCAGGGATGCTGCTACATATCCACCAAAGCATAAGGCAGCTCCTTCAACAGCAAAGAATTATCCAGCCTAAAATATCAATAGGCTTCCCTGGTATCTCAGATGGTAAAGAATCTGCCTGCAATGAAGGAGACTTTGGTTCAATACCTGGGTCAGGAAAGTCTCCTGGATAAGGGAATGGCTATTCAAAAGCAGAGACATTACTTTGCCGATGAAGGTCCGTCTAGTCAAAGCTATGGTTTTTCCTGTGGTCATGTATGGATGTCAGAGTTGGACTGTGAAGAAGGCTGAGTGCCGAAGAATTGATGCTTTTGAACTGTGGTGTTGGAGAAGACTCTTGAGAGTCCCTTGGACTGCAAGGAGATCCAACCAGTCCATTCTGAAGAGATCAGCCCTGGGATTTCTTTGGAAGAAATGATGCTAAAGCTGAAACTCCAGTACTTTGGTCACCTCATGCAAAGAGTTGACTCATTGGAAAAGACTCTGATGCTGGGAAGGATTGGGGGCAGGAGGAGAAGGGGACGACAAAGGATGAGATGGCTGGATGGCATCACGGACTCGATGGATGTGAGTCTGCGTGAACTCCGGGGAGTTGATGATGGACGGGGAGGCCTGGCGTGCTGCGATTCATGGGGTCGCGAAGAGTCAGACACGACTGAGTGACTGAACTGAACTGAACCCACTCCAAAATTCTTGTCTGGAGAATTCCATGCACAATACTACTGAGGTTGAGAAATCCTGATTATAAAGCCTGATTAAAAATCTTGATTATAAAAGTGTTTCTCTTAGAGTGATTCCATAAGGCAGGGTCCTGGCAGGAAGCAAAAGCCTCATCCAACTGGGATCTTAGAAACAAATGAATAAAGAGATGACTTAGAGAGCTATGGGCAATTTGAGGATATGGGCAAGTGATACGAAGGCTCTTAAGATTTATCAATAAAAGAAAGCTATCACCTCCTCAGGCAAGAGGAATCCAGGGTGTAGAGATAGTATTTCTAGAGCCTTGTGAGACCCAGAGCTTGAAAGAAGGTGATGATAGGATTTGTTGTCACAGATTCTGCCAAAACTTAGTGCTGAAGCCAGGAAGGAAAAAGGAGACAAGAACCCCAATCTTCCTCTTTCTCCCCTCAAATCTCACCAAAACCCAGTGGGAAGCCAAGGCACAGAGATGCCCAGGAACTGCAAACTTCAGGGTTGTTTCCTCCCAGGGCATACACAGGGCAAGACAGAGAAGCACTAAGACTCTACTTACAGAGGATCTGTGGTGGTGGGGGTTGGGTGGAGGACTAGCAAACACAGAATAGACAGCAGAGTTAGCTTCTTTTAAAAATAAGAGAGAGCTGATTTGCAGTGCTGTATTAATTACTGCTGTACAGCAAAGTGATTCAGCTATACATCACACACACACACACACACACACACACACATATATATACATTCTTTTTACAATGTTCTTTTCCATTATGGTTTATCATAGGATATTAAATATGGTTCTGTTTTATACAGTAGGACCCTTTATTTATCCATTCTGAATATAGAATCTGGCATCTGCTAGCCCAACCTCCAACTCTATCCCTCCCCCGATCCCCTTTCTGTTTGCAGGGACCAGTCTATTCTCATAGTGATTCTCTTTCTGTTTCATGCATAGGTTTATTTGTGTAATATTTTATATTTTTTGGTATCATGTAATATTTGTCTTTCTCTTTCTGAGAGTCATGTTATTTTTCCCTTTGCATGCTTCTCAGATATCTATAGCTGGTGAAAACATAGCATAGAAGAATAGAATCCACAGTGCCAATATTTGGATGAGAAGAAAATTACTATTTTCCAGGGTAGTCAACCCATTTTCCAAGTTATTGTCATACTTAACAATTGTAAGTGGAATCCAAACTGATCCTCTAAATTCTATATTTCACAAAGAACTCATGGCTCAGGGTCAGCTACTGCTGGTTTTGAAGCAGGAATCAGAAGCAGGGCTGATGTGGGTGTACTGAAGGCTGTAAGATGGAAGAGGATTAGGATGTAGCTAAGATGGAAGAAGACTAGGATGTAGCTAACAATGTCCAACCCAGTTTCACTCTTCTCCAGCTGTATGCCTTGGCAAAATGATCAGATTTCCCATTTGCAAAGTGGAAGAACCACATAGAACTAATAGGCGAGATGCCTGGTACTGGAGAGATTGATTCTCCAGGGCCACATGAACAGTTTGAGGCCCTGAGCTGGGGAAAGAAAAGCCATTGTTTATGCCAACTGGATATGTGGAAAGAGCAGATCAAACCAACCCCAAACCCAAAGCAAAATCCTTACTAGCTGCTGGAACTCTTTAGGAGGTCAAAAAGATGAATTGCACAACTTCGCTAACAAAATTAGGTAACATTAGACTTTATGTTTGAATAAATATTTCTGAATACCAATCCTATGCCAGGGAGTATGCCAGGCAACTGAGCATCCAAGGATGTTACGGACAGATTCTTTTTCTTAGGAAGTTCTCAGCCACATGAAAGTTATTCATCATCTTCATACACGCTTTCAAAAGTGTTTCTATTTTATTTGAATGTTTAATCAATTTAACATGCTCAACTATTATAAAGTTGCCATTCAACAAATCATCTGTCCAGCACCCGATTATAAGGTCTAAGCCTGTGCTGTTGGGATGTTCTCTTCTATCTTCTCTGGCTACCTTCCATCTGCTCTCTTCTCAAGAGACTTTTTTTTTTTGGCTCATCAACTTTATTTATTTTCTATTCTTTTTTAAATATAAATTTATTTCTTTTAATTGGAGGTAATTACTTTATAATATTGTATTGGTTTTGCCATATATCAACATGAATCTGCCATGGGTGTACACGTGTTCCCCATCCTGAACCCCTCTCTCCTCTCCCTCCCCCTCCCATCCCTCTGGGTCATCCCACTGCACCAGCCCTAAGCATCCTGTATCCTGCATCGAACCTAGAATGGCGATTCATTCATATATGATATTATACATGTTTCAATGCCATTCTCCCAAATCATTCCACCCACTCCCTCTCCCACAGAGTCCAAAAGAGTGTTCTATACATTTGTGTCTCTTTTGCTGTCTCACATACAGAGTTATCATGATTCCTTAAAAAACTGCCTTATGGAAATAGAACTGCCTTATGATCCAGCAATCCCATTACTGGGCATACACACTGAGGAAACCAGAAGTGAAAGAGACACATGTACCCCAATGTTCATTGCAGCACTCTTTATAATAGCCAGGACATGGAAGCAACCTAGATGTCCATCAAGAGACATTTTAAAAGTTCTCCATAGGTGTGTGGAATTATCTCTGGGCTTTCTATTTTGTTCCATTGATCTATATTTCTGTCTTTGTGCCAGTACCATACTATCTTGATGACTGTGGCTTTGTAGTAGAGCCTGAAGTCAGGCAGGTTGATTCCTCCAGTTTCATTCTTCTTTCTCAAGATTGCTTCGGCTAGTCAAGGTTTTTTGTATTTCCATACAAATTGTGAAATTATTTGTTCTAGCTCTGTGAAAAATACTGCTGGTAGCTTGATAGGGATTGCATTGAATCTATAGATTGCTTTGGGTAGTATACTCATTTTCACTATATTGATTCTTCTGATCCATGAACATGGTATATTTCTCCATCTATTAGTGTCCTCTTTGATTTCTTTCACCAGTGTTTTATAGTTTTCTATATATAGGTCTTTATTTTCTTTAGGTAGATATATTCCTAATTCCACTGCTGGGCATACACACCAAGGAAACCAGAATTGAAAGACACAAGTGTACCCCAATGTTCATCACAGCACTGTTTATAATAGCCAGGACATGGAAGCAACCTAGATGTCCATCAGCAGATAAATGGATAAGAAAGCTGTGGTACATATACACAATGGAGTATTACTCAGCCATTAAAAGAATACATTTGAATCAGTTCTAATGAGGTGGATGAAACTGGAACTGATTATACAGAGTGAAGTAACCCAGAAAGAAAAACACCAATAGAGTATACTAACACATATATATGGAATTTAGAAAGATGGTAATGATAACCCTGTATGTGAGACAGCAAAAGAGACACAGATGTATAGAACAGTCTTTTGGACTCTGAGGGAGAGGGAGAGGGAGATGGTGGGATGATTTGGGAGAACGGCATTGAAACATGTATAATATCACATAAGAAACGAATCGCCAGTCTAGGTTCAATGCAGGATACAGGATGCTTGGGGCTGGTGCACTGGGATGACCCAGAGAGATGGTATGGGGAGGGAGGAGGTGGGAGAGGGGTTTAGGATTGGGAACACGTGTACACCTGTGGCAGATTCATGTTGATGTATGGCAAAACCAATACAGTATTGTAAAGTAAAATAAAAAAATAAATAAATAAAAAAATAAAAGTTGTCCAAATGTGCATAACATCCCTCTGGTGTCATCTCTCTTTACATGATCCTGATGGTTTTCTGGTTCTTTCTATGGACTCTGAAAGTCTTTCTTCCTAGTAACTGTCCTTATTATCAACTTCCCATATTCTAAGTAATGGCTACAGTCTTCTGCAGTCTCTTAAAGGTCTTCTCCAAGTTTATGCCTCTTTTGGTAAGTTCATCAGAAATGAATGATTAAATTCTGAAAGAAGTGTTTTTCAGATTTTAGGTTTTCTTTTGAAATATCTTCTCCATGATTTTGCA
Organism: Nanger dama; assembly: GCA_917880005.1. Lineage (NCBI taxonomy): Eukaryota > Metazoa > Chordata > Mammalia > Artiodactyla > Bovidae > Nanger > Nanger dama. The sequence goes on from CAKJTW010000040.1 coordinate 739,181, forward strand.
CTGCACATCCCCCCATGCCTCCCACATGACCCATAGTACCCACAACCCTGGCCTGGTCCAGCTTCTGTTCCATGCACTGCAACTTTGCAAGTGTACTACCTAGCACATGAGGTAAAAGTCATGGGATTTGAAAAGAAATGGGTCCGCCTTCTTGAATCTTGGAACCTGACAGAACTCTTCTCCAGGTGCTCCTCTCAGTCATTTTTAGTACAACACTCTTAAATACTTACCACCCCAGTGGTCCTTTCAGTTCTGAGTTACCTAGTGGTGTAGCTAGAAATTTAAGGCACTCAAGCAAAAATGTTTGGAATCCATTATGTTTATTTCTAGAATTCTTTTCAATTCAGATGCCATTTAAGTGGCATTTAAATCATAGAGAGTGAAAAAAACAGAGTGGCCAGCAGGATGTTTCTGATTCCTCTGATCATTAGGGCCAAGTTACTAAAGCAGAGCTGAAATGGTGCTTCATTATCCTCATTTTTTTGCCATTGGTTACCCTCTATGACCTAGACTCTAGCATTTTGAAAAGGTCTGGGAGAGTCTCAGCCAGAAGCACATTTTTGATGAATGAGATTTTGGAAAACAATACCTAACACATTTGTATTAGTTTTCTGTGGCTGCATAAACTATTACCCCTAAAGTTAGTATCTTAGAACAATAAATATGTAGTATCTCACAATTTCTGACTCAGGAATTAGGAAGCAGTTTGCTGAATGGATCTGGTTTAGAGTCTCTCCTGAGTTTGTGCTCAAGAGGTCAGCCAGCACCTCCATCCCCTGCAGGTGACTGGAAGGATCAGCATCCAAGGTAGCTCACTTACAACGCTGTCAAGTAAATGCTGGCAGGAGACCTCAGTTTCTCCCTACATGGACCTCACCATATGTCTTCTTGAATGTCTTCATTCCTCAGCACTTGGCTTTCCTCAGAGTGATCCAAGAGAGAGTAAAGCAAGTGCTGCAATGTCGTTAATGATCTAACCTTGGAATACACACACTGTCATTCCCACAGTATCCATGAATACCAGGGAGCAAAGATCATTGGAGGCTACCTTGGGTGGCATCTGGGCACTCACTAGACATTTGCCATGTCTAATGGCATTCAAGATTATCAATAAAATATACATGTGATTTGGTAGTCAATACACAAGTTGGTAATGAACATCATCCTGGAATACCTAAGTATGTTAAAGAGTTAAATTTTCATTACTGACTTCCAAGGCTTGTGAGGCTACAACAAAGTCTAACCAAAGTCCACATGGTCCTGAAACTTCCTTTTTCCCATGTAGTAACAGCATTTCTAGATTTGTTCCTCAGTCATGTAACCTTGAAATTGTGGGTCAGACATGCACTTGTGGGTCAGTTATAAGTTTTTGGTTCTAACATTTTTGAAGACTAACAATGTTTTCCTCTTTCAGAAAGCATTATAAATATGGATACAGATTGGCTATTCTTAGGAAGCAGTTTAAACAGCAGCTGTGATTCTGTACTAATTTTTTAAATTTGTTAAAATTAGCTTGTTTACATGACCCAGAACCTACAATCTGCTTTTCCAACTGTTTATTTGTACTTGTGTTACATATTTCAGTCTGTATGTGGACTTCCAAACAATTAGATGGAGTTTTTATTTTTATCAAAATCCTATATTCATTTTCCTTTTAGAATCGTGTTTTAGGTAAACAGGAATTTCTAAGGCTATGACATTTCAGGTACAATTGGCTCTCAAAGGACCTTTTCCATGTTCTATTAGAATGTCATACCTGGTGTGGCAGGCTTGGGGGTGCAAACTTTGGAAGGAATGAGCCAAATGGGAAAGACTATACCTTGGAGTTACAGATTTAGATGCTGATTGAGATTCAGCTTCAGTGTCATCCTGACACCTTTTCCAGGGGTGAAGAAGGTGCCAGGTCTACCACTACATTTCCCAGATACCAGGACTTCTCCACATCACTAGAACCTAAGTTTTCAGTCTGTCTATGACATACTATCTCAAAAAGTGTTTATCTGTAATTCAGCCACCACAAAACATTCAGAATGTCCCGAAATGAAGTCACAGTCCGCATTTACCATCTAGATGAACATGACAGTACTTTCTCAAAACAGCTCTTTGAACTCTGTCTTTAAGAGTTTTGGCTTCAAAGTATAGTGAATACCACTTCTTAGGAAACTCAATGGAAAACTACCATCTTGAAATCTAGATGAAGTAGCACTTACAATCTGAAGGGCTTTCTTCTCCCATTACAAAGCAGCATCTTGACAACACTGACATGGAAGAAAGAAGCCTTACTGGACATCATAGGAAGAAGCTAAGTCAAAGGTTTGGAAGTACAGAGCAAGTCTCCTAACCATCAGGACGAGGTCATGGATCTTGGTGCAAGTCTAAAGGTTAACACAGTCCTCTCAAACAAAGAGGATCATACTGGAAAAAAACCCCAAGAGTCACATGAAAGGGAATCAAACATAGCATCCACTTCAACAGAGTAGAAATAAACTGAACATCTTCCACAGGAAATCACCTAATGAATTTCATCTGCATGTATTTAATTGAGACTGTTTAATGAGTCTACAAAAATTCTAAATACTAGTGAGTTTTCCTTGGAGAAATAGAATTAAAATTATTACTCAGTGGAAATTATAATTACTTACTAAACAATCAGTTATTTTGGAAACAAAACTTGAGAACAATATATTATAAGGAAAAAATAAAGGGAAACAATAACCCAGAGCCAAACAAGTCAATTACTAGAAAATATATCAATGAGAAATGCTTAAAGTCTGTGAACTTTTGATCAAATACTGTTACATTTTAAGAAGAAACAAACTAGTATATGGTATGTCATACATCATATATTGTTTAACATACACTGATGCATTCTGAACAACAGACTGGTTCCAAGTAGGAAAAGGAGTATGTCAAGGCTGTATATTATCACCCTGCTTATTTAACTTATATGCAGAGTACATCATGAGAAATGCTGGACTGGATGAAGCACAAGCTGGAATCAAGAGTGCCAGGAGAAATATCAATAACCTCAAATATGCAGATGACACCGCCCTTATGGCAGAAAGTGAAGAAGGACTAAAAAACCTCTTGATGAAAGTGAAAGAGGAAAGTGAAAAAGTTGGCTTAAAGCTCAACATTCAGAAAACGAAGATCATGGCATCTGGTCCCATCACTTCATGGCAAATAGATGGGGAAACAGTGTCAGACTTTATATTTTGGGCTCCAAAATCACTGCAGATGGTGACTGCAGCCATGAAATTAAAAGACACTTACTCCTTGGAAGGAAAGTTATGACCATCCTAGACAGCATATTGAAAAGCAGAGATATTACTTTGCCAACAAAGGTCTGTCTAGTCAAGGTGGTGGTTTTTCCAGTAGTCATGTATGGATATGAGAGTTGGACTGTGAAGAAAGCTGAGCTCCAAAGAATTGATGCTTTTGAAGTGTGGTATTGGAGAAGACTCTTGAGAGTCCCTTGGACTGCAAGGAGATCCAACCAGTCTATTCTAAAGGAGATCAGCCCTGGGATTTCTTTGGAAGGACTGATTCTAAAGCTGAAACTCCAGTACTTTGGCCACCTCATGCAAAGAGTTGACTCATTGGAAAAGACTCTGATTCTGGGAGAGACTGGAGGCAGGAGGAAAAGAAGATGACAGAGGATGAGATGGCTGGATGGCATTACTGACTCAATGGACATGAGTTTGAGTGAACTCTGGGAGTTGGTGATGGACAGGGGAGGCCTGGCGTGCTGCAATTCATGGTTTCGCGAAGAGTCAGACATGACTGAGCAACTGAACTGAACTGAACTGAATTACATTCTGCAAGGAAGCAGTGTCAGGATCTTTTAAAATTAAAGCCATTTAGTTGATTTTCAGAGTTTTTAATAAATGGAGAATTAATAGGAAAATGATATGTTTTTATGAATTGCATACACTAGGTAAATGCAGTATGGCAGTTTACTAAAGTAATAAAAGACTATACAGGAAAAAAATTTAAAAAGATTGGCCTAATCACATGAGGGTTTTCTCTGAGGATTTTGCAATCAGTTGAAATATGCTCCACTTTAGGTTTAATCAAATGAAAACTTGAAGTGTAGCAAAAATTCACATTATGATTAAAGACAGGAAGGTAGAGGAAGCTAGTCATCTGATTTACTAAACTGCAGAGATTGTGAAACAGTTTTTAAGATAATCTGTGTGGTAAGAGATAACCTATTGTCTCATAAAAAGTAAGTCAGATGGAAGAAGTTTTGAAATTTAGTCATGGTTTTATTGTGTAACTGTGACCATGGTGAAGTCACATCCTTTCAACTTGAAGTTTTGTTCTGTAGAGCTGATAAAAAAATTATTCTTTTGTCCATCTTACAGGTCTGATGTGATGATCCATGTACATAGAAATAGTCTGTAAACTCCTAAATGCTGAGCAATTTTGAAAGCAAAAGACAGGCAGGACAAAAAACCAATAAGAACAGAAGAGACCCTCCTCTTAGGAGATTGTGTCTTATTGTTATTTTTCTTTTAACAAAAATCAATACATGTCTGTATTGGGGAAATCATCACAAAACAATGGGGGAGATCATCACAAAACAACACAAAGAAGCAGTAGAAGAAAATAATCATTTAAATCTCACAATGGCTCTGTTTTGTTCTAACCCACGTGTTACACATTTTACACATGGAGAAACTCAGCTTAGAGAGAAAAACTATTGTCCAAGTTCATTGATATGGACTGAATTGTGTCCCCCATCAAAATGTGTATGTTGAAGCTCTAACCCTCAGTGTGATGTTTGAAGGTGAAGCCTTTGGGAGGCTTAGAATTAGGTTCAGATGAGCTTATGGTTGTGGGGGAATATGTCCTGGTCTGATGAGATTAGTGCCTTTATAACAGTCAACAGAGTGAGCACTCCTCCTCCCTCTCCCTCTCATAAAGAAGACACCACGTGAGCACATGACACAAAGGTAACTTCCCGCGAGCCAGGAAGAGAGTTCTCACCAGAAATCAATCATACTGGCACCGGGATCTTTTTTTAGCCACCAAAATTATGAGAAAAAAAAAATGTCTATTGTTTAAGATACACAGTCTTTTTGATTACAGCAGTCCAAGCTGTATAATACATTCACATAGCTGGTAGCCCTGAGTTAATACTCAGGTTAACACTCAGGCTCACACTTTTAATCTTAAGATTAAATAAAAATAACACAATATACCCACTAAAGTTAAGACATATATAATAATAATAACGATGCTGCTGCTGCTGCTAAGTCGCTTCAGTCGTGTCCGATTCTGTGTGACCCCATGGACGGCAGCCCACCAGGCTCCCCCGTCCCTGGGATTCTCCAGGCAAGGACACTGGAGTGGGTCACCATTTCCTTCTCCAATGCGTGAAAGTGAACAGTGAAAGTGAAGTCGCTCAGTCGTGTTTGACTCTTAGCGAACCCATGGACTGCAGCCCACCAGGCTCCGCCATCCATAGGATTTTCCAGGCAAGAGTACTGGAGCAGGGTGCCATTGTCTTCTCTGAATAATAACAATAACAGCAGCTAAACAATGTTTTAAATGCTTTACATGTATTAACTATTAAACTCCTACTATAAAGTTTTGAAATTTGTTTTATTATTCCTTTTATTTTTAAAAATTCAGTATAGTTGACATACAACATTGTATTAGTTTCAGGCATATAACATAATGACTCACTATTTGTATATGCTATGAACTGATCATCATAACAAGTTTGGTTAGCACCTGCAAATATATATAGCTACAGATTTTTTTTTCTTATGATGAGAAGAAAAATGTTTTAAGATTTACTTTGCAACTTCCAAATATGCAATTCAGCTTTATCAACTATAGCCACCATGAAGTACAATACATCCTCAAGACTTACTTATTTTATAATTGGAAGTTTGTACCTTTGACTCCCTTCACCCATTTATCCCTTCCAAGCTGGGGAACTCATCTTTTGGTGTCATATCTTTTTGTCCTTTATACAATTCATGAGGTGCTCACAGCATGTACACTGGGGTAGTTTGCCATTCCCTCCTCCAGCTCACGTTTTTTCAGAACTCCCCACAATGACCTGTCCATCTTGGATGGCCCTACACAGCATGGCTCAGAGAATCATTGAGTTACACAGGCTGCTTCTCCACGACAAGGCAATGATCCACAAAGGAGAAAGACCCAGAAGAGGTGGAAAGAATACATGGAAGAACTGTACAAAAAAGATCTTAATGAATCAGATTATTGTGCTGGTGTGGTCAGTCACACAAAGCTAGACATTCTGGAGTGTGAAGTCAAGTGGGCCTGAGGAAGCACTGTTGTTAATAAAGTAAGTGGATGTGATGGAATTCCAGTACAGCTATTCAAAACCCTAAAGGATGATGCCATCAAGGTGTTGCACTCAATATATCAGCTAATCTGGAAGACCCAGCAGTGGCTACAGAACTGGAAAAGGTCAACCCTCATCCCAATTCCCAAGAAAGGTAGTACAAAAGAATGTTCTAACCGTTGGACAGTTGCACTCACTTCACATGCTAGTAAGGTCATGCTTAAAATCTTGCATGCTAGGCTTCAGCATTATGCAAACCAAGAACTTCCAGATGTCCAAGCTGGACTTAAAAAAGGCAGAGGAACCAGAGATCATAGTGCCAACATTCACTGGATTGTAGAGAAAGCATGGGAATTCCAGAAAAACGTCTACCTCTGTTTCGTTGACTATGCTAAAGCCTTTGTGTGGATCATAGCAAACTGTGGAAAGCTCTTAAACAGATGGGAATACCAGAGCATCTTACCTGTCTCCTGGAGAAACCTGTAAGTAGGTCATGAAGCAACAGTTAGAATCCTGTATGGAAGAAATGATTTGTTCAAGATTGAGAAAGGACTACAACAGGGCTATCTGCTGTCACCTTGTCTGTTTATCCTATACGCTGAGCCCATCATGAGAAATGCCAGCCCTGGAGAAATGCCAGGGCTTCCCTGGTGGCTCAGATGGTAAACAGTCTGCCTGCAATGCAGAAGATAGAGGTTCGATTCCAGGGTCAGGAAGACCTCCTGGAGAAAGAAATAGCAACCCACTCCAGTATTCTTACCTGGAAAATTCCATGGATGGAGGACCCTGGCAGGCCATAGTCCATGGTGTCACAAAGAGGGATGAATTACAAGCTGGAATCAAGACAGGTGGGATAAACTTCAACAACCTCAGATATGTGAATGATACACTGTAATGGCAGAAACAAAAGGAATAAAGAGCCTTTTGATGGGGGTGAAGGGGGAGAGTGAAAGAGCCAGCTTAAAATTAAATACTAAAAAAAAATTAAGACCATGACATTCAGCCCCATTACTACACGGCAAATAGAAGGGGAAATGGTGGAAGTTGTGACAGATTTCCTCTTAGACTCTAAAATCACTGCAGATGGTGACTGCAGCCATGAAATCAGAAGATGATTGCTTTTGGCAGGAAAGCACTGATAAACCTAGACAGTGTGTTGAAAACGCAGAGATATTACTCTGCCAACAATGGTACATATAGTCAAGGCTTTAGTCTTTCCAGTGGTCGTGTATGACTGTGAGAGCTGGACCATAAGGAAGGTAGAGAGCCGAAGAATTTATGCCTCATACTTCAATGCTAGAGAAGACTCTGGAGAGTCCCTTGGGACAGCAAGGAGATCAAACCAATCAATCTTAAGGAAATCAACCCTGAATACTTGTTAGAAGGACTTGATGCTGAAGCTGAAGCTCCAGTATTTTGGCCATCTGACATGAACAGCCACCTCATTGTAAAAGTCCCTGATGCTGGGATAGATTGAGGGCAGAAGGATAAGAGGGCATCAGAGCATGAGCTGTTTGGATGACATCACCAACGCAATGGACATGAACTTGGGCAAACTTCAGGAGATGGTGAGGAACAGGGAGGCTTGGCATGCTGCAGTCCATGGGGTCACAAAGAGTCAGACACAACGGCGACTGAACAACAACACCTATTTGTCCCACCTTCACACCAGCCTCAGGCAACAACTAATATGTTCCCTGTATCTACTGCTGTTTTAAAGTTCACATGTAAGTGAGATCATACAGTATTCATGTTTCTTTGTCTGACACTTCACTTAGCATCATGCCCACAGGTCCATTCATGTTGTCACAAATGATAAGATTCCATTTTTTAAATCAGAGAATATTCCATTGAATATAAATACACATCTTCTTTATCAATTTATCTGTTGACAGACTGTTTCCATATTTTGGCTACTGTAAATAATGCTGTAACAAATATGGGGGTGCATATATTTTTGAGTTAGTATTTTTGTTTTCCTTAAACGCATTTCATAGGTGGAATTGCTGGGTCACATGGTAATTCTATTTTGATTTTTTTGAGAAATCTCCATGCTGTTTGCCCCAGTACCTGGAACAATTTACATTCCTAACAACAATGCTTGAGGGTTCCTTTTTCTCCACATTTTTGCCAAAACTTGCTATTTCTTGTTTTTCCAATCATAAACATTCTAATAGATGTAAAGAGATATTTCATTGTGGTTTTGATATGCATTTCCCTGATGGTTAGTGATGCTGAACACCTTTAATGTATCTTTTGGCCATCTGTATTTCTTTGGGAAAATATATGTTTAGAACATTTACCCATTATAAAACTGATTTGTTTGTTTTTTACTATTAAATTGTATGTGCTTAGATGCTCAGTTGTGTCTGACTCTTTATGACCTCAGGGACTATATCTGCCAAGCTCCTCTGTCCATGAAATTTTCTAGGTGGAAATATTGGAGTGGGTTGCCATTTCCTACTCCAGGGATTAAGTTGTATGAGTTCTTTATATATTTTTTATATTAACTCTTTAACAGATATATAATTTGCAATTATTTTTCCCATTATGTAGGTTGCCTTTTTATTTCAATGACGGACTTTTGCTGTACAATTTTTTTTTTAGTTTGCTGTAGTCCTATTATCATCCTTTAATACACTAGTAAAATAACTTTTCAAACTATTATAAAAACATAACTCAAAATAAATAATGGGGAAAGAATAATAACTCAAGTTGAGATACTCTTTTGACAATGACAGATTGGATTCAACTCTAAGTGAAGATTTTTTGTTTTGGTTTTTATTTTCTCCATAATTAATTCCTAGGCTGACAGTGTTCCCAGAACAAAATTTTTGTAATCTCATGCTTCACATACTCATGGCAATAAATTATAATGGCCTTGAAATAGAAAAATCTGAAACATGACAAGCATAGACACATGGGGCACAAATAGTCAAACTGGCTCTAAGAAATGTTTATCTGTTTAGAGACTTAAATTTGAAATTTTGCATGAAAATTCACAATAAGATACCTGACTATCTGGGTATTCAGGACACACATAGCCACACATACCGTTAATGATTTGTTTAGAGGATAAATTAGCTTAGTTAAATAAAGACCTTGTTATAACAGAAAAATTGCCATAGAGAAAAGACACACACTTATTTATCAACTTGGAAGATTAAAAGAACCAGAAAAGCATAATAGAAAAAAATGATATGAAGGAATGAGTGAAAGAAGAGGTCTCATAAAGTGATTTGTTTAATCAAATCCATCTCTCCTTTCAAGATTTTCTCCCCTGCCTACAAATTTTGTGAATACTTTATGACCCAGCAATCCCACTGCTGGGCATACACACCGAGGAAACCAGAATTGAAAGAGACACATGTACCCCAATGTTCATTGCAGCACTGTTTATAATAGCCAGGACATGGAAGCAACCTAGATGTCCATCAGCAGATGAACAGATAAGAAAGCTGTGGTACATATACACAATGGAGTACTACTCAGCCCTTAAAAAGAATAAAATTGACTCAGTTCTAATGAGATGGGTGAAATTGGAACTTATTATACAGAGTGAAGTAAGCCAGAAAGAAAAACACCAATACAGTATACTGACACATATATATCGAATTTAGAAGATAGTAATGATGACCCTATATGTGAGACAACAAAAGAGACACAGAGGTATAGAACGGACTTTTGGACTCTGGGGGAGAGGGAAAAGGTAGGATGGTTTGGGAGAATGGCATTGAAACATGTATACCATCTTGTAAGAAATGAAGCACCAGTCTATGTTCAATGCAGGATGCAGGATGCATGGGGCTGGTGCACAGGATGATTCAGGTAGATGGTGTGGGGTGGGAGGTGGGAGGGGGCTTTGGCATTGGGAGATTGTGTTCACCTGTGGCTGATTCATGTCAATGTATGGCAAAACAAATACAATATTGTAATTTAAAAATAAATAAATAAATAAATATTTTAAAAATAAAATAAAATAAAATATTTTGTATATTCTTTATTTTATTTCATAAAAGTAGCATTTTAAAGGAGAAAACCTTATACTAGGCCATTTTTTTTCATCCTACAAAAATAATTTTTAAAAATTAAACAATAAAAATGATAATAGTCACGCCAGGTTCAGAACTGATTCATCTTTTGATAATGTGATACTAAGTGCATTAACCAGCAGCTTAAGCACCTAAGAATAAATTCTCCATTCAATATTAATCCACCAAAAGGTAGATTTCTCACATATATAAGACATATTCAACAAATTCATATATTCTTATATTATAGCAAGATAATTTAATCATACAATAAAAGTTCTGAAATACTAAATATTCAGACCTCTTTTGTAACATTGTAAATTTAAAAGTATGTATTGCATCATACAGTTATTTTAAATAAATGGAAGATTTTAAATTCACTAAATGCCTGCTACACAGCGTATAAACTATTACAGAGAAGCTTTTGGTTCACAGAGATATTATTTTGACTAACAATAAGCATTTCTAACACTTTCATTGCCTAGTAACTCTTCCTTTGTCAGGAATTAACTAACGTTAGGGGTTTTGAACCAGCCCTACTCTGACTCTTACCTTCTATATAATCTCATGTAAACAATTTTGCATCTTTGATCCCAAATCATTATGACAGGGTCACCAGTAAGCTCTAAGGGTGTTTTCTGTATGTATCCATTTTGTATCCATTTTGCTTTGGTAGGTCCACACAATAAACCGACTCTAAGTAAAGTTGATTTCTTTATTCTTTCTGCACAAATAACTGTATTTTGCATACTTACATAGCAAGAGAGCACAAGAGGCTGCCAAAAATTATAGCCCTGGAAAAGGTACTAAAAGCCTTTATCCTCAGCACAAATCTTTTTTCTCTTAATTTTTAAACACATATATGATCAACAGGATTGTTAATCTTTATGTTTTTCATTCACTTTCTCCTTTAGTTCATATTATTATGTAATTCATAATAATGTTAAAAACTCTTTCAAGGCTTAAAACTGCTTTTATCAACTTCTCTTTTAGAAACAGAAGTAAGGATTTTGCAGTAACTAAACTCAAATCTTTCCAACTTCTGCACTCCCAAAAAGGGATCAAAAGGATCCTTCATAAGGGAGATAACACTTGTCAAAATCTGTTTTCTATTTTCCTTAAAACATGCCATTGTCAAAGGTCAAAGAGGCTGCTCTTTTATGTACAATTTACCCATGGAATATGTCATCCTGCCTGACATCAAGGGTGTCATAACCAATGGAAGAACCTCTTTTGTATCTTAATATCGCAGTGGAACTGATAAAAAGAAAAAGTCTATTTTAAAGAAACATTTTTAAGCCATAGTGATTTTGAAATAAACTTAAAAAAAAAAAACCTAAAGATAAATCTAAAGAGAGAAGTTTATTTAAAGTGTTATTAATTTGTAAAACAGAGTTCCATATTATGAAAATTCCATACATTGTATTACTAAATTAGTTGAAGGTTGGGAAAATTCTGGGTGGACATGACCAAGGACATAGGGAGAGACTGTGATGAACTTTTGTACACAGAAATTGCATGCAACACTGTCAAGACCAAGTGGGAAAATATGTTGACACATTTTTAGCGAAATGTCAAGGATTCATTGGGTAAACAACGTTTGTGCCTTTTGTAAATTCAAGCTCATATCTCAGCAAACTCAGCTGGGTTTTCTCCTTTACAGTGAACTCTTCTCAACAAAATCATCAGTCCCCCAGTTCATTTCAGCCAATACTTTCTGAACAGCCAATATGTGCTCAATATTTGCTGACACCTATTATTATCTATTAATAGGCCTTCTGTTAGTTCCAGAGACATGTAAAATAAAAGAGGCCCAGTTTCTGTTTTTGAGGACTTCTAATCTAATGGGGGAATGTACAGGATAATATCAACTCTGCTGTATCCTCAGAATATCAAATATTGAGCCTCCTCGGGGTCAGTTTTCCAACAGCATCTCCAAGGAGCATCCTCTGAAGAATGTGATCCTCAAAAACTAGTACGGTTTAGCCCTCAAATTGATCATAACTTGTTATGGACTTGTCTTCCAATAATTGATTCATTTTCTGCATCCTTTCTGTGGGGTTATAATTTGTTTAAGTTTGATACTTATTTATACACCAATATCTTATTATAGAGGTTTCCTTTTCCAAAGATTACCTTAATTTTTGAAACTTTGGCCCTCTTTCAGGACTTTGCTCAGATTTCCCAGGTGGTGGTAGTGGTGAAGAACCCACCTGCCCATGCAGGAGATGTGAGATAGGCGAGTTTGATTCCTGGGTAAGCAAGATCCCCTGAAGGAGGTCATGGTGACCCACTACAGTATTCTTGCAGAAAATCCCATGGACAGAGGAGCCTGGCAGGCCATGGTTCATAGTGTCGCAATGTTGGACATGACTGAAGTGACACAGCAGCAGGAAAACTTCCTTCAGTTTAAATATCAGAACCATTAAGGTAACATCTTCTGTGGACTTCATTAGTGCTTTCAAAAACTTTAGCATGAGGAAAAGCCAAAATTAGCATATGCTTCTGGAGATCAGGGTCTTTGTGTTTATCCCAGAAAACTGCCCTCATGTGCCTGTGCCAGAGCCTTGGAAATTTTAATAAATTTTTAAGGAGTTTCTGACGTTCATGGTCCAAAGACCACACTTTGAGGAACCATATGTTACAGAATGCTCCCTCTCAGTGTGACAAATAGCTTTCAGCCTGAAAAAGAGTTAGATGTTTTGTTGCTGTTTCTTTCTTGTCATAAAATACATTCATAAGTCAAGGGTAACTTTGTCAGACAGCATGCTAACATCTTACTCTCATTCAAAAAACGTGGGCGTGAACTCTGATCCAGCCCACAGTTCTTTGAAATAGAATAAAGAATTAAAATTTTAAATTAAGATTATTGTAAAGTAAAATAAAGTAAAAATAAAATTTTGAAAAAATAAATAAAATAAATAAAGATTCTTTTTCTGTCTACCAAGCAGCTTTTTCTTCTGACAGTATTGCTGAGCCTCATATACATAAACAAAACTCTATTAACCTCTGAGTAGAACCATAAGCAGAAATAATAATAACTTTCTGTAGAAATATTATTGTATGAGAGAGAATTAAAAGCTCAATTTGGAGATTGGAACAAGTGTATTAACCAATATGTTTTTTCTGCATGTTTTGACAATAAATCAGTTAAAAAAAAAAAAGCTGTAAACCACAGGTTAAAATAGAAAAGGCTAGAAACCCACAGGGAAGTAAAACTGTCAGAAGTTTTCAACAATGTTAAGCAAACAATAATGACAAAAGAGCCTTTGTAAGAGACAGTGAAGTGGCCCTGTGAATGTGAGCATGGATTTCTCACAGCTATGGGCACACCAGAGATCAAATTGCCAACATCCGCTCTGGATCATTGAAAAAAATGAGTTCCAGAAAAACATCTATTTCTGCTTTATTGACTATGCCAAAGCCTTTGACTGTGTGGATCACAATAAACTGTGGACAATTCTGAAAGAGATGGGAATACCAGACAACCTGACCTGCCTCTTGAGAAACCTATATGCAGGTCAGGAAGCAACAGTTAGAACTGAACATGGAACAACAGACTGGTTCCAAATAGGGAAAGGAGTATGTCAAGGCTGTATATTGTCAGCTTGCTTATTTAACTTATTTGCAGAGTACATCATGAGAAACGCTGGGCTGGAAGAAGCACAAGCTGGAATCAAGATTGCTGGGAGAAAGATCAATAACCTCAGATATGCAGATGACACCAACCTTATGGCAGAAAGTGAAGAGGAACTAAAAAGCCTCTTGATGAAAGTAAAAGAGGAGGGTGAAAAAGTTGGCTTTCAGGCATCCAGTCCCATCACTTCATGGGAAATAGATGGGGAAACAGTGGAAACAGTGTCAGACTTTATTTTGGGGGGCTCCAAAATCACTGTGATGGTGATTGCAGCCATGAAATTAAAAGACATTTACTCCTTGGAAGAAAAGTTATGACCAACCTAGACAGCATATTTAAAAGCAGAGACATTACTTTGCCGACTAAGGTCCGTCTAGTCAAGGCTATGGTTTTTCCTGTGGTCATGTATGGATGTGAGAGTTGAAAGAAAGCTGATGTGAAGAAAGCTGAGTGCCAAAGAATTGATGCTTTTGAAGTGTGGTGTTGGAGAAGACTCTTGAGAGTCCCTTGGACTGCAAGGAGATCCAACCAGTCCATTCTGAAGGAGATCAGTCCTGGGATTTCTTTGGAAGGAATGATGCTAAAGCTGAAACTCCAGTACTTTGGCCACATCATGTGAAGAGTTGACTCATTGGAAAAGACTCTGATGTTGGGAGGGATTGGGGGCAGGAGGGAAAAGGGATGACCAAGGATGAGATGGTTGAATGGCATCATCGACTCAATGGACATGGGTTTGAGTGGACTCCAGGAGTTGGTGATGGACAGGGAGGCCTGGCCTGCTGCGATTCATGGGGTCTCAAAGAGTAAGACACGACTGAGCAATTGAACTGAAGAATGGAACTGGAAGAATCAACCTGCCTGACTTCAGGCTCTACTACAAAGCCACAGTCATCAGGACAGTATGGTACCGGCACAAAGACAGAAATATAGATCAATGGAACAAAATAGAAAGCTGTTTATAACTAAAATATAAAGCTGTTTATAACTAAACAGCCCCTTAAAAACTAAGGTCAATTCCTCAGTTCTCAATGCATTTTACAGGAAAGTGGATGAAGATGGATCCGGGATTTGGAAAACCACCAGAGCGTGTATAAGATATACGCAGATGGACCTACTACCGGGCTTTAGCGATCACTCCACACTGTGCAGCAGCGTCTCTTCCGGGAGACACCAGAGCACAGCCCTGAGCAGGGCTTTCCTTTCAAATCCAGGCCACATCAGGCATCACAGCTCTTCCTCTTTTCTCATCTTGTTCTCAAGTCAGGAGAAATTAGTTCAGCAAATCCACCTGCCAAACAATTCCAAGAAGCAGAGATTTGTCAGCAAGCCTGGCCATCACCATCTTCTCACTTGAGGCCTCTCGACACAGGCAAGGTCCGTGGGATGTGATGAGAGCAGAGCGGTGGCTGCCGAGAGGGCGGTGCGAGTGTCACTGCGGAGGCATCACCACCTGCTGCAGATAATTTGCTCCTGGCTAGTGACGGTGAGAAGTTCCTGGAAGCAGTGTGATGTGTGGACAGTGCAGGCTGAGTAAGCCCGGCAGGAGTTCAGCCGCCCAAAGCCCAGGACAGAGTCGAGCCAGCTCAGGCTGCAGCCCTCGGCCCTGGTTTCCTCCCCACCTCCACCCGCTGAGACCCTCGAAACCCGTGTGGTTTTCGAGGACTGAAGTAGGGAAAAGATTCATTATTAGGTGGGAAGGCATTTTTCTCACCTGGGCTTGCTTGAAAAATCTGCCACCTCTTATTTTCCTTCCATTTTTCTGTCCATGTGAATTCAACTTGATGTCAACCCAGCTGATCAAGCTGCAAGGCTCGGTCAGCTATATTGTTAACCATGTGTGTATTAAGTTAACCATGCCACCCTTTTTGGAGTTTTGTAGACTTATTTGATTCCTTCAGTAATAGTCCTTTTCCATAGTTCGCATTCCATTTTTTAACTCAGAATAAGAAAGAGTGAAAAACAAAAACAAACAATGAAACATTGTGTACCATTTCCATCTTTTCTCTTCTTTCTTCTTATTAGTGTTCAAGAGTTTAAATACCAAAGAGGAAAGACACCGTAAAATAAATGGATAAATGGCATTTTACTGATTTCTGTATGCCAAGTTCTGTTAGAATGGAGAACTCTCAGAAGTTGATGTTATGTATTTACATGTAATATATATGAATTATAATCACATTTATGTTGTGATATATATCACTTAATCCTCAAAGCAACCATATGATATAAACATAATTTTATATTGTTGATATCCCTCACTGATGAGGAATCCTAGGGACAAAATGGTGACATTTCTTGCTCATCCCAGGCTAGAAAGCAACAGAGACAGGCAGCTGCCCCATGGGATCTGGTTTCAGTCTATGCTCTCAGCACTACACTCCTCTGTGCCACCATTTTGACCTTCAGCAGAAAACTTCCATCACTTTTCCCAAGAGTACCAGCTTCATGCAGTTGGCAGCATCACTTCAGATGTCTCCACCCATCCTCCCTCCATCCATCCAGCCTGCCAGCCAGCCAGCCATCAGTTCTTGCTGAATGCCTCCTCTTGCGAGGCCATCTGCTAGGCTCTGTGGATAAAGGTAAACAAGACAGGGCCTTTGTGAACCTTGTATTCCCCTGGGCACCCAAATGTCCCCTTGGTCACAAGCCCTTCTTTAAATGTGCATTAATACTCCTCTTCCTCAAGTGAAAATTTTCCAATTCTCATAATATTTCCATTCTCACTAGGAGCATGCTGGGATTAAAGTAACATTTTCTGCACCCCGAAGGCACTCAAAAAATATTCACAGTCTGTGGGAAAATTAAATCTCTGATTAGATGAATAGAAATATCTTCATTTTGAGAACATCTAGTGGGTATGTCTACAAATGTTCTATGGAACAGTTCATCTGATTTAGAAATTCCTTCCACACAATCTTTTATCATCTTCCTGAGGCAGAGGTTTTGCACATTTATCACATTATTTTTTATTTCTTTTAAAATATATTTCTTATGATGAAATTGAGATATATAGTGTAATAAAAAAGACAGTGACACATCCGTTTGCAGCCTCACAACATTGGTTTGACCTTATCTTCATCTCTGTGTGTGTCTGGTAGGGTTTTGCTACAGGTTATTACAAAGCACTTGCAGATACCTGGAAATGGGATACAAGAGACTGAGGAAACTGCTTGTAATAATGCAGAAAAAGTTTATGTCCTGAGGTTGTTACCCAAGCCCTCATTAGTCTGCCCATCCTTTACCATCTTGGCCCCATTTCTTGCCATCATCCCTCCTATGACTTCCCTCCAGTGTTGTTTCATGTTTCCTGCCTCTGTGACCTTGCTTAGCTGCCCCCTCTTGCCTCCAGGCCCAGCCCTTCTGCTGTGTGTGTACATATATCTCCTTTCTCTTGGCCCTCCCTCCCATTCCCCCTCCCATTCCACCCATGTAGGTCGCCACAGAGCATGGAGCTGAGCTTCTTGCACTATATAGCTAGTTCCCCCAGCTATCTGTTTTATACACGCAGCACACATACATCAATCCCAAGATCTCAATTCATCCCCCCCACCCCCATGTCAATACATTTGTTCCCTACATCTGCATCTGTCTTCCTGCCCTGCAAATAGGTTCTTGTGTAGCGTTTTTCTAGATTCCACATCTATGTGTTAATATACCATATTTGTTTTTCTCTTTCAGACTTACTTCGATCTGTATGACAGATCGTAGGTCCATTCACGTCTCTTTTTGAGTTATCCTTTCACCCTGAGCTCCAATTTTCAGTTTTCAGTGACTTGTACTCAATCACCTCAGTAATGTCCAACTCTTTGCAACCCTATGGATGGTTGCCCACCAGGCTCCTCTTTCCATGGAATTCTCCAGGCAATAATACTGGAGTGGGTTACCATTTCCTTCTCCAGGGGATCTTCCCAATCCAGGGATTGGACTCAGATCTCTTGCATTGCAGGCAGATACCTCTTTACCATCTGAGTTACCAGGGAAGCCCAATACATCACTGACTGCAAAGCTAGTGTAGATGCTTCTTTCCATGGCCTCTTAGCACCCCATCTTCTATTTTAGCAATTCTCATACTTCCCCTTGAAGCCACCTCCATTATTCAATAAGACTCCTGACACCAAGGGCCTCAGACCTTGTCTTCTTCATCTCTGCATCTTTGATTTTGACAGATGCTTGGCAGATGCTTCTTGATTATGAAAAAGCCCACCAAGAAGCTCTCTCCCAGAATCATACCACAGCCCTAGAATAGGACAAGCCTGCTGAAATCAGAAACAAGAGATTTAATTTCTCCATAATTGAGTTCAAGATAAACCATTTTCCCATCAGTAAACACAACTCTTCTCTCTTAGATCTCCTAGGCAGAGTTTCTATTTCTGGCATCCTTTTCTTCTTCTTCATTGCCTTCTAACAGGCAAGCACACATCATCACTCACTGTTGAATGTCTGTACCTTACATGGATCTTCTGTGTCTCACCCAGGACAGGCCCTGTCCCTAGAAATATTCTCCAAGTTCTTAGAACCTCACAACAAACACAATTGCATTACCTGAGTATGTTCTTTTAATTAATTCTTTTTCTTACCCATTGCACAACCATCTTCCCTCTGGATAGGAAAGGGAAAGAATAGGCACAGCCTACATTTTAAAGTCTCAAACCATTGTTTATCACAACACACTGTTTTAGAGACCACCATTGGTTTAAAGGAGGTTTGAATAATCATTTGGAACATATTTTTTTCCTGTCAGTTTACTCACATAGCAATAAGTCATGAAAAGGCTTTTCTAAAAGTGATTGAAAGCATGACTTACATCACACCTGTAAGTTGCTTTGTCAGAGAGATGTTCCTGGGTCATCAGGAAGGTATTACTGAGTTCTGAGCATGGGCTGTTTACCCAGCTATGTCAACACTGTCTCAGAGCATTGGGGAGCTCATACCTTCTGTCTAATTTAAATGGACTGAGTTGGGAGATCATGATCTAAATTCAGCCAACAGGCTGGTAGGAGTCCAGTGACTGTTATGACACATGACATTTAGAACCCAGATAAAATACAGGGATTCCTGGTCTGGTTTCTGTTATTCCCTAGGCCTGTAGGCACTGGGAAAAGACAGCATAACAGACTTGAAGCAAAACAGGTCAAGTAAATTTTATATAGCTATTACATTGGAAAGTGACTCTGTAGCTGACCTGTCTAAACATGCTAAAGGAAGTAAATCACATTCATGGACCATCCTGACCTCTCCTTGGATTTTTGGTGGTGCATTCCTTAAGTCTGAAACCAAGTTTAATTGATGACTGCATTGTTTAGTAGAATATAAGCATTTTTGTCAAAGCTAGAGAGTTATTTCCAAAGTAAAGATCAAATTTTCAAGCCAAGTGAGTTTTTATCTCTTTTTCTATCTGGATTTTAGTATGTTTAGGCAGTGGCACTTTGGGATGACAAAAAAGGGAGAAATCCATGTCAGGCTTAAGAGGTGTATCATGATGCATCAACGCAAATTGCTTTTGGAAGCTGGAAGTCTTTGGGGAAAATTATCCTAAATGAAGCTTCTATAATTATGGAGTCATTTTATCCGTGGAAGGATTTGCTTCCTGACACCCAGTGGTCTCCTAAGTTGATGAAAACAAAGCCGTTATGACAAGCATCTTTCCCGAGAGACACAGTGATGCTGTGGAAGCAGTGTTGCCCTTAGATTAAAAAAATTTGTGTCCCTATTCATTAATGACCTTGCCCTCTGTCCTTGACTTGTCACTTTACCTCTTTGAACCTGTCCAGCTGCCCAATTAAGCTCAGTCTCAGAAAGTGTTCACGACCAAGTTTGCAGTCAAGGAAATATTTTGACATTACAGTTAGAAGGGCTACTGGGGCCAGGGGCTCAGCTAATACTCTGCAGACTAAATGGAGAAAATGTTATAAACTAGCTGTCAACATATGAATTTACAATGAGAGAAATAAATACTAAGGGCACTGAGATACACAGGTTTTCTGGCCAGTGCATGCTCTCTGTACTGACCTCTCCAGGGATGCCAATTTAGTCAGAAAACTGAGCAGCGACTATGGACCCAGAGGCAAGAGTCTTGAGACAGTCTTGAGAATACTTTCTCCCATTCACAGTGAAACCTAGCAACTCATCTGTACTCAGAGAATAAAAGGTTTCTAGAGTGAGCAGATGTTTATTCTCTCCTAACACAATCTCTCTCTCTCTCTGTTTCTCTGTTTCTCCCTCCCTCTCCCCTTCTCTCCCTCCCTCTCAGCACAGCCCTGAGTAACACTATCAGGCTTTTTATTTTAGATACCAGTCAATCTAAAAAGAGACGGAGGAAACAGAGGCAGAGATGATAAACTACAAAGCGCTGTTGATTGTGTGTCAGTTATTTTGGTATCAGTCTATCTCAGGTTAATTTCATATTGCTGCATTACTCAGCAGGTTAACTAGAACAGTGTTTGTTAACCTTGCTAACGTGTTAAAATCACATGAAAAAGTTTTAGAAATCCTAATACGCAAGCTATGCCTAAGACCAATTAAAGTCCAATATTTAAGGTGTGGGGCACATGCACAAATATGAATTAAAGCTTCCAGATAATTCTATCATGCAGCCTACAGTGAGAATCCCTTCTCCATAGTCAAAGACCTAATTCAAATGTCTTTCTAGTTTAAAAGGCTATATGTCCATAAACTTCTAATAGTGCAGACCAATTATTTATTGTAATTAATGAATCCTGTAAGGTTTAAATTAGCCTCCATTTTAGCTGTTTCAAATTTTTCTACCTTATCAACAGTGTCTGTTTTCCTTTAGAGTTTTCTGTCTTTTCATGTTTCAAAGTAAGTTCAAATACTTCCTTACACTCCTGACAAGACTGTTTCCTCAAAATACATCTTTTCTCTTGAATTACTTAAATGGTTCCTTTAATTAACCTTCTTTAAAGAATCACCTGGAATTGAAAAAAAGGAAATGATTATCTTTCATACATGACAGACACTTTACTCATCTTCCTTCTTGTTTCAATACCGTGAACATTCACATGCTTATCTTGTAAGAGCTTTCTGTGTTACTCATTGAAATGTTCAGCAAAGCATGTGACAAAGCCTGTTTTCCTAGAAATACTGGAGGGTGCAGATTCTTGGATCCAACCTCAGACTCACCGAATCAGGCTCTCTGGGAGTGGGGTCTAGAAAGCACGATTCTTCTAAGCCTCCCAGTGGTGTTTTCTAGAGCACACTCAACCTGGAGAACTGCTGTCTGTATGTGTTCTCTCAATGTGCTGCCACCTTTTTTGTAACTTCCCAGAATGCAGGATCGAGGTCTGTTTCTATGGGTTTGTCCTGATAACATTCTTTATTACTTGATTATCCTTTTCTTGGCTCTTTATTATTTAAAAAAATCATTAATTTATCAATCCCCAGACTGTATTCCATCCCAGAAGTTTTCACAGAGGAAGATCAATTTTCATTGAGTGTTATAGATGGACCAATATTGAAATGATGAATATTGACAAATAAAATAAAATTGGAACACATGGAAAATCATTCATAGTAGACTGTCAAGGATTGACTTCATGAGCAGGGATCAGAAGCAGAAAAAAGCCAGTTGCTTTTGCATGGAAGAAATTAGGAGAGCCCAGGAGTAAATGTTTTTCTTATGCCACCACAAAGGAAATGAGGGCAAGCTGAGGAAAATTTCTTTGAATTGTATCATATTGCATATTCTGCAAAGCTGTGTTAAAATTAACTAAAGCATGGGGAAAACTCCAGAAAGTCATAGCTAAGGGCAAAAATGAACCTTCTAAAAAATAAAAATAATAACAAGCACTCTCTGTTGACCAAGTAAAATTGCATGACTGCTGTGGTTTTTATGGCTTTTAGAATATGTTACTTACTGTGTGTGTAAATGTGTGTTTTTAGTTATGCAAATACATTTTGTGGTCTGGGGTTATAAATCAAATGTATAGTCAACTTTAAAATGAAGTGATGCCCATGCTAAGAAGTAAACTGAAGTTAAAAAGAAGATGTAAATCATAACCATGTAGAGTGATAAAAAACATGGAAATGTCATTTTAAAAGAAAAAAAAATTGTTAGCAAATAAAAATAAAGACCTTTAAAGTGAAGAGAAACTAAAGAGCTTCTGGACAAGGGTCAAAAAGGAGAGTGGAAAAGCTGGCTTAAAACTCAATATTCAAAAGACTAAGAATGTGGTATCTGGGCCCGTCACTTCAAATAGACAGGGGGAAAGTGGAAATAGTGACAGATTTTATGTTCTTGGGCTCTGAAATCATTGTGGATAGTGACTACAGCCATGAAATGAAAATATGTTTGCTCCTTGGAAGGAAAGCTATGACAAACCTATTAGTGCATTAAAAACCAGAGACATCACTTTACCAACAGATTTGTATAGTCAAAGTTATGATTTTTCCAGTAGTCATGTGTGGATGTGAGAGTTGGACCATAAAGAAGGCTGAGAGCTGAAGAATTCATGCTTTTGAACTGTGGTGTTGGAGAAGACTCTTGAGAGTTCCTTGGACAACAAGGAGAT
Source organism: Nanger dama (assembly GCA_917880005.1). Taxonomy (NCBI): domain Eukaryota; kingdom Metazoa; phylum Chordata; class Mammalia; order Artiodactyla; family Bovidae; genus Nanger; species Nanger dama. The sequence continues at coordinate 761,702 of CAKJTW010000040.1, forward strand.
CCGACCAGTCAATCCTAAAGGAAATCAGTCCTGAATATTCATTGGAAGGACTGATGTTGAAGCTGAAACTCCATTATTTGGCCATGTGACACAAAGAGCTGACTCACTGAAAAAGACCCTGATGTTGGGAAAGATCGAAGTTAAAAGGAGAAGTGGGTGGCAGACAATGAGATGGTTAGATAGCATCACTGACTCAGTGGACAGTAATTTGAGTGAACTCTGGGAGACAGTGAAGGACAGAGCTTCCCAGGTGGCACTAGTGGCAAGAATCTGCCTGCAGTGCAGGAGATGTAAGAGACTCAGTTTCAATCCCTGGGTCAAGAAGATCCTCTGGAGAAGGACATGGCAACCTAGTCCAGTATTCTTGCCTGGAGAATTGCATGGACAGAGGAGCCTGGTGGGCTACAACACATGGGGATCTCAAAAAGTCAGACATGACTTAGTGACTGAACAACAACAAAATGTGCCTGAAACTGAAACAAATTTTCACTGAATCTGCAAATGGTAATTCAGATAGTCTTTATATATATACATAGTCTTTATATAATATATAGTCTTTACAGTCTTTATATAATATGTATATATATAGTCTGCTTTTTTAAGCTTAACTTATATATATTTAAGTTAAGCCAAAAAAAGCAGAATGCGGGCAACATGATTCCAAAAGCTGATATATAATACAAGTAAGTTCCCAAGAAGAAAATTAACCCAATGGACAGCCTGTAGTCTCAGAAGCTTGTGAGGCTCATAAACAAGAAGAAAATTCTAATAATTACTGCTTCAATTTCATAAGAATGAAATATCTTAACAATTCTAAGACACTGTGAATTTGATATTCAGGGACCCTCAGCTGAGCACACTGTTAATTAATAAATCATTAATGAAAACTAACACCACCTTTATTAAAACAGACAATGAATTATTAATGACAGCTAAATATCTCCAGAAAGAAAAGAAAGACTAACTAATGGGAAGTATTCTGTTGCATGAAGGAAAGTCATCATTTAGAAAAGTTTATTATTTGCATGATTTTGAAACAGTCTTGAGCCCAAATGCAAATCTGAATAGTTTCTGCTATGGATTTGGACAAAACATAAAAGTAGAATTAAAAGAAGTATGTTCAGACAATAGATGCTAAAAATTAGGTTTGAAAAACAAACTCACTTTGCAAGTAGATTTAAAACACAGTACAAAGTTGTTAGAAGTTTACATGATTTTCTCCTCTATGTATATTAAGGAGAACTTCTTAGTATTACTATATATCAAGGATCTACAACATCAGAAATGCTTAGAATATATTTGTAAGACATTAGTTAACAACAGTCGTCCTGGAGAGAAAACTTAGGACTGGGATGAAAGGCAGGAGGAAAATCTGCTCTCCATTTGAAATGCCGTCCCTGTTGCCATACTTTCTGCAAGCTGCCTATCCACATGAGCTGAGACCTTCCTTCCTTTCATCTTTCCCTGATTCTGAGAGCAGTGTTAGTCTGAAGAATGTGGGATTTGTTGTGTATGGCTGCATAAGAACTTACCTCCAAATTTGGAGGCTTAAAATTATAAGCATTTGTTAGCTCACAGTTTCTGAGGGCTGGGTGAATCTCGTTCAGAGAATCTCTGGAAGTTGCAGTCAAGATGCTGATGAGGCTGCAGCTTTCTTAAGGCTTGACTGCTCTGTGGGACTCTTCTTAGTTCACTCATATAGCTGTTAGTTTTGGGCCCCAGTTCTTGGCCCGAGACTTCAGTGTATCTATCACCTGTAAAACCCCTTTGTAAGGCAACTTCCACATGGCATCTGACTTCTCTTCTAGGGAGTTAAGAGAGTGAGCCATGAAGACAGCTGCTTATCTTTTATAATCTAATCTCAGGCGTAGTGCATCATCACCTGTATGCTACTGGTTACACAGATTGGCCTGGTAAGACGTGGAAGGGGTGATACTCACAGGGGGCTCACTGGGGCTGTCTTGAATGTGCCTACCATTAGCACCATTTGACCTGTAGTGTTAGTCTAAACTTCTTCACCATTTGGACTGTTAGTTCCTTGAGAGCAGGGCTCAAGTCACGTGTGCATGTGCTTAGTTGTGTCTGACTCCTTGTGAAACCATGCACGGTAGCCCAAGAGGCTCCGCTGTCCATGATCCTTTCATTTATTTAGTTTGCCTCCAGGTGACTTAATAAGTCTGGGATGCTTTCATTCAGTCCCGCTTGGTTCCTTCCAAATCTGTATAATCTTAATTTAGGGAGGAAAGCAAAGTTTCTCATCCCACGTGTGCTAAGTCACTTCAGTCGTGTCTGACTCTGTGCGACCCCATAGACGGCAGCCCACCAGGCTCCCCGTCCCTGGGATTCTCCAGGCAAGAACATTAGGGTGGGTTGCCACTTCCTTCTCCAATGCATAAAAGTGAAAAGTGAAAGTGAAGTCGCTCAGTCGTGTCTGACTCTTAGCCACCCCATGGACTGCAACCTACTAGGCTCTTCCGCCCATTGGATTTTCCAGGCAAGAGTACTGGAGTGGGGTGCCATTGCCTTCTCCAATCCCATGTGTATTAGACTGAAATAAACAGAGCAGGAGATACAAGAGATGTGGGTTCGATCTCTGGGTCAGGGAGAACCCCTGGAGAAGGAAATGGCAACCCACTCAAGTATTCTCATCTTGTCTGGCTTCCCTGGTGGCTCAGAGGTTAAAGTGTCTCTCTCCAGTGTGGGAGACCTGGGTTCGATACCTGGGTTGGGAAGATCCCCTGGAGAAGGAAATGGCAATCCACTCCAGTATTCTTGCTTGGAGAATCCCATGGATGGAGAAGCCTAGTAGGTTACAATCCACGGGGTCGCAAAGAGTCGGACACGACTGAGCGACTTCACCTTACCTCACCTTAAATCTCATGGACAGAGGAGCCTTGTGGGCTTTAGTCCATGGGATCACAGAGTCACAAGTGTCTGAGCAATTGAGCATGCCATATGTGATGGGACATGACAGAGTAATTGAAAATGTAATTCAGGTTTTAAGAATTTATTGAAACTTTAATGGGTAGTTTAATGAAGTAAGATATTTCCTTTTTCTCTTGAGATGTCTTTTCTCACATCTTGGGATAATCTCCCATCCGGATCTATATCTGTGTATTTAGTCATTCATTTGTATTTGACACTTTGTGATCCCATGGACTGTAGCCCACCAGGCTCCTCTGTCCACGGGAATTCTCCAGGCAAGAATAGTGGAGTGGGTTGCCATGCCTTCCTCCAGGGGATCTTTCCAACCCAGGGATCGAACCCAGGTCTCCTAAACTACAGGCAGATTCTTTACCTTCTGAGCCACCAGAGAAGAAAAGTTAGCTTTAGTCATACTGAAAGCTTCTGGGGGAATACTGTGATAGCAACTGAGAACTTTCTCTTGCAAGAACAGTGTAATTAGATCATCTCTGGTATAACCACACCCTCACTAAACACCACTGCTGGTGCTATTTGGAGCTATTTTAAATGATGTAAAAGTGAGTGGACTTTATATAGACCAACAAGTGAATATACAACTGTTGAAATATTGCTCAAATTCTTTTTAGCTAATAAACTGTCTTGGATTTTCCAGTATTCTAGGGCATATGTCTTCATCTCCCTCTGCAACTCCTTCCTTGTACCATTATATAGATTTATCTCAGATATAATTCCAAGTTTTCCTAAACCTAGAGAATGACAGAATAAACAGCAATCATACTCTAGGTGACACTGAAAAACATTTTAAAAATTCTGTAACAACAGCAAAGGTCAAAAATTCTGTTTAAAAAAGAGGAGGAAGAATATTTATCTACACAAAATAACTTATGTCTTATACTAAATTGTCAAGGCTATGATTTTTCCAGTGGTCACGTATGGATGTGAAAGTTGGACTGTGAAGAAAGCTGAGCGCCTAAGAATTGATGCTTTTGAAGTGTGGTGTTGGAGAAGACTCTTGAGAGTCCCTTGGACTGCGAGGAGATCCAACCAGTCCATTCTAAAGGAGATAAATCCTAGGTATTCTTTGAAAGGATTGATGCTAAAGCTGAAACTCCAATACTTTGGCCACTTCATGTGAAGAGTTGACTCATTGGAAAAGACTCTGTTGCTGGGAGGGATTGGGGGCAGTAGAAGGGGATGGCAGAGGATGAGATGGCTGGATGGCATCACAGACTCAATGAATGTGAGTCTGAGTGAACTCTGGGAGATGGTGATGGACAGGGAGGCCTGGCGTGCTGCAATTCATGGGGTTGCAAAGAGTCAGACATGACTGAGTGACTGTCTGAACTGATACTAAATTGATGGCCAATAAGGAATGAATGGCTATACACACCATACCTTAAACCTACCAAACCATCAGGATGTTGACAGAAACAGCACAACACAAGATCCTATTTCTCAGTCCTAAATATCAGTTATTGAAGGAGCTTATCTGTTTATTATTGAAAAAAATGGCCTATCTTTTAGAAGAATCACTTTTATCATTTTCAAAGCACTTTACATTAATTGTCACTTCATCCACTGGACAATTTAGGAAATTGACACTGAGACCTAATTGTTTTCTTCTTCTTGGGTTTCCTAAATGCCTATGAGTTTTATAATGTATTCAAGTACACAATAAGGATGGGAGGTTTTTTTGGACAACTTTCTTACATGTATAGTTTATGACATTAATGATATATCATTAAAAAGATACAAAAAGAAAAAAACACAAAGATACAATAAAAAAATACAGAAAGACATAAATATAAACATACCTGAATATATATATTTTGTATTCTGTATAAGCAATTTTTCTTTTCTATATGTGTGTGTTCACTTACTCAGTCATGCCCAACCCTTTGTGGTCCCCGTAGACTATAGCCCGTGAGGCTCCTCTGTCCACGGAATTTCTCAGGCAAGAATACTGTAGCTGGCAGACATTTCCTTCTCCAGGAATCTTCCTGACCCAGAGACAGAACTCAGTTCTCTTGTGTCTTCGGCATTGGCAGGCATATTGTTTACCACTAGCATTGGGAAGCCCAATGGAAATTCATGGAAGTAATGTAACATTGGCCAGTGTATTTTCAATCCTCAAAACTTATCAGGCACAAGGAAGGTGAAGTCACTCAGTCGTGTCCAACTCTTTGCAACCCTGTGGACTGTAACCTACTAGGCTTCTCCGTCCATGGGATTCTCCAGGCAAGAATACTGGAGTGGATTGCCATTTCCTTCTCCAGGGGATCTTCCCAACCCAGGGATCGAACCTGGGTCTCCGCATTGGAGGTACAAAGTAAGTGCTTAATAATTGTTTTTAAGAATGATTGAATAATTGGGTTTTACCAATTATGATTCTGGTTATGATTCTACCTGTCTTGATGAGATATTTTGGGGTCAGCACACCTAAACCAGTGACCAGGGAAACTTTGCTAAAGGGACATCTGGCAATAATGTTTAGGTTGATGAAGTGCTTTGTTCATTCTAGAAGACATTACCAGTCTTTTGTTTCAGTTGATTTGACAACAGTCCTACAAGAATAGTATTAAAAACTTCATTGGATGTATAAAGAAACTAAGAAACAGAGCTTGAGTGATTAGCTTAAATTCATAGAGCTGATAGATTTCTGAACCTGGATGAAGATTGGAGTTTCTAATTGGAGTTTCTAAGTCACATTCTTTTCACAGCATGCTATGGCATATAATGGAATACTGACCTTCATTGAAAAAGCATGAACAGAAATTCATGGGTCTTTATAGTTATGTTGTCAATGGATTGGAACCAGAAGAATAAAGTACTATGATGAATTTGCTATTTAGAATTGAGCACAGAGACAAAGAAGAAGAAAAAAGCAAGATTAAACAAAAGAATATCTTTGGGAATGCCAATCCTGGCAATGAACAATGTCATAAATAAACTAGCAAACTATGGTGAGGACTCCCAGGATGCAGCACATAAAAAACATAAAACTAACATGCTAATGAAAAAGTCATGAGCAGCTAGGCCAGTTCCTCAGCAACAGATCCTTTTGTAAGCAATTAAAATGTCTCAAGTATGAAAATAACAGCCCAAGTGTGCAAGGAAGTGAGGAAAAACAAAGAGACAAAACAAGTAGACTCTTTAGGGAAGATAAACAGAAGATTTGAATACCAGCTTCTAGAATTAAGAACCTCCAAAGAATCTCTCTATACTCCTCAAATGGAGCCCCCTTATCCTCCAATTTTAAATGAGTTCTATCAGTAAGTACTTTTGGATATGAGTTCTTCTGACTGGAACTTCCTGAGAGAGGTGGAGCCATGTTGTCATCATACACTACCAGATTTCCACTGAGACCCCAGTAATGTGATGGTGCAAGAAGCACAAATTTCATTTTTCTTTGGCTCTCCAACCTGGATGAGAAATATTTTCAATTTATATTCATGAAAGAATATTTCAGGGAAGCCATCGGTAATATTGGTACATCTTATTCTATTACATTTGCCACACCCCATCTACTCTTACATTCATTTGTTAGGTCAAAACATACTTGTTGAGTGCCTAGTATGTGGCAGGAATGAATGAACACAGCAGACAAACACATGTTTTGAATTAAGTGGGTGGAGATGGACAAAACCTATAGAGTATATTTTGGTACTAAGCTCTGTGGGCCACCTTTTTCATACCTATTTCATTGTTACCATCTTTACCACAACCGTTGCTGTCTGTCTCCCTTTGAAAGTGAAAAGAAAGGTGAAAGTGTTAGTTGCTCAGTCTTGTCCAACCCTGTGATCTCATGAACTGTAGCCCACCAGGCTTCTCTGTCCACAGAGTTCTCCAGGTAAGAATACTGGAATGGGCAGCCATTTCCTTCTCCAGAGGATCTTAAAACCCAGGGATGGAAGCCAGGTCTCCCTCACTGCAGGTGGATTCTTTACCGACTGAGCCACCAGGGAAGCCCCCTATCTCCCTTTACTGTCTCTCAGACATCAACTTGCTGTACCTCCTTCCCACCATTATCAAATCTCAAATTTCCTTCTTCCTCACTCCTATACAGTCTTTGAATATAGTCTTCGAAGCTCATTGCATATCTCACTCAGTTTAGATCCCTAAGTCTAATACTGACCTGAAATTTGTTATGCTCAAAGCCAAGTTCATATACCATGACCCTCATTTCCCTCATTATAATTAACTGGTTCAGAGATGGACACTTGTTCCAGGTTAATTGGATGTGAATTTCTTATCCAGTGATTGCTGACTGAATGAATTCTTAATGGTATCAAGTGACCTGACGTTTTGTCAGTGGGATATGAAAGGAAAAAAATTGAACTCACTGGTGAGCATCAACATATGGTAATCTCTAAAAATCTCTGAATGCTCCGCTTATTTCAACACTGTAATAAGTATCAAAATATTTGACATCCAAATTTGCCTCAAAATCCTACAATGTTTATTTGGTTGACTAATGAATGTGTCTGAAATCCCCAGTGATCATTCAGTTCTTAAGTCTGTGAGGCCACTTTTGAGATCAAGGACATTTGTGAGATTTATTTTCCCCCTGAAATCTTATGCCAGAAACACAATATGCTTTTCTACATTCTTTAATGTCTACCTGAGCCATTCAATCTCTTAAAATTCTTATTCCAACTCTACTCTAGAATTTTAGGTACAGGTGTACTTATTGCAGCTCTTGATTTTCTTTCTCTCTTGAAAAAGGTACAACATATATAAGTAGAAATAAACTCATTAAAGTAACATTTTATTCTTTATACAAGCATAATAAGCAGGTCAAATAATCTATAAGAATGCTTAGAGGGGTGCTTTATCTCAAGACATTTTGAAGATAATAAAAATAGAACTCTCTTTTTTTCCTTTATGATAAACATATGCTGAATAATTACATTCATCAGAGATTCTGTAGAGGAGTCATTTGATATTAATTTATAATCCTCTCTCATATGAGGAATTGGTGGGCACTTAATCATTAATAAAATTGTCTGATTTTTCTGGTGCAAGTTTTTTCATCCAAACTTCATTGATTTTCTTTTGTCCAACTCTGTGTCATCCCATGGACTGTAGCCCACCAGGTTCCTCTGTCCAGGAATTTTCCAGGCAAGAATACTGGAGTGGGCTGCCATTTCCTCCTCCAGGAGATCTTCCCAACTCAGGGATTGAAGCACATCTCGTTTGGATCTTCTTTCAGGTCCTACACTATTCTGCAACAGTAAGCTTTGTCCTTACTCAGGACCTTTGTGATTATCTGCAAAAATTCTTAGGTTTTGCTTACGCACTTGTTGAAAATTATTCTTTTTGTGTAAAAGAGTACAGTTTGGGGTCCATCTTGAGTGTTTTGGTAGAAACCAGAATGGAGCTCTTTCCAAGAAGAGCATAATTAGATATTCCCCTGGAGCAGAAGCTCAGGGCTGAAACAATCAGAATTTTTTCTGAAGCTGCCATAGTATAGACTATACAAGTACTCAGATCTTTTGTCTTTTATGAGTTTTTTTTTTTTTTTTTACTATTATGGAGAAATAGATTTTAAAAAAGCAAATTCTCTTAGAATAAGAAGTTATAGAACTTCAAGTAGGTTACAAAATTTTTATAGCTGTGGTTTATTATTTCTTCTTCTTGCATAAGGGTAGCTAGAAACTGCCCCTTAAGTTCTGCTGCCTAGTTTATTCCTTTGGGCAAGTCTCACCACATATTAATCCTTTGTTCTGAGCTCCCATTAAATGGAAGTACACATCTAATTAGAGGACAATGGGTATAAAAACCAGTTTACGTGAAGTGGTTTCAGAGTTATTTGCACTTCTGAGGCTTTCCAGAAGGAGGAAATCTATTTCAGTGGCTCCCTTCAAACTTTTGCTATCCTTTCTTAGCACGGCTGGGTTTTATGTGACAATGCAGGGAACAGTTTAGGGCAATGCTCTTCATAGGCCTACATCTAAATCCCTTCAAAATCAGAGGACAATTAAACAATAGAGACTTTTACAGAGATAGCCCAAATGACAAACTTCACAATACACAGGAGTGTGTATATTTATCAATTCAGAAAGCTCTCTTAACATGAAGGGAATTATGCTTTTGGGTTGAGCACCTCTGTAAGTGTCCCTCAGTCTAGCTTGTGCCCTAATCTAAGAGAATGACAAGACATAATACCTAAAGAACACAGCTCTTATGTAAGATGATCTTGGATTTAATTTGATAACACTACCTGTGTGGTTTTGGACAGGCAGAGTGAAATCTTTGTGCCAGTCTCCTCATGGAGTTTATAATAATCTCTTAAGTCATTTTGCTTGTGTGTGTATTAAATTAGCAAAAATGGGTGGGATTGTGCTAAATATAGATTATGGCATATTTTTGGAACTCAATAAATATTAGGTTATTTTTCTTACACTTTTTCTCAGAACTTTAGAAACCAGGGGTGAGAACATCACAAAATAACAAATGACTCTAATTATCCTAATAGGTGCCAATAAGCAAAAGTATCCAAATGAACCATTTTATTCAATAGATCCACTTACTGAAGTAAGATTCAGAATTCAATTTATGGAGCAAGGATTTGTGAATACCCAAATTTATACTCTTATCTGTACATTGTCAAGTGAGACTGATATCACCCTTCACATTGAACAACCAGGGGGAATTTGGTGTAGAGCTTTTAGGCAAACCACCATCTGGTTCCCTGAGGCCATTTTCTGAAGGGGACATCCAAAAATAAATTATTATTTTACTTTCAAAAGCCAAGATTTATGTAAGGTTCAGCATACTTTACAGACACTCGGAGATACTGACATGCTAAGTCTAGGGTTTGGTCTGAGAATCTTACATTTTTTTTTTCTCAGTGATATTCCCATTTATTTTACTTATAGTAATAAAATTTTTTTCTATCTCATAACATGATATTTTGCTTTAAAATTAACAGTCACAATTGAAGAAACAATGGTTTATTTTTCTAATCAAGTGACCAAGCTGCTGAATCTTAAGGCCTCAACAAGTGTTGCATCTTATTGTTTTCATTGAACAATAAGACCTTCTATTTTGATTATTCCTGTATATAACAATTTTGTTTCTCCACTTGTTTCCATTTGCCAGTCATGACAGATGGATTAACATCGTGGCCACTGCTTCCAGAGGATTCTATCAGGTGAATCCTCATTTCCAGTGCAATAGCTATTGGCAATCTTTCACCAAAAGTCCATCTGTTAGGACTTCTCTATCGTGGCTGGCCAAGGAGTCCTGCTTTGGCAGCCAGGGCTTCATTCTGCTCAATATGATATTCCTGAAATCTCATAGATATTCGTTGAGTCATTTTTAAATACTTCTGTAAGCAATGTTCTGAACAGGTAGTCTCTTCAGGTTTTACTTCTCTTGTTGTGAAGTCTTTAACACAGTCCAAAAAGCAGGTTTCTGTAAGTTTGTTGTAGGTTCCAAGAAATTCCTTAAACTGTTTTATCTGATCAGATTCTGGTATTTGTGCAGCCATATTCTTTTTGGTACGTTATTAGTCACCTTTCTTGATGCATGAGTTTCCTTCCTGTTCTGGAAAAGGAGTTGTCCAATCTTTGCTTGAATGTCTCCACTAAGGCTTGATTTCTTACTTAAGGATAGACTCTCGCATCCGACACCATAAAAGCGAGAATCTACATTTTTGATTACCCAGGTGAGTCATATCCAGGTGATCCTTAGGTCACACTTTAATAAATTGCAATATACAGCTGCTGACCAGGGGAGTTAAGAGTAAAGTGACTGATAAACTCTTGGTCATGAATTTTGTTGAAGGACTGTTACCTGGTAGGATGCTCCACAAATATTTGCCATGAGTTAGGAAAGTCTGTCTTTTAAAATTAAAACCATTCCTCAAATTGTCATCTGCCTATTTATATCTTCTCATCTAGACTGAGAGAAGCAGATTTCTGGTCCTAATGTGACTGAGCCTTATTCAATCAGCTGAAGAGCTGAACATAACAAAAGGTTGAGTAAGAGGTAACTCTTCCTACTTGACTTCTTGAGGTGGGATATTGGTGTTTTAGGGCCTTTGGACTTCAGTTGAAGCATTTGGCTTTTCTTCAAACTTGCTGGCTTTCAAACTGAAACTCACACCATCAGTTCACAAGACTCCCAGACTTTCAGACTTTGACTGGAGCTATATATCAACTCTCCTGGGTTTCCAGTTTGCCATGTGCAGATCTTTGGTCTTCTCAGCCTCCATAATCACATGAGTAATCACTTTTAAACCTGTCTCCCCACTCCATCTCTCTTTCTCTGTCTCATATCTATATCTATGCCTATATCTCTCTCTATATGTCCAAAGTGGGATGGTATATTCAAAGTACTGAGAAAACTGCTAGCCAGGAACTACTATACCTGGCAAAATTTTCTTCACAAATGATGGAGAAATACTTTCCCAGATAAAAATTGAAAGATTTTATCACCACCAGACCTGTCTTACAAGAATTGCTAGATGGAGCCTTTTCAGTTGAAACAGAGACTAGAAGAAAATAATAATCAACAAAACTGAGTTAGTTTCTTTAAAGGTAAACAAAATTGAAAAAACTTTAGCTCAATTAAGGAAAAAGACTGAAATAAATGAAATCAGAAATAAAAGACACTTTCCAAATGACACCACAGAAATACAATGGATCAGAAATGACTACTATGAATAATGATATGCCAACAAAATGGACAACCTAGAAGAAATGGATAAGTTCATAGAAACATACAACTTACTGAGACCAAATTGTGAAGAAATTTTAAAATCTGAACTGACCTCTAGTAAAGAGATTGAATCAGTAATCTAAAACCTCCCACAAAGAAAAGTCCAAAACCAGATGTCCTTATTAACTCTGCCAAACATTTAAAGAATAATTAACAGAAATCTTTTTAAAACTCTTCTAAAATTTAAGATGAGGGAACCTTTCCAAGATCGTTACACAGATACCAAAATCAAGCAAATAATGATACTACAAAAAGGAAAACAATAGGTCAATAACCTGGATAAATACTGATAAAAATTCTAGCAAGGAGAACTCAACAGCACATTGAGAGAATTATATATCATGGCCAATATATTATTTTCAATAAATGAAAATGAATCAAAGTAATATATCACAAAACATAGCAAATGTCAAAAATTAAACCATATAATCATCTCAATGGAGGGAGAAGATCTTTTGACCAAATTCAACATTCTTTCATGTTAACAACACTCAACAACTAGGAAAAGTAGGAAATTACCTCATCCTAATAAAGTGAATATATGAAAAGACAATAGCTAACATCATACTCAAAGTGAACTTAAAATTTTTCCTGTAAGACAAGGCAAGAACTCTTGTCATTTCTGTTTAATGTAATACTAAAAATCGTAGCCAAAGCAATTAGGTTAGAAAAAGTAACAAATGGCATTTGTTATCAGAAAGAAAACCAAAATTTACCTCTATTCATAGATAACATGATCTTATATATAGAAACTCATAAAGATTACACACAAAAACTTGTTAGACTAATAAACTTCAGTAAAGTTGCAGAATACAAAATCAACACAAGAAAATCAGTTTTGTTTCTATACAGTAATGAATAATTATCACAGACTACAGTCCTTGGGATCGCAAAGAGTCAAACACAAGTGAACACACACATAAATTAAAAAATAGTTCTATTTACAATAACATCAAAATGGAAAAAATACTTAAGAATATTTAAGAAACTTAACCAACAAACCAAAAGACTTGTATACTACAAACTACAAAATATTTCTGGAAGAATTTTTTTTAAGTACACAAATAAATAGAAAGGCATTTCTAGTACACAGATTGAAAAATTGATGTTAAAATATTAATTATCCCCAAATCAATCTACAAACATAACACAATCCCTATCAAAATACTTTTTGCATAAATAGAAAAAAATCCTAAAATTCATGTGGATTCTCAAACTCAACCAAGAAATTCTTTGCTGGGCATTTACCTGCCTTGACCAAAAAACAAAAAACAAGCAAACAAACAAACAAACAAAAAACCGATGAAAGTGACATAAGACTTCTGAGACTAGGTTATAAATGAACTTGATGTTTCTGTCTTGTTCAAAGGGATGCTCCTTCTAAAGTACTGAGCTTACCTTGAGTCAGACAACCTGAAGCCACCATGCTGTGTAAAAGTCTAAGATTCTTAATGAGGTATATGATCGCCCAGTCTTTAAGCTGGGCATTGAATACTGAGCCCAAGCTTTAAGTCATCTCAACTCACACAGCAGACATGGAGAAGGCATCAGTTAGCAGTCAACACACAGCAGTGAACTACATGGTCATGCATTTTTTTTTTAACATTTGAAAAAGAAAAATATAATCAATTGGTAGGGGAAAAAAGATTTTATTATGCACCAAATATTGTATTTGGGCATTCTTTTTCTCAGAGAAGGACCCCAAATTTGTGTGAACTTCAGTCTCCTAAAAATCTGCATTTACCATATCTACAAGCCACTGTTGATCAGAGATCTCACATAGTCTTCCTGGGGCTAAGAACAATAAACAAATGTATTCAAAGTTCAGATAATTTATGTAGAGAAATAGAAGCCCAACTCTTCTCATTACAAAATGAGGAAACTGGCTCTCTGATCTTCACAAAATCATACATATTTATTTTTAAAATTTTTTATTTTATATTGGAGTTGATTAACAATGTTGTATTAATTCTGGCATAAAACAAAATGACTCGAGATATATATATATATTCTTTTTATTTTAAAAATTTATTTATTTATTTTAATTGGAGACTAATTACTTTACAATATTGTAGTGGTTTTGCCATACATTGACATGAATCAGCCATGAATGTACATGTGTTCCCAATCCTAAACACCCTCCCACCTCCCTCCCCATCCCATCCCTCAAGGTCATCCCAGTGCACCAGCCCTGAGCACCCTGTCTCACGTATCAAACCTGGACTGTCGATCTATTTCACATATGGTAATCGAGCATGGAAAAAGCAAGAGAGTTCCAGAAAAACATCTATTTCTGCTTTATTGACTATACCAAAGCCTTTGACTGTGTGGATCACAATAAACTGTGGACAATTCTGAAAGAGATGGGAATACAAGACAACCTGACCTGCCTCTTGAGAAACCTTATGCAGGTCAGGAAGCAACAGTTAGAACTGAGACATGGAACAACAGATTGGTTCCAAATAGGGAAAGGAGTATGTCAAGGCTGTATATTGTCAGCTTGCTTATTTAACTTATTTGCAGAGTACATCATGAGAAACGTTGGGCTGGAAGAAGCACAAGCTGGAATCAAGATTGCTGGAAGAAATATCAATAACCTCAGATATGCAGATGACACCACCCTTATGGCAGAAAGTGAAGAGGAACTAAAAAGCCTCTTGATGAAAGTGAAAGAGGAGAGTGAAAAAGTTGGCTTAAAGCTCAACATTCAGGCATCTGGTCCCATCACTTCATGGGAAATAGATGAGGAAACATTGGAAACAGTGTCAGACTTTATTTTGGGGGCTCCAAAATCATTACAGATGGTGACTATAGCCATGAAATTAAAAGATGCTTACTCCTTGGAAGTAAAGTTATGACCAACCTAGACAGCATTTTTTTAAATTTTATTTTTACTTTATTTTACTTTACAATACTGTATTGGTTTTGCCATGCATTGACATGAATCCACCACAAGTGTATATGAGCTCCCAATTCTGAATCCCTTTCCCACCTCCCACCCATATCATCTCTCTGGATCATCCCCGTGCACCAGCCCCAAGCATCCTGTATCCTGTATTGAACATAGACTGGTGCTTCATTTCTTACATGATAGTATACATGTTTCAATGCCATTATCCCAAGTCATCCCACCCTCTCCCTCAGAGTCCAAAAGTCCATTCTATACATCTGTGTCTCTTTTGCTGTCTCACATACAGGATCATCATTACCATCTTTCTAAATTCCATATATATGTGTCAGTATACTATATTGGTGTTTTTCTTTCTGGCTTACTTCACTCTGTATAATCGGCTCCAGTTTCATCCATCTCATTAGAACTGATTCAAATGTATTCTTTTTAATGGATGAGTAATACTCCATTGTGTATATGTACCACAGCTTTCTTATCCATTCATCTGCTGATGGACATCTAGGTTGCTTCCATGTCCTGGCTATTATAAACAGTGCTGCAATGAACATTGGGGTACATGTGTCTCTTTCAATTCTGGTTTCCTCGGTGTGTATGCCCAGCAGTGGGATTGCTGGGTCATAAGGCAGTTCTATTTGCAATTTTTAAGGAATCTCCACACTGTTTTCTATAGTGGCTGTACTAGTCTGCATTCCCACCAACAGTGTAAGAGGGTTCCCTTTTCTCCACATCCTCTCCAGCATTTATTGCTTGTAGACTTTTGGATCACAGCCATTCTGACTGATTCGAAATGGTATCTCATTGTGGTCTTGATTTGCATTTCTCTGATAATGAGTGATGTTGAGCATCTTTTCATGTGTTTGTTAGCCATCTGTATGTCTTCTTTGGAGAAATGCCTATATAGTTCTTTGGCCCATTTTTTGATTGTGTCATTTATTTTTCCAGAGTTGAGCTGCATAAGTTGCTTGTATATTTTTGAGATTAGTTGTTTGTCAGTTGCTTCATTTGCTATTGTTTTCTCCCATTCAGAAGGCTGTCTTTTCACCTTACTTATAGTTTCCTTTGTTGTGCAGAAGCTTTTAATTTTAATTAGATCCCATTTGTTTATTTTTGCTTTTATTTCCAATATCCTGGGAGGTGGATCATAGAGGATCCTGCTGTGATTTATGTCAGAGAGTGTTTTGCCTATGTTCTCTTCTAGGAGTTTTATAGTTTCTGGTCTTACGTTTATATCTTTAATCCATTTTGAGTTTATTTTTGTATGTGGTGTTAGAAAATGATCTAGTTTCGTTCTTTTACAAGTGGTTGACCAGTTTTCCCAGCACCACTTGTTAAAGAGATTGTCTTTACTCCATTGTATATTCTTGCCTCCTTTGTTGAAGATAAGGTGTCCATGGGTGTGTGGATTTATCTCTGGGCTTTCTATTTTGTTCCATTGATCTATATTTCTGTCTTTGTGCCAGTACCATACTGTCTTAATGACTGTGGCTTTGTGGTAGAGCCTGAAGTCAGGCAAGTTGATTCCTCCAGTTCCATTCTTCTTTCTCAAGATTGCTTTGGCTATTCGAGGTTTTTTGTATTTCCATGCAAATCTTGAAATTATTTGTTCTAGCTCTGTGAAAAATACCGCTGGTAGCTTTTAAGGATTGCGCTGAATCTGTAGATTGCTTTGGGTAGTATACTCATTTTCACTATATTGACTCTTCCGATCCATGAACATGGTATATTTCTCCACCTATTAGTGTCCTCTTTGATTTCTTTCATCAGTGTTTTATAGTTTTTGATATATAGGTCTTTAGTTTCTTTAGGTAGGTATATCCCTAAGTATTTTATTCTTTTCATTGCAATGGTGAATGGAATTGTTTCCTTAAATTCTTTTTCTACTTTCTCATTATTAGTGTATAGGAATGCAAGGGATTTCTGAGTGTTGATTTTATATCCTGCAACTTTACTATATTCATTGATTAGCTCTAGTAATTTTCTGGTAGAGTCTTTAAGATTTTCTATGTAGAAGATCATGCCATCTGCAAACAGTGAGAGTTACTTCTTCTTTTCCAATTTGAATTCCTTTAATTTCTTTTTCTGCTCTGATTGCTGTGGCCAAAACTTCCAGAACTATGTTGAATAGTAGCGGTGAAAGTGGGCACCCTTGTCTTCTTCCTGACTTTAGGGGAAATGCTTTCAATTTTACACCATTGAGGATAATGTTTGCTATGAGTTTGTCATATATAGCTTTTATTATGTTTAGGTATGTCCCTTCTATTCCTGCTTTCTGGAGAGTTTTTATCATAAATGGATGTTGAATTTTTACCAAAGGCTTTCTCTGCATCTATTGAGATAATCATATGGCTTTTATTGTACAATTTATTAATGTGGTGAATTACACTGATTGCTTTGCAGATATTGAACAATCCTTGCATCCCTGGGATAAAGCCCACTTGGTCATGGTGTATGATCTTTTTAATGTGTTGTTGGATTCTGATTGCTAGAATTTTGTTGAGAATTTTTGCATCTATGTTCATCAGTGATATTGGCCTGTAGTTTTCTTTTTTTGTGGCGTCTTTGTCAGGTTTTGGTATTAGGGTGATGGTGGCCTCATAGAATGAGTTTGGAAGTTTACCTTCCTCTGAACTGTTCTGGAAGAGTTTGAGTAGGATAGATGTTAGCTCCTCTCGAAATTTTTGGTAGAATTCAGCTGTGAAGCCATCTGGACCTGGGCTTTTGTTTGCTGGAAGATTTCTGATTACAGTTTCAATTTCCATGCTTGTGATGGGTCCGTAAGATTTTCTATTTCTTCCTGGCTCAGTTTTGGAAAGTTTTACTTTTCTAAGAATTTGTCCATTTCTTCCACGTTGTCCATTTTATTGGCATATAATTGTTGATAGTAGTCTCTTATGATCCTTTGTATTTCTGTGTTGTCTGTTGTGATTTCTCTTTTTCATTTCTAATTTTATTGATTTGATTTTTCTCTCTTTGTTTCTTGATGAGTCTGGCTAATGATTTGTCAATTTTATTTATCCTTGCAAAGAACCAGCTTTTTGTTTTGTTGACTTTTGCAATGGTCTCTTTTGTTTCTTTTGCATTTATTTCTGTCCTATTAAGATTTCTTTCCTTCTACTAACTCTGGGGTTCTTCATTTCTTCCTTTTCTAGTTGCTTTAGGTGTAGAGTTAGGTTATTTATTTGACTTTTTCTTGTTTCTTGAGGTATGCCTGTATTGCTATGAACTTTCCTCTTAGCACTGCTTTTATAGTGTCCCACAGGTTTTGGGTAGTTGTGTTTTCATTTTCATTCATTTCTATGCATATTTTGATTTCTCTTTTGATTTCTTCTGTGATTTGTTGTTTATTCAGAAGTGTGTTGTTCAGCCGCCATATGTTTGAATTTTTAATAGTTTTAGCAGAGACATTACTTTTCCAACAAAGGTCTGTCTAGTCAAGGCTATGGTTTTCCAGTAGTCATGTATGGATGTGAGAGGTGGACTGTGAAGAAGGCTGAGCACCGAAGAATTGATGCTTTTGAAGTGTGGTGTTGGAGAAGACTCTTGAGAGTCCCTTGGACTGCAAGAAGATCCAACCAGTCCATTCTGAAGGAGATCAGCCCTGGGATTTCTTTGGAAGGAAGGATGCTGAAGCTGAAACTCCAGTACTTTGGCCACCTCATTCGAAGAGTTGACTTATTGGAAGACCCTGATGTTAGGAGGGACTGGGGGCATGAGGAGAAGCAGATGACAGAGGATGAGATGACTGGATGGCATCACCGACTAGATGAATGTGAGTTTGACTGAACTCTGGGAGTGATGATGGACAGGGAGGCCTGGCATGCTGCAATTCATGGAGTCGCAAATAGTCGGACATGACTGAGCAACTGAACTGAACTGAACTGCTGGTGAAGTTGAGCATCTTTTCATGTGTTTGTTAGCCATCTGTAACAAAATCATATTTACTTTAAATGATTTAATTTAAGTTCCTCTTCACTCATATATTCATTCCATATGCATACACAGAAAGGAAAGGAAAGAAAGTGTGAATTGTTTAGTACTCTCAGACTCTTTATGAATCCATGGACTATAGCCCAACAGGCTTTTCTGTTCATGGATTTCTCCAGGCAAAAATACTGGAGTGGGTTGCCATTCCCTTCTCCAGGGACCCTCCCAACCCAGGGTTTGAACCTAGGTCTCCTGCATTGCAGGCAGATTCTTTATATCTGAGCCAGGGGTCATGTTGCATCTGAGTTAGGCCTTTCTCTAGCTGACTCCCATTCAGTTTTTAAGGTCAGGTGGATGGAGGGACATTTGGATTCGGATATCAAAGGAGAAGCTGAATCTCTCTACTGTGGAATATCTGGAAGGCAATTTAACTTTTAACATGTAAAGAGTTCACCACCACTAGCCTCACTCTTCAGAGAAGATGATGGCACCCCCACTCCAGTACTCTTGCCTGGAAAATCCCATGAACGGAAGAGCCTGGTAGGCTGCAGTCCATGGGGTCGCGAAGAGTCGGACACGACTGAACAACTTCACTTTTACTTTTCACTTTCATGCATTGGAGAAGTGCTAGGGGCACTCCGCAGAAAGAGTGGAGGCAGTGGAACTTCCCTCAGCAAAGCCGAGGGGTCCCAAGGAGAGGTGAGCCTGCTGTCCGCCAACCCAGCCCCTCAGCGAGCAAGAGACAATCAGATGCGACAGGGGTTCCGTCGAAGCAGTTCCACTTTATTGCTGCAAACTCCCAGCTTATCATAGGCAAGCAGGGGGTGGTTTAGGGGGACTTTCCATAGTTGCACCAATCACATTAAAGGTCAAATCATTATGTGCCTTCAGTTGCACCAATCACGTTAAAGGTCAAATCCTCACTTGCATGGAAATCAAGAGAGCCAATCAAAAGCTTTGACAAACATAGACCCCACCCCTATCACTTCCACCAGGCACCATCTTAGTTTCCAACCGCTTCCAACTGTCAAGCTAGCCCTCCCCCTTTTTTTTTCCTCCAAGGTTTCCCATTTAGGGCCCCACATCTCCTCCTTTTTTATTTTATTTAAGCCCTCGAGACATTTGTATTGATGTTCTGTAGAGCCAGGGTTAAAGCTGTAGGCGGCCAGCCTCGCCAGCCCCTCTCGCGGCTGTGCCTGTCTTAGGTTGCCCTCCTCTGAGGGTCTTACCCATCATTGGCTATCCAGCCACCTCTTGGGGGCTGGGCAGAATCTCTCTAGATGATGGGCATCTAGAACTCTTTATCTCTCTCAGTTAATCTCTTGGAGGGCTAAATTAATCCAGGGGTTTTGTGGGTCCCCAACGTGGGGCTCCTCTTCCATGACTTGGGCAAGCATAACCTTTTTAACATTTCACTAAGAACTAGAAAAGCCATAAAACAGAAATTATGATATCTAACATCACAATTTAACCTTGTTAAGACAGTCAAAGTCTCTAGTGCACTTGCATAAAAGTCTAACTGTTGTTGAAGTCCCGTTATGGTGGATCTCAGGTGTTCAAGCTGGTTTGAGATGGTAATGATGAAGGTCAGCAAGGAGAGGATAGGTAATCCGACGATCACCAGGAGCAGTGTCCACCAGGGTCACCACATCAATGATCTGTAAAGGAAGAAAATATCGCCTCAAGAACTTTTTGTTCTTGGGCTCAATATGTGAATGTCTCTCTAATCTGTGTCAGATTTTGAGATTTGACCTCTCTCTTGTGGTGTAAATTTAAGATTCCTTGCTGGCACCCATATAGGGCTGGGGTCCCCAATGGGGAATATGCATTCAAATCCTCTCCCCATTGTAAGAAGTGGATCGGGCCCCTTCCACTGACTGGTGATGGGGTCTTTCCATCTCACTTGTATTTCAGGTTTTATTTCTTGATTAGACCAATGTTTCTGAAAACATGGTATCAGTTCATTTTTTGAAAAATTTAAGATGTTTAGAGTAAAGAGTGCCATTCCAAGTTGCTGGTGAGGGCTTATTCCTCCTTTTTGTTTTTGTAATTGAGCCTTTAAATTTTGATGGTGGCGCTCAATTATGGCTTGTCCTTGGGGATTATGTGGGATTCTGGTGTTATGATGAATGTGCCATTGTTGGAAGAATTTCTGTAAGCTCTGGCTGATGAAACAAGGGCCATTATATGTTTTTATTTGATGGGGAAGGCTCAACGTCGCAAAACATTGTAAAAAATGGCTTTGAGCATCTTTTGCTTTTTCTCCTGTGTGGGCAGTAGCCCAGCAGGCATGAGTGTAAGTGTCAATAGACACAAAGACATACTTAAGTTTTCCAAAAGGGGAATAATGGGTTACATCAGTTTGCCACAGCACATTGGGTTTTAGCCCTCGAGGGTTTACTCCTGGGGGCTGTAAAGGCGGTACTTGTAAATAAGGAAGACAGGATTTACAAGTATGTATAATTTTCTTTAATTCTCTAATAGGGATGTGGGGGAACTTTTTATGTAGCCCTCTCCAATTTATATGAGTAAGATCGTGAAGATCATAGGCATCTTGTAAGTTACAAGCTTGGATTGTAAGGGAGGCCGCTGTATTGGCCAGGGAATTTCCCATTGAAAGCAATCCAGGTAAATCTTGATGACCCCTAAGATGGTGTACATAAATGGGATAGTGAGAGGTCTCCGACCGGTAGGTCTTCCCCCGCCTTGAGGGCACTCTTTTTTAAAGTGTCCCTCTTGTCTGCAGCCAAAACATTGACCCGATTTTGGGGAACTAGGGGCCCCTTAGATTGTGGTCCCCCAGACCTTAATGGCCTGAGCGTCAGAAATCTCAAGTCCCCTGCTTATGAGCATATATCTCAGCGCCTTGAGGGCAGGCTCATCAGACTTGTTGATGGTATTTCCCATGTTGCCGAGAATAGAAAGAAAAGTCACTGAGGACAACCACCAAAAATCCTACCGGGAGTGGTGGCAGCCAGAAAGTTGGGCTTATGGTATGCTTTTGGAGCTGTTTATGTGCCTGCGTCGTTGCATGGAAATTTTCTTGCTGGGGGCGGGCACCCTAGAGGTTTTTAGCCCATTCCGTGACTCCCTTATCCTGTCATGGGAGTCTTCAAGTGGCAGGCTCCCTAATGGCCTTTAAGTGCCTGACCCGTGCCCACAGGGAAGATTCTAGGCCTCGTCCTCAGTTAAGAAAGATTAAAGAGGAGTTTCACCCGGTCGGGCTCTAGTTACTGAGGCTTACCTGTTGTGGGGCCTTCAAAGTCCGCCAGAGAGTGGCCCTAGCCAGGACTTATCAATTGCCTCCACAACCGTTCGCCTGTTCACTGAAACTCCAGAAAAAAAGAATTAAGGACAGATCAGGAAAGAAGAGGAGAAGGAAAATAAGAGAGTTTTTGGCACTTCCCTCATAAAGGAGGGGGCCCACCTTGAAATCCCGGATTACCTCGGGCGATACTCCTCTAAAGGGAGCTCCTTGCTATGACCCTGCTAGGGTCCTTCATTGCTCCTCTTTCAGAGCCGCACGGTGACACCACCTCTGTCCGTCCACTTCACGCCCCACGTTGGGCGCCAGTTTCTGCTGCGGGCACTCCGCAGAAAGAGTGGAGGCAGTGGAACTTCCCTCAGCAAAGCCGAGGGGTCCCAAGGAGAGGTGAGCCTGCTGTCCGCCAACCCAGCCCCTCAGCGAGCAAGAGACAATCAGATGCGACAGGGGTTCCGTCGAAGCAGTTCCACTTTATTGCTGCAAACTCCCAGCTTATATAGGCAAGCAGGGGGTGGTTTAGGAGGGACTTTCCATAGTTGCACCAATCACATTAAAGGTCAAATCATTATGTGCCTTCAGTTGCACCAATCACGTTAAAGGTCAAATCCTCACTTGCATGGAAATCAAGAGAGCCAATCAAAAGCTTTGACAAACATAGACCCTGCCCTGTCACTTCTGCCAGGCACCATCTTAGTTTCCAACCGCTTCCAACTGTCAAGCTAGCCCTCCCCCTTTTTTTTCCTCCAAGGTTTCCCATTTAGGGCCCCACATCTCCCCTTTTTTATTTTATTTAAGCCCTCGAGACATTTGTATTGATGTTCTGTAGAGCCAGGCGTAAAGCTGTAGGCGGCCAGCCTCGCCAGCCCCTCTCGCGGCTGTGCCTGTCTTAGGTTGCCCTCACTTTTCACTTTCATGCATTGGAGAAGGAAATGGCAACCCACTCCAGTGTTCTTGCCTGGAGAGTCCCAGGGACGGGGGAGCCTGGTGGGCTGGCATCTATGGGATCGCACGGAATCGGATATGGCTGAAGTGACTTAGCAACAGCAGTAGCAGCAGTAGCCTCATTCTTGAAGCTGATCAGAGGCATTTCTGGGTGATGTGTGATCAACAAACTTTTGAGAACTATGCTGTCTTAATTCATATCTCACACATTTATTAGAAAGTTCTGTTAGAATTGTTCTAAAAGATGGAATACAAATAGAACGATCTTACAAAGCCAGCAAAGGAAACAGAGGTAAATGGTACAGACTTGAGTATAGAGAAGTGATACTCAATGCATTTGGGCGTCATGAAAAATCAGACAAAATGAGAAAAAGAAAAATCAGAACATTTGGCTATATCCATGTGCTTTACTTTAAAATATTTTTAAAAATCAATTAATAGTATTTCAAAGTATTTACATGTTGATTGTATATATTGCATCTCTCAATGCAAAAGCCTCCTGGTATTCTATTTGACTTTCAACAGCTTTGAATACAGAGATGATCAGGAATGAAAATTTAAAGTTGACAATTAGCAAAATAAGAATGTCAGTTTTTACTCAGCTTACAACATATTGAGTAATATTTTCTTATTTGTAGAGAATTTAAAATAAAATAAAATAAAAATGTGTCATATTTATTGTATTATTCCCACATGTTCCTTTCACTCATGAGTTTGAGAAAAAAATTGAAAATAAAATTTTTTTTCCAAAACACTCTTTTTGTTTAAAAAGTAGTGAATGAAACTGTTTTGATTATTGTAAAGCAAGTAGTTTTAGGGCATATGGGTCTACTGATACCTAGAAAATGTTATTTGACTGAGATCAAGGAAAGAAGATGAGACAATGAATTCTGGCAAGTCAACTTACTGAGAAGAGGATGTGATCATGTTAAGGACTAATGAGGTACCTAGAGATGTGCAGCATTATCTATCATCTAATTATTCCACTTTAGAAGTGAGTTAAATATATTGTTCTGGGGTGAAGGCAGTATAGTGGAACTGATGTTTATTTAGCATCTATCATTTCCAGGTATTTTGCATATATTATTTTATTTGTTTTTCAAAACAAGACTTTAAGGTGGATATTACAACCTTGCTTTATATGTAAGTAAACAAACTCTAAAGGCAATAAAGGCTTTCTAATTGAACACAACTAAGTAAGGGGAGGAACAGGGTTTCAAACCAGATTTTTATTACTACAGTATTATTATCTTTATAAAATGCTGTCATTTAAAATACAGATAGATAATATTGGAGTTAGAGGTATCTATGAGCACTGTATAAATATTTATGTTGTAACTTTTCAGGTTTTATTGAAATACTAGGATTCTGGAATATTAAATTTTCACTTTCAAACCTTCAAGTTGGAGAATTTTGATAATGATGGAAAAGCTTTGAAGAATTGCACAGAACTCATGTGACATCTCCTAGCTGAACTTCAGGGGAGGTGGTCTGTGTGAACAGGAAGATAGACAGGTTAATTTTCAGGTTAAGATGGGATGAACTAAAGGCTAATGGTTTAATAAATTAGAGGAGCATTTCCATATGTAGATGAGAAGGAAGGCAATGGGAAATTTGCTTGAAGTAAAAATAAAAAATAGAGGGTTGGGGAGGTGTAGATAAATTAATCTAGAGATCTAGAGACCTAGACCCAGACCAGAGGCTGGGTCAACATTAGGCAGAGGGAGGGGGAGAGGAAGAAATAGTTATAATCAATGCAACATGAACATCTACATTTCACCTGCCTTGCAATGCTAACCACCATCTTCCTAAGGTTTCTGTCAATGCCCAGTGCACAGCCCAAGAAGAGGGAAGCACAAGGGATCCCACGGGCAAATGCAGCAGCATGCTCAATTGTGGACAGCAGCCCCTGCCTTCTCTGAGGGAGGTACAGCATTTTCTGGTCCATGATGATCACCCACATATGAAAACCAGGGAGCTGAGAATCATCAGACATCCCAGAGCTCCATCTCCCAACTCCTCCAAAGTATCTTTTTCAGACAGAAAGAGGATGATAGAATGACTGAGACACAGAAGGCTTTTTGTTTTTCTTTACCTACTCTACCTCCATGCTTGGGAAATACAGTCTGTATTCTGAATCTTAAGGTAGTACCAGAGTTTGACATCCTTCTCCCCAGAAGGATTAGTATGACCATCTTTGCTGTCTTTTATGTATCCTGAGAGATGGGAAAATTTGATGGACATTATCGACCTTCCAATTTTTATGAATCCAGTTTTATCTGTGGCTGTGGAGAAGGACTCTAAAGGAATTCTCTGCTTCTCTATGCAGTCTCGCTGCACATGCACAAGCTTAAGAATTTACCTAGAATTTGGAGAAGATATAAATGCTATGATATTCTCTCCACACATTAGATTTGACCAAAAAGTGAGTTGGCAGAAAATGCCAAATAGTCAGAGGTTGGTACTGTATTGTTCAGAATTTGGATAGTAAAGATTTTCCCCAAGCTTAAAGTCAGGACTGGTAGGGAGAATGAAAATGCAAATTACAGACTCCTAGCCCAGTGCTATCTGTCTAATAAAAATGCATTCATTGTTGATTTACCTTAAGGAGATATAAAGTACAATATGCAATAAGTCTCCTTTGCCATCCTAGACATGAACGATTTAAAATGGCAATCTTGGGGAAAGCTTTAAAAATTAACAATGCCAAAATGAAAAAGGTTTCCCGACCACTCCATGTTTTCACCATATGTTGAACTAAGTAGCCAAATGTTTTAGGAAGACTCTAAATGTGTCAGAAATATAGATGAGGCTAATCCAATGTTGTTTAAATAATAGCATCAAATGAATTTTATTCCAAAGTGTATTCCAGTGTTCAACGAGAAGAAATTGTCTTCTTTCTTTAAGAATGGTCCAAGCCAGAGCTGGAAGGAAAGGGCCTGCTGCAATCTCAGCCCCCGAGACTGCATTTTCCACCAAACTGTGAGCAAGCTCCCAGTTGCTAATCATGTCTTCCTGGGATCGTGGACAGTTGACATCTACCAGGAGTGTCACAGCCTGAGATCAGCTCCCCAGAGGAGATACGTGGCATACCCAGGACAGTGCACTCTCCAAGTACCCAGTTCCCTGTGCTGCTCGGGGCCTGGGAAGGGCACAAAGCACACAGCCCATCTGGGTCTGTGCCCCTCCTGAGCGGCTTAGACCTGGGAAGTGCACGAAGCACAGGGACCACTTGGGACAGTGCTCTTGCAGAGCATCCTGGAGCCTGAGCAGTATGGACCCAGGAAGTACATACCACCTTGGTCTGTGGCAAACCAAGTGTGATCCATCCACTCTGAGCACTCCCCACATATGTCAGCAGTATGTGTTTCCAATGTCCCTTCCTCCTCACAACACAACTGAACAAGTGAGCCTAAATAAGTGGCCACCTTCATCCTCTTGTGTCAGGGTGGAAACTAGACACTGAAGGGCCTTGCAAACAGAGGAAGCCAAAATAAACAAGAGAGAACTGCTCCGGAAGTGACAGGTAAAACAGACTTAAACTCTCAGTTAATATTGAGACTGTGCTTTTAAGGGGCATCTATAGACCATGAGAACAAGTACATGCCAGAACAAGGGACTGTCTGACACTGAACTGACCCTGCACTGTCCACAATAGCTCCACAGAAATTCTTAGATATATTTTTACTATTATCACTTTTAATTTCTTAATTTAAAAAATTTTTAAATAGTTATTTATTACTCCTTTAACTTTCATTTTTATACCCTACTATTACCTTAAAAAAAACCACCTATTTTTAAAACAAATTCCATATATATATTTGTTAAAAATTTTGCAATTGATTTTGTTTTGTATTTTTTATATATATTTTTTTGAGTCTAACCTCTAGTCTAGACTTTTAATCTTTGCCTTTGTTTTGTTATCAGTTTTTACCTTTAAGGATCTAATCTTCAGTATCCATTTTCACTTAGGGATATGACTCCTGGCTTGATTTCTCTCTCTCCTTCTGACTCTTCCTTTTCTCCTCCAGGTCACTTCTATGTCTTTCCTCCCTGTACTCTTCTCTAAATAACTGAATCTCTCTGGGGGCTCCAGGCTGTGAGAGCACTTAGGAATTTGATTACTGCCTTGATTGCTGTCTCCCCTTTTGATTCTCCCTTTTCTCCTCCTGGTTACCTCTATCTCCCTCCTCCCTCTTCTCTCCGCTATAAAACTCTGTGAATCTCTCTGGGTGTCTGACTGTGGAGAACTGTCTCACCATTAACATAGGGGTTTTATCTTCTATGCTGTAGGGATGGAGAAGTCTTGAGGTTACTGTAAGAGAAGAACCAAAAACCAAAGGAAGGAGGCTTAACTCAAAAACTTTAGAATATCAGAGAATTCCTGACTCCAGGGAACATTAATAGACAAGAGCTCACCCCAAAGTCTCCATACCTACCCTGAAACCAAGCTCCACCCAAGAGTCAACAAGTTCCAGTGCAAGAAACACCACACTAATTCTCCAGCAAAATAGGAACACAACCTTGAACATTAAAAGATGGGCTGCCCAAAATCATGCTAAATCTATAGACACCCCCAAATTCACTATGGGACACTTCATTGCACTCCAGAGAGAAGAGATTCACCTCTATGCACCAAAACACAGACACAACTCCCCCAACCAGGAAACATTGATAGGCCACTGGTCCAACCCCACTCACAAGGATCAGACTCCACAATTAAGAGGAACCACAGACTTCCAGCTTGGGAAATGGCACCCCAAACATAGCAATCTACGAAAAATGAAAAGACAGAGAAATATACAGCAGGTGAAGGAACATGATAAAACCTCACCAAACCAAACAAAAGAGGAGGTGATAGGGAGTCTACATGAAAAAGAACTCAGAACAATGACAGTAAAGATGATCCAAAATCTTGAAAACAAAATGAAGTTATATTTCCCACTTTAAGAGTCCAAAACAGGGATAAACCCAGGTAAAACACCCCAAGACACATATTAATCAAACTAACAAAGATCAAATATTAAAAATAGAAAAGAAAAGGCAAAAAAATAGCACACAAGGGGGATCCCCATAAGGATAACAACTGATCTTTCAATAAAACTCTTCAGGCCAGAAGGGAAAGGCAGGACATACTTAAAGTAATGAAAGAGAAAATCCTACAACCAAGATTATTCTATCTAGCAAGGATCTCATTCAGATATGAAGAAGAAATCAAACACTTTACAGACAAGCAAAAGCTGAGAGAATTTAGCATCACCAAACCAGCTCTTCAGCAAATGCTAAATGATCTTCTCTAGACATGAAACACAGAAAAGGTTTATAAAAATGAACCCAAAACAACAAAGGAAACGGTAATGGGTTTATACTCATCAATAATTACCTTAAATGTAAATGGGTTAAATGCTGCTACCAAAAGACAAAGACTGGCTGAATGGATAGAAAAACAAGGCTCTTATATATGCCATCTATGAGAGACCTGCTTCAAACCTAGGGACACATACAGACTGAAAGTGAAGGGCTGGGAAAAGAATTTCATGCAAATGGAGAACAAAAGAAAGCAGGAGTAGCAAGACTCATATCACATACAAATAGACCTTGAAATAAAGACCTTGAGACAAGAGACAAGAGAAGGACACTACAAAATGATCAAAGGATCAATCCAAGAAGAACATATAACAATTATAAATGTATATGCACCCAACATAGGAGGACCTCAATACATAAGACAACTGCTAACAAATGTGAACGGGGGAATTAACAGTAAGACAATAATAGTTCAGTTCAGTTCAGCCGCTTAGTCGTGTCCAACTCTGAGACCCCATGAATCACAGCACACCAGGCCTCTCTGTCCATCACCAACTCCCGGAGTTCACTCAGACTCACATCCATCAAGTCCGTGATGCCATCCAGCCATCTTATCCTCTGTCGTCCCCTTCTCCTCCTGCCCCCAATCCCTCCCAGAATCAGGGTCTTTTCCAATGAGTCAACTCTTCACATGAAATGGCGAAAGTACTGGAGTTTCAGTTTTAGCATCATTCCTTCCAAAGAAATCCCAGGGCTGATCTCCTTCAGAATGGACTGGTTGGATCTCCTTGCAGCCCAAGGGACTCTCAACAGTCTTCTCCAACACCACAGTTCAAAGGCATCCATTCTTTGGTGCTCAGCTTTCTTCACAGTCCAACTCTCACATCCATACATGACCACAGGAAAAACCATAGCCTTGACTAGACAGACCTTTGTTGGCAAAGTAATGTGTCTGCTTTTCAATATGCTATCTAGGTTGGTCATAACTTTTCTTCCAAGGAGTAAGTGTCTTTTAATTTCATGGCTGCCGTCACCATCTGCAGTGATTTTGGAGCCCCCAAAATAAAGTCAGCCACTGTTTCCACTGTTTCCCCATCTACTTGCCATGAAGTGATGGGACCAGATGCCATGATCGTCATTTTCTGAATGTTGAGCTTTAAGCCAACTTTTTCACACTCCACTTTCACTTTCATCAAGAGGCTTTTAGTTTCTCTTCACTTTCTGCCATAAGGGTGGTGACGTCTGCGTATCTGAGGTTACTGATATTTCTCCCAGCAATCTTGATTTCAGTTTGTGCTTCCTCCAGCCCAGCATTTCTCATGATGTACTCTGCATAGAAGTTAAGTAAGCAGGCAGACAATATACAGCCTTGATGAAATCCTTTCCCTATTTGGAACCAGTCTGTTGTTCCATGTCCAGTTCTAACTGTTTCTTCCTTACCTGCATATAGGTTTCTCAAGAGGCAGGTCATGTGGTCTGGTATTCCCATCTCTTGAAGAATTGTCCACAGTTTATGGTGATCCACACAGTCAAAGGCTTTGGCATAATCAATAAAGCAGAAATAGATGTTTTTCTGGAACTCTCTTGTTTTTTCGATGATCCAGAGGATGTTGGCAATTTGATCT
The DNA here is from genome assembly GCA_917880005.1 of Nanger dama. Classification (NCBI taxonomy): domain Eukaryota; kingdom Metazoa; phylum Chordata; class Mammalia; order Artiodactyla; family Bovidae; genus Nanger; species Nanger dama. Next base: position 791,328 of record CAKJTW010000040.1, read on the forward strand.
CAATAATAATAGTAGGGGACTTTAATACCCCACTCACACCTATGGATAAATCAATCAACAGAAAACTAGCATAGAAATGCAAGCTTTAAATGATAGACTGAGCCAGTTAGACCTAATTGATATCTATAGGGCATATCACCCAGAAACAATAGATTTCATCTTTTTTTCAAGTGTACGTGGAACATTCTCCAGGACAGATCACATCCTGGGCCATAAATATGGCCTTGGTAAATTTTTAAAAATGAAATCATTTCAAGCATCTTTTCTGATTACAATGCAGTAAGATCAGATGTCAACTATAGGAAAAAAAAACTATTAAAAACACAAACATATGGAGGTTAAACAACATACTTCTGAATAACCAACAGATCATGGAAGAAATTAAAAAGGAAATCAAAATATGCATAGAAACAAGTGAAAATGAGAACACCACAACCCAAAACCTATGGGATTCAGTAAAAGCAGTGCTAAGAGGGAGGTTCATAGCAGTACATGTCTACCTCAAGAAACAAGAGAAACATCAGATAGTCAACCTAACTTTACACCTAAAACAATTAGAAAAAGAAGAAAAGAAGAACCCCAAAGTTAGTAAAAGGAGAGAAATCATAAGAATAAAAGGAAATTATAGCAAAAAAATCAACAAATCTAAAAGCTAGTTCTTTGAGAAAATAAATAAAATAGATAAAGTGTTAGCCAGACTCATCAAGAAACAGAGAGTGAAGAAGCAAAACAATAAAATTAGAAACGATAATGGAGAAATCACAACAGACTACACAGAAATACAAAAGATCATAAAAGATTACTATGAGCAATTATATGTCAATAAAATGGACAACGTGGAAGAAATGGACAAATAATTAGAGAAGTATAACCTTCCAAAAACTGAACCAGTAAGAAATATAAAATCTTAGAGACTCATCACAAGCACAGAAATCCAAACTGTAATCAGAAATCTTCCAGCAAACAAAAGCCCAGGACCAGATGGCTTCAAGCTGAATTCTACCAAAAATTTAGAGAAGAGTTAACATCTATCCTACTCATACTCTTCCAGAAAATTGCAGAGGAAGGTAAACTTCCAAACTCATTCTATGAGGCCACCATCACCCTAACACCAAAACCAGACAAAGATGTCACAAAAAGAAAACTACAGGCCAATATCACTGATGAACATAGATGCAAAAATCCTTAACAAAATTCCAGCAAACAGCAATATATTTAAAAAGATCATATATTATGACCAAGTGGGCTTTATCCCAGGGATGCAAGGATTCTCAATATTTGTAAATCAGTGTGATACACCATATCTACAAATTGAAAGATAAAGCCATATGATTATCTCAATAGATGCAGAGAAAACCTTTGACAAAATTCAATACCCATCTATGATTTAAAAAAAGAATCTCCAGAAAGCAGGCATAGAAGGAACATATCTCAACAAAATAAAAACCATATATGAGAAACCCACAGCAAACATTATCCTCAATGGTGAAAACTGAAAACATTTCCTCTAAAATCAACAACAAGACAGGGGTGCCCACTCTCACCATTACTATTCAACACAGTTTTAGAAGTCCTAGCCACAGCAATCAGAGAAGAAAAAGAAATAAAAGGAATCCAGATTGGGAAAGAAAAATAAAACTTTCATTGTTTGCAGATAACATGATCTTCTACATAGAAAACCTAAAAGACACCACCAGAAAATTACTAGAACTAATCAAGGATATAGCCAAGTTGCAGAACGTAAAATTAATACACAGAAATCCTTTGCATTTCTATACACTAACAATGAGAAAACAGAAAGAGAAATTAAGGAAACAGTCTATTCACCATTGCAATGAAAAGAATAAAATAAAATCAAGATAGTATGGTACTGGCACAAAGACAGAAATATAGATCAATGAAACAAAATAGAAAGCCCAGAGATAACTCCACACACCTATGGACACCTTATCTTCAACAAAGGAGGCAAGAATATACAATGGAGAAAAGACAATCTCTTTAACAAGTGGTGCTGGGAAAACTGGTCAACCACTTGTAAAAGAATGAAACTAGAACATTCTATAACACCATACACAAAAATAAACTGAAAATAGATTAAAGATCTAAATGTAAGACCAGAAACTATAAAACTCTTAGAGAAAAACATAGGCAGAACACTTTTTGACATAAACCACAGCAAGATCCTCTATGACCTACCTCTGAGAGTAATGGAAATAAAAACATAAACAAACAAATGGAATCTAATTAAAGTTAAAAGTTGTTGCACAATGAAGGAAACTATAAGCAAGGTAAAAAGACAGCCTTCACAATGGGATAAAATAATAGCAAACAAAGCAACTGACAAAGAATTAATCTCTGAAATAGACAAACAGCTTATGCAGCTCAATACCAGAAAAATAAATGACCCAAAAAGTGGACCAAAGAACTAGACAAACATTTCTCCAAAGAAGACATACAGATGGCTAGTAAAGACATGAAAAGATGTTCAACATCACTCATTAATTTAGAGAAATGTAAATCAAAACCACAATGAGGTACCGTTTCATTCTGGTCAGAATGGCGGCCATCAAAAATTCTACAAACAATAAATGCTGGAGAGGATGTGGAGAAAAAGGAACCATCTTACACTGTTGGTGGGAATGCAAACGAGTACAGCCACTATGGAGAATAGTATGGAAATTCCTTTAAAAACTGGAAATAGAACCTCTATCAGTTCAGTTCAGTTCAGTTGCTCAGTCCTGTCTGACTCTTTGCGACCTCATGAATTGCAGCACGCCAGGCCTCCCTGTCCATCACCAGCTCCTGGAGTTCACTCAGACTCACATTCATCGAGTCAGTGATGCCATCCAGCCATCTCATCCTCTGTCATCCCCTTTTCCTCCTGCTCCCAGTCCTTCCCAGCATCAGTGTCTTTCCAATGAGTCAACTCTTCGCATGAGGTGGCCAAAGTACTGGAGTTTCAGTTTTAGCATCATTCTTTCCAAAGAAATCCCAGGGCTGATCTCCTTCAGAATGGACTGGTTGGATCTCCTTGCAGTCCAAGGGACTCTCAAGAGTCTTCTCCAATACCACACTTCAAAAGCATCAATTCTTCAGCGCTCAGACTTCTTCACAGTCCAACTCTCACATCCATACATGACCACAGGAAAAACCATAGCCTTGACTAGACGGACCTTAGTCAGCAAAGTAATGTCTCTGCTTTTTAATATGCTGTCTAGGTTGGTCATAACTTTTCTTCCAAGGAGTAAGCGTCTTTTAATTTCATGGCTGCAGTCACCATCTGCAGTGATTTTGGAGTCCAAAAAAATAAAGTCTGACACTGTTTCCACTGTTTCCCCATCTATTTCCCATGAAATGATGGGACCAGATGCCATGATCTTCATTTTCTGAATGTTGAGCTTTAAGCCAACTTTTCGCTTTCCTCTTTCACTTTCATCGGACCCAGCAATCCCACTGCAGGGCATACACACCAAGGAAACCAGAATTGAAACAGACACATGTACCCTAACATTCGTTGCATCACTGTTTACAATAGCTAGGATATGGAAGCAACCTAGATGTCCATTGACAGATGAATGGATAAGGAAGCTGTGATACAAGTACATAATGGAATATTACTCAGCTATAAAAAAGAACACATTTGAGTCAGTTCTAATGAGTTGGATGAAACTGGAACCTATTATACAGAGTGAAGTAAGTCAGAAACACCAATACAGTATTAATGTATGTATACAGAATTTAGAAAAATGGTAACGATGACCCTCTATGCAAGACAGCAAAAGTGACACAGATGTAAAGAACAGACTTTTGGACTCTGTGAGAGAAAACGAAGGTGGGGTGATCTGAGAGAATAGCATTGAAGCATGCATATTACCACATGTAAAATCAATGACCAGTGCAAGTTTTATGCATGAAACAGGACACTCAAAACTGGTAGTCTGGGACAACCCAGACGGATGGTGTGGGGAGGGAGGTGGGAGAGGTTTCAGGATGGGGGTACACATGTTTACCTGTGGCTAATTCATGTCAGTGTATTGCAAAACCCACCACATATTGTAATTAGCCTCCAATTATAATAAATACGAAGAACTCCAATTATAATACAATATAAACATAGAAAATCATAATAAACATAATATAATCCAATTACAATAAATAAGAACTAAAGAGCCTCTTGATGAAAGTGAAAGAGGAGAGTGAAATTTTAGCTTAAAACTCAACATTCAGAAAACTAAGCTCATGGCATCTGGTCCCATCACTTCATGGCAGATGAATGGGAAAACACTGGAAAAAGTGTCAGACTTTATTTTGGTGGCTCCAAAGTCACTGCAGATGGTGACTGTAGCCATGAAATTAAAAGACGCCTATTCCTTGGAAGGGAAGTTATGACCAACCTAGACATCATATTAAAAATCAGAGACATTACTTTGCCAACAAAGGTCCATCTAGTCAAGGCTATGGTTTTTCCAGTGGTCATGTATGGATGAGAGAGTTGGACTATAAAGAAAGCTGAGTGCCGAAGAACTGATGCTTTTGAACTGGGGTGTTGGAGAAGATTCTTGAGAGTCCCTTGGGCTGCAAGAAGATCCAACCAGTTCATCCTAAAAGAGATCAGTCCTAGGTGTTCATTGGAAGGACTGACGCTGAGGCTGAAACGCCAATACTTTGGCCACCTCATGTGAAGAGTTGACTCATTTGAAAAGACTCTGATGCTTGGAAAGGCTGAGGGCAGGATGAGAAGGGGACGACAGAGGATGAGATGGTTGAATGGCAACACCGACTTGATGGACATGGGTTTGGGTGGACTCCTGGATTTGGTGATGGACAGGGAGGCCTGGCGTGCTGTGGTTCATGGGGGTCACAAAGAGTCGGACACGACTGAGTGACTGAACTGAACTGAACTGAACTGAATAACAAATAAATTAATGTTTTACAAAAAGCTATTTCAGCTTTCATCACCTTGGCCTTATCCTGAACAGCTGAGTGCAGAAATTTTGGTTAGAGTAAAACAGATAAAACAAGTAAGCAAAAAAACCTGTTCTTCAGGGGAATAAAACCTGGATTGGGAGTCTTAAGAAATGTGTAGAAGTTGGCCCATGTTGAAGCCCCTAAGTCACATAGAAGGCTTCATGGGGACCAGCCTGGGACTTATTACTTAAATACTCTGTGTCTCTACTCCTAAAATACTTCCTCATACTAACATTCAAGAATGTTTTAAAACTGAAATATTTATCCCAGTGCACCCAGGCATAAATAAGTACTGGTGGATAGGTTTGTAGGCTCCTGACTGAATATTCACTTACTTCTCAACAAAGACTTCACAAAATGGAATTTGAATTCACTAAAGTAATTTACTTTGTTTTCAAAGACAGAGGAAACTCCTTTTGAAGGAGGCTGTCACACAGATTTCACATTTCAGATATGTCTCCTTTGTTCATGTGTTTGCAAACACAGGAGAGGATGTAGCTCTCCATCTGGAACTTCAAGGATAATACAAGAGACAGCTGAATGTGCAAAGTGAACATCAATTTTAAAGGCAAAATGTGTAGTTGCAGAGGCAAAACAACTGTTGTTGTTGTTGTTGTTTTTAGTTTCTAGTCATTCTTTGGAGGAATTTCCAGTCTCTAAAAATTATATACATGCATTGTAAAACATTCAAACAATACAAAATATTTGCATCCCCATCTCTCTTCCCCCAAATGCCACAACTCTCATCAGAAGGAACCATTGTTAACAATTGGTCATTTCCAGATTTTTCAAATTATATACACACACATATCTGTACATACTTATATTTAGATATTATCTTTAACTATTTAAAAAATAATAGGTATATAAAGTATGCATACCATAATTTTACAGTTTAATGAATTGTCACAAATGCAATATGCCATTATAACAACTCCCCAAGTCAAGAAATAGAACACTATCAGCTCCTCAGAGGCCCCTTACATATCAATCTACTTAAAATTTTTGTACATAAATGCAACATAAGATATACATTTTCAGCCATTTACTTTATACATTTAAGAATGTTTTGATGCCAAGAATATATATACTTGTCACAGAAGTTATGTAACATGACCCTAATAGACATTTACATATTCAAATGAATACATGACCACTGGAAAAACCATAGCCTTGACTAGATAGACCTTTGTTGGCAAAGTAATGTCTCTGTTTTTCAATATGATGTCTAGGTTGGTCATAACTTTCCTTCCAAGGAATAAGCGTCTTTTAATTTCATGGCTACAGTCACCATCTGCAGTGATTTTGGAGCCCCAAAAATAAAGTCTGACACTGTTTCCACCATTTCTCCATCTATTTCCCATGAAGTGATGGGACCAGATGCCATGAGCTTAATTTTCTGAATGGTGAGCTTTAAACCAACTTTTACTCTCCTCTTTCACTTTTATCAAGAGGTTCTTTAGTTCCTCTTCACTTTCTGCCATAACGGTGGTGTCATCTGCATATCTGAGGTTACTGAAAATTCTCCTGGCAATCTTGATTCCACTTTGTGCTTCATCCATCCCAGCGTTTCTCATAATATAAGTTAAATATATATTCTTTCTCTGCATATAAGTTAAATAAAGAGGGTGACAATATATAGCCTTGATGTACTTCTTTTCCTATTTGGAACCAGTCTGTTGTTCCAAATGGTTCTAACTGTTGCTTCCTGATCTGCATACAGGTTTCTCAAGAGACAGGTCAGGTGGTCTGGTATTCCCTTCTCTTGAAGAATTGTAGACAGTTTATAGTGATCCACATAGTCAAAGGCTTTGTCATAGTCAATAAAGCAGAAATAAATGATTTTCTGGAAGTCTCTTGCTTTTTCGAGGATCCAGCGGATGTTAGCAACTTGATCTGTGGTTCCTTTGCCTTTCCTAAAACCAGCTTGAACATCTGGAAGTTCACAGTTCACGTATTGCTAAAGCCTGGCTTGGAGAATTTTGAGCATTACTTTACTAGTGTGTGAGATGAATGCAATTGTGCAGTAGTTTGAGCATTCTTTGGCCTTGCCTTTCTTTGGGATTGGAATGAAAATTGACCTTTTCCAGTCTTGTGGCCACTGCTGAGTTTTCCACATTTGCTGGCATATTCAGTGCAGCACTTTCACAGCATCAGCTTCCAGGATTTGAAATGGCTCCACTGGAATTCCATCACCTCCACTGGCTTTGTTCTTAGTGATGCTTCCTAAGGCCCACTTGACTTCACATTCCAGGATATCTGGCTCTAGATGAATGATCACACCATCATGATCATCTGGGTTGTGAAGATCTTTTTTGCACAGTTCTTCTGTGTATTCTTGCCACCTCTTTTTAATATCTTCTGCTTCTGTTAGGTCCAGACCATTTCTGTCTTTTATCAAGCCCATCTTTGCATAAGATGTTCCCTTGGTACCTCTAATTTTCTTGAAGAGATCTCTAGTCTTTCTCATTCTGTTGTTTTCCTCTATTTCTTTGCGTTGATTGCTGAGGAAGGCTTTCCTATCTCTTCTTGCTATTTGGAACTCTGCATTCAGATGCTTATATCTTTCCTTTTCTCCTTTGCTTTTCACTTCTCTTCTTTTCACAGCTATTTGTAAGGCCTCCTCAGAGAGCCATTTTGCTTTTCTGCATTTCTTTTCCATGGGGATGGTCTTAACCCCTGTCTCCTGTACAATGTCAGGAACCTCCATCCATAGTTCATCAGGCACTCTATCAGATCTAGTCCTTTAAATCTATTTCTTGATTCCACTGTATAGTCATAAGGGATTTGATTTAGGTCATACCTGAATGGTCCAGTGGTTTTCCCTACTTTCTTCAATTTAAGTCTGAATTTGGCAATAAGGAGTTCATGATCTGAGCCACAGTCAGCTCCCAGTCTTGTTTTTTTCTGACTGTATATAGCTTCTCCATCTTTGGCTGCAAAGAACATGATCAATCTGATTTTGGTGTTGACCATCTGGTGATGTTCATGTGTAGAGTCTTCTCTTGTGTTCTTAGAAGTGGGTGTTTTCTATGACCAATGCATTTTCTTGGCAAAACTCTATTAGCCTTTGCCCTGCTTCATTCCGTACTCCAAGGCCAAATTTGCCTATTACTCCAAGTGTTTCCTGACTTCCTATTTTTGCATTCCAGTCCCCTATAATGAAAAGGCCATCTTTTGGGGGTATTAGTTCTAAAAGGTCTTGTAGATCTTCATAGAACTGTTCAACTTCAGCTTCTTCAGCATTACTGGTTGGGGCATAGACTTGAATTACTGTGATATTGAATGGTTTGCCTTGGAAATGAACAAAGATCATTCTGTCATTTTTACAATTGCATCCAAGTACTGCATTTCAGACTCTTTTGTTGACCACAATGGCTACTCCATTTCTTCTGAGGGATTCCTGCCCACAGTAGTAGATATAATGGTCATCTGAGTTAAATTCACCCTTTCCAGTCCATCTTAGTTAACTGATTGCTATAATGTAGATGTTCACTCTTGTCATCTCCTGTTTGACCACTTCCAATTTGCCTTAATTCATGGACCTAACATTTCAGGTTCCTATGCAATATTGTTCTTTACAGCATCATTAGTGGAGGTGATGGAATTCCAGTTGAGCTATTTCAAATCCTGAAAGATGATGCTGTGAAAGTGCTGCACTCAATATGCCAGCAAATTTGGAATGAACACTACATATCAATATTCAAAATTTTGAATTAATTAATTAGTAGATTTTCTTCTTCCTTGTATTTTTTCCAAGTTGAATTGACAATGCTACTCACAAAGGAACAAATATATCCAAACTTTTAAATATTCATGATAGAGAAACTCGTCTCAGAAATATGCTGATAGGAACGGAATTTCATTAATTTCTTAATATTAATTTATGAATTTTTTTCTTAAAATGAAGAAAATTAAGCTAGACTTTCAAAATCTAATATCCATTTTTTCATCAGATCTCAGTTCCAACAACTTATTCTTTATGGTTATAAATTTATAATATCTTTTGATAAAATAAATGAATTAAAATCTAATGAATTCCCTAGAATGATTCTTCACTGAAGAAAAAACAATTCAAAACATCCTATTAAATTTGAAAAGTTTTCAGTGTTTATTTTTTTAAGTGTTCCATATACAAATCATCACCTATTTCAAGGTCAATTATTGTTAAATAATGGCAAATATCACAATGGTCTGTAGAAACTTTTCTTTCACGCTTTTAGTTTTCATTTCTGTTCTGTTTGCCATTGAAAATCATGTTGTATTCTTTTCTTACACAAAAGTATTAAAGTTATTAAAACTACAGAAGAAACCTGGGGAAAATATGCCTGGATGTCTCTTTTGCATCTTTAAAATGTTGAGACCAAAAACACTAGCATTTTTCCAAAGCTCAGATATTATTAACAGTATTTTCCCCCTTGATAAACCTTGTATGTCAGTGTGGAATATATAATATATAACAAGAACAATATAGTCAACTCATATAGTAAATAAAGAGAATAATTTTAGGTTTAGATTAAGCATTGTTCTTGTTGTTATTGTTCAGTCACTAACTTGTGTCTTAGTGACCCCATGGACTGCCAAATGCCAGGCTCCTCTGTCCTTTACTATCTTCCAGAGTTTGAATTTGAATCTTCTCAAATTCATGTCCACTGAGTCAATGATGCCATCTAACCATCTCATCCTCTGTCATCCCCTTCTCTTCTGCATTCAATTTTTCGCCACATGTGGTCTTTCCCAGTGAGTCAGCTCTTCACATTAGGTGACCAATGTATTGGAGCTTCAGCTTCAGCATCAGTCCTTCCAGTGAATATTCAGGACTGATTTCCTTTAGGATTGACTGGTTTGATCTCCTTGCTGTCCAAGGGACTCTCAAGAGTCTTCTCCACAACACCACAGTTTGAAAGTATCAGTTCTTGAGCACTCAGCCTTCTTTCTGGTCCAACTCTAACATCCATACATGACTATTAGAAAAACTGTAGCTTTGACCATATGGACCTTTGTTGACAAAGTGAAGTCTCTGCTTTTTAATATGCTCTCTAGCTCTGTTACAGCTTGAAAAATGGTAAATAAATGATTGATATACCTTATGGCATACCCCAAATATGAATGTGAGCTTTAACTACCTTTACGCATCATATTCAGTTTGGCCTGTGACAACATGGTTGGTCACATTTCCCTAACTATCCTAGAATTTTCTTAGATATGGTTTTGCAGCAGAAAATATTGGCCCAATCTGATTTTTTACTTACTATGGTATGATCTGAAGTAAGTACCTATATGTTTGCTTAATCCCAGACCTTGTATTAACAAAGTGCCTGCTCAAATTGAGGCCATTGGTATTTGAGACAAACTCTAAATGATATGCTAAGTATTCACATTTCTAAATACCCCATGTCAGTGCTTGTAAAAGTGTGATCACAGATCACCAGCAGCAGTAGCTGGGAACTGCTACAAAGGTAAATTCTCAGGCCTTACCATAGACCTACTGAATTTGGAAGTTAAAACAAAGCAATCTGTGTTTCAACAAGCCTTCCAAGTGATTCTGATGTGCAACTGCTGCCCCAAGCAATAACTTCTTATTATGTTCAATAATCTAAGAGAAACATACATGAATTGCTCTGATTTAATTTATACAAAGACCTCTAGTGAACTACAGTCCAAAATAGGGAGTGAGAAATTATTTATTGAAATGTGTTTCTGCATCTTTAAAATTTCTATTACACTATTCAAACCCCATGGATAGGAAGATGATTTTTAGGTGAAAAACTGCAATATTAAAAGGATTCATTTTTTATGGAACTAGTCTATGTCTTTAAGAAAAAAATAAAAACACCCTGTTTATGTATTGAAACATGAAATTCCTCCAATGTCAGAGATAAAATAAGATTGTTTTTGCTTAGTTATTGTGCAGAGGCCTTTAATCCATACCATACCCACCCCTTTAAGGACTGAGGACCTGTCTTTTGTCCTGGGCTGTTGTTCTCATGGGGCATGTCTCCAGCAGTACAGCCATGGTCCTTCTGCTGGATGGGCTATAGAAGACATGCAGGCAGCCATTGGGTTGGAAGGCCCTCACACAAAGAGTTTTAAAGACAATGGACATGACTCCTTTGCACAGGAGCTTCTGCCAGGCTCCATCTCCCTTAGATCCCTGACCACCTCCAAACTCATGATGTGCATCCCCCAGACAAAGCCCCTCATGGAAACTCCCAGAGATGAGGCAGGATTCTCTTCTCCTTCTAATCACTTCTGTGGCAAAAATTCTCCTCTAAGACTTTCCTTTTGATTTGGAAGCACAGTGTGGAATAAAAATGATTACTGTTGATAACTTTCTCTGCATATTTATGTTGCAACAACATTTGATCCCCTCAAAGCTGTGGGTAGGGGTGTGTCTCAGACTGACCAGGAAAAGATTGGAAAGGGCAGGAGAAAAGAAAAATCTCTAAGATTAGTATTTCAAGACCTCTTCCTACTACACTCAGGAAAAACAGACCAAAAAAAAAAAAAAAAAGGCAAATCTGCAGACTCATGCTGTTCATATTTGTGCTTCAGTTGCAAGACTTTGTTTGATCAGTGGCTTCATTTCAGCTAGGAAACCTGGTGGGAACTCTTCCTACTCCCTTCTATTGTTAAAAGTTCTAATTCTGAGATTGTTTTGCTCCAATGTGTATGTGTCTGCTCTTACCAGTTCAGTCCCTCAGTCGTGTCTGACTCTTTGCAACCCCATGAATTGCAGCACGCCAGGCCTCCCTGTCCATCACCAGCTCCCGGAGTTCACTCAGACTCACGTCCATCAAGTCAGTGATGCCATCCAGTCTGTTCTTATAAGCCAACTCAAATTCCTTTGGGAAGTAAGCATAATATAAATAATGGAAGAAGTAATGAAAATCTGGTCTCAGGGCATTATGTCCTAAGGCAAAACTTTGCAAAGTTGCAAATAAACTTGTGCTCTAAAATACCAATTCTTTAAATATGAATTATTTTACTTATTTAATGGAGTGTTAAGCTTTGAAATCCTATTTCTTGAGATCTTTCCAGTGCAACTATTTTTCATTTATATGACAATGTTGTCCTCATCAGTAAAACAGGAAGAGTAATAATTTCCCTCTGATATGGTAGTTGTTAACTTAGATAAGCTATATGTCAAGTGTTTGCTATCTTGCCTGGAACTTAATAATTCCAAGTGAATGCTAACTGTGGCCAGTATTGCTGTCATTGTGCGTTACTGACAAATTTGTTCAAAAAAATATTTAAAAGAGCTGCAGAGATACATGCAGATCATAACATGTAATAATTAGAAGGCAGTGAAAAAGACTAAGAATATAGGTAGTTATGATAGTCTAAGCTGATTACTCCTTTGTTATTTTGATTGTATCATTAATAGCTATCTTTATCACTGGAATTATAGTCAATTTTCAAATAATATTTAACATTTTTGAGTTATTAAGAGGATAGCTTTTTGCTTTCTCATATCTACTAATAGTCTAAATAAAGGTTTCTCCAAATGTTTGGAAATAAATAGGCATTATTACATAGATTCTGACACACACACATGTGTGTACATATGTGCACACACACACATATGGCATAAATATTACCATGTCCAGGGCACTAGTGGTCACAAGCAGCAAATTTATAGTATCTCTCTAAGGAAGAGCCCATGTTGTCTTCTAGAAAAAAGATGCATATACTAACCTGCACACTGATTTACTTAAATGACCAGAAAGCATCATATAAATGAAGCTACTGGAGAGATTTTTAGGAAATTAGATTCCTGAGCCTAGGACAAAGCTATTGAGTCAGACTCTTCCAACATGGGAGTAATCACAAGATCTTTCATAACCTGGCCTCTCCTGTTAGAATTAATAATATTGACTATAATAAGAGGTGTACTGTTGGTCACAACCAGAGGCACCTTATAATTCAATCATAGGGAAGCAATAAGAAGAATCCCATTAGAATTGGGTGCCAGAGAAATGGTTGTGATAGGCTAGAAAAAGCAAGGAAATTGATTAGAATTGCTAAAGTTAAGGTTGGGAAAGGAATAGGATTGATGAAGTATTCCTTCTTGTATCAGCAAAGAGCAACTGTGCTTTACATATGATAGATCCTGTTCTCCAGTAAACTTTGCTCTTCACACATAATTTCACGGGGGGAAAAAATGAACTCCATTTTGAATGTGACCATTTTGTATGGAAAATTGACAGAGAAAGATGTTTAGCTGGTTCAGTCATTCTGAATATCTATTTTGTGATCCTGGAGAATCCTTCCCCCAAAACTGACCTCACTTTTATTCACCTAAAACTTCACCCACACCCTCTTGTCCAAGGTCAGATGCACAGCTGATGTAAAATAAATTTGGACCCTCATCTTTCTCTCAAATTTTTCTCTAACTCTAAATCAAACATAAAGGAAAGGATAAGAAATCAGTTTCACCAGAGTGAAAGCATCACACCCTTCTGCTTGCTGACAAGAATATTCTTCATCCCAAGTGTCTTCATAAATTATTAGCATAAAGAAGAGAGAAAAATTTTTTTTTAACTGCAGCTTCTCTTTAGTCATATTTTAAACAATTAATGTCTACCAGATGAAAAGCAATTCTACTATTTGCTCTGTGTCTTTTCTTAGAAATTGATTCTATATTTGTATTGCTATGAGGCAATTGATATAGTCTGAAGTTCCCATTTGTTTGTATCCAGCATAACACTTCATGGCACCTCTTGCTACTAGCGTATTGACTCCATTATCTCATAAAGGTTATTTTAATGTCTTAATGAATTCAGCTGTTCTCTCCCTTTTTCTGAGATTCAAGAGGAAGTAGTTTTAACTTTCAAGAGCATAATTGACAGTAATACTGGGCATTTCACAGAGTTTGCTTTATCACCACAATTCTTACTAATTTTATCAATAAATATTGAATGCTTGCTCTGTGCAAATGTTCTAAATGCATTAGCTCACTTATTCCTCCTCATAACCCTATTATGTGGGTGGTAGTATTGCCCCTATTTTACAGATGAGGTGCAATGAGGTATGCAGGAATGTTAAACCATCCACTCAGAGTCACACAGTTTAATAGATGCAGAGAGGGAACTTGAACCGACATCTAGATGACTGTAGAGCTGACTTTATATTACCTTGCATGTTTACTATCATTGTGCAGTAGTTTAGTTTTGTAAATTCTGTATTTATAATAGCCTGAATTATGTTCCACAGGGACATCAGGTTCTAATCCCTGGAACCTGTAAATGTGACCTTATTTGGAAAAAGAATCTTTGCAGATGTAATTAAGTAAAGAATTTTGAGAGAATGAGATTATCCCAGTTATCCAAAAGGGCCCTAAAAACAATCACAAGTACCCTTATGAAAGGGAAGCAGAGTGAATTAGACAAAAACAGAAGAGGAGAAGGAAATCTGGAAATGGAGGCATGTATTGGAATCATAAGGTCAAAAACTAAAGAATGCCAGAAGCCATAGGAAACTAACAAATATTTAAGCAATCATGTGTTACTTCTTTGTTAATTCTATCAACAGAAGAGAGACGGTACCTTGGTAATGATAACCTTACCTGCTAAACAGTCTGATATTTTTTCAAATTAGCTCCATACTTCGATATTTTCCTTCATTATTTTCATTTTATTTATAGCCATGCTGGATCTTTGTTGCTATGCATGGGCTTTCTCTAGTTGCAGTGAGCGAGGGCTATCCCTTGTTGTGGTACAAGGGCTTTGCACTGCTTTGGCTTCTCGTTGAAGAGCACAGGCTCTAGAGTGAGGACTCAGTAGCTGTAGCACACAGGTTTAGTGTCCCCCACCTGATTTATCAAGCGAATTCCCAACCACTGGACCACCATGGATGTCCCTCCCTTCATTAGTTTAAAACAAGAGTAGGGTATACACATGGAACAGTGAAAATGTATAACTGTAGAGAGTAGATATGAGAAAGAAAATTAAAACTGAAGTCATTAATTCTTAACTCTTCATTTCATTTTTAACTCCTGTCTAAAGCACATTTGATCAGCATATACCCAGAGCTTACTCTATTTTATGTCCTTGGAGCTGCTATTTTTTTCTTGGCCATGCTCTGATGATACAGTGCCTGAGAAGCAGCCCAACTTGGCAGTTCCCTATAAGTTCCCTGCAGTTATGACTATGGGCAATTTACCCCGTCCCCCCCCTCCGCCCCCGTGTCATTACTGGCAACCTCTTTAAGAGCTTCTTGATGAAAAAATGCATTCCCTAAAAGTTTAGCTTCCTGCTTTTCTGAATTCTTGTAGGAGAAACTGGAGAAGGAAAAGCATCAGAATAAATAGCTTCCTGTTACTGATCATCTCTTCCCTTTTTCCTCCGCTAACTTGCCAGCATCAGGATAAAGTTTTTACTTCCTTAAGTGAAAAAAAAATTCTGCATCCATCAGTTATTTCTTTTAGTTTGATTTCATATTCCAATCACCTTATGAAACAATTCATACTTAAAAATATCTTGGGTGATATCAAAAACCATTTTCTAAAAGAGTTTAAAAATTGTTTTAAAATTTAAATAGAAAATTTAATATGTTTAAACATAAAATATGATATTTTGTTACTATTTGCATATCTTTTCCTGACTTTTGTCTTCTCGTTCTTACTCTTATTTAGTATCACCAAATTTATACTCTAAATTTTCTGATCTGCTAGGAAAAGACAAATAGCTTCTTAATATTCCAACTCTTTCTAATCCATTCATAAGTATAAATGTACTGAAGCCATTAACTGTTATGAGTTGAATTGTGTTCCTTCCCCCAAAGTATGTTTGAATCCTTATCCTTACTCTCTCAAAAACATGCCTGATTTAGAGACAGGGTATTTACAGAAGTAATTAAATTTTCTTTATTTTTTTAAATTGCATCATGTGGCATATGGGCCCTTAGTTCCCCGACCCAAGATCAAATCCAACTCTGAGTGGGAGCTTGG
The DNA here is from genome assembly GCA_917880005.1 of Nanger dama. NCBI lineage: Eukaryota > Metazoa > Chordata > Mammalia > Artiodactyla > Bovidae > Nanger > Nanger dama. The sequence goes on from CAKJTW010000040.1 coordinate 807,247, forward strand.
AGTTCTAACCACTGGAGCACCAGTGTAGTCCTATAAGTAACCAAGTTGCAATAAAAGTCATTAAAGTGGTCTCTAACCCCATATGACTGCTGTCTTTATTAAGAGAGAAATTTGGACACAGAGACAAACACCACACAGAGGAATGAAAATATGAAGATACACAGGCAGAAGTTGGTGATGAAACTGAAATTGTGGGTTGAGAAGCCCAGGAATGCTGCAGGTTACCCATAAGTACCAGAAGCTGGAGAAAGTAAAGAAGGATTGTTTGTTAGGGCCGTCAGAGGGAGCACAGCCCTGCCAAAACCTTGATTTTGGATGTCTGGCCTCTAGAATTGTGAGACAATAAATTAATGTTGTTTTGAAACATTCAGTTTCTTTGGTAAGAAACTAATACACTGATAAATTTTTAAAAACCAATAACTAAAGATAGAAGTATAATAAATTCTACAGACTAACACAAAAAGTGTAAAGCAATTGTCGTCAATAGAAAAATAAGTATAATATATTCTAATTGTTCATGTTTTTAAGAATGACAGTCTATATCAAATATCACCATCCCAAAGGACCATGTGGAGTCAGAGAAACTGAGAAGAAACAATTGAGGAAATCAATCACTTCAAGCCAGCATGGTTGCCTATGTCCCAAGATGTCTTACAGTTAACCACTCTATTGAAAAACAGTTCCATGATCTCAGAATTTTGCCTTTTTGAGGAATCTCAGAGATCATCTCGTAATTTTTGCAGGGATCCCTTGTAACTCACTAAGCTATACCATCTTGATGGAGCCTTCCTTAACCTTGGGAGAATTGACCCCACCACCATTTCTGACACCATGATTCCCTTGTGAAGATCCATTTATCTCAGCCCCTCTCACACTGTATTTACAATTATTTGTTTCTGTTTCTTTCTTGTCCACTCATTTGTTGGTTTCTAAAGGCTATGGATTGACACAGAGTAGCTATTCCATACATATTTTTGGAAGAACAGAATTTAACTGTATTCTAGCAGAGACATTACTTTGCCGACTAAGGTCCGTCTAGTCAAGGCTATGGTTTTTCCTGTGGTCTGTATGGATATGAGAGTTGGACTGTGAAGAAGGCTGAGCACCAAAGAATTGATGCTTTTGAACTGTGGTGATGGAGAAGACTCTTGAGAGTCCCTTGGAGTGCAAGGAGATCCAACCAGTCTATTCTGAAGGAGATCAGCCCTGGGATTTCTTTGGAAGGAATGACGCTAAAGCTGAAACTCCAGTACTTTGGCCACCTCATGCGAAGAGTTGACTCATTAGAAAAGACTCTGATGCTGGGAGGGATTGGGGGCAGGAGGAGAAGGGGACAACCGAGGATGAGATGGCTGGATGGCATCACGGAATCGATGAACGTGAGTCTGAGTGAACTCCAGGAGCTGGTGATGGACAGGGAGGCCTGGCGTGCTGCGATTCATGGGGTCGCAAAGAGTCCGACACGACTGAGTGACTGAACTGAACTGAACTGATAGGGTTTCCCTGGTGGCTCAGAAGTTAAAGCATTTGCCTGCAATGTGGGAGAGCTGGGTTCGTCCCGGCGATCCCTGGGTCAGGAAGATCCCCTGGAGAAGGAAATGGCACCCCACTCCAGTACTCTTGCCTGGAAAGTCCCATGGACGGAGGAGCCTGGTGGGCTACAGTCCACGGGGTTGCAAAGAGTCGGACATGACTGAGTGACTTCACTTCACTTCGTAGATGTCAAGGGACTCACAAAGCCACTGTAATCTGTAATAGTCTCCATTTGTTTCTTTGACAAACACAGTGGCATAATTCAGCACAAAGTTATTGTCTTACTGTTACTGTGGTCAGAAATCCAAAATCAGTCCTAATAGGTTCAAATTGCAGCACAAATAGGGCTGTTCTCTCTGGTGGATCTGAGGGGAGAGTTTGGTTTCCTGCCGTACTCAGCTTTTAGTGACTGCCTGTCTTCCTTGGCTGGTTTCTCTATATTCCACCTTCAAAGGCAGCAGTGTAGGGTTTTCCAATCTCTCCCTCAGACCTCTCTCCTCCCCTGACTCTGATCTTTCATCATTCCTCTTATAAGAGTCTTTTGTTTATAGTGGGCTTGCCCAGATGATCCGGATAATCCATCTCAAGATCCTTATCCTAATCATGTCAACTAAGTCTCAGTTTGCCATGAGAGGAAATACATTCACAGGTTACAGGGATTACAAGATGGGCATTTTTAGGGGAGCATTATTTGCCTGCAAGAGTCAAACCACCTCTTCTGGACTCTCCTTTGGTTTTTCTTGCCCCTTACAGTAAATACTCTGATGGCAACTGCATGGCATCTTCAGCCCAAGTTTATCCTCATGAATCTTCAGACTTCCATGGTAAAATGTTAAAGTCCCTACAGATATCATAAACACTGGGCTTCCCAAACTGAACTCATCTCTGCTTGTCATTTTTATCTTTTATTGAAAATTGGCTCATCAGGGGCTGCAGAAGTCACTAGCTAGGAAGCTTGGGATGTTACTTGTCTCCTCTTCTTTTTTTTTAACATTTTAATTAATATTATTATTTTACTTTACAATATTGTATTGGTTTTGCCACACATCAACATGAATCTGCCATGGGTGAACATGTGTTCCCAATTCTGAACCCCCTCTCACCTCCCCTCCCACACCATCCCTCCGGGTCATCCCAGTGCACCAGCCCCAAGCATCCTGCACCCTGCATAGAACCTAGACTGGTGATTCGTTTCTTATATGATATTATACATGTTTCAATACCACTCTCCCAAATCATCCCACCCTCGCCCTCTCCCATAGAGTCCAAAAGACTGTTATATACATCTGTGTCTCTTTTGCTGTCTCGTATACAGGGTTATTGTTACCATCTTTCTAAATTCCATATATATGCATTAGTATACTTTTTAATGTATTCTTTTTAATGGCTGAGTAATACTCCATTGTGTATATGTACCATAGCTTTCTTATCCATTCATCTGCTGATGGACATCTAGGTTGCTTCCATGTCCTGGCTATTATAAACAGTGCTGTGATGAACATTGGGGTACACGTGTCTCTTTCAATTCTGGTTTCCTCGGTGTGTATGCCCAGCAGTGGGATTGCTGGGTCATAAGGCAGTTATATTTCCAGTTTTTCATGGAATCTCCACACTGTTCTCCATGGTGGCTGTACTAGTTTGCATTCCCACCAACAGTTTAAGAGGGTTCCCTTTTCTCCACATCCTATCCAGTATTTATTGCTTGTAGACTTTTGGATCGCAGCCATTCTGACTGTCATGAAATGGTACCTCCTCTTTTTCACTTAACCCCGCTCTAGTCAATTGCCATGTGTTGCTGATTTCACTTCCAAGTTGTGCCTCAAATCTTTCTTTCTCTCATTACTCTTCATGCTATGTCGTAAGTCAGTCTCTCATCAGTTAAAATCTGGGCAATAAAATTTCTTATGTGTCTGCCTAGCTCTGGTCATGTCCTCTTTAATCCATTCTCCTATCTGCAACAATGGGCTTATTTCATAGCTGTATCTGACCCATTTAAAACTTTCTCTGGCTTCTCATCAGTTACAGAGCTGCCACAAGCTCTTTCGCTTGGCACTCAAAGCCTTCCATGATGTCATGACTCCCTCTCTACTCTCGGAACTCATTTCCCTTCACCCTTCACCTCAAGGTGGAATCAACTCCTTGGATCCAGTTTTGCTCCAAGGTTTCCCATTGGATGAGACTGAAGCCTTTTGTGGACTGAGAACACATTCTTGCTCAGCTGTTTTCTACCCTTCATTCCCCTTCCTTTGTTCTTGCTCTCCAGGTATGTATGGTCAGTACATACCTTTCATAAGAATCCACATCTCAGGGTCTTCCTTAGGGAACTCAGCCTAAAATACAATCTCATTCATCCCAGAAAATCCCAGAAAATCCTCCCCCTGACTTTCCTCCTGCCTCATCAGCTTCAATGTCATCACATAACCATGTCTAGACTGGTAAGGGAAATAGCATACTGAAATTACCTTTACCCATTATCTGAGATGGAGTTATTTACAGGAATCAATCATTCAAACTACTGCAAATATCAATGGATGTGATCAGTTCTGTAGGAAGATTTTATTCTTCCCTTAATTTACTCAGCATGGAGCACTAGTGAGTCACTTTCTGTGTTGGTTCCCCCACCCTGAATCTGAAATTGCAGGAAACTGTGATGAGGATACATTATTTTATTTAAGTGAGAAAGCTCTTGGTAATCTTAGAGAAACAGTATTTTTCCAGCTTGTCTAACTCTCAGGCAATTCCAATGCCCTAAGTCTCTAAAGTAATTTTTAAATTTTTAATGGGAGAACATTACTTCTTTGGGAGATGACTCTACTAAAGAATAATACCACATTTCATGATTTCCACTGCACAATGACAGAGAGTTGACAAAGAAAGCTTCATTTTTTTGCAGAGCATTACTCTGCTAGGAAATGCTGTGAGAGTTAACAACCAGTCTTGTCCTGAAATCAAAAGGTCAGGACAAAATATAAAAATCAAAGTGGCTTAGTCTATTATGAACAAAAACTCATGTGAAATAAGTTTTTCCAGACATCCATGACATCGCCAGGAACAATAAAAATTATCTGCTGTTTCAATTTGTGAAGATGTTAGGAAATTGGAGCAAATGGGGTGAAAATGGGGGTGGTTTCTTCCCTAATGTTCTCTGAATTATCTCTTCCTATTTTCTATGCTCCCTCCTTGGGGTAAAACTCTGTACTTTCTCTTTTCTCATTGTAAGAAAACAGTGAAATGAAAAAGAATTGAGTTGACATCCAGGAAGACAAAATATTTATTATCTGGAAAAACAAAATATACAGCCCTTACTCTTTTTGCTTTCAGTTTTCCAGCTCTTAAAATGTAGTTTTGGGAGTTTTATTTTGTGTTGCCGCTTTCTTAGGAGCAAGCATGAAGGTGAATGTGAGTATTAGAAAAGTAAAACAAATGCCTTACAAGGAGGAAGCAGCTAAATCAAATACTGGCTGGTGTGTCATTATTTTAGAGAAAGTAAAAGAAACTCTGTAAGATTTAGGGTCCTTAGGCTATATGTATATGTATGGTTGATTCATTTTGCTGTGAGTAGAAGCTAACAAAACATTGTAAAGCTACTATACTCCAATAAAAAGCAATTTAAAAATAAATATATAAAAATGAGTTTATTTATATAGCTTGTTCATGTGTCACTCTGTTTTGAGGGAAATTCATTCTTATGTTTTCAATAAATAGGTTTACCTGTGGACTTGTTCCCTAAGATACAAGAAAAGTGATTCTTCTCATTCCTTTTGTACGAAACATTTATTGATGATGCCAAGGAAGCTTTAAATTGAATAAAGGTCATCTCTTTAAAAAAAAAAAAAAGTAAGGTCTTTGATGGTGATAGTAACTTAATAGAGATATTTTTCTAACATAGGAGGCCTCCCAATGAGGGAAAAACATAAGTCCTGTAGGAGGCTAGGAATTTGAGTCTGTTTTCTGCCTTGTTTTTTGCTTGTTAGGTGACTTTTGGCAAGTCATTTAGCCTCTCTGATTTGAAATTTCTTACTTTATGCCACCTCCAAATATGTCATTTTGGTATAATGAGTATTTTTTGTAATATAAATTTATTTATTTTAATTGGAGGCTAATTATTTTACCATATTGTATTGGTTTTGCCATACGTCAACATGAATCCACCACGGGTGTACATGTGTTCCCCATCCTGAACCCTCTTCCCACCTCCCTCCCCATATCATCCCTCTGGGTCATCCCAGTGCACCAGCCCTGAGCATCTTGTATGATGCATTGAACTTGGACTGGCAATTCGTTTCACGTATGATATTACACATGTTTCAATGCCATTCTCCCAAACCATACCACCCAACAGAGTTCAAAAGGCTGTTCTATATATCTGTGTCTGTTTTTAATTAGTTACTTAAGAAACAGCTGTTTTAAGACAAACATTCTGACCCTCATATTTCCCCCTGAAAACAAGAAGTAACTCTCTCATGTGAAAGGTAAGCCTCTGTGCACCAGAAGGGTTAAAGTCATCTTTATCACAAAAAATAGGGAATTTAAGGCCAAGAAGGCTATACAACAAAACCTGTTTCTCCTTAATAAATTTACTACCCCAAGTCCAAACTTATTTGTCCTGCCAATGTTTCACAAATTTATTGTTTTAAAGGTATAAAACTTGCCTACTTTGGTTACTTCTTTGAGTCTCATATTTTTTTTGTAAGGCTCCCCATATATACAGAATTAAATTTGTTTTTCTCTTGTCAATCTGTCTTATGGCAATTTAATCACAAGCATACCTCATCCTGGGAGAAGGCAATGGCAACCCAGTACTCTCACCTGGCAAATCCCATGGATGGAAGAGCCTGATAGGCTGCAGTTCATGGTGTCACTTAGAGTCTGACACGACTGAGCAACTTCACTTTCACTTTTCACTTTCCTGCATTGGAGACGGAAATAGCAACCACTCCAGTGTTCTTGCCTGAAGAATCCCAGGGACGGGGAGACTGGTGGGCTGCTGTCTATGGGGTCGCACAGAGTTGGACATGACTGAAGCAACTTAGCAGCAGCAGCAGCAGCAGCAGCATACCTCATTCTGTGGTTCTTTGTTTTAATCTGTACATGACTGCTGGAAAAATCAGAGCTTTAACTAGGTGGACCTTTGCTGGCAAAGCAATGTCTCTGCTTTTGAATATGCTGTCTAGGTAGTTCACAGCTTTTCATCCAGCAGTAAGTGCCTTTTAATTTCATTGGTTGCAGTAACAATCTGCAATAATTTTGGAGCCCCTCCCCCAAATAAAGTGTTTTGGTATTTCCATTGTTTCTCCATCCATTTGCTAAGCAATGATGGAACCAGATATCATGATCTTACTTTTCTGAATGTAGAGTTTTAACCAAAGATTTTCACTCTTCTCTTTCATTTTCATCAAGGGGTTCTTTACATCTTCTTCACTTTTTGCCACGAGAGTGATTTCATCTAAGTATCTGAGACTCTATACAATAAGATTCATGTTGTTTTCATGCCTGCTAACACAAAACCCATTCTGAAGGCCATGGATCAGAGTCATTTAGGCTTTCAAGTTTTATTTTTTGAAAAGTACATTTTATAAGGCTTTATCTGCCATCATTTCATGGGAAATAGATGGGAAACAGTGGAAACAGTGTCAGAGTTTATTTTGGGGGCTCCAAAATCACTGTAGATGGTGATTGCAGCCATGAAATTAAAAATGCTTACTCCTTGGAAGGAAAGTTATGACCAACCTAGATAGTATATTAAAAGCAGAGATATTGCTTTGCAAAAAAGGGCCATCTAGTCAAGGCCATGGTTTTTCCAGTGGTCATGTATGGATGTGACAGTTGGACTGTGAGGAAAGTTGAGCGCTGAAGAATTGATGATTTTGAGCTGTGGTGTTGGAGAAGACTCTTGAGAGTTCCTTGGACTGCAAGGAGATCCAACCAGTTCATCCTAAAGGAGATCAGTCCTGGGTGTTCATTGGAAGGACTGATGCTGAAGCTGAAACTCCAATGTTTTGGCCACCTCATGCGAAGAGTTGACTCACTGGAAAAGACTCCGATGTTGGGAGGGATTGGGGGCAGGAGGAAAAGAGGATGACAGGGGATGAGATGGCTGGATGGCATCACCGACTCGATGGACATGAGTTTGAGTGAACTCCAGGAGTTGGTGATGGACAGGGAGGCCTGGTGTGTGCTTCAATTCGTGGGGTCACAGAGAGTCGGACACGACTGAGCATCTGAGCTGAACTGAACTGAACTGATCTGGATGGGCAAAGGCAGTTGAAAACCTTTTGAAAAGGATCCACCATTCTTGATGCCATTAAGAACATCCATGGTTCATGGGAATAGCTAAAAATATCAACATTAATAGGAGTTTGGAATAATTTGATTCTAACCCTCATGGATGACTTTGAGGAGTTCAAGACTTCAGTAGAGGAAATAAATATAGATACGGTAAAAGCAGCAGGAGAACTAGAAGTTCTGAAGATGTGACTGAATGGCTGTAATCTCATGATCAATCTTCAATGGCTGAGGAGTTACTTCTTATGGATGAGTGAAGAAAGCAACTTCATGAGATGAAATCTACTTCTAGTGAAAGTGCTGTGATAATTGTTGAAATGACAAAAAAAAAAGGATTTAGAATATTACATAAACTTAGATCATGAAGCAGCAGCAGAGTCTGAGATGACTGACTCCAATTCTGACGGAAGTTCTAATGTGGGTAAAATGCTATCAAACTGTACTGCATCCTACAGAGAGATCATTCATGAAAAGGAAGAATCAATCAATGCCGCAAGTTCATTGTTGTCTTATGTTAAAAAATTGCCACAACCACCTCAGTCTTTAGCAGCCACATCCTTCATTAGTCAGTAGCCATCAACATTGAGGCAAGACCCTCCACCAACAGAAAGATTATGACTTGCTCAAGGTTCAGATGATGGTTGGCATTTTTTAGAAATAAAGTATACTTAATTAAGGCATATACACTGTTTTTCAGACATAATATTATTGCACATTTAATATAATACAGTATAGGGTAAATATAACTTTTATATGCATTAGGAAACCAAACAATTTACGTGACTCCCTTTATTGCAATATTTGCTTTATTGGGGGTAGTCTGGAACAGACTACCAAGGTATGCCTATAACTGGTCAGTCAAAGAACCTAGAAGAAAGGAAGGAAAACATTTTCTACGTCTCGAAAATATTGAGATAATAATAATACTGATGTTAATTATAACAATGGTGACATTTACTAAGCACATCATACCTGCTGTGTGAAATGTTACACATATATCTCATACTCTTTTTTCAAAACCTTTGATATAGATATTCCAATTCCCATTTCATAGAACTAGTATATCCATTAAGAGGAATTTGTGCCACAGGAAACCTAATCCAACTGACTTTTACAATAGGGAGAATTGATTACTTTCCGTAATAAGAAGTCTCAAACTCTGTTGATGCAGGAGCTCAAGAAGTTAGCAGGGGCTATGGTATTGGCACCACTTCCTTCTTCCATCCTTGGCATGTGGATTTTGACTATTCTCACTTGACTTTCTTCCCACAGGATGGTTCCCAGTCTTCTAGAAATCATACTCTCTTACAGTGGTGAACAGTAACAAGAGGGGTTATTATGGCCAGGAAAATGTCCTCACAGTTCTCCCAGGCTTTCTTTATATCTTGTTGACCAGAAGTGGATAAAATCTACATCTTCAAAACAATCTCCAGCAAGAGGCATGAAATTATTTTGATCTCTTCAGAACAACTTAATTGATCTTTGGAACAAAAGAGAGGCTCAGCCACTTCTAAAGAACAGAGCTTGAAAACAGCTGAGCAGAATTAGGGGCAGGGCCCTGGTAGATGGCTGAGCATCCTGACATATGAACAAACAGAAATTCATGTGTGGCAAAGTCAATACAATATTGTAATGTAATTAGCCTCCAATTAAAAAAAATTTTAATTTTTTAAAAAGGAAAAAAAAAAGATAGGCATAAGATTAAAAAAAAAAAAAAATCAGACCAGTTCAGTCACTCAGTCATGTCCAACTCTTTGTGATCCATGGACAGCAGCACACCAAGCTTGCCTGTCTATCACCAATCTGGAAGGTTGCTCAAACTCTTATCTGTCAAGGTGGTGATGCTATCTAACCATCTCATCTTCTGTCATCCCCTTCTCCTCCTGCGTTCAGTCTTTTCCAGCATCAGCTTCTTTTCCAATAAGTCAGTTCTTAGCATCAAGTGGCCAAGGTACTGGAGTTTCAGCTTCAGCATCAGTCCTTCCAATGAATAGTCAGGACTGATTTCCTTTAGGATGGACTGGTTGGATCTCCTTGCAGTCCAAGGGACTCTCAAGTCTTCTCCAACACCACAGTTCAAAAGCATCAAAGCTTTGATGCTCAGTTTTCTTTATAGTTCAACTCTCACATCCATACATGACTACTGGGGAAAAAAAAAAAGAGAAAGCTTTAACTAGATGGACCTTTGTTGGCAAAGTCATGTCTCTGCTTTTGAATATGCTGTCTAGGTTCATCATAACTTTTCTTCCAAGGAGCAAACATCTTTTAATTTCATGGTGGCAGTCACCATCCACAGTGATTTTGGACCCCAACAAAATAAAGACTCTCTGTTTCCATTGCTTCCCCATCTATTTGCCAAAAAATAATGGGGCCAGATGCATGCTCTTTGGTTTTTGAATGTTGAGTTTTAAGCCAGCTTTTTCATTCTCCTCTTTTACTTTCATCAAGAAGCTCTTTAGTTTCTCTTCACTTTCTGCCATAAGGGTGGTGTCATTTGCATATCTGAAGTTATTGATATTTCTCCCTGCAATCTTGATTCCAGCTTGTGCTTCATTCAGCCCAGCATTTCACATGATGTACTCTGCATAAAATTTAAATAAGCAGGGTGACAACATATGGCCTTGACGTACTCTTTTCCCAAATTGGAACCAGTCCGTTGTTCCATGTTTGGTTCTGACTGTTGTTTCATGACCTGCATACAATTTTCTCAGGAGACCGGTAAGGTGGCCTGGTATTCCCATCTCCTGAAGAATTTTTCAGTTTGTTGTGATCCACACAGTCAAAGGCTTTAGTATAATCACTAAGCAGAAGTAGATGTTTTTCTGGAATTCTCTTGCTTTTATGATGATCCAACAGATGTTGCAATTTGATCCCTGGTTTTTCTCTGACTTCTCTAAAACCAGTTTGAACATCTGGAAGTTCTCAGTTCATGTACTGCTGAAGCCTAGCTTGGAGAATTTTGAGCATTACTTTGCTAGCGTGTGAGATGAGTACAACTGTGTGATAGTTTGAACAATCTTTGGCATTGCCTTTTGGGATTAGAATGAAAACTAACCTTTTCCAGTCCTGTGGCCACTGCTGAGTTTTCCAAATTTGTTGACATATTGAGTGCAGCACTTTCACAGCATCATCTTTTAGGATTTGAAATAACTCAACTAGAATAGCTCACCTCCACTAACTTTGTCCATAATGTTGCCTCTTAAGGCCCACTTAACTTCTCACTCCTGGATATCTGGTGCTAGGTGAGTGATCACACCGTTGTGGTTGTTTGGGTCATTAAGTTCTTCTGTGTATTTTTGCCACCTCTTTAAAATTTTCCACTTCTGTCAAGTCCATACCATTTCTGTCCTTTATTGTGCCCATCTTTGCATGAAATGTTCCCCTGGGATCTCTAATTTTCTTGAAGAGATCTTTAGTCTTTGGCATTCTATTGTATTCATCTATTTTTTGGCATTGATCACTGAGGAAGTCTTTCCTATTTCTCCTTGCTATTCTTCGGAACTCTGCATTCAGATGGGTGTATCTAACCCTAACCCTTTTCTCCTTTGCCTTTTGCTTCTCTTCTTTTGTCAAGTATTTATAAGGCCTCCTCAGAAAACCATTTACATTTTTGCATTTATTTTCTTGAGGATGGTTTTGATCACTGCCCCTGTACAATGTCACAAATCTATGTCCAGAGCTCTTCAGGCACCCTATCAGATCTAATCCCTTGAATTTATTTGTCACTTTCACTGTATAATCATAAAGGATTTGATCTAGGTCATACCTGAATGGGTTAATGGTTTTCCCTACTTTCTTCAATTTAAGTCTGAATTTGGCAATAAGGAGTTTATGATCTTGAGCCACAGTCAGCTCCCAGTCTTGCTTTTGCTGACTGTATAGAGCTTTTCCATCTTTGGCTGCAAAGGATATAATCAATCTGATTTCAGTATTGACCATCTGGTGATTTCCATGTATAGAGTAATCTCTTGTTTGTTGGAAGAAGGTGTTTGCTGTAACCAGTGCATTTTCTTGGCAAAACTCTTTTATCCTTTGCCCTTCTTCATTCCGTACTCCAAGGCCAAGTTTGCCTGTTACTCCAGGTATCTCTTGACTTCCTACTTTTGCATTCCAGTCCCCTATGATAAAAAGGACATCTTTTTGGTTGTTAATTCTAGAAGGTCTTGTAAGTCCTCATAGAACCATTCAACTTCAGCTTCTTTGGCATTAGTGCTTGGAGCATAGACTTGGATTACTGTGATATTGAATGGTTTTCCATGGAAGCGAAAAAGGATCATTATGTCATTTTGAGATTGCTCCCAAGAACTGCATTTCAGACTCTTTCATTGACTTTGAGGGCTACTCCATTTCTTCTAAGGGATTCTTTCCCACAGTAGTAGATATAATGGACATCTGAATTAAAATCACCCATTCTGGTCCATTTTAGTTCACTGATTCCTAAAATGTCAATGTTATCTCTTGCCATCTCCTGTTTGACCACTTCCAATTTGCCTTGATTCATGGACCTAACATTCCAGGTTCCTATGCAATAATGTTCTTTGCAGCATCAGACTTTGCTTCCATCACCAGTCATATCCACAGCTGGGCATTGTTTTTGCTTTGACTCAATTTCTTCATTCTTTCTAGAGTTATTTCTTAAAACCAAATAATAGTGTTGCCCATATTCAGAGCCAGTTAATGGCAGAGTCAGGATTTAAACCTGGCTCTAAAAACATACATTCTAATACTTTCTGAAATTCATTCCCCAAGTGTATCTTGTTTCCAATTTAAAATTTGTTACAGAAAGTCTAAATCAATTCCAAGGTACATGCTGAGAAGTCTTATGAACCAGAAATGCAGACAAGCTGAATTTCATTTGCCCCATCATCTTAGACCTTGGCTTTCTCCCATCTCAGCCCCTAATTCTGCATTAGAAAAAATAGGGTGGGTATATATGTATACATATAGCTGATTCATTTCATTGTATAGCAGAGAATAACACAGCATTACAAAGCAATTATACTGTAAGAATCATCTACAGAAAAAATAAATACAGCATGCCAAATACTGGAAAAATTTTTAATAAAAATTGTGATGCTTCACCAAGAACAACAACAAAAAACAAAACAAAACACAGGTAATATCATTGGCCATATTCCCTTTCCCTCAAATTTTCTGTGCAAACATCAGCGAGCATGATGCATCCACCTCTAATTTGTGATAGGAATCCAGGAGAGGTATTCAAATCACCCTCTACAGCACACGTTCTGTGAATCAAGATTCCACTCAACAACCTTACTCACATGAGAGGCAGCCCTATTGACAAATGTGAATGATATGATTACTGAAGACAAATGCCCCCTCTTCCAGGTGAAGATGTTCCTTCTTTGAACATACTATGAGCAGAATCAAGCCATAGACATGTTGAAGAATAGAGTGGTTTGATAAGTGCACATTGAAAAACCAAAGCACAAAAAAGGTTTTCAAGGAAGAGTTAGAAAGTTGAAAGATCAAATGGATAGTTTAATCCTACAAGCAGAGGTGGGACTATGAGTAATCAAAGATGGGGCAAATACAGTTGTTTCCTTAAAAGAAAAAGAAAAATATGTTTCCCCAGTTTGACTTAACTAGTATTTGCTCACTTGTAGCAGTTAACATAACAACATGGTATGTATTTCATCAGATACCAAAGAACTCTGAGTTGGAGACACATAGGCAAAACATTTTAGAGATTATCATTTGTATTGTAAATATCAGGGAACAGCACGACTTTATGTAATTGAATTGTTTTTGCATTCTATTATATCATCTTCTTTATTTTCACATGTTCAATACCCTGCCGCCTATATTTTGAGTTCATTCTGTAACTCTAGCTCTGACTCACTGATATTAAAATGATCTCTTAATTGTGTAAATCTTTTCCCCACTTTTTTGTGCTGCAATTGCCAATAATTAACAATCATGCCACCTTGTTATAAGTTATGCTTCTGGGAGTTCCTTTGCCTTCTAACTAGTTCAAGGTCCCACAGGGCAATGCCTTTGTTTTTAACCCATCCCTTGTGGTGATACAGTCCAATTTTTCCCAGGGCCTCTCCTGGGCAATGCAGTAGGATTGTTCATGAGGAAATCAACACTCCTCCCCAAACAGCAGGAATACTCTAAGTGCTTATTAGTTGTTCCCATGCAATATAAATCCAGAATATCTGTCCAGGTTCAAGAAGAGGTTCAGAAATAAGGTTCTTCTTAATTAGAGATGTCTGATCCTCTCAGTCATAACGAAGATGTGTCTAAATTCATGTCAAAATCCTTCTCTTCTCTTGTGAGATTCCTAAATAAAGAGCTGATGTCACGAGACTAAACTGCCACTGATGGAACACTTTCAGGGTCCCACACTTTCAGGCATGAGTCATTTTCTGCTAAAAGTTGTGTTTCCTTTGCTTTTCATCATTAATTAAACCTGTGTTTATGTTTGAGCTGCTACAACTACTCAGCTGTCAATATTAAAATGAAGCAGCATGGTTATCAAGTAACATTATTATTCCCTTAAACAAAACTTGACAAAAAGAAGCCTAATTTAAGCTCATTGTTCACTTAGGAGGTAGATACAGTTACAGAAGCCTCAGAATATATTTCTACAAAGTGTACAGAAGAGTAGCTTTACATCGTATAAATGAGCTGACTTGCTGTTATGTGAGTGAATGCTCAGTTCTGTCCAACTCTTTACAACCCTGTGGATTGCAGCCCACCAGGCTCCTCTATTTATGGAATTTTCCGGGAAACAATACTGCAGCAGGTTGCCAATTTCTCTTCCAAGGGATATTCCCAACCCAGGGAACCCATGTCTCTTGCGCCTCCTACATTGGCAGGTGGATTTTTACCACTACACTGTGCCACCTGGGAGGTTTGGTACCTATTATTCCATAATAGTTGAATAAACTTTTATCTGATAATTTGAGGTGATTCAGTCTCTGCTAAAGTTGTCTTTTTGATAAATATTTAAAGTACCTGTGAAGCTCATTCAAAGTTTAGACTCATTGTGAAGACTATTGCTGCCTCTCTCAAGAAGAGACCATTCTGCCTTTTCATGAGATAGAGTCTAGGTACAGAGAGAACCGTCAATTGTCTGCTCCAGAGAAAGTGTCTCTTCTCTGCTGTCTCTAGCTGGTTCTTGGACTCTGGCCCCTGTCCCTGCTAGAGATGCTGCTCAAGTCTCTTTGGCTCATATTCTGCTCTCAGCCCAAGATAGAATTGTGATGACAATTGCTTCTGGGAAGCTAAGCTATTGCTCCCTACTGCCTGGGCTTCCCATCTTCCTCCCTTGAACTTCAGATATTGAGCTGCACTAGACTTTGGCCTCGTTACTCCCTAGCCTTACTATCTTTCCATACTTCTCTAACTCCCCCGACCCTCCCTGAGCCTCTCTTCCCCACCCCGTACCGTTCCAACCACCCTGATTTAATTTTGAAGCACTTTCTACATTCTCTCTTTCTCCCTGCCCCACAGAGGTCCCACAGGAGAACTTTCTGAATCTGTTCCACACCTTATTGGAACTAAGGGGAAGCAGGCAGA
The DNA here is from genome assembly GCA_917880005.1 of Nanger dama. NCBI lineage: Eukaryota > Metazoa > Chordata > Mammalia > Artiodactyla > Bovidae > Nanger > Nanger dama. The sequence goes on from CAKJTW010000040.1 coordinate 822,613, forward strand.
GGCTGCTACAGGTCCTCCCATACCTCAACACAACACATATCTATGACATCACAGCAGCTGTGCCCTGTCTGTGCCTGGCTGTTACTGACAAGTTGGCACTCACTGGGGACTGGATAATACTAGTGTTGGTGGACCAGTGGAGTGAAAGTCAACAGTCTTAGACTCAAGAAACATTGAAAGAAGAGGTCACGGTGCATTTAGGAAGGAACTTCCTTCCCTTTGCTTCTTGACTAGAAAGAGGTCTCCTCTAGAATCACATTCCTGGCCTTTCTGCCACATCACTCCTTCCCAGAAAATGAGGAGCTGATCTGATGCTGTACTGTGGAAAGAACACAGAAGAGGAGCCATATTCTTTCCCCCCCTCTCTGCAGCTTCTGACCTGCAGAACACACTGGTTCTTCTCTGCCCTCTTGAGGTAAAGGGAGCAGCCCTTGCCAGAGAGGCATACACTTGTCCCACCCAGTGACTGGGTGTCAGCCTAGTGAGGTAGAGAAATATCAGCCTATAACTAGAGGACCTAAGCTGTGATCTCCCATATTCACTTTGTCATCAATCTCAATTTCTCTAAATCTTGTTTCTCTCTCAGTTTGGATCTCAACTGGAACAGGAAACAAGGCATTATTTAATAGTTGCCTCAAATCCCTGTAAAGACAACATTCTCAATAACTTTTGCTGTATAGGCAGCAAAGCCATATGGCAGTGGAAAGAAGAGAAATGTGGGATCAAGAGTTTTGTTTTGTTTTGTTTTGTTTTTTTTTAATGGGAGATACAACAGTGTATTTGTATATAATAGGGTGATCCTATAGTAAGGAACAAATAATAGAAGATGCAGGAAAGGGTGATAATTGCAGGACCAAGTCCTTCACTAGATGAAAGGAATGCATCACATCTAGGATCCTAGAAGAATGATTGCCCTGAGATGAGAGGGAATGGTCGCCCATGGAAACAAAAAGGAAAGCAGAAAACGGGTTCAGATATAATTCATGGTCTGGGGAGGAACCGGAAGTTATCTTCCTATTGTTTCCGTTTTCTCAGTGAGATGAAAGAGCGAGGTCATCTACTATTACAATATGGACCAGACTAAATATTCGGAGAGCTTCATTGATTCTATCCAGCAGTAATTCAGTTTCACCCAACGTCCATGTGATTTCTTCAACTTTTAACTAAATATGAAGATTCCTACCACTGTATGGATTCTCCTATTGTGTTTTTTTGTTTGTTTGTTTGTTTACTGTAAATGACTTTAAGTTCTTCTTAAATGTAGAATGGGTAAATAATTAAACAGATGGAAATCAGTAAGTGGGTAAAGTAAATGCATGCTGATTGTAAAATATCATAGCCATGCTTCCCCATAAGAAAATTGCATTAAACTATATAACAAGGAAGAAATTCTGTCTTGTATTTCCCTAGGTGGAATTTTGAGAGCAGTATACTCTTGTTTGCATAACCTTGCTAACAGCTTAGGTTCCAAGACAAACTATCCATCTTTTCAGCATCTTGACACTGCCTCAGAGGGGCTATTTAAAATATTCCAATACATCTTCAATAAATATTTTGGAGTGATAAGCTTTTTTCTTTTCATCTTGATGAGGAGAGACTCAGACATGGGGTAACCAAGAAGCTTACCTTGTGTTTTTATATAAAACAGGAAAAAATTTTGAAAGAAATCAAAGATATTAGTCAAATTTATGAGACTAAACTCTCCTTGTCCTTCATCCCATTGTGATCTTATATGCTTGAATAAAAATTATGACATAAAAAGTAAAGGATTAATGAGTTGACAAAACTGAACATTCAGTTCAGTTCAGTTCAGTCGCTCAGTCGTGTCCAACTCTTTGCGACCCCATAAATTGCAGCACAACAGGCCTGTCCATCCCCAGCTCCTGGAGTTCACCCAAACTCCTGTCCATCGACTTGGTGATGCCATCCAGCCATCTCATCCTCTGTCATCCCCTTCCCGTCCTGCCCCCAATCTGGCCCAGCATCAGAGTCTTTTCCAATGAGTCAACTCTTCACATGAGGTGGCCAAAGTGTTGGAGTTTCAGCTTTAGCATCATTCCTTCCAAAGAACACCCAGGATTGATATCCTTTAGAATGGACTGGTTGTATCTCCTTGCAGTCCAAAGGAGTCTCAAGAGTCTTCTCCAACACCACACTTCAAAAGCATCAATTCTTCAGTGCTCAGCTTTCTTCACAGTCCTACTTTCACATCCATACATGACCACTGGAAAAACCATAGCCTTGACTAGATGGACCTTTAAGTATACTTAATTGCAAAGTTGAAAATATTGAGAAGTAAAAACAGACAAATCTGTGAATACTGGGACATCATATTCCATTGGGAATGCCAGTTATCTAATGTTTATATGATTAGTATAGCTAACCATCTATGATAAAAAATTACTCATTTTTCTATGCTTATTTTCAAAAAATATTATTTGATTTTTATCATCAGATCAATATTTTAATCAAAGAAACTATGTTTGAAGTTTAAACAGTCCCAGATGTCAACTCCCTAATTTTCACAGTTATTCCATTTAGATTTTATTAACTTCTTTTATCAGATGATGAGAAGGAGAGGGGATCAATACATATACTGATTCTTGCTTCACAAGTTTAAGAGGAAGAAAAAGAACTTTCCCCACACAAATAAAACTGAGAAAGCCTCTTTTATCCTATTTTTTTCTTGCCACTCTGCTGAGACTATGGGAAGGTACAGGTAATAGTAACTGCAGTTGCTAATACAACTGAGCCACTTTTCCCAGTTGGCATGGCCACTGTTGAGTGACTATATGGTCTAGTTTCCAGCTTATGTGTGCTCAGATAATGTAAGTTGGTATGGCCCAGAATCTTGCTCTCATTCTGGTTCTCTCTGCTTTCTTGCTTACAGGAGATAGGGTGATAAGTTATCCTAAGGGCCTAGTCATCATTTTTTCTCTCTGCTCTTTTTAAACATCACTTGGGCCCTAGAGAACTTGCATCACTTTAGGATTAACAGGAGACACAGGGAATTAGACAGAAAAGACTGTCATTTGGTCCTTAAGCCCAAGTTGGATTTTCCAGCTCTATGGGGGATTCTTATACTATGATGTCAGGCAGAGTTCAGTTCAGAGTAAAGTTGATGATTTGATTTCCCTTAGTAATTTTAACTCTTCGTATTTGAAATAATACCATTGGGAGGTGAATACTATTGATTGGTTATCTGTTAGCTATTTGACACCATCTATTTTGGGATTCCCTGGTGGCTCAGACGGTAAAGAATGTGCCTGCAATGCAAGAAACCTGGGTTCAATTCCTCAATGAGGAAGACCCCTTGGAAAACAGAATGGCTACCCACTCCACTATTCTTGCCAGGAGAGCTCCATGGACAGAAGAGCCTGGTGGTCTACAGTCCTTTGGACATGACTGAGTGACTCTTTCCTTGGTTAAAAATGGTATGAAATGATTGGAGTCTTTAATGTTGCATTCAGTTACAGTTTAATTCAAGAAGACTAAGCTGTAACCTAAAACTATCCTGTCACTTAAGCAACAAAATTTAATTTCAAATTAGAAATTCCTTTTTCTATGCATTAGAAGCCAATGTAATTTAGCAGTTGAAAAGAGTTGGCTTGTTTGCACAAAAATAAATGTTAATGTTCTTGGGAAAATACATTCCTTGGAACAAACTACAGAACAATATCATATTTTAAAAAGTCTTCTGCAAAAGTAGGCAACAGTACTTTCATTCTCTCATTCATCAGTCTTTGCTTACCTTTTAGGTAATCTTCTTTACAGTCTGTACCTAAGTTTTTCATTGGTCCAAGTGCCCAAAGTTGTTACCTTCCTTCTACAGTTCAGTCTTAGCAACAGCAACAATATCCTTCTCATCTCCTTATCCTCCTGCCTTCAATATTTCCAAGCATTAGGGTCTTTACAAATGACTCAGTTCTTCACATCAGGTGTCCAAAGTATTGGAGTTTCAGCTTCAGCATCAGTCTTTCTGAATGCTTAATGGAAACCAATGTCAAAATGACTCATCCACAAGACTTCCACCTGGGACTATCACCAAGATCTGTGAAACAAGGCCTCTGTGATAACCTGGGCTTCTTGCTGTGTAGAAACTGACTTTCAACAGGGGAGACCCGTTGGGAAGCATCTGGACAGCCTGGGTTCCCAGAGGCAAGGCAGAAGTTGCATGGTTTTTTCTAATCTAGTCCTGGACTTCAGTGAATATTGAAGTGTCACTTCCCTGAGTTCTGTTGGTTACAAGGTCATGCCAGCTGCCAACAGAGGCACATTAGATCCTACCTTTTGAAAAGAGAAATAACAAATAATTTATGACATCTTAATCTGCCAAATATTGGTCAAGGGGTTCAGTTCAGTCAGTCAGTCCTGTCTGACTCATTGCAACCCCTTGGACTGCAGCACACCTGGCTACCCTGTTGATCACTAACTCTCAGAGCTTTCTCAAACTCATGTCCGTTGATGCCACCCAACCATTTCATTCGCTGTCATTCCCTTCTCCTCCTGCCTTCAATCTTTCCCAGCATCAGGGTCTTTTGTAAAGAGTCAGTTCTTCACATCAGGTGGCCAAAATGTTGAAGTTTCAGCTTCAGCATCAGTCCTTCCAATGAACATTCAGGACTGATTTCCTTTAGGATTCACTGGTTTGATCTCCTTGCTGCCCAAGGGATTCTCAAGAGTCTTCTTCAACACAATTGAAAAGCATCAATTCTTCAGCACTCAGCTTTCTTTATGATCCAACTCTCACGTCCATACAAGATGACTGGAAAAATCATAACCTTTACTAGACGGACGTTTGTCAGCAAAGTAATTTCTCTGCTTTTTAATATGCTGCCTAGGTTTGTCATTGTTTTTCTTCCAAGGATCAAAGGGCTTTTAATTTCATGGTTGCAGTCACCATCCACAGTGATTTTGTAGCCCACAAAAACAAAGTCTATCACTGTTTCCATTGTTTCCTCATCTATTTGCCATGAAGTGATGGGACCAGATGCCCTGATCTTTGTTTTTTTGAATGTTGGGTTTTAAGCCAGCTTTTTCACTCTCCTCTTTCACCTTCATCAAGAGGCTCTTTAGTTCCTCTTCACTTTCTGCCATAAGGGTGGTGTCATCTGCATATCTGCGGTTATTGATATTTCTCCTAGCAATCTAAAACCCACCTTCTAGAATGCTCACAAGAACCTCTCTCAGAAAAGATACAACAATCGTGGAAGCATTTGATTCAGAGATGTTTTTAGATATACAAGCCTCATAGATTGAGTAATTATTTCCATTGGGCTCATTGGAAGAATATAATCATTTTTCTCCCTGCTACTCTGTTTACTGGTATACAAGGTAGTGAAATTCTTGGAAAGATTGAAAATATTGCTTTATTAACATTGATTTCCAGGAGAAATTTTTTCCATCTGGTCTTTTAAACCAGGGATATTATTTTCCACCAGATGTGTTTAGTATAAGTGGTCAAATAGTGTCATGTTATTTTTCTGTTTTAGCTTTGTTTTTAGTTGAAATATTTAGTTTAAATATTCATGTCTTTTAAAATCATAGCTTTGATAGAACCCATTTCCCCAGAAAGAAGGCCTAGAAGCAGAAAATATCATCAATAAATTGTGATGTAGTCATTGCTTATGTACTGGAATCTATGTTTTGGTCTGATAAAGAAAGAAGAAATCTTTTCACTTGAAAAATATATCTAGTCTTGACAGGCATACTTAAGCAATTGTCTGTGATTTTTTTCCCACCTTTTTATTTTCCAGGAAAACGTCAACTTTGTCTTGATTTGTTTGGTTTGAAATTATGTAGCCACACTTTACCCCAGTTGGGAGATTGTGTTCACCTATGGCTGATTCGTGTCAATGTATGGCAAAACAAATACAGTATTGTAATTAAAAAATAATAATAATAAATAAATAAATTAAAAATGAAACATGTATATTTTCGTGTAAGAAACGAAGCACCAATCTATGTTCAATGTAGGATGCAGGATGCATGGGGCTGATGCACAGGATGACTCAAGTAGAGGATGTGGGGTGGGAGGTGGGAGGGGGTTTCGGCATTGGGAGATTGTGTTCACCTATGGCTGATTCGTGTCAATGTATGGCAAAACAAATACAGTATTGTAATTTAAAATAAATAAATAAATTAATTAATTAATTTTAAAAAAGACATCCATAAAACACACACACAAAAATAAATAAAATAAAGTTTTTCAGGTGATGCAGCTCAAAAAAAAAAAAAAATTGTCTCAAGCTAGGCAGAAAAGTACTATAATAGTTGTTTTTACCACCAATGTTAGGTTTAAATAGCATTCAACAAACCAAAACCAACAAAAAAGTGGAGGAAGATTGAAAAATTTATTCTCCATCATTTCTGGCCCAGTGCTTCTCAAATATTAACATACATACAGATTATTTGGAAAACTTGAATGGGTCTTGAATGGGGCTGAATATTTTGCATTTTCAAAAGCTTCCTGGAGATGACCATGTCACTGGTTAACAGACCACATTTGGAGCATCAGAGGGGTAGATTGACTTAGCAAGAATTTGATTTGACTGGGATGGAAATATTCAGAAATAGAGTTGGCAGAGACTCATTCCCTAATTAGATGGACTGCCAAGAGCAACACAGTTTAATGTATTTAAAAATCTTAAAGTTTTCAATTTTAAAAAGTCAATTAATGTTTGCAACTTTTAAGGAATCTCCACACTGTTTTCCATAGTGGCTGTACTAGTTTGCATTCCCACCAGCAGTGTAAGAGGGTTCCCTTTTCTCCACATCCTCTCCAGCATTTATTGCTTGTAGACTTTTGGGTCGCAGCCATTCTGACTGGTGTGAAATGATACCTCATTGTGGTCTTGATTTGCATTTCTCTGATAATAAGTGATGTTGAGCATCTTTTCATGTGTTTGTTAGCCATCCGTATGGCATACACACTGAGGAAACCAGAATTGAAAGAGACACATGTACTCCAATGTTCACTGCAGCACTGTTTATAATAGCCAGGACATGGAAACAACCTAGATGTCCATCAGCAGATGAATGGATAAGAAAGCTGTGGTACATATACACAATGGAGTACTACTCAGCCCTTAAAAAGAATAAATTTGACTCAGTTCTAATGAGATGGATGAAATTGGAGCCGATTATACAGAGTGAAGTAAGCCAGAAAGAAAAACACCAATACAGTATACTGACACATATATATGGAATTTAGAAGGATAGTAATGAAGACCCTCTATGTGAGACAACAAAAGAGACTCAGAGGTATAGAACGGACTTTTGGACTCTGAGGGAGAGGGAGAGGGTGGGATGATTTGGGAGAACGGCATTGAAACACGTATACTATCTTGTAAGAATGAAGCACCAGTCTATGTTCAATACAGGACGCAGGACGCATGGGGCTGGTGCATGGGATGATTCAGGGAGAGGATGTGGGGTGGGAGGTGGGAGGGGGCTTTTTCACTGGGAGATCGTGGACACCTGTGGCTGATTCATGTCAGTGTATGGCAAAACAAATACAGTATTGTAATGTAGAATAAAGTATTAAAACAAACAAACAAAAGTCAATTAATGTTTATTAATGGTAAAACATATGGAAATACTCACATATGGGAATATTGTGTGGTTTTATGAGTTTTCATGAAACTAATTTGGTGACATATAAAGTATTACATTCACTCATAATTGCAGTTAAAGGCATGATACAAAATAATTCAACATATTAGTAGAATTAAGAAAGAAAATCCATTTTCCTGAGAATAAAAACAAAGCTGATAAGAATGGCTTTGATTGATATTGAAAAGAAGGGCATTTAAATGCTAATATTAATTATAATAAATTTTGGCAAGTTTTTGAACCAATGATTATAATTTTATAGACTTAGAAGTAAGGATTTTATCTTTATTCATCCTTTCTTTAAAATACATATTCTGCAAAGATGTTGTTACTGTTGTTCAGTTGCTAAGTCATGTCCATCTCTTTGTGACCCAAGGACTGCAATACACTAGGCTTATCTGTCTTCTGCTATCTCTGGGAATTTCTTCAAATTCATGTCCATTGAGTTAGTGATGCTATCTAACCATCTCATCCTCTGCCTCCCCCCTTCTCCTTTTACCTTTAGTCTTTCCCAGCATCAGGGAAAGCATCATTCTAGAAAGATATACAAAAGAGCATAATGAGAGAAACAAGCAAACAAAGAACACCTCAAACACGTTATTAACATTTTGGTATCTCCATACTTAAAAATAAAATCAACATATGGTTTTTAAACATTCAAAAATTTTATTTTACTGATATATGATTATTTTGCTTAGTACCTCATCACCATTAATGTTTTTCCATATGTTTAATAGTTTTAAATGTAGTTTTATCTTTAGCAGTTATTTCACAATTTCTTCAATAATTCCTATTTAGGTTGCCTTTACCCTACTATTTTGCAACACCACAATTAACATTTTAAATGCTCTTTTTACACATGCTATCTATTTTTTCTTAGGAAAAACTTTTATGATTGGTGTAACTAATTAAAATGTTGTGAATTTTTCTAGTGTCCTTGCATGCATCATTTCAGAAAGACAATGACAAATTGCTCTCCTGAAATGTACAAAATGTTACTCCCTCCAGTTCACTCCCCTGAGGGAAATGGCAACCAACTCCAGTATTCTGGCCTGGAGAATCCAATGGACAGAGAAACCTGGCAGGCTACAGTCCATGGGGTCAGAAGAGTCAGACATGACTTAGCGTCTAAACCACCAGCTCACTCACTATGTTAACCTCTGCCAATTTGTCATTTGATAAATGAGACTTCTCATGCTGGCAAAGTTACTGTGAAAAAAGCCATTCTCATACACAGTTAATGGAAGAGTAAATCAAAAGAATATTCCTGGAAAACAATTTTTAACTGAGTGTTAAGGGCCTTGAGAATGCCCATACCCTTTGACGTATTTCTGATAATTTATCCTAAAGCAACAACTCAAGTATGAAGAAATAATTGTACATGAGAATGTTTACCTGTTTATGTTTTTAACAGCAATATTTTGTGAACATAATACTTCTCTTAAAAATAAAGAAATTATGTAAATTATGGCATTGCAGTTGTTGTTTAGTCGTTAAGTCATGTCTGACTCTTTGTGAACCCCTTGGACTGAAACTCTGTCCTCCAGTATCCCCTGGAATTCATTCAATTCATGTCCATTGAGTCCATGATGTTTTCTAAACATCTCACTCTGCCACCCTCACTTCTTTTGCCTTCAATCTTTTCCAGCATCAGTGGCTTTTCCAAGGAGTTAGCTCTTTGCATCAGATTGCCAAAATACTGGAGCTTCAGGTTCAGCATCAGTCCTTCCAATGAGTATTCAGGACTGAGTCCTTTTGGATCGACTGGCCTGATCTCACAGTTCAAGGGATTCTCAAGAGTCTTCTCCAGCACCCCAGTTTGAAAGCATCAGTTCTTTGGCACTCAGCCTTCTTTATGGAACAACTCTCACATCCATACATGACTACGGGAGAAAAATCATAGTTTTGATTATGTGGACCTTTGTTGGCAAAAGTAATGTCTCTGCTTTTTAATATGCTGTTTATGTTGGTCATAACTTTCCTTCCAAGGAGCAAGTGTCTTTTAATTTCATGGCTGCAGTGATTTTGAAGCCTGAGGAAATAAAATCTGTCACTGCTTCCATTTTTTCCTCTTCTATTTGCCATGAAGTGATGGGACAAGATGCTATGATCTTCGCTTTTTGAATGTTAAGTTTTAAGCCAGCTTTTTCACTCTCTTCTTTCACTTTCATCAAAAGACTCTTTAGTTCCTCTTCACTTTTTGCCGTTAGAGTGATATCGTCTTCATATCTGAAGTTGTTGATATTTTTCAGGGCAATCTTGATTCCAGATTGTGATTCAGCCAGCTCAGCATTTCACATGATCCACTCTGCATAGAAGTTAAATTATTAGGTGTCAATATACTGCCCTGTCATAATCCTTTGCCAGTGGAATCACGTCTATTGTTCTATGTACTGTTCTAATTGCTGCTTCTTGGCCTTCATACAGGTTTCTCGGGAGACAAGTAAGGTGGTTTAGGGTTTAGTATTCCCATCTCTGTAAGAATTTTCCACAGTTTTCTGTGATCCACACAGTCAAAAGCTTTTGGCATACATAGTCAATGAAAAAGAGTAGATGTTTTTCTGGAAGTTCTTTGCTTTATCCATGATCCAATAGATGTTGGCAATTTGATCTCTGGTTCCTCTGTCTTTGCTAAATCCAGCTTGTACATCTGGAACTTCTCAGTTCATGTACTGTTAAACCCTTGTTTGAAGGATTTTGAGCATAACTTTACTTAATAGCATGAGAAATGAGCACAATTTTATGGTAATTTGAACATTCTTTGGAATTGCCATTCTTTGGGATTGGAATGAAAACTGACATTTTCTTTTCTTTTTAGGCTCAACTGATTTTTTATTTATTTTTAAATAAAATTTTTAAATATAAATTTATCTTAATTGGAGGCTAATTACTTTACAATATTGTATTGGTTTTGTCATATTGACATGAATCCAGCACAAGTGTACATGTGTTCCCGTCCTGAACCCCCTTCCCACCTCCCTCTCCATCCAATCCCTCTGGGTCATTCCAGTGCACCAGGCCCGAGCATCCTGTACGATGCATCAAACCTGAACTGGCAATTCATTTCACATATGATCAAGATTGCTGGGAGAAATAGCAATATCCTCAGATATGCAGATGACATCACCCTTATGGCAGAAAGTGAAAAGGAACTAAAAAGCCTCTTGTGAAAGTGAAAGAGAAGAGTGAAAAAGCTGGCTTTAAAGCTCAACATTTAGAAAACAAAAATCATGGCATCTGGTCCCATCACTTCATGGGAAATAGATGGGGAAACAGTGGAAACAGTCACAGACTTTATCTTTTGGGCTTCAAAATCACTGCAGATGGTGATTGCAGCTATGAAATTAAAGATGCTTACTCCTTGGAATAAAGTTATGACCAACCTAGATAGCGTATTGAAAAGCAGAGACATTACCTTGCCAACAAAGGTCCACCTAGTCAAGGCTGTCTCACCTAGTCAAGGCTATGGTTTTTCCAGTGGTTATGTATGGATGTGAGAGTTGGACTGTGAAGAAAGCTGAGCACCAAAGAACTGATGCTTTTGAACTGTGGTGTTGGAGAAGACTCTTGAGAGTCCCTTGGACTGCAAGGAGATCCAACCAGTCCATTCTAAAGGAGATCAGTCCTGGGTGTCCTTTGGAAGGAATCATGCTAAAGCTGAAACTCCAGTACTTTGGCTACCTCATGCAAAGAGTTGACTCATTGGAAAAGACTCTGATGCTGGGCCAGATTGGGGGCAGGAGGAGAAGGGGATGACAGAGGATGAGATGACTGGATGGCATCACCAACTCTATGGATGTGAGTCTGAGTGAACTTCAGGAGTTGGTGGTGGACAGGGAGGCCTGGAGTGCTGCAGTTCATGGGGTCCCAAAGAGTTAGACACAACTGACAGATTGAACTGAACTGATGATAATATACATGTTTCAATGCCATGCTCCCAAATCATCCCACCCTCACCCTCTCCCACAAAGTCCAAAAGACTGTTCTATACATCTGTGTCTCCTTTGCTGTCTCACATATAGTGTTATTGTTACCATTTTTCTAAATTCCATAATTATGCATCATTATACTGCATTGGTGTTTTTCTTTCTGGCTTACTTCACTCTGTATAATAGGCTCCAGTTTCATCCACCTCATTAAAACTGATTCAAATGCATTCTTTTTAATGGCTGAGTAATATTCTATTGTGTATATGTACCACAGCTTTCTTATCCATTCATCTCCTGATGGACATCTAGGTTGCTTCCATGTCCTGGCTATTATAAACAGTGTTGCGATGAACATTGGGGTACATGTGTCTCTTTTAATTCTGGTTTCCTTGGTGTGTATGCACAGAAGTGGGATTGCTGGGTCCTATGGCGGTTCTATTTCTAGTTTTTTACAGAATCTCCACACTGTTCTCCATACTGGCTGTACTAGTTTGCATTCCCACCAGCAGCGTAAGAGGGTTCCCTTTTCTCCACACCCTCTCCAGCATTTATTGCTTATAGACTTTTGGATCACAACCATTCTGACTGGCATGAAATGGTACCTCATTGTGGTTTTGATTTGCATTTCTCTGATAATGAGTGACTTCGGTATTGACCATCTGGTGATGTCCGTGTATAGAGCTGTCTCCTGAGTAGTTGAAAGAGAATGTTTTCTATGATTAGTGTGTTATCTCGGTAAACCTCTGTTAGCCTTTGTCCTGCTTCATTTTGTACTCCAAGGCCAAACTTACCTGTTACTCCAAGTATCTCTTGATTTCCTGCTTTTGCATTCCAATTCCCTGTGATGAAAAGGGCATCTTTTTTGGTGTTGGTTCTAGGTCTTGTAAGCCTTCACAGAACCATTCAACTTCAGCTTTTTTTGGCATTTGTGGTTGGGGCATAAACTTGGATGGCTTGATGCTGAATGGTTTTTGCCTTAGAAATGAACCAAGATCATTCTGTCATTTATGAGATTGCACCCAAGTACTGCATTTCATGCTCTTTTCTTAACAATGAGGGCTACTCCATTTCTTCCAAGGGATTTTTGCCCAGAGTAGTAGATATAATGGCCATCTGAATTAAATTTGCCCATTCCAGTCTATTTTAGCTCACTGATTCCTCAAATGTTGATGTTCACTCTTGCCATCTCCTGTTTGACCACTTCCAATTTACTTTGATTCATGGACCTAACATTCTAGGTTCCTATACAATATTGTTGTTTACAGTATCAGACTTTACTTTCACCACCAACACCTCCCCAACTGATTATTATTTCTGCCTCAGGCCAGCTGCTTCATTGTTTCTGGAGCTATTATGGCATATGTACTACAATTATTAAGTGAAGATTTAAAATGTGTTTATAAAAAGTTTGAAGTACGCATAGAAACATACATGGCAGAAGGGAATATAACCAGATCATTAACGAATGGCCCCCTATGAATGATGAAATTCACATTGCACAACACAAGAAAGTGCCATTTACATAAAATCAATGTAAGTGTCTCCCCTTGGAGCTGTACAGTGAAATACTGGTGCAATGATTGAACTTTTTATTCTCTATGACTAGTGAACACAGGTCAACTTCTGGCTGACATGAAAGGATACTCAAAGGGAATGTTGATGATAAAGACACAAAAAGACTAACAGCCAGAGAAGATGTTTATTGAATGCTCCAAATTAAAGAGATGAACATTAGTACCAGTGGTGTTCTGCCAGATTCTAGGAAACGAAATATAGAATCAGAGAAATAGTGCTCTACTGCTGAGTGGTTTCACTACTTATTAATACTAAGAGTAATTAATACTATAGAATAATGGAACTAGTGTGATATTTCAGACCTCATATTCAGCTTGAACTCTAAGACTGTATTTAATCTGATCATAGAAAACCTAGTCTGGTCAATTCAAATAGATTTTGCCTCCATTATTTCAGGTATAAACTCAGTGAAGTCAGGTCTGCCTCCTTTAGTCCCCTTTGGCCCTCTTCTCCAGGGAAGAGTCCTCTGCTGTCATGCATGTGCTTTCCTGCTATCACTGGGAGAGAGGTCTCTGGGGCAAGGTCATCAGCATCTGTCTCAGCTGGTCTTTTCCGGTGAGTCTCAGTACATGTGCTGTAACAGCTCCTTCCCTCTCTGCTCTCCAGGAGCCAGCCTGTGAAGAACTGTGTTTTCCTCAACTTTGGAAGACCACTCCCCTCTGCAGCCCACTCTCAGCCACCTCCTGCCAAGTCACAGAAGTTGGGAAGAAATTTTGTTCATTTTTCTGCTCTTCTTTGGGCTGTGCATATTGTGGGTAGGGTCTCAGCACTCTCTTCCTGGACATTTTATGCTTCCATTTTTCTTCTACGGCTGCTGCACCATGGTTGGGTGTGAGGGAACAGATTGGAGTGGAAGGAGGCTAACTCCGAGAAGTTTGGAATTTTTGTGGGCCTCACAAAAGAAGTGAGATACTTTCAGATCACAGATTCCCAAACCCATGCAACAATTTTATCATTTACCTTACTCACACACAGTGACTCAATCCCAGGCAAGAGAAAGAGGGGCAGGCTACAGGGACTTTCCTGCTTGTGTTCCCTTATTCATCCCCTTTAAGCCACCAAGCTAGGAAGGCCTCTTTCTGGCCTGTGGTGGCAAGATTATCTGGCATCTCATCTATCTTCTTTCCAATCTACTATCTATGGCCAAGGTACAAGTATTGCACATATATCTATATGTAGTTCAAAGTCAAGACTTTTGACTTGCAAGGATCTGAGATATAAATACACACACACACACAGAGAGACATATATATACTCACACACATACACATATATGTGTTCTGCGCTTAGTTGCTCTGTCATGTCCAACTCTTTATGACCCCATGGACTATAGTTTCCCAGGCTCCTTTGTCCATGGGGATTCTCCAGGCAAGAATACTGGAGTGGGTTTCTATGCCCTCCTCCAGGGGATCTTCCCAACCCAGGAATCAAACTGGGGTCTTCTGCATGGCAGGTGGATCATTTACTGTCTGAGCCACTAAGGAAGCTACACACACACACACACACACACACACACACACACACACACACTATACATATATACACATATATATGCATAAGTATATATACACATATGTGTGTGTGTGTGTTATTTGCTCAGTTGTGTTCAACTCTTTGTGACTCCATGGACTGTAGCTCACCAGGCTCATTTGTCCATGGAATTCTCCAGGCAAGAATATTGGAGTGGATAGCCATTCCCTTTTCCAGATCTTCCCAACCCAGGGACTGAACCCAGATTTCCTGCATAGCAGGTTGATTCTTTACCATCTGAGCCACCAGGAAAGCCACATACACACATATGTGCACATGTATATACACACATATACACATATAGACTCATATATTACATATGTATTGGACCATAAAGAAAGCTGAGCACTGAAGAATTGATGCTTTTGAATTGTGGTGTTGGAGAAGATTCTTGAGAGTCCATTGGACTGCAAGGAGATCAAACCAGTCAATCCTAAAGGAAATCAATCCTGAGTATTCATTGGAAGGACTGATGCTGAAGCTGAAGCTCCAATACTTTGGCCACCTGATGTGAAAAACTGACGCACTGAAAAAGACCTTGATGCTGGGAAAGATTGAAGGCAGGAGGAGAAGGGGGCAACAGAGGATGAGATGGTTGGATAGCATCACCGACTCAACAGACATGAGTTTGAGCAAGTTCTGGGAGTTAGTGATAGGGAAGACGTATGCTGCAGTCCATGGGGTTGCAAAGAGTCGAACATTACTGTGTGACTAAACTGAACTGAATTGCATAGGTATACATATGCATATATGTGTATGTATATATACATATGCACATGTGTGTGCATATACATATACATATAGACCCTTGCATGTCAAAAGCCTTGGCTTTGAACTACTGTTACTGAACCAAACTTGGGTCTGCTTGCCCTCAACTCAGAAAAGCCAGTCTATTGACATGGTTGTGATGAAGGAAGTTACAGTGTTTATTTCAAGACATCAAGCAAGGAGGAATAGGAAGGTCAAGCTCAAACACCTGAAATCCTCAGTGTCTTTTAGGAAAGGGTTTTTACAGGCAACATTTTGGTTGAGGGTTGCAGTTGGTGGACTTTCTTCTGATTGGCTGGTGGTGAAGTTAAGAGGTAACAGGGTGATATTTCAGGAATCTTAATCATCAAGCTTCTGGTTCCAACCTGGAGTCTACATGCTTATGGTCAACATGTAGTCATCCTCCACCTGGGTGGTGGTGGGGGAGGATCGTAGTTTCTGCAGAACAACTCAAAGATGTGCATCAGACATCTTTCGTACACCCCTCGAGGAACTAGGATTCTGTTTTATTGCTGTGTGTTAATGCTCAGTTGTGTCTGACTCTTTGTGACCCCATGGGTTGTAGCCTGCCAGGTTCCTCTATCCACGGGATTTTCCAGGCAAGAATACTGGAATGCATTGCCATTCCCTTCTCCAGGGGATCTTCCCAACCCAGGGATTGAACCCAGGTCTCTGGCATTGCAGGCAGACTCTTTACCGTCTAAGCCATTAGGGAAGTTTTACTGCTGAACTATTGCTTAATCAATCATTCCTTTCCTGGCTTGACTGCTTGTCCATTGTTTCTGCATTTTCTCACTTCCCTAATTAGTAACTCCCTAAGGCTGATCTTTGGAAGTCAGGTAAGGCCTAGGAAACTAATACTTCTTTCTACAAACACAAAATGTAAGGAAACAAAGGTATTGTGTATTAGGAAGGCTCCATGGGGCCCTTCTCAATTTCCATTCCCTCTTTTCTTTGATATTTGTCAATCCTGAGGGGAATAGGAATGAAACAAGAAAGGAAATAATGTTTTGGATAAAGAAGTTAATTATAAACTCAGCAGAGGAACTCAATTTTATAAGGATGGGTTTCACTGCTACTGAACCTGAAGACAAGAATTTGACTCTTTAGGTCTCACTGCATACATGCAAATCTTCTCCTCAATGATCCTCACGGTTGTTTTGGGGAATCCTATTTTCCAGACCTAGGTAAAGTTCAACACTGTCAACCAGTCACAAAACAGAGCCATAGATTAGGCACCCAATAAAATGTTTGTTGAACAAATGAATGAATACCTGTCAGGCAGGGAAAGGAGACAAGAAAAAGAGCAACCAATGGATAGAAGGAAATGGAAAAAACTTATTCACCCTAGAAATATTTTTCAAAGATTCTTCTAAAAAAGAAACTATCCTCAGATGTTACAAATTCATTATTTAACTCTCTAGAAAAGTTTTCTCTTAAAAGAATCAGGGGCATGCCCATAACCCACATAATCCTTGCATTTCTTATGTTTCAATCCAGAGGTTGCTGAAAATTTTACACATACAAAATACTTCACAAATTCTCAGCAGAGATGTCACTTTAAAAGTACAAGTATTCAATTCAAGTGAATCTCCCAACAAAAGCAAATACACATATTTAACTTTTCCCACTGTTCTTTATATTCTACTTTCAAATTTTAATTGTTGAACAATATTTAATTGTTGGACAAACGGAGTTTGGGGTTTTTGCAAAGTAGGTCAAGCGCAGAATTCCTGAACAGGAACGCAATTGTTTTAATTTTTATTTCAATTTTCATTGGAGTTTAGCTGCTTTACAATATTGTGTTTGTTTCTACTGTACAGCAAAGTGAATTGGCTCTAATGTATACACACCCCTTTCTCCTGAATTTCCTTCCCATTTAGGTCACCACAGAGCACTGAGTAGAGTTCCCTACCCAAACAGTAGTTTATTAGTTATCTTTTATACATAGTATTAATAGTGCATATTTGTCAGTCCTCATCTCCCAGTTCATCCGACCCCACCCTTCTTTAGGTATCCATACGTTTGTTCTCTACATTGTGTCCCTATTTCCCTTTGTAAATATCATCTATACTGAGTATTTTCAGATTCCACATATATGTGTTAATATAGGATGTTTATTTCACATTGTTCTTAAAGAGGAATAGAAGAAAGACAAGCCACTTCCTAGTATTGCATACAAAGCCTCAGCATTTCTTCTTATAATACCACTGAGAAGAACTTGTCTTGAAACTTCTGAAAGACTGTGCTCCTCCACTTTGTTCCTAGAAGAGTGCCCATTATAATCATTACCTGTACATTTATAGGTAATGGTACATTTACAGGTACCTGGATCCTTAGTACTGGAAGTGTGCATACTAGAAAGTTAATCTTTCTCTAAAAGTTTACCCCCGCTATTCTGGAGTTATGTGATAAGCTTAAAGATGTTTGCAGGAGGAAACAGACATAACAGGCTCCATCTTGAAATCAGGACTCCATCTTGGGCAGACTGTGGACTTTGAGCGATATGCCCAGCATCTATGGAAATGACATACCAACTGGAAAACCAGACTCTTTGGATGGAAGAGTCCCGGGGCTCGTACCTAGGTTCTCCCCTTGCCTAAAAGAATACCCTAATTATCTGTGTAACTGAATAGAATCATAAATTCTATTATGCTTATTGGGATATGATAATTTAAAATGTCACAATAGCTAAACTCCATATTTGCGAGGGAAATTCTATTGTTTCTGTGAAGCTTTAGATAGTTGAGATAGGAGGAATTATTCTCCAAGCAAAGTGCCACAGGCCTATTGGTAATTGTTCACTGTTAACTACGTAAGCTCAAGGCATACGAATCACGGGTTTAAGGCGTATGAATCATGGGTTAACTTTGATTGTATCTTTCTTTTCCTTTGTTCAGACTAGTTTCAGAGAATTTGGGTAGGTAGGTTTGGGCATGTACACTTAGCGTGTATAAGGTTTTCACAAAAATTGGTCAAGGTCCTTGGCTAAGAGGAGGGCCCGCCGGTGTAATAAACTGCATTCCGCTATCTGCATTGTCCTTCTGAGAGAGTTTGTTTCCTGGAACGCATGGCTACAACATGGTGACTTGATCTTGTATTTAAGTGGAAAAGCAATAGGCACTTTTGCTTGGAGAATAATTCCTCCTACCCCAACTATCTAAAGCTTCACAGAAACAAAAGAATTTCTGTCACAAATCTGGAGTTTGGCTATTGTGACATTTTTAATTACAGGAAACTAAACTGTGTCTGATGTTAAAATATGAAGTCCATTATTTACTTCTGAATACACAGTGGTTACAAGTCTTTGTTTGAAATGATATGTAAATAACTATATGTGCCAAACTGAGAATTATACATTTAATATATGTTGGCAAGACCCTATTTTTGAACAAGAGTAGTTAAATAAATAGCATGCTTAATTAAAATTTAACTATTGCATAAAACAATAAGGGTGTTTTCAAAAGCATTTGGATTACTTAATGAAATTAGAACAGATGTAACAGATGTAATTTCTTAATGAAATTAGAACAAATGCTAGAGTAAATCAAAGTTTACTTTTTTAAATTTAATTAAATTCCCCTGGAAAAGAAACATGGCATGACTTTTAAAAAGTCTCTTCTTTGGACTTCAGAATATTTCAAATACATTTTTTAGCACACTGGGACAAAATTTGGAAATGATATAGTAACAGAAAATGGTGTGATGTGCATGATTTGAATATACTACCATCAAGCAGTGGTGGCAATTTTTTATAACTGGAAGAGTAGATGTTTGGGGTCAGAGGGTTGTGTCTCTTCCCCTGAAGTCCTTCACACCAAGATCAACCTCTGTGAAACATTTCTCGTGAGAGTACATTGGGAACAACACTTTCCCCCCCAGCCCCTCCTCTCTCATTTGGGGTTCTCCAGTGGCCCAGTGGCAAAGAATCCATCTGCAAGGCTGGAGAAATAGGAGACTTGGGTTAGATCCCTGTGTCAGGAAGATCCCCTGGAGGAGAGCATGGCAACTCACTCCAGTATTCTTGCCTGGAGAATCCCATAGACAGAGGAGCCTGACAGGCTACAGTCTGTAGAGTCACAAAGAGACAGACTGGACTGAGACAGCTGAGTACATCTATGTCATGTAAAGCCTCTTTGGTTCCTTGGGCTTTGATGACTCGCTGTTGGGTCTGTCCATACCCAATCATTCTAACCCCAGAGGCTGCTGTCTGTTTTCCCCACTTAGCAGCTCATTCTGATCTGCGCCGCCACCCCCCACCCCTTCAGTCATGTTATATTTGCTTCATAGCCTAGGCCCTTGCTTTTTCCTGGCGTTTAACCTGGCCAGCTCTGGTTTCACTTATTTGCTAACCCGATAATTATAGGGAACCCACTGTGGTCCAGACACTGCGCTAAACATTTATCAAGTAGTCACAAATATTATCATCGTGATAGCAAGCCCAAGGTAGAGCTGCTATTGTTATTAACCCCATATTATAGACAAAGAAATTAAGTAACTTGAAAGACTAGGATTCAACCTCCCAAGCCTGATTCCAGATGTCTGCTCTGAACCTATACTACTTTTCCATCCAGGACTGAAGGACAGGGCAACATGTTCTGAACAGTAATCTTTAACCTGTATACACAGATGCTACATATATGACAACCCAGACATTTAAGATACACAGATGTGTGGGGCATTAAGCAAATATTGTCTTTTAAGATAAGCAGTAAGAATGCATTGCAGAGGGAAATGGCAACCCACTCCAATGTTCTTGCCTGGAGAATCCCAGGGACGGGAGAGCCTGGTGGGCTGCCGTCTATGGGGTCGCACAGAGTCGGATAAGACTGAAGTGACTTAGCAGCAGCAGCAGCAGCAGCAAAGAATACATTATTCGGATTGAAAATCTAGAGTTTAGCTTGATCACTTTCCCATTTATCCTTACTTAACTTTCCCTTCATTTTATTCATCCCAGGGTAATGTTACTGTTGTTGATCAGTCGCTCAGTCATGTCTGACTCTTTGCGACCCCATGGACTGCAGCACAACGGGTTTCCATGTCCTTTACCATCTCCTGGAGTTTGCTCAAACTCATGTCCACTGAGTCAGTGATGCCATCCAACCATCTCGCCCTCTGTTGTCCCCTTCTCTTCCTGCCCTCTATCTTTCCCAGCATCAGGATCCTTTCAAATGAGTTGACTCTTCACCTCAGGTGGCCAAAGTATTAGAGTTTCAGTATCAGTCGTCCTAATGAATATTCAGTGTTGTTTCACCCTCCCGACATGTGGGATCCTAGCTCCCCAAACCCATGCCCCCTGCAGTGGAAGTGTGAAGTCTTAACCACTGGACCACCAGGGAAGTCCCTCATACATGATTTTGACTTAAAGAGTTTATTTGCTACTTACATTGGGTCTAAACAATTATGGAGGTTGGGAGAGATTTTCCAAGTGCTTTATCCTCTTCTTTGGAGTTAGTTCAGCATTTAAGTGCCTCTTGTCCTTTTCTCTGGATTTTAGATTCATTTGTTTTCTAATTTTCCTCTTTGCTACCAAAGGAAATACTGACTGCAGTAGTTGTCAAATTTTTGATCTCAAGAACTCTTAAACTTTATAAAGAATTTTTGCTCATGTGGATTAGTATCTATCAATATTTACTACCTTTGAAATTAAAATGCAAACTTAAAGTAGTACATAATATACATATAAATAATGAACATGCATCAAAATATATTAAATACATTATATATAATAAATATACATATAACTTAGTTTAATTGAAGCATATTTATATAAGTATATAAATAAACACATTAAAATTATGTATAATACATACATTAATATATAATGACAAACCCTTGACATATTAACAAAAATAATGTGTTTATGAAAAATATGTGATCAAAGCCAGAAATATATTGTAGGAAGAGTGGCATTATTTTATATTAATGTAAATGTTTTTAGCCTCTGGTTTGATAGAAGACAGCAAGATTCTCCTGTCTGCTTCCATATTCAAACTGTTGTGGCATTACGTATTATGTACTCAGTCACTCAGCCGTGTCTGACTCTTTGTGGCCCCACAGATTGTAGCTTGCCAGGCTCCTCTGAGTAAGGAATTTTCCAAGCAAGAATAGCAGAGCAGTTTGTCATTTCCTAATCTAGGGGATCTTCCAGACCGAGGGACTGAGCCCACTTCTCCTGGTGGGCTCAATCCCAGGTAGGTGGATTCTTTACCACTGCACCACCAGGGACGCCCCATTGCATGTCATATAGCTATGGAAAACTTCACTGCACACTCATGGGAGAACAAGAGAGAAAGAGGAAAGTAACGTCTTACTTAGAACTACTAGGAAAATCATGTTGATGCCCCTGGAAGGGTCTCTGACAACACTTTGAGAACCATTGGTTTACAGAGAACAGATATTGGTTTACAAGAGAACAGAGGGGAGAAAAAGGAGGTTCCCTGGTGTCCTGTTCCCAGCTGTCAATTCATCCTTTTTGCAGCATGGCAAAAGGGAAGGCGCAAGGAATAGTGAAGGGAGATTTCTCTCCATTGTGAGCAAAAATGCACTGTGAAATTTTCTCTAACTTTGAAAAATAATTTTATTTTATTCTTCTTGTATGAGAAATGAAACAGCCTGCCTTACTATTTTTTTCAGACCAGAATCTCCTTAAGTAAGTGAACATGACACTGATTTAACAAGACAATTGTCAGTTGCTTTGCCCTCGGAGCACTTCAGAGCAACTTGGAACTTTTATTAACGTAATGTTCCTTGGAAGAGAGTTACACATTTTACTGAAAATGTTGTAAAGAGGGGAGAGTTTGGATTTTAGTGCTGAGAATTTAGTCATGAACTAATTGTGACCACACAAAGGAAATAATAGTAGCAAGTGAGTCATCTTTACTATCAATTTTTCACTGCTGCTACTAGGGGCCATAATAATAATGTGTGTCCCGTGTAACATACTCACGGTTTCAGTTTCCAGGCTCCCAGACAGACACTAGGAGTTCACATGATAACAACACTATACTTGCTGAATATTATATTAGGCAAAGCGTTGCCTCCACAAAGGCCCTGGAAAAGCAGAATCCCAGAAGAGCTAGGTGTGACTATTTCTCCAAATTCTTCATTTCACATTAATTAAATAATTAAGGTCCAGAAGAGCAAAGCGAACCGCAAGTGAAACAATATCTAGTTTTTTCTATGAAAAGAACTAGAAACAGATCTCTAGACTTTAAGTAGATAAACTATGTTTCCATTACCTCCTTACACTTAAACAGTAATTAAATAATCATTCACAGTCACAGAGACCTTTTCATAGATATGCACACTTCAAATTTGATCAGATCTATTTTTAAAAATAATTTTTATCCTAGCATATTAGTTTGTTCTTTTTTAAAAAAATAACATTTCTAATCTCCAGTTTCTTGAGAAAGGCCTACACTCATTGATTTCCAATCTTTTTATTTTCTAAGACATTTATTTTAGGCAACAAACTTTCTGGTAAATATTATTTTAGTTACATCCCACAGTTTTTATATGTAGTTCTTTAAGTGCTGCTCAATTTCAAATATTTTCTAATTTGTGTTGTGATTTTGTTTCTGATGCATTTATTGGCTCAGATGGTAAAGACTCCACCTGCAATGCCGGAGACCTGGATTCGATCCCTTGATTGGGAAGACCCCCTGGAGGAGGGCATGGCAACCCATTCCAGTATTTTTGCCTGGAGAATCCCCATGGACAGACGAGCCTGGCAGGCTACAGTACATGGGGTCGCAAAGAGTTGGCCACAACTGAGCAACAAAGCACATGGACATGGACTGGTTACTTTCCAAGTACATATTTTGAGGGAAAAGAATTTACTTTGTTTGTGGTTTTGCTTGTTTTTAATCACCCAAAGTGCATAGTTTACAGTAGGGTTCATTTTTTTGTGTTGTATTGTCTCTATTCTCACATCTGCTCAGTCTCACAGTCATCTCTGACTCTTTGAGGCCCCATGGACTGTAACCCACCAAGCTCCTCTACCCATGGAATTTTCCATGCAAGAATACTGGAGTGGAGTGCCATTTCCTCCTCCAGGGGATCTTCGCCAACCAGGGATCAAAACCGAATCTCTGCAGTCTCCTGCATAGGCAGGTGGGTTCTTTACCCTAGCGCCACCTGGGAAGGAGTTTTGATAAATGCGTACTGTTGTGTATCTACCATCATAGTATCAGTATTTTCACTGCCTCTAAAATCCTCTGTGCTCCACTTATTCATCTTTCCCTCCCCCAAACCTTGGCATCCACTGATCTTTATACTATCTCCATAGTTTTGCCGATTCCAAACTGTCCTGTAGTTGGATCATATTATGCTTCAGTGCCTTTCATTTGTTTTTATGTGTTTTTTTATTTTAATTTCAGTTCGAGAACCACACGGGTTGTATAAATGAAAGTCTGATACATACAATTGTCCTAAAGCTTGGGAGTTTTTTGGTTGTTGGTTTGTTTGTTTTTGGATGACTTTGCCCATATCACCAAATCTCTGAAAGATGAAAAATATGCAAAAGTCAAGTTTTCTCAGCATTTCTCTGAGGTATAGGTGAAATCTTTTAGCCATGAGGGAGTACTGTGAGGCAACTGAATTTACGTCAAGGATTCAGATTCTGTTCTTCCATTTTGCAGAAGTTTTAGAATGATAAATTTGGTTAAACCAACTTATCTCTGAGTTCTATGTTGCCAATAAGTTTGTAAGTTTGGAGAGGAATGCACGGTCAGTTGGCACATTCACAAAGAAACAGTGAAGATTTGCAAGGATTCACATTACATAAAAATTCAATTACTTAGCATTTTTGGTGATGATAATTACATGATTGATGTTTTTAGCAAAAGAAAATCGCCATATCAGATTTTCTATCTTTGGCCTTCTCCTTCATTAGCTATTTCCATAACATGAGTAAGGCATTTAAGAAAAATAGCAAGTCAACATCAAATTGTAATTGGTTAATTTTAAAAATACAGCTTTTTCTCCATTTGGTTCTTGACTTTTCCCTCTCTTGCCACATGTTGCAAGCTTGTCTATAATGAGAAAGACACATATTACATCATTCATCTTTGAGTTTTTCTGCCTATTCCCTGACAGAAGATTCTTTTGGCTCCTTACGTTCCCCACACACCAGGCAGTCATTCATTATTGTTCAAAGTGGATACCAATTCTGGGAGTCCTAATATCATATTTTGGGCTTCCTAGATTGGGCTAGTGGTAAAGAATCCACCTGCTAATGCAGGAGATGCAAGAGATGCAGGTTCTTGCATCTCTTGGGTTGGGACGATCCCCTGGAGGAGGAAATGGCAAACAGCTCCTGTATTCTTGGTTGCAAAATTCCATAGACAGAGGAGCTTGGTAGGTTACAGTCCATGGGGCCACAGGGAGTTGGACACAACTGAGCAGCTAAGCACAATATTATATTTTATTCAGAACTTGTTTGATTTTTCCCTTATATAGCATCTCTTGACCCCAGACTTACTCTTATGTAAATCTTGCAAGGGATAAAAGTTTGTACTTTTCCTTCTTTCTTTCATTAGTCCCCCTTCCATTTCCAGGTTTACTACCCCTTTCATTATATTCAGCTCATCAACAACTTCCTGCATCTTGTTTTCTGCTAATCTTGTTCAAGACATTCACATAAAACTACAGTGTAAGTGGGATAAGATATAAGATGTGATCCCTCAAGTTTCCAATGGGCTTTGGTTTAATAGAGGGCTCCTGATTTCTAAAAATTTCAAATACTCAAAGAAAAGTAGTTTTTAAAGTAATATGATGGAACATTGGACTTACATTTTAACAAGCTTTTTACATAATCTCAGTCTTTTCTTTGCTTCCAGATACTCATGTATTTTCAACCTGTACTAGAAATAAGCACAGTGTTTTATTATCTTTCTACTTTTTATGCAAGGTTTTATACACACACATATATAAATATATATATGTATGTATGTAAACACATATCCAAGAATATAATATGGAAATTACTAGGAGCTAGCATGAAGAAGCAAAGATAGAATCCATTCCTTGGATGTGACTTCCTGATATAGAATATTTCCAGTTTTGACTGCCAAATTATTTAAATTCATATGCAATAGACTTGTCTTCATGAATCTTGTGTCAGAATAAAAATTCACCCTTGACTAATGAAATAATGCTATTTTCAAAGCAGTGGAACTTAATATAATTATTGGTCACCACTTCATTAAAATTCTAGCATACATTACAATCATTAATTTCCTGATGCTGTTAAAATCCTGCTTTGTCTTTGGAGACACCCTAAGTATTTTAATAGCTATTATTTAGTAAACCAGTAGGAATTTTATATAAAAGAGGTTCATCTGGTAGATATATCAAATTAAGTACTTGAACACTGAGTTCCACTTTTCAAAAACTAATTAGGCATAAAAATCAATTTTTTAACAAATATGGATGCATTTTCATTATAATTTCATCATTGTTGACTTCCTCACATTTGAGTGGTTTGGAATAAATAAAGTTTTTGAAGACCTGCTATTAACTTGGTGAAATAACGTAGATGATAACTAAGTAAGAAAACTGAAGTTAATTTCATGCTTCAATTAAATGTCTGGATCTCTTTGGTCTGACTCTTGCCAGTGTTCTCAGACTTTTGGAGGATTTGACAGTTTAATCACATGCTTAGAACACATATGTAAGAATATGACATGGAAATTGCTAGTAGCCAGAGCAAGTACAGGTCTTACTTAGGACTGGACATCCTGATGCAATTCAAAATAGCATAATTTAAAGCCTCCAGTTTAGTACTATAAGAATTCAGTTGTCTCCCAAGGAGTGCATAATCTGAAAGCCATTTTTTTCTCCTTGGGGATTTGACTTGCTATAGGCAATTATCTCCTACAATGTGAAATTCTCCAGTAGAGTTTGTGGCTGTGGTGTCGATAAACTCTATAGAAGACCTTCAAATTCTATGAAAGCTTGTAGTCTTCAGGTAGCCTTAAAAATATCCCCACCCAACATTTAACCCTGTATTTATTCTTTTGGAAGACATAGAAAGATACTTAATACTCCAAAAAGAAAAATAAAAAGAAACTGACTAAGGCTGAAAAAAAGTATCCACAGATAATTTTCCATTAATGTGTACACACACACGCACACACAAACACACACACACACACACACACACCCCATCTCACAGGTCTTGAACATTCCAACGTGGAAAGGTTGCAAACACCATGGAGATTAGGGATCTATTTTCAAGAGGTTCCTAAGTGTCAGGTTCTGGAACAGAGTTTTGGCAACAGTAGGATCAATCTATGAAGACATTCACAAGTCTCTGATGACATACTGTCGGCATTTCATAAAGTCTATTCAATTTAATGTATGGTTCTTCATTCTCAAATTTTCTGATTTCTATTTCTTTTTTTTTTGTAAAATATTCTTTCTCATGTGAAATAATGGCCAGAAAAGATATGGTATTTGGTTTTATGTTCTTACTTGAAAAAAACAAAAAGAAAATTGGCAACATTACATTGTTTTCCAAATTTGCTTTTGAAATATTACCAGTTGGTAAAATCCAAGAGTCTGGAAATCGCAATCACACTTGGAGCATAGAGCACACATCCTTCCTTCATTCTTGCTAAATGAAAGGGAATTGTCATTCTGGTTTTATAAACCATTACAAAGAAATTAGTTTTATGTTATTTCTCTGTCAATTCAGATAAGTTCCTTCCACAAAAACAAAAGCAAACAAAGAAAAAACAAGATAAAAATAAGAATCAAGAGGGAAGTAACTATAATATAGTTATATTTTATTTCGTGAAGTGCATATATGACTGAAATTCTATCATATTTCTTTCCTTCTATATTCTATAGGAAATCCCATATTTCCTATAGAATTAGCATTGTTATTTCCTTTGATATAAAAATATTGCATAATTCAATAAACTTTTCTCTAGTAATCTAGGAAAATGATTATGAAATTTTTGATAACATATTTGAAAAGGTACCAATTAAAAATGTGATTAGATGAAGTTTGAAAAAACAATGAGAGCTCAACTGTGGTGAACCTAATGCATCATGATGACATTATAGATTCACAGTGGGAAGAAAAATTAAAAGTAATTTTCTCCATGTGATTTTGAAGTCATCAGAGTCAACCTAATCTATACCACCCCTATTTCTAGTTGTATTACTGTGTAATCAGCTTCAATTAATGTTTCCTTTCAAATTGTTTTATAAATATCAGTTATATTAATTTGATTGATATGGTGTTTTTCAAGTTTTCTATATCCTTAAAGAAAATTTTTTTCTACTTCATCTATTGCTAAGGGTAAAGTTTTAAAGTCTCAACTATAATTGTATATATTTTTCATTTTAATTTTATATAATTTTTATTTTCCTTTAGTTTTGCCAGTGTTTGCTTTTATTATTAGGGGTATGACAAATAAGATTAAATATATTTGTATATATATCATTTTATTGGAGTATAGTTGATTTACAATGTTGTGTTACTTTCAGGTGTACAGCAAAGTGAATCAGTTATACATATAGCTACATTTTTGGATTCATGTCCCATATAGCTCATTACAGAATATAGAGTCGAGTCCCCTGTGCTATACAGCAGGTCCTTTGTGTTGTTGTTGTTTCAGTCACTAAGTCGTGTCTGACTCTTCATGGGTCCATGGACTGTAGCCCACCAGGCTCCTCTGTCCATGGCATCTCCCAGGTAAGAATACTGGAGTGGGTTGCCATTTCCTCCTCCAGGGATGTTCCCTACCCAGGGATGAAATCTGCGTCTCCTCCTTTGGCAAGCGCATTCTTTACCACTGAGCCACCAGTGAAACCCACAGTAGGTCCTTATTAGTTGTCTATTTTATATAGTGTATATACACTAGAGAAGGCAATGGCATCCCACTCCAGTACTCTTGCCTGGAAAACCCCACGGGTGGAGGATCCTGGTAGGCTGCACTCCATGGGATCGCTAAGAGTTAGACACAACTGAGCAACTTCACTTTGACACTTCACTTTCATGCACTGGAGAAGGAAATGGCAACCCACTCCAGTGTTCTTGCCTGGAGGATCCCAGGGATGGGGGAACCTGGTGGGCTGCCATCTATGGTGTCGCACAGAGTCGGGCATGACTGAAGCAACTTAGCAGCAGCAGCAGTGTGTATATGTCAATCCCAATCTTCAAATTATTCTTCCCTTCTTTTCCCCACTGTTAGCTATAAGCTGGTTTTCTACATCTTTGACTCTGCCTCTGTTTTGTAAATTAGTTCATTTGTACCATTTTTTAAAGATCCTACATATAAGCGATATCCTATGACATTTGGCTTTGTCCCACTTACTTCACTCAGTGTGACAATCCCTAAATCCATCCATGTTACTGCAAATTGCATTACTTCATTCTTTTTATGGCTGAGTAATATTCCATTGTATATATGTATCACATCAATATCCACTCCTCTGTTGTATATAAATATACATGCTTCCATGTTTTGGCTATTGTAAATAATACTGCAATGAACAACAGGATGCCTATATTTTCAAATTAGGGCTTTCTTTGTATATATGCCTGGAATGGGATAGCTGGATTATATGCTAGATCTATATCTAGTTTTTCAAGGACCCTCCATACTGTTCTCCATAATCATTGTACCAATTTACATTTCTACTAACAGTGTAGGAGGGTTTCCTTTTCTCCACACCCTCTCCAGCATTTATTATTTGTAGATGTTATGATGATGGCCATTCTGACTGGTATGGGGTAATACCTCATTGTAGCTTTGGTTTACATTTCTCTAATATTTAGTGATGTTGAGCATGTTTTCATGTGCTTTTGGCCATCTGTATGTCTTCCTTGGAGAAATGTATTTTATTTGATCACATTCAGCAAAACTAAAAAGGTTTACTAGTAATATTTTACTTTTTTATGAGTAAGGAAAAAGTAAAACAGGAATTCACAACCCTAAATTTAAGATACTAAAGGGTGGTTTGGCTTCTCTGAAAACTTCAATATGTAAGAAATTAAAGCAAGAGTTCTGATAAATGAACTTTGGTTTATCTCAGTCTTAGAACATATGACTCACTTTTTCTCGTAAGGTACCTAGTTTTTTGTCTCATTTTGTTTTCTTTGTAATTTGATTTTGTTTCAAATCTGATTGCTCTCTAAGATTGAAATTTTAAATGTTTGCTTAAGAAAGCCAATCAATATATAAGACAAATCATGCGGACCTGGAAAATATGACACATTAAAGAAAAGGTTATATCTGCTTCAATAGAAAAGACTTCAAGAATTTTGAAACAGAATTAAACTTTAAAGCATTACTGCTATTTGACACAAATAATATGAACCTAAATCAATACTTGTTTGAAAATATGTTGAGAAAGACTTGTAGAAGATTGCCAAACTGAGTTGTTGGCCAAGCTGTGGGTAGTTGGTAAGAGGTAGGTATCTTGGATGGAAGTTGAAAGGAAAGCACTTATTTTGAGCTTTCAGAAGAAAGAAGGAATTAGGGAGATGGAGAGAATAGAAGATTTTGTGAAGGTGGTAACTGATAAGCTGGGTCCTCAATTAAGGATTGGCTGAGATAGAAAGTTGTTCTTTTTTTTTGCCAAAAGAAGATGCAGACATGAGAAAAGTGGGATCTAGTGAAGAAATGTGTGCAAGCTGTGCAAAGGGAATTTGTGGCTCATAGTTAAGTTTGCATTCAGGCTACATTGTAAATAGCCTCCATTGGGGTCTTTATCCTCCAGGACAGTGATTCCAAAAATGTTTCCACCCTCATTTCACATTAACCCTCCTTCATGAAATGCCTTCTGATATTTTCTGTTCTGTTTTATTCTTCACTGTTTCATTGATAAAGAATTCTAGCATGATCCATCATAGAAATTATGTATTCTTTTAAGAAGTCAGGGAAGAAGGACTTCCCTGATGGCTCAGATGGTAAAGCATCTGTCTACAATGTGAGAGACCTGGGTTTGATCCCTGGGTTGGGAAGATTCCCTGGAAAAGGAAATGGCAACCCACTCCAGTACTCTTGCCTGGAAAATCCCATGGACGGAGGAGTTTGGTGCAGGCTACTATCCATGGGGTCGCAAAGAGTCAGGCACGACTGAGCAATTTCACTTTCTTTCTTAAGAAGTCAAAATGCACAGTCTGTAAATGCTGCTCTAGTTAAATTAATGGAAGTGTCTGAGTTGAAAAATAGGGAAGGAATATGAACTTGACTGGTTGCAGAGAGTGACTAGAGGGGAAGGGACAGGGAAATCTAGCTTGGCTGCTTGTTGTGGACACTGGGGACATATTTGCTGAATTAATTAATATAAAGTGAGCAAGGAAATTGCAAAACTGGCAGAGGAGACGGAATGAGAGAATGATATTAAGGTGATGAGAGAAAAATGAAGAAACGCATGCAACACACACATAGAAGACCACATAAGATTTTCTAAAAATCTTTCAGTATGTATGTACTTATGTATATATAAACATTGAATTAGTCATTAATAAAATCAAAGCAGATTTAGGAAACAAATGTCTCAAAAACTTCTTGAAATGCTATAAACAAGTCCAAACTATTCAAAACTAAGCCAGCTAGCCATGTAATGGAAAAATCTATATAGCTTTAAGAGAAAAGGAAAGAAATGCTTAGTTTCTACTGTAAGCCAAACAGTAATATGTGCAATTTCTCAATTAATTCTCGCAAGTCTGTCAAACAAATATTGATGTCCTTGTTCTACAGATAAGGAACTGAGCCTCAGGGGTTAAGTAGTTATTCCAAAGTCAAAGAGCCCATCAGATCATGAGCAGTTATCTGGGGGCAGGTGGTGGTGGTGTTCAGTTGCTCAGTCATGTCCGACTCTTTGCAACCCCATGGACTGCAGCACAACACCAGGCTTCCCTGTCCTTCACCATCTCCTGGAGTTTGCTCAAACTCATGTCCATGCCATCCAACCATCTCATCCTCTGTCGTCCCCTTCTCCTCTTGTCTTCAATCTTTCCCAGCATCAGGATCTTTTTCAATGAGTCAGCTCTTCACTGGGGCCAGATGTATCTGGTTTCAAAGACTGGGCTTTATTGATAGTGTAAAATTATATCCTGAAGAAATGATACACTTTTTTTTTTTTAATAAGGTGTCTTTCATTTCAGTACACAGCAGCACTTTTCAACCCAACTTGGGGTGTCAAAATAACTCATAATAATCCATCCTTCACTATTTACAAAGGAGAAATAAGGATTTATAAAGAATGTTTAAAAAATAAATTTTCAATTAAGTTTTAAACTGGCTGTAATAGTTGCAATTAAATGCAAGCTACAGATACCCTAAAATTTTCAATTAAAAAACAATCAGGGTGCCATCTCAAGAACAGATGGGAAACTGTCCATTTTTAAAAAAATCATCTCCTCTCTCAACTGATTGCACATGCAGAAACCAAGTCATAAATCATATTAATGAAAAAATAACAACATAAGCAGTGCCATACACCTTATCCAGAGCAAGCATTTCAATGGAAATTCAGTTGATTGAACGGTAAAATTGGAATACTAACTAAGCTAGGAATTTCAAGAAAAGAAAAAACACACAGTAAAATGCATGTGTTTCAATAATAGCTCAAATTCTTTCATTAATATTTTAATGTCAGATCATTTTCAAGTTGGATACTTTAGGAACTGAAACATGCTTTTTTGGTGAAAAGAAAAACTTTGCTTAATTTTGTATCTCTTCCTCATTTATCTAAATTCTGTATATAAACTTCTTTTCCAAAATATTGAATTGGCAGATTGTTGTTTGGAGCTGGGTTGCAAAGACAAACATACAAATAACTGAAACAAAACAATAAGTAACAACCAAACAGCTCCTATAGATGGCACAGAAATATTTTGCTCTGATGTGGGAATAATAGCATATATCTGAGAAACCTGTATGCAGGTCAGGAAGCAACAGTTAGAACTGGACATGGAACAACAGACTGGTTCCAAATAGGAAAAGGAGTACATCAAGGCTCTATATTGTCACCCTGCTTATTTAACTTCTATGCAGCGTACATCATGAGAAACGCTGGGCTGGAAGAAACACAAGCTACAATCAAGATTGCTGGGAGAAATATCAATAATCTCAGATATGTAGATGACACCACCCTTATGGCAGAAAGTGAAGAGGAACTAAAAAGCCTCTTGATGAAAGTGAAAGAGGAGAGTGAAAAAGTTGGCTTAAAGCTCAACATTCAGAAAACGAAGGTCATGGCATCTGGTCCCATCACTTCATGGCAAATAGATGGGGAAACAATGGAAATAGTGTCAGACTTTATTTTTGGAGCTCTAAAATCACTGTAGATGGTGAGTGCAGCCATGAAATTAAAAGACACTTACTCCTTGGAAGAAAAGTTATGACCAACCTAGATAGCATATTCAAAAGCAGAGATATTACTTTGCCAACAAAGGTCCAACCAGCCAAGGCTATGGTTTTTCCAATGATCACGTATAGATGTGAGAGTTGGATTGTGAAGAAAGCTGAGTGCTGAAGAATTGATGCTTTTGAACTGTGGTGTTGAAGAAGACTCTTGAGAGTCCCTTGGACTGCAAGGGGATCCAACCAGTCCATCCTAAAGGAGATCAGTCCTGGGTGTTCATTGGAAGGACTGATACTGAAGCTGAAACTCCAGTACTTTGGCCACTTCATGGGAAGAGTTGACTCATTGGAAAAGACTCTGATCCTGGGAGGGATTGGGGGCAGGAGGAGAAGGGGATGACAGAGGATGAGATGGCTGGATGGCATCACTGACTCAATGGACATTAGTTTGAGTGAACTCTGGGAGCTGGTGACGGACAGGGAGGCCTGGCGTGCTGCGATTCATAGGGTCGCAGAGTCAAATATGACTGAGTGACCAAAATGAACTGAACTGATGGATGCCTTATGAGCTCAGACATTTTATTCTGGTGCAGCTGTGGAATTTGATGTGCCTTCATCTACATCCTTCCCCACAAGCAATTTTCTCAGCAATCTAGAAAACAATAGTTTTTATCCCCAGGCTCTACAGACTGAAATTAAAGCTTGGAACTTCTTAATAAATGAGTAACACTAGTCTTCAATTTAAATGTACAACTGGGATGACTAGCCACAGTCATCCAAGATGACTAGTCTTGGAGGTCATTTCTAGGCAGATATTCATCTTTTTAAGCATTTTCAGGGATGACATATTTCTAATGTTTAAGGGTTTATTAGATACATCCCCCAAGCTAAACAGGCTACTTAGAATATAACCTTTTAAATTTGGATGACTCTAATATGATACATATCAAGTGTATCAGGCTCCAATTCTGTTGGCAATAAATCTCCCTCAGAATTCCCATTGTAGTTATGCCTGCTGTGTTGGGTGTGAGAAATTCATCAGATGAGAGATTTCAATGTTAAGTAAAGCCAGCAGTGAAATGGTACTAAACTTTTATCCAATCAGGACACACAGATCAATTTCAGATTAATTTTAAGAGAATTTCACCTCTTAGGACATTACTGTCATCGTTCTTACAGTTTAAAATAATTTGATGAATTCAAACTTTGGGGGAAATTACTTATGTTTGTGAGACACACACACACACACATAGGTACACACATATGTATGCTGTTATATATGTTGACTTCCCTGTTGACTCAGACAGTAGAGAATCCGCCTGCAATGCAGGAGACCTGGGTTCAGTCCCTGGGTTGGCAAGATCCGCTGGAGGAGCGCATGGCAACCCAGGAGGAGCTTGGTGGGCTACAATCCATGAGGGTCACAAAGAATCAGACTCAACTGAGTGACTAAGAACATTATATATGTAAATAATTTTTCCATTATTGCATCTAAACTTTTAGAAATTATTAAAGGAGAAT
This sequence comes from Nanger dama, assembly GCA_917880005.1. NCBI lineage: Eukaryota > Metazoa > Chordata > Mammalia > Artiodactyla > Bovidae > Nanger > Nanger dama. Next base: position 856,883 of record CAKJTW010000040.1, read on the forward strand.
GTTTCTTACTGTTGTTAAAGACCATAAGAACGACTTTATTGAGGGGACTACTGCAATGGGGTTTTGCAATAGTGGATAGAGATAGGGCTTAATTCTGAATATAATAAGGAAAAGTGGGGATTTACAGCCAAGGAGTGCATTTGAGGTCTTTGGATGGAAAACTACTACAAGGAAACATCAGAGTTAAAGACTAAACTGACTAGACAGGATGTTTGCTGAAAACAGGCCAGAATGATCAGGTATTAAGGGTGAGGGACGGGGAACTAGAACAGATATGGAAGGTGGAGGGTTTTCACTAAACTCACCCAGCAGAATTTTTGCCAAAACTTGACAAAGGAGCAAAGGAGAGTTCAAGGTAGGACCTCAAGGAGTAGAGGGCTCAAAGGAGTCTGACTCAGATTTGGTCAAGGTGAGAGCCTCTCCCAAAATACAATTTAAAATAAAACCTGGAAGGGGAAAAAAAAAAAAAAAAAAAACAAACCTGACCAGAAAAGAAGTTCATTAAATACTCACCTCTCAAAACAATATAAAGATATGAATTACCCTAAATGTCAGTTCTGTCACCACCACCAATAAAAATTATAGAAAACTTGCTACAGGTCAGGATCTCTACCAGTTCTGGGACTAAAAGCTGTATAAGACCTATTCAGTCCCTGTCTGGGTAGCCTATCAATTCAGTTCAGTTCAGTCGCTCAGTCCTGTCCAACTTCTTGTGACCCCATGAATCGCAGCACGCCAGGCCTCCCTGTCCATCACCAACTCCCAGAGTTCACTCAGACTCATGTCCATTGAGTCGGTGATGCCATCCAGCCATCTCATCCTCTGTCATCCCCTTCTCCTCCTGCCCCCAGTCTTTTCCAATGAGTCAACTCTTCACATGAGGTGGCCAAGTATTGGAGTTTCAGCTTTAGCATCAGTCCTTCCAATGAACATCCAGGATTGATCTCCTTTAGAATGGACTGGTTGGATCTCCTTGCAGTCCAAGGGACTCTTAAGAGTCTTCTCCAACATCACACTTAAAAAGCATCAATTCTTTGGTGCTCAGCTTTCTTCACAGTCCAACTCTCACATCCATACATGACCACTGGAAAAACCACAGCCTTGACTAGATGGACCTTTGTTGGCAAAGTAACATCTCTGCTTTTGAATATGCTATCTAGGTTGGTCATAACTTTCCTTCCAAGGAGTAAGTATCATTTAATTTCATGGCTGCATATAATACAGCAATTAAAACTGGCAATCTGTAAGTTAAAGACAAAACTGAGATCACTGGAGCAGAGGCTTCCATAAGTTTCTTTAGGAGGCAAACAGGAAGAAGAAAATTCCCCTTCAACCAAGATTCTTCCTTTTGAGAGGCTCCCTTGCCTCTCCTCCTCCACACACCAACCCTGCTAACCTCCTGGCTGTTGTGTTAATAGCGCTCCACCGCCTTCCCCCAGCCCTCCCAAGCCCACCGCGCCTGCGCACATCTAGGTCTTACCTACCAGCAGGGGGCAAGCCAGATTTTCTGTCTTGCTGGGCTGAGCCCTGGCACCCTCTTCTCCCAGCCTTTCTCCTAGCTCAGGCCTGAATACGCTTCCTTAGCAACGGGTCGCCCTTGGCAACAGGAGGACGCGGAAAGGCAGGCGGGCTAGGTTTCCCGCGCGTTCCTGGCACCTGCCAGCGGTGGGAGATACAGGCCGAACCATGTCGGAAATCCTGTGCCAGTGGCTCAACCAGGAACTGAAGGTGTCCCAGACCGTGAGTGAGTGACACAGCCTGGGGCGAGCGGACCTGGGGCGAACGGGGCGCGGAGCCTGGGGCGCTGGAGCGGCGAGCTGATGGAGTCTGGCGGGGCAGGCTAGCTGCCGCCTCTGCCTCACCTCAGCCACCGTGGAGCCTGGCTTCTCCACTCCACCGCTCGGCTCTGAGTTACCCATCATCACGGTGGTCCCAGCCCCGCGGGTTTCTGACCTACCACGGTTCTGAGGCTTTAGGGAGGGCGCCCTTGCTCCAATGGAAAGAACTTTCTGGACTCTTTAGCTCTGACATTGCTCCTTTCACACTCTCAGAAGCGTGGTGTGCTGGCAAACCAGCAAAATGTGAATCCTGAAAGCCAGCTACCTCACTACTAGTTGTGTGCCCCAGGACAAGTTGCAATACCTTCTCCTTCTCTCATTGTGTTCCCTCCAGTATAAAGGGCTGTGTGTGAAATTGAGTTAATGCAGAATGTATTAACATTTACAAATTTCAGCAGTTCTAACTCAATATGTGCACATTCGCTACTTCTGACCACTTTTCACTCTTCCCAAAGCTGACTTCTTCACCAACCTGACTTTATCCCATCCATAAAGTTGTCATCCAAATGTCCTAAATCCCACAACCACAGACGCAGTTTTACATGCTGACAACTTTTGTGACAACCAAGTAATTCCAGAATAGCACTATACCCCATTCAACTTCTTTTTGTTGTTTCTTAAACAAGAGTTCATTTTCCAACTGGTATGGTTTTGCTCAAAGCAAGGTTTTCAGGCCAAATCATTTCAATCTGTTTTTCCCAGAAGCATTCTTGCATAATGTCAACTTGCTTCCAGAGGGGCAATAATGCCAACTCAGTCTTAAGTCTTTCACAGTATTTGCTCAACCAGTAGTGTTTATGCAGCTGCGAAGTATTTGTTACCAGTGTTAGGATCTTTAAATTTGGAGCATTTGTAGTAGCCTTTGGAGAAGGAAATGGCAACCCACTCCAGTATTCTTGCCTGGAGAATTCCATGGACAGAAGAGCCTGGCAGGCTATAGTCCAGGGAGTCGCAAAATCGAACACAAACTGAGTGACTATCATTCACTCCAGTTGCCTTTTTTTTTTTTTTTTTTTAAATAACCTGAAATCTTATTTTTTATTCTTATTTTTTATTATTTTTAAAATATAGATTATTTATTTTAAATGGAGGTTAATTACTTTACAATATTGTACTGATTTTTCCAGTTGCCTTTCTTGAGGCATAAACCCAGACTTTTTCTTTGCCAAACTGCCACCCACACACAGTAAGTTTTTCCCAGGATTCCATGATCATCCCACCGGTCTCTGACTGTTCCTTATCTAAAATATGATGGTTATCTCAGGGTGGTGTTAGCATTTTTCTTTTCTTATTTCTCACCATAGGAGCCAAAATGTAGTATCATGGCCTTAAGGTATACTCTTATTAAGAAAAGCAGTTACACTTTGAGTAACTGTCAAAGTAAATTGCTGAGTTTACTTTGGTTCATTTACTTGATTAATAAAAACCATATTCTTTGCTCAAGTCCGCAAGACTGTTGCATATTCAAACACTTTTGAAAAAAGTAAATAAAATTTACAAGAAATCTAAAAACAGTAATATGCCATTCTAATTGTAATCAGTTTGGGGAGTTTGGGTTTTGAGAGGAGGAGGAAGAATTACTTCATTTCCTGAGGGTTAAAAGACTGGAGATTTTATTTTTGGCTCCACCTGGAGGCATGCAGAAACTGAGTTTTTTGACCAGGAATGAACCCCTACCCTCTGCAGTAGAGGTGCTGCGTTTTTACCACTGGACCACCAGGGAAGTCCCAAGACTGAAGAGTTTTAAAGAATTTAAATAACATAAACTGTAAATGGAAAATTTCCAATGTCTGCTTTCCCTAAGTGTAAAGCTGGAAGCTGTTAGCAGAGACAGCTAATATATTCTGCGTCCCATTCACTAGTAATACATATTCCTTTCTTGATCCTAACTGCTAAGAGGAGTCAAAGGAGAGAGACACAATTCCTGAGATTACCCAAATCCATGTTGTGAAAGGCTTTTCAGACAATAGGGAACACACTCAACTGTGTTTGGAAACAGACAAGATAGGATCTGTGTGTCTAAGAAGCATGCTGCCAGTTGATTTCTGTCATTAGATAAGCCATTCTGTGGTGTACAGTGGAAGACTTAAAACAGTTGATAGGAACTCTCTTGGAAAAACCTTAAGTGGATGAAACTTCTGGGGAAAATAATTGGGCAATTTCTGGATAAGTGTCCTGTTAGAGCAAAGATTTGGAGGCCAGACTGTTTAGGTTAAAAGCACTTATTCACACTTACTAGCTAGTGTTTGTGAGCAATTTATTTACCTAAATTTTATAATACTCAAAATAGGGGGTAATAATAATACTTCATCAAGTAGGGTTAAGATTAAATGAGATAATAAATGCAGAACATTTAAAACAGTCCCTGACACACAGTAAATGCTAAATCTTACCTTTTAGAAACTATCATACAAAAATAAAATCACCAATGTGTAAGGACATTTGAACAAGGATGTTTATTGCCACATGGATTGTAGGGGCAAAAAGAAAAAAAAAAGGAGACAATATGAATTTGCTTCAATAATAGAATACTTGGATAAATGATGCTGTATTTATGCTATGGATTATCATGCACTTGTTAGAACAAATGAGTTAGTTACTCTAACTTTTGACCTAAAAGGAGCTCATGTAATTTTGTCAAGTGAAAAACAAAATTAAAACTGGAACCAATATAATACCATTTTGCATGAGGATGTGTGAGAGAAAAGTGTGGAGAGGCATATACTGGACTGTTGACATATACATGACTCTTAATCTTTTTGTAAGCATAGAGAGAGGTGTGGAAGCATATAAGCCAGTGTATTGGTATTGCTTACCCTGGGAAAGGAGATGATTGCTAGCTTTTCTTTATACATCTGTGTTATTTGATATTTTGCTTGTATTGCCTTCATAATTTGAAAGTAAAATTCAGTATAGCCTTACAAATGTAAAATCAAAAAAAGAAGATCAAATGTCACATGACAATATAGGAGAAAAAGAGGCTTAACACTTTAATTGAAATATAGTAAGCATCTTGAAGTATTGCTGGGACAGGGGAGTACATAAGAATTATTTTCTGAAATGAAGTTTATACATGGAATAATAAAAGGTAGTCTTTGTTGAGCACTTAGATTCTTATGCCAGACCCTGTGCTAAGCCTTTTACATAGATTTTCATATTTGAGATTTTAAAAAGTACTAAGAGGCACGGTCTCCATTGAACAGATGTATAAAAGAGGCTGAGAAAGTTTGGTGATTTGTTCTAAGTCACCTATCTAGTAAGTCCTAGGACTAGAATTTGGAGCTAGATCTTTGACTAGTGCTCTTAGGATGTATTAGACATTTGATTTTATGCTTAGGGAATTTACTATTTAAAAATTAACCCTCCCAAAAATATTCATTTGAGTTCCTTTTAAGGAGGATTATTGTTCAGTTGAAGTCACAAGAAGTACAGAAATTCAGCCAGACGGTTAAATGGTTAAATGGCAGTGGTGGAGTTATTAGTATTCGTTTAGAAGTAGATCACTCCACATGTTGCTTCCTGAGACAAAGCAAACAGAATGAGAATGCCAAGTGAATGCATTGCTGCCTCGGTGAGACTCAAAAATGGTTTAGTCGTTAGAGAGGCAGGTAAAGCTGATTGATTTCTGGATTATTTTGAGAAGTAGAAATCAATTTGGATAAAGCATATCATATTGAATTTTGTGTTGCCTGGACTACCCTGAATAATAGCAGTAAAGAAAATGAATTCCAATGATCCTCAGTTAAGAACAGTCTCCCTCTACTTAATGAGGTTTCTGGGAGTCACCAGAGGTTTGATTAGTCTCAACATATGAAGATTCAGATCTATGTTACTAAAGCTAAGGATCTCCAGTGAGTTAAGTTTAACTAGACCATTTGTCCTGGAAAATAATGCTTAGATGTATGTTAATGAAATGTCTTAAAATACTAAAAGTTGTTCAATAGAAAATAATTCAAGCAGTTATTTTTGTAATACAAAACAAGCAATATAGAATAATGTTACTAAGAGATTTGCTGTAAAAGTCTTTACAGACTCTCAGTTATTTTCAAGCTAACCATTGCCTCTGTTTTACAGAATGCTTATAAATTCTCTGTAAGAGGAAGCTGGCATCAGAATGTCATAATTAAACATTCTCCACAAATGTAGAGCATTCAAATTCCATGTACTGTATACATCAGATTCTTTGTAAAAATTGATATACAAGCAGTCCATATTCTTTTGGATTCTGGGTGGGGTCATATTGAAAACTGTAGATACCTTATTATGGGTATTTTTTTTCAATAGTCTCAGACATCGTTATCACAAGTAACAAAGAATCAATAAATAGAAAACTGAGTTGAAAAATTTAGTATCTCTAAAGTCCTAATTTTCTAGTATCTGAACTAGAAACAGTACTCTTTAGTCACAATTTTATACCCTGAGAGGTAATAATAATAATTACTATATATTTGGGAGATATCAAATGATATTGCAAGTAGAAAATATCTACAACAGTGCCTATCATCTATCTAGGTCTAGACAATATTATTTCAACAACTTTTGTGTCTCTCACTTTAGAAGAATACCTATTATGATGCCTGCCTAGAATACCTGTTATGATGCCTGCCACATAATAGGCACCTAGTAAATATTTTATTATATGAGGATGCATGAGTGAGGCAAAAGTAGGGTAAAGTATTGTTTTTAGCTGAACTTGATGGGTTTGTTCATCTCGGGAAGGTCATCCTGGGTACTTTGATCCTCAGTTTTGTGATTTCAGAAGCTCTGCTTTATTACTTTAAGCAACTTCTTAGGAATTGTCACATGCTAACAGACATTACATTCTGATGATTTTATAAGCCACAGTACCAATTCATCTTGCAGAAAAGGATACCAGAATAATCTATTCTGATAATGGAAGTGGGGATAACAAAGCAACGAGGGAAAAACGGTAGCAACCACTCACATTGGTCAGAATAGGGGGTGACATTTGGTCATTTTTTGTGTTTTGGGCAATACTATTTCATTCCGAGTTCAGACATGTTTATAGAGGGATTTTGTTTTGTCTTAGTCCATCAGAGTCACTGAGTAACCTTGTCTGATCTTGGTGTGCTGTGAAATTGATTATGGCCAGCAGGAGAAGGCCAAAGTCTAACCGTGAGAGCTGGAGCAGCTTCTAGGAACACCAGCGCCTAATGGGGTCAGGCTGGTGCCCGGCCACTACCGGCCAGCTTTTCTGTCTCTCGAAAGTAAATTTGTTTGGTCTTTTAAATGTTGTTGATAACCTGAGCTAGGTCTTTGCTCTTCTAGTAAATGAGGAACAAAGGCCACTTGCATAGAATGTGTAGGTCTATAAGCCCTCATCTACGATCCCCACATCCCCAAATCTCTTTAGTTATTTGGTAGCAAAACTTGACCACAAATGCTGTGAGGCTATGTTCAGTCATTATTTCTTTCCCTCAAATGGTTTGCTGTAAAAATCAACTACATTTGATTATATGTGCTTCCCCAGACTGGGTTATCGCTTATCTGGACCCAAGAGTAGGTCTGTATCTGACTTTAAGGACGGGGGCAAATATTTGCTATCTAAGTTTTAAGTTATCTTTAAATAAGCATCTTTGTACTATAGTCATTGCATGTGTGAGTGCATGCATGCATGCTGTCACTTCAGTCATGTCCAACTCTTTGTTACCCTATGGACCATAGGCCACCAGTCTCCTCTGTCCGTGCGATTCTCCAGGCAAGAATACTGGAGTGGGTTGCCATGCCTTCCTTCAGGGGATCTTTCTGACCCAGGCTTTAAAGCCTTGGCTCTGGCATCTCCTTTACTGGCAGGCAGGTGTTTTAGCACTAACAACACGTGGGAAGCCCCATACTATTGTCATTGAGGATCTATTACTAAGCTTATGAATTGTGTAATTGATATAACATGTGGTCTTAAATTAGGAAGCAGTACTGGTGGCTCAGATGGTAAAGAATCTGCCTCCACTGCAGACCCAGGTTTGATCCCTTAGAGAGGGAATGGCTACCCACTCCAGTATTCTTGCCTGGAGAGTTCCATGAACAGAGGAGCCTAGCAGGCTACAGTCCATTGGGTCACAAAGAATTGCACGTGACTGAGTGGCTAACACTTTCAATAATAATAAAAGTGATCACTGAGCACTTATTATAGGTCAGGAATTATGCTAAGCACTTTACATTATCACATTTAATCAATTATCTCATTTAATTAAACCAACTGTCAGGAGGTAGAACCTATCACTCTCCCTCTTTTAAAGAGAAGAAACTGAGGCTGTGTAATCATCCAAAGTCCAGGGTCTTATAAATGGTGCAAGAGTCAAACCAGAGAATATTTCTCTCTCCAGAGCCTGTGCTGACCGCATTACCAACTGGAATGTAGAAGGCTTATCTTCTTTTGTCTTTTCTCCAGCTGGCTCAGGTGAAAAGCACATAGACTCTTTGCCTTTTGTCCCAGAAAATTCACAAACGCTCACATCAAAGATTTCTGCAACTGAAAGCTTTAGTGAATGGGATCAGACCTGTGGCTTGAAAGACTGGAGGTGTGGCTGAGTTGTTACTGAGCAACATTTTTCCAGATGTAGATCATTTCAGAGCTCAGGGAGAAGATTGTTATTGAGCTCCTATGGTTCATTTCTTTCCCACATTCTTCATTGTTCCTTATCCTGGAGTCAATCTACCTTTTCTTTCCCCTAGGTACTTCCAGTCATGAGTGCAAATTAACTTGTAGAGGTGGCCATCATTAGTTGTGGTATTCTGGAACATTTACTGGGAAGGAAAATTTGATAAACCAAAAAGAAAAAAAATCTTGCCTTTGTGTTTTCTTTTTTCCTTACTGTTTTTCTCCCCTCACCTCTCTCCATTTCTCTTTTTCTCTCTGGCTTCTTATCTTCCTTCTTATCTTCTTTTTAATCTACATATTCCTGAATTATCTGCTTTTTCTTCATCTAATTTTTTGCACGAATCCCTTTTTCTCTCCATTTTTTTTCCTATGTGTTTTCCCTCTGTTGTTTTTGCTGCTTCCCATAGCTTTTCTCTGATTGCTTTCTTCTGTGTTCTTGTAGCACAGGAAAAAGAAAAAAAAAAAAACAACCTGAAAGTGTCTAATGCACACAGAGCTGCAAACACGTTTTCAAACTTATTTATAGTAACCTACTTGACAATGAAATAATGTGTTTGCTATTCTTCTTTGACCTTTATAGCCAAAATGCCTCTATTTTATCCATATCAGAAGTCTTGTTAAGAAGTCCTGCCATTTCAAAGGAAGTAGATTATGATTTTATTTTTCTCCTGACCTTTTTGTAGCTATGAGTTTGCTACAGACCATTTGCCTGATGAGTGTGATGGATTAGGATACAGTTATTCCCCAGTTACTCACAAGTTAGATTTCAGGTCTTCTGTCAACAGGAGCAACAGGCAAAAATGCAAAATCCAGAGAGAGTGGGAGAACGAGATCACCAGATATAGCAGCAGCTCCTGAATGCAAAGTAGTCGTCTTTAGATTTTTAGTAGGATTCTATAGTCTTACAATGACTAAATGTCCAATGGCACTTCAGAAAACCAAGAATACTGGTGGGCTGCAGTCCATGGGGTCACTATGAGTTGGACATGACTGAGCGACTTCACTTTCATTTTTCACTTTCATGCATTGGAGAAGGAAATGGCAACCCACTCCAGTATTCTTGCCGGGAGAATCCCAGGGACGGGGGAGCCTGGTGGGTTGCCATCTATGGGGTCGCACAGACTTGGACACGACTGAAGCCACTTAGCAGCAGCAGCAGAGAGAGAAAAAAGGGAAAGAAGCCGAACAGAGAAAACAACAGACAGAAGAGGTGCAAGGCACAGCCAGAGCAGCCCAGATGGCACAGCAAGGACAGTGGTGGCGACCAAAGAACAGGGAACAGCTTTGGAGGTCAGCAGTGGTGGGTCCTGAGGGCAGGGGAAAGCAACAGTGACTCAGCAGCAGGACAAGGCACACCTCTGCCTTTAGGGGCAGAAGGAGCTCTTTGGATTTCAGTTGCTGTGAAGACTACTGGTGTATGATGCTGGAAAAGGAAAGGAATGTTAGTCGCACAGTCATGTCTGACTCTCTACAATCCCATGGACTGTAGCCAGCCAGGTCCTCTGTCCACGGAATTCTCCAGGCAAAAGTACTGGAGTGGGTTGCCATTCCCTTCTCCAGGGGATCTTCCTGACCCAGGAATCGAACCCAAGTCTCCTGCATTACAGGCAGAGTCTTTATCAACTGAGCTACTAGGGAAGCCCCATGATGCTGGAAGGCAGAGTCAATAGATTCTAGTGCTAGATAGTTTAGGAGCTCACCCTGAGTAAACAGAATCAATGAGAATTGTTGACATCTTTTAAGATGTTTTATATTGATTTAACCTAAGAACTGGAGTATTAAATTATAAAATACTTTGAGAGCAGATAATAGGGAAGCTTTGGGCAAAATTGTGGGCTAGTGTCAGATATGCAGGAGCCTTATGATGATGTAAAGTCTTCTGAGTAAGGTCTCTCCCCTCACCTCCCTGCAATCACTCACCAAGCACCAGCTCGACGAATCGTGAAATCATTCTAACTTCTTTTGTAGTTAGCCACCTTGTTGATAGTCAAATAGATAAAAGGATAATTCCATATGAATGAGTTTGTGATACTGTGATAATATATAACATTTTATAGATATTTAATACTGCAGTTGCCTAAAGGACTCTGATAGAAACACACTGAAGATTTTTGGAGGGTTTTTAAATCCTTTGAGAGCTGATGACTTTGTCTTATGATAATGTATTATGTATCAACTTCAAATATCATTTTTGAATACCAAGGAACCATATACCCTTCATAAGAAAAATATAAGTTATCCCAAACTAAGGACATTTTTAAAGAAAGCAAATTCTGTTGTATACTTAAGTTTTTTTCCCTGCCCTCATCGTTATGTGCATACTTTGTGGCAGGCATGGTACCAAGAAATTCCCATATACTGCCTCCTAATCTTTAAAATAGCTCACCAAGATAGATATAGATAGTATGGGACAGAAATTCAGGAAGGTTAAGCAGCTTGTCAGAGTTTGCACAGCTAGTAAAAGGCAGAGACAAGATTTCAGCATAGGTGTCTCTAGCTCCAACACCTGTCTTCCTCTGGGCCATCTCCATCATTGTACAGGACACCAGCTACATTGGAGTAAACCACAGAACCACCAATGTAAATCTTTTTGATAATATGCTGCTGCTTCTGCTAAGCCCATCAGTCATGTCCTACTCTGTGCCACCCCATTTGGACTGTACTGGATCTTCGTTGCTCCACAGGCTTTTCTGTAGTTGTGGTGAGCTTGGGCTACTCTAGTTGTGGTGTGCAGGCATCTCCTTGAAGTGGCTTCTCTTATTGCATAATACAGGCTCTAGGACACACAGGCTTCAGTGGTTGAGGCCCATGGGCTCAGTAGTTGCAAGCTCCCAGGCTCTGGAACACGAGCTCAGTAGTTGTGGTGCATGGGCTTAGTTGCTCCGAGATATGTGGGCTTCCTGGATCAGGGATCGAATCCATGTCTCCTGCATTGGCTGGTGGATTCTTTACCACTGAGACAGCAGGGAAGCCCAAGGAAAATCTTGATTATGTTCAGTAGGCTTTATTTAAGAAGGTGCAGATGATTTTTGTAAAATTTCTATTGCATAAAGGTTAAAATTAAGTTTTGAGGTTTAAAGAAGTTGGATTGTACCTCACTTGGTCAAGAATATGAAATCATCCACAAATTGTATTGATAATGGAAGTATTAGAATATAATTTTATAAAATATACTGAAGATTTGTTTTTAGATCGAAGGTTATTTATTTTATTGGTTGTGTTTTCTTTGGTTTGATTAGAACTTGTCTTTTCTTTCAAAATATCATGTTATCAAGAACTGATCCACATTTATTCAGGGACCTTTATAAGATACCTACTGTTAAAATTCAGTATTTTCATCTGATTATTAAAAGATATTTTTAGAACTGTTTTGATGGCATTCTGAGTTCAAGTTAAATTATGGGATTTTACTCTTTATGTACATACTGCAAATATATAAGCTCTGTGTAAAACATTATATTTATTTTTTTTATCTCTGTGTTTTAAAAATCAGGTCCCAAGTCATTTGCAAAGGCATTTTCCAGTGGCTATCTAATTGGAGAAGTTTTGCACAAGTTTGCACTTCAGGATGATTTTGCAGACTTTTCAGAAAGCAGGTTAGTGAGATTATTCTTTATTTTAAAAAAGGTCAGTTCCTTTGGCATTTGGATGGATTTAGCCTCCAAAGTTAACATTAAGGAATCATTTATCACAAGGTTCCTTCCAGACCTAAACCAGGCAAGCACACCATCGGTATGAAAATTGCCGTTTCCTCACATATACATACGTCATTTTCCCAGGACAACAAAGGAGAAAAAGTTACAGACTGTTGCAAGACCTCATCTCTAGATGGGCCCCATTTTAATGTCTTCCATAATCCTTTACTCCTGTGTTTAATCAGATTTGTGAAATGTTTGCTCCTCGTTTCTCCAAAAGTTCTTTCTCCCCATTTCTTTTCATCTTTCTTCTCTTTTTGGGACTCCTATTATGTGTATGTTGGTATACTTGACAGTATCCCACAGGTCTTGGGAGCTTTGTTGATTTTTAAAACTAAACGTTTTATTTTAGAACAATTTTAGGTTTACAGAAAAGCTGCAGATAGTACAGAGAGTTCCCATGTTGTTCACACCCAGTTTTCCCTACTGTTGTCATCTTCTATTGGTATGGTACATTTTGTACCAAAGATTTGTTATAATTCTTATCTAATGTCTTTTTGTTCCAATATCTTATCAGGATATCATTTTCTCAGACTTTCCTTGTTTTTGATAATCTTTACAGTTTTGAAAAATTAAAAACTGGTCAAGTATTTTGATATTGTTCCTCAGCTGGAATTAGTCTGAAATTTTCTCTCATGATTAGAATGTGTTTATGTGTTTTGGGAGTCTGTTCATTTTTCTTCATTCTTTTTCCTTTTGTTGCCCCCGTGAATAGTTTCAATTGATCTATCTTTGAGTTTACTGCTTCTTTCTTCTGCCAACTCAAATGTCCTGTTGAGCTATTCTAGTGACTTTTTACATCTCAGTTATACTTTTTAATTGTAGAATTCCACTTGGTTCTCATTTTTATAATTTCTATTTCCTTATTGATATTCTATTTTTGTTGAGATGTTGTTCTCATACTTTCTTTTATAATTTTTTGAAAATGAATTATTTTAGTTTTTAACACTTATAATAGCCAACTTAAGGTCTTTGTCTAATAAATTAAACATCTGGGCTTCCTCAGAGAGTTTCTACTGACCTTTTCCCCCTAGGTAGGGACAGTGTTTCCTGTTTCTCTGTATGTCTCATAATTGTTGAAAACAGACATCTAAAATAATACAGTGAGGTAACACAGATTATTCCACCTTCCCAGGGTTTGTTGTTGTTGCTGATTGTTGTTGCTCTGCTGCTACTTTTTGTTTGTTTAATGACTCTCTTGGACTAATTTTGGAAAATCTGTATTCCCTGTTGTGTATAGCACCTGAAGACTCTGCTTGGTTAGCTTAGTGAACAGAGCTCAGGAAATAAATGGAGATATTGTAAAATATCTTGAATTGATAAATCTTCCTTGGCTGAGATGCTGAGTTTGTTGAGGTATATCTTCAGTGCTTTCACAGTTTGCAACTCTGCCTTAGCCTTCACTTCGGGCTTGTACAGGAGCTTAAGGTCAGCCCAAAGTGAGAGATTTGGACCTCCTCCTATCTTTCCTGGGTATCCAAACATTCCTACACATGCATATGGTCCTCTTGATCCCCAGGAATGTATCAGAGCTTTTCAAAGTTCCCAGTGGATATTTCATTCTTATATCTTCCTTTTAAGTTTTTGGGCAGCTCTTGTTTGCACCAGTGGTATTACTGCCTTAGGGGGTGGTGGTGGTTCAGTCTCTAAGTTGTGTCCGACTCTTTGCGAGCCCGTGGACTGTAGCCTGTCAGGCTCCTCTGTCCATGGGATTCTCCAGGCAAGAATACTGGAGTGGGTTGCCATTTGGAAAACCCTATTCCCAGGGTATTAGTAAAAAGCAATCGGTGGCAGCTGTTTAAGATCACAGCTACCTAAGGCAGTGATTGAGCTCTAAATTATGTTAAATAGTGACAGTGTTCTGAGGATCGGATTTCTTGTCTGTCTTCTCAGATGGCTGTTAGGCTGCTGGTTTTTACTGCAGGGCTACTGATTTTCAAGAGCTGGGAAGAAGGATATGGGAATAGGGCAAGTTAAAATGACTAAAAGCTCCCTGTTCTTACTGAGATTAAGGGTTTTTTTTGAATAAATTTTCTTTATACTGTTACATGCCTTTGGCTAATTGCTAGAGTTATGAAGAAGTTAATTGTCAGTTTTATTATTATCTTTTTGGAGGAATAGATTTTTGGAGGTCCTTACTCTGCCGTTCATGATATCCTGCTCCATATCCATAGTGTTTTAACCTGATATTTCCCACTCAAGTGTTTCTTAGTTTTGGTTCCTTGGAATGGTAGACCTCCATGGAGCATTACCTACATTGCAAGAGTTTAAGGAAAAGAAGTCTAGTACCTCCATTCTAGAGGTGAGTCATTCTTTCACAAGCCAGATTATGCTAGTTGTACAAGTAATAATAGTGTAATTCAAGAGAAGCCATGGATTGTAAATATATTTTTATACCAAGTTAGCTTCTTTTGCTAATCCCTGACAATTTCTTAAGCTTCTAGGGTACTAGGTAACATTCTAGCGCATCTCTTACTCTCCATGTCTCACATCTCTTCCTCAAGAGCAAGGTATACACTGTCCTTCACTGCTTAGCCCAAGCTGCCTCCTCTGCTTGATCTTCTAGCCTTGTGCCCACTCTGCTTCTACCTAAATCTCCTCCCTTCCAATAGAAGCCAGGATCAGCCTCTAAGGTATAAGATTTCCAGGGTAGGTAAGTCAGTGTACATTCCTTTCTTTTCTCTTTTTGCTTTCTCACAAGTTCTCATATGCACAGACTGATTTGTGGTGATCTCCATGTAACCAGGTTTCCAATCCATTTTTGGTGTCATTGCTTATTATCCCTTCATGAAAGTTATAAACTTATCTTGTACAGTTACTTGTTATAATATTGGTCACTTTGTTGTCAGTTTCTTTGTATCTCTTTCAGTTGCACATTGTACCTTCAGGGGATTTTGTAGTTGTAGTATGAATTATTTTTCTTTGCATCCCCAGGGCTATCATGGGCCTGGCACATGTTTAGCTTTCAGTAAATGTTTTTGAATTAATGAATGGCTGCATATTCTGACAAATCCTTCATTAAGCCCCTTGTTTGAACTTCTCCATAGGCAGATAGAACTCTACACCCACATCTTTAGGTGTGGTTTCCTGATCAGCTTAAAAGCTTTAGGTATTCCAGTTTCTGTTTCTCAAGGCTTCTCTTACAAAATGCTTCCCTTGTGACCCTCATCCACCCTTTCCAGTCATATTTTCCACCAGTCTGTAGCTCTGACATAAGCTACTTTGGTCCACAAGTATGTCATGTGCTTTTGTTATGCCTTGAATGTTTGCATATCATTCTTTGTTCACTTTCACCTTGAGAAACTCTTACTCATCCTTAAGATCCAGCTAAAAATCCACCCTTTTCTAAACTCTTTGTTTTCTCCCCAGCAGATTTAATTTCCTTTTCCTCTTTGTTTTTTTCTGTTTGTCTGAACAACACTTCAGACATGCCTTTTTTATTACTTTAAGTTATATTTTTATTTATATGTCAGTTCTTATCAGACTTACTACCACCTGAAGGAGCCCACACCATATATGATGAGTGAATATATGAATGTTTGTATCTTAGCTACTTTGCAAAGATGCTCAAAGTTGCAGAGTATGTTTATTTTTGTGCTCCAGGCATTGTCCCTGACCCACTACAGGTACACCATCATGTTTCTCTATTTGAATACAAACGACTGACTTCAGAAAGTGTATCTGGTTCTGAATTAGGTATGGAAAACTTAAAAGAACCATACTAATCAGATCATGCGTGCAGTATTTCATGTGTACTGAGTTGGCTCTTGTTAGCAAGACCATGAAAGGCCTTTGCATGGAATAGAAATAGGGACCCATATGGATGGAGGTAATCATAAAGACACAGGTCTTAGTGAATAGGAAAGCCCTTGTGCAAAAAGGTCTTAGTAAATAGGAAAGCCTGTGTGTAAAGAACAGAAAGCCTCATTTTAGATGAAGCTGCATCATGCTAAGGTCCTGGGCTTAGCAAGCTGAGGCCAGGGAAGATTTCACACCTCTCCTGCCTCTGCATAGGTATGTGCCCCGAGTATCATCCTGTGTTGCAGCCCTGCCCTTCACTCACTGCAAAGGATGAACTTTCTGTTCCACTGAGCATCATCATATTTCTTAACATGGGGAGATGGATCTGTTTGTCTTAACAACCAAGTACTATCAACCTTTAGCTCCTAGGACAACCCACTGTTTTTCTAGGGCACATGATATTCTAAAGAAGACAAGAATCAGTAAATCCATGCATCTGAGCTTTGTATTAGCATATTCAGTGAGGAAAAGGACCCTTCTTTGTAAAGCCTAGTTTTTAAACAGCTGTCTAGTGCCAGAGCTCATGATTTGGGGATTTTTGTGTAATACTTTCAGTTTTTTTAGTTTAAAATGTAAACAGTAAACAAAATCTGCATTGCATATAACTTGAAGTTAACTTGCTTTGGGAATTACTTCATCCTAAGAACAACTCATCTAACTCTGAAAGAATTCTGTTTTAGGATATCTGTAGTCCAACTCAGAGGGTGAGAAATGAGCAGATCAGTTAAAAAAATAAAAAGTAAAGGAGCATGGATATCTCTATTCTAATGACCTTTTGAGTTGTATTCCCTCACAAGGTGTCAAGGAGGAGAAGAGACAGGTAATCCCTTGGCAGATAAGGACTACAGCTGAGAGGGAGAAGGTATTTCCCTTATCCCTCAAGGGTCATCATTTACATCATATGCTCTGTCTCCAGAGCAAAAATGTCCCAGTGGTTTCTCTAGGTTTAAAAACAACTGTTGATTATCATGGTATGCTGATTTAGCATACATTATAACAAGAGTGGACTTCCGTCCATTTACATACCAGTTATATGCCCAAAATTTTGGTTGGATATTTAGAATATATATTATTAAAAACTTCCAGAAAGAAGTACTATGATATCTGGACTCTTCGGCCAGACCATAAAAGCCATTTTGAAGCCTACTGTGTCACTGAACCCTACTATTAGCAGGCTACACTGCATTCTGGAGGTTTTGTAAAACAAGTAAGAGGAAGGGTAGTGTGCTTTAATTTCACTGGGCACACGGCTAAATTTTGATAAAATTTGGAAATGAATGATGTTTGCTTTTGGATTTTCCTTCTCAAATTATGGTGCCTCTGATCTCTGAAGCCTAAGCTTATGTCACAGGCAAAACCTTGAAAAGGTGTCCCTTGGGCCATATCTTTGCACATAAATGTAGTGGAGAAAACATACAAACTCCAAAGATAAGAAGGACATGAAAAGATGAACTTGATGAAAGATCAAAAGTGGGTGTCAGGTACCCATCCAAGGAATGTGAACACAAGTCATTGACCTGACCATCCTCTTTCACAATCACACTCTTCAAAACATGGTCTATATAGTACCCTAATCATTTTAGACCAATGCTTGTTATCTCAAACTGTAGGTCATTTGTGGGAAAACAAATGGCAACACTGGACATGACATGAGAAGACCTAAAAAGTGTTTTACTTTTGTTGTTGATAAGATTGCCTTTTAGCATTCCTTATCTCTTCTCATTCCTTCTAAAATCTGTTTATCTTTTATTGATTTAAAATACTTTATTCAAAGTTTGGCCGATGTGGCATGCCATGCTAAATACACTTGACCAAATAGAGGAAATAGGACACCGAGTTACACCACATGACTGGAAAAGGAATTCAGTGTCTTCTGTCAATACATTTGTTGCTTTGGCCTTCCTACGGCACTGACTTCTTTATTTATATTTATAAATCATTCCTTTATTTTCCCAACCCCACCTCCTTTGCAGTTAGTAGGCACTTTTAGGCTAGATTTTTAGAAGATTGACAAATACCCCAAAATTGCATACACATTTTGTGTATATGCATGGATGTGTGTTTTCATAGCTCTCATCATATTTCCAAAGGATATTATATGTGATTGAAAAAAATGTTTAGAATCACTGCTTGAGAACTATCTCTTGAGAAATAATACTAGAAACAGTATGACAGTATATAAAGTTTGCGCTAAGTGCTATTTACAATAGCTAGGACATGCAAGCAACCTAGATGTCTGTTGACAGATGAATGGATAAATAAGTTGTGATACATATATATATAATGGAATATTACTCAGCTATAGAAAAGAATGCATTTGAGTCGATTCTAATGAGGTGGATGAACCTGGAGCTTGTTATACAAAAAAGGTGGGTTAGTTGCTAAGTTGTGTCCGACTCTTGGGATCCCTTGGACTGTAGCCCTCCAGGCTCCTCTTTCCGTGGTATTCTCTAAGCAAGAATACTGGAGTGGGTTGCTAGTTTCTTCATCAGGGATACAAAGTGAAGTAAGGCAGAAATAAAAGGCAAATATCATATATTAATGCATATATATGGAATCTAGACCTGGAGAAGGGAATGGAAACCTACTTCAGTATTCTTGCCTGGAGAGTTCCATGGACAGAGAAGCTTGGTGGCCTACAGTCCATGAGGTCTCAAAGAGTTGGACATAACTGAGCAACTACCACACACACACACACACACACACACACACACACACGTGTGCATGCACAGAATCTAGAAAGATACTGATGAACCTATCTATAGAGCAGCAACAGAGATGCAGACATAGAGAATAGACTTTTGGACATAGTGGTGGAGAGAGAAGGTGGGATAATCTGAAAGAGTAGCATTGAAGTAGATACATTACCATATGTAAAGTAGATAGCCAGTTAGAATTTGCTGTATGACACAGGAACCCAAAGCCGATGCTTTGTGACAACCTAGAGGGCTGGGATGCAGAGGGAGGTGGGAGGGGATTTCAGAGGGAAAGGACATATGTATACCTATGGCTGATTCTTATTGATATATGGCAGATACCATCACAACATTGTAAAGTTATTATCCTCCAATTAAAAATAAAATAAAATTTAAAAAGTTTAAGTGCTAAGTGATCTCTTTCAGCTTCTGAAAATTCATTGGAGGTCTTTGTATCTTCCCCAAATAGTTTTATAGTCTAAAATGAAGTTATTGAGTGAGTAACCCTATAATGTTAGAAATTCTGCCAACTCCCTCTGTTCTAAGGTATCTTCTTTTTTCAGGGAGAAGATGGGACTTTGACTTATATTCAAGTATATTCGGTATATGTTTTTCCCTCAAAGAATGTCACTGATGTTTGAAAGTTAAAGTAAAGAGAAAATGGGCCAGTGGATAAATTTGACATTTGCATCCAATTTGATCATAAGGGAGGCACAAAAGTTGAAAATGCATCTACCATCTTTTTGCTTTTATTCTGCTGCTGTATTCATAGGCGTATTGATGGCCCTTAGTCACTTGAGACCTTTATTACAACAGTTGCTTTAATTTATCACTACTTATTACACTTGTTTTCCTGCTATGAACTGCTAAGGGACAGAGTATCTTATTCATCTTATTCATCTTAATAATTTTAAAAACATTTATTCAATTCAATAAGTTATTGGTATAGTTGAGAGAGTAAATTACTAATGAATTAATGAGTTCTTCTAAAATGTGAACCTCATTTGATAATAGATGATTCAACATTACATATATTTTAGAAAGTCTTTAGTGATTTTTGAAAAAGTGATAGATACTGTATAGTGATGATCTCATGACTCATCTAGTTGTATGGCTAATATTGTTTAACAGTTTCTGACAATGGTGGATAGTGGATAATGGTGAGAGGATAATGGTGAGAGGCGTCACTTTCAGTCATCACTGAAAATAAGGTTATTTTCAGGTGATATTAATTAAAGAAATGGATATTTAAAGTGCAGTTTTGTCTTCTGAGTAAAATATTTTTCAAAACTATAGTTAAGTTTTTCCATTTCGAAGAAGGCATTTAGGTATGTTTTTGTACTGACTTCCTGTAGAAATTCTAGTATCTATTTAAGTAGAAGAGTATATGAAATTAGTGAGTTTTAGTTTAGTCATTCAAGAGAAATAAATGCATGGAGCTAGGGCAATAGACAAAATCTCAACCTGTCTAGAGGATTAGGTGGTTTTTGCAAGGACTGATGCATTTAAAAGAACATGGTATTTGGTTATGAAAATCCTCTGATATTTGTTATTTGCTTTTAACTCAATGTCTTATTATGTGAAATATTTTAATGCCTAGGATTTCCAGTGCCAAACTTAACAATTTTTCTCGCTTGGAGCCCACACTTCACCTTTGGGTGTGCAATTTGATCAGAATGTGGCCCACAATATCATCACAGAGAAGCCTGGGGCTGCCACGAAACTCTTATATCAGTTGTACATTGCTCTCCAGAGGAAAAAGAAAGGTGTTCAAACTGGAGTGGAAATGCCAACCATACAGCCCCTGATGAGCACAAAAGTTCA
This sequence comes from Nanger dama, assembly GCA_917880005.1. Classification (NCBI taxonomy): domain Eukaryota; kingdom Metazoa; phylum Chordata; class Mammalia; order Artiodactyla; family Bovidae; genus Nanger; species Nanger dama. The sequence goes on from CAKJTW010000040.1 coordinate 877,356, forward strand.
AAACATGAAAAGTGAGGCTTTTCGAGATGTAAGTACATAAAGAAGAATTACAAACATATCAGAATATAAAGCTTGCTGAAGAGACACGGCAAAGATGTTGCATTTTCAAAGAAGCCCCTTAGAGCATGTATGTCCCTGATTATGTTATTGGCCCTATTCAGGTTTTATATTTTCTTTCCATTTATTCATTTTTGATGCCTCCCTCCAGCCTATCCACTAATCGCCAGTAACTTATCAAATTCTGTTTGTTCCTAATTCCTTGTGCTTCTCAGGCCTGCTCTTTTTCTTCTATATCCCTGTTGTATCCATTCAGATCTCCTGCTGCAACCTATGAATGAATCTCTGACCTTCAGGCTTGTTTCCTAGAGTTTAATCAACTGCTAGGAAAATCAACCCTCAATTCCACTTTTGTTGGCTGCTGCTTCTCAGAAACCTGCTATTCTACAAATACGTTGTGTTTTGTTACTTGCTCAGTTGTGTCCAACTCTTTGCAACCCCATGGACTGTAGCCTGACAAGCTCTTCTATCCACAGAATTCTCCAGGGAAGGAAACTGGAGTGTGTAGCCATTTCCTTCTCCAGAGGAGCTTCTTGACCCAGGGATTGAACCTCGATGTCCTACATTGCAGGCAGATTCTTTACCATCTGAGCCACCCAGGAAGCTATTCCACAAATATCTTGCCTCTTGATTTGACTAGCATTCAAATTTTTTCACTGAACAGTCTCAACCTGTCTTTCTGTATCTTTTCATAACCCTCAGCATTGTCTTTCTTCTGTTATTACACTGGCAGCCTGTCATTGAATAGGACTCATTTATTTCTGCTCTTCCCTCTCTCCTACCCAAGCCCACTATTCTCCTCTCTCCTCTTCCCCTAAACTTCCCTCCATCTACTCTGCAACCTTTCCAGTGCACATAAACTCTTTCTGGGGAACTCCTAAGGCACAGATAATTCTCATTCTTTAGTGTTAACCACCTCTTGCTGATATTATTCATTTTCATTATTTACCTGTCATATGACCTCACAAGATTTTTAGTTCTTCCAAGTGAAAAAAATTGCCTAGTACAATGCTTTGAACATTGAAAAGACTCATTAAATGTCCTTTGATTATTGTCAGTTTCTGCTGTACAACAAAGTGAATCAGCCATACATTTAAATATGTCCCCTCTTTTTTGGATTTCCTTCCCATTTAGGTCACCACAAAGCACCAAGTAGAATTCTGTGTGCTATATAGCAGGTTCATAGTGGTGTATATATGTCAACTGCAGTCTCTCAATTCATTCATATGTTTGTTCTCAACGTCCATGTGTCTATTTCTGCTTTGCAAATAAGATCATCTTTACCATTTTTCAAGATTCCACGTATATGCATTAATACATAACTTTTTTTTTTCTTTCTGACATACTTCACTATGTATGACAGTCTCCAGGTCCATTTAAGTCTCTGCAGATGACACAATTTTGTTCTTCTTTATGACTGAGTAATATTTCATTGTATATATTGATACATAATGCATCTTCTTCATCTACTCCTTTGTTGAAGGACATTTTGTTGCTTCCGTGAACTGGCTGTTGTAAATAGTGCTGCCGTGAACATTGGAGTGCGTGGTGTTTCTCTGGGCCATGCCCAGCAGTAGGATTGCTGCATCATATGGTGGTCCTATTTTAGTATTTTAAGGAGCCTCCATATTGTTCTCCATAGTGGCTGTACCAATTCACATTCCCACCAACAGTGTAAGAAGGTTTCCTTTTCTCCCCACCCTCTCCAGCATTTATTGTTTTGAGACTTTCTGGTTATGGCCCTTCTGACTGTTGTGAGGTGATAAACTTCACTGTAGTTTTGATTTGCATTTCTCTAATAGTTAGTGATGTTGGGAGCCCTCCTAGACACCATGTCCTGGATTAAATTTTTTCTTCCCATGATTAGGTAGGTCATGAAGGTGGAACTGGGAAAGAATTACATTCATTTTTCATATTGGGGATGCTTTTATTAGCCTTTTAGTATCACCACCCATAATGAAAATAGACACATTCTATCTGCATAATTTAGGGACTCCCAAACTGTGTTTCAGTATCATACTTTCAAAATTAGTTATTTTGATACTTCTTTCCTAATATTACCTAGTCCATCAGTTAATGCTGAGTTTAGAAAATTTGAATGGAAAATTTACATATCTGTGTACCTGTGAGTGTATTACATTGCATACTATTCTGATAAACTGAATAACTAAACTTATATATATGGAATATTTAGCAACGCTTGAGCAGAAGACGACAAAATGAAATCATGGCCAAAATCCAAGCAGCTATCATACAGATTCCTAAACCCACATCAAATCGTACTCTGAAAACATTTGACGCCCAAAAATTAATGAAAAAAAAAAAAGAGGCAGAGGTAAGTGATAATCCTTTAACACTGTGTTCTGTTTATCTTAATGAAAGGATGATCTTTCCCTAAGAGAGAAACTTCCCTGAACTTCCTACTTCCTTTTCAAATCACGTCTGGCATCATCCCTTCTCATTTAAAACACCTGCACTGCATGCATGTCCAATCCATCTTATTCCATTATTTAGACTGTTTAGAAACAGAGAATATAGCTTTAGGATATGGGTGACAAACTGCTGTTAAATGAAAATACCTGTGTGGACTCTTGTGTGGTGGATTCTGTGATCACTAGCAAACTGTGCCAGAGTGGGTGCTGTTGTGATGGGTCATGACACCCATGCATACAACAGGGGCCAGTCTAGGTACCCAGAATACCATGTATGTGCCCTTACTACTATTTGCTTTTCCCGGATACTTCCTCCCCATGTTGCACTGTCTTTCTATGAGTCCTAGAAATGTTGTTGAGCAATTTGCTTGCTTTCATTGTATTTAGATTGATAAATATTTAGATTGATAAATATTTTATTGCTTACAATTATCAGTTATCCATATAGGATACAATCTCATTATATTTCATAGGGGCACAGTACTATCTGTACATTTTGATACTAATTCCTGGAATCTATACTTCATGCTGCTATAATGATTGTTAGTGATATTCTCCCCTTTAACTTAAGAAAATAGCTACCATTTATTCATCATCTGCTATATGTCAGGCTGTGGGCTGGGCACTTCACATTGTCTTGAATTAGTAAACAACTTTCTATGTAGGGTATTGCTTTCCCCATTTTTGGATAAGGAAACTGAGGCTCAGAAAACTGGCATGTTTTACCCAGGTTCACAATGCTGATAAAGCAAAGATTGGCAGGTCATTCTGATGTCTAAATCCATTGCATTTTATTTTAACACACTTAATTTTTAATATTAAAATCCTATAGTTAGAGCCTAAAAATATTACCCACAGAGGCTTTTTCTGACCCCATTTTAATAAAAATATTTCTTATGTTTCCTTGACTTGATTAAAGTTTATGAAAAAGGATTTGCAGTAGACTAAAATTAATTTTCCAACAGCAAATTCATAGTGCATATAGGAGTACATAAGAAGTGTTTAAAACATCCAAGATAATTTTTGAAGAAGTATTTATATGCAAAAATGCTTCAGTTCAGTTCAGTCGCTCAGTGATGTCCGACTCTTTGCAACCTCATGACCGCAGCACACCAGGCCTTCCTGTCCATCACCAACTCCTGGAATTATTCTCATTTATAATAATTGTAATTAAAAATGCACATCCTAACTTTTTGATAATCTTTTTTCTTATTAAATGCCTTTTGATGTACTGTCAGAGCTAGAACTGTGAACTGAATAATTCAGATTAGGCAATTTTCACCTTCTTTTAGGTACCTTTAGCCTACACTAAAAGTAACAAATTAGAATAGAAGAATATTCTAGAATATTTAAAAATCCTAACTAGCTTGAATTATTAGTACATATCACTTTTATAAATTTTAATGAAAGTGATAAATGAAAAAGTTTCAATATATTAAGAGGTAAAAAAATTGATGAATTTTCTTTAAAGGATGTGGCCAATGAAATTAAGAAGTTTGAAGCATTAATAAAAAAGGATCTCCAGGCAAAAGAAAGGTGAGATAAAATTATTTTAATAATCAAAAATTTGATTTTCTTTAAGAAAGTTCATTTTACTTTAACTTTGGAAGATTTAGAAACAGTTTACCTGAAGTAGCTATTCCAAGGATGTTTTCACTTTGTAGAGTCTTCACTGAGAGTATATTAAGGAAGATAAATGAGATAAAATTCAGATTAGTTGTTCATTAACAATTTTGTAAATATCAAGAAGGCAAGTGGCTATTATGATTTGTGAGGTTAATTTTTTTCTGTGCTATACTTATCACACATACTATTTAAACATTCACTAACATTTTTTCAAGTTTCTGTTCATTTACATTTTTCACCGCACTGCCTTTATTAGACTCTAGTTGCTCTCACCTTGCATCCTCAGCATTTAGCACAGGGACCAGCAATAAAGAACTGCTGAATGAGTGTTGACAAAATATCGCTAAGGGTTTCAGTGGGTTCTTCACAGCAAGCTCCTGGTTAATGGGCTTCTTTTGCCTAAAGATAAAGATCTTCTCCCCTTTTGTTTCCTATCAAGGTCACTGACACAGAAAACAACTAATGAGGGATTGCACATACAGAAGCAGCTTGAATTCTTCTGCATTTTTTCATGGAGACTATCCAAAGTCTACTCATTTACATTTTATAGAATAGGAAATAAATCTCTATTAAGGAAGAAAAATAGACACAAATTATATACTTCAGTTCCATATTAATATTTCTGAAGAAAGGAAATAGAGTCAAATGAAGTGGAATAAGATTAAGCTGAAAGAAGAAATGGTGAGGAAGTCAGGTGTGAATGAAAATGAAGCAGAATGAAGAGTGCATGTGTTAACTGCCTTTCCTCCTTCCTTCTGCAGAAACTCCTGATGCCCTACACTAAGCCCTGCTCATGTTTATCTGTGCTTCCCTGACTCCTAAAATAACCACCGCCCAAGCCCACTCTCCCTGCAGCTGCCATCTGAATCCCAGCACACCCTCCCTAACCTTGGCCCATGAAATCACCCCATTTCTTTCAACTCTTTCATCCATCTCACCAGTCTCATGCTATGGAGTGACAAACGGATGGTGTCTACCAAAATGACCATCTTAAAATATTGAAAAACTTTTAGTGAATGACATTCTCTGTAGCTCTACCTTCCACTCCTTTTTGGGACCCCTTGATTTCCACACAGTTAACAACCAGAATTAACACCAAGCATGCCAACATCTTCCACTCCCTACATCAGCATCTGTTTGGATTAATAAATGTCATCACCGTTTCAGTGGTTAAATATTTGAAAGATCACACCAGCACAAACTTTCACTCTGATCTTCACTGCTTTCCCAGCCTGTTCTGAATTTAGACCTCTAAGGGAGCTTTGAAACCTGGAAACCAGAGGGGTTGAATTAGATGGGTGTATTCTTCTCTCCGGAGAAGGCAATGGCACCCCACTCCAGTACTCATGCCTGGAAAATCCCATGGACGGGGGAGCCTGGTGGCTAAGAGTCGGACACAAATGAGCGACTTCATGTTCACTTTTCACTTTCATGCACTGGAGAAGGAAATGGCAACCCACTCCAGTGTTCTTGCTTGGAGAATCCCAGGGACAGGGGAGCCTGGTGGGCTGCCATCTATGGGGTCGCACAGAGTCGGACACGACTGAAGCCACTTAGCAGCAGCAGTAGCAGCATTCTTCTCTCTCTTGTAACAGAAATCAGAATGTAAGCAGCCAAGGGTATGTGTTGTTGCCCCGAGGTTAACAAGGACTGAATCTTCCCTTTCATTCCACTGTCCTGAAATGTGGCTTTTGTCTTTAGAGTCACATTCACAACGTAAGATAGCTTCTAGGCCCCTGGCCATTTGGCCCATGTTCCAGTATCAGGAAGGAGAATAGGCAAAAAGTGCATGCTAATTTGCTTCAGTCATATCCACTCTTGGCAACCTCATGAACTGCACCCCGCCAGGCTCCTCTGTCCATGGGATTCTCCAGGCAAGAATACTGGATTGAGTGGCCATGTCCTCCTCCAGGGGATCTTTCTGACCCAGGGATTGAACCCACATCTCATCATGTTTCTTGCATTGGCGGGTGGGTTCTTTACCACTAGCACCACCTGGAAAGCCCCAGGCATAAATTGGGTATCTCCAATCTAAAATAGTTCTTTAGACCAGCCTTCCCAGAATGCCCACGTAACAATTCTGCATATACCTTATTGGGCAGAATTCAGTTACCTGGCCATAATCTAGCAGAATGAGAGACTGGGAATTGTAGTCTTCATCTGAGTATGTTGTTTCCCTGAATAAAATTGGGGCTCTGTTTTGAAGGAAAAGGGAGGGAAATAGCAGTGTCTATCTCAAGTCCTTTCTCTGCAGAAACTCCCACTTGGTCTTGCCAGAGATTTACCACCAGGGCCTATGAGATATGGACATGCTCACTTCTCAGAGCAGAAGAATAGGGCCTGGGGTCTCTGGAGTCCCTGGACCAGTCACCTCTGATTGTGAGCAGCCCCAGCAGTGACTCCAAATCCCTTCCAGTACACTTCACAAAGGGCATTTCCTCTGATGGACCCCCAGATAAAAGAATGCTGGGAGGCACTGACCTAGAGCAAACTTTTAAAGAAACAAAAAAGCTATGGTACAATATGGCCTTTCTTAATCCCTGTTATTGACCACTACCTCTTTAGTTCATTCTGAATCCTTAGCTTAGAATCAAGCATGTTCTGGACTCTTGCAGAAAGTTCACACTACTTGATGGCTGAAAGCACTAATATCATCTTTTAGGGTGACCTCTAAGGAGCAATTTCTGCAGCTGCCCCTTTCAAAGCCTGCTCCCAAAACACTTTCTCATGGATGTCACTTCAAAGTCTGTCGTTTCTTTTGTGAAAGGCTGAAATGAATGCTCAGTGAGAGCAATGCAAGAACGACCGCTGCTGCTTTTTCCCCATATATACTCTTAATTTTTTAAAACAAATAGTAAATGCCACCTGCTCTTTTGTTCCTTGTTTCTTTTCTGAGGCTGTTGGCTGCTGTTACTTGACATTTGGATTCATAGATTTACATTAGTTTCCTTCTAACAACTGCTTTTTAACACACACACATGAATTTGACCAAGGTTCCTATCACTAATAATTCACACTCATACAATTATTAACTCTATGGAGGCTTGGCAAACAGATATAAAATAAACATAATTATTTCCCTCAAGAAACCCACATATCATAAAATGAATATTTATTCAAGAAAATATCATGTAACTTTCTTCAGGCCTTGATTGGCATTAGACAGAAGATGGGTGTGTGTATGTATGGTTGGATAGACTGATTGATGAACAAAAAGAGAATCAGTATCTTAAATATATTGGTAGCAGCCAAGCACAATGTTGAAGGAGACCTATTAACCCATGCTCAAAGTAAAGCAGATCCTTAAACATCACACTTAGGTAAAAATATAATAATAATTTTGATGAAGGATCTAAAAAGTTATGCTACACTTTCATAAATTAATACTAATTTCATACATTAATATTCATAAGCATTATACTAAATCTTAGTAAATAAAGTTAAAATTTGTCTTTGATCTCCCTGAGGCTTTGCTAGCTACACAATTTCTGCTGAATGACTCTCAGTTGACAGAATACAGTCAAAGGTTGAGCACCTGCTGATAAAATAACCAGAATTTCAATGTGTAATTTTTTAAAAATTGTATTATACTTGTCTAGTGCTTCTTAGCAAATGATTTGAAATTTAGCAAACATCATCTACACATCAGTACTGTGAGGCACGGGTACATAGAAAAGTAAAATAGTATACTTTTCTTCTGTGCTCAGAGTTCAGCTGGAAGCAGCAAATATAGAAATAATGAACTATAATAAAATATGATCTGTGTCATAAATATGTGATTATTAAGTAGAACTAATTATAATTTAAGAATTTTGATTCAACTATGTAAATGGGTTTGATCTTTGATTTAATAAAATTGTATATACTCAGATTTTAAACATGAATTAATTATGCTTTCATAAAAACACTTCTGTCTATATGAGAAGTGATGACTGCTTAATCCCTGAATACCATAATAATGTTTCCCTGTCTTTTGAATAACATTTTAAGTTATATTTTAAATTGAACACTGAAGTTCTAATATCTACTTTAATGCTCGTACTAATACATGAACAGAGCACCCAAGGGAGCTGTCCCCTGAGGTTTTCCTCTATAGTCACAAGTAGTGGTGTGTGATTGAGTTGTATTTTCAAATCTAAATAAAAACTATTGTCCTTTAGTGCATCCAAGACTTCTCTACATACAGCAGGCCAGACAACCACTGATTTGTTAAACACTTATTCAGATGATGACTACATTAAAAAAATCCAAAAACGCCTTGAAGAAGATGCTTTTGCACGAGAGCAAAGGGAGAAAAGACGGCGGAGACTCTTAATGGATCAGTTAATAGCTCATGAAGCCCAAGAGGTAAGATGTTTAGTTATTGATTAAATAAAAGTGCTGGAAATTTTTACAAAATATAGTCTTTTATACACTCTTATGTATATCTTCTGTATGTATCATGTGCTACTCTGAATCAGCGTTTCATCTTCACACCATGACAGCAAATACACTCAGGAAAAAAACTACATTGAACATTTACCAAAGAATCTAAAATCTGATGATGCTTATACAACATTGTGAATTTACTTAATTGTACACTGAATTGTACACTTGAAAATGGTTGAAGTGGTAAATTTTATACTGCATATATTTTACCACAGTTAAAAAATACTGACAAAATAGGAATCTAAAAGTTATGGCAACCATGTATATCTGTTGTTACTTTTAGAGGGAGAAGAGAACTTTTTGTCCCAGGTTTACTAAGGTATAATTGACAAATAAAAATTGTATATATTTAAAGAATATAATTGATTTTTGATATATGTATTGTGAAATGATTACCATAATCAAGCTAATTAGCACACCCATCACCTTAACAACAACAACAACAAAAAGTTACCATTTTTGTGTGTGTATTTGGTGAAAATACTTAAGATCTACCTTTGGAAGTTCAACTTTTTAGATTCCACATTTAGTAAGATTATGTAATATTTGTCTCTCTATGTCTGGCTTATTTTTCTTGGAATAATGTTCTCCAGGTTTAAACATATTATCACAAATGATAAGGGCTTTTTTTCTTTTTAAGATTGATCATATTCTATATATGCATGCATGTGTACTAAGTCGCTTCATTCGTGGCTGACTCCTTGTGACCCTATGGACCATAGCCACAGTGGGTCATCCTGTCCTCCTCCAGGGGATCTTCCCAACCTAGGGACTGAACCCACATCTCTTATGCCTCCTTCATTGGCAGGCAGGTTCTTTACCACTAGCACCGCCTGGAAAGCTCATTCTGGATTTAAATATATACATATATATATATATATTTGTGTGTGTGTATGTATATATATATATATATAATGTTTATATATATAAAGAAAATGTGACATGCATATCTATACTCACTTAAGTGTCCATTCATCCACCAATGGACACTTAGATTGTTTCTGTATCATGGTCGTTGTGAATAGTGCTGCAGTGAACATAGGGTTGCAAACATCTCTTTGAGATACTAATTTCATCATCTTTCACTTCCATTGGATATATACCCAGCAGTAGGATTTCAGGGTCATATGATAATTCTATTTTTAATTTTTAAAGGAAGCACTATACTAACTTTCCACAGTGACTGTACCAGTTTACATTCCCACCAACAGTATACAAGGGTTCCATTTTCATCACTGCCTTGCCAACACTTGTTATATATCATTTTTGTTTTATGTTTTTTGATAATAACTATTCTAACAGAAATTTGCAACAATGCTCAATTGTGGATATGACTGGTGATGAAAGTCAAGTCCGATGCTGTAAGGAGCAATATTGCATAGGAACCTGGAATGTTAGGTCCATAAATCAAGATATATTAGAAGTGTTCAAGCAAGAGATGGCAAGAGTGATCATCGACATTTCAAGAATCAGTGAACTCAAACAGACTGGAATGGGTGAATTTAATACATATGACCGTTATATCTACTACTGTGGGCAGAAATCCCTTAGAAGAAATGGAGTAGCCCTCATAGTCAAAAAAGAGTCCGAAATACAGTACTTGGGTGCAAGCTCAGAATAGACAGTGTGATCTCTGTTCATTTCCAAGGCAAACCATTCAACATCACAGTAATGCAAGTCTGTGCCTCAACCAGAAGAAGCTGAAAGGTTCTATGAAGACCTACAAGACCTAGAACTAACACCCAAAAAAGATGTCTTTTTCATCATGGGGGAATGGAATGCCAAAGTAGGAAGTCAAGAGATACCTGGAGTAACAGGCAAAATTGGCCTTGGAGTACATAATGAAGCAGGGCAAAAGCTAACAGAGTTTTGCCAAGAGAAAGCACTGGTCATAGCAAGCACCCTCTTCCAACAGCACAAGGGAAGACATGGACATCACCCTATGTTCAATACCGAAATCAGATTGATTATATTCTTTGCAGCCAAAAATGGAGAAGCTGTATACAGTCAGCAAAAACAAGGCCGGGAGTTGACTGTGCTTCAGATCATGAACTCCTTATTGCCAAATTCAGACTTATATTGAAGAAAGTAGGGGAAATCACTAGGTCATTCAATTATCACCTAAATCGAATCGTTATGATTATACAGTGGAAGTGACAAATAGATTCAAGGGATTAGATCTTATAGAGTGCCTGAAGAGCTCTGGACAGAGGTTCATGACATTGTACAGGAGGCAGTGATCAAGACCACACCCAAGAAAAAGAAATGTAAAAATGCAAAATAGTTGTCTGAGGAGGCATTACAAATAGCTGAGAAAAGAGAAGCTAAAGACAAAGGAGGAAAGGGAAGATATATCCATTTGAATGCATAGTTCCAAAGAATAGAAAGGAGACATAAGAAAGCCTTCCTAAGTGATCAATGCAAAGAAATAGAGGAAAACAATAGAATGGGAAAGGCTAAAGATCCCTTCACGAAAAATTAGAGATACAAAGGAACATTTCATGCAAAGATGGGCACAGTAAAAGTGGACAGAAATGGTATGGACCTAACAAAAGCAGAAGATATTAGGAAGGGGTGACAACAATACGCAGAAGAACTATACGAAAAAAGATCTTCATGACCCAGATCGCCACTGTGGTGTGTTCACTCACCCAGAGCCAGATATTCTGCAATGCGAAGTCAAGGGGGCCTTAGGAAACATGACTACAAACAAAGCTAGTGGAGATGATGGCATTCCAGCTGAGCTATTTCAAATCCTAAAAGATGATGCTGTGAAAGTGCTGCACTCAATGTGCCAGCAAATTTGGAAAACTCAGCAGTGGCCACAGGACTGGAAAAGGTCAGTTTTCATTCCAATCTCAAAGAAAGGCAATGCCAAAGAATGCTCAAACTACTGCACAATTCCACTCATCTGACACACTAGTAAAGTAATGCTCAAAATTCTCCAAGCCAGGCTTCAGCGATACATGAACCATGAACTTCCAGCTGTTCAAGCTGATTTTACAAAAGGCAGAAGAACCAGAGATCAAATTGCCAACATCTTCTGGATCATGGAAAAAGCCAGAGAGTTCCAGAAAAACATCTATTTCTGCTTTATTGACTATGCCAAAGCCTTTGACTGTGTGGATCACAATAAACTGTGGAAAATTCTGAGACAGATGGGAATACCAGACCACTTAAACTGCCTCTTGAGAAATCTGTGTGCAGGTCAGGAAGCAACAGTTAGAACTGGACATGGAACAACAGACTGGTTCCAAATAGGAAAAGGAATATGTAAAGCTGTATATTGACACCCTGCTTATTTAACTCCTATGCAGAGTACATCATGAGAAACACTGGACTGGAAGAAACACAAGCTGGAATCAAGATTTCTGGGAGAAATATCAATAACCTCAGATATGCAGATGACACCACCCTTATGGCAGAAAGTGAAGAGGAACTAAAAAGCCTCTTGATGAAAGTGAAAGAGGAGAGTGAAAAGTTGGCTTAAAGTTCAACATTCAGAAAACGAAGATTATGGCATCTGGTCCCATCCCTTCATGGGAAATAGATGGGGAAACAGTGGAAATAGTATCAGACTTTATTTTTGGGGCCTCCAAAATCACTGCAGATGGTGACTGCAGCCATGAAATTAAAAGACGCTTACTCCTTGGAAGATAAGTTATGACCAACTTAGATAGCATATTCAAAAGCAGAGATATTACTTTGCTGACTAAGGTCCATCTAGTCAAAGCTATGGTTTTTTCAGTAGTCATATATGGATGTGAGAGTTGGGCTATGAAGAAGGCTGAGCGACAAAGAATTGATGCTTTTAAACTGTGATGTTGAAGAAGACTCTTGAGAGTCCCTTGGACTGCAAGGAGATCCAACCAGTCCATTCTGAAGGAGATCAGCCCTGGGATTTCTTTGGAAGGACTGATGCTAAAGCCGAAACTCCAGTACTTTGGCCACCTCATGCAAAGAGCTGACTCATTAGAAAAGACTTTGATGCTGGGAGGGATTGGGGGCAGGAGGAAAAGGGTATGACAGAGGATGAAATAGCTGGATGGCATCACTGACTCGATGGACATGAATCTGAGTGAACTCCGGGAGTTGGTGATGAACAGGGAGGCCTGGTGTGCTGCGATTCATGGGATTGCAAAGAGTCAGACATGACTGAGCAACTGAACTGAAATGAACTAGGTGATTTGATTCAGCTATGGATTGAGAATCACTGATCAACTCTTACATTGAAGACATATTTATTGGATCTCTTCTATGCTCTGGGGAACTTGTCCTAGGCCTAGGATACAACAATGAACAAGAATAACAGGAAACCTGCTCTCACAGAGCTTGCTGTTTGAGGGGGATCTGTAAACAACCAACTACACTGGAGTGTGGAGGTGCAGTGAAAGTGAGGAGAGGGAAGTCCAGCTCTGGCCTGCCTTAGAGACAGTCTCTAGAGTAGGAGAGCACAGAAGCATGAGGGAGGGTTGAAGTTAGACAATTAAAGATACATCTGGGTATATTGTGAGAAGTTAGTTTCCAGCAGAGGTAGAGATAGTGGAAGGTAAAGTGTATCTTCAGAGATAGTATTGCATGGATGACTCAGGGCTTTTAGCAAATTAAATGTTATCTGGCAGGAGTCCCCAGAGGCCAAGCCATCAGAGGCCTTATAAGCTGTAAAGAGGGAAATAGGATACTTTATCCTGAGTGCAAAGGGGAACAAGAGTGACAAGGCCAGACTGACATTTAGGAAGATCAGTCTGGCTTCACTTTTAAGAATAGATGGCAGGAGGGATGACCAATATAGCTGTTTCTGCAATCCAGGTAAGGAATTATTCTAGTTTACTTTAGGGTAGTGGCAGTAGTGATGGAAAGGAGTGGCTTCAAGGAGCTATTTGAGAAGTAAAATCAATGAGAATAACTGACTCATTAGACATGGAGGAGTGAAAAGTGGGATGAGAAGCCAGGTGTCTGGTGTGGGCAGCCGAGTGCATATCAGAGTCATTAGCTATGATACAGAAGATGGTAGGAAGAACAGATGGAGAGCAAGGTGATTCAGATTCTGAATGTAAGTAGGACAAATCTGTGTGTCTGAAATATGAAAGACCATTTGAAGGCACTTCTTTTATTCACCTAATTACATCTGGTCTACTCAATGGTTCTGTTAAGAGAAATCCAGGGTTCATATACATATGAAGAGTATTGCTTATCCAGTATCAGAGTCACTCTGATAGAGTCACTCCTTTCTTAGTGAAGAATTCAAAGAATAACTCTGCCATCTCTTTGTGCTGAAAGGTAATTTCTTACTTTGAATTCACATTTATTAATATTTTTACTCAGCCAGCTTGATAGTCACTCTTTTCATTAGATGAATTACAGGTTATGAAAATTAGATGATTAAAAGTAGATTTTTAAATAACTACCTATTTCACATTTCATTAATGAGCAGTGAGATTTCGAACACATTTTCATTTATATTATAAAAGAGCTGTGTGTTGGCTGCTAGGTTTTTTTCTTTCTACTTTTTGCTTGTAATTCAGGACTGACATTTACTTAGAAAATGTTACTTAGAGATGTTACTTAGAAAACTGGGTGAATAAATGCTTTCTGGCTTCAGTCACTTTCTACCAGAATGTTCACAGCTTCGATTTTTCAGTCTCTAGCTAGAAATCTGTTCAGGGATCTAGCAACCTAAGGGACACTGAAGAAAGTTGGTTCTCTGACTGATATTTCCACTAAAGGAACTCCATCTCTGTGTTGCTTCTTCTCTGTGTTTGGTGAAGCCACTATGCTCCAAGAGAGTTACTTGAACATATTTAGAGAATTAAAGCAATGATATGCACCAGAGTTAGCTCCTAGCTCCAACTCATGGGAAAGGCAGAGGTCTTGACAATCAAACTGAGCATGTTTTGGATTGTGTATCTGTCCAAATATAATTATATATAGTTAGAAGAGAAATGTGACTTCTATTATTTTCTGTTTTATTCATTGTAGATATAGACTATTTCATGTACATTATGGGTTAAACAGACATCTGTAGGCTTCCGTGAACAGCTAAGCATAACATATATTCTTTCTGTGAGAAAATGCGTCCCACATTCTAATGAAATTTTGAGGAAAAGTCTATTTCTAAAACATTAACTATTTGTACAACAGAACAAAAAAATCTTCCTTTCCACTCAACTTCTTAGTACAAGTCCTAATACAGTCTATGGTTCTTCATACTGAAGCTTTATATATGTAACATTGACTCAGCCATTCAACAGTAATTTTCCTTTCATTTTTAATCACAATATGTTGTCATCTAAACAACAGCCAAGACCTATCTGACCAGCCCAGTTCTTATAAGGATCAGAATGACCAGCTCTCATCTCAACAACCAAATTGCCTTGCCATATAAATACAGCCAAATATATTCCACATTAAGTATAGAATTCACTTGGAATAACAAATCAAGGCTATACTTTTAATAAATATGGCTGTGACTGTGCTATCACAAACCACCCTCAAATGTGGTAGGTAACTTGGGCAGGGATCAGCTGTGTGCCTTCTGCTGGTCTTACCTGTCCTGTCTCAGAGGCTGGCAGAGGCTGGCTGACTTGGGAGAGTTTCATCAGTTCCAACTGAGAAGGCTGGTATCTCTCCATCTATGGCTTCTCATTTTCTAACTGAGCAAAAAATGTTGTAACAGTGACAGAGGAGAATTAATTCAGGCCCCAAGTGTTTTATTTCATTTTATTTTGTGTTCACTAATGTCCCACTGGCCAGTTCAGGTCAGAGGCCACCCCCTACCCATTTAAGAAGTGGAGAAATAGATTCTACTTTTTGATGGGAATACCCGCAAGGCTTGCATCCACTGCAAGGCTGTGGATGAAGAAAGCTGCAGAACCTATGGTCATGTTTACATTCTGCCTCACCTCCACTGGCAACACAGGCAAGAAATGATTAACATTAAAACTTCTAGAATGTTGTAACTAGATGAAACACGTTTCAAAAGTTGCTCATGATTTTATTTTTTATTTGATATGTTACTAATAGAAAAAAATTTATGTTTATTTTCAATTGAACTTTTATTTAATCTACATTTTTATATAGTTCCCAAGTTCAAGTTTTGCTACTTTCCATAGAGTGGTGTTGTTTGTATCTTGATTCTGAAAAACATATAGTATTTCTCCCTTAATCTGAAACAGTGTTGTTAGTGATGCCCAATTTTATTCCTAAACAACTAGATTGAAAGTGAAAGAGTTAGTGGCTCAGTTGTGTCTGACTCTTTGTGATCCCATGGATTGCACCCTCCAGGCTCCTCTGTCCATGGAATTCTCCAGACAAGAATACTGGAGTGGGTTGCCATTCCCTTCTCCAGGGGAATCTTCCCAACCCAGGGACTGAACCCAGGTCTCCTGCTTTACGGGCAGATTCTTTACCATCTAGTGTTAAATGGACAACTCCAACATGTAGATGTTCTTCCAAGTCTTCCCCCTGGAGAAGTTTAATTACCTCTTCCTTCCACACGGTGTCTCTGTTTAGACAGACTGAGAGAACTTAAAGATGCCTTGGAGACCATCTTCTACCCAAACCCCTCATTTCACCTGTCAAGAAATAATCCCTGAAAATCCAAGTTACTTGCCAAAAGCCGCACAGCCAGTCCCTGGTAGAGGTGGGGCTACGATGGCCAGGGCCTCCGATTGCCAGTTTAATGCTTCTTTCACTGTCACTGCTTGTTCCCCTTCTTCCTCTTAAGATAGCCAAGGGACGGAGTGCATCTAGTCTCTCTCTCAGGTTACAACCACTCGGATTTTCTAAGGTCAACTGTAGGTCATTTCCTCTTAGCCTCTTCTCCAGGCTCCCCATCCTATCACATGGAAATTGAGACAGTCCTGCCCGGAACTTATCAGATCTGCCATTCTCAGCCAGCCAATATCTGCATTCGTCTTTACCACTAGTGTTTATACTGAGTGCATAGAGCACAATTCCAAGTTTCTGAAAACATACTTATAATTTGAGAGTTACCCTTTGTTTATAAAACCTTGAAAACAGTTACCTAAATTATTTTTGATCAGATTTTAAAGGAAGTGATCATTCATTTAAGATGACTGAGTTGCAAGACCATATGCTTCTGGTTATACAACCTTTGGTGGAAATTTTCATTTTTATAGCTTGAGTTTTTTGCCATGTTTGACTTGAAATCAAATGGCAAAAACTGATGCAGGTGAGTACTATGCCTTTTACACATGATGTACGTGTAAGCTTCTCAGCTCAGTGGGCTGAGCAAACGTGGACATGGCCTTGACAAATGACTGGCTCTTGCGATGGTGTTTCCAGGAGGCTTATCGGGAGGAGCAGTTGATCAACCGGCTGATGCGACAGTCCCAGCAGGAGCGCAGGATCGCCGTGCAGCTCATGCACGTTAGGCATGAAAAGGAAGTTTTATGGCAAAACAGAATTTTCAGAGAAAAACAATATGAGGAAAGACGGCTTAAAGACTTCCAGGATGCTCTTGATCGAGAAGCGGTAAACAGTACCTCCCTTAGCAATCCTTCTAAGGTTTCTTTTGATCCTTTCTACCGCATCAAGGTAAACAGGGCTCCATTTAGGTGCCAGTCATTTCATGAGTCAGTTTTTTATATGATCTCTCTGTTATCTCCCTGTTTTTACTTTTGTCCAGCTACACCAATGGTGCACATAACATCCACATACTGTACTCTCTCCCTTCAGTCTTGCTTCTTCAAATGTTTCACACTCACCACCAGCCCTTGTGTCCACGTCTCTCTCTGATCTTTTGGTTGTTTGAAGGTCTCTAGTAGATTCTTCAAGAACTGCTCATGGGAACACTATTCCCTGAGTGCTTGTGTATTGATAATATGTGCCTTTTATACGAGTCAGTTTTGCCCTGTATATATATTTTCTTCCCTTGACTATCTTAAACACTTTATTCCATTTTCTTAAGGTATAAAGTATTGCTGTCAAAAAAAAAAAGATAATCTAACTTTCATCTCCTTGAGTCATTACTGTTGTTTTTAGATGCATAAAGGACTTTCTTTTTCTTTAAAATCCACTAAGTTTACTGGGATGTTATTAGTATTCATTATTCTAGATGAATACTGTTCTCAGGAAATGGGAGCATTTTCAAGCTGTCTCCTTTTTATAAGATACCATGAGTCTTTAATAAGCAAGACCTTGCTTTCTGGTAAAACAAAATTTTCCAGGCCCATATTGTAGTCTTTTTTCCTCAGAACTAGAACAAGCCATTTTTACAGGGGACCCTGGTTCATTGTAGTTGAGAATGGTTACAGAGCCAAGATACGGGTACCAGGTATGCTCTTGGCCAACATGATATCATTGTGTTGAGGTCCTCTATAGCTCTGAAAGTCAAAGTATCTAATCTTTTAGTTATTTGATATATTAACATCTTCCTTATTTTTATATGTATTATAGTTTTAATAGCCAAAATAGAGTTATATTATCAAGGGATTTATATTGATCACTTCTTATCTTTTTCCTATTGGGGTTGTTTCAAATTTATATAATCCATTAATCCAGATTTGATTGAAGAAGTATGAAACTCACATGGGAAGCATTTTAGATAGCTTGTCTTTACTGTGATAAACTGTTCATAAAACCAGGCTGTGCAGAAGAGAAAACCTTACAGAAAATAGGAAGGCAGTGCTTTATGTACAAATCAATATAAATATGCTTTATAAACCATGCTGATCGTGGTTTCCACTGTGATATTTCATGAAAATGAATTGCAGCTTGTGTCAAAATTAAGCAGTTTTGAGAAATACCATTTGGAAAGTACTATATTCCCCAGAGTCAGGAAACTGACCAGTGCTTTTGCCTTTGTAGAACAGATATAGCCAAAACGTTAGGAGGACAGAGAGCCATACCCCTGTATTAGACCTGCATAATCGCAAGTGTCTTCAAGGGCTGAATTATCTGGAGGATTGTTTCAATTCTCTTCTTTGACGGGAGTAAACTTGGATGGATTCTGTGGCATTTGCTTACATGAGAAATAAGTGCCTATTTACTAAACATATTTTTTTCACAAGCCTAGTTAATTCTGTGCAGACTAGCAAAGCCCTAGGCTCGTGGAGCAGGACTGCTCTCACTGTGAGCAGCATGACCTGTTCTCTCCTTACCTGGCTTGAACTCACCTCAGAGGATTGAGACACTTGGTCTCCCAGAGCCTCAGTGGTCAGAACTGTGAGGCTCTGAATCCCCTGGGGGAAAAAAAAATCCCATCCCTTTCTCTACATGATTACTTTTTCCCAAAGCTGAGGTATCTGCCTCCCCAGCACCCTTCCCTCTAAGATAACTTGTTTTCACAGTTTGAATGTATTACCCTCTCCAGTAGGAGTGGCTGTGCTTAAGTAAAGAGTGGGGAGGAAAGGAAGAAAGAGAGAACTTCATGTTTCTCACCATCAGGAGTTGGTTTTGCTTTTAAGTTAAATATGCTGATCTCTTTTTGAAGGCACCAGGGCATCAATTCTATTTTAATTAAAACAGTTCCTGGTTTCAAATTCCAGTGCCACCTGCTATTCTTATCAATAATTCTTCACAACAGTGTTTACCACTTGTGAGTATTCACTTTGAGTCCAGCACTGAGTTGTGTTCATCTCATGCATTATCATTCTCACAGCGTCCTTGGCAGTGGACACTGCTCGTGTCTACGTATCACACGTCGGGAAAATGAAACTTAGAAAGCTCAAGGTTGCACAGCTTGGTGGAGAAGCCAGAGCACAGTGGCTCTCAGAGTCTAGGCTCATCACCACTGAGATTTACTGCCTCCCACAGATTTCCTTTCTCCTTTTCTTCTTTCTTTATTTAGGGCTGCAACCCTCTTTGCTGGGATGGGACCGGAAATTGTGGTGGGTTTAGCATGGGGGAGGAGAAAGGGGTAGCAATAGCAGACTCTGAGGCTAAAAAGAAGGAAGAAAGGCCAGGAAGGAAAGAAAGTGGCGAGGGGGAAGGGAGGGAGGAGAACTGAGAGGGAAGCTGCTTTGCTCCTGCAGAAGGAATTCCTGGGCTCCCAAGGTGTGAGTTCCATAGCGCCCTAAATATTCCGCATGCCTTCCAGGCTCTTTGTATTATCAATAATCCCACTTCACAATCCATTTCACTGGCTGTCTCCATAACATCTCATCTGACTGCTCCTAGACTCAGATTTCTCTTCCCTTCACACTTTGAGAAGCATGCCGTAAGCATACTCACACTTAAGCCAGGTGCTTTCTCCATGACAACAGGGCCTGTGGAGCAATACAGCAGCAATAACAAGCACCAGTGTAATTCCTGAACCTGCCAAATGTCCAGAATCTGCCTTAGAGGCCACCTAAGCTAATTCCTTTCCCAGCAAAAATAAAGTAAACTAACAAAACAGCAAGAACAAAACAAATGAAGCTTCCCTTTGATTCAGTGAACAGTAGCAGCCCCTTATCATGTATTTCGCCCCTTGTGACTAAGGCATTTGCTCTCACAGTTAATTTCTGTTCATGCCTAGTCTTTATACCATCCCGGCCTCACAGTGAAGAGATGGAGATGTAGGAAGTTTCAGTTTGGCCCCGGTCCCGTAGCTAATGGGGCTTCCCAGGTGGTGCAGTGGTAAAGAATCTGCCTGCCAATGCAGGAGATGCTGAAAGCAAGGGTTTGATTCCTGGGTTGAGAAGATCACTTAGAGTAGGAAATGACAACCCACCCCAATATTCTGGCCTGGAAAATCCCATGGACAGACAAGCCTGGCGGGCTACAATCCAGCAGCTGAGCACACGTGCCATGCCCACAGCTAGGACTTGATTCCTGTACAAACTGAGGCTTGAATTCAACCACAGCTCCTCTAGGCCCACATTAACCACCATTGTACATTCATTGGGTTACCTTGGTAGATAGGTTACGTTGGGAGGCAGGTCTTGTTTCTGGAGCATGTCAGCACATGACTGAATTTCTCAAGGAGTTGGTATAACTATTTGAAAACATTTGGTTGTGCCAAGTTTGGCCTTTTACTGGTGTAAGGAAGGGGTTCCCTAAACAAAATAAAAGTGCAAACCAAGTAGAGAGTGATGCCAAGCCATTTAAATATTTTCTTACTTTCTATATAAATACATGTCTTTATGAACTTATCAATTTATTAAGGCTGTAACAGCAGAAGGCTTCATTGTTTACATTTAACATTTGTTGGCAAATGTGTGATAATCTCAAGCCAGTCTAATCAGGGAATTTCCAAAATATTTTCTGAGTATAAATCAGTATTCCAGAAGTCTCCTGCTAAAAGACATAGGGCATTAGCCAGAGCAGATATGTTAGCTTAATTTGTCTTCTGAGATCGGCACGAAGGGGCCAGCTATGCTTGGTGCCCTGCACAACTTGCCTGTTGCTCTGTGACCCCCAACTCTCTTTGCAGCCCATGAACTCAGGACTTCTTGAATACTTCAGATCTAATTTATCATTAATCCATGCAGCACACTTATCTCTGCACTAGGTTTTGCTGATAACATAAGGTGAACTATTTCTAATATCGCCTTTACCATGATACTTAGTACTTAATGTATTAAGGAGAAAGTACTCTCTTATGATTTATCATTTTCCTGATACAAAAGGAGGTTTCATTCTATTTAGAGATTTTTTTTTATTTAGCTATTGAAATGATGACATTATTTTTACCTGAATCACTGTCCAGTTATGGTGATTTATGGGAGAGGAGTTTGGGGAAAAATGGATGACTGAGTTCCTTTGCTGTTCATCTGAAACTGTCACAACATCGTGACATTATTGTCTATACTCCAGTGCAAAATCAAATCTTTAAAATCTATGTCTTTTCCTTCCCAGGCTTTAGCCAGACAAGCCAAGATTGATTTTGAAGAACAAGCCCTTAGAGATAAGGAAATTCATGAGCAGATCGCCATAGAAAGAGCTCAAGCTCGTTACAAAAGCATTATTCAATATGTGCAGAAATTTTGGATCAGATACTTGATCTGTCCACTAAGGTGGCAGACTATCGATTGTTGACAAATAAGTAAGTGTTGGTTTTTTTTTTTTTAATAGTTAATACAATAGAGACACCAAAGAAAATGAGAAAAGAGTAAGACTGTGGCACTAAATTGATGAGTAAAGAGAGACAGTGATTATTCTTAAAAGACTTAGAAGTGGAGTCCAGAATACCTTGATTACAGACTTATTTCACCCAGTTACTAGCCTGATTTAATTTGTATTTATGCCTTTTAACATTTAAACCTTGTGTCTAAATTCTCTATAATTTACAAAGATGACTATAATAATTTATTTAAAATATTAGGAGCTTCCTAGAGGACTGGAATTACTTAAATTTTTTTGTTTTACTAATCAAAATCACTTTTCATTGCACATTCTTTCTAAAAGGAGTCAACCTATTTGTAAGGAAACATTTAACAGTACAGAAAATATTAAGAATACATTGTTGCCAAAATCAGAACAAAGGATAGGACTTCCCAGTTGTCTAGTGGTTAGGATTCTGGGCTTTCACTGGCCTGGATTAAATCCCTGCTTGACAAACTGAGATCCTGCAAGCCATTCAGCACTGCCAGATAAAGCAGAAAGTTAAAAACAAGGAATACGTTGAAACATAGTTATAGAGGTGTCAGTAGATACGCCAATTCTTGCAAGTGAGCTGCAAATTTTATCTTTGCTTCCAGGTGGAAAAAGCAAAAAGAGCAACACGATTTGTCATATGATGTCTAATGTCCATTTCTAGCTCTTTACAGAATACATCACTCTTCTTGGTTCTCAGCAGAGAATAATGGTTTTCTCTTGTGGCCCCAGCTAAGATACAATGAGTAGTGTAGTGGATCTGTGGAGAATGATCTCAGCAACAGTTTTTAAGCAAATATGGCATCTGGCTTCAGAGACCAATTTCTTGTGATGTCCTTTGCTGGAAGCTGAAGGGGAGTGATATCACTGCAGAGCTCAGCAAAAGCAAAAGGATAAGGCACTCCACTTAAGTCTGTACACTTTTGATGTTATCCAGACTGAGATCTTCTTGAAAACCCACAGTGAAAAGAATGAAGGCTCCATGATATTCAGTGTCAATAGAAGATGGGGAGATAATCCCGTCACGTCTAGACTTGACAGGAACTTTCTCCACTGCTCTCTCCTTGACAGCTATGTGTCTGACATCAGTTCAGTTCAGTCGCTCCTTATCCGACTCTTTGTGATGCCATGGACTGCAGCATGCCAGGCTTCCCGGTCCATCACCACCTGGCAACTTGCTCAAACTCATGTCCACTGAGTCGGTGATGCCATCCAACTATCTCATCCTCTGTCGTCCCCTTCTCCTCCTGCCTTCAATCTTTCCCAGCATCAGGGTCTTTTCCAATGAGTCAGTTCTTCGCAGCAGGTGGCCAAAGTATTTGAGCATCAGCATTGGTCCTTCCAATGAATATTCAGGACCAGTTTCTTTAGAATTGACTGATTTGATCTCCCTGCAGTCCACGGGACTCTAAAGAGTCTTCTCCAACACCACAATTCAAAAGTATGTTTCTGACATAATGCTGTATAAAAACTACTGAATGAAATAACATGATGATGAGGACATTTTGAAGATAAAACTATAATGAGAAAAGACAAATAATATAATGAGAAAAGAAAAATAATTGAGAAAAGAAAAATAAGACTAAAAATTGAAATGAATTAAGGAGTAAATGTTTAAAAATATTTTTTCCTATTAATATAAATTCAAAATTTTGAAATTAGAATAAAATAGTGAAGAAGTAATCTACAAAAAGGTTGAAAAGGAAAGGTGATACAATGCATTATAATGATTAAAAAAATAGAGTAATAGAATAAAAAATAGAATATAGTAGATATAAAAACATAAAATGATAATTTGGAGTGGGGGAAGTACAGCTTGATTTCCCTAAGTAAAATCTCATAATTCAAAATTAAAACGTAAACAGAAATCTTGTTCTACTGTGGGAAAATGGAGTGGATGCCCCTTTCCCTATTTCTCTCACTAAGTACAATGAAAACCCCTGGACGTTGTGAATGAAACAAGCAGAAGGCTCTGAAGATGGAAGGAAGAGGGACTGGCTGATGACCTCAGGACTCTGTGATGAGCTTCCTCAGTTCTTTCTCTTTTTGCCTCACACATCCCAGATTGGAACTGAATATTCTGGAAACAGAGATACTAATGGTGTAGACAAAAAATAAGCCCAACAAGAACCTGCTGTCTCTAGTTGGTTAAGGAGCAGCCTAGCAAGATGAAAAACTTTCAGACGATAACCACTCTTTTCCAACTATCACATGTAAGAAAAATGTAGCCCCACTTCCCACCTCGGCCAGCAAAGGCAAGGAGGGAGCCTGTCTTCCACCCTCACAAGACTGTAACAAGGGACCCCAGCACCCCCACCAGGGTACCATCCCAGAGGCCAGGTAGGAAGCGTGGACTTCCACCCCCACCAGGCAGGACTGACCACTGCTCCCTCCCCTGAGGGTCGTGTTAGAGGAGCCCAGGGAGGGTCAGGACCTTCCCCATCGCCCGATGGTCACAAGGCCACCCCCACTGTGGCAGAGACCTTGTGAGGGGACAGAACTGCCACCTCCTTCATCAGCAGCAAAGATGCCCTTCCCTCTGGTGATGAGGAAGTCCACATGGGGACTTCCATCCACACCTGTCAGTAACGTGATGGCCCCTGCTCCTTCCCTTGCTCAAGCAATGTCAGAAAAAATCAGCTAGAACAGAAGGTTTATACATGATCCAGAGTGTCACAGCATAATCCAAAAGTGTGCAGACTTCAATAAAAAGAAAAGCCATGCATCATACCGAAAACCAGGGAGAGCTCAAGCTGAATGTAAAAACGAAATATATAAAATGAAATTTCCAGAGGTATTAATAGCATAAGTTTTTAAGGGGACTTTACTTTGAAATTTTGTGTCTAAAAAGGCAATATAGAAATGCTTATATAGGGGTTGAGTTGTTCCCCTGCCCCAGAAAGCATAAGTTTTTAAGGGGCCTTGACTTTGAAATTTTGTGTCTAAAAATGGCAATATAGAAATGCTTATATAGGGGCTGAATTGTTCCCCTGCCCCAGAAAGCTATTTTAAAAGTTCTACCCACCCCATACTCCAGAGTGTAACATTATTTGGAAATAGTCTTCACTGATTATTTAAGATCAGGTCATACCCATGGAAGGTGGGGCCCTTATTAAAGATGCCTGGTGTCCTTATAAGAAACAGAAAAGATGCACATAGAGAGAACACCTTGTGATCACATCAGGAGAGAATCACACAGCTGCCAGTCAGAGAATGCCAGAGGTGCCCTAACACCCCTGGTAGAGCCTGGAAGGAGACTGTGAGAAAGGGTTTCTCACACGCCTGCTCCATGAACGCCTCTGTCGGGTGAGCCTGCGGGCCAGCATGAAAGGAGCTAGACGGTAATCACCTGTCCTAGGGGCAACACTGAGTTTTCTTTTCGCCCATAGAAGGATTATTTCTGTGTCAAATAGGTGACCTAAAAATCCCCTTACAGAGCACAAACTTAGCTAGTAAGGTGAGGACCTCCTGTGTGTATTGCTTTTGACTATCATAATAGTTTATAGAGTCATATACTAGTCTGACTTCTGTTACTCTCTAAATCGCGCTTTGTGAAAATTAATATTGAGGAACATTGATTATATGACGTCATTTTTATTTTAGTGCAAAATACACAAAATTTTAAAATTCCAGGAGCATTAATATCAAACTTTGAAGGGGTCATTTGCTTTGAAATTTTAAGTGTCTTTTACTTGCAAGAGAATACAGTGTTTACGTATGAATGTTAAGATCTTTTAGTCTCTACTACTGACTGTCAAGATAACGTTATTTCTCTCTGTACTTTCCTAAACAGGGTGTTATCGACATTTTTTTTTCCCAAGAGCACAGGGATATTCTTGGTATCAGCCTTCTTACATGAGCTGACTTTTGTTAAGACTTCTTAACAAAATTATCAATATTCAGATAAGAGAATACTGATTCAGTAATTGACACATTAAGTTTTTGACAATATATAAGTTGTTAATCGTTTACTTCAACACAGGAGCCCAAGCCATTTTAATAATTCTTGTTAGAATTTTTCTATGCCTAAGTATATTAGTTTATAAACTTCATATCTCTGTAATATTCTAATAAATATAAATATTTTATTAATGGAAAACAAAATATATTATATTTGAAGTTAGCATTTAATGAAAAACGACTGTCGTGGAGAAAAATACATAACATAAAATTTACCATACATAACATAAAATTTTAAGTGACTTTCAACCCTTTTAAAGTTCACTAGCATTGGGTACAGTCACAGTTTGGTGCAACCATTCCCACCATCCGTCTCCAGAACTTTTTCATCATTCCAAACTGAAGTGATGTACCCATTACATAATAACTCCCCATTCCCCTTCCCTCCAGCCCCTTGCAACCTCTGTTCTGTTCTCTGTTTCTATGAATCTGTCTATTTTAGGTACCTCATATAAGTAAAATCATATTTGTCCTTTTGTATCTGGCTTATTTCATTTTAGTATGATGTCTTCAAGGTTTATGCATGTTGTAGCATGTCTCACAATGAAATACAGCTTTTTTGGTTGTAATTTCAAGCTCTAGTCCCAATATTTTTAGAGAAATGCATCTGAGTTATGTTAGGCTCTTTCCTTCTTTTGCGCATTTTGTTCCTCTTGGAACTATTTTTTGATTACTCTGTCCTGACTACCTCCAAGTCATTCATCTGACTTAAATAGAAAAAGTATACTTAAATAGAAAAAGTATACTTAAATAGAAAAAGTATAGAAAAATAATTGCAAAGGTTACCAGATGTTCAGTGACAACCAAAGCCACCATACATTAGATTTTTCTGTTACAAATTACTTGCAAATATGCAAACTAGTTGTCATATTAAAGGGGGCTTGGAAAATATTCTGTCTATTCTGCATAAGAGGACACTGATATTGGAACAGTTAAATGATATCCAAAGCTTGCACAGCCATTTAGTATCACAGCTGGAAATCAAGGAACCTAAGTTTTATGATTAGTGGTCATTATTTTCAGATATAGTGTGCTTTTAGTGCACAGTCAAAGTAAGTTTGGCTTTTAGGTAACATTCATTCATTCATACTACTAAGTTTCAGCCATTTTACTGGCTGTTAGGAATGTCATAGTAAGTGGAACCTCTGTCCTCAAATAGCAGAGCCTGGGGAATGAACATGGTAATAGAAAGGCTAAGATTTAAGATGTGTATTTAACTAACCATTGATTTATCTCAACCTTTTTTTGTCCTTTGTTGCTATAGCCTGATCCCATATAAGTTGATGCATGATTGGAAGGAACTGTTTTTTCATGGAAAACCCATATATGAGCAAGCCTCTCTTAGACATTTACCAACTAAGCTCTCTGCAGAACACCTTGTAGAACTGGAGAAAAGGAACTTGCTAGATAACAATGATTATGAAGAATATAAGGTACCTATCAATGTGGAATAATTAAAGAGCATGCAACATAATAAATGCCATTGCTTTAGCATTAATTTTGTGATATTATTTCTTTTCATCTCTATTAAATAAAATGGGGTGTTTTGTGTTCCATTTTGCCTTAGTTTAATTTGTATTTATAGTACTAACTTAAATGGCTAGCCTATTCATAATCCATTATCTGTTACTTCCAGTAATATTGGAGAGTGGTCTGAAATAAAATTAAGCATAATACAATAGGTGGATTTCAGAATTTTGAAGTTTTTAATTTATTCATTAGCAGTTTTCTTTGTGTGAGCTATCTACCTGTGCTTCAAAACCCCTGGTTAACCTAGGAATTTATCTACATAGCATATTGCTTTTAGAGGAAAATAAAAGAGGAGAAGATCTGAGTTTTTGAGTGATACAGATGCATTTTTATTAAATAATTTGATTCAGTGTTGTTGTTTTTTTTTAATATGAATGCCAGCTGTGCTTCTTTAAAAGAGCCCCTGAAAGACCATTGGGATAAACCAGACTGAGATCTCATTATTGGCACTGCCAACTGCTAATTATGAGGCCTTAAGTGCTAAGAGTCTTGATTTCATATCTGATATATGAAATGGGGATAACAATATGACTACCTTATTGTGTTGTTGTGAGACTTATTTAAGATAATATGTGTTAGACACTTAGCCAAGTGCAATACATGTTGGATGCAAATAATATGTACTAATTTCTTTCCTGACCACCCTGCCCTCCCTATTCCACTTCTTCTCACCTTTAGCATGAAAGATGTGAAACGAATAGCTATGGGATAGAAGCTCTGGGTATCAGCAATGGAATGGCAAATGAGGCTTTTTATTCTTAGCAATATGATTGAATGGTTTTAGAAGGGTAGTAAGTACAATATGAAAAAAGATAATTTCATCCAATCATTTTCTGATATTTAGCAAATACTCAATGTTTATTGAAAGAAGGCACAAATAAAATGAATGAGTGACAATAAACAGGGCAAAGTGTAAAATAGCACTAATATAAAAATATAAAAGAAGATAAGCTTTTTATAAAAAGATAAGGGAGCTTTTGTCGTTATTATGAGAAACTAAATGCATATCATATTTTAATTGGATAAGTCTATATATACATCTCACTAAAATAATTATTAAGGACTGACCAGAACCTTATAGGATATATGTTCATATTTATTTGCATGGTCATAGAATATTCTAGATCTAGTATGTCAACCTAAAGTACAATGCTGCCTAATAAAATTCTTTGACATTGTCAACCTATGTGAAGGTATTTCTTTCCATTGTAGATTCAAAGTCATTTTATTTGACAGATTTTGCTGACTCATGAAATTCTTGTTTCTGAATTATTTCTTAACCAGATCTATCTTGTTGCTTTCATAAATCAGGAGACCTGGTAGTCTGCAGCTTAGCAAAGACTTATCTTTTTAACTTTTTTTCTTGTTTGGGAAATTGTTACCACAGGAACATGCTTGTCTTAGCCACATCCTGAAGCAGCTGGTATGTTTCTTTTGCAGCAAATTATAAACATTTTTAGGAGTATGTGAACATCTGATAATGCAATGTATTTTATTTCTGGATTTGGCTATTGTCCTTGAAGTGAATATTACCTTAGGATATCTGATACATGTTTATACGCTGTGTTCCTTTTGACTTTGGGATAGAAACTGTACCATATACGGGTGTTAATGGATGTACTGTAAACAGTCCTTTATTATTCCCTATTATTAGAACTTTCATTTCTTCAGATACTTGTTAAATGTTTTGCATTTAAGTAAAAAAAAGTGTCTTAACTTTGAAAATACATCATCTGGCTTAAATCAGTTCAGTTCAGTTCAGCTGCTCAGTCATGTCTGATTCTTTGCGACCCCATGGACTGCAGCACTCCAGGCTTCCCTGTCCATCACCAACTCCCAGAGCTTGCTCAAACTCATGTCCATCAAGTCAGTGATGCCATCCAATCATCTTATCCTCTGGCTTAAATAGTCTTTCACAAGAGACAGGGAATCAACACATGTGGCTTAATAAACATGGAACAGTTTTAGCAAAGTGCTAACTTTGCTCAGAATTTTTAATCCTTCAGCCAAATACATAACTTAAAAATTGATCTTCAAAAAGTTTACATTCTTAGCATATTTTATTAGTGCCTATATCCACCATTGATTCATCCAATACCTTGGCCACCTAATTCAAAGATCCAACTTATTGGAAAAGATCCTGAGGCTGGGAAAGATGGAGTGCAGGAGGAGAAGGGG
This sequence comes from Nanger dama, assembly GCA_917880005.1. NCBI lineage: Eukaryota > Metazoa > Chordata > Mammalia > Artiodactyla > Bovidae > Nanger > Nanger dama. The sequence continues at coordinate 906,608 of CAKJTW010000040.1, forward strand.
GTGACAAAGGATGAGATGGTTGGATGGCATCACCAACTCAATAGACATGAGTTTGAGCAAACTCTGGGAGATTGTGAAGGACAGGGAAGTCTGGCATGTTATAGTCCATGAGGTGTCAAAGAATCCAGACACAACTAGCAACTGAACAGCAGTATCTACCATCTGTATAGAACTGATGCTTCCTGGTTTTGAGATCACACTTTTAAAACTTGGTTAGAGGAAGCGATCATGTTTTTAAAAAATTAAATACTGCACCTAGAAACTAACATAAAACAATTTTTTGCTTATGTCCATGTCATATATAGCCACCAAAAATTTGACTTCTTTTTCCTCACTTATTTCCCAATCATCATACTCTCTTCTTAGAATGGCTACATGTGAGAGAACTCTGAACCAGGAATGGTGTGGCCAAAAATATAATTTATCTCTCCTAAGAGGGAGGCAGAAGCCTCCTCATGGGGCCATACCCTACTGGGATTCCCAAGGAACCACTACAAGATAAGAAAGAGTTGTTTAGTGGAGAGTGGGGAGGAGTCCAAAATCCTATGGACCATGAACAACAGCTAAGCCAAGAGCCCAACTGCCCAAGTTCAATTGACAGCATGGTTCCCACACAGCACCCACTAGTTCTCAGTTATTCAGTGGACTCCTGTTGGCAAACCCCAAGCTCCCCCAAATGCAAATCCCTTCTATGTTCCTTACTGGCAAACGACTCACAGGTCCATAATATTTCATTTTAACATACGCTGCTTATTAGCAATTAGCTACTGAATGAGTTTGAGTTACTATAACTGGGTATTCAAAGTAAATTTAGCTCATGGCCACGGTTTCCAGCTGATGCAGATATTTCTAAGAAGTCCCCACAGAGCACTTGGAAATTTGAGGGCTCTACTGTGCGTGCCCACGAGCAAGGTGTAATTGGAATTCCTACAATTTGGAGGGAGGATATTTTTGTCCAGCACATGATCCGTGTTGTCTGATGCTGGTCATAGTTTTTCATTGCTGTTATTTTTGTTTTCAATGAAAATTGCTATTTAATGATCTCTTGAGTTAGCTGTAGTTGTTAGGTTAAGCCTACAATGTGTGTCGTAATGAACGGTTTTATCAGCAACACTTTGACTCATGATTTACATTAACTAGACTTTAAGACGTAGCTGTATATGTTAGGGTTTAACATTCATATTCTTGTCACTACTGCAGATGTATCCCCAAATTTATTTATACAATAGAACTTATTAGCACTGGATTTATTTTCCCACATGGAAATAGGGTTGTGGGACTAAATGAGCCATGGCGGGGGAGGGGGGTCTATCTTCCTATATAAGTCTCATCTGACTTATTTGACCCAAAGGCACTATCCAAATACTAACTTCTTACTCTCCAACTCCAGCCTTTGTTGTTGATCGAGTGGCTCTTTAGATTTGACAGTGGACTCTCCAGCCTAGCTCTTCTGTGGCTCAGTGACTTCCCAGTGAACAACCCAAATTTTATGGTTTACTATTTAATCAGGCTTCCCTGATAGCTCAGTTGGTAAAGAATCCTCCTGCAATACAGGAGAGCCCAGTTCAATTCCTGGGTTGGGAAGATCCGCTGAGAAAGGGATAGGCTATCCACTCCAGTACTCTTGGGCTTCCCTTGTGGCTCAGCTGGTAAAGAATCCACCTGCAGTGTGGGAAACCTGGGTTCAATCCCTCGGTTGGGAAGATCCCCTAGAGAAGGGAAAGGCTACCCACTCCAGTATTCTGGCCTGGAGAATTCCATGAACTGTATAGTTCATGGGCTGGCAAAGAGTAGAACCCACCTGAGTGAATTTGTTCCTTGTGGGATGAATATCAGTTTGAGGCCTGTGTTACTCAGGAGGTGTTGCTGGATAACTGACTGAAGCAAAGTGATCAATTTTAGTAGATGAGTTTTAAGGTCATGTGAAGAGATCTTTTTTTTTTTTTTTAATTGTGGTTGCTGTGTTGTTTGAGTGTGTGTGTTTAAAGATATCCATTGTATTAGCTCAGGCTACCAGAAAAGAATACTGTAGGCTTGGTGGATTCAACAATAGGGATTTATTTCTCATAGTTCTGGGAAATCCAAGACCAAAGTCCCAGCTGATTTGATTTCCCAGTGAGAACTCTCTTTCTGAATTTCTGACAGCCACCTTCTTGTCATGTTCTTACATAAAGGAGACAGAAAGAGAACTTTGATCTCTCTTCTTCTTCTTCTTCAAAGGACCCTAGTCCCATCACAGAGCCTCCATCCTTATCAGTTCAGTTCAGTCGCTTAGTCGTATCTGACTCTGTGACCCCATGAATCACAGCATGCCAGGCCTCCCTGTTCATCACCAAGTCCAGGAGTTCACCCAAACTCATGTCCATCAAGTCAGTGATGCTATCCAGCCATCTCATCCTCTGTCGTCCCCTTCTCCTCCTGCCCTCAATCCCTCCCAGTATCAGGGTCTTTTCCAGTGAGTCAACTCTTTGCATGAGGTGGACAAAGTATTGGAGTTTCAGCTTCAGCATCAGTCCTTCCAATGAACACCCAGGACTGATCTCCTTTAGAATAGACTGGTTGGATCTCCTTGCAGTCCAAGGGACTCTCAAGAGTCTTCTCCAACACCACAGTTCAAAAGCATCAATTCTTCAGCACTCAGCTTTCTTTATAGTCCAACTCTCACATCCATACATGACCACTGGAAAAACCATAGCCTTGACTAGATGGACCTTTGTTGACAGAGTAATGTCTCTGTTTTTAATATGCTGTCTAGGTTGGTCATAACTTTCGTTCCAAGGAGTAAGCATCTTTTAACTTCATGGCTGCAATCACCATCTGCGGTGATTTTGGAGCCCAAAAAAATAAAGTCTGACACTGTTTCCACCGTTTCCTCATCTATTTCCCATGAAGTGATGGGACCAGATGCCATGATCTTCATTTTCTGAATGTTGAGCTTTAAGCCAACTTTTTCACTCTCATCTTTAACCCCATCTAAATCTAACTGCCACCCAAAGGCCCCACCTCCAAATACCATTACAGTGGAGAGAAACAACATGTGAATTTTGGAGAGACAGAATTCAGTCCATTACCTATGTGTTTATTCAAGACACTTATAAAATGTCCCAAAGCTCAAATTTACTAGTCAAGTAAGGAATTCATGGTTTCAAATGCAATTGTTTCATGGCCTCTTTTGTGCCATTCTTGGAATGAAATCTTAATGACTTACCTTCTGACTATGAATTTATGATGGTTTTATCTTTTAGTTTCAAACATGCAAGAATATATGTGACTGTTAAGTAGGTAGAGTAAGTAGTTGCTTATATGATGGGAGTGGAGATTTTCTGCTGGGGCATTATGCCGTAACAATTCTGCCAGCCATTGTACCTGATGCCCCATATTATCATGTGTGCTGAAGACAAGGATGGATGCATCAGAGGAACCTGCTAAAATATAAACATTTCCCAAAATAGATAACCAGAATCATGATCTGCCTCTAAAATAGGAGCCAAGACAGAAGATTTGTACTGAACAGAATGTTCTCATGTTTGCCATATGCATTTCATAGCTGTAATGTTCTTCTGTCTTTGCTTAGATTTTTGCCCCCAACTCCTTAAGTGAAGTGAAAGTTGCTCAGTCATGTCTGACTCCTTGCAACCCCATGTACTGTACAGTCCGTGGAATTCTCCAGGCCAGAATACTGGAGTGGGTAGCTTTTCCCTTCTCCTGACCCAGGAATCAAACCTGGGTCTCCTGCATTGCAGGCACATTCTTTACCAACTTAGCTATCAAGAAAGCCCAACTCCCTAAATTTCTCCTCAAATGGTAAGGCTTTCTAGGCTAGGCCTCATCATGTAGCTGTGTCCTGGTAGAATCACCATCATGCCCTAGAATACTCATTAATGGCCATCAAGTGTACTGATACTAACTCACTAAGCAAAACATCATTATATTAGTTTTCAAAAGTATAGATGGCTTAGCCCCAAGAATGCCTTCTGACTGTTGTGGGCTAAGAACTTCAGATGACTGGAGTAGGCTTGGCCAGAAGTCTGGCACTGCGCCTGTGGGGTATGTGTCTTATGTAATGGAAGGGAAGCCTGGGTTACTGGTAGACTGAAAAGAAAGTGAAGTCACTCAGTCGTGTCTGACTCTTTGCGACCCCATGGACTGTAGCCTTCCAGGCTCCTCAGTCCATGGGATTTTCCAGGCAAGAATACTGAAGTGGGTTGCCATTTCCTTCTCCAGGGGATCTTCTCAACCCAGGGTTTGAACCTGGGTCTCCTGCATTGTAGGTAGATGCTTTACTGTCTGAGCTACTACTGGTAGAGTATTTAGTTTCAAATTGCTAGAATTGAAAACAAACGAAGTTCATTGGAAAACCATGGTAGGAGCAGTTGAATTCAGGTAACAAGATCAAGACATTAGACCAGAATGGAGAAATGATTTGCAAAATTAAAGAATTGGTACTTGGATAGAAGTAGAGTGGAAAAAGGAGTAAGAGGGACATAGCCAGAAAGAAGAGCCCTGGGTGACTGATATGACGTTCACCATTCATTGTTACTTGCTCTGGATCACATAGAATAGGGAGAATCTAATTCTGCCCCTGGCTCCTTCTCATCAAGAACCAGCAAAGACAAGGTGGTGAAAATCTTCCCTAGGCTTCCTGATTTTCTTGTTCATCCTTTGCCTACTTAGACAACTATAGGATCCAGCTTCTATACCACAAGTCCAACTTCTCTTCAATCAACTGCTCAGACTTCCCATCAAATATTTTAGAGATAGCTCTAGGGATCTGGTAGATAAATATGGCAAGAACATAGTGGGGTTAGTAACCTCAAAAAACTTGAATGGATCCAAGAAAGTCTTTGACTTTTGCTGTTGAGCAGATGTGTTGGGCTGAGAAATAGAGAAACTTGCATCCAGATGATGCCCTACTCTACCATTCCTATCTAGTACCAGGGTCTGTCAGCCATATCCTTGAGTACACTGGCCCTACAGAAGTGTTTCATACATTGGTCAATGCCATTGCTAAGCTATTTTGGACTGTTGTATACCTCTCTGGTGGCTCAGAGAATCTGCTTACAGTGCAGAAGACCTGAGTTTGATCTGGGTCAGGAAGATTCCCTGGATAAGGGAATGGCAACCCTCTCTAGTATTCATGCCTGGGAAATCCCATGGACAGAAGAGCCTGGCAGGCTACAGTCCATGGAGTGGCAAATAGTCAGACACACCTAAGCTACTAGCCCTTTCACTTTCACACCTCTTTGAGATATCATCGTTTAGTAGTGAAACAAGAAAATAGAGTGACAGTGGTCATTATTATAGAGAAGGTATGCTGTTTGGAAAAACCATGTGAATTTTGCAGTGACAAGATTAGAGCAAGTCATAATGTCTCCATGCTTGTGACATTTGAGAAATTCTAACCAAGCCTGTCTGACTGTCCCTTGCTGGTCAGTGGCAACAGATGGGTGAATTCCAATGTAGAAGCCTCTGGAAAATTTCTTTCTGTGGTCTGCAGGACCATAGATATTAGTAAAAATGTGATCTAGAGGGAGACTGCCACCTCCCTGATGATGAACAGAGCATAGTTTGAGCATCTAAGGAATGAAGATTACTGTTTTCATGAGGATAGTCACCACCACCAGAATTGTTTGTGGCACAAGGAGAGATCTGATATAAAGTCCATTGTGATGCTGTCCAAAGGGCACTTGGACATCAGGAGAAATGAAGTAACTTTATTCTTATTTTGTTTTAGACTCAGGCAACTGAGCTTTGAAAAGTGCTAGACTAGCTACCTAGCTGCTGCAACTCCCAGGGTGTCACATTCAATGCCTCGGAGGGCCATGTGGCTTGCCAGGACACAGAATGAACCAGTAGTGGGAGCCTGTCATTTCGGGGCAAATAAGGTGTTCTTTCCCATGATCTCAGTGGGTCACTTTGCATATGTGGAGTCAGACTGCTAAGCAGAATCTCCTGCCTGCTGTTTGCATCTGATTTGTCCTTGGGTTTCAGTAAAACTGAAATGTGTTTGCAACAGGGGATCTCTTAGAAGGGCTTCATCTCAGTTACCCCTGGTAATCAAACCTGAAGACAAAGTATCAGCCCAGTGATTCCAGCTGCATAACTTACAAGGAATTGGTAGCTCCGAGTTTTGGAAAAAGAAGCCTGCTGTGGCTCACAACTGCTGAGCTTGCTGAATTTCTGAACTTGTCAGAAGGTAGAGTTATTGGACTGCACAGGGAGGTGTCATGTGGGCTTGTAGACTTTGACAGTGGTCTTTGTCACTTTGTTGGTGACTGACCATAGGCAATTTGAATTTTCCTCCTTCCCTCCCATCTACAGCCATATCACCCTAAATGCACTCGATCTTGTCTGAATTTTCCTCCAAAAATAACCACAAGGTACATGGATGTTGTTGTCCTGGGTCTTCTTTTGTGACAGGCTAGAAGTAAACATGTCTGTTTCCATAGTATAATATCGGAGAAGACTGGGGAAGACTGCCTCTGGAACAGAAGTGAGCAGGCTTCTGAGTGAAAGCCATTATAGGATCAGAACCAGTTCTTCATATTTCCTAATGAGCCAGAATTAACCATGGAATCAATTGATAGAAAGACACTGGTTAGTCACAGTGCTGCTTCTAGCCAAAACAGTCTTCAGCTGAGCAGAGGAGGTGAAGCTGTGATAACATCTGCTTTTCCTTTGTTACCATGGGCGACACTTGCACTTCCTGGCCACAGATAAGATGTGGTCCAGACTGAGCGATCTAGCTTAGAGGTATGTGGTGGCATACCTTCTCCCCCGGAGGTGCACCTGCCATGCCAACATCAGTCAGTGAGAGCTGCCCAGCACCATGCCCCTGCCTCATCTGGAAGTCAAGGGCCAGTCTGTCTGGCAGGAAGGTGTAGTCAGACATCTGACCACACTCTGACCTGACTGCAGGTCAGGTGACCTTAGAAAGGCTGCCAGGCTCACTCAGCCAGCTCATCTTTTCAGGTTGTTCTGAGCTCTTCTTGGAACTGGGTCTTGATACAGAGCCTGTTCCATGACAGCTCTTGGAAGAGAGGTCAGGATTGAGCTGCCCATCACCTAACTGGACCTCTTTCCTTCCTCCTTGTTAGAGGCAAAAGAGCACAGCATCTATTTCTCCATCAATCTTTCCCATCTTTGATAGCAACCTGCCTCTCAAACAGGTCCCACACAGTAGTCAAGCCCTATAGGGTTGCCAGTTTACATATGCTGAATTTCCCATCTGGCAGAATACCTAACCACCCTTTCTTCTTCTGAGAACCGGGGGTGGTTATAAGGAACTTTAAAGTCTGAATTACAAACATAAGCAGTTTCTCCAGATTCCCTCAGGGTTTGGGGGCGGTTGGAGGAGAAAGTCTGGGAAAGCAAGGCAAAGGACAGAGGCTCCAAAAGCTACGAGCTTGTACCTTAGTACTTCCCTGTGGAATTTGGTGTCTTCCTGAGTGCCAAATCCTCCAAGCACAAGAACTGGAATGCAGCTACTAGACTTTCTATGTTGCCATAATAATAGATGTGCTTCTATGATATTTGATTCCCTCTGGTAGGAGACAGGACAGACCTGAACAGAAGGTCAGCCATGAGAACTAGCTCCAGGGCTCATTGAGTTCTCAGAGCTGGAACAAAGGTGGTCAAGATAATTTACCTGAAGTAGTCAGAAACAGGAAGAGACAAAGGTGGGATCCAGCCAAGTCCTTTGAGCAGGCCAATGATCAAAGCTGAGATTGGGTAAGAACCAGACTAGAGAATGGAGATGAAGCCAGCAGATTGGAAGCTAGGCAGGCCAGGACTCAGATGAAAGGCTTGGTAGTTAATTGCCACAAACAGAACTCGAATTTCTGCAGCTTATTTTTATTATCTGCCAGTCATGTGAAATACCCTGGGTCAATGTAATCTGTGAGACCCAAGACAAATATCCAGTTAGGAAAATGAAACTAACCAGATCATAATAGCTTGCCACAGAGCAGACTTTATCTATTCATTCAGTCAGGTTGCTCCTTAGCCCCTCAGCACCCTGTAAAAATCTCTGGCAGAACTTCTTACAAAGTCCCATTTTATAAATTGTTTATAATTTAGTACATTTTAACTGAGATGCTTCCTGCTGCCATGAAAAGGATGCCTTGGTTTAATGGAGAAGCTCTTTGAAAAGCATACTACAAGCTGTTACTTCTAGACATGCTTCCAGGGTTAGCTAGTTTCATACATTGTGGATTCTTGTTAACTTCCATCTGTGAGGGTGACTCTTGCTGATCTTATCCTAGATTTTAGGTTGGCTTGTGTCTATCTTATTTGGAGAACTAAGTCATCCTTATACTTAAACAAAATTAATAAGAGGCAATGTCCATGTATTCACTCATTTATTTAATTCACATATATTGAGCCTATAATTGATTGATTCACTCGTTCATTCAATAAATATTGAATGCCTATTAGGTTCCAGCATGGTTCTGGGAATTGGGACTAAAAAAGAGCCTTCAGAAATAAAGTCTGTTTAGCTCATTGCCATTGTCCTTAATCTAGTCATCTTTATTCTGGCCTAATTTCCCTCTTTTTCAGTTTTCCTTTTACCTCATCATGTTCTTATTCCAACCTGACACATCTCCCTTTACTTAACCTTTATCTTTAGTCTTACTAGGAATTTCACAACTGTATTTTTAAGGTGATGCTGTAAAATATGTTCTACCAAATACTCAGTCTGTCCATCTCCACTGGTCCTTTGCCTGACCTAAGCCTTCAGTTCTCTTCATGGTCAACATTCTATCCCATTGTGTCTGACCACATTCTACAACTAACCAGTGAGGGAAGAGGGCTTTTTTCTGACCCCTTTGTGAGGACGCATGCTTTTCTGATTACAGTGCACTTCTTGTTGGGCAAAAACGTGGCTGATGTCTCCCTTAAGGGTATCACCATGTGTACTTCCAGCAGCAACAAGAGAACTTCTACTAATAGTTAAGCATTCAAAGTCAGTGGTCACATAAGCCTTTCACTCAACCTTTGTAACAACCCTGTGAAATAGATACTATCATACAAAGATGAAGGAATGGACAAGAGTATAAAGCACCGAGTGCTCAGTCATTCAGTCATGTCCGACTGTTATAACCACATGGACTATAGCCCATGAGGCTCCTCTGTCCATGGAATTTCCCAGGCAAGAATATTGGAGTGGGTTGCCATGCCTCCTCCAGGGGATCTTCCTGAACCAGGGATTGAGCCACATCTCTTTCATCTCTTGCATTAGCAAGTGGATTCTTTACCACTGCACCACCTAGGAAGTCCTCATAAGTTATTAAATAAGTGCTTTAATATCTCTGGTTAGGCAACAAAACTGCATTTCTTTCCTTTTTAAGTACATATTTTTATCTGTACAGTTCTGTTTATGCTTCAACTAACTTTAGAACCATTTGTGATATCTTGAAGGAAAAATAAATAAATAGCCCTAACACTTTTGTTTCATTACATTAAATCAGATAACTTTGGAGAAGAATTAAGTGGCTTTTAATGTTGGACTTTTTGAATTTCCCTTTATTCAAGTCATTTTTGTTACACTCGCCAGTAGAAATGCGAGACTATGCTTAGGTTATATATTTCTCATCAATTCCAATGATTTTTGTCAAAGTTTCTAAATGCGATTTAAAAAGTTGACTTATGCTAAGTAAGCAGAAAAAATATACAAAATATGTTAGGTAGTTCAGTGAATCAGTAGGTTAAACTCAAGAACCATGCTCAAGGTTAAACCTCCAAGGAAAATTATCAGAACCATCACAGCAAGATCTGATGAGAAGACTGTCAGCAACCCAGAGCACTGGAAATTCAGGTTGCAGCAGCTACCTCTGCACCAGGAACTCAACTGCTAATTCTAGGAGTGCTACTACTTTTTCTATTCTTTTTAAAAATTTTGTTGATTTACAATATTGATGTACAGTTGTTGGTTTACAATAGTGTGTTAACTTCTGCTGTCCAGCAAAATGATTCAGTTATAAATATATGTGCATTCCTTTTCATATTCTTTTCCATTATGCTTTATCACAGGCTATTGATTAGTTTCCTGTGCTATACTATAGGACCTTATTAGTTACCCATCCTGTATATACTAGTTTGCATCCACTAAATCTGCTAACCCTAAACTGCCAATCTTTCCCTCCCTCTCTTGTCTCCCCTTTGGCAACCCCAAGTCTGTTCTCTGTGTCTGTGAATCTGCTTTGTAGATATGTTAATTTTCTACTTCTTTCTTTCTTATTTGCATTGGCTAGAACTTCCAGAATAATGTGACTATTAATGTAAATGATGAACATCTTTTCCTTATTCCTACCTTTAATAGAAAAATGTGTTGTTCACTTTGACTCACCATTACATATTGGTAAGATATGTAAAAATGTTAAGCCAATCATCTTCAATTTGTAGCATACTAAGAAATTTGTTTAATTTTTTTCTCATCAGAAATGAATTTTGAATTGATCAGATGCTTCTTGGTCAAAATGATCGTATGCTTGTATTTTAACCTATTAATGTGATATATGATAGGTTTTCTCATTTTCAACCTTCCTTATATTCATGAAGTAACTCATATTCAGTCATATAATATAAAGGTTTGAGCACATGTTCTGCAGTCTGTCTGCCTGAGTCCTTACTAAGCTCTGCCATTACTATTTATTGTGACTATGAACTTCCCAGGTGGCACTATAGGTGAAGAACATGCCTGCTAATGCAGGAGACATGAGACTCAGGTCTGATCCCTGAGTCAGGAAAATACCCTGAAGAAGGGAATGGCAACCCACTGCAGTACTCTTGCCTAGAAAAATCCCATGGACAAGGATCCTGGTGGGCTACAGTCCATGGGGTCACCGAGTCAGACATGGCAGTATATGAGCACACACACACATAGACAAATATAACTTAGTTTCTATAATTCTCAGGGTTTCCTTCTGCAAAATTAGCAAGATAATTATACTTATGTAAGAGTTGTGTGAGAAGAATTAGAAATAATTCATGAAAACAGCAGTATATGGGATATACTGAATGTGTAGTAAATGTCACTATAATTATTTCCTCTTAATATAGGCTGGTTTTTGTCAGTATTTTATGCATGATTCTTGCAGCATATTTCCAAAGAAGATGATTGGTTTATTATTTTCTTTTTTGGATGCTGTTTTGTCAATGATCTTCGACACCTTTTTAGTATCAGTGTTACATTAGTCTCGCCAAGCAAACTGGAAAGCTATCTTCTTCCATATTTCAGAAGCCTTTAAATAGCATTTAAATTTCTGTTTGAGAAATGAAAATTTTCTTTTTCTTTCTCATTAGTAGTGTCACCAAGTTTCCTAGACACAGTTCTTCAGTAATGTTTTTCTTTATTTCATGCCTTTCATATTTACAAATATTCCTTTTAAATTAATTTTAATTATTTGTACTTTCTTAAAATATCATTTTACCATACATTAATAAATTCAAATTTATCATAGTAGAGTTGTATATAATATTTTCTTAAGGATTTTTAAGTCTCCTTAAAACCTGTTGTTACTGCCTTTCCTATATTACAAAATTGATACTTGCTATACTTCACCCTTGTGCATAACTGGTAGCAATTTCATTATGATTAATATGAATAAGTCCTAGAATTATATCAATAAAAATATCTTAATAGTATTGCTCTCTAATTTATCAGTCTCCATTATCATGAGTTTCTTCCTCCATGTTCTCTTCTGGTTATTAAAAAAAAATTTTTTTTTCCTATTTTCAACCTTAGTTCATTTTCCTTCTTTTCATTTTAGATCAAAGCATTTTAAGCTAAGGGACTATGAATTTTCCTCTAACCACAGCTTGATTTCATCTCATTTTAAAATAAATCTATCATTTTAATATTTTTCTCAATCTGTTATTTACAAATGTTTACAGTTTTAATTTTTCATTAAGACTCATTCAGAAAGGCAATGTTTAATTATTAAAAATAAAATATATTTCTAGTTTTAGTGCACAGAAGTCAGAGAATGTGAACTGTATAGTTGTTGTTTTGTCTTTGTTTTACTTTTCCTCTAATTGTTTGATCATTTAAGCCAGAAACTTAAAGAAACTGGAAGACGAATATAGGAAACTTAGAGGACAACATATTGGTCATGAAAATTCTCTTTTATCTATCTTTAAAATATTTTAAAATAAGTTTAGTATTTGCATACAGTAGCCAAATAACTCTTACTGTCTTTTATCTATCTACTGATAGCATCAATTTTAGTGTCTCAATACTCAACTTGCATTACAGTTTGTCTCAACTCAAAATGTCTAGTCTCATAAAGTGTTAAGTATTTTAGAATTTATTTTTATTTCTATATGGGAAGCTTATTTTTCACTAATATGAAAGTATTCTGTTATTATTCATTTATGTAATATAACTATTTAAAGTACTGATTCACTTTTGTTTGTTATCATCTGTATTTATTTTCAATTTCCTACATGCTTAAATTCCACTTATAAGACTATTTCTGTTTTGTTTTATTATTATTTTTATAGAACATGGTTGGAGAATGGGCCTTACCAGAAGAAATGGTTGAAAATTTACCACCCTCCAACAATTGCATATTGGGCCATGTGATTCACAGACTAATTGAAAGTTCTCTTCCTCCTCAAGTTGAATCTACAGTACCTGAGTTACCTTCATTTGCTATAAAAGGATGCTTGTTAGGGAAAACATTTAGTGGAAAAACTACTGTTCTAAAGGCTCTAGAGAAAAGTAAAGTTTCTTTCTTTTTTTTTTCCCTTTATTGATTTCTATTTACAGTGAATATAGCTGCAAATGGCTCTGTCTGTAGAAAACATACATGAAAATCTGCTAATATATTTGGAAGTTCTAGCATTAAGAATATTGTAATAAAGTGATCACATAATTTATTGTCCAAAGCAGACACTTTTAAGAGTATATAGTCATGAATCAGAACTGTCCCAAGGAAACCTGAGTCTATGAGCTTGCTATATAATGATGGTGTATAGTATAAAGGGAAATAATATCTTAAACCTTTCATCACAGAGTTTACTTACTTTGATGCAATAAGAAAATAACAACTTGTCACAAATAGAAAAGATATAGACCTAAAATTGTAACTCTTTTCATCCTTCACATCAATTGAGTTCTTTCCCTTTCATGAACTTTTGGCTTTTTCTCCAGAAGTTCTTTCAATTAGAAGTGAAATCACAGATTTCCATCTATTTAATAGTTTTTCTTTAATAATACTTACTTATTACTGTTGTTAATAAGTGAGTATTATCAAAGAAAAGCTAATTAAATATAATATTCCAACAAATTTGGAAAACTCAGCAATGGACACGAGACTGGAAAAGGTCAGTTTTCATTCCAATCCCAAAGAAAGGCAGTGCCAAAGAATGTTCAAACTATCTCAAAATTGCACTTATTTCACATGCTAGCAAAGTAATGTTCAAAATTTTCCAAGCTAGTCTTCAACAGTACGTGAACCAAGATCTTCCAGATAGTCAAGCTAGATTTAGAAAAGGCAGATGAACCAAAGATCAAATTGGCGATATCTGTTGGATCATAGAAAAAGCAAGACAATTCCAGAAAAACCTTTACTTCTGCTTCACTGACTATGCTAAAACCTTTGACTGTGTGGATCACAACAAACTGTGGAAAAATCTTCAAGAGATGGGAATACCAGACCACCTTACCTGCTTCCTGAGAAATCTGTATTCAGGTCCAGAAGCAACAGTTAGAACCAGACATGGAACAATGAACTGTTTCCAAATTGGGAAAGGAGTACATCAAGGCTGTATATTGTCACCCTGCTTATTTAACTTATATGCAGAGTACATCATGAGAAACGCTGGCTGGATGAAGCACAAGCTAGAATCAAGATTGCCGGGAGAAATATCAATAACTTCAGATATGCAGATGACACCACCCTTATGGCAGAAAGCAAAGAGGAGCTAAAGAGCCTCTTGATGAAAGTAAAAGAGGAGAGTGAAAACGTAGCTTAAAGCTCAACATTCAAAAAACTAAGATTATGGCATCTGGTCCCATCACTTCATGGCAAATAGATGGGGAAACAATGGAAACAGTGACAGACTTTATTTTCTTGGGCTCCAAAATCACTGCAGATGGTGACTGCAGCCTTAAAATTTAAAGACACTTGCTCCTTGAAAGAAAAGCTATGACAAACCTAGACAGCATATTTAAAAAGCAGAGATATCACTTTGCTGACAGAAGTCCATATAATCAATGCTATGGTTTTCCCAGTAGTCATGTATGGATATGAGAGGTGGACTATAAAGAAAATTGAGCGCGGAAGAATTGATGCTTTTGAACTATGGTGTTGGAAGAGACTCTTGAGAGTCCCTTGGACTGCAGGGAGATCAAACCAGTCAATCCTAATAGAAATCAGTCCTGGATATACATTGGAAGGACTGATGCTGAAGCTGAAGCTCCAATAGTTTGGCCACCTGAGGCAAAGAACTGACTGAAAAGACCCTGATGCTGGAAAAGATTAAAAGCAGGAGAAGAAGAGAAAGACAGAGGATGAGATGGTTGGATGGCATCATCGACTCAATGGACATGAGTTTGAGCAAGCTCCAGTTGACAGTGAAGGACAGGGAAGCCTGGTGTGCTACAGTCCGTGGGGTCGCAAAGAATTGGACATGACTGAGCAGCTGAACAACAATTACTGTTTTACTAGAAAATTCAAAATTTTTACTAAGATCAGTCTGTATTAAGACTGGTAGGTCATTATTGAGATGTTAAATAGACCTGTTTAAAGCCTGACAAAAGTTCAATGACATACCACTCTACACCCAATAAGATGAGTATATTTTTAGGAAATGGAAAATATGTGTTGGTGAGGATATAGAGAAGGTGGAACTGTCATACATTGCTTTTGAGAACATTAAAATGCTGTAACCACTATGGAAAATAGTTGGTGATTCCTTGATAAGTTAAATAATTACTGCATGACCACAGCAATTCCACCACTGGTATATACTCTAAAGAGCAGAAAACAGGTGGTCCAAAAAAAAAAAAAATCCCATGTACAGGAATATTCATAGAGGCATTATTAATGATACAGAAAAGGTGGAAACAGCCCAAATGTTCATCACCAATGAATCATTAACAAAATGTGGTATATCCATACTATAGAATACTACTCAGTCATAAAAGGAGTGAAGTGCTCTTATGTGCTACAACATGGATGGACTTTGAAAAATTCATAGTAAGTGAAAGAAGTCAGATACAAAAGACCACATATTGTTTGATTCCTTGGATATAAAACGTCTAGAATAGGCAAATCTCCAGACAGAAAGCAGTTTGTTCCTGGGGGCAAGGGTAGGGAGATAAGTGACTGCTTAATTGATGCAGGGTTTCCTTTGGGGTGATCAAAATTTCTGAAAAAAGATATCAGTAATGATTGAACAATATTGTAGATGACCGTAATATTGAATTGTATCTTTTAGAATGGTTTAAATGGGTCATTTTACATCGTGTGAATTTTTGTTGTTGTGTAGTTGCCAAGTTCTGTCCAACTCTTTTGTGTTCCCATGGACTGTAGCCTGCCAGTTTTCTCTGTCCATAGGATTTTCCAGGCAAGATTACTGGAGTGGGTTGCCATTTCCTTCTCCAGGGGATCTTCCCAACTCAGAAATCAAACCCACACCTTCTGAGTCTGCTGCATCGGCAGGCAGACTCCTTACCACTGAGCCACCAGAGAAGCCCCATATGAATTTTACCACAGTATTAAAAAAGAAACCTTGACCCAAAAACCATTTCTAGGAGACCCTAAAGAGAATGTTCTAAGTTTGAAGCCAGCATTGAAGAACAACGATTCAATTTCCTAAATGTAAAGCTATTCATAATAATCTTGTATTTTAGGCTTTCCTATTCAGGTACTTTCTATTGACACTCTTGTTCAAGAAGCTATCCAAGCATTTCATGACAATGAAAGTATCAGTGGGGCCCACGGACTTCAGAAAGCTCCTGAAGAAAAGGCTTTGCCAGTCAGGCAAAAGAGTGGTAAAGAAAACCAGGCAAGTGTGGCTTTAGTTTTCTTCTCTGCACTTCATACATTAGAGATTTCCAACTGGATGGCATCTAAGAGATCTTCTAGACCAGAGATTGGCAGAGTTTTCTGTAAAGGTCCAGACGGTAAATATTTTAAGTTTTATGGGCCCAGAGGCAACATCAAGGATATATTACATGGGTACTTACATAACAAGAGAGAAAATTTCAATCCCCATCCCTACTGCCCTAATACATACAAACACACACATATCATTACCTAGGTGGGCCATCCAGTATGGTGGGCTAGACTTGAGCTCAAGCATTCTCCTGAAGAAAGAGCCACTGATTGGTAAGGGGGTTCATTCAGACGCTAAGTCGTGTCTAACTCTTTGCAACCCTGTGGACGACAACAAGCCAGTTCCCTCTGTCCTCTACTATTTCCAGGAGTTTGCTGAAATTCATGTCCATTTGTAAGGTAAGGGGGTAGAAGGCTCAACTGTAAGGGCTTGGAGAGGGGGTGAGACATTGGCATTTTGGGAACGTTCACGAAGTGATCAGCTCTCAGAGTAGAATTCCACTACTGAAAGTTTGGCAGTGACCAGCAGCAAGTCCCCATCTTCTAGCTGCAGCCCAGTGCCAGTCTTGGGCAGCAGCCAAGGAAGGTGTTGGAGAGGAGCAGACAGATGGCGAGGGGGAGGCTTTGCAGTGCTATCCCCTGGAGAGATGCTTGTGGACTGTGTATAAACAACCAGCCTTTTTGGTCCAGGGATCATAGTGTGCAGACCTCTGATTACACTAATGTATCTCAGTTTTGGAGGGTGGCTAGCAGGGGAAGATCTCTTATGGTTTACTTGCATTACTGTTTCCATCAGTGTTGCAATCTTGCTTATTACATAAAGATTCTAGGGCAGGAACTTGGAGAGTATGGCCCCACGTCGAGAATTATGATGTGATCTTGTTATTGTTCATTCACTAAGTCATGTCTGACTCTTTGTGACCCCATGGACTGCAGCATGCCAGGCTTCCCTGTCCTTAACCATCTCCAGAGTTTGTTCAAACTCAAGTCCATTGATTTGATGATGCCATCCAACCATCTCATCTCCTGTTGTCCCTTTCTCCTGCTTTCTCCAATCTTTCCCAGCATCAGGGTCTTTTCCAATGAGTTGGCTCTTTGCCATCAGGTGGCCAAATTATCAGAGCTTCAGTTTCAGCATCAGTCCTTTCAATGAATATTCTGACTTGATTTCCTTTAGGATTAACTGGTTTGAACTCCTTGCTGTCCAAGGGAGTCTCAAGAGTCTTCTCCAGCACCAGATATAGTCTAATCTGTTCTTTTAAAGGGAAACAGTAGCAGTTCTAAGCATGAATTGATTTGTTTGGCATCAGAGGCTTGTTGATGGTTAGGCTTTGAGGAATCCCAGATTCTAAATCCACTGTTCTTTTCCCTACCTTATGCTGTCTCTGTAATTGAATAGATTAACAGAGACTCTAATCCAGGTCATTTGCATGAGCTGCAAGGAAAATACCATTTAACCATGATTCTGAAAATAACTGGGAGGATTTTTCTTCATTGTGGGCTGCCTCTTCTTCTGTGTTGTGGTACTCTATATTCTAACTGATGAGGTAATAGATAATGTACATGTTTTTTCTTTATTTCCATTATGGCTATGACTGACCCCTCTAGGTCTGATCTTTCTAAGGTGGTTTTCCACAAACTCTACCTCTTTCTCAGCTCCCATTATCCTTTCCAAATGCCAGTTGTATATTTTACATAGAAACTGAAGACCAGCTGAAAGACAGATTATACCACGGGTTACCATGTGTTTCTCTAAGTACAATTATCATCACATTGTGTTCATTTCTAGAACTCATTCAGTTCTTCCTAATATCATTAATGTTTTAGATGAATGAGTCTACGGTTCTAAGCCTTACTTATAGAAGTAAAATCAAGAATGTCATTAAAATCTGACAATGTTAAAATCTCTCCGTGTGTGCAGGCATGTACTTCCTCCCCAGAGGATGTGCAAGATGTATCTTTAGCTGAAGCACCACCAGAAAGAGAAGATAAAACCAGACTTGGTAAGTAAGATATCAAAACAAATCATTCGTCATTTACATAAGTGAGACTAATAGTAGGAGCACATGGATGTGAGCACAGACCAACTTTAAGGACAAGAGAGGAGAGACGGGGAGGGTTACACAATTGTCTAAGTGGTCACAAGACAGAGAGAACAAGATCAACACAGCTGTCCCTAACCACTGTCTGCCGCTGGCGATAAGAGATGACAATTTCAAAGGAATCTTCTCACATCCCTTCAAGTAGTTGCTCACTTTTGTTGTGGTTTTGAAAGCAGCCAGGCTAAATCATCGTCACTCTTCCTGCCTTTGCAGGAGACAGTAGTTACTGTTTCTTCTCACCTATGCAGGTGGGCGTGTACCACTGTGCTGTCTGCACGCAGCTGCTTTTGTTCACTGTGGTGAGGAAGGCTGTGGCTCTGTCTCATCCACCCACCTAAACAGTGGTTCCTTAGATATTATAAAAGTTAATGTTTATTCTCAGCCTTGTGCAAAGCAAATAGAACCAAGCTTCTCAAACCCAACAAAACATTATCTTCCTTGGGATCTGGGCTTCAGTCCTACAGATCCTTGGTAAAACCATTGAAGAAAAACAATTTTAAATCTTGAATATGTTTTCTATTTGTGCTAGTTAAGGCTTTGCCATTTTTAATTATTGCATAAAATTTGGTTCCTCCTGTACCATCACCACTGAAGAAGGAAATGGCAACCCACTCCAGTATTCTTGCCTGGAGAATCCTATGGACAGAGGAGCCTGGTTGTCTGCAGTCCATGGGGTCGCAAAGAGTTGAACACGACTGAGTGACTAAGCACAGTACCGTCACCATAATAGCCATCAGCCTTGGACAACATGCACATTTATTATGAGCAGGCAATTCTACCAGAGAGGCCAAGTTTCCTGTCTTTTAAAAAAATATAAGCTGTCCCTTGTTTCAGTTATTTGTTTCTTACATAATAATTCAAATTGATTTTTAAACTATCAATAAGTATTTTATGACATTCTATTATAAAAGTCCAGTAAATTATAAAAAGACTCTGAAAACTAATTTTTACATAGAACTGGACTAAAAAAACTCTCTGACTTCTAGAATTTTCCACCTTCAGGCATGTTTATTACCTATAATTTGATAACCCAGGAAAGTAATATGAATGTGAAAATCACTTAGTCGTGTCCAGCTCTTCGCAGCCTCATGGACTGTAGCCTGCCAGGCTCCTCTGTCTGTGGGATTCTCCAGGGAAGAATACAGGAAAGTAAAGATATAGTTAACTAATTATATTTGGGGCTTGTTTTCCAAGAAGAGAAACTGTACTGAAGTATTTCTAATGATATTGTTATGAGTGAGCCACGCTGGAAGAAGACAAGTGGAAAACATGGAGCCACACAGTGGCCGGGATTTAATGTTGGGAAATGAGGGTAAATGCCGTGCTGGGCTGCTGCTTTTCCTTCCTTCCTCTGCGTATCTCTGACAGAGCTGAATCCAATAACCCACAGGTCCAAAACCACAGATGGTCAAATACTAACATGGCTGTTAGTTGTCAGTACCAGAGTACATTCTCATTACTTTTTTCCATTGCTAGATACCAATGCTAGAAAAGCAGCAAAAGCTGAAGAAGTCGAAGCGAGTGATAGTTTCTCTGAAGTAAGTACTATAATCTGATTTTGGCTACTAGCATATGGAAATGTGTTGTGATTCATAGCCTTTTCGTAGCATTTTCATCTTCATATGAAATAGCAATGTGCTCCTCTTTGGCTTAAACCTGATGAGGAAATACTAGACCTGAGTTTATTTGATATTTTTTATATCTTTAATATAGTTTGTATCTAAAGCAGTGGAAATTGCTTTCAGTTGTGCCCGGTAAGAAAGTAAACACATGCTTTTAAAAATTATAGACTTATACCAAATTTATGTTGAAGTTTTTCTCTTTACCACTTATTATTTTTATTTCTTTCACAATCTCTTTATCTTTAAATTTTTTCCAGGATTTATCCTTAGACTTATTGGTGACTCTGCAGAATTTTTCATTAATCCCTGAAAAAATGTTTACAACAGTTTGCCAACTATTGCTTTTAATGAAAACCAATATTTCCATATATAAGATTGCTTTACTGTATGTGGAAATATAAGGGTCAAATAGAATGGTCAGATTAATCAAGGGGGATTTTATTAAATATAACTAAGGTAAATAAATAAAAGTATATTTTTAGTTTATTGTTTCCCCCAACAAGGAAGTCAGTTTTATAATATTTTAGATTTCAAAACTGCTTTGAGATATAAAAAGTTTTGAAAGAATATACACCAAGCTATAAACATGATGACATATAGGGAGAAAAATGAGTTTAGAGAAAATTATTTTAAAATATAAATTAGCATAAAGACTAAATATATTTTTATATTTACCCCTTTACTGAGTTACAAATCTCCTGCATTCCACATTCAATTCAGTTCTAAGGGCATACTTTGTTCCATGTATTATAATCTGAGGGTGGGGGGGTGTATATCAGTGAACAAAAGTGACAGGGCTCCCAAACTTTAAGGAGTTTACAGTTTAAAGAGAGGGACCATAAACTCATATGTAAATGAATTTATATGAACCAGCAGATGTTGATGATGTCATCTGAAAAGAAAAAGTAGAGTAAGGGAGATTACTTTGAGAAAGTGAGGTTTAAACAGATTGAAAGAAGATTGACAGAATCAGCTACTGGCTCTGGGGAACCATTTCAGGTCGCCAGAAGAGCTGAATGATGGCCTTGAGGCAGAAAGGTGCTTGTGCAGCAAGGTAGGGGAAGAGGAAGGAGGAGGTTAGAGAGATGCTCAGGAAGGGAGAGAATCCGGTCAGCCAGGGTCATGGAGGCCATGATGAGGACATTGAGAGTACAGGGGAGCTTTTGCAGGGTTTAAGTAGAGACTTCCCCGATGACTCAGCAGGTAAAAGTCTGCCTGCAATGCAGGAGACGCAACAGACACGATTGCAGTCCCTAGGTTGGGAAGTTTTCCTGGAATAGGAAACGGCAACCCATTCCAGTATTCTTGCCTGGGAAATCCCATGGACAGAGGAGCCTGGTGAGCTACAGTCCATACAGCTGCGAAGAGTTGAGCACACTGGCACATAGTATCATTTGACTCATAAAATGCTCACTCTAGTGGCTGAGTTCAGAATAGACGCTTGGGATGTTCTATTCCTATAACAATATAAATGCTGGAAAAAATAGAAAAGCCAATTATCTGAGGACCAAAATCAAGCATCAAAAAAGCAAACAGTATTATTCAGCCATAGAAAAGAATGAAATAATGCCATTTGCAACAACATGGAAAGACCTAGAGATTATCGTAATAGGCGAGGTAAGTCAGAGAAAGACAAATATTATATTCTATCAAATGAATTTATTTATAAAACAGAAACAACTTGCAGACTTAGAAAACAAACTTATGGTTACCAGAGAGGAAGACAGGGGAGAGATAATGTGGGAGTATGGGATTAACAGATGTATGCTGCTGCTGCTGCTAAATTGCTTCAATCGTGTCCGACTCTGTGCGACCCCATAGATGGCAGCCCACCAGGCTCCTCCGTCCCTGGGAGTCTCCAGGCAAGAACACTGGAGTGGGTTGCCATTTCCTTCTCCAGTGCATGAAAGTGAAAAGTGAAAGTGAGGTCGCTCAGTCATGTCTGACTTTTGCGACCCCATGGACTGCAGCCTACCAGGCTCCTCTGCCCATGGGATTTTCCAGGCAAGAGTACTGGAGTGGGGTGCCATTGCACTGTATATAAAGTAAACAACAGAGATTTACTGCGTAGAATAAAGAACTATATTTAACATCTTATACTATAATGGAAAAGGCAGAAATATAATCATATTTGGCCATTGATGGAAGAGAACTTCAGTGGACAAAAATCAGGCTTGCACAGGTCACCCCAGGAGGCATGCTCCCTCTTCGTGGCATGAGTGACTAGAACTCAAGCCGAAAGCCCCAATCTCTTTGATTTAACATATTAGAGGATGAAATCTGGGGACACTAGAGCAGCTAAGAATTAAAGAGGAAGATCTTGTAAAGGAGGGAGTTAGAGGAGGAGCCCCCAAATCTGTATATACATTTTCCTTAACTGCTTGCTGGATTCCAGAATTGTACTAAAGGATCAATGTCTTCACCAGAGGACATGACCATTTAATTTTTTTTTTCCCTTCCAGATATTTAGAATCTGACTTTTAAATGAGCTCTTCCCTATTTCCACAGCTCACTGTGCGTGCTCAGCTTGGTGCAAAATCAGAAAGGCTGCTGAAGAAAGGAAAGAGCATATCTGATATATTGCTAGTCAGCATCATGGTAAATGCCATTAAGTATGTATCTATGTACCACAATTTCTTTCTTATGTCTATTTAATATATTAACAGGTAGAGCTTTATAAAGAATAATATAAAAGTCATTTTAATTTTAATATCTAATGAATACATACAGAAAGAAAAAGATGTATTTTGTGATTTTCATGCCTGTATTTCACTTTCCTCCCTTTTTCAAACTTGACTTCACTCACCCAGACCAGAATTCAAGTTCGGTTCTAGTCTCTCTTTTTTTTTTTTTTTCCGCTGTGCTGAGTCTTCCTTGTGATTCTTGGTCTTAGTTACCCCAGGGTATGTGAGCCCGTAGTTCCCTGACCAGGGATGGAAGCCATGTGTCCTGCTCTGGGAGGCAGATTCTCAACCACTGGACCATCAGGAAAGTCCCAAGTCCTATTCTGTATGGGGAATTCAAGGAGAAATTAGACAATTGGAAAAGCCACAGGACAGGTTTGGGAGAGGAGAAACCCTCACTATATGGCTTTGGGCCAACGTGCTTCCTCAATTTGTGTTTCTGGAGGAGAGAGTGACCCCAGTGGTCCAAAGGCCAGGCAGCACAAGGTAGGAAGGCAAGGAGAAAGTAGAGGCTGCGCAGGCGAAGAATAGCATATGCGTAGCACAGAGGTGATGTGTGATAGGGTAAAGAAAAAAAGCTTAAATAGGCTATAATTTTATGATTCCTCTTCTCTAAGAAAAAGGATTCTCGCCAGCCCTCCTTTACAATTGAGAAAAGAGAGAAATTTTTAAAAGCCATAGGGGCTGGGTTAATTAAGACATGCAATAAAGAAATGAGGCAGAGCAGGATGGAAAAAGAAATTAAAAAGGCTCTTGTGACAGACCTTTGCAGAGCATCCAGTGGGTGAGGAATTGGGGGGCTGTGCTGCTTGGGAAATATTATGTCCAAGAGAATGAGGACAGGAGGCTTTGGAGAATTTTTTTCCTGGGCATCTGCAATGGACTCTCCCTTTTGAGTTTCCTTGAGAGGCTTCATTCAAGGTTTAAGTTGCCTCTCAGTGGTGATATATCTTGGACTGATTGCTTTTTGAAGAAACTTGGCCACAGTTGGCCATTCCCAAAGCTGGAAGGGATCGCATTCTAACAGTTGCAGCATTTTTCAAAAACTGGAATAAAACATGTTTTAGCCATGACATTCATCATTCAGAGAAAATTGCGAATGAAGAGCATCAGCTCTAAAATGGATCTTAGCTTTGGTTTCCATGGAGTGGGACTGTCTACACCCCACCCTCACAACTCTGCTACCTTCTCACTACCACCCTCCTCTCTGCCCCTGAGACATGTTCAGAGAACTGCCATCAGCCTGAGAGCCTTCCATTTAGTCCCAGTGCATCCTTCTTCGATGAGGAAAGGAAGGCATGGCAGTTCAGTTGGGCAGTCCAGTCACATGTCTGGTTAGTGGCATAGCCAAAGCGGAAGTCTCCTAATTCCCTGTCATCTGGTGTCCTCATACCACAGGCTGACAAACATGGCCTTGGCCGCCTCCTCCGCTCGAAGTAGCTCCTGAGACAGGAGGTGGGAGAAGGTTCCTCAGATCTGGTAAAATGCTCAAGAAGTTTCTTCTCTTCAGACTGAGGCCCATGAATTAACAATCCCACTCTCTGCAGAATGCTTACCATGCTCTGAAAAAGCCATAAAAGCAAAATGCAGGCTTTCCTTGCCCTTCATAGCCTAATAGGAGTAATAGAAGCAGTGACCTGAAGGCAGCTTAATACTGTGGAAAGATCACTAGATTTGGGATCACTTGCAGTTTTGTGACTTTGAACAAGTAATTAATTAAAGCTCTCTGAACTTGAGTTTTCCCATTTCTTCCTTCTCACACTGTCACCAAAACACACAGGCACAAAAACACACTTCCAAACCTGGAGAAAGAAATGAAATTATAATTTTTCACCCAAAAGTCAAAGTCTTAATTTTACATAATTTAAGGATTTTGCAAGAGCAAAGTTGAAGTTCTGTTCCAATTTAAAGAACTAAAATAATAGTTTTTGGAGCACCTATTCTCTTTAAAGGATATGACACTGAATGCAAAAACTGAAGAAGTGATCCTGACATTTCAGCAACTTAGAATTTAACTGAGATAAAGAAGACTCACTTGAATTTTTCTAAGTCAAGAAATGTAAACGTTAACCAATGGTGTGAGGAAGTGAATGAGAATCCAAAGGACTTCAAAGCAGGCTGTTATGACTCCACGGTGGATTGGGTGGGGTAGGAAGAACCTTCCAGGTTGGCGATGTGAGTCTCTACCATATGCTAAATTCTGTGCTGAGTTCTTAAAATGTGTCATTTCAGTTCATCCTCACCAGCATCCTGTGAGGTATGTTATGTTATCCTGCTGTATAAATGAGGAAATTGATATTCTAGAGAGGAACATCCTATGAACGCAGCTATAAAGTACTATTTATATCCATGTAACAGTGAGGAGATTGGTGTGTTCAAAGTGAATGGTTCAAAATGAACAAAAGATTATTGGATATTCTTTCAATAGAAGACTGAGTATTGTCTATGGGACCCCTTGGAGTATTTGTAAGAGAGAAGTTATAAGGGAGCAAGTTGTGGCTAGTTCATTTTAAACACCACGTTGTGGCTTCTGGAATAGATTTGGAGGACAGCGGGGACCTACAGAAGGATTTTGAGCAAGGCAGTGTTTGTGGTACAATAGGAAGCCTAATTTTGTCTGTGTGTGCGTGCTAAGTCGCTCCAGTCATGTCCAACTCTTTGCGACCCTGTGAACTGTAGGCCACCAGGCTCCTCTGTCCATGGGATTCTCCAGGCAAGAATACTGGAGCAGGTTGCCATGCCCTCCTCCAGGTAACTTTCCCAACCCAGGGATAGAACTCAAGTCTCCTGTGGCTCCTGCATTGGCAGGCAGATTCTTTACCATCAGCGCCACCAGCAAGCCCAATTTTGGCTGCAAAGAAGTACAATTTATGCAGAAAGAGGTTACTATGGAGTTGAAAGAAAGATAAAGGCAAGATTCATTGTGTGATTATTCTAAAGGGATTTGTATCTATCAAACTATTGATTATTTGTCCTTTCTTTAATTTAGTCAGATACCTATGTATAAAGGCTGGATCCTGGATGGCTTTCCAATGACATTAAACCAAGCAAAGCTTCTGGAGGAAGCACTCACAGGCTACAACAGAAACCTCATAGAACTGGAGGGAAAGAAATCACAAATGTCCACGTTAGCTGTTGACCCTACAGCTTCCAGAGAAGTGCCTCCTCCCCCTTCTGCATTTGATTTTGCCATGTTATTAGACATTTCAGATAATTCCTCACTGAATCGCATGAATGACATCATGGGTAAGCTGGACACCTTTCTAAAAATGTCCTTCTGTGTAATTCAAAGTGCTTTATTTTTCTTTGAAATGGTGAATATTCCCATTTACAATTGTAAGTGGATAATAAAGAATCCATTTCAGACTTCCAAAGAATTACCTAGCACAGCTTAGTTGCCTCCTGCTCTGTCTGAATTCAGCACTCTAGCCCAAACCTGAAGTTAGTAGAGAATTCCATGGTGACCACAAGCATCTCATTCAACCCTTCCATCAACTTGGCAGCTCCCCTGGCCCTGAGGTGCCCTCTTTGAGACTTGCATGAATGAAGGAGCCTCTCATGGTTACTTAGTATATCTCGGTGTGTTACTCTAGTGAAGTTCATGAACCACATTGGGGCTACAAGCAAAGATAGCTAGCATCCTTCCTTGGATTGTGTATTAACTGAGGAGCAGTTATTAGTTGACTGAAGTCCTTACATCATGAGGTCAAATAGTCTTGCCAAGATTCATGGTTTAACTACTTTTCATTGTTGAGATGAAAATATCACTTTATTCCATAAATTAAGTAGTTAGGAATAAAAGCGCACATTCTTAGCTTTGCAAGTTATTAGGCATTTGACCTTTGGAAAGCTAATTCTTTCTTCTAAACCTCCATCTCACAATAAAAAAAAAATATATATATATATATATATATATATATAATAGAATGGCTCATTGCATTGTTACTGGATAATTAAAGGAAAACTGTTTCATTACAACACTTCTGACACCAAAGGTGTATGGGTTTTCCATACCACCCAGTTCTTCAGTTCTTAATAAACACCAAGAGGGTGTCCTAGAATTTAATTCAATCCTAGCAGTAACTTCCCAGAGTTATCACAGATTTTCACAGTTGGCTCAGTCCCACAAGACTTCATCCCACTTCAGATGTCTGCCTCAATGCAGTGAATCCCCAGGTTACCCACGCTTCTGTCTAACTTGACTATAAATTAGGGGTTTCCATGACCCCTCCTCAGGTCTGATAGATTATCTATAATTATCTGTGATGACTCACAGAACTCAGGGAAGCACTCTACTTACTATTACTGTTTTGTTGTAAAGACTGACATAGAAGATACAAATGAACAGCCTGTTGAAGGGATACACAGGGCAGAGTCTGGAAGAATTCCAAGCTCAGGCCTTTCCCCTATGGAGTCTAGTGTGTGACACACTCCTGGCACATGAGTCCATTCACCAACCCACAAGCTCTGAGAGCTTGTGGGTTGGTGAATGGACTTTAGAGTTTTTATGGGAGTTCCATTATGTAGGTATGACTGATTATATAATTGAGCATTGGTGGTCAGCCTCTAGCCTCTTCCCATCCCTAGAGACCAGGGGATAGGACTGAAAGTTCTAATCTGTGGTCAGCTGGTTGCTCAGGCAGAAGGACTCCACCTTCCCAAGAGTCACCTCTTTGGCATAAACTCAGATAAAGTTGAAAGAGGCTTATTATGAATAATAATAATAATAATATAAAAACCCTCCTCTTACCACTATAGGAAATTACAAGGGTTTTCAAAGCTCTGTTTCCGGAGAAAAGTCCAAATATACATTTCTTATTGTCTCACATATATTAAATGAGATAAATGTTAAACACTTAGTATAGAATCTGGTACATGTATCAGGAACAATAGTAGCAGGACATCAGGAAACGCATCAGGAAAAACAGTGGAAGACTTTGAAATGAACAAAAGATTATTGGATATTCTTTCAATAGAAGACTGAGTATTGTCTAGGGGACTCCTTGGAGTATTTGGTTTCATAGGATTCTATACCTTTCACTGGCTTAACTCATCTCTCCTATAACCATAAATTGTAGAAATTTGATGATAATTCAAATGATTCTTGCCCACAGACATACAAATGAATTTTATTCAATTAAGATCATTTCTATATGCTGAAAAAGATAATTTCAAGTATGACATTGTTCTATACATAGTAACCAGTTTTTTCATTTATCACCATCTATTTTATCATTCCTGACTGTGAATATGCCTCTTATTAAGATTTTCATTTGAACTAGTTGTAATATCTTGCTGATTCCCTCATTAATTAAAGAATTAGATGATGTTATTGTACATTGTACATGTACAATATGTTTGCTGTTACAACTAATACAATGACATTTGTGGCTAAGAGAGACTTAGGGAATCATTTCCTCCTATAGTTATAGGTAGACATTTAAAGCATGAGCACTTGACTCTTCCTTATTTTGAGTTTGTATAATTTTGAGATCTTCCTTTCACTGTTTATTTGAATAAAAGGACAAAGCCATTAGATAGTACTTCAGCTCTTGAGCACAGTACTTTATACTGAATGCTGTCCATCAAATTCAAAAAAGGGAGAATTTACCTCTCTCCATACAAAGAAGTAGGGACTATACTGAAAGTAGTGATGATTGTTCAGCTAACTTCCTATTCTTGTTCAAGGATATCTGAGGATTGGTGAAGAATACCAATGCCAACCTATGGCTGTTTATTGGTAGAACAGAGCCCACACTCAAAGCAATCCAACTTGCTTTCAAGATATGATAAGGGCTGAGAATGTTTATTTCTTGATCTTGGTGCTATTTATCCTATTTTCAGTTTGGGAAGCCACTGAGCTGTATATTCACGTATGCATGCTTTTTGGAAGGTATAGTTCAATAAGAAGTTTGAAAATTTAAAATGAAATTCAGAACTTGGAGTGATATAACTGGAATCAAATGCTTTTTCTTTCATTTATAAACTATACCATTTGGGGCCAATTTTAGAATCACAGTCCTACTTTACAAGTTTTGTTGTGGATATAAAAATAATGTACTACAGTCTTCCCTTAGTATTCACAGGGGATTAATTCCAGAACCCATTTGGATACCAAGAGGAGGGCATGGCAACCCACTCCAGTATTCCTCCCTGGAGAATTCCCATGGACAGAGGAGTCTGACAGGCTACAGTCCATGGGTCACAAACAGACACAACTGAGCAACCAAAATCCAAGGATGCACAAGTCCCTCATATAAAATGATATGAGACTTGCATATAACCTATGCACATCCTCCTGTATACTTTAAATCATCTCTAGATTACTTATACTACCTAATACAATGTGACTGCTATATAGTTGCCACACCTGGAAGAATCTAGTTTTGATTTGGGGCCCTTTCTGGAATTGTTTTTCCAAATATTTTCAATCTGTGGTTGGTTGACTCCACTGATATGGAGGGCTGACTGTATGTGTAAAAACATTTAAGAAATGTGTGCTAAATTTTACCTATAAATCAAGTAAGACAAAGACTGAAACATTTCCATTGGGTTGATGTCTTTGATAACCAGAAGGAGAGCTGTTTCAATGGAGTAGGGGACAGGGAAGGATGGATTGCTATGGAACGGAATGTGAATGGGGGGTGAGGAGGTGGAGAGTGTGAGTAAAGATACCTCTCAAGAAACTTGTCTCTGAACAAAAGGAAAGAACTATGGAAACAGGATATTTTTATCATTATTGTTTTAGTATTCCTTTTCTCTCTCCCTCTGTGTCTCTTTCTCATCTCTGTCTCTCTCCCCCTCACACCCTGTTTTAGGAAAGGATACACTTATATGAAAGAGCTCAGCTGATTTTTGAACCAGATAGTCAGTGAGGTTACAAGTCAAAAGAGAGATGGATATCATCTAAAGCTGGTATAGCAGAAAGATGTAAACTGAAGTTTCAGATGAGGGAGAGAAGCTGAAATGTTCAACTGTGCCACTCAGGTTTGCTAAAAGAATAAAATCAAGTCAGGATAGTGCTTGCCAATTTGGGGAAGATGATGTACAAATTTAGGGGGTGGGTCATAGAGATTCATCAACTATAGAGGAGTGCTGGCAGGACAAATGATGAGGGTATAGATCATTAATATTGTAGAGATGGGGCCGTTCCAGAGGTGGAGCCCTTCGAGGTGATCAAAAATCCAAGATGTGGCCATGTTAGTGAAGTGGAGAGAAGAGGAAGCAGCCAAAGCCTGGGTGCAGTTTGGGAAGAGAAGAATGCTGATACATGTTCTGAAGTCCTTGACAAAATGAGCTATTGACCATGGGATGGTTCATGATAGTTCCCACAGTCTTCTTCCATCGCTCATTGTCGTCCAGCATCTTTGTGTTTTCTGAATAACCTAAAAGCATATTCTGTTTTCTGAACTAATTTCCTCTTTTTCTATCATGAATATAGATGGAGGACAATTGATTGCTGTATCCTGTGAGGGGCCTTCATCTTTTTGAGTGCTATTAATTTGCTCTTCAGTGTTCTCTTGCATTAACGGAATAATCTAGTTTCTTTTAATCTAGTTCAAGGCTTTCTTTCCCTCTTTATGATTTTCCATTTATTCTGAATTCATAAGTATTCTGGACATTGTTTCTTAATCCTTGCTAGGACTCAGTCAGAGGAGTTGAAATTGGTTTTGGCTTCAGTCTCCTATGATACGTTCCTTTCTGTCTCTTCTATAGGGAAAAATCATAAAGTCTAGAAAGATAAATTATTGTGTTCTAATATATTGACAAATAACTTGCATATTTGACTTTATGGCTACCCTGTTATTTCATTCTTAATTTTTACATCATAGTGTTGATTTTCTAATTGCTTCCTTGTTTCTTATTTATGACAGACCATCATTTTTCAGTACCTTCTCTTCATGGTCAATCCCAAGATGTTCTACCTTGAAACTAGAGCTCCTCTTTAAAGTTGTATTTTGCCTCCTTCTCCTAATTTCTAAGGGAAATTTGAATTCTGACCCCAAACTATACTTTACTTTTTTGATATTTTGTTAAACATTTTAATTAATATTGTGCCAAAGAGGAGGACCATATTCATTTGGCTTTTTTGTATCAGGATATTTTGGCAGTGCTACTGCAACTTTGACTGGTGTAGCAGATTATCTAATTAAGTAATTTCAATATCGTAGCTGAAGCATTTTCAAGTGAAGCTCCTCATGAAGATATCAATCAGCGTGTAGCTGCTAAAAACAAAGATACGGATGAGGACCAGAGCTTAAGAGATCAAATACAGCACAGGTTAGTTTAAAACTCATTTTCTTCTTGTTTCTTGCCCTGTGAACAAACTGACAACTAGTCACTTTAGAATCATCAGATCTAGGGAAAAAATGTATTTCCTAGCATTCACTGTTTTATAGGTAGAACAAAACTAAGTAGCTTTGATATTGAGTGAAATATTTATATGCTAGCTTTTATATTCAGAGTATAAATCATCATAGTCACAGAAAAAAAAAAGAATTAAATGAAGCAACATTTCCCTTTATGGCTACATGAACTTACTGGTTCATTGGAGGGAATCCTGATTCAGCTCTCTTTCCACAAATGCCAATGAAGATCTTGGAATTTGAAAGATCTAGGCATCAGAGTATAGAGTGTAGTTCTAAAACTAAAATGAAATAATGCTTAATAAGCATTCTTTTGGTTGTATGCAGTTTGCTCACTGGAAAAGAAAAGACAAAATTAAACAATGTTTTGAAAGCTTGAGAACTCTGAAAACATGAGTTGAGGCAACAAAGAGGAATTTGATTCATGAAGCCTAGCTACTCTCAGAGGACAAAACTCATTCCACGAGTATGTTTGAGTGAAGCAAGTTTCCATGGACAGAGGAATCTGGGAGGCTACAGTCCACGGGGGGTCGCAAGAGTCAGACATGCCTTAGTGGCTGACTAAACCACCACCATCGACACTTACTCAAGGGTCTCTTGAACTTCTCAATGAAACTTATCAATGAAAAAGTAGATAACCTGTGTGGCTCAGGCTGTAGCTGCCAGCAGAAGAGCACTCAGTCTACTATGAGTACAGGCGATGTTTCCTTAGAACTTCATTTAGAAAACTGAACCCACATCAAAGGTTTCCTGAAATGGTAGAATTTCCAAATCTTCTCTTACTCTTTCCTATATCTCAAAACATATGGCTAGTTGGCATTAAATGATGTCTTCTTTAAAGTGAATGTATTTCATTGCCTGTAGACTTCTTAAAGTTGCTTTTTTCATATATGTTGGCAGCTGGTTTTTTCATCATGTACATCAGATAAATCATGCTTAATGTTACTCCAACACTTCAATCAGTATGTGATATTCATATGTGATATGTGATATATATGATATATTCAGTATGTGATATTCATATAATTCATGATATTATATTCATATAATATTTGGGTTTTGCAGAATTGTAGGCTTCCTGGACAACTGGCCTTCACTGGAGCAGTGGTTTACAGAGCCAGAAAACATTTTGATAAAAATCAATGCTGAAGTAGATAAACAATCATTGTGCCAAAAAGTAAAGGAAATGTTTATGACTGAAATAATTAAAAAAAGAAAATAAAGGTAATTACAATTCTAATTTTGAGTTTATGTGACAAAAATGTAATGTGTGGTTTTGATGAGCTTAGGAAGAAATAAAATGTTACCCTTTCATTTATCAGTTAGTTATCACTGACAACTGTAATTTCTTGATATAATAAAAAGTGGTCAAAATTATCAATATCACAAAGGTTCTAAAACTGCCTTGGTAGAATGCTTTCTCCCATCCCCAGATTTGTGACCTAACTACTATGATTTATCAGTGAACTGACATTGAAACAGTGCATAAGTGTAAGCTGCAGTCACCTTGGGAACCTAGGAGTTCACACCTAGAAAGACAAGTTCCACATCTAAATGTCCACCTCCCAAAACATGCATGTGAAACTTTCAGACAAAGCAAATATATAAAAGGCTTAACATGTTATTTTGACAGTCAGAAATTAGGCTGAGAGGAGGAAGGTAACCCCTAGAGTTGAGAATGAAAAGCAAAAACAAATTGAATCTAGGCTATAGCTTCAATAAGTCTGACCCAGACTTGCCTGAGAGTGTCCAGGAGTCTCCAGCAGAGGCGTGGGTCAGTGGTGGCCTGCTGCAGGGTTGGGGGCAGTGAGTGTGACAGTACATGCATGGGATCTTTTGAAGGTGGTCACCATTATCTTCATTACGTCCACCATAGTTTGAAGGTGAAGTTGCTCAGTCATGTCCGACTCTTTGCGACCCCGTGGACTGTTGCCTACCAGGCTTCTACGTCCATGGGATTCTCCAGGCAAGAATACTGGAGTGGGTTACCATTCCCTTCTCCAGGGGATCTTCCTGACCCAGGGATCGAACCCAGGTCTCCTGCATTGAAGGCAGACACTTTAACCTCTGAGCCACCACCCCAGGTAAATAGCAGGGAGGGAACACAGCTCCATCCATCAACAGAAAATCGGATTAATGATTTACTGAGCATGGCGTCCCACATCAGAACTAGACCCAGTTTCCCCCTCAGTTAGTCTCTCCCATGAGGAAGCTTCCATAAGCCTCACATCCTTCTCCATCAAAGGGCAGACAGACTGAAAATCACAATAACAGAAAACTAAACAGTTGATCACATGGACCACAGTCTTGTCTAACTCAATGAAACTATGAGCCATGCCCTGTAGGGCCACCCAAGATGAACGGGTCATGATGAAGAGTTATGACAAAAAGTGGTCCACAGAGAAGGGAATGGTAAATCACTTCAGAACCCCATGAACAGTATGAAAAAGCAAAAGATAGGACACTGAAAGATGAACTCCCCAGGTCAGTACATGCCCAATACACTACTGGAGATCAGTGGAGAAATAACTCCAAAAAGAATGAAGAGACAGAGCAAAAGCAAAAGCAACACCCAGTTGTGGATGTGACTGGTGATGGAAACAAGGTCTGATGCTATAAAGAG
The DNA here is from genome assembly GCA_917880005.1 of Nanger dama. Classification (NCBI taxonomy): domain Eukaryota; kingdom Metazoa; phylum Chordata; class Mammalia; order Artiodactyla; family Bovidae; genus Nanger; species Nanger dama. The sequence continues at coordinate 940,072 of CAKJTW010000040.1, forward strand.
CAATATTGCATGGGACCTGGGATTGTTATGTCCATGTATGAAGGGAAATTGGAAGTGGTCAAACAGGAGATGGCAAGAGTGAATGTCAACATCTTAGGAATCGACAAACTAAAATGGACTGGGATGGGTGGATTTAAATCAGATTACCATTATATCTACTACTGTGGCAAGATTCCCTTAGAAGAAATGGAGCAGACGTCATAGTCAACAAAAGATTCTAAAATGCAGTACTTGGATGCCATCTCAAAAATGACAGAATGATTTCTGTTCGTTTCCAAGGCAAACCATTTAATATCATGGTAATCCAAGTCTATGCCCTGACCAGTAATGCTGAAGAAGCTGAAATTGAACAATTCTATGAAGACCTACAAGATCTTCTAGAACACCCAAAAAAGATATTCTTTTCATTATAGGGGACTGGAATGCTAAAGTAGGAACTCAAGAAATATCTGAAGTAACAAGCAACTTTGGCCTTGGCATACAGAATGAAGGAGGGAAAAAGCTAACAGAGTTTTGCCAAGAGAACACACTGGTCACAGTAAACACCCTCTTCCAACAACACAAGAGAGGACTCTACATGTGGACATACCAGATGGTCAATGCCGAAATCAGATTGATTATATTCTTTGCAGCCAAAGATGGAGAAGCTCTATACTGTCAGCAAAAATAAGACCAGGACCTGACTGTGGCTCAGATCATGAACTCCTTATTGCAAAATTCAAACTTAAATTGAAGAAAGTAGGGAAAATGACTAGACCATTAAGGTATGACCTAAATCAAATCCCTTACAATTATACAGGGGAAGTGAGAAATAGATTCAAGGGATTAGACCTGATAGACAGAGTGCCTGATGAACTATGGACAGAGGTTCATGACATTGTACAGGAGACAGGGATCAAGACCATCCCCAAGAAACAGAAATGCAAAGAAGCAAAATGGCTATCTGAGGAGGCCTTACAAATAGCTGTGAAAAGAAGAGAAGCGAAAAGCAAAAGAAAAAGGAAAGATATACACATTTGAATGCAGAGTTCCAAAGAATAGCAAGGAGAGATAAGAAAGGCTTCCTCAGTGATCAGTGCAAAGAAATAGAGGAAAACAATAGAATGGGGAAGACTAGAGATCTCTTCAAGAAAATAAGAGATAACAAAGGGGACATTTCATGCAAAGATGGACTCAATAAAAGACAGAAATGTTATGGACATAACAGAAGCAGAAAATATTAAGAAGAGGTGATAAGAATACACAGAAGAACTATACAAAAAGATCTTCACAACCCAGATAATCACGATGGTGTGATCACTCACCTAGAGCAAGACATCCTGGAATGTGAAGTCAAGTGGGCCTTAGAAAGCATCACTATGAACAAAGCAAGTGGAGGTGATGCAATTCCAGATGAACTATTTCAAATCTTAAAAGATGATGCTGTGAAAGTTCTGCACTCAATATGCTAGCAAATTTGGAAGACTCAGCAGTGGCTATGGGACCAGAAAAGGTCAATTTTCATTCCAATCCCAAAGAAAGGCAATGCCAAAGAATGCCCAAAGTACCACACAATTGCACTCATCTCACTTGCTAGTAAAGTAATGCTCAAAATTCTCCAAGCCAGGCTTCAACTGTATGTAAACCGTGAACTTCCAGATATTCAAACTGGTTTTAGAAAAGGCAGAGGAACCAGAGATCAAATTGCCAACATCTGCTGGATCATTGAAAAAGCAAGAGAGTTCTAGAAAAACATCTATTTCTGCTTTATTGACTATGCCAAAGCCTTTGATTGTGTGGATCACAACAAACTGTGGAAAATTCTGAAAGAGACAGGAATATCAGACCACCTGACCTGCCTCTTGAGAACTCTGCATGCAAGTCAGGAAGCAGCAGTTAGAACTGGACATGGAACAACAGACTGGTTCCAAATCAGTAAAGGAGTATGTCAAAGCTGTATATTGTCACCCTGCTTATTTAACTTATATGCAGAGTACATCATGCAAAACGCTGGGCTGGATGAGACACAAAGTGGAATCCAGATTGCCGGAAGAACTATCAATAACCTCAGATATGCAGATGACACCACCCTTACGGCAGAAAGGGAAGAAAAACTAAAAGGCCTTTTGATGAAAGTGAAAGAGGAGAGTGAAAAAGTTGGCTTAAAGCTCAACATTCAGAAAACTAAGATCATGGCATCTGGTCCTATCACTTCATGGCAGATAGATGGGGAAACAGTTTTTATTTGGGGGGGACAGACTTTATTTTGGGAGGGCTCCAAAATCACTGCAGATGGTGACTGCAGCCATGAAGTTAAAAGATGCTTACTCCTTGGAAGAAAAGTTATGACCAATCTAGACAGCATATTAAGAAGCAGAGACATTACTTTGCCAACAAAAGTCCATCTAGGCAATGCTATGGTTTTTCCAGTAGTCATATATGTGACAATTCCAGTTGAACTATAAAAAAGCTGAGTGCCAAAGAATTGATGGTTGGAGAAGACTCTTGAGAGTCCCTTGGACTGCAAGGAGATAGAACCAGTTTGTCTTAAAGGAAATCAGTCCTGAATATTCATTGGAAGGACAGATGCTAAAGCTGAAACTCCAATCCTTTGGCCACCTTGCGTGAAGAACTGACTCATTGGAAAAGACCCTGATGCTGGGAAAGACTGAAGGCGAGAGGAGAAGGGGACAGCAGAGGATTAGATTGTTGGATGGCATCACCAACTCAATTGACATGAGTTTGAGTAGGCTCCAGGAGTTGGTGATGGACAGGGGAGGCCTGGCGTGCTGCAGTCCACGGGGTTGCAAAGAGTCAGACATGACTGAGCGACTGAACTGAACTGTAGCTTCAAACATCTACAAATTTGAATCAGTGTTTTTACCAGCTATCAGACTCACTTCACATTCTTCTAAAGATTTTATATTCCAGTCACTTATTACATGAACAGAATCCACTGCTACTTATTTAAGATTTACATTCCAATCTGTTAATTATTTTTAACAAATATTTTGTCATTAAAATAATAAATGTTTTCCAGTGCTCTGTACTAAACATCCTGATTAAGTTAAAAACAAATAATAAAAGGATATGGTACTTCTATGAATAGTCTGCTGTTTTAAAAGAATCATAATACTGTTAAGTGGGAAAAATCAGGTTATATTTAAATTGTCCCTTTTTTGTTTTTAAAAGTATATCTATTATTAAATTTGAGCTTGCCAGGTGGATCAGTGGTAAAGAGTCTGTCTATGCAGGAGACATGGGTTCTATCCCTGGGTTGGAAAGATTCCTGGAGGCAACCCCTTCCAGTATTCCTGCTTGGCAAATCCCATGGACAGAGGAGCCTGGTGGGCTACAGTCCATGGTGTCACAAAAGAGTCAGACATGACTAAGCGATTAAAACAACAGCAACAATTATTAAATGTATGTGCACAAAAATAATGACAGTATCAGTTCAGTTCAGTTCAGTCACTCAGTTGTGTCCGACTCTTTGTGACCCCATGAGTCACAGCACTCCAGGCCTCCCTGTCCATCACCAACTCCTGGAGTTCACTCAAACTCATGTCCATCGAGTCAGTGATGCCATCCATCCATCTCATCCTCTGTTGTCCCCTTCTCCTCCTGCCCCCAATCCCTCCCAGCATCAGAATCTTTTCCAATGAGTCAACTCTTCACATGAGGTGGCCATAGTATTGGAGTTTCAGCTTCAGCATCATTCCTTCCAATGTACACCCAGGACTGATCTCCTTTAGGATGAACTGGTTGGATCTCCTTGCAGTCCAAGGGACTCTCAAGAGTCTTCTCCAACAGCACAGTATATATATATTAAAAAAAAAAAATTCAACTCAGTAAATCTGAAGCTCTAACTGGCTTTATTCAACTATTGCTGACCAAACAATGTCCCACCTAACAACTAGAAGGCAATCTGAAGGGAAGTAAAAGTAGAAGTTTTCATAGACATGAGGGTGGAACAGGGAACTCTTTAGCAAAAGGGGAAAAATGGTTTATTTGGGGCCAGGACATCTTTTAGGGGAAGGGAACTGCAGGGGGTCTTTGCCATGCAGATTGACTCTTCTTCTTTGATAAAGAGGGAGGTGACACAGAGAGGGCCCGCATGACAGATCATCTCATTGGTGCCAACCAGAAAATTCTAAACTGATTGATTAAAATTATACTTCTGAGGAAGGCAGAAACTGCAACTGAGGCAGGTAGTATAGGTTTGGTATCATGGACTTTATTTATGTAGCACAAGTGATGCCATTTTGGGCTTATGGTTTTCTCTTTAATAATAATACAGTCTTTACTGAGGAGGGAAGAAGAAGGACAAAGAGAATTAGCAAGAAATTTCTCTTTCAGCTTATTTGTCTACATTGTTGAGATTTTAACGGCAATAATTATATATTACTTTCATAGTCAGAAAAGATATTAATTACCAGTTTGAAAAAAATCCAGTAAAACAAATCCTCCTTATCTTGCCAAGTTGAAAAGAATGATCTGAGGGCAATGAGAGAAATAGCCATCCAAGGGTTCCGGTGTTCACTTCCATTGGTACGGGGGTAAAGTTGTGGCCATTTCCAGGTGGAGCACTGGGAAGTCAGGGAGGGTGGGAAGGGCACACTGGGTAAGGTAAGCCTGAATCCAGAAGGGCAAAGGGCCCTAACAATTACAGGAGCTTAGACAATCCAGAAACACCCCGCTCAGGACCCCAGAGCTGTCTCCTCTGCCTGGAACTCACGCTCCCTCAATCTCTTCAAGTCTTTGTTCAATTGCCACCTCCTCAGTGGGTCTACCCTGCAAAGCAGGCCATTTAAACAAACTGTAAAAGCTGCCCCACAGCACTGCTGATGCCCTGCCCTCTGCTCTTCGTACTTTCCCTAGAGCACTTACCACCTTCCAGCTTCTTATGTCACTTACTTCATTCATCATGTTTATGGTTTGCACGCTTCACAAGGCAGTGATTTTTCTCTTTTGTTTGACCTTGTATCTCTGGCAGCCACAGCTGGGCCTAGCATTGTTTGTATTACTGTTGTTACAGTATTGGTATAGTTTTACCTGTTGACAGCATTGGCTTGCGTGCATGCTCAGTCCCTTCAGTCATGTCCAGCTCTTTGCGGACCTATGGACCATAGCTACCAGGCTCCTCTGTCCATGGGATTCTTCTGGCAAGAGTACTGAGTGGGTTTCCATGCCCTCCTCCAGAGGAGCTTCCCTACCCAGGGACTGAGCCTGTGTCTTTTATGTCGCCTGCACTGGCAGATGGGTTCTTTACCACCAGTGCCACCTGGGAAGGCCACAGTATTGGCATAGTTTTATCTTATTGTGATAAGGCTTCCTTTCCTTCAGGGCACAACTGAGATTGAATAACTAGCTAGTGCATGAATGGATGAATTTTGTTAAGCCTTATTTGAGTACTGAGCACCATTCTAAATGCTTTATATGTATTTACCCCTAGAAGTTGGTGCCGCATGCATTTCTGTTCTATGCATTTCCCTTCTATGTCCTCTCAATCCCCACCTCCTCTGTCATATTGCCCTTCACCTTCTCTTTAGGCTTTTTCACCTCATTTATCCACTAGAAAATTTGACTTAATTCTTTATTTTCCTATTCCAGTATATTAACTAATTCTAGATTGTTAGTTTTAAAATCAGCACCCTCTCAGCAAGTCTTCTATCTGCTACAGATCACACACACACACACACACACACACACACGTCATCACCATCTCCATCAGAGGCAGGGGAAATAGCATTTCTAACCAGACAGAGATGACATCAGATGTCAGCTTCAAGGACTGGATAATTTAAAACATGAATTTAGCCTTAATTCAGTGAGAGCAGTTTTATATTAAGTTAGGTTTATCTTAGCTTACGTGAAATAGTAGGTGTCTGGAGTTGCTAATAAAAATCCACTCTTATCATCTTGTTTGAAGTGAAAAAGAAATTAGAAGAAAAGGAAGTTGAGAGAAAAGAAGAAGTTTCCCTGAGTGAGAAGACATCCCCCTCCTCCTCCTCCTCCCCCTCCAGAACCAGAGAAAGAGAAGGAAGCCCACCTTCCACAGGAGCGGTCCAAAACTCCTGCTGCGAAAGGAAAGCAAGCATCAGGTGACTGACAGAGTGATTGCTAACACTGTCTACCAGGTTCTCGTTTTCACTTAGAAAGGAATTGCAAATGATAGTACCAGTCCATTTATCTATCAGTAGAGTCAGGCTTTGAACAGCTTCTCCATGTGAAAGGATGCTGTCTGCTCAGATGAAGTGGAGAGGCAGCAGTAGCTGAGAGCACGGCTATCCCAAAGCATAGGTACCTGACCGTGTGGGATCCCTCTGTGTGGGCATCCTCATGCCCAGATCCACTGATTAGAATAAGACCACGGATGAGAGAAGGGGAGGCACAGAGAGAATCACCATAAGGAGCATAGAGCAGATCAAGGGGACAGACTTCTGTTTGCTGGAGTGGTAAAGATGAGGTTATGAAGACTGAGACCTCCCTTACCAAAATGAGAACATGACCAGTTGCCCACAAGAATAAGGAAACAAATCAACAGCATCCCTTAGAGACTAGAATATATATGTAACTGTTATTCTTTTGTGCTTTGCAATTATAAAAGGCTAGAAACAAGCTCCTGACATCTCAGTAAACTTGTATCTTTATAACATATAGCATACATGGATAGTTTAAATAGAGAATCTTTTTAGCTTAAGTTCTTTCTGTATCCTTAACCACTATGGACCATGAAATGGTAGAATATATAATGACAAAAGTGAAATGCTCAACTGTTGAAATGTATCATACTGGGAGCATGATAGGATCAACTCAGCGCAGTGTATATGAAACAAACATGACTTTAGTTTCTGGTTTCAGCATTGTAAGTGGTCAACTGTGCAGTTATACAAGTCTACCTAGGTTTGCTTGTTATTGTGTCATGGTTGCATTTCTAAAGGCTATAATCCTTCTTCTTCATGGAGATCAGAGGTGGGCCTGATTTTTCAAAATTAAGTCTACTTATATTAAACAAATAAATTTGAAAACTTTAATAACATTTATTATGGTCTACTAAAGACCATTATATTCCACAAAATGTGACTTAACTAAAGACAAAATACACAAAAATATTTTTATCATATGAATAATAAAGCACAAAGCATTTAAGTAAACATACCTACTTTTTCCCTTTAAATAACAAAGCAGAGGTCTGGAGGACTAATGGAAACGTTAAAAATGCTATTTAACTGGGAAAGACAATTTCCACAGAGGCTCAAGGGGCCCTGGCATTGTCCACCCAGGCCTCAAACCCAAGACCATGGCCTTCCCTCTCTTTCTTCACCTAAGCCTCATGACCAGGAGTATCTATGTGCTGGAGCCATTCTCTGAAACCAGTCTCTAGCAGTCTTTTAAGTTTCTTAAGTTTGCTTGTGAATTTAAAATTGTATAGTTGAATACTGTGCATTTGGAGGAATAATAAAGCTATTGTTGCTTCAAAGAATGGTTGTATCTGTCTCCTTCTTCCAGCAAGGGCAAGACTACTGCCTGAGCTTTTAAAATACACAGAAGGGTTCACCCCCAGAGGCCTAATTACTGCCTTCCAACCGCAAGGCATCACTGTGAGGAGATCTCAGTGCTAGTAGACGCTAATGGGGCCACAGCGTAGGCCACATTGCCCTTACAGCTCAGGGAAGCTGAGATAAGCAGTTTTATGGAGGGGAAGTTCCCAGCAGGTTTATTTATATTTATATTAAAAAATGTAGTGTTTTTCAAAAGAACTCATTTTCAGAACTGAAAGCCAGAGACTTCTGAATAAGCCCAAAGCAAACATCCAATTACAGTTTTCTTTAAAAGTTGAGAAGAAAAGAGAAATGATTTACTAAAAAAAAAAAAAAAAAGCCAAGGTGAAAATGAGGTAAAGAAGGAAGCATTGTATACTGAGTACTAAAGGTCATTTGCTCAAATACAGTTCTACAATGGAAACAATGAGAGACTATTTTTGGGGGCTCCAAAATCACTGCAGATGGTGACTGCAGCCATAAAATTAGAACACTTGCTCCTTGGAAGAAAAGCTACGACCAACCTAGACAGCATATTAAAAAGCAGAGACATTACTTTGCCAACAAAGGTCTGTTTAGTCAAAGCTATGGTTTTTCCAGTAGACATGTATGGATGTGAGAATTGAACTATAAAGAAAGCTGAGTGCCAAAAAATTGATGCTTTTGAACTGTGGTTGGAGAAGACTCTTGAGAGTCCCTTGGACTGCAAAGAGATAGAAGCAGTCCATCCTAAAGGAAATCAGTCCTGAATAGTCATTGGAAGGACTGATGCTGACGCTGAAACTCCAATACTTTGGCTGTTGACTCATTGGAAAAGACCTTCATGCTGGGAAAGACTGAAGGCAGGAGGAGAAGGGGATGATAGAGGATAAGATGATTGGATGGCATCACCAACTTAATGGACAGGAGTTTGAGTAAGTTCCAGGAGTTGGTGATGGACAAGGAAGCCTGGCATACTGCAGTCCATGGGGTCACAAAGAGTCGGGCACAACTGAGCGACTGAACTGAACTGAACTGACAATTCTACACTGTATATGGGTTTGTTGACCTGAAATGAATAGAGTGTCAAATATTTCTCCAGTGAAGGTGGGTTTATTCAGAGTTAGCAGGGAATGATAATGCAAGGTCTGCAACTATGGCAAGCCCTATATAAGTCCTCGTATGACAAGGGAAGGAGGATGCTTCTATAGGGGGAGAAGGAAGTTGGAAGGTCCACAGTGCCCCGTGAGTCCATGGCTTTTCATTGGCTGAATCCGTGTCAGGAAAGAAGAGGAATCTTTCTTCCTCCTGTTGGGTAATACTATCCTCTTAGCGCCAAAGATCTCCCCCTTTTGGTTTCTCAACTCTGTTTAATTGTGATTTCTTTTTTTTTTAATTGTGATTTCTGTTTATTAATTTTTTACCATTCTGAATTTTTTATCTTCTTCAAGTATACTTGAGATTAAATTTTTATTTTTTTATTTTTTTTTTTTAATTTATTTATTTATTTATTTTAAATTACAATACTGTATTTGTTTTGCCATACATTGACACGAATCAGCCATAGGTGAACACAATCTCCCAATGCCGAAGCCCCCTCCCACCTCCCACCCCACATCCTCTACCTGAATCATCCTGTGCATCAGCCCCATGCATCCTGCATCCTACATTGAACATAGATTGGCGCTTCGTTTCTTACACGAAAATATACATGTTTCATTGCCATTCTCCCAAACCATCCCACCCTTTCCCTCTCCCTCAGAGTCCAAAAGTCCACTCTATACCTCTGTGTCTCTTGGTTGTCTCACCTACAGGGTCATCATTACTATCTTCTAAATTCCATATATATGTGTCAGTATACTGTATTGGTGTTTTTCTTTCTGGCTTACTTCACTCTGTATAATTGGTTCCAATTTCATCCATCTCATTAGAACTGAGTCAAATTTATTCTTTTTAAGGGCTGAGTAGTATTCCATAGTGTATATGTACCACAGCTTTCTTATCCATTCATCTGTTGATGGACATCTAGGTTGCTTCCATGTCCTGGCTATTATAAACAGTGCTGCAATGAACATTGGGGTACATGTGTGTCTTTCAATTCTGGTTTCCTCGGTGTGTATGCCCAGCAGTGGGATTGCTGGGTCATAAGGCAGTTCTATTTGCAATTTTTAAGGAATCTCCACACTGTTTTCCATAATGGCTGTACTAGTTTGCATTCCCACCAGCAGTGTAAGAGGGTTCCCTTTTCTCCACATCCTCTCCAGCATTTATTGCTTGTACTTCACAATTTTGTTCCATTAAAGGGTTTATTATCAAGTCCACTATCAAATGTCAATATAATTTAAAACTAAAGTTCTGAGAGTGACAAAGCATGGTAGTGCTATCTATGCTGCTAAGAGTATACTTGGAGATTTCAGAATACATTTTGGAAATAATTTTTTCAAATAGGCAGAATTCATGCTACTCCCAGCAGAAATTAGACTTGCTCACAATATTTTCTAAGTTGAGCATCTCAGGTGTCCCTATTTTCTTCCCCTTTTCTGTTGCCTTCTGCTAAAGTTTGGAGCTAAAATGTTGGTTACCCAGAGTATTGTTATTAAAGGTACTAAGAGGTTATCTAGACTTTTTTTATTAACCTTACCTCTAAAAAAAAAAACCTAATTCAAACCTTTGGATTTATTTATTTATGAATGAATTTGGTGTTTAACTATTTGAATGTTTAAAAGTCCTTTTATAGAGATTAACAAAAGAGGTTGTCTTATTTCTATGGAATCTTTTTTTTTTTTTTTTTTTGAGCTGATATATTTAAACATAAGTGATTTGTTATGCATTTACACATTCTTATAACTGTCACTTCTAAATACAAAGAAGGTCAGACAAACTATCACAGACATTTAAACTGCCCCATATGTGCCTCCTTATGACAAGGGGGAACAAACTGTAACCCAGGACAAATGGAGAAAGATGACTGAACTTGTTCCGTGAATTTTGTGGGATGTAGTGATTTTTTCAAAGACCAAATTATTATTTGGGAGATCTTATTAACCTCCAGGTCATCAGTTTCCCATTTCCCCATTTCCAGCATGTCTTTTAATTAGATTCCAGGGAATCCAATGCATATATTCCCAAATAATCCTTTGTATTATAAGTTACAGTCAAGGCACAACGGAATGTAAAAGTCACAAGGCAACCAAGTATGGGGTCAAGAGAGCTTCAAGAATGTGCCATATCAAAGCAATGTGTTTACTTAACTCTCCTTCAAAGTGTTTTGGCATCATTCTTATTATAGGTCCAATCATCTTATTGTATAACAATCATTTCAGTGAACTATCTCCAAATACTAATAGAGCCATCTGCCTCAAATTTATTTGTGACTAACTTTTAAAACTCTGCATGTATGTTGCCTTAAAGAGTTTATAATCAAACTCACTGACAAACCTAGACAGTATGTTAAAAAGCAAAGACATCACTTTGCTGACAAAGGTCTATATAGTTAAATCTATAGCCTTTCCAGTGGTCACATACTGTTGTGAGAGGTGGACCATAAAGAAGGCAGAGCACTGAAGAATTGATGCTTTCGAACTGTGGTGCTGGACAAGAGTGTTGAGAGTCCCTTGAACAGTAGGGAGATCAAACCAGTCAATCTTAAAGGAAATCAACCCTGAATACTCATTGGAAGGATTGATGCTGAAGCTGAAGCTCCAATACTTTGGCCACCTGATGAGAAGAGCTGACTCACTGGAAAAGACCCTGATGCTGGGAAAGATTGAAGGCAGAAGGAGAAGAGGGTGACAGAGGATGAGATGGTTGGATGACATCACCAACAGAATGGACATGAATTTGGACAAACTCTGGGAAATGGTCAGGGACGAGGAAGCCTGGGGTGCTGCAGTCCATGGGGTCAAATAGAGTCGGACGTGACTTAGCAACTAAACAACAATCAAATTCACTACCAAATGCTGATGTTAAACTTAGGACTCAACTTCTCAATGTCACAAAATAGAATAGTCCTATCAGGGTTGTCATTCAAGAATTTTCAATCTATAGTCTAACTTCAGATTAATTTTAACTCACAGTAAAGGTCTGAGCCATTTTGGGCAGTTCACAAATATAGCTGTTTTGAGAAATTACATTTTATTGCTTACAAATCATAACCCAGCTATCAGAAAAAATCATAAATAATATTTATGTGTTAAATCTTGTTTAGAACCCCTGCATGGTAATCGAGAACCTCTTCGGGAAGGAAAAGGGAAGAAAAGTGAAACTTCACTCAAAAGAAAAGGTACAGATTAAGATAAATATGATTATATATAATCCTGCATTTTATAACTCTCAGTGAAAATAATGATATTTATGTAGTAATGTACATTCTTTCAGGCATTTGTAAATCATAAACCCTTGCCAAAGAAAACCTCAGCCTTTCTGTAACCTGGCTCTTAGCAAAAGTTCTGCTGAGGAAAGTGATGCTTGTGAGGAATAATTTAGAGAATATGCAAGAGTACTGGAGTGGGTGCTATTCCTTTCTCTGATATCTAAAATACAAAATATTCAGTCATCACAGATGTTATAAATGTTATACCTGGGCTAAGTTATGCCATCAGAAAACTATATGCTGAACCATATTTTCTTAGAAAGCTTCCATGAAATTGCTTTCACTGATAAGTTCTTTGATATAAAGTCCTCAACACAACAGCAGTGGAGATGAAACTTTCATTATACTAATAACCTGGTATTTCATTTTCTGAAGGGATAGTATGCCCATTACATCATTCACCAGCCTCTGTGTAAAATCCTAGGTGGGAAATTTCATTCAGAAGAAAGGGACTGGAAAATTTTTCTTCCTCTACATGGCTAAATAATTAGTACCTCTAAATGATAGCACTGCCTTTTCTATACTGGCTGTCTAGAAATCAAAATCAAATTAGCATCTAAGATTTTAGTTTCTAAGCAAGGACCTATATCCTGGAGTCTGCTTTCTAATTCCTCTCTTTGCTTAGCCCTCCTAATTTAGTTTGTATTTTTTCTGATCTAGTTTCATTTATTTTCTCTTTTTTATAATTTATTTATTTTTTAAATTACAATACTGTATTTGTTTTGCCATACATTGACATGAAACAGCCACAGGTGAACACAATCTCCCAATGCCGAAGCCCCCTCCCACCTCCCACCCCACATCCTCTACCTGAATCATCCTGTGCTCCAGCCCCATGCATCCTGCATCCTGCATCCTGCATTGAACATAGATTGGTGCTTCGTTTCTTACAAGAAAGTATACATGTTTCATTGCCATTCTCCCAAACCATCCCACCTTTTCCCTCTCCCTCAGAGTCCAAAAGTCCGTTCTATACCTCTGTGTCTCTTTTGTTGTCTCACATATAGGGTCATCATTACTATCTTCTAAATTCCATATATATGTGTCAGTATACTGTATTGGTGTTTTTCTTTCTGGCTTACTTCACTCTGTATAATCGGTTCCAATCTCATCCATCTCATTAGAACTGAGTCAAATTTGTTCTTTTTAAGGGCTGAGTAGTACTCCATTGTGTATATGTACCACAGCTTTCTTATCCATTCATCTGCTGATGGACATCTAGGTTGCTTCCATGTCCTGGCTATTATAAACAGCGCTGCAATGAACATTGGGGTACATGTGTCTCTTTCAATTCTGGTTTCCTCAGTGTGTATGCCCAGCAGTGGGATTGCTGGGTCATAAGGCAGTTCTATTTGCAATTTTTTAAGGAATCTCCACACTGTTTTCCATAGTGGCTGTACTAGTTTGCATTCTCACCAGCAGTGTAAGAGGGTTCCCTTTTCTCCACATCCTCTCCAGCATTTATTGCTTGTAGACTTTTGGATCGCAGCCATTCTGACTGGTGTGAAATGGTACCTCACTGTGGTCTTGATTTGCATTTCTCTGATAATGAGTGATGTTGAACATCTTTTCATGTGTTTGTTAGCCATCCATATGTCTTCTTTGGTGAAATGCCTATTTAGTTCTTTGGCCCATTTTTTTTATTGGATCTTTATTTTTCTGGAGTTGAGCTGCATAAGTTGCTTATATATCCTTGAGATTAGTTGTTTGTCAGTTGTTTCATTTGCTATTGTTTTCTCCCATTCAGAAGGCTGTCTTTTCACCTTGCTTATAGTTTCCTTTGTTGTGCAGAAGCTTTTAATTTTAATTAGATCCCATTTGTTTATTTTTGCTTTTATTTCCAGTATACTGGGAGTTGGATCATAGAGGATCCTGCTGTGATTTATGTCGGAGAATGTTTTGCCTATGTTCTCCTCTAGGAGTTTTATAGTTTCTGGTCTTACATTTAGATCTTTAATCCATTTTGAGTTTATTTTTGTGTATGGTGTTAGAAACAGGTCTAGTTTCATTCTTTTACAAGTGGTTGACCAGTTTTCCCAGCACCACCTATTAAAGAGACTGTCTTTACTCCATTGTATATTCTTGCCTCCTTTGTCGAAGATAAGGGGTCCATAGGTGTGTGGGTTAATCTCAGGGCTTTCGATTTTGTTCCATTGATCTATATTTCTGTCTTTGTGCCAGTACCATACTGTCTTAATGACTGTGGCTTTGTAGTAGAGCCTGAAGTCAGGCAAGTTGATTCCTCCAGTTCCATTCTTCTTTCTCAAGATTGCTTTGGCTATTCGAGGTTTTTTGTATTTCCATACAAATTTTGAGATTATTTGATCTAGTTCTGTGAAAAATACTGCTGGTAGCTTGATGGGAATTGCATTGAATCTGTAGATTGCTTTAGGTAGTGTACTCATTTTCATTATATTGACTCTTCCAACCCATGAGCATGGTATATTTCTCCATCTATTAGTGTCCTCTTTGATTTCTTTCATCAGTGTTTTATAGTTTTCGATATATAGGTCTTTGGTTTCTTTAGGTAGGAATATTCCTAAGTATTTTATTCTTTTCGTTGCAATGGTGAATGGAATTGTTTCCTTAACTTCTTTTTCTACTTTCTCATTATTAGTGTATAGGAATGCAAGGGATTTCTGAGTGTTGATTTTATATCCTGCAACTTTACTATATTCATTGATTAGCTCTAGTAGTTTTCTGGTCGAGTCTTTAGGATTTTCTATGTAGAGGATCATGTCATCTGCAAACAGTGAGAGTTTCACTTCTTCTTTTCCAATTTGGATTCCTTGTATTTCTTTTTCTGCTCTGATTGCTGTGGCCAAAACTTCCAGTACGATGTTGAAGAGTAGTGGTGAAAGTGGACACCCTTGTCTTGTTCCTGACTTTAGGGGAAATGGTTTCAATTTTTCACTATTGAGGATAATGTTAGCTGTGGGTTTGTCATATATAGCTTTTATTATGTTGAGGTATGTTCCTTCTATTCCTGCTTTCTGGAGAGTTTTTATCATAAATGGATGTTGAATTTTGTCAAAGGCTTTTTCTGCATCTATTGAGATAATCATATGATTTTTATTTCTCAGTTTGTTAATGTGATGAATTACATTGATTGACTTGCGGATATTGAAGAATCCTTGCATCCCTGGGATAAAGCCCACTTGGTCATAGTGTATGATCTTTTTAATGTGTTGCTGGATTCTAATTGCTATGATTTTGTTGAAGATTTTTGCATCTCTGTTCATCAGTGATATTGGCCTGTAGTTTTCTTTTTTGTGGTGTCTTTGCCAGGTTTTGGTATTAGGGTGATGGTGGCCTCATAGAATGAGTTTGGAAGTTTACCTTCCTCTGCAATTTTCTGGAATAGCTTCAGTAAGATAGGTGTTAGCTCTTCTCGAAATTTTTGGTAGAATTCAGCTGTGAAGCCGTCTGGACCTGGGCTTTTGTTTGCTGGAAGATTTCTGATTACAGTTTCAATTTCTGTGCTTGTGATGGGTCTGTTAAGATTTTCTATTTCTTCCTGGTTCAGTTTTGGAAAGTTGTACTTTTCTAAGAATTTGTCCATTTCTTCCAAGTTGTCCATTTTATTGGCATATAATTGCTGATAGTAGTCTCTTCTGATTCTTTGTATTTCTGAGTTGTCTGTCGTGATCTCTCCATTTTCATTTCTAATTTTATTGATTTGATTTTTTTCTCTTTGTTTCTTGATGAGTCTGGCTAATGGTTTGTCAATTTTATTTATCCTTTCAAAGAACCAACTTTTTGCTTTGTTGATTTTTGCTATGGTCTCTTTTGTTTCTTTTGCATTTATTTCTGCCCTAATTTTTAGGATTTCTTTCCTTCTACTTACTCTTGGGTTCTCTATTTCTTCCTTTTCCAGTTGCTTTAGGTGTAGAGTTAGGTTATTTATTTGACTTTTTCTTGTTTCTTGAGGTATGCCTGTATTGCTATGAACTTTCCTCTTAGGACTGCTTTTATAGTGTCCCAAAGGTTCTGTGTAGTTGTGTTTTCATTTTCATTCTTTTCTATGCATATTTTGATTTCTTTTTGATTTCTTCTGTGATTTGTTGATTATTCAGAAGGGTGTTGTTCAGCCTCCAAATGTTGGAATTTTTAATAGTTTTTCTCCTATAATTGAGATCTAACCTTAGTGCATTATGGTCAGAGAAGATGCTTGGAATAATTTCGATTTTTTTGAATTTATTAAGGTTGGATTTATGACCCAGAATGTGATCTATCCTGGAAAAGGTTCCGTGTGCACTTGAGAAAAAGGTGAAATTCATTGTTTTGGGGGTGAAATGTCCTATAGATATCAATTAGGTCTAACTGGTCTATTGTATTGTTTAACGTTTGCGTTTCTTTGTTAATTTTCTGTTTAGTTGATCTGTCCATAGGTGTGAGTGGGGTATTAAAGTCTCCCACTATTATTGTGTTCTTATTAATTTCCCCTTTCATGCTTGTTAGCAATTGTCTTACATATTGCGGTGCTCCTATGTTGGGTGCATATATATTTATAATTGTTATAACTTCTTCTTGGATTGATCCTTTAATCATTATGTAGTGGCCTTCTTTGTCCCTTTTCACAGCCTTTGTTTTAAAGTCTATTTTATCGGATATGAGTATTGCTATTCCTCCTTTCTTTTGGTCTTTATTTGCATGGAATATCTTTTTCCAGCCCTTCACTTTTAGTCTGTATGTGTCCGTTGTTTTGAGGTGGGTCTCTTGTAAGCAGCATATATAGGGATCTTGTTTTTGTATCCATTCAGCCAGTCTTTGCCTTTTGGTTGGGGCATTCAACCCATTTACATTTAAGGTAATTATTAATAAGTATGTTCCTGTTGCCATTTACTTTATTGTTTTGGGTTCGGGTTTATACGTCCTTTTTGTGTTTCTTTTCTAAAGTCTATCCTTTAGTATTTGTTGGAGAGCTAGTTTGGTGGTGCTGAATTCTCTCAGCTTTTGCTTGTCTGTAAAGCTTTTGATTTCTCCTTCATATTTGAATGAGATCCTTGCTGGGTACAGTAGTCTTGGCTGAAGGTTATTATCCTTCATCACTTTAAGTATGTCTTGCCATTCCCTCCTGGCCTGAAGAGTTTCTATTGAAAGATCTGCAGTTATTCTTATGGGGATCCTCTTGTGTGTTATTTGTTGTTTTTCCCTTGCTGCTTTTAATATTTGTTCTTTGTGTTTGGTCTTTGTTAGTTTGATTAAAATATGTCTTGGGGTGTTTCACCTTGGGTTTATCCTGTTTGGCACTCTCTGGGTTTCTTGGACTTGGGTGATTATTTCCTTCCCCATTTTAGGGAAGTTTTCAACTATTATCTCCTCAAGTATTTTCTCATGGTCTTTCTTTTTGTCTTCTTCTTCTGGGATTCCTATAATTCGAATGTTGGAGCGTTTCATATTGTCTTGGAGGTCTCTGAGGTTGTCCTCATTTCTTTTAATTCGTCTTTCTTTTTCCTTTGCTGATTCATTTATTTCTACCATTCTATCTTCTATTTCACTAATCCTATCTTCTGCCTCCAATATTCTACTATTTGTAGCCTCCAGAGTGTTTCGGATCTCATTTATTGCATTATTCATTATATGTTGACTCTTTTTATTTCTTCTAGGTCCTTGTTAAACCTTTCTTGCATCTTCTCAATCCTTGACCCTAGGCTATTTATCTGTGATTCCATTTTGAATTCAAGATTTTGGATCATTTTCACTATCAGTATTCGGAATTCTTTCTCAGGTAGATTCCCTATCTCTTCCTCTTTTTTTGCTTTGGTGGGCATGTCTCCTGTTCCTTTACCTGCTGGGTATTTGTCTGTCTCTTCATCTTGGTTATATTGCTGCGTTTGGGGTGGCTTTTCTATATTCTGGGAATTTGTGGAATTCTCTTTCTTATAGAGCTTCCTCTCCGTGTTTGGGGGTTATATCAGTGGCTTGTCAAAGTTTCTTGATTAGGGAGGCTTTTGTTGGAGTTCTGGTGAGTGGAGCTGGATTTCCTCTCTCTGGAGTGCTGTGAAGTGGGAAGTAATGGGTTATGAGACGTCAATGGTTTTGGAGTATTTTGAGTTGCCTGTGTATTGAAGCTCAGGAGCTTGTTCTTGTGTTGCTGGAGAATTTGCATGGTACGTCTTGCTCTGGAGCTTGTTGGCCCTTGGGCAGTGCTCAATTTCAGTATAGGTATGAAGGCGTTTGATGAGCTCTTATTGGATAATGTTCCCTGTATTCAGGAATTCTTTGATGATCTCAGGCTTTGGACTTATGCTTCCTGATTCTGGGTTTCAGATTTATTTTTACAATAGCCTCATGATTTCTCCATCTATTCAGCACTAATGTTAAAACATCTAGGTTAATGATGATAGGTTTCTCCACCATGAGGGTCGTCCCTAGAGGATCGCTGAGTTACTTGGAGGAGAGAAGAGGGAGGGAGTAGTTAGAGGTGAGTGGAATGGGATGAGGTGAAATCAAAAGAGGAAAAAGCAAGCTAGCCCGTAACCACTTTCTTGTGTGCGCTCCGAAGTCTGGACCGCTCAGAGGTGGTCACAGAGTTATACATGGAAGAGGAGAGGAAGGAAGTAGATAGAGGTGGACAGGAGGACAAAAGAGGGAGATGGGAAGGAGGGATACAGATCCGGCCAGTGACCAGTTCCCTTAGAATTCTCCTCCTTCTGGAGCATACAGTGATTCATAGAGTTGGGTAGAGAGGAGGAGGGGGAGGGAGGAGACAAAAGCCACCTAGTGGAGAAAAGAGAGATTCCAAAGGTGGAGAGAGTGGTCAAGCCAGTAGTCTCGCACTCATGTAAAACTGGGTACTGAAGATTAGGATTTTAAAAGTACAAAATTGGCAACAAATACCAAAATGCCAAGATTAAAAATCTGGAGTAAAGATTGGATTTTCAAAGATAGATTATTGAAGGGAAGAAGAAGGAGAGAGAAATTTTTAAAAAAATAGAGAAAAAAGTAAAATATAATAAAAGACTCCAGAATTATTAAAAGGCAACTTCCTCCACCAATAGGACTATATACGGCGTTTACCTTAATGATAGGTTTTTTTTTTTGAAAAGTAATATTAGGTTATAAAAATAATAAACAGAAATATAGAAGACTTAAAAATTTAAGCAAGTTTAGGGAAAAAAGATGAAAAAGAAAGGAAGAAAAAACAAATTTAAAAAGGAAAAAAAAATTTTAAAGAAAGAAAAAAAATTCTTAAAAAAAAAAAGAAAAATCACGCTTCCACATCATCCTCCCCCAAAAAAAATTTTTGATCATAAAAGTAGTAACGGTATATCTGGCGCTTTCTCTGTCGTTGTGGACTGTGTGGGGTCGCTACCAAGGAAGCTCCCTCTGTTTGACTTCCTCTGTTTGCTGGTCTCTTCAGTGTCTGATTTCTGTCTTGCCACAGGGGGAGGGTGGTGGTGAGCTCTGCACTGGGCTTGCCCCTTCTGGCTCCGCGGATAACTGTGTGGGGCCTGCCCTATGCTTCATGCACTTCCCCTGTTTAAGCCTCTCAGGAAGCCCCCTCTGGGTGTCGGGTTTGGTTCCAAGTCCGAGTGGCTAGGGCATTTGGCGTGCACTATTGTTGCATCTTCTGGACTTTCCGGGTCGCTCAATTTACTGGGAGCTCCGTCAGGGCTCTTTCTCAGGCAGATGATGATTGATCAGAGACCCCAGAAGTCTCAGCAAAGAAGCCTGCTTGCAATTTGGTAGGCAATGTCTCTCTTGAGCTGCGACTGCCCTCTTCCAGCGCTTAAGGCTCTGGCTGCCTGTCGCCGGTGGGGGATGGTCTGCAGCCGGCTATTTGCGATCCGTCCTTTGTTCTGTGCGCGGGCCTGAATGTGTCTTATGTTCGGGCGTTTCGCGTGTTAGTTATCTCCCAGTCTGGTTTGCTAGTCTGGGATAAATCGTTCTATCCACACGCGGACCCGATTCTGGCCCCGTTACGCCCCGATTCTCGAGAAAAGCCCTGCAGCCTATGTCTCCCGAGGCCCAATTCTTAGAGAGCACTGTCGCGGGCGCGCTCCTCCCCTGCCCAACCCCCACTGCTGTCGGACGCAGGCGTTTGCGCTGCTTGTCCGCTGGGGGTTATACTGTTGAATTCGTAATCTGTTGGTTTTAATTATTTATTTATTCTTCCTTCCTGTTATGTTGCCCTCTGTGCTTCCAGGGCTCGCCCCATACACAGCTGTGAGAAAGTTCCCCAATTTTAGGGAACCTCTCTCTTTAAGAGTCTCTTCCTGGGACGGGATTCCCTTCCCATGCCGGGGTTCCCTCCCTACCTCCTTTGTCTCTATCTTCGTTTTTTAAATAATTCCTACCTGGTTTTGAAGCCAATAATCTGCTTTGCTGGATGCCTGATGTCCTCTGCCAGCAGTCAGAAGTTATTCTGTGGAATTTACTCCGCGTTGAAATGTTCTTTTGATGAGGTAGAGAGGGAGAAAGTGTTCTCCCCCGTCCTATTCCTCCGCCATCTTTTTCCCCTCCCATTTATTTTCTATCTTAACTGTTTCTGTGAAATAAGGGGGATAAATTTTTTTTAAATAATTGATAGTTGGCAGAAGAAATGCCAGGCTCTTAAAATCATGTTAGTTACATTGTATGCTGAAGCCACTGGACTTCCCAGGTAGCTCAGTGATAAAGAATCCTCCTGCCAATGCAGGAGACACAGGTTTGATCCCTGGGTTGGGAAGATTCTGTGGAAAAGAAAATGGAAACCTGCTCTGGTATTTTTGCCTGGGAAATCCTAAGAGAAGCCTGGTGGACTGCAGTCCAAGGGGTTGCAAAAGAGTCAGTCATGACTTAGTGACTAAACAAGAGTGTTGAAGCTGCTACATGCGTGGCTGCTCAGTCTTTAAGTTGTGTCTGACTCTTTGCAACTCCATGGACTGTAACTCTACAGGCTTCTTTGTCCATGGAATTTCTCAGGCAAGACTACTGGAGGGAGTTACCATTTTCTTCTTCAGGGAATCTTCTCAGCCTAGGAATTGAACCCATATCTCCTGCGTTGGCAGGTGAATTCTTTACCACTGAGCCACCAGGAAAGCGCTGGAGCTGCTACAGCAACAAATCAAAGATTGAAATGCAGTTATGGACACATGAAGTTGACTTCTGCAGAGTACATGCTCAGGGGGCTGCCATGATGCACTCCTGCTTAATTTTTCATTACAGATTGCCAGTGCAGTAGCAGCCCAAGAATGTGCAATGTTCACAAAATGATGGGCTTAAAAGAATCTCTGTTTTGGCATTCAAAAATGCATATCCATAATTCCCAAAGCATCTCACCCTTTTCTGATTATATAACCTGATAGGTTTATGTAACTAGTCATTGTTGAGTTAACATTGGTGAGATTAAAAGCTTAGCTAGAATTCTGGCTATAATTTATGATATGCTTTCTCTCACTTGTTTACAAATAGGAGGATAGTTTTCACATTTACATTATGAATCCCTTACTTTCTCATTGTGGTCAGCAAAAGCAAATGAAGGATCTGCACAGAATCATCAAAAACAGAAATCAAGGATACTTATGCATTATTGTAGTTTTTCAGTCGCTCAGTCATGTCCAACTTTTTGTGATCCCAAGGACTGCAGCACTCCAGTCTTCCCTGTCCTTCACTACCTCCCAGGGTTTGCTCAAACTCATGTCCATTGAGTCAGTGATGCTATACAACCATCTTATCCTCTATCATCCCCTTCTCTTCCTACCCTCATTCTTTGCCAGCATCAGGGTCTTTTCCAATGAGTGGGCTCTTCACATCAAGTGGCCAAAGTATTGGAGCCTCAGCTTCAGCATCAATCCTTCCAATGAATATTCAGGGTCAATTTCCTTTAGGATTGACTGGTTTGATCTCCTTGCAGTCCAAGGGACTCTCAAGAGTCTTCTTCACCACCACAATTTGAAAGCATAAATTTTTAGGTCGTCAGCCTTCCTGATGGTCCAACTCTCACATCCATACATGACTGCTGGAAAAGCTATGGCGTTGACTATACAGAGTTTTGTCAGCTGTCAATGAAGTAATGTCTCTGCTCTTTAATATGCTGTCTAGGTTTGTCATAACTTTCCTTCCAAGGAGCAAGAATCTTTTAATTTCATGGCTGCAGTCACCATCGACAGTCATCTTGGAGCCCAAGAAAATAAAATCTGTCACTGTTTCCACTTTTTTCCTTCTATTTGTCCTTCTATTTGCTATAAAGTGATAGGACCAGATGCCAGTATCCTAGTTTTTCGAGTGTTGAGTTTTAAGCTAGCTTTTTCTTTCTCCTCTATCTCCCTCATCAAAGATTCTTTAGCTACTCTTCACTTTCTGCCATTAGAGTGGTATCATCTGCATATCTGAGGCTGTTGATAATTCTGGCAATCTTGATTCTCACTTGTAATCCATCCAGTCCAGCATTTCACATGATGCACTCTGCATATAGGGCTTCCCTGGTGGCTCTGACGGTAAAGCATCTATCTGCCTGCAGTGAGGGAAACCCGGGTTCGATTCCTGGGTCAGGAAGATCCCTTGGAGAAGGAAATGGCAATCCACTCCAGCACTCTTGCCTGGAAAATCCCATGGACGGAGGAGCCTGGAAGGCTGCAATCCATGGGGTCACTGAGGGTTGGACACGACTGAGCGACTTCACTTCACTTCACTCTGCATATAAGTTAAATAAGGAGGGTGACATTATACAACCTTGACATGCTTCTTTCCCAATTTTGAATCAGTCCTTTGGTACACGTGCGGTTCTAACTGTTGCTTCTTGACCTGTATACAGGTTTCTCTGGAGACAGGTAAGGTGCTCTGATTTTCACTTCCCTTTAAGAATTTTCCATAGTTTGCTGTGATCCACACAGTCAGAAGCTTTAGTGTAGTCAATGAAGCAGTGATGTTTTTCTGGAATTCCTTTCTCTATGATCTAACAAATGTTGGCAATTGATCTCTGGTTCCTCTGCCTTTTCTAAACTCAGCTTGTACATCTGGAAGTTCTCTGTTCACATACTGCTGAAGCCTAGCCTGAAGGATCTTGAGCATTACCTTGCTAGTGTGTGAGATGAGCATAACTGTACGGTAGCTTGAACATTCTTTGACCTTGCTCTTCTTTGGAATTAAAGTGAAAACTTACCTTTTCCAGTCCTGTCCAAATTGTCAAGTTAGACCTAATAATGTACATGCTTTGAGAGCATCTTTAGGTAAAAGTATACTCAAATGAACCATAAGCAAATCCAACTTCGCCCAGCAAAATATATATTCATTTAAATCATGCAGTTTGCTCAGTTTAAGTAAATTCAATAACTCTTTTTTTCTTTTTATTTTACTAGTCTGTTTCTATTTCCATAAACATAGTTTCCACTGTATTGAATAATATTTGAACTAGATGAACTCTTGATCAAGATTTGGAAGTCTTCTATGTAGAAGTACTGTTTTGGCATGTATAACAGAATTTACTTCATGAAGAGGAAGTCTTAGTAATTTTAATTCTTTGTATTTGGAACTAATACCTTTGGGAGGCAAATACTATTAATTGGTTAACTGCTTACTTCAAAAGCTATTTGATACCAATTAATTATATGGAAAGTATGGCTTGAGGAGCCACCTCCTTTTTCCTTCCTTCAAACTTGTTTCCTGTTGTTGGCATCATTGACTCATCTTTATTTTTCTCTGCATATTAGATCAATCCCTACCCTTCTCCCTGCTAATCTTGACACTGAAATTCCATTTGCAATTGTATTTATGGTATTTTTTTACTTTATTTTACTTTACAATACTGTATTGGTTTTGCCATACATCAACATGAATCCACCATGGGTGTACATGAGTTCCCAGTCCTGAACCCCCCTCCCACCTCCCCTCCGCATACCATCTCTCTGGGTCATCCCAGTACACCAGCCCCAAGCATCCTGTATCCTGCATTGAACCTAGACTGGTGATTCATTTCTTACATGATATTATACATGTTTCAATGCCATTCTCCCAAATCATCCCACCCCTCCCCTCTCCCACAGAGTCCAAAAGATTCTTCTACACATCTGTGTCTCTTTTGCTGTCTCGCATACAGGGTTATTGTTACCATCTTTCTAAATTCCATATATATGCATTAATATACTGTATTGGTATTTTTCTTTCTGGTTTACTTCACTCTGTATAATCGGCTCCAGTTTCATCCACCTCATTAGAACTGATTCAAATGTACTCTTTTTAATGGCTGAGTAATACTCCCTTGTGTATATGTACCACAGCTTTCTTATCCATTCATCTGCTGATGGACATCTAGGTTGCTTCCATGTCCTGGCTATTATAAACAGTGCTGCGATGAACATTGGGGTACATATGTCTCTTTCAATTCTGGTTTTCTTGGTGTGTATGCCCAGCAGTGGGATTGCCAGGTCATAAGGCAGTTCTGTTTCCAGTTTTTTAAGGAATATCCACACTGTTCTCCATGGTGGCTGTACTAGCTTGCATTCCCACCAACAGTGTAAGCGGATTCCCTTTTCTCCACACCCTCTCCAGCATTTATTGCTTGTAGACTTTCAGATCGCAGCCATTCTGACTGGTGTGAAACGGTACCTCACTGTGGTCTTGATTTGCATTTCTCTGATAATGAGTGATGTTGAGCATCTTTTCACGTGTTTGTTAGCCATCTGTATGTCTTCTTTGGAGAAATGTCTGTTTAGTTCTTTGGCCCAGTTTTTGATTGGGTCGTTTCTTTTTCTGGAATTGAGCTGCATGAGTTGCTTGTTTATTTTTGAGATGAGTTGTTTATCAGTTGCTTTGTTTGCTGTTATTTTCTCCCATTCCAAAGGCTGTCTTTTCACCTTGCTTATAGTTTCCTTTGTTGTGCAGAAGCTTTTAATTTTAATTAGATCCCATTTGTCTATTTTAACCTTTATTTCCAGTATTCTGAGAGGTGGGTCATAGAGGATCCTGCTGTGATTTATGTCGGAGAGTGTTTTGCCTATGTTCTCCATATTTATGGTATTCTTAAAGAATTTGTTAACTTCAACCATTTGCCATGGCCCTATTTTATTCCTTCATAAAATAAGAACTTTTCTACTCTGTGGCCTTACCTAAGAGGTATTACATAAGGGCTAATTGAAGAATTTTCCTTAATCAACCAACTTCAGAAAAATACTGTGTTCAGTTCAGTTCAGTTCAGTCACTCAGTCATGTCTGACTCTGCGACCCCATGAACTGCAGCACGCCAGGCCTCCCTGTTCATCACCAACTCCCAGAGTTCACTCAGTGATGCCATCCAGCCATCTCATCCTCTGTCATCCCCTTCTTCTCCTACTCCCAATCCCTCCCAGCATCAAAGTCTTTTCCAATGAGTCAACTCTTCTCATGAGGTGGCCAAAGTACTGGAGTTTCAGCTTTAGCATCATTCCTTCCAAAGAAATCCCAGGGCTGATCTCCTTCAGAATGGACTGGTTGGATCTCCTTGCAGTCCAAGGGAATACTCTCCACAGAAATAGATGTTGATATAGATGTGTATGTCCTGTGATCCTCTATCTCTAAGGCAGTGGGAGGCACACTATGTAATATCCCAAAACATTGTGACTGCAGAACTCTCTCGGAGGAGTATCCACTGGGACTAAAATGTGAAAGTGTTTATTGCTCAGTCGTGTCTGCCTCTTTGAGACCCCATGGACTGTAGCCCACTAAGCTGCTTTGTCCAAAAGATTCTCCAAGCAAGAGTACCAGAATGGGTTGCCATTTCCTTCTCCAGGGGATCTTCCCGACCCAAGGATCAAACCTGGGTCTCTGGTATTGCAGGCAGATTTTTTACCATCTGAGCCACTGGGGAAGCCTCTGTTGGAACTAAAGTTCTATAAATAAATGCTTGGAAATCTCATCCTCTTTAGTTCTGTCAACCTGCCCATGTGTTAGTATTAGGACTGTTCCAGTGCTAGCCTTCTGATTTAACTCATAGTTTAGGTGCTACCAAGCCACTTAGCCATAAATATTTTGTCAGTGTTATAAACATTAATGACATTTTATTGTAAAGATATGGAAGAACAGAGGAAAAAGAAGGTGAAAGTGAATTGGAATTGAAATCCTTAGATCATCTGTTAACACAGTGGTTCTTTAAGTTCAGTCCTAGATCAGTAGCATCTGCATCACCTGGGAACTTTTTAGAAAAACAGATACTTGGTCCCACCCCAGATCTACTGAATCTGAAACTCCTGGAGGGGCCAAGCAATTTGCGTTTAAAAAAGCCCTCTAGGGAATTCTGGTGCTCACTAAAGTTGAAGAACTACCATGTTGATGACAAAGACTTATTGCTCTATTTTAGCCATTGGAATACCAGAAACTTCTGTTATTTCTGATGTATTATATATAATGTGACCTGATTCCCAAAATGCTTAAGGTGGATTACAGTTTAAAAAACAACATGTGTTTAACAATACTTTGAAACAGAAGTAAAAAGCCCTAAGCTTTTCTAGGATTAATTTATAAAATACTCTTTTTAATCACCTGGGACCTTAAACAGGGAACAGTATGTGGTACTACATGCAAGATCTTAATAGATTTTAGAATAAATGCAAAACATGTTAGGGTTTATCTGAAAGTTGATGCCACACATTAGAAAGTTGATGATTAATTTACAATCGTGGTTCAGATGGCAAAATTCAGCATTTTCCTTTACAATATAATTCATAATAATAATAATAATAACAAACTACCTCTTGTAGAATGCCTACCATATGCCAGGCACTGTGCAAGATTATTTTTATTATAATCTCACTAAATCCTCATAACCACCTGTGAAGTAGCAATGATCGTTTCCTTCAAAGATGAGGAAATTGAGTCAAAATAAATAAGATAATATTTTGATAGGAATCATTAATCTGAGAGAAGGGAAAGTCAGAGTCTCTTCACACTTTGGTGAATGCAATATACACTTCATATTAACTCTCCACAGTGTCAGAACTTCCTTGGATTTTTCCTTAATAACATCATCTAATTTAAATGAATTAAATAATATTATCTATACTCTATTATCTAGCCTTTCAATGAATTGGTTTCTCAGACTGTAACTTTTAATAGATTTTTCACCACAAGCAGAAAAATAAAATTGTAGTAATTATAATGCAATGTAAATAGAACAATCTTAAAATCAATTTATGAGCCAAGTAAAT
This sequence comes from Nanger dama, assembly GCA_917880005.1. NCBI lineage: Eukaryota > Metazoa > Chordata > Mammalia > Artiodactyla > Bovidae > Nanger > Nanger dama. Next base: position 967,047 of record CAKJTW010000040.1, read on the forward strand.
AGTATTAGAAGGACAAGTCTAAAACTTGCATATTTCTAAATGTCAGCCTAATGAACACTTCTGAACATGAATTACATCAATAAACAATAAAGACAGTCAAATATGATAGTCAAATGCATGGACCCTGGAGTCAGCCTGCCTGGACTGAGATTCTAGCTCTGCCTGTTTACCATCTAAGTGGCATCCAAGTGACTAAGGGCAGATAACTTGACCTTGGCTTGTCTCAGTTCCCTCGTGTGTAAAATGAGGTCATAAAAGTACTTCCCTGTGGCCATTGCAGGGAATAAGTAAATATACAAAAAAACACACAAAAAAACAGGATTCAGCTCAAAGTACATGGGACTAAATAAACGTGGGATATAATTATTGATTCCAGATCAGGTTATTAAAGACTGTGGGCAGAAATGTGAATCCTATGCAAAGTTGACTTAAGGAGTTCCCAGTGTTTATCACTGATTATAATTATACTAAAATCAGGTCCTAGAAGTGATCCCAAATAACCAGTCTTCATTACTTCATAGTAGTCTACATTCCACATCTCCAACGCCACACAATATGCCAGCAAATCTGGAAAAGTCAGCAGTGGCCATAGGACCAGTGGTCAGTTTTCATTACAATCCCAAAGAAAGGCAATGCCAAAGAATTTTTTAACTACCACATAGTTGCACTTATCCCACACACTAGCAAAGTAATGCTGAAAATTCTCCAAGCCAGGTTTCGATAGTATGTGTACTGTGAACTTCCAGATGTTCAAGCTGGATTTAGAAAAGGCAGAGGAACCAGAGATCAAATTGCCAACATTCGCTGGATCATCGAAAAAGCAAGAGTGTTCCAGAAAAACATCTATTTCTGCTTTATTGACTATGCCAAAGCATTTGACTGTGTGGAAAATTCTGAAAGAGATGAGAATACCAGACCACCTGACCTGCCTCCTGATAAATCTGTATGCAGGTCAAGAAACAACAGTTAGAACTGGACATGGAACAACAGACTGGTTCCAAATCGGGAAAGGAGTACGTCAAGGCTGTATATTGTCACCTTGCTTATTTAACTTATATGCAGAGTACATCATGAGAAATGCTGAGCTGGAAGAAGCAGAAAGTGGAATCAAGATTGCCAGGAGAATTATCAATAACCTCAGATATGCAGATGACACCACTCTTATGGCAGAAAGTGAAGAAGAACTAAAGAACCTCTTGAAGAAAGTGAAAGAGGAGAGTGAAAAAGTTGGCTTAAAGCTCAACATTCAGAAAACGAAGATCATGGCATCTGGTCCCATCACTTCATGGCAAATAGATGGGGAAACAGTGAAAGACTTTATTTTTGGGGGCTCCAAAATCACTGCACATGGTAACTACGGCCATAAAATTAAAAGACGTGCTTGCTGCTTGGTAGAAAAGCTATAACAAACCTAGACAACCTATTAAAAAGCAGACATTACTTTGCCAACAAAGGTCCATCTAGTCAAGGCTATGGTTTTTCCCATAGACATGTGTGGATGTGAGAGTAGGACTATAAAGAAAGCTAAGTGCCAAAGAATTGATGCTTTTGAACTGTGGTGTTGGAGAAGACTCTTGAGAGTCCCTTGGACTGCAAGGACATCCAACCAGTCCATCCTAAAGGAAATCAGTCCTGAATATTCACTGGAAGGATTGATGCTGAAGCTGAAACTCTGATACTTTGGCCACCTGATACAAAGAACCAACTCATTGGAAAAGACCCTGATGCTGGGAAAGATTGGAGGCAGGAGGAGCAGGGGATGACAGAGGATGAGCTGTGATGGCATCACCAATGCAATGGACATGAGTTTGAGTAAGCTCTGGGAGTTGATGATGGACAGGGTTGATGATGGACAGCTGATGATGGAGTTGATGATGGACAGGAAGGCTGGTGTGCTACAGTCCACGGGGTCTCAGAGTTGGACAAGACTGAGTGACTAAACTGAACTGAACTGAGCTCCACACAGAGTAACAACATGAACTCTAGGACACCAAGGAGAGAAAACTCTTCCAAAATAGCTTCTCAGTAGTGATTTAGAGAATAAGCTGGTTCATGTTCCATGTCTGGCTCCTTACCTAACACTGATGCCCTTCTCTTCCTGGCCACATTGCTTCAGAGCTAAAATTTTCATTTATCCAAGGCATACTAAGTCTCTACTTCAGTTGCCAATGTTTGCAGCCCAGGCAACTATTAACACTATCTATTAACAATGAAATGTTTTCTTGCTGAAGCAAAACAATAAGGAAGCTGTCACTGTTAACCAGTCTTCTAGTTTCTACCCAGTGAGGTTCTTAATTAAATCAGATTCTACTAGAGCATGTTTTAAGACTGAAAGGTAATAAAAATGCCTTTCTTTAAAAAAAAATCAAACTTTTTACATCTTGTCCTCCTTCCTACAATCTTCACTCACTGAATAGTGCCAACTTAATGTGAAAGTGTTCCAGTTTTCTTAGATTCCTTTCTTCAATTGATTAAGTTTTTTTTCTTACCTTTCCTGAGCTTCTAGTATATTATCGTTGCTCAAAAGTGTTGCTCTACTGTTTGAACTTTGACTATTTATTCACAGATAAAATCATTAAATAAATCCCATGTTCATGTTATAAAATTTTGTCTTTCTTTTATACCTCATTTTATCTACTTGTTCTCACTCCATGGGCTTCTGCATGATACAGTTAGATGCTAATAACTGGACTAAAAACTGCTAAAATCTACCTTTACTTTGTGCTAAGAACAGATTACCCTTCAAACTTCCCCTGAGGACTCAATAATTCAACCTCCAATGAAAGTAAACATCTTAGAAATGGAAACCTTCACATGGTCACATAAATAATACTTTAAAAGAACTGCCTTTTGTAAATTTGAGATGTTGAATGATTTTGTTCAAATGTGATATCTATTTTCACTCTTCTATGCCAATAGATACATTTTAATTCACTCACATCTTTTCCTCTTAGCATTTTGATTGTTTAAAACAATTAGATAAAATTTCAATAAGATCAAAGCACAGTGGTTCAAAAATACTTCCTGGCTTTCTTAGTTTTCACTGAATGATCATGATATGTAAGAAAAGAAGAAAAAGAAACTCATTCCAATTTCATAATTACAAAGTTATCCTTAGAAATTCTCCTTAGAAAAATTCATCTTAAAAGTAGTAGTATTATCACATATTTTACCATAAACTCAGGTCAGAGAATTAAAAAATTATCATATAGAAAAATTTCTCAAATTATGAACATTTTTGGTTACTACCTGAAAAAAGATGTTCTTAAATTTTTCTAATTTAAAATAAAATCTAGATACAACTTTAAACTTGTAGATAGCAGTACTGTTTTCAGTACTGAACTGTCTGCAGTACATAATTGACAATTTCCCTCTACTTATAATCCATATATTTTTAACTAATATAAAAATGGAAGATGTATTTACTTTCCTAAACAGCATATCATTAAATGATATTCAGTAAAGAAATATTTTGGGGAAATAAAGTGCTGCAAATTCTATAGGCATCTATAAACTGCGTCTAAAATCTTAACGAATCTGAAAGTAAGTGAAATTTAAACTGAATGGATTCCTAAATTATAACTTTGATCCTTTAAGGAAATATAGATACTTTCTGAGTTGTTAGTTTCATCAGTCATAAGATCTTTCAGACCACATGGGTACCACTTCACTGGGCTGAATTCCCCCTTGATGTTCTTAGTTAGCTCATGCCCTTTCTGGATTCTGAGCTGAAATGAGGCCTCTCTTTCTGCTCCTCCAACCTCCTTTTCTTCCTCCTTCTCCTCCTTCCCCTCTCTTTCCCTTCTCACTTTTCCTCTCCCCTATCCTTCACTCCCCTCTCCCCCACTCCCCTCTCCCCACCACCTTATGCCTTAATTCAGCCAAGCTTTTGGCTCAGAGGTTGCCTTCATCCATACAACCTGACTGTAGTAAGAAATATAGTTTCCCTGATTAGAAACCCTCTGTCTGATCCAGGGAATATGGAACTATTCAAGAGCTACAATACCTCTTCTCCTCCCCTCCACCCCCCACTGACTCCAGCTGACTCATAATAGCATCCTTTCTCCCAGCAATTTCTCCTGGGTTTCAGTAAACAAGAGTACTGCTCTTGTTGTGACTACCCTTTTTCCTTTTCAGGAAAGTGGTGATAGTTCAATTTGCCAGTTTTTTGCAATAGTAAATTGCACTTTTTTCTGGAGTTTAAACTTTGTAAAAACCATACGTTCATTGTGGAAGCAAGGACAGAGATGAACAGGAAGTATCAAGTTGCTTTCCACAGCTAATTGGACAAGAGAAGTACAATATTGCAAAAAAAAAAAAAAAAAAAAACCCTGCTATTGGTAACATTGGTACATTTAGGGGATGTAGAGAATGAGATTTTTTATTTTTAATTTGATAAGGCTGCCTAAAGTTGCTTAAAGAGCAGTTAATGAATTGCATGAAGCTCACGGCAATCATAAATTTAATCCTCCACCAGAATCTGTCCCCATCCATATCCTTGTAATGGCATGATTTAATATGCATGTTGAAGGTTCTCCTAGAGGAAATTCGCTAGGAGGGAAGATTCCACTCAAGAAATCACCTGCTGAGTCTACAGATATTTCACCGGTCCCGGTAATGCCAGTCCCATCGAAGCCCGGATCAGAAGAGTGGGTGTATGTAAATGAACCAATTCCTGAGGTATGACAGTTTAGACTCAAACTAGTAGAATCTCTTCTTTCTCCTCTTTATGGTAAGATTCACACTGCACCATCCAAAAGGCCTTTCTTGGCTGATAATATATGTATTTCTCAAAAAAGGAGAGATGATTGAGAATACTCAGTGAACCACATTCCATGTTTTTCTCTGCACCCTCGAGTTTCTGAATCATGCTTTGAGCAGCTGGTGAGTGACGCAATCAGGAGAGTAAATGGTCTCTGTGAGGACCAGTTTTCTCCCCAAGGAGGAGCAAAAATGCAATTTTCTGGAAGGACAGCTTCCCCAGAACACAGACCCAGCAAATTACAGCCTTCCAACCCAGCTCTCATGCTCACATCATAATGCTTTCATATGAAGTTTAACCCCTGAATTTTCAGAAATAGAAGGAAAATTTTGAAGCTAACTCAACTCATAAATGAGTAGGGAGCTGCCTGGCCTGACCTCCTTAATAAATGAATACCCTAGGGTCTGGCAAGGGGATGTCCATCTGAGCCCTGAAGCTTCATTTGGTTCTTCATTCTCTGACAGCTACAAAGCCCAGTCGTCACCTTGGCAAACTGGGCTGCTTTTTAAATGATTATTACTAATTTTTACTGGAGTATAGTTGTTATGCAATGCTATATTATTACCTGCTGTATAGCAAAGTGAATCAGCTATGTGTTTACATATAATCCCCTCTTTGGGGGATTTCCTTCCCATTTAGGTCACCACAGAACACTGAGTAGATGGGCTGCTTTAATAGATAAGTCACCTTGGGAAAATCACACAGAATGGCCTTTCTTTTAAGACTTTTTGAAAGACTTAGTCCCTGTCTTCTTAATTTCAGTCCTCCGTGGTATTCGACTCTTATGATCTTTCAGCCCTGACAATCTGTGCCAGACACTTGAGATCCAGTCATGAGTTGCAGTTATTACTGAACATTCCTAGGGAAACGTCTTCTTTATCTCCCCAATTAAATAATAAACTTTTTGGAGGAGAGTAGAAGGATCTCTGATGCTGGGAGGGGTTGGGGGCAGGAGGAGAAGGGGACAACAGAGGATGAGATGGCTGGACGGCATCACTGACTCAATGAACGTGAGTCTGAGTGAACTCCGGGAGTTAATGATGGACAGGGAGGCCTGGTGTGCTGCGATTCATGGGGTCACAAGGAGTCGGACATGACTGAGCGACTGAACTGAAGAAGGATGTGAAATAATTCACTGCATTCAATACAGAGTCAAATACAGTGACAATTGTGTTAGAGATTCTTTACAGAGCTCTGAAGAGTTAATTAATTAGCATTGATGGGGAGATTAGAACAGGAAATATTAGATAAAAACTTTATATAATATCAATATAGATGTGTATAATTAATAATCACTCAGCCAAATAGTAGCTACTTTGAAAACTAAATATATTCAAAAACTGTCATAGAAGTGGTATACAGAAGTGGTTGATGGGAAGGAGATAAAATTAAAATGATATTATTGAGTGGGACAGTGAAAGACAAAAATAATGAAATCTAATCCTTAACTCCAAACCTTGATGCCCTTGAGAGAAATAAATTCATAGAGGACAAGAGGAAACTAAAAGGAGTACAAAATAAACATTTACACTGAGATGAGACGTAAGCTTCCCTTGTACTAGATCTTCTAGTCAGGATCCTGGCAGAAAGCAGGTGATAATTTAAAGACAACTGAACAAAGGCTGATTTATAGATAGATAGATAGTCAGATATGATTGAAGCGACATAGCACTTGCATACACTTATATATATATGTAAGTGCTATGTCGTGCTATGCACTTCAATCATAAGTGCTATGTCATTTCAATCATATCCGACTCTTTCGTGACCTTATGGGTTGATGCCCGCCAGGCTCCTCTGTCCATGGAATTTTCCAAGCAAGAATTCTTGAGTGGCTTGGCACGCCCTACTCCAGGGGATCTTCCTGACCCAAGGATCGAACCCTCATCACCTGCATCGCAGGTCGATTTTTTACCCATTGAGCCACCAGAAAGCCCGTGTATATGTTTGTATGTGTATATATATATGTGTGTGTGTGTGTGTGTGTGTGTGTATGAAAGAAAAAGTGAAAGTCATGTCTGACTCTTTGCAACCCCATGGACTATACAGTTCATGGAATTCTGCAGGCCAGAATACTGGAGTGGGTAGCCATTCCCTTTTCCAGGGGATCTTCCCAACCCAAGTATCGAACCCAGGTCTCCCACATTGCAGGCAAATTCTTTATCAGCTGAGCCACCAGAGAAACCCAAGAATTCTGGAGTGGGTACCCTGTCCCTTCTTCAGGGGATCTTCCTGACCCAGGAATTGAACTGGGGTTTCCTGCATTGCAGGTGGATTCCTTACCAACTGAGCTACCAGGGAAGCTCATGTGTGTGTGTGTGTGTGTATGTGTGTGTGTGTGTGTGTATTCAATAAATACAGAAATCTACAAGGGTTAGATTGTTATCCCCAACGGGAGCTATTACTGCTCCCAGGCCTGAGAAGGTGAGGACAGGGAGCACAGGTGAAGACCTCAAGAAGACCTGTGCACAGAGAGAACCACCTGCTAGGGACTGTGGCCTTCCCAGAGGATGCAGCCCCCTGCAGCGACTAGCAGAGAGGAGCAGGGAAACACTTAACCAGACCTCATACCCTTTCTGTTTTCATAGTCCCTGCCCGGGAGGAGGAAGGCAAGGGCGGTTCCTGAAATAATTTATGGGAGTCGGCCTCCCAGGGCACCAAGCAGGGTGAAGCGTGAAGGATGGGGAGTCAGTCTGTAGGGACGACGGAAGGATATACAGCCCAGACCTCTAGTTACCTAAGTGACACCATGGAGAGTACTCCTTTGCTGCGACCACAAGTAGCCTAGAACCTGGAAACAAAGCAGGCCACATGCTCTCTCTCTACTCCTTTTCCTCTCTAAGCTTCTCACATGTGAGCTGCAGAGCTTACTGCAAACAGAGAGGAAAGACAGATGCCCAGTTAAAAATTTGAGTTTCAGGTAATCAATGAAATAGATACATACATGCATAATCAATGATGTGTGTGTGTGTGTGTGTGTGTGTGTGTGTTCATCCTATACTTTATTAGGTAAACCTAGTCCCAGGCCTTCCAGGGACCCCAGATGTACTTCAGTAGGCATGTGGAAAGACGCAGAGACAGAGAGTGATTGCTTCCACATCTGGCTCTTGCAGGTGGAGGCAGCAACCAAGTTTGAGGGGAATCTGGGTCCTTCCCCTTTGCCAGCCACAAGGAAGGCGCAGAGAAGACCAAGGAGGCAGTGGGGTGAGGGTCTTTGCCTGCTAGCTTCTCAGGCTTGGAGGATACTTGCCTTGGCTACCCAATTGCCTATTATGCTTCAGTCAATGAAGAAAAGACTGTTTAATTGGAAAGGATAGGTCTTAGTATCTAGTTGCGGCACATAGCCTCAAGTCCTTAGACCCAGAAAAATCACATCCCAGAGAATTAAAGAAACTACAGATAGACATTATCAATAACTCACAGAAATCACAGAAGATACAGTATAATCTGGAAGATCAGAAGTGGACAAAGGCCTAAATATTTGATTAAAGGCAGATGAGATTTAATAGCGTGTCTTCCCACAATGCAGGCAGATTCTTTATCATCTGAGCCACAAGGAAAGCCCAAGACCAGTGATCCAGAGATTAATCCCTGACAAAATGTAAAAGAAAATTATTAAACACATGCCTTCTGGAGCACTTTTAACATACAAAATAAGCACACAAAGCTCAGATAGGTTCATTAAGCCTGAGTCCTGCTGAACCGGCCCTTTCCTTTTCTCTGATAGCAAGGTTGGGTTGATGGGTCAAGGCAGGACCATAAACATAGTATATTTTGAATTCAAAATAGTATTTGACAATTTCTTATGAAGTTTTTGTAGATATATGAGAGCAGTGAGCAGGATATTAATTCAGTGAGGTCCATTCCAGGGTGGTAACTCTCCACGTACTGAGTGTTAATGTCTTGAAGTCACTAGGAAGGAATTTTGGTGTGTGCATGCATGGGTGCATGCTCAGTCATGTCCGACTCTTTTGTGACCCTATGGACTATAGCCTGCCAGGCTCCTCTGTCCATGGGATTTTCCAGGCAAGAATACTGGAGTAGGATGCCATTTCTTCTCCAGGGGATCTTCCCGACCCAGAGATAGAACCCACATCTCCTGTATCGGTAGATGGAGTCTTTACCCCTGAGCCACCTGGGAATTCTGAGGTTTAGTAGTGGACTTATGTAAAATGGTCTTAAGCACCACTCTGGATACCATATCTTTTAAGAGAGATTATTTTTAAAAAACTGGAAACCAGAAGGGAATCGATGTAGGAGAAAGGTGTTAAAATAATATGAGAGAAGCATTGAAAGAACTGTAAATGTTTAATTTAGATAAATGAAATATTAAATTATGGTTAAACATAGAATCATACATGGAAGGAGAGATAAATCAGAAGTTTGAGTTGAACACATACATACTATTATATATAAGATAGATAACCATAAAGGGCCTACTGTATAGCACAGGGAACTCTACTCAATATTCTGTGATAAACTATTTGAAAAAAGAATCTAAAAAGAATGAAGATACATATATGTATAACCGAATCACTGTGCTGTACATGTGAAACTAACACAACATTGTAAATCAACTATACTCCAATAAAATATTGAAAGTGTTAGTCCCTCAATCATGTCTGACTCTGCGACTCCATGGACTGTACCCCTCCAAGCTTCTCTGCCCATGGGATTCTCCAGGCAAGAATCCTGGAGTGGGTAGCCATTCCCTTCTCCAGGGGATCTTCCTGACCGAGGAGTTGAATCCTGGTGTTCTGCATTACATGCAGATTTTTTGCTGCCTGAGCCACCAGGAAAGCCTCAATAAAATATTAATAAAATTAAATTAAATAGAACTAGATTGAGCCATCCAGTCTCCTTAAAATTTAACTGACGATAAATTGGGTTTAATTGAGTCTACTTACACCAATATCAACGTTTGTTAAGTACCTGTTATTTGCAAATGCTCTATCAGATGCCAGGAATTCCAAAATAAGCAAGTTTCATCCTGAATGACAGCCTACATCTCCCCTGTCACATCTTCAAATATTTAACAGGCTATCACAGGGAAGACAGTATGAATGTAGCCTGTCCTCTGAAAGGCACAGCTAGGGCTTATAAGTAGAACCTACAGGAAGGTGAATAATACAGGAAGAACTTTCCACTAACACATGTTGTGTGATGCTGGAGGGGGTTTGCTTTGAAATCAGTGAGGTCCACAGGAAGATTGGATAATCTATCCCTGCCTGGATCTCTTGTCATTTCTCAGTTGGAGAGGAAATTAGCCCAAATGACCTCTAAGGTCCCTATGTGTGTGTTCCCGGACTAATAAATGCACAGCCAATAAGAGAACAACTACTATGGAAAGTTTGTACTAAATATAACAAATATCTTCAATTTTATTTCTTGTTTCATTATCTCTTGGTTTTGATGGTTGATTTGCCTCATTAAAGATAACATAAAAGAAACTTTCTGAGTTTCATGGCATTCTGTACAGCAAACGTGAAACCTCAAGGGGGAATTCAGAGGAATAACTCATCAATCACTGTGACATGAGCCCTTAGATGTTCTCCAGCTTAGGCAAGATAAGATGTCTGTGATCATTCAATCCATTCATTCGAAAAATATTTCTTGAGCACCTAATATGCCCCAGATGCTGTGCTAATTATAGGAAAAACTGTTCAGTGGTGAATAAGATAAACATTCCTCCTGGTTTTATGAGATTGCTGTTTTAGAGGTGAATATAGACAAATAGCATAAGCAGTTCCAAATAATGCCATCAGTGCTCTAAAGAGAGAAGTACAGCGTGCTCAAGTGGGACATCCGAATTTCAGAGGATGAAGGATGACCCTATACACTTGTGGCTTCAGGGAAGGATTTCTGGAAACAAACATGTCTGAGCTGAGACACGAAGAATGGTTTGAAATAGGAGTTAGCTGGGGGAGGAGCTAGAAGCTGCATAGAGCTCATTTAAGTAGCCACGGTTGCATCTTTTTAAAAAATATTTATTTATTTGGCTGTGCTGGCTCTCAGTTGCTTCATGCTGGGTCTTTTAGTTACTGCATGTGAAATCTAACTCCTGACCAGGGACTGAAGCCAGACCCCCTGCACTGGGAGTGTGGCGGCATAGCCTCCCGGACCACTAGGGAGGAGGCCCCAGTGCGCTTGCATCTTCATCTCGCACTCAGCAGTGCCCTTTGACTCGATTCCGCAGAAGCATTTTACCCTTTGAAATTATGATTTTTATGCTTTGTCATTTAACAGGAAATACCATCATTTTTAGTACCATACTGGAAATTGATAGAAAATTCCTATATAAATTCCATCAAAACAGTACTCAGGGAGTTGAGAGAAGGCCAGCATAGCATACTTGCTTACTTATATGATATTAGGTAAGTAAAGTTCCCAGAGTTCCAGTCATGTAGTTTATCGTGAGGACATGTAAGCTCTGTCTCATTCCGCTAATGCCTTACAGAACAGGCTTCCAGCAGTTTCTGAGGCGTCCAGACCACAAGCAAGACTTCGTGTCTCAGTGGCAGGCGGATTTCAACTCCCTTCCTGACGACCTGTGGGATGATGAGGAAACAAAAGCCGAGCTGCACCAAAGAGTGAATGTAAGGGAATCTGACCCACGGGGCCCAGGTCTCCACACTCTCAAACCTCCCACTGCAAAAGCCTCATTTACCCCCTCATTACTTTCATGAGGTATGAGGATGAGGAGTGAAATGGTTTCAACACCAACCTGCCGACTTTCAAGAGCAGTGGCTCTTCAGCACTTTGAATTCAGACTGAGAATCCAATGGTCCATGCTTCTGGAAGGAGGAGCCAAGGCCAGGGATCTAAAGTCATTCCAGCCTCTATTTATTTTGTACACTGTTATGTTAACCACTTTCAGGTCACGTAAGCATGTCCAAGTCTGGTTTTAAGTATGTGCCTGTCTTGGATGCAGTTAAATCGTTGGTTGATGTCAATGAGAAGGGGAATGAAGGAACATTCCAGAAAGCCTGAAGTGTTGCCTCTATTGAATAGATCCCTTGAGGGAAGCTACCAAATCTTATACATTTTTGTATCTCCAGCAAGCATGGTGCCTGGCACTTGGTCAACAGGCAGATTTTCATGAATTCATAAATGGAGTATACATTTAAGTATGTATTTATATATATTACCCTGATGCTTTAGAAAAGATCCTGTGATGTGTAAGAAGCCTGATTTTGATTCCTTACCATTTCCTGTCCCTTACTTTTTCCTGTCAGGGGAGTTCTTTTCCTTGCCCCAACTGAAGCCCACCAGGCTACTCTGTCCATGGGCTTTCCCAGGCAAGAATACTGGAGTGGGAAGCCATTCCCTTCTCCAGAGGATCTTCCCAACTCAGGAATCAAACTGAGTCTCCTGCGTTGCAGGAAGATTCTTTTCCATCTGGGTCACCAGGAAAGCCCTAAATATAGGCTACTAGTGGTCAAATCTGATTATAGTCCCAATGTTTATTTGTACAACAACAACAACAAATTGCCAAGCTCTACCCCATGACCCATTCATCTGCTCTGTTAATATTTATTGAACATCTATCAGGGTCTCAGCACTGTTCCAGGGGCTAGGGATTGAACAGTGGGAAAAAAAGCCTGTGATGTCAGGATGTTTATAATCTGGGGGCCAGAATGCAAAGAATAAGCAATAAGCACATAAATGTACAGTGAGTATGTCACTGGTAAGACCCAAGTGAAGGACAAAGAGCATGGAGGAAAAAACACTGATGTACTATTTAGTATCTAGTGGTTGTGGAAAGGCCCACTCTGAGAAGGTGATATTTGAGCAGACTCAGGAAAGGAGAGAGTGTATGAGCCAGGCAGATCTGGGGAGGAAGAGTGTATCAGCCAGAGAGAAAAGCAAAGGCAATAGAGGAGGAGGGTGCTTGGTGTGTTTAAGAGGCATTGGGAAACCAACTGGGAGCCATAGAAGTTAAGTGAAGGCATTACAGTAACTTGGATGAGCAGGGTGCTGGTAGGTTCTATCAACCAGGTATTGAACTAACAAATGCCCCAGTACTGAAGCATGTTACCTGTTCTTAATCCTAAAACAATCTGCCTTTTCTGTTTCCTACCTATTCACAAAGTCAGCCCTCCTATCAACTCTTCCTCCAGATCAATCGGATGATTGCTAGTAGAATGAGAAGGTTTGGGGACTTAAAATATCTTATGAGCATTTTTCCCCTAATTCCTGAAGTACCATTTGTTTATTGTATACAAATTAGATACTTAAAACAAACAAAATTTTAAAATGACAAATCCATAATCCTATTTGCCAGTAGTTAACCTCTTTTTGGGGTAACAGTCCTTGTTCTTGGCTCATTTCATTTCAATCCTAAGAAGTTAATGATGAGACTCTGCTATCGTGTTATCCTTACCTTACCATTAGAAAACCAAACTATGGAGATAACAGTACTTGCTAAGGCCTCCAAGTGAGTTTGAAACAGAATGAGAGCTAGAAACAAGTCCCCTGCTTCCTCTGCTGTCTTTTTAAAATGTATAAATGTGTGGGGAGTACAAGCCAGTCCTCACTGAATAGCCAATATAGCATTTGTGGAAAGACCCCAGAGACACCCAGATCAGCTCTAAGTAATAGTATATTCTTCTGCCATTAGCACACATCTATTAAAATGGCAGTGATCTTTTCATTTCACATGAAGCCCCCACAAGATAACAAGCCAAAACGCTAAGTGTTCCATAAACACAAAATCACAGAAGTAAAACTCTCTGTAGATACTGGAATAAAACTTGCTCTTGAATTCCTGACTTCACCACGTTGAAACCATCAGCAAGTGATTTAACCACTCTGGGCATCCAGTTTCTCATCAGGAACTTCTCTCTTGGTTATTGTGGGGATGAATGAGGTAATCAATGGCAGGCACTAAACACAATGCCCAAGGCACAGTTAATATTCAAGAAATTATTAATGTTATGAAAACTGTCAAGTTTTATTGGACTATATATTTTTTTCTTAATGGGATTTTTATTAAACAGATATTTTATTGCTATGGATTTCTATGATAGTGTTTATAATTGAGAAATTATTATGTGCTGAATATTGTGCTAAGTGCTTTATGCAAGTTAAGTCACTTCAGTTGTATCCAGCTCTTTGCAACTCCATGGGCTGTAGCCCTCCAGGCTCCTCTGTCCATGGAATTCTCCAGGCAAGAATACTGGAGTGAGTCACCATACCCTCCTCCAGGGATCTCCGCAACCCAGGGATCAAAGTGCTTTATAGGCTTAGGCTGACTATAGCACATCCAAAGGGTAAACAATATCCGCATTTCACAGGTCAAGTAACTGAGCCCTAATCTAGTGGTACATCTTGCTCAAGCCCACAGGTTCATATCCTGACTCCACCACTTGCTCATAGGGTGACTTTAGGAAAAATCCTCTCTGTGGCTGACTCAGATCTTCACCTGCAAAAGGAAGATAATAAGAGTACCTAGGTTTGTTGGGAGGCATTCAATGAGTCAATATAAGTTCACTGACTTCTATTCTGATGCAGTGACACACACAGAAAGGTATTAGCATCACTATTGCTCAGGATCTAGTAAATGGCAGAGATGGGATATTTAAAAGATTTTATTTTACTGCTAACTCTGCAGTACAAAGCTTATCTTCAGACAGCCCCATTAAGTTCAAATACCATTCCTTGATGAATGACATGTTCTACCCATGATTCATTAACAAGCCTATGTATGCCCTTGGATTGCACAGAGCTGCAGATTTCTTCCATCCACAATACACCATTTCCTCAAAAATTCCCCGAGAGGTCTTGTTTCAACCAAACAAGTCTTGTGAGGAAGGATTAGAATACAGAAACCATAGCCCCCCCCCATGAAGAAAGTGAACTGCAGCGGGTTTGAACATGGGTATAGGTTATGCTGACGGAGCGGGGAGGAGGGGGGGTGTTAGAAATTGAGGACCTGACAGAGTAGAAGCAAAATAAAGATTTGTTGAGCAAAAGGATAAAATACATGAATGCATTAGATCTAAATCTTCTTCAGGCACATTTTTAAGACAGGCAGAGGATTTTAGTTTCATTACACAGAGGTCAGCCAAGCTGCAATTCTGAAGCCTCACAGCGTTGCTTCTCTGTGTTCAGGATTTACGGGACCGCCTGTGGGACATTTGCGATGCCCGCAAGGAAGAAGCAGAGCAGGAGCGTCTGGACATCATTAACGAGAGCTGGTTGCAGGACTCGATGGGAATTGCCATGAACCATTTCTTCTCACTGATGCAGGTAAGAGTGGCTGGTCAGAATGACACAGACTCTGCCCTCTATGGCCACAGCCCTCCTGTTAACCACCCCTCTGGGAATGTGAGGGGCCGTTTGGAGCTCATTTCACTCAGAGCACCTGACCCAGTCTTGAGCCCCAACTTGTCAAGGAATTCAGCTGAAATAAACCATTTCAAGCAAACACCAGAACTGGGAACATCTCAAGCGACATCTCACCAGTTGTTCCCAGGTGGCCTGGAGCTGTGGAGGGGACAGCAGAGATGGTGTCTGTCCTGGGTCACTACCTCACCAGCCCCCACAGCAGATACCTGAAGCCTTGCCGCAGAACATGGGCAGGATCCAGTCTCAGCAGGCCCTTGATTCCTGAAAAACATTTGTGTTCAGATTGGCAACACAGACCATTCATAAGAACAACCTAATTAATTTGCTTTTGCAGCCCATTGAAATAATGAATCATGCTGGACCAGCTAATGAGGCAGACGTTGATTTCATCCCAAGAAATTCGTCAATAATAGGGGAGAGAGCACAGACCAAGTCTAGAGACCCAGCTCTCCCAAGAAGAAGAGCTGGAGTGTTTCTAAGAGCTGGAGCAGGGTGGGGTGTCACGGGCAACCTGTGTTTCTCAACTGGCCTCACCTAAAGGAAAAGTAAACTTTCTCCTCTCTTCTTGATGCAAGTAGTTTTACACCTTGGAGCAGGATGTCTTCCTAAGTCAGGCTCCTCTCCTCCCAGAGGACAGGGACCTAGGGCTGCTTCTTTCTCTTCATATGCTGCCATCTCAAAGAGGTAGTTCCCAGGTCCTTGACAGAGACAGTTCTGGTTCCTGGAACCTGAGAAACGATCTGAAGATATTTACATCTCAAAGTGACAGAGAATGGACTTACAAAGACAAATTTCCTAAAGTAAATACTCTCAGACAAGGAAGATCAGGAGCCTGGAGTTAGGGAGAAACATGTCTATAATCTTTTCACACTGAGGGGAATATGAAGGGTATCTTGTGGCTACAGGAGTATTCTTTCCTAAGAAATAGCAGTGAGGATACAGTGGAAAAGGTTACCTTACAGGTCTTGAACTGGTTAGTTTATAGAAGTTATTGCCGGAGATGAGGATAGTTAGCTGAGGCTGGCCAAAGCTGTGCACAGGAGGTGTTCAGTAAATCTTTGTTCAACAAGTGACTTTGAAGGCGAGGACTTCCAGTACTCCAAGAGACAATCATGGCCCACTGGAAGCAGAAGCCTAAGAGACAGGAGCTGCCTCCCTGACTGGTGGCTCTGGGATGCAGAAGAGAGCCACAAGACATGGGTTGTGCTAAGTATGAAGGCGAGACACCCATCAACCTAAACCCGCTGGGGTGACACCCCTGGGGCACCACTTTGGGTAAACGGATATTGAATGTTGGTAAATGTGTGTCAAAAGCTTAGGGTAGAAATAACAGAAATCCAATAGTGAAGGGAAAGGGATTAGAGAATTTTTGTAAATCCCAAGAAGTCCAAGTAATATGCACCTCTTGTGAAAATGGCATAACTCTTCACCCCACAATACTTGCCTTTCAGACTCTCCCTGAGATACAGAATCTACATCTAAAACCAACTAGGAGGGAAAAAGGAGGGTAAAGGAAAGGACAGCAAATAAAAGGCTGTTCCTTAAGTCACTTCAGTCGTGTCTGACTCTGTGCAGCCCCAGAGACAGCAGCCCACCAGGCTCCCCCATCCCTGGAATTCTCCAGGCAAGAACACTGGAGTGGGTTTCCATTTCCTTCACCAATGCATGAAAGTGAAAAGTTAAAATGAAGTCGCTCAGTCATGTCCAACTCCTAGCAACCCCGTGGACTGCAGCCCACCAGGCTCCTCCGTCCATGAGATTTTCCAAGCAAGAGTACTGGAGTGGGTTGCCATTGCCTTCTCCAAATAAAGGCTAATATGTATTAAATTCTTAATCTGCATGTGCCAGACACAGTTCTAAGGATTCTTCAAGTGCAATACATTAAACCTTCATAGGAACCTTAGGCTGTACATGCTATTTTAATGCTCATTTCACAGATGAGGAAACCGAGGCAAACAAAGATGAAGTAATTTGACCAATGCCACATGCCAATCGAGAGAGAACTGGGATTTGGACTCAGGGAGTCTAACTCCTGAGCCAGTACCTCTGACCACTGATTTGTCATCAGTGTTTCCATAGTTAAAGGCTAGCCAATAGAACAGAAAAGGCCTTATTCTGCATGGATTGGCAGAATCCTATAAAAGGGGGGGGGGGAAAAAAAAAGCTGTAAACTACAGGAGAGTAGTAGATTTCAGTTCAATAAGTAAAAAAGAGCCTAATGATTGGAATTGTCCATCAAATAACAGACTTTGCAGGCCCTTAAGCTGCTGGTGCAGGAGCCCATAGCAGAATCTTATGCATATTTGTGGAGGGGAGAAAAATCTTTGTGAAAGTTGTCAAGGGTTTATGGCTAGACAAGTGTTTCCCGAGGTGGATTCTGTAGAACACCACTCCTACAAAATGTTTCACAAAACAAGGACTTGATGATTCAAACTTGATTGAAGACAAAGTTTGTACAAAACAAACTTTAGAAAATGCTATGCAAGATTATTTCTAAGATAGCTTTCAAAACTGAGATTCTATGAAGACAGAAACAATGAGAAAGCATGATTTACTAGCTATCACAAGTGTGAAAAGAATCTTAATTCTGCTTATACGGGTATTGTGGATGTACAATGGCATCTTATTCATAGTAAGCTGTATAATTAGTCAAATTATGTCCCCCAAAATTAAATTAATGTTTCATATAAAATAATATAACAGAGTTAGCCTGAGGCATGGATACCAGCACTGTCTGAAATACCAATTATATAAAATAGGACCTTCTAATCTTAATCATAATTAAAAAGTTCAGTTCTCTAAGTTAAGGAGGAAATAATTTCCTGATTTCTAAATATATTTAACAAATAATGCTAATTTGGTAAACATTATTAAACCATAATGCTTATAGTTAAACAATTTTTATAGCCTCACAATACTTCAGTTCCCCAAATTTATTTGTCAATATCCAATTTGTACAAATTGGGTTTATTAATACATTTTCATGCCACACACTGTAAATGTGATATCATGAAGATTCTCTTGAGTATCAGTTCAGTTCATTTCAGTTGCTCAGTCATGACGGACTCTTTGTGAGCTTATAGACTGCAGCACACCAGGTTCCCTGTCCATCAACAAATCCCAGAGCTTGCTCACACTCATGTCCATCGAGTCAGTGATGCCATCCAACCATCTCATCCTCTGTCATCCCCTTCTCCTCCTGCCTTCAATCTTTCCCAGCACCAAAGTCTTTTCCAATGAGTCAGCGGCCAAAGTATTGGAGTTTCAGCTTCAGCATCAGTCCTTCCAATGAATATTCAGGACTGATTTCCTTTAGGATGGACTGGTTTGATCTCCTTGCTGTCCAAGGGACTCTCAAGAGTCTTCTCCAACAGCACACATTAAAAGCATCAATTCTTTGGCACTCAGCTTTCTTTATAGTCCAACTCTCACATCCACACATGACCTCTGGAAAAACCATAGCTTTGACTAGACAAACCTTTGTCAGCAAAGTAATGTCTCTGCTTTTTAATATGCTGTCCAGGCTGGTCATAGCTTTTCTTCATATCTTATCATATCTTAAGATAATATATAAATGGTAATTTTATTTACAGTATAGAATTAACCAAAGGAATTTCTTCCTATTTCAGTTATTTAGCTAGAAAAGTTTAATACTGCAGAGAGCAGCTTTTTAGGATCAGTTTGGCCCCTCCGTTCCTGTATCAAAAACAAATCTATTGAAACTATTCTTGTCTTTTGTTGTAGACTACAATGCAAAGCAGACACTTATTTTTTCCAAACTCAGTCTGGCAGTACAAGACTATTCCTTGATGTTCTGTCACATAAATGACAACATTACTTGCTTGCTGAATACAGGGACCCCTTTATGAATATTCTGCCAGGCTCCTCTTTCCATGGAACTCTCCAGGCAAAAATACTGGAGTGGGTAGCCATTCCCTTCTCCACGGGATCTTCCCCATCCAGGGATCGATCCAGAGTCTCCCACATAGCAGGCAGACTAACATCTGAGCCACCAGGGAAGCCCCTATAAATATCCTGAGTTAGGTTCAGCAAAGGGCTTTGAACACCAGGTGAATTTTGTTCTTTTTATAAAAGATGCTTTCTATAATTAACTAACTGTTGTGGAACACATCTGCATAAGAGCTTCCATCTTGAGAGTCCCTTGGACTGCAAGGAGATCAAACCAGTCAATCCTAATGGAAATCAGTCCTGAATATTCATTAAAAGGAATGATGCTGAAGCTGAAGCTCCAAAACTTTGGTCACCTGATGCAAAGAACTGACTTATTGGAAAAGACCCTGATGAGTAAAGGCAGGAGGAGAAGGGGATGACATAGAATGAGATGGTTGGATGGCCTCACTGACTTGATGGATATGAGTTTGAGCAAGCTCTGGGAGTTGGTGATGGTCAGGGAAGCCTGGCGTGCTGCAGTCTATGGGGCCACAAATAGTCAGACCTGACTGAGCAACTGAACTGAACTGAACTGGTTTAAGTAGCCCTACTAATAAAAGCAAAGAATGAAGGTCATGGTTACACCACCAGAGAGAAGCACCTATGATATGCCAACTGATCTGACATCTGATAGGAGAGCAGGTTGGAAAACTCATGGTCTGTTTGTGTAATTGACAGTGTGTGGGATCTCACTGCACATACATGTCACAATTATCACAAACGGAAACAACCTGCTGGGAGGGAGTCACTCAGGACTAACTGATGCTCCTCTGTGCTTCTCCATTTCCTGTCCCTCAAGATGCCTACTGGCAAAGTTAGCAGAGGCATTTCATTTTGACCTTGGAGGCGTGACCTCCCTTCTGTTCATGTTGAACAGGAATGGAAACTGTGAGAAAAACAACTATTCATTATCACTTCACCTCACCATTTGTTAGTTCTCCACAGCTACATTTCATAGTCCTACAGGACCAATTCCTAGTCTTATTTTGTGTTTCAGTTCTTCTATAACAGTATATGTATTTATATTATGTATTTTGTGTGTACTTTTAGTATTTACCAAGTCAACTAATGTGTTATGTATGATGAAACACACTCAAATGTTTGTTAATGTATTTCTTGGTTGAATATAGGCCACAAAGAATTCCTAATGTCAAAATAATGACTAATATGTGCTATTTCAGACATCATACTATCTTTTATAACATTATTAAGAGGCATGTAAATGTCATCTTGTTACGTGGACTCATCTTTAATAAGTACACAGAATGCAAACTTACCAACTTTCTTTAATTTTTATGAAATCTTAGGTAAACCCTTAAAACCACTTCTCTTAGTTTCTAGAAAGCTGATTTCAACCTATTATTTTTAAATAGTGTTTACAGAGCTTATATGGAAAATATGTACAGATTATCTTGTTCTGTGTTGGGTATTAATATTCATATTTGCTATTAAAGGCAGAACTGAACCGTTTCCAAGATACGAAGAGATTCCTGCAAGATTATTACAGGGCCATGGAATGTAAAATTCCATTGGATGACACTAAGAGATTCACTCGAGTCCCACTGGTCCAACTGGAGAGTAAAGATATTTTGGAAAGCCATCTTAGGTAAGGTAGACTATCATGGTGCACTGTAATTAGTCTGAGCATAAAGCTTTGTGATTTTAAATTGAATATCATTATAAAACCACACTCCTGTATCTGCTAATCCAAAATCAAAAAAAAAAAAAGGTCTGAAAACTGAATTTCTTTTCTAACTTTGACAAAGACTATTGATATGCATTATTTATTTTACTTATCTACTCACTGATTACTCATTTTTGCTGCAGAGATATAGTGTGTTTTGTAATGGAGTGCTTCCACCAGACTGCTGGGAATGATAGGGAATATATAGTATATACAAATTCTGAATTCTGAAACACTTTTGACCAGAAGGCTTTCTGGTAAGGGATCATGACCCTCTACCACTTTTATGAAAGGTCCCATGCTGTTCTGTGTGTATGGGTGTGTCTGTGTGTGACATCATGTAAATGAAACTGCAAGGCATTATGTATCTTCTTTTACAGTATAGGAAACTGAGAAACAGTAAAGACTCAAACTTATGTGGTTATGTCTTTGTGAGACTGAAACTTCTTAGTGATCTAATATCAGATTCTCACCAGCATGAAAATAAACTTGGTGGTAAGGGTAGAATAAAGATTACATTTTTAGCCAATTACTAGTTATATGTAAGTAAATTAAAACAACTTATTTGGAAAAGTCACCCCCAACTCTCTTAAGCCTTGGTTTCATTATCTGTAAAAGTAGGGTGGTTATGAAGACTGCAGAAAATGAAATCCTCAGAACATATAACACCATAGTCAGAAACCTTGAGACCTAGTCCCAGTGACTCTCGATAAGTGGTAACTATTATCTTTATTGCGTAATATGACAATGAACTATTTTTCCTCACATGCACTGTTTTAATTGTGACTGTCTCTTGTTTTACATCCCTTATGCCATCAAGAATTTGAAATGGCCTGAGCACAACAGGATTCCACAGTGATCTGAGGCCCATTTCTCTGTAGGCCTCTTCCATCTGGGTCTATCATGTCCCTGTCAGGACCACACGTAAGCAAGAAAACACAAAAAGGAAACTCTGTACCCTCTTTTGACTCAAATACAAGATCAGTGTTTTAACTCAGCCAGTGCTGAAAGAGAACATTGCAATTAAAAGCAATAAGAAAATTTCCAAAATGATATGAACCATCAAGTCATCAAAGGAGGCCAAGTTTCAGTGCCCCAGTTAGCAGTGCGTTCTGTTCTTAGCACAAAACAGCAAGTCAGGCATAATGGGGAAGCTGTTAATGTTGGTTAGGAGAATGAGATGGGCAAAAGAACAGCCAGTTCTTATTTCCTACAAAAGTACTCTGCACCAATCTCAGCCTCAAGTCACTGCTGTTTTAAGTATCTCCTGGAACTCTCAGCCAATGGATGTGTCAACTGGCCAACCAACCAGTCAACCAGTCTCTTTAACATGTGTAGGGAAATGAGCACAGCATCAAGCATTTTCACATAGTTTGTCTATTTTATTCCTCCAACAACCTAATAGTAATAATAATGGTATTAACTAATAACAAATAATGTATAAAAATAATAGTAATAATAATATTATTATATTTGTATTCTTCCAAGAGGAATGGAGCCTCAGAAAGTCAAGTGACATGCCCCAGTTAATATCTACTGAAATATCTACTAATATTTCTGGCTAGACCAGAATTTTTCTCAGTAGATGAATTCTAAACCCAGATTCCTTTTTTTTTTTTTACCAGAAAATAATTAAGCAATGTCTATATTGTTTTGAGGTGGAAAGAAAAGGTGATCCAAATACAGTATATTCATTCAAAATACAATTTCAGAGGCAATATGCAGGCATTTTCAACATAAAAGAAGTCAGAAAATATAGCACCCTTGTGACCTTCCTGAAAAACTTTACAAGAAATCTAGCCAATTAAGAGATGAATAAAAATAAATAACTCAGGAATAGAAAAACCATTGTAAAAAGACAGGAGATGAACCTCAAATCCATTTCAATATTAGACTAAGATTAATCAACTATAGGAACTATAATTACAGGAAAAAAAAGGAAATAATGTAAATCCGGATAAAATAACTTGGGGGAATTCCTTGACAGTCCAGCAGTTAGGACTTGGTGCTTTCACTGCTGGGGCCTGGATTCAATACCAAATCAGGGAACTAAAGATCCTACAAGCTAAGGGGCACAGCTAAGAGTAAAAACTAAGCAAAACTTGGGGAACATAAAAAGAAAAAGATAGGAAGACATGAGGAAATATTAAACCCTTCACTTTTTATAGTAGTGTGTCAACTGTTATTTTATGTAATTGAAATATGTAATTTAAAAAATAACTGTAACTTTTCCTGATCTTCATCATATTGCCTTTTCTTAGAATGATTTTAGAATAATTTTTCTGACGATATGTCCAGTTTCAATAATTCTCTTATTTATACTTTAGTTTCTCTTTCCTCTGTTGGAATCAAGTATAATTAAATACTTTTTTTATTATTAATTTTTATTTTTTGGGGGACTTTTTTTTAATTTACTTATTTTTTTTTAATTACAATACTGTATTTGTTTTGCCATACATTGACACGAATCAGCCATAGGTGAACACAATCTCCCAATGCCAAAGCCCCCTCCCACCTCCCACCCCACATCCTCTACTTGAATCATCCTGTGCATCAGCCCCATGCATCCTGCATCCTACATTGAACATAGATTGGTGCTTCGTTTCTTACAGGAAAATATACATGTTTCATTGCCATTCTCCCAAACCATCCCACCCTTTCCCTCTCCCTCAGAGTCCAAAAGTCCACTCTATACCTCTGTGTCTCTTTGTTGTCTCACATATAGGGTCATCATTACTGTCTTCTAAATTCCATATATATGTGTCAGTATACTGTATTGGTGTTTTTCTTTCTGGCTTACTTCACTCTGTATAATCGGTTCCAATTTCATCCATCTCATTAGAACTGAGTCAAATTTATTCTTTCTAAGGGCTGAGTAGTATTCCATAGTGTATATGTACCACAGCTTTCTTATCCATTCATCTGCTGATGGACATCTAGGTTGCTTCCATGTCCTGGCTATTATAAACAGCGCTGCAATGAACGTTGGGGTACATGTGTCTCTTTCAATTCTGGTTACCTCGGTGTGTATGCCCAGCAGTGGGATTGCTGGGTCATAAGGCAGTTCTATTTGCAATTTTTTAAGGAATCTCCACACTGTTTTCGATAATGGCTGTACTAGTTTGCATTCCCACCAGCAGTGTAAGAGGGTTCCCTTTTCTCCACATCCTCTCCAGCATTTATTGCTTGTAGACTTTTGGATCGCAGCCATTCTGACTGGTGTGAAATGGTACCTCACTGTGGTCTTGATTTGCATTTCTCTGATAATGAGTGATGTTGAACATCTTTTCATGTGTTTGTTAGCCATCTGTATGTCTTCTTTGGAGAAATGCCTATTTAGTTCTTTGGCCCATTTTTTTATTGGATCATTTATTTTTCTGGAGTTGAGCTGCATAAGTTGCTTATATATCTTTGAGATTAGTTGTTTGTCAGTTGTTTCAATTCCATTCACCATTGCAATGAAAAGAATAAAATACTTAGGAATATTCCTACCTAAAGAAACTAAAGACCTATATATCGAAAACTATAAAACACTGATGAAAGAAATCAAAGAGGACACTAATAGATGGAGAAATATACCATGCTCATGAGTTGGAAGAATCAATATAGTGAAAATGAGTATACTACCCAAAGCAATCTACAGATTCAATGCAATTCCCATCAAGCTACCAGCAGTATTTTTCACAGAACTAGATCAAATAATCTCAAGATTTGTATGGAAATACAAAAAACCTCGAATAGCCAAAGCAATCTTGAGAAAGAAAAATGGAACTGGAGGAATCAACTTGCCTGACTTCAGGCTCTACTACAAAGCCACAGTCATTAAGAGAGTATGATACTGGCACAAAGACAGAAATATAGATCAATGGAACAAAATAGAAAGCCCTGAGATTAACCCACACATCTTTGGACACCTTATCTTTGACAAAGGAGGCAAGAATATACAATGGAGTAAAGACAGTCTCTTTAATAGGTGGTGCTGGGAAAACTGGTCAACCACTTGTAAAAGAATGAAACTAGACCTGTTTCTAACACCGTACACAAAACTAAATGTAAGACCAGAAACTATAAAACTCCTAGAGGAGAACATAGGCAAAACACTCTCCGACATAAATCACAGCAGGATCCTCTATGATCCACCTCCCAGAATACTGGAAATAAAAGCAAAGATTAACAAATGGGATCTAATTAAAATTAAAAGCTTCTGCACAACAAAGGAAACTACAAGCACAGTGAAAATACAGCCTTCCGAATGGGAGAAAACAATAGCAGACTCCTTTTTTAAATGATATGGTGCCACTGCAGTCCTCCAAAGCAAGGTGTTCAGAACTGCCCCATCTTCAATGTCTAGAGATGATCACACAACCTTTACCTTAACTGATTAGGCACATGAATCTAATATGTCTCAGTGATATAATCATATTACTTGATTATTAAAGTGTCAACTGGCCTTGTGGGTAGGTGGGTACTGAGTCATAAACACATGGCCTCCATAGGTACTGTGCACTGCCAAAATTCCAAACATTGTGATAATCAAAAAGCCAGCTTCAGAAAACCACATCTGATACTTCAAAACATGACCATGCCAGTGATTTGCAAAAATTCACAGCCAGCTTTCTGCATCACTGCTCTATTCCCCAGCAACTTGAGTCTGCCAAGCTAAATGCTTGCTCTTCTCAAGTTTTAGCCAAGGCATCCTGGGAGCTCCTTTCTGCCCAAGCTGAAAGCCCTTCCTATATTCTATCACTGAGCAGGATCCCAGTCACAGTAAGCATTCTCATCTGTGGATCACTGCCTGCAGTTGGCCTCTGAGATCCTGGAATCCTTCAGGGACTGGACATTCCCAGGGGCAGGTCTAAAATCTCTATACAGGGGCAGCAGCAATATGGTTGAGAGCAGGGGGAAAACTTAACTCTGTGTTCTCGCAGCACTTTGCAAAACAGTTCATCATCCATTCTCAAGGTGGGGGAGGGATGCTGGTGCTCTCAAACCTCAGTAAGACACCTCTTGCAGATCTCACATCTATTATAATATATCCCACTTTTAACTGTTCATTTCCAGAAGCCAAGTGCTAGTCATATCAAAAAAGTGATGCTCAAATCTATTTGGTTCTCTTTTTCATGACTGATTTATTCCTTGTCAGAAGTTTATATCCCAGATAAATTCTAAAATTGAATTTCTTCATAAAATTGCCTTCCTCATAATTACCAAGAATTAGTCCTAAAGATTATGTTTTAACATTACTTGTCTCTAGTTTCCTCTTGTTAATAAGAGTCTCTGGATCATAAAAATTTGAATACAGCCTTTCATAGTCTTTTCTCCATCTAAAGGCTCTTGTTCAAATTTGAGAGAGAAATCAAAAGTTTTACAAACAAGCACAAGTTAAGAGAATTCAGCACCACCAAACAAGCTTTACAACAAGCTCTAAAGGACCTCCTCTAGGCAGAAAATGCAAGCCTAGGAAAAGACCTACACAAAATAAACCCAAAACAATTTAGAAAATGTTAATATAATCATACATATTGATAATTACCTTAACTGGAAATGAATTAAATTCACAAACCACTAGGCAAAGACTGGCTAGGCAGATGAAAACATGTGCATATATATAATAATTTTCCTTCCACTTACCACATCATTCCACTTAACCCCCAAATTGTATGTAATTACTTTATATTGTTAGGTTAATCATGTTTCCTTTATGGCTTGCAATTGTAATTATATTTTATATTTTGTCTGGCTATTGATTATGAAAACTGGTAAAGATCTTTTACTATTGTGATTATATCAGTATTATTCACTTAATACCATTGTATCATGATTGGTCATCAGAAAACAATATAAAAAATTAGAATTAAAGTGGTGAGAGTTGAAAAATAAAATAAAATAAAGGGTTCTTCTTAGAACAAGAGAACAAAATTTTCCGAGTAGCATGGCCACAAAATAGAATTTCTTTTTTGTTGATTTTCCCAAGAATTCCCCTGGTTCCTCGAAGATCCATTTCCCCAGAGTCAGCTTTATCCAAACCAAAAATAAAAAGCATCCTGAAGGACAAGATCGATTTCACACTGGAAAGTGTAGAGTTAAACTTTGAGACCAATGAGAAGATGGTGATAGATACGTGGCAGCAGTCTTCTTTGGCAATATCTCATATGGTAAGCAATGCTGGTTATTACATTTTCTTTTAATAACACCCATTCATTGAATTCCAAAATTGGTAATATGCTATGAATGTAAAGTTTACACAATGTTCACAATATACATTTATATCTCCCAGAAGTTTCTTTCTTTTTTTTTTTTTTTCTAAAAGAAATAAGAGACCCAGTAGGGCCAAATTTTTAAAGTCAGGAATTCAGCCTACACTTTCTTTAAGTCTTAATATTACCGTCATTACCATCCAATTGGTTGTCTCTTTCCTGAAGCCCAAACCTTCTGTGATCATATGCTCTTCCAATCCTTGTAGCAGTTATTGTCTCTCCTACTCTTGACTCTTATTGTCTAGGTTATTGTTTATAATTTTTATCTCATTAATGTTTTCCTGAATACTTAACAATTCTAAAACTTTCTGTATCTGCTACACCTATCATAATGCCCACATCTAACACAATACTGAGTCCTCAGTACATTCCTGAGATGCTTCTGCTGCTATGCTGGTGCCACTGATGTTCGTATAAATGATAATGGCAGTGGCAATGAGCTGCAGCCTGCAAAGACCACAGCTACCAAGCACCAGAGAGTAGGAAGCCAGATCTAGAAGTTCTAAAAAGAGATGTTGATTAATTATTATTCTTCATTTAACTGAACATAAACATAATTTACAAGTCTTAGGCATCCCACTAAAATTACCTAGGAAAATAAATTTTAAAATATTAGATTCTCAGAGAGTATCATACAGCACCAAGAGCCCTGGCCATACCTCTTGGTTAAGCTGTGTGATCTCAGGAAAATCACTTAACCTCTCTGAGTCTTCAGTTCCTTATCTGTAACATAAGAGACATTCTACCTAGCCTTTCTTGGATGATTAAAAAGGTCCAGTGAAATAATGAATATGTAAGTTTTTTGGAAACTAAATATAAGAGATCATTATGGTAAGAAATTTGTTTAAAACTGTACCACTTTGCTTTCAGACTTTTGAAAACCATACAGAAATCATAGGAGGAAGGATTGTTTAGTAATTAATATTCCCAATAATTACATTTGAATCCTGATTTTATGACTTAACCCAGGTCTCCCACATTGCAGGCAGATTCTTTACCAGCTGAGCTACAAGGGAAGCCCAAGAATACTGGAGTGAGTAGCCTATCCCTTCTCCAGCAGACCTTCCTGACCCAGGAATTGAACTGAGGTCTCCTGCATTGCAGGTGGATTCTTTACCAACTGAGTTATTAGGGAAGCCCTTTATATTCCTAGTAGACTTCCAAATGATTTTGACATTAAATGACCTTAAGAGAACTTTCCCTGCTGGCTCAGACAGTAAAAATCCACCTGCAATGCAGAAGACCTAGGTTCGATCCCTTGGGTTGGGAAGATCCCCTGCAGAAGGGAATGGCCATGCACTCCAGTATTCTTGCCTGGAGAATTCCATGGATGGAGGAGTCTGGACCCCTACAGTCCATGCAGTCGCAACAAGTCAGACACAACTGAGCAGCTAACACACACAGGCGAAATTTGAGTTTCAAAAAGAGAGGCTTGATTCAATAAAATGATGCAGAGAGAACAGGACCAGCTGAGATCAGGGCAATTGAAATGACAGCACTTTGGCCCGGGCTTTTTCTGTACACAGCAGCTTTACCAAGAGCTATCCACTTAGTATGTTATGTTAATTTTTAGCAGAACTTTCTTCTAATTAGCAGGTATGCAATGATTTCAAAGAAACTAGTCATGTTTAACGCCCACTATGTCAAAGCATTATTTCTAGAGTTTCTTCAGTCTTACAAGCTAGATTACTAGGTGTACTGTGAATTATGTTAATTTTTGAAAGAGACTCAGAGGTGTTTGAGGGAAGTGGACTAGAAAAATGCAGGTAATGATAATCACCATCACCATTATCACAAGGCTGTTTACAGAGGAGAAAAATCCAATTTTAAAGGAAATTGCTAACTTATTGTGCCTTGCAAGAATGGATTCAAAAACAAATTGCTTGCAATTTAGGGGAGTATGTTAACAGTTTTACCAAGAATTTGAAAGTACAGTATATATGATGAAATTCATTTTTAGCAAAAGAGCATCTGATTAAAAAGCATGCACACACACCAAAAAAGCTGCCTTGCTCTTTGAAAACTTTCTGCATCCCTCCGAGGTTCTGCTAATACTGAAAGAGCTGTGGGTATATGTGTGTGCTCAGTCACTCAGTCGTGTCCAACTCTTCATGACCCCATGGACTGTGTAGCCCACCAGTCTTCTCTGTCTATGGAATTTTCCAGGCAAGAATGCTGGAGCGAGTTGCCTTTTCCTATTCCAGGGGATCTTCCTGACCCAAGGATCAAACCCTCATCTCTTACGGCTCCTGCATTAGCAGATGGATTCTTGACCACTGCGCCAGAAGCTGTGGATATATTCTGTAGCATATGGTTATGACCAAGAAGGATGGTCTGGGGAGGGAGGAGGGAGGGGGGTTCAGGATGGGAACACATGTATATCTGTGGCAGATTCATGTTGATGTATGGCAAAACCAATACAATATTGTAAAGTAATTAACCTCCAGTTAAAATAAATAAATTTATATTTAAATAAAAAACAAAGTACAGGCAGCTCATAACTGAAAAAAAAAGAAAGAAAGAAAGCCTGTCAATCAGTAAGCCTTTCCTGGGCATCTTCTATGAGTATTAACACAGATGCTTAAAGCTATGGATAAAACTAAGACAGAGGGCTGGCTTAGCTCTTGGGAACTCTCAGCCCATTTCAAGATTGGAGACAAGCGTTAATAGTCATAGAACAGTTGAAAGCTTCCCTGGAGGCTCAGATGGTAAAGAGTCTGCCTGCAATGTGGAAGCCCTAGTTTCGATCCCTGAGTTGGGAAGATTCCCTGGAGAAGTAAATGGCAACCCACTCCAGTATTCTTGCCTGGAAAATCCCTTTGAGAGAGAAGCCTGGCAGGCTGCAGTTATGGGGTTGCAAAGAGTCAGACACAACTAATGACTAACACGCAGAACAGTTGAGGACAGTTACACGCTGAGCCACGGTTGTGAAGCTTGGTGGGACTCTGCAGCAGGGATCTGGAGAGCACAGGAATTGGCTGGCCAATGTTGCCCACAAGACAGCAAACTTCTTTGAAGATAAACATTAGATTGTGCCTTTTTCATCTTTCTGTTCACCTCTATCCAACTTCCCTTTTCTCCTCCAGGCCCCTAACCCAATTCTCCCCAGAAATGTCATCAGACTTGGACACAATAAGAACACTATAAACAAACTCCGTGGACCTCCATTTCCTCACCAGTTGCCTTACTGAGATTTTTAAGTTTTCAGCCATTTCTTGCTACTGCCACCATGGTGTGTGTGAAAGGGAGAAAGAAAACCTTGAAAACCTTGTCTCAGCTTTCATTTCTCAGTTTGATACCCATAAATGCCCTTCACCTCTCCAGTAGCCATTGGACACATTTTAGCAGATCTAGTCTTTCTTTTATAATTTATTTTATTTTTAATTTTTATTTGACCTTGGATCATAGTTGATTAACAATGTTGTGTTAGTTTCAGGTGTGCAGCAAAGTTATACATATATACATTTCTATTCTTTTCTGGTGGTTTCCCTGGTGCCTTGGATGGTAAGGCTTCCCTCCTAGCTTAGTCAGTAAAGACTCTGCCTGCAGTGAAGGAGACCTGGGTTCGATTTCTGGATTGGGAAGATCCCCTGGAGAAGGAAATGTCAACCCACTCCAAGTATTCTTGCCTGGAGAATCCCATGGACAGAAAAACCTTGCGGGCTACAGTCCATGGGGTCGCAAGAGTCGGACACAACTGAGTGACTTTCACTACTACCCACTCCAGTATTCTTGCCTGAAGAATTCTATGGACAGAGGAGCCTGGCGGCCTATAGTTCATGGGTCACAAAGAGTCAGACATAACTGAGCTACTAACACATGTACTTTTTCAAATTCAATCCCATTCCTGGGCGTATATCAGGAAGATAACATGGTTTGCAAGTTGCGGTCCTTCTAACTGCAGGCACAGCTGCAGCTGCACAAGCCCCAAGACAAGGTTTCCTGAGGCCCACAGAGCAGGGAGAGGGAGGGGTCCCAGCAGCAGCTCACCCCACCCCATTCATCAGCTGTTGTGTTGTGACCACATAGTTAATTTCTTACACCAGAAAATCTGTGAGAGTGAAAGGAGGAGGGCACACACATGGAGAGAAGCTGAAAGTCTCCCAGAGAGAGGAAGTTAAGAACCAGCAATGTTGTTAGTCGTCCTCCATGAACACTGTACATTCCTGGGATGATGTTTAGTGTTAGAATAGAATGGGAGCCCAGGATTCAAGTGTCGGTGAGCCCAGTTAATACAGGGCACAGACTCCCAAAACTTGACTGAAGAACAAGACAGATTCTCACTAACTTTATGTACAAAGCACAGACATACATAAAGTACACAGGCAGGTACACTTCTGCAGTATTCAGATTTCATGGAGGGGAATGTAATTAGGAGAAATGGACATAAAAACAATCAATAACAAAAACAAACAAACAAACAAAAAAGATTGAGAAACACTGATTTAGGGGAATGCCCCAGATTGAAAGCCAAGAGATAACAGGAACTTGGAAGAATCAGTTCAGTTCAGTCACTCAGTCATGTCCAACTCTTTGTGATCCCATGGACTGCAGGACACCAGGCTTCCCTGTCCATCACCAACTCTCAGAGCTTGCTCAAACTCACATCTATCAAGTCGGTGATGCCATCCAACCATCTCATCCTCTGTCATGCCCTTCCCTTCCCACCTTCAGTCTTTCCAGCATCAGGGTCTTTTCCAGTGAGTCTGTTCTTTGCATCAGGTGGCCAGAGGATTAGAGTTTCAGCTTCAGCATCAGTCTTTCCAGTGAATATTCAGGACTGATTTCCTTTAGAATGGATTGGTTTGATCCAGTCCAAGGGACTCTCAAGAATCTTCTCCAACACCACAGTTCAAAAGCATCCATTTTTCAGTACTCAGCTCTCACATCCATACATGACTACTGGAAAAACC
Organism: Nanger dama; assembly: GCA_917880005.1. NCBI lineage: Eukaryota > Metazoa > Chordata > Mammalia > Artiodactyla > Bovidae > Nanger > Nanger dama. The sequence continues at coordinate 998,964 of CAKJTW010000040.1, forward strand.
ATAGCTTTGACTAGATGGACCTTTGTTGGCAAAGTAATGTCTCTGCTTTTTAATATGTTGTCTAGGTTGGCCATAGCTTTTCTTCCAAGGAGCAAGTGTCTTTTAATTTCATGGCTAGTCACCATCTGCAATGATTTTGGAGCCCAAAATATAGTCTGTCACTGTTTCCATTGTTTCCCCACTATTTGCCATGAAGTGATGGGACCAGATGCCATGATCTTCTTTTTCTGAATGTTGAGTTTTAAGCCAACTTTTTCACTTTCATCAAGAGACTCTTTAGTTCTTCTTCACTTTCTGCTATAAGGGTGGTGTCATCTACATATCTGAGGTTATTGATATATCTCCCAGCGATCTTGATTCTAGCTTGTACTTCATCCAGCCTGGCATTCCATGTAATGTATTCTGCATATAAGTTAAATAACTTGGAAGAATAGTGAGCATTCAACCCATAGGTCTGAGATTGAGAAAGAAATGCTTGCATGACTCTGAAGCTTTCCAGGTTTGGAGACAGCAATGAGGAAACAGAAAGACGCATGGCAGGAAGGGCTTGAGAAAGTGAGTGGCTGCCACACAGATGGCCTCAGAAAGCCACATTTGGGGACAGAGACAGGTTTCCATTTAAGTGAAACATCAAAGTGTGTTCTGTAAAGACTCAGTAAAAGGAGGTTTCAATGACATTGGGTGATGACTCAATCCAAATAGTTATCATCTTCATAAATGTTGCACTATCTGAAGTGTTGCTCTTATACAACCAGGTGGCTGCTGAAATTCATCAGAGGCTCATGGAAGAAGAAAAAGAAAACCAGCCAGCAGAAACAAAAGAAAACTTCCTCAGGCAGCTGCAAAAAAAAAGTGAAAAGGAGCCTCCGCCACCACCACCACCACCCAAGAAAAAGAAAGAGGACAAAAAAGGAAAAGGTATTCACAGCTTTAGCATCCAGAACCATGGATACTTAACCTCTCTTTGGTGGAAAATAAGCACTTAACCAGGCACATGAGCCTCTGAGCTACTAGAATGCTGTTCATTAGGTTTTATTTAGAGACTCAGGAATCTGTAAGCTCGAATGTCAGCTGGCAAACATTCTCCATGCCAGCCCATTTTAAGTTGTTTATCCACATAACCAAGTGTATCCAGGGGGAAAGAAATCTCAAAGACATGTGAAAAGAACCCCAAGATGACACTGTGCAATCTGAAAAGTATGTGCAAGGGGACTGACAGTAGCTGCCTTAGTCAACAGAGGGTTACAAGTAACAGGTGGTAGTTTAGTCACTCAGTCATATCCAGCTTTTTTGTGACCTCATGGACCATCGTAGCCCTCCAGGCTCCTATGTCCACAGAATTTTCCAGGCAAAAATATTGGAGTGGATTTCCATTTCCTTCTCCAGGGGATCTTCCTGACCCAGGGATGGAACCAGTATCTCTTGCATCACCTGTACTGCAGGCGATTCTTTACTGCTGAACCACCAGGGAAGCCCAAAAGCTAATTCTGTGTGTGTAAATTTCAGGCTTGAAGTGAAAGTGAGAAAGTGTTAGTCACTCAGTCGTGCTTGACTCTTTGTGACAATATTGACTGTAGCCCGCCAGGCTCCTCTGTCATGAGATTCTCCAAGCAAAAATACTGGAGTGGGTTGCCATGCCCTTAGGTTTAATTCAAATCTCAGGTTTAACTTAACCTCCTGGAGGCCTCCTCCTGCCTAAAACTCTTTAACGTAGAGTAAAAAGAGGAAAGAAAACTTAAGTTGGGAGACACCTTCAATAACCTTGGGGATGAGCTCCACCACCGATATTTTCTGCCCTCTGAATGCTCCTGCTTGTACATTCCTGAAGTGACTTGAGGCCAGAAAGAAAGAGAGGGAAGCATATGAGCAGAAGTCCCTCCACTGATCAGTTGCTCCTGATTGTGTTTGTTAGGACCCCACCATGCAGAACACAATGAAGATGAGTTCGAGGGACCCAATAGTGAACTTACATAAAAATCAGAAACATGGTCCCTGCCCTGACAGAATTGTAGTCTAAGGCAGAGACAGACATGTGACCAACCATTATTCTTTATGTGGAAGTACAGGGCCCTGGGGTCACCATGGGGTTGCAAAGAGTTGGACATGACTGAGCAACTGAACTGAACAGGTCCCTGGAGAGCACAGCCACCTCACTCCATCTGAGGAAGTAGGAAGTGCTTCCTGGGTGGAGTGCATCCAGGTATCTAGAGTGGGAGTTACAACAAAGCCCTGAGGGTGGGGGAAGTGTGAGGTGATGGCACCTGGAAAAGAGGAAAGCGCAGCACTACAATTAAGAGCTGGTGACCCTCATTTGTCTCAAATGGTGAACATAAAGGAAAAAATCAGCATTTGAAGGAAATGATTCAGTTTACTTTAATGGAATAGTTAGTTGGGTCAAATTTCCTAATTTTACAGATGCTAATACAGAAACCCAGAAAGATTAAGGGCTCTTTCATCTGTGTACTTACATCCACTACTGCAAATAAGATGCAACACATCTGATGACAATTTCTTTGTTAATATTTGTCTTCTTCCCCAAATTTGAACCCCTTGAGATCAGACATCCAGGAAAGATTTATTGAACTAAGTAGAATTGTATAAGCTGGGCTTGCAGCTAGAATCACACTGCCATTTCTTAGGGGTACATTCTCAGGCAAACACTGACAAATCCTTATTTTCTAATTCTCATAGACTATCTCTGAAGTACTTGTAGTTAAGTACTAGTTAAAAAACAATGAAGGGGGGTGTTCCTAAGATGGTGGAGGAATAGGATGGGGAGACCACTTTCTCCCCCACAAACTCACCGAAAGATCATTTGAACGCTGAGCAAATTCCACCAAACAACTTCTGAACGGTGGTGGAGGACACCAGCCACCCAGAAAGGCAGCCCATTGTCTTTGAAAGGAGATGTTTTATCATCAGTGGGGCATGGATGGAGAACTCTTGAGGCTACTGTAAGAATAAGACTGAAAACCAGAGGCAGGAGACTTAAATTCAAAACTTGAGAACACCAGAAAATTCCTGACTCCGGGGAACATTAATTGACAAGAGCTCATCCAAAAGCCTCCATACCTACACTGAAACCAAGCTCCACTCAAGAGCCAGCAAGGTTCAGAGCAAGACATACCAAGCTAATTCTCCAACAGCATAGGAACATAACCCTAAGCATAAAAATACAGGAGGCCAAAAGTCACACCAAACCCATAGACATCTCAAAACTCACTACTGGATACTTCATTACACTCCAGAGAGAAGAGATCCAGCTCCACCCACCAGAACACCGATGCAAGCTTCCCTAACCAGGAAACCTTGACAAGCCACTCGTCCAACCCCACCCACATGGAGGAGCCTCTACAATGAAGAGGACCACAAACTTTCAGGATATAGAAAGGCCACCCCAAACACAGCAATCTAAACAAGATGAAAAGGCAGAGAAATATTCAGCAGGTAAAGGAACATGATAAATGCCCACCAAACCAAACAAAAGAGGAGGAGATAGGGAGTCTACCTGGAAAATAATTCAGAATAATGATAGTAAAAATGATCCAAAATCTTGAAAACAAAATGAAGTTACAGATAAATAGTCTGGAGACAAGGATTGAGAAGATGCCAGAATGTTTAACAAGGACCTAGAAGAAATAAAAGAGTCAATCAGTAATGAATAATGCAATAACTGAGATCAAAAACACTCTGGAGGGAACCAACAGTAGAATAACTGAGGGAGAAGATAGGATAAGTGAGGTGGAAGATATAATGGGGGAAATAAATGAAGCAGAGAGGAAAAAATAAAAAGAATTAAAAGAAATGAGGACAACCTCAGAGACCTCTGGGACAATGCCAAACACTCCAACATTCAAATCATAGGAGTTCCAGAAGAAGAAGACAAAAAGAAAGGCCATGAGAAAATACTTGAAGAGATAATAGTTTAAAACTTCCCTTAAATGGGCAAGGAAATAATCACCCAAGTCCAAGAAACCCAGAGAGTCCCAAACAGGATAAATCCAAGGTGAAACACCCCAAGACACATATTAATCAAATTAACAAAAATCAAACACAAAGAACAAATATTAAAAGCATCAAGGGAAAAATAACAAATAACACACAAGGGGATTCCCATAAGGATAATAGCTGACCTTTCAATAGAAACTCTTCAGGCCAGAAGGGAATGGCAGGACATACTTAAAGTGATGAAAGAGAAAAGTCTACAATCCAGATTACAGATTACTGTACCCAGAAAGAATCTCATTCAAATATGAAGGATAAATCAAAAGCTTTACAGACAAGCAAAAGCTGAGAATTCAGCACCAACAAACCAGCTCTTCAAAAATGCTAAAGGATCTTCTCTAGACAGGAAAGACAGAAAAGATGTATAAACTCAAACCCAAATCAACAAAGTAAATGGCAACGGGATCATACTTATCAATAATTACCTTAAATGTAAATGGGTTGAATGCCCCAACCAAAAGACAAAGACTGACTGAATGAATACAAAAAACAAGACCCCTATATATGCTGTCTACAAGAGACTTACCTCAGAACAAGGATCACATACAGACTGAAGGGCTGGAAAAAGATATTTCACACAAATGGAGACAAAAAGAAAGCAGAAGTAGCAATACTCATATCAGATAAAATAGATTTTGAAATAAAGGCTGTGAAAAGAGACAAAGAAGAACACTACATAATGATCAAAGGATCAATCCAAGAAGAAGATATAACAATTACAAATATATATCCACCCAATATATGAGCACCACAATATGTAAGGCAAATGCTAACAAGTATGAAAGTGGAAATTAACAGTAACACAGTAATAGTGGGAGACTTTAATACCTCACTCACACCTATGGATAGATCAACTAAACAGAAAATTAGCACAAAAACAAAAACTTTAAATGATACGATGGACCAGTTAGACCTAATTGATATCTATAGGACATTTCAGCACAAAACAATGAATTTACCCTTTTTCTCAAGTGTACAGGAACATTCTCCAGGATAAATCACATCCTGGGCCATAAATCAGGCCTTTGTAAGTTCAAAAAAATTGAAATCATTCCAGGCATGTTTTCTGATAACACTGTGGTAAGATTAGATGTCAACTATAGGAAAAAAACTATTAAAAATACAAACATATGGAGGCTAAACAGCATGCTTCTGAATAACCAACAAATTAAAGAAGAAATCAAAAGGAAATCAAAATATGCATAGAAATGAATGAAAATGAAAACACAACAACCCAACACTTATGGGATTCAGTAAAAAGCAGTGCTAAGGGGAAGGTTCATAGCAATACAAGCTTACCTCAAGAAACAAGAGAAAAATCATATAAATAACCTAACCCTACATCTAACACAACTAGAAAAGGAAGAAATGAAGAAACCCAGGGTTAGTAGAAGGAAAAAATATATAAAAATTAGAGCAGAAATAAATGAAAAAAAAAGACTATAGCAAAAATCAGCAAAGCTAAAAGCTAATTCTTTGAGAAGATAAATAAAATAGACAAACCATTAGCCAGACGCATCAAGAAAAGGGGGAGAAGAATCAAATCAACGAAATTAGAAATGAAAATGGAGAAATCACAACGGACAACACAGAAATACAAAGGATCATAAGAGACTACTATCAGCAACTATATGCCAATAAAATAGACAACCTGGAGGAAATGGATGAATTCTTAGAAAAGTATAACTTTCCAAAACTGAACCAGGAAGAAATAGAAAATAGAAAATCACAACATGGAAATCAAATCTTCCAGAAAACAAAAGCCCAGGACCAGATGGCGTCACTGCTGAATTCTACCAAAAATTTAGAGAAGAGCTAACACCTATCCTACTCAAACTTCCAGAAAATTGCAGAGGAAGGTAAAATTCCAAACTCATTCTATCACCGTAATACCAAACCCTAATACCATCACCCTAATACCAAACCCAGACAAAGATGCCACACAAAAAGCAAACTACAGGCCAATATCACTGATGAATATAGATTCAAAACTCCTTAACAAATTTCTAGAAAGCAGAATCCAACAACATATTAAAAAGATCATACATCATGACCAAGTGTGCTTTATCCTAGGGATGCAAGGATTCTTCAGTATCCACAAATCAATCAATGTGATACACCACATTGACAAATTGAAAGATTAAAAACTATATGATTATCTCAATAGATGCAAAAAAGCCTTTGACAAAATTCAACATGCATTTATGATAAAAACCCTCCAGAAAGCAGGAATAGAAAGAACATACCTCAGCATAATAAAAGCCATATATAATAAACCCATAGCAAGCATTATCCTCAATGGTGAAAAATTGAAAGCTTTCCCCTAAAGTCAGGAATAAGACAAGGGTGCCCACTCTCACCACTACTATTCAACAGAGTTTTGGAAGTTTTAGCCACAGCAATCAGAGCAGAAAAAGAAATAAAAAGAATCTAGATTGGAAAATAAGAAGCAAAATTCTCACTGTTTGCAGATGACATGATCCTCTACATAGAAAACGCTAAAGACTCCACCAGAAAATTTCTAAAGCTCATCAATGAATGTAGTAAAGTTTCAGGATATAAAATTAACACACAGAACATTCCTATACACTAACAATGAGAAAACAGAAAGAGAAATTAAGGAAACAATTCCATTCACTATTGCAACAAAAAGAATAAAATACTTAGAAATAAATCTACCTAAAGAAACAAAAGACCTATATATAGAAAACTAGAAAATAGTGGTGAAAGAAATCAAAGAGGACACTAATAGATGGAGAAATACACCATGTTCATGGATCAGAAAAATCAATATAGTGAAAATGAGTATGCTTCCCAAAGCAATCTATAGATTCAGTGCAATCCCTATCAAGCTACCAATGGTATTTTTCAGAGAACTAGAACAAATAATTTCACAGTTTGTATGGAAATACAAAAAACCTCAAATAGCTAAAGCAATCTTGAGAAAGAAGAATGGAACTGGAGGAATCAATCTGCCTGACTTCAGGCTCTACTACAAAGCTACAGTCATCAAGACAGTATGGTATTGGCAAAAAGACAGAAATATAGATCAATGGAACAAAATAGAAAGCCCAGAGATAAATTCACACACCTATGGACACTTTATCTTTGACAAAGGAGGCAAGAATATACAATGGAGAAAAAGCAGTCTCTTTAACAAGTGGTGCTGGGAAAATTGGTCAACCACTTGTAAAAGAATGAAACTAGAACACTTTCTAACACCATACACAAAGATAAATTCAAAATGGATTAGAGATCTAAATGTAAGACCAGAAACTCTTAAACTGTAAAGGAAAACAGGAAAAACACTCTGACATAAATCACAAAAGGATCCTCTATGATCCACCTCCCAGAATAATGGAAATAAAAGCAAAAAAAAAAAAGAGAGAGAGAGAGAGAGAGACCTAATTAAACTTAAAAGCTTGTGCACCACAAGGGAAACTATAAGCAAGGTGAAAAGACAGCCTTCAGAATGGGATAAAATAATAGCAAACAAAGCAACTGACAAAGAATTAACCTCAAAATATACAAGCAGCTCCTGTAGCTCAATTCCAGAAGAATAAATGACCCAATCTAAAAATGGGCCAAAGAACCAAGCAGAAATTTCTCTAAAGAAGACATACAGATGGCTAACAAACACATGAAAAGATGCTCAACATCACTCATTATCAGAGAAAGGCAAATCAAAACCACAATGAGGTACCATTTCACACCAGTCAGAATGGCTGCTATCAAAAAGTCTACAAACAGTAAATGCTGGAGAGCATGTGGATAAAAGAGAACCCTCTTACACTGTTGGAGGGAATGCAAACTAGTACAGCCACTATGGAGAACAGTGTGGAGATTCCTTAAAAACTGGCAATAAAGCTACCATATGACCCAGCAATACCACTGCTGGGCATGCACAGCCAGGAAACCAGAATTGAAAGAGATACATGTACCCCAATGTTCATTGCAGCACTATTTATAATAGCCAGGACATGGAAACAACCTAGATGTCCATCAGCAGATGAATGGATAAGAAAGCTGTGGTACATATACACAATGGAATATTACTCAGCCATTGAAAAGAATGCATTTGAATCAGTTCCAATGAGGTGAATGAAACTGGGGCCTACTATACAGAGTGAAGTAAGTAAGAAAGCAAAACACCAATACAGTATATTAACACATATATATGGAATTTAGAAAGATGGAAAAGATGACCCCATATGCGAGACAGCAAAAGAGACACAGATGTAAATTACAGTCTTTTGGACTCTATGAGAGAAGGCGAGGGTGGGATGATTTGAGAGAATAACACTGAAACATGTATATTATCATATGTGAAACAGATCACCAGTCCAAGTTTGATGCATGAGACTGGGTGCTCCAGGCTGGTGCACTGGGATGACTCTGAGGGATGGAATGGGGAGGGAGGTGGGAGGGGGGTTCAGGATGGGAACACATGTACACCCATGGCTGATTCATGTCAATATATGGCAAAAACCACTAAAATATTGTAAAGTAATTAGCCTCCAATTAAAATAAATAAATCAATTTTTTTAATGAAATGAACTATGAATTATTGACCATAGGCTACATTTCCACTGTATCTGCATGAGGTTGTTCTCTGGTCTTTCTTGATGAGGACCTGGGGAACACTGGGAGTGCAAGTGTCCTTTGAAGACGGTTGTTTCCCCAGGTGGCCAGCACAATCTTGGGGTTTGCTAGTTTCTGTTCCCAAACTCTAAATTGAACCCTCTTTGGAGTCTGTGACCATGTCTGCACTAGCCCCATATCTCATCTTTCCATGATGCTACATGAACGGGGCATTTTTATATGTGTCCAGCCAGATACCACGTGGAGAATTCTCAAGGAAGGATTAATGTTTCCTCACTCACACTGTCTGGCCTGGGGTCTCTCCTTCCCAAGTCACTAGACATGCATAGCTCTACACACTCCACTTTGTAGGCATTTTATCCAAGACCCTGCGTGTATACTTGCCAACTAGCAGATAACTCAGCATGATTCACTGCTCTTTCAGGTAGATCCCCACCTGTGGCAGAAGCTGCTCCTGCAGTAGTGCCAGCAGAAGAGACTGAGGAAGTGGAAGTAAAAACGAACCGAAGCTCAGAATAAAGGAAGAGCATCTTGCTGCCCTGCAATTTGAAGGTAGCAGTTGGAAAGAACTAAGATGATATTCTGAGTAGAAAATAGACCAGTAGGCAAGCAGCCCTTGGCTGGCTTTGTGTCGATGAGGCACAAGCAAACTGACTGAAAGGCATAACACTCAGTTGGCTGTTTTCATGTGACCATATGAAAACTAGATCTGACTGTTGTATGATTGTCGGCTGGGTTCTCAAAAAGGGAATTTGGGAAGAGGTTAGGAGAACATCAGTTCAGTTCAGTTCAGTCACTCAGTCATGTCCAACTCTTTGCGACCCCATGAATCGCAGCATGCCAGGCCTCCCTGTCCATCACCAACTCCCAGAGTTCACTCAGACTCATGTCCATCGAGTCAATGATGCCATCCAGCCGTCTCATCCTCTGTCATCCCTTTTTCTTCTGCCCTCAATCCCTCCCAGCATCAGAGTCTTTTCCAATAAGTCAACTCTTTGCATGAGGTGGACAAAGTATTGGAGTTTCAGCTTCAGCATCAGTCCTTCCAATGAACACCCAGGACTGATCTCCTTTAGGATGGACTGGTTGCATCTCCTTGAAGTCCAAGGGACTCTCAAGAGTCTTCTCCAACACCACAGTTCAAAAGCATCAATTCTTCGGCGCTCAGCTTTCTTCACAGTCCAACACTTACATCCATACACGACCACTGGAAAAACCATAGCCTTGACTAGATGGACCTTTGTTGGCAAAGTAATATCTCTGCTTTTCAATATACTATCTATATTGGTCATAACTTTCCTTCCAAGGAGTAAGCATCTTTTAATTTCATGGCTGCAGTCAGCAGTAATTAAAATCTCAAAGTCAAAAAATAGAAGAAATATTTTAGAGTTGGTGTGAGCTTACAGGCAGAAAGAAGGCCTAAGGTTATGCTTCTATAATATAATAAGAATAATTTAGGCATCTCATTAGGCAAGTAAACCCTGACTAAAGGTTAACCAGTCCTGAAAGGGAGCTCTTGGGAGTAGACCCCATGGAAGAGTTAGTGATGGATCAATAACATTCAAGGGCCTCCTTCTCTATGGAGAGCGACAATTTTATACAGCATAATCTCCTCCTGGCACTTCCAGGTGTCTTATAATACAATTCAAAACAGAATTTGAAAAGAATAAGAAATTGAACCAAAGTATCCTCATTGGAAAGAAGCCATGGTCTATATACTAAATGTCAAAACCATAAAAATGCAGCTTTGGATATGCTGGGACCCATTAACTACTCAATGACAATTAGCTACTAAAGATACTTTCCATCCCTTGACTCTCTCCTTTTCTCCCCTCTCTTCATCCTCCTACCTCCTGCTTTCTTATTTCCAAGAGTAAAATCTGCAGGATGTTGAACACAGGAAGTCAAGATACATGCCTGTCACACTGCCTGTTCCTACATCTGCTTTCCGTAGCTAAGTATACATCACCCTTCAGTTCACAGCATACATGGTTCCTAGTGTGGCTGAATTCACATATTTACACAGTAAAGGTTTTCTGAGTTTCTACTATATGCCAGTCCTACAGTAGGTGAAAAAAATAAATAAACACATATATACACAAACACAAAGCATCAAAAGAAAAAAATAGAAACAGAACTGCAAATGATCACTTACAATATGTTGCGATACTGGAGCTCAGTGGACAGGACAAAGGGCACAGGCAGGAAGTCAAGAAAGACCTGCGAGCAGCTGAATTCATGCTTGAGCTGAACCAGAAGACTGTGAGAAATGTGTGCAGGGGACGACAGGGGCACAGACTAGGGAGGGGAGCTAGGTGACCCACCGATGGGGAGTAGCTGTGCAGTCTGAGGCACATTCTGGAAACGAGGGATCTGGGAGGTGGAGGGTCACATAGGCCCTGCTCAGAAAGTTCTGTTTCGCTTATGGCAACTGGTAGCTAGTAAATAATTCTGGGCAGAAAGTGCCCAGAAGCATGTGTGCAAGTGAGACGGGTCACTCTGGGGTGGGTGGATTTGGATTTGAGGTGGGGAAAGGAACTTAGAGAAAGCAGGATGGAGATGGTTGCTGTAGTGGAGACGAGACATAAATCAGTGTCAAAACGTGGCAATAGAAAAAGCAAAGAAGAAGGATTGGACAGATATTTTAGAGGGAAATCACAGACCTCACCGTGTGCCCAGAATATCAACGGTCCCTGGGACCATGGGCTTCACCCTCCTCTCACCTGTGCTGAAGAACATGGTTGCCTTCCCAAGGTCCTAAGAAGAGAGATCAAGAGACTTAATTAGCCTCCCCCCTTTTTGAAATTCAGAAATTATCTATTTCTGGTTTCCCTCCCAATTTATCAAATGGTATATGATAAAGTATAATTATATGTAAAATTGAATTATAATTTTTTCTTTATAATAAGTAAACTGTCAAATGACTCTACCACATGCTGTTTTGTTTCCAAGGTGGATAGGTTATTAATTATTCATGTTGGTATATCAAAGATGTGCCAAAAGTTCCACAAAGTAAAGCATAATTGGTTCAAATGGAATTTGGTTCATCAGAAAGTTCATGCCATATAATACATTAAAAACATCTTTATTTCTCTTTTTAAATAGAGATAGCTACACAGTTCCGACTTGAACTGATAAAGGTAAAAGCGCTGGCTTTCCTGGAAGACTTAGTAATAAAGGCGGTTGATGTATATAGACTCATGGAAAAGTGGCTCGGTGAGAGGTACTTGAATGAAATGGCCAGGTAAACAACTGCATGACATTTTAAGTATTTTGAGTATTTACTTTGCTAATGCCTGAAGACCAAAATTGACCCCAAAATGTTAAGATGTTTACAAATGTGAATTGCATTTATAAATTGAATTTTTATTTTTATTTTTACTTTATTTTACTTTACTGTTTTGGTTTTGCCATACATTGACACGAATCTGCCACAGGTGTACATGAGTTCCAATCCTGAACCCCCTCCCACCCCATATCATCTCTCTGGATCGTCCCTGTGCACCAGCCCCAAGCATCCTGTATCCTGTATCAAACATAGACTGGTGATTCGTTTCTTACATGATAGTATACATGTTTCAATGCCATTCTCCCACATCATCCCACCCTATCCCTCTCCCTCAGAGGCCAAAAGTCCTTTCTATACATCTGTGTCCCTTTTGCTGTCTCGCATACAGGGTTATCATTACCATCTTTCTAAATTCCATATATACATGTTAGTATACTGTATTGGTGTTTTTCTTTCTGGCTTACTTCACTCTGTATAATTGGCTCCAGTTTCATCCATCTCATTAGAACTGATTCAAAAGTATTCTTTTTAATGGCTGAGTAATACTCCATTGTGTATATGTACCACAGCTTTCTTATCCATTCATCTGCTGATGGACATCTAGGTTCGTTTCCATGTCCTGGCTATTATAAACAGTGCTGCAATGAACATCGGGGTACATGTGTCTCTTTCAATTCTGGTTTCCTCAGTGTGTATGCCCAGCAGTGGATTGCTGGGTCATAAGGCAGTTCTACTGCCAGTTTTTTAAGGAATCTCCACACTGTTCCTCATAGTGGCTGTACTGGTTTGCATTCCCACCAACAGTGTAAGAGGGTTCCCTTTTCTCCACACCCTCTCCAGCATTTATTGCTTCTAGATTTTTGGATCTCAGCCATTCTGACTGGTGTGAAATGGTACCTCATTGTGGTCTTGATTTGCCTTTCTCTGATAATGAGTGATTTTGAGCATCTATTCATGTGTTTATTAGCCATCTATATGTCTTCTTTGGAGAAATGTCTGTTTAGTTCTTTGGCCCATTTTTTGATTGGGTCGTTTCTTTTCTCGAATTGAGCTGCATGAGTTGCTTGTATATTTTTAAGATTAGTTGTTTGTCAGTTGCTTCATTTGCTATTATTTTATCCCATTCTGAAGGCTGTCTTTTCACCTTGCTTATAGTTTCCTTTGTTGTGCAGAAGCTTTTTATTTTAATTAGATCCCATTTGTTTATTTTTGCTTTTATTTCCAATATTCTGTGAGGTGGATCATAGAGGATCCTGCTGTGATTTATGTCGGAGAGTGTTTTGCCTATATTCTCCTCTAGGAGTTTTATAGTTTCTGGTCTTACATTTAGATCTTTAATCCATTTTAGAATTTTGACCTTTTAGGAAATCACCTATACACTTGTGTTGCTTCTTTTAACCACAGTTAAGTCATGTATCAAAGGGCACTACTGCACATTATTTACGATAGTTTGGTTTTCCCACTGCTCCATGAGGACCTTAGTGTAGCAGGTAAGCATACAAGCAATTTAAAATTATTCTTTAGGCATGATATAATGTTTCATATCTTTCTAATGCCAGGCTTCTTATTAGTCAGGGCCAGTGAGCAGGAGATGGAAAAGGCGTTTACAGGAATGCTTTCCCCATTAGGCTGATTCCCTCGTGACAGCCAGTTTTCTTTTCTGTTAGATTCTAAAGGCTTTCTAGATCATCATTTCTAGTGAGGAACAGAACTGTAGTCTAGAGCAGAAACAGACCTGTGACCGATCATTGTTCTTTATGAGGAGGTACAGGTCCTTAGGGAACATCTCATCCTCTTAATTCTCCCCTGACAGGTGTAAGAAAGCAACTCAGCAGAGCAGAAACACCCTCACCAGTCAGGAGACCAAGAGATGGGGACTCTCTCCTTGTCCACAAATTACAGCACACCTAATCACTTCCAACCCCACAAGCCTCATCTGTAAAAGAAAACACTCCAACCAGGCTCTTTTAGAGGTTTCTGCTAGATTCTGGGCCACACCACAGTTTTCAGTAAACATTTACTGATAAGTTGTAAGTCACGGCATACACAGAATACAAATGGCAAGTGTTCTTAGAAGCAACATGGGCCAGCTAGAAGATGGTTGTTATGGTTTGTTTTCTCCAGTTCTTGCCTAATTGTGAAAGTTCGGTTGTAAAATCCTCAGCTTCATTGTTTGTATCTAAGTTGCGCTCTCTCTCTCTCTCTCTCTCTCTCTCACACACACACACACACACGTACACACCTACCCCTCAGCCTGGTCATCTCATTGCCATAATGCTTAAAATAATTAGACAGTTACTCATAGAACAGTGATGTACAGTTCTGATCTCTGCCTGCTGCTTACAGTTGAAAGCATACCTTCTTCATTCTTAGGGTTCACAGCGCCTATCCTTGTGGTCAGTAAGTGTAAATGCTGATTTTTATCTGACAGATGCCTATTTCTCAGATGGATTGTATGTGTACGTCTCTCTCTCATACCTGAATATGGCCACAAGAAATGAAAACCTAGTACTGTTCAGCTATGCTCTTAGTTTTGGTTCTTGAAAAAATCCTCCAGTGGCAAGAAAAATGAATAGGGAGACCTATCGGACCTCTTTCAACTTCGAATCCCTCTTTCATTCTCCTGGCATTTCTCCTTCAGTTCAGTTCAATTCAGTTCAGTCGTTCAGTCGTGTCCGACTCTTTGCACCCTACCCGTTTGAGGGTACTTTTCATAACCTTCCACTAGATGGCGCACTTATTTTGATAACCTGGTTCTGGCTGGGTCTCTGCATGCATTTGGCGTCCCTCCTAACCCAGTACCCCTTCTCTGCCCCACCCTACAAACACCATCAAACAGAAAGTACCTAGATAATACCTGCTATATCCGACTCTTTGCGACCCCATGAATCGCAGCACGCCAGGCCTCCCTGTCCATCACCGTCTCCCAGAGTTCACTCAGACTACGTTCATCGAGTTCGTGATGCCATCCAGCCATCTCATCCTCTGTCGTCCCCTTCTCCTCTTGCCCCCAATCCTTCCCAGCATCAGAGTCTTTTCCAGTGAGTCAACGCTTCACATGAAGTGGCGAAAGTACTGGAGTTTCAGCTTTAGCATCAGCCCTTCCAAAGAAATCCCAGGGCTGATCTCCTTCAGAATGGACTGGTTGGATCTCCTTGCAGACCAAGGGACTCTCAAGAGTCTTCTCCAACACCACAGTTCAAAAGCATCAATTCTTTGGCGCTCAGCCTTCTTCACAGTCCAACTCTTACATCCATACATGACCAATGGAAAAACCATAGCCTTGACTAGACGGACCTTAGTTGGCAAAGTAATGTCTCTGCTTTTGAATATACCATCTAGGTTAGTCATAACTTTCCTTCCAAAGAGTAAGCGTCTTTTAATTTCATGGCTGCAGTCACCATCTGCAGTGATTTTGGAGCCCCCCAAAAATAAAGTCTGACATTGTTTCCACTATGGGCACTCACAAATACTTCACTAATACAGTGTACTGGAATTAAATTCAAGATTGTCTTTTGAAAGAAAGTGACTAATATGATTTTGTTGTTGTTGTTTATTTTGGTGTTCCTGAGTTATATAAAGCAGATTAAATATGCACTTTCTGCCATGTTCAATCTTTATTGCAAGATATAAGATTCTTTCTGTATTACAGTGATATTTAATTGTTGTGTAAAACTTCTCTGGCCTTTAAAGTAGCCTTTAGTTAGATCTATAACTATAATCCCTGCTGCTGCTGCTGCTTCTGCTAAGTCACTTCAGTCGTGTCCAACTCTGTGTGACGGCAGCCCACTAGGCTTCCCTGTCCCTGGGATTCTCCAGGCAAGAACACTGGAGTGGGTTGCCATTTCCTTCTCCAATGCATGAATGTGAAAAGTGAAAGTGAAGTCGCTCAGTCATCTACGACTCCTAGCGACACCATGGACTGCAGCCTACCAGACTCCTCCATCAATGGGATTTTCCAGGCAAGAGTACTGGAGTGGGGGTGCCATTGCCTTTTCGAACTATAATCCCTAGGAAAGCCTAAATCCATGCTCTGTGTGATTTCACATTAATAACCATAAGGCATGGAGTTATGTGTTTTGGGCTCCCTTGCAAAAATGAGGAAATTGGAGAGCTTAAGTCACTAACTCAAGGACCCAGGGCTGGAGACGGTGTACAATGAGAGCTCAGCTTCCAGGGTTCTTTCCAATGCACCACAGTCGCTCCAAACTGTGGATGCTTATACCATGTGATTTAGCTGGGAATTACTATTCACCAGGTTTCCCAGGTGACTCAGTGGTAAAGAATCCGCCTGCAATGCAGGAGATGTGGATTCAGCGCCTAGGTCAGAAAGATTCCTGGAGAAGGTAGTGGCAACCCACGTCAGTATTCTTGCCTGAAGAATCCCATGGACAGAGGAGCCTAGTGGACTACAGTTCATTGTGTCACAAAAGAATCAGACACAGCTAAAACAATACCAGCAACATTATTCTCCATAAACATAGGAAAGCAATTTCAACGGGCTATCTTGTCAGAGTCCATTCTGTCAAATGGGTCTTAGATAACATCAAACTCCTTGATATAAAGTTGGAGAAAAGCCATTTTTCTTGAAATCCATTATCAACTTTAATTCACTTTACATATAACTTGTCCTCATTCCAAATAAATGTGTTATACTAATAGTAAATGTCATATAACCTTATTCTGATCCATATTTAGAATGAAATATATCTCTTGACATAATCTTGCCTAATACTAATAAAATCATTTTAGTAGAATCTCTTTTTGTTCAGTTTTGTATAAAATGTGGGACTAAATAAAATAAAATATGGGACAATTAGCCCTGTAATAAGCATGTATTTTACTTTTAATCTATATTTATTTATTTTTACCCTGCCTTTGTACAAATGGACTTGAGGATAAATTAGAATTTTTAAACCTGCAGACTGAATTTTCTAACTTGGCTATATTTTCTAATGTGTTAACTCTTTGTGTATGTCTAAGAGGAAAACACTATTAATCTGATAGTATTTTCAATGAGGATAAACCTATTCATGTTTCTATTTTCAGTGTGGAAAACTAACTGCGGTAGCTCGCTATCACATTGAAACATCAACCAAAATTCAAAATGAGCTTTATTTAGACCAAGAAGACTTCTTCATTAATGGCGATATGAAAGTCTTTCCAGATCCACCTCCTCCGGTACGCCCTCCACCTGTGGAGAAGGAGGAAAACGGCACCCTGACCATTGAGCAGCTTGACAACCTCCGGGATCAGTTCTTAGATATAGCGCCCAAAGGTAGGAAAAGTGATTATTATGAAAAGAGGACCAAAAAAAAAAAGTTTGAGATTAACCAGGAAGGCAATCACCTGTCCACAAGTAAAACAGCCTTCTGGGGTCATGTGGTGCTGAAATGAGCCTTTGCTTCATTCTAGTTTACCTAGTATTTGCT
Source organism: Nanger dama (assembly GCA_917880005.1). Taxonomy (NCBI): domain Eukaryota; kingdom Metazoa; phylum Chordata; class Mammalia; order Artiodactyla; family Bovidae; genus Nanger; species Nanger dama. Next base: position 1,016,292 of record CAKJTW010000040.1, read on the forward strand.
TCATACAACATAGATCTGAATTAAACAGAGCAAAACAGTGTGGCAGTACGGCGACTCTCATCCCTGGTAATTCTCCTCTCCTGCTCTCCCTGCCCCTGGCTAGCCATTTGGCAGACTTGAGCATTACTTCATCTGGCTGTTGAGAGGCAGCCTTCATGCATCTTTCAAGTTTAAGTTTCATTGGGGATTTACTGGGATTGTGAGCTATGTTTCTACCTTCCCCAACTAGTCTAGGAGGTAGACCAGGGAGTAGAGAATTTCCCATTTATGTATGCCTTTTCCTTCAATGTTTTGTAGACCAAGAGCAGAACCTTTGTGAACACATACTTAATCAATTGATGAACTAATCTGTTCACATGTAAGTGGACACATTATTTTCTGCACACAAAGTCTTGATTTCCTTCACATTTTATTATTATGACTCTGTAACACCTACACAGGCTTTTTCTTTTTTTTTAAGTTTTGGATGTTTCTACTTATAGATATTCAGCAGTGAGTGCCATCAACTGACAGCACACATATTTAGACAGAACATGGAAGACCATCATCTCCGTTTTATGGGTCAGGATGCTGCGTGGCAGCGCAGTTGAGAACTTGCCTATGGTCACATAGCCCTCAGGACACTTCAGGTTCAAAGGTCTTGCCTCTTCTCACTGATCCAAGTTGCCTCACATGAAGAGGCTTGTCTTCCAACATCTCCTACTTACTGGAAAATCATTTGCTTTTCCCTAGAGAATAGTCAGCTGACCTTTGTCCATTACTAACACAATTTTACTTTCATAATGGTTGTACTTCGCTTATTTTTTCTCAGTGTCTCCAGAAAACCACACTAGATCTCATTAGTCAAGACAGAATTGTTTTACTTTAAGCCTAAATACTTCCTTGCTAAGCCCAGTGGGTGAAATAGATGTAACCACTGTATCCCTGGGTAGTCCCCTACCCTGGGAAGTATCACCTCATCTAATCAGCTTGAGTAGGTCTACACCTCCAGGATATGAGGGGACAGCAACTCAGGTTGGCAGCATTTGAGTAGGGAGCAGAAGGCCCCAAAATATGGCCATCAGCAGCTACAGAAAAAAAAATCTCAATTTTATAGAGCCAGCACATGAAATCCCTTCAGTCCTTCAGTCAGGCAGATTCCAGCCTCTTTGCCATTGTGTGGGCTTACAATGTCTTTTTATTACATATTTCCTTCTTCAAAGTTGTTTTTGCTTTTCATTTTATCCAGGCTATTATTTATATATAAAATAAGACAGAGCTACAAAAATTCAAATATGAAATATAATTTGCTTTAATCCTAAATGAGAGTGACTGGAAGCAGGTCAAAATTTAAAGTTTTGGGGGACATTTGAGTAGGTGGAAAATTATCAACCACTCATAGTCCCTTTCAGAAGAGACTTTACATTTATGACGATAGCCATGAAACACTCTTGCATCCAACCTCAAAGTCAAGAGTTTGCATTTCAACTAAAAGTTTAAAACTAAATTACAGGGACTTCCCTAGTGGTCCAGTGGCTGAGACTCTGCGCTTTCAGGACAGGGGGTGCTAGTTCAATCCCTGGTGCATTCCTGCTGCAAGGAGTGGCCAAAAAGTAAAAAAATAAATAAATTACAAATATCAGTTATAACTTGACATGTGTGTGTCTTAGATTAACTCTAGAAACTGGGCCAAGAAATATCAACTGATACATTGTCTATTTTCAGAGTATGGTAGGATACAACAGTTCTCAAAGTATGGTAGGAAGAGGAAGGAAGGGAGAAGAAAGAAAGGGAGGTAGAGGAGGAAGGAGATAGTTATATATAATATATGAAAGTGATGTCGCTCAGTTGTGTCCAGCTCTTTGCAATCCCATGGACTATAGTCTACCAGGCTTCTCTATCCATGGGATTTTCTAGGCAAGAGTCCTGGAGTGGGTTGGCATTTCCTTTTCCAATATTAGATAGATAGATAGATAGATAGATAGATAAAAGTAGATGTAAAAGGAAAACCACTTGCCCTAGGGACTTAGAGCATAATTTGAAAAGGCATCCAAAGAAGAAGAAAATATAAACTTCTATTTAGGTTCTTTCCAAAACAAAATCTGAACTTGATCAAAACAAAACAAAAAAGTCCTCAAGAATGCAAACAAGGGAGAATAAGTGTGCAAAGAGTTTGGTCAGGGCAACTGCAGAAAAACGGCTTGGAGAGAGGAACTGAAAGAAGTAAAGAGTGACTAGATGGCAAAGATACAGAGGATATTTAAAGTTGGGGGAACAGTCACCAGAAACCATGGAGCTGTCAGGCTTGAGTACAGATGCTCATGGAAAGGTCAGGGACTTGTCTGCTTCTCCTTCCCCAGTTGTGTGAACTGCAGGAAAACAGATACAGAGACCCACTCTTTCTGTGGAACCACCTCCACCACCTGTGCTGGAGAATTATCCAGATTTAAGAATAACAGTTGTAACTGACACAGAATTGACAAAGCTATATAATACCATGGGATTTGGAGATCTCAGTGGTTCAAAATGAGTTACGGTCTATAAGCAAAAAGTTTAAACTCTTTCTTTGTTATTAGCTCAGTTATACTATTTTAAAAAATATATGTTGCGTATGGCACTTTTTAAGTTCATGTGAAACACTTAGCATAGAGTCAGGTGGTCTACAACAAATAATATTCATTGTTGTCATTTTGCTCATGTATGAAAGGTAAGACAAAATAATAATCATTCGATTTCCTATATCCCAGAGTCACAGAATTAGAGGTTCTCTGATGACATCTTAGAAATTAAATACCACTCGCCCTTTCTCCCAGTTCCTTTGACCCCCTAAACATCTTCTGACTTAAGTCTTTCTTCTTCATTCTTGTGATTATTAATAGATACACATCGATCTGTCTTTTACATGAAGTTTTTGTTGTATTCCTTTCAAGAATTAGAAAATCTTTTCGAATGCCTCTTGTGGTACTTACCCTAAAAATCTACAATTTCAAAAGCCCATCTTAACTGAAGTGATAACCATTTTGAAAATATAGAGCAACTGGCTGAAAATAGTAACTTTCTAAATGTGGACTCCTACAAAACTTCCTGCTTCAACTTGAAAATTGCTGTTATAGCTAAGCCAAGAAATGTGAGCATTTTCTTATACTATTTCATATAGTCCAATGCAGCCTATGATATCTAAGATGCAAGCGTCAAGCTTACTAAAATATATTAAAATATGATGAATAGATGAATCTTTTCTAGGAAAAAAAAAATACATATTTGCGTGTAACAATCATTATGCTACTAGGCCCGTAGTAAGAGTATTTCAGCAAATTTACAAGGGCTATCAATGTCATTAAGTCACACTTTGTTACTTTTAATTATGCTACGTAAATAAAATTATTGAGTGAAATGATAATCTTTCATTAAAACAAGTGAATGAATAAATACTTGTGAATAACTAGTATCGAAATATTAATAGAAAGAACTAAAGCTTAAAGAGTTTTTGCTGAGTGCTGGTTATCCACATGAAAATTACATCATTAAGATAGTGTTTACTGAAGATAACGGAAAATGGAAAGTGTGTCATATACTGTCATGCTTTTATTCCGCTCTGCTTTCCTCATCAAATTCTGCCTGTGTCGTATTTCTAAATCTCCTTTGATAGAGGCAGTAATTAGACATAAAATACCATTTGTTGATTGTCACAAATATGCCAGAAAAAAAAGATCTTATATGTGATAATCATACAAAGTTATGCAAAATGTAATTAAAGGACTTGTCATGCTAGTATTTGTATTGCCACCAAACAAAGATCCAACAAAGATCTATACTTAAAATTTTAGGAGCAGCTTAAGTCAGTAAGACAGCCTGAATCTTCAGGACCTTCTTTCCACTGCCTGTCCCAAGGATCATTCCCATGAGCATACTCCCAGCACAGAATGGATTTTGTGGGTATTTTCTGAATTATGACAGTAGTCAATATTGGAATGGTGTCGAGCCCTATGTGCCAGCCCCTACTCGAGCATCTCCACATTAATGCACTTCTTACCCATGGCTGGATAAGGAGGACCCATCCGTGGGTAAGAAGAGTCAGACAGCTCTTTCCAACTCCCCCTCTTGTCAAATGACTGTAATATGATCTTAAGCAAATTATTTAACCTCTTTTTGTCACACTTTCCTCATCTGAAAAATGGAGTATTTCACTGTTATGAGCATTGAAGTAATTAATTGTAAAGTGCTTTAAAAGTATCTGGCACACTGAATGTGCAATTCAGATGTGATATAAGCCATTATCACTTAATCATATAATTACAGTAATGTTATATTCTTATGTAATATGTAATACTATATAATATAGATACAAACTCTGCTTATTATTATGCAGAATGTGAGCTCCGTATCCTGAAGGTGCACATGCCCTAAGAGGCAGCTGCAGAGATTTCCTGGTGGTTTGCCGGGTAAAGAATACATATGCAATGCAAGAGACACAGGAGACGCAGGCTCAATTCCCCAGGTCCCCTGGAGAAGGGTATGGCAACCCACTCTAGATTTCTTGCCTGGAGAATCTCATGGACAGAGGAGCCTGGTAGGCTACAGTCCACTGGGTCACAGAATCAGACACGACTAGGTGACAGAACACATAGGAACACAGTGTTATCTTAGAACGATTCCAGAAAAAAAAAAAATGAAAATTCACAACACCAGGTGGAACTGAACCACGAGATATGCAGCTCCCTGGAGACTGTAAGCCTCCAAACCAAAAACATTCAGCTATGTACCGAGTGAGCTCTGGGTAGTTACATCCTGTCCAAACATCAAGTGCCAAGCATATCAGAAAGAGAGTCTTTCTCCAATGCAAGCAATTTGGAGTCTGTTGAAGCCAGAACACTTCAGCAATGTTCCAATGTCCCCACTTAAGCCATAAGGACTCCTTTTCTTTGTAAGCTCATCAGTACTCGATGTAGTATCTTATAGAGATTTAGTTCATAGTTATTTTGATTTCTGCTCAGAGGCTATCCAGAGAGAATACTATTCAGCAAATTCTGTACCCTCAACTCCTTCTTCAAGAGAGGCAGTGCTTAGTTTTTCAAGGCCTACAACTTTGTTCTAAAAAATGACAAGTGTTCCTCTCAACGCCCTCTTGGAGACCCTGGGAATCAATGACTGGTCTCAGAGACGGGGCACAAATTCAGGAAGTTTAGGCTGTAGTGGCCGAGCTATATCACCCATCTCCGTGGTTTTTACAAGAATCCAAGGAGGAAGTAGTTGTTGCTCCTGTGTGGGTCAGCAAAGGGTGTAATCCATGGGAAACGTCTGGCCAGAAGCTTCCAGGAAGAGAAGCAGGAGCAGAGTCTTCTAGGAACAGGAGAAAATGGAATCGACACTGAGATTTTGAAGTTGCATGACCTATTTAGGGAATGGGCAACAGACCAGCCAGGAAATGAGGGCCACAAAAGCTTGTGGTCAAGCTGTGAAATCTTAAGATTGTGTGCTCAATCATTCAGGCGTGTCCAGCTCTTTGCAATCACATGGGCCACAGCCCGCCAGGGATTTCCCAGGCAAGAATACTGGAGCAGGTTGCCATTTTATCCTCCAGGGGATCTTCCCAACCCTCATTTCCTGCACTGGCAGGCGGACTTTTACCATTGCACCACCTGGGAAGCCCACGAGAAGCCTCAGGCTGCCCCCAAAGGCCACAATGGAGAGAATTATCAAAAACATTTAGAGCCAAAGGATGTGGAGATTGGATTGGAGGGAGGATAAGACTGTGTCTGAGAACAGCAGACACTACTGTCTCCCTAGAAAGCCTCAGCTAACCTAGAAGCAAGAGTAAGGGCACCTGGTGATGCCCTGGAAGGAGTAACTAGACAGTTGTGTGGGTTTTCCCAGGCTTAGTGTCTTTGAGAAAATCCTAGAACTATGACACCATACTTTGCAGGTAAATAAGCTCCCTATTTTGATCTGAAAAGTAAATTAGTCTGACATTTACTCAAATCAAGAAATACAGAAAATTTTCTTAGAAAAGTGGAGAATGAAATGGCTACCCACTCCAGTATTCTTGCCTGAAGAATTCCACAGACAGAGGAACCTAGTGGGCTTCAGTCCATGGGGTCGCAAAGAATCAGAGACAACTGAGCGACTAACACTTTCATGCTTCTTAGAAAAGGTAAAAGAAAGGATTGATGTTATTAACAGGAATATCTAAGCAGGTGGCAAGTCCTAGAAACTAGGGCAAGGAGTGTGGCATTCAGGAGTCCTGTGTTTCTCTCAGCCTGGAAACTCCTTCCACTCACTCGAGTCACATCACAAAAATGCAGTAGTAAGTCTAGAAGCCTTTAGACCTGGTAGTAGTCTGTGGGCACAGTTCCAGGTGTCTCTTCAGGGGGAATGTAGTCTCATGAAGCCAGAGAATTACGTGAGGCCAGGGATAAAGTGTGTGCTTAGAATTCAAGAGAAAATTTCTGGAAAGTCTGGACAGAAAGCTAAATATATAAAAACTAGCTAAATTAGCAGTGAAAGTTAAAGTCTTTTCATTCAACAACCAGAGTCTGCTTTTTTCATGCAGCTGTTCATGTATTCACCAACTCACGTGTGTAGAGGAGGCAGCCAGAATGGAGCTGAGGGTCTAGTGTGGGAAGCTTGCAAGTTACCCAATCTGCACGAAAGATAGTGAAGACAGTGGGTCCCAGCTATAAGGAGACTAGGTTTAAATGAAAACAGGAAAATTTAGGATCTAAAAATAAATAAATAAGGGTTTGTTTTAACAACAACAACTGCAAAAGGATTGGTTAAAAGGCAAAATATAAATTAGGGGCCAATAAAGTAAGAGGCAGAAGCAGACTGACACGAGTGCAAAGGTTTTTCAATTTAAAGATGTTAAGAGACATGAGATCCAAAAGATCAATTAGGAAAGGAGGTTTATCTTCTTGAACATCTCCCTAGTGCTCAGCAGTCATCTGGCACTTGACAAAGCACAGAAGAAGGGTGCTTCTGTCTGTTGAGGAGGGAAAGCCTGGGACCCTAAAGCCTTAAACTGAAGCAAACACTCAGTGTGTGTGTCAACATGAGTCATTTTAGTATCAAGTCACACAAGCACATGTTCCAGGTTTCATTGTGCTGTGAAACAGGACAGTGTAATCTCATGACCAGGAGTTTCACAGAAGTTGTAGGAGGAGAGAGAGATGATGGTCTAGGCTCTCTGCCTTTAGGAAGAAACGTATTTTAGGAGTTTTGTGTGATTTTAATTATTTTGTCCTTCTGTCCAGATAAATACACATTCCTCTCTCTGGCAGATAAATGAGTGTCAGAAATTAGACCTTAAGGGAAAGGAAAAAGATGAGGCACAGCTCCTTTGCAAAATAATCTAGGAAGGATGCCCTCCCCCCTTTTTTTTATAGATCTAAATGTAGAATTTAAACTGTATAACTTCCTTTAGTATCAGTAAATTTTTAAATTTTATTTTTAATTAGAGGATAACAGTTTTACAGTGTTGTGTTGGTTTCTGCTGTACAAAAAGGTGAATCAGCTATAAGTATACACATATCCCCTCCCTCTTGAGCCTCCCTTCCACATCCACCCTCCCTTCACTCACCCCTCCTCTAGGTCATCACAGAGCACTGAACTGAGCTCCCTGTGCTATACAAGAGCTTCCCACTAGGACGCCCTATTTGTAGCAACCAAGCAGTGCCAGAGAAGGTAGGGCTGAGGCGGGAGGGGAGAGGTGTTCAAAGCAAACCCTGCAGAGGCAAGGCCATATGTGTCCTGTGATTCTTGTGTTTTCACCCAGAGAAGGCAATAACAGCAAAAGACTGTGCCCCTCTCCTGCCTGGAGAAACAGATTTTAGGGAGAAGGAGACCATAGCACCCTTTGCCCACAGGAGGAACCTGTAATATGAAGTGTGTAACAGTGGGGGGCTAGGTAAGACCACCTGCTAGCTAACCCCAACTCCACAGTGGATGGCCACTGTGACCCTGGACAAGTTAATTACCCTCTCTGTGCCTTAGGTTTTTAATCCACAAACTGGCTATCAGTACTAGTAACTGACCCACTTTCTTAACTGTATAAAATAGGGATACTGCGTGATGACAAGTAAATGATACAAAGCCCTTGGAGCACTACCCCAAATGCCTAGTAAGGGGTAAGCCCTCCCTAGGATTGTTCTAGAAATAATAAGTTCGGAGTGAGGAACAGGAATTAAAATTGCTGGTAGGCATCAGAAATTACTTAAAATAACAACATGGAGTTATTTTAAAGGCAGGGATCCTCCAGACAATGTGAGTGGATTCACCAAGAAGCAGAAAAGGCCTCGGAAGCTTGACCATTACCTCCCAAAGAGGAACAATCAATTTTTGAAAATTTGGCTTAAAAAATACCCTTGGCTTGTATACGATGAGATACTAAATCTTATGTTCTGCGGCCTGTGTCGTAAACATGGAGTGACATCAAAGGAAATCAGGTCAGTTTTTTTTATGGCACGGATAACTTCAGGACTGAATTTCTCAACGCGCATCATCTGAGTGAGGCTCACGCCAAGGCGTCCCTCATGGAAGCCACGAGTGGTTCTCCAGGGAACAGAGCGACCGCGGAGCTGATGGTGAGCACCATGAGCAAGGTGACCCTCGGCAGAGTGGAGAACCTGTTCCGGTCCTGCCACGCCATCGCCAAGACCGGACGTCCCTCAAAGACTTCCTCTGGATGTGTTCGCTGGACGATATGAAGGGAGTTGATATCGGCCCGGTGTTCAGAACCAGTAAATCGGCCAGAACTTTTACCTACTTTATTGCTGAAGTGGAACGGAGAACTCTAAGAGAGGAGTTAGAAAAAAGTCAGTTCTTCTCCGTCCTCAGTGATGGGATTGCAGACAGTTCAGCTGAGGAAGCTGGACTCGTATATGTGCAGTTTGCACGCGCAGGCAGAGTGCACTGCCAAATCGTCGGGGCACAGACCGTGGAGAAGAAGGAGCCCCGGGCGATAAAAGGTGCCATCGAGAAAACTCTAGAGAGAAATCTTCAACTTCGACTGTCGAACCAAGACTGGGCAAAGAAACTGGTGGGTTTCGGAAGTGATGGAGCTCCGGGTTCAGAGGGAGAAAACGGCAGCGCAGTGGCCCTGCTTTTAAGGGAAATCCAGCCGGGTGTGCTGCCTGTTTACTGCTTTGCCCATCACCTCGAACTATCTTACCAGGCGGTGTTCCAGAGCGTTCCTCTCTACAACCGTGTGAAAGACGTTCTTCATAGCATGTACCGCTTCTATCACGATTCTCCTGCTGACAGGAGTGCTCTGGTAACTGCTTTCAAGGGCCTCCACCTTCAACCTGCGATGCCCTCTCGAGTCAGAAGCCAGAGGTGGCTTCAGGGATTGCAGGCTGCCCTCCAGAACTTTCTCAAGGGATATCCAGCAATTGTCCACCAGCTGCATTCAGTAAGTCATTTTGAAATATGGTACTATTTCAGATTTTCAGAATTAAAAAAAAAAAAACTTTTATTGAGCAATTTGAGAGAATTTTGAGAAAGATAAACCACTATTTTATTCCCAACCTGTGTTGCAGGCAGAAGAAAGCAGAAGCAACAGCAGTCATCAGAAAGCCAAAGAACTCCTGGAGTCTCTCCTCCAGGCAGACGTTGTCAAATTTGTCCACTTCTTGGTGGATGTCGTCAGTGTCCTTAGCATACTGTCCCATGTCAATCAGAACAGAAATTCCTCAATTGCTGATATATTTGCCACCTTAGAGTCAACACTGGAAATGCTCCAAATTTATCAGACAAGGTGAGGAGTCCAGGGTGATCTGAGAGTCTATCAAAACCAGACAGCTACTTGGGAAACCATTTGCCAGAGGCTTTTACATGTAATGGTCTCTTGGGGCAATTTTTTCCCCTCCTAGACCAGGGCCAAAAGAACGTGGGGTGGATTCAGTCGCACACTTTCATGGTAACTGCCTCGGAGGAAAGGGAAACATTTCTGGCGTGAGAAACATTGTTTTAACACATCTTATCAAGAAGCTGCGAGGCTGTTTCAGAGATGCCAACCAAGAAGTGGTGAAGGCAACCACGATTGGAAGCTTTAAACTGTGGCCGGCAAAAATAAATCAAGGTAACCCAGGAGCACTGGCTCTGATTCTGTTCTTCTTCGATCGTCTGTACACGTGTCTGTCAGACATGTGACTTTTTCTTTGGCATATCGATTGCAGAATTTGGAGAAAAAGAGGTGGCCATCCTGATTGCACATTATGAACCAGTATTAGAGGCAGCCAAGGTGAAAATTGACCAGGTAGACACAGAATGGAGCATGTTGAAATTGGAGATCTACTCTAGGTAAGCATAAGTAACCTAGTTGATTTATAAATATTGGGGTAAAACTTAGGAGTCTCCATCTTTCACATTTTTCATTTTTTTTCTCCTAGATTTCAGAACATTCGCAAACTGACCTGGGATTTTGTGAATTCCGTTTATTTACACAAGTATCCAAACATCTTGACACTCATTGACCTCGTGCTGAGCCTACCTGCAAGTTCAGCTGAGGCAGGACGCGGCTTTAGTCAGATGAAGCGCATCAGGTCCCAAAGGCATGCCAAGTTCAAGGCTGACAGCATGACGGATCTGCTGATAATTCAGTTGAATTCTCCAGACATTAACAACTTTGACCCTAGGAAAGCCATTCATTTATGGAATACAAGAACACCATCCTCAACTGAGGTCACAAGACCTAACTCAGACTGCTCATCCAACTCAGAAAGCCTTGGTGAAAGTGACGAGTAATGTGATAAATATCGACCTCATCATTGATCCTAGCAAAAAGAACTGTTTTCAAAACTCTGAAATTTAAAAGTCACCAGTCTTCACATCAAACACAAAAGGCATTTGGCATCATCCAGACATACAAAGCAAAAATCTAAAGATTGGTTTTCCTATAACCTTCTAATTCTAGTTCTATATTCACACATTCTTTCACACTCTTTGGGTGAAGTGTATACTTCTAAGCAATGATACTGTCTTGATGTCATCTTTCTGAGAGTTATTGCTAAGGGTAACTGGATTATAATTATGATCAAGAGTGCCTTTAGGCCTCGCTTACAATAAACTGTTTCCTGGATAATTATAATGGATGGCTGCATTAGATAAACAGCTTAGGGCCAATTGGTTTTTTAATCTGTAAACAAAATTTGTAAGCTTATCTATTTCCATTACTGCATTATATGTAAAAGTCATATTACTATATGCCTTGGTCATTTAAGGAACAAGGCCAAAGATCAAAATAGTTTTTGCGTTTCACACTAAAGTCTCCAGATAAATAATCCTTATGTGAACTGAAAGTATTTTCTTAGAACACTTTGCTTGTGCCACAGGTATTAGAGACAGTGGAACTATTTCACAAATCTACCAGAAGTTTTAAATACTTTGAGCCTCTTCATGCTTTTAATTGAGTTTATTTCTGGTTTCATTTTAAGGAAGATGAATGATTTATTTCTAACTTATCTGAAAACCAATGTAATATCATACAAAGCTCATTTTACCAAAAATTACAACACCTGGGGAAGTTATTTCTGTAAAACTGGATATTCAGATTTGGTCAAAAGGATAGAGAATTTGTTTCTGAACAACCTGCTGAATGGCCAGTCTCATCAAAGAAAGAAATATTCTGCTCTTGCTACACAGAAAATTACTTTCCAGATCTGAACCTTGTGTGTTTTATTTGAACCATTGAAATTTTAAAATGATTACTACGTTTTCCCAAAGGTTAGAGGAAATTATTAATAAAGTTCATGTTAGACTTGAGAAATGCTAAAAACTTAGATATAGGAAGAAAAACGTGAGACTCTATACCTATTTCACTCTTTTTATTCCTAAACAAAGAAGAATAGCTGTATACTCTGGACCTGACAGTTACCTGAATACATGTAAGAGTGTCTCCTGGCTCTAGAAGGTACCTCTGCTATGGGAGTTAGACATTTTAAGCAGATACACTTATTTTTGCTTTCCTACTTCTTTTTAATGCATGTGCATGTAATTTGAAATAAGCAACAGATTAAACAAATATCTCATAGTGAAGTAGATTCATGTTTAAGAGCAAAGCCTTTGAAATATTAGTGACCTTTATAAAATATATCAGAATGTTTGTGCCAATTAGATAACTAAATTAGCACTTCCAACCCAGTAATTTAGTAATTCAAATATCCCTAAATTTAACCCAAACAAATATTCTGATCTAAAAAAAAGCAAAATGAGGATAAATGTGTTATTTTGATCACAGTGATGATATGCATGCGTTTGAAACACCTTTATCCCATATTTGCCAAAATGTACTCCAGTGCCCTACTGAATAACAGGAATATTACTGTAAACAATAATAGTATTCATTTTAATAATATAAATAGTAATAGGAATAATGAACTATTTTTAATTCAATCAACCTATTCTGAATAAAAGGTCAAAGAAAACTCCAAACCAAAATATAAAGTCTCAGTATTTTACCCAGTCTGGAATGAGTTATTACTAAGCCAAAAAAGACAAGTTGACTCAGATGAGAAACAACCATGAAAGAGAATCGGGAAATTGATTAATATTTTTGTATTTTCAAAACTTCTAATGTTTCTCTATAGGTTGAAGTTTTAAATAAAATGATTATACAAATATTATTCATTCCATTTTTAGCAAAATAAACAGATCATATAATAACACCAAAAAATATTTATCCTTGTATTGTAGGTATAATAGGAAATAAAGCATTTGCTGACATTCTGCTGGATTTGGTAACCCTGAACCTTGGAACAAACAACTTTCCTACTAGTTGGATGAACCTCACTCAACCGGAAGTAAGCTTCAATTTTGTTTGGGTTTCAAGCCTTGAGAATTCTCTTCTTTGATTGATAAGTCAATAGTTTTAAAATAACCAGTCCATTCACAGTATCTGACATTTAGCAGAAAGTGAAGGCACTCAGTTGTGTCCGACTCTTTGTGACCCCATGGATTATCGCCTACCAGGCTTCTCTGTCCATGGGATTTTCCAGGCAAGAGTACTGGAGTGGGTTGCCATTGCCTTCTCCAGGGGAACTTCTCAATCCAGGAATCAAAGGTCTCCCGCATTCTAGGCAGCTGATAAACTCAAATAAACAAATGAAAGAACTTCAAGTTAAGACACGTAGTATGTTCATACACAGTATTTGAAAACAAGTGATGATGTTCACAGTCCGTGAAACCTTACAGAGACTGTGAGGGTCAGCCAATGAGTTTGTACCTATTATTACCAGATGGAGTGATCCTAACGAGTAACAGTAGATGATTCAGGCTTGCTTTAATCATATTCTGCTCCTTAAGCAAACAAGATGGTTAAAGAATGTTTCCCTACAAGCTGTCGAGCCCTCCCACATTCATATCATCTTTATTCCTCCTCTGTTGGAAAGGTACAAAATGTACTGTGGTCACAAACGTTAATTCCTTGTGTGCATGTGTGTGTGCTAAGTCACTTCAATCGTGTCTGACTCTTTGTGACCCAATGAACTGCAGCCTGCGAGGCTCCTCTGTCCATGGGATTCTCCAGACAAGAATGCTGGAGTGGGTTGCCATGCCCTCCTCCAGGGGATCTTCCCAACCCAGGATCAGACCCACATCTCTTGCATCTCCTGCATTGGCAGGCGGTTTCTTTACCACTAGTGCCACCTGGGAAATCCAATTCCTTGTATAACAGTAAGCAAAACCTACAAATGTCAAGGAAGCAAAAATGGAAACACTCTCTAGGTTCTGTCTGGCATGGATTGCTTGGTAGAACCTGAGGGAGGTAAGTCAGCTCTGACTGTATTAACCAAGCTAAAAATTTTGCTTCCTTTGCCAGAACCTCTCACTATGAAATGCAAGCAGGTGGAATGTCACAAGAAAATCATGCAAATATCCCAATGGCATTTCCTGTTTTCTTCTAGTTGCAGGAGCTAGCATCTTTGTTGGTAACAAACTCGGAGTCCGTGGACTGGCGGAAATTCTTGTTGGTAGTAGCGCTGCCTTGGCCCATCCCCCTGGAGGAGGAGCTTCTGGAGACCCTGCAGAGGTTCAAGGCCCTGGATGCGGAGCAGCTGGGCACCATCACTTACGAACAGTATAAGCAGGTCACTCCCGGCCCCTGGAGGCACTAATCCTATCAGAGTACTTTTGACCTAAGAAGTGTATTACTCCCTGATCTCACCAGGCCAGGTCTCATGGCCCATGTTTAGGTCCCAGAGGCAGCACAAGTACTGCCCAGGTCCTAGGCAGAAGTCTGCTACCATCTACCCCCCTCTTCACCCCCTGGGAAAAGGAGGGTCTGAAAAAGTCCAATCTGCTTGCAGAGCTAAGGGCTCTTAAAGAAATCACAGCAAACATCATTGTCCTCCTTCCAAGTTCTTAACCTTGGCTTTTCATCAGACTCAACTGCAGAGATTTTAATCAGCCCAATGCCCAATACCCAATACTTTGCAAGTCGCAACAACAGTTACAGTAAACACAGACAGGGAAAGGACAGGGTTTTTTTGTTTTTGTTTTTTTCCTTTGATCATGAGCATGCTGAATGATGAGATGGTTTTTGACAAGTTGACTTTGAAATGTCTGGGAAATGCAGGAAGAAATGTCCCATCTGATGTGGCAGATGCAGAAGTCAGTCACTATCATGTAGGCAAATGTTGAAGTTATGAATGGATGAGCTCACCCAAGGGAAGTGTGTAAAGTGATGGATAATCCAGTAACATGGTACCTGGCCAATGCATGTGCAGATAGGATGTAACTGTGACCCTCACCAGAACAATTTGAAGAGAGTACAGAATCTAGATTGCAGGGGATTGATGGAATAAATTGTTCTTTAGGAAGTGAAGATAAGACAGCCGATTCATCTTTTGAGAAGTTTGAATAAGAAGAGAGTGAGTTAGAATGAAACACCATAACTAAGAAGGGTGTAAGTGACTTAGTATGTGTCTGCTAATGGAATTCAAGTTTTCCCTAAAGTGGCGAAGAATCTGCCTAGCAAGGCAGGAGATACGGGGTTCAATCCCTGAATCAGGAAGATCACCTGGAGAAGGAAATGGCAACCCACTCCAGTATTCTTGCCTGGAAGTCCCATGGACAGAGGAGCCTAGCGGGTTACAGTTCATGGGACTGCAAAAGAGTCAGACATGGCTGAGCAACTGAAAAACAGCAAAAATATTTATCTTAGTGCCCACCACTTCACAAAGCTGGGAGACACGAAAGGTTCATAAGATGCTGATTTTGAATCAGGTGATAATCTCTCAGTGCCTGTATCTCCTATGTATTTCACCATTGAAAGATCACATCTCTTCTTGCTTCTCTCTTCTTCCTCAATTAATGGATGACGTGCTCATAGACAACCCTGACATTCCCTCACTCAGACAGCTGAGCCAGAGGAAACAGCACCAACACATTGAAGAGGTTCTTCAAGCTGATGAAGAAAGACACATAACTGACTGGGCTGACTTACTACCCAAGCAGAGCAATTTGTGAATTCTTTCACTGTCCTGGACCTGGACTTACAACTTCTAAAGATGACTTTGTATAAAAACAGAAACAGCAGAGCAAAACTTGTTGGCTTAAGATTTTAACAAGTGTGCAGTCACGAAAGTGCCAACCTTCACTCTTTGCAGTATGTGCCAGTGAACACAGGATATCAAGTTAAACATCTTTTTGCACAAACATGAGATGAACATAAAGTGATAGTAATTTGTACCAGCAAAGTGCTGAGCAAAACCAGAAAGCTCCTTCACCAAAGGTGTGAATTTCTTAGAGAAAGTTGACTGCTGCATGAAACAGAAACTCAAATATACATATCAGAACACCACCCAGGTTTGGGGAGCAGTTGATTTCTGAGCTCTTCCCTCTCCCCTCGCCCACCCAGTGCCTACTCCTCAGAAAGCCCATGACAAAGAAGCCACTGGAGAGGCCTACTTGACTTCCCCACATGACTTACATATTCCCAGCACTTGCCAGATCACACCACACACAGAGTTCTTTTATGGTAATGTCAAAACAGCTCCTTCAGCAATATGTTATGATTTGTGGAAAATGTCACCTTAGAATAGCCAAATAGTATAATTGCATTGCTGAAATGAAGTTCTCTGTGGGTGAGGGGCGGGTAAAGAGGCTCTTTACTCTGCTTTTTATTTTGTTGTTGTTTTTTTCTTTTCTTGACTAATTGCACATTCACCACAACCGCCACTTGAGAATGTGTTGACTTCCCCAGCTTCTAAAATGGAATAAGACACAGGGCTTTGTGAAGCGGCTCTGACTGTGTACCTGGACTGAGCCACGCGAGCGTGAAAGTGCCTTGCTTCTGCTCCCAGCCCTCAGGCAGCCGTGACATGCTGACCTCTGTCATGTGTGGGTGTCTAGTCACACACACTGAATTCTTTGATGGTGAACTCTCTTGACTTATGTTCTGTCAGTGACAATGCATGTTGTCACAGGCTTAATGAGTCAGGTGTCCTAGGATCCAAACAGCACAGCACTTATTCTCTGAGGAAAAGTAAACCTCAAATTTCTTGGCCATATTTTATCAAGAGAGTACAAAGGGACATTTCCACATTTCAAAGAGAAAGCGCCTGATTATCCAGTGGGGCAGGATGTGGTTGACTGAACCCTGCTTGATCAATTTAAACCCAACCCTACAGTTCACGTGTACCATTTCACATAGCAAAATTTTCTTGGGCAACTTTTTAAAAAGTACAAGTTTTTCTAATTAGGTTCTTTCTTCTGTGGTGCTTTTGTTGTGTGAAACTCTTTGAAACAGCTTCTTAATTTTTAAAATACATCTATTATATTTTTTTCATGTGACTGAATGTATTCTTGGTTTTAAGACTCAGGGGAAATTCCTATGTGTTGAAACAACTGGATACGGAATTGACAGTAGAGAAACTGGGGATGAAAATGAATCCTTCTTTTAACATTTCCTCTTTATTTCTGGTTTTCAGCAAATTGATTATTGTGTCCCTCAGTGTGGTTTTCTTCACATTTATTTTGCTTGGGGTTCACTGAGCTTCTTGAATCTATGGGTTTGTAGTTTTTGTCAAATTTGGAAATTTTTCAGAAGTTTTTTTTCTTCATACTCCCCCACTACCATTTTCAAAATCCAGTCACATGTGTGTCCCAAAGTTGCTGATCCTGGTTTCTTTTTTTTTTTTTTTCAATTTTTTCTCTCTGATTCTATTTTGTATTCATTTCTACTGCTCCGTTTTCCCATTCACTGATCATTTCTTTTGTAGCACCAAATCTGTGATTAACACAATCCAGTGTATTTTTATTTCTTGAAGTTTAAGTTGGATCTTTTTATAGCCTTCATTTCTCTCTTCATCATATGCATTTTTCCCTCTATCTCCTTGAACAAATGAAATTTATTTAGAAGAGCTAAATGAACATTCTTGTCTGTTCATTCTGTTATCTATGTATTGCTGTGTTTGTTCCTATTGATTGATGTTTCTTCTGACTATGGGTTATATTTTCTGGCTCTTTTGAATGCCTTTGTATGGAATGCCACATGTTACAAATTTTATATAGCTGAGTGCCCAGTTTTATATGCCTTTAAATATTATTGGGCATGCAATAATGTTATGTGCAATCAGTTTTAACCTTTCAAAGTTACATTAAGATTGGTAAGGGTGGGTCTAAACAGCCTTTTATCCCAGGGCTAATTGGGCCCTGGTTTCCCAGGTGGCTCAGCGATAAAGAATCTGCCTACCAGTGTGGAAGACACAGGTTTGATCCCTGGGTTGGGAAGATCCCCTGGAGGATTATATGGCTACTCACTCCAGTATTCTTGCCTGGAGAATCCCATCGACAGAGGAGCCTGGCAGGCTATGTAGTCCATGGCATCGCAAAAGAGTCAGACATGACTGAACCACTAAATAACAACCAGAAGTTTTTTTTCTTCATACTCCCCCACTACCATTTTCAAAATCCAGTCACATGTGTGTCCCAAAGTTGCTGATCCTGGGCTTCTCATTGTTCTCCTTATTTCAGGAATCACCATCCTGTGTTGCTTGTTGTCCAATGTCCGAAATAATTGTTTTATATATATGTGTGTGTGTGTGTGTGTGTGTGTGTGTGTGTCATTTTTCTTATTTTTTTAGGCAGGAGGTTAATTCTGAGCTTTGTCACTCCATCATGTCCCAAAGCATGAATGTTAACTGTGCTCCTCATTTCTCTATTCTCCATGGAGTGGTGAAGTGAAGGTGAAAGTGTTACTCAGTCATGTCTGACTCTTTTTGACCCCATGGACTGTAACCCGCCAGGCTCCTCTGTCCATGGAATTCTCCAAGCAAGAATACTGAAGTGGGTTGCCATGCCCTTCTCCAGGGGATCTTCCTGACCCAGGGATTGAACTCGGCTCTCCCACATTATAAGCAGTTCCTTTACCATCTAAGCCACCAGGGAAGCCCCCATGGAGTGATACTTACTGTCAACAGTTTAGCCACTGGGCAAAGCAAAGCATTCACATTCAAAACTTGAGCCCATGCTGGACCCTAGCTTCTCCTGGATCTTCTCCCTCACACGCTTATGCATGGCCAGAATCTCCCACCCAGTACTCCTCTGTTCTAAGTGAAAACTCAGTCTCTACCTCTGGAGGCTGCATCCTCTTATAAGCTGCCCAGTGCCACTCCAGCCTTCTCTCCCAGCACAGGTAATTCTCAGAAGGAAAGAAGGCGCAGAGCATAGGCCAGAGTCAGGTTAGACCTGCCAATGGTTCTTGGCAGTAGGCAGTGCTAAGGGTAGGTTGTCAGTGTGGAAGACAGCAAAGGAGCAAGACCTAGGAACAAAAGGAAATACTTGCCATATGGAAGCTTGGCAAGACACATTCTTTGAACCCAAAGAATTAATACCTGCTGTTTAATAGCAAATATGAATGAGGCAACCCAAATTGTACTGAATGCCCAAATGTGCGATACAAACAAGCCAAATTGGAGTTTAGAGGAGAGAGCAAAGATGAAAGCACTTCTCTGAGGAGGTGTAATTTAAGCTGGAGGGATAAGCAGGTTGACATTGGTGGACACGTAATCACCTGGAGGAGGAATGATGTGAGCAAAACAGCAAGAAAAGGAAATGGTTCTGAGTAGAAGCTGACATGACAAGAATCAAGTTTAGGGAAAACTGATATGGTCGAATGGTCGAAGTAACAAACAAGAGGGAGACTGGAAATGAAGACAGCTCAAAGGCTGCTGGAGCAGCTCATGATGGAGGCAGTACGGCTCTACACCAGCATGGGAGCAGTGGGGTGGGGGAAACGGGGGAGAGGGGCAAGGCATCCCCAGATGGCAATCAAGGGGTTTGGTAATTAGTGTCAGACATGGGCTGAGGACAAGTGCTGTCTTTTCAGAATCGGTCCTTGAGCTCTTGAGTCAGTCAGTCACTCACTCAGCCAAGGTTTCCGACACCAACAACATGCCCCAGCAACCAAGACATATACAAACACGGACAGGACACGTGCAATGTGATGGAGGACACAGACACCAGTAGAGTGTGCTTAGTTGCTCAGTCGTGTCCAACTCTTTGCAACCCCATGGACTGTAGCTTGCCAGGCTCCTCGGTTCATAGGATTCTCCAGGCAAGAATACTGGAGTGGGTTGCCATGCCCTCCTCCAGGGGATCTTACCCACCCAAGGATCGAACCCAGGTCTCCTGCATTGCAGGTGAATTCTTTATTGTCTGAGCCACGATATTGCTGTGCAATCCACATTCAGGGTGAGGACCTCCAAGCTTCATTGTACACTCCAACAGTTACAGCATAGTCATAGTGTAGCTGGCGCCCTGGCCTGTGGGTTTTCATTCATGTGTACTACTGCACCAATGCATTCTATACATTATCAATTTAAAACAATTATTACATATACACAATGGAGTATTACTCAGCCATTGAAAAGAATACATTTGAATCCGTTCTAATGAGATGGATGAAACTGGAGCCTATTATACAGAGTGAAGTAAGCCAGAAATA
Organism: Nanger dama; assembly: GCA_917880005.1. Taxonomy (NCBI): domain Eukaryota; kingdom Metazoa; phylum Chordata; class Mammalia; order Artiodactyla; family Bovidae; genus Nanger; species Nanger dama. The sequence continues at coordinate 1,036,210 of CAKJTW010000040.1, forward strand.
AAAACACCAATACAGTATACTAACACATATATATGGAATTTAGAAAGATGGTAACGATAACCCTGTATGCGAGACAGCAAAAGAGACACAGATGTATAGAACAGACTTTGGGATTCTGTGGGAGAGGGAGAGGGTGGGATGATTTGGGAGAATGGCATTGAAACATGTATACTATCTTGTAAGAAACGAATTGCCGATCTGGGTTCGATACAGGATACAGGATGCTTGGGGCTGGTGCACTGGGATGACCCAGAGAGATGATATGGGGAGAAAGGTGGGAGGGGGATTCAGATTTGGAACTCATGTACACCCATGGCAGATTCATGTCAATGTATGGCAAAACCAATACGGTATTATAAAGTAAAATTAAAAAATAAATAAAACCATGATTACAAAAGAATGAGATCTCATACGTGGGAATGGAATCTCTAGAATTTGCTTCAGCACCCCCATGGTTTCTGCACCTTACTTTGTGGACCTCTGCTCTAGACATCTTGCAAAGATCAATTCAACCTCTGTGGCTCTGAGGGCAGCAATTTCATCTCAGCATAACTTTAATGATTGTTATTTTTGTTTTTTGTGTAGGCTGGCCTGTGGTTTACAGGAGACGAAGATATCAAAATTCCAGAAAATCCTCTTGAACCCCTGCCATTCAATAGGCAGGAGCATCTTATAGAGGTAATTACTGAGGTCTTTTTAAAAAGTGTATGTGGCACCATATCACGGTAACATTGATCAATTTCTTGTGTCATTAGTCTTAGACTCTATCTCCATCCCCTGTTTCTTTAATGTATTCCCGAAGTGCAGAGTTTAATATTCACCTATGTGGGTACTAGTGATTAAGAATCTGCCTGCCAATGCAAGAGACACAAGAGACTCAAGTTCAGTCCCTGGGTGGGGAAGATCCCCTGTAGAAGGAAATGCCCAACCCACTCCAGTATTCTTGCCTGAAAAATTCCATGGACAGAGGAGGCTGATGGGCTACAGTCCATGGGGTCACAAAGAGTCAAACAAGACCGAGCAACTGAGTACAAGGCGACAGTACAGAGGAGTCTGGAGAGGAGGAGGCAGGGATCAAAATCTTAAACAGTCCTCCTGTTAACTCCCTGTGTGATCTTGGACAATATCCTTAAGTTCTCTGGGCTTCACTTTTCTCATCTAGCAAATCAGCTGCTATTGAGCATATTCTTCACTAAAGGTCCTTAACAATTGTAAAAACTTTGGATAAGAACTGCCTTTTACCAATATATGCCTTTGTTCATTTCTCTTTGATTTTGACTAACTCATGTAACATTCCAAGAGTTTGCATACCCCTCAGATTATTATTATCATCAAAAATATCATCATCATTACTGGGCTGGCCAAACAATTCATTTGAGCTTTTCATATCATGTTATGGAAAAACTTAAACGAACACTTTGGCCGTTAACTTCTATCATTAACGTCTGGGCCTGAGGCCACAATAGTATATAAGATCTTAAAATCTGAAAACTATTCTGACTTCAGTATAAATGTTAAAAATATGAAACTATATCCAATACAATCAAGTTCGATAAGATATGAGAAACATTGAATGGTGGATTTAGACATGACAGCAAGCTATGTGTATTGATTAATCAATTCAGCCAGCCATTAGTGTAAAATTGCAATGCAAAACTGAACATGACTTGTTGTAACATGAAAGTGAGCAATTCTCTTCCATTGGACGCATATTTCAAGCATCTCTGCTAGATGCTAGCAGGAGAGCAGGTGAAATAAAGGGGTCAGGGAGTTACCAAAAAGTTCAAAACATGAGGCTGGCAGTTGTGGGGCAGCTTTTTGTTTTGGTTGTTGTTGATTGTTTTATAACCCGAGGACTGAGTTCAATTCTCCTGTAAAGCTTTGGAAATCATGTCTGTATATAAATAGGTTCTTCATTCTGCGGGAAGAGGCCAGTAGTCTCAATAGGATGTCAAGTACAAAACACTTTGTTTTTCTGTGAGAAGTTGTTAGAAATGTCCATCAGAGCAGAGCCTTTCAGTTGCTCACAGAGCTGCTGAAAGCAAGAGGCAGCCTATGCTGGTCAGCCCTGAGGACTGAAAAGCAGGGGAAGCCAGAGAGGCCTCTGGGTCCCAAGGAGGAGTATGGCTCCCATCCGCTGCTACCCAGAATGCTGGAACAAAGTGTGTGGGGGAGGGTAGCGGCAGGACCACAGAGTCTGAAAAAGATGTGCTCTAAGGGGCAGATACATTGGAAAAGACCCTGATGCTGGGAAAGATTGTGGGCAGGAGGATAAAGGGGCAAAGAGGATAAGATGGTTAAAGAGCATCACTGACTCAATGGAGAGTGAGTCTGAGCAAACTTGGTGAAGGACAGGGAAGCCTGGCATGCTGCAGTCCATGGGGTCACAAAGAATCAGACATGACTTAGCAACTGAACGATAATGGGGAAAAGGATGGCTGACAGATGTGTGTGTGAGAGTGTGTGTGTAGTGTCCAGAGGACAGAAGGGAGTGGAATTTTCCATGCCTCTCTGTCCCACAGACTGGATGCTCAACATTACATAAATCTCAAGACCCTTCAACTAGGACTAAAAGCACAGATACCATGGCTGACAAGCTATGAGGTCTTGATGGAGTTACCTAACCTCTCTGTGCCGTGGTTTTATTTTCATCCTTTGCTGCTGGGGTTGTTGTACAGCATGAGGTCATATGTGTGGTCCTTCTGGAACAGTGATGGGCACACAGTAAGTCCTATGTAAGTGTCAGCTAAACAGAAGCTAACCACGCTAACCCTACATGGTGAAACAACACTTAATGGTTAACATCCTAAAGAAGCTGCACTAAGGGAAAACATAAAACAAAATAATAAGTTTACTTTTTGGCCATTATTAGAATAGTAAAGACCAAATTGGGGGAAAACACCATAAAGAGGAATTCTAAGGGTCAGGATCCCTGGGCTGAGTTCCAATTCTGCCAGGAATCACTGTAGGACCTTAATCTGTAGGTTCTTTCACCTGCCAAGGCCTCTGCATCCTCTTAAGAGGGCTTAAGAAGAGGGCTTGGCCTACAGTCTAGGGCCACACCCAGCTCTCCGGCTTTGTCACCTGTATTCTCTATGATCCAGGGCTGGCAGGGCTCCTGGAGATAGGTCATCATCACTGTTAATGAGTTTGGATGAGTCCCAGGCACTGGGTAAAGGTCTCTTTACATCCGAGAAAGGATCCCTGAGGCAGATCTGCGTTGCAGTCACATCCTTGTCTCCTGACAGGGACAGTGCCCTTCGTTATAACTGATGAGGCTCAGCCACGTCCTGGCTCCCCAGCTGGCCACACAATACCAAGTGTTTTAACAAATCTACAGGGATATCCTGAGAAAAGGCAATTTAATCCCTCTACTCAAATTCACACATTTTTTGGTCATAATCCCTTCTCCACATCTTCCATCATGAGAAGCTGATGATCTCACTGAAGCTGATGGCTCACCACAGTGAGCTCTAGGTCTTGTTTTTGTCTTCGGCTACAAAGAATGTAATCAATCTGTTTTTGGTATTGCCCATCGGATGATGTCCATGTGTAGAGCTGTCTCTTGGGTTGTTGAAAGAGGGTGTTTGCTATGACCAGTGCATTCTTTTGGCAAAACTCTGTTAGCCTTTGGCTTACTTCATTTTGTACTCCAAGGCCAAACTTACCTGTTACTCCAAATATCTCTTGACTTTCTATTTTTGTATTCCAATCCCCTCTGATGAAAAAGACATTTTTTTTTAAAATGTTAGTTCTAGAAGGTAGGGCTTCATAGAATCCAGTAACTTCAGCTTCTTCAGCATCAGTGATTGTAGCATAGACTTGGATTACTGTGATGTTGAACGGTTTGCCTTAGAAATGAACTGAGGTCATTCTGTCATTTTTGAGATTGCACCCAAGTACTGCATTAGGGACTCTTTTGTTGATTATGAGGGCAGCTCCATTTCTTCTAAGGGATTCTTGCCCACAGTAGTAGATATAATGATCATCTGAATTAAATTCATCCGTTCCCATCCATTTTAGATCACTGACTCCTAAAATGTCAATGTTAACTCTTGCCATCTCTGTTTGACCACTTCCAGTTTACCTTGGAATTTACAATTGACCTAACATTCCAGTTTCCTATGCAATATCATAGTTTACAGCATCACTTTTTTTCACCACCCAACACATCCATAACAGGGCGTCATTTCCACTTTGGTGCAGCCTCTTCATTCTTTGTGAAGCTTTATTTCTCCTCTCTTCCCCAGGAGCATGTTGGACACCTACCGACCTGGAAGGGATGGGGGCTTCATTTTCTGGTGTCATCTTTTGGCCTTTTCCTACTGTTTTGGGGTTTCAGAAATACTGCAGTAGTCTTCCATTTCCCCCTACAGTGGACCTTGGACCATTACCATTTGTTGAAGCCAGGCTTGTGCTTTGAAATACTATCTGCTGCTGCTGCTAAGTCGCTTCAGTCGTGTCTGACTCTGTGCGACCCCACAGACGGCAGCCCACTAGGCTCCCCCATCCTTGGGATTCTCCAGGCAAGAACACTGGAGTGGGTTGCCATTTCCTTCTCCAATACATGAAAGTGAAAAGTGAAAGTGAAGTCGCTCAGTTGTGTCAACTCTTAGCGACCCCATGGACTGCGGCCCACCAGGCTCCTCCGTCCATGGGATTTTCCAGGCAAGAGGGCTGGAGTGGGGTGCCATTGTCTTCTCCACTAACAAATCCCAAGAGTCTATTTCAATCCCCAACCTCTCTCCCAAACATGAGACTCCTAAACAGAGCTGTTTATTGGACCTCTCCACGTGGATGTTCTAGTAGACATTGCAAACTTACTGCATCCAAGTCTGAGTCCTGACCCTCCATCTCCCTACCCTACTGCCCCGCCCTCACCCAGAGCCCTCTTCCTCTTGGTCAGTGGACATTCTGACCTTTCTATTGGTCAGGCCAAAACCCTAGAGTCATCCCCAGTTCTTTCCCATTTTTTTTTCAAACTCTCACATCCAATCCTTTAGGAAGCCTTGGTAGTTCTACCATCAAAACACAGGGTTGATTGGTTCCAGGACTGGCTGCTGGCAGATTATCCTGTAAGACTGAGAACTGCAGCTCCAAGAGGCTGCCTATTGTTTCCTGCCACATGGATTTTTACAGGGTGAGATTTGCTTTTTCACCAGCAGGAGAGCATCTCACTGGCTTCAAATCTCTAATCTCTTCCTTAAGACCTTCCTTAAAAAAGAGTCCTTTTTAAAAAACACCTCACATGATTAAATCAGGGCCCAAATTTGGGATCTCTTTTGATTAACTCAAAACCCACTGATTAAGTACCTTAATTGTCTGCAGAATCTCTTTGCCTTCACTTCTGGGAATGACTTTTCATCACATTTAAGATCCTTCACACTCAAGAGGAAGGGGTCATACAAGATATGTATTCAGGGGTACTCCAAGGAGCAGGAAACTTCAAAGCCTTCTTAGAATTCTTCCCATAAAAACATTTTAAATGATCTTAAGAATGTAGCAGGCCTTACCTTTTTACATGTCTCATCCACTGATTTAAAATCAAGCCTGTGTAGAGAAGGAGTTCACATATCAGTTCACTTTATTTTTCACATCTTCCTTTAATATATCATATTCAGCCTCTTTGTTAATAGAAATAATGTGTTGCACCTACATAGCATTTTCAAGAGCATTTCAGTGGAAATAATACTAAAGGTCAAGAATTCATATGAAAGAAATGGAAGATAAGCATGAAAGGACAATGCCATGGTTATCTATTGGTGTTAACACCCTTCTACCCCATGTCCTGCTGGAAATCCCTGAGGACTTCCAGTGACAAGTGGGAAGAAGAAATAAATACAAGGTCCTGAAGAAGAGACAGTTTGAGAAGGTCCTGTTTGAGAAGAGACAGTTGCCTCCCACAACAGAAGTCCCTAGGTATTTAAGTGTGGCCTGTGTGTCCTAGGGTTTGACCTGGGCTTTGCCGGGCCCCAGAGGATGATATTAGATCCCCAAGCACCAACTCTGCTGTCAAATGCATGAGACAATGCATCTAGAACTGACTGGAAGCTCAGTCATTCAGGATATGGGAGAGACTTGCTGAAAAAGCTGGTATTCAGGGATGAGCACACTCTTCCTCTGTGAGAGTCCTCACTGGAAGGGGCCACATTGCATCGACAGATTAGGGAGTTCGGAGTCAAGTGGCTGAAACAAGAAGGCTAATGGCTGGAGTCCCAGAGGCTCTGGGCATTGTGCTCTCCCTTCTCCCACTTCCCACAGAGAAGGATGTACCAGAAGCTTCATGATTGGAAGTCAGGGCCAGTGTGTCAGGATGGAGCTGAGGATAGACAGAAGGGCCCTTGCTCTCTTTTTCTACCTAACAGGCACCACTTCAATTAGCACATGCATCTTGTCTGTCTCTTCAAGCCCATGGACTGTAGCTCACCGGGCTCCTCTATCCCTGGGATTCTCCAGGCAAGAACAGTGGAGTGGGTTGCCATCTCCTACTCCAGGGGATCTTCCTGACCCAGGGATCAAACCTTCATCTCTTGTGTCTCCTGTATATACATACACACACACACACACACACACACACACGAATATTTGTCTTCCTCTTTCTGACTTACTTCATTCTGTCTAATAGGCTCTAGGTTCACCCACCTCATTAGAATATCAGAATTTTTAGAGCCCTACTTCTTTTTTAAATATTTAGCTTACTTTTCAGTTAATACCATTCATTACATGTTAGTTTTAGTAACTCAGTCCTCAGAAAATGACCTTTTCCCAAAACTCTTGGAGAGATTCTTCATTGCCTGTGCATCCACTGTCTACCCAATGGTTTGCATTTTCTCTCTGGCTGAAATTCTTTTCTGTGTAACAGTTTTTCTTTAGGTTGTTTGCTGACTGCGAGAAGGATCCACCCCAGCTTGACTACACACAGATGCTGCTTTATTTTGCTTGCCATCCAGATAGTACAGAAGGGGTCTACAGGGCCCTCAGCGTAGCCATTGGGACTCACGTCTTCCATCCAATTGAAATGCCTCATCCTGTTGCAGAAAAGGTAATTGTGTTCCAGAAATGGACTAGTGTTGGAATCTGGAGGGGATCCCAAAAGATTCTGAACATTTCCTCACACAATGCTTTACTAGGTCTTGGATAGAGTTGGCCATACTCAGTTGGATTAGAACTTGGGGCCAACTCTCAAAAAAAAAAAAAAAAAAAATGCTTTGGTAGTAAAATCCAAAATTTGCTCAAAGTTTCTCAGTGGAACAAAAATTGCTCTATCAGGGACAGTCTTTATTTTGCATGAAGTGCTAATCCTGGTAAATGAGAATGAACTGGGTATTAATCCAGGCTGTTTGTTACGCTGTGAGGAAATTCTATGTAAAACAAGTTCAACCTTCGAACATATACCACAGATTTGTAACACTTGATAGAGTTTCAGGCCCAAACTTGGCCACCTAAGATGCATGGGCAATCTTTGTGTCACCTGCCTCCAGGGAAAGAAACCCTTAATGTCCAATAAAACCTTATCCCACCGTAGATTTATAAAGGGTCACCACTCCCTGGCTTTGGTGGGGGCGGGGCAGATAGAAAAGTCTCAGAACAGGGTGCTAACTTATGAGGTGCCCACTGGTCCGACCTTTTAGTCTGCAGCAGACCTTGTGAGATGAGCTGTGGCCCTCATGGTGGAACGCTTTCCTCTGTTCTTTGTGGACACGGAGGGCAGAGGGCTACTATGTGTCCAGACTCCTCAAATATCCCAGCCACAGTTCTTTTCCTTTCATACAAAAAAAAACGCTGGGTTCTCTGAGTAAAAATGGGAAGCTCCTGTGATAGCTTTCACATCCCAAAAGACATAGATAGACCCTCTCATCTCCAAATGTCAGCCCTGGGCTAATAGCCAGGAGGAACTCCTACCCCTTCTATGAGAACCAGGCTGAGGCTGGACTATTGTCTAGGAAGCTGACAGCTCAGAGCTCTTTACCCCAGTGCTCTGTCAATTCAGCGTTAACACTGACTCAACAACATGAAGTTCAGCAACCAGTTACTGTCATTCCCACTCGAGAATGCTGTCTTCTTAGACCATAGGAGGACCGCTTACATTTTCCCAAATAAATGACCAGCCAGATGCGGTCTGCCTTCACTGGGACTGCTTTTGCCACTTTCCTGGGGCTTCCCAGGTGATGCTAGTGATACAGACCCTGCCTGCTAATGTAGGAGACATAAGAGACAGAGATGCTGCAGGTTTGATCCCTGGGTTGATGCCGTGGAGGAGGAAATGGCAAGCCACTCCAATATTTTTTTCTGTGAAATCCCATGGACAAAGGAGTCTGCCAGGCTACAGTCCATGGGGTCACAAAGAGTTGGACACGACTGAAATGACTTAGCACACACACACACAGGGGTGTCTCTGCATTTCTGTATGGATTGGCCTCCTTCACCTATCTCTGGCATGGGTCATGACCTGCCTTGAGGTCTCTATGAAATGTCTGTCCTCTAGGAGACCTTCCCTGACCTGGAGTGGTGGCAGCACCCTGCCTGGGTTCCCATAGCTCCCTGCACTTCTCCCTCCACAGTAACCCTCACAGACAACTGCTTTACATGGTCAGCTTCCATTCTGGGCTCTGGGCCCCCAGTGGTCAGGGAAGGGCCATCTATCCTGTTTTGCATCCCCAAACCTGCATTCCTGAACCTGAATTACTGCTATAGAGCTCAGTAAACACACTTCATTGAGTGGAACAATCAATTAACTCACTATTAGCTTTGTAAATTATACCCTTTGTGTAGTCCTGTGGTCTGCAAGGGTTACAAATCCAGTTGCCCATACCCATACAGGGCTTCCCTGGTGGGTCAGACTGTAAAGAATTTCCCTGCAATGCAGGAGACCCAGGTTCAATTCCTAGGTCACGAAGTTCCCCTGGAGAAGGAAATGGCTACCCACTCTTCTTGCCTGGAAGATCTCATGGACAGAGGACACAACTGAGTGACTGACACTTTTGCTTTCACCATACAAGAAAGAATGGGAGGACGAGGGAATGATGGCCCAAACACGGAGGGAACACAGAGTAAAAGACAGATTAGCATGGGGCCTTACTGATCCAAAGAGCGGTCTGTGCCTTCTTTTTCCCCCTCTGTGTCTTTGCTCTTGCTGTTCCCTCCACCTGGAGCACCTGCCAGCTCATCTTGAAAGGTTCAAGGCATCTCCAGTATCCAAGGCCTATTTCCTACACCAGCTCATTCATGAAGATCCCCCTGACACACTGACCACTCCCTCACCTGGGCCCCATTTATATCCAGATCCTCTCTGGCAAGACTGAGAACCATCCCGTGCACCGAGGCATTTACTCAATTACTTATCCAGCACCTTGGTGACTTTGGAACTACTCTTGACTTGGGGATAAAGCAAGTAAAGTAAAGGCTAAATCAAATGGTGATGAATGCCACAGATGAAAAAGAAAATAGGGAAAAATGCAGGAGTCTGGGAAGGAGTTGCAGTGTTAAATAGGGTCTTCACAGAAGGTGTCTCTGTGCAAAGACATATAGGCAAAGGCCCAGAGAGGTGAGTGAGAGAGCCTTGCAGATAGACCTCTGGAGGAAGAGCATTTAAATGGAGACTGCAATGTATGCAAAAGACCTCATGTGAGGCTGTGCCTGGTGCATCCCAAAGAACCACAAGTCAGCACTTGCAAAACACTGAGCTGGAGAGGAGCAGCAGGAAAGGGCAGTGATGAGGAGAGGACTCCAAGGGCCCCTGGAGGGACCTTGGCTTTGGCTGTGCCAAGAGATGAGATGAGAAGGCCCTGGAGCAGGGTCATTTCATTTAAAATGGATGCCCATATAGAACAGACTGTAGGGAGCACAGGAGGGAAGCAAGACTAGTAATGCAAGCAGGGGGTGGTTTATCTATTGACTCCTACTGCTGTTATTTCCACTGTGCACTGGAGACAACTTGTTACCCCTCTTTGCATCCTCTAAAGTAGCAAGTACTCAGCAATGCACATAACAAGTTCTCCATGTGTGCTGGTAAAAGGGAAGAAAGAGAGAAAGAGAGAAGGAAGGGGTGGACTCCAGTCTCTGAGGCAGAGAGGAGGAGAGCATTCAAGAGGCAGAAACAACAGCAGATCTGGAGGCTGCACTGCTGCTGCTAAGTCGCGCCAGTCGTGTCCAACTCTGTGCCACCCCATAGACGGCAACCCACAGGGCTCCTCCGTCTCTGGGATTCTCCAGGCAAGAATACTGGAGTGGGTTGCCGTTTCCTTCTCCCCGAGGCTGCACTGGGTCACCAGAAAAACCAGGAAAAGGCAGCCTATGCTAGAACAGTTGCCATAGCAACAGACAGCTGTCTGGATGGGTAGCACCCAGACCAGCTAGCACCAGCACCATAAGAAGCTGCATCCCTTCTGGCCTTGACCCCGGAGCTAGCGCTCACCCAGGAAGCAGCTCCTGGGTTACTTCTCTTAAGAACTCTTTTAAAGTCCAAGGACACTGTGCAAGAATTCTCCCACAACCACTGCACAGCAGCGAAGAAACCAGGGTTGGGGCAGGTCTGTCACACGCCACACACACAAGCCTGCTCCTGGCTGGGAGTGAAGCATAGGAGCCTTTAGCATACAGGACCCACCGCCTCCCCCATTCTCACCTCCTAGCTCTCACCATCCTGCCTCCAATTATCCTGCTGCCTCTCTGTGCCCTTTCCAACTGTGTTCTGGTTTCCTGGGCAACCTGATCCCAGGAAGTTAAAATGAGCCTGCTCAGAAACAATGCCCCTAACAGGTTAACAGGTCTGTGTTTACTCCCAAGACGTTTAATCAGAACTCGGTTTTTGCTTTCCAAATAAACAACTGGAAATCTCCCGGTGTTTCATTCTTCCTCACTGTATTCTTCCTTACACGCTGGTTTATTCAGTGTGGTGCAGACCTCCTGTTTAAATCCACAGCTGCTTTGGGTAGTTTAAAGAAGCTCGAGAGCCAAGCACTCATGAGCAGGCACTAGTCAATGTGAAACATCAAAGAAGTTGATGTTTGTTCATCCTGGCCTGTGGGATTCGGGGTTATGATATTGGAATTTAGTAAATTATGAGCTTGAACTGCCCACGTTTTGAGAGTCTTGTTAAAGCTTCTTGACAGGTGGGTTGAGACCTTGGGATTCAAATAACTTAAATGATCCTCCCATTCTGCTCTTTGATGCTTTATTCACATTAGTCCGGAGGACTGACCTTCTGTTCTGCCTCTGAGATATGGGGAACTAAACAGATTGAATGGTAGAAATGCACACTCAGGCACCATTCTGAGGACATGTTGCTGGGAGTCCTCAAGGGCTGCCTCTGAGAGTGTGACAAAGTGCTTGCCAGCCCCACAATCTGCCTGCTGCTTAGAAGATAATGTGACTCACACAGAGTTTTGATGCCTCTAATAACTGCTCATTCAGAAGCCCTGGCTTTTCTCCAAACCAGCATGCCTGGTTTTGTGCATACATCCACATCCGCAACTGCGGTCTGTTGGAGAGCAACCCCTCCCGTGCACACCCTGAAGTCCCACCAGGAGACTGAGCTGGCTCCTTGGATTCTGATCTTGGCCTCCCTTCACTCCTTTCCTGCCTACTGAACCACTAAATCTATTCTGTCCAACACCTTAAAGAGCAAAACTAGCAAATGCTTATAAAGTATCCTCTGACCTAATAAGACCTAATAACATAATGCCATTTGAATGACATTCTTCATTCAAATGTTTAATTTGTTATCTTTGGGCCAAATTTTTTTAAAAATCCATTTATCCCATGATGACAGTATCAAGCCTTTGAGACTTTGGGCTCTCTCTATTTCCAGAAATGATGAAGAGAGACCAGGTTCGTGCTCTTTAATTTTGGTATCGCCTGCTCATCCATCCCATTTCATCATGTGCTCACCTACAGTTTCTGTCTGAATAGAAATTCACTTATTCTTCATACTATCAGCAAGACATTCTGTGTCTCTACACTATTCTTTTCACCACACTCAATGTTCTGTCTCTCCAAGGGATTATTGATGGGAAGCCAGTGTGATGATTCCCAAGCTTCCTGCTGCTGCTAAGTCGCTTCAGTGGTGTCCAACTCTGTGCGACCCCACAGAGAGCAGCCCACCAGGTTCCCCCATCCCTGGGATTCTCCAGGCAAGAATACTGAAGTGGGCTGCCATTTCCTTGACCAATGCATGAAAGTGAAAAGTGAAAGTGAAGTTGCTCAGTCGTGTCCGACTCCTAGTGACCCCATGGACTGCAGCCCACCAGGCTCCTCCGTCCATGGGATTTTCCAGGCCAGAGTGCTGGAGTGGAGTGCCATTGCCTTCTCCGCCCAAGCTTCCTAGGTAGAGACAAAAAAAGTCAGTTTCATATTTCTGCCAAGTAAATCAATATTGCAGTTGCTTAAAATGGAGAAGAAGCTAATTGGATAGGTAGACAGATAGATAAACAAGGAAGACTAGATATATAGATATATTCAGTTCCAATAACTTTAACATTAGATTATATTTCCAATTTAGCAAAGGATACAGGAATTCGGCTATAACGAGGTGACCACACAGAACTAGGCCAAATGCAACCTATCTCCATTGCACCACCCACCGCCCCTACACATCCTTCAGAGGGGCTTATGATGACCAGAGGCTTAATTCTGTGCCCTGGTATAGTCTTTTTACACATGGGGCTTCAGTGGCTATTTGGAAAGAACTTGTATGATCTATGCACTTAATGCTTCTACTGAATTGAGTATGTACAGGCAATGGCACCCCTCTTCTAATTTTAAGCCTAAATTAGCATTTTTCCTTCCTCAGAATAAAGGATAACCAGCCCTCAAGTGTTCTTATGACATCAGGCCAGTCAACATTCTGAAAACACCCATTTTTTCATGGCAAATCATTGAATATCTATTACCTCATCATCAGAAATACACACACACATTTATTGCAATAAATATTATAAGTACAAATCTACTGTAGAGAACTTGCAAAGTACAAAATAAAAAGTAAATCATCTGTTTGACCAATCAAAGGTAGTAACTAGTCAGTTCTTTAATGTTATCAGTTTCTCTTCTTTTTCATTAATAAGTATTAGATATATAAGAAAATGAGGACCCTGGTGTATTTATTATTTGTGTTTTGATCCCTTTTTCACTTATCCCATGAGTGTTTTTTCACTGTCATTCTAAGCTAAAATGCGCACAGCAGCACAGCATTCCCTCACTCCAGTGATATTATCATTGAAAGTATCTTTCCAATGATACTACCATTGATGTCACCATTCCCTGTTGTTGGAATCATAGGTTTTCTATTTTTGCTGTAAGTAACACAGAATGAACATCCGTATACAAAAGCCTTGGTGCACATGAATATTTCTTTAGAATCAGTTCCTAGGTCAGTAATTACTGGGTCAAAAGGTAGGCAATACTTTTCAGGCTTTTGATACATAAGAAACTACATCAGAAACAATTTACTCTCCCATGCTCAGAATGCCAGCATCTAAATTCATGGCTCTTGGCCCAGTTTCAAAGAGCAGCAATGTGAATCCCAGTCTGTCTGTATTCAGTCTGTTTTCTGTTTTACTTTGTGAATGCTTCATTGAGTTTAACATCCAGTATCCAAAGGCCCCAGCGTTTCTCAGAATCTATCAAACTTGAGAAATTAACCTGCCACAACCTCTAGACTGCAGGCAGTTTCCAAAGCAAATCCTGTCAAAAATCTAGATTCATGTGCAAAAGTTTGACAGAAGTCACACAATTCATTTCAGTGTTCTTTTATTGAGTAATACAGTGTATCTGGGGCTTCCCAGGGGGCACTAGTGGTAAAGAACCTGCCTGCAGGAGAGTCGCGAGTTCTATCCCTGGATGGAGAAGATCGCCTAGAGAAGGAAATGGCAGCTCACCCCAGTATTCTTGCCTGGAGAATCCCATGGACAGGGGAGCCTGGTGGGCTGCAGTCCATAGAGTCACCAAGAATGGAACATGACTGAGGGGACTTAGTACAAGTGCATACAGTATATCTGAAAGAGTGATAAGCAAAAGCATGTGTGAAAGTAAATAAAACTCACCCCACACTAAGGCCTCTGTCAAGTACCAGCAGAATTGGTCTAGAATTTTGACATGATTTCCAGGCATATTCTACTTCTTTTTTTATTCTTTTACTTTATTATTTTTTATTGAAGTATAATTGATCTACAGTGCCGTGTTAGTTTCAGGTGTACAGCAAAGTGATTCAGTTATACATACATATTTTTCAGATTCATTTCCCTCATAGGTTATTACAATGCAGTAGGACATTGGTTATCTATTTTATAGATATATTTGTGTGTATATGTTAATTACAAACTCCTAATTTATCCCTCTCCCACCCTTCCCAGTTGGTAAACAGTTTTACTTCTTGCTGTTGTTTCTGAGTTAGAGAAGGAAGAAAGACTTGTCTTATTGTCTAGCATATTCTATCTTCAGACTTTGTTTAGCTAGTCTGTGGCTGTTGCTCAGTCGCTAAGTCATGTTCAGCTCTCTGCAACCCCACGGACTGCAGCACGCCAGTAGGCATTACCATCTCGAGGCATAAAAAGTTCGAGACGAAACTGGTGTTTTCTAAATATCTCTATTACTAGAAAGACTTCATCTTCTCTTTATTTAATTGCACAGACCTCTTCCTTTACTGATATGAGTCCCATCGAGGAATATCCTGAATTCGAGGACAACTTCATGAGTGAGGAAAGGGAATTACAAGAGGACGGGGGAGGAAAAGGAAGAAGAAATCCCTGAAAATGCAAATACAGAAATGATTTCCATGCAAACATTACTCCAGGTGTTCCGAGGAGGAAATGAAGTACTGGACTCTAACAGATTTGCCAGCCACCAAAGATAGAGAACATTTATTTAGAGGTTGGTTGGATTCTTTCATTAAAGAGACAACCTATATCCAAGAAAATTTCCATCAATTTTGAGTGTATGGTCATAGAATTTCTCCTGAAATGTCTCAGTGTGTAGAAATTATGATGATTCCTTTAGTAAATAAGATCATTTTTAGTATCATCAGGATCATAGATTTAATTAACTTATCTTTTTTTCTTTTTAAGAACTTCATAAAAGTGTTTCAGGACCTAGGTTCCAAGAACCTGGAGCCAATTGAAGTTGCTGTTCTTCTGAAGCATCCTTTTATTCAAGACCTGATTTCAAGTTATCCAAACTATAAGATCCCTGTGAGTATTACCCAAAGATCCTAATACAGTCTTTTTTAAATTGTCGTTATAATTTTATTTTATTTTTATTGGAGGATAATTGCTTTAAAAATGTTGTGTTGTTATATATATATATATATATATATATATATATATATATATGTATGTATATCCCTTCCCTTGTGAGCCTCCCTCTCCCATCACATCCCACCCCTCTAAGTCATCAGACAGCACCAGGCTGGGCAGTCTGTTATATAATAGCTTCCCACGGGCTATCTATTTGACACATGATATGCATATCTACACATGAATATGTCAATGCCACTTTCTCAATTTATCCCACCCTCTCCTTCCCCCACCGTGTCCATAAGTCCATTTTCTATGTCTGTGTCTCCATTTTTTCCCTGTAAATAGGTTCATCAGGACTGTTTTTCCTGATTGTCTTAACGTGGTTGAATTCAGGTTCAGGGCTTGGTGGGATAAAACAATGGTGGAGGAAGAGAAGGAGGGAAGAAGCTGGACTAGGCTAGACCAGGGTCTCGGGAAGCTAAGCTGGTAACAGCATCCGGCCAAAAGGCCAGCCCTCAATTCCGCAAGGGCAGTGAGTTCAGGCAGAGTAGCAGTGACTATCAGTACCCGGGTACCATGATAGTTAGCACTGTCAGTGTATGGGTAATAGGGTTAGTAGCACCAATAGGCCCGCCAGTACTAGGGATAATACCATACAGCTGCCCCACTAGGACTCTGAGGCCTTGAGTCTCCCGCAGAAGGCTGGAGGTAAATGGCAGTAAAAGCTGGACGGGTGGCTATATTCATGTTCTGCATTATTCCAGCCACCGAATGACCCTGGTCTATGACTGAAGAGCATGGGGGAATAGAATCCCCCTGCCCAAGAGAACAAAGGAGACCCCGATCCCCAGCCAAGCACTGGTTTATTCACCAAACTCTCATCACAGTACACATTGTTGCTGTAACTCATCCAGTGACCACACTTCTGAAAGAAGGGATAAGGGTTCCATCAGAGAAACTGTTCAGGGTGGGAACACTGAGGACAAAACCCCGAGAGGCTGGATCAAGTCAGCAGAAGAAAGGAAGGAAGAGAGGAAGAGCTGGGGCTCAGGGCTCACACCATCGCCTCGCACATCAACCACACATGCTGAATGTGCAACCTGGCAAGTGCCGGGTCCCCAACAGCGAGGGCTACGGAAGGCTGGGGGTGACCACCTCTCAGAATGTGGCAGGTTGCCACAACCTCTCACAAGCCTCACACACTTAACTGCATGCAGTCTCCCTATTTGGCTTCTCCTAATGGTTTATTGGACCACAGAGAGTTAGCTGAGTTTTTGATAAAAGTGCTTTCATTTTGATAAGATGCAAGTGATCTAAAGCTGAGCACTGAAGAATTGATGCTTTTGAACTGTGGTATTGGAGTAGACTCTTGAGAGTCCCTTGGACTGCAAGGAGATCAAACCAGTCAATCCTAAAGGAATCAGTCCTGAATATTCATTGGAAGGACTGATGCTAAAGCTGAATTCTCTAATACTATGGTCACCTGATGTGAAGAGCTGACTCATCAGAAAAGATCCTGATGCTGGGAAAGATTGAAGGCCGGAGGAGAAGGGGATAACAGGGGATGAGACTGTTGGATGTCATCACCAACCTGATGGACATGAGTTTGAGCAAGCTCCAGGAGTTGGTGATGGACAGGGAAACCTGGTGTACTGGAGTCCATGGAGTCACAAAGAGTTGGACATGATGGAGCAACTGAACTGAAATGAAGTGTTTCCTTATCTCTAACCATTGTTGTTTTTGTTGCTTAGTTGCTCAGTCATGCCCTACTCTTTTGTGACCTCATGGCCTGTAGCCCACCAGGCTCCTCTGTCCATGGGATTTCCCAGACAAGAATACTGGAGTGGGTTTCCCAGAGGATCTTCCCAACCCAGGAATCAAAGCTGTGTGCTTGTGCATTGGCAAATGGTTTCTTTACCACTGAGCCACCAGGGAAGCCCTCTTAACTATATAACATCATTATATCTCTATATTTAACCATCCTCTTTGTAAAATGATTTGGGTCTCTTTATTTTAACAGGCCCAGAATACTTGGATATGTGGTTGGCAATATTCCAAGTAATTGTACTCATACATACCACAAACATTTACTCTTCACAATGAAACCCATATGTCACAGGTCCCTTTCAGCATCTTACACTCCTACTTTCACTCCACAAAGACCAGCTTTCTTCCCCACTTAGAATGAGGATGGGATAAATCAGTGTCACCCTGGATTTAGTGGGAACAGCACACATCAGAACTAGACAAAGGGGTGGAGAGAGGTGGGTGGGTGGGTGGGTGCATGGTTGTCACAGGAAGAATGGGGGGCAGTCTGCCGCTTGTGGGATCTCCCTGCCTTTTCCATCCTCTGAGCAACCATCATTCTGTGTGAGGTGGGTTCTAGAAGCCCATCTCTTTAGACTGCATTTCATCCTACACATTCTGTTCCACATTTCAGGGAACAACCCCCTATTTTAAACCAGCAAAATAATTTTCAGCACCCTAGAAATAATGTGCAGTAGGGTTTACCTTATCTTACTAACAACTAGGACCCTAAAATGATTCCACCGTCGCTTCCTCCTATTATGGAAGAAGAACTCCCTGCAAAGTCAGGACGATTTGGGGAACATTTTTACTCTGGCCAGAATGTCTAACTATTACTGACTTTTGCAGAGACGATTCTATCTGGCACATTCCTGAAGAAAAAACTGCCTTCGAAGATCAGTCCCCTGAAGATGAATTTTGATCCTCAGGGAAAGCTGGAGTCAGCAGGATTCTTATTACTTTGTGCATTTCTCTTATTTAGGAAGGAGTTTTATCAGTGTGCACCCCAGCTGAAATACTCCTGGCATTTTGAATAGCACAGGACCAACTCTGGCATAGCAGAACATCTGACATTCTGAATTGCTGCCCACTATATTCTGGGAGCACCTTGATGCATTGATGACCAAAAGATCTCTTCATGTTCCCCAAATCCTGCTTGGTGCACAGACCCCTCAGGTTGAGAGCACCTGCCCCCTCCCCCACCCCTCACCCCACAGCTGGAACTTGTTCTGACCTCCAGCTTCAGAGTATGAATGTCACCTGACACCCTAATAGTAGAAAGAGAGCTTGTCAGTCTGTCTAGCTGTCCGATGGTTCATTCCTTCATTGCCTGGGTGCTTCTGCCGAGTCAGCTTCTTCAGCCCTCCCTCATCCTGGTCCTTCATCTGTCCTCCCTGTCATCACTCCACCCTGGAATCTGACGAGAGGACATTGAACCCTCGCTAGAATCTAGTCGGGGCACCGTTCCGACGAGAGTTGAGCCTTTGACCTGAAAAACCTAAATGTGATGCTTGAAAAGGAAAGAGGTTCCCTTTCCAGTAAGATGCTCTATTCTCATTTTTACTAAGCAAATAAAGAAAAAGAAGAAAGGAAAAGAAAAAAATCTCTGAAGACTATATTACTAACACTCTCATCCTGTCATCAATTTTTTGCTCCAGATATCCATGTGCAAGTAAATAGATCACATTTTTAAAATGAACTTTAACCACAGTGATGTTGTTTGAAGATCTTTCAAGATAAGTAGAGCAAAAACTAGAGTGTGGTTTTTCAGGTTAAAATGTTGTTTGCTGTTATAAACAGTGGGAAGTAAAGGTTGTCACCCAACAGCTCTGTGTTTACAAGATTCGTGTTTGGAACTAGCAAACATTTTTAAAATACATATGAAAAAAGGCCAGTTTGGGTAATTATTTTGATACGTGTTATTTTTCGCGCCTGTGGAGAGGTGGCCTGGCTTTGTGGTTAGGAGAGCAGACTCAGGAGCCATGTTGATTGGGTTCATAGCTACTAACTTTGTGACCTTGGGCAAGTGACCCCATGGCACCTTGGTTTCCCATCTGTAAAACAGGGCCATACAAAGTGCTTAGCTCCGTGCTTGACAGACAGAAAGCCCTCACTACATAGTAGGGGCTTCCCTGGTGGCTCAGATGGTAAAGAATCTGCCTGCAATGCAGGAGACCTGGTTCGATTCCTGGGTCAGGAAGATCCCCTGGATCAGTCCAGTATTCTTGCCTGGAGAATTCCATGGACAGAGGAGCTTATAGCCCATGGGATCGCAAAGAATCAGACACAACTGAGTGACTAACGCTACATATAATCATTATTACTGTTATTATTACTGCTGGCCTGTTGGTGGTTGCAATGCATAAGAAATATTTCTGAACAGTGCAAAATTTACACAGGTGAACTAAAAGCTGGCATTTCATCTGCCAAGTTCAGTGTCTGCTCTCTGGAAAGAAAGGAGACTTCCACTGGAGAGTATCATGATGATAGGGGGTCCGAACCAAAGTCCCAGGACTCCACATGTGGTCAGTTCCAACTCAGAAGATCCATGTTTTGTTTTGGATTTTATAGTTATTCAATTCAAGCTCATTTATTTAACTTCTTCTTTCATAGATGTTTATATAGAGAGGTTATTTTCAAGGAAGGTCCCTAAATTCTTAAGAAAATGCTTTGCTTAAATATAACAAGATCATTGAGGACACCATCACTGGGTGATTAGTGAAGAAAGTCAATTTCCTCCAATAAGTAGATTTATAAATGTAAGTGGACCTTGGATTTTCTGCACCAACTCACCAAATGTAGTTTCTTGTGATGCACACATATGCTGCATAAATATGAGTCTCTTTTAACAAAACCTGTACAGCCAGCAGATAGCCTTAATATTAAGCGTTCCATTCACTAGGAGATAAAAATTAATCTTTCAGTGTTAAAGTCAGAATGTCACAGGAGAATTTCTCAGAAACAAATGAGTCAGGACCTGAATACACGAGGGCAAAGTACCTATAAATATAAACGTACCTAGAAGGGACACAGTCTTCGAGATATCTGACTTTAAGATACACTCCAACAGCCTCTATTATGTTTATAACAAAATACAATGGCTGCTTCAGCGCTTTGCATTTTCAAGGCACCCATGCCAAACATTTCTAGACTCTCTCAGCCTTTTCTCCACTGACTGTTACTTAAAATTATGGCCCTTGATTTCAGCCATAAATCTAGCCAAGACTGATTGAAATATCTAGAGCTTATAATTTTCCCCCATGCTATGGAGTGTCAAATAATCACAGTTCAACTCATTCCTTAATCCCCAAGTAAATAGCCACTAGTCAGCAATAGCCATTACAAATAATATTCTCTGCAAAGAAGACCTGTCAGTAAGTACTGTGGAGGGTAGGACCAGAAAGGTCAATGGCAAGCAGCTGTTCTTTTTCACTTAACTTGCCCAAGATTGCCCTTCAGCTGTGGGAGATCTATATTTTCAAAAGAACAAGCTCCTTCAAGAAAATGATTCACTATGTTTCCTGGCAGTCACTGAAACAGCCATGTGGGTGTCACTCAGCAGGGCTCTGTTCAGATGTTGAAGTAACTCATGTTTTCATGAGTAAAATGACTACAATCAAATAGAAACTTTTGGAACTCAGCTCTGAAGTAAAGAAACTTAGACTCTTAAACAGGTCCCTAAAAAAAAAAAAAAAAAAAAAAACCTGGAAACCGAATAAATGTAATTTTACGTTTCCCCTTATGCTAGCTAGCACCTCTTCTATTCAAAAACGAAGATCATGGCATCTGGTCCCATCACTTCATGGGAAATAGATGGGGAAACAGAGGAAACAGTGTCAGACTTTATTTTGGGGGTCTCCAAAATCACTGCAGATGATAATTGCAGCCATGAAATTAAAAGACGCTTACTACTTGGAAGGAAAGTTATGACCAACCTAGATAGCATATTCAAAAGCAGAGACATTACTTTGCCAACAAAGGTCCATCTAGTCAAGGCTATGGTTTTTCCATTGGTCATGTATGGATGTGAGAGTTGGACTGTGAAGAAAGCTGAGCGCCAAAGAATTGATTCTTTTAAACTGTGATGTTGGAGAAGACTCTTGAGAGTCTGGACTGCAAGGAGATCCAACCAGTCCATCAGTCCTGGGTGTTCATTGGAAGGACTGATGCTAAAGCTGAAACTCCAATACTTTGGCCACCTCATCTGAAGAGTTGACTCACTGGAAAAGACCCAGATGCTGGGAGGGATTGGAGGCAGGAGGAGAAGGGGACAACAGAGGATGAGATGGCTGGATAGCATCACCGACTCAATGGACATCAGTATGAGTGAACTCTGGGAGTTGGTGATGGACGGGGGAGGCCTGGCGTGCTGCGATTCATGGGGTCACAAAGAGTCAGACACGACTGAGTGACTAAACTGAATTGAACTGAACCCCTTCTATTAATACATAGTGATAATATCTTAAATTTATTTTATAAACATATGTGATTTAAAATGCAGCATAGTTGGATATTTTAAGTGGACTAAAAAACAGATCATTCTATCCCTAATATTAAAACAAACAAACAAACAAAAAACAGAAAGGGGATAATTCCCCACCTCAAAATAATCTGCTGTTCTAAAATTCTACAAATCTGTAAACATGATTAATTTAGCATTAGAATTTTCCTTTAATAGAAGATGAATATTGGTTTTTTTTTGATTAATAGGGAAATCGTGTTTTGCCTTGCCCATTTTGTGCCAAACTCTGTGTAATTGCCAGAGAAGGAAATGGCAACCCACTCCAGTATTTTTGCCTGGAGAATTCCATGGACAGAAGAGCCTGGTGGGCTACAGCCCAGAGGGTCACAAAGGAGTCAGACATGACTTAGCAACTAAACAAGAACTGTGTAATTGCTTTTACAAATGTTATCTAATTAATCTAATATGACAACTCTATTAGATCACAATAAACTGTGGAAAATTCTGAGACAGATGGGAATACCAGACCACCTGACCTGCCTCTTGAGAAATCTGTATGCAGGTCAGGAAGCAACAGTTAGAACTGGACATGGAACAACAGACTGGTTCCAAATAGGAAAAGGAGTACGTCAAGGCTGTATATTGTCATCCTGCTTATTTAACTTCTATGCAGAGTACATCATGAGAAACACTGGGCTAGAAGAAGCACAAGCTGGAATCAAGATTGCTGGGAGAAATATCAATAACCTCAGATATGCAGATGACACCACCCTTATGGCAGAAAGTGAAGAGGAACTAAAGAGCCTCTTGACGAAAGTGAAAGAGCAGAGTGGAAAAGTTGGCTTAAAGCTCAGCATTCAGAAAACGAAGATTATGGCATCCGGTCCCATCACTTCATAGGAAATAGATGGGGAAACATTGGAAACAGTGTCAGACTTTGTTTTTCTGGGATCCAAAATCACTGCAGATGGTGACTGCAGCCATGAAATTAGAAGACGCTTACTCCTTGGAAGAAAAGTTATGACCAACGATAGTATATTCAAAAGCAGAGACATTACTTTGCCGACTAAGGTCCGTCTAGTCAAGGCTATGGTTTTTCCATTGGTCATGTATGGATGTGAGAGTTGGACTGTGAAGAAGGCTGAGCACCGAAGAACTGATTCTTTTGAACTGTGGTGTTGGAGAAGACTCTTGAGAGTCCCTTGGAGTGCAAGGAGATTCAACCAGTCCATTCTGAAGGAGATCAGCCCTGGGATTTCTTTGGAAGGAATGATGCTAAAGCTGAAACTCCAGTACTTTGGTCACTTCATGCAAAGAGTTGACTCATTGGAAAAGACTCTGATGCTGGGAGGGATTGAGGGCAGGAGAAGAAGGGGATGACAAAGAATGAGATGGCTGGATGGCATCACTGACTCGATGGACGTGAGTCTGAGTGAACTCCGAGAGATGGTGATGAACAGGGAGGCCTGGCGTGCTGCGATTCATGGGGTCGCAAAGAGTCAGACACGACTGAGTGAATGAACTGAACTGAACTACTAGATGGGGAAATGAATCTCTAAGATCTTTGATACCTTTCCATTGGCAAAATTAATAAGTTACAAGGCAGAATTAACACTAAATAGAAAACAATTTTCTCAAAGGAAAAAATAAAAACTCACTGTTTAATCCTGCCACATATTAAAGCCCATATTATTAATAATCATTACTTCTAATTCATTTATTAAGAGTTGTAACTTCTCTTTGAATCTCTTCTCTTAGGATGTTAAGATAATTCTCCAAAGGAGTGAGCACATACAGGGAAGTGATGAAGAGAGGTCTCCTTCAAGACTTACAGAGGAAAAGAAATGAAGGCACAGGAGTGGCAATGAATCTTCCAAATAACCCATGTAAACATGGTGTTTGTTGTATACACTGTTGCTGTAAGTGAAGAAATGGCCCCTACCAGCCTATGAGGGGCATGGTAAAGGGACTCTTCCTTCCTTAATTCAAAGAATATTCTGTAATAAACCTTAAAGTTCTAAGCCAAAATCCAAAGAAGGAATGCATTTTTAAGTGATTCTGAAAACAGAAGACACCAAAACAACATTTTCAAAAATAAACAAGCACATATGTCATGATGTGTCCCTGTGAGAAGTATCTGCATTAGGCAGATACATTCAGAATTCTCCCAGAGCCCAAATCAGGGCAGCATGGCTTCATACAGTTTGCATTAATAGTTCTTGCTCTGTAAAGTCCCAAGGTGCGTCTCCCCAGTCAAGGAGAAGGCTGTTGTCTCAGCTTCTGGCATAGTCATGATCTTGTTATCTGTTCATAGTCCTTTGTTAATAGAATATGTGTCTTGTAGAGACTGATGTACAATGATAGCTCTTTACTTGTGTAAATTAGTGAATCTAATTCAGTGATACTGATCTCAAGAAAGTGATTTTGTTTTTGTATTTTTCAGCTTTTTATTTTATTAATATGTAGCCATTAACGATGTTGTGACAGTTTCAGGTGGACAGCAAAGGGACTCAGCCATGCACACACATGTCACTATTATCCCCCAAAGTCCCCTCCTATCCAGGCTCCCACATCAAGCAGTGTTTCCTGTGCCATACAGTAGGACCGTGCTGGTTATCCATTAAGCATGGTAGTGTGTACATGTCCATCCCAAACTCCCTAACCATCTCTTCCCCTCTGGCAACCATAAGATCATTCTCTAAGTCTCCGAGTCTGTTTCTGTTTTGTAAATAAGTTCATTTGTATCATTTCTTTTAGATTCCACATATAAGGGGTGTCATATAGTATTTCTCCTCTGTCTGACTTACTTCACTCAGTGTGACAACCTCTAGGTCCATCCATTTTTCCGCAAAGTGAACAACAATGCTCTTTTCAGTGGCTGTGCCTCTTTGAAACCCTTCTGGATCCCCTCACTGGCTACTTCTTCTGAGAATCTTTGCTGGACCTCACACACACCTCTTCTATTTGGCCCCTAAGAGTTGAAGGCCCCAGCACTCAGCCTCCTCTATCCACAGTCAATTCCTGGAAGACTCATACTTTTCCAAGACTTTATGAGGCCAAAGTTGAAATTTCTATTCCCATCTTCTTTCCCCGAAATCCAAACTTCTCTCTTGTTGTGGACTTGATTACCACCTGGATGGTCTATCATCATCACAGACTCAACATATCCAAGCCAAGGAGAGGGACTCTTCAAATCACCCCACTGCTCTAGCCTTCTATTAAAGTCCCAGGTCGTGCAGAGGTTCATTCAGGTTCTCACCTGGATCTTACCCCTTGCTGCCTCTCTGATCTCATTTCCCACTATTCTCCCTGCAGCTTACTCTTCATAAGCAACAAGTATACGTTGTTTATTTTGGCACACTGGGGACACATGCCTGCCTCAGGGCCTTTGCACTTGCGTTTCTCTCTGCCTGCAGTGATTTTCTCCCAGATATCATCATGGCTTGTCCCCAATTTCCTTCAGGCCTTTGTTCAAATGACACTTTGTCAGTAAGGCCTTCCCTCAACACATAATACAAAATAGAAATAACCTACCATCCCCATACATTTCAAACCCACTTTAATTTTTTTTCCATTGTACTTATCAACAACTGATAAATTGTATGTTTACTCTCGTTTGTCTATCACTCCACTAAGTTTAAGTTCCATGAAATCAGGGATGTTGTGAATTTTCTTTATTGCTATGCTCCCGAACCTAAGACTAAAAGCATAGCCAACTTTAAGTTGTATTAGAATATACTTGTGCAAAATGTGTAGGCAGATCACATCTTGACTGGTCACTAAAACAATGAGTGATTCAAAGATGATTTCAATTTTCAGTGAGAATGGTATTCTATTTCTGGAGAGTGATGTGTTTCCTAAATCTGCTTCTTGTCAGTTCCATTCCCAGAACCCTTGCCTTCAGGATTATGGGGGTGGGGTGGTGATACAGAAGCTTGGGAGGTGGAGAGGAAACCCAGCTAAAGATTTCACAATTTCAATTTAGTTGGCTCAAATGTAGTTCTAGTTACTCTACAGAAAGAAATGGAAGAGTATCTACAAATAGGATTCAAACAAAAGCATATTGTGATAAGGATGCCGGCAGTCAACTAATCCACTTTTTATTAAAGATTGAACAAGGCAACATTATATTGCAATGTAAAGAAATAAAGGGCAGAGACAATGGCTCTGTAGCAATTCCTTGTTTATTTCCTTATAATTTCTTGCCGTAATAACGTTCTTGCTCAGTGTGAAGGAGGAAATGGCAGAATTCCCCTCCTGAGGCCCATTATCTCATCTAAACAGTGGGAGAGCAACCCCGACAAAGGTCTCCCAGGTTGGCATTTGCCCCCATGTGAGACTCCAATCATCATCAGGATTGGGCGGACCTGGGGGAGGAAGATGACCCAGAGATGAATGTAAACAGAGCTCTTGCATTGTGCAGGTTCCAGAGCAGGCAAGGGCGGAACTTCACTCTCAAACCAGAGGCTGCATGGGATTCTGCCAGAAAAAGAAAAAATGCTCTAGGAGTTCATCTACCCGAGGGCCTTTCAGGTCTCATAATTCTAGTGAATGCCCAACCATCTTCAAAGCAGCTGGTATTGCTTTTGCCTTCCACATCACCATGTCCCCCAGCTATTGTCTTCCCGAGATGTCTCTGAAGTCTCTGATCTGGGTTGCTCTCTTCTGGATACACCACCACGGCATCCCTCTTAATGCACCCCCGGAGGGTCAAAGCCATTGTGTATGGATGTGCACGCACACACACCAGGAGTCTGTGATGACCAAAAGAAACTGATGCCTTATATTAAATGTACAAGTAATGAAAACTTTTAAGTCCTTGTTTCATGTGCTTTCACCTATCTTAACAGAGCCCACATTAAAAAAAAAAAAAACTAAACTAAAGTACAGGTATTTTCACATAACCCTATTAAATTCGTCTCTAACGTATGCTCTTGTATTCTGTTGTCAAGGTGTTAGAAGACAGTTTCCAGTGTAATCCTACCATATAGTACAAGGATATTGTCCACTTAAAAGGTGACATAATGTGTCCTGGTCTCGGGACCCTGAGGCAGGACGGCTCTTCACTCTCCCTCCTGGGAAACTCGTGGTTTTCGTCTGCCCTGGTGCTTCGTCTGCCCTCTCCCTGATGAACCTGTGCTCCCCTGCAAGTCTTCATCTAATTCAAAACTATAGAGTTCATTTGATTTTAAATCTCCCAAAGGAGGCTATCCGTTTCAGGACTCTGGACACAGTCTTGAAAAGCCAGCCTTCAAGAAACCATCTGTCACATGAGGAACAGCGGAGCCCACCTTTCTTCCAGGCAATGGTTCTGATGCACATCACTGCACTTTTGCTGTAAGTTAGATGACAAAATCCAGGGATCACCTATTTTAAAACTGTCTAAAAAATAATGTTATAGCATTTCCTATGAAAAGGAAGGGAAGCTGATGCTGTTCTCTTCTGAAATAAATAGTGCACCAGTGATGTCTCAGTGAAGGGATCAGCTGGGCAAAAGATGGTAAAGAAACAGAATGACGGTTAACCTATGGTACAAGCATAAAATGCCTCCTTCACCACTTCCATTGGTTTCCCACATCTAACATGAATGACGGCAGAGAAGCTGGGGAAGTCCACTACTTAACCATAGTTTCTCTTCTCTTTCTTCCCCTGATTGGATAGCTTCCTCTTTCTTGCCTAGCTGTCCATGTCCTCTTATTTCAAAGATCCATTTCCTTCTCTTTATAAAAATTAGTATTTTAGATTAATTAATGGGAAAAACATGAAAGGGGGCTACCATTTTTTACAAATTGTAGGTCAAGGAGGTATCGGCATGGACTGCCTGAAAGAGCTACTTCCAGGATCATTTCCTGCCAACATAAGACTGGCCTCCTTGGATGTCCATGCCACCCAGGCTCACCTTCTCTCCATCCTCATCCAACTCACCCACCAAACCGTCACCCTCTTCAGTATCTACATTTATACTATCTCCTCTTTTTTGGCACTAAATAATACTCTGTCCTCTAACTCTCACTTCTATGAGATGAATCTGAATCTCATCCTGGTTGCTCTCCTCTGCATAACAATGTGGCATTTTACAAGGTTAAACATGACATCTTCATGATATCCTTGGGAACAAGGTAAACAAATGAGGACTGAATGTCAAGTGAATGTGTAATGGTGGAGTGAGTTTAATGAACACAGAATTCATAACATAAATTATTCATTTTCCCTCTCCCTTGGTGGACTAGGACTAGTTAGATATAGGAGAAACAGACCATGTCTGTCTGACTTACTTCTGTGATACAAACCATCAAGAAAGGAATCCAAAGAGAGAGAGAATTCATATGAATTATAATTGTGGTTGACACAGTGTTTGAAGAAATTTGAGTTAAATAATGCTTAATACGCTTCCTTGATGGCTCAGTGGGTGAAGAATCTGCCTAAAATACAGGAGATGTGAGTTTGATCCCTGGGTCACCTGAAAAATCCCACAGACAGAGTAGCCCAGAAGGCTATAGTCCAAAGAGTTGCAAAGAGTAGGACGTGACTGAGCATACCCACATACATACATGCTTAATAAGAAAAAAAGCCAATAAGAAAGTTAGAAGATCAGTAATGGTAATAAGAAATAATAAGAGCTAATACTATTGAAAATTTTCTGTGAGTCAGGCACAGTGATGAATGCTTTACAGGCATTATCTCATTTAGTCTCATAACTGTGAAGTAAGTACTCTTAAGATGGACATTTATACATAATGAAAATGACAGCTAGAGAGATCATATAACTTTCCCAAAGTCACAAGCTTGTAAATTATAGACATAGATTAGGAACCCGATATGAACCCCCAAAGCCACTGTCTTACCTAGTTTGCTCAACTGGAGTACAAATATCCAATTGCACAAGCCCAAGATAGAGGAAGTATGACTTATCAGTGTTTAAAAATAAAAAGCAGATGGTTTTTAGTCAAAGTAAATTGAATCGAATTTGCTGTGTGAGGAGTCCCCCAAATAATCTGGTGTCCACAGAGCTTCAGCGGTAGGAAGGCAGATGCTGATTTTCCTCTGATCAGAGCTGGTTAGACCTCACCTGCAAGTCTCTGTGCAGTTTGTAGCCACACACTTGAATATATGCACCATTTATTTATGCAGAGGAACTGATACATATGCTCAGCAGGGAGGAAATTCAAAGCCCTATAGCTTTAGCCTTAAGTAGAAAAGCTTCCAACGTAAGGGATAAAGGAGCCATCTCCAAACTATTTAAAAAGCTGTCCAGCTGAGGTAGCTTTTCTGTGGTCCCCAAGGATGAACCAGTACTAGTGGCAGATTTCAGCTGTCCATGAGAAACTACAAGCTCCGTATTACAAGAAGTGTTGACAGATGAAGGGTACCAAGAAGCAGGGAAGTTGGTGGCTATGACAGGAACTTAGAATTTTACCCCTTTGACCTACCCTGACTGCAATTCTCTTTCTACTGAATCAGGTCCTCAGCTCTACTACCCCAACCTCCATCTCCCAGAAGGATGACTCCCCATTCTCAGAACTGGGGCTCCATCCTTCCCTTCTCATTCTCCTCCACCTACCTATCACTTCTTACAAACATCTCTCACATCTCTCCTTCCTTTCAATGCCCACTCACCACCCTATTTCAAAATCCCTCCAAATCCTTCTTCTAGACTCTGGAAATAGCACTCATTTGACCCCCTATTTTCATATCTTCTCCCAAAGCCTCCATCGTTCAACCCAAACCTAGCCTCTACATTATTCCCAAAATAACCTCTGAATCTTTACTTAAGCATGTCTCATTTTTGCTTTAAAACCTTCCCCTAACTCCTTGCTTGCTTGCTAAGTTGCTTCAGTTGTGTCTGACTCTGTGCGACCCCATAGACGGCAGCCCACCAGGCTCCCCCATCCCTGGGATTCTCCAGGCAAGAACACTGGAGTGGGTTGCTATTTCCTTCTCCAATGCATGAAAGTGAAAAGTGAAAGTGAAGTCGCTCAGTCGTGTCCGACTCTTAGCGACCCCATGGACTGCAGCCCACCAGGCTCCTCCATCCATGGGATTTTCCAGGCAAGAGTACTGGAGTGGGGTACCATCACCTTCTCCACCCTCACTCCTTACTATCAAATAAATTCCACATTTCTTAGGATGCTATTTAGAGTCTTATTCTATCTCTCTATGCTTATCATCTTTTTCTACTCAATTTTACACAGCTTCCCTCAACATGATTTCTCATACTTATTAATATGAGATAATAAATATTAGATAATAAATATGAAACAGATTAATGAATGAGGAGGAATGTCTCCTTTAACAGAAATTCTAGCAAGTGGAGAGTAACTTTTTACAGTAAAGATATTCTCATAATCTTTCTTGGATGCGTGCTCAATCATGTCTGACTCTTGGCAACCCCATGGACAGTAGCCCACCAGGCTCCTCTCTCCATTGGATTCTCCAAGCAAAAATACTTGACTAGGTTGCCATTTCCTCCTCCAGGGTATCTTCCAGAACCAGGGATCAAATTCACATCTCTTGGACCTTCTGCATTGGCATGTGGATTCTGGACCATTGCACCACCTAGGAAGCCCTCCTATAATCTTACATGTTCCATATTCTAGATCCGTAGAGAGAACCAATTTCATCTTGTCAGTATTATTTGTGTGTGTGTGTGTGTGTGTGTGTGTGTGTGTGTGTGTGTGTGAAAGGAGGATCGCTTTCCTCTTCAAGTGGCCCCCTGCAGCTCTGGAGAAGGGAAGCTGCCTGACATCAGGGTACCTCTACTCGAGGCCTACTGACTCTGGAAACTAATGAGAACCAGGACTTCTATTATAATCAGCTCCTTTTAGCACTGGGAGCTTAGTCTAACTCCAAGCACATCAGCCCAGCAACCCCCGCCATCTGGGCTCCTCCAGGCCCCTCTCCCATTCCTACTCCTTTTTTGTCTAAACAAAAGATATCCTAAATCTGCTTCCAACACCTTTGCACCTTATTCTGTCTCCTCTTCTACTTTGCTGGCAAACTGGACTTACTAACAAATTTACATTGCCTGTTGTAACAGCTCCTTCTGCCTCCAAAGTTTTCTCTGCACAGACGTAGCACATCCTCCATTGCTCAAGGCATCACCAGAGAGTCTGTTGCACCAGGGCTAAACAAATCTACAGGCACAATCCCTGTCAGATTCTCATCAGAAAGGACAGAGTGAAATCTTGTTTTCGAGTGAGCGTCAAAACAAATCTGGAAAAAGATGCCACTAGTGTCTTGTGGCCACAGTTCAAAGCCCCAGAAGGGCCACACAGGGCTCAAAGTAGCACCCCGAGCTCTTGAGCTCCAAGCACAGGCAGTCGTGTCTTTGCTCACTTCATGCTAACCGCAGGGAGACAGCAACACTGAGCTCCGTCTGAAGCAGCTCCACCTGGCTGTGCCCCCACAAACCAGGCTGAAACCACAGCATCCTTGTGCTCTGCGTAGGGCAAACCGAGCCATGCCCTCCCGCAGGCAAGGGCCGAGTCTTCTCTCACCCATGTCGCCACCATTTGAGCCCCTTTCATGGTAAAGCTCCTGTAAATCAAGGAGAGGCTTTGCCACCAGGCTCCTTGCACAAGTATCTGCAGGAAGAGTGCCCGAACAGGAAGCCATCTCCTAGCTTCTCACTCTCCAGGAGAACTTCACATCTCCTTTCTGAATGGAGTTACTCTAAATATCCGCTGCTCTCATTTCTTTCAGAGGGTGACTTCCTCCAAGCTGATAACCATGTTTCTGAATATTGCATTTTCCTAAGGTAAGTGGGAAAGACAGCAAGCTGGTAGTAATAAGTACTTCTTCGGTATTTGACATGTGCCACCCACTCTTCCTAAGCACTTTCTAAGAATTAACTCAATTCTCATCTATAGGTAGCCTTATAAAATAGATCTGTACCTATCCTCATTATAAAACAGGAGAAATAAGGGGCAAAGAAGGTAAGGAGCTCACCAAACTCACATAGCTAAGAGGCTAGATTCCTACCTGGGAGGGAAGCAATCAGTTTTCCTGGTCTTTGCCCTTAACCCTTGGACCATGCCACTTCTCTGCCATGTGGGTCAGGTAGAGGCAACACAAGGTATGAACACAGGTGTCAAATTCCCAGTGGTCCCCTCAGCTAAGGACTGGTCTTTTCAACCCTCCTTCTGCCCTCTGAGCATCGCCTCCCTACAAACAGAACTTGACCATCAGAGGACTTGGCTTATGAAATCTGACACCATTGACCCAGATTTTTTTGTGGCCATCTGGCTTGTCTTACCTGTGTTCAAATTTTCTCTGTCCTTCCCCGCCCACCATTGAGATTCCATATATCTGATCACAGTATCTTTTATCTGACACTTGACCTGGCCTTGTGTGTTCCACTCATCAGCTAGCCCCACAGCTCAGCAAGAGGGTGAAAACCCTCCGTCCTGACAAACACCGAGAGCAGAGGGACAGGTCAGTTCAGTTCAGTCACTCAGTTGTGTCTGACTCTTTGCAACTCCATGGACTGCAGCATGCCAAGCTTCCCTGTCCATCACCAACTCCCAGAACTTGCTCAAACTCATGTCCATCCAGTCGGCGATGCCATCCAACTGCCATCAGAGTGACAGGTAAATCCCCCAAACACACCTCCCAACCTAAACTCCACTGAAGAGGAGTCATGATAAGCCAAGCTGCTTCTGTCAGCCTAGTCGCTTAATATAACAGCCCAGTGAAGGAGCATGGGCTTTAGGGGAACTTCTCCAATTTTTTTCTACTATGTGTTTATGAGATGATTTCACATGACAGTACAGGATGTAATCACAAATGCCTGAGGGACTTGGCAGGTATTTAAAAAATATATCAACAGAATTTAAGTGGCTTCTTAGTCTGCCTTTAATGTTCCTGCTTTTCAAAGACAGCCCAGGATAGATTTTACTTGTCTCTTAATTCTACTACAAGAAAACAGAGCACAAGTATTATGATAAGCATCAATGAAGTCTCATCCTCAGTGCTAGAGAGTCCACAGGGCACAGTGAGGACTGTCACACCCTAACTGCCTGCAACCACATGTCACCTGGCTGTGCCATAGGAAGGCAGGAGTTCTGATCCTCATGCAAACTCTCTTGCATTGTAAATATTGACAGTTAATTCAAATAGTTTAAAACATTGTGTGGGCCAACTTTGTATAAGCTGAATGATTACCCTCGTGGGCCACATGTGTGGTCTGTGGCCTCAGCTTTCCCCCATCAGGTTTCCTAGAGGCAGTCTCTCCAAGCACATCAGAAGATTGGTTGTGGCAGCAAGAATGGAGGTTGCTGCCAAACTCAACGCTTGACAGTTTCCATTAAACCCTGTACCCAGGGCCACCACTAACTCGTGACAGCACCTTCATCTGACTCCACCAGGCACCATGCAGGAGACATCCCTTTCTGCGGTCTGATACAGCTTCACAGCAGGCCTAGTTCAGGGATAATAGAGCCTAGGCCCCATTCTCTCTCAGCTGGTTGCATTTTCACAGTGCACAAACTGCCCAACCATACACAGCCGCCTTGACACGGTCCCACCCAGCTTGTGTGGACACTCCAACCATGTGGATGAAAAGACAAAATAGTCTGAAGGAGGAAGACAGTAAGTGACCAAGGTTCTCCAGCTGGTCCTTCTGCAAGTCCTGGGCTACCAGACATCTGACCCTCTGGGAAGCTAGGCGTGCATGGCTAGACCAAGATCAGAGGCACAGCCCTCTCTGCAGCCCATCTTCTTGTCGCCTGCATCTCCTATCCATGCTAAACATGGAATGGTGGAAGAGAAACATGCATGAGATAGATGAGGCTGAGCCTTAAAGAGGCCTGGAGGTGGTGAACCTGGGCAGGTCTGAGAAGAAGCACACCAAGCCTCCAGCCATCTTGCCCAGCATTTGCCCACAAGTTCCTTTGATTAGGGGTGGTTTAGCCATGCACTTCTTACCTAACTCTCAACTTCACCTGCAAGACTGAATCTAGATGGAAGAACCAACACCGCTTCCTGTCGCCACCCCTCCCCCTATGTCTAGGAACAGACAAGGCCACTGAAGTGGTGATCACTACAACCCAGGTATCAGCTGTGATCACACTGTCGTTCCGGAAACCACAGCTTGTGGGTCTCTCCCGAAACTGGCTGCAGACTCACTTTGTAAGGCGCCCCCTTCTTTTCACAGAAATTCCCAAAGACGGAAGAGCAGGGTCAGGAGATGTATTCTCCATGCCCACCATGTCACCCTGTCCCCTTGTATTGCCACCACCTTCACTCTTTGGGGAAAGTAAATAATACTGTATAAAAATAAAACATATCCTTTGAAAAGCTCATTATGAATTTTAGGGGTGCTGTGGGCAAAGGTACTCCCCTGTTCTCCTCCCATCTTCTGGTTCCTCACCTCTGCCCCAGCACCCACGCATCCACCCACCAACACCAAACATCCCCACCGCTGAGCTGAACACACAGCAGCAGCTCTGAAGCATCATGGGCCTGGAGGATGGAGCACAATCTCTTCTCCCTGAGCTTCTCTGTGAGACAGTGAGGCAGTTCTCTCCCACGCAGGATGGAACATCTCCACTTCCATGCTAGAGAGGGCAAGAGAAATGGATGAAGCGTAGGAAGAACTGGCCTTGCCATGGAGCCTATGACTGAACAGCTGGATGGCCCCCTACCCCAGAAGCTCCTAGAGAATTGAGTAGGTGGCATCTGTTCGGCCATGGAAACCTCTTATTTAGATACCAAATCCCAGAAAGGTGCTGGTAATAAACCATTGTTTCTCATGAACCTAGAGTTTCCACTGAGGACAGAGCAGGAATCCCAACATAAACTTGGGTTTCTGGGAGGCAGAAACCCATTGGTAGAAGATAAAATCCTAAGGCAAAAATGTACCTGTAACATAGAAAGAGCTAGAGAAACTAGATTCAATAACAATGAAATGGCCATGAACTCAAGACAGAGGGAAATGTAAGGACACGCTAAAGGGCTGTGTCACAAGAACTCTGGGACACAGGACCTCTAAGGGAGAATAACACCAAAAGAAGACTAAGTTCTTTGCTCCCGTCCAGAAGAAAACCCTGCAGCCTCAAATCCTTTCACTCCTCACACTTGCCAGGGCTCCAGTGTCCCAAATACATCTGGAGACAGATGCCTCCTAGGACAAAGGACATACAGTAAGTCCTCTACCTATGAACCATCAAGTTGCAAACTTTCAAGGATGCAAACTTCTCAAAGATTTGAACATGTGTGCCAGTCCCTGTAAGCCAGCTGTTGTACTATATGACTATACTTTTAAAGGTACTGTACTCCAAGATTAAATGTTTTATTTTTTGTGTTTGCTTTCCATGTATGTATTATTTGTGTGAAAAGTATTATAAACTTATTACAGTACAGAATTATATAGCCAGTTGTGTTAGTTGGGTACCCAGGCAAACTTTGTCGAACTTACAAATTGAACTTATGAATGCACTCTCAGAACAGAATTTGTGCATATGGGGGACTTACTGTGAAAGTGAAAGTTGCTCAGTCATGTCCAACTCTTTGTGACCCCATGGACTATAGTCCATTGAATTCTCCAGGCCAGAATACTAGAGTAGGTAGCCTATCCCTTCTCCAGCGGATCTTCCTGACCCAGCAATCAAATTGGGGTCTTTTGCATTGCAGGTAGATTCTGTACCAACTGAGCCACGAGGGAAGCCTTCTGGACTTACTGTCTGCAGAAAAAATAAAAGAAATTCCTGACAAGAGTGGTGATGCTCAGAGGAAGGGGCCAAAGTCAGTGAAAATTAAGAAATGGAAAAATTTTGATGGCTCACCTGGTTTACTTGTGAGCATATGTAAAACCACCACCACTCTCCCAAAAGTTCTCCAAAATACCTGGGCAACATTTTTCAGGAGGCTGGTGGTCCTAAGAGAGTAGGTGTATTCAAGGGCCAGAGAACTTTAAATTACCATGCTTATTATAAAGCCAGTTAGACCCACAAGGTGGCGACATCTGGAGAAACTAGATTTAAAAGATTGATTTATTTTATTTATTTTATTTTACTTTACAGTACTGTATTGGTTTTGCCATACATCAACATGGATCCACCACGGGTGTATATGTGTTCCCACTCCTGAACCCCCCTCCCACCTCCCTCCCCATACCATCTCTCTGGATCATCCCAGTGCACCAGCCCCAAGCATCCTGTATCCTGCATCGAACCTAGACTGGAAATTTGTTTCTTATATAATATTATGCATGTTTCAAGGCTACTCTCCCAAATCATCCCACCCTCACCCTCTCCCACAGAGTCCAAAATACTGTTCTATACATCTGTGTCTCTTCTGCTGTCTCGCATACAGGGTTATCGTTACCATCTTTCTAAATTCCATATATATGTGTTAGTACACTGTATTGGTGTTTTTCTTTCTGGCTTACTTCACTCTGTATAATCGGCTCCAGTTTCATCCAGCTCATTAGAAGTGATTCAAATGCATTCTTTTTAATGGCTGAGTAATACTCCATTGTGTATATGTAAACAGACTCTGAAGGTTAAAATAAATCAATCTAATTTAATAAAAGACTGATTTATTTTAACCTTCAGAGTCTGTTTAACACTTTCATATATTTTTCACTGTAGCCTGTATGAAACATTTCCCCAAAACACATTACACTGTATACAATGGATCATTGAGGAAAGGGGGATTCTTGTCACATGAAGATTCCAAGCACCAAGAGGGCAGTGAGGATGGTCCATTTCTAACCTCCCAAGGTGAAGCTGCCTCCCATTCTCCTTGAAACCTGCGGCCATCCCGGTGTCAGCAGATCCAGTGTGAACTCTGAAAATGAGATGTTCCAAACCAGCTTGCCAGCTCGCTGATTTACAAGAAACCCAAGAATTCTTTTATTTCAAGAAGTTAAATCAGTCACAAAACTTTAAGTGCAATTTTCTCTTGTGGGGGAATTGTATATTATTGCAACGTGAACACTGGGATGATTATCACAGTTCAGACTATGGGGATGTTACAGAAAAATTCAAAGATACTCCCATGACACCCAGACTCACTCTGTCTGCCCTGTCGAAGTTTCCCTTGTCAGATAAACCCCCACTGACATCATTACATTTTCATATCCTCAAAAAGCAAGTCATGTGGCTTGGAAAGTTTTTCTTTTCCATCATGCTGTTAAACTGAAGGCCACTAACATGACAAGGTCAGCAGGAGTGTGTGAGGAATAAACGTGGAACCACTGGGCAGCCATCTCCCTGGAGATTTGTGGGTGGAAAGTAGTCGTTAAATTTGTAAGAAGGTGTTCTTAAATATCCTTCATTTAGATAATACATGCACATGGAAAAGTTCAAAGCTGATGAGACTCTGTGGTGATGAACAAGTTTCCATCTCAGTTCTCTATGCCAGTCCCACAATGCTCCACCCAAGAGTCAATTACCATTACCAGTTTCTTAATTCTCCTTCCAGAGAAGATATTTCATCAATACAACCCCTGTCAATTTAACACAGATTGCAAGTGATTAAAAATAGAAATTTTCTAATGGTCAAGAATATGTGAATCACCAAGGGATCTTAGTAAAATGCAGATTCTGACTGAGTCAAACTTGAATAGGGCTAAGATTCTGCACTTCTAATAAGTTTCAAGGTAATGCCAAGGCTGCTGGTCCTTGATCACACATTGAATAGCAAGTATTTAAAACATTATATTGACTCTAATATACCCTGGTAAGAAACTTGAGTTACTTTCTGTGAAGTGATCTGGCAACATTTATTAAAATTAGGAGTATTAGAAGCCTTCAACCCAACAATGCCATTCTGAGGCTCTAGCCAAAAGAAATAAATTATAAAACAGCAGTCTCTGATATACCTAGAACTTGGTCTTCTTATCTTAATTACTTCAAAATTACTTTCATAGGAATGTTCAAGAAGCTTTTCTTAGCTCACGGATGTTTACATGGTACCTTCCAGTTTGGTTGCTTCTAGCAGAAAAAAGAAAACATCATACTGATGATTGACATGTCAATAATGACCAGAGAGGATGTGATTTGGGAGTCCCAAAAGCAATAGCTCCGAAGGGTAGGCTCCATAACTGATTAAATCCCCTTGAAGTCTTCACCGAGTAGTACCATCAGGTTCTCTTCACAGAGCACAGACGTTGTCACTTATCTATAACCGTGCTTTTTGCAAAGTTTGTTTTCCCCCAAAGAAATAATCACTGAATTAGCAGTATATATCCCATATCATGGCTCAGAATGTGGGGCAGATTACCAAAGTATGTGAAGTGCATCTAATTTCAGGTCTTTTTATCCTCAGAGTTAAGAAACATTATTTTTTCCTCCCCACCACCTACCCACATCTGAGTGCGATCAGACAGACACCTAAAACAAGCATATGGCAGATCAGCTAGAAAAGGAAAAAAAAAAAAATACGGCCACACTTGCATTTTGTTTTGAAGATTTTCAGATAATATCAAAGATTGTTTCCAAGCCACAGTCCTGGTTTTAGAATCCAGGGCAATGATTTAACTGTTTCAGTAATGAAGCAACACATAGATTTCTAGTCCCTTCATCCTTCCAAAATGCAGAACACATTTTAATTTAATTTCAGTGGCAAAACCATTAAACCTGGACTTCTCTGCTGGTCCCATGGTTAAGAACCCACCTTCTAATGCAAGGGACATGGATTCCATCCCTGGTCACCGAACTATCCCTCATGCCCTGGGGCAACTAAGCCCCACATGCAGCAACTACTGAGACTGCTGCAGCAAAGATTCAATCCAGCCAAAATAAAATAAGCAAAACTTTTTAAAATAAAAAACCACTTCACCTAAACAAATATGTAATCTGATACATTCAGTTATTAGCACCCGAAATGTTTATTTTTATAGCAAATTGAAAAGTACTAAGACATCTAGACATCCAGACATCTAAAACATCTGCTATCGGCTTTCTTATTTTTCTGAGAAGTTTCCTTCATGAAGTAAAAGATTAGGACAAAGATTGTCTTCCTTGACTCATTTTTCTTGTCACCTGCATTAACTGTTCTCACAGTAGTGCTGATGGGTAGCATACTGTTTACTTACAGATTGTTAAGGCAAGTCTTCTAAAGTTGATGTTCTGAGGGCTTCAGATACCTACCATCGGTAAACATTTAGTCTTCCTTGGCAAATACCTTTGAGGCCTTCTTCCTTCCATCCATGGGAAACATCATGTAGACAAAGAGTCCCCACGCTTGTCTGAATGAGATGATGGGGGCCAGCGGCAAGACAACTGGAAGAACCATAGCCTCTGACTCACTATAACTTTCCCTTCCAGCCACATACGGAACTACCCCCATGCGGTAAGTGTTTGGGACCACCCCCTTCTCACAGAGCATTAGCCTTGATAGATTAAGAAGGCACCAGGGAGACAAAGTCCCACTCTGACTCTGCCCCATCACTTTTAGAACATTAAAGTCAATTGGGAATTTGGAGTTCTAGACCTGTTGCTAGTTCCTGGAAATGCAGCCCAACAGTATTTCAGGGGACAATAATAGGGTGATCCATGGATTGAGAGGGACAACTCCTGATAGGGCATAAGATTTGGCGCATATGAGTCATGTGCTTCTACAACTTGAGTGCCCCTTATCTTACAGCTTCATGGCATGGTACATAGTAATTTGTACGAATTAATATGGCATCCTCTCTGAATTAAGGACAAGAATAGAAATATGATATTCTCCAAGCAGTGCCATTCTATAGTTCACAAATATTAAAGACAAACATTTACAGTAACTGGGGGACAAAAATGCTTCTTAATCAAAGGACAGTTTTTAAAAGATTAACTTTTTTCCCACAACTTAACATCTATGAAATTGGCATGAACCTTCCAAATAATGTCATCTAGATTTGGTGAATTGTAATAATTAATTCCAAATTCACATATGAATGTTTTTGGTTCTAAAGCAATTGTAAATATTTGTAAAATTAGTGGTTCTCTTAATTATACCATCTCAGGATTTTTGTGTTTTTTTTCTTTTAAAAATATTAACCTAGGAAATATTTTATTTATTGATAGCACCTCATTAAACATCCTTCTAGCTTACACAATTGACCAACATTCTGAAGTATTTGGTGCCACACTAAAGATATTTTCCTTTAAAGGTAATTTTTCTGTTACTATGATTGTCTCTCTCTTTCCATCTTGGCTTGAAGCCTTACTGGCCAGGTCATTCTACCCAAATTCATTGACTGTATTACAACTCATGTTCCATCACTGTGGAAGAAGAGC
Source organism: Nanger dama (assembly GCA_917880005.1). NCBI lineage: Eukaryota > Metazoa > Chordata > Mammalia > Artiodactyla > Bovidae > Nanger > Nanger dama. The sequence continues at coordinate 1,075,938 of CAKJTW010000040.1, forward strand.
TATATAACTCTAATTTTATTCCTCCTTGTTTTCAAGCATTACATAGATTTTTACTGTGAGAGGTGAGCTCCTGCTTATACAAGTAGCATTGTGCTCAGCAGGACACTGGCCTGAACTACTTTGATGAGAGTGGGTCATACCTGTGTGTTTCACTGATCGTCACTGGCTGACCTCTTTCCAATTATATAAGGCTTCTCTGGAACACTTACAGGGCACGTGGATTAAAATCATCATGGAATTGCCTCTTCAATCAGACAGAAGCAAAATGACAGAAAATGCTACTATCAAAGCCTCTTCTACTTGGCTATTCAGACGTCAACATCTTTTCTGTGTTCTTTTTTTCCTCCTTGTGTATTGTTAATGATTCATTAAGAATTATCCTTTGGAACCAAATTGCTCCTATAGACAGCTCTTACCTCCTCTTAACTGACCAGTTTAATTCATCTTGCTGGAAGGATGACTCATAGCAGAACAAATTTATTTAATCCAATATTAAAAAGCTGCTTGCAGGACTTGATCAAATTGTCTGGCAGTGTTTTTGTTTAGGGGTTGTTTTTGTTTTGTTTGTTTGTTTTTAGTATCATGTCAGATATTGCCTGAATATCACTATTTTGATCCAGAACACTGCAGCACATAAAATATTCTCTACTTAGGCCACATGGAAATACAACTCAAAATGATACTAGATTAAGCTTTTGGAGGGTCTAGTGTTTGTAAATTCTAAAATTACCCAGATAAATCATCCATCCATTCACTTTTATTATATAATTATCAAAGTGTTATTTTACATGTTATTTTGGGTGTTCCTTTATTGGGGAAAATGTTTCTAACACCTGTAAACCACAAGCAGAGTGTCAGATTAAACAAACTCTTTGTTCCCGCAGTTTGTTCAAGAACAATTTGTATCCGTAAGCAAAACTTGGTATCAACGTGGTTCTGGCCCAAGCTGCTGACTTAAGAGAGATGCTGGTTAACAGCTGAAAAGGTAACGAGTCTACAAGATAAACAGTTTAGGATTAACTGGGCTTCAAAAACCAAGCAGAAGTGAAATCTGGAGAATCATTTTCATTTCAACTCAAAATTGGCTCAGGATTTTTATTGTTTTCATTGCTTGGTAAACAAGATCAAATCCATATCTTTGAACTCAGGCTCATAGCATGCTACTACTTCAAATCAACTGCTGGTACATCACAAAAATAAAAGCCAATGTGTCAGGATAGAACTGTTGTCTAAACTACGTAAACAGGAAAACCTAAAGTCTCTAAAACTTCCTACCTAAACACCGTTTGTTGTTGTTCAGCAACTGTGTTGGTAAATCAAGATGCTGCCAGCAATGGCTGAGATTCTGCTTTTTAATGTAGCAACTTACTTAGTAACTCATAGCAAGATAACAAGGCAGGAATAGTTGTAGCCAATCAGATGAGTCAATTGTGTGTTATCTGAAAAAAAAAAAAAGGCAGGAAAGGGACCAAAGAGAAAAAGGAGCAAAAACATGCTTAATATTATAACTTGCTTTATTGATTGAAATAATGAGAGGGCATATTGAATTGGGTTGTTTAACAAATTTCTTTTTAAACTCAAAGTCAATCCATTTATTTTAATATTAAAGTCTTCATATTAAAAAACACTTTTTCCCTGAAAAAAAAACTGAAAAATTGTTCTTTTCTATTTATTTCGTTGAAATAATATCAACATATACACTTGCCCTCATGGAAGGTACAGGAGTATTTTTTCAGATTATAGCAAATATGGAAGGACTTTCAAGAGACTCAATGCTAATGGGCATTTGCTGGCATTCCAAATCCCATTCTGTAACCTTAATCCAGGCAGAAGAATTTGTAAAGACATTAAAAAACCATTCAGAGAGCTAATGGAGATGTGTATGTGTGCACGCTCAGTTGCTCACTCGTGTCCGACTGTTTGTGACCCCACAGACTGTAGCCCTCCAGGCTCCTCTGTCCATGGGGTTCTCCAGACAAGAGTACTGGGGTGGATTGTCATTTCTTCCTCCAGGAGATTTACCTGACCCTGGGATCAAATCCACATCTCCTGGGGCTCCTGCATTGGACAGTAGGTTTTTTAACCACTAAGCCACTAGGGAAGCCCTAATGCAGATGACACAGCAATAAAAATACAAAGGATTTAAGATTCGTGCGTCCTTTCTTCATATATATGAAGGCTCCTCGGAAAACCAATGAGTAGCAATTCTTGATGTTTACTGACTTCAACAAAAGAAAATGAGCCTAAACTACTGCATGAAGGAATGAGCTTAACGTTCAAGAGCTTTCGTTACTCAGGGAACTTTGCATAAGGAATTAAACTAGAAGATTTCTAATGAAGTTCCATATGGATACAATTCTGGAACTCCTGCTCCACAACAAAAACTACAAATATTCACCAATGCATTTGTTTTGTCAGTATTTATTGAGTACCAGTCGTGTACCAGATACTATGATGGTGCTATGGAAATGGATATGGCGTCAAGTTGTTGTTTTGTCTTGTTTTGTTTTGTTTTCAGAAACTTCCCACTTACTAAAGGACACTGACGAATAAACAAGTCATTACTCCCCATTACCATGAGCACTTAGGAGCCAATGCGAATGCAACAGAGGGACAATTAAAGAGTGTCTCTGCCCAGTCCAAAAGGACTGTCTAGCACTGGAGTCAAAGAAGCTTATGGAATCTGTTTCTCTGAGACAGAATTCAGTTTTCTCTTACTGGGATGGTTTTCAGAATCTTTCTAGGTCTAAACCAACTTTTAGAGTTTGGCTCATCCCAAGGTATACCACATCTCTAAATTGTGTACTTTGGGACATATTAGTATAGCACTGAAGAGAATGGGTTTGAAATCATACAGATTTGCATTCTTCTAAAAATAGCAGTGTGGTCCTGGGAGGTTATTTAACATCTCAAAGTCCCAGTCCCCTGCTAAATAAGGCTGTAAAAATTAAATGAGATCAAATAAGGTGCTTAGCACATACTAGCAATGATCATGCTGACGACAATGAAGATGACATAGGAAAGTGAGTCTGGTGCATAGGCACATGCAAATTTGGCTCTCATTGCTGTTTGCAAGCCTGCTAAGATTTGCCCTTCCCTCACTGCAATGTCACCGATCAGGGAATTGCTTTTTCACTGGTAGTTTTCCTACTGTGAGCTATATTTCTCTCTCCTGCCTGGAGTTCTTTCCACTCATTTTCAGAACTTTCAGACTTTTCTTTTGATAAAAGTCCCTCATGATTCTCCACCCTCAATTATTGTCTTAGTGATTCTTGTCTGCTAGCATTCATAAAGGATTCTTACTTTGCATCACAGTCAACCTCTTAAATACTTCATAAACAAACACTTCTTGTAATTGCAAAACATCTGCCTAGAAAGTTGAGGGAAAGGAGTAGTGGCACCAGTTTCTTTTTCAGTGTTAATCAGAGAAAGACTGAAAGTGATGCCTTATGACTAAACTTTTGAAGAAATGAGACTATTCAAGTTGAATGGAGTTGGTGGTTAACATTAAGTACATACTTCCTACATTCTTTTTCACTAATTAAATTTTTTATTAAATTTTCCAGGTGAAGAAATTTAAAATTTCCAAATAACTATGAGTATAGTGAAATAAACTTCTGGATCCCATTTCTCTGTTCATCTGTGAATGTGAAACACAGTGATGAATTATCACCTCAATGACCGAAACGGAGAAAATGTCCTGCGCAACAGTAAACCAAAATTGATGGGAACACTAAAGGGGAAAAACTCTGTTTACATTCATAAAAACCAACAGTATGACAATTCAAAAATATCTTCATTTTGCCAAGTGAGAGGTAAATAAAAACTCATATAAGAAGAGAAGATAAATGTAAGAAATATTTATCTACCATGAGGTGTTGAAATAAATGCAGAGCGTCGTGAAGACTGCTTAATTGATACCCTCCTTCTGTCAAAGATGACTTTCTAACAAACACAGTATTGTAATTAAAAAAATAAATTAATTAAAATTAAAAAAATAAAATAAAATAAAATTTCAACTTGCTGTATACTAAAAAAATAAAAAATAAAAAAAAAATAAAATAAAATCATTCCAGACACTGAGCAACTTTGTTCCTTCTTCCCCATCTACCCGTCTCCACTAACATTGTGGGGTCAGGTTCACTAGGAGACGATGCTCAAATGTTGCATCTGTTATCAAAGGCAAACTTGTATACCTGATACACAGAGAGGCTAAACAAACAAATGTCAGGGGTTAGAGCAAAGAAAGGTTTATTGCAGGGTCAAGCAAGGAGAATGGGTGGCTTATGCTCAAAAACCTGAACTCTGATGGTTTTAGGGAAGAATTTGTATAGGAAAAATTTGAGGTGAGAGCTGCATGGGACATGACTTTCTTCTGATTGGTTGGTGGTGAAATAACAGGGAGGTGTTCCAGAAATCTCAATCATCAACTTTCTGGTTCCAACCAGTCTAGGGTCTCAGCATGTAATTACTATCCTCCACCCAGGTAAAGGCCTTAGTTCCTATAGATATACTTTGGATATATTCAAAGATATACTGTTTCTATAAATATACTTTAGTACGTTCAAGGATATAGTGTTATACATATTCCTTGAAAAGGAATCAAGACTCTGCTCTTTTTTTTTTCCTTGACTGCTCCTCCTTCATTTTTGTACCCCCTCACTATCCTAATTAGAAGCTGTTTGAATCTGCCCTTTAGAACTCAGCAAAATTCTCAGAGGCTTAAAGAGACTATTTCTTACAAATAAGAAATGAGACAAGGAAAGGATTTGTACCCAAGAGGTACCCCTAGTGTCCTGTTCAGTTTCAAAAATAACAGAGAGTAGAATCACTTAAAACCCATTAAATTAATATGTATCCATTTACCAATATCTTGATACAAGACTAAGGGCTTTTTTTTTTTCCTTTTGTATGTCTTCTTACTGAAACAGGAAAGAAGAGGACAGAGCACAGCTTTTAAAAGTTTGACACACCTATTGAGGATACAACATAAACTGGTTAGAACCAACCAGGTCCAAGATTGCAGGAGATTCTGCTTCCAGTGGACCCCTGAGACTCATTACACACTCATTGCAATACTATACTATGCTAAATGACACACACCCCCATCACCATGAAAATTCCAAGGCTAAACATGAAAGACCAAAAAGTGGGTGGTGGCCCAATTCCTGGAAATCCCTACCTCTTCTCCAAAATAGTTGGGATAATTCTCCCAATTATCCAGCCCATAAAAAGTAACCACCCATATCTGGGGGCCTCTCACCTTCTGAGCTGGCCCACACTTTGTCTACAGATTGTGTTTCTTCCAAGGCTGTCTTGCTTTTTGAGACAGACCACATTCTGTCTGTGGAATGTGTACCTCTCTAAATAAATCTACTTGTTACCTATCACTTTATCTCTCACTGAATTCTTTCTGTGATGAGACATAAAGAACTTGAGCTTCCTTAAGTCCTGAGACCAGTGTGTGACTTCAATTAAAAGACAGTGGGTTCAACACCCAATTTGAATTGTGCAGTTTCACTATTGGAGTTTAGTGTTGTTTTCCACATCCACACCCGAGGCTTCATCCGATAATTTCGAGTTTATATTTCTTTTAAATGGACTAATACACTAATGTTACTTGTGAAACTAAGTGAAGAATATGATTAAATGTTTATGAATTTTCCTTGCAATCATTATTAGTTGTCTCTCACCTAATTTGACCCAAATATTTCAATGCAAATGATGAATAAAGTTCTTTTGCAAATAATCCAAATGTGTCTTCCTAGAAATAACTATTTGTATATTACATTAATAGTTCATCAGTTTATGTAGCATTCTAACTAATCTGTGTAATTACAACAAGTACATCTGACACAAACAAGGTGGCAGACAAATACAATTTATCTTCAGTAAATAAACTGCTCTGCTGATCAAAGCAGTGTTTCTGGAGTGGTCAGTGTGCCCCAAGTATGTCTTTATAGAGGAGTGTATGTATTTATAGTATGTGTGTGCAAAGACCATTGGTTAATCTGAAGAGTCAGTTATGGGAAGCATCTGTTATACAAGGTTTTTATGACAGTCGGTTCCCTCTCTTTGCACACAACCTAGGACAGAATGTATTAAACACTCCGGTCAAAAGAAGAGCAGACAGCTTAGTCTTACCTTCTTAAATCAGTTTATCAGATTATTAATATGCTGTGCCTCCCGAGTTTCATGTTGAATAAGAAGATGCAAAGGAAGACAGATGGAAAGATGTAGGCAGTGCCAAAGCTTCAACTAGACAAGAAGGGAGTCCAAAGAATGCAGTCACAGGATAAATAAATTGCAGAAATAAATTTCACCTCTTTAAGACTTTAGATTGTCTCTTGAGTGCTCACTGCCCCCTCTGTTTCTCCCTTACTATTGCTAATAACAAAAGTGCTAGAAAATTCAAAAGCTCAGATGGATCTTCTGATTTCTTTCTTTAATGTGTTCACATTTTTCTGTAACTCTACGGCAATGACTTTGGAGATCATCTACTTCCTTGTTTTCAGTCAAAAGCTCTTGAGAGTGAAATTTTCTCTTAACGTTGTAAAAGGAGTTCCAGTGTATCAAAAGAAACTAACAGGGGGCCTGTACTAATTATAGAGGAAGCAGGTGGTGCTGGGCCTACACTCTTCCCAGGTCTGCTGAGGATCTCAGAGGCGAAGAGCTCTGTGAAAGCCAACAAATACTTTCATAACTTTGTTCCTGCCGGCCAGTCTAAACCTAGCAGTGTTACATGCACACACATTCACATACCACAGTAAAAGGGAAGTAAGTCAGACAGAGAAAGACAAATCATATGAAAGATGTCATATGGTATCATTTATATGCAGAATATTTTTTTAAGTGATACAAATGAATTCATCTACAGAAGAGAAAAAGACAGACTTCAAGAATGAACTTATGTTTATCAGTAGGGGAAGGTGGGGGAGGGATAGACTGGGAGAGTGAAATTGACATGTACACACTGCTATATTTAAAATAGATAACCAACAAGGATCCACTGTATAGCACAGGGAACTTTGCTCAGTATTCTGTAGTAAACTAAATGGCAAAATAATTTGAAAAAGAATAGAAAAAATAAATTTTACTGCAGATTTATTAGGAATTTGGAGCAGAGCTATTATATGCTACAAAATGCCATGGTATAGCCTAAGATTCTCAATTAATCCAAAGGTCTCTGCCATATGGTGTTTGTCATATCAGCTCGGTATGTCTCTATCTGTCCATCACTCATCCCCTTCTCTTCTCTAGCTACTTAAGTTCTCCATATCCATGCCCATGTTTTCTCCTATACACACAGCAGCCATTTATTTTTAAAGGAAAACAGAGCAAGTCAGCTGTCCACCAATACAAATACCTGGTTCTCAGCCGCATGGGATCACCATGCCTGTGGCCAAGCCCCTGCAGAGCAAGCCACCATTCTCTCAACCACACACGAATCCTGTCCAAATTCTCAGGCCCAAAGAGAACACTTGGGGCCTATTAGTCCAGTATGTTTCCCAGCACACTTGTGGCCACCGTGAAATAAAATGCAGTTTGAAAGAGAGACCCCCATTCTCCATGAACCTCTGTGAGCTTTATCACTTAATGTGAAAGAGAGATTTTCAATCAATCTCAGTGGAGTCCCATGAACAATATATAATTCTTCAAATCACATCATCTTAACTATGACTCATCTCTTCCTATATTTGTGCTGTGATTCTAGCTAATCAGAGTAGAATATTAAACTATGACTCTCTTGTTAGTAATACTTTACCTAGTCAATATGAGAATGGAACTTTACAGAATATCCTCTCCTCTTTTCTCCTCTCAACTATTCTTTTAATATATATATATATATATATATATATATGGTAAATTAGAAAAACACTTGACAAGATCAACAAAATTTACACACTTTTAAATAGACCAGGAAAAATTCAAATTACTAAAATCAAGAATTAAATCAGAGACGTCACTATTGATCTCACAACAATGAAAAAAATCATAAGGGGAATGCTATAAACAACTGTATGCCAATAAATTAGATAATGTAGATGGTGGACAAATTATTAGAAAGATGCAAAATACCAAAACTGACTCAAGAAGAAATATTAAATCTAAATAACCCTAAACAAGAGATTGAATTAGTAATTTTATAACTTCTCACAATGAAAAGCCCAGTCTTAAATAGTAAATTTAAGTCTTCACTGATAAATTCCACCAAACATTTAAAGATTTAATGCTAACTCTTCACAAACTACTCCCCCAAACAGAAGAGGATGGAAGATTTTTCAATTTATTCTATGAAGCCAGTGTTACCCCACACCAAAACCAAACAAATACATTGCAAGAAAACTACAGACAATGTTTTGTATGCAAAATTTCTCAGCAAAATACTAGCAAACTTGAATCCAGCCCCATAATTAAGCCATGATCAAGGAACACAAGTTTGGTTTAACATCTGAAAATTAATAAAAATAATATATCATGTTAGTAAAATAAAAGACAAAATACACATAATCACCTCAATAATTTTTGTAAAAAAAAAAAGCATTTGACAAAGCACAACTTGCTTTCATGATTAAAATACTCAACAAAGTAGTAATCAGAAGAAAATTACTCAACCTGATAAAGATTATTTATAAAAAGTCATAATTAAGATCATGTAACGATGTAAGAATGAATGCTTTCTATATATAGATAGTTTTATTTCCAGTATTCTGGGAGGTGGGTCATAGAGGATCCTGCTGTGATTTACGTCGGAGAGTGTTTTGCCTATGTTCTTCTCTGGGAGTTTTATAGTTTCTAGTCATGTTTAAATCTTTAATCCTTTTTGAGTTTATTTTTGTGTATGGTATTATAAAGTGTTCTAGTTTCTTTCTTTTGCAAGTGGTTGACCAGTTTTCCCAGCACCACTTATTAAAGAGATTGTCTTTAATCCATTGGATATTCTTGCCTCCTTTATTGAAGATAAGGGGTCCATAGGTGTGTGGATTTATCTCTGGGCTTTCTATTTTGTTCCATTGATCTATATTTCTGTTTTTGTGCCAGTACCATACTGTCTTGATGACTGTGGCTTTGTAGTAGAGCCTGAAGTCAGGCAGGTTCATTCCTCCAGTTCCATTCTTCTTTCTCAAGATTGCTTTGGCTATTCGAGGTTTTTTGTATTTCCATACAAATTGTGAAATTATTTGTTCTAACTCTGTGAAAAATACTGCTGGTAGTTTGATAGGGATTGCATTGAATCTATAGATTACTTTGGGTAGTATACTCATTTTCACTATATTGATTCTTCTGATCCATGAACATGGTATATTTCTCCATCTATTAGTGTCCTCTTTGATTTCTTTCACCAGTGTTTTACAGTTTTCAATATATAGGTCTTTAGTTTCTTTAGGTAGATATATTCCTAAGTATCTTGTTCTTTTTATTTCAATGGTGAATGGAACTGTTTCCTTAATTTCTTTTTCTACTTTCTCATTATTAGTGTATAGGAATGCAAGGGATTTCTGTGTGTTGATTTTACATTCTGCAACTTTACTATATTCATTGATTAGCTCTAGTAATTTTCTGGTGGGGCCTTTAGTGTTTTCTATATAGAGGATGATGTCATCTGCAAACAATGAGAGTTTTACTTCTTCTTTTCCAATTTGGATTCCTTTTATTTCTTTTTCTATCTATAGTTGGGAACAAAACAAGGATGTCCACTCTCTTCAGTTCTGTTCAATATTGAACTGGAAATTTTAACTGAGGCAATTAGTAAAATAAAAGAAATAAAAGTATTTCAGACTAGAAAGAGAAAAGTAAAATCATCTATATATCAATGATATGATTTTGTGGGTATCAAATCTTTAGAAATCCACAAGAAAATAATGAACTATAATAGCTAATGAGATCAAAGAGATTGCAGGATATTCAATCAATATTCTGAAAGCAATTGTATTTTTACAATTAAGCAATTAACAATATGAAAAGGAAATTAAGAAGACGAGCCTTTGATGTACAAGACCATCAAAGAAATTAAAATACTTTGGAACAAAAATAAGAACAACAACAACAAAGAGTGTAAGACTTTTAAACTGAAAACTACAAAGAAAAGTAAGGAAAAAAATAAAATTGAATTACAAAAATAAACATCTCATGAATATCAAGGCATTCTTTGTGACTCCACATGGATAGAAACAAAGACAAGTTGCAGGAGAATCAGCACAGCATACAATGCTCAGTGGAGCTCATCAGGAATCTCTTGCTCACCAGAAGGTCTCACTGAACCAAAACAATTTTAGGTAACATCCAAAATCATCTTCTTGCAGCAGTTAAAAGAGCTCCACCTATAAAATTGCCCCTTGATTTGCTGAAGCCAATTCTTTAGACAAGCATTTAAACTTAAAATAGACCTCCTTTATTTTACTTCTCTCTAGAAAGAAAGGATCCATGTAAACAGTCTCCTAAACACACCGTGTCCCACTTCCAGTTTTGAAATTCTATCATTCAGCTACAATGATTCATTTAGGATTTTCTCTTTTCCCTGCTCTTCTTCTATGGCTGACTTTTAGTTTTGTCTGGGGTTTGACATTGATAGTTTTGGATTGTGATGTCACCAGAGGAGTAGCCCCTTGAGCCTATGGTCCTCCAAAAGTGTCTTTCCCCTTTCTGGCATATTATAGAATGTGTTATTTTACCCAGATATCATGCAGGCTATCTCTCCCAGTGGCATCTGCAGAGGTGTCTGAGATCCTACCTGGCCCCCAACATTTCCATGCTTATGAAATCTGTTGACAGTAGTCCCTCACCCCAGAGCATCTCAATGGCATATGCACATAGCTGTCAGAAATGCTGAGAGAAATCTCAGGCTCTTCCTGGGCTTTGGGACACACAGAGACTCTGAGACAAGCTCAGGTCTCTCTGCATTGGCACCCTTGGCGCCCAACTCTACTCTCTTCTCCAACACCCTGATGGTTTAGGGCAAGCGATGGGGTGCTCCAACTTCCAGCATGCAAGTGAGAATTGGAGCATAGTTTCCCTCTACTTTTACATACCCCAAGCCTGCTTCTCCTTCTCCTTAGACTTATAGCCCAGTGCAGGGAGGTGTTGGGATTCTAGGCTTTTTCTCCTAAGTGTTCATCAGCATGCAACTCTCTATATTCCAGTCTTTTTCCTCCCCTTTCCAGTTAGATTCCCTTTATTTAGTTGAGAGAGAGAGAAGTGGATTGGCTTAGGATGAGGGAGGGAAGGGAAAAGTGTCTTGCCTAACAATTGTTGCAAATCTTTCCTGTCTTTGGAATGTGGCTTACGAAATGGAAAACCAGGAATTTAAAGTCTCTGTTTTCTAGTATCACAATTTCCACTTGGAGAACTGTGGGAGGAAGGGCTAAAAGTTAATGGGGAAAATGTTCATTGCAGCACTATTTACAATAACCAAGACATGAAAGCAACCTAAATGTCCATCAACAGATGAATGGATAAAGAACTTGTGGTACCATGGAATATTAATCAAACACTAAAAAGAATGAAATGAAGCCATTTGCTGCAACATGGGTGGACCTAGAGATTGTCATACTGAGTAAAGTCAGCCAGAGAGAAAGAAATATTGTATGACATCCCTTATATGCAGAATCTAAAAAGAAATGACACAAATGAAATTATCTGCAAAACAGAAACAGATTCACAGACTTAGAGAACAAATTTATGGTTGTCAGGGGAAGAATGGGGGATGAGAAAGTTAGGGAGTTAGAGATTAACATGTACACTTTGATATATTTAAAATGGATAACCAAAAGGTCCTACTGTATGGCACAGGGAACTCTGCTCAAGGTCATGTAGCAGCCTGGATTGGGGGAGAATGTATACGTGTATATGTATGACTGAGTCCCTTTGCTGTCCACCTGAAACTATCACAACATTGTTAACCAGTTATACTCAAATACAAACTAAAAGCTTTTTTTTTTTGTTTTAAGTTAATGAGAGAAAGACACACGGTTTAACATTTTGCAGTATCATTTGCCACATTTGTTGCCTTCTTGACTAAAGCAAATGGTGGAAGAAACTTACATGTGCAGAATACTTGTGTGACAGGCAGGGAACCATGTACTTCAACAAGACAGCAACCCTCAGAATCAGGTACTATTGTCCCATTTTGCAGGTTAGGCAAGTGCAGGAGGACAGGACTGCCAGGGACAGAATCAGAACCCAAGTATGATTCCAAGCACATGCACTATTTACTAGAATTCAAAGATTTTTTTAATTTTAAGTGGTAGAACTCCTTTATATCCTACACAGAGAACTATACTATAAAACAGTCTTTTGTGCAAGAGGAAGGTTACCGTTCTGTCTCAGAGCACTCTGACATTATTTTTGTCCATTCTTTAAGTATAGGTTCATGGTGAGGATAAAAGAGAGAGACTTTCTTTTTTCTTGTATTGTAGAATAGTTACATTACAATGCTGTGTTTGTTTCTGCTTACAGCAAAGAGAATCAGCTATAAATGGTTTTTCCAGTGGTCATGTATGGATGTGAGAGTTGGGCTGTGAAGAAAGCTGAACACCAAAGAATTGATGCTTTTGAATTGTGGTGTTGGAGGAGACTCTTGAGAGTCCCTTGGACTGCAAGGAGGTCCAACCAGTCCATTCTGAAGGAGATCGGCCCTGGGATTTCTTTGGAAGGAATGATGCTGAAGCTGAAACTCCAGTACTTTGGCCGCCTCATGCAGAGTTGACTCATTGGAAAAGACTCTGATGCTGGGAGGGATTGGGGGCAGGAGGAGAAGGGGATGGCAGAGGATGAGATGGCTGGATGGCATCACCGACTCGATGGACGTGAGTCTGAGTGAACTCTGGGAGTTGGTGAAGGACAGGGAGGCCTGGCGTGCTGTGATTCATGGGGTCGCAAAGGAGTCAGACAGGACTGAGCGACTGAACTGAACTGAGACATACATTCCCTGTTTGTTTGTTTGTTTTCTTTCCCATTTAGGTCACCACAGAGCACTGAGTAGAGTTTCCTATGCTATACACAAGGTTCTCATTAGTTATCTATTTTATACATAGTAATGTATGTAGGGAGACCATAGAGGATGAGATAGCTGGATGGCATCACGGACTCAATGGACATGAGTTTGAGTGAATTCCGGGAGTTGGTGATAGACAGGGAGGCCTGGTGTGCTGCGATTCATGGGGTCACAGACAGTCGGACATGACTGAGCGACTGAACTGAACTGAATTGAACTGAATGTATGTACATCAATTCCAGTCTCCCAGTTCATCCCCACCCTTCTTCCCTCCTTGGTATCCATATGTTTGTTCTCTATGTCTGTCTCTATTTTTGCTTTGAAAGTAAGTTCATCTACATCAGTTTTCTAGATTCCACATAAATGTGTTAACTTATGTTTTTTTTCTCTTTCTGACTTACCCCACTCTGTATGAGAGTCTCTAGGTCCATCCACACCTCTGCAAATGACACAATTTCATTCCTTTTTGTGGCTGAGTAATATTCCATTGTACACATACATTAACTTCTTTGTCCATTCCTCTGTTGATGGACATTTAAGTTGCTTCCATGTCCTGTCTATTGTAAATACTGCTACAATGAACACTGAGGTACATGTATTTTTTGAATTGTGGTTTTCTCTGCTATATGCCCAGAAGTAGAATTGCTGGATCATATGGTTGCTCTATGGCTAGTTTCTTATGGAACCTCCATACTGTTCTCCATCATGGCTGTATTCATTTATGTTCCAACCAACACTGTAAGAGGGTTCCCTTTTCTAGAGGGGGATTCTCTTTTCCCTATTTCTAGTCTCTTTTCAATATCCAAGGTTGTACTTTTCTTCTTCTTTGGACTTTGCAATTACCTGAAATATTTTGGGGGAGAAAAATCAGACCACCTTGCTGTGTTGAAGTAAACTCTTCATTGGGCCCATGGGAACAATAGATTGCAGAGCTCTGAGTTATGAGGTGTGCAGAGACACCAGACTGGAGAGATGGAGGTCTGGCGTTCCTGGTAAAGAGGCCCTAGATAAAGGTGGACACTTTGCAGCTCTGGGTTCCATCACTTGCCATCTGATTTCCTCTAGATTCTCCCTTTTGGCCTAGGAATCTGCCCTCTTTCCCATTTTCTCTCCATTCACTTCTCTCAAACATGAATCCTTTACTAGTCTGAGAGATGGATGGAATGGTATTTTAGAGGGTAGAGGAGTTGATAATCCTTTCTTTTGTCACCCTACTTATGCCACTCTTCTCTTTAATTACCTCCAAGTCTCCAGATTTTTGAAATTCAAATGCCTGAAAGAGATTTCTGTCATCAGTGCTTTCAACTGGCATCTTTCTTCCTCAAGTTAAGTGTTCAGAATGCCTGGCTCTTGCACGAGAAGTGGAGGATGCGATGAGAAAAAAAGGAAGTAAAACTCATAGGCAGGTGTAGGGAGGGACAGTAATTAATAGTTACAAGACACCGGCACCGGCAGACTGGAGCTAGACCTGCAACATACTGGCTCAGCCTCCTCCCCTTCCCTCCCACAAACTCTGGTGGTTCCTAAGTCCTTTATGAAGGACATGCTGCAAACGTGGACACAAAACACTGCTCACAATGACTGGGCATGTTACTTAAAATAGGTTCTTTTCTTTTGGGGGAGGCTCTCTAAAATGATCAGTGTAAGCAAAATTCAGATTCCCATAAGGAACTGGCAAAGCTAAGAGTCCTTTGAGTGAAAAAGCAAGTACAAGATGTGCATTGATATAAACTAGTTGCCTGCCTGCCCCTGATCCTTTATTAGTCTACATTTAACAGAAAGGAATCCCTCCCTTCTGCTTCCGGCAGGAAGACAGTTGCTTTGGAAAAGGTATAGGCAGCATTTACAAAGGAGAAAATGGTGGGAAGCTTCCCCAGGATCAAGGCCAACCTCCCTCCAGTCATGGGACTGGAATAAGAAAGGGCTGTCTTCTGCCATTGTCTCCTGAGCAGGGAAGGTAGGACCAGCACATGCGCTCAATGCGTGATTTGCACTATTGTCCCTTGCACTCCCCTCACCTGCCAAGATGGAGGGGAAAGAACCAGCCAGGATCCTGCAGGATCTCAGAACAAACTAACCCAAAGCAAGAGTCTCAGACATGGCTGCTCATAGTTCAGGGTCCCCATGATAACAGGTCAACTGCTTCAGTGTGGAATTTCCTTCTGGGTCAATGTGGGGGAATTTAAAGTTCTGAATCACTCACACTGAGATTCTAACAAAAGAAAAGACCTTTGACCACTTCAAGTTTTAGGAGATTCGTGGAGTACCTAGATTTGGAACCCTGGTTTTAGACTTCTGATTCTCTTTGAAGTCTCTCAGGATCAAAAATTGAAATTAGAGAAAATGGCCCTGATATAAGCCTTAAAAGTTTTATTTCCCTAAGGACCAAGTTCAAGCTCTGCCCTGCCTGGATCTAAGTCCACTCATCTGACAGGGCATTTAGAATCTTTTCATCACAAGATGGGATGCCTACCCCATATCCCACAAGTGGAGAAAGATACTACTACATGTGTTCTTCCTCGAGCACAATTTTGCAAAACTACTAAGTGTATAGCTCTTGCACAGGCTACTTGTTCTCCCCAACAGTCATTCTCTTCCTCTTCATTTTACTAATATAATACAATCTCCAGTTTTACTCAAGGACATAGTTACCCCTTTGCAGGCTACATTTTCCCTTTCCTTTTGAAGCTAAAGATAAAAGTGTGTTAGCCACTCAGTTGTGTCTGATTCTTTGCAACCCCATGGACTATAGCCCACCAGGCTCCTTTATCCATGGGATTCTCCAGACAAGATTACTAGAGTGGGTTACCATGCCTTCCTCCAGGGAATCTTCCCAACCCAAGGATCAAACCCAGGTCTCCTATAGCTCTTGTATTATAGGCAGATTCTTTACCACTAAGTCACCAGGAATGCCCCTTAAAAACTTGGCTGAGGGTCACATCATGTGACCCTCTCTGTGCTGGGTCTCTGTGGCAATTCCATGAATAGTATCAGTCAGGGTCACTTTTCATGCGGACTTTGCCTATTCTGCTGGCAATTCTTGGAGGTGCTGGGATCTAAAAGAACAGGTGAAGCATGGGATGTAGAATTGAGGGCTCTTGCTAATTCTCTGGCTGCCTGAGTTTAGAGGCAGGTATGGACATCAGCAGAGGAGTCCTTTCAAAAGTGTTCT
The DNA here is from genome assembly GCA_917880005.1 of Nanger dama. Taxonomy (NCBI): domain Eukaryota; kingdom Metazoa; phylum Chordata; class Mammalia; order Artiodactyla; family Bovidae; genus Nanger; species Nanger dama. The sequence continues at coordinate 1,092,104 of CAKJTW010000040.1, forward strand.
GTGGGGTGTTAGGAGCTAACCCCCAAGGCAAAGAAATCTGTGCAAGTTCACGAGTCACAGCCTAGGATAGTGTCAATCCAGATTTTTCTCCAAAACACAGCAGAGCTGCTGTGCCTGACAGTTGTGAGTAAGAGCATGCCATGGACCATCTCAGAAAGAGCCTGGGAGAGACCAGAGGCTGTAGGTAGACCCACAACTTGGCAGCTGCCCACAGAAGCTCTGGAGCCTATAGCCATAGCCAGACAGCATCCCACTTTCCTGAAGGCTCAACACTTGTTCGCACTTTTATTGAAATGTGAGCACCTCCTGCTATCAGACACTACTTCTGATAGAAACATCTTTAGCAAAGGATGACCAACTGGCACTCCAATATTTCCTTTTGTTGCTTCCAAAGACAAAGACTAAAATCTTGTAAAGATACAACAGCTCTGGTATCTCATCTCTGCCCAGAAAGAACACAAGTGACAGCAAGGCATGAGGCTGATGACATGGGGTAAGGAGGAAAGGGAAATGAAAGAAGAGCCACAACAAGGAAAATATTGTGCTCCTGGAAATGAAACTTCACGGTGCTGGGACTCCCCCTTAGAAGCCTGGGTGCTGACTCAGCACATGCTGATAAATGCTAAAGAGGATTTGCTCAGGAGGAGAGCAAACTGAGACTTCCCCACAGCCATCTTCACCCACTTGATACATTCCTTTTTCTTTTCCCATAGTGCTCGGGGCGCCCCAGTCACTCCACTGAGCTGGCCTGGATGTCTCTTTTCTGGCAGAAGGCAGGGCCCATGGTTGCTTTCCACCTTATGGATAAAATCTAATCTTTAATCAAAGAAGGTAAGTGACAGGGAGAGGGGGAGGTTAATACAGATCTCAGAGAATGTCTTTTGGGACTTTTTGAGTATTTTTTCAACAACAGATTTTAGCCAGTGTATCTCTATAGCAACATACTCCCTATTATTACCATTGTTGCTGTTATTTCACTTTATTTTCCTTTAACATTCAATTTCAAGATGAATAAATTTTACATTTTTCTCATTTGGGACAAATTATTAAGTGTTTAAGGGGCTATTTTATAGGCTTCATTTAAAAACTGACTCAGAGAAATACTTTTGGTCTTGAAACAGTTGTTTCCCAAGGGTATTGAAAGAGGCAACACATTGATGTCTGCACCACTAACTCTATAACTTCTCTCAAAGATGGAAATAAAATTTCTGTTCATAAAAAAGAGTTGAGATAGTGAAGATTAACAAGAAGTTAAGATCTCAGCCTGAATTTTCCCAGGAGCATCTTTATCCTTATTAATCAGGAAAAAGAGAAAACATGGGATTTCCTAAAGGAACTTGTACCAAGTGAAAAACAACAAACAATCCAAGAGTGCACACCCTCCAACTGGGATAAAAATTTCAAATCTTGTTGAAAGTCAGTTCTCTGAGCTCTTTAGGACTCTAACCAGTTATACACAAAGGGCATGTAACTTACTACAGTGTGAAAATTTATGAAAATCTTATCCGTGTGCTTTGTCAATTTCACAAATGGTCTGAATTATCACAGAAAAAGGAAGAAAGGAGAGACAGGATCAACTGATCCTGGGAGTCTTACAAAGTCACTCTATTCTGCTTGTATTTGAGAAAAAATAAAACACCTTTGCTATGATTCACCACATCATAGGGAACTCAAGAAGCTAGAGGAAGACAACATAAGAAGGAAGAGAAAGGACGCAATGAGAAGAAACGATGAGAAACGAGAAGGAGAAAATGTCAGCTCCAGTCAAGCTGCCCCATCAAAGGACTGCTTGCTCAGGTCCTGATTCCATGGTCAGAGGCTCCAGTGCCCTGAGCATCTTTCCACTGTTGCTGTTCTCATCTCTCTACTTCTCCCACAGCCAATAATGACAAGAAATAGAGTGAATGTCTCTGTTTAGGTGGTAGGTGGAGCAAGGGGTTTTCTAAGTTTCTTAGAAACTTAGCTTTTCTAAGTTTCCAAAGGAGCAGCGAGGTCTGCGTAAAGAAAGTGGGAAGGCACCACTGCTCCCCCAGAATCTCTAGAGTGATAAGTGAAGCTTCTCATCTTTGAGCTCCCCACATTTAATATAGGTTTCTCTCTGAGGTCCTTCAGCATCTCCTGCCCCACCCGGAGAGAGTAAGTATACCCGTGGAAATCCCCTGAGCCAACTAGCACATGCTGTACCAAAATATTGTGTCTTGACTTTGTTCTTTACATCTTCACAACTAAAGGAAAGAGATACAATCAAAATGATAGTCCACTTGAATGATAAACAAGAGAATTTAAAGAGACATGACCCAATTACTCATCCGTGGAGTGACAGCCTGTGAGCAGTTCACGAGGTCTGTGCTGCTGGATGGCTATAATTTGTGATTTCTCTTTGAACACTTAGTTCATGGAAATTTATAATTGCAGCTTTCTTGAAAGGATGTTCAGCCCAACATGCAATCAGGCTTATGATTGTCTAACAGCATTCAAAGAAAAATCAGAAGTGAGAACACAAATTATCATTTGATGCACAAAATTGCCACCATTTATTTATGTCACTCTTCATGGAAGATGTGTGGAAAATGCCAAAAGAAGGCCTCAGCAGATGTAGGAGGTAGATTGTGTCCCATTCAGTTGGCTTCTTGCTTTGAAATGTTTCTTGAATTTGTAATCCGTTGTATGACATTATGAACAGGGCACCCCATGTCTGACACTGGACCTGCCTCAACTCTGAAGAGGGGCATCCAGGGACTAGCTCAAATGCCCCACCTCTTCCTTTCACCTCTTATGAGTTTGTCACAGTACCTGTAACAATGTGCTGAGTCGCTCAGTCTTGTCCGACTCTGCGACCCCATGGACTGCAGCCCGCCAGGCTCCTATGCATGGGGGTTCTCCAGGCAAGAATACTGGAGTGGGTTGCTATGCCCTTCTCCAGGGGATCTTCCCAACCCAGGGATCAAACCCAGGCCCCCTGCACTGCAGGCAGATTCTTTACCAACTGAACCACTAGGGAAGCCCATGTAACAATAGGACAAGCTAACTCATATGACTTTCTAAGACTGCTTTACACTGGGGCAAAGGATGTTATTCATCTTGGTTACTATAGCCATTCTTGGGGCTTCCCAGGTGGCTCAGAAAGTAAAGAATCTGCCTGCGATGTAGAAGGCCTGGGTTCAGTTTCTGGGTCGAGAAGAGTCCCTGGAGGAGGAAATGGCCACTCCGGTATTCTTGCCTAGAAAGTCCCATTGAGCCTGACGGGTTACAGTCCATGGTGTCTTAAAGAGTCCAATAGGAGTGAGTGTACTTTCCCACTTTCCCATAGCATTCTTACAGGTCCACAGGACCAGTGCTACTCAATAACAGTGAATTGAACAGAAGTTTATAAGTCACTGTCCATTCAGCATCTCTGGAATTGTCACCCTATATTCACAGTCTTGTGGATTTTTCTTAAAAAAAAAAAAAAAAAGGTGAATCAAGACAGTGGTGTTCCATGGCCAGAATCCAGGTCAGATTATCCATGACAAGATAGACGTGAGCAAAGTGTGTTGATAACAGAACTGTTATCTACTTATGACTTTGAACACAAATGATGTGGAAGAACATCCAACAATTACTAAGAAGTCATCCAGGCTTGGTCTTCCCTGGTGACTCAGCGGTAAAGAAACTTCCTGAAACATAGGAGTTGTGCGTTTGATCCCTGGGTCAGAAAGGTCCCCTGGAGCAGGGCATGGTAACCCTCTCTAGTATTCTTGCCTGGAGAAGTCCATGGACAGAGGAGCCTGGCAGGCTAGAGTTGAATATTGAAGCGATTTGGCATGCATGCAGCCAGGCTTGACAAATATCATGGCTTTAACCATGAGGCTGTGTTGAGGACAATTTTTATGGACAAACTAGTTTAAGGAGAGTCAGAATGACCTCTATCATTGTCTCAGAATTCTGCCCTGTATATGTCGGTACCAGTGTGACATGCGTGTACCTTATATTCTTGAAAAGCTGTGTGGCAATCAGATTTTCACAAATAGAATCCTATTTTAAATACACAGAGAAAACTGTTTAATCCATTAAACAAAGGGTTGGCAGATTTTTTTCTGTAAAGAGCCAGATAGTGAAGATTTTGCACTTTGTGTGATGTACAGTTTCTGTCTCAGTGACTTTACTGTGGTGATAGAATCACAAAGCAACCATGTATCAACACAACTTTACTTACAAGACCAAGTGTATGTGTTAGCTTTGTGATCCCATGGACTGTAGCCCCCAGGCTCCTCTGTCCATGGAATTCTTCAGGCAAAAATACTGGAGTGGCTTGCCATTCCCTTCTCCAGGGGATCTTTCAAACTCAGGGATCAGACTCAGGTCTCCTGCATAGCAGGCGGATTCTTTACCATCTGAGTCACCAGGGAAGCCCATTACAAGAACAAGAAGTGGGCCAAATTTGGCTCCTGAGCCATAGCTTGCCAACTTCTACATTAAACAAATAATTCTCAAGTGGCTACTACGATGGATGAGGCATATGCACCCACCAGGGATACACAAAAAAAAAACACAACAGAAAAGCTTATGGAACTCTATCATGTATGTTCAGAGATGGGAGGTAAACAATTTAAAATATACCTGCAGTAAATGACTTCATTAAGTGCACAATCTCCCTTTACAGCAACACTCACTCAGAAAAGTAACTGATAAATTTTGTCTGTTTAGATTTTTGTCTCATGAATCTTTTAAAGTGGCTCTAAGATAGTCCAAGCCTAGACTTGAATCTACCACCTCCATCTGAAATAAGGCCAGTACATTTGGGGGCACCCAGGGATGCCAAAGAGGTACCAGCCTCTGAAAGGCTCCATCCCTTCCTTTCCTCTTCTGCTTACAACAGCAATACTTTTACTCACACTTCCTGTTTCTGGCACTTGCCTTCTTTTCTTCTCTTTAGACTTCCCCCTACTTCCCCACTGTGGTTAAACAAGTATAAAGTCCTAAAGCTATAGATTGAAGTTACTCGCTCTCTCTCTCTCATTCATTCCTACACATAGGCTCACGCGCTGGCTGTCTCCTCTATTTCTCTCTCAGAATGACACTTCTAAGTACGGCTTTGGGTATGCTTTTCTATTTACTTCAAGCCGTTTCTGGAGAAAGTGGCTATGCAGAGAATGGTGAGTCATTTCTGATTTTTCTTCAGGATTTCAGATGATTCCTAGCATCTATTTCAGTTGCTCAGATCCCTAATAGACTGGAGTAGGGCACTGGGTTAAATTTAAGGGAATTTGAGGGCTTACCACCATTTTGCCTGTTCTAACCACCAGGACAGGGGGCCTGGGGCCAACACTGTAATTGGTCTGTAAAGCCTTAGAATTGTCAAGGGATGCGCTTGACTCTCCCAATGTTAATCTTAAATATTTGTTGATGCCTCTGATCTTACAGAAAGAACACCCATAGAGACACAATGGCTATGCTTGTTAGAGAACCTTCAAGGTAACTTTACCTTGCCAAGAAAAGAAGCTCATTTTGTTTTGCTTTAGCTTTTTAGGAGGCTCCAAATGTATCACTTTCAAGATGAAATAATATCTAGAAACAACCACTTTGTCTGCACTTACCTTTGCTGTTTTCTCAGCATCTATTCCAGTATCTAGAACATAGTAGACATTTAACAAATATTTGAAAGTTTCTTCAAAATACTTTAGTTTTGGTGTGATCATGTGGTATTCTTAGTGAATAACTGAATAGGGGTAAGATCTGAATGAGTTCTCTTTGAAATATATTTAACTGTATCCAGGCCAACGAATTTATCACCATATAATAATTCTCTTTAGAATCTTTAAATACTTAGTACCTAGAGGCAGATGCTGTCTACTTTGTAAATCTATTGTAATTACAACTGAAATTATGCAAAGGTGAAGTGGCCCAGAGGAGCCACCTGGAAACTTGGACCACCAAATTGTTCCTGCAAATTAAATGCTTTCACTTTAAGATTTAAAAAGTATTTGCGTAGTGAAGCTATCAAGCACATCAGCCTAATGACTCAGCTTAGATAGCTTAAGTCATGTAATCACTAAAGAAGGAAATCCCTAGCATATTTTCATTAATGGAATTGTCAGAGGGTTGACATTTTTCATAGTGTGACTGTGAATGAAGCACTTTGTGGGGGATGATAATTATTTCATGGTAAATGTTTTCTTGTGTCTGTCCAGATAGATGCTTGGCAGGTAACACATAAATCTTACCCTTTGGAATATAATATATCCCTTCTTCTCCCCCACCTCCTACAGTGGTCATTTTATTTTAAAAACAAATTAAGGATTCTCATTGAAAGCTGAGTTTTCACTTCAACTTTTAAATTTCAGGGTATTTTTTAAGACATCTGTAACCACCCATCCACATGATTACATCAAAATACTTCTCAGTTTGAGGTGTCAGGAATTCAAAATAATCAACTGCTCTTTGTTAAAGATAAGTTAGTTCTCTGATAAGCATAAGAGTTATCAAGAGAAGAAGATACTTTTAAAAATCCAAATCATTTATACTTTTAATCAACTAAGCCCTTCCGGTAGGCAAACTTCTAAACCACGTTGTCATGTCTATAATACATATTTCAAAAATTCTAATTTTTATAGTGAGCATTTTTTAAAAACTCACTGTTCATAAGCTCTATGTAATTTCAAAGCTGTAGTCATAATAATACCTTTGACAAAACACTCTTTTCAAAGGAGCCCCCAAAGACTTCATGTATATCCTTTGAATTAGAATTCCTTTTTTTACCTTTGATTTCTCAAATAATGTCATAATAGTCTTAGCTAGCCCTTATTGAGTGCTTTCTGTGTTCTGAGCAAGATCTTTGTATTCAGTGATTCCTCATAATAACACAAATTTAAATATCAGAACCCTGAAACTTAGAGAGGACCTGATGAAGGATCACAGGTACACAGTGGAACAGCCAGGATTTAAATCCACACCTGTCCAGCTCTGGTGCTGGAGGTCTTAACCACTCTGTCTATGACCCTTAATTAAGCTGAGAGCAGATATGACATTCTCTTTGTAAAATGCCATGCAATTTTGTAGGTTATCGAGGGGGTTTTCTTGTTTACAAAGCAAATTTGGCTCAGAATCAATGAGCTCAGAACCTGCTAAACAACCAATGAGCTATTTCTCAAAACACAGCCATTTTGAGTGTATGACCACTACTTTTTTCTCTTTCGTGGAAGTATCATTAATTTACAGTGTTGTGTTAGTTTCAATTATATAGCAAAGTGATTCAGTTATACATATATAGAGAGAGACACACACATATATATATTCAGATTCTTTTCCATTGTAGATTATTACAAGATATTGAGTATAGTTCCCTGTGCCTTACAGTAGGGTTTTATTATTTACCTCTATGTTATATATAGTAGTATGTATATGTTAATCCCAAACTCCTAATTTATCTGCCTCCCCCACCTTCCACTGTTCCCTTTGGTAAATTAGATAAGTTTGTTTTCTATGTCTCTGAATCTATTTTTATTTTGTAAATAATTTCATTTGTATCATTTTTTTAGATTCTACATATAAGCAATATCATATGATATTTATTTTTCTCTTTCTGATTTACTTATCTTAGTATGATAGTCTCTACATCCATCCATGTTGCTGCAAATGGTATTATTTCATTCTTTTTCATGGCTGAGTAATATTCCATTACACACACGCGCACACACACACTACATGTTCTTTATCAATTCAACTGTCAATGGACTTTTAGGTTGCTTCCATGTCTTGGCTATTATAAGTGGTCACTGCTTTATAGAAGGTATAAGAATATACAGCAAATTTGCTTTGCTGGATTGGATGGCTAAAGGTAGCAGGAGTGCTTTGTTCTGTTGATACCCAGAATCTACTAAAGTCTGCCCTCTCCTTAGGTTGTATGTTAAAGAGTTTTGGAGACAAAGTTGACCCACAAATGTCTGAATCCAAAGAGTAACGTAAGTTCTGTTGTACCAGATTGGTAGACGTTCTAAAGAAGAGAAAATACTTAGAGTGCATGAATACTGCCATATAAGGGCAGGCTAAAGCCACCCAGAACCATTCCATCAAGAAAGATGCCAGCAATTAGGGGACTGGATCTCACTCGGTAAGGTAGGAGTGAATATTTTGACATGGGAGCCCCAAATAGTGGGCTGCCCCTCATTATTTAAAACTGCCATTAAAAAGAGGGCCATATCCAGCTGAAATACAGTTCAGTTCAGTCACTCAGTCATGTCCGACTCTTTGCGACCCTGTGGTCTGCAGCATACAAGACTCCCTGTCCATCACCAACTCCTGGAGCTTGCTCAAACTCATGTCCCTTAAGTCCATCTAACCATCTCATCCTCTGTCGTCCCCTTCTCCTCCTGCCTTCAATCTTTCCCAGCATCAGGAGTCTGCTGGTGGCAGAATTGTGAGCTTGATGGATTCTAGGTATGGTCAGAAAGAACAGTGCCTGCAGCTCTTACCTAGGTGTGGCTCATCAAGATGTGTTGCTTTGACTGAACTGACCTTTCTTTCAACCGGTTGGTCCACTCACAACCAACTGTACTAATTCTCCCAAAGAACTACTGGGTTGTTGAAGTAAAGAGGGTTCCGTCTGTAATCCCATGGCCTTGAGGATACTCAGCTGGGGTTGAGTTTTCAGTATATTCTCTGTCCTACTGAAAGCCTGTGCTGTGTTGTGTTGTGCTTAGCCACTCAGTCGTGTCTGACTTTTTGCGACCCCCGTGGACTGTAGCCCACCAGGCTCCTCTGTCCACGGGGATTCTCTAGGCAAGAATACTGGAGTGGGTTGCCATGCCCTTCTCCAAGGGATCTCCCCAACCCCTAGAGCTTCAATTTTCTAGTACCAGTGGCCAAAGTAATTTCAGTATCAATGGACCTTGATGCAGTCATAGCTCACACTCAGTCTCTCTGAGAATGGCTTTGGTTACTCTGGATTTTCTCAGATCCCAGATGGAGTATCTTTGATGACATATTTTTCTTTATTAAATACTGTTAAATATACACACAAAATATATATTTAATCTTAAGGGCCTCAATCTATCTTAAGAAATCAAATACTATCTCTAAAAGACAGTACTTTCCAAAAGCAATGGCATAAAAATTCTGGTTTCCCACATGCTTCTAGAATTTTTCTCATATTCATAAAACACAATATCTGTAAAAGGAAGATATACTAGCACAGAAGTAGTATCTTTAAGATTCATGGGAAGCTCCACCAGGTCTGAGTCTTGTGATGTAATTTTTTCTGATCCTGTTTGCCTCAGTTAGTAGCTTAAGACAAGTGGCCTTAAATAAACATTCACACAGTGGGAAAAATCAATGGGACTTTTAGGTGGGATATCTGTTTAGGTAAGGGAACGCTCCTGTTTTAAAAAGTGAACTTCTGACTGCAAGATAGCCATCATCTTCTATCATTCATTCAAAAAATATCCTTGGGAGGCAATAAAGGAAAATTAGTAATAAAGTACAAGGTTAGTTTAGGTGGCACATAAATAATAGAGTATCTCATTTAAATGTATAGACTAACAAAAGAAATACTCATTATATAAAAGAAAGGATACGTTTAGTGTCTCATTCTAGATCTCCAATGCACTTGCCCAATAGCGAGATATTTATAAATCTTTGGAGACTATTTATTAATTGTGATGACTTTTTTCTATTAGAAAAAAAATCTGTGCTCATTAAGCTTTGTCTGAGTTTTGTCATTTTGTCTGTTATTTTTTTTTCGAAGTCCTGTTTCTTGTCTTTGCCCTTGGGCTTTCTTTCTTTAGACAAACAATCAACACTCCTTCATGTCTGCCATGAAAGGCTACCATTTCAGCAACATCAGTCCAGATTGCACAAGGAGGCACTTACTGGCTTCATTAACATCTGTAGGTTTGTTCCTTGCCAGGAGATTTTGATGATGCAGAACTGGATGACTACTCATTCTCATGCTACAGTCAGCTGGAAGTGGATGGACTCCAGCACTTGCTGACCTGCACGTTTGATGACTCGGACATCAACAGCACCAATCTGGAATTTGAAATATGGTGAGGAATGGTGCCTTCAAAAGGTGCTTAGAATTCCACCATCTCTCTGTCGTATACTACACAGCAACAGCTGCGAAGGAGAGTGTGGGGGCTAATTATCAAATATTAAAATTGAGTAAATACCAAATATTTCCTCAAACTCCTTGTCTTTCACCAAGAGACTCAAGCAAAGAAACACTCAGGAGCTCATCTATCAGGTCTTGCTGCTACAACCAAATGACGGTGTGGATGTGGGAGGTCCCACATCCCTCCTGACTTCAAGTCAGAATTTAAATTCTGATTGTCCTGGTTCATTCTTCCCCTAAAGGCTCTTTGCCCAACATGGAACAATCTAGTGTCTTCAAGCCATACTCCTGGGCGGGTGCCTGGTTTCTGATCCTGACACAAGCACTTAGCTAGCTTTTTAACTTATCTATTCCTTTGTCTCTTCACCTGTTAAATACCACCTCATAGGGAGATGTGATGGTTAAATAATGTAATACTTCAATTATTTAATTAGATGACACATCCAGTATGTAATAAATAATGAAAAGAGACATTAAGTCAAAACTCTGTGAATCTAGACCCAACTGCCACCCAGCCAGTTGCCAATACCAGTTTTCTAAAAATCCACAGGAAGAAATTGACTCTGGGTTTCATGAAGCCACTAAGAAAGGTAAAAAGAAAGAGAAAGTCTCTTAGTGGGTTTGAAAGTTTAGTAAAGAGCTCAGAGAACTTATCTTCTCCCTCTTCCACAAAACATCTCTTGTTGCCAAGAGTTACTATCTCTGATGACTTAAAAAAAAAAAAATACTCTGTCATGAAATTCTGACTTGTGGCTATTTCCAAATTCATATCAGATGACCTAATTTTAGTTAGTTGTGTAGTAAGGAAAATGAGTCAAAATCTACCAGTAGTAAAAGAAGGCTTCTTATATTCCATAGACAGCCAATCTCCCACAATACATGGGCTTGACAAGTCCTGGATCCCATGTCTTATGTTAATTCCCTGCCTCTGTGCATGCAATATCTCCTGCTAAGGTCTTTGGATAAATATGACCTTGAACTTGAATGCCATAGTGTGTTCTCAGTCTGCCTCTGTCAGTTCACTTCTATCACATGCTTTCCAGGAATAACATACATCTAGAGAAGAGAAACCTACAATGCCCAGGGTCTGTGCAACAAGTACACTGCACTAAAGCTGCTAAACAACTCATTCAAAAGATGCACATCATTTTCGTGGGCAAACCCCCTCTGACACAGAGGTCTGCTTTGCCTCTCCAGCAAACTGGGTGGTAAACAGCAGTGGTTTTATTTGGGGAGGCGGAGGTTGACCTTCTGTCCACTTTCACTCATAACAGTATCTGACCACTTCCTTGGCCACTTGAACAAACTTCCCCACTTCCTTTCACGAGTCTCTTGATTTCTCCTGTCATCTTTTAACCTGTCCGTAGCCTCTGTTGGGGTTGCTAGGTTGGATTCAGATATTTCCATTGGAAAGGGACTGTTTTAAGACATGTTTGTATGAAGCCTTCAGGAGGCTAAGATGCTTCTGGAAGGCAATCATTTTCGCAAAGTTAGCCACACCTTGGGGGAAAGATTCATGCAACTCCTGGATTCTGAGCAGCCGTGTAGCTCAAGTTAAGTCTGTGTTAAGTCATTTCAGTCATGCCTGACTCTTTGTGATTCTATGGACTATAGCCCACCAGGCTCCTCCTGGGATTCTCCAGACAAGAATACTGGAGTGGGTTGCCATGCCCTCCTCCAGGGGATCTTCTTGACGCAGAGATCGAACCTGCATCTCTTATGTCTCCTGCATTGGCAGGGCTTTTTTGTTTTGTTTTGTTTTTTACCACTTAGGGCCACCTGGTGGGCTGTAGCTCAAGTTGAAGCCCCTTAAATAGTGTCCAATTTGCTGCAAAGTTTGGACTTCTTTCCCCTCAAATTGCTTTATACAAGCTTTTCATTTTTTTTTCTCTGTGAATATAAATTTATAAAAAGAAATTGGAAATCACTGAAAACTGAGTTCTGCTGAAGTCTTTACACAGTGGGATTTTTGATGGAAACCAGATGTTTCCCAGAAGGCTCACCAGGGTCATTTTCCAACAAGCACTTACCACCTGCCTGATCTGGCCGCCAGACTCCCAGACTAAGAAACCAATAATTTAGTGTTCGATATGTGGATCCATCTCTTGGGGATGGACTTGGATTAGCCAAAATCACAGAGGTGAATGACCAGCATGCCAAGTGACAACTTCACATGGATAAATGTGACTCTTATAGTGACCCAAATATTCATCCCATGCTCAAGTCTTTGAGGGGAGGTGGCAGAGAGGGAAATAGATCATACATCAATATAAATGCACTCTCACTGGGGGACCTAGAAATTTTCTGTCCACCAGCACGCTGACTGGCTCCCAGGTACTGACAGTGACAAAGCTGAAGCTCCAGAAACAGGCAGGGAGGTTGTTATCCCAACAATCAATATAACCAACATCCCAATAACTAGCTCCGTGACCTGAGAATCACATTTAAAGTCTGATATAACAACCGCTCACACTGGGGTAGGAGGATTAGTGTTTGGCTTATGGTTGGTGCCTGTAAATGATATTTAATTTTGTGTCATGGGATTTTCATTTAAATATGTGATCCAAAGGTTCAGTAAACATAGAAGCAAAACAAATGAAATCTGTTTGTTGATTTTATTGATAAAACCAGACCTATTTGATTCAGATCTCAAAGTGGTTAATTTTCTTTTTTAATTTATTTGCTAGCCTTTTAAAATCTAGGTATCTCTTTCTGAAAATCAGATTTGGTAATACTGGTCCCAGACAGAAAAAATTAACTGAACAGAATTCTGATGGCTTCTATAGACGGGGGAATTAAATCTCAGTCCTGAAGTTAGCCCACTGTTCTCATTTTTATTACCCACATGGACACCATAGGCATGTAAATTTGAGCCCCTGCTTTTTAGCTGTTTGCATAATTTTCACAGGCAGCTCTCAGAAGGTAATTGTATTTCCTTTATTTCCACATTCATGGAGGCACCACAGTCAATCCCATGTGCCACCTACAGATACCACTTCAAATATGTCTTTTTTTTTTTTCCATCAATTACCTCCAACATCACAAGCTACATCCAACCCAGGCTACCTCATATTCCTGACTTAACTAGCAATATCTGTCAAGTGCTGTTAATCTAGTCTTTTCTAAACCATACTAACTTTTGAGAAGGTTCTGTCTTTTAGGATCAAATGAGGAATAAACTCTGTGGTTTGTTTTTAGTATTTCTTGTTTGTACCAACAAGAGAAATATGTTTACCACATTAAACTACACAGGTTTGTAGGAGACTGAGGAAAGTGTCATTAAGGTGAAGAATCCTGTGGTCCCCAGCAATCTCTATTTTCAGGAAAAAAGGAATTTGTGTAAGTAGCTTAGGCTTGATGTCCTCCACAGGGCCAATTTGGCTAGCCTATAGGTCTACTTTGGTACCTGTAGTGATCTTTTCTCCCCACCAAAATACCCTAAAACCGCACTATCCAACAGAAATATAATATGACCCACAAATGTGGGAGTGATATATGTAATTCAAATTGTCTGCTGCTGCTGCTAAGTCACTTCAGTCGTGTCCAACTCTGTGTGAACCCATAAATGGCAGCCCACAAGGATCCCCCGTCCCTGGGATTCTCCAGGCAAGAACACTGGAGTGGGTTGCCATTTCCTTCTCCAATGCATGAAAGTGAAAATCAAAGTGAAGTCGCTCAGTTGTGTCCGACTCTTCAAGACCCCATGGACTGCAGCCTTCCAGGCTCCTCCATCCATGGGGTTTTCCAGGCAAGAGTACTAGAGTGGGGGTGGGTGAAAACTAATTTTAATAATGTCTTATTTAATGTAACATTGCCAAAATATTATCATTTCAACCTACATGAACAAAAAAATATGAACAATATGAATATAAATATTAATGAGGTATTTTGAATATCTACATCTTCAAAATCTGTTATTTCATATTTGGAGCACATCTCAATTTAGACAAGCCATATTTCAAAGATTCAATATCCACACTTGGGGTTGTGGCCATTGGGGAGTGTAGTCCTCAGTTCAGTTCAGTTCAGTTCAGTTCAGTCACACAGTCGTGTCTGACTCTGTGATCCCATGAATCGCAGCATGCCAGGCCTCCTTGTCCATCACGAAATCCCAGAGTTCTCTCAGACTCGCGTCCATCGAGTCAGTGATGCCATCCAGCCATCTCATCTTCTGTCGTCCCCTTCTCCTCCTGCCTCCAATCCCTCCCAGCATCAGAGTCTTTTCCAGTGAGTCAACTCTTCCCATGAGGTGGCCAAAGTAGTGAAGTTTCAGCTTCAGCATCATTCCCTCCAAAGAAATCCCAGGTCTGATCTCCTTCAGAATGGACTGGTTGGATCTCCTTGCAGTCCAAAGAACTCTCAAGAGTCTTCTCCACCACCACAGTTCAAAAGTATCAATTCTTCAGTGCTCAGCTTCTTCACAGTCCAACTCTTACATCCATACATGACCACAGGAAAAACCATATCCTTGACTAGACAGACCTTTGTTGGCAAAGTAATGTCTCTGCTTTTCAATATGCTACCTAGGTTGGTCATAACTTTTCTTCCAAGGAATAAGTGTCTTTTAATTTCATGGCTGCAGTCACCATCTGCAGTGATTTTAGAGTCCAAAAAATAAAGTCTGACACTGTTTCCACTGTTTCCCCATCGATTTCCCATGAAGTGATGGGACTGGATGTCGTGATCTTCATTTTCTGAATGTTGAGCTTTAAGCCAACTTTTTCACTCTCCTCTTTCACTTTCATCAAGAAGCTTTTTAGTTCCTCTTCACTTTCTGCCATAAGGGTGGTGTCATCTGCATATCTGAGGTTATTGATTTTCTCCCGGCAATCTTGATTCCAGCTTGTGTTTCTTCCAGTCCAGCGTTTCTCATGATGTACTCTGCATAGAAGTTAAATAAGCCGGGTGACAATATACAGCCTTGACGTACTCCTTTTCCTATCTGGAACCAGTCTGTTGTTCCATGTCGAGTTCTAACTGTTGCTTCCTGACCTGCATTTAGGTTTCTCAAGAGGCAGGTCAGGTGGTCTGGTATTCCCATCTCTTTCAGAATTTTCCACAGTCTATTGTGATCCACACAGTCAAAGGATTGGGCATAGTCAATAAAGCAGAAATAGATGTTTTTCTGGAACTCTCTGGCTTTTTCCATGATCCAGCAGATGTTGGCAATTTGATCTCTGGTTCCTCTGCCTTCTCTAAAACCAGCTTGAACATCTGGAAGTTCACAGTTCACATATGGCTGAAGCCTAGCTTGGAGAATTTTGAGCATTAACTTACTAGCGTGTGAGACGAGTGCAATTGTGTGGTACTCTGGACATTGTTTGGCATTGCCTTTCTTTGGGATTGGAATAAAAACTGATCTTTTCCAATCCTGTGTCCACTGCTGAGTTTTCCAAATTTGCTGGCATATTGAGTGCAGCACTTTCACAGCATCGTCTTTCAGGATTTGAAATAGCTCAACTAGAATTCCATCACCTCGTCTAGCTTTGTTCATAGTGGTGCTTTCTAAGGCCCACTTGATTTCACATTCCAGGATGTTTGGCTCTAGGTGAGTAATCACACCATCATGATTATCTTGATTGTGAAGATCTTTTTGTACAGTTCTTCTGTGTAGTCCTAGAACATTCCTAATCCTAGCAATACACTCTTAGCACCAAGTAAGTTATTTTAATTTAATTTTGAATGGAAATCCCTCAAGTTGAGCCACTCATGGGAGACACTGAGTTTCCTTTGGTCATCTGAAGTCAGGGTCAGTGGCATGAAACGAGGCTGTCTGTTCTAGACCACAGTTGTCTCTTAGTCCCCTGTCATGGCTTCCCCTCCACAAAGAGCAGGTCGTAGTGCTCAGGGCCCTTAAAGGGTGCCCATCCTTGAGGGGTCACTAAGAATCGGACACAACTGAGCGACTTCACTTTCACTTTTCACCTTCATGCATTGGAGAAAGAAATGGCAACCCACTCCAGTATTCTTGCCTGGAGAATCCCAGGGATAACGGAGCCTGGGGGGCTGCCGTCTGTGGGGTCGCACAGAGTCGGACACGACTGAAGCAACTTAGCAGCAGCAGCAGCAGCAGCAACAGCAGCCTTGTAAGACAGCCAGATGGTGAAGCTTTATTGTTGTTGCTCATTACTCACATTTCTTGAAAAGCAAGAATGAATTGAGAATATCATTTTAGATTCTTCTCCAATGTCCAGTAGTATTGGAACGTTCCTACATGCTACGGATCTATAATTGAACATTCCACACACTTCTGCTAGAAAGCTCAGGAAATGATCCTGGAAAGGGCTTATATATGCACATGCAGAGAAAAGAGTACACACATCCAATCTGACCACAGAAAACCAACACACATTCTACACTGTGGGTAGCAAATGACCTTTGGAGAATATACTCTCCATATTTTTTTTCCTAAAAATCTGAT
The DNA here is from genome assembly GCA_917880005.1 of Nanger dama. Taxonomy (NCBI): domain Eukaryota; kingdom Metazoa; phylum Chordata; class Mammalia; order Artiodactyla; family Bovidae; genus Nanger; species Nanger dama. The sequence continues at coordinate 1,108,612 of CAKJTW010000040.1, forward strand.
TAATGAGAAGAATTCTCCTCACAGGAGCCAACCATTTTCTTCCACAATCCTCACTTCCAGTTTGACCCAGTTTACTTCTTTTTAGGACTCTGTGGCTGGATTTAAAGGGCATGTAGGGAAAGCAAACTGGTAACCATGGCTATCACAAGAGATGTGAATCAAACTGGGGGTTGAAGGAAAGAAATGAGTAATTTTCCTTTTATTCTGCATTGTTTATTTTTACAATGAGAATACATACTCTGCTTTACTTCTTTAATTTTTATGTAGTTTGTTAATTTCATTTTACTTTCTTTTTGATTACAGTTCATTTGGGGGATAAAGTTTACCTATGGTAAAAGGTACAAATACTAAATGAGTTTTGAGAAACATGTATGACATGTTGCCATCACCTCAGTTGAGATGCAGAAAATTCCTTTCACCCTAGAAAGACGCATCATGTCCCCTTTCAATCTCTCATCTTCTGTGAGAAATCACAATTTTGAATTCTATCACCCTTTGGTTTTGCTGATTTCTGATAGTTCTTATAAATGAAATAATACACTGGTCCCTCTTTTCTGTCTGACTTCTTTCACACAACAAAATGTTTCTGAGATTTATCCATGTTTATGCTTATCTCATAGCTCATCTTTCCAATTGCTGAGTATTAATTCCACTGTTCAAATATATGATAGATTTTTTTTTTGGAAATTTTACTCTTGTCCTCATCCATCTTTACAAATTATTGATCAAAGTTAGATTGTGAGATTTTATTTCTTTACCTAAATATATAAGTTAAGCAAATATCTCTCTATAAATAGTTAGCAGGGAGGAAGGGTTGAGGAGACGGATAGTTAGGAAGTTTGGGATTGACACATACACACTGCTATATTTTAAATGGATAACCAACAAAGACCTACTGTCTAGCACAGGGAACTCTGTTCAATATTATGTAACAACCTAAGTGGGAAAGAATTTGAAAAAGAATAGATACAGGTACTTTGTTGTACTTTTTTGTTGTTGTTTAGTTGCTAAGCTCTGTCTGACTCCCAGACTCCTCTGTCTATGGGATTTCCCAGGCAAGAATACTAGAATGGGTTGCAGTGAGTTCCTCCAGAGGATCATCCTGACCCAGGGATCAAATCCACGTCTCTTACATTGACAGGCAGATTCTTTACTGCTGAGCCACTGGATACATGTATATGTATAACCAAATCACTTCGTTGTACGCCTGAAACCAATACAACATCATTAATCAGCTATACTCCAACAAATTTATCACAAATTTTTAATGCTTTGTTTTTTGATGGACATTTGAGTTTTCTGAAGTTTGAGATTATTCTCTTTTAAGTTGTCATTAAGATTCTTTCACAAATCAGTTTAATACAAATTTTCACTTCTTTGAAGTAAAAACCTCAGAGTGGAATTACTGTATCACTGGTGGGTGTGTATTTACCTTTATAAGAAACTGCCCAACAAGTTTTCTGAAGTAGTTATATCATTCTTCTCTCCTGCTCTCAATGTATGAGAACTGTGCATCATTCCCAATATTTGACTTTGAAATAGTATCTCATGATTTTATTACATTTTGCAAATAACAAATAATGTTGACCACTTTTTCATGTACTGTTGGCCATTTATATATATTCTTTTGGCAAATATCTGTTAGACTTTTGTCTTTTTTCATTGAATTATTTGTCCCTTGGGTGTGAATTCTTCATATGCTCTACATACAATTATGATGTTAGATATATGTACTACAACTATTTTCTGCTATTTCATTTTATTAACGAATTGTTATCAATGAATCTGCTATTCCCATTTTATTTTATTAATGGCATATTTTAATAAGCAAAATATTTTCACTTGATGCAGCCCAATTTATTTTATTTCTCTTTTTATATTTAGTGTTTTTGTATTATGACTATATTTATGTCTACCCTCAAAGTTAGGAACATATTTTCTCATGTTTTCTTCTAAACAGTTCATAATTTTAGTCTTTATATTTAGAACTATACTCCATACCCAACTAATTTTTGTGAAATTGAGGTTCATATTTTCCACATATTTGTTCAATTGTTCCAAGACTATTTGCTGAAGAGATTTGTTTCCCTGAATTCACTGGGTGCATGTATTTAAAATCAATTAACCTTATATGTATGAGTTTATTTCAGAACATTATATTTTCCATTGATCAATATTTCTTCCTTGTGACAGTGCTAAGCTGTCTCGATGGTCATAACCTTATAGTAAGCTTGAAATCAAGTCTCCAAGTCCTTCATCTTTGTTCTACTTTTTTCAGTGTTATTTGGCTATTCTGAGTTCTTTGTGTTTCCACATAAATTTTAGAATAAGCTCCCCAATTTTTTAAAAATCCTGCTGAGATTTTGATTAAAATTATATATACCAATTTGGGGGAAATTGTCATCTTTTCAGCACTCAATTTGCTAATCCATGAATGTAGTTCTCTGTTTAGATTTCTTTTAATAGCTTTCAGGAATATTTTGCAATTTCCTTTGGAAAGGCCTTAAACATATTTTATTAATTTTATTTCTAAGCATTTTATGTTTTATTGCTATCATAAGTGGAGCTGTTATTTTTTTTAAATTTATTTTCCAACTTTTGGACACTAGTCTATGGTAATAAGATTCACTTTTATAAACTGACCTTAATGAAATCACTATATTAGTTCCTGTAATTGTGTTGGAATATCTTTATAGTTTTCCATGTGAACAGACATGTCTGAAAATAAAGAAAATTTCATTTTCTTTCCAAACTAATGATTTTTATTTGTCTTTCTTGCCTTATGCACTGGTTAGAACCTCCAGTGTATTATTGAATAAAAGTAGGAAAAATAGATATTCCTGCCTTGTCCTTACCTTATGAGAAAACTGTTAACTAGTTCACCATCAAGTGTGTTCTTAACCATAGACTTTTTGTAAATACCCCTTATCAGGTTGGAGGAAGTGTCTACTGAGAATTTAGTTGTAAATGGATGTTGAATTTTGTCATGTGCTTTTTCTACACCAGTTGAGATGATCAGCTTATTTATGTTTTTTGTTTTGTTCGTGTGATCAATCAATCATATTGATTGATCTTTGATTGTTGACCCTACCTGGATTTCCTGCAATGCATCTTACTTTATCATTATGTGTTAACATCAATATATTAACATTTAATTGAGGAATATTAATTTGTAAATTTCTTTTCTGTAATATCTTTGCCAGCTTTTGGTTCCAGACGAGCTACCTTCATAAAACAAGTTGGGAAAGATTCATTTCTCCTCAATTTTCTGAGAGAATTTGTATAAGATTGGCACTTATGATAGAATTCACCAGTTTTATCTGGACATAAAATTTTCTTTGTAGGAAAACTTATTAGTAATCAATTTAACTTCTTTGAAAGAAATGGAACTATTGAAACATTCTATGTTTTCCTTGTTTTCACACTTGGGCACTATTTCTTTTTAGATTAACTGTTGCAATATTCAACCATTTCTTATCAGAGTTTAGAGTTAATATACTGTTTCATGAAAAATATAAGGAATTTGGAACAATACAATTGTACTTAACACATTCTAGCCTCTGTACTACTGTCATATATTTTATATCTATATATATTGTTAATTCCACAATGTTACATTATTTGTTTTTAAAAATCTTTTTCCTTTTTTTTTTGGTCACACTATGTGGCATGCAGGATCTTAGTTCCCTGACCAGGGACTGAACCTGTCCCTCTGGCATTGGGAGCACAGATTCTTAATCGCTGGACTGCCAAGGAAGTCCTGAACAATCTTTATCTCTAGAGAATTTATGAAAAGAAAATAGGTGGTGTTTTTTATATTTATTATGGTACACCTAATTGCTTCCTGTAGATCTGAAATTTCACCTAGTAATATTTCCCTTTGGTCTAAAGAACTTCCTAAAACAACTTATCTCAACTTTTATATAGCTAGAAGTATCTTATTTTGCCTTCATTATTGAAGAATATTTTATATTATAAGGATTCAAAACAGACAATTTTTCCCCTTCCAGAGTCTTAAATATATTATTCCAATGTCTTCTGGGTCACATAATTTCTGATGAGAAGTGATTTACTTCTCTGCGTGCTTTCAAGATTTATTTGCCTTTGCTTTTCAGTCATTTGACTATGATGTACCTAGGTATGGTTTCTTATGTACTTATTCTGCTTGAATTGGCTGAGTTTTTTAAGCCCAGCAGTTGATATGCTTTCTGACATTTTGGAAATTTGGGAATATTATTTCTTTAAGTATTTTTCAGCCAAATTCTTTCTCTCTTTTTGTTCTGAAACTATAATTGCGTATTTATTTGTCCCCTTGATATTGTCCCATAGGTCAACAAGACTTTGTTTCTGTTGTTTCAGACTAAATAATTCTATTGATTTATCTTCAACTTTACCAACCTCTGCTTCTGCCATCTTCTATCTGCTATTAAGGCCATCCTTTAAAACTTTAAATATGTACTTGTCAGTTATAGTATTTACATTTTGCTTTCTTTTCTAGTTTCCACTTCACTAAAGTTATACATTTGCTCAGTAATTATGATAGCATTTTTTCGTTTAGCCCTTAAACATATTTACAAAAGCTGCTGAAAAGTTCTTTTCTGCTGGTTCCGATATCCAGTTCATCTTAGGGTCAATTTCCATTGACTGCTTTTTGTCTTGACGTGTCATGTTTTTCTTTTTCTGCTCTTTTGCAACAGCTTTTGAATGTAGGGAGGGTGCTTTTGAAAACAGGGTAGTTTATTTATTTATTGGGTTTTGATAACTTCCTCTGCTGCTGCTGCTGCTGCTAAGTCACTTCAGTCATGTCCAACTCTGTGACCTCATAGACGGCAGCCCACCAGGCTCCCCCATTCCTGGGATTCTCCAGGAAAGAACCCTGGAGTGGGTTGCCGTTTCCTTCTCCAATGCATGAAAGTGAAAGTGAAGTTGCTCAGTCGTGTCTGACTCTTCGCAACCCCGTGGACCGCAGCTTACCAGGCTCCTCCATCCATGGGATGTTCCATGCAAGAGTACTGCAGTGGGTTGCCATTGCCTTCTCCCTAACTTCCTCCGGCAAGCATTAATTTTAACTCTGTTATTCAGTTAACTTAGGCTGGATTAATCTCCAAATTTTTCTTCTCAGGTGGCACCAAAAATATCTGTTTAGTTCTTTCTAGAACTATCTAGCTATTTTCACAGTTTCCTTGGAGCTTTCTCCACATTAGCATAATTAAGGGGACATATAATAATTTAAGCAGAGTTTATGTATAGACCCAGTGTCTTCTATCTCTAAAGCTTCTCATTTCTAGGTTTTCCCCTTAATAATACCCAGCCATTCAGGCCAAATGAAATTCTGTCCTCTAACTTAAGATAGAACAGTGGCCTTTTATTAGATTCTAAATGCCCACCACAAAGCACCCTTAGATAAAACAAAACAAACAACATAAAAAGAAGGATCTAATCCACCCTTTTCTAAAGAATTAAATTCCCTTTAGTTTCTGCCTACTTTTGATTATTCTCCAATGCTTATAAATAGTATTTTCAAAAATATCTTGTTCAAAGTTTATTATAGCTTTTTGTTGAGGGTTAGTCTGATATAAGCTATTCTGGAACTGAAACATACTTGAAAAACTTTTTATATTGAGATCTAGCTGTAATAAACAGTGATGGCTTCAGGTGAACAGCAAAGGGACTCAGTCTTACATACATATGAATTCATTTTCCCCAAACTCCACTCCCATCCAGCTTGCCACATAACACTGAGCAGAGTTCCACATGCTACACTGTAAGTCCTTGTTGGTTATCTGTTTTTAAAACAGCAGGGTGTACATGTAGGCTTCCTGATGGCTCAGTAGTAAAGAATTTGCCTGCAGTGTAGGAGACACAGGAGATATGGGTTCCATCCCTGGAAGAATTTTTGAAAGAATACAATTTGGAGCTTTAGATGGAGCTGCACTGTAGGCAACATTTTCTTTTCTTGCATTTCCTGAAAGTCTGATCTTTAGGGGAATAGGTGGTCACAGAAGTGACAGAATTCAGTTCCTAGAGCATTTAATCCAAGAAGCATGGGGAGAATAGTTGATTTAACAATTTGTTGATCAATTAAAAGTGGAACTCAGCCAAAATTGCCTATAAAAATTCCAAAATTACCTATTAAGTGTATTTTGTAAATATTTACTTATATGCAGGGTAGGTGGGGGTGGGGGTTGTTTTTCCCTCGTGGATCAGACAGTAAAGATTCTACCTGCAATGTGGGAGACCTGGGTTCAATCCCTGGGTCGAGAAGATTCCCTGGAGGAGGAAATGGCAACCCACTCCCATATTCTTGCCTGGAGAATCCCATGGACAGAGGAGCCTGGCGGGCTACAGTCTATGGGGTTGCAAAGTGTCGGACATGACTGAGCAATTCACACACACGCACATTTTATTTTATGACTGCATTGGGCCTTAACTGTGATGTGCAGCCTCAGTAGTTTTGGCACGGGGGTCCAGCTGCCCCAGGACATGTGGGAGCCTATTACTAGTTCCTCAAACAGGGATTGAATCTGTATCCCCGGCATTGGAAGACAGACTCAACCACTAGGCCATCAGGGAAATCCCTGTAGTGTATATGGCTTCTTGTATATAATCCTTTAGATTAACTTAAACTTTTTTGTCAATATTTCTTTACATGTGTTATTTTTTTCAATATATTTCTGCAGAACATCAAATAAAGAAAGAAATTAGCTTCCCATCTAAACAAAGTATTTATCTTCTAATAATCAAGTTTAAAAGTTAAGAATGTTTCATTATTTTCATGCACATGTTTGACTAGAGCTTGAGTAAATGAGCACATTAGAATGGTAGCAAAAAGCTATTTTATTTTAATTCTCTCTCTCTCAAACAACATATTAAAAAGCAAAGACATTACTTTGCCATCAAATGTCCATCTAGTCAAGGCTATGGTTCTTCCAGTAGTCATGTATGGATGTGAGAGTTGGACTATAAAGAAAGCTGAGCACTGAAGAGTTGATGCTTTTGAACTGTGGTGTTGGAGAAGACTCTTGAGAGTCCCTTGGACTGCAAGGAGATCCAACCAGTCCATCCTAAAGATCAGTCCTGGGTGTTCATTGGAAGGACTGATGCTGAAGCTGAAACTCCAATACTTTGACCACCTGATACAAGGAACTGGCTCATTTGAAAAGACCTGGATGCTGGGAAGGATTGAAGGCAGGAGGAGAAGGGGACAACAGAGGATGAGGTGGTTGGATGGCATCACCAACTCAATGGACATGAGTTTGAGTAAACTCTGGGAGTTGGTGATAGACAGGGGGGACTGGTGTGCTGCAGCCCACGGGGTCACAAAGAGTTGGACACGACTGAGTGACTGAATTGAACAAAACTGAACTCTCAAATGTAGATCTACTCTATGGACAAATTTAAAGCCACACAACTGAAATGTAGACGTGACGCTATTCCATTCTATACAATAATACTTGAATTAAGACAAATTCCTTTTTTGTTTTTACAGTGGGGCGCTTTTGGATGTAGATTGCCTGAATTTTAATAAACTGCAAGAGAGGTATTTCCTCAAGACAAAGAAATTCTTGCTGATTGGAGACAGTAAAATATGCGTGAAGCTTGAAAAAAGAACATGACTTGCAGAAAAGTGAACATAGTCAAGATAGGTAAGAAGTTGTATATGGGGATATGTTGTCATTTTTCTGATATCTGAAGACAGATATCTGTGTCTAAAGTTTTGGGATGTTAAAAGTGGACAAATTATGAAAACTGCTTACAATAGGAAAGATCACATTCTCTATTGCACATACTTTTTAAGAGAAATGAAAGTTTGAAACTGATGTTATTAATTCTTACTGTGAGAGAACCCTGAGGGTCTTCAAATTCAGCTATGAAAAAGGGTGACTGGCACTTACAGCCTGCAGGAAGTGTTTATCTGTTTGAAGTGTCTAGCTGGAGCTAGGCCTCCAGTACTTTACTGACTCACATCCTTTCCTACCTCACTTTACCTTTTCCTGAATTCCTTGTAATCTTCTCCCATATGCCTACTATATTCTGAATGTATTTAGCTAAATTACCAAGGTTTTTTTAAGTAAATATACCCTTAAAAAAAAACTTTTTATTTTTCATTGGAGTATTGCTAATTAACAATGTTGTGATAGTTTCTGATGAACAGTGAAGGGATTCAGCCATACATATAAATATGCCTTTCGTATTAGAATTCTCCAGAGGAAACCGAAACAATAGGATAGATAAGAGAGATGAGAAAAGAAATTTATTTTAAGGAATCAACCATCATGGTTGTAGGAGTTGGAAGGTCTAAAGCCTATAGGGTGACCAAGAAGGCTAAAAATTCAGGCAAGAGTGGATATTCCAGAGGACAGGAAAGAGTCGAAATTCCAGAGGGTAGACCAGGCAGTCTTGAAACTCAAGCAGTGATTCTATGTTACAGTCTTAGGACAGAATTGCTTCTTCAGGGAATCTCAGTCTTTGCTTTTAAAGCCTTCATCTGATTGAGTAAGGGCTACCAGAAGGAAGAGAGTAATCCATTTTACTCAGTCTACTGATTGAAATGTTAGTCGTGTCTTTAAAGGAGTTCCCAAGGCGGCACATGGTAAAGAATCTGCCTGCCAAGCAGGAGACAGGGGTTCAATTCCTGGGTCAGGGAAGATTCCCCAGAGAAGGAAGTGGCAACCCACTCCAGTATTCTTGCCTGGGAATCCCATGGATGGAGTGCCATTTCCTTCTCCAGGGGGTCTTCCTGACCTAGGGATCATACTCATGCCTACTTCATTGATAGGCGGATTCTCTACCACAAAACCACCTGGAAGCCCAGTTACGTCAGTATTAGTTACCAGTTCTCCATTCAGTTAACAGACAAATAAATCAATCTGATAGACTGGGAATATAGACACAAAAGGTTTTTTTTCCCATTAATTACAAATTTATGACACTGAGGTGACTAAGGTTCTTCTTCGAAACCTCAGAGATACCCTGGTGGAGGGGGAATGTCTAAGCCAGTTTTGATATGTTGGTGCAATGGAATCCTAACTTCTTGTATCCATTCTGCCTGTGGAGATTGACAAGTGAAACAACACGTGTAACGGGAAGCTATTCAAAGTGATTGAAGGGTGCTTTTTTTGTTGTTGTTTTTTTGCTGTTTTTAAATACTGTGGCTCTGCCTCTCCCTATTTGCAACCCCTCCCTTCACTCTTCTGAAAGAAAATTGAAGGTAAGGGAGTAATACTCATTAGAGACGACAAAGAGAAACTTGGAGCCTAGTTCTCAGCTTTGTAGCACTAAGACGGAAGATGGTAAAGAGTGAACACACACGTTTCTAGCGTGAACAAGCATCTTGTGAAAAGGCAGAAGTAGAGCAGAAAAGAGGCTGTAGACACAACCAGTGTGAGTGCCTCAGATGGGTTGCACGACGGGGTGTCTCTGAGTATGGGACACAAGCAAGCTGCGTTTTGGTCGTCTGGGGGCTCAGCCTCTACGGATGGACATTTGGTTTGTGTACAGGGCACTGTATCTAAAGGTTCACCATTTACACTGCAAATCCACGTTCAGTCCTGGAGAGCAGGCAGAGAGGGCGGAGACTCTGTCCTGTGCCAGAGTCCTGGAACCCCAGAGGAGAGGAGAGCCCCTTCCTACAGAAACCCATCCAGCTCACAGGACTCACAAGCCTCTTAGAGCTAGAGCCTGTGAATACTCAGGGCACACTCCCAAGCTCCTGATGGCACCCTGTCCCCTGGGAAACCCCCAAATTTCATATGCCCAGTACTTTTAGAAGTCCACATACCATGCCACCCAGCAGACAGCAAACCTGATTGGTTGCCTCCTCTGAGGGACCAGGAGAGAGACAGTGTGTGCTCCCCATTGGTAGCATGGGTCTGTGAAGGGGTGGTATGAGCACCTCGGGGCTTCAGAAAGCACAGCCAGGCAAGGATGAGTGGTGGTGAAGACATGTCTCCCAGTAGCATCTTCTTCTGGTTCCCAATGTGACATCTCATTAGTAGAACTGTCATTTAACTAAACTGAAATTGGATGCTTCTGATTAATCCCCAGAGCCCAGCTCCCCAGAAGCCAGCTGCCCTGTCACTTACACTCCCTTTCTCTAGGTGTGAGCCCCCAGTAAGTCTGGAGGGACAGTTGTCTATTTCTCCCCTTTTCTTGTCAAGGTAAATTGATATAATAGTTCAGGTTGTGTCAAGAATAAATAAAGTGTTTTAAATGTTGCTTGAGGAGTGAACAAGGTGCCTTTTTCTAATTTGCTCAAAACCCTCCTTGAGGCTAGAAGCAGACCTGTGTGGGAGTGCCTGAGCAAGCCGGTGGGAGAGAGTGAGACACAGAAATGAAAGCTAGATGAAGAAGAGCAAGTTCATTTGTATCATTTTTAGATTCCATATATAAGTGCTATCATGTGTTTATCTTTCTCTGTTTGACTGACTTCGCTTAGTATGATCATCTCCAGGTCCATCTGTGTTGCTGCAAATGGCATTATTTCACTCTTTTTAATGGCTGAGTAATATTCCATTATGTATATATATCACATCTTTATTCATCTGTCAATGGACATTTAGATTGCTTCCATGTCTTGGCTATTATAAACAGTGCTGCAATGAACTCTGGGGTGTATGTATCCTCTCAAACCATGCTTTTCTCTAGACGTATGCCCAAGAGTGGGATTGCTGGCTCATATGGCAGCTCTCTATTTTTAACTTTTTGAAGGAAGCTCCATACTGTTCTCCATACAAATGAACTTATTTACAAAACAAAAAGAGACTCACAGAATGAACTTAGAGAATAGATTTATGGTTACCAGGCAGGAAGTGTGAGGAGGAAGAATGGGCTGGGGGTTGGGATTGACATGTACACACTGCTTTATTTAAAATAGATAGCCAATAAGGCACTACTGTGGAAAATAAACAAATAAATAATTTTTAAAAAAATAAATAAATTGAAGGAGCGTGAGACTCAGAATGAAACAGATTTAGATTTACACCCTAGCAGACTTGGGTTGATTCCTGGGTCTGGAAAATCATCTGGAGAAGGGAATGGCTACCCACTCCAGTATTCTTGCTTGAAGAATTCCATGGACAGAGAAGCTGTCTGACGGCTACAATCCATGGAATTGCAAAAAGTTGGACATGACTGAATGACTAACACTCTTTTTAACTCATCTGAACTGGGGCCTGGAACTTCTTATTGGAGCTAATTAACCTCTCAGTTTCCTCATCATTATAGTGGCTTTGAGTGATCATTGATGCAAGATGGTGTAAGTAAACTTGACACTGAGTATGTGTATAATCAACATTGGTCTGTTCTTCCCTCAATTCTTCCATTACTTAGAGGCCTTGGGAGATAGGAATGAGGCAAGGAATTCTGTATCAGAGGTTTATTGAGAATGTGACTCTTAATCACTGCCTTGAATGGCAAGAAGGAACTGGCTTGGCCGGTGTCAGGGGGCTGACAGTCTTCTCTGTTGGCCTGTTTCTCTACAGCCACTACCTTTCCCCCTGCTTCCTTCCCTTTGGGGTATCTTGCCTTTTATAGTACCTCTGAGGGTAAAAAGGGTAAACTTGCTCTTGCACAAGATATCCAAGGGTAAAGAAAGAACTACTTCCTCTTTTTCAATACCTCTAGGGGAAGTACTTTCTAGCCTGGAAAATCCCATGGGCGGAGGAGCATGGTGGGCTGCAGTCCATGGGGTCGCTGAGATTCGGACACAACTGACTGACTTCACTTTCACGCATTGGAGCAGGAAATGGCAACCCACTCCAGTGTTCTTGCCTGGAAAATCCCAGGGATGGGTGAGCCTAGTGGGCTGCCACCTATGGGGTTGCACAGAGTCAGACACGACTGAAGTGACTTAGCAGCAGCAGCAGCAGCTGGGGAATCAAGGCTGGAAACACTTAGGCAACCAGCACTACAAGCAAGTGATTATGACAAGGGAGTTAAACATGTGAGCTCATTTAATGGGTCAGTAAGTCAGTCTTAAAGCCCAGCTCACATAGTCTGAAATCCAGCTCAATCTATTGAGTGAAACTGTCATGAACACACACTCTTTCATGAACAATAAGTTTAGGTTAGATTTTAACCTATGCAACCCCCAAGCTCTGTCTGAAATCAGCCATGCAAACAAGTAGCTGTCCCATCCCTAGACAACTAACTTCCCAGGCATTAGTGAAAGACCAGCAAAAAGGTCAAGATAGGGAAGCCCCAAGTCAAGGGTGGGAGGTGGCCTGACACACATGCACTCCTAGGATTTCAGTACCTTTCTCAGAATTCGTTCAACCTGAAATAATACCTCTTCCTCCAACAACATTTCATATCTAATGCCTGAGATCCTAGGCAGGTATGCAGGAGGAAGAAGCCAGAGAGGATCTTAGAGGTAATGCAAACAAGACTGAAGGAGTGGGCAGCCTGAAGACACACTGAAAGTTATGAGCCAGGGCTAGGATGCAAAACCCAGCTTCCATGTAGCTGAGATTAGATGTATAAGGTCCCCAGTTTTATTGGAATAATGAATACTCAAAGTTCAAATACTCCTGCTTTGGGGTAACAAGTTGGTAACAAGTTCTCTAGTACTCAAAAGGGGAAGAGAATGTGTTTTCATGTAAAATCAGTACCAGCAACTGTAACAAATAAGCCCTAAAACAGATTTCTCCAATAGAGTTTGTTTCTTGCTGATGTGAGAGCCAAAATGGGTGTTTCTAACCTGTGGGAGGTGCTCCTTCAAGCAACATTCAGGATTCCTTCATCCGGTGGCTCCACTCTCTTCCACCTATGATGCCTAGTAGCGGAAGGGGATCCAGCAGGTAGTCATGCATGTGAGGTTTCTGGGTCAGGATGGGAGATAGTACACATCACTTCCACCCACATCCTTCACAAGACCACACCCAACTGCAAAGGAGTCGTGCTTTGAACTGGGAAGAATAAGAAATGTTTTTACTGATCCAAGAAAGGAATGTGATTTTCAGAGTAGATGAACTTTAAAATTTATAACTGTTTCCTTGATTACACTATAGAATGACCTCATTTCTTTTTCTTTTCCAGTTAAACCTGAGGCTCCTTTTGATGTCAGAGTCGTCTATCGTGAAGGAGCAAATGACTTTGTGGTGACATTTAATACATCACATTTGCAGAAGAAGTATGTGAAAGTATTAATACATGAGGTAGCCTACCGTCAGGAAAAAAATGAAAATGATTGGATGGTATGTAGGTCAACTACATTTATGCATTGTAAAATTTATGCAGATGTGTATGAAAGTATCTTAATAAGTTATATGTAAAAAGTATATAAAAACTACAAAATATATAAAATTATAAAATAGAAACTTCTTAATGCTATGTATTTCATAATCTCAGAGGGACCTTTTCCTGAGAAAGGTCCCTATAAATCTTATGCTTGAAATGAACCTTTTATTTAAAAAATCTCCCCAAAGTGTAAAAGGTTTAGGCTTCACAAAACCTGGATCTTCTCTGGTGCATTCTTGCCCTAGCTCTCATTTTTTTCCTTGCCCGATTTTTTGTCTTTATAATGTTTCTTAATGATTAACCATTATAGATTGAGACCAAATCCACCCTCTCTCTCTGGGAGAGAAAAAAGAACCACATTTAGCACAACTCTCACAGACAAACCAGGCAAAAAGAAAGAAAAGTCACCACACTGTAGCCACGATCTGGTTTGATGGAGTTGTGGAAACAGCCTGAAGTGAGTAGGAGAGGAGATGAAATATGTCCTTCAACTTCTTTCAAGTCTGAGTTCTTCAATCCTTGAAGTAACAGCTTAATTTTCATCCTTTTAAGCAGGAGGGTTATTTAGACTCCATGAGTCGCTGCAGTTGCAATGGTCTGACTGGCTCCACAATCTGTACTGAGGAGAAAATGGAAGAGAATTAGAAGGTCCCAGGGCTTGCAGGTTCCTCTGAAGTCACTAGCTTAACTTTCATCCTTTTGCACCACACTAACAGAAGACCGATAACAGTTGCTTTCTCAGGGGGAAAGAGATCCTACTTATCCATACTATTTTCTTTTCTCAGGCCACAATCAGTCTTTTGTGTTTGCAATTTGCTGCTATAAACTACTTACATAAGTGTAATACCCACCCCAGACCTCCTTCTATCTCCACTGACACATACACACACAAACTAGTAGGAGCCCCTGAGCCTGTCCTCTTCTGGTGTTTATCTGAAAATTGTATCAGTGGGAAAGCAGAGAAAGGAATAATTCTGAATAGATGGTACTGGGACAATCAGTTAACTGGGAAAAATTAAGTTTAATGCTTAACTTGCCCCATATAACAAAAAAATTAAAATACAAGATGATTTAAAGAAATTATGTAAAAGCAAAACTCCAAACAGGCTAAAAATTTACAGATAAATGTTTATATAATCCTAAGATGAAGAAGAACATTCTGAGCATAAATCAGTAAAAGAAAGTACAGCATGGAAACATGTAACTACATAAAAATATGTTTATAAATATCAGCACACACAATAATCAAAATTGTAAAGCAAATTAGAAGTTAGGTTTAAATTACCATGCATACAGCTGACAGATGGTTAATATTCTTAAAAATATAAATATGTCTTATAAAATATTAAGAAAAGGACAATAAGGATGATAGAAAAATTAGCAAGAAAATTGGAAATGTCTCATGAAGTAGGAAATATATAACTTAAATCAGTATTAAAAAAATTAACAATCCAGTAAATACAAAAGTAAATCACAATGGGTATTACTTCGTCCCCATCAAATTGACAGAGCACTTTTTCCTCTTAAGGATGATAGGCAGTGTTGGAAAGACTGTATCTCTGTATTTGTTTATGATGAAAAAATGACATCTCTCCAGAGGCAAATGATTCTTGCTCACTCATCTTACCATTCCCTTTCATCTCTCCTTGAAATGTGAAAAGGGAGAGAAAGAAAAAGAAGATACTGGAATGTAGAAAGTAAGGTAGGAGCCTGGGAGTGACTGATACCCCAGTGCGAGAGCCCAACTCACCTGAATAAAGATAGAGACCCACTGCCTCACTGCCCTCCTTGACCACCTGCAGCATCGTTTGTGAGCTCACACGCTCCCTCTGCCCCAGTTCTGCTGCTGACCCCACCACATCAGAGCCCCTTTGTGTAACTAATGTGAGACAGCCTCGAGACAGTTGCCCACATGACAAAAGACACTCAGCTCGAAATGATTTGGGAGACATGGCCAGCGCCTCTTTGTCCACCTTAAAAATGCAGTGCCTGTTTTGCTCCTCAGCGTGTGAATTTAACCAGTACCAAGCTGACACTCCTACAGAGAAAACTACAGCCCAATGCCATGTATGAGATTAAAGTTCGGTCCATCCCTTACGCCAACTATTTTGAAGGCTTCTGGAGTGAATGGAGTCCAAGTTTCCACTTCAGAACTCCGGAGACCAATGGCACAGGTGAGACGTGACTGGAACTCGTTCCCCCTGGTACTTTACCTCAAGGTCAAAGTGTGTGCGTGACAGTGAGAGCCAGAAACACGAAACGAACCTGCAAGTTAAAGCTCCCAGAGCGCACTGGCACACTTTCTTTGAAAAATAGCTTGCTGTCTTTGCCCCTTTGTGAAGAATGTAGACAGAGTGGGAGCAGGACTGTGAGTAGCTGCTCAGCTGATACAGGCTGTCAGGACTCCACAGTCCCTAGGAGCTTCTGGAAGCCTCTTGTTCTGAACAAAAACACCATCACTGCCTCTAGTTTTACCAGTTCAGACTGGGGTCCCAATGCCCCACATCTCTAAGGCCCTTCTAGGGAATGCCTTTGCAGATGGCAGATGGGTAGACTGATGTGGCTTTCCCATGCCTCTTTTCTAGAAGAATGAAGATATCCCAGGGGTCTAAGCATTAAGAACATCCACAAGAACCAAAGAACACAGCTCAGGCAGACCACTGGGGACCCAAAGCACCCCCCCATATACTTTCCCTTTGGGGGATGAGCGGAACCACTCTGCCATACCAGCCTCCTCTCATCACCCTGGGAATTGCTGAGGCCACTGTAGGGAAGAGAATCCCCTTATTATCCCTTGCTTGTAGCTTCTTTCTTGTGGTGGTGGAAATCAGGCAGAGGGTGCTGCTATCTTTAATGCTGAGTCCCTTTTAAATTTCAAGTAACAGCTGTTCTGTTACTTGTTCTGGACCAGGTCCAGACCTGGTCACCTAAGTCAGCGCTGAAACCATGTACAAGCCCTTGTGTCCTTGTCTTTTGAAGTAAAAGACTGATTCAAGAGTTAACAATTGGCACATGTAAAGATGTAGAAACACAAAATAGCTGTCGGGCTGAGATGTGCATGAACGCTCAGTTGTGTCCCACTCTTTGTAAACCTATGGACTGTAGCCTGCCAGGTGCCTCAGTTCATAGGATTTTCCAGGCAGGAATACTAGAGTGGGCAGCCATTTCCTCCTCAGGGAATCTTCCCAACACAGGGATTGAACCCATGTCTCCTGCATTGGCAGGCAGATTCTTTACCACTGAGCCACCTGGGAAGCCTCCGGACTGGTGAACTGGAAACAATTTAGGTTACAAATCCACCACACCGCAAATTAGCAACTCACAGTTTCCTGAAAGATACAGATAAAGACCTGACACACATTCCCAAGTTGTTTTTAACAGGAAACAGACCTCTCCACCAGATGAAAACTGCCAACCTCCAGAACATAGATCCTAGACTGATTGGAACCAGAAGGTTGATGATGCTGACTCCCCATTACCTCATCACCAACTGATCAGAAAAATGTCCACAAGCTGATCATGCTCTGCTCTTTGAATACTATAAGACTTCTCATTCTCCCATCCAAGGCAGGTCACATAGTCTTGAGGGCATTCGCCCACTGTGACCCCCTCTGCCTGGCAAAACAGTAAAATCTATCTTTTCTAATTCACCCAAAACACTGTCTACATATTTCTATTCAGCACCAGTAAACAGAAGCTGAATTTCGGCAACAGTGCCACTTACTGAAGCTAAAATTCCCCCATCAAAGCTGGTCCATCATCCTCTTTACTGAAAAGCAACTTTCAAGAAATATTAAATGGGCTCAAGTTATTCAATAAACTCAAAGCATCCTGAAAGTCTTCCTCATCACATGCTTAACGACTACTAACCAAGATCTGTCCTTGCCTTCCAGGGGAGACAGATCCTGTGTTACTAACTATCAGCATTCTGAGCTTCTTCTCTGTGGCTCTGATGGTCACTCTGGCCTGTGTGTTATGGAAAAAAAGGTGAATTTCTTTTACTAATCAAGAGTGGTTACAGTTATTTGGGATTCCAGACAGAGTTCTAATCCTATTTATGGATAAGAAAACTACAAAGAGAAATAAGGTATTTCAGGAATTACAGTGCCCATCCTCGTCCTCAGGCACTGGTGAATTTCCATAGTTAATTTCACAAGAGGTAAAAATATAGAAACTGAACACAAGAAAGCCCTCCCCCTCAAACCTTTCCACTAAAGTGTCCTAAGAGACTAAAAGCCATCCTTCCAGAATGCTTGTGCAAGTGAAGGCACCCTGGGAAATGCAGATGTTTTTGAAGTCTTCAGCACACAAACTCAAGGCCCTTTTGCCTTCTGCCCCATGAGGCCATGCTTGTTTCATCATTTAGACATGACCCATCAGGTTATTAGTGTCTTAGCAAGATGTCCTCAGAGTGTCACACATCCCCAAGATACTCCAGTTTGAAAAGTACCAAACTAAAGCAATTTCCCTGGGCAACTTAGAAAATATGTTTCTCTTCCATCAAAATCATCACAGAGGAGTTGCTGCCAGTGAAGAGAAGAGTAAAATGACAGTGCCTATTCTGGGAAGTAGATGAACAGATCATATCTTACTTTCATAGCTACACCATTGCCAAGCCTCATTGTCCCTTTTCAATGGGGCTGTTCCCAGGAGTATATCATTGTTGTCTTGTTCACAGGGTAGATCACTGACCACAGTCTCTGGTCCAACCTCTCCATGGACCAATGTGACACTGAGACCCAGAGAAAGCAGGTCAATTGTCCAAGGTCATCCACCTAGTGTGGCAGAGCCAGGGGGAATATCTGCTCTTCTGACTGCTAGCTCAGAATAAGTGGGAAGATTTACGTGTCTGCTCCCTACTCCTTCATTTCATTGTCAATGTCCTCTTATTTCAGAATTAAGCCTATCATATGGCCCAGTCTCCCTGATCATAAGAAGACTCTGGAACAACTGTGCAAGAAACCAAAAAAAGTGAGTGCTTCTGATACTTCTGTCACTCTGTCAAAGGCATCTCAATAGCCAAGAATGGCACTATTGGATGTGGACAGGCTGAACCTCAAGTGCTGGTCTTTTGTGCATCACATAATTAGAGTCCTCAGATGATGCCAGCGGCAGGTTTCTGGAAGTAGGAAGCTAAAATGCAATACAAGTCTCAGAATTTCCTGGGCTCCCTCAGGGGTGGAGAGCATGGCAAGTGGTCACTTTAGATGCTGAAATGTCACAGCACCTCCAGAGGCAGAGGCAGCTAGAATGTGAGTAGTTCTCTGACATTCCCTGTTACCCCTTGTCAAAAAGTTCTTTAGCTCTTTTCCTGGGCAGATTATTTGGTGATATATCTGTCTGGTGCAGTCTTAATGTCTTCTCTCTTTTTGATGCAGAATTTGAATGTGAGTTTCAATCCTGAAAGTTTCCTGGACTGCCAAATTCATAAGGTGGATGGCATTCAAGCTAGAGATGAAGCAGAAGGCTTCTTGCAAGACCCACTTCCTCCGCAGCTAGAGGAGAGTGAGAAGCAGAGGTTCAGAGGTGGGATGCAGGGTCCCAGCTGGCCCTCTGAGCAAGCAGGCATTACCCCTAAAATTTTCAGAGGAGAGTCACCATTCAGATGCCTGGCTGGGAATGCCAGTGTGTGTGATGCCCCTGGGCTCCCCTCTTCCAGGTCTCCTAATGGCAGGGAAGGTGGCAGGAGCAGACCTCCTAGTGTACCAGGACCTGCTCCTCGGACCTGGAGCTACAGACAGCTCCCTGCCCACTCCGTTTCCATTCCAACCCAGAATCCTGACATTAAACCCTGTTGCCCAGGGGCAGCCCATCCTCACTTCCTTGGGATCAAGTCAAGAAGAAGCCTATGTCACCATGTCCAGCTTCTACCAAAACCAGTGAGTTGTAAGAAACCCAAGATCAGAACCATCATGATGAACGAAGATGGCTGGAGTCCCACTCTCCCCCCACAGCACAAACAAACAAATTGAATGCGGCCCCTCTATGTGGTCACAGGATTCTGAAGCAGCACTTCTGTGGCAGGAGGCAGGAGACAGGGGCATTCTGTTTCAGGCAATGCAATGATTCATTTCTTTCAGAAAGGAAAAAAGGGAAAGAAAGGATGGAGGAAATGACAGAGGGTTGGGGAGGATGGGAGCCAGGGAAGAGGGTTGGGGAGAAAGGGAGCAAGGGAAGAAAGAGGGAAAGGAGAACAGAGTGTTGGATACCATGATCAGGACTCACTATGTCCCAGTGCTGTCCTACACTTTGCATATCTTGTCTCGCTGCGTCTTCACAGTAATCCTGGGAGGTGGGCTCAATTAGCATCATTCCTTGTGTCACAGATGATGAAACTGTGAAACTGTGGCTTAAATTAATCTGTCGATTAATTCCCTACTCAGCAAGAGGTAGAATCAAGATTTGCTGCCCAGGAGTCTAACTGGAGTATCTTCCAAGTCACATGCCTTCCTCAGTCAGGGACTGTCCAACTCTCCAGTGCCAAACTTCACCTAGATCCTGGTCACTCTATAATGTAGTTGTCTCCAACCTCTTTGGCACCAGAAACTGGATTCATGGAAGACAGTTTGTCCAAGGATGATGCAGTGGGGGTGGGAATGGTTTCAGGATGATTCAAGTGCATTGCATTTATTTTGTACTTTATTTATGTTATGATCACATCAGCTCCACTTCGGATCATCAGGCATTAGATTATGGAAGTTGGGGACCCCTGCATTGTCCAAACTGGGTCAATTTTGCAAGTGAAAAGGAAAGTTATAAGTTATCACTCCAGGACAATAACTGTAAACTGAAATGTCCCAGGAAAATGGGGACCTGTGGTCACTGGAACTAAAAGAGCTACAAGGAAGATGGTGGGGAGGAATGGTCTCATGATGTATGAAGCACAACTGGCCATGTCTACAAAAAGCCACAAAGCCCATTTTATTCCATTTTTCTTAACAAGTGCTTAAAAGAGAATCAACTAGATGCCCAGAATTTCTATCGTTACTCACTGTTAGGACCCTCTTGCTCCTCCCACCCAACGGCCTCCCTTGATAATGGAAGAACTTCTTGCTGACTCTGGACACTGGTGTATTTGAGCAACGAGCCAGGGCAAACTCTCCTCTGTGTGTAGAGATGCCCCAACCCAAATACATCTGCTGTCCCCAATTTCTACCAGTATGAATGCTGCCAAAAACTTCAGGGAGAAGGAATTACAAGCCCATGCTGCACATGAGCCAATTGTGGCCATGTGATTGAAGGTTTAGATGGTGTGTGTCCTCTTGCATTTCTTGGTCCAGATAAATAATTAGAGACTGTCTCAAGCCAAGTCAAAACAGCAGAGCACTCTCAGCTCAGGGGAGTGCAGTTGATCGCTCTTAACAGATCCCCAGACCACCCCAACACAATCCTGACTCTGGGTGTACACAGACCAAGGACACCGGTCTAAGATCAATATTATTGTTTGGGAGTTGGTCCTTGTTGTTGTTGTCGTTTACATTTTTTCTTTGTTCTGTTTTTAGTTTGTTTGGGTAGGAGACTAAGTGTTTTTAATTTTTTTTAATTTTTGTGTTGGTTTTATTTTGTGATGTCTCTGAAGGGAGTTCCTCAAAGTGCCTTCCAAGGCCTTTTCTCTGAATCAGTAGTAGTGACTGTAGTCCCATAATCCCTTAGATTTGCTCAGTGCTTCTGTGATTTTTCAAAGCACTTCCATTATCCATTAGCATTATCCACTTAGTTTCTTTGGTATGTTTTTATAGAAAGCTTGCTCTGTGCCAGCCACAGTGGTCAAAGACAAGATTGGGACCCTGCCCTTAAATATCTAATAAAAGGTAGCTTTAATATGCTACCTTTAATAATGCTGTAATGGAGGCATGTTTAAAGTGCCCTGTTGGAAGACAGTCAGGGAAAATGCCACAGGAAGAGGTGCCCATCTGTGTGGAGAAAAATCAGAATCTGCCTGGCATGTGAGCAGGAGACATTTGCCAACAGGTAGACATAGGGTCTTTACCTTCTGGAGAAATGTGAACCAAGTCTCAAGGAACAGGTTATCTCAGGATACCTCACAAGCTAGCCCTCTTGCACCTTAGACACAGAGATCCTATTTACTTATTATCATTATCTTTGCCTTATGTGAAAACTGGTTACATGGACAGAACAGGTAAGTTACTCAACCTTACTTGTCAAGTTAGGACTGGAAGTCGTAACTTTGTATCCCTCATGTAAATAAATCATCTCTCAAAGAAAGAAAGGCATAGGTCTCAAGGAAGATCAAGTTCCCTCCAGCTTTAAAATCCTGTTTTAATGTTGTTTGATGCAGATTATCATTTGAATTCAGTGAGTGAATGTCTCTGTTACCAGAGTTATATAAAATCTATGTATCATACTCTTATAATCATAACTGCTGCTAATGCTTGATTATGTACTCAGGGACAATGTATAATATAAGATGACAAATTTGTTCTGACCAACCCTCTTTGGGATTTCATTAAAACAGAAAAACTCCTGGTCAGAGATAGTGTATAAATCAGAGATGTAAACTGTTAGTTCTTACAGCATGAAATGAAAATTGATAATTAGGCAGCAAAATTGGTCAATTAAACAACCATATCTGAAGCTAGAAGAACCTGGCTTATTCGACAGACATTTTACCTTCATTCTGATTTTCAGGGGAATTGACTTCAGAAAAGTCAGGTATGTCCTGTTTCTGATGTGCATACCTGGGTTTTTAGAGCATTTCGAGAGAGACTACAAGATTGGAATTGACCAGGAAGATGGTGAGCATACATGGTCAGACAGCTAAAATGACACAGATCAGATGGCATTTCTGCCAGGCCAGTGGTTTTTCTTTGAAGGTATTCTATAAAATATCCATTGTTCACTACACTGAAAGTCTCTGATTTGACTGTGTACTTCCACATGCATTACAAACATTCTGCAGAGCTGCTAAGTATATTACATGTATCCAATGTGTGTTACAATCATATATTTAATTAAATGCTACCGAACTCTCTGTGACTGCCCTTGTCTTCTTGAAATAGGAATAGAAGGCTAACTAGAATGGGCCACACCTCTCCTCAGCCACTGGAGACATATCAGGGTCATTTACTTTCATTTTATGGCCTGGGGTTTTCATAGGAAACTTTTTTCATCAGTCAAGTCATTGTAATTTGTAAATTAATAAATTACTAATTTTTTGAGGATCTGCTCTGCATTACTTTGTCCTAGGCTGGACTCTGGAGTTACAGATACAAGATGGGATATTTCCGCTCATAATCACAAAGGAAACAGACAGAGCAACAGTTAACAATGTTATAGCAGAGCAATGAGTCAAAATATGAATCATGAACCTTAGTTTTAAGCAATAGAAGCTAACTCTGGCTAATTTGAGCAGAAAAGGAATCAATCCTAAAGAAAATCAACCCTGAATATTCATTGGAAAAACTGATGCTGAAGCTGAAGCTCCAATACTTTGACCACCTGATACTAAGAGCCAGCTCAGCGGAAAAGACCCTGATGCTGGGAAAGACTGAGGGCAAGAGGATAAGGGGGCAACAGAGGTCGAGACGGTTGGATGATATTATGGACTCAATGGACATGAGTTTGAGCAAACTCTGGGAGATGGCGAAGGACAGGGATACCTGACGTGCTGCAGTCCATGGAGTCACAAAGAATCAGACACAAATGAGCCACTGGACAACAACAACCAAGAAGAAGTAGTGTGAAGCCAGAGCAAAGTAGGTAGGAGAGTATCAGCTAGCAGAGCACGGAGCAGACAGGGCATTTTCCAGCAGAGGATATAGCTTGTTCAACAGTGATGGAGCTGAGGCAGCCCCTGGACCATCTGGGAGTTACAAATACAGGAGACGCTGTCTTCTTATCTGTCTCAGATGGGAAGACCAGGGTGTTGGCGGTTACTTCTGTAAGTTAGAAACAGGATGTTTTCATGAAAAATAATACATAGCTACTCTAAACATCTTCAGTTCAGTTCACTTCAGTTGCTCAGTCATGTCTGGCTCTTTGCAATCCCATGAATAGCAGCACACCAGGCATCCCTGTCCATCACCAATTCCAGGAGTTCACTCAAACTTACGTCCATTGAGTCAGTGATGCCATCCAGCCACCTCATCCTCTGCTGGCCACTTTTCCTCCTGCCCCCAATCCCTCCCAGCATCAGTCTTTTCCAATGAGTCAACTCTTCACATGAGGTGGCCAAAATACTGGAGTTTCAGCTTTAGCATCATTCCTTCCAAAGAACACCCAGGGTTGATCTCCTTTAGAATGGACTGGTTGGATCTCCTTGCACTCCAAGGAACTTTCAAGTGTCTTCTCCAACACCACAGTTCAAAAGCATCAGTTCTTTGGTGCTCAGCTTTCTTCACAGTCCAACTCTCACATCCATACATGACCACTGGAAAAACTATAGCCTTGACTAGATGGACCTTAGTTGGCAAAGTAATGTCTCTGCTTTTGAATATGCTATCTAGGTTGGTCATGACTTTTCTTCCAAGGAGTAAGTGTCTTTTAATTTCATGGCTGCAGTCACCATCTGCAGTGATTTTGGAGCCCCCAAAAATAAAGTCTGACACTGTTTCCCCATCTATTTCCCATGAAGTGATGGGACCAGATGCTATGATCTTCGTTTTCTCTGAATGTTGAGCTTTAAGCCAACTTTTTCACTCTCCTCTTTCACTTTCATCAAGAGGCTTTTAGTTCCTCTTCACTTTCTGCCATAAGGGTGGTGTCATCTGCATATCTGAGGTTCTTGATATTCTCCCGGCAATCTTGATTCCAGCTTGTGCTTCTTCCAGCCCAGCGTTTCTCATGATGTACTCTGCATAGAAGTTAAATAAGCAGGGTGACAATATACAGCCGTGACATACTGCTTTTACTATTTGGAACCAGTCTGTTGTTTCATGTCCAGTTCTAACTGTTGCTTCCTGACCTGCATATAGGTTTCTCAAGAGGCAGGTCAGGTGGTCTGGTATGCCCATCTCTTTCAGAATTTTCCACAGTTTATTGTGATCCACACAGTCAAAGGCTTTGGAATAGTCAACAAAGCAGAAATAGATGTTTTTCTGGAACTCTCTTGCTTTTTCAGTGATCCAGTGGATGTTGGCAATTTGATCTCTGGTTCCTCTGCCTTTTCTAAAACCAGCTTGAACATCTAGAAGTTCATGGTTCATGTACTGCTGAAGCCTAGCTTGGAGAATTTTGAGCATCACTTTACTAGCATATGAGAGGAGTGCAATTGTGTGATAGTTTGAGCATTCTTTGGCATTGCCTTTCTTTGGGACTGGAATGAAAACTGACCTTTTCCAGTCCTGTGGCTACTGCTGAGTTTTCCAGATTTGCTGGCATATTGATTGCAGCACTTTCACAGCATCATCTTTCAGGATTTGAAATAGCTCCACTGGAATTCCATCACCTCCACTAGCTTTGTTCGTAGTAATGCTTTCTAAGGCCCACTTGACTTCACATTCCAGAATGTTGGCTCTAGGTGAGTGATCACACCATTGTGATTATCTGGGTCATGAAGATCTTTTTGTACAGTTCTTCTGTGTATTCTTGCCACCTCCTCTTAATATCTTCTGCTTCTGTCAGGTCCATACCATTTCGTTCCTTTATCAGCCCATCTTTGCCTGAAACGTTCCCTTGGTATCTCTAATTTTCTTGAAGAGATCTCTAGTCTTCCCCATTCTGTTGTTTTCCTCTATTTCTTTGCATTGATTGCTGAGGAAGGCTTTCTTGTCTCTTCTTGCTATTCTTTGGAACTCTGCATTCAGATGCTTATATCTTTCCTTTGCTCCTTTGCTTTTCACTTCTCTTCTTTTCACAGCTATTTGTAAGACCTCCCCAGATAGCCATTTTGCTTTTTTTGCATTTCTTTTCCATGGGGATGGTCTTGATCCCTGTCTCCTGTACAGTGTCATGAACCTCCATCCATAGTTCATCAGGCACTCTATCAGATCTAGTCCCTTAAATCTGTTTCTCACTTCCACTGTATAATCATAAGGGATTTGATTTAGGTCATACCTGAATGGTCTAGTGGTTTTCCCCCACTTTCTTAAATTTAAGTCTGAATTTGACAATAAGGAGCTCATGATCTGAGCCACAGTCAGCTCCCAGTCTTGTTTTTGTTGACTGTATAGAGTTTCTCCATCTTTGGCTGCAAAGAATGCAATTCATCTGATTTCAGTGTTGACCATCTGGTGGTGTCCATGTGTAGAGTCTTCTCTTGTGTTGTTGGAAGAGGGTGTTTGCTATGACCAGTGCATTTTCTTGGCAAAACTCTATTAGCCTTTGCCCTGCTTCATTCCGTATTCCAAGGCCAAATTTGTCTGTTCCTCCAGGTGTTTCTTGACTTCCTACTTTTGCATTCCAATCCCCTATAATGGAAAGGACATCTTTTTTGGGTGTTAGTTCTAAAAGGTCTTGTAGGTCTTCATAGAAACATTCAACTTCAGCTTCTTCAGCATTGCTGGTTAGGGCATAGACTTGGATTACTGTGATATTGAATGGTTTGCCTTGGAAACGAACAGAGATCATTCTGTCATTTTTGAGATTGCATCCAAGTACTGCATTTCGGACTCTTTTGCTGACCATGATGGCTACTCCATTTCTTCTAAGGGATTCCTGCCTGCAGTAGTAGATACAGTTGTCATCTGAGCTAAATTCACCCATTCCAGTCCATTTTAGTTCACTAATTCCTAGAATGTCGACGTTCACTCTTGCCATCTCCTGTTTGACCACTTCCAATTTGTCTTGATTCATGGACCTAACATTCCAGGTTCCTATGCAATATTGCTTTTTATAGCATCAGACCTTGCTTCTATCACCAGTCACATCCACAACTGGGTATTGTTTTTGCTTTGGCTCCATCCCTTCATTCTTTCAGAGTTATTTCTCCACTGATCTCCAGTAGCATATTGCGCACCTATTGACCAGGGGAGTTCCTCTTTCAGTATCCTATCATTTTGCCTTTTCATACTGTTCATGGGGTTCTCAAGGCAAGAATACTGAAGTTGTTTGCCATTCCCTTCTCCAGTGGACCACATTCTGTCAGACGTCTCCACCATGACCCACCTGCCTTGGGTGGCCCCATAGGGCATAGCTTAGTTTCATTGAGTTAAGCAAGGCTGTGGTCCTAGCGTGATTAGATTGACTAGTTTTCTGTGATTATGGTTTCAGTGTGTCTGCCCTCTGATGCCCTCTCACAACACCTACCATCTTACTTGGGTTTCTCTTACCTTGGACCTGGGGTATCTCTTCACCGCTACTCCAGCAAAGCACAGCTGCTGCTCCTTACCTTGGACGAGGGGTATCTCCTCACCGCCACCCCTCCTGACCTTGAACGTGAAGTAGCTCCTCTAGGCCCTCCTGTGCCTGTGCAGCCACTGCTCCTTAGACATGGGATTGCTCCTCTCGGCAGCCGCCCCTGGCCTCGGGCAGGGGTAGCTCCTCTTGGCTGCTGCCCTCAGGCATGAGGTCCTCCCAGCTTCTTCCCCTGACCTCGGACATGGGGTAGCTCCTCTCGGCCATGGTGTGCACCATCGCAGCTGCCCGCACTTGTGCATCTTATTTAAATTTAAAACATACAAGTGCATGCCCATTCAGCCCTTTTTTATTACAAGGCCAAGGCTATTCCTCTGGGTCATTGATTGCAGTTCCACATTGTCTTTCTTAAGTGACATATGCCAGTAACTCTTCATCTACTCCTTCTAGTTTTGCTTTCTTTAAAATGGAAAGAGATTTTCAAACACTTTCCAAGATACCTAAGTGTAGATGCATAGGTTTTTAAAGTGTCTCTCCACTCCAGTCTTTTACCATCACTTTTCCCACCCTGTTTGCCAGCAATAACCTTTCAACATGACTTCAGTGAGTCTTTTCAAACCATTTGAGGTAGTTCTCCAGGCTCAACAGCAGACTTTCCATGCATACTTACATTTCCCCAGCTTGTATCCTGTAATTATAGTATAAAGTCCAACAGGCCTAAATGAGTTTGGGAACACACAACTGACTTGGGTGAGTTTATATCTTACTTGTTGGGCCTTAGGAGAAAGCCTGAAAGCACCCAAGTTCCAATATAGGAGTCAAAGTACCTCAGAGAGAGAGTGGAGTATGCCAGTTCATTCAACACATGGTTCAGTGGAAGCTGTCTTTGGGTATCTCCTTAACTTAGCATCCTTTGTCCAGAGAGTATGCTGAGTGATGAATGAAATGGTGCTTGGTAGTACTGGTGGGACCAGTGGTTAAGTATGTGGAATGCCAGTCTAAGATTTTGATATAGTGTATGGGGGAAAATCTTCAAGAGACAGGTATATCAGACCACCTTGCTTGCCTCCTGAGAAATCTCTATGCAGGCCAAGAAGCAACAGTTAGAACTGGACATGGAACAGATTGGTTCCAAATCAGGAAAGGAGTATGTCAAGGCTGTATATTGTCACCCTGCTTATTTGACTTATATGCAGAATACATCATGCAAAATGTCAGGCTGTGTGAAGCACAAGCTAGAATCAAGATTGCCAGGAGAAATATCAATAATCTTACATACATGGATGACAGCACTCTTATGGCAGAAAGTGAAGTAGAACTAAAGAGCCTTTTGACGAAAGTGAAAGAGGAGAGTGGAAAAGTTGGCTTAAAACTCAACAGTCAGAAAACTGAGATCATGGCATCTGGCCCCAACACTTCATGGAAAATAGATGGGGAAACAATGGAAACAGTGTCAGACTTTATTTTCTTGGGCTCCAAAATCACTGCAGATGGTGACTGCAGGCATGAAATTAAAAGACTCTTCCTCCTTGTAAGAAAACTATGACCAACGTAGACAGCATATTAAAAAGCAGAGACATTACTTTGCCAAAGGTCTGTCTAGTGAAAGATATGTTTTTTCCAGTAGTCATGTATGGATTTAAGAGTTGGACTATAAAGAAAGCTGAGTGCTGAAGAATTGATGCTTTTGAACTGCGGTGTTGTAGAAGACTCTTGAGAATCCCTTAGACTGCAAGGAGATCAAATCAGTCAATCCTAATGGAAATCAGTCCTGAATATTCATTGGAAGGACTGATGCTGAAGCTGAAGTTCCAATCCTTTGATAACCTGATGTGAAGAACTGACTCATTAGAAAAGACCCTAATGCTGGGAAAGATTGAAGGCAGGAGGAGAAGGGGACAATAGAGGATGAGATGGTTGGATGGCATCACCAACTCAATGGACATGAGTGTGAGCAAGCTCCAGGAGTTGGTGATGGACTGGAAGGCCTAATGTGCTGCAGTCCATGGAATCACAGAGTCAGATACAACTGAGTGACTGAACTGAACTGAACTGAACTGAACTGATGGGAGAAGAGGGTACTTGGGAGGATTTTAATTAGACATATGACACAATAAATATCATATGTGCCAGAGTTTATGAAGGAAACTTATAGCACTATATATTTACCCCTATAGTCACCACACTGATTTGGTTTTGCCTGTCTTGTCTGATGGGCTTCCCTGGTGGCTCCGTAGTAAAAAATCCACCTGCCGATGAAGGCGATGTAGGTCCAATACCTGGGTCAGGAAGATCCCCTGGAGAAGAAAATGGCAATCCACTCCAGTATTCTTGCCTGGGAAATCCCATGGACAGAGGAGCTTAGAAGGCTACAGTCCATTGGATCACAGAAGAGTTGGACACAACTGACTGACTAAACAGTTGGTCTGATGCCCCTATGTGCTTCTGAGCACCCTGACGGGACTGTGCTTGGGGCTTATGTCTGCTGCTAAACACAGTGTCTAAACTCTAGAAGGCACTCAATCAAATCTAAAAGACACTCAGTCATAAATATATTGAAAGGATCAATGTTAGTGAATGATGTTGTATTAGTCAAGGTAATTCCTCATCACCATTCAAGACAGAAGAAAGCCAAGTTAGGCAGAGGCAGGCACAGCACCCCTGAGAGAACAGCCCATCTGGGCAGCCACGTGCAAGGAGTCAGTTTTTTCTTCCACAGTTACCTCCCCAGCTGCACTCTTAACCACCATAACCACAGAAGTGGAGAAACAAGAGGGTGGGTAAGGAAGGGAAGAATTTTCCAAAGCTTCCTTTCTTTGATGAATATCTACATTTAATTTTGTTTGCTCATTTATTTAGCATATTTTAGACCCATATTTGAAGTCTAACTCAGCTTCTAAATTTTAGTAACTTGTGACATTTGTGTGGGATTTGTATATAGCTTGCAATGAGGCAGTTTTTCAGACAGAGAAAGTGTGATGCATAAAATCTGGTGGGTCCAAGAGACATGTTAACACTGTTCAAGACACTGGTGAAATGAGACACAAACAACTTGCAAAGCCACAGAGGTCTGAAAAATAAAGTTTCAATGCTTAACACTTGAGTTTTAATCTGGTGGATTCCTAAACCATAAATCATGAGAGTCAATGCCTTTCTACTCTGGGTAAAGATTACTCATTAAGGAGGAGAATTTCTCCTCCTTAATGAGTAATAAGGAGACTTTTATTTTTTTAATAACAAATTAGTTGCTGCAAAGTTGCTGCACTAGTCATTAGATAAAATGCGAAATCATCAGAAAACACTTCGGTATGAAGTTAAAAACACTGTTACCCACTGAAAATACTGAAATATTACTTTATATCCTATAAAATAGTTTAATTAGATAGGGGTTTAATACATGCTTCAGCAAAATACTGATGAATATGCTACACTGTAAAATCTCTTTTTTAATATAAATTTATTTATTTTAATTGGAGGATAATTACTTTACAATATTGTATTGGTTTTGCCATACATCAACATGAATCCACCATGGGTGTACACATGTTCCCCATCCTGAACTCCTTTCCCACTTCCCTCCCCATACCATTCCTCAGGGTCATCCCAGTGCACCAGCCCCAAGCATCCTGTATCATGCATCAAACCTGGACTTGCGATTCATTTTATATATGATATTATACATGTTTCAATGCCATTCTCCCAAATCATCCACCCTCACCCTCTCCCACAGAGTCCAAAAGACTGTTCTATTCATCTGTGTCTCTTTTGCTGTCTCTCATACAAGGTTATCATTGCCATCTTACTAAATTCCATATATATGCGTTAGTATACGGTATTGGTGTTTTTCTTTCTGGCTTACTTCACTCTGTATAATAGGTTCCAGTTTCATCCACATCATTAGAACTGATTCAAATGTATTCTTTTAATTGGCTGAGTAATACTCCATTGTGTATATGTACCACAGCTTTCTTATCCATTCATCTGCTGATGGACATCTAGGTTGCTTCCATGTCCTGGCTATTAAAACAGTGCTGCAATGAACATTGGGGTACATGTGTCTCTTTCGATTCTGGTTTCCTCGCTGTGTATGCCCAGTAGTGGGATTGCTGGGTCATCAGGCAGTTCTATTTCTAGTTTTTTAAGGAATTGCCACACTGTTCTCCATGGTGGCTGTACTGCTTGCATCCCACCAACAGTGTAAGAGGGTTCCCTTTTCTCCACACCCTCTCCAGCATTTATTGCTTGTAGACTTTTGGATCACAGCCATTCTGACTGGTGTGAAATAGTACCTCATTGTGGTTTAGATTTGCATTTCTCAGATAATGAGCGATATTGAGCATATTTTCATATGTTTGTTAGCCATCTGTATGTCTTCTTTGGAGAAATGTCTGTTTAGTTCTTTGGCCCATTTTTTTATTAGGTCATTTATTTTTCTGGAATTGAGCTGCAGGAGTTGCTTTTATATTTTTGAGATTAGTTGTTTGTCAGTTGCTTCATTTGCTATTATTTTCTCCCATTCTGAAGGCTGTCTTTTCACCTTGCTTATAGTTTCCTTTGTTGTGCAGAAGCTTTTAATTTTAATTAGGTCCCATTGGCTTATTTTGGCTTTTATTTCCAATATTTTGGGAGGTCGGTCATAGAGGATCCTGCTGTGATTTATGTCAGAGAGTGTTTTGCCTATGCTTTCCTCTAGGAGTTTTATAGTTTCTGGTCTTATGTTTAGCTCTTTAATCCATTTTGAGTTCATTTCTGTGTATGGTGTTATAAAGTGTTCTAGTTTCATTCTTTTACAAGTGGTTGACCAGTTTTCCCAGCACCACTTGTTAAAGAGATTGTCTTTTCTCCACTGTATATTCTTGCCTCCTTTGTCAAAGATAAGGTGTCCATAGGTGCGTGGATTTATCTCTGGGCTTTCTATTTTGTTCCATTGATCTATATTTCTGTCTTTGTGCCAGTACCATACTGTCTTGATGACTGTGGCTTTGTAGTAGAGCCTGAAGTCAGGCAGGTTCATTCCTCCAGTTCCATTCTTATTTCTCAAGATTGCTTTGGCTATTCGAGGTTTTTTGTATTTCCATACAAATTGTGAAATTATTTGTTCTAGCTCTGTGAAAAATACTGTTGGTGGCTTGATAGAGATTGCATTGAATCTATATTGACTCTTCCGATCCATGAACATGGTATATTTCTCCATCTATTAGTGTCCTCTTTGATTTCTTTCACCAGTGTTTTATAGTTTTCGATATATAGGTCTTTTGTTTCTTTAGGTAGATATATTCCTAAGTATTTTATTCTTTTCATTGCAATGGTGAATGGAATTGTTTCTTTAATTTCTTTTTCTATTTTCTCGTTATTAGTATATAGGAATGCAAGGGATTTCTGTGTGTTGATTTTATATCCTGCAACTTTACTATATTCATTGATTAGCTCTAGTAATTTTCTGGTGGAGTCTTTAGGGTTTTCTATGTAGAGGATCATGTCATCTGCAAACAGTGAGAGTTTTACTTCGTTTCCAATTTGGATTCCTTTTATTTCTTTTTCTGCTCTGATTGCTGTGGCCAAAACTTCCAAAAAAACTATGTTGAACAGTAGTGGTGAAAGTGGGCACCCTTGTCTTATTCCTGACTTTAGCGAAATGCTTTCAAATTTTCACCATTGAAGATAATGTTTGCAGTGGGTTTGTCACATATAGCTTTTATTATGTTGAGGTATGTTCCTTCTATTCCTGCTCTCTGGAGAGTTTTTATCATAAATGGATGTTGAAATTTGTCAAAGGCTTTCTCTGCATCTGTTGAGATAATGATATGGCTTTTATTTCTCAATTTGTTAATGTGGTGTATTACATTGATTGATTTGTGGATATTGAAGAATCTTTGCATCCCCAGGCTAAAGCCCACTTGGTCATGGTGTATGATCTTTTTAATGTGTTGTTGGATTCTGATTGCTAGAATTTTGTTAAGGATTTTTGCATGTTCATCAATGATACTGGCCTGTAGTTTTCTTTTTTTTGTGGCGTCTTTGTCAGGTTTTGGTGTTAGGGTGATGGTGGCCTTATAGAATGAGTTGGAAGTTTACCTTCCTCTGAAATTTTCTGGAAGAGTTTGAGTAGGATAGCTGTTAGTTCTTCTCTAAATTTTTGGTAGAATTCAGCTGTGAAGCCATCTGGACCTGGGCTTTTGTTTGCTGAAAGATTTCTGATTACAGTTTCAATTTCTGTGCTTGTGATGGGTCTGTTAAGATTTTCTGTTTCTTCCTGGTTCAGTTTTGGAAAGTTGTACTTTCCTAAGAAATTGTCCATTTCTTCCACGTTGTTCATTTTATTGGCATATAATTGCTGATTGTAGTCTCTTATCATCCTTTGTATTTTTATGTTGTCTATTGTGATCTCTCCATTTTCATTTCTAATTTTATTGATTTGGTTTTTCTCCCTTTGTTTCTTGATGAGTCTGGCTAATGGTTTGTCAATTTTATTTACCCTTTCAAAGAACCAGCTTTTGGCTTTGTTGATTTTTGCTATGGTCTCTTTTGTTTCTTTTGCATTTATTTCTTCCCTAATTTTTAAGATTTCTTTCCTTCTACTAACCCTGGGATTCTTCCTTTCTTCCTTTTCTAGTTGCTTTATGTGTAGAGTTAGGTTATTTATTTGACTTTTTACTTGTTTCTTGAGGTATGCCTGTATTGCTATGAACCTTCCCCTTAGCACTGCCTTTACAATGTCCCACAGGTTTTGGGTTGTTGTGTTTTCATTTTCATTCTTTTTTATGCATATTTTTATTTCTTTTTTATTTCATCTGTGATTTGTTGGTTATTCAGCAGCGTGTTGTTCAGCCTTCATATGTTGGAATTTTTAATAGTTTTCCCTTGTGATTGAGATCTTATCTTGCTGTATTGTGGTCAGAGAAGATACTTGGAATGATTTCAATTTTTTTGAATTTACCAAGGCTAGATTTATGGCCCAGTATGGGATCTATCCTGGAGAAGATTCCATGTGCACTTGAGAAAAAGGTAAAATTCATTGCTTTGGGGTGAAATGTCCTATAGATATCAACCAGGTTTAACTGGTCTATTGTATCATTTAAAGTTTGTGTTTCCTTGTTAATTTTCTGTTTAGTTGATCTATCCATAGGTATTAAAGTCCCCCACTATTATTGTGTTATTTTTAATTTCCCCTTTCATACTTGTTAGCATTTGTCTTACATCTTGTGGTGCTCCTATGTTGGGTGCATACATATTTATAGTTGTTATATCTTCTTCTTGGATTGATCCTTTGATCATTATGTAGTGGCCTTCTTTGTCTCTTTTTCACAGCCTTTGTTTTAAAGTCTATTTTATCTGACATGAGTCTTGCTATGCCTGCTTTCTTTTGGTCTCTATTGTCCTGGAATATCTTTTTCCATCCCTTCACTTTCAGTCTGTATGTGTCCCCTGTTTTGAGGTGGGTCTCTTGTAGAAAACATATATAGGAGTCTTGTTTTTGTGTCCATTCAGCCAGTCTTTGTCTTTTAGTTGAGGCATTCAACCCATTTACGTTTAAGGTAATTATTGATAAGTATGATGCTATTGCCATTTACTTTATTGTTTTGGGTTCAGGTTTATACACCCTTTTGTGTTTCCTATCTAAAAAGATCCTTTAGCATTTGTTGAAAAGATGGTTTGGTGATGCTGAATTCTCTCAGCTTTTGCTTGTCTGGAAAGCTTTTGATTTCTCCTTCATATTTGACTGAGATCCTTGCTTGGTACAGTAATCTGGGTTGTAAGTTATTTTCTTTCATCACTTTAAGTATGTCCTGCCATTCCTTCCTGGCCTGAAGAGTTTCTTTTGAAAGAGCAGCTGTTATCCTTATGGGAATCCCTTGTGTGTTATTTGTTATTTTTCCCTTGATGCTTTTAATATTTGTTCTTTGTGTTTGATCTTTGTTAATTTGATTAATATGTGTCTTGGAGTGTTTCACCTTAGGTTTATCCTGTTTGGGACTCTTTGGGTTTCTTGGACTTGGGTGATTATTTCCTTCCCCATTTTAGGGAAGTTTTCAACTATTATCTCCTCAAGTATTTTCTCATGGTCTTTCTTTTGTCTTCTTCTTCTGGGACTCCTATGATTCGAATGTTGGGGTGTATAACATTGCCCCAGAGGTCTCTGAGATTGTCCTCATTTCTTTTAATTCTTTTTTCTTTTGTCCTCTCTGATTCATTTATTTCTACCATTCTATCTTCTACTTCACTAATCTTACCTTCTGCCTCCATTATTTTACTATTTGTTCCCTCCATAGTGTTTTTGATCTCTTTTATTGCATTACTCATTATATGTTGACTCTTTTTATTTCTTCTAGGTCCTTGTTAAACTTTCTTGCATCTTCTCAATTCTTGTCTCCAGGCTATTCATCTGTGACTCCATTTTGATTTCAAGATTTTGGATCATTTTCACTATCATTATTTGGAACTCTTTATCAGGTAGATTCCCTATCTCTTCCTCTTTTGTTTGGTTTGATGGGCACTTATCTTGTTCCTTTACCTGCTGGGTATTCCTCTGTCTCTTCATCCTGTTTATATTGCTGTGTTTGGGGTGGCCTTTCTGTATTCCGGCAGTTTGTGGAGTTCTCTTCATTGTGGAGTTTCCTCCCTGTGGGTGGGGTTGTATGAGTGGCTTGTCAAGATCTCCTGGTTAGGGAAACTTGTGTCGGTTTTCTGGTGGGTGGAGCTGGATTTCTCTCTGGAGTGCAAAAAGTGTCCAATAATGAGTTATGAGATGTCATTGGGTTTGGAGTGACTTTGGGCAGCCTGTATATTGAAGTTCAGGGCTGTGTTCCTGTGTTGCTGGAGAATTTGTGTGGTATGTCTTGCTCTGGAACTTGTTTGGCCCTTGGGTGGTGCTTGGTTTCAGTGTAGGTATGGAGACGTTTGATGAGCTCTTGTCAATTAATGTTCCCTGGAGTCAGGAGTTCTCTGGTGTTCTCAGGATTTGGACTTAAGTCTCCTGCTTCTGGTTTTCAGTTTTATTTTTATAGTAGCCTCAAGACTTCTCCATCTATACAGCACCACTGATAAAACATCTAGGTTAAAGATGAAAAGTTTCTCCACAGTGAGGGACACCCAGAGATGTTCATGGAGTTACATGGAGAAGAGAAGAGGGAGGAGAGAGTTAGAGGTGACTCAAATGAGATGAAGTGAAGAGGTGAAGTCGCTCAGTCGTGTCCGACTCTTTGCGACCCCATGGACTATAGCCTACCAGGCTCCTCTGTCCATGGGATTTTCCAGGCAATATTGGAGTGGGTTGCCATTTCCTTCTCCAGGGGATCTTCCCAACCCAGGGATCGAACCTGGGTCTCCCACATTGTAGACAGATGCTTAATCATTTGAGCCATGAGATGAGGTGGAATCAAAAGAGGAGAGAGCAAGCTAGCCAGTGATCACTTCCTTATGTGCACTCCCCAGTCTGGACCACTCAGAAATGTTCATGGAGTTATACAGAGAAGCGAAGATGGAGGAAGGAGACAGAGGTGGCCAGGAGGATAAAGGGAGGAATCAAAAGGAAAGAGACAGATCCAGCCAGTAATCAGTTCCTAAGTGTTTTCCCCCATCTGGAACACACAAAGAGATTCACAGAGTTGGGTAGAGAAGAGAAGAGGGAGGGAGGAGATAGAAGTGACCTGGTGGAGAAAAAGGAGAGTCCAAAGGGGGAGAGAGCAGTCAAGCCAGTAATCTCGCTCCCAAGTGAAAATGGGTACTGAAGATTGTGTTCTTAAAGGTACAAAATTGATTTTTAAAAAAATAACAAAAAGCAAATCTAGAGTATAGGTTGGATTTTCAAAAATACAATATTAAAGAAAAGGAAAAAAGTCACAAAAATTATAAAATATATATATGTATGAAGTTTGCTTTAAAAAATAAGGTCTCTTTTTTTGAAAAATAATAGTAGGTTATAAAAATGAAAATTAAAGGAGTAATAGAGGACTTAAAACTTTTTTAATTAAAAAAATGATAGTAAAAATATATCTAGGACTTTCTCTGGTGTTGTTGGCAGTGTGGGGTCAATTCATTTTCGGATAGTTCCTTGGTCCAGCTTATTTTTCTCAAGATCTATTGACCCCTTCCTATGTGCTGCTGCTGCTGCTAAGTCACTTCAGTCGTGTCCGACTGTGCGACCCCATAGATGGCAGCCCACCAGGCTCCCCCGTCCCTGGGATTCTCCAGGCAAGAACACTGGAGTGGGTTGCCATTTCCTTCTCCAATGCACGAAAGTGAAAAGTCAAAGTGAAGTCGCTCAGTAGTGTCCGACCCTCACCAACCCCATGGACTACAGCCTACCAGGCTTCTCCATCCATGGGATTTTCCAGGCACGAGTACTGGAGTGCGGTGCCATTGCCTTCTCTGCCCTTCCTATGTAGTCGGTACTAACTACAGGGTTTTAATCTATTGCACCTGTCACTTCCAAGGCAGTTCCCTCTGTTTTAGCTTCTTCTGTTTGCTGGTCTCTTCAGTGTGTGATTTCCACCCTGACACAAGGGGCCGGTGGTGGACACTTTTTAGGCTCACTTGTTCAGTTGCACTGTGGGGAGAGAGGGACACTTCTTTCGAAGACAACGGGCTGCTTTTCTGGGTGCCCGATGTCCTCTGCCGGCATTCATAAGTCGTTTTGTGGAATTTACTCAGCATTTAAATGTTCTTTTGATGAATTTGTAGGGGACAAAGTGGTGTCCCCATCCTATTCCTCTGCCATCTTAGGACCACCTCTGTCTAAAATCTCTTTTTAACATATCAATAAACTTTTATAGTATGAAACCACCAAAGTAGATCTGAATGGCACTTAGGATTTTTTTAAACATAAAGCTTTAGTAAAATAAGAATGGAAGATAAACTAGGATCATGGTCAGTGGTGAAATATTAAAAGTTATACTCCATTGAATTTAGAGATAACACAAAAGAAATTCCATTGTCATCACATTTAACACTGTCCTAGAAATTCTGGGAAATACAAGCAGAAAGAAGTGTAAATACTACACAGAAGGAAATGAAATGATCAGTATTGGCAGATGAAATGATTGCACATTTGGAAACACAAGTGAATTAAATTTTTAAAATACAATAAAAGGCACAAAGACTTCATTAAACTCTTTGATTACAATATTTTCATATGCTGAGTTACTTCATTAAATATTTATTAATACTTTATTACTAAAACAACACTTGCCTCTTCCCTACAATTTAAGAAACATAGACATATATTGTGTAACAAGTAGAAGACCTTGCTCCCCAATCCCACTCCTAAGAAATAATCATATTTAAAAACTGATGTGTAGCCTTCCCTTCCACAACATGTACATATATACATATGTTATTCCAAATATCATATAGAAAAATACTTGTTGAAGAAGAGCCTGCATGACTCTGCTGGTCTGTCCTAGTGAAAAAAAAATTTCATAAGGCTGCCAAACAGTATCCTTACAAATCTGTTTTTTTCTTGATTTATTTGGCAGCACCCTATGCTAATGTACTTCATCACTAAACTAACCTTCATATCAAGTCCTCCACTGAATCTCAGTCCTTCTCATTCTCAAAAGATGATTATGCCATTGCTTTAAGAAAACCAAGTCATAACTTGGGTCTCCTCTCTGTCTACTATCTCTATCTACAAAGCTCCCAAATCCCCATAAACCTCTACCAACTCTTTCCCTCATCAAAAATAAGCTGCCCTTCTCTCAGTAGAAGACAATATCACTATTAATGTCCTTTACCTCAGTCCTTCCCTCATCTCCAGAAACTTGCTCCTTCAGTCATCCAATCTCTCCTGTACATTTGCCTTTTTTATTATATTAATTGGCTCTTTCACCTTCAAGATTTTCCTATCATCCAGACCTATACCTTGAACTTTAGAATTTTGTCTTCTATATTGAACTTTCATAAGTAAATATATCATATTTCTTTTGCTTAAGGCTAAATGACCAGCACCTAGAGCAATATTTGCTAAATAAGTATTTATTGATTGAATGAATAAATGAATGACTATCCAAATGCCTGTTGTATTTCTCCCTTAAATATCCATAGCTTTCTCAAAAGTAAACTTCTCACTTACTCTCTTTGTCACCTCACAATGTTGGCAAATTAAATGTCTATCAGCAGAGGAATGGATAAAAATGTGGTACATATATATGCAATGGAATACTATGCAGTCATAAAAAGAATGAAATAAGGCCATTTGGGCCTTCCCTGGTGGCTCAGACTATAAAGAATCTGCAATCAGGAGACCTGGGTTCAATCCCTGGGTTGGGAAATTCCCCTGGAACAGCTACCCACTCTAGTATTCTTGCCTGGAGAATCCCATACACAGAGGAACCTGGAGGGCTACAATCCATGGGGTCACAAAGAGTCAGACACAACTGAGCAATTAACACACATACAATGCCATTTGCAGCAACACGGATGGACCTGAGATTGTCATACTGAGTGAAGTCAGACAAAAAAATATCATGTGATATCACTTATGTGGACTATGACAAATGGTACAAATGCATTCATTTATAACACAGATATAGAGTCACAGTTGTAGAAAACAAAGCTATGATTACCAAGAAAGAAAAGAGGATGAAAGATAAATTGGGAAACTGGGACTGACATACACCTACTACATGTAAAACAGATAACTAATAAGAACCTACTGTATACCACAGAGAACTCTATACAGTACTCTGTAATGGCCTATATGGGAAAAGAATCTAAAAAGGAATAGCTATGTGTACTGATATATGTACAACTGTTTCATGTTGCTGTATCAGAGAAACTAACACAAAATTGTACCTCAACTCTTGTTTTTGTTGTTCAGTTGCTAAGTCATGTCTGACTCTGTGACCCCATGGGCTGTAGCCCTCCAACCTCCTCTATCCAGGGGATTCTTCAGGCAATGATACTGGAATGGGTTGCCATTTACTTCTCCACGTAAAACAACCATACACCAATAAATACTTATTTTTAAAAAGTTGTCATATCCCAAGTATGATAGACAAGCTTCTGAGATTCACACGGTATAAGAGACCCTGAAAAGAGAGACAGCAGATATCTCAGGAATAACTTGTATGATCTGAGTCACACCCTTCCCCACCACATACCATACTGAAGAACCATAGAACAGCTTAAGGTGGGAATTCCAAGAAAAACTTGAGTTACCTCCAGCCAGAACTGTATTTGAGACAGAACTGTGTATGAGTGTCTCCTGTGGAGGTACAGGTCAGCAGTGGACTGCCACAGGGGTAGGGGGCTCTGGGTGCAGCAAACCTGGGTATGGCAGAAGACCTCTTGGAGGAGGTCGCCATTAATCCCACCATGGAGCCACCAGAACTTACACAGGACTGGGGAAACAGACTCTGGGAGAGCACAAACAGAACTTTGTACACACCAGGACCCATGAGAAAGGAGCAGTGACCCCAGAAGAGACTGACCCAGACTTGTGAGTTTCTAAGAGTCTCCAGCAGAGGCATGGGTTGGTGGTGGCCTGCTGCAGGTTGGGGGTACTGAGTGTAGCAGTACATGCATGGGATCTTTTGAAGGAGGTACCCATTATCTTCATTGCCTCCTCCATAGTTTGGTTTCAGGTCAAATAACAGGGAAGGAACACAGCCCTGCCCATCAACAGAAAATTAAAGATTTACTGAGTATGGCTCTGCCCATCATAACAAAACCCAGTTTACCCCTCAGTCAGTCTCTCCCATCAGGAAGCTTCCATAAGCCTCTTATCCTTCATCAGAGGGCAGAGAGGCTGAAAACCACAATCACAGAAAACTAAGCAGTCTGATCACCTGGACCACAGCCTTGTCTAACTCAGTGAAACAATGATCCATGCCATGTAAGGCCACCCAAGACAGACAGGTCATGGTGGACAGTACTGACAAATCATGGCCCACTGGAAAAGGGAATATCAAACCACTTCAGTATTCTTGCCTTGAGAACCCCATGAACAGTATGAAAAGGCAAAAATACAGGACTCTGAAAGCTGAACTCCTGAGGTCAGTAGGTGCCCAATATGCTACTGGAGATCAGTGGAGAAATAACTTCAGAAAGAATGAATAGATGGATCCAAAGCAAAAACAACACCTAGCTGTGGATGTGACTGGTGATGAAGTAAACTCCGTTCTATAAAGACCAGTATTTCATAGGAACCTAGAAAGTGAGGTCCATGAATCTAGGCAAATTGAAAGTGGTCAAACAGAAAATGACAGGAGTGAACATTGACATTTTAGGAATCAAGGAACTAAAATGGACTGGAGTGGGTGAATTTAACTCAGATGACCATTATATCTACTACTGTGAACAAGAATCCCTTAGAAGAAATGGTTTAGCCCTCATAGTCAATGAAAGAGTCTGAAATGCAGTACTTGGATGCAATCTCAAAAACAACAGAATGATCTCTGTTCATTTCCAAAGCAAACCATTCAATATCACAGTAATCCAAGTCTATGATCAGATCAGAATTGCTGAAGAAGCTGAACGGTTCTATGAAGGCCTAAAAGACCTTCTAGAACTAATACCCAAAAGATGTCCTTTTCATTATAGGGGACTGGAATGCAAAACTAGAAGTCAAGAAACACCTGGAATAACAGGCAAATTTGGCTTGGAGTACAGAATGAAGCATGGCAAAGGCTAATAGAGTTTTGCCAAGAGAATGCACTGGCATAGCAAACACCCTCTTCCAACAACACAAGAGACAACTCTACACATGGAAATCACCAGATGGTCAATACCGAAATCTGATTGATTATATTCTTTGCAGCCAAAGATGGAGAAGCTCTATACAGTCAGCAAAAACAAGACTGGGAGCTAACTGTGGCTCAGATCACAAACTCCTTATTGCCAAATTCAGACTTAAATTGAAGAAAGTAAGGAAAGCCACTAGACCATTCAGGTATGATCTAAATCAAATCCGTTATGATTATACAGTGGAAGTGACAAATAGATTCAAGGGATTAGATCTGATAGAGTGCCTGAAGAACTATAGACAGAGGTTCCTGACATTGTACAGGAGGCAGGGATCAAGACCATCCCCAAGGGGAAAAAAAAATGCAAAAAGCAAAATTGTTGTCTGAGGAGGCCTTACAAAGAGCTATGAAAAGAAGAGAAGTGAAAAACAAAGAAAAGGAAAGATATATCCATTTGAATGCAGAGTTCCAAAGTATAGCAAGAAGAGATAAGAAAGGCTTCCTAAGTGTGCAATCCAAAGAAATAGCGGAAAAGAATAGAACAGGAAAGACTAGAGATCTCTTCAAGAAAATTAGAAATAGCAAGGGAACATTTCATTCAAAGATGGGCTTAATAAAGGACAAAAATGGCATGGACTAAGAGAAGCAGGAGATATTAAAAAGAGGTGGCAAGAATACAGAGAA
This sequence comes from Nanger dama, assembly GCA_917880005.1. NCBI lineage: Eukaryota > Metazoa > Chordata > Mammalia > Artiodactyla > Bovidae > Nanger > Nanger dama. The sequence goes on from CAKJTW010000040.1 coordinate 1,150,473, forward strand.
GAACTTTACCCAAAAATCATCATGACCCAGATAATCGTGATGGTGTGATCACTCATGTAGAGCCAGACATCCTGGAATGTGAAGTCAAGTGGGCCTTAGGAACTATCACTACAGACAAAGCTAGTGGAGGTGATGCAATTCCAGTTGAGCTATTTCAAACTCTAAAAGATGATGCTGCAAAAATGCTGCACTCAAAATGCCAGCAAATTTGGAAATCTCAGCAGTGGCCACAGGACTGGAAAAGTTCAGTTTTCATTCCAATCCCAAAGAAAGGCAATGCCCAATAGTGGTCAAACTACCACACAATTGCACTCATATCACATGCTAGCAAAGTAATGGTGAAAATTCTCCAAGCCAGGTTTCAACAGTATGTGAACCATGAATTTCCAGATGTTCAAGCTGGTTTTAGAAAAGGCAGAGGAAACAGAGATCAAATTTCCAACATAAATTGGATTATCAAAAAGAAAGAGAGTGGAAACAGTGGCAGACTTTATTTTGGGGTGGCTCCAAAATCACTGCAGATGGTGACTGCAGCCATGAACTTAAAGGACGCTTACTCCTTGGAAGAAAAGTTATGACTAACCTAGACAGCATATTAAAAAACAGAGACATTACTTTGCCAACAAAGTGCCATCTAGTCAAAACTATGGTTGTTTCAGTAGTCAGGTGTGGATATGAGAGCTGGACATAAAGAAAGCTGAGCACTGAAGAACTGATGCCTTTGAATGGTGGCATTGAAGAAGATTCTTGAGAGTCCCTTGGACAGCAAGGAGATCCAACCAGTCCATCCTAAAGGAGATCAGTCCTGAATAGTCACTGGAAGGACAGATGCTGAAACCGAAACTGCAATCCTTTGGCCACCTGATGGGTAGATCTGACTCATTTGAAAAGACCCTGATGCTGGGAAAGATTGAAGGCAGGAGGAGAAAGGGATGACAGAGGATGAGATGGTTGGATGGCATCACCAACTTAATGGACATGAGTTTGGGTAAACTCCGGGAGTTGTTGATGGACAGGGAGGTCTGGCATGCTACAGTCCATGGGTTTGAAAAGAGTCGGACAAGACTGAGTGACTGAACTGAACTCCAGATAGCTTGAATGGGACAGTGCACCAAGTCTGAATGACTCTCTACTAGAGAAAATTATATTTCTTATATATCCAACTAGTAGACTATGATATAAAGATACATATATCCTTTACAAAAGAGGAATAGAAAAGAAAAGAGCAAGTCAATCTTGCTAGAAGATTGAGGAAAGCTTTGCAAAATTTTAAACTTTTGAATTGAAACTTTAAATGTGAGACAGTTTAGAAAATAATGACTTAGCTTGTCACTTAGATTGCAAACCCACAGGATATAGTATAATCCACTTCTGGCAATAACTACCCAGAATTAAAGCTATACTGTGCTTAGTCACTCAGTCATATCCAACTCTTTGTGACACCATGGACTATAGCCCACCAGGCTCCTCTGTCCATGGGGATTCTCCATTCAAGAACACTGGAGTGGGTTGTCATGCCCTTCTCCAGAGGATCTTCTCAACCCAGGGACTGAACTTAGGTCTCCCTTATTGCAAGAGGATTCTTTACCATCTGGGCCACCAGGAAGTTAAAGCAGGTCCCAGAAATTAAAGGGCGCAATCTCCAAAAAGAATGTTCTTCTTTCGTATATTTTCTTATTTCAGGGATCCCCAGGCTACTTCTACTTCTGTATTAGTCAAGATTCTCCAGAGAAACAGAACTAATTAGGTGTGTGTGTGTGTGTGTGTGTGTGTGTGCGTGCGCGTGTGTGTGTAGAGAGAGAGAGAGATACAGAAAAAAAAAAGAGAGAGAGGATTTCTTTAAGAAGCTGGTTTGCATGATTGTGAGGCAGTACTTCTGAAACCTGTAGGGTAAGCTGGCAGGGTGCCAGCAGATAAGAGTTGATATTGCATCTTGAGTCTGAATTCTGAAGGGCAGGCCAGGTCACCTGGAAACTCAGGCAGGGTTTCTATATTACAGTCTTGAATTTATAGCCATTTGGTTAGAAATGAAGGTTCCCACAGCACCCTCAGATTCACTAATTCCCTAGAATGACTCACAGAACTCTGGAAAGCCCTTTACTTACACTTAGTTTTGTTATTAAAGATACAAATCAGGAGAACCAGCCAAATGAAGATGCGTTGGATGAAGTCTGAGGGGAAACTCGGGGAGGGACTCTTTGCTCTTCTCCTGGAATCAAAGTTTATCATCCCCCAGCACATCAATTTTTTCACCAACCAGGAACTGCTACCAAACCTCAGTGTTCAAAGGTTTATACTGGGACTCTTTGGGTGGTCTTGCTTGATCAAATCACTGTCCACGGAACTAAATTCAATCCCCAGAACACTTCCTCTCCTCAGAGATTGGGATGCCCCAAAGTTTCCATTCTTTAATTATGAGGTTAGTCTTTCTGGTGACCAGCTCCTCTCTTGAAACTATCTAGGTGCTCACCCTTTGTCACCTCCTCCCCAAGATGTATCGAATCACGTCATTTGGTTATTCTGATGAAATATCTCCAGATAAAATCATTATCTTCTGGTTTAATTTTTCCCTCTAAGACTGAAACAATAAAGTATCTTATTTCTATTGTCAGTTCACTGGGGCTACAGTAAGTTACACTCCACATAATAGAAATAGAACAGCCCTGAGAGCAACATAAAATGACTGTGGTATTTTATACACAATGAATTAGAACGGAAGTATATAAAAGCAGCCTAAAGAGAAAAAATCACCCTCAAGCAGGCAAGGCAGGCCAGATTCTGAGTTATTACACTGACATGCTTCCTTAACACAACCAAAGTGAAGTGCATGTCTCTCCTATGGGCTGTTAGTCAGCTATGACAAGTCAGAAAAAAGGCAAGTCAGAGAGGGTATCTTTGTTAGCCTTTCCATAGACTGGTCTCTGGAGGGTCTCACTAGAAAATAAATGCAATAAACTGTCGATCTAACTTCATTAAATATTTTAATCTTCATGCCCTATGTTCTGATTCTAGTGACTAAATAACTTCATGATTAGGTTTCCAACTAGAGGTCAGTCTCTAGGGCAAAACTTTTCTCATTTTCCGACATGAATAACTTGGTTCCAGTATGCGTGATGGGACATAGCTGCACCTACCCACAGAAATCCCTTACATAGATAATGTAGAGGAAAATGAGATGGAAAATTCCTTGGTCTTGATCACAGGGGCAAATAAAGGATGAGTCACCTCGATGTTGTGACACCATGAATATCAAAACCTGGAGTGGGGCCACGAGGTACAGATGACAGGACTTGTTGATTAGAAAATGATTACTTTATATGGGGGCACCATCCTTACGGCAGAAAGTGAAGAGGAACTAAAGAGCCTCTTAATGAAAGAAAGAAGAGAGTGAAAAAGCGAGCTTAAAACTCAACCTTCAAAAACCTAAGATCATGGCATCCGGTTGCATCACTTCATGGAAAATAGATGAGGAAGCGATGGAAACAGAGACAGACTTCATATTCTTGGGCTCCAGAATCACTGCAGATAGTGAATATAACCATGAAATTAAAAGACACTTGCTCCTTGGAAGAAAAGCCAACCTAGATAGTCTATTAAAAAGCAGAGACATTACTTTGACAACAAGGTTTGTCTTATCAAAACTATGCTTTATCCAGTAGTCATGTATGGATGTGAGAATTGGACTATAAAGAAAGCTGAGTGCTGAAGAACTGATGCTTTTGAACTGTGTATTGGAGAAGACTCTTGAGAGTCCCTTGGACTGCAAGGATATCAAACCAGTCAATCCTAAAGGAAATCAGTTCTGAATATTCATTGGAAGGACTGATGCCAAAGCTGAAACTCCAATAATTTAGTCACCTGATACGAAGAACAGACTCATTTGAAAAGACCCTGATACTGGGAAAGATTGAGGGCAGGAGGAGAAGAGGATGACAGAGGATGAGATGGTTGACTGGCATCATCAACTCAATGGATATGAGTTTGAGTAAGCTCTGGGAGTTGGTGATGGACAGAGAAGCCCGATGTGCTGCAGTCCATGGGTTCACAAAGAGTCAGACATGACTGAGCAACTGAACTGAACCTTATATGGTTGTAGAGATTGTTTTCTTCATTGCCATTATGCCTAAGGATAGAGAGACCTCCATTCTACCTCCACCCTGGGAGATATCATACTCCATGTTGGTTCCCAGACCATGAAGCATGCTCCCTTAAGGAAATGGAAGGCAATGAGGCTGCTATTTCAAAAGTTGCTCAAAAATCTAGCTGTCCACCAAAATTTGTACTTTTCTGAACTTAGATAAACTTTCACTGGTGGGACTCTCTGAGACTATACTTCCCAGCCTCCTTTGCATTTATATGTAATTGCGTGACTCTTTGCCATCAAATGGAGTGCAAGCAGAAGTGACATGTGTCACTTCCAGACCAAAGCTTTCAGAAAGCTCTTCAGCCTTCTCCATACCTCTTCCCCTTTAGCAGGGTGGGTATCATTGATGATGAAACCCTAGAGAGCAACAAAACCACAACACGGAAGACTCCTGCAACCCAAAATCCCTGATCACCAACCGTGAACAGCAGATACATACTACTACTTCAGGAATGAAAAACAATTATATATTTTATATTTGAACTTTTGTATTTTGTTTTATTTTTAGTTAATTCTTATTGGAGTATAGTAGCTTTGCAAAGTTGTATTAGTTTCTGCTGTACAGAAAAGTGAATCTGGTATACATATCATCTCCTTTTTAGATTTTTTTCCATATATGTCATTACAGAGTATTGAGTAGAGTTCCCTACAGCAATAAAGTAGGTCCTTATTAGTTATCTGTTTTAAATATAGTAGTGTATGTATATCAAACCCAATCTCCTAATTTATCACTCCTCACTTCCCCCTTGGTAACCGTAAGATTTTTTTTTCCCTACATCTGTGACTCTATTTACTTCTTATAAATAAGTTCATCTGAGCTTTCAAAAATGTGTAGGTTTATTTATTGTATCAGCTAATATTATCCTAACATAACACATAAATATCCTCTTGCACTGCTTTGTCATATTGAGAATAAACTGCTAAATGCAACCTTGAACTGAGAGCAAAGCTATTATTCTCTAATCCTCAAACCCAGATGAGGTCTTCTGATCTGGGTACTAAGCAAACATGAGAACTGCTTTCTCCATAGTCGATGAAGGATTTGGATTCCAGTTTTAGCATCAGTTGCTATGAGCTGCTCGGTGGAGGTCTCTATTAAGAGATAAACCTACCCTTGGTGGCCTGGCACCCTCCGATCTTTGAGGCTGGAAGGCTACAGGACCAGGTCTTGGACTATGAGAAAATATCCAATTGAAATGCCATCGCACAAGTGCTACTTCTCTCCTACACGTAACTGGGAAGCACTTGCTTTCTTTGGCACTTTCTTCAGGTTTTCACACCTTTAAAGTCGTGAAAGAGGATGACCCAGCAGTCAAAAACCATAAGTTAGCATGACCAACAAAGTGGGCAAATAATAAGCCAAATGCACTGGAAGTAACCAAGCTGCTATCTCTTTACCCTCACTGCTCAAAGTTTTACCCAGAGACCAGAGGCATCAACATCACAGGGAAGCTTGTTAGAAAACCTGAAGTTCAGTCCTCACCCCAGACATCTGAATCTGAACTAGCATATTAACAAGATCCAGGTGATGTGTAGGCTCATTAAGGCTTGAGAAGCCCAGCTTTAGCCTTCTATCTCTTCTTCCACCCTCCAAGATGAAGGACCTATAGGTATTCCTGGCTGTTTTTGTTCCCTGAGAAGCAGTCATTAGAAGCAGAAAAATGAGTCAGAAAATCTGACATCACATGCCTTGGGAGTAGCCTAAAAGCATGAGTTCAAAAGATGAATTCCGGGAGTTCCTTGGTAGTCCAGTGGCTAAGACTCCATAATCCCAGTGCAGGAGGCCTGGGTTCAATCCTTGGTCAGGGAACTAGATCCCACATGCCTCAACAAAGAGTTCGCATGCTGCAACAAAGGTTGATGATCCCACGTGCAGCAACTAAAACCCACCACAGCCAAATAAATCAATAAATATTTAACAATAACAACCAAAAAAGATGAATTCCCAAAACAGTTTCAAAGTCCCCCTCCCCAGTTTGCCTCAAAGTCCCAGAAAGCCTGCCTGACTTCTAAAAGGCACTTTTCTTTCCCTTTTCGGCTCTCTCAACCTAACACGTTGATCCAGAAAGTGAGTCACTCCCAGAAGCTTCACCTTCAGTCAGGTGAGCCAGTTCAACTTACCTTCCTTTGGTCACAAGAGGTGTTTAGGTCCTCTGTTCATGCAAGTGTGGCAATTTGCTGAATTTAAATCCTCAATTAAAGTATTAAAATAGCCCCCCCACCCTGCAAAGCCCTTGAATTTCAGAATAAAATAAATTTTATTTGTATTCACCAAGAGAAATATTAAAATGAGTAAGCTCAGGAAATTTTACACGTATGGATATTCCCCAATTCTTTTATTATCACCTCCTACTCCAAAGACGGCAGATAAAGTGAAGGTGTAGACAACTACATTTACGTCTAGAAGAGGCACAACTGTAACAAGGGCATTATTTCACTAAGAAACTCCTCTCAGTCTCACTTCACAGTTTTCCTTCTTCCTTCTTTCTTTCCTTTATTTCTGATTTGAAAATATATCCTCAGGTATTTAAGGAAATGAACATGTTCCAGGTAAAGAAATAAGATGATTGAAGATCTATTGCTTTTAAACTTTCAGATCTCCCAGAAAATTCAGTTTATCAAAATCTGCAGCATTGGACTTCTTTCAAACTCATTCCGTTCTCTGAAAGTCCCTGATTTTCAAAAGACTTAATAGACAAAAGTCATAATCTCCAGGATTCTCTCATCATTAAAACGAAATAGGCATCGGTGTCAATAGAAGCACTAACACCAGCATAATAGTTGAAAAAGTCTTCTTTTGAAACCTGAGAGGGACAAAGGGCAAGGGGAAAGAAGGAAATGGTTTCAAAACGTGTGGATCATTGTAGAGCAGTTTACATCTCCCTGAAATCTTTTCTACTGAGTTTGCTTTGCCACTGGCCGTCAGTCAAGGACAGGCAAATCAGGCAGGGGAGCCTGGCTTGCCTTTCCCCTCTGACCCTGAAATGGGGAGTCTGCGAGGGCCTGCCTGCCCACTGGACAGCGACAGTTCCCGCATGACCATCATTTCTTGCATTAAGATAAATATCTCTAGAGTGGTGCTATCCAATGCAGCAGCCAAATACAGTGTTTTAAATCAATTGAAATTAAACATAATGAAAAATTCAGTTTCTCAGTCACACTAGTCATCTGTGACTGGTGGCTGACATCTCAGAGAATGCAATATAGGACACTGCCATCATCACAGAAAGTTCTATGGGACAGTGCTACTCTAGAATTTACTTTGTATGCTCTTACTGGTGGTTGTTATTAATACGTTAAGATAGAGAAATTTATAGCATAAAAAAATAGGTGAAAAACTTTTTAGTGAGGGGGAAGCTAGACCAAACACTTAGATAGGGATAAAACTAGAGAGTAGGATACTTCCCAGGATCCTTGAGTACCCAGAAGTATATGATGCCTAGGGTTCAGTAACAGGTGCAGAGGACTAGCCACAGGCGACCTGCTAAAGGCAAACTTGTCCAGCGTCTCAGTTTGGTGAGGATATGTGTTAGTGTTTCATGCTTGCCCCTGAGCTTCCTGTAACAGGCAATAGAGTTAAGAGCAAAGAAACTCAGAGTAGTAACCAACCTCTAGGTTCTATCTCTCTCCCCCAACCCTTAACCTCCCCTGTTCCTTAATACCAGCCCAGAGAGTAATAATATTCCCCATAGTCTTGGAAGCATCACTCAGAGGATGGGCATTCTGGGAGCTTGCTTGGCCCATTAGGTGGCAATAATCCAAGCCTGCAGGAAAAGGAATATTAACATCACATTTTCAAACGCTTATTCTTGGCTGTCAAAAAAAAATGGTGTTTATGGGTAAATGAGTTTTGTTCTTTTAAAAGTACAGTCTGAACAGGGCCTCATCATTTTCAAAGAAATTTCATCACTGTAACTGAAACATCACTCAGGTAAATTTTTAAATACTTCAAAAGCATCATCAGGGAAGTAAACCTGAAGAAGAACCTGAAGTTTGTTAGTAAAAAGAAGTATATTTTGGAAATGCTTTAAAATGGAACTAGAAAAGCTAGATGAATTCTTTTATTTTAAGACTAGTTAATGCTTCAGACTTCCCTAGTGGCTCAGAGGTAGAGAATCCACCTGTCAATGAAGGAGAGGTGGGTTCCATCCCTGGGTCGTGAAGACGCCCTAGAGGAGGAAAGAGCAACTCACTCCAGTAGTCTTGCCTGGGAAATCCCATGGAAAGATGAATGTGGTGAGCTACAGTCCATGGGGTCACAAAAGAGTCAGATACAACTTAGCAACTAAACAACAACAGTTAATGTTTCAAGCCTTAAAACTGCAGAAATCCTACTAGATCAGAATCAAGTTAACAGCAAGGCACAGTCAGATAATGTAACAAAATGACAAGGTTGGTATTGTAAATTAAGCCATGTCTAACTTTGCAGCTCAAAAGTCTCAGTCTCTGGTTCCTAGAAATGACATCCTAACTACTGCTATGAAAGAGAAGTTCTTGCTTTCAGTGCCTACCTAGCCTACCCCTAGAAGCATGCACAGTTTTTGAAACAGAGTATTTAAAATTTTGTATCATAAATATCTTGGGAAATCTGCTTTATAAAACATTACTTTGGAGCATAATTCTAAATTCTATTCAATTTCTATTTAAAAGATCCTGTCTGGAAAGGATTTACACATAGGAATACCTCACTATCTCGAAATATCTAAAAACAAAATAATTTGTTTTCCAGTTATGCAGTGAAAGCATTGTCAACTAACTGTTGGTCTGGGATTGTTTTATATGTAGGAACTTTTATGACTAGCATAAATAATTACATTTGCATGCAAATATTAATAGATATCTCCAAGCACCTGCAAAGCACATATGAATATAGGTAGGCCCAGCTTTCACCATCTTCTTTAGATTACTGCCTTGTCCCACTTGTTTTAGTACAGATGAAAAAAAAAGTAAATTGTCACTCAAACCCTATCTAAATGAGCTCTATTACTGGAGCCTGACTTACTATATTCACTTTGTGGTTTCAGAGATAACCTGAAGCAAATGGATAGTGAATGATATCGCTAAATGAGATTTTAAGCATGACTATGAAATTTGTAGAATGGTATTTTATTTCCCAGTATACTGGGAAACTAAAGGACCAATCTTGGTTTACCTGATGTAATGCCTGACATTTGATAATACCCTGCATTCATACAGCACTCTATCCCATCAAAGTGGAAGCGCTCCAGCAGAGCAGGCCACTTGGCATCTGTCATTTTGTCTCAACTGCAGGTCCTTGTCCTGCTCTAAGGCTCCCTCAGAGGACTGATGGCCTTCAGCTCTGCATGGGGCCTGATTGTTTCTAGGACATCAGCAACTCAGAACTCCCAAGTTTAAGATCAAGATGTTCCCAGAATCAATACCAGTCCCTGAGTGCAAGTGTTAAGACAAACAAAGAAATAGGTACTCGGGACCTCCCTGGTGGTCCAGGGGTTAAGACTCTGCACTTCCACTGGGGGAGCAGGGGCTCCATCACTGGTCAGGGGACTAAGATCCTGCATGCCGCCCTGCATAGCCAAAAATTTTTTTAAATAAAACAATAATAATCAAGAAATAGGTACCCAAGTCTTTGATAACAGGATTACAAACTACAGGCTCAGATTTTGATTCAAATTTCAGGTGCTTGAGCTCTGAGTCATAATTCAGGTCAGTCTCTCAGTTGTGTCTGACTCTTTGCAAACCCATGGACTGAGTGCAGCACGCCAGGCCTCCCTGTCCATCAACAACTCCTGGAGTTCACTCAAACTCATGTCCTTTGAGTCGGTGATGCAGTCCAACCATCTCATCCTCTGCTGTCCCCTTCTCCTCCCACCTTCAGTCTTTCCCAGCATCAGGATCTTTTTCAATGAGTCAGTTCTTCACATCAGGTGGCCAAAGTATTGGAGTTTCAGCTTTAGCATCAGTCCTTCCAATGAATATTTAGGACTGATTTCCTTTAGGATGGACTGGTTGGATCTCCCTGCAGTCCAAGGGACTCTCAAGAGTCTTCTCCAACACCACAGTTCAAAAGCATCAATTCTTTGGTGCTTGTGAATTTATTATGAGCAGAGTGAAATTGGAGATGAATGGTGGTTGCCTCGCCAGCATAACATAAAGCTTGGTGCAACCCTTTCTGCATCTGAGCCGCTTACCTCCGGTCCACTGTCAGGAACCAAGACAGAGCCGGAGACCCATGGTGCTCATGGGACCTTGGGTGAAACAGAAAATTCATCTACAGAGTTCAATGGCTACTAGGACCTTTATGATACTCTACAGCAATCATGAATGAATTCCATTCATGAAGAAGAGGGAGAAGAATCCAGAACAAAAGAAGACAGGTCAATATGTTTGGAGATGTCCTTTCCCTGGTTCTGTATACTTTTCTGGTGGAGGTGAGGTCCAACCTCAGCTGCTACTTGATCGTTCATATTTTTCAGGGAGGGGTTCTCTCCTGAGGAGCACCTTCCACTCTGTTTTATGAGGGAAAATACTGGCTCTGGCGAAGCAGGTGTGAGAATGAAAGAAGAAGATCGTGCTATTCTCAGAGAGGAAGAGCTGTTTCACCACAATCCCTCACCGCACCAACTGAGATGACAAAAAGGTTCCTGGTCACACAGCTCTGTTCTCAAAACCCCTGGCAATCATGTGTTTATGTGTCTTTCAGCAGATTTCATTCATCATCTGCTTTGGAACACAAAATTTTAGGAGATTCATCTATTGTGTCTTTATTACAACAAATAACTAGCTATCTCTATCAAGGTTTATGTCATTTTCATATAAGCAACTTGGAGAAGTAAACTATGCTTAGAAATACAGCTTTCAAGGGATCAATTACATGAAGATAACATTATGTGACAGTCTCAAACCCTCAGCATGTTTTTCTTCCCTTCAATCTTAAGCATTTCTAAAATTTAAAACTTGGCTATGTCTTTGAACCAAGCACTTCATTTAAGAGAACAGGCTATAATTTCCATGAAATCAAGTTTGCTGACTAATCTGAAAAACTGGAAGCTGTGAAGTTGTTTATTCTATGCCCCAAAGAGATACCCATAAATCCAATAAGAGATAGTCCTGAGAGCATGTTAGTAGAATTACACGAAGAAAGAGTAGAAAGACACCCACACACCATCCAAGAACACATTTGGTTAATTTAATCTCCACTTGATTAAACATCAGCTGAAAAAACTGCATCTGTAAGAAGCCTGATGTACGTGGAAACATCCATCACCTGCTGGTACTCTCCTGGTTCAATGAGGCAATCCACACCCACTAAGAGAAGTGAAAGGCCAGTGACCTGCCTCCAAGTACAGAGAGGTATTTTCCTTGATTGTCTACATCCATCAGATTTACAATGGAATCTCCCATATACCACTGTGTGAAGGGTCCCAACTGCCCTGCTTCAGAAGCTAGACAAGACAGAGAGGAGAATTTCAGTGCCCACTTTTCCCTTCCTCTCTGATTTCTTGAAGGCTGTGTGCAGTTAGACTGGTCTGAGAGCCAGTAGTTTTATTTGCATTTATTCTAACACATTGCTTCCAGTTCCAGTTTAGTCACTCAGTCATGTCCGACTCTTTGCAACCCCATGAACCGTAGCACACCAGGCCTCCCTGTCCATTACCAACTGCCAGAGTCTACCCATACCCATGTCCATTGAGTCAGTGATGTCATCCAACCATCTCATTCTGTCGTCCCCTTCTCTTCCGGCCCTCAACCTTTCCCAGGATCAGTGTCTTTTCAAATAAGTTAGCTCTTCACATCAGGTGGCCAAAGTATTAGTGTTTCAGCTTCAACATCAGTCCTTCCAATGAACACCCAGGACTGATCTTATACCACCCTCTAAAAAGCTCCAATACTTTGGCCACCTAATGCAAACAGCACAGACATTGGAAAAGACCTGATGCTGGGAAAGATTGAAAGCAAAAGGAGAAGAGGGTAGCAGAGGATGAGATGGTTGGATGGTATCACTGACCCAATGGACATGAATCTGAGCAAACTCTGGGAGACAGTGAAGGACAAGGAAGCCTGGCGTGCTGCAGTTCATGGGATCACAAAGAATCAGACACGACTTAGTGACTGAACAACAAAAAAAATCGCTTATCCCCACAGCCTAGAAAAGATCATGGCACGTGGCAGTGGCTCAAAAATATTTTTTGATGGGATATCTCTTCACCCTAAAACCATGATGCATGCAGCCTTCTTGGAAGGGGTCCAGCTCTACCTTAAAAGCTGCTATTACTATATGAAATGTGACTCTGTGCTTGGCCACCAAACCACAAAGAACCATACATTGTCCCCCAGAGCACCATCTGGGCCTGGGAAGAAATCCTGTCAAGGTTGACATGACTTTGAAAATCAGCCCCTTTGACTGGCTGGAGGAGATCTGCCTCAGTCCATAATTCTACTCATGCATCGTGGGTTTCTCACTTGCCCTCTAACTGGAATTCAGTCAGGATGCCCTGCAGGTCTTGACAGCGGCTGAGTCAGCGTCTTCTCTGGCCTGGCTTGGGTTTGTTTGCCTTGGGAGGGATTAGAGGCCCAGAATCACTGGAGATACTGGCGGCTTGTTCTCAGCCATCTTGATTCTCACAGTGTTTTCATACATTGTTCCTGCTTCATGAAAAGCTGCCAATTTCACCCTCTTCTCTTAGGCTTGCTTGTCTAATATCATATCTAGGGTCTAGGCCCAACCTGTGCAGGTCCAGGTGAAGTGCTCTGAAGTCTTCTTTTGGAGACCTTTTTGTCTTTTATCTTCTGACCCAAGTTGTCAGTTTATATTTGCTTTTAATTGCAAAGGGAGTAATGTTTTAACTGTATAAGTTAACTAAAAAGAAAATATATACTGAAAAATATTAGCAAATGATTTTTAATGACTCTTCTCTGTTCTTTCCACTGCTACCAGAAGGAACAGATTTAAATAATAAGTGATTTCTGGCCAAGTCACAGGTTAAGGCTGAGAGCAGGAATGGAGCGACCCTGACCAACAGATTATTAGATCTGGTTTCTGGAGGGTGGCCGGGTGGAGAGGAATGTGAGTAGAATCCTCACTGCTGGCCAGAACCGAACCTACTAGAAGGGAGGTAACTGAATGTGACCAGCTGCACTGTGAGGCATGGATGATCAGAAATCTGATAGCAGTGCCCTGCACCCCAATTAGACAGGAAGCAAAGTACTACTGGGGAAGACAAAGCTGATAGCTGCAACCTAGTCCTTCTAGAATCACATGCTTATTCTATGGCCCCAATTAAGCAGAGGCATGAGTCATTCCCAGAATCAAAGAGACAAATTATCTAGAGCAGCAGGCTCGAAACCAGTGCACCCAGGTAACCGAGGACCCTTTCCTTAGTCACGATACGCAAGGCACAGGCTGCAGAAAACATGAATATTTTTCTGTCCATTTCTTCATAACTTCCTCTAGTTTTCTACATCATACCTACATATTTCTTTATAATATTTGGTGCCTTTTGGACAACCACTGTCTACATAAGCATTGATAATAAGTCCAATAGAAAACCAGATTTGTGCAATTAATTTGCAAAAAAGCTAGCTTCTCATGATATAGAGTTGCTCTCGCCCTCAAGAAAAAGGTCCTTTTTCCAGCCTGTCATCAGGGGGAACTCAACAACAAACAAAAGAAATGTGTCCCCTCTAACAATTACTATAATTCTCACCCGGAAACTTTTGTTTTCACAATTTTTAAATCAATGTATATCTCAAATTCCAAATTCACCAAGTAAACAAGTGAACTGATAAGAAAAATGGCAAGTGTGTTCTGACCCTAAATCCAGAGCCACTTGAATACATAAGATCTTAAAGGGGACCAATACCCCAGTCTATGTCCCCAAACCAGGGGAAGAGTGCAGCCAGGGTCAGAATGACAAAAGGACTGGGACTGTCTTTGAGTAACAAAGTCATCACCTCCAATACCATAGCCAGAGGACTAGTCTCTGTGTTTTGATCTCTGGCCCAGGAACAGAAAATAGACAGAGAGAGCTGCAGTTTCAATATCTACTCTCCAGCAGCAGGTGCTGCCTTAGAAGCTTCTCCTGGGGAGATGCTCACACATCAACATGAAGCCAGAGCTTAGACCTGAGAGGAGGAGACTCTGAGCCACAAAGTGTCAGAATGGAAACTCTGCTTTGGGGTGTGCCTATGGTCCTCGTCTATGCCTCACTCTGTCTTTTTGTGCTGGTGGGAACTTCAGCATGCTGGGCCCACAGCAGGGAGGGGAGAGAAGAACATTCCACCAGACCCCTGATGTGATGTGCCCACTCACAGGGTGAGATGTCCCACATAAATCCTGAGAGCACAGCCCAGTCTCAGAATTTAACTGCACGAAATGTCCTGACTCTACTGCTCAAGGAAAGGGTGTCTAGTCTCACATCAGCATTTAAAATGACCCCAAAATGTCATTTTAAATCTATTGGCCAAACTGAGGCTTACTGAAACCGCAAGCAGAGAAACTCAAATTTTGAAACTTGAAACTTTGAAACTTGAAACTATGAAAATAGAGGTTAACATGGGGTCTCCTTCTGATCCCCAGATTGGGACTGAGACTCATGAAGATTTACCATCAGTCTTAAAAATAGATAAATTCTTCAACCCAGAAATGGACCATCTAATGGGAGGTGGAGAAACACTCTCTGCCTGGGTGGGATTATAATATTTGAAATTTTTTAATAGCCAAGGAAGAAATCTAATTTTTTTTAGCTTGGCTCTAGGAGACTTATAGACCTTATTTTAACTGATACATATTTTAGAACTGAGGAAACAGCCTCAGAGAAGTGACAGTTAAATATTTAATGTCTTTATTTCTTCTGCCCTAGAAAATGCAGTGTATGTAAATACCTAAGAAACCCTGGAATGAATATGAACTCAGTGCTGATCCTGGTTTTGAGCTGATGTTTAATCATTTGGAGCCACATGGAGCCGTGATGGTCCCCTGTTCCCAGGTCATACTTTCAAAGCTTCCAGGCGGTTCGCATCATGACGATGAAATACACATCAGTGTCAATGGACGCGCTCACCCCGGCATAGTAGTTCATGAACTCCTCAGGGGTCACCTGCAGTGTAAAAGTCAGGGGAAAAAAAAAAAAAGCTTTGCTTCTCACCATTTCAGTTGAGGCACATCTCCAGGACCTGTAAATGGGAGGAAATTTCAGTCAAGTAGACTTCTTAGTGACACCACTGAGGAATAGATCTAGAAAAAGAGAAAAGATGAGGTTGAGAATGGCCATGAGCGAGTGGCCAAGGAGAATGAAGGAAGAAAGTCTCGAAAATTTCCAAAGAAAGTGAGATGCAGGTCTCGTCTTCCTGTAAGAGCAGGAGCCCATCTGTCCCGGTAAGTGAGACTGAAACTCAGAGTAAGAAGCATGTGTTCTTTAAAAGCAGTGAATACCGTCTTTCTGTGGCATGTCCTCTCATGTTCTTGTGTCAAGACAAGACATGTTTTTTAACCTTTAAAAATGGAGCTCTGTCCTACAGATAAGGAATGAGATTTCTTGTTAAACACTCCTTGGCTTCATGCCTTTTAAGACACATATGATTCATTTCAGGCACAGAGTAAGTTCTAAAAGATCCCCCACTCCATCCCCACTTGGGTTCTCTCTCTTTCCATGCCTGTTTCAACTAATATGTTTACTTATGCTAAGATTTTACTTTCCTTTCCTTTAAGAGAGAAGAAATGCAGTTACCAATGTATTTTTAAAAGGTGCATGTGACAAGTGCACTCTAATTCAACTGTATTAGCAGACACAATTAGTTGACTCAGAGAAATAATTGTTTTTTGGTTTGATCTCTATGACCAGTGAATTTAGCCCCAAGTACAGACCAGCTTATGTGGGAGGACACAAGACACAGTAATGATGTTTGTCTGGGAAAGTTATCACTTTTCCAGTTAGCCCTCAAATTTCAGTGTCATGAGAGATTGAAAACATCACAAAAAGTGAAATCCATAAATAATTCAAAACCCCTTTCTAGTCCCTACTCTTCTCTCACCAGGGCTCGGGGAACATTCTTCTCTCTTCCAAGTGGTAGGTAGTTAGAATAGGAAACAGGAGTCCAGAATGGCGGTGGCTAAAAGACAAGGAAGGGAAAAGCCCACAAAAACAGAACAAAGAAAGGTCACAGGAAGTTCTGAGGACCTGAATGAGGACCTCAGGTAGAACAAACAGCACTCCCGGCCAGCCCAATTTACATAGGGCAGGCCCCGGGGAGGAGAAAACATATAAAAGAGGAGCCAAAGGGCTGCTCTCACGCGTGCGTGCAGGCGCGCGCGTGTGCGCTCTCTCGCTCTCTCTCTTTTTCTCTCTCTCTCCCCCCATGCACGCTGGCATGCTCCTGCACTCTCTTCTCTTCTGTCTTTCGTTCGGCATGCCCTCACGCCTCGAAGATGGATTCTCCTGCTATCTTCTAAGTAAAACAGAGCTGTAACACTGATTTGTCTAAGAGCTATAACACAGTTTGTCCAAGACCCGAGAGCTGTGATGCGCCGAGGGCTTTAATGTCTGTCGCTCCAAATCTTTGTTGTGAGGAGACAGAACCGAACCGAGGAGCATACACTCGCCTGACACAAGGATCACGAGTTGACTGACCCACTTGCATTTTGTGCTGCAATTATAAGGGAACAGAGAAAAAGTCATAGGATCCATCCTTGTCTCCTTCTCTTCTCCCCTTCTCTCTCTTCCTCCTGCCTCTCTGCTTCCTCCCCACCCCATAAAAGAGTAAAAAGCAGTAGGAAGAAAGATGTTGAATGGAGCTAGTAACTGAGTTGTGCCTATCAATGCCTGGAAGTAGAAATAAAGAATACATGTACAAGAGCTTTTGTTAAAAATTATAGAGTACCATTAATGTGCTCCTTTCTTGAGTTTCTTTATTTCTGGCCTGCTTTGCATTCCCCAGTTCTCCAGCTTTCAGCTCCATCTGGAGTTCCTTTATAGCAACAGATCTTTGTTCATTTAAAATGTGACTCGGTATAGAAAAGTCTGAATCATGCATCAGGTTTAAGAAATATTTTCATTACTCCTATTAAGTGGATATCCCTGGAAAGTCCTTGGCACGTCTGGATAATAAGTGCTCAATAAATACTTTTCAGATTATAATTATGCTAAGTGAAGTTTCTGTGCATAATATGTGCGTGTGTATGCATGCTAAGTCACTTTAGTCATGTTCAATTCTTTGTGACCCTATGACTGTAGCTCACCAGGTGCCTCTCTCCATGGGATTCTCCAGGCAAGAATACTGGAGTGAGTGGGTTGCCATTTTCTCCTCCAAGGTGTGCATAATAGATTTAGTCATTAAATCAGGCATTTCTGAATCTTTGACAGGCAAAAATCTTGAATATTAATGTGAATAAGAGTCATTTGGGACACTTGTTAAAACTATAAATCCTTGTGTTACACACCCCCTCTTTAAAAACAATCAGATTCTGCAGTTCTTCAGGGCCTCCAGCAACCTGCATGAATAATTCATTCCCTGGATGATGAGCACTCAGAGAGCTGGGGCTTTATGCAGAGTCTGTGAAATTCAGGTGACATCAAATGCTATAACTGCTAAAAACCCCAATAACCCTTACTTTGAGTATTTAAGAACCTATTGTGGCTTGTGAAGATAAATGTCAGAAGAAACGGGGTGGGAACTTGAAATCAGCTGAATCACAACAACTGGCTATTCTGACTTGGGTTAGAGAAAAGGGCAGCTGAGGTTTCCCCTGGCAAAAGGGAGGAACCACCTGCAGAAGGGGGGTAGATACAGGCTGGGACCCCGCATCAAGATGGGCTAATTTGGGGAAATGACAGTTGACTATTTTTCCACTGCCATCTCAGAGATCAAAGGCCAGCCTCAGGGGAAGAAAACACGGTTCTGCTGTTTCTGTCCCCACGCATTTGACTGCCCAACAGAATCTAGGCTCCTTTTAAAAATATACTTCTGCAATCACTTCAGGCTAAAATGGAGGACATTTCTCTGCTCCTGGCAGGAAAATGTCAGCAGAAACGACATAAAGATCTCCCTCCCCTTGGTCATAGGGCTCACCATGAAGTTTCACAGGAAAAAAAAAAAAAAAATGGGGGGTGGGGAAATTCTCATTAGGACAGGAAGGCTTGTTTCCTCTCCCTAGCTCCAGCATCTCCACTTCCAGCCCCCTGCCACACTAAGCCTTCCTGTGTGGCAAGGAGGTCAGAAGTCACTGTCCCCAGGGTCCTGCTGCCCCAGCCACACAGGGAACTCCCTTCCCCATCACCTTAAAACTTCAGGGCATCTCAGAGCAGAACTGATCCTGGGTCAAAAATCCCATTTCTGGATGTTGATAAAAGACAGATGACATTCTATCTTGGACTTCTCTGGTGGCTCAGATGGTAAAGAAAGAAAGAAAGATTAGTCACTTAATCATGTCCATCTGTTTGTGACCCCATGGACTGTAGCCTGCAAGGCTCCTCTTTCCATAGGATTCTTCAGGCAAGATTACTGGAGTGGGTTGCCATTCCCTACTCCAGCAGATGTCAAAGACTATGCCTGCAAGGCAGATAATCCAGATTCCAACCCTGGGCTGGGAAGATCCCCTGGAGAAGTGAATGGCACCAACTCCAATATTCTTGCCTGGAGAATCCCAAGGACAAAGGACCCTACTGGGTTACAGTCCATGGATTCACAAAGAGTCAGACATGACAAGTGACTACCACTTTCAGTTTTCTTTCATTCTATCAGGGGAATTTCCTCGGGTCTGTCTCATCACAACAAAAATTTGAAGCAATGGATGTTAAAGCCCATGGTACATCACAGCTCTTGGACATTGTTATAGCTCCGTGTTATAGCTCAGTTTTATTTAGAAAATAAAGAAAAATATATCCTCAAGGTGTGAGGGCATGCCAACCCAAAAAATGCAAAGAGAAGAGAGAGAGAGAGTGCACGTGCACATGCATGCGTGCAGGAAAGAGAGACCCCCAGCCCTTTGGCTCCTCTTTTTATATGCCTTTTTCCTCCCCTTGGGCCTGCCCTGTGTAAATTGGGCTAGCCAGGAGCACTGTTTGTTCTACCTGAGGTCCTCACTCCGGTCCTCAGACCTTCCTTTGTTCTATTTTCGTGGGCTTTTCCCTTTCTTGTCTTTTAGCTACCAACATTCTGGACTCCTTTTTCCTGTTCTAGCTACCTAACAATTCCATCTCAGTTTAAATACAGTTATGGAAACAGTATTCCTTATCCTACCAAGCTACATGTTTTTCACTTGAAGACACGAGTTATTGGATATGAGTGGTTGCTTTTGTCCTTAAGTTCACTGGAGTTTAGAAATATAAGTTCATCTCAAAGCCCACCAAAGATTAAATCAGAGTGAATTCTTTTATCTGGCATTCCCTTAATGAATTCTTCCCTGAAATGACATTTTCATGTAGCAAAGTGTGATGACAAGGGATGCTCAGGGGGATGTGTGAAAAGGCAGGCAGCATCCCGAGATGCCCTGCGAGCCATGTTCCCCAAAATTGAATTATGGTCTCATTTCGAAGTTAAATATGTATTATCATCAAGTTCATTGAAATTAGGCTGTGTATGGTAACTATGGCAATCAAGAAACAGAACATTTAACCAAAATGCCACAGTCTTCAGATGATGGATATTTAGCTGTATGTGGCTCCCCTACAAATACAGGTGCACACACACGCACATGTTTACTACTTTTGTTCTAAACTTTCTAGATAGTCACCAAGAAAACATTTTACTTCTTTATATTATAAGATATATATATATATATATATATATATATGGTATAAGTATTTTTAAGGCTTGGGGCCCATTTCCCATTTATAATTACAGAAAGAAATTTCACTAGATTAAGCTCTTTCACTCACCACTCCATCTTTGTCATAGGGTGAGTCAAAGTTATCCAGAAATTTCCGGAACACTTGCTCCTCCGTCCATTCACCATTCTGGTACTTCGGATGGTGTTTTGCATTGTACACCTCTCGAAGGTCTTCAATTGTTATCACACCATCTCCAGTCTTGTCTAGCTTTCTAAACGCTTGCATGATCACCTCTTTTCTGGCTCTGGACATTGGAGGCTAGAAACATAGGGGGAAAGCCGTACACGCAAGTCGATGAGCTGTCCTTGCATCATCTGCAATGAAATATCTGACTCCTCTCAATGATGTGCAACTGCAATTGTTTGTGTGCCTTTAAATGATGTGCATGGTGACTGCTCCAGAAAATCCCTAAGCCTGTATTATCTCCTGCCCACCTCCTCCATGGTGTGCTATCAGCTTCTGAAAACCAGGTCTCACAACAGCCAGTCCAAACCACGTGAAAGCCAAACCCAGTGGATACAGTGATTCGTGGGACCACTTACTCTTAATGTGAGAAGAAATTCATTGAAGTCTATTGTTCCGTTTCCATCTTTATCAAACCTCCGGAAAAGCTCTTCTGCCTCCTCCTTTTCCATGACCACAGCGTAATCATTTAACCCTTTCACAAATTCTTTGAAATCAAGGGTTCTGTTGCTATTGTCATCCATAATTCGAAACACTCTGAAGATAATATACACATACAAAAAGGAAGAAAAACACAAAGAACAAGATATAAGAGTAAAAATTCACTTGAATCATCCTGTCCATCAGCCCCATGCATCCTGAGGGAGGGGGCTTCGGCATTGGGAGATTGTGTTCACCTATGGCTGATTCGTGTCAATGTATGGCAAAACAAATACAGTATTGTAATTTAAAAAATAAAATAAAATTAAATTAAAAAAGAGTAAAAATTCAAAGAGAAAGCCACTCTCAAGGTTTTTGAAGTAAAGACAAAAGTCTTAGGTTCTTCTCTGGTGAGCTTCTTCCCAGCCCCTCAGAAAAGAAAACAAACGTTTAAAAATACACTGTGTGCTCTAATTATATGACATTCTGAAAATGCCAGAACTGTAAAGGTGGTAAGAGAAGAGAGACTGGGGAAGCCCAGAGATTCTGGGCAGTGATATTTCTCTGTATGACACTAGAGTGGAAGATACATGACATGCATTTGCTAAAGCCCATAGAAGCTCACAGCACAAAGAGTGAGCCTTAATGCGTACATTTTAAAAAACTGTTTAGCACATCAGGGAATCCCAGGAAGGAATACAGATTGTGCTGAGAGAATTCAACTGTTTTATAAAAGTTTGAGACCATCTCACTGAAGGGGGATGGAAAGATGAAAGTGCTGACGTAAGTAACTCTGGAAATGAGTAGAGTTCATAAGACTGAAGACAAAATGAGCTACTGGAGTACCTCTGTACTCCAGTTGATAAAGATATTTCTCGTGGAGATACAAGTTGACAATTTCCATGTTGCTATATGGGTACCCTGGATCCGAACAATTAAAGGGACAATGGGAGCTAAGCTTCTCACTGTTGGAGTGGGCATTTATAGATAAGCTAGGACAAGAGGCTAGAATGATCTGATCAATAAGGATTGAGTTGGAGACATCAGTAGGAACTCATCTTTAGCTTAATATAAACATAGATGAATACATATAAAATATTTACAGATATGTATATATAGAGAGGAGTTAGCCTATACACCTGCATCTCCTTGTTCTGTCAGTTAAGAGAATCTAGAAGTAATACCTCAGTAAGAACAAAAACATCTAGAGTCTAGATCTTGGTTTATAATACAATTCTCCAATAAAAGGAAATCAGCGTCTTGGAGAAATGTCTGATTCTAGAACTGGGGCAGAAAAATATGCAAAATAAGCTTGGAGTATCTTATACCAAAAAGTAAAGAAGTGCTCAAAGAAACTCTAAATTGATGGAAATACATCAAACAGACACGGAAGCCAACCAAAAGAGCTCCAAAGGCCAAAACTGAAACAATTTGAACAATAAAAAGAGTTGGGTTATAACCCAAAGTATAAAATACATATCCATGAGTTAATAATGGTTTAAATAAATGCTTGAATAAGTAGATAAATGTGGGAGAAAAGATAAATTTCTCTTGCTGAAGTTCAAATAAATTATGCTCATACACTGTCCTGAAGGAGGAAACCATGCTCCCCAGGCCCTAAGTGGGGCTCTACATAGATACTTCCCTTTAAAGAGTCCAATGTGGAGAGGCAGAGGGGAAAGCAAGTTTACAGAGGAGAAACTAGGCACTGTCTCAGCCCGGAGACCAAGATCAAGGCCAATGGTGATAAGCCATGCTGATGGTTGGAGGAGGAAATGGCAATCCACTCCAGTACTCTTGCCTGGGAAATCTCATGGACAGAGGAGCCTGGAGGGCTACAGTCCATAGGGTCACAAAGAGTCAGACACAACTGAGAGACTAAACCACCTTCACCCTCATGTTGAGAGTACACATGCATCCTTGATTTGATGTGATGAGAATGTCACTTTACTTCTGTGGCCCTCAAAGAAACATAATCCTAGTCTAACAATAAGGCAAAAGGGGGGGCTAAGGGGCAGCCAACCCTTGAGGAGAAATGTAGGGAAGAGCAAAACTAATAAAGAGGAGGAGGCAGAGGGCACATTCACGCAGAAGGCCAAGGAGGAGACAGTGTCTGTTCACAGTAGACTGGTTCACAGTGGAAGGGCTGGTAGGGGCGTGGGGTGGAGGTGGCATAGACAGCAGGAGAGATTCAACTGAATGGGCCAGGGAGTAGACGAGACAGTGGTTGTCATGAAGGGTCTACACTGAGAACAAGAATGTGGCCCCAGCACGAAGGTGGAGGATGGACTGATACAATGTTGAAGGGAAGTGGGCTGGTCTTCCCAGTGGATCGTGACAGCCTGGCCACTAGGATCCATTCACCCACATCCTGAGCTTCTGAAAGACCTGGGCTTGGTCTGAGAGTGGGGGACTGTTGAAAGTGACATTCCAGTGCTCAGTAACCTGTTGGAAAGCAAACCTCACAGCCACCAAATGGGAGGTTGGAGTTCCCCAGCACGGCACTCTGTATGTCTCTAACACACAACTTCTCACACCAGGAAGATGCCCGTCCTGTGACTCTTGGTGTCCTGAGTTCTCCATGAACCCTGGAGAAGCCTTGCTCACCCGTGAAAGCCCTGAGATGCACCACCCATGGCAGGCACCGGGTTTAGTCTTTGGAAATAGGTAACCACCCTTAGGAGGACCCACTGTTAGGAGGCTTACAATCTCTTTCCACTCAGGTTTCCCAGGCCTGAGGACTAATCCCATGATCAGAGGGTGGGGAACAGGAGCTGTTCTGTGAAGCTGAGGGAATCCCTGTGTTCCTGTGTCCCTGGAAATGATGGAGACACAAAATCTGCAACTGCCTCTAAATCCCTATTGCTCCCTCCCTATTCTAATTCATTACCCCTCTTTTGGGGGAACTTTCAAATTTTACTCATGCCAAAAGATTGATCCTAAGCTCAGTGAATACTTTAATAGCACATCCATTGCTTTCTCTGGACATACAGAGTCATTTCTCAGCCTCTCCTGAACCCTACTGAGAGCGTGAGGTCAGCAGAGGCAAACTATTACATTTTGCATGGATAGACAATGTCCTGCTGTGGACCAAAGGGAACTATATGCAAGTCTCCCGGGATAATTCAGCCCTGTTGTCACTGCTTTAGGGACTGTCTCTCTCATTACACTACTTGCTGTTGTTCAGTCGCTCAGTCATGTCTGACTCTTTGCAACCCCATGGACTGCAGCATGCCAGGCTCCTTTGTCCTTCACTGTATCCCAGAGTTGGCTCAGACTCATGTCATCTGAGTCAATGATGCCATCCATTTCATCCTCTGTCACCCCCTTCTAGTTGTCTCTAATACCTGGGTGTTCTTCTCCCTTCAATTTGATTTGCCCCAGTAGCTGCACTTAAGAACCAAAAATTGTCACAAGAAACCTCAGAGATCAGTGCTTCCAAACTCTGCATTTTACAAAGGAGGAGCTGAGACCCAGGAGGAAGTGACTTGCCCGAGGGCCCATGGCTGGTTTCAGCCTCACTTGGCCACACTCTGCCTTTCTCCTTCATCTCCCTGCAGCCCACAGCTTGGGTCCTACCTGCCAAGTCCTTTGATGCCTGCTGAGCCCCTGGCCAGGCACTGCAGGCGGAGCCTCTCGATGGGGTCAGTGGCCACGGTGAGCTTCTTCTTGGCCTGGATTGCCATCTCTCGGTCGTGGCGTGCGGTCCCTGCCATCTGAGAGGGAATACACACTGGTCAGTGGGGCTCCTACCTCCCCGCGTGCCTCTGGCTCAGCAGGGGGACCACAGCCTCACTGAGAAGGACATTCACAGCACACTGTCTCACCCACTTCCTGAGAACCATCTCAAACATCCCAGAATTTCCAGATTTCAGCTGCAACAACCATGTCCTGGCACATTTATTACTGGCTTACCTAGTCCTGAGAACATCAGATCTCTGCAGCCTGGACAAGTTTTACATACACAGCCATCTCTGTTGATGATACACTTTCATCTCTCAGAAGCTCTCTTCCCATCACACAAAAATAAGTCTCATTTCTCCAAACACTTTTTGAGCCAGTCTTACCTGCTTTCTTCTTTTATCTAGAATTTTCCATATTCCCTTTGACTGCAGATTTAATATTCTCCTTTTTGGTCTAAAGATTAATTTTTGATGCTTCTGTCTTCATGGAGATTTTCACTATTGGGCTTTGATGATTCCTACTAGTAACGAATATGTTTTCCTGGGTTGACTGGGCTTCCCTGGTGGATCAATGGTAAAGAAGCTGCCTGACAATGCAGGAGACACGGGTTCAGTCACTGGATTGGGAAGGGAAAAGGGAATGACAACCCACTCCAGTATTTTAACCTGGGAAATTCCGTGGACAGATGAGCCTGGTGGGCTACAGTCCATGGGGTCACAAAGACTCAGACATGACTGAATGACGAAGTACACATGATTGCCTGGATTGACTGGTTAGTGTCCATTAACACCTAATAGGTTCTCAGGACAGAAAAAGGTAAACAGACTCTCTCTCCTGAACAATAGCTACATCATTTTTCTACGGTTTGCCTTTGGTGTTTTAAACATTCAGAAACAAGAGAGAGTATGGCTGCAAGGAAGCACTCCACTTTTCAAGGTCCATGAGCAACGTACTGACTATACTAACACTGCAGCCAGGCACTGAGAATCCACACAACCGTGGAAAGGCCACGGAGCTGGGAGCCTGGAGACCCAGGTTCTAAGCCTGACTGCAACCCACTCCTGGTGAGGTCTGAGCAAATCTCGGGGCCTCCGATTCCTCCTCCTCTGTTAAATGAAAAGATTAGATTAAATGATCTTTAAATTCCAGCTCTGCTCCAAGAAACATTAATCTTCCTATGAGCCCACTGACCCAGTTAATTGGGGAGATTCTAGAAATTTCTTTTTCAGGGTGAGATGTGAATAAAAGGAACAAGAGAGCTTGATGGATATGCAAAAAAATAACATTCACAGTGCAGAAAATACTGGTGTTACAAGGGTACTGCCCTTGATTCAAAGGCTCCCCTCTGCCCTCAGCCCTCCAGGTGCTGACACTTCCTCCTTTCATCAGCGATGATGACCTTCTTGCCCTCTAGGGCTCAGTTCAGTTCAGTTCAGTTGCTCAGTCGTGTCCGACTCTTTGCGACTCCATGAATCGCAGCACGCCAGGCCTCCCTGTCCATCACCAACTTCTGGAGTTCACTCAGACTCATGTCCATCAAGTCAGTGATGCCATCCAGCCACCTCCTCCTCTGTCGTCCCCTTCTCCTCCTGCTCCCAACCCCTCCCAGCATCAGTCTTTTCCAATGAGTCAACTCTTCACATGAGGTGGCCAAAGTATTGGAGTTTGGAGTATTTGGAGTATTGGAGTTTCAGCTTCAGCATCATTCCCTCCAAAGAAATCCCAGGGCTGATCTCTTTCAGAATGGATGGATCTCCTTGCAGTCCAAGGGACTCTAAAGAGTCATCTCCAACATCACAGTTCAAAAGCATCAATTCTTCGGTGCTCAGCTTTCTTCACAGTCCAACTCTCATATCCATACATGACCACTGGAAAAACCATAGCCTTGACTAGACAGACCTTTGTTGGCAAAGAAATGTCTCTGCTTTTCAATATACTATCTAGGTTGGTTATAACTTTTCTTCCAAGGAGTAAGTGTCTTTTAAGTTCATGGCTGCAGTCACCATCTGCAGTGATTTTGGAACCCCGCAAAATAAAGTCTGACACTGTTTCCCCATCTATTTCCCATGAAGTGATGGGACCAGATGCCATGATCTTCGTTTTCTGAATGTTGAGCTTTAAGCCAACTTTTTCACTCTCCTCTTTCACTTTCATCAAGAGGTTCTTTAATTCTTCACTTTCTGCCATAAGGGTGGTGTTATCTGCATATCTGAGGTTCTTGATATTTCTCCCGGCAATCTTGATTCCAGCCTGTGCCTCTTCCAGCCCAGCGTTTCTCATGATGTACTCTGCATATAAGTTAAATAAGCAGGCTGACAATATACAGCCTTGACGTACTCCTTTTCCTATTTGGAACCAGTCAGTTGTTCCATGTCCAGTTCTAACTGTTGCTTCCTTTCCTGCATACAGGTTTCTCAAGAGGCAGGTCAAGTGGTCTGGTATTCCCATCTCTTTCAGAATTTTCCACAGTCTATTGTGATCCACACAGTCAAAGGCTTTGGCATAGTCAATAAAGCAGAAGTAGATGTTTTTCTGGAACTCTCTGGCTTTTTCCATGATCCAGCAGATGTTGGCAATTTAATCTCTGGTTCCTCTGCCTTTTCTAAAACCACCTTGAACATCATGGAGTTCATGGTTCACGTATTGCTGAAGCCTGGCTTGGAGAATTTTGAGCATTACTTTCCTAGTGTGTAAGATGAGTGCAATTGTGCAGTAGTTTGAGCATTCTTTGGCATTTCCTTTCTTTGAGATTAGAATGAAAACTGACCTTTTCCAGTCCTGCGGCCACTGCTGAGTTTTCCAAATTTGCTGGCATATTGAGTGCAGCACTTTGACAGCATCACTTTTCAGGATTTGAAATAGCTCAACTGGGAATTCCATCACCTCCACTAGCTTTGTTCATAGTAATGCTTTCTAAGGCCCAATTGACTAAGCCCTCCACGGCTGCTCCCTCTAATACAACCCAGAAAGTCTCCCCACAAAGTTCTCAACCCGAAAGTGTGTATGTAGGGGACGAGTTGTATATGAAATATCCAGTAGAGGCAAATCCATGGACAGAACACAGATGGGTTGCTGCCGAGGCCTGGGAGGGGGCCATGGGAGTGACTGTTTCATGGGACAGGCTTTCCTTTTGCAGTGCTGGCACTTGATACAGATGATGGCTGCACAACAGGGAGATTCAACCGTACATTTTTAAATGCCTGATTTTATCAGGTGTGGATTTCACCTCATTGTTTTAAAACCCTATGAGCTAATTACTCCTATGATTCATATTTCACAGATAAAGAAACTGATGAGCACAAAAGTCAGGCAACTTGCCCAGCTCCCACCATCATTGTGGCTCACAGAAATTCACACATCATCAGGACTGCAGAACCTTGAAAGGTCATCCAGTGCCCCACCTTCCTCTGGCAACATGGAAACTGGAGCTTGTTTGTTAAGGAACCTGCCCCCAAATCCCAGCCAACAGTGAAACTTGGGGCTTCAGACTAAGCGGGGCTCCACCACATTTGTGAATACTACAAAAGCGTTTTAAAGTACAATTTGATGGCCCCCAGGCAGAGGAGAGCAGGGTAGAGTCTGGGAAAACACCCCACCTGATCTGTCTTTGCAGACGTCCCTACCCAGTGACCCCACAAACAGTTACCTCCAGAATCTAAGCTGATAAACCCAGGAAAAAACGACATTCTCTCCTGCCATCCAGCCTACCATGGTACTTCAAATGCCCATGTTAACTAGCCTTTTAATCATTTAATGACCCAATTCATCAACAAGTAGCTAATATTTGTGATATTTCCAAATATCACATGTGAAAGTTTCAAAAAGTGAAAGTGTTCGTTGCTGAGTCTATCCAGCTCTTTGTGAACCTGTGAACTGTAGCTCACCAGGCTACTCTGTCCATAGGATTTTCCAGGCAAGAATACTGGAGAGGGTTGCCATTTCCTTCTCCAAGGGATCTTCCTGACCCAGGGATCAAACCCAGGACTGCTGCATTGCAGGAGGTCTCTTCACTCTCTGAACCACCAGGGAGGCACCACTGGAGCAAATTACTCCAAGAAGCAAGCCCTTGATTGAATAGCTTAGAACCGTGAATGTGGAGTATTGAACTCCTCTAATTGCTGAAACCTGGCTGGAAGGCAGGAAACAAAATTTGCTAAGAAGTGAGGGCTTTGGAAAATGGCAGGATGAGTCGAATTTTGGTGAAGACCGTACTCAAGCTTCTGAAGTCTGCATGAAGATACCAGGGCAGGAGTCTGTTCCCAAACGTATGTCACTGGCATCACAGCACTGAACAAGCGTCCCTGACTCCTGAAGACCCTCTCAGCCTGGAGGAGCCCGCGTGGGAACAACAGAGCCCATCCAGCCGGGCCTGAGCCAAGCAAGAGGCTGCCCTCCGAAGCGCGTGGCTGCAGCGCCACCTTGTGTTGGCACCGAGTCTGCGCTGGTTGCTGCGTGAGGCGCCATTTCTGTCCTTTCCTTCTGCTGCTGCCGCTAAGTCGCTTCAGTCGTGCCCAACTCTGTGTGACCATAGACAGCAGCCCACCAGGCTCCCTCGTCCCTGGGATTCTCCAGGCAAGAACACTGGAATGGGTTGCCATTTCCTTCTCCATTGCATGAAAGTGAAAAGTGAAAGTGAAGTCGCTCAGTCGTGTCCGACTCTTTGCGGCCCCATGAATCGCAGCACGCCAGGCCTCCCTGTCCATCACCAACTCCCGGAGTTCACTCAGACTCACGTCCATCGAGTCCGTGATGCCATCCAGCCATCTCATCCTCTGTCGGCCCCTTCTCCTCCTGCCCCTAGTCCCTCCCAGCATCAGAGTCTTTTCCAGTGAGTCAACTCTTCGCATGAGGTGGCCAAAGTACTGAAGTTTCAGCTTTAGCATCATTCCTTGAAGTGGGGCTTTCTCAGGGTTTTTCAGAGGAGGTGAGGGTGGTAATCACCCAGGCGAGGGTCGTGGGAATGTGAGAAGCAAGAGAGCAGTTGTCTATTTCCCAAGTGCAAGGCCAGAGTGAGAGGGGGGAAAAAAAAGAAAAGAAACGATGATAACTAGAGAAATAAAAGTAATTTACTCTGATTGAAGACTAGGGGTATCTGTAGCGGCGGGGGGTGAGAAAGAGCCGTGGAGATCGGGCAGGGATTTGGGAAGGGGAAATTGGGAGAAAGATAAAACTGCACAGGTGGGTAGGCATTAGATCACCTAGAGCCTCGGACACCATGGTAGTGAGTCTGAAGTCTGTCCTGAGAGGGGCAGGAGGCCACAAGTGTTTCAAGCAAGGGAGCGGCTGTTTGTACCAAAGACCCTCTGGATAAAGTGTGGGGAATGGACAGGAAGGTGGAACAGGCTGATTGTGGGAGGTGAAGCCAGGCTGGCAACAACCAGAGGAGAGCTCACGCTGCCAGAAAGGCGGTGTTGGCAGTGGGGGCAGAGAAGATAAAGAGATCCATCCAAGATGGAGAATGAGGGCCCACAGGCTGCGAAGGGAGAGGGTCCCAGGCCCCACCCAGAGGTCTCCCTTGTAGCTTCACATCCCAAGCCCCATGGGGGCAGGCCTGGATATTTGGGGCACAGGATGAACCTCAGCAATACGTGAACTGTGACCTTCCAGATGTTCAAGATGCCAACATCCGCTGGATCATCAAAAAAGCAAGAGAGTTCCAGAAAAACATCTATTTCTGCTTTATTGACTATGTCAAAGCCTTTGACTGTGTAGATCACAATAAACTGTGGAAAATTCTGAAAGAGATGGGAATACCAGACCACCTGACCTGCCTCTTGAGAAATCTGTATGCAGGTTAAGGAGCAACAGTTAGAACTGGACATGGAACAACAGAGTGGTTCCAAATAGGAAAAGGAGTACGTCAAGGCTGTATATTGTCAGCCTGCTTATTTAACTTATATGCAGAGTACATCATGAGAAACGCTGGGCTGAAAGAGGCACAAGCTGGAATCAAGATTGCCGGGAGAAATATCAAGAACCTCAGATATACAGATAACACCACCCTTATGGCAGAAAGTAAAGAATTAAAGAACCTCTTGATGAAAGTGAAAGAGGAGAGTGAAAAAGTTGGCTTAAAGCTCAACATTCAGAAAACGAAGATCATGGCATCTGGTCCCATCATTTCATGGCAGATAGATGGGAAAACAGTGGAAACAGTGTCTGACTTTGTTTTTCTGGGATCCAAAATCACTGCAGATGGTGATTGCAGCCATGAAATTAAAAGATGCTTACTCCTTGAAAAGAAAGTTATGACAACCTAGAGAGCATATTATAAAGAAGAGACATTACTTTGCCAACAAAGGTCTGTCTAATCAAGGCTATGGTTTTTCCAGTGGTCATGTATGGATGTAAGAGTTGGACTATAAAGAAAGCTAAGTGCTGAAGAATTGATGCTTTTGAACTGTGGTGTTGGAGAAGACTCTTGAGAGTCCCTTGGACTGCAGGATCCAACCAGTCCGTTCTAAAGGAGATCAGTCCTGGGTGTTCATTGGAAGGACTGATGTTGAAGCTGAAACACCAATTCTTTGGCCACCTCATGCGAAGAGCTGACTCGTTTGAAAAGACCTTGATGCTGGGAAAGATTGAGGGCAGGAGGAGAAGGGGACGACAGAGGATGAGATGGCTGGACGGCATCACCGACTCGATGGACATGGGTTTGGGTGGACTCAGGGAGTTGGTGATGGACAGGGAGGCCTGGCGTGCTGCGGTTCATGGGGTCGCAAAGAGTCGGACACGACTGAGCAACTGAACTGAACTGATGAGTGGACGCACAAGCAGCAAAGCCAAAGGGGACTGGCCATGGCCACCATATCTCCTGACATCGGACCGAGTTAAAGGCTCTGTCATCCCACCATCCTGAGACGCAGCTGCCTGCCACTAGCTAAGCTCTCTGCCTGCATTCCGGGAACTTTTGTGGAATAGGTTATGGAAAGCTGAACATGCAGGGAGGTCTGTCTCTTCATAATTCTCAGCAAGGTTCTTGGAATCTCTCTTGCTGAATTCAGAGGAAAACTTGAAGAGAATCTTTAGGGAAGAGAGAAATGCTCAAGTCCAGGGTTGCTCTTTATTGGGTTGTCTTTGGCGCCATCTAGTGGCATTGCAACCTCCGTCCCTGTGCCGGCTCGCGCTCTCGCGCGCTCGGGCTCGCTCGCTCGCTCGCGCTCTCTCTCTCTCTCTCTCGCTCTCTCTCTCTCTCTCTCTTTTTTTCTCTTCCCCTCCCTCCCTCTTTCTCCCCCGACCCCCCATCTCATGCGGGGTTGTGTGTACAGCTAACAACGAACAACACAGGTGGATCTAGTTACAACAGACAGTGTTTGAAGGCAGTGATTGGGGAAAATTGAACCATCTTCTGCTGACTCCAGTGTATTCAGTTTACTAGTCATTACTACGTGGTAGATGGCAAAAATAACAGTGGTTCCTGAGGACGTTTCCCCATAGAAACTACTTCTCTAGAATAAATATTAGATCCCAGTGTGCAGAGTAGCCTAGCAGGTGGCTAGCATGTCCCCATTCTGAGACTGAAAGACTTAAAATTTGAAAAGAGTTGTGGTTTCTGCAGTAAAGACTGGGAAATCCCCAGAAAAGATATAATGACAGGTGTGTGTCTGTGTTGTTGACATTGTGAGAGTTCCCTTGTCTAATCCATCTGAGCTTTATTCAACTAAAAAAACCTTTAACGTCTCTAGCTATGAGAGGGACTATGCTAACTCTGCAGGTGATGTTATAGAGCTGTGGTTCCAAAGAAACATGCTCTTGCCTCCCAGGGGACATCTGACGATGTTTGGAGACATTATTGGTTGTCACAACAGGAGTGAGGGATGTTACTGGCCTGTAGTGAGTACAGGCCAGACGTGTTGTTCAGCATATGAGAGCCCTTGACAATGAAGAATTCTCCAGTCCAAAATGTCAGTCATGCTCAGGTGGAGAAGCCCCGCTGCAGAGAAACACCTGGAACCAGCAGGGGTGCTGAGACCATCACTGAAAAATAGACATGCCCACCCTCCACTCCAAACACAGCATCTCTAGGTGTGAGTGCTGGGAATCTGCATTTTCATGTTTCCAGGTGGTCTTTACTAACACATACCTAAGTTTGAGAAGCTCAGCTGTTAGTGACCAGGTCACTCTTTAGTGGCAGGAGCAAGACCTTGAGGGGAAAGGCTGGAGGCACGGTTATAACATAGCACAGCGGAGGATGCAGGCATGAAGCAAGGACAGCTATACTGACCATTATAACCAGGCCAGGGACAAGTCCTTGCTCAAAGCTTTGCACACATCAGCATGCTGCCTCCCGTGAAGGGCTCTAGTGAATGGAAGCCCCTCACCTGAGAATGCGCCACAAGACAGAGGCAGAGTCAAGGCTGATGCCTGCTTC
The DNA here is from genome assembly GCA_917880005.1 of Nanger dama. Taxonomy (NCBI): domain Eukaryota; kingdom Metazoa; phylum Chordata; class Mammalia; order Artiodactyla; family Bovidae; genus Nanger; species Nanger dama. The sequence goes on from CAKJTW010000040.1 coordinate 1,183,081, forward strand.
TGTCACAGCCACTGTGCCCAGCAGGTAGGGCAAGGTACTGAGAAATCGCTTTGGGAACACAGAGAAAGACCGTCACATGAGATGAGTGAGAGGCGAGGCTTCAAGGAAAAGGTTCCTTGCAGAACTGGAAGGATTTCCCGGTAGAGGAGCACAGCGAACGGCAGTGCAGAGCAAAGCAGGACACTCATGGGTCCTAAAGAAGACCCCTCTCTCTCACCGTGGGGTCCTTCCTTGGGTTTTCGGTGCTAGAGTATCGATATTGAAGATTCCGTGTAATTTCCTTCTGGTCGAGATGAACAATTTTTCTTAGTCTCTTCATTTTGAAGTGGCTTCCCTGGTGGCTCAGACAATAAAGAATCCACCTCCAATGCAGAAAACCTGGGTCTGAACCCTGGGTTGGGAAGATCCCCTGGAGAAGGGCATGACAACCCACTCCGTTATTCTTGCCTGGAAAATCCCTGTGGACAGAGGAGCCAGGCAGGCTACAGTTCATGGGGTTGCAAAGTTGGACACGACTGAGCAACTAACTCATTTTGGAGACTTAGTGTTATTTATTTGTTAATGGGCTTCCCTGGTGACTCAGAGGTTAAAGTGTTTGCCTCCAATGCGGGAGACCCAGGTTCGATCCCTGGTGATCCCTGGATTGGGAAGATCCCCCTGGAGAAGGAAATGGCAGTCCACTCCAGTATTCTTGCCTGGAGAATCCCATGGGCAGAGAAGCCTAATAGGTTACAGTCCACGGGGTCGCAAAGAGTCGGACACGACTGAGAGACTTCACCTCACCTCACCTCTTGCTTGTTTTAGTAAAATGATGTGTGAGGTGGTTTTCCCACAAAAATTATTTTTTAAATTATTTCTACAGTGTGTGAATATATGAAACATCTGGTTTTGTTTGGATTGCCAACCTCCACATAAGATTTAATTTATTACGATATTTAATCTCACCTGTAATGATATAAATACACTGTGGAAATAAAATGTCATTTAAGTCTGGCATCTTACCAAATTTTCTCTGCACAAAAATACATTTTCTCAAGATGTTTAAGATTCAGTGTTTCAGTTATTGTCAATATGCAGATTTCCCTAAAGCCTATATCTGATAAATCATAGTCTTTTATTCTTCCTACTGACCTTTGGAAAGTGAATTAATTCCTTATTTTAACGTTTATGATATGGCACAATTTAAGAAAAAGTATTTCACAAATATTATTATTATAGTGTTTATTTCACACATCTTCTTGAAATTTCACTTTATAATCATTCAATCAGGGTTAAGATTAGGGCTAGGTGAGTTACATGCCTACGGCACAATGTTTAAGTGAAGTGAAGTCGCTCAGTCATGTCTGACTCTTTGTGACCCGTGGACTGTAGCCCTCCAAGTTCCTCCGTCCATGGGATTCTCCAGGCAAGAATACTGGAGTGGGTTGCCATTTCCTTCTCCAATGTTTAAGGAGGCCCTCAAATCTCAGGATTGTACAGACGTCAACCCTGAGTTTGCCCAGGGCTGAAAGTAAGAATCTCCTTAAATATTTTGCCCCAGGGACCTGCCTCAACTCACCCTAGTCCTGGTCTTGAATGCAGCATATATTTATTGAACATTTATTGTGAGCCACACAACAGCAGTGAATGAGACAACCAAGGTCTCTTCCAGGAGTTCACATTCTTCAGGGTAGGTTTAACTTTGTTGAGTTTGAATCACAGTTGATTTTCTGGAATAGCCAACTGGTTGATTCCAATCTCCTTACTCTGCTTATTTTGCTTTCAGTTAGGTGGCCCTGTCTCTCTGGCAAAGAGACTCAACTGAAAGTGCTGAGGGCTCTGGGAGAAATCTCCCACATCTTTTGCCTGCTCCTGACTTAAACAAGAATGTGACATCAGGAGCTGTGGTAGCCTTTCTGTAATTGTGAGGAAAAGGCCAAGGTAATCACAAAGATATCAACCTAGAGCCCAAGCATCACTGAGCTACCAAACTGGTGTACCCAACTACTGGACTCCACCCTCCCATCATGTGAAAAATATAGCTTCTATTTCCTTAATCCAGTGTTGATCAGGTCTTTTGTTACTTGAATCCAAAAGTATTCCTAACTGATACATCTGGCAAAAGCTTATTCCTGCAGTGTTTGAATTGACCATAGATTTCAAATTTTACCTGGCTAAAATAACTAGCAATCCAGTAGGAGAATGTTGGCTCTTCTGAGAACTGGGAGAAAATATAAAGTAAAAGTCTTCTCTCGGAAGAATTTCATCAACACTTAGTAGCTGCTTCAGCATTTTTGGCTATCAAGGAGAGTGGGGGGAACTGCTTAGCATGATAGTCAAGGATTCATGTAACTACTACTGTTCATGGGGTTCTCTGGTTGGATGCCACCACCAACTCAACGGACACGAGTTTGAGCACACTCTGGGAGATAGTGAAGGATGAAGAAGCCTGGCATGCTGCAGTCCATGGGTCACAAAAAGTCAGACACAACTTAGCAAATGAACAGCAACAAGTAACTAACACAACGTAATATGAGCCCAGGTTTGATAGGCACAGAGGCACCAGGGTTAAGCGGTCCTTGTCATAATGAGCATCCCCTGGGAATCTCCAGAGTCAGGAGCTGTCTTAACAGCACTCTCCTGGTTCCTTCTCCATCTGACTCTTCCCCTCTGCTCTGTCTTGGGCCTCTGGGGTTTTACCAGGAAATTGCTTGCAATCTATTCTAGTCAGGAAACCTGCCAGATCTTAAAGAAGCAGAGTAAGAAAATATCTAAACTGCTCAAAGGTAAGCAAGGCTTTGGCTGGATTGGTGTACAAAATGCAAATGAATCAAGGTATATTGGAAGTGGTCCAATAGGAGATGGCAAGAGTGAACATCGACATTTTAGGAATCAGTGAACTAAAATGGAGAGGAATGGGTGAATTTAACTCAGATGACCATGATATCTACTACTATGGGCAAGAATCCCTTAGAAGAAATGGAGTAGCCCTCATAGTCAACAAAAGAGTCCAAAATGCAGTACTTGGGTGCAGTCTCAAAAATGACAGAAAGATCTCTGTTCGTTTCCAAGGCAAACCATTCAGTATCATAGTAATTCCAGTTTATGCCCCAACCAGTAATGCTGAAGAAGCTCAAGTTGAATGGCTCTATGAAGACCTACAAGACCTTCTAGAACAAACATCCAAAAAAGATGTATTTTTCATTATTGGGGACTGGAATGCCAAAGTAGAAAGTCAAGAGACACTTTGGAGCAACAGGCAAATTTGCCCTTGGAGTACAAAATGAAGCAGGCAAAGGCTAACAGAGTTTTGCCAAGAGAATGCACTGGTCACAGCAAACACCCTCTCCCAAGAAGACAAGAGACAACTCTACACATGGACATCACCAGATGGTGCAGCCTTCTTTGCAGCCAAAGAGAGAGAAGCTCTATACAGTCAGCAAAAACAAGACCAGGAGCTGACTGTGGCTCAGATCATGAACTCCTTATTGCCAAATTCAGACTTAAACTGGAGAAAGTAGGGAAACCCACTAGACCATTCAGGTATGGCCCAAATAAAATTCCCTACAATTATACAGTGGAAGTGAGAAATAGATTCAAGGGATTAGATCTGATTGACAGAGTGCCTGAAGAACTATGGACAGAGGTTCGTGACATTGTATAGGAGGCAGGGATCAAGACCATCCCCAAGGAAAATAAATGCTAAAAGGCAAAATGGTTGTTTGAGGAGGCCTTACAAGAGAAGTGAAAAGCAAAGGAGAAAAGGAAAGATATACACATTTGAATGCAGAGTTTCAAAGAATAGCAAAAAGAGATAAGAAAGCATTCCTCAATGATCAATGCAAAGTAGACGAAAACAACAGAATGGGAAAGACTAGAGATCTCTTCAAGAAAATTAGAGATACCAAGGAAACATTTCATTCAAAGATGGGCACAATAAAGGACAGAAGTGGTATGGACCTAAGAGAAGCAGAAGATATTAAGAAGAGGTGGCAAGAAAACACAGAAGAACTATACAAAAGATCTTCATGACCCCGATAATTATGATGGTATGATCACTCAACTAGAGCCAGACATCCTGGAATGCAAAGTCAAGTGGGCCTTAGGAAGCATCGCTACAAAGCTAGTGGAGGTGATGGATTTCTAGCTGAGCTGTTTGAAAATATTAAAAGATGATGCTGTGAAAGTGCTGCACTCAATATGCCAGCAAATTTGAAAAAGACCAGTGGCCACAGGACTGGAAAAGGTCAGTTTTCATTCCAATCCCAAAGAAGGGAAATGCCAAAAATGTTCAAACTACTGCACTACTGCACTCACCTCACACACTAGCAAAGCAATGCTCAAAATTCTCCAAGTCAGGCTTCAATAGTACATGAACTGTGAACTTCCCAATGTTCAAGCTGGATTTAGAAAATCCAGAGGAACAAGAAATCAAATTGCCGACACCCATTGGATCATTGAAAAAGCAAGACAGTTCCAGAAAAACATCTCTCTCTTTAGTCACTATGTCCAACTCTTGTGACCCCATGGACTGTAGCCTGCCAGGCCCTTCTGTCCATGGGATTCTCCAGGCAAGAATGCTGGAGTGGGTTACCATTTCCTTCTCCAGGGAATCTTCCCAACCCAGGAATCAAATCCAGTTCTCCTGCGTTGCAAGCAGAGTCTTTACCAACTGAACTATGAGGGAAGCCCAAAGCTTTAACTATGCCAGCGCCTTTGACTGTGTGGATCACAACAGACTGTGGAAAATTCTTAAAGAGATGGGAACACCAGACCACCTTACCTGCCTCCTGAGAAATCTGTATGCAGGTCAAGCAGCAACAGTTAGAACTGGGCATAGAATAACAGACTGGTTCCAAATTGGGAAAAGAGTACGTCAAAGCTGTATACTGCCACCCTGTTTATTTAACTTATATGCATACTACATCATGCAAAATGTCAGGCTGGATGAAGCACAAGCTAGAATCAAGATTGCCAGGAGAAATATCAATAACCTCAGATATGCAGATGACACCACCCTTATGGCAGAAAGTGAAGAAGAACTAAAGAGCCTCTTGATGAAAGTGAAAGAGGAGAGTGAAAAATCTGGCTTAAAACTCAACATTCAGAACACTAAGATCATGGCATCTGGTCTCATCATGTCATGGCAAACAGATGGGAAATAATGGAAACAGTGAGTGATTCTATTTCCGGGTGGGGGGGTGGTTCCAAAATCACTGCAGATGGTGACTGTGGCCATGAAAATAAAAGACTCTTGCTCCTTGGAAGAAAACCAACCTAGACGATATATTAAAAAGCCAAGACATTACCAACAAAGGTCCATCTAGTCAAGGCTATGGTTTTTCCAATAGTCATGTATGGATGTGAGAGTTGGACTATAAAGAAAGCTGAGCGCTGAATAACTGATGCTTTTGAACTGTGGTGTTGTAGAAGACTCAAGAATCCCTTGGAATGCAAAGAAATCCAACCAGTCCATGCTAAAGGAAATCAGTCCTGAATATTCACTGGAAGGACTGATGCTGAAGCTGAAACTCCAATACTTTGACCAACTGATGTGAATAAATGACTCACTGGGAAAAAAAAAAAAAAAAAAACCTGATACTTGGAAAGGTTGAAGGCAGTTGGAGAAGGGATCAGATGGTTGGATGGGCTCACTGGCTTAATGGATATGAATCTGAGCAAACTCTGGGAGCTGGTGATGGACAGGGAAGCCTGGCATGCTGCAGTCCATGGGGTTGCAAAGATTAGAACTTGACTGAGCGACTGAACTGAACTGAAATAAACATTTCTTCCAAACTCCCTGGTTTTAATGAAGACACCCTAAGAACCAATCATGTAACTTCTAAATATCCCATTTTTCAGGTGCAGGAAGACCTTGGCCACAGTGATTTCAAACCCACTGCAAAGACCAAGCCCGAGTGTACATTTTCCTCCACTTTTAGACAGGAGTAAAGCATCGGATGTGGTCACCACTTGCCCTTTTGCAATATTAGTCACCAAAATCACCTACTTAATAATTATTTTACATTTACTTAAAATGCTCTTTTTGGAATCATTTGTCTATTTAATGTTTATTTTATAGCCACTTTATTTGCAACCTGTGTGCTCTTAACTGATACTTCTAGAAAGCCAAAAAAGTGTTAATGGATAGAAATTCAATATCAGAATGCCACCTTCAGTGTAAGGATTGTGTCCAGCTACTCATAACAGAAACAGCTTGATTTTTTTCTAAAAATGGTAGAGGTAAACTTTTCTTTCATATCAAAGAAGTCTGGAGGCAGTTCAAGTAATCATCAAGGTCCAGAAAAACTACTACGTTTTACCTTACCATTGTTGTTTTTTCTCAGAGATGCCTGAAGTTACAAAATAAGTACAGCAGGGCCAGCCATTATATCACCCTCCAGGTAACCAGAAAGAGACAGATGTGAAGGCAAGAAGAATGCACTTCCCAGCTCAATCAGCCTTTTATAAAATGGTTCCCAGAAGACTCTACCCAACTCCTTTCATTTAAATATCATTGGTCACTCCTGCAAAAGAGGCTAGTTCTGTGGTCTCAATGTTTGTGTCCCCCAAATTCATATGATTAGATCCTAATTCCCAAAGATGATAGGATTAGGAATTGGGGCCTTTGGGAGGCTCTTAGGTTTTGAGAGCAAATTAGTACCTTGTAAAAGATGCCCTGCAGAGACCCCTCACCCTTTCTGCCACCAGTGAGAAGCCATCCTTGTACCAGTTAAAGGGCCTTGACCGGCCATGCTGGGTGCTTGACCTTAGACTTTCCAGCCTCCAAGACTGTGAGAAATGACTATCTGTTATTCATAAGCTGCCCAGTCTGTAGTATTTTTTTACAGCAGCCCAGATAAACTAAGACGGCTGGGAAACCTAATGTTAAGCTGGAGACTTTGCCATTTTCCAGGTTCTGTTTACAAACAAGAGGAAGAGACCGATAGAGATAACAGAGTCCCTCCAGAAAGTAACAGTGTAAGAACTTCTAAATCAGTTTATTCCACAATCCCACCTGCAGCCTGAGGTTTTGGAGGCAGATGGGGCCATAAGACCACTCTGATGGAAGACACTAAGCCAAGTCTTGGGAGCAGAAGTTAGCACCTCGGTGATTTCTCATTCCACAAACTCTGATCTTCCAAAACAAATAAGGTCATCTTAACACATGCTATTATCAAGCATACTCTGAGTTTAGGCAAACCTAGCCTAAGATGAACTAGGCCTGAAGACATCAAATCACAGCCCACAGGCTGAATTTGCTCCTCTGCCTAGTTTGGTAAATAAAGTTTTATTAGAAAATAGCCACATATACTTGTTTATGTGTTACCTGTGGCTGTTTTCAACCCACAACTGCCAAGCTGAATAGCTGCTACAGAGACTTTCTGGCCTACAAAGCTTTAACTATTCAGCATCTGATCCTATACAGAAGGGTTTCCCGGTGGCTCAGTGGTAAAGAATCTGTCTACCAATCCAGGAGAAGCAGAAGATGTGGGTTCAGTCCCTGGGTGGGGAAGATCCCCTGGAGGAGGAAGTGGAAACCCACTCCAGTATTCTTGCCTGGAGAATCCCAAGGACAGAAGAGCCTGGCTGGCTACAGTCCATAGGGTCATAATGAGTTGGACACAACTGGGTGACTGATACAGAAATAGGGCACAGCCCTAGCAACCTCACAAAGGAAACATCATACTAGAAGAGAGGTCACTTATTGAGGACGGGCTCTGTCAGGCTCTCTGCTGTAAGTGTTTTTATGTACATTAAAGAAAACTATTCCTATTTCCCAAGTCACACTAGTGGTAAAGAACCTGCCTCCCAATGCACGAGACATAGGAGACACAAGTTTGATCCCTGGGTCAGGAAGATCCCCTGGAGGAGGGCATAGCAACCCACTCCAGTATTCTTGCCTGGAGAATGGCAGGGATGGAGAAGCTGGGAGGCTACAGTCCATAGCGTCCCAAAGAGTCAGACACCACTGAAGCGACTTAGCACGCATGCACATTTCTGTTTCACAAATTAAAGAGAGAGGTACAAAGAGATCGACGAAGTTCAGACGTAAGTAGCAGAACCAAAGTTCTGAATGGGGTCTTCTGCACCTGCCACTTCCCCAGAGGGCTTTTAAATTTCCCACAAAATTTCAGAAAATATTCCTTTTTTAAACAAGGAACCACTGTGTTAGTGTGTTAGTTGCTCAGGCGTGCCCGACTGTTTGCAGCCCCATGGGCTGCAGCCCACCAGGCTCCTCTGTCCATGAGATTCTCCAGGCAAGGATACTGGAGTGGGTTGCCATTTCCTTCTCCAGGGGACCTTCCCAACCCAGGGATCGAACCCGGGTCTCCTGCACTGCAGGCAGATTCTTTACCAACTGAGCTACAAGTCGTCATAAATCGTTCATATATTAAACCTGAGACAAGCTCATTAGCAGTATTACAGCCAGAGCACACTTAGTGAGGACAATGGGCCTTGGGAGTTCCTGGAGCACTTTTGCCTGTCCCTTCTTCTATGTGAAGAGCTCTTGTTGAGGTCAAGGACAACCGCAGAGGTGATACACACAAAACAGAGCTTCCAAAGAAAGTAAGAGCATTCTGTAAAATTTAGTTTTAGTTGGAGGATAATTGCTTTACAGGAGCTTCCCTGGCAGCTCAGTCAGGAAAGAATCTGCCTGCAATGTGGGAGACCAAGGTTCGATTCCTGGGTGGGAAAGATCCTCTGGAGAAGGAAATGGCACCCACTCAAGTATTCTTGCCTAGAGAAGTCCATAGACAGAGGAGCCTGGTGGGCTATGGTTCATGGGTTCGCAAAGAGTCGGACACACCTGAGCGACTAACACACACACACACAAAATTGCTTTACGATTGCGTGTTGGTTTCAGCCTTACAGCCACGTGAATCAGCCGTAAGTACTGCCCTGCCCACACAAATGACACTGTACACTTTGAAGTGTTGGGGAAATCTTAATTCTATTCGGCTTCAGCTTTTGAAAATACGTAGGAGCACTGGAGGGAAAACAGGGTCCTGGGTGGCAATGGAATCATGCCTGGAGGTGTGCAAGAACATCACAGATGGTGGGAATGTTCATAGACCTTAGTGTCCTGTGGAGGCAGCCGTGGCCTTTCTGCACCACAGCAATCATTCCTGTTACACTGTCTTCTCCCAAACGCCAGCTTGTTTGTTTCTGGAATACAGAAAACTGCTTCTACGTACCTTGATATTTTTTAATATACAAAACTGAGACCAAAATGAAAAGGAAAATTCAATAAGGTAAATCTATTGAATGTATTAATTAAAGAGATAAAAGAAAAAGATGATACAAGAAACTAAACACTCTGCTCTTTGCACCTGCGCACCCATCACAACTACAAGTTACCAGGCGAGGCGTGTCCCTTGAGACCAAGAGCTCCTCCCATGCAGATACACCAGACTTTGCTCAACCCCTTATTCCACTTCCCTGGTGGCTCAGGAGGTTAAAGCCTCTGCCTCCAATGTGGGAAACCCGGGTTCAATCCCTGGGTTGGGAAGATCCCCTGGAGAAGGAAATGGCAATCCACTCTAGTATTCTTGCCTGGAGAATCCCATGGACGGAGAAGCCTAGTAGGCTACAGTCCACAGTCACAAAGAGTCGGACACGACTAAGCGACTTCACCTTCACCTTCACATTATTCCACTCTCATTTTCCTAAATCTCCTCAGCCTCTGGATTATTTATCTTTCACTGAAAGTGAAAGTGTTAGTCACTCAGTTGTGTCTGACTCTACAACCCCAAGGACTGTAGCTCACCAGGTCTCTCTGTCCATGGGATTCTCCAGGCAAGAATACTGGAATGGGTTGACATGCCCTCTTCCAGGGGATCTTCCCAACCCAGGGATCATACCCGGGTCTCCTGCACTGCAGGCAGATTCTTTACCATAAGTCACCAGGGACACTGATCTCAGTATTCTGTTTGCCCAGCCCCTCCTCTGCCCCATTCTCCACCCACATCTGTGCCACAGGAGGCTGACCTCTATGAACTGCATTAACCAGATTTCTTTGCTTTAAGGCTTCAGGTGAATTCAGCTCACAGGAGGCACCAGCAGGGGAGATCAGAGGGCAAGCGGAGAAAGTGTTAGTGGCTCAGTCATGCTCAACTCTTTTCGACCTCGTACACCCAACAGTTTATACCTCTCACTCCCCCATCCTCATATCCCCTGCTCCCTCTCTATATCTGTAACCAGCTGCTCCCTTTCATTCATGAATCTGCAGTGGTCCCTCAGCCCTAGACGCCCTCCAGCTCTCACCCTTCAAAGCCAAACCACTTGGAAGAGACTCTGTTTTTAACTTTCTCATGCCCTGGTCCTACTTCAGTCCACTGCAGGCTGGTCTTCACTCTGTCCCTCCAGAGAACATACGCTCAGGAAGTCACTGCCAGCCTGACTGCCAGCTTCAACAGTCACCCTATTTCACTCCGCCCAGCAAGACCTTTTTCAATCCTTCTTGAAACTCTTTTATCTCAGTATCTATGAATCTAACTTCCTATCTCCCTTCCTCTCAGGTCTGATCTCTTTGGTGTCTCCTTTGTCTTTAAATGCTACTATTTTCCAAGATTCAATGATTTATCCTCTTCTCACTCTCATATATCCTGCAGCAATCTCAGCCTCATCCACTGTTTATTACAATTCATCCCATGTCTTTATTCCAACTCATTCCCTCTCCTCAGACCCAGAGCCAGATCTCAAATTTCCACACAAAACGTGTACTTTAATAACCTACAAACATTGCGAGTTTAACGTACCAGAACCAAACTCATTATCCTTGCCTCCTTATTATTCCTTGCCTCAGGAAATGGCAACACCATTTTCCAGGTCATTAACTGAACATCATCCTAGACTCCTTTTCACCCTCTGCCTTGAATTAGGAGCCAATACCTGTAAAATATTACCATTTTGACACCTCCTGAATCTTTTCCTTCCCCTGCCTCCATTGCCATGGATACCACTTTAGCCCAGGATCTGGTTTTCTCCTATTTCCATTGTGGAAATTTCCCCTCAACTGGTTCCTAGCCTTCGATCTTGTCCTTCCAATCTATCATTCAGATGACTGGCAGAGTGATCTTCATAACATGGAAATCCAAACTGCATACTCAAGTCTAAGATCCTTTGGCTGCTCCCCACTGTGTACAAGTAAAGAGCAAGCATCTTAGCGTTTGATGTGTGCATTGGCCCTGCCTATCTCTCCAGTCTTTCTTCTACTAATCTCCATCCCTTCACAATCTTTTCTACATCCATACTCACTCATACTCCACAAACACATCATGGTGTTCTGGACCTCTGTGCCTTTGCACATGAGCTCCCATTTTCAGGAACACCCTCCCTCCCTTGTTCTGCTCTTCCTTGCAGAACCGCTATGGTGAAGCCTCATATAACCACTCTCTTCAGAGTGAAACAGCCTGCATCTTTGTTGGTATAATCTGTGCAAAGCCCACAGACATCCACACTGCACTATGACATAACTCTTCTCTTTCAGGACTGCCTCTCCTACTAGGTCCTTGAAGGGATAGACCTTTAAGTTTCCTGTTACCATGTTACCAACACTTAACAGAAAACTACAGACTACTACTGGAATTCATCATTACTATTAATTACTATTTGAATAGAAATACAAATGAATGTTCACAATTTAAATCTCACTATTTAAAATACACAATGACAAAATTAAAAGATTTCTGTAGTTGTAAGATTTTGAGGAAAAAGTAAGAGATTTAAAAACAAGAGAGAATTCCATCTACTAAGTATGGCTTAACTGTGCCCCAGACTGGAGGCCAGGGGATTGGACACCTGGATAAATGGTATTACCATCTGCTAAGGTTCTTTTCAACTTCATGACCAATCCAATCAACTCTTTAATATAATTTTTAATATACTGTGTCAGTTTAATAAGAATTCTGATTCTTATCTGATTCTAAGTGGTCAGTTCAGCAGGCAAGGTGTCACAGAAATAACATAACTTGGAATGTTAGACAAACCAAAGTCTAAAGCAAAGTTCAATCTTTTCATTGTTTTTAGCTTGGAGATATTTGACCTTCCTGAAGCTGTTTTATCTATGTCATACAGGCTGCTTTCAGCAACTTACCCAAACACTTCACACTCAAGCACCCAGGACCTAGTGACTGCTCACTGATGGTTGTTTCCTTCTCCTTTACTGAAGGAAATTGATTTTCTACATGTTTATCCAAGCACCTCTACGCAAAGATAACAAAAATCTCTCCCAGTACCAAGCCATTTCCATGCTAGCCAGACAGCCAAGAATGCTCATAAACATTTTGATTTTATTTTCAGAAAGTCACATCTACTGTCTTCTTTCCTTTTTAGCTAAAGTAAAACAAAAGTGATCAAATCAATATAGGATTAATGGGAAAAAAAAAACAACAACAACTTTGATTTACCTTAAATGCTAACCTGTTGCCACCAGTTGCTTTGAATTGAAACTATGGACGCTCTCTCTTGCAACTGGGAAGACTGGTCCCCTCCCATCCCCCTTTGCCCCCTCCCTCTTACCTTCCATCCTCACCCCTCCTGATCTGCCTTCTTCCTGCCAATTGGATATCTTGGAATCACTACTGCAAATTTACAGTCTCATTGGCTCCGCTCATTGTCAATCGTGATCCCAGCCCTGCCTTTTCTTGAGTTTACACTTCTGTTGCCTAGGAAATGCTGTGACTGTCAAAACCTGAGCTGTTTACCCTAGGAGAGAAGCCAGCCAGAAGTTGACTAGCAATTGTTTGGTTTCTAGAAAGGTAAACTTTCCTCCTAGGCTTTATAAGATAATGTTAAGCAAATTTTCTTCCTTCTTTAGGCAAATCTTTCCTGCCCTTCTGTTGTCCCCAGATGACTTGCTGCTAGTGTTTAATTATCAGGTGAGACTTAAAATCACAACACAAGGGAGCAGGCAGGTATAATTATAGGTGATTCAAAGTTCTCTCACCTTCTCACAGACACACAGAGAAGATGTCATTTCCCACTATTTCCATCCCTGGTGTCCTTTTTTTTTTTTTTTTTTGCCCCTTTCCTCCTTTTTTTCTTTTCACTTCTCATCTCTTTTTATATTTGTTCCCTAACAGTAAGTTTGCCAGAGGAGAAGTTGCCCTGTTTAGAAAAAGAACTCCTAAATTATGTTCTCTCTCATTGTATCTACTGCATCTCTCCTACCTTCATCATCTCTGCCACTTTTTTTGCTTCCATAATGAAGTGACACAAAGAATGGAAGACTAGAACCATGAAGATATGTTCTTATCTTACATTATATGTATTCTCAGGCAACTGTGGCCATTGATTTCTACAATCTCTAGAGTAGACTCTAAATCTACCTTGTCAATTTCTCAGAATTACCCTGGAGGTCAAGGGGGTGTGTCCTCTGTGGATTTTAATGGAGGGTTGTCTTGGTTGAGGGATTTCCAGCAGGATGTAAACTGAAGAGCCGGAAAAAAAAAGAAAAAGCCACTTGTTTGAAAATAAGTCCTTTTCTCTCTTCGGGGGTTAGAAGCTGAGGGCCTCTGCCTATGGTTCATGACTCTGATTAAGCACTAAGCTGGTGCTGACATTGACAGGGACTAGATGCGCTCCCCACCTCCACTGCAGGGTTGCTCTGAGTGTCTTCACACACCACTAGCCATTTCATCCAGAAATACCCCTTCTTGCAGCAGCTGACCTCATGGCATCAAGCTGTCTGTTTGACTTTCACTAAGTGAAATTGGGCTTCCCTGGTGGTTCAAATGGTAAAGAATCTTCCTGCAATGCAGAAGACCCAGGTTCGATCTCTAGATTAGGAAGCTCCCCCTGGAGGAGGGCATGGCAACCCACTCCAGTATCCTTGCCTCAGAGAATTCCATGAACATAGGGTCATGGCAAGCTACAGTCCATGGGGTTGCAAAGAGTCAGACACGACCGAGTGACTAACACAACAACGTGAAATTACTGCGAAATTACTAAGCCAAACTAATAAGCTCTTAGGGAGCAATCACTTAGAGAAGATGCACCACCAATAACAGATACATCTGCCTTTTAATTAATCAGTAAGATAATGGGAAACTGACTGAAAGCCAGTAGAGGGCCAGGAAAATCTGTATCATCTTTGCACATTACAAGGTGCTCAGCACAGTACACTGTACAGAGATGAAATCATTCAGTGTTGGTTGAATCAAATTGTTGACCTGGGTTAAATGCATTTATATGAAGGCTGCTTTTCAGAAGAAGTTAAGTCCTGTACTAAGTAAGAGTTTGTGTAAGACCACATACATTTCATTTATTTCCTTTCACTTGAATAATTGGTTGACATTTAAATAAATAATGTAACCACCTTGCAATAACTTGCAAATAGGGCATGATAAACCAAACAAAGAAAGGTTGACATACATTAAGACAGTATGGTACTGACAGAAAGACAGAAATATAGATCAATGGAACAAAATAGAAAGCCCAGAGATAAATCCACGCACCTATGGACACCTTATCTTTGACAAAGGAGGCAAGAATATACAGTGGAGAAAAGATAATCTCTTTAACAAGTGGTGCTGGGGAAACTGGTCAACCACTTGTAAAAAAATAAATGAAACTAGGATACTTTCTAACACCATACACAAAAATAAACTCAAAATGGATTAAAGATCTACATGTAATACCAGAAACTATAAAACTCCTAGAGGAAAACATAGGCAAAACACTCTCTGACATAAACCACAGCAGGATCCTCTATGACCCACCTCCCAGAGTAATGAAAACAAAAGCAAAAATAAACAAATGGGACTTAGTTAAAATTAAAAGCTTTTGCACAATGAAGGAAACTATAAGCAATATGAAAAGGCAACCTTCAGAATGGGAGAAAATAATAACAAATGAAGCAACTGACAAAGAATTAATCTCAAAAATATATAAGCAACTCCTGCAGCTCAGTTCCAGAAAAATAAATGACCCAATCAAAAACGGGCCAAAGAACTAAATAGACATTTCTCCAAAGACATAAAGATGGCTAACAAACACATGAAAAGATGCTCAACATCACTCATTATTGGAGAAATGCAAATCAAAACCAAAATGAGGTACCATCTCATGCCAGTCAGAATGGCTGCTATCCAAAAGTCTATAAACAATAAATGTTGGAATGGGTGTGGAGAAAAGGGAATCCTCTTACACTGTTGGTGGGAATGCAAACTAGTACAGCCACTATGGAGATTCCTTTAAAAACTAGAAACAGAACTGCCTTATGATCCAGCAATCCCACTGCTGGGCATACACACTGAGGAAACCAGAACTGAAAGAGACATGTGTACCCCAATGTTCATCTCAGCACTTGACCCCTAATCTGACCAAGGACATGGAAGCAACCTAGATGTCCATCAGCAGACAAATGGATAAGAAAGTTGTGGTACATATACACAATGGAATATTACTCAGCTATTAAAACGAATACATTTGAATCAGTTCTAATGAGGTGAATGAAACTGGAGCCTATTATACAGAGTGAAGTAAGTCAGAAAGAAAAACACCAATACAGCATATTAACACATATAAATGGATTTTAGAAAGATGGTAACAATAACCCTATATGCAAGACAGCAAAAGTGACACAGATGTAAAGAACAGACTTTTGGACTCTGTGGGAGAAGACAAGTGTGGGATGATCTGAGAGAACAACACTGAAACATGTATATTACCATATGTGAAACAGATTGCTAGTCCAGGTTTGATGCATGAGACAGGGTGCTCCGGGCTGGTCCACTGGGATGACCCTGAGGGATGGGATGGAGAAGGAGGTGGGAGGGGGGGTTCAGGATGGAAGACACATGTACACCCATGGCTGATTCATGTCAATGTATGGCAAAACCACTACAATATTGTAAAGTAATTATCTTCCAATTAAAATAAATTAATTAATTTTTTTAAAGAGAGGTTGACATAAGGGAAAATCACATCTACAGAGCATTGGTATACATCAATACACAAAAGTATCAGTATGAAGTCACAGCTGGAGGTGATGCAAAAACAGGTAAGCACAACAACAATGAAAGGTAACATACAAACATCTTGAACGTCATCTCAGAATCTTAAAATGAACCTCCAAAAATAGGTATTTAACACATAAACCCTTAGTTTATATCATGTTTAATGTCCATTAAAGCTCAAAGTTAAATATTTTCCTGTGCTTATAATTTCTCAAATGTGTAATTCTATGTCATAATTATGGAAGAACCCAGGAAACCACTCATAAAATAGACATGGATTAGGTCTGAGTATGTGAACTTGACCCCTAATCTGACCAAGGCTTTTACAATTAGTCCTCTCCAGAAAATGGCCTTACTTCTTGCACACATATATCTCCTCCTTTTTCAAAATTTGGAAATTATAATGTATTTGCGTTTTCAGTTATGTCTGAATGCAACAATAACTCCCAAATACTAAAGTTTGAGGTACTCAAATAGAAAAACACTTAAAAACATGTATCATCCATAGAGATTTTCAAATCAATTTTAAAGTCTAATCTGTGTATGGAAAAATGGCATCCACTTTTGATGGATGTACCCAGATACAAAGCCACCACTGAAATCAAGATACAAAACATTTCCATCACCCTGTTCACAGTGCACCCTCCCATAGCCTAATGCCCCATGCAACCAAGAGTCTACCTTTGTCAGCAGAGGTTGGTTTACATTTTCTTGAATTGATATAAGTGAATCATGTGGATATATATTTCTTTGAAGTCTGGCTTCTTTTGCTCAGCAAGATCATTTTGAGATTCATGTATACAGTTGAGTACATCAGTAGCATGTTCCTATCTATTGCTGAGCCATAGTTCTTTTATGGATGTTCGACAATGTGTTAATCCATTCACCAGTTTTCTTAAGCTGAAGCTGTTTCAAATAAAGCCACTGTGAACATTTATGTTCAAGTTTTCGGCTGGAGACATGCTTTCATTTAATTTAAACAAATACCTGGAATTGGAAAGGCTCAGTCAAGTGGTAAGTGGATGCTTAACTGTTTGGGAATCTGTAGAGCAACTTTTCTAAGTGGCTGCATCACTTTATGTTCCCATCAGCAGTGAAACATATGGATTCCAGGAGGCCTATCTCCTTGCCAACTATTGGTATTGTCAATGTTTTGAATAAGAGTCATAATTAAATAACTACCTGCACTACGAAGACTTTCTTTTGGAACTTTCATATTCTCAGCATTTATGTTTAGGCTTTTTTGATACATTTTGAGTTCATTTTGTGTGGTATGAAGTCCAGTCAAAATCCTTTTGTGAGATCCATGTACCTTTACGTTCATAGCAGCACTATGCATAAGAGGTAGCACAGGGAACAACCTGAATGTCTGCTGACAGATGAACGGATGAGATGTGGTGCACATATAGCGTGGACTGCTGCTCAGCCATGAAAAAGACTGCATTGATGCCCTTGGCAGCAGCATGGATGAAATTAGAGATTATCACACTAAGTGAAGTCAGAAAGACAAAGAGAAAATGCCATATGATCTCACTTATATGCAAAATCTAAAATACATCACAAATAAATCTATCTGAAACAGAAACAGACTCACAGAAATAGAGAAAGACATAGTTTTCAAAGAGGGTAGCGGTATGCAGGGTTGGAGAAGAGAGGAATCAGGAGTTTGGAATTAGCAGATGCTAACTATTATATATATAGAATGGATAAACAACAAGATCCCACTGTCTAGCACAGGGAACTATATTCAATATCCTGTGATAAACCATTATGGAAAAGACTATGAAAAAGAATATATATATATATATCAGACAGTTCAGTTCAATCTCTCAGTCGTGTCCGACTCTTTACAATCCCATGAATCACAGCACGCCAGGCCTCCCTGTCCATCACCAACTCCTGGAGTTCACTCAAACTCACGTCCATCGAGTCAGTGATGCCATCCAGCCATCTCATCCTCTGTTGTCCCCTTCTCCTTCTGCCCCTAATCCCTGCCAGCATCAGAGTCTTTTCTAGTGAGTCAGCTCTTCACATGAGGTGGCCAAAGTATTGGAGTCTCAGCTTTAGCATCATTCCTTTCAAAGAACACCCAGGGCTGATCTCCTTTAGAATGGACTGGTTGGATCTCCTTGCAGTCCAAGGGACTTTCAAGAGTCTTCTCCAACACCACAGTTCAAAAGCATCAATTCTTTTGCACTCAGCTTTCTTCACAGTCCAACACTCGCATCCATACCTGACCACTGGAAAAACCATAGCCTTGACTAGATGGACCTTTGTTGCCAAAGTAATGTCTCTGCTTTTCAATATGCTATCTAAGTTGGTCATAATTTTCTTCCAAGGAGTAAGTGTCTTTTAATTTTATGGCTGCAGTCACCATCTGCAGTGATTTTGGAGCCCCCAAAATAAAGTCTGACACTGTTTCCACTGTTTCCCATCTATTTCCCATGAAGTGATGGGACCAGATGCCATGATCTTCGTTTTCTGAATGTTGAGCTTTAAGCCAACTTTTTCACTCTCCACTTTCACTTTCATCAAGAGGCTTTTTAGTTCCTCTTCACTTTCTGCCATAAGGGTGATGTCATCTGCATATCTGAGGTTATTGATATTTCTCCTGGCAATCTTGATTCCAGCTTGTGCTTCTTCCAGGCCAGTGTTTCTCATGATGTACTCTGCATATAAGTTAAATAAGCAGGGTGACAATATACAGCCTTGACGTACTCCTTTCCTATCTGGAACCAGTCTGTTGTTCCATGTCCAGTTCTAACTGTTGCTTCCTGACCTGCATATAGGTTTCTCAAGAAGCAGGTCAGGTGGTCTGGTATTCCCATCTCTTTCAGAATTTTTCACAGTCAAAGACTTTGGCATAGTCAATAAAGCAGAAATAGATGTTTTTCTGGAACTCTCTTGCTTTTTCCATGATTCAGCAGATGTTGACAATTTGATCTCTGGTTCTTCTGCCTTTCTAAAACCAGCTTGAACATCTGGAAGTTCACGATTCACATATTGCTGAAACTTGGCTTGGAGAATTTTGAGCGTTACTTTACTAGCATGTGAGATGAGTGCAATTGTGCGGTAGTTTGAGCATTCTTTGGCATTGCCTTTCTTTGAAATTGGAATGAAAACTGACCTTTTCCAGTCCTGTGGCCACTGCTGAGTTTTCCAAATTTGCTGGCATATTGAGTGCAGCACTTTCACAGCATCATCTTTCAGGATTTAAAATAGCTCAACTGGAATTCCATCACCTCCTCTAGCTTTGTTTGTAGTGATGTTTTCTAAGGCCCACTTGACTTCACATTCCAGGATGTCTGGCTCTAGATGAGTGATCACACCATCATGATTATTTTGGTCGTGAAGATCTTTTTTGTACAGTTCTTCTGTGTATTCTTGCCACCTCTTCTGAACATCTTCTGCTTCTGTTAGGTCCATACCATTTCTGTCCTTTATATATATACATATACATAAATAAATAACTGAACCACTTTGATGTCCAGCAGAAATTAACACAACACTGTAAATCAACTATACTTCAGTGAAATACATTTATAAAAATATCCTTTGTGTGCATTAAATTAAGGCCAAATCCCATTCTGATATATGATTGTTCCAGTACAGTTTGCTGAAAAGATTTTTCTTTTTCCATTGAATTGTCTTTGCAGTTTTGTCAAAAATCAACAGAACTTATTCAGTGGGTCTATTTTAGAATTTTCAAGATGTGCCTGCTGCAGTTGCCAGAAAGAGGTGACAGAGACCTTATATTCCCTGCAATGGGAGCCAACAAATGACTGTGATCAGAGAGCGATGAGATCAGATTTCCATGCTATCAAGGCCATGCTGGCAGCCAGCCCTGCAGAGGATACTTGAAGGGAACAAGCTGGAGGCCTCGTTATGGCTCAGTGACTGCTATTGGTCAGATTTCCTGGACCGGGACAGAGCCTAGAAAGCAGCAGAAAGGGTGGCTTTGCAGAGTTACCTGATGGTCAGGGAGGATTTTGTGGTGAGAGCAGGAAAGAGGGAGTTACCAGCCAGGGAGCCTCATCCTTAGGTCCCTGTGTTGCCTATGAGGGGAATAAAAGTCTGGTCATTCATTCCAGTGACAACCCAGATAGGGCTGCATGTCTGTCCCTTAAGAAATTTACGTCAGAGACCAGTTTACGAGATTTCATTAAGAATTATAGAAATAAAACCTTACCTCCCACACACACAGAAACTGTCACTTCTGCATCTGACATGCTCCTGACTGTGTAGGACTCCCTTGCAGCATAAGAACTCACAGAACTGGGTAGACACCGGGCACCACTTCTCCATACAACCAGGCAGACCCCATCCCAACATTAGCAGGTGTGGTCTCTTTCTATCTCTGCAGGGAGCATTTGTAGTAACTGCTCATGTTGTCCTTTGAACTATTTTGACATTTGATTAACAACCCAGAATTAAGCGACCCAAAATTGCAGTTGCCAGGGCTATCTCTTGTTTCTAACATTTTCTTCATCATGTTTTAATCCACTGGATACCACATGATGAAACTTTTAAGGAGGAATTTAATTCCATTTCAGAATGCCAAAACAAACAGGAAGACAGGATCACCGAAGGTAAAATATTTCATGAGAGCAACAAACCAGAGAGGAAACTTAGAAGAACAGTACAGGACAGGTGTTCAAAAAAAATTTTTTTTAAAGCTACAGACAGCAGGATGAGTCATCACTCCAGCTCTCCACCACATGTCTCCAGGCTGTGTCCACAAAATAAAAAAAATTAAAAAAACACTTTAAAACTTCAGAGTGTTTAAGCCACTCTTTTTCTAGCTTCTGTTACTAGGAACTGAATGTCACCCTAAGGGTTTACCACATGTAGGGATGTTCTTTGCTAGGTGGGATGGCAGATGGAATGTTTCCTGTATCAAGAGGTTTGGGCCAGCCATGGCTCCTGGACCTAAGGCCCCAAGCCTTGCATGGAGGTTCCATTCCTCCACTTAGGTTTTCGTAACCCTAATTATTCAAGTGGGGATCTTGAGGACAGAACATTGAAACGTGGGCAACAGGTGGCCTCAGCTGTGGACCAAAGGAGGTGCTCTGCGCAGGAGGGGACCAAGTCCTCACAGGGATGTCCCTGCTAACCTGCAGGGCAGAGGCCAGGCTTCCAGAGCTGTGAGGTGAGATGAAAAGGAAATGCAAGAGGAAGGCCGACAAGGAAGAACTGACCAAACAGCTCGAGTGAGTTTTATGAAAAGTGAAAGAGAAACGGGGAAAGAGCCTGAGAAGGCTCCTGGACAAGGGAGGCTGAGTCATCAGAGCACCATGTGCAGGGATCACAAGAGAGGAGGGAGCAAGCTGGGCTGAGGAGAGGCGTCCCTTGGTCAGGTGCAATCCAGAAGCTCAAGTGTAGATTCAGACACAAAAGTAGACATGGGCTGCTAGAATCTTGATGGTGGTTAAGGGAAAGCTGGGAGGGGGGGTGGGGGTGGGTATCACTTAACCTGTGTGGAATATTAGTTTGGAAAGATGAGTAGAGTTCTGGAATTAGAGGATAATGGTGTTTGCACAGCTGAGTGAATGTACTTCATGCCACTGAACTACTACTTAATGATTAAAATGGTAAATTGCATGTGATGTATTCTTCATCACAGTATCTTTAAAAAGCACCCCAAGAGTTCTTCAGAAAAATTTATAAACAGAGACACAACGTAGGGGAAATGCATGTTCTATCATCAAGTGAAAGTGAAGGAAAGGAGGCGAGTACAGTGCCGGGGAAAGACTTCAAAGAACCAGTGGCTGCCCAGCACACCCTCTCCAAGGCTCCACTTGCCTCAGGCTTTCTTTAGCTTCCTGGCCCCACACAGCCACCTGGCCATCAGGCCCAGTAGCTTCCCACAGAGCCACACGGTGCCCAGGGTGACCATCAGCAGGAACAAGAGGACGTCCAGTAGGTACTGCTCATACCACGGCTGCTGGAAGGCATGGGGCTTGAGGTGGGCTGCACCCCCTGTCTGGAGGATGTGGTCGATCCAGCCCACCAGCCGCTGGGCAGGGGTCAGGGGCTGCGAGCGTGCGATGATGCTGGCAGCCTCTGCGGCAGATTTGTACCTGTCAGCAGAGACAGAGGGGAGGTGTTAACTCCAGTGGTCTCAGAAGTCTTAGAGACCTTGTATCACACTCAGATGCACACACACACTTTCTACCATAGGCACAGAAGACCTCCTTTCAAGGAAGATTGTTGGCCTGGTCTTGCCACTGTCCAGCTGGGTCCGCTTGAAAAGTTCAAAATGATTCCTGCATGCAAAGACCCATGCTTAGTGCTGAAAGTGCTAACATATAAAAGTACACCCATATTATTCTGTGTCCTGGAAGTTTCAGCTTTTACTGCAATAAGACCCATGTGGTGCCTATCATGGCTTATGCCTCCATCAAGCATTAAGGAACCACAAGCCCCAAGAGCTGCACACCTCTTGTCTTCCATGACTTGCTTCATCTTCAGGGCCAATGTCTCAGCCTTCATCTGCTCTAACTTGATAGAGACGTCAAACTTTCTGGTTTCTACTCGGAGCAGGTTTTCATCCTGGTCTTCAAAGACAGGAATCCCCACCATGGGCACGCCATGCTGGATGGCCTCCATGATGCTATTCATCCCACCATAAGTGACAAAAAGGCGGATGCGAGGGGTGTGCTGTTGCAAATTAGAAAGAGAGCAGGACACCTCAGGATGAAAGTTTCAGGACAACAAGGAACGCAACAAGGGCAAAAAGAATGTAAAAAGGGATCTCAACATGCTGTGAAAAAAATGAATTTACTGACTTATCTCAGGACACATTCAAGGGTGAATATTCTAAGGCACAGATTCTGCTCTTGTCTCTATACAGAAACGTCTCACCTCAGCCCTAATCCATCTAAGACTCAGAACCCAGGGAGAGCTGCAGAGAAGAGTGAAAAGCAAGGCATATTCCTCCCCCGACCTATTAATCCATCCATCTCTACCCTGTCTCTTTGCTTCTCATCTCTGTTCTCTATTACTTTCTCACACAGTCATTCTCTACGTCTCTGTTTCTCTCTCTCTCTATCTGTCTCTTTGTCTTTAGCTCACTTGATATTTTCTCTCTGGGTCTCTCCCCCTCTTCTCCACTACCCATTCATTTCTCATTTATCTAAATTCTTAACACTATCGTTGACATAACAACTCATGTGGCATTTATAAAACTTAACACTACAAGTATTTTCTCCTCAATTTTATGAAACTCTTTAAGGTAGGGAATAATGGACCATACATTTCATTATTTCCAGTTCCTCTTTGCCTACCTCACCCTAACTTTTGCTGTTGTTCAGTCACTCAGTCATGTACAATTCGTTGCAATGCCATGGACTGCAGCATGCCAGGCTTCCCTGTCCTTCACCATCTCCCACAGCTTGCTCAAACTCATATCCATCAAGTTGGTGATACCATCCAATCATCTTGTCCTCTGTTGCCCCTTTTCCTCCTGACTTCAATCCTTCCCAGCATCAGTGTCTTTTCTAATGAGTTGGCTCTTCACATCAGGTAGACAAAGCATTGGAGCCTCAGCTTCAGCATCAGTCCTTCCAATGAATATTTAGGATTGATTTCCTTTAGGATTGACTGATATGCTTGTAGTCCAAGGGGCTCTCAGAGTCATCTCCAACACCACAGTTCAAAGCATCAATTCTTCGGTGCTCAACCTTCTTTACGGTACAATTCTCACATCCATACATGACTACCAAAAAAACCATATATGGATATTTGTAGGCAAAGTGATGTCTCTGCTTTTTATATGCTGCTTAGGTCTGTCATAGCTTTTCTTCCAAGGAGCAAGCATCTTTTAATTTCATGGCCACAGTCACCATCTGCAGTGATTTTGGAGCTCAAGAAAATAAATCCTGTCACTGTTTCCGTTGTTTACTCATCTGTTTGCCATGACATGATGGGATCGGATGCCATGATCTTAGGTTTTCTGAATGCTGAGCTTTAAGCAAGCTTTTTCACTCTCCTCTTTCACCTTCATCAAGAGGCTCTTTAGTTCCTCTTTGCTTTCTGCCATAAGAGTGGTATCATCTGCATATCTGAGATTATTGATATTTCTTCCAGCAATCTTGATTCCAGCTTCTGCTGTATCTATCCTGGAATTTCACATGATGTATTCTGCATATAAGTTAAATAAGCAGGGTAACAATATACAGCCTTGACCTACTTCTTTTCTCCTTTGAGCCAGTCTGTTTTCCCATGTCCAGTTCTAACTGTTGTTTCTTGACCTGCTTACAGGTTTCTCAGGGGGGCAGGTAAGGTGATCTGATATTCCCATTTCCTTAAAATTTTTCACAGTTTGTTGTGATCCACACAGCCAAAGGTTTTAGCGTACTCAATGAAGCAGAAGTAGATGTTTTTCTGGGACTCTTGCTTTTTCTATGATTCAACAGATGTTGGCAATTTGATCTCTGGTTCTTCTGCCTTTTCTAAATCCAACTTAAACATCTGGAAGTTCTTGGTTCATGTACTGTCGAAGCCTAGCTTGAAGGATTCTGAGCATTACTTTGCTAGCGTGTGAAATGAGTGCAACTGTGTGGTAATCTGAGCATTCTTTGCATTGCCCTTCTTTGGGATTGGAATGAAAACTGACCTTTCCCAGTCCTGTAGCCACTGCTGAGTTTTCCAAATTTGCTGGTGTATTGAGTACAGCACTTACACAGCATCATCTTTTAGGATTTGAAATAGCTCAACTGGAATTCCATCACCTCCACTGGCTTTGCTCCTAGTGATGCTAAGGCCCACTTGACTCCATATTCCAGGATGTCTGGCTCTAGGTGAGAGATCACACCATCGTGGTTATCTAGGTCATGAAGATCTTTTTGTATAGTTCTTCTGTGTATTCTTGCCACCTCTTCTTAATGTCTTCTGCTTCTCTTAGGTCCATACTATTTCTGTCCTTATTGTGCCCATCTTTGCATGAAATGTTCCTTTGGTATCTCAGATTTTCTTGAAGAGATCTCTATTCTTTCCTTTTCTATTGTTTTCTTCTATTTCTTTGCACTGATCACTGAGGAAGGCTTTCTTATCTCTCTTTGCTTTCTTTGGAACTCTGCATTCAGTTGGATATAGCTTTCCTTTTCTCCTTTGCCTTTCAGCTATTTGTAAGTCCTCCTCATACTACCATTTTGCCTTTTTGCATTTCTTTTTCTTGGGGATGCTTTTGATCACCGTCTCTGTACAATGTCACGAACCTCCACCCATAGTTCTTCAGGCATTCTATTAGACCTAGTCCCTTTAATCTATTTGTCACTTCCACTGTATAATTGTAAGGGATTTGATTTAGGATATAGCTGACTGATCTGGTGGCTTTCCCTACTTCCTTCAATTGAAGACTGAATTTGGCAATAAGGAGTTTCTGATCTGAGCCACAGTCAGGTCCTAGTCTTGTTTTTGCTGACTGTATAGATTTTCTCTATCTTCAGCTGCAAAGAATATAATCAATCTGATTTTGGTATTGACCATCTGGTGATGTCCATGTGCAGAGTTGTCTCTTGTGTTGCTGGAAGAGGGTGTTTGCTATGACCAGTGCGTTCTCTTAACAAAATTCTGTTATCCTTTGCCCTGCTTCATTTTGTACTTCAAGGCCAAACTTGCCTGTTACTCCAGGTATCTGTTGACTTCCTGCTTTTGCATTTCAATCCCTAAGATAAAAAGAACATCTTTGTTTGGTGTTAGTTTTAGAAATTCTTGTAGGTTATCGTAGAACACTTCAACTTTAGCTTCTTTGGCATTAGTGGTTGGGGCATAGACTTGGATTCCTGTGATACTGAATGGTTTGTACTCGAAACAAACTGATAATCATTCTGTCATTTTTGAGTCTGTACCCTTATTGACAGAAAACTAAAACAAATGTTAGTGAAGAGTTCATTTCAGACTCTGCCTCTCAATAGGGATGTGAATCAGAATCCACTTGGTTTCTTTGGAAGGGGGACTTCTTTTCCCTACTCCATGCCTTCTTAATTCAATGTTCAGAACTCTTTTAAATTCCCCAATATGTTTTTGAACCACAATTTTGGCTATGACCCTCCGATTCAATCAGTGTGACAGTGAAGAGTATCCAAAAACAGTAAAGAGACAAAGAAAACCTTTTTGGATGTAATGATCGCTCTACTACCAAAGGATTTGATGAACCAAATAACCAGCTGTGAGATTACTCAGTTTGGCATGTAAACATTATGGCACACCCTTCAGACACCACCAGCATCAACTTTGTAAAGGTATGAGTTGCTCACACCTGTGGTACTAAGGAGAATGTATCAATATGTATGGACATATGTTTGTATAATGGCACATGGCTGAAAAGGAGAATGGGGTGGCAGAGGGTAGTTCAATAGCATCACCAAGTCAATGGACATGAGTTTGAGAAAACTCTGGGAGATAGTGGAGGACAGAGGAACCTGGCACGCTGCAGTCTTTGGGATTGCAAACAGTTGGACATGACGTAGCAACTGAGCAACAACAAAAAACGTGGCTGAACAAGGGCTCAAGAGACCATGGGAAACAGTGACAGTGTGCCCCCTTATATGAGTTCTCATACAAACTGTTGACAAATCATCTTGGATTGTGTTTGAGCAACCCTCTTTAGTGCCAGATAAGGTATGGTCAAAATAAACTGAAAGTCATATCACTTCTGGCTGCAGGTATCAGAAATGGAAAAGAAAAGGAAATGCTGTTTGGGGCATTTTGGAAGTATAGCCTGATTTCTCAACAACTCCAGTGTGGCTTTTCCATTCCTTGGAATACTTACCTTCATTTATCAGCTGCTTCTTCTCATGTGAACAGGACTGCGTAACTAGAGGTCAGAGCCCTAATGAACCCCAAAGATGCATAAGGACGAGAGAAATAGACTTGGAAAGTCCTTACCCAAGAGGTCATTCTGAGGAAGCCAGTCCATGATTTTTATGTTTGCTGCCAATTGGACATCTTTGGGCCAGTCAGAAGGCTTACACTTCCATATCACCCCTTGAGGAAGACGAGCAAAGGCAGCATGCATCTCCTTGAGAATCTCCTGGGATTGATATCTGCTCACGATGGAGCCCAAGGCCACAAGGACAAAACCAGAGTCTCCAAATTTGGCAATGAAATTCTCAAGTTCCTGGAGAGAGGTAGGAAAGGAAAGGAGGTGAATAATGTTGTCAACGAAAGCCTAGACAGCCAAAAGATGAAAATCATCTCTTTACTGAACATACTCTCCTGTTAACAGTTAGAGTTCACTGCCTTGAAACTGTTCTCGTAGCCTCTACGACAGCTCCATGCCCTCTGCACCAGGCTCAGATCCTCTGGATAGATGGCCTTGAAGAAATTTTTATGAAACCTTGGGACACCTTCTCCCGTATAAATGCTTTACATACTCACACATGGATATGAAGAGAGCTTTGGGTAACCAGCCGCCATAATGGTTCACACTAGGTCCTTAAGACTGCAGCACCAGTGTCTAGACCCAGAGCTTTCATGCATCACAATGTTTTATGGAAGAGGAAAGCTGAAGTGGTGGGAATCTCTTTCTTCATTGGAAACACGACCTCAGTACCAGAGTCCTCCTCAAGCCTCATTCTAGATCCAGGCAGATATGGTCATTCAGGAGTATGCCAATGTCAGACTGGGGGAGCTAGAGCCTGGGGGCAGCCTGCGTGCAGCCTGCCGTCCTGGCCCATTAGGACCTGGTGGGCCTTCTGGGGACTGAGGTAGACATGCTGGGAGAATATTCTGCTGTGTGTCTTCTTCATATTCTTTTAGAAACCCGTATAGATTCTTTGTTGAATTATGTGTTAAGGTTTATGGACCATTTTTCAATTGATTTTTTTGTGTGTGTTGTTGAGTTCTAAGTATTCTTTGTATATTCTTAACATCAGTCTTTACCAGGTAGGTTTCTGGCAAATATTTCTTTCCAATCTGTGGTTTCTCTCCTGATTCTCTTGACAAGGTCTTTCTCAGGACAGATAATTTTAATTTCAATTTAACATACTTATTAACTCTTCTAATGTACCTATTAACTCTTTCTTTCATAGAATATATCCTAGGTTTTATGTCTAAAAGTAATCACCAGACTCTATTTCTTAGAGTTTTTCCTATGTTATCTTCTAGCAGTATTATTGGAGAAGGCAATGGCAACCCACTCTAGTACTCTTGCCTGGAAAATCCCATGAATGGAGGAGCCTGGTAGGCTGCAGTCCATGGGGTCGCTAAGAGTCAGACACAGCTGAGCGACTTCACTTTCACTTTTTACTTTCATGCATTGGAGAAGGAAATGGCAACTCACTCCAGTGTTCTTGCCTAGAGAATCCCAGGGATGAGGGAGCCTGGTGGACTGCCATCTATGGGGTCACACAGAGTTGGACACAAGTGAAGCGACTTAGCAGCAGCAGGCATTTTATACTTTTCCATTTTATATTTAAATATATTACCCATTTTTTGTTAATTTTTGTTGAGCAGGTAAGGTCTGGGTCTAGATTCAATTTTTTTGCAAGTTAATGTCCAGTTGCTCCAGCACTGATTGTTGGAAAGTATCTTTTCTCCATGGTATTGCCTTTAATCCACTGTCAAAGATCAGCTGACTAAATTCATGTGCATCTTATTTGTCTATTCTTTTTCTAAGACCACACTGTGTAGATTACTGTCCTTCACAGTAAGTGGTAAAGTTGAGTAATGCCAGTTCTTCAACTTTGTTCTCTCTTCAATATTGCATTAGCTCTTCAAGCTTTTTACTTCTCCATACAAATCTGAGGATCAGTTTGTCAATATTCACAAAATAACTTACTGAGATTTTGATTGTGATTTACAATGAATCTTTAGATCAAATTGAAGAGAACTGACATCTTGACAACATTGAGTCTTCCTATACATTAACATGGAATATCTCTCCATTTATTTAGTTCTTTGATTTTTTTCATCTGAGTTTTGTATGTCTTCTCATATAAATTTTGTATATATTTTACTAGATTTATTTTTAAGTATTTCATTTTGCAGAATACTAATATAGGTAGTGCAGTGGTAAAGAATCTGCCTGATGATACAGGAGATGCAAGTTCAATCCCTGGGTCAAGAATATTCCCTAGAGAAGGAAAATGATTATTCTTGCCTGAATAATCCCATGGACAGAAGGGCCTGGTGGGCTACAGTTCCTGGGGTTTCAAAGAGTCGGACATAACTGAGCATGCATGCAATATATAATATTATGTTCTAAATTTCACATTCCCCCTGTACATTGCTAGTATATAGGAAAGGTACATTAAATGTATATTCTGTGACACTGCTATAATTACTAATTAGTTCCAGGAGTTTTTTCTTGACTTTTTTGATTTTCACATGGACCGTCCTATTATCTGTGAATAAAAACAGTTTCATTTCTTCCTTCCTAATATATATGATTTTTGTTCCTTTTTTTTTTTCTTTTGGTCTTACTACTTTAACCAGGACTTTCACTAGAAGTTAAAAAGAACTGGTTGTGGCCAGTCAGCTAGCATTAGCTCCAGGATCCCCTGGGGTTCTGCAGTCAGTGGCATCATGACCCAACCTTGCCAACCAGCAGCTTGCCAACTGCCCTACAAAGCAAGGCCTGGCAACCAACTGGACCAGGGTCAAGTCACACCTACCAGACCATCCACAGTAGTCAACCTGGCACAACAGAAGAATCCATGCAGCCCACATAAGGGACAGTCCTAGAAAATATAGCTCTGATAAGCAGCGAGGGGGGTGTGCACTGCTGTAACATATAGGATGATTCCTACAAAAGATCCCTTCTCCAAGGTCAGGAAAAGTAACCAACCTAACAAGTACATAGATATGAAAATAGCAAATTAGGCAAAATGAAGTTTC
The DNA here is from genome assembly GCA_917880005.1 of Nanger dama. NCBI lineage: Eukaryota > Metazoa > Chordata > Mammalia > Artiodactyla > Bovidae > Nanger > Nanger dama. The sequence continues at coordinate 1,212,867 of CAKJTW010000040.1, forward strand.
AGAGGAATATGATCCAAGCAAGTATTCATAAATAAGATAAAATGCCAGAAGAGTTAAGTGAAGTAAATATAACCAATCTACCAAAATAAGGAAAAGAATTCAAGATAATGATCATAGAGATGATCAACCAATTCAGGAGAAGAATGCATAAACAAACTGAGAAGTTAGAAGTTTTTAACAAAAAGTTAGAAAATATGAAGAAGTACCCAATAGAGGTGAAAAATATACTAACTGAAGTGAAAACGCACTAGAAGGATCTGACAGAGTAGATGATACAGAGGGACCGATCAGTGAACTGAAAGACAGAGTAATGGAAATCACTGAAGCTGAACAGGAAAGAAAAAAGAATCAAAAGAAATGAAGACAGTTTGAGAGACCGTGGGGACAATATCAAACATACTAACACTTTGTAGTGGTCCAGAAGGAAAAGAGAGAGAGAAAGGGGAAGAGAACATTTATGAGGACATAATAGGTGAAAACGTCCCTAACCTGGGAAATGAAATAGACATCCAGGTACAGGAATCACAGAGAGTCCCAAACAGGATTAACCCAAAGAGGACCATACCAATGCACACTGTAATTAAAATGGCAAAAGTAAGGAGAGAATGATAAATGCATCAAGGGAAAAGCAACAAGTTATGTACAAAGGAACTCCCATAACGGTATCAGCTGATTTGTCAGCAGAAACTCTGCAAGCCTGAAAGGAGTGGCACAACATATTTGAAGTGATGAAAGGGGAAAATCTACAAACAAGAATACTTTCATTTAGATTTGATGGAGAAATCAAAAGTTTGACAGACAAGCAAAAAGCTAAGAGAGTTCAGCACCACCAACCCAGCTTTACAAGAAATGTTAACAGGGCCTCTCAAAACAGAAAGAAATAGGCCACAATTAGAAACATGTAAATTATAAAAGGAAAAACACATTGGTGAAAGCAAATATACAGTAAAGGTAGTAAATCAACCACATGCAAAGCTAGTATGAATACTAAAGAACTAAAGTAGTAAAATCATCTATTTCCACAACAGGCAGTTAAGATGTACATAATACCAAAACAGAAGTAAAATATATTGCAAGAAAACAGTTATGAGAGGAGAGGGAGTAAAAAATCAGACTTGATAAAATGCATTTGAAATTAAGACTAGCAACTTAAAATAATCACATAATGGATTGCTATATACAAACCTCATGGTAATCAAAAATCAAAAATCTATAATAGATACACACACAGAGTAAGAAATTTACACATAACACTAAAGATAGTCATCAAATTATAATGGAAGAGAACAAAAGAAGAAGAAAGAAACAAAAAACTACAAAAACAACCCTAAAACAATTAACAAAATAGCAATAAGTACATACCTATCAATAATTACTTTAAATGTAAATGAATGAAATACTCCAAACAAAAGACATAGAGTAGCTGAATGGTTACAAAAACAAGACCCATATATATTCTTCCTATAATAGACTTACTTCAGATCTAAAACCACACTCAGACTGAAAATGAGGGAATGGAAAAAGGTGTTCCATGCAAGTGGAAATCAAAAGAAAACAAGGGTAGCAATACTTACATCAGACAAAATAGACTTTAAAACAAAAACTATAATAAGAGAAAAAGAAGGACATCACATAATGATTGAGGGATTAATTCAAGAAGAAGATACAATAATTATAAATATATATGCACCCAACATGATGTTGTTGTTTTGTTGTTTAGTCACTAAGTTGTGTATGACTCTTTGCAACCCCATGGACTGTAGCCTGCCAGGGTCCTCTGTCCATGGGATTTCCCAGACAAGAATACTGGAGTGGGTTCCCATTTCCTTCTCCATGGGGGATCTTCCACTTAAATACATAAAGCATATATTAACCAACATATGTTGAAGATGTGGGAAAGTTGCAACACTTACACACTATTGTCAGGAATGCAAAACTGTGCAGTCACCATGTAAAATAATACAGAGAATCATCAAAAATTAAAAATAGAACTAATAAAATAACCCAACAATCCTAGTTTTGTGTATATACATAAATGGATGGGAATTATGATCTGAAAGAGATATCTATATTCCCATGCTCATTGAAGAACTCTACACAATAGCCAAGATGTGGAAATAACCTAAATGTCCATCAAAAGATGAATGCTTAAAGCAAATGTGGTATAAACATCCTCTGTAGTATAAACGCCCTCTTTCCCTTCTGCCTTCAACCTGCCTTTCAGTCCATGGGGTCACAAAGAGTTGGGCGTGACCTGGTGACTGAACAACAACAACAGTATAAACATACAATTAGCTTGTATTATTTAGCTTTGTAAACAAAGGAATTTTTCAGTATGTGAAAACATGAATGAACCTTGAGGTTCATTTCATGCTAAATGAAATGTCAGTCACAGAAGGGCAAATACTGCAGGATTTCACTGGTACAGGGTTCAGGATGGGGAACACGTGTACACCTGTGACGGATTCTTGTTGATGTATGGCCAAACCAATACAATATTGTAAAGTAATTAGTCTCCAATTAAAATAAATGAATTTAAATTTTAAAAAAATAAATAGGACGGAAAAAGATGGCGGAGGAATAGGACGGGGAGAACACTTTCTCCCGCACTACTTCATCAAAAGAACATTTCAACGCTGAGTAAATTCCACAAAACAACTTCTGACTGCTGGCAGAGGACATCAGGCATCCAGCAAAGCAGATCATTGGTTTCAAAAACAGGTAGGAATAAATATAAAAGACCAAAAAAGAGACAAAGGAGGTAGGGAGGGAGCTCCGTCCCAGGAAGGGAATCCCGTCCCGGGAAGAGACTCTTAAAAGAGAGGTTTCCAAACACCAGGAAACATTCTCGCAGGCGAGTCTGTGGCGAGCCTTGGAAGCACAGAGGGCAACATAACAGGAAGGAAAAATAAATTATTAAAACCAACAGAATACGAGCCCAACAGTAAATCCCCAAGTGGATAAGCAGCGCAAACGCCTGCATCCGACACTAGCAAGTGGGGGTTGGGCAGGGAGACGCAGGAGAGGAAAGCGGCAGTGCTTTCCAAGAATCGGCTGCGGAGACGCAAGCTGCAGGGCTTTTCTCGAGAATCGGGTGGTAATGCGGCCAGAATAGGGTCCACGCGTGGCCAGAACGAATTAACTTGGACTAGCAAACCAGACTGTGGGATAACTACCACGCGAAACGCTCGAACATAAGACACTGACAGGCCCGTGCACAGAACAAAGGATGGATTGGAAATAGCCAGCTGCAGACCATCCCCCTCCAGCGACAGGCAGCCAGAGCCTTAAGTGCTGGAAGGGGGCAATCGCAGCTCAAGAGAGCCATTACCTCTTTGCAAATTGCAAGCAGGCTTCTTTGCTAACTAAGACTTCTGGGGGCCTCTGGACAGTCATCATCTGCCTGAGAAGGAGCCCCAGCGGTTCTCCCAGAAAATTGAGCAGCACGGAAAGGCCAGAAATCGCAGCAATTGCGTGCACCAAACTCCCTAGCTACTGGGACCTGGGAAGGGTACAAAGCGCAGACCCAACCAAATCTGCGCCTCGGAGGGCTTCCCTGAGCACCGAACCTGAGTGGCTTAGACCAGGGAGGTGCATGAAGCCTAGGGCAGGCCCCAGACGGTTATCTGGTGAAGCAGTGTGCGATGTTAGCAGGGGCAAGCCCAGCATAGAGTCCATCACCGCCCTCCCTATGCCAAGACGGAAATCAGACACAGAAGAGACCAGCAAACAGAGGAAGTCAAACAGAGGGAACTGCCTTGGTAGCGACCCCACACAGCCCACAATGCCAGAGAAAGGGCCAGATATACCTTTACTACTTTTATGAACTATTTGGTGGCGGGGCGGGGGGCGGGGGGGTTGATGTGGAAGCATGATTTTTCTTTCTTTTTTTAATTTTTTTGAAAATTTTTTTTTTTTCGTTTTTTAACTTTCTTACATTTTTAAGTCCTCTTAAGTCCTCTATATCTCTATTTATTATTTTTATAACCTATTATTACTTTTCAAAAAAACCCCTATTTTTAAAGCAAATGCCATATATAGTCTTTTTGTGATGGAGGTTGTTATCTTTTAATAATTCTGGTGGCTTTTTCTTTTCTTCTTTTTTTTCTCCTTCTTCTTTCCATTAATATTTTATTTTTAAAAATCCAATCTCTACTCCAGATTTTTAATCTTTGCATTTTGGTATTTGTTGCCAATTTTGTACATTTAAAAACCTAATCTTCAGTACCCAATTTTACACAAGTGAGAGATTACTGGCTTGACCACTCTCTCCTCCATCGGACTCTCTTTTTCTCCACCAGGTGGCCTCTGTCTCCTCCCTCCCCCCTCTTCTTCTCTACCCCCTTTATGAATCTCTGTGTGTTCCAGAAGGTGGAGAACACTCAGTGACCTGGTTACTGGATGGATCTGTATCCCTCCTTTTCATCTCCCTCTTTTATCCCCCTGGCCACCTCTGTCTACTTCCTCCCTCTCCTCTTCCCTGTATAACTCTCTGACCACCTCTGAGAGGTTCAGACTGTGGAGAACACACAAGAAAGTGGTTACGGGCTAGCTTGCTCTCTCCTATTTTGATTCCACCTCTTCCTATTCCAGTCACCTCTAACTACCCCCTCCCTCTTCTCTCCTCCAAGAAACTCAGTGATCCTCTAGGGGAACCCTCAAGGTTGAGAAACCTATCACTTTTAATCTAGATGTTTTAACATCAGCGCTGTATAGATGGAGAAGTCATGAGGCTATTGTAAAAATAAATCTGAAAACCAGAATCAGGAGGCTTAAGTCCAAATCCTGAGATCATCAGAGAATTCCTGAATACAGGGAACATTATCCAATAGGAACTCATCAAACACCTTCATACTTACACTGAAATCGAGCACCACCCAAGCGCCAACAAGTTCCAGAGCAAGACATACCATGCAAATTCTCCAGCAACACAAGAACACGCCCCTGAGCTTCAACATACAGGCAGCTCAAAATACTCCAAAACCATTGATGTCTCATAACCCATTACTAGACACTTCATAGCACTCCAGAGAGAAGAAATCCAGCTCCACCCACCAGAACTCCAACACAAGCCTCCCTAATCAGGAAACCTTGACAAGCCACTGGTACAACACCACACACAGGGAGGAAGCTCAGTAATAAAGAGAACTCCACAAATCCCCAGTATATAGAAAGGCCACCCCCAACGCAGCAATATAACCAAGATGAAGAGACAGAGGAATACCCAGCAGGTAAAGGAACAGGAGAAATGCCCACCAAACCAAACAAAAGAGGAAGAGACAGGGAATCTACCTGAGAAAGAATTCTGAATATTGATAGTGAAAATGATCCCAAATCTTGAAATCAAAATGGAATCACAGATAAATAGCCTGGAGCCAAGGACTGAGAAGATGCAAGAAAGGTTTAACAAGGACGTAGAAGAAATAAAAAAGAGTCAACATTTAATAAATAATGCAATAAATGAGATCAGAAACACTCTGGAGGCAACAAATAGTAGAATAATGGAGGCAGAAGATAGGATTAGTGAAATAGAAGATAGAATGGTAGAAATAAATGAATCAGCAAGGAAAAAAAGAAAAACGAATTAAAAGAAATGAGGACAACCTCAGAGACCTACAGGACAATATGAAATGCTCCAACTTCTTCTGGAGTCCCAGAAGAAGAAGACAAAAAGAAAAACCATGAGAAAATACTTGAGATAATAGTTGAAAACTTCCCTAAAATGGGGAAGGAAATAATCACCCAAGTCCAAGAAACCCAGAGAGTGCCAAACAGGATAAACCCAAGATGAAACACCGCAAGACATATATTAATCAAATTAACAAAGACCAAACACAAAGAACAAATATTAAAAGCAGCAAGGGAAAAACAACAAATAACACACAAGGGGATCCCCATAAGAATAACTGCAGATCTTTCAATAGAAACTCTTTAGGCCAGGAGGGAATGGCAAGACATACTTAAAGTGATGAAAGATAATAACGTACAGCCAAGACTACTATACCCAGCAAGGATCTCATTCAAATATGAAGGAGAAATAAAAAGCTTTACAGACAAGAAAAAGCTGAGAGAATTCAGCACCACCAAACCAGCTCTACAACAAATGCTAAAGGATAGACTTTAGAAAGGAAACACAAAAAGGACCTATAAACCCGAACCCAAAACAATAAAGTAAATGGCAACAGGAGCATATTTATCAATAATTACCTTAAATGCAAATGGGTTGAATGCCACAACCAAAAGGCAAAGACTGGCTGAATGGATACAAAAACAAGATCCCTATATATGCTGCCTACAAGAGACCCACCTCAGAACAATGGACACATACAGACTAAAAGTGAAAGGCTGGAAAAAGATATTCCATGCAAATAGAGACCAAAAGAAAGCAGGAGAAGCAATACTCATATCCAATAAAATAGACTAAAACAAAGGCTGTGAAAAGAGACAAAGAAGGTCACTATATAATGATTAAAGGATCAATCCAAGAAGAAGATATAACAATTATAAATATATATGCACCCAACATAGGAGCACTGCAATATATAAGACAAATGCTAACAAGCATGAAAGGGGAAATTAATAATAACACAATAATAGTGGGAGAATTTAATACCCCACTCACACCTATGGACAGATCAACTAAACAGAAAATTAACAAAGAAATGCAAACTTTAAATGATACAATAGACCAGTTAGACCTAATTGATATCTATAGGGCATTTCACCCCAAAACAATGAATTTCACCTTTTTCTCAAGTGCACATGGAAACTTTTCCAGGATAGATCACATCCTGGGCCATAAATCTAACCTTGATAAATTCAAAAAAATCAAAATTATTCCAAGCATCTTCTCTGACCATAATGCGCTAAGGTTAGATCTCAACTACAGAAGAAAAACTATTAAAAATTCCAACATTTGGAGGGTGAACAACACCCTTCTGAATAATCAACAAATCACAGAAGAAATCAAAAAAGAAATCAAAATATGCATAGAAACGAATGAAAATGAAAACACAACTACACAAAACCTGTGGGACACTATAAAAGCAGTGCTAAGAGGAAAGTTCATAGCAATACAGGCATACCTCAAGAAACAAGAAAAAGTCAAATAAATAACCTAACTCTACACCTAAAGCAACTAGAAAAGGAAGAAATAGAGAACCCCAGAGTTAGTAGAAGGAAAGAAATCTTAAAAATTAGGGCAGAAATAAATGCAAAAGAAACAAAAGAGACCATAGCAAAAATCAACAAAGCAAAAAGCTGGTTCTTTGAAAGGATAAATAAAATTGACAAACCATTAGCCAGACTCATCAAGAAACAAAGAGAAAAAAATCAAATCAATAAACTTAGAAATGAAAATGGAGAGATCACAACAGACAACACAGAAATACAAAGAATCTTAAGAGACTACTATCAGCAATTATATGCCAATAAAATGGACAGCTTGGAAGAAATGGACAAATTCTTAGAAAAGTACAACTTTCCAAAACTGAACCAGGAAGAAATAGAAAATCTTAACAGACCCATCACAAGCATGGAAATCGAAACTGTAATCAGAAATCTTCCAGCAAACAAAAGCCCAGGTCCAGAAGGCTTCACAGCTGAATTCTACCAAAAATTTCTAGAAGAGCTAACACCTATCTTACTGAAACTATTCCAGAAAATTGAAGAGGAAGGTAAACTTCCAAACTCATTCTATCAGGCCACCATCACCCTAATACCAAAGCCTCACAAAGATGCCACAAAAAAAGAAAACTACAGGCCAATATCACTGATGAACATAGATGCAAAAATTCTTAACAAAATTCCAGCAATCAGAATCCAACAACACATTAAAACGATCATACACCATGACCAAGTGGGCTTTATCCCAGGGATGCAAGGATTCTTCAATATCCACAAATCAATCAATGTAATTCACCACATTAACAAATTGAAAAATAAAAGTCATATGATTATCTCAATAGATGCAGAGAAGGCCTTTGACAAAATTCAACATCCATTTATGATAAAAACTCTCCAGAAAGCAGGAATAGAAGGAACGTACCTCAACATAATAAAAGCTATATATGACAAACCCACAGCAAACATTATCCTCAATGGTGAAAAATTGAAAGCATTTCCCCTAAAGTCAGGAACAAGACAAGGGTGTCCACTTTCACCACTACTATTCAACATAGTTCTGGAAGTTTTGGCCACAGCAATCAGAGCAGAAAAAGAAATAAAAGAATCCAAATTGGAAAAGAAGAAGTAAAACTCTCACTGTTTGCAGATGACATGATCCTCTACATAGAAAATCCTAAAGACTCGACCAGAAAACTACTAGAGCTAATCAATGAATATAGTAAAGTTGCAGGATATAAAATCAACACTCAGAAATCCCTTGCATTCCTATACACTAATAATGAGAAAGTAGAAAAAGAAGTTAAGGGAAACAATTCCATTCACCATTGCAACGAAAAGAATAAAATATTTAGGAATATACCTACCTAAAGAAACTAAAGACCTATATATCAAAAACTATAAAACACTGATGAAAGAAATCAAAGAGGACACTAATAGATGGAGAAATATACCATGTTCATGGATTGGAAGAGTCAATATAGTGAAAACGAGTATACTACCCAAAGCAATCTACAGATTCAATGCAACCCCTATCAAGCTACCAACAGTATTTTTCACAGAACTAGAACAAATAATCTCAAGATTTGTATGGAAATACAAAAAACCTCAAATAGCAAAAGCAATCTTGAGAAAGAAGAATGGAACTGGAAGAATCAACTTGCCTGACTTCAGGCTCTACTACAAAGCCACAGTCATTAAGACAGTATGGTACTGGCACAAAGACAGACATAGAGATCAATGGAACAAAATAGAAAGCCCTGAGATAAATCCACACACATATGGACACCTTATCTTCTACAAAGGAGGCAAGAACATACAATGGAGTAAAGACAGCCTCTTTAACAGGTGGTGCTGGGAAAACTGGTCAACCACTTGTAAAAGAATGAAACTAGATCACTTTCTAACACCACACACAAAAATAAACTCAAAATGGATTAAAGATCTAAATGTAAGACCAGAAACTATAAAACTCCTAGAGGAGAACATAGGCAAAACACTCTCCGACATAAATCACAGTAGGATCCTCTATGATACACCTCCCAGTATACTGGAAATAAAAGCAAAAATAAACAAATGGGATCTAATTAAAATTAAAAGCTTCTGCACAACAAAGGAAACTATAAGTAAGGTGAAAAGACAGCCTTCTGAATGGGAGAAAACAATAGCAAATGAAGCAACTGACAAACAACTAATCTCAAAGATATACAAGCAACTTATGCAGCCCAACTCCAGAAAAATAAACGACCCACTCAAAAATGGGCCAAAGAACTAAATAGGCATTTCTCCAAAGAAGACATACGATGGCTAACAAACTCATGAAAAGATGCTCAACATCACTCATTATCAGAGAAATGCAAATCAAGACCACCATGAGGTATCATTTCACATCAGTCAGAATGGCTGCAATCCAAAAGTCTACAAGCAATAAATGCTGGAGAGGGTGTGGAGAAAAGGGAACCCTCTTACACTGTTGGTGGGAATGCAAGCTAGTACAGCCACTATGGAAAACAGTGTGGAGATTCCTTAAAAAAATTGCAAATAGAACTGCCTTATGACCCAGCAATCCCCCTGCTGGGCATATACACCGAGGACAGAATTGAAAGAGACACATGTACCCCACTGTTCATTGCAGCACTGTTTATAATAACCAGGACATGGAAACAACCTAGATGTCCATCAGCAGATGAATGGATAAGAAAGCTGTGGTACATATACACAATGGAGTATTACTCAGCCCTTAAAAAGAATAAATTTGACTCAGTTCTAATGAGATGGATGAAACTGGAGCTGATCATACAGAGTGAAGTAAGCCAGAAAGAAAAACACCAGTACAGTATACTGACACATATATGGAATTTAGAAAGATAGTAATGATGACCCTGTATGTGAGACAACAAAAGAGACACAGAGGTATAGAACAGACTTTTGGCCTCTGAGGGAGAGGGAGAGGGAGAGGGTGGGATGATTTGGGAGAATGGCACCGAAACATGTATACTATCATATAGGAAATGAAGTGCCAGTCTATGTTCAGTACAGGATACAGGATGCTTGGGGCTGGTGTATGGGATGATCCAGGGAGATGGTGTGGGGTCGGAGGTGGGAAGGGGCTTCGACATTAGGGAGATCGTGTACACTTGTGGCTGATTCATGTCAATGTATGGCAAAACCAATACAGTATTGTAAAGTAGAATAAAGTATTAAAAATAAATAAATAAAGTATCTAAAATAGCCAAATTCATAGAGTCAAAAGTGGAAGCTGGTTTCCAGGGACTGGAGGAAGGGGAGATAGGTAGCTACTTTTCTATGGAGGCAGGGTTTCAGTGAAGCAGAAAGAATAGGATCTAGAAATCTGCTATATAGCATGGCACCTATAGTCAATAATAATGTGTTGCATGGTTAAATACTTGTTAAGAGGGTAAATCTCATATTAAGTGTCTTACAACAGAAAAATAAAATACAAAATAGAAAAATTAAATTAAAAGGTATATACTAGGTGTTTTGCCTATCTCACTCTACTTAAATTCCAGGATCCCAGTGGCAGGAGCAGACAGCAACTCTGCACTGAAGACCTCTGCATGAAATCCACACTCTCAGGTTTTACTTACCTGTGGTACTGGTTTAATAGGTTTGATCATTAAGCCTCCAACAGTCACAGTGTTGGGAAACAGAGGCCGAACAAATTCAAAGGCAAAGTCAGAATTGACAAACCACAGCTCTGCTTTCTTTAGAAGATGAGATAAAACTGGCCTAGAACCTTCCTGGAAATGCTCTTTGATGGTGTTGTCAAAGGTAGAGTGTATTTGCCACTGCTCCACAGAGAAAACAAGTGACATCAGAAAATTCTTTACTCTACCCCAGAAGACCATATGGTCAGTTAGGAAAGACTGGAATACTGGAACATAAGACAAGGGGGCTTGGCAGGCCAAAGCCCAGTCTGCTAACTACTGTGGGAAGAATAGACACAAACAGCTTCCCAAGTTTCTCAGCAATTAGAAATGAACATAAGTCAAAGGTATCAACAACTATCAGGTCGAAGTTCTCATTCTTTAAGGAATCCATGATATCGCGTCTCCTTAGCAAATAACTGCATCGAGTCCCAAGTATTTCCATTAAATTTACAAAGTGTTCAGATTCTTTTCTGTAAGAAAAAAATTAATAACAAATACTCACTAGAGGTCTTAATTTCACAATATTTAGGATGATCTTCAGCTCAAAGAAAACATCCCAGTTAAGAAAAACCATATCTGACAGCCTATTTTTACCCACCAATTTTACTACTGTCCAAGAAATATCCTCTACTCTACCACTCTGGCCCAAGTATTTCTACTTCCTAAAATATACTCACTTCTTCCCCTCTCCTTTCTTTGACCAATTTAAATTCACCCACCATCATGCCAATTCAAGGTCGTTCTGCTTTGAGAGCCATCTCTGACTGTAGCAAATCTCATGGTTCCATGTCTATTTGATATATTCTGTGATGTTCTGTTTTATTTTCTGTATACTGACTTATGAGCGACTGTATTGTTTCCCAGCCAGGCTGTGGAAGTAACTTCATGACAGAGTCCATCAATACTGATGATGATTTTGCTTTTTTAAAATCATCTTATATATCCTGCATCTGATAGCTTGTCTCACACAAAGAACTTCCTGATACTAATATTAGAATCCAAATTCTACACTGAACATGAGATTTATATCCTTCTAATGTAAAGTTAAATGATTTAGAACAAACAAAAATGAAACTTTGTTTGAAACTTGTTAACAGTCTTTCTGCTTTATGTTCACTGGGGTATTTATAGTAGTTAATGCTCAGTTTTTACTGACACCAAATTAAGGCTCATTTATTACCCTGTTCCAGGAACTATTCTCCATCAATGTTTTTCCACCACTGCCTGCAAAGCAAATGATCCTTTTTGTATAGTCCAGGGAAAAATAGACAAGAATGTTTGTGGCCAGAGATCACAGGTACAGGTGTTTTGAAGACCCATGGGCCTCCTAGTCTAGCAAAGGACTGAAAGAATCAATGGCTCAGCAAACCCATAACCTGTACAATACTACACCATGTCAGCCCCTTAAAGAAGGCCAATAAGCTTGATAATTCATTAGCAATATGCATTAGATCTATTAGATCTATTGCATTAGCAATAGATTTCTACCTGCTCTTTAGAATCAATGTTGAGTGATGGTGATTAGCTGAAATTATCCTCTATTATATTTTTTAAAGATTCTACATAAAGAATGATTGCCAAATATCAGGGTAAATTCAAAATAGGAAGTACAAAGTCCTCAAAAGTAGAATATTAATCCTATCTGAAATTAAGTTGATTCATTGAAATAGATTTTAAGATTACACTGTGTGGTGTCCCCATGAACTATAGCCCACCAGGCTCCTCTTTCCATGGAATTCTCCAGGCAAGAAAACTAGAGAGGGTAACCATTCCCTTCTCCAGAGGATCTTCTTGACCCAGGGATTGAACCCAAGTCTCCTGCACTGCAGGCGAATTCTTTACAGTCTGAGCCATCAGGGAAGCCTTGTGCTCTACCATATTTAACATGTGTGTGTGTGTAGAACCAGTCTTCAAAGAAATCAATTTGCAAGAGAAGAAACAAGACATAGACTTAAAAAACATAGGCCTAACAACACAAGACAACACAAAGTTTCAAATGAGTACTTTAGATCAGATCTCTTAAAGTGGAGAGAATTTGATCTTCTAGTTTTAGAAAGTAAGAAAGTTTTAAGGAAAAGTCAGATTTGAACACAACCTTGATAATGAGTAGAATTTTTAAAGAAAGAATGGGGGTGGGTTAAGCCACTACAATTAGCCAACCGAGGCATGGATTTTGTCTTTCCTCTTATATGTCAAAGATAAAGAATTTTCTATATATCCCAGATGATGACAAAAACTCTCAGACACATCTCTCACTGTGCTTCATCAAGGTATTTGAGATATTTTTAACATATTTAAAAGAGCAGCATTTTAAGGTATGAAAAAAAAATAAATGTTCATGATGAGTGTTTTTCCATTCTTGAATTTATATAAGGAGAATGGAGAAAAAATAAGTATAAAATGGTGGGTAAGGTTTGTTTATCAACAATGAGAAATTAAGTTGTCTCTCCCTCCTTCTGTGTTGGGGAGAGTATACACAAAGTCTATAAGTGATGTATCGCCAACAAGATCCAGGGGCAACAATTCCTCATGACTATCTGCCACAAAATTCATGCTTTTAATGGAAAAAGGACAGTATACAGACTAGATAGTAAAAAAATCATCTGCTCCATCCATCCACCCACCACCCCATATCATTCATCCTTCTCTCCATCCATTTATCCATCAACTCATCTATTGCTCTTAAACTTATTCCCAGTATCCATGTATCCATCCATTTATTTGTATCACTAAAATAGTAGGTCTTTCACTGAGAGAATAAATTACCTGTTGTGTAAAGCTTCTGTCACAAACAAATCCAGACGTTTCCTTACTTCATTTTCAATATCTCCAGATGAATGCCAACTGATGACCTGGAATGAGTGTTCCTCTTTTTCTAAATCTAAGAAAATACCAACAGGGAAATATTTAATATGTCACTTAACTCAGATCAATATTAGCATGATATCATAGTCTACTTATTGCAATAATTTTATATATATTTAGATGTTTGCTTTTTCAGTTCGTTCTTGCCCTCTCATTCTTTTAATCATATGACAATACTTATTAAGAACTTTACAAATATTCAGTCACTTTTATTCGATTTAAAATGCTAGAGTTTCCATGTAAAGCCTTTGGCTAAAGGTAGTCCTCATTTTATGGGTGAGAAAACAAAAGATGACTGGGGTGTCAAACAAACTGTCAAGGATGAACACATAGTAAGTAGTATACTTTGTATTTAAGTTATATATAAATGTGTATATAATATATATACATACATTTGTGCACACATATATGCTATGAAAAAAATTAGGTCAACATACAGTGGGGAGGATTCTGGGAAGATGATAGAGTAGGAAGCAACAAAAATCTGTCTCTCCACCTAAACAACAAATGCACTGACAGAATCTTCTAAAATAATTATTTTGGAACTCGTAGTCCATGGAGGGCTTGCAACTTCCAGGGTGAAAAGATCAATAAAATTGACAAATATTCAGCTAGAAATACTAAGAAAAGAGAGAGAGAGAGAGAGAGAGAGAGAGAGAATACTCAAATTACTAAAATCCAAATTGAAAATGGTGTCATTGCCAATTACACAGAAATTAATATTATAAGAAATATTGTGAACAACTGTACACCAACAAATTGGATAATCTAGATGAAATTTTAAAATTCCTAGAGACATAAAACCAATTAATAGTAAATCATAAAGAAATAGAAATTTTGAATAGATTTATAAGTCAAAAGGAAATTAAATCAGCAGTCAAAATCTCTCAATAAAATCAAGTCCTGGATCCAAAAGTTTCACTAGTAAATCCTACCAAACATTTAAAGAAGAAATGCCTCTTCTCAATATGCTGCTGCTGCTGCTAAGTCGCTTCAGTCGTGTCCGACTCTGTGCGACCCCAAAGACAGCTCCCTCACCCCTGGGATTCTCTAGGCAAGAATACTGGAGTGGGTTGCCATTTCCTTCTCCAATGCATGAAAGTGAAAAGTCAAAGTGAAGTCACTCAGTCATGTCTGACTCTTAGCAACCCCATGGACTGCAGCCTACCAGGCTCCTCCATCCTGCTCCTTCTCAAATTGTTCCAAAGAGTTGAACAGATGGAAACACTTCCAAACTCATTTTATGAAGCCAGCATTTCCCTGCTACCAAAACCAGACAGTTCAGTACAGTTCAGTCATGCACTCGTGTCCAACTCTTTGTGACCCGATGGACTGCAACACACCAGGCTTCCGTGTCCATCACCAACTCCTGGAGCTTGCTCAAATTCATGTCCATCGAGTCAGTGATGCCATCCAACCATCTCATCTGTCATCCCCTTCTCCTCCGGCCTTCAATCTTTCCCAACATGAGGGTCTTTTCTAAGGAGTCATTTCGTCGCCTCAGGTAGCCAAAGTATTGAGTTTCAGCTTCAGCATCAGTCCTTCCAATGAATATTCAAAACTGATTTCCTTTACAATTGACTGGTTTGATTGCCTTACAGTCCAAGAGGCTCTCAAGAGTCTTCTCCAACAGCACAGTTTGAAAGCATCAATTCTTCAGCATTCATCGTTCTTTATAGTCCAATTCTCATATCCATACATGACTACTGGAAAAACCATAGCCTTGATTAGATGGACCTTTGTTGGCAAAGTAATGTCTCTGCTTTTTAATACACTGTCTAGGTTTGTCATAGCTTTTCTTCCAAGGAGCAAGCATCTTTTAATTTCATGGCTGCAGTCACCATCTGCGATGATTTTGGAGCCCAAGGAAATAAAATCTCTCTCTGTTTCCATTGTTTCCCCTATCTGTTTGCCATGAAGTGATGGGATCAGACACCATGATCTTTGTTTTTTGAATGCTGAGTTTTAAACTAGCTTTTTCATTCTTCTCTTTCGCCTTTATCAAGAGGCTCTTTAGTTTCTCTTTGCTTTCTGCTAAGTGTGGTATCATCTGCATATCTGAGGTTATTGATGTTTCTCCCAGCAATCTTGATTCCAGCTTGTGCTTCATCCAGCCTGGCATTTCACATGATGTACTCTGCATATAAGTTAAACAAGTAGAGTGACAATATACAGCCTTGATGTACTCCTTTCCCAATCTGGGAAAGTCAGACAAGCACACTATGAAAAACGGAAACATATAGACTAATGTCCTTTATGAACATTGATTCAAAAGCCCTTAACAAAAAAGCAGCAAATCAAATTCAACAGAATATGAAGAGGATTATACATGATGATTTATTCCTCAAAGGCAAAGATAGCTCAGTAAACAAAAACCAATTGATAAAAGATACCAGATTAACAGAATGAAGGACAAAAATCACATGACCAATTCAACTGATGCAAGCATTTGATAAAATTCAACATCCATTCGTAATTTAAAAAAAAACACTCATCAAACTAGGAACAGAAGGAAACTACCTCAACTCTTGAGAGTCCGTTGGACTACAAGGAGATCCAACCAGTCCATCCTAAAGGAGATCAGCCCTGGGTGTTCATTGGAAGGACTGATGTTGAAGTCGAAACTCCAATACTTTGGCCACCTCATGCGAAGGGCTGACTCATTTGAAAAGACACTGATGTGGGAAAGATTGAGGGCAGGAGGAGAAGGGGATGACAGAGGATGAGATGGCTGGATAGCATCACTGACTCAATGAGCATGAGTCTGAGTCAGCTCCAGGAGTTGGTAATGGACAGGGAGGCCTGGCGTACTGCAGTTCATGGGGTCTCAAAGCGTTGGACACAACTGAGCAACTGAACTGAACTGAACCTCAACATAATAAAAACCATATATGAAAAACCAATAGCAAAAATTATACTCAGTGAAGAAAGACTGAAAACTTTCCACTAAGGTTAGTAACAAGGCAAGGAGACTTCTTAACTATTTCTATTCAATATAGTATTGGAAGGTGTAGCCAGAGTAGTCAGGCAAAGGAAGCAAGGAAGGGAAAAAGGGCATTCAAATTGGAAAGGAAGAAGTAAAAGAATCTCTGTTCACAGATGATGTAATCTTACATGTTAAAAACCCTAAAGATCCTGCACACACAAAAAATGTTAGGACTAAAAAGTGAATTCATCAAAGTAGCAAGATAAAAAGTTCACACATAAAAATCAGCTCCCTTTCTATACTATAAATAAATACTCTAAAATATTTTCCAAAATAATTCCAAATACAATAGCATCAAAAAGAATAAAGTACTTGGGATTTAGTTTAGCCAAAGAGTTGAAAGATTTGTGAAGTGAAAACTGCAAAGCAATGTTGAAGGAAATTAGAGAAGACAAATAAATGTAAATACATTCCATATTCATGAATTGGAAGAGTCAGTTGTTAAGATGCCAATACCACCCAAAATGATCTACAGATTCAATGCAATCTCTATCAAAATCCCAATGATGTCTTTGCAGTAATAGAAAAAAAAAAATCTTAAAACTCCTTTGAAATCTCTGCTGCTGCTGCTGCTGCTGCTGCTGCTGCTGCTAAGTCGTGTCAGTCGTGTCCGACTCTGTGCGACCCCACAGACGGCAGCCCACCAGGCTCCTCTGTCCTTGGGATTCTCCAGGCAAGAACACTGGAGTGGGTTGCCATTTCCTTCTCCAGTGCATGAAAGTGAAAAGTGAAAGTGAAGTCACTTAGTCATGTCTGATTCTTAGCGACCCCATGGACTGTAGCCTACCAGGCTCCTCTGTCCATGGGATTTTCCGAGCAAGGATACTGGAGTGGGGTTCCATTTCCTTCTCCAGGAGATCTTCCCAACCCAGGGATTGAACCCAGGTCTCCTGCGCTGTAGGCAGATTCCTCACCGTTGGAGCCACCAGGGAGCTCTTTAGAACAGTCTAAACAAGAGCAAAACTGGAAATTCATCTTCAGAATTTTATAATTGCTCAGGCTTATTTTTTCCAACAAAGCTTCTTAATTTTGTAATTTTTTTTTAAAATTTAAGTTTTAGCAACTCTGATGGAGAAACCCAGAGCTTAAAGTCCCAGATTCACCCAACAGAGGGGACAATAGAGGATGAGATGGTTGGATGTCATCACCAACTCAATGGACGTGAGTCTGAGTGAACTCTGGGAGTTGGTGATGGACAGGGAGGCCTGGCGTGCTGCAGTTCATGGGGTCACAAAGAGTTGGACACAGCTGAGCGACTGAACTGAGCTGAACTGATTAACTTGCTTTGTGAACTCAAACAAATCATTCAAGTTCCCTGAGCCTCTGTATCCTTATCCGTCAACAGAGAAAAGCTGATCAGATTGATAACTTCATTTTAGCTGAAACTCTTTCAACCAGTGTCACTAGATTTAGTAACTCAAGAACTTCTGACATTGCTGTATACAACTTATGAGATGACTGATTTTGCAATAATAATGTATGGAGGCTTGCCTGAAATAAAGTGGCATCCAGATAAGGGCGTAAACTATAGACAAATAAAATGTAGGAGGTTATTGAGATATCCAGCACTTGTATGACTCAGGGAACTCAAACCAGGGCTCGACACCAACCTAGAGGGGTGGAATGGGGACGAAGGTGCAAGGGATATTCAAGCAGGAGGGGACATGGGTAGACCTATGGCTGATTTATGTTGATGTTTGGTAGAAAGCTCAATACTGTAAAGCAAGTATCCTTCAATTAAAAATAAATAGGTCTAAAAATAAAATGCTTCTAAAAAATGAAGGAACATTTTCAAAAAAAAAAAAAAGATATCCAGCACTTAACATAAACACACATACACCCCACACACATTTTGTCCATTATTTCAATACTAGATTCAAAAAGTTTTGTGTTAAGCAGTACATACAAAGGGCATTGCCTCTTTTTGGCTGAGATTGAAGAATTCAATAATTATGAAAAAAAAAAAACCTGAGGCTAGAATTCTTCCTCTGTTAGAAAGCATAGTGACGTTATGACCATGATCCTGAAGAATCTGAGACACCCGCTGCATTAGTAGAACATGGCTTCCACCTAGGAACAGTATATATCATTTTTGTTAAGATGAGAACCGAGGGTGTGAAATTGATGTGGAAGTGTGGGGCAAACCCGGGTAAGAGAACAGAAAGCTGACAGTGAGTAGAGAAAGATGAGTTTCTCCAGTTCCTCTTTGTCACTCCAGTATGTTAAGCCCCAAACTGGATACCTATATTCTGCCTGCCCAGATCTTTGACCTAGGGCAATCCTTCACTAAAGATTCCCTCTTATGACGTGTGGTCTTTGCAACAATGTAATGTAATTTTGGTGTTTAAGTCTTTGGAGTTCCTGATCCTAAGGCATACACTGCATTTTAGCTGGGGGCTTATGGAGATGCCATAGCCTAAAGAAATAACTGTACTGGTAGATATTCTGGCCCAGTGCCATGCATGTGAGTGTGGAGTGTCCCTAATAGGCAGTCAATCCAAGCTATTTCTGAAGTCCTTCTCTTTGAACATGAATGCTAGAGTAGGAGCCAGAAATACGGAAGCTTGAATTTGGTTCTAAGAAACAGCCATTGGAAGAAAAGATGTGGAGCCACCACTTAGAGCCAAAATGCTTGAGATTCAAATATATTGCACAGGAAGTTTCTCAGTTGAATGTCTCACATCCATTAAGACAAGCAGGAAAACTGTGGGCTCCATAGGATGGGCTTGCAGTATCTTATATGCATGAGAAACAGAACATCCATCCTAGGACAATCCTGGGATCTTTAAGAAACAGAGGCTTAATCCTTGGGAGAGATGTGAGCTCCATGACACCAATATTCTATCTAAAATTATGTACTATCGTGGGGCATTTTCCTTGCATCTATGAGTCTCAGCAGCAGAGAAAGCCAGATCTCCAGGAAAGGGACAGACTTGCTAAAGTTGGGAAGTGGGGGTCGTTAGAGAGAGGAAAGTCCCACAGTCATCAGGTCAGTGGTGAGTAGTATGTGCAAGGCTCAGTTGATAAGTCGTGTCCAACTCTATGCAACCCCATAGACTATGTAGCCCATCAGGCTCCTCTGTCCAGGGAATTTCCCAGCCAAGAATATTGCTGTGGATTGCCATTTCCTTCTCTGGGGATCTTCCCGACCCAGGGATGGAAACCCTGGTCTCCTGAATGGGCAGGTGGATTCTCTTCCACTGAGCCAGCTGGGAAACCCAGAGAGTGGTACAGAGCTACATAGTGTATATCTGTGGAAGTCACTCTAGTATTTTATATCCATACTTGTGTTGCCTGAGGTAACACAAATTACATAAACATAGTACCCCTGCTTAGACTGCCTGCTCTTGTTCACATTAACTGTTGGAAGAAATGGTTGCGAGGAAGAAGAGGTTGGCACAGACACAGCTGTTCACATGGCTCTTCATAAGGGGCAAAGGTGGAGCTTCTGGCACCCGGTTAACTGCCCCAACTCTGTCCTTGGAGTTGATGCTGGAGAACAGTGTACTTTCAAGAGAGAAAACTTTTTCTCCATTACCTCTATCATTTAAAAATAGGTTTATAATAGGCTTTTAGAAATCCCCACTGTAAAAAGGAAAAGAGTGGAATCTGTGGAAGAGGATGGTTTTGAGGTAAGAAATCAATCATAAGTGAATTCCCAGTATGTGCCAGGAGAGAGGTCTGTTGTGCTCTCATAAAGGCACCTCATTCCCCTGACCCTCAGGAAATAAAGGGGGAGGCCCAGTGAGAGGAATTCTGTCTTTCTTCCAGATCTAGGATCCCCAGGTTTTCTGGGATCTAAAAGCAAGCTAGAGAGCCCACCATCTTTTCAGGATGGGTCAAATAAAACTCTTGGAGAAACTCCATCCTCTGAGGACTCCTTATCCTGATAAAATTTCCCCTTTTGTCTTCTGCTCTCTAAGGGGCAAAAGTAATGGAAATAAAACTGGGTCC
Source organism: Nanger dama (assembly GCA_917880005.1). NCBI lineage: Eukaryota > Metazoa > Chordata > Mammalia > Artiodactyla > Bovidae > Nanger > Nanger dama. Next base: position 1,233,465 of record CAKJTW010000040.1, read on the forward strand.
ACATGCGCAGAATCAACGGCTCCACTCTTCAAAAGCTTCCATCAGCACGGGTGAGACAGGGGCTCCCAAATGCGCCCCTGCCCTGGGGTCCTCCCGTCTGCCCGCCCGCTCAGTATTCCAGTTAGGAAACAGTCCCAGTTCCTGCTGCTGTCCCAGGAGCCTAAAATGGACTCCGCCTTCTACTTTCTACTGGCATGTGCTGCACACCCATCAGAAGTTCAGCGTGACCCCTTCAAATTCCCGCAGGTACCGCGGAGGAGACGGCCTGGGGTCTCAAGCTCAGAAATAGACCAAAACTGGTTCCCGCTGTGCCCAGGGGAAGCGCATCCAGAGCAAATAAAAAGAGGATAGGAAACTGCTCCTCTTCCCCAGGGCTATCAATAATTTCACCTTGGTAGTAGAGACCTCTCTTTGCCCCACAACCCTCGCCAGCCTCTCCCTCCTCCAGCCTGGGACACAAGCCCAGCCTGGAAACGCCCCTCTGATTAAAGGGGCTGTTGGCAGGACTCCTGGCCAGGAGCCTGAGACAAGCCTGTCCTGATTCTCCGACCAAGCACTCACCCAGTGAGGATATAGTCAGGATTTTGGCGGCCTCTGAGAGCAGGAGAGCAGGCAGTAAATATACGACTGGAAGAAACACCCGCTGCGCCCCCATCGTCGCTCCAGAGAGGCTGCGGAGCCGAGCCCGAGGCTGCGCGCCCGGCTCCCTGGAACCCGCGCGCCCTCCGCACGCGCAGCCGCAGGCAGGGAAGGAAAGACGCAGGCCGGGAGCCGGGGACAGAGATCCTGCGGGTGTTTGCTCTGTACGTACGTCTGGCCCTTTGGACTCTGCTCCCCAGGGAAGTACACCATTGGATATTCTGTCCTCATCCTCCCTAAATCTGGGCAGGGGGAAGGAGGGATTAGTGTGCTTAACCCTCTCAGTCCACGTAATCACCACACTTTCCGGATAGGAAATCACATCGAAGAAAGTTATACCTCCAAATGGTGCCAATCCAACTCTCTTTCAGGGATCCATCCAGAAGTTATGGGACCCCATCTCCTTTCGAACTGCTCTAAAGATCTCCTAGGGCCATCGGAACGCTCCATTTCCCTGGTACCTGCTTAAAATCTCTCATGGTCCCATGCTCAGGATCTCAGAAATTGATTACCAAAGGAAAGTGATTTACCTTTATTGCTCAGAGTTTCTTTGGAAAGTACTGAGTAACTCATCATGAAAGTTGCTAGTGTAGTGATTTAAACACCTCTGGAAGTCCAGGTTCAGAAGAATGAACCTCTAAAAGCTGAAACTATAATTCTGAATGAGAATCATAAAATAGGATTGGTGAACAACAAGATGTTCTGTTTTTATAAAAGTATGAAATTTTTCTTTAGAAAAAATCTTAAACTCTCCTAATAATTATTTCACTTTTTTCCCTTCCAAGTCCCTCCTCTCTGTGTTTAGGCTATATTGTTTGAGGCTATGTGAATATATGTGTTGTGGTGGTTTAGTCTCTCAGTCATGTCCGACTCCTGCAGCCCATGGACTGTAGCCCACCAGGGTTTCCCAGAAAAGAATGCTGGAGTGGGTTGCCATTTCTTTCTCCAAGAGAGCTTCCACATCCAAGGATTGAACCCATGTCTCTTGCATTACAGGTGGATTCTTTACTGCTGAGCCACCAGGGAAGCCAGATTACAAGCATACACACTGATAACTGTCGTCTTTTCAGATATTATGTCTTCTCAGTGGTGGGGGTGGGGGATTGATCTGCAATATGAAGGTACCGTTTGACATTAGTGTAATCACATTACCTTATCTACAAACTTATTCAAATTTGATCAACTGTCTCAATAGATATCCTGTATTGTAATATTAATTTCTGGTGCAGGAATCAGTCTGGGATCACACACCGCATTTAGCTATCATGTCTGTTTCATCCCCTTTAGTAAGGATTGATTTCTTAGCCTTTCTGTTTTTCTTTCATGTCTGACATTTATTTTGTAAAATGGCTCTCAACTTGGGTTTGTCTGATGCTTTCTCATTCTACTTCACATTACAGAGTTTTTAGCAGGAATACCACAAAAGCTGTGTTGATTCCATCAGTGACTCACAGCAGGAAGCCCGTGATGTCAGTCTGTCCTAATGCTAGTGATAATAACTTTGATCACTTGTTGAAGGTGGTGTCCAGTGAGATTCCCAACTGTAAAACTACTATTTTTTAACCCAAATTAGGAAATAAGTTGTGGGGAGACCTTTTGAAACTGTGTAAATTCTGTTCTTCATCAAATTTCACTCACTCATTTTATTATGTTTTCTACTTTTGCCTGATTCAGTTATTCCTTTTGTGACAAATTAATGATTTTAACTCCATTTTCTTTCTTCATTTATCATACAGCATTCTGTTGTATGGACATGAGTTTGAGCAAACTCTGGAAGATAGGGAAGGGCAGGGAAGCCTGGTGTGCTTCAGTCCAGGGGTCGCAAAAAGTCAGACACATCTTAATGTATAAACAGCAAATACTGTTGCTAAAAAAAGTTTTGCCTTCTGCCTCATCTATTTAATTATCTCTCTACCTATCTATCTGTCTCTATTCATTTATTATCAGTCTTTACTCCTGGATCCACATTTCTCCAATGGGATATACTCTCTTACCATCATTATTTTAGAGACTTTTCTTTCTTGCTTGCGCATGATTTCTAGACACATCTTGTACTTTCCCTTCCTCTGTTTTACATTTATCCATTCCTTTAGGAACGTTTTAGTAGGAATTGGTGTTTAGAACCCTGGATATGCCACTAGAAGTACTCACTGCTATTGAAGCACCACTGTTTGTATCCTCCAAATGGACAGTTGTGAAATATATCGTGCTCAGTCGCTTCAGTCATGTCCAACCCTTTGCAACCCTATGAACTGTAGCCCACCAGGCTCCTCTGTCCATGGAATTCTCCAGGCAAAGAATACTGGAGTGGGTTGCCATTCCTTTCTCCAGGAAGTCTTCCCAGCCCAGGGATTGAATCCATGTCTCCTGCAGCTTCTGCATCACAGGTGGATTCTTTACTGCTGAGCCACTGGGGAAACCTGTGAAATATACAGATATAGATATAAATAGTACATACCTGTATCTCTCTATATAGTCAGGTTTATATCTAGTTTATTAAAAAAGCACGCATTCACACTGATACCTTCAATTTCAATACAAACCAGTGATGATTCTAATCTTTGCCACTTTCACACTTGTAATTTCCTTTTAAAGTTAAAAAATCTGACTCTCAAACTCTTTGTTGTATTGATACTTACTTCTTTGCTCAGTCATACTGAGCACTGAAAGAAGGTGCCAATATACTAATCCACCAACTGTGAACAACAAACCTACTTAACAGACCACACAGTTTTTGCAGTTCTCTTTTTTTTTGTACTGACAGCACAGTCTTTAAAGTATTGTGTTCAAGCGGCAATTGTGAGATCAGATTTATGGTTACCAGAGGAAGGGGGTGGGGCGGGGGTATTGGGAGTATAAAAATTTTAGATGGCATGATTCAAATGAACTCTAAAAATTTGTGAATATCAGAGAAATAGCATAACATTTGATGATATTAAATAGTTACTATTCATTTGGAGAAGCATCATAATGTTATTGTGGCTATTTATTTAAAAAGAGATACCTTGGCTTTTCAGATCCATTCTGGAAGACAGATGAAGTATCAGGGTGTTTTGGATTTGCTTCAGAATAATTTGGGGCAGGGGATGGAGGCAATGTTGAAAATAGGTGGGAATATAGAGGAAAGAAGATTTGCCAGGAGTTTATAATCTTAAATGTTGGACATGGGAGAATTCTGATTTTACAAATATTAGACATTTGTCTTTAAAAACTTCTTAAACTCTTCCACTATGATTCTAATTTTTCTTGCTGTTCCAGTTTTTGGGGTCACACTAGTAGTGTGTATACATTTTCATAGTTTCACACAGTCCCAGTGAAATAACTCACCTTCATTAGAAAAGTACCAATTTTGTCTCTAGTAAAGCTTTTCACCTCGAGTCTGTCTGATGTTATTCCTAATTATTCAGGTCTTCTTTTCCATAGCATTCATGGCCTGTCTTTTTCTATCCTTTTATACTCAACCCTCCTGTATCCCCATGTTTTAGATTTGCCTCTTGAAATGGCAATTAGCTTGTTGTTAATCAAGCCAGTCAATATTTGTATCTGAACCGAAGTGTATAGGTGTACATCCACCATGTTCTTATCTCTCCCTCTTATTCTTTCTTTTCTTCTCTGTTTTGTCTTCCTTTTCAGCTTGGAATACTTTTTGTTACTTCATTTTCTCTCTCTAATGATTCCTCTCTTGCCTCTTTTCTGCAAATAAAGTATCCCAGATTCACAACATGCCTTTACCACTTATCAAGGTCAAAATTAATCCTTATCTTTACCTACTTCTGGGCAACACAAGGACCGTAGAAGTTCTATTTACCCCCTCCTGAAAAATATCCCTTACATGCTATTTTTGTCACACATTTGGAGTCTATATTTTTAACCTCAGGAAATATTATTTTTACTTTAATTATTAATTGTATTTATTAAAGACTTCACACCAGATTTCAGAGAACTCAGTAAGTAAATGAGGAGATACTGAGGCATTACAGAGTTGATAGCTATGGAAGGCCACCACCACCCCTTGTGCTAAGGGAACAAAAAGAAAGAAGTGAGAATTACTAAAATTTAGAGCCTTGGTAAAGAATCTGCCTGCCATGCAAGAGACCCCTGTTTGATTCCTGGGTTGGGAAGGTCTGCTGGAGAACGGATAGGCTACCCACTCCAGTATTCTTGAGCTTCCCTGGTGGCTCAGCTGGTAAAGAATCCACCAATGTGGGAGACCTGGGTTCGATCCCTGGGTTGGGAAGATCCCCTAGAGAAGGGAATGGCTACCCACTCTTGTATTCTGGCCTGGAGAATTCCATAGACTGTGTAGTCCATGAGGTCGCAAAGAGTCGGACACGACTGAGTGACTTTCACTTTGAGTCTTGGTGGTGAGAGCCATGCAAAGCTCGGAAAAAGGGAAGGTGTCTTGCTCATCTGGTGCTGATGCTTTAGGACCACAGAACTGAAACCCAGACCTGGGAGGGGCAGTCACCAGCCTGCCAGTATCTGCCAGTGCCTGCTAATATCTGTGAGGGGCCCAGTGAAGCTGACTCCAGTATTTCGGAAGAGCTGCAAACCGCCACTGCCCCCATGAAAAACCATCCTGTGGTGTTGCTGGCATAAGCAGGGAGCACACAGGATGTCCCAGTCCCCACCTGTCCCTGCGGCCTTCCTCTGGTGTCGCCTGTTTGCAAAGTCTCAGAGGAAGGGAGCTGGGCATGCATTTGGCAGATTGCCGGTGTCACAAGGCAGGGCAAAGTTTCTTGAAGCTGAGAAACAACAGCTTCATAACTGGTATACCTGGCTTGCCGTTTCTGGAACCAGAAATCCAACTGCCTCATTCCTGGTCTCATGGTTGTAATAGCAAATAACTGTTATTTCTATATCAATATTTTAAAAATGTAATTCTCTTGATTGTATTTGCATTTGAACATGATAAAAAGTTCAAATACATTTTTTATTTTCAAAACTATTGAATAGATAAAATTATCTTTTTAAAAAATGGACTTCCCTGGTGGTCCAGTGGTTAAGAATTTGCCTGCCAATGCAGAGAACCCAAGTTCAATTTCTGCTCTGGGAAGATCCCATATGACACGGAGCAACCAAGCTCGGGTGCCCCAACTACTGAAACCCATGCACTCTAGAGCCCACGTACCATAACTAGAGAGTAGCTCTCGCTCTCTGCGAGTCCCTAGTTTCCATAATCCCAGTGCAAGACCAGTGAATGCAGCCACTTACCACAACTTCAACATACCATTTCACATTGGATCAGAAAGAAAATGTCAGGCCAAATACTCTAAATTTGCTCTTAGTGGACAGGTAGGAAACATCAGCCAGGTGAGTCTCTATCTATACTGTACATACATATTTTAATTAAATTTTTAATTGTGGAAAAGTCACTATTTCATTCATGCTCCTGTTCTTAATGTTTTGAATGATATAGCTATCCAGTGATGGACAGATGTCAATGTCTAATAATATATAGAATTCTATAAATAATCTGCAACTACAGTCTCGTTAATGTATGACTTTTATTTCTTGGTGATGGGTTTAAGGATTTGCATTGTCCAAACTTCTAGCTTCCTGCTGTCTTTCAGGACTCATGTTTCCCTTGGTTGCTTTTTCTTTTTACCCAATACCCAAAGAGAGCTTTCGTTCCCTTTTACCCTCTCCTTCTTCAGAAATGAAGTGTTTCCAAGACCATTACCTTGGGTCCTCTCATGTTGTCATATCCCTTTCCTGTTGTCATAGCTTTGATCTACCAGGACTTTTTTTCAAGATTTTTATACAAAATGGAGTTATTTTCCTTCTAGGTGCAGTTTTAACTCATTCTTGGGCCTTCTATGGCCTTTTTCTCTTTTCATATTATTCTTCTTGACTTACCCTCTAGAACTTTGTAGTTACCACTTATGGGAAGGTGTGGGTTTTATTTGCTCTTGTTGTTTGAACTTCTTTAGACTGTAAATGGTATCGGATTCTCTGTAGCTTATGGAGGGCAAAGCCAGGAGAAAAGGCCCTGTGTCATGCTCTGCCTCCTCAGTCCTGTTCCCTACTACCAGCATTTTACAAACCTTAATGCCAAGCAAAGGGGAGATTAGCAAAGAGTTGGGTAGGCTTAATGAACAGTTTGGGGACAGTACATATGAATGCTTAGGTTAAAACTGGCACCTGTTAATGGGTCTAACATCCACATACTCCCGCACATGGAGGGCCATTTTGGTTTTTAACCTTCAGTCAATAGTATAAAGGCTTCTGCACAGAAGTTTTCAGAGGTATCCTGATTGACAAGATAATCCATTTGCAAATCACACGTTCTACAGAACTCTAAATAAGGTGACTTTCATCCTTCTGAAACCACAAAACTTAGTTCCTACTCATTTGTGGAAATAATCCCTTGATGGGCAGCACGTCTTCCTCTCTGTACTGTCCTTGGAATCAACAGTCACAATTCCATCTCCTTCTTCTCATCTGCAAGGGATTGAGGCTGGGGCTCTGTGAAGGAAACCACTCCCTCCCTTACCCTGACTGTGGTCCCCATCACACTGAGAAAGTCATTGAGGTCAACTCTGAGCCAGATGTCACCTCAGTCCCAGTCAGAGATGGTAACCAAAGGACAAAAGTTATTCTTTTCATTGTGCCAAGATTGTCTGATGATTTGATAGTCAGATATGTTCAGGAACTGATTTCATGATCCCAATCCTTACATGTTTTCATATCTAGAAAAATACTAAATCCTTTCATAGTGATATGAGCTCCTCATGACTAGCAGAAAACTTTTGTAAAGTAAGTGCTTAGTTGCACTGAACTTCTCCTTCACCAAAATCTTATATATTGACCTTCCACCACTACCTGTTTGGGACAGTCTCTCAGAGCTATCTGAAGTGCTGTCTCCCAGGTCTGAGTCCTCATTTTGCCCCAAATAAAATTTAACTCGCAACTCTCACACTGTGAATCTGTTTTAGTCAACACTATAAATATCAATAACCTCAGATATGCAGATGACACCCTTATGGCAGAAAGTGAAGAGGAACTGGTCCCATCACTTCATGGCAAGATGGGGAAACAGTGGAAACAGTGTCAGACTTTTATTTTGGGGGGCTCCAAAATCACTGCAGATGGTGACTGCAGCCATGAAATGAAAAGATGCTTACTCCTTGGAAGGAACGTTATGACCAACCTAGATAGCATATTCAAAAGCAGAGACATTACTTTGCCAACAAAGGTTCATCTAGTCAAGGCTATGGTTTTTCCAGTGGTCATGTATGGATGTGAGAGTTGGACTGCTGTGAAGAAAGCTGAGTACTGAAGAACTGATGCTTTTGAACTGTGGTGTTGGAGAAGACTCTTGAGAGTCCCTTGGACTGCAAGGAGATCCAACCAGTCCGTTCTGAAGGAGATCGGTCCTGGGTGTTCATTGGAAGGACTGATGCTAAAGCTGAAACTCCAATACTTTGGCCACCTCGTGCAAAGAGTTGACTCATTGGAAAAGACCCTGATGCGGGGGAGGGATTGAGGGCAGGAGGAGAAGGGAATGACAGAGGGTGAGATGGCTGGATGGCATCACCGACTCCGGGAGTTGACAAAATTTCAAAACACAAAAAATTAATCTTCTATGAGTCAAGCATTTGGGAGAGTTTTTGGCCCTTTGCCACATGCAGCAAACACTACAGGTTGTTTAACCCATCACCCATTTACAGCTGCTAATCCTCACCAGTTTCCAATGCAGAAATTTTTCCTAGCTTCTCTTACAGTCTTGACTGGTTCAGTGACAAGATTCTAGGCAAGAGGAAAGAAGCCTCTTGGTGAGAGGAGGAGGGAAGGTAATTTTGTGAAAATGTTTACAAGCTCATATTTCCCCTTCTCCGTTTTTGTCCTCCTTGGGACATGAACATGAATGATATTTGGAGCTGGGCAGCCATCTAGAAACCATGAGGGGAATTATAAACATGTTCTTCCTGACATTGTAGAGCTATGGAACCATTGCCAGCAGTTGCCTGCTTCCTCCCATCTACTTCTCATGAAGGAAAAACAATCCTCTTTTTGTGAAAGCCACTGACCAAAAAAACTAATTTATACTTTGTAAGAATAAATTTTTTAACTGACATCTAAAATGTCTAAGTTTAACTGAATAGGATGTCATTTCTAATCATTGTATCATTTAACAATAAACAGTTGCATCATTCTGTTAAATGTATGCAGTGAGTCATAAAATCTCAGCATGTCAGCACTGATACCATCATTCATTCTTAATATAGATAATGAGCTGTCAACTTTCAGTGGGAAATTTTATGTCATTCCATTTTCTTCTTGAGTTTTTATTTATGTTCCACTTTCTCCAGAGAATTTAATTCTAATCTATGTATCTTTATGCATGAAAGCACTGTACTGAGTATTCTCTCATAACTTTGAACATCATAAATATTATTCAAGTTAATATTTATAGTTCCTATAAGAACCCAATATTTTTACTAAATTATCACTTTCTTTTAATACTTGCATTCACTTGGTCAAAGCTACATAAATATAATCACCTAACAAAACATAAAATCTTATTGGAAACATATCTTACAATGAGAAAGGGGCTGCTTTTTCAACTTTTAAAAACTTAATTTATGTATCTAAAAATCAATGTTGCTGCTGCTGCTGCTGCTGCTAAGTCACTTTAGTCGTGTCCGACTGTGTGGCCCCATAGACGGCAGCCCACCAGGCTCCCCTCTCCCTGGGATTCTCCAGGCAAGAACACTGGAAGTGGGTTGCCATTTCCTTCTCCAGTGCATGAAAGTGAAAAGTGAAAGCGAAGTCATTCAATCGATTCTGACTCTTAGTGACCCCATGGACCCTACTGCTGCTGCTGCTAAGTTGCTTCAGTCGTGTCCTACTCTGTGTGACCCCATAGACGGCAGCCCATCAGGCTCCCCTGTCCCTGGGATTCTCCAGGCAAGAACACTGGAGTGGGTTGCCATTTCCTCTAATGCAGAAAAGTGAAAAGTGAAAATGAAGCTGCTCAGTCATGTCCGACTCTTCGCGACCCCCATGGACTGCAGCCTACCAGGCTCCTCCGTTCTATACCCAGGAGAAGGTCAGACTGTCAGCTGCTTAGACAACTCACAAGTCACACAGCAAGTTGGGAAGAGCGTCCTCTAGTGTCTCAGCTGTCTGCACAGAGACACACTCAAGGGACTTGCAAAAACATGGGACAGCTGATTCGTGTCAATGTATGGCAAAATAAATACAGTATTGTAATTAAAAAAAGAAAAAAAATTAGAAATGAAAAAGGAGAGGTTACAACAGACAATGCAGAAATACAAAAGATTATATGAGACTATTATGAACAACTACATGGCAATAAAATGGATAACCTGGAAAAAAAAAAAAAGAAAGAAAAAGAAAACAAAAGCCCAAACTTACTTCCAGTCAACCCTGGTTCACACCACAGCAAACACTTTGAAAATCGGCCACATAGTTGAAAACACAGGCCAAAATTTTCAACAGTATTTAACAAGAAACCCATAGGTAAGACTGTTGACTCATGTGCTTGATACTTTGTGAATATAAAGCACCATTACACTATTATGAGGATACAGCTGAGTTCTGGATAATACCTATCTATTGAAGACACTCAACCTAAGGATTAGCCAGGTTGGGGTAGAAAGTTCTTTTGAGTCTATGTATTGTTACCATAACACTGAGTCCTGAGTGCTTTGCAAGAAATTAACACTGAACCTTCAATCTGTTTGAAATAGGCAATTGAATTTACTCAGCCCATTCTTAGTAGAATGCTTGTGCAGGAAATTTAACTTGCGATTCACACATTATAATGGTTAATTCATTTTCTATGACCCCACTCACCTGAAAACTTCACCTGCATTTGAATGGCTTGAATTTACCAGGACTGTCTTCTCTGGTCTTGAATTTCTCCTTAGAGGCCAGTATATGTAAATTAACTTTGTGTTCGCAAAATTAATCCTGGAAAACAGTATATATTTTCCTCTATGCCAAATGGAAGGATATTAATGGCATTCTTTGTGAGCTGTGACCGATGTCCAAAAGACAAATACTATTGACCTTTAAACACAGGCTTGAACTGCCCAGGTTCACTTATATGCAGATTTTTTTTCAGTATATTGGAAATTTGGGGGAGATTACAATTTAAAAATACAGTTGAGCTGCATGACCCAGAAATATCTAAAAATTTGAGAAAAAGTTGGAGGAGAGGGCTGAATTAGTTGGCTGGCATCGATATATAGACATCACTATGTGCAAAACGGACCTACTGTATAGCACAGGGAACTATACTCAATTTCTTGTAATAACCTGTAGGAGGAAAGAATCCAAAAATATACATAGATAACTGAATCACTGTGCTGTACTCCCGAAATCAACATGTTGTAAATCATTTATACTTCAGAATTCATATATAACAGTGCGTGATTTATTTAATAAGGAAAATTTAGGTATGTCATAAAAGTATAAAAAATACATAGATACTATAGGGTGAGTGAAACAATATAAAATTAATGTGTTGTTTCCTATTTTATAACTTTGCTCTCAAAGAATTATGTTACCATACAGTATGTTTCTAACTGGAAGAACTGCGTATCATCACAGGTAAGTTTCAAAAAAAAATGCAACATTTCCAATACTATGTTACCTAGTTCTAAAGATTAGTTATGCAAACACTGAAAAACTATTCACATAAATAACAGGAGCACTAAGAGTTTTGTTAGGAACTGTCTTGAAAATGATGTCCCTCCATTCTTTGAACAACTTCAGAATAATGTGCTCCATAAATGCGCCATTCTCACAGCAGTCTATTACCAAAAGTTACTGTCTTTAAAGATCTGTCAGCTGAAAAGAATCACAGCTCATCTTTGGATTTTTTTTTTATAATTGAATTTATTTATTTTTTTAATTACAATACTGTATTTGTTTTGCCATACATTGACACGAATCAGCCATAGGTGAACACAATCTCCCTATGCCGAAGCCCCCTCCCACCTCCCACCCCACATCCTCTACTTGAATCATCCTGTGCATCAGCCCCATGCATCCTGCATCCTACATTGAACATAGATTGGCACTTCGTTTCTTACAGGAAAATATACATGTTTCATTGCCATTCATCTTTGGATTTTGTTAAAACAAAGAATTACAAATCGTCTGAGTTACAAGGACTTTCTGGCTCAGTCACCTCTACTTTTCCACCCTCAGGCAGTGCACCAAGGGAAGAACGGGAGTGGGTGACAGGTGTCCATTTCTTCTGTAAAATAAAAGTCAGGAAATTGTGAAAAGTGTGATAAGAAAGAGGATCTGTCAACTAAACACAACACCTTGTTAGGAAGACCAGTTTTAGAAAACTAGAGTACACAAAAGTGGAAATTTATCACCTCCGAACTGTGTCATGTAGCCCTTGGGAAGTTTTCACGTATGCATGATGCTGAAGGTAGCCTAGTTTGAAGGCTACTGGCTTAGGTTGTTCTACTGAGGTTTTCTGCTACTGCTTGCTAATTGGTTTCCTAGCAACAGTATCTCTAATCTGAGATGATGCCAAGTTCATCAATGGTCACTAAAGGAATATGGAGCTGCAGGCTTTAGCTTAGTAATACTCCATGAGGTGGAATAAACTACGAAAGGGGCAAGAGTGATGGCACTCTTTTCTGTTATATTTTTAGGCTTACTCATCTGTAAAAAGTAAAGTCAATTAGAAGATAGACGAAGCTCAGCTCTCAATAACACAAATGAGAAAGCAAGAGTTGTCACCCAGCGTCATCATTCTCAATGATCTTATAGTCAGGGAGGTGGCCCCACCACCTGGAGGGTTCACAGGCCTTGTTTGTGGAACCTTCCTTTCTTTTGTGTAACACAAAAAGATATCTCAAAATTCATCTTGAATTTTTAAATCAGAAAAAAAAAAATAAAACCCAGGGGACTGACTCGCCAGTTATCAACTATTAATTGATATCACTTACTGTTATCTTGAGATGAAATTGAAGAAATTAGTTTAAAATCCACCCTGGCAGATGTGTGTGTCTCTAAATTTGGAACTTTCATTTAAGAACTTATTTAAAAGAAATAATTAACTAATTTAAAGCCTGGCATGGAGAAAGGAGCCTTCCTGGATCTTACGGGCAAAAAAATAAATAAATAAACCCACAAAATTTCCCAAGGAAATTCCTTAGCCAATCCCAGTGCCTTCTGTATGCATGAGCATGAAATTGCCCCGGGTGGGAGGGGTGTACCAGCCAGGACCACCCTGTGGTAGGGCAGATTATTCTTGGCAAACACATGCTTGCAGGAGGGGGCCAGTGAGAGCTGAAACCAGCCCATCCACTCTCCAAGCCATGTACCCTGGCTGGAGGAGGCATCTGTGATGACGTGGCAACAAGTTTTATTGCTATTGTCTTAATTTACACAATCACTCTTCTCTCCCTCTGTGGTTGCCCCTGTGGTACCTGTTTCTTTCAGGTGAATGGATTAGACACAGGTGTCCTCATTAAATGGCAGAAAGGAAGATGAAAGAACTTGGAACAAATAACACATGTCACATTGGTAAAAGATCGCTATTCTTATTTTGAATGTTTCACTCAGAAAGGCAGTTAAGGCTGTCCCTGAGGTCACTGAGTCACCAGGTCACAGGTGAAACATACATTCAATCCAGCCCCTTCCCTGCCTGCCCTCCACATGTGATGGAGGATCTAGTTTCCTCCATTATCCACTGTCTATTTTTTTTCTTTCTAACACCTATTTGCCACCCCCTCACCCCCCAGTTACTTGCAGTATTAGAGTATCCAGCATTGCAGTCAAGCTGGAGAACATTTATGTAGCTAGGAATGGTCACATGACCCAGGTCTCTCAATGAGATTTAACTGGAATTCTTTGGGAAACCTCTTTAAAGACGCTAACTCAGCTAGCATGAACCTGCTTTATTCCCTTTCCTTGAGTTTCCCTTTTCTTGCCTAAAATTCCATGTGCTGACTGGATCCAAAATGACTACCTGGAAAATCAGGATGACCTTAAGGCTGAAGCCACTCATTAAGGAAGGCAGATCAGTCAGACAAGAAATCTGGACTATTGATGACATCATGGCACTACTAAGCCAGCTCTGGATGGCCTGCCTACTGACACTACACTGTTTTGTTTTTTGTTGTTTGTTTTTTTTTAATTTTCAGCCATGCTACCAGCTTGTGGGATCTTAGTTCCCTGATTAGGGACTGACTGAATTCTCACCCTCTGCAGCGAAAGCTCAGAGTCCTAACCACTGGACCACCAGGAATTCCACTACACTTTTTTTACATGAGAAAAACAAGAAAGAAGAGAAAACCGTAAGCAGTTCCAGTCCAGTCACTCTTTTTCTTTTTTTCTGGTTTCCATTACTGTCAAGATCACCAGGAGAAATACCAACAACCTGAGATGAGCAGATGATGCTACTCTAATGACAGAAATTGAAGAGGAATTCAAAAGCCTCTTGATGAGGGTGGAAGAGGAGAGTGAAAAAGCTGGCTTAAAACCCAACATTCAAAAAAGTAAGATAGTGGCATCTGGTCCCATCATTTCATGGCAAATAGAATGGGGAAAAATGGAAACTGGCAGATTTTATTTTGAGGGGCTCCAATATCACTGCAGACAGTGACAGCAGCCATGAAATTAAAAGACACTTGCTCCTTGGAAGGAAAGTTATGACAAATCTAGACAACATATTACAAATCAGAGATATCACTTTGCCAACAAAGGTCCACATAGTCGTGGTTTTCCAGTAGTCATGTACAGATGTGAGAGTTGGACTATAAAAAGGCTGAGCACCAAAGAATTGATGCTTTTGAATTATGGTGCTGGAGAAGGCTCTTAAGAATCCTTTGCACAGGAAGGAAATCAAACCAGTCAATCCTAAAGGAAATCAAGCCTAAATATTCATTGGAAAGATATTCATTGGTGCTGAAGCTGAAGCTCCAATTCTTTGACCACCTGATGTGAAGAGCTGACTCTTCAGAAAAGACCCTGAGGCTGGGAAGGACTGGGGGCAGAGGAGAAAGCACAACAGAGGATGAGGTGTTGGATGGCATCACTGACTCGATGGACATGAGTTTGAGCAAGCTCCAGGAGTTGGTTGATGGACAGGGGAAGCCTGACGTGCTGCAGTCCATGGGGTCACAAAGAGTCTGACATGACTGAGCAACTGAACTGAACTGAATGCAATTTCCTCAGTATGTCAGGTACAGAAAGGCTCAGCTATGTAGAGGCTCTTCTTAGTTTATAAAGAAATTATCCTCTTTCTCATGACTTCGTTTTTAAATAGGAAAGTTGAGAAGGTAGCTCACAGCTATGAAAAGCAGAGACCAGGGACACTTCAGCCCATGACTAACCTTCAGTCTCCACTGCAAAGGAGTGATCTGCAGAAACCAAGGCAGATACCCACACACACAGGCAGGGTGTGTCTGGCCCCAAATGCTTGTGCCCAGGATAGGCTTCCTGAGCTTTGACAAGAGTTTGCGGGACAAGCAAACAGAAAGCAAAAGAAACAACAAAGCAACTGCCTTAGGGGTTATTCCATGACAAGTGGTGGAGGAGGCGTGAGGGAAGGAGGTTGAGAAGATGCAAGAGAATGGAGACTGAAATGGTCCAGGCTCAGTGCCAGGAAGAAGAGTGTGATACAGAAGGCAGTTTCTAGGCTTCAGATCTGATGGTCACGTATCCAAATTACCTAGGGACAGAATCACAGAACAGCCCTTGCTGACTGGCAAGCAAGGCTACAAGGGCTCAGTAAAGAATTGCAGTCATGAGAAGCCAGTGAGCAGGAATTTGTAGCAAAATAGCAAGTGGATAAGACGTGGAGAACCACAGTTGACAAAACTGGCTGGAGATGCCAAGAAATGCTGAGTCTGCCCAAACATTCCACCTTCCTAGGCTCCATCCTTCCTCAGGCCTTCTTCAGCTTCCTGGCCCCACACAGCCACCTGGCCACCAGGCCCAGTAGCTTCCCACAGAGCCACATGGTGCCCAGGGTGACCACCAGCAGGAACAAGAGGACGTCCAGTAGGTACTGCTCATACCACGGCTGCTGGAAGGCATGGGGCTTGAGGTGGGCTGCACCCCCTGTCTGGAGGATGTGGTCGATCCAGCCCACCAGCCGCTGGGCAGGGGTCAGGGGCTGCGAGCGTCTGATGATGCTGGCAGCCTCTGCGGCAGATTTGTACCTGTCGACACAGACAGAGGGGAGGTGTTAACTCCAGTGGTCTCAGAAGTCTTAGAGACCTTGTATTACACACACATGCACACACACACTTTCTACCATAGGCACAAAAGACTTCCTTTCAAGGAAAAGTTGTTAACCTGGCCTTACCATTGTCTAGTTGGGTCCCTTTTAAAAGTTCAAACTGATACATGCATGCAAAGATCCATGCTTGGTGCTGGAAGTGCTAAACTACAAAAAAGTGACTACGTCTATAAGGACTAGTCTCTCCCACAGGAGGTTCATGATATATACTACAGAAACCATTACATTTATTGAGTGTCTACTTTGTGCTGGTGTCTGGGCTAGATAATACATATGACTCTGAGAACCACAGCCCAGGAAGACTCCTGCATTTCCCTGCCCCTTTCAAAGCATCATGCTGACCAGCACTGGCTTCATGGGCTGTAAGCCTGCCTATTTCCAGAGGGCTTCACCCTTAAATCAGCCTTATTGTTTAGTCACTAAGTCGGGTCTGACTCTTTGTGACCTAATGGACTGCTGCCTGCCAGGCTCCTCTGTCCATGGGATTTCCTGCAAGAATACTGGAGTGGATTGTCACTTCCTTCTCAGGGGATTTTTTCCAACCCAGGGATCTAACCTGGGTCTCCTGGATTGAACCTGGGTCTCCCACATTGCAGGCAGATTCTTTACCACTGAACCACCTGCTGCTGCTGCTGCTGCTGCTGCTGCTGCTGCTGCTGCTAAGTCGCTTCAATTGTGTCTGACTCTGTGTGACCCCATAGACAGCAGCCCACCAGGCTCCCACATCCCTGGGATTCTCCAGGCAAGAACACTGGAGTTGGTTTCCATTTCCTTCTCCAATGCATGAAAGTGAAAAGTGAAAGTGAAGTCGCTTAGTCATGTCCAACTCTTAGCGACCCCATGGACTGCCTACCAGGCTCCTCTGTCCATGGTATTTTCCACGCAGTATACTGGAGTGGGTAGCCATTGCCTTCTCCACTGAGCTACCTAGGAAGCCCTTTTAAATCAGGCATGCTTGATATAATTATCTGCTGCCACCTTCTTAAAATCCTTACACATTATGACAAGAGGTTCCACATTTCCATTTCACATAAGGGCACATGAATTCTGTGGCCAGCCCTGATGTCCAATGTCTATGGACCATCCCAGCCCAGATGACTGCTTCATAGGGCTGATGGATCATGCACATTTGGGTCTAAGTCTTTGAAAATATAATGAAAGTTACAAGTCCATTCATTATGAAATGAACATTTTTAAACACATGAGATACCAAATATATATAAAGTTTCTGGGTTATCTGATCCCCAGAGTTTAACAACTTTTCTGGGGTTGGCGTCACATGTGATGTGGTTATTATTCGGTCATCTAACTACTTACATAATGTTATACAGTAATGCTAAGTCTTGAGATATGCTTCAAGTGTGTGTCCCTGAAGCTGTAAGTTTTTCAGTCTTTCTTCATTATAAGAAAGCAAATTTTTTTTTTTCTCTCCACACATGAGATTATTGCACTGGTTGGAAAGTTTCTTAAGAGATGAATGGATCCCTTTGTATTGATTCACTTAACAGAAATCTATTCAGACTTACTTTGTGCAGACCCTGAGCTAGACCCTGAGCTGGACCCTGAGGACACAGCAAGAGACTCATGCTGTTATACTGGAAGAGTTTACTCTCTGTCTTCTCGTGTGGGATGCATGCATGCATGGAAAGTCACTTCAGGCATGTCCAACTCTTTGCGACCCATGGACTATAGCCCAGCAGCTACTCTGTCCATGGAATTCCCCAGGCAAGAATACTTGAGTGGGTTGCCATGCCCTCCTCCAGAGGAACTTCCTGACATCTCTTACATCTCCAGCATTGGCAGGTGGGTTCTTTTCCACTACCACCACCTGGGAAGCCCTTCACGTAGGGGCAGACAGTAAACTAAAAAATAAAGAAATGAGGTGATCGCAGATTCTGAGATACATCAAGAAAAAAATAATGTGTTACGATTGGGGTGGAAAAGAGAGGAAGCTTTGAGACTATCAGAGAAAGGTCTCTCTGAGCAGTTGACATTGGGATGAGACCTCAGTGTCATGAAGGAGCCAGTCTTGTGAAGAGAAGGGAAGGAGTGTTCTAGGGAGCAGCACAGGCAAGGGGCCTGAGGTGGGGAACAGTGTGGGATATCAGGAATAGAAAGGCAACCTCCTGCCTCAGTTGAATTCTACTACAACACCTCCAAAACAGAAGACTTCTTAAAGACAGACTGTGTCGATAGTTTCAGTTCCTCACAGCTAGAAGGTAGAAAACCAACATCTAACCTAAATTGCCTTAGTCTTCTTCTCAGAGGACATAAGTCGGCTATTAGCATCATACACATATGATTTCATGTCCTGGAACTTTCAGCTTTTACTACAAAAAGACCCACATGGTGCCCATCATGGTTTATGTCTTCACTCATCATAAGCAACCACAAGCCCAAAGAACTGCGCACCTCTTGTCCTCTATGACTTGCTTCATCTTCAGAGCCAGTGTCTCAGCCTTGATCTGCTTTAATTGTATAGAGACACCAAAATTTTTGGCTTTAACTCGGAGCAGATTTTCATGTTGGTCTCCAAAAAGAGGAATCCCCACCATGGGCACACCATGTTGGATGGCCTCCATGATACTATTCATCCCGCCATGGCTGACAAAAAGGCGGATGCGAGGGTGCCCTGTTGTAAATAAGAAAGAGAGTGGGACATCTCAGGATGAAAGTTTTCAGGACAAGGAAAGCAGAAAAGGCAGAAGAAGATACCAATGGGAACTTAAGGGGTGTTGGAGCCACTGTAAAGATGATTTTGCTTGCTACACATTCAAGGATTTCAAACTTTGCCTTTGTAGAGACTCCTTAACTCGGTCATAACTGGGGAAGACTCAGAACCCAGGGAATTCTATAGAGAATAGTGCTAGTGCTGATCAAGGCAACTATCTCCATCTATCCATCCATCCAACATTCCATCTATTCTTCTCTCTATCCTCAAGTCTCTTCTTCTCTCATCTGTTTTCTCTTTATGTTTCCCTATGTGTATTTTTGTCTTGCTTCTTTTCCTTGAGAAAACCTCTCTCACTCACCAGATAATAGCCCTCTCCTATAAATTCCTGGCACATTCATTGACATCACAAGTCATGTAACACTCATAAAACTTAAACAGTGTGTGTTGTGCTCTTTAAATATATAAGAAGCTCCTTGAGATAAGAGACTGGACTCTGCCCATCAGTATTTGCAGGTCTAGCCTTTGTATTCCATCCTTATGTAGCAATAACTAAAGTGATTACTGATAATGAAGAGTTCATCTCAGCCTGTGCTGGTCTACTGGGATGCACATCAGAGCCTCCTCATTTCTTCTTTGAAATGAGAATCATATCCCACTCCCAAGATATAAAGAAATACATTTGCAGACATAGAAATAAGAATTTTTTTTATCCTATAGATTACTTGGTTATAAGCCTCTGATCCAGTCAGTGGCTATCGTAGTGAGGGGTCTCTAAGAAGCAGTGCTAGCCATAGAGATACCCTGTTGGGGGTGAGGAAATTCTCTGGTATCAGAGACTCAATGTGTCAAGTAACTGGCTAGGAGGTTGCTCAGCTTGGGACTCAGGTATATTGGCATCAATGTTGTGAATCTATGAATTGCTTACACCTTAGTAGCTAAGGAAGATATATCTGTGTGTGTGTGTGTGTGTGTGTGTGAATGTGTAAGGGAACATAAGTGAACTGGTGCTCTTGAAGCCACTGAAGACAGTGGCAGTGTATCTCCTGGAATGTGTTCTCCAGAGTTCACAGATTGCTTAGGATTATTTTGGGGTGATCTTGTTCAAGACCAAAGGCAGTAGGTGAACGTGACTTCAGTGGTTTCAGACATGAGGTCTGAGATTGAAAAGAATGAAGGACAGATAGTTGCTTTGGCATCTGAGCTCATTATAGCCTGATTCCCCAAGGGCTCCAGCTCACTGCTCCATTCCTGTCATCTAAAGACTTACCTTGTGCTGATGAAATAATCAAGCTAGAGATCGAAGCCCAGTGATCCCCAAGACATATAAATGAGAAGAAAAAAAAGCAATCCTGGGCAGTCCTTACCCAGAAGGTCATTCTGAGGAAGCCAGTGCACAATTTTCACATTTGGGGCCAATTTGATGTCTTTGGGCCAACGAGGAAGGATTATACTTCCATATCACCCCCTTGAGGGAGATGAGCAAAGGCAGCATTCATCTCTTTGAGAACCTCCTGAGACCGAATGAAACTCACCATGGACCCCAGGCTTACAAGGACAAAACCGGAGTCTCCAAATTTGGTGATGAAATTCTCAAATTCCTAGAAAGAAATAAGGAAGGAAAAGAGGAGAAAGATGTTCACAAAAGACTAGATGGTGATGAAATGAAGTTGGTTATTCACTGAACACACTCTCCTGTCCTTCTTGGAGTTCACTGTCCTGAGACAGCTCAGCGCTCTCAGTTGTGCTCATGCCCACTGTGTTGGTAGGAACATCTTTCACTTTTGAAACTTTGACCCTACTGTCAAGGCAACCATAGACAGTCTACTCATTGTAGGTCCATGAATATATGGCCACTTGGGTGTTTCCCAAAGCCAGACCAGAAGTGGAATGTAAGGAAGAACCTCATAGGGAGTTAGGGTCCAGCAGAGGGAGGTGGGCTATCTAGAGGGTAGATGGAGAAGCTGAGAAGAAATGGAGGCAGAATGGGGAGGTGACTGGCCCCCCATACCCATCCACCATGTAGTGTGCATTCCTGTGATATCCCATGATGTTCTTAGCCACTGATCTTTGCAGTTTATCTCCTGTCTCAATGATTCACTCACATGACTGCACATTACATTCACATGGGAAGATTTTTAAAAGTAGCAATGCCGCACCAAGTCTCAGACCTCAGCAGTTCTGTTCTTCAAATCCCCGAGGAAGTTCTGAAAAACTGTTCTGATCTAATGCTGTAATCTAGGTTTTAACACATTTTTGTCAATTCTTCCAAATATTTCTTTGGACCCTGACTCTCTCTGGATTTCCTGGAGATCCCAGATCCTAGTTGTTATTGTTCAGTCTCTCAGTTGTGCCCGACTCTTTTCAACCCCATGGACTGCAGCACACCAGCCTTCCCTGTCCTTCACCATCTCCCAGAGTTTTCTCAAACACATGTTCATTGACTTGGTGATGCCATCCAACCACCTCATCCATCTCATCCAGCTCCTAGACCTTCACCCTATTGGGCTGATTTCATTTAGCATAACATTGTCTGATCTATTGTTTCAGAGGACCACTTTGACAAGAGTTTTGTCATTCTGTTATAATTAAAAAGCAATGTAAAATCATTATATAAAAACTGGAAAATGCGAAGAAGAAAAATTTTTGAAAAAGTTACTGTTATCTCACAATGCTTCCTCCCATCATACTACTGCTTAATAATTCCAGCCAGGGCTGACCCACCCACCTATCCAGTGAAACTCCCTGCTGTCTGGCCTGGGCATATTTGTGCAACTGCATCTCCCTCTTTCTGGTCCAGCTGGAGTCGTCCAGAGAACCCAGAGACAGCTCACTTCATCTTCACACTTTGGGCCTCCTATTCTCTCTATCTGAGAACATCTTCCCTCCCAGCCTCATTCCTAAAAAATACTTCCGCCAACTCAAAACCCACATAGCCCAAGGATCATTCCCCAACTCTTCCTGCACAACTGATGCAAGTTCAGTGGGGGATGGATAGATAGCTTCATTCCTGAAAGGCCCAGGCCAAATCAGGACTCTCTCCGGCTTTAAAATGAATGAAAGTGAGACAGTCACTTACACCACCAGAGGCCTGTCCCCTTCTTTATAAAGATGCAGGTCATGGGACTTCCCTGGTGGTCCAGCAGTTAAGAATCTGCCTTGCAGTGCAGGGGACATGGGTTCAATTCCCGGTCAGGGGAACTAAGATTCCACATGCCACAGAGCAACTAACCCACACTCTGTAACTACTGATCCCGAATGCTTTGGAGCCTGTGTGCTACAATTAGAGAGTCTGTGTGCCACAAAGAAAAATCCCACGTGATGCAGTGAACATCCTGCATGCTGCAACTAAGACCCGATTTGGCCAAATAAACAAACAAATATTGAAATTTTTAAAATTAAAAAAAAATTAAAATGGAAGTCATCATACCTCCTTCTAGGTGGCAAGAGATTATATAAGAGAAATTCCATAAAATTGCAAGCCTGTGCTGTTAGATGACAAGCAACGCACTCATCTTAAAGTGTTAGTCATTCAGTCATGCCCGATTCTTTGTGACCCCATGGACTGTAGCCCGACAGTCTCTTCTGTCCATGGAATTTTCCAGGCAAGCATACTGGAGTGGGTTACCATTTCCTTCTCCAGAGATTACACCTGGGCCTCCTGCATTGCAAGCAAATTCTTTAACATCTGGTCTTAACTCCCCTCCATTTTGAAAACCTCTACCGCAGTGGTTCTGAGTCGATGCAGTCAAACTGATTGGGCAGCTTTTATAACTCACACTTTCAGGCTTGACCCCACATCAATCAAATCAGGAGGTATAGGCAGAGTTAGGGACCAGGGCACTACTGTCTCCAGGATGCTGGCGATAAAGCCTGCATTCTCACTATCAGTCCCACACACACCTCCATAGTCATGTTGTTTTGCGTTTCCATGTGAGTAACTCATCCCCTTCATGATTCTTGCATGTGACAGATGCTCACTACATGCTTACTGAAAGTATGAGCATAGAATTAAAATGGAAACTTGAGTTACTGAAAGTCTTTTCTACCAGCGCCAGGACTAAGGTGAGGCAAGAGAAAAGACTTTGGATATAGTATTTAAGGAGGTCAATCTCTGTGCTTTCATGATACTGAAAGTGAGTCTTTCCTTTCAAGGGTCCCCTGGAGCCTCGCTTGCCTCACCTTACGCACTCCCAGGATCCCAGTGACAGGGTGGCTACCAGCTCTGCACTGAGGACTTCTGCGTGAATCCTCACTCTCAGCATTTACTTACCTGTGGTACTGGTTTAACAGGTTTGGACATTAAACCTCAATACACACAGTGTTGGGAAGCTAGGGGCCGAGCAAAATCAAAAGGCAAAGTCGGAGTTAACAAACCACAGCTCTGCTTTTGTTAGAAGATGAGACAAAACTGGCCTAGAGTCATCCGGGAAATGCTCCTTGATGGTGTCATCATACGCAGACTGGATTTTCCACTGCTTCTTGAAGAACTCAAAGAACATCAGGAAATTCTTGACTCGGCCCCAGAAGTCCATCTGGTCAGTTAACATGGAATAGAATACTGGCACATAAGACAGAGGACTTGGTAGTCCAAAGTCCACAGTGCCCAATGAGGAAGGGAGAACGGCCACAAATGGCTTCCCAAGCTTCTCAGCAACCAAGAAAGGGCAGTAGTCAAACATTTCTACTATCACCAGGTCGAAGTTCTCATTCCTTAAAGAATTCATGACATCATTTCTCCTTAGCAAATGACTGCAGTGATGCCCTAGTAGTTCCATAATATTTAAAAGTGTTCAAATCTCGTCTGCAAGAAAAATAAATAAATGATAACTATTTGTTGAAAGTGTTTATATCACAATACATAAAAGAACCTTGGTCCATCAACAGATGAATGGATAAAGAAGATATGGTATACATATACAGTGGAATATTACTGAGCTGTAAAAAAAAAAAAAAGAATGAAATAATGTCATTTGCAGCTACATGTATGGAACTTGAGATTATCACACTAAATGAAGTAAGTCAGAGAGAGAAAGACAAATACCATATGACATCACTTATATATGGAATCTTAGAAAATAATGCAAATGAGCCTATTTATAAACCAGAAATAGACTCTCAGACATAGAAAATAAACATGGCTACCAAAAGGGAAAGTGGGGAAGGGATAAATTGGGAACTTGGGATTAACATATACATACTCGCTTGCTCACTAAGTCGCTTCAGTCATGTCCGACTCTGTGCAACCCTATGGACTGGACTGTAGCTCCTCTGTCCATGGGATTCTCCAGACAAGAATACTGGAGTGTGTTGCCATTTCCTTCTCCCATATGCACATTACTATATATAAAATAGATAACCAACAAAGATCTATGGTAGAATACAGGGAACTATATTCAATATCTTGTAGTAACTTATAATGGAAAGTAATCTGAAAAAGAATACGTGTGTGTGTGTGTGTGTGTGTGTGCGCGCGCGCGTGCATGCATGCTAAGTCATTTCAGTCATGTCTGAGTCTTTGTGACCCTAACTGTAGCTGGCTAGGCTCCCCTGTTCATGGGATTCTCCAGGCAAGAATACTGGAGTGGGTTGCTGTGCCCTCCTCCAGGGGAGCTTTCCCAACCCAGGGACTGAACCCAAGTCTCCTGCAACTCCTGCATTATAGGCAGATTCTTCACCACTGAGCCACTGGGGAAACCTATAAATGTATGTATATATACTATATATATAGATATATGTGTGTTATATATATGAACTGAATCACTTTGCTGTGCACCTGAAACACTGTAAATGAACTATATTTCATTTTTTTAAAAAGGATCTTGGGAATTCCCTGATGGTCCAATGGTTAAAAATCTGCCTTCAGTGCAGGGGACTTGGAGTTTGATCCCTGGTCAGGGAACAAAGAGCTCACATGCTGTGTGGAGCAACTAAGGCTTCATGGCACAGCTACAGAAAAGCCCTCGCACTGCAGCAAAGACCCAGTGCAGCCACAATTTTAAAAGTTAAATTAAAAAATCTTGGGCTACAAAGAAATTATTCCAGGTAAGTAAGCCCACACCCAGCAGCAGCCATCATACTCCACCACTGTCCATACACGTTCCCTCAGTCAGTCCAGGCAGATGCTCTGCTCTTGAGAGTGTTTCCTTCCGTCCCCTCCTCCCTTTCCTCACTGCTACAAATCCCTAGCACTCTCCATAACACTTCTCAGACAGTAATTCCAGAAGTCGTTGGGCATAGATGAATTATGTTAATGGAAAAGGAATTCCCATCCTTGGGACTTCTGCTCTGGGCAGGTCTCTTTCTACATGATGAGTTCTGTGACACTCTCCCTAAACTTTACTTACATACTGAACCTTGATGAGTGGTTTCTTTGTTTACTCAGCAAAACTGTGGGAATCACTTGATGACACAATCCCGTAAATATTGACAATGCAGACTATTTTTTTAAAATCACTGTGTATTCGCATATGACAGATTTCCTCATCCAAGAGGTTATCAGATCATACTAGAACTCAAAATCTCAGTTAAAAATGGAAACTATCTTTCTATGTCCACAGTAAACAAAGGGGGAAAGTCCGGTTTTGAAACACATGATTAGCCTTTCCAGTTCACTGCAGGTTAATGGATCCAGAGAAGAAGAGCTTCAGTTCAGTTCAGTTCAGTCACTCAGTCGTGTCCGAATCTTTGCAACCCCATGAATCGCAGCACGCCAAGCCTCCCTGTCTATTACCAACTCCAGGAGTTTAAGAAACTCAAGTCCATCAAGTTGGTGATGCCATCCAGGCATCTCATCCTCTGTCATCCCCTTCTCCTCTTGCCCTCAATCCATCCCAGATCAGAGTCTTTTCCAATGAGTCAACTCTTCGCATGAGGTGGCCAGAGTACTGGAGTTTCAGCTTTAGCAGCAGTCCTTCCAAAGAATACCCAGGACTGATCTCCTTTAGAATGGATTGGTTGGATCTCCTTGCAATCCAAGGGACTCTCAAGAGCCTTCTCCAACATCACAGTTCAAAAGCATCCATTCTTTCACACTCAGCTTTCTTCACAGTCTAACTCTCACATCCATACATGACACTGGAAAAACCATAGCCTTGACTAGATGGACCTTTGCTAGCAAAGTAATGTCTCTGCTTTTTAATATGTTATCTAGGTTGGTCATAAGTTTCCTTCCAAGGAGGAAGCGTCTTTTTATTTCATGGATGCAATCACCATCTGCAGTGATTTTGCTGACATGTAATTAAGACATCGCCTATGGGATTATCCCAGGAAGCTATCTTCTTGCCATGCTTTCCCACCACTGCTTAAATAGATTATGATTCTGTTTCCTCTTTGTACAGTACAAAGGGAAGTAGGATATCCATCCTGCACTCTCTCTGAGATACCAGAGGTAACAAATGCAAGGCCTCAAGACATCAGAGGCTTCCTGACTGCATGGACAACCAAGAGAATTGGTACCTTGGTATAGTTATAACTGTCCGCCACTGCACCATTCTGCCTCAGATAGAGATTGCCCAGAGACTAAGAAGTTATTAGCAATATGCAGATCTCTGTCTGATCTTTAGGGTTAATTTCAACTCACAACAATGAAAGTGATTGGCTCACATCATCTTCTACTGCGTATTTTTTAAGATATAAAAAAGAGAGGTTACCAAAACTTTTGGATAACTTTCAGTTCAGTTCAGTTCAGTCACTCAGTTATGTCCGAATCTTTCCAACCCCATGAATTGCAGCACGCCAGGCCTCTCTGTCCATCACCAACTGCCAGAGTTCACCCAAACTCATGTCCATCAAGTCGGTGATGCTATCCAGCCATCTCATCCTCTGTCATTCCCTTATCCTCCTGCCCCCAATCCCTCCCAACATCAGAATCTTTTCCAATGAGTCAACTCTTCACACGAGGTGGCCAAAGTATTGGAGTTTCAGCTTTAGCAGCAGTCCGTCCAAAGAACACCCAGGACTGATCTCCTTTAGAATGGACTGGTTGGATCTCCTTGCAGTTTAAGGGGCTCTCAAGAGTCTTCTCCAACATCACAGTTCAAAACCATCAATTCTTCGGCACTCAGCTTTCTTCATAGTCCAACTGTCACATCCATACATGATTATTGGAAAAACCATAGCCTTGACTAGATGGACCTTTGTTGGCAAAGTAATGTCTCTGCTTTTTAATATGCTATCTAGGTTGGTCATAACTTACCTTCCAAGGAGTAAGTGTCTTTTAATTTCATGGCTGCAATCACCAACTGCAGTGATTTTGGAGCCCAAATAAATAAAGTCTGACACTGTTTCCACTGTTTCCCCATATAGTTCCCATGAAGTGATGGGACCAGATGCCATGATCTTCGTTTTTGAAGAGTTGAGCTTTAAGCCAACTTTTTCACTCTCCTCTTTCACTTTCATCAAGAGGCTTTTTAGTTCTTCTTCACTTTCTGCCATAAGGGTGGTGTCATCTGCATATCTGAGGTTATTGTTATTTCTCCTGGCAATCTTGATTCCATCTTGGCCTCCCTGCTTCTTCCAGTCCAGCGTTTCTCATGATGTACTCTGCATAGAAGTTAAACAAGCAGGGTGATAATACACAGCCTTGACATACTCCTTTTCCTATTTGGAACCAGTCTGGAACCAGTTCCATGTCCAATTCTAACTGCTGCTTCCTGACCTGCATACAGGTTTCTTAAGAGGCAGGTCAAGTGGTCTGGTATTCCCATCTCTTTCCGAATTTTCCACAGTTTATTGTGATCCATACAGTCAAAGGCTTTGGCATAGTCAATAAAGCAGAAATAGATGTTTTTCTGGAACTCTCTTGCTTTTTCCATGATCCAGCGGATGTTGGCAATTTGATCTCAGGTTCCTCTGCCTTTTCTAAAACCAGCTTGAACATCTGGAAGTTCACAGTTCACGTATTGCTGAAGCCTGGCTTGGAGAACTTTGAGCATTACTAGTGTGTGAGATGAGTGCAATTGTGCAGTAGTTTGAGCATTCTTTGGCATTGCTTTTCTTTGGAATTGAAATGAAAACTGACTTTTCCAGTCCTGTGGCCACTGCTGAGTTTTCCAAATTTGCTGGCATAATGAGTGCAGTACTTTCACAGCATCATCTTCCAGGATTTGAAATAGCTCAACTGGAATTCCATCACTTCCACTAGCTGTGTTCGTGGTGATGCTTTCTAAGGCCCACTTGACTTCACTTTCCAGGATGTCTGGCTCTAGGTGAGTGATCACACCATCATGATTATTTTGGTTGTGAAGTTCTTTTGTACAGTTCTTCTGTGTATTCTTGCCACCTCTTCTTAACAGCTTCTGCTTCTGTTAGGTCCATACCATTTCTGTCTTTTAGCAAGCTCATCTTTGCATGAAATGTTCCCTTGGTATCTCTAATTTTCTTGAAGAGATTGCTAGTCTTTCCCAGTCTGTTGCTTTCCTCTGTTTCTTTTCATTGATCACTGAGGAATGCTTTCTTATCTCTTCTTGCTGTTCTGTGGAACTCTGCATTCAGATGCTTATATCTTTCTTTTTCTCCTTTGCTTTTCACTTCTCTTCTTTTCACAGCTATTTGTAAGGCCTCCCCAGACAGCCATTTTGCCTTTTGCATTTCTTTTCCATGGTGATGGTCTTAATCCCTGTCTCCTGTATAATGTGATGAACCTCATTCCATAGTTCATCAGGCACTCTATCTATCAGATCTAGGCCCTTAAATCTATTTCTCACTTCCACTGTATAATCATAAGGGATTTGATTTAGGTCATACCTGAATGGTCTAGTGGTTTTCCCCATTTTCCTCAATTTAAGTCTGAATTTGGCAATAAGGAGTTCATGATCTGAGTCACAGTCAGCTCCCGGTCTTGTTATTGCTGACTGTATAGAGCTTCTCCATCTTTGGCTGCAAAGAATATAATCAGTCTGATTTTGGTGTTGATCATCTGGTGATGTCCATGTGTAGAGTCTTCTCTTGTGTTGCTGGAAGAGGGTGTTTGCTATGACCAGTGTGTTCTCTTGGCAAAACTCTATTAGCCTTTGCTCTGCTTCATTCCATATTCCAAGGCCAAATTTGCCTGTTACCCCTGGTGTTTCTTGACTTCCTACTTTTGCATTCCAGTCCCTTATAATGAAAAGGACATCTTTTGGGGGTTAGTTCTAAAAGGTCTTGTAGGTCTTCATAGAATCATTCAACTTCAGCTTCTTCAGCATTACTGGTTGGGGCATAGACTTGGGTTACCGTGATACTGAATTATTTTCCTTGGAAACTAACAATGATCATTCTGTCGTTTTTGAGACTGCATCCAAGTACTGCATTTCGGACTCTTCTGTTGACCCTGATGGCTACTCCATTTCTTCTGAGAGATTCCTGACTGCAGTAGTAGATATAATGGTCATCTGAGTTAAATTCACCCATTCCAGTCCATTTTAGTTCGCTGATTCCTAGAATGTCGACGTTCACTCTTGCCATCTCTTGTTTGACCACTTCCAACTTGCCTTGATTTATGGACCTAACATTCCATGTTTCTATGCAATATTGCTCTTTACAGCATCAGACCTTGCTTCTATCACCAGTCACATCCACAACTGGGTACTGTTTTTGCTTTGGCTCTATCCCTTCATTCTTTCTGGAGTTATTTCTCCACTGATCTCCAGTAGCATATTGGGCACCTACCAACCTGGGGAATTCCTCTTTCGGTATCCTATCATTTCATCTTTTCATACTGTTCATAGGCTTCTCAAGGCAAGAATACTGAAGTGGTTTGCCATTCCCTTCACCAGTGGACCATAGTAATATTATAAAAATTCCTAGAATGTAATTCATTAGTCATAATTAATATTAAAAAACAAATAGGAAAGATATCAAGAATTCTGGTAACTTATATCTGTTTTCAAAATATTAACATAGGGAGGAATAGATGAAGCATATACTTAAAATATATAAATAACACCACAAGATGATATAAACTAAGTATCAGTTGAGTAGATTAGATCAGACCTATACCAGAGGGCTTCCCTAGTGGCTCAGACAGTAAAGAATCTGCCTGCAATGTGGGAGACCCAGGTTCAATCAGGAAAATTCCCTGGAGAAGGAGATGGCAACCCACTCCAGTATTCTTGCCTAGAAAATCCCATGGATAGAGGAACTTGATGGGCTACAGTGCATCGGGTCACAAAAATGGACATGACTGAGCGATTAACGTACATACCAGAGGGACCATGGTCATCCAGTCTGAGTGAGGAAAAGAGGTTTTATGGAAATAGTCAGATTTGAGCAGTACCTTGATTAGTAAATAGATTTTCAAGAAGAAAATAGGGGAAGAGTCCTCTGTCATTAACCAAGATAGGCATAGATTTCTGTCTTTCCCCTTTAACATTAAGAGTAAGGAGTTATGTGTTCCTTTTCATGTCAGATGAAGCAAAAGGAGTCAGCTTCACATCTTATTTTGCACAATGTTGACTGCTTTTTAAAAAGACTTTACATGGCCAGATGCTCAACTTCTACAAAAGCACTCTTTAGAAGTCTTCTCTGTTAATAAAAACATATGAGGAGAAAATGAAAAAATAAATAAAAGGTGTCTTTAATGTCCCTACCAACAGTGAGAGGTTGAGAGACATATACTTCTGTGTTGGGGAAATTATAGACAAAGATTGTAAGTGAAGTATTGTAAGGAAATCCCAGAAGAAACTATCTATCTCCTACTTGCTACAGGAATGTGTGTGTGTGTGTATGTGTGTGTGTGTGTGTGTGTGTGTGTGTGTGGAATACCTTCATGCTTATAGTAGAAGGACAGAGCAAGGAAAAGCCTTGAGTGACTGGAATGGGTGATGTACTGTAAAACACCTAGTTACCCAAATATCAGTATCATTCATCCATATCTCCATCCCTCTGTCCATCCATCCAACCATCCTTTATCACATCCACACTCTAAGCATCTATCCATTCACTTATATTACTAAAATTGTGACTCTTTAAAAAGCAGGGACATTACTTTGCCAACAAAGGTCTGTCTAGTACATGGGGTCGCTAAGAGTCCAGACATGACTGTGCGACTTCACTTTCACTTTTCCTTTCATGCATTGGAGAAGGAAATGGCAACCCACTCCAGCGTTCTTGCCTGGAGAATCCCAGGGATGGGGGAGCCTGGTGGGCTGCTGCCTATGGGGTCACACAGAGTTGGACACGACTGAAGCGACTTAGCAGCAGCATCAGCAGTGAAAGCTATGGTTTTTCCAGTAATCATGTATGGATGTTAGAGTTGGACTATAAAGAAAGCTGAGCACTGAAGAACTGATGCTTTTGAACTGTGGTGTTAGAGAAGACTCTTGACAGTCCCTTGGACTTCAAGGAGATCCAATCAGTCCATCCTAAAGGAAATCAGTCTTGAATATTCACTGGAAGGACAGATGCTGAAGCTGAAACTCCAATATTTTGGCCACTGATGCGAAGAACTGACTCATTTGAGAAGACCCTGATGCCAGGAATGATTGAAGGTTGGGGGAGGAGGGGACAACAGAGGATGAGGTGTTTGGATGGCATCACTGACTCCATGGACATGAGTCTGAGCAAGCTCCAGGAGTTGGTGATGGACAGGGAAGCCTGGCGTACTGCAGTCCATGGGGTCACAAAGACTGAGACACGACTGAGCAACTGAACTAAACTGAACTATGACTCTTTAGTTTGAATAATTAAAAAAATTACCTGCCCATAAAAGTTTTCTCCATAAAGGAATTAAAAGACCTCTTAAATTCTTCATTACAGTCTTCAGGCAGAAACCAGTTAAAAACTTTGTATGATTTCTCCTCCTCTTTAAAACCTACAAAAACATCAATGGGTTAAACACATTAAATGTGTCACACAACATGTATTAACATTAGCATGATGATACTAACATTTGATTGTATCTTTTGAATTATTTTTATGATGTTTGGTTGCTTTCTCATTCAATCTTATACGTTGAAAGTATTTCTTGAGGACCTTACAACAATTCAGGAATGCTCTTTAGTTTAAAGTTATGGAAACTTCCATTTACATTCACTTTAAGTGAATGTATACCTGTCTGTCTCATTTTACTGCTGAGAAAACAGTTAGTTAGTTTAAGATAATGTATCAAGGTTGGTTCCAGAGTCTCTGCTCATTCTGTTTTAGAAAAATTCATCTTCATGATTTAAAGTGATATATCCAAATAGTTTTGTGATTCAGTAGTCTTCTGTACTTCTGCTTACTAACTTGGTTTCTTCCCCAATTACCCAGGTGTAATCAAAAGTCTGAGTTCGTTTCTGATGTTTGATGCTGGTGGGCTTCCGTCCCTATCTCCGTTTCCTGGGCAAACTGGTTAGAAAGGTGCATGCTCCCTCTCATGGCCCTAAGTGGAAGTTTCACACCATGCAAGCCAGGTCAATGAGGGGTAATCCAAACTAATCATCCCTCCGTACACTGGATGGCCATTTTTCAGGTACTTGGGAACCTGTCCCATTCTTTCAAAAAGGCCTTATTATTTGAGTAATAAATCTTTCATACTCTCTTCTACATCAGTCATGACATCTAACCAACTTGTAAGGTTTGGGAACAGATAATGTAGAGTTCCACACATTACAGCTTCCATACTCAGTGTTAGTAAAATGACTGACTCTATCCAAGGATCTACTGGAAAATATTTAGCAGTCATAGATTTGGCTAATATCTTCTGCTCAGTACATCTTTAAGCAGGCCCTGGCCTATAGTTTGCCTCCTTGTGGCTCAGCTGGTAAAGAATCCGCCTACAATGCAGGAAACCTGAGTTCAAAATCCCTGAGTTGGGAAGATTCCCTGGAGAAAGGAAAGGCTACCCACTCCAGTATTCTGGCCTAGAGAATTCCATGGACTGTATAGGCCATGGGGTCGCAAGGAGTCGGACAGGACTAAGTGACTTTCACTTTCACACACTCTCACTGGAAAAGGCACAGTATAGCTCTGACTGGTTTCCAGTGGGTACTTCAACAGCTCTACCACTGGCCACAGTCTTTGCTGGCAAAATATTAACCACATCCAACTTCCCCTAGGATCACAGGTATTACATTACATTGAGGAGATCCTCCTCCAAGGTGATTTGTTCCACACACTCGTTCAAGACAGAAACGTTCTCAAAGCAGCTCACACGAAGGGATGTGCCATCACCCCCACACAAAGGTCAAGACCCCGTAAAAGTGTTTAGTCACTCAGTTGTGTCTGACTCTTTGCAACTCCATGGACTATAGCCCACCAGACTCTTCTGTCCATGGAATTCTCCAGGCAGGAATACTGGAGTGGGTTGCCATTCCCTTCTCCAGGGGATCTTCCTGACCTGGGGACTGAACCCAGGACTCCTGCGTTACAGGCAGACTCTTTACTGTCTGTGCCGCCAGGACGCCCCCACCCCTACCGCATACCTAAGTTAAATTTCTCAGAAGGATTTTGTTGGTCTAAAACTTTCCTATTACTCACATGGTAAAGAAACAGCTAATGATACCACAACATTTCAATGGCTCCAACATCTTTTAGGCCTTTTTACATTCTAGAGACAACATATTTCTAATTTATATGTTTTAGTTAAGTTCATGTGTGCTTGAAAATCAGCCCACTTTGGATAGAGCCCAAATAAGAAAAGCTCTAGGACTTCCCTGATGGTCCAGGGGCTAAGAATCCGCCTGCCAATGCAGGGGACACAGGCTTGGTCCCTGGTCCAGGAAGATTCCGTGTGCCACAGGGCAGCTCAGCTGGTGCTCCACAGCTACTGAAGCCTGTGTGCCCAAGAGCCAGCGCTCAGCAACAACAGAAGCCGCCGCAATGAAAAGCCTGCACACTGCAATGAACAGCTCCAGCTTGCTACAACTAGAGAAAGCCCACGCTCAGCTCTGGAATCCATCCAAATTGTAATACAATGGCCACCGCAATTAGCGGCCCTCAAAGTCGGCTTTAGCAACCTACTCTCCTGCCTTTAGGAGGGATCTCATCTCCTATGATGACTGTAATAGCTTCCTGTGCCTGTGTCTTGCTCAGTCGTGTCCAACTCTTTGAGACCCCGTGGACTGTAGCCTACCAGGCTTCTCCATCCATAGGATTCTCCAGGCAAGAGTACTGGAGTGGGTTACCATTTCCTTCTCCAGAGGATCTTCCCGACCCGGGGATCTTCCCGACCCAGTGATCGAACCTGGGTCTACTCGCATTGGAAGCAGACGCTTTAACCTCTGAGCCCCTAATAGCTTCCTAGGGCTGCTATAAAATTTACTGCAAATCTAGAGGCAAAAAATAACGTTTATTATCTTATAGTATAGAAATCCAAAATGGGCCTTATTGGAGTAAAAGCAAGACATGGGCAGGCCTGCATTCTTTCTGGAGACTTAAGTGGACAATCTTTTTCTTGCCTCTTCCAGCTTTCAGTGGTTACCTGCATTCTCTGGCTCATAGCCTCCTTCCAATTGGCAATTATATCACTCTGACTTTTCCTTTCTCTATCACATTCTTTCTGTTACTCTCTTGTTAATTTCTTTCATTTAGAAGAACTCTAGTAATCACACTGACCCCACCTGGATAGTCCGGGATAATCTCCCCATCTCAAGACCCTTATCTTAATCACATCTGCCAAGTCCCTTTACCATGTAAGGTAGCATATTCACTGGTTCCAAGAATTAGAACAGGGATACCTTTAGGGGGACACAGTCTGTCTATTATATTCTGTTCTCTGCACCTCAAAACTCAAGTATATTGCACAGAAAAAAATGTATTCACCCCATCCCAGCATTCCAAAAAGTCTTAAACTGTTACATCACCAATCCATAGTTCAAAATCTCATCTAGATATAATTAGCTCAAATGTCCAAAATTATAGCATCCAAATAATTTAATAAGTATGGGTAAGAATCAGGGTATGATTCATCCAGAGGTAAAATTTCTATCTGTGGACCTATGAAATTAGGGAACAGGTTTTCTGCTTCCAAGAAACAGTAATAGGACAGACACAAGACATGGGTAACTGATCTTTATTAACCTAGGTGCAACAATTTGGAAGGAAAACATCAGTTACTGGTCATAAGAAATTTTGACATCCAAGTGGGCCAATAGTATTAGATTTCAAGAACTGGAAACAATTTTCTGTGATCTGAAACTCAGCCCTGTGAGACTGAAGTTCTAACTTCTAATTCTTTACCTTTAGAATTCTCCTTTGTTCTCCATAAAATATCATGAGTTTGCAGCTGAATAGTTTATCAGCTTGTTTCTTCCTTTATGGGAGTTCAAACGCTTCATTTCATCTCATCCTTTCCCTGTCTCTTTCATCCCAAACTAGCCATGTTTCTTATGGTATAAAAATCTCAAGTACCTTGTGGATCTCCTGGTTATGTCATGAGAGTTACCTTCATTAGACAAGAGGCTGCCCCACAGATCTTTAAAAATATCCTTATCTCCACTTTTGGCTTCTGCCAATGTGTCTGAGGGCTTCATTGATGGCTTAGATGGTAAAGAATCTGCCTGCAGTATGGGAGACCTGGGTTCAATGCCTGGGTTGGGAAGATCCCCTGGAGGAGGGCATGGCAACTCACTTCAGTATTCTTGCCTAGAGAATCCCCAAGGACAGAGGAGCCTGGTGGGTTAGAATCCATGGGGTCCCAAAGAGTTGTACATGACTGAGCAACTAAGCACAGCACACAACATATCTGAAGGGATCCATGAGTCACACGCTTCATCTTCAAGAAGCTCTCTGTGAGAATTTTGGAGATTAAGATGGTGGAATAGGAGGATGCTGAGCTCACCTCCCGTGATGAACACATCAAAGATACATCTACTGGTGGAGCAAGTTTCACTGAAAGCAAACAGAAGACTGGCAGAAAGACTTCTACAACCACGCTGTAAGGGGAGACTACATGGAGCCACGGAGGAAGGAAGGAGAAGCAATCGAGTCAAGACCCTCTCCTCTAAACAGGGGACACAGAAGAGGAGTGGGATATCACAGTCTTGGAAACCTTCCATGGGGGTGAAGGGCTCCAGTCACATATTGGGCAACACAAGCCTGGAGTCCAAAGCAGGAAGATGAATCCCATTAGCTGGTTTGAAAACCAGTGGGAATTATCAAAGCCTGTAAGAGATCAAGATTCCTGAAAAGTGAGCATACACACTTGCTTACCCCCAGGAACAAAGCAGAGGAAGCAGATGAGCAGAAAATGTGACAGTGCTCGGGGACCTGGCTGGTTTTCTGAAAGCACCCCAATGTGCACCCTGGCCCACACTAGGTGCCTGTTCCAAACCGTCTTGCTCCAGTGCCGTCCCCACTAGAATGAAGGCTGCTGTCGTCAAGAAGTATGACAAGCAGAACTTCAAGCAGAACTTAACGAGAATGAAGCCTCCTCAGACATAGCCCTGCATCTGAACAGAGCAAAGCAGCCATTGCTCGTGTGCAGGGAGGCAGTCCTCATTAGGAGATTTTTCAAATCTGCATTTCCACTAACAGTCTGTCAAGGCAATCTAGGCCTTCTCTTTCATACTCCTCAATATTCTTTAGCCTCCATCAGTAACCCAACTGCACACACTGATTGCAGCACATGAATCCACACATGTGAGTATCAGGGATCTTCGCTTCTTTAGTGCCAGTGATGTTATTTTTTTCACTGAAGTTTTTAATAAATCAGAAATATGGGTAAGTATGTTCAAAT
This sequence comes from Nanger dama, assembly GCA_917880005.1. Taxonomy (NCBI): domain Eukaryota; kingdom Metazoa; phylum Chordata; class Mammalia; order Artiodactyla; family Bovidae; genus Nanger; species Nanger dama. The sequence continues at coordinate 1,269,660 of CAKJTW010000040.1, forward strand.
TAGGAGTTAGTAAATGGTTCAAATATTTCAATGCACTGAGGTGAGCACCAGGTCAGAAATAATAACGTAATCATGCAAATTTCCAGATTTGCAGATACCTACCCTAGCTCTACTAATGAAGTGAAGAATGAAAATGCTGTTTCAAAGCCTCAGGAATGCCCATGATCAGGGAATATTGAAAGAAATCCTAGACATTTAAACCTGAAACCTAAAAATAAAACTGAATGGATCCATAAACTCCTTAAATTGTTTTTAGACTTTAATGTACATATGTTTATTAAAAGGGTAGAATGTAATTTCAGTAGTTTCCCAAAGTTCATTCAAAACTTATTTTTAATCTAAAATTTTGATTTAAATTAAAAAGAAATAAAATTAACAATGGAAAGCCCTTCTGCTTTTGTGATTACATGGAGGGGCATTTAGATTAACTGTAGTCAGGCTTTGTCTTAGGTGTCTCCTTCAATATCTCACCTAGACTCTTTAAATAGCTTTTACCACTCTCTCTGTTTTGATTTTAGATCTCATACAAGTCATTCTCCATAAAAGAGTCAGGTACATTTTCTAAAAATACATATCTTAACTCTGTAGCTCCCAAGTGTTTTCACAAGTTTGAAGATCAAGGTTAAAAATATTAAATAAAATACATTTTGATTTAAATTAATTTAGTTAAATTATAATTAATTTAAATTAATTAGGTTAAATTATAATTTTTAAAATTAAGTATTAATACACTACACCTATTTCATCAGATCTGCTGTCAAAAAAAGGTGCAAAAGGATATACATATAAAAGATGTTTCACTGAAAAATATAGAACTTAATCTAGAAAGTGATTAAGTGGATTTAGATAGGGACTCAGATATTTGTACACCAAAGTTCATGGCAGCATTATTCACATATCCAAAAGGTAAAAACAATAGACATATCCATCAATAGATGAATAGACAAAATATAGTATAGACATTCTGTGGAATGTTATTCAATCTTAAAAAGAAGAAAATACTGATACACAGTCCAACAGGAATGAACCTAAAAGACATTATGCTAAGTGAAATATACAAGATACAAAAGGACAACATTGTGTGATTTCACCTATATCAGGTATCTGCTGCTAAGTCGCTTCAGTTGTGTCCAACTCTGTGAGACCCCATAGACGGCAGCCCACCAGGCTCCCCATCCCTGGGATTCTCCAGGCAAGAACATTGGAGTGGGTTGCCATTTCCTTCTTCAATGCATGAAAGTGAAAAGTGAAAGTGAAGTTGCTCAGTCGTGTCCGACTCTTCCTGCAACCTGCCAGGGTCCTCCGCCCATGGGATTTTCCGGGGAAGAGTACTGGAGTGGGGGTGCAATTGCCTTCTCCGATATCAGGTATCTAGAATAGTCAAATTATTAGAGAAGTGAAGTAGGAATGTTTACTAGGGGCTGGGGAAATGGGTAATGAACAGTTATTCTTAATTGGTACAGAGTTCTAGTTTGTGGTGATAACAAATTTTTGGAGGTGGATGGCAGAGACAGTTGCACAACCAGGAATGTACTGACGTCACTGAATCTCACTAACGTCACTAAAGTCTACGCAAAAATAGCTACAGTGGTCAATTTCATGTTCTGTATATTTATCACAATTAAAAAAAGAAATTTCAACAGAAAAAGAATTATTTTAACACAGTTTGAACAATTGCAAAGCCTGAAGTCACCTTCTAAGTTTTATCATTTCTCATGATTTTGTTCTTTAGTGATTCCACTTAATACTGGATTTTCTGTTTTTATATCAAGTCTGAGCAATACTTTAGACTGAGCAATCCAGAGTTTAAAGTCCTAAATCCACCCAACACTGTTATTAACCTGTCATGTAACTGCAAGAGAACCATTGAAATTCTCAGGGTTGCTATTCCCTTTTCTGTTGACAGAGAGGAGTTGCTAAAATGTAGGAGCTCATTAGAGCTAAATTCTTTGGATTTAGTCCTCTTCTGTGTCAACATGCACAAATTCATAGACAGTCACTGATTCTCAAGAAAACAAGATCACCTTAATGGTAGAGTATGATCTTAGCTGCATCAATAAGGAACCCCTTGAGAAAGCTTCCTTAAATTTCAGATAAGTCATCTATGCCATAGAAAAAGAAATGTGATCTTTACCTATTAGAAATCTTATATGCTGGTAACACATCTGTTCAACAGGTTTTTAAGCCAAGTTATAAAGTGGTATCAAAAAGTCTACAAACAATAAATGCTGGAGAGGGTGCGTAGAAAAAGGAACCCTCTTACACTGTTGGTGGGAATGCAAACTAGTACAGCCACTATGGAGAACAGTGTGGAGATTCCTTTAAAAACTGGAAATAGAACTGCCATACAACCCAGCAATCCCACTGCTGGGCATACACACCGAGGAAACCAGAATTGAAAGAGACGTGCACCCCAATGTTCATCACAGCACTGCTTACAATAGCTAGGATGTGGAAGCAACCTAGATGTCCATCAGCAGACAAATGGATAAGAAAAACTGTGGTACATATACACAATGGAATATTACTCAGCTATTAAAATGAATTTATTTGAATCAGTTCTAATTAGGTGGATGAAACAGGAGCCTATTATACAGAGCGAAGTAAGTTAGAAAAACACCAATACAATATATTAACACATATATATGGAATTTAGGAAGATGGTTATGATGACCCTATATGCGAGACAGCAAAAGAGACACAGATGTAAAGAACAGACTTTTGGACTCTGTGGGAGAAGGCGAGGGTGGGATGATCTGAGAGAATAGCATTGAAACATGTATATTATAATATGTGAAACAGATCGCCAGTCCAGGTTCAATGTATGAGACAGGGTGCTCAGGGCTGCTGCACTGGGATGACCCAGAGGGATGGGATGGGGAGGGAGGTGGGAGGGGGCTCAGGATGGGGACCACGTATACACCCATGGCTGATTCATGTCAATGTATGGCAAAAACCACCACAATATTGTAATTAACCTCCAATTAAAAAAAAAAAAAAGGTAGTATTTACCAACATGGTTTGTGGGAATGTGTGGAGGGTTTGCTTGAGATGCAGAAGTCAGGTAAGGAAGGAGAGGACTTCCCAGGTGGTGCTAGTGGTAAAAAAAAAACCTGCCTGCCAGTGCAGGAGATAAAAGAGATGTGGGTTCAGTCCCTGGATTGGAAAGATCCCGTAGAGTAGGAAATGGCAACCCATTCCAGTATTCTTAACTGGAGGGTCCCATAGACAGAGGAGCCTGACAGGCTATAGTCCATGGGGTCACAAAGAATCAGACACAACTGAAGTGACTTAACACAAGGGAAGAGAACATAAGATCACAGAACATGGAGTTTCATGCTCATGCTAAGTTGCTTCAGTCGTGTCTGATGCTTTGCTACCCCATGGACTGAAGCCTGCCAGGCTCCTCTGACCACGGAATTTTCCAGGCAAGAGTATTGGCGTGGTTTGCCATTTCCTACTCCAGGGGACCATCCCAACCTAGGAATCGAACCCATATCTCATATCTCCTGCATCGTCAGGCAGGTTGTTTACCTGAGCCATCTGGGAAGCCCATACAGAATCCTGGTGAACAGAGCCAAGAAGCTTTCCTATAGCTTACACCCACACACACACACACACACACACACACACACACACACAAACACACACACACGCTTTTCCTTCTTTTAATCCAATTAGATTTAAAGAAACTATCTGAAAAGCCCTTCTATGCCAAAAGCATTAGTTTCTTTCCAGGAATATAGGAAATCAAGGATTAATGGGGAAAAACTTTTTCTAATAATTAATGGGGGAGAGGTACCTGGTAGCAATAAATTTCCCCTCTGGAGAAGCATGGTGACATTATGACCATGATCTTGAAGAATCTGAGAGATCTGATTCATCAGTAGAAAATGGCTTCCACCTAGGAACAAACCGCAAGCTTATTTTTATAATGATGAGAGTAGAGATTCTACAATTGATGGGCTGATAAATCCAGGAGGGGGAGGGGTAGGGAAGCAGAGAGGTGATTGGGAGTGGAAGAAATGAGTGCCATCAGTCAGCCTCTCTATCTCATTCTGAGTATGTTCGACTCACTCCCAACCCCTTTCCCTCCCCCCACCCCCAGAACCTGCTGGCCCAGCTCCTTGACAAACGGCAAACCTCCATCAAAGATTTCCTCGTGTGACTCTGGTCTCCATGTCAGTGTGATAAGCTTCTCAGTGCTTAGGTCCTAAGGAGTTCCTGATCTTAAGGTACATACTGCCTTTTAGCCAGGGGCGTAGGGAAGCCACCATACCCTGAAAAATAACTGCGCTGGTAGAAATTTTGGCACAGTGCCATGCACGTGAGTGTGAAGAGTTGCTAATGGACAATCCATCAGAACTCTTCCTGGGATTCTTCTCTCTGGAAATGTATGCTGGAGGAGGAGTGAGAACTGTGGGAGCTTGAATGTGAGTCCAGGAAGCAACCAGTGCAGCAGAGGGATGGGCAGCCATCAGTTAGAGTCAAGTGCTTGAGATTCTAACAGAATTAGCAGGAAGTTTCTCAGTGGAGGCCTAAATATTTCACACTCATCAGGACTTTGGGGTGGACTTGTGGGATAACTGTGGGATGGTCTGCAGAATCTTATATGCATGAGAGACTGGAACACTATCCATCCGAGGACAGTCTTGGTATCCTAAGGAAGGAGAAGCTTAATCCCTGGGAGAGGTTCGAGCTCCATCACACTAAGTTCTTCTCTTAGAACCTGCACCAACACAGGGATGCTGCTTGAATCTAAGGGTTTCAGCAGTAGAGAAAGCCAATCAGAAGAGGAGTTAGTGGCAAATGGCAAATGTTTGGAGACTAAGGTTAGAAGGACATGGTGCTAGAGAAATAGTGTGTACCTATTTCTCAATTGTTTTTAAACACAAACTTGTACAGTCTGACATAACAGGAAATGATAAGTACAAATCTCCCATACCTCTTGCCCATGTGTTAATCCCTAGACCTGGGAGAAAGGGCAAGATGAAGGGCAACCACACACGCATCCATTCATGGAGGGTCCTGGGGAGCCCCAGTGCGTCCTGAGCTTCCAGCCCCTCACAAACCACACCAGCTCCCTGCCAGAGTCCGAGGCTAGGGAAGAGTGTACTGTTAGGGGGTGAGAAAGCTGTCTTGCATTATCATTACAAACAACCAATAAGAAAAAAGATTTCAAATAGAGATAAAGAGTGATTTTTAAAACTCCGCACTGAAAAATGAGTGACAGTGGAAGCTTGAAGATGATGGTCTCGGGGGTAGAAACTCCTGAGTAAATATCTGGTATGTTCCAGTAGGGGCTTCTGTTTGCTCTTGCAGCAGATGCCTCACTTTCCTGACCCTTGATTTCCTGCTCAGGAAAACCTAGCGGGAACTCAATTAGAATTTATGATTCTTTCCAGCTCAAAGATTCTCAGTGAAATAAGAGAGCCCACTGTGGGTTAAAATGAAGTCTTAGGGAACCTCCATCTGTGATTACCCCTGTATCCTGATATATTCCTCTGGGTAAAACACTCCACTCTTCTAATTATCGTTGTCATACCTTTCCTGCTCCACTCTGGTTCTCATGCAGGCTCAGAAAATTCTTAATATTTCTGCTGCCCTCAGGGGCCCCTTTCCCTCCTCCTCTACACCCTCCCCCAGCCACACACGCCCACCTCCCTGCAAACCACTAGTTAGCCACAGTCCTTACTGTGTGCTCTCCAGATGTTTAGTGAGAGCCTCTGAAAGTCCAGCTCATGCCCTGGAGGAGGCAGCCCGGGGCCTCCTGCACTGGGCTGGATCTCAAACTTCTAGTGCCAGCCCCACACCTGACCCACATGGATGGCTCCCACCTCTTCATCAGCCAGCCAGGGTAAAAACCTGCCTCAGACTGGAAAAACACATGACTCTCTCACCAAGGGCTGTTTGCCTGTCTCTGGATCGTCAGTCAAGCACTTACCCACCAGGGACACAGTTAGGATTTTGGCAGCCTCTGAGAACAGGAGCCCCGGCAGTAGAAATCCAAATAGAAGCAGCGCCTGCTGCCCTGCCATCCTGGCTCCTGTGGAGGCCACAGAGCTGAGCCCTGTGTGCTCGCAGAGCCCGGAGTCCACGCAGGCAGGGAAGGAAAGGCGCTGGCTGGGAGCTTGGTGAGAGATGAGGTATCCTTTTGTCTTCCTTTCTGTTGGTCACCTCTTGCTTTCTGGCCCCTCCTCCTTCTGTGAGTAAACCACTAGCCTGGCCTCACCCTCCCTAACTTTGGCCAGCAGAAGGAGGAGTTAGTGAGCTAATCCAGTGCTGTCCACATTATCTCCACCCTCCCTGCCAGGAGAACACTCCGAACCAGTAATGGTTGGGACATTTAGAGAACGAGTGGATGACAGTTCCACCTCCAAGTAACTTGGATCCACCTGTTTTATGGACCCTTCCCACAAACTTTTGGTACCCCACCTAATGGTTCTTCATACTGCCCATATCCAGGTCTTCCCTGATAGCTCAGTTGGTAAAAAAAAAATCCACCTGCAATGCAGGAGACCCCAGTTTGATTCTTGGGTTGGGAAGATCCGCTGGAGAAGGGATAGGCTACCCACTGCAGTATTTTGGGGCTTCCCATGAGGCTCAGCTAGTAAAGAATCCAGCTGCAATGCAGGAGACCTGGGTTTGATCCCTGGGTTGGGACGATCCCCTGGAGAAGGGAAAAGCTACCCACTCCAGTATTCTGACCTGGAGAATTCCATGGTCTGTATAGTTCATGGGGTTGCAAACAGACAAGCTCCATTTCCCCAGGTACCTGCTTAAAATCTCTGCTAGTGTAGCAAACTCAAGACTTGCTAAGTGCTAAGTCCCTTCAGTTGTGTCCAACTCTTTACGACCCCGTGGACCATAGCCCACCAGGCTTCTCTGTCCGTGGGATTCTCTCCAGGCAAGAATACTGAAACAGTTTGCCATTTCCTCCTCCAGGGGATCTTCTCGACCCAAGGATTGAACTCGGGTCTCTTACGTCTCCTGCACTGGCAGGCGGATTCTTTACCACTAGCACCACCTGTGAAACTCAAGATATCCCTAGGCAAATCCCCAGGGGAACTTGACCTACAATTCCAAGACTATTGCTCTGATGGCCTCTTAAAAGGTCATTGTTCCTGAACAAGTATCAGGGTCCTAACTCTGAAGTCCACATCTTTACCTGGAGGACTGAACCCCTAAAGCTGAGTGAGACTCTAATTCTGAATAAGCTTCATAAAATAGGACTAGGGTCTTTCCATAGTTTACTGATGTATAAGTTGAGGTCATCTTGTAATTTTGCTGCCTTATAATGTTAACCCTGGGAAGGACAGGGCCTGAAAACTCCAGAAGATATCAGCATTTTCTACTCTCAAAACAAGACTGGCTTCAATGCTGGTTTTTAGTTCAACTCTGAAACAGAAAGAAAAGACCTCCATATAAGGCCAAAACCAGAGAACTCCTAGAAGAAAACTAGGTGCTCCTTGACATAGTTCTGGGTGATGATTTTTTTTTTTTATTTGACACCCATAGTAAAGGCAACAAAAGCAAAAATAAACCTATCTAACTTACAGTCTTTTGCATAGCAAGTGAAAGTGAAAGTTGCTCAGTCATGTCTGACTCTTTGTGACCTCATGGACTATACGGTCCATGGACTTTTAGGCTAGAATACTGGAGTGGGTAGCCTTTCCCTTCTCCAGGGCATCTTCCCAACCCAGGGATTGAACCCAGGTCTCCCACACTGCAGGCAGATTCTTTACTAACTATCAGGGAAGCCCTGCATAGCAAAGGAAACATCAACAAAATGAATTATTGTAACTCACCACAATAACAGAGTGAAAATGAAGTACCATATGATCTTTTCAATAGATGCAGAAAAAATTTTTGACAAAAATCATTACCTTTTATTATAGAAACTTTCAGCATAACTAGGAATAGAAAAAAAATTTTTTTAAAATATTTACTTAGCTGCTCCATGTCTTAGTTGCAGCTCGCAGGATCTTTGATCTTCCTTGCAGCCTGTCAGATCTAGTTCCCTGACCAGGGGTTGAATCCCGGGCCCCCTGCATTGGGAGCTTGGGGTCTTAACCACTGGACCACCAAGAAGTCCTGAAAGGAATTTCTTCAATGTGATAAAAGGCATGTATTTTTAAAAATCTTGGTCTGCAATCATACTTAATGATGAAACATTGAACTCTTTCCATCTAAGATAAGAACAAAGTAGAAATGCCTGCTCTTAACTTTTGTATTCGACAACATGGTAGAAACTCTAGCCTGTTCATTCATTCATAAATACATATATACATAAATAAAATAATCAGGAAGGAAGAAAACTGATATCCATCAGAGACACCATTGCAGTCACCATCTGTTTATTAATAAAAAGACAGACTTTATATTTTTGGCTCCAAAATCACTGCAGGTGGTGACTGCAGCCATGATATTAAAAGATGCTTCCTCCTTGGAAGAACAGTTATGACTAACCTAGACAGCATATTAAAAGCACAGACATTATTTTGCCAACAAAGGTCCGTCTAGTCAAAGCTTTGGTTTCTCCAGTGGTCATGTATGGATGTGAGAGCTGGACTATAAAGAAAGCTGACCACCAAAGAATTGATGCTTTTGTACTGTGGTGTTGTAGAAGACTCTTGAGAGTCCCCTGGATAGCAAGGAAATTGAACCAGTCCATCCTAAAGGAAATCAGTCCTGAATATTCATTGGAAGGACTGATGTTGAGGCTGAAACTCTAATAGTCTGGCCACCTAATGTGAAGAATTGACTCATTTGAAAAGACCCTGATGCTGGGAAAGATTGAAGGCAGAAGGAGAAGGGGACAACAGAGGATGAGATGGTTGGATGGCATCAGCAACTCAATGGACATGAGTCTAAGTAAACCCAGGAGTTGGTGATGAACAGGGAGGCCTGGCATGCTGCAGTTCATGGGTTCGCAAAGAGTCAGACACGACAGAGCAACTGAACTGAACTGAACTGAATAAAAAGACAAACAACCTAACTAAAAATTGGGCTATTTTTTGTTTCTTTGTTTCTGTTTTATAAGGTAAGGGGGAAGGAAAGAGGTGGACCAACATGACCTCCTCTATGGTGGAGGTTTCTGGATCTGAATGTGTAGATCACTCCAAAAAAAAAAGAGCAAAGATGAACAGACAGTTCAAAAGGAAGATATAAAAACAGCTGTTAACACACAGAAAAATGTTTAACATCATTGGACATAAAGGAAATGAAAACTGAAACTAGAGGTACCACGTCACCCTCACCAAAAAGTTTAAAGTGAAAAAGACTGCCAACACCAGTGTTGGCAAGGATGTCCATATGGCCAAAGGTTGGAGAACTATTTAGCAATTTCTTGAAATGATAAGCCCACATTTATTTGTTTCCCTGTTTTTGTCTTTGCTACATTCTTTGTGGTGTTTAGAGTGTTCTAGCTTTCTTCCTTTTGCCATTCTTCCCCTAATCTAAATGGTACCCATCATTTAATGCTCTTCCTGCTCTGGGTGATGTTACCAGCTATGGCTGGTGTCTCTAATCTCTCTCTACTGGCTGAATACTGAAGCTCATCCATGATGCTGGGTATTACCTTCAATTCTATGCTAACTTTGCTCTCAAATGTACCTGTGTGTAGGACTTGTTTCCTTGACGACAGAGTCTCATAAACTCAAGCATTTTTTTCTATTATTATTGGATAAACCACTCTAAAAGCCATGTGCCAGTGACAACTGCTGGTCCCTTGTGTTCAACTGTTGGGCCAACAGATGTCTTCACATTCCATTGGCAGCAAATTCTTCGAAAAGAAAGCCACTGTTCACCTGCGACCCCTGTTTAAGAGCCAGTGAATGAGGACTTTATATTTCTCTTCATCCCAAGGGCCTCTTCTGTGATAGATAGTTTCTGAAAACCTTGGTGAGGAGTAATATCCTGTGTCAGCTTTTACTTGAGGTTTTACTTTGCTTTACTGGGGCTTTGTTTTCTTTTCATGTTTAAACATTTGCTAATTTATACAGCATTTGAGAAATGCCCCCACCTAAGAGATTCTACACTTAAAAATCTCAAGACAAATGGGCTGAAAAGTGACAGTGCTAGTCCTCAAGCCCAGGAATCAGGCAGTCAGCTGACAAACTGAACGAGCAGCAGTCAACTCTGACCTCCCTTTGCTAAAAAGGCCTGACATTTAGAGAAAACCCTGAGGAGAGAGCCCTGGCCTGTGTGCTCTGGTAAGTGAAGTTGGGGGAAACAGAGACGTGGTTGTAGAAGGGAGAGTCTCTACGTTGTGGACTGTAATTCCTGGGAGCTGTACAAATACATCTTTGCCTGGACTCCCCCATAAGTGATCTACATAAGACATTCTGAAATAGGACCCAGAGATAAGTATGCTTTCAAAGTTCCTCAAGTGATTTTAATATGAAGCCAGGGTTGAGAATATCAGTTCTGGAGGGAGACAGAAGGCACACATGCATTTACCCCTAAATACATAAGGACATAGGGTATATCACCACTCACATATATTTAAATGGCTCATGTATATTTAAAATTGGTTTCAGGAGAAAGAAGAAGACGGAATGAAGCTAATGTTGGGACAAATGGTGTTGAAACTTCTGTTTCAATGAGAAAATCCTTCCTCTGAGGATGATTACTGATAATTATTGGGAGCAAATAAGAGGAAACTGATATTTCATCAGTGAGACATGTATAGTAGGCTTCTTCCAAAAGAGCATGAGGTTATGAATGGGGAGAATAAATATGACCAAATGTAGAGTCAGTTTAGGCTATAGTAGGTTGATGAGCATCTTCTAATTGGATTGGGAAAATAAGCAGATAGGTAGCTTACGGCCAGAAAGCAATAGTGCAAGGCGTCTTCTTGAATTCAATGACTGAATGAGGATAATTTTCCAAGTTATATCTGGAAAAATTTCAAAGGGTTTCATTAACTGTAAAATCCTAGTCAAGAAAGATTTATACTTTGGTTTAATATATCTACAAATCTTGATCTTTAGATAGTGCAGCAGTTGTTTCAGTTCAGTTCAGTTGCTCAGTCATGTCCAACTCTTTGCGACCCCATGAATCGCAGCACACCAGGCCTCCCTGTCCATCACCAACTCCCCGGAGTTCACTCAGACTCATGTACATCAAGTCGGTGATGCCATCCAGCCATCTCATCCTCTGTCATCCCCTTCTCTTCCTGCCCCCGATCCCTCCCAGCATCAGAGTCTTTTCCAATGGGTCAACTCTTCGCATGAGGTGGCCAAAGTACTGGAGTTTCAGCTTCAGCGTCAGTCCTTCCAATGAACCCCCAGGACTGGTCTCCTTCAGAATGGACTGGTTGGATCTCCTTGCAGTCCAGGGGACTCTCAAGAGTCTTTTCCAACACCACAGTCCAAAAGCATCAATTCTTCAGCACTCAGCTTTTGAGAGGTTAACAGGCAGGAAGGCCAGGGGTCTCCAAACGGAGGAAATAGCCTGCAAGTGTCAGACATTTTATCTCTCTTAAGCGGCAGGAGGAAACAAAACTAGCGATACTTTTTCCTTCTCTATACAAATTTAAAAGGAGGTTTCTCTTAAAATTCTGTGTTGCTATAATGACACCTAGTTTCACTTAAAGTTAACCATTGCCTTTTTCTTATGGAAATGTTTATCTTAAGCTATGTTAATGTACTATGCATTTGCCCCAAGCTCTGTCTTCAAGTCAGTTCCGCCTTTGGGCTCAGACCTACCTGATAACCCAATATGTTATACTCCGATATTGTTCCTCTAATCTATGTAAATGAAACTATTTGTATGGTGATCTGCCCTTCTTCAAGATTCAAGTTAATCATTTTATGGCCCAAGATAAACCATTTAGAGCCAAAGTTATCCCAAAATACATCTTATGGGTGAGGGGCCTGGTGCCATTCTAAGTTTTGAGACATTCCTTTCTTTCATTAACAAACTGCTGATGACTATATAACATCCAGCTAAAGACTAGCAGCGGGGTACTCTTTCTACCCCCTTCTGATGTCTGTGTCAGAAGCTTTCTCTATCTCCTTTATACTTTAATAAATCTTTGTTACACAAAAGCTCTGAGCGATCCAGCCTCGTCTCTGGCCCCGGATTGAATTCTTCTCCTCCGGGGGCCAAGAATCCCAGCGTCGTGATTCAACAACAACCTTTCACTTTCTTCACAGTTCAACTCTCACATCCATACATGACCACTGGAAAAACCATAGCCTTGACTAGACGGATCTTTGTTGGCAAAGTAATGTCTCTGCTTTTGAATATGCTATCTAGGTTGGTCATAAATTTCCTTCCAAGGAGTAAGCGTCATTTCATTTCATGGCTGCAGTCACCAACTGCAGTGATTTTGGAGCCCAAAAATAAAGTTTGACACTGTTTCCCATCTATTTGCCATCAAGTGATGGGACCAGATGCCATGATCTTAGTTTTCTGAATGTTGAGTTTTAAGCAATTGTTTATCATCTATTAAATGCTGTACACTATGGTACACTCTGTGGACCGATAGTGAGGCAGGCAAACATGACTTTTGACCTCATGGAGCTGGCAGTTTGAATGAGAGAGAAATTACAAATCATTACAAACAACAGATTAAAAAATAAGATGTTAAGCCTTTCAAAGGAAAGAACTAGGTATGATGAAAGTTGTTGTTGTTTAATTGCTAAGTTGTGTCTGGCTCTTTATGACCCATGGACTATAGCCCACCAGGTTCTTGTGTCCATGTGGTTTCCCAGGCAAGAATACTGGATTGGGTTGCCATTTCCTTCTCCAGGGGGTCTTCCCCACCTAAGGACTGAACCTGTGTCTCCTGCATTGCCGGAGGATTCTTTACCCCTGAGATGCCCAGGGGAAGCCCTATAGACACAATCTAATTAGTCTAGCAGTTAGTATACTGATTCTGTCTGTACGCTACTATTGATTTCATGTAAATCAGTAGGGAGGCTTTCATTAAGTTCTTAAAAACATTTAAAGTAACATGTGGGAAAGTTTTGAGAAATCCTGCTTACAAATCCAGGGCTGAGGAGTCTGTACAAAAATCACATTTCAAAGTGGGCAAGTGACACTCTGAGCAACACTGGCTCAAAATGCCAACTCAGAATACCAGGAGTCTTCCTTTGGTATTCCCATGCCCCCTTTTCTGGACCTCACTCCTTTCTTACTAATTCTAATACTCACACAAATCTAATCTCCAACCCTCACTCAATCCACAGGGAAAAGACAAAGATGTTGTGAGGTTTAAAAGATGTCACAAGGCTCTTCCTATTGATATCCCATTGAACAATCCCCAGTACCTCAGTTCAGTTCAGTTCAGTCGCTCAGTCGTGTCCGACTCTTTGCGACCCCATGAATTGCAGCACGCCAGGCCTCCCTGTCCAACACCAGCTCCCAGAGTTCACTCAAACTCATGTCCATCGAGTCGGTGATGCCATCCAGCCATCTCATCCTCTGTCGTCCCCTTCTCCTCCTGCCCCCAATCCCTCCCAGCATCAGAGTATTGTAATATCATGCATTAGCTCAGATCAGGGCAGGATGGAAGCTGAATAAATTAATCTACTGATTCAACACAAATTGAGTATCTATTATGGGTCAGGCACAAGTGGTTCTGTAAACAAAAATGATTCCTTTTGGAGCTTATGTCTGAGGAAAGAGGTGAGAAAGCATAGTATGTTAGATAGTGCTAAGTTCTGATGATTTTCAGAATTTTCCAGGCAGAATACCCTTCCCCAGGTGCTCAGACAGTAAATGAGGGAGTGTGTGAGTGTGTGAAGTCGCTCAGTCGTGTCCGACTCTTTGAGATCCTGTGGACTGTAACCTACCAGGCTCCTCTGTCCATAGGATTTTCCAGGCAAGAATACTGGATGGGTTGCCATTTCCTTCTCCAGGGGATCTTCCCAACCCAGGTATCGAACCCGGGTCTCCTGCTTTGCAGGCAGAGGCTTTACCTCTGTACCACCAGGGTTTAATCCCTGTGTTGAGAAGATTCCCTGGAGAGCATGGCAACCCACTCCAGTATTCTTGCCTGGAAAACCCCATGGACGGAGGAGCCTGGAGGGCTGTAGTCCACGGGATTGCAAAGAGTCAGACATGACTGAGCAGCTAAGCACAGTATGTTAGTGCTAAGTGCTAATAAGAAAAATTAAGCAGGATGTTCCCTCAGAAATGACTTCCAGATAAGGACCTGGAGGAAGACGTACTTAACCACAGATACTTGGTGTTTCTTAAATAACGAGAATCTTCTGTGGGGCAGCATTTTGCTTGGTACATCCATTATTTGATTATAAACCTCACACTAATGAGCATTGTATTATAAGCCATCTCACTCACTCTACCCCCTTTTTAAAATAAATATGAGTCTGAGGATTGGGTTTACTGGGGAGTCTCTGAACTAACTAGGGTTCAGGGGCCCAAAACACCATATTAAGAGATGCCACTTTCTTATCAATTCTAATAATTTGTGTATTTTTGGATCTTTCCACATACATAATCATGACAGAGTAAATAAAACTTTCTCATTCTTAGGCCTTTTATTTTTCTCTTATGATTATGGAACATACAGTGTTAATAGAAGTGGTGATGGTGGGTATCCTTGGCTTTCTCTGGGTCTTAAAGGTAAAGAGTATGGCATAAAGGATGACATTTGCAGTAGTTCTGCATTCATTTATACATATATATGTATGAATATATGTGTTCTTTCATCAGAAAAAAAGATTGCTTATTTTTTTCATTGTCTTTTTCCATTTATTTTTAATTGAAATACAGTTGATGTGCCATGTTATAGTGTAAAATAGTAATTTGCAATTTTTTAAAAGTTATACTTCACTTATGGTTATTATAAAATATAGGCTATATTTTCTGTATTGTATAATATATCCTTGTAGCTTATTTTCTACATAATGGTTTTGTATCTCTTCATCCCCTACCTTTATATTGCCCCTCCCCCTTTTCCTCTCCCCACTGGTAAACACTAGTCTGTTTTCTATGAATCTGTTTTTTTGTTTGTTTTGTTCTTGTTGTATTCACTACCTTGTTGTCTTTTTTAGATTCCAAATGTAAAAATATCATACATTATTTGTCCTTGCCTGACTTACTTCACTTAACCATAATATCCTCCAAGACTATCCATGCTGTTGCAAATGACAAAATTTCATTCTTTTTAATGGCTGAGTAGTATTCTGTTGTATGTATATAGAACATCGTCTGTATCCACTCATCTGTTGATGGACTCTTAGGTTGCTTCTATATCTTGGCAATTGTAAATAATGCTGCTATGAACACTAGGGTGTGTGTGTTGTTTCAAATTCCCAGGAGTGGAATTGTTGGGTCATATGGTAGTTTCATTTTTAGTTTTTGAGAAACTTCCATTGTTTTCCACAATGGCTGCACAAATTTACCTACGAACAGTGTTATAAGGGTTCCCTTTTCTCCAAATCCTAGCCAATACGTGTTATTTGTGTTCTTTTTGATAGCCATTCTAAGTGTGAGGTGATATCTCATTGTAATTAGCAATGTTGAACATCTTTTCACGAGCTTGTTGGCCATCTATATATCATCTTTGGGAAAATGTCTACTCAGGTCTTCTGCTCATTGTTTAATTGGGTTGTTTGGGTTTTGCCTTTTTTTTTGATGTTGAGTTGTAGGACCTGTGGCTATTAATCCCTTGTTGGTATTTAATAGCGTCATTTGCAAATATTTTCTCCCGAACTGTAGGCTGTCTTTTTGTTTTGTTTATGGTTTCCTTTGCTGTGCAAAAGCTTTTAAGTTTAATTAGGTCCCATTTATTCATTTTTGCTTTTATTTCTTTTGCTTTAGGAGACAGATCAAAAAAATACTGCTACAATTTACTTTTTTTTTAGATTTCATTTTTTTAAATTTTATTTTTATTTTACTTTACAATATTGTACTGGTTTTGCCATATACTGACATGAATCTGCCACAGGTGTATACGAGCTCCCAATCCCCCTCCCACTTTCCACTCCATATCATCTCTCTGGATCATCCCCGTGCACCAGCCCCAAGCATCCTGAATCCTGTATCGAACATAGGCTGGCACTTCGAGAGACTGCTACAATTTATATCAAAGAATGTTCTTCCTATGATTTCTTCTTGGAGTTTTATGGTTTCCAGTCATACATTTAGGTCTTCAATACTTTTTGAGTTTACTTTTATATATGGTGTTAGAGAAAATCACAATTTCATTCTTTTACATGTAGTTTCCCAGTTTTCCCAGCACTAGTTATTGAAGGGACTGTCTTTTTTCCACTGTACATTCTTGCCTCCTTTGTCATAGATTGACCATAAGTGCATGGGTTTATTTCTGAGCTATTCTTTTCCACTGTATCTATGTCTGCTTTTGTGCCAGTACCATACTGTTTTCATTACTGTAACTTTGTAGCACAGTCTGAAGTCAGGGAGCATAATTCCTCCAGCTCTGTTCTTTCCCAAGATTGTTTTGCATTAGTTTTAGGTTCTTACACATATACATGTCTCTATGTATGCATATGCAGATATGCATTATCAGAAAAAATGCTTTTTAAAAATAAAACTTTAGTATGTGATTATATAAAAATATTTTATGCAACTATTTGAGACATGATTTTACTCTTTTATTAATGTGATTTATAGATTTTTCTTTTCAGAAAACTTCTACAGTTTGAAAAAGACATATTCAGAAAAGTTCATAAAATATAAATGTCTAGTAGATAAGTACAAATAGAAAAATGCTTGTACAAAATGCCCACATATAAGGAACAAAACATTGCCCATAGTAACCCAGAGGCTCTTTGAGTGATACCTTTGAATGTTCATCCCTATCAGAGGCATACTCTGATTTCTATACTAAATCACTTCCCATGACTTTACTTATAGTTTTCTCAACTATGTGTGCATTTTTAAACAAAAAGTTCTAGTCTTAGGTAGTTTCTTTTGCTGTTTTCAGTTAAAAATTTTGTCACTTAATTTTTCCTTTATTTGTTGCTATATCCTATTTCTGTTCTTTTAATGATTACCAAAGAAGACTGTAGCATGCATCCTCAATTGAAAATCTAGCTTAAAGCAACATCTTTACTCCTCCTGAATGTTATCATGACCTTGGAACACTATAACAGTTTCTTCCAGTCCCAACTTTTAAGCTATGTAATTTAAATCTCTGTATTTTAAAACTTCATTATAAAACAAGATGTACACATAGCAAAGCACACATAAAGCATGTTCAGTTCAGTCGCTCAGTCGTGTTCGACTCCTTGCAACCCCATGAATCGCAGCACTCCAGGCCTCCCTGTCCATCACCAACTCCCGGAGTTCACTCAGACTCACATCCATCGAGTCAGTGATGCCATCCAGCTATCTCATCCTCGGTCGTCCCCTTCTCCTCTTGCCCCCAATCCCTCCCAGCATCAGGGTCTTTTCCAATGAGTCAACTCTTTGCATGAGGTAGCCGAAGTATTGGAGTTTCAGCTTTAGTCCTTCTAACGAACACCCAGGACTGGTCTCCTTTAGGATGGATCGACTGGACCTCTTTGCAGTCCAAGGGACTCTCAAGAGTCTTTTCCAATACCACAGTTCAAAATCATCAATTCTTTGGTGCTCAGCTTTCTTCACAGTCCAACTCTCACATCCATACATGACCACTGGAAAAACCATAGCCTTGACTAGATGGACCTTTGTGGGCAAAGTAATGTCTCTGCTTTTGAATATGCTATCTAGATTGGTCATAACTTTCCTTCCAAGGAGTAAGCGTCTTTTCATTTCACGGCTGCAATCACCATCTGCAGTGATTTTGGAGCCCCCCAAAATAAAGTCTGACACTATTTCCACTGTTTCCCCATCTATTTCCCATGAAGTGATGGGACCAGATCTATGTACTGTTTAGCAATTCATTACCACCAAGTGGACACCTGTAAAACCACCACCCAAGAAAGGAAACACAGGTAGCAATCCAGAAGTTTCTCTTGTGCTTATGATAGTCACTAATCCCTTCCTTCTCTTTAAAGGTAAGCAATAGCCTGATATGTACGGTGATTTCTTATTTTTATTCTTTATGATTTTACTACAAAGCATTCCTTTTTAACTCTACAATTTAATCTTTTTTGAACTTCATATAAGCAGAATCACACTATAATTTTCATGTCTGACTTGTTTGGCTCCATAATATATTTGCTTCATGCATGTTGTTACATAGTTGTATTAATAATTAATCACTTCCACTTATTCATGCACATATCCATCATGTTTAATAAATAAACCTATTCTGTTGACTGAATTATCTATGGTTGAAATTATATGAATAATGCCATTCCTGTACATATTTCTGGGTACATATATATATACCCACATTTTTGTGTGATATATATATATTGTCTGCTAAGCCCATGTTTACCCATGTTTACCCCTATGTTATCTTCTGGAAGTTTTGTGTTTCAGATTTATGAACCATTTTGAGTTAATTTTTGTAAACGGTGTAAAGTTAGTGTCTAGATTATTTTTGCATTTGGATATCTAGTGTTCCAGCATCATTTGTTAGACTCCTTTCTCCATTAAATTGCCTTTGTTCTTTTGTCAAAGATCAGCTGACTATATTTATGTGGGTGTACTTCTGCTCTCTGTTCTGTTTCATGTCTACTTGTCTATTCTTTCACCAGTCTCACAATGTCCTAATAATTGTAGCTTTACTGTAAGTCTTGAAATTGGCTAGTGTCAGTACTCCAACTTTGTTCTCCTTCAGTATTGTGTTGACTCTTCTGGGGTCTTTTGCCTCTCCATATAAACTTTAGAACAGTTTGTCAATATCCATAAAATAAATTATTGGGGCTTTGGCTGGGATTACACTGAATCAATAGGTCAGTTTGGGGAAGAAGTGACATCCTGGAAATACTGGGTCTTCCTGCCTTACTGCTCTTTATGGAATCTCTATTTATTCTGTTCTTTGATTTCTTTCATCGGTGGTTTGTAGTTTTCTTCATATAGATCTTAGATATATTTTATTAAATTTATTACCTAAGTATTTCATTTTAGGGGATGCTAATGTAAATGGTATTATCTTTAATTCTGAATCCTACTCTTCCATTGCTGGTAAAGGGAAAAGGACTCACTTTTTAATATTAGCCTTATATCCTACAAACTTGCTATAATCATTTACTCATTCTAGGATTTTTGTGGTTGTTGTTTTTTTCATTTTTTTAGCCAGTTCTTTTAGATTGCCTCATAGATATTCATATGATCTGCACACAAATGCAGTTTTATTTCTTCCAAAACTGCATCTTTTATTTCCTTTTCTTCTACTGTATTAACTAGGACAGATGTAAATGATGTCGTTTTTAATCTCAAATTTCCATTGTTATTTTTGGTACATGGAAAAGCAACTCTCTATTTTCTTTGTCAGCCTGGCTAGGGTTTCATCAATTTTATTGATCTTTTCAAACACTCAGTATTTGATTTCATTGATTTTCCTGTTTTCAACTTCACTGAAGGAAGTAAGGTGGAGCCTAGAGTATAGGTATTTAGTTATTTATCTTAAAACATTTCTTTCATGATACCTGTTAATAATTTGAAAGGAACAAAAGTCTTAGTTTACTAAAAGAGTATAATCTCAAAGATGGTTGAAGGAAAACACATAAGTGACCAGCAAAGTTCTTAGTAACTTGTAGAAATGTACTTTATTTCATGCAAAGCTACACAATTTCCTATATTTTAACAGCTAATCAAATAAACATCTCAAAAAATCCATTACATTACAATAAGTTAAAATACTACAAAGCAATTCCAAGTCCATGAGTCTGTCAAACCAAATTGAGAGAACATTATGCATAGATAAGGCCAAAGATGCTAACTTAATTACAGGTAGCACTTTGCAGGTTTTTTTCAAATACATATTTAGTGAGAATCTGCAGAGGAAAATAGTTATATCTAAAATCCATTGATCAGAAAGGAAACATTTGTCATTACATACCAGGTAGTATTCTTACCTGGAGAACTCCATGGACAGAGGAGCCTGGTAGGTCTCAGTCCATGGAGATGCAAAAGAGTCAGACACAGCTTATTAATAGCAACTAAACAACAACCAGGTAGTAGTGGCTGATTAAAGATAAATTTGGCATCATGCACCAAAAATGAACATAATAAACATTTTGAAATTTATGATCAGATGCACATTTGAAAAGATTTACTCTCTACTTCACCTAATCCACTGAATAAGATAAATAACAAGTACTTTATTAATGCAACACAGAACTTAGGCTTTTGGTATACTTTGTTTGAGTACTGGTATATATAAAAAGATACTGAAGAGATATAGGAATATTCCAAACTCATACTAGACTACTGAACTTTAGAATATTGTCCCCAAGGAAATAAGTCCTGGGCAGAACTTATTTGAGAAAGATTTTTAAACTACTTATTAGTTACTTACAAAAACATTTTATAAAAATTAAATACCAGGAAGTAACAACATCATTATTAGAGCTCTTTTTCCAATCCTATAATTTATAAATATATATATTAGATTACAATTATTTAAAAGACAGGTCCATGTGTTCTCTGTCTTCGAAATGAGAAAAGTTCTTCAAGTTGTTTACAAAATATGGACAAAAACAAATCCACTGGATTGCTTAAAAAAAAAAAAAAAAGTCTCTCCCCTACAATTTGGTGTACTAAGTAGGGAAGATGCTAGCCAGCATTCTTTTGAGAAATACAGCTCTAAGTGACTAGACTGATAAGATTTGTGTCAATAATACCAACTCAAAATGGTGTTGTACAATCAGATTAACTAATTATGACTTTATTTTATATATGTCTGCCACAGTAAACCATTCTTTCTACTCTTTGCACTAAGTACAGTAAAAATCTCCTTTTGCAAAATGTGAGATCAGGATAATCACAAAAGAAAAGATTTTCATAGAAAAAAAGATAAATTCTCTCCAGGGAGTGTGTTAAAAACAAAACTTTTAGGATATCTATGAGAAGAGCAACATGCCATTATTGTTGTTTCATTAACAAATTTAAAACTGCGATTAGGCTTCAATCTATCATAATGGATATAAAATGTTAGGAAAACCAAGCTGAACATAAAAGGAATTAGGGGTGTGGGTATGTTCCCACTGCAATAGGACTGGGGATGGGGCAGGGCTAATAGCTGCTCTGCTGGTAGAGATGGCTCACAGAACCTGGTTTCCAGGAGTTAGTAAAGGGAATAATACTGCCTAGTCTTCCAGGTCTCTAAGCAGAAAAATAAGTCACTGAATTGAAAAGAAGTAACCTACACAATGGGAATTAATATTTCAGAAGGCTCCCTTTAACACTCTTACACTGTTTCAACCTCTTCTAATGAAAACTTTGACAACGATGTATGTTACAAACTCCTTTTCATAAAATGAGGTCTCAAGGCTTTTAATGTTTGGGGTTTGTTTGCTTATTTTTAATAATCACTGGTTTTAGAAATATAATTTTATGTTAAAACATTTACACTGAAAATATTTCATTTTACTGAAGTTTCCTACTTAGTGGCGAAAAAGACAACACACTGAGCTAGCATCCCTCATATTTACTTCCAGATGTTGCTTAGTTGTCTCGCAAAATCTGTTGTACTACTTTAAGTGCAATACTGCTATTCAAGTAGTGGGATCTGTAGTCAGAACTACTACCTTTTGAGTGTACTGACCATCAAAAACAACTGTATACACCAAACAAACGGAAGAAAAATATGTCAGCTCATTATAAGCTATACTATAAAGACAGGCTTCAGAGAGGAAAGAAGATATAAAAGGAATGAAAGGAGGAAGGGGAGAAAAGAAAGGAAAGATAAAAGTCTAGATCCATTTACTTATTAACATTTAGGATTTAATAAATATGATCCATTACATTTTGGAGATTCAAGTACGTTAAGATTTCTCAGGGATACGTTCTGCCTCTTAGTGCAAATATATTTATCCTTGTGATTTTCAGGCATGGCCCACAAAAATCACAAATATAAAACTCACATTCCTGAACAGTGTGAATTAAAATTATGGAGAGTTTATTTTTCCTTTAAAACAGTAATCTACATAAAAATCAAGAACATTCTCTAAATCTACTACACATATACAAAAATGAGGTTTGCTGCTATATATCAATGAATTCCTTCATTAATATTCTAAAATATACTTTAAAAAACACACACTGACTTTCCTATCCACATTTAATTTGGGTATACAACCAGTATACATTTAAGAACTGATAATCTAATCAAATAGTGTCCAAAAACAAATTGGCAGCAATATTTAAAAAAATTTTGATTGTCCAATCCTCTGATCTATTCTTTATAAACTGAAAACCCTTGAAAGTTCTTACTTAGTTCTTATGACTCTTGTGAAATGAGGGCCTCTAATATAATGAAATTATTCCAAAGCCTCTGTTTGTTTGGTAAGAAAACAAATTCTAATAATCAGTCTTATTTTAATAATGATTTTTAAAAAAATGTTCTAATAATAACAAATTATTGATGTAATAACAAAAGTTAATAGCAACTTACAGATCCATGAAATTAATAGATTACTTATTGTTATTTTCTGCAATGGCTTACTGAACAATGGCTTACTGAATATTCTAATAATTATTTAGAAAATAATTTAGAAAGTTTAACTAGGAATCTATTACAATATAAGAAACACTCAAAAGGGAATTGTCAGAAGTAATTCTTCAAGAAATGTACTTTGCATGTAAAGTATATGAATTTAGTAGTAATGTTTTATAGTAGATGTCATTTTAGTAAGATTCTCAAAACAGAAAACTTTTGTTCATATTACAGTTTTTACAAAGTTGCTTAACAAATATTAACTTAGTTCCCCAGCAATAAACTCTTAAGACTTCAGGGATTAAATAACTTCTAAACACAAAATTACCCAGCCAGATAATCTTCCTATATGATCATATATGAAATCCTGTAACATAAATTCTGCCTAAACAATTGAATACTCTGGATCACTTAAACAACCAAAATTATTTTGGAAATAACTCAAAAGTCATAAAGGGATCTATACTATTTTATAGACGTATTACATATACTCCAATTATTATAATAATTTTAAAAATTAATAATAAATAAAGTAGTACATCTTTTACATATTTCTATCAATATATCTTACAGTATTATAAATTATAAAAGTAACTGGATCATTTCTTCTCTTTTTCTGCTTCTACTTCTACAATAGCATCTGAGTTTCATGATAAAACCTATGAGAAACAACATTATACTTAAGGAACATATTCCAAAGTAAACTCAAAGACTAAATAATAAAACAATATTATTTTCACAGGATTTTGATTACTTATTCCAGAAAGAGTTTTTACTTTGGGAACTTGTAAGCTTCTCTGTAATAATAAGAAATTGGACCACTTTCTGGGGTGATCTGTTTCCTATGTAATATCTTCAAATACCACTTGTGTGGAAAACCAGCATAGCTAACAACTTATTTTGCCTTTTTAAATGCCACTATATAAACATCAACTCAATACCCTCACAATTGCTTTGTGAGGTAGATCAGTAGGTAAATAGCAAGTATCCTCTTCATTTTGAAAATGAAGAAACTGAGGCACAGAAAGGTTACATGATTTGCCCAAGGTTTCAACGGTCAGTCATGAAATTACAGTGTTAAATTATCTCTGCTCCTGGACTATTGCTCTCTGACTACACTTCACAATAAAAGGCTGAATGTCTGTCTTCTTAAATGGGTAGTCTATATAATTTTGATTGAGAGGAAAATCTATTGACTGATAATTATTTTAAAGGGGATCTAATCTTGAAAAAAAATCATAAAATTTTAAGAAAATGTGGTAACTAGGATGATACACTATCCTTTCAATATCTACCTAAAACTGTGGCTTCTAACGTATTTATGTGATAACACTAAGAAAAGAGGGAAATAAAACATTTAAAATTATGATTCAGGGAAAAATGACCTTCAAGAAACATATAACACAATTGTCAGGTGACTATATAATTCATCCTCAAACTGGAATACTTAAGAGTGAAAATGAGCACTACTAAAAGGACCACAGGTGAAACTAAGACCGCCATGGGGTGGCCCAGTCACCACTGGGTGAATCCATGGTGTGGATTCTCAAAATGTTGCAAATATTTCAGGGACATAAACAACTCTTTTTGCCAAATGTTGTGCTTAACTATAGTCACTGTGCATAAAACACTGATGATTTAAAATATAATACCTAACTTTGGCTTAAACAAAATTTTAAAAACTCAATTTAAAATGATAGCATGTTTAAGCAACAAGTTCTTACATATCTCCACTCTAAAGTAGTTTTCTATAAATCACAATTTAAGTGTGAGTAGTAACAGTAAATGGACTCACTTTTTATCTTTGAGTAACCAGACATTCTTTTTCAAAATAAACAAACAGGCACCTTTTAACAGCTGAGAATTTTGTGGGACTCTTTGGCTGTTAAAGGGAAGTCACTCAGTTGTGTCTGAATCTGTGAGTCCATGGACTGTAGCCGACCAGGCTCCTCCATCCATGGGATTTCCAGGCAAGAGTACTGGAGTGGGTTGCCATTTCCTTCTCCAGGGGATGTTCCTGACCCAGGGATCGAACCCGGGTCTCTCACATTGTAGGCAGACGCTTTAGCGTCTGAGCCACAAACCTCACTATTTACCATTAAAAATTATGACTCTCCTTGAATGGAATAATCAACACTTAAATCACTATGCTAAATGGTAAAGGTGAACACTCCTCTCTGAAATGAACATCTTTTACCAAGCCATACCAAAAGCATAAGACAACTTCCAGTTACTACCAAAGACTGAAAGAATAATTCACCACCTGATTAAAGTACACATGCTGAAGATACAAACACTATCAGTTGTAGTATAGTCTTAAATATACATGCAAAAACCTAACTAATTTGCATACAGTGTTGAAAAAGGGCTTTCTACATTCAGTTATGTCTTGTAAGTAAGCCTTGTTTTAAGACATGGGTTTTGTGAATATGGTTATTATTGAGGTCTCCGTCTCTTTGGGAAATAAAGGATCAACATATTTTTTAGAAATAATATGTAAATCACAATAATAAAACTATAATATTATTCAGTTATAACTATGGCTTCCTTGAACTTTCAAAACAATTTTTCCTGAAAAAATTAATCTGAAACAAACTGAACTACAGGTTTCCAACATATACTGATCTTTATCATGAATTAAACCCTTCCACTGTGACTGGACTTCTAAGACAGACATTTCAGGAACGGTATGCAACAAATCCCACTAGAAATAAGGACAATATTCAATGACTAATAAGCCATTATCTCTAAGATCTGATTAATTTTTCGTGCCCTTTTTATCCTGACACTTTTCTCTGGGAGTTCAGTAGTTAAATCTAGAGCATATGGATGTTCATAAAGACTGAACTTGTTCGTTGATCTTGGTTAGCTACTCCATTAACTCCTACAGACTTTAAACATCATCAAATATTCTGCTGCGAGACATTGAGAGGTATCGTCCACCAGGCTGATACCTGAAAGGTGGATAAAGAAATGATCTGAGGCATCAAAAATAAAGAAGGAGAGAAAAACAAGGACACATTAAAAGGAAATGGGTACATAATTTTTAAGAACTGTAAAATCTATGCAGTAGCTGAAATCAGAAACTTATTCTCCAAGGATATTATCCCAAAGAGATTTACCTATAATTATAAATCAACCAACAACTGTTCTACAGCCTATGATATGACACATATGGCAGGATGAGAGATGCTAAAAAGAAAGGAGAAGAGAGATATAAAACACATCATGGATTTTGGGTTTAATAACTACTCTATACTATTGAATATAAACAGAATATTCCTCTTGCTATTTATAAGCAAATATCTTCATGCCCATGATGTTGTGCTTTTGTTTAATTGTTTCTACTTGGTATCATAGCTAAAGCACAGACTCTGAAGCCAGAGTCCTGGGGTTTAAATGCCTGATTTTGTTACTTAAAAGTTGTGTGATCCTGGGTAAGTTACTGAGCCTCTCTAGATTTAATTCCAATTGGACTTACAGCCATAAAATACGATTACTATTGTTAAAGAGCTCAGAATGCAGTGCCACCCAGTCATATCTATGTAACTATTGCTAAATACGATG
Source organism: Nanger dama (assembly GCA_917880005.1). Classification (NCBI taxonomy): domain Eukaryota; kingdom Metazoa; phylum Chordata; class Mammalia; order Artiodactyla; family Bovidae; genus Nanger; species Nanger dama. The sequence continues at coordinate 1,295,758 of CAKJTW010000040.1, forward strand.
GATTTCATAAATGGAATTGTCAGAAATAGGAATATAAATATTGTTAAGAATCTACCAAATGATTTCAATTCTTTGTTATTTATCATACTACTAGTAATAATTTATGAAAGTACTAATTTCAATTACTACCACTGGATGATATAATTTTTAAAATATGAAACATTAGCAGGTGTTAAAAGGTATCAAACGTTGCTTAATACGTTTAACATTAGCAATAAAGATGAATATTTTCCTTATGTTTATCTTGTCAAGTCAGAATGTTATCAAATTTTTACAGGAATACTGGAGCCAAAAGGACAAACTGGAACTTACCTTCCTGATTCAGATTCAAGAGGGTCATCAGTGAACGTTTCTGCATTAAAATCCAAAGGTTCTGCATCCTGAAGAAGTTCTATTCGGTCCCTTTCAGTCCTGTTATTAGCCCTGGTATATTTAGATGTCGCTGCAAAAGAAAAAAAAAATTTCCACTTTCTACTGTCTTTATGGGTCACAGTCTACGCACACAGAAAGTCAAGATTATAAAGGATCTGAATTTTCATTGTGAAGACAATATTAAGAAAGGATAACTACATGGTTATCTTAAAATTATATTAAAATGATTAATAGTATGATAGAAAATAAGAAAGAAGAGTTCTCCCTTGTATGTAGTCTAAGCTCAGAAGCAGCTACAGCAACAGAATTAGTATTTAACTTCAACACAGATGGTGACTGCAGCCACAAAATTAAAAGACGCTTGCTCCTTAGAAGAATAGTTATGACAAACCTAGACAGTATATTAAAAAGAAGAGAGGCCATTTTGCTGACAAAGGTCCATCTAGTCAAAGCTATGGTTTTTCTAGTAGTCAGGTATGGATGTGAGAGTTGGGCTATAAAGAAGGCTGAGCACTGAAGAACTGATCCTTTTGAACTGTGGTGTTGGAGAAGACTCTTGAGAATTCCTTGGACAGCAAGGTGATCAAACCAGTCAATCCTAAAGGAAATCAACCCTGAATATTCATTGGGAGGACTGGTGCTGAAGCTGAACCTTCAGTAATTTGGTCACCTGATTCGAAAAGCTGATGCACTGGAAAAGACCCTGATGCTGGGAAAGATTGAGGGCAACAAGATAAGGGGATGACAGATGATGACATTGTTGGATGGCATCACTGAGTCAATGGACATGAGTTTGAGCATACTCTGGGAGATAGTGAAGAACTGGGAAGCCTGGCGTGCTGCAGTGAATGGGTTTGCAAAGAGTCAGACACGACTGAGCAAGTGAACAACAACCGCAATCATAACAGTGAAACTGTTCACAATTAAATAAGTTTCAGCTGGTTTCATAGTGAATCCAGGGGCTGTTACATCTCATTTCTTGGCTACGATTTTAAGGTGCAATCAACTCAAACTCTCCAAGAAAGGACTAACTCTTTTTTCCATGGGGCAAGAATTGGGACATTGCTTCCTGAATTCTTACCCCGTGGAAAAAGAAGAGAAGTCCTTTCTTGGAGAGCTTGAGTTGATTGCACCTTAAAATCGTAGCTGAGAAATGAGACGTAGCAGCCCCTGGATTGGCAATCCACTTCCAGTACTATTGCCTGGAAAATCCCATGGACAGAGGAGCCCGGTAGGCTACAGTCCATGGAGTCTCAAAGAGTTGGACACAACTGAGTGACTTCACTCACAATGTCCAACAGAAATAAATCGCAAGCCCTGTATTTATTTTTACTAGTAAATACATTTTAAAAAGAAATAGTTGAAATTAATTTTAACATATTTAACTCAATATATCCAAAATATTATCATTTCAATATGGGGCACCAGCTACCCTGCAAATGCTAAACAGTCATATGTGGCTAATGGTTACCACCTTGGTCAGCACAGATGAGAAAACTAACTTTCCTTTCTCTATATGAATGATGTTTTCTCCATATAAACCTAAATTTTCACAGTGTTATTTTGAGCAGCTCAGCAGCTTCAAAACAAACCATGACACAGCTCTTTTTGAAAATTTAAGGCAAGCCAATTCTCTCTTACCTTACATTGTTGTCATCTTGGACTCTGCCCTCCTCCACTGTTTCTCTTATTCGTTCAGCAAATACTGGTTGCCTCCCACATGCCAGGTTCTAACTCTTCATCCCAAGGTTTTGTGTTTCCTCCTAACCATTCACCTATATCCCCCAGAACTCTGCACTCTGTTAAGTCCAAATCCAACATAAGCTTCCAAATATCTTTGTAGAATTATCCCTCTATTTCCTAGCTTTAATTGAAACTTCAGCTTTCTCTTATTTCTTTTATGCTAAATCTCATCCAAACACATCCTTGCTTCTTTATCTCCAGGGTTATCTCAAGGATGCTTATTTTAAGCCCTTATCATTTTTTTAATTTTTAATTTATCTTTAATTGGAGGATAATGGCTTTACAACGTTATATTGATTTCTTCCATAAAACAAATACTGTGTATTAAGGCTCTCATCATTTTCTGACTGCATTACTACAACAGACACTAAACTGGGTTGTGTCTCACTTCCCTGGAAATAATACTTTATATAGATTCAAATTCATTTTTCTAAACCAAAAATCTGAGCATGCTTCTTTCCATACTGAAATCTTACCTTTGGGATAAAATCCAAACTTCTCAGTGATAATACGTATCCCAACTATCTCTGTAGCCTTTCCTCTCATCAAGCTTCTCATACTTCAGGTTCTGGTCACAGAGGAAAATCTACATTTCCCCAAAAGTTTCTCATGTTGCTCATTCTTTGTTCTGCCTAAAAACTCCTTCAACTGGCTAAGTACTACTCATTCCTAAATAGTTATTTCTTTGTAACAGAAATTCCTTCCCAATGAAGAATTCTTTTTCCTCCCTGAGCTGAGTCCTTCAGCATCACGTGTACAGCCCTCACACTCTCTCAGCATCTCTGCATCTCTCCTCTGTCTTCTACTCAGTGCTGGATCCTGCACACAAATAGGTCTCTTGTCACCCTCCCAGAAGCATATGACAAAATCAAGAATGTGGGAGGCTTCCTGACTCAACCCACTGGCCAATGTCTTCTGCCTGGTATCAGTTCCTCATTCAATTAAAGGCAAACCACGGATGGAAACTGTCTTCTTCATACTCCTGGGAAAGTACCTGACACATAAGAGTCAGTCAGTAATTTATTATAAAAATGACCAAATAGCCTGAAAAACATCTAGCTTAATAGAAACCGATACTTGCCAAAAATATGCCTGGGATAAGTACTATTGTTTAGATAGTATAATGACAACTATTCATTTGATGTCCCAGATGTCTCCTTCTCCCTACCTAGTGCACATTTGACTTTCCTCTTTCTCCCATATACTGAGGGATGAAAAAGGAAAGTCACTGCAGAACCTCACTTATTGTTCTATAAAGGCATTTTCTCAGTCTCTATACAAGCAATCATAAGAAAAAAATTTCTTAAGAAAACTAGATATTAACTGCTTACATCGGTTGGTACTCATTTCTGAGAAGTTTGATTCTTTCGGGTCAATATGAACATTTCTGTTTCTAGTGGAATCTTCTCTACTGTGTCCATAACGCTCTTTCCATTCCTAGAAAAGAAACATGAACATATAACATGAAAACACACAGTCAGAAAATAATTCATCAGTGATAACAGATTTAGATTATATATGTAGAGTAATATAATCTAATTCTTTTCATCAGGAATTTGTCAGATAATCAATATAATTAGCACAGTACCTTTAGAAATCATAGATAATTTCCTTTATTTATAAATGATTTTAATAGTCATCAAACTTAACTTGAAGACATTTATTGACATTTTTGCTAGCTATGATTATTTTAAGTTATTGACTTCCATCTAAAATGTCAAAATAATATAACTACAGTAAGGTTATCTTGACCATGGAAGGATTATGAAACTCAAAATAATTAATAATATGTTAATAAAATTTTATTCTACCCAAATACAATTCTACAAATCATAGAGACCCAAAAAGTCACTTTTGATAGCAAAATTAAAGTCATAGATAAACATAATTAGGTAATGACTCACGTGGCCTTGTGTCTTAACTGTACTAAAATCTTATTAACTGGGATTCTATTCATTAAATTCTTAGAGCTGAAAGGAACCCATGCAGTGCAGAGTTTCACTCTAAAATAGCCATGCCAGATGCTATTTGGCTCTCTTATTAGAAGACATGAAAAAGTCTATGTTTGATCATCCTGTTCCAATTTTGGTAAACTCTGAGTTTTTCATATAGAGGTGAATTCTATTCCACTCTTTGGTGCTAGTTATGCCTTCTGAAATAAAGAACAAGTCTCCCTTTCCATGACATACACTAAAATACACAAAGACAACTATCATGTCTCCTGGGACTTTACTTCTCCAGTATGGACACACTCAGGTATTGAAAATTTGTAGTGACTATGACTAGACTTTTCTCATTTTTTGCCTTTTCAACTCTCTAGGAGGTTAGTTTGCCTTAGCAAACAAAGGACTAAAGACAAAATTAAAGAGGAATAAAATTAATGTCACAACACAAAAAGGATATGTTTCCAGCAATCAAAATCACTTCAACAGCAAGACTGCATGAATTTATTCACTTATTCAATAAATATTTACTGCCTCTAGCTTAGGCAAGAAACTGTTAGATGTTGGACATGAACTAATTTATTACTAATGACTTTTTAGAACAGGTCTGACAGAATTCCTAGCATGTATATCTGAAACTATTAAAATCGCCTTTCTGTAAAAATACATCCTATGTCATTGTCCCAAAGTTTTCAGCCAAAATCAATTAGATTCCTATGATAGTTCACATTGATCTTTAGGTTATAGCAAGTTAGTAAGTACTATACTTACTCTTCTTCTATTTTCACCTTCTTCTTGCCGTTGCCTTTTTCTCTTCTCTAGAGACAGAAAAGTGGTCTCAAATTTGGTATAATATGGTTTAATTAGATGTAGAATAACTGAAGTAAAGGTATCAGGCTATGACCAATTTCCTTTAAATTACTACAAAGTCAAAGGTAATAGGTTATTGTTGGAAAGAACCAGAGAGGTCACCTAACTCCGTAGAGCATACCTTCCCAATTTCTGCTGGAGACTGCTCTTAGGCTCTGTCTAAACAGTTTCAGTGAGGAAGAACTTCTCCCCATGGTGACTTGAAATTTGCTTCTAGGCAGCTTCTCTTTTCTTTGTTTTGTCTTCTAAATTAAATTCATACTTTTTCTGCATAAGATTTTTTTTCCATTACTCTCTTCTGGCTATATACTCAGTGGATTTTTCCTATAAGATATACCTGCCACACTCATCATTCTGCCTACCCTCCTCTAGATTCTTTCTGACTTTTCTGATTCTGATTCTATTCTATCAGTCCTACTCTTGAAAATCTTATCCAGGACTGGATATGATATCCCAGATGAAGTCTGATTAATGCAAACAGCAGAAGAACTATTACATTAACTAGACACCACCTTCCTGTGAGAGCATGTGAAGGCTAGACTAGCATATTTTAGAGCCATAGTACATTTGGGGTTTATGTTTAAATAAGATCATAAAGAACCCCATGCTCAAGTAGGAAGAACGCCTAAAAACCATGTCCCAAAACTCAAGTTTTGTTCTTCTTTTCCTCCCTATTCTACCATCACTTGAACATCAAGAAATTTGATACACTCAGTTTTGAGATTAGATTCCAGTAAGAGCACAATGCATTCTAACAGGCTGTTAATGATCACTACATTCTAAAAACCAGCCTTGGTTTGAATGAAAAACTATGCAGCATTAAACTACTGGTGATTCTTTAATGAGTTTTATATTTTATTCAATTTGACAAATCTATTTCAAACAAAACAAGAAAATGACTCCAATACTAAACAAGGGTATTATTTAGTTACAGACATATTAATAATTTCTGCTACAGAATTTCTTAAAGACAGATGAAATAATGATGAAATAACATGTTATCAGATTTTTTTGCTATGAAGGCTTTCCATAGAATTTTAGCTAAAACGGATTAATTTGTAATTTCTTAAGATAGAAGTTTCAAATCATACAAACATTAATTTTGTATTTTGAATCAGTACTTTCTCTTCTTTTATTTTAAAAGACAAATCTTACCTCGTCTGATTAATTCTTTTCCTTCATCAACTAAGTCTGATGTCATATCATTATCTCCCATGAACTGCTGGAACCCAAGTAGATTCAAACAACGAGTTCCCAAGCTAATAAAAGTAGATTTTCAAAAGCATTATTTCATACCGTAAATGTTTAAATTGGAAGCCTCTGTTGTATTTCTAGTTATCATGTCAAGTTATACAGAGCTACATCTGTCTTTCTTCAAGAAGTACTTATTTCCCTTTCTAAGAAACTTAAATGCCCAGTACTCCACTGACTAGGGTATGCACCAAAGCCCGACTTCTTACAGACAAAAATTAAGTCAGGCCACAGCATACTTTCAGAAGATTATTATACCAGGATGCTAAGCAATAGCTATAATACAAAAGCAATTTATTCTTTTCTTCTATTCAAATAGCAATTTTAATTCACATATACAACCAGTATTTACAAGGGCAGAATATTCTTGGCTTAGAAAGTCTTAATTATGCAAACTGATTTTCATGTTCTATTTTTTAATCCTGAGAACTAGTCAATTCTATTTAAATCAGTGTTACTATAAATTCAGAATTGATTACTATAGCTTATCTGGGGGCTATCATTTATATCTTATCTGGTTTTTACTTTAAACCTCATTGTTGTGCAGGATAGGAATACTCTGAAAATATAATGGTACATAACAAAGGAAGGATTAATATCTGTTAAACTATTACGCATTAGATAGTTTACAGATACTCTTATTTAATTCTTACTATAACTCTAAGAGATAAATATTACTTTATAGGTAAAGAAACAGAAGCAAAGGGAGTTAAATACTTTGCTAAAGACCAATTAATAAATTTTAGAGCTGAGGATTTAAATCTAAAACAAAACAAAGACTAAGTTCTTTTTACTACCTTAGTTTTCAAACTTTTTCACTAATGTACTTTTAATGGCAGAATTTTGAACACCATACATGAAGAAAGGCAGAGAGAGGAAGAAGAAAGGGAGTGTGTGTGTGTGTTTGTGCGTGTGCGTGTGTGTATGCATATATGTTAGGGAAGAAGAAAAAACAGTGAAGCAATTAAGAAAAAGTGAAGCTCTCCCATTTTACATCAGTGATGTGTAAAAATCTGACTAGTTCATAAATTATCTGCTTGTTTTAATATATAAGGAATGCTTGTATGACTTACCAGTGAGTAAAATTGGGGTTTCAGGTAGATAGTCATGCTAATTCTGTGACTCTAAATATTCCCCTACCATCCTTATATACTTGTGGGAATACTATACTGCAGGATGAGATCATTGTCTCTGGAAAGGTTGTAGCTTTGTCTAAAGTGTCAGGAAACAGATTTATAGGCTCTAGGCAGTTAAGTCTGAATATTATTAATAGCTCTGTGTATGGTTATGTGCTAGTAATAAAGGAATTAGACTATTATGGCAGCATTCCAAAAGAAAATCGACCTATAAAGTCAAGTTAATGCTGAAATGTCTCCAAGGCACTTCTTCAAATATTCCTTTAATACAGTATATTTTTATATATAAATATATATTATTACATATATAATATATATAAATTATAAAAATATAATTTGATAATTGAGGTATATGACCTTTCTTTTCCTTAAAGACAAACTAGCAAAGTTTATCTTAATTATAAAACAACACTTTTAAAGAAATATTTTTAAGTTAAACAATTTTCCTTTTAGACATAATTCCTTACATTAAAATTTTATAGTTGACAAGGCACTATCCCATTCATCTATTCCTTGATGCATATGTCAATCTAATAAGATGCTAACCTTAAGTAAAGATGCCAATCTTACCAAGATAACCACTAAGATGAGGAGGTAAGATTTATACATCACAAGCTCTTAATGTTCCATTTGTAGTTTATAAACTTTTTAAATGAATAAGCACATAAAAAAGTTTAGTTTTGGACATCCAAAGGATGATTGGTCTCTTACTTTTAACACATCATTTTCATAATAAATATAAACCTCTGTCTTTCCTACCTTACAGAAAAAAGCTGAAATTATTATATTGTTTTATCAGTTCATGGGCTTCCCTGAGAGCTCAACTGGTAAAGAATTCGCCTGCAATGCAGGAGTCCTTGGTTCAATCCCCAGGTCAGGAAGATCCCCTGGAGAAGGGAACGGCAACCCACTCCAGTATTCCTGCCTGGAGAATTCCATGGACAGAGGAGTCTGGTGGTCTACAGTCCATGGGGTCGCAAAAGAGCAGACACAACTGAGAGACTTTCATTTTCACCAGTTCATATTAAGTTTTATTTTAAATTATAATCCTTTGGCTCCTTTACTTATGAGAAGATAAAATATAGATGCTTTAAAAAAATTCAACAAAGAATTTATTTGAAACAATATTTGTCTTTTTACTCAATATCCAAGTATTAGAATATCAATATAATAATTTATGCTATTTGTAAACTATTTGTAATAACTAATTATACTTAAAGATTTAAGTGAAAAGTCGTTTAATGAAACTTATTATCAATAAAAAAATTTTTAAGTGGCATTTTTGGTGTGTCATGGAGCACTGAAGCAATGAAGAAGGTAGGTAGGCAGAGTATAAGATGAGGGCACTTAACGTGGAAGTAGGGAAGACAAGCTGCTAGAAGCCAAGGACGCCTGTCTTTTAACTCCTCTTGAGTCTGACCTCTGCCAAGCTTCTATCAATTTTTCTGATCTGATAAAAGAGTAGCCCATGTACTTTCCATGTACTGTCTGATTATAACTGCTCCTTAATTGATCTTTTGTGCTGATTATGGTCAGAAACATCCAGAAACCCAAAAATTATTATGCGGAAAGCCCTAAGACTAATACATGTTACTAAACAGAAGCTAGGCAAGCAGGTGTTTTATAAGATACACTGGCTGCCATGACCAAAGGCCAGGACTCAAGAGTTAACATTCTGTTATTAATCCTATCACTTTGTAGACCAAATACTTAGAACAACTCTCTTTTCTTGATAATATCTTTGGAGGGAGACCCTGACCCAGCACTCAAGCAATCTCTTTAAACTATCCTCAGCATTCCCAAAGCCACAATAAAAGAAACAACTAAAACCCAATCAGTGAATATTTAAAAGAGCTTTAAGAGAGATACCCAGATCAGGATGCGTATATAAGAAAAAAACTAGCAATGTTAAGTTTCTTACCTAAAATACGTAGCAATGCAGAGAATTACCACCAACATAGGATAATATATATAGAACCCATCTGCAATAAAGGATAAAACTTTCATGGAACCCATAATCTGAGGAGCAAGAAAAAAATTTAGTCAAATCAGTATAGCTCTATATATTTCATTCTTTTTCATCATTAGAAAATTTATCCATAACCAGCTATAGCAATAAATTTGGAGTTTTCAAAAAGTAGAAATGAAGCATTAAACAGACTGATTTTTAAGTCCTTATCACAAGAGGAAAAAAATTGTGACTGTGAGGTGATGAATGTTAACTAAACTTACTGTGATAACTATTTCACAATATATACATATACTAATTATGTTGTACACCTTAAAATAATACAATGTTATGTGTCTATTATATCTTGATATGGCTTATTTTCTCATAAGAAATTAACATAAATATTACTGAAAATCATCAATTACATTAAGACCATAAACATAAAGGTTAGTGTTAGTATAGGTCAGGTCTGTGAATATGCTTAGCTGGACCAAAAATAATTTGTTTATAATAAAACAAAAGCAGTATTATCTTTACCCAGTCATTAGTAACTACATATACAACGTGTAAAAGAAAGTTCAAGTAATTTTTAAAAGGATTCTAATAATGCAATAGAACTGTTTGCCAGCAGTAAAAGAAATTTCATAATAATAGCATCCCATACAGATAATGAATCTAAAGAACTCTTTTTACCATACTTACAGATGTATAAGCAGTTGGCTGTGTATTTTGGTGAGAGATGGATGAATCCATGTGGGTCAAACCCAAGAAATTAAGACATAAAGGAGGAGTCAAACGGCAAAATAACCTGCAATAAAGCATAAACAAACATAATATATAAGAATAAAACAGCAACACACATTTTATGTTATCTTGAAATACACTGAGAATGTTTCAGACCATTGTATTATTCTCATCTATTTTTATTTTGAATTCTTAATATGAACTGCCCTTACTTGGAAGACATTCTGAAAGTCCTATTAATATCACAGTCTCCTGAGAAACATCAACACCTACAAAACAAAACTCCAGCCTCAGGATGCCTCCTTTGGTGAGGCTTTGCCACTGCTTTATCACAAGTTTGTAGAGTGGTTTTGTATGTGCCTCTTCTGTGCAATTTAGCTCACTCCTCAAGGTGAATTGTACTCAGTACATAAAACACCTGAAGTTGTATCATATTATGTCAACTCTAACAACTACAGATATAAATAATTGTCAGAGCTCAGTTTTTCTTTATTATATTTTATTTTTTTAATTAGAGGATAATTACTTTACAATATTGTGACAGCTTTTGTCATGTATCAGCATGAATCAGTATTAGGCATACATGTCCCCTCCCTCTTGAACCCCCCTTCCCACATGCCTCCCCAGTCCACCCATCCAGGCTGCCACAGAGCACTGGGCTGGGCTGTGTTATGCAGCAACTTCTCACTGGCTATCATTTTACATTTGGTAATGTGTATGTTTCAGTGCTTTTCTCTCCTATCATCCTACACTCTCCTTCCCCCACTGTGTCCAAAATGTCTGTCTCCTTTGCTGCCCTGCAAACAGGATTTGACAATCTAGTACTATCTAGATTCCATGTATATGTTTTAGTATATATTTGTCTATCTTTTTCTACTTATTTCACTCTGGAAAATAGGCTCTGGGTTCATCCAGCTCATTAGAACTGACTCAAATGCATTTCTTTCTACAGCTGAGTAATATTCCATTGTGTATATATACCACAACTTCCTTATCCATTCATCTGTCAGTGGCCATCTAGGTTGCTTCCTTGTCTTAGGTATTGTAAATAGTGCTGCAATGAATATTGGGGTACATGCATCCATCGAGTCCGTGATGCCATCCAGCCATCTCATCCTCTGTCGTCCCCTTCTCCTCCTGCCCCCAATCCCTCCCAGCATCAGAGTCTTTTCCAATGAGTCAACTCTTCGCATGAGGTGGCCAAAGTACTGAAGTTTCAGCTTTAGCATCATTCCTTCCAAAGAAATCCCAGGGTTGATCTCCTTCAGAATGGACTGGTTGGATCTCCTTGCAGTCCAAGGGACTTTCAAGAGTCTTCTCCAACACCACAGTTCAAAAGCATCAATTGGCGCTCAGCTTTCTTCACAGACCAACTCTCACATCCATACATGACCACAGGAAAAACCATAGCCTTGACTAGACGGACCTTAGTCAGCAAAGTAATGTCTCTGCTTTTGAATATGCTATCTAGGTTGGTCATAACTTTTCTTCCAAGGAGTAAGCGTCTTTTAATTTCATGGCTGCAGTCACTATCTGTAGTGATTTTGGAGCCCCAAAAATAAAGTCGGACACTGTTTCCACTGTTTCTCCATCTATTTCCCATGAAGTGATGGGACCGGATGCCATGATCTTCGTTTTCTGAATGTTGAGCTTTAAGCCAACTTTTTCACTCTCCTCTTTCATCTTCATCAAGAGGCCCTTTAGCTCCTCTTCACTTTCTGCCATAAGGGTGGTGTCATCTGCATATCTGAGGTTATGGATATTTCTCCCGGCAGTCTTGATTCCAGCTTGGGCTTCATCCAGTCCAGCGTTTCTCATGATGTACTTGGCATATAAGTTAAATAAGCAGGGTGACAATATACAGCCTTGATGTACTCCTTTTCCTATTTGGAACCAGTCTGTTGTTCCATGTCCAGTTCTAACTGTTGCTTCCTGACCTGCATACAGATTTCTCAAGAGGCAGGTCAGGTGGTCTGGTATTCCCATCTCTTTCAGAATTTTCCAGTTTATTGTGATCCACACAGTCAAAGGCTTTGGCATAGTCAGTAAAGCAGAAATAGATGTTTTTCTGGAACTCTGTTGCTTTTTCCATGATCCAGTGGATGTTGGCAATTTGATCTCTGGTTCCTCTGCCTTTTCTAAAACCAGCTTTAACATCAGGGAGTTCATGGTTCATGTATTGCTGAAGCCTGGCTTGGAGAATTTTGAGCATTACTTTACTAGTATGTGAGATGAGTACAATTGTGCAGTAGTTTGAGCATTCTCTGGCATTGCCTTTCTTTGGGATTGGAATGAAAACTGACCTTTTCCAGTCCTGTGGCCACTGCTGAGTTTTCCAAATTCGCTGGCATATTGAGTGCAGAACTTTCACAGCATCATGAGTCTGAGTGAACTCCGAGAGATGGTGATGAACAGGGAGGCCTGGCGTGCTGTGATTCATGGGGTCGCAAAGAGTCAGACACGACTGAGCGACTGAACTGAACTGAACTGAACTGTGTCTTTTTGATTCTGGTTTTCTGAGAGTATATGCCCAGTAATAGACTTTCTGGGTTGTATGGTAGCTTCATTCCTAGATTTTAAAGGAATTTCTATACTGTTTTCCAGGCTTCCCTGGTAGCTCAGCTGGTAAAGAATCCTCCTGCAATGCAGGAGACTCTGGTTCAATTCCTGGCGCAGGAAGATCCCCTGGAGAAGGAATAGGCGACCCACTCCAGTATTCTTGTCTGGAAAATTTCATGGGCAGAGGAGCCTGGCGGGCTATAGTTCATGGGGTCACAAAGAGTTGGACAAGACTGAGCAACTAAGTACAGCAGCACAGCATACTGTTCTCCATAGTGGCTATATCAATTTGCATTCCCACCAACAGTGTTTAAGAGTGTTCCCTTTTCTCCATACCCTCTCCAGCATTTATTGTTTGTAGACTTTTTGATGATAGCCATTCTGACTGGAGCCAGATGATACCTCACCGTAGTTTTTATTTGCATTTCTCTAATAATTTTGAGCTTCGTTGAGCATTTTATCATGTGTTTATTAGTCATCTGTATGTCATCTTTGGAGAAATGTCTGTTTAGGTCTTCTGCCCACTTTTATACTAGGCTGTTTGTTTTTCTGGTATTGAGCTGCATGAGCTGCTTATATACTAAGGAGATTAATTTTTTGTCAGTTGTTTTGTTTGCTATTAATTTTTCTCATTCTGAGGGTTGCTTATAGCTTATAGCTTCCTTCACTGTGCAAAAGTTTTTAAGTTTAATTAGTTCTTATTATTTTTATTTCCATTATTCTAGGAGAACACAGAGGGTCTTGCTGTGGTTTATGTCAGAGTGCTCTATTTTCCTCTAAAAGTTTTATAGTTTTTGGTTTTACATTTAGGTCTTTAATCCATTTTGAGTTTATTTTTGTGTCTGATGTTAGAAGATGTTCTAATTTCATTCTTATACAGGCAGCTGACCAGTTTTCCCAGCACTGGTTGAAGAGACTGTCTTTTCTCCATTGTTTTGCTTCCTATGTCAAAGATAAGGTGCCCACTGGTATGTAGAATTATCTCTGGACTTTTTATCTTGTTCCTGTGGTCTATATTTCTGTTTTTGTGCCAACATCTCTCCACTTGTTCATGCCATCTTTGATGTCCTTCATCAGTGTCTTATAGTTTTCTGCATACAAGTCTTTTGTCTCTTTAGGTAAATTTATTCCTAAGTATTTTATTCTTTTTATTGCAGTGGTGAATGGGATTTTTCCTTAATTTCTTTTTCTAATTTTTCATTGTTAGTGTATAGGAATCCAAGGGATTTCTGTGTATTAATTTTAAATCCTGCAGATTTACTATATTCATTGATTAGCTCTAGTCATTTTCTGGTGCATCTTTAGGGTGTTCTATGTAGAGAATCATGTCATTTGCAAACAGTGAGAATTTTTACTTCTTTTCTAATCTGGCTTCCTTTTACTTCTTCGTCTCTGATTGTGATGGCAAAAACTTCCAAAACTATGTTGAGTAACAGTGGTAAAAGTGGGCACCCTTGTCTTGTTCCTGAGTTTACAGGAAATGCTCTCAGTTGTTTACCACTGAGGATAATGTCTGCTGTAGGTGTAGGTGAAGTCGCTCGTCGTGTCTGACTCTTTGCGACCCCGTGGACTGTAACCTACTAAGCTTCTCTGTCCATGGGATTCTCCAGGCAAGAATACTGGAGTGGATTGCCATTTCCTTCTCTATAGGTTTGTCATATATGCCTTTATTATGTTGAGGTATGTTCCTTCTATGCCTACTTTCTGGAGAGTTGTGACCAGATAAAAAGAGACCAGATATAAAGAGAACCTTACAAAACAAGGAGCTGGAGAACAGGAAGAGATGAAAATGAAGAGAGGGTATGAATATAAAGAGGTGATAAGGAGTTATTTTGTGGTGACAGAATAGTTCTGTATCTTGATTATGGTGGTGGTTACAGGAATCTACACATACACACAAAAATGAATAAAGTATAAAAAATAGTGAGAGCTAATAAAGTCTATTGTGGTCTAGTTAACAGTAATGTGTCTGTGTAAATTTTTTGCTTTTGATATTGTACAACAGCAGTATAAAATGTCTCCACTGGGGAAGCTGGGGAAAGGTTACTAAGAATCTGTATTGCATTTGCAACTTCCTTTGTATCTATAATTATTTGGGGAAAATAGGTTAAAAAAAAAGTCTTATTAGAGATGCTTCAGATATTGATTCCTCTTTAAGTTCCCAAAGTCCAGCCCTAAAAACCTAATATAACTAGTTTAATAATATGGACAAACAATAGATGGTGCAATTTAGCCCAAGCTGGAGCCATCTCTCTAAAATTCTGCTAAATCTCTTAGCAAAATCATTCTTTTGGTTTTCTTAGTCCTCTACAATTCAGTATGAGACCACTGAATTTTTCTGATTCTCAAAACACTTTCTAGACTTAAGTCTCTAAAATCTCAAATGTTTCTATTATTACTAACCTATTTACTGACTTCTAATTGGTAAATCCAGACTCATTATGCCCTTCTTTTCCTTCCTAATCTAGCATATCTATTTTAACCCTAAACTTCAAGCAGGATTTAGCTAGCAATCAACAAGCATCTAATTAATACTTAAACCTAAGCAACTAGCTCAAAGAAATATAAGTGTTAGTAAAAGAGCCATAAACAACAAGAAATAAAAGAGACATTCATGTAATGGAAACATTTTCCTTGTTTCTAAACACAGTCTACTTACATGCCACTGAAAAGAAGGCTATAAGCATCAGTCTGGTGATGTGAAGCCAGGTAGTAATAGTTAAATACACGAATCCTGAACACAGTAGAATAAACACAGATACTGAGGAAGAAGATGGAAAGAAAGCAAGCAATCTGAAAAAACAAAACAAGAACCCAGTTTCAGACTAATAGACTTCAGTACTTTATATACTATTATAAGCATTACCTTTTCATTCCAACTAACATTTATTGATATTCTAAAATTTAAACACAGTAATAGCAGCTGAGAAAAAAATCTAGATCTTAATCAGTCCCACATCCTATCCGTAAGTTTCAAATCTACCTCCTGAAGTGAGCCTGTTCTCTCATTCCCTTGGCAACTCTTCACGTGAAGACTATAATTTATCTAGCTTCACTGGCATCAGTTCAGTCACTCAGTCGTGTCCGACTCTTTGTGACCCCATGAATCACAGCATGCCAGGCATCCCTGTCCATCACCAACTCCCGGAGTTCACTCAGACTCACGTCCATCGAGTCAGTGATGCCATCCAACCATCTCATCCTCGGTCGTCCCCTTCTCCTCCTGCCCCCAATCCCTCCCAGTATCAGAGTCTTTTCCAATGAGTCAGCCCTTTGCATGAGGTGGCCAAAGTACTGGAGTTTCAGCTTTAGCATCATTCCTTCCAAAGAAATCCTAAGGCTGATCTCCTTCACTGGCATAAAGTGGATCAAAATATTCTCATAAAAATATTGTACACTATTTTGCATCTTTTCATCTCTCTTCAAATACAATTCTTAGTTTTTATATTTTGGGTAAAATAATGAAGCTCATTTTTGGAAATCTGAATAACAACACTGTGGGGAACTTCACTGCTTTCATTATTACTAGAAGAAATATGTGGAGAAAAAAATACAACAGTTAAGAATTAAACTTAAACCACAACTGGCATTTATTTATGGCACATATAAAATAAACTGACCTCGATATAAATATAATTGTATGTTTTTTCAGCCAGCTGTATGAAGACTGCAAAGAGGGATAAGACAGGTCTAGTGCTAAAGAATGTGCATTCTGACCACACAACTATCACGGAGAATATGGACAACACCACAGCAAGTATCCGATAAAACCAGGGTCGCAAAAGACATTCCCAGTACCACTCTGCAAGATAAAAAGAAAAAAAAGATTAGGAAAACCATAAAGAAGCAACAATGTATTTACAGTGTTTCAAAATTCCTCCACACAAGATACATAATTGCAAAGAGACATACTGGTGGAAACAAGCAGACACATCCTAAACAAACCATCACCAGTAACAGAACAAACTGGTATTATGGGCCTCCTGCTCTGAGAACACATCACTGCTGAGGTATTCCTGCCAAAAATGCAGAACCTGCATCTGATCATGAGGAAACATCCAATTGGTATAAGTCAAAAAACGCAATTATAATTCAGCTCTGCATTGGTGAAAATATACACTTTCCATCAGGAAAATTATCAGCATCAAACTTTGAAATGTATATCAAAAATTACATACCAACTGTAGGATTATAAAAATATTGAATAAATCTATTTTCTGGCTCTGGCGATTGAAAGGTATGAACAAACTGACAAGTAGCACTTGTTTCATTTTTTGCTACATCTTCTAGATAAAATGCTTGTTCCAAAAGAATCTGCCATTGTACTTGAGTTCGACGATGTCTCTGAGCTGAATAAATCACCTAAAAAGACAGCAGGGGGTATACCTGTCAGTGTTCTGAAACAACAGTGATTCAACTCCCCACTAAGGAGTCTGTATTGGCTGTCACAACAACAGGGGAGTGCTAATGGCATTTCCTGGCTGGGGCTGAGGATGTCAGCGTTCTGTGATATATGTGACAGTTTGCTCAGTGAATAGTTCTCCTCCCCAAATGCCAACAGTACTCCTGTCAAGAAAGAGGAAGTTAAAACACTTCCAAGAATAATGATAAGGACAAGCTCAAAGGAAGTTTCTGATATACATTCACTCAAAGCTCCTTTTTGTGTGCAGTAAATCTAACTAAAATCATCAGAAGGTAAAAAGGCTATATAAAGTTACCTGTTTATGTAGTTTTACCAGACTTTTTCACTTGGGTAGGTATTATGCTTTTCATCAAAATCTTCATAATCATCCATGTTCCTGCCCATTTTTTCCTGATACTCTATAGGGCACTAAAAGGAACAAGTAGATTTTTAGAAATTTGAAAAAGATAAAAAATTTTATTTTTCTTAAGAATCTTTCATTCTTAAGCATATCTAATTTTCTTGCAAATATCTTCCAGAGGTGGAGTCACCTACCTATTAGTCATTTAATACACCTATGGACTTGGGCAAGTTAGTTAACCTCCATAAATAGGTCTCAAAAGATAGCAAATATAAGAGAAATGATTAGAGAATTGATTCTCATGACTGTCATCTTAATCAAAAGAAACACTAGCTAAAGATTAGTATGACAGACTTAAAACATAGGAAAAGAACTGAATAGCCACATGCAAAAAATTAAAAAAAAAAATGAAACTAGACCACAATTGCACACCATATATAAAACTCAACCCCAAAAGGATTAAAAACTTGAATGTAAGACCTGAAATCATAAAAATCCCAGAATATAGGCAGGATGCTCTCTGATACCACTCTTAGCCAATATCTTTCTAGATATGTCTCCTCAGGCAACAGAAGCAAAACCAAAAATAAACAAATGTGATTACATCAAGCTTTTATATAGCAAGGGAAACCGTCAATAAAGTGAAAAGACAACCTACCAAATGAGAGAAGAATTTCAAATGATATATCCAATAAGAGATTAATATATATGGAGGAGGCAATGGCACCCCATTCCAGTACTCTTGCCTGGAAAGTCTCATGGATGGAGGAGCCTGGTAGGCTGCAGTCCATGGGGTCACTAAGAGTTGGGCATGACTGAGTGATTTCACTTTCACTTTTTGCTCTCATGCATTGGAGAAGGAAATGGCAACCCACTCCAGTATTCTTGCCTGGAGAATCCCAGGGACAGAGGAGCCTAGTGGGCTGCCATCTATAGGGTCGCACAGAGTCGGACACGACTGAAGTGACATGGCAGCAGCAGCAGCAGCAGCATACAAAATAGATAAAGAAGTCGCACAATTCAACAATGAACAATCTGATTGAAAAATGGGCAGAGAAGCTAAATGGATGATAGTTCCCAAAGAAGACATACAGGTGGCCAACAAGTACTTGAAAAGATGTTCAGCATCACTAATTATTCAGTTCAGTTCAGTCGCTCAGTCGTGTCCGATTCTTTGCAACCCCATGAATCGCAGCATGCCAGGCCTCCCTGTCCATCACCAACTCCCGGAGTTCACTCAGATTCACATCCATCAAGTCTGTGATGCCATCCAGCCATCTCATCCTCGGTCGTCCCCTTCTCCTCCTGCCCCCAATCCCTCCCAGCATCAGAGTCTTTTCCAATGAGTCAACTCTTTGCATGAGGTGGCCAAAGTACTGGAATTTCAGCTTTAGCATCATTCCTTCAGAAATGCAAATCATCAAAACGGCTATTATCAAAATGATAAGAAATAACAAGTATTGGTGAAGGTATGGAGAAAATGGAACCCTCACACAAGATTGGTGAGAATGTAAATTGATGCAGGCCACTATGGAAGATAGTATGGTGAGTCCTTAAAAAATTAAGAATAGAACTACCATATGATCTAAATATCTCACCTCTGGGATTTCATCTAAAGAATAAGAAAATAGTAATCCTAAAAGATATCTGTACCCCTAGGATCACTGCAGCATTATTTACAATAGCCAAGAAACAACCTAAGTGCCCATCAATGAATGAAAAAAAGATGTGGTACATACACATATGTGTACATACACACACATGCATGCACACACACAGTGGAATATTACTCAACCATCAAAAAGGATAAAATCTTGCCATTTGCAACACAGATAGACCTGGAGGGTATTATGCTAAGTGAAATAAATCAGATAAAGAAAAACACTATATGATTTAACTCATATGTGGAGTATAAAAAACTAACAAACAAAACAAAATAAATGAATAAACCAAACTAAATAAAAACAAACACTGATACAGAGAAAAAAAGTAGTAACAGTAATACGGATAGGGTAAAATGGGTAAAGGGGTTCTACTGTATGGGTAACTGATGGAAAATAAATTTTGGTGGTGAGGATGGTATAGGGTATAAAGAAGTAGAAATATAATGTACACACAAAACTTAAAATGTCATAAATCAATGCTACTTGAATTAAAAAGACTTACATATAAGTCTTTAAAAATAAACATAGGAAAAGAAATAGTTCAGTGGTTCTATGGTTGCTGAGAAGATAACTGGGAAACTCATTTATGGAATAATCATTTTTGGAAGTATATGAATACCTCCAATTCAATACTAAATCTTAATTGTACAGTTTCTTTTTAAATATCTATATGAAATATATTACAATATCATTTATTTTATGAAATATGCTCATAAAATAACATGTACAAAGCTGCTTAAAAGTGATTACTGAGAGCTTAGTTTCTTACAGGAGATATGCCTTTAGTGACTACATTTAATAACATTTTTACAACCTATAAAGATCCATCTCCATCACTGTATCACAGCAAGAATTTTACATTATATAACATAATCTCTATAGCCACATTTCAGTGCAAAATACTGCCAATAAATAATGTTAAACTTTTAATAACAAACAAATTTTATGTACAAATTACTATTAATTTACTGTTAACATAAAAATGGAAAAGGCTGGAAGATGTCAATCTTGTATACTTTTCTGATGCTTTTCTTATAATATTACATTATGCAGATTTATATTTCCAAAGAAAGTAGATGAGAATATTAATTACCTTTTTAAGTATTGTGTCAACACATTTTCTCAGTGGGTGGTTATACTTGATGCTTTCATTCACTTTACGAACTTCCTATAAGAACAGTAAGAGAAATAAAAATATTTCCATTTCTATAGATTAGGTGTTTCAAATCAGGATGCTCTAGGTACTATATATATTCTCACAAGTTTAGTAATAACCTAAATTACTCAACATATAATAAAGTTCCATCTCTGCATAAAAGTTCTTAATAACAAAAATATAAAATTAAAGAACAAATTTATCTACACCCTCACACTTTCTATAAATTTCTAAGTTTACTGCCTTATCATTTGGTATACAAAGATGAATATGCATTAGAAAAACTCATGAATGAACGATCTGTCAAACTTCACAATTCTAAAAAACAAGACTTTGTTCTTCCACCTTGCTATTCAAGCTCAATTATCTCATTATCCAAAAGGCAGCAAAGAAACCAGAAGAAGCAGAACAGGCTAAAAAATATCACAAAGCACCTGCTCCTTTGCAACAACAGAGTACTTTCAGCAGTCACAACTAATGACTCATTCCACATTTTTAAGATTAAGAGTACATTATATGTCAGCATTGTCCAAGGTGAAAGGTCACCACAATCCATACTGGAGGGTGAACTGGGAAGACATGGTGTTTTAAGTCTTTCACTAAGATTACAGTGTGATGATGAGATAATTAAATAAACAATTTAAAGAGTAAGAAAGGCATGAAGGCATTAGGCAAGGGAATCTTTAGAAGCACTAGTTCTCAAAGAATTGCAATATCCTATAATACTACAGGAAATTTTTGAAAAGTTGGAACCACTTTTCTAGGAAGAAGAAACAGTATGTTCAAAGGCTGGGAGGCAAGAGTGAACCAACCAGGATATTAAATAAACATTCTGATTATAGGGCAGAGAATGCCTTAAGGGATGTAAAACTGGAGGCAGAGAAACCATAGGGTATATAGACAAAGCTGTGAAAAAATAAAATATATATGGAAAAAAATATTATCCTTAATATATGAAGTGTTTTAAAAAGTCAACAGAAAAATGGGAAGCTATAGAGGAAATGCCACTGGCCAGTAAATAACTGAAAAAATATTCAATCTCACTAAAAAAAAATATGTTTTAAAAATAAGGACAGTTTTCTTGCAAAATTAAAAAAATTGCTATTTTGTAATGAGGTAAGATTGTAGGGGGAAAGGCTTCCTATAACAATAAAATGTCAAATAACCTATTTGGAAAATGACTTAACAATATCCACCAAAATTTAAAATATGCAGACCCATGAATAATGTGTACCAACAGACATTGCTCCTGTCAAAGAGCTTAGCTGAGTGAAGAAAAAAGGTATGATTCAAACAGAAATGGTGTGAAAACTGCTCTATAAGCTGACATGGAAAATTTTCTGATGAACTGATTATTTAAACTGAGATAAAAAGCTAAACTGAGGATAGGAGTCAGCCAACCAAAGGAAAGAGTAAGAATATTCCAGACAGAGGGACAGCGTGTACGAAGTCTCCAAGCAGAAAAGAACAAGGAGTTTCAGGAAAGTGAAAGAAATCCAGTGACTAACAGGTAAGGAGAGTAATGGTCTGAGTACTGCTTGATCAGGTTGAAGACTAAGAGCAAAGTTCTCCAGAAGGCCTTAGCAGCAGTTCATTTTGAGGTCAATGAACAGGCCTAAAAACAGAATGAAAAGATTTGGCTTTTTAAAAGGTGCTTGAAGTAATCATTACAATTTTCCATTCTAAGCTACCTTAAAGTTCTGTTGACTTGTTACCATAACGTTGAATATAAACTATAGTTTGTTTTTATTTCATTAATGAAAGTAGTTTTCCTCTAAATTCTTTAGCTATAATAATAGCTTATTATACAAAAGTTAAGTTTAAGTATAAAATATTGATATTGGCTATACCTTATGAGTTTAAATTCCTTCAAAGTTCATAATTTTTTATAAAATGCAGAAAGTATTTGAAATAGTAGCTTCTTTTCTTCATATAAAATAACATAATTTGAATTCTGTCATTATTATATCATTATAGTCAACTTAACATAATTTGAACTCTGTCATTACTGTGTCATTATAGTCAACTCTTCACCAGACAAAATACATCAAATCAGACTAAAAGGCAGTTTTCAGTGGAAATAAGTAGCTGTTTTTCCTGCTCCAAAATCATCTGCCTCAAAAAATGACAGCAGGTAGAGGTGACCTCTGGCCATCTAGCAAACATTTCTTTTGAATGATTTGACATAGCTTGTAAGTTTTATTAATGGTTCAAAGAAAAGAAATGGACACACAAGTTATACATAATTCACTCCATGGAAAACATATCATAAAATTCTAAACAGGTTTTTATAAAACATATTGGGAGATTTTATGGATAGCTGGAAAATATAATTAATAATTACCCCCTAAAAAGGTGACTGTTATCTGTTAAAAGATGCATTCAAAACCAGTGTATTTCAAGTTTTCTCTCAAACTAAGTTATCAATAGTCTCATTCCATGCTTTATTCTGCACAACTCCATCTGATTGGTTATCCTAAACCATATACAAGGTATCAGTGATGCCTCACTGCTTTCAAAATATAGTCTGGACTTCAGTCTGACTTTCAAGGCCCTCCCCTGGCTGTATATCTTTCAAACTTTACAAGCTTTATATTTTATCTTATGCTTAATTAGTTTGGTTTAAAATCTCCCGATATCTGAGCGAATGCTGTCAGCTATGAAAATTCTACACTTCCTTCAAGGCCCAGGTCATATTTCACTTCCTCCATTTCATCTCCTCCACTGATCGCTACTCTGAAGCGAAACTTCTCAACACTAGAGCATGCATCATTTACACTGCATTTGCCATAAACTGTGAGGAACTGTACAATTTTGTGCTCTAGACAGTTAGTATCCTAATAGCGAGTTCCACATAGCACTTCAGATGGCAAAAAGATATTAGGTATTTATTAAATTATAAAAAATTTTCTCCACAAGTTTATAAATTTTCAAACATTCAGAAAACAGGAACGAGCCAAAATCTCCTTAAAATACATGGACAAAGAAATCCATATCTGATAAATTTTGGAGGGAGGGTTTAAAGGTATAGAGTTCCTTTATTTTGGGGAACTTCCTGCTATTTGCAAAACAACCACTAAGAAAAGAGTGTCTCTTACGATATAAAAATGGATCAAATTAACACTTTGTACACCTTAAATTTAAAGAGCCTCTTAACAAAGGTGAAAGAGGAGAGTGAAAAAGTTGGCTTAAAGCTCAACATTCACAAAACTAACATCATGGCATCTGGTCCCATCACTTCATGGGAAATAGATGGGGAAACAGTGGAAACAGTGGTTGACTTTATTTTGCTGGGCTCCAAAATCACTGCAGATGGTGACTGCAGCCATGAAATTAAAAGACACTTATTCCTTGGAAGGAAAGTTATGACCAACCTAGACAGCATATTAAAAAGCAGAGACAATGGTCAACAAAGGTGTGTCTAGTCAAAGCTATGGTTCTTCCAGTAGTCATGTATGGATGTGAGAGTTGGACTATAAAGAAAGCTGAGCGCTGAAGAATTGATGCTTTTCAACTGTGGTATTGGAAAAGACTCTTGAGAGTCCCTTGGACTGCAAGGAGATCCAACCAGTCCATCCTAAAGGAAATCAGTCCTGAATATTCATTGGAAGGACTGATGCTAAAGCTGAAACTCCCAATACTTTGGCCACCTGATGTGAAGAACTGACTCATTTGAAAAGACCTTAATGCTGGGAAAGATTGAGGGCAGGAGGAGAAGGGGACGACAGAGGATGAGATGGTTGGATGGCATCACCAACTCAATGGACATGGGTTTGGGTGAACTCTGGGAGTTGGTGATGGACAGGGAGGCCTGGTGTGCTGCAGTTCATGGGGTTGCAAAGAGTCAGACACGAATGAGCAACTGAACTGAACTGAACTTATATCAGATATATTCAATAAAAAATGTGCTTTCCTATTCACATGGAAAATTTTCTCTTATCTAAAATGTTTTAAATCTCTCACACCTTAAACCTATACTAAAATAGCAAAGAAGGCATCAATTTCAATCCTTAATTTACCACAGCCTATTTTTAAGTACAGGACTCCTACATAAAAACAACAACAGTAACAAAATCTATCTTTATTAAGATACTGAAAGTTCCTCCCCAAATTTCTGTTGTTTAAACCACCCAGTTCACAGATCTAGAATAAAAAACTGCATTTAATTTATACTTGGTGAAGGAATTTTGAATAAACTCATGAAATCTATATTCCTTAAATATGAAAGAACTGAATTTTAATATCAACTTTTGAGGGGACTGCTATCAAATGATTTTTCAATTATTTTATTATCAAATATAAATTTTTAAATTTTGTAAAAATTCAAATCTTCAATTAAAATTTTTAAAATATATCAAGTATAAAAATTACCAAATATAAATTAATTTCTTTTGAAAAATATAATAATATCCATCATATACCTAAGGAATGCTACAGTTCCTAACATTTTATAAATAAATGCTGAAAAGTCAACATAAAAATTTTCAACCACAATCAAAGAATCAGTATTCATCAGTATTCATTCTTTTGTTCACTTAAAAATGGTTGCTAAGTATCTAAGGATTTAGAGAACCAATGGAGGTGTTATGGGTTGGAACTCTGTTCCTCCAAAAATCATATGTTGTCTCAACACCCAGTACTTCATAATGTAATCTTATCTGGGAATAGGGCTTTCACAGCTTTAAATGGTTAAATTAAGAAAAGGCTTACTGGAATGGGGTGGGCCCCCAATCTTACTGGTATCCTTATAAACAGAGGAAATTTGGACACACACAGGCAACAGGGAGAATATCATGTGAATATGAAGACAGAGATCTACAAGCTAAGGAACATCAAAGATTGTCAGTTAACTATCAGAAGACGGGAGATGTGGTACAAATTTCCCTATAGCCCTCTAAAGGAACCAACCATGCTGACACCTTGATCTTAAACTTTAGCCCTCAGACCTCTGAGACAAAAAATTTCTGTTGTTTAAAGCACCCAGTTTATGTACTTTGTTATGGCAGCCCCAGGAAACGACCAGAGAAGGCTTCCCTGAAGAATTCTCACTTGTATTGAGAACTGAAAATGAAGTAGGAATTAGCAAAAGTGAATGGAGAAAAGGGGGTTCCAAGAACCTGGGAACACCACACTCAAAAACAGAACAAAGAAAGCAATGAACATAATGTTTAAGAGTAGGGGTCGGCAAACCAGATCCAATCCAGCCCACCATCTGTTCTTACCTGAACACATCTACTGCTCATTCATATTGGGTATGGCTGCTTTCATGCTAAAGCAGCCAGTAAAGCAGTTGCAACAGAGAGGATATGGCACAGAAAGCCTAAAATAGTTACTATCTGGCCCTTTACAGAAAAGGGCCTGTCCCTATACAAGCACGAACTAGAGTCAAACTGCCTGGCTCCATCACTCGGTAACTGTGTGAACATGGAAAACCTACCCTCTCTGTGTCTCACTTTCCTTTATAGAAATAAGGATTAAAAACCTCCCTTATAAGGCTGTTTTGAGAATTGAATGTATTAATATACATAAAGTGCTTAGAAGGCATAGGCAAATACATCTATAAGTCTATATATTTATTTGCCTACATGTTTGCTATTATCATCACCATTAATAAGTTTGAGGAACCAGAGTTGACCAGTGTCAGAAGACTTTAGGGGCTTGAGATAAGGCTTGAGATTTTGACATGGGTCAAATCATTTTTGATTGGCCACATTACAGTATCTTGGAGACTACTCTAACATGAATGAAAGCCCTTAGTATAAGGTTTTAAGCTGAAGATAACATTATTGGAATAGCATATTTTCACAGAAGAGCAAAATCTGAGGTGACTACATTCTTTTTAAAATCAACTAAATTATTAAACAGCAAAATTTTGCACTTTGTTGTATTTTGCATGTACATTATTGAAATTTATACTTTCAACAACTTTATGAGATTTGTTCAAATTATATGCATATTACAAGTGAGCAAAATGAAGTACCTTATTAAGATTATAGATAGGAAACAAAACTGAGGCATACAAATTCCCATGAATATTGTTCTCTAACAAGGTTTCCAAACTTTGTGGGATTACTTTGGGTCAAACATTCAGGAAGAAGCCCAACCTTTAATAGCAATTTTCATTTCTACTATGTCATGGTAACTATGTAACTTATCATCTAACTCTGACCACTTTTAGTCTCAACTTTTAACTATTAAAAGTTACCCCAGGATAAGAAGCATAAGCCTGCACTGTTAAATACATTCACCTTACATCTTTGTCAATTAGAAGATGGAGATGATATCTTACGAAGTTGAACTGGCAATGAGTCATCTGAATGGGTGAGAAATTCTTTAGAATTACACATCACCAATTTTTCAGTCTAAAGTCCACCAGTATGCTGTTAACACCACTACCAACAACAAAACCAACAGTGTATACAAAAAGTGATACTTAAAACTTGATGACTGTTGACTCCAGGATTTAAACTTGCTTACCTCCATAACATCTTCTAAAGTCTCTTCTGCATCTGCTTTCTCTGTCATCAATTTGGCTGCCTTAAAATAAGTTTTCATGAGTAGATAACCTCTTTTGCGCCATTCCAGTATGACCGAGGAATTTCTACCAAGCCATACCCCAACAACAACACAAGAAGAAACAGACCCCATGTATTTGCAGCTGCTATCCCAATTGTCTGAAGCTGGTTCCTTAGAAAGAGAAAACATAAGCCAGACAGCTGTGATAAATTTTTCTAACAAAAACATAAAATGAAACTAACTAGTGTTAAAGGGTTTTTCAGAAAACAACTGCCCTACAATATAGATCCAATATTATATGAAATGTTTCAACCTTCAAATCTCAGCTCCTCTTTTAGTAACAGTAGGTAATCTGTGTTGTAATAAAAAGTTTAGAGTGTGACTGCAGAAATAGACACAGCAAACACTGCTTCTATTAGAGTTAAAATTAGAATCTTAGGAAAATTCATGGCAAAAATTATCCTAAAGAAAATACACTTTTTCAGTGAATAAATGGAACATCATTTCTGGGAAAAAAAAAAAAAAAGAAAATACATTTTTCATTAGGCACTTTCTTATTTAATATTAACCGAGAAGACTGAAAAGAATTTTAAGCCTGAAAAAATTTTGTTTTGACACAGACACACACAAATCTCAAGAATCCAACAGTAAGGATAATCACTACTGCTCTATTCCTAAACTTTTCAGATATGACTCTTCACATATATCATAACACATTACAAGTATAACACAGATTTCAACTTTATTTGAGTGACAAATCTAAAGTTAAAGAGAAATAGGCCCTCATATTATAATCAGAACAAAAGAAAATATTCACAGCTTACAATGAAAAATAAATCTAGGTATTTAGTCATATACAAAATTTTAAAGTCTGAAAAAATCATGAGAGTTAATACTTTAACATAGCTCTTTGATAAAACATCAGTTCTTTGTCTAATATGTATATTCAAAGAAGCTATTCTATATTTTCCTTCTCAGTAATATGGATTATTATGATATTCTTTGGGGGAACCCATAAAACATGTCATGGTAGGTTTCCCAATGAAATGTTTACTTGTGTATGAAATAAAATTTCATTTTAAAAATGAAAATGTACACAGAAACAATGTTAAGAACATGGTTTATCTTACCATTCTAGGTGCAAGTGTGGGTTGACAGCTACATAAATTAAAAATGCTCCAAAAATCAGCAAATAGGTGCCATAATAGATTGCATTCTCAATTAGTGCAGTTTTGATCTTCCCAGTGATGGAAAACCCTCCTGATCTTGCATATGACTGCATGAAAGGTAACAGAATCCTGGATGATCAGAAAAAATATGATTAAAAAACACTTGACATGTCTATAATTTCAAAATACTGGAAACATCTAAATCTCAGTTTTGATGTGTGGTTCTTCTCATGAATCAATATGATTTTGAGTAATAACACTGAACCAAACTATAAGAGAGGGCTGAATATTTTCTAACATTAAATTCTGGGGAGAGAAAAGCATATGCCTGGGAGCAAAAACAATGATCAACAGAGAGTACAACAGTACTCTCTGACTTAAGGAATCTGAAAAAGGCCTTTAAAGCTTTTTTGAATTATTTAGGCTACATCCAAAGAATAGTGAGGCATCATTTTCTTTAACTGAAGGGAGACACGACCAAACTTTTGTTTTCTATGGACTGATACAGGTTCAACATGGAGAATGGGCTTAAATGGAACAAAACTGTAACTATTTAGAATGGGTAAGGGGTGGTGGTGTGGTAAGAAGCAGGAGAGAAGGGTGGCTGTCAGTATACTGATTTTTAAAGTATAGGTAGGTCTAGTCCCTCTGTTGTTTGACTCTGGGAACGCCATGGACTGTAGCCCGCCAGGTTCCTCTGTCCACGGGCTTTCCCAGGTAAAGATAATGAATGGACTGGGTTGCCATTTCCTTCTTCAGAGGATCTTCCCAACAAAGGGATTGAATGTGGGTCTCCTGCATCACAGGTAGACTATTTACCAACTGACTGAGCAACCAGGGAAGCCCAAATGTCAGGGGAAAGTGTCCTGGATACATCCTAAAGGAGCTGCACAGGAAGTAGTTGGCCATCCAGCATCAGAATTCAAGAGAAAGAACAGAAATACAGATAGATTTGGAGTCATCATCATATCAATGGTACTGAAATAACATCAGTAGATGAGATCTGGAAGGGTGTATATACACAGAATGAATGAGAAGGAAAGATCTGAGACTGACACCTCAAAAATATCAACTTTTAAATGAAAGCTAGACAAACAGAAGGAAAAGCCAACAAAGGAGACTGAGGGAACAGTCAAGAATTACGGAAGACAACAAAGAAGTACATGGAGAAGAAAGTGTTTGAAAGTGGAGAGAAGAAACAGTAAAATCAAAGGCTGCCAAGAGGTCAATAAATTAAGAGCCTGTATGTGTAAGTGGAGAAGGGAGAACAGGAAACAGGGTCCAGTGGGTTGTGGAAAGAATAAGCAGTGAGCAAATGAAGACACAAAATGCAGATAATTCTAGAAGTTTGGCTATGTAGGATAAACTATGGTGTATTCAAAAAGTAGAAACCTTTACAGAAATTAAAAAAAATAAAATAAGAATACACAGAAGAATCTTCCAAATTATATGAGCAAAAGAGAAGCAAAAGGTACATACCGTGTAAGTCCATATTTATAAAGCTGAAAAAGCAGGCAAAACTAATCTATGGTAACAGAAGTCAGAATCATGTGTTACCTTTGGGGAGCATAATGACTGGGAGAGAGGTAAGTGGGAAGCTTCTGGGGATATTATTAATGTTCTATATCACAGTCTGAGTGCTCATTATATGGGTGTATTCACTTTAGAAAAGTCAAACTAAATACAGCTTGGGTTTTCTGTACTAATTTATACTTTTAAAAAGTCTCTCTAAAAATATACAGCAGTGATGAGTAGATCATCGAGGGGAAGACAGAAGGTTGGAAAGGGCTCTGACTTGAGTTTTCTAACAAGAGCTGAAGGAGATAGGACCATTACTTCAGGAAGAGGGATTAACTTTAAGAATGACTCTTACATTCTTGGAGGGAAGGAAAGAAAGGATAAGTAGATAGGTTTGTTGGTGAGAAGCTGAAAAGAGCTGTCATCTGACGATTCGTTTTTCACTGGATGGCAGAAAGTAAAGTCATCTGCAAGGAGAAAAGGTGGCTGTTTCTAGGATGTAAGAGGGAGAGTCACAATCACTGCTGAGATTTGCAGTAACTTGAAAGATTTGTTGTGGAGAGAATGAAGAGCAAACAGATGAGAAACTCAAAGGGTCAAAGTTTGGCAACATTGAAGAACTTAGCCGAGTTCAAAGTGTATGCTACAGGCATGCTATACTCTGTTGTGTGATTTTTCTCTTGCCATGTTCTCCACCTCCAGTTTACTTGTATTGTATCTATTATAAAATGCTCAATAGGCAGTGGAAAAAGTATGGTTGAGTCTGGAGCACAGCAGAAAGACAGAGCTATATTGGGTAGGAAAAAAAAAAGATTTGGAATGCAGCACAGGTTAATAAAACCATGGCTATAAATTACAGTTATTCAGGGAGAGTCAGATAACAAGATGACCCAAGATGGAACCCTTGGGAACACCAACATTTAGAAAATGGGCCACAGAAATGGAGCATTTAAAGGAAATTCAGAAGTTTGCACTAAGCACACAGAAAATCAGGAGTTAATGATGACCTTAGCAAGAGACCAGTTTCACATAATAATGGGACTTGAAGAAAACTAAATTGAAGAAAGTCCAGGAAGAAGGCAGTAATGAAGAGGAAATGGTGACAAGGAGACTCTTTTGTCTCTGTTTTCTATTTCTTGTTTATTTATTTCTTTTCATTCCTTTTAAGATAAGACAGACCTGAATGAGGAGAGAAAGCATATAGATTTAAGGGAAAATATGACATAAATAAGTACTAAAATATGAAAGTTCACTGAAAAAATAATCACTTTTTAAAATTTAGCCAAAATATTGAAAATTTTATCCTTCACCGCCACTTACCATGTTAAAAACTGTGAAGTCCAATATACTACCCTCCAGAAAATTGGCATGATTCCATCAGGAATGTAACTCCATGGTTTGAAACACGGATGTTGGCTAATAACAATTTAAAACCAATAAATCAAATGCTGCTTAAATGAACTGTACAATTAATTTGTGTTGGCAAAGTTCACTTATATTCAGCTTTACATTATGGATTCTATCTTGTAAAATTTTATAGAAAATTAAAATTCAAAACTGTCAAAAAACACACAAAGGGAAAAAAACTGTTTTAAAGAGGAATGCATTTAAATTTTCATTTTTTTTTAAGTCTTTGAATAAAAAGAGGACATAACGTACTAATAGACTAATGAAGTGACAGCTTTAAAAGTAAAGGCATTATGAAATCAAACTCTTGAGATGATTACCTTTAAAATATACACTCACTTCATTGGGTTGGTTATGGTGGCAAGAAAAAAAAGTTATCAGGTGATTAAGTCCTAGAAACTGGAACCCTACCTTATCAGTCACTATAGAATATGTCCTATGGAGACAGATGCTAGCATCTACACATAATTCTGTTTGAATTTTCTGAAAATATGTTTATCTGACCATAGATTCTTTCAGTAATAATCAGCATTCCTAAATTGTAAAGCTATTCTTTAGTCCAAGGGCTTCCAATACTCCACAGTAGTGCTTCAAAAGGGAATAACTACTACATTTAATATTCACCCTTATCTAGCTTTGATTTTAAAATAAATTTTTAAAAAGCTGCATAAAGAAGTATATAATACTACTTAAAGCACTGATAAAAGCTATGTGTGTTAGTTGCTCAGTCGTGCCCTACTCTTTGCGACCCCATGGACTGCAATCCACCAGGTTCCTCTGTCCATGAGATTTTCCAGGCAAGGATACTGGAGTGGGTTGCCATTTCCTTTAGCCAATACTTATTAGTTTTTTACTGGGAAGTTTGATATGAATTCAATATAACCTCTTGGTAATTTGAACTTTATTCTCAGTCTAAAACCATGTTTTTAAAGGATGCACATATATCAAAGGAATATCCTATGTATGGAATAACCTTCTTCCTTCACTACAACCTTGTAACTTAGGAAAACAAGAAAATGCACACCCCATTTTTTTTTACTGGAGAGGAAAAACAGCTTTTGGAAATCTATTCTTAATAAGGAACTAAAAATCAGGTCTTCTCCAAGTTTCTATTAGCATCTGCTGAGAGGTCTTGAATGCCAATAAATATTTAAAATGTATTCAAGATTAAAATTTAAATAGGATATAGGTAATGAAAAGTCTATTAGCGAAGGATGAAGAAGGGAGGTGAGTAGAGAATGAGGATAAAGTTATAAATACAAAATCCAGATGCTAAAATTGACAATTTTTAAACAAACTGCCCCCTACAACATTTTTTTTTTTTTAAAAAGGAAGAAAGTACCTTGGGATTGGGGTAGCAGTTGCATACAATCCTGTCATGTTGCTACCCTCAGGAGGGCTTGAGTTTGCAGCAGCATGTTTGCACCGGTTGTATATTGTCTAAAGCAATAAAGGCATGGTTTAAAAATGAAAACCAAAAAGTTACCAAGTACTTAAGTGTGTATCAAGCTCTTTACCCAAAATTACCTTCCTGGTTATGCTTTTTAGTGATCAAATTCATATGATTAACATTTGCTTAAAATATAGGTTAACTTTTATGTAACTGAGCTATCTTAAAAACATATCTCAAACATGCTGTCTGATTACAACTGTCTTTTGAACTGTGAAAATTAGTTTCACCTCTTACCGTACTAACATCCAGAGGAAGTATAAATACAATCAGAAAGCAGAGATACCAAGCTAGCAGTGTTCCAACAATGACAAGTCTATGCTGCTTCTTAAAGTCTCCATATCGATGAAGTAGGAATAATGCCAGGAAAAAGACAAAAACAATCTCGAGTCCCAAAGCTGCACCACTCATTATTCAATGTTTCCTTTGATTCACCAAAGTAATTCATATATAGGCCTGGATCATTTCTATAAGCCAAGAAGAAAAAAAATAAGGCAGTGTTAACATATAAAATGACCACTTGGAAATTTCCCAATTATTTTTTATTCATGTACTAACAAATTTTTTAGAAAACTGTCAGGCTTTACACCTGACTCTGAGTAAGATAAAAGGATAAACCCTATTCTCAAGTACTTCTGTTTTTTAAAGCATATGTTGAAAATTTTGCATAAATTATATCTTTAGGAAAAAAACTATTTTAGCAAAAATATCACTAGTTCCAAAAATATTACAAAGTAAGAATACTAGATATGAACAGTTTAAATACAGTGTCACTTAGAGTTGTTCCTTAATATTATAAATCCTAACATATTCATCTCCTGTGCCACAAAATATACTTATCTTTTCCATCTATCTATATCAATCTTATTATCTTTAAAGTTACTTCACCTATTTTATAGGCAGAAAATTTTTTCAATGATTAGTGAATAAAGTTATATATTTGAAAATATTTTAATTATAAATGCTGATGATACAGACATCAGAAAATGGTTTATTTGATATCACTCTACTCTTATAAAATAATTTACCTTTACTAACTGAAGACAATATATGTGCTTTCCACTTCTATAAAAGCAATGTTAGGCATTTCTGGTTGTCTATGGACTAACTAAAACATCCCAAGGAAAAATTAATATCTTAACATAGAGAATCAGTATCATGATGCAACCCCCAAAATAAAATAAGGTAGAATCAATAAAATATGTCAAATTAACAAACATTCCCAACCAAAGCTAGTTATTAAAAGAATAAAGAAAGTCTGAGTACTTTACAGGCTAAATTTAAATTTATATAAGAAATACCCTTATATAGATTACCACAAATGAAAATCACATTTAATAAACTATTTACTTAATTATTTCTTTATATTACTGAAGTAGTTTCCTTCCATCCCTCTGTGTATTTCAACCAATATTTTCATTCTTCAGTTCAGTTCAGTCTCTCAGTCATGTCCGATTCTTTGTGACCCCATGAATCGCAGCACGCCAGGCCTCCCTGTCCATCACCAACTCCTGGAGTTCACTCAGACTCATGTCTATCGAGTCAGTGATGCCATCCAGCCATCTCATCCTCTGTCATCCCCTTCTCCTCCTGCCCCCAATCCCTCTCAGCATCAGAGTCTTTTCCAGTGAGTCAACTCTTCGCATGAGGTGGCCAAAGTACTGTAGTTTCAGCTTTAGCATCATTCCTTCCAAAGAAATCCCAGGGCTGATCTCCTTCAGAATGGACTGGTTGGATCTCCTTGCAGTCCAAGGGACTCTCAAGAGTCTTCTCCACCACCACAGTTCAAAAGCATCAATTCTTCAGTGCTCAGCTTTCTTCACAGTCCAACTCTCACATCCATACATGACCACTGGAAAAACCACAGGCTTGACCTTTGTTGGCAAAGTAATATCTCTGCTTTTCAACATGCTATCTCTAGGTTGGTCATAACTTTTCTTCCAAGGAGTAAGCGTCTTCTATTTCATTCTTAGGTATCTAAAGCAGAAACCCATTTGTCATTCGCTATCTCCATTTCCTCTATATTTTACTTCAAAGCACTATCTACCTGATACAAGGTATGTCCTTTATTGTTTCCCTGTAAAAACCCCCACCACACACACATAAACACACAGCCTCTCTCTCCATGAGAGCAGAGGGCAGGCATGCTCAGTTGTGTCTTGACTCTTTGCAACCCCACGAACTGTAGCCCACCAGGCTCCTTTGTCTATGGATTTTTCCAGGCAAGAATACTGGCGTGGGTAGCCATTTCCTACTCCGGGGGATCTTCCTGACCTAGGGATCGAACCCAAGTCTCTTGCATCTCTTGTATCGGCAGGCAGATTCTTTACCACTGCGTCACCTGGGAAGCCCCATGAGAGCAGAGGCTTCACTGTTTTATTCAGTACTGTACTCTATGTCTATATGATAGTGTCTGGAATATAGTTGCCATTTAAAAAATATCTGTGAAGTGAATAAGTAAATGAATAAAAAACACTACTATATACAATAGTACATACACTTTTTTTTTTATTACTGATGACTTCAAAGGTAACATAACACCCACTACCGTCTCCAAAATTGATTTTACATATGTTTATTACAACTCAAGGGCTTCCCTGAGGGCTTCCCTCAAGGGCTCAGTGGTAAAGAATCTTCCTGACAATGCAGGAGTAAAGAGAAAAGTGAAAGTCACTCAGTCCTGTCTGACTCTTTGAGACCCCATGGACTATCAGTCTACGGAATTCTCCAGGACAGAATACAGGAGTGGGTACCCTTTCCCTTCTCCAGGGGATCTTCCACGTGGGTTCAACCCCTAGATTGGGAAGATCCCTTGGAGAAGGAAATGGCAACCTGCTCTAGTCTTCTTGCCTGTGAATTCCCAAAGACAGAGGAGACTGGTAAGCTACAGTCCATAGGGGTCACAAAAGACTTAGCAACTATACAACAATATTACAACTCAAAAGGCTTCAAATTCTGCTCATTACTAACTACTACTCAAAATTTCAAATTTCAATATCAAAGGAAAATCTTGTATCATTACGGTATGCCAAATCTTATTTTTAAGCCAAGAATAGGTTAAGTGACAGCCAGATGTAGAGTACGCCGATGAAAATCATTACCATCTTTAAGACACAGCTCTTTTAAGAAAAAAATTATTCAGTGTGAATTTACTAAATATAATTATCATATGAAAACCCTTTTATGGGTTGACTTAGATATTTATTTTCCCTGAAATTGTTCAACACAAGGAGTCTGACAACCATAGAAAAAAGAATGAATATCAGAGATAAGCAAGGAGATGCTAAGCATGGCAGACTGAAATGATAGAATGTTACTGAAGTATAAAAAATGATAGTTGTTAAGATTATGTAATAACATTAGAAAACTACCATAACATTAATAGAAAAACTAGATTCATGTATTTTTACATAATATGCATAAAAATAAGAATGAATGAAAAACAATGAAATACGTGGAGACCTTAATAATCATTAGGTAGTAAGATAATAGTTTAAGCAAACAACACAATCAGTTACAAACTTCCTGGTAGTTACTAATTATTCTTTTATAATGGCTGTCAATTTTTCAGCTTGATTCATACTACTTTTATAGATGAATAAGCAGTATTATGGATCCTTTACTCTAGTAATAAAGAAATGATTTGGTTGCATTTCTTCACATACTCAGTGTATGTGTCTCCTATTGCTGTTGCCCATTTGAATGCAGAGTTCCAAACAATAGCAACGAGAGATAAGAAAGTCCTTCTCAGTGATCAGTGCAAAGAAACAGACAAAAACAATAGAACGGGAAAGACTAGAGATCTCTTCAAGAAAATCAGAGATGCCAAGGGAACATTTCATGCAAAGATGGACTCAATAAAGGACAGAAACAGTATGGACCTAACAGAAGCAGAAGATATTAAGTATTAAGAAGAGGTGGCAAGAATACACAGAACTGTGTAAAACAGATCTTCATGACCCAGATGATCATGATGGTATGATCACTCACCTAGAGCCAGACATCCTGGAAAGTGAAGTCAAGTGGGCCTTAGAAAGCATCACTACGAACAAAGCTAGTGGAAGTGATGGAACTCCAGTTGAGCTATTTCAAATCCTAAAAATGATGCTGTCAAAGTGCTGCACTCAATATGCCAGCAAATCTGGAAAACTCAGCAGTGGCCACAGGACTGGAAAACGTCAGTTTTCACCCGAATCCCTAAGAAATCCAATGCCAAAGAATGCTCAAACTACCGCACAATTGCACTCATCTCACACACTAGTAAAGTTATGTTCAAAATTCTCCAAGCCAGGCTTCAGCAATACGTGAACCATGAACTTCCAGATATTCAAGCTGGTTTTAGAAAAGGCAGAGGAATGAGAGATCAAATTACCAACATCCACCTGGATCATCTAAAAAGCAAGAGGGTTCCAGAAAAACATCTACTTCTGCTTTATTGACTATGCCAAAGCCTTTGACAGTGTGGGTAACAACAAATTGTGGAAAATTTTGAAAGAGGTGGGAATACCAGACCACCTGACCTGCTTCTTGAGAAATCTGTATGCAGGTCAGGAAGCAACAGTTAGAACTGGACATGGAACAACAGACTGGTTCCAAATTGGGAAAGGAGTACGCCAAGGCTGTATATTGTTACCTTGCTTATTTAACTTCTATGCAGAGTACATCATGAGAAATCCTGGGCTGGATGAAGCACAAGCTGGAATCAAGATTGCCGGGAGAAATATCAATAACCTCAGATATGCAGATGACACCACCCTTAAGGCAGGAAGCAAAGAACTAAAGAGCCTCTTGATGAAAGTGAAAGTGGACAGTGACAAAGTTGGCTTAAAGCTCAACATTCAGAAATGAAGATCATGGCATCCGGTCCCATCACTTCATGGCAAATAGATGGGGAAACAGTGGAAACAGTGGCAGACTTTATTTTGTGGGGGAGGGCTCCAAAATCACTGCAGATAGTGACTACAGCCATGAAATTAAAAGACGCTTGCTCCTTGGAAGGAAAGTTATGACCAACCTGGACAGCATATTAAAAAGCAGAGACATTACTTTATCAACAAGGTCTGTCTAGTCAAGGCTATGGTTTTTCCAGTAGTCATGTATGGATGTGACAGTTGGACTATAAAGAAAGCAGAGTGCCAAAGAATTGATTCTTTTAAACTGTGGTGTTGGAGTGCAAGGAGAGCCAACCAGTCCATTCTAAAGGAGATTAGTCCTGAATGTTCATTTGAAGGACTGATGATGAAGCTGAAACTCGAATACTTTGGCCACCTGATGCGAAAAACCGACTCATTTGGAAAGACCCTGATGCTGAGAAAGATTGAAGGCAGGAGGAGAAGGGGTCAACAGAGGATGAGATGGTTGGATGGCATCACCAATTCAATGGACATGACTTTGAGCAAGCTTTGGGAGCTGGTGATGGACAGGGAAGCCTGTTGCAGTCCATGGGGTCACAAAGAGTTGGACACAGCTGAGTGACTCAACTGAACTGATTGCTGCTGTAAAGAATTAGAAACTCAGTGGCTTAAAACAACACCCACACATCAGTTTCAGTGGGTCAGCTAGCTAGGCAGAGTGTAGTTCAACTGAATTCTCAAGACTGAAATTAAAGTGTCAGCAGGTGTTCCTTTCTGGCGACCTAGGGACAAATCAATTTCTAAGATCACTTAGGCTGTTGGTAAAGACGGTTGGATGGCATCACCAACTCAATGGATATGAGGCTGAATAAACTCCAGGAGTTGGTGATAGACAGGGAGGCCTGGTGTGCTGCAGTCCATGGGGTTGCAAAGAGTCGGACACGACTGAGCAACTGAACTGAAAATTCAGTCTTTATGGCTATGGGACTGAGATCCTGATTTCCTTGCTGGCATTTGCCCTTAATTCTAGAGGCTTTTTCCCAGTCTTTGCATGTGGTCCTGTATACCTCAGAGCCAGTAATGGCTTGTCAAATCCTTCTCAGGCTTGAAACCGCTGACTTTCTCTTCTGCCGTAGCTGGGATAAAGGTTTGCATTTTCTCAGACTTGAAATTGCTGACTTTCTCTTCTGCCCTTAGCTGGGAGAAAGGTTTGCATTTAAGGGTTCACCTGACCTCACTGGGCCCACCTGAATAATCTATTAGTAGTCATATTTACTGGTTCCAGAAATTAAGGCATAGATACCCTGGGTGGCTCTATTATTCTGTTTACCACACCATCTATTTCTCTTCAAACTGAATACTTGTTGGCTTGTTTTGACACAGTGTTATGCCTGGGGTGGGGCGGGGGGTGTCCCATGAAACTAGAAATCAAACTTGCGGGTTACCCTAGTGTGAAATAACAGTTTAAAAGTACATATGTTTGACCTTGTAACTTACTTCAAGTGAGAAACAGTTTTATTTTTACAGTGCAGAATGATAGTACTTTCCAAGGTTCCTTATGAATTCCTATAGCCTGCTTTGGTTGTTTTAAATGAATGATTTTCTTTTCAAAGCTGGAGGCATTTTATTCTCCATCTTATTTAGTTACCTGTATATTAAATTCATAAAATAATCGTCAATTAAAATCTAATAAAAATAAAGACTGAACAATTCAAGTCTGGCATATTAAAAAACTGATTGTCAAGGAGGACAGAGATTTGGCAGTATGTATCAAAGATCTTAAGAAAGGTACACAGCCTTTATCCTAGCAACTCCTCTTCAAATAACTTAGAGAAAAAACAAAATGAGGTAAAAATTTATCTACAATATTATTTTTCATAGCAATATTATTTAAACATTAGAAATATAGAAACAACTTAAATATTTGTACTAAATAATTCAGGAAGTCTTAAAAATATCCACCAGTCTCATTGTTGTCCATTATCTTTTTTGACAAAAGGTTTCATAAATCACTAATCTTGCTAACCTATCCATGACCTACAGAAGCAGGAATCTGTGACAGAGTCAAGGACCACCTAACAGAAAGATAATGATGAAAGGAGCCCACCAGATTCCTTCAGTCTAGAAGAAAGATGAGATCCAGAGGGATTTAGAGATGTTAAGTGGGATCTTAGGGAGTATACAAAAGAAACACACATATATGCACGGACAAATATACATCAAAATACCAACAGCAGTTGTCACAAAGTGGTGAAGAGATGACTTCTACTTCTATTTTCCTTGTGCTTTCTTTTTGTATGTGTGCGCTTTTAATTTACATGAATAAAAATCAGTGTAGTAATACAAAAGCAAAACACATAGCAACTAGACAACGAAAATTTTTGCTGTAGTGTTACTAAGTGCCTAGAATTAGAACTATTTTTAAACACAAATGTTTTATTATCTATCATGGGAAACCTGGATTTCAAACCCCAACTCTAATAATTGTGTAATTTTAGGCATTTTTGCTGTTAAATGAGAACATATGATCACCTCACACATTGCTATGATGGTCAAATGAATTATAAAACACCAAATAAGAGTTCCATAGTAGGTCTTCAACAAATGCCAGTTGCTAATCTCCACCTCCTTCATACCTTGTGCTTCTAGAAGATAACTAGTCGCCTCAATGGTCTCAAAGCATAGCTTTACCCTAAATGGTCTCCCCACCTTAGCCCCCCTGGCCCCCAAAAACCAATGCGTGGATACCAAAGTCCTTTTGCTTCTCATTCTCTGTGGTTACAACAGTTTGTGTCACATTTATTCCTATAAAACAAAACATGAGCTTCATGCTCACAGAAATTGCTCTCCTTGCCTCGCCTGACAAAGATTAACTCTCTAGGTCTACAAGTTGGCCAAACATCCTTTCATCTATCTATCATGTTCTATCCTTTGTGAAGAGACAGAACACACTTCAAAGCCACGTCAAGAGGAGCACTTGACACACCAATATCATCCATTCCATTCTCTAGGCAAATTATCAAAATGGAGGCGAATCAAAATGAATCATTTGCTGAACTGCAATGAGGTGTAGCTATGCAAAAACATAATCAGGGACAAAAGGGCAAATATTTCTTTGACAACAATGGTCCTTCTGAAATACTACTGTTTATTTAAACAGTGTGTTTAGACTAAGAGGTTAAAAAAAAACACTAAAATTTAGAGGCAAATAAAAATGTAGTTTCACGTGATTAGAAAGGAAAAGGAGACATAAAACTATTAATATCATAAGTGGACATTAACACCACAGTAGCAAAAGTAGGTTTTACTCAAAAATCAAAATGCCAATCCATTCACTGAAATTTTAGTACCTGATGAGTAGGCAGTCTACCTTTGAAAAGACCAGCTCATAAAGTCTCAACTCAGTATTTTATTACCAATCATCAAGACACTATGAAGAGTTGGACCATAAAGAAAGCTGAGTGTCGAAGAACTGATGTTTTTGAACTACGGGGCTGGAGAAGACTCCTGAGAGTCCGTTGGACTGCAAGGAGATCCAACCAGCCAGTCCTAAAGGAAATCAACCCTGAATAGTCACAGGACTCATGCTAAAGCTCCAATACTTTGGCCACCTGATGCAAAGAGCCGACTCACTGGAAATAGACCCTGATGCTGGGAAAGATTGAAGGCAAGAGAAGCGGACAACAGAGGATGAGATGGCTGGATGGCATCACAGACTCAACGGACATGAGTTTGAGCAAGCTCCAGAAGATGGTTAAGGACAGGGAAGCCTGGTAGGCTGCAGTCCATGGGTGGCAAAGAGTTAGTCAGGACTGAGTACTATTTATGTTAGTGGAGTACTATTTCCTGAGTACTTTATGGCTGATAATAATTTTTCAGACTAAACACACTTTAAGTAGAAAATTTAGAGGTTAAGATCATTTTGGAATCTGAAACATCCCATCCCAAATATTTTCCAAAAAGGGAGCTGGGGGAGATAGGAAGGAAAGATTGGTATCAACTGAACAACAGAACACACACAAACATTTTATCAAAACCTGACTCTGAAATTGAATAAAAAATTTTCAACTAGACCTAATGATTCATTACACAGGCTATGTTAACTTAAATATGTATCTCTTCTCAGATATGTGCATAAGAACTCGGAGACAACTTGAGATCCAAACAATGAAAAATCAAAAGAATTAGAACAGAACCAGATGTGAGTAATGAAAATCATCAGTACCACCAGTCGAAATTTACATCTTCGAAAGATAATTATTAATTCCACATTAAACGATTTCAGGTATAAGGACAATTCAGCTTAGGATATAGATAGAATACCACAAGAGAATGTTAACTCCCACTCTAAAAATGCAAAAAAGGCATAACATCTTTTGAAGCCATCTGTAATAAATGAGCTGAGTTGGCAAACCAACCAGGTGAACTGAATTTCAAAGTGTAACAAGCCCTTTTGAAGAAAAATGGACATATTCAAACTGTTTCACTTTTGGCAAGGCATGAGAGGCAGCAATCATTAAGTAGGTAAGAAGAAAACAACTGGATCCATTGTAATGAATTCTTAAAGATTTTCAGTAAAGAGATTATAAGATTCACTTCAGTAATTAGAAAATAATCCATAGACTATTTCCTAGCAGCAAAATATTTTTTTTTAAAGGAGTAGCTAATATTGACCCACTCTAGTGTTCTTGCCTGGAGAATCCCAGGAACGGGGGAGCCTGGTGGGCTGGCATCTATGAGGTCGCATAGAGTCGGACACAACCGAAGCGACTTAGCAGCAGCAGCAGCAGCTAATATTGAGTTTACTATTAAATAGATTTCAAGCACTTTCCTAGCACTTAACATACTTTATTGAATTAAACTTCACAACCCAGTAAGAAAGGATTATTAGCATCCCTGTTTAACAGAGAAAATGGTACAAGAGAGTGTAAGAAGTGGGATTCAAACAGAGGCATCCTGACTCAGAGCCAGGCTCACGATTAGAATACCGGATACTGGAGTCTTTAATCCACTCCAGACATACTTTTTAATGCATGTTAGACTGTTTAAATCATTCCCTTTGCTCAGCTTTCATTTGTTAATTTCATTTCTGTGAACAAAGTAGACACATTCTCCTGTTATTCTTTTAGATATATCAAGATAGAGTGCTAATAAAGTCATGTTTAATACAGAATTTAACTGTGTAACTTTGCAGGTAAATCTGCCATAATTTAAGGATAAAACATGACTGTAATCTATAAGATGAAAGTAAAAAGAAAGCACAGAGCAAAACAGAATTGGGAAAGAACCCTTCTATTCTTGCCCCAACCTGCCTACTGTAGAGAACATTAAATTGCAAAGAACTAAAAGACCTACTTTAAAATTAACCTAAGGAAAAAGAATCTTTTGAATTTTGATGAGCAGATAGAAACTTCTTGCTATGTAACTGTTGTTAGTCTCTTGTTCACCTAAGCTAAATAACATAAAAAGTAAAGGAATCTTAAGATTTACTTCATGCCATTATAGAACTAAGGAAAAAGCACATCACATTTCTATTTAATAGAATTTCCTTGTCACATTTGATTTTCAAAAACAATAACATACTGTGCTCTGCTGTGCTTAGTCTCTCAGTCGTGTCCAGCTCTTTGCTACCCAATGGACTGTAGCCTGCCAGGCTCCTCTGTCCATAAGGATTCTCCAGGCAAGAACACTGGAGTGGGTTGCCATGCCCTCCTCCAGGGGATCTTCCCTACCCAGGAACCAAACCCAGGTCTTCCACATTGCAGGCAGATTCTTTACCATCTGAGCCACCAGGGAACCCCCTATAATATACTACTGAATACTGAATATATATGTATATATAAATATGAACACATAAGCTAGTTCTATGCCCTAATATTGACCATCTTGTAACTATGCTCTTGTCCCAGGTATGAAAAACACCTTTCCAATTTACAAAGTCACTTTGTACTCTACCTGAAACTTCCAAAGAGTATTAGAAATTACTCACTCTAATGACATTTGCAGATATATTTAAAATATAATTGATTTGTCCTAGATACTGATCCAGTAATTCTAGAAATATGGTATACTTCTCTCATAAAATGGGACTTGGGGTGTACTGAGTGTATTAAATAAAAAACTTAATCAGGAAAACAAAATAATCCACATCAGTAGCAACCACAATGCAGTTCTTAGAAAGATCAGACAGGAAACTCTATGTAGCTAATAATCTCAAACCTTCAATGGACACAATTCCTTATATTAAAGAACCAATTTACCAAGTTAAACTTTTACTTAATATATTAAAAGAAAAGCCATGATTAGAAGGAATGCAGGGAGCCATATCTATTCTAGAATTTGAACACTTTGATTTTCCAAGTTGACAGGCTCTCTCTGAAGCCCTGTAAAGGACCTTGTTTCCACTAATTCAGATATTTCAAATATTCTGAAAACTAGAAATGTTTCCTAGCTCTCAGGCTAAATCCTAGCACAAGGATATTTCTCATTTTTAAATTTAGAATCATCCTACCAGACCTTCCTTATAAGAGCTCTATGTGCTCTCTTTCAATTATTGGGCTTCCCTGATGGCTCAGACAATAAGAATCTGCCTGCAACGCAGGAGACCCAGGTTCGATCCCTGGATCGGGATGATCCCCTGGAGAAGAAAATGGCTACCCAATTCCAGTATTCTTGCCAGAGAATCCCCATGGACATAGGAGTCTGGAGGGCTACCGTCCATGGGGTCGCAGAGTCAGACAGGACTGAGCAACTAACACTTTATAAGACCTCTATCTGAAGTGCCCTGTTCCAATTATATTTCAAATCTTTACTCTCATGGCATTTTTTTTGTTTATTCCTTCTCCTCCATTAGTTTATAAGCTCCCTCTGTCTTGTTCATTTTCCTGAAGACTAAATATTTCCTCTGAACTGCAATTTTTCTTATTTGACATTTTGTTCTACTTTATTTTACTTTA
The DNA here is from genome assembly GCA_917880005.1 of Nanger dama. Taxonomy (NCBI): domain Eukaryota; kingdom Metazoa; phylum Chordata; class Mammalia; order Artiodactyla; family Bovidae; genus Nanger; species Nanger dama. The sequence goes on from CAKJTW010000040.1 coordinate 1,339,779, forward strand.
CAATACTGTATTGGTTTTGCCATACATCAACATGAACCCGCCACGGGTGTACATGAGTTCCCAGTCCTGAACCCCACTCCCACCTCCCTCCCCATACCATCTCTCTGGGTCATCCCACTGCACCAGCCCCAAGCATCCTGTATCCTGCATCGAACCTAGACTGGCAATTTTAAGAGAAAGAATGTAGACTTCAAGCAGGCTACTGCTTTCTCCTTAGCCACAATATCGTAAAGATAACTTAATGTAAAAAATAGAACACTGAATTTAAAAATATTTTCCATGTAACATTAGCTTAATGAATTGTGAACATTTAGCTTAGTGTTCTTCATCTAGTTTCAACTAGAATCAATCAGTGAACAGATCCATTCTTTACACCAGTTTTACCTTGTTTCAAGAATAAACTACTAAAGGATCACGAACGCCCTCCTCTGTCAAGAGGTGGTTCCATTTCAAGCTATGCACCAAGCCTGAAACAAGCTGATATACAAAGCGAGGGAGGTTTAACTCCAGTGTAAATTGAATTTTTTTTAAGAAATAAGAAGGTATGCCACACAGCATGCTTAAGTGATATTCTAGTATTTTTGTGATGACGCTGGGTGCTTATTTCTGAACTTTATAAATCCTCTCCATTTTTATTAGGGTTGGAAGTTATGCCCCTTCTCTCTTCCACTGTTTTCTCAGGCTCGCAGTTATAGAACATTTGCACAATGGATTTCGCACGGTCATTCTACCCAGAAACTGGCACTCTAACCATCTCCAAACTTTTCTCCGTGGATATAGTCTAAAAGCAAGCAAGCTGGCTTTTAGGACGTGAAGCAAACAGAATCCTTTTTTTTTTTTTTTTTTTGGAGACAGGAATCGAATGGCTTTGCTGGTGGCCGCTAGCGTGGCACGGAAAGCCTTTTGCAAACAATAGTCACCTTATTTGTTCTCTTGCTAGCATTTATGGGACTTAAGGCTGCCGGGAGATGCTGAGCTTTCCCCTGGACTCACCGCAATCCCCTGCTCCTTAAAATTAAACCTCCGCCTGACGTTTGAACCGCGCTTTCGATTACAAAACGCTCTCACGAGCCTCCTCTGATTCGACGGCGACTGTGAAACGAGCGTTGTTGCCGTGGTGCCTATTTTACACGTAAGGAAAGGATCCTGTCCTCAGACCTAGTCCTTAGGGCCGCCCTCACCCGGGTGGAGTACGCAGCTCCAGGCAGAGAGGGGAGCAGGTGTGACGCCCACGGCCGCAGCCTCTCACCTGGCCGGCAGGGCGTGCCACGGCCTCCACTCAGCTGCCTGGGACGCAGGCCCCGCGACGGCGGCCTCTCGGGGTCTCCGGGGCCCCTCTCTCTCAGCCCGCGCTCGGCCCCACACCTCAAAGTGCCTCACGCTCTCCTCCTCGGGCTCACCGTCCGATCTCGCCGGACAGCGTCCAGAAGGGCCTGGAAACCCCGCGGCCGCCACGCTCTTACAGGGCTTGGGACCCACACTCCTTGGCGACAGCGGTGGCAGTCACCAAAGGTCGGGGGTCCCGAGAAAGGAAACCCCGACCCCAGTCAAGCAGCTGACATTTCCCCAGTCAGCCGGAGCACCGCCCACTTCCGCTTCCCCGCCTACCCTGTGGGTCGTCGGGTCCCGCAGCCGCGCGGGGTTGTGGGTATCTCGAAGGCGGCAAAGCTGCAAGGAAAGGAAGTAGTGGCGAGGCAGCCGGACTACCAGGCTGGGCAGAAACTACAATTCCCAGCAGGCAGCGGGGCCGCAGACGACGGCTGCGGAGGAGAGCCGGCTGGCTGGAGAATTCTGCGCGCGCTCCGAGGATGGAACGTTGATAGAGTTCGCGGGTTTCGCTGAAGCTAAGCCGGGGCCGCACGCAGTGCGCCGCCGCGCGCCAAAGCGGGAATCCGGGGGCGGGTACCTCTGCAATTAATGCACGCATTTAAAACTCCCGAACCTGCAGACGCCATGCACAGGTAAACCGATTGCAGAAGGAGACAGAACATGAATGGACCGTCTTAATTCTTTTAGGCCGCGTGTTTTGCTACTTGCTAATATTGTTAGTAATGTTGTAATGTGAATGGCTGCTTAGCCTCTTTGGGAAAACGTGGATGGGTGGATGCTTTAGTGCGATGTTCAGCGTGGATGTTGTCTTCTTTTATTGGGCTTTCTTGCTGCTGTTTTCAATCAGTGTGTGATTGCCTTGCCTCTTTCCTTGTATGTTTCCCTCCACTTTTAAGAAATTCTTGAGGCCTTCTGCATGATCGGAAATCGAAAAGCCTTTTCGATGTGTTCGGTTATTTTCTCTTTTATTCTTGGGGACTCGCCGCCGGCATGTAAAAATGTAGTTCAGTTAACTGCTGTGAAAGCTTTCTGCGGTGCATAGCTTGCAGCTTCCTTTAGGCCTGTTTGGGAATTATTTACGGGCGTGTTTTTGAAAGGAACGTGGGGCTATTGTGCGTTTCTGCAGGAAACACCTCCAAGAGATACCCGACCAGAGTAGCAACGTTACCACCAGTTTCACGTGGGGATGGGATTCTAGCAAGACTTCCGAACTGCTTTCAGGCATGGGGGTCTCCGCCCTGGAGAAGGAGGAGGTGGACAGTGAGAACATCCCCCAGGAACTGCTTTCAAACCTGGGCCACCCACAGAGCCCCCCACGAAAACGGCTGAAAAGCAAAGGGAATGACAAGGACTTTGTGATTGTCCGCAGACCTAAGCTAAACCGAGAGAACTTTCCAGGTAAGGTATGAGGGGAAAAATACAAGCCCAGTCAATGGTGGATTAAATTGACCGGTTATTTTGTCTGTAGACCTTTGTTTAGGGGTATTTAGCATGGGGTGGGGCCCTTCTAAAGAAATTGTTATTTAAATTTATTTATTTTTGTCCTTGCTGGGTCTTCCTTGTTGCCCCGGCTTTTCTCCAGCTGCAGGGACTTCTCTTTGGGGGAGCATGGGCTCTAGGACGCAGGGGCTTCAGTAGTTGGAGCACGTGGACTCAGTTGCGGGTTACAGGCTCTAGAACACAGCCTCAATTACTGTGGCGCTGGGGGCTCAGTTGCTCTGCTGAGTGCGGGATCTCTTCCCAGATCAGGGATCGAACCGGTGACTGCTGTATTCGCAGGCAGATTCTTTACCTCTGAGCCACCACGGAAGGCCAGATAGGATCCTTTTAAAATTGCCCAATTCCTAAGCTATTTTCCAAAGAAACCAGACAACTGGTTGTGCTTACAGAAATGGTGGTATGTGTGTGTCTTCAGAGACAGAACTGACTTGTAACCCGTGAAAAGACATTCCTTCCTTTTTCTTTAGGAGGGACTCTGCCTGGTTAAGGGCCGGCTCAATACCTCTTTAAAATAGAAACAAAGCAATAATGATCCATAGAATTCTTTGTTTATATTTGGCTGCTCTGTAGCCCATGGTTGAGCCTTTTACCACAATCACTTTAGTTATTTATCAAAAGACTGCTGAAATGAGAGCTAAGGGGAAGAGACTCATCCTTCCAGATCCATTCCCGAAAGGAATTCTTTATGCTGTCTCCATCACTCACTGTGTTATCTGTTCAGTTTCCCCAACCCCATAACCTAAAGGTCAGTCAGATTCCCACCATCCCCCAACATCCAACAAATCATTGAATCTTTCCCTCTTGTCTCCTAAATATTTCTCATATTTAGGAATGGCCTCATAATTCAGAGCCTTATCCTCCCCAGATCCATCCCCCAGAGCTAGTGTGGACTGATTGAAATGCAGAACTCCACTACGTCATTCCCCTCTAAATAGCTCTCTGTTTCCAGGCTTCTCAAGCTGATGTATAACTGCCTCCCACAGTGGATCAGAGCTCCAGGAATACTCAGAACCATAGGGTAAACATAGTGCGTTGACCTGGGGTTATCGGTTTTTCTTACTGGCAAGCCATGTAAAACATTAATTCAGCAAATATATGCTGAGCACATTGTGTGTGCTAGGCATTATCCTAAGTACTGGGGATACAGCAGTGAGCACAACAAAAGCATTTCTACCCTCATGGAGCTTCTCTTCTAGAAAGAGGATGCAGTATGCACAAATCTGGTGTGTAGTATGTTAGAATAAGTGCTATGGCTAAAAACAAAAATAGAACAAGCCTAGAGAGACAAGAGGTCCTGGGATGGGAAGCTGGTTTGCAGGGTATTGAGGAAGCCTCTCTTGGACAGTGAGCTGTAAGCAAAGGCATAAAGGAGATGAAGGAATGGGCCGTGCAAATATCTTGGAGAAGAGAGCCCCAAGCAGAAGGAGCAGCTAGTACAAAGGCCCTGGAGCAGGAGAATGTTGTGTTTGTTCAAGGAACAGCAAGGAAGCCATATTCCAAGAATAGAAGAACAGAGGGGAGAATAGTGAGAACTGGGCTAGAGGTGCAGTTGAGCAGGATTGCTGTGTAACCTTTGAAAAGGATACACTGGTGTCTTGAGACTAAACTTTGAGGGCTTGAGGATCAAAGCTTAGAGACTTGTTGAGAGGTGTGAGAGTGGTGCTAAGCAGCTTCTGGATAGATTTCGACATCAGAAGGGACAGAGAAAGGTTTTGAAATTGTAGAAGTGATCATACTCTAAATTGAAACTGCGTGGGTCATGATGGAGAAGAGACGGTTGAGAAATAAAGATGAAGTCTTGCAGAGCCAGGGTAAATTAAGTATATTCCTGAATCCCCCATCTGGCTTTCTTAGAGAAAGTTTGGTTGATCGCTTGCTTGCTTGAACAAATTTAAAAAAAAAAAAAAAAGGAAAAAGATTTTTGGCTTTTGACCCTTTAGAAAAGAGAACTTCCAAATTACGGTCTGAGGATCTATGTTAGGTTTTGGATTAATCAGAAAGGCAGTAAGGATTGTGGTGAAGTCAGACAGAAATGGCTTTGAATCCAAACCCTGCTGTTTACCAACCTCAGGAAGCTATTTGAGCCCTCTGTTCCTTAGTTTCTTTGTGCAATGGGATAGTAATGCCGGCGTAGTGGGATACTGTAAGATTAAATGAAAGAGTACATGTAAAGCTGCTAGCATGCTCCCTGCGTATAACAGTAAGTAAACCCAGTTAATTTGGTGGACAAAAGATACCTAGCCGAGAGGCTACTTCTCTTTATCTTTTGTCTTTAATCCTGTTAGTCTGGCCCTGTTCATGTAGATCTTTTTTCTTCAAAATTGAATGTCCCTGCTATTTTTAGTGTCAGGAATGCAGCAGGAGCAATTTGGTGCTTGACCAGCCAAATGTGGTGAAAGACGTTTCCTGCTAAGATGAGCGGCTTTTGACAACTTTGTCCAGTGCTGATAGCATCTGACGTGGAGTGTGATTGCTGTATGTCCTACATGTCCTTCTACATTCACACACACAGACAGAAATACAAATGACGTTTTTAAAGCAAGGCAGTAAGGAAACAAGATGGAAGATTCAGGCATGTCTCTAGGAAACTGCAGTTCAAGTTGAGAGAAGAGGATACATGGTAAGAGAAGCTCACAGCAAAAGATGCCAGCTCATACACTAGCAGCTGCTGAGTGGCTCAGGCAGCAAATACTGTAGGAGGCCAGAGGGAAGGAGCCCCTTGTACCAAAAGGACCCAAAGCTTCTCATGGTGATCCTCACTGCACGTGGGCACGCTTCCTCCTGCCCTTCAGCAAAGCAGAGGCTGAAGAGAGAGAAGGACCTGGAAAGGATTCAGTCACTGCATCAAGACTGTGAAAAATGACTTCAGATGTATTTATGGGAAGTGAGAGAAAAAAATCACGACTTTTCTGTTTGTTGTGACCTCAGAGAGAGGCAGGGAGGAAACCACTGGTATGCTGTGCAGGTGCGTGGAATTAGGCCATAGTGATTGGTAAATTGGTATGGGGGGCAAGGGGTTGCAGGGTAAGGAACAGCTGGTGTAGAGCGTTCCCAGTGGGCCATCAGGAGCCTGGGCCTCTCTGGCGGCGCTGGATCATCATTGTAGTGAGTTTTGTCTGCAGTTGTCAGGACAGGTGGCTGAGAGTTCTGCAAGATTAGGCTGGAACGGACCACACCTGCTTTCCATAGCGATCTGATGACAGTGGCCCTGGGCTGTGTGAGTTTTTCTTGGTTCCTCACTCGACAGTCTCTCTTTTCTGCCAGCCCCAAGCTAGGCTCACGTCTGGTGACTAAATCCTCTTCATCTATTCATTTTCGAAGATGGAAACTTTGTGGCCAGCCGGTACCAGGACAGGGCTGAGTGGCCCTTGGGGTGAGTGTGTGGAAGGAGCTGGGAGGAAATGGCCTGGTGATGAGGTCAGTAATGAACAGAAAGAGAACAGCTGTGTTTTATTCATGGTTGTTAAATGCCTGCCCTGGTCCCTTGTCTTCTCCTGCCTACCCACAACCCCCACTCCAACCTCCCAAACAGAAGATAGCTGTGGAAATCCTGTCAAACTAATTTGTTGATCAGCTTTCCTGTGGCTGTTAAACTGCTTGAAATTCCAGGCCCCAGAGTGGTTTTCAGACTAGAGACTCTAAAGTTTAGAGTCTGCTGATATCTCCAAGGGAATGTGTTCAAAGTGCAAAATTCCAGAGATTCTCATCCCAGAAGTGCTGCCTGGAGCCTGGGAATCTGCTTTTTCAGTATCTCTAGGCAAATGCTTTTCCTCTTTTTTTTTTAAATAACCAATAACAAATATATTTTCCATTGCAATCTTGGGTGTGTATCTTAAACTGAAATTGCACAAAGTTAGTTTTTTCCTTACCAAGGTATTTCCTATTCTCTTCCATTCTTTCAAAACAGTGCTAATCAGACTAAATTGATTTCATGACTCACCACTGAACCTTATCCTGCAGCTCCAAAACTCAGCTCTCTAAGAGCCTTTCCAGTCCCTTCCCAAGCACCTGTGTATACCCTGTAGCTTCCTTTCATTGGTTCAGCAGTGTTGATGGAGCATCATTCTAGAGATGGGAGATCCAGCAGTGAACACAACAGACCAAAGATCCTGCTCTTCTTGACCTTGTATGCTGTACCTAATTCCCTGAATCCCAATTTCCATGGTTTCTTAGTCTTCTCACATCCCAGGGTTGAACAAGTCTCTCATTGAAGTGTGGGGTTGAAGGGGTCATTGAGGACCTCTGTTTTAGCTTTTTCCTGTTTTGCTTTTTTCAGTTTTGTCCAACCAGGCAAAAAATAAAAAAGCCAAAATACCAAGAGCTAGGTGTGACTTAGCAGCAGCAGCATGGTCTAGTGTTGTCTCTTAATGATTTATAGAAGAGGAAGGAAACCTCATCCCAGATGGCAGAATCTGTAGTCTCCCAGAAAGGAAGCATGGGTCGTTAACACTTAAAACAAGCAAGCAGAAGCAAACAGGAGGTGAACCTCCACTCTTAAAAAAGGAGTAGATTTGAACAACAGTGCCTGCTTATCCTTCAGATACAATTATCTGTGCTTAAAGAAAAGGGCAATTTTAAGAGTCAAAGATTGAGTACTCTGGAGTTTGAATCTGAGTGTAGGTGATGTTTCAAGAAATAAACATGTCAAGTAAGAAGATGTTACCTATACTGTAAAGACCTCATGTATCAAAAACTCTTTAAGCAAGCATTATTATTTCCGAAGGACTTTAAGAGGCATGGGAGGTGATGGGGTTACGGAAGTGGACAGCTGACTTTGCACCAGAGGAATGAATGGAAATGCTGGTGACTAGCAAGTTTGTGAATCTGGCCAGTTTTCACCTTTCAGGGCTCCAAAGTGTGTTTAATTGCTTTCATGTTGTTGAAGATTAGAGTCCATGGGCTTAATTATTTTGCTTACTGTGCAGGTCTGGTGTGCAGCCTTGGGGGTTTTAGAAGAGGTGAGTAGAGGAAAGACTTGCTCTGGACTTTGTCATCCTCTCTGAGCAGACAGACCAGGCAGCAATGCAGTCAGGAATCCAGGAAACAGATGGTCGAAGTTTTGAGAATTAACTATGGCAAGTAAAATTAGATTGAGCATATCCCAAGCCTGGATACTAGCCACTGGGGCAGCTGTATGAAGACAGACTTCTGTCTTATCTGTTGAAACAGCATCCAGTTTCAGGCTGTGACACCCCTCCCCCACCTTCACTCCCACCAGGGACCTAGAATCAGTGTTGTCCTGTGATCAGCTCCGTGGAGACGTGGATACTTGGCTGCTCAGAGAGGCTGTGCGTTTTCCCAGCCATTGCCCCATCCATGTGCTCACTGACCCACTGAGAGCTCTCAGCGTCTCTGTTTCACTCCCTCTCCCCTCTGCCCTCCCTCCCAAGCCCTGAAGGATTCCTTTTCCCAGAGCAAGTCAGGTTTAATTCTCACCTTTTTAAAAAGAGTGATTTTTTTTTTTTAAAGCTTTTCTTCATTTTAGAAAATTAAGTCAAAACAGGGGAGAGAATCCTAGGGTAGACATAGGACAGGATTTGGAGTCAGATCTGTGCTTGAATTCCCATTGGACCGTTTGCTAGTTATGTGACCTTATCCCTTTCGTCGGAGTTACGTCGTCTCTTGAAGCCCCTCCCTTGACTTATAGAGGACACTGCTTTTGTTTCTGGGTTTCAGTCTTCAGCCTTATTCCCCTGAACACCTCCAGGGCCATGCCATTCCTTGGCAGGCCCTGAGCCACCTGGCCAGCCTTCAGACACTCTCCTCTGTGGCTCTGTGCCTTCATCTCAGATTGTGGAGTTTGGAAATGGACAAGAGAGTCCCACGTTAACTCGTGGCTCTGCCATCTGATAGTCGCTAGCACCTCAGTGGGTTACTAAATAAACCTAAGACAAGTGTCCTCATCTGTGAAATGGGACACTACACCCTAGGACACAAGGCAAGCATTAGAATCGCATTCATTAATGAATGTATGAGACTTTAGGGCTTTCAGTAAATGGCAGTTGTAAATGTGAGATTGTGTTTCTGTTTATTAGTTTGCCTCCCAGTGAGGCCAACAGACAGGGACTGTGCTTATGCTCTCTGGCATTAGTCAGACACTCAGGAATGTTTGTTGAAGTGGAGCCCTAGGCCAGCCTTGTCATTTGATAAATGAGGAAACTGGTCCCGAGAGGCCCACACTCTTACCTGTCTGTGAAATAGAGCCAGCATTCTTCTCTTAGGTGTCAGTCATTCCTTTGTGAAATATTGAACACTTTCTAATGTTCGTCGCCAAGTTTGTCTTAGGCACCAGGCATGGTGGTTAATCGGTTAATCAGTCACATGGATACAGAATTAGCACATTTACGGTTTGCGTGAAGGGGCAGTAAAAGGTATGCTGCATTGAACAATGATTTTGAGAAGGTCTGTGGTGTGCCAGGTATTGTGCTGGGTCTCCGTGTGCCTGTCCAGGTGTGGGGGCTGTGCTGGTCACCTGGGAATGCTCCTCCGAGGGAGAGACAGTTCAGCTGAGGTCTGAAGGATGAGTAGGAGTTGTGCAGGTGAAGATGGACATTGCAATGCAAAGCCTTCCTAGTTCTAGACTTACTTAGCTTCCTTGTGTGGCTTCAATGCCTGGCTTTGCTGTCCTCTGCAAACACCTGCATTCATCACAGTGCCAGATTTTCCTTCTAGCATTTGAATTGTGTGCTGAGTGACTTCAGTCATGTCCGACTCTTTGCGACCCTATCTCCTCCTCTGTCCATGGGATTCTCCAGGCAAGAATACTGGAGTGGGTTGCACTGTGCTCCTCCAGGATATCTTCTCAACCAATGGGTCAAACTCCTGTCTCTCAACGTCTCCTGCATTGGCAGGCGGGTTGTTTAACACTAGTGTGCCACCTGGGAAGCATTTGAATTACTGATCTCTTAAGTCTAGGTTGCTGATTTCTTATGTCTTCCCATTAAAATGGGAAGCACCACATTCATTAGTTTATTGATTTCTCCTGCCCTTTACTTTGCAACAAGCCTCCCTATCTCCTTTCCTCACTATTTTACCTGACACTTGGGTACCCCATCCATAGCTCCTTGAAGCTCACCATTCCCTTTTATGCCAAGGGGCTTTCTCCTCCACATCGATGACACTCTGTGTTTGAGGGCTTTCCCTGGGCAGGCAGGCTGGGGAGTCAACATTCCTACCCCGTCTCAGAAGCCCCCAACCAAGGACTGACAGCAGATGATGGATTAAAAGCCCCAGCATCTGGGGCAGCTGCTGTATGTTTCCTGGGAGTCCCCTGCAGATTTAAAGCCCATTGTGATAATCTGCTTACTCACATGCCCATGTAGGCTTCCTGCCCTTCTATGTCTCTCTTTATTCTTTCCAGTATTTCTGGGATCCCAGACCTAGATTGTTGTTGATAAGTTGATCAGTCGCTCAGTCGTGTCCAACTCTTTGTGATCCCATGGGCTGCAGCACTCCAGGGGCTGCAGCACTCTGGCAGGCTTCCCTGTCTTTCACTATCTCTTGGAGTTTGTTCAAGCTCATGTCCATTGAGTCGATGCCATCCAATCATCTCATCCTCTGTTGCCCCCCTTCTCCTGCCCTCAATCTTTCCCAGCATCAGGGTCTTTTCCAGTGAGTCAGCTCTTCACATCAGGTGACCAAAGTATTAGAGCTTCAGCGTGAGTCCTTCCAATGAATATTCAGGATCGATTTCCTTTAGGATTGACTGGTTTGATCTCCTTGCTGTCCAGGGGACTCTCAAGAGTCTTCTCCAGTACCACAGTTCGAAAGCATCAGTTCTTTGGCACTCAGCCTTCTTTTTGGGCCAACTCTCACATCCATACATGACTCCTGGAAAAACCATAGCTTTGACCATACAGACCTTTGTTTGTGCTTTTTAATATGCTGTCTAGGTTTGTCATTGCTCTTCTAAGCAGCATGCACCTTTTAATTTAATTCTTTAAACCTAGATAGAAGGCGGTTTGGAGGTGTCAGTAAATCATACCAGGCAGCCCTTGTCCAACCCCTACTCAGATGGATGTTTTCACATAGGTGAAGATTCTAAGCAGCATTGAAAGGAAAAGGTCATGAAAGTAAAACATATAGAGTTTTTGGAGAAAGGAGAAGAATAGAAGCAAAAAAGAGGCAGTTTAACTCTCTGCTTTGTAACCTTTTGACATGAGCTATTTAATCTTCATAGTGAATAACTTTGCAGGATAAACCTTTTTATTCCCTTTCCTGCAGATGAAACTGAGCCCCAGAAGAATTAAGTAGCTTGCTTAAGGTTTGCTGACATGGAGACAGTGCAGTCGAATTCTAGTTGGAGCTGTGCTCCTTCCCGATCCAGTAGTTCTCACACTTGGCGGGGATGGAGGGCACGCACCTGGTGTCGGGGTAGTCATTGCAGATCATAGTAAAAATCTCAACAGACTAGACTGAAAGTGGCTAAGTGTAATTTTTTTTTTTTTTTTTTTTGCCAAATGAAATGCTAGCATCTGATCTGTATACGCAAGAGACAGCAGAGGTCAGGGAGTTAAGAATTAATGGAAGGAAAACTTTGTTACAATTTGTGGAGCAGGAGTCATGCTGGAGACCCTCTACCCCCACTGACCTTGTCCCAGGAGTTTTGTGGTGTAATGGAGTTGCCACACTGAGGAGCTGCTGCCCGGAACGTGTCTAGGGTCCCTGCAGATGGTCTGCCTTCATCCCTCTACCCCTAAGCTTCAGAGCCTCAGTGCTTTATTTGATTCTCTAGAGAGGGAGGGGCAGGTGTTCATGGAGCAGCTACATGTCCTCTTTTCCCCAGGGAGCCTCCTTCCTTAAGCACTGTGCCAGTTCAGTCCCTGGTGTAGCGCAGCATCCTGAGCCCTTCATGACCCTGGATTGAAATTTCCTGTTTGTCTGTGTCTCAAACTCTGAGCAGGCCTTACCTTGTTCATCTCTGTCTTTAGAACAATCCTCAGCATACAGCACATGTTAAGTAAATATAAGAACGGTTGCATGTATCAGACAGTGTGCTAGTCCCTTAGAATATAAAGATTGTTAAAAGAAGAATCAGGTTCTCCTTCTCAAGATCTCGTGGCCTTGTGGGGGCCTACACAGGCGAGTAAGGAAATAGCAAAATTGTGGTTAAAAATCCAGCCTGTTTTTGGTGATGTTCTGGCAGGCCATCCATAGGAGTTGGGGCCACTTGATGTTAAATTAATAGCAGTCAGGGGCGGGCACAGCATGTACAGAGGCATTGAGATATGACACAGGGTGACTCATTCTGAAAATTCCAAATAGCTCCAAATGGCTGGAACATATTTCTAGATAATGAATCTAGAAAACCAAGTGGGGCCCTGATAAGAAAGCTTTGAGTTTCATGCTCAGCAGTATAGACTTTAGACTGAATATTTAAGGGACACCATTGAAGGGATCTGATTGAGGGATGTTTTCAAAAGATTGCCCAGGAATAGCGGGGAAGAGTCCACAGAGTCCCAGACTGTTAGGTTTATCACTCACCTCCATGCTGTCTCCAGCTCTCCATCGTCTTCTCCCTGAGCCTGTTGAAATGTCCACGTTCAGTAAATACTGACACCTTTTAAATGGGGTATGTGTTCTGTGTTTAGTTGCTCAGTCGTGTCTGACTCTGCAACCCCATGGACTGTAGCCCACTAGTTTCTTCTGTTCGTGGAGATTCTCCAGCCAAGAACACTGGAGTGTGTTGCCATGCCCTCCAGGGGGTCTTCCCAACCCAGGGATCGAGCCCAGATCTTCCTCATTGCAGGTGGATTCTTTACCAGCTGAGCCACAAGGGAAGCCCAAGAATACTGTGAGAGCCACTGAACAAATAAGAGATACAGGGAGGCTTATTAATAAGGCATTGGCTTACGTAGTCCTGGAAGCTGACGAGTCCCAAGATCTTTGGCCCCAAAGACCCGAGATTCCAGAGAATAGGTCATGTTAGTTTCAGTCCAGGCCTGAAGGCAGGAGGACACCCAGGTTCCAGCTCAAAGGTGGGAGAAACAGCCAAGTCTCCCTTCATCCACCTTTTATTCCAGCTCAACTTTGGATTGAATGAGGCAGGCACACACTGGGGACAGCAACCTGCTTTTCTCAGTTGATCGATCAAATGTTAATCTCATTCCAGATACCCTCCCAAAGACACTTGGTATTGTATTTAACCAAATATCTGGGTACTCCTTAGCCCAGTCAAGTTGACACTAAAATTAGCTGTCACGGGGAAGAGAGGATAGCGGTAGCATTGTTGTAGCAGGTGGATTTTAGAGACCAAGAAGGCAAGTTATTGAACTCAGCTAACCACTCTGAATTCTAATCTAAAACACTCACTGTTTCTATGGTGTGTGCTTGTTTCCTTCTAGGCTGTGGTCACATTATCCTGATCATGTGGGTTATTCTATTCATATGTAAGTGCTTAATACTTGTTGAGTAGCAATTAGGGTTTGCTTTTCTAAAAACTAAGAAAACTGGTTTTCCTGCATCCACCTTTTTCTCCCTCCGGTTTATTCTGAACACCCAGTCAGAGTGATCCTTTTAAAACCTACATGAGATCCTGTCATTCCTGTGCTCAGAACTCTCCGGCGGCCCCTCATCACCTTCAGAGTCAGAGCAGAGTGACCCGGCCCCCTCCCACCCCCTCTGACCTCTTCCCCGCTCCCGAAACTTGCTCACTGTATTCTATGCTGGCCTCCTTGCTGTTCCTCAAAACAGACCTGCTGCTCCCACACGTGGAACACGCCCCAGGGACTTAGGGCCAGCCCCTTCTCTGTGTTCAGCCTTTGCTCAGTGATCACTGGCTCAGTAAGGCCTTCGCCATTGTCTTATACCATTTTACACCACAAAACACTGTTTGTCGTGGAACAGATATTAACATCTCCCAGAAGAATGCTCTTTAAATACCAGTTTGGGAAACAGTATGTTTACGAAATGGATGTAAGTACACCAGATAACTTAAAAATATCTCTGAAAAATGGAACTGTTTTATACTTTGAAGTAGCTCAACTTTTCTTCAAGAATTTTTTTCAATAAGAATACAATATATTTTTTAATATAAGAAAACACAGCAAATGTATTAAAAAGTTTGGGGGAACTCCAGCTATAAAACTTGACAGTTACTAGAGGAACCACTGTTGTGGTGACATCCATGTCACAATTACTCACTATTACCGAATTTTGTATTAGGCATTTATTTTAAAATGTGGAAGGAGATATTTTGACCACATCTTTACTAATACAGACTTAGTCTCCTTAACTATAAATGATGAGTTTTAGTAGGCTAACAAATAGTTGAGTCAAAATAGAATGAAAATAGTTGTTTTAATCAAAGAGCTGAATACAACCCTTATCATAATTTATTATTAACCCCAAACATATGAACAATAGAACAAAGAGGTTAGTTGCTATTGATGGTTGAGGGAGTGTGTGTATGCTGTGTGTTTAAACTTTCTAACACCTTCCTCATTTTCTTCATTTTTAATACATCAAAGTAAAAGCAATTTTAACATATCACTTAATTTTTTAATATTGAACAATTTTTAACATGTCTTCTAATATCATGTGATTGCTTCCCCAATAGAACATAAGCTGCATGAAAAAGTGTTTTGTCTCATGTGTAACCTGCTTTCTCCCCGCACCTTAACCCATCCCTGGCATTAAACTAAGCACTCAGAACATGTGTGTTGAATTAAGAGATGAGAACAGCCTTTTGATATTGCACTTTTAGATAAAGGACTTCCGAGTCTACCCTCTGTAAGCGTGGAAGAGGAGGGAGAAAGACTGGTTTGCCTTTTAAATAAGGTCACTACTTGATAAATCCACCACTGAATCCACTTCAGAGAGGAGTGAGGTGTTCCTTAGCAACCCAGAAGCATCATGTATCTTAGACATTGTCGTCTATGATGTGAGAGGCCTGGGACTGTTTCTGAATCCCCGATCAGTTTGGTTCTGAGCCTGAGACTGGCTGGTGGGTACTAAGGAGAAGAATATCATGAAAAGTATTCTTGATACTCTCTTTTCTCCTTTGCTGAGAGAGTATACAGTATCCACTTCAGGAAACATAGATCATGGGTGAACAGAAAAAGAATTATGAGGATGAGGAATTCATTTTGCATTAAATTCCCCTTTTAAGTTACATGTATATCTTTAAGTTTAGGAAAAAGCTCAGTACACTTGATAGGGGGAAAGAATGGTAAAAGGAAAACAATCTTTTTTTTTTCCCCTCCAAGGTGTTTCTTGGGACTCCCTTCCAGACGAGCTGCTCTTAGGAATCTTTTCCTGTCTGTGCCTCCCTGAACTCTTGAAAGTCTCCAGTGTTTGTAAGAGATGGTATCATCTAGCGTAAGTATTTTTCACCCCATTTAGTGTATGTGGAGGAGGAAAAAGAAGGGTTTTTATTCGTTTGGGTCTGCTGACACTGAAAACCAAGACTATAGTAGCACAAAGCACACTAGGTATTTTCTTATTCATTATAATTAGCATCTTATTTCACAGATAAGGGAGGAATCTACTGGAGGTGTGTGTGTGTGCCCAGTTGTGTCTGACTCTTTGTGACCCCATGGTCTGTAGCCCACCAGGCTCTGTCCATGGAATTTTCCAGGCAGAAATAAAGGAGTGGGTTGCTATTGCCTCCTCCAGAGGGTCTTCCCAGCCCCGGGATCGAATGCACGTCTCCTGCATTGGCAGGCGGATTCTTTACCACTAGCACCACCTGGGGAGACACCATCCTCCCATTTTATATATGGGGGAACTGGGACTCAGAACCTCACTCAGGTCCCATACAGCCTAAGTAGCAGAGGCTGTTTTCCCACTTGGGTCCCACCACTCATACCTAGCCCACTGGGTGTATGAGAACCAGCTGTGCCTTCATGTATCCCTGGCACTCCTGGTACACTGCCTGGCCCAGCATCCAATAAACATGAGCTCTGCTGAATACAGGGGAAAGAAGTTTTCCAAATGGGGTAAGTCACTTCCAGTGGGTCACATGATGGCCATTGTGAGCGTGAAATACAAAGATTCTCAAGTGGTGCCCAGCTAATTGTTCAGGTTTTGTTGGCTTTGGGGCCGCACTTCTCAGGTGCAAACAGTGAGCTGCACATGGGATATCTTGGTGAGCTGGGAAGGCAGTGACGGGCTTTTCCATCTTCACCTTTTCTCCTGCTCATCAGCCTCTGGCCAGCCTTTGTCTGTGCTTAAGGCCATCTATCTCTCTTCTCCCTCCACACGTCTAGGACTCTCACTGTGAGAACGCAGGAGCCCCTGCCCTTCCATTCACAGGTGTGCTGGAAAATAAGACACTCCAGGTATTTACAAGACTGCGCTACAGTCATCCCTTGGTACCCACTGGATATTGGTTCCGGGACCCCCTGTGGATACCAAAATCCGCGGATTCTCGAGTCCCTTGTATAAAATGGGGTAGGACAGTCTGGCTCGGGATCCATGGATCTGTAGATGTGGAACCCGTGGATAGGGAATGCTTGCTCAGTCATATCTAACTCTTTGCGACCCCATGGACTGTAGCCCACCAGGCCCCTGTCGATGGGATTCTCCAGGCAAGAATACTGGAGTGGGTTGCCATTTCTTCCTCCAGCGAATCTTCCCCACCCAGGGATCAAACCCATGTCTTCTACATTGGCAGACGGATTCTTTATCATCTGTGCCACCTGGGAAGCCTTGTGGATAGGGAGGGCTGACTATATTTGCTTAGAAGAGCCACACAGAGGTCGGCATACCTGGAATGCCAGAGCAGGTACATGGTGGTTGACTCACTTATCCCTGCTCAAGAAACTCCATTTTGATTTTCTTTTTCCACCAGCTGTGCTCTCTGTGCAGTTCTGTTCATCTTCATCTCAACTGTCATAAAAGTTAAAACTGACATTCATTAAGCACTTGTTATATGCCAGGCACGGCAGTCCTGTCTTAAGAATAGAGGTTGACAATTTGTTTATGCAGAATTATTTCAAAGCTCCAGCCAGTGGTCTGCTTATCTCAAGTAGGATTAAAAGGTAAAATTCTTGTACACATTTAAAATGTTCCCTCACGGGCTTGATCTTATGTTTTCTTTTGTGTTAAATTGAATTAATCTATGGGTATTCAAACTT
The DNA here is from genome assembly GCA_917880005.1 of Nanger dama. Classification (NCBI taxonomy): domain Eukaryota; kingdom Metazoa; phylum Chordata; class Mammalia; order Artiodactyla; family Bovidae; genus Nanger; species Nanger dama. The sequence continues at coordinate 1,356,686 of CAKJTW010000040.1, forward strand.
CTTTGTGTTGTTTACTATATTTGTTACCGCTTTTTTGCTTTCGAAACACAAGTCTAAACATTTTTACCTCTTTCCTTCACATTAATTCATAGGTATTCCTATATTTCTGTGCATTTATTTTAAGCTTTTAAGGTTTTGTAAAGTGGAGCTGAACTATGACTTTTCCTAATAGATATTTGCTAACCATATCTCATAATAAAGTCATACAAACTTTCCTTCTTTTAGGTACATTTACATGCTTTTTAGGGTAATTGTGGTAGCGTGCCTGTGCTTCACAAAAATGGCAAGTGAGGTCATTGTGAACCTACCTACTTGTTCAGTAATCAGTTGAGTGATTTGAGCAGTCTTGAGTCAGACACGGCTGAGCGACTGAACAGAACTGAACAGAACTGAACTGAAAGTTATTGAATTGAATTGAATGCTGAAATTTTATTCTCCTGTTCCAGATCATTGCAGGGCTCATGGTAGCATTGAACTAGCTATGAAATCCATGTAAAGAGGAAGATGAAAGCTTATCCATAATGGGACCAAGAAATATTCAGTAGTGCCTTAAAAATATAGGTAATTGTATAGTCAGAAACAAACATGCCTTTAGAATTTGCTTCAGGGCAATTGAGTGGCTGTGACCTGTTGTTGGTAGCAGTGTCGAGGGCCTCCAGAAACTGGTGCCCTGACTCACCAAACAGAGCACCTCTTTTCCAGGTTTGACGAGTCTCTCTGGCAGACTGTAGACCTCGCGGGCAGAAATCTCTACCCAGATGTGGTTGGTCGGCTTTTGTCCCGAGGGGTGGTTGCCTTCCGCTGTCCACGATCATTTATGGACCAACCTTTAGTTGAACATTTCAGGTAAGAAAGAAAAGTCCCTGGAAAATCCTGGGAAGGAAAACAGATCGAAATGTCTTTTGTCTCTCTCTCCAGCTATATGCCCTAGGACAGGTCATCTGTGCAGCATGGGACGTTAGTTGTACTTGTTGCCGTGTGGCCTTTGTGTTGAAAAACGGCACAGGTTTCAGTGACATCATTCCCGTTTAACCTAGGCTGCACTTGGGCTCTTCCCAGGGTCTACGGGTGCCCTGAGTATCCTATGAGGCAGGAGCCAAGCAGAGCCCTTGCTGGCAGATGCCATGCAGCCAAGCTATGCCCCAAATGCCCGTTTCTTTTTATTTTTTTAATGTATTTTTATTTGGAGGATAATTGCTTTACAATATTTTGATGGTTTTTGCCATATAAGAGCATGAATCAGCAATAAGTGTACATATGTCCCCTCCCTCTTGAGCCTCCCTCCCATACCCCCCCTTCCATCCCACCCCTCTAGGTTGTCACAGGGCACTGGGTTGAGCTCCCTGTATTATACAGCAGCTTTTCCCTGGCTGTCTAGTTTACGTATGTTAATATATATGTGTTTCAACACTGCTATCTCAGCTCGTCCCACACTCTCTGTCCTCCGCCGTATCCACAAATCTGTTCTCTGTGTCTGCATCACTGTTCCTGCCCTGGAAATAGATTTAGCAGTGCCATTTTCTAGATTCCACACATATGTGTTAATATATGATGTTTGCTCTTTCTGACTTGCTTCACTCTGTATGACAGGCTCTAGGGTTATCCACCTCACTAGGACTGATTTGTTCCTTTTAGGACCGTTGTGTGTGTGTATATATACACACACCGCAACTTCTTTATCCATTCATCTGCTGATGGACATCTAGACTGTTTCCATGTTCAGGCTATTGTAAATAGTGCTGCAGTGAACAAGGGGATACATGTTTCTTTTCGAATTATGGTTTTCTCGGCAGTGGGATTGCTGGGCTTTATGGTCGTTTTATTCCTGGTTCTTAAGGAATCTCCTTACTGTTCTCCACAGTGGTTTTTATCAACTGACATTCCCACCAACAGTGCAAGAGAGGATTCCTTTTTCCACATCCTCTCCAGCATTTATTGTTTGTAGATTCTTTTGATGATGACCGTTCTGACTGTTGTGAGATGATACCTCATTGCAGTTTTGATGGACATTTCTCTACCCCCACTGCCTATTTCTGATAAGGAAAAAAATGTAAGGAGTCTTTTCAGATTTTGTCACCCTGGGTTTCTGATCTATCACAGACATTTACATCCTGAAAAAGATGCTCTGTTTGGGTGTTTTTAGACTTGCTGAAAATGTACTGATAGTTTTGCAGTGTGGTTTAGTGTCATCTCATGCTAGAGTGGAGTGAAAGATGCTGAACAGGAAAATAAGCTAAAGACGCCAGAGCTGGGATACAACATGCATCCCGACTCGAGGCCTCTTCACCTTCTCACCGTGGTCATGTGACAACACTCTTCCTCCCGTGGGTGTTTTGTGTTTCTCCGGCAGCTCTTCCTTCTCAGTCTCCTTCAAGTGCATGCTTTGCTCAGTTACTCGAGGGTGTGCCCCTGGCTGCCTTCTCTCCCGACTCACACTCTGTCTTCAGACAAGCTATGTCTTGTATACCCACATCTAGGCCAAGACTTTCCCATCCTCATCTCTAGCCCAACCCTCTCTTTCAAACAAAATTTCCTAAAAACTCCCACAGCTGAGTTTCCTACAAGTACCTTAGTATTAGCGCGTCCAGCCCAAGAACCTTGGTGTTAACCTCCCTTTACAACTCGCCTTTCCACAGTCTTCCCTGGTTGGGTCACCCACCCACTCACCCTTGCCAGGAGTCATTGTAGGCGTGACCTCCTTGTCGCCCACATCCAGCTCATTCCTCTGATGCTCATTAATTCATTTTCTAAGTTGGACTGTGCTGGCACAACGTCTGGACTTGGCCAAAAAAAAAAAAAAATAGTTTTTGAATTTTAAAACAAATGAAGGTGGCCAGTAGCAGTTTATTTTATGACTACAGCTATAGCTAATACTTGAAATGTGTGTTTAGGGTCTTGTTCGTGATGGACTGCCCACGTGGGGAGGAGAAGGGGTCAGATCTAATCTGATACTGGTGTAAGCCATCTTGTGGAGCCTCTTTTTATTCCCTCTGTGTTCAGCCCTTTTCGTCTACAGCACCTGGACCTGTCGAACTCAGTGATCGATGTGTCTACCCTGCAAGGCCTTCTGTCTCACTGCTCCAAGTTGCAGAATCTCAGCCTCGAAGGCCTCCGACTTTCAGATCCTGTTGTTGAGTGAGTGGCACCTAGGAGCCTGTTCCAAGGGCACTCCTTTTGTGTTTGTTAATTTTGTTTCTCGAGTAGATGTGGGGTGTCCTGTCCACGTGCAGGTGAACTCAGAAAATACCCAATACAATGTTCCAGCCTCTGCAGAACCCTCCAGGAGGTTTGGTTGGTCACCTTGACAACCAAAGTTTGTGTACTAACTCTCGGTATGTTGCTGGGTCTCATGCTAGGTTCTAGACAAGCATGGAGGAATTGAGGCATGATTGCTTCCTCATTCAAGGGACAGACAGATAATCACAGTGCAGTGTGTTTGCTAGATTCGTTGGTGAATCTGTGGCAAAACTCAGAGACCTAATTACATTTCAAGAAGGCAGCCGTCTCGTCTCAAGAGGAAGTGACTCTGAAGCTGAGTATTGAAAGTATGTGGGTAGGAGTTGTCCAGGTGATGTGGCGAAAGAAGCAGTCCGGGTGAAGCCACCTTTGTGGCTGGATTCTGAAGTGGTCAGGAAGTGATGGAGTGTGTGAGGAAGGTGACAGGTGAGGGTCAGCAGGGACCACGTCTCGTGGGTGCCTGCCACGCTGGAAGAACTCTGGACTTTGTTGTGGGCAGTAAAGAGGGAGGCGTGGTGAAGAGAGGAGCATGGTTCTGAGAATGGAACAAACATGTTTAGAAAATTAACCTGCTGGGCATCTCAGAAAATCGATTACGCGTGAAAGCAACTATTCCGTAGATTAGTTAAGATACTGTTGTCTCCATTCAGGTAAGAAGTGATGAAACTTGATGAGGAAAAGGAAAGAATAATGATAATATCTGCTTAATATTTGTTGAGCACATACCATATGCCAGATACTAGGTTCTTTAAAGGTATTCTGAGTAAATCCTCATAGCAACCCCGTGAAATACATTCTCATTATTCCCCTTTTTACAGATGTGAAAACTAAGGAACAGAGAGGCTGAATAACTTGTCCAAGGTCACACAGTAGCTAGGTAGCAAAACCAAGATTTGAACCTGGCCATATAGTGCGATTCTAGAAGTCTTGCTCTTAAATCACTGTTTGGCTAACATGAGGCATTTGGGAACAGAGAAGAGAGGGCAATTTGATTGAAGGAACCTGGTGGCTTTATAAGTAGATGTTTACTTACAAACTAATTACAATTGTGGGTGAAATAGAAATATGTTTAGGTCATTGGTGGGTTCTTTGTGTAGTTACTCTCTGTGCTGGGCACTGTGCTGAAGGCCTTTATTACATTATATCATTTAATTTTAACAACACTACCAAGAAGATACTGATCTTGCCATTTCACAGATGAGTAAACCAAGGCAAAGAATCCTACTTGGTGTCATCTAGATGGTAAGATGTGAATTTAAACTCACTTCTGACTCAAAGGCCTGTATGCTTGTAACTGCCTCCCTTAGCTTCATTCTTATTGATTGAATAAGAGGATCTGGTTAGTACTGTTACAACTTTGTCCTCTTTTTCCAGTAATCTTGCTCAGAACACAAATTTACTGCGACTAAACCTTTCTGGGTGTTCTGGATTCTCTGAATCTGCCCTGAAGACTTTGCTGAGCAGCTGTTCCAGGTAGGAGAGATGAGAGATTTGATTTTAGAACTCTGATTTCAAACATACAGTATCTTTCACATCAAGATAGAATCATGTAACGTTTTTAAGCTTTCCTAACTCTTGGAGCTCTTGATTTGGAGAACTCAGTACCTTTATCATCCAAACTTTCTGTCCAAACTCAGGAGCCAAATTGATGAAGTTTTGCAAAGATTACTTGTGTTGTGATCCTTTTTTTTTCCTTTGCCAAATGTGTTTATCAACAGTATGTACAGAGTATCTGTTTATACCTGACTATACTGTCAGGCTTTTTCCCCTGTAATGTCTGTAGACCTAACTTAACAGTTTTGGCTATTTATTTATCAAAGGTTTGTTATTGCAAAATACACCGTGAATCTGGGTGATTCCATTAAAAACATCTTTTATACTAGGTAGTAATGTCTAATGTCAGAATATAAAGGTCACAGAGTTACAGAAGTGAAAAAGTGAGTGAGGACGTGATTGACAGAATACCCAGTATTGTGTGTGTCCTTTTAATATCCCTCGGTCTCTGTGCTAATAGCATTGTACTTATTTCTCCTTAATGATTGTATACAAAAGATTGTTTTTGTGTAAGAATGTTACCAATGAGATAAAATGGTAGCCTTATATTTTTCTCAGCAATGCCAAGAATGGTATGTGTAATTTAGTGGTTGGACTTTTCCTTTGAAGCCCTCAGTTACTTAGTTAGCAGAGGCCCAGTAAGATAAAGTGAATTTTTGCGATGTCGGCATCTCTTTATTGGGAATTCCTGGTACAACCTATCAGTTTTTTAAAACATCTCAAGCTCATACTGTTAGTTGCTTTCCTACAACCCAAGTGATTGAGAAAGAAAGCATAGAAGCCAAAATTTCTCCTAGTCCTGGAATGAGGTGTGAGCAGGAGAGGAGAGCATTCACTAAGCCCTTGGCTCATATCCCCTGGCAACTTTCTGGAACAAACTGGACTTTATTGGGAATTCCTGGTACAACCTATCAGTTTTTAAAACATCTCAAGCTCATACTGTTGTTTTCCTACAACCCAAATGGTTGAGAAAGAAAGCATAGAAGCTAGAATTTCTCCTAGTCCTGGAAATGAGGTATGAGCAGGAGAGGAGAGCACTTCCCTTGTCTTCCAGAAGAGGGCAGCATTCACTAAGCCCTTGGCTCATATCCCCTGGCAACTTTCTGGAACAAACTGGACCGAGATGGAGAAAGCAGTTTCAGGTGAGCAAATGTAGCTGCTTAGAGAAGCTGAGGTTCTATGCAGAAAATGGTAAGGAATCAATGGCCCTGTATTTCCTTGATTTGCAGTGTTAGGCAGGGTTTCATAGAAAATTCATTGTAGGTAATGGTTTCATGCTTTCCTTGTCATCCCTCTTATGTGCAGATTGGATGAACTGAACCTCTCTTGGTGCTATGATTTCACTGAAAAGCATGTTCAGGTGGCTGTTGCACATGTGTCAGAGACTATCACCCAGCTGAATCTCAGCGGGTACCGAAAGAATCTGCAGAGATCAGGTAAGACCCTCTGGGCTGTTGGGCCCTTAACAACAGCAATCCCAACAATAACAGCAGGTTTGATTTCTCGAGCATCTCCTAGGCGTGATCCTCCATAAACTGTCTCATTTAATCCAGTGTGTGTGTGTTCCTAGTCCTAGTTTTCAGATGAGCTAACAGCTAGCTGATCAGAAGGGTCAGTCAGGTAAATGCAGACAGCTAGTGGGTTAGTGGCAAGATTTGAATCCAGAATACATGAATGAAACCCTTTATACTTTAAAACAATTTATGTTTAAGCAGAAGAGCTTCTTTTATTTAACTAACTTATTTAGGTTAAAACCCAAACATAAAAATTGAGGGATGCAGTGTTTGCTTAGTATTAAGCAGTGGTTCTCAACTGGGGACAGTTTTGCCTGCAAGAGGACATTTGGCGAGGTCTGGAACCATTTTTGATTGTCACAGCTGTGGGGTTACTGGCATCTAGTGGGTAGAAGCATCTGCCCACTAGATGCCATCTACACACTGGCCTCTACTGGGTAGAAGCCAGGAATGCTGATGAACAACGCACAGGACGGCAGAACAACACAAAGAATCTGGTCCTAAATGTCAATACTGCCAAGGTTGAAAAACCCTGTAAGAAGCCCTCTGAGTTCATATTTATAACTTTTTCAGTTCAGTCTAAGAGGACAATGGGGTTTTTCAGACGAATACGGGCATTTAAAATCAAGGGTGATGTGTGACAGTTAAAGTCTTTATAAGCCTGAACATTCAGTTATGTGTGCTTTATTTGTCTAATACAGACAGAATCTTGATTTGCAAAGGTAAGTATAAATGGCAAGGGTTTTCTTTATTATTGAAGTGTAGTTGTTGTACAGTAATATATGTTACAGGTGTAGAAGAGTGATTTACAGTTTTTTAGGTTATATGCCACTTAAAGTTGTTATAAAATATTGGCTGTATTCCTCGTGTTGTACAGTCCTTGTAGCTTATTTTATGCTCAGTAGTTGGTACCTCTTAGTCGCCTTCCCCTTTATTGCCTTAATCCCTCTCCTGTTCCTTCTCCCCACTGGTAACCACTTGTTTGTCCTCTGTATCTGTGAATCTGCTTTATTGTTATATCCATTAGTTTGCCTGCAATGCAGGATTCCTGGGTTTGATTCCTGGGTTGGGAAGATCCCCTAGAGAAGGGTATGGTACCCCACTCCAGTATTCTTGCCTGGAGAATCCCATGAACAGAGGAGCCTAGAAGGCTACAGCCCATGGGGTCGCAAGAGTCGGACACGACTTAGCAACTAAACCACCACCACACATTAGTTTGTTGTAGTTTTGAGAGTCCCTGTATAAGCGATATCATATAGTAGTTGTTTTTGTCTTTTTTTCTTAATATTTATTTTTATTTATTTATTTGGCTGTGCCAGGTCTTAGTTGGCAAGCATGCAGGATCTTTATTGCAGTGTGCTAACTCTTGACTTGTGGCATGTGGGATTTCATTCCCTAACCAGGGATCAAACCCAGGCCACCTGCACTGGGAGCATGGAGTCATATCCACTGGACCACCAGGGAAGTCCGCTGACTTATTTCACTTACCATTTTAACAGCTTGCCCTCATGATCTCAGGTGGCCTACACAAAGCCTCCTTAAGCCAGTGCGCACCTCAGCCCCTAACCTCATGTCTAGATGGTGGTTTGAGCCCCTCTGAGTATAAGTGTTTTTCTGATCATTTTTAACATACTCTAAAAGATTTGAGCCAAATATCTGCAGAATGTATCTTCTTAAAATCTAAGCAGTATTTGAAAATTACTCCTTCAGGACATGACCTGTCCTCTGTGAGTCACATATCCGAGGCTGTAGCAGATAGGAGCAGATTCTCCTAAGTGGTCAGGAGTTAGAATCCTCTGCGGGTGCTTGAACCCAGATAACAAAAGTGAAGGCTTTCTTTAGCGATCTGCAAAAGCAGCAGTAGTGTTTTTCTTAACCACTCCCCTCCACACACAGTACTTCTAGTCTGCATTTTTTCCCCTTTAAACACAATTTTAAATCGATTTGGGAAGGGAGGTTCAAGAGGAAGGGGACATGTGTATGCCTATGGCTGATTCATGTTGGTGTAGGGCAGAAACCAACACAATACTATAAATTAGTTATCCTCCAGTTAAAAATTCAAAAATATCTAGTTATAGTATTACATAGTCATTCTCAAATGTGCCTAAAACATGTAAAACCACAAAAATCAGTAATCCTACTAACATTTTGCTAGTGTTTTTTCCTATTAGAAAGTGGCTTTTTAAAAAATGGCACATAGTGTGTGGAGTACTTTATACTATGGTTTTATTTCAAGTAAATCCCATTTCAGTAGCTACACCATACAGCATTTTCAGTGGCTGTGTGATATTTCATCAGATATATTTGGAATAATTTATCGATTCATTCATAACTTACTCAGTTGATCTCCTTGTAACGAATATTTAGAGTCTTTACAGTTTCTCCCTTTATAAACAACTGTCTTATGGACAGAAGCAAACTGCTGGTTCCTAACTCTGTGTAGAGTCGCCAGGCCAAGGATTAGGCTTCATTATCAAGCTTTGGAGAGTTCTTGCCAAGTCGCCTTCCGAGGACTTTAAATTCCCACCAGGGAGCATCCTCTTCACATTGAATCCCACCTGTGGTTCTCCCCTCTTCATCCCCAAGGGAAGACAGGGCCTTGTGTACATTTCTGCCCATACCTGAACTTCCCACTTCTTTATTCAGAGCTTTTCTGTAATGAACCAAGGTTCTGGGTGTACGGTTGAGAAACTCCGCTGTAGGCAAACTACTATAAATTGTTTCCACGTTTGGCTTAAAACTCTTTTCTGTGTTCCTCTGAAAAAGAACAAATCACCTTTCTACTATGTTTTGGCAGGAATGATAGGTGGTAAAATCCCACTTGCTGGACACATTCAGGGCGAGGATAGGATGCAGAGTAGGAGTTGAAGTGTTAGTTTCCTTAAGTATACAGTGGGAATTCAGGAATTTTTAAGGATATCTTTAACAACGGTACACACTATTTCACTGTGTAGAAGACAATACAGATTTTGTGTTTTACCTCCAACACCAGTGGCAGACCATCTGGATTCAAGTACCCACTCTGTCACTCACTGGGTAGCTTTGAGCAATTTGCTTAACCGTGCTCTTCCTCCATTTCTCAATAAAATGGAGATAATAGTACTACCTTACCTCTTAGCATTAGATAAGCAATAAATGATGTAATACGTGTACAAGGCATTTAACCATTCTCAGCACATAGTGAGAGCTCAGTAATTGTTGGCTCTTGGTTTTATATTCCTCACCCATCAGTACTTCTCTAGAACAGTGGATGAGCAAGGAATGAGGTTTGGAGGACCTAGCTTTGGGTCTTAGACTTACTTGGACTTCTAGCAAAAAATGTCTCCCTTCTAAAATGACAAGTTAGACTAGATAGTTTCTAAGATCCTTTCTAACGCAAGTGAAATGAAGGAGACGGTGAAGAGGAATCTTGGCAGTCACTACTGGTTCCTAACTCTACCCACCGAAGAAAGACGGGACTTAAACAAGGGCTGGAGACAAACTAACCAGTTTCATCCTCCAAGGTTTACTTCTTTCCCAGGTGGTGGCAGAGGAAGACTGTATCTGAGTGTGGATTTTGTGGTTGGCTAGTGAGATGATGGGTCACTCAGAATTATGCTGTGCAGTTCTTCCTTTCTTAGTAACTTACGAGACAAATGTCTGTTGAGCCCCTATAATGCACAAAACCCAGTTCTAAACTTGGGACGTGTAGCCTTGAACAAAACAGAAAAGTCATCCTTGTGAAGCTTCCATTCTGGTGGGGAATCCAGACAAATCAACAAGGAACTAAATATGAAAGGAGGTGGAAACACAAGGAGGAAAAGTTTAAAGCAGGGTGCTTAGGTAGAGTGTAGCAGAAAGGGGGCTGTTTTCAGATGGAATGGCCAAAGAGAAGAGCTGCCAGAGGAAGTGAGATTTAACCACAGACCTGAAGGAGTGATATGTAGGAAAGAACATTCTAGAACGAAGGACCAGCAAGTACCTTTGGAGGAAAGCCACGTATGCTACTTTATAATCAGAAAATGAATCAATAAATGTTATTTTTTTTTAATAGACAAACTTTATTAATGTTTGAGATTTTTTTTTCCTCTCAGTATGGAAGCCAGCGTGGGAGAGGGAGCGAGGAACCCAGTGTTAGGAGATGAGATAGCCAGGGGCATTCTCAGCCAAGGCAGAAGCTCTGTTTCCCTTGTTTTCCTGGGTAAGATGGGAAGCCATTGAAGTATTTCGAACAGGAATGAAATGATCTGACTCACCTTTGAAAAGTCCCCTTGCGGAGCTGTGCCGGGGAAAGGCCTCTGGAGACTTGGTCACATTTGAGGAAGTAAGAAGTGATTGATTTCAGACGCATTTTGAAAGCTAACCCAACAGGACTGGGTAACAGATGGGATGTGGGATGTGAGGAAGCAGTTTGAGTAGGACTCCCAGGGTTTTGGCCCCAGCAATCGATGAAGTTCGCGCTTACTAAGACGGGGAAGACTTTGGGGAAGGAGCAGATTGAGGGGAGAAATCAAGCATTTGGTTTTAGGCATAAATGTGAGATGCTTATCACATAGCCCAGTGAGTGTGTTGAGGAGGCAGTTGAAAATGCAAGTCTAGGATTCAAACAAGGGGATGCAGCTGGAGAGGTAGCTGTGAGAAGGAAAAAAGAACCCTCAAACATAAGTAAAATTTGCCTATTTTTTTAAAGTAAATAACACTCACTGATGCATTTTCTGATTGCAAAGTAGCACATGGAACTTTCTTCCAAATCCTGAAAAGGTATTTGTAATCCCACCACCCTTGGTAATTGCACTTAACATTTGTATGTTTTTCTTCCAGCCTTCCAACCCCCAACCCCCTTCCTTTCTATGTGTAAATCTGTGTGTAAATATGTTTGTGTGTTTAAATTGAGATTACCATGTATTATATATATTTTGTTTTCAGTATACAATGTATCCTGAGTTATTTTTTTGTTTTGTAAAATGTTATTAGATAGCTTTTTAATGGCTCTTATTAGCCTTGTGTTCCATAGAATGGATGAAGGTTGACCTATTAAAGAGGAAAGGGGGCTTTTATAGCTATCACTACAGTGAATATCTTAGTGCATGTATGCCTGTGTGCTGAGTTGCTTCATCATGTCTGACTCTTTGCCACCCTATGGACTGGAGGGTCCTTGGGATTCTCCAGGCAAGAACACTGGGGTGGGTTGCTTTGCCCTCCTCCAGGGGATCTTCCAACCCAGGGGTGGACTTGTGTGTCTTGTCTCCTGCCTTGGTAGGCAGGTTCTTTACCACTAGTGCCACCTGAGATCTCTGATTACTTTTCTAAAAGTGGAACTGCTGAGCCAAAGAGCAAAGTGTGTTATGCCCTAAAAACTTTTTTAAAAGAAAGATCAGTTCACCCTCAAAAGTGAGATCTTCTGAAAGGCTGTATAAAATTAAATACACACTTTCAGTGTAGGGGCACCTGCTTTATGGTATTTCATCAATTCTGGGTATTGTAATAGGATTTATTTTCATGTGATAGCACAAAAAATATATTTTTATTTTGGATTTGTTGCTCCATTTTTATTATGTCTATATTTTATGCAGCATCTTTATATTTTTTTACCTGTGTTCTACTTTTTTATACTCTTAATATACTATTTTTTATACTGTTAATATAATAAGAGCATTAACTCTATTGGAAACACTTATTCCCAGTTCTCTGATACCACTTGATTTCTGCTTGTATTATGTTTTGTTTTAACATGGTAGAGTTTTTAAAGATTTATGTAGTAAATTATCACTGTCTCCTTTTGGTTTTTTTAATGCTTAGAAACTCCTTACTGATCCCAAGATCCAATGAATAATTATTCATTTTTGCATTTGGAAGTTTTTAATAACATGTGGAACTAATTTGGATATTTTGAGTTGAAGTAAATTTTCTCTAGTTGTAGCCATATTATTTTTTAATAATCTATGATGTTCCTCCACTGGTCTGGAGTGCTACTTTTTAATATTTGTTTATATAGTGTGGTATTTGATTTTGCTTTTTGCTATTGTGAATAGGACTTTCCCCTGCCTTTCCATCCAGCTATTGCTGGCACATAGATAAGCTATGGAGTTTCTTATCCAGTCATTTTACACAATTAGTTCTCTTACTATTTCTAGTAGTTTTTCAGATTTCTTATGTTTCCTGGGTAGAAAGTCTTACATGGCAAGATGATAATTTTTTTTTTCTAATAGTGATTGACTCTGATCACCCTACTCTGAATATCCAGCACAGTGTGAAATATATGGACAGCAAGTATCCTTGTGTGATTCCTCATTTGATAGTGACCATCTTTTTATTTATTTTTTTCTCTAGATGTCTCTACCTTAGTTGGAAGATGTCCCAATCTTGTCCACCTAGACTTAAGGTATATTTTTGTTTATTTTAAAATAAAAAAATTTTAATGAAAATTCATGACTTTTTTATTGAATGAGGAAAGAATCTTAATATGTTGAACTGAAGGAACTGAATGATAAACTGTTCCTGTCTTCTTCATCTGGGATTAATGGATGGATTTTTTATTTTTTTCTTCTGTTTTGTTACAGCGATAGTGTCATGCTGAAAAATGACTGCTTTCCAGAATTTTACCAACTCAACTACCTCCAACACCTATCACTCAGTCGGTGCTATGACATAATACCTGAAACTTTACTGTGAGTACTCTTGTTTCTTAAAATGAGCAGAGGGCAGGGGCCAAAAAGATGTCACTTGGTGTTAAAATCCGTTATTATTAACAGCAGATGTTTAAAGCTTAAACATCAAATTAATGTATCACAAACTAGTTAGGAAGGACTAGCAAAACAGAAGAACCAAGGCAAAATGTTTTGCTTAAAATGTCTGGTAAAGTTGAGTTGATTGAGGTTGTTTACTAAACATTAATTTGGCTGTGAACTGGTCTAAATATTAGAATACTGTTCTAGTACTTGCAGAGAACTTATAAAAGCAGGAGAAGACAGCGTTTAGTCCCAGGAAGCTCAGAGTGTGATGGGAGGAGGCAGACCGTGTGTATATGTGTTTCTGTACATTTTCAGATCAACCAGTTAAGTCTAAAAACCTTCATCTGAGCTTAGAGGGAAAGTTCTATAGTCTCCTAGTGGTGTCTGTCCCAGATGGCCAAGGAATGGGGAAAGATAAAAAATATTTAAGTAGTACATATTGTAAGAGTGATGTTTTCTTTGAGAAGGAGGGAGATTAAGATCCAGAAGAGTGAAGTAACTTACCCAAAGCTGAATAGTGAGTTACTGACTGAACTGGATGTACGTCCCAGGTCTCCTGGACACAGGCAGAATAGTCTATATCTAATCTGGTAGCTCTTTTAGGGGTTGATTTTGTACTGTTCAGCAGCTTCCACAAAGTCAAATGCTAACAAAAGAGGAATCAGATCCATCTTGCTTTTAAGAACTGCCATACCCAAGTCATCCTGGGAATATCATCTCTTTAGCTTTAAGGAGTTCTCCTATATTTCAAAGGGCTGCAGAGTTCTTCCTCATGTCAAATATAAGTGTATAGCAATTTTATTACAAACCACAAGAAGTCAGTATCTTGGATTTGGCCTTGTGTCCTTCCTCATCCCCTAAATGGGACTGCTGACCTTGTTTAAGCTCACTATCCACATGAAGGTAATCAAGCTGATCCAAAGAAAGGTGGTGAGTTTATGTAGTCCTCAAATTACTAGTTTGGGCCTTGTAAGTTAGTTTCAAGCATTAATGAATACAGAAAACAAACTTATGGGTGCCGGGGGTGAGGGATAGTTAGGGACTTTGGGAAGGTCATGTACACACTACTATATTTAAAATGGATAACCAACAAGGACCTTTTGTATAGCACTGGGATCTCTGCTCAGTGTTATGTGCCAGGCTGGATGGCAGGAGGGTTTGGGGGAGAATGGATACATTGTATATGTGTGGCTGAGTCCCTTTGCTGTTCACCTGAAACTTATACCACAATATTGTTAATCAGCTATACCCCAATACAAAATAAAAAGTTTAAAGTTTGGAACAAAAGAGAATTAATGAATATAGCAGCAGCCAGGACATGGAAGTGACTGAAATGTCCATCAGCAGATGAATGGATAAAGATGTGGTACTATATACAGTGGAATATTACCCAGCCATCAAAAAAGAATTTGAAATAGTGCCATTTGCAGCAACATGGATGGACATAAAGATTATCATACTAAGTAAATCAGAGAGAGAAAGACAAATATCATATCACATGTATGTAGAATCTAAAAAAGTAATACAACTGAACTTATCTGCAGAATAGGAACAGACTCACAGACATTGAAAACAAGCTTATGGCTACCAAAGGGGAAAGGGTGGAGGGAGAGGGATAAATTAGGAGTTTGAGATTAATAGATATACACTGCTGCTGCTGCTAAGTCACTTCAGTCGTGTCCGACCCTGTGCCACCCCATAGACAGCAGCCCACCAGGCTCCCCTGTCCCTGGGATTCTCTAGGCAAGAACACTGGAGTGGTTTGCCATTTCCTTCTCCAATGCATGAAAGTGAAGTCGCTCAGTCGTGTCCAACTCTTAGCAACCCCATGGACTGCAGCCTACAAGGCTCCTCCGTCCATGGGATTTTCCAGGCAAGAGTGATAGAGTGGGATGCCATTGCCTTCTCCAAGATATACACTACATATATAAAATAGATCAACAACAAGGACTTATATAGCATGGGGAACTGTATTCAGTTTCTTATAATAACCTGTAATGGAAAAGAATGGAAAAGAATCTGAAAATGAAATACATATGTGTGTATATATATATGTACATGTATGTGTATATATATATGTACATATACATGTATATATAGCTGAATTAGTTTGCTGTACACCATAAACTAACATAACATTAAAAATCAACTATGTTGCAATTTAAAGAAAAAAAAGAATGAATAGATCAGACACTTCAGCTATATAAAGTTAACTTGTAGAATTAGGGAATCCAGTAATGAACATCTTTAATAAAGCACTGTAGTTAATCCTTAGGGCTCAGGGTCTCAGCTGGTGTCTCATTTGGAAAAGCACTGCTGAGAAGGGATGCCGGTATTTAGTTGCAGGGCTCTCAGATGTTGGGGCCTAAATTCATATACATACAACTCTTATTAAAATCTCCTGCCACTTGAATTTTCTAGCATCCAGAACTCCTAGGAGCCTAAAGTGTCTAACCCGAAAAGGTTTCTCTGTTAACAGTTGTTCCCCACCCTTGCCTTTTGAGCTTTAGCTGCATTGTGTGTGCAGCTCTCTTGGGAGTACACTGATCATTCTTTTCTGCTTGTTTTTCTCAAGAGAATCTATTTATGTGTCTTACTTTTGTTCTTTCTCTCCAAAGAGTAAGAAGTTATGCAGGAAATACCTATTCACTTGAGCAGAGGCTAAGGGGAGGCTGTGAGCCTTCATATTTTTATATTTATATCCAGTGGGATGATAATCCTTGCAGTCTTCTGCAGGCAGTGTGACTTGACGGGTCAGTGCATGGGTCTGAAGTCACAGACCTAGGTGTGAACCCTGACTGCACTGTAACCAATTTGTCTAAATATTATCTTGAAATAACGGAAGCAGAGGTATCAGTTTAGTAACAAATCAGACCATCAGAATAAAGTGAGAACAGACAGAAGATGCTATCCTTGAACCTTAAGGTAAAAGAGTATGTATGTTTCTTAAGACATAAAGAGAACGGTATACTGGTTTACCTTGTGAATTCATTAAGATGAGTGTGCTGGTACCCTATCCTTAAACATTTCTCCAGGTAAAATGTATATGAAGTGCATAGTAAGAATTCTAGGATATTCAGTGATAGTTTCCAGAAAGATATTTATGCTAAAAAATTTTCATTTCTTATCGCAGAAGTGGGAACATAAAATGTGAGTGTCTTTCTTTTGTACTGATAATGCTTTGGAATACTTGGGAAACTAGATATTTTATCCTCAGGACACACCCTCCTTGTATTTATTCCCTTCCTTGTTAATTGGTCTCTCATTTCTCTTATATTTCTCATTAATGGAAAAAACTGGAACTGGAGATAGTAATCTGAGATTAAGAGAAACTAAAGAAATAATAATACTTGCAGGAGAATTTAAGTTGAGGAATTGAAGGTTTTATAAGGAGAATAAGATTGCTGGGAGAAATGTCAACAATAGATATGCAGCTGATACCTCCGTAATGGCAGAAAGTGAAGAGGAACAGAAGAGCCTCCAATGAGGGTGGAAGAGAAGAGTGTAAAAGAGGAGAGTGGCTTAAAACTCAACATTCAAAAGATCACGGCATCCAGTCGCATCACTTCATGGCAAATAGATGGGGAAACTTGATGAAAACAGTGACATTTTATTTTCTTGGGCCCCAAAATCACTGCAGATGGTGATTGCAGCCAAGAAATTAAAAGACGCTTGCTCCTTAGAAGAAAAGCTAAGACAAACCTAGATGGAGTATTAAAAAGCAGAGACGTCACTTTGCCAATAAAGGTCCATCTAGTCAAAGCTGTGGTTTTTCCAGTAGTCATGTATGAGTATGAGAGTTGGACCATAAAGAAAGCTGAGCGCCAAAGAATTGATGCTTTTGAACTGTGGTGCTGAAAAAGACTCTTGAGAGTCCCTTGGACAGCAAGGAGATCAGCAAGTCTGTCCTAAAGGCAATCAACCCTGAATATTGGAAGGACTTATGCCGAAGCTGAAACTCCAATTCTTTGGTCACCTGGTGCGAAGGGTCAGTTCACTGGAAAAGACTCTGATGTTGGGAAAGATTGGGGGAGGAGGAGAAAGGGGTGACAGAGAACGGGATAGTTGGATGGTATCACCTGACTCAGTGGACATGAGTTTGAGCAGACTCTGGGAGACAGTGAAGGAAGGGAAGCCTGGTGTGCTTCGAGGCTCATGGGGTCTCAAAGAGTGGAACACAACTTAGCAACTGAACAGTGAGCAACAAAGGAGTGAACCTGGTGAAACAGTTTATAAATACCTTTTGTTTACTAAAACTAAATAGAGATACCTAAGACATCAGAGTCATTTTATACTGAAGTTAGAAGTAATGGCTCTCAAACTATTCATTCCTATTTACTCAGCTTTAGTTTACTTTTCAGTCTCTTCCATTGAAGTTTTCAAAGAGATACTTGGGTACGATCTCTGCTGTGTTGTAGGTGATACACATACAAGTGGCTTGTTTTGGGGGGTGGAGGGTCTCCTTAAAATCTTAAAGACTTCCTGTTTTATGGGCTTGGGAATGATCATTCATTCCCATCCACCATCTCATCATATTCCGCTCACTCCTTTCTCACGTGTAACACCTGAGTGTCTTCAAGTGTCTAGTATAATTTCCTTCCTCACCAAGGCTCTTACAAAGTGCTGTTGCGAGAACAAGGATCTCCTTTTCTGTCGTCTGCCATCCTTCTTTATTCCCACCTCTTCTGCTGCTGCTAAGTCGCTTCAGTCATGTCCGACTCTGTGTGACCCCATAGACGGCAGCCCACCAGGCTCCACCGACCCTGGGATTCTCCAGGCAAGAACACTGGAGTGGGTTGCCATTTCCTTCTCCAATGTATGAAAGTGAAAGTGAAGTCGCTCAGTCGTGTCTGACTCTTCGCGACCCCATGGACTGCAGCCTACCAGGCTCCTCCGCCCATGGGATTTTCCAGGCAAGAGGACTGGAGTGGGGTGCCATTCCCTTCTCCACACTCCTACCTCTAGTTTCTTTTAAATACTCTCCACTGCAGAATGTCTTACAACTTGGCTAATCTAGAGATCCCAGAATCTGGATTCTCATGGATATTACAAGGTTCTCATATACTCAGATTTTATATAAGAGAAATTTAAGATTGGGCCAGATTGCTATCATCTTCAGTGATGGTAAGTATAAACATCTGTGTATGCTGACTTCTCCTTATAGTCTTGTTTCCATTTCAGAGATTAGCTTACTTTATGAACAATAGAATTTGTTCTTGCTGATTTTCTTTTCCATTCAGATCTGACTGCCCCCTTAGGAACACCAAGCATGTTTATTTCATTTGGTTAGTACTTTGATTTTCTAAATTACCCTTCCTCTTGTATTCAACCAGTCTATGTTAACATCTGTGGTGTTTAAAACTCTCTAAATGTAGGATAAATACACTTAGATGGGGAGTGGGAAAAGTGGGAGCAGGATTAGCATGGAAGGTCTTAAGGCCAAAGGATGGTTTGAGTTCTGTAAACATGAAGGAGGCGTCAACGATTTCAAACAGGGGAAAGATTTAATCTGAGCTAGGCTTTATGAGGATGGCCTTGGTCATTGGTACATACACTAAGCTGAAAGGAGGAAAGATTAGGGCCAAGCTGACAATTACTATAAGGAATGTTTAAGTAATTATTGGCAGTATGAAAATATAAAGGATGCTTCTTATTCTAGGGAATTGATTTTTCTCATTGATCTGCCGTGGGATTTTGTTGAAACTCCAAACTAAATATTCCCTTTCCTGAGACTTTGGACTATATGTCCCAACCTGGAGTAAATATAGATCAGAGAGATGAATTTCTAAGCCTGTAGACCTAGGTTAAGAAAAAAGAATCATTACCAAAGCATATTTGCTTTGGGAAAACAGGCTCCCTTTTTGTGGACCAGAATTTCACTGTTGACATAGTTAGGTTTCACGTAATGTGAAAAACCTAGGAAAATGACTGGCTTCCATGTGACAGAAAGAAAAAAAGGTAATATGTAGAGGAGTAAAATGTTTTATTGTGTCTATCTGCACCTGACACACGACCTTAAAATAGTATCATAAAGTCACCGTTAGACTTCATCATATGTAATGGACTTGTTGACTATTAACCATTACTTAGAAGTTACTGGTTCTGCTCACATCTTTCAAGAGGGCACACCTCGTTCAAATAAAGATCAAGTCATATCCTTAAGTTGCAGGTAACCTTTCTTGACTCCGGCTTATGCCATAGTAAAACATTTACTTTTCCCATCACTAGCTTGCTGGCTTCCCCTCCCAACACAGTGACATTTTTCAGTATAAACCAAGAGTGAGGGGCCAGGAAGGGTGGAATATAAACCAGGAATGGAGAAAGAAAGAAAATATGTTTGGATTTTAAATAAACCTAGGAGTTCTTTGGTTATTAGAAATTCAACGAAATGCACTTGTGTGTTTCCTAAGGCCATATTGTCCAAGCTGTGGCCTATGCTTTGTGGTTTGGTTCACCTTTGCTATTCCCTCAGATCATTGATTGCAAATTATGTCTCCAGTTTGTATTGTATAAAATATGATACACAGTGTGTAAAAATTGGATCATATAACTCTAGTGGCACAGTTATCATAGATACTGCTACTCTGAAAGTCTCTCTCTTCCTTTCCAGTGAACTTGGAGAAATTCCCACATTAAAAACACTACAGGTCTTTGGAATCGTACCAGACGGTACCCTTCAACTGTTAAAGGAAGCCCTCCCTCATCTACAGATTAATTGCTCCCATTTCACCACCATCGCCAGGCCAACCATTGGCAACAAGAAGAACCAAGAGATATGGGGCATCAAATGCCGACTGTCACTGGAGAAGCCCAGTTGTCTATGAAGCCTCTATTGCAAGACGGTGTCTCCTCTTTTCTTTGAACAGGGAAAGTAAGCAGGAAGCCCAATTGTGGAGAGCTCAGCTATTTTTATTCTTGATTTTCTGTTGCCTTCCTTCTGCAAGTATATTAGAGAACCATTGAAGACAGAAAACTACAAAGTGTTGCTTTTTAGGAATGACTATGAAAGCTTTTATCACTGCTATACCCTTAAGAGCCTCAGCTCTACGCTTTTTGAAATTTTAGGGAGAGTGAGCCTTTAATTTCAAGATACCTTAAATAGCAAAATTTGAACCATGTCTTCCAAGTGCCATTCTTCATAAATCTGTTTAGAATCAAGCTTAACAATCACCACCAGCAAATCATTTTCATAGCCTATATGACAACTGAACATTCTTCTATTTAATTTTTCAGCACTGCTTTATTATAAGACATAGGTTGCAAAAAATAAGCTATTTGTATTGTAAGCTGAAAAGAATGAGAATCTTCTGCAGCAATCTTCTGAGGATGGCAAGAAAAATAGACATTTCAACTGCACCTTTAGATTCGCAATCAGGTTGATGGAAACAAATAGCCCCAGGTCATTCACCTTAAAATCTAAGAAACAAACAGTCGGCCAACCAGAGGTGTAGAATTGGTATAGAATTTAAAGGCTCAAGAGACAGTTAACCTGGGGTATCCTCTAATGCACATTAATGAAGTCTCCTTTATGTACAGTTGGGAAGGTCCCCTGGAGGAGGAAATGGCAACCCACTCCAATATTTTTGCCTAGAGAATCCCGTGGACAGAGGAGCCTAGCGGGCTACAGTCCATGGGGTCGCCAAAAGTCGGACACGACTGAGCGACTAATATTTTATCTCCTTTATGTACTGCGTTTGCAGCGTTCTGAATTAGCTGAGGAAGTTGAATTGTGGACTTCTGACTTTACGATCAAATTATGTTAACGTGGGTTCTTTAGCTTTTAAAATGACTTACTTTGTTTTAGAGAGGTAGGAACCAGTCATTCTTTGATTCTTGAAATGCTGGATGGAATCCTGAACGGCAGATGCCTGCGTTTTCCTTTTTCGCGGAGGTTCTCAAAGTCATTTTCACTCTGGAATCAAGTATTTTAAATTGTCTTTCTTTTATTATTCTAATGGCCTCCCACAGTGACTGTTTCTAGCAACCTGTTTTATGAAGTTCTGGGCCTGGAGTTCCCTAAGAACTGCATGTTCTTTTCGATTAGGACTATACCCTAGAAGAAGGTGTATGTTCCGTGCAGTTTTAGAGCAATAAGCACAGCTGGCACATGCATAAAAGTTAAGACTTGGGTGCTGAACCTTTTGATAGTATCAGTGATTTTTTGTTATATGATACATAGAAGCAAAAGGACTAAATTCTACTTTTTTAAAAAAAACACAAAACACTAACTTCTTGTTTAAATCAATGACCTTCCCATATATTCAGAGTGGAGCAAGAGCCCAAACTCATCATTTCTGTTAACATTGCTTTTGTTAAAAATCAGATCTTTGAAATGTTAGAAACAATGGTATGAAGTGCCCTTATCTGCTCAAACCTAAGGAAGAACATTTTTACAAAGTAGTGTTACACGGGAAATGATTAGATTTCAATTTTGTAGTAGTTTAAAAGTGCTACATACTACTTGAAATTATTTGTTTACAGATTAGTGACACGGGCTGGAGGGAGGATCCGGTTGGCCTCTGATTTCCGGATGCCCTCACACACACAGTACTTCCAAACTCAAGTCCAGCCATAAGCTATTTTGCTAACACGTCAGAGTAATCTGTATTTTTGTATGTGATTTCTACTTTTATAGATTTGTTTTAAAATAAAACACATTTTTATAAAAATGAATACTTCAGCTAAGTTGTGTTCCTTTTTCTTTTTCTTTTTCTTCACTCTGGTTAAAACAAGCATTAGGTATGGTGTGAGATTTCTCTCAGCCCTCTAAATGTGTATGTGCTAAGTCATGTCCTACTCTTGATACCCCATGGACTGTAGCCCACCAGGTCCCTCTGTCCTTGGGATTTCCCAGGTAAATATATTGGAGAGGGCTGCCATTTGCTTCTGCAGGAGATCTTCCTGACCCAGGGATCAAACCTGTATCTCCTGCATTGCAGGCAGATTCTTTTCACAGAGCCACCAGGGAAGCCCCAACCCTCTGAACAAGGCACTTTAAAACAAGCCGTAACATGGTCCCTTTTGCCCCATCTACTTCATGTGCTGTCAAATTAAAATGTTTATAATTCTTTGTATGGTTAAAGTGCTTCTTAAAGTATTAACATACTTTATAAGACATTTAAGTGATAAGTATCATCAATAAAGTATCAAGTACTATCCATAGAAATCAGCTCGTAGCACTTTTTAAATACAGACTTGATCAGCTTATACTGTGCATTTTATTCTCATTAGCAAATTTGAATAGTTTACTCTATATCCAGAGATCTAGGAATTAACTCCTTTTGAACACATTTAAATGGTAGAATGGTGATTCTTCCTGAATATTACCCAGTTTTTTGCTTCCTTTTTACTATCAATACCATGCTTCCTTTTTGTTATCAAAAATGTCAAATGCTAAAGGTAAAGATGATGAATTTCATTTTCTGCTTTCAAAGGTCATTAACTCATGACCAATCTCATTTCACCTATCTCCCATCCCATGGACATCACATGTTCACAAGATCATTTTTGAGGCAAAATTGAGACCCATGACTTCATGAACAGTTCAGTGTCTACCTCTGGAAGATATCCTTCTGATTTAATTCTAAAACATTAAATATCAAGATGATGTTGAAAGTTCCCTAGCTATCTAAAAACTGTTTTCTTACATAGATTTGTTTTGCTCAGGCTCCAAATACGGATTATACTTTGCATTTGGTTGACATTGACATTTTCTTTAGTCTCTTAATCTTAGTGTTCCTCTTCTTTATTATCCTTACAATTTACGTGTGGAAGAAACTAGGTTGCTTGTCCAATGTTCCCCATTCTGGATTTTACTGATGTGATCCATCCCTGGAATAATGTTTAACAGGTTTATGTGTCCCCTGTTTCCATAAACTGGTAGTTAGATCTAGCAGCAAAAAGCTCCTAACCAAGAGTGAGTTGGCCACCCAGGAGACACTGGTAACATCTGAAAACTGCTTTGGTTGTCACAAGTGGAGAGGAGCTATTGGCCTCCAGCAGGTACATACCAAGGGTGCTGCTAACCATCCCACAATAGCTAGGACAGCTCCCCACAATAAAGAATCATCTGATCCAAAACCTCAGTGCCAGTGTTGAGAGACCCTCATCTATAGGCTTAGTTTGTCAAGGTTTTTTTTGAACATCATAGCAAGGAGACAGGATAGGTGGTATTACTGTCTTCCTTCAAGAGGCACATGCCATATGCCTTTCATTCTTTTTACGAATCAAGATTGCCAGAAGAAACATCTATAACCTCAGATGTGCAGATGATACCACTAATGGCAGAAAATGAAGAACTAAAGAACCTCTTGATGAGTATGAAAGAAGAGAGTGAAAAGGCTGACTTAAAACTCAACATTCAGAAAACAAGATCATGGCATCTGTTCCCATCACTTCATGGCAAGTAGAAGGGGAAAAAGAAGCAGTGACAGATTTTATTTTCTTGGGCTTCAAAATGACTGCAGATGGTGACTGCAGCCATGAAATTAAAAGATGCTTCCTCTTTGGAAGGAAAACTATGACAAACCTAGACAGCATATTCAAAAGAAGACATCACTTTGCTAACAAAGGTCTATACAGTCAAAGCTATGGATTTTCCAGTAGTCATTATGGACTTGAGAGTTGGACCATAAAGAAGACTGAGCGTTGAAGAACTGATGCTTTCGAACTGTGGTGTTGGAGAAGACTCTTGAGAGTCCCTTCGGACAGCAAGGAGATCAAACCAGTCAATCCTAAAGGAAATGAGCCCTGACTATTCATTGGAAGGACTGATGCTGAAGCTCCAATACTTTGGCCACCTAATGCAAAGAGCTGACTCATTGTAAAAGACCCTGATGCTGGGAAAGACTGAAGGCAAAAGAAGAGGGCAGCAGAGAATGAGATGGCTAGATAGCATCACTGACTCAATGGACATGAGTTTGAGCAAACTCCAGGAGACAGTGAAGGGCAGGGAAGTCTGGCGTGTGGTAGTCCATGGGGTCGCAAGGAGTTGGACACGACCTAAGAGACTGAACAACGTTAACAGTCTGCGTGTGGCTCTTGATCCCTCTTCTATACCCTAGCTGCAAGTTCCCGAGATTAGGCAGCAAACTAGCCAAATGCAAAATATTTACTTCTGGATAAAGTGACTGTGTCCCTTCTATCATGGTGAACTTAACTACAATCCAACATTGACTAATGATCTACAATGTAGAGGACAGGGCAAGGTCTAGAACATGAGGAAAGGCACTAAATGGTCCAGGAAAACTGGAAACACCTTTCCATTGGATAACCTAACCTTGGAATAAACAGAAGATGACCTTCTCTCTCGTTACGTCTCCCTCTCCCCATCCCCACCTGGCCAAAGGTTCCAAAGTCAAAAGCTCTCTCCACCAAGACGCTAACTCCTTATACAGGTTGAAACCCTAAAACCTAAACTCATTTTATGGATTTGTTTTGCTCTAGTGTTTGAGTTACTTTTTAGTGAATCTAAATATCAAGATACTGGTATTTTGGTACTCCTTAAACCAAATATACATTTGAGCAGTAAAATCACTATATTTAAGGTCTTCAGATGGCAGGGGCAGACAAGTTTTAAACAAAACTTGGTCATTTACATTGGCTTTTAAAATGTCTTTTTACTCAAAACTATTAATTTACTACTCAGGATAGTAACTGTAAGCTAACTTGCAGTGGTATTGCACCAAGAACCAGAAAATAAAGGGGTTAAGACTTTCAGTTCAGTCGCTCAGTTGTGTCTGACTCTTTGCAACCCCATGAATTGTAGCACGCCAGGCCTCCGGGTCTGTCACCAACTCCCGGAGTTCACTCAAACTCACATCCATTGAGTCGGTGATGCCATCCAGCCATTTCATCCTTTGTCGTCCCCTTCTCCTGCCCCCAGTCCCTCCCAGCATCAGAGTCTTTTCCAGTGAGTCAACTCTTCGCATGAGGTGGCCACAGTACTGGAGTTTCAGCTTCAGCATCATTCCTTCCAAAAGACTTGATATTTTCATCCAAAATTGCATGGTAAGTGGATAATCCACAACAACCCATTTTAAAGACTAATGGAAATTTTGTGAAAAATCATTTATCATGAAATGATGCTTTGAAGGAAAGCTCTGAAGCAAGAGGAAATAGCTATGTAACAAAGTTAGATACCAAAGGTATTTTAAATAGATTTTCTTGTGAAAGACTCAGTCGTATCTGACTGCTTGTGATCCTGTGGACTATACAGTCCATGGAACTCTCTAGGCCAGAATATTGGAGTGGGTAGCCATTCCCTTCTCCAGGGGATCTTCCCAACCCAGGGGATCGAACCCAGGTCTCCCACATTGCTGGTGGATTCTTTACCATCTGAGCCACCAGGGAAGCCACTTGTGAAAGGAAAGAACTAGTCTAGTATGATGACAACGTAACAAATCATTCAAGCTCTCCTCAATCATTTAAAGAAAATAGGTGTAAGGAGAAAAAAAAAAAAAAGCTGCAGTTGGGGAAAACATTTTAAAAGAATGGTTAAAAAAACAAATTTCTTCAAATACTGTCCTACTTACTACAACTATCAATACATCACCCCCAACATACACAGACTCCCTAACAGTGTTGTTTCAGCATGTAAAACCATCATTATAATAGATTTCTTGTCTAGCTATGCAAGTTTTCAAGTATTCATTGTACAAATCAGAACATATAATCCCTACTCCCAGTGAACTCACAATCTTCTGGTATAAAAAGGTGTGTATTGTTCAGATAGAGCTCTTCAAAGTCTTTTCAGGATCCCAAGGTTTGAATTTTTTTTAACCACTGATGATTATTAAAAATGGGAAAACAAAATTAGTTATAATCCATGCCTTTGCTAGCCTATAAAATATTCAAATTAACACTTAACACATCCTTTTCCATTTTTTTCCTTTTAGCTCCTCATTTAGCCAGTAACTTTCTAAAAAAAAATCATAAAATAAAGCCTGTGACACTTAAAAATATTTTTTATACATTTCTTCATGTAGAAAACTTATATACAAGCCTTCTTATTGATTTACACCCTAATCCCTCATGGTTACTTTAATGTTAAGGAATAAGCTTCATTTAAAATAATTCTTCTTTCCAGTTCAGCAGTTCATGTAATATGATTTTGATTACTGGGTCCATGAATATAAATACATATGGAACATCAAAAACATTAACTCAAAAATATCTGAAGAATCTACATTCGCCAGGAAGCACTGTGTCACATATTAGTAGTGAATGAAGTCAGCAGGGAAAAGAGTAATAGATAGTGTAGAAAAAAAGACATGAAATATAGTAATCTGGGGCAATCTGATTTTCAAACAATGACCCATAAGAGCTGAAGAAATAAATGAACTAAAAAAGAAAAGATAATGATTTACTTTTATTCACATGTAGTTGCCATTAAAAGGAACTCATTCATAAAAACATTTTTGCTATTCTAACAACCTTTGCCTCTCATCATCTCTTACAAATAAATTCCACAACAGGTCAGAAATGTAAGAGGTTATATCACCAATGGAACACATTAAGTAGTTTTTAAACCTCTAAATATGGCTTATAAACAATTTTACATAGCAGGTTACCTATTAATATGTTACATATTAAACAGATCTATGTACCATTTTGGACAATCAGATTTCCTTGACATTAAAGATGGAGTTGGTATTTTTATCAAAAAGGTATTTTTAATCTGTTAGGGAGTTTCTACAGTGTGGAATTTCACTTATTTATAAAGTGGTATCTTAAGTATAGCATTATTAAATCAGAAACTAGATCCATCTCTGGGAAAACACCAATTTTTATTGTATGCATCATGTAAACTCCTTGTGAGTAGTATGCAGTTACTCTCAACTAAGAAAAACAAATTCTTGTTCTGGATATACATCAAAACCTAAGATTATCTTTGAATAATGATATTACTTTAAAAATCTGACAAGAACATGATAAATGTTGCCAAACCTAAGAGCACTCGGTTTGATTACACATCGTAGTTTTCCCAGAATCTACTTCTGAGCTTAGCAGATTCAGTTCTATCAGGATAGCAGCTGTTCAGATCACCAGGGTACATCCAGCATCTGACACAGTACATGGCAGAGTTGGTGTTCAGTAAATATTTCAGTGATTGAAGACAAATTTTTAACAGCAAATGGAAAAAAAATACAACTTTGAATAATTGGAATAAGAATACCAATTGTCTCATGATGCAGCAAGAGGAACTTTTGTGATAATTCTAGGATTATTTATAAGTAAATTGAGAATTAGGTAAAGAAACTATCATAATGGGAAAAAAAGAAAAGCCACAACATTTTATCCTCCAAACCTGTGTAAAACTTGGAATATGAACTAGGTGAAAACTACCATGATAATAAGTAAGGCAATTCCAAAACTAAAATGTTTTGCACATTTATTAAACAATCCATTTTCTTTCTGACAGTACTCCTAACACTAGATGAAAATTTTTACAGGTTTTACCAAACTCAGAATGTGCCTAATCAGTTCATCCTTTTAGTCTTTAAATCCATGTTAGAGAGTTTTAAATATGGAAGAACTTTATCAGCCTCAAATCATTAAAAAAAATTACCAAAGACCTAAAATAATTACTGGCTAATTAATACATTTGTAATAGTGCCAGGATTTTGTCTATGTATATTTCACCCAGCATTGTCAAAATTAACCTGATAGTCAATTAGATGAAAACATCTATAAATAATTTCAAGTGATTGAACTTTTTAAATCAATAGTCATAACAATATCATTGTGTTCTGAAATTAGAAAACTCTTGGAAGATATATAAAAACACATTTACCTATTTCAATTAGGTCAATGTCAGGATTTATCAAAATTCTCCATCAAAGTTTTTAAAAAAATCTTGATCTTTAGGTACTATAAAAAAATACTAATAAATGAGATGTGTTTGGTCTGACCAATTCCACAAAGTGAAGAGGAAAACGAAGGGAAGAAAAAAAAAAACTTGTAGAGTTAAATTTCAAATCCTAAACATTAAATCTTTTATTTGAGCCTACCTCTCTAAATTTGTAAAGATACCAGCACTCTTGGAAACCAATTATAAGCAGTATCAAAATTTCACTGTTATGAATTCTAATCAGTTTAGTCCTCCATTTTCTTACATAGTGAACATCTTTTCCATCAGAATCCATCAGAAGAATAATGCAAATCTCACTTTCTTGGTCACTTTCAGCCCAAGGCCAATCAGTCTCAACAACAACCAAAAACTATAGCTTGATGACTGGTAGGCTGTTTCTGCAGTAAAACTGTTTCTCTGGCAATCAAAATTGTCATCTGAGGCAATCCTTCACTGCTCTAGAAGCACAGTTCGAAGCTCATCTTCTTTCTCGATCAACATTGAAGCAATGGCTCCATCATTAAACTCAAAGGAAGTTCCTCCGTCCACGACCATGCATGCATCCCAACACCGAGAACGCACACACACCCTAGGCAGAGAGAGACATCTTGTTAAACATCAACACTTTTCTTAAACTGCAGTTTCTTTAAAACACTGAGTTTTTATCTAAACTGGCAGGTAGATCATTTGGCCTTGATTTTAAAAATCAAGTTGCCCTGCCCTTTGTTATGAGAGAATTAGTGACTATGTCAATATGAGTACATTACCCCCAAAAAACCTCAAAATTGAAATGTTCAGGATAGCTCCATTTACCCAAACACTTAAAAGTGAACAAGTTCAGACTTGATGGAACTCATGGGAGCTTTTGAACATTATTACCATTACAAGTATTTTAAGTATTGATCAAGAATGTAACTACTGTCATGTAAAATTTTTACTTATATACAACATACAGAAGAGGCACAGATTATCAGGGTACAGCTCAGTGAGCACACTTGTGTAATCATCACCCAAATCAGGAACTGAATGTTACACTCAGTTCCCAGGAAGTTCCCTCATTGTTCTTATCCCGTCTCCCAGTCTCTACTCCCAGCCCCTCCTTCCCAAGCATATCCACTATCCTAATTTCAATCACATAGTAATAATAGCTTTGTCTATTCTTGAAATTCTATATAAATGGAAGAATACAATAGATATGCCTATATCTGGCTTCTTTTGCTCAACAGTATGCTTGTGAAATCATCCATATTATCACATGTAGCAGCACTGGGTTCATTTTCATTGCTGTCTGAAAACACCTGCATTGTACAAAAATACCAAAATTTAAGTATCTCTTCTACTATTCATGGACATTAGGGTTCTGATCTATTGGGAACATTGCTACTATGAATATTCTTGAGTATGTCTTTTGGTACATACATATCTGTCAGTGTATACTCTTCTGCTGGATATATATCTTGGAGCAGAATCACTGAGTCACTGTATGTCCTATATTCAGCTTTGGTAGGTAACTGCCGAACAATTTTCCATATTATTCCTAACAGTATAAAAGCTTTATATAAAATTTCTAGTTGCTCCACTTTTATATAAAAGTTTTAGTTGCTCCACCTTATCAACAACTAGTATTTTAGCTGGGCTGGTGAGTGTGTGTGGGATTGTATTTGTTCAGTCGCTCCATCATATCTGACTCTAAGCAACCCCATGAACTGCAGCACGCCAGGTTCCTCTGTACTTCACTATCTCCTGGAGTTTGCCCAAACTCATGCCATTGAGTCGATGATGCCATTCAACCATCTCATTCTCTGTTGCCCCCTTCTCCTCCTGCCCTCAATCTTTCCCCACATCAAAGTGTTTTCCAATGAGTCAGCTCTTCACATCAGGTGGCCAAAATATTGGAGGTTCAGCTTCAGCATCAGTCCCTCCAATGAATACTCAGGACTGATCTCCTTTAGGATTGACTGGTTTGATCTCCTTGCAGTCCAAGGGACTCTCAAGAGTCTTCTCCAGCACTACAATTCAACAGCATCAATTCTTTGGCACTCGGCCTTTTTAAGGTCCAACTCTCACATCTTTACATAACTATAGTATTATATGATATAGTTTTAATTTACATTTCTCAGATGAATAAGGTCAAGGATGTTTCTCCATACACTTATCAGCCATTTGGATATTCTCTTTTGCAAAATGCCTGTCCAAGACTTTTGGCCATTTTTCTAAGGGGTTGCCTGCTTTCTTTCTTACTGACTGTTAAGAATTTTTATAATATATTCTGGATATGAGTCCATTGCTGGACATAGATACTATTTCACTCTGTGGCTCACCTCTTTATTTTCTTGATGGTGTCTTGATTAACAAAAATCAATAACTCTAATTTAGTTCGACTTGTCAATCTGTTGCTAAGAAATATTTTCCAGCCAAAGTCATAAAGCTGTTCTCCTACTTATATGAGCAAACATTTAAATGAATCTTTCAGTCTTACCCAATCTGAGTACAGATTTCTTGATTAATCAAAATTAATTCTCAAATGACTAAGTGATTTTTAAATATGATCACTATCCTTTTTAGTGTCTTTCCTGGAAAAAAATCAATTATGCATTTTCAAAAAATATATGCACACTGTTAAGAAGCAATTTGTAACTGAACTATTCTTTGCTTGCCATGAGATAAAGAGTGAAAGTGAAAGTCGCTTAGTTGTGTCTGACTCTTTGTGACCCCATGGACTGTAGCCTGCCAGGCTCCTTTGTCCATGGAATTATCCAGGCAAGAATGCTGGAGTAGGCAGCCATTCCCTTCTCCAAGGGGATCTTCCCAACCCAGGGACTGAACCCAGGTCTCCCACATTACAGGTGGATTCTTTTCGTCTGAACCACCAGGGAAGCCCAAGAATACTGGAGTGGGTAGACTACCCCCTTCTCCAGGGAATCTTCCTGATCCAAGAATCAAACCGGGGTCTCCTGCATTGCAGAAGGATTCTCTACCAGCTGAAGCATCAGGGAAGCCCTAACTATAGTTAAGTTTTCTTGTTAGTCTGGAAGACTGGGCAACCTTTACAAAAATTTTTTCGTGTATCTTCTTCCCCTCAGAAAAAAAAATCTGTGGCAAATTTAATAGATATGGGCATGGGTGGGAGATTCACTTGTAGGGAAAAGCTGAAATGAGTCTTTTGTGTTGCTACACAATTTAGGCTTCATATGAATGTATATCCTGCTTTTATTCCACAGCATATGGAAGAAAGTTGCTTTCCAGTCAGTTTCTTTTGAAGTTGACAGTCTGATCTTACTGTGTCTTACTTAATAAAGTAAAAACAAACAAGTACACATTGCCCAATTAAATAACCATGTCCTTTCCATTCATTTAAATTTTGGTTTCTCTAAAATGAAACAGTAAGTTTTAGAGAAAATATCACTTCAGCCAGGTTGTTAGCTGATCACTTTAGCTCCACAGCGTCTACTTTTCCCACATGATTAAGTCTGAAGGAGTGATTTAATGAAACTGAATACTTTCACAGCCAAATGTGCTTTATAATTAATTACAAGGGAGGAAAATAGCTACAAGAAGACTGTGGAAGCTTACTTTGAGGTGAAACAACGCTGACGACTGCTTGAGAAAATTCTGTTTGCTATTGGTTCTCGAATACTGAAAAGTATTTTTGGTTCTTCTGGACTGTAGAGCAGTGATTCATTATATTCGTTTGTTACTATAAAGGAAAAAAGCCAAATATTAGCACAGTCACTTCTGAGAAGTGCAAAATGAGAATGGATGCTATCCCCAATTTAAAGCCAGTTCTATTCCAGAAATCTGTTTGGCAGCAAGTTTCTTGGAACTCATGACAAACTCCATTTTAAAAAACTGCTTATAAACAAGGAGTATGTTCCCAGACTAGCCCACAGAAGCCTACATCACCCACAGGATAGCAGAAATAGGTACCTTTGGTGGGGGAAGGGAGGACTGTAAAGTCAGTAAACAAAGAGAAACTAGTTTGAAGCACTCAGAAATGGAACTTGAGTTGATATAATCCCTTGCTAATAAGTTCCTTTCCAAAGCATCATGCCAAAAGGTTCATGAGGTATTTCCACAAGCCTTTGGGATCTACTTTCTCCCTAACCAAGAGGCACACAGAGTTGGCATGCAGAGCACAAACTGGTTAAAGACAACTGTACAAAGAAACTGGGCTTGAAAAAAGCATTTAGTTGAACACCACACTAAAAGACATCACAAGACTATCAGATAATCTACCTTATATACCAAAATTTCATTTGAATTAAAGGAAGCGTCTGTAACAGTGACTGCACCATTGGCATTCACTATTGCTTCTGAAGATAAGTCAAATCTTCAAAGGAATAATATTCATTCAGTAAAGCAGTATGTTTATTAAAAGAAAAATCACTGTATTTTATATATACCCTTAAATTACTTTACATAACGGATATATATTTCAGTTGTTTTATATATGTTGTTTTAAGTTAAATTATCTAATGAAGAATCAATTACTATAAATGCCTTACTTTACTTCCTTCAGTACAGATTTAACACTAATTCCAACTCAAAGCCATGATTAAAATAATATTTTAGGTCTCAAAATCAGAGAGGGAGAAAACAATCCATTTTAGAGAACTGAAAGTAACCACAGAGATTTAGTCCTGTTTACAAACTATTTTAAAGGCAAATCATTCAACAAAGAAAGTCTTTCGGGAATCCAAAACACACAAATAAAATGAACTGACTCTGTTAATATACTTTACCATGTATTGCTACATCACTTTAAAGGCAACCAGTATGAACATAATCTGAGAGTTATAATAACTCTCAGATTCAAATGTTTACGGATGACAACTGCAGTATAGCTAAGTAAAGGCAACTATAAACAAGTTTGGATTTTTGCTTTTTTTCTAAAGATAATTTACCTTTAAATCTTAGGATACTCTTCAACTAAACACAGACAACACTATTTAGCTTTAGTTTGAGGTCCGTACTTTGAAAATGATCCTGGTAGATAAATAGACTTTAGTGTGTTAAAATTTCATATGTAAATCAAATGAATGTGGTTTTTAATTTATGAATTTAAATATTTTTTAAAAAATTTGAAGATTTCCCCAGCTGTCTATGTCCACTCCCTCATTCCACTGCTGAAGAAGCAGAGGAGCAAAGAAAACAATCTTGCCCACTGTTTCAGTGAGTGACTGGTTGGTCTGGGATTGGAACTCAGGTCTTCAAATTCTCTGATAAGTATCCTTTCTCCACCAGTGCTGGTTCTCATAAAGGAACACTGAAATAACTGGGCAGGAGTATGTAGGAAAAGGATAAGATAACATTTTAGTGAATGTGAAGGTAAGCATTCACAGCTCAGTGAATTCCTTCTCATTCAGAGGATACTAACGGCACACCGAATTTAGGTGTGCATTTCCTATTGCCAGATGTGTATTTTTCTACATTTCCCATTCCCCAGGAAAAGTTTGCAATCACACTGTTTTGACACAGAAGTTAAGATTTCTATGATTGACAAAAATCATAAAATTTCAACTTAAACTTTCTACTGATTCAATATATTTTAAGGGCTATCATATTGTTGGAGTCAAAAAGTACTATACTTAGCTTAATTAGACAAGTACATTTCATGATAACACCCTCAAAATATACACAGAACTTAACTGAAAATGTCAGTGATTGTGATCATTTGTCACTGACCTTTCTCCACCAATTCTCTGTTCAACGGAAGACTTAAATTTCCTTGTCGGTTTGCTATTGGAAAAGAAAGGGGGAAAATATCTTGATTAAATAAAATATTTTGAAACATACGGTATAGCTAACATACAATAAAATCTACACATTCTATAGCATAATTGTAACATAAGAGCTATTTAGTACTCACCAATATTTAGAACATCTTCCACAGCCTGAGGTGCCACTCTGTTAATATTGAATGACCTAGAAATAAATATCACAAACACTTTTTCTTATTTTAGTTCTAAAAACATACTAAAATGAACAAGGAATAATCCACTTAATGTACAAAGAACTCTTAGAAATTATCAGGCAAAAAAATACCCAAAAACAATAGCCACCTCATATAGTTTTTAAAAGTAGGCAAAGTACATGGGTTAACAGTCCAGGGGTCATATGAAAATATGTTCAGTCTCACACCTGAGGAGATATTAAAACAAGATTCTTCTCAGATTTTAAAGATTAAAAACTGATTATGTATTGGCATGGGTATGGGAAGAGAAGTATGCCCATATATTAATGGAATTATAAAAACTGCAATTAGACAATTCTGTTAAGATTTTAAATGAACATATTCTTCAATCTAGTAGTTTATCCTAAAATATACTTGCACATATAATACACAAAGACAAGTATACAGATATTTACAGAAGCATAGTTTATAACAGCAAAACCACAGAAAGCTGGGTAAATATAGCTACTCAGTAGAATACTACATAGATATTAAAAAGACTATACTACAACCATATGTATAATACCAATGTGGAAAGATATCAACGTGTTAAGAAACCAAAAGCATTATACAGCATACATATGTGTATATGTGTGTTCAGTCGCTCAGCTGTGTTCGACTCTTTGCAACCCCCCTGGACTGCAGCACACCAAGTCTCTCTGTCCCTCACCAACTCTCGAGGTTCGCCCAAGTCCACGTCCACTGCATCGGTGATGCTGTCCAGGCATCTCATCTTCTGACACCCTTTCCTCCTTCTGCCCTCAGTCTTTCCCAGCATCAGGGACTTTTCCAATGAGTCAGCTGTTCTACATTTGTTACATATATTAAAATATATAGAGAGTGGTTATATCTGGAGATTAGTACTAGAATATAAAAGGAAAGAAACCAGCTTTTCGTTGTATCCTCTTTGTACTATTTAACATATTTTTATTTTTTTAAGTTTTGTTTCTTTTTCACTTCTTGGCTGCGCTGAGTCTTCACTGCTGCCTGTGGGCTTTTCTCTCTTTATGCCGAGCGGGGGCTACTCTGCTGTGGTGTGTGGGCTTCTCACTGTGGTGACTCCTCTTGTCGCAGAGCACGGGTTTCTAGGGCACGCAGGCTCCGGTAGCTGCAGCCCCCAGGGCTCCGGAGTACAGGCTCAGTCGCCATGGCACACGGGCGCAGTTGCTCTCAGCATGTGCAGTCTTCCCAGATGAGGGATCAAACCTGTGTCCCCTGTACTGGCAGGTGGACTCTTATCCACTGGACCACCAGGGAAGTCCCAACACAGCTTTAAACAGGTATTTCTTTAAATTATAAAATCGTTTCTGAAGGTGAGAAATCTTTAGCAAGATGCCACGCGTAACCACTTGAGAACAAACATTACCACACACAGGAGTAACTTCTGAAAGCAGCAACTTTTAAAAGGTGGTTAGACCCTTACCTACCTAAGGACGAAAAAGGTGGTTAGGGAAAGGTGTTTTTTAAAAAAAAAAAACACAATTCTTCCAGCTAATTTAGAATTCTCCTCCTGCCTCTACCTCTTCCCAGTAGATGCTCCTTCAAAAAGGAACAGCACTTCATAGTCACACAACTCTAAACCTAATTCAGGGGCTCTTAACCTTTTGAGGGAAGAAGAATAAGAAATGCTCCATATACCCGCTCTAATCCTATCCTCTCCATATTCTGAGAAGCGTGAAAACATTTTGGACATTCTCTTAAGAAAAATGCAGATATACAAATTTTTACATTAAAAAATCGCAGTCATTCACAGACCATATCCTTATGCTAAAAAAATAAATAAATCTAAAATATGGCCCTTGCCCAGCCTATTTTTCACCATTCCTCACCCTCTAACTTCACATTCTAAACACCCCAAGCTCCATTCTTGCCTCTTGCTCACACTTACTATGTGGTAGAAACCAAAATACTTCAAGTGTTGTGCCTTTCTTCTTGTTTAGTATGAGGTTCATAAAACCTATCTCATTAGCATTACTACTGACACACTACAAGCCATAAGGCACTGAGGGCAGTTTCTGGCTCTTGGCAAGAACTCAACGAAAATGTCAAGTGCAAGGAAATCTGTATGAGTTACACTCTTAATTCCTCATTACTGCTTTAGAATTCTATTTTAAAGTCACATAAAAATAAGCTGTTAATAGGGTTCCACCGAAATAAAATATGTAAAGGGCAAAAGATAATAGTGACTCATGTATCTTTACTATAATTAAGACTTAGTTTAAGAGAGCAGAAGTCTTACAAGACATGTTCTAACATTCCTAGAACTATGACTTATTAGGAATACCACAAGTCAGTACAAACTAAGTTCTCTGAGTTAGGGTTAAATTAAAACTAATTTCCTGCGGGTGTAATCTAAATCTCAGCCAATTCAATCTACCCTTAGGAGTGGTTTACATTCTACATCAAAGACAAACTATATGCCAAAGCAGGTGTGGGCTAGCAAACAACAGCTTTCTCCTTAGATCTACAACCTTCACCACTGTAAGAGTTCTGATGTGAAATCGGACATAACTTCTACTAAAGACAACCGAATTGAAAGGCAAAGAGTCTCATATCTTCATCAGCTAGTACCACTTTCTCTTTACTTAAGAACCCCTCCTCATCGTGAATTAGGTCTGCTGGGACAGCATGTACAGAGGAGGAGGACTGGGAAGAGGCTTCAGAACTCATGGAAACAAACGATCCTGCTCTGTGGCACTTCTCTGCTGTGTGCTGTGAACACAATCCACCCGGGAAAAGGACTGAGGCGAGTGGCACTGCGATGATGCACAGACGCTTGTCGTGCAACATCACCACCACCTCCTACGTCTTGTGCAAGAATTTCTGGAAATGCAAAGATGGGACAGCTAATCCCTGAGCTCTTCCCCCCACCCTCCCAGACAATGGTTAGGCTGTATTTCCCACCCCTCTAGCCACACAGCATGTAACTATGGTTCCAGCTAAAGGAATAAGAGTGACTGTCATGGGCAACACTTTCCATAACCTCCCACAGGGGACCCTCCAAGCTCTTCCTCCTTCTGTAGCACAGGAAGTCTATGGCTTAGAGTTAAGCCCTGAAATTAAATCCTATCTCCTCCATTTATCAGCCACATGGCTTTGGGCAAGTCAGTTAACTTCTGAGACTTTTTATAGTCTATCAGTGAAAATAAAACTAACTAATCTCAGAGTATTCTTGAGAATTTAAGATAATATACTTACTTGGGACAAAGAAAGCATTCAAAGATGGTACTGCAGGAAGTTGAAATTATTAATGTAATGTATAGAACGTATAAACTTTCCCTCAGTATCTCTGATCCCTAGCCTTCTCTCTTCTCCCCCAGTGCTTCTCTTTCCTCCCCTTACTCTCTGAAGAGAAGAAGGATCAGATGATACATGGGAAATCCAATCATAATGAAAGAATTATCGGTGATAACAGGAGAGTGGACCATGTCAGAAGCAAGCAAGCTGCATAAGGCTGAGTAGCAAAGAAAAGGGACTAAGTAACCAAGGTGGCAGGGACAGGATATGGTTAGAGACCGTCTCCTGGTCCCTATACCAGAGACCAGGCTCTATACTAGAGCACTGAGCACAAAGCAGACTTTAATAAGCAGCACAGAAAAGATAGAACTTCTACTCTAAGCCATACTTAAATGCAACATCAACACAAGACTCAACCATACGGTGAGTGGTAGGGGAAATAAAACTCAATTTTAAAGAACTCAAACTTAAGTCAGTTTGATAAGCACTGCTTTAGCTGTATTTGTGAGCATGTCATTTATTCAAAAAAGCATTTTAAGTGAATAAGTATGAAGTACTGTGCTTAGCAAAGAAAAAAATTAAGCGAGAAAAAAAGTCACTAGTCACCAGCCCATGTGCCTCAAGTTGCTCAAACTAACTGGGTATGAACTTAATAGAAACCAATTATGTGCTAAGTGCTATAACAGTGCTGTAAGGAAAAAGTGCTGGGTAAGGGCAAAAAGGGATTGATTAATTAGGCTTATGAAAAGAACAAGGTCTTAAGCAAAGATTTTGACATTTAAATGACATTTAAAGACTGGAATTTTTAGCCAGTAGAGGGAAAGTGGAAAATGTTCAGGCAGTCAATGCAGGAAGAAGGTACACTGAGCAAAAACAAAAGCCCAGAGAGAACATGGCTTGTGCTAAGAATTGCAAGTAGCCTGCAGAGCCTCCAGTGTAATGGGTTAGGGTCAGGCAAGAGTAGGCTGGCAAGGAACCTTAGCTCACGTTTAAAGGGCTTCATAGGACAGACTGAGTAAGGTGAACACAGTCAGGACTCATTTTAAAGCACAGAAGGGAAATAGTGAGATCTATCTACATTATGGAAATATTACTCTGTGGTAGGAGTTATGAATAACAGCCTGAAGAAGCAAGATGAGGCACAAAGAATATTCACTAAAGAGATGGGGGTCGACACCAAGAAACAGCCATAGAAACTGAAAAGCAGGGGCTAGAATTTCTGAAGGACATCTGGCAGGATTTAGAGACTGCTAAGTACAGAGAGAGAACAGGAAGACCCAGAGTTAGGAGCCAGCCTTTAGGGGATAATGTGTTTTCCTGAGACTATGAAGTCAAGGGTAACAGTGATGCTGTTCAGCAAGACAGGGAG
Organism: Nanger dama; assembly: GCA_917880005.1. NCBI lineage: Eukaryota > Metazoa > Chordata > Mammalia > Artiodactyla > Bovidae > Nanger > Nanger dama. The sequence goes on from CAKJTW010000040.1 coordinate 1,395,111, forward strand.
CCCAGGAGAACAGGGAAGGCAATGAATTCAGTTCTGAATGTGTTGAATCTGAAGTGCTATTAACATCCTTATGTAGTTAGTAGGTAACTTTTCAATATGAGCCTGTACTCAAGAGAGATGACGGCTACAGACAGAAGTCAGGGAGGCATAGGCACGTGTGTGCTAAGACGTGGAAGAGACTTCCCAGAGAGGAGTCATAGGGTAGGCAGGTTTCAGGATGTCCCAGGTTATCTCCAGTTAGGCCTTGAATGCACAAACTTCTGGCACATTTTTTGGTACTGTACTTTGTTTTCATTTCTTTATAACTTAAAATCTTCATTTTTTAAAATATACACTCTCTAAAAGCACTCATCATTTTTTTTTTCTCTTTACAAACCTAGCGCAGGAAGACAAAGAATGACCAGATCCAGGCTGAGCTATAAGTCAAAGCTGGACTCTTGGAACCAATCAATGAGTGCAACAGAAACTGAGCCAACCAATAAATCAACACCAGGCTCCTTCCTGCGTATCAGAGGCCTCAGACACACAAGTTATATTACTTAAAGTATTTCACAAAAGTTGATAAGCAACATTCCAAGTTACTCACCAGGCCTTTGATCCTGTTCCAGTACACAAATTGAGCCCAGAGCTCTTCTGTTTTTCCCATGGACCATCATCAACTGAAATCTCGTAGTAGGAAGCCCTATGAATTGAGAATATAAAACTGGATTTGCAGAACTTATGTCTCATGGTAAATGAGATAAAGTATCTTTTTCAGAGCTGATGAAATCTAAGCAGGTCATCCTGACTTAAGACATACCTGACTTAGTAGGGACACATATCATGATGCTAATTCTAATACTGATTAAGTGAAAAAAATTCAAAAATATTTGTGTGTCTACATCCTTCTTTCACCTATATGTGCCTCCTTCCTTTAAGATTTCAAACAAGAGCTTCTTATAAATTTTTACCTAGCACTGCTATGGAACCATACAGAAGATGATTTCAGAATTCAAAAAGAAAATGCCATTCCTAGAGGAGTTTTATTCTCAGGAGCTAGTCCTTGACACATCTAAGTCTGCATCTAATCCTTCAAGCTACCAACCGTTTCTACTTAACTCTTGTTTCTCAACTTATGTAATGTGCCTTTTGAATTGACAGTAAGCTAGCAGAGATAATGAGGTTCTAAAGAAAAATCTCAACCAGTCCTGGACCAGTGAACAAAACTAGGGATAAAATAAGAACTGTAATTTTTTTAAAAGATTGATATTTCTAAGATTATTTAATAAACATGAAATCAACTGGGTTTTCTGACACCAGCCAAAAAAAAAAAAAAAAGACACCACTTTTTAACTATGCTTAAGATGTTTAAGAGAATGTTTAGGAGATTTATAACTATTCAAAGAGCTTTTGAAACATACAGAAGCCTATTTTGTGAACTTTGTCTTAAAATAATGGTGTCAATGGTCAACACCGAGTTACTTTAATCCAGCAAATAAAAAAGCTAAAATAAACCCTTAACAAAATATAGCTTTTCAAAACAATGACAATTATTAGACATGCCTGCAAATATTAACATTCATCAGATAATTTATCTCTTATTCTAACCCTTTCATTTTCTCCTGCCAAGCTCGTGGTTTGTGAATGCTTCATATGATATAACTCCAAGTTGTCTTTTTCTCTGAAGTCAGCATTCTCTTTAAAAATAAAAGACAGCAAGTCTAATATTCACATTTAATATATTTCATAGCTTTGTTATGTCTTCCTAGAAAATTAAGAATTTTAGGTACATTAGTCTATTATATACAATACAGACAAGTCAGCCAAATCCATTGGAATGGCTGCTATCTATTATGCCAGAATCATGTAGAAACCAGAGATTAGAGGTAAGTGGGGACAGAAAAGAAGCAGAGGTGAAGAGAAAGAAAAGTCAGGAGAGAGACACTGAGTCCAAAACAAAGAGCAGATTTAGTGTCATTCTCACATGCAAGTTTATCAAGATTAGTCAACTCATAGAATTTTGGTTTCAGGGAAATTATTTTTTTAAGGCAGCAATAAAACTCACAGTCCCTTTAGAGTGGGTATACTTCTTCTTAAATTGTCCACTGCTACAGCCCAAGAATAAGACATTCTAGGTTAGAACAAATAGGAGAAAAGAAAAAATTGGGCTTTTAAAATGTTCTTAAGTTTAAGAACATTATAAATGAGGCAGGAATAATATTGCCGCACTTGACATTTTCCAAGCAAAGCACTTCAGTTTTCAGGAAGACAACAGTTCTATTGCACACACTGAAGAAAAGCACAGGCTTAGCCTGGCTCTGTTATTTATTAATTGTGTGACTTGGGGCAATTTACTTCACCTCTCTGAGCCACAGACTGCCCTATAAAATGGAGATAATGATAGCATCAGTATTTATTCAATCTATAAATATTTATTACGTGCCTAATGTTTTAATAAGCATTGTGCAAGGTACTAGGGATTTAATAGTAAATGTAATAGACACAATCTTCTAGAAGTTTATATTCTAGTATGCAGGTCAGAAATTTTACAGTAATAACTACCAACTATTTAGAGTGCTGTTTACTGCTTTAAGCAATCAACAAGACACTATATAAGAAATAATATAAGATGGCTTGAAACAGCACTGCCAGGAGGAAGGCATGTACAGGCAGGGCAATTTAAAAATAGGTAGTAAGTTCTCATGACAACTCAATACTGGATCTGGAATTAGAAATGCTGGGTTTACATGATGGTTCTGATGCTAAATTAAATATATGAGCTTGGCCCAGTGATTTGAATTCTCCAAATCTCAGTTTTTTCACTGAGAAACACAACCACTTTTCTCACAGAGCTGCTATGAGCATACATGTGGCAACATACAGCATGCACAGCACCTGACACGCAGCAGGCATTCAGTACGTGTTCCTTTCCTTTCTGCCTAAGGGTCTGTGTCACAGTCTTTCAGAGTAACTTCTAATATCTCCCGTAGTTAAGGCTTTCTCAATAGCCTCAGAAGCCCGCCCACTGCTGTCCTTAACCTTAGTAAAGGTATCAGGTGAGGCATCAAGGACCACAAAAAGAACCAGCGTGGGACATCAGGGGTAAACCAACCAAAGCACTGCCACCACAGAGAACAGAAGCATTCGATCTAACACCTCCTCGTGGGCCTTCCCTGAATCTCCATAAGTCATTGATCCCAATTTTCCTCCTTTTGTAAGTTATTTTTAGTAAGTACAAATCATAAAGCAACGCTAGTAGAAGCTCTCAGAAGTTATGACCTTCAAAATATACAAACAGAATAATGTAAGCCCTTAAATGGCTTCTCTCGAATAAGCATAAACTCACAAAACATCTTTACCTTTGTCATCTATTTATTTTAATGGAGACTTTTTCCAATCTCATTTTAAGGTTGTTCTCTTCTGCCTGTCTTTAGCAATAGTGATGAGATTATATCACTGTTATATTCTCTTCCTTCTCTCTTATGACATCAATGTATCCATTACTCATTTCCATATTGCTTCAAACTTGACATGCTATAGTTTTTTGTTACTGCATAAGTCTTACTATATTAAAATAAGTACATCTTTACACTTTACCATATTTTTAAGTTCTTTAAAGTATATATTTTTATTTGATTTCTTGAAGAATATATTTTACTTTTAATAATTTTTTAATTATGTATTTTACTAGCTTCCAAAACATTAAGACACAACTACTTTTATCTTATTCATTTTTATATTCCTAGTTCACACAGCAGGTGTGCAGTATATTTTATTGCACAAATTTAAAATTATATTAATCAAAATAATTACAACTCAAAAAGACAATTCAAATCATTCTGTTGAATCAGGCTTTGTTCTCTTCAATACTACCTCCAGTAGTAAGTTAATGGCTAAAATGTGGTTTTTTTTAAGACAAATTTTTCTCATAATTAAACTTACTATAAAAGAATATGACTTATAATGAAGAGAATTTCAGAATATTTGAAACTCTCAGGGAATCAATTACGTGACCTTCAAAAGGTCACATGGTTCTGGCAGCAGGAGAGTAGAATATAGATTTATCTCTCCTCTTCTATCCCTAACTCCCCTTACAACAACAAAAATGAGAAAGAAAGTTCTAAATGTACCATCAAGAGTTAAATTAACTTTACATTATGGCAGTCATTTTACAACTAATAACTAGTGTCACACAATAAATTTTCTGCAAAACATTCTGCTGACAATTTAAATCTAAGTTATATTCAACACTCACAAAATAGATTTTATCAGTAATAAAACATATACTATGCTTTTATATTCCTACTGAAGAACTTCACTAACCTTAATTTTTGGTAATAATGGTTACAAATCTTAAGCTGTTAATACTCTTGCCTTATGATGTTGCACTGAAAAGGATCAACATTACTTATGCAGTATTCTTGTCAAAAATGCTTAGTCTGAATTTTATCATGCAGAGAAAAAGAATCATACAAATCTAAAATAAGGAATATTCTGCCAATATTCTGCAATTGGCTTAGACCATTCAAAAATGTAAAAATCATAAATGACAAAACAGGGATGGGACTAAAAACTATTTTAATTCAATCTAAAGGGCTATGATAGCCAAATAAACAAGATTTATTCAAAAGTATTTTGTCTTCTCCTTAACTGGATATTGGCTCAAAACAAGCAAATAAATAAATCAGCTTTATGAAACATTAAGACAATCAGTAGGGAAATTTTAATATCAACAGTCAACAAGATCAAAGTTTTACATCAACTGCAAATATATGCCTATATAGCATTCTCTTAAACATTTATAAAGTACCTATATAACAGATGAAAGGCTCAGGGAAATACTGCAGTAAAGAAATCTGAGTAACTTTGTTTAATGTAGGGCTTCAAAAACATTTTTGGTAATGAAACTTTCTTTCTTCTTAACATGTATTAATGTGTACAAAGGTGTGGAAATATTTCATTTAATAATTCGTTTTTCTTATATAGTATTAGTTATTCACAAATCTTAGGTGGTAGAAATTTAATAAATAGTTTAAAATTACTAAAATATTAAACTCAAGATGACAAGTTTAAAAGTACCTGGATGATAAACTCTCCCCAATGAAGACTTCATTTAGTGCTCTCACTGGCAAAAGCTGGGGTCCAGAAGCCTCAAACTCTGCAGAGAATGAAAGAAAAATCCAAGAGAGCGCCTCAAAACTTCAGAAATATTACCATATAAATTTTATAAAATATTAAAATATTTGTCTTAATAGCATCTATAGCTTAACATTAACATATGAATTAAATCTTATTCATAATATAGAACCACAAAATCATCTAAACATTATAGCTGCAATGAGTAAATAAACCTTAGTTCTTCTTTGAAACTATTTTTCAAGAGGGATGAAATATATTGATATTTATTCACAGCATAAGATTCAAGTTGTCACACTTGGCTAAGTTCTGCTCCAACTACAACCTGCTTCAGAAATAGAGATGATCGAGTACTTCCAAGGCAGAGCCATTCTGGATTCAAGCAGCAGACTACATGGATGGCTCACGTACAGAGCCAAATCAGTTATGATAAAAGTCAGATTGGTTTCCAAATAGAAAACAGAATGTTTTTCAGCAACAGCAGTTCTGGAGGAACAGTGCCACATCTCCTTATACGACTCCTAAAAACGTCACCTTTACTTTATCCTTTAAGATTCTATGTACAACTTATGTAACCTTCCTTGATGATTACTTAAACAGCGCTTTATCACACAAAATCCTCCAAATATCCCACTGCTTTCTGGATCAAAGTGTGATTTTCACCTTCAAAGGGTCGCTTCTACTTTTTGTCTTTAACCAGTCCCCAGCCTGAGCTGCCAGCCCTTTCTTCCCAGGGTCACCAACAGCAGGCTTGCGGCACCCAGGTATCTCCTGCTGGGCACGCACTATGGAACAAGATACCTTCTCTGTCTCCTCCACTGTTTTTCCTTAGTCAAAGCTAAATGTTAACTTCAACTTAGGCAGCAGCTAGCCTCTAAGATGGTCCCCATGATTCCTGCCTCCTGGTATTCACATCCTTGTATAACTCTTCCTTTCACATCACACCAGAATTAGTCTATGTGATCAGCATAAGGCAGACATGATGGTGTGTCACTTCTGAGATTTGGTTTAAAAAGACACGCTGGCTTCTACCTTGGTCACTCTCTCTCCCAGATCCCTTGTTCTGGGGGAAGATATTTCATAAGCAGTCCAGTGGAGAGGCCAGCATAGTGAGGGCCTGAAGCTGCCTGCTATGCTAGCAGCCCCGTGACGCGCTGTGTGCAGATCTTCCGGCCCAGTCATGTGTCCCGGCCAACAGCCTGACTGTCACCTCTTCAGAGACCCTAAACCTGAACTAATAAGCTAAGCTTCTCTTGGATTCTTGACTTTCATACTCTCTGTGAAATCACAAGTATTTTGTATTAAGATGGTAAACTTTGGGGTAATTTGCTATGTTTTAAGATTCTGTTTCAGGTTAATGTGTATTAGACACATTAGACACTTCATACTCTATAAACCTTTCTACCACTGTCACCAACACAACCGCCAATTTAATATTCTCCTCTGACTTGTAGCCTATTTGTTTATATGCTTATTGAGTATTAATTACATGTATAATTTCTTTTGGATTTTAACTGTCTAAAGTGACCCAACTATTCTTTCGATTACCACAAGTTGCTATTACAATACCATGGAATCTCTAAAAATTTATTTGACTAAATTATATAATGGGCTAACATTATCAGCTAGATCTCGTAATACAGAAGGAACCTGATGCAAAAAGGTATATAAGAATGATGTGTTTGATCAAATTTGATTGTACTTAAGACTGCATGCTGAACTTTTGATATTGTCTTAATTTGGTACTAAATATATTCACATTTTTACAACTAACAAGTTTTACCAATGTAAAAAGTTAAAATTTATAGTTTAAATTATTTTTCTTTACATAGTGTAATCACTGATGGAATGTTTTGTATCTCCTCACAGATTTTCTACAAATGTTCACTAACAGTAAGTACTCACTAAATATTGCTTTGTACTCAGTTGCCAAGTCATGCCCGAGGCAAGAATACTAGACTGGGTTGTCATTCCCTTCTTCAGAGGATCCTCCCAGTCCACGGATGGAACCTCTGTCTCCCGCACTGGGAGGCAGGTTCTTTACTGCTAAGGCACCAAGGAAGTCGTCGCTGTACATTAGTAACTGATAAATCTGAACTCTCACCAAACTGTAACCATATGTTTTTCTTTTGTATGGTCTTAACTTTTTATCTGTATTCCTGTTTCTCCTCATCCTAATTTTCCTTTCTGTATATAGCACTTTTACTATATGTGCTTGCTGAATTTCACCTGAAATCTTTTATCAAAGGAGGAAGACAATATATAAAATTGCTTCAAGTCTCATTAATTATCTTAAATCGGCTTATATTTCTTTCATGCTAATTGACTACCAAACATTATTTAATCATTAAACTGTTCATTTACACCTTGCTTCAACAAAACACAAAAAGATGGACTCAAGAGCAATTGACCAACGAAACCCCACCCCCAACAACCCAAAGCACGAGCCCCCCCCCCCCAAGCCCAAGTGCCCGAAGCACACGATTGGTATTTGGTTTGTTTGGGGTGAGAGGTATGATTGGAATTCTATCTAAGAGAATCCATTACAAAATTAATCATTAATTTATATTTTTAAGTACAGAATGGTTATGTGACAGAGACCAAAATCCTGTGCAATTCTCTCACACTGTCAAACCATTAGACTATGTTTCTGGATCCAACCACCTTGGGTATACTCATGGAACTAGTAATGGCCAATAGAATGTGAGCAAAAGTAGTGAAAAGGACTGGCTCCTAAAACTTCCCTAAGAATCTCCCATGCTCTCACTGTCTTCTCCCCATAAGTTACAAGGACCAAACAGAAGATCAAAGGCCACTGTTTGGAGGTTGCCTGAACACTCCTTGGAGAGTGAGCTGAACTATAAATAAAACTTCAGTATGTTAAGCCACTGAGATCCTAGGATTGCTTATCAAATCAATTCACTTATCCAAATTAATACAAGTAGGCTTGCAAATAAAAAGTTACGAGTTTATGTGATTAAAAGTTTTATTTAACAAATAAATAAACTCTGCCTTCCCTTGACTTAGCATGCACGCACATCATTATGTCATTCTTGGGCTTTCCTGGTGGCACATACAATAAAGAATCTGCCTAGAATGCGGGAGACTGGGGTTCGATCCCTAGGTCAGGAAGATCCTCTGGTGGAGGGTATGGCAACCCACTCCAGTATTCTTGCCTAGAGAATTCCATAGACAGATGAGCCCGTTGGGCTACAGTCCCTGGTGTCAAAAATAGTCGGACACAACTGAAGCGACTTAGCACGCACACACCTTCCCTTGAGGGTATAATGGTAATAAAAATGCACTCCTCTTCATTAATTTGTATACAACCCAGGTGGCTCAGGTGGTAAAGAATATGCCTGCAATGCAGGGGAGCCTGGTTCAATCCCTGCATCAGGAAAACGCACTGGAGAAGGAAATGGCAACCCACTCCAGTATTCTTGCCTGGAAAATTCCATGAACAAAGAAGCATGGTGGGCTGTAGTCCATGTGGCAGCAGAGTCAAACATGACTGAGCAACTGAGCACAACACATACATCATCTAGTTAAGACAGATAACACTAAATAGAAAATTTTATTGGACTGAAGTTAAATTATCCTTCTTGCAAAAAAATCTAGGCATTTTTTTCTCTTTAATCCTGTGTTCCAAATTAAAAAGCTAAATCAGGGATCAAACATGGTGGTATATTTATAATCTCAAATCTACTCCTATATTCAAAAATCCCAAATGGCAGTTTCTTAGGAAGTGTTCCCTGCCAACCTAAAGAGAATTTAAATAGGGAACATGAGATATATCTTGAAATCCTCCTAATTTTTTCTCAGAAAATAAAGCTCTTTATCAAGGAAAAACACCCTCTAACAAAAAGGTTCTCTAAAATAGTGCCAACATTGTAAATGTTATATAATGGCTAATAACAGTAATATTAATAATTAATATAACAAGTTCCAGTGTTGTTATTGAGAAATCTGAAACTACTCTGATTCCAGATTCTTCAGGTATAAAATAACCTGCTCCGACCACAATCACCACCACTATCACCACTTCCTTTCTGGAAGCTTGCAAGAGGTTTGCTTTATCCCTAGTATACTAACACGCCCAGTGTGGGACCTTTTACCATTGATTATATTAAGTATTTGGTGTGTTCCTTCATTCAGAGACTGGTGCCTAAGTTTTGAGAGGTTTTTTTTTTTTAATTCTTTTTGAGTATTTCCTGTGCTTTTACTAGAACCTCCATTAACCTGATGTAAATATCCTGAATATTACTAAGTTTATATGTAACTTGTTTCTATATATATTTAGTTTATAAGCTAAAACCAATGATTCTGAGCAATGAATCTATATCCTATATACTGTTGGTGAAAACAACCAAATCCTGAACACCATTTTGATGACAGCAATAACTTGTTTTGGTGAAGTATAAAGTAAAATTTCTAGTTAAGATTGATGGGATGATTTGGGAGAATGGCATTGAAACATGTATACTATCATGTAAGAAACGAAGCACCAGTCTATGTTCAATACAGGATACAGGATGCTTGGGGCTGGTGCACGGGATGATCCAGGGAGATGATATGGGGTGGGAGGTGGGAGGGGCTTCGGCATTAGGAGATCGTGTACACCTGTGGCTGATTCATGTCAATGTATGGCAAAACCAATACAGTATTGTAATGTAGAATAAAGTATTAAAAAAAAAACAAGAAAAGAAAGAAAGAACACTGCTCATTAAACGGTCTCTTTTGATATTAAAAATAAAATAAAATCTTAATAGTTACAGCAGTCTTTCAAAAACAATAATAGGAAATCTGCTTATTAATGACTTGAAAGATTTTCAGATTTTTAAAAAAGAGTTATTTAAAAAATTTCTAAAATCAAGTGATTTTTTAAAATTTCATGGCATTAACTCACAGTTTAGGAACATTCCAGATGTTCAAGCTTGTTTTAGAAAAGGCAGAGGAACCAGAGATCAAATTGCCAACATCCACTGGATCATCGAAAAAGCAAGAAAGTTCCAGAAAAACATCTATTTCTGCTTTATTGACTATGCCAAAGCCTTTGACTGTGTGGATCACAATAAACTGTGGAAAATTCTAAAAGAGATGAGAATACCAGACTACCTGACCTGCCTCTTGAGAAATCTGTATGCAGGTCAGGAAGCAACAGTTAGAACTGGACATGGAACAACAGACAGGTTCCAAATAGAAAAGGAGTACGTCAAGGCTGTATATTGTCACCCTGCTTATTTAACTTCTATGCAGAGTACATCATGAGAAACACTGGGCTGGAAGAAGCACAAGATGGAATCAAGATTCCCAGGAGAATATCAATAAATTCAGATATGCAGATGACACCACCCTTGTGGCAGAAAGTGAAGAGGAACTAAAAGCCTCTTGATGAAAGTGAAAGAGGAGAGTGAAAAAGTTGGCTTAAAGCTCAACTTTCAGAAAACGAAGATCATGGCATCTGGTCCCATCACTTCATGGCAAATAGTGGAAACAGTGTCAGACTTTATTTTGGGGGCTCCAAAATCACTGCAGATGGTGATTGCAGCCATGAAATTAAAAGACACTTACTCCTTGGAAGGAAATTTATGACCAACTTAGATAGTATATTCAAAAGCAGAGACATTACTTTGCCGACTAAGGTCCGTCTAGTCAAGGCTATGGTTTTTCCAGTAGTCATGTATGGATGTGAGAGCTGGACTGTGAAGAAAGCTGAGTGCCAAAGAATTGATGCTTTTGAACTGTGGTGTTGGAGAAGACATTTGAGACTCCTTTGGACTGCAAGGAGATCCAACCAGTCCATTCTAAAGGAGATCAGTCCTGGGTGTTCTTTGGAAGCAATGATGTTAAAGCTGAAGCTCCAGTACTTTGGCCACCTCGTGCGAAGAGTTGACTCATTGGAAAAGACTCTGATGCTGGGAGGGATTGGGGGCAGGAGAAGGGGACAACAGAGGATGAGATGGCTGGATGGCATCACTGACTCGATGGATATGAGTTTGAGTGAACTCTGGGAGCTGGTGATGGACAGGAAGTCTGGCGTGCTGTGGTTCATGGGGTCGCAAAGAGTCGGACACGACTGAGCGACTGAACTGAACTGAACCTATAAAGCTATAAATCACCATGAAAAACTCTGAAAAAAATAAATATAAGTAAACATCAAATACCACAACCAGACAAAAACAAAGCCAGAAAATAGTTATGTAAAGATAGCTTTTCCTGATAAAGTTTAGCCAAGAAACGAAATGCAAAAGGAAATAATATCCTTTTATACAGTCCACAGATATTTAGGATATCTCTTGGGATCTTCTTGCATCATGAAAATCTTACAGTTATGGGACAAAGTGGGAAAATTCCGCTAAATATAATCCTCAAATTAGGTCAAAACTGAGAATTCATATTAACAACAAAAAAGCTGCATATCATTTTATGCTAATATTCCCTTAGCATCTTACAAAAATGTTTGAAATACAAATCTTAAGCTGAGATACCAAAACTTCCTAACAAAAATATTTTTTAATCAATAACTAGACTCATGGTAAATATATATAAATGCAAATATATAAATGTATAATTATTATGAAGTCTTCCACAGATTAGTTCATTTTCTTTCAACCACTTTCTTTTTCCTTTTGACATTTCAAAAGACCAAGACTCTTTCCTTAAATATCAAGTACCCTCTCAGACATTTTATAGTCCTTCCCTTATAAAAGAGTTTTCAAACCCACCCTAGAAAAAAAATTGTTATGGACATATGCTATATTTCTTATTTCAGAATCTAATCATAAAATTTTACAGCTCAAGTAGTTCATTGTACTTCCTTAAATGTAGTCAGTGGCACTGAAATCCCCATATAATTATAAATGATTACCTCCAGAAATTAGAGATCAAAGGAACTGTAAATTACATATTGCCCCAAACACACTTAATTCCCAATCCACCTACTTTCATCATGAACTCTTTCAATGTTGAAGGCTCTACTATGCTGATTCAAACTCAGCTGCTGTTCATGGAGGTCCACAGGAACAGGATTGATGCCAGTCCCTTCAAGATATAACCTAATTCGCTGCCTCCACAACCACCTTAGGGTGAAGAAAAAGCAAGTTATATTGAAATAGAATAAGTTAAAGGATTAGACATTATAGTTTCTCCAAATTAAAAAAATTAATATTAAAAACCAGTTATCCCATGAACTAATTACCCCAGAAATGTCTAAAACCCACCCCAAATTCCTGCACAAAAACAGATTTAGATGGCACTATCAACTGTACCTATAAGACCCCTCAAATAACATGAATTAAAGTCAAATTATTTATCAAGTATCCATTAAATCCCATATATGGAGCCTAATGTAGTTGTGTTTTACTTATCAAAAAAGTATAATATATATAAAAAAGAAAACATTCTGAAATTAAAACACCATTATGTTAAAGTGGTCAGTTTATATAAAAATTCCTTCCCTAAAATTCTGTAATAACGTTTTTCTGTTTGTTTTTTTTTTACATTAAGAGTTCAATAACAAATACTGTAACACTTAAGATTACATCTAAAACTTCAATGACTTTTTAGTGGGAAAAAAAGGAATCAAGTTTAACTGATTTTAAAATCAAAACTGACATATCAAAAAGCCAATGGGACAGATTCTACTAGATAAGTACACAAAAATATACTCCTACTTGGAGTATATTAGTCATCTGTAAGGGTGCTAAACTTCTGAGATGAGCAGAAACTGAAAACTCGCTACTAAGAGACTCGCTACTAAAAAAAAAAGATTTCAGAAGTCAAGAAGATTTAATACAATTTCACAAACACCTAGAGAAAAGGCTTTCTCAAACTATAAAATCTAGGCTAAGTCAGCGAAAAAAAGTAGTCCAACTTAGCTCTAATTAATGGGTCTACCTCATCTTAACTCTTCCTTCTACGATTCTCTCTTCAGGGCAGTCTGACTACTGAACAAATTAAGTGAAAGTGAAAGTGAAGTCGCTCAGTCGTGTCCGACTCTTTGCGACCCCATGGACTGTAGCCTACCAGGCTCCTCTGTCCGTGGGATTCTCCACGCAATAGTACTGGAGTGGATTGCCATTCCCTTCTCCAGGCTATCTTCCCGACCCGGGGATCGAACCCAGGTCTCCTGCATTGTAGACCGACGCTTTACCATCTATCTGAGCCACCAGGGAAGTCCAAAAAGGAATATTAAAAAAAAATCTCTACTGGTTAGGAAATACTTAACATCTTAGACAGAGATACCAGGAATCTCAGCATAGTTAGAATAAATCCAACCTTCAGACACTCTGGATGGGAGAAGATGAGAGTGAAAAATACAAAATCTCAGAGAACTTGAACATTTAATTTTCACCAATAGTCTTAATCATCTTTTACCAAACTGGTAAAAACATGTAAGGTTAAAGTAGAGACATGGCCTCTATCTCACTGAAGGAGAAAAACCTCTACTTAACAATTACATTACAGGCCAAGTGCATTTGGCAAGGTTTCTCCACATAGTTCCAATAGAGTTAGGAGTAGCCAAGTTAGATGTGTTTGTGACTCAGCTAAGGTATTATTTTTTATGTATTATTTGAATTGTTTTTTATGACTACAACTATGGACTAATCCAAATATTATCTAATTTGTTCTGTTTAACAGCATTTTTAATGATACACATTAATAAAATAATTATATAATAATATTATCTTAACAAGATAATTATAGAGCAATAGTAAGAAGTTCCTACCTGAACTCACCACGATAGAACTTCTGTAAGGCTTCTGGGAAGGAATGCGTATATCGAACAGGAAGACATAAGTGACCCTCCGACCTTTATTTTAAAGGGATTTGGGTGGTATAAAGGGAAGAAGAAATAAAAGTACTCAATTCAAAAGGTATCATTAAACTACAAAAATCAGACATGAATATTTTTGAATTTCTACTCTATAATTCACTTTGCCACATATTATTTATATTTTCAACAAGAACCAGAAAAAATAAAAAGACCAAATATAAATAGTAGTTTACATCCAGGTTTATACCATAATACAACTTAAGTTTCCACATTATAGTAAAACTAACAGCAAATTTGCCACTGATTGATATCCCTGCAAAATTATCTAATGGTGTAGTGATGTTTGCATCTTAACATCTATATTACTTAACTACTAACTTTGGGGAAGTCACTTTAGCATCAGCTTCTTTATCTCTAAAAGGCCATAAGACCACCAATCTCAAAAGGTTATTCTGAGGAATCAAACTATTTATTTGAAAGTTTTTTGAACCATAAACCCCTTAGAAATATCTTTTAAGATAATCTCTTACTAAAAGAGAACTCATAGCTTAATCTAATCTAACCTCAAGGAGTTAACAGCTTTCATGAAAGACAGAATTAAAAAAAAAAAAAACCTGCAAATTACAAACTGTTAACTGCCTATAGGCTGATACATGAAGATGAGAGGCTATGGCACCTAACATGTGGAAAGGTGTCCAGAAAGTTCAATCAGCTTCATTTATGTGATGCTTCAATCTTGAAGGAAAGGCTGACAGTTTGCCTGGCAAAACAAACCCTTAATAATAACTGTAAATTAACATAAATGTGAAGAGCCACGTAAAAGGCTTTTACAAAGCTGTAACTAGTCAATTTATCTGTGATAAATTTATCTAAGAAACTTAGGCAGAGAGTAGATCTTTTTAATTTTTATATTTACTCCAATACTCTTATACAGTGCTAAGATTATAAAAGTTGAAAGTGAAAGTGTAAGTCTCTCACTCCCGTCTGACTCTTTGTGACCCCAGGGACTTCTCCAGGCCAGAACACTAGAATGGGTAGCCTTTCCCTTCTCCAGGGGATCTTCCCAACCGAGGGATTGAACCCAGGTCTCCCGCATTGCAGGCGGATTCTTTACTAGCTAAGTCACAAGGGAAGCCCCTTATATAAAAGTTATCAACAGTCATTTATTTGATAGAATACCTACTGAGGTCACCTGCAGGTCTAAAACACTCAAGAGAGAAAAATCTAGGCCTGGCCTGGAGGATTCAATGTCAGTGTGACTCACTCCACTAGTGCTAACTGCTGGCAAGGTCCTCAAGTCTCTCTCTATGTGAGTTTCCCCCAGGGTGGCCTTGGTATCCTCACATCATGGTGGCTGACTTGCTCAAGAATGAGCAACCCAAGAGACCAACACAGAAGCTACAGTACCATTTATGACCTAACCTTGGAATGCACATACTGTTGTATCATATTCTGTTGATCCCACGGGCCAGCCCTGCTTAATGTGGGAAGAGAACCACATAAAGGTGTAAATAACAAGAGGCTACATTAAAGGTCAGCTATCACATGCTCTCTACCCCATTTTGATTATTAAGCATTTGTGAAAGAAAGTGAAAGTGAAGTTGCTCAGTCGTGTCTGACTCTTTGCAACCTCGTGGACTGTAGCCTACCAGGCTCCTCTGTCCATGGGATTCTCCAGGCAAGAATACTGGAGTGGGTTGCCATTTTCCTTCTCCAAGGGATCTTCCCAACCCAGGGATTGAACCCAGGTCTCCTGCATTTCAGGCAGACACTTTAACCTCTGAGCCACCAGGGAAGCATTAAATGTCTCAATTATATACAGGCGTCAGCAGAGAAAGTACAGAATACCAAAGAGAAAACTGAAATTGTGTATTTAATTTGGCTGAGTCTACCAATGAGCCATCTTAGAGAAGCAGATCCTCCAGCCCAAGTCAAAGCTTTGGATGCCTGCAGTCCCAGCTGACATCTGCCTATAACCTCATTAGAGATCCCAAGTTAAAATCATCCAGCCAAACCCTTCCTGGATTCCTGACACACAGAAACCATGGGAGATAATAAATTATTATTACTATTGTTTTAAGCCTCCAGTTTGCAGATGATTTGTTATGCTGCATTTGATAACTACTGCAGAGAAGAAGAAACTTAACTGAACATTAACTTCTGGGCTTATTTAAGGGTTGTGAGACACCTCACACTTATAAGAAATATAATAAGTCAGGCACCCTGAATTATGGTCTTATACATTTCTGCCTGGGGGCAAAAGAAAAACCAAAAGACTTATAGAACACATTATTCCAGCTAGAAATTAGGGAAACAACATCTTCTGCTTATCAGTTTCAAAATCTTCACAAGCTAATGAATATTAAGCCAGTTTTTAAAGGAGAATATATTTCAACAAGAAGGGCTTCCCTTGTAGCTCAGTCGGTGAAGAATTTGCCTGCAGTGCAGGAGACCCGGGTTCGATCCCTGGGTTGGGAAGATCCCCTGGAGAAGGAAATGGCAACCCACTCCAGTATCCTTGCCTGGAAAATCTCATGGACAGAGGAACCTGGTGGATTGCAGTCCATGGGGTCGCAAAGAGTCAGGCATGACTGAGCAGCTAACACACACACACACATATTTCAACAAACTGTATAAAATATGATCACTAAACAATCTCTTACTTTAATGATACAAAAATATATCATTACAAAGTTTTTCTAAAATATATGTGTACAATCACTAAAGGCAATTAAAAATAATTACTGAAGCAATAATCTCAGTTACTTGTGCTCAGGAAATATTTGCTCAGCTAGGTCAGGTCCTAGCCCTGCTCCCCTAAAATCATTTAACTAATCATACATTTTTCAAGTGTTTATTGCCTACTGACTATGTATAATCATAGTATGCTAGAGAAATTTAGTCCTATACTCAAAGAATTTGTAGTCTGATGGAAGAGACAATAAAGCAGAAAATACTAAGGAGAGAGAAGTGCTCTCTGTAGAGGGAATCACAGTCAGAGCCCAAGACAGGAACCAATCTTGAATTAAAAGAACTACACAATTGAGTCAGTGGTCTAAGGGCACTCCAGGCGAAAGCCCAAATAAAGGCATGAAAAGGACCTCTGGAGAAATCTTTCACTTACTCTTTCCAACCCTGCTATCTTGCTATCAACAAAGCTCACCACCAAAGCAAAAGCTCCCACAAGTGAGCCTCCAATCAAGATGTTAGGATGCTCATCCATTACACTGTGCTTGAGAACAGCTTCGTGTTGGGGCGGCAGGCGGGGGGTGAGGGGGTGGTTACTGAATGAAGGTATAAACTTCCATTTATGAGATAAGAAGTACTCGAGAAGCAATGTGCCACATGCTGGCAAAAGTTAACACCGGTGTATGGTATATTTGAAAGTTATTAAAGAGAGCAGATCTTAAGAGTTCTCATCATTAGGAAACAAACTTTCTCATCTTTTTTTTTTTTTAGCAATAACAGATGTTAACAACTTATTGTGGTAATGATTTCACACAACACATGTTACATCAAGTCATTATGTTGTACATCCTACACTTATATGGTGCTGTATGTCCATTATATCTCAATAAAACTGGGCAAAAATACAATTTAAAAACCCCAAAGAACAGACTTCAGGAAGGATCCTAGAATGTTCCTAGAGAGGCATCAGTCCTTTTTTAAGCTGAAGAATGTGCCTGTGGGCAAATATAGATGAAACTAGAAAAGCTGATAAGCAACAGGTGGTGAAACATCATATACATTATGGTAAGGAATTTGCAAGGCATCCTGAAGATCAAAAGGAAACCCTGAAAGACTTTAACTAAAGAGTGGATACAATCAAATTTGCACTTTAGAAAAAATATTAAGGCAAAGTATGAAGGATGAGTTGGAAAGAGCAAGAATGGAGATTATTGCAGTAATTTAACTCACACACTACAAAGGCCTGAGCTATGATTAGTAACAGTGAGGAGGGCAAGAGATGGACTCAAAGATAGGATCCCTAAAACTTCACACTAAATACCCGACCCTGAAGGGAGGGGGTGAGAATGAGTCGCCACAGCTTTAGTACCCATTACAATTCCATTCATCAAGTATGGCAGTGGGGAAATGAGACAAGTCCATTTGTAAATACATTACTTTTAACTGCCACCAGATACATTCAAGTGGAAGCCAGTATGGCTACAACAGCATGAAGAAAGAGAAAATAACAGGACATAAGGATACAGAATAGTCAGAGGCCAGATAATGCAGAGTCTTGAATGTCACAGTGAAGGTGATCAACCATGCCCATTTGCCCAAGACAGACAATTTTCCCAGGACGAAGGACTTTTGGTGCTAAAACTGAGAAAATCCCAAGCAAACCAGGATGAGAAGAAACTGGCCATCCTAGTCATTGTAAAATTAATTTTTTTCTAAGTTAGATGGAGAGCCCAGTAAGACTTTGAGCAGAGAAATCTACCTAATATTACCAAACTTTTATAAAACAGCCACTGTGGCTGCAGTGGACAGAAGAGACTAAAATAAGACAAGAGTAGGAGCAAGATCACTGTTGGATATAAAGATTCTGGAGTCACCAGAATCTTAGTTAAAATGACAGATGTTAATCAGTTATTCTGGAGATAGCATAGAAAAGGAATAGAAAGACTTATCTATGACTGAGCAGAAAGAAATTTGTCAGGAAAGTGAATGAAGAAAGAATTAAGAAAAAAACTGAGGAGATCAACACAGTGAAAATCAAAGCGCAGATTTATTAGAATTGAGGAAATAGGTCTGCTATTAAGGAAGGAGGCTATGGTCAGAGTGATTTGAGAGATGGGGAAATTCTAGATGACTGCAAAGTCAGATATGATCATGGTTGTGAGTGGCTAGAACAGAATAAGGTTATATGTCAGAGAAGCTGAGGAAAGGGGAAAAGTGCTAACAGGGTTTAATTTATTTATTAAGTCTATGAAGTCACACAGGAAATCAGTGGAGGCATACTTAGGAATGTAGCTAAGAGCCTAAGTAAGGGGAGAAGATGCAACATCATTAACTCATCCATCACCAGCAACACCAAAGGTCACCAGTACTCCCCTCAGTCAAGGGCTTAGGTATATTCAGCTACAGACACTACTCCCAAACTACCTGGGAAATCAGATGTGAGAACTTGTCTATCCCGTATCATAATTTTCTACCACCAGTGCCAGTGCAATGCATATGTATTTCTCATGCCTAAGCTAAAAAAAAAAAAAACCCACTCCAGTACTCTTGCCTGGAGAATCCCATTGATAGAGGAGCCTGGTAGGCTGCAGTCCATGGGGTCGCTAAGAGTCAGACATGGCTGAGCAACTTCACTTTTCACTTTCATGCATTGGAGAAGGAAATGGCAACCCACTCCAATGTTCTTGCCTGGAGAATCCCAGGGATGGGGGAGCCTGGTGGGCTGCTGTCTATGGGTCGCACAGAGTCGGACACAACTGAAGCGACTTAGCAGCAACAGCAGCAAGTTAAAAAAGAGAGCTAAGACTTTGAGAATAACTACAAAGAAGAGAAATCTGCTAAAGGTAGAGATCAATTCTACATGCCTAGACTTCATCACCAAAATGGTTCTGGTCAGGAAGGGTAATGTTTCCACTCACACAGCATGCACCATGGCAGACACCCTGTAGCAAGAGGATAAAGAGCTTCCAAACTTTAAAATTTATCATAAATATATAGCATGCAAAGCAAAGAATAAATGTTTGTATGTATAACAGGTAAAAAAATTCTTTTTCCTTACCGTTCTGGGTCGGTGTTTACACCAATAACTGGTTTAAGTCTGTCCAAGACTTTACTTGCTGCCAAAAGCATCGTGCCATCCCCTAAAGGACATAAAGCATTAAACACTAGCTTTGTAACAAGTCTGAGTAACAACACTGTGAACATCAGTTCTTTTAGCAATCACACCCCACCCCATTCCTGCTGGCTGCCACAGTCTCCTCCACTTCCTTTCTACCCACTATTCTTTGTATTATTTCTCCAACTCTAATCCAGAATTTCTCAACAGTGGCAAGAGTGACACTTTAGGCCAGGTAATTTTCCTGTTTTGGGGGTTGTCCTGAGCCTGTAGGGTGATGGGCAGTATCCCTGGCCTCTACCCATTAGATGCCAATAGTAGCCCCCAGGTGGGAGCCACTATTCTAACCTTATCATTTCTTTTAACCATTCCTCTTTCCCTCTCTCATACCATCAGTCCAAATTCACAAATTATCTTAATGAGAATACATCCAAAGTGTCCAACTTTGCATTTTTCTCCCCACCAAAAAGAAAACCCATAAAGGTTTATAAAGAATGGTCACTAATGTAATAATACAGCTCAGGAAAAAAAAAAAAGCATAAGTATACGGGGACCAAAGAGGGATGGAATTTATCTAATCTCATTAAACTCTTAAACTCAACGATTTTTTAAAGACTGGCATAACTAAACCAAAATACAATTATAAACAATCCTTTGAATCATATTTAAAGTTAAAGGCACACCTTAAATATACACACAGAAATACACATGCACAGAACATCACAGTAACATCATCCACTAACAAATTAAATGTTGTATAAAGCACATCTTTTAAAAATCTAAAAATCTGTCTTACAGTAGGACTCTGAAAGCGTCATTACAGCTAGCTCACAGGATATTTGGAAATATGCCTATTAAAGAGCATTCCCATATTCCAATACCTTTACCTCTGCAAAACTATTACCTCCTGCAGCTATGACAGCATCTGCCCATCGAACAGTTTCCTCATCATATTCTCTCCTCTTTACGAGACGAAACTCAATTCCCTCATTCCTAAGATAAAAAAAGTAAAAGGTATATAAAATTTCCACTCACATAAAGGAGTATGTTTTTGAGAGGCAGATTATTACCACGGAGATGCAAAATAAACAGCTTTGTTTACAAACAAATTTATGTTTAGCTTTGGAAGGTCAGCTTCATTTTCATTTAACCACAACAACAAATCAACTATAGGAAGCATATGAATAAACTATCCCAAGTCAGCCAATGTGCTTTAAAAACATCTTTTAAAGCCCCCTTGACAAATAGCAATATTAATTAGAATTTCCTTTTATTTTCTCTACTCTTCCTGACGCTAAAATTCATTAATACAAAATGGTCCAAAAGACTAACACCTTGAGAGACAATTTTTACAATAAGAGCGAATAGCTATTATTTTAAATTCAACAAATACTGAGTGCCAGATAAAAACAGTGACTAAAACATTTCCTAATTTACATGTCCTCACATTGATTCTCTTGCATACACACACTTATTCACTGACTCATTTAGCCTTTAATTAATGGAAGTTTCTATAATCATAATTTTTAGACATTCAAAAACTATTATAATGAACACCTATATAATCTACTATTCTGTTTAAGAAATAAAACATTATCTTACAGTTGAAGGCTGCTGTGTACAAAATTAACTGTGTAGAAAAGGCATTTCTTGGGCAGACCAAATAATAACTGACAATCTGAAATTTTCAGAGTACAATAAAAATTTCCTTAAAAATACTCTAATACCAGGTCCATTAGCCACAATGTAATTTTCTTAAAATGATTCTATAATGGCCATCTCTCCTAAAAATCTAAGTATTAGCTGCTAGTAAACATTTAAAAATTGAAAGTCCTCAATACAGAAGCCCACTTACCACCTGCTCCCACAGACTTACCGTAAACTATCAAGAATGTGCTCTACATTCTTGGTGTGAATACGATGTCGCTCAAGCAGCCCACTGTAGCTAGAGCCTTTCAGCGCGAGCTATATCAAAACAAAACAAATTTTGCCTTATTACATAATATGCTTTACATATTGTATTTGTTTAAAAAGCCCTATATAAGACAGACTGGGTTGTTTTGGGTTACTTTTTTGAACATACATTTTAATGGCTATCTGTGAAACCCACAAGTATAAACTTAATTAGGAAGTCTGGTTCCAGGAAATCATAATGTGGTTTTAATACCAAATACAGCATTAAGTTTCCTGAATCAGTATATCCTGAATCCTGAATGTAGTCAACAGGATTTCAAAAGTCCATGTTTTACAGCTTGAGTGTCTTTTTTTTTTTTTCTAAATGGATTTTTAACATGCTGAATTTGGCTACTGAAGACCAAAGATGAACTATTATTTTAGAAAGCAGTCATCTAAAGGTCATCTAATGACCTCTGTTCTACTTGGACTTGCAGCTCTCTTGTATTCCAATTTCTGAATGCTATCTGAAATTTACACAATCCAAATAAAAGGCTTGCTGGTTGCTTGAGAATGGATAACTTCTAGATGTAAGGACATATAGTCTCCAATAATTGTTTTTGTTAGTTGTTTAGAATATTTTATAATGTCACTATCTTATCACTAATATTCTTTTAAAGTATATGTCTTCTAAAATCACCCACAAAGTAAAATGTTGAGAGGGAAGTTTAGAATCATTCATTTAATCATCAAGTAGGAAATATGTTCACTAGAGTGAATGCTAGAATCAAAAAGCATGTTATTTGGGGGGAACAACAAAATTAAAACTACTTATAGAAAAACTATTACAGAAAAGAAACAAAATAGAAGACCAGCAGAAAAGATCTTCTATAACTAAAGATACGGGAACCACAGCAAGACAGGTAAGAGGTATGAGATGCAGTGCAGTCGAGGCCCACACCCCTGGGGGGGCCCCCAAATTGGGGGAAGGAACAAAAGGAACAATTGACAACCGCAGAGCTGCTTCCCAAGGAGCAAGGGGCCAGAGCCCCACACTGGCTCCCCAGGCCAGAGGCCCTGCACTGGGAAGACGAGTCCCCGAACACCTGGCTGTGAAGGCCAGCGGGACCTACTTTTAAGAGAACCAGGGCTGTGGGAAATCAAGAGCACACACAAAACTCCGCACACTCCAGGACCCAGCGCAGAAGCAGCCATTTGAAAAACTCCTGGGTCAGACCCATCTGCTGATCTTGGAGAGGTTCCTGAGGAGGCAGCAGGCAACTAGAGCTCACCCTGACGACATGGGACACTGGTGATGGCCACTGTGGGACGCCTGTTCCACCATGAGGACACTGGCACCGGCCCACACCATTGTGGAACTCCCTCTCTAGCTTATTACTGCTGGGATGTGCACCCCAGGCCTGCCACCTAAAGACCCCGTGAGCCCACAGGTAACCCCGGACCTAGCCCTGTCCACCTGAGAACCGAGACTCAGCCCACACACCAGAGACAGTAGGCCCGGGATCCCCAGTACCCAGCTCCGCCTATCAGTGAACCTGTAACAGCCTGAGGGCCGGCTTCACTCACTGGGGAGTGGGAGGCACCAGTCCAAGGCCCCCTGGGCCCTGGCCCCAGTGGGCTGAGCCCAACTCCAGGACCTCCAGGGCCCTGCAACCAGAGACTCCAGGCCTACCTCCACCCCACCAGTGGGATGGTGCTAATCCCAGGACCCAGTTCTCCCACCAGAGGGCAGGCACCAGCCTGGGCATCCTCTTGACCCCAGCCCCACCCACCAGTGGGCCAACAGCAGCTCTGGAGCAGCTTGTGCTCTCAACCAGCTGCCAGGATCTGGCCCCACCCACCATTAGGCGGACACCAGCTTTGCGACATCCCGACCCCACAGCTGATCATGTCAAGAGCCAGCCCTGCCCATCAGCAGGACAATACTAGATGTGGAACCCCTACGTGCAACCACCTATTCCACCTATTCAGCTCCACCCACGAGTGGGCCAGCACCAGGTCAAGGGACCCCAGGGCCACACAGCCAGCAGCCTCATGACCCAACCCCACCCCACAGCAGCCAGCAAACCGGGTGGGTCCTGACAACCAACCAGACGCCCCACAATAGTCAGCTGGCACAGAAGGGCCCAGGCAGGCCACATAAGAAGCATCCCAAGAGCATGTAAGTCTGGTGACCAGAAAAGTGTGCTGCTGACATGCAAAGGACATCTAAAAAGGCTGCTTCTCCAAGGCTGGAAAACATAACCAGCCTAGCCAATATACAGAAACAAAAACAGCAAATCAGGAATAATGGAGCAGGAAGGAATACGTTCCAAATAAGTGAACAAGATAAAATCACAGAAGAATTAACTGAAATGGAGACAGGAAATTTAAACCTGATAAAGAGTTCAAGGTAATGATCAAAGAACTCTGGAGAAGATTAAATGACAAGAGTGAGAAGTTAAAAGGTTTTAAAACAGAAAGAGTTAGAAAATATAGGGGGCTTACCTGGTGGCTCAGACACTAAAGAATTTGCCTGCAATGCAGGAGACCCAGGTTCAGTCCTTGGGTCTGGAAGATCCCCTGGAGAATGGAAAGGCTAAGCACTCCAGTATTCTTGCCTGGAGAATTCCATGGACAGAGAAGCTTGACCGTCATGGGGTCGCGAAGAGTTGGACATGACTGAACAACTAAAACTTTCACTTCAAAAATATAATGACCAAACAGAGATGAAGAACAATCACTGAAATGCAAAATACACTAGAAGGACTCAACATTATATCAGATGATATAAAGGGCTGGATCAGTGGGATGAAAGATATAGTAGCGGAAATCACTGAAGAGGAACAGAAAAAGGAAAAAGAATGAAAAGAAATAAGGACAGTTTAAGAGACCTCTGGGACAACAGCTGCAAAATACATGAGTCACAGTATGACATGATTATGTGATGATCATTCTGAAATGTTAGAAACACCAATTACTATGTTCTATAACAAGAACTAACATAGTGCTGTAGGTCAATTATACTTCAAAAACAAACTCACTCATAGAAAAAGAGATAAGATGTATGGTTACTAGAAGGAACAGAGAGTTGGATGAAAGTAGTCAAAAGGTACAAACTCCCAGTTTTAAGATAAATATTAGAAATGTACAACATGATAATTGTAATTAACACTGCAGTATGTTATATATAAAAGTTGTTAAGAGTAAATCCTGAGAGGTCTCATCTCAAGAAAAAAATTTTCTATTTCTTTAATTTTATATCTCTATGAGATGACAGAAGTTTACTAAGCTTATTGTGATAATCATTTCACGATATATAAATGTCAAATCATTATGCTGTACACCTTAAACTTACATGGTGCTGTGTAAAATTACATCTCAAGAGTAGAATTTCTTCTTGTGAATTATTGTAATTCTTTAATAACTCATGCTTAATACATTTATTTAGGGAATACAAGTTCTTTCATTAATTATTTCATAAACAATGTAGCTGGTTGGCCTAAGTTGTATTAACATAGACTAGCTAACTAGGCAACTAAGAGATAAGACATTTTTAAAAATCACTAATAAAAAGCATCAATTAGAAATTCTTATATCACTATTCACCTTGCTCTTATATTAAAAACAATTTTATTTAATACTCAAAAGATAGTAAGAATTTCTAGCTACCCGCTTGGAAAATAACAACATTTCAAAGATTTAAAAACATACTTCAATTAGACAAAAATAGGAACCCAGGAATTCTCTATAAAACATCATAAAATTAAGAAACTAAATAAATTACTGAAATTTAGAATGCATTCTCAACTCTGCAATGCTACACTTAAGGTATCAGTATTAGTGACAAAGTTCTTAATATTTTTTCTTTTTTCTCCAAAAGCTTGTTAATTCTCATCAGCATTAACAAAAGTTTTTTTAGAGATTATCCACTAAAATGGAAAAACCGGTGTGAACCTAAAAGTTCTACAGCAGACACACTTAACGTGACAGAACTGCCCCTATAAAATCTGCCAAAGCCAATAACACTTCTCCCCGCGCCTGCTTTGAGGTTAAGACAAAACACAACACAACATGAAAGCGGGGCAGGGGGAAGGATTCTGAAAGGACAGAAATTAACCACACCCTAAGGCCAGAGGTGATAGTCATGCTATTTTCTAAATGTCCCAAACACTTCTATTAAAGTATCACAGACATCTTTACTTGACCAAAACTGAATTAAAATTTTAACTTGTTTTACTAGTCAGATGAGTGCTTACTATTTTGTACTCCAATAAGGGAAGGAAATATGTCTTTTCAAACTTAACGTGTAAGAAATGCACAAACTTGCGAGACAATGACAGCTGGTATGTAAACTCACTAGGCATAATTTAAGCACTCTTAGAAGAATATACTTAACTAAATGGTACACCAAGCACCACTCAAAACTGCCTTAAAAGGATTAGTGGCACCTAACTAACAGCTAGAGAAAGTAAAGTATTTATCCAAGCCAGATCAAGCCAGCCACAGGAAACTCTCACCATTTCTTCAGCTATATTTAGTATTTATCTGCAATTATTTCTGTTTCATTTACTCTTTATCTCAGGCTCTCACCTTTATTTTCGTCATTGTTCTATCCCTGCTTCTGCATTCTCCTAATTCTATTATCTACTCCCTTATACAATGGCATGGCACCAGGTTCCACCTTTGGCATGCTTATCTGTTCCATTTCACTTTCATTATCTCCCCACTCCAGGGACTTGATCTCCCCAGTGTACACCAGCACCTAAGAAGTTAACTGCTAGCTCAAGCCTGTTTCTTGAGTTACAGGCTCCAATTTTTAAATGCCTACCTTTATATCCACCTAGTAGGTCAAGTACTTCTCCCCAAAACCATCTAAATCTGATTATATATTCCTCCTAATTTGCTTTTCTGAATCCAATACAGTAGTTAATAATACTGCCATTTACCTAGTCAACAGAGTAAGTGCCGGTGTCAGCTTTAATTTTCCCTCCACAATGAATCTCCAGAGCCAGCCAGTGGTAGAGTCCAGTAATTATACCTGTGAACTATTTCTCCAATCCGTCCTTTACATTCATGCTACTGCTTGAGTTCTGGACAACATCATCTCTTATCTGGTCTCTTGTAATAGTTTGCCTCTTGAGTTTCTAAACGAGTTTCTTCCTTAAAAATCCTTCCCATTCCCCTCGTCATCTAACCACTCCCACCAGAAGCCTGCTTTCATACTAGTCCCAGAATAGTAACATCTCAGAAAAACTGAGCCATCCCTCCACTCCTGCAGGGAAGAGCAGGCCTGAGCAAGGGTTGTGTTCTGCTGTTAAAAGACTTAAAACCACTACGAGCTAAAACTATGGCATCTAACAACTTTATAAGGCCCTCTTGGGCTTTCCTTGTGGCTCAGCTGGTGAAGAGTCCGCCTGCAATGTGGGAGCCCTGGGTTCCATCCCTGGGTTGGGAAGATCCCCTGGAGAAGGGAACAGCTGCCCACTCCAGTATTCTGGCCTGGAGAATTCCATGGACATGGTCACAAAGAGTGGGACAAGGACTGAGCGACTTTCACTTAAAGCCGACTTATCTGTTTAGCTTCAATAATACTCCCTCTTGAGCAATGATTTTCAAATTGCCCTTAGAATGGCTGCCACATGAATCTGGTGGTCACAATCAGAATTAACAGTCAAGAAAAAATAAACTATACTGCATGTGACAAGAGTAAACTGCTTCATGTTATCTTCTGTACCAAATATGAGTACATCATGATATGAGACTTTTCTGATCGTGTATTAGTCACCAAGTTTGAGGTTTTATTACTGGCAAAAAGATGACCTTTCCGCTGCCTTGCTAGTACTGTTCCCTTCCCTTCACATATAAACTCTTCCTTATTCTTTGATATTTAAGTAGCTTAAAATTAAAAGATACAATTTTCACCCTCGTCACACTGGCAAAGATGTTAAAGTCTACCAAGTGCTGAAGAGAACATTGGAATCAGGGAGTCATTCAATGCTTATGGAAAAATTACTTGTATTTTTATTTGAAGTATCTTTTCATTTGAAGTATTTTTTTTAATAGTGGAAAAACTGAAAATAACCTAATTATTCAAATAATGGAATACTATACAGCAGTTAAAATTAACATGTATCAACATACAATTTACAACCAATAGTGAGTAAGAAAAGCAAATTTCTAAAAAAGACACATTCTAAAGAATTTATTACTGATGTAAATTTTTAAAGACAAAAAAGGCTTAAACACAGTCAACTGACACTATTCGTTGAGAAGTTATTAATGTGCATCAATAAATACCTTTCTATATTCAAAGTTTACATCATATAAATAAAAATATAGAAAAAGTGATCATAGTAAAAAAAATTAAGTCATTTACAATTTCATGACTGGCTACAGGCTTCTCCAAGTAAGCCTAATATACAGGGCAGGTTGAAAACCAGGGCTTTAAAGGATACTGATCAATAATTCTGATAATGGAATTTTAGCTACTGTGATATTCAATCCTTTTACACCTTTATGAGTCTCTTATTTAACTGTAAATACTTACATATCGTATGCCTCTATTTTCCAAGCTGTGTTCCCCAGAATTAAAAACATTTTCTGCCTCCACCCAAAATTTCATGATCAAATAAAAGCATCGTCTGTTTAGGCTTATGGTTCTCAAACATATTTAATCGTGGAGCCTCTTTCACGGAACTCACATCAGTAATCTCTACCTTAGTGAAGTGAAGTGAATTCGCTCAGCCGTATCCGACTCTTTGCGACCCCATAGACTGCAGCCTGCCAGGCTCCTCTGTCCATGGGATTTTCCAGGCAATAGTACTGGAGTGGATTGCCATTTCCTTCTCCAGGGGGTCTTCCCAACCCAGGGCTCAAACCCGGGTCTCCCGCATTGTAGACAGACGCTTTACCATCTGAGCCACCAGGGAAATCCAATCTCTACCTTAGGTTTTCAGCAACTAACATCTCTCCTAAGAGTGACACTGGAAATAAGACTCTGGACTGGCAGCCTCAGGGTACAAAGAACTAAAAAGAAAAAAAAAATTTTTTTTAATTCAGAAACATTTCCCTACCTTTATTTAGTGGAGATGGAAAGGCAAAGAGGATGAAGAGTAAACTACAGCTCTTGACCTCAACTCCAGAGGAAAAAATAACCGCAGATCATATGCTAAAGTGGAAAACTCAAAAGATATGTATTATGAAAATACAGTGAAGAATACCTAACACAACCTTGATGGCTGGAGATGGGCCCAGCAAGGTTATCAAGGATGGCCTTCTATGAGAGGAATACGTAAGCTTCACCCTTCGGCAAGAACAGAACTAGCTAAAGCAGTGGTCCCCAACCTTTTTGGCATCAGGGATATTTCACGGAAGACAGTTTTTCCATAGATGAGGGCAAGGCATGATGGTTTCAGAATGATTCAAGCACATCACATTTACTGAGTTCCTTGAGCAGGAGGCAGAGACTAGTCAGTAATGAGAGCGATAGGGAGGGCTGTAAATAACAGATCAAGCTTCTCCCCCTGCCTGCTGCTCACCTCCCACTGTGAGGCTGGGTTTCTAACAGACCACAAGCCAGCAGAGATCCGTGGGGTTGGGTGGGGTGGTGGGGTTAGGGACTCCTGGGCTAAAGGATGAAGGAGGATTCGAAGCAAAAGGGGCTACAAAGGTAAAGACACTGGTGGACACAAATCAAACTACCCTGAAATACCATTTTTAACCTACAGATTAACAAAGACCCCAAACTGTGCTAAGCTGTTTATGAAAAAATAAGCACCTTCATATATTGCTGGTGAAGGTATACACTGGTACAGCCTCTAAGGGAAGTAATTTGGCAATACTTATTAAAATTTCAAATTTTTCTCACTTAGCAATTTCACTTTTAAGTAGAGTTTGATTCATTAATACAAATTACTATTTGTGTTATTCATAACACAAATTATTTTCATTACACAGTATATTTTAAAAAACTAAGGCATTTGCACACAAAGTACTATGTACATACTTAAAGGCATAAGGGGCAGAATAACTTAAATAATGTTAGCATTGAGTAAAAGGGGATGCAATAAAGAAAAAGAACATTTCACTCTGTGGGTTTGTATGTATAGATTATTTCTGAAAGAAAACACAAGAAATTAACATTGGTTACTTTCAGGGACAAAAACTGAGTGTCCATTGACAGGAATAAGAGAGTTTTCACTGTATACTCTTCTGTATCTTTTACATTTTGAACCATTTTAATGTGCTACTGATACATAAAGAAATTAATTAGATAAACACAACATCTAATGGAAATTAAAGCTGTTTGAAAGCAATGGAAAATGAAGTTCTAGACAAGAACTGATTAGAAATGAAGTTTAAAAGGTGGACCCGAGTCAGTTCCTAAAAACCTTGTTTTTAGCACACAAAAGATAATAAAGGTTCACCTACAATAACGCTTCTCAAAGTGTGATCTGGGGACCAAGTGCAAACCTGGAGCGTTTGTTAAAAACGTGAATCCCTTAAGCATCAGCAGACTTAAGGGTATGGTTCAGAGCCCAGAGTCTGGGAGGTCTCCACAAACTGAATCTTTACATCTGAGGGGAAGAAAGATAAGGTTCACGTACCTTCATTCTAACAAATTCCCTGGGTGACTCTATAGGTTACAAGGAGCTTTTGAGGCGTTCTAAGCAGAGGAGTAAAGTGGCCAGATGTTCACTTTGGATAGACTACTCAGGTTCCTGTGTCTAGAAGATGTGCAAGGAGTGAGGTTCCGTTGGAAGGCTCTGGCAGGACTCCAGATCATGTTCGTTCATAGATACTCAGGGTGCATACGCTACACTCACTGCACGTGCGGCAGAAATGTTATCTGCCCAAGAACTACAAGCTACACCACTGTTTTCAGAGTAAGGAGAACAAAATCCAAGGTGCTGCATCTCCCAAATCTGCTAAGAAGGCAGAGACTAAGCCAGTGACAGAGGACTACTAAATGAAATAATGCTGTCCCATTAGGACACTAATTTTGAAAGAAATTAAAGCTGGAAACCATTAAAAGGAGTTGCTTCTGGGGTTGTATGACTTGGAGTGGAGCCAGAGAAAGGTGGAAACGGCTCACTTATTATTTGGCATATATTAAAATATTCTGAAATAAAACATTCTCTTTGACCAATACCTGTGTTTATGATGGCAAAATCCTTTCCAATCAGTTTTGATTCATCCAAAGGTTTAGTTTGTGAGTGGCATCAGCCCTGATCATATAAGCTCCACATCCACTGACAGCTACATCACTTAGGAGGCAAGTGTAATAAAATAGTTTCATTAGTCCTTGCAAAGTTTTGAGCCAGGAACGGTAAACTCACTGACTAAAACTTTGTTCACAAGAAAAGTCACTGATCAGCTAGGGGGAAAGGAAGTGCAATACACCAAAGTAAAACCAATATGAATGAGCAATTAAAAGTCAAACTTTGACCCAGTCTGTTTATGCTTTATCAACTCAGAAATATTTCCTTTAATTGTCTATGTTTCTACAAGGTTACAGAACCATGAAGCTTCAGAGTATGAAATTATACTTGCACTCTATCCCTCATCTTCCATTTTCATTTTAACAAGTACCCTAATAGAGATCTATTTTGCCACAGAACAATCACCACCACCACCACAAAAGAGAACCATCTGCCCTAAAACTTCAGGTTACCAAGACACCATAGACACAGCCAGCCACGGTGCCAGAACACTCAAGGAAGCACCTGGTGACTGTCTTTATACCCAGTTCACATGATTCATATCCCTCAGTATCTTTTGCCCCAGCAAAATAGCAAACAATATTAACCACATCATTCCTATCACAGAATCCCATTTTAGAACAATTTCACACAGTCCAGTGTTGTCTGGCCTATCCCTGAACTCTGGTACGGGCTCCACCTAATACTATTCCATTCTAAATTTGTTCTTGTTCAGTCGCTAAGTCCGGTCCCAGCTCTTTGTGACCCCAGGGACTGTAGCCTGCCAGGCTCCTCCATCCATGAGATGGCCCAGGCGAGATACTTGAGCAGGTTGCCATTTCCTTCTCCAGGGCATCTTCTCAACCCAGGGTTCAAATCCTTGTCTCTTGTTTTGCAGGAGGATTCTTTACCACTCAGTCACCTGGGAAGTCCTTCATTCTGAATACTGGCCTTAATATAAATACCTCACATCAGTTACAGACAAATCCAATAAAACTTAGTTGAAATGATACCAACAGTAGCTATTTCAAAACTCTGTTCCATAGTCCAGAAGTGTTACTTCAAAAGTTTTCTTATTCCAAACAGCATACTCAAGCAATAGGCAAATATTTACCCATTACAGATTTCTCTTCAGATACTCTGAGTGGGTATATCAGGTAGTTCAATTTTGAAAGACTTGATTTGTCTTACATTTAAAAAGTTTTGATAAGTGGTAATCTAGTTTAGAGACCCAAGAATTAATCTAATTCAGATGTCACTCATATCATGAGGCCTTATACAAGTTATTCAGAGTTTTAAAGTATCAGAAAGGGCCTTGGAGGCTCTCTAGTCCAATCCTAGTATTTCACACAGTGAAGTAATCAGATGTACCCTGAAAACTGGCAGCACCACACCAAAAGTACCACTGTCACCACGGAGCCCCAGAGAAGTGAAAAAGCAGCAGAGGAATTTGACCACACAGGACTCGGGCCTGGCTCCAAGCTCCTGACCCCCAATCCCACACTCTGATCATGCAAACCAAGTATACTGTTTTTAACTGTTGTGGGAGGCTTCCATAAAATTGTTAAAAGAACGTATTTATGCATATACAGCACTTGACAGCTTCTAAAAAGTATAAAAATATGAGGTGAGAGGTGGGAGGGGGTTTCAGGATTGGGAGCTCATGTACACCTGTGGCTGATTCATGTCAATGTGTGGCAAAACCAATACAGTAAAGTAGAATAAAGTAAAAATAAAATTAAAAAAAAATAAAAGTATAACACATCTGCAGAATTAGAAGCAGGACCCAAAGGGTACCACCTCTTTCCCAAATCAGAAACAATTGCTGCTCACCTTTTTATTTCCTGACTCACTCTCAGCTTCACTCCTTTAACACACACTCAACTACTCCAACCTTCTGCTCAAACTGTTTGATTTACTCTTTAAATGATGCAAATGTTTTCTATAAACTGCTACCTTTAAACACTTTAGGAAAAGGAGAGAAATGAGCACCTAGCATTGCCATCAGATGAATACAGAGGCCCTCCTCAATTAACTCATTAAACGATGAAGCTAAATGTTGAAAATAGTCAGTACTTCTGGCTGGGGCTACAGTCCATAGGGTGGCAAGGAGTCTGACAGGCCTGAGCAACTAACACTTTCACTTTCTGAAGCAGGTTGCCATTTCCTTCTCCAGGGATCTTCTCCACCCAGGGAATGAACTTGGGTCTCTGGTTGCAGGATTCTATACCAGCTGAGCCACCAGGGAAGCCCTTCATTTTGATAACTTTACAAAATATTACCAAAAAAATTGCTGATGACTGCCAACCACAAGTTCAGGACCAGAGTGTCTACTCTGGTACAGAATGCTACAGGATTATGGGTTATAGGCAATTAATTCCAAAGTCTTTTGGCATGGTGTCAACAATTAAGAGGTTTCCAATGGAGATTTTTCCAGATACTGTTCATCGTAGAAAACATCATTCTCCTTTTCATAAAGTGGGGGTGGGCACGGGATCAGACGCTTCAAAAATAAGAGTTAAAGTAGGTAATATTCACCATCTTAGTGAAGTCGCTCAGTCGTATCCGACTCTTTGCGACCCCGTGGACTATAGCCCACCAGGCTCCTCCATCCGTGGGATTATCTAGGCAAGAATACTGTAGTGGGTTGCCATTTCCTTCTCCAGGGGATCTTCTGGACCCAGGGATCGAACCCAGGTCTCCTGCATTGCAGGCAGATGCTTTAACCTCTGAGCCACCAGGGAGGCCCCCACTCACCACCTTGGGTGTATTTATATACTTTGCAAAGATATTAATAAACATCTATAAAAAACATAGTCTGTTGTGGAGGCATTACTACATTATAGACATTTACCTGCCTTCGTTTGGACCCTTCTATTTAATAACATACATTCAAAGTCAAATTTCTCCCTTGCTCTTCCTAGCACCGGAGACACGTGAGCTTTTAAAGCAAACTCCTAGAACTTTGTCTGAGGACCACGTTCCAGCACGGAAAAGGCTCAAGCCGACAGGCTTTCTAGAGTGCCCCAGGCCTGGCAGTCGTGCCCAGTAAAAGGGGGTGTGTCCGCGGTACCAGAGCCCTCTTTTCCGCTGCCCGCAGCGGCACCCAGGAACCCCCTTTGCCCCCGGGGCGGCCTGGAGAGAGATTCCCATAGCATCCAAGCTTCAGACCTACCTCGCTCCGGGTTGTTTAAAGGGGTGTGGGTGGCGAGGGCGCAGATGAATCCCCAAACCTCTCCTCCAGTGGGAAACCTTCTCCCACCCAAGGTTCCTACAGACGCCCCGGCTTGGGGGCGGGGGTCTTCGCACTAACAGTGAACCTGACCCCCTCTCTTTCTCTCTAAACACACACACACCCTCGCGCACGCACGCAAAACAGGGGAGCCTACAAGCGAAGCCAGAGGGGGTGGAGGGTAGCGTGTAGGGCAGGCCTGGCATCTAGGATGCCCTGGGAAGAAGGGTTGTCCCGAGAGATCTCGCCCGAGGGGGGGCGCGGCTGGCGCCCCAAAGTCGCGGCCCGGGGCCCAGCCGAGACACAAGAGCGGGGGCCGCCGGGACCCACCAGCTGCTTCAGGTCCTCCTCCGAGAGCTCCGCGTAACGGTATCGCTGCTGCTCGAACTCGTACCGGGTGGTTTTGGCCACCACCACCACCCGGGACGGGCGGAAGCCGCCGTCGGGGCGGCTACCACAGCCCGCCAGCTCGCGCGGCTGCCCCTGCCCCAGGTGCCGCCGGCCGCCGCCTTCACCGCCAAGCCACGGCCGCGCGGCGGGGCCTCCCGCGCCCGGCCCCCTGAGCGCCGCTGCCCGGCCCCCAGCCACGCGACAACAGCTGCCCAGCAGGAAGCCTCGGTAACAAGTCATCGTCGGCCCGGGAGCGGCTGCAGGCCTCGGCTCCCCGCCGGCAGCACTGCGTGCCGTCCGAGCCGCCCCTGCCTCCGGGTTCCCGCCAGACTGGCAGAGGTTAAGTGCACAGCAGTGCGTGGCCCGCGCCGCGCAGGGGACGTGCCCAGACGTTGAAGGGGGCGGGGAAAGCCGGGCGATTGGGGGTCCGGAGAACCCACGAAAAGGTGGGCGGGGAAAAGCGGGAGGCCTCCCAGTGGTGAGGCTGTGTTTGTTTGGGTATCCTTTACCATCCACGCCTGCGCAGTGGCCACTTCCCCGCCCTGGGACCGACCCCCCCAGCTCCACCCCTTTCCCCCGCGTCTGCACCCGCCCCCACCAGTGCCAACTCTGTGAGCCAATCAGAACCCGCAGCGGTTTTGGAGGCCGAGGAGCTTCGGGGATTGGCTGCGGCCGGGGGAAGGGCTGGAATTCTAGTTGGTGTAGGAGCTGCACCAAGCTGGAATTGATCTGAGGTGGCGCTGGGCCTGCGAAAGCGGTTTTAAGCGCCTGGCGGGAAAGCATGTGCAGCCGCAACTCCTTGCTCTGGATTCTGTTTCGTTATTGCAGATAGACCCTTTGTTCCTTCCTGCAGTATCGCGTAGCTGATGTGTCCGGCTCCGGGCTAGGGTCTGAGGAGACCGACTCAGGAATCGCTCCCCTATTTACGGGGCCTACTGCAGAATGAAAACGCAGAGTCCCTTGTTCAGAAATTGTTAAGAATTGCAAGGGAGAAAGAGCAGTAAGCCGAGTACCAGGCTTGGCTAAACATGGGACCCTGTGGGGCTGCGCAGGTGGCAGCTACTGCTGCTGCTAAGCCGCTTCAGTCGTGCCGGACTCTGTGCGACCCCATAGTCGGCAGCCCACCAGGCTCCCCCGTCCCTGGGATTCTCCAACTGCTAACCAACAAAAAAACTATAACCTCTTCCTACCCTCCCCCGCCACCCTGGGGGCGGGAGCGGGGTTAGCCTTTGAGAAAAATGTTGATGGATGGACGAGTCTGGCCAAGTGGAACATTTCTAGATGGGGAGATACGGTTTTAAAAGCAGATAGGAAAAGAGTGAAGGGTTAAGAATGTTAATAATTTGGATCTTACTCTGTAAGCAGTGAAGGGAAAGTCGCTCAGTCATGTCCGGCTCTTTGAGACTCCGTGGAATAGTCCATGGAGTTCTCGAGGTCAGCATATTGGAGTGGGTAGTTCCCTTCTCCAGGGTATCTTCCCAACCTAGAGATGGAACCCAGGTCTCCCGCATTGCGGCGGATTCTTTATCAGCTGAGGCACCACGAAAGCCTAGTAGGCAGTAGTTAACCTTTTGGAGGCTTTTAACTGAAAAGAAGTGAGTCCTGAGAGCAATGTTGGATGATTACTGATCTGGCTTTGGAATGTGGAACAAACTAGGAGGCAAGAGAAGGAAGGGCGACTTGGGCACTGTTGGCATAGTTACACTTAGATCCGAGCTGTAGAGTAAAAGCAATGAAAATGGAAGAAAATGCCCCTATTACAAGAGGGGAATCAAGTAGCAGTGGAGACCCTAGTTTTTGTCCCTCCTGCTCTTTAGATCTATTTGTTTTGGCACCCTCTTTGCTTCTTTGTAGTCCTAGCACTACCGGTAACTAGCTCCTGGACTTTGAGCAGGTTGCTTCATCTTTCTGGGCATCAGATTCCTCATTTTAAAATGAGGGTGTTGAGCTAGAGTGATTCCAAGGTTCTGCCAAGCACAAATTGATTCCAAATGTGTGACTTTTAGTTTTCAGCTAGCCACTACTGCCAGCATTCATTCATGGGTTCACCGAATACTTACTGAGTCCCTACTATGTGCCACGTAGTATATTAGACTGAAAACTACACAATGGAGTCTGATAGATGTTTGCTTTCAGCAGGCCACTTACCCCTTCTGACCAGAAGCTTTGCCTCACAGCAGCTGCTAATAGTGATTTGCAGGGCACACTTAAGCATATGTCTTAACTTCTGTAGGATGTGTTACTCATTTGTAACTGAACATTCTCAAGGTCCTTTCTAGTCGTACTATTTCAGTCCTTCATAATTCCTTAGCTATCAGGAAGAAAGAAAAGGGAGAGGTCACAGATGACACTGCAGTTTGAAACTTGGGTGACTAGCAGAAAGTCAGTTGATCCATTTGATAGAATCTAGAAAACCTCTTTTGGATCAAAATCTATGAGTTTTGTTATGCATATGCAAAATTTCAGACCCCGTCTCTTCCAATTTCACCATTAAGTACTCAAATTTTTAGATCTCCCCCATTTCCAGCTACAAACTTGTCTACACTGACATCTTCTCATTTGATATATCTGTCCCTTTGTCCATTGTCATTTTTGGATCCCATCTTCCTCCACCTGCTCAAAAATAATACTCCATCAAGTTATCACCTTTATTATACCTTTAATTATCCTTCTCTATTGGATTGTCCTCTTCACTATTTAAACATACTCATGTCTCAGACATCTTTAAATAAAAAAAAAAAAGAGCCATCTAAGCCCTAGCTGTTTATATATTGCTGGTGGCTCAGGTGGTAAAGAATCTGTCTGCAGTGCAGGAAACTGAGTTCGATCCCCAGGTTGGGAAGATCCCCTGGAGAAGGGAATGGCAAACCACTCCAGTATCCTTGCCTGGACAATCCCCATGGACAGAGGATCCTGGTGTGCTACAGTCCATGGAGTCACAAAGAGTCAAACACGATTGAGTGACTTTCACACACATGTCTTCTCTTTATAGCTAAGATTCTTGAACAAGTCATTGGTTCATTATTGGTCAGCATCCCTGCCTCCTACTCATCCATCATTCTGTTGTAATCTGGTTTCTCCCAACCACTTTACTAATTACTGCTATTTCCAAGGTGACCAAATATCTGTTTGTAAACTTGGAAGACATTTATCAGCCATTAAATGACTTGGTCCTTCTCCTTTTGAAATGGTTATCATTTCACTCTGGTTCACAATGCACCAATCCCTAATGGTGTTCTGCTCATCCCTCCGTCCTCTTTCTGAGTTCTTCCCAAGCTCATCTTTAGGATCTATCCTTCCCTTTCCTTTCCCTCCATTTTGTCTCTGTCTCTCTCTCCCTCTCCACTTTTCTGCATGAGTTTATTTACTCTTGTGTAATGAAAAGAGCCTGGGTTTTGGTTTTAAAAGAACTTGGTTCAAATCACAGCTTTACTATTTATTACTTTTGTCAACCTTGAACTATTCCCTTAAGCTTTGTGAGCCTACTTCCTCATTTACAAAATATAACAGCTTCCTTGTAAAGTTATAAATAATACATACAAATGCCTAGCCACATGCCCTTTATGAGGTATACACTTGGCAAATATTAGCCCTCTTCACCTTCCATGACTTCAGCTACTATCAGTATCTTTAACCCAGCCTATCTCCAGAGCTTTAGATCCTTATTTCTAGCTTCCTGTTGGATAATACCTCTTGAGTCTTATATATACAACACGTGTTAATGGCGATCAAATTATATTTGAGTACCTGCTATAGGTGAGGCCCTCTGCTAAGTGCTAATGATAAATAAAAGGTAGTCTCTCCCCTTGAAGAACATACAGTCTGTACAATGGTAAAATTATACACAGAGTATTATAGAAATTTGGAGGAACACATCTTGGCTTAGCCTAAGTGGAGTTAGGAAAAGCTTTCTGGGAATGTCTCAAGCTAAGTCGTGAAGAATGAGTTAGGTATTAGGCAGAATCAGCAAGAGTAAGAAAGGAATTCCACAGAGTAAACAGTGTATGCAAAGGTATGAAGTAATAAAATAACAACTCTGAAAACCTAGAACATTTAGAGGGAAGCAGGCAATGGTGGGAGGTGAGGCTAGAGATTTAAGATAGAGGAAAGATGTGAAATGTTATATCCATGCTTAGGAACTTGACTTTTATCTTCTGTATTCTAGGAAGCCATTGCAAAGATTATGAACAAATTTATTAGAAGAAATACAAGCAGTGAGTACATATCTAAAGGATCCTCAGCCTTATTAGAAATCAGAAAAATACAAATTAAAGTTATAGTGAAATCATCTTTTATGTCCATCAGATTAGCTGATAGCAAGAAATTTTGGTGATCCACTGTTTGAAATTATTATATTATCAAGTATTTATTAGGCTAAACATTTGCCAGTTATTTCAGTAACTCCTCCAAGGCCGTAGTTTCCAAATATCATCTTAGAAATTTCAACTACGTTCAAGTATTCACATCTCTGAATTCCACATATGATGTCAAAAATTACCATTCTGAATTCCACGTATGATGTAAAAAATTACCAGTACTGTGGGTATAATCTGTCCATGCAAAACAAACTAAAGGGTTGGCATTTGTGGATTTAATATCAGTTTCAGCTACCCTCAAACAACTAAAATAATCTGTTTGAGTTTCGTACTCAGACCCCATCTATGACAAGGCTGGTGTTCCTTTCTAGTGAATAAACTTACCCAGTTCGCCACATCTCAAGCAAGCTTTATTGTTCTCAACATCTTATGGGGAATAAATTATAATTGTGGTGTTCACAACTTGAAGGTTTACAAAAGTTAAGATTTATCCTTCCCAGTCATTACAACCCCTCCAGCTCACTTCATGTACATTTCAATTTTGAAAGATATATACCACCACCCTCTGGCTTTTTGAAATATGACATCCACATACTCTAATATAGGATATTAGTCCCTGACAACTAAGGGTTCCTGGCTTTGGCAGTAATGGATGTAAAATATTTGAGAATATTTTGCTGGTTCATAATTAAGCTGAACAACTTGGTATAAAATTACTCTTGAGGGGCTTCCCTGGCGGCTCAGTGGTAAAGAATTCACCTGCCAATGCAGGAGATATGAGTTCTAGGTCTGGTTCAGAAAGATCCAATACACCGTGGCCCATGAGCCTGTCCCCTAGAACCCAGTAGCCACAACTGCTGAGCCACACACCTAGAGTCCATGCTCCCAACAAGAGAAGCCACTGCAATGAGAAGCCCCTGCTCACCTCAGCTAGAGAGTAGCCCCTGCTCACCTCAACTAGAGAGAACCCAAGACCCAGCACAGCCAAAAAATTAAATAATTAAACAGTACTATTGATAGAAAAGAATGTTTTCTATCAGAATGTTTAGATTAAAAGAAAAGAATTTGGATTTAGAAATCTAAATTTAGAAAATAATGTTTAGATTAAATATATAATTGGATTTCTTATTAAGTATATCTAGAATATATTTAGAATAATTAATATTCTAAAATATATTTATCTAAGTAACTTTTAATAAAAGCTGGTTCTATGAAAGAAGATGTGTGCTTTGAAGTCTCCTACCTAATAACAAAAATAAATATCATTATATGATTGATCTCTTCACATTAAAGAGGAGGACGACAAAGGATACCGAAAAGTCAAAAAGAAGAAGGCTAGATGAAGATATCAGGAAGATCCCCCAGAGCAGGGAATGGCAACCCACTCCAGTATTCTTGCCTGAAGAATTTCATGGACAGAGGAGCCTGGTGGGCTACAGTCCATGAGGTGGCAAAGAGTCAGACACGACTGAGTGACTAACACTTTCACAGAGCAGAGATGAAGATACAGAACAAGGAGAAAGTATAAGATGTTCCTATTTCTATTATCACCCCAAAATATTACTACATAAATGCATAGAGAGTATAAGGAGGAATAGCAGAGTGGAAATGGGTTGAAAATCATAAGGTAAATATGTTTCTATTTTTAATAGCCATGCCATAATCCTCAGATAAAATGTTTGCAGCATTGAGAAAGTTCATCTTCACACTAAACACAGGGCAAGGAAGAACATGTCAAGAAGATAAAGGAAATCTGTTTCTCTGCTTTATCTTAACAATTTAGTATAATTCTAGTGAATCCATACCAGCTAAGATCTTAGAACCAATTCTTTAATATCTTCTCAGATGTCTCCCAATTTATGTTATACTTCTAAAGAAAAATTTCCTCTGAATTTGTTCTGCATCAGAGTCACTCTTTTAGAATTAAAAACAAACAAACAAACAAACTTAAAATTCCTGATTTTCCATTCTTTTGACTCTTCCTTCAGGTTAGAGCTCTTCTTTATTGTTTTTTTCCTTCTCTAGACATTTTCTCTCTTCCTTTCTCACATTAACTTCTCTTCCGTTCCTGAGTCATTGCTTAATTTAGAAGTAAAGGATTTTATTTACTGTATTTCTTCTATAGTCACTGGAAGAATAAATGAAAGTTAGATACTCTTAGTAGTTACAGAGTTACAGGGAAAGAGTAAAACTTGAAACAGGTGTAACATACTACCTAAATTATGGTCTAAAAGAGTAATTTAACTTTCATATGCTAAGCTTTAAAGCCTGAGTTCAAATTTGACAATAAATGAACATATATAATTGCTTTTACTATTATATAAGGTACTATAAAATAATGTCACTTTTTTTTTAAAGTATATTCAAATGTATATTTCCAAATGAATATTATTCTCCAACAAAGAAATGAAGCTGTAATGTTATTCCAATTATGTTTGTTTAGAACATTTTAAGAAATAATTTTATAAGTGTGAAGTATTCCTTATTATGGACTAAATGTTTGTGTTCTTTCAAAATTCATCTCTTGAAAGCTACTTACAGATGGGGCTTTAGGAGGTAATTAGGGTTAGAAGAGATTATGAGGGTGGGGCCCTGGTCAAATGTGATCAGTGTTCTTATAACAAGAGATACCAAAGAACTTGCCTCTTTTTCTCCCCACTCACTCCCTGTGCTCCCACAAGAAAGAGGTCATGCGAGGTGGCAGACCCTACAAGCCAAGAGAAGAGGTCTCAGGATGAAACCAACCTGTCAGCATCTTGATTTTAGACTTCCCAGCCTCTAAAACAGTGAAAAATAAATTTCTGTTGTCTAAGTCACCCAATTTGTGGTATTTTGTTATGCCAGCCTGAGCAGATTAAGATGCCCTTAAAGGAGTATTGTTTAAGTGAGATAATCAGAAGTCATTTTAATGCCATGTGGTGATCATACTGGATTGAAAAGTGACATGTGGCCATAAGTAGTGATACTGATTTTCTTGTGTAACTCTTAAAGTGTCTCTGAAGCACATCTCAAAGGAGAAGCATCAAAATTCTGTTGTGTGCAATTATTGAAATTACTGTGGCTTACCTTAATAATGGCATTTAAGAAAAAAATTAGTTTGGCTACATATGAAATATTTGTTTTTAAAAGTCTTTGTACAGCCACACCTACTAGAATATTAATGGAAATTTAATTATATAAGTAAAGCAAAGAACACATTAACATATTTCACTTTTTGTATACTTACTACTTTAATACATAGGTAATGTATTTTGCTCATTCTTTCAACAAAAATTGGATTCTGACCTTGAGTCAAGCATATGTTAAAGTTCAATAGACATAAATGCAAGAATAGATATTCTCTTTAAAAGAATTTATACCATCAATAAATAATCTTATAGAATTAGGGAATCCAAAGGTTAAATGAAAACATACATTTCCCAGAAAAAAAAAAACATGATAGAATAACATGTTATCATGCAGTTATAATGTTTTTCAAAGAAATGACTCTGGAACTTTTATAAAATATGTTTTATAGCCAGACAATATACGACTGAAAAATAAATACCTTAGTGAGATATTTATCAGATCCAGCAATTTACAGTATTAACTATTATATCCATCAATGTGATGAATAGTCCAAATTAGTAATCAAATCTTATTCTAAATTAACTTCTTTAAAATAATAAATCTTGAACTTTCATAGGCCATGTGTTTCTTAAAGTCTGTCATTTTCTTCACAATAATCAAAATATAAAACCTCAGAATTATTATACTACATCAGAGAAATACTTTAATTGCAACAAACCATATTTCTTAAATTTTTCTGTTAAATTGTTCAAGGAATGAATAGGATCTTCTCATTTAGTGATTAGGATCGTTTAGTTTTTTCAGTAAGGTGATTTTTTTCAATGAAGTGTTTTCTTTGTAGATGTTGTCATGTTCATAGCAGTACTCATGAACAGGCAACCGACTGTCTATGGGTCCACCTACAAGAATCTGTGATATAAATTTAAAATGGAATAAAACTGAACATGAATATTCATGAATATGCATGCTATCTAGGAAATGAAACATATAGAAGCTGTATTTTCTAAGTAATATTTGGAAATGTTCCTAATTATAAACATATTTTCATATAATTAAACCTTCCCTTGATTCATGGGCAACAAAGTTTAAAAGTCAGACATTTTATTGCTTCCATTACATTTAGCATTTGTGTGCAACACTTCTGGAGAAAGTGCTAGAAAAGTTAGCAAGAAAAGATGGGTTTATATGATTGACATTTACTTTCCCTTAGTCCCACTGTTTCTCATTTTGTTTGAAGATAGTCACATATCACCCCTTTCCTGAAATGAAATATGGTAGAATATAGGATCTATTCATAAACATGACCTTTGATAACATTTTTAATGGATCAGTTCAATCATTCAGCCATGTCCAACTCTTTGCAACCCCATGGACTACAACATGCCGGGCTCTGTCCATCACCAATTCCCAAATCCTGCTCAAACTCATGTCCATCGAGTTAGTGATGCCATCCAACCATCTCACCCTCTGTCATCCCCTTCTCCTGCCTTCAGTCTTTCCCAGCATCAGGGTCTTTTCCAGTGAGTCAGTTCTTTGCATCAGATGGCCAAAGTTTTGGAGTTTAGCTTCAGCATCAGTCCTTCCAATGAATATTTAGGACTGATTTCTTTTAGGATGCGCTTCCCTGGTAGCTCACCTGGTAAAGAATCTGCCTGCAATGCAGGAGACCCCAGTTCAGTTCCTGGGTCAGGAAGATCCCCTGGAGAAGTAAATAGCTACCCACTCCAGTATTCTTGCCTGGAGAATTCAATTCCATGGACAGAGGAGCATGGCAAGTTACAATCCATGGGATCACAATCGGATATGACTGAGTGATTTTCACTTTCACTTTTCATGGATACCAACTCATTTTCTAATAGACCTCCTTTTATTGTTGACAATATAAATGTTATAATGATTTTAATTTATAAATTTCATACAGTTAAAAAATAATTAAACCTTTTATTTGATAGTAACAAGAAAAGTCATTCACTTAGGTCTCTGGCTCACTGAGTCTAGCAGTTTATGATCCTGCTCTGCATGTTTCGTATAGTCTTTCTTGTGATTACATTTTTAGTAACAGGCCAAGGAAGCAATTTCATCAAGTTTTGCACGTGTTCTTTGATAGATTCTTAAATTATGCATGATTAAAATAGCTTTAAGATTTAAATGATCAAAAATTCAGGAAATGCCTGCTAATACACTATTTTTGTAAGTCCTTTGTCAGTCCTCCTTAAAGCAAAAAATTCAGGGCTAAATGGAACTATTACTGAAAATACTTGGATGACTTTATTGGAATAACTATATCTATATAATAAAGCCGGGCTTATTGTTTGCTTGACAAGGTTTTTCTCCAAATATAATGATGGATTTTAGTTTTAAATTTGCTCATCAGGACAAGCACTAAAACCTAAAAATCCATTAACCAGTGGTTCTACTGCTTGTTCAATTTACCAATCCTGCTGTAATAAAAGAAACAGCACTTTTTGCCCTAAATAAAGAAGGTCTTTGAAAATAAAGCAGTCAAATTCTGAAAAGGGAATAAACAGGGTTTATCAGTGTTTCAAACCAGATTTGTCTGTTGGCTCCATTACCAGTATTTATAATTTCTCTTATTATGGCCAATAATAGGAGAATGAGAACAAGTGAAGAGAAATATGAGTATATGATTAGTTTCAGTGTAGCAATGAATACTTTACATTGTAAATATGTTTTTTTATGAGATGTATATGCAGACAATATGCAGGTATTGGAGTAAGACTGACTTTCGGTGAAATCCCAATACAGGCCACTGTAGAAGTCTGATTTTCAGACCTGCTTCTCAGATCCAAACATCCAGGGCTCTAACCCCCACCCACTTTGAACAGACAAGTTCCACTTTCTAAAAATCTGTTTCCTGTAAAGGGTTGTGAATAAGATCTCCTTCTTAAACCTCAAACCAGCAGAAGAAAAGTCCTTTACCTGATCTAGCTTTAGTAGCTTGGATGAGATCCTCTTCATCCTCATCACAGCTATCATAGTTAAACTGTTGGAGGCCTGTCTCTGACTGGCTTTCAGTTTGAGTTGCATCTGTCTGTTTGTCTGAGCTTCGAAGTGCAACAAGACGGTGATGGATGGCTGCATGCATACGTCCTGTGTCTTTGGCACTGGCCTACAAGAGGTAAATTAAA
Source organism: Nanger dama (assembly GCA_917880005.1). Classification (NCBI taxonomy): domain Eukaryota; kingdom Metazoa; phylum Chordata; class Mammalia; order Artiodactyla; family Bovidae; genus Nanger; species Nanger dama. Next base: position 1,440,057 of record CAKJTW010000040.1, read on the forward strand.
TTTGTTAAGAATATAAGTAACTCAGTGATAGCCACCCTTTACAAATTTGTAATCTTTCACTTTTAATAAGGAAAGAAGTATATGGCATAAATCTAGAATGTAAATAATCCTAGAAACAAAAGGGTAAAGAGCCAATTCATCTTGAACCAAATTGAATCCTAACATAGATAATTTGATAAGAGGTCCCAATCTGTGCCTTTTAAACTGAGAAAATGAAATTTTGTGATTTGAAGTTTACATTTGAATTTGTTTGTTAAGACCATTCTTCCTCCAAATTATGTTACAGTGTAGAAAATTGGAGTTAGAGGGGGAAAAAAAGACTTTCATTTCCTTTACATCACTTTCTTAGACAGCCCTGAAAGCTACATTTCGTGGTTTAGTCACTAAGTTGCCCACCAAGCTCTTCTGTCCATGGGATTTTCCAGTCAAGAATACTGGAGTGGGTTGCCATTTTCTTCTCCAGGGATCTTCCTGACCCAGGGTTGAGACCAGAGTCTCCTGCATTGCAGGCAGATTCTTTACTGACTGACCAGGGAAGCAAGCTGCATAGCTCTACAGAAAGCTCATTCAAATGGTCTATGATGTTGCACCATAAATACATCAGAGCTCGTTGCTTTTATACTTTTCTATTTTTCCTTTTCAATACTTTTTCTATTTTCACTTTTACTATTAATATAAAAATAACAGAATAACATTGGTATAACATTTGCTGTTGTTATATTCTTTTTTTTTCAATCCTTATAATAAAACTGTAGGTTAATTATTTAACAATAATTTATTTGCTAATTTTTATATTAATGAAAGCATGTGGTACAGATATTAAATAAATACTTGTTTTGCTTTCCCTTTACAGATAAGAAAATTATGGCTCGGAAATGCACAGCTTGTCTGAATCTACACAGCTAGTTTGACGGATTGGCTGGGACTTGGTTTTCATCATCAAAGTCAGCATTCCTTAAGGTAACATGACAGTGGCTTACATTTTTGGATCTTTTCACAGTTTCAAAGAAAACCTGGGAAAAGTTTTCTCTTTGCTAATCCTTCGAAGAGCTACCAAATATTTCAAAGCCAAGAACTGAGGAATGAATCAACTACATGCCAACTTTTGGGGAGAAGAGTCTTAAATATAGTTTTTGTTAGTTTGTTACTAAGCTGCCTTAATTATTTTTAGGGAAAAAGTGCAAATGAAATAAAATATTTTTGTGTCTCATATTGTATTAGATATATAGCAGGTGTTGAGTAAATATTTGTTGACGTTTCACTAATTTAATTTTTTATATTATGTGAAGTGAAAGTCGCTTAGTCGTGTCCGAGTCTTTGCAACCCCATGGACTATACAGATCATGGAATTCTCTAGGCCAGAATACTGGAGTGTGTAGCCTTTCCCTTCTCCAGGGATCTTCCCAACCCAAGGATCGAACCCAAGTCTCCTACACTGCAGGTGGCTTCTTTACCAGCTGAGCCACAAGGGAAGCCAAAGGTATAATTTTTCTTCAGTAAGTTAATTAATAAAAAATATTGAGAGAGTATTTGTAATTGAAACATAAATACTGTTCTGCTGCCTTGATTTTTTTACATTAAAATTTAAATATGTATTTCACTGGTGTAGAGTGTATATATACATATATATGTGCATATTGCCAAATTCATTCATGTATTTTCATTCAAGAAATTCAGAACAAGAAGTAAAAGCACAATGATATATACTTTTTGAACAACAAATTTCCAAAGCCTAAAAAAATTTCCAGGAAGTACCATAAGAAAATACTAGTGAGAATGAAAATTGGTTCAGTCTTATAGAGATAAATTTGTCAAGACAGTCAAAACCTTTTCCCAAGAAAAATAACATGTATGTACATAGAGGATTCTTTGTAGAATTTATAATAACAAACACATTGAATTACCTAAGTATTTAACAAAGTGGAATTAGTGGAAATAATTATGGTATATAATAGAACAAATTATTTTCACCTATAAAAGAATTCTTGAAGAATGGACTATAATTTAATAACAGAAAACACTCGTTTTCATTGATAAGTGAAAAGGTTACATATGTGTATTTCACAATCAAATGTTAGCTATTTAATCTTCTCCATCAGTTTATTAAGTACATAATTATTGTCTTCCATTGGTAGATGAGTAAAATCAGGTTGAGGAAGGCTAAATTACTTGTCTGAAAGTCATACAGTATGTACAATATGGTACGCACATATATAAACATACCCACACATATATACATTATAATATAAACATATATTATAGAACTAAAATATAATATAAGACCAAAATATTAGTAGTGACCATCTCTAGGAGTGGAGTCTGGGGTGATTTTTATTACATTTTGTTTGCTAATATCTAAAAATTAACCTACAGTTTAAAAAGTCAGAATGAGCCAGATATTGAGCAGCAGAATCTAGTCATAGTTTAATCTAATCTAATCATAGTCTCAATATCAGACTTGGTCTCAGGCAGGGTGCTTTACCCACTCAGAGCCAGGGACATCTGGTCTAGCAGAGTATCCAATATTATCTGCCTAAATGGTAAACAGGGTTTAGGCATTTTACTATAATATTTTAATACTCAACATCACTTATGCCTAACCGTGCACTAAAATCTTTGCTTTTTCACCAGCGGCCTCTTGCCAACTTTTTTTTACCGTTATTATGTGGAAGCTAGTTTACTTCTACCTGAGTCAAGCAGATACTCGGGCTTCTCACATCTCCTGATCCCCAGCATGCGGGGTTATCCAGCCTTTTTTCTCACCTGACTCATGTCAGCTTTGTCTCTTTGCCTGGATCTTACATTTGAGGTCAAGCATTCCCGCTGCCAAAATAGCTAAAGCTGTTGCGAACCTGTTACCTTGGAGATTGACTCAAGTCCGGAATTGGAAATTGCTATTGGACTGGTTCTTTTAACTTGCTAGCCCTGTGTTTTTCCATTTCTCACTGGTTCCTTTCCAGTGATCTCAAAGCCTCAATTTCAGCACACAGTGTAAACATCGGGGTGTGGATTGTGCTGGCCTCCTCGGAGCCAATCCTGACAGTAGTATCTCTGGTAATTTAGTAAGACTGCTGACAAAATTTTAACAGTAAAGAAAAATGGAGACATTTGACAGCATATACCAATACAGCTGTCTTAAGACTAGTACCAATTGACTACTTTAAATTGGTGTTAATCTCTAAACTTAATATCAAATTTAGGTCTGGTATAGACTGGCGTGCTGCAGTCCATGGGGGTCACAAAGAGTCGGACATGACTGAGCAACTGAACTGAACGGAATTTAACTGATTAGACTATAAACAACCATAATAAATGGCTGATTTTTTTGCCAGTGGTACAGGTTAATACAATAAAATGGAAAAAAAAAATTAGTGACTGCAGAAGTCTATAAATATAGTAGGCTAATCCTCTATCACTGAAATTTGTCACTTACCTGAATTAAAAACACTTTGACGTTATAGTCTTCTAAATCGGTAGCTGTTATTTGTAAATTTTTGTGATTTGCTCTTTGAATCTCCATCTGAGCCCAGAGTTTGCTGTTGAGAATCAGCCTCAGGCTGCCTTGATTGCGCATAACTAAAATAGTAAGGTGAATTTATCAGGCTTTAGAACAGTTGATTGCTTAGTCTTTCAGAGGAATTTGCCATTATGAAAGCAAATAAATCTGGTAGTTGTATTTCAGACTCTTTTTTCACTACTAAATTGCAATTTAATTGACTAGATTATAGTTTGGTTTCCAAACTGAGCTTTATTTTATTGGAGGATTCTTTAGCTTAAGTGCTAAAAATGCTATATTCTTTCATTGTAATATTTTTAAATGGTTAAATTTTAGAATTACATTGAGGACCTAATAGCAAGAAGAACATTTACCCAAGAATTGCTCACAATGGAGAAAACTGAAACAAAAACTTGAAGCATTCAAAAAATGAAATTACTTAAATGATGGTACAGCTATTGAAGATATTATGACCTCATTAAGAATATTGAAAAAGGTAATTATTAATGTGGAAAGATGACCATGATATACTATATAAAAGAAAAAATCAGATTAGGGAGGAATATAAACACCATGTATCACAAATTCTTCAATGTTTTGTATACATTAGTAGTAGTGTTAGTCACTCAGTTGTGTCCAACTCTTTTGTGATTCCATGAACTGTAGCCCTCCCAGGCTCCGCTGTCCCTGGAATTCTCCAGGCAAAAGTACTGGAGTGGATTGCCATGCCCTTCTCCAGGGGATCTTCCCAACCCAGGGATCGAACCCAGGTCCCCTGCATTGCAGGCAGATTTTTACTGTTTGAGCTACCCAGGGAGGCCCACATTCATTGTATACAAAGTCTTTAAGAATATATTTTGTTAACAGAGGCTAGCTACTACAGGAAGACATGCCTATGAGTAATTTATTATTATTTTTTCTTTTTGTCAGTCTATGTTCTCTGTCTTCTATAATGGACATGTATTACCTGTATAGTTTTTTTTTTTTTTAAGTTGTTTTTGGCAGGTAGTGGAAAGAGAGAAATTAAACCAGAGTAGAAAATAACTAATACCTGCCTTGGGAATTATACTTAGGTCATTTAGAAACCTGTTTTCCCATGATCCTACTCTCTCTTAGTCTGAATTCTATTCCTTACTCCCTTCTTGAGCTTGATATCTGAAACTCAACAAATATCCATTTACCAGCTTCTACTTGTAGTCTCCCCACAAGCTTTGACTGTTTAATATTGACAGTAAACCCATCCCTGCCCAGATCTCTGCCTGTGCTCACTTTCAGTTTGGAACTCTGAACAATGCCCAGTGTGCCTCCTGGATGCCAGAAACCTCCTCAACCTTGCAGTTTGGCTGATCAGATTCTGACCAACACTCTGCCTACAGGATTCGATAACCGCACACCTTTATTTACCTGGAAATTGACCTTTCATCCCAACCCACATTCTGCACTTAGAATGCCAAGAATAAGTTACAGGACAAATACTCTCTTTAGACAAACTATTCTACTTCAAAACTAAATCCATCATATTCCTTTAAATAATAATGAGATCACTATTTAGGTGTGTGCTGGGCTGGTCAAAGGTGCTTTATGTGCATTTTTCTCACTGAATTCTCACACTCACTAATTCATGGACTTCTGTTATCTGCATTTTTAACTGATGCAACTAGAGTGGAAGGAGATTAAGTAATTTATCCAAGGTCACTAGTTAGTGATGGAGCCAGACCGGAACCTGTGTGGTCTGGAAGTCAGAGCCTACTTTAAACAGGAAGGTCCTATAGTACCTTAAAAATAATATTGTGTTCAGCAGTCTAATCTATTGACACATAACACACCTCCAGAAAATGATGTGTATCTATATTGGAAAATCTTCCCTGAAAATTAGTGACTTGCTTTACAAAATGATTCCTTACTTAATCTTGACTGGAATGTTCCGCAATCACTGCTTGCTGTGTCATTCAGTCTCAGAGCTCCTCTGCCCCTTTCAGTCCAGGACTGTGTTGTTTTGTTGAATATAAAAAGCTTGCAGTTGATCTAAAGGAAATTTGTTTTTTTAATGTCAAAATATGAAACATTTTTCAAAGCGATTTCTTTCCTATGCTATAACACTTTTGTCTAATATCTTATCAAAATAGCCTTTGTTAATGATTTCTAAACCAGCTTTAAAATTTTAGTTTCTAAAACAATACAATTTTTGAATAGTTCAAACATTAAAAAGCAAAAGATGTACAAAGTGAAAAGTAGCTCTTCCGATACTTGTTCCCATCTACCAATTTCTACCCCTACAACAGCTGATCACTGTTGCTAAATATTTTGTTTGTCCTTCTAGAGATATTTGTATGTCTATACATGTCAATATGTATATTTTTTCCTGTTTTTTTTTCTATAAATGGTAGAATACATATGTCTGCGTCTTGCCTTTTCATTTAACGATTTATCTATGTATACCAACTTTTAAACAGTGTTATTTGAATCAGGTAATTTATCTGAAAATTAAGAAATCATGGAACTATTTGTGTGCTTTTAAAATTTTAATAAATATAGCATCCGAACTAGGATGTGATACCACAGAGTACCATACTATTATTTAATGCTTACCAGTGGCTCTCAAATACTACTGCGTACAAGAATCCCCTAGATGACTTGTTAAAAATATAACATGTCAAGGCCTCACCCCTAGTGACTACTTCAGTGAATCTGGGATTAATCTGATCTGAGAGTTATGCTGTGAGACACACTTGTACAGTAAATGTATCAGTAGATCAAGGGCGAAGAAAACAGGAAGAGAGTTTGGGGTAAAGCAGATGGAGAAAGCGCTTTCGAAGGGAAATCTGTGCTTTGTTGAACATGATTGAGGTGTAGTAATTACATTTCATATGCCGAGACTGATAGCTACACCACTCATGTTTCAAATCCTATGCTGCTGCTACTAAGTCACTTCAGTCGTGTCCAACTCTGTGCGACCCCATAGATGGCTCCAGGCTCCCCCGTCCCTGGGATTCTCCTGGCAAGAACACTGGAGTGGGTTACCATTTCCTTCTCCAATGCATGAAAGTGAAAAGTGAAAGTGAAGTCGCTCAGTTGTGTCCAACTCTTAGCGACCCCCTGGACTGCAGCCCACCAGGCTCCTCGTCCACGGGATTTTCCAGGTAAGAGTACCAGCGTGGATTGCCATTGCCATCTCCTATGTGTGATACTATACACCACATCTTTGAAATTCTTGATTCGTGTGCAATTCAAAACTTACTTAAAAGATAAACAAGGTCCTACTATATAGCACAGAAAGAACTATAGTCAATATCCTGAGATAAACCATAATAGAAAATATAAAAAGAAAGTGTATATATGTATGAGTCACTTTTCTATACAGCAGAAATTACCTCAACATCATAAACCAACTTTACTTCAATTTTTAAAATGAGCTTTTAAAGGAAAAAGAAAATTTTTATTATCTTGAACTGAAATCAGTTTATCTCTCTGCATTTTTAACTTTCAGTGCAAACAGAATTTTAAACCATATGATAATAACTGATAATAAAGCTGACATGAAAAGTATAAAATATAGATCTGGAGTTACTTTAAGACTGGGTCCTTGGCTGTCTTCTTTCTAAGGGACTAATATGAATGTGAAACCAGTAATCCATTTTCCTGCAAATCACACACACAAATGTAAGAATACAACAAAATGTTGGTTTAATATTTGAAAGCCTCAAACATTTTAATTGAAACAGCCAGGTCTGAAAACTATACTTCTGCCTTTATCTTTAAAGATGTCTCTGTTGAGGGTAACTTTATTCCAGAAAGAGCGATACACAATATACAGACCTCTAACACATTGTGTTCTGCCTCCTCCCCTGTTATAACATCAACTTTCTCCAGCAAACATTTTGGTGATGGTTTAAAAGAGAAAACAGTAGCTGATTCAATTAGGGATATATTTTCAATAGTGTCCGTTCCTAAGAGAAAATAGAGGGAAAGAACACGTAAAATGCCCCATTTTATCCACTGTGAAAGTTCTTTTTGCCCCTGTTAACATGCATGTCTCCTTAGCTTTTTATAACAATGAGTGTTTCCAAAAATCAAACTGCTCGTCTTTAGGCATATCTCTTTAATGATCCCCCATATCATGAAGCTTCCAAAAATTATGAAGGCTTTTATATTATGTAACCAAATTTATATGCTTTAATCTTCACCAAAGATTTAAACAATGGATTTTGGTCTTTGTATTTTACAGTTATTAAACAAATGACATGGAAAAACAGGAAATATACAAGTTGAATGAGATGTTTTACAAATGAAATAATTCTTACTTGAGTTTGGAGAGTTGATAGGAATTTTTAGAGTGAATTTGTATGGTTTTTCCTTGATGTATGAATCACTTTCGAGTTGAGGCTGAGTGAGTTTTTGAGTACCCTAGGTGGAAGAAAAAGATGTCTTGCTTAATTTTATCTCCATATTTCACAGTAACCCAAGAGATACTTTTGTTCTTCTGTCTCAGTGTGGCAAACAAACCCAACAGCTCTGTTTTTGTTTTGGGATCCTCTTGTGCTGAACAGGAACTCATCCCCATTGTTAGAAAACCTTGGTTCTGATCTAAGGAAACAATCTAGTTACCACCAGCCTACTTCAGGGTGCATCTAGTTCCAAGGACAATGGGAAACCTTTCAGAGACCCACAAGGAGGTAACAGCTGTTCCAGGCTACCACTACAACAACCTGACGCCTTGAAGGAAGTGCAACTGACGTCACTTCTTCAAATTATTTCAGTATTCCCAACAGTCCATTCTTTCTATCCATTTAATGTAAAAAACTAAAAAGTTGTCCAAAGAACCCACTAGCTGTGTCATCAGATCATCATTACAGAATGAATCCTAACTTATCCTCTGACACAGCAATCGCTTTTAAGGCTGCACACCTGGGTTTTTGCACGTGTGTTGTAATCGACGCCTGTGGAAAAAAGACCAAGTAATTGCCAGGACATTTACAACCTCCCACACAGTGCTTGTATGGCTCCCTGCAGAACAGGGAGAATTGAAGGATACTTCAGAGGTTAGTTTTATATCTTTTCCTTATGAATTCAAGATTCTTTCATTTTATTTAACTAGGCTTCAGTATAATCTGTTAAAATTGGTAGAGATGGGTATAATTATTTCCATTTTAAGAAAACAGAAACTAAAGCACAGCAAGTCTAATGATTCACTCTAAAAGCACATAACCAGCAAACAAATCAGGAGACATCAATGGCCTTCAAATCCTAGGGCCATAGGATTACAGGATTAACTAAAGGACAAACACAGGTGATCTCTTTAGCTCCTGCCATCCTAGAATGTTATCCACTTACGAAGACAGGAAGCTCAGGTTCCTTTGCAGTCAGCCTTGAAGTGCTCATAGGAAATGCCCACAGGCACCTACCTCCTCGTGCCAAATCTGTAATCCCCATCGTCGGTCATTTGTACGGGTATCTCTCTCTCTCCGTTCTAGACTGTAGACAACTCTAGAGGACAAGGTCTTCTTTAGCTTTGTGTAACCAGGTGGTTTTCAATCCTGGCTGTATGTTCAAATCACCTGACATCTGACCTCACCCACAGAGATCCTGATCTAATTGGTTTAGGGAGATGACCAAGCATAAAAAGTCCTCTGAAGGCTCACCAGCTGATTGTAATATGACACCAAACTTGAGACCAGTGCCAATGCTTTATGTATCATAAAAACACAGACGGCATGTTAACTGTGTGTTAAGTGAGTCAAATGTTAAAGTGGATCCCATGAGGTTTGAAGAGTATTGTATTTGTGTCTGTGACATCTTACAGAACCTATGACTAATCTAGAATAAATGTGCTTAAATATATGCCTGCAGCTTCACTTTGGAAGTTGGTCCATTCTGGTTCAAATCCAAAGATGTAGGTCATCAGCTCTAGGATTGCTGGAGCTGACCTTCATCTTGGGAGTGACAGAAAGGCATTGCTAAGCTGAAGAACTGTGATGCTTCTCTTGGAATTGGGGTTGAGCCTGAGGCAGGTGTAGAATAAGCGAGATCTTAAACCAATCAAAAGTGACTGGTTTGATTAAAATCTTGGAATAAACAGACCTCATGAGTTGGTCCTTTTGTTATTCTGAATCATAGCACAGGTTTTAAAATCTGTGCATCTTCCATGGGATTCTTCATGTAGCTAATAGCCCTAAGACAAGGTAGCATCCTTGTCTTATCGCAGCTAAGATTCTGGTCTAGACGAAAGTGCAAAGAGTATTAAGATGTGTTGGGCCAAATAAAACCGTGGGCACACTTGCTCCACAACTACCATTTGACTATATAATTCCCCACTGTAGATCATGCTCTGTTTTAGAAACATACCCTGTGGAGGACGGAGGAAGAGCTGCCTCACACAGGAGGACTGTTGTTTAGGCGCTCAGTCATGTCTGACTCTGCTGTCAGCCTCTGCTGACCCCATGTACCGTACCCTGCCAGGCGCCTCTGTCCTTGGAAATTTCCAGGCAAGAATACTGGAGTAGGTTGCCATTTCCTCCTCCAGGGGATCTTCCTGTCCCAGGGATCAAACTCATGTCTCCTGCATTGGCAGGTGGATTCTTTACCACATGGGATGCCCCATGTAGGAAGATGCTTAAGGAATGTGGCAATAATAGTCAGGTGGTTCCACTTGGCAAGTATATTCCCACAGGCAAGTAAAATACTATGATTCCCTCCTACAGCTAGCAAGAAAAAAATATGTCAGTGTAAAAACTTGAAGGGGAATGTTGTGATTAATAAGAAAAATGCAAATAATTTTAAATTCATCTTGTTATGAAAATGCTGTTGAAAAACTATATTAAAATATCATGACCAATTGAGCTTACTTAACTATTGCAGATAATTCTAGGATTTCCTTGGGTACCTTTGATTCAATACAAATCAAAGAAGTATTTAATATTTCTTATCAGTAATAATGTTATAATTAGACAATTCCCTTCCTCTGTGGGCTCTTGTCTATTATTCTAACAACTAGAACTTGCTTCCCAGGAGAATCTTTCCAGTTAAAGATACGAAAATGTGCTTTTGAACTCAGTAGTTAAAAGGTATGCTCCAGTTTAACATTGTTTTAATTAATTTGCCTTTAGAAATTAGAAGTGACAGCTCTCTATATAGTAATAGAAACATTTGCCAAAATCTTACCAAAACTCTTTCTACCATGTTTTCTCCAAAACGAAATCAGAACTGCAGCTTTTCATAGAATATTTATCTTCATTTGGTTGACATCTATGGAAAAGAAATAAGCATTTGCTATGTTAAATGTAGTAGCAATGGAAATAGCCACATTAAACCTTCGTGAAATAATCAGATGATTTAATAGATTTATGTAAAGCATAAAAACATCTGCTAACTTTTGTTTATCTGAAGTTAATGAAAAATGAAGGAAAAAACGAGATAGGTACTTGTGATGATGAAAGTCAAAATATCTGACAGCTGTTCCAACACTGGCCAAGCCCAGTGCAGAGAAGCTTTGTGATCAGCCGGGGAGCTACCCAGTCATTATCTTTGTGCTTGGCCAGCACTGACTCTCTGGTCTCCAGTCTCCACTTTCCTCTTCCCCAGCTGCCCAGTGCTTTTAGTGATGCAAGATCTAAGGGCAACAGCGAAGCCGATCTCTCTTCTCAGTGACACTTGAGTGTGCAGTGGTTTAGTTTAATTTTTACCTCCCAGAAACTTGAATGTTTAAAGTGTTTTGCATAATGACAAACCCAAAGACATGCAGCCCTCTGTTGGCAGACATGCTTCAGGATCCCTACTGCATCCACAGCGTGCACAGTAGGTAAGTGCTGAGGGACCTGTATGGGCTCCAATCATGAGACCAGTATGTCCACAGCTAGTTGCATTCCTCTCTCAGATCAAACATGCCCCCATCGCTGGCAATGCTAATAAATATTCACTTTCACTTTGCATATTTCTACTGCTTTCTTTCTTGTCTGTCCGATTTATGTTAACACATAATAATGCCAGAAATAATTTAAAAGAGGGAAAGAGAGAATACCAGGGGAAGAGGAGGAAAGGCTAATTGAGTAGCCAGATACTTAATGCCTAACTAAATAAAAAGTTTAGCTCTACCTAATCGAAACATTCTTACCCAAGTCAATGAAACAATAAGGACAATCCAATACCAGGACGATAATATATAAATATTAGAGACATTTTTAAAAGCATTTTAAACTTGTATTTTATAAAATCTCCCCTCAAGCAGAAATCTTAGCAATTTGTCTGTACAATGTCAGAAAACTATTTTCCATAAATAATTTTATTGACAAAAGAAAGAAAATGAAAGAACTTCTGCTTCCTCATCGTTAACTTACTGTAGTGATGTAGTACCTAAAGCATTCTGATTAGTAGACAGCTGGATTGAAATTCTGGCACTTGGTAAGTTTTCACTTAACAAATAAGAGTTCCCCTCATAAATCTGAAAGAAAAAAGTCCATCAAAAAGTTCATTTAAACTGCCTTACTATATATAAAAGCATTAGACAAGGAAACAATAGCTATAGTTAAATGAATAGAAAACTTATTATGTTCAAGCACAGTCTTAAACATTTTCTATACACTGTCTTATATACTCCTCAAAACAACTCTCTACACTTTGTACTTCTATTATCCACACTTCAGACTGACCTAATACGCTTAAATAACGGCCAGAACTGGGCAATCAGAAGGCGGCTGACATTCGAACATCGGTCTGCCTAAAACCGAGGATTGTGCACTAGCATTCATAAATCCCACCTTCTTTTATTACTTTTACCTTTTTAGACAGTGGACTTAAATCTCATTTCTAGACTAGTAAATATGTATTTCAGGACTATTTAGCCCATGGAAACCCCTAAGAGCTTCACCGTCATTGCCACCCAATGTGAGGGGAAATTCCATCTCTTCCTCTAGAAACTTTTGGTAATTTAATCAGTTATTCCATCTGCTGTGTATATACATATGCAGCTTATCTGCATTAATGTGTAAATGAAGGAGTGTGCAGTTTTAGAAGTGGAAGGAACCCAGTTAACTGATCTGGTGTCCTCAGTGTTTGTGGACATATCCCTTCCTCCACCAGGAATTTTCAAAGATGTTGCAAGGATGTCTAGTCTTTAAATGGGGTTGTTTCCACTTTAATTTTATATCAATCAAAAATAATTTTGAGTAGTTTTCCATATATAACAGAATCTGAGAGCTGAGAAATGTGTGTCAAGAGAGTATGTGTCATCGGTTAGCAAAGAGCAAAGCACATGCTTATGACTCTGTCACTCAGATGATTTATCTGTCAACCAAAATGGTAGTTTTAAACTCTTTAGGTTGCTTGGAATAGTTTATTAGGAATTTGTTATCTACAACAAGTAACCACTGATTAATGACAGAATGAAAGAAAATTGCTCTAATTTTCATATACAAATTTAAAAGGCACATAAAAATAAGGATTCTCTAAAATTTACCTGGAGATCATTTTCACTGTATCTATACATTATATCACTGCGTCAGAATTCTGACATAGTGTCTTATACATAGCTTACCTTTAGATCTTCAAAAATCATTATTAAACAGAGAAAATTCAATGATGGGCATATCTAATTAGACTTTTCACCAATTAGAAATAAATTCTATTCATGCCCTTAATAAGTTATTTGAGAAGAAATTTTTGCAAATGATAGTCTAGAAATTTCTCTTATGTTTTATTATTGAGGAAAAAAACACAGGAAATATATTAATAAATTTTATTTTAAAACAGTGCAATGCAAGATCTTAAAAAATCATGCCAAGGAATAAATATTAATCAGCTTTTGATATAATGTGTAAGTAAAAATTTTTATCTATAATTTATAGAACATGCTATTCCAAAATCAAATGCAGTATAACATTTCAGAAATTAATCAACACATCATAGTTTTTCTTATACACTTTAAAACAAATTAAACAACATGCATCACTTTTAAAATAGGTAAATAATTTATATAATATGGTGATTATTATACTTAAATGAAAATATTTAATAATATACTGCTTTGAAATTTTTAAATATTTTAACTTAAAATCACATATATAACATAAATGATGAAATTATTTTTATTTATTTTTATTTTTATTAATTTATTTTAATTGGAGGCTAATTACTTTACAATATTATAGTGGTTTTTGCCTTACATTGACATGAATCAGCCATGGGTTTACATGTGTTCCCATCCTGAACCCCTCTCCCACCTCCCTCCCCATCCCATCCCTCTGGGTCATCCCAGTGCACCAACCCTGAACATCCTGTCTTATGCAAAACCTGGATTGGTGATCTGTTTCACATATGATAATATACATGTTTCCATGCTATTCTTTCAGATCATCCCACCCTCACCTTCTCCCACAGAGTCCAAAAGACTATTCTATACATCTGTGTCTCTTTTGCTGTCTCACATATAGGGTTATCGTTACCATCTTTCTAAATTCCATATATATGCGATAGTATACTATATTGGTGTTTTTCTTTCTGGCTTACTTCACTCTGTATAATAGGCTCCGGTTTCATCCACCTCATTAGAACTGATTCAAATATATTCTTTTCAATGGCTGAGTAATACTCCATTGTGTATATGTACCACAGCTTTCTTATCCATTCATCTGCTGATGGACATCTAGGTTGCTTCCATGTCCTGGCTATTATAAACAGTGCTGTGATGAACATTGAGGTACACGTGTCTCTTTCAGTTCTGGTTTCCTCAGTGTGTATGCCCAGCAGTGGGATTGCTGGGTCATATAGCAGTTGTATTTCCAGTTTTTAAATGAATCTCCACACTGTTCTCCATAGTGGCTGTGCTAGTTTGCATTCCCAGCAACAGTGTAAGAGGGTTCCCTTTTCTCCACACCCTCTCCAGTATTTATTGTTTGTAGATTTTTGGATAGCAGCCATTCTGACCTGCGTGAGATGGTGCCTCATTGTGGTTTTGATTTACATTTTTCTGATAATGAATGATGTTGAGCATCTTTTCATGTGTTTGTTAGTCATCTGTATGTCTTCTTTGAAGAACTGTCTGTTTAGTTCTTTGGCCCATTTTTTTGATTGGGTCATTTATTTTTCTGGAACTGAGCTATAGGAGTTGCTTGTATATTTTTGAGATTAATTCTTTGCCAGTTGCTTTATTTGCTATTATTTTCTCCCATTCTGAAGGCTGTCTTTTCACTTTGCTTATAGTTTCCTTCATTGTGCAAAAGCTTTTAATTAGGTCCCATTTGTTTATTTTTGCTTTTATTTCCATTACTCTGGAGAGTGGGTCATAGAGGATTCTGCTGTGATTTATGTCAGAGAGTGTTTTGCCTGTTTTCTTCCAGGAGTTTTATAGTTTCTGGCCTTATGTTTAGATCTTTAATCCATTTTGAGTTTATTTTTGTGTATGGTGTTAGAAAGTATTCTAGTTTCATTCTTTTACAAGTGGTTGACCAGTTTTCCCAGCACCACTTGTTAAAGAGATTATCTTTTTCCATTGTATATTCTTTCCTCCTTTGTCCATAGGTGAAATGATTTTTAAAATTCACAGTGAGTCTCATGAAATCATAGCTTACAAATAAAAAGAACTGGAAATATAAAAATGTTGGCAAATGCTGACCAGATTCAACTCCCTCACTTCACTGATGAAAAACAGAAGGTTGGGAGCTTTGTCTAAGAATGTAAACACAGTAGATAGTGATAGAGGTAGAATTAGTACTGATCTGATTTTTTTCAATGACTTGACTAAATGATTGGTATTTTAACACTTCCAGGTTAAAATGAGAACAGTGTTCTCATGTTCAGTCCAGGAAAACAAAACCAAACTTGATCAACCTTCAATAGTTTAGCTGGAAACAACCGACTGGTGGAATAACTCAAATTCCAATCTATCGATCTGGCATCCCCTTCCTCTCAAGTATCTGCTTCTGGAAGACACAGAACTATAGCAACAGAATATCCCCACACCCTTATCTGTATGATGATAGTAAAATGATTATCTCCTTGGAAAGGCACACGAGGAGCGATTCAGTTGGAAGAGAAATTGGTTTCTGTCTCCAGGAGCTTCCCAAGCCCTCCCAGTTATACTGTGGAGAAAGTTGTTGCTCCTGTTATCTGTGAAGATGGGCTAGAGTGGATTCATGGTATGATCTGAACTGGCAAGGCCACACCAGCATGTCTACCAGTTGGGGATACAAAAAAAAAAAAAAATCCTTTTCCTTTTTCTGACTTCTGGCCCCTGACACCTCAGTTCAATTCAGTTCAGTTGCTCAGTTGTGTCTGACTCATTGCGACCCCGTGAATCGCAGCACGCCAGGCCTCCCTGTCCATCACCAACTCCTGGAGTTCACTCAAACTCACATCCATCATATCGGTGATGCCATCCAGCCATCTCATCCTCTGTTGTCCCCTTCTCCTCCTGCCCCCAATCCCTCCCAGCATCAAAGTCTTTTCCAGTGAGTCAACTCTTCGCATGAGGTGACCAAAGTTCTGGAGTTTCAGCTTTAGCATCAGTTCTTCCAGTGAACACCCAGTACTGATCTCCTTTAGAATGGACTGGTTGGACCTCCTTACAGTCCAAAGGACTCACAAGAGTTTTCTCCAACACCACAGTTCAAAAGAATCAATCCTTCGGCCTCAGCTTTCTTCACAGTCCAACTCTCACATCCATACATGACCACTGGAAAAACCATAGCCTTGACTAGACGAACCTTTGTTGGCAAAGTAATGTCTCTGCTTTTAATATGCTGTCTAGCTAGGTCTAGGTCTAGCCTGACACCTCACTGCTCCCCCTGTTCTCATGTGGGGTCAGTGCACCAGATCAAGACCTCAAGGGTCCCCACCACACAGAACTCAGCTTTACAGCTTAGCAGAGACCACAAGACTTGCTCCTGGGAACAACCCTCCAATTTAGGAGGACAAGCTTAGCTTTTTTTCCAGCCTGGTAGCTACTTCAGCATCAGGTAGCCCCAAATTCTGGATGTGGGGACCCACAACAATCTATCAAAAGAAGGATGGGAAATTGAGGTCAGTCCTACTGTAGGAGGTTTTCTTACCTTACTTTTGTTTTTTTCTTTAACCTGACAGGATTCCAACACATTGTGTCCAAATGATCTTCTCGCTTTTATATACCCTTGAGCTTGAGGTGGCTGCAAAATAGCAGGTCTTAGAACAAGCTCAGAATGTTTCACAGGACCTTAAAAGAACAGAATTAAAGGGTCAATATATCTTTAGTGAAATAATTTTCCTCTCAGTTTCTTATAATTTAATGCTTACTTTCTAAAGTCATGATTAAATGAGGGTTAATGTCAACTACCGCTGCTGTTGCTAAGTCGCTTTAGTTGTGTCCGACTCTTGCAACCCCACAGACAGCAGACCACCGGGCTCCTCTGTCCCTGGGATTCTCCAGGCAAGAATACTGGAGTGGGTTGCCATTTCCTTCTCCAATGCATGCATGCATGCTAAGTCGCTTCAGTCGTGTCCGATTCTGTGTGACCCTATGGACAGCAGCCCACCAGGCTCCCTTGTCCATGAGATTCTCTAGGCAAGAATACTGGAGTGGGTTGCCATTTCCTTCTCCATAATGTCAACTAATCAAAGTCAAAATAGCCAGTGAGTTGCCTAGTACTGTCTTCCTGCCCAGCTTTTACCCAATAGACCCAGGTTCAATCCCTGGGTTGGGAAGATCCCCTGGAGAAGGGAAAGGCTACCCACTCCAGTATTCTGGCCTGGAGAATTCCATGGACCACAGTCCACAGGGTGGCAAAGAGTCAGACATGACAGAGCAACTTTTACGTTCAGTTTCAATTTGATCATGGGACTTTGCTTACTAAATATATTCCTTCACGTGTTGTCACTCAACGCTACCACCATGCACACACATACACATTAAGACATGGATGGTAAAACATAAAATTTCTTTAAGTTTCACGTAATAAAAGAAGCTACAAACCTTGTTCTGCACTGTTGAGATCAGCATTCCTTTGCACAGAGTTTGATGTCATAAAAACATTGTTTTTCTTCACTGTAAAAAATATTTAGAAAATTTTAAACCTATGAACGAACATGTCAATTTCTGTTTTCACAGTATTGTACTGAACCCACCAGTAGATGCCACTGTTGGCACTAATCATGCAAGCGCTGAGGCTACTAAAAAGTGTAAAAGCAAAATGAGTTTTGCTAGTCTTTTACTCTCAGAAAATAAGTTAAAATTAGATCACTAATGAAATAGACAGTTTTCTTCAGAATCATGAAATCGACTATTGAGAGAAATTCTACAGATAATAAAATCTGAGTTGATAGTGAACCATCTATGTGCATTAATATATATTTCTTATAGAATGTGACAAAACTGTTAATAAATTCTGTCCCTTCCCCACTCTTTAATGATACCTGAAGAGAGAAGTAAAGATGACCATTATGCTAGGTTATCAGCGTGAACTGATGGGTTAAGACTGTGGTCTTGGCTGCAAGAATAGAATTATAGGCATACCAGAGAGATGTTGCTGATTGTCTTCCAGACCACTGTGATAAAGTGACTGTCGCAGTAAACTGAGTCACACACTGAGCTCGTTGGTTTCCCAGTGCATATGAAAGTTACATTTACACTATACCGTAGTCTAGTAAGTGTGCAATAGCAATATATGTAATTTAATTTAAAATCCTTTATTGCTATGAAAAACAGTATACCTACATTTAAAAATGCTTTATCACTGAAAAATGCTAAACGCCATCAGAGCCTTCAGCAAGTCATAATGTTTCTGCTGGTGGAGAGTCTTGCTTCAATGCTAATGGCTGCTGATTGATCTGGGTGGTGATTGCTGAAGGCTGGAGTGGCTGTGGCAGCTTCTTAAAATAACAATGAAGTTTTCATCATCAATTGACTTTTCCTTTCATGAATGATTTCACTGTAGCATGCATGCCGTGCTGGTTGATAACATTTTACCCACAGAACTTCTCTCAAAATTAGAGTCAATCCTCTCAAGCCCTCCTGCTTTATGAATATTACATTTATGTAACATTCTGAAGCCCTTGTCATTTCAACAGTCTTTATAGCACCTTCCCCAGGAGGAGATTCTGTCTCAGGTAACAACTTTCTTTACTCATCCATAAGAAGCAAATCCTCATCTGTCAGGTTTCATCCTGAGATAGCAGCAATTCAGTCACATATTCAGGCTCCGCTTCTAATTCTAGTCCTCTTTCTATTTCCACCACATCTGCAGTTACGTCCTCCGCTAAAGTCCTGAACACCTCAAAGTCATCTGTAAGGACCGTAATCAACTTCTTTTAAATTCCTGTTAATGTTGATATTTTGACCTCTTTCCATGAATTGTAAATGTTCTTAGTGGTGTTGAGAATGGTGAATCCTTTCCAGGTTTTCAAGTGCCTTTGTCCAGGTCCATCAGAGGAATCACTCTCTGTGGCAGCTAAAGGCTTACAAAATGTACTTATTAAATAATTAGACTTGAAAGTCAAAATGAATCCCTGATCCATGGGCTGCAGAATAAATGTTATGTTCTGTCTCTGCCTATGTTCAGTTGATCAGACATGTCCACTCTTAGGGACCCCATAGACTATAGCTTGCCAGGTTTCTCTGTCCGTGGGATTTCCCAGGCAAGAATACTGGGGTGGGTTGCCATTTCCTCCTCCAGGAGATCTTTCCAATCCAGGGACTGAACCTGCATCTCCTATGTCTCCTGTATTGGCAGGCAGATTCTTTACTGACCACTGAGCTACCTGGGAAGGTCAAATGTGTTAGCAGGCATGAAAACAACATTAATCTCACCATACATCTCCATCAGAACTCTTGGGTGACCAGATACATTGTCAATGAACAGTAATATTTTGAAAGGAATCTTTTTCTGAGCAGTGGGCTGCAATGGTGGGCTTAAAGTACTCATCAAATCATGTTGCAAACAGATGTGCTAACATCCAGGCTTTGTAGTTCCATTTGTAGAGCACACAGAGTAGATTTATCATAATTCTTAGTGGCCCTAAATTTTCAGAATGGTAAATAAGCACTGACTTCTATTCAGTCTCCAGCTGCATTAGTCCCTAACAGGAGAGTCAGCATATCCTTTGAAACTTTGAAGTCAGGCATTGACTTCTCCTCTCTAGCTATGAAAGTGCTAGATGGCATCTTCTTCCAGTATAAGGTCGTTCCATCTACGTTGAAAATCTGTGGTTTGGCTTAAGCCACCTTCTTTAGTGATCTTAGCTAGATCATCTGGATAACTTGCCGCAGCTTCTACATCAGCACTTGCTGCCTCACCTTGTACTATGATGTCATAGAGACAGCTTCTTTCCTTAAACCGCATGAACCAGCCTCTACTAGCTTCAGACTTTTCTTCTGCAGCTTCATCACCTCTCTCAGTCTATACAGAACTAAAAAGAGTCAAGGCCTTGCTCTGGATTAAGCTTTGGCTTGAGAAAATATTGTGGCTGGTTTGATCTTCTATCCAGACCACTAGATCTTCCTTCATATCAGCAATAAGTCTATTTCACCTTCTTATCATTCATGTGTTCAGTGGAGTAGCATTTTCAATTTCCTTTGGGGAGTTTTCCTTGGCATTTACATGTTTGCTAACCATTTGGTGCAGGAGCCCTAGCCTTTGACCTATCTTGGCTTTAGACATTCTTTCCTCACTAAACTTAATCATTTCTAACTTTTGATTTAAAGTGAGAGACATGCAACTCTTTCTTTCACTTGAATACTTAGAGGCCAGTATAAGGCTATTGATTGGCCTAATTTCAATATTGTTTTATCTCATAGAACAGGGAGGCCTGAAGACAGTGAGAGAGATGGGGGAAAGGGCTAGCTGGTAGAGCAGTCAGAACACACACATTTCTTAAATTTACCATCTTACATGAGAGCAGTTTAAAGTGTCCCACCTCCAAATTACTATTACAACAGTAACATCTAAGATCACTGATCACAGATCACCATAAAAAGTATAATAAGACTGAAAATTTTGAAATATTACAAGAATTACGAAAATGTGACACAGAGATACAAGGTGAGCAAATGTTTTTAGAAAACAAAGCCCATAGACTTGCTTGAGGTGTGGTTGCCACAAACTTTCAATTTGTAAAAATGTAATATCTGTGAAGCTCAATAAAACAAAGTACGCTTGTACTACAAATCTCAAAGAGATCACCTCTTGATGGCAAATTGCAAAGAGAGCAACCTTTGAGAATTGGATTAATGAAGATGAGAAAAGAATAAGGATTGCTTTTTTGAAGTGTTATAACATTATATATGTTGGGGTACAATTGCTTCTCTAATTCAAAGTTCAGTTACATGGTTTTTATGATCTTTATTGCTTCCCAGGTGGCTCAGTAGTAAAGAATCCGCCTACCAGTGTAGGAGAACCAGGAGACATGAGTTTAATCCCTGGGTCAGAAAGATCCCCTGGAGAATGAAATGGCAACCCACTCCAGCATTCTTCCCTGAAAAATCCCAATGAACATTGGAGCCTGGGGGGCTACAGTCCATGGGGTCACAAAGAATCGGACATAACTGAACAACTGAGCGCGCACACACACATGCATGATCTTTATAACTGAAAAATAACACTGAATGAGCCATTTAATTGTACTATTTGTCTCCTTCCAACACCACCAACATTCTGCACAACATAGAATGTGATAGTGCTTGGTAATATTTTATTCCTTTTCTTATGTGTGTCTGATCTTTAGAAAATGAACTGAAGCAATTATCTAGATAATTTAAAGTCATCTCTTTGCTTTATGCACAAATAACACCAAAACAAATCCTCTGGTATTAGAACCCCTCTTCCTCTTAATGTCTATAACTTGTCAGGCAGGTATAGATGGGGCTTATTGAACTGGGACCTATCTCTTCTGTATCTGAAAGGTGTCTGACATTGATGCCCAGTCACACTTGGCATTGTTAATAAGAATATAAATTCATTAGTTTCATGTGATTCCTGGGTAGAATCCATTAAAAGAAAGTGAATAGGTTATATTTTCTATTTCTTGTGGGTAAGCTTAACTTGGAAAAAGCAGTTTGTTGTTCAGTAAAAACAAAAATATGCAAGACTACAAATTATATTTCTTTTGGAAATAATGACAAAGAGACTTTAATTTTTCATTTTATACCTTTCAGGTGCTACTTGAATTTGTTACTAAGGGTGGTTTTTTTAAAATGTAAAGATTAAATAGGTTTTACAACAATGTGAATATACTTAATGCTTCTGAACTGCATACTTTCAAAAAAGATTTTAAAAAATCATAATCTTGACATAGAACATGTTTCAATCATTTCAAATATTTTATTATGATAAAATAGTTTTACTTAGCAAAGCATTACAAATTTAAATAAAAAGAAGAATGAAAAATTCAAAAGGAATGATATCCTAAACTTTAGAATATAAATTTAAAGCATAAAATTTAGAATGAGAATCTAAGCATCATTATATATTTGAGTACTACAAATATTATAAGCCATATAGATGGACAATAATAAGAAAAACAAAGCAAGTTTTTTACAGAGCTGCATTATATAAAAGAAAGCTATCATAAACATGAAATCCTAAAGAACATTATCAAGTTTAAATTTTCTACCAAAAATAAACAGATATACTGTGTGGATTTGTGGGGCTAGAATTCAGATGGTATTCATCCATGCATACTTTGCTAAGACCCCTATTTTATTTGCCATTAAAATGTCAGTGGTTAACAGTAGCTGAAAAGAAAGCCTATCATGAATGAGAATGGATCTTGAAAAGTCAGTGTCGGACTTGAGGTTCTAAAAGTTCTTTTTCATTTGGCCCAGAAAGAGGGAAGGCTGGGAGGTCCGTGAAGGATGACAGTGTTAGTCACTTCTGGGACAAGGATGATGCTAAAAACAGATTGCAAACTGAAGTCAATAGGGTTTTGTTTATCTTTTCATTTGGATTTTGCTGTTTTGGAAAAGTTTCTTTGTCACCAGTTTAGAAAAACCTTTGCATTTTTATTGATTAAAAATAGTGTGCCTCCAGTGAGGATGATATCAGTTCAGTAAATCTTTGCATGCTCATCAGGTATGAGACCTTCTGTCAGGCATGAAGATGACCTCAAGGAGCTCTCAGTAGAGGAGACAGACATGCATATAAACAGCTACATGGCAAGAAGAGGGCCTGTGATCCATCACAAACGGAGTCACCAGAATGCTTGGAGTGTAGAAAAGAGGCAAACTAAGTTACTGATTGATTCAAAACACAGTAGATGATAAAGCTCTTAGAAAAAGGGTCTTTTTAAAATACAGACATCTGTTTAAGGAGATGCTTACTTAGAAAGAAATAGCGGTTTGCCCTAATTGTAAAGCTAATTCTGTAGCTAGTTTCTGTAATGCAGAAACTTTGGGAACACAGCAAAATACAAAGGGAGAGGATGTTCAGATAACTTGTAATCCCATTTTATCTAGATAACCATTGTTAACACTGTGGCTTATGTCCTTTTGGTCTTTTTTTCCGATGTTGGTAAGTTAAATTTTAAATAATAACTCACTGTATTCTATAGACTGCTGTTTTCACATAATAATATATTAGAAACACCATCCAATGGGTATATTTTTAAACATTACCTGTCTGAAAATTTCCTAGTAGTATCACACTCAGAGTACACATAGCAGTGAACACTCAACAGCCCGGACTATCCCTACCTCCTTGGTTCTGAGAATCTGTAGTATGCCAAGTAAAAGATGAAGCTCGGACACGCTTTCTTGAAAACTCATTGCATTCTGTAAGAAATTCAGTGTGAAGGGTAAAATTGATTGCAATAACAAATTAGTTTCAATCCATGATATGAGAGGAGAAGTATAATTTCCTCTTCTCTAGATATATCATTGTTTGACAACATGTTAATTCCTGAAACTCAGTTTTAAATATTGGGGTTAATAGCTTGGTCGTTATAAACTGACAAGCATATCATCCTACTGTGAAACAGAAACAAGTGGCTTTGACAAAAAATTATATACAAATTCTGAAATTGTATAGAGAATGTTTTTGGAAGGTTGGAGGACAACCAGTGGAGAGTCATAGGCTTTTAGTATTGCTAACATAATATTCTCAGGGACCTATATGTCATCTTTCAAAACAAAAGCCAGTCTATCTGTGTGCTTAAAAACAAGAAAAAATGATTAGATTTTATATATTCTGTGCCACATGCCAAAATGTTTTTGCCTGCTTGTTTCTTGATAAAAGATTGCGTTTGAAATATAGGATACAAATCATTACCACGTCCTGCTGCTTCATATAGGGTGTCTTCTGCAGGTCTCTGGAAGGAAACAAAGCTGCCAATGAGAGCTGAGTGTTTGTTATTTTCAAATCACATTTCCACCCTGTCATTTCATGAGGAAGTTCTAAAAAGCCAGGTCTTTTCAGCTAGGCTAGGAAAAGTGGCTCACTAGGGATTGGGTTTTTCTTTAGTTTTGGGGGTAGTAGGGTAAATTGTCTGCATAAGCAATAATGAGTAACAACAAAATACTAGTTAGCTGAAGTTAGCATGCTGCTAATACACTCATGTCTTTCAAAGCAAGTGCTTTTAGTATGAGGCTGAAAAAAGCAAATGGAGTCCTTAAGATTTCTTTTGAATCATATATTGCAGTTTAGAACTTATTTTATATCCATTTTAAGCTAGGTCAGTGGTCAGGACCCATCATGAGCCTTAACTCTTCTAATCTCTTTCAGCCCCTCCCCTTCCCAGTCGCTCCAGAAAAACCAGATAATTTTGATAAAAATTATCTTATCCATAGTTTCAGGATAAGGTCTCTGGCTTCCCATTTCAGCCAAATTGCTATCAGCAAATCCCTACTATGTAAATATTCTGAGTTACAACTCTTGCTATGTGAAAAAAAATAAGTTTATGCAGCAGTGATATAATTTAGTACAGCTAGCTTCTCAAAATAGTCTTCTTCGTCAGAGTAAAAATCAAACAAAGAAAAGTAACTTGACCTTACCTTAAAAGTTTGTTCTCTCTTTTCAAAAATAAATATTGGCTGAGCAATGATAGATTTTTCTGTAAAAGAAAAAGAACATGCAAGAAATCAAACAACACACTGACATTTCTAACACCAACTAAAAATACTTGAAGATATTTTGGTTTTGTATTTTTCCCTGTCTTTGGGTAAACTCCAAACTGTTTTATATTAATGGTTTAATTGGCATATTTACAAATGATTTTAACAGCTAATTACAGAAAGAAATACTTGGGGAAAGTAATATGTTTCCATAAATAGAGAGATCACTCCATCAAAAGAACATCCTTTAAGTGTTTAAGGAAAAGAAAATACAATTACCTGCATTTAGAAACTCATCATGACACAGTGAGTAACACTTTTAAAATAAATAATAAAATATAAAAATATTTAAACTTTTTAAATAAAAAATTTCAAAGGATGAAAAATCACATCTGAAAATAGTACTTCTACTCGGATTGAATCTCAAATATAAATGGTATAGATATATTTAAATGATCCAGAATTAATCCATATTTCCTCGACTAGAGTAGCTATATACTAAGTCATGTTTTCAATATTTAGACTAAGAATCAGTTCTAAACAGTGTTGTAAAGTAATTTGTCTTCATCCCTTCCAACCTTATTAATCTTTCATATTTTCCTATCTTAGGTAATGCTAGAAAGGAACTCATCACTCATGAGTGATGACAGCATTAAACATCAGCACTCTAAAATTCATAGGGAAGATTATATAGTTGTAAAAAGCTTGGGCTCTGGAGGTAGGGAAGCATGTGTTCAAATATAAGTTCCACCTGTAATTGACAATATACTTTTGGAAACAATATGCCTGTGCCTTTAGTTTTTCCTCTCCCCACCCCCTAAAAAGATTATAACAGTACTTAAGAGCTTGTGTGAACATTAAATGGATTTTTAGATATAATTGCTTAGATTTTGACAAGACCCAAAAAAGCCTGAAAGAAAGGATATTCAATATGTGGTGTGACACCAATCCTGATTCCAAAACTCACAGCTGACAGGCTAACTTATGACTGGACTTTCTGGATAAGCCCAGATATGACCTCAGAACTTTTCTCATTTTAGACTTCCCACAGCCATTACTGACGTGTTGTCCTGGTATAGAAGCTGAGGTAATTTTCCATCACTGGCTGAGTAAATAGAAGTCTAGCTGAAGAATTTCGAGGAACTACCAGATAATTATATCTTTTATATGCCAGAAAGGGACTCTCTAGTTACCCACAATCTTATCCCATAATAGTGTGTCAAAACTCTGCCAGACCACCCACTGCCGGCTCCTGGGCCCCTGTGAACTTGGGCACCTTCTTTCAGTCCAGCGAGATAAGCGTCACCTTTCTTATGCAAGCGTTTCCTGTACTGTCTGCCCTTCGAGCCAAGTGAACCACAGCAGGAAATGCTTAACAACATACTGGCTTTGCCATCTAGATTAAACTGTAGCTCCACTCTGCCTTCTTTCTTAGAACAGGCTCCTTTTTCAGCCATTACATTGGGTTTAAGAAGTGAGATCTCTAATGACTTTGAAAGAAAATAGTTTTTGTGAATGTGTAGTGGAATACTTATAAACTGGAATACTAAGTGGGCCTCTTCTAAATTGGACTTAGATGGTCATCCTTAAAGTAGTATGACTTGACCTAAATCTAAACAAATAACAAGTTGACTTTTCCTCTATAAAAAGAAAAAAAAAAAAAGAACAAAAAATAGGCAGAAGTGATCTTCATGGCAACATTAAGTAGAAATTATACAGGGTTACTTGTAGTTTGGAGGGCATATGGTAAAGTAGGAAGGCAGTTTTTATTCATCAGATCAACAAATATTTATTGATTTTATATATATATATATATTTTAACTAGATACACATTGTCTGGATGAAGGGTTATTAGCCTCACTGTAGCCATCTACTCTCTCTAACACTGTCCAGCTCATTAGTTAGAAAGCAGGTTAGTTACCTGTTAGAAAGTTACCTGTTAGTTAGTTATCTACTAGTTAGAAAGGAGGTTAGCTATCTCCTCTCCCATCTAGATTCTCTTCCCCTCTCCCAAGGCAAGCCTTTGACTCCAAAGACAAAGTTAAAAGTAAACACTTACCAAGCGGTTAGGTTCACAGCAATTTTCTACCCTGACCCAATAGGAAAACTTGAAAATAAGATCACGGTCCTTAAAGTGGTATATTTTAAGTTTCTATCCTTTTTTCTTTCTAATATGTTCATTGATCACTTGTTCATTAATCCACTTATTCAACAAATATGTGTTGAGGAGTGACTATATCCAAGACACTTTGCAAGGCAAGAGAGAGAGGACAGTGGTATAAGATGAGGCTGATGATGAAAATGGAGTTTTGAAAAGCCTTGCAGTTTGTGCCAAGGAGTTTTGTTTTTATTCCAAGAAAGACAGAAAGCCAATAAGAGATTTTAAGTGGGGGAGTGATTCACTCTGATATGTATTTTGTTTTTGAAGATCACTCTGCCTGCTGTGTGGAAAATGGCTGAGAGGGGGAAGGGAGTGAGAGAGAGGAAATAAGGAATCTAGGAGGCTAGTCTAAATCTAGAAGAGAACTGACAAGATTGCTCTTTATCTCTTTCTTATTCTCACATACATGATTTTTTTCAGGAAAATGGAATAATTAAAAGTTTAAAATACAGTCTTCTGTTAAAGGGAATGAAAATGAGATGGGGAAGAAAAATTTTAAAGACTTTAAAAATTTTTGTTTTGCCTGTTTTAAAGTTCATGTGGTATTTAAGGAATGCCTATATTCATTGTTGTTTTCTAAAATGCTTCATTAAGAGAAGACATTCATTCATCCCACAAATGTTGTATTAAGCACTTGTGATTTAGAAGTGTGATGGTGTCCCAAAGTTGTCTCCAGCCCTTTGCGATCCCATGAACTGTGTAGCCGGCCAGGCTCCTCATGAAATTCTCCAGGCAAGAATACTGGAGTGGGTTGCCACTTCCTGCTCCAAGGAATCTTCCTGACTCAGGGACTGAACCCACATCTCCTGCTTGGCAGGCAGATTCTTACCACTGAGCCCCCTGGGAAGCCCTTTACATACAGAAGGGGCACAAAAGTACCATCTATGTAACTCAGTCAATCTCAGTTCATTTGTATTTCTGCTCCAAAATGGAGGAATACTGTGGCCAAGCACTTTTATCTGTCACCTTGTCTAAATTAATTCTTTAAATTTATTTATGGGTTAAATGTGATTTCTACCATGTTCCCAGATACTTTCAGATGAGGAAACTGAGGCTCCATTAAGCAGCTTGCTCAAAGTCACACTAGTAGTAAGGGAGAAAAACCTTTAAACCCAGCCTGCCCTCCTATAAGACCATTTTCTTAGCTCTCACTGGTCATACTAACATACCTGCAACTCTACCAGCACAATGTTATGTTCTCACTGTATAATACACACCATCCAGTACCACACCGGGGAAAAATCAGCATAAAATCATAGCACTCACACTTTTTTAACCTTGTCAATGCTGATTGATCATGCATATGTATCTCTACTATGTCAAAAATCACAATGAAACAATAATAAAGGCTTGGGTAACTTTTTTTGGTTGGGAAACCAGAGAGCAGGGAGGAGAGGTACCACAAAGACAAGGACAACTGAAGGCAAAAAACAGTGACAGAATTTTGGAAGCTATAAAGTAGAAGAATAAGTGATACCCTTCAGCCAGCTGTGGGGCTTCTAAAGAGGCAAGCTGGCTGACTCCCCACAGAGCTACCAAAAGTCCAAGGATGGGTATCACTGAGTATTTCTGGAAGCAGAAGTGAAGACTGGCTCAAAATAAGAAGTAGTTTTGTCTATTTGAGAACTAAGCAACTGTCACCCTCTCACTCAAGCAGAAGACTTAAGGGTTCCTCCCTAGAAAAGATGAAACAGCAGACAAAGCTTAAAGTGGAGATTCTATAATGAAAAGATGGGCATTAGGTGAAAGTTTACATACTCTGTTAGTTTCCTGCTGTTGCTATAACAAATTAGGACAAGCCTGGTTCTTTAAAACTATACAGATTTATAATCTTAAAGTCCTGGAGGCCCGAAGTCTACACTGGGCCAGCAGGTTTGTGTTCCTCCTGGAGGTTCAGGAAAGACGCCATGTCCTTTCCTCTTCTAGCTTCTAGAGGCCGCCTCACATCTTGACCTGTGGCCCCGCATCACTCCAAAGTCCACTTCTACTGTTATATCTCTCTGTGACTCTGACGGTCGCTGTCTTCTTTGTCCTATGATGACTTTGGGACGGCAGTGTGCCTATGCAAATCATCTAAGATAATCCCCCATCTCAGATCCTTAACATCTAGTGGGTTTCTTTTGCCACAAAAGGTACACATTTATAGGTTCTGGGCATTAGGATATTGACATCTTTAGGGAGCTGTTATTCTTCCTATCATGCATACAAAATATTAAAGTTCTGAGCACTCTCTACTCAGCTCACAGAACGGTGGCAGCCAGGTTTACTTCCTTTAGGCAGGAAAATTATAAGATTTTTCTCTGGAGAGTCTGACTGATCCCAAAGAAGAGAAACAAAAGATACTGACAAAGGGATTTATTGGTGAAAGATCAAACCAGATGATGAGTCTCCAATTCAAGTGTATAGCCACCAGTGAGCTTTTTAGTGAGTGCCCCTTTCTTAAATACAAGCAGGTAATCAAGGGTCACCAGACATAAAAATTCAGTGACTGAGTGAGTGAACAGGAGGAAAGGAAATTGGAGGGAAAAGACTATACAGAGAGCTTAAGGTATATTTTATTAAATTATATGTATATAATTTATTTTCATACATAAATTATATGTGTAATATGCATACAATTAATATCTTCACAAATATGAAATGTCCATGAAGCAAAATCAGAATACTACTTTTTTTAGAAAAAGCAACACAGAGCAAGAATAAGCTTTTAGAAATTTAGACTTTAAAATATCTATCAAAAGAATCAATACTGACTTAAAAATCAATAGATTTGGAGAATATAATTGTGTAAATAGCCCAGAGCAAAAGAACAGAAGTGAAAAATATGAGAATATATAAGAAAACTCAGATGATGAATCCAAGAACCACTTCAATAACCAATAGAAGCTCTACAGAAAGAGAATAGAGGAAAAAGATGTGATGAAATCATCAACAAATAAATCATTAAAATTCCCCCAAATCAAAAGACCTAAGTTTCCAGTTTGAAAGAGCCAACACAATACTTAGAACAATACATGAAGACAGAATAATACCTCTGAAATCTTAGAATACTACAAAGAAAAGGTCCTATTGGCACGGAGAAGGGAGTAAAGTCACATACAGAGAGTCAGGTGTCAGAATGACTTTCAGAGTCACAACAACAATCCTGTAAAAAATTGGTATAGATGATTTTATTTACAAAGCAGAAATAGAGACACAGATGTGGGAATGTGTATGGATACTAAAGGGAAAGGCAGGAGGATGGGATGAACTGGTAGATTGGGACTGACATATAAACATTTGACAGTAGTAGTGTTAGTCGCTAGTCATGTCCGACTCTTTGTGACCCCGTGGACAGTAGCCCCCACACTCCTCTGTCCATGGGATTCTCCAGGCAAGAATACTGGAGTGGGTTGCCATTCTCTTCTCCAGAGAAACACTTGATACTATGTATAAAATAGGTAACTAATGAGAACCTACTGTGCTGCACAGGGAACTCTACTCAGTGCTCTGTGGCGACCTAAATGGGAAGGAAATTTTAAAAAGAGGGGATGTGTTGTAGATGCATAGCTGATTCACTTTGCTGTACAGCAGAAACTAACACAACATTGCAAAGCAACGTTGTTTTCAAATTCCAATAAAAAATTTTAAAATAAAAAATCCAAGGAGCAATGCTTTTAACACTCTGAAAAGATTTCCAATCTAAAACTATGTGCTAATATAAAGTATTGATCAAGTGTAATGACATAATAAAAACATTTCCAACTGTAAACTCTCAAATTATGTATCCCATCTACACCCAGTCTCAGGATGCCTCTAAAGGAGGTGCTTTACCAAAAAGAGCTGGTAAACTAAGGAACCAAGAAACAGGGGCACCAACTCAAAGAGATGAAGGCAGCCTCTAGGAAAATGGTGAGAGGATAGCCCAAAACGACCACAGAACACCAATGGCAGAGAAAAATCAGTCCACGATGGGGGAGGTCCCTGAAGAAATGCTAGAAAAGAAGTCTCCAAAAAGATGCCAATCTATGTTCAATGTAGGATGCAGGATGCATGGGGCTGATGCACAGGATGATTCAAGTAGAGGATGTGGGGTGGGAGGTGGGAGGGGGCTTCGGCATTGGGAGATTGTGTTCACCTATGGCTGATTCGTGTCAATGTATGGCAAAACAAATACAGTATTGTAATTTAAAATAAAATTTAAAAAAAAGATGGAACTAAAAGCAATTGAATATCTCAAGTAACTGAATATTTTGAAATGATATATAGATCATTTGAAGAAAGTTTGGGGATTGACTGGCACCTAATACGTGCAGAACTAAGAAAACAAAACAAAACGATGGCACAATTATTAAATCCAGAAAAAACAAAAAGTTGAGCAGTAAAAGAAAAGTTATCAGAATATATTTCATGGCTACAGTGATGTGAGTACTGAATATTGATGTAATCAAGCTTCTAATATAACTATTTTGGGAAGATGGGGGAATGAAAAATGTACATGTGTTCGTGGTAGTAGTTGAAGGGGTCAGAGAAATCTATGAAAGGAACCTAAATTCTTCCACAGTCTCAAACCACTAGCACCTAAACATAAATATAAAAAGGTATTAAAATTTTAAAAAGAGATATTAAAAATAGATGTATAAAAAGGTAGAACTAAATCCCTGGTGCTTGGTTATAGGCCAGAATACTGGAGTGGGTAGCCTTTCCCTTCTCCAGGGGATCTTCCCAACCCAGGGATCAAACCCATGTCTCCTACATTGAGGGCAGATTCTTTACCAGCTGAGCCACAAGGGAAGCCCAAGAATACTAGAATGGGTAGCCTATGCCTTCTCCAGGGTATCTTTCCAACCCAGAAATTGAACTGGGGTCTCCTGCATTGCAGGCAGATTCTCTACCAACTGAGTTATCAGAAAAGCCCTAGTTATATGGAGGTTAACACAAAAGATGGCTGTGAGTTGGATGCTGTTACTTCTGGGGACCCAGAAAAAGGCAAAGAAAGGAGCAAGGAGGAGATTGCAATTTTTTATTTTCTAGAAAAGTCTTGTAGGACTATTTGGTTCCTTAAGCCACACAAATATATATATACACATATATATATAAAAACTTTGGAAAAGGAAAAACTAAATTTAAAAATAATTTTTTTCTACCATCGTGTCAAACACCCATGATTGAAGGACAATTCTCATGCTCCTGACCAATGATAGACTTCTTATTGAGTTATATTGCTTAACAAGCATCCACTATCTTATTTCTTGGATCCAACTGTTCTTTGCATAGAAATATATGGAAATAAAGGTGTGAGCAAGACAGATTCATTGGGTTCAGCGTGCAATAAAAACCTCTGAACGACTAAAGATCTGCTCTTCGTAAAGCTGTCTAATCCATTGAAAGACCTTTTATGTTCTTGCCCTTCACCTTCATTCAAAACACTCCTTCACATCTCCAAACAAGAATGCAATCTTGTGCATGATGCCTAATGATGGAACTTTGTTCTTCAGGATTCTAAGGTAATGTATGGTCAGTGTTAACAGTAAATATACACTCCTTTTCTCCCCATTCTTATGTGTACCATCATTTTCCCCAAAATTTTGGGTTAGTTGTAAGGTCTTGTTCCTACCTTTTTTTCCCCCCAGTATATTTAATTAGCACTCAGTCTCTGACAAAAGGGCGTCCTTGTGGCTCAGAGGTTAAAGCGACTGCCTGCAATGCGGGAGACCTGGCTTCAAACCCTGGGTCTGGAAGATCCCCTGGAGAAGGAAATGGCAACCCACTCCAGTATTCTTGCCTGGGGAATCCCATGGACGGAGTAGCCTGATGGGCTACAGTCCATGGGGTTGCAAAGAGTCGGAGACAACTGAGTGACTCTGACAAAGCTATTTCATGTAGAAAAGTAAGTGGAGGATTTTCAGTCACCTCAAAGGAGGAGGTTTGAAAGTATCCACTGAGCCAAAAGCAGATCTGGAAGAGAAGGAAGAGACAGAACAGAGTGCCTTTGGCTGAGAGCCAGCGGGTACAGGGGCAGGCAGCTCCAGGGGCCCCAGGTTTCTGCTATGTAGCTTCTCCCATCTAGAATCTGGCAGACTGCTTCATCCTGCATGGTAGTTTAGAATGGTTAAGGTGAAAATTCAGTTCTCCAGATTGGATAGAACCAGGCTAATGCAACTAGGGCCGAAAAAGTTGTGGAAGCAATCTTGGCAACAATACCCCTGGGAGGACTGGGCATTGCCAAATAGGTCACCGCTAATTGCTACTAGGGGAATTATCCACTTGGACCGGGCCCCTGCATTGTCCTCTGCCTTTCTTCCTGGGTCTTCCCATGTGTCTCTGCCACATCCTCTTCTCCCATTTCTTCTCCTGTGCACAGTCTCACCCCAAGCTCCACTACTCTCCTTTATGTCACTGTCCTCTTCTCCTCTTTCACTCGTGTCTGGCTCTCTCGACTGCTCTAAGCATGGATTTTGGAGTTATGAAGTCAGATAATCCTAGAGATGTGCTTTAAAAGAGGACTCCCCAAGTGGCTCAGATGGTAAAAGCGTCTGCCTACAATGCAGAAGACCAGGGTTTGATCCCTGGGTCAGGAAGGTCTGGAGAAGAAAATGGCAACCCACTCCAGTACTCTTGCTTGAAAATCCCATGGATGAAGGAGCCTGGTAGGCTACAGTCCATTGGGTTGCAAAGAGTCGGACACGACTGAACGACTTCACTTTCACAAGCCTTCGCTCTCTCATCTCTCTTGGCATATATTTTCAAAGGGTTGTTATGAATGAAGAGTGAAGCAATGTGTGCATGTGTGACTACCTGGAACAACTTCTTCAAAACTTTTTGAAGCAAGGCAGAATTTCTGTCCATCCATTTGCCATATACACACACATCTCTACACATATCTGCTTCCCTGGTGGCTCAGTCAGTACAGAATCTGCCTGCAAAGCTGGAGACTCGGGTTAGATCCCTAGGTTGGGAGGATCCCCGGGAGAAGGAAATGGCAACCCACTCCAGTATTTTTGCCTGGGAAATCCCATGAACAGAAAAGCCTGGCGGACTACAGTCTGTGAAGTCGCAAGAGTTGGACACGACTGAGCGACTAAACCACCTACACATACCCAGGTACATACATCCACATGTATACATGCATGCCTAAACCTATGGCAATATGTCAGAGCTCACACTGCAAGGAATACACTCAAAGTTAGCTTCCCTGCCCTCCTCCCCCCAGTCCCATGACACTGCCGTCACCTAGCTCCCCTGTGAGCTCTGGGGGAAATTTTCTCATTGTTCCTCAAAGTTCTTTCCTTTTCCTTTCACTTATTACCTTATTCTTATCCCTGCTTTTCTTCTCACTCCTCCTTGTTGCACTCCAATTTTTATCTTTTAATATCAGAAAGTTTCAGAATTTAGGACATGGTCATGGTCCATTGATAGTTTTAGAGGTCCTTGCTCCTCACAGTGTGGTCCATACAGACAGCAACAATGACCGGGGGACTTGTTAGAAATGCAGGCTCTTGGGCCCCATTCCAGACCTACTGCCTCAGAATCTGCATGTTTACAAAATCCACAGTTGGTCTGTGCTCATGTTTGGGGAAAAGTCTTCTAGAGCACCTCTAGGTGTTTGCCCATTGAGACCAGATCTAGGAAGATGGAAGTGAAGACTCGTGGAATCTACAAGTCCTACAAGAGGTTTAGTGACTAAACCTCCAGAGATTTTGAATAACCTGATAATGAATGAGAAAATAATTACTACTCAAACCACATACTATGATTATTTTGATTCAGTGTAAGATGAAGTCAAGGGCTACTCTGAAGACCTAAAAAGAAATGTCTGTAGTTAGGATACTGAAATCAGTCAGTCAGATATTCTGCTTGAAACAATGAATGATTTCCTCTCTGATGCATTTTCTCTCTTCTGTTTTAATAATATGTCTGAAATCTGAGTAAAGGAAATTTTTGTTTAGAAAATATTTTGGCTTGGGTTTATTAAATGTCCCAAATGTTAAAATGCTTATTTCTGCAAAGCAAAAATTTAGCCTGAAAGCATAAACTACATCAAAATCATTTTGTCAGAGTTCAAAATTTTTCAACAGGAATTTAAAACATCTAAAGTCTCAACTATAAAAATATCTTGTAGAAAAAAGATAAATTATGGCAGGTGATCTTAATCTCTGTATGGAACCTCAGGAAGAAGAGATGTAGAAGGTCTGAATCACAATCCTGATTTTAAATAAAGCTTCAAATCTATAAATATTAATTAAATTATTATAAGATAGTTTGAACAAATGACAACTTACAGCCCCAAAAGAAAAAGGAATCTGTGCCAATTCACAATGAAACTCTAGACATAAGACATTCTGTACTCATCTCTAGCTATCTATGGAGGAACTCTGTAAAAATACAAAAGCTATGAACTGAATAACAGATTACCCACCAAAATATTTTTAAAAAATATGTCTTTATAAAAGGAGATGGTAAAGCCACAGTCATTGTTAACTATGATGGGATACTCAATTCTTCTTTATCAGATGGTTTGTACTGACTGACTTGAAGGTAAAATAATCAAGACGCTAGAGGGAAACAGGCGGTTCATACCAGAAATTTCCAAGCTGAACCTCACAGAGCACCAGCTCGACTTGAGACACAAGAGAAATGGATGCTACTGGAACAATTCCAGCCTGGTCGTCCCTGCTTAAGTTACAGTCAATTGTGTGCTCTGAATACAAGCATGTTGTAATAAATACAGTATATGAAGTAAAAGGGAGCTTCCCTGATGGCTCAGTTGGTAAAGAATCCACCGGCAATGCAGGAAACCCAGGTTTGATCCCTGGGTGGGGGAAGAGCCTCTGGAGAAGGAAATGGCTACCTACTCCAATAATCTTGCCTGGAGAATCCATCAACAGAGGAGCCTGGCGGGCTACAGTCCATGGGGTCACAAAGAGTCAGACATGACTAAACATCTGAGTATATTATTATATCAAGTAATAGGAGAAAATACTGGCTCTTTTCAACACAGTTGTGAATTTTTTGAACTATTCTAGATTTTTGTTGGAAATGGAGTTATAAACTGCCTACTCTAAGAAATCTAGCACTTTTTGATTCATTGTGAGCACACACTTGAGAAAAAAGAATAAAACAAAGGAAGCTATTCTTTTTCTCATCAATACCACACTGATAAATGACTCATTTTCAGAATGGGGCATTCTAAAAAGGACATTGGAGAAGAAGATGAGAAAACTCTCTCTCAACCCACTGAAAACAACCATTACCACCAAGAATTTTGTCTAATCCATCCCACTTTCTGAATTCATCTGCTTCTTATGCTGCTAATCTTCAAGAGATCCATTCATTGTAAATTCCAAAGACTTTAGACTCTTTTCTCCACTGGTTTGTGTTGTTGCTGTTGTTCAGTCACTAAGTCATGTTTGACTTTTTGCGGCCCCATGGGCTGCAGCATGCTAGGCTTTCCTGTCTTTCACTGTCTCCGGGAGTTTGTTCAGATTCATGTCCATTGAGTTGGTGGTGCTATCTAAACATCTCATCCTCTGCCCCGCCCCTTCTCCTTTTGCCTGGTTTGTATGTTGGTTTAAATCTAGACACAGATCGGTTTTGAAAAACCAAGACATAAAAATAAAGTATCTGATGTGAGCCAGAACCAAAAAGAACCAGAGGTTGTATCACACAGAGACCTTACTACCCTTCTGGAGGTAGGACCAAGGCCCTGAAACACCTCACCCCAACCTCAACACCAAATCATTCTGCTTAGTTTATAATCCAGTTATATGGGACCGTGGGCTGTGGCCAGTGACTTGGTTTCATTTGCATTTTAGAATATGGAGATTTGCAGCAGAAACAATTCAGTTGAAGGCAAATTCTCATTTCTTAAAATCATTTACTTCACTGATGTCATTATAGGGCTTCCCTGGTAAAGGACCCATCTGCAGTGCAGAAGATGCAGGAAACACAAGACCCATCCCTGGGTCGGGAAGATCCCCTGGAGAAGGAAATGGCAAACCACTCCAGAATTCTTGCCTGGACAGAGGAGCTTGGCAGGCTACAGTCCACTGGGTCACAAAGAGTTGGACACAACTGAGCACGCATGCATAATGTCATTATAAATATGGAAGTTCACAGATTTTAAAAAACAGAGAACATTCATTAAGGCATTTGATACAAAGCATCTGGCAATATCACTGTTGATCAAAATACAGTGACGATGGAGGAAGCTGGCTTTATATTTTTGAGAGTTCTGTAATGGATCCCAAAAGACATGGTCATCACGTGCAGTGTGCTTTATGCTGGGGAATGATCAGTAAGTTGAACTGTTTCACGAAAACCTTCTTGTTTTCCAACAGATGTTTTCAACAGCCTACACAGCATACTCCATTAAATTTTACTATTGTTTCACTGTCAAAACATGACTGTTTGAATTATTTCTTTCTCTTTCTTCTTAAAACAGTGCCATATGGCATGCCTATGCATATCATGACTATTTTTTAACCTTTTGCCTTTTGAAATATTTAGCTTTACATGACCTAAAAGTTAGACCTTGCTGATCTCCCATGGTGCTTCTTGTATGCATATGTGTAATGTGAAAATGTATGTTTGCATCACACTTCACCTGTTATCAAACACCTTTAAATATATTAATCTTTGGTGACTAAGTAAATGACTACTGGCGGCAGAAAGTGTGTTTTAGAAACCTAAACTTTGCCAAAAACCAGACTGAATTGAAATTCTATCTCCTCAACTAACCGTGTGAGCCAAGGCAGGTCATGTGACCCTCCGAGCCCAAATTTACTCATTTGTAATTAAATAGGGATAGTAAGACTTGACAAAGTTGTAAGGATTAAATGAGGTAATGGAGGTAAAATGCTAAGCCTAGCACCTGGCATGTGAGAAATGCTCAGTAAACTGCAGCTCTTACATGATATAATCCTTAAGAGGTAAGTTATTAGACCCTTGGCTCATGAGAGAACTAAGGTTTCAGAATTACAAAATGTACCCAAGGTCACACAGCTAGAGTACTCAGGAATCTTGGACTAAAACACGAGTGTGTGTACGTGCTAAGCCACTTCAGTCGTGTCTGACTCTGTGCAACCCTGTGGACCGTAGCCCACCAGGCTCCTCTGTCCACGGACTGCTCCAGGCAGGAATACTGGAGTGGGTTGCCATGCCCTCCTCCAGGGAATCTTTCTGACCCAGGGATTGAACTTGAGTCTCTAATGTCTCCTGCATTGGCAGGCAAGTTCTTTACTACTAGCATCACCCAGGAAGCCCCAAAATACATGAGAGCCGACTCCAGAGCTCATGCGTTTTCCTCTAAGGAAGGCTCCCTCTTGGCCTAGTTAAATGTCCACTTCTCGGTTTTTCTCTGATGCTGTGATGCCCCTGTGCGGCAGTGGCCCTCCTGTTTCTGTAGTCTATGTGAGACGGGTCGATCTGTCAGCCCAGAGTATGTGTAACTTCCTGAACTTCTGTTTTGCCGTCTGTAAACATGCAAGATGCTTCACTTATTCTTACCATTTTCTGTTTGTATTCTGACTTTTAAAAGGTTTGTTCGAGAATATGGGCAGGCAAATGGCATGGTGAGCCTAGCTATTTAAAACCTCCATGTCAATACTTTATTTTCAGCCCCTGGCAAAAATGACTCAGAAGAATGCATTACTTTTGGCAAAACATACCCAGTTTCTCCCTAATTTGAAGGTGTTATTTTATCTATAAATATTGCATAGAGAATATGGACTAAGTATGCTTTTGTGATCAGGTTACCTGTCATCTTCAGTGACGTGACCATGTTTGTCAGCAGCAAATGTGCGCCCTCTGGATTGACAATGCTGGAAAGGGCTGTTGGCTCTTCCTCTCCACCCTTCCTTCTTTTTGCCTGTGGGGTACTAAAGATGCAGAACGTGTCCTGCGATGTTCCTAGTCCACTCAGTGCCATTTGGAAATGCATATTGCATTTGACAGCATTTATAAATCACATATTTTCCCCTCAGAATAACTTGCAGTGTGAAAATGCTCCCATATGTTAGAAGTGGGTCTCTCCATTTTACTGAGGGAGGAAGGAATGGAAACATAGTCTGGGTCTCATGCCATGTTGAAGATAAGCATTGTACAGGGTTAAAATAGTGTCTGTCAATTTTAAGTAATTCTCTAGTGTCCTCTGCACTGCTAAAATTGAATAGGTGATTTTGACACAAAATACCATATTAGTAGTAATTAAATCACTCTTCACAAAGACTATTAATAAGTCAACATGGCTGAAATGCCACTGCATAGATTGAATCCAGATAAACTGAAGCTGTTCCTCTTCAGTACAGAAGCACCCTATTTTTAAATTCCCCCATGGACTCCAAGACTGGATAGAGAGGCTTGACTGCTACTTCTTACAAAAATTCCCAAACTCTTTTCCTTAAACGTACATCTCTTTGCCCTGAACCTTTGAGCTAGCAGGAGAAAAGGCTCGTTTTCCCATTTCACAGGAATAAATGGATCTTATTCCACTGAGAACAAGACCTCAGAGGCCTAACAAGAAAGGAGCAGAGCTACCACCCAGCCCGCTCACAAACCTGGGCATCTCCAACCCCATTCTCTTCCTGGGAACTGGCAGAAGCACCCGCCGAGGTCATCATTCACCTTCACCTTCCGCTGAGGAGGACTGGAGTGCCCTGTGAGCCCTCGGGCACAGAAATGGAGCAAGGATACTGGGCTGCCTGCGGGTGGCTCAGCACTCAACGTCTCACTGCACTGTATCAGAACTAGTTTGAGAGAAATGAAGGCCAGGTAGCAATTTGTAAACCTTCCCAGAAATATTTGATCATCGTGCTAAAGAAGATCACAGGAGAAAAACCTCTCACTTTTCAAATGCATATGACTTGCAAAAGTCTTTAAAAAAAAAACCCTGAAAACAATTCTTTACATGTATTCATTTTCTTTAATTCAAGCTTTTATGATCATTGAGCTATTATGACAAGTCAAGATAAAAGGATCAGATGAAATATAATTATGTGACATCTTTTTTTAAAGCATTTTTATGGTGGGAAAATATACATAGCATAAATTTTACCATCTTAGTCATTTTAAATACAGTTCAATGGCATTAGGTATTTTCAAAATATATTATTATCACCACCATACATCTCAAGAAATTTTTCAGCACCCCAAATTGAGATTCCATATCTGTTAAATGCAAAGTCCCCATTCCACTGCCCCCACCAGCCCTTGGTAACCATTGTTCTACTTTCTGATTCTGTGGACCTGACTACACTAGGTACCTCATATAAGTGGAGTCATGTAAGCAAGGTAATGAACTATATCTTGAGCTTCAGCCTTAAAACGTGAGAAATGTTCACAATTATAGAAAGAAGTTTGCTGCATCTATTATGTCTGTTTTTGGTAAAAATTTGTTTTCTCTTTTTCTTTCCTTATCTTTAAGTTTGTTTTCCACAAATCTCTCTAAACCCACTTTGCTTCACCCCACTATCAAAATAATCACTTCTACTAATTAATTTTAGCTTAGTCAATTTTCAAAAAGAAAAATGGCACATAATGCCAAAGATTGAGAATAAAGGTCCCTGTAACAAAGTTGGTCTTGTGGAACAAACAGAACCTTATAGTCCATGGCACTGGCATATATCTTATCCACTTTCGGCTTATAAAAACACACGTGCACAAATCTTCATCTGCAATTTCATCTCTCTGCAGACAACTAAAGTTTAGCCAATTATTCCTTTTTAGGCAATTATTCTTGGTTAATATATAGAAATACTGACTTTAATCCTGTTATCCTGTGACCTTGTGAACTCATTTATTCTAGTATTTTGGGGGTAGAGGTAGATTCTCAAGTATTTTTCTACATGGACTATCACTTGTCTGTGAATTTAAAATGTTTTATCTCTTTCTTTCCAATATGTAAGCCTTTGTTTTCTTTTTAGCTTAGTACACTCTCTAGGACCTTCAGTATGATGCTGAGTAGAAGGGGTTACAATGGGTATCTTTGTTTTCTTCTGGTCTTAGCAAGAAGGCATTCAGCCTTTCTCTCAAAAGCATGATATTAGCTGTTGGTTTTTGTAAAGTTATTTATTTGGTTAAGGAAGTTCCTTTTCATTCCAAATCCTTTGAAAATTTTTACATGGGTTGCTGTTGAATTTTGATTATGTTTTTCTGCATCTTTTTGGCACGGTGTTGTTTATAATATCCCCTTATTATCCTTCTAATATCTGAAGGACCTATAAGGACACTCCATATTATTCCCAATATGTTTTTGTTTCTTTTTTATTGATAAATCTAGTTAGGATTTTATTAGTTATATTAATATTTTCAAAGAAATAACTTTTGGGAAGTGGAACATTTTCCCCTAACTTTGGTTTTAGAAGTAGAAAAATGAGGTTTTTTGTTTGTTTATTTTTACTTACTTTTTTTTTAAAGTCTAACTTCAGAAATGTAATTAGGGATGGCTTTGAAAAGTCACAGTTTTTTAAAAAATTGTGGTAAAATACACATACCATAAAATGTACCTTCTAAACTTGTTTTAAGTATACAGTATGGTAGTTTTAACTTTTTTCACATTGTTGTATAATCAATCTCCATAATTCTTTCACCTTGAAAAGCTGAGACTGTCCTTAATAATGATCAGTTCAGTTCAGTTCAGTGACTTCCCACTAACCCATCCTCCTGCCACTGCCCAAGCCTCTGGCAATTCCTGTTCTACTTTATGTCTTTATGAATTTAAAGAACTCTACAAATCTCATATTAGTGGAATCATACAGTATTTGTCTTTTGTGACTAGCTTATTTCATTTAGCATAATATCCTCAAGAATCATCTGTGTTGTAGCAAGTATCAGAATTGCTTCCTTTTCAGTCTGA
The DNA here is from genome assembly GCA_917880005.1 of Nanger dama. Taxonomy (NCBI): domain Eukaryota; kingdom Metazoa; phylum Chordata; class Mammalia; order Artiodactyla; family Bovidae; genus Nanger; species Nanger dama. The sequence continues at coordinate 1,481,548 of CAKJTW010000040.1, forward strand.
ATAATAGTCCACAACATTATATAATAATCCACAAAAATAATAATACACAATAACAGTAATAATCCACAATAATCCAACAACACAAGAGAAGGCTCTACACATGGATATCACCAGATAGCCAATACCAAAATCAGATTGATTATATTCTTTGCAGCCAAAGATGGAGAAGCTCTATACAGTCAGCAAAAACAAGGCCAGGAACTGACTGTTGCTCAGATCATGAGCTCATTATTGCTAAATTCAGACTTAAAGTGAAGAAAGTAGGGAAAACCACTAGACCACTCAGGTATGGCCTAAATCAAATCCCTTATGATTATACAGTGGAAATGACAAACAGATTCAAGGGATTAGATCTGACAGACAGAGTGCCTGAAGAACTATGAACAGAGGTTCATGACATTGTACAGGAGGCAGTGGTTAAGACCATCCCCCAAAAAAAGAAATGCAAAAAGGCAAAATGGTTTTCTGAGGAGGCCTTACAAATACCTGAGAAAAGAAGAGAAGTGAAAGGCAAAGGAGAAAAGGAAAGATATGCCCATTTGAAGGCAGAGTTCCAAAAAATAGCAAGGAGAGACAAGAAAGCCTTCCTCAGTGATCAGTGCAAAGAAATAGAGGAAAACAATGGAAGGGGAAAGCCTAGAGATCTCTTCAAGAAAATTAGAGATGCCAAGGGAACATTTCATGCAAAGATGGGCACAGTAAGGGACAGAAACGGTATGGACCTAACAGAAGCAGAAGATATTAAGAAGAGGTGGCAAGAATACACAGAAGAATGATAGAAAAAGATCTTCATGACCCAGATTATCATGATGTTGTGATCACTGGGCTAGAGCTAGACATCCTGGAATGTGAAGTCAAGTGGGCCTTAGGAAGCCTCACTACGAACAAAGCTAGTGGAGGTGATGGAATTCCAGTAGAGCTATTTCAAATCCTGAAAGATGATGCTGTGAAAGTGCTGCACTCAATATGCCAGCAAATTTGGAAAACTCAGCAGTGGCCACAGGACTGGAAAGGGTCAGTTTTCATTCCAATCCCAAAGCAAGGCAATGCCAAAGAATGCTCGGACTACCACACAATTGCACTCATCTCTCACTCTAGCAAAGTAATGCTCAAAATTCTCCAAGCCAGGCTTCTACAGTATGGGAACCATGAACTTCCAGATGTTCAAGATGGAATTAGAAAAGGCAGAGGAACCAGAGATCAAATTGCCAATATCAGTTGGATCATTGAAAAAGCAAGAGAGCTCCAGAAAAACATCCACTTCTGTTTTATTGACTATGTCAAAACCTTTGACTGTGTGGATCACAATAAACTGTGGAAAATTCTTCAAGAGATGGGAATCCCAGACCACCTGACCTGCCTCCTGAGAAATCTGTATGCAGGTCAAGAAGCAACAGTTAGAACTGGACATGGAACAACAGACTGGTTCCAAATTGGAAAAGGAGTACATCAAGGCTGTATATTGTCACACTGCTTATTTAACTTATATACAGAGAGAAACGCTGGGCTGGAAGAAGCACAAGCTGGAATCAAGATTGCCGGGAGAAATATCAGTAACCTCAGATATGCAGATGACACCATCCTTAAGGCAGAAAGTGAAGAGGAGCTAAAGGGCCTCTTGATGAAGGTGAAAGAGGAGAGTGAAAAAGTTGGCTTAAAGCTCAACATTCAGAAAACTAAGATCACGGCAACCAGTCCCATCACTTCATGGCAAATAGATAGGGAAACAGTGGAAACAGTGGCTGACTATTTTGTGGGGCTCCAAAACCACTGCAGATGGTGACTGCAGCCATGAAATTAAAAGATGCTTCCTCCTTGGAAGAAAAGCTATGGCCAACCTGGACAACATATTTTAAAAACAGATATATTACTTTGCCAACAAAGGTCCATCTAGTCAAAGTTTTTCCAGCAGTCATGTATGGATGTGAGAGTTGGACCATAAAGAAAGCTAAGCACCAAATCTTTGATGGTTTTGAACTGTGGTGTTGGCAAAGACACTTGAGAGTCCCTTGGACTGCAAGGAGAGCCAACCAATCCATCCTAAAGGAAATCAGTTGTGAATATTCATTGGAAGGACTGATGCTGAAGCTGAAACTCCAATACTTTGGCCACCAGATGTGAAGAACTGACTCATTGGGGAAGATCCTGATGCTGGGAAAGATTGAAGGTGGGAGGAGAAGGGGATGACAGAGGATGAGATGGTTGGATGGTATCACTGTCTGGATGGACACGAATCTGAGTAAGCTCCAGGAATCAGTGATGGATGGGAAAGCCTGGCATGCTACAGTCCATGGGGTTGCAAAGAGTTGGATATGATTGAGGAACTGAACTGAACTGAATAATCCACTGTATGTATTTTGTTTGTCCGTTCGTGTGTTGATGAACACATAGGCTGCCTATACCTTTTGGCTATTGTGTGAGCAAGTATCTGTCTGAGCCCCTGCTTTCCCATCTTTGACATATATACCCAGAAGTAGAATTTCTGATTCATAGGGTAATTCTATTTTAAAATTTCAAGGAACTACCATACTATTTTTCATAGCAGATGCATGATTTTACTTTCCCACCAACAGAGCATAAGGGTTCTAATTTCTCCACTCTTAACCACACTATTGTTTTCTGTTTTTCTTTTTTTTTTAAATAATAGCCATCCTAATGTATATTAGGATGGGAAATATCCTAATGTATATTAGGTGGGAAAATGAAGTTTAAGTCACTACATTTATTTTCTAAATCCTCACATATGTGCCATCTATTAGGAAGGCTTATTATGGAAAAGATTTCTATCCTGGGTATGAGTTTGAACATGATAAATGAATAGAATATGAGTTTTCCCCTTCCTGATAATTTTTAAATGGTCTATATTTGTTTCTATTAATACCAGCCTGTGACTTTAAAGGCTTTGCAGATAGAACAAAATTGTCTCTTTGAAGTTCCTTTTTGGTGAAAGAAAAATAGAAATGTATGTAGGTCTTCTGGAGACTGAGTTTAATAATGATCAATAATGTAATCAACCATGCCCACATTATGAAATCCTATACAAAAACTCCAGACATCAAGTTCGGTGGAGCTTCCTGGTCGTTGAACTTACTGATGTCCTGGGAGAGTGGTGCACCCATTCCTGTGCTCTGTATTTTGAACTGTGATGCTGGAGAAGACTCTTGAGAGTCTGGACTCTTAGGAGTCCAGATTCCTGTGCTCTGGACTTTCCTAACCTTGCCCTATGTATCTCTTCATTTGGCCATTTATTTGTATCCTTTATAATAACATGGCAATCATGGATATAGAGCTCTCCTGAGTTCTGAGAATTGTTCTAGCAAACTTTAAAACCTGAGAGGGTTGTGAGAAACATTGAATGTGTAGTGGGCCAGGCAGAAATGTGAGTATCTTGGAGACACCTGAAAGTTGTAACCAGTATTTGAAGGGGGGCAGTCTTGTGAGACTGAGCCCCTAACTCTTGATATTTTTGCTAACTCTGAATAGTGTTATAATTGAACTAAATTGTAGGATACCCTGCTGGTGTCGAAACATTGGTATCAGAACATACAAAGAAAATCAGGAGGTATCCCAATGCCACTTGGATCTGCAGAGGTTTTCTAATACGGACCAATGGAAAAAAATAAATATTGTAACACTAGGAATTGTGGATTTTATAAGACAGCTACATAGAGAAATAGTACATTGAAAGTAGCTTTTAATAACCAGGTGACCTTGGAGAAATCACTTGACTTTGAAGATTCTCATTTTCCACATCTTTAAAAATGAGGATAATGATGTTTTCTTGTAGCAGTTAATTTTGTGTCTACTTGGCTGCACCACAATGCCAGATAGTTGGTCGGATGTTATTCCCGATGTTTCTGTGAGAGTGTTTGAATGAGACTTACTTTTAAACTGGTGAACTTTGAGTAAAGTAGATTGCCCACCATAATTTTGGTGGGCCTCATCCAATCAGCTGAAAGCCTGACTAAAACAAAAGATTGACCTCTCCTGAGGAAGAGGGAATTCTGCCAGCAGACAACCTTTGGACTTCAACTGAAACATTGGTTGGATCCTCACATTGGTCTCCAACCTGCTGACCCACACAACAGATTTTTTTGACTTGCCAGCCTCCACAATCATGTGAGTCAGTCCCTTAAAAATAACCTCTCTCCCTCTCTATATATCTGTGTCTTTATCTATATCTACATCTACAAAAGTACAAAGTGGAAGTTGCTCAGTCATGTCCAGCTCTTTGCAACCCCATGGACTACACAGTCCATAGAATTCCCCAGGCCAAAATACTGGAGTGGGTAGCCTTTCCCTTCTCCAGGGTATCTTCCCAACCCAGGGATCAAACTCAGGTCTTCCGCATTGCAGGCAGATTCTTCACCAGCTGAGTCACCAAGGACACCATCTATATCTACATCTATACACAAATTTATTGATGGGGCTTCCCTGATGGCTCAGTTAGTAAAGAACCTCCCTGCCATGCAGGAGACCCTGCAGTGCAGCAATCCTTGGGTCAGGAAGATCCCCTGGAGAAGGGAAAGTCTACTCACCCCAGTATTCTGGTCTGGAGAATTCCATTGACAGATGAGCACTGTGGGCTACAGTCTATGATGTCTCAGAGTTGGACACAACTGAGCAGCTAACACACACATATATACACATAGGTGCTTCCCCAGTGGCTGAGACAGTAAAGAATCTGCCTGCAATGTGGGAGACTTGGGTTTGATCCCTGGGTTGGGAAGATCCTCTGGAAGAGGGCAGCAACCCAGTCCGGTATTCTTGCCTGGAGAATCCCCATGGACAGAGGAGCTTGGCAGGCTATAGTCCATGGAGTTGCAAAGAGTCGGATATGACTAAGCGACTAAGCACAGCACAGCATGTACACAGAGTATGTATATATGTACATGCTTTGAGGTTAACAAAGTAGTTTCACAGACATTATCTTATTTAATTCTCATAATAATCAGATGAGGTAGTGTATTAGTCAAGGTTCTTCAGAGAAACAGTACAATAAGATGTATATGTACATGTGTACATACACATAGGCATACATGGCTGCATGTATGCCTACATGCCTGCATGTACAGACACATTATATACATGTACACACATATATTTATACATATACATGTGTGTATAATTAAATAAACTCTGTGAACTTCAAAGCATTGTAAAACTTATTCCCTCTAGGACATGTAATGTGTACTGCACATTGTGTTGAGTCTTTATATACATTAAATTAATGTCTACAAATGTGGTCTCAGATGGACGTTACAGACAGATGGATCTGAACTATCACAGAAGAAGCAACAGCAGAAAGAGTAGTTTTCTGGACTTCCGTTCTGGACTAGTATAGCACCTGTTTCCATACAGTGGAAATAAAGTCTATGTGGGCAGGAAAGCACGTGGCTTAGTTAGCTTAGTTCAGCGTACTTAGCCAGCATCTGGCACAGCGTTTTGCATAGTCATTGTCCAGATAACTGCTGAAGAATAGGTGACTTTATTTATGTGATCACCAAAAAGAGCATATTTTGTGAGTGACTAGGTGGAAAGCATTAAATACCTCAGACTTAACATAAAGAACTATAGCCCCCAGCATGGAGGATTGGAAAGTGCATATGTATTGAATCTGCTCATGCTGCAGAAGTTAAAGGTCCATTAATCCTAATCTGTGTGCTGGAATCTTAGTCTGGCTGGGATAGGCCAAAGCCACTCCACTCAGAATACCTCAGTGAATAAATCCACAGCCAGCCCTCACTCTGAAACAAATGGCTTTGCTTCCTTGGGCCTTTGCTAAACTTTGCTTGAGAACAAGGTACAAATATAGCTTGATGGAAAAGTCAGAACCATTATACTGAATAAATGCTTATAAACTCCAGAACTATAACTGGAAGGCAAACTCCGCCCAGTGTCACTTGTCAACTCAGATCTCTAGATGACATTTCTTGTAGTAGCCAATGGCCAGTCTGAATTGAGCAAGCATGCTTCACAACTTTATGGGTTGTGGTTTATGTAGGCAGATATTTTGAGACTCAGTTGTGGAAGAATATGGTTGCTTTCAAAATATTCTAGGCAAAAGCTTTGGTCTGAGAAATGAGACCAGACTTCTAATCTTGTTGATATTTTGGGAAGTATGTCATCACAGTGATATTTCTAGGCTGCTCTGGATATGGCCAGTAAGGGAAAGACCATCAGGACAGTCTGCCTTAAATTAAGACAACAGTGGGAAACTATTTTCCACTTACAAAACTGGAAAAAACAACTTGAAAATAATGCCCACTATTACTGAGACTTTATCTCTACACTGCTGAATAGAAGGCCATTTATCCCCCTCCAAAAAAAATCTTTAAAAGCATGCATATCATTTGACTCCAAAATTCCACTTCTGAAAATGTTTTCCAAAAGAATAATCTCATCTTAGTAACAATTTATCCATTGGTGTATGTTAAACAAATGTTTCTTGTAATAGTGAAAAATTAGAAATCACTGAACCATCCAGCAGTAGTGAATTACCTGAAAGAATTTAACTATATTCATGTGAAGGAATAGTATGCAACTGTTAAAAATTAGGTTGTAAAAGAATATATGATGACATGGGAATTTGTTCATACTCAATTGTTGAGTTAAGAATAGTTTGCAAACTCTATGTACAAAATAAGTCTATATTTGCTTTTAAAAATTAAGTGAAAGAATAATCTGTACAAGTGCATAGAAGAGAGGCTAGAAGACATACATTAAAATGTTAATAGCATCTGTTTAGGTGGTAATTTTTGTAGGTGATTTTTACCATCTCCTTTATGCTCCCCCAGCAAGATTTCTGTAGTAAATATTACATCAACAATTGTGAGAGGTGGAAAGTAGCTTTCACCATTTCAAACAAAATGAATAGCAAACAAAAAAACCTAAAATGAATTAGAATTGTCCATTAATAGAAGAACAAGTACATTTTATAGTGCTATGATTAAACCCTGGCACATCCTAAGAGTTTGTATTCTAAGGCAGCTAGTTCAAAATGATTTATATGAGTCATGATGGTTCATAAAGGTCTTAAAATTTTTTGCTACTTTCACTCAATATGGAGTATTTCCTACCCACACTGTGCTAAGTCTTGGACAGCATGAAGTCCAGGGACTGAAGCAGGGAGGTAGCTTGACACATTCACATGAACGCCAGGACACAGATGCCACCTTACAAATGGGAAGTTTCAGCCCTTCAGACAACACACTCCATGCTACTGAAATCTGAAACTGTGTCTGTAGAAAAAGAGCGAGCTTGTAGCCAGATCCGTATTGAGGGTATTGAGAAGTTAGAAATACCTGGGGTAAATCCTTAACATCTGGATGGTGATGTCATCCATGTCACCCAGCCTTTTCTACAACTATCCTTGGTGTCCCTGACAGAATGGACTGAGGGGTCATCCTGTCTATTCATGTCAACCATCTGCTGCTAGTTGATGCAGCTGGCTGAGCAGTGGACCTGAAGTTTTAAGACTGATGGTGAAAATGGCTGCAACGTAGATAGTTCAGTCTGAATGAGTGCCCATCTTGTGAAATGTGACACTTTCCCCTGTCTCCATTTGTTCCAGAGCCATAAGAGGGAAAGACCCAAGAATGTATTTATTTCGCCCATAAATGAATGAGCCAGAGATTTAGACAAGATTGGGCTCTAAATCCAAAAGGGTACCATTAGTGGTCGGACAAGGGAAGATGTCCAGACTAACTTTAAGCCATTTCTAGCAGATTCCCCCTATAGCTGATTCAGCCTTGCCTAGATAGGTGTTTTGAATTACACAAAATCCAGAATACTCTTGAAAAATGACAGTGGCTAGAAATGTAACCACATAAGTTTCAGAATGTCAACTCCAAGGACTAGGCATTTTCTATGATCTTCTGTAGCCTTTTAAAAACCAACAGTGAATCCAAGTAAACTCACCCTTAGGCATCACTGTTATATCTATTCTCAGAGTTTAAAAATGAAAGATTGCAAAACATTTCACAACAGAGATTCACAACAGGTACTTCCCCAGCCCACCATCCTTCCAAGAATGCAAAGGGACAGGAGGTCACAAAACACACCACCCATTAGCTTGACTGACTCACCTTGATGTTGCTGTTCCTCAGGAAGCTTCAGTCTACAGGTGTGCAAAGTGTTGAATAGGTGGCTACTGCCTTTTCTTTGTATGGTAGACATGGTACTGGCAGTATGGCTGTGGCTCCAGAATAGTAGGGTATCCCTTCCCTCGGCCTGTCACCTAGAAGGGTGTTCACACGTTACCCAGAGCTACAGAGGTACAAGCAGATCCTGTCCTTGCCTGGAAAAACATTTACTTCTCTAATATATTTCCAAGTGCTTCCTAGTCATGACTCTTGAAATAAATATTTACCAACTTGTAGCTTCTCCTACACATGAAGATTAAAAGCACAATTAATTCTTTTATTTCAAAGCACATTGAAACTTCCCCTCTTACACTGTAAAATCCTGCAAGGTAACCCTTTTCTAACAGATTATAGTTTTGCAATTATTCACTCCTTCTGCTGATGTGAATCTAATGTCCTGAGTATTTAGAGATGACTGCAGAGTAACACACAAAGGAAAGAAAAAGTGCTACTGAGTTAAATCAAGTGATTTCTAAGCCTGGTCTGAGTTACCCTCCGTGACAGCTGAAAGTGAACGGTTCTTAAGAGAGGCTGGAAGAAGGGAGGAGCCGAGTGGGCTAGGCTGATTAGCATAAAGAGGCAGGCGAAAAATGGCATTAGAGTTGCTTTGAATGATAGTGACCAAAGCAGGATTCTAAAAGATACCCTGATATTGTTGCTGCTGCTGCTGCTGCTGCTTTGTTTGTAATTAAAAGGAAAGCTCAAAGCAGGAGTTTTTACCGCATGGCTATTCACTTGTGTACGTGAAATCTAAGGGAACTGCTAATTAGCTCATGGAAATGTACTGCTAGAACTTTTAACTTCTGTAAACACCTCCCAGTCTTCAGAAGGGGGCAGCTTTAGAGCCGCCTGCTGCCAAAGCAATTATTTGGAATTCGGGAAGAAAAATAAACAGAAAACATTATCTTTCTACAGATCTATTTCTGTTTCCCCTTAGATACTGTTTGCAAAGCTGTTTCCAGTGTTTTCTTGTGCTGAAATAGCACACTTTACTGAAATGTTGGAAATCATTTATATTATAGCATATAATAGCATATTTCATTACAGCTTGAAAACAAATCCTGAACACCCTTCATGGAACTTGGGAACTGCTACCCCTGAAGTTTTAATGAATGCTGGTAAATCCTGCCCTTCAAGACTTGCAGGTCTTATATATTCAGAAATGAGGTTATGCGCCAGGACAAAGGGAAAGGCAGAGATGTCTAGCCAGAGTCTGGAACCTGCATCTTCCGGGGCACATTTGGAAACTGGGGCTAACAGCTAGGGTAGCTAGTTGACACCCTAACTCGAAGTTTACCTCGTAGTCAGATCTTGGTGGGAATCCTCATTTTACTTTGAGGTACCTAAGAGCTCCCCAAGAGTCCTCTGAGCTATGAAAGCTCTTATGGAATGCATGATTGCTCTTTCATAATTCTTATGATTTTTATCAAACTGCTTTTACTACATGTATATAATTTCAACATATAATTCATCTATTGCAGTTTTTAAGTAACTCAGAGTGTAATAGCTTATAGAGGTGTTTAGCTACACTGAAGAAAAGGATTCCTGTTACTAGAGAACCATAGTTGCTGCTTTAAATGGCTGGTATTTATTTCCTGCTTCACAGTGGTCATGGTAGGGGACTGAGGTATTGTTTTGCTGAGTTACACAAAGCTATTGATATTCTATCAGATTGTGGGTCTCACTAAACATATTATTACATAAGTAAATCAAATACCCCACAAAACGACAAGCAAGCCCTTGGGAAAAATTGATATTTTAAAAACTGTTTTATAATGAAAAATATTTTATCTGCCCATCTATCTGAATAAGGAAAAAGAATATAGCATAATAAGTCCTATGCACTCATTGGTTAGAGTTGGTCATTAGTAGCTTATGCATAATCTTGTTGCAAACCTGTGTTTCATCACAACCCCTTTCCGCCTCACTCCACCGCTTGAAGTATCCCAGGCATCACTGCATTCATACATATTTCAACATGTCTTCCTAAAATGCTAGGACTTGAAAAATGGAACCATAATAAAAATGTTACCCCTTTAATAATTAAGCATGATTCCTTCAGTTCAGTTCAGTCGCTCAGTCGTGTCCGACTCTTTGCAACCCCATGAATCACAGCATGCCAGGACCCCTGTCCATCACCAACTCTTGGAGTTGGTGAGTGAGTCAGACTCACGTCCATTGAGTCAGTGATGCCATCCAGCCATCTCATCCTCTGTCATCCCCTTCTCCTTCTGCCCCCAATCCCTCCCAGTATCAGAGTCTTTTCCAATGAGTCAACTGTTTGCATGAGGTGGCCAAAGTACTGGAGTTTCAGCTTTAGCATCATTCCTTTCAAAGAACATCTAGGACTGATCTCCTTTAGAATGGACTGGTTGGATCCCCTTCCAGTCCAAGGGACTCTCAAGAGTCTTCTCCAACACCATGGTTCAAAAGCATCAATTCTTTGGTGCTCAGCTTTCTTCACAGTCCAACTCTCACACCCATATATGACCACAGGAAAAACCATAGGACTTGACTAGACGGACCTTTGTGGCCAAAGTAATGTCTCTGCTTTTCAATATGCTATCTAGGTTAGTCATAACTTTTCTTCCAAGAAGTAAGCGTCTTTTAATTTCATGGCTGCAGTCACCATCTGCAGTGATTTTGGAGCCCCCAAAAATAAAGTCTGACACTGTTTCCACTGTTTCCCCATCTATTTCTCATGAAGTGATGGGACCAGATGCCATGATCTTAGTTTTCTGAATGTTGAGCTTTAAGCCAACTTTTTCACTCTCCTCTTTCACTTTCATCAAGAGGTTTTTAGTTCCTCTTCACTTTCTGCCATAAAGGTGGTGTCATCTGCATATCTGAAATTATTGAGATTCCTTAGTGTAATTAAATAGCCAGGTATTATTTTGTTCAAATTGGGACCCAAAATTCCACACATTGTATTTGGTTGCTATGTCTCTTAAATGTTTTTCTTTTCTTTTCTTCTTCTTTTTTTTTTTTTTTTTTTTTTAATGTTTTTCATTCTGTAGGTTTCTCACTGGGAAATGTTGCTTGGAGACTAAGATCTGCATTTATCCTAATGTAAGGTCTAGAGTTTCAACCAAGTCCCCTTGATGCCTCCATCATTCTTGTTCATAAGTGGATGTAAAGCTGGAAAAAGACAAGAAAAAGAATGCTCAGCTGACCATAACAGCTGGCAGCCAGCTTTCCAGCCCTAGAGCTTGCACTGTGTGACCTTGAACCTGGTTCCTCTGTCTCCAACTGTCATGCATCATTGAGTGAGTCCTGGGCAGTGGCCCTGCAATTGAGTCAAGAGCATGCTCTTACACTGCATGTTTAGTTACACTTCTGCTCTCAGAGGACTGTGTTTTGACTCCCCAGTTTCCATTGGAAATTAGCCAGTGTAGCTGAAAGGAGCATGTCATAGGAGTACATGAAATAACACCAGCTGTATCAGCCATATGCCCAGACACACCACCGAGTTAGTAATTCATAATGGGCATGTTGTACTTTGCTTTTTGCTTATAAAAAAAAAAAAGCAAGAAGTCAGAATGTAAAAGGTGAAGTCTGGTTGAGTCAAGAAACAGGTGAGTAATATTTGGCATTTTTGCTTGCAGATTGTTTAAAAATGAATTAGAATCCTCTGAAAGCCAAGCTTCTTCATTTATCAGCTCTCTCTGATGCCACAATGGTGCCACCAGTTTCCTTGGTTTAGGTTCTTCTCTCCCATATCCTTTCTGCCTATCCTGTGGCTTTGACCTCCCAGAAGAATAGAGTAGAATGGCATGTCACACTTAGACAGTTGATCTTGTCAGTCTTATCAGACAGTTGATCTTATTGCTTTGGGGTGATACTAGAAAAATTGGTATTTTATGATTAGAATTCTCAGAAATCTATGAATTCTAATCAAAATATCAGTTTTATAATCTAAATGATTCTCAGTTTACAGGAGAAATTTCCTTATTCTTCTTTCAATTGAACCATGTTTAGATGGGAAAACAGTGGAAACAGTGTCAGGCTTTATTTTTGGGGCTCCAAAATCACTGCAGATGGTGATTGCAGCCATGAAATTAAAAGACACTTACTCCTTGGAAGAAAAGTGACGACCAACCTAGACAGCCTATTCAAAAGCAGAGACATTACTTTGCTGACTAAGGTCCGTTTAGTCAAGGCTATGGTTTTTCCTGTGGTCATTTATGGATGTGAGAGTTGGACTGTGAAGAAAGCTGAGCACCAAAGAATTGATGCTTTTGAGCTGTGGTGTTGGAGAAAACTCTTGAGAGTCCCTTGGACTGCAAGGAGATCCAACCAGTCCATTCTGAAGGAGATAAACCCTGGGATTTCTTTGGAAGGAATGATGCTAAAGCTGAAACTCCAGTACTCTGGCCACCTCATGTGAAGAGTTGACTCATTGGAAAAGACTCTGATGCTGGGAGGGACTGGGGGCAGGAGGAGAAAGGGACGACAGAGGATGAGATGGCTGGATGGCATCACTGACTCGATGGACGTGAATCTGAGTGAACTCTGGGAGTTGGTGATGGACAGGGAGGCCTGGCGTGCTGAGATTCATGGGGTCGCGAAGAGTTGAACACGACTGAGTGACTGAACTGAAGTAAAAAGCATCATACATTATACATTATCTCACAAGTGAGTTACTTGTTTAATAATAATCTTCCTTGTTTCAAAAGTATGTATGATATCTAGCTGACAGGTTTACCTACTCTTTGAGGGTCTTTAGACTGTTCTGAGGCACAAGTATTATATAAATACAAAGCCGTAATATTCATCACTCTCATTGCCAGAGCATAAGACTCAAGGCCCTTGATGTTATAGAATGCAGACACAGAAAGCCATGAGACACAGAAACCTTAATGCAATTCAATCTGAACTATTGTTAAGACTTTAGATTTTCTATGCTTTTAAATAACAGATTCTTGCTCCTTTATATCAGCCAGTGGTAGTTTTCTTTTTTTTTCCCCCAAATAACTCTTCCTTCCACCAAAGATATCGTGTGGATGAGAACGCTGAGTTTCAGAATCTCACAATGGCTTATTTAACATGTATATCCAAGAATCTGCCTGCTGCAGGAGACAAGGGTTTGGTCCCTGGGTCGGGAAGATCCTCTGGAGAAAGGAATGCCAATCCACTCCAGTATTCTTGCCTAGAGAATCCATGGACAGAGACGGCTGGTGGGATACAGTCCGTGGGGTTGCAAAGAGCTGGACACGACTGAGCGACTAACACACACATCCTAATGTACTATCAAGGCGGTATTTTGAAGCTGTTCAGAGTCCTGTTACTCTAAGTTAGTGCATGTCTTTAGCGCAAAAAATTTCCCAAATAATACAGTTGGCTGGACCCTGTGATTGCTATTTGGAAAAACAAGAGAGGCAAATGGTTGTATTAGAGATTGTTATGCTTGAATACTTGCTCCTGTCAATAGGTTCATGAGGCTACACTGGCATGGCATCAGATTGCTTACTTAAGTTGCTTGCTGTTCTAAAATTGCTTCTATTGAATGCCAGCATGTGAGTTCAGGTTATCAGAAATGTTGCCACACTCCATCAACATTGCCTTGCTAATTCAAACTAATTTTGACCTTTCATGGATGAGTCTCAGATTTTACTGCCATAGGGCTCCCTCTGGAGGTCAGCAGAGTCCAAGGTCAATTAGTAACACCCGCCTTTGCCTCAGGATAAACCCATGTGTTTTTACCCAGTGACCACAAGAATGGGGTCTTTTATTTGTGAGCTGAGGGAATGATTACCTGTATCTGAGACTATAGGAAGGTTACCTGATTATGGATGTGATTTGGTCATTGCTGCATGTAGATATTTAATCTCTGTAACTTTATGTTTTTCTATCTTTATTGAAGGCTTTTAGCCAAAATGAAAACACAACAAAACAAAGCCATAGGTAGAAAAATATTGAGTTTTGTTTTGTTTGTTTATTTTAAGTGGCAAGGAAAATCAGAGTACAGTGGTTCTGGTTCCATATTGTCCACCATTCTAGGTAACAGCACGTACACCTACAAAGTCTGAATTCCACCTAAAAGTATTTGAAGAACACAGGCATCCGGGTCAGTAGGTTCTCAGCAGAACTGAACTCTTTGAAGGTAAATACTCATTAACTGGGATCATTTCCAAATTAAAGCAAACTAACTTGCACCAGATCAAACTCTTGTTATTCTTTTGAATTTACATTTGCAAGAATAAAATAATAAACAAACTATGCTTCTCATCCTCTCCCTCCCTCCTTTCCTTCTTCATTTTCTCTTTCTTTCTCAATTTCCCTTTCACTCATTTTTTTATGTTATGTGGAGTATAATATAATTTAATTAATTAAACTTTTTTATATGTGAGATTTGTCTCGAAATAATTTAGATGAGAGATATGGGGGTAGAGATGAAATAAAATTGATCATAAATTGATAATCATTAAAACTCAGTGATGGGTACATGGGATTTTTTGCCCTTTCATGCCTATTATTTTTAAAATTTCCACTATAAAAAGTTTTAAAGTATAATTACTGAATGAATCTAATTGAAAAGGTACAATAAATAGGCAATGTGCTACATTTATTAGGATGTAGAAAGAAACTACTCAAATTTTCCAATCTTTTACTCCACATTTTATAAAACATACACAAATATAAGAAATGTTAATATTCATAATGTATTTATATGGCAGTACATGATATAATTTATAAACAATGGTAACCATACTGGGGTCCAGTCTCAAGTATCTGGGTCATGATCATCAAGAGACCTCTATGGCAGAGAAAGGAGGAGGCTGCTGCTGCTGCTGCTAAGTCACTTCAGTTGTGTTCAACTCTGCGCAACCCCATAGATGGCAGCCCACCAGGCTCTGCCGCCCCTGGGATTCTCCAGGCAAGAACACTGGAGTGGGTTGCCATTTCCTTCTCCAATGCATGAATGTGAAAAGTGAAAGTGAAGTCGCTCAGTCGTGTCCGACTCAGCTACCCCATGGACTGCAGCCTCCCAGGCTCCTCCATCCATGGGATTTTCCAGGCAAGAGTATTGGAGTGGGTTGGCATTGCCTTCTCCTGAAAGAAGGCTAGATTTATGTAAAAATGCCACTCTCATTTAAAGAAAACCAAAGAGTCATCTTACTCATGACTTCTCAACTGTATACTTCCCTTCTATACCAGTTTTTATTTCTATTTCTAAAAATTCAGGTAGGTTGTGTCTTAGCTTTGGCTGCTAAAATAAAGCATAATAGACCAGTGGCTTAAACACTACAGAAATCTCTTGTCACAGTTCTGGGAGCTAGACTTCCAAGATCTCGGTGCTAGGATGTCTAGGGTCCGGTGAGTGTCCTCTTCCAGGTTGCAGACACCTGACTTCCCACTGTGTCTTCACTTGGTGGGAAGAGGGTAAGAGGGCCCTCAGGGGTCTCTTTTATGAGGTCACTAGTCCCATTCATCCTGGAGGAGGCAGCCCACTCCAGAATTCTTGCCTGAAAAATCTCGTAGACAGAGGATCCTCTCAGGCTACAGTCCATGGGGAGTCACATGGACTCCCAAAAGAGTCCAAAAGAGTCGGACACAACTTAGCGACTGAGCACACACAAAATCCCATTTATAAGGGCTCCTTCCTCATGACCTAATTGCTCCCCACAGGCCCTACTTCTATCACCCTCACATTGAGAGGATTACAGAATATGAACTTGGGAAAACATAAATATTCCTTCCATGACAGGTTATATTTGCAACAATAGAAGAGAGTTTTCATCCAAATCCAGCTCCTCAGTGAAGCATTGAGGAAAAATGTCTATGAGCTCTCTGTATTCCTACATGCATGACTCCAGAGGCCTGGCCACAGTTCTCAGTGGATATTAACTACCTTCTTACTGTAGATCCCCAGCTACTTCTTGCCTCCCACCAGAGAGAACCGTGAGTGTGGAGCACAAAGACTGGCACACCAGAGACGGCCATGAATTTCCTCGGAAGGATAATGAATTCATGAAAGCACACTAGGGTCCCATCTGAGCCTAACTGCTGAGACTGACATCAACAGCAGAACCCAGAAGTCCTTGCCAAGTTTTTCTCTGATGACATCTTTTTATTTATTTTTTATTTTATTTTATTTTATTTTTTCTTCTTTTTTTTTTTTTTTTTGGCCCCGCGGCCCCACCCCCACCGGCTCCAGCCCAGATAACATCTTTTTAAAACCTGCATAATATCACGTTGGAAAGAAGTAGGGCTTCATTCTTCTTGACTTCCCTCTGTGCAAGGAAATCTTTGTCAGCTTGGTGGCTGAGACAGCCAGCTTTTCAGCTGTGGGAATTTTCCAATTGCATGAGAGAGCTTCATTAGAAATCATCTCCACTCTCACCCTCCAGAGGAAAATAAAAAGAAATGATGACTCCAAACAACAGATATTTTTTCTTTTTATTTTCCTGACTCTATTTTATTTTCCTGACTCTATTTTCATGGGTTATTGTATGTTTAAGATTATGTCACTGTTTATAATTTATAAAAAATACTGTGTACAGTTACACAAAGCACAAAAGCTGCTAACTAAATATGATGGAAAGATGGAGATAGCTGCCCAGTCTGAACGCAAGAGGAGAAACCCTGCTGGGAGCTGACTAATGATTTGTTTAGTCAGCATTTGGCAGCCCAGTGAAAGACACACACAGCAGATACCAAGAGGAAATATCTGTACTACATGTCAGAGAGTCAGCCAGGCTTCTTATGACAGACAGCTTTATTTGAGGGAATTATCAATAGAATTATGAAATAAAGTGAAGTGTGTATATGTAAGAACTGTTTAAAAGCAATTAAGTAAATATATATGGCTTCCTCTTCTAAGTGTTGTCATTTCCCCAATAACTCAGTGGTAAAGAATCTGCCTGCAGAGCAGGAGATGCAGGAGACATGGGTCTGATCTCCCTGTCAGGAAGATTCCCTGGAGAAAGGCATGGCAACCCACTCCAGTATTCTTGCCTGAAGAATTCCATGGACAGAGGAACCTGGTGGGCTGCAGTCCCTGGAGATGCAAAGAGGCAGACAGGACTGAGCAGAAGCACACCTCTTCTAAAATTCCTTTGAAACAAACTATAAACCTTTGAGTTTCTAAGTAGGCAACGATTTGGTAGTTTAAAAGGCCTGAATAGACCTTAAATTCCAAAAGGCTGACAGATGATTAAGATATCTGAATTGTCTAGCAGAACATGGCAGAGATTTGGTTTCATAATTGATTCAAATGAAATATCACGTTTTGAAAAAGTCTGTGTGTGGTTTGAGAAGCTGCTTTATAGGGCTTTGGAGAGTACCTGGTATTGTGTTCTAGGCCAACACAAAGCATGGAAGTCATGAAAGAAGTGATCTTCCCCACTGCCCAATGTGATACAAAGCCTGGTCTACCACAGTCAGCTGGTGAACAAGCCTTGGATGGATTCATGATGGCATAGGAGGGCCCTCATAGACCTCCAGTGGCTGAAAGAACTCACCAAGCAACAGCCCTGTAATAGAGCCTGTCCACATTTTTTTTTTTTAATTTTATTTATTTATTTATTTTTAATACTTTATTCTACGTTACAATACTGTATTTGTTTTGCCATACATTGACATGAATCAGCCACAGGTGTACACAGTCTCCCAATGGTTTGGGGTGGAACTTGGGAGCAAATATTTTTCAAGAGCTTTCCAAAATGATTCTAATTAATAGCTAGGATTTTAAAACATGAGGCCAGACAGTAAACTCCTTGAGGGCATGTTTAGTACCAACACTCATCATCTATAGTAATACCTGGTCCATGGCACATGATAAATATTGTTGGGAAAAGTTAAACAGAATAAAAACAAAGGATTCTCTTCTAACCTGAGATCAGTAGTGTTGCTTCCAGTTGTCCTTTATATTTATGTCTACACCCTGATGAATACCTGTGGGTTCCCTCGCAGTTGTTAGTACAGTACCTTACCTAGACCTGGCAATGTGGGGCCCATACTTTGGAGAGACTTCCTCAAATTTTCTAAGTCTCTTCCAGTGCCTGTTATTGACCGGGAATGGCAGTGCCCTCTTGGCGTGGTGCCCTGTGCCCAGAGCCGAACCTTGGTTTTTGCACTCTCTATTTTGCCTGTGTGCCCAACCAGATACCTCCAGGAGCTTCTAATCAGGAGAGAGGGGTTTGACAGAAATTTCTACAATCCTGGTGTCCCCACAGATATTAAAGCAGATGAAAAGTACAATTTCTCAACCTTGTGTTTCAAAAATGAGCATTAATATAATGCCACAGGGATAAAAAATTATATTCAGTTATTTTTGTCTTCAATCCTACAAAATAGATGCTTGGGAAAAGCAAAGATTCTCAACTTCTGATTTTTCAGAACAGAATTTGTATTTAAATGATACACGCTTTGTTATTAGGGTTTCTCTTCCAGTCCTTGTGGTTTCTGAATGTCTTCATTTGTGGTAAATACAGGGAAGATTCCTGCTAGCTGCAAGATTGCAATATAGAGAACAGATTTTCCTAGGGAGTGTTAAGGAATCCTTTCACTTAAACAAATAGAAATTAAGTATCATGTTTAAAAGTATCCTTCCAGGAGTTTTATGGGAGGGTGGGTTTTTATAACATCAGAGGTGGTGATTGATTCAGAGCAGTCAACCAGTTGGACTGACTTTTCAAAGTTATTTTGGGGAGCTAAAACTATCCATTTTTACTTCCCTTCTTATTACCACCAAAGAGAGGTAGTGGAGAAGTTGATAATCTGTTAATTGTGATGATAGCTTGAGAAGTCAATTCACAAAAGTAAGACATCCGTCTTACTTTTTTCCCTTTGCTACAACAAAATTCTCCCTGGGTCAGAGAACAGACATGAATACAGATATATAGACAGACTGAATAAGGACCAATCACGTGTGAGACAAAAACATTGTTGGGAGGCAGGGAGTATCAGAAGTCAATTAGATACCCTACTCCACCTAGAACAGTGGTCCCCACCCCTTTTGGCACCAGGATCTGTTTTGTAGAAGACAATTTTTCAGTGGAAGGGGATGGGGAGGGGTGGGAGTGGGTGGAGGGTATCTTCAGGCAGTAACGAGATAAATGGGGAATGGCAGATGAAGCTACATTCTCCCAACTCTCCCAGCACTCACCTCTTCCTCCTGTGCGGCCGGGTTCATAACAGGCTGCAGACTAGTCCACAGCCCAGGGATTGGGGACGCTGACCTAGAAAGATGATCTGTGGAGCTACTGGAGGGAAAGGCCGGGGTGACTTCTTGAAGAAACCTTAGAGTCTTAGAGTTGGAACACTTATTCTTTTCATACTCTCTCTTCAGAAAGGAGATCACTTGTCATGATTCCTGATAAAGAGGATCTGCAAAGAAGATCCTGTGAAGTTCAGTGGGACACCTGAATGTAGGGACTGGCTGAGTAGCAGAACCCGCTGGCATGTCTGGGGCTGCCAGGGCACAAGCAGAAGACATCAGATGGCTTTGGACAGAGGGAGAGGGCATCAGCAAAGGGCGGAACAAGTCAGGAGAGGCTATAAATCACCTCCCAGTTTTCCCACAGAGCCAAGGTAACCGTAAGTTTAAGCTTTCCAGGACCCCAGCAGTCACATAAGAAGATGCATAAGTCAGCTTGCTAAGCTATACCCCATTCCCCAGATACACATGCAGCCAAGAGCCTTCCCCGTGGCTCAGACAGTAAAGAATCTGCCTACAATGTAGGAGACCCAGGTTCGATCCCTGGATGAGGAAGATCCCCTGGAGAAGGGAATGGCAACCCACTCTAATATTTTTGCCTGGAGAATTCCACTGACAGAGGAGCCTGGCAGAATACAGTCCATGGGGTCACCAAGAGTTGAACACGACTGAGTGACTAACACTTTCTACTTTGAAGCGATCAACACCAGCCTTACTTTGTCCCTGGCAAGAGAGGCCCCTGTCCTGGACCCCATGCTTGAGGGGGCTCCGCATACCACCAACAAATGCATTCGCCAAGAAACACATGGTGATGCTGCCACCAGGGATCTGAGATCAGAGCTGGCACAGACCCACCTACAGCCCTAAACACTTTTGCTCTGACTGACACTGTTCAGGCTGCAGGGAAAGCTTCTCCACTGGTTCAGACTCTGAACAAAAGGCAGTTGTGTCCAAAGCCCTGAAGGTTTGTGGGCTGTGCTTTTGCAGTGTCTGCCTGGGAGTGTGAGGAGGGTTTTAGCAGTGGATTTGGTGAAAATGCTTCAGGGAGAAAAAAAGAGATTAATTATTTCATAAACCCTTTCTCTCAAATAGTGTGAATGCAGAAGATTCCTTTATGATGAGCTATTCGCTCCCTCACAGGGCTGACTATACATTTTCCTCTGCCTCTTTCTGTTTTCATTTGTACTTCTAGAGGTGCTGGTGACCTTGCCCCCTATTTTCGATGATTAATCTGATAGGTGAAAAACAATTAGGGCTTTCTAAATGGTGCTAGTGAAGAACCCACCTGTCAGTACAGGAGACATAAGAGACCCGAGTTCGATCCCTGGGTTGGGAAGATTCCCCTGGAGGAGGGCAACTCACTCCAGTATTGTTGCCTAGAGAATCCAATGGACAGAGCAGGTTGGCGGGCTACAGGACACGAGATCACAAAGAGTCGGACACAACTGAAGCAACTTATCACACACAAGAAACAATTGCCTTATTGTTCATGTAATCGTTGAACATACAAATGCAGGCCTAGTTGTAGTGTGCATGAAACATGATTCCTTCGCTTTATACTGGCAATTTCATGGGCATTAAATTCCAGAATTACAAATAGTTTGGCTTTTTAAAAATATTTCATAAGATTTAATTCAAATGTTTAAAAATTTTTAATTTTCATCTTTAGTGAAATCATTTTGACTTAAAATTGGGTGAAAAATTAATTGATACATTATATTTTGTAGTTTGTCTTTTAATAATTTTAAATATTTTAAAGGAAATCTTGCTTATTTTAAAATTTAAAAAAAAATAAGGATTTCCCTGGTGGTCCAGTGGTTAAGACTCCATGCTTCCACTGCCAGAAGCACAGGTTTGATCCCTGGTCAAGGACCCACACACTGTGCTGTGCTGCCAATTTTTTCAAAATAGATAAAATTGGAAAAAAATAGTTTTATTTGCTAACACCTACTTGAAATTTTCTTAAAATTAACCCAAATTTTATGTTTAAATATAATTATACTTTCAATTGATTTGATCATTACAGACACAATAATACAAGTTCTGTGTGAAAATTTTGATTATATCAACATAATTAGTGATTTTACTTGAAACCAGGGCCAAAAATTTAGATTCTAGGGAACAAACATGTATCAATTTCTAATTGATCACTCACCCAAACATCAGTTCAGTTAAGCCACTCAGTCATATCCAACTCTTTGTGACCCCATGGACTGCAGCATGCCAAGCTTCCCTGTCCATCACCAACTCCCGGACCTTGCTCAAACTCATGTCCATCGAGCTGGTGACGCCATCCAACCATCTCATCCTCTGTCATTCCTCCTGCCTTCAATCATTCTCAGCATCAGGGTCTTTTCCAAGGAGTTTTTCACATCAGGTGGCCTAAGTATTGGAGTTTCAGCTTCAGCATCAGTCCTTCCAATGAATATTCAGAATTGATTTCCTTTAGAATTGACTGGTTGGATCTCCTTGCAGTCCAAGGGACTCTCAAGAGTCTTCTCCAGCATCCCAATACAAAATCATCAGTTTTTCAGTGCTCAGCTTTCTTCATAGTCCTACTCTCACATCCATACATGACTACTGAAAAAAACCGTAGCTTTGACTAGACGAACTTTTGTTAGCAAAGTAATGTCTCTGTTTTTTTTTAAATGTGCTGTCTAGGTTTGTTATAGCTTTTCTTCCAAAGAGCAAGCATCTTTTAATTTCATGGCTGCAGTCACCATCTGCAGTGATTTTGGAGCCCCCTCAAAAAAAAAAAAAAAAATCTGTCACTCTTTCCATTGTTTCCCCATCTATTTGCCATAAAGTGATGGGACCAGATGCCATGATCTTAGTTTTCTGAATGTTGAGTTTTAAGCCAGATTTTTCACTGTCCTCTTTTACTTTCAAGAGGCTCTTTAGTTCTTCCCTTTCTGCCATAAGGGTGGTGTCATCTGCGAATCTTAGGTTATTGATATTTCTCCCAGCAATCTTGATTCCAGTTTGTACTTCATCAAGCCTGGCATTTTGCATGATGTACTCTGCATATAAGTTAAATAAACATATTTAACTTTATGCAAACCCAAACATAGCCAGCCCATTGAAAAAATGCCCAGGTATATATAATGCAAATTAAATTTAATTGATATTTTGCTAACTCGAAGCTTTTTATATATTTTTCTGACTTGTTCTTACAAAGTGTATTTTCAGCTTAGGACAATAGAATCTATTTCATTTAGCACTGAGTTAACTTGATTTATAATTCTTAAATATATAGACTTAAGGTATGTGGGCCTCCATTTGCCTCAGGACTTGTAAAGATTAGGTGTGTGCATGCTCTGTGGCTAAGTCATGTCTGACTCTTTGCGACCCAGTGGACTGTAGCACACCAGCCTCCTCTGTTCACAGAATTTACCAGGCAAGAACACTGGAGTGGGTTGCTATTTCCTCCTCCAGAGGATCTTCCTAGCCCAGGAATGGAACCCACATTTCTTGCATTGCGAGGAAGATTCTTTACAGCTGAACCACCTGGGAGCAAGTAAAGGTTAGATAGGTAAGAGGAAATTCTACCAAGAGGTCATGACAGTCCCCCTCTCTGGGAATGAAGCAGGAGTGAACCTCAGGACTGCTGGGAGCATACAAGGATTCCTCTACCAACAGCAACATACTTGCTACCAGACTGGGTGCTGACAGTGGCAGCTAGAAGCAGCAGAGCAGTGACTGTACCCAGCTATTCAGTTTCCTGCCCACTGAGCTGTGCCAGCTAGCTCACTCATTCTGATCTTCACATCTTCCTGAAGCCTTCACAAAAGTCAAGCATGAGATCCCTTCTCTGGAATTTGAGTAAGCGTAGGGAGGGAAGGCAGTTTGGAGGAAAAATTCTGAACTAGATAGTGATTGAAATAATAGTAGATATATCTGTAAATAATACAGATACGCAGGAGATGCAAGAGATATGGGTTTGATCCTGGTTCAGGAAGATCCCTTAGAGGAAAAGGTGGCAACCCACTCCAGTATTCTTGCCTGAAAGTCCCATGGACATAGGAGCCTGATGGGTTACAGTTTATAGAGTCACAAAGAGTTGGACATGACTGAGCAACTGAGCACAGCTCATGCTAAATCAGGTAGAACTTACCTGATTGTGCTATATTTTATTTTCCTGCTGTAGAACAGAAATCTGCTGTGAACCTGTGAAAGTCACTCAGTCATGTCCGACTCTTTGTGACCCCATGGACTATATAGCCGTGGAGGCTCCTCTGTCCATGGAATTCTCCAGGCCAGAATACTGAAGTGGGTAGCCATTCTCTTCTCCAGGGGATCTTCCTAACCCAGGGGCCAAACCCAGATCTTCCGCACTGCAGGTGAATTCTTTACCGTCTGAGTCACCAGGGAAGACAGACATGGGAGCCTGTATATGGAAAAGGGGCACCAATACAAAAAATGAAGTGAGTTTCATATTTGCCGGCATCTGATTTTCACTTTTACAGTGCATACCTCTTACTAATAGCACCTTACTGGAAACTAGAATACTTTTAAATGGTAGAGATCAGCAAACGTTGAAAGAGGGGAGATTATTGATTTCTTGGCTTGTCACAGTAACTTGTAACCCTAGGTGTACAAAAAAATTACCTACAGACTTCAAAAATATGCCAATTTCCTCACTCCACCTCAGATTACTTGAATCTTATTCTCTGGATTTAGGACTTAGTATGTGTGTGTTATAAAAGCAGCTCAAGTGACTCTATTCATCATAAGTGGCCAGTGTTGTAACTGACAGAACAGGTGTCTGCCTGGTCAACTCTTTGCCAGTTTTATATCTGTCCTCAAATCATGTCAGGTTCCCCAGTTAATGCTGCACTCTTTCTTTTCTCCCTATCTGTGTTGTCATGGTGAAAAATCCTGCCAATTGATTAAGTCCTTTGCCTCAGGTGCCTTTCACAACAGCTTGTTTACTGAGGAGTGTGTGACAGTCACGGCAGTGACCTGGGGAAATAAGCCCGTGTCAGAGCCAATTAGTTTTCCTGTTTCTATTTTAATGAAGCAAATCAATTAAGAGGGCTGCAACTGGAAAATTCCTGGCTCTGCCAGATCAGCAGTGCTTGGCTATTATGTGATTAGGCACCAAGTTCATTTGTTCATTCATTCATTCATTCATTCAACAAGCATATATTGAGCACCAACTATATGCTAGACACTGGAAATAAAATGATGAATAAAGATATAATCTTAACCTTCAAAGAAATGTTTTTCCATTTGTCAACTCAGAAAGCAGTTATTCCTCAACCACCTAGAGCTGACCTGTTCTTACTCCCCCAATTTGTCCTTCCTTTCTAGACTATGGGATTTGATAGGCCTGTACTTTATTTGGAAAAGTCACCAATTTTTAATTTTATAAGTTAAAAAAAAGGAAACAGAAGTAATACTTGGCAAGTAATTCATCTTAGCATAAGGAACTGCCATTTAAATTAAACAAATTTAGCTTCATGAAAAACTCCACACTATAGTTTTTTTTTCTAATTTTGCTGCCTCCCAACAACCTTTATCCAAAACATTTGGTTAAAACTAAATAACTGACTTCCTTTTTCCTTTCTTTCCTGATAGTGAATAGTACCCATTAAACTTCTCTAAATAAATATTCTAGGAACTAAATTATACTTCTGACCAAGATGGAATAACAGGATGAGATTTATTCTCCTACCTTAAACAATCAATAAATAAAGTGAAAGTAACTCAGTAGTGTCTGACTCTTTGCAAACCCATGGACTATACAGTCCATGGAATTCTCCAGGCCAGAATACTGGAGTGGATAGCCTTTCCCTTCTCCAGAGCATCTTCCCAACCCAGGGATTGAACCCAGGTCTCCTGCATTGTAGGCAAATTCTTTACCAGCTGAGCCACAAGGAAGTCCAATCAATAAATAAAATATTATATGAAACAATAGTTTTCAAGATACTTGATATCATATATTCCTAAAAGAAAGGAGACAAATGAGGTGAGCCCTCTGTTTATCTTTGTTTGCTATCTTAAGGGAGATTCCAGTCTGTAATGCAGAAAAGGGATTTGATTTAAGTCATACCTGAATGATCTAGTGGTTTTCCCTACTTTCCTCAATTTAAGTCTGAGTTTGGCAATAAGGAGTTCATGATCTGAGCCACAGTCAGCTCCTGGTCTTGGTTTTGTTGACTGTATAGAGCTTCTCCACCTTTGGCTGCAAAGACTATAATCAATCTGATTTCAGTGTTGACCATCTGGTGATGTCCATGTGTAGAGTCTTCTCTTGTGTTGTTGGAAGAGGGTGTTTGCTATGACCGTGTTCTCTTGGCAGAACTCTATTAGCCTTTGCCCTGCTTCATTCTGTATTCCAAGGCCAAATTTGCCTGTTACTCCAGGTGTTTCTTGACTTCCTACTTTTGCATTCCAGTCCCTTATAATGAAAAGGACATCTTTTGGGGGTGTTAGTTCTAAAAGGTCTTGTAGGTCTTTATAGAACCGTTCAACTTCATCTTCTTCAATGTTACTGGTTGGGGCATAGGCTTGGATTACTGTGATATTGAATGGTTTGCCTTGGGAACGAAGAGAGATCATTCTGTCATTTTTGAGACTGCATCCAAGTACTGCATTTCGGACTCTTTTGTTGACCATGATATCTACTCCATTTCTTCTAAGGGATTCCTGCCCACAGTAGTAGATATAATGGTCATCTGAGTGAAATTCACCCATTCCAGTCCATTTTATTTCGCTGAGTCCTAGGATGTAGACGTTCACTCTTGCCATCTCCTGTTTGACCACTTCCAATTTGCCTTGATTCACAGACCTAACATTCCAGGTTCCTATGCAATATTGCTTTTTACAGCATCGGACCTTGCTTCTATCACCAGTCACTTCCACAGCTGGGTATTGTTTTTGCTTTGGCTTCATTCTTTCTGGAGTTACTTCTCCACTGATCTCCAGTAGCATATTGGGCACCTACTGACCTGGGGAGTTCATCTTTCAGTGTCTTATTTTTTGTGTGTGTGTATGTCTTTTTTTTTTTTACTTTATTTTACTTTACAATATTGTATTGGTTTTGCCATACATTGACATGAATCCACCACGGGTGTATACAAGTTCCCAATCCTGAACCCCCCTCCCACCTCCCACCCCATATCATCTCTCTGGATCGTCCCGTGCACCAGCCCCAAGCATCCTGTATCCTGTATCGAACATAGACTGGCGCTTCATTTCTTACATGATAGTATACATGTTTCGATGCCATTCTCCCAAATCATCCCACCCCCTCCCTCTCCCTCAGAGTCCAAAAGTCCATTCTATACATCTGTGTCTCTTTTGCTGTCTATCTTTTTGCCTTTTCATACTGTTCATGGGGTTCTCAAGGCAAGAATACTGAAGTGGTTTGCCATTCCCTTCTCCAGTGGACCACATTCTGTCAGACCTCTCCACCATGACCCGCCTGTCTTGTGTGGTCCCACACAGCATGACTTAGTTTCATTGTGAAAAAGTTGGCTTAAAGTTCAACATTCAGAAAGCTAAGATCATGGCATCTGGTCCCATCACTTCATGAGAAATAGATGGGGAAACAGGGGAAACAGTGTCAGACTTTATTTTGGGGGCTCCAAAATCACTGCAGATGGTGACTGCAGCCATGAAATTAAAAGATGCTTACTCCTTGGAAGGAAAGTTATGACCAACCTAGATAGCTTATTCAAAAGCAGAGACATTACTTTGCCAACAAAGGTCCATCTAGTCAAGGCTATGGTTTTTCCAGTGGTCATATATGGACGTGAGAGTTGGGCTGTGAAGAAAGCTGAGCACTGAAGAATTGATGCTTTTGAACTGTGGTGTTGGAGAAGACTCTTGAGAGCCCCTTGGACTGCAAGGAGATCCAACCAGTCCATTCTAAAGGAGATCAGTCCTGGGTGTTCTTTGGAAGGCATGATGCTAAAGCTGAAACTCCAGTACTTTGGCCATCTCATGTGAAGAGTTGACTCATTGGAAAAGACTCTGATGCTGGGAGGGATTGGGGGCAGGAGGAGAAGGGGATGCCAGAGGATGAGATGGCTGGATGGCATCACAGACTCGATGGACGTGAATCTGAGTGAACTCCAGGAGTTGGTGTTGGACAGGGAGGCCTGGCGTGCTGTGATTCATGGGGTTGCAAAGAGTCGGACACGACTGAGCAACTGAACTGAACTGAACTGAATTGAATGCAGAAAAGGGCAAACCCAGGTGGAACCTGGACTTTTCTCTGACTTGAGATGGAGTTGAAAGCCTGGGGTGAACAAGGTGACTAGAGTTCACAGGAAAGAACACTGAGAAAGAAATAGCTGTACAAAGGTATCTGAAAATCTGAGCCGTTTCCCTTGACTCTTCAGCTGAGTGCTGATGCATATGCCTGTGAGGTAACTACCTTAGACCAGGGACACAATCACCTGGAATGGGTAGAGGAAGAGTGCCTGGCACTCATAATCATTCTTATAGTCAGAAATCACACTGGAAAGCCTCCTGATTCATGGCACAGTGGGGGAAGTACTCAAAAGGGTGCTATCTTGGTAGTGGGAAATAATTATGAATAGCTCTATACAGAAGACTGTTCTGATCCCATCTAATAAATCATAGAGCAAGATCTGAAAAAAACAAAATTCTTTCCACATAACATAACTGTATCCCAGAACAAGGTGCAGGAATATTTATATAAACATTGTAAATCATGCAACAAGGTAAAATTAACAATGACTGGAACTCAATAAAAATTTACCAGGCATACAAATAATTACTAGGGATCAGGAAATAATCAATCAAAATAAACTCAGAATTAAGTAGATGTTAGGATTAGCAGATAAGAATATCAAAATGGGCTTCCCTGGTGGCTCAGTGGTAAAGAATCTGCTTGCCAGTGCAGGAGATTCAAGTTTGATCCCTGCGTTGGGAAGATCCCCAGAGGAGGATATGGCAACCCACTCCAGTATTCTAACCAGGAAAATCCCATGGACAGAGAAACATGGCTTGCTACAGCCCATGGGGTCACAAAAGAGTCAGACATGACTTAATGATTAAACAACAATGACAAATATCAAAATAGTGATTAAAAGTATATTCCATATGTTCAAAAAGTTAAATTGAAACTTTTATGAAAGATACAAAAATAAACCCAAATAGAAATAAAATGTCTAAAACAAAAAAATACGCTGGGTGTAATTGGCAGAAGATTGAATGCTGGAGGTAAAAATATTAGTGAATTTTCAAGTAGACTAACAGATATTATTGAAAATATAATGTATAGAAAAAAGATTTAAAAATAAATGAACAGATTATCTGTGAGCTGTTGGACTAACTTCAAGTGAACTAATATATATGTATTAATAATTTGAACTAGCAAGAGGTGTGAGAGGTGAAGGCAGGAAAAAATATTTGAAAAATAATAACAAAAACTTTTCCAAGTTTGATGAAAATTATAAACCCACAAATTCAAGCACAAGAAGAATAAAACTACACAAAGGCACATCATAATCAAAACCAATGGTAAAGGGAACATTTTTTTTTAAGCAGTCAGCAAACATGGGTATATATCACATAATGTATGCAGAATGCAGAATAACAAAGATAAGGATAATAGAAGATTCTACATTGGAAACAATACAACTAATTAGACAATGAAGCAATGTCTTTAAAATACTAAAAAAAAAAAAACCCACTTTCAACTGAAAATTCTACTACAGGTAAAAATATTGTTCAATCTAAAAGCAAAATAAATAATATTTTAAACACAAAAACCTGAAAGATAACTAATTATCAGCATACTTTCACTATAAGAAATGCTAAAGGAAGTCCGTTAGGCATTGGAAAATTATATTAACTATATTGGAAATATGGCTCTATACAAAGGAATGATTACCACTGGAAATGATAATTATATGGGTAAATATATAAGATTTTTAAAATTATTTGAATACATTTAAAGGACAGTTGTTTTAAAAAAATAATAACAGTTTGTGTGAGATTTATAATATTTTCAAAAATGAAATCTGTGACAACAATGGCACAAATATTAAGAGGAAGAAACAAGAGTCTATTATCATCAGGTTCTCATAGCGTAAGTGATAAAATACACTTAAAGGTTCTAAGCTGTGATAAGTGAAAGGTGTGGCTTATAAACCTTAAAGCAACTATTGAAATAAAACAAAAATTTATAGCAAATAAACCAAAGAAAGGAGGTAAAATATATTAATAATAAAATACTTCAAAAGAATGAGAAGACAAGCCAGATTGGGAGAAGATATTTCAAAAATATATTTGTTAAAAGGCTGTTATCCAAAAGATACAAAGAGTGCTTAAAACTCAATAATAAATGACCTACATGTAAAACCCCCAAACTGTAAAACTTCTCTAGTGGAAAATACAGGAAAACTATCTTTATGACCTTGGATTAGGTAAAGATTTCATAGATAGGATATGAGAGGCTCACGGGTATGAGTCATAAAATAAATGATATGATGTTATGACCCATAAGCATGAGTCATAAAAGGAAAATTTGATATATTCAACTGTCAAAATTTAAAACTTCTGCTCCTCAAAGGACACTGTTAGGAAACTAAAAGGCAAACTACAAACTGGAAGAAAAATTTAAAATAATGTATCAATAAAGGACTCATATCCAGAACAGAACAAACACTCAAAAGTTAATAAAAAGAAAACTCAATTTTTATTGCTTTAAAATCAATTTCAATTTTAAAAACAAACTTTTTTTAATGTCATTAGGAAAAGACATAATTTACAAATTTATAAAAACAAAATGTATAACCAGAATTTCTATGAGATAAATACTACCTTGGTTTCCAAACCACTGTGGAAAAGACATATATATATATATATATATATATATAACCAGAACTGGGACTAAAACTAAATAAATAAATAGATAATTACTCACTAAAATAAAACTCAGCCAAGTCAGTGGCAAAGAGGTACACAGAATACTGATAGAATGAGTTGGATCTTAAGATATACTCAATGGTGTCTTATACTCTTGGCTACTTAATAAACTGATGCAAAAAATTTTTTTAAGAGTAGAGGAAGGCAGATGGACTGCACATCCTGCTTTTTTTTCTTTAATTGGAGTGTAATTGTTTTACAGTTTTGTGTTGGTTTTTGCCACACAACCATATATATCCCCTCCTTCTGGAGCCTCCCTCCCACCTCCATTCCCTCTGTACATCCTAGGTCATCACAGAGCACCAGGCTGGGCTCCCTGTGTTTTCACAATGCTCTTACTACCTATTCATGAAAACATAAAGGTCATCTCCTAAGAGCTGGGGAAGGAAAGATGTTAGTCATCCATGGGAAAGTGGAAAATATAGAGAAGGCTGGAATCATCATATGGTATACATAGAAATACATTTCCAAACATTCCAGCACGTACTGCATTCTAAGTTGCCTTGGCATAGACTCAAGTCTTTACATACACCAGTAACCTGCAGCCAAGTTTTTAATCTCACAGACCTTGAAATGAAAAGGGAGATTTGAAATGAAACATTTTTCACTCTCTTCCGGTTCCCCAGATCATTAGATTATTTAGAAGTTGGAACACTAAAACAAAAGTGAAGCAAAAGACTATACTTAAAAATCTATTTCAGCAATTACTGCCTAGTTTTTGTCCCATTTCCTTACTTTTAAATTGTGATTAAGAAATGAGATTAGAGAGAGACAGTATGCAAGACTGTGAACTAGTCAATATTTAAATGCAGGAATCCAGCAGCTGAAACACTGAAATCTATACAATTATTTGAAAAAAAAAAAAAATTTAGAAATCACCCTGGTGATTCAGATGGTAAAGAAACTACCTGCAATGTAGGAGACCTGGGTTTGACACCTGGGTTAGGAAGATCCCCTGGAAAGGGAATGGCACCCCCGATGTCTGAAAAAATCCCATGGACAGAGGAGCCTGGTGGGCTACAGTCCACTGGGTTGCAAAGAGTCAGAGACAACTGAGCAACTAACACTTATAGAGATCACTGCTGCTGCTGCTGCTAAGTCACTTCAGTTGGGTCTGACTCTGTGTGACCCCATAGCTGGCAGCCCGCCAGCCTCCCCTGTCCCTGGGATTCTCCAGGCAAGAACATTGGACTGGGTTGCCATTTCCTTCTCCAATGCATGAAAGTAAAAGTGAAAGTGAAGTTGCTCAGTCGAGTCGGACCCTCAGCGAACCCATGGACTGCAGCCTACCAGGCTCCTCCGCCCATGGGATTTTCCAGGCAAGAGTACTAGAGTGGGGTGCCATTGCCTTTTCCGTGTAGAGATCACTAGACTTGTAGAAAATCCAAATTAAAAATATTTTAATCTTCTCTTCTTAAGCCAATGAGAAATAGCTTAAAATTGTACATTCTTGACATTTAAATTCAGTCTTCCAAATTGCCTCGTGAGTCTAGAAATGAGATAAACATCCTTGTTGAGCTGGTCTTCTCTTTCTCACTGTTATTCTCTTATGTTCTCATGACAGGGGCGAAGATGTGTTCAATATATAGCTAAGAAATCCTCAAGATAGTGAAACATAGTCCAAACGCCAAAAATCAACTTCAAGGGTAGATCTTTACTGAGAATGTTAGGCCTAATCACCCATTTTTTCATCCTTTGTATTATCTTATGATGATAAAAACCCTGCTGCTGCTGCTGCTGCTCATAAGTTACTTCAGTCGTGTCCGACTCTGTGTGACCCCATAGACGGCAGCCCACCAGGCTCCCCGTCCCTGGGATTCTCCAGGCAAGAACACTGGAGTGGGTTGCCATTTCCTTCTCCAATGCATGAAAGTGAAAAGTGAAAGTGAAGTCGCTCAGTCGTGTCCTACTCTTGGTGACCCTATGGACTGCAGCCCACCAGGCTCCTCCATCCATGGGATTTTCCAGGCAAGAGTACTGGAGTGGGGAGCCCTAAGGCAATCTAAATATGTATATCAAGTATCCATACAGTAGGAACAAAGAAGCCAAAAATCTAATTGTCCAGCCAGAAGTGATGACTGCTTAGGGCATCCATGATAAGTTGTAATCTTCAATTAATGGACTAAGTGGTCTAGAGGGTCTTGTTTCTCTTGTGCTTTTCAGTGACACAAGGACTTTTTAAGACTTCCATCAACTGTTTTATTGATGAAGCTTCTAGAGTTTCACACAGATCATGCTTATGTATCTCAGAAGCAGCTATGTAGGAATAGCAAGCTATTGGACTCAGAATTGAATCATTATTGGGTAAAGAAGTGAAGTGAAAGTTGCTCAGTTGTGTCTGACTTCGCGACCCCATAGACTATACAGTCCGTGGAACTTTCCAGGCCAGAATACTGGAGTGAGTAGGCATTCTCTTCTCCAGGGGAATGTCCCAACCCAAGGATCAAATCCAGGTCTCCATCTTTCCAACCCAGGGATAGAATCCAGGAGTCCCACATTGCAGGTAGATTCTTTACCAGCTGAGCTACCAATGCTCCCAAAAAGATACAGAAATGTAAAGAGTTCTGGAAGCAGAATATAGGACAACTTTTAACTTTTGGCTAATTCGTATGACAAGACAATCACAAACCCATGAAGGACTCTACACTCTCAATCTACTGGAAAAAATATGTTTTAAAATATTAAGTCTTTTGTGCCATCCTAAAAGCACCCTATGTACTGTTCAGAGGGCTTCCCTGATGGCTCAGTAGGTAAAGAATCTGCCTGCAATGCAGGAGACACAGGAGTCATGGATTTGATCCAAGATTCCAGGGAAGATCCCCTGGAGAAGGGTAAGGCAACCCACTCCAGTATTCTTGCCTGGAGAATCCCCATAGACAGAGGGGCCTGGCAGGCTACAGTCCATAGGATTGCAGATACGACTGAGCGACTAAGCGCACACCCATGTACCTATTCAGACCTGAATGCTACCAGTTTTAGTTAATACTAAATAGTTAAATTTTGATAATTAAATAATTTTAATTAATAGTTTTTTTATTATGCCTTTAAGTATACTTTCTCCAGATGTTTTCTTCTCCTGGAAAAATAAGCATAATTTTTGCTCTTCATCTTATTTTATTAGGATTAAGCACCAGCCTGTATAATATGCCAGTTTTGCTGCTGTTTGCATTATCTGCAAATACAATGAATTGGATCCTGAGTAATAAACTAAGAAATGGTGCAAGAATATAAACTTTACATAGCTTAAAATACCCAGCATCCTCTGCTTGGGAAGTGACCACATCTTTTTTGTTGCTGACCAGAACCGAGAAATACAGATGTACATAAAAATTGTTTTAATTTAAAAATTACCTAACTTTTAATGCCTAAGGAAGTGGACTACACCAATGGTTTGGAGGCCTTATAAATATTTTTGACCAAATAAATCCTCATTTTATTTTAGAAAGTTTCTCTCACACTGTCTCAAAGAAGTCTCTAAAAACACCATTCGAGGAGAAGTAATATCAACATACTCAGTTATAAATAATCTCTGAAGATGAAATATTTGGATGAATCATGACTTTATGGGTTTTTGTTTTATGAAGTTTATATTATTATTTTGTTGTTTCTTTTGTCCAGAATCAAAGACACAGCAGCATTCTAATGAGCCATTTGCAAGTTTCCTTTGCTCTTAACATATATCACAACCTCTGTTCCTTTAAACTTATACAGAAATTTATCAGTGGTTATCACAATTCAGTTTTTATCAAATTAAGCCTGTTTATACCAGAAATAAAAATAATAAAGCTAATCGGAAGACCATGATCTTTGTACTATTTTTCCAGCTGTCCCTGTTAGAACTTATTGCCTGGTGCTTCGAACAACATTTTTCTTCCTGCTGTGAGACCCTGAGATGTTGCACTTGTGTTTGTTCTTTCATTCAAAACATCAAGAACTACATCTCTGGGCAATTTAAAAACTGAGGACAGCAGTGAGCAAACCAAGTCCCTGTTCTTTAGTGCTGTGCTGCATGCAGACTGTGCAGTGGAAGTGGAAGTAAGAACTGGAGGTTAGACAGTGATCCTTGACTGTTCGTTTCCTATCTTGGGGAGCCTGGTAAAGTGGAAAGATCCAGGGCTCTTGGGAGTCTGGCAGGCAAACTCTTGATGAATTGGACTTAGGCTGGTGTCTCACCATTCTCAGTGCTGTTTCTGTTCCTGAGGTTTGACTGTGACATGGACCATCTGGGCTCCTTCTCTCAGACTCTTCTAAAAAGGTTCTAATGTGTTTCAGCTTCATTTCTTTCTACCAGCCCTTGCCTACTTAACTGAAGTACAGCTCTCTCTCTTTTTTTTAATTCTTCATTTCCCTATTCATTTCATTTTATTAAGCCTACTGATGACTTTTGGACATAATAAGAATAACACATTTTATTAAGCCCAAGTAAAAACTGTGGTTTGATATAAAATGAGCTAAAATTAATAAAGGGCTCCTCTTGCTGGCTCAGCATAAAGAATCTGCCTGCAATGCAGGAGATACATGTTTAATCCCTAGGACAGGACTATCTTGAGGAGAAGGAATGGCAACCCACTCCAGTATTCTTGCCTGGAAAATTCCATGGACAGGGGATCCTGGTGGGCTACAATCCATGGGGTTGCAAAGAGATGGACATGACTGAGTGTGCACATGATATTAATAAACAGTGACAGCAACCTAGCTACAAAGCCCTCACAATTCAGTCGCTCTGTCATATCCACTCTTTGTGACCCCATGGACTGCAGCACACCAGGCCTCCCTGTCCATCACCAATTCCCAGAGTTTACGAAAACTCATGTCAATTGAGTCAGTGACACCATCCAACCATCCAATCCTCTGTCGTCCCCTTCTCCTCCTGCTCCCAACCCCTGCCAGCATCAGGGTCTTTTCAAATTAGTCAGTTCTTCACATCAGGTGGCCAAAGTATTGAAGTTTCAGCTTCAGCATCAGTCCTTCCAATGAATATTCAGAACTGATTCCCTTTATGATTGATTGGTTTGATCTCCTTGCAGTCCAAGGGTCTCTCAAGAGTCTTCTCCAACACCACAGTTCAAAAGCATCAATTCTTTGGTGCTCAGCTTTCTTTATGGTCCAACTCTCATATCCATGGGGTTACTGGAAAAACCATAGCTTTGGCTACATGGATCTTTGCTGGCAAAGTAATGTCTCTGCTTTTTAATATGATGTCTATATTGGTCATTGAGTTAGACAAGGCTGTGGTCCGCGTGATCAGATTGGCTAGTTTTCTATGATTATGATTTCAGTGTGTCTGCCCTCTGATGCCCTCTTGCAACACCTGCCAGCTTACTTGGGTTTCTCTTACCTTGGATGCGGAGTATCTCTTCACAGCTGCTCCAGCAAAGTGCAGCCGCTGCTCCTTACCTTGAACGAGGGGTATCTCCTCACTGCCACCCCTCCTGACCTTGAACGTGGAGTAGCTCCTCTCGGCCCTCCTATGCCCACATAGCCACTGCTCCTTGGACGTGGGGTAGCTCCTCTAGGCCGCCGCCCATGACCTCGGACGTCAGGTAGCTCCTCTCAGCCATGCTTCTGCGCTGTCCGAAGCAAGCCATGCCATGTGGGACCACTCAAGATGGACGGGTCATGGTGGAAAGGTCTGACAGAATGTGGTCCACTGGAGAAGGGAATGGCAAACCACTTCAGTATTCTTGCCTTGAGAACTCCATGAACAGTATGAAAAGGCAAAACAATAGTATACCAAAAGAGGAACTCCCCAGGACGGTAAGTGCCCAATATGCTACCAGAGATCAGTGGAGAGATAACTCCAGAAAGAATGAAGCAACGGAGCCAAAGTTAAAAACAACACCCAGTTGTGGATGTGACTGGTGATAGAAGCAAGGTCTGATGCTATAAAGAGCAATATTGCATAGGAACCTGGAATGTTAGGTCCGTGAATCAAGGCAAATTGGAAGTGGTCAAACAGGAGATGGCAAGTGTGAACATTGACATTCTAGGACTCAGTGAACTAAAATGGACTGGAATGGGTGAATGTAACTCAGATGACCATTATATCTACTCCTGTGGGCAGGAATCCCTTAGAAGAAATGGAGTAGATATCATGGTCAACAAGAGTCCGAAATGCAGTACTTGGATGCAATCTCAAAAATGACAGAATGATCTCTCTTCGTTTCTAAGACAAATCATTCAATATCACAGTAATCCAAGCCTATGCCCCAACCAGTAATACTGAAGAAGCTGAAGATGAACAGTTCTATGAAGATCTACAATACCTTTCAGAACTAAAACCCAGAAAATATGTCCTTTTCATTATAAGGGACTGGAATGCAAAAGTAGGAAGTCAAGAAACACCTGGAGTAACAGGCAAATTTGGCCTTGGAATACGGAATGAAGCAGGGCAAAGGCTAATAGAGTTTTGCCAAGAGAACGCACTGATCATAGCAAACACCCTCTTCCAACAACACAAGAGAAGACTCTACACATGG
The DNA here is from genome assembly GCA_917880005.1 of Nanger dama. Lineage (NCBI taxonomy): Eukaryota > Metazoa > Chordata > Mammalia > Artiodactyla > Bovidae > Nanger > Nanger dama. Next base: position 1,518,240 of record CAKJTW010000040.1, read on the forward strand.
ACATCACCAGATGGTCAACACCAAAATCAGATTGATTATATTCTTTGCAGCCAAAGACGGAGACCCTCTATACAGTCAGCAAAAACAAGACTGCAAGCTGACTGTGGCTCAGATCATGAACTCCTTATTGCCAAATTCAGACCCAAATTTAAGAAAGTAGGGAAAACCACTAGATCATTCAGGTATGACCTAAATCAAATCCCTTATGATTATACAGTGAAAGTGAGAAATAGATTTATGGGACTAGATCTGATAGACAGAGTGCCTGATGAACTATGGATGGAGGTTTGTGACATTGTACAGGAGACAGGGATCAAGACCATCCCCATAGAAAAGAAATGCAAAAAAGCAAAATGGCTGTCTGAGGAGGATTTACAAATAGCTGTGAAAAGAAGAGAAGCAAAAGCAAAGGAAAAGGAAAGATATAAGCATCTGAATGCAGAGTTCCAAAGAAGAACAAGGAGAGATAAGAAAGCCTTCCTCAGTGATCAATGCAAAGAAATAGAGGAAAGCAACAGAATGGGGAAGACTAGAGATCTCTTCAAGAAAATTAGAGATACCAAGGGAACATTTCACACAAAGATGGGCTCGATAAAGGACAGAAATGATAGAGACCTAACAGAAGCAGAAGATATTAAGAAGAGGTGGCAAGAATACACAGAAGATGACCCAGATAATCATGATGGTGTGATCACTCACCTAGAGCCAGACATCCTGGAATGTGAAGTCAAGTAGGCCTTAGAAAGCATCACTACGAACAAAGCTAGTGGAGGTGATGGAATCCCAGTTGAACTTTTTCAAATCCTGAAAGATGATGCTGTGAAAGTGCTGCACTCAATATGCCAGCAAATTTGGAAAACTCAGCAGTGGCCACAGGACTGGACAATGTAAGTTTTCATTCCAATCCCAAAGAAAGGTAATGCCAAAGAATGCTCAAACTACCGCACAATTGCACTCATCTCACATGCTAGTAAAGTAATGCTCAAAATTCTCCAAGCCAGGCTTCAGCAATACATGAACCATGAACTTCTAGATGTTCAAGCTGGTTTTAGAAAAGGTAGAAGAACCAGAGATAATTTTCCAACATCTGCTGGATCATGGAAAAAACAAGAGAGTTCCAGAAAAACATCTATTTCTGCTTTATTGACTATGCCACAGCCTTTGACTGTGTGGATCACAATAAACTGTGGAAAATTCTGAAAGAGATGGGAATACCAGACCACCTGACCTGCCTCTTGAGAAACCTATATGCAGATCAGGCAGCAACAGTTAGAACTGGACATGGAACAACAGACTGATTCCAAATAGGAAAAGGAGTACGTCAAGGCTGTATATTGTCACCTTGCTTGTTTAACTTCTATGCAGAGTACATCATGAGAAATGCTGGGCTGGAAGAAGCACAAGCTGGAATCAAGATTGCCGGGAGAATATCAATAACCTCAGATATGCAGATGACACCACTCTTGTGCAGAAAGTGAAGAGGAACTAAAAAGCCTCTTATTGAAAGTGAAAGAGGAGAGTGACAAAGTTGGCTTAAAGCTCAACATTCAGAAATGAAGATCATGGCATCCGGTCCCATCACTTCATGGGAAACAGATGGGGAAACAGTGGAAACAGTGTCAGACTTTATTTGGGGGCTCCAAAATCACTGCAAATTGTGATTGCAGCCATGAAATTAAAAGACGTTTACTCCTTAGAAGGAAAGTTATGACCAACCTAGATAGCATATTGAAAAGCAGAGACTTTACCAACAAAGGTCCATCTAGTCAAGGCTATGGTTTTTCCAGTGGTCATGTATGGATGTGAGAGTTGGACTGTGAAGAAAGCTGAGCACCGAAGAATTGATGTTTTTGAACTGTGGTGTTGGAGAAGACTCTCGTGAGTCCCTTGGACTGCTGGAGATCCAACCAGTTTATTTTAAAGGAGATCAGTCCTGGGTGTTCATTGGAAGAACTGATGCTAAAGCTGAAACTCCAATACTTTGGCCACCTCATGCAAAGCGTTGACTCATTGGAAAAGACCCTGATGCTGGGAGGGATTGGGGGCAGGTGGAGAAGGGGACGACAGAAGATGAGATAGCTGGATGGCATCACCGAGTTGATGGACTGAGTAAGTAAGCTCCAGGAGTTGGTGATGGACGGGGAGGCCTGGCATGATGCGATTCATGGGGCCGCAAAGAGTCTGACCCGACTGAGTGACTGAACTGAACTGATGTTGGTCATAACTTTTCTTCCAAGGAGCAAGCGACTTTTAATTTCTAAGTCCTCACAGGCACTTAGAATTCTCTTTTAGGAAGTCTGCATCTGTCTTTGCATCATAATATAATGAACTCTACCTCTCAGTGTTCCCCTGTTCTTTGAGCAGGGCCACTTAACCATGGTTGGAGTTACGTCTTCTCCAGTTCAGAACATGACCAATTGACCAGTGTGACCATAGATGGACAAGATGTAAGGATTCCAGCCATGCTTCTCCTAAAAGTCATTTTTATGGTAAATGAGAGTAATGGCACTATGCTAAGGTCTGAGAACATAGTTCCAAGGCATACTTCAGTTTATGAGCTATTGTTACCAAGAATGTCTCTCAGGATGAGACTCCAAATGAACTAGACCAGAATCACAAGCTGTATTTCTTTAAAAGCCAGTTTCCTGGGCCTCATATCATATTGTTCAAAATCTTTAGAGTTGCGACCTCTCTGTTCATGTCAGATACATACTCCAGTTTTAGATCTTTACAGGTCCCAGAAAACAGTTTAAAAACATTTGTATGTTTACATATATTATTTTTAAGCTTGCCATTTTGTTTCTCTAAGTAAATGGGACCAGAGGAAGTAAATTTAAAGAAATTGCTTTTAAAAAGTCACTCTAAAAGAATTAGTATTGTGAAAGTTTGCATTCATGTGATTGGAACTTTACGGATGCATCTTTCCATATGTGCATAATTAACGCAAGTCCTTCTTCATACCTAAACTTCTTGTTGTTGCTTGGTCACTAAATTGTCTCCAGCTCTTTTGTGACTCCAAGGACTGTAGGCCAACAGGCTCCTCTGTCCATGAGATTTCCCAGACAAGAATACTGGAGTGAGTTGCCATTCCCTTCTCCAGTGGATCATCCCAACCTAGGGATTGAACCTGTGTCTCCTGCATTGGCAGGCAGATTCTTTACCACTGAGGCACCTGGGAAGCCCTCATATCTAAACTTAGACTTTGTTATTTCATTTATACCTGATGTGTTTATTCAGCAAACAATTGTTGAGGGTCTTCTATGGGCCCAGCACTGTACTGGGACTGAAGATGCCTTTAAGGACTTACCAGCTGAGAAGTGTGGTGATGGAATATTGAAATCAAATAGGTAACTAAGAAATTATGATACAATAGGGCAATCATCATGATGAGATGTGCACAATACCCAAGTGAAATAAAAATAAGCAATTTAAACCACAGTACTAATTTCCTGACTTCTGCACCTGTGGAGCCACCCAGCCATGTGCAGGGGCTGTGGGTTTCTGCAACCAACAGATGCTCAATTCAGCATCTCTTTTAATAAGGCTTCAAAAAAGGAGTGTTGATACTTAAAAGAAAAGCAGTTTAGACACAGTTGTAACTGGAATAAAATATCCCCAACCTTAGAGGACTTTTTTGAACAGGAAAAGTAACAATGTTCCTACTGATCTTTAACTTAAAAAAAATTCATGGGTATTATAACTGCTCAAAAATCAAATAAAGATAGCTAAAAAATGTTTGTAGATTCTTTACATTGCTAGGGGTGAAGTCTTGATGTAATTGGCCCATTGCTTAGCACAGCAGCTTAATCAGAATCTGGATTTGCAGATTCCCTGATCCTGGTTTGGTTGGCTTGGTTTGGAGTTAGATCAGGGTTTCTCAGCGTCCACAGTGCTGACATTTTAGGCTGGGTAGTTCTTCATTACGCGAACTTGTCCAGCACAGTGTAAGATATTTAGCAGCCTCCATGGTCACCTGGGAAGCAGGCTTTCCAGGTGGTGCAAGTGGTAAAAAACCTGCCTGATAATGCAGGAGGCATAAGAGAGGCAGGTTCAATTCCTGGGTCGGGAAGATCCCCTGGAGAAGGGAATGGCAACCCACTCTAGTATTCTTGCCTGGAGAATCCCATGGACAGAGGGACCTGTCAGGCTAACAGTCCATAGGATCGCGAAGAGTTGGACATGACAGAAGCGGCTTAGCCCAGCACATGACCTCTACCCCTTAGATGCCAGGAGAATTACTCGCTGCTAAGTCATGATAATCAATAGTCTCCCAATATTGACAAATGTCCCCTGAGGCAAGGGAGGCAAAACTGTCCCCAGTGAAGAACCCCTGGGTTGTTAGATGCACAAATTGCTTTGAACTAGAAAGTAGAAGTAATTTGGGATGTTAAGCTGACATCTAGGAAGAGAAAAAAAGGAGAAGCAGCTCCTAGCAGCATAGCGGCAGGCCTGGCTTGGGAAACTACCAGGGATAATGAAGACATTGAACTTATAGGAAGAGTAATGTCTAATATTGTTTCCTGTTTGGGGCGGAACTGAAATTTCTCTTTTCTTTTTTCTTAAACCCATGAACATCCAGTAAAATTCTACTGCATAATCATAAGGGAATTGTAGCCTCCTCCACCTGACACCCCATCCCCTAGTAAAATCAGTTGGCATTGCTTCCCAGAATTCTTGGCCATGACCAATAGTGGAGTGAACAGAGACCAAGATGACCCCAGGAGCAATGGAGAAGGCTGCACAGGCTTACTTAGATGTAGACTTGAAACATACTTCCCCGTCCCCAAATATGGCAGGAAAGAAGGCAACCATTGTCAGGGAAGAGAGAGGCAGACACAGAAGGAAGAACTGATAGAAGTGAATCATGTCTTTCCCTTTCTTGGAAATAACAAAATACAGTAGCAGGTGAACATATTTCAGATGGACTAAGCACCATATTTTCTGCATGTGTGGGAAAGATTAGATAACCTCTTGGAAGATATTTCTACACTGATTATTTTAAAGCAAGACACGAAGATCAAAACAATGGAAACTAGATACTTTTTCTTTTAATTATTTTTTAAATGAATGACTCAGGTAAAATTTTAAAATTTTTATTTACTGATAAGAAACTCAAAGCATACAAAAGAAATCCTTAGATTTCTTGCTCATTGTTGAATTAGGATGGTGAGGATATGAATAATCCTTTCTTTTTGTGCTGTGTGTGCTAAGCTGCTTCAGTCGTGTCCAACTCTGTGCAACCCTTTAGACTGTAGTCCACCAGGCTTCTCTGTGCATGGGATTCTCCAGGAAAGAATACTGGAGTGGGTTGCCATGCCCTTCTCCAGGGGGTATCTTCCCGAACCAGGGATCGAACCCTTTTCTCTTATGTCTCCTGCATTGGCAGACAGGTTCTTTACCACTAGTACCATTATTTTTCAGATGTGGTTACCATCACTTTAGAAAAATACATATAAAAAAAAAGAAAAATACATATATATGTGTATATATATTTGTTATATGAATATATCAGCATGTTATGCTTGAGTGCTAAGTTGCTTCAGCTGTGTCCAACTCTTTGTGACCCTATGGACTGTAAGTCATCAGGCTCCACTGTCCATGGGATTATCCAGGCAAGCATACTGGAGTGGGTTGCCATGCCCTTCTCCAGGGGATCTTCCCAAACCAGGGAGCATACCCAAGTCTCCTGGGACTGTTGCATCGCAGGTATGTTCTTTACCACTGAGCCACCAGGGAAGCTTATAATGAAAATATAATGAAATACAGTTTACATACCTGTGTGTGTGTGTGTGTGTGTGTGTGTGTGTGTACAGACACATACACTAGTAGAGGATATAAAATATGTTTTTCACCCTGTGTCATAGTCAATACCACAAAGCCACTGCCTGTATCATGCTTTTTGACATAAATGAAGAAATGAAAATTTTAAAATGATTCAGATTCTACCATCTTAAAATAAAATATTTTTCCAGTTCATGCTGGAATACATACCTAATTTTAACTTAGTTGTAGTCATAACAGAAACAAAATTTATGTTCTGGGGAGGTTGTATGTTTTTAGGTTGCTACTTAATTTTTTGCCATCATGACTGCATCATGAAACTGGTGATTTCTCATGCATAATTTACCTTACTACTGTTAGGGTGCTTTCCATTTTTCATAGTTCTATAATGAATACCTTTAGATTCTAGCCTGTTCTTTTCTTGGAATTTTGTTTATTATGTCAAATGGTACAAATGTTTCATGAGTCTTTAGATGTATTGCCAAATTGTTTATTTTTAAACTTTTTTTAATTGAAGTATAGCTGGTTTACAATGTTGTGTTAGTTTCCAGTATACAGCAAAGTAATTTCATTATACATATATGTGTATGTATATGTATATTCTTTTTATAGTCTTTCTTTATGGCTTGTTACAGGATATTGAATATAGTTTCTTATGCTATATAGTAGGGCCTTGTTGTTTATCTGTTTTATATATAGTAGCTGTGTCTATTAATCCCAAACTCCTAATTTATCCCTCTCCCACCCCCTTTTCCTTTTGGTAACCATAGTTTTTTTCTATGTCTCTGAGTCTGTTTCTGTTTTGTAAATAAGTTTATTTGTATCAATTTTAGATCCTACATGTAAATGATATCACATAATACTTGTCTTTCTCTGTCTGACTGACTTCATTTTTATTATAATCTCTAGATCCTTCCATTGTATATATACAATGAATATATACTGGGGGGTGTGTGTGTGTGTGTGTGTGTGTGTGTGTGTGTGTGTGTGTGTATGATACACAAGCAGCAGAACCCAGCTAAGGAGGGACACCAACCGGATGCAGAGGCACCTCCCATCACCAACATTCAGCCAGATGCCCTGAGGTCTCACCCTTACCTCTCTGAGGCCAAGGCTGCCAGGAATTGTCAGAAGGAGGACTATGGAAGTTTAAAGTTCAGACATAAGGAAGTGGTGAGTAAAAGACTTGAGACAGAATGGCACTAGATGAAAATCAATAACAGTGCTAATAATCCTTGGATTTGACTGAATACAAATCCCTGGAGAGAGAATATGTTTCAGTTAAAAAGAAACTAAAAAGGTTACAGGATTGATCTGAACTATTTTGAATTTAGTTTTCTTGTTGCAGGAAAATATGGGGGCTGGTCAAAGGAATACACAGAATTGTGAAAACTGAATGAGATTCATGTTTGCACATCACTGTTTTGTGAATTTCCAATTCATACACACCACATAGAAAATTCTAGAATGAATATGCTTTTAAATCTAGCATTATCTTTCAAAGGTGATATTTAGACATGGCAAGTGTTTGCTGTGTCTGTTAATGCCACACAATTTTATATAGATTGATTGAATCCTGCCTAAATTCAGACCTGTTCTATTGATTCTGAAACCTTCCCAGTGGAGAAATGGTTGGAGGGCAGTTAGGAAAAAGAGAAGAGGATGGAGTGATTATTAGTAATTCTGTGTTAAGATTCCTAACTTCTGCTTTTTAGAGGGACAATTTAACCAAAGCAGTGTGGGATATGTTATTTTTTCAAGAGAGATAATATTATATACATAGTGCCCAGAATACTGGTAGTACCAGGAAATAGTATTCATATTTACATCTGTTCTTTGCAGATGCATCATCTTTCATTGTATCATCACTGCTAAGAGACTGTCTTTTAAAGTGGCTCAATAGGCTTCACATCTGAGTTTCTGAAAGGCAGCAGGGACAGCTGCCTTCCACATGTGCAGGCATTGCTCTGGGCATCTGGGTTGATGCCTCATGCTTCTGGCCCACCGTCTGAATTTGGGTATGGCCAGTTGTGCTGCCTGCATTTTTCTCCTATGAAATTCCTAGCATGTGCTAGGAATAGGGCAGTTTGCTTTCCAGCATTTTGACATTATGAGACTTTTTCTTTTCATTAATTTTTGGCTCCTTATTTCAGAACTCTTGTACCAAGTAACCAGTACTCATGGACACTTACTGGTTGCCTTTAAGTGTTTCTCATGACAGATAATCTACTTGGACAGGTGGTTTGATTTTCCTTTCCTTAAAGTCAGCCAGTGCGTGAAGAGCCCAGGAGAAAGAGTTCAGGGCTTTTTATTAATTTTTTTCTTTTTTTAAAGGACAATCCACATTTTATTTGTATCTGCCTTTAACACGTAAAGAAACTCTCAGGCTCCTTTCCCCCATCTGGTGGATAGCTGGCAGATTCTGGAGGGAGGAAGCATCAGAATGAGGACAGAGTTCAAGTGAAGGTCTTGCTGCCCTGGGCAAAGAGCATCCCTGTGGGCTGGACTTGGGCTGTCCTCCTATCCCTCCAGGCCATCTGTCAGTCTACGCGGGTCCTCCTGTTTGACACTAGCTCATCCCTCCTTCCCCATGGACCAGTCATGGGCCAGAGACCCATCCTCCTTTTCTCAGTGTTTTTAGCTTCCTGTCCTAGTTTTCCCATCCCTAAAATTCTATTTCTAGGGAGAAAGAACACCAACAGCCATAACTCGTCTCTCCCAAGTCCACTCCTAACTCAGGGTGGTCAATACAGACAAGTGAAAACTGGGAGCTCCAGCCATCCAGGGCCCTCACAGTTGGTTGGATCTGCGGGCAGGGCAGAAAGCATGAGTGCTTATCTGTGTAAGGCAGAGTTGGCAGCGCCACTGTGGCAGCATGTAGGGAGGCACAGGGCTCCTGGGTGTGCCTGTAAGAAGGGGAAGAAAGCCCCTAAAACCAAGGGCATGGTCTTATTCATCGTAGAAGTCAATATGGACTCCAGACTTGAACTTGTCATTTTGCACCAAGCTCAGAAGTTTCTGGGCTGATATCTTGCAATCCACAAGTTCCCCCTTTCTCTTCAGCTCCTGCAGGCTTTTTCTCAAGTCTGGGTCCACAGAGGTCTCCTGGGCTAACTGCTGCATGTTGGTGTCCAGGGGACCTGGGGCATAGCTCAGCACCCTCACACTAGGCTCTTCTGCCGCCAGGACCTGGAACATCATGTTACGGGCAGCCTTGCCAGTGCAGTACAGTGCCCAGCCCTTGAAGGGCTGCAGGGCACAAATGGAAGAGATGTTAACCTGCTGAGGCCAGGTAAACCTGTCCAGGAAGGCCTTCAGGCTACTGGAAGTCAGGCAGAGTGTGGAATTCAAATTCAGAGTCCAGTAGTTGTTCACTTCAGTTGGGTCAGCCAGGTCCACCCAACGTTTGGATACATCTCCAAGAGTGCCCGCATTGTTGATGAGCAGCACTCGCTGCAGGCCTTCGGGCCTGGGGAGGTCGCACAGAGCACCGAGCAGTTGTTGCAAGCCGGTCTCGGCACCCAGGTCAGCAGGCACCCGCACGATGCGCAGACCCGGCCACACGATGCACAGACCCAGTGGCTCAGCGCCCAGCTCGGCCTCCAGCTGCCGCAGGGCCTCGTCATTGCGGGCACTTAGGACCAGCACAGAGCCAGGTGACAGCAGCGGGGCCAGGAGCTGAGCCAGCATCTGTCCGGAAGCCCCGGGAAGCCCCAGTCAGCACGCATAAGGTGCGCCCCAGGCCGCCCACCTTGCTGACGCTGCCCTCCATGCCTCCTATCTGCGAGCTGGGGCCACTTACCGTGACTCGGCAGGGCAGTTCAGGGCCTTTTAAAATATAATTTATTCTTTTTAAGGGCTGAGTAATACTCCAATGTATATATATACCACAGCTTTCTTATCCATTCATCTGCTGATGGACATCTAGGTTGCTTCCATGTCCTGGCTATTATAAACAGTGCTGCAATGAACATTGGGGTACATGTGTCTCTTTCAATTCTGGTTTCCTCGGTGTGTATGCCCAGCAGTGGGATTGCTGGGTCATAAGGCAGTTCTATTTGCAATTTTTAAGGAATCTCCACACTGTTTTCCATAATGGCTATACTGTTTGCATTCCCACCAGCAGTGTAAGAGGGTTCCCTTTTCTCCACATCCTCTCCAGCATTTATTGCTGTAGATCAGTTCTAATGAGATGGATGAAACTGGCACTGATTATACAGAGTGAAGTAAGCCAGAAAGAAAAACACCAATACAGTATACTGACACATATATATGGAATTTAGAAAGATAGTAATGATGACCCTGTATGTGAGACAACAAAAGAGACACAGAGGTATAGAATGGACTTTTGGCCTCTGAGGGAAAGGGAGAGGTGGGATGATTTGGGAGAATGGCATTGAAACATGTATACTATCATGTAAGAAACAGTCTATGTTTGATACAGGATACAGGATGCTTGGGGCTGGTGCACGGGGATGATCCAGAGAGATGATATGGGGTGGGAGGTGGGAGGGGGATTCGGCACTGGGAGATCGTGTACACCTGTGGCTGATTCATGTCAATGTATGGCAAAACCAATACAATATTGTAATGTAGAATAAAGTAAAAATAAAAAAGAAAACTGTCAACAAAAAAAAAATAATAAAATATAAGTTAGCTTTTCTCTTAGGACTGTGTACTGTGAGCCTTTTTAGCAGAAGAGCTGGAGTATAGATTAAAGATAAGGTACTCTCTAGATTAAAAAATATTCCAGCAACTACCATTTATTGAACATATGTGTGTAGTCTCTAATGGCCCCAGTGGTCCTCTAGGATGAAGTCTTTTTTCTCCTTTTGCCCCACAGGTTGAGAGGATGAAGTGGCTTGCTCAAGGCCACCCAGCTAGTAAATGGCTCTGAACCCAGTTCCTCTGACTTCAGAGCCCACATTCTTGTGTCTGTGCCAGACTGCCTCAGAGATGTCCTTGGCCACAGAAATAACATTCATTGGTTGAAAGAAGGATTTCTGCTAACCTCAGCAATCTACCTTCTCTTATCAAAACAAAAACAAAACAAAACAAAAAACCAGGATAATGTGCCTTAGTTGAAGTGGAGAGAAGGGGGTCTTTGAGAGGAATAGGAGTTAACTAGGTGAAGAAGTTAATAGCCATATATGAGGAATAAATGTTTATCATTATTTTTACTGATAAGGATAAGTAATGAAAAATGTTTAGAAAGCAATGGTCTAGAGAAAAACTTCAAAACTCTCCAGAAAGAATAGACAATTGAAAGAAAGAAGACAAAAGAATGACTGTCGTGGCAGAGGGGTGGGAAAGGGTTTTGTGTTATGCCAAAAAAATGGACGTGTAATCACAGGGTAAAGTCAAAGGGAGGCAAATTTCAACTCAACCACAAGACTTTCTAACCATTGGTGGTGGGGAAAAAAATTACATGAGCCGCTTTGGAAGCCACTGATCTCCTTGACTGGAGGGATCCATTCACAGCCTGGACACACTGGGATCAGGGCCACCATACTGAATATTCCTGCTGTGGCTGGGAAGTTGGACTGCACAATTTTTCAAGCCCTCCAAACTCTAGCACCTATAGCTCTTTAATTATTAGAAGCTGGGTTGCAGATAGTGTAATGGATGACTCTCAAATATGACCAGCATATCCCAGAAATGGTTCTAGGCCCTCTCCTGCCTTAAGGTCTTTGCACTGGCTCTCCACTGGCTCTCCCCCTACAGTGATGCCTGTGCCTAACCTCTTGCCTCCATCATGTCTTTTCAATGGAGCCTGCCCCGACCACACTATTTAGAATTGAACTGTCATCACCCCATGGGCTCTCCCGATTACCCTTGCTCTGCTCCACTTTCTTTTTTTCTAGCACTTATCACCACCTAACATACTTGGTGATTCACTTTGTTAATTATTAACTATTTATTATCTCTCTCTCCCTCTGCCAGCTTTATGGGGGTCAAGGATTTTTGCCTTTTATACCTAAGCACCTAAAACAGTTCCTGAGCTATTGTAGGCCATCGATAAATACTTGTTGATGACTTAGTGGAGCAGAGTTGAGCTGTCTGAGCTCAGGCTCTGCTAGGAAGTGTCTGAGTGACTTTGGGAAAATCACTTAATCTCTCTGGCTCCCTGTTTTCTCTTAAGGTTTGTTCAGTTCAGTTCAGTCCCTCAGTCATGTCTGACTCTTTGCAACCCTATGGACTGCAGCGTGCCAGGCTTCCCTGTCCATCACCAGCTCCCGGAGTTTGCTCACACTCATGTCCACTGAGTCAATGATGCCATCCAACCATTTCATCATCTATCATCCCCTTCTCCTCCCACCTTCAATCTCTCCCAGCATCAGGGTATTTTCAAATGAGTCAGTTCTTCACATCAGGTGGCCAAAGTATTGGACTCTCACCTTCAGCTTCAGTCCTTCCAATGGATATTCAGGACATATTTCCTTTAGGATGGACTGGTTGGATCTCCTTGCAGTCCAAGAGACTCTCAAGAGTCTTTTCCAACACCACAGTTCAAAAGCATCAATTCTTCAGTGCTCAACTTTCTTTATAGTCCAACTCTCACATCCACACATGACCACTGGAAAAACCATAGTATTGACTAGATGGACCTTTATTGGCATCCAATTTGTTGGCATCTAGATGGGCCTTTGTTGGTATCTAAGGTCTGTACCTTCCTAAAAGTAATTGTAGGATTTTAAAATTCAGTTGAGCATTTTGTTGTTTCTCTCAAAAAGTATACCAAATAATTTCAAATGAATACCAGTACAAATAAAAGAAAATACACCAAGCATCCCTTTTGAACTATATTTTGTTCTTTCTGTAGCTTGGCTGCTAACCTGAGCCCTTACACACTTAGATTCTTTTGTGTTCTGAGGACTCTATTGATGGAAACACACCATTGAAAGATAAATCAAGTGACTAGCCCCTATTTACCTCACTTCCTCTGTGAACCTTCATGCTGGGGATTTTCCACTGCTAGATTTTTGTAGGGGAAAATTTTAGAGCAACAGGAAAAAACTGGTAGTCTGCTTCTGTTACCAGTATAATTCATCTTGATTGGCCTGTCTAAGAACACTAGGGATATACTGTATCAGCTGGTACTAATGGTTTGATGACTTTTTTTTTTAATATGCACACATTTTGTGAGTTTTGCCACTATTTTCAGATATGCTCTGACGCTTCACACGAACATGGGGAAAGCATATTTATGAGTTACATGGAAGTATATAATGATTAGCTCATCATATCTAATATATATACTATACTTAGTGAAACACAAACACATAAGATAACCTCAAGTAGTATTTTCCTATAGAATAAACAGCATCAAGAAACTTGAAAAAATAAGGACAAAATTATACCAAATCAAATACAAGGAAGGACGCAACAAAGAACAGTATCAATAAAATGGAAAACAGAAAAAAAAAAGAGAAAATTCAATAAATCAAGAAGTTGGTTCTTCTAAAAGATCAATAAAATTGGCAAACTCAAGACTAACGAAGAGAAAGAGGAGGCAAATTACTGATACAAAAATGAAGTAGGAGATATACTACAGATCCTGCAGATTTCAAAAGGATAAGGGACTACAAACAATTTTACACACAAATTTGACACCATAGGTAAAATTCACCAGTTCTTTGAAAAGCACAAATTACCACAACTTATGCAACATGAAAGACATAACTTGAATAGCCCTTTAACAACTAAGGAAATGAAATTAATAATTTTAAAACTCCAACAACAATATTAAAAATTTCCAGATCCACACAGTTTCACTGGAGAACAGTACCAAATATTTAATAAAGAATTAACATCAATCCTACTTAATCTCTTCCAGAAATTAGAGAAGGTAACACCTACCTAATGTTCAGAAAGAGATGTGAAAACTGGCAAATATTAGGTGTTTAAATTCCCGTCATTCCTTAGAAACTGGGGATAAGTTTTTTCTCCTTAGGTTATCTCGACACTCATAGTAGGCACTTGATAAATATCTCTTGGGTAAATTTCTCTAGCACTTTTCCCATTTAGACATAACTACAAAAAAAAGTGGAATTGAGGTATTTTTTTAGGTCTGCATTACTCTCTAATTTATTTATTCTCAAGCATCCTGGAATTGTTTTTGTTGATGTCATCTTGAGATGCAGTTAAAAAAAAAAACTGCTAATACAAAAGAGCTAGTTTAACTAAACTTTCAGATTGGACTCATGCATTGGAGAAGGAAATGGCAACCCACTCCAGTATTCTTGCCTGGAGAATCCCAGGGACAGAGGAGTCTGTTGGGCTGCCACCTAAGGGGTCCCACAGAGTTGGACATGACTGATGTGACTTAGCAGCAGCAGAATGCTCCAATTATAGCTCACAATGGTGTCAATTATTCATTTCTAGAAAACAAATTTCCCCAAGACCTGATGGTTTAAAACAGCAATGATTCATTATTTTTATGATTTTTGTAGGTTGAATAAACTGTTCTTCTATCCTTGTCTTGAGTGTATTCAGTTGGCAGCTAGGCTGGGGCTGTCAGCTGTGATGCCTTTATTCTCCCCAATGTGGCCTCTCTGTATGATACCTTGGGCTTCCTCACAGCATGGTGGTCTTAAGGCAGCATTCCAAGATGGCTCCATCAGATCTGGCACTTTGGTTGAGATGGTTGGAGTTGCTAGGATCTGGCCACATGGTCTCTCCAGCAAGGTAGCTGGACTGCTTGATATGGTGGCTCAAGACTGAGAGAGCAAAGTATGAAAATTCTTAAAGAAATGTTAGCCTAGACTAACCTAGACTATGGAGAAGGCAATGGCACCCCACTCCAGTACTCCTTCCTGGAGAATCCCAGGGATGGGGGAGCCTGGTGCACTGCCGTCTATGGGGTTGCACAGAGTCGGACATGACTGAAGCAACTTAGCAGCAGCAGCAGCAAACTAGACTAGCATCACTTCTGCCACATTATATTGAACAAAGCAAGTCACAATGCCAACCCAGATTCAAGAGGAGGGAAGATAAATTCCATCTTGTGATGAAAAAGAGCATAGAATTAGGGGTTATCTTAATAACCTATGCATGCTAAGTCACTTCAGTCACATATGACTATTTGTGACGCTATGGACTGTAGCCATCCAGGCTCCTCTGTCCAAGGGTTTCTACAGGCAAGAATACTGGAGTGGGTCGCCATGCCCTCCTTCAGGGGATCTTCCAGACCCAGGGATTGAACCCACATCACTTTACATCTCCTGCACTGGTAGGCGGGTCCTTTACACTAGCATCACCTGGGAAGTCCTTAATAACCTATGGCTCTAACTTATTTACAATCCTTCCGTATGCAAAATACACTCATCCTTTCCAGAGATCTACAAATATCTCATCTCATTAAGGCATCAGGCATAGGACTAAGATCCAGGATTTTGTCAATTCAGATATGAACGAAACTCCCAAGGCATTTCCCTGAATACATTCAGTGTGGCTCCTCTCTACCTGAAAGATCTGTGAATTAAAAAGATAAATTTTATGCCTCCCCATACACCCAGCATTCAGTCATGTCCAACTATTTGTGATGCTATGGACTGTAGCCCTCCAGGCTCCTTTGACCAAAGGTTCAATCCCTGGGTTGAGAAGATTCCCTGGAGAAGGGAGAGGCTACCCATTCCTATATTCTGGCCTTTAGAATTCTGTGAACTGTATAGTCCATGGGGTTGCAAAGAGTTGGACATGATGGAGTGATTTTCACTTCACTCACACAACAGAAGCATCTGGGATGCTATTAAAAACTACCATAGTAGAGTTCTTTTCTCTAGACTAATTAAATCAGGATCCGAAAATGCATTAGGATTTGTCCATAAATGATTCTCACATGCAACCAAGGTGTATTACTCTTATCTAGGGGTAAGCCTGGAAAATCCCATGGACAGAGGAGCCTGGTAGGCTGCAGTCCATGGGGTCACTGAGAATTGGACACGACTCAGTGACTTCACTTTCACTTTTCACTCTCATGCATTGGAGAAGGAAATGGCAACCCACGCCAGTATTCTTGCCTGAAGAATCTCAGGGATGGCGGAGCCTGGAGGGCTGCTGTCTATGGGGTTGCACGGAGTCAGACACGACTGAAGAGACTTAGCAGCAGCAGCAGCAAGGATATCTTTTAAACTGTGTTTTGCATTCCAAGGAGGTAACTTTGGACAAATCTCACACAACTTCAGTCACAGTAGTCCAGAGTTTTAAATCTGATATAGATAGATAGATAGATAGAGAACAATTTAGTTCATCAAATGAATATTATGAAAAGATAAAGTTTGAAAACACTAAGCTGTTATGATAGCCTAGGACTCTTGACTTCATGAAATAGAACATATAATCACTAAGATATTTTTCTTGGCACTTTTATGGCTGGTCTACATGAATAACTTTGAAGTCATAATTGTTTAGTAAGAGGCAGGATCTGCCTTTCCAACACCTCCAGGGTGTTGCTCTATTTGCACAAAGCCTTCTGACCACATTGCAGATTTAATCATCTTCTCAATTTACTCAAAGGTCACACAGGACCTAGTCTCTGTGTACAGCAGATCAAGAGAAGCTTTCTATGGATCCATGTTAGGTGCTTTGCAAGGCTCAGTGCCTGACAAGTCCCTAGAGCTTGTTTTTCAGAAGAAGAGCTGCCAATTCATTTCCCTTGAATACGAATCTAGGGCTTCCCAGGGGGCTTTAGTGGTAAAGAAGCCCCTGGCCAGTGAAGGAGACATGAGAGACCTGGGTTCGATCCCTGGGTTGGGAAGATCCCCCACTGGAGGAGGGCATGGCATCCCACTCTGGTATTCCTGTCTGGGGAATCCCATGGACAGATGAGCCTGCCGGGCTCCAGTCCATAAGGCTGCAAAGAGTCAGACACAACTGAAGCGATTTAGAATGCACGCACATACAGAGCTAATTCTTGTGGGGAAATTTTACCCTACAGAGAAAGGTAAGAACTGCTATGGAGGAAGTCTTCAAAAGCCTTTTTTCTCTAAAGGACAAACAATGTTTGAATTTATTTCTGTTCATTTATATGGCTGTGCTGGGTATTGTTGCAGCACATAAACTCTTACTTGTGGCATTAGGGATCTAGTTCCTCGACCAGGGACCAAACCCAGGTCCCTTGCATTAGGAGTACAGAGTTGTAGCCACTGGACCACTAGGGAAGTCCCAACAATGTTTTTAATCATCAAAGCAGAAGAAAGGCTAGAACAATTTGTTATTTGGATACTTCCTGAGATCAGGAATCTCAGTTCTGAAGATAAACCTCTACAATTTAGCAAACAAGGTTCCTCAAGAATAAAAACTTATTAGCAATGTCCACATGGGTCTTCATTTTAAGGATCCTATAAAGCTGGTCCCAACCACATTTTCTCTCATCCTCATCACTCCTCCATCCTTGAAATCTGATTTTGCTCGCACTGTTCTGTTCAAACTTCTGTGATCAGTCAGTTCAGTTCAATCACTCAGTCATGTTCAATCAATCATGTCTTTGCAATCCCATGGACTGCAGCACGCCAGGCTTCCCTGTCCGTCATTGACTCCCAGAGATTACTCAAATTTATGTCCATCGAATCAGTGATGCCATCCACCCATCTCATCCTCTGTTGTCCCCTTTTCCTCCCACCATCAATCTGTCTGAGCATCAGGGTCTTTTCCAATGAGTCAGTTCCTTGCATCTGGTGGCCAAATTATTGGAGTTTCAGCTTCAGCATCAGACCTTCCAGTGAATATTCAGGACTGATTTCCTTTAGGATTGACTGATAAAACCTCTCTGATAAATGTTGCCAAATCAGTGGACAGTTGATGGTCATTAGGTGGCTGCACATCAGTGTTTAATCAGGTCTCTCTTCTCTAAGTTCTCTAAAATACTTCCTTGTCTTCTCCAACAACACACTCTACTGGTTCTCGTTGACCATTCATTGGGTACCCTTTCATGAATTTCTTGTTTTCTCTTCCCAACCTTAAATACTGGGATCATTCAAGTGGTCATGGTTGGCTCCTGCTCTTCTCATTTACGTGTCCAATGTTTTCACTTATGCTCTTTGTTTTAATTATTAACAACTACTGATGATTCCTAAATCTCTTTGAGCTCATAGTCTTGTACTCTACAAACATTTTCCAGAACACAGTCACAGTCTAGATTGCTCTGGAGGGCCTTCTAGCAGCATCCGCACATTGTGCTATAGCTTTCCACCACAATTCCTTATGTGGATTTCTGACCATTACCCTGTATATTTTGTTCCTTCTCCTCTTCACATGTCCCTCCTCTTCCTGCCCCAAACCTCAATCAGACATTATTTGAACATCTTGGTGTGAGACCTAGAAGTTTGCACTCTGAAAGAAGAGAGATTTACAGTAAGATTTCCTAGTTTACTCTTTCATGCCAGTGACACACTCTGCAGGACATCATCTAAGTGTCTCTTTTAGAATTAACATTCAATTTTTGATTTCTTTTTTTTTTAATAGATAAAAAGATGCTTCAAGACGACATCTTTTCCTTTTGCTCTGTCCTTCTGTTCTGATATTGCCACACATTCTGCATGGTATTTCCAGCAACTGTGATCTTACTTATTGAAGGGAACTCGCCTTTCATCGTGAACTGGAATCAACATTTCAGTAGATCTTCCCTGTTCCATGGTAACCTAGGGTGCTTGGAGAAGGCAGTGAAGTGCTACAGGACTTGGCAGTTTACTACTCAGCCTTGTTTTATATGGTGATTAATATCCCCTACAGGACCCGATTATAGAAACATTTTGTCTCTTTCCTCTTGCACAGACCTAAATGACATTTAAGGGCTCTCTTGAGATGCTCAAATTGATATAAAATACCTTCATATGCTCTGTATCTTTCCTGCTTATGACATGTAGCTAGAATCATATTTTTACTGCTCATTGGAGACACTTCCGACTCTTGCCTATAACAGACTCTTGAGTATCAGCTAATTTCTGGTTATTTAAGATTGTCCTTGACCTTGATAAGGTTGCTATTATAATAATTCAAGGTGCTACTTTATAAGGCAGTACCAAAGTTTGTCTTATTCCATAATAAGTACAAAGCTGTATAATGTCACCATGCTTATTTAACTAACTTGCATAGTAGAGCATGTGAAATGCTGGGCTGGGTGAAGCACCAGCTGGAATCAAAATTGCTGGGAGAAATATCAACAACCTCAGATATGCAGATAATACCACTCTAATGGCAGAAAACTAAGAGGAACTAAAGAGCCTCTTGATGAAGATGAAAGAGGAGAGTGAAAACCTGGCTTAAAACTCAGCATTCAAAAAACCAAGCTTATATCATCTGGTCCCATCACGTCATGGCAATAGATGGGGAAAAAGTGGAAATTGTGACAGATTTTATTTTCTTGGGCTCCAAAATCACTGCGAATGGTGACTACAGCCATGAAATTAAAAGATGCTTACTCCTTTAAAGAAAAGCTATGACAAACCTAGACAGTGTATTAAAACCTAGGCAGAGAATTTGCCAACAACATCTGATATAGTCAAAGCTATGATTTTTCCAGTTGTCATGTACAGGTGTGAGTTGGACCATAAAGAAGGCTGAACACCAAAGAACTGAAGCTTTCAAACTGTAGTGCTGGATAAGATTTTTGAGAGTCCCTTGGACAGCAAGAAGATCAAATCAGTTGATTCTAGAGGAAATCAACCGTGAATATTCATTGGAAGGACTGAAGCTGAAGCTCCAATACTTTGGCCACCTGATGCAAAGAGCTGACTCATTGGAAAAGAACGTGATGCTGGGAAAGATTGAAGGAGGACGAGAAGCAGGCGGCACAGAGGATGAGGTGGTTGGATCGCATCATCAAGTCAATGGACATGAGTTTGAGCAAGCTCCAGGAGATAGTGAAGGACAGGGAAGCCTGGCATGTTGCAGTCCATGGGGCTGCAAAGAGTCAGACACCTCTTAACAACTGAACAAAAACAACAAAGATATGTTGAGAAACATCTATGAATGACTATATCCTTGTCCCTTTCAGTAATAATGTAGCTCCCTCTTGCTCATCATGTCTGAGGCAGATGTGACACATTTCTTAGGCCTCCAAGAGTGTAGGTTTGGGAAATCATTTCCACACCAGGCAAATTTGATAACAGAGCCAGTTTAGCTACTCACATCTTGTGCTGTTGTTTTGAAGGACACTTAGTCTCTAAATCTTTCAAGAAAGCCTGGTCCGGTTGCTGAGCACAACTTGCTGGGCTGGTTGCATAATAACTTTACGTTAGCATTAGGTTATCCTGCAGTTCATCAGAGGGGATTAGTTCAAGAACAGATCCTAAAAGCCTTTTAATGGGAATAAGAATCAGGGAAAGAAGAAATCTGATTTCAAGAAAACCTATGGAAATTTCCCATAGGAAGCTAGGTCCCCAGAGTGGCCCCAGAGACTGACATACCATGGCAGGCATCCTTCCAGTCTTTTCAGAGTTCTTTGTAAAAATCCTCAGATGGCTAAACTCAAGGATCAGCTTCCACAGCTATAAAATATCAAGGACACATTTCTCCCATCAGCCTCCCTAATAGAGCATCTTTTGTTGGAGAGGAATGACTGCCACTGCATTTGGATCACAAGGAAACCAAACAGTTCTCTCTTCAAACCTTGGTTTGCATCAGCAATACTCTTCAACACCCGTAAGTCTCTGCTTTTGTATTCAAATGTTGAAAACCTACACACTCTACACCGCTATTTTCCTGTGAAACTTTTTTTTGTAGTAGAAATGTTCTGTATCTGGGTTGTCCAAAATGGTATGTGACTATACCAGCTATATGTGACTAATGAGCACTTGAAATATGGCTAGTGCAACTGAGGCACTGAGTTTTTAATTGAATTCAATTTTGACTAATTTAAGTATGAATACTCACTTGATGTTAGTGACTGTGGTGTTGTACTGCACAGCTCTATACAACTGAAACATAGATAAACACAAAAAGGAGCACATGAAATAATTTTTAATTATTCTAAAATTATGAAAGCAACATACTATCAATACAGGAAAAGTTTAAATAGACAAATGTGGGGGAAAACCACTAAGAACACTCATTTCTCATCTAGATGTAGGTATTATTGATATAATGGTGTATAATACCCTTTCTATTATTTCTCTTCATTTTTTTTTTTAGTTTTAAGTTTTTTTATTGGAAGTAGAATTGCTTTTATTATTCACATGCTTTTTATTATTCACATGCTTCTACATTAATTTTATTCATCACCAACAAGTATTTTTCAAATAAGCAATTATTGAGAGTTTGTAAAAATTCAGTAGTTATTTTAAAAAGAGGTGAGATCATAAAATGCAACTGGATAATATATAAGAAACATTAACTGGTAATTCCTACATGACTTCACACATGGATGACTTCTTACATGGAATGGTAAGAAGTCTTACATGGAATGGTAAGAAGTCTTACATGGAATGGTAAATGGTAAATCCAATTTACTAACATTTCCCAGAGATAAGACAGAGTAAATATAAAAATGATGATTTAAGGGTTTATACCCCAAATGTTCTGGAATCATTCCAGATAAGATGTTTTATAATATAATTTTTTAATATATGTTTGTGAAGATCTAAAAATATCTATCATTATATGTTTCATAGCTTCTATCTGTAAATAAATCAAAGTATATCATCATTGTCTAAGAGTATCAGTTCAGTTCAGTCGCTCAGTCGTGTCGGACTCTTCATGACCCCATGAATTGCAGCACGCTAGGCCTCCCTGTCCATCACCAACTCCCGGAGTTCACTCAGATTCACGTTCATCGAGTCAGTGATGCCATCCAGCCATCTCATCCTCTGTCGTCCCCTTCTCCTCCTGCCCCCAATCCTTCCCAGCATCAGAGTCTTTTCCAATGAGTCAACTCTTAGCATGAGGTGGCCAAAGTACTGGAGTTTCAGCTTTAGCATCATTCCTTCCAAAGAAATCCCAGGGCTGATCTCCTTCAGAATGGACTGGTTGGATATCCTTGCAGTCCAAGGGACTCTCAAGAGTCTTCTCCAACACCACAGTTCAAAAGCATCAATTTTTCAGCGCTCAGCCTTCTTCACAGTCCAACTCTCACATCCATACATGACCACAGGAAAAACCATAGCCTTGACTACATGGACCTTAGTCGGCAAAGTAATGTCTCTGCTTTTGAATATATTATCTAAGTTGGTCATAACTTTTCTTCCAAGGAGTAAGCGTCGTCTAATTTCATGGCTGCAGTCACCATCTGCAATGATTTTGGATCCCCAAAAATAAAGTTTGACACTGTTTTCACTGTTTCTCCATCTATTTCCCATGAAGTGATGTGACCGGATGCCATGACCTTTGTTTTCTGAATGTTGAGCTTTAAACCAACTTTTTTGCTTTCCTCTTTCACTTTCATCAAGAGGCTCTTTAGTTCTTCTTCATTTTCTGCCATAAGAGTGGTATCATCTGCCTATCTGAGGTTATTGATATTTCTCCCGGCAATCTTGATTCCAGCTTGGGCTTCATCCAGTCCAGCGTTTCTCATGATGTACTTGGCATATAAGTTAAATAAGCAGGGTGACAATATACAGCCTTGACGTACTCCTTTTCCTATTTGGAACCAGTCTGTTGTTCCATGTCCAGTTCTAACTGTTGCTTCCTGACCTGCATACAGATTTCTCAAAAGGCAGGTTAGGTGGTCTGGTATTCCATCTCTTTCAGAATTTTCCACAGTTTATTGTGATCCACACAGTCAAAGGCTTTGGCATAGTCAATAAAGCAGAAATAGATGTTTTTCTGGAACTCTCTTGCTTTTTCCATGATCCAGCAGATGTTGGCAATTTGATCTCTGGCTCCTCTGCCTTTTTAAAACCAGCTTGAACATCAGGGAGTTCACAGTTCACATATTGCTGAAACCTGGCTTGGAGAATTTTGAGCATTACTTTACTAGCGTGTGAGATGAGTGCAATTGTGCGGTAGTTTGAGCATTCTTTGGCATTGCCTTTCTTTGGGATTGGAATGAAAACTGACATTTTTCCAGTCCTGTGGCCACTGCTAAGTTTTCCAAATTTACTGGCATACTGAGTGCAGCACTTTCACAGCATCATCTTTTAGGATTTGAAACAGCTCAACTGAAATTCCATCACCTCCACTAGCTTTGTTCATAGTGATGCTTTCTAAGGCCCACTTGACTTCACATTCCAAGATGTCTGGCTCTAGATTAGTGATCACATCATCATGATTATCTGTCTAAGAATATAGATACTACATATATTTGACAATCACTTGTATAAAATAGTTGGGTTTCAGAATTTAACAACTTAATTGAAAATACCTGATCATTTAAAATTTTTCTGTAAACATACTAGCAGTATACCCTTTGATTATACTATCTTTTAAAAATTAATTTTAATTGGAGTATAGTTGCATTACAATTCAGTTTTTGGTTTTGTTTTTGACCTTGCTTCATGGCTTGTGGGGTCTTAATTCCTTGACAAAGGACTGAATCCAGGTCCTTGGCATTAAAGGCAGTGAGTCCTAACAACTGGACAGCCAGGGAATTCCCTCTCTTCAGTTTAAGATGGGAAAACAGTGCAACCTGGCCAGTATATAGTTGAAATGGTCAACAGAATAGCATAAAAATCCTGGATGAGCCTGGATTAACTGGTTATAACTATGCCAGGATCTGTTTCCTGCATAGCCAGCAGGTCGGTGGCTGCCTCTGAGGGGTCAAAGCCCACTGTTGCCCTTACACAATTCTCTTCCCGATAAGCTGTCTATCACACCCTAAATTCCCACTGTATTTAGGTTGTTAACAGCTAAATATTAGGCATAGCACTTCAGCTATTAGCATCTCAGGGGAGCATGATCTGGATGGTCAGGGTGAGACAGGGGCATCTGAAAGGCATGAGCATCCAAGAGGCAGTGTTTAGCCCCCGGGACAAGGAAGGAGAGTGCCTAGAGGGAAGAGACCTGCCTGAAAGGCTGAGAATGCTGTTCTCACCCCTCATTCTAGGATGGGTATACCGAAGGCACTCATTCATTCCTTCATTCCTGTGTCCATTCAACAAGTAATTTGTTAAGTACCTATATGATGTCAAGGTACTTCAGAGAAGTATGCGTATATTAGGATAAACTAAGTTATATTCACTCCTTCGTGGATTTGGGGGTCTAATACAAAGACAGACAACAAACAAGGGAACAACGAAAACTCAGTTACAACTTGAGAAAAGTGCTCTGAAGGAAACGTAGCGTAATGACCAGAGGAAAGGAGGAGAGCGTCTCTGTGGATAAGAATAGATGAGGAAATTTGCTTTGAAGAAAGGACCTTTTCACTAAGACACAAAAGTTGAGAAGGAGCTAATCCAATGAAGTGTGTCGAGTGGTTGTGTGGGGGTATGTGTTGTGTGTTCCATGCACTGGACAAAGCATTAGCGAAGGCCTGGCCAGGCAGAGCTTGGAGCAGTGAATGAAAAAGGGCAGCGGGGCCTGCAGTTGGAGAAGTAAGCAGTGGGCAGATCAGGCAGGACCCTAGGCCTCATAAGGGCTTCCTGTTTACTCTAAAGGAAACAGGAGATGTTGGCGATGGAGTCAGGGGGTGACATGGTGGTTAGCACTTATTTTAGGTGAATCTCCATTCTAATTGCTGAGGGTGTAGCATGGAGCTAAACCAGCAAAAAAATCCCTGTCCTTATAGAGCGTATGTTCTAGTGGGAATTGAAATCACAGGAAAGTCAAGTTTAGAGGAATCTGTCGAGAATTCAATCATGACCTTCGAGGTAACTGGAGACACTCCTTGAGACATACAAAGTCAGACAAGCAGGATGCCACCTGCAAAGAGCAGGTATTGGCCCCCATCTCAAGGAGGACTTTTCACTTGGATCTTGGGCTCCACCTTATCAGAATGTTCCTTTTGCAAACCGTTCACTTGTTTCCTGACCTGATAAACTCAGCTCTCCTTCCAGGCAAATTGGTTATCTTTCCATCTAAGGATGTCTAAAGGCCTGGTTCTGGAATTGCCACTCATTTATTTCCTAATTCAGATTAGTATGGGTTGAAAATTTCTAGCCAGCCAAAGTCAAAAGTTTAACTGCAAGCCAGTGGTAGAGTAAGTGAAGAATATTCCTTTCAGGAAGTGTTTCATCTGCCGCTTAAGCTGCTGAAGAGACTCAGCCAGAATCTAAGTGGTATTAAATTTACTCTCAATTGATTTCTTATAGTGAAGCCACAGAAATTCACCGGGCCAGCCTCCAGCTCTGCACAAACCAGCAGCTCATCTTTGTCATTGTGACTGGCCATCACCGCTCTTGAACAAAGAGCACCAAAGTGTAGTGAGGCATAGCGTGACCCTCCGAGCGAAAGGACAGCATGTCCAGTCCATTTCTCTTTCTAGATGCCATCCCCATACAGGTGAAATGGACTGAAGTTGTTTTTTTTTTTTTTTTTCACACTCTGCATCATTTGGCTGTGGCCTTGAGTGGAAAATATAAGAGAATGCCAAAGAAACTTGGTAACTGAGATAAATAATATTGTAATGCAATGTTTTAAATTCAAAACTGATGCAGAAAGTCCTATGTAATATATAATTGACATGTAATGTATAATGAACAAAATATCATAATTTTAACAGACGGTGATATCCACTGGGGTGAACACCCTTGGCTAGACTTCAAGGGACCTGGGACCTGCTTCAGCTGTGCAACATGTGGTAAGTTACGCAGCCTTTCTGTTCCCAATTTATAGAGGAACAAAATGAAGCCCAGTGAGGTACTCATTCTTTCAAGGAGCTATTGATTCATCAGATTCTCTTGGGGAGGGGATATACACTAGCCATCGGTAACTTCTTCCAGTCTTCCCAATAATACTAAGTGCACTTGGGTTGAGAAATGACTTGACTGGCCTGATACACTAATTGCAAAGCAAATATTAGTTGCTACTTCTGGTTTTCTATATTTCTCCTGCCATGTGTTGCCAACATTTTGACAATAAAACTTCACTTAAGGACAGTATGACACCAGGGCAAGATCGTGGGGAAGGACGGAGAAATGTTTACTGAGCTCCTACTTCTTCCCAATCATCATGCTAGACGCTGGTGTTTTGGTTTAATTCCACCCCCATCTCCACTGAAGAGATGAGGAAACCAGTGTCTGTAGGGAGGCCTTTTATGAAAACCCTCAACTGACCTCACAAAGCACATTCATTCAATGGGGCATTGGAACTGTTCACTTCACAGACCCTCTAGAATGCCCACTTGTCTGCACTCAGCAATGAACTCAGCAACACAGAAATTCAGCATTCCATGTAAACAACAGGAGAGCCGTACATTTTCCATCAGCTTGAAGTGATTGGGGCAGAATTCAGGAGAACACAGACTGGCTCTGGAGTCGATTGAGGATGGGCTGCATCTAGACAGGTGGCACGAGGAAGTCTGTTTGGGGACAAACGCTCCAGCCCAGATCATCCTTTGAGGAGAGAGTTCCCAGACCCTCTTGTCCCTTCCCTGTCTCATTTCCCCCACAGTTGACATGTCATGAGCTCTAACTCTGTGCCAAGCACTGTCCATCTTTTGTATAATATCTCGTTTTTACTCTTCATAACAATCTTGCATGCACACGGGCTCAATCGATTCAGTCTGTCCGACTCTTTGCAACCCTATGGACTGTAGCCCTCCAGGCTCCTCTGTCCAAGGGATTCTCCAGGCAAGAATACTGAGGTGGGTTCTCATGCCCTACTCCAGGGCATCTTCCCGACTCAGGGACTGAACCCCTGTCTCTTATGTCTCTAGCATTGGCAGGCGAGTTCTTTACCACTAGTGCCACTTGGGAACCTCCATAACAACTTTATGTGGTAGGAATTCTTAAATCCTCTTTATTGGTGAAGAATCTGGGAATCAGTTATGTCAAGTAATTACCAGGCTTCCTGCAGGGAGTAAGCAGCAGAGTTAGGGTTCAAAGTCAGGTGTTCCTACACCAGAGCCTGAGCTATGAAGCAGGGTCTGTACTACAGACCCCAGGACCTTTCCAGTTAGCAGCAACTAGTTGAAAATTGGTGAACTGGTGCCTTCTTAGTTACTGTCCAGAGAGTGGCCCAGTGGGTGTCACTGAAGACCCAACAGCTTCCCATTGAGAAATAACATAAACTTTCCATCGTCTGCATGTTTTCCATTTAAAGAGAGCATATTTTAGCTGGGTCAAGTGGCAGTTTCCTCACAGCTTCAGGAAATGCTAGACATTATGAGCTCTCTGTAGTTTCTCTGACCTCAGCCCATAATTATGGAAGCTTACTTCTGAGCATACCAGTAACTTTCCACATCAGTCCAGGTTGGAAATAACCTCCACCTCCCCAAACCTGGGTGTATTGTTCTTGCAGCATCCATCAGAAGATGCAAAACGACAGCAATTTCAGTACTCAGAGTTTTTTCTTCCTTCATATTTAACACAAATATATTCTTCGTCTTTTGGCCCCTTTCCTAAAAAGAAAAGAAATTGGTATGTGGAGCAGAAGTTTGAGGTCAAGGACTGTGTTTTATCCACGTATGTCTCCAGCACATATTACAGTACCTTACACAATGTAGACTCCCTGGAAGTATTTGGTGCGTGAATGATGATGTGCTCTGCATGTGAGGAAGGGGCTCCTGAACCCTCCTTCCCCACAGACAAAACATAAGCAGAGACATGTTTTCTAGAAGTGCAGAAGCCCCCGTGTATGTCACACCACACCTGGCTTCTGCTGGTTTTTCTAAACTACTTCCCCACAGCTGGACTTACTGACGCACCTCCACTGTGGCCCCAGGTTCACTCTCACCCCGTTAAGTCTGGAGTTAAACAAGTTGGGAACAGGAAATGTAGCGGTGGCTTAAGTCTCCACCACCGATAGGGGATGAAGGTGAGGACAAGGTCCAAAAGCAGGATTCTGGGTGATCAGCTTTATCTGTGGGTTTATCTTAACCCTCGTGACTCCTAAGGTGTCTCATCTAATCCTCACAACAGTCCAACAAGGCAGGGACTGTGCCTGTTAGAACCGGCTTTGTCTGCATGAAACAGAAGCCCGTGCAAACAAGAGTTCCTTCTTCTCTCACAACGGGAGTTGTGCAGGACCACTCTGGGCCGGCCCTGTGGCTTCCAGTGCCATCAGGGTCTTGGGCTTCTTTTGGCTCTCAGCCCCACCAGGGCTTAGTTTGTGGCTTCGTCCTCAACGCTCACTAGAGTCTGCTTCCCTTTCAGCTTCCTGAGTTTCAGGCAGAAGAAAAGAGGGAAGGATGAAGGACAGAGGCATATGCCAGTGGGATTTGCCCCTTCGCGAGTTTTCCCACAGCTCCTCCAGGGCTTTCTGCTCACAAGTCACTGAATACACCAGGGACTCTGGGGTATTGGTGTTATTGGTCTATAACAACATTTCTGGAATAGTGGGGTCCTTTACCTAATGAAAAAGGGGGATAAGGCTAGCATTTAGTAGGGTCCTGCCAGAGCATGGCAGCTTTGAGGCTGCAGGGAGAAGCTTGGGGGCCCACAGATTTGAGGGCCAGGGTGCTTCCTCCCACCTTTAGGTGACCCAGTCCATGGCACCAGGCTTCCATCTTGCCTCCTCTCTCCTCACTTGTCCTCTCTCACACTGTAGTCCTTATCCTGAGCCAG
Organism: Nanger dama; assembly: GCA_917880005.1. Lineage (NCBI taxonomy): Eukaryota > Metazoa > Chordata > Mammalia > Artiodactyla > Bovidae > Nanger > Nanger dama. The sequence goes on from CAKJTW010000040.1 coordinate 1,546,619, forward strand.
AGCCCCGCCCTGAGCCCTTTCCGCTCCCAGAAGTCCCTCTCTTGCTTCATCATCAGCCTCCCTCACCCCTAGCAGGATCTGTCTATTGAGCAGATTTCCAATGCTGATCTCTATAACACCTGGCCCTTGCCTTTAATCAATGGGTGGCATCCTTGCCTACAGACCCCCAGTACAGACTGGACCTCCTTCAACGTGAGATTGTCCAGTTCATCTCTGAACTTGTCCAGGGATGACCCAGAGTCTGTTCCTATAATCCGGTCAGTGTCAGTGTGCAGAAAGTTGCCCGGGCAGCGGTGGTGGGGGGATGTCCTTTCCTGTGGTCACAAGGTTCCCACAGCCTTGCATCTGACCCGCCTTGAGGCTGATATTTGGAGCAGGAATAAAACTTTCACTCTCCCTTTCACATGATCTGGCTACTGAAGGGGCACCACAGATGTGTTTCCAAGCACTCAAAGATAACAGTGGGTAGGACTTAAGGGAACTGAAAGGCATGTAGCCATCATTTAGCTTTATCCAAGAGAAACAGAGGTCCAGAAGGGTGGATGTAACCTCTCTAAAGGGGCAGAGCTGCACCCACACATGTTGGGTCCCAGCTACACAGCCCATGGTAAGCATGTCGGGGTGAGCTAGGTGTCTGAGGCCAGCTGGTGGATACTTCCCAGCCTCCTTACTCCCAGCCTCCTTTCACCTATAGTTAAACCATCCAACTAACTATGGAGAAGGCTGAGGGAGGGGATGTGCAGGGGAGCAATTCTGTGTTCTAAACCAGGACAGCATTTTGGCAGAGAGCTGGGAAAGGCAATGGTTTCAGGAAAGTCGAGTGCTGAGTGATTGAAATGGAAGAATTTTACACATTAATAGTTCTAGGTACGAAACAGGGAAACAGATTGGGAGAAGTGACCAGATATTGTCCAAGCATGCTTCTGGCTGCAGTAACAGAGGGAAGAATACTGGCAGCTAACACCGATTACTATGTTAGAGCATTTACTATGGACCAGGCACTGTGCTTTACCTGAATCAATTCACTTATTCATCACAGCAGCCCCATGAGTTCCCTACCAATGGCTGCAATTCTGTACCCACATTTCTTGAAGCTAAATGGGTTTTTGCTTCAGAATTTTTCATATCTTAGAAAAATAGTATGGTGCATATACTGCAATATTATGTAATATTATGGGACTTGGGATAGCACCCAGTAAACAAGTATATTGACATTTCTGCAGCAAGTGGACTAGACAAAGACCATAGAAACCATCACGTTAATCTTGCCAGCAACTCATGAAAAAATTCTAGGTATAGAGAGGTGTGAGGGGGAGGGAGGTGGGAGGGAGGTTCAAGAGAGAGGGGACATGTATACCTATGGCTGATTCATGTTGGTGTTTGGTGGAAACCAACACAACACTGGTGATGGACAGGGAAACCTGGCATGCTGCAGTCCATGGGGTCTCAAAAAGTCGGACATGACTGAGCAACTGAACTGAACTGAGCACAATACTGTAAAGCAATTATCTTTCAGTTAAAAATAAATTAAGAAGAACTAGGTTTTTGAGCTTCTGGGATCCTCAGTTTCCAGAGAAGAAAAGGGGCAGACTGGCCCCAGAGTCTGCGCTGTTAGCTGTATGGTCCTGCTGCCCAGCGACAACGCACCTCCTTCACATGGTATACATTCAGTATTACCGGAATGCATGGAGCCTGATCTAGTTCTCCTAGAGATGATGCTAAGGAAGAGGAAACACACTCTGCTGCACCTCTTTAACAAGTGGGGAAACTGAAGCTCAGAGTAGGGGTGTTTTGTTTGAAGGAACAGATTGGGTGAACAGAGACAGGATCTACACCAAAAGTCAGGTCTGCAGACCCCCAGCCCTCCTGACTCCTACTCCTGTCCCACTTGGGCACATTTCTTACAAATTACTTGAAGGAAGAGTACTATGAAGGGAATGGTATCACTTGTGATGCTTTGAAGAATAGGTTTGAAGTGACAGCAGAGTTAGTAGAAATGTGAAAACATTTGCCAACTTTCTGAACAGATCGTAAAAGAAGAGGGCGTAACAGCCTCCTTATCTGCCACGGATGTCAGAGAACAACGTGCTGACCAGCTGAGTAAAGGGGGCTGCATCCAGCCTCCCCTTCTGCAACTCTCCCTGACATTAGGGTTATCTGAGGTCTCCTGTTTTCTCCAAGGTGAGGGAGGAGAAAACAAGCAAGCAAACAAACAGTAATCCTCAGCACCGGAACATTTGGCCAAGAGGTTTCTGCTGTTGTGTCCGAGGGACTCCAGATCAAATATCAGAAAGCCACAGCCACCGAGAGTCATGGGAAGCACAGCCTGTGATATTCAGGAAGGGGGCAGAGGTGGAGACTGCACGGTCAGCCTCAAGAGCAAATATTAATAGACGAGGGGTGTAGAGGATGCTGCCTGGATCTTTATGCTCAGAATATCTGTTGTCCCTCTCATGGACAGAACAGGCAGGGGCGGGGCTGGTAGGAGAGTCAGGTGGCCCTGGAGGATCCTGGGAAGGGTGGAGAGATGAAGAAAGTGGGAAGAACTTCAGCACTCCTCCACCTTCTCACTTCACCACATCACGGATCATTATTTCCAGCAGCAGTCTTTGGAGATGTTCCCACTTCTAGTTATGCTGTAATTTTTCTAAAATTGCTAATTGGCAAGTTATGGCATGCTATTACTTAAGGATATCAAAAGCCCCCTACCTTGGCCTGCAAATATCTTACCACTTAAAGGAACTCCTTTGTACTGAAGAATTCTCTGGAAGACACCATATGCAAAGATTTGGCCAAAGAAGTACCTAAGCACATGCCATCTATCTATCTGGAATACTGTCCCTTAATTTTTCTATCTTTTAAAGTTCTACTCATTTCTCAAGACCTTCTTTGGACCTGTGCCTCTTTCCTGGGGACCCCAGTAGTTTCTTGGATACACCTGTATTAGAAACATGTGCTTGCTCAATTGCTTTAGTCATGTCCAACTCTGTGTGACCTTATGGACTGTAGCCTGTCAGGCTCCTCTGTCCTTGGGGTTCTCCAGGAGAGAATACTGCAGTGGGTTGCTATGCTCTCCTCCATGAGATTTTTCCAACCCAGGGATGAAACTCTCATCTCTTATATCTCTTGCATTAGCAGATAGGTTTTTTACCAATAAGACAACCATCAGTCAGTTCAGTTCAGTTCAGTCACTCAGTCATGTCAGACTCTTTGCAACCCCATGAATCGCACATGCCAGGCCTCCCTGTCCATCACCAACTCCCAGAGTTCACTCAAACTCACGTCCATCAAGTCATTGATGCCATCCAGCCATCTCATCCTCTGTCGTCCCCTTCTCCTCCTGCCCTCAATCCCTCCCAGCATCAGAGTCTTTTCCAATGAGTCAACTCTTTGCATGAGGTGGCCAAGGTACTGCAGTTTCAGCTTTAGCATCAGTCCTTCCAAAGTACATCTAAGGCTGATCTTCAGAATGGACTGGTTGGATCTCCTTGTAGTCCAAGGGACTCTCAAGAGTCTTCTCCAACACCACAGTTCAAAAGCATCAGTTCTTCAGTGCTCACCTTTCTTCATAGTCCAACTCTTACATCCATACATGACCACTGGAAAAACCATAGCCTTGACTAGACGGACCTTAGTTGGCAAAGTAATGTCTCTGCTTTTGAATACACTATCTAAGTTGGTCATAAATTTCCTTCCAAGGAGTAAGTGTCTTTTAATTTCATGGCTGCAATCACCATCTGCAGTGATTTTGGAGCCCCCCAAAATAAAGTCTGACACTGTTCCCACTGTTTCCCCATCTATTTCCCATGAAGTGATGGGACCAGATGCCATGATCTTCGTTTTCTGAATGTTGAGCTTTAAGCCAACTTTTTCACTCTCGTCTTTCACTTTCAACAAGAGGCTTTTTAGTTCCTCTTCACTTTCTGTCATAAGGGTGGTGTCATCTGCATATCTGAGGTTATTGATATTTCTCCCTGCAATCTTGATTTCAGCTTGTGCTTCCTCCAGCCCAGCATTTCCCATGATATACTCTGTATGTCAGTTACATAAGCAAGGTGACAATATAAAGCCTTGACGTACTCCTTTTCCTGTTTGGAAACAGTCTGTTGTTCCATGTCCAGTTCTAACTGTTGCTTCCTGACCTGCATATATGTTTCTCAAGAGGCAGGTTAATTGGGATCCACACAGTCAAAGGCTTTGGCATAGTCAATAAAGCAAAAATAGGACAACCATAGTCACTCTTTAATATCACTACATGTTACAGGTTGGTCTCTCCCCATCGGATGGTGAGTATAACAGTATAATTCACAAAGACTAAACAAATATCTCAAATTTGTGATGAATTTTCAAAATTGCTGATTATTTTTATTGTATAGACAACATAAATTAAGTTTAATGGGCTTGAATTTAAAGCAGTAAAAAAAAAAAAAGACTAAATGGGGTAGTGTGTGTTAAGTACTTGGCACAGATTAGGCATTTCTCTTTCTTTCTGTCAGTTCTTCAGTTGAACTACTTTTAGGATTCACTTATTTCCCTCCTAATTCCTTACCACCACTATAATCCACTCCTTAATCACTTTACAAGCTTCCTAACAACAGACTGGTTCCAAACAGGAAATGGAGTACGTAAAGGCTGTATATTGTCACCCTGCTTATTTAACTTCTATGCAGAGTATATCATGAGAAACTCTGGACTGGAAGAAGCACAAGCTGGAATCAAGATTGCAGGGAGAAATATCAATAACCTCAGACATACAGATGACACCACCCTTATGGTAGAAAGTGAAGAGGAGCTAAAAAGCTTCTTGATGAAAGTGAAAGAGGAGAGTGACAGAGTTGGCTTAAAGCTCAACATTCAGAAATGAAGATCATGGCATCTGGTCCCATCACTTCATGGGAAATAGATGGGGAAACAGTGGGAACAGTGTCAGACTTTATTGTTTGGGGGCTCCAAAATCACTGCAGATAGTGATTGCAGCCATGAAATTAAAAGACGCTTACTCCTTGGAAGGAAAGTTATGACCAACCTAGATAGCATATTGAAAAACAGGGACATTACTTTGGCAACAAAGGTCCGTCTAGTCAAGGCTATGGTTTTTCCAGTGGTCATGTATGGATGTGAGAGTTGGACTGTGAAGAAAGCTGAGTGCTGAAGAACTGATGCTTTTGAACTGTGGTGTTAGAGTAGACTCTTGAGAGTCCCTTGGACTACAAGGAGATCCAACCAGTCCATTCTGAAGGAGATCAACACTGGATGTACTTTGAAAGGAATGATGCTAAAACTGAAACTGCAGTACTTTGGCCACCTTATGTGAAGAGTTGACTCATTGGGAAAGACTCTGATGCTGGGAGGGATTGGGGGCAGGAGGAGAAGGGGATGACAGAGAATGAGATGGCTGGATGGCATCACTGACTCGATGGACGTGAGTTTGAGTGAACTCCGGGAGTTGGTGATGGACAGGGAGGCCTGGCGTGCTGCGATTCATGAGTTTGCAAAGAGTCGGACACGACTGAGGACTGAACTGAACTGAACTGAACTGAACTGGCTCTTGAAGGAAGGAACTGAGTGGGTCAGAAGCAAAAAGAGGCTGCAAGTGGGAGACAGAAAAAGTGTGCTTTCAAGAGACCGGGGAGACCAAGACTGAAGCAGGAGTTGCATTCTGTGGTGCCATGGAAAGAAGGTACAGTAAATTCAGGACAGTGTTATAGAAGACACCACAAACAAGGAAGGGCAGCTCGCTTGATTTAATAGAAAACAGAAGACCTTCAGAGCTTCTTGATCATGTTGAGTGACCAGGTGATGGCTGCATTTTCATATTTGCTGACTGATTCAGCCATACAAGGAGAAATCACAAGACTATGCGTATGCACAAAAGTGAAGTTGGAAACTGTTTTACAGCCATAAGACTGTTCAGTCCATACTTTTCAGGAAATAATTCAGATCACTTAACCTAGACTTGTTTTTACATTTCCGCTCATCATTCCCTGGTGTAAAATCAAGTCATTTAAAGAGAAGCCCAGCACATTTTGTTGAAGGTATGCACTCTTCTGCCAGTTAAGAAGTCTGAACCTTTAGAAGATTTCAGTCTTTCTAGTTAAATTCGTTAGCTCCTGATCTTATAAATAAGGTCATCTGGTATTTGAGAAAAACATATATTGTATTATTAGATATTGAAGTTTATGTCAACTTCTTCTTGGGCATGAAGGATATTCCAGGGCAACTTTGATCATCACTAATTCTCGCAGCCACTTCCTTCCTCCTGGGCCCGGGAGCTTGTGTACAGGACATGTGCTCTGGTGTGTACCATTCCTCCACACTCTATCCCATCTCCCAATATAACAGCTTTCCTTCACCCAATTTCCTGCCCTCCCACTGCACACTCAGGCTCTCCTGCGTTACTGCCCAAAAAAGTGGGTGTGCCCTGTTCTCCCTTTTCTCAGAACAGTACACTGATCTGGCCCAAGGTACATCCTTCCCCGTTTTGTACTTTATCTCTCCAGATGGTTCCTTGCTCACCCAGGGGCCTGTTCTGTCCATCTCGCCTGAAACCCTATCCTGCAGAGGATCTGGTAAACTATTCCACATGACACTTGGATATATTCTTGTGGGAGTGGAGGGAACTATGGAAAACTGAGAAGCAAGAGAATATAAGGCAGTCCAAAGACATCTTCTTTTCTTCTTCTAAAACAAAGAACACACACACACACATACACACACACACACACCCCTCAGTTGGGGGTCAAGGGTCCTTGCTGTTACTTCTGTTTCTACTTGGAATTTCCCGTGGTGACATGGACATGTGTGCATGTCACCAAAAGCTTAATATGTAATCCTTCTTAGAAAAACAGGAAGGAAACTATTTCTAAAATAAGTGGAAGCTCAAATCATGGAGATTTGGGCATCAGCCTTCAGAGGAGGCACCGACTCTCTAGACCAGGGGAGGATGTTCCGGAGTGAGGAACAGAAGGTCCACGTTGCTCCCTGCTTGGTCTTTCTACTCCAGACCTTTCACTGGAGTCATCAGAAGGGCCATTCTAGTTCAAGCTTATGTTACTTTTCCATTTATTTATTTATGAACAAATAACCCATGCACATAGCACAGTATTAAAAGTATTCAACAGGTGATCAAGTGAAAAGTGAGCATCCTTCCCTTTCCTGCCCTGGCCACTATGTCCTCCCCGGGGGTTATTTCTGTGATAAGTTTCTTCAGGGTCCTCTTTCTGGAGACTGTCTATGCATTTTTAAAAATATAGTTATTTGAAATAATTTTATCAGCTTATTTGCTAATTTTTCTCAGAGCTATGGGTCAAAAATAACAACATAAACAAATATGAAAGATCCATAAAACATTGCACACTGCCATCTCCATGGTTTCCACGCAACACCAACCTGTCCCTACACCCCATGGGATAACAGCTTTTAAGTTCCTGTGAACTATTCCAGACTTCTTAAAGGAACATACAAACAAATACAATTCCTATACTTCCCCACGAGGGACTCTCTAAAGACGATAAAAAGGATTATTTGTAAAAGCAAAATACCCATTAATGGAATTAACAATATGCAGTTTATAAAGCAGTCAACTTAAGCACAAATATATATATATATATATATATATATATATATATATATATGCTGCTACTGCTAAGTTGCTTCAGTCGTGTCCGACTCTGTGCGACCCCATAGACGGCAGCCCACCAGGCTCCCCCATCCCTGGTATTCTCCAGGCAAGAACACTGGAGTGGGGGTGCCATTTCCTTCTCCAAATATACATATATATATATATATATAACAAGCTACTACTAATAAATGTAACCATACAGAGTTCCCTTGCTTCAAGATATTGTGATCATCTTAAAAGGAGATCCTCTTTTTCAAAAGTATTTAAAAATCCCTATGTCCTGGGCTTCACATTCCAGGATGTCTGGCTCTAGGTGAGTGATCACACCATTGTGGTTATCCAGGTTATTAAAACCTTGTTTGTATAGGTCTGTGTATTCTTGCCACCTCTTCCTAATATCTGTGCTTCTGTTAGGTCCATACTATTTCTGTCTTTTATTGTGCCCATCTTTGCATGAAAAGTTCCCTTGTTATCTCTAATTTTCTTAAAGAGCTCTCTAGTCTTTCCCATTCTATTGTATTCTATTCTACAGAAGGAGAAAAAATGGAAACAGTGACAGACTTTATTTTGGGGGCTCCAAAATCACTGTGGACGACAGCTGCAACCATGGAATTAAAAGACATTTTATTATTGCAAGGAAAGGTATGACAAACCTAGACAGTATATTAAAAGAAAGCGAGATCACTTTGTTGACAAAGGTTCATATAGTCAGAGCTATGTTTTTTCCTGGTGGCTCAGGCAGTAAAGAATCTGCCTGCAATATGGGAGACCTGGGTTCAATCCCAGGGTTGGGAAGATCCCCTGGAGGAAGGCATGGCAACCCATTCCAGTATTCTTGCCTGGAGAATTCCCATGGACAGCAGAGCCTGGCAGGCTACAGTCCATGGGGTCACAAAGAGTTGGACACCATTGAACCACTAAACACAGCACACATGGTTTTTCCAGTAGTCATGTATGGATGTGAGAGCTGGACCGTAAAGAAGACGGAGTGCCGAAGAATTGATATTTTCAAACTGTGGTGTTGGAGAAGACTCTTGAGGGTCCCTTGGACTCCAAGGAGATCCAACCAGTCAATCCTAAAGGAAATACACTCCAGTACTCTTGATTAGAAAAGCCCATGGAGGGAGGAATCTGGAAGGCTGCAGTCCATGGGGTCACTGAGGGTCCGACACAACTGAGCGACTTCACTTTCACTTTTCACTTTCATGCATTGGAGAAGGAAACAGCAACCCACTCCAGTGTTCTTGCCTGGAGAATCCCAGGGACGGTGGAGCCTGGTGGGCTGCCATCTGTGGGGTCACACAGAGTTAGACATGACTGAAGTGACTTAGCAGCAGCATTCATTGGAAGGATTGATGCTGAAGCTGAAGCTCCAATACTTTGGTCAACTGATGCGAAGAGCCTCATTGGAAAAGACCTTGATTCTGGGAAAGATTGAAGACAAGAGGAGAAGGGGGGCAACAGAGGATGAGATGGTTGGATGGCATTACCAGCTCAGTGGATGAATTTGAGCAAACTCCTGGAGATAGTGAAGGACAGGGAGGCCTGGTGTGCTGCAGTCCATGGGTTGCAAAGAGTCAGACATGACTGAGTGAGCAACAAATGTCCTGGCCTGGACCAATCAGAATAACCATCAACATAACATCACAGCTGTACCTGGTACACCATACAGGTGTGTCTTGATGACTCTCAGCTTGTTTACTCTGGGTCAGTCTGTGCATTGCTGGGGACCAAGGTGATGGCTCAGATGGTAAAGAATCTGCCTGCAATGTGGGAGACCTGGGCTTGATCCCTGGGTTGAGAAGATCCCTTGGAAGAGGCCACTCCAGCATTCTTGCCTGGAGAATTCCATGCACAGCAGAGCCTGGCAGGCTACTGTCCATGGGGTCATGTGGTTTTGCCTGCCTCACACAGGGCTGGTGTCCATGGTGGCTCTTAATGAGAAGAGGAAACTTCTGTCTTGAGCTCCATCATACTAATGACACCTTTATTCGAGAAATTCATAGTTCTTTTACAACAGCCTGGAATTTTACTGTGTAATCACCTCATTTTCTCTTGTGGATGGGGAATCCCAGCCCCCACAGTAGCTCTGCAGGTTCCTTCCTCATTTACCTACCTGGGAGATTCATACAAAGAGGGATGTCCCAATTATAAGCCAGCAACCTAGCTGTGTCCTAGCTTCACTTTCTCCTCCTGTTTCTTCTCCCTGCAATACCCTATCTCTGCAGCCCCTAATTTGTAAGGTCCCCCCCATTCTTTAAAATCCAGTTCAAGTATCCCCTGAAAACAACCCAGATTTCCAATTTAAAAGTATTTCTTCCTTTCCTCCAAGCCTTATTGTTCTCTCTATAATACTATCACGTTCTGCTTATCACTGTAATTCAAGCTATAATTATACATAGTCACTAAGTCATGTCCAAATCTTTGCAACCCCATGGACTATAGCCTGCCAGGTTCCTCTGTCCATGGAATTTCCAAGGCAAGAATACTGCCATTCCCTTCTCCAGGGGATCGTCCTAACCCAGGAATCAAACCCACATACCCTGCATTAGAAGGCAGATACTTCACCACTGAACCTCCAGGCAAGCCGCATTTCTCCACCATAGGACTATAAATTTTGTGACCTTGGCCATTTATCTGCATAATCTCTGTGGCATAACTTAGTATGGTACATATAAAATAGTAGAATCTCAATAAATATTCATGAAACTGCATTGAATTGTTTCGTTAAATCCTCACCCTAAGATTAATTGGGGAATGAGGTTTGTGACATTGTACAGGAGACAGGGATCAAGACCATCCCCATAGAAAAGAAATGCAAAAAGCAAAATGGCTGTCTAGGGAGGCCTTACAAAAAGCTGTGAAAAGAAGAGAAGTGAAAAGCCAAGGAGAAAAGGAAAGATATAAGCATCTGAATGCAGAGTTTCAAAGAATAGCAAGAAGAGATAAGAAAGCCTTCTTCAGCGATCAGTGCAAAGAAATAGAGGAAAACAACAGAATGGGAAAGACTAGAGATCGCTTCAAGAAAATTAGAGATACCAAGGGAACATTTCATGCAAAGATGGGCTCCATAAAGGACAGAAATGGTATGCACCTAACAGAAGCAGAAGATATTAAGAGGTGGCAAGAATACACAGAAAAACTGAACAGAAAGGATCTTCATGACCCGGATAATCACGATGGTGTGATCATTCACCTAGAGCCAGATATCCTGGAATGTGAAGTCAAGTGGGCCTTAGAAAGCATCACTATGAACAAAGCTAGTGGAGGTGATGGAATTCCAGTAGAGCTGTTTCAAATCATGAAAGATGATGCTGTGAATGTGCTGCACTCAATATGCCAGCAAATTTGGAAAACTCAGCAGTGGCCACAGGACTGGAAAAGGTCAGTTTTCATTCCAATCCCAAAGAGAGGTAATGCCAAAGAATGTTCAAACTACCATACAATTGCACTCATCTCACAGACTAATAAAGTAATGCTCAAAATTCTTCAAGCGAGGCTTCAGCAATACATGAACCGTGAACTCCCTGATGTTCAAGCTGGTTTTAGAAAAGGCAGAGGAACCAGAGATCAAATTGCCAACATCCACTGGATCATGGAAAAAGCAAGAGAGTTCCAGAAAGACATTTCTGCTTTATTGACTATGCCAAAGCCTTTGACTGTGTGGATCACAATAAACTGTGGAAAATTCTGAAAGAGATGGGAATACCAGACCACCTGACCTGCCTCTTGAGAAACCTATATGCAGGTCAGGCAGCAACAGCTAGAACTGGACATGGAACAACAGACTGGTTCCAAACAGGAAAAGGAGTACGTCAAGGCTGTATATTGTCACCCTGCTTATTTAACTTCTATGCAGAGTACATCATGAGAAACGCTGGACTGGAAGAAACACAAGCTGGAATCAAGATTGCCTGGGAGAAATATCAATAACCTCAGATATGCAGATGACACCACCTTTGTGGTAGAAAGTGAAGAGAAACTAAAGAGCCTCTTGATGAAAGTGAAAGAGGAGAGTGAAAAAGTTGGCTTAAAGCTCAACATTCAGAAAACGAAGATCATGGCATCTGATCCCATCACTTCATGGGAAATAGATGGGGAAACAGTGGAAAGTGTCAGACTTTATTTTGGGGGCTCCAAAATCACTGCAGATGGTGATTGCAGCCATGAAATTAAAAGACGCTTACTCCTTGGAAGAAAAGTTATGACCAACCTAGATAGTATATTCAAAAGCAGAGACATTACTTTGCCAACAAAGGTTCCTCTAGTCAAGGCTCTGGTTTTTCCTGTGGTCATGTATGGATGTGAGAGTTGGACTGTAAAGAAGGCTGAATGCTGAAGAATTGATGCTTTTGAACTGTGGTGTTGGAGAAGACTCTTGAGAGTCCCTTGGACTGCAAGGAGATCCAACCAGTCCATTCTGAGGGAGATCAACCCTGGGATTTCTTTGGAAGGAATGATGCTAAAAGCTGAAACTCCAGTACTTTGGCCACCTCATGCGAAGAGCTGACTCATTGGAAAAGACTCTGATGCTGGGAGGGATTGGGGGCAGGAGAGGAAGGGGACGACAGAGGATGAGATGGCTGGATGGCATCACTGACTGGATGAATGCGAGTGTGAGTGAACTCTGGGAGTTGGTGATGGACAGGGAGGCCTGGGATGCTACGATTCATGGGGTCGCAAAGAGTCGGACACCACTGAGCGACTGAACTGAACTGAACTGAACTGAACAGGGTACTGGGGAAAAGGTTAGTGCTGCAGATAGGTCCAGAAAAAAAGCTTTCCACATGAACAATGAAACAGGATGGTTAAGAATTCAATCTCTGGCCATAGCATGACCTGCATTCAATCCAGATTCTGCACTTATTAGCTATGTGACCTCAGGCAAGCTACCTGACCTATTGATTTCTTTATTTCCTATTGGGTTACAGTTGCTTTACAATGTTGTTTTAGTTTCTGCTGTTAAATAAAGTGAATCAGCTATATTAAAATAAAGTGAGTCAGCTATATTAATAACTATTTCCTCTCCCTCGTATACCTACCCCCACGATCCCAGCCCTCTCGGTCACCACAGAGCACTGAGGGAGCTCCCTGTGCAACACAGCAGCTTCCCATAGGCTATCTGTCTGACACATGGTATTGCGTATACGCCAACCCCAGTTTCCCAACTGATCCCGCTCCCCTGTGCCATGTCCATGCATTCATTGTCTACATCTGCCCTGCAAACAAGTTCCTCTCTACCATTTTTCTAGATTCCACATATATGCTTTAATATATAGTATTTGTTTTTACAAAAAGACTTACTTCACTCTGTATGACTGACTCTAGGTCCATCCATGCCTCTACAAATGACCCAATATTTTTCATTTTTATGGCTGAGTAATATTCCATTGAATGTATGTACCACATCTTCTTTATCCATTCATCTATCAATGGACATTACTTGACCTCTTTAAAAGCATTTCCCCAAATGTAAAATAAGAATGGAAATAATAGTATCTATCTTTTAAAGCAAACAATGGACATTCACTCATGGCCATTTTTAAGAGTTTTTATTGGGGTGACTGTCACTCTCATCTGTTTCTGGACAGGAAGTTCTGACAGTAGCAGCTGAAGTCAGGAGTTCTTTGAACCAGGGCTCAGACCACTTCCACCTCCAAGGTGCGATTTGCTTGGAAGGAGGGAAATTAGACAGCCTTTAATGAAATTTCAGTGAACCTTCATTCCCACTGGGAAAATAGGCTGAATAATTGTGAGTGTTTCATCCAAATCTGTTCATTGGTTTAAAAATAAATGTTCTCATTTCCAAATTGATACCAATACGGAGAACCACAGGACATATTTTTATTTGTTATTTGGTACTAATCATTAGGGCCTTCCCAGGTGGCTCAAAGATAAAGAATCCGCCTGCCAGTGCAGGAAGCATAGGAGATTCAGGTTCAATCCCTGGGACGAGAAGATCCCCTGGAAGAAAGAATGGCAAACCACTCTTGTATTCTTGCATGAAAAATCCCCTGGGAAGAGGAACCTGTAGGGCTATAGTCGATGAGGTCACGTGCACAGACTAACCATTAGTTCTTAAAATGTTATTTTTAAAAAGCCTGTCCAATTATCTCATCATAGTCTCGATAACAAAGGAATAGTTGAACTTAAATATTAGGAAGTTTTCCAACATGAAACAGCTAGAAGACATGGGAAATTTACAATTTCTAAAGCAAAGTGTATACATAGCCTGCAGATACCATGAATCTGCAAAATTCAGGAAGCAGAGAGTTGACAACTGAAAACTGCTTGTCAGTTGTGCTGGAAATTTCCACTGCTTGTTTTATTGGCTATGCAATAGGTTACATGGAGAAGAGCTGTCTCCCGTGTGTGTGTGTGTGTGTGTGTGTGTGTGTGTGTGTGCATGTGTGTGTGTGTGTGCGTGTACGCATGAGCGTGTGTGTGTGTGTGTGTGTCTGCAATGCTCTGTCACAATGTTTTCCGTCCAGCTGCATTTTCTAGCTTTCTCTGAAGTCACCAGAGGACCCCCTCCTGGCTTGTTTATTGTATATCCAATGCCCTGCTCTACGTGGCCATACTCCCAGTATGATCTATTAAGAGTTCCCTTGCAAAGACATTAGTGGTGCTTGTTAAGAAAATAGTTAACTAGAATATATACTGGCTTGTATAAACAAGGGAACTATTAATCCAGATCATTTGAAAGTTTGTGAAGAAGGTTAGAAGTTTAATCCCTTAGAGCAGCAAGGGACGTAAAACAGTACTGGAGAAAACCCCTTTGAAAAATTTTAGATGAGGAAATTCAGGCACGGAGGAAAGAAGCAATGTTCCCCAAATCACAAAGCTCATTACAAAGTCTGGCTTTCAGACTAACACTGTACCGTCAACCGCACAGAGAGCAGAAATAGAGGGGTTACACCCTATAGTCATGACTTGCAAATTAAGAAATAGCATGGGCCCTTAGGGAGCCCTGTTTGGGAAATAGAAATACCAGTATGGCACACTGAAATTCTATTCATGAAGCAGCACCGTTAAATATTGCAGAACTTGAATGTCAAAATAAATGTGCATAAAAAGAGCGGACATGTCTCCCAAACCATCTGCCTTCCTTCTTGGAAATGGCAGACCCAGAGGAGGATGGCAGCTAAATCCCAGGTGTGGGCCAAGAATGGAGAAATGACACACTCTGAACCCCAGGTGGCTGGCCTGTCGGGGGTTAGCCTACAGGCCAATCCAAGGTAGAACTATGCAGAAATTTTGCTAAAGAGGGAAAGAGTGACCAAAGGAAGGCAGAGGAAGCTGCCTGCTTGCCTTGCTGGTGCCTCTGCTTTGATCTTTGGGGGATACCTGAAGTGTCGGAAGGCCTCCTGCTTTTCTCTCCAGGCGATTACTTCATGGAACATCTTCTGCACATTTTCACTCAGTCTTTGCATTTACAGCAGTGCCAAAGGGAATCGTGTGGGCAGACGCAGTGCACCCTCAGCCTCTGGAAGCATCATTGCTCTTGTGACGTGGCTCCCTGCAGTTGGAGGGGAGGCTGGAAGCTTTCCTGGCAGAGGGAAAGGGGGCTTCCCAGGGCCAGGCTTGCAGGGGCCCTGCAAGGGGGACTCTCAGAAAGCACACAGTCAGGTCCTTCCCAGAGTGAGGGGCACGTGACAGGACCAGGTGGGCTCTGCACGAGAATGGCCTCCAGGGAGCACTCCAGACCCTGTTTGTACCACCAGCGTTCCTGCTTCCCTCACAGCCCTGTCAGGCTCATCGGCTACATGACAGGAAATGCCTGTGGTCTAGAATTGTCAGGGGACCTGCATATTAACCTTGGTAGGACTTTCCCAGACCTCCCTCACCCTCAAAGGGGAAAAAAATTCATCTACCCATCACCAGCCAGGAACTTCAACAAATCTCTCCCTTTCTAGATCCATTTCCTGGAGTTACATTTATTTCAAATTGCCGGAGGAAGAAAAGTACTGAAGCTCAGAGAGATTCAGTGACTCTGAAATAATCAAGATTTGGATCTGGATTTTCAAACTGGACGTTAGTGTCTTTTGTTGTGTGTGTGTTTTTTTTCCCCTTGCTCATCAGAGTATTTTCTCTTACATTTCAATGAGAGTTTATCAGCTCAGCTCTTGTGTCTGAGAGAGACTCAGGATGGGCAAGGCAGGGACACTTTTCTTGTTAGAGAGAAGGGCATTAGGAGCATTGTTTCGGGGTTTCCCTGGGCGTCTAGTGGTTAAGAATCTGACTTGTAATGCAGGGTACACGGGTTTGATTCCTGGTCCGAGAGGATCCTGCATGCCACGGAGCAGCTAAGCCTATGCGCCCGACTAGTAAGCCAGTGCTTCAGAGTCCACAAGTCACAACTTACCTGCCCATGTGCCGTTAACTACGGAAACCCGTGCACCTGGAGTCCATGCTTAGCAACAAGAGAAGCCACCACAGTGAGAAGCCTGAGCGCCACAAGGAAGAGTAGCCCCAGCTCCGCACAGCTAGAGGTAGCCTGAGACCAGCAAAATGATCCAGCACAGCCAAAAATAAACAGAAAGAAATTTTTTTTTTTTTTTTAAAGAAGCATTGTTGCGGCCTAAGCTCTGTTCAGCTACAAGTTTCCACTCAGCTAGGTTTCTAGGACACAGAGATGGGTGGAGAAAGGATCTGGAGGGACAACCAGAATATACACAATAGGGTACAATGATTGGAGCCCTACCAGGATTCTGTAAAATAGGAGCAGAGCATTTTGGCAAAGAAAAATCAGATGGCTGCTACCCTAAGAAGGAGGAGCAAAGCTAAGCAGCCCAACATAACAAATGTCCACTGCAAACTTCCAAGAGGTGGAGCTTGTGTTCATTGTACACCCTGGGTAAAGACTGATGTTCAAAACCCACCGCAGCTAGGTGGAGGTCCCCAGGGCTGGAAGACCTGGGCACTATCCTCTGCCCACCAGAGGCCACCAAGGTCTGTCTCTTCTCTCCATCTCCACCCACATAGTGCAGGGGCCTCTTTTGGGGTATTGCCATGTGTCTCATGCATTGCTGGTCTTCTCTTTTTGCATAAAACTGGCATCCAACCTAGGGGTCTATACCAGCTATTTGACAAAAGTTTGGTGATAAAATATTGTGGATTCAAGGTAGAAAATGGGTGTGACTTTTCCTTAATCCTTTAAGTATTATGTCTCCCCTTCCATCCTCTCATTAAATAAGTGGAAGAGAAAGAATACAGTGAATCTGGTTTGGGGTTGGTAAGTGATATAATTAAAAGTATTAAAGCAGTGACCTGAGTATCAGGAGAGCTAGGTGGCTGCCCTCGTTGTATAGTTTGTGTGGAATCAAGGATTCTCACTCACTATTAATTGTGTCTTAGATTGTCTCACTATTAACTGAAATGCTTTGTGGCTTATCAGCCGCAGCACCACTGATATTTTTGGCTACACGGTTTTCTCTTGTTGGAGGAGGGAATGTCCTGTACGTCATGGGTGTGTAACAGCAGCCTTGATCTATACTCACTAGATGCCAACAGCAACCTCTGCACCCCCAAGTGAGACAATGAGAAATGTCCCCAGACATTTGCAAATGTTCCCTGAAGAACCTCCTCTGTTGACAACTGCTGGGTCAGATGACCTCTGCACCAGCTAAAGTATAGGCTCGGCTTCATGTTTCTGAGACTGAAAATAACAAAGGCTAATACAAGATAAAAATTAATTTTTCTCAGACTCCCTGGTAGTCCAGAATCTGCCTGCCAATGCAGGATACACGGGTTCGACCCCTGGTCTGGGAACAGTGCACATGCCTCAGGGCAGTGAAGCCGGTGTGCCACAGCTTCTGAGCCCAGGCCTTAAAACCCATGCTCCACAACAAGAGGAATCACTGCATTGAGAAGAAGCAAAGAGCAGCTCTCGCTCACCACAGCTAGAAAGCTCACGTGCAGTAACGAAGACCCAATGCAGCCAAAAATAAATAAATACTTTTTTAAAAAAGAAGTCAATTCACCCTTTAAAAAAAAAGAAATTAATTTTTCTCATAACAAAGTCAGAGCTGGTAAGGCAGCACTGCTCTGCCAAGTTGACAAGAACCCAGACTCCTTTTATCTTGTTGTTTTGCCCTTCACAGGCTGTTTTCTGTGCCTGGTTCAAGTGACATCCACATTCCAATCAGATCAGCAGGGTGAAAGAAGGAGGACAGAGGCAAGGAGAGTTACCTCTCTCTCCTTTAAGGGTTTGGCCTGTAATTTGCATTTGTAATCACTCTCATCCCACCGGCCAGAAATTAGTCATAGGGCCATATCTAGCTACAAGAGAGCTATATATAGTTTTCCTTTGCAAACTATTTAGCAAATATAGCTTTTTGTATGGGCTGCCATGAGACAAGTTGAATTCATTTAAAATCAAATTTATGTCTGTTAATTTGCTTTATTTTAGAAAATTTTGGGTAATGGGGAGAGCTTGGGCAATATGTCCTTGGCTGACTTGGGGAGGTGGGAAGCAGAATCCTTCCCTCTATGCTCTTTATCCCTTTCATCTCCTCTAACCATCAGAGCCCCCAAAGGCCAGCTATCTGGGTCTTATGAATAGAATTCCAGGAGCCCTGAAGATCTGGCCACAGAGCTCAGAGGTGGTTGAGTTCATACTGAGGAAAATCCTGAGGGTCAGCTCTCATTTTCTGAATAGCTATAGGGAGAAGTATGTCACTGCCAAAGGCTCTAAAATGTGTCTGAAGCTGTGCTTAAACAAGTTTGTGTGAAAAGAGAGACAGAAGATCAAAGAAGATCAAAGCAAGCCCTGTAGAGTCAGAGATTCTGCCCAGGGCTGCATGACTTCTGACAGCACTGGAGGGAACAGCTCAAAGCAAGTGGGGAACTAAGGTCTTTTGCTCACTGATGGGGCATCACTGGCTTTGTTTCTGGAACTGGAATTGCTGCCTATTGAATGAGTTGATTATGGTTGTTTTTCTCATCTAGATTGGAAAGTTATATACGATAAAAAGCTTTTCCCCTCTGTTAGTTGATAACAGACAGCACAACAAAGATAATGCATAATATCCCCAGCATTCTACTTCATCCTTCTTATTACAGATAGTTAATTACTTATATACCTAACCAATTCTATAATTACCTCGTGTAATATATAAATTACCTATTGTAATATATAATTACCTATTTATAGACTTATTTAATTAATATCATTTTCCCTTGATACATAAAAAAAACACTCATAGGAGGAAAAAAAGAGCTAAATTAAATTGCACTTGGTTCCTAGCTCAGGAGACCCAGGTTGAATGAATAAGGAAATGTTTTTCTCTGTTACACAGCAAAACTGTCCTTCTAAGTTAGTTTGTTGATTCTCAAGCTCTTAATTTCATCTTTGTTTCCTGTAGGCTACGGCTACAGTGACTGCAATTTTAAATTTTTTTATTGTGAAGTGTCCTACACAAATAGACAAATATACAAAACATAGAAGAATGATCATAAAGTGAACACTCATCTTTCCATCCAGGACAAGAAGTAGAACACTACCACCTCAAACCCCTCACTCTATTCGAGTCACTACTCCATTTCCCAAAAAACATAATACTGTTCTGACTTAACAGAGTAGCTCTGTTTTGCCTATTTTGAACTTTGTATAAGCAGAACCATGCATTTTCTTAAGATGCATGTTTTTAGAAGGAAAAATTTGATACTTATGTATACCACTGGGTCAGTGAGCTGAGATGAAAATCTACAACATATGGTCAATGTAACTTTGTGTCATAAAGAAAGTTCATCTCTAAGTTCCGTGCTTATTCCTCCAGAAAAAGAACAAGTCTGATGAATCTGTCCCAGAGACCCAGAAGCTTCCTGAGAACCAGCAACTTACATCCAAACATAGTAGTTATGTTACCTTTGGCAAGAATCCAAAAGGTTCTTCAAGCAATCAGACACTGACCGATGGGATTTAGTGAAGAAGAAGGATAAGAAGGAAAAGAAGGAGGAGAAAGACTGAAGATAGAGAGGGGTAAGATCTTGTCTTCTTTCTTAATTGTTTTAGGAGTGGTCATTGGATAGAAGCACCCACAGTAAACTTATATTTTTTATTTGCTTGAAAGAGGAAAGTATTAGTTGCTCAGTTGTGACTGTTTGTGACCCTATGGACTATAGCCTTCCAGGCTCCTCTGTCCGTGGAATTCTCCAGGCAAAAATACTGGATTGGGTTGTCATTTCCTCCTGCAGGGAATCTTCCCAACCCAGGGATCGAACCCACATCTCTTGCATTACAGGCTGATTCCTTACCATTTGAGCCACCAGGGAAGCCCCTTTTATTTGTTTATAGATCAATAACTAGCTGAACCAGGAGAGAGAGAGAAAATTGAAAATTATGGCACCCCACTCCAGTACTGTTGCCTGGAAAATCCCATGGACGGAGGAGCCTGGTAGGCTGCAGTCCATGGGGTCGCGAAGAGTCGAACACAACTGAGCAACTTCACTTTCACTGTTCACTTTCATGCATTGGAGAAGGAAACAGCAACCCACTCCAGTGTTCTTGCCTGGAGAATCCCAGGGACGGGGGAGCCTGGTGTCTATGGGGTCGCACAGAGTCGGACACGACTGAAGCGACTTAGCAGCAGTAGCAGCAACAATAGCCAGGTTTCACTGAGTTTTGCTGCATAACAACCAACCTCCAAATATCAATAACTTAAAACAGTAAAGGCTTTCCTGTACTCATATTACTTTAGCTGCTGTAGGTTCCCCTCTTCTTTTTTTTTTTTTTTTGCTTTAATACAAACTTAAGGAGCCTTTCTGATCTTGGATATAATATTCTTGAGGCAGAAAAAAGCTAAAAAGAGGTGGCAGAGCTACT
Source organism: Nanger dama (assembly GCA_917880005.1). Classification (NCBI taxonomy): domain Eukaryota; kingdom Metazoa; phylum Chordata; class Mammalia; order Artiodactyla; family Bovidae; genus Nanger; species Nanger dama. Next base: position 1,567,066 of record CAKJTW010000040.1, read on the forward strand.
TGGTGGCTATTGAAATTGACATATATCGTTTCTGCTAATATTTCATTAGCAAAAGCATGTTTCTAGGCGAAGTTGACATTAGTCCTTTCTGGGAAAGCAGATGATAAGAGAAAAATGATGCAGACTATATCCAGGGAGCATATTAATCAAGATCAACCAGAAATTATATATGAAAATCAGAGGGAAATTCCTCCAAACTCAATAAACTCAATCAGAACCTATCTATTTTGGTGGATCAATTCTATCAGGAATTCCACTGAACAATTAAACCATTTTGTGTGAGAAGCCCATACTGTCCCTGTATGAACAATGACTTCTCCAGGAAACATCTTTTACTCAATGCACTAGATTTCCAATATATTCTTTGTTTTCTTGGAGAATGTGAAGAATTCTAAGAGTACAACTCAAATAAAAGGAAGAGCCATGCCTAATCCTTGCTTTGTACCCAAAAGCTTCCGCTATGGGCTGATCTTTAGTGTCTCTTCTGTTCTCTAATCCTCCTCTTGATGGACTTCTCTGTGAGGATATAAATTATCTATCTTCAAGCAAAAGTAGACTATGATGTATTTTCAGAAATTTCATGATGTCTGATCCTTGCTGACAGTGTGAATCCTGTCTTCATTCTGAAAAGATAGGAAAATAATTCCCTGTTTCTTCAGGTTTGGGGGATAGAGGGAGAGGGGAATAAAATTTCTTAATTCAGACAGCACTTTCTCAGTACTTGTAAAAATTGTTTCCTTGAAGCTCTTTGTTTCTCTTTGAAATCAGCACTTTTTAAACTTAATTTTCAGTGATTCACCCTGGTGGATTATCTGCCTTAAAAGTTGAGCTAGGAGACTTTGGGGAGATTATAGCAGTGGCTGGATTTTAGTCTTCAGAAATGCAAGTCTGACACCTTCTGGAAAGCATGTTGCACTCACAAGCACCTTCTTGTCAGCAACAGTGAGATGGGCCCTGGGAACCTCATTTAGAAGCCGAGTTTCTGACCTGAATGGGATTCAGGGCTATATGAAATTGGATGAGATAAAGTTGCATCTCTATATCCATAAATTGCTTCTTCTGTAAAAATTTAGCAGTTTTTTTTCAACTATGAATATAGGCAGTGAATTGTTAGTATCATGAGTGATGTCAACAGTAGAAATCATAGTTTCTAATCACATTTTAGTTATTGGATATCTCAAAGCATTGTTTATGCTCCATGTTATTTGAAATCACAATAGACCTGCCACCAGATTTTGTTATTTAATATGTTAGTAAATAGACATATGTGTTAATATCTCATACATTTGATTTTTTATATTTGAATTTAGTATTTCAATATAATTGGTTTCCTTTGAGATTGTGCTTATTTTAATTTACACCCTTATGGGGTATTTTAGGGCTTCCCTGGTGGTTCAGACAGTAAAGCATCTGCCTGTAACGCGGGAGAACTGGGTTCGATCCCTGGGTCAGGAAGATCCCCTGGAGAAGGAAATGGCAACCCATTCCAGTACTCTTGCCTGGAAAATTCCACAGATGAAGGAGCTGGTAGGCTACAGTCCATGGGTTCACAAAGAGTCGGGTTTATGGCGCTAAGGGTTTATGGCACAGAAGGTACTAAGAATGCTTGCTCTATAAGAGACTGCTGCTGCTGCTGCTAAGTCGCTTCAGTCGTGTCTGACTCTTTGCGACCCCATAGATGGCAGCCCACCAGGCTCCCCCATCCCTGGGATTCTCCAGGCAAGAATACTGGAGTAGGTTGCCATTTCCTTCTCCAAGGCATGAAAGTGAAAAGTGAGAGTGAAGTTGTTCAGTCGTGTCCGACTCTGTGCGGCTCCATGGACTGCAGCCTCCCAGGCTCCTCCATCCATGGGATTTTCCAGGCAAGAGACAGAGAAGGATAAAAGAAAGTATAAAACGATTCCCTTCCACTAAAATGGTGATCTTTAGTTCTTATATATAGAATTAAATGCAAGAGTTTCTTCTCTAACAAAAAAGATGTTTTGATATCATATTAATCATCCATGTACAAAACTTGTCCTTTCTTTTTCATGAAACTGGACCCTAAAACTCCGGTTAAAAAGAACTTCTGTTTCTCCTTATGCTCCCCTCATTCAACCAACCAACTGCACGCACACACACACAGAGTGTGTGCAAATTCCCAAACCTACAAAATTACAATAGCAGAGGTCCAGTCGCTGTTAATGGGGTCCCTTTAGCAACAACACAAAGAGAAAAGTGACTATTTCATCATACCTGATAATGAATTGGATCCCCCAAAATTGAAATGATCAAAATGACTTAATATATGGATCTGTAAACATCATTAATGATGGCTTTGCCAGTAGTGTGGATTATGTCTTGAGAAAATAGTTAACAATAGTCCCGTGTGTGCATGCTCATGCTAAGTCTCTTCAGTCATGTCCGACTGTTTGCAACCCCATAGACCATAGCCCACCAGGCTCCTCTGTCCATGGGATTCTCCAGGCAAGAATATTGGAGTAGGTTGTCATACCCTCCTCCAGGGGATCATGCCGACCCAGGATCGAAACCAAGTCTCCTTGGTCTCCTGCATTGGTAGGTGATTCTTATCACTGTGCCACCTGCATTGATAATAGTCCTACTTGATAGGGCCCACATGGGGTCTCATTGATAAGATGGCTCGTTATGTCAACCTTGCAAACAAAGAATAAATTACAGTGATCTGTGAGACTAACCAAATTGCCTAAATGGCATTCTGTTATCTCACTGGTGCCTATCTTCTCAAAGCTGTGAGACCACCAGATTCCAGACCTCCAGCTACGTGACTATCCCTTCAGAGAATTTTTCCTTGGTGAGGTATAAGAAGGACTCCATGAGAAAGGGAAAACACTGGTTCTCCTTAAGAGCCAGTCACCTTCTCTTTCCCTCTAATAAATTTCCTTTTCTTGCCTGACTGCCTGGCTCACTTTTTCTCTGCACTCGCCTTACACTACTTGTATATAATGTATATTCAAAATTACTTACTAATAAAAATGTGTGAACAAAACAGTTTGAATATCACTACTTTAAATTTCCAAGTATGAAATTTTTGAATTAAAACTTAAAAAAAAAATGTCTATTGTGAGTTCAAAGTCGTTAGAGGAGGAGGTGCTGTATTGGCCAAAAATCAGTTTAGTATCCAAGGAGAAACATGACTATAATGTGAAAAAGTGAGAAGAAGGCTGAAAGGGGTATTGAGGCAATGTGGAATGTATTTAACCATCTCATCCTGTCTCTGCTGACAGACTGTGCACCTCATGTGGTCAAGGACTATGCCTATTAACTCTATGTCCCCAGGTGCCAACCCTCTAATTAGGATTGGGAGGGACTCCAGAAAGCATTTGCTGGATTAACAGATTCAAAGAAACAAAGACTAAGGAGAATTTGACCTTTGGTTTATAGCAAATTTCTCTTTGCCCCTTAGTTATTCCAAGATGGAAAACCACTGCCTGTGTTCACTAGAAATCAAACAACACCAAAAGAGCCTGGGTTGATAGGAAACACCAACTCCTGCGGTGAGTCAGAAATTCCTCCCAACTCCAGGCTTCCATTAGCCTTTGCTCATCACTGTATAGTACAGTAGGTGCAACTTTGCACCATATTTTTATTTCTGGTTGTCTGCCACTGTTGGTTGAGCAATTCCTGGGAAACAAGGGTCTTACTCATCTTAGTTTTCCTAATACCCCAAACAGTGATAGACATAGAATAAAGGGTAGGCAGCAAATATAGGTGAGTACCTACTCTGTGCCAAGCACTTGATACGTTTATCTGCTTTTCACATCCCTCGTGACTCAGTGGTAAAGAATCCACCTGCCAATTCCAGAGACCCAGATTCGATCCCTGGGTCCAGAAGATCCCCTGGAAGATGAAATGACAACCCACTCCAGTATTCTTGCCTGGAAAATCCCATGGACAGAGGAGCCTGGTGGGGCTACAGTACATGGGGTCGAAAAAGAATCAGACACAACTGAGAGACTGAACAACAATGTCACATAGCAAGTAAGGGATTCAGGATTCAGATTTAAGCTTGATTCCAAGTCCCAGACTCTACTTACTTTCTCACAATGCGTGATAAATGTAGGGCACTTAAGTTAAATGATTAATTAGCATAGCCTGTTTGTCGGTACACTCAGGTTGTACAATGCTCACCACCACACAATGAAACCTACTTTATTTTCAAGAGCCCTAATTATTTAGCTTCCTTTTTATTGAACTACTGCTCTGATTCTTCTCTTAAGCCACACAGGAAAACTGCAACCTCCCCTTCCACAAAATCAGCCCTCTGCTTATGAAGACAACCGCCATGTGTCTCCCCCTCACCAAGCAGGTCTCTTACTTGCCAAAATGACCAAGTTGCTTGCAAGAAGCAGAAAGGAAGCCTAACTTTAATCTTGCAGTCATGGATCCTTTGCCTTACCTCTACTGAAGGCTCTAGGACTTCCAACAAGTAGACTCAAATGGGATGTTTCCTTGGCATTCTTTTATGCATCAAAATATGATATTGAAATCCATTGGCCCTTGTTCCCCTGCGAATGTCACTTAAGCTAGCAATCCCCACGTGCATGCCTAGAGGGGGCTCATGACTCACAAGATGCCACCGAGTGGGCTCTGTGGAAAATACCTTTATCAATTTCTCTCAAAATATTGTCTATCAAACTATCAGAATCACTGGAAGTCCATATTAAAAGGTAGATTCCTGGGCCAACCTAGCCCTACTGTTAGGGGAAGCACACTGGTTGAAACCGCCCAGCCTGGCCAGGCACCATAGTAACCATTTGCACGAGTTTTATGACAGGAGATCCTGATATGGAATATGGAACTAATAAGAGTCGGACACAACTGAGCGACTGAAATGAACTGAACTGAACTGAAGCCACCACCAACTGGAAGAGTTCAGGAAAGGTCGAAAGGAGACACCGGGTGTCCGTCCACTTCCCAGAATCCCTCTCGCTAGCATCCACCCTGGCTGAGCGATGCGGGCACCACCAGGAAAGACTCTGAATTAGAGTGACTGGTCAAAGACCACCCGGAAACTAATCCCATCACCATAAAACCCGAGACTGCGACCCACACAGCAGAGCAGTTCTCCTCGGTTCCCTTACCCTACTGCTCTCCACCCGGGTGCCCTTTCCCAGTGAAATCTTTTGCTTTGTCCTGTCTCCTCGGACAATTCATTTCTGAGTGTTAGACAAGAGCCCAGTTTCAGGCCCTGGAAGGGGTCCCCCTTCCTGCAACACTACTAGATTGGAATCCCTAGGATGAGACATGGACTTCATACTTGTTAATAAGCATTCCTTTCCTCAGTGATTCTAATACATACCCAAGCTTGGGAGCCTCAGACGAAAGCAAGGCTGTGTCTAAATCACAAGGAGGTTACCTTTTGTGCAATCCATGTTGGTGGCCAGCAATCAAAGTCTGTCCACTTAAATAAGGAATATTTTTCTAAATGAGATTGTCAATATTTATGTAAGAAAAACAAAAGCATCTTTCAGGGGAATTTAGCAGCAATCATATATATTGGGCACACACACTCAGTCGTGTCTCTTTTCGACCCCATGGACGAGCCTGCCAGGCTTCTCTGTCCATGGGATTCTCTAGGCAAGAATACTGGAGTGGGTAGCCATTCCTTTCTCCAGGGCATCTTCCCAACCCAGGGATTGAACCCAGGTCTCCTGCATTGTAGACAGATTCTTTACCTCTGAGCTATATATATAAAGTCAAGATAAAAGATGGAATCCTATAATTAGTGGGGCCAACCTAGCAACATAACGGGGAACCTGCACCGGCAGCTGGGTCAGATGGCAGATGGGATCCAAATGTTAGTTCAGACCCAGCTGAGTACTGGGTTGACAAGGTAGCTAAACTCAGTGTCTCCTGTGGAGCTTTCACTGAGTTGATTGCACTGCTTAAGAATTTCTGAAATATAAAACAACTTCCCAAACCCAATCCCAACCTCTTTTACTAAAAAAACAATTTTTTTTTAAATCTAAAGTGAATAAATCCTAAAGTTCTTTGAGGCTTATATGATACTTCAGTTCATTTCAGTTCAGTCGCTCAGTCATGTCCGACTCTTGTGACCCCATGAATCTCAGCACACCAAGCCTCCCTGTCCATCACCAACTCCTGGAGTTCACTCAAACTCATGTCCATCGAGTCGGTGATGCCATCCAGCCATCTCATCCTCTGTCATCCCCTTCTCCTCCTGCCCCCAATCCCTCCCAGCATCAGGGTCTTTTCCAGTGAGTCAACTCTTCTCATGAGGTGGCCAAAGTATTGGAGTTTCAGCTTTAGCATCAGTCCTTTCAATGAACACCCAGGACTGATCTCCTTTAGAATGGACTGGTTGGATCTCCTTGCAGGCCAAGGGACACTCAAGAGTCTTCTCTGACACCACAGTTCAAAAGCTGGATTAGGTTCTTCCAGCTGTGATTTCTTAAGGAGCCAGTGGGATCAGAGGCCAGACAAACTGCCAATGGGGTAGGCCAAATCCCAGGATTCCAATCTAGGAGAAGACGATTCATCTCTGTCTCTTAATTGCCATTCCCAGCAACAATTGTGCAAAAATACAGATTATGTCTCAGTGCTCTAGAATTTCTTCACCATAATGACCCTGGATGAGTTCTGCATTAAGAAATCCAAATTTATGAAACAGCAAGTTATTTCTGAAAAATCTTTCAATTTAGAGAGCTACCACAAGAAAGTTCACGAGTGCACTTGAAAAATATGGTTCCGTGCACAAAACTCTGATTTACCCGCACCTTTCTAGAGCACATCTCCTACAGCACAAGAAACACTGTAAAAAAAGCCCACAAGGCCCAATCACTGACAGCAACTGAGAGGCCCATCTGGGAAATAACCCGGAACCCCTTCAGACAAACTTGCCGTGGTGGGATGACCTGGCCGTCACTGATTCCCTGCCAGCTCGTTTGCAGCCAGGATTTTTCACAGATGCTCCCTGGTGAGTAGCAATTTCCGGATATTTTTCAAATGATTTTCATTCTGCCAGCTGGGCACAGTTCAGGGTGTGCAGCTTGGAGCACTCAGCCGGATGGACCAATCAAAGACGCTGGCCAGCCTGATTTGGATTAGACTGGACTGTGTGTGCCTTGCTCTAAGGTTGGCACATGCTGTGCTTTCCTCCCCTGCTGGTTTCCATCCTCCACCCTTCCACCTCCCTAATCCCCATAGCGCCTGCTATGAGCTCACCAGGCAGCCATCTCCTCGCCTTCTAGCACCTTCTCCCCAGGCCAACACCATGAATGGGTGGCCCATGGGACGGACAAGTAAGAACAATATTCTGGGACTAGAAAAGCTTAAATTTAAATCTAGTCCCAGTTCTGCCACTAACTAGCTGCATGGCCTCAGTCAAGTTGCTTAACCATTCAGGGTTTTAGTTTCCTCTAGGTTAAAATGAGAGTCCATTACTAGGCTCACATAAGGACTTGACCAAGTCACCAGAGCCATTCTGTTAAGCTGCACACCTGACTAACAGCCCACGTACACCTCACCACTAAGTATGTTTTCAGAGATATTTCAGGACTAGGGTTTCAGAAGAAAAAATCCAATGATAGCTGTTGAGCCTGTTTCAACGACAGACCCAGGCTGAACATTAAATTTGGAAGAAGACATGAAATCTATTATTAATGCTGCTTAGGGCAAGGAGAGGCTGAAAGAAATGCAGCAGCTATAAAAATCGAAGGTGAAATGGAATTTATCACCTCTGTGTCAGGCTGATGCCCCAGGACTTTCCCTCAAGGGTCCCAAGGTCCTCAATAATGAATAGTGAATCACAACATGCTCTCTGTGACCTTCAGGATATGCAAAGACAGAAGGATGAGAAAAGAATAAAAGAAAGGAGAAAAATTCTGGAAAGTTTAACTTGATTATTACACTCTAAATTAAAAATGCTTTCTCAGATTATAAAGACAGAAACTTAAAGACTACTGAAAAATATAAATCATAAAATAAACTCACTTGTCATAGAGATAACCGTGTCACCATCTTGACTATCTCCTTTCAACTTTTCTCATCTGACCACTATGAAAACAATTTCCTTCATTATTTTGAAGTGTCAGGCTTCCCCTTAATCATTCTGGCTCATAGAAATCTCTGAATCCTGGAGAACCCAAAGTGAAAAAAATAATGCCAGCAAGTGATTATGTGAAGATGTGACAGAGCTGGGGTAAAGTTAGAGGGCTTTTATTGCTTAGCATTTGCAAACAAGCCTTTGTCTGTATCTCTGTCTCAGTATGGAGTATCAGGTATTACTTTCCAATATGCACTGTTTGATCCTCCACTTTAAGTGGTTTCTTCAGTGGTTTCCCATTGCACTTTTGGTAAAATTCACACTCCTTAAGAGGACTTCCTGGGACCCTCATGGTCAGAGCCCTGCCTCTGTCTTTGTTTATCCCCCACCTATTCCCCCAACACTGTCTGCCCCAACAATATCTGTGCTTTGTCCAGGCTGTCCTGGGTCCTGGAGCACTCTTCCTCTGCAGTTGTCTGGCTAATTTCCAATTTATCTATCTGAACAGATTAGATCATTTTGCTATACCCTCCCACTCCATAATCTTCCCATATGAGCACCTACTATATTTCAGCTATGACTTATTTTTCTGCCTTGACTACGAGACTAAATACCTTGAGAGCAGTGACTTGCTGTTTTGCTCACCACTGTATTCCCATCCCCAAGCATGGACTTTTTGCAAAGTGAACATTCCATGAACACTTGAATAAGTTAGTGAATGGCAGCCTTCATCCACATTAATCAAGAAAGCTCTTCAAGGGAACATATACTACTATCTTTCAGAGTGGGAGGTTTTATACATGGTCAGCACTATGAAGAGAGAAATACAGTGTGCCCTTTTTTGAAGTTTTGGAAAATTGTCATTGAGACCTTTATATAGCTTTTGTAATGGCTATGGTGACTTTTAAACTTCCCCAGAGTAGAATAAGAACTATGGAGATGACCAATACTAGCCCTGCATTCTGTGACCCGAGAGAACACCAGCAACATTTGCATTCTACCATCTTTCTCCTCAGAGGCTTAGCAGAGGCAATCTCCAGCAGTAATACCACAGGGCTCTTTGATACAGGCTCATCACTAGCACTAAAACCTGCTAATGATAAGTCATTTTGTAATTGTTTTAGTTGCTCTGTCATTTCCGACTCTGTGACCACATGGACTGTAATCCGCCAGGCTTCTCTGTCCGTGGGGTTTCCTGGCAAAAATACTGAAGTGGGTTGCTATTTCCTTCTCCGGGGGATCTTCCCAACCCAGGGATCGAACCTGCATCCCCTGCATTGGCAAACGGATTCTCTGAGCCACATGGGAAGCCCAATGATAAGACAAACAGGCAAGAAATTTCCAGTTATCACAAAGTGAAGAATTGAGGCGCAATGAAAAGTTGCAGGAAACCCAAAGTTACACAGATTTGATGTATTTTGTCTTTACAATGATTGTAAATGGGCTTCCATTCTTTTGGTGAATAGCTGATTACCTTCAGTGAGGGGATCAGAGAAAGACACAAATAACAGAAGCAAGACATTATCATTATCAGGGCTTCCCCTAGTGGCTCAGTGGTAAAGAATCCGCCTGCAATGCAAGAGCCCTAGGAGATACGGGTTTGATCCCTGGGTTGGGAAGATCCCCTAAAGGAGGAAATGGCAACCCACTCCAGTATTCTTGCCTGGAGAATGCTATGAACAGAGGAGCCTGGAGGGCTACAGTCCATGGGGTCACAAAGAGTTGGACATGACTGAAGCGACTTAACACAGACATTATCAATGGGCTCTAGCATCTGCTTTCATCTAACCTACAAATGCAGCAGCCCTCTGCTCCAGCCAGCTTGGGTCTCTCACTGCCTTTCAAAAATGTAGGGGAGAAATGGGAAAGGACATGCTGTATCCCAGCATCCCTGGTGGGGGGCAGTAGGTATCTTAATCATTCTATCATTTTTCTGGTAGTTGCAATTACACTTATAATGAGCAACATAAACTGTGAAATTAAACCGTGGTTTTGTTTGTGCCATAAAAGTGTAAAATCTCCCTTCTTTACCATTATAGAAAATGAAATTAAGAACAAACACATCTTGAGATATTTACGTCTCCACACAGGTCCGTGTACCTCCACCACCACTCTTTTTCTGTCTTGTTTCTGCTGTTCTTAGTCATATCATTGTCATTCCCAACTCCAAACCATTGCTCGTGTTGACCAGATACCTAGAAATGCCTTCCCTCTCCTTTTCAGATTTGCAAATCCTGCCTACTCCATGAGGACCAATTTCTCTCTAACACCTTCCGAAAGACCTCTGGTCCACATTATCTGCCATATCCTACATTTCTTTTGCACTTATAACCAACATCATTCACTTTGGTGATTCATTACAAACTTTTTCCTTGCCTTTTGACTATTCCTATTGTCTCTCTTGACTCCGTAATGTATCCCTAAGTCCCTCGAAGGAGGAAGCTGTGATGTTTTTATTACAGTACTAAGCACACAAAAGATGCTGAAACATGTGATAATTATTGAAGTAATCATTAAACTAACCATGAACAAAATGTAGATCATAGGAGTAGTAGAATGATCTACATTTTGTTCATGGTTAATACTAGGCAAGAATGTCCTATCTCACCATTCCTTGTCAACTCCAGGCAAGAATGTCCCATCTCACCCTTCCTTGTCAATTCCAGGCAAGAATGTCCCATCTCACCCTTCCTTGTCAATTCCAGGCAAGAATGTCCCATCTCATCATTCCTTGTCAATATTGTCCTGTCCGTCACAGCCAATACAATGAGACAAAAATAGGTAATAAAAGGGATATGAATCAGAAAATAAGAAACAAAATTGTCTTTGTTCACAGATGACATGATCATCTATGCAGAAAATCTAAAATTGGGACAAAGATACTCTGGAACTAATAAGCAAAGATAGCAAGGTTGTAAGATACAAGGTTAATACACAAAAAATAATCTCTTTACTATATACAGCAATAAATAAGTGGAATTTGAATTTTAAAACACAGTACCATTTACATTAGTACTCCAAAAAAGAAATACTTAGGTATAAAATCAACAAAATTTGTACAAGACATATATGAGGAAAACCACAAAACTCGGTGAAAGAAATAAAAGATGTTCATAGATAGGAAGCCTTAATATTGTTAAGATGAATACTGGAGTGGGTTGCCATGCCCCCTTCAGTGGGCCTTCCCAACCCAGGAATCAAACTGGGTCTTCTGCATTGCAGGGGGATTCTTTACTAGCTGAGCTATCTGGGAAGCCCCTGCCAATTTGAACTATAGATTCTATGCAATTCTGATCAAAATCCCAGTGAGTTAATTGCGGGTATTGGCAAACTGTTTCTAAAGTTTATATGGAGAGACAGAAGACCCAGAATATTGTTGAAGAATGAAGTCAGAGGATTGCTACTACCCAATCTCAACATTTACTATAAAACTACAGTAATCAAGGCAGTGTGGTATTGACAAGAGAACTGACAAGTAGATCAATGGAAAAGAATAGAGAGTCCAGAAATAGATCCACTTAAGTATAGTCAACTCATCTTCGACAAAGGAGCAAAGACAGTGCAATGGAAAAAACTACTCTTTGCAACAAATAGTGCTGGCACAAAGTGTACATGCATATGGAGAATAATGGATCTGCACAAAGGCCTTACACTCTTCACAAAAATTAACTCTAAATCATAGATCTAAATGTAAAATGCAAAAGTATAAGACTCAGAAGATAACAACAGGTCATCTAGATTTTCTTCTATGTTAGATACAATGACAAAAGTTATGATCCATGAAAAAATAATTGATAAGCTGGGATTCATTAAAATTGAAAACTCCCAATCTGCAAAAGACATCATGGAGACAATGAAAAGACAAGCCACAGACTGCAAGAAAATATTTGCAAAAGGTTTCTGATAAAATTTCTGTTCAAAATTGACAATGAAGTCTAAAACCTCAATAATAAGAAAATAAATAATCCAATATTTAAAATGGACAAAAGATCTCAATAGACACCTCACCAAAGAAGATATACAGACAGCAAATAGCATATGAAAAGATACTGTATAAATGTCATTGGGGAACGGCAAATTAAAATAACAATTTGATACCACTACATACCCATTAGAATTGCCAAAACCAGAATGATGGCAGCACGAAATGCTGGTGAAAATGTGGAGCAACAAGAACTCTAATTTGCTCCAGGGAAGCAAAATGATGCAGCTACTTTAAAAGACAATTGGATGGTTTCTTACAAAACTAAACATACTCTTAATATATGATCCAGCAGTCATGCTCCTTATGCTGTGCTATGCTTAGTCACTCACTCGTGACAGACTCTTTGTGACAGCATGGATTGTAGCCTGCCAGGTTCCTCTGTCCATGGGGATTCTCCAGGCAAGAATACTGGAGTGTGTTACCACACCCTCCTTGAGGGGGTCTTCCCAACCCAGGGATCAAACTCAGGCCTCCTGCATTGCGGGCAGATTATTTACTATCTGAGCCACTAGGAAAGTCCAAGAATAGTGGAGTGGATTGCCATGCCCTCCTCCAGGGCTTCTTCCCAACCCAGGGATCAAACCCAAGTCTCCCATACTGCAGGCAGATTCTTTACCATCTGAGCCACCACGGAAGCCCCTCATGCTCCTTGGTATTAGCCAAAGGAGTTGAAAACTTATTTTCACACAAAAAACCTACACACTGATGTTTATAGCATCTTTATCCATAATCGCCAAAGCCTGGAAGCAGCAAAGATGTCCCTCAGTAGGTGAATAGGTAAATAAACTGGTATATCCAAACAATGGAACATTCAGTGCTAAAAAGAAATGAGCTATCAAACCATGAAAAGACCTGAAGGAACCTTAAATTCATATTACTAAGTGAAATAAGACAATGTAAAATGCTACTTACTATATAATTCAAGTACATGACATTTTGTAAAACTATAAAATTGCAAAAGAATCAGTGTTTGGCAAGGGTTCAAGGGGAGGAAAGGATAAATAGTCAGATCACAGAGGATTTTAAGGCAATGAAACTGCTCTGTATGATATATGATACTATAATGGTGAATACGTGCCACTATTCATTTGACCAGACCCATAGATTATACAACATCAAGAGTGGAACCTCATCTAAACTTTGGAGTGTGGGAGGTAATGACATAGGCTCCTCTACTATAATAAATGTGCCCCTCTGTCTGGTGTGGGATGTTGTACACATACAAGAGGAATAGATGCAAAATCTCTGTACATTCTTCTTCACTTTTCGAGCAACCTAAAGCCACTCTGAACAATAAAGTCTATCTATTTTTAGATCTGGAGTAAAATTTTATAAAAACATAAATTGTATATTGATTTTAAGATTATTTTTGCAGGCTTTCATACAGGAAGAGAAGCTGGGTCTCTGTGGCCTAACGAGAATGTTAGATTTCCTTCCTGAAGGTGGCGTTTTTGTGCTATGGTCAAAGTATGCTTCCCTCATTGTTAAGAAAAAAGGGAAAAAAACTTTACCAGACAGTAAAACAACTCATAAAACTGTCATGAGTAATTCCAGCAGCAGAGCTGAAATGCAAGGCAGCTCACTGCACCTCTGCTTCCCTGTGACAGGGTGAGCGTTTGTAGATTGAGATTATAGACTTACCTGTGGACACCGAGACTCATAACTCAATTTACAGGTGCCTCAGAGCTGAAACAATACTTGCTGAGCTATGCCCTGGGATTTGTTGCAGCACCAAGAACTTGAGCTGTGGAAGGCCACAGATCTGGCTGACACAGTCCAATGGGAAGGGGAGTTCTCCAACCTGCACGATTAACTGTGACCAATGTACTCTGAACCAGTGAACAGTTACACTGTGGGAACTATTTGAACCTGAGGGGGAAATGCCCCAATTAAAAGGTTCTAAAACTCAGTTTCTGCACAAGGAGTCCTTCTTGAGCATGTTAAACACAGAAATTTTGGGACTTCAACTTCAGAAATACTAATGTCAAGAGCTTCACTGGAGTCCAGAAGTTTTTATCTGAGAAGCTTTCTAGAGTGAAAAATTACTCAGCTATATAAAGAAAACAAACTACTGAAGTAAGAAACAACACGGATGAAATCTCAACAACAATATTCTAACAGTCTAAGCAAAAGAAGCCAAACACAAAAGAGTAAGCACTGTATCATTGTGACAATATATATTATATATGATTATACATTATATACACATGTATGAAGTTCTAGAATAAATGCAACTTATCTGTGGTGATGAAAATGAGATTGATTGTTGTATAAGACAGAGGATTAAATGATGGAATTGACTGCAATGGCGCATGAGGAAACCTTACAGCATGATATTAATGTCTATGTTTTTATCAGAGTGGTAGCTACATGAGGGTATACATTTGTCAAAACTCGTCTAACTGTACACATTAAGTTGTGTGCACTTTAGTGTTGTAATGTGCGATAGTGGTTTAGTCATGTCAGAATCTTGGCTAACCCACTGTCAGTAGCCAGCCAGGCTCCTCTGTCCATGGATTTCTCCAGGCAAGAATACTGGAGTGGGTAGCTATTCCCATTTCAGCTCAGTCAGTCAGTTCGGTCAATCAGTCGTGTCTGACTCTTTGTGATTCCATGAATTGCAGCACGTCAGACTTCCCCTGTCTTTCACCAACTCCCGTCAGCTCAGTTCAGTCGCTGAGTCATTTCCGACTCTTTGTGACCCCATGAATTGCAGCACTCCAGGCCTCCCTGTCCATACCAACTCCCAGAGTTCACTCAGACCCGCGTCCATCGAGTCAGTGATGCCATCCAGCCATCTCATCCTCTGTCGTCCACTTCTCCTCCTGCCCCCAACCCCTCCCAGCCTTAGAGTCTTTTCCAGTGAGTCAACTCTTCGCATGAGGTGGCCAAAGTACTGGAGTTTCAGCTTTAGCATCATTCCTTCCAAGGAAATCCCAGGGCTGATCTCCTTCAGAATGGACTGGTTGGATCTCCTTGCAGTCCAAGGGACTCTCAAGAGTCTTCTCCAACACCACAGTTCAAAAGCATCAATTCTTCGGCACTCAGCCTTCTTCACAGTCCAACTCTCACATCCATACATGACTACTGGAAAAACCATAGCCTTGACTAGATGGACCTTAGTCAGCAAAGTAATGTCTCTGCTTTTGAATATGCTATCTAGGTTGGTCATAACTTTTCTTCCAAGGAGTAAGTGTCTTTTAAGTTCATGGCTGCAGTCACCATCTGCAGTGATTTAGGAGTCCAAAAAATAAAGTCTGACACTGTTTCTCCATCTATTTCCCATGGAGTGATGGAACCGGATGACATGATCTTCGTTTTCTGAATGTTGAGCTTTAAGCCAACTTTGTCACTCTCCTCTTTTACTTTCATCAAGAGGCTTTTTAGTTCCTCTTCACTTTCTGCCATAGGGGTGGTGTCATCTGCATATATGAGGTTATTGATATTTCTCCTGGCAATCTTGATTCCAGCTTGTGTTTCTCCTAGTCCAGCATTTCTCATGATGTACTCTGCATAGAAGTTAAATAAGCAGGGTGACAATATACAGCCTTTACGTACTCCTTTTCCTGTTTGGAACCAGTCTGTTGTTCCATGTCCAGTTCTAACTGTTGCTTCCTGGCCTGCATACAGATTTCTCAAGAGGCAGGTTAGGTGGTCTGGTATTCCCATCTCTTTCTGAATTTTCCACAGTTTATTGAGATCCACACAGTCAAAGGCTTTGGCATAGTCAATAAAGCAGAAGTAGATGTTTTTCTGGAACTCTCTTGCTTTTTCCATGATCCAGAGGATGCTGGCAATTTGATCTCTGGCTCCTCTGCCTTTTCTAAAACCAGCTTGAACATCAGGAAGTTCACAGTTCACATACTGCTGAAGCCTGGCTTGGAGAATTTTGAGCATTACTTTACTAGTGTGTGAGATGAGTGCAATTGTGCAGTAGTTTGAGCATTCTTTGGCATTGCCTTTCTTTGGGATTGGAATGAAAACTGACCAGGACGGCGGTGGCCTGTGCACTAAGGGCGTCCAAGAGCTACCCCAGTCTGAGGTCAGGGGCAGCGGCCTAGAGTGCCAGGCTGCGACAGCACAGGAACAGTGGAGAGGAGCTACCCCGCGTCCAAGGTCAGGAGCAGCAGCCGGGAGGAGCAACCCCATGTCCAAGGAGTGGTGGCTGCCTGGGCGCAGGAGGGCCTAGAGGAGCCATCCCACATTGAAGGTCAGGAAGGGCGAGGGGAGGGGATACCCCTCATCCAAGGTAAGGAGCAGCAGCTGCACTTTGCTGGAGCAGCCATGGATACCCTTCACCCAAGGTAAGAGAAACCCAAGTAAGATGGTTGGTGTTGCAAGAGGGCATCAGAGGGCAGACACACTGAAACCATACTCACAGAAATATAGTCAATCTAATCACACTAGGACCACAGCCTTGTCTAACTCAATGAAACTAAGCCATGCCTGTAGGGCAACCCAAGACAGGCCGGTCACAGTGGAGAGGTCTGATAGAATGTGGTCCATTAGAGAAGGGAATGGCAAACCATTTCAATATTCTTGCCTTGAGAACCCCATGAACAGAATGAAAAGGCAAAATGATAGGATACTGAAAGAGGAACTCCCCAGGTCAGTAGGTGCCCAATATGCTACTGGAGGTCAGTGGAGAAATAAATCCAGAAAGAATGAAGGGATGGAGCCAAAGCAAAAACAATATCCCGTTGTGGATGTGACTGGTGATAGAAGCAAGGTCTGATGCTGTGAAGAGCAATATCGCATAGGAACCTGGAATGTCAGGTCCATGAATCAAGGCAAATTGGAAGTGGTCAAATAGGAGATGGCAAGAGTGAACATCAACATTCTAGGAATCAGTGAACTAAAGTGGACTAGAATGGGTGAATTTAACTAAGATGACCATTATATCTACTACTGCGGGCAGGAATCCCTCAGAAGAAATGGAGTAGCCATCATGGTCAACAGAAGAGTCCAAAATGCAGTACTTGGATTCAATCTCAAAACGACAGAATAATCTCTGTTCATTTCCAAGGCAAACCACCTCCCTTAGCTTGCCCAGACTCATGTCAGTCAAGTTGGTGATGCCATCCACCCATCTCATCTTCTGTCTTCCCCTTCTCCACCTGCCTTCAATCTTTCCCAGCATCAGGGTCTTTTCCAATGAGTCAGTTCTTTGCATCAAGTGGCCAAAGTATTGGAGTTTCAGCTTCAATATCAGTTCTTGCAATGAACATTCAGGACTGATTTCCTATAGGATGGACTGGTTGGATCTCCTTGCTGTCCAATGGACTCTCAAGAGTCTTCTCCAACATCACAGTTCAAAAGCATTGGTTCTTTGGCACTCAGCTTTCTTTATGGTTCAACTCTCACATCTATACACAACTACTGGAAAAACCATAGCTTTGACTAGAAATTTTGTCTGCAGGGTAATGTCTCTGCTTTTTAATATGCTATCTAGGTTAGTCATAGCTTTTCTTCCAAGAAGCAAGCATCGTTTAATTTTATGGCTGCAGTCACTACCTGCAGTGATTTTCAGTTCAGTTCAGTTCAGTCACTCAGTCATGTCCGACTCTTTGTACCCCATGAGTCACAGCACTCCAGGCCTCCCTGTCCATCACCAACTCCCGGAGTTCACTCAGACTCACGTTCATCGAGTCAGTGATGCCATCCAGCCATCTCATCCTCTGTCGTCCCCTTCTCCTCCTGCCCCCAATCCTCCCAGCATCAGAGTTTTTCCAATGAATCAACTCTCCTCATGAGGTGGCCAAAGTACTGGAGTTTCAGCTTTAGCATCATTCCTTCCAAAGAAATCCCAGGGTTGATCTCCCTCAGAATGGACTGGTTGGATCTCCTTGCAGTCCAAGGGACTCTCAAGAGTCTTCTCCAATACCACAGTTCAAAAGCATCAATTTTTCAGCCACTCAGCTTTCTTCACAGTCCAACTCTCACATCTTTACATGACCACAGGGAAACCCATAGCCTTGACTAGAAAGACCTTAGTCAGCAAAGTAATGTCTCTGCTTTTGAATATGCTATCTAGGTTGGTCATAACTTTTCTTCCAAGGAGGAAGCGTCTTTTAATTTCAGTGATTTTGGAGGCCAAGAAAATAAAGTCTGTCACTGTTTCCATTGTTTCCCCATCTATTTGCAATGAAATAGTGGGACTGGATGCCATGATCTTCGTTTTCTGAATGTTGAGTTTTAAGCCAGTTTTTTCACTCTCCTCTTTCACTTTCATCCTCTTCATTTTCTGCCATAAGGATGGTGTCATCTGCATATCTGAGGTTATTGATATTTCTCCCTGCAATCTTGATTCCAGCTTGTGCTTCATCCAGTCTATCATTTCGCATGATGTACTCTGCATATAAGTTACATAGCAGGGTGACAATATACAGCCTTGACATACATCCTTTCCCAATTTGGAATGATTTTGTTGTTCCATGTCCAGTTCTAACTGTTGCTTCTTGACCTGCATACAGATTTCTCAAGAGGCAGGTAAGGTGGTCTGGTATTTCCATCTCTTGAAGAATTTTCCACAGTTTGTTGTGATCCACACAATCAAAGGCTTTGGCATAGTCAGCAAAGCAGAATTAGATGTTTTTCTGGAACTCTCTTGCTTTTTCTTGAACCAGCAGATGTTGGCAATTTGATCTCTTCTTCTTCTGCCTTTCCTAAATGCAGCTTGAACATCTGGAAGTTCATGGTTCATATACTGTTGAAGCCTTGCTTGGAGGATTTTGAGCATTATTAGTATGTGAGATGAGTGCAATAGTTTGAACATTCTTTGGCATTGGTTTTCTTTGGAATTGGAATGAAAACTGACCTTTTCCAGTCCTGTGGCCACTGCTGAGTTTTCCAAATTTTTTGGTATATTGAGTGCAGCACTTTCACAGGATCACATTTTAGGATTTGAAATAGCTCAGCTAGAATTCCGTCACCTCCACTAGCTTTGTAGTGATATTCCTAAGGCCCACTTGACTTTGGACTCCAGGATGTCTGGCTCTAGGTGAGTGATCACACCATCGTGGTTATTGAGTCATGAAGATCTTATTTGTACAGTTCTTCTGTGTATTCTTGCCACCTCTTCTTAATACCTTCTGCTTCTGTTAGGTCCATACTGTTTCTGTCCTTTATTGGGCCCATCTTTGCATGAAATATTTTTGGTATCTCTAATTTTCTTGAAGAGAACTCTAGTCTTTCCCATTCTATTGTTTTTCTCTATTTCTTTGCTTTGATCACTGAGGAAGGCTTTCTTATCTCTTCTTGCTGTTATTTGGAACTCTGCATTCAGAGTTCCTGAGGAAAGGATGGGCACATCTTTTCTTTTCTCCTTTGCCTTTCACTTCTCTTCTTTTCTCCTTTGCCTTTCACTTCTCTTCTTTTCTCAGCTATTTGTAAGGCCTCCTCAGACAACCATTTTTCCTTTTTGCATTTCTTTTTCTTGGGGATGGTCTTGATCACTGCCTCCTGTAAAATATCATGAAACTCTGTAATAGTTCTTCAGGCACTCTATCAGATCTAATCTCTTGAATCTATTTCTCACTTTCACTGTATAATCGTAAGGAATTTGATTTAGGTCATACCTGAATGGTCTAGTGGTTTTCTCTACTTTCTTCAATTTAAGTCTGAATTTTGTAATAAGGAGTTCATGATCTGAGCCACAGTCAGCTCACAGTCTTGTTTTTGCTGTCTGTATAGAGCTTCTCCATCTTTGGCTGCAAAGAATATAATCAGTCTGATTTCAGTATTGACCATCTGGTGATGTCCATGTTCAAGTTGTCTCTTGTGTTGTTGGAAGAGGGTGTTTGCTATGACCAGTGCGTTCACTTGGCAAAACTCTGTTAGCCTTTGCCCTGCTTCATTTTGTACTCCAAGGCCAAAGTTGCCTGTTACTCCAGGTATCTCTTGACTTCTTATTTTGCACAGTCTCCTAAGATGAAAAGGACATCTTTTTTTGGTGTTAGTTCTAGAAGGTCTTGTAGGTCTCATAGAACCGCTCAGCTTTAGCTTCTTCAGCATTAATGTTGGGGCATAGACTTGTATTACTGTGGTATTGAATGGTTTGCCTTGGAAATGAACAGAGATTATTCTGTCATTTTTGAGACTGCAGAACACTGGAGTGGGTAGCCATTCCCACTTAGCTGCATATAAATCACACCTTGATAAAGCTGATTTAATCAAATACCTCCTTTTCGGTGATTGAAATGTATGTCCCAGTTTGGGCACAAATGACCCTTCACTAATGGAGAATGAGCAGCTCTTAAGTGAATTTGAGCCACATGGGGCTTCTTTTTTGGCATTTATATTTCCACTGAAAGAATTTCTGAGCCCTAGGACACTTTCAAGATCAACTTGTCTGCCTTCTGGGTATTCTATATGAGAAACAGAAGTTCCAAAAAGTTGAGAGAGTTTTTCAATGCCACACAGTAAGACGTCAGCAGGTATCACATAAGAATTCTGTTCCGGGAGCATTTTTTCTTTTCTCTCAGTAGCACATTGTATCCAAAAGAGTAAGAAAAGGAAGCAGTGAGTAGATGTTCCTCACTTTAATTTAGCTTCACTACTGTCTATAGGATAGAGCCACTTGGTTGCCTGAGCCAAAGAAATTGAGTTGTTGAGAGGCTGTCTTGGAATTTCCTTGGTGGTCCAGTGGTTAATGCTCTGCCTTCCATTGCAGGGGACTCAGGTTTGATCTGCAGTGGGGGAACTAAGTTCTCACATACCTTGGAGCAACTAAGCCTGAGTGCCAGAACAAAAATCCCACGTTCCGCAACTAAGACCTGACTCAACCAAATAAATAAATATTTTAAAAAAAGATTGGTTTCAGGTTTGTTCACTGACTCATTTAACTAATAAATGTCACATGGAGAAGGAAACTTGCCTCACGTTAACACAGAAGGTAAGATGGGAACCAATATGAGAAGACATGGATGTTGTATTAAGATCAGTTCAGGGAAGAACTTTCCAATCAAGTGGAAAAAGAATTAATATTTAGTTGAGGACATTCCATTTCCTGGCTACCTTATTTGTAACGTTTTATTTAATTCTTACAAAAACCTCTGGGTGGCAGGTGGGACAATGTCCATTGGAAGGAAAGATATCCCCTTCCCAAGAGGTACAGCACTCAAGTGGAATAGTTGTGGAATTCTGGAGAAGTGGTCCTTCACTGAGAACTGCCGAATTCCCAAGTTCTCTTCTAGTTCTAAGCTAATTTAAGTCTGAACTGAATAATCTATGTTTATCAAATGATTATACCCATGAGTTTTAAAGGTTTAGGTGTGCTAAGTGATAGCGGCCAACCTACAGAACTCTATGATCTTTCAGTTAGTCACCAGCACTGGGCACACAGGAGGTACCCAATCTATGCTGACTGAAATGAAATGAGCTCCCTGGCTGAGGTAAAGACAGGTGAGTTGCGGGCTCCCTTAACCTTGTGGCCCCCAACCCCTGCAGGTGTTGTTCTAATTAGACCACGTGTGCTAAGTCTCTTTAGTTGTGTCCAGCTCTTTGCAATCCCATGGACTGTAGCCCGCCAGGCTCCTCTGTCCATGGGATTCTCCAGGCAAGAACACAGGAGTAGATTGCCATGCCCTTCTCCAAGGATCTTCCCAAGCCAGGGATCAAATCTGCATCTCTTGCATCTCCTGCATTGGCAGATGAGTTCCTTATCACTAGAGTTACCTGGGAAGCCCTAATTATGCCATAGAAACCAGTGTAAAAAGCAAGAAAGACAAAATCCAGATTCCAGTCCAGATCATGAAAAGTTGCTGAAACTTCTTACACCATCACAGACAGTTTCCAACTAAGCTTTAACCATAAGTTCTCAGGAAGGCCTTTTGCTGAATATCCTCCTGGAGGAATGCAGCAGAATGAAGCTACAACACTTCTTTCAATTAGAAACCAGCATATGGCCAAGAGCCACTCTCGAGGATTGATAAACAGGAGCAGAAAGGGCAGCAAGCTACTTGTGGTTTAGAAATTCTGCCTGGTTCACTTCCCTTCATTAAGAGAAAATTTGCTTGATTTGCTGCACAACAGTAACTGCATATCTGAGAAAACAGCCTTGACTGGAAGACTCTTAAACAGGGACCTCTCCAGAGATATTGGTAAATTTCTCCCACTAAAAGCCCTGCCATGAAAAGGGAAGACATGGAGATCTTGGATTATTTGAGCATGACCTTGAAAGACTGGTACAAGCAATAAATGCGGTGAACTCAGGTTTCCTTTTATTCTGTGAGTCACAGCTTTGTCAAAATTACCCACTTCCACGTGGAAGACAAAGTTCCAGCTAGAGTACAGGCAACAACAAGATGGGAGTGTAGGCTCTGCCAAACACAGAGTCCCCGCAGGCCAGACACACCCCCTTGGCCTCTGGATGCCTGCTCCTCACACTGCAACTCTGTCCTCTGTCTCTCATCTTGTCCTGAATTCTTGTTCTCTGAGACCCTACCCAGCCTCCCTGTCTGTAAGTGTGCTTCTAGCACAGAGCGTAGCAGAGAGAGGCAGAAGTCACTGGATAAGCTGTGATGAAAGACTCAAGTTTTCATAATCCTTCTCCTGGACCTCAAAACAGCTAATGCTACTCAAAAACACTTCTGTGCACCAGGCTCCATGTCGAATACTTCACAGATGTTGCCTCATTTAATCCTTGAAAAATCTCATGAAGGAGGTACTATCATCGTCATCATTGTTTTACACATCACTATTTTCATTAGAGGGCTTTCCAGGTGGTTCTAGTGGTAAAGAACCTGCCTGCCAGGGCAGGGGACCTAAGAGACATGGGTTCAGTCCTTGAGTTGGGATGATCCTCTGGAGAAGGGCATGGAAACCCACTCCAGTATTCTTGCCTGGGGGATCCCATGGACAGGGAAGCCTGGCGGGCTACAGTCCATAGGGTCGCAGAGTCAGATACGACTGAAGTGACTTATCACACATGCATTTGCATAAGAAGAAACAGACCTCGACTTGAAACCATCAGCGATGTTGCAAATTGGTTTCAGGTCTATCGATGTTGTGGGTCCAAGGACAGGCAGTGTGGGAAAATTTGTGGATTGTTTGTTACAAATCAGAGTCAACGTCCCAGCTTACACAACAGCAGTTTCTTAGCAATCTGGGCAATACTTAGAGTTGACATTTCTTAATACAGAGGAAAAAAAGTCAACAAGCAGCAATGACTTTTTGTCTCTCCTTTTCCTTTGATCTCCTCTATTGATCTTCCCCTTGATCAGCCTTCCAGTGCTAACAGGGCTGTTAAGATGAAAGCCTCCAAATTTAAGTGAATTCATAACTTACAACAGTTGATGTTTTGAGGGAGTTTAGCCACCTAGAGCTTTGATAACCTACTGCAAAAGACGTTTCCCTTCTAATTTGATAAGGTGTGAAGGCTTTTAGGACTTTATATATTCATCCAACATCTCAGTTGTTTGTTTTTTTAAAATAATCATTTACTGAGAGTTCACAGCATGAGACAATGTGCTAAGCCCCTTGATGTTAAACAAACATCCTGAAGATATCTCATTTAATTCTTAGGACAACAAACCCTCCTAATGCTTTAAATTGTTTTCTTTTTGGCTTCGATGTAATGTATTGGTTTGTGGGTAGGTGACGAGGTATTGATGACAGCCGAAGGCTGTGTATCATCTACAGGGAAGGAGAAATGAGTAAAAAGCTTTGCCAGATGATTTTTTACTGAACAAGGCAGAAAGAACTGTCTCCATGACAATGTGCCGTGTCTGTCTTGGTCAACCTAACTTGTCTGTCTTGGTCAGCCCTAAAAGAACCAAGACAGTCCCAGGATGTCAGAGTCCTACACTGCCATGTGTGTGGAATCTTCTTGGTTTTCTGAGCTAGCAAATCCTTCACCTCACACAGTACATAAGCCAAGAGGGCAAGGAATCATCTGTTTTATGGCAGAACCAAAAAATAAAACCAGTCTGGGTTTGAATTTCACCTTAAAAAAAAAAAATCACTGATCTCTTCTTCATCAGGCAGGGCCATCACTAAAGATCACTTCGACTTGAATTAGAAAAAGGTGCCCCTATAGGCAAACCTGGTGACTTTGGTACAGTCCTAGGTGAACCAATGGCACCTTTGTGGCCCTGTCTCCAGGAGCTCGCAGCTCTGTGCCAGGTTCCAGGGCTCCCTGAGAAGGACATTCATCTCCACAGCAGGTGCCCCAGAACAACTGCATAGCTCTGTGTCGCAGGACCACCACCAGGAGCAACAGAGATGTCCCAAGTGACAGTCCACGGACCCCAGCCCACTCACAGACGGATTTCATCATCCTGACCATGTCTGAGAGAATTTGAATTTCTTGTCTACCTTAAAAATTAGGAAATTTCACACAAAATCAAGATTTCAAGCTTCTCTTAAAAATTAGGAGATCTGGGAACACTAGGTCTGCATTCCAGCAAAAGAAACTGAGATTTGATGTAACATTGATTTGTGGGTAGGTTTCTAGGTATTGATGAGCTAAGAAATGCTGCCTGCTTTAGGTATTTACTTATTTTACCTTTTTTATTTAACACCATATCTTGAGTTCTATTCCACATTAGCACATAAAGATCTACTATCTTCTTGTGTTAACTTATTATTTGTATGAAAAGATAATACTTGTATCAAGTAAACAAACATCCCAAAGATAAAAAAGGACTGAACACACTCTTCCCCAGCCACCCAGGGCTGCTTCCCAAAAGGCAGCCACTGCTACAGCTGTGTCTCCTTCCAGAGAATGGTTTCGCACACACAAGTAAATACATATGCCATCCTTTTAAGAAATCACCAATTGCAAGATGCACCCTTATTTTGTGTTCACTAAATAAAAAGTCCTAAAAAAACCATGACACCATGCCTTAATGATGGTCCCACTCAATCCATAAATCAGTCAAGTCAGCCCGTTAGTGCTCTGGAATTTGTTTCACCTGTTCCAAAGGACTGGCCATTTCCCGCTGTCCTTCTGTTGCATGAAGTGTGGCAGGCAATCCTTTTAGCATAGCTGGGTAAAAAATAATGTAACATAACTTTATTTATGTATCAATATATATAATTAAAGGCTATTCTCCCAACTTATTTTGGTGGAAAATGAGGTAGGAATCTAACTTTATTTTTCTCCAGTTGCTATGAGCTTATTACAGTTCTTACCATTTCCTATTGCCTGATCTTGGACAGCTTCACTCATGTGGCTTGTTTGACCCCTGTCAATACTGACACTCTTAACTTGGAGTCTTAGGCACATGGCTGGACAGTGCAATGAACAGCCTCATTGGCAGCCCGTTTACTGTCAGGAGTGGGGTGGCTTCAGCACAGGCAACAAAGCCCGTGAGTAAGAACTATGTGGCTTGGACTTTGCTGGTGGTCCAATGGCTTAGACTCCACGCTCCCAATGTAGGAGGCCCTGTGTTCTATCCATGGTCAGCGAACTAGATCCCATATGCCACAACTAAGAGTTTGCATGCTGCAACTGAAGATCCTGCTTGCCACAACTAAAAAAGCTATATACAAAAAAAAAGAACTACTTGGCTGTTCAACTAGGAAGAGCCTCTTAGGAGCCTGCCCCATAGCTAGAGGTGCTTGGGATTGTCTGACCTGGGACTTCTGACCCCTTACTTGATATGCCTCCCGTTTTCTTACAGGTTGATGTGTTTAGGTCACTGGTAGAGGATGTAGGAAAAGAAATTAAGATTTACATCAATGCAAGACAACCCCTGGTGGCTCAGTGGTAAAAGAATCTGGTTGCCGATTCAAGAGACCCAAGAGACGTGGGTTCAATCCCTGGATAGGGAAACTCCCCTGGAGAAGGAAATGACAACCCACTCCAGTATTCTTGCCTGGGAAATCCCATGGACAGAGGTGCCTGGCAGGCTACAGTCCATGGGGTCACAAAGGGTCAGATATGACTTAGTGACAACAACAAGACAACCTAATGTAAAACAGAGCTGTAATTGAAGTCTGGGAACAGGTTTCTACGTTTACATAAAACATGTAAAAACTTTGGCACAGATTGGCATGGTTGTTTTAAGACAGGTGTATCTGTGACCTTAACTATACTTTGCACTTGAAAGATGTTTCTCAGACCAATTTTTAAGGCATGAGTTCTAGTCCTTAAAGGCTTCCCAGGTGGTGCTAGTGGTAAAGAATCTCCCTGCAATGCTGGAGACCCAGGAGACGGGGGTTCAATCCTTGGGTCGGGAAGATCCCCTGGAGGAGGGCATGGCAACCCACTCTGGTATTCTTGCCTGGAGGATCCCATAGACAGAGGAGCCTGGCGGGCTATAGTCCACAGGATTGCAAAGAGTTGGACACGACTGAGTGACTAAGTACGTACATACAATACCACTCCCCTAAGGATCAGCATGAGTCCCATGAATTTAGAAATCTGTAGCCTGCTTTTTTCCTGTGTGCATCATTGCTGCACAAAGATCCCAGAGTGAGAACTTAATAGGAAACAGATGTTCCTTCAGGTCCTTCAGGTCTGTCGAGGGTGGTAGGACAGTCTCCATAGAGGTGATGAGACAGAAGGTCTCCTGTAAGGAGAGCCTGACTTGAGGCTTGCTTTCGGGGGATTAGGGACTGAGGAGACTGGGTGTGAGAGAGGTTGGGGAGTGGGAAATCAGTTCCAAGCAGTTCTGTCGCCAGGCCTACGTGAGGGAAGAAGCAGGCATCTGCAGTCACAAGGTGCAATATTTATAGCCTTGTTTCTGACCGTGACCACATTGAGAGCTTTTCCTGGTGGTTCAAGCAGAACATCTACAGCATCAGTCCTCACCTGCATTTCCCCCACCAAATACTGCTTCAATTTTTAAGGAACCATTTTACACTACTGTCAAAAAAATGCCCACAAGAAAATAAAATAAACTCTTGGGAACAAAACCTGAGATAAAGGATTCTTCTGAGAGAGGTAAAAAGAAAGTACAACTGCTCAGAAAGCTCAGTTTAAAAACACTGTTTGGAAGAGAGAGAACATTTTTTCACAGCAGCCTCCTTACAAATGGAGATTGGGTTCCCAGATGAGCCCACAAAGGACTACTTAGCTCACAATGTTCCTGTAAAGTTAATCATGTTGTCTTAGCCTTGTGTAATATTTTCATATCATTTGCTTTTTTTTTTAACAGTATGCTTTCATTTTCTACCATATAAGCTCACTAGAAGAAACTTTACAAGTAGAGAAAAGTATAAAAAGTAAAGAAAAATAAAAACTCACAAAGTCTACCACTCAGAGATACCATCCGAATACATTTTATTCCAGTCACCTACAAAGTTTTAACAAATTCATTAAGATATAATTGACACACAATAAGCAACAATGTTTAAGGTATAATTTGGTAAATTTAAAACATGCTGCTGCTAAGTCGTTTCAGTTGTGTCCAATTCTGTGCAACCTGATAGATGGCAGCCCACCAGATTTCCCTGTTCCTGGGATTCTCCAGGCAAGAATACTGGAGTGGGTTGCCATTTCCTTCTCCAATGCATGAAAGTGAAAAGTGAAAGTGAAGTCGCTCAGTCGTGTCCGACTCTTAGCAACCCCATGGACTGCAGCCTACCAGGCTCCTCTGTCCATGAGATTTTCCAGGCAAGAGTACTGCAGTGGGGTGCCATTGCATTCTCTGTTAAAACATGCATGTGGCAGTGAAACCAATACCAAACTCAATATAATGAAGATATCCATCACGTACCCACCCCCAAAAAAGATCTAATGCCCCTTTATAATCCTCTCCTCTGTCCCCCACAGCCAGGCAAACATCAATCCGCTTTTTGCCACTATAGAATAGATTTTATTTTCTGTAATTTTATATAAATGGTTTCATATGTGCATGCTAAGTTGCTTCAGTCCTGTCTGACTCCATGTGACTCTATGGACTGCAGCCCATCAGGCTCCTCTGTCCATGGGATTCTCCAGGCAAGATTACTGCAGTGCGTTTCCATGCTCTCCTCCAGAGGATCTTCCAGATCCAGGGATCAAACCCATGTCTCTTTTGTCTCCTGCATTAGCAGGCAGGTTCTTTACCACTAGCACCACCTGGGAAGCCTGTTAATGGGTTCATATAGTAGGTATTCCTTTCTGTTTGACTTTTTCAATCAGCATAATTATTTTGAGATTCACACACATTAGCTTGTACTAATAGTAGTCTGCATTGGTAGGGTTTTTTTGTTTTTGTTTTTTTGCTGAGTAGTCTTTGGTTGGAAGCTTATACAATAATTTGCTTGTCTGTTCATCTATTGGTAGATCTGGGGTCTGTGATTTATTTTTCCAATATCAATAATCAGTTACCAGCTTTCTGATATCAACCAATTGCCTGACAATTCAATTCAATTATGACAGTAACTACCCAGAGTTTGCACAGGCCCACAAGGTAAGGACTCAGTCCCTTGAGACTGTCCCCATTTCAGACAGCAGCTACAGTGAAGACCCAAGGCAACCCACACTTTTGCCTGCCTGACTACAAACTCAGAACTTCCCACAATCCCTTCCTCGGTCTCCATAATTTACTAGCATGACTCACAGAACACAGGAAAGCAGTTTACCTATGGTCGTCAGTTTATGATAAAAGATCCAATTCAAAAAGTCAAGTGGTAGAGATGCACAGGGCATGGAATGGTGGGGGGAGGGATGTAGATCTTCCATCTCCTCCCCAGGCATGTCACCTTCTCAGCACATCCATGTGTTCACCAACCAGGCAGCTCTCCAAACTCCATTTTTTTAAAAATGGAGGTTTCATTATGTAGGCATGAGTGATTAAGTTATTAAGTAAGTAAGTACATGTTAGTCACACACAGTTGTGTCCTACTCACTGAAGCCTCTGTCCATGGGATTCTCCAGGTAAGAATACTGAAGTGGGTTGCCATTCCCATCTCCAGGGATCTTCCCAAGCCAAGTTTTTTTTTTTTTTTCTCCAAGCCAAGTATTGAACCTGGGTCTCCCACATTGCAGGCAGATTCTTAACCATCTGAGCCACCAGGAAAGCCCCTTTGGCAACTGAACTCAGTCCCTAATCCCATTACTTGCTGGAGTGGGGCTAATTCTCTAATCATGAGCTTGGACTTTCCAGTGACCAGCTCTTATCCTAAAGCCATCTAGGGGCTCCACTAAGAGATACCGCAGTAGCAAAAATTCAAGTATAGTCTAAAATATTTGTTATAGATTAAAAACACACTCCTATCACTCAGGGAATTCGAAGAATTTTAGGAGCTCTGTGCTAGGAACCAGGGACAGAGACAAAATACATATTTTTAAAAAATTATATCACAAGGTTGTTTCCTACTTGGGGTTATTATAAATAAAACTGTTAATTTTCATTACAAATCTTTGTAGAGACATATGTTTTTATTTCTATTGAGAATACACCTAGGGGTGGAACGGCTGAATCTTATGGTGAAAAGTGAAAGTTACTCAGTCGCATTCGACTCTTTGCGACCCCAAGGCAAATTTCTAGGCAAGAATGCTGGAGTGGGGTGCTGTTCCCTTCTCCAGGAGATTTTCCCAACCCAGGAATCAAACCCAGGTCTCCCGCATTGCAGGTGTATTCTTGACCAGCTGAGTCACCAGGGAAGCCTGAATCGTATGGTGTCTATATATTTAACTTTTTAAATTCCAGATTTTTTTTCTGAAGTTGTTGTAACATTTTACCTTTCTACCAGTAGCATATGGCAGTTTCAACTGCTCTAAATTCTCACCAAATTTTGTTATGATCAGTGTTTTAAATTTTAGATAACCTAATAGATATGCAGGCCTAGCTCCATGTGGTTTACTTTGCATTTTTGTAATAATTAGTGATAAAGAGCATTTTCTATGTGCTTATTTGGCAGGTGAATATTTTCACTGGTGAAGGTGAAACATCCATTGGAAGATTTTGCCCACTTTTTAATTGGGTTGTTTTCTTATGATTGAGTTTTGAGATTTGGGGGTTTTTAAATATATTCTAGGTGTAAGACTATTATCAGATATGTGATTTGCAAGTATATTCTCTCAGGCCGTGGCTTGTCTTTTCATTCTCTTATTTCAAAGAACAGAAGTTCTTAATTCTGACAAAGCTCAATTTACCAATATGAATCATGCTGCCTATTCAGTAATACATTTCTGTGAAGTCTTTACCTAACCCCAAGTCTGAAGATTTTCTCCTATGTTTTCTCTAGAAGTGTTCTAGTTTTAATTTTACATGTAGGCACAATGACCTATTTTGAGTTAATTTTTTCATCAGATGTGGTTTATAGATCTAAGCTGAGGTTTTTATTATTGTTTGTTTGTCTATAGGTGTCTAAATGTCTCAACATAATATGTTGAAACAACTTTCCTTTTGCTCCTAAATTGCCTTTGCCCTTCTGTGAAAAATCGGTTCACTATTTCGAGTTTGTTTCTGTAGTTTATTGCTCTGGAACATATGTTTATCTTTACTGTGCTGTCTTAATAACTGTAGCTTTACAAACATTGATATCAATTAATGAGAATTCTGCATGTTTGTTCTTTCTCAAAGTTGCTTTGGCTCTTCTGGTTTCCTTGCATTTCCGTAGGAATTTTAGGATCCGTTTGTCAATTTCTATAAAGAAATTGATAGGCATTTTGTTAAATTTGTAGATAAATTTGGGAAATATTGTCATTTTAACAATATTAAGCCTTCCAACCCATGAATATGCTGTATATCTTCATTTATTTAGATATTCTCTAATTTCTTTCAAATATGTTTTGTGGTTTTCAGTATACAAATCTAGCATTTTCATTATTAAATTTAATCCTAAGTATTTTGATGCTATTATATTGAAAAGAGGATACAAATACAATTGATACTGGGTATTTATCCTTATTTTTAATTTTTATTTTCATATGGGCTATTCATCTTATATCCTGAAACCTCACTGAAGTTGTTCATTAGTTCTAATAAAATTTTCTATATGGATTCCTGGGAATTTCCCATATACAAGATCATGTCATCTGAGAATAAAAGTTGTTTTACTAATTCCTTCCAATCTGAATGCTTTTCATTTTATTTCCTTGCCTAATCTCTCTGGCTAGATCCTCTAGTACAACGATAAATGAAAGTACCAAGAGCAGAGAGGGTTGTCTTGTTCCTGACTTTAGGGAGAAGCACTCAGTCTTTCAGTCTTTAAGTATGATATTGGCTGTGGGTTTTTCATAGATGTCCTTTATCAAGATGAAGAAGTTCCCTATTTTGTTGAGTATTTGTTAATTAGGAAAGGATGTTGGAAGAGTAATTGATTTTTGAAGATTAGACCGACAAAATATTTTGTAAATATGGACAAGCTGATTCTAAAACTTAGAAAGTGAAATTGCTCAGTCATGTCCGACTCTTTGCGACCCCATGGACTATACAGGGAGAAGGCAATGGCACCCCCACTCTAGTACTCTTGCCTGGAAAATCCCATGGATGGAGGGGCCTGGTAGGCTGCAGTCCATGGGGTGGTGAAGAGTCGGACATGACTGAGCGACTTCACTTTCACTTTTCACTTTCATGCATTGGAGAAGGAAATGGCACCCACTCCAGTGTTCTTGCCTGGAGTATCCCAGGAATGGGGGAGCCTGGTGGGCTGGCGTCTATGGGGTCGCACAGAGTCAGACATGACTGAAGTGACTTAGCAGGACTATACAGTCCATAGAATTCTCTAGGCCAGAATACTGGAGTGGGTAGCCTTTCCCTTCTCTAGGGGATCGTCACAACCCAGGGATCAAACCCAGGTCTCCCGCATTGCAGGTGGATTCTTTACCAGCTGAGCCACGTGGAACCCAAAACTTAGAACAAAGTAAATAAAGCAAAGAATAAGATACAGTATATAAGAAACACTAGGCTGTGAGCTTTCCAGTATCTCCCCAGTCCTCCTAACTCTATAAGATAGTATATTATCTTCATTTCATACATATGGATATGGGGCCATATAGAAGTAATGTAATTTGACACTAATAGTAAGTGGTAAAGGTACTTAAAAGAATCTGACATATAGGAAGTCCTTAATTCATGTTCATCCACCCAGGAACACATTACCTCTCTGCCCAGAAGTAGAGATGGAAGCTTCTCAAGAGGTGAGGACAACTTTTTTTGTGTGTCAGAGAGAAGAGATCTTTTGAAAGACGGTATACAGACCATGATACTAATGGGTATCAAACTCTTCTTCCGCCTTTAAGTCTCCTGCGCTGACTTTTCTGGAGCATTATCTTTGTCATGTGACAGCCCTTTCACTGGTATCTTGTATCTCCAGTGGAAATGGGATAATTGAAACAAGAGATTTCTTATTGTACTGAAATTCCATTGATAAATGTCATTTTTTGCAGTCCCTTAAATTGTCCCATACTTAGAGGGAGAGAGACAGAGATAGAGAAAATGAATGAGCTATTGTCTTTTGAGTCAAAGCACTGTGCTCTGCGTGCTGCTGTGTCCTCTCGCTCAGTGTTACTGTGCCACAGGGAGCATCGGAGGAAGACTGCAACGCTGGGGGAGACAGAAGGATTTTCTCATTCCTGCTTGCTTCTTGTTGGGTGTCTCTGGGCTTCCTGGTCCTCTCAGCAGCACCCTAGCAACACTTCCTCAGCACCAACAGAGCAGCACTCTCTCCTTAGGAGTCCCCTCCTCTAAATTTTTAAGTTCCAGTCATTCCAAACTCTTCCATTGCTCCACAGCCCTGAGGATGGTAGCTGCTTCGTGAAGCTGCTCTGTGATACTTAATGTTGTCCATTCGCCTTTGCAATATTCAAGCTTAGTGATTTATTAAATCATCTCCATTAAAAAAAAAAATTGGTGTGGTTTCCTAACTGGATTCTGAGTAACTCAGAAGGGACAAGAGGAGGCAGAACTAGAAGGTTATTAAAAACCCTTTAACAATAAATCTCCATGTCCTGTAGATGGGGTCCACTGAGTGGGGTAAAGAGCTAGTGTCCATAAATTACAAGGTTTCACAGGGGCTTAATGAGTTACTTTATTAAAAACAAACAAACAAACAATGCTTAGCACAAGAAAAGTGATATGAAATTAGTAGCTATTGTTGTGATCTGGGTATCATAGACTAAGCAGGGGAGAGATGATACGTATGGAGGAATTATTTTCAGTGAGAAAAACTATACGTTTTTGAAGATATTTTAAGTTGGAAAAAAAATACAAATTACTAAAAACAAATGGCTTAAAAGGGAGGAGGTTTATTATCTAAAAACCAAGAAGTTCAGAGTGAGACAGTGTCAACAGTTTTAAGATGTCATCAAGGACTCAACTCATTTTCATATTTCTTTTATGCTGTTCTCAGCAGAATGTTTTTTTCCTGGAGTTTGTCCTCTCCTGCCTTTAAGACAGCTAAAGCAACTCTCAGTATCACAGCTTCCAGACACTATTTTAAAAGGCCTTAGGAAGAGCTTTTATTTCTCCATTTAAGATAAAGGATAATCTTCTCCATAGGCCTCCCCTCCCCCATCTTACTTCCTTATGCTCATTGGATAGATTTGTTTCACATGCCAATGCCTAAACCAGTCACTGACAAGGAGAATGGAACTCTCAAGGTCAGTTAGACCAATGATGACTCCTAGCTGGTGAATGGTGATAGAGCCCACTTCCCCTGGAGCACCTGGCTGAGCAGCAGTTCGGTCCAGAGTCAGGGTTCAGTTAGGAAGGAGAGAGGGAGAAATGACTGATGTGTAGGCTTCCAAGAGTGACTTTACAACTAGCCTTCCCAATGCCCTGCAAATCACACAGCTCTCACCCTATGCAGCCGTAAAATCAAAAGATGCTTGCTCCTTGGAAGAAAAGCTACGACCAACCTAGACAGCATATTAAAAAGCAGAGACGTAACCTTGCCGACAAAGGTCTGTCTAGTCAAGGCTATGGTTTTTCCAGTAGTCATGTATGGATGTGAGAGTTGGACCATAAAGAAAGCTGAGCACCGAAGAACTGATGCTTTTGAACTGTGGTGTTGGAGAAGACTCTTGAGAGTCCCCTGGACTGCAAGGAGATCCAACCAGTCCATCCTAAAGGAAATCAGTCTGAAAGGACTGATGCTGAAGCTGAAACTCCAATACTTTGGCCATCTGATGTAAAGAACTGACTAATTGGAAAAGACCCTGATCCTGGGAAAGACTGAAGGCAGGAGGAGAAAGGGACGATAGAGGATGAGATGGTTGGATGGCATCATCGACGCTACAGACATGAATTTGAGTAAGCTTTAGGAGTTGGTGATGGAGACGGAAGCCTAGAGCGCTGCAGTCCACGGGGTTGCAAAGAGTCGGACAGGACTGAGCGACAGCCTACGCATAAAATTGATCCTGTATCCATGCTGGCCTCGGTAGCCTTTAGGAAAAGGTGGAAGGGGCTGCAAGGAGGAAGATGCACTTTTCCTCACCTCATCAAGGATATGGGAACAAAGGCAGATTGTATTCTTCTAGACCCTAAACACACACATAGAATTTGGGAAGTGTTTGTCAGTTAGGAGGAGTGTGAGGAATGGAAAACAGTGAGGAGAGAAAGGGGGAGGCTAGTGCTGAAAAAATTGGCATGTCAACAAAGGACAGAGGAGAGAACATTAGCAAGAAAGAAAAGGGATGGGAGCTGGAGAGCCCCCAAGCACAGAAGCCGGGGAAATGAAGGGACAAATTCAGGAAGGAATGTTATTTAAACTGTGCGCACATCTGAGGAGCAGAAAAACCAAAGGAGCCGCACAAAAGCCTGAATAAGAGAGGGAGCCTGGGAGCGGGAGTTAAGAGGAAGGCTCTTTCCGAGCAAGTGTAAAATGGTGTTGTCGTTTCAACAGCAATGACCCAGCAACCAATTCTATTTTTTTCTTAACTTGAAATCTCTGCTGTCCTGAAAATTACATGACTATAAAGCTACTTCTTCTGTGAAGCAGGAAGAAAGTGTGGAAAGGAATCCAATCAAACGGGCTGGGAGCTGGGACAACCTGGCAGCCTCCGGCCAAAGAAAATGGACACCCACGTGAACAGCGCCTAATGGGGAGGAGCGGGGAGCTCTGTTTACTTTTTCATGCCCAGACCTTCAGGGGCCCTTTGGACAGTGTTTTGGAGCTCAGATCTCATTCTTGGTATCCCACGGTGCTAAGGCTAAGGGCAAGAGGTTTTAAAATACTTGGAACCGCTCTCTCTCTTTCTCTCTTTTCGGAATATACTTGCTTTACAATGCTGTGTTAGTTTCTGTAGTACAGCAAAGTGAATCAGCTATAATTAGTGAGTTGAGTCTGCTCAATGTCCCACTCTTTGCGACCCCATGGACTCTAGCCCACCAGGCTCCTCTGTCCATGGAATTCTCTAGGCAAGAATACTGGAGTGGGTAGCCATTCTCTTCTCCAGGGGATATCCCCTACCCAGGGATCAAACCTGGGTCTCCTGCATTGCATGCAGATTCCTAACCATTTGATCCACCAGGAATCAGCTATACATGTACATATATTTCCCATTTAGGTCATCACAGATTATTAAGTAGAATTCCCTGTGCTATACAGTAGGTTCTCATTAGTAATCTATGATCCCAAGTGACTGACTGCCTTCTCTGATGAACGCTTTTAATCGTTGAGCCCAGAGATGGCAAACTCAACCCTTCTGAGGACTGATGTTGTGATAATAAAAAGGATTCCCTGGAATTATTCTTGGAGATAACATAGTGTTTGTTTACAACACTTTAATAAGACTCTCACAATGGGAAGTATGGTTCTAAAACCATGCTCAACTCATAGATGATGCTCTACAAGCTTCTGTGCAAGTGATGGAGAGCAATTTTTGTTGCTTCTGACAGTAGGTAAAGTAATTGGAACCCCCTGTGTGCCAATTAGAAGTTACTCATATATCTCTTTTCATTTTCCCAATAAATTTTAGGCTTTTTTTCTTTTTCTGTCCTTCTAGAATCTAGCCATCTGTCCCCAGGAGATGCTTTGGGTCTCCCGTAGTCATTAGCACCCAGAGTCATGAACAAGAACTCTGTGGTCAGTTGTATAATGTAGAAGGAGATGGTGAAATGTTACATCCTGCCAATGTAGCCTTCTTCCCATCCTCTAATGTTTACTAAAAAGTCTACCGAGATTCTCAAAACATTTGGCATGAATAGATATTTTTCTGAAAACTGGAGTAGAGGCTGAATCTTGCTCCTGAGTAGAAGGAAGGGTGAAGCAGTCTGGATGTGAGCATACAAGAGTCAGAGGGACACCACTACTGATGTCTGGGGCCACTTGGGCAAAAACGCTGTCTCAGTGTCTGAACTAGGTGGATCTGGGCAACTATCAATGAATCAATCAATCAATCAATAAACCAAACAGTGGGAATGTATTACATTTTTGCTTCCTGCTTGACACATATGGCTGCGGATGTGACAAATACAAATAAGGAATTGATAATTTAACATCCACACCAAACTTGAGCCCCAAAGGGATGAAAATGTATACTCATAACCATGACTACAACAGAGATCAGAGAAGAGAGAGGCAATGGAATCAGAAGTAGGGAGAGTTTTATGCAGGAGAGTGGCTTGAAATCAGAGAGGAATCTAGCCAGAGAGGAAGATGGGAAGGACAGCACCCCAGGCAAGGGACCAGTCGAGGCAATGACGAGGAGGCATGAATGAGCGTGGCACGCTTGTGTACTCAGTCCTGGAGCATGAAACTGGCAACCTCTTAAGCTGATGTCAAAGGAGCAGAGAGGGACCATCAGGGCCAACAGAGTCTCCATAACTCAGACAAGGAGGACCTCCGCCATAAGCCAGCAAGGTCACACACTAGACAGGGGCATTCTCAGAGCAGGGGTGTTGAGAGGAGGTCCTTTCTGTGACTCTGGACACCAGCTACTCCAGATGCTAAAGTGCCACTTCAGGAAGCAGAGATACCTTTCTTCATAAAAATGTGATTTTACCTTAATGCAAAAGTCAGAAAACTTAAGTCTGGACCAAAAGGAGAATTTCTCACAGAGATCTCTGGTTTCCCCTCAAGGCTCCCTGTGACACCCGCCGTGCATCTAGTCCTCAGCCCTTGGTTTCGGCCTCTGCCTCGGGATGAGGAAATTACCCATTCTAGTCTCACAGGAGGAATTAAGCTTGGAACAATACAGTATTTTACAATCTAGTACAAGCTGCATTTATCCAAGGCTTTTCATGCAAGGCATCTTAAAACTCTTTATGACCTTTTTTTTTTTTTTTAAATGGGGGGAAAAAAGAAAAGAGAATTTAAAAAGAAAACCTTAAAAACCCAAACCCCCACTGAACTAAATGAGCCATTGAGAGTGAATAGGACTTAACAGTGGCCTTCAGAATGGGAACAGAAGTCCCACTCGGATGGAACAAGAACAACAGAATCAAAGGAAATCACAGCTCACAGAGGGCTGCACAGGGCCTGAAATGTACCCGTCACCCCGGGCGCTGACGGGCAGTGCCGTCTGCCCCAGCACAGCAAGCTTTGGATGGGGGTCAGCAGACAGGGCACAGCCCCCATGAAAGTGCAGACAGGACCAGAAGGCCACCTCTTGGTCCTGAAGATGGCCAGTGCCAGCCTCAATATTTGCTGTACTCATCCCAGCAACACTCTCCCCAGTAGCCACTGCATGGGAGGTGGTTCTGCCCTGTGCCTTTGGACTCCACCCTAATCATAACTTCCCTTCCCAAGCTCCCAGGGCCCTCACGCTGAGTGGCTGCACAGCCCTGGCCACGGCTGACCTTCTGGGAAGCCCCTCATGCTTTGAGCATCCTCCCCACATCTCTTGCTCTCTGTCTTTCTGTTCCTTCCAACTCCCCCAGCTCTTCCCCTGGATCCTGGTCCTTGCACGGCCAGCTCTCTGCTTGTCACAATCTAATCAATTCATTCCTTTAGGCGTGTTGTGAGATGCTAATTACTTCTAACACTTATGTGTCATAATAATGATACTTATCTTGGAAAATATATTTATGTCTTAAAGAGGTCTCCAGTGTTGTAACCAGAGAGAGGAGACCTGGAATTTCCATGGAGATGGATGTTGCTGATAAAGATGCCCAGGGTTGCCTTGGTGCTCTAGAGGCACCAAAGAAGTTTATTAGTGAACATGGGAAATGTAAGTAACTCATCTTGGGAGGTTGACAGAGTAAAATCACTGGCCTCCAGAGTCAGTTTCTAGGCAACTCAGTTACTGTAAATTGAAAACTCTAGGTTATGAGCTTGTTTGCTTTTCTCCCCTGCTGAGTGGGAAAGAAGTTCCAGAACAAGATGAGATCAGTGCTTTTTAAAAAAGAAATGACTTTGGAGGGATACAGTTTGAGTGTATAGATTCTGGCTACACTATGCCATCCACCTTCCAGGGACTGTGAGGAATAACAAGATATCTCTAAGCCCCAGAGTGTGGGCTTTGGCACATAGTAGGTATTCAGGAATTACTGATTCCCGTAATCTCCTTTCTGGCCCCAGCCCCTTCCCTCCTGACCACTTGTATTCTGTACTTCCATCCTGTGCTGGTCCAGTTTTCTTTAAGTTGTACCAATAGCTCCCGGGGGTCATTTTCCTAAGCCCCTGGGGACAGTTAGTGTGAGTGGCAGTGTGGCCAGGCACAGCAGACGGGAGGCCTGTATCCTGACTTGAACCAGGTCACACATGACCTTGGATGTCATTTTACTTCTCTGCTCCTTGGTCTCATCATCTATAAAATGAGCTAATTGAATGAAATGATATCTAATTTCCTCCATGGTTCTAATACGCCAAGTTTGGGGAGAAATGACTTGATAATACCATTAAATATGCTCAACCCCTCTGGACTGTGATTTCTGGTTTTGTTTTTTTTTTTAACTCCCCAACCCCTTCCATTTTAAACACGAGTATTGTTTCCTCAAACCTAAAAGTTCTAAGACACAGATACTGAGATTTGGAAATGAAAGACAAGAGCATTGCAGGCCACGTGATGCACTGCAAAATTTCTGTGTGGTTTGCTGAAATGTATGTCCATGGTAGCCACACAGCTAAGGCCATAGTAACAAGACAGTGGAGACTATCTGTTCTGCTAGGCTTCGGTGTCTGAAACTTACTATGATCAGGAGGGTTCAGGGGGCCAGTGCCCTCCTGACAGCTAATTGTACAGAGGAAGCAGAGGCAGTGGACACCGGAGGACGTGGAGTGGTGCTGCAAGTGTCCTCTGCCATTTGTGCGTCCACCATTCTGACTTTCCATGGCCAGTGCACACCTTTGCTTCACGGTTTTCTTTGGCCTCAGACCTGACTCTGC
Source organism: Nanger dama (assembly GCA_917880005.1). NCBI lineage: Eukaryota > Metazoa > Chordata > Mammalia > Artiodactyla > Bovidae > Nanger > Nanger dama. The sequence continues at coordinate 1,606,227 of CAKJTW010000040.1, forward strand.
CTGGGCACCTGGCAGCTGTAATGGATGCTGGCCGGGGAGCTGTCCTTCACTAATGCCTGATGGGAACTGATGGATAATACCCGCCTGTTCCAGCTCCTTCACCCTCCAGGTGGTGTTACTCTCAGAGGGGTGTCCATCTCTGGCTCCCCCAGTTCCCCAGCAGGACTACGCAGCCACTGCCCACAGAGGTGAACTGCTAAATGAGGCGCCCTCTGCTGGCTGCTTTCCCTTGCCTGCTCCTCTTTATTCTCTTCTTTTAAATAGAAGTAGATGGACAGGGAGGCCTGCCGTGCTGTGATTCATGGGGTCGCAAAGAGTCGGACGAGACTGAAAGACTGAACTGAAATGAACTGATAGGGCGTCCCAGGTGGCGCTAGTGGTAAAGAATCTGCTTCCCAATGCAGGGAAGTAGTAGACACAGGTTTGATCGCTGAGTCAGGAAGATGTCCTGGAGAAGGAAATGGCAACCCTCTCCAGTATTCTTGCCTGGGACATACCATGGACAAAGGAGCCTGGAGGGCTATAGTCTGTGGGGTCACAAAGAAGCCAGACACAACTTAGCAACTAACCAACAAATAATTTATGTACAATAATATATGTTACAGGTGTACAATATATTTATTTTTAATTTTTAACTATACTTCATTCATGCGTGTGTGCTGGGCCCAGTTGTATCAGATTCTTTGCGGCCCCATGGACCGTGGCATGTCAGGCTCTGTGTGTGAAATTCTCCAGGCAAAAATACTAGAATGCTTTGCCACTTCCTCCTCTAGGGGATCTTCCCGACCCAGGGATCAAACCTGCATGTCCTGAGTCTCCTGATAGTTATAAAATATTGACTATATTCCCCATGTTGTATAATAATCCTCGTAGCTTATTTTATACTTAGTAGTTTATACCTTTTAATCCCCTACCCTTTTACTGCCCCTCCCCCTTCCCTCTCCCCACTGGTAGCCACTAGTTTATTCTCTACACGTGTGGGTTCGTTTTTTGCTGTTGTTATATTCCCTGGATTGTTGCATTTTTAAGATTCCACATTTTAGTGATATCATACAATGTTCCTCTTCATGGTGTTTCCGAGGATCACCTTCCAAGTGAACTATTTTCACTGCTGTTCCAGCCAAACTACCACAGATGATTCAGCTCCTAAAGATACAGCTTTAATATAAGATTTCATTCAGTGTCTCATTTATTCATTTGACAAACGTTTGTTGTGTTCTTACGGGATCAGGCACTGATCACAGTGCCAACAACTATTCATAAACGTTCCGTGGAAGATCAGCTGATGGGTGCTTGGCTGAAAATCTTCCATGATAGATATAGTTATCTGTGAATGGGCTGACTGAGTATCTAAAGATGAAAGACCTAGCTCTGAGAAGCTTCCAGTTCAACACTGCACTGCATCCTCCCCAGCCTCCAACCACACAAAAGCCTCTTTATGCTAGGAGGCCTGAGAAGGTAGTTCTGGCAAACGTCGCTCAGGGAAATGTGTAGCAGGAATAAAGAACCACGCTGCATCCTTTGTGTTTGTCCAGGTGTCTGCTCATATCAGAGGCACTTCCAGTGGGGAGGCGGGGAACCACTTGCCACTGGGGTTCATCCGGGCCTTTGAAGCCCGCAGCCCTCTGGCCAGTCATCCTGCCCGGCAGCCTGGGAAATGGATGTTGCTCCCAGAATGAACCCTGAGCAAGTCACAGAGGGCAGTTACCCCCGATGGGCAAAGACAAGAGTGCAGACCTTCCTGTGCCGTTTGGGGTCCTGAGGAGAGCCCAAGCATTTTAAAAGAATCATCAAATAAGAGTGGCGGGGCTTCGTTGCTGTGAGCGTGAGGGTGAGGCAGCTGAGTGAGTGCTGGAGGCATGCTCGTCTTCTGGAGGCCCGGGGGATGCTCACGCGCACCTGTGAACAGGGCCTCCTGCCCCTGCGTCCATGCCGCAGATGCTGATGGAGGGTCTATTCGTGCTCTCGGTGTGGGGAACTCGCCCCAACCCAGTTCAGAAATTTCTTCTTTTAATTTACCCAAGTCAAAAAGACATGTCCAGACCTCACTTTTGACAAACATCGGTTACTGGAATCACAAGTTGGGCTAAAAGCTAATGAAGTTTAGTATTCAAATCAAACAATAGAAATGCCCATTTAAGCATTCCCTGTAATTCCCTATGTAATAAAAAGAGAGAGAGAACTATATTTTTCTGTGCTTCTTTTAAGTGGATCCTTTCCATTGCTTTGGATTCTGCCCCAAAGTCAGACTGTTTTATGCCAGGTGGTGGGGGTGGCGGGGGGGGGGAGTAGTCAGGAAAGCGGCAGATTTCCTTTAGTGTGCAATGGAGCCACGTGGAGGGACGAAGGGCAGGTGGAGAGGGAGGCCACTGCCCACCACAAGCGTGCGTGCTTGTATGCTAAGTCACTTCAGTCATGTCCGACTCTTTGCGACTCTGTGGACCTTAGGCCTCCAGGCCCTTCTGTCCATGGAATTCTCCAGGCAAGAATACTGGAGTGGGTTGCCGTGGCATCTTCCAGGGGATCTTCCTGACCCAGGGATCGAACCCGAGTCTCTTGACTTCTGTCACCAAATCCACGGTGCCATAGACCTGGGAGTCTGTCGGCTCCACTACTGACCACCACGTGAAAGAGGATCATGGCATGAGTGTGTTTCTCTTACTGAGAAGATATTAAATATTATGTTCAGATATTAAATACGACCACTTATTAATGGATTTAGTAAGTGGCATTTATTTAAATTCGTTTGATTTTTAAAAGTAAAGGTCAAACCTTTAACAAATTCATTTTGGGACTGAACTTTAATATGAATAAAGAAATAGTGTGAAGGATTTCCTTGGTGGTTCAGTGGTTCAGAATCGGCTTTCCAGTGCAGTAAATGTGGGTTTGATCCCTGGTCGGGGAGTTAAGATCCCACACATCTTGGGGAAACTGAGCCTGCGCACTGCAACTAGAGAAGCACGTGCAGAGCCTGTGCACTGCAAGGAAGATCCAAGACAGTCTTTTTTTTTTTAATGGTGTGAGAGGAGTGGGTAAAGGCAAAGGACATGGTCTAGATTCCAGACCATGGTTCTCCCGATAAGAGTACTAACAGTGACTATGCACTAGACTTGTGGAGTAAGACAAAATGCAATTAGACACACTCTTACTCAGGGAGCTTTCCCTCTGGCTTAGGGACTAGGGCAAATCCCCAAATAAAGTATAATTTATACTATAGTAAGATAAGAGACGAGCCATCAAAATGATGTAGGAACTTAGAGCAGGCAGGGGCCATCTTGGTGGTGGGAAATGCCTTCATTCATTCATTTGTTGAACAAAAGCCACCTCCTATGGCCAAGCATGATGCTAGAACATCACACCAACACTTCACAGAATAGACCTCCCTGGTGGAGTTTACAGTCTAGTGGGGAGGACAGATAATAATCAGTATGCATTCCAGATAAGTAACTGTTATTTAGACAAGTCTTACATGCTAAGAGAAAAAGAAACTAGAGCAAGAAAAAGGAAGTTGTGCGTCTGGGTAGGTTTCTGCCAAGATCTGGACTTTCACACTGAATGCAAGGGGTTCTGAGCAGCAGAGTAGTATGATCTGATTGACATTTTAATAGGATCTCTCTGGACTGAGAACAGCTTCAGAAGGTGTTTGAAGCACATACTAACACCATCGTAGTTAACCTGTGTTGAGCAAATCCTCCATGCCAGACACTTGGATCATTGAGTATCCTAGACATTCTAAAATACCTGCCTGTCAACACTCTGGGGTAGACACTATTTTATTCCTAATGACTAGGAAACCGAAGCTGAAAAGCTAAACAGTTTGTCTAAAACTGCACAGCTGACAGGAGATAGGGCCTCACATGTTCTAAGCCCTGGGCCCGGTTCCAGGCCATCCTGTTACACTGGATAGCAGGCTTCCCTACAGCCCACTTTCATGATATGCATTTCCTGTTCAAAAGTCTAGTAGGATTCCCAACATTTGAGGCCCTCCTTTGGGAAATCTGTTCCCTCCAAACCAAGAAATACTTGACTATGGTCAATAAGGGCTCTACTTTAGAGCGATACAAATGATAAAGCAGATCATGTCAAAGATTTTGTAATGAAATATAGTAGGAGTTACAAGATAAATATCTGTGTTTCAAAAAAATTGCAATTCAGGAAAAAGAGTTAGGCAAACAAAAAGTCAATTGATTTTAGAACACTCAGCTCATTGTCCTTCAAGCATGCTGTGCTCAAGTGTCAGTTTATGCCTGGCTCTTGCACACTGGCCCTCACACATCTTTTAGGCCCTCACACTTCTTTTTATCCTCTTAAGAAACTTATAGCTAAGCATTGATGATTATCATTCTCAACTTAGAGGGGAATAAGCACGCTTAGATATGAGTAAGTGCCAAGGTTACACAGCAAGGTGGCATCTTAGGATCCAACACTGTTTTCATTAACTCCAAATTCCATAGGCTTTGTGTTCTATTACACTGTTATTTGAATGAAGGGAGAGTGGAAGGGGTGGGGGGTGGGGGAAGAAGCAGAGCAGAGAAGAGAGGAGAGAAGAGACAGAAAGATCATTTAATACAAGCAACAAATTCACAGCTTCCTAAAAGAGCACCCAGCTAGGTACAGGGTGAAGTGCCTCTTACCCAAAGATGCAGAAATCAGGGTCAAACACAGCAATAAGCACAACAAGCAGAATCTGGAAGGGGCCAGATGCCAAGATGGGTGGTAGATCCACCACCAGGGAAGGATTTGCCCAAAGCCTAGAAAAGAAACTGGTGCAACGGGGACATACAGCAGCAGAAGAAATAGGGAGAATCTTGGGAGAGGGAAAGGCAGGGTGCTGAGTAAAAGAGAAAGACCCGTACAAAAGAGAAGACACAGAATGTCACTGAGGGAACTTGATAGCAATCCCTGAGTAGAAGTATGGGAGAGAAGCAGAACCTCTGTGAGGGGCTTAGGCCAAATGCAGCTTCTTGCAGTGGAACTGAATGATATGGGGAATACCAGGCTATGGTTGTAGATGAGCTCTGTGGGAGAGAATCCTTCCCCACCAGCAGACTAGGGGTCAGAATGGCTTCCACAGACCCATGCCAAGACCCTGAGGAGTCTGGGTTCTGGGGATCTGAGGACCAACATTTACTGTCCAGGGTGCCTGACCGTACTTGGCCATATCATGTCATTTTTGACTCCTCCCTTCTCAATGTTATGGAACCCTTACAAAGAGATTTATCTAGTAAATTGAAGTGACTTCTCTGTGTGGAATTTGTCTCAAAAAGATGCTCTTGTATGTTTTAGATGAAATCTTGTAGTAGTATCATCCAAGAATCTGTGAATTTTGTGAGGTTAGAGAATTCAAAGAAATTGCTTCAACATTTTACTATTTTGCTGCATAAATGGGAGCTCTGAGGACATATAAGGAGCAGTGTGTACTCCTGTAAATTCACATTTCTTGCTATATATATATAACTAAATGAATATTTATTATATATATATTGTGTGTATATATATAATTTTATTTAGTTAGGGCTGTGCTGGGTCTTCATTACTGTGCAGGCTTTCCCTCTAGTTGTGGCGAGCACAGGCTGTTCTCCAGTTGCAGTGCACAGGCTTCTCACTGCGGTAGCATCTCTTACTGTGGAGCACAGGCTCGAGAGACTGCAGGCTTCAGGAGTTACAGCCCCCAGGCTCTAGCACGCGGGCTCAGTAGTTGTAGCACACAGGCTTAGTTGCTCTGCACCATGTGGGATCTTCCCAAACCAGAGATCAAGCCCACGTCTCCTGCATTGGTAGGCAGATTCTTTACCACTGAGACACCAGGGAAGCCCCACATTTCTTGTTTTAAAACCTTGACATTATTTGAGATACATCTGTGAAAGTCATTTAGTCATGTCTGACTCTTTGCAACCCCATGGATTATACATCTCCTCAACCCCAAATGATAAAAAGATTTGGCAATTATTTACCTTATTTTACCATAATCAAACCCATGCAGGATCCTGAAGCCTAAAGAATGATGTTTAGAAGAAAATTGCTAGTAAGGATAGATCATTACATTCATCATGGTTGCACCTGACATTTGGGATTCTCTTTCTTTGTCAACGCCCTACTGCTGCTCTTAGCCAGTGTGATCACGTGGCAGCCCTTGAACCAGGCAGGGCAGAGAGCAAAGGGAGGCAACAAGTGGCTGGTTGGTCACTCATTTTTCATTCCCCCAGATTGGCTGAGGACCCAATCTCCCATTTAAATGCTAATATAATATGAGCTGAGGTTAGAATTTTCTCCCCTCCTCCAGCTAGGGAGATGAACTTTTCAAAGGAGAAAACTAGAAAGGAAGGTTAAGGCACATTTACGTTTCAGTTCCTGGAGACATGAGGACAAGGCATGACTTGATGGATTGGTATCAGATTTATCTTTAATGACTCTTACCCTACATTCCTATCTTATTACAGGCAGCTGCAGAAGAACCAGCAATCCCAAATGTAACTTAAAGGGCACAAGAGGATTAAATAATGCATGAAGGATTTCCTGGTCTGTCAGACAAATTCTGGAGCATGTAGGACATGTCTCAGAGTCTCTGGAATGACAAGCCCAATGAGCAATATCACTGACATTCTGAATTTAATTTTTAAGGGAAAATTTATTTTAGCCTTTGAAGACTTTTGAACTTCCCTGATAGCTCAGGCTGGTAAAGAATCGCCTGCAGTGTGGGAAACCTGGGTTTGATCCCTGGGTTGGAAAGATCCCCTGGATAAGGGAACAGCTACCCACTCTAGTAGTCTGGCCTGGAGAATTCCATGGACTGTATAGTCCATTGGGTTGCAGAGTCAGACACAACTGAGCGACTTTTACTTCACTTTCTTTTGAAGACTTTTATTTTCATTTTACTATATTTTATAGTCCAGAATTGCACTGTCCAAAATGGAAGCCATTCAGTCGAGGGCTGTTGAACATTTGAAGTGTGGATAGTCTGAGTTGAGATGCTGTATATGTAAATAATAGCCCAGATCTTGATGATGTCTCACAAAGAAAAAGTATAAAATAGCTTATCAGTAATTTTTATATCAATTACATATTGACATGATGATAATTAGGGCTATATAAGATTAAAGAAAATATATTATTCCAGTTAATTTCACCTGATTCTTTTAGCTTTTTAATGAAGTGTCTGTAAAATTTCAAATTATGTGTCTGGCTCACCTGAGCAGTTTGTGTTACATTTCTTAGGTACAGCAATGGTCTGGAGACCATGCCTCTCTCAAGAGTGTGAATAGTTTGGGGTTTTACTCCACTTGCAAGATAAGAAGTCCCCCAGCTAGAGTTTAACACATGCTAGTAGAAGACGTGAGACCTGTGGCTCAGAGACAAAGGGTAGTCTCTTTCTCACAGCCCCAGCAGTGGCCAGAGTATCAGCATCTTTGTACCAATTTACCAAGCCCCAACAACACAGTGTGAAATAGACAGCGCCAGATGAGACCTGTACACATAGTGTTTTCCATTTGAGGAGAGGAACTCACAGCTTGGAAAACTCAGATCTTTGATACAAATTGCAGCGAGCAAACCTACCATTTACTCAGAAGGAAGACACTATACCTTCCAGGTGATTAATGATATAAACATACTTTTAAAAGATACTCCAGCATAAAGGATAGTTAGTGCCTTGCTTGCAAAATATGCAGAAATATGAGACACCCATGGAGAATTGCCTACTGACATTCTCATTTCCTCCATCTTCTTTTCTTAGACTATACATTTCTCTTTGGGGGTGTTATGTTTCTACAGACTAATTTAATATATATTGCTAAAAAGCCAACATTAGTCCCTAACTCACTGTAATTTTCCAAAGGGTTGACCATTTCCTTATTGAACTGTACACTATAATAGATTTTAAAGCCTCACTTCCCTTCTCTGAAAAGAACCCATTTTCCTGAAATCATGACATTCAAAATTTATTTACATGGTCAGTATTTTATAGAAAAGTAATGCAGAAGTCAGAAAACTCAACTAAAATAGGCCCATTTTCTGGGCACACACATTTAAGAAACACTTGGAAGCACTGGTACTTTTAAAGAACATTTGTTTAACTAAATAGCAATTGAAAGTCTCCTCAAAGCCTGGACTCTGGAATCTCAGTTCCCATGACAGCACAGGTCCCAGCAGGCTCTGCCTCGCACCCTGGAAGGCTGCATCTTCAAAGCATTTCAGCAACATCAAGTCATGGGTTTTCACAGTGCAGAGGCGAGCCTGATCATTAAGCACTATTATCCAGATTTGACTGGCTTAATTCACTTGCCTCAGGCCCCAGAGTCAAAGTCAGAAGCCAGAGATGGGTCCAGAATATTTAATTTCCTTGCTGTATTAACATCCCTGGACTAGGTCTATTTTTGCATATAAAATCACTCCTTGGCTTCCCTGGTGGCTGAGTGGTAAAGAATCCACCTGCCAACGCAGTAGACACGGGCTCTAATCCCTGGTTCAGGGAGGTCCCACATGCTGTGGGGCAACTAAGCCTGTGCACCACAACTGAGCCTGAGCTCTAGAGCCCAGGAGCCGCAGCTACAGAGCCCCTGTGCCACCACTGCTGAAGCCCACATGCCCTAGACCCCGTGCCCTGTAGCACGGAGTCAACCGCAATAAGAAGCCTGTGCACCACAACGAGGAGTAGCCCCTCCTCACCACAACTGGAGGAAAGTCCATGCAGCAGCAAAGGCCCTGGACAGCCAAAAATAAACAGATAAATTTATGTAAGAAAGATCACTCCTCCCTGTTCTTTTAAATACTATATGCTTTTATTTTGTGGCTTAAAGACTATTTTATTTTAGTTCTTCTTAAATTATCACTTTCTCACTTTTAATTTTTCATTCATTTGAATAGGTAATAGATACACACAAGAAAGCAAAAATAGAGGGAGTGGGGAGGCAGTGAGAAGCATTCTGCATTCCTCCTCCATCACCCAGACTCGCAGGAAGTAAATCTCCTTATTGATTTCCTGTGAATTCCTCCAGAGATAGACCATGCATTTACAAACATGCCCCTCATATTATGTAATAGATAGGCATGCTATACATGTCTTTCCTGCATCTTGTTTTTCTCAGTTATTCGTCTTGGCAACCATTTCATATCAGTATCTTCATTGCCTCATTCTTTTACCTGGACCTTATTATATTAAGTCAATTTCCTTCTAGGGGCATGTAGACTGTTTCTAGTCTTTGATATTCTAAGCAGCACTTATACTTATTTAGCCAACACTTAACCCAGTGCTTGCTTTATTCCAGGCTCTGCAGTGAATATCCTTATACTTATGCAATTCCTGGCATGTTCAAGTATGAGAGTACACAGTGGCTCTGCTGCTTTTCAGTTGTCCTTGGTAAATTGTGAAGAAAGCTGAGCGCCGAAGAATTGATGCTTTTGAACTGTGGTGTTGGAGAAGGCTCTTGAGAGTCCCTTGGACTGCAAGGAGATCCAACCAGTCCATTCTAAAGGAGATCAGTCCTGGGTGTTCTTTGGAAGGAATGATGCTAAAGCTGAAACTCCAGTACTTTGGTGACCTCATGCAAAGAGCTGACTTATTGGAAAAGACTCTGATGCTGGGAGGGATTGGGGGCAGGAGGAGAAGGGAACGACAGAAGATGAGATGGCTGGATGGCATCACTGACTCGATGGACGTGAGTCTGAGTGAACTCCGAGAGATGGTGATGAACAGGGAGGCCTGGCATGCTGCAATTCATGGGGTTGCAAAGAGTCAGACACGACTGAGTGACTGAACCGAATTGAAATTGCTTAACCTTTCTGACCCTTGATTTCTTCATTTACAATATGAGGATAAAAATAGTACCTACGTCATAGGCTCATTGAGAGGATTAAATGTATTAAACATATTATATAAAATATATGTGTTTATATATAATATATGTAAACCATGCTGTCTAATATAAAATAAGTATATCATTATTCATTCATCATTATATTTGCTATAGCTATAATTTGCATTAGATTTGTTTGTGTATCTCCCCAGTTGTCTGTTTATATCCTTTGCCTATTTTGTTAGGGTACTGACCAAAAGGTCATATTGATTTGTAAGATTTTTTAAATGTCATTTATTTATATATATGTATATAACATTTATGTATTATAATATATGTATAGTAAATTTGTGTGTACAGTAAATAGATGTGTATACACACATACATATATATACATATTTATATATATACAGTAAATATGTTCTCTAAACTGTGCCCAGGTATCTGACCCAGAGAATACATAAGATAGCAAATGACATTTTTAAGCAATGTTTTGAGATAATTTGTTATATAGCAATAAGGAATGCAATACATATATACTCTCTATATATAAATATAAAGAAGGCTGAGCACTGAAGAATTGATACTTTCTAACTGTGGTGCTGGATAAGACTCTTGAGAGTCCCTTAGACTGCAAGGAGATTGAATCAGTCAGTCCTAAAGGAAATCAACCCTGCGTATTCATTGGAGGGATTGATGCTGAAGCTCCAATATTTTGGCCACCTAACATGAGGAGCCAACTCATTAGAAAAGACCTTGAGCCTGGGAAAGACTAAGGGCAGTAGAAGGGGGCAACAGAGGATGAGATGGTTGGATGGCATCACCAGTGGACATTGTCAATGGATATGAGTTTGAGCAAACTCCCGGAGATTGTGAAAGACAGGGGAGCCTGGCATGCAATCCATGGGGTTGTAAAGAGTCAGACATGACTTTCACATTCACTTTCATATATATATATATGGGCTTCCCATGTGGATTAGTTGTGAAGAATCTGCCTGCCAGGATTTTTATATATATATATATATATATATATATATATATGTGTGTGTGTGTGTGTGTGTGTGTTATACATATATATATATATGTTATATATATATATGTGTGTGTTATATATATATATATGTTCAGATGCTCAATTGTGTCTGACTCTTTGTGACCCCATGGACTATACAGTCCATGGAATTCTCAGAGCCAGAATAGTGGAGTGGGTAGCCTTTCCCTTCTCCAGGGGATCTTCCCAACCTAGGGATCAAACACAAGTCTCCCACATTGTAGGTGGATTCTTTACCAGCTGAGTCACCAGGGAAACCCAAGAATACTGGAATGGGTAGCCTAACCCTTTTCCAGTGGATCTTCCTGACCCAAGAATTAAACAGGGGCCTCCTGCGTTGCAGGCGCATTCTTTACCAACTGAGTTATCAGGGAAGCCCATATATGTGTGTGTGTGTACATATTTATACAAATATATATATCTTTTCAATTTTATAATATCCTTTATATAAGAGTTGAAAATATTTTTCTAGTTTGTAATTTCTCTTTTCATATTTTTCTCACCATGTAGACATTTTTACTATTATAGAATCAAATTTATCCATCTTTTTTCTGTGAGTTCTGAGGTTTTTTACCTTATTCGGAAAAGTCTTTCCTCTTGTGAGATAAAAATTATTTTCTATATTTTTCTGGTACTTTATACTTTTATTCTTTACTGTTAAATCATTGATCCATATGCAAGTTATTTTGGTCTTGCTGCTGCTGCTGCTAAGTCGCTTCAGTCGTGTCTGACTCTATGTGACCCAATAGACGGCAGCCCACCAGGATCCCCCATCCCTGGGATTCTCCAGGCAAGAACACTGGAGTGTGTTGCCATTTCCTTCTCCAGTGCATGAAAGTGAAAATTGAAAGTGAAGTTGCTCAGTCGTGTCCGACTCTTCGCGACCCCATGGACTGCAGCCCACCAGGCTTCTCTGTCCATGGGATTTTCCAAGCAAGAATACTGGAGTGGGGTGCCATCACCTTCTGCACATTTTGGTCTTAGGTGAAACAAGAATTTCACTTTACTTTTCCCAGATATATTTTATAACACTATCCCAATACCATGAAGACAATTTAAGAAAATAAATAGTTTACTTCAGGAAGTCTTATAATTTAGTAATAGCACAAATATTATTCTACCTAGTGTGTGTTCTATAGGAGGTTGGAAGCAAGTATGGCCTTCTCATCCAGCTCATTATTAGTGATAAGCTTAGGACACGACTGAGCAACTTCACTCTCACTTTCACTTTCTTTAGTAAGTACAGAGCTTCCCTGGTGGCTCAGATGGTTAAGGGTCAGTCTGCAAATCAGGATCAGTTCAGTTTAGTCGCTCAGTCTTGTCCAACTCTTTGCGACCCCATGAATCACAGCACACCAGGCCTCCCTGTCCATCACCATCTCCCAGAGTTCACTCAGACTCACATCCATCAGGTCAGTGATGCCATCCAGCCATCTCATCCTCTGTCATCCCCTTCTCCTCCTGCCCCCAATCCCTCCCAGCATGAGTCTTTTCTAGTGAGTCAACCCTTCCAATGAGGTGGCCAAAGTATTGGAGTCTCAGCTTTAGCATCATTACTTCCAAAGAACACCAAGGGCTGATCTCCTTCAGAATGGACTGGTTGGATCTCCTTGCAGTCCAAGGGACTCTCAAGAGTCTTCTCCAACACCACAGTTCAAAAGCATCAATTCTTCGGCACTCAGCCTTCTTTACAGTCCAACTCTCACAACCATACATGACCACAGGAAAAACCAGAGCCTTGACTAGAGGAACCTTTGTTTGCAAAGTAATGTCTCTGCTTTTGAATATACTATCTAGGTTGGTCATAACTTTTCTTCTAAGGAGTAAGCGTCTTTTAATTTCATGGCTTCAGTCACCATCTACAGTAATTTTGGAGCCCAAGAAAATAAAGTCTGACACTGTTTCCACTGTTTCCCCATCTATTTCCCATGAAGTGATGGGACCAGATGCCATGATAGTTTTCTGAATATTGAGCTTTAAGCCAACTTTTTCACTCTCCATTTTCACCTTCATCAAGAGGCTTTTTAGTTCCTCTTCACTTTCTGCCATAAGGGTGGTATCATCTGCATATCTGAGGTTATTGATATTTCTCCCGGCAATCTTGATTCCAGTTTGTGCTTCTTCCAGTCCAGTGTTTCTCTTGATGTACTCTGCATAGAAGTTAAATAAGCAGAGTGACAATATACAGTCTTGACATACTCCTTTTCCTATTTGGATCCAGTCTGTTGTTCCTTTTCCAGTTCTAACTGCTGCTTCCTGACCTGCATATAGGTTTCTCAAGAGGCAGGTCAGGTGGTCTGGTATTCCCATCTCTTTCAGAATTGTCCACAGTTTATTGTGATCCACAGAGTCAAAGGCTTTGGCATAGTCAATAAAGCAGAAATAGATATTTTTCTGGAATTCTCTTGCCTTTTCAATGATCCAGCGGATGTTGGCAATTTGATCTCTGGTTCCTCTGCCTTTTCTAAAACCAGCTTGAACATCTGGAAGTTCACGGTTCATGTATTGCTGAAGCCTGGCTTGGAGAATTTTGAGCATTACTTTACTAGCATGTGAGTGCAATTATGCAGTAGTTTGAACATTCTTTGGCATTGCCTTTCTTTGGGAATGGAATGAAAACTGACCTTTTCCAGTCCTGTGGCCACTGCTGAGTTTTCCAAATTTGCTGGCATATTGAGTGCAGCACATTCACAGCATCATCTTTCAGGATTTGAAATAGCTCATCTGGGATTCCATCACCTCCACTAGCTTTGTTCGTAGTGATGCTTTCTAAGGCCCACTTGACTTCACATTCCAGGATGTCTGGCTCTAGGTGAGTGATCACATCATCATGATTATCTGGGTTGTGAAGATCTTTTTGTGCAGTTCTTCTGTGTTCTTGCCACCTCCTCTTAATATCTTCTGCTTCTGTTAGGTGCATACCATTTCTATCCTTTATCAAGCCCATCAAATCTTCCCATGAACAGTATGAAAAGGCAAAATGATAGGATACTGAAAGAGGAACTCCCTAGGTCAGTAGGTGCCCAGTATGCTGCTGGAGATCAGTGAAGAAATAACTCCAGAAAGAATGAAGGGATGGAGCCAAAGCAAATCAGGATACCCGGGTTCAATCCCTGCATTAGAAAGATCCCCTGGAGCAGGGAATGGCTACCCACTCTAGTATTCTTCTTGGAGAATACCAAGGACAGATCACAGAGCTGGATATGACTGAGTGACTAAACACACACACACAGAGAAAGTACTCATCCCTTGAGGGCCAGCACACAGCTTGTCTATTTACTGATCAAGATATACAAGTACCCCACTACCAAAAGAAGCTTCTAGGAGCCACAAAGCCAGAGGACCCAGCTAAGCTGTGCTGGGGCTCCTGATGCACAGAAATCATGAGAGAATCAGTGACATTGTTTAAACCACTAAGATTTGGGGTAATTTGTTACATAGCAATAGATAGTACAATGAGCATAGATCAAAGTGGGGAGGTCAGTGCAGAAGTGGAAGCCAGCAGCAGTTCTTTTATGCTTGCTTCTATTTTCTCAGTGAAGAAGGTCATCAGCTGGAAGTGACGGCGCAGCAAGAGATAACAGAGGTTTGAGGAGAGATGAAAAGGTATAAAATAAAATATTAATGGACCAGGGGAGAATAGTATGATGGACAGATATCATTCAGTCTGTAAAGTGAGAACAGTCAGCCCAGCTGTGTCACTCTCTGCAGCCATGGTCTCTTGAGTGGGTGCTGGTAGAGTGCAGCAGACATTTGGCTGGAGTTAGAACTAGGATTTTGTCAGATGAACATGATAAACAAAAAGAAAGCAAGGGATCCAAAGCAAAGGAATGAATAATATGACAGACCACAGACTATAGGCTGGGTAAACAGGAACTGAAGAGAATAAAAGACAGTGTGTTCAGTGGCTATAGATCCTAGGGATGGCAGAGAGTTTTTACATTAGAACTTAGTGGAAGTGATCTAGAATAATGGGAAGTGATATACGATTACTTAGAAAACAGAAAACCATCATGTAAAGTTGCACATTCTTATGCTCTTTGACCCAAACAATTCTGCTTCTAGGAAAATTCTTGCAAATACGCACCAGGAAAAATATTCAAGTTATTCATAACAGCAGTTACTAACATAAAAAGCTGGAAACAGCCATAGCAGGAATGAGTGAATAAATTTTGGTAAATTCACACCACAAAATATTATGCAGCAATTATACCAAACTACAGCAATGCCCAACAATTTAGAGACATCTTATTTATAGAATAATGTGGAGAAGAGCAAGTTCCAACAGACTATATGCAGTATATAATTTTCATAAAGTTCAAAAAGTGTCTAAACATCATATCATTTAGCAATACATATATGTGTATGTATATATATATATATATATGATAAAGTCATTTTAAAAATCAAGGGAATTAAAAGCACAAAATCAGGGATAATGGTTACTTCTGGAGAGGAGGCAAGGAAACAGGGTGAAGAAAGAAGACATAGGTAGATGTAAGTAAAATAAATAAGAAGTAGTGGTCAGATATTGGGATGCTTGGAATTAAGATTCTGGAGGAGATAAAATTCTTGGTGAGGACAAGGTCCAATGATATGACTGTGTGAGTGAATGGCTGAGCTAGAATGGAGTATGAGATATTTGGAGGAGAGAAGGTCAAGAAGCTTCATCTTTATGGATATTGAAAGCACCAAGAATATAATGTGCATAGTGATGAAGAAAGTGACCGTGAGCCAGGAACAGGGGATGCAATGCTGGAGCCAGTAGATTTGTCAAAAGGAAAGTGGCAGTTTGATCCCTGGGTTGAGAAGATCCCCTGGAGAAGGAAATGGCAACCCACTGCAGTATTTTTGCCTGGGAAATCCCACGGACGGAGGAGCTTGGCTGGCTACAGTCCATGGCAAAAGAGTTGGACACGACTTAATGACTAAACAAGTTAGAACAAGGTGAAAGAGACATTGGGAAGATTTCCTGACTATACATGGAATTCCAGAGACACAGAGGAAGAGTTTTGAGAGTTGGAGAAGGAGGAGAGACAGAGTCAGTGAAGAAGATATACAGATCTTTCAGAAATGAGAATGTGGGGCCTGAGGAATGACCAGGGAATCTTGGGTATCTAGTAGTATCAGAGTTATGCAGAATGGAGGCTAGTCCAGAGGGCCTCAGGGGAAGGCACTGCCATTCAGACTGTATTCATGCACAGGGAAGAGTGGGTGGCTTGCCAGAAACACAGAAGAATGTAGAAATCTGGGGATTTCTTAAGGACTGTGACAGAGGCAGGGACCCTGAGAGTAGGGTGCCTCCTACTTGAGCTCTTGCTGCAACACTGATCCAAAGAAGTTAGGAGGCTTCCATTCAAATTCTGTTTCTGTATGTCAACCACATCCTTCACTCATGCTTTTCCAGAATCACAGCCAAAAGCATTCAGAGTCTGCCAACTGTTACATAACACTCACCATTCTTTTTATTTGTCATTATCCATCAAACCCATTGAAATTATACCCACTGGCCAAAGACCTTGGGCTTATAGTCAAAACCAAAAACTCTAGAGTAAAATAAGCACGAGACCCATATGGAAACTGTTCCTAAGGGTAGGGAGCAAGGAAAGGGGCCAGGAAGGGAGTTACTCTACTCTGGCATGGCTTCAGGCTGGGGGTCCAGGGGGAGGAAACCACTGTAAAGATCAATCAGATCTTTACTCTCTGGCTGTCCTTAGCACTCCTCATGAGGTGTCTTACAAAACAGCTCTGATCATGGCAGGTCATTCAACCCTGAAGGGCCCAGAGTAACTGTACCATTCGGTAGTGTGTGCCCACAGTGGATCACAATCCTCCTGATGGCTGATGTTTTAAAAAGTAAATAATAACACTTGGGCAAAGGTTAGAAAACAACCACATAAGTCTAGTCCCTAACACTGAAAATAGCCATTATTAACCATATGTCATGACTCCTTCCAGAAAGAGTAAAACTGTGTGGCTGTACACCGGTATAAACTTAAAATTTGACCATTAGCCTTACTTCCAACTCAAGGCAAGAAATATCTCTTTGTGGTTCAGACAGTAAAGAATCTGCCTGCAATGCAGGAGACCCAGGTTCAGTCCCTGGATTGGAAAGACCACCTAGAGAAGGAAATGGCAACCCACTCCAATATTCTGGAGAATATTGTCCTGGAGAATCCCATGGACAGAATAGCCTGATGGGCTACAGTCCATGGGATCGAAAAGAGTTGGACATGACTGAGCAAACAACACTAAGAGATTTTAATAGAAAAAAAATGGCTACACTTTCCCTGTCTTCAAGAATATTACAAGAGAATTAGGTTAAGTAAATGGATATCTATAATAGAGGGTAGAGTATTATCTTCCTGGGGGTTCTACCAGAACCAGATTATGATACAAATGTTCACGTGCAAGTAGTTAACAGGTGAAGGAAACGATGACAGAGGAGTGGGAAAGTGAGGAAAGGAAGAGAAGGCAGCCAATAAAGGGGTTATCAAGCCAGCAACCACTGTGGGGACCCAGAGTATTCCCACTGGGGAAAAGCTGGCAGTTACTATTTAACACACACCTCAGGGCTGTTTCAGCCATGGGTCAAGGGAACTGGGATATTTATATACCTCTGTTAGTCATTGGTTGAAGGCTGCTCCTAACCTGTGTGAATTTCTCCATCCTTTCAGCCCACATCACAAGCAAACAAGCTCAAGCTAAGTGGCCAGAAAAAGCCCTCAGGGAAAAATTGCTATCATGGCAGTTGGAAGTCAAAACTAGAAGTAAAGACGAAGAGATTTGGGAGGATTATGAATCACAGCTATTACAATTACAATAACTCAGTAAATATGCAAGTATTAAGCTTCAGCAATATGTGAACCATGAACTTCCAGATGTTCAAGCTGATTTTAGAAAAGGCAGAGGAACCCAAAGATCAAATTGCCAACATCCGCTGGATCATTGAAAAGGCAAGAGAATTCCAGAAAAATATCTATTTCTGCTTTATTGACTATGCCAAATCCTTTGACTGTGTGGATTATAAACTGTGGAAAATTCTGAAAGAGATGGGAATACCAGACCACCTGACCTGCCTCTTCAGAAACCTATATGCAGGTCAGGAAGCAACAGTTAGAACTCGACATGGAACAACAGACAGGTCCCAAATAGAAAAAGGAGTATGTCAAGGCTGTATATTGTCAACCCGTTTATTTAACTTCTGTGCAGAATACATCATGAGAAACGCTGGGTGGGAAGAAGCACAAGCTGGAATCAAGACTGCCAGGAGAAGTATCAGTAACCTCAGATATGCCGATAACACCACTCTCATGACAGAAAGTGAAGAGGAACTAAAAAGCCTCTTGATGAAAGTGAAAGAGGAGAGTGAAAAAGATGGCTTAAAGCTCAACATTCAGAAAGCGAAGATCATGGCATCTGGTCCCATCACTTCATGGGAAATAGATGGGGAAACAGTCGAAACAGTGTCAGACTTTATTTTGGGGGCTCCAAAATCACTGCAGATGGTGATTGCAGCCATGGAATTAAAAATGCTTACTCCTTGGAAAGAAAGTTATGACCAACCTAGATAGCATATTCAAAAGCAGAGACATTACTTTGCCAACAAAGGTCCATCTTGTCAAGGCTATGGTTTTTCCAGTGGTCATGTGTGGATGTGGACTGTGAAGAAAGCTGAGCGCCGAAGAATTGATGCTTTTGAACTGTGGTGTTGGAGAAGACTCTTGAGAGTCCCTTCGACTGCAAGGAGATCCAACCAGTCCATTCTAAAGAAGATCAGCCCTGGAATTTCTTTGGAAGGACTGATGCTAAAGCTGAAACTCCAATACTTTGGCCACCTCATGCAAAGAGTTGACTCATTGGAAAAGACCCTGATGATAGGAAGGATTGGGGGCAGAAGGAGAAGGGGACAACAGAGGATGAGATGACTGGCTGGCATCACTGACTCTATGGATGTGAGTCTGAGTGAACTCCAGGAGTTGGTGATGGACAGGGAGGCCTGGCGTGCTGCAGTTCATGGAGTTGCAAAGAGTCGGACACCACTGAGCGACTGAACTGAATAACATTTAACTGAGAGACAGAACAAAGATAGTTTAATTCTTGCTCTAGTTTTAGAGAAGGCTTCCCAGGTGAGGAAACTTTTGAGGTGGAACCCAGTGTAATGAAAGTTCATTCTTATTTGGGTCTCTATTTAAATACTCTTTTCGTGTAGAGGGATTTCTCACTTTGCAAGTCTATGCCTCCCTAAGGTAGAAGCCAAAACCTCTTTTTTTCTCAGTTTCTCTTGAAACTTGGGTTTGATCCCTGGGTTGGGAAGATCTCCTGGAAAAGGGAACAGCTACCCACTGCAGTATTCTGGCCTAGAGATTCCATGGACTATACAATCCATGGGGTCTCAAAGAGTCAGACACGACTGAGCAACTTTCACTTTCACTGGCTAGTTCTGATGGGGTGGGTGGCAGACAGCCAGCTTTCAACACAGGGAGGAGGAGAGGTCTAGCTCCACCTGGTGTCAGAGATAGAAACTGTACTCTGTGTCTGACTGGGGCAGTTGCTGTCTGCCTTGGGCCAGTCCCTGAGGCTCAGATGGTAATGTATCTTCCTGTAATACAGAAGACCCGCGAGCCCTGGGTCAGGAAGATCCCCTGGAGAAGAAAATGACAACCCACTCCAGTATTCTTGCCTGGAGAATCCCTTGGACAAAGGAGCTTGGTGGGCTACAGTCCGTGGGGTCACAAAGAGTCAGACACAACTGAGCGACTAACACCTTCACTTTGGGCGAGTCCTTCAGAGTAGCCTTCAAGTCAGGTGCTCTAGCACTTCCAAAGGTTCTGTGAAATCATCTGATGTTCTTTATAAATTACTTCTCTACTAAAACAAGCTAGGGTGGCTTCTGTTGTTTGCAACAAAAATCTTGATACAATTTTTTAGAAGATTTACACAGACAGAGAATTGTGGGCAAGGACTGTCCAGATCAGGGAACAGCACAAGCGCAGACATGCAAGTGTGAAAACCCAGAGTGTATTGTTAGAAATATCGCTTTATCGATGTGGCTGAGGAAGAAAGAAACTCGGAACTGGTGTTGGATGGCTCCCTCGGGTTCCTGGAAGAGAGTAACACTATGAAACTGAAGCCATGCCTTGAGGCATAGTGGTGTGTGTCAGAATTGGATACTAGCTGGCTCAGAGGTTAAAGCGTCTGCCTCCAATGTGGGAGACCTGGCTTCGATCCCTGGGTCGGGAAGATCCCCTGGAGAAGGAAATGGCAATCCACTCCAGTATTCTTGCCTGGAGAATCCCATGGACAGAGAAGCCTAGTAGGTTACAGTCCACGGGTCGCAAAGAGTCGGACACGACTGAATGATTTCACCTTCACTTTCACCTGTAATGAGAAAGAACAAAATGGTATGGGCAGCATTTGTGGCTTCTCATTGGGTGTGGTTGTCAGCCAATAATGGAGCAATCGTGAGCTGGAAGATGAATGGAGTGGGCAGCATGGGTTGGTCTTCATCACACTTCTGATCTTGATTTCAATTCTGTGACCACTTATTGTCTATAATCTCTTGTATACTTTATTTAACCTTCTTGAGCCTCAGTTTCCTTATCTTTTAAAAACAAGAAGGCTTCCCTGGTTGCCCAGTGGTTAAGAATTCACCTGCCAATGCACAGAACACATATTCCATCTCTGGTCCAGGAAGATCCCACATGCTGTGGGACAACCAGGCCCCTGGGTCACAACTACTGAAGCTGCACGCCCTAGAAACCACCACAATGAGAAGTCTGAACATTGCAACAAAGAGTAGCCTCTGCTCGCCACAGCTAGAGAAAACCTTCACACAGCAACGAAGACCCAGTACAGCCAGAAATAGAAAATAAAATAAATAAGTAAAAATGAAAAGCAGGAATAATAAAGCTTACTGTCCTAGACTCATCAGCTTAAACATTCCATGGACAAACCTGTAGACCAGAAGTAGATATATTGATCCATTGCCAAGATGGAGTTCACACCAGAGAACTATAGGATATCTCACTAAACAAGATAAAAGATAGATTCATTGCAAGATTTGGGGGAAGGCTAGAGTTAAGTAAAATTTAACTGAAGCAATATTTTGATAGACTCAAAGATGTCAACAACAATCCGAGACTGCAAAGTGGACCCAGGATTCTGTTTCTTTGGGAAGGACCAAGTTAAGATGGATCTGAAATGCTGAGTTCAGACACCTCTTTTCTCGGGCTCTGCACCTGGGTTGGAAACCAAAACTACTCCTCTGTGTCAAAGTCAATTAACTCCTCTGGGAAAGAGTGAAATGTTTTATTCTTAACCAACTTCATTTCAAACAGCAAAGTTTTTCCTTGAATAAGAAAATGGCAGTCACTCAAAGAAAGGAGGTATTATGATACTTTGTTGTTGAAGAATGTCCTTGGAAGAAACAACTAGTTTTATCTGTGTTTGTTTTTTCCCAACCAGATGAAAGGCAGGACAGAGTCTTATCCTCCAAATTAATTTTTATGCCTCAGTCTCCCCTGCTGGCCAAAGAACGACAAGATCAGCCCATAGGGTATTATTCTGTGAAATCCAGATCTTCACTGTAGTCCAGGTTCCACCAATTAAGAGGCTGTTTGGAGAGATGGATTTAAGTCAATCCTTTATCTTTTTCATTGTAATATGACCTGTTGAGCTATTTGATTTGACAATGGCTCCATTGTAGCACTTAAGTCTCTAGAGATCACATATTTGAGCAGTATAACAGAGACAAATTAGAAGAGGAAAAACTTTTCTTGATCCAAGTTTGTAGTGTACTTGAACTCAAGATCATGTGGGCAAAGACAGTCATACAAAGTTCGCCATAAAGATTTTGTTAATATTTGAATGTTCACTTTCAAGTATACTTATAATTCAAGATATAATTTGGAGTATAACTGCCCTTGTGTGCATTGTATATTAAAATTATATTAACCAGTTGAGATTTGAATGTATAGTCATTTTTCCAAGAATAAAATGGGACAATAATTAAAGTGATTACATAGATGTATACAACAATTCACCAAGAGGTGTACTTAAGATTAATTTTATGTTTGCCACATCTCAATTAAAAGTTGGGTTTTTAAGGGAAAAAAAAGAGAATGAATACAGCATTTTATTGCAGGAATAAAATTCAACAACAACAGCAAAATTATTGTGACTAATTGTGAAATGCTCTGATTTTTGAACGTTCTGTACTATATACATGAAAGTAATAACATTAAGATAAGAAAATGAGGAAAAAGGATGGCAGTACATTCAAACTTTAAGAGAGAGTATGGTAGCTTGGGGGTTCCCCTGGTGGCTCAGTGGTAAAGAACCTGCCTGCAATGCCGGAGCCACAGGAGAGGCAGGTTTGATCATTACGTTGGGAAGATTCCCTGGAGGAAGGCATGGCAACCCACTCCAGTATTCTTGCCTGGAGAATCCTGTGGACAGAGGAACCTGGCAAACTACGGTCCATAGGGTCACAATGAGTTGGGCAGGACTGAAGCTACTTAGCATGCATCACCAATGTTAGCTTAGTGGTTGAGTTATGATCTGAATTCCTGTTGTCTAGCAGTTTGTATAAATCCACAGCCTACACTGTCAATCAAGAAGTTACAATAAATGGATACAAAATGCATAATTAAGTGCTTAAGCATGTGTACTCAGTCACTTCAACCCTGTCCAACTCTTTGAAACCCCATCTCCCAGAGTATGCCCAAGTTCATGTCCATTGAATCAGTGATGCCATCCAAATCAATGTCCCATCCATCAGGGGGATATCTCATCCTCGGTCTCCCTCTTCTCCTTCTGCCTTCAATCTTTCCCAGCATCAGGGTGTTTTCCAGTGAGTCAGCTCTTCACATCATGTCACCAAAGCAGTGGAACTTCAGCTTGTATTAGTTCTTCCAATGATTATTCAGGGTTGATTTCCTTGAAGACTGACTGATTTAAACTTCTTGCTGTCCAATGGGCATAAGATGATAACCCACATTCATTAGAAGGGCTAAAAAAATGAGATCTTGCATTCAAAGAAGAAAATATAAAAGGGAGCTTGACATTTTTTCAAGGTTTTTATGATCCCCAAAGGAAGAAGAAATTGAGGGGAGAGATGAGTGGCCTTAAATATTTAAAGTTTCCTCAAATGCAAGTCAGGAAATATTACATCCTACCCTGTAGCTCATAGATCACAAAATACCATGGTTCCTGTGAGGGCACATTCTTGTGGCCAGGAAGAGGCAGCATTTTGATCTATTAAGTGCCTTTTTGCTGAATCTGAAATTGAGGAAGTACATTTTTCCTTAGTGGCATTCTTTATAATCTTCCAAAAGTTTAGAGTCAGTCAGGACCATGTCCATCATAGTCCAGCCTTCTCCAGCACACTTCCAAGGTTTAAAGCTCCTGAAGCTGATCTCATCATGGAGTAGAAACAAGGTCTCACCAGCAATGGGATAAATACAGTATGCTACCATTTGTGCATCTCATAAGACATCTCCAAATCATCATTTTGGGAACCAAGGCTCCACTGTTCACAGCTCTTCTCAGCATCACTCACCACTCCATCAGGTGGCTCGTGGGGCTATGCCAGGTCTGCTACAGAGTGTTAGTTGCTCAGTCATGTCCAGCTGTTTGCAACTCCATGAAGTATAGCCTGCCAGGCTCCTCTGTCCATGGAATTCTCCAGGCAAGAATACTGGAGTGTTACCATTCCCTTCTCCAAGGGATCTTCCTGACCCAGGGATCAAACTCAGGTCTCCCCACACTGCAGGCAAATTCTTTACCATCTGAGCCACTAAAGAAGCCCTCTCTCTTCTATAAAGGAGCTCCCTAAATATAGGTCCTGTCTCCTAGGCCAGGTGCTGCAGTCTCTCAAGGTGGCACCCTGACCCGTCTTTCACCTGGAGTGTGGAGGGTCAGGGTATGCACAGAGGACAAGTTGAACCCTGAATATGCATCCTCCACTTGAGGGCATTGCAGAATGAGCTAGCAACTGTCCTGTGCAAGCAAGGATCTAAGACAGACCTCGAAGAAGCACATGCTCTGATAACAAACTTCAGAGCAGAAAGAAAGAACACAGCCTCACCAGTATCACTGCAGGCTCTGTTCATGAGGACAAATGGAGGCTTGCATGTGTTCTGGTCTTTTAACCAAGACCATGAAATTGCAAGATCTGATTTCACCTACTTGAGCTGCACTATGGCCTTCCCAGGTGGTTCAGCAGTAAAGAATCTGCCTGCGATGCAGGAGACCACTTGCAGTGCAGGAGACACAAGTTTGACCCCTAGGTTGGGAAGAGCCTCTGGAGGATGAAATGGCAACCCACTCCAGTATTCTTATTCAGGAAATCCCATGGACAGAGGAACCTGATGGGCTATAGACATGGCTTAGCGACTAAAACCACCACCAAACCATTGATGAGAATTTTCTAGCTCATTTTAATTTTTTGATTAGTAATTAGAGAATTTCTCACCTACTAAAGTGACTGAACTGAAAGAAAGAAATGACCCCCTAAACACTATACCAAGTGCACAGCATCCTTGCTAGCACACGGTGCTGGTGGATTTCTGCAAAATGGTATGGTCACTTTGGAAAACACTTTGGCAATTTCTTAAACAGTTAAAAATATACTTACCGTATGACCCAGCAATCCATTCCTAGGTATTTACACAACAGAAATGAAAACATAGCCACATAAAGACCTATAGAAGAAGGTTTAGAGCAGCTTTATTTGTAATCTCCCCAAACTGGAAGCAACCCAAATGTCCATCAACTGGTGAATGGATAAACAAATTGTGTAGTGAGTGCATATAATATAATAATATTCAGCAAATAAAGGAAAGGTCTATTGATACTTGCAACAACATGAATGACTCTCAAAAAGATTAGACTGAGTACAAGAAGTCAGACACAAAAGATTATATACTGTATGAATTCAATTTACATGACATCCTAGAAAAAAGACAAAATGATAGGGAAAGAAATCAGACCAAAGATTGCCAGGAGCTGATAGCTAGAAAAGAAGTAGGAAGGGAGTTGACTATAAAGGGGGAACCACTCCATATCCTGACTAGGGTCATGATTACATAGTAGTATGCCTTTTGTCAAAACACATAAATTTGAACACCTGGAAAGGGTTTTACATATTTACTCAAAAATCTTACTTAAAAAGAATTTGTAATGTCCTATTTGCAAATTGTATGTGGTTCATACCCAAGAGAAGTCTGCCAGCTTTCCTTTGTAATAGTCTTTTTAAAATTTAAGCAGACTGCTGATAGCTTACGGTGAATGATGTTGGATTCATGATCTCTGAAGCAGAAGATTTAGATTTGGGACCAGGGACCAGGCCCTGATCACCCAAGAGCTGTTGTGTAGCAAAGTTTTCTTAAAGTGAAAGAGGACAGAGAAAGTTTCTAACATAGACAGCAGAAGGGGGATGGAGAGTAACCCCTCTCTAGTCTTACCAAGGCCTTATGTATATTTTTTAATATTTATATACCTACCTTATATATTTATATAGTTCCTTTCACTTTTATGACTGATTTTGTGGGATTACCTGGTAACTCAAATGGTAGAGTCTGCCTGCAATGTGGGAGGCCCAGGTTTGATCCCTGGGTCAGGAAGATGCAACTGGCAACTCACTCCAGTATTCTTGCCTAGAAAATCCCATGGATGGAGGAGCTTGGCAGGCTACCATCCATGGGGTCACAAAGAGTGGGACACTACTGAGTGACTTCACTTTCACTTTTTCACTATACACTTTTACCAGATCCACTCCCACAGCACACATCTTATCCGATAGAGAGAGTGCCTGAAGAACTATGGACAGAGCTTCATGACATTGTACAAGAGGCAGTGATCATGACTCTCCCCAAGGAAAAGAATGCAGAAAGGAAAAATGGTTGTCTGAGGAGGCATTACAAATAGCTGAGAAAAGAAAGAAGCTAAAGGCAAAGGAGAAAAGGAAAGCTATACCCATTTGAATACAGAGTTCCAAAGAATAGCAAACAGAGATAAGAAAGCCTTCCTCTGTGATCAATGCAAAGAAATAGAGGGAAACAATAGAAGGGGAGAGACTAGAGATCTCTACAAGAAAATACGAGATACCAAGGAACATTTCATACAAAGACGGGCACAATAAAGGACAGAAAAGCTATGGACCCAACAGAAGCAGAAAGTATTAAGAAGAGATGGCAACAATACACAGAAGAACTAACAATACATAAAAGATCTTCATGACCCAGATAAACATGATGGTGTGATCACTCACCTAGAGCCAGACATCCCAGAATGTGAAGTCAAATGGGCCTTAGGAACATCACTACAAACAAAGCTAGTGGAGGTGATGGAATTCCAGTTGAGCTATTTCAAATCCTAAAATGTGATCCTGTGAAAGTGCTGCACTCAATATGCCAGCAAATTTGGAAAACTCAGCAATGGCCACAGGACTGGAAAAGGTCAGTTTTCATTCCAATCCCAAAGAATACCAATGCCAAAGAATGTTCAAACTACTGCACAGTTGCACTCATTTTGCATCCTAGCAAAGCAATGATCAAAATTCTCCAAATGATGTTTCAACAGTATGTAAAATGAGAACTTCCAGAGGTTCAATCTAGATTTAGAAAAAACAGAGGAAGCAGAGATCAAATTACCAACATCCATTGGCTCATAGGAAAAGCAAGAGAATTCCAGAAAAATAACTATTTATGCTTCATTTACTATGCTTAATCCTTTGTGTGGATCACAACAAACTGTGGAAAATTCTTAAAGAGATGGGAATGTCAAATCACCTTATCTGCCCTTGAGAAACCTGTAAGCAGGTCAAGAAGTTATAGTTAAAACCGGACTTCGAACAATATATTGGTTCCAAATTGGGAAAGGAGTATGTCAAGGCTGTACCTTGTCACCCTGCTTATGTAACTTATATGCAGAGTACATCATGTGAAACACTGGGCTGGATGAAGCACAAGCTGAGACCAAGATTTCCAGGGAAAAAATCAGTAACCTCAGATATGCAGATAATACCAGCCTTATGGCAGAAAGCAAGGAGGAACTAAAGAGCCTCTTAATGAAAGTGAAAGAGGAGCGTGGAAAAGTTGGTTTAAAACTCAACATTCAAAAAATGAAGATCATGGCATCCAGTCCCATCACTTCATGGCAGATAGACAGGGAAACAATGAAAACAGTGAGAGATTTTATTTTGGGGGAGCTCCAAAATCATTGCATCCTTACCATATAGCTCAGCTAGGAAAGAATTTTCCTGCAGTGCAGGAGGCCTGGGTTCAATTGCTGGGTTGGGATTGGAGAAGAAAATGGCAACCCAATCCAATATTTTTGCCTGGAGAATCTTATGGACAGAGGAGCCTGGCAGGCTACAGTCCATGGTGTTTCAAGAATCAGACATGATTTTGTGACTATATCACCACCACCAAAATCACTGCAGATTGTGACTGCAGCCATGAAATTAAAAGATGCTTGCTATTTTAATTTAAGCTTGGAAGAAAAGTTATGACCAACCTAGACAGCAGAGTAAAAAGCAGAGACATTACTTTGTCAACAAAGGTCCATCTAGTCAAAGCTACGGTTTTTCTAGTAGTCATGTATGGATGTGAGAGTTGGACTATAAAGAAAGCTGAGCACCAAAAATTGATGCTTTCCAACTGTGGTGTTGGAGAAGACTCTTGAGAGTCCCTCAGACTGCAAGGAGATCAAACCAATCAATCCTAAAGGCAATCAGTCCTGACTATTCGTTGGAAGGACTGATGCTGAAGCTGAAGCTCCAATCCTTTGGCCACCTGATGCAAAGAACTGATTCTTTGGAAAAGACCCTGATGCTGGGAAAGATTGAAGGCAGGAGGAGAAGGGGATGACAGAGGATGAGATGGTTGGATGGCATCACCGATTTGATGGATATGAGTTTGAGTAAGCTCTGGGAGTCAGTGATGGACAAGGAAGCCTGGCGTGCTGCAGTCCATGGGAGTGCAAAGAGTCAGACAGGACTGAGGGACTGAACTGATATCTAACAATAGAAAAGTCTCCCACAACAAATGTCTTAAGATAACAAGATTAGTCAGAAGGTTGTTAAGAAGGAGAAACATCTCCTTGAGGTTTCTCCTCAATGGGGAGGGAACACAGCTCCATCCATCAACAGAAAATTGGATTAAAGATTTACTGAGCATGTCCCCATCCATCAGAACAAGACCCAGGTTCCTCCCCAGTTAGTCTCTTCCATTAGGAAGCTTCCATAATCCTCTTGTCCTTATCCTCAGAGGGCATGCAGAATGAAAACCACAATCACAGAAAAGTAATCAAACTGATCACGTGAACCACAGCCTTGTCTAACTCAATGAAACTCTGAGCCATGCCTTGGGGGCCACTCAAGACAGATGGGTCATGGTGGAGAGTTCTAACCAAATGTGGTCCACTGGAGGAGGGAATGGCAAACCACTTCAGTATTCTTGCTTTGAGAACCCCATGAACAGTATGAAAGACAAAAAGATATGACACTGAAAGATTAACTCCCCAGGTCAATAGGTGCCCAATATGCTACTAGAGAAGAGTGGAAAAATAACTCCAGAATGAATAAAGAGGCAGAGCCAAAGTGAAAACAATCCCCAGTTGTGGATGTGACTGATGATGGAAGTAAAGTCCGATGCTGTAAAGAACAATATTGCATAAGAATCTGGAATGTTAGGTCCATGAATCGAGGTAAATTAGAAGTGGTCAAACAGGAGATGACAAGAGTGAACATCGACATTTTAAGAATTAGTGAACTAAAATAGACTGGAATAGGTGATTTTAATTCAGATAACCATTATGTCTATCACTGTGGGCAAGAATCCCTTAGAAGGAACGAAGTAGCCGTCACAGTCAACAAAAGAGTTCAAAATGCAGTGTTAGATGCAATTTCAAAAATGACAGAATGATCTCTGCTCATGCCCAAGGCAAACGGTTCAATACTAAGTAATCCAAGTCTATGCCCCAACCACTAATGCTGAAGCAGCTGAAGCTGAATGGTTCTCTGAAGACCTACAAGACCTTCTAGAACTAACAGCCAAAAAGATGTCCTTTTCATTACAGGGGACTGGAATGCAAAGTAGGAAGTCAAGAGAGTAACAGGTAAATTTGACTTTGGAGTACAAAATAAATCAGAGCAAAGGCTAACAGAGTTTTGCAAAAGAACACACTGGTCATAGCAAACACCCTCTTCCAACAACACTAAGAGATGACTCTACACACAGACGTCACCAGATGGTCAATATCAAAATCACATTGATTATATTCTTTGGACTCAAAGATGGAGAAGCTCTATACACACAGCAAAAACAAGACCAGGATCTGAGTGTGGCTCAGATCATGAACTCCTAATTGCAAAATTCAGACTTAAATTGAAGAAAGTAGGAAAAACCACTAGGCTATTCAGGTATGACCTAAATCAAATCTCTTATGATTATAAGGTGGAAGTGACAAATAGGTTCAGAGAATAGATCTAATAGACAGAGTGCCTGAAGAACTATTACAGAGGTTCATGATATTTTACAGGAGGCAGTGATCAAGACAATCCCCAAGAAAAAGAAAAGGAAAAGGGTGAAATGGTTGTCTGAGGAGGCCTTACAAATAGCTGAGAAGAGAAGTGAAAGGCAAAGGAGAAAAGGAAATATATACCCATTTGAATACAGAGTTCCAAAGAATAGCAAAGAGAGATAAGAAAACCTTCCTCAGTGATCAGTGTAAAGAAATAGAGGAAAACAATAAAATGGGAAAGACTGGAGATCTCTTCAAGAAAATTAGAGATACCAATGGAACACTTCATACAAAGATGGGCACAATAAAGGACAGAAATGCTATGGACCTAACAGAAGCAGAAGATAGTAGGAAGAAATAGCAACAATACACAGAAGAACTATACATAAAAGATCTTCATGACCCAGATAAACATGATGGTATGACCACTCACCTAGAGCCAGATATCCTAGAATGCAAAGTCAAGTGGGCCTTAGGAACATCACTACGAACAAAGCTAGTGGAGGTGATGGAATTCCAGCTGAGCTATTTCAAATCCTAAAAGATGATGCTGTGAAAGTGCTGCACTCAATATGCCAGCAAATTTGGAAAACTCAGCAATGGCCACAGGACTTGAAAAAGTCAGTTCTCGTTCCAGTGCCAAAGAATGCTCAAACTACCACACAGCTGCACTCCTCTCACACACAGAAAAACAATGCTCAAAATTCTCCAAGCCAGGCTTTAACAGTATGTGAACTGAGAACTTCCAGAATATTCAAAGTGGATTTAGAAAAGGCAGAGGAACCAGAGATCAAATTGCCAACATCCATTGGATCATAGAACAAGCAAGCGAGTTCCAGAAAAACATCTACTTCTGCTTTATTGACTATGCCAAAACCTTTGATTGTGTGGATCACAACAAACTGTGGAAAATTCTTCAAGAGATGGGAATACCAGACCACCTTACCTGCCTCCTGAGAAATCTGTATGCTGGTCAAGAAGCAACAGTTAGAACTGGACATGGAACAACAGACTGGTTCCAAATTGGGAAAGGAGTATGTCAAGGCTGTACCTTGTCACCCTGCTTATGTAACTTATATGCAGAGTACATCATGAGAAATGCTGGGCTGGAAGAAGCACAAGCTGGAATCAAGATTGCTGGGAGAAATATCAATAATCTCTGATATGCAAATGACACCACCCTTATGGCAGAAAGTGAAGAAGAACTAAAGAGCCTCTCGATGAAAGTGAAAGAGGAGAGTGAAAAAGTTGGCTCAAAACTTATTCAGAAAACTAAGATCATGGCATCCATTCCCATCATTTCGTGGCAAATAGATGGGAAACAATAGAAACAGTGAAAGACTATTTTCTTGGGCTCCAAAATCACTGCAGCTGGTGACTGCAGCCATGAAATTAAAACACGCTTGCTCCTTGGTAGAAAAGTTATGACCAACCTAGACAGCATATTAAAAAGCAGAGATATTACTTCACCAACAAAGGTCCATCTAGTCAAAGTTATGGTTTTTCCAGTAGTCATGTGTGGATGTGAGAGTTGGACTATAAAGAAAGCTGAGCACCAAAGAATTGATGCTTTTGATCTGTGGTGTTGGAGAAGACTCTTGAGAGTCCCTCAGACTGCGAGGAGATCAAACCAATCAATCCTAAAGGAAATCGGTCCTGACTATTCATTGGAAGGACTGATGCTGAAGCTGAAGCTCCAATACTTTGACCGCCTGATGTGAAGAACTGACTCATTGGAAAAGACCCTGATCCTGGGAAAGATTGAAGGCAGGAGGAGAAAGGGATGATAGAGGATGAGATGGTTGGATGGCATCACTGACTCGATGGAGATGAATTTAAGCAAGCTCAGCTCTGGGAGTTGGTGGTGAACAGGGAAGCCTGGCATGCTGCAGTCCGGGGTCACAAAGAGTCAGACACAACTGAGCAACTAAACTGACAGAGCTCAAAGGAAAAATATATCCTTGAGCAAGATGACTTGTTTTCTTGTGTAATCATTAGCTCTGGGCTTAAGACAGTTAGTCTTAAAATTGCTGTCATAACAACTCAGAGTTTAAGGAAAAACATCTTATGTGACTAAGAGCAAGCAATGCAGGAAAAAAAAACAGTTTGTCCTTTTCTCCTCCTTGGGAGCCTGGGACTCCTTTCTCCTTCTCAAGGGCCCCAGACTTCTTATCAACCTCCCTAAGAATGAACTCTCTCACTGCTTCTTTGATGATTTACTTATTTTTCCTTTATAGCTCTCTCTCTCTTCTAAACTCCAGGTTTGTATTTTCGATTTATATCACAATTGCATATTGTACTCATTCTCAGTTATCTAAAAGATTGAAATTTTTAAAAATAATATTCAAAGTTTACATATTTTCATTGTATTCTATAAATTCAGGTAAATTTTTTTTTTAATGGAAAATTAGGGAGTTCTCTGGTGGTCTAGTGACTAGGACTCCACAGTCTCAGTACCTGATCAGGGAACCAAGATCCCACAAGCCACATGGTATGGCCAAAAAGAAGAAAAGTAAAAATGATTTTTCGTAAGTTTTCCAAGGAAGCTATTTTTCTTCAGATGTATTCAAAGTTATCTATTAAAATTTAAAGATAAAATATAAAATATAGTTGAACTATCAACATTTATAATTAAAACTGTTATTTAAATAAAACTGAAATTATCGAATTCTTAAATCACTAAATATTTTTATAAAAGCAAGTCTTTGTTTTTCTGGAGTTCAGCATTTATCTAGCCAACAAAGCCAATCTTTGTCATGCTTTGTGTATGCCATGTCTGCTGCTGCTGCTGCTGCTAAGTCACTTCAGTCGTGTCTGACTCTGTGCGACCCCATAGACGCCAGCCCACCAGGTTCCCCTGTCCCTGGGATTCTCCAGGCAAGAACACTGGAGTGGGTTGCCATTTCCTTCTCCAATGAATGAAAGCAAAAGAGAAAGTGAAGTCACTCAGTCCTGTCTGACTCTTAGCGACCTCATGGACTGCAGCCCACCAGGCTCCCTCCTTCCATGGGATTTTCCAGGCAAGAGTACTGGAGTGGGGTGCCATTGCCTTCTCCGATGCCATGTCCATACTGACATAAATACAGCTTTGTGTGCTTAGTCACTCAGTCATGTCTGACTCTTTGTGATCGCATGGACCGTAGCCCACCAGGTTCCTCTGTCAATGAGGATTCTCTAGGGAAGAATACTGGAGAAGGTTGCCGTGCCCTCCTCCAGAGAGTCTTCACAACCTATGGACTGAACCCAGGTCCCCTGCATTGCAGGCGGATTCTTTACCATCTGAGCCACCAGAAAGCCAATACATCTGTGAGTTACATGAATTGTTGGATGTTGCCAACTATTCTCAGCTGCCATTTGCAAGTGCTGCAAATATCATGCTAATTTATGAGCACCTCCAGAACCACTCATTGAAGCATAAAGAGCAAGAAAATGCCAGCACTACTGGAAAACAATGCTTCTCTCGATCTCATGCTTTGGGAAGATGGGAGGCCCACAAAACCAGCTCCAGGACTGTAGAAGGTTGACTGTCCTGAAAACCCTCACATGTGTCCCAGGCTATGGGTATTCTCTGAAGGAGAGATGCATAGAGAGCGTAGGTGTGGAGACTTATGTATAAAACATAGGCTAGAATCACAGTATTTAACCAAAACCCAGTGGTTCACATAGAATTAGAGGATATGCATGTTTGGGGTTGAGAGATGAATAAATATGTAATCTATATTTTTCAGATTTTTAAAAGCATTTTAAAATGCCCATTCACTTAAAAATTTTAATGCATTGGGATACATTCTGTTTTGAGGGAGATTCCCTGGAATATAAATTCAATCCTATTACTCTCAGTGAAAGACCATATCATGACCTCAAGAGCCCTGAATGATTGAGGTACACACTTCCATCAGCCCTTCCACTCATCTTATGAGCACTATGAGGCAGCCATGGGATCTCCTTTCAATTCTTTAGCAAGTTGCTTCCTGCAACTGCGCCATTGACTACCCCATCACGTGCCTGTGCGCTAAGTCGCTTCAGTGGCATCAGACTTTGTGATCATGGGGACTGTAGCCTGCCAGATTCTTCTGTCCATGGAATTCACAAAAGGGCAAAGAAGAATGCTTGTTATAGGTGGATTACACTGTTCATTCTTCCTAAAACAAGCATTCCTCTTCACTTCTGTCACAGCTGGCTCGTTATCCTCACATCTCAATTTAAATATGCCAACCTCAGTGCATCCTTCTCTCTTGATCTCCTCAAGTAGAAAACACCCTCACATAATCCTATTCTCCGTCCCAGCTTCTCCTCTTTTCCTTTAATACCCTTGGCTCCACATTTACTATTTGGTGTATTTGCTTGAAGTCTGGCTATCCTAGGACGTCAGCTCCACGGGATCTTGCCCTGTCTTGTTCCCTCTGGTATCTTCATTGTGTCTAATGAAATTCTTGCATTAAGTAGGGAGACATGCTTAAGAAGTACTTCATTCATATATATATTCTTTAATTCAGAAGAACTGCAGTGTCATGGAGAACATATCACTGATACAATGGATATCCTATAAGTGCATTTCCTTCCAAAGATAAGCTTTCAGAGTACTGAGCAGGACTCAGTGACAAAATAAAATGCATATCCATTTTATGAGATCTGTGAGAAATGAAAGTTTAAAAGCTGAAGATCATGGTCTTTTAACTATTGCCTGGACTTCCCCTATTCTAATAAGTTACTATTAAACAGACCACCCACCCTTTATTTATTTTTAAGCTATGTGACTCCTCAGAGACTTTAACATGCTAATATATAATCAGAACCACAAAAACCTTGTTCTTTTTTGAGTACAGATTAGCATTTCTTGGAACTACTGTTCCCAGCACATAGTTTGGGAATGCTGTGGGGTCATCATTTTCCTTTCAAGAGGCTGCAAGACCAAATTACATCCTGCTGAAGAAAATACTACAAAGTCGGGTGGCAAAACAATAGCATGGGTCAGATTTGCTTGCCATGAACCTGACTCTATTTCCCCTCCCTCCACTTACTACTTCTCCACAGGTCTTTGAAACAAACAGCATTCCTGGATTATTAAAGCATGCAAAGAGATTATACAAATATCTTACAGGTGGTCATGATCCAGGGAGAATGTAAGGAATCCACATAGATTTCCCAACAGGGCTCATTTTATGAAGTGTATATGGAAAAATATCCAGAAATGTAAGTTCCCATCCTTTTTTTCTGATTGCGAAATTGAAACAGTCTCATTCATTCACTCAACAAATATTTATACATCGAATAGTATTTCAAGATATTATTCAACGAAGGCCTCAGTTCAGTTCAGTTCAGTCACTCCTTTGTATCCAACTCTTTGTGACCCCATGGACTGAAGCATGCCAGGCTTCCCTGTCCTTCACCACCTCCGGAGCTTGCTCAAACTCACATCTGTTGAGTCAGTGAAGCCATCCAATCGTCTAATCTGTGGAATGTCAAACTATGTTCTATGCACTGGGGATCCATCAGGTAATACAACAGACAAAAGTTCTGGCTCTGATGGAGTTTGTAATCTACTGGGGAAAGGCAAATATTAACCAAAACAAATATCACCCACATAGTATATCTGGAGGTTAGACTGTGCTTAATTGCTTAGTTGTTTCTGACTCTTTATGACCCCATGGACTGCAGCCCACCAGGCTCTGCTGTCCATGGTGATTCTCCAGGCAAGAATACTGGAGTGGGTTGCCAGGCCCTTCTCCAGAGGATCTTCCCCAACCCAGGGACTGAACCCAGCTGTCCCAAATTGCAGGCGGATTCTTCACCATTTGAGCCACCAGGGAAACCCAAGAATACTGGAGTGGATAGCCTGTCCCTTCTGGGGAACTTCTTGACCCAGGAATCAAACCGAGGTCTCCTGCTTTGCAGGCAGATTCTTATAACCAGGGGAGGTTATAAGTGCTATGTAAAAATATAAAACAGGAAGAATGGCTAAGGAGTACCAGGGTTATAGCTATGACAGAATGGCCAAAAAGACATCAATGAAAAGCAAAGACTTGAAGGAAGTGAAAAAGTGAGCCATGTAGATACTTTACCAGCAGAGTAAACTGTAAAGTCTTGGGGACAAGCTTGAAATGGGAGGTTTGAAGGCTTGCAGAAAATTTAGTGTGTCTGAGCAAGAATGAGCAGGAAGAGAATAGTAGGAACTGAAGTCAGAGTGGTGGTGGAAAGTCAAGAGGGCAGAGAGAGAAATAGGACCTTGGGCATGGAGAAGAAATGCAATGGACGTGATGTTTTCACAGGATCCTTCTGGCTGCCACATAGAAAATGGACCAGAGGCAGCTGAGGGTGGAACCTGGGAAATCAGATCAACAAATAGCAGACCAGAAAAAGAACAAACACACATAAAAACCCTAGTTGTGACAATTTCACATGTTCTGTGTTTAATGAAACATGTTTATATACATTATCTTATTTGATTTTCATGACTCCACATGCTCCTTCATAACATGTTGTTATGACGGTCTTGCAGCTGAGAAATTTGTACCATAAAAAGGTTAAGGATCTTGCCCAATAAGAGACAACCCTTACATGAAAGCCCCAAGAACCAGTTCCAGAATGAAGGACAGTAACTGTGCATTGAGAACTCTGGCCACTACACTACAGTTTGCCAATTTCAGAGGCCAAAGCAAAGACGTCTGAAGGGCTCAATGTCTGGGGGAATGATTTTTTAAAATGTCAATGGTAAAGGCTATGTTAGAAAAAGTCAGACTTTAGTGGAGTTATTTTTTTCCTTTTTAAATACAATTTTCATTGAAGTATAGCATATATACAGAGAAATACACAAGCCCAGGCAGAGTTTTAAAGGAAACTCTGAAGTTTCCAATCTGACCACCAACTAACTGGAAGAGCATAAGAGCACATGCCAAATGAAAGAGAGTAAACTCTTGGAAAGATGTTCTCTCAGATACACATGAAACCTCTCATTAATTCTGTACACTGCCTTCCAGAGTTAGAGATCATACATGCCACAAAAATGACCGCCTTGAGACATTCCTTGCAGTTCAATGGTAAGTTCAACCTCAACCTTGCTATTACTGTTACGATTGAATCGCCAAGTGATGGAATGTTTGGGCTGCACTGCAAAGAAATGGCAAGTGTTAATTTTCCCCAAAGGTGACTTTTTAGAGCCATGAAGCTCAGGCCCTTTGCTGGTTTTTTGGATAGTAACTTTACTCTGTCTGAGATGTCCATATTGTAAACTGGGAGGCAGGGCACCCATTCTTGGGCAGGGGTGGGGGGTGGGGTTGGTGCGGGAAGCACTCTACCACCAAGAAACTGGAGAGAAAAATGGCTGAATTTCTTCTAATTCATCTTCTCCTCTCCATCCCCATCTTTGTCTACTTCTCCATCTCCAGCTTCATCTCTATCTCTAACCCCACCTCCATCTCCATTTTCTTTCCATCTCCAACCCCATCTTCATCTCTATCTATAACCCCATCACCATTTCCTACTTCTACCTCTATCTCTCTATCTTCTTTATATCCTTTCAGGACTGAGAATCTTGATGTGGTCTTTGTGTAGGACAATGTCTTTATTTTTAGGAAAAGTATGCTTCAGTATTTAGGGGCGACATCATAATTTTCATAACTTACTTATAGGTGTTAGACACCTATACAGAGTCAACCTAGTATGACAAAGTGTTAGGGACTTCCTGATTCAAAGTGGTAGGTAGAAGAGTGTACACTGTACTATTCATTCAACTTTCTCCTGTGTTTGAATATGGTTATAATTAAAAGATGGAAAGAATATGTACAGACCAACTAACATACAATTTGTAAGAACAAATACCTATAAAGCAAGAAGAATGGGAGTGGGGAGAGAAAATATACAGGAAAAACAACCTCCAGACCAAGGGAAACGCCTTGAACTTTGCACCAACAATGATAGTGGGCATGAGCAGAAGATTAAAATGGACTCAACTCTACACACCTGCAAAAAGGGAGGAAACAAGGGACAATCATCAGATGAGCCAAGTGAGTCCCTCCCCTCACAGCTGGCAGAACAGAGCTGCATCCATGAGTACATGAGTGGACCCATATACGTGCAGTAACAGGCTGACAATCCAGAGTTCCTTGCATTGCAAGTTGAGTCTGAATGCTTTCAAATCCGTTGGCAATGTGGAGTAATCTCTCTTATGTAATGAAGGTCTTATGCTATTTGATTTACAGCTCCTCTCATGATGCGAAATTTGTTCAGTAATCCCTGGGATTGTAACTAAATACCCAAGGACATATTTACTCCCTGGCTTAGTCAAGGCCCCAACCGCAACATCTTCATCCCTTCCAGGTGTGAAAGGGTGATTTCTTTCATTTGTTTAAGCTGGCTCATCACCTCCCAAGCATTCTCGGGGAACTCTTCTGTGTGGCCTCCCTGTGAGTCAGGGGAACAAGATGGCAAAGATCCCTCAGGCCTCATCTCTGGTGGAGAAAGGGAGATGCTGGTGTGCATTGCCTCTGGTCCTTGGGAAAATGGCCAGAATAAAAGTCTGAATCAAGAAATGCCCCTGCCAAGTTGTGACAACAAAAAAATCCAATGAATGTTGTCTTTTAGGAGGCCTGTACAGGGAGCCTGAGAGGAATATGTTGAGAATTCCAATAGAGTGGAAGCTTCTAAAGAGCAGGAAATCCATCTTCTTATATCCCAGTGCCCCTCCCAGTTCTGAGAATATGAAGGGAATTCAGCACACATCTGTCAACTGAGTAAATGAATCAGTGAATGTTTGAATGATACACAAATGATTCTAACTGGAAAGGAAAGGCAAATTGGGTAAGAAAACCATGATTTTTTTTCTTAAACTGAATAAGGGAACGATTTGAATAGCAAACAAGAAAAATAAAGCATTGTGGAATATATATTTAGTTACCCATTTGCTTTTGTGGTCTAAAGCAATGTTTAAGTAAACATAATAAATGGAAAGAATGTTGCCTATGCAAGTGAGGTATAAGTTAAATTACTAGAAACAAATTGTTCATTTGCACTAGAAACCAAAATGTTACCTTATAAAGGTCCAAGGCTGAAGACTCTTAAAATCTCCTTAGATCATTCTCTGATATTTCCCGTCTAAGAGTAGGAATCCTGGTTCTGTCAACCACAAGGGTTTCCATTTCACCCCCAGAAGCATCAGAAAATTCTTCCCTAACTTCTCAAAACAAACTATTATTTTAATTTTAATTCACTAAATTGTTATAAAAATAAGATGGTAGTGGAGAAGAGAGTATTATGAAATCAAAGAAGCAATGATAGGTCTCCCAAAAAGTTCAAAGCTTCTCTCTAGACAGACAGTTGTTTCTCAGAAAACTACATTCCCAAAGCTAGAAATACAAAGCAGAAAGCTTTTTCAATTCTCCCTGTTTTTTGTACCATTCTTGTAAGGCTTTTACTGGGATTATTTTTTCTCTTCTCCATAGCACAAAGCAGTGAATCTTGCTAAATGATAAAAGCCAAGCTTGTTGAGGCTGGCATAAAGCAACATTTTTACCTTGCTTGAATTACTTTAAGTAATTGAAAACATCACTCCGATAGCCAGTGCCACGAGGCATCACATAGTGAATTCAGGAGAAGTCAAGGGTTGTGACCTGAAATTCAAACCTGGCTTAAGAAGCTGATAATAGAATTTGAACAT
The DNA here is from genome assembly GCA_917880005.1 of Nanger dama. Lineage (NCBI taxonomy): Eukaryota > Metazoa > Chordata > Mammalia > Artiodactyla > Bovidae > Nanger > Nanger dama. The sequence goes on from CAKJTW010000040.1 coordinate 1,645,249, forward strand.
TCCAACTTGGAGACAGTTACTAGTTTTCAAAGTAAAAATTAGAGATTCTAAGTTTGCTCCCATTCTATTTTACCCACCTGTTGAAGTTAACTCCTTTCTATGCTAACAAAGGATCTACCTGCCTGCCTCCGATTCTCCTGGGACCTTTTCTTTAGGCTTCCCCAGAGGATCAGCCAGTCTCAGTTCTGCTAAATCCTGACCCCACTGCACCCTAGTTCCTTCCTAAGCATCCTCTGAGCAGAGTACCAGTCCTGGACTCTGGTCATGATTGTGTTGGTCTAGTTCGAGCTCTGAGTCAACCCCCAGGACTGTGATGGCTTCCAACTCTGAGTTAGGAAGAGTGCTGGAAACCATCTGCTCTTTTGTCAGGATCAGACATTTGTGGACATTTGTCCAGTGTCACTGTCTTAAGAATCAGATTAGAAGAGAGTTTGCTTTGTACTTTTCCTGTACCTTTTTTAAAAACTCACTTTATCTTGCTCTGAGCAGTATTTCTTTCTTCCTGCTCTTCCAGGGTAAAGCCAAGAAATCTCCAACATCTGTCAGTCATCCAAGAATAAAACAGGCTGAAGTCCATTTGGATTCACAGTTCCATTTCCTAGGGTTCTTAATCCAAATTCTCAATCTCAAATTCCTCTCATAAGTAAAGAACTAACCATCATTTGTTGGACAAAGGAGCTGAGACATAAAGAAATAATTCTGATGCTGAAGAGTTAATAATGCAGAATCCTAGGTCTTGGCCTCAGAGATGTCAATGAAATAGGTTTATTAAAAGACAAAGAAATGGTAGTTAAACTTTCTAAGCAATTTCCAGATAGCTCAGTGGTAAAGAATTCACCTGCAGAAGATGCAAAAGATGTGAGTTCGATCCCTCGGTTTGGAAGATCCCTTGGAGAAGGAAATGGCAACCCACCCCAGTATTCTTGCCTGGAAAATTCCATGGACAGGGGAGGCTGGGGGCCTACAGTCCATGAGGTCACAAAGCTCTGGACACTACTGAGTGACTGAAGAAGCATGCACACCAGGTAATTCTAGGGAGGTGGACTACTTTATTAGAAAAGAGATCAGTGTAGCAAGAGCTGAAAATGGCTGGAGTTGGGGAAGAAAGTCCCAGCAACTTGTTGATGTGTAGCCACCTGGAGAGGGAAAGGCAGGGGGAAGGTCCTGCGTGAAGGACAGGGCTGCAGGGTATAAAGTGTAAACTGTTACTCCACTTTTCAGCTGCTGTTCCCCACTAGACCCTAGGCATTAAGGAAGGGGCAAAAAGTAGCCACTGTGTCAAACCTTTATCAGTAACCTGATTTCCCAAACCCTGCCGCTCTCATCCCACACCCTTGGGTGATTTCATGCCTCACCTGTAAGCTCAGCCCCACTCTGGATGCCAACATTAGCAGATGGGATGAAAGAGACTTTGGTCAGGCTGAAACCTCAGGTGACTCAGTGGTAAAGAATTTACCTGCCGAGCATGAGATGTGGGGATTTGATCCCTGGGTCAGAAAGATCCTTTGAAGAAGGAAATGGCAACCCACGCCAGTATTCTTGCCTGGGAAATGCCACGCACAGAGGAGCCTGGTGGGCTATAGCCCATGGGGTCACAAAGAGGTGGAACCACACCTCTGAGTGACTAACACAACAAGAAGACAGTAATCCTCAACCTTTCCCCCTTGATGTCTCTCAAAGCAATTTTTAAAGCAATCTCACTCATTTCTGAGTTGACATCTAAATTTCTCATCTTGAGTTTAAATTGCTGCAAAGCATTACTTTCTGGCATGTGGTATATTTTGACATTGTAAAATTGAACTGTCACTTAAAAATAAAATAAAAACTGAACTGTCATGTGACTCTTAAACAAACTAAGAAAAATCTAGAAGTTATGGTGTCTACCACTATTTATCAGGGCCTCCCTGGTGGCTTAGTGGTAAAGAATCCACTTTCCAATGCCAGGGACACGGGTTTGATCCCTGGGTCTGGAAGATTCCTCGGAGGAGGAAATGGCAACCTACTCCGGTATTCTTACCTGGAAAATCCCATGGACAGAGGAGCCTGGCAGTCTACAGTCCATAGCGTTGCAAAGAATCAGACATGACCAAATGACAAAGCAACTATTCATTGATCTATTTAAAATATACATGAACAAGGAATTCTCTGGTGGTCCAGTGGTTACCAAGACTCGGTGTTTTCACTGCCAAGTTGGATCCTTGGTCTGCAAACTAAGATCCTGCAAGGTACGCGGTGAGGCCAAAATAAATAAAATAAAATATACATGAACAAATCCTTCTTTAATAATGATAAATTTTATAGCAATTTTTTCCTCTTGAAATCATATTTCCATCTGACTTCCTCCATATAATTTCATCCTAATACATTTTTCTTTTATTGATCATTCTGTCATACTTTCTCTATTATAATATATATTTATACATATATAGATAGATAGATTTATATTCACATGCACATATAGTTTGATATTTAAAATTTTTTTAATTTTCAATGACCAAAAGGATCTGAGTTGAAAAATGTCCTCTGAGTCTGATTATCACTATAATTTTGGTAAGACCAATATAAATATATTATAAATCGTTGAACACAGAAAGTGAGTCTTACTGGAAATGCATCTCTAAATGAACAGAACTTATTCTAGTTTTTCTACAGATAAATACCACTTTATATTAGAATGAGCCAGAGTTCAGTCAGTTATAAAATTTTCTATTTTTATATATGAAAGTCCTGAGAAATCTTTCTCATGTGAATAATTATATGGAAATGGAAGGGGCTTGTTACAGCGATGCAACTCAGTTCTTTGAATCTTTCTGACCCAATTTTAATCATTTATCAACTGACAACTTGATCATACTCTTGAATTTTCTTAAAGCAAAGAAAGAAGAAATCATATGAGCTGCAAAAGGCTTATTGTGCAATCATAAGATCATTTCGTTTCTCCCACCAGCACCAGCATTTCAAATAATACGTAGTGCCCTATAGGTTATTACATTCTAGGGCATGTTTTCTTGAAGGGGCCAAAAATGGGTTCTTGAATAATGAGAGAAAACAATTATTACTCTTCCTGCATATAAAGAATAGATATGCATACAGAACCTGAACAAAAATACAGGGTATACATATGGTATTACATTTTTATGATGGGGATGATAAGGAAAAAATGACTGAAATTTCCTTCAGAGGCCTTGATGGGGAAAATAAAGGCTGAGAAACACTGTTCAGAGGCAAAATCTCACTATTAGATTTGGAATGAGGAGCGTTACACCTTTTCCTTAAAGCAAGAAAGGGGCATTCATGAGAGGAAAATGAGAAAGGGAGCCAGCTTTAGCCACAGGTTAATTTTAGGAAAGAATTCACAAGTTGTGTTAAATAAATTAGTATATGTAAAGTACTGGAACAAAGGTAATTGCTAAATATTAGTTATCATTGTTGCTTTGGACCATTATGAGCATCTGGAAATTGAGTCCTTTCAACTGTCTTTATATTCCATAGAGGATAGTTATCCCCCAGGGAAACTTATATCTCACTTTCAAACCCTGAGTTAGATTAGAAGCAGATGCTTATAATGGAGACAGAAGGTAATAATGGTTACACTAGATAGAAATTTGTTTGTTTGTTCCACAGAAGTTGGAACTGATATGGTGGCTCCTGGTCAGGAACCCAAAGTTCTGGTATCTTGTTTCTCTAAGATTTCACACTTGTGTGCAGGGTCACTCTCACCTTCCCTTCTAGTCCCTGACAAACACCGTTCTACCCTCTTCTTTGATGAGTCTAACTTTTAGATTTTACATAAAAGTGGGATCATGCGGTATTTGTCTTTCTCTGACTGCCTTGTTTCACTTGGCATATGTTCTCTAGGTTCATCTACGATGTCACAAAGAGCAAAATGTCCTTCTTTTTGAAAGCTGAACATTACTCCATTGTGTACAAGGTAACCCATAACCTTTTTCTACACCTTCTTGTCCTCAGTCTGTCCAACTCTTTGTGACCCCCATGGACTGTAGCCCGTCAGGCTCCTCTGTCCATGGGATTCTCTAGGCAAGAGTACTGGAGTTGGGTGCCATTTCCTTCTCCGGGAGATCTTCCTGACCCAGGGATCGAACTTGCATCTCTTTTGTCTCCTGCACTGCAGGTGGATTCTTTACCCACTGAGCCACTGGGAAAGCTACCCCTTCTTATACTATATAATTAAAAATCAATTGTACACAGAAATCTGAAGGTACTGATTAACTGCTCACCTAATGTCTTAAGACCTGGAAGAGAAGTCAGGTATTCAGTGACTCTCAAGAGTGTATTACATGGAAGTTGTAAAAGGCACTGTGAACAAGTGCCTAACTGTCTAACTGCCTATGCACAAGCTGAACGTATGATATGATATTATTTGATGAGAAACCTGTGTAGACCCATGTTATCACTCTTGCCAATTAGAATGAGAGTCTGATTTTTGTGACTGTATTTGTATCTAAGTAGAGGTAAATGATGATCAAGTGAAAGGGACAGTTTAAGTTCAGTTGACAGCACACAAAACAACTTATTAAAAATATTAAGTAAAAATTATTTACTAGTTGATAGTAAGTAAGTTAAATAAGGGCAGGGGTCCATCAGGATGAGTTAGACTATGCTGAAAAAACAAATAACCCTTGTTCACAATCTTAAACAACTATAAACACATAAATATCCTTGAAAAGCTCTAATTATGACCACATAAAAGTATAAGAGACTCTGGACTTTCCCTAATGGTGCAGTGGTTAAGACTCTGTGATTCAATGCAGTGACTGTGGGTTCCATCTCTGGTTGGGAAACTAAGGTCCTACGTGCCATGTGGTCAAAAACAAATAGATAAATTAATAGATATACCAATCAATCCTATAGGAAATCAACCCTGCATATTCATCAGAAGGACTCATGCTGAAACTGAAGCTCCGATACTTTGGCCACTTGATGCAAAGAGCTGGCTCTCTGGAAAAAACTCTGATGCTGGGAAAGATTGAGGGCAGGAGAAGGAGACAGCAGATGATGAGATGGTGGGATGATATCACCAACTCAATGGACACGAGTTTGAACAAACTGGTAGATAGTAAAAGACAGAGAAACCTGGCGTGCTGCAGTCCACGGGGTCACAAAGAGTCAGACATGACTGAGCTACTGACAATGGCACAGGTTCCCTGGTGGCTCAGATGGTAAAAATCTGCCTGAAATATTGGAGATTTGATCCCTGGGTTGGGAAGATTCCCCTGGACAAGAGAATGGCAACCCACTCCAGTATTCTTGCCTGGAGAACTCCATGGACAGAGGAGCCTGGCCTGTTGAAGTCCATGGGGTCGCAAAGACATGACTGAGTGACTAACACTTTCACACTTTCTTCATAGACATAGATACAAGACTTGCTTGATTTTGTGTTTGAAATAGTAGAGTATCAACCCCTAAATAAAAATGTCTATGCTAAATTTATAGGGAAGGACAGGGAGTGAAGAAGGGGAGTTCCAGTCTCAGCACAACAGGCTTTCCCAGTGGAAATGGTATAAATCCAAAAGCCTTGATCTTCTCTGGGCTGAGATTATGGACTTCTCCACCTGCCTTCCCAGCCCAGCCCTCGGCCTCTGGCGCTGCCACACATTCAGCAAGATCCCACTCAGCAGAACGACAAGCGGAGAGAATCAGTCCTGCAGTATCCTGCAGATTGCAGCCTGTCACGGCCTCCCATGTGGCTGTTGGATCTCCAAGCCTTTCCTTGTCCCAGAGCCACTTGGTGTGTGTTCCTCTTGTCACACTCACACTCACAGATGTCCCTAGAAGACCTCTTCTCTTCTCCTCTAGGAAGGATACACCCTCTCTAGAATGTGACTCCTTTCAATTTATTTGTGTTCAATTTTTTTTTTTTGCTTTGTTTTGGTTTTTAAAAGTTTAGAAATAGGCTTTTTTTTTTTTTTTTTGCAGCACACCCACAGCATGTGGGACCTTAATTCCCCACCAGGTATTGAACTCATGCCCGCTGCATTAGAAGCACAGAGTTAACCATCGGACCACTAGGGAAGTCCCCTTCAATGTTTTCTTTAACGCACTTTTTGAAAAGTTTATCCATTTTTGTCTCAGCGTTATAGAGAAAGCAATGGTCTTGATCTCTGAAAGGTAGCAGTGAGCAGTGGTGTGAAGCAAGATCTTAATTCCCTGCCCAGGAACTAACATTGGGAAGCCTGGATGAGAAGCAGGGATCTTGGCCACCAGACCTGCAAGGGCTAGAGGCTAGAAGCTATTTTCCCCTGGATCTTTGCCCCTAGTGAAAAATGCATTTATCAGGGAGGCAGACACTATAAATGCAGGTACAAAGTTTATTACTAGAGACATACCACAACAACAAGTGGGAAAGCAGGCAGAGAAACAATGTGTTTAGTTAGGACAGAAGCAAGGCAGAGATGCATTCCTGGAGAGAAAGGGTGTGGGCGTCCCCCACAGTAAGGAAATGTCCAATAAAAGAGGCAGTTAAGTCATTCATATAGATCAGTTCTTCTGGATCTTTGTCTCCCTTCACACCCAGTATCTGGTTTCTTTTTCCACACCTGACCTATCCTGGTATACCCCACTGGTGCGCATGCACCCTCAGCCAAGATGGATCTTGAAGTGAAGGCTTCTGGGAGGAGCAAGACTCATTATGGCCTGGCATTATCCTCTGACTTTTGACCCACAAGGAGTCTTTCTGGGCATGTGCAGTGTCTCCCTTGTCCCAAAAAGGGGAAAACAGAGATCTCTTAAGCCTTTATTCAAACAGAGCTTTGTCCCCTCTTTGTCCTTGCCATGCCTATTTCCTTAAGGTGTTTACAAGAGATGAACACTGGCTATTTACCCTGTTTCTGTTGTTACTTCCATTTTGGAGGGCAAGCAGGAGGCTGATTGTAAATGCCTTAACTGGAGCCCACCTGTCTCTTTCAGGAAATGCTAACAGTTGAAAGTATCCAGCATGAAATACACTTCTTTATGCCCCATTAAATGCAAACAGGAGGCCAGTTGTAAGTGTACAACCTGGAGCCCATCTATCTCCTACCTTAGTCTATACCAACTATCTACAGGTAGTTGGAAGAATCACTTTGAAAAAGCAGATTTCGTCCTCCCTGTTAAGGCTCATACAGTGGAAATTACACTGGCTGTTATTCCATATCCTCTAGTGATTTTGTTTGGACATCATGTGGAATAATTTTCTTTCTCTCATGTATTTTAGCTGAAAATCCAAATTCCCTGAACATGATTATCTACCGCAGAAGGCCCAGACTGGTGGATGTTTTCTGCAGATATATTTTCTTTAGTTTGTACATGTGTGTGTGTGTGTTCACATGTTTAATTTTAATTTGCTTGCAATATTTAAAAATTGAGGGTTTTCACATGAACATTTCTATGTCCACATTTTCATTTGTCAAGAGTGACCTCTGAAAGCATTGGTTGGTCTTGCACTCCTGCGTGGCCATGATGAGCTGAAGTAGGACAGTGACCCCCACCCACAGGACTTGCACTCTCATTACCTGCCTACAGGCATTTGAAGTTGCAGCTCCTGACCTGAGTGAATTGGAACTGACATGAGGGAAGGCTCCACAGTGGCATCCCATTGTACTTGGAATAAATCCAAGAATACATCCAGGTCCATGCCATGACCTAAAAAACCCCACACGGTCTGATCCCTGCCCCCTCCTCCCCCTGACTCATTCCATTGCCTTTTGCTGCCCTTCAGATCCGTCAAACATACCTCAGCTCAGGCCTTGGCTATCTCCTCCGCACCTCTGTTTCCCCTCAGAGAATCACATGGCTCATTTTCTAACTTTATTCATGTCTCAGCTCAAACATCACCCCTCAGAGAAGATTTTCCTGGCTGTCACAACTAAAGTAGCACTTTTACAACTCTATTTGGGCTTTCCAGGTGGCGGTAGTGGTAAAGAACCCCACTGCTAATGCAGGAGACGTAAGAGATGTGGGTCTGATCCCTGCATCAGGAATATCCCCTGAAGGGAGAGCATGGCAGCCCACACCAGTGTTCTTGGCTGGAGAATCCCATGGACAGGAGCCTGGTGGGCTAGAGAGTCAGACACAACTGAAGCAACGAAGCATGCACATGACTCTATTTGGGTAGAACATATCTATCTGAAATTTTTGTTTAAATAAATCACCCACACTATTTATTCCATTTTATTTGTGTCTATAGCTCTCCAATGTTTTTTAAATGCTCTTTCATCCGTGTTTGTCTCAGTGTTATAGAGAAAGAATGGTCTATTCCAACCATCATAGCCTAACAGAGAATCACTTTGTAAAAGTAGATTCTGTCTTCCCTGATTAGACTCATACAGTGGAAATTGTACTGGCTGATATTCCACATCCTCTACTAACTTTGTTTGGATATCATGTGGAATTTTCTTTCTCTCAGAACCCAGATATGAGTTCTGTGAGGACAAATATTCTTTTCCTTTTCACTTCTGTACCCCAGCAGCTGCATCACTGCCTGGCACTTATATATTGTCAAATAAATAGATGCCTGAATGGTGGCTTTTTTTCTTTTACTCAAATAATTGGTCTCATGGACCAATTATTCCAAAAGGAATAATTTTCCTTTTCAGAGGAAGGAGGGAGTTGAATTCATCACTTCTAACATCACTTCTAATTTGAACCTTTTGTTCTTCTCACCATCATCCTCATAGCAATTTGTAGGTTTCAATCTAGCCTCCCTGTCCTCTTGGGAAATGTAAGAAAACGCCGCGGGAAGAAAAAGCCACCTCTAGGACCCGTAAGTAAAAAGGCCTTTATTGGGGCGGTTGCTCTCGGGCAGAACTCCCAAGGACAGGCAAGCGAGGGAAGCGAGGAGTCTGCGAGGTGGGGAGGGGTGCGGGAAGGTTTTATAGTGAGGGCTGGCAGACAGGCCAAGTTTTTCCCATGTAAGGCAACAGGTGCGGACCACAGCAGGGGTTGGTTGCCCATGGTCTTTCTGGCATTTCCCGATTGGATCGGGGCTCCAAGGCCGGCCCCCGGGGTCGGGTCCGTTCCCTGGTTCCGGTTTGGTCATCAGCCGCCCCTGGTGCTGACCGGATGCCCCCCTTTCTGGCCACGTTTCAGGCAGCTCGCCCTTTCATCCCGGCCTTTTGATATAGGATAAGGGGCGCCGAATCTCTCTGGCTACTTCCTGCTGAACGGGGGCGACGTGGGGAAAGGGTGGTCGGGATGTTTTGGGCTGGCTCTTAGATTTGGTGGAGATCTCTCGGAGTGGACCCTGAGTACTGCTGTCGCAGCACCATCAGCTGAACCGCGTTGGGCCTTTGTCCCAGCTGGCACATGTTTAGGGTCACGTTTGACAAGTAGCTGAGGATATAAGGCTCAAAAAGAAGAAGGGTTAGCACTACAAGGACAAATATGAAAATGGGCTTCCACCAACTGAACTTGAACCAGGAAGTAATCTCATCTAGAAGAGAGGGGGAGCTGTCACCCAACCGGGAGATACTGTCTCTTACCTCAGTCAAAGTGTTAGAGACATTTTGGGAGAGATCTGGGATATATACACAGCACCCTGTCTTGATAATAGCGCAGGTCCCTCCCTGGGCAGCTGTGAGAATGTCGAGGGCCATTCTGTTTTGTAGTCGACCTGGGTCACCACTAACAAGGAAATACAGTCCCTCCTGCTCTGGCTGCTTGCTGCCCAGGGCCCCATGGACGCTGGGGCCTCCAGGGTGGGCTGGGGACTGGCCAGCTCTGGGTGAGTCGAGGGGCACTCATGGGCCACTATGAGGGCGTGACTGCCTGCACACGCCCAGCCCTTGGCCTGCTCCCACCTCTGTCCCTGTCAACACATCCTCGAACCCCCGCATCCAATCCATGTACCCTCATCCCTGCCTCCTCGGGGCGCCATGGACCCCCTTCTGTCACCTGTTCCCTCCACCACTCCCTGCCACACCAGCGCTGGCTGCCTTCCACCACGCCCGCGCTACTGTCCCTGAAGGCCACCCTCTGTGGCCACGGCCCCCTGGGCTTCTTCCGTACCCCCTGAGGTCCCTCTATTCACCCCTGCAAGCTTGGCCAGTCTCCAACCCTGAGGGAGGACCGTCCAGGTGAGCTGAGTGGTCAATTGGGTGTCAGGATCTGTCCAGGTGAAAGCGAAGAGAAACTGGCAATCGGAATGAAGTGGAATAGTAAAGAAGGCATCTTTGAGATCAATGACAGTGAAATGAGAAGTTTGAGGAGGAATTGAGGAAAGAAGAGTGTAAGGGTTAGGGACCAGCGGGTGTGCAGGATGAATCTAACTGACAAGACAGAGGTTGTGTCTGGAGAGGACATGAAGGTCGGCCGTCAATTCCCATAACCAAAATCTGAGAAGGATGCAAAATGCCCCCAAAGGAAGGAAGAACCGAATAGGTAGCCCCGTATCAACCAGGAAGTTGATAAACTTACTCGCTACCTGGAGCGTTACCCTGGGCTCGGCTTGGGTGATCGGAGTCCCTGAGTCTGGGCGGCATCAGTCTTTGTCGAAGCTCAGCAGCTCCAAAGCCGGAGCAGGGCAGGAAGTCTCCCTAGGGCGCTCTGGTCCCTGGACCCTAGAGGCCGGGGCCCGAGAGGCCTGGGGACAGTCGCTGGCCCAATGTCCTCGTTGTTTGTACAGTGGACATGGCTTGGATGGAGGGCGCGGGTTAGGGCATGCTTTGGCCCAGTGTCCTTTTGGCCGCACTTGAAGCAGGCCCCCGGAGGGGGTTTTGGGACCCCTAACCCGCAGCCGGCCGCAGGGCCGCCACCAAGGCTTGGGTTTGCTGGTTAAAGAGACTTGCTTGCTGGTTGAGGAGGCTAGCCTGAAATTCGGCCTTTGTTTAAGCCTTGCCTTTTGGCTGGCCTCGGCTTCTTCCTCCCGGGCATTGTAAACTTTGAAGGCCATTTTTACCAGATCTCGGATAGGGGTCTGAGGACCATCCTCAGCCTTGGCCAGCTTTTTCCGGATATCAGGAGCTGACTGAGAGATAAAACGGCTGGCCAAGGTGGCTGCCCCTACAGGGGACTCAGGGGACAGTCTAGTGTATTGAATAAGGGCCTCAGTAAGCCGATTGAGGAACGTAGCTGGATTTTCGTCAGGCCCCTGAGTCACCTCGTCCAGCTTAAGGAAATTTACAACCTTATGAGAGGAAACTTCCATGCCGTCAATGAGACATTCTATCATATATCGTACTCGCAGCTGGCCACCACCCCCTCCTGATAATTCCAGTCAGGATCGGTGTCAGGTACTGCCTGGGCCCCTGGGGGGCGTTCCGGAGAGGGGTTAGCAAAATGCCGTTGGTCGGCCTGAGTTTTAGCTGCAGTCCACATAGCCTGCCTTTCTTCTGGGGTGGTGGAGGACCCCAGAATAACATAGATGTCTTGCCAGGTCAGAGCATAGGCGCGAGTTAAGCCCATAAACTGTTTAATGTATTGAGTAGGATTGGAAGAAAAAGAGCCCAGCTTGGCTTCAATCTGTGCCAGGTCCTGAAGAGAAAAGGGGACATGGACCTGGGCTAGGCCCTCGGCTCCGGCCACCTGCCGCAAAGGAAGCAGTGGAGCCGCGGCCGAGGGAGCCGGAACGAACGGAGCCGGAACGGATGGAACCGGAACGGACGGAGGAGGTTCCTGTAGATTGTCGCGGGAGCGAGTGTGCGAGCTGACTGGGGAAGGCAGCGGAGTTAGCGGGGGAAGAGGGGGATAAAGAACAGGAGCGGGCGTTGTCGGGGCCTGATCCGGGGGTGAAATCTCCTGGGCTGACGTGGAAGCCGGGGAGGGCGAAGTAGGAGGAGTGGAAGGAGTGGAGACTGAGGCCGTAGAAGACGCGTACGGAGGAGGAGCAGTCAGTTCTTCCGGGAGGGACAGTGAAAGCAGAGGACTCGGGAGAAGTAGGGAGGGGCTTGGCCTGAGGGGGAGGGAGCCGGAGGAGGCATGATTAAGAGGATCTGGCCGGGGGAGCATGCAGCACATAGGATGGGGCGGGAGCGCAACGCCCAAAAGGCCTGGACGTAGGGGACCTCAGACCATTTTCCCGTTCTCCGGCAGTAATTATCTAAATCACGGAGGACGTCAAAGTCCAATGTCCCTGTGGCTGGCCAGTGAGCCGTTATCTAGAGAATATTGAGGCCAGGCCTGTGAGCAAAAAAAAGTAAGCTGTTTGGCGCGGACATGTCTCTTTAGTCTTAAGGTCTGCAAATTAGCCAATAAGCATTCTAAAGGGGTTAAATCTTGGAGTTTGGGTTCGGGTTTGGAGACTGTCGATCCCATAGCGACCACCAACAGCGTAGGCAGACCCCGGTATCCAAACGTCTTTGGACACGCTGGGGGAAGCCGGAATGGGTCCAGGCAGCCGATCAGGACGTCTCCTTCACGGTCTGCGGGACCGGAATGGGCCGAAGCCGGAATGGGTCCAGGCAGCCGGTCAGGACGTCTCCTTCACGGTCTGCGGGACCGGAATGGGCCGGCCGGAATGGGCCGAAGCCGGAATGGGCCGAAGCCGGAATAGGTCGATCAGCTGATCAGGACGTCTCCTTCACGAACTGATGACCGGAAGGGCCCAGTAAGTGCGCACCCGTTACAGGGCCCTAGGAAGTGGTCGCCAGGGAGTACAGACCTCAAAGCCGAAGGGACTTACCCCGTTTCCTGCCGTCCGGGAGGTTGGTCAGCCGCCTGGGTCTGGGGCTACCGCGGCGGTGGAGCTCGAGGGAGCCTCAACGGCGGGTGCCGGAGGCTCTCGCCTCGAGCCCCACGTTGGGCGCCAGATGTAAGAAAACGCCGCGGGAAGAAAAAGCCACCTCTAGGACCCGTTAGTAAAAAGGCCTTTATTGGGGCGGTTGCTCTCGGGCAGAACTCCCAAGGACAGGCAAGCGAGGGAAGCGAGGGAGTCTGCGAGGTGGGGAGGGGGTGCGGGGAAGGTTTTATAGTGAGGGCTGGCAGACAGGCCAAGTTTTTCCCATGTAAGGCAACAGGTGCGGACCACAGCAGGGGTTGGTTGCCCATGGTCTTTCTGGCATTTCCCGATTGGATCGGGCTCCAAGGCCGGCCCCCGGGGTCGGGTCCGTTCCCTGGTTCCGGTTTGGTCATCAGCCGCCCCTGGTGCTGACCGGATGCCCCCTTTCTGGCCACGTTTCAGGCAGCTCGCCCTTTCAGGAAACACCCCAAAATACCCATTTTACAGACATAGAGAGAAATGTGAATAATGTCATTCCGAGTGGTAAAAGGAAGACAGGCAGCTTCACAGGCAAAGAGGAGGTTCGAGGCTGACATGTCCCCAGAGAGGTGAAATGGAGGTAGAATGAGAAAGTCGTCAGCATCCTCATCAAGATACAGACAAGCTCCCATGGTCTGTAGGGGAGTATAACAGGTGAACGAGAGATGAGCTGCCTGACTCCATTCTAGAAGCCCCAGTGGCTACAGGCTACTAGAACCTCTATAGGTCCAGACATGCCAGATGAATTAATGGATGGAGAAATGGATAAAAGTAGATTTTACCTCAAGCCAAAACTGTTCAAGGGTGTGGGCCAGTGCTGACTTGTTCTTGCCCCAAGTTCAGATCTGAGCTATTCAGTATGGGAGCCACCAGCTAGATGTAGTCAAATTAATCAAAATTAAAGTGTAAACTGGTTCCTCAATTGCACTAGCTACATTTCAAGTGCGAATAGCCACATGGAGCTATTGGCTACCCGTTAGGCAGAACTAATCATAGAGCATTGCATCTAAGGGCTCTTGAGCAGTTCTTACTAGAAGCAGCCAAGCACCTGGCTTCCCACTGCCTGAGCTTATATCCCAGTTGCTTTCCACTGGAATCTCCGCATTCTCCCTTTCTTGCTGAAAGCGTTCATAATCTATGAGGACATGACCATTAAACAAAATGGATTTGGTGAAGTTCTGAGAAATAGCCCAAGACTGGCTGCAACTTTGCCCAGTTTTTGAAATGGCTGCTCAGCACCCCAGTTCCATCTTGGACTCACTTCTTTGGAACTACTATGGACTCCAGGGCACCAATATGTCGTGGGAGCCCAGGTCTTTTCCTGTGGCTTCCCACTGTTCCCAAGGGCCTGGACATTACTCAACCATGTCCCGCTGAGCATCACAAATCACCCTCTATCTTTAAAAAAACAAAAACAAAAAGCAGACTCACTGGAGTTACTCCAATTCACTTTTTTCTTTGAATTCATGACTTCTTTTGATGTTTATCAACACATCACGACCTAGAGTGCTTGCCAAGACCGTGTCTAGGCTTTCGTGATGTATCATCTCCCCATAGCTTATTGCAGGAACTTCCCACCTCTTTCGGGGTCCAAAAGATCCTTGCGCAGCCCAAGTTGGCAAGATGCCAGGAAACAAGGCCTCTGCTCTCAGCTCAACATCTTACTCATGAGCCTTTGAGAGTTAGTGCATCTTGGGGAAGGAGTCCAGGAAGATGTTTGGCTTTGGAATAACTACAAAGGTCAGCTAAGGAAGTTAAATAAGCCGGGAAATCGTGATTATGGCCAACACGAGACAAGGTGATGAAGTTGAGGTGTTTATCGTTGGCTTCTCTTCAAGCTCCCTGAGAAACTTCTCTTTTATTTTTCCTTTTTGTCTCCTTGCTTTAAGCCTGTCCAGGACTCTATCCTGCCTGCTCACTCCTTCAGGGCAGTAACGTTGAGGCTGTTTATCTGTTTTTCTCTCCCATGGAAATTTCATTGGTTAAGACCAACCAGCTTAAACAAGTTAATTTGCTTAAAGATAAGAACCCTTTTCCTGGTTCCAAAGATGGGCTTCAGAGGGCAGTGAAGACTTAAGATACTACAATTTTGTGTGTGTGTTTTGAAGGAACAGTGAATGATAGTGTTAGTCATTCAGTCATGTCAACTCTTTGCAACTTCATGGACTGTAGCCCTCTAGGCTCCTCTGTCCATGGAATTCTCCAGGCAAGAATATTGAAGTGGGTAGTCATTCTCTTCTCCAGGGGATCTTCCCCAGCCAGAGACTGAACTCTGGCCTGCATTGCAGGCAGATTTTTTTACCATCTGAGCCACCAGGGAAGCCCTTGACGTGAGAGTCACTCAGGCATGTCCGACTCTCTGAGACCCTTTGGTCACCCAACAAAGAGCCTTGGATTTCATCAGGTTCTAAAACTATGCCCACAATCTCAAAAAGGTTGAAGACACTGCTGGTGAATATTATCAGTTGATCATTGCAGGGGTTTCTTCTCAGGTAATGTTTGCTTTTAACCACCGCATGAAGGAGAAACCATCCTCTGATAAATATTTCTGCCTCAGGAAATAATAATAGGGAAGTTTTAGGGCCAGAGGCAAGAGAGGTCAGAAAGCCCCCTTCAGAGCAGGAAGCAACCTCTTACTGCCTTTGGGGTCATATGCAACCATCTCCACTTAGGGTCAAGGGAAGCTTCTCGAGGTTGCATTGCTTTTCACGGAATACAAAACCTTGCCACTCTCCATAAAGAAAATGTATGTTTTCTCCCATGGTAAGCGGGAGTAGGAATAAATTGAAAGATTGGAACTGACACACACACACTACTATAAAATAGATATCTAATAAGGACCTACTGTATAGCACAAGGAACTCTGCTCAATACTCTGTAATAGCCTATATGGGAAAAGAATCTTAAAAAGAGTGGATAGATGTATAACTGATTCACTTTGCTGTATACCTGAAACTAACACAACATTGTAAATCAAGTATGCTACTGCTAAGTCACTTCAGTCGTGTCCGACTCTGTGCGACCCCACAGACGGCAGCCCACCAGGCTCTGCCATCCCTGGGATTCTCCAGGCAAGAACACTGGAGTGGGTTGCCATTTCCTTCTCCAATGCATGAAAGTGATAAGTGAAAGTGAAGTCACTCAGTCGAGCCCGACTCTTAGCGAACCCAGGGACTGCAGCCTACCAGGCTCCTTTGTCCATGGGATTTTCCAGGCGAGAGTACTGGAGTGGGTTGCCATTGCCTTCTCCGGTAAATCAAGTATACTCCAATTTAAAAACTGTATGTTTGCTTTAGAAATTTTTAAAAAACGAATCAGGCTTAAGAGGTTACAGGTGAATTCTGTGAAGTGGTGGCGGGGCGTGCTGAGGGGCCAGGAGACAGCTTTTGTCCCCACTCTCCCGTTCATTTGCTGAGCAAACTGCTGAGAATGCTTAGCCTCTCTCAGCCTCAGTTTTCTCATTTCTAAAAAAAAAAAAAAAAAACTGTGCAACCCTCTCCAGTCCTGTGATTCTAAGAAAGATGCCAAAAGTCTACTTTCAATAAAAATTTTGTACTGCCCTTTATTGAGATGGAGCAGTTGTTTTTAATTTCTGAATGTGGGGGGGTGAGGGGATATCCAACCAAACACTAAGTTGTTTTCTTCCTTTTTAGTATGTTAGCATCTTGTCCGAAAGAGCAAAACCTGCTCTTGAAAGCTTCAAAACAGTTTGTGGTGGGATTGCGATTTTTGTCTCCGAAAGATTAATTGGAAACAAACTCTAAGGAAGAAAATTCAAAGCCCATTTCTATGCTTCCTGCCTTTCAGATCTTCTAACATGTAAATGGACCATTACAAAGAGGATTAGTCATTAGAATGGTCTGCGTGAAGACCAGCATTCAGCGTTCCTTTCCTCCTCGCCAGAGTCCTGAGTGACCAGAATCCTAATGGCTTTCTTTTCAGCTTGCAGGAGGACAAGCCGCATACTAACTCCAGATCCTGTGTCCTCAACTTTAATTAACAACAATCTTAACAAACCAGGGACTCTTTTCCACCCTCAGATTGTGCCTTAAGTCAGAACATAAAGTGGCAGCGATGGGCACTCCAGATATCCACGCTCAGGAAATATAATGATTTTTTTTTTTTAAAGGATGCTGCTTTTGAACCCTGGATTCTTGTTGGCCTTTGCATATTTGCTTCTGTTCTATTTCTTATCTGGTTCACCTTTTTATACCTAAGTACTAGGGTTGAGGGTTTTGTTTTCCTGGCAAATTTCCCTAGATGACTGCAGTTTTCTGATTGCTTAAATCTCCCCATCACTGGTCTTTCCCCCTTCTTTTCTTCTTCTGATACAGAGACACCTCCTTACTTAGCAATCTCAGGTTTTCTAGCATGACTGAGAACCAGGAGGCAAGCCAGCAGCACCAGTGAATAGACAAGGTCTTAATACCAAAGCTGTGAAATGTTAACCTTCACTCAAACCAGCTTCCTTTCACATTACATATAATTGTATCTGGTGGGGGGGTGGGGTGGTGGGGAAGCATTTAAGTGTGTGGTGGAGAGGAAGGGCTGGGCAGGCATGGGAGAGAAAAAGTCTCTAACCACTAGCCTATCAGGTAGGAAAGAGAAGGCAGTGAAAAAGAAATAAAAGGAGTATCAAAGGATCTTTACAATCTAGAATATTCAGTAGTGAGATAAAAGAATCATTTACCTCAGTGGATTTCTTTGGAAGGAATGATGCCAAAGCTGAAACTCCAGTACTTTGGCCACCTGATGTGAAGAGTTGACTCACTGGAAAAGAATTTGATGCTGGGAGGGATTGGGGGCAGGAGGAGAAGGGGACGACAGAGGATGAGATGGCTGGATGGCATCACGGACCCAATGGATGTGAGTCTGAGTGAACTCCGGGAGATGGTGATGGACAGGGAGGCCTGGCGTGCTGCGATTTATGGGGTCACAAAGAGTCGGACATGACTGAGCGACTGAACTGAACTGAACTGAACTAATCTGAACAGCAGCCTATCTGGAAAAGGAGTTCAATTCAGTCACTCAGTAGTGTCTGACTCTTTCTGACCCCATGGACTGCAGTACACCAGGCTTCCATGTCCATCACCAACTCCCGGAGCTTGCTCAAACTCATGTCCATCAAGTCGGTGATGTCATCCAACCACCTCATCCTCTGTTGTCCCCTTTTCCTCCCACCTTCAGTCTTACCCAGCATCAGGGTCTTTTTCAAATGAGTCAGTTCTTTGCATCAGGAGACCAAAGTATTGGAGCTTCAGCTTCAGCATCAGTCCCTCCAATGAATATTCAGGACTGATTTCCTTTAGGTTTGACTGGTTGGATCTCCTTGCAGTCCAAGGGATTCTCAAGAGTCTTCTCCAACACCACAGTTCAAAAGCATCAATTCTTTGGTGCTCAGCTTTCTTTATAGTCCAACTCTCATATCCATACATGACTACCAGAAAAACCACAGCCTTGACTAGGCAGACCTTTGTTGGCAAAGTAATGTCTCTGCTTTTTAATAAGCTGTCTAGGTTGGTCATAGTTTTCCTTCCAAGGAGTAAGCATCTTTTAATTTCATGGGTACAGTTACTATCTGCAGTGATTTTGGAGCCCCCCAAAATAAAGTCTCTCACTGTTTCCATAGTTTCCCCATCTATTTGCCATGAAGTGATGGGATCGGATGCCATGATCTTAGTTTTTTTCAGTGCTGAGTTTCAAGCCAACTTTTTCACTGTCCTCTTTCACTTTCATCAAGAGGCTCTTTAGTTCTTCACTTTCTGCCATAAGGGTGGTGTCATGTGCATATCTGAGGTTATTAATATTTCCCCCAGCAATCTTGATTCCAGCTTGTGTTTCTTCTAGTCCAGCATTTTGCATGATGTACTGTGCATATAACTTAAATAAGCAGGGTAACAATATACAGCCTTGAAGTACTCCTTTCCCAATTTGGAATCAGTCTGTTATTCCATGTCCACTTCTTGATCTGCATACAGATTTCTCAGGAGGCAGGTAAAGTGGTCTGTTATTTCCCATCTCTTTAAGAATTTTCCATAGTTTGTTGCAATCCACATAGTTAAAGGTTTTGGTGTAGTCAATAAAGCAGAAGTAGATTTTTTTCTGGAACTCTCATGCTTTTTTGATGATCCAATGGATGGTGATAATTTGATCTCTGATTCATCATAAGTTCATGGCATTTGGTCCCATCACTTCATGGCAAATATATGGGGAAATAATGGAAACAGTGTCAGACTTTATTTTGGGGGCTCCAAAATCACTGCAGATGTTGAAATTAAAAGATGTTTGCTCCTTGGAAGAAAAGCTATGACCATCCTAGACAGCATATTAAAAAGCAGAGACATTACTTTGCCAACAAAACTCCATCTAGTCAAAACCATGATTTCTCCAATAGTCATGTATGGATGTGAGAGTTGGACTGTGAAAAAGCTGAGCACCGAAGAATTGATGCTTTTGAACAGTGGTGTTGGAGAAGACTCTTAAGAGACCCTTGGACTGCAAGGAGATCAAACCAGTCAAACCTAAAGGAAATCAGTCCTGAATGTTCATTGGAAGGACTGATACTGATGCTGAAGCTGAAGCTCCAATCCTTTGGCCACCTGATGCGAAGAACCGACTCATCAGGAAAAACCCTGATGCTGGGAAAGATTGAAGGCAGGAGGAAAAGGGAACAACAGAGGATGAGATGGTTGGATGGTATCACCAGCTCACAGGACATAGCTGAGTAAGCTCCAGGAGTTGCTGAACTGAACTGTGGGGTCTAATTCCCTGACCAGAAATTGAATCCCAGCCCCCTGTGCTGGAAGTGTGGCATCTTAGCCATTGTACCACCAGAAAAGTTCTGTTTGCTTAACTTTTTGATCAGGATATAAGTTTGCTTTGTTTATGCTACTAATATTTTGTTTTTTAGCAGCAAAATCTACTTCCTAACTAATCAGCTATCAAAACTTCTGCCTAGGGATACGATTTAGGGGTCCCATTGATTATACCCCCAAATTTCACTTTTCCTTCTCTCCTTTGGCAGTGGCCATGTGATGAAATGATAAAAGTAGGATCTGAAGCTCAACCTTGACTCCACCAATTACTAAATTTTCATTACAAAATGAGAATTCTAAGTTGCTCAGTCATGTCCGACTCTTCGCGACCACGTGGACTGCAGCCTACCAGGCTCCTCCATCCATGGGATTTTCCAGGCAAGAGTACTGGAGTGGGGTGCCATCACCTTCTCTGAGAATTCTAAGAGTTAATATTTAATAATGCTTCTGCACCATGCTTGTTTATGTGCATTATCTCATTTAACTCTCACAACAGCCTTAGGAGGTAGGTACTGATACTATTCTAATCTTGGGGATCCAGCTAAGCACCTTTCCAGAAAGCTTTCAGATGATGAGATGCAAAGCAGGGATTTGGACCCAAAGTTTCGTGAGGGCCAGCAACACTTAACCACCTCCCTTTGCACCAAACTTTCTGCCTTGGTGAGAGTTTCAAGGCTGAAATACAGCACCAAGAACATAGCTGTCTCTTTACAAACAGGTTACTACTGAATTTGCTGATGGTGTCCTGAGTCTGCCTCTTAGAGCTGAAACAATGCATTACCTGTTGACCTCGTCCTTTTGATTGAAATAATCTTCCTTTAGTCAAGATAGCTAAAAGTCTTTGATTAAATTACAATAAATCACTTCTAGTTAACCAAGGAAATTTCCTTTCTCCTCCTTTTCCTAATTTATTTTTAGTCAAAATCTCAGCCCTACATCTCTCCAAGGCCACCGTCCATTGATGATTACTCTGAGTCATCAGGAAAAGTTGATGTTCTATTCAAAATGCTTTGGAAGGCAGGGAAGTTACGCCAACAACAAACCCACATGCTGAGAGAGGGCTCCCCCACCCCGATGTGGGAAAGAGACAAAAGCCAGCCTTCTGTCCTTTCCTTTCTCACGCAGGTGGGAAAAAGAAGAAATAAACACTGCTTGGTGCCAAACATGAGACTCTGGAACCTGAGTCCTATCAAAGCTCAGAAAGGGAAAAATTGTAAAAGAAACACGAGTGTGAGAGGAAGAAGGAGAAAGAGGAGAAGAGAAAGGAGGAAGGAAAGTAGGTGATCCGCAAGGATATTCTTCTAAAACGGATAAAGGGAAAATCAGGTTCTGCCTTATTCTTTCGGACTCATTCTGCTCCCACCTCACACTGTGAATGGGCTAACGGCAGGTGAGGTAACGCCATGTGGGAGCCCCCTGAAAAACCACCAGATTCCGGCCCTTCTCTACCTGACCTAGACAGCAGCAATCTTCATCCCATGGTGGGAGGAAAATGCATTGTCATGTCTCACAGAAAAAGAAGTAGAATCTTGAAGATGAAAACTTATTCGAGATATATGGGTATTAAGTGAGATTTTCTCTAAAAAAATTTTTGGAGTATAGTTATAGACCTGAGATTTTAAACGCAAGGTTTTCAGATGCCAGAATGGACTAAAAAAAAAAAAAGACTAAAATACACAGTATTAATCTGATATGGAGCTCGAGCATTCTCCTTAGATTACTTCCTCTGTTAGCTATCGAATAGAGCATCTTTCTTTTTCCATTCAGCATCTATTAAGCACCAACTATGTCCAGCTGTTAAGATATAAGAACGTGATTCCTCCTAACATCAGATTCACAGACTGATGGAGAAGGCAAAGATGAGCCATATAAGTGTTAAGAATATAAAGTGTTAAGAATGTTACAAGCACTACAACAAGACTACCTGCAGGATAAAGTAACAAAGATGGTTACCAGTCATGGAGTGCTGGCTTTGAGCTAGGCACAGTGGTGAGAGCTTTGTCTGTGGTTTAGAAAAGCAAGACCGAAGAACGGGGAAACAGTTTTACCGAGGGTGGGATTAGCATGCCAGATTTAGCAAATGAAAATACAGAATCTGCAGTTAAATTTGAATTTCAGACAAACAACAAACACTTTTCTGGTATAAGTATGTCCATGTGATATTTGAGATATACTAAAACACTACTGATCATTTACCTGAAATTCAAATTTAATTAGGAGTCCTGTATTTTATCTGGGAATTTTAGATGAGGAGACTAAGAGAGCTGTAGAGTATGTTTCACAGAGAAGGTGAGTCTGGAAGATAAGTAGTTTTTCTCCAGATAAAGAGTAGAATGGAGGGAAGGAAAAGAGAGGAACAGAACTATTTAATCTCTAACCTTAGATGAATCATAGCCGTGAGAAAAAGAAAGACCAATAGCATTTCACAGGGATGTGTTAAGCCAATATCATTTCAAAATCATTCCTTTTTGGAAATAAGTGGGAAATATATTAAAATATAGTTACCTTGTAATTATGAGATCTCCCATTGAGTTAGGTGGAAGTGAAAGTGAAAGTTGCTCAGTCGTATCCGACTCTTTGCAACCCCATGGACTATACAGTCCATGGAATTCTCCAGGCTAGAATACTGGAGTGGGTAGGTAGCCTTTCCCTTCTCCAAGGGATCTTCCCAACCCAGGGATCAAACCCAGGTCTCTTGCATTACAGGCGGATTCTTTACCAGCTGAACCACAAGGGAATAGGTGGAGGTGGAAATAAATAGGTGAGGTGAAAAGCTCATGGTTGCCAAGTAACTAATTCAAGATGTAGGCTTCTCCTCTTCAAGGGTAATGGGGATGCTGTGCTTTAAAGGAATACCTTCTCCCCTCTCAGAGAAAAGCTCAGAGTGGAAAAGAGTAGGTTGAATAGTGGAATAACAGTTTTTTCACTCTCCCATGCCTGGCCAGGTGACATGAGCTAAAGAGTTTCCCCGTGTCAGTTTCAGCTTCCTCCTCTATGAAATCATAACCCTCCTCCCCCAGCTGATATCTAAGGCCACCTCCAGAGCTCACAATGATCCAGTTTTAAGTAGTGAGGCTAAGTCATGTCAGCTCTCAGTACAACCACATGAGGAGGCAGCTTGGTTCTCCAGCCTTCCTGACGATTCTACAAGCTCCCAATATTCCTCCAGAAAATGAACTCTTGCTCTTTTTAGCTAGAGTTGGTCTCTGCTGCTTTCAATCAAAGAATCAAGGAACTTCAGATCACTGCGGGGTGGGGGAAGAGAGGTAGGAAGGTCAACTACATTTTTGAAACTCAGGGTTAAACAAAGCCACACTGTATTCTTTACTGGAGTACTTCTCAGAGCCTTTAACATGGTTGTGACTTTGTGACCCTCCAAAAGAGAATATAGAAAATATTTGAAGTTGCAAAAACCATCTTTATCATAGACTCTTTTGCTGTTTGGTTAGAGCAATTTGGAAGACCGGTAGCCTGCGGTTCCTGACACCTGAGGCTTTTTGACTTTTATCATTGTGTTAAACATATGTAAAGTCTGACCTACCAGCCAATTTTAGGATCTTAGGCGAAGAAACTAAATCTCTCAGTTGTTCTTCACTCCCATGAAGTACCAGGCACAGATGACTACCGTAAAGCAAAATTGTACTTTACACTCATTGCAAACCAGCCATCCCATAACTGCAAATCACAGAACGCTCTTTTTGAGGCGGAGGGAGCTGACCCAGGTCACTTTGCCAAAACCAATTTTCCTGATTACTTTCTGCCTGTCTGGGATTCCTGTGGTTTCCACTGGTAAGGTGATCCCTCACTCCCTTACATTGTTACCATTGCCTCCGCTGTGTCACGGGACCCGGGAAGGGCTGCCTGTCTAGAAGATAGAGGACGCGTGCTCCAGGCGTGGCCAAATGTTGATTATTCAGAGCTAGTTCAGAAGCAATTCCGTCAGCAAATTCTGTTATCAGTGATTCGGCTGCCAGCACAAAGGGCACTGTGTTAACTCAAAGTTTTATTTGATTCAAAGTTTTTATCCAATATGTCTCAAAGCCATGCCACATGCTAGGCTTTTTCACATCATCTCAAGCTTTCTGTTTAAGTTCTTACCCAAATAATTGTGTTTTAAGTCTTTATGAACTTCTGGGGTATACAAGCTCTTCTAGTATATTGTCTAGAAAACAGGGACACTGATCTAAAAGAACTGTGGATTCTTACTCATCCAAGTGACTCCTGGGTACCTCCGGCAGGAACTCCTCGGCATTCTGTGTTTGAACAAGAAAAGCAGACGTGCAAAAATGCAGGCCACGAAGGCTTCAGCTTACAAGAAAAACTGGAAAAAAAATATTTATAATAAAAATTGATCTAAAGTTTGGGCCGGAAGTTATTATTAATTCCTAAAGACTTTCTTCAATAAAGAAAATTCATTTAACGCAAAATTTCTGTTGACTAAAAAGAGGAGAATGCATTCTACTCTGTAGTGTTAATGACTAAGCAGCTTGCTAAGGGTGTTACATGTGTGTATTACATATACATTTTGGGGGTGGGGCACGCCACACGGCACATGAAATCTTAGTTCCTGGACCAGGGATTGAACCCTGGATCTCAAACACCAGGGAAATTACATGCACATTTTAATTCGTAAAATAGGCATTATAAGAGAGCTCCTTTTATTGTTATCCTCATTTTACAGAGGAAGAAAGTAAGACAGAAGAGCTTACAAAGTTTGCCCAAGGTCATACAGTTAGCAAAAAGCAAAGCTAGGATTTAACACAGGACTGTCTGACTCCAATGCTTACTATGCCCATGACTACCACACTATATTCCTAATAGTGTGGCTGAGACATTGACACAAGACCTCCCGGGGCAGGTGGAGTTCGAAGTTCATGTGCCTCTGGCCAAGAGCAGTTGCATCTGTTCAACCCTCTTCTGTCCACCTCTGCCCACAACCCTGAGCTGTACAAATTACTATCATTTTCCAAATGCTCCTG
This sequence comes from Nanger dama, assembly GCA_917880005.1. NCBI lineage: Eukaryota > Metazoa > Chordata > Mammalia > Artiodactyla > Bovidae > Nanger > Nanger dama. Next base: position 1,669,734 of record CAKJTW010000040.1, read on the forward strand.
ACATGGAAAATGATAGGAAGCATTCACTTAGTCACTTAGGGAGTCACTTTCTGATTAAAAGGTCGAAGTCTAGACTTCTCTGGTGGTCCAGTGGCTAAGACTCTGAAATCTCAAAGCAGGGGGCCAGGATTCAATCCTTGCTCGGGGAACTAGATTCCACAAGCTTCATCTGAAAGTTCTGCATGCTGCAGCAAAGGTCAGAGATCCCACATGCCACAGCTAAGACCCAGTGCAACCAAATAAATAAATAAATAGTCAAAGGATCCTGTGACAATGAACAGCTGTAAAGACATGTTTCCAAAGGGGAACAGGAGGTATCTTAATCATAAGAATGAAAGAAACCAATTATTTAATGTCTATAACATACCATGAACTTGCACATCACCTGAATCAAAAATCTATGCCCTCTTCTCTTCCATTTTACAGAAAACACACTGGATCTCAAAAGAGCTAAGTGACTTGTCCAAGGTCAAACAGCTGGTAAGTGGCAAACCTGGGCTGCAAATCTCTATTTTCTGATTCCAAATCCAGTGCTCCTTTTTCTACACTTGGCTCCTGATAGTGAATTTGAACTTGCTCCAGACAGAGAATCCCAAATCCAGAATCCAGAGTCCCGGTGGGGCCCTGCTTACTTATCTGATTAATGAGCATATGAAAACCAGAGGATTGCAAGGTCCCTCCTGGCTCCATCCTTCTGTGATTGTTTCTGAGAAATGATGCAAATGAAGTGGAAAAGGAAACTCAGGTAGTCAACTTTATGCTCCTGGCTTGTCCAGGTTCCTTGGGGTATGAGGTCAAAGGGAGTTGACCAGATTAATTTAAGTGAGAAGTGCATGACAAAATATGAGCACGAAAGGCTTTCAATGCTGACAGAACAGCAGCCTGACTTAACAAAGATTCTCTCCCACTGCAAATGCATATAAATACATATTTTACAACTTTAAAACTCATAGCCTGAAAGAAAGCAGACACACTTCCAGAAACAAAAAGGAAATTCAAAACCAGAGATGCAAGCTTCAGCTGACACACGAGGGGCCAGGAAAGAACCAAACCTGGATAAAAGGACCCATAGTAAATTTGGCCTGAAGGCAGTTCAGGCTGGAACTGAGATTTCTGCTTGAACCTAAGCTCTCAAAAATCCTTCCTGAATGTGAAAGGAGAACTAAGAGAAATCAGTCTATTGCCCAGAGAAGCAACAAGAAAGTAATAGCTATCTTTTCTGGCCTCATGGCGGAAAAAAATGCATTCTGTGAATAGTCCCAAACCCAGTCTAGGCATGGAAATTTAAGCTAACTATGTGTTAAAAGAATCTAAAGTAAGAAATTAATATAATTGCTAGTCTGTGACCCATGGGAAACCACAGGAACTTGGAAAGAAGAAAATCCAAGACAGTTTTACAGGGAATTATCCACAATCCAGGGGACATGGGACCTTCACAAGAGGAAAAGTAAAAGCTGACAGTAAAATGATTACCAACTGTGTTATGAAAAAGTACCTGGGAAGAACATTAGCTGATATAACACATGGAAAAATAATCAGCCCAAGAACTAGAAATAATGGAATAATAATCTGAAAGACACAACCAAATAAGTATGTTTAAATTGAGGGGATTAAGGGAGATAAAGTAAAAGTTAAGCAGGTAGGACTTCTAAACATTTAAGTGAACAACTTCAATAATCAAAAGAACTTCTAGAACTGAAAAATATATCATTAAAAATTTTAAATCAAATAGCAAATTAGATACACTTAAAAAGAACTAGTCAATTAGTAGATTGACTTGAGAAAATAACCTAGAATTACACGCAAGAAGATAATATAGACAATATAAATGATAGTTTAAGAGACATGGTGGGAAATGGAGTTGACTGATATATTTAGAATTTTAAATCTAAATCAAATATAAAGTCCAGAAGAGAATGGAGGGAAGAGAGTTAGAAAAAACTCAAAGAAATAATGGCTGAGAATTTATTTTCCAGAATTTAAGAAGCATGAACAAATGAGGAAGAGAGAAATAAGTAAGCATTGATTTAAAACAACAATAAAAGAGCTAATATGGAAGAGCTAAAACAAGTTAAATTATAATACTGAAGAACAATAAAGTGAATAACAGGAGAGGTAGTTTATGCTTTTGTATTTGGGAGGGAAAACAAAGAAATATTAAAAAGCCAATGAAATATGCACGATAAAAATTTACTATAATCAATAGAATTACTATAATTACTATAATCAATAGAATCATCTATAATCAATAGAAACATAGGGAATACTTTCAAGTCAATAGAGGAAAGTGGAGGAATAGTTAATAAAAATAGTGTAATAAAAGGAAGACAAAACGAAAATAGAAAGAGGGAAGGAAGAAAGGAGAATAAGAAGGAGGAAAGGCACAAGGGCAAGAAGTTACGGGTCCTCTTCAGTTCAGTTCAGTTCAGTCGCTCAGTCGTGTCCTACTCTTTGTGACCCCGTGAAACTGCAGCACGCCAGGCCTTCCTGTCCATCAACAGCTCCCCGGAGTTCACTCAGACTCACGTCCATCGAGTCCGTGATGCCATCCAGCCATCTCATCCCCTGTCGTCCCCTTCTCCTCCTGCCCCCAATCCCTCCCAGCATCAGTCTTTTCCAATTAGTCAACTCTGCATGAGATGGCCAAAGTACTGGAGTTTCAGCTTTAGCATCAGTCCTTCCAAAGAACACCCAGGACTGATCTCCTTCAGAATGGACTGGTTGGACCTCCTTGCAGTCCAAGGGACTCTCAAGAGTCTTCTCCAACACCACAGTTCAAAAGCATCAATTCTTCGGCCCTCAGCCTTCTTCACAGTCCAACTCTCACATCCATACATGACCACAGGAAAAACCATAGCCTTGACTAGACGGACCTTTGTTGGCAAAGTAATGTCTCTGCTTTTGAATATGATACCTAGGTTGGTCATAACTTTCCTTCCAAGGAGTAAGCGTCTTTTAATTTCATGGCTGTAATCACCATCTGCAGTGATTTTGGAGCCCCTTACAGAATCGAATTCTGAATTCTCAGTCCTTGTTGCGGTTTGGCGCCACCTGCTGGTGGTTGTCCGCGAGAGATTTCTGGGTCGAGCGGCTGAGGACCCAAGTCCTGCTGCTGCTGCTGCTGCTGCTAAATCGCTTTAGTCGTGTCCGACTCTGTGCGACCTCATAGACGGCAGCCCACCAAGATCCCTCGTCCCTGGGATTCGCCAGGCAAGAACACTGGAGTGGGTTGCCATTTCCTTTTCCAGTGCATGAAAGTTCAGTGAAAGTGAAGTCGCGGAGTCGTGTCCGACTCTTCGCAACCCCATGGACTGCAGCCTTCCAGGCTCCTCCATCCATGGGATTTTCCAGGCAAGGGTATGGAGTGGGGTGCCATGGCCCTCTCCGGAACCACCTCCATTACCGTCAATTCATCTCTGCCCAGCCACCTTCTCACCTACACGAAAGTTGAAAACTTTAATCCACCTCCTTCTTTAGAAAAAGGACTGGTTAGACAATGGAACTCCATACCAACATTAGGCCAAAATTCATGTTTTTACCAGGATTTATTGCTTTCAAAAAGAATGAAAGTTGAAAATTAATATTGAGCATTCAACTCAAAGAATTAGAAAGTGAACAAACTATCCCAAATAAAGTAGAAGAAAGGAAATAACTAAGATAAGTGAGGATTTAGTGGATTAGAAAATCAACAATAAAGAATATCAACAAAATCCAAGTTTTTCTCAAGTAAAATCAACATCTGACATAGAAAAATATATATATAATATTAAATTTTTTTGAATTATGTATAAATAGATGAGTTTTTAAAATATAAGTAATATTATGCCAATAAAGTTTGAAATATTAAATGGATAATTTTATTACTTTTTATATATTTAATCACTTATTTGCTTTTACATATATGAAGACATGTAGAGATCTATGCATGTAAATGATTTGATGGAAACAGTGACCAGCTTTATTTTCTTGGGCTCCAAAATCACCTTGGACGTTGACTATAGCCACAAAATTAAAAGATGCTTGCTCCTTGAAAGTAAAGCTATGACGAAACTAGACAGTGTGTTAAAAAGCAGAGACCTTACTTTGCAAACAAAGGTCCAGTCAAAACCATGGTTTTTCCATTAGTCATGTACAGATGTGAGAGTTGGACTGTAATGAAGGCTGAGCACCAAAGAATTGATGCTTTTAAACTGTGGTGTTGGAGAAGGCTCTTGAGAGTCCCCTGGACTGCAAGGAGACCAAACCAGGCAATCCTAAAAGAAATCAATCCTGAGTATTCACTGGAAGGACTGATGCTGAAGCTGAAGCTCCAATACTTTGGCCACCTGATGTGATGAGCTGACTCATTAGAAAAGACCCTGAAGTCGGGAAAGATTGAAGGCAGGAGGTAAGGGGGATGACAGGATAAGATGGTTGGATGGCACCAACTCAATGAGCATGATTTTGGGCAAAACTCCAAGAGACAGTGAAGGACAGGGAAGCCTGGTGTGCTGCAGTCCATGGGGTCACAAAGAGTCAGACACAATTGAGTGACTGAACAACAATAAATATGATAACTATGATAAAATGGTAAATATGATAACATTTGAGAAACCAGCACAACATATGAACCAGTATTTCCCAGATCACTAATGCATGATGTAACAGAATTATACACATGTTAAGAGATACATTAAAAATGCATGATAGGGGACTTTCCTGATGGTCCAGTAGCTAAGACTCTACTCTCCCAATGCAGGGGGCCTGGGTTCCATCCCTGGTAAGGGAACGAGATCCCACATGCAGCAATGAAGATCCTGAGTGCTGCAGCTCAGACCTGGGACAGCCAAATACATAAATAAACATAGATTTTTTAAAGTGGGTGCTAGAACAATAGATTTTAGTATAAAATATATGGAAAGTTTATTGATGCAGTTTCAGAACCCACATTGCAACTAAACCTCAATAAACATGCTTTTAAAGTTTTATGTATCATCAAAGAAAATATTCACAATTACCTGAAAAGACTCTGAAAATTCTCTTTTATTTTCAAATTAAATACCTGAGTGAGACCAGATTTTCATCACATACATTAACCAAAACAACATATTGTGGCAGATGGAATTCAGAAGCTGGGGTGAAAATGTAGCTGTTGTCTGGTAAGCCAGATACAAAAGACATTTGCAAAAATGTTAAGCAATGTCACACTTTCTACTAATTAGGTTTTGTTTTGGAAAACATGCTAATTTTCAAAAAAATATGTTAAATTAATATGTAATTATTTAGTGGTTGTTATATTTATGTAAATTAATGTTTTAATGTCCTCATCTTTAATTTCTAGTATAGCATACATTGATAGTTTTACCCACACAAAAAATTGTTCATGGTGGCAGGGTCCTCATTAGTTTAATTTTATTTTTTACATATGTTGGCCATTCTGCACATGATGGGGAATCCTAGATCCTTGAACAGGGATCGAACCCATGTCACCTGCAGCGGAGGTAGGGAGTTTTAGCCACCGGACCACCAGGAAATCCCCTCATTACTTTTAAGAATGCAAAGGAGGCAGAAGATCAAAGAGTTGGAGCACTGCTAACTTACAACCCCACAAGGCTTGAACTTTGTAATGAGGAAACTAAAATTTAGAGAGGATAAATCAGAGTTGTACAGAACAGGGCAAGCTCTTGTAAGGCAAGATTCAACCCAAGATCCTGGCTTCATGGTCCAGATTCTGTGCCTCTGTGCCCTGTTTCTGGGATTCTGCCAGACAATATAGCTCCGAGGTTTGGTTTCAGGATCACCCTCAATTTTGCCCGTTTTCAGTGGTGCAAAGACACTCACACTTGCTCTCCCAGGATTACTGGGAAAGGCAGCATAACCTCCCAGTTTGCTATTCAGTCATTTAGTCGTGCCCAACTTTTGTGACCCCCATGGACTGCAGCACTCCAGGCTTCCCTGTCCTCCACCATCCACTGGAGTTCGCTCAAACTCACATCCATTGAGTCGGTGATGCCATCCAACCATCTCATCCTCTGTCATCCCCTTCTCCTCCTGCCTTCAGTCTTTCCCAGCATCAGGGTCTTTTCTAATGAGTCAACTCTTCACATCAGATAGCCAGAGTATTGAAGCTTCAGCTTCAGCATCAGTCCTTCCAATGAGTCCTTCCTTTAGGATTGACTGGTTGGATCTCCTTGCCATCAAAGGGACTCTCAAGAGTTGTCTCCAAGACCACACTTCAAAAACATCAATTCTTCAGCATTCGGCCTTCTTTATGGTCCAACTCTCACATCCGTACATGACGACTGGAAAAGCCATAACTTTAACTACACGGACCTTTGTTGGTAAAGTAATGTCTCTGCTTTTTAATATGCTGCCTAGGTTTGTCATAGCTTTTCTTCCAAGGAGTAAGTGTCTTTTAATTCCATGGCCACAGTCATCACCTGCAGTGATTTTGGAGCCTGAGAAAATATAGTCTGTCACTGTTTCCATTGTTTCCCCATCTATTTCCCATGAAGTGATGGGACCAGATGCCACGATCTTAGTTTTCTGAATGTTGAATTTTAAGCCAGCTTTTTCACTCTTCACTTTCACTTTCAAGAAGCTCTTTAGTTCCTCTTCACTTTCTGCCATTCGGGTGGTGTCATCTGCATGTTTGAGGTTATTGATATTTTCCCTGCAATCTTGATTCCAGCTTGGGCTTCATCCAGCCCAAGATTTTACATGATGTACTCTGCATATATATAAGCAGGGTGACAATATACAGCCTTGACATACTCCTTTCCCAATCTGGAACCAGTCTGTTGTTCCATGTCCAGTTCTAGCCATTGCTTCTTGACTTGCATACAGATGTCTCAGGAGGCAGGTAAGGTGGTCGGGTATTCCCATCTCTTTAAGAATTTTCCACAGTTTGTTTTGGTCCACACAGTCTAAGGCCTTAGTGTAGTTGATGAAGCATAATTAGATGTTTTTCTGGAATTCTCTTGCTTTTTCTTTTTTAAAATATAAATTTATTTATTTTAATTGGAGGCTAATTACTTTACAATACTGTATTAGTTTTGCCATACATTGACATGAATCAGCCATGAGTGTACATGTATTCCCCATCCTGAAACCCCCCTCCCACCTCCCTCCCCATCCTATCCCTCTGGGTCATCCCAGTGCACCAGCCCTGGACCACCTGGACTGGCGATCCATTTCACATATGGTAATATACATGTTTCAATGCCATTCTCCCAAACCATCCACTCTCACCCTCTCCCACAGAGTCCAAAAGACTGTTCTATATATCTGTATCTCTTTTGCTGTCTCACATATTCTGGTGTCTTGTAGAGGATGGGGCCTCTATAAGTGGAAAGCAAATTGCCGACATCTGTGTCTCTTTTGCTGTCTCGCATATGATCCAACGGATGTTGGCAATTTGCTTTCCACTTATAGAGGCCCCAGCCTCTACAAGACACCGGAATTCCCAAGGCCAGGATGGGGCCTCTGTAAGTGGAAGCATGTTGTGACTGTAGGGTCTGCTACCATGTGGGTACAGGCATAGGTGGGAGAGGTGGCCACTTCTTGAACGGTCCAGGTGAATTATCCAAGTTTCCAGATTCTCCCAGGTCTTGGACTTGGCGTTTTCCAATAGGGGTTGATGAAAAGTGATCAATTTGAGATCAGGAGCTGATCAGGTTTTTTCCTGGCCTAGTTCTGCCTTACTCAGCACATGGACACTGGACTCATGTAGCTATTTAAATTGAAATTCAGGGACTTCCTTGGTGGTCCAGTGGCTAAGACTCCGTGTTCACAATGCAAGGGGCCCAGGTTCAGTCCTTAGTCAGGAAACTAGATCCCACATGCCACAACTAAAGATCTCACATGTCACAACCAAGATCAAAGATCATGAGCTTTGCAACCAAGAACTGGCATAGCCAAATAAATAGATATATTTTTTTAAAAAAGAAATTCAAATTAGTTGCAATGCAACAAAAAGAAATTTTCAGTTATTTAGTCTCATTACCTTATTTCAGGTGTTCAAGAGTCACATACCGTACATATATTTTGCCATCACTGGGGTCTTTGACTGATGTGATCTAGTGAAAAGCATGCTGGCATCACAGTGAGTTGAACCTGGACCACTAGACATGAAATATTCCTCAGATGGGGGTGATGATGAAAGTCACCAAAGAGCTCAGTCAAAATGATTATACTACCCAAGGTAATCTACAGATTCAGTGCAATTCCTATCAAACTGCCAAGGGCATTTTTCACAGAATTAGGACAACAACAAAGTAACTCCAAATTTGTATGGTGACACAGAAGACCCCAGATAGCCAAAGCAATCTTGAAAAAGAAAAATGGAGCTGTAGGAATCAATTTCCCTGACTTCAGACTATACTCCAAAGCCACAGTCTTCAAAACAGTATGGTACTGGCACAAAAATAGACATATAGATCAATGGAACATCATTAAAAACCCAGAAATAATCCCATGCACCTATGGTAAATTAATCTATGACAAAGGAGGCAAGACTACACAGTGTTAGAAAGACAGTCTTTTCAGCAAATGGTGCTAGGAAAACTGGACACCTACATGTTAAAAAATGAAAATTATAGAATGCTTTAACTCCATACACAAAAATAAGCTTAAAATGGATTAAAGATGTAAATGTGAGACTGGACACTATAAAACTCCTAGAGGAAAACATAGGCGGAACAGTCTCTGACATAAATCACAACAATATTTTTTTGTACCATCTCCCAGGATAATGGAAATAAAAATAAACAAGTGAGACCTACTTAAACTTATAAGCTTTTGCACAGCAAAGGAACAATAAAGAAAACAAAACAAAAGACAATCTACAGTTTGGGAGAAAATAGTTGCCAATGATAAGACTGATAAGGGATTAGTCTCCAAAACTTAAAAACAGCTCATGATGTTTTTAACAGCATCAAAACAAAAACTTATTCAAAAAATGGGCAAAAGACTTAAATAGGCATTTCTCCAAAGAAGACATACAGATGGCCAATAAGATGCTCAACATCACTAATTATTAGAGAAATGCAAATCAAAACTACAATGAGATATCACCTCACATCAGTCAGAATGGCTATCACCAAAAAACCCACAAACAGTAAATGCTGGAGAGGGTATGGAGAGAAGGGAACCCTCCTGCACTGTTGGTGGGAATATAAATTGGTGCAGCCACTATGGAGAACCATATGGAGTTCCTGTAAAAACTAAAGCTAGAGCTACCATATCACCCTGCAATGCCACTCCTGGATGTTTATCCAGAGAAAAACTTTGTCTGAAAGGATATATGCACTCCTATGTTCATTTCACAGTGAACCTGGAGAGCATCATACTGAGAGAAATAAGACAGAGAAGGAGAAATATATCACAGCCCTTATGTGTGGAATCTAAAAAGAAATAATACAAATGAACTTACTTGCAAGACAGAATGAGACTCACAGACTTAAGAGAACTAGCTTATGGTTGCTGGGGGAAGGGATAGTTAGGGAGTTTGGGATGGACATGAACACACTGCTATATTTAGAATGAATGGCCAACAAGGACCTACCATGTAGCACATAGAACTCTGCTCAGTGTTATATGGCAGCCTGGATCTGAAGGAAGGTTGTTTGGGGAGAGTGGATATATGTATATGTATAGTTGAGTCCTTCCGCTATTCACCTGAAACTATGCCAACATTGTTAATCATCCTTTATTGACTATGCCAAAGCCTTTGACTGTGTGGATTACAATAAACTGTGGAAAATTCTGAAAGAAATGGGGATACCAGACCACCTGATCTGCCTCTTGAGAAACCTATATGCGGTCAGGAAGCAACAGTTAGAACTGGACATGGAACAACAGACTGGTTCCAAATAGGAAAAGGAGTACACCAAGGCTGTATATTGTCACCCTGCTTGTTTAACTTATATGCAGAGTACATCATGAGAAACTCTGGGCTGGAAAAAGGACAAGCTGGAATCAAGATTGCTGGGAGAAATATCAGTAACCTCAGACATGCAGATGACACCACCCTTATGGCAGAAAGCTAAGAGGAACTGAAGAGCCTCTTGATGAAAGTGAAAGAGGAGAGTGAAAATTTTGGCTTAAAGCTCAACATTCAGAAAACTAAGATCATGGCATCTGGTCCCATCATGTCATGGGAAATAGATGGGGAAACAGTGGAAACAGTGTCAGACTTTATTTTGGGGGACTCCAAAATCACTGCAGATGGTGACTGCAGCCATGAAATTAAAAGACGCTTACCTAGATAGCATAGTCAAAAGCAGAGACATTACTTTGGCAACAAAAGTCCATCTAGTCAAGGCTATGGGTTTTCCAATAGTCATGCATGGATGTGAGAGTTGGACTATAAAGAAAGCTGAGCCTGAAGAACTGATGCTTTTGAACTGTGGTGTTGGAGAAAACTCTTGAGAGTCAGCCAGTCCATTCTGAAGGAGATCAGTCCTGGGTGTTCTTTGGAAGGACTGATGTTAAAGCTGAAACTCCAGTACTTTGGCAACCTTATGCGAAGAGTTGACTCATTGGAAAAGACTCTGATGCTGGGAAGGATTGGGGGCAGAAGAAGAAGGGGACAACAGAGGATGAGATGGCTGGATGGCATCACCGACTTGATGGACATGAGTTTGAGTGAACTCTGGAAGCTGGCGTGCTGCAATTCATGAGGTCACAAAGAGTCGGACATGACTGAGCGACTGAACTGAACTGAACTGATGAAAGTGAGTTAGTTCCTCAGTCATATGTGACTCTGTACCCCAATACAAAATAAAAAGTTCCAAAAAAATTAAATGCAACAAAAGATATTTTCAGCTCCTTAGTCTCACTACCATATTTCAAGTGTTCAAGAGTCACACATTGTACACATATTTCACCATCGCTGGGGTCCTTGGCTAATGTTATCTAGTGAGGAACATGCTGGCATCACAGTGAGTTGAACCTGGACCACTAGACACCAAATATTCACCAGATGGGGAAGGGGGGTGGTGAGGGTGGTAAGGCTGATGAAAGTCTCTGAGAAGCAGCATCTGGCCTTGGAATCGATCAGCTTTGGATTTTCCACAGTATAGTTTGTAGACTGTCTGTGTCTGACCAGGTGGGCTTCAGCTGGGCCTCAGCTGGAGTCTCAGGCATTCTGCCTTTTTGATGAGTTTCTCAGGTCATTCTTAAGTACTTCAAAGTTTAGAAGAACTGTGATAGATTAAGGCTGTGTTAATATACTAACTAACCATACAAAAGAAGTAAGATCCTCCAGTTCTCCAGGAGATTTATAACCTTGAATGTCCCAGCAAATGTCCCCACTCTCACCTTCTACATTATCCTAAGTCTAGTCCTTGGGAATTTGACTCCAGGGAGCACAGCTTCCAGGTAGGAAGATTCCCCCACACCCACCACCTCCACCCCCACCCACCCCCCGCCCAGCCTCTATAAGACACCAGAATTCCCAAGGCCAGGGAGCAGCATCTTTCTTGTGAGAAAGCCCTCACAGGCCGACTGGGGGAAAAGACCAGGAGTCCACTGGACTCCTATCCCCTCTACACGAACATATCCCAAGTTCAGGACCAAGATCTACCTGCAAAGACTCAGCCTTCTCCCATTGCGATTGAGATTTATTATTTCCCAAAACTCCATACATCTTTGCATGTTCTCTAGGGGTACTGACACAGGGCCTCAGCCCTCAGTGTTTGAGGAGCTAAGGCCAAGGTTATAAAGCATTTCAGTGGTGAGTCTGTAAGAACCCGAGAGCCTGAGCCTCTCCTTTCATTTACCAGATTGTTAGGTTTCTTAGGAATTCTTTGGGGGTGTAAACTCCAAGTAGGCGTGACCACAGCCAGGTGTGTGTTCCCTCTCCCCTAGGAGATGCGGAGGTGACTGGAATTCGGTTCTGAGTGAGCCAGGGCAGCTCATTAATCAGTGAGGGTGGGGCTGCTGGGGCGAAAGAAGTTTCCACAGATGGCAAGCTTGGAAACTCAAGAGTACTTTCTGAAATTCTCTTCAAAGCATGCAGGTGAGTATTCTGGTTTCACAGGATCTTTGCTATATCATGACTTGCCTTGGCTCAGAGCACAGGGCTTACAGAAGCCTTTGCTGGGCCCCAGCCAAGGAAGTCAGATTAGCAGAAATAGCAGAAGCAATGCACGAGGGCACAGCGTCACCTAGAACTCGGGCCTGGAAAAGAAACCCCAAGGACAATCCTACTGCAGGGCTCGGAGCTGCAGCTGGGCCACATGGGGAAGTTCAGGAGGAGAGAAGATGCCGAGCTTCCCGGGACCAGGTGACTGCTCTGCGGGCTGAACAGTCAGGAACCAAGGCAAGGCTCGCACCATCAGAACTGCTGCTGGGCCCCTGGCCAAACCCAGCTGCTCGGCGACACAGCCCAGGAGAGACACGGACTCTTCCTTCCTGCAAGGACATCGCCAATCAGGCATTTATGAAGCTCCTGGTATGTGCAAAGGAGCCTGGGTGCTTCTTCAGGGACGGGGAGGAGGAAATAAATGGAACAGAGCTTTCTCAGCCATGAAGACGCGTCTGCTCACTTATTAGTCAAAAGGTGGCGAAGAGGGGAAAGTAAGTAAACATGAAATCACCTATTAAATGTAATATAAACATATTAACGTGGTTTAAGGAACGGCACTCAAAGACAGAGAAAAATCCTTTTCTTGGTGACTATAAGGAGAAGGGGGCGGCAGAGGATGAGATGGTTAGATAACACTCACCAATAGAAATCTGGGTAAACTCCAGGAGATGTTGAAGGTCAGGGGAGCCTGGCTTGCTACAGTCCAGGGGGTCGCAAAGAGTCAGACACGGCTGAGAAACTGAACAACGAGAGGATGCTTAAGATGAATGATCTGAAAATTCTTGGCTAACTTGCAGGCTAGAAGCTGGCAAAGAGGTGTGTGTGTGTGTGTGTGTGTGTGTGTGTGTGTGTGTGTACACATGGACGCACATCCCAGAAGCATGAAAGCTAAGCTGCATCCTTCTCTGTCTGTCCAGGGTCCCTTTCCTTACTATAGCTTGTTTCTACCGTCCCATCTTCTCTCCCTCCCCTCCACCTTCATTCACCCCTCCTCCCAGGGCCTGCTCACTCGGGAGGGGCAGGGGCGACTTCATGATGAAAGAGACTAGAAAGCATATATTTTCTCCTCCTGACTGGGAATTCTCTCACTGCCTTGCTCCTTTCTGCTCCTTCCACCCGCATACCTAGCAAACCTCAGCCCCATGGCTTGCTCTGACTGTTTGGGATTATCTCCCAGTGTGTGGTAAAGAGACTTCCAGTGCCAGCAGTTCCATGCCATTTCTGGATCCAAATAAGCTGGCAGCCAAAGAAAGGCAGGCCAACACAATCAAGCCTTCCAGGGAGCCGGCCACACTTGGATCACCCCCCGGCTCCACTCACACGTTGCCCCTCACTCGTTTTCTCCTTCGTTACAACAGCAAGCAAAGGGTATGTGGATGCCAAGCCCAGGCCTGGTAAAAGGTGCTGAGGACCCCATTACTCCTCTCTGTACCTTCTGCTTCTCCCAAGGACCTCCCTGGCTGGGATGGCTAGGGCTGTTCTCCTGTGAATGTGAGTCCAAGGTAGGGGCCATGCCAGCCAGCCCCCATCATGCGGAGAAGAGGGTTTCCTGGTCCCTCAGTCCATCTCAGTTAGGCCCCAGCTAGGCCTCAGGGCCCCTGCTGCCATACAGTAAGTCCTAGCCTAGCAGTCCTTTGGTGTGGGCTCCGGTGAAGGGCCACAGGGAAAAGAATTCCCCTCTCTGAGAGCTTCCCCCACTTCCGGAGCCTGGGAGAAGCTGTGAAATGTCAGTGGTTATTATGTCATTGTTGTTATGGTCTGAGTGGTTGGGTCCGCTTGGCCGCACTTGCTGGTACTAATGAAGTCAAGGATCAGTCTCCCAAAGGCCAGCAGGCTTCGTACAGAGGAAAATGTGCTGTGTGGCCCCAACTCACCCTGCCCTCAATCAAGGGCTGCAAAGTGTGGCCTCCATCTGGCCGCAGCCGAGTGTAGTCTGGTTTAGGTCATGTTCATCTTGGAGACTTCAAAGGAAGCATCCAACTCCAGGCTCTCAGCAGCAGCAGGAACAAATAAATTAGCATCAGAACTGTTTCTTTCCTCTCCAAGCCCTAGCCTGAGACCCACAACAGTGCTCCCCAATCCCTTGGGCAAAAGCTCCTTTCTTTATTCATTTTCTTGCTTACATATGCTTGTGTAAATGGACCAGAGACAAAAAGCTACTCCCATACATATCCACAGACAGGCTGTGGGACCTTAGGCAGGTTTCCGTGCCTCTCTGAGCCTCAAGCTCTTCACTCTTAAAGTGACAGTATGAACGTATCCACATCACAACCCCACACTGTGACAATCAAATCAAATCAAAAGTGCTGTGGCAATTGTAAATTGACTCGTAGCTGCCATCGTTGTTTCTCAAGTGGATTCCTGCTCCAGAAGAGAAAAGAGGATCTTTCCAAATACTTTCTGCTCAGCAGTCAAAGCTACCCTCTCCAATGCTTGGGAATCAGACCCATTTGAAGTAAGGCATGGGTGGGACTTCTAGTTCAGATGTCTGCATAGTAATTATAATTATCTGGAAGAACCAACTAAATTGAAGTCATCACAAGTAGGCTAGGTGTACGTACTTCTTTAAACTCCTCAGGTAATTCTGAAGGAAACCAGGTGGAGAAGCCCTGGGCCAGCCCTTCAGTAATCACGTGTTCCTTAGCCTCGGGTTAAGGATATCCTACTGTTGCTGTTGTTTTAGTTGCTCAGTCCTGTCTGACTCTTTGAGACCCCATGGACTATAGCCCATCAGGCTCCTCTGTCCATGAGATTCTCCAGGCAAGAAAACTGGAGTGGGTAGCCTTTCCGTTCTCCAGGGAACCTTCCCAACCCAGGGATGGAACCTGGGTCTCCTGCATTAGCAGGTGGATTCTTTACCACTGAGCCACAGGGAAGCCCTCACCTGGGGTACCTGCTGAAAATATTAATACAAATTCCCACACTCCATCTCAGATGCTCTGAATCAAATCTTAGGGGAAATCCTAGAAAGTAGGTGGATCTTATCATTTGCAAGTTGGGAAACTGCCCTGAAAATTTTCAAATACTTAATATGTATAAGAACTAACTGAGACCCTTTTTCTAAATTGAAGTACTGTTGATTTACAACATTGTGTTAGCTTCAGGTGTACAGCTAGTGATTCAGTGATGTATCTAATACATAATGTGATGACAAACCTAGTTAGTGTGTTGAAAAGCAGAGATACTACTCTGTCAATGAAGGTCCCTATGGTCAAGGCTATGGTCTTTCCAGTGGTCATGTATGGTTGTGAGGGCTGGACAGTAAAGAAGGCAGAATACCAAAGAATTGATGCCTTAAAACTATGGTGCTGGAGAGGACTCCTGAGAGTCCCTTGGACAGCAAAGAGATCAAACCCGTCAATCTTAAGGGAGATCAACCCTGACTATTCACTGGAAGGGCTGATGCTGCAGCCGAAGCTCCAGTATTTTGGTCACCTTATGTGAACAGACAACTCACTGGAAAAGTCCCTGATGCTGGGAAAGATTGAGAGCAGAAGGAGAAGAAGACATCAGAGGATGAGGTGGCTGGACAGCATCACCAATACAATGAGGGGCAAACTCCAGGAGATGGTGAGGGACAGGGAGGCCTGGCATGCCACAGTCCATGGGGTCGCAAAGACTAGGACATGACTGGATGACTAAACAACATTATAATATATAATTATATATTACACACAATATATATAATATATATAAATATATTCTTTTTCACATTCTTCCATTATAGGTTACTACAAGATATTGAATATAAATCCTTGCTTTTTACTTATTTTGTAAATGTATGTGTGTGTGTGTGTGTGTGTGTGTGTGTGCGCGCGTGTGTGTGTGTGTTCAGTCATCTCTGATTCTCTGAGACCCCATGGACCCTGCCAGACTCCTCTATTCATCAAATTTTTAGGCAAGAATACTGAAGCAGGTTGCCGTTTCCTTCTTCAGGGATCTTCCTGACTCAGGGATAGAACTCACGTCTCCTACATTGGCAGATGAATTCTTTACCACTGCACCACCGGGTATGTATCCACTAATTTCAAATTCCTAATTTATCCCTCCCCCCAACTTCCATGTGGTAACCATAAGTTTGTTTTCTATGTCTGTGAGTCTGTTTCTGTTTTGTAAATAAGTTCATTTTTGTATTAATGATTCTACATGTAAGTGATATCATATGATATTTGTCTTTTTCTGTCTGACTTACTTCACTTAGTATGATAACTTCTGGGTCCATCCATTTTGCTTCAAATGAAAATGTTTCATTCTTTATTATGGGTGAGTAATGCTCCTTTGTATATATGTACCACATTCATCTGTTAATGGACATTGAGATTACTTCCATGTCTTGGCTATCGTAAATAGAGTTGCTATAAAATTGGGGTGCATGTGTCTTGTCAAATTAGAGTTTTCATCTTTTCCAGATATATATATGCCCAGCAGTGGGACTGCTGGGTCATATGGTGACTCTAATTTTTAAGGAACCTCCATACTGTTTTCCATAGTGGCTGCATCAAATTACATTCCCACCAACAGTACAGGAGGGGAGAAACTTGCTTTTTGAAAGTGAAGTTGGCCGTGCATGCCCACTCTAAAACTCAAGAAATTGTTAATTTGGGAAATCTTGGATGAGCTCTGGGATGTTCAGTTTTAATTAGTATCCTCATTTGATCGCCAAGCCTGCTACTCCATAGGAAATGCTGCCCCAAACCTCTGGGATGACTCTGGGAAATGGAATAAGTCTTAGTAATGCCAGTTCCAGCTCCCAAGACTGGACTGAACACTCTTGCTTGAACTTGCTGATTGCCGTTGAGGAGAACTGACTAATTTTGAGAAGGGACAGTCTTGAGTCATTCCAAGTCTTGGCAGAGAAAGTTGTAAAGTGGAGCATGGCATAAGGGGGCTGAGACAAACCTCCAGAGAAGCCGCATCCTTAGAGATGCTTCGTCAGACTCCACTGCCTTTAACCTGTGAGTCAGCTCACATGTGCCATTGACCCTGGGAACAGCACTCTTGCCCTGGAACTTTGGTGTGTTCAAGGGCCCACCAACTGTTGACACTGGGAAGCTAGGTGGGTTTTCCTGCTAGCAGCCATACTTTCAACAACCTTCCTGCTGCCATCTCGGAGCCCAGGTTCATAGAGTCTGCAGACTCATCACTCAGGTTCTGCTGTGAATGAGGATGTAGTCCTTGCTTGAATGTATTTGTATCCCCAAACAAAGAGTCATTGGTAGTAGAAAATGTGAAGGGGAGGAGTATTTTTCTTGTTTTCCTGAGTTCCTGTTAGCACACAAACTAGAATTTCTGCCTTTTCCCATGTGTTGAAGAGAAAACTGCTAATTCTTGTCACTTCTCATTGGCTTTTCCCTAAGTGAGAGTCAGTTTATCAGGGTGAGGAAGCTGTTATTGGGTCTCTACCCTGAGATGGATGCATCTATCCAATGGAGGGCTTTACCCCTGTTACTCTGCATCCTGCAGATCCTGTGGCTTGCGCCTGTGATTATAAGAATTTTAAGCTATGGATTCAGAACACAGTAAGTAAAAGCTTCCTTCAAAATATAGGAGGGGCTGGGAAGTAACTTTGCTCCTGAAAGATGATGAAAGTATCTTATTTCTACATTCCCACTTCCCCTCTGCTTTACTATCTCCTTATAAACCAAGATCAACTAAAACTTGTGACTAACATATATTCTCTTTGTCTTTCATTTCTGCCAGCTGGATTAATATGTGATTCTGCTTGGGTTTACCTTGTATGGGATTCTCTACACTTCCTGGACTGGGATGACTGTTTTCTTTCCCAGATTAGGGATGTTTTCAGTTATCATCTCTTCAGATATTTTCTCCAGGCTCTTTCTTTTTTTCTTCTTCTTCTATGACCCCTATAATGTGAATGTTGGCATGTTTAATGTTGGTTGTGACTAGCATAGACAAGAATTCCTAAGCATGGGGATCTGGCCCATCCTAAGATACAGATGGACAGACTGACTGACCAACTAGAGAGACTCTCAACTGAACTGACACATTCCACTTATATTGGCTCCCACTATCGTAATTGTCACCAACTAAAAAGAAATTTTTTTAATGGAGAAAGATGACTTCTGGTAAAAATCCACAGACCAGACTGAACACAGCCATCTACTTTCTTTCCCTCCCAAAACACTACTAAAAATGCCAGTAAAGAGACTATTTTCTTAAACCATAAATCTAAAAGGCGGGTAGTCCATGAGAGGAGGCACACAGAGCAAAATTTCAGAAAATAGAAAATACATGAATGTATTCCCTAAGCCAGAAAGCTGAAAACCAGTTTGATTTGCACCAAGAAAACCTTAAAAGATTTAGAAATGAAGAGCAAAAGGCACCTCCAGAAATCGGGGGCCAAATAGGGTAGTTGAAAACAACAGGATTGGGTGAAAGTCTATATTTTAGAGTCAGACCTCCCAAAATCCCCTCCTGATTCTGTCATGTTATACAATTTTCTGCTTTTCTAACAAATTATATATGCCTCTTGACTCTTTAAATTATATATATGTGTTACTTTTTTAAAAGATGAAAGGAGGGAAGTAAGGTATTTAGAATGGAGTCCCCTTGATGGGCATGTTAAGGGCTAATTTCCCTCTTCTTTTCTCCCCTCTGGATCTGGCCTTTTAAGACCAGCACATACTGTCTGCTCAAGATCCCAAATAAATGGCTGCAGTGTGGGGAACTTCACAGGCAGAGCCATTAAGTGCCATGCACATTACTCAGTGGCTTGGCTTCAGTTTAAAGAACGTTTTTAAAACAGCTCTATCTGGGCACTCCCCATCTCCCTTTTTTCTGCCAGGCCACAGGCTGGCCCTGCTGAAGATCCTGACCCTCAAAGCTACTGCCCCCTGGCCAGCACTGCTGACTTCCATGCCTCTGACCAAGGCTGAGGTCATTCCTTTTGTCCCATCTTGGTCTTGAAGGAGCAGACTATTTCTTATCCTAGCCCAGGACTCCTTGTTGAACTTGAAGCCCGCAAATCACATTCATCACCTACCTGATAGGCCATTTTTTCCCCTCATTATTTCTGCTTCCTCTAAGCAAGACTTATCTTGCCTGGAATCACCCAATCTCTCCAGTATCAAAATGCTCATTCTGGTTTCAGTTCAGTTCAGTCGCTCAGTCGTGTCTGACTCTTTGTGACTCCATGAACTGCAGCACACCAGGCCTCCCTGTCCATCACCAAACCCCAGAGTTTACTCAAACTCAAGTCCATTGAGTCCATGGTTGCCATCCAATCATCCCATCCTCTGTTGTTGCCTTCTCCTCCAGCCTTCAATCTTTCCCAGCATCAGGGTCTTTTCAAATGAATCAGCTCTTCACATCAGGTGGCCAAAGTACTGGAGTTTCAGCTTCTACATCAGTCCTTCCAAGGAATATTCGGGACTGATCTCCTTTAGGATGAACTGGTTGGATCTCCTTGCAGTCCAAGGGACTCTCAAGGGTCTTCTCCAACACCACAGTTCAAAAGCATCAATTCTTCAGCGCTCAGCCTTCTTCACAGTCCAACTCTCATATTTATACATGACCACAGGAAAAACCATAGCCTTGACTAGACAGACCTTTGTTAGCAAAGTATCTCTGCTTTTTAATATGCTGTCTAGGTTAGTCATAACTTTTCTTCCAAGGAGTAAGCATCTTTTAACTTCATGGCTGCAGTCACTATCTGCAGTGATTTTAGAGCCCCCAAAATAAAGTCTGTCACTGTTTCCACTGTTTCCCCATCTATTTCCCATGAAGTGATGGGACTGGATGCCATGATCTTAGTTTTCTGAATGTTGAGCTTTAAGCTAGTTTTTCACTCTCCTCTTTCGCTTTCATCAAGAGGCTCTTCAGTTCCTCTTAGCTTTCTGCCATAAGGGTGGTGTCATCTGCATATCTGAGGTTATTGATATTTCTCCCGGCAATCTTGATTCCAACTTGTGCTTCTTCCAGCCCAGTGTTTCTCATGATGCACTTTGCATATAAGTTAAACAAGCAGGGTGACAATATCCAGCCTTGACGTACTCCTTTTCCTATTTGGAACCAGTCTGTTGTTCCATGTCCAGTTCTAACTGTTGCTTCCTGACCTGCATACAGATTTTGCAAGAGGCAGATCAGGTGGTCTGGTATTCCCATCTCTTTCTGAATTTTCCACAGTTTATTGTGATCCACACAGTCAAAGGCTTTACCATAGTCAATAAAGCAGAAATAGATGTTTTTCTGGAACTCTCTTGCTTTTTGATGATCCATCAGATGTTGGCAATTTGATCTCTGGTTCCTCTGCCTTTTCTACCAGCTTGATCATCTGGTAGTTCATGGTTTACATATTGCTAAAGCCTGGCTTGGAGAATTTTGAGCATTCTGGTTTAAATACATGCTTATCCTTTCTCAGTATTTTTTCCTTCTGAAAAATGGCTTCTTTTCACCTCTGTCTCAGGCCAGCCCTCACACACTTGGTCTTGTTTAAAGCTCTTCTTCTCCTCAACCCTCAAATTTCTTCATTTTCAGAATAAAAATAATGACTGGCTCTCAGAAGCACAGTGGACTAAAACCATGGCTCTTTAAACTCTTAGGATCCTATCTCATTTGTATTTTAGAGAATAAACCTCTGGTACCTGCCTGAACCTTAGTCATCACCTTTGGGAGAAGAGGGATTTTTAAACAGGCTCTAGAAGCAGCCGCCTAAAATGGGAACTCTGCTTATTTTGTTTATCAGAATTATAATATCTCTGGATGTTTCTTCCTGGGAAAACCTAGATTCTAATCTTACATTGGAAACTATCTACACTCTGCTGGAGTACCTGTTACACATGTTAAAGATCTATCTGCTGTGCTGTACTTAGTCTCTCAGTCATGTCCAACTCTTTGCAACCCCATGGGCTGCTAGCCCACCAGGCTCCCTCTGTCCATGGGGATTCTCCAGGCAAGAACACTGGAATGAGTTGCCATGCCCTCCTCTAGGGGATCTTCCCAACCCAGGGACTGAACCCAGGTCTTCCACATTACAGGCGAATTCTTTACCAGCTGAGCTACCAGGGAAGCCCATTAAAGATCATTAATTCACACCCATTTCTCATAGTCTCGGCCTGGGAGCAGCCTACCAGAGATGGTTCCCTGCAGGACTGTGTGGACATTAAGATGATGCTCTGAGGCATTGAATCCTGACTCTGTGGCCATAAGCAAGTTAATTTCACTACAGTTAATCCACCTGGGGATAGTCATAGTACTTGTCTTATGCATTTGTTTATTAGTTAATACATGTATGCACTTTGATGGTGCCTGGCATGCTGAAAATGCTCAAGAAATACTAGGATGGTCAACCCATCTTGTCTTTCAAGTAGGACTCAGCAGCTCCCAGAGCCCCCTTCTCTCCTCTCTAGACCTCCTCCACTGGGCCCAGTGCTGGTGTCATTGCCCGCAGCATCACTTCCAGACAGTGATCTTCTGAGGACAAGAACTGTATCGTCATCATCTTTATAGCCCTGAGCATCTGGCGTTTTGTAGGTGTGCAACACCTGTTTGTGGACTTAGCATCTTTTAGAGGAGAGAGAAGAGCAGGCAGGTTTGAACTGCTCAGCAGAAGGCTCGACGACCTTGATTTTCAGAGAACCCAGGGGTGGTTGTCCTTCTGGCCACATCCCTGTAGCACCTGGGACATTTTCTCATATGACTTTGACTTCCTGTCTACATGGAGGAGCCGTGAAACATCTGCAGAGAAGGGGATTCTGGGAGCAGCAAGGGAGGGAATGGGGTCAAGTGAGTGGCTGATCTCAATCAGCAAGGCAGCCAGTTCCATCGCTTTGTGTTTCGTGACCTTTTCAAGATGTCATTTTCCAAGGCTTTCCCAACAAAAGCACCCTGCCTCCCCGAAAATTCCCTTTGCATTTTTGTACCACCCCAGAGTGTGTTGACTGCAGAGCTTTGTTTACAAATACTATGGTAACCCCAGGAGCTCTGGCAAGTCTGAAATAGCTTGCCAGCAAATAAAGCACAAGGCTGGAACCAGCAGAGCCCTCTGGGCTCCCGGCCTCACTGATAGGGTTTTACAGACATCTGTTTTATGTTCCTGAACAAGCATTACACCATGATTTCCAGGGCATTTCTCTCCTCCAGAGGACTCATATCTCGGTCCTAAGGAACGCTTTTAAAATTCATTCTTCTTGCCAGTAACTGCATTATTGTTTAAGTCCAGAGCCTCATGGAGGGGATTCTCAGCTTCCTTTTTGATGCTCCAATTTTAATGAGACAGTACATCCAATGTGATTTTTCATTCCATTTCTATCTCTTTCCCTTTACCTGATTAATTTGGTTGCAGATTCTGATGGAAGAATTCAAGTACAAGGTATTTTAGAAGGAAGTGACCCTAGGAAACACTGGAAGGAGAGAGGTGAAGTGAGACAGAAAAGGCAGTGAATGAACAGTGCATAGTGGAACAGTGAATAATTCAAGTATAGACCCATTCAGGAACAGAGTCAGAACATGTGCCTACGTGTGTGTGTGTGTGTGTGTGTGTGTGTGTGTGTGTGTGTGTGTGCTCAGTCATGTCCAACTCTTTGAGACCCCATGTAGCTCACCAGGCCCTCTGTCCATGAAATTCTCTAGGCAAGAATACTGGAGTATTCTTGTACTGGCAAGAATTTCCTACTCCAGGGGATCTTCCTGACCCAGGGACAGAACCGCTGTCTCTTGTGTCTCCTGCACTGGCAGGCAGATTCTTTACCACTAGCACCCCCTGGGAATTCCCTGAACATGTGCCTGGAAATTACCAAATCCAAGGGGTGAGGGAGCTGAAGGATTTCTACTCCAACTGAGAGTGGTGGAGATGGGACCTATCCCCAGGCACTGCTCACCTGCTGAAAGAAAGTCCTAGGGAGTAACAAGTCTGATACTACAATGTTAAGACCAGAGGGGCACCGAGACAATCCCAAGATACCGCCCATTGGCCCTATGCCCAAGTTGAGGGATTATGCCCTTTGTACTTGTGTATTTGGGGTTTTCCTCTCTAAGGCAGAATGGCCATTGATGATATGCACATGAGATCTGTCCTTGGCAGCAGTTCCTTACCCACTCCCTGTGAGCCACAGAACACACGTGGGACTAGAACAATGACTAGATCTTGCAAGTCCCCTGCACCATATATTTCTATCTTTTGTTTCAAAGTTCTTTCAATAGTTGGGTATGGCTACTTGCCTTGTAATATCTTTGCTTCTCTAGATTGAATATCCCCTAAATATAATGGACATATATACTTAAATATTTAAATATATATATATACTTAAATATTTACATATATATATATTTAAATATCTTTAAAATATAGTACTGTAATACCACCTGGTGTCTGTGCATTACTTCACTTCCTCAGAAGTCACAGAACATGGGCCTACCAGAGCCACTCACTTCGAGTTCTCCCAAGTCTCCCCCATCCTTCCATCTCTGCCATTTTCTAGAAGTTGGGATCTTGTTGGAATAAAGAAGCATAGGCCAAACTGCTGCAGCCTAGATAAACATATACTAGTTTACTGTCAAAACTATGAAGGAGCTGATATTTTACCCTCCTTATAACCAAGAAAATAGCCTGTCACAGTTTCGTGGATTTTGGCAGAAGACACAAGTTTCCTGGGTCAGAGATAAAGGATATAATATTCATGGCACAACAAGCAGCAAACGTATCAGACTATTTGTATCAGTTCCCCAAGCCCAAATTCCAAAATGGCAATGAGGAGAAGGCCAAGTGATACCTGCACAGGAGATGGGTTGTTTCACAGGAAAGTTTAGGGAACCTGACTCTTTTATAACAGCCAACAAGCAAACCTGCCAAAACTTGACTCCAGTGGGAGACATGTTATACACATCAACCCATAGGCAAAGCAGTCTTCTCTTCTAGAAGGAGATTTTATATCTTTCTCCCAAGCTGTTTGGTATACAGACATTTGAGAAGATAACTAAAACCAAAGATCAGTTAGTATCTTTTCTCGTAAAACTTGCAGAAACATGGGAACTAAATAACTCAGCATTTACATAATAGATTGGTAAGTGTAGGTGGGAATATTAATTTTTGTAAACTGAACTCTAATTTCCAAATAACTCCCATTCCCATTTTGGTGATACTTCATTTGCATTTTGGGAAACAACATCTTTTGTTTTTGCTTACAGGTTCTAGCCACCACCTTCTATCAAGTCCCTTAACAAGGAAATACACGACACTTAAAATGTAATAGAGGAGTTTCTACTTAAACAAATACTGAGTTTAAAACAAAAATTAAGTGAAAGATTGTAAAACTTCCACTGTGAGTTAAGATGAAGTGACATGGACCAAAATTACCTTCCCACTTGAAACGGCTGAAAACCCCACACAAAATATATGAAACAGAATTCCCTGGTGGTCCAATGGTTAGGACTTGGTGCTTTCACTGCTGCGGTCTGGGTTCAATTCCTGGTCAGGAAAGTAAGATCCCATGAGACCAGCAGAACAGTTGGGGGCAGCAGGGGAGAGGGGGAACCAAATATGAAACAATATTTTTCAGGACATTGAACAAAGACAATGAACACTAAACAACGAGAAACAAATGAAGTGAGTGCCACAATTTGTATGGCTTATTGCCTAGAGCAAGTTTCCAGAATGCTGAGCAGGAATGAGCATTTTAGGTGGAACTGGCATTGCCCTCCAGTTGAAGAGATGGAGCTGAGAGTCTAAGGAGATCAAAGTGACCAGAGTTTCCAGGGGAGAGTACGGGGAAGAACAAGTCTTCACAGAAAGCTCTTCAGGTCTACAGATGGCCCACCGAGTCTGTAGTGAGCTCTGAGCAATATCCGTGTGTGGGGAAATGACTCCAGACAGCTGGGAAATACTCAATGAGATCAGAGGAAACAGTACCCAAAGAATAGACAATCCCCCTACAACAAAAAAATCAGTTCCTGATTCCATAAGCCAGAGGAGAAAATCTCATAATTCATGGTTTTCAGTTAGCATACACTCTAGAGTTTTACCTTGGTAATGAGGGGAAATCAGCCCTAGGCTAAAAGCTGTTCTAGTCCTGTCTAACAAAACTTAAAGCAAGACCCAAAAGGATTCATACTGTTGTTAGTATACTTAATGACATCATATTAGAAACTTTGAAATGACAGTATAATAGAAAAAAGCCTGAGAAAAGGTGAACAGAGTGTCAGTGAGATGTAGGAAAATCTCAAGTGGCCTGATACATCTGTAATTAGAGTTCTTGAGGTAGGAAGAAGGAATAATAGTGATTAATAATAATAAAAGAATGGTCATAAATTTAATAAAAACTGTAAACTTACAGACCCAAGAAATTTAAAAAAAATAAAGAATAAGAAACATGAAGAAAACTATCTAAAGCACATTGTAATGAGATTGCCTAAAAACAACGATTAAGAGAAAAACTTGAAAGCATGTAAGAAGGTCATTTTCTGGCCTTCGTGATCTATTTTTAAGGCCGTGTGTGTGTGTGTTCAGTCATACAACTCTTTGTGATCCCATAGACTGTAGCCCGCCAGGCTCCTCTGTCCATGGGATTCTCCAGGCAAGAATACTGGAGTGGGTTGCCATTTCCTTTTCCAAGGAATCTTCCCAACCCAGTAATTGAACCCATGTCTCCTGCATCTATTGCATTGGCAGACAGATTCTTTACCACTGAGCCACCTGGGAAGCCCCGTTTTTAAGGTTACTCTGGGCAAAAGAACAAAGATAAGAAATATAGCAGACTTCTAGAGAAAAGAATGCAAGTCAAAAGAGTGTAAAACAACATATGCAAGGCACTGAAATAAAATTCAATACCCAGAAAGAAAGATCTTTTTAAAAATGTAAAAATCTTTTCAGAAGTGTAAAAGCTGAAAGAGTACATTACTAACAGACATTCACTAAGAGAAACAGCAAATAAAGTGATTCACACAGACAAAAATTTATACCTGACAGAAATCTCAATGTACATGTGAAAATAAAGAATACTAGAAAGTGTAACTAACATATTTTCGCTTATTATTTAAATCTCTTTGAATAACAACCTAGTTCAAAGAAAAATATGTTGTAAGGTTTCTAATGTACACAAAAGTAAAAAAATTAAAGAACAATGATAGCAAAGGTCAGAAGGAAGGAAAGTATTCTAACACTGCATATGAAGTGGCATAATATCACATGAAGGTATATTGTGAAAAATTAAAGATGCTTGCTATAAGCCAAAAGCAATGACCACAGAATACAACAGTTATAACCAATGCCTAACACTAGGGATAAAATTCCAATACTCTCAGATTGATTATATTCTATGTAGCCAAAGATGGAGAAGCTCTATACTGTCAACAAAAACAAGACCAGGAGCAGACTGTGGCTCAGATCATGAACTCCTTATTACCAAATTCAGACTGAAATTGAAGAAAGTAGGGAAAACCGCTAGACCATTCAGGTATGACCTAAATCAAATCCCTTATGGTTATACAGTGGAAGTGAGAAATAGGGGGCCTAGATCTGATAGATAGAATGCCTCGTGAACTATGGAATGAGGTTCGTGACATTGTACAGGAGACAGGGATCAAGACCATCCCCATGGAAAAGAAATGCAAAAAAGCAAAATGGCTGTCTGAGGAGGCCTTACAAATAGCTGTGAAAAGAAGAGAGGCAAAAAGCAAAAAAAAAAGCAAAGGAGAAAAGGAAAGATATAAGCATCTGAATGCAGAGTTCCAGAGAATAGCAAGAAGAGATAAGAAAGTCTTCTTCAGCGATCAATGCAAAGAAATAGAGGAAAACAACAGAATGGGAAAGGCTAGAGATCTCTTCAAGAAAATTAGAGATACCAAGGGAACATTTCATGCAAAGATGGGCTCCATAAAGGACAGAAATGGTCTGGACCTAACAGCAGAAGATATTAAGAAGGGGTGGCAAGAATACATGGAAGAACTGTACAAAAAGATCTTCACGACCCAGATAATCATGATGATGTGATCACTCATCTAGAGCCAGATATCCTGGAATGTGAAGTCAAGTGGGCCTTAGAAAGCATCACTACGAACAAAGCTAGTGGAGGTGATGGAATTCCAGTAGAGCTGTTTCAAATCCTGAAAGATGATGCTATGAAAGTGCTGCACTCAGTATGCCAGCAAATTCGGGAAAACTCAGCAGTGGCCACAGGACTGGAAAAGGTCAGTTTTCATTCTAATTCCAAAGAAAGGCAGTGCCAAAGAATGCTCAAACGACCACACAATTGCACTCATCTGGCATGCTAGTAAAGTAATGCTCAAAATTCTCCAAGCCAGGCTTCAGCAATAGGTGAACCGTGAACTCCCTGATGTTCAAGCTGGTTTTAGAAAAGGCAGAGGAACCAGAGATCAAATTGCCAACATTCACTGGATCATGGAAAAAGCAAGAGAGTTCCAGAAAAATATCTACTTCTGCTTTATTGACTATGCCAAAGCCTTTGACTGTGTGGATCACAATAAACTCTGGAAAATTCAGAAAGAGATGGGAATACCAGACCACCTGACCTGCCTCTTGAAAAATCTATATGCAGATCAGGAAGCAACAGTTAGAACTGGACATGGAACAATAGACTGATTCCAAATAGGAAAAGGAGTACGTCAAGGCTGTATATTGTCACCCTGCTTATTTAACTTCTATGCAGAGTACATCATGAGAAACACTGGGCTGGAAGAAGTACAAGCTGGAATCAAGATTGCCAGGAGAAATATCAATAACCTCAGATATGTAGATGACACCACCCTTATGGCAGGAAGTGAAGAGGAGCTAAAAGCCTCTTGATGAAAGTGAAAGAGGAGAGTAAAAAGTTGGCTTAAAGTTCAACATTCAGAAAACGAAGATCATGGCATCCGGTCCCATCACTTCATGGGAAATAGATGGGGAAACAGTGGAAACAGTGTCAGACTTTATATTTTGGGGCTCCAAAATCACTGCAGATGGTGATTGCAGCCATGAAATTAAGACACTTACTCCTTGGAAGAAAAGTTATGACCAACATAGATAGCCTATTGAAAAGCAGAGACATTACTTTGCCGACTAAAGTCAGTCTAGTCAAGGCTATGGTTTTTCCTGTGGTCATGTATGGATGTGAGAGTTGGACTGTGAAGAAGACTGAGTGCTGAAGAACTGATGCTTTTGAACTGTGGTGTTGGAGAAGGCTCTTGAGAGTCCCTTGGACTGCAAGGAGATCCAACCAGTCCATTCTGAAGGAGATCAACCCTGGGATTTCTTTGGAAGGAATGATGCTAAAGCTGAATCTCCAGTACTTTGGCCACCTCATGGGAAGAGTTGACTCATTGGAAAAGACTCTGATGCTGGGAGGGATTGGGGGCAGGAGGAGAAGGGGACGACAGAGGATGAGATGGCCGGATGGCATTATGGACTTGATGGACATGAGTCTGAGTGAACTCCGAGAGATGGTGATGAACAGGGAGGCCTGGCGTGCTGCAATTCATGGGGTCCCAAAGAGTCAGACATGACTGAGCGACTGAACTGAACTGAACTACCTGGAAAATCCCATGATGGAGGAGCCTGGTAGGCTACAGTCCATGAGGTCGCTAACAGTCGGACACGACTGAGCAACTTCACTTTCACTTTTCACTTTCATGCATTGGAGAAGGAAATGGCAACCCACTCCAGTGTTCTTACCTGGAAATTCCCAGGAACAGCGGAACCTGGTGGGCTGCCGTTTATGAGGTCACACAGAGTCGGACATGATGAAGCGGCAGTCATCCCAGCAGCAGCAGGGATAAAATGAAATCATAAAAAAACTTAATCCCAAAGGAGAGCATGTTATGGCTTGCTTTGGTCTGAATGAATTTCCTCAAAATTCCTATGTTGAAATCCCAATGCCCAAGTGATGATATTAGGAGGTGGGGCCTTTAGGTGGTGATTAGGTCGTGAGGCCAGAGCCTTCATGAATGGGATTAGTGTTCTTACAAAGGAAACTCCAGAGATATCCCCATCCTCTTCTACTATGTGAGGACACAACAAGAAGTCTGCAGCTAGGAAGAGGGCCGTGACTTAACACTTGATTTCAGATTTCCAGCCTCTAGAACTGAGAGAAACAAATTTCTGTTGTTTATAAGCTATTCAATTTATGGTATTTTTTATAGCAGCCCAATGGACTAAGGGCAAAAAAGAAAATAAGAACAAAGACTAGACGAGACAAATATCAAGCACAAAGCAATGAGGAGATATAAACTCTATTGTATCCATAGCCACATCGAGTGTTAGTCACTCAGTCGTACCTGAATCTTTGTGACCCCATGGTCTGCAGCCCACCAGGCTCCTCTGTCCATGGTATTTTCCAGGCAAGGAGATTGGAGTGGTTTTCCATTTCCTTCTCCTGATAGTCACATTAAAGGTACAATACATCTACTTTAAATATAAGAAAAAGTAGGCTAAAAGTAAAAGAATGGTATGGTATGGTAGTCTAAATAATGCCCCTACCCTCGATACCTGTGGCCTTCCCTGGTGGCACTAGTGATACAGAATCCACCTGCAGGAGACATAAGTGATGCCAATTTGATCCCTGAGTCAGGAAGATCCCCTGGAGGAAGGCATGGCAACCCATTCCAGTATTCTTACCTGGAGAATCCCATGGACAGTCCTGGTAGGCTACAGTCCATGAGGTCACAAAGAGTCAGACACGACTGAATTAACTTAGCACCCACAGATATCTATATTCTAATCCCTGAAAACCGGGAATAGTTACTTTACATGACAGAAGAGATCATATAGATGTGATTAAGCTAAGGATCTTGGGAAGAAGATTATCCAGGTTGGTCCAATGTAATCACAATAAATTTAACAACTTACATAAAATGGCCATTTTTTTTGAAAGACACAAACTAACAAAGTTTACTCAACAAATTAGAGAAAGGCAAGAGGGTCAGAGTCAGAGAAAGCCACGTGTCAATAGAAGCAGTAATAATTAAGGGGATGTAATGACTCAGATATGCAGATGATACCATTCTTATGGCAGAAAGTAGAGAGGAACTAAAAGCCTCTTGATGAAAGGGGAGAGTGAAAAAGTTGGCTTACAGCTCAACATTCAGAAAACTAAGATCATGGCATCTGGTCCCATCACTTCATGGGAAATAGATGGGGAAATAGTGGAAACAGTGTCAGACTTTATTTTGGGGGCTCCAAAATCACTGCAGATGGTGACTGCAGCCATGAAATTAAAAGACGCTTACTCCTTGGAAGAAAAGTTATGACCAACATAGATAGCATATTCAAAAGCAGAGATATTACTTTGCCAACAAAGGTCCATCTAGTCAAGGCTATGGTTTTTCCAGTGGTCATGTATGGATGTGAGAGTTGGACTGTGAAGAAGGCTGAGTGCCGAAGAATTGATGCTTTTGAACTGTGGTGTTGGAAAAGACTCTTGAGAATCCCTTTGATGGCAAGGAAATCCAACCAGGAGATCAGTCCTGGGTGTTCATTGGAAGGACTGATGCTGAAGCTGAAGCTCCAATACTTTGGCCACCAAATGGGAAGAGCTGACTCAATGGAAAAGACTCTGATGCTGGGAGGGATTGGGGGCAGGAGGAGAAGGGGACGACAGAGGATGAGATGGCTGAATGGCATCACTGACTCGATGAACATGAGTTTGGGTAAACTCCGGGAGTTGGTGATGGACAGGGAGGCCTGGCGTGCTGCGATTCATGGGGTCTCAAAGGGTCGGACATGACTGAAAGACTGAACTGAACTGAACTGAACTGAACTGAACTGAATGACATTATGCTCTTGGCTTTAAAGATGGAGGAAGGATCCATGAGCTAGAAAAGTTACAAAAGGCAACAAAAGGATTTTCCCTTAGAGTCTGGTTCCCAGAGGGAACCAACTCTGATAACAACTTGACTTTAGCCTATTGAGACTGCTGACCTCCAGAACTTTAAGGTAAATTTGTATAGTTTTAAGCCACTAAGTTTGTGGTAACTTGTCACAGCAGCAATAGGAAACTAATCAAAATAAAGCTAATGTAGCAATTTTAATATCAGACAGTAGTTTCAGAGTAAAGACTATGGACAGGGATAGGGAAACTCATTGGTGGTGATTAAGTCACCACGTCATGTCCGACTCTTTGCAACCCCACAGACTGTAGCCTGCCAGTCACCTCTGTCCATGGGAATTGTCCTGGCAAGAATACTGGATTGGTAGCCTTTTCCCTCTCCAGGGGATCTTCCTCACCCAGGGACTGAACCCAGGTCTCCTGCATTGGAGGCAGATTCTTTACCATTGCACCACCTGGGAAACCCAGGGAAGCTCATTACATAATGATAAATCAGTAGTTCCAGAGGATATGATTTCAAAAATGTGTGTACCTAACAACAGAGCTTCAAAATTGCATGAAATGAAAACTGATAGAACTTCAGCAAAAATTCACCAAATCTGTAATTGTATCTGCAGATTTCAATGTTTTCCTCTTGATAATTAATAGAAAAAGTATACAGAATACCAGTTAAAAGAGATACATCTTGAACAACACTTATCTATCAACTTGACCTAACTGATATTTCTAGAACACTCTACGCAACAAGAGAATATACATTATTTTCAGATACATGCAGAACATAGACAATATTTTGAGCAATAAAACAAACCTCAGTCAATTTAAGAGGTTTCATATCATACATTACAGGCTTCCCTGATAGCTCAGTTGGTAAAGAATCTGCCTGCAATGCAGGAGACTGCAGTTCGATTCCTGGGTCAGGAAGATCCGCTGGGTTGGATCGACCTGGGTTTGATCCTTGGGTTGGGAAGATCCCCTGGAGAAGGAAATGGCAACCCACTCCAGTACTCCAGAAAATTCCGTGGACTGAGGAGCCTGGTAGACTACAGTCCATGGGGTCACAGAGTCGGACATTACTGAGCTACTTCACTTCACCCACTCCAGTATTCTGGCCTGGAGAATTCCACGGACTGTATAGTCCATGGGGTCACAAATGTTTGGACAGGACTGAATGACTTTCACTTTCATTATCATACATAACATTTCTCTGACCACAGTAAAACAAATTAGAAATCAGTAACAGCAAAATAACTGTAAAATCTCCAAATATTTGGAAGCTATTAATAAATAATACACATTTTGACAGCTTTAGTTAGGTGTAATTGACAATAATTGCATATATTTAAGATGTATGAGTAATACACTTCTAAATAACCAGTGATTTCAAAAAAGAAATTGTACAGAATTTCCCTGGTGGTCCAGTGGCTAAGACTCTGCACTCCCAATACAGGGGGCCCAGGTTCAATCCCTGGTAGGGTAACTGGATCCCATAACTAGATGCTGCATCTAAAGATCCCACATTCCACAAATAAGACCTGGAGCAACCAAATAAATAAATATTTTTTTTTAAATCAAGGAAAAATTAGAAGATGTTTTTCAAATAAAAAAGAAACCTAACCTCAAAATGTGTGGGATACAGGTAAGGTACTTAGAAATAAATGTATAGCAGTAACTACACAGTTAGAAAGAAGAAAGTTCTCAAATATGTGACTTCAGCTTCCACCTTAAGAAACTTAAAAAGAAAAGAAAATTTAACCAAGGAATTAAAGTAAGGCAGAAGGAAAAAATAAAAATATTAGAGCAAAAACTAATGAACAAAAGAAAAACAATAGAGAAGTCTATAAAACCAAAAGTTGCTTGCCTGGGATCAATAAAACCGAAGAATGTATAGGCAGAATAATTGAAGGGAAAAGAGACAAAGAAAACAAAAATTAGTAATATTAGGTGACTGTTAAGTTCTACAAACATTAAAAGAGTAGAAAGGAAATATTAGGGCTTCCTGGTGACTCAGACAGTAAAGAATCTGCCACAACTTCATGCCAATAAATTTAACAATTTAGATAAAATGAACCAATTCTTTAAAACATACAAACTAGTAAAGTTCGCTTCATATAGACAAGTCTCAAAATAACTGTACTGAGTGAAAGAAGCCAGATTCCCCCAAAAAGTATATTTGTATGATTCATATAAACTTCTAAAAGATGAAAGCTAATCTAATATGAAAGAAAGCAGGTCTGTGATTGTTAGGAGAGTAGGCTGAGGACTGAGCAGGAAGAGGGGGGGAAGGATAAATTACAAAGGAGCAAGAAGAACCTCTTAGAGGTGATGAGTATACTCTTATCTGGATTGTAGTGATGATCCATGGGCGCACACATGAGCCTAAGCTTTGAAGTTTGTGCAGTTTATGTCAATTGATAGGTAATCCAATTATCAATTAAACTATCTTTCATTTGAAGGGCTGTTCTATAGAATCTCAACTCAATCTACCTGTTCTTAAAGTTTGAATCTGAAAAGCAATCTAGCTATATTAAAACACACTTATTCTGAAGAGAAACCAGGGCGGGAAACTGGGATGGAGAGAGAGGAGGGCCTGGGCAGAGACTTGCTGCAACTCCAGAGTGCTACCAACATACAAAAAAGGCTTCATTTGCCCACCCTCTCCCCGGGCAGTACGCAGGGTACAAAGTAAGTGAAATCCATTTTCTTTACTCCTGGCCTGACATAGCTATTCCCTGGCCTGAAGCAGGAGAGCGTGTTCCAGCTAGCTTGCTAGTTACCCCATCCTAGCCAGGCCACACGCTCAGTGAGCTTCATTCCAAGTCCTTGTGTCCTGGCTAAGCCTCCAAGGCCATTGCTTGGGATCTGGCTATAGGCAGACCACAGATTTGCGTTTTTGTAGCTGGGGGACTTTACGGAGGGGATCAGTCCGGGTTGTCTGGAACACACAGAGAAGTTTTTGTTTGATCTATTAGGGCGATTGAGATGTTGTAACTCATTTGCAACTGATTTGATTTTACTCCAAAGTATTTCCCTCCAGCCTAGACTTGGCTTGGGCGTCCTGGAAATCAGGAGAACTGTATGTGGGTAAAAACTAATGAGGTCCAATGGGTGACAAGAAAGGAACTCAAGGTCTCCCAGCATAGGAATATTTTAATTACTGTAGAAGTCATGCCGCCCTCCATCCGCTGATCTGCCAGTGGCATTTCCTTCCACTGAGGTGGGGAACAGAGCTGCTGGGAATGCTGCTGGGCTCTCAGAAATGCCACCGCGGTTGCCACTGGCAATCCTTTCTTGTGCAATGCCCTTTCTCAGGAAGATGAATACAAGCTGTACATACCAAGTGTCAGTCAAACTCTCAGCAACCACTGGTCTCATTAAGAGGAAACTGAAAGGACCCATGGAAAAATAAATGTCACTGAATCTGGAGTTCAGGGGAGAAGGAAGCAAGGGAAAGAAACTTTCTGCAATGTGGGGGCCACTTCCAAGCAGAAAACCTGAAGCTCAGTACAGAACAATTCTCCTCCCTCCCAAGGGCAGATGCCATTTAAAAGTCCATCTCCTGGTCAACCTATTTCATTGGTAAGACTCCTCATTTGGGAGCTGCAGGCAAAAATCTAGCCCAGGGTAAAAATCTCCAGTGCTGAACAGGGCAGCACTTGTATCACTTAGATGTATCTGTGAAAAGGATGGTGTGCCCAGGTTTTTCTAATCTAGTCTGCCTTGTAGGAGAGAGAAAATTGTTTTCCCTTACCCTCTCAGTTCTTAGTTGAGACCCCTGTAATAAAAGATTAACAAGGGAAAACAAACAGGTTTATTGACATGTACACTGAAGTATTCACGGGAGATACCCAGGGAAAATGAGTAACTCATAGAGGTGGCTTTTGAATTCAGGATTAAATGCCACCTTAATAGGAAAAGGAGACAGGGAGGTAGGCTTCTCAGGGATAAAAGATGAACGGCCCTTAGAAGAATAGATGGGAGGTATGCTTGTGTGTCTTGATGTGGTGTCAACTTCCAATTTTGTCTCATGTGATAAAAGTCAATCTTCCACAGTGGATGAGACTCCTGGGGGAGGGGACTGATGGTAATTGAATTCCTTCCAGAGGATCTATCTTGTGGCAGATAAGGTGAGATAGGGGAAATCGTCTTCCTGCATTTACTGTTTTTCAAAAGTCTACAGCTCAAAATAATCAGTATACCAAAGTGGCATATTTAGGGGTGGTATATCCTGAATTCCGCAGTTCACATCATGGGGTATCAGGTTCTGCTCTTGGACCTTGAATGCATTGTGAAACCTCATGCAAGTCTCTTTACCTCACTGAGACTCTGTTTCTCCATCTGCAAAACAAGAAGATTGCACTCTAATTTTCAAGCTTTAAAGTTCCATAATCAAAGATTTAATAAAATCCACTCTGGTTGCTCTCTGGAACTCTGAGTTCTTAGGAAATCAGTCAGAAATTAGCAGAAAATAAAAGTTTTTTGCTAAGGAGAGCCATTCAACTTCAATTTGTTTTCACTGCATTTTACCTTTTATGTAATAGACTTGGCACATTCTGATAAATGAAACAATTGATCTGAATGACAAGGAGCCAAAATTGTAAGGGCAGAAGTGATTTAATAAGAAAAACTTCTCTTGGCCTTGTGCTCAAATAACTCCTTTCTGGAGAGTGATCAGGCCACCTCTGAGTTTTCAAACTTTTACTGAGAAGAAAGCAATTCCTGCTTTGAATGCTCCTTGCAGCACTTGGGACTTGGTCCTACATGAGTTATTCTAACATTTATTGTTATTACTTTGATTTATCTGGTCTTAATTCCTTGTACTAACAAGCCAGATATATAGCAAACCATCACTTACCCAGTATCATGGAGGTTCTATCAGTCAGTTTTCTTAGTTACACACAAGAGAAGCCACTCTAGCTTGTTTGAGCTGAATAAGGGAAGTCTTTCTTTAAGGATATCACTGTGGGAGGGATTTTTCACCTGTGACCTTGTGATCAAGGACAGTTTCTAAATCATACCACTAGACTGCTGCTGCTGCTACCTGGGTAAACCAGGTCAGAGGAATATCAGTTAACCTTTTCTTTAACTTATTGTCTCCATTTTTATTAAGATATCATTGATATTTAACATGAACTTCAAGTGCATATGTGCTCAGCTGTGTCTGACGGAGCCTGCCAGGGCCCAAGGTCTGTGACTTCATGAACTGTAGGCCACCAGGCTTCTCTGTCCATGGAATTTTCTAGACAAGAGCACCAGAGGATCTTTTCAACCTGGGGATCGAACTCACATCTCTTAGTCTCCTGCGTTAGCAGGCAGATTCTTACCATTAGCACCACCTGGGCAGCCCAAGATCTACTCTTGAAAGTGAAGTGAAGTCACTCAGTCGTGTCTGACTCTTTGCGACCCATGGACTGTAGCCCACCACATTCCTCCATCCATGGGATTCTCCAGGCAAGAATACTGGAGTGGGTTGCCATTTCCTTCCTGACCCAGGGATCCAACCCAGGTCTCCTGCATTGCAGGCAGATGCTTTAACCTCTGCACCACCAGGGTAGCAGTCATATTCAAATAACAATATAATATTAACTGAACTCATCATGCTGTATCTTACTTCCTCAGAACTAATTAATTTTATAACTGAAAATGTGTATCTTTTGACCACCTTCACCCAAGTACTTATTGAAAACAGAGGACAGTATCCTGCAGGCCAACACGACCTCAACTCTCAGGAACCTGTCTAGGGAGGCAGGAAGCTAGTCTAGGGTAAGCAGGGCAGATCATGGGGTAGAAGTATAAAACAGTGTCCCAGGCTTGGAACACTTTGTGGTAGTTTAGTCGCTAAGTTGTGTCTGACTCTTGGGACCTCATGGACTGTAGCCGACCAGGCTCCTCTTTCCATGGGATTTTCCAGGCAAGAGTACTGGAGAGGGTTGCCATTGCCTTCTCCAGGCTTCTCTGGTAGCTCAGTTGGTAAAGAATCTGCCTGCTGTGCAGGAGACCCGGGTTTGACCCCTGGGTCAGGAAGGAACACTTTGTGGAAAATATAAAATCATAGGGAGCCAACAGTGAGATAAAAGATCAGCAACTGAGCTATAACAATTCCAAGGAAATGATAGAAGACATACAAAGAGTCAAGAAAATATGCACCATGCTATGTAAATGGAGAAACAAGATGCCACACAGATTATTTTTGCCACTTACTAGTGGCCAAGATCTATTATTGCTTTCTTCTTTTCTGAAGGTTATTATTTCTTAGAAAGATCTCAGACACAGTCATCAAAAAGAAGAGGGAGAATGGAGCTATTTAGAAGCAGAGCTTTTGTATGGTATTGAGGCTAAGTTGGGATCAGTTCAAAGTAGATTGTTGTAAATTTAGGATATTAAATGTAATCATAAAAAAGATATACAAAAAGAAATTAGAAAGGAATCAAAGCAATTTGCTACAAAAAATCAACTAAACACAAAAGCAGGCAATGAAGGACAAAAATGTATAAAACACAGAGAAAATGAATAATAAAATAGATGAAGTAAATCCTCCCTTGTCAATAATTACATTAAATGTAAATAGATTAATCAAAAGGCAGAGATTTGATTTCTAATCAAAAGGCAGAGATTGGAGGATTGGACAGAATAACATGAAAACTATATGTTATCTACAAGAGACTCATTTTCAATTCAAAGCACAAGTTTGAAAATGAAAGCATGAAAACAGATACTTCTAGCAAACAGTACCCAAAAGAAAGCTGGGGTGGCTATTTTAACATCAGACAAAGCAACCTTTAAGTCAAAACTGTTACAAAAACAAAAATGGACATTATATACTGATAAAAGAGTGAATCCATCAAGAAGTTATAATAAAGGAATTTCCTGATCTATTGTGCAAACACGGTCCCATCACTTCATGTCAAATAGATGGGGAAACAATGGAAACACTGACACACTTTTATTTTCTTGGGCTCCAAAATCGGGTGACTGCAACCATGAAATTAAAAGATGTTTGCTTCTTGTAAGAAAACCTATGACCAACCTAAACAGTATATTAAAAAGCAGAGACATTACTTTGCCAACAAAGGTCTGTCTAGTCAAAGCTATGGTTTTTCCATTAGTCATATATGGATGTGAGAGTTGGACATTAAAAGAAAGCTGAGCACCTCAGAATTGATGCTTTTGAACTGTGGTGATGGAGAAGACTCTTGAGAGTCCCTTGGACTGCAAGGAGATCAAACCAATCAATCTTAAAGGAAATCAGTCCTGAATAATTCATTGGAAGGACTGATGCTGAAGTTGAAACTCCAATACTTCGGCCACATGATGCAAAGAACTGACTCATTGGAAAAGACTGAAGGCAGGAGGAAAAGGGGATGGGGGAGAATGAGACGGTTAGATGTTATCACTGACTCAATGGACATGAGTTTGAACAAGCTCCAGAAGCTGATGATGGACACAGATGCCTGGCGTGCTGCCGTCCATGGGATCACAAAGAGTCAGACATGACTGAGCAACTGAACTGACTGACTGTGCGAACTGAGGCTGAGGGTAGAAACTGGCTGATCTTTAATGGCTGAGTTATCATGTCCACTTATCCAGTGTATTCTCTGTGGTTGATACTCTCTGTTAAGTATTTAGTTACTGACACTCAATCCCTATCAGTTAGCAATTTGCCCCAGGAGCATAATTCCACTTATACTCCTGGGGTGTGTTTACAAACAATCAAGCAAACTCCTATAATACCAAAGAAGGGTTTCAGGCAGTAAAGAGGAGAAAAGCAGGTGCTTGAGGAGTTGTCAGCATGCCAGGAACTGTCTGCACCTCCAAATACACTGAAATGAGCGAAGGTAATAGCAAATGGGGGTATTAAAAGCATCTAATATAAATGAGAAATATGTCAAGGCTCATACTGTATTTTGGAAAATAAAATTTGGATAAAATCTTCCCAAGCATAAACAAGATTAAAAGAAATTAAATAGAAAATATATATAGTTCTGATATAGCATGCAAAAAAAAAAAAAGTGAAGAACTCAGGGTGAAATAGGGCTCAAGAAACAACATATTCTCTTAAAATGCATACTATAGAAGAACTTGAATATGAATATTACTTCAATATGATAAGAGTGGAAAGGCAAGGTGGTATAACAACATTGCAATGGAAAAAGAGATAGAGAATGAAAACAGAATAAAGAACATGTCAGAAAACTCTCACCATTTATATCAATAAGTAATCTAAGTCTAGACGGGATAAAAGAGATATGGCTGAATTTTAAATCAATGCTATGGAGGGACATCTTGAAATAAAGAGTGAATACAAAATAAAAGGAAAAGAAATGAAACAAAGGAAGCAAATATATTATAATAGACATAGGGGACAAAGACAGTTCAACCTAAATATATGTATTTTCTTGAAGGGGAAAAAATGATATTCAATGATTTTTAATCATATAAAATTCCCCTGCAATTATGAAAGATCAGAGTCTGTAAATTTGAAAGAGCACAGCACATACAAGGTAGGATTGAAACAATATAACATCGTGACTTAGTTTGGTTAAACTACTAAGATTCAAGAATAAAGGTATTTATATGTGTATTTGTGTGTGTGCTCAGTTGCTCAGTTATGTTTGACTCTTTAGGAAATCATGGACTGTAGCCCATCATGCTCCTCTATTCATGGGATTTTTCAGGTAAGAATAACGGAATGGGCTGCCATTTCCTCCTTCAAGGGATCTTCCTAACCCAGAGATCCAGCCCTCATTTCCTGCGTCTCCTGCGGTGGCAGGCAGGTTTTTACCACTGTTCCATTTCAGAAGCCCCGATGTGTACTGTATTTCATAACAAAATATGTAAGTTGAAAAAAAATAATGGAAGGTTTCTAGACAAGGGACAAAAAAGTCATAAATAAGGGCAAAAATTTAAGATGATCTCAGACTTGACCACAGAAAATTTAATTCCAGAAAACATTGGAATGATATGTACCAAGTTGTGAAGAAATGAAAAGGTCCAAAGGTAATACTCAAACAACTTGTTAACTATAAAAACCAAAGAAGGTAGAAAAAAACCACAGGTAGAAAACTACAAATATGAAAAATCTCAGGCTCCCTTAAGGCACATTTTCAAAGAAACTATTTGATGGTGAAATCTAATCATACAAGCAAAGAATCAAAATCAAAACAAAGATTTAGAGAATTTGAAATGGTATGATCAATATAAAAGAATTAATGATGAGCCCCAAATCTATTTTTAGTAGCTCTAAGTAACCAGATAAATACATTTGGTTTCAGAGTAAAATAGAAATACTGACTGAATAATTAAACAAAAATCAGCAAGTATATAATGAACTGGAAACAATACAAACCCACTTGACCTAACACCTATAGAACACTATACCCAACAATTGCTGAGCTGATATGCTCTTTTCAGTGGATGTGGAATATTTATAAAGAAACACTATACACTAGGCCATAACATGAATCTCAGTCAAATGAACTGTGCTAAAATCATACAGAATAATATCTGTGACCATAATAGAAATAACTAGAAGCCAATAAAGGAAGATATCTGAAAAATATCCAAATGTTTGAAATTAACCATCTACTTCTAAACCCTTGGGCAAAACAATAAATCACAATAGAAATTAGAAAGTATTTTTAACTGAATGAAAATGAAAAACAACATAAGTTTGTCCGGTGAGGCTAGAACATCTTGGAAGAAAATGTAGATAATATTAGTTATTTAACAATTAGAGGAAAAAAAAGCTTTGAAGTCAGTCAGCAATGCTTTGACTTCAAGCCAAGAAAAGAACAAAGACCCTGATGCTGGGAAATCTTGAAGGCAAAGAAGAAGGCGGCGGGAGAGGATGAGATGGTTAGATAGCTTCTCAGTGGACATGAATCTGAGTGAACTCCGGGAGATAGTGGTGGGCAGGGAAGCCTGGCATGCTGCATTCCAAAGGGTGGTAAAGAATTGGACCTTCCTTAGTGACTGGACAACAACAGCAAAGAAGAAAATAAAATTAAATTTAAAGGCATAAATTAGTGACACTGCAACAACAGCAAAGAAGAAAATAAAATTAAATTTAAAGGCATAAATTAGTGACACTGCAAAGAGAAAAATCAATGAAAACAAAGGTTGCTTCTTTGAAAGAATAAAATTGATAACCCTCTAGCTAGAGACATTACAGTCATTAAAAAGCTAATAAGGAAATATTACAATTTGAGCACCATGATTTGACAAAACAAATGAAATTTAAAAATTCCTTGAGATATACAAATTATTGAAGAAAAGTGGTGCTTGAGTGGCAACTGGGGAAAAAATCTTGATATGTAAAAACCTATCATGTATTTTATGTTTTCATTTCTTAGATTTATAATATTCACAATTTAAATATCATTTATAATTATCCTGAAATTGCTTGCTCCTGTTTTGTTTTCTTTTTTCTGTCTCCCTCTCTCTCTCTCTTTTTTTCTTTTGGTGATGACTGACAAGTGGGAATCAAGATTGTTGGGAGAAATATCAATAACCTCAGATATGCAGATGATAAACTACTTTAATGGTAGACAGTGAAGAGGAACTAAAGAGCCTCTTGATGAAGGTGAAAAGGAGAATGAAAAAGTTGGCTTAAAATTCAGCATTCAAAAACTAAGATCACGGCATCCAGTCCCATCACTTCATGGCAAATAGTTGGGGGAAAAGTGGGAACAGTGACAGATTTTATTTTCTTGGGCTCCAAAATCACTGCTAATGGTGGCTGCAGCCATGAAATTAAAAGACAAACCTTGGAAGGAAAGCTGTGACAAACCTAGACAGTGTATTAAAAGCAGAAACATCACTTTGCCAGAAAAAGTCCATAGAGTCAAAGCTATGGTTTTTCCAATAGTCATATATGGATGTGAGAGTTGGGTCATAAAGAAGATTCAGCACCAAAGAACTGATGCTTTTGAACTGTGGTGATGGAGAAGACTCTTGAGAGTCCCTTGGATGGCAAGGAGCTCAAACCAGTCAATCCTAAAGGAAGTCAACCCTGAATAATCATTAGAGGACTGATGCTGAAGCTGAAGCTCCAATACTTTGGCCACCTGATGCGAAGAGCTGACTCATTAGAAAGGACCTTGATGCTGGGCAAGAGTGAAGGCAGGAGGAGAAGGGATGACAGAAAACAAGATGGTAGGATGGGATCACTGACTCGATGGACATGAGTTTAAGCAAGCTGCGAGAGATGGTAAAGAACAGGGAGGCCTGGCATGCTGCAGTCCATGGAGCTGCAAAGAGTCAGACATGACTCAGCGACTAAACAACAGTCTCATTTTTCAGTTGAGCTTTAAAATCTCTTTATACATTAAGAAAGATAAGTCTACATTCTGTCGATTTACTTTTTAAATATATATATTTAAATACATGTATATTTGAAATTAAAATATATTTTCTCACAAAATAGATTGCTTTATTTATTCTTTTAACATGGGTTATGACTTTTTAATTGGTAGATACTTGCTTTACAATATTGTGTTGGTTTCTGCCATACATCAACAAGAATCAGCCACAGGTATATATATATATATATATATATCCTCCCTCTTGAACTTCCTTCCCATCTCTCCCACCCTCTAGGTTGCAGAGCACTGGGTTGAGGCCCCTGTGTCACACAGCAAATTCCCACTTTAAAGGCAGAAAGCAAAGAGGAACTAAAGAGCTTTTGAAGAAGGTAATGTATCTTACATATGATAATGTATATGCTTCCATGCTATGCTCTCACCTCTCCTCTATGATTTGTGCTTTGGG
The DNA here is from genome assembly GCA_917880005.1 of Nanger dama. Classification (NCBI taxonomy): domain Eukaryota; kingdom Metazoa; phylum Chordata; class Mammalia; order Artiodactyla; family Bovidae; genus Nanger; species Nanger dama. The sequence continues at coordinate 1,712,349 of CAKJTW010000040.1, forward strand.
CCTTACTTATCTCAAGATTATATATTTTTATTTATATATCTTTCCATATTTAATTAGTGCTCTCTCTTAAAGTTAATGCTTTAATCTTACAGGACTATATTTTATTGTTCAGTTCAGTTCAGTTCAGTTCAGTCGTCGCTCAGTCGTGTCCGACTCCTCACAACCCCATGAATTGCAGCACGCCAGGCCTCCCTGTCCATCACCATCTCAGTGATGCCATCCAGCCATCTCATCCTCTGTCATCCCCTTCTCCTCCTGCCCCCAATCCTTCCCAGCATCAGAGTCTTTTCCAGTGAGTCAACTCTTCCCATGAGGTGGCCAAAGTACTGGAGTTTCAGCTTTAGCATCATTCCTTCCAAAGAAATCCCAGGGTTAATCTCCTTCAGAATGGACTGGTTGGACCTCCTTTCAGTCCAAGGGACTCTCAAGAGTCTTCTCCAACACCACAGTTCAAAAGCATCAATTCTTCGGCGCTCAGCTTTCTTCACAGTCCAACTCTCACATCCATACATGACCACAGGAAAAACCATAGCCTTGACTAGACGGACCTTAGTCGGCAAAGTAATGTCTCTGCTTTTCGATATGCTATCTAGGTTGGTCATAACTTTTCTTCCAAGGAGTAAGCGTCTTTTAATTTCATGGCTGCAGTCACCATCTGCAGTGATTTTGGAGCCCCAAAAATAAAGTCTGACACTATTTCCACTGTTTCTCCATCTATTTCCCATGAAGTGATGGGACTGGATGCCATGATCTTTGTTTTCTGAATGTTGAGCTTTAAACCAACTTTTTCACTTTCCTCTTTCACTTTCAACAAGTGGCTCTTTAGTTCTTCTTCACTTTCTGCCATAAGGGTGGTATCATCTGCATATCTGAGGTTATTGATATTTCTCCCGGCAATCTTGATTCCAGCTTGTGTTTCTTCTAGTCCAACATTTCTCATGATGTACTCTGCATATAAGTTAAATAGACAAGGTGACAGTATACAGCCTTGACGTACTCCTTTTCCGATTTGGAACCAGTCTATTGTTCCATGTCCAGTTCTAACTGTTGCTTCCTGACCTGCATACAGATTTCTCAAAAGGCAGGTTAGGTGGTCTGGTATTCCTATCTCTTTCTGAATTTTCCAGAGTTTATTGTGATCCACACAGTCAAAGGCTTTGGCATAGTCAATAAAGTTGTAACTAGAACCCTCTTGTTTTTCTGGAACTCTCTTGCCTTTTCCATGATCCAGCGAATGTTGGCAATTTGATCTCTGGTTCCTCTGCCTTTTCTGAAACCATCTTGAACATCAGGGAGTTCACGGTTCACGTATTGCTGAAGCCTGGCTTGGAGAATTTTGAGCATTACTTTACTAGCATGTGAGATGAGTGCAATTGTGTGGTCGTTTGAGCATTCTTTGGCACTGCCTTTCTTTGGAATTAGAATGAAAACTGACCTTTTCCAGTCCTGTGGCCACTGCTGAGTTTTTCCGAATTTGCTGGCATACTGAGTGCAGCACTTTCATAGCATCATCTTTCAGGATTTGAAACAGCTCTACTGGAATTCCATCACCTCCACTAGCTTTGTTCGTAGTGATGCTTTCTAAGGCCCACTTGACTTCACATTCCAAGATGTCTGGCTCTAGATGAGTGATCACATCATCATAATTATCTGGGTCGTGAAGATCTTTTCTGTACAGTTCTTCCATGTATTCTTGCCACCTCTTCTTAATATCGTCTGCTTCTGTTAGGTCCAGACCATTTCTGTCCTTTATGGAGCCCATCTTTGCATGAAATGTTCCCTTGGTATCTCTAATTTTCTTGAAGAGATCTCTAACCTTTCCCATTCTGTTGTTTTCCTCTATTTCTTTGCACTGATCGCTGAAGAAGGCTTTCTTATCTCTTCTTGCTATTCTTTGGAACTCTGCATTCAGATGCTTATATCTTTCCTTTTCTCCTTTGCTTTTCACCTCTCTTTTATTGTTAAGATATGTATTAGTAGTCTTCCTTTTTTTCAAATGCTTAGCTAGTCTTTTTTATCATAAAATAAATTCAAATATCTATACTTGGGTCCATTTCTATTACATTTCTGTTTATCTCTTTGTCTATTTCTAGACCAGTTCCATACAATTTTATTTATTATAGTAGTATATCTTAATCTCTGATAAAACAGAGACTTTTTATTCCCTTCCTTTTCATCATTTTTTTCAATTTTCACCTATGTTAATTGTTTCATGCAAACTTTAGAAGCATTTTGTCAAATTCAAAGAGAAATCCATTTTGATTGAATAGTTATGTTATAGCTATTTGGGGGAAATTGAAAAATTTACTATATTAAGCCTATCAACTAACATGGCCTGTTTTTGTATTTAAGTCTTCCTTTAGTTCCCTCAAAACAGTTTTTAGTTTTCTTCATATAGGACTCAGACATTTTAAATTTATTTCTAAGTTTTAGTAGTTGGATTTTTTTTAATGGTATGATTTATTTTCTAAAAAAATATAATTGATTTACAGGCAGGTTTGATCTCTGGATAGGGAAGATCCTCATGTAGAAAGGAATGGCAACCCATTCCAGTATTCTTTCCTGGAGAATTCTATGGACAGAGGAGCATCCAGGCTATAGTCCACGGGGCTGCAAAGAGCTGGACACAACTTAGCAACTAAGCACACACACACATCTGTATCTGTGAATGGCAAATAGATGGGAAACAATGGAAACACTGACAGGCTTTATTTTCTTGGGCTCCAAAATCACTGCAGATGGTGATTGCACCAATGCAATTAAAAGACACTTGCTCCTTGGAAGAAAACCTATGACCAACCTAGACAGCATATTAAAAAGCAGAGACATTACTTTGTCAACAAAGGTCCATCTAGTCAAAAGTTAGATTTTCCAGTATGTATGAATGTGAGAGTTGTATCATAAAGAAGGCTGAGTGCCAAAGAATCGATGCTTTTAAACTGTGCTATTGGAGAAGACTCTTCAGAGTCCCTTGGCCTGCAAGATCAAACCAGTCAGTCCTAAGGAAACCAGTCCTGAATATTCATTGGAAGGACTCATGCTGAAGCTGAAGCTCCAATACTTTGGCCACCTGATGCGAAGAGCCAACTCATTAGAAAGGACCCTGATGCTGGGCAAGAGTGAAGGCAGGAGGAGAAGGGGACAACAGAGGAAGATGGCTGGATAGTATCACTGACTCAGTGGACATGAGTTTAAGCAAGCTGTGGGAGATGGTAAACAGGGAAGCCTGGTGTGCTTCAGTCCATGGGGTCACAAAAAGTCAGACATGACTGAATGACAAATCCCTAATTAATCCCTCTCCTCTTTCTCTCTCCCCTTTAGTAACCACAAGTTTGTTTTCTATAACTGTTATTCTGTTCCTCTTTTGCATATATATTCATTTATATCATTTTTAGATTCCACATACAAGTGATCAGTTTAGTTCAGTTGCTCAGCTGTGTCTGACTCTTTGTGACCCCATGGATTGCAGCACTCCAAGCCTCCCTGTCCATCACGAGCTCCCAGAGTTTACTCAAACTCATGTCCATTGAGTTGGTGATGCCATTCAACCATCTCATCCTCTGTCATCCCTTTCTCCTCCTGCCTTCAATCTTTCCCAGCATCAGGGTCTTTTCAAATGAGTCAGCTCTTCAAATCAGGTGGCCAAAGTACTGGAGTTTCAGTTTCAACATCAGCCCTTCCAATGAATCTTCAGGATTAATTTATCTTAGGATGGACTGGTTGAATCTCCTTGCAGTCCAAGAGACTCTCAAGAGTCTTCTCCAACATCACAGTTCAAAAGCATCAATTCTTTGGCGCTCAGCTTTCTTCATGGTCCAACTCTCACACCCATACTTGACTACTGGAAAAACCATAGCTTTGACTAGACAGATCTTTGTTGGCCAAGTAATGTCTCTGCTTTTTAATATGCTGTCTAGTTGGGTTATAACTTTCCTTCCAAGGAGTAAGTGTCTTTTAATTTCATGCATACAAGTGATATCATACAGTATTTGTCTTTCTCTGTCTGACTTATATCATGAAGCATAATATTCTATAGATCCATCCATGTTGCTACAAATGGCAGAATTTCATTCTTTTTTATGGCTGAGTAATACTCTGTTGTACACATACCACATCTTCTTTATCCATTTGTCTGTTGATGGGCAGTAGTTTGTTTCCATGTCTTCACTGTTGTAAATAATGCTGCAGTGAACACTGGGGTACATGTATCTTTCAAGTTACTGTCTTGTATCATTTACTTTTTATTCCATTTTATTTTCTAACAGAAGTTTCACTTTTACATTTTACTGTCTAGTCAGTCTGCAAATTAAATTGGCTTATGAAGTGAGATAAAGAAGTAATTCTTTTTTTCCCAAAACAATAAGCAGTTTTTCCAGCAGTAGCTTCTATGGAATATTTAACCATGAAAAGTCAATACAAAATACATGTGTACTATGGTTGTAATTATGTAAAATACACATTCCAGATGACAATAAATAGAAAAGAATATGGAAAACTTGTATTTCTTTATAATTTTCTCACCAACAATTTAAACAGAGGGTAAAGAGTTCATTTTTCTGTTTTCATTCATTTCACCTTTTCCTTGGAGGAAACGTCATTTCCAATAACTATTTCTTGATATTTTACAGTACAAATTTAGTGCTTAGCATATGTTCCCTTCAAGTATTAATTGAGTAGCATCTCACACAGTAGACAACCTTGTGTCTGCCTAGAATTAGCACAGATGAGGAGACACTCACATGTGCTCTCAAATATTAAATTCTGAAATAAGGGCATTTTTTAATAAGTCATACTATATTTTTCTCCTTACTTCGAAATATTAATCAGATATTCTTAATGTGGTATGAACATGAAACAGTGTTCAGAAGAGTCACATCTGGTTGGTCGATATCTGTCCCTCCATTGCCTGAATAAAATTCCTCGGCCTCTCCCTGATTACATGTTTTTACTCTTCTCTCCTGTGAAATGTATTCTGTTCCTTCATTGTGTGCGTGCATGCTCAGTTGTTTCTGACTCTTTGTAACTCTGTGGAATGTAACCCACCAGGCTCTACCCATGGGATTTTCAGTCCATGGGATTTTCCACACAAGAATACTGGGATGGGTTGCCATTTCATCCTCCAGGGGATCTTCCTGACCCAGGGATCAAACCCATGTCTCCTGTGTCTCCTCCACTGAAAGCAGATTCTTTGCCACTTGAGCCACCAGGAAACCCCTATTACTTCATTAGGTGTGTCAAAATCAGGTTTGTGCTTCTAAGCATGACTGTACCCTAAGCATCACTTCTTGGAATTGCTTTTATTTCTCTCACTTTTTCTTTTCTTTTTCGATTGGAGGAAATTTATGCAGATGTGCATAAAGCTCTTTATGGGTTAGAATTAAGAGAAGATATTCCTCTTGCTCAGAAGGATGGTCCAGGTATGGACATAAAGGAACATCTTGTCTTACATTTAATGGGATATGATTATTATTATGCACGTCAAAGAAAAGCAATGGATTTTCTAAAGGATTAAAATTAACAGAATTGGCATACCAAGACATGGAAATACCTCAGTGGCCCAGCATCATTTGGAAGTAAAATAGTGCTGCTGCTGCTGCTGCTGCTGCTGCTAAGTCGCTTCAGTCGTGTCTGACTCTGTGCGACCCCATAGATGGCAGCCCAGTAGGCTCCCCCGTCCCTGGGATTCTCCAGGCAAGAACAGTGGAGTGGGTTGCCATTTCCTTCACCAATTCATAAAAGTGAAAAGTAAAAGTGAAGTCACTTAGTCGTGTTTGACTCTTAGCAATCCCATGGACTGCAGCCTACCAGGTTCTTCCATCCATGGGATTTTCCAGGCAAGAGTACTGGAGTGGGGTGCCATCGCCTTCTCTGAGGGAAGGTCTAAAGTCTCTTAAAAACCATTCCTTCTTGGTAGGGCTGCAACTGAAAAACACATCATTCATTCATTCAACAAACAATTATCATGTGCCTCCACACTCCATTTAGTATTCCAGACACTGGCTATACAGTAGTCAATAGAGCAGACACCCAGTTTTTGGCATGTGTAGAGTTTAAAATCTAGATGGGCAAAGGGATATTGTGAAGCAAGCTTTGAAAGTACCATGAAAGCTTGAAAGCAAAGAATTAATCTATATAAATGACTCAGAATTCAAATTTCAAAAGAAAAAAAACCCCGCATTTCAAAAGGACAGTTTCGCAGCCAAGAAACCATAATAGTCCTGTTAAAGGCATGAGTCAGAGGCTCTTCAGGGAGTGAATTGTTTCTGGCAGCAGGGGCCCTTTCTGGAAGCATGTCCGGTCCCGTGCGCAGCCCTCACTTCCTGAGGCTGCAACAGAAAATGTGCTCACGTCATTCCCATCCATCCACATATTCCCTCAGCTCCTCTTCAAACTGGATCTGCCCCAGCCCTGGTGCTCCAGGAGCAGACTGAATTCAGCAGTTGAGAGGATTGAAGCTACATCCACAGCCAGGCCGGAGAAAGGTGCTGTGACACATGGCTTCTCCTCCAAGGAGTTTCGGAAGTCAGCCAGGAGGCCTGACTTTTAAGAATGAATAAAATGAATGAATATGGAGCCTATACCAACAGTTTCAAATTTAAAAGACAGCTAAGAAAGAGTAGTGGGAACATTTCCGTGAGACAAGTATTATGGTCGCTGGTAGAAACATCAAATTCTCAATTTAGTTTAGGAAAATTTGAAGCAGTATTTCTATTCTTCTTTCCTCACACTTCCAACTTTCGTGCCAGCAAAGCAGAAAGCTCTCCCCACCCCTCCATCTCCCCAAACCTCCCACTTATGTTTGTTTGTGAAAAGAATATGAGCAGTTGGCTGTCTCTAACAACTCTTGACAATAAACAGGACAATAAACTAAATTATTTTAAAATGAAAAAAAATTTTTTTGGAAAAACATTTAACAAGCTAATGGTGGTTTCTCTTGTGTTCCAAAATGAGAGTCATGAAAAAGAATGGCCTCTCTGCTTCCTATTCAAGCAAAAACTCAAGATCTCAAGCGCCAAACCAGGGCCCCCAGAGCAGTAAGATGAGGTCACAGCTGACCACATCAGTGGACCTTATCCAAGAAAACTCTTTGAAGGTATCCCTTCTGGTGACTGAACAGATTGTCCCCTGAGGTTGAAGCAAACACAGATAAACACTCGGGAAAAGCCACAGCGCATGGCACAGGGGATGATAAAATGCCTGCTGATTTCAACTACTGACTGCAGCCTTCAGACTGTTTTTCTTAACTCATTCTTATGCTTACCTTAAACTCTAGAATCTTCAGGTATGAAGAAGAGGCTGATATGTGTCTATGGGTTTGCTTAACGTGAAAACAATGCAGGGACTTCCCTGGTGGTCCAGGAGTGAAGAATCTGCCTTGCAATGCAGGGGACTCTAGTATGATCCCTGGTCAGGTAACTAAGATCCCACACACTATGAGGCAACTAAGCCCTCCTACTGCAACTACTGAGCCTCAACTAGAGAGCCTACGCACTGCAATGAAGATCTGTGTGCCAATGCAATCAAATAAATATTTTTTTGAAAAGAAAGAAAACAACATAAAAACTTCCTTCCACTTCATAAGAACCCAGGAGTTGAAAATGTATATATAATCAGAGAGTTCAAGTTTCCCCTCCATCAGCATAATCTTCCCAAAAAGTGACTTTCCCTATCCAGTGCTCTGAAGCCTGCAGTGTCCCTCCCCATGGGATGTGTTGCTGTATTGTTGTTCAATCACCAAGTCCTGTCCGATTCTTCATGACTCCGTGGACTACAACACGCCAGGCCTCCCTGCCCCTTACCATCTCTCAAAGTTTTCCCAAGTTCATATCCATTGAATCAGTGATGCCATCCAACCATCTCATTGGATATCAATCACACATGGGATATAAATGCTTTATAAATAGCCTTGCTGACATGAGTCTGGTCCTGGACATAAGTGATCTGTTCACTGGAAGCCAGTTGTCACACTTTGACACCAACATGCATTTCCTTAATTTCCACATCTGTGCCTGAGCACAGACTATCTGTTCTGCTGGAGGCACCAGCTCATTCTGACTTACACCTCAAGATGAAATTGAGTCCTGTCTTTTTCATGGAGGTCTCTTTTCCACAATTGACAAACACTTGATTTCTACTCAATTTTTCATAGACATCTTTATTGCAGAGAACTGGGAACCTCTAAGCCCCTAGTAACACCAAGGTCATTATGCCTGTGACCTAACAAGCTGTAGAAAATGAGTTTCCAGAAAACTTGTCCAGACTCCTGGGTAAATTTCTTCTCACCTCTTTGGCTAAGATCAAGGGCAGATTCCTGGGTAAGGAGGAGGAAGGGAGGTTCACTCATATCCAGTCTTCTCACTCCTCCTAGGATCTGTGGACATAGAGATCACTGAAGAGGCTAGGGTTGCACAGAGGTCAGCAATCCAGCTCATTCTACTGCTTCAAGGGGTCATCTGTGAGCTGCTCCCCTTGCCCATCTGCCCTGGCCTGCCTTTAAAAAGTCTTCATAGACAGGGTGATAAGATGTTCACCTTTCAAGATGCATTTTCTTCCATGAAGCATTCTAGTCTTAGTATTTTTTACACCAACTTATATCCACCCCATACACATCTATACTTCCAAACTTCTACCCTTGTTCTTATTAGCACTTGGGACATCCTTGCCCTCATTTCCTACCTGGTCAATATCTCCTCAGCCTTTTCAAGGTTCAGCTCAAATGAACTCCTTTCTTCTCTTTACTGAACTCTTAGGCAAAATTAACTACTCTCTCTTCCTTATTCCCAAAGTATATTAGTCTTCACTCTATTTTAGAACTTAATGATTGTCTGTATATATGTCATTCCCAGCCCTGGAGTAAGAAGGACTATCTTACTTAATCTTTATATCCCTAGTCCTAACCTTGTGCCAAAGACATCTAGAAGTTGTGTTAATATGTGGGACTGAATGTGAACAGCCTAGAAGTTCTTGAAATGGACCCAGATACACATCATCCCATAAGGTAGAAGTCCAGCCCGGGGCAATATTCTGCTCCTCCTGATGCTTGCTTGGTAACCAACACTCCCCCACCCCCAACTCTCCCACATCAACATCCTGTTTCTTCTTCTTATCCTAGCTCAACATTTTCTTCAAGTTATACTTACTCTGCAGGTCCCATTGTAGGTCCACTTTCTCTAGCTTTATTTTTTGGTACTCTCTCTGTTTAAGCCTAAGTACTTGCCTGCTACCTTTTAGCTTCAGTTTCCTCATCTGATATAGCCTCTTTGTAGCACTGTTGTATAGAGAAATGTTAGATGTGTATGCAAAATAAGTTTTGTACTAAAATGTCAAAGAATGATGCAAATAAAATGAACTTTAATTGCATATTTCAAGGTAAACTATATTTTCTAATGAAAAATAGTTATGATACAAAAATAACTCACAGAATATGAATGTAAAGGAGTCAGAAATATATCTCTGAGTGGCAAAATAGATCAAAAAGAATAAAATTATAACAGTGGATTATGATAGAAAAAATACACTGAAATGAAAAATTATTGAATGTTATCAGTTGTCAGTATTATAAATTTCAAGTAGTCATGTATGGATGTGAGAGTTGGACCATAAAGAAAGCTGAGCACTGAAGACTTGATGCTTTTGAACTGTGGTGTTAGAGAAGACTCTTGAGAGAGTCCCTTGGACTGTAAGGAGATCAAACAGTCAGTCCTAAAGGAAATCAGTCCTGAATATTCATTGGAAGGACTGGTGCTGATGCTGAAGCTCCAACACTTTGGCCACCTGATGTGAGGAACTGACTCATTGGAAAAGACCCTGATGCTGGGAAAGATTGAAAGCAGGAAAAGAAGGGGATGACAGAGAATGAAATGGTTGGATGACATCACCAACTTGATGGATATAAGTTTGAGCAAGCTCCAGGAGTTGATGATGGACAGGGAAGGCTGGTGCACTGCAGTCCATGGGGTGGCAAAGAGTCAGACATGACTGAGCAACTGAACTGAACTGATCAGTTGTTTTTTTAAAAAAATCGTATTCCCTTCCTACACATCTAATATTATCTCCCCATAGACATCTCAAATCCAATATGTTCAAAACTAACCTCAAGATAGATCTCTTACCTAGTCCCCTTACTTAACTTGCTTCTATTCTTGTATTCCTTCTTTTGACTACTATCCATCACTCCTAAAGCCCCCAATCCTATTTCATTTTCCCATCATATTCAAAGTCAACCCAAGTCCTGTGGAGTCTAAGTCCTGAAATATCTCTTGTCTCTATCTCCTCTTATGCAAATTCATTGCCCCACTTTCAGGACTTAGGATTTCTCACCTGTTCTACTTCCATTGTGTCCTATCAGATCTTCTGTCTACAATGCATCTTCCATAACGTAACTAGAGAGAGGTTTCAAAGACATAAACTTTAACATGCCACTTAAAAATATTCGGTGGCTTCCATAATTCAGACTGAATTCCTTAACATGTCATTCAAGTTCTTTCATGATTCAGCCCCTGTTTATCTTTCAGTTCATTCTTCTGTGCTTCTTTAGGGATCTTCTAATATAGAAAACTTTCTCAGACCTTCTCAAGGTGACCTTTCACCCATATGCCCCATAACACTGTGTGTTCACCTTAATTAGAACATCTGTCTCAAACATGATCATTTCTAATTAGATATCTTCCCTGCCAGACTGTACACTCTTTGCTTGTCACCTAAAATTTTCACATGAAGAGATTAAATGGAATGGTTCCATTGCCTCTTCACCCAAGCAGGCAGCCCCTGAGTAAAATGGTAGAAACAGAAAGAAAGATAGGAATGAAGGAAGAAAGACAGTGTTAGTCCTGACGCTGGAGAGAGAAGAGTCAAAGAGGCTGTAGCCTCTGCTGGTGAGTGAAGAAAGGAAAATACTGAATCCAGCATAAGCTTGACCATATGACCCCAACAAGGATCAAGGAATTTAACCCTTGATATGAATCATTTTGAAAGAATACAGAAAACATTTCTCTCTATCCAGACTCCTAGAAAAGACATCTGATTACTGGACAAGCTTTTGCCTGATAGATATGGATTCATCCCAAAGAACAAAAGTTTCATTGTGAATTATGTCTTGACCACTTGCCAACAGGTGATTGCATTTAAAGAGCTATTGAGTTTTTTTTTTTTTAAAGAGTTCTTAAAATGTGCTCATCATTGAAATCTCCAAGGGCAGATAAAGGCTTCAAAATCAACACACTGGCCCAAAAGAGTAAACAGATCACGAAAACAATAACGTCTGGTAAATTTAACCAGTTAAATTTAGTTCTCTATGTTCCTTTCTCCACCCAAACGTCATCATTGGTCTCAATATTTAACCAAACCCAAGTTTATTCTACTAAAAAAAAATAGGGCATTCTAAGATTCTACCTTCATTAGAAAGAAGATTTATATAAATGAAATGGAGAATTTAATCACTTAGTAAATGTGCTGTCAACCAAGTTTTCTGCCTAAAAGCACCAATATTTATAGAGGACATAACATAGTTCTAGTGTTATTGTTGAACTCTGCTGCCTACAGTTTTAGGTCTATCTCTTAGCTATTTTTGTGATTGATATGCCCCTCTTTACCAACATGGGATATAAAATAAGAAAATATTTTTTAAATATTCAAATTAAGTAACTATTCATCTTACTCCTCTGTTATGAGAAAGTATTTTCTCTCCAGTGTTGTCTCACATTGAAAGCCAAGGGAAAGAAAAAATCTGAAGAGTTTTACTCAGCCCAAGGGGTCAGTCTTGCTTTACCATCCTCATGATGGAAGAAAACTGGAAACTCTGAGGAGTCCCTTCACTGACAGATGCTGGAACTTGCAGCAGTTGCTTCTGAGGGAGTATCTGTGCCAAGTGGGCGGTCTGATAGTGAGATACAATGTTTCCTCATTTATGTGAGAACCGCTGTTTCTCATAGTATCTGTGTGTGTGCATGTATGCTCAACTGTGTCTGACTCTTTGTGACCCCATGGACTATAGCCTGCCAGGCTCCTCTGTCCATGGGATTCTCTAAGTAAGAATACTTGAGTGGATTGCCATTCCCTTCTCCAGGAAATTTCCTGACCCAGGGATTGAACCCATGTTTCCTGGGTTTCCTGCATTGGCAGGCAGATTCTTTACCCCTGAGCCACCTGGGAAGCCCCTCTGCTGGCCATCTATCCATTGAAGAAGTGAACTTGGGTACCAGTCCATGTCTATTACACAGGTCTGGCAGGAGGTTCTCAAGGTAGAATATGGAAAAACAGAAAGACATGTTAAGATCAGCAATACTCACTACACAATATGACTAGTTACTTAACTTGTTCTAAATGATCAGATACACAGACTTGTTGTTCAGAGGTATACTCACAGTGCCAAGGAGACTGTGTTAGGAAGAACCAGCAGCCTTGGCCACATGCTATGCTCCAAGCCAGCCCTTTTCTTGTCCTTGGTTCCCTTCCCTTATAGGGAAAGTTCCTAGCCTCTAGCTGACTCTCAGTATAACCTCCTCAGTTCAACAGAGATGGTCTGCTAATATCACCTGTAAAACAGAGGGTAGTTGAGTCTCTATTCTAATCCTTCTAGAAGGTTCCTTGTAGAAGTGAAATCACTGTTGTGTCCGATTCTTTATGACCCCATTGACTACTGTAGCCTGCCAGGCTCCTCCGTCCATTGCCCGGCTCCTCCATTCATTGGATCTTCCAAGCAAGAATACTGGAGTGGGTTGCCATTTCCTTCTCCAGGGGATCTTCCCGGCCCAGGGATGGGACAGGTGTCTCCCACATTACAGGCAGACTGAGCCCCCAGGGAAGTTCTTGGATTTTTGCAAATTGCTCACTACTGCAACCCACACACACATTCTAACCGAAGGGAGTCTTAGTCAGAGTTTTGACAGCAAAGAGGTAGCACAATGTTGTTTTTGAGGATAGTCAACAAAGGGACTATTCAAAGTTGTGTGGACATGAAAATGCAATATCATGCAAATGACAAAGGCCTGAAGAACAAGGGGACAGATAGATACCTAAAGAAGGTAGCCGTGATGAAAGGGCTCCCTGACAGAATCTGTTGCCTTCAGCCAAGAAACAGAGACACAACCAATCCTCAGTGACCCACTAAGAAAAACTACAGGAATTAACACCCCAAGCTCACTCTTCTCCTACCCTTCCACCTCCTTCTGGTTGTCTCCATTGACAAATGCAACAGGAAACTACAAGGCAAGAAATACATGTCAACTTCTTGAAGACAGATGAAAGTGAGGAAGGAGAGACATCTTACCCAGAGAGCTAGGAGAGAAGGTCTTGTATATCTGTGGTCTGCATAGTATTTCACGGACTGGTGCCAGTTATGAGATGTTTGTGGCTGAACCACCATGAGATAAGCACACAGTTGGAGAATAAGCATTTAGAAACCTTGATAGCACAATTTGATGCTGCCACACACTCAAGTATACAACCACACATTTTGCTCATTAAATAGCAAGTAGGGCAACTCAGGAGCTGTTGACTCAGGAGGTGGATTGTATATGGAATAAGCTACATTCTAGTGATACACCAAAAGGCTCCGGTTAACACACGAGATATTTTAAGGTAAGTTTGTCAACAGTAACCTAAATATTTATTTAAAAATTTTAGGGACTCTCCCAGTGGTCCAGGGGTTAAGAGTCTGCCTTGCAATGCAGGTGATGTGAGTTCAATCCCTGGTCAGAGAAATAAGATTCCATATGACTCAGGACAACTAAGCCCGTGTACCACAACTGGCGAGAGTCTGTGCATTACAATGAAAAATCTAATGTGCCACAGCCAAGATCTGACTTAGCCTAAATTAATTAATTAATTAATTTTTTAAAAATAAAATAAAATAATTTAGTTTATTTATTTTACAACTTTTTATTCTAGCAATTGTTTGTATACATATATTCATGACACTTTTCCTTATTAGGTAAATTTTAAAATAATATTTGTATTATTATTTCCATATCTGGTATTGACAAAGTAGCTTGTATTTTCTATAGATAACATTGCAAAAAATATTTTAAAACAACCATTTGAAGGCTCTGGAGATCAATCTAAAACAGTAGAAACTGGAAAACTTTTTAAAGAGAATTAAATTGGATAAAATGTGTGTTTATAGCTTTTTTTGCCTGAAGGTATTTCCTAGTCCACACAGACAGAAGTCAACTAGAACATAAGCAGAAAGTTCCAGTCTCATTGGTCTGAGGATCAGAGAATGGAGTTTGAAAAAGGGGCACTGAATTTAAAAATGGGTCAATCAGTTCAGTTCAATTCAATTCAGTCGCTCAATCATGTCTGACTCTTTGCAACCCCATGAATCACAGCATGCCAGGCCTCCCTGTCCATCACCAACTCCCTGAGTTCACTCAGACTCACGTTCATCGAGTCAGTGATGCCATCCAGCCATCTCATCCTCTGTCGTCCCCTTCTCCTCCTGCCCCCAATCCCTCCTAGCATCAGAGTCTTTTCCAATGAGTCAACTCTTCGCATCAGGTGGCCAAAGTACTGGAGTTCCAGCTTTAGCATCATTCCTTCCAAAGAAATCCCAGGGCTGATCTCCTTTAGAATGGACTGGTTGGACCTCCTTTCAGTCCAAGGGATTCTCAAGAGTCTTCTCCAACACCACAGTTCAAGAGCATCAATTCTTCAGCCACTCAGCTTTCTTCACAGTCCAACTCTCATATCCATACATGACCACTGGAAATAGGAGCAATCTAATATATTTTTTAAAAAGGCTGGTGGGCTGGAGGGAGGGGGAATTCTCTGGCAGTCCAATGGCTAGGTCTTGGTGCCTCCATTGCCAAGGATCCAGTTTCGATCCTTAGTTGGAGAACTATGATCTCACAGGCTGTCCACATGGCCAAAAAAAAAGAAGAAAACTTCAAAGATAAACAAGACAGTGTCAACAAGACTAACATACTAGCAATCAGATCCCAGAAAAAGGAAAGATAAAAAAGAGGAAGAGAATGGGAGAAAACAATAGCAAATGAAACAACTGACAAACAACTAATCTCAAAAATATACAAGCAACTTATGCAGCTCAACTCCAGAAAAATAAACGATCCAATCAAAAAATGGGCCGAAGAACTAAATAGGCATTTCTCTAAAGAAGACATACGGATGGCTAGCAAACACATGAAAAGATGCTCAACATCACTCATTATCAGAGAAATGCAAATCAAGACCACAATGAGGTACCATTTCACACCAGTCAGAATGGCTGCGATCCAAAAATCTACAAGCAATAAATGCTGGAGAGGATGTGGAGAAAAGGGAACCCTCTTACACTGTTGGTGGGAATGCAAGCTAGTACAGCCATTATGGAAAACAGTGTGGAGATTCCTTTAAAAATTGCAAATAGAACTGCCTTATGACCCAGCAATCCCACTGCTGGGCATACACACTGAGGAAACCAGAATTGAAAGAGACACATGTACCCCAATGTTCATTGCAGCATTGTTTATAATAGCCAGGACATGGAAACAACCTAGATGTCCATCAGCAGATGAATGGATAAGAAAGCTGTGGTACATATACACGGTGGAGTGTTACTCAGCCCTTAAAAAGAATAAATTTGAATCAGTTCTAATGAGGTGGATGAAACTGGAGCCAATTATACAGAGTGAAGTAAGCCAGAAAGAAAAACACCAATACAGTATACTGACACATATATATGGAATTTAGAAAGATAGTAATGATGACCCTATATGTGAGACAACAAAAGAGACACAGAGGTAGAGAACGGACTTTTGGCCTCTGAAGGAGAGGGAGAGGGTGGGATGATTTGGGAGAACGGCATTGAAACATGTATACTATCATATAAGAAATGAAGCACCAGTCTATGTTCAATACAGGATACAGGATGCTTGGGGCTGGTGCACGGGATGATCCAGGGAGATGATATGGGGTGGGAGGTGGGAGGGGGCTTTGGCATTGGGAGATCGTGTACACCTGTGGCTGATTCATGTCAATGTATGGCAACCAATACAGTATTGTAACGTAGAATAAAGTATTTAAAAAATAAAAATAATAAAATATAAAAAAAGGAAGAAAAACTACTTAAAATAATGGGAAAATGTTACCTAAATTTTATGAAAAACAGTTTATAGATCTTAAAAGCTCAGCAAACCCCCAACTGGACAAACACAAAGAAAAAATACATTTAGGCACATTATAATAAAAAGCTGAAAATCAAAGATAAAAAGAAAATCTTAAAAGTATTAAGAAAAAGAGACCAAAAAGAAAAAATAGACATATTATTAAAAAGAGAACATTGACATGGATGATGGTAGACTACGTACTAGAAACAATGAAGGTAATAATATCAATTTTACATAAAAAGTAAAAGCCACTCAGTCGTGTCCAACTCTTTGTAACCCCATGGACTGTATGTATAGTCCATGGAATTCTCCAGGCAAGAATACTGGAGTGGGTAGCCTATCACTTTTCCAGTTGATCTTCCTGACCCAGGAATAGAACCAAGGTCTCCTCCATTGCAGGTGGA
The DNA here is from genome assembly GCA_917880005.1 of Nanger dama. NCBI lineage: Eukaryota > Metazoa > Chordata > Mammalia > Artiodactyla > Bovidae > Nanger > Nanger dama. The sequence goes on from CAKJTW010000040.1 coordinate 1,728,856, forward strand.
TTCTTTAGCAACCGAGCTATCAGGGGAAGCCCTGAGAAGTTCAATTTTATGTAAGTTCTATCAAAAAGTGTATACTCATCCAACCACTGCAATAATCCAAGGAATTGAAATAAAAGGCAGAAAAAAAAAAACTTGAAAAGGAGAAAAAGAAACTAAAACTGTGTCCAGTCACAGACACTATAAATGTTAAGCTGGAAATTCTTAGGAACCTAACAAAACTACAGTAGAACTTATAAGTGATTTCATCAACATCATAGGCTAAAAAATCAGTTTGTAGCATTTCTAATCTATAATGTAGCATTTCTACACACAAGCAGCAAAAAATTTTAAATGGAATTTAGAGGTGAGGTGAAGTCGCTCAGTCGTGTCCGACTCTTTGCGAGCCCGTGGACTGTAACCTACTAGGCTTCTCCGTCCATGGGATTCTCCAGGCAAGAATACTGGAGTGGATTGCCATTTCCTTCTCCAGGGGATCTTCCTGACCCAGGGATCGAACCCCGGTCTCCCGCATTGGAGGCAGACGCTTTAACCTCTGAGCCACCAGGGAAGACAATTCAATTTACAACTGCATCCAAAAACATAAAATATTTAGGAATACATTTAGCAAAAGCATGCAATACCTCTATACTCAAAACTGCAAAATATCCTGAGATAAAAATTAAAAACCTAAATAAATGGAGGGATATGCCATGCTCATTGAAATGGAAAAACTAATTTTTAAAAGGTTAATTCTCCACAAATTGATCTATAACTTCAAAACAATCTGAGTTATAACTCCTACGAGTATTTTTATAGACACTGACAAGCTAATTCTAAATGTATACAGAAGACGAAAAGTAACAATCAAAACAATCTTTCTTTCCCTGGTTTTTGTTTGTTTCCTTACTTTTTGGTCTCACCTTGCAGGATTGAACCTGGTCCCTTGGTAGTGAAAGGGCAGAATTCTAACCACTGGACTGCCAGGGAATCCTCCAAAACAATCTTTAGAAAGAGGACAAAGTTGGAAGTCTTACACCACCTCATTTCAAAACTTACTATAAAGCTACAATAATCAAGATAGTGTGACAATAGCATAAAGATAGACAAATACCAATGGAAGACAGTCCATAAATATACTTACATAATTAATTAATATTCAACATGAGCAACAGATCAATGAAATGAGAACAAATGTAAAATCTTTTCTACATGATACTGGAACAACTGTATGTGTGAAGGAAAAGTGACCCTTGACTCCTATCTCATCATTCAGAAAAATTAATTTGTTACAGATCATAGATCTGGCAATAAACACTGAAACTGCAAACCTAGAAAGATCCATGAGAATATTTCCACAGGAATAATCCCTGGTGGTCCAAAGGTTAGCACCCCACACTTTCACTGCAGAGGTGGGGATTCAATCCCCAAATCCGGGTGGCATGGCCAAATAAATTAATCAACCATGTAAAACTACATTAAGGTGGTTTATAAAAATCAGAAAGAAAAATATCAACCTTTGAGTATGTGTACTGCAGGGGGTACTTAAACAGGCAAGACGGAACTCACTGGAATAGTAGAAATGCTCTTTATCTTGATAAGAGTGTGATATGCAGGTATTGTCATTGTTGTTCAGTCACTCAGTTGTGTCCGAATCCTTAGGACCCCAAAGACTGCAGCACACCAGGTGTCCCTGTCCTTCACCATCTCCAGAAGTTGACCCAATTTCACGCTCATTAAATTGGTGACATACACAGGTATATCCATTTGAAAAATCCCATCACATTGTACACTTAAGATTCTATATTCACTGTATGTAATTTTTACCTTAAAAAACTGTTACCTTATATTAAACTCTGGTTAGTAAGTTTGCTTTTCACGGTGGTATGGTTGAGCAATTCTGAAGCTATTCTAAGTGTATTCTAAGCATGGGTAATTGAATAATTATGTATTACAGATATAGAGAGGAAAAGACTGGAATGTATCTTGTGGGACTTAATTGAATTGGAACTATCAGCGTAAGTTCATGATTCTATGTACATGGTTCTATATACAGAGAGAGAGGTTTGTTTATGTACATGTTTGTATGTGTATATGAGTGTTTGTTAGTACTACCAATAACAGAGCCTCTAAGCAATGACACACATGTAACAACAAGCACATCTCAGATACTGGTTTCTAAATACCATTCTTTACTAAAAAGCCAGGGCTTCTTGGAGAACAGGCTGACTCCTGGCTTGGATCAGTAAAAGCACAAAATGATCCTATAACACCTTGTGCTGAAAATTAAGGAACTACATAAATCACATCATAGAGGCAAGGAGTCAATTGGAAGAGTCCCCACTAATCATAAGGACACTAATCATAAAGGACAGTTGATAAAATCAATTGATGTTAAATATAGCAGGTCAAAATTACACGATGGCCAAGTAATTCTCACAAAATATGTCTCCACCTTTCAAGGGAGAGAGCTGGTGAACACCACCTTGTTCAACTTATCTATGTCGATATCACTGCATTGTGGCATACTGACACCAAGATGTGATGCACTGGGAAGGACATGTCACCTTAACCTTGCCAAAAATGCATGGCCTGAAGTTAATCACACCCAGACGGAGAAGAATTCTACAAAACAACTGACTTGTTCTCTTAAGAAATGTCAAGGTTAAGCAAGACAAGGTAAAACTGAAAAACGCTTTCAGCTTAAAGGATGCCAAAGAGACTTGACAACTTATGGCTACACCTGATGACTGGATTAATATATAAGACAAACACAAAGAAAAAAACAGTAGACATAAGGGATATGATTGAGCCAAGAGATGAAACTTGAATATGAACTATGGGTTAGATAATTGTGCTATGCTCATACTCAGTCATGTCTGCCTCTTTATGACTCCATGGACTGTAGCCTGCCAGGCTCCACTGTCTATGGGATTTTTCAGGCAAGAATACAGAAGTGGGTTGTCGTTTCCTCCTCCAGCGGACCATCCCAACCCAGGGATCAAGCCCACTGAATCACTGGGAAAGCCCCAATAGTGCTATAGTAGTGTTAAGTTTGGGTTTGGTAAAGAATCCACCTGCGATGCAGGAGACGCAGCTGGGTTGGGAAGATCCCCTGGAGGAGGGCATGGCAACCCACTCCAGTGTTCTTGCCTGGAGAATCCCATGGACTAAGGAGCCTGGCAGGCTGCAGCCTATAGGGTCACAAAAGTCCAAGACGTCTGAAGAAACTGAGCACGTATGTTCGCAGTGTTAAGTTCCCTGAATTCAGTGTTCTTAATTTCAGAAAATTCACATGAAATGACTTAGTAGAAAAGGGACATGATGCCTTGAACTTTTACTGAAATAATTCAGAAAAGAAAACATTTTGGACACATATACACATTGATATGAGAAGAGAAAATGCTAAAGTAATTGGAGCAAGATGGAAACTGGTGAAGGATCCCCTTGTAATAGGCTTGCAACTTCCCTATAAGTCTGAAATTGCATCAAAATAAAAACTTAAGACAAAAAACTAAAATTATATAATATTTGGAAATATTGATTAAATGACCAACAAAATTGTGTTATATTCTTGGAGAACTTATACATGGCTCTATTAAAAGTTATTTTCAAAAATAAAATTCTTTCTTAAACAGTTAAAATAATGTATCCGAGTATATTATTAAATTTTTCAAGCCCTTATAATAGTTATCTAAATATTTAAAATATAAAGGTGAAAAATGACTATCCTTGGGACGTATTTGTTTAACCAATTTCTTAGCTTTATCTATCACACCATGTCACCATTGTTTTTGTGAAGAATTTTTAAAATATGGAATTGTTATTTTCACTTTTCTTATAAAACTGCCTACAGTATTTTTCGTAGTTGAATTTTATAATTAATAAATTTAAAATTCATGACAGCTTCGTTTACCTCTTTCTTTCGACTATGGCATTTTTCCTTTTCTTTGTTTGTTTGTTTGTTTTTTGGCTGATTGGTGTGGCATGCAGGACCTCAGTTCCCCAACCAGGGATCAAACCTGTGCCCTTTGAACTGGGAGCATGAAGTCTTAACCACTGAACCTCAAAGGAAGTTCCTTGACCGTAGTATTTTTATTCAAGAAGCTACACTCTCTACTGAGCACTCCACAGGCAGTTCTGGGCAAAGTCTGCCAAACTGAATCTATTTTCAAATTTTAACTTTTAAACTGGGATCTGTAAATATTTTAACTCAAACATTTCACAGGTACTATTTTTTAAATCTCAGAATACTTTCTTCAATAAATATTTTTATAAGATAAAATTCTTATTAAAAGATGTTTTTTAATAATTCTTCTAAATAGTTCATGTAATTTAGATTATAGAAATCATGCTGCTGCTGCTGCTAAGTCGCTTCAGTCATGCCCGACTCTGTGAGACCCCATAGACTGCAGCCCACCAGGCTCCCCCGTCCCTGGGATTCTCCAGGCACGAACACTGGAGTGGGTTGCCATTTCCTGCTCCAATGCGTGAAAGTAAGTGAAAGTGAAGTTGCTCAGTCATTTCCAACTCTTAGCGACCGCATGGACTGCAGCCTACCAGGCTCCTCCATCTATGGGGTTTTCCAGGCAAGAGTACTGGAGTAGGGTGCCAGTGCCTTCTCCAATAGAAATCGTAGGTCTTCTCAATTTCAATGCATTCCAAATAGAATAAAAATTTATCAAACTGAAAATAAAATCTTTTCAAAAGATTTTTCCACATGTTGATCTATTTCACAGTTTGAGCATTTCTTAACTAATTTGTTCACTTCTCCCCTTGCTTTTGTAAGGATAAATAGTATCTCCCTATTTGCAAGTTTTCTTTTTAATAATTTCAGTTTACTATAAACTTTAAAAGTTAAAGGAACATTTGTTTCCTTTATTGAATAATTTGATTAAATATTTCCAAATGATTTTGAAAAAAATACAGTCAAAATTTAGAGGATTTTTTTTCTCCATGGTTGACATTTAAATTGATTTTCCAAGCAATTCTTCAAAAGTTCAAACATTTATAAGATTCAAAATGCATGTCAAGGAGAAAGTACATACTGTCTGTCATACTGCAGTTTTTGTTTGCTTTTGCAAGGTCACTTCATCACACTTACACACACACAAGTATTGTGATTTACTCTATGTACAAATTTAACAACTATCAGCTTCTACTTCAATTACTAAAACATTGAAATTTGGATGCAATTAAGTGTTGTATGTGCACCAAAATCAATTCCAAGTATATTTCTGTTCCATAGAGAGAATGATTACAATGTAGTTTTTACCATAGTGTTATGCTCTGCTAAAATTTATACTCATAGTATCACAATAGCAACAAATAATTTCATCTTCAAAGCCGACTGTTTAATTGAATTTGTCAGAGTATTCACAATGATGTCAGATGTTTCAGCACTTTGATTTCATGAACTGTCAGATGGAAAAAGAATTGAATCATTAACCAAAATTAACTGATGTCCTCACTGAAGCATTTGATGATCCTGACATAAAACTGGAATTATTTAACTGTTCACCAAATTCTTACTGGTAATAGAACCAACACTTTACATTGCTTTGTATGTGCACAAGAAATCTTAAAATTGAAAGTGACTGAAATTATTTTAGAAGGGCATACATGTGACCTAAATGAAAGTCACACTTCAGAGTGATGTGTAAACATACCTTTCCACAGCTGCACATATTCAATTGTTTGCTTTGGGCACAATCTATTAAAATAACATCCAACACTGAAATAAGTGCTTTGCTTCTTCAGCAGATGTGTCTTAGCTTTTATATGTTGAGCTACATCACTAAAACCTCTGATGTCAACCAACATTTTATGCAAATTTTATATTCATCATCAGTTGATAAAAGAACATTCAGGACTTTATTTTTCATTAAATATGCTCTTTCAGGCTTTTGGCTTGATTTTCTGCTGTTGTTGCTTTTGTGTTTTAGCTTGTTGCTGCTGAAAGTACATATTGCAAAATGTTTAAATAGAGTTGCCACATAACAAATGACAAAACCATTACAGCTAGAGTTCATGTTATTTTCCATATGTGTACCTGGGTCAGGACTGTTCAGCCTTTATATGCAGCACATAATTTGCATACACCTAACCTGTCATTTCCTGTGTTATCCACTGATGGACAATCTCATGGCTTTGCGAACCTCCCCAGTTATGGCACATACCTGGGCACAACTGGCTGGTAGACCAAATGGCAAGCAGAGGCAGCCACCTGTCAAAGAGAAAAAGGAGTTTTAGCTCAAGTGTGGATGTGCTTCTGTTTAACATGCATGCTATTTTTGACAAGGAGGAGTTAATAATATTGTATATGGAAACAGTGGGAAAAATAGGTATGATTTATCATTAGTCCTCTTTCAAGGACATGGCAACCCACGCCGGTGTTCTTGCCTGGAGAATCCCAGGGATGGGGGAGCCTGGTGGGCTGCCGTCTATGGAGTCGCACAAAGTCAGACACGACTGGAGCGACTTAGCAGCAGCAGCAGATTTGACCATAAGTTTAAATAAAAACTGCTCACTCCATGTGCATGTTTCACATGACTGAGCAGAAGCTAAAAGCACAAGGTAGAGGGTACTATTAGTTTTCTTTGCTGCTAAAAAGTTTTCCTCATTCATAAAATGGGAATAATAGATCTACTTATGAAGTCATTGTAAGGAGTTAAAGAGTTAATATGTATAACTCGGTCAAAGGAAATGTTTTATCAGAATTAAGTATTATTGTTATAACTATTACGGCTTTCTAGAAAAAAAAACAACGCTGTGATTCTTCATTGTTGAGATTTTTAGAAGCCAAAGTATTTCCAGACCCTTTGCTGTCATGTTCTATGACAAATAGTGTTTTATTCGCCAATTCCTTTACGGCTGTATCTCTGCAGATATTACTTCCATTGCTGCAACTGCAGCAGTTAGCTTTCATGGGCAGGCTTGTTACAATTTCTTGGCTCATATGAAAATTTTAACCTTTTTTAAAAAGTAAATATAAGCATAGACACTTAAACTGTTAGTAAACCATAGTTTCTCTACTTCAGATTCAAATAGCTTGTTTTAGGAAGGTAGACTCAGAAATTTCCATCTCTCCCCCATTTTATTTAATCATGTTAGTTTCAGTCTATAGCTTTCTTTCCTTTGAGCTCTTTCTGATTATCTAAATTATTAGTTTTGAATCACCTATCATTAGGAATGAATTTGGGCGTCCCTGGTGGCTCAGTGGTAAAGAATCTGCTTGCCAGTGCAGGAGACAGCGGTGCAACCCCCGGTCAGGGAAGATCCCACGTGCCTCAAAGTAGCTAAGCCCACGCACCTATTGAGCATGTGCTCTAGAGCCCAAGACTCACAACTCTTGAAACCTGGGCACCCTTGAGCCCATGCTCAGCAACAAAAGAAGCCACAGCAATGAGAAGCCCATTCACCACTATTGGAGAAAAGCCTGCACAGCGAGGACCCAGCACAGCCAACACAGAAATAAATAAATGTATTTTTAAAGAAGAATAAATTTGAATTCAAATAGTCCTATGCTTTATTAACTGTGTGGACTTAGGCAATTTCAACCTATGTCTCACTTTTAATCTGTCAAACGGAATAAGAAGAAATACTTTGCATCATAAAATATGGGCTGGTGAAATGACATAAAAACTGGTACATCCTCAGTATCTTATTATAGTAATAAAATATAATTATAAATATATTTATTAAACAGCATATAGTACATATTTCATTAATTACATATTATGATAATAAAATCTATTATAGAAAACTATTCACCAAGATAACATTAGACATTTATTATTATAATAATTAATAAAATATTATTATGAAAAACTGTTCCCCCAGGATAAGAATGATCGCTGTGATAGTCTAATAGAAACTTCCTTCCAGTAGTTTATGACTCTCTAACAGCTGCAAATTGACCTATTAACCAGCTTTAAAACCCTAGAAGTAAGAACTGAGATAATACTTTAAGACAGTCAACACAAATCTGGGTGTCTTCTTATGCTCAGATCATTCTTTTCTGATACGTTGTTTTTCTGCACCTTACTTGCATTGTATTCATCAGCTCTTTTCGTTGTGTCTAAATCAATCTGTCCACACGTTGTGTGGAAGTGTGCAAGTTTTAGTCAGAAAACAAATTTTCAATACAGCATCAAAAATGAGCATTGAGTATAGCATCACGGATATGTGGGATGTTCAGGAAGTAGTTGATAGGATGATCTTTCTGACAGCAGTTAACATTTATAGATAGAATATCTTCTAAATGCAGATGTTTAATATTAATGAAAGCCAAAATAAAATAAAATAATGAAAGCCACTACTGCAGAGCTCTTACCATGTAGCAGGCAGTCTTCTCAGTGCTTCACATGCATAACCCCCCACCCCACCGTAATCCTAGAACAATCCTACAGTTGATACTACTATTACCCCCATTTTACAGATGAAGAAATTGAGTCCCAGGAAGATTAAGTTCTCATCCCAGTGGCAGAGTCAGGTTACAGAACCAAAGAGTGTGGTACCACAGTCCACATTTTTTTTTTAAGTATGATTGCTTTACATTGCTGTATTATTTTCTGCTGTGCAATGAAGTGACTCAGCTCTATGTATAGGTATATCCCCTCCCTCTCACACCTCCCACACACTTACCCCCGTCTCACACCTCTAGGTCATCACAGAGAAACACACTTGCAGCTCCCTGTGCTATTCAGCTGTTTCCCACTAGCTATCTGTTTTACACACGATAGTGTCATTCCTAATCTCCCAAATCATCCCGCTCTGCCCTCCCCCTCCCCTGTCCACATGCCCATTTTCTATTTCTACTCTGCAAATAGGTTCACGTGTACCATTTTCCTATCTTCCACATATATGAGTTAATATAAATATTTGTTTCTCTCTTTCTGACTTCCTTCACTCTGTATGACAGACTGCTGTTTCTACATCCATGTCTCTACAAATGACCCACACCAGTCAGGATGGGCACCACCAAAAACTCCACAAACAATAAATGCTGGAAAGGACGTGGAGAAAAGGGAACCCTCTTGCACTGTTGGTAGGAGTGTAAATTGATGCAGTCACTATGGAGAACAGTATGGAGGTTCCTTTAAAAACTAAAAACAGAACAATCATATGATCCAGCAGTCCCACTCTGGGGCATATACCCTGAGAAGACCATATGTAAAATGATACGTGCATCCCCCAGTGTTCATAGCAACACTATTTACAATAGCCAGGACATGGAAACAATCTAAACGCCCATCAGCAGATGAGTGGGTAGAAAAAACGTGGTACATATATATACAACAGAATATATATATACTACTCAGCCATAAAAAGAAACAAAACTGGGTCATTAGTATAGTGGGCATTTTGAACCTGTAGCTGTGCTGCCTGTCTGCCACCTTGCCGAGTGCCCTCCACACCAGGCACCCACATCACCCTTGGGAGAAGGGACTGGGATGGAAATCCGCTGCGGTAGAGAGCATGCACAGGAAATATACTCAGTGAGGACACATCCCAACATGTTGCAAATGCCGCACGCCTGTGTCTCTTCCTTTCAAAAGGCCGCCCGTTTCAGCTCCTCACGCAGAGCAGGCTTTCAGCTCACGGGGCCATAATACTCACTGCGATGCTCAGTTTGCCCAGTGACTCTCTGGTCCTGGAGCCTTGCGAAGGTACCCTAGAACATGATCCCACATTTTTCCTCTCTGCGCCCACTTTCTGCCTCTTCTGCGTTGTCAAGGCACCCTATACCCCTATACACTTCTCTTTCTGGGTGGACTTGGGGAAGTGGGGAGGATGCGCGGAGGGGCAGGTCTCACTAGATCCTGCGCATCTTGTTTGAACAGAGTGCCCAGCGCTAAGCGCACTTCTCACTCCCTCCCGGGCCGGAGGCAACCCAGCCGTCCGTTTCCTAGAGCCCGGGAAACTCCTGCCTGGTTTGTCTTTCCCTTGCCCTACTTTTTTTGAAAGGCCTTTCATCACCGCTTTTTGCTTTGGAATACAAGGGCTTCCCTTATGGCTCAGCTGGTAAAGAATCTGCCCGCAATGCGGGAGACCTGGGTTCAGTCCCTGGGTTGGGAAGATCCCCTGGAGAAGGGAAAGGCTACCCACTCCAGTATTCTGGCCTGGAGGTTTCCATGGACTGTATAGTCCATGGGGTCACAAAGAGTCAGACACGACTGAGCAACTTTCACTTCACTCACAGCAAGGAAGGGCATAGGTGGGCAGTGACAGCTGCTGCTTGTCCCCGTCTCCCTGGTGCTAGGCGGCCGGCCCTTCCCTGAGCAGCCGCACATCCCACCCCTGCTCCCCCTGGGCGTCCCCTTCCCTGCTGCCACTTGGACCAGTCGCACTGCGATGTGATCAGCTGTCCTGCCCCCACCCTCCTCCCCTTTGCTCCCTTTCCCTTTCCTCCCAGTGCTGTCGCCATCGCGACCACAGCATCGGGCTGGTTCCAGCAACAGGCTGCTTCATGATGCCCTCTGCCAGAGAACCACAGCTGCCTGCGGAATGCCAGAACCTTCCAGGAAAATGCCTATCAGAGAACTCCACTCTTAAAGATCCCAGCTCAGGTCCTCTTTCTTCCAGAACCGTGGTCATGCTCTGGCGTGGGCCAAATGCCTCCACACTCAGTACTTCATCTATACTCCTTCAGGGAGAAATCCCTTCACACATTTAGGGTAAGTTGAGACTCAGAAAGGTTAATAAGTGGAGGAAGGGAGAAAGGTCTACACTCCAGCTCTGGAAGCACTGTCTCCAGGTGAGCATTCCTGGAGCTACTGACTGATGCTCAGGGCTACCAGGCAACTCATCCTAGACCCTGGAGCTGAAACGGTCCTCTCCAGCCCCAATGCAGAGATCGTTTCTCTAGACCTCCCAGGAGTTAAATCCCTCTGTCCTCAGGTCTCCTACAGCACATGACAGACATCACTCCCATCTCCCACAGCCCCCGATACTTCACAGCTGCCCATCTCCATCAGTGTCTGCGAGAGGAAGGCCAATGTTTTGTTCATCCATTAAAAAAAAAAAAAGATTTCATTTGTTTTGGGCTGTGCTGGGTCATTGTTCCTGCTCACAGGCTTCCTCCAGTTTCTATGAGTGGAGGCCACTCTCTAGTTGCGGTTTGGAGGCTTCTCATTGCAGTGAATTCTCTTGTTGCAGAGCACAGGCTCTAGGTGCCAGAGCTTCAGTATCTTTGGTGCACAGGCTTAGTTACCCCAAAGCATCTGGGATCTTCCCAAATTAGGGATCAAAACTGTGTTCCCTGCATTGGCAAGCTGATTCTTATCCACTGGACCACCAGGGAAGCCCCTTGTACATTTTTATAGTCAGCACCATCTCATTCATCCTGAAAATTTTCAACATTCGCTTTATGGAACTATTTTAAGACAGACAAGGGTCTCACACAGAGAGAAAGAGATTTTGTTAATGCTCAGGAAATTGGGGAAGTTTAGTTCAATCACTCAGTCATGTCCAACTCTTTGCCAAAAGATGGACTGCAGCCCTCCAGGCTTCCCTATCCATCAGTAACTTCCAGAGCTTACTCAAAGTCATGTACATTGAGTTGGTAATCCTCTGTCATCCCTCTCCTCCCGCCTTCAATCTTTCCCAGCATCAAGGTCTTTTCAAATGAGTCAGTTTTTCGCATCAGCTGGCCAAAGTATTGGAGCTTCAGCTTCGGCATCAGTCCTTCCAATGAACACTCAAGACTGATCTCCTTTAGGATGGACTGGTTGGATCTCCTTGCAGTCCAAGGGACTCTCAAGAGTCTTCCTCAGCACCACAGTTCAAAAGCATCAGTTCTTCGATGCTCAGCTTTCTTTATAGTCCAACTCTCGCATCTATACATGACTACTGGAAAAACCATAGCTTTGACTAAATGGACCTTTGTTGGTAAAGTTAATGTCTCTGCTTTTTAATATGCTGTCTAGGTTAGTCATAGCTTTTCTTCCAAAGAGCAAGTGTCTTTTAATTTCATGGCTGCAGTTACCATCTGCAGTGATTTTGGAGCCTGAGAAAATAAAGTCTGTCACTGTTTCCATTGTTTCCCCTTCTATTTGCTATGAAGTGATGGGACTGGATGCCATGATCTTAGTTTTCTGAATGTTGAGTTTTAAACCTGCTTTTCACTCTCCTCTTTCACTTTCATCAAGAAGCTCCTCAGTTCCTCTTTGCTTTCTGCCATTTGGGTGGTGTCATCTGCATATCTGAGGTTATTGATATTTCTCCCAGCAATCTTGATTCCAACTTGTGCTTCATCCAGCCCAGCATTTCACATGATGTACTCTGCACAGAAGTTAAATAAGCAGGATGACAATATACAGCCTTGACATACAGTCTATACAAAATATAGCCTTTCCCAATTTGGATCCAGTCTGTTGTTCCATGTCCAGTTCTAACTGCTGCTTCTTGACCTGCACACAGATTTCTCAGAAGGCAGGTAAGGTGTTCTGGTACTCCAATTTCTTGAAGAATTTTCCACAGTTTCTTGTGATCCACACAGACAAAGTCTTTGATGTAGTTAATAAAGCAGAAGTAGATGTTTTTCTGGAACTCTCTTGCTTATTTGATGATCCAGCAGATGTTGGCAATCTGATCGCTTGTTCCTCTGCCTTTTCTAAATGCAGCTTGAACAACTGGAAGTTCTCATTTCATGTACCACTGAAGTCTGGCTTGGAGAATTTTGAGCAATACTTTGCTAGCACAGCTGTGGGGTAGTTTGAACACTCTGGCATTTCCCTTCTTTGGGACTGGAATGAAAACTGACCCTTTCCAGTCCTGTGGCCACTGCTGAGTTTTCCAAATTTGCTGGCATATTGAGTGCAGCACTTTCACAGCATCATCTTTTAGGATTTGAAATAGCTCAACTGGAATTCTATCACCTCCACTAGCTTTGTTCGTAGTTTTGCTTCCTAAGGCCCACTTGACTTCTTACTCCAGGATGTCTGGCTCTAGGTGAGTGATCACACCATCATGGTTATCTGGGTCATGAAGATCTTTCTTGTACAGTTCTTCTGTGTATTCTTGCCACCTTTTCTTAATATCTTCTGCTTCTGTTAGGTCCACAGCATTTCTGTCCTTTATTGTGCCCATCTTTGCGTGATATGTTCCCTTGGTATCTCTCATTTTCTTGAAGAGATCTCTAGTCTTTCCCATTCTATTGTTTGCCTCTATTTCTTTGCATTGATCACTGAGAAAGGCTTTCTTATCTCTCCTTGCTCTTCTTTGGAACTCTGCATTCAGATGGGTTTATCTTTCCTTTTCTCCTTCCTTTTGCTTCTCTTCTCAGCTATTTGTAAGGCCTCCTCATACAACAGAAGAATGAATGCTTTTGAACTGTGGTGTTGGAGAAGACTCTTGAGAGTCCCTTGGACTGCAAGGAGATCCAACCAATCAGTCCTAAAGGAGATCAGTCCTGAGTGTTCGTTGGAAGGACTGATGCTGAAGCTGAAGCTCCAATACTCTGGCCACTTGATACGAAGAACTGACTCAATGGAAAAGACCTTGATGATGGTAACGACTGAAGGCAGGAAGAAAAGGGGATGACAGAGGATGAGATGGTTGGATGGTATCACCAACTTGATGGACATGAGTTTGAGCAAGCTCCAAGAACTGGTGATGGACAGGGACCTGGCATGCTGCAGTCCACGGGATGGCAGAGTCAGACACAACTGAGTAACCGAACTGAACTGAACTGAAGGGGAAGCCCAAAGAAATTGAGCAACTTGCCCGAACTCATACACTCAGTCATCCAGCTGGAACTAGAACTTGGATCTTCCCAATTCAGTGAGTCCAAACTCTTTTAAAATTAGGGGAAGGGGGATGAGGAAAGGAAGGAAAGAAAGAAGGAAGGAAGGAAGGAAAGAAAGAAGAAAAGGAGACAGAAATCTTCCAAAATATCCTCCTTTCTCCTTCAGCCCACACTCCCCTGGAAGCCAGCACAATACTGCTATCTGTCGTCTCTCCTCATAGGCCTTGTAGAGGTGGTCATAGCAGGTTTGGAAGCATCTAGGCAGAGCTGGATGCAGAAAATGCTCCTCCACGGGTGCTGTCTTCCTTTTCCGAACCATTCCTTCCCCCTCCAGGAATTCACTTCTATGTGAAAGGTGGACAGATTTTTACCTTCAAGTACCTTTCATCACAAAGAGCAAAAATTTTACCCAACACAAATTTCCAAAATAGGGGAACAGTTAAGTAAATTATGATATACCTACATAATGACAGCATATGCACTCATTGACAAATCATACTTTGTTAATACAATGAATTCATGAATAACATGGAAAATACCCATATTAACTAACAGCTAATGAGTGTTTGGGGCATCCCAGTTGGCTCAGTGGTAAGGAATTCCCTTGCCAATGCATGGGACACAGGTTCAATCCCTGGGTCAGGAAGATCCCCTGGAGAAGGAAACAGCAACCCACTTCAAGAGAGAGGGGACATATATATACTTACGGCTGATTCACATTGTTGTATGATAGAAACCAACACAGTATTATAAAGCAATTATACTCCGATTTAAAATAAATTTGAAAAAACTTTCTTTAAAAAGAAATACCATCTAAGGTAGATGTCCATAGTCAGTGACAGTATGCATAGCTTTTGCTTCCAAAGTATGTTAAATATTTTTCAAGCATTCCACAGTGAAGAACTATTTCTCTTATTCTTTGGTTTATTTAAAGGCACAATAAAAGCTCTTGTAAAAAGTATTGCTCCCAAGGAAATGGCAGCTACATCACCAGAGTTTGCAAAGGAAGAAAAAAGAGGAGACTTCAGAAAAGGTTCATGGAAAAGTGAGAGAGGCTGAGCCATCCTGCTGCCTACACCCCATTCCCATCTCTTCCAAGCTGCCTCCAAGCTCTAGTTCAGGTCCTGCTTTCACTCAGAAGAACTGTCTGAACTCAGGACCTGGAGGAGGGAGACAGGAGCTACTTGCCTCATAGTAATAACTAACTAAACTCCTACCTTGGCCATCATCTAAAGAATTTCCCCAAAGGGAAGTCTCCTGAACTCCCCTGCTCTGAGCTGTATCTCCCACTGGAAAGGAAAACCCACCTCAGACTTCTTAACTCAGTGAAATCACCCAGCCCCTGTGCTCGGCATTTCACATTATGAGGCTTCCCTGGTGGCTCAAATGGTAAAGAATCTGCTTGCAATATAGGAGACCTGGGTTTGATCCCTGGGTCAGGAAGATCACCTGGAGAAAGAAATGGCAACCCACTCCAGTATGCTTGCCTGGAGAATCCCATGGACAGAGGAGCCTGGCGGGCTTCAGTCCATGGGGTTGCAAAGAGTCGGACACAACTGAGCAACTAAGCATGCATGCACAGGGATATTATAAAGGAGGCCAGGGAGGCTAGCGGTGGACCCAAGAGTCCTGTGCCCACTTCCTTCTGGGTCAGCTCCACCCGATTTTCCCAGAATGCCCTGGACTTTGAGGAATGGCAACAAAGGGGACTATTTGAAATGTACCTCACTCAGCTTCCCCCAGTGTGACTTGGGCTGCCACACTGTTCTTTCTGGGGCACTAGGGCTATGCTGCTTGCTTACTTTTAGAACACGCACTTCTGATGTCCACATCCTGCAGGGACATGTGTGTACACACACTCGCAGACACCAGCAAGTGCACTGGAAGAGCCATGACCACAAATGCCAGAGTACATCCCTAGGGCAGGGCGCCCCAGAGATAATCATAAAAGCCTGTCCAAGGAGGAAAGCAGGCAGATAGGCAAGCATCTGAGAGTCCACTTTCTTTTCCATCTCCTTTTTTATTTTAATAAAAAAGCTGTGGTACGTATACACAATGGAGTATTACTCAGCCATTAAAAAAAATACATTTGAATCAGTTACCCATCTCCTTTGATCTATCTATCTTCTTCCTCAACCTGAACCTGTTGACTAAAAAAAGATGCACAATGTGAAAGTTTCAAGTTAAGGTTTATTGAGGGCAAAATGAGGACTTCAGCCAGGGAGACAGCTAGATCTAAGACACTACTCCAAAGAGGTAGGACAGCATACACGTGATTTTGCAATCTAGCATATTTATTTTTTAGAAAGTTTCTGCTGGTTTCATGAAGCTCCTGTTAGTCACAAGAAAGCGTTGTCACAATGAAGGATTTCAGTGCTTTTGTAGATACGAGGAACTACAAGAATTGAGCTCATAATATCAGCTCCTGAGAATATCTAACAAACTGAAGACCTGTGCTGCCAGTTTTCCCAGAGCACAGAGCGCCTCGTTTCTGCTCTTCACCTTGAACTCCTCCAGTGGGTGTTGAAGGTCAGCAGCTGCAGCAGCACAGGATTTAATCCTTGTAGAGGTAGATGGCAAGCACCCACGGCAAGTGCCAATCTGTAGCTGACAACCATAAAGGCTGGAGTGTCCCGGGACTCAGTCCCTGAGCCTTGTCTCTTCTCCAGATATTCATATCATGGAAGATCTCATCCAAACAAATCAATAAGCTGACAGTTCCGGCCAGGACTCTCTCATTAACTCTTATAACAACCATGTTTACAGACCACCTAACCATGGGTAGCAAAACAATGACTAGAAGTAACACAAAGACTTTAAAATCTACGTTCAGGATATTTTTACTTTATCTTGGGAAGCAGGGTTCTCTCCATCAAGTCTGTAAAAGAAAAAATAGGAAGGGAAGGAAAGAAATTCTGCCGTAGGGACTTTCCTGGTGGTCCAGTAGCTGAGACTCAGTGCTCCCAATGCAGAGAGCCTGGGATTCAATCCTGATCAGGGAACTAGATCCCACATGCTGCAGCTAAAGACCCCACAAGTCTCAACAAAGACCCAGAATGGCCAAATGAATTTATTTTTTTTTTTTTAAAAAGAAAGTCTGCCATAAAGTGTTTTGCAAAGAAGTTTAAGAAAGTTCAGATGAGCAGAGTAGATGAGTTTCATGTCATGGATGACCTTACAAACAATAAAATTAAACAATTTATTTTTGTAAACACTTGCAGATTTGTTCTTTCATTTGATATTCATAATAACTCTATATGGCAAGCAAGTGAAATAATTTCATCCACGTTTATCTTATGAAGAAACTGAAAGTGATGTTCAGAAGATCATAGTCAAAGCGTGGTTTAGCCAGAAATGCAGCCTCAGTCTCTCAGATCCAAGCCTCGGACAGGTCAGTTGCACCTCCTTGCATCCCATCCCTCTCCTTGAGCCGGTCGCTACTTATCAGTCCCTGGGAATCATGCTGCTGCTGCTGCTGCTGCGGCTAAGTCGCTTCAGTCATGTCCGACTCTGTGCGACCCCATAGACGGCAGCCCACCAGGCTCCCTCGTCCCTGGGATTCTCCAGGCAAGAGTACTGGAGTGGGTTGCCATTGCCTTCTCCATAGCAATAAACAAAAAAGAAGAGGAGTAGACCTGGATTTTCTGTGTTCTTCACCTGGTGTACAGTGGCAATCTTCTATACTTGCTACTGAAATCCTAAGAAAGTTTGTTAATTTGGACTTAGCAAAGGGACCGAGTTTCCAAAGCCCTGAAGACCAAGGGTAACACCCCAAAATATGGACTCATTTTCCACTCTACCTTCACTGGTAGAGCAGCTGCCAAGAACAAAAGATAAAATCTGGCAAACAAATGCCATCTTGCTTCATGAACTGATTGCTTCTCTGAGGTATCCACCTGTGTATCTGGGGAGAAACTTTGATAACAAGTTGAGTAGCAACTGTCCTTCTGTGAGACTAGAGATTCCATGAAAGAATCTGGTTGTCGTGAAGGAGGCAACAGCTCAGGCAGAGGAATTGGCTGCTGAAATTACCAGGAAGCTGGAGAAACAGAAGAAAGAAAAGAAAAGAAAATAGAGGCAGGAAAAGGAAAGCTGTCTTTGACTGCTCCGGCATCTTCAGAAAACAGCAGTGGTACCCGGAGGAGTGTGGAAAACAAGCCAAAGACCTAAAGAAGAGGAAAAGCAAAAGCCCCGGGCTCCTCAGGAGAACAGAATGGAAGGCCTATCTATCTCTTTATCCAAATCCAAGAAAAAGAAATCTTTTTCCAAGGAGGAGCTGTTAGTAGTGATCTTGAAGAGACAGCTGGCTGTGAAAGTCTTCCCAAGAGGAAGAAATCTTTCCCCAAAGAGGAACCAGTTAGTGACCCTGAAGAGTCAGAAAATAAGCAGGTCCCCAAGAAAAAGAGGAAATTCTCTTCCAAGATGGAGCCACTCAGCAGGGGGTCTGAAGAGGATGCTGCCAGCAAGAGCAGCGGCTCCAAGAAAAAGAAAAAGCTCCGAAAGCTGCCCCAGGAAAATTAGAGTGGACATTTCCCCAGTGGGGCATAACTTGCAGAGATCTTTCCCAACCCATCCCTTATGGCCCAATAAAAATAAAAACAAATTCAAGAGAGAGAAAAAAAGAAGAAGAATAGATTCAGCTACACATCTTGGGGGTTAGGGGTAGTGGAGAATGGCTTAAAAGAATATAAGGTTTATTTTCTCTCACATCAAAGATGCTGAAAGTAGGTGTTCCAGGGCTGTACAGTGTCATCAGAGACCCAGGATCTTATCCCTCTGCTCTGTCATCTTCGGCACTGGCTTCCATCCCCAAGTTCCCTCATCATCCAAGTCGGCAAATGGCACTCCAGTCATCAAGTGTACATTCCAGCCTAACATCAGGAGAAAGCAGGGAAAAACTAGTGTCATTCTCCTCTTCCTTTTAAAAAGCTTATCAAAAAGTGCCATAGAAGCCTTCTACTCAGATTTCTTCAAAGGAAATTTTGTCACATAGCCAAATCAAGCCACAAGAGAGGCTGGAAACAAATCTATATTCTAAGTGGCTAACTCCTACCTAAACATTATGTTCCTATTAATAAGAAGGGGAGAATAGATACTGGAAGGCAACCTGCATTCTATCACCTAATTGCATTCAACTGAGCACTAAGAAAAATTTGCCTCCTATTTTAAAGGCCCTGATCCAACACTCAGGACTTCCCTGGTGGGTCAGTGGTAAAGAATCTGCCTGCCAATGCAGGAGATGAAGGAGACGTGGGTTCAGTCCCAAGGCCAGGAAGATTCCCTGAAGAAAGAAACAGCAACCTACTCCAGTATTCTTGCCTGGGAAATCCCATGGACAGAGAAGCTTTTATATATATGTGTGTGTGTGTGTGTGTGTCTGTGTATAATATTATTTAATATAATAATATATATTAATAATATAGTTTTAATGTGGTCATTCCACCACTGCCAAAGACAGATTAAGTAGTACCAGATCAGTGCTCAGGCCTCAAATAACCGAAGAAAGAAGACAATATATATGAAACAATTGTTTTTATATAGGTATAACCAGCAAGAGAGAACTGTAACTCCAAAGAAAAGAGAAATAAATGAAATAACCCCTGTGATGACCACATTTCTCTCTGAAGGTATTTGTTAGACTCCAGACACAGGAGGTACCACACAGTGGTTTCACTGAATTCAGGAGACATTGTTGTTGTTCAGTCACTAAGTCGTGTCCAGCCCTTTTGCAACTCCATGACCCATAGCCCACCAGGTTCCTGTGTTCATGGAATTTCCCAGGCAAGAATACTAGAGTGGATGCCATTTCTTTCTCCAGGGCATCTTCCTGACCAATAGATTGAACCCTCGTCTCCTGCTGGGCAGGTAGATTCTTTTACACTGTGCTGCCTCAGAAGCCCACAAGAGACATTAGTTGAGGTGAGCTGAAGTGGCTGAGATTTGTAAGGCAGAGAGAAGGACTATGCATGCAGAGATGTAGTTTTAGGAATCTCCTTGAGTCTTTGACTGGATACAAGTTTTTGGCTATATAGGGTGATACAAAAGGAGACCAATCAAAGGAAAGCAGAGAATTGACCAAATATTCTGGATAATTTTTTTTCCTACCCCATAGCATTAAAGTCAAACTAGTAAAAACCAAGTAAAGGCCAAACTGAGTAAAAACTACTTCAGATTTACTTTAATAAAGCTTAAAAACAAGCCTCAAAATGATGAAGACACTCTGCCAGTAAATTAATTACATGGCAGAACAAATCTATTCACTCTTCCATTAAAGGAAAATGAAAAGATCCAACCAGGAAATGAACTAACATTTTTTTTTAAGTTTAAAGGGTTAAAAAAAAAAAAAAAGTCTGCCTAGAATTCTATCATTAAAAAAAAAACTTCAAAAATGAAGTTTAAATAAAGATGTTTTCAAGCAAACAGAACGTGAGAAAACTC
The DNA here is from genome assembly GCA_917880005.1 of Nanger dama. Taxonomy (NCBI): domain Eukaryota; kingdom Metazoa; phylum Chordata; class Mammalia; order Artiodactyla; family Bovidae; genus Nanger; species Nanger dama. The sequence continues at coordinate 1,749,020 of CAKJTW010000040.1, forward strand.
ACTGCCATTGTTAAAGTGCTTCAGGTTAAAGGACGATAACTTCAGATGGAAATTTAAACCTCTGGAGATAAATATAGAAGACATTTATTTCTCAGTTTTTAAGTCCTTAAATAATAGTTAACTTTTAAAACAAACCCCAAAAAGTACTGTGAGGTTTGTACCATATGAAGAAGTAAAATCAATCATAATAATAGAACAAAGAAAGGGAGGAGGGAAAAGAAGTATAATGCTATAAAGTTTTAAAATTCTATGGGAAATAACATAAAATCAACTTTTACCTAACTCTCTTACCCTTACATTTCTTATTCCATTAAATCCCAATGAACCTAGTCTTTGTCCTCAACATGACTTTCAGTCCCTACTCTTCGAAGTATCATCCCCTTGCCTTCCAACTCAGCAGGACCCTATGGCCACAATATAGAACTGTAGATGCTATAGAGGTAAGAGTTGGACGTTATCCACTGCAAAGCCCTTGCTTTATAGATAAAGAAAGAATTCAGACCTCCAGCTCCTTTCTCTTCAGATGCCCTTACCATGATCCTTTGGTTCCATGACCAGTGCTCCACTTGCCTTGTTAATTCCCGTGCTGTGCACACTTCCATTTAATTTCTCCAACTTCATCTTTTAATATTCTTTGCTACAGTTAATTGCTTAAGAAATTATTAATCATATCAAGAACATCTATTGCCATTTTCTGCATCTCCGCCAGGTTTTCAATACTGCTCCAACTCTTTTTTTCCATCTCTTTTTAGTTCCTAGTAGAATTTATAATTTCAGTTTTAGAAACTTTTTTTTTGGATGTGTGATATTATTTCCTGACCGAAGATCAAACCCGGACACTTGGCAATGAAAGACAGGAGTCCTAACCACTGGAACACCAGGGAATTCCCCTCAGATGCTTACCATTTAGTTTTCCTATGTCTGTGTTTGTCTTCTTTCTTACCAGTGGACACTGTAAAATTTTGGTTTTCCAACATTTGAACCACCCATACACCTTCCTATGGGGAATTTCCCATTGTGGGAGGCAGATTTTTTAAAAGAGCCTCCAAGATTCCTAGCCTTGGTGTACATGCAGCTTCTCCCAGTTATTCAGACACTACTGCTGTGAACTCTCAGTTATTCAAACACAAATTTCAGATGCAATCAAATTCCCAGATCAGTTGGTCTTAAAATAAGGGGATTAACCAGACAAGTGTGACCTAATCACCCTTTAAATCTGGGTCTGGTGGTGGGGACAGAGAAAGTCAGAGAGATGGGAAGCACAAGAGAGGGATCTGATAAGGGTGAAATGCTCCATTCTTGCTTTGAAGCTGGAGGGGGCCATTTGACAAGGAAGGTAGGCAGTCTCTCACCTCTGAGAGTGACCCCTGGGCAACCAGCCAGCAAACTGCATCACCCAGCCAGCATTATAACCACAAGGAACAGGACTTTCTACAACCACATGAGTTTGGAAGAGGACTCCAAGCTCTAGCTGAGAGTGCAGTCCGACCGACACCTTGATTTGAGTTTTGTAAGACATGGAGCAGAGATCTCAAGACTTCTGACCTACAGAACAATAAGCTAATATGTGAGTGTTGCTTTAAGCCCTGATGCTGCTGCTGCTGCTAAGTCGCTTCAGTCGTGTCTGACTCTATGCGACCCCATAGACAGTAAGTAGCCCACCAGGCTCCTCTGTCCCTGGTATTCTCCAGGCAAAAATACTGGAGTCGGTTGCCATTTCCTTCTCCAATACAAGAGTACTCGAGTGAGTTGCCATTTCCTTCTCCTTTAAGCCCTCAAGTCTGGTAATTTGTTATGCAGCAGAAAGAAACTACTACACCAACATTTTACCTTTGGGTAAAAGCTGAAACCAGTCCATTGCAGGATGAAGGCATATGGTTTAGGTTTGCCTCTGTTAAGAACAAGACAGCAAGGAAATCCCTAGCTGTCCATTGGTTAAGATTCAGTGCTTTCACTCCCAAGAGCCTGGATTCTATCCCTGATTGAAAAACTAAGGTCCTACAAGCCATGCTGTGTAGCAAAGAAAAAAAACTCAAAAAAGGATTTCCTTCCAGAAACAAACAAACCAACAGGCCTAAAATGAAGTCACTTATGCTAAGCCTTATGTCACCAAAAATGAAAGTGAAGTCACTCAGTCATGTCCGACTCTTTGCAACCCCATGGACAGTAGCCTGCACCAGGCTCCTCCGTCCATGGGATTTTCTAGGCAAGAATACTGGAGTGGGTTGTCATTTCCTTCTCCAGAGAATCTTCCCTACCCAGGGATCGAACCCAGGTCTCCCGCATTGTAGGCAGACGCTTTACCATCTGAGCCACTACCGAACTAAGACTTAATTATAGTCTTGACTTTCCCAGAAATGAATCTTTCCCAGAAATGATCAATCAAAATCACCTAATCGGGACTTCCCTGGTGGTCCAGTGGCTAAGACTCTGTGCTCCCCATGCAGTGGACCCAGGTTCGATCCCTGGTCCTTCATGCCTCAACTAAGACCTGGTGCAACTGAAAGAAAAGAAGAACCACCTGATCAGCTCCAGTTAGGCAATCTGCCTTATAGAGCCCTGACATTTCCCTAAAGGACTTCCCCGGTGGCTCAGTGGTAAAGAACCCTTCTGCAGTTCAGGAGACACAGGAAACACAGATTCAATCCCTGGGTCGGGAAGATCCCCTGGAGGAGAGCATGGCAACCCACTCCAGTGTTCTTGCCTGGAGAATCCCATGGACAGCAGAGCCTTGCAAGTTACAATCCATAGGGTTGTAAAGAGTCGGAAATGACTGAATGCACTGACACATAGCATTTCCTAAAGGAAACCAACCTGCTTTTTCGCTTCATACAGCTTCCTCCTTCCTGCTCCCTTCTGCCTATAAAGACAGATCCTTGAAGCTCCTTTCTGCTTATAAAGACAGATCCTTGAAGCTCCTTTCTGCCTATAAAGACAGATCCTTGAAGATCCTTTAGATTGCAGGCTGTCTGTTTCAAATCAATTTTTGTTCACATAAACTCTTAAAATTTTTACCTGAAGGACAGGTACGCCTAGCATGCGGCAGTCCATGGGGTTGCATGAATCCAGATCCAGCTCTAAATCTGGAACCCAGAAATCTAAATCCAGAACACAGACATCTTTTGTTTTTCATCATTGTTGAAGATCTTCTACCAAATATAAAGAAGCAAATTGACGATGACTAGCTCCTGGACAGAGCGTCCCTTGTAGCTCAACTGGTAAAGAATCTGCCTGCAATGCAGGAGACCCCAATTTGATTCCTGGGTTGGGAAGATCCTCTGGAGAAGGGATAGGCTACCCACTCTAGTATTCTTGGGCTTCCTCGGTGTTCAGCTGATAAAGAATCCACCTGCAATGTGGGAGACTTGGGTTCTATTCCTGAGTTGGGAAGATCCTCTTGAGGAGGGCATAGCAAACCACTCCAGTATTCTTGTCTGGAGAATCCCTGCGGACAGAGGATCCTGGCGAGCTGCAGTCCATGGGGTCACAAAGAATCAGACATGACTGAGCAACTAAGCACAGCACAACAGAGCTACCAGGCAACCTCCGTATCAGTCAGGTTTCAACCCGGTTCTTTAAGGAATTAAAATCAACAGCACTTATCTTACAAATTGAGTCTTGTAAGATAAGTGCAGTCTTATACAAGAACAGAAGTGTGACTCTACAAACAATTCAAAGCCCATCTATCTATTTTTATCTGTCTCCTAACCTCCTCTGTTCACCTCAGAAGACTTGCAGATACTGTAAAAAGTCTGGATTTAGGAAACAGAAATCCTTCCTGGTGGAAATTCTTTCTCTGTGCCTTTTGATAAATATTCCACTAGTTTTCTCCAGGAACCAGGGTAATTCTTATCAGAAAAAAGGAAAGGCTATTTTGCAAAGTAGACCAATAAAAAACTAAAAATTTCTCTCATAAAAATTAGTAAAAACTTTAACCACCTGAACAGGTAATCTTAACTTATTCCATCTGCCAAAAACACAGTTTGGATCTGCCTGTTCTTTTTAAACTAGTGACTTTTGTACTATCATGCCCATCTTATGATTAACATTTCAAAACAAAAGCTGTAAGATCTCTGTTTGTGTCTGTATGTTTATGTATGTCTATGTGTTTATTTATAGATATCTGCTATTTTTCTACCATAGGAAGGTATTACCAAAAATTAAATTGTATAAAGCTCTATTTTATAGGCTTAAAGACAAACAAGCATTTATGTTAATCAAGCATACTCTTAAAAATGTAGAAACTAATTAAAATGTTTTTCAAGTTCACATGATCTAGGATAATCTTCAGTAACTAAAAGCTAGTTTAAGTTTGTTGATTTAAGTAGAACAGGCATGTCAGACTTCCCTAGTGGTCCAGTGGTTAAGACTCTGCCTGCCAATGCAGGGGACATGGGTTTGACCTCTGGTCCTGGAAGATTCCAAGTGCCACAGAGCAACTAAGCCCATGTGCCACAACTACTGAGCCCACTTGGCTAGAATCCATGCTTCTCAACAAAAGAAGCCACCATAATGAGAAGCCCATACACTGCAACAAAGAGTAGCCCCCACTCACCACAACTAGAGAAACCCCACACGCAGCAATGAAGATCCAGGGCAGCCGAAAATAAATGCATAAAACCAGCATGTCTCAATCAAACGCAAGTTCATGTGCCCCATGCACAGTACTTCCCTGGTGGCACAGATGGGGAAAGCATCCTCCTACAGTGCGGGAGATCCAGATTTAATCCCTGGCTTGGGAAGATCTCCTGGAGAAGGCAATGGCAACCCACTCCAGTACTCTTGCCTGGGAAATGCCATGGATGGAGGAGACTGGTAGGCTACAGTCCATGGGATCCCAAAGAATCGGACACGACTGAGAGACTTCACTTTCACTTTTCACATGCACAGTAAGGACAAACTAACCAAAATGTCAGAGTTTGGAGCAGAAAAAGGTATATTGCAGGGCCAAGCAAAAAGAATGGGTGGCTTATGTTCAAACACCCTGAACTCCTCCATGATTTGGATGAGGAGGTTTTAGACATGAAAAATTTGCAGTGAGGACTGAAGGGTGACTTTCTTCTGATTAGCTGATCTTGAATTTACCATCCTCCACCTGGGTGGAAGACCTTAGTTCCTGCAGAAGAACTCAAAGATACTGCTATATATATATCCCTTGAGAAAGAACCAGGGCCTTGCCCTACCACTGTAGTAATTTTTTTTTTTTTTTTTTTTTGGCCATTCCACTCACCTTATGGGATCTTAGTTCCCCAACCAGGGGTTGAATCCAGGTCCTGAGCAGTGAAAGCAGAGTCTTAACCACTGAACTGCCAGGGAATTTCCTGCAGTATTATTTCTTGACTGGTCCTCCTTGGTTCCTGCATTTTCTTATTCCCCTGATTAACTACTGTTGAATCTGTTCTTTAATATTCAGGAAGGTCTAGGAGGTTGAAGCCTTTTGCTACAAATGAGAACTGGGGACCTAGAAAATATTTACACTTGGGAGAGACCCACCGGGTCCTGCTCCCTTTCATAACTCTACTTGAAAACAGTTTCCGAAATCTTCTGGTAACTTGAAACCTTAGAGTGAGATAAATTAAATGATGAACATTCATTGACTATCTAGATCATTTCCAAATAAGATAAAATACTGAAGCATTAGCTACCCAGGGGTGCTAGTGAACCCACCTGCCAATGCAGGAGACATAAGAGACGCGGGTTCCATTCCTGAGTCTAGATGATCCCCTGGAGGAGGGCATGGCAACCCACTCCAGTATCCTTGCCTGGAGAATCCCATGGACAGAGGAGCCTGGTGGGCTACTGTCCATAGGGTCACAAAGAGTAGGACATGACTGAAACGACTTAGCATACACACACACACGTCACCAAACTGAGATAATTATAATCTAAGCTCTTCCAAAAATGGAATATCATACCAGTCAACCAGAAATCACCCGATCCACCACCAATTGGGGAATTTGGCTCAGAGACTCCTATAATCCTCTAAAGGAAAGTAACTTTGCAATAACCAACCTGTTTTTTGCTTCATATATTAATAATTTCTTCCAATTCCCCTTTGCCTGTAGAATTCTTTTGTATTGCTAATTGGCACTCTTTCTATCTATTATATTGGGTGTTGACTGATTGAACCAACTTTTGCTCAAATAAATTCATAAATTTTAAAATATGATTCATTTTATTTTTAACATATCTCAGATCCATTTTGCCATATTCAGGAGCCAGTGGCCCAATAAATAGTAATTGTGATGTTCTTATGGTCCCAGTGGTATTAGTGGCAGCTGCTAAAGGTCAAGTTCCTTATGTAGAAGTGATGGCTACATAGGTGGATAGCTAGTACTCAACAGTTGTTTTTCAGTTGCTAAGTCATGTCCAACTCTTTGTAACCCCATGAACTGCAGCACACTAGTCTTCCCTGTCCTCCACTAGCTCCCAGGGTTTGCTCAAATTCATGTCCATTGACAGTGACGCTATCTAACCATCTCACCCTCTGCCCACCCTCTTCTCCTTTTGCCTTCAGTCTTCCCCAGCAACAGGGTCTTTTCCAATGAGTCAGCTCTTCACATTAGGTGGCCAAACTATTGGAGCTTCAGCTTCAGCATCAATCCTTCTAATGAATATTCAGGGTTGATTTCCTTTAAGACTGACTGGTTTGATCTCCTTGCTGTCCAGGGAACTCTCAGGAATCTTCTCCAACACCACGGTTAAAAAGCATCAATTCTTTGGCACTCAGCCTTCTTTATGGTCCAACTCTCACATCTGCACATGATTATAGTAAGGGCCAATATTTACAGTTTTTAACCTGGATCTTCTGTGGCCCTGAAACATTGGTTTTTCTCTTCATTCACTTGTTCAAGAAACTTTTTATTGGCTACCCAATATGTGACTTTTCTCCTAAAATATCATGGTTCAAAAAAAGACAGACTGGGCCCCTGTCCTCACAGATATGATGACCTAAAACATGTCCACAAATTCAACAGTCCTCCCATCAAGCCCTTAGCACAGGCTGGCCTTACTGATTCACTTCTAATGAATTGAATGCAGTGGAAATGTCACTGTGTGACTCTGCCTTTAGCAGAAATATTGTACAATTTCTCCTTGTTTTTCTCTAAGATGTGTGTTCTTGAAAACCAGTCACTCTGCTGTGAAAAACTGAGGCCATGTGGAGAGGTCACAGTCACATAGAGGTGTTCTGGTCAATAGTCTCAACTGAAGTCTCAGTTGATAGCTACTGTGAACCACCAGACGTGAGTTTTTGAGTGATTCTGACCCCAGACCTTGTCTGACTAATAACTGAATGAGAGATCTTGAGTGATAATCACCTACTTAAGCCCAGTCAACCTTTGGGGCCATGAAGAACAATGGTACATAAGTTTTCATTTTATGCCACAATGTTCGGGATGGTTTGTTATGCAGCTATACCTGAGTTTACAGTCGCATGCTCTAATGTCTACAGCAGACATCAAACAATTATCCCCCAAAATTAAATTCAGTTACATAGATGGCACCAAGATTTCTCCTTTCTTGGCTCACAAAACACTACCCCATCCGAGCTCTTTCTCTCCTCTTTCCTGCTTCCCTGTCCTTGCTAATAGTATTATCCTTCTGACAAAAACCAAGGCTGAAAAATTTGAGTCATTCTTGACCTATTTTCCTCATATCCATATTCAAATCAGTTATCATATAGTTTTGATTCTATTCCAGAAGGTGCCCCCAAACCTGACTCCATCTGACAAACCCCACTGTCACCTTGGCCCCATTCAGGCCCTCAGAATCTCATCGCTGACCAGTTGACCATTCGTATCCTTGCCTATTCAACGCTGTCAGGTATGTGTTCTCAAGCCACATCCTCTATTTTCCCCCTCTCCTGCTTAAAAAAAAAAAGAAAGAAAGATAGCTGTACTATCTCTTCATTCACTGCCTGAAAAGTACCAGCCAACAAGGTGACAGTAGGGTTTGTCAGATGGAGTCAGGTTTGGGGGGCACCTTCTGGAATAGAATCAAAACTATATGATAACTGATTTGAATATGGATATGAGGAAAATAGGTCAAGAATGACTCAAATTTTTCAGCCTTGGTTTTTGTCAGGAGGATAATACTATTAGCAAGGACAGGGAAGCAGGAAAGAGGGGCCTGCTGATCAGAAAGGGGCCTGCTGATCAGGCCCCTGCATTGGTGCCCTCAAGCTCTCCCTCCCTCCACTGAAAATGTTTTTTCTTATCCCATCTATCCTGTGATCTCCTGAGGATCACACAACACAGTTGTCACTGAACCTATGGCTAGGTAAGAGTGATAGCTATGGTGGAGACGGTTCACGGCCAGCCATTTCACACAGCGGAAGCCATGAGTTTTTGCTGAGCACGTGGCCAGCCAGCCAGACACTACAATTAACCACTCTTTTAATGCAGCTTGATGCAATCATATGACTGAGTTCTGGCACATGGCATGTAATCAGAAACAGAATGTGCCACTTCCAGTTTATTCCCTTAAAAGAAATAAGCATGCCCTCCCCTAGCCTTTTCCATTTCTTGCTCGCAAGGATGGGACAAGGGCTGGAGCCACCATCTTTGCCTTAGAGATGAAACTGTTTTGAAAAAAAGCGGAGATATTTTTATAGTCCCAAACCTCTTAGCTTCAAATAGAGAAAATCCATTTCTATTATTCTGTACTACAGAATTTCGGAGTCTCCTTGTTATTGTAGCTTAGTCCATATCCTGCCTACTATGATAGCTAATCTTTATATTGAGAGTTTATCAAGTAGCAGACACTGTGCATCGCATCATTTAACCCTCACAATGATATCGTGGGAAAATAATGTTGCTGCTGCTAAGTCGTGTCAGTCGTGTCCGACTCTGTGCAACCCCATAGATGGCAGCCCACCAGGCTCCCCCGTCCCTGGGATTCTCCAGGCAAGAACACTGGAGTGGGTTGCCATTTCCTTCTCCAATGCATGAAAGTGAAAAGTGAAAGTGAAGTTGCTCAGTCATGTCCGACTCTTAGCAACCCCATGGACTACAGCCTATCAGGCTCCTCCATCCAAGGGATTTTCCAGGCAAGAGTACTGGAGTGAGGTGCCATTGCCTTCTCCAAACTGAAGCTCAGAAGGGGTTTGCAACATGCCTGGGACCACACAGCTAGTCGATAATGGAGTTAGAACTCAAGCCTAGGACAGTTGCTTTCAGAAGTGAAGTGAAGTCGCTCAGTCGTGTCCAACTCTTTGCGACACCATAGACTGGGGCCTACCAGGCTCCTCTGTCCATGGGATTTTCTAGGCAATAGTACTGGAGTGGATTGCCATTTCCTTCTCCAGGGGATCTTCCCAACCCAGGGCTCAAACCTGGGTCTCCCACATTGTAGACAGACGCTTATACCTTTAATCACTGCTTATCCCTTTGCTCTGATGCACAGCCTTAAAGGCATAGACAGACCTCACTGAGGTTTGCCAAGAGTCCCCATAAACACTTAGAAACATGCTTCTCATGTCGAAGATACTCAATAAATGTTTGTTGAATAAATATCAACTGGTTTTAGGAAAGCAGGCTTTTGGAAGTTCCTAACTACAGTCAGATGATATAGTTAACTGCTTCTGCTTAGTCAGCAGCCCTGCATCCCTGATTTATATAGAAAACTCTCCCAGTTGCTTAATACCAGACAATTTTCTCTCTGAAGAATAACGTTGCACTTTGGGTTCATGTCCTTATGCATCTTACCTGCAATCAGCAGAGAGCATATGTAAGCAGAGTAGGCAGTTGGGGAAAGTACACAGCCAGTTGTACTCATCTGTATTTATTTACACAGCTGCCCTTCCCCTTGTTCAAGCAGAAGACTCCAACCCAGAAATCAGAAACAAAAATAAAATTAGGGGCTTTTTGAAGACTGCTGGGCAGTATCCTGCATCCTGGGGTCTCAGCAGGGATGTGGGGTCCAAGGACGTTCAAAGTCTCCTTTGTGTGGTATCAAGGGTACTAATACAAAGCTAATAGTGCTGAGAGCTTGGGGCTGTGAGAGAGGTTATTATAAAGTACTGACATCCTGCTGTGAGGGCTGAATGTGTTCCCTTCTTCAGGGCTCTTATCTGGAGCTCTGCGATAGAAAAGGAATAGAAGAGAGAACGCCTGAACTGTTCTAGCGTTGCCTCCAGCCCTCCCCTGGGAAAACTTTTAGCAATAAACAGAAATCAAAAGGAAACTGAAAACGATTTTTTCAAATGGGTCTTCAAACAGCCAGTCTTTATTTCTTCAAGTGGGGGACTAAAAGAAGAAATTAAAGCCAACTTTCTTTCTAATTAAGTTCCAAGGACCTCCCAAAATGCTGTGATGAACATTAACAAGCTCTCTGATGGAGTGTACTTGAACTCAGTAGGACTAAGACAGAGAATGATTTAGAAAAAAAAAAACTCCACTCCACACACATAGAGAAACACCCTAAAAGCTTGTAGTAATGATGACTTTTATTAGTTCTTTAGGAGGTTACATAATAAAGCTGAATCCTTTTTCATCAGTACATTCTCAAGTAAATTCATTCTTCTCTTTTGATTCCAGTAATGATACACATTTAAGATTATTCTTTCTTTTCTTATGGGAACCTACCATGTTAACATATCTAATTAAAAGTAAGCATTATTTTGTTTCAGAACATATGTTTAGATATAATGTCCCTGCCATGGAATTCCATAGAGTCCGTGTCTCAGGGGTGGGGTGCAGGGTTTGGAGAGCTAAGATTGCTCCATCACCTAGAGGAATATGTGCATTAGGAGGAGCTAAGTGATCGCTGAAGAGGCGTGTTTGATGCATCAGGTGTAATCAGTTTTAGTGCAACCAGATCCCAGGGAGTGGGGTGAGTGTAAGGCAGGTGATTCTAGCTTCAACTTCAGAAAGTCAGAGATGATTTGGGGGATTTCTGCTTCAGTTTTAGCTATACCTGCTATATAGTTGTTCAGTCATGTCCAACTCTTTGCGACCCCATGTACTGTAGCCTGCTAGGCTCCACTGTCCATGGAATTCTCCAGGCAAGAATACTTGTTTTAGGGTCCACAGCAATAATTCCACAGATACCATCAAGGATAGGAAAAACACACGACATAGAGGGAACCATGCGTGGAAGCTGGCATCACTTCAGAGTTAATTAATTTGAGATAAGAGTCGGACAGAAACAAGCTATGTGATAGTGCCAAGAAAGATAGATGATGCTCTCCTGAAACTGAAAAAAAAATGAGCTCAATGTCTGAATTTCAAACGGAGGCAATGCAAAGTTGGATTGAGGATTATTTGCCTGTGAGACTGTATTATCTATAAATCATGTCAATGAGGAAAAATAAAAACCAATGAAGAAATTCATCTTTATGATTTCTGTTAGGTTTACATTGGGGTGAAGGAAAATGCCAACATAATTAACATAGAAGAGGGACTTCCCTAGTGGTCCAGTGGTTAAGAATCTGCCTCATAATGCAGGGGACCCAGATTCTATCACTGGTTCGGGAACTAAGATCCCACATGCCGGGGGAGCAACAAAGAGTCCTCGCTGCAACTACAGAGACCATGTGCTCTGGAGCCTGTGAGCCACAGCTAGACTTTTGCACCACAAGGAAAGAGCCTGTGTGAGGCCATGAAGATCCTGCATGCCTCAACTAAGACCTGACACAGACAAATGAATAAATACATAAATTTTTAAGAATTAATGTAGGGGATTAAATGAGGGGATCTGTTTCAGGCCACCAAGGCTTTGCATATGGAGTGAACTGAAGCAGAAGATGGAAGTTTCTGTGTCTCTTCACATCTCTGTGTACTCTCTACTGCTGCTAAGTCACTTCAGTCATGTCTGACTCTGTGCGACCCCACAGATGGCAGCCCACCAGGCTCCCCCGTCCCTACCTCACCTTAAAAAGTGGAATAATAATTTACTCCATACAACATCAAATTGTTAGAAGGGAAAGACTCAGTTTTCTTTCTTGTGGAGGATTCATTTTGAAGGCCTCTTTTTACTTCTCACTCACTCTTCCTTCTTCTCTGGCAAATTAGGGAAGAATAAAGTAGACCTTTTGGCTCTATTCTTACCTTTTTGGTGGGCCAAAAGGATCGTGGAATCAAGGTGCTGAGAGTCTTACCTGGACAACTCCCACCTCGGGAGACTGCCCCCAAACCAAGGTTGCCTGCGGCTCTGGAGCACATCTGCCTAATCCTGGAATCAGTTCATAGGGCCATTTGGAGGTACATTTATAGGTACACTATCAACTCAGTTGTAGTCTCTAATGAAGGCTGTCTTTTTATTTCCCATATGCCTGCCTCTTTACCTTTTTTCTCACTGTGTCCATAACCCGGACAGAGAAAAGATGGGCTATATATTGGGCTTCCTGGGAAATCTCAGCAAAAATGAAGAAATATTGGAATGCATAAGCTGATTTTAAAATCCATGTAGAAATATAAGCAAGCAAGAATAGCTAAGACAATTGTGAAAAACAAAAATAGTGAAAGAATGTCTTGATAGTCCGATGATACAATAATTAAACCTGTGGTATTGACACACTGAAGCTGCAGACAGATCAATGGATCAGAGTAGGAAGGTAAGCATTAATCGCTCAGTGGTGTCTGACTGCTTGTGATCCCATGGACCATAGCCCGCCAGGCTCCTCTGTCCATGGAGATCTCCAGGCAAGAATACTGGAGTGGGCAGCCAGTCCCCTTCTCCAGGGGACCTTCCCGTGCCAGGGACCGATGCTGCCTCTCCTGCATCTCCTGCCCTGCAGACAGACTGTTTACCAGCTGAGCCCCCAGGGAAGACATAGGCATAAACACATGTGGAAATGTAGTCACAACGATGACACTGAATATCAACAGAGAAAAGGCACCTAATAAATTGTGCTGGAGCAGTGTCTGGGGGAAAAAAATGAGCCCTTACTTTATGCAAGATCATTCTAGGTATATTAAATATTTAAATTCAACAAATTAAATAACAATAATTCAGGCAGAAATCACTGGAGTCCTTTCATAATCCTAAGTACCATAAAACTTCTCAGAAATCACAAAAAGAAAGACTGATCATTTCAACTGCCTAAAATTCAAAATTTATGTACAGCAAAACCCATCAATAATCCAAAGATAAATGACAAACTGGCCAAAATATTAGAAACTTAAATCACAGAAAAAAGACCAACATTTCCTTAAAATATATTTATTCTATGTAAATAGGAAAAGATAAATAGATATCAATAGATAAACAGGCAAAGGATATGAAATAGAAATGGCTCTTAAGCATGAGAAAAATCCCAGTATCATTCATTAGAAGAAATATGTAAATAACTCTACAATGATTTATCATTTTTTGCCTATTAAATGGACGAAAAAAAAAAAAACCCTTACATAGAACAATGTGTGGAGAAGCCAGCACTATTAATACATTATCCTTGGAAGTATAAATTGATTAATCCTCCACTAGGAATAATTTGATCATATCAGTTAAAAATGTACATACCTTTTGACCCAGAAATTCCTCTTCTAGAATTGTATTCTATTAATATATTTATATATGTCAAATGATATATATAAAATATTTATTAGAGCACTATTTATAATAGCAAAAGGTTGAAAACTAAACATTCATTATTAGGAAGTTGGTTGAATAAACTATGATCAACCTCATTAGAAGGTAAGGTCTATGAATGAAAGGATTTGTGTTTGCTATGTTCACTGAAGAAAAAGAAATGCAAAATGGTTGTCTGAGGAGGACTTACAAATAGCTGAGAAAAGAAGAATATAGAGAGGCAAAGGAGAAAAGGAAAAATATACCCATCTGAATGCAGAGATCCAAAAAAAAAAAGCAGGGAGAGATAAGAAAGCCTTCCTAAGCAATCAGTACAAAGAAACAAGTATGCAATAGAATGGCAAAGACTAGAGAACTCTTCAAGAAAATTAGAGATACCAAGGGAACATTTCATTCAAAGATGGGCACAATAAAGGACAGAAATGTATGGACCTAACAGAAGCAGATCATATTAAGAAAAGGTGGCAAGAATACAAAGAACTATACAAAAGAGATCTTCATGACCCAGATAACCACGATGATGTGATCACTCACCTAGAGCCAGACATTCTGTAGTGGGAAGTCAAGTAGGCCTTAGGAAACATCACTATGAACAAAGGTACTGGAGGTGATAGAATTCCAGCTGAACTATTTCAAATCTTAAATGATGATGCACTTAATATGCCAGTAAATTTGGAAAACTCAGCAGTGGCCACAGGACTGCAAAAGAAAGCAATGCCAAAGAATGTTCAGACTACTGCACAATTGCACTCATTTCACACACTAGCAAAGCCATGCTCAAACTTCTCCAAGGAAGGCTTCAACAGTATGTGAACCAAGAACTTCCAGACATTCAAGCTGGATTTAGAAAAAGCAGAACTACCAGAGATCAAATTGCCAACATCTGTTGGATCATCAAAAAAGCAAGAGAATTCCAGAAAAACATCTACTTCTGCTTTATTGAGTATGCCATAGCCTTTGACTATGTGAATCACAACAAACTGAGCAACTCAACTGACTGAGATGAGAAACAAAGCAAACCCGCTATTTTAAAACATTGGAAGAAAATCTTAGAGAGTACAGTATTTTTATAACTTTAGAATGGGTAAAGTCTTTTAAAGAAATACTTAAAACTGGAAGCCATGAAATAAAAGTAACAATAGCAAACTTACTGCTTGAAATTTCAAGCCTCAATTGAGAAAAGACACCATAAATAATGATAATGTTGTTGACCAAAGCCTCAAGATGTCCCATAAAAATATTACTCTGTCTTTAGGAGTAGTATTGTACCAAGAAGTGGGAAGTATATCGTAAGAGTTCAGGACACAAATTCAGAGACAGCAAAAGTTCTCCACCTTTCTGCATCATTATTCCTCTGGCAATCTTCTGAAGTCCCTTCTCAGGATTAAATAAAAAATACATAAGCATAATGCAAATGATTACAGAGGGAACCAATTATTTTGAAATTCAGTTATATGTATATATGCTTCTCTACTAACACAATAAGAAAGATACAGTGTCCAGTCTAATAATTACTGCAGTTTTGAAGTACTGTTGAGCTATCTGAAACAACTGTAAGGTGATACAATGCTATCCATGTAAGTGACAAAGTCCAGGTACTGCTAATATTAATATGGCTTGTTGCCTACATTCTTAAGTGAAAAAATTGCTGAATTTCAATTAAAAGTTAATGAAAGTAGGACTTCCCTGGTGTTCCAGTGGTTAAGAATTCACATTCCAATACACGAGGCCCAGGTTCGGTCTTGGCCAGGGAACTAAGATCCCACAATGTAGCAGGGCAATTAAGACCCAGTACTGCTGCTGCTGCTGCTAAGTCGCTTCAGTCGTGTCCGACTCTGTGCGACCCCATAGATGGCAGCCCACCAGGCTCCCCTGTCCCCGGGATCACCAGGCAATAACACTGGAGTGGGTTGCCATTTCCTTCACCAATGCATCAAAGTGAAAAGTGAAAGTGAAGTTGCTCAGTCGTGTCCGACTCTTAGCGACCCCATGGACTGCAGCCCTCTAGGCTCCTCTGCCCATGGGATTTTCCAGGCAAGAGTCCTGGAGTGGGTTGCCATTGTCTTCCCCAAAGACCCAGTGCAGCCCTCTCCAAAAAAAAGTTAATGAAAGGATTGAAAGAAAAACTGTAATATTTTTCACATCCAAGTCCATGGGCACTTAGGTTTTATGCATAGAAGACCCTTTGGACAGTTCCTCCAACCCCAGGTTCAGAATTCCATGGGAAGATCTTGACACAATCTCAAAATATAAAGAAAGGCAAAGTCTAATCAAGTGTTGTGGATCCCTTCTGGTTGCTTAAATAGTCCAACCTCATCCCACTCTCCACCTTTCAAAATCATGACGGAGACTTAAATAGCATCTCATAGCATGGCAATCAGGAGTTGAGAAGCCAAGCCCTGCTGTCTGCTGCTTCCCATATCACACCTAGCCAAAATCTCTGGTCAACGTGCCGCACTGATTAGCCAGGAATGTATAGCTGGAAACATAATTCCAAAATATCCCTTTGGGAACACAACTCTCAAATCCTTTGGATGACATATTTATTTTCTAAGCAGGCAAGTATATACAGTCCTGGGGAGATTTAGAATTAAATACAGAGGCCATGTAAATAAGACCAGGTGGCTCAGTGGTAAAAAAAAAAAAAAAAAAAAATCTGCTTGCAATGCAGGAGACTCTGATTCAATCTCTGGGTCAAGAAGATCCCCTGGAGAAGGGAGTGGCAACCCACTCTATTATTTTCGCATGGGACATTCCGTGGACAGAGGAGCCTGGCAAGCTATAGTCCATGGGGTCTCAAAAGAGTTGGACATGACTTCTTGACCAAACAACAAATTCTACTCTTGCATTAAATTTCAAAAGAATCTGTGACTAATTGGTATTTTAAGCACTCTTGTTTAAAATAATTTGACATATTAGACCATACTTCTGCTTTTTCTTCCCTTACCATGAGGGCTCTCTTCCCATTTCTCCATATCTTTTCCATCTCTGGGTATTGGAGAGCCCCCAGCCCATTCCTTGATTATCAATTCTTGATTAGCTATCTCTAGCTACACTCACACCCTGTGGAGACAAAATCCAAGTTGTTAGTATCAAACTATGCCCTAGCTTTAAACACTATCTAGAATTTGATAACAGCAGATCTAATCTCCAACCAGACCTCGCCCCTGAATTCCTTCTCTTATATCTAACAGCCTATTCAACATCTCCATTTGATTACCTTTTGATTGTCTGTCCTTCCCACCCGCACACAAGTCTGTTGCCGCTCTTCCCCAAATTGGTAAATTACAATTCCAGTTTCTCAGGCCAAAAGCCTTGGTGTCATCCTTTTGAGCCAATACATGCTTATGAAAAATTTGGTTAACAGTTTGAAGCAGAAAAATAGAGAGTCCACTAGATATAACTTCAGCCTTTGTAATAGTGTTCGGTGTACTAGCATGAATAATGTTAAGCAAAATTAACTGAACTATTTAAGTTTTAGCTATCCATTTGTTATGAATCTTTCTGCTCTGTCTCCATGCACACCCATGCATTTCTTGGCATGCTCATGCAGAGCTGGAGCTCTTAATTCTGTGTGTGTGACAAATATGGAATGCCGGCTTTCCATCTCTCTTAAATGCCTTTGCCACCGGCCATCTGCATTTGGAGATCTGAGAGAATCCAAAAAGCTCTTCCATTCCCTACACCTAACCGAAACGTTCAGCTTTCCACCCATTTCAGTTAAACTCTATTTACGCAGTTACTCAAGCCTAAAACTTTAGTTCCATCCTTCACTACCCTTTTAACCTTCATACCCTTCATTCAAACATCATCAAAGACTGAGAGTTCTTCTTTCAAAAGACATCCACTGCTCATCATCTCTCTCGTTAGTCACATTAATCCAAGCTACCATCATCTTTCCTTGAGGCTTTTCTAGTAGTCTCTCACCCTATTAACCATTCTCCATGCAGCAGCTGGAGTTCGACTTTTTTGTCTGTACCAGGATCTTAGTTCCCTATCCAAGGATGGAACACAGGCCTCCTACAGTGGAAGTACCGAGTCCTAACCACTGGACCACTAACAAAGTCCTAGAGTTGATTTTTAAGAAGACTATTTCACCCCTCTGTGCTAACCTAAGCCCTACAGTGGCTTCCTATCTCAGTGAGATCCAGAGCCCCTTCCTGAAGCCATGTGCATTTCTTTGTTGAGGCTCTATCTCCTGCTAGAATGTAAACTCCAGGAGCATCCAGACCTCCTTTCCTTTCTTCACCACTCTATCCACAGCACCTAAACAGTGCTACACATGGACTAGGGACTCAACAGAAATTTGTTGCATAAAGAGTAAATAAACTTGAAGTTAGAGGTTAGCAGATGCAAACTAATAGATAAAGAAAGGATAAACAGCAAGGTCCCACAGTATAGCACAGGGAATTCATTCAATATCCTGTGGTAAGTCATAATGCAAAAATAATTTTAAGAGTATGTATGTATATATAACTAAATCACCTTGCTGTACAGCAAAAATAGCACAACATGTAGATCAACTATGCTTCTATTTTTAAAAAGTAAATAAACTATTGGATGTGGATGGAGCAAGGTTTGAGGATGCAAAGGAGTATAGAAAGGCAACACTTACATTTTCCTTTATAATTTTTACTTTTTTTTGTAAAGAAAATGCATTTTGAAGACTTAATCCTCAAAAATTTTAGAGGGGAAAAATTTATGTAAACATGTTAGCAAGTTTAAGCTTTCCATAGGATTGAAGGGGTTCTAGAATCAGAGAAATCTACAGTGGTGGAGATCTACCAGAAATCTACCGGTGGAGCTGAGGAAGCTGAACGAGTCACATCAACCTTTTAGGAAAAATGTCAAAGAGGAGTCTTCCTCTGGTTCACAATGACTTTCTAATGAGAATCAAAACCCCAGCTTCCAGCATAGCCAGTTTCTACCCTTTTGAAGATTATCTGTGCGTGCCCTTGTCCATTCTCTTGTCTTGTTTGTTTTTTTCCTTTCTCTCACCCTAATCATATTTTTTTTTAGTTAATTCCACACATATATTTAAATCTGATGGTATGAAGATATAACTGGTTATAAAAAGAGAACTATTGTGATGTGAACAGCACAGCAAGCATGATGGATGATACAGTTCTTGAGAGTGAGAGGACTTTTCCTCAGCAGAATAAAATTTCTTAACACCAAGTTACAGTCTGTTGGAAAAGACGGTGATGCTGGGAAAGATTGCGGGCAAGAAGAGAAGGGGACAACAGAGAATAAGATGGTTGGATGGCATCAGTGAAGCAACAGACATGAGTTTGAGCAACCCTGGGAGATAAGGAAGGACAGGGAAGCCTGGTGTGCTGCAGCCCATGGAGTCGCAAACAGCTGAACACCACTGAGCGACAGAACAACAATCTTATCCAGAAGACCCAAGAAAACAGTTCTAAAAAGCAAGCAAAGAAGCAATAAATTCTCTGTGATAAGAAGTTGAGAAAGCCAGATATTCCAAGTGGGTAAAAAGAATGGCAGAGGCATAGCTTCAGGATTGACATATACACATTGACCATGTTCTAGGAGTAGGATCTGCTTGGTCCTGGTGATGGTACTGTTATTTGTAGTGAAAGACTGGTGCAAAAGGTCAGTCATGTCTGACTCTTTGAGACCCCATGAACTGCAGCACTTCAGGCTTCCCTGTCCTTTGTCTCCCAGAGTTTGCTCAAACTCATGTCCATTGAGTTGGTGATACAATCATCTCATCCTCTGTCGTCCCCTTCTCCTGCCTTCAATCTTTCCCAGCATCAGTGTCTTTATAATGAGTCAGCTCTTCACATAAGGTGGCCAAAGTATTGGAGCTTCAGCATTATTCCAATAAATACTCAAGACTGATTTCCTTTAGGATTGACAGGTTTGAGCTCCTTGCTGTCCAAGGGACTCTGAAGAGTCTTCTCCAGCAACACAGTTCAAAAGCATCAATTCTTTGTCTCTCAGCCTTCTTTATGGTCCAACTCTCACATCCATACTTGACTACTGGAAAAATCACAACTTTGACTGTATGAACCTTTGTCAACAAAGCAATGTCTCTGCTTTTTCATATGCTATGTAGGTTTGTCATAACTTTTTTCCAAGCAGCAAGTGTCTTTTAATTTCATGACTGCTGTCACCGTCCACTGTGATTTTGAAGCCCAAGAAAATGAAGTCTGTCACTCTTTCCATTTTAACCCAAGATAAATTAACCCTTCAGCAACACTCCTTTCCCTAAATTCACCACCACACATTTTAACCTAAAGACAAACCCTGGGTTGAAATTAGATTGGGACATTTTAATCACTTAACTGTTTCATAACAATAGGCCTCTTCTGGTGGCTCCAATTTCCTGGAAGATTTTGAAAGTTGGACAGGCAATTCTGAGTCACATTGAATTTGGTGAAAAAAGATTTAAGCAGTGGGAGGGGGAAACACCATCTTCCCTGTCAAGGAAGTGGGTGGTGAGTTCTGTCTTAAAAATTACATTTGAAAACTTAACAGACATCTAAGAGGGATTCCAATAGATTATCTAATAAAATTATTCACTGTCTTCTACATGCTGGTAAAAGCTACTTTTTCTAGTCTTCTCTGTCTGCCCCTTCAATGTTAGCAATTAGTATCCTTCTGTGGATCTATTGGCCCCCAAACAGTCCTTCCTGTAATGGAGTCGAAGAAAACCAGGATTTTGACCTGAGTATGTGTTGTGACCCCATGGACTATTGCCCACCAGAATTCTCTGTCCGTGGAATTCTCCAGGCAAGAATACTGGAGTGGGTAGCCATTCCCTTCTCCAGGGGACTAACCTAGGGATTGAACCAGGAGTCTCCTGCATTACAGGCAGAATCTTTATAGCCTGAACCACCAGGGAAGCCTATAGAAAGATGATGCTGTGAAAGTGCTGCACTCAATATCCCAGCAAATATGGAAAACTCAGCAGTGGCCACAGGACTGGAAAAGGCCAGTTTTCATTTCAATCCCAAAGAAAGGCAATGCCAAAGAATGCTGAAACTACTGCACAGTTGCACTCATCTCACATGCTAGTAAAGTAATGCTCAAAATTCTCCAAGCCAGGCTTCAGTAATACAGGAACCATGAACTTCCAGATGTTCAAGATGGTTTTAGAAAAAGCAGTGGAACAAATTGCCAACATCCGCTGGATCATGGAAAAAGCAAGAGAGTTCCAGAAAAACATCTATTTCTGCTTTATTGACAATGCCAAAGCCTTTGACTGTGTGGATCACAATCAACTGGAAAATTCTGAAAGAGATGGGAATACCAGACCACCTGACCTGCCTCCTGAGAAACCTATATGCATGTCAGGACGCAACAGTTAGAACTGGACATAGAACAACAGACTGGTTCCAAATAGGAAAAGGAGCATGTCAAGGCTGTATATTGTCACCCTGCTTATTTAACTTATATGCAGAGTACATCATGAGAAATGCTGGGCTGGAAGAAATACAAGCTGGAATCAAGATTGCTGGGAGAAATATCAATAACCTCAGATATGCAGATGACACCACCCTTATGGCAGAAAGTGAAGAGAAACTAAAAAGCCTCTTGATGAAAGTGAAAGAGAAGAGTGAAAAAGTTGGCTTAAAGCTCAACATTCAGAAAATGAAGATCATGGCATCTGGTCCCATCACTTCATGGCAAATACATGGAGCAACAGTGGAAACAGTGTCAGACTTTATTTTGGGGGCTCCAAAATCACTGCAGATGGTGATTGCAGCCATGAAATTAAAAGACGCTGACTCCTTGGAAGAAAAGTTATGACCAACCTAGATAGCATATTCAAAAGCAGAGACATTGCTTTGCCAACAAAGGTTCATCTAGTCAAGGCTATGGTTTTTCTTGTGGTCATGTATGGATGTGAGAGTTGGACTGTGAAGAAAGCTGAGTGCCAAAGAATTGATGCTTTTGAACTGTGGTGTTGGGGAAGACTCTTGAGAGTCCCTTGGACTGCTAGGAGATCCAACCAGTCCATCCTAAAGGAGATCAGTCCTGGGTGTTCATTGGAAGGACTGATGCTGAAGCTGAAGCTCCAATACTTTGGCCACCTCATGGGAAGAGTTGACTCATTAGAAAAGACCCTGATGCTGGGAGGCACTGGGGGCAGGAGGAGAAGGGGACAACAGAGGATAAGATGGCTGGATGGCATCACTGACTCATGGACATAAGTTGAGTAAACTCCGGAAGTTGGTGATGGACAGGGAGGCATGTTGTAATGTGATTCATCGGGTTGCAAAGAGTCGGACACAACTGACAGACTGAACTGAACTGAACACAACTGATGCGCTGGGGTGGAGCTGAGGCAGGGACATAGGTGAGAAGGCATTTTGTTTCTACTGATAAAGATCCTGGAATATGAAAGAATGTGAGCCACCAGGAGATCACGTCTGTGGCATCTTTGTTACAGTTGGATACACTGTTCCTTTTGATTCTTGAAGATGGGTTGTTCTCTGAAGGTCTTAGGGTCTGATTTTGTGGTCATTAGTGCTATGTGTGTTTGGCCTGATTGTAGAAAAAGACTTGAGGGTTTTACAAATGGCATTAATACAAAGCTATCTTTGATTTTGAAAAGACTGTTTTTCAACCCAAGAAATGCTTGTCAAGAAAGCAAAGGTGGACAAGGGATAAATGAGTTTGGGATTAACAGATACATGCCACCATATATAAAATTAATGAAATACAAGGATTTACTTTTCTGTACAGCACCAGGGCTTCCCTGGTGGCTCAGATGGTAAAGAATCTGCCTGCAGCGTAGGAGACCTGGATTTGACCCCTGCATCAGGAAGATCCCCTAGAGAAGAAAACGGCAACCCACTCCAGTATTCTTGCCTGGATAATTCCATGGACAGAGGAGCCTGGCAGGCTACAGTCAATGGGATCACAAAGAGGCAGACACGACTAAGTGACTCACACATTTCCATTGACATAGAACAGAGAACTATAGTCAATATTGCCACAGTCTGTGTGAGAGCTGGGAAAGAATTTTGAGACATGAGGCAGAATGAGAGGAGACTAAAGTTCACTAGAGTGAGAGATGCGGTTAGAATAGCAGGGTGCACAAGGAGGAGCTGAACGCTTTCCCAGGCTTGCAGCCAATGTTTATAGCCTCAAGACAGAGAAAATTCCTACTGGAATGGTGGCATTAGGTGATTGGTTAGGATGCTATAGGGTGGATAGTAGGGTGGATATTTTACATAATATGGGGTCAGGGAACTGGCTGGTTTAGATCAGAAGCTCATGGCAACAATTGCTATGGGGCTTGGTCAGTTCCAGAGATTTTTATCCTATGGTACAGCATTCCACACCTGCAACCTTGGTATAGGGCTCCACAGATATGAGATCCAACCAGTCCATTCTGAAGGAGATTAGCCCTGGGATTTCTTTGGAAGGAATGATGCTAAAGCTGAAACTCCAGTACTTTGGCCACCTCATGCAAAGAGTTGACTCATTGGAAAAGACTTTGATGCTGGGAGGGATTGGGGGCAGGAGGAGAAGGGGACGACTGAGGATGAGATGGCTGGATGGCATCACCGACTCGATGGACGTGAGTCTGACTGAACTCCGAGAGATGGTAATGAACAGGGGGCCTGGCGTGCTGCGATTCATGGGGTTGCAAAGGGTCGGACATGACTGAGCAACTGAATTGAACTGAACTGAACCTATAACAACAACAAAAACTTAATGAATATATGTATATAGATATGTACATATATATATATATATATATATATATAAAAAACCAAATCACTTTGCTATACTCCTGAAACTAACACAATATTGTAAATCAACTATACTTCAGTTTAAAAGAAAAAAGAATAAAGCAAAGTATACAAGGTCTTTCTACCTTCTCACTCTCTACTTGTCTAAATGCAGTATGCTTGAGACCTCCCTCGTGGTCCAGTGGCTAAGAATTTGCTTTCCTAATGCAGGGGACTCAGGTTCCATCCTTGGCCAGAGAACTAAATCCTGCATGCCACAGCTAAGACCCAGCACAGTCAAAAAATATTAAAAATAAAACACGGTATACTCGACCTCTTCCGTCTTGTCTTTCACTTGTGCCATATTTTAATAGCTTCTCTGGAATCCATGCAGTGTATTTGCTCTTTGGTTTTGCCACCTGAAAGATTCTCCCAAGCTATTCCTGTGTGTGTGTGTGTGTGTGTGTGTGTGTGTGTGTGTGTGTGTCTGTGTGTGTGTCTGTGTGTGTCTGTGTGTGTTAGGCCCTCAGTCCTGTCCCACTGTTTGCGACCCTATTGACCATAGCCCACCAGGTTCCTCTGTCCAGGGAATTTTCCAGGCAAGAATACTGGAGTGGGTTGCCATTCCCTTCTCCAGGGGATCTTCCTAACTGTTTTAAAAAAACTTCATCTGTAGAGTTCCTTCTGAAATATTGCCTCTCCCATGCAACCTGCCATTTACCCCCCAAAACTGGAATTAATCTCTCTCCTGTGTGTCTAGAGAGTTTAATTTTTCAATCTCATCAGGCCTTATGTAGTCATCTATCTCACTGTGCATATGTTCTCCATACAATATTGTAAGATCCTTGAGGACTGCGACTGTTTTGTCCTTCTCTGTGTATTCGGACTTCCCTTCAGTGTCTTCAGACCTGTGGGAATTTGTAAAATTCAGAAGGCAGTATTTTCATTAGGAGTGTTCTTTCTCAAAGCAAAATTGTGTGGCACTCAAAGGCCTGAGCTTTGAAGGCAAGTGGCTGCGGTAGAATCTCAGTCCAACCACTTAACCAGCTTGTGATCTTGGCTGGGTGCTCATTCTCTCAGAACCTCATTGGGAAAGTGAGAATAATAAAATTTAGTAACAATAGGGTTGTTGTGACAAGTAAATGAGGCAAATGTAAAGCACTTGGCACAGGGCCTGGCACACAGAAAAGATTTAATAAATGGTAGCTGTTTTATTATTATTACTATTACCATAGCATTAAACCTCTGTGCAGAGACCAAAATAGTTTCAACACATGCTAATCTATTTAAATAAATTGAGAGAAAATGGACTGGAGAGCTTGCTAGTACTGCCAAGTCTAAGAACACCTCTGTAAAGGGTAATCACTTTATAACAGTGCTGTCCAATAGAAAGACAATGCAAGTCACATATGTACTTTTAAGTTTTCTATTAGCTACATGAAAATAAGCTAAAAGAAACAGGTGAAATTCTTAAACATATTTTTAATATATTTTCTTTAACTTGATGACGGTGAAAGAGGAGAGTGAAAAAGTTGACTTAAAACTCAACAATCAAAAAACAAAGACCACGGCATCCAGTTCCATCACTTCATGGAAAATAAATAGAGGGGGAAAATGGAAGCAGAGGCAGATTTTATTTTCCTGGGCTCTAAAATCACTGCAGATGATGACTACAGCCATGAAATTAAAAGACGCATGCTCCTTGGAAGAAAAGCTATGAGAAACCTAGGCAGCATGCTAAAAAGCAGAGATGTCACTTTGCCAACAAAGGTCTGTATAGTCAAGGCTATAGTTTTTCCAGCAGTTATGTACAGATATGAGAGTTGGACCACAAAGAAGGCTGAGTGCCAAAGAATTGGTGTTTTCAAATTGTGGTACTGGAGGAGACTCTTGAGAGTCCTTTGGACTGCAAGGAGATGAAACCAGTCAATGCTAAAGGAAATCAACCCTGAATTTTCATTAGAAGGACTGATGCTGAAGCTGAAGCTCTGATACTTTGGCCACCTGATGTAAAGAGTCGACTCACTGGAAAAGACACTAATGCTGGGAAAGAATGAGGGTAGGAGGAGAAGAGGGTGGCAGAGAATGAGACGGTTCGATGGTATCACCAACTCAGTGGATATGGGTTTGAGCAAACTGGAAGACTGGAAGATAGCGAAGGACAGGGAAGCCTGGTGTGCTGCAGTCCGTAAGGTCACAAAGAGTCAGATATGACTTAGTGACTAAACAACAACTTAACTCAATATCTAAAATATTATCATTACGAACATGTAATTAATATGAATAACTATTAATGGTATACTTAACATTTTGGGGGTTAAATTTTCAAAATTAATGTATACTTCACATTTCCCTAGTGGTTCAGATGGTAAAGAGTCTGCCCACAATGTGGGAGACCCAGGTTTGATCCCAGGATCAGGAAGATACCCTGGAGAAAGAAATGGCAGCACACTCCAGTATTCTTGCCTGGGAAATCCCATGGATGGGGGAGCCTGGCAGGCTATTTCATGGGGCTGTGAATAGTTAGAAATGATTAGCGACTAACCCTTTTCACTTTCCCAACTTATAGCTCATCTCGATTTGTGCTAGCCACATTAAAGCACTCCATAGCAACTTGTGGCTGGTAGCAACCATATTGGACAGTATAGCTTTCTAACATGGGATCTGAAAAATGCCTCCCTCATAAGTGAGTCGAACCATATTAGGCTTTCACTGTATGTTTCTCTGAAAATATTTGGTGGGAATGTGAACACCAGGTTCTGGTGCTGACTTTCATGTTCACTTCGTTGACTTTGGGCAAACCATTAATATGGCATTTGCTTCATCTATTCTGGGGCTTAGCAAGTTACATGGCCATAAAAATTATGACCCATTGCTCAGTCCAGTCTGTCTCATCACCACCCACCATCCCCTCCCATCCCCTGACCACAGGCCTGGGCTAAGATCTGCAAAACATACTCCCAGACATCTTACCTGTGGCTGAGTTTACTACAACAAGCCATACCTCTGTAAGATTTATTAATTGAAGCATCACTAAAAATCTGGGGTCCTAAAAAAACAAAAACAAAAACAAACTAAAAATCTGGGGTCCTTTGAGTTTAAAGCTTTTGTCTTTTGCTATGAAGTTATTCTATCCTATTAGAGTGTTTTTCTTAGAATTTGAGTACTTTGAGTTACCTGATACAGTTGCTTCCATATCTTGCCCTGGGAACCCACTCAGGTTCACTTGCTAGTGGTGGGAGAAGGGAGGGAATGCTAGAGGGAGGGCAAATCCAGAGGCTGTGGGCATTCCATCTCCACATTAGGCTTATCCCTGATGTGCGATATTACCGTTTGTTCCATCATGAGATTTTATTTGAACAAGTGAGTGAAAGTCACTCAGTCCTGTCCTACCCTTTATGATCCCATGGACTGTAGTCAGCCAGGCTCCTCTGTCCATGGGATTTCCCAGGCAAGAATACTGGAGTGGGTTCCCATTTCCTTCTCCAGGTTATCTTCCTGACCCAGGAATCAAACCCAGGAAGCTGATAACAAAGTGTTTATCAAATGACAAAAATAATACAATTTAGAATTAAGTTTGATGTCCTTTATTCAAGTGAAAACAATCCAAGGACTAGGGGAGCACAGTCCATCATAAGCAGTTGAGCATCTTTCCTGGGGGATTTTGGGCAAAAGTTGATTTGTAGAACTTTACAAGAGGCCTCACTGAAACAGGGCCAATTGGCCTGAAGGCCTTATAAGGCTGGTAGGTCCTATTTTCTGGTAAGGTAAGCTAAGGCTTTGCAGGTGGTGTTAGTGGTAAAGAACCCGCCTGCCAATGCAGGAGATGTAAGAGGTTTGGGTTCGATCCTTGGGTCGGGAAGATCCCCTGGAGAAGGCCATGGCAGCCCACTTAAGTAATCTTGCCTGGGAGAATCCCATGGACAAAGGAGCCTGGCAGGCTCCATAGGTCCATAGGTTTGCAAAGGGTTGGACACCACTGCAGTAACTTAGCACACAAGCTAGCTAAAGCTGAGTTGGAGATTTGGAGTTGGTGTGTTAGGTTTCCTTGACAGTGTGGGCTGACTTGGGTTTTAATGTGTGATGTGGGCCCATACATGAATTAACTTTATCAGGTTAAAAAAGTCTGAAACCTAGTTTCTGTCTTACCTTTAGTTTAGTCCCAGGATTTGTCCAAGCTTCCACAAACTGACCCCAGCCTCAGTGTATGTTTCTCCAAGACTAAATTATCTCCCCAAGTTTTACCTGTTGATATTAAGAGATTTTTTTAAAAAGATATTTATTTCTTTAGGCTGTCCTGGGTCTTAGTTGTGGCATGCAGGATCTTCTCAGTTGCAGCATACAAGATATTTATTTGTAACTTATTTATATGCCAACTCTTAGTTACAGCATGTGGGATCTAATTCCCCCACCAGGGATTGAACCTGGGCCCCCTGCACTGGGAGTAGGAAGCCTTAGCCACTGGACCACCAGGGAAGTCCCAGTATTAAGAGATTTTTGAAGAACTTACTGGAATTCATGCAACAGTGATAGAAATATCGTTTTATAACTGAGGTCTATCGACAGGAGTGAACAGGTCATCCTGTGAGAATGTCATTTCATTTTGGCAGGTGTGGTCCTATGTGAGAAAAGAGCAGGATGAATGGGGAGGCTTGGTTTTGCCACTTCTGTGACCCAAGGTGAACTACTCACCAGGCCACAGCAATCCCCCTGCCCAGCCCAGGAAAATGGGGTTGGTAGCATTCTAAAGGTTCCTTCTTTGGTCTTTCACTTTAGAATCAACCTATAGATGTGACATTAGCAGAAGATGGACTTCAGCTCCTGAGCACAGTGCAGGGTGCATTTTAAAGCATGAAATAACTTTATTCTGACCTTACCCCAAGTTACTCTCACAGCATCCGATGACCAAAAATTATTTTAGCTGCTAAGATTGATTTGTGTGCAAGACCCAGACAGTTTCCACCATTCACCCTGTTTTCTCAACTCAAAGCTGCATTTTCTCTTGCTTAAAAATTTGCATATTTTCTCAGTGCCTGTTTCTGACTCACAATAAACAATGCCCAGACCTCCTGCCAAAAAATGTCCAAATGCGAAATAGTTGCTATAATAGTCGTTTTTGTGATGGCAACTTTGAGCTGTGTGCTTTTAAATTATAATTACTTTTTTCCTTACCAAAAAAAAGTATCTGTCTTGATTGCTGTAATTATGATTCTATACTTGCAAACACTTATAAAAGATTCATGTCATTGCTGTGCTTCATAAAACCCATGCCCTTCAATAAGCTTCCTTTGGTGACTGTTTATATGTTTGTGTTTAATTTGTGGCAGAGAAATCTAATGAGAAGCCATTAATCATTGAGTGCATATAAAAATTTGTGTCCTTAACTAAATAGACCGAAGTGAATGGGGCAAGCTTATTACTGGCATGACAAGACTCAGAGTCATAGAACGTTGAAAGGGAAAGCGACTTGAGCAAAGTAACGTAGTCTGACCTCATTTTGGCCTTCCCTGGTGGCTCATTCTGTAACGAATCTGCCTGCAATGCTGGAGATGAGGGTTCAACCCCTGGGTTGGGAAGATCCCTTGGAGAAGGGAATTCAACCTCCTCTAGTACTCTTGCCTGGGAAAACCCACAGGCAGAGGAGCCTGGCAGGCTACAGTCCATGGGGTCATAAGAGCTGGACATGACTTAGTGAGTAAACCACCACCAATCTCATTTTACAGATGACATGCAAATTTGGAAGGGGAGGAATTTGTGGTTTAGTGATTAAAAATATGATGGGAGCAGGAACGGGGCATCTAAATTCTAAACCTGGACTTGGCACTAAGGAGTCCTGGCACAAGCTGACTTGACTTCCTCATTCATCCTTCCTCTCAAAGATGATGCCTTGAATCCGTGGATTGATGAGGGGCTCCCCTGAGGGAGAGAGGAGGGGTACACTGAAATAGGTTCTGACATCCATCTCCTATCCATTCCATTAGAGCAGCTCCACTTGGATTTATTTATTTTTTATTTATTTGGCCATGTCACCCAACCCCTGTGGTGGACGGTAGAGTTCTAACCACTGGACTGCCAGGGAATTTCTTCTCCTCCTTTTGAAGTTTGATGTTTTCTGAGATCCTTTCTTCAAATTTTAGCATCGGAGATGGACTGATAAAATTTTTCATATTTGTGGCTGTGATGTGTCTATTTATTGATGTAATAACTTCTACTTAACCAAGCAACCTTCTGTATTAGTGACTGTGTGTGCAGTAGCTGTAAAGACAGTCTCTGCTCTCAAAGAGCCCACAGTCTAGAAAGAGAGAATTACAGAACAGGGTGGCAATCACTCTGGAAATTTAAACGCCAGGACTCTTGGGAGCACATAGAAGGGGCAGTCAAACTTATCAAGATTTGAGGAGGAAGAGAAGGAAGAGGAGAAGTTTGGGGTTGACTTTCCAGAAGAAATAACAGATGGTGGACATTCTTTTTAATGTTCTTTACTTTCTTTTCTCTTTGTCTTAATGAAAGCTACTGGGGACTTCTTTTGGGAAAAGATGAGAAACCAAACTTCCGAGAACTGTTAAGAGCTCTTGTCACTCACTGACTGTAATCCTGGGCAAATTGCTTAATCCCTATGAAACTCTATGTCAACATCTGGATAGACGGGGCCAGCAATGATAGAATGTTCCACAAAGCACTATCACAAAGACTGAATTAGATAATGTGTGTAAAAGTGTTTATAAAACTATAAAGCCCTATAAAAATGTGGACTATCATTATTGCTAACACTCTGCAGAAAGCTTTAATTCCCACTGACCTACCTGATCTTTCCCAATTACACCAAGATTCTGGTCCTGTGGAGGTCTGGCTCACTTCGAACAACTGGGAAGGGAGCCATTTTACAATATGAGTCATAATTAATAGCAATAAGCCTTGTGAAATCTTCGTTAAAAAGCAGACCCTCTTTAGTTTTAGGGTGAAGAGAATGTGCTACATTTCTGTAAACCATCACTGTGTCCAACTCTTAGCTAACTTGGGATAAAATGGTTGGTATAATTTCTTGCCACCTCCGGATTTATTGAGGGGGAGTCCTGTTGTTCTTTTTCTGTCTTATAGTGGAATTCCCTAGGCGTCTGGCCTTGCTCAGACAGCTTCTTAAACCTCTTCAGGGGTCAAAACGTTAGAATGTTCTAGAGAAACCCACTGGTAACTAAAAGGAGTGAAGTGGGTGGGCCCAGAGATCTGGAAAGGAATTACCTCTAGGAGAGGTGGTCTCAGTTTAATTCCAGCCTGTCTGTTGAAACTCCATACCTTGAGGTTGTCCATACTGTTCAGGGTAATCTTTTCTTATCTCTTATCTTTAAATGTGAGTGTGAATCATTCCAGTTTGTAAAGGCTCTTCTGTCCCCTCGGCTTCCTTACTCAAGTCTTGTTCCCTTAAAAGGTTTGCATCAATCTAAACCTAAAATCACTCCAATGATTAAATCTTGTGGCTCCCTCTTGCTTAGTAGAGTTCAAGGTTTTTTAATTTAGTGTTCTGGCTCCTCTGTAAGTTACCCTGAAGAAGGGCATGGCAACCCACTCCAGTATTCTTGCCTGGAGAATCACATGGACAGGGGACACTGGTGGGCTACAGTTCATAGGATCCCAAAGAGTCGGACACCACTGAACTGACTTAACACAGCACACACACAGTAAGAATAATGTTGAGCTAGGCATAGCTTCTCCAAGAGTCTCTGAGTCTCAGAGAAAGACCTGGAAAATAAGGCTGCAGGACAGGGTTCCCATAACTTTCTGTGGGCCGCTCCCACTGCCCACTGAATAATAATTACAGATGTGTTTGTGGCCTCCTAGAGAAAAGGGGCTGGTTTTTGGAGCACAGCACTTGTTCAAGGTTTGTTGAATGAGTGACTATGATAAAGGTTACTTTATAGTTGTTCAACTCTTTGCAACCCTATGGACACTTTCCTGCCAGGCTCCTCTGTCCCTGGAATTCTCCCAACAAGAATACTGGAGTGCATAATCTTTCCTTTCTCCAGGGGATCTTCCTGACCCAGGATCAAACTCGAGTCTCCTGTATTGCAGGCAGATTTCTTCACCTTCTGAGCCACCAGGGAAGCCTAGCTGCCCACTAAAATTGGGATTTTCAGGCTTCACATAAGTTCAAGATAAACCCAATCTGTTAAAAACTTAACCAGAATTCACCACCAACTTTTTGTTGTTTTGCTTTTTACATTCAGGCTCAAAAGGAAAAAATAATTAAGACAAAATGAGAAACCAGCTACCATAAGTACTATTTCTATGCCTGCTACTCTAGTACTTTCACTGGAGTTAAATAAGTCCCCTTCATTGTCCTAATATTCTACAATTTCCAAATTGTAGAAGGAAAATTGACATTCCTTATGGTAATCCTAAAATGTAAACTATTTGAACAAGAATGGACAAAATCTCCCATGAAATTATAAAGTAAAGTGAAAAATATTCAACAAAAGTTAAAAGGGTTTCTAATCACATTCTTCCTCAAATTCCAGACTTCCCTTATCTTGAATGCTGAAATTTGATGGTTCTGTACTATGTTACAAAACTTACCAATACGTCATACTTCAAACTAACGGAAATTCAAGGATAGGTTGGATTTGGTTGTTTCTTGTTATTGTGACATTTCCCCTCACCTCCCACCACCCCAATGAATTCACCTACAACATACTTTATAATAGCATGTTCAAAGAAAATTCTTGAAAGTTTTCAAAAGAAATAGCATTTGCCACATCTGTTTTTTTAAAACTCTGGACTAGAAAAATTAATATGATTTCCTGGTCCTGTGTCTCCTGCCCACAGTAGCATTAAATAAAATACATATAGAGACTTGTTCATAATTTCTTGCTGTTTGGTTTATTTAGTATTTCTATGAAGGAAAAAAAATGTTTGAAGGCTCAAGGGTCTTATTTATAAAATACAGGAAAAGGAAGAAATATGTGTTGAGTAAACTCAAGTTGTCCCAAGGGCATTATTGCTATAGCTTTCCAAAAGCGAAAGTGGTACTTAAAAGTAGTAATTCCTAACATTTCCCCAGACTACACCGTTGTAATTCAGATGAACTCTGAACTGAGACTATTTGTATCTCATTTTCTCATCAGGATTTTATTATAGCCAAAAAAACTTTCACTGGTGAATTACTTCCCTTCTCTGGGGTTCACCAGACTCCTGTAATGTCTGTGCTAACTAAAATAATGAAATGTTTTTTAACTAAGATTTGGGGATTAGAAAAAAGGGATAAAAAAAGGGCACTAGAGCCTTCTCATCTCTATACTAACCAAAGTATGGTTTTCTAATCCCTTTTTTGTCCCCTACTCCAAAACAACCAGAAATAAAAGACGGAAATGCCACTTGGCTTGAAATTCCATTTAAAATTATATAAAAATTTCTCTGTTAAGTTCTCTGAAATACAAGACATTTCCACAAGAAATGGGGACTAGTCTTAAATCCATGGCTCACAGAGGACTTAGTGTAGTAAATAAATGCTTTAAAATATAGTTAAGGCATTGAGAAATGGCGCCTAGGCCAGAAGTGCCAACATAAAAGCGATTTTGTTTGTTGCCAAGTGTTATTATGTCACTTATTCATAGGAGTTACATTTAATCTTTACTGTGTATCAGGTATAAAACCCATTCTTGCTCTCAAAGAACTTACAATTTAGTTGAGAAGCCAGAAATTTTACCAGGATTTTTAAAAGAAAAGAGTGGTAGGAGACTTGTAATTAAATGTTAAACTATGTGATACAGACGCTAAGTGATCTAGGAGATAAAAGAAAGAGAAAGACTGCTGAGGGTTGAGACTGCCAAGAGCATATATTTTCAATAAACCCTTAGAATGATGCAATTTTAAAAGTTGTTGTAATCGCTGCTAATTTATACTTTTAGCATTTACATGATTCACCATTGCTTTCCAACCAGGAGATGTTCAAAAAGTATAAACATGCAACAGTTGAGACTTGGCAGGAGACATATCTCCAGAATCTCCCTGGATTTGCTAATAAGAGAAAAAGACATACTTTCTTGTTGGAAAACAGACGTAAGAATTAAGCGGATTTTGTATGGGGAATATGAGATTTAATAAACAGGAATACAGAACTCTGGCTGTAATTTTTGGTATGAGTTTTGTTTCTATTAAACATTTTTCTTCTTGCTAAACAAATTCTAAGTTTTGGAGTTGAGTCAGGCTCAAATTTTTTTTTTTAATTTTTAAAAATCTATTTTCACAGTCTATTTTCTTTCTTAAGAAAGGTGGACTACAAGCGCAAGTTACAATCTCAAGGAAATGAGAATTTCTAATTCCTAAAATACAGTGGGGCAGGTGGGGGTGTAGAGGACATTTAACATCTTTTAAAATTGAGGCATCTGTCTGCACAGCAAACTTATCTTTTGAAATTACGAAACTTCAAGTGTGCATTTATACTCTTGGTCTTAAAATGCTTTTTACTTTAGTAGTCTAGCAAAGATCTTGGTCTCTTTGTGTCTCTTACCTTTTAAATTTTTGCCATCAGACAATTTGAGCTAAATTAGATGTGTTATAATAGAGTTTTAACTGCTAAAATAGAGGCATGCCTCATCTTGTGTTTTGAGTAAGTTTAGTCAAGTTTAGAGCATTATAGCATTTTTTTTCTCCATACTTGACTGCCTTCTGGGTCTTCCCAAGAAATGTCAGTTATTTCCCCAATTCTAAGAAGAGAGACTCTTTCATAATAGTGTACAACCGGGCAAAAGAGCACACTCGTGTTTCCTTAAGGGGAGGAAACCAGCAACAATGTGAGATAATTAAATTTAGCTCCAGAAATCTCTTCTTTGAAACGTTCTAATCAAGACTTCAAGCTTTCTGAGTGTGTGCGCGCTTTATTCTTCAATTCTTCCTGGTCCCGGTTTTGCATTTCTAATGAAAGTGAGCTGACAAAGCAGCAAAGTGGTCTAAGGAGCAAAACAAAGCCAACAAGCAGGCTTCTGGTGCGCCAAGATTAATCAATATTCCAGAAACCTCGGGTTTCTGCCCTCCTTCCCTGTGGTGTTTTCATTTCTCCCCACTCCCCCTTTCCCGGGCACAGACTCCGCCCCTTTTCTTAAGTTGCCCTGATAGTAATTTGCAGTTTCAGAGCACATGCACGCCTCGCTCGCTGCGCTCTGTTGCTCTGCCGTACCTGCTGGGAATTCACCTTGTCATTGCCTGGGGTATCTTCCACCCGTTACAAAATCCGAAAAAGGTAAGTCTGACGTCCTGTATTCCTGCTGGGCTTAATTTCTCATTCCATTTCTCTGCCCCTGTATTTTGTTTCCCAGGCAGAGGAGCAGCGAGAGTAAAAGCTAGCCATTTTGGTAGATAAAGTCCATGTTAGTGATTTAATGCAAGGAGCGTGTGGTGTCTATTTACGCCGCGTCCTCTCTTAATTTGGAGTTGAGTCATTCGGGGTGGACTGGGGGCAGATTGTGGTTCCGGCGCTAGAAAAGAATCAAGGCTGAGCTGGTCTGTTTAAAAGTGACTGGTAAAGGGAATGAGAGATCAGTAGGGGAAAAAAAAATCTGGTCTCTCGCGTCTCCTGTGCTTTACTTCTCCCTAAACGTTTAATCTGCTATGAAGTCTTGAACGACCTGTACGTCTTATTACCACTGACCCCAACCTGCAGTTTTACTTAAAAGTCAAAGCTGTTAGGGTTGTTTCCCCACCCACCCCCGCACTTGAATTTGCCAAAAGCTTCCGAGGAGTCCCTCGCTTTCTAGTTACTTCCCCCACGGACGCACACGCTGGCTGTTCGCCAGATACACACGTCCACAGGCACCGCTGCTTTTTACTTGGATTTATTGTGGGAAAGGTTATGGATTAGAAATCTTGTAAAACAGCAGGAGGAATTTCTTGATCTTTCAAAAGAGCTGATTTCTAGTAAGGGAGATTTACTTAGATATATTTGAATAAAACCGAGGAGCACTTTAAAGAAACTGGAAACCACACAAACTGTAATGTTTGGAATGAAAATTGGACTCATCTCTTCATCTGTTGGAGAAATCCTAAATTTTAAAATACAGAGAAGTGGGTGATAGTTTCCTTAGAAGACTTCAGCATGTTTGCCACAAAGATAAATGCTACTTTGTACTTCTTTCTACTTGTGACAGCAATGTAAATGAATTATGATTTCAGATCATTTATAAATGTGGCCAGCTCACTTTGCTCATTTCGTGAAAAAAGCTAAAAAGTTGCCATGTGAAAGAGTCACTCTTTCTCAGGGCCTGTGGATACTTGTGTTCTTTTCATAAGCATATTTACTATTGGATGTTATCATGACTTTTTTCTCAGTGAAGAAAATAGTTACTTTATTATATATAACAGAAACCTCTGACTGAAATCACAACATCTTAATTCATTTTATTGAGCTAGTTATGCCTTTGCCGTGTATACAACATAAGCCATTCAGTATAGTTATTGAGCGTTTCCTGTGCATTTAATTCAGTTGGACATTTATTGAGGGTGAATCCTGTGTAAGGCGCCCAGCTAGGTTCCAGGGGATCGGGTTGGGGTAGGTGGTGTTCCATCACACCCAGCTCTGATGAGCCCTTTTATAGCTTCACTGGAGAGGGAAGGACAAATTTTTAAAAATGTAACACAAGTTCCTGCTCATATATTCTGGATTTATGCACATGTCTCACACGTGGTTCAGTAAGATATCCACATTCGAGCCCTGAGGTCTGGCATTGCCGCTCTCCAGTCCTTGATTCCTAGTGACATCATGCAGTTTGCCAGCTTCCCCTGGTGTGAGGCAGCCCTGATTTTTCACCCCTGGAGGCTGTAACTCTTGTCTCTTTCTCTCCTGTCTAGTTGTGTTCTTTAACACCAAAGAGGACTGGCTTTCTGGGGCTGATTTCGTGACACTGAAGTTCAAAGCAGAGACACTGTAGAGAAGTAAAATATGACGAAAAGCAATGGAGAAGAGGCCAGGTTGGGAGGCAGGATGGAGAGATTCCAGCAAGGGGTCCGTAAACGCACACTCTTGGCCAAGAAGAAAGTGCAGAACATCACAAAGGAGGACGTTAAAAGTTACCTATTTCGGAATGCATTTGTGCTGCTCACGGTCACTGCAGTCATTGTGGGTAAGTCATTTGATAATAAAACCCCCTTCTTAAAAAAAAAAAAAACCACAACTGGATCTTGTTTCTCTGGGGCATCTGACTGCCTGGGAAAATTATCAGATGAACTGATTGTAGGTATTCAAAAGGACCGCCCAGGCTTTCCTCTGAATTGGAAGATTCTTTTTTTCCCCTTTACATGACAGTCTGTTGGCACGTTTGGAACTTTGATAAACATGTGGGAATCTGAAGAAGCATCCTTAGGCATTATGCAAATCAATTGATTGTGTGGAGAAGGGAAATAAATCAAATGTTTTTCCATCTTATGTAAGAATAAAAGAGGATAATTTAATCATTAGGCCTGAGCGGTCAAATAACAATAAAAACAAGCAAGCACAGTAGATCTGGCCAAAATGTGATCATTGTACAATATAACTTTCACTTAAAACTAATTTACACAATTAGTATACCCAAATTGAGACACAGGTCCCTGATAGTAATTATATTTTAACTGATGCTGACTTGAAGCTGAGTATCAACTCTTAGACTTAGAATCTTTTTTGTTTGCACTCTCTCTCATCCAGTGACTGGGAAAGGTAAATTTTGGAAAATGTTAACATAGATATCTCATTCATTCATTGACTCTAAGTGCCTGACATAAATGGCTATAACTCTTTTGAAACATTTTAGCCTCTTACTAATTTAGCATTGTTGACATCAATCTGTACAAATAAAACATTATTGTTTCGCTTGATTTATTGTTATCTGAAATTACAGTTCATTACTTGTGGGCAGCATTAATCTTCCTTTAAAATGTAGTTGAAGAAACTCCATACTTGGGATTTTTGACTGAACCAATATAAAAGTCCTTAAGCTAGTAAACAGATAAGCCAATCCCATGCTGTTAAAAAAAAACAACAACAACAAAGCTTAAATCCGCCACCAGAAGAGGTTTTAATCTCTAACAAGTTTGCTAAAATCTCCATCAAATATAAGAGGTAATGACAAAACAACTAAGAAATTCTGTAGCATGTAAATATAATTGTAACTTTATCCCCCAAAATGGGATTCTTAGATCACAGACAAATATGAATATAGCAGAAGAGTAGTTTGTCACAAGACTTTAGACACATTCCATTTCATTATCATTGGCTCCTTTTAGTAACTGTTGTTGATTAATGAGCATTCAATTAATTCTAGAGATGTTCCAAGGGAAAGTGTCTTGACTGACTAGGAGAAGTAATGGCTTTCTTTAGGTTGCCAGGTTTGAGTACTTTCCTGGAAGAGGTATTTCAGTGCTGTGTCACTGTCTTGGAAGTTGATGTAAAATACATTATTTTCAATGAATTACAGTCATTGTCAAGCCAACTAATAGCTGCATAATACAACAGTGAACATTTATACAGCACTATGCCAGCTACTTTCTAGGTGTTTTGCTTATATTAACTCACTTAATCTTTAAACAAACCTGTGAAGACTGTAGATAGGTATGATTACTCTGATCTTCATTTTATAGTCGAGGAGACTGAGCATGGAGAGATCAAGCAACTTGGCCAACATCACACAGCTAATAAATGTTAGAGCTGGAAGTGAAACTCAGGCTGTCTAGAGCCAGAGGTGATTTCTCTTAACTACTCTGCCATCTTGCCTCTCTGCTCTCCTGACTAGTTTATATCTTATGAGAGTTGCCAGGAAGAAAAATGCTGCTGTGTCTTGGTAGAAGCAAGCAATGCTAGATGCATTCACATAGCCTTGTAATTTTGCTGTATGATTTACTCAGTTAAATTCAGCAGAAAACGTATAATTCTCCTACAAATGATTAAGCTGCATCCCTATCATTAATTTAACAAATACCCATTTATTTTGTAACCCTATCTATATAATAATAGAGCTTAGTGATACTGGTGTATATTTGGAAAAGATGTAGAAACACTGATTCAAAATGGTGTTCTAAACACAAGAGTTCAATTTCTACAACAGAAGTGTTTCATTTAAAGAATAGAGAAATAAAAAGTGATAAAAACCTGAGCATGGAAAGCAGACTGATGGAGAAGGAAGTTCTTAAGTGACGAAAAAGAAATAAAATCTCTAATAGAAGGAAGATAATCCCAGATTTAAAAGTCCATTTTCTCTTTGAGTTCTGGGATCATTTCCTAGCCCAATGAGGCGTTCCTACAATTTGTGAGATTTGTGATGAGTTGGCTGAGCTGGGGTAGATAGCTTGGCAGGTTGCCCTCGGTGTTGGCTTTACTAATGGAAACTGAGGAGGTAGAAGTAAGGAGAAGAAGCCACTAACAAAGAAACAAATAAAAAGAGCTCATTGACAGTCAGAGAGACCACTGAGTCTACACCAAAGACTTGGAATCTCAATTTAGTAGCAAACAGATTTAGGAAAGAAGGAAGAAGCTTCGGTTATCTCTTGGTGCCTCTTCCATAGAGTGAAAACATGAATTTAGCTTGTCACTGGTACATGTCTACATCAACCTTAAAGAAATATCAGGAAAAGGACATGTCTGTGCATGTCTGCTCAGATTTATTTGCTGCAGCATAAGAAAAGACTGGGAAGTTGCTAGGAAGAAAGAAGAAAATAGTTTCTTTCCCCAAAGATGAAATGAGACAAAAGAACTATAGCTATTACTTAGTTTTCGAATTCTTAGATCTTGGTTGCTTTTACTAAGAAAGAGTGGAAAAACCTACATATTGGGGTGAATTTTTATTCCAATCTATTTTTTTTTTTGAAATAAAGTAAATGCTCATTTAGTGTGTGGAAATAGAAACTAGAAAAAGAGAGGAAGAGTAGAGACATGTAAATCCATAGCTCAAAAAGTAGAGAATTATGAATATTAATATTTCCATAGCAATTCCTCTACAAACACAGGCATAGAACTACATGAACAATTTGATGTCATTTCTAAGTGATAGCAAAAGTCTGAACACGCCAGGTTGCAAAGCCCATGTAACAGGAGCAGGTTAGAAACCTAAGAGAAGGCAGCGCCTAGTGCTAGATGTCTTTAGGATAGCTCATCATGAAAGCATTAGACGAAGTGTCTTCCTGGGTGATTGCAGACAGCTGTCTGACAGAAGCCATACTGAGAAAAGTGGCTGCTCTCCTTCTTTCTCC
This sequence comes from Nanger dama, assembly GCA_917880005.1. Lineage (NCBI taxonomy): Eukaryota > Metazoa > Chordata > Mammalia > Artiodactyla > Bovidae > Nanger > Nanger dama. The sequence continues at coordinate 1,788,469 of CAKJTW010000040.1, forward strand.
AGGAAGCATTTTCTCATTTTCAGCTGTGGTCAGTTTTCGAGTGACCTCAGACATCTCCCTGAAAGAAAGGAAAATCCTTTGTCATGGTCAGATCACAGAATGCTACTCATTTCACCTACAGGGAATGAAGAGACAATAAAGTGAAATCTCAGGCCAGAGAATTATGAAGAAATGGGTCTTAAGATCAGCTTCAAGGGGAGGGAATCTTTAAATGGAGTTGCAGAGAATTAGATGGTGGTTTTACCTGAGGATTCACAAATAGAGCACCTAGCACCTTTTGTTGCTGTTGGTCTTAAGACAGACAGACACACACACACACACACACACACACAACGTTAATGTTTAGACTATTCTTTATGTGCCTTTGAGAGAAATTGGTGAGTTTTTAAGAAAGAAAACTTGCTGACTGAATGTGTATATTACATTTCCCACCATTCCCTGACACTCTTTGGCAATAAATTTCAATTGCACTAAAGTTGAGTGCAGTTCAATAGTATCTCTGAAAGGATGTGCAAGAAATGAGCCATCATGACTGCCTCTTGGGATAGAATTTGGATAGATGGGGAGTAGGATGGAAGGAATGTTACTTTATCCTAAATAAGTTTTTGTATAGTTTAAATGTTTTAAGGGCTGATTAGCTCAGTTGGCTAAGGCATGATGCTAATAAATGCTTTATACCACATTCACACATTACCCACTGTGATCTATTATTTGCTGAATAAATAAGTTATTTTTTTTAAAGATTCTGTGTTATTCAGTGATTTAACAAATATTGGATCGTGTATATCTGGCCCTGTGCTTTGAGATGAGGAGTCTCTGCCCTCCAGTCATTTAGTAGAAGAGATGGATGAAACATGAGATGACAAAGTGATATACAAGGTTTAGATATTGTAATAGAGGAGTTTGTAGCATTCTTTAAAATGAGATCATATTTGTATATACAGTGCTGTATCATATATGAGGTCTTCCTGTGTTAGAGATTCTACTGTATTATTAACAACCACACTTGAGGCCCTAGATGTGCCACGTGGAATAATTTTTTTTTAACTGTGGCTTTTGATGAAGGATAGATCTGGGTTCATATGCCTGCTGTACTTAATCACTGTGTGAACCTAAATAAGGCGTTTAGCTATTCTGAAGTTTCAGTTTCCTCATCTATCGTTATATATATAATATATATTGTGAACACTTACATGGTGCCAAGCAGTGCTAGAGTAAGCCTGGGAGGGAGGTATTTTTATTCTCATTTTATAGATGAGGAAACTGAAGGTCAGCCACAGTTGATGCACAGTTGATGCATTTTGACCATGTTTCAAACCCACTCTTCTGTCTCCAAGTTCATATTCTTACCTGTCACAGTGTTCTGGGTGCTCATCTCTGCTCTCAGGACATGTTCATTCTTGTTTTGTTAGAACAGTTAACTAAGGATGTGCACTGACACATCAGCACGAGGTGTGGAAAGGAGAGACTGAATCAACAGTTCAGAACAAGGGTCACTCCTGAATCCTGGTGGTTGGTTACATGTGAGTTGACAGAGAAAGTGGACTGCAGGTGAATCGTCTGATTTCTGGTTTGGGTGCCTGTGTGGTAATGGTGCCCCCTGTCATGGTAGAATACAGGCAGAAGATGGGGGAAATAATACGCTGAGTTTTGGACATACTGAGTTTGAGACGCAGGCTGCCACTGCAATGGAGATATAGTGCAACTGGCTCACAGAGATTTGGATGGTAGCCTTACCATCTCCAGGCCCAGTGAAGACAGGCTCTGTCTTTGAAGGTAAATGAATAATGGTCAGTGAATCAAGTTATTCTACAACATAAGCTACTCTGTAGGTGAGTCTATTCTGAGAGCAGTATTAACTCTAGGGCCCTTCTTTATGACTAGAAGCAGTAATCTCCCAGAAATACTGTAGTGGTATTCTGAGCCTCGGACATGTAACACAATATCCAGCTGAGTCAGTTTAGCTCAACCGGTTCATCGATGCGGTGAACTAAACTGCTGCACTGAAGTGACAGGTCTTGGGGCCAAAGTAGCCAACTATTTGAGTTAGTGGCCCCCCTGCTGACACCTTCCACCTTACTAAGAGAAGGGCATCTCCTCCCCGGTTGAACAACAGGAATCCAAAGAATGGTGGATGGATTTCTGTTTCCTTCAACACTTCCTGGAAAAGAGAAGAAGAGAGAGAGCTTCCGGAAGCTTCAGGGAGGGTGGCTCCCGAGGCAGGCCCTCCCCTGGTGTTACCAAAGCCCAGCTATTTGTGGTCACACAATAGAGGCTCCCCGGGCAGAGGGCTGAACTGGAAGGGTTAGGCTTTCGGAGCTTAGAACCACAATGCCCTGCTCTAGAGAAACGACACAGGGCTTGAATATTAGGGATTAGAGTCTGAATTTTTTTTTCTTTTTATCTGCTTTATCTTCTCCCGCAGGGAGCAGAACTATAGAAAAATTGTCAGGGACAGCAACAGCAAATAAGTGACTTGCATTAGCTGACTTTTTCCCTAGCCCTCCCCATACCCCACCTTCTCTGCAAGCATTCCAGGGAGCTGCCTCCTGTCGTGGGGACAGAGTCCAGGAATGGAGAGTCCAGGAGTGGATCAGAGCTATGGATTCTGGAGTCAGACACTTAGGGCTATGTCCCACTTCTGGAACTGAGCCTCTGTTTCCTTGCGTGTAAAATGGAATAATTATAACACCTCTCTGCCAAGATTTATATCCCACTTCTGCCATTTACAACCTTGTAACCTTAAATCACTTCCTTAAATGCTTGGCAGACAGAGTGTAGGAACTGTCCGCACTTTGCCTTTGCTTCCCCATCTTTGCTATGGCATCAAGTGGAAATATGCCAGGTTTGATGATGCTAACTGGTCAGAGGACGGAGACCCAGGAGTGAGGGAGGCCTGGGAGCTGGAAGCAGAGAAGTCAGTCACCTAGTTTAGGTCTGGAAGTGGCTTCTGTTTCCTTGGCTAGAGAAAAGAGCCAAGAGAGTTGTAGGAAGAGACCTAATAGTTGTTAAGGGCTCTCAGAGCAGAGATGAAAGCCTCAGAGTAAGTGACACCATCCTTATCTGTTCCTTATCTACCTGGCCTCTTGGGTCAAAGCAGAAAGCAATCTCCAGGCAACTGCTATCACTACACAGCTTGCTCAATGCAGGGACTACGTGACAGCCGAGGCCCCTCTCGGGAAAATGGGAAGTTGCTGGAAAAGTGGTTTCAATAAGTGTTGTAATGTACTCAATAGCTCATTTTTGTTCCTAGCACTTGGGGACCCATCAGAGAGTCCATCGCCTCCGTGATTTCTTCTTTGCTCCAGCATTTTGGTGTCTTCCTTGTTGTTTAGTCACTAAATCACGTCCACTCTTTTGCAACCCCATGGATTGAGGCCCGTCCAGCTCCTCAGTCCATGGGATCTCCCAGGCAAAAATGCTGGAGTGGGTTGCCATCTCCTTCTCCAAGGGATTTTCTTGACCCAAGGATCAAACCATGTCTTCTTCACTGGCTGGCGGATTCTTTACTAGTGAGCCACAAGGAAGCCCATTTTTGGTGTAGACTATTCATTAACTGTCACACCACCACCCCCATTGGAGTGGGGGCAGGAAAGATGAGGGGTTCTGGAAACTTGGGGAAAATGTTGCTGGTTTCTAACAGAGCTGGTAGAGGTTGTTTTGAAGTAGGGGTAAGGCTTAATGTTGTTCTAAGATTATCTCTAGGTTCTATTTTCTTTCTGTTGAATCAGATAAGGAGAAAACTGAGCAGACAATTTCAAATCTGTTTCTGTTAAAAGTAGGCCGTCAAGTAAGTAGATATGTTCAGAACAATTACCTGCAATAATAATAATACCTTCCAGTTTTCTGTGTCACCTTACAGAGTGCTTTCTGTTTGCCCTCTATAGCAATGTAAGTCCATGGCCAGTTTATCCCCTCTTCTGATTAGTATCTGGGAATGTCTGGAACATGGCTAGGAAAGTGCTAAGAATCTAAAGGTCCTGCTTACAGACCCTGCTCTGCCATCAGCTCCCCTTATGATTTTTCAAATTTTTATTTATTCTATTTTCGGCCGTGCCCGGTCTTCATGGTTTCATGCGGCTGCTCTCTAGTGGCACTGTGCAGGCTTCTCGTTGCAATGGCTCCTCCTGTTGGGGAGCGTGGACTTCAGACCTGTGAGCTCAGTAGTTGGGGCCCACTGGTTTGGTTGCTCTGTGGCACGTGGACTCCTCCCAGACCAGGGATCGAACCCATGTCCCCTGCATTGACAGGAGGATTCTTAACCACTGAACCACCAGGGAAGTCCTCCCTTTATGATTTAAAACAAATCTCTGGTCCTCACAAATTCTCACTGTGCATACATGCTCAGTTACTTTAGTCGTGTCCAATTCTTTGCAACCCTACGAACTGTAGCCTGCCAGGCTCCTCTATCCATAGAGATTCTCCAGGCAAGAATACTGGAGTGGGTTACCATGCCCTCCTCCAGTGGATCTTCCCCACCCAGGGATCGAACCTGCATTTCTTACATCTCCTGCTTTGGCAGGTGAGTTCTTACCCTTAGCACCACCATCAGCAAAATGCATTTGGACTAATGTCTGCTGCCAGCTCCACAGTTCTATCATTTAAAGTCTAATTTGCCTTCCTCTAAAGCTATATATGAAATAAGATACAAGAGTGTTTGCAGCCCATGACTCTGTATCATTGCAAGGACCTTTTTCCTGAACTCATGATCTCCCAACCCATTTGAGCCAGTCTCTCTAAACTAACAAGCAGCTGCCTTCAGTTGCTTTGCATTCCTGGCTGTCAAGTCCCTGACTCTGGGTAATGGCCAGTGTTTCCTAAGCAATGTTCGAGGACACACGTGAGGCATACCTCTCCAGGAGTCACTTCCAACCTTCTGTCTTCTGCTAACCTATCATAGGTCCGAGGATGAAAATTTCGGGTGTCAGTTTTTGCTGTAGAGTAAACAAGGTTGTGAAGAGCCTACGCTATTTGGAAGAGGCAACTGGAATTTAAGCCCCGTCTTTCCCAAGCTGTACATTCCAGGTGTTAGAGTTCTTGATATTTATGGAACACTGGGGTGCCATCATTCATCAGGGTATTTGATCTGGCAGCGAGGTGAGCTGTATCATTGCTATGAGATGTGGAAACACAGAGAGCACTCCAGCACACAAAGTATTGCCATTGTACTGACTGAGGATAAAAATTATGAGTATTATGTCAACCTTCAGTGCAGTCAAAGCAGCCCAGAGCAGATTCCCTAGACCAAGAATATTCCCATTACTAGGCCCAATCAAAAATGTGCTCAAGTTGTTTTGAAAGCAAAAAGAAAAGAATAAAACCCCCAAAAGTAGATAAAGAAAGTTATACCCTTGCTGAATTAAGGCAAGTGTTCCTCTATGTAGCTTATCGAAGAGTTGAAGGTAAATTTAGGAGCAGCGAGATGAAAGGCACACTTGAATTTTGAATTTCAAGACTGAGTCCCTGTCTCCTGAGAGGACAGCTTCATTCTTCTTGGCCCCAAAGAGAGTTCTCCAGTTCTCCAGCAATGATTCCAGGCCACACACTGCTGTCTCTTCTCAGAGGGAAAATAGCGGGCTATTAATGACAGACTTTCTATTCAGAATCTTGTAAGATGAAGCTCATTTGTCCCTAATGAGAGTAGAGATGGACAATTACTGCCCTTCTCACCCTGAGATGATGGCCTCTGTGTCTAGATCCATTGCATCATTGGAAATTCCATCTTTAAAGCAAGAAAGGCAAAACCCCAGAGATCCATGTGTTTGTTGCTATCTTCATCGTGCTGATGAACGTGAAGACAAAGAAAGAAATTACGTCTTTTTAGAGATGCCTATGACCCTAGTTGGTTTTGATTTTTTTCTTCTTTTTTTTTTACTTTTGTCTTAGATTTGCTTTTTTAAGGCAAATGAAGTAGTCCTGTGCTCAAGTTGAGATTCAGTAAACTTGCCAGGGCTTTCTGGTATTGGGATGCTTTACACAACACGATGGATGAGGAAAGAGCATACTTTTACCGAGCTGTTGAGTCTCTGAGTCTTCAGTTCTGGGGTACTTGTAACTCCAGCTAATTGGGTGAATCAGCACATGAGCCTCAGATGACTGAGTTCAAAGTTTTTCAGAGTCACTTCCTTGTCTCCGGAAAAAGAGCCTTTGGTCAAAAAGTGATCCACTCAGCTATAAGTCTGAGCACAACTAGTGTCTCCTCTCTCCATGACCAAAGTTAAGTAAATTCATTATTAAAAAGATTGAGGACAAGCCGACCCAGACCCAGAATGACCTTTTAGAAAGATCCGGGCATCAAGCAGAAAATATGTAAAATAGAATTCCATCAGATTGCTTTTTGTAGTTGTGGACCATTTTTGTGTGTTTATTTTGTTATTTAACTTATGAAATAAATCACACTGCCCCAAATCAAAAAGAACAGAAGCGAAATGAAAGTGTCACGGCCACCAAAACCCTCCCCCAGGGATCTAATTTGCTTTATTATCAATTTCCTCAGTGTATGTAGAGTGATTTTATGAGCATAAAGATAAATTCATATTGATTTTTTTGGTCTTTTCCAAATAGTAGCGTAGTATATATAGCCCACTTTATACTTCACTTTTTTCACTTTGCAACATTCTTTGGATGTCATTCTTTACTGGCACATAAAGAGCCTCCATTCTTTCAGGGCTGCATTGTATGGGCAAATTATAATTCATTTAAACAACCCCCAATGTAAAGGTTGTTTCCAGCTTTTCAGAATCATTTTTCAAATGGTATAATGAATTATCTTGGATGAAAGTTATTTTACCTTAGTAAAGTATGTCTATAGAATACATCCTTTACAGTGAAATTGCTGAGACTAAGGATATACGCATTTGTGATTTTGATAAATATGGATAACTTACACTACATAGAGGTTGTTGGCATTTACTCTTTCAAATTGTGAGATTTGAAAGTTTTCCCAATGGGACTGCTGCCACAGGTAAAGATGAGTGGACTTTGCAGTTTATGTGGAGTGGCGAGCATATGACATATAGCATAGGCATAGGAGGAACTTGGAAATTTTTAAATATATTTTATTTTCAGTTTCTGCTCATAACTATATACGTACATGTGCTGTGCTTAGTCACTCAGTCATGTCCAACTCTTTGTGACCCTTTAGCCTGTAACCTGCCAGGCTCTTCTGTCCATGGGGATTCTCTAGGCAAGAAGACTGAAGTGGGTTGCCGTACCTTCCTCCAGGGGATCTTAACAACCCAGGGATTGAACCCAGGTCTCACACATTGCAGGCAGATTCTTTACCATCTGAGCCACCAGGGAAGCATGTATGTATATAGTTATGTAACTATAAAATATAATATATATAGTTATAAAATATATATTTAAACCAGAAATAAAGAAATTAAGAAATAAAGGCAACAGATTCTGGTAATTATAGTTCCTATTTCTAAAATAAAAGACTTTTTAAAAGGACAATGGATTGGACATTTACGAGATCTATAGAATTATTTATAAATTACATTACCATTTTGCATAGCCTGTGTTACTGCAATTTGAAGAAGAAAGTCACACCACATGGAAAGCCATTCTACTGCCCCTGGGACACTCTGTGCTCACTATGCATTTTGTTAATATGTATTGAGCCCTACTATGTGTCAGGTACTGTGACATGAATGGACCATCTAGTGATAAATAAATATTAGTCTCTGTCTTAAAAAGAAGGAGAAAACACCAGGTTTTTCAGAACTCCAGGGTTCTTGCAATTCACTTGGGTCCCAGGGCTGTACACCATGTGGATTTGAGTCTGCGTCTGTACCCTGCCTGGTGTCCGTCACCCACGGCTGGTTATCTGGGCACCATTGGTGGAATAAGGCTGGAACAGGTATTTCCCACCTCCAGCAACAGGAAATACCAAAGGACAAAACAATGAGCCAAGTCAGGGCCCAAATCTCTGAAGGATGTGGGAACTGAGGAGTGGGGGAGGGTTGAAAGGTTGACTCAACACAGGGCAGCTTCTCATCAGGAAATGCCTGCAAGTTTGGGCTAAAACAAAAGGCCAGGGAGCTGCAGACCCCCAATCTCCCCACCCCCAGCAGGTAAACTCTCCATTATTGCCTTAGAGTCTTTATAAAAATGAGTTAATGGTGCTTTATGTCCAGCAGCTTCCTCAAACTGACATAGGACTGGCCTTTAACATCTCCAAATGAATTGGCCAGACTAACAAATTTCCAAAACAGAAACTTTAATTCAATCTCTCAGCCTGTTGCGTACCTGCCATAACAGCCATAATGGCCAAATTGATAAAGCATTTTATGACTTACTACAAGTTTCATGTGCATTATTAAGGACTTTAGAATTCATTAGAAGAAACAAGATGAATTCATAAAGAAGCTAAGCTAATGCTCAGGACATTCAGCTGAGACTATTACAGCTCAAGAAGATCTTAGATAGTGGCTTTCTGATCTAGTTCTCCCGTTTTTCAGATTAATGAAGAGGGCAAGGAGAGCAAGGAGATCATGTGACTTGAAGGTAGGAGCTGTGGAAATAGGAAAATCCAAGCCTATAACCCCATTTTGCCAGTATCTCTTACTGGCCATATAATCCTGGGCAGACAGCTTATTCTTTCTAGGGTTCAGTCTCCCTATCTATACAATGGTGATTCTAAGTCCTGTATATCTGCTATGATGATTCAATCATTTAAGTGAAGTGTTTACTTGCATAATTTACTAATAGCATCTGACTTTCAGTCCATGATCTTGCTATTGCATCATACCTGCTGTTTTTCACACTCAAAAATAAAAACAACCTGCCTTGTCAGAGTATTAGGGATTGAGAGCTATCATGCCTAGTTTGTGAATCTAGAAGTCAATCAAGAACCAGTTTCCCAAATCATGAGAGAAACCACAGTTTGGCAGACAGGAGATGTCTCAAAGGGCAGGCTCCTATGTTCACACAGCACAGGAAGGAATCAGATTCAATGGAGCTAAGTCATTCCTCTGTTCAGGAAATTGTTCAACAGCAGCTGAAGGCCAGGCCTAGAGACTTTACAGGTCGGACAAACCATTAATCACCCTGTGAAGCTTGCTTGTTGGTGTGGGGAAACTGATCTTGCTTTTAGCCAATAGAATGTGATGGATGCCGCTCCTGTGATTTTATTATATCACACGTTGTTGTTTAGTTGCTAAGTTATGCCTGACTCTTTTTGACCCCATGGACTGTAGCCTGCCAGTGTCCTCTGTGGGATTTCCATGGGATTTCCCAGACAAGAATACTGGAGTAGGTTGCTTTTTCCTTCTTGAGGGGGGTCTTCCCAACCCAGGGATCGAACCTAAATCTCCTGAGTCTCCTGCATTGGAGACTTAACCACTGAGCCACTCCGGAAGCCCAGATCATACTTTCAGTTCAGTTCAGTTCAGTTCAGTTCAGTCGCTCAGTCATGTCCGACTCTTTGCAGCCCCATGAATCGCAGCACGCCAGGCCTCCCTGTCCATCACCAACTCCAGAGTTCACTCAGACTCATGTACATCGAGTCAGTGATGCCATCCAACCATCTCATCCTGTCATCCCCTTCTCCTCCTGCCCCCAGTCCCTCCCAGCATCAGAGTCTTTTCCAATGAATCAACTCTTTGCATGAGGTGGCCAAAGTACTGGAGTTTCAGCTTTAGCATCATTCCTTCCAAAGAACACCCAGGATTGATCTCCTTTAGAAAGGACTTGGTTGGATCTCCTTGCAGTCCAAGGGATTCTCAAGAGTCTTGTCCAACACCACAGTTCAAAAGCATCAATTCTTTGGCGCTCAGCTTTCTTCACAGTCCAACTCTCACATCCATACATGATCACTGGAAAAACCATAGCCTTGACTAGACGGACCTTTGTTGGCAAAGTAATGTCTCTGCTTTTGAATATGCTGTCTAGGTTGGTCATAACTTTCCTTCCAAGGAGTAAGTATCTTTTAATTTCACGGCTGCAGTCACCATCTGCAGTGATTTGGGAGCCCAAAAGATAAAGTCTGACACTGTTTAGATTGTTGTAAACTTCAGGCAAAGTAGTGCTAATTTTTTGTTTGTTTGTGTGTTTGGGTTTTGTTTTGTTTTGTTTTGCTACAAAAATGAAAAGACCGTAGCTGGGAAATAGTAGCATTTTGTACATAAAACCATTGGTGCACTATCAACTTTTGTTGTTACTGCTACATCCTTGAATCATCTTACAGACAGCATGGTCTTTCTGGCTAAAGACCTACAGGCCAAGCTTTTTCTTGGTAGGAGTTTGAATGCGCTTTGACTGGTTTGCAGTGTAAATGCTTAAAGAGCTAGTTGGCTCATCTTGGGTGGGCTTTTGGTAGTTTTCTTACAGCTGGCCTCAGAATGTGAGGTCCTCCTCTCAAGATCAATGCCACTGCCACCTTTAAATTCTCTTGACATCTGAGCCTTTAAGGGACATCAGCTCTTTCTGAGAATTTTGCATTGTAAGTAATAATTCTAGAAGGCTTTCTACCAACTCTCCAAACAGAGTTTGGAGATAGGGCAGGAATCTTAGTAAAACTTTTGTTTCAAACTCCAGCATCCACCAAAACTTAAATTGGGTGACTTGATCTAGTTTACTTCTGATTGTGCCTCGTTCTTCTACTTTTAAATATGTTCTGACTTCTTAATGTTTTCAGTAATTTTTTCAGATTAGATATGGACCAAATTCTTAAAACAGGTCTTCAGCTTTTACTTGTGTGTGTTTGGCCTTCAAAACTGAGCTAAGAATGTGTTCTTTCTGAGGTACCCGGGTGCATATTGTGTCTTAGTTTAGAGAGTGAAGTGATATTTAATCTTCCAAAGAAGTATTTCTTATATAGACTTCCTAGGGAGAACAGTGAGCCCCTGAAGGACTCCCTTCTTGTGCTTTACACATTAAGAGAAAGAATTGAATATTTTTGAAAATGCATCTTTGTTCATAGCAATTAACTATCTACAGTTAGTTTTCATCCCTGTAAACATCTTTGTTAATGTATTTCCTAGATTCTAGAAATCTTGTTAAAATACCAAAACAGGAGTGCTATAAGCCTACTGGCTGAGAATGAGTGATTTTGATATTGCTCATGACATCTATGTATTACCTAGTGTCACCAAGATGCCAACTGTGCAAACTTTGCTTTGACTCTGACCAGTCCTGTTAGGAAGTTCTTCAGGTTTTTATTGTTATTTCTGCAGAGTAATCAATACTAAAGGGTCTGTTCGTTTGCACTGAAGATCTGGTGGCCATAAAGGTTTTTATTAATTCTGGGAATATAGATCAATGTACTTAAGTAAGTGCCCACTAATGGAACCCAGGTCTGCAGAGGCATTGAGTTGCTTTACCAAAGGGAAGTAGGCTCCCCCATCCCTCTCCCGCTAACAGGTCAGAAGGACAGAGTGGAGGGGATGCTGAGACATCTATACATCAGGCTGTGAGAACATGTTTCAGAAAAGGCTTCATTTCTGTAATCAGAAACCTGAATTGCTTACCCACCAAAAGCCATCTCTGCTTGCAGACCATTTCCTCTTGATTTTGATGTTGATCGCTGGCTGACCTCACCACTCTGGCTTTACCTCTGACTGCCTGTCCCAGCAGAAAGCTGAAGAAAAAAATGTCTTTTGTTTCTTCGCATAACAAATGCATTGAAAACAGCTAAATGTTAACTTCATTAATTCAATGAAATCTGTCCTCAACTTAAACTCCATATTTAACCTAAATAGTTAACCTAATTCAAAATAGAATGAAAAGGTAGATAAAATATTGCTCTTTAAAGTAGTGTTATGACTATTTTTTTTAACACCAAAACCATTTTGTATTGGGGTATCACCAATTAGCAATGTTGTGATAGTTTCAGGTGAACAGCGGAAGGACTCAGCCATATAGACACATGTATCCATTCTCCCCCAAACCCGCCAGGGACATGACTATTGAGAGGCCCTGAGTACAGTGTAATGGGTGATGATCTGGGCCCTGGAGTTGGGTGTGAAGTCCAGCTCAGCTGCTCAGCTGACCTTGAAGAACTTGACCACTCATAAGGTGATCTACCTACACAGGTTTGTGGTTTTGGCAGTTTACCGACCTTGTTGATGACTGGGTCTTCATCTGAGATATAGGTGGCGCTAGTCGTGGCCTCCATGGTATCTGTGCTTGTGAGAACGTGGCATCTTGCACGTGCTCAAGACTGATGTCATTAAGCGAGAGAATCTGAAGCATGTTTTCTTTTCATGTCTTTCCTACCTTTGTGTACTGGTGGTTTCCAAGGATTAAAATGTCTGCCCTGGAAGGAAAAGGCAGGCTGCTTTAATGAATAAATTCTATTTAAGTTTAGTTAACTCATTCCATAAAAAGGACTTGGTGTAATCATTTTAAAAAGTGACTTGATACTAATAGCCATACTGTAGGATCTTCAGCAAGTCAGAGGATCTGTGGAAGGTTCCAAGATGTGCTGGGTACCTCTGCAGCATCTTCAGCAGATCAAAGCTTAGTACTCAGTTGCTTTTACGATTTAGAGGTGCTTGAAGACCCAGAGGTCAGGTGCGTTAGAGAACTCTCTTTAGGCAGGCTAAATGGAAGAGAAGGTACATGGAGCACTCAGAAAGAAAGGCTGGATACAGCTGAACTGGTTGTTGAGAGCGGAGTAGAATCAGGGTTGGCAATGGTTGGACTCTGGGGAGTGGGATCCAATGTACCTAATATTTAGAAAGAATATACCCTTCTTTTATCTACACTAGCTTGTCTCTTGCTCTCAGAACCTATATCATAAGTAGAGAAGCTATCTTGCCAATTTTTTTCTAAATTATAATTTAAATTTTCTGAACTAGGCAGGAGCCTACTTACCCTTGGAAATATTGTTGTATCAATACATGAGTAAATACATGAATTTAGAAATGAACTTGTAAAGCCAAGCTTTCTTAAATTGTTGCTTGAAGGATATCTAAAATTCCTACTAGCTTGGTATGGTCAAATTCCAGAAGACCAAAGTGAGTGTCATGTTTACTGTGCATATTTTTGTTACAGTTGAATGACCAGTGTTTAAAATGCATTTAAACAAAAGTCACAAAACATAATCAATACCAGTGTAAATTTGATTTGGAAGTAAGGTAAAAATTTTAAATATTTATTTATTTACATACTGATAAAGCATTTAAATTAGTAACAACCTTTATATGAACAAGTAGGAAAAAACCAGAGATAACTAGAGCTTTTATAATTCCTATCTGCTATTAATACTGCTGTATCAAATAATGCACAATGAAAATTGAAGTCAAATCCTTTTTCCCAAACCAAGTTCCAGGAAGATTAAAGGTTCAATATTTTAAAACCAAGCGAACTATCAAAAAGGAAAAATATATTAAAGGTTTCTCAAACTTGGGAGGGAAATTAAAGTTTATAACTCTTGAAGAGATCATCTAATAAAAAAAGATGTGTAGACATCTTTGTTATATACAGATATACAAAATACCTATATATTTTAAGTGATAAAATATGGCAAGTAAATTAAGAAAGTAGTGACAGCAAATGCCATTTTAAATATAGGCAGGGCTTCCCTTGTAGCTCCATCGGTAAAGAATCTGCCTGCAGTGCAGGAGACCCTGGTTCGATCCCTGGGTTGGGAAGATCCCCTGGAGAAGGAAATGGCAACCCACTCCAGTATCCTTACCTGGAAAATCTCATGGACAGAGGAACCTGGTGGAATGCAGTCCGTGGGGTCACAAAGTGTCGGGCACGACTGAGCAACTAACACAACGACTAACACAACACAAGAAAGTAATTATCTCTATTACATAAAGAATATATACCAAATATACACACACATACATAAACTCTTAAACTATCAAAATGTAATAAATGCTTGATGAAAATACAATTGAGGGAGTGGTCAAGATCACTAAATATTAAGTAAATTCAAAAGAAAACAAATATGCATACTGTTTTCTCCCCTCATTCAAATATTCTGCGTCTTTTAAACAATTTTTATAATGCTCTCTGTTCCTAGAGGTATAGGAAATAAGCCATCTCAATTCACTAATGAATTAAACTGCTGAGCTAACCCACTGAGAAAGCAGATTGATAGCATGAATCAGTTTTATTGAGATATAATTGACATACAGCACCATATGAGTTTAAGATATACAGTGTGGGAATTCCCTGGTGACCCAATGGTTAAGACTCTGAGCTTTCACTGCTGAGAGGCAGGATTCAATCTCTGGTCAGGAAACAAAGATTTCACAAGCTACACAGCTCAGCCCCATAACCCCCACAAAGATATACAAGATAATAATTTGACTTATTGTTGTTCAGTCACTAAGTCGTGTCTGACTCTTTGCAGCCCCATGGACTGCAGCACACCAGCCTTCCCTGTCCTTTATAATCTCACAAAGTTTGCTCAGACTCGTATCCATTGATTCGGTGATGCCATCCAACCGTCTCATCCTCTGTCGTCCCCCTCTCCTCCTGCCCTCAGTCTTTCTCAGCATCAGGGTCTTTTCTAGTGAGTTGGCTCTTCACATCAGGTGGCCCAAGTAGTAGAGCTTCAGCTTCAGCATCAGTCCTTCCAATGAATATTCAGGACTGCTTTCCTTTGACTGGTTTGATCTCCTTCCATCATGAAATTATTATCACAATAAGTTTGGTGAACATCTATTATCTTACAGATACAAAAATTGAAGAAATAGAAAGTTTTTTCCTTGTGATAACTCAAAATTTACCCTTTTAACAGTTTTCGTATATAAGTACAGCAGTGTTAATTAATCATGTTGTCCATTACATCCTTAGTATTTCTTTGTCTCATGACTGGAAGTTTGTAGCTTTTGACTACCTTCCTCTAATTCTCCTTCCACCCACACCATGCCTCATGTAACCACAATTCTGATCTCATTTTCCATGAGTTTGTTTTTGAAGTGAGATTGACCTACAACAGTATGTTAGTTCCTGGTGTACAGTATCAGTTCAGTTCAGTCGCTCAGTCGTGTCTGACTCTTTGCAACCCCATGAATCACAGCACACCAGGCCTCCCTGTCCGTCACCATCTCTTGGAGTTCACTCAGACTCACATCCATCGAGTCGGTGATGCCATCCAGCCATCTCATCCTCTGTCGTCCCCTTCTCCTCCTGCCCCCAATCCCTCCCAGCATCAGAGTCTTTTCCATCAGAGTCAACTCTTCGCATGAGGTGGCCAGAGTACTGGAGTTTCAGCTTTAGCATCATTCCTTCCAAAGAACACCCAGGGCTGATCTCCTTCAGAATGGACTAGTTGGATCTCCTTGCAGTCCAAGGGACTCTCAGGAGTCTTCTCCAACACCACAGTTCAAAAACATCAATTCTTTGGTGCTCAGCTTTCTTCAGAGTCCAACTCTCACATCCATACATGACCACTGGAAAAACCATAGCCTTGACTAGACGGACCTTTGTTGGCAAAGTAATGTCTCTGTTTTTCAATATGCTATCTAGGTATTTTCATACATTTAAAAGTGATCCTCATGGTAAGCCTAATTACTGTTTCTTATTCTACCAAAGATATTATATAATTATTGACTATATTACCCTACACTGTACATTTCATACCCATGACTCATTTATTTTATGATTGGAAGCTTATACATCTTAATCTCTCTCACCTCAATCTCTCCTCTTCCCACTGCTAGCCAGATTCTTTAATGCACAGATTCCCTTTCCCTGAACCACACTAAGCAAAATATTCCTAGATAAAAACCAGCCTTCATATATTCATAATGGAGTTTTTCATAAAGTAAAAAATGTGAAACAACAAAGTGACAACAAAAAATACTAGGTACATTTTGATACAATCATTAGATCTGTTATCATGAGGCTTAAAAAGTGTTGTTTATAGTAACAGTATATGGAAAAGTATTGTCTTCATGATTTCAATATATTTCACTCTGTATGGGAACATTCTGGGAGGAAACTCACAGAAGCACTAACAGTGGTTGTCTGCCCTACTGAAGAGGCAGGAGAATGAAATGTAGTCAGGAACAGGAGATCTGAGTCCAGACTGCCTGGGCTTAACTCCCAGCTCTGCCACTTCAGTGACTCTTTATCTTTGATATGGAAGAGCTATTGAAATTGGGCATGTTTTAAGTTCACTGTGATTAAATTTCTCTGCGAGTAAATTGGTGGTAAATTAGTACATAATTCCTGAGATTTTTTGAGGATTAAATATACTAATACAGGCCAGGAAAGGAAGGAGAAGGAAATGGCAACCCACTCCAGTGTTCTTGCCTGGAAAACTCCACAGACAGAGGAACCTGGCAAGCTACAGTCTGTGGGGTCTCAAAAGAGTTGAATACTACTTAGTGGCTAAATACAGGTAAGCACTTAACAGCAATGTTTAGCAAATAGTAAGACCTCAATAAGCATTAGCTATTTGCTGTTTAAATAGCAAAGCAAATAAAGGCGGGGTTTTGCCTGGACTTTTCTACCTTTTCCCAATCAACTTTTCTGTATCAAACATGTTACTGTGATACTGAGGGAAAGCAATAACTATTTTTCTGAAGATCTTGAAAACTGCGTCAGCTGGATTTTCTAGTAAACATAGATTCAGCTCATAATTAAGATATCATAGATTCAGCTCATGATTGGGATATCACAGTATGTAATCAAATGGATACTTCATTGCTGTTGGAATCCAAGAATTGAAATTGGAAGTTACAGTAACAACTGAAATGAACTTTGTGTCTCATTTCATAAGAAGTTAGGATGGCTCAGTTTCCTTAAAGGAAAGATTGCTTCCTTTGGAAAAACTTGTGTCTACACAGTATTCACTTCCCCAGCCTCTAGCCCCTAGACTACTCAGTACTTCTCTATAACTCACATGTTTTAGTAATAACAGGGCAACACTTTTGAAAATATTTATAATAATGAAATAAGCACATTTTAGGGGTCAAGGGTTGGCAAACACCCTCTTCCAACAACAGAAGAGAAGACTCTGCACATGGACATCACCAGACAGCCAACACCGAAATCAGATTGATTATATTCTTTGCAGCCAAAGATAGAAAAGTTCTATACAGTCAGCAAAAACAAGGCCAGGAGCTGACTGTGGCTCAGATCATGAACTCCTTATTGTCAAATTCAGACTTAAATTGAAGAAAGTAGGGAAAACCACTAGACTATTCAGCTATGACCTAAATCAAATCCCTTACGATTATACAGTGGAAGTGAGAAATAGATTTATGGGACTAGATCTGATAGACAGAGTGCCTGATGAACTATGGACGGAGGTTCGTAACATTGTACAGGAGACAGGGATCAAGACGATGCCCAAGAAAAGAATTGCAAAAAGCAAAATGGCTGTCTGAGGAGGCCTTACAAATAGCTGTGAAAAGAAGAGAAACGAAAAGCAAAAGAGAAAAAGAAAGATATACCCATTTGAATGTAGAGTTCCAAAGAAAAGCAAGGAGAGATAAGAAAGCCTTCCTCAGTGATCAGTGCAAAGAAACAGAGGAAAACTAGAAAGACTAGAGATCTCAATAAGAAAATTAGAGATACCAAGGGAACATTTCATGCAAAGATGGGCTCTGCTTCTGTTGGCATGGACCTAACAGAAGCAGAAAATATTAAGAAGAGATGGCAAGAATACACAGAAGAATGGTACAAAAGATCTTCACGACCCAGATAATCACGATGGTATGATCACTCACCTAGAGCCGGACATCCTGAAATGCAAAGTCAAGTGGGCCTTAGAAAGCATCACTATGAACAAAGCTAGTGGAGGTGATGGAATCCCAGCTGAGCTATTTCAGATCCTGAAAGATGATGCTGTGAAAGTGCTGCATTCAATATGCCAGCAAATATGGAAAACTCAGCAGTGGCCACAGGACTGGAAAAGGCCAGTTTTCATTCCAGTCCCAAAGAAAGGCAATGCCAAAGAATGCTGAAACTACCGCACAATTGCACTCATCTCACATGCTAGCAAAGTCATGCTCAAAATTCTCCAAACCAGGCTTCAGCAATACGTGAGCCATGAACTTCCTGATATTTAAGCTGGTTTTAGAAAAGACAGAGGAACCGGAGATCAAATTGCCAACATCATCGAAAAAGCAAGAGAGTTCCAAAAAACATCTATTTCTGCATTATTGACTATGCCAAAGCCTTTGACTGTGTGGATCACAATAAACTGTGGAAAATTCTGAAAGGAATGGGAATGCTAGACCACCTGACCTGCCTCTTGAGAAACCTGTATGCAGGTCAGGAAGCAACAGAACTGGACATGGAACAACAGACTGGTTCCAAATAGGAAAAGGAGCATGTCAAGGCTGTATATTGTCACCCCGCTTATTTAACTTTTATGCAGAGTACATCATGAGAAACGCTGGGCTGGAAGAAGCACAAGCTGGAGTCAAGATTGCTGGGAGAAATATCAATAACCTCAGATATGCAGATGACATCACCCTTATGGCAGAAAGTGAAGAGAAACTAAAAAGCCTCTTGATGAAAGTGAAAGAGAAGAGTGAAAAAGTTGGCTTAAAACTCAGCATTCAGAAAACTAAGATCATGGCATCTGGTCCCATCACTTCATGGCAAATACATGGAGCAACAGTGGAATCAGTGGCTGACTTTATTTTGGGGGGCTCCAGAATCACTGCAGGTGGTGACTGCAGCCATGAAATTGAAAGATGCTTGCTCCTTGGGAGAAAAGCAGTGACCAATCTAGATAGCATATTCAAAAGCAGAAACATTACTTTGCCAACAAAGGTCTGTCTAGTCAAGGCTATGGTTTTTCCAGTAGTCATGTATGGATGTAAGCGTTGGAGTATAAAGAAAGCTGAGTGCTGACAAATTGATGCCTTTGAAGTGTGGTGTTGGAGAATACTCTTGAGAGTCCCTTGGACTGCAAGGAGATCCAACCAGTCCATCTTAGAGGAGATCAGTCCTGGGTGTTCATTGGAAGGACTGATGTTGAAGCTGAAACTCCAATCCTTTGGCCACCTGATGTGAGGAGCTGACTCATTTGAAAAGACCCTGATGCTGGGAAAGATTGAGGGCAGGAGGAAAAGGAGACGACAGAGGATGAGATGGTTGGATGACATCACTGACTCAATGGACATGGGTTTGGGTAAACTCCGGGAGTTGGTGATGGACAAGGAGGCCTGGCATGCCGTGGTCCATGGGGTCACGAAGTCAGACACGACTGAGCAACTGAACTTAACTGAACTGAGGTGGAGTTAATTAGGGAAAAGGGAGAGGGAATAAATTTATTCACTACATTTGTTAATTTCTAAACATTTCCAATGGTATCATGCATAATTTGATTTGCATATGAAATATTAAATATTTTAAAATTCTATTTATTTATTTTTGGCTCTGCTGGGTCTTCATTGCTTCACTTGACTTTCTCTGGTTGTGGCAAGCGGGGGTTACAGTCTAGTTGCAGAGTGCATGCTTCTCATTGCGGTGGCTTCTCATTGCAGAGCACAGGCTCCTGGGGGTGTGGGCTTCAGTAGTTGGATCTCATGGACCTTAAAGTGTGGGTTCAGTAGGTGTGGTATACAGGCTTAGTTGCCCCTCAGCACGTGGAATCTTCCTGGACCAGGGATTGAACCATGTTCCCTGCATTGGCAGACAGATTCTTAACCACCAAAGCACCACAGAGTACTTCATTTTGATATTTTTTAAAGTTCCAGGAGCAGAATCAAATTAAGGGAAAAACTGCCTTCTCTCTCCCCTATTATCCCCTAAGTTTATCAGGGAATATTTTTGGGAAAAGTGGTAATTTTGAAATCCTCTCTTGCCAGCAACTATCAAGTCCAGGATAGCTGCCAAGGCAATATCAGGACCACGTAGACAGAAAATGTGGGGTGTAGACAGGGGGATGATGAAACTGGATTCACAGTGTGAGCAAGAGGAGTTTTGTTTTAATTGTAAAAAATAAAATTACACTACCATTTATAAATGGTTATGCCAGCAGTTCTAACATCTGTTGTTACAAAGGAACGTGAATATAATAAGCCTTTTCCCTCTGTATTGCCTTGTGTATGGGTACATCCTTTGTTTCCTAGATATGCCCTAGTCTTTATAACTTTTCCTGGGCCATGTAAAAATTGGTTGCAAGGTAGACAAAGAAGTTTTTCATTGGCTAAGACCAGGAACATTTTTTTCTCTGACTTCTATCTGAAGCCCTGAATTCTGCAAGACCCTTTGACATTATGGTTGAAAAGGAAGGCAACACTCCTTGCAGCAAAGCAGCACAAATATTTGCTGCTCAAATAAATTGATTCTTGTTAGACAGGCATAATCACCAGCCAAATTCTTGCATATTTTTCTAGGCTTGTTACACTTTCAAGAAAGACTCAACTTTTCTTCCTTGTTTTTCTTTTTCCTTCAGGTACAATCCTTGGATTTACCCTCCGACCATACAGAATGAGCTACCGGGAAGTCAAGTACTTCTCTTTTCCTGGGGAGCTACTGATGAGGATGCTACAGATGCTGGTGTTACCACTCATCATCTCCAGTCTTGTCACAGGTACCCTATGCAGTTTTGTTTTGTTTTTTTCATGTGTGCTTATTGCCAAAGATCGCTTAGAAAAACAAACGCTTTAGGTTTCTGCTGGATGCATGCTCTGTTCTAGAAAATAAAAGTCCCTTCAAAATGATGGAAAGGAGGCTTCAGTAATGCATGAATGATTATAACTCTCGTATTTTACCAATCACAAGAGGAAACGGATTTGAACTGCCATGTAATCTGGTCTGCCTCACTACGAAAGAGGCACCCTGCTAGACACTACACCACCAGCCTTCTCTGCCCACAGCGATGTAGTTGACAACAGCGTACAACAGGTCTGTTTTCTCACCCTCTTATCCCACCCAGATAACATCTGGTTGGACAGCCTATTAGCTATTGATGCAAGAATGCTTGTTCTCAGAGCCACCACGACTTGAGCGGGGAGCCTTCTTGGAAGCCTCATCAAGAGGTAATGCCCACGACACACTCACCAACTCTCCTGCCACCAACACTGTATCTTTTCCTGGTGAACCCGCATGACTTCTCCATTGTCCCCCACCCCCGTTGCCTTTTACGCTGGTGGGAGAATGGGGGAGGGGGTGGGGAGATTTCCCCATCCAGACACTTGGTCAGTTGACACTTGGATTGTCGAGGCGTGGAAGCTTGGCAGGATAGGATTCTTATTCTCTATGAACGCGAAATAACGATTTACGCCTGCGTGGGAAACGGTTTAAGAATACATGTGATTGGTGAATACGAGCAGAGCTAAAAGTTGCAGAAAAATGTTTCTGTTCGTTCCTCCCTGCCCACTGTTCTCTTTCCCCACAGCACAGCTCTGACTTGGAGAAGGAATATTCGTAGACACTACCCCCAGCAGGATGGTTTCTGGGTTTGTAGCTCAAGCCCAGACCTCAGGTATTACTAGCCCTGTTTTCTTTTCTGTCCTTGGCTTACTGTCCACCCTTAGGCAGATCATTCTGTGAGCTGGCTCTCAGCATCTTTTCACCTCCCAGGGAGTTCGCAAGGATGTTTATAATCTCCTTTCAAGATCTCTGTGTAAAAGACCTTCATAGAACAACTCAAAGTCTTGAGGCAAGATTCTGACTGCTTCATGCCTTGGAGGGCTGGCTATTACTTGGAACAGAAACTATGTCAGTTTCTTTCTTTTTTTTTTTCCCTATGCCTTGCAGATCTCTGCTGGCTTCTACTTGCCCAGGTCTTCAAACAAGTGTTTGCAAGTACATAAAGCTCCCACTGGAGGATGAGTTGCCCATAAAACAGTCATGTAGACAGGATGATTCGGAGTACTTGTTTTGAAATTGGTCTGGCCCATTGCTGACCAGAGGTAATCATAGCCGGCCGCGATTCTTATCAGAGAAGCTACATTCATACTGAGGTGAGGGCACGTCCTCATGATACATTTGCTGCCGTTTTTCTGGGAAGCAAGTTCTTGCAGCAAGCACTCAGAGGACAGAACTCATATCCACCATTTTGTTTAGTGGAACAGGGGTCCCTTCCCACCACCCCATGGCTGGAGTCTGAATTGAGTACCTGCAATTTTCCTGGATGCAAACTGAGGGTCTTGTGTTCCTTCATGCTCTCTCTTCAATGGTGAGGCCAGTGTTTAGAGGTTTCTGCTTTCTGATAATTGTGCTTAAAAAAAAAAAACAACAACACTGCATCACCCTTTATAAGAGGAGAGCCCTTGTTCAGTACAACTAGAGAAAATATTAGTTCCCTATAGCAATCTTTTGAAGTAGAACTCCCTAGTGTTTTCTCATACTTAATACATCAACTTTGTTGCAGGAATAAGAGCTTTGGTTGAGTAATTTTTTAGGGGAAAAAACAACAACAATACTATGAGGCAGTCCCTCTGCTTGGTTAAAAAGAAGCTGTGTGTAAACCTTGGAGAAATTATCAACATTTATGATACTGGTGTTAAACAGAAAGGAATTTTAAACTTTGAACAACCAGTATAAATTGAACCTTAAAAGGTAACCTAATTGCAAGTTGGGGATGCCACCACTTGGGATCATTAAAAGAGTCTCAGTTCTTTTTAAGACTGTTAAGGCAAGGGACATAATTACATTTGCTAAAGATCTTTTCAAGGTGTTAGTCTCAAGGGAATAATTTCTAAGCTACATGATAATTTAGATACTTATGATCAATTGGAATGAATGATAGATTCAATAAGAATTTCTTTCATGATTCAAAGTGCTGTGATTCTAAACCAAAGCAGCGTGTGATCCAGTGTAAATAAGAAGGTCGCCTTTGGGGACTTTTGCAAATTACACGTACATAGGAGGATCCCCTGTGTGTGTTGGGAAGCCTTACCTGAGAATGTATTGGGAGAGGACAAAGTGAAGGCCCAATATTTTAGAATGGAAAAGCAAGCTCAAATGCCTCCAGTGACCAAGCAGGTGAGGGATCTTCATATATGAAGCTGTCCTTTCAGGCTCTTTTTTGTTTTCCTACTTGATAGAGTCATGGATACAGGGAAATATTTCTCTTCAGTGGGAGAGGTAGCAGGGATGAGTGTGATGATAAATGGAAGCGACTGCAGAACAGTGTAGACAAAGGGAGGAAAGGAGGTGATTATGACCCGAAAACTATCAACTCCATCCAGTTGTTGCCATGTGTCAATAAGGGCCAAATCTTCCAATTTTTCAAAAGAATCCAGAAATCCAAAAATTGATAAGAACCTAGATTTTTTTAAATTTATTTATTTTTGGCTGTGCTGGGTCTTTATTGCTCTGCACAGGCTCTCTTTAGTTGAAGTGAGCGGGCTTCTCATTGCAATGGCTTCTCTTGTTGCAAAGCACAGGCTCTAGAGCATGGGCTAAGTAGCTGTGGCACACAGGCTTAGTTGCTCCACCGCATGTGGGATCTTCCTGGACCAGGGATTGAACCCATGTCTCTTGCATGGAGAGGCAGATTCTTAACCACTGGGTCACTAGGGAAGTCCAGAAGCTAGATTTTTAAACATTGACATAGGTAACAGAACAAAACAGTGCAAGCCAAACAAAGCACATCTGCAGGCTCAGTCCAACACTTGGGCCACCAATACTGGGACTCAGGTCTCAGTGTCGGTGCTATTGATTATAAGAACGCACTGATAGACTTGTGCATGCATCAGCCTATCGCCGGGTTTCACATGTTGCCTTATTCCACGGTTGGCAGTTCCTTGTCAAAGCTTAACATGGAATCAGCTACTGAACGCCACTAAACAAGCAACTGTTAGAAAATCTCTCCATCTTCTGTGTTATAAATGTGCTGTGTCCTGGCCATGCTGACCTTTACGGCCCCCATCAGGAACACGAGAACTCAGTGCTCTTTCAGTTCAAAAGTCAGCCCCAGGGTCTGTGCAGACAGAACTTGGAATGTATGAAACCCTTACTGCATTGCCTGCATTTGGCATTTTGTTTTAGAAGGTTCTGTGTGTTGTCTTTTCTTTAATTAGTTAATTAATATATTTTAGGCTGTGCTGGGTCATTGTTGCTGCACCGGCCTTTCTCTAGTTAGTGGAGAAACCTTGGGTGCAGTGGGCAGGTTTCTCACTGTTGTGGGTTCTCTTGTGGGGCACGGGCTCTAGGGTGCATGAGCTTCAGTGGTTTCGGCAGGTGGGCTCAGTAGCTGCTGTTCCTGGGCCCTAGAGCACAGGCTCAGTGGCTGTGGCTCACGGCTCTAGAGTGCATGGGCTTCAGCAGTTGTGTAGCAGGCTCTGGAACACTGGGTTGGTAGTTGTGGCGCACGGG
The DNA here is from genome assembly GCA_917880005.1 of Nanger dama. NCBI lineage: Eukaryota > Metazoa > Chordata > Mammalia > Artiodactyla > Bovidae > Nanger > Nanger dama. Next base: position 1,812,670 of record CAKJTW010000040.1, read on the forward strand.
CTTGGTTGCTCCACGGCCTGTGAGATCTTCCCGGAGCAGGGACCCAACCTGCAACTCCTGCACCTGCAGGCAGATTCTTGACCAGTGAGCCACCAGAGAAGCCTGGTTCTGTATGTTTTTAATTACATTTAAAGTCTGAGTGAACTCCAGGAGTTAATGATGGACAGGGAGGCCTGGCGTGCTGTAATTCATGGGGTCGCAAAGAGTCGGATACGACTAAGCGACTAAACTGAACTGAACTGAAATGCTGAGAAATTTAAGTTAGATTTTCCCGCTTGGAACATCCCTCTTGGTGAATTGTGGCACTAGAGACCCTGTAAGTCATGTTCTCCTTTTCTCAAATTTGAAATTTCAATCCTTCCTAACATCCTTGGTATGTATTAGCATTCTAGAAGCTGCCAGAGAGAAGCTGAGAGAAAGCCTAACGGCTAGATACATCTGTGCCAACGTACCACACAATAAAATGGGGAGTTGGCACCAATTTCTATTGATTTGGTCAAGATAGGTAGCCAGACTAGATATTTCATGCCAGAAATATGAGTTGGTTTGACTGACTTAACCCTGATTAAATTCACTAGATAATAGTTAAACTCCATTTCAGGTTGCTCTGTGTAGACATAGCTACCACCTCACCTCCCTCCTTACTTTGGATTCTTTTCAGAAAACTAGTGCTTTCTTTTCTCACTCTGAGTGTGCATTCCTTCTCAATCTCTTACCCTGCAAGAAATCTTCCGTGTCTCCAGTTTTCTGGAGGGAAAAGCATCCCTTTGGACAAATGATCTTCCAAATCTGTAGACCTGTGAATTCAGTGAAATATAGGACTTCAGTATAGGTGAAGCCAACAAGTTCCACTCGGCCAAGGGCTCCCTTACTTGAGAAAACAGAAGTAGAGACAGTGAATGGTGAACCTCAAAATATGGCCTCTTATTGTCAAAGAAAAGACAGCTACAAGAAGAACGATCTAAAGTTTTGTCATTTCATTTAACACAAGAGGGCAAGCAATGAGCTAGATGATTCCTGGTTCTTGGACATATGAAGGTGTTGTGAAGGTCTTGAAAAATGAAAGCCAAAACACATAAGAAAAATTTACTATTTTAAATGATACATTGTCGTGGCTGAGGAGTATCGCTGAGGCCTTGATGAAATACTCTAGGTGCTTATGTACAAGAAAAGGGAGAGTAGATTTCTTTCCTTTTTTCCCCTACACATACATTTCACTGAAGAAGGAAATATATCTATCTCTGGTGGGGAAGAGTGTCTTTGAGCCTCATTTTCATTCTCTGTAAAATGAGGTTGTTCATGGTATCTGTGTCATGGGTCTGTTCTGAGGATTTATGCTTGGCACACAGTTCAGTTCATTTCAGCTCGGTTGTGTCCCACTCTTTGTGACCCCATGGACTGCAGCACGCCGGGCCTCCCTGTTCATCACCAACTCCTGGAGTTCACCCAAACCCATGCCCATTGAGTCAGTGATGCCATCCAACCATCTCATTCTCTGTCGTCCCGTTCTCCTCCCGCCTTCAATCTTTCCCAGCATCAGCGTCTTTTCAAATGAGTCAGCTCTTCGCATCAAGTGGCCAAAGGACTGGAGTTTTGCTTCAACATCAGTCCTTCCAATGAATATTCAGGACTGATTTCCTTTAGGATGGACTGGTTGGATCTCCTTGCAGTCCCAGGGACTCTCAAGAGTCTTCTCCAACACCACACTTCAAAAGCATCAATTCTTTGGTGCTCAGCTTTGTTTATAGTCCAACGCTCACATCCATACATGACTACTGGAAAAACCATAGGCTTGACTAGATGGACCTTTGTTGACAAAGTAATGTCTCTGCTTTTTAATATGCTGTCTAGGTTGTACATGCTCAGTTACTAGTAGCTACTGGTGGTAAGGACAGCAGCAGTAAGAGCTGTCCTGGTCCACACAGTATGAGTGAAAATTCTAGAACAAGAAGAGAGAGCTTCAGCTCAGGGGCATGTAACTAAGCCTCCAGATTCCTTACATTTTATTTGTCTGTGGTCTTCACAGTGATCATTTTCCTATTAAAGGTTGATTAAAGAAACCATGAAGTTAATCAAGTAGCAGCTGGGAGCCAGGGAGAATTCCTTCCTCTCCACTGGAAGGGATTGGTTTCTGCCCTGCAGTGTGGGATGGGATGACCTTATTACTGCTGCATCATTCTAAATATTATCATTGGTCATACAACTGCCCAGTCCTTACTGAGCAACGAGGCCCCAGCGAGTAGCACCCTGGAATCCACAGGGCAGCAAAGTCTACTTGCTGCTTATATGCCACGTGTGGAGCCTTCCTGGCTAATCAAAAGTTGGACAAGCGGAGTCCGTCTCGACACAATGCTTGGCAGCCTAGAAACAAGCCAAGCAGAAAGCAACTTCGGCCCAGTTCATCTGAAGCCAGCAGGTTGGCCCCGCTTCATTTTCTCTCTAACAAACCTGGGGAGGGAGGCTGAATTACATCCACAGAGACAGAGAGATTGTAAGATATAATAGGAAGACCCACCTGAGGGCTGAAGAGATCACCTGGCTTTTTTTAATTTTTGCATCCTGTAGAAAGGAAATCTGGGAAACTAAATGCTCTTTATTTATGTTTGGTGGATTCGGGTTTTGTTAAAAGGTAGACCAAATTCTTTAAGTCTAGCTGTCCCAGAAAATATCTACCTTTTCCATCATGAAATTGAAATAATTTCATTCAATAAGCACTTGAATTTTTTTTAATGTACCAGACACTTTTCTAGGACATGAAGATGACACAGAACTTCCCTGACAGTCCAGTGGTTAAGCCTGTCGCTTCCACCGCAGGGGGTACAGGTTCGATCCCTGGTCGCCGAAGTAGGATCCCAAATGCTTGAGGCACAGCGAAAAATAAAATTTTTTTTTTTTTTAATGAGGAAGACAAAACCCCTGACTTAAGGAGTTCAGAGTCTGGTGGGAGACTTGCAGTGGCAGTGTCATGGATGGGGACAGGGACGCAGGAGATTAGGTCCCTCTGAGCTGGACGGCAGGGAGAGGACGTGCTGGGCAGTCCAGCGCCCAGGGAGGGACAAAGAGGCCAGCTGTACTGCCCAGGTTTCAGGCTCCCTAGTCAGGAAGCGACTCTACTAGCAGAGAAGAAGCTGTTTAGGTTGTTGTTCTTACACTTGGCTCACCATTAAATGCTGCAAGAGCCAGAGGTTGGGCCCTGGGCAGCTCCCAGCAAAAGTAACCCTGGGATGTGTGGCCTCACAGAGGGAAGAGGCGCCTGACGGGGTTTCAGCCGCAGCAGCTCCCCCTGGGAGCAGAGCCTCTCGGCTCTCAGTGGGGGACGCAGGAGATTAGGTCCCTCTGAGCTGGGCGACAGGGAGAGGACATGCTGGGCAGTCCAGCGCCCAGAGTGGCAGCCCCCTGCCCTGCACCCTGGCAGGCGGCCTGCAGCCGCTGCCTGAAAGTTTTGTGCGTCCATAGTCCAAGCTTAAGTTGAACTTGTCTCCTGTGAGGTCCAGGGAGAAATAGAGGATGACAGTTTGGACGGTGTCTGGAAAGCACTTGAGCACAGCCTCGAATTTTTCTGCCAGCTCTTCTCAGGTGCCCAGTCCTCCTAGGCCCTTCACCAACCTGGTTGCCTTCCACGTCCCCTTGTGTTCCCAGAGTTGAACCCAGTGTTCCAGGTGTCACATGACCAGGTCAGGGCAGTCACCGGACCCAGTCCTCTGCTCATACCGACTGGGTTGGGTCAGCTGTCATCAGTTGCAACAGACCTCTGGCTCAGAGGAGTTCAGCCTATGGTCACCTAATCCCTCAGAAATGAAGTTTGTGGAGAAGTTTTTGTGGTAAAAATCGAACAGTTCTTGAAAAATCAGAAGCCCCGGGCTCAAGGCTTTCCTAGAAAGTTTAGGCTTCTATGACTTGGGAATTCTCTGTGAAATTTCAGCAGCTTCAAGGTAGGTAGCCTACAGTTTTGATCAGTTCCGGCTTGGAAGACATTTTTGAAAGTTTCTTTAATAAAATTTTTTAAAAAAGATTTAAAGCTTCTTTTAAAGTTAAATTAGATGGCTGGATGGCATTACCGACTCCAAGGGCGTGAGTGAGTTTGAGTGAACTCCAGGAGTTGGTGATGGATAGGGAGGCCTGGCGTGCCGCAATTCATGGGGTCGCAAAGAGTCGGACACAACTGAGCCACTGAACTGAGCTGAACTGATTCTCTAAGAAAAATAAGATCCCCCTACCTCCCCCCCGCCCAGCCCCTACCCCTCCTCCGCCCCCCCCGCCTTATGTTACCAATCTGGTAATTTCTTTCAGACCACTCTGAAACTGCAGGTTTGTGGGCGGTGCTGAAAACAGATGCTTTTATTCTGCTGATATGATAATGGTTTTCAGTAGAGTGAGGATGAATCCTGACTGGAGATTTGTGCTTAAGGACACACACAGACAACCAGTTTATTAACTTTGATTTGAATGGATTTCTGCTAAGAAAACTGCTTACCTTGAAAGTGACTGGGAAAACTGCCTTCAGTTATAAATTATGCATGTCCCATAAAGCCAAGTAAAAAGTTGCTGGAGTATCTGCCAGCAGAAAGAGACAGAGATACAGACAGAAAGAGAAAAGTTTCTATAGCTGGATAAGGCTTTCTGTGACAATGTCATGGATTGTATGTCTTCAGGGGATAGTACCCCTTCTTCTCTTTGTTCAGTGTTTAGTGGGTATTTCATGATAAGCAGAAAGAAGGCTTTTGGGGGTGATGCTATTTTCTGCTGAAGGATGGATCTGCTGGAATGATCCAGCCAATTTTGAGCCTCTGTAAAATCTAGCTTCCCGAGTCTTGTATTTGTGCAGATTCGTTTCTCTAGGCAAGATAAACTTCTTTTTAGCTTCTTCACGGAAGATCTTTACAAAAACCCCAGATGGAAGCCAGTTTACTACCCATGATTGCAACCTGTTTTGCTAGCCCAGCAACATCTACATTTTCAGTTAATACTGCTTTCAGATGTCCATTTCCTGGACTCCCATGTATAGGGAAATAGGTTTTGCCATCTTTGTGTTTAATTTGTTAAACAATTACTTGAGTTTTCATCTGAGTTTTTCTCGGAGGAAGAAACTTCCCCCTAAATTACCAAGGGGTTTCCTTTCACAGGGCGCTGGATGAAAGGAGTCCAGTGTCTGAGCTCTGTGATGCTGGGGGCAAGTAAACAAGTCAGAAGAAGCTCTTGGCTAGCCATTTACAAAGAGTTTTAGAAGGAAGAGCAAGTGGCAAGATGATTACAGACTTCCTAGATTCAGCCTGTTGAAATGACATTTATATTACCAGGACTTGCCAGTGCAGTTGAGGGAGAATATAAATATATACATACCCCAAATCTTGTCTCATCTATAGTACCCTTAGATCCCCTCCCCCGCCTATATGCCTTCCCACCATTGGATTATTTCGAAGCAAATACCAGATTCTTCGTTATGTTTCTAAAAGCAAAGAACACATAAGACAGGAATGATATTTTAAGATAATTTTAACTTGTTTCATGTTTCCGTAATGTCCTACCCTGCCACCCCCACACACACACACACACACACACATCAAGAGCTGTCTGTCACTTTAAAAAATTGTTGCCAACCAAGTTCTTTCCTTTTGTGGTACAAACTTCTCTACCATTGCTTTACAGTAATTACCAAAATCTGCTTCCAGAGAGCATGATACATCTCTGGTATAAGATAATGCAATAAAATGTTGATGCTATGAAATTTGGGGACACACTTTTTCATTGTAGCACAATGCAAGTATGTGTGTGCACACATAACTTTGTGTGTTTTGTCCAAAGCTCTTCCAACTCTGTAAAGTACTATGGTCTGACTGTTGCATCTATTCTTTGTAATTTACAACTTTTCCAGAATTTCTTTCTGTACTTTATGGTATCTCACATAGATTATTTCTTGTTAAGCTATCATTTGAACACATTGTTCTCAAAGGAATTTGTGCTAAGAGCTGAAGTTTCAATTATTTTAGAACTAACTTTCCTAAAGAATATCGCAAAATTTTCCTAAGTTTGTGCCTACCATAAAATCCTTAATATCAGCATACCTTACCTACACACTAAGTATTTTGGAGTTTGGGAAAGAATGAATACATATATGTGTATGGCTGAGTTGCTTTGCTGTGTACCTGAAATTATCACAACATTATTAATTGTCTATAGTGAAGTGGAGTTGCTCAGTTGTGCCCAACTCTTTGCGACCCCAGGGATAGTGGCCTGCACCAAGCTCCTCCGTCCGTGGGATTTTCAAGACAAGAGTACTGGAGTGGGTTGCCATTTCCTTCTCCAATACTCCAATATAAAATAAAAGGTTTTTTTCAAAAATAAGATGGAAACATTAGTAGCTTCTATACTAGAATCTTGTAACTTTTATACTAGAATCTTGCCTTCTTTTTTATTTTAGAATAGAATTTGGTAGTCTTATCTTGGGACCTATACTTATCTGAAAGCATTCCTTTGGCATACTTAGGCTTAAAGCCAGGCATTAATGTAGTAGTTCTTAAACATATTTAAGAATAGCAAACTGGAAACTCATAACACTCTCATGGGTATATTCAAAATGTTTACATATTGAATGATGTAAGAATACATTTACTATAAGAAAATATGACTCTTATGCAGTATAGGAACAAAACTATAAGCATATTTCCATGAATAGTATAACCTATTAAATGAAAGCATGATTGACAGTTGCAGTTTGTAATATCATTTAGGTATTCATAATTTTAAGTCCTTTTTCTGCTAGCATTCACATAAGTAGAGGCAAGAAATACTGAAGAAAAATTTATAGTGAAAAATCAAAAGAATTCAATCTACTGACTTTATTCATTTTTTTTCCCCTCTGAATTGGGCATGTGGCATCATTATTTGATCTTAGCAGAAAGCAGATGTTTTATGGGAAAGTGACTGACGTCACTATGTAATTTCCCATTAAATAAACATCTGAACACTGAATTTACAACTAGCAAGGGAGGTCAAGTGCCTGAAAAGTGCTGTATACACCACAGAAGCACATTTTCCATCTGTGAAAGATGGATGTGTAGCAGTGTGTATCAGTCTTTCAACTGCTAGAAACATCCTAGTTGCCAAACTTTGCCTCTATCACTACTTTCTGTTGTTCTTTGGAATGATAGAAGCCTATTTTACAATAGAAAGAGAGAGGTTTTTATTTATATGACATTCCTAAAATTATTTCTTGGTATTGGTAGACTTAGCTTTATTTTATTTCAAGGTGGTTTTTATTTTTTTAACAGTTTTGCTGAAATGTAACTCACACACATACAATTTACCCCTACTGTGTATAATTCAATGGTTTTTAGTGTATTCATGATGTTGTGTACCCATCATCACATTAAAATTTTAGAACATTATTATTACTGCCTGAAAAAAACCCACACTCCCTAGCCATCACTACCCCGCCTCCCGAGTTACCCCATTTCTCCAGACTATTTCCTTTCTCTATGCACCTATCTATCCTGGACATTCCATATAAATGGAATATATGGTCCTTTGTTACTAGTTCTTTCAGAGTTCATCCTTGTTGCTGTGCGTGTTAGTGTTTCGTTCCCCTTTATGGCCAAATGATGTTTCATTTTCTGAACATCCCATACTTTATTTATCCATTCATTACTTGGTAGACTTCAGGGATTTTGTCTGTTACAGGCAGGGTGCTCTTATGAATAATGCTGCTGTAAACTTTCATGGGCCTATGTTTTCATTTCTCTTGGGTATATACAGATCAGAGTGGAACTCCTGGGACATATGATAATTCTCCTTAAAACTTTGGAAGAACTGCCAGACTGTTCTGTACTATTTGTACCATCTTACATCCCCACCAGCTGCATGGTGGGGGTCCAGTTTGTCTACATTCTTGCCAACACTAACCATGTCTTTTTTGGTTTGTTGGGGGTTTTTGTTGTTGTTTAACTTATACCTATAAAAGATGTATGTTTTAGCTAAAACTTTTGAAGTCATAAAATATGTAGTCTCTGTATTATAACTGAATTTTACATTTCAAAAAGATAAAGTTCAAATATTACATCTTTGGTTGTACTAAAATAATTGTTGAAATCCTTTAAAATGTATGTGGACTCATCAATTACGACTTTTTGTTTGTATTAATTTCTTTATACTGAATACAAATCAACTTAACTAAAAAAATAAGACAAGTGATACAGCAATGTGACTATAGTTAACACCACTAAACTGTACATTTAAAAATAGTTAAGGTAGTAAATTTTATGTTATATGATCTTTAACACAAACATTTTTTAAAATAAGGTAGATGTATTTTTTTCCGGTTTTTACTTTTAATTGGAGGATAACTGCTTTACAATATTGTATTGATTTCTGCTGTACATAAACATGAATCAGCCATAGGTGTACATATGTCCCCTCCCTCTTGAACCTCCCTCTCACCTTCCACTCCAAAAATATGATTTTTTAAGTCAATTGTTTGAAGCATAATTGCTTTATAATGTCGTGTTAGTTTCTATGGTATAGCAAAAATGAGTCAGTCATACAAGACGTGCTATGTTAATGTTCTTTTGAAAGAGACATTCTAAATATTTGTCTAAATATTCTAAATATTTGTTTTCTTATTAATCTAATCTACCACAGTTAGAGTTTTTACACACAGCTTTCAAAGGACATCATAAACTGCTTTAATCAGATAGCTTTCTCCCTGCGCCTGGATTTACATTTGGAAATCGAAGTATAGATGTTTGGGTTATCCAGAATGTTAAAATCTCTCCAAACTGAGACATTCTTCAACAGCCCCTGTGGTTTCCCTGAGGTGGTTGGGGATGAGGGTGGGGGTGAGGGAAGAGAGACTAAAGCCAGACAGAGATCCTCTGGATTCCTCCAAGGAATGTAGATGCTAAGACTGGAGCGCTGATACAAATCTCACTGGTATGAAGTGATTTTATGAGCTGCCTCAGTGGCCTGGTACATCTTAATTTACAGAATGCCCCCCACCCATTGCTGAAAGTTCTGTTCAGATCTTTTATAATACTATTGAATTACGTATTCATTATAATTCTTTGCATGATGAGCTATAATTCCAAGTCAGTTATTTTCAGCTCAGAAGGAAAGCGTTTGCTTCCTTAGGTGTTCGCACTTGGGGAATTTAAGAAGAACCCCCTTAGTTCCATTCTTGTAGGAATCTTTCCCTTTAAAGCATGCATAAAACCTCCAATCCAGATTTTGAGCTGTGTCTTTGCAGAACGGCTTCTGTTGCCTTTCGATCATCAGTAAGCCAAAGTGAAGCCTGCCAACTGACCATTCTCAATAATTTGGGGGTTGTTTCATTCAGCTTCCATGTCATTTATTGAATTGCCAGGAGCTAGCTTTACCTCTGTTTGATGGTACTGGTTATTGTTCATTTTTATGCCTGAATAGAATTATAGCCCAAGCTATTTCTTGCACTGATGGTGATACACTCTTATAGATGTATAAGTAATGTACAGGATAATCACAAATTATTCCTTTGCGTTTTATTAAAGAAAACCTTAAAGACTGGTGTAAGCGAAATATAAGCCACTGACCACCCGTTAAAGAAACAAAGCTATATTGTTAGGGGAAAACTAAGTCTGTTGGGTCTTTTGAAGTTGATGTCTCAGAGGGCAACACTGGTGCTGCTGCCAGAGACAGGATGGATTATTGGTCTGACCAAGGGAAGTCTGGAATTTTAAAGAACACTGATAGAGTATTACATGGACTATCCTTGATAACAAGGGCTGGCTTTTGTTTCACTAACACTTGGTTTCCTCTGTTTATTTTGCTGTTTCAGATTATCCTTTCTGTGTTGGAAATCCACACAAGGGCCATGAGATTAAAACCCTCAAAAAATAAACAAAATATCCCAAGCTCTTTGGAAATCTAAATGTTAGACATTGTTTAGTCCTGTCTGCCCCCTCTGTGGTTAGACAAACCGCACTCTGGTATGTGTCGGCTTCATTCTGCAGCCCTGTGATTTGCTTTTTGTGGCTCTGGGCCAGTGTCCTTTCAAGTGCAAGCTGCATGAAGGCAGACAGTGCGTCTCCCTTCTGATTAAGCTTTGCAGTCAAGCTCCCCCACAGGTGCCACACTGGCCCAGCATTGTGCATCTGTGTGTACACACTGACAGTGACGATCTAACCTCTCTGCTGGGAAATGGGTTTGGATATTAGAAGGAAAACAATTTGTGGTCTCATATTTGTGGTCTCTTAAAGGAGAATATTCCAAGTGGTTCTTAAGTCTTTGAAAACTTTCTATTTCAGTATGTCTGTTTCAAGCATCCTCACAAATAATGCCCAAAGGAGTATTTTGGGGAGAGAGAAAAGATTTCTTGACACTTTACAGGTACAAAAGTTCTTGCCTTGGTGGAGTACAAATTTTGCTACGTGAAGGAAACAAAGGCATGTGCAGGAATTTAAATTTAAATTTTATATTATATCCATCCATGTTTATTGGGCTATTGGAGTGTAAGGCTCAGAGGTAGAATTGTTCCCTTGGGATATTTTTTGTTGAAATCATTTCTGTCCACAACCCTGGGGTCACTAGCCAAAATATATCTATTCTAGTAAAATATAGATTCCTTATGACACCATATCATTATAAACTACACATTTGTGAGTGTTGCAATGGAATTAGACTCTGCTTACTTACTTCATACACACAGGCGATGCAGAGAAAGTTTCATGATTCTGCATAACTAAGTTTTAGGTTTTCATTTGTTTTCTTTAATTACCCCACTGGAAATATGTGGTTCTTCTTTTGTAGCACCAAGTAAGAATCTAATTTGACCATTTTCCTCTTAAAATACTTCGTGAGTCCTGTGAGTACTCAACTAACACTCACTGTTAACCAACTTCTATTCTCAGTTACATGCCTGTCATAATGCAATTTATTAAAAGAACTTGAATGAAATAATTTAATTATTTTCAATATACAAAAGGCAAAATTAGCTGCCATGAATTTCTCTGGAGCAAAGCATACTTGATCCTTCCAAATAAGTATCCGTTCTTGACATTCAATCAAGATACACTCAAATTCAAATATATCTTTTGTTAAGTGGATTATTACCTTTGGCATTCAAAATGATTCCAAAGTTTGCTCAGGAAAGAGAAAGAGAGAGAAATCAAATGTATTAAAGGAATTTAATCAGTTTTACTTGGGCACATTATTCCTGCCAGTCTACTCATTGGCTTACTTACACCAAAGATAAGATAGAATCTGTGATTCTTCCATGGAAAGAGATTTTTGTCAGTATTAGAAAAAGTCAGATTTTGGTCAGATTTTTACTGAAAGGCTATTTCCTTAAATATCCAGCCTTAAATCATCCATTTTATTTTATTTTTACAACTGAAAACAGTTTTTGAGAAAAGGTAGCAGCAGTTCCAACAATTATTATACTTTAAAAGAGCTCAGTTTCTTTTATGGTAATTTATCACAGTAACTTCTTGGGCTTTTTTGTTTCTTGTTTTTAATTTATCCCAACCTTCATGTGGAGGAGGCTAAAATGGGTTTGGGGTGCTGAGAGTTTATAAGAAGCATTCTCCATGTTTCTATTTGATCACTTAGAATTTTCTTTTAATTAAGACATTAATCAGCCTTAAATTTGCCATTTGGCTTTTTTTTTTTTTTTTTTTGAGGACCAAGCACATAAACATGCAAGAAACTGTATTTTATTCTGCTAAATACCTTTCGGTTATTAATTTTTTTTTAATGTTTGCACTGTCTCAATGTTGAAAGGAAATTTTTCAAGGTTTACATGTTTGATTATTTTATCTATAGTCAGGACTGTGCCACTCAAAGCAACAAACTTAGTTTTCAAAATTTTAACTTGGGGACTTTTCAAGGAAGTTTGAGATTTGTGTCACGAAACCATTGTTTTGTTTTATAATTGATGACTAATAAGTTGGAAGACTGTTCTTAAATCAGATCTACCGTTTTTGCCCCATAGTTCATCAGATCTTTGGACAATTTCCAAAGGCATTCTGTATCACACTTCATACTGTCTCCTCTGTGTCGTTTGAGAGTTTGGCTCTTACAACCTTCGATTGCCCTTGGGAGGTATTTATGGCTTTGATGGGCTATGTTCACAGTCACAGGGTTCTTGTAGATAAACCTCTTGGCCTTCTTGTGACACCGAGCTACTGATCCCAGCTTCCCAAGTGCAAAGTCAAAGTCCACTTTCAAACAGTGCAGCCTCACCAGACGAGGGGCTTGGAAAGGACTTTTAGGCACGAGCAGCCCCGCTGTGTGACCGATCTTTAGACACAGTGAATCTCTCTGGTTTTCTTTCTCTCCACAGACACTGTGAAAAGATTCAATAGAGAGAAGTGCAGGACTTGATCTCTCTGGACTCTAACTGCATTAATGACCTGTGGTTCAAGAGTTATTAAGATTTCAGTAGAAGAAAAAATATGAAAACAAAAGCCTTTTTAGAAAACACTACAGATAATGTGTTTGTTTTTTGCTACATACAATGAACAGTCCTAATTGTACAGTATAGTTATTGTATTCCTTGTTATGTTGAATTATGAAAGTTGAATAATTCAGAGTCCATTCTAGCTGAATACATTTATCTGATTGGCTCATGGCTAAAAGATTCTCTGAGATTTTCATTTTCTCTATTGTGAAAAATGGACAGTTGGCTTAAATTCCTATGCTTCTCAAAGAAAAAACACAGTGCTAACTTGGTTGACAAAATCGAGATAGAAAAGCATCATAAAGAGCAAAGCTCTGGCCTTTCTGCAACTTATTTATTTGTCTGTCAAGACGAAAGGCATTCCTATCTCCTACAGGAACTTCATTCCAACAAGTTGGTTCTAGAACAATTCTTGACTGTGTTGAATAATCAAGGTAGACTTCACTTTGAAAAAATACCCAAAAAGGAAATCCAGATCAGTGGTTCTCGAAATTTTTCCAGTCCCAACTTCCTTGAGAGAAAAAAAATCACTCTTCTTGGTAATTAATAGTATCTAATATAATCTCTTAGTTTTTGGTTTTTTTGGTATGGGGAGAACAGAATTAGCCTTGTACACTTGTATTGTTTAAAAGGACTCCAAAAGATATATGCTCTGATTTTCCCTACTCCCCAACTGTTGAGGGTGATATGCTGGCACTATTGAGAATAAGTATGTGTTTGCCAAAAATAATAAATTATAAATGATTCACCATGGATTGCTACAGTGCATTTAAAGTTTGACTCAAGCTTTTAGGAACATTGATTTTGCTGTCAGGATTAAATTGCTGGGCAGATGTGAAAGTCGAGTTTGGCAATGTCAGTCACCTTACAGTTTTGATTTGGAATATCCATCTCTTAGTGAAGAAAAGACATAATATATTTTATAGATATGCAATTATGAACTCTTAACCAAATTGGTAGTAATTCGAAGTGGTTACATGTAACATGACCTCAAGGTCATGGCGAAATTCTAGTATCTGATAATCTATTATGTCTTTTCTTCAACTGTTTTAAGATTTGTGAATCATCTTGAGACAAATAAGTAGCTAGGAGTAAATCATGACTTCTTTTTCCCCTTGGGAATGCCATTTGCCACCATCCTCCCTTTCCTTGTTGAAGGTTAACTGACTTGGAAAATAGTTGAATATTATCATTTTGTTTTTAACTAAATTGTACAACATGCCATGATGGCCTCAAGCTAATTTCATAGTGGTTGTTAAAGTAATTCTTAGGGTCGAGAAAGGATTGCAAATACCTGCTTCAAATTCTACTTCACTGATAAGTTTTTGAAGAGTGTTAGTATTCTCTCACGGAGAAGGTAATGGCACCCCACTCCAGTACTCTTGCCTGGAAAATCCCATGGACGGAGGAGCCTGGTAGGCTGCAGTCCATGGTGTCGTGAAAGAGTCGGACACGACTGAGCGACTTCCCTTTCACTTTCTCTTAGTGAAGAGGCAGGTGGGGAAAATAGATTCACTATTGGAGAAACTCTTCCACTGTTTCTACCCTATCCTCTAGCTCTGGAATGACAATGAAAATCATCTTTCCTGGATACAGGCTGGGGACTTTCTATCGTCTGAGGGAAAGTCTGGCTTCTGTGGGAGTCATGTATGCCTAAAAAAGGAAAATTAGTTTCCCCAAACATAACCATTCCCTAAACAAATGAAATTCAAAATGCCAGGCTGAATGAAGTGCAAGCTGGAATCAAGATTGCAGGAAGAAACATCAGTAACCTCAGATATGCAGATGGCACCACCCTTATGACAGAAAGGGAAGAGGAACTAAAGAGCCTCTTGATGAAAATGAAAGAGGAGACTGAAAAGCTGGCTTAAAACTCAACATTCAAAAAACTAAGATCATGGCATCTGGTCCCATTACTTCATGGCAAATAGATGGGGAAACAGTGGAAACAGTGAGAGATTTTATTTTCTTGGCCTCCAAAATCACTGCAGATGGTGACTGCAACCTTGAAGTTAAAAGACATTTGCTCCTTGGAAGAAAAGCTATGATCAACCTAGACAGCATATTAAAAAGCAGAGACATTACTTTGCTGTCCATCTAGTCAAAGCTAGGAGAAGGAAATAGCAACCCAATCCAGTATTCTTGCCTGGAGAACCCCATGGACAGAGGAGCCTGGTGCTATCCATGGGGTCGCACAGAGTGGACACAACTGAAGGGACTTAGCATGCATGCATGCATGCATTGGAGAAGGAAATGGCAACCCACTCCAGTATTCTTGCCTGGAGAATCCCAGAGATGGAGGAGCCTGGTGGGCTGCGGTCTATGGGGTCGCACAGAGTCGGACACAACTGAAGTGACTTAGCAGCAACAGCAGCAGTCAAAGCTATGGTTTTTCCAGTAGTCATGTATGGATGTGAGAGTTGGACCATAAAGAAAAACTGAGTGCCAAAGAATTGATCCTTTTGAACTGTGGTGTTGGAGAAGTCTCTTGAGAGTCCCTTGGACTGCAAGCAGATCCAACCAGTCCTTCCTAAAGGAAATCAGTCCTGAATATTCATTGGAAGGACTGATGCTGAAGCTGAAGCTCCAATACTTTGGCCATCTGATGCAAATAACTACCTCATTGGAAAAGACCCTGATGCTGGGAAGGATTGAAGGCAGGAGGAGAAGGGGATGACAGAAGATGAGATGGTTGGATGGCATCACCAACTCGATGGACATGAGTTTGAGCAAGCTCCAGGAGTTGGTGATGGACAGGGAAGCCTTATGTTCTGCAGTCTGTGAGGTCACAAAGAGTTGGACATGACTGAGCAACTGAACTGAACTGAAACA
The DNA here is from genome assembly GCA_917880005.1 of Nanger dama. Taxonomy (NCBI): domain Eukaryota; kingdom Metazoa; phylum Chordata; class Mammalia; order Artiodactyla; family Bovidae; genus Nanger; species Nanger dama. The sequence goes on from CAKJTW010000040.1 coordinate 1,827,929, forward strand.
TAACTATAATGCTCATTATCATTTGTTTAAAAATTAACAATAATCTCTTAATATCATCCAATCAGTTTCAAAAAGAAAAATCCCCATTTCTTTCCTCCCTCCCTTTTTACAGTGTGTTAATTTGAATCAAGCCAGATTGTTTTGCGTATCTTTTAAACTTTGTAATCTACAGGTTCTTTCTCTTTCTCTCTCTTTCCCACTCTTTTCTTTTGCAGTTTGTTTGTTGAAGAGACCAGATTGTTTGTCATGTAAAATCAGTTTTCCATATTCTGGATTTTGCTGATTACATCTCCCTGGTGTCGTTTAACATCTTCCTCTGTCCATCAGAGCATAGTTTTTGGTCAAGAGAGTCACAGATAGATACAACCAGAAGTCTGTATTAGAAAGAGACCTTGAAGAACCTTAGTAACCACAGCTTTCAGGAACTGGTAAAACTCAGTTGGCCAAAGGTTCTTGAGTTAGGCCACCATTGACATGTGATTGCTACTTCTTTTCTTTTTTTTTGTTATGTTTATTTATCTGGTCACGCTGGGTCATAGTTGTGTTACAGTGTCTTTGATCTTCATTATGGTATGCAGGTTTTTTAGTTCCGCTATGTAGGATCTAGGTCCCTAACTATGGATCAAACCTGCTGCTGCTGCTAAGTCCTGTCAGTCGTGTCCGACTCTGTGTGATCCCATAGACTAGGCGCCCTGAACTGGGAGTAGAGTCCTATTCTTAGACCATCAAGGAAGTCCTGATTGTTAATTCTACAGACTCACAAGAACTCTTCTTTTATTTCCAGATGGAAGATAGCTATTGGATGTGTTCCCAGGTGTGTGCAAACTAGAATTATCTGCAAAATAAACTTACAGACACAGTAAAAACTTCATAATTCTGAGCCTGGTTCACTGCCTGAGAAGGATCTGCTGGTCCCTTTTAAGTTACTAAGGTTTTACAGAGCTGGTTCGTTATTATGAAGATGGTGAGTGCAGGTAGAATAAATGTATTCCTGGTGACAGAATGTAAACATGGAGGAGAAATCAGCTATTTAAGATATAGAAAGAGTATAAAACTATTGAAAGTTTGCTGTTGTTTTAAAATCAAAGGAAATGTAGACAGTAGGGGCTAAATCAGAAACTTCACTTCCTCTCCTGCTCCTCCCCCATGCCCAAACTTGTTGATTCCACCTCCTTAACTCTGACTTCTCGCTGTGGACACCCCTCCACCAAGTCCAAGCAACACCAGCTCAGTCCTAAACTACAGCTTCAACACCATCGCCAGCTTCTCCGCCTTCCCCTCACACTGCCCATGGAGACTTGCCCTTTTCTGACCCAATTTTTTACATGAAGGCAGTATGATCTTGCTAAAATTCCCCAACTGCTTTTGAAATAAAGGTCAGAATGTAAGCATGTCTTCTATGATTCCTGCTTATCTCTTTCCATCTCATTTCTCACTGACTTTCCCCCACCATGTCTGCCTGGAAGCTTTATCTGAAAGCTCTCCTTAACCTCTGATCTTACTTTGGATGTCATTTCCTCCAAGAAATCTTTCCTACCCTTCCTGTGTCATCAAGTGGCCCCACTGTCATTTTTCCACCACCTCCAGCCAACTGTAAGTTTCTGGGAAGCATAAGATCATTTTGCTCAACACTACATCCCTGAGAGGGCTGGCAACAATTGTTTTTTTTTTTGAAATCCCAGAGAGTCTTCAGTGATTTTAGAAAAAGACATGAAAGTCTCCATTTTTCATGTAAAAAAGGTATTATACCCTGCATACCATTTCTCAGAGGTTAATACAGGAGGGAAGAAGGGTCAGCATTCCAAGGTGACCCAGCTCCTCCTGAAACTATTCCACTGTGTCCTTGAGTAGCATCAGACCAGAACAGCCAACATTTGGACTCCTGACTTAGAGAAATATTGCACTGTACTGCCAATTTATGCAGTTGGCTTTTTTTTTTTTTTTTAACAGGCAAAGAGAGCTTTGACATGCTTTTCCTGGAAAGATTCACTGATTCACTCTTTCAGTTAATATTTGGTAGAGTGCCTTCCAAAGCCGCGGCATGCAATTCTGCCCTAGGACATGAAAGTGTGTGCCGTTTAAAACAGCGAGCATTACATGGAGTTTCTGATTGCCAGCTAGTTCGCTTCCCTGATAGGCATTTCCGGATGTGAGGAAAAATTTATTTTGCTCCCCCAGCTCCAACTGGTATGTGTGCATGTCTACACACACACATACACCCCTACTTTCTCCCTCATTGCTTAAAATCATCTGTCTTCAGTGTTTGGAAATTGAATTGACACAACAGCAGAATAACTGGCTCTTGGTAACTTTCAAGGGGAGGACATCACTCTCTCCTCTGGAACTGAGTACAACAGCTTAAAAATAGAACAATGTGTATTGGGTGTTTTTCTTTTCATCCTTTGCATCAATAGCAGGTGTACAGTTACAGACACAAAGAGCTAGATTCACATCTTCTGCACGCCTGTGGGGAATTCCCAGAGTTACCTAGGGAGCAAGACCTGGCCTAAAATGATTAGTAAAAAGACAGTAACCCAATATAGCTGTGTGTTACTAACACTGCCATATCACATGACTTTATTATTCTCCTTCCATAGTGACTCTCGGAGGTAAATGGCCGGTAGAAGAAAGTTTCACCAAGAGTAATTCTGAGGTTCCAGCAGACAATATAAAGTTAAAACCTCAAAAAGACCAGAGTCACTGATTCAGCTACCGTGAATTGCAGGCTTTGAAATGGTTGTGGTGAAGGTGCTGAGAATTGAAATGCTTCCACTAGAGAGCATAACTACAGCTTCAGAAACCAAATGTGAGATGCTAGTTTGCTTTTTAATGGATTTTATTTTTCAAAAAAAATAATTATTTGTTTATTTGGCTATGCTGGGTCTTCGTGACTGCGCATAGGCTTTCTCTAGTTGCAATGAGTGGAGAATGCATTTTCTAAGATGAGCTCTTAAGTTGTTTGATGACCTTGGGGCACTGACCTCACATGTGCCCTGGGACTGAATTCTTCATCCGTTTTGCAGCATGTCTGTGCTCAGAACAGTATTACTTAATGAATCAGTTCACACATAAATTTACTGCATGGAAGCGGTATGCCTCGCTAGCACACTTCTTGGCAGCTGCTCCCAATTCTTTCACGTTCCTCCCCAAGGAGATGGTTCATAATAGATTTGAACAGATGCTAGGTGTTTGGCAGCATGGTGAGGGGTATTAGTTTTCAAAATTTGGGGTTATTTCATGTCTTATAATTAGAATTATTCCTTCAGTGTGCTCACAGACATACCTAACCTCTGACTCCACACTTAGCCCCCCGTGAGCTCTCCTAACCTATTTATTGGTTCTGATGGCATCATTGCTAAATCCTTGGTGCTTGGAGTCCAATCTGGTAAACATGCACAGGCAGATCTGATTTGGCAAGAAAATTGCTCCTTCTTTCTAAATGTACTTTTCCAGTTGTCCCGACAGCAAAGTCAGGCATTGCCAGAAGCCCAGCTTCCAGGTTATCACAGCCCCCACGCTGCCCCTCCCCAGCGCTCCTCTCTTCTCCTGCCAGAATGTGGCTCCCCCGTCACTGCTCTGCCTGCCGCTGGGAGCACTGAAACCAGCCCTGGGTTTTATTTCCCAAGCCTGGCATACAATAAGTGCTCGATAAATTTCTTTCAGATAAGCCAAGGATGGGTCACCAAGAAAAAGGAAAATGTTTATGTTTTCTTCTTAATCAGCATTAATCTCAGAATCTTCCTCAGAAGGGCTTCTAATGCCCCTCCAGGAGCCTAGGGAAAGCTGTTTGCATGAACAGAAAATCCGCAGTGCGTTGGATAAGCTGGTGGAAACGCTCTCATGATTCCAAACACTCGGGGGTGGATTAGGGGGCGTGTTTGCCTATCTTGCAAGCTGATTCCCAACAGATGGTTACTGTGTTCACTTTCTTTCCACATTTATCTCCCTACTTGAAGCATTCTGCATCTCTACTCACTTGGAAGTTATTCCACAAGCCTTCATGAGGCATTTTCTTGTGTTGTGGCCTCAGTAAGACTGTTGAGACACTTCTCAGGGAGTGCGGGCTCTCCCACTTCCTTTATTTTCCATGTCAGACCTCGTCTGGCTCTGCACTTTCACTGGCTGCGCAGTAAATAGTCCTGACAGCATCTGGCGTACGTTTCCACGCTCCATTCCCTTCCGTGTCCTCATTGCTTTTCTGCCCTGAGTCATGCACAGTGGCTATTGTCTAGCTGAGCTTGTTAATTCATTCAGTATTGAGTTCCTCCAGTCAGCTGTGCTAGGTGCTGAAGAAGGAAGTGACAGAGCTGTCACACAGGGACGCTGGGCTTTGGATGTCCTTCCTCTGTGGAGAGACAAGGTGTTTAATCCTGAAAACTTGAAAAGGGGCCAGCTGAGCAGTTCAGAGTAGAGGATCAAAGAACAGGAGGCTCCCTCTGGCTGCATGTACCCACAGTAATCCCTGTTTGTTTCTTAAGAGCACACACTTTGGAATTATCAGACTAGTTTTCATACTGACTAGCTAAGGGGAACGTTGCTTTGGTATTCATGGCTAATCGATGGAGTGGGAAATAATGGTACTGATAGGAATATTTGTCCATGCTATGACAGGGGACCCAGAGATGAGCCCAGCTGAGACTGTGGCTTTGCGCATGCTCTGTGTGAATTGCAAATAGTGAATTAATGTTCGTGATTACTGTCGCTCTCAGACTCTGCTTCAGTGCTGTGAACATCAAATGCAAAGGTACTTTGGCTTCCTTGCTGGAGAGAATCTGGTGAAAGGCACTTCCTCATTTCTAGATCTCACATCTGCTCAGAAAGGATTCATTTCCAAAGTCTTGGCCCCAGGTCATCTGATGGTGCGCGAATCAGTGACCATGACTGTTGTTGTTATTCTTGATCAGTCACTAAGTAGTGTCCGACTCTTCAAGACCCCCATGGACTGCAGCACATCAGGCCTCATTGCCCTTACTATCTGCCAGTGTTTGCACAAGTTCACGTCCATTGAGTCGGGGATGCCATCCAACCATCTCATCCTCTGCCGCCCTCTTCTCCTTTTACTTTCAGTCTTTCCCAGCATTAGGATCTTTTCCAGCGAGTCAGCTGTTCACATCAGGTGGCCAAAGTAGTGGAGCATCAGCTTTAGGACCACTCCTGGGCTGTCACTAATTGGTAGCCAGTTTCAGAGATCAGATCATGTTATATGCCACTTTACCTCCTTTCAGCTAATTTGTGGGTTCCCTGGCGGCTCAGCAGGTAAAGAATGCACCTGCAATGCCAGAGACCTGGGTTCTATCCCTGGGTTGGGAAGATAGAGACCTGGATTGGGAAGATCCCCTGGAGAAGGGAATGGCTACCCACTCCAGTATTCTGGCCTGGAGAATTCCATGGACTGCAAAGAGTCAGATACGACTGAGCAACTTTCACGTCACTTCAAAACATGCTCACTGCAGCTCATCAATGTTTCTGAAAAAGAACACTGGTGGGGATGACCCAGGGTAAACAATTAAAAGTGCAGCTGAAGTCGTTCAGTTGAGTCCAACTCTTTGCAACCCCACGGACTGTAGCCTACCAGGTTCCTCCGACCATGGGATTTTCCAGGCAGGAATGGAGTGGATTGCTATTTCCTTCTCCAGGAGATTTTCCCAACCCAGGGACTGAACCTGAGTCTCCCACATCATAGACAGACACTTTACCATCAGAGCCACCAGGGAAGCTAACTTTTAATTTTTTTTTCAAACAATTAAAGTCATTTTATATTCTATATTAGGAAAAAAAACTCATTTGCCAAAAAAGCTCATGACCTCCCAGGATTGGGAAAATTTTCTTTGTCCTCAACTTAACTGGCTTCATGGGGCTTCCCCATCGCTCAGTGGGTAAAGAATCTGCTTGCAGTGCTGGAGACACAGGAGACATCAGTTTGATCCCTGGTTCAGGAAGATCCCCTGGAAAAGGCAATGGCAATCCACTCCAGTATTCTTGCCTGAAACTCCCATGGACACAGGAGCCTGGCAGGCTACAGTCCAGGGACTTGCAAAGAGTCAGACGTGACTGAGCAATTAACACTTTAACTGGCTTCAAGTTGGTGTACTAATGCAAAGCTTTAAACTACCTTGCAAAGTTTCACGGTGAAGCTTTCATTCCATCCCAGCCTCACCACTACCGCGTGGTATCATTTTGTACATTATTGAGAGCCTCTTGGTTTCTGGGACTCATTTTCCTTAGCCATGACCTAGCCCCAGTCTTCAGCATTTAATTTTGGCTTTTGGTAATGGACGTGGTGTCAAAGGGTGTTTGCAGATTCTGCCTTGGGATTATCAAGTTTCCATAGCATTAAGATGTGTGCAAGTTAGAGACAGTGCCACATGGTTTGCTTAGTCTGGGACAGAACCTGGCACATGGTATTTCCTCAAAAATTGGCTCAATAACGTGTGATTTACATCTGAAGCTGAAAATGGATGAGAACATTGGTATTGCCGTTCAGATCATGTTTACTCTCTTCTGCCTTAAAGAGGTGACACGATAATCTTGATTGCAGATTTATTCTTTGATTGGTCAGTGACTTTTGAAATTTGACCTGCATAATAATTGCTAGCAGTTATTGAGTGTAAAAGACATTCTGGGCATTGAATGCATATACTTGTTATTCCTTGTGCAAGGTCATTATTCTCATTTTCAAATGAGGAAACTTCCCAAGGTGTCCTTGGCAGCAAGTGACTGAACCTGTGTTCAAACTCTTTGTCACAAAAGTGGTGCCATGCAGAGATGTGCTCTGTGGAGCCATGCAACATGGGCTCTGGCCACTAGATTTGTACAAGACTGACTGCTAATGGTAAAGTGCATTTGTTGCCTTAATTTTACTGCCTGTAATAAAGTCTTTTCTCCACATGAGCAAAAATTTCCCATATTAAGGCAACAAATGCATTTTAGCAGTATACACTTAAATTTTTAAGTCACATGTGGTTGATCATTTGACTATTTGTTAAGAACTTGTCAACTCAAAGAAAGAGCTCCTTGAGAATAGGAACTACTCTTTGGATATCTGCATCTCAGGCCTGGTTATAGTGATGAGTTTAGTAGATATTCCATAAATAACTCATTGATTTGTGGATCGAGTACATTTGCTTAATTATTCTCACCTGCTAAATTTGCACTTTTTCACTCATCATTTGTGCAACGAAATAACTTTTGGGTCCCTACTGTGATAGCCACTGGATGCACAGCAGTAAATACAGACCATCATGTATACTTAGAATTGAAGAACTGTAACTTAGAAAACCACAAGCTACTATGTATTGGTGGAAGGAGTAAAAGTGAAGATGAGTTAAAAGCAAACACTTTTGAATAATGGACATTTTAATGATCAATGCCATTAAGATAGCATAACATCTGGGATTGTTTGCCAATAAATTACCCAGTGAACTTTTCTAAAGCCTAAAATAATTATTATGCTATTTTTCTCACATGAGTAACTTATGTTTGTATTAATCCGTGTCCTGTTTAACTCTCTACCCCATGATATTACATTCCCATTTAGTAGAGAAAGATATTTATCACTGTATAATTTTTTGGATTAATATTATTGATTCTTTTAGGAAAAGAGAATTATTTCCTAAAGTTACAAAGTCAAGCTTAATGTATTCTCACAAAGTATCCTGTAAGAATTCCTTTTGCTACAAAGAATCTTTTTATGCTTTAAAAATAATCCTTTACTATAGTAACATTTGGCTGTGGAATTCCTGGTACAGTTTATTTTGGTTATTCTGAAAATTTCAGAGTCTTCTGTAATACCTTTGATAATAAAATAGCACCTAATGAAGCAGTGGTGTGTACTTGAAACTGACTGAATGCTTAGCTCCTGAGGAGTGTTTAAAGCTCCATGGCCACCTGGAAAGATACCTGGTGACACACTCTGATGGTGGTGATGGTGGTTTCATCTCTAAGTTGTGGCCTACCCTTGCAACCCCATGGACTGTAGTTCACCAGGCTCCTCTGTCCACAGGATTTTCCAGACAAGAATACTGGGGTAGGTTGCCATTTCCTCCTCCAGACGATCTTCCTGACCCAGGGATCAAACCCAGGTCTCCTGCATTGCAGGCAGATTCCTTACCAACTAAGCCACCAGGGAAGCCCGGTGTACTTATAAAAAAGTATTCAAGTATACTTATGAAAAAAACCCTGTCTTGTTCCATTCTTTTAAATCAACAACTTAATGACCCAGAGGACACCTACACTGTGTTTTGAGATGATATAAGCCCCTGAAGAATAGCTTCTATCACATATGCCTCTAAGGATGATTCAAAATGACTTCAATAGGCCGCAACGCTGGATGGAAACCAACAAGATGAAGCTGAGCAGGGGATAAACGCACATTTCTGCTTTTAGATTCAATAGGCAATTGCGCAATCGCAGGATAGGGAGCAACTGAGCTTGGCAGCCGTTCATGCAACTAAAAGCTTAATGGGAACCAACAGTAGGATGTGGTGGCTAAAAAGAATGAACATAGTCGTGTGCTTCCTCAGTGGAGTTATGAATAGCTCACCGGACTCTGCAGTGGTCACACTGCCTTGAGAGTATTTATTTAGAACCGAGCACTTTCGGGAGCACCTTTGACAAAGCAGAGTAGCTACTAAGAGAGTGTTGAATCCAATCCCAGACACGTTTATTGGACTTCTGTTTTGAGCCGGCAATGTGTTAGCTGGTATGAGGCTAAAGATGTGAAGAAGACCTTGCCAGTCTCTAGCCTCAAGGAGTTGAAAATGTTAATGGACTGCCTGACAGGTACACACTTGACTGTAAAACAAAGCTTGACTGTGAAGCCAAGAAGCAGCACAGAGAGTGCTCTGAGAATTCAGGAGCTGGACTGGTGGGAGGATTTCCACAGGAAACGAGGACAAGAGCAGAGGAAGCCGCAAAAGCAAAGATGCAGAGACATGAAAACTCGAGGCATGGCTAGGGACTATTGAGCAGTGTAGGCTGTCTGGAAGAATAGGGTGGCCCTCGTAGAAGATGAAGCTAGAGATGAAGGTTTGGGTCAGAGCATGAGGGTCCAGACTGGTAGACAGTTTTAGAAGGATTACAGGTTGGTGAACTTCTGAAAGGGCTTCCCAGGTGATGCTAGTGGTAAAGAACCCATCTGTCAATGCAGGAGGTGTAAGAGGATGCAGGTTTGATCCCTGGGTCAGGAAGATCCCCTGGAGGAGGGCAGGACAACCCACTCCAGTGTTCATGCCTGGAGAGTCCCCACAGACAGAGGAGCCTGGAGGTCTACAGTCTGTAGAGTCACAAAGAGTTGGACACAACTGAAGCGACTTAGCACATGTGCACACATGAACCTCTGAAAGCAATGCTATATGGAGATCGGTTGGAGAAATGATTTGTATTCAGTGTGCAGAAAAGAAGACCAAGGTCTCTGATAAATGTGGACCGGATTTGCTCTGTGTTCCTCCAGAAGCTAAAATTTATCTCCAGGGGAAAAGAATTATAAAGAACCAGATTTCAGTTCTCTCTATGCACCAGTTTTTTAAAAATCAAAGCTTCCCTGGTGGTCCAGTGGTTAAGAATATGCCTTCTAATGCAGGGGATGTAGGTTCGTTACCTGGTCGGGGAACTAAGATCTCACATAACACTGGGCAACTAAGCCCTTGTTTCACAACTAGAGTGGTATTCCAAGGAGTCGTTCAGACCTAAAAAAAAAAAATTAAAAAAACAAAACAAAAAATGTGCCATCATCATGGCTAGGATATGCGTCATATATTTGTTCTGAGACATCACATGCTGAATTTATTTAATCCTCCAAACAATCCCATGAATTAAATACTATTATTATCTCTCATTTACTGAGACCCTGAGAGGCTGACCAGTCACTGGCTAATAAGTGAGGGAACCAGGATTCAAACCAAGCCCACTCTCATTTTCTTCCAATATATACCAACAAATTTCCTGGTTTTCCTCCTGATTCCATTCCAAATCACTCTGCTGGATAATTCTATGCATTTTACTTGTTCACATTAATATATTTTAAAGTCTTACTTGTTACTAAATACATGAGGGTCTTAATGATCATGTCTTTGGTTAGATCATTGAGAAGGTCCTTAATGAAAGGTGAGTGAACACATGAATAAATGAGAAATTTTTAATTATAAAATCAATTAGCATAGCCACTTTCAAAAGAAGTAACTTGCCCTTAATAGAACTTCATTACCTTACTGCCTCTTTCCACTATCTGTGATGGGACAGTCTTAGCTATTTGAATTATTTAATAGTCATTTGAAATCGATATTTTGTAGCTGCTTTTTAAAATCTTATTTATAAACTTTTTATGCCATATTCAGTTTGAACAGCAATATCCCAAGTTCATATTCTCTCTTTTCCATTTTGTGTTACCAGATTTCACTTAAATGTGCCCATCCACTCCTAACGTCTAAGTTAAAGAAGAATATTACCAATCATGCAATATCAGTCTCAAATCAGCCAAACACCATTTCCACATCTTTGGGGCTGCCCATAATTTTCTTTGGAGAATTTTTGGGAATTCCTAAACTATCCCTTGAAAAAAAAATCAAAATAGGAAATTGATGCTACAAAACTAAAGTAGAATTTGCAGAAACAACTCCCTTGTGTAGAAGGAAAAAAAGCTGTAAAGTGTTGCACCACTTCTAGTGGACTATTTCAGGAATAATTCAATTCCATTGTTGCCCTTGGCCCTGGGGGCAAAAATGCAGCTTTTCCTGTTCCAAGGAGGGACTGTTCTCTGACTTAACCTGTGAGGCAGAGATGAGGCTAGCCAACCAGTTCTAGAGTTTACAGTCTTTTTCACTCTGCAAAGTGATACTGCCTTATTGTTTGGGTCAGGTAATTGGGAGCGCAATCTCCCACCCCCTGGGCGCGACTATTCCTTTATAGATTAGATAAGAACAATTGATGAACTTTTAAATGCTGAGAAAACTAATCAGAACTGGAAAGGGGGGGTGGGTGTTGGCCACAGCCCAAGAAATATGCCGACTGAGATAAAAGCACCTTCTGAACTGTTTCTCCATCCCACACTTCTCAGCTTTTAAGTCTCCGTTTCTTTCTTGTCTTTCTTATCTGTCATTCCCTCAACTCTCTTATCTCCACTATCTTTCTCTTCTCCTCAACCCCAACTTGATCCCCAAAGACTTAATTTTGAAAACTCTCTTAACTGGGCAAAACATGGACTTATATTTTTAAAAATGTATTCTTTTTTGTAGTACCTAAGACTCTACATTCTGAATTTAATTCAGAAAATAGTTCAGGTGAGCATGTGAATGAATGGAAGTTGCTCAGTCGTATCCAACTCTTTGTGACCCCATGGACTATAGCCCGCCTGGCTCCTCTGTCCTTGGAGTTTTCCAGGCAAGAATACTGGAGTGGGTTGCCATTCCCTTCTCCCGAGGATCTTCCTCACCCGGGATCAAACCCGGTTTCCTGCACTGCAGGAAGAAAGCATGCTTCCAGGTGAACATATCTTACTCTCAATTCTTCCTTTCTTTTTTTTTCTTTCTTATAAAGAAATACTAAAAATATCTTAATTTTAGTTTTGGGCAACAGACTCAACCTCAGTTCATTTCAGTTGGGTTATGGTTCCAGATTCTTGATGGCAAGGAATTGGAGCGGGGAGGGTGGACCTTGGGTCACACAGTCTGTATGAGTCCTTTGGCCCCAGCACTCTTTGCTGCTTCCCAGCCTCATTTCAAGGCCCAGAGTCATACTCTTGCTTCAACTGTTCTGGGAATCCAGGCCATCCCAGCCTCATTTCAAGGCCCGGAGTCATACTCCTGCTTCAACTGTTCTGGGAATCCAGGCCAGATGCATTTGGGTTTTAATGTCCATATGTTGCTTTCAGTTTTTCTGAGGCTTTCAGTTCCTTTTTTTTTTTTTTTTTTCCCCATGAGGGACAGGCCTTCCCTGGGAAGAAAGAGCACCCTTGAGTCTGGCATGTTCTCCCGTCAACCTGTGACGCCCTTTGATTAACTTGGGACGAGTCTGGCCCCGTGCTAGAACTCAGTCCCATTCAGCATCCTGCCAGCTAGAAAACGTACTGTCTCGATCACCACCTTCCTAAGAAAGTTGTACGATGACCAGAACATAAAGGTCTTTTCCGTGGCAAGTTAGGCAACCCCCAAAGAAAGAGGGCTGTTATGGAAATGGCCAACAACTCATCCGTTGGTTGGTTGTAAATCATTCTTTGGGGGAATAAAGGCAGAGGGGCTGGAGCTCTGGCCCTCAAAGAACTTCCTCTCATTAAACAGGAGCAATTTGCTGCTCTCTGCGTGCTCTTTCTGCTGGGAGGGAAGTCACCTGCTTTCCTCATTCACATCAGTGCTTCTGGCAGGGTCTGCTTGAGGGTCCCCTGCCAGGCGTGCATCTTTCCACCTTGTAGAGGTTTCTTCTCAAAGCCAGACTCCACAGGTGTAACTCAGAGTCGATCTGATCAGCTCCTTGCCCCCACTGCCCATCTCTCACTTTTTCTCTTAGCTGCTCTTTTCTGTGGTCCTGGGTTTCCCAGTCTTGGCGAGAAGACAGTCATTCCTTTGTGCTCGGCTGTAACAATGAGGTAACCAAAGAAAGGGTCTTGGTCTGAGGCTGTCAGCTGTTACTAATCACTACTCCCCGGCTCATCATGGGTCCCACTCGCCTCTCCCTCTTGCTCTGCTTAGCACACATAAAGAAGATGAATGACTCCCTGGTTTCTCTTCAAAAAAGCATATTGTGCGGCACATTCCAATACCGTGAGCAAAGGATGGGCTAGTGTGTGGGGTGAATGGGTATCTAAATCACCTCTCCGTGGGCCTCATGCCGGCAGCTGTGGCCTGTGAGACGTGAACCTCAGAGCTGGCCCTCTGAGTTTCCTGAGACCACGCTGAGAGAGAGAGGAAGTTGATGTGATGGGTTCCCGAGTTACTGGGACCATTCGTTACAGGGCTGTGTTAGGCTGGGATATGCTGTGTTTGGCTGGGATGTTAGGTTATGCTGTATTGGATGGTTAAGACTAGTGCAGAAAAGGGCTTCCCTGGTGGCTCAGATGGTAAAGAATTTGCCTACAATGCGGGAGACCCAGGTTCGATCCCTGGGTTGGGAAGATCTCTTGGAGAAGGGCATGGCAACCCACTCCAGTATTCTTGCGTGGAGAATACTCATGGACAGAGGAGCCTGGCGGGCTATAGTCCACAGGGTCACAAAGAGTCAGACACAACTGAGCGACTAAGCACAGCACAATGCAGAGAAGACAAAGCTTGACCATTTGGAGGGCCTCACCAATTTGTTACCCAAAAGGAGGGCACTTAGATGTATCTGACTCTTTGAGACCCCATGAGTTGTAGCCCGCTAGGCTCCTCTGTCCATGGGATTCTCCAGGCAAGAAGACAGCAGTGGGGTGCCATTTCCTCCTCCAGGGGATCTTCCCAACCCAGGGATTGAAGCCACTCTACATCTCCTACATTGGCAGGTAGATTCTTTACCACTAGTGCCACCTGGAAAACCCCACCCAAAAGAAGGATTCTCCCCACCCCAAGGTTAACAAAAAGGACCCAGAAACTCTTGGACATGAGAGGTAGCAGAAGTTGAGTCCGTGTCCCCTCTCTGCTCCCTTCTGTGAAAACTAATTTTCAAGGCTGTCTGTAGCCAGAGAAAAGAGATTGTCTGATCAGTCCTACCACACTGAGAATAAAAGGTGACTTATGATATAACTTTCCTGCTACTGACAATCGTGTCTGTTCCACTACATTTCCTATTTAACAATCTTGAAAGAGAATGTTTCCTTTTACCTTTTCATGGCATTCTACTAGTGAACACCAGAGCTCAAAAAAGACTTTTGTTGACAAGCCTCAAGAATTGAATTAAAAATCAACTTGGCTGGCAAAGTGATATGCCAGTGATACATTTGTTAGGAAGCATCTTTGTCCTTCTCAGGCAAAATAACCTCATAAAACTAAGTGGTGTCATAGGTGAATGAAATGCCAAGTTTTGTGATGCTGTGAACAGCCATAACAGGAAGGAAATATTGGCCAGGGGAAAACCCTTGTGAGAATATTTGTGATTTAGTTGACTGTGAATTCCACAAAGTCGTTCTCAGCTCTTTGTGGAAGATGGTTTAACTCTCTTCACCAAGAATCACTGATTAAAATAAAAGCCTTCTTGGCTCAAAATTCCATGAAGCATACCTTTTCTAAAAGTTTCCCTTCATTATAGTGTCTGTAGAATTTCTGTTCAGATGAGTTGACCAGATTCCAGCGATCAGCACCGTCATTTCCTTGATCTCCGTTAGAGATGAGGTGAAGTCTTGGGTGGAGTGGGTGGGCAGCCCCAGGGGAACGGAAGCAAGATGAAAGGGTGGGAAGACCGTAGCTCATGGCTCTTTTTTCAAGCCTCTACTCTCAGTTGAATGTGGGTATATACCAGTGTTTGCAAACTCTTTTTTTTTTTTTTAACCAGAACGTGCAAATACCATATAAACGTGTTTTACACTGTGACCCGGCCTCACACAGACATACACAACGTGCAGCTGAAAAAAACTTCACAAAGCAGTATTTCCCTCTTATCCCACATGATACACTCTATCATTTTCTATTCTATCTTGTTTCATTAAGATAAAAGATACTAGCTCATGACCTACTAAATTGATTTCATGACTGGCATCTTAAGCACTTATTCGACCTCACCTCCTCTTCCATTCCCATCTCTGTGTTGGGTTTTTCATTTATGTGCTCATTGTTCTGTTACTGTGTGATAGATAGGACTATAGCAGTTACATAAGCTCATCTGCAAGAGTGAATCCTGTTAAAGATAGCAGAGAATAAAAGGGCAGGGGAAGGAGAGGCTGGGTAGAGGGAGGGGGTACTCCTGTGGTGAGGGGTAGCAGTGTGCCAGCCTCCTGCCCATCCTACCCTTCTCGGAGACAAAGCTCCAGGTGATGCTGGGTCCCTCCCCACAAGGTCTGTCTCTCCTTCTTCAAGGTAGAAGGAACCTCACTACTTTGGATTAAATGTGGGGAAGAGGGCTTCCCCGGGGGTTCAGTGGTAAAGAACTTGCCTGTAATGCAGGAGACTTGCAAGAGAGGCAGGTTCGACCTCTGGGTGAGGAAGATACCCTGGAAAAGGAAACGGCAACCCGCTCCAGCCTGGGAAATCCCATGGACAGAGGAGCCTGGTGAGCTACATTCCATGGGGTCAACAGCTGAGCAACCAAACAACAACAACACTATGATAAATGCGGGGACGAGCAATCAAAATTGGCGAGTCTGAATTTCAGAGTATTTTAAACACAAGCAATTTTAGTGCTGGTCATTCGAACAGTAGCCTAAGAGAAATGTTTTTGAAAACTTTGTGGCCTCCTCCCAGCATACCAACAACAACAGTGATAAGAATGACTATTCAACATCCTACTGGGTGCCTTCCTGTGCAGGCACTGTTTGGGGCAAGGAGGCTACATCAATGAATAAAACAGATTGTTCTGCTCTCCTGGCACTAAAATTCTAACAGGGGGCATCATATAATAATCATAGCATTTATCAAGGCCTTACTTTGTATAGATTCTTCATGTAAGTTTTCCATAAGCTTGCAGTGTAGGATTATCTTCTTGTCTAGGTGAAATGGAGACTTAGAGAGGTCAAATATTGATTAATTAATAATAATAGCAGCTAACATTGTTGAATGCTCACTGTGTGCCAAGCACAATGCTAAGTGCATCTTGTACAGAAGTCCCTTTAGAGCCATGAAAACCCTGTGAGGGAGCTTTCTTCATTCCCATGCTACAGATAAGGAAACTGAGGCTTACAGAGGTCCCAGGGCATCCCAGAATTAGAAGTAGTAGCCAGGTATTCTAACCTCAGAGCCTGAACTCTTAATCACTGTGCCACAATTTTTAAAAACAATGTGCTTCTGAAAATGCCTGAGGTTGGCCTTAAGTAGTTTGAAATATTGACTCTTCGATTAAATTCTGAGGCTTTAACCAGCTTATTCATTGTGATGCAAAATTATGATACAATTTCTAACCTAACTAAGATTTGCCTTCTGTTCTAGAACCCCTAGAATCATCGAACTTATTTTTTTTCCAATCTAGTTTATAAAGAAGCTGAAGAAAATATTCCAGTAGGAAAAAAAACTTCACATAGTTTTAGAAGATTTAAAGCAATTTGTTTCATGCTCACTCTCACCCCCTCACGCCTTTCCTCAGAGCTTTTTCTTCTGCTGTGTGTGTTGAGGGTCCAGGGTGCCTTGCTCCAGCGATGCACAGATGCTTTAGGACACAAGAGCTCCTTTTTCAGCCTGTAAATATGAAGTACATTGTATTTTTAGAGTTTAACTTTCTTATTGGAAAAAAATTACCTTTTATTCCAATGAATATGGCATACACTACCACTCATCCTTGATTTCCTTGTTATACATTGGCCCGTCTTAAAATTCTAGGAGGCTTGAGAACAGGCGGCTTTCATTAGATGAGTGTCTGAGAAACCCTTGGTAGAGAAGAAGTATATCTAAAATAAAATAAAAACTAAAACAGAGCAATATTCTTGAGGCAGCAGTTGCCACCCCCTCCTTTTTCCTTTCTTTCTGGGCCTGATCCAGTGGCCCTGAAAGAACAATGAAACACCATCAGGGTGAGTAGAAAGAACAGTCATAGCAGAAGGCTTCTTCCTTAGATTTCACATTTCAAAGCCAGAAACAGGAATCATTGGAGGAATATACTGAGACCCATTAATGTATAAGACAGACTTTTAGCAGATGGGAGAATAAAATCCATGCAAAGCCTTAGGAACTTGACATTATTTATATGTTACCCTTTAATACTTGACTGAATACATATTTCATTTATCCAATGGTGAAGGTGAAGTCGCTCAGTCGTGTCCGACTCTTTGTGACCCCGTGGACTGTAACCTACTAGGCTTCTCTGTCCATGGGATTCTCCAGGCAAGAATACTGGAGTGGATTGCCATTTTCCTTCTCCAGGGGATCTTCCCGACTCAGGGATCAAACCCAGGTCTCCCGCATTGGAGGCAGACGCTTTAACCTCTGAGCCACCAGGGAAGCCCTTTCATTTATCCAATAAGTCATACCAAATATTATACCAGAAAAAATCTAATTTACAATAGACTTACAGAGTTCCATATACATATTTATTGAACACTCCCTCCCCATCCCCATCTTGCCGCAAAACGTGAATTTCATGCATTTGCTGTTGTGCTAAACTGATTACTTAAACACTATCTTCATAAATAAAGAAGTAAATGCTTACTGACCTGTTTGCATTAAGAAACTCGCGTCCTCTCTCTTCAGAGTGACTGCTGCCTAAAATATTCAGGTGTTTGAAGCAAAGTCTAAATCTTTTGCATTCTAGAGAATGTCTTGTTCAGTCTTTTTAGATACTTAACTCATGGGTAGACATATAATAGGTTTGCAGACATGAATGATTAATTACTTTTTAAAAATCAATTTCTATTGGAGTATAGTTGACTTGATTACTTTGTTGACGACTGGTATTTGATGGGTTTGTTTTTAGAAAAGACAAGATCCGTGTGCCCACAGTCAGCAAATATCCATGATCCTCAATGCTCCATTAGAACATGTTCTGGGCTCTTTTTCTAGGAATGATGAAGAATTTGAACGGATTGATCTGCACTCTAGCTAGTCCTTCTGGTGACCAGTGTGGTCCACTTCCCCCAAGGTGGGGGAATGTCAGAGTTTTTCCACAGTTACCTCCGTGTATGCTATTTTCTTCTAGCTGGAGGGCTCATTTCAACATTGAACTCAAATGCAATAAAGTTAGAGAAAGCTAGTATGGATAAAAACGCGTGAAATGTGGGTGACTCCTAGCTTGTCCATAAGGACTGAGATACAGTAGAAAGGGTACTCCCTTTGAATGTGGGTTCAAACCCTGCCATTACTGTTTACTAGCTGTGCAACACTGGGCAAGTTACTTAACTTCTCTGGTCTCTTGTCTCTTTACCTTTAAAATGGTATCAACAATATCTGCAACATACAGTTGTCATGAAATTAGATGTGTCACTGGTGAGAGGAAGAATTTGGTGAGTGATTTAGTGGATCAGCACAAAAGTTAACTCAAAATATACAAAGCAGATAAACTTACAAGCATGTCATTGTAATTGGAAGAGCTATGACAGAACTATAATTAATAGGCAATATACTATTTCTTGGGGTTCAAGAGGATCTCAATTCCAATGACAGATTGTTTTCATAATAAAGATGTCAGGATGTCTTGAATAGGGTTGGCTCAGCTAAGCCCAGATCAGATGCAGAAGAAGGGACCAGTTAAGATCATTATCTTTACTACTTGCCCTGGAATGTGTTTCTCACATATGTATTTAGATGAAAACATAGTTGTCATAACATACTCCCACTAATACCTGCATACCCAAGAGACCTCGTTCACCGTCACCCCAGTGCCCTTTTGCTCCATATATTTTAAAATGTCGAGGCTCCATGCAGACTTCCCCCTTCTCAAACACTTCCTGCCAGAGTTCCCTTTTCTACAAAGTGATTTAGTGCTTTACCCTTGTGCCCAGACACTCTGACATTTGTGTGCAGCGCTTTGTCTGGAATTTCGGGAGGCTGGAGAAAGGAGATGCCCCAGAGTTGGCGTGAGAGACAGGAAGAATGGCAGCCTGCTGGTGTGGAGTTTTTCCTTCCAGAGCCTTTCCTGCATTCCTTCGCTCCTCCAGCATCAAGGCTGTCCTCTTGCAGCCTGGTGTTGTGACAGATTGTCCACATCCATCCTTGCCCTGATGACAGTGTGTGGCTTTGCTTCTAGCGGTCCCTTTCGTTTGACAGACTCGACTCAGAGAAAAGGGGAGAGGTTACAGTTGGAAGGAGGAGGGGAAGGGGCACTGGGGTACCCAGAGCAGGTCAGCAAGCAGCCCCGCATGGGACACCAGACCCTTTTAGGAGAAGGCTCTCCACTGAGATTCGGTTAATAAAGATACCCACACATACCCCTGCCTTTTCTAAAACGTTAGCAGTTGCTACTTTATTCTCTTTCACAGGATCAGGGTCAATATGCAGAGGTTGGTGAGGCCTCTCATTTGACCATCGATTCTCCTTCTGGGCTCATTGCTTAAAAAAAAAATGCTTCAATGTTTGTCTTCATCTATTTCACAGTTGGAAACTATGGAATAAATACTCA
Source organism: Nanger dama (assembly GCA_917880005.1). Classification (NCBI taxonomy): domain Eukaryota; kingdom Metazoa; phylum Chordata; class Mammalia; order Artiodactyla; family Bovidae; genus Nanger; species Nanger dama. The sequence goes on from CAKJTW010000040.1 coordinate 1,847,087, forward strand.
TTGGTTTTCTTTTTTAATTAACTTTATTTTAAAAAAGAAAAAAAAAACACCTATAAACTTTGTTTCCTAGAGCTGATGGCCCTGTGGCTGTGAATTCCGGAATAACAGTCCCCAGCCCCCCCCCATGGTGGGAGGGAGGGAGATTTAAGCCTCCTCCTTTGTCTGCCACGTTGGTTTCCAGTGCTGTGCCTTGACCACTTAGCGCTCTCTCTGAATAGCTATAGGTCGGGAGTAGTGGGCAGGAGCGGCAGAGAAGAGCTGGCGTGAGAACGGAACAGCACCACAGAATAGAAGGCGAGAGGGAAAGAAAGCATCTCGGAGGAAGAGAATACTGCCGCCTGGTACCCCTAGCAGAGATATCCGGCCTTTTGTGCCCACACCACTCGCCCGCCGAAGAATTGCAGGCTTCAGTGGTGACAAGCTCAGGCAATGATGGGAAAGAGAGTGGGCCCCTTCTGGGAGAAATGATTTCAAGCACAGGAAAGCCAAGATATTCTGAGACACCATAGGAGACCTGCGGATGAACCTGGGGGATGGGACCACGTGGACTGAGAACAGATTAGCCCATTTCTAATGATGGTAAAGTGTTGAAGTGGCGCCAATCCCACAAGTGGATATTAACCCTAGGTTTCAAGAAGCCTAGGGCAAAGATAAAAGAAGCTAACTTCACTGCTTTAAAACCAAAATTGGCCTTCTCATTTGTGGGTGCTGTAGGTGATTTTCTCAGGGGCAGAAAGTACACTAAATTCAGTTACATAAGATCAGGGCTCAAGTTCCCACTTCATTTTACTTGGTATTAACTAAGAACTGAGAAATTTACTTAATTGCTTTTTAATCTGCCTTATAGAGTGTTGTTAAAAATAAAAATATAGCAAGTACTACATGCTTATTATGAATGATTTGATTCAAATACACATGAAATTATAAACTGGAGATCATGGCTTCAATTCCCATATAAGCTCATTACCATTATCAAGATGTGGGGGCAAACCCAGCCAGTTATCTGGCATTCATGGACATTATCCAATATACTTTACCTTACTCTAAATACACTGATATAAACAGAGTCACTACCTACATACTGAACCATTGTTAGAGTCTGATACTGATCATTGAGCTACAGAGTAAACTTTTAATATATTTATAAAATTATGATTTTGCATAATGAAGAAAATAGTTTGATTAATTAGATGATGCTATAATTGAATCTTAGTGTTTTAGGGAGTTTGAGGGTGAGAAAGAAAAAAGACAAATGAGGAAATGGTTAATGAAACAGAAAAGTCCATATTATGATTACGAAAACTTAATCTTTTGAGAGTTTGGGGTTATTTCCAATTTTTTTCCATCCCAAGAGGCATGGAGATGTGTTCCATTTGCTAGAACAGTTAGGGAAACATTCACCATCATGCCTCCTCTCTCACAGAGGATCATGCCTTGCCTGAGGTAGACTTTGAAGATGTCCTGAAAAAGAGGGAAGAATGTTTCACATGAGATAAGGTATGCCAGGCCTGTGGGACAAGGTGGAGGAAGGCAGAGAGCAAAAATGAGAGGAACCCCACCAAAATTACTGTTTTTAAAAACTGTTGATGAGATGAGATAAAATGAAACAACAGAGAAGCTATTTGAGAACTTTGGCCTACTATAAATGTAAATTGAGGATAACTCAGTAAGTGAATAGAATAATACCTTAAATTTTACATTAAAAATTAAAAAAAAACAAGTGCATACATAAAATAATAATTCTTATAAAAGAATTTAATGGTACTTACTCTGTGTGAGTCTGCAGAGTGCTCAAAACTTGAGATATGCTTAGATTATCCTGCCAGAAACCTTTTTAAGGTATCTCTTCATACACACACACACACACACACACACACACACTACTCACTAATTCACACTCACAGCTTCCCCCACTAGTAGCAACCTAGGAAAGAATTTGATTGCCCCTTCAAACCGTTAGAGAGTCATGTGAAATCAACTCTTGGGGCAGAAAATGGGTGATCACGTGTTAGTTGACACAGCTGGTGCCTAGCCATTCTATGTCTTTTTCTCTTCACCTTTTGTGATGCCCTGATTCAAATTGGTGCCAAGTTCTTATAACATGTATAAAATCCCATTGCCGGGTGGGAGAGGGTTGGGGAGTGAAAAAGGAAATGCTCTCTCCTGATTTCCTGAAACTCTCCTTCTGTTTGCCTTCCCTAGGAATGGCGGCCCTAGATAGTAAGGCGTCAGGAAAGATGGGGATGCGAGCTGTAGTCTATTACATGACTACGACCATCATTGCCGTGGTGATTGGCATAATCATTGTTATCATCATCCATCCTGGGAAGGGCACAAAGGAAAACATGCACAGAGAAGGCAAAATTGTACAAGTGACAGCTGCAGACGCCTTCCTGGACTTGATCAGGTACGTCCTTGCAAGCCCATCCTCTTGAGTATATTTTGACCACCTCTCCTCTTTCAGGGGGAGCTGGTCAAACCCTAGAAGAAGTAGCCAACTGAACCAGTCCTGCTGGGCTTGAAATGAAGATCACATGTAACAGAAATGGAAGTAAGGGTCTGTTTTCTGATCGGAGATAAAAAGAGCAAGGAAAAGATAAAGATTTAGGAGCCCTGCTTTTAGGATTCAGAATCTGAGCACTCAGTCCTCTTAACTGTGCAGCTCATCTTGGAATATTAATATCAATAGTTCTTTTGTGTGTATGATTTTTTAATTGAAGTATAGTGTTGTACAATTACATAAGTTACAGATGTACAACATGGAAATTCAAATTTTTTACAGGTTATACTTCACTTGTAAAATATTGACTTTATTCCCTGTTGTACAGTATATCCTTGTAACCTATTTTATACCTAGCAGTTTGTACTGCTTACTCTTCTACCCCTAGATTGCCCTTTCCCCCTTCCCTCTCCCCACTGATAACCACTAGTTCTCTGTGTCTGTGAGTTTGCTTTTCTGTTATACTCACTAGTTTGCTGTACTTTTTAGATTCCACATATATAAGTGATAATCATATAGTATTTGTCTCTTTCTGACTTATATCACTTAGCATAATGCCTTTCAATAATTCTTGACCTACCTTTCTCAAGTCACTGTTTAAGGCTATTTCTCCCCCAAGTATAGCCTGTTCATTGGACTCTTCTAAATTGGAACTTGTGCTCTGTATCACCATCCATTATACACAACAATTTATTTCCAGAAGGGACTTTAAAGATTGTCTGATCTCACCTGTCCTGAGATTTTCCTTTTGTACTATTTATGAAGAAAGGATTTGGCAAATCAATAATAAAAGATTAAAGGATGACTTCTTTAGCATTGTTTTTATATACAAACCATATACTGATTACAAATTAGTTTTATCTAATACTTGAAACAGACCCAATGATATAATATAGTCTGTTTTACACAAAAGTGAGAAGTAAGCCTAAATTTGATCTTGGCACTTCCCTGCCTGCTCTCTATCCACATTTGCTTTTGCATGGGTCAGGTCCTGGAGGGAAGCATATTGCAGGCTCAAAAGGATCACTGAACAGGGTGTGCAAAGGTGCGGGCTGGGTTAAGGGAATCTACAAGCGATGGTGAGACACTCGGGGACTATCAGCAATAGGAATTGTTTTGTTACCACCTGTTGCTTTGAGGTCAGGAAAGGAGCTATTCCTAGAAATCAGGATGAGCTGTGGCCTTGGGAAAGGCCACCAAGGACAGGGGCTAGAGCTCTAATTTGGAGGAAGGGAGCTATTGCCCAACCTGCCAAGAGAGAGAGCTGGAAGAACCTATACATCCACTTCTCTCTCCCACTGCTCTCTGTGATCTGTCAGCCCCTCCCACCGGACAAACCCAACAGGAAGCCAGAAGGCAAGGGGGCAGCCTCGCCGGCGCAGAGCAAGATGGCCGGTAGGTGGAGAAGGGCAAATGGAAGACACCCTAGCACAGACCACGAGGTGTCCCACCTTCTCAACAGTCCAGCCAGCAGCCCATCCAAGCTGTCTTCCCAAACCTACCTCTTTCCTCCTTAACTTTCCAATGGACCTACTTGCAGAGTGACTGGCTTGCCAGTCCTAGATGTCTACTCTAGGATTCCCCACTGACCATTTGAAAGCAGTTCCTCCTAGCAACTCAATGCCATCTCAAGGAATGGGTCTGTGGCTGGTGGGTTCAGGAGTGAGTTGGACAACAAAGAACCTCTTCAGCAGCATCTCTCAATACCTACCACGAGTGACTTTGTAGTGTCTATGTGTAAGCACTATACAGCCCCCTCTTGAAAGCCTTTTCCAGGGAGTTACTGGCAATTATCTGAAGGTAATAAGCCATTCTGTTTTAGTTCATACCAAGTTGGCACCCGATGACACTGATTTTATTTAGTTCATACAGTTAATTAAAGCTTTTCACCATTTTTTTTCCAGGGACTTTACCTTCAGGTAGTTTGGACTGGGGGTATTTTATTATATTCTCTTTCTGTATAATTTCTACTGCTTGTTTAAAGAGCTGGCATCTTGTCATTCTCAGATGCTTTTCTGCCCCTCCTTGCCCCAGTGACAAGTATAAGATTAGCCTGTCCTCCCCTATACACCTGGTTTGAGCATTTATCTTGGAATCTCCTATACATTTATCTCAGGGTTCATAGAAACAGACCCACAGAGCATAGATGGGAAGAACAGAGGAACAGGATGGTCTAGGCAGTGAGAAGAGACAAGAGTTTATAAGCTTAACATATCGATAACTTACAGTTGCTAGAATCTCAGGCTCTGACCAGCTGCCCAGATCACGTCTCCTCCACAGGCTTCCATCTTGGAGCCCTGGTGATAGTTAAACCCATCTCCTCTTTAACAGATGAGCAAACTGAGACCGGCATGGGTGCCACGAGTCATCCAAGGTCACACAGCTGGTTAGAAACTCTCCAGTGAGAGTGCTGACTCTTATTCCTTCCCCACCATGAGCACAGACACTGGTCTGAGGAAGTGACAGATTCTGCCACCTGGGCCCCAACTTCAAGTTCTGTGGACCGTCTATCTCCCTGTTGGTTAGCAAAGGTCTAGAAGCTCTAACCATTCAAAGTCATTATCTCATCCCCCAGCATTCTTTGGGAGGACTTTGTGGAGAATAAAATTCCACAGTCTGACCATGACATTTGATTCAGAACATTTGGTCCCTAAACACCCAGCATGATACTAAAATGACCCCTACTGAATGACCCCTACTGACCTCTCCCCACCCCAGGTCAACCAGAATGCTTATGCTAAAAGGCATTTCCATTTTCACCTGGGTTATTCCTGGGTGCAAGATTTGATGTCTGAATTTTTAAAGATTCATTTGTCTGACAAAAGGACAGATGAGTTGAATTTGGGACTTAAACTGAAAAATATTAACTACATGGACCACACTTAGGGATGACCTATGTCCCATTTCAAAACTATCTACCAAAATCTTTCTCTTTTTCCATTTGCCACTTAGTTGGATTCAATCTTTACCTTACACACAATGAACAGGTATTTAAGGAACTAATTTATTATTTGGAAAGTTTCAAGTGATCATTATTTTCTTTGCAGGAATATGTTCCCTCCAAATCTGGTGGAAGCTTGCTTTAAACAGGTAAATACTATAAATTTCTCTTTGAAATTCCTCTTTGGCAAACAGAATGTGGCTGTCTTTTTAATTGAATTTACTTTTTTTTTTTTTCTGTTTCCCTGCAATAAGAAACACTTCCTTTGCCAACTAGATGGAAAGCACTAGAATTTTCTGGGGAACTGGGAGGGGAGGGAGGGGTCTTCCCTTGTAGGGAGAGGAGGGAGGAGTCTTCCCTTGTATTGAAGGCTAATTAGTTGCCAGACACTGTATGTCTTGCATACAAATGGCTCATTAAGTCTCTGTTAATTGTTAAGAAGGCTAATCAGGAGACTTTCTCCCTTCCTCCATATCCCATACACAAAAGCTCACCAAGCACACAAACTCCAATATAAAATATATTTACAACTTGCTTAAAAGGTTAGGGAGATTATTCAAGTTTCTGGGTTTGATTTTAAAAGTCAGTGGGTTGTGTTTTTAAAAGTCTGTTAAGGGCCTTATGGATTCTAAAGGAGGAACCATGTCAGAAAGGATTGCCACCATCATGTACTGAATGTCTGCTCTGTGCCAAGCACTAATGTTATATTTACTCCTCACATAAATATGATGGGTATCATTGCTTTCATTTCATCAATGAGGCAACTCATCTGTGATCATTCAGAGGGATCATGTAAAAGGCATTCGATTTCACAAGTAGTAAATGCCAGACCCAGAATTCAGACCTACTGTGCTGATTCTAAATTCTGTCATCTTTCTGCTTCTACATTCTGTTCCCCTTCCTGGAAAGCGGTATCCAGGCTGATGCGACACTTCCCAGGAGGCCATAGTGAGTGTCAGTTCTTTTTAGAACTAAATCCAAGCAATCCTTGACCCTTTGTATTGAACACACAAATACATTTTATTACGGGGGATAAAATGAGTAAAGCTCATTTTAACCTCAACTGAATTTAAAAAAAGCTTTGTTACTCAAAATATTAAAAGGGAAACAATTAGACATTATAGTTGTTAAATAGTCGTTCCCAAACATTTCCCCAGATGGTGTCACTTTACCCTAACCCTTGTGCTTGGGATGTGTAAAATAAACAAAACCAAACCCTGACCTCATGGAAGACCAAGTTTTCCACTCTTCACTTTTCTTCCCTTTTTAAAATTTGTATTGACCATTTTTAATAGTCAATTTTGCACATACTGCAAAATTCAAACAGAATTCTTTCTTTAAAAAAAAAAAGGCTGACAAGGCAAAATTTAACTCTTTTATTCAAAACAACTGTAACCATAAATAATAATCCCCTTTCAATCCAGCCAGCCAACCCCGGCACCATGGGGCTGATTCTTCCAGTTAGTCAGCTGGCACAGGACGAATTCAAAAACGTTGATTTCTAGCAGCACTGGGAAAAGTGCTGACTCATGCAGATTTATTGTATTCAATATTTGGTTTTGGATAGCACTTACACGATTTTGAAGGAGAAGCAAATGTATCGTCCCAGATCTATTTGTCTTAGATCAGAATGCAAGTGAGGTTGCAATTTCTGTGTAGGCTGCAAACTGTCTTAGGGGAAAGAGTTGGAGGTGTAGGAAAGGCTAATTGGGATTGAAAATTCACCCTAGACAGTCTAAAATTGGGGTGCACTAAAATGCATAAGCACCTCAGTTGAACAGAGATTTGACTGGAATAGGAGACAGAAGGGGGCCAGTTTCTTTGTTAAAATTACCAGCAATGCCACTGATTGTTTAGGGCTATGTCTACAGCTGGAGAAGGAAATGGCAGCCCACTCCAGTGTTCTTGCCTGGAGAATTCCAGGGATGGGGGAGCCTGGCGGGCTGCCGTCTATGGGGTCACGCAGAGTCGGACACGACTGAAGCGACTTAGCAGCAGCAGCATGTCTACAGTATTGACAGCTAGTCATGTCCTTGTTTGGAAATGATAGTTTCCCACTGCACAAAAAAGTCTCCCATACTTTACCAATACTCTTGGTAAAGTGATGGCCAAGCATTCCATGTACAGCTGTGCTTTCTTCCCCTAGATGCTAGATCCAGTCAGCATCCATAGATTATTACTTTCTCTGGTGCTTTAGCACCATCAACGTGAAGGCCAGAAATTCTGTTCTTATTAAAATCATAGAGAGATGGGCTTGTTTCAGATGGCCACAGGAATATTCTCAGCATCTTCTGTCTGGGCCATCTATGCAGAAATTTTGGTATAAAGACCATCTCACTTTTTTTTCTTTTAAGATTTATTTATTTATTTCTGGTTGCCCTGGATCTTCATTGCTGCTCACAAGCTTTCTCTAGTTGCAGCGAGCAGGAGCTACTTTCTGGTTGCAACCCGCAGGCTCAGTAGTTGTGGAACACTGGCTTAGTTGCCCTACAGCATGTGAGATCCTCCTGGACCGGAGATTGAACACATGTTCCCTGCATTGGCAGGTGGATTCCTAATCACTGGGCAACCAAGGAAGCCTCAAGACCATTTCCTGAGTAAGAGGAGAAACTCCTCTGTAGACTTGAGAAGTGGGTTGTCATCCTCACCAATCAAGCGCCTCTTCTTAAGAACTGACACAATCAGGAATACCTGGAGGAATGTGTTTAGGGATATTAAACTCCGTAATATTCACCAAAATCTCCAACTAAGTCTAGTTCCAGAAGAGCTTTATTTGTGAGTATCATTAGCCAACATTAAAATCTGTGCTTTAAAATTTATCAGATGATCTCATATATTATTTAATATGATCATTACAACAACCCTGTGAGGTAGAGTCAGCCCAGTGACCCCTGTTTTGCAGCTATGGGATATGAGCAAAGGGAGATTAGGTGATTTGCCAGCGATCACATAGCATGAACCCATAGAGGATACAGGGATTGTTGTGAATATCTTTAATTTTTAAAAAGCCTATTAGAAATATGCATATGTTTACTCCAACATCTTCAACCTCTTTCCTGTTATGATTTGCTGTATATTTAAGTGTGTGTGTGTGTGTGACTGAACTGAGGAAGTAGTAGAGGTTTGTCACAGATTAGATAGATGATAGATATAGATAGACAGATACTTTCTATAATACAGTTCTCTGAATTCAGGGTAATGCATGTCATTACAGAAAATGTGAGCAGAAAGTATAAAGAAGAAAAGAAAAATCATCTTTCATCACTGTTGTGTCTTTTCTTTTTAAGTTTAAAACCAACTATGAGAAGAGGAGCTTTAAAGTGCCCATCCAGCCCAATGAAACACTCATGGGCGCCGTGATAAACAATGTTTCAGAGGCCATGGAGACTCTGACGAGGATCAAAGAAGAGTTAGTCCCAGTCCCAGGGTCTGTGAATGGGGTCAACGCTCTGGGACTAGTTGTCTTCTCCATGTGCTTCGGATTTGTGATTGGAAACATGAAGGAGCAGGGCCAGGCCCTGCGAGAGTTCTTTGATTCTCTCAACGAAGCCATCATGAGATTGGTAGCAGTGATCATGTGGTATGTATTTCCATTTGCTCTGTATGCTCTGTAGAAGATGCTTATTGCCATCAACTTGTGTTCTGTTCTGAGGAAGATGCCACCAGGCAGAATGGCCAATTGCAAAGATTTCATCCGGGTAAGCATAAGAAAATCAGTGACTTTCTGGGCTGACAGTAGCCTTGAACGTATCTGTGAACCTGTCTTCATTAGTTTGCTTCCTTGGTTTTGAAAGACGTCAACTCCTTTATTCCAGTGCTGATGGCATCCCATTGCTCATTCCTCTTTTATAACTAATTAGCTATTCATTCAATACATATTTTTTTTATTATCTCCTCTATCAGTTCAGTTCAGTTCAGTCACTCAGTTGTGTCCGACTCTTTGTGACCCCATGAATCGCAGCACGCCAGGCCTCCCTGTCCATCACCAACTCCCGGAGTTCACTCAGACTCACATCCATCGAGTCAGTGATGCCATCCAGCCATTTCATCCTCTGTCATCCCCTTCTCCTCCTGCCCCCAATCCCTTCCAGCATCAGAGTCTTTTCCAATGAGTCAGCTCCTCGCATGAGGTGGCCAAAGTACTGGAGTTTCAGCTTTCGCATCATTCCTTCCAAAGAACACCCAGGGCTGATCTCCTTCAGAATGGACTGGATCTCCTTGCAGTCCAAGGGACTCTCAAGAGTCTTCTCCAACACCACAGTTCAAGAGCATCAATTCTTCAGCGCTCAGCTTTCTTCACAGTCCAACTCTCATATCCATATGTGACCACTGGAAAAACCATAGCCTTGACTAGACGACCTTTGTTGGCAAAGTAATGTCTCTGCTTTTGAATATACTGTCTAGGTTGGTCATAACTTTTCTTCCAAGGAATAAGCGTCTTTTAATTTCATGACTGCAGTCACCATCTGCAGTGATTTTGGAGCCCCAAAAATAAAGTCTGATACTGTTTCCACTGTTTCCCCATTTCTTTCCCATGAAGTGATGTATACCAAGCATTTAATGCCAGGCACTATGGATATAGCACTGAGGAAAACAAAGATGTCCTAGATCTTACATTTTTTTTAATTCTTTTCCATTATAGTTTATTATAAAATATCGCATATAGTTTCCTGAGCTATACAGTAGGAATTTGTTCAGATCTTATATTCTTAAACAAATCAACAATATGCTTGGAGTCAAAGTGCTATGGAGAAAAAATAAAATAAAACATGGGATTTTATTTTATATACTATCATGTGGTATGATAAAAAAATAACTGAGGAGGAGGCTTAAAATTTGCCTTGGTTGGGACAGAAAGGCCTCTGAAAAGATAGATGACATTTTTTGCTGAGCTCTGAATGACCGGGAGAAGCTAGCTACAAAATGGTGAGAATCACATTCCCAGGAGAGGGAAAAGCAAAGGCCGAGGCCCCTGAACCATCAGAAAAACTGAGCTCTCCTCTCCTCTACTTCAGTCCTAAGACGGAAGTGTAAATGGCCCTTCTGCACCTAGTGTGAGGGACTCATGGGGAGTGTTATAGAAAGCCAAGCCACAATTTGTAACAAGACTTCCTTCAGAGAAAGCTGAGAGCGGGAAACAAAGGAAAAGACTAAATCCACAGAGGAACACTGACCTTGGAAAAATAAACTCTCCCCAGCAGGGAAGAACCCAGTGATCGGTTTAAACCTCCTGTGAGGGTTGCTTTCCTTTTATCCTTTATTTTAAATCCAGACTCCCTCTTGGCACCTGAGGCAGGAAGGCATCCATTTCTAAGAAAAGCACACACCAACGTGATTAAAAATATCCTTAGTTTTTATTGCCACTGAATCCCAGAGAACCCATTTTTCAGGAGTTTGTACAAGATGGATATGAAGTCGGAAACACAAAGATGATCAGAGTGTGGTCTCCATAGGCATCCCCATTGAAATGCTGGGGGCCCTCCTTGGAAACCTTGGCAGGGCTGAAAGTGGACATTTATCTTCATATTATTAAAATGCCTCTACCTTTCACCTCTTTTATGAAAGAAGTCTATTCAAAGGCTGCTGAATGAACCTCACATGTAGCTTTTCTAGCTGTACATTTCGCCTGCACATTCAACACTGAGTTATTACATTTCTGAAAACAGGTACTCTCATAGTTTTCTGGCCTGTGTTTTTAAAGGGCTTTTAAAAGAACCATTGTATTTTTCAATATGAAAGAAGTCCTCCACAGTTCCCAGCAGACCCTTCTCCTGAAGGGTGATGACTTCTGTGTTTATGGTAATGGGAGTTGGGTTGTAGTTGACAGCATACGTCAGACAAAGAGAGTTGAAAGCCAGGCAGCACAGCCTTGATTCAGTGTATACAATCCATTCCATGCCTCCGATGTTAATTCTTGCTTAGATGTAGAGCAAGATCTAGAAGAAGGATTGCAAATAGCAGTAGCAGCCTGTGGATAATAATTGCTTAACTAGAGCACTTAAACCTGATTGTGGAGGTACATACATGCGTGTTATTAACTTTGATAGCTGTGAATTTATTTTACGATTGCCTTCCACTCATCGCATATGGTGTTAGTTTTTCATTTGCACTATAACATATAATTTCCTCTTACAGTACATTCATTTACGTAAAAAAATAAATAAATACCACGTATGTAATATTATAACAAGGTTGTAATATAGGAAAAACCAATAAAAATGGTCCTTGATAAAGAGAGTTGACTGCAAATCTAAAACACTGAAATGGCATGGTATGCATCTTGGTTTAACTTGGAAATCAGTCTCTGATATGGGAAATGCTGCCCCCTCTGCCCTGCCCAGAAGTCTGGAAATTGGTTCGGTAGATTCTGACTGTTCAGGGTATTTAGCAGGGGAACAGGAGGTGGTGGGGAGTGCTCGGAGAGTGGATGGCATCTGAGGACTCCCAAAGCGACTAAGGTATTTAGGGGAAAAAGAGGTAAGTAACAAAACCTCTGAACCTACCATTTTTCTTGGCTTTGGAGGAAAAAAAAAAAAAAAACAACTGTGACCTAAAGAAATTCTGAGTGAGAGGAAAGCCTAAAGTACTATTTATATTTAAATGTATATTTTAAAAAAGGAAAGAAGGAAGTTCATAATTTCTGCAAGCCCTCATAGTATCCTGGGCAGAAAAGTCTGGACATCAACTCTCATTGACTTTTTCTTATCACTTGGTAATTTCTGTGGAATAGTTTGTTGGAAATCAGACTTCCAACTGTGCATGTGTTGCTTCTACATAGGTACGCCCCTCTGGGCATACTCTTCCTGATTGCAGGGAAAATTGTTGAGATGGAAGACATGGGAGTGATCGGGGGACAGCTGGCCATGTACACAGTGACAGTCATCGTGGGCTTGCTCATCCATGCCGTCATCGTCCTGCCCCTCCTCTACTTCCTGGTAACGCGGAAGAACCCCTGGGTTTTCATCGGAGGGTTGCTGCAAGCACTCATCACGGCTCTGGGAACTTCCTCCAGGTATAGATATATCCATGGCTTATTCCTATCAGAAAATATATTTCAAACCTTACTTTGAACCAGAACCTTCAGATTGGAGTAGCAGGGTACATTTTTTCCCCAGGTTTTAAATGTCTAGATGCATGAGTTGGCTTTTCCGACTCTGATGCTAATCAGACTGATTTGGGATTTAGGGAATGACTGGATATACACACTTTTAGAGGAAAAATAGAAATCAACTATCCTTTCCTGCCCACTCTCATCTCCCTTGTCCAGTTGCCATTTCCCTGAGATGGCAGAGCGTCGGCACAGGCTCTTCTTGCGGGAGTTGGAGAGTAATCACAAGCGATGCCTCATGGAGGAACCTAGAAGCAGAAGAGCTGTCAAATGATGCAGTGAAGGGACCCACCGTTCCTAATCCTGCTCCCCTATTTATAGTAGTGCTGACTTGGTTCCCTTTAATTTAGAATATGGGAGAGGAAGGAACTCTCTGTCCAAAGTACTAAAACAGACAGGCACAACAGTGGGACCAACTCCCTAAGGGTTGTCGCAAGAAGCAAATGAGGTAGGCCACGCTTCACGTGTCAGGATGGCCAACTGACATGTCCCGTTTTACTGTGCTCAGCTCCGCCACCCTGCCCATCACCTTCAAGTGCCTGGAAGAGAACAATGGCGTGGACAAACGCGTTACCAGATTCGTGCTCCCAGTAGGGGCCACCATCAACATGGATGGGACTGCCCTCTATGAGGCCTTGGCTGCCATTTTCATTGCTCAAGTTAACAACTTCGAACTGAACTTTGGACAGATTATAACAATCAGGTACAAGGAATATTCTACATGATGTTTTCTTTAGAATGCCTTTAAATGATGAGCTAGTGATCAGGGCGACCTGGATGAGGGTAACACCCAGGATGACACAAGGTCTGGTCCCTTACTCTATAGAACACTCGGTACTACTATACAAAGGGGACAGTGTGAGGGAGCCATGAACAGTCTCTTCCACAGATTTATTACTTTATGAATACCACTTCATATCTCGTCATAAAACATTTTCACATTGTCACATAAGCCTAGCAAATAGATATTTAACACACTAAGTTCCAGATGGGTTATGTGCCTTACAAATGAAATTCACATCGCCTCTGTAAAAAATATTGATAGTGCTACAGAACTTTGTTCATAAATCATTTTGCTTTTGAATTCATAAATTTGATTTTTTTCTGACCACAGTAGCCATAAAAGTTCAGTATCCCTTACAATCTTCTGCTTGGATAGAGGAGTTATTAGAAATAAATTGTTATTATAACTGTACAGTATTTTAGACCTTACAGATACTTTCAGGTACATGAGGAAGTATTCCATAACATCATAGTGGAAAGGCCAAAAGAACTTTTTGGCCAACCCACTATCTAGGTACAAGGTTCTTTATTTAGAAAAGGTTGTAATAGTAGGACCAACTCTCGAAGGGTTGTTGCAAGAAGCAAATGAGGTAAGCCATGCTTCACATATCAGGAGACACATAATAGGCATTTGATAAGTATTAGTTAATATGCTTATTAACTCAGTGGGTTTTTTTAACCATCTCATTTACACTTTTCTAAAGTGTGTCCTTAATTTGGCAAGTCAGACAGCACCACTGTGCATGTTTTATAGGCTCTGCTCTCTGTTTGGGGAGATTTAAACAAAGGTTTTCTGTTTGGGGACTTCCTCTGACAGCATCACAGCCACGGCTGCCAGTATTGGGGCAGCTGGGATCCCTCAGGCAGGCCTGGTCACCATGGTCATCGTGCTGACATCTGTGGGCCTGCCCACCGACGACATCACACTCATCATCGCAGTGGACTGGTTCCTGTGAGTACACTCGCACTGCAGCATCCGGCTTGCCGTCGTGGGGGCTCCTCTGTCATCTTAGCACGCCAGACAGCCTGGCACCCCTGCCAAAGGGCTCCAGGAAGCGGGGCAACTTGGCTTGTAATTACTGTGCTCCCTGCCTGATCGCGGCGGCTATCTGGAGCCTGAGTCCCAGACTCTATGCACACGCACCCCCTTATCAGCCCACAGGGCACATCTGGCTGTTACACTTCTCACTCCATAAAGCCATTTGGGGATTGGGAAACCCACCGTCTGCAAAGTCAACATAAATCAGTGAAGTCAGTTCCGAATTGCACAACACGTCCCCATGGCGGCTGGGACAGAAGTGTGGGCCTCCCAGGCTGGCTCAGACTTTCTCCTTGTACTTCCCATTCCAATGGCGTAATACAGGGCAGATGTTCCCATCTGATCCCCACAGGGAGCGGGGCGTCCCCAAAGACAGTGGAAAGAGAGCTGGCGTCATTAAGTGGAATTGATTTTTTGGCTCTGGAGAAAATTCCAAGAACAGTACCCTAGACCCTAATCTCTAGGGCCGATCCCTCTGCCCTTTTCCCCTCACCCTTCCGACTGACACATTCCACTCCTCTTCTTTCCCTTCCACTTACAGAATTTCTCCCCAGGATGCCCAGGTTGAAAGCCTAGAAGGATGCAGTAGGTGCTAGAGTCTACAAAGACGCTGTGAGCTAGATCCAATGACTTCAGAAGCTCAGTGTGCTCAAGGCACTATAAGGTGGGGGGGGGGGAGGTAATTAACTGAAGCGTGAAATCCACAGTCACTTGGATCTGGACTTGTGCCCTGCCCCTGTGTGATCCTGGGAGGTTACCCAGCCACCCTAGTTTCCTCCTCTGTAAAATGAAGACAGGAATGTCTTCAGTGGTGCTATGAGGATTAAATGCAGTGGTACATAGGAAGCATTCGTCCCACTATCTGCCCCACAGTCCTACTTGATTAATGTGAAGACTTTTATAGCGTAAATTGGTGGTTCTCAAAGGTTTTAGTCTCAACCCCTTTACATTTAAAAAATTGAGGACTCCCAAAACTTTTTATCTGTATGGGTCATATCTATTAATATCCATTTAGGGAAAAGAATGACACCATTTTACATCTTTGAAAATCTCCTTAAAATCCAGTTTAATACAAGACTAACTGCTTCTGCCTTCAATCTCTTTTGTTATCTTTTGTGTTATGTTGTAGTATTCTAGAAACTCCACCAGATAGACATTCATGAGAAAGTGAGACGGAAAGGGGCAAATAATATCTTGGCATTATTATGAAAATTGTTTTTGCCTTAGGGACCCCCAGGGGTCTCTAGAGTCCAATTTGATACCTTCTGGTAATAGGAAGGAAAGAGAACCAAAGATTAATTTTAAATAGAAGGAGACAGGGAAGCAGAACTTAAGAGATGCCCCCAGTGACTTAGCTGGCTAGTTCAGAACATGAGCTGAAAGCTCCTGACGTTTACTGGAACTTCGCTTTTCACTCCTCCGTGCTCTTCCCCAGGGACCGCCTTCGCACCACCACCAACGTGTTGGGAGACTCTCTGGGAGCTGGCATTGTTGAACACTTGTCACGACATGAACTAAAGAACCGGGATGTTGAAATGGGTAACTCAGTGATTGAAGAGAATGAAATGAAGAAACCATATCAGCTGATTTCCCAGGAAAGCGAAATTGAAAAATCCATGGACAGTGAGACCAAGATGTAGACTAACACAAAGAAATGCTTCCTTGAGCTCCAGGTGTTTGAAAACCGTTATACAATGTTTCCATCTCATCACAAACTCATTCTCGTGTCAGCCCCTTACCTCCCTTCTCCTCCCTGCCCTGACAGGATTGGGACGTAGTCATCCAAAATCAAGGGAGGATTTTGCAGTGGCCAAAATGTGTAGTTTTCATCCCAGCCTTGAAATTTTTAAGTCATTTCATGTTAGTCTTATCTAATAAGGTACTGAGATCAAAAATAGTCCTGATCAGATCTTACAAGTTTCTGTGGCACACAATCCTGTAAATGTGATAGATCTTATAATTTAAAGACTCAAATACTCAGCTAAAATCATAGATTTAAATCAACGTTCAGAATGGAAATATCCTTCAGAATACAATTCAGTTTTAGGATCAAAACAAAACAAATTGATCAGTAATGGGTTATTAGTTGGATATTAAGAAGGTTGTTTTTCCCCCTTTCTCCTATGATTTCTGTCCTTATTTTATTAGTGGCAGGACAATATTAATACACACCTAGCACAGCTGTAAGGAGGCATGTAAAGAGAAATTTCCATGTGGCCATGGGGAAGCTATGAAGTCTTATCTCTAGGCCTCAGTGTTCCCATCTATAAAATGAGCAAGTGCCTTAGATGCCTTCATGATTGATTCCAGTCCAAACATCAGGTGGCACCATGAAAGAACATCTCCTCCAATTCCCCTCAGAATGTTCTGTAGCAAGGATCATTCCATGGAGAATGGGACTTTCAAAGCAGACGTTCATTGCGAATGAACGTTTCTAAATAGTGGGGGATGGCTGTGTGGTTTATGAGGTACTGTGTCCAAAATGTCAGTTACATGTCACCAGACTGGAGGCATTCCAGGAGTGGAGTTGTTCATGAAACTCTGCTTAGTTCTTCCCAAGAGGGGACGTATTCCTTTCTTTCTTCCCAGATTTAAGGGACTCTTCTGGGAAGGATGTCTCCCACCACTCCTCAACTGACCATAGGCTTTTCGAAAATAAAAAGTAAGACTATCAGTTAACAAGGGTGCTTACCCGTCTTACTTTGGAACACTAAAGAGCCAGCCAGGAAAGAATGGAGCATGGTTGACATTATAAACAGAGGATTTTAAAACACCAAGATTATAAGTCATCTTTAAGGAAAAGGTGTTTTTTTTTTAATATACCTGAAACACGTTTTCTCTTTAGTTCAAAAATCATTCCCTAAGGAAGTCTGCAGATTAAAATATAAGGTCACTTCTTATATTATTTTAAATAAGTCAAATGAATGAGCTCTGTCTCTACTACAGGTCCCAAAGTCAGGTAGGTGGTCTCTTATTTGAAAAGGTTTTTGACTCTCATCAAAAGTTCTCAGAATGAGTAAAACAAGATATTTCTTTGTGCTGGAACAAAAATCTTAAGCTGGAGTGGTGTTTGATTTGATTGTGTCCATGAGAGAAATAGTAGAAGATGAATCGGTATGAAGCCATGTCAGCGTGGTTCCAAGAAAAAAAAAAAAAAGACTTTGGGGCATTAGTTTCAGGCAAGGCAGCTATCAGGTTTAGAGGAGATTAATTTTTTTTTTTTACCTTGTAAAGAATATGCAATCAAAGATGTGAAATGGGAGCTGTCAGACAATACCAACTGTGTTTGAGTTTCTGACTGAAAATGGTGAAGAATGGACTTAATTGTGCTAACAGACTGAAAATCTAGACATACATCCTCTGATACACAATTAGAGATATTTTTATATAGATCGCAAGCATTACATGTGTACAAAAGGTAACATTAGGCTGTGGGGGAATAACCATTTAGTGTCAAGACTCTATTTGGGAAATACACTACAAAACTTAATGTATTATCCATGGCTGTCATGACACCAGTAGAGCAAAAATTAATCATGTCAAATTAACTCTGTTACACAGTGTGATCTTTTTTAATACTAACCGTCTCTTACGGAAAGCAGATCCTCTGAGATGACCCTCTCGCCAGCCCATCACAGGCTCTGCATATCACTTGTACCCAGTGTGGACTGAGAAGCGTTACTTTGTAGATGTATTTTCAATAAAGAAAAAAATTAGTTTTACATGATATCTTTGCATGTTGTTATTATTCTTCTCCCTGAAGGAAAATAAACTTTTCATTCAAGGAAGTATTTCAGTGAGGTCAGGATAATGCTGGGAAGTCTGCCTTGCAGTTTTTTGTTTTTGTTTTTTTCTTTTTTATATTTTACTAGGTAAAATATTGGAAGGCCCAGCTAGGGAACCCAAACACAAGAAAATCAGAAAGGACATACTCTCCCTGCTCAACTCCTAAACTGAAGCTGGAAACAGGAGGAGATGAGGGAAGCATTTTGCTTTAACAGCCTGCATTTACTTGCTCATTTCGGATTCAATTTCTGCAATAGAGTGAATCATTTCCATGTTGGGATTAATTAGAAAAGTGTAATGCCACCGGTGGTTCTTCCAAAAAAAAAAAAGTAATTTCCTGTCTGACCTTCAAATTAGGTAGATTTATCTATGTGATGACTGCTGCCATTTGTGAAAAGAGCTGAATGAGATCTCAAAGGATATTTCAGAAACAGCCAATGTGCCAGGGAACCGTTCTATTCATAAAGTATGAATTATGAGTAACTGCTTTTTTTTTTTTTCTGTCATGCTTTTTAATAAAGAACTGAAAGGCAGTACCATGGAATGCCCAGATTAAAGTTGTGTCTGGAGACCTTTTAATCTAACCCTCTACCAGCAGGTGGCAGCCACCTAGACGAGGGTGTCAAGTATGGTCGGCAAAACCCCTAGATCAGGGGTCCCCAACCTCTGGGCCACAGTAACGGTATCTCCTGTCAGCAGCATTAGATTAGAAATAAAGTGCACAGCAAATGTAACGCGCTTAAATCATCCCAAACCCTCCCACCACCACCACCCTATCTGTGGAAAAGTTGTCTTCCGCGAACCCTATCCCTGGTGCCTGAGAGGTTAGGGGACCACATGTCCCATCCATGCGAAGACTTCAGTGAGCTCATACAGCCCGTGAAACTGTAGGGAAAGTCCTGGGCATTTGCCTTTCTGCATGGGAGCAATCTTTCACTTCCATCAATTTCTCTAAAGGATCTTTTGACCAAAACATTTACAAATCACTGTTTGACCAGTCTTTTTACAAGGCATCTATGATATTTCAACGGTTGGGTGGAGAAATGCCCACAGCCTGAGGGAATCAAACCAGCTCTGGCCACCCTATGATATCCACATCTATGGGACTCTGGATACAGAAGCAATCAGGAAAGGGCCACAAAAATTCCCCCTAGGAAGTGCTTCTTCCTGCAGTCACCAGTTTCCTTCCCGTCCCAGTCGAAGCTGGATTTTGCCTCCGCCCCCAACCTCCACAGCCACGCCTGAAGCTGGTCATCGGCCTGGGGAAGATCTGGAGACGCCGTTAGGGTCGAGGGACGGGGCAGCCCCGTCGCTGTGCGCCTAAGGCGGTGATGGGGAAGCCGGCACAGATCCCTCTGTGTGGGGGTCATAGATCTGTTCACAAATGGAACTTTGGAAATTTTTCAGATTCACAACTTTTTTTTTTTAATGTTTCTGATGAAACATTAAGCACACTCCTAACAAATTTTCTTACCATCCAGCACTGTGAGAAGTTGAGTCTTTTCGTGATTCCCATATGTATCCCTTCAGCGCCACTGCCCTTCTCTAAGCAGGATTTTTCTCTCCTAGGCTGAAAAATCTCACGTTCCCAGTAAAATCCCTTCTTTTCTTTTCTTTTTTTTTGGTAAGTCTTTATTCATATACAGAGCGCTGAAAATAGAGATTTTGCTGCTGTTAGCTGCGTCGCTGGAAGGGGCAAGCGGGGACGCGGAGGGGCAGGCGCGCCCCTCCCGGGTGGCCCGCGGGGCCCTTGACCTGAGGCTGCTGTCAGTCATCCGGCCTCCGCGGCGGCGCGCTGCCCCTTCTCGCACCCGGGTGGTCCCAGAACTGGGGCAACAATGACCGGCTCTGTGTGGCCTGTACCGGGGCCCAGAGCCGTTGGTAGGCGTCATGCCGAAAGCAGACTCCGAATGAATAAACCGTCAGCAAAAGCCGAGAAGCGAGAGCCGAGAAAGCTAAGTTCGAGGAAGGCCGAGCTCTAAGAGAGAAAAGGCGGAGATTGGAAAACTTGGGGATAAATGAAGCCGGGTCTGGGCGAGCGATACCCATAGTAGCCACCGGGGGAGCCCGGAGCTCTTCGCAGGAAGGAACTGCACTTCCTCTTGGAGAACTCTCTTGAATTAGCTCAATATGAAATTCCAAGGTCTGCAATGCAGAGGGAAGATCAATATGTGAAAGCCATCAAGGGGTTCAAAATTCTGCCCCGCCCCACTTCCCTTTTCCCTCTGGTCATCCTACTTCTCCAGTCCTCTCTCCCAGGAGCCTCTTCCTTTCTGGATATTCTCTGTTTAGTCTCCCCGTTGGACCTGCCTTTCTCTCCTCCCACTTCCTTTTTGGTACCACCTTGTTCTAGATTATTATCTTCACATCCTATCACTTATGTTTCCTAAGCACAAAACAGGTACTCAGAAAGTGGCATGGGGATTTTTTTTTTTTTCAGCTCATCTTCCTTTATGCCTGCAAAACTTCCCTCCTTATCCCTGCAAAACCAGTGTCTCAACCTTCAGTTTGGAAACAGTCTCATTTTATTGAACATACACATTCAAGTAGGATTGTTAGATAAAATACAAGAGAGCAGATAAATCTGAATACTAGCAAATAATGTTTTAGTTTGAATATTAAATAGCAAATAATGTTCTAGTGTAAGTGAGTCCCAAAATATCATAAGGGCAACCTGTATCTTTTAGTTAACTTGGCTACCCTACATACAAGTGAAATGAAGAATTCAAGACTATGCTTGCTTCATTGAAATGAATATTATAGGTGACAGAGTTCGTGTGATTGTTAAAATAATTATCCTAATTTTTAATTTCTCTTTGTAGACAAAAACAAGTGTAAAAGGCAGCCCAAATCTGGGACATTTCTTCCTGTTTATTTACTTTGGGGACTTCATCACTTATTATGTGCTTGTAAATCACTGCATGGTCTTAAATAAATTAAATAGTGTTTCAGTTGTCCATGCTTGAAATATTTTAGACTCACGTCTGTTTTTCTTCTCTTTTCATTTTCCCCCTTTCCTTCTCTTACCCCGTCCTCCTGTCCTCCCCTGCCCCTACCCAACTCCAAACATAAGATATTTTCTGTAATCTGTTACAGAGCTGAGCAATTTGGCATTCACATATTGTTTTCCAATGTGAACATATTTTTTTTCATTTGGGGTGCTCTTTTTAGAAACGCACCCATATTCTTTTCATATTGCACTATCCAAAGACCGTCATTTTCCAGCTATTGTAAAGTTGGAAAGGAGGCATTTTTTAAAGTCTTCTGAGGAAACTGCAACCTCTGTGGTTGGGCATCATTCCCACAAAGCCCCTTCTTTCAGCTGAGGCTGAAGGATATTAAAAAGCAGGGCCCAACTGGTGCTACAGAAGGAGCACAAAATATGTCTCTTAAAAATCGTAAAGTCTTTCCCAGTAATCACATACACACAGCCAGCTTATGGTGGGTCTTGCAGAAGATGGTGTCAGATGACAACTTTTGGGTTTCCTTCCAACTCTGTAGGTTCAGGAGACTTTAAAAAAAAAAATGCTGAAGGCAGCCAGCCAGGAGCTTGCAGACATAGCAGGAAAAATAAAGAAGACCATCCAAGAGTCATCTCAGCCCCCAAAGGAACTGACGATCCATCTGGGGATAACTTAGCACTCAAAGTTCTGTCAACAACACAAGTCTGAAAACTGTCACCAAATTCCGTGGCATTGGCACTACAGGGCTTCAATAAAGAATTATTCCATGTAAGCTGATGATGAGCCATTAGCTGAAGAAGCAGAACGTCTACACATGTGTTAGGAAACTAACACAGCTAGGCCTAAAAGTATCAGTACCTTCATGCTTTCTCAAACTTAAAGGCCTTTGGCTGGCTTCAGAGTGATGGTTGAATCCAAACCTGTACATGTGCTGGCTGAATCCACACTATTAACCCTAAGTTCTTGGGCAGTTTCTTCAAGGTCTCTGAACGATCTTGCTTAACCCTGGAACATAATCTATTGGCTTCATGGTGATAGTAGTTACCTGGACAAGGAAATGTGAGTTCAAGTCCCTGGCTTGCTTTTTTTTCCTTTCTTCTAGTTATTTTTTATTTGGCTGTGCTGGGTCTTAGATGAGGTGTGCAGGATCTTTAGTTGTGGTATGCAAATTCTTATTTGTGGCATATGGAATCTTGTTCCCTCCCTGACCAGGGATCGAACCTGGGCCACCCCTGCATTGGGAACCTGGAGCCTTAGCCATTGGACCATCAGGAAAATCTCTGACCTGTTTTTAGCCAACTGTGGTACCTTGACCTAAACCTTCAGGCTCCCCTGTAAGTCCTCATCTGTACATGTGGAGGTTAAATGAAACCCAGATTCTCCACACCAATTTTCCTCCCAGGTTTCCATATACCAGAGGAGGTTGAATGGGGCTCTGTGGTCAACCACACTTGGCTTCAGCTTTCCTTATCATCAACAGGTATAATAAGACCTCCTCCGTAACATATAATGAGAATTAAATAAATGAAAATTATAAAATTCTCAGCACAGCTCATGGCACTTAGGAAGATTCTTAAGGTGTCTAGAATAAAACCAGCTTAGTAGAAAAGAAGAAGTGCACGGATGATGCTGGAGGAGGGGAAGGTGGATCCTGACTCCATCTGAGCCCACAGAGCAGGAAGGAACTCCCTGAGGATGCCACAGACCAGCCTCCTCTGGGAGGGAGGTTTTGCGGAGGCCCATCACCCCTAGAAACGAGTATCCTGAGAAACTGCCAGGCCGGAGGGGCCCAGGCCTCTGCGTGCACCCGGGGTACAGGCAATCCCTGCCAGTCTCCTCCGAGGCTTTTGTCAGGCCCAGCTCTCCCAGCAGCCCCGCGCTGCATGGCGGTTTTGTCAAGGGCACAATTCGACACTCTGAGGGGACCACCCAGCTTCCTCCCGGGTCTCCCAGAGAACAAAACCGCCTCTCTGTGTGCCAGCGACCTCCCCCCTCTGCCAGGCCCCCTCCAGCCGCCCTGCTGCCTGCCAAGGGGAAACGGAGAGGCAGTCAGGCCCACACTCTGTGGGAACCCACGGGCGGGTGCGCTAATGAGCTGCCCCCAGCTCCAGGCCAGACTCTCGGCACCTGGAATACTGCTGCCACCCTGTGGCAGAGCTCTCTCTCCAGGCTCTCCGGAGGGCCCCTCCAGACCAGACGAGGCGGAGGCGCCGGGCACTTGCTGGAAACATGACTGAGACTGGAGCAAACGCTAGAGAGACAGAAAATGGTGCAGGAGTCTGAAAGAAAAGGGAACCCGAAGTAGTGTATGTCTGTGACAGGGATTCTCAAAGTGTGGTCCCTGAACCAGCATGATCAGTATCGCCTGGGAATTGACTAGAAATGCAGATTCTCAGATTCCACCCTGGATCTACAGAATCAGAAAAGCCCAGCAGGCTGTTTTTACAAGTCCTCCAGGTGATTCTGAAGCACATTGGAGTTTGAGAACTACTGGTCTAGAATCTAAAGAGAAATGGACTCTGGAATTGACAGACCAGGGGCCTAATCCCGGCCTTGCCTGTTAACTGTGTGACTCTGGACCAGTTAATTCACTTCACCATACCTCAATTGGCTCATCCGTATCAGGGTCATAATCATTCCTATTTTCTAGGATCTTGTTGAAGATTCTATCGGAAACACAGGTAAAAGGCTAGCACATGCCTGATCAGTGGGGCATGTCTGAGGTGTTATCATAATGGAGTCATAAACTTGTTTACAGTCTCACAAGGATAAACAGAGACGATGCTGCCTTTCATCTGTTTACTGTACAGATATTGATAGAGTGCCTGCCATGTGCAGGCAAAGTCATGAGCAATTTAAGAATAGCAATGTGGAAATGCATTCGAATAAACGTGGACTTATAAGGATGCCTTGGACTTAATACTAGTCCCTCCAATGTGATTGCATTTGGAGATGGGGCTTTAGGAGGTAATAGGGTTAAATGCAGAGAAGGCGATGGCACCCCACTCCAGTACTCTTGCCTGGAAAACCCCTTGGACAGAGGAGCCCGGAAGCCTGCAGTCCATGGGGTCGCTGAGGGTCGGACACAACTGAGCAACTTCATTTTCACTTTTCACTTTGATGCATTGGAGAAGGAAATGGCAACCCACTCCAGTGTTCTTGCCTGGAGAATCCCAGGGACGGGGGAGCATGGTAGGCTGCCGTCTATGAGGTCGCACAGAGTCGGACACGACTGAAGCGACTTGGCGGCAGCAGCAGCAGCTGGGTTAAATGAAGCCACAAGTATAGGGATCTAATTTGACAGAATTTGTGATCTTCTCTCTCTCTCTCTCTCTCCACACACACACACACATGTTAAGGAAATGTCATGTGAGCACACAGCAAGACAGCTGCTATCTTCAAGCTTGGAGGAGAGGCCTCACCAGAACCTGACCATGCTGACACTCTTGGATTCCCGGCCTCCAGGCTACGAAAAAAATGAAATCTCTGTTGTTTAAGCACCCAGTATGTGATATTTTGTTAAGACATAGGCTCAAATTGTAATCATTGTGAGGGATAACAAAGCTGTGTGAGAGCTTGGAGAGGGATTGGAGAACTATTTAAACAGTGTGGGAACTTCCCTGATGGCCCGGTGGCTAAGACTCCACACTCCCAATGCAAGGGGCTTGGGCTCAGTCCCTGGGCAGGAAACTAGCTCCCACATGCTGCAACTTCTTAGCTGGGATATTTCCCACAAGTGAAGTGAAGTCAAAGTCACTCAGTCGTGTCCAAGTCTTTGCAACCTCATGGACTATACAGTCCATGGAATTCTCCAGGCCAGAATACTGAGTGGGTTGCCATGCTCTTCTCCAGGGGATCTTCCCAACCTAGGGATCGAACCCAGGTCTCCTGCACCGCAAGTGGATTCTTAACCATCTGAACCACCACGGATCCTCTATTTTATCTCTCACTTCTCTGTTGGTCCTTCAGGTTGACAAACCCAGTCCTTACCCAGCTAAATAGTCTTCTGTGGTAACTTGGCATCTTTCAGTGCCATTCCCTAGACTTTCTGCTCCCTCTTCTCTTCTCCACCTTCTTCCTCCAGCCCTGGGACTCACTCCCACACACACAAGGTTACTGTTCAGACCTGCTGGCTGTCGGCCTGATATCCACACTGCACAGGACATGAGAGAGGTCTGAGTGAGCAAACCATACCATAATACCCTCTACTGGCACAGGGCAGCCCAGCACAGAGCTCTCTGCCCATGGAGTTCTCCTTAACTTGGGTAACACCAGCTTCTTAAAGAAGGTACTTCTCTCCTGGCTGCATCTCTTTTAATAGCTACCCCCATAATTGGAAGGGATGGGGTTCTGCCCCCCACTGTGCTTCCTCCATCAATCTCCCAGTGAAACCCTGACTGTCTAGTTCACCAGGCCTGGGTTTTGATAAGCTAAGGAAAGACGTGAGGAAATTGAGACAATCTCTCTTCACAATGTCTGCTCTCGGGTCTGTTGCCTTGAAATAAGATCTTATTTTGAGAATCAGAACGTGAATCCCATTGATTTCTTTCTGCGGTAATTATCTTAATTTCTTGAGGCAGATAAGTGTCCTTAGCCAGACTTGGCAGAAAATATATTCTGAAAAATAAAACAGGAAATCTTGTCAA
Source organism: Nanger dama (assembly GCA_917880005.1). Classification (NCBI taxonomy): domain Eukaryota; kingdom Metazoa; phylum Chordata; class Mammalia; order Artiodactyla; family Bovidae; genus Nanger; species Nanger dama. Next base: position 1,872,853 of record CAKJTW010000040.1, read on the forward strand.
CTTTTTCCTGCCAAAATATTATGTAATCATTATAATACCAATTATTATTATAGAAAAATGAGGCTTTAGTGATTAGGGAAATTTCACTGGGATTCTTTTTCATTCAGGTGATTTTTCCAGTGTCTTTTCAAAAATGCTCTTCACTTCTATCTAAGAAGTCCCTTTTGGACTTCCCTGTTGGCTCAGACAGTAAAGCGACTGTCTACAATACGGGAGAGCTGGGTTCAATCCCTGGGTCGGGAAGATCTCCTGGAGAAGGAAATGGCAACCCACTCCAGTACTCTTGCCTAGAAAATCCCATGGACAGAGGAGCCTGGTGTCCATAGGGTCTCAAAGAGTTGGACATGACTGAGCAACTTCGCTTTCACTAAGAAGTCCCTTTAAGATGTATTCATTTATGAAATTTAAGCTACGTTAGGCATTTATGTCTGGCATAGGTTTCTCCCCGTCAGTGTCCTCCAGTTGTCCCCTCCATGAGGTTGTGACTTGCCCTGGGTCAGGTTGCCAGTCACCTGGGTCCTTTGCTGCACATGGAAGGAAAGACTATGGATCCATGTTTGGGAAACCTGGCGAGTTACAGACCATGGGGTTACAAAGAGTCGGACAGGACTTAGCAACCAAACAGCAACAAACAACGTGCTGGGGAAAAAGCTGAAGAGTGTTAGAGCTCAGACCCTGTCAAGGACTCCAGCCCCTGCAGGGTCATGCTTGAACCAGCCCCAGCCATTTTTCTTGATTAAGAGTCCTCTTGAAGTGGAGAGGAGGCTTGAAGTAAAAATAATGGGCATGTTTTTCAAATCCACTCCCCAAAAGGACAGGAAAGCTTTGACGTAGGAAAAGGGTCACCATTTTCTATTCATTTCCTGCCTTAAGGGAAATAAGAAACTAGAGTGACACTCCCAGGGGCCATTATTGGACGAAATCAAGAAGTCTCTCTAAGTAGAATGGAAAGGACTTCCTCACCTACATTTCTCAAACGCCAAACAGATGCTCCCTTGTTCCCACCTTGGCCCAGCTATGCCTTTCTGAGATGCAAGTTACCCCAGAGTAGTTAAGCAGTCAGGGCCTTGCAGTCAGGAGCCTCAAGTTCAAATCAGACACTTCCAGTTACTCAATATGTGTCCTGGGACACTAATGTCACTTCTCTGAACTTAATGTTTTCTCATCTGGTGGTTTTCTGGGGTTTTAATTAGGCAATGCTTAGCTCAGCAGGTAAAGAAACTGCCTGCAATGCAGGAGACGCGAGTTCAATCCCTGGGTTGGGAAGATCCCCTGGAGAAGGAAATGGCAACCCACTTCAGTATTTTTGCCTGAAGCATCCCACGGACAGAGGAGCCTGGAGAGCTACATTCCGAAGGGTCACAAAGAGTCGGACATGACTGAGCACACACAGCATACATGTATCTCATGGCCAGCACACACACACGCTAGAGCTGAGTACAGCTGAAAATCCGTGTCCAGTCCAGCCACACGAGGCATTTGCTGCTGTGTCATTTCTAATTGGTCAGCATCCATGCATCAGTGATTGCAAAGTACGTTCACTATCACCTCCAGGTACTTTATCATTAATGCTGTTATTCCTCTTGTTTTCACACTGTGTATCCCTGGTGGCTTTATCTAGAGAGAGACAGGAGAGAGAGAGATCTTACCACAGGATGGCAGCAAATGATCTTCAAAGTCCTTCCCAACTCTAAAATTTCCTGAGTCTCCAAAAATGATCTATAGCTAGAACTGAGTAAGGCCAAAGAGAACTCGTGTCAAAGCTCTGGGAGGTGGTGAAGGACAAGGAAGCCTGGTGTGCTGCAGTCCATGGGGTCTCAAAGAATCGGACAGGACTGAGCGACTGAAAAACAACAAAAAGAGGGCTGAACTGTAACGACTGCAACTCCAGCAAGTTGCTAGAGCCGTGAGGAGCACCCTTCTCTGCTCGTTCCCATCCAGGCAAGAATCTTCAGGGGCTGCTTGGAGAGTCTATGGATGTTCCCAGAGCTCACAGCATTTCTCCACCTCCCTGCCTTCCTTCTCTTTAATCCTTCAGTCTCCCTTGATTGTGTATAATCTCTCTCTCTCATTCTCTCTGGCCCTCACACTGAGAATCAGACAGCTTACAAGTTTTTCATTTCTATTCCCCTAAGGTATTATCTCTCTCATAATGATTCCTCTGGCTCTGTGTTCTGAAGCTTGTCCCCACTGACATGGTCCAGGATCCGTATGTGTGTGTATATATATATATATACCACATCTTCTTTATCCATTCATTTATTGATAGACAGTTATGTTGCTTCTATGTCTTTGTTACTATAAATAATGCTGCTATGAACACTGAGGTGCATGTATCTTTTCAAATTAGTATTTTTGTTTCCTTTGAGTATATACCCAAGAGTGGAATTGCTGGCTTATTTGGTAGTTATATTTGAATTTTTGAGAAACCTTCACACTGTTTTTCACAGTGGATGAACCAATTTACATTCCCACCAGAAGTATGCAAGGTCAACACATATTTATCATGTACCCCAACTCTGGCTTTAGAGAGGTAAGTTTGAATCTGGACTCTGCTGTCTGCTAATTGTGTGACTTGGGGAAGGTTTACACCCTCTCTGAGCCTCGGTGCCTTCACCTGTCAAATGGAGATATAACAGCATCTGCCTTGCTACGGTAGCTGTGAGGATAGGTGATCGTGCACACGTAGAGCAGGTAATCACAAAACAAGAGGCTTTACTGTCACAAGACAGATTCAAGGAATTTATAACCTAATGGGGAGCAGAGATACGGTTACAACACAAGAAAACACTGCCAGGCTTTCCTGGTGGTCCAGTGGTTAAGAATCTGCCTTGCAATATGGGGCACACAGGTTCGATCCCTGGTCCATGGGGCAACTAAGCCTAGGAGCCACAGCTATTGACCTGTGCTCTGGAGGCTGAGAGCCGCAACTACTGAAGCCCATGTATGCAGAGACCATGCTCCAAAACAAGAGAAGCCACTGCAGTGAGAGGCCCATGCCCCGGAAATAGAGTAGCCCCTGCTAACCACACGAAGGCCCGCCTGCAGCAACGAAGATCCGGCTTAGCCAGAAGTAAGTAAATAAAATATTTTTAAAAAGAAAACACTGCCAGTGTTCACATGGATTCTTACGTCAGGGATTCAGAAGAGTTGAAGTGCTAGGAAATCAGTCTCTTCCTCGGGTGACATAATTCAGAGGCTCTTGCAGACTGAAAAAATCCAGGCAGTTAATTATAAAACAAATCACATTACCCTGGTAATAAGTATTTATTACCCTGCAAATTAAAAAGTCAGTTTTCCCAGCTCTCCTTCAGCATGTCACAGGGCTCCTCAGCTAGAATTCTCCAAATGGGATGTCTGACCCATAGTCACATGCCCATTCATAATTCTATCTTAACATCAATATTTTGAGCACCTACTGTTAACCAGCCAAGCTCAGACCCTAGCAGGGAAAAAACCATTAAAAGAGCTATAGTGTTTGTGTAACTGGGCTTCCCTGGTAGCTTAGTTGGTAAAGAGTCTGCCTGTAATGCAAGAGACCCCAGGTCGATTCCTGGGTCAAGAAGATCCCCTGGAGAAATGATAGGCTACCCACCCCAGTATTCTTAGCCTTCCTTGGTGGCTCAGCTGGTAAAGAATCCACCTGCATTGCGGGAGACCTAGGTTCGATCCCTGGGTTGGGAAGATGCCCTGGAGAAGGGAAAGGCTACCCGTTCCAGTATTCTTGCCTGGAGAGTTCCATGGACAGAGGAGCCTGGCGGGCTCCAGTCTATGGGTGGCAAAGAGTCGGACATGACTGAGCAACTTTCACTTTACAACCACTTCACATTTGTGTGATTAGTACTAGGAGAGAGTTAGACGGGAATTTCAGTGAAACTGTCACTGTGAACTGGGTATATCTTCCTCTCCCCAAACCTCTCAGAGCATTATTCCAGCTCTCTGCCCCTGAGCGTGACTATGCCTGAACTACTCGCACAAGATTATTCTATTTTTAAGGATTTCCAGGCACTGGCTTTAGGATCTAATGGCCCCTCCACATGAAATGCTCTGGTTTAGTTAAATTGTAATTTCTCTAGCCACATATAATATAAAACCCATCAAATACAATATACATGGAATCTAGAAAGATGGTATAGATGAGCCTGTTTGCAGGGCAGCAGTGGAAACACAGACATAGAGAACAGACTTAAGGACAAGGGCAGAGGGAGGGAGGAGAGGGTGAGATAAGTGGAAAGAGTAGCGTGGACGCATATACACTCTGCCAGATGTGGGACAGATAGCCAAAGGAAATTTGCTATATGACTCAGGGAACTCAAACCAGGGCTCTGTAACAACCTAGAGGGGGTGGGAAAGGCTGGAAGCTGGGAGGGAGGTTCAAGAGGGAGGGGACATCTGTACATCTATGGCTAATTCATGTTAAGGTGTGGCAGAAATCACATCAATGTTGTAAAGCAATCATCAATCAATTAAATATAATTTAAAATTTTTAAATAAGACAAAAAGAAAACCCTCTTCAAGTAGAGAAGGGCAAAGCATATGTTGAAAGTCTTGTTATATACCAGGTGCCTCACAAGTCCTGTGAGGAGGCATTGTTATATCCATTTTACATGCAAGAAAGTTGAGGTTCAGGGGATAAGTAACTTAAGGCAAATTTTCCATCTGTGTCCAGGTCTATACCTGAAGCATGGGTTTCCCCCTTAGACTACTCTAACCCTAGAATTTAACTCTGACCAAGCACTGAAAATCCAGGACCTCATCTAAAACATACTATGGCATAATCTCATAGGTCAGTATTTTTCCAACTATGGGTCATCATTTTGGTGGGGTGGGTCCCAACCAGCATTTTTAATGAAAGAATAGAATAGAAAAAAAAAATACAACAGAGCCCAACATGTAGTAAAATATTGTTTTAGGAAATTTTTATTTCAATTATATATGTAGAGGTATAGGCTTGCATAGTGAGTAAATTACATTTCATGATTTTAAATTTTAAATCTACAGTTCCAAGCCTTTGCTGATCAATAACCAATCAATAACTTTTTCACCTCTTGAATTTAAGGGTCTGAGTGCCTTTGGTTTTCACAATTGCCTACCCTCAAGGAAAGTTCATCTTCCAAATACGAATACTTCTTAGGATGTGATGATTTGATCTGTCTTTGCTTTGCTTACTCTCTAGGCCCTGCAGACTCTTTTGCTACCCCACGGACTGTAGCCTGCCAGGCTCCTTTATCCATGGGATTTCCCACACAAGAATACTGAGTGGGTTGCCATTTCCTTCTCCAGGGAATCGTCTCTACCAGGGATCAAATCCACATCTTCTGCAATGGCAGGTGAGTTCACTACCACTGAGCCACCAATAAAAGTCCAGTGATTTAGACTTTTATCTTAAAGATCTAAATGTTCTACCAATATATATTTTCCAAATTCGGTTCTAGGCTCTGCTAAAATATATATTTATAACCCAACCTTCCAAAATCCCTACACGCTCCCATGAACTAGAAGATGAGCTCCATGACCAGGTGAAATTTCTCTTAGCTGTGTCTGCCAGCTGTGGAGGTAGTGGCTTAGTCACTGAGTTGTGTCCGACTCTTTTGACCTCATGGACTGTAGCTCGCTAGGCTCCTGTGTCCATGGGATATCCCAAATGAAGACACTTCAGCTCTGGAAACAAAACAAAGAGGAGGAACTCCTTGTTAGCACTGACATCTGGTGGTCACCAAGAGGCCGGCATCACAGTGTCTGGGCCGTTTTGAATTCATCATTTATATACAAAAATATAAATGTGAATGTATATATGCATGCATGTTCGTATGTATATGGTTTACTCTGTGCCAGGGACCAGAGCAGGAGCCAGATACCAACCTTGTTCTGTGCTTAGTCGCTCAGTCGGGTCCAAGTCTTTGTGACCCCATGGACTGTAGCTTGCCAGGCACCTCTGTCCATGGGGATTCTCCAGGCAAGAATACTGGACTGGGTAATCATGCCCTCCTCCAGGGGATCTTCCCAACCCAGGGATCAAACCTAGGTCTCCCACAGGCAGATTCTTAACTGTCTGAGCCACAGGGAAGACCTACCGCAGCCAAATTGACTCCTCATGTCCTCACACCCTTCCAGACTCACCTCCATTCTATTTGTAGCTAGACGCAGCAAGGTGGAGGGAAAGGACAGGGACTTCAAACATGCCAAGGTCAGGGGATCCTGGGTAAACTACTCAAATTCTGGAAGACTCCGTTGCATAATCAGGATAAGAAAATAACAACCTACAGTGGGCATGGGGTATCTTATTTTATTTAACCCTCAAAATATTTCCTTTGATATTAAGTTCCAGATACCTACTAAGCATTCAGAAAATACTGGTTTTCTTCCCCTTTCTGTCATTTTATGTAAGGCATTCACTAGTTGTCTTTCAAAGTCTAGAGTCCTACTTTGTTCCTGTCATGGCTTGCCGGCTTTACTCAATTAAAATAGTAACAAAGATTTATGGAGCGCTTACTATGTGCCATGAGATTTCTACAAGATATCTAAAAGTATTCTAAGAGATTTACATGGTTAAAATCAAGTCACAGGCTTCCCTGATGGCTCAGTGGTAAAGAATTTGCCTGCCAATGCAGGAGACGCAGATACGATCCCTGATCCAGGAAGATCCCACATGCTGCAAATCAGCTAAGCCCGTGTGTCACAGCTATTGAGCCTGTGCTCTAGAGTCTGGAAGCCATAACTACTGAGCCCACGAGCCCTAGAGCCTGTGCTCAGCAACCAGAGCAGACACCGCATTGAGAAGCCTGAGCACCGCTACTAGAGTTTAGCCCCTGCTCACTGCAACTAAAGAAAAGTTCATGCAACAACAAAGATCCAACACAGCCAAAAATAAGTAAATAAATAAAATTATTTTGTTTAAAAATCAAGTTGCATTAGCCCCCTGAAAAGGAACTATTATTGCCTATTTTTTTTTTAATTTGTTTATTTTTATTTATTTGGCCGTGCCAGGTCTTAGTTGAAGTGTGTGAGTTCTTTAGGTGCAACATGTGGGATCTAGTTCCCTGACTAGGGTCAAACCCAGGCCCCCTGCATTGGGAGCATGGAGTCTTAACCATTGGACCACCAGGGAAGGTCCTGTCACCTCCCCTTTTATACAACTGTCTCATCTAATTGCTATTAAAACCCTGTAAGATAGTTATTGTCATTATCCCTATTCTACAGATGAGAAAGCTGAGGTTGAATAACTGGGCTGAGGTCCCAAAGCTAACAAAAAAACACTGAAGTTGGAATTCCAACTAAGTTTCATTCCAAAGACTTAGGTCTTCACCACCCTTCTTCTTTAGACTTTCCCATGGTTTCAGTCTCCCAACTAGCCCATGATCTCAAAGGCAGATCAGTCAACCTGAAAAAGGGTTTCCCTCACCACGTGATATATTTAACACAAAAACAATTTTAGCAACTTTTTAAAAACTGAGGACTTCATGACATTCTTGATATAAGAGGCCCTCCTGTGGTGGTGTACAAAAACAAAAACAAAAGCAGGAATCACCGGGGCCAATACATGGCGACTGCAATCAGCCAACCCAATCCTGAGTGACTGTTTGCTTTTTGTTAATAAGCTACCTTAGTTTCCTATTGCTGTTGCTACAATAGGAAATGGCAAATTTTTACAAATTTAGTAGCTTAAGACAATGTAAACTTTTGCACTTTTTATTCTCTTAGAATTCCAAATGCCAGGCTGGATGAAGCACAAGCTAGAATCAAGATTGCCAGGAGAAATATCAATAACCTCAAATGTGCAGATGACAATACCCTTATGGCAGAAAGTGAAGAGGATCGAAAGAGCCTCTTGATGAAGGTGAAAGAGGAGAGTGAAAAGCTGGCTTTAAACTCAACCTTCAAAAACTAAGATCATGGCATCTGGTCCCATCACTTCATGGCAAATAGATGGGGGAACAATGGAAACAGTGACAGATTTTATTTTCAGAGGGCTCCAAAATCACTGCAGATGGTGACTGCAGCCATGAAATTAAAAGATTCTTACTCCTTGGAAGAAAATCTATTTCAAATCTAGACAGAAAGGTCCATCTAGTCAAAACTTTGGTTTTTCCAGAAGTCATGTATGGATGTGAGAGTTGGACCATAAAGAAGGCCAAATGCCGAAGAATTGATGCTTTTGAACTGTGGTGTTGGAGAAGCCTTTTGAGAGTCTCCTGGCCTCTTGGGAGATTAAACCAGTCAATCCTAAAGGAAATCAGTCCTGAATATTCATTGAAAGGACTCATGCTGAAGCTGAAGCTCCAATACTTTGGCCACCTGATGCAAACAGCTGACTCATTAGAAAAGACCCTGATGCTGGGAAAGACTGAAGGCAGGAGGAGAAGAGGATGACAGAGGATGAGATGGTTGGATGGCATCACCGACTCGATGGACATGAGTTTGAGCAAGCTGCAGGAGATGGTGAAGGACAGGGAAGCTTGTCATGCTGCAGTCATGGGTTCACAAAGAGTTGGACACGAATGAGTGGCTTAACAACAACAACAGTTCTGGAGATCAGAAGTCTCAAACCAAGATGTTGGCTGGGCTGAATTCCTTCTGGGAGTTTTCCACAAGAATCTATTTCTTTGCCTTTTCCAGTTTTTAGACACCATCCACATTCCTTGGCCCATGGCCCCTTCCTTGCATCACTCCAACCTCTTCCTTCCACTATCACATCTCCTACTAGTAACTTTAGTCCTCCTGCCTCCCCATCCTGAGTACAGAAGACATGGGTTTGATCCTTGACTGGGAAGATTGCACATGCTGCCAGGCAACAAACCCATGTGCCCCAACTACTGAGCCCACGTACCACAACTACTGAAGACCTCAGGCCTAGAGCCCGTGCCCTGAAACAAGAGAAGTCACTGCAAAGAAAAGCCCCTGCTCGCAGCAATTAGAGAAAGCCCAAGTGCAGCAACAAGGACCCAGCACAGACATATAAATAAACAAATGTCATTAAAAGATTGTTAACAAAGTCTCTTTAACCATGTCAGGGAACATCCTCACAGGTTCCAGGCATCAGACCCAGACATTGCTGGATGACCACAATGCAGCCTACCACACAAGCCCAGGCCAGGTTTCCTCCCACAGGGAATTTCACAGGTCAGGGCTCTGCTTCTCCAACAAGATGGTATTTGGAAGCTCTTCGAGGCCTGGGCTCCAGACGTATGAGGTGAACCTTTATTCTGGACAGGAAAGCAGCATGGTGTGTTGCTTTAGAAGGATAGGAAAGCAGGACTTCTGAGTCCAGCTTGCATTCCCTTTCATCAGGTAGATCAAAGACCATTCACATCACTTGATTAAGCTTCAGTCTTGTCTGTGAAATGGAAACATCATCTGCCCTCAGGGTTAATGTGAGGACTGAAGATATATTCCAGAAAGGGCCTAGCGCATGGTAGGTTCTCCTTGAGACCCTCTTGGGTGACTGTGAACTCGAGCTGCCCAGCAATAACATTGATGTGATGGGTCTGCCCACATAAAGATGAACGGTGAAACGAGAGGAGGAATCCAGAAAAAAAAATGTTGGTCATGTGGCCAGGACAAGAATGAAGTAGACTTCTGCTACTTGTCCTATTTTGTGAAAACTATAAAAATCTCTTCTGCTTTCTCATTATCCATTGTTAACCTCAAATATACAAACAATAGATGTTGGATCTGTATCAAGAGCAAAAGGCTAGCTTCATGAGATGCCTGATGTGCTTTGAAAATGGTCCTGAGATTTTGAGATTTGAAAGCTATGTTGAATATTCAACATTGCTGATATCCAGTTAAATTGAGAAAGTAAAAACCCTTAGTTGATTGGTGGTCTCAGCTTCCTTCTCTCCAAATGAGAGGATTTTTTTTTTAATGTGTTTCTTTCTAACTGGGTAGAGCACAGAGGAACCTCAAAGATTTTCATTAATGAGCATGCCATTTATCTATTTTGAAGATAATCATAGCTTAAGTCAAGGTTTGTGTCTTAGTTATTGATGTCAGCACAGAAAAGTGTTAAATATAGGACTCTGTTATGAATAAGAGTTGTGAAACTCTACTGCTGTTTCTTTTATACTCAGAGGCACTGATCACTTTAATCAAAGATAAGACACCTTGCCTAAAACAATTAGCGTTGACAGTACATGTAATAAGCAGAACATTAAATTGTAAATGTGTTCCTTTTCTTTTTCCCTGCCACACACATTAGGTAACAGTGACAAGAAAAGTAGGTGAAAGATGATTCCAAGTAATTTCAGAGCATGATTACAAAGTGAGGCTGGTGAGATTTTTGTCGTTTTGACAAATCGAAGGAAGCTCATAGAACAAATCTACTTTCAAGAGTGCGTTTCCACTTAGCTATTCTCTAAGTGGCGATGCATTACCCCTAGAAAGAAATATCAAAGTTCTTCAACTGCCAAAGATAAAATGACACATTTGGCTCCCAGCAGTACATTCTTGACTGTCACTAGATTTCCAGGAAAAGAAAACAAGAAAATTAAATTTGACAGAAATGCAGAGGGTGAAGAAAGAAGGAATTTTTTCCAGTTAGCATCTCAAAGTCCATTCAGTAAAAGACCACTTTGGCACCTCCCCATTTTACCCTACAAATATGAATGTTATTTTTAAAATTATTTTATTAGTAGTGTTTTTGGCTGCACTGGGTCTTTGTTGCTTTGCAAGGGCTTTCTCTGGTTGCAGAGAGTGGAGCTACTCTTCGTTGTGGTGCTCAGGCTTTTCATCGAGGGGGTGTCTCTTGTTGCAGAGCACGGGCTCCAGGGCATGTGGGTTTCAGTAGCTGAGGCACACAGGCTTATTAGTTGTGGCTCGTGGGCTCTAGAGCGTGGGCTCGGTCATTGTGGTGCAGGGTCTTAGTTGCTCTGTGGTATGTGGGATCTCCTCAGAACAGGGATCGGATCTGTGTTCCCTGCACTGGCACGCAGATTCTTTACCACTGAGCCATCAGGAAAGTTCCATGAGTGTTATCTTAAGGGAGCTGCCACCCTATAGAGAATAGATAGTGTCTACATGTTTAGTCCACAAATGACTTGTTTAGTTTGCATGATAACTCATTCCAGACAACTTGAGAATAACTGTGAGCAACTACCTGTCCAGAAATGAATTGTACAGCTCTCACTTCTGTATTTCCAAAATACCCTTCCATGGAATTATTGCAAAAGCCTGTTCTTCAATCTGAGCTTTAAACCAAGAATCTTATTCATTCCGTGTTTGGAAACTATTTAATATGGTAGTGGTTATTTCAGTTCAGTTCAGTTCAGTTCAGTTCAGTGGCTCAGTCATGTCCGACTCTTTGCGACCCCATGAATCGCAGCACGCCAGGCCTCCCTGTCCATCACCAACTCCTGGAGTTCACTCAGACTCACGTCCATCGAGTCCGTGATACCATCCAGCCATCTCATCCTCGGTCGTCCCCTTCTCCTCCTGCCCCCAATCCCTCCCAGCATCAGAGTCTTTTCCAATGAGTCAACTCTTCGCATGAGGTGGCCAGAGTACTGGAGTTTCAGCTTTAGCATCATTCCTTCCAAAGAAATCCCAGGGTTGATCTCCTTCAGAATGGACTGGTTGGATCTCCTTGCAGTCAAAGGATTCTCAAGAGTCTTTTCCAACACCACAGTTCAAAAGCAGCAGTTCTTTGGTGCTCAGCCTTCTTCACATTAATTTAAATGTCATTTTAGTCAATTCTTAGTCATTTTATTTAAAATGAAATGAAACGTAAAATTTCAGTTCTTCAGTTGCACGAACCACATTGCAGGTGCTCAATGGCCCAAGTGGCTAGTGGCCGCCATCTTGGATAGCACAGATGGAGGACATGGCCATCATGGCAGAAGGCCTTATTTATTGAGTTATCTCGGAGCTCAGGACACTGTAGGTTGAGAGTGAAGGGTGGGAACTGGGAGAGGTTGAGAGTCAGGTGGGAGAGTGAGAGGTGGGAACACAGGGATGGGGAAGAGGAGTTACAATAGACATTTATGGGCAACCAGAGGGGAGTCGAGTCAAAAAGAACTGCTGATTGACTACTCTGTGAGCACTGATGCTGAGAGAAACAGAGATGAATAAATGAGATGTAGTTCCTGCCCTCAGGATATTCATGGTAGGACAAACACAACAAATACACATTACAAAACTACTTTCATACAAGTTGTTATGCCAAAAGGACACATCATGAGAGAGCTATGGGGACATTCAGATAGTTATTAATGGCAATTAAAGATGAGAATAATCAGGAACAGAAGGGTGAAAGAAAAAGGAGACCACAGGGTAGGAGAGGCTGCCAGAGGGAGATCGTAGGGACTGGAGAGAAATGTCGAAGTGAACTTGCTAACAAACACGAGCCCGATATGGAGCAAGACTAGCACAGGGTATAGATTCTCAACATCACCAAACACTGGTGTGTTTTTTTTTTTTGTCTTCCACTACTATGTTTTGAAAGATGTTTATCATTATTACCTGAAATAATAAAACATGCATGTGCTTTGGAGTAAGAAAACTTGGACTTGAATCCCAGCTCTACTGCTTATCAGCTATGTAATGTTAGTTAACTTTCCTAACCTAACCTCTCGGAGCCTGTCTTCTTCCTCATTTATAGAACTGTGGATTATAATAGCTATTTCTAAGTATTGTCTCGAAGATTAAATGAAATAGTGTAAATAAAAGTGTTTAACAGAGTGCCTGACTCATGGTAAATACACAACTGGGGTTATGTTTTCCCTTCCCTTTCTGGAAGATGATGGCTGAGCCTATGGCTTTGGGGGTAGACTGCTTGGTTCAAGTCATACTGTCTCTTACTGGCTGTGTGCTATTGGGTACAGTCTGAGAGACATCTTCCCAAGTGACAGGAAGTGTGGACTCGTGACAGTTTAAGTCTGAGCATACCACTTTTTTTTAAGCAGAAATGGGACCTATTGGCAAAAACACTTTGTAGGACTCCATTTTCACCGCTTATGTTAAGGATAAACACTCGTTAGTTAATAATACAGTAACAATTTGAGAACAGTGGTAACTAGTACTGAAGTTATCACTCAATTAGGAATGAAACAAGTTAAGCAGGGTTATGGTTTGTTTACACCTGTACGGTCAGCTCTGTTTTAATCTGCACCAACAGTGACACCTCATACCATTTCCTATGGGTTTACACTTTTTGAACTTAATCACATACATTTCAGGCCTGTGGTATTATCTTTTCTATAACAGATCATCTGTTTCCTTTTCATTTATTTTATTGCCCAAGCCAATACGCGATGTTTTTGAAAGAAGGAGCCAAGTATATGTTCTTTATATCTCACATGGTTCCTAGCATAGTCTTGCACTTGTTGCAGAAGAAAGAGAGGGGAGGGTAGGAGAAAGAGAAAGGAAAAACGGGAGCAGCTTCTGTTTGTGTTAGAAATCTGAAATAAACATGTATTTGGTTATGGCAGAAACTGAAGAACTAAAGAGCCTCTTGATGAAAGGGAAAGAGGAGAGTGAAAAAGTTGGCTTAAAGCTCAACATTCAGAAAACTAAGATCATGGCTTCTGGTCCCATCACTTCATGGGAAATAGATGGGGAAACAGGGGAAACAGTGGCAGACTCTATTTTCCTGGGCTCCAAAATCACTGCAGATGGTGACTGCAACTGTGAAATTAAAAGACGCTTACTCCTTGGAATGAAAGTTATGACCAACCTAGACAGCATATTGAAAAGCAGAGACATTACTTTGCCAACAAAAGTCCATCTAGTCAAGGCTATGGTTTCTCCAGTAGTCATGTGTGGATGTGGGAGTTGAAATATAAAGAAAGCTGAGTGCTGAAGAATTGATGCTTTTAACTGTGGTGTTGGAGAAGACTCTTGAGAGTCCCTTGGACTGCAAGGAGATCCAACCAGTCCATCCTAAAGGAGATCAGTCCTGAGTGTTCATTGGAAGGACTGATGTTGAAGCTGAAACTCCAATACTTTGGCCATCTGATGCGAAGAGCTGACTCCTTTGAAAAGACCCTGATGCTGGGAAAGATTGAAGGTGGGAGAAGGGGACGACAGAGGATGAGATGACTGGATGGCATCACCGACTCACTGGACATGAGTTTGGGTAAACTCTGGGAATTGGTGATGGACAGGGAGGCCTGGCGTGCTACAGTCCATGGGGTTGCAAAAAGTCAGACACAACTGAGTGACTGAACTGAACTGACAATAAAATGGCCATACAGGGTAGGCCTAATGTTGGATGTATAATCACGATATCATGACATCAAGTGCTGTGCAGTGGAAGACTCTGGTCCTTCTTCTGGTCAGTTTTAAATAATCAAGATTTTATCCTAGAAATACACTAGAAAAACCTTTAAGGCTTGATAGTCATAATTACCTGTTTTAAGTTATTTTAAGATATATACTAAATTATTTTGCTTACATTTTATGTTTTTAAAAAATGAAACATGAATTTATTTCCTTGTAATGAATGACAGGGAAACACACAAGACACCACTGAAGCTGCCTTCACCTCCTTATCTCTGTCTCCACCCCATTGACAGCACTGATAACTGTCTGCTTGTTTCCCTGAAGCAATTTATATTTTATGCCTGTACCATGTTTTGGGTTGTTGGAATCCTTCTAGATGAAAGATTTCATGATTTTATAATTAAGAAGGGATCATTAGATATATTCATTCATCCAATAAATATTTACTGAAATCTACTCCAGCACCACCTGGGAAGCCCTAGGGGAATATGGTGGTGGATTTAACATACCATGCTGTCTTCTCTTGCTATTGACATCAGGATTCCAAGACCTCTCTTTCAAAAAGACATTTTCAGGGCTTCCCTGGTTGTTCAGATGGTAAAAAAATCTGCCTGCAATGCAGGAGACCTGGGTTTGATCCCTGGGTTGGGAAGATCCCCTGGAAAAGGAGATGGCTACCCACTCTGGTATTATAAATAAATGGTATTGAACAGTTTATGAATAACTGGCTCTCCACCCGAAATAAAAGCAAAATTCAAAAGGGCATTTGGGAGAGGACATTGGGATGAAACTGGTGGCTCAGTGGTTAAGAATCCACCTGCAGTGTAGGAGACGTGAGTTAGATCCCTGGGTTGGGAAGATCCCCTGGAGAAAGAAATGACAACCCAGTTCGGTATTCTTGCCTGGGAAATCCCATGGACATACGAAGTGGCAAGTTATAGCCCATGAGGTTGCAAAGAGTTGGACACAACTGAGCAACTAAATAACAGCAACAAAACTGGCATGAAGCTAGATGCCAGGAAGCTGAGGTGTGGCGCGGAAGGAAGACTGAAAGCTGTACTGTTGTGGTTTGGTGAAAGCTGGCTGTGTAAGGCTTGGAGTGGGATGGTAGCTTATGGAAGCATACTACCTGGGACAAGGAAAGATCTGTTCCAACACAGGAAGAACCTACAACCTCATGTAAGAAGGTATTTTTGAACACCTACAGAGGCCAGGCACTGGGGTTACTTCCACAGGAATATGTGTCTCCCGTGCTAACTCGAAAAGCATACAGTGAGCTCCTTCACATTTGGCTGGACGCCGTGGGGTATATAAGTGTGTGGAAAATAACCACTGCCCATGTACAAGCACCACTACTACATTTGAAGCAGAAGTGCAGAGCAAAGCAAGCCTAGTGTGAGAATGGGGTCCATTCCAGTTCCAGGAAGATGCTACGAGATTGACTACCATGACCAGGTAGGAAGATTTATTTTGGAGCAGTTTTGGAAGACATCATATCTTTTTTTTCTCATTGGTGGGAATGGCCACTTAGCATAAATTTTCTATAAAGTAATTGAGGAAAATATATCACTAGCCTTTAAAATCTCCTTGCACTTTGGGAATTCTGTGGCCATTCAATGGTTAGAACTCTATACACTCTCACTGCTGAGAGCCCGGGTTCAATTCCTCATCAGAGAATCCCCACATTTTCTTTCTTTCTTTCTTTCTTTCTTTTTTTTTTTTTTTTGCTCAACATCCCTCCCCCGCTAAAAAAAAATACCCATACCCTTTAACCCACTAACTCCTCTTTGAGAAATCTTCCTAAGGAAATAATCAGTTCTTGGCAAAAATAAGAAGCACAGTGGTAGTTACAGAATTTGGACTCTAGGCTCAAATCTGGCCACTCTACTAACTAGTTACGTTCCCTTGAACAAATACCTTAATTCTACTCTCCTCAGTCTAAAATAGGGATAATAGTATTTATAAGATTATTGCGGGGCTTTAAATGAATGTCAAACATTTGAAACTTGGCAAGCAAAAAACAATGAGGTTCCCTGGTAGCTCAGATAGTAAAGAATCTGCCTGCAAAGCAGGAGACCCTGGTTTGATCCCTAAGTTGGGAAGATCTCCAGGAGAAGGGATAGGCTACCCGCTCCAGTATTCTTGTCTGGAGAATTCCCATGGGCAGAGAATCCCCTGGTGGGCTGCAGTCTATGGGGTCGCAAAGAGTCAGACATGACTGAGCAGCTACACACACACAAGCACAAAAATGTAAAGATTTATCATTAAAGCAAAAGAAAATGGAGACACTAAAAATCTCTAGCAAAAATACCTGGTTTACATTAGCAGAAGACTACACAGACAGGCAAAGTGTGGCAGAAACTGCTGGCTGAGCCTCAGTATCTGTCTTATCCTTCTAAAGTAGTAGAAACCCTGGATTTTAGTTGGGCATATAACCACCCAGAATAAATACCATGATTCCCATCCTTCCTTGCCACTGATTATGGCCATATGACTAGATATGGCCAATGTAATATGAGCAGAAGTGATGGACATTAGGGGTGTGCCTTCTCCCCTTTTCCCCCACCAACTTTTTTATTTTCACATAAGCATGGTGGTGAGACATCTTGGACCATGCAGAAAAGGACCACACCTGGAGATGGCAAAGCAATGCAATAAAGAGCCTGTGCCTCTGGCAGCTTCACAGAGCTTCATAACAGCTCAAGCTGCCACAGCAGAGAAACACATTTCTATCTTGGTTAAGTCACTGTTCTGTCTCTTTTACCATGTCCAGACCTATTTCCTATCAGTACAAGGAAATAGTATGCAGCTACTTAAAATGATGCTTTAAGAAGCAGTTTTAATTTCATGAAAGAATGATTCTTACTTAGTAGGTGGGGAAAAAAACCTGAATACTATATTACTATATGATCTCAGTAGTTTTTAAAATTCATAGTTAAAAAACACTAGAGAAAAGTGAAGTTGCTCAGTCGTGTCCGACTCTTTGCAACCCCATAGACTGTAGCCTACCAGGCTCCTCCGTCTGTGGGATGCTCCAGGCCAGAGTACTGGAGTGGGTTGCCGTTTCCTTCTCCAGGCGATCTTCTCAACCCAGGATTGAACCCGGGTCTCCTGCATTGCGGGCAGATGCTTTATCCGCAACGTGGGAGACATGTATAAAATCTATTTAAAACACTAGAGGGAACTATGCCAAAATAGAATTATGTTTGGATATTTTTCTTCTACTTGACTATACTCTTTCAAATTTTCTGCAGTGTAATTCCAATATGCTGATAATTAAGAGAAGATAAAGTATAAAAATTCTGCTGCTGCTGCTAAGTCGCTTCAGTCGTGTCCAATTCTGTGCGACCCCATAGATGGCAGCCCACCAGGCTCCTCGTCCCTGGGATTCTCCAGGCAAGAACACTGGAGTGGGTTGCCATTTCCTTCTCCAATGCATGAAAGTGAAAAGTGAAAGTGAAGTCACTCAGTCGTGTCTGGACTCTTAGCGACCTCATGGACTGCAGCCTACCAGGCTCCTCCGTCCATGGGATTTTTCCAGGCAAGAGTATTGGAGTGGGGGTGCCATCTAGTCACCTATATTTCAAGACAAAGCTGCTCCAGTTTCCAGAAATACCCCTTCTCCTTCTGCACTCATGGGTCACTTTGGTCCTGCCTCATTAGATTGTAAGCAAGCACTGTGTCTTGTATAATTCTGTGTTGCACAAAATGTCACCTCTAGTAGACACTAAATAAGTATTTCATGAATACTTCATCACAATCAGAGATGTTTATGAATATAGCTAAAGCAATCACTTGTTCACTTTATTTGAACAGACCCTTAAAACAAGCAAACTAGTCACAATTCCTTGCATGCAGTTTATCTTCCAATATTATACTTAAGAACAATAGAAAATTTATTATATCTACATTTTAGTTTTACATATATTTTAAAATATTAATCACCAATCTATTAAGCACATATTATTATCACCATTTTACAGATTTTAAAACTGAGGCAGAGAGAGGTTATTCACCCCAGATCACAGAACTAGCAAGTGATAGGGTTGAGATTGTAACCTAGATCTCCTTTACTACTTTATCTTACTTCATGTACAGATATAGACATATATAAAATCTAGCATGCATGTAATTACTTTTACAATATTGTATTGGTTTTGCCATATATCGACATGAATCCACCACGGGTGTACAGGTGGTCCCCATCCTGAACCCCCTCCCACCTCCCTCCCCATCCCATCCCTCTGGGTCATCCCAGTGCACCAGCCCTGAGCATCCTGTATCATGCATCAAACCTGGACTGGCGATTCGTTTCACAAAAGATAATATACATGTTTCAATGCCATTCTCCCGAATCATCCCATCCTCTGGTCTGATTCTTCTGCATCTTCTGGTCTGACCCAGGGATCAAACCCTCTTCTCCTGTGTCTCCTGCATTGGCAGGCAGATTCTTTACCACTGTACATCAGGGAAGCCCTTCGATATATACAATGTATCAGTATACTGTATATATATTCAATATGTATAGGATATCAGTCCTACCTAACACACATACACGCACACACTATTTTTATCCTCTCAATAATCTACATAAAGTTTTAGTGTGCTAATAATATATTTCTTTTTTAATTGTGTATTCAGTCACTCAGTCATGTCCAACTCTTTGCAGCCCTGTGAACTGTAGTCCATCAGGCTCCTTCTGTCCATGGAATTTTCCAGGCAAGAATTGGAGCAGGTTGCCATTTCCTACTCTAGGAGATCTTCCCAACCCAGGGATCGAACACACATCTCTTGTGTCTCCTGCATTGGCAGGCAGATTCTTTGCCACTTTGCCACCTGGGAGTTTTTAATTGAAAAAAGTAGATAAAACTGGAGCCTATTATACAGAGTGAAGTAAGCCAGAAAGAAAAACACCAATACAGTATACTAACACACATATATGGAATTTAGAAAGATGGTAACAATAACCCTGTATGCAAGACAGCAAAAGAGACACAGATGTATAGAACAGTCTCTTGGACTCTGTGGGAGAGGGCGAGGATGGGATGATTTGGGAGAATGGCATTGAAACATGTATATTATCTTTTGTGAAACGAATCCCCAGTCCAGGTTTGATGCATGATACAGGATGCTCAGGGCTGGTGCACTGGGATGACCCAGAGGGATGGGATGGGGGAGGGAGGTGGGGGGGGGGTTCAGGATGGGGACCACCTGTACACCCGTGGTGGATTCATGTCGATATATGGCAAAACCAATACAATATTGTAAAGTAATTAGCCTCCAATTAAACAAATTTATATTTTTAAAAAAATGAAAAAGAAATACATGCCCCAGTCTAATCATGACAAAAACATCAGACAAATCTCAACTGAAACATCCTGTTGACTAGTAGCCAGTACCAACTCCTCTAAAGGTCATCTGAGAAGTCTGAGAAACTGTTTCAGCCAAGAGGAACCCAACAAGACATGACGATTAAGTGAAATGTGGTGTTCTAGGTGGGATCTTGGCAAAGAAAAAGAACAATAGGTAAAAACTAGGGAAATTGGAACAAGGTATGGATTTTACTTAATAGTAATGTATCAATATGAGTTCACTGTGACAAACTGTGAACAATGAAACATACTCACAAGATGTTAATCATAGAGGAAACTGGGTTTATGTATATGGGAACTTTCTGTATGATCATTGCAATTTTTCTGTAAATTTAAAGCTATCCCAAAGTTAAAAGTGTTTTTTAAAGGATTATGCACATTTGAAAAAATTCTAACAATCAGAATATATAAAATGAGCAGTAAGTCTGCCTCTTAGCTTAGACTCTTATTTTCTTGGTTCCCCTTCCAAGAGGCAAACCTTGCTGCTCATTTCTCACGTCTCCTTCTCTACAAGCACATAATGTACTGACCTATTTTTCGGTAGAGAGACCTGTGTTCATGACTTAAGAATTTAATTCGCTAGGTTCAAGTTGGAGAAGGCAATGGCACCCAACTCTGGTACTCCTGCCTGGAAACTCCCATGGACGGAGGAGCCTGGTGGGCTGCAGTCCATGGGGTCGCTAAGAGTTGGATGCGACTGAGTGACTTCACTTTCACTTTTCACTTTCATGCATTGGAGAAGGAAATGGCAACCCACTCCAGTGTCCTTGCCTGGAGAATCCCAGGGACAGGGGGAGCCTGGTGGGCTACCGTCTATGGGGTCACACAGAGTCGGACATGACTGACGTGACTTACAGCAGCAGCAGCAGCAGCATGTTCAAGTTAAGTACTTATATCAGTTTTCTATGACAGGTGTAACAAACAAGGGTTCAAAACAATGAGATTTATTTCCTGACAGTCCTGGAGGTGAGATATCCAAAATCAGCATGACTGGGCCAATACCAAGCGGTCAGCAGAGGCTCTGGGGAGATTCTGCCCCTTGACTCTCCCAGCTTCAGGGAGCTGCCAGCATTGCTTGGCTTGTGACTATATGCCTCTGATCTCTACCTCCATGTTCATATTGCCTTCTCCTCTTCTTCCTTGAACTGGCAACCCCCGCAAGGGTTCTTGCCTGGAGAATCCCAAGGATAAGGGAGCCTGATGGGCTGACGTCTATGGGGTTGCACAGAGTGGGACATGGCCGAAGCGATTTAGCAGCAGCAGCTTCTTCCTTGTATGTCTTCTCCTTTATTTCTCTCTTTAAAGGATTATCCTGTGGGGACTTCCCTGGTAGTCCAGTGGTTAAGACTTTGCCTTCCAATGCAGAGGATACAGGTTAAATCCTTGGTAGGGGAGCTAAGGTCCTACATGCCTCGTGGCCAAAAGAACAAAACATAAAACTGAAGTACTATGGTAACAAATTCAATAAAGACTTTAAAAGTGGTCCACATAAAAGAAATCTTTAAAAATAAAAATAAAAATTTTTAAAAGAGTATACTGTGATTATGTAGGGCCTATTGGATAATTCTGGATAATCCTTCCAATTCAAATGTTTTACCTCAATCACACCTGCAAAGAATTTTTTGAAATAAGGAACCATTTTCAGGTTTCAAGGACAAGAACCCGATATCTTGGGAGCTATTATTTAGCCCACTATAGTAATTTAGTTTTTATAATGAAAGATTTCATTCACAAGTTAAAGACAAGTTCAAGAACAAAACTGCTGCATACATGTTATTCATGTTAATAAAACTAAGAAATGATAAAATTCTGATGAGTCTCTAGCATACCTCATTCCTTTCCCTCTAAGTGACATAATTATATTCCCTGAGGTCCTCCAAAAAGACATGGGATGGTATCACATAAAATGTAGCTGGTCTTTTATTTTCTTTCTGTCTTCCCTTTTGCAAGGGTAGGTTAAGTCCCAGGGCCACCAGCTTCCTCTATCCTGTTGCATCAGTGTTCAGCTGTGGTTTTCTAGTCTCATTGTCAGAGCATGTGATGAAAGAGTTTCAGCGTCTGATGCAAGATTGTGTTCCCTTGGTGCCCTTGTGCCCCAACACGTTGGCTCTGTGCCCCTGTGTGAGAACCTTGCTGACTGATTGGGGAACATTTGCCAGTCCCTGAAGTCTTGACTTTAAGAGCAATCTGTAGGGTTTTACCTGTGAAGCAGAGGAACTCTGGAAAACTGTCCTCTGATGGGATCACCAGGACAGTAGGGAAGGTAAGGTCTAGGAGGTGTAAGGTCTAGGAGGAAACAAAAACAGAAATCGCAGCCTCCACTGACCTGCCATCCTCTGCAGACTCATTTGCTCCCTACTCAAAACATCAGACCCTCCAGAGACAGCCTGGAATATCTTGCCTGCAAAATATACAGCACGGAGACCTGGCACTTTTTGTTCTCACAGGACAAAGCATTCAAACATAATGGTTAATCCTGAGCCTGACAGGAGAGGCTGAATTCAACCCTTAACACTTTCCTTAATCATTCTTACTGGTTTTTTTGTTTTTGTTTTTACTGCATGGAAGGAAGAAGTTAAATGTCAATATGAAACAATAGCCCCCAGTATTTTCATTTACCACCAGTAATTACTGCTCAGGAAAAGGATTAAAAAAACATACAAAGCCTAACTCCAATTCCCTATAGCCCGCTGCTCATTCCTTTCTGTAACCAGCAACATATTCACCAATGTATTTAAAACCAAGCATGTAAAGGTCAAGAATACCAATAACTTTGTTATTGGGAGTGCTGACAAAGGATCTAATGGGGCTTTAGGCACCATGTCTGTCCGGGATCATTACACAAATATGCCCATCCTCTGGGAGGGCTGCAGGAGGAATGAGTGAAGTAATGTATACAGGGCACTTCACACAGAGCCTGGCAAGTGGTAAAGGCTTGATAAATAGCAGCTATCGCTATTATTAGCACCACAGTGGGGCTTGCCTGGAAACTCCATCCGGTGTCAGGCTAAGGGAGGAGGTGTGAAAAAGGAATGTGCATTACGAGGTGGAAAGAGAGAGAAAGGAAGGAGACCAGGAGAAACCAAGAATCAGACAAGTTTTCCAAATTTTCCTGAGGACAACTTCTACCCTAGATGCACCATCCAAAATGATCTTTTTCTAAATTTGATTATTAGATACTGCCAACTGAGTTAAAATGTATGCTTTTTATTTATGAAAAGTGTTTTTCCAAGACAGACGATTCACTTAGCTATATTTAGGTGATCCTTGGTTTTTTGTGTTTTGGTGTTTTTGTTTGTTTGTTTGTTTGTTTTTGGTTGGGGGTGGTTTGCATGTTTTACAAAAATGAAAACCCAGGTGATAATTTTTCCTGCTTAGTCCTGAGACAAAATCCTGGTGGGTTATAGTTTTGTAGACCATTTGTCTATCTGGAATATCTGGAAAAAGTGCCTGGTTGGATAAAGTTCAAGACCTCCCATGATCCACACAGTGGAACAAGGGACATCGGCACCATCCCTCTCTTCTTTCAATGTAGAGACAGAAGATACACAGCCGACACCATCAGCAGTCTCCTGATGGGGGCAGAAACATCAGGGTTACTATTCTGCATACTTATTTGTGTTCTGTATTAGTTCATGGAGGCATTGAGAAGCTTTTCAACAAAAACACATACAATAATATTGTAATGTTATATAGGTTAGAATAAAGAATCAGCAGCAGGGACAATATAAATAAAAATAGAATGTTGAGACCGAGGAAAGCCCATGATGGCTTATATAGACCCTGTAACTGTGCCTCGAATTTAGCTTGAGAGAAAAGTTTCCAGCAACCAGAGCAGCAACCTAGGAGCCTGGGTTAGACCTAGAGAGGAGGGAAGGGCAAGGGCCGCTGGAATCACAAAGAGAAACTATAGGCCAGGCCAAGACTGACCAGTCTGCCAGTCTGGACTGGAGACAGCCAGTGAGCCAGAGATATCCAGCTTGTTCCCATTTTTGCAACCACCCTCCGCCCCCATTCCCTTTAGTGTGACCCCAGAGAAGCACAGATTACAAGTTTTCAGTCAAGGAAGGACCTGGTAAATAATCCAAGATGCTGGTTAAAAGTAGATCCAGATGGGACTTCCTGGCGGCCCAGTGGTTGAGAATCTGCCCTTCTGCTGCAGGGGGTATAAGTTCAGTCCCTGGTCAGGGAACTAAGATCCCTCATGCTGTGTGGTCCAAAAATAATAATAATTTTTAAATTAGATCCAGAAGTTTTTGAGGTCAGATGCTGCTGCTGCTGCTAAGTTGCTTCAGTCGTGTCCGACTCTGTGCAACCCCAGAGAGGGCAGCCGACCAGGCTTACCCGTCTCTGGGATTCTCCAGGCAAGAACACTGGAATGGGTTACCATTTCCTTCTCCAATGCATCAAAGTGAAAAGTGAAAGTGAAGTCTCTCAGTCGTGTCTGAGTTCTGTGTGACCCCATGGACTGCAGCCTATCAGGCTCCTCCGTCCATGGGATTTTCCAGGCAAGAGTACTGGCGTGGGTTGCCATTGCCTTCTCTGTGAGGTCAGATGAGCAAGTGGTTAAATCAGCATCTGCAGGGTACCAAGGACACAGCCAGGAATTTCCCTGAGATCCAGGGTTTATGCTAGCATGAAGGTGAAGGCTGTGGCTTTCCATATCACAGATCAAGGCTCTGATGCTCTTGGCATGGACTATGCTTAAAGCAGGTGTGTGCAATCATTCAGCAAGGTCAAAAATTTAAAAAAAAAAAAAAAAGCCATCTCAGAAATGCTGTCAGCTTCCCAGTGAACCTGCCTGGATGAATTAGCTGCAAAATGTGCCCCTGGAGGAACTAGATGAATTCGCCTGCAGCAGCGGTTGCCAGATATGAAGCAGTAAATCTTGAAGGACATCTGCCAAAAGCATAATTTTCATTTTAGAATGGTTACTATAGAATAGCTCTTGAAGAGGGGAAAACAATTAGCCAGCAGGACCACCTGTTTATGATAAGCCCCTTGGTTCCTAAGCAGAGGTCAGCAAACCATAAGCTTTGCCTGTTTGTATTCTCCCATTAGGGGCTTCTCTGGTGGCTCAGTGGTAAGGAATCCGCCTGCTAATGCAGGAGACTCGGGCTTAATCCTTGATCCGGGAAGATCCCTGTAGGAGGAAACGGCAACCACTCCAGTATTCTTGCCTGGAAAACCCCATGGACAGAGAAGCCTGGTGGGCTATAGCCAATAGGGTTGCAAAAAGAGTCAGACATGACTTAGCGACTGCATAACAACAAATTTTCCCATTATCTATAGCCAGGCATTCAGGGGACTGCAGAGAAGTTTGAAATCATTGAAACGTAATAAGCATAAGTTTACCAATAAGAGGAAAGTGGCAAGACTAAACAATCTCAAATTATTATCTAATTTATTTTTCAATTAATTAATCAATTTCTTGGCTGCAGTGAGTCTTTGCTGCTGAGCACAGGCTATCTCTAGCTACGGCGAGGGGGCCACTCTTCATTGCGATGCGCAGGCTTCTCGTGGTGGTGGCCTCTCTTGTTGCAGAGCACAGGCTCTAGAGCTTGGGCTTCAGTAGCTTGTGGTGCATGGGCTCAGGTGCCCCGCAGCATGTGGACTCTTCCCAGACTAGGAATCAAACCCATCCATGTCTCCTGCATTGGCAGGTGGACTCTTAACCACTGGACCACCAGAGAAGTCTTCTAATTTCTCTTTTGAAAATCTATTATTTATTTTTGCTGCTCTGGCTCTTCACTGCAGTATGCAGGCTCTTCATTGGGAACCACAGGCTTCTCTAGTTGAGGTGTGCTGCACACGGGCTTAGGTGCAGCATGGAGATTCTTAGTTCCTCTCAGTTCAGTTCAGTTCAGTTCAGTTCAGTCGCTCAGTCGTGTCCAACTATTTGCAACCCCATGAATCGCAGCACGCCAGGCCTCCCTGTCCATCACCAGTTCCCAGAGTTCACTCAGATTCACATCCATCAAGTCAGTGATGCCATCTAGCAGGGATCAAACTGGGGCCCCCTGCATTAGAAACTCGGAGTCATTCCCTGGACCACCAGGGAAGACCCTACTTAATTTCTTAGCAGTCCATTCTGGCTAACCATGCTTCTTAAAGAAGTATGAATGTAGAGTGTACCAGGCTCCCACTTATTTTTAAATTAATTGTGCAGTAACTTTGAGTTCCTTGGCTCCTCCAATTGCCTCTTCTGATTCAAACAGTGTTGGGGAGGAATCCCTAGGATGCCTTTTCCCCAGCAACCTTGTCTCTTATGAAAAGCAGGATAATGCCCCTCCCTACAAAGATGTCCATATCCTAACCTCCAAAACATGTGCATATGTTAAATTACATAAGAAGGAAATAAGGTTGAAGGTGGAATTAAGTTGCTAATCAACTAACCTTGATAGGAAAAGATTAACCTGGATTATCTCAGTGTCATCATAGGGGTCTTAACATCAGAAGAGGCAGAAGGGTCAAAACCAGGAAGACAGGGTCATGAAAAGACAGCCATTTTTTGTTGGCTTTGAGAATGGAAGGGAACCAAGAACCAAGGGATTCAGGCAACTTCTAGAATGCTGGAAAAAGCAGGAAACAGATTCTCCCCTAGAGTTCTCAGAAAAGAACCAGCCTGGATTGTAGCCCAACGAGCCTCTTTCAATTGTGTGACTATGAAATGATAAATTTTCCACTATGTAGTGTCTTATTTCTTCTCAACTGCAACTCACATATAACCTGAGAACTGACCTCTCTCTCTTCCAGACTGCAGTGCTTCTCCAAACTTGGATACACAATGGAATCACTTGAGCAGTTTTAAAACACTGAATGCTGGGACTTCCCTGGTGGTCCAGCGGCTAAGATTCCGCACTCCCAGTGCTGGGGGTTCAGGTTCAGTCCTTGGTCAGGGAAATAGATCCCACATGTTGCAACTAAGACCCAGTGCAGCCGAATAAGTAAATAATTTTTTTTAAAAAGTACTGAATGGTGGGTCCCACACACAGAGATTTCTGATTTAATGAGTCTGGGGACAGTTCATGAATCAGAAATTTTTCAAACTCCCCAGACAATTCTAATGTGCAAGCAAGTTTAAGAACTGCTATCGTAAAGGGTATGACATATGTCCTTGTTAATCCCTGGGTGTCTCAATAACTTTTGATCTTGCATTTCTCAGACCTTAACTGTTTCCTATCAGAATCAAAGGTTGATGAGAGAGCAACAAAAGATATAAAGATATAGACTGACATGTAATTTTTGACAAATTTATCTCCAGAATGGAGACCATAATAAGTAGTGAAGAAGCTATACCTGAACCTTGCTCACTCCTCATGTAAAGTATTGCACAGGACAGTGGGCTCCTAAGCTCTTATATTGATCAGGATTTCCATGCAAGGGACAGAATCTATTGTAGCTAGTTTAAGCAGGAAAAACATTTATAATGGGCTTTCCTGATAACTGGGCTTCCCTGGTGGTGGCTCAGAGGTTAGTGTCTGCCTGCAATGTGGGAGACCTGGGTTTGATCCCTGGGTTGGGAATATCCCCTGGAGAAGGAAATGGCAACACACTCCAGTATTTTTGCCTGGAAAATCCCATGGATGGAGTAGCCTGGTGGCTACAGTCCATTGGGTTGCAAACAGTTGGACACAACTGAGCAACTTCACTTCACTCCCTGTTAACTGAGTTGGTAAAGAATCTGCCTGCAATGCAGGAGACCCCAGTTAAATTCCTGGGTTGGGAAGATCCACTAGAGAAGGGATAGGCCTCCCACTCCAGTATTCTTGGGCTTCCCTTGTGGCTCAGCTGGTAAAGAATCTGCCTGTAATGCAGGAGACCTGGGTTGGGAAGATCCCTTGGAGAAGGGAAAGGCTACCCATTCCAGTATTCTGGCCTAGAGAAGTCCATGGACTCTGTAGTCCATGGGGTAGCAGAGTCAGACACAACTGAGCGACTGTCACTTACTGTAAGCTTACTATAAAGGCTTACTGAATCACTGGGAAAGCTGAATAAATAGGCTCCATGACAAGTTTCAAGAACAGAAAGCCTCAGTGCTGCAATGGGTCACCAGAGGAGTTTCTGCCTCTTCTGTGGTCAGGAAGCATTTGGCTCCAGGACCATGGCAGGAAGCTGCCCCATCCCTGCTCTGTTACACACCAGCCAGGAGACGTCATGCTCTGCCTCTTAGCACCCAAGCCAGCTGAGTTAATGCTGCTTCAGGGCAGGGGGAGGCTTGGGGTGGAGGGATCCCTCCATGACGGTGCTTTTCAGAAAAAAAGCAAGCACAGCAGCAGAAATACAGTCTCCATTTCACTTCTGCCTTTTAAATCTTGCACAAGGGTGGTTGACTGGCCCAGCCTAACAACATCCAAAACCTTAGCTGCAAGAGAGTCTGGGTTTAAAGAAATAATTCTTTTCACTTCTGCAGACTGGGAAAGTTCACAGAAGAAAGTTTGAATGCATATTGAGTGCCAATCCACTACAAATGCCATAGACTTTTCCCCTGGCTATTCAGCATCCTTGGACAGCAAGGATATCAAACCAGTCAATCCTAAAGGAAGTCAACCTTGAATATCCATTGGAAGGACTGATGCTGAAGATGAAGCTCCAGTACTTTGGCCACCTGATTCAAAGAGCTAACTCATTAGGGAAAAAAAAAAAAAACCTGATGCTGGGAAAGATTGAGGACAGAAGGAGAAGGGGGCACCAGAGGATAAGATGGTTAGATAACATTACTGACTCAATGGACATGAGTTTGAACAAACTCCAGGAGATTGTGAAAGACAGGGAAGCCTGGCATGCTGAAGTCCATGGCATCGGCAGAGTCAGACATGACTGAGTGACAGAACAACAACAAAATTCAACATCCATACTTACCTTTTCTCCATATTTAAACTTCCAAACCATAATTTTTGCTGTACCAAAAACCAAAACAAAAAGTAGTACAAATGTATTCACCTCCTCTCAAAAGGAGAGACCCAAATTTCCCTAAGTCTCTGCATCTATCTTTGGGTAATATTTATTCCTTCTCTATAAATAATTCCATCATAATATTCCATACTGTGTAAATTAACTTGTAAAATTAACCACCATCAGTAGACCATTTATAAAGTTTTGAGAAAACTGAAAAGGGAGGAGGAGAAATGGTTAATGTGTTAAAACAAAAATACACAGAGCAAGGATGAAATCACTGGTGGCCATGGCAATTCCAGAGACAGCTTCAAGTCTACAGTGGGTATTTACAGCTGTTTTCCTCCACAGCCTATTATAGGTTACTTTTGTCCTCAGCCAGCATCACAGCCGGGCCCAGTAATTTAGCTGGTAGAGTGACCCAGATCTTCATTCTTCGGGAATAAACCCTCAGAGATCCTGGCTGCTAGATTTCTGAAATCTTCTGCTAAAATTTATTGTTCAGTTCAGTCGCTCAGTCATGTTCGACTCTTTGTGACCCCATGAATCGCAGCACCCCAGGCCTCCCTGTTCATCACCAACTCCCGGAGTTCACTCAGACTCACGTCCATCGAGTCCGTGATGCCATCCAGCCATCTCATCCTCGGTCGTCCTCTTCTCCTCCTGCCCCCAATCCCTCCCAGCATCAGAGTCTTTTCCAGTGACTCAACTCTTCACATGAGGTGGCCAAAGTACTGGAGCTTCAGCTTCAGCATCATTCTTTCCAAAGAAATCCCAGGGTTGATCTCCTTCAGAATGGACTGGTTGGATCTCCTTGCAGTCCAAGGGACTCTCAAGAGTCTTCTCCAACACCACAGTTCAAAAGCATCAATTCTTCAGCACTCAGCCTTCTTCACAGTCCAACTCTCACATCCATACATGACCACAGGAAAAACCATAGCCTTGACTAGACGGACCTTAGTCGGCAAAGGAATGTCTCTGCTTTTGAATATACTATCTAGGTTGGTCATAACTTTTCTTCCAAGGAGTAAGCGTCTTTTAATTTCATGGCTGCAGTCACTGTTAAATATATAAATTAAATTAAAATGCATATTAAATATATAATTTAATGTAACTTTTACCAGTGGGCATGGCCCTACTATGAAGTGTCCCAGAGGAACCTACCAGAAGACTCCAGAAACACCTCTCCCTGCTCCCATAGTAAAATAGCAATCCTATTTTCCCTGGATTACCCAGCTGAAACGCTCCCCTGACACAGAACTGACCCCTCTTTGCCTCTTGGTTTATTTGACAAGGTGCCCAAAATGGTGAGCAGCAATCTCAAATTCCAATTGAACACAACAAATCAATATCACGTGACTCCTGATGTTTTGACTGAGAAGGTTAGAACATTAATTATGTTATATTCCTGCCAAAGGGTATTCCCAGGTGGCTCTAGTGGTAAAGAACCCACCTGCCAATGAAGGGGATGTAAGAAATGCAGGTTCAATCCCCAGATTCCCTGGAGGAGGGCATGGCACCCCACTGCAATATTCTTGCCTGGAGAATCCCAAGAACAGAGGAGCCTAGTGGGCTATATAGTATGTAGGATCGAAAAGAGTTGGACACGGACTGAAGTGACTAAGCAGGCCACATGCATATTCCAACTACACATTTAAGAGTAAGGGAAATAATTACAAGAGGGCTTCACAAACTCAGTAGGGCCACTGAGAGACAAGCTCAAACCCAAAATTCATCTATCACCTCTAGACACCACTGTAGTATTCAGGGTTGTACGGGATTAATGTTAATGAAAACTAGAATCCAATTAGCCCTTACCAGTCTTGGTGGTTTTCTTTTCCCAGTGCAGAGTTAAGTTATTAAATAGCTACAGGTTTCTTTGAGAAAGGCTAGGAGAAAGATTTATAGTACATTTTCTTGATAAGATCTCAGGGTTCTGGTTTCTCCTTCATTCAATGGCTTTAGGTTTATAAAGTGCTCTGGAAATTGTGAAGCCTTTGATTTTCCAGATTTATAGTATTTTTGATTCTATATATCAAGTGGATTCTGATAGGCAGCCATCTCTTTATTCCTAGAAGCCTCATGATCAGTCATCTACCAGCAGAGATCAGATTGCCACTCTGGCTCTGCTGCCAGAAGCTTGCTGCTGGCACGTAAGTATTACTACTTGTTCTCTGCCTCTCCAGGGTCTCAACAAACCCACTGCAATCAAAATGTCCATTTCAAAAGTCGCATCTCTCACCTTCCTGACTTACAGAGGTCTCCACTGTGACACTTTTCAGGGATGTATTTCTCACAATTTTGTTTCTCTATGCCCTTGTGAAAAGAGAGTCCTCAGGCCCTCTTAGTGGGTTATTGGATTATACGTGAGATACCTACTCCAATAGTCCTTTCTCCTAAGTGTTTGGATTTCTCCTCTACATTATACCATGGGTTTCTGACTCCTAAGTTTCCTTCAACTAGGTCCCCATTGAGTCTCCTTTCTGGTCAATCAGGCAGGCCAAGAGTTACAATCATTCCTAGCTGCACCAACTAGAACAGTTAATCCAAGTCTCTAGAAAATGCACCCACACCAATAAAGTAAGCCAGATTTTAAATTATATTTCTTCTTTTCTAGCCTAGGTTCTCATCTATTTCCACACATATTCCCTAAGATTTTCCTAATATAAGTGAGCAAAATCTTGCCATCCCTTGAGTGTGCAAAGGACATTGAACTTGTCCTTCATGATGTCGTTGACTCTAGTTATGGATGTAGAACAAAGAGTGGTGGGAAATGGCACAGGAGGAAAACTGGGATCCCCTTGCAAGAAAACTACCTCAACAAGGTCATTACGGAGTCTCAGAGCAAGACTGGACCACTCATCAGAGGAGAAGATGCTTCTACCAGCACCAGAGGTTCAGTGGAGTTTTGGGGATCTTGGCATTCAGTTCAATTGAACCCACCCAAATGGTCCCAATTCATATGGTCTCACTCTCTCCCAAACAATATTCAGACTTTCACATAGAAGACCTAGTGACTCTGTGAGGTTAGATTATCTTTTAATCAACTCACAAGATATTTGATGTTAGACTGTATCAGCCTTGAAGCTACATTCAATAAATGATTCTTCTAGAAATTAATAAGCACTTCTTGGACCCCTGATCACGCTTTATGGCAGTAACTTTAAATTCTGAGCAGATCATTTTTTCTATTCTTTAAGCTCTCTAATATAGGTAAAAACAGCCACCCAGTTCCACAGGGCTTGTATCCCTTATTGTCACCATAGTGGTCAGCAGCCACCCAATCCAGCAAGCCTTGCCTGCACTGTGCACTTCATTCCAAGGTGAGGTGAAGTCACTCAGCCATGTCTGACTCTTTGCGACCCCGTGGACTGTAACCTACTAGGCTTCTCTGTCCATGAGATTCTCCAGGCAAGAATACTGGAGTGGATTGCCATTTCCTTCTCCAGGGGATCTTCCCAACCCAGGTATCGAACCCAGGTCTCCCGCATTGGAGGCAGACGCTTTAACCTCTGAGCCACCGGGGAAGCCCACACTTCATTCCAAGTGACCCATATTTTAAGTAAAGACTTCACCTCTCCATGTAATACACGGCCAGTATTCCATATTCTAATGCTAATGTCACTGTTGCGCCTCTCAAACCTAATAAATCAGAAAAAAAAAAAAAAAAGACAAGTCCAGATTTCCAGATCTGTTGTCTGTAACTCCCCTATACCAATCACAATCATGGGTGGGGTTTATATGGAGAGAATATAAGCCAGTCTAGCAAGTTGAAGCATGGAAGGATTTATCATAGGGAATTAAAAGGCTCATGGGAGGGGATTTCCCTGGTAGTCCAGGAGGGGACCTCCCTGGTGGTCCAGTGCTTAAGAATCCACCTGCCAATGCAGGGGACACAGGTTCGATCCCTGGTCCAGGAAGATCCCACATGCAGCTAAGCCCATGCAACACAACTACTAAGCCAGTGTTCTAGAGCTCATGATCCACAACAAGAGAAGCCACCACAATGAGAAGCCCACACACCACAACTAAAGAGGAGCCCTCACTTGCTGCAACTAGAGAAAGCAAGAAAGATCCAGTGCAGACAAAATAAAAAAATAAACAACTTAAAAAAAATGCTCACTAAATCATTGAGAGAGCTGGGGAAACAGACTTAGGTAGAGATTTCAGAAATGACTCAAGCTACATAGTAGAACTGGGTCACCACTGGAGCTCCTGGTTATGTTAAGATCAGGAAACTGCCACTTTCTAAACAATATAACAGCCAAAGTCAGGAAACCTCCACAGTGCGTAGAGATCCTCACAGACAGGAAGCTGGCTTCCCACCGAGCCAGATATGCCTTCATCCTCACCTGCAGGATGCGTTCTCTGTGACCTGCCTCCTGACACCCACCAACTTCTGCTAATGCTGCCGCAGAAAATGCAAATGCGTCCACAACCAGATTTTTAAAAGCAAAAGCAGAATCAGCAAATACGTGGCCTCTGTTCATTTCTGCCTCTTAAACCTTATAATAGTGCAGAGTAATGGCTGGACTTGAGTCACCGCTGGGACACACCCTGAGGGCAGGGGAGCCTGGGAAACAGGGCTTTTGGCTCTCCAGCACCCCCGTGCAAGAAGGCATCTCAGAAGGCAGGTAGGGTGGACACTGGGCACAGATCTACGCCATCCTGAGTGCTAGTCCTTAGCCCTGACAAAGAACCTGGGCAGATGTAACTCTACTTGCAACCAGTGAGTCCTCCGGTGATACTTCTTTATATTCCCCACACACCTTTATAATCCTTTGACAGTTAGAGGTAAATTATAAATCCCAATTTATTGAATGATTGGTTTAGAGTGTGTGACTGTAGCAAAAGTCATTTATTTTGATTTTTCTGACTCATTGCTAGAAGTCACTGGGAAAAGGCTTGTCCACACAGGTGCAGCACAAAATATTTGCTGTTTGTCTTAATGAGATCCCAGAGGGTCTTCTGAATCATTTGAGTAACAGTAAGTTATATTGGGTAGCAGTGTAGACTGAAGTACATGATACTCATTTCTGGAAACTGATATAGGGAACCAAAACACCATTTCCCCTCCACCCTTTTTTTTCCACTCTCTTCAGACCAAGCATTTACTGTCTTAAGGAAGGACACACTTTCATAGCCTCTTGCCTTGAAGTCAATAATGTGCCTTCCAGGAGAGTCCCAGTAGGGATAAGCAGTCTAGCTTCCCCACGCTATTCCTTTCTTATCTTGCATTCAGTTGTCTTGAAACTCCTCCAGTCTCAGGAGTAATCACTGTGGCTGACACAGAGGACATCTTTGGGTGTGTTTCTCAGAGGAAGCACTGACCCTCCTTCAAATACTGCTCTCAGCACCAAGACCTGTTTTTCTGGATGTATAAAGCCATTTCACACAGCGTGTACTGACCAGAACTCACATCTTGCACAACCCACCAGCCTGCTCAAAA
Organism: Nanger dama; assembly: GCA_917880005.1. Classification (NCBI taxonomy): domain Eukaryota; kingdom Metazoa; phylum Chordata; class Mammalia; order Artiodactyla; family Bovidae; genus Nanger; species Nanger dama. Next base: position 1,906,786 of record CAKJTW010000040.1, read on the forward strand.
TTTGAGAGACCAAAGATCATCCCATCCATCCCCCTGCCTTCAGTCAGAACTTTGTGAAATCACTCCCAACCTACAAGAACCCCACTGTGGCTCAGGAATGATGTTTGAGACACCAAATAGCCATTTTCTTCCCATGTGCCCCTGTTACTTCCTAAGCACCTCATGGAAAGAGAAAGGTAATTAATGAAAGGTGGAAAGATTTTGTCTGAGAAGTACTAGGAGACCTCACTTATGCCCATAGAGGCCTGAGAAAATGATATTTCAATCATCACTGTTTTTACTAAAAAGTGAAGGATTTAGGGGACTTCCCTGGTGGTTCAGTGGTTAAGGGACTCTGTGCTTCCACTGCAGGGGCCACAAGTTCAGTCCCTGGTCATGGAACTGAGAAACCACATGCTATGTGGTTCAGGGACCCTGCCCCCTCCACAAAAAATAAAGAAGTTAAGGATTTAGGAGGCAACCTCACCCAGCAAGGTGGTACACATTGACATGAGCGGACCAGATCTCTCCCCATGAACAAAAAAGAAATGGAATGGAGATAACTATTCTAGTAATTCAATAGCTCACCATCTTCCTGAATCACCAGAATAAAGCCAGAATAATTCTCACCAGAATAATTATCTCAATCTTTGGTGGAAACGAAACTACAGTTTGGGCTTCTCTGGTGGCTCAGATGGTAAGAATCAGCCTGCAATGCAGGAGACCCAAGTTCAGTTCCTGAATCAGGAAAGATCCCTGGAGAAGGGAGTGAGAACCCACTCCAGTATTCTTGCCTGGAGAATCCCTGGACAGAGGAGCCTGGTGGGCTACAGTCTATGGAGTTGCAGAGTCAGACACAACTGAGCGACTAACACTTTCACTTCAAACTACAGCTTAGCAGCTGCTCTGGACTTGAACCTCAAGATAATTCTTCATGGTGAAGGAGTCTCCCATCCCCACACTTCGACTGCAACGCCACACTTCTGGGCGGTGTACATATAACCACTTTCCACCTTCTCTCTTTAAATACACTCAAAGCCAGACCTTCCTGTCTAACCCTAAATTCTCAAATCTTGTCTATCAAGTAGCACCAGCTTCTAGGGGGTATTGGCTAGAACAGAGGTTATTGGTTCCAAAGGAAGCTACTTAATATGGCAAAGGAAGGAATTTAGTGTGGCATTGTTTTTAAAAAGAATAATGGACATTTAGGTGCCATTGCCATTTCTATTCTTTTTGTTTGTTTGTTTTTAAAAAGGGGAAAAATGAGTAAGAGAAACCCCTCAGGATCTCAGGCTAGAATCCTCTCTGGCTCTCAAGACGTTCCCAGCTGTGTCTCCTTGCTTTGTGACATCTGCCTGTCACCTCTCTCAGCCACTTCCCCTGACACGCACCAGTGGAGCTTTCTGTGCACATTCTTGCCTTACTGACCTTTGTGCCTTGCATTCTTTCTCCCTCTTAAAACTGTCCCACCCTCAGCGTATGGCACATGCGCACGCGCGCGCACACACACACACACATGCACACACACACACACAGTGATCCTCTGTCATGACCCCAACATAGTCATAAAGATCAATGGCTTTAGAGCTAAATTGTGTCAATTCTGTTTGTAGGAGACTTCCCTGGTGGTCCAGTGGCTAAGACCTCACACTACCAATGCAGGGGGCCTGGGTTCGATCCCTGGTCAGGGAATAAGATCCCACATGCCACAACTAAGACCCAGTGCAGCCAAATTAATATTAATTAATTGTAGCTCCACAGTATACAAACTGCTGAACAAGTTCTATGCTTCAATTTCTTAATCCATAAAGATAGTAAGAGAATTTACCAGAAAAAGTTGTTTTGGAAGGTGTAGTTTTTAATGGTAATCAAACACTTAGCAAAATATCTGGCATAAGGGGGTATATGTATAGTATGTTAGTCGCTCAGTCATGTCTGACTCTCTGCAACCCCATGACTATAGCCTACCAGGCTCCTCTGTCCATGGAATTCTCCAGGCTAGAATACATAAGGTGGTACTTAATGCATACTAGCTCATATCCTTATTGGACATGGCATTTGAATAGTATATTAAATAAGTGTATCCCCTTCCTGTTGTAACAAACAATGAAATCCTATATTCTAGTTGTACCCACACCCCACTTCAGAGAAAAGTGGTCCTAAGTGGTTTTTTTCTACGTTAAGATACCACAATGAGGCAATTCCCTGGCAGTCCAGTGGTTAGGCAATTCCCTGGCAGTCTGATGCTTTCTCTGCCAGGGCCCAAGCTCATCCCTGATTGGGGAACTAAGATTCCGCAAGCCGCACGGAATGGTGAAAGAAAAAAAGAGACCATAGCTAATGGTTACTGAATCAAAAATGAATGCTCAGGCCAAAGGCAATGCACGTTTATGTGAGATGAACATGAGAGAGAGCTGTTGCCAAGGAAATGACTTTACTTGAGACGCTCTCTTTCCATATTGCGTGCTGACAACCCAGCCTAATCAGAACTTTTCTCATGGAAACTTGAGATATAAAAGTACACAGAAAAGAAAGCAATAGAGACTTATTTGGAAGCAGTTGAAAAGATGACCGTATCAAGAATGGGGTGATCAGTATCTGAATGGCAATGATTCACTAAGTTATCCATGAGGCCAGCTGGACCGTTTAAACTGGAACATTTAAGAGGATCCAGAGATGGCATAGGTGCTGAGATAATTTCCCACACTTTTTTTCCTTTTGATATATGATTTCTTTTATACATATATATAGGTATATATAATTTTTATATATTTATTTATTGTTGGCTCTGCTGGGTCTTCGTTGCTACGTGGGCTTTGCTTTAGTTGTGGAGAGCGAGGGCTACTCTTTGTTGCAGTGCTCGGGCCTCTCCTTGCGGTGGCTTCTCTTGTTTGGGAGCACAGGCTCTAGGGTACGTGGGCTCACTAGCTGCGGTTCCCGGGCTCTAGAGCACAGGCTCAGTAGCTGTGGCCCATGGGCTTAGATGCTACATAGCATAAGAGATCTTCCCTGATCAGGGATCGAACCCATGTCTCCTGCATTGGCAGGCAGATTCTTTACCATTGAGCCACCAGGGAAGCTCTGTATTTGCTTTTCTTAAAACCCTGTCTCCTAAGCAGTGGTTTTTAAACTTCAGTATTAATAAGAACCTGAGAAGTTTGTTAAAATGTAGATTTCGGGCTCCTTCCCCAGAGATTCTGTTTGAGTAGCCTGGAGACTGGAGTGGGACCTCAGATTGGGCCACTGTTTGTGGCCACATAGGTTATTCTTTGCCCTCTTCTGGGGACACGTTCATTTTGACTATGATGTGCATGCCTTCCGAGAATTGTACAGTATACAACTTACCCAGCTAAACATGGCAGCTATCAATAATTCTCCAAGTTCACACTGAGAAATACTAAAGGTAACTTGGATATGTTCCCGTTTTGCTATCTAATAGAATCCAACAAACACTAGTCCCCTGCTGATCCACTCCCAGTCCTAGTCACTGTTCATATCTGCAGGGGATCTACACTTGGAAAGGGCTGAAGCAGAGGGGAAAGGCCAGGACAAGAAAGAACCAGTCCAACTGTGTTTTATTATGTACAGACAGCTTCAACAAGACACCTCAAGTCGACTCTAAATAAATGTCCCTTCTGAGTGCCACTGGCTGTGAAACAACTGGAATGAAACCAAATACAAGGAGTGCAGAATGAATTGCTGATGAAAACCTTACAACACCCTGAGGCACTAGCATCGTTCTCCCAGCTTCCTGCCCTCATTAAAGATGTTACTTACCAAGCCCCATTAATTGGTGAGGGTCTCAATAAAGTTAGGAAATAGACTCCACAGGCCCCTGAAGGGATGATTGTGCCTTCTAGAGGAAGGATCTATCATCTATCAAGTGACAGACAATAGGTTTTTACTGAGCACAGTCAGGTGCTGATAGGATAGAAAAGAACTGGAAGAGTCCATCCCAGGCTTCCCAAGGACACCGGGGGAAGCAGGACACGATTCAAACATAGGAAGAAACTAGAGGACAAGGAAGAGAAGATATCATTAAGTGCTGAGATACCGAGGCTGTCCGTGCAATCTGAGTTCAGAAAACCAAGAGGCTAGTGAGGCTACACACCCCACGTGGAGGCAACTGAAGAATATTCCACGGGCTACTTTCATAAACAGTGAAGACATCTGAGGTTTAAGGGGACAAGCAGACTTGCTCCTTTCTCTGTTGACTGTCTTCCTTTGATCCCAGCATTGGACTGGGTCGTGTCCAGTCCTAACATTTTACTCCCATTTTCCTGAACAGAGCTCACTTCTGCAACTTGCTTGCCTGAGCTTCTCAGACCCCTGTCGTGGGACACCGATGAGGACCACTCAGCGCTTGTACAATCCTGACAGTGTGAGGGGGTTAACATCTGGGGCCAGTCCTTGGCCAGTCATGGATGGGAACTTGTGGGCGCCTGCCTCACTCCTGACCCTCAAGGGCACAATTCTGAGATGCATTCCTCACGGCTCTCAGATGCTCCCAGAAGGGTCAGGCCCCAGGTTCCCACAGCTGTGTCCAGACGTTTTTATTTTTTTGTGGTAAACGTCACATAATAGAAAACATACTATTTTAACCATCATTAACTGTTCAGTTCAGCAGCACTGAGGATATTCACACTGTTGTGCAACTCTCACCAACATCCATCTCCAGAATTTTTCACCTTCCTAAGCTGACTCTCTGTCCCCATTAAACCCCAAGTCCCCATCCCCCTCTCCATCCCTCACCCTGGCCCCTGGCATCTACCAAGCTGTGACCAAACTTGAAATTGAATTAAATTGAATTGGCTCCCCCTCTCTCCCTGTTTCTCCTCTTTCCAGTTCCCCATCCCGCTCCCTGAGGTCACTTCCCAAACTAGCTGCATACAAGCCTTCATCTTGGCTTCTAGTCTCTGGAATGAAGCCTAACTAAAACAAGCCCTGAGAAAGATGATTTCTAGTTTTGGAATTTGAATATTTTATGCTCAATTGGCAGAGAACTCTGACACAGGGCTCTGCCCCTAAGTACACTCATCTCAGGACAGTTGAAACCAAAACACACCGTCTATTTGATCTGAGGTTTTGCTAAAACTGAGATATACTTCACGAAGGCCCAGAATATGAGGACGAGGAGCAAGGGTAGGATTTTATACTTCACAAGTTCCGATAATGTTCCTATTATGTGCTATGCATATTATCATATTACTAACCATTACATAAATGTGATGATGTAGGTAAAATCACCCCTCATTTGGAGATTAGGAGAGTGTGGCTCAGAGAGAGTAGGAAGTGAGATATTCAGGATTTGAGGTCAAGTCCATGCCCCTCAAATCTGTGTCTTGCCCATTTACCTGACACTTCTTCCCACACACTATTTTATCCATGGAGTTAGGTGTCACCTTTCTCTCAAGTGTATCAGAGGTCTTTCTTTTCTTTTCTTTTCTTTTTCAGGTTTGGAACTAGGATTCAGTGATCTGCAGCAACTGGCTGGCATTTTAATCTCTCCAGGTTGAGTGATGGAGGTGGCCCTTTGAGCCAGAGTGAAAGCACAGAATTCTAGAAAGCTGTTCGTGTCTGTGTGCTACACTCAGGGATGAACACCAGCCTCGGTTTGGCCCTAGAAATACAAGCTGTCTGGCTGGTAGTGAACACAGAACATGAGTTAGGTCTATCATGGCCCTGGGCTCAATGCGGAGCACACAGTAGGTACACAAAAACATTTGACAAATTACCTATAAACTCTCAGAGCCTAAGCGCCTTTTCCCTTCAAGTACTTGCTGGAGGTAAACTGCCTTGGGTTACGTAACCCATTTCTGTGCGATCTACACTGTGCCCGACTTGTACCTTTCACACGCAAGCCCCCAGAATAATAAGGCTCTAAATTAGACATTTATTAAAGCCACGCAGTAGCTTTTTGAGAAACCTCTCTGCACTCCACCCCTTCTTGTGCTCACAGATATTCTGGAACACTATACTCACAGGCCTTTGAGCCTTTGCTCTTTATATTGTTCCTACAGGATTAACTAGCTCTGCACAGCTTTGTGTCATCCTCTGTGCGTTCCTGATCTTGTGTTTATTTACTAGCTGGGTGACTGGTTGTTTCTTACTGATCTACAAGTCAACTCAGGAAAATGATGCAAGTGCAGAGCATGGAAAACTCAGGTCTGTTTCTCACATCACTTCTTTGGCCACGGCGACCAGTGACATCTCTGGGAGTATCTGCTCTCACCCTGTGCGTCCCAGCCTTGGTGAAGAAAGAGAAGGAATAACTAAACCCCAGAGTCAGCAACATCATGCTCATTCCACTGTATTTATTGAGATGACTACTACATTGTTTCTACATAAAGAAAAGTAGGCACTTAAATTTTCTTTTTTAATTAATTTTTATTGGAGCATAGTTGCTTTACTATGTTGTATGAGTTTCTGCTATACAACCAAGTGAATCAGCTAAATGTTTATATGAAATGAAAGTGAAAGAGTTAGTCACTCAGTCATGTGTGACTCTTTGCGACCCTATGGACTGTAGCCCGCCAGGCTCCTCTATACATATATCCCGTTTTTGTTTTTTTTTTTTTCCTTCCCATTCAGGCCATCACAGAGCATTGAGTAGAGTTCCCTGTGCTATACGGTAGATTCTCACCAGTTATGTGTTTTATACACAGTATCAGTATTGTATATATGTCAATACCAACCTACCAATTCATCCCATCCAGGCTCCTTTCTCCCTTGGTATCCATACATAGTAATCAATTTTCTTGAGCACTAAGTTGCCAGGGAATTTGGTCTCTACATGCAGTGTCTGTCAAATGGTGGTCCTTCAACCAGCAGCATCAGAATTCCCTGAAATAATTATTCAAATATAGATCCCTAGGCTCCATCCCAGACTTAATGAATTGGAGGTGGGATTTTTGTTTTTTACAAGGCAATGGTTAACAAGGAGATTGTCATCCCACTGAAGTTTAAGATCCCCCTGCATGGCCCACGTACCAAGCAGAAATTTCACTGGTACATTACATTGCCTCTGCCTTGTCCAGCTCAGAGCTCTCAGCCCCATCTGGCGCTATATCACCTAATCCTCTTTCATTTTATGAATCTGAGTCAATATATTAGTGGCAGTGAGAAGAAACCAAGAAGAGAAGAGAAAGCAAAGAATCAAAATCCGAAAAGTTCACTGATGAGCTCTGAGGAGGAAACTGACCCAATAGTGTATCTGTGTGTTAGTCACTCAGTTGTGTCTGACTCTGCAACCCCACGGATTGTAGCTCGCCAGGTTCCTCTGTCCATGGACTTTTACTGGCAAGAATACTGAAGTGGGTTGCCATTCCCTTCTCAAGGAGATCTTCCCAATCTGGGAATCAAACCCAGGTCTCCTGCATTGCAGCCAAATTCTTTACCATCTGAACCACCAGGGAAGCCCCCTGGTAGTTAAGTCACTCCAAAAAGCATATATATTTCAGCTATTACCCACATCTGTGTATGGCCCTCACTTGAAACTGGAATCCAATTTTGCTTCCAAAACCATAGTTATCCAAGATCAGCCTGGAAGTGGGGAAGAGTTAACTGAATAGCCTAATTTTCACTAGGGATGTAGGAGAAATTCAGCTTTATATCAAAGCCATGTGTATAATAATATCACTACCACCTTACATTTGCAAAGTAATTTATTGGTTTCTAACAGTCTTTCAGGATAACACCTCATTTAAACTCTGCATTGTGGAAGATATCAAAATTGCAATTTATAGACTAAGGTTAACAACAGAAACAGGATTTGGTTCTCTCCCCAAATAATTTATTTTAAACACACTAAGGTCTTGGAGCCAGATCAGAAGACATTCTTCAGCTATGATATAAGAAATATGCAAACTCTGACTCACAGACTGAGTTTTCCAAGACAATCCTGATCCCCAGGTACATAGTCGGTGCCCTCCCTCCCAAAACTGTGATTTGCCAGAATGAAAATTAGCTCCTCTGATTCATTGGATTTGAGTGTATAAGTTTTGTTAACAAAAACACCTGCCATGGACAGGTTCTAGAAGATGTATCATGTCTTAAATCACTTCCTGAATGTATTCAAATCTTCCTGTCTCAGAAAGGTTTTCTCTCAGACATAATGCCTTTGACCACAAATAAAGTCTCTGCCATCTGTTTTCACACTAGGAAAACATGATTTGGATTCAGTGATGAAATAAATCCTATTCACATAAATCCAAATCTTGTTCTCTTACCCTAGGATACTTTTTGCTGAAATTATAAGAAAAAGAACTTTGTTCATTAACACGATGAAGTGTGAACATGTGTTATTCAAGAATATTGATACCTCCGTCTATACTTCCAAAGTATTAACATTCACATAGCCGTTGATGTTAATGTGTTTAATAAGTTTTTTTTTTTAATCTGAGCTTCAGATATTATCATTTTATAAGGCATAATACTCTGGAGTGTAGGAAGAAATGTGTCTTTACTTTTATAGCTCCTTTTAGCTCTTTGCATCAAATATTTCAAGGATATCTATCACCACTAAGTCTCTTATCGAAATGGGAAGACAGACAGGTTAGAACATTAAAGAACTACAGAGAGGAATTTAAGTCTCAATAGGCAAAATACTGGTAAAGAATCCATCTGCAATGGGAGAGACCTGGGTTCAATCCCTTGGTTGGGAAGATCCCCTGGAGAAGGGAAAGGCTACCTACTCCAGTATTCTGGCCTGGGAAATTCCTTGGACTATATAGTTGATGGGGTCGCAAAGAGTTAGACACGACTTAGAGATGTTCACTGAGTCTCTTGGGTGAAAGAAGCATCATTACCATGTTTGATCACGGCTGATTCTGAATCCTTAGATCCTACCACGTGATGACTTCTGCCCTGGGCTGCAATGAGGAAACACAGCTAAGGGGCAAATACATAGTCTTCAAGACAGCCTGGAGTTTTGCCCCAACCTCCTATGCTTCCCCAGGGAGCTAAGCTTTGCAGATTCCTTTTTTTTTTTTTTTTTTTGGCCCCTTACTGTCAGACCTAGAACATGGGCAGGTTGAACAGGGGCAAGCCTGTTACTTGGTTCATTTCTCTCTAGCCCTCACCATGTTCTTGCATCTCACAATTCACCATTTTCCCTTCAGAGAAGGAAGTGGGGGACTGTGAACATGTCAGCACTCTCTTCCCCTGAACCAGCACTCCATGCTTCTTTTCCCCCGGCCCCACCCACAAGGACTTCCAAAGGGGTTGGAGGCTTGCCCAGGCCCAGAGTTTCCTAACACCTAACTTTCCATCATCCTAGGGAAGACAGGCATGTAGGGCAGTTTGTTCATCATCCCTTTGATTCTCCCAGCAAGAGGCCCACCCTCTAGCAAACTGGTCCACTTGAGTGTAACTAATCCACAGCAGCATCCCTCCTTTGGAGGACAGAATATGGGAGGAGGTGGGAGGAGTCTTCATTACTGCATCTTGGAAATTTTACTAACCCAGTATCTCAGGGCCACATGTGAGTCAGAGGCCCTTCCGGCCGCCTCTACTTCAGACCACGGCCTCACCCCCTCTTTCAGGGCCGAACATGCAAGTCCTTCTGCATTTTAAGTCCTTCACACCATCTCTCACATCTATAACTTTCCATATTCACTGCTACTATTCTAATTCAGGCTTTGATATAGGTGTCCCAGGATTTACTGCCAAAGGATTTTATTGGATTCCTTCATTCAGCCATCAATCACTCTACCTCTCTGTTTCTAAATGTCTCTTCCTGAGCATCACTATCTTCATGTCACGCTTACTTACCAACCTTCTATGGCTTCCTATTACCTATAGATGGTGGTACAGAAAAATATTAAGAGCATGGATTCTGAAGCCTGTCTGTCTGGGCTCCATCCCTGATTCTGCCACTTATTAACTCTGCTGCTTTGGGCAAATTACTTAGCCTCTCTGTGCCTAGTGTCTTCTTCCTGAAAGAGGGATAATAGAATACATATCACATAGGATTAAGGTGAAGAGTAAGTGATTCATACAGAAGAGAGTCTGGTGTTTAATAAGCATCCGGATACTCTTACTGGATTTCTTCATTCATCCACCAGTCACTCTATCTCTCTGCTACTGTGACAGTTATTGTCACAAAATGTGGTCCAAGCTCCTTGGCCCAGCATCTACTGGCCTATATAAGTGGTACCCTGGAGCTGTACACTTAAGATGGTAGATGCTTTCCTGGAGCTACCTACCAGCTTCCAAAACAAATTAGAAACCCACTTCAGGTGATTGACATGGTGGCCAATGAGCCATTCTCTGCTGTAACAGAGTAAATATTTAAGTTGAGCCAAGAGCCTAGAAGTACAGAAAGCTGGGGAAGAGAAGTGGTTTTCTCTGTTCTGCCACTCCTAGGGACATGTGTTATGCTCTGAGAAGCCAGAAGGGAAGATGTGAGCTGATTATAATCTAATGAAGCTGCCATATCAGTTTTACTTTCCAATACAGCATAATGACTGGTGAGCCCCATGGGCCCTGAGCCAGGATTATCTTAACTGGTAGCATGATCTGGGTCAGAGTAATCAGTCCCTATGGGGAATAACTCTGGAAAATGTCATCTCCCAAGCCAGAAGGGGAGCAACCCTTGCCACTACAGAGAGGGTGAGGCCAGTGGTATTTGGAGGGTAATTTCTGAGTTCATGAGAAGTAGCAGGGGAGCACATGTAGAATGGGGAAGGAGAAGGAAGAAGGGAAAGGACACAGCATAATAGATGAAAAAAGAACAATACAGGTGGGATGGCAGTCAAGGGAGAGGGAAAAGATGATTTTAAAAGAAAACTAAAAACAGAGCAGAGATTCAAGGACCTGAGTACTGGGGAATTGAGACGTGTCTGGAAAGAGAATGAGAAGTGCCAGGGGCCTTGAGCTCCTGGTGGGTTCTGAAGACTTAAAATTCATAGCACACACACACAGCACACAAGACAACAGGGACGCTTCTTTGTATACTAAGCAAGGTCATTTGTGAATATTTGTGAATAAGCTTAGTGACGTGCTACATGGAAGAATGATCTGGCAAAACAGTACAACTTGTGCACCAGCCAGTTGGGTTCCTGAAGCCTCAGAGTCCTCTTCCTGCTCCAGCAGGTGACAGGCGCTAGTTACTCAGGAGTTCCCCCAACCCTCTAGTGCCTTCTACTTCTTGGAAGCAAGGCTGGTTCAATGCATTTTACGTTTTCAGACAAACCCATCACTGGGTTAGCCTCAAGGCTGGCAGCACAGGGGCAGGGCCTCTGCCTTCCCCTTCCCCACCCCAGGCAACTCCTACCCTTTCACTCGCAGTCTGTGTGGATGAAGGAGGGCTTGGCAACACCAAATATACCCTGGGGTAATGATTTAGTCACCCCTAATGACTGTGTCTCCACAAATAGTCACCACTCCTCCACACTGTGTTGTGGGCTTATATTTCTGAGCTATTTTTTCCTCATACGTGAGTAATTTCACGAAAAATACCAGTGAAAACGGCTTCTATCACCTACAGAATCAGGAATAGAGATTAGACTCACAGATCAGATCATCCTTTCAAGCACCCTCCAATCCTACCCAAAGGAAGAAAAATAATGAAAATATGGAGAAATGCCAAGGTGTGACATTTATTTAGACAATACTTTTCAAAAGTCAAAAATTCTTCTCTATTAAAAGTTCCAAACACAATATGGATCTATTGGTGGAAAATAAGGAGGAGGGTGGGAGGGATATAATCAAATGATTATATCCATATTATTGGATTATATCCAGATTATTGGACCAGACTAGAAGGCATCATTCAGTTTTCTTTTTCTTCCCCTAAAGTTTCTGAATGTTAGTCAAGTGCAACCTAACTTTTGTTTCATTCTGTTTTTTTCATTCACCCTAATGCAATGACTGAGGAAAATTCTGAGAGAGACGGAAATACCAGACCATCTGACCTGCCTCCTAAGAAATCTGTATGCAGGTCAGAAAGAACTGGACATGAAACAACAGACTGGTTCCAAATAGGAAAAGGAGTATGTCAAGGCTGTATATTGTCACCATGCTTATTTAACTTATATGCAGAGTACATCATGAGAAATGCTGGGCTGGAAAAGCACGAGCTGGAATCAAGATTGCCAGGAGAAATATCAATAACCTCAGATATGCAGATGACACCACCCTTATGGCAGAAAGTGAAGAGGAACTAAAAAGCCTCTTGATGAAAGTGAATGAGGAGAGTGAAAAAGTTGGCTTAAAGCTCAACATTCAGAAAACGAAGATCATGGCATCCGGTCCCATCACTTCATGTGGAATAGATGAGGAAACAGTGGAAACAGTGTCAGACTTTATTTTTGGAGGCTCCAAAATCACTGCAGATGGTGACTGCAGCCATGAAATTAAAAGACACTTACTCCTTGGAAGGAAAGTTATGACCAACCTAGATAGCATATTAAAAAGCAGAGATATTACTTTGCCAACTAAGGTCCGTCTAGTCAAGGCTATGGTTTTTCCTGTGGTCATGTATGGATGTGAGAGTTGGACTGTGAAGAAGGCTGAGCACCGAAGAATTGATGCTTTTGAACTGTGGTGTTGGAGAAGGCTCTTGAGAGTCCCTTGGACTGCAAGGAGATCCAACCAGTCTATTGTGAAGGAGATCAACCCTGGGATTTCTTTGGAAGGAATGAAGCTAAAGCTGAAACTCCAGTACTTTGGCCACCTCATGCGAAGAGTTGACTCACTGGAAAAGACTCCGATGCTGGGAGGGATTGGGGGCAGGAGGAGAAGGGCACGACGGAGGATGAGATGGCTGGATGGCATCACGGACTCAATGGACGTGAGTCTGAGTGAACTCCGGGAGTTGGTGATGGACAGGGAGGCCTGGGGTGCTGCGATTCATGGGGTCGAAAAGAGTCAGACACGACTGAGCGACTGAACTGAACTGAATGCAATGACAGGGGCTTCCCTGGTGGCTCAGACAGTAAAGAATCTGGCTGCCAATGCAGGAGACCCAGGTTCGACCTTTGGGTCAGGAAGATCCCATGGAGAAGGGAATGGCCACCCACTCCACTATTCTTGCCTGGAGAATCCATGGACAGATTATGGGGTCGCAAAGGGTTGGACACAACTGAGCAACTGACACAGCAAAGGGCAGAGGCAGGGACTTGGTGGGGATGAGATTCGTGCAACATGGCAATTAGTTAGACCCTTAGAAGGTTCTTGAGGGGTTTTTTTCCGCTTCACCCCAACTCCAGGGCTGCCACTCTAATCAAGCCACCATCAACTTTCCCCTCCAGGACTTCCACTCTCGCCCCCTCTTTACCACTCACTTCCTCTATGGCGCCCCCTCCTCCTACTCCTGTTTGTGCTTTTCCTTCATCGCCCTGTTGCAGCTTGTAAACATGTGACTGTGAAACTATTGGACTAATGGTCTTCTCCTGCCTGACTGTAAACCTAGGAGGATGGGGACGGTTTGCAGCCTTAGTGCCTGCTTCAGTGCCTGTTACTAAGAGCCTGAATCTATGGGAGCAAGCTAGACCAGATCACGTGGGTATGGGAGAGAGAAGAAGAATGAAGGAGAAGCTGTCAATCATGTGACCTTAACTGGCCATCAGAATCCTTTCCTGAGCTGTTCAATCCTGAAGTGAGAAGTCTTCTGTCTTGGGTTGAGTTCTCCCAGAAGCAGAGCCTGAGTTGATGATTCAGGTGCAAGGGCTTTCTAAAGGAGATGCTCCCAGAAGAAAGCAGTAAGAGAGACAGGGAAGAAGGATGGGGGAGAAACCAAGCCACAGAACAGCCATTGAGTCAGGGCAAGCAGAGGGAGGCAACCCTGGAGACCCCCTCTACAGAAGGTAGGGCCCAGGTAAGCCTCAGCTCCCTTCTCCCATCTCCTGTCTTTACCTGGGATTGTGGGCTCTACATAAAAAGCTGCCACAGCCACTTGCCTGGGCTTCAGTTCTGGCTCACTTTTCATCCACTTTCGCAGACTCTCTGCCTTGACTGCCTCAGCTGAACCCACAGGTTTTGCATTTTGTTCTTTGCCATCTGCACTGGTAACCCGGCTCCAGATGTTGGGTCTGTGTGAACTGTCTGCTGGGTGCCTCGTGCTGCTTCCCAGGCATGAGCTGTCCTGTGGTTTCTACCCAACTTCCTGGAAGGGAGATCCAAGGCTCCAAGGCATTGCCTGACTCCAAGACCCTGTGCTTATGTGGGATTAAAAAAATACTTGATCTGATTGAGAAACAAACTTGGAATCTCCTAAAATCTCTTGATATATTAAAATTAACTTGAATGGGAGGGGGTCCTTGATATTTTCATCAAAGGTAGATTAAATGACTGTGAAGAGGAAAAATACCTTTTTAAGATTCATTGCTCCATTCATCTCATCCATCTCCATCTTTGGTGGTATGAGCTCCCATTTATTAATGGCAACTATATGTCAGGCTTCATGCATTCACACATGCATTTCATTCTCAGTGTGAAAGAAGATAATTTCCCCAGAGCCACACAGCTGGTATGTGGAAAGACTTCGATTCCAATGTGGGTCTATCTGACTCGAAACTCATGTTCTCTACTGATTACCTCAACTTCTGTCAGCAATCAAATCTCCTGGGCTGAATGCCAAGATCTAAATCTATAGGGATTTGAGAGCATAAGGAGGAGAAACAGAGTAGGTCTTTGGAAATGGTTTGGAAATGGTTTCCGTGTATCTGGGAGACATTCTATGGCCAAAGGATCCCAAGTCCCTTACCATGTACAGTTGATTCACTCAACCCATCCTTATAGGATACTCCTGGTGTTAGGCAGGAGATCCAGGTTCAGTCCCTGGGTTGAACAAATCCACTGGAGAAGGAAATGGCAACCCACTCCAGTATTCTTGCTGGAAAATCCCATGGATGGAAAAGCCTGGCAGGCAAGCTACAGTCCAAGGGGGTCACATGACTTCACTCACTCACTCAGCACTGATATTTGTTGACAACCAAAAAAAAATAAATAAATAACACTGCACTTGCTCATTGAATTTACATTCGAGGATGCAAGAAGGAGGCTTTGAAGAGAGGTAGGTCATAAAAACAGACATAAACACAAAAACAGGCATAAAAAATTAAGTAAATTTTGTAGTGATCACTATTGGGGGCGATGAGCAAGGTAAGGGAAATTTGGGGTGCAATTTAAAGCAGGGTGGTCAGGTGAGGCCTCCCTGAGAAGGTGACTTTGGGCAGCCTGCACACTGAGGGAGTGGGGCCCTGAGGCTACCTGGAGAGACAGTGGTCCTCTGGTAGCAACGTGGTAGCTTCACCTGTTCATTAAGCCATTCCAGTCCTACCCAACCCACCCAACACCCACACTCAGCTCAGTTTTTTCAAGAAACTGGGGTGACTGGAAACCAGAAGAGGCGAAATTCCCCACCTCTCAAGCCATCTGCAGCTGCTGCTTCTGCGTGCCCCCTCCCCCAGCAGAGCCTGAACACCTCGCTCCTCCCCTGCATACTCAGGGCACCCCCAAGCCCAGGTCTCACCGATGCTGACCTTCTGCAGGAAGACTTTTGGAGGACTTCTGCTTCATTCTTGAGGCCCTTCCTCACCCCACACTCCATTCTGGGTGACTTTATTCCTTACACCTAATGTTTGGCAATTGACCTGGTATCCCCCACACCCTCAAGGACCCGGATAATGCCATGGTACTGTCAGCTTCCAGCCTACCACATGTCCACTGATGGGGACCAGCCTTTCTCCAGGGACTGGGCCTCCCACCTAAGGTCTGGGGAACCTTCCAGAGGCTACTTCCAGTTTGCTGAACTGGACTTTCTTCCACTAACCTCCTGATTTATTTCTGTTCTTATCAGGCCATATCACTTTCCTTCACTATGCATTCCTGTTTCTGATGCTATCCCAGAAAGGCCAATGGCAGGGTGCGAAATGTGGCAGGGCCAGAGTTTACTTGCCAACACTGACCATGGTCTGGCTTTCACACACTTTGGCCTTCAGGTCCACCTAAGATAAGCTTGAGGGGCGCTGGCCAAGGTGCATCTCGGACGTAAGAAGATACTCCATATCTACATTCTTGGCAGAATTCTGTTTCAAATATTTTTGCTGCAGTTAATATATAGAAATCATTCTTTTTAAAATTCCCAAACATGTTTACTGTTTTTAAAAATTTAATACAGAGGGAACTAAGTCAGAGAAGAACAAATATCATATATTAATGCATATATATGGAATCCAGAAATATGGTGCTGGTGAACCTATTGGCACAGCAACAGTGGAGACACAGACATAGAGAACAGACTTATGGACCAGGGTGGGGAGAGGAAGGAAAGGGTGAGATGCTTGGAGAGAGTAGCGTGGATGCATACGCGCTGCCGTATGTAAAACTGTAGCCAATGCAAATCTGCTATATGATTCAGGGAACTCAGACTGGGGCTTTATAACAACCTAGAGGGGTGGGAAAGGATGGGAGGTGGGAGGGAGGTTCAAGTGGGAGAGGACACATGTACACCTATGGCTAATTCATGTTGATGTGTGGCAGAAATCAAACCAATGTTGTGAAGCGATCATCAATCTATTAAAAATAAATAGATATAATAAAAGTAGGACAATTTAAATAACTGTGGAATTTATTAGTGGAAAATAGATACTCGCCCTCTTATTCTACTCCTTCCTCATCCCCAATTCCACTCCTCAGGGGCCACCCACTGTTAACAGTTTGGTATCTATCACTCCAAATATTTTTTCTATGATTATAGAAATTCATACAATTCTTCTACTATACACACCGCTGTGCAACTTGTCTTTTTAAATTGAACAGTTTATTGTAGAACCATCTCCAGCTATATATTGTGAGAACATGAACATAATATATCCACGTCATCTGTTTTTTTAACAGCTGTTTGATTCTATATTATAAACATACAATGGAATCAAGCAGCCATATAGATATGAGAGGGCGTTTTTCCTTCCCTCCTTTTTTTTTTCTTTTATAAACATTCTTATAAATGCACATGTGTGTGTAGCTATATAAGAATAAATTATTCCTGGAAATGAAATTGCAAAATAGCCACTGCCAAACTGTCTCTAGAGAGTCAATTTATCCTCCTGACAACAGTATATCAGTGTTGAATGAGTGAATAGATTAGGACTATCAGTATTTTTACAAAGTATTTTTTTCAAGCAAGGGAGACAGAATTGTCTGGAGCTAACATCTTCAGTGATAAAGAATCCGCCTGCCAATTCAAGAGATGCAGGTTTGATCCCTGAGTTAGGAATATCCCCTAGAGAAGGAAATGGCAACTCCCCCTAGTACTCTTGCCTGGGAAATCCCATGGACAGAGGAGTCTGGCGGGTTACAGTCCAGAGAGTCACAAAAGAGGCAAACATGATTAAGAGACTAAACAACAAGAACAACCTCATAACTAAGAGAGTACCAAAGGGTATCACGTCTCAGGGCCATGAATCAAATGAATAGCAAAGTCGGGGGCCAAGAGAGATGGTGAGATGTGAGTGTGGGTTGGGTCTAGTTGCTGGAGAACAGTGTCCATTTCAAAGGTTTTAACTTGTGCCTGGAGGTGGCTCCTGCATGTGAAAGAGCTGTTGCAGGCTGCGCAGGCATGGCTTGCACAAATCTCACTGTTGGCAGTGCAGGTCATTGAGAGGTTTTTCTCTTAACTTATTGGTAGGGGGCAAAGCAGGGCTTTCTGCTTCCTATGGCTCTGTAGACGTGACATTGCCACGTGTCAGCCAAGGCTATTTACACAAACACATTAGCCTTGCTGCTACTCTCCCTGAGGAAACATAACACACAGCTAAGCGCACAGTTGCAGTTTTGGGTTTGAGCTGCATGTGAACACGACCCAGCATTTGGAGTCGTGGCCAGGAGGCATGCAAAACCATAAACCAAGAGATCGGAGAAGTGGCTGAACCCCAGGTCTGCCACTTCACAGCTGGGTAGCAAGTGACTTCAGTTCTCTGAGTCTTTGTTATAGAAAACAAGGGTCTATCAAACAAGCTCAAAGGATTGTTGAGATGATTAAACAGGATGTGAAACGCCTGACACGGTGGCTGGCCTGTGGCACCTGCTCATACAACCCCTTTAGAAGAACACCATTCAGGATGTCTGGTGGACCGAAGAATTAGAGGCCACATTTGAGAACCTGAGAGAAAATATGGAAATGTCAATAATACTTTCAGGAAACACACAATTTACTTTCAACTCTGCCTTTAGACTCCTGAGCATCTGAGGGAAAGTGAATATCCAACCCTCAAACAAGGGCTTTGGAACAATGACTCAGGAGAAACCCAAGCAAAATCCAACTTAAATGTCTTGTTTTTTTTTTTTTTTATGTATTTTATGGAGGAAAAAATACATAAAGAATTGAAAAGTTTATTCCAATACAATATTCTCCAAAATGACTGTGGAGAAGGCAGCAAGTAAAAATCTTTAGGCTATATTCACTTTTCTTGACATTAACTCATATAACACAACATTGTTGATTTTAAAATATTTACCACTGAAAACCATTAAAGGCAAATGCAACCAATGTTTGTGCAAAGAGTCACCTCTTTCACACAATCCTGGACTCTTACAAAAATATTTTTATAAAAAAAAATAAGGAGACCACGGTTAATATTTTAGCAAGAGATTTCAGAAAGATCTTTGGTAAATCCAAGATTTTTTTTCTTGGTTCTTGACTCTGTAACCAAATATTTCCAAGATTTACCACCAGAGGGCACTGATGCCAAATTGAGTCACCAAGTAGCAGTATATTTGGCCTTGCTGTCACAGAAATATTCACGTTTAAACAAAATACCCCTTTTTAACTGAGCAAAATTTTGTGTAAAAATATTTCACACTAGCATTGACTGAAATAAAAATGTCTAACTACATGCCAACACCGATATACACACAAAGTACTCAGAAACAGTATACAAAATGTTTTCCCTTATTAGAGTATGTAGAAGTACAGAGACTTCCCACTGGTGGTGTGGTGACCAAGACTCTGTGCTCCCAATACAGGGAGCCCAGGTTCGATTCCTGGTCAGGGAACTAGACCCCACATGCCACAACTAAAGATGACACAAACAACTATGCAGTGCAAGCAAATAAATACATACTTAAATATATATATATTGAAGTGCATAAAAATTAAAATATGGCACATGTTCAGAATAACTGGGTTCCCACCTCTCCAGCCTGCTTCTGTGTCCTCTAGTTTTTCGCATTTGTACCGTTTCTTGAGTTTGGGGTCTAATGAACTTCCAGTGAGGCTGTACTGCAAAGAATGGGGATCTAGACAAAATCTGAGTTTGAATCCCAGCCTTTCCACATACTTGTGACATTAACAAAGTCTCTAGGCCTCAGTTTTCTCACCTGTAAGACGGGAGGAGTGGCACTCAGCTTGCCAAGCTATCATATGGTGTAGGAGATCATGCTTATAAAGTCTTTAGCACATTCTGGCTACCTACTTATTGCAGAAATTTACTGGGATTGTGTGTAAGACTCAGACATAAAAAGATCCTAAGAATGAAGTTCTTTTTTTTTTTGGCTGTGCTGGTCATCCTTGTTGTATGACAGCTTTCTCTAGTTGCGGCAAGCGGGGACTACTCTCTGGATGTGGAGTGCATGTTTCCCATCGACGTGGTTCCCTTGTTGCAGAGCACAGCCTCTAGGGCTCATGGGCTTCAGCAGTTGTGGCACACGGACTTAGTTGCTCTTCGGCATGTGGATTCTTCCCAGACCAAGGATCAAACCTGTGTCCCCTGCATTGACAGGCAGATTCCTAACCACTGGCCCACCAGGGAGTCCCCGAAGTTCTATTATTATTCATATATCACAGGCATGAAAACTGAGGTTATACAACATGCCAAAGGTCACAGAGCTACTGAGTAGCAGGGAGGTTTGTAAAGCTCATGTTGTTTTGATTTTCCATAGCTCTTCCCTTTGGAGAGAAGAGGGTGGGTCAGTGGGCACTGACTTCTTTGTACTTCCAAGGGCTTCCCAGGTGGCGCTAGTGGTAAAGAACCCATCTGCCAATGCAGGAGACCTAAAAGACATGGGTTTGATCTCTGGGTCAGGAAGATCCCCTGGAGGATCCTCCCCTGGAGGAGGGCATGGCAACCCACTCCAGTATTTTGCCTGGAGAATCCCACGGACAGAGGAGCCTGGCAGGCTATAGTCTATTGGGTTGCAAGGAATTGGACACAACTGAAGCAACTTATCTCACACGTACCTCCAAGGCTGACAAACATCTTTGATACTCTGTAAATGCCTGGTGGAGAGGATGAATATGAATATGTAGGATTCTGGCGGGGGAGGGCGGCGGGAATGAGATAAACATACTACTTTCTCTGAAAAATCAAAAGAACTTTACCAAAGCAATGTATTGTTATCTCCAGTATTATTATCTCTATCATCATGAAAAATGCATCACCGGTTTGGCAGATTGAAGGGTAATGATATTCAGAGACTGTAATTCAATCTAAAAGGCGATAAGTTTCTAGGAAATAGAAAGGGAGGCTAAGCTGGACTCCAGGTGGCTCAGAGTTTCTGAGCAGAGAGAGGAGCTAGGCCTAAGCAGGAGGAGGGACCAAAGGGGGCAATAGGGCGCTGACAGGTAAGTTGGTCCAGGATCCAGCAGGCAGCCGCACCCGGATAAGCCCATCCGCCCCCAGCGAGACCCAAAGAACAGGCTGAACCTGAAGGGGCTCCAGCCCTGGGGCCGGTGGGAAGATGCAACCCTTGTCTGCTCCCTGGTCGCTGTGCAGCCGTCCTTGTCACTGCCACCGTCACAGGTCCCTACCATCAGAGACCACGCTGAGGCCATCTTTGTATTCCCAATGCTAAACCTAAGAGCTCGTTCCATGACTCTCTGCAGCCTGAAAAATGAAAGGCCCACACTCGCCGCCACCGCCACCGCAGGAAGAGGATTTTGCCAGCATCTGTCCTGAAGCATCAGCATCAAGGGCTTTCGGCCACAACTCCCTCAGAGCTCTGGGACTGTTGTTTTCTTGCTACACAAGCAGTAAGAAGCACAGGCCTGCGGCTGCTACAGCAGGCCAGACAGAAGCTAATTACAGCAACCTGAACCTGCCATGACTAACAGGCTTATTTAATTTCAAATGTTTGTTTGCTGACCTACAAAAATCAAATACAGCAACCTCACAGGCCAGGCCGCCACTGGGGCCCTGGGAGCTATGTCTGTGTGCAAAGCAATTACGTCGGCCCCGTCCAGACACGGGTTGGATGGCACCGTGATACCTGGAATAGGACTCACTCTGGAAACATGTCAATTCTGTGGGGAATGTGGTTCAACCCGGGCAGCAAATGAAAGGCGTAAAGCTGGCCACAGAGGGCCCTCAGCCAGTGAGGGCGCTCCAGCATGAAGGCTGAAAAATAAAAGCCTTAGCCACTCAGTCGTGTACGACTCTTGCAACCCCACAGAATATAGCCCGCCAGGCTCCTCTGTTCATGGGATTCTCCAGGCAAGAATACTGGAGTGGGTTGCCATTTCCTTCTTCAGGGGATCTTCCCAACCCCAGGATCGAACCAGAGTCTCCTGCATTGCAGCCAGATTCTTTACTGTCTGAGCCATCAGGGAAGCCAGCATGAAGACTAATTTGGGGAAATAATGAAATAGCTCACTTCATCGAGAATCTACGATGCATCATGTCCCTCATGTACATTATTACATCTGTTCCTTCCATCTTTATGAGATAGATATTAACTATTCCAAGTTTACAGGTGAGCCTCTGAGAGGTTAAATAACTACCCATGGTCATGGTCTGATGGTAATGACAGTATAACAAATATGAGGTACTTACTACAATTCTGAACTGAGTACTTAATATAACATCATTTAGTCCTGATGCTAATTCTATGAGGTAAAGATTATTATTAACCCCATTTTCCAGATGAGAAAACCAAGGCTTGGGGAGGTTAAGTAACATGCCCCAGATCACAGACAACTACCAGGTGGCAGAGGCAGGGCTCCTGTGATGATAATAACAGTTGATATTTATGGCAAGTATGTTAATCCATGACTTTTGTCATTTCAGTCCTCCCAACAGCCTGGTGAGGTGAGAACCAGTATTCCATTCTGTAGATGAGGGGACTGAGTCTGGGGGAGACTAAAGAAATGTATCTAGGGAGTAAGAATTTCAACATAGACCGTTGTACCCCAGCACTCAAGCCTGAGGTCACTGTGTTATGCTAGCCCTTGGTCCAGGCATCCTCAGATCGTAGGATGTGAACTAGGCTTCAGACCCACCCTATATAGCTTCACAGCCTGTCCTGTTTTCTGGCTCTCGGTTACACAGCCCTCCAAGGCTCTTGTCTCAGAGGTAGCAATTGCCCTTGACGTCTAAGCATGATATGCACAGGCTACTCCAATCCAAGTAGCTCATAGCACAGGCTACTCCAATCCAAGGGCAGCCAAAGAGAAGGGAAAGTGCATGGGGCTAGAAGGAGATGGGAATGAGACGGGGAGGACTGAGGCTATAATTAAAGCCTATCACTCATATCAATGGCCAGCCATCCCTATCTTGGCCAGAGGCAGGCACAGTCACCCCTGGTAGCAAAGTGCCAACCAAGCAAGGGGATTTGGAGCAGGCTTTTTATTAATAATAAAGATGCTAATGGCCACTAATATTTACTGAGCACCAATTAGGTATAAGATATGGTTCTAGGTTCCCACATACATTGTCTCGTCTATCACATCCCCATTTCACACGAGAGGTAACTGAGGCCCAGAAATCTAGAAGACCTGCCCAAGATGACAGGTAAGAAGGAGCAAAGCCAGCACTGGGACCCCCTCTCCCCCTAGAGCTCACCGAAGCCAAGCAGTTTCTGCCACTGACATCACCGGGTGCGTGAGCTAACTTAGTGCCTCCGTTAATTAGCTTTCATCATCGACGAAATGAGCTCAGAAGTTCCTCTCTTATCAAGGAATTCCCTCCCTCTCAGGGAAGGAATGTATTAAGGAAGTTCTTTCTTTAAAAACAAAATTCAACAGCTTTAAAATTTTCCAGCTTTAAAACCCCACTAAATAAATATACCTGTCACAGAAAGGATGCAAGACTCTTGAAGAAGACAGCCCAACATCAAACCAAAATACACCTCCACTGTTCATCGTAATCAGTAAGTGTGAAATGAAATTGCATTACCTCTCACGAAAATATGCCATTATATACACACACACACCCCCTTCACTGCCCTACAGTTACCAGGTATTCCTCTCTGCAAGGAATTAGGCAGGGCTGCGTGTATTTATGTGCATGTGTGCGTGCTCAGTCTTTCAGCCGTGCCTGACTCTTTGTGACCCCATGGACTGTAGCCTTCCAGGGTCCTCTATCCATAGGATCATCCCGGCAAGAATACTGGGTTGCCATTTCCTCCTCCAGGGGAACTTCTTTACTCAGGGATCAAATCAGTGTGTCCTGTGTCTCCTGCATTGGCAAGCAGATTCTTTCCCCACTGAGCCACGACTGGCTCTGAATAGTGTGCAGTTAAATTCCAAGGTTTATTTAATGCATTATAACTCCCCTACCCTCCATAAGCTGTTTCTGCCCCAAAGTATCAGAGGGTTCCTAGGGAAAACCCTAAGAGATTCATCAGGAATTCTTAGAAGCTGATGTGCTCTGTTGAAAACATCCAGCACAAGCACAGAACACGATGTAGAAGTTGTTCTGGAAGTTCCCCATCACGAGACAGAAAGAGCCCCTACTCTTCAACAGCCTCTCCCCAAAGGGAGAAAAACCCAAAATGTTTGTGTTTATTTGCTACCTTCCCCTGAACTCAGGAAACATTTTCATTCACATTTGCCTACCTCAGAATCACAATATCAAGACAAAAATTGCTAGCAAGTATTTCTTCAAAAATACTCATTTCTGATTGCTTAACACTGGAATCTTATTATTATAATAGTAACAAGTTTGCACTAAAATGCACGTATTTAGCCGTTCTGTGTGATGGGTTTATTACTCTATACGCCACTCAGTCCCCAGAGACTGTCATTTAATTAAATTCAGAGACGTCTTCATGGATAGATTCCTAATTTAATGTTTCTATGCCAAGAGTCTCAGAGGTCTCATTTCCATACAGAAAATTCTACTGCCACAAAAAGAGAGATTAATGAAATCAAACAGCTACTGTGTCTCCTAAAACTGAGATGCGCTTGCATCTGAGCTCTGGATTTAGAGCCTAGGTTGAAAGAACACCTTGCCAGAGGGGAAACTTCTTTTCTCCACCCACCTGAAAGCCTCTCAAGGCCACTGCATGTCCAGCCAGGAGCAGCCTTTGATCTTAAAACTCCATAGAGATATTGCAGGGTTATTGGAACTGCAGCCCTTGAAATTCTCACCAACGCATTTCTCCATCCCACCCGCCATCTTGGCAGAAATTCTTGTAAAACTGATGAAAAAATAGTCAGTGTCAAGATCTTATGAAAAACATTCACATGGAAGGAGTTGTGTGGCATTTTGAAGTCCTAGGGACAGTTCCAACTTCTGGTCATCCTGTCAGGTTTCTGAATTTTTCTAACATGCTTACAAGAATATCTGACCTCTAGGGTGCAGAGTTGGACAGCTTAAAACAGAACACGAGTTCTGCACACCATCCCACCTACATCCATCCTGCTCTGAACATGGCTTAACCTACCCTTATGGGAATGAAAGATTTCGCTTTTGAAAAGGATCTTTAATAAAGACTATTGTCTGTTTAACTTGCTATCAACCAGAGAGCCTTATAAGAACTAAACTGCTTACAAATACATAATGATTGTTAATGTTTAAAATAATTGTGAAGTCCCGTGATTCTGTTGCATCTCCCTGCAGCCACTCGATGTCCATAGCTCTCGGCTTCTATTTCCACAGTAACTCTGGCTGGCTGTCTCTTCTTCTCACTGCCCTTTCTCAGAGGAGCATTTCATCCTGTCTCACCTGGTCTGCCAACATCATCTCCTAACTGATCTTCTCACCAGTCTATCCCCCACATCACACACTGCCATGTTACTCTTCCTAAAGATTGGGTCCAGTGTTTGTCATTCCTCTGCCCGCCCAAGTCTTTGATCTGCCACTGAGTCCTCACCACTAGGTAATTCCCAACGTCTACCTTCAACTCACCCCCCAGCGCTCACCTTCGCACAGCTTCCTGTGATTTTCTACCTTCCCCATTTACTCTTGAAACTCCCAGTCACCTTCTTGCTCCCAATTCTGCATAGCAGAATGCTACCGCCATCTTTTCAAATCAATGCTACCTCCCTTATGAAAGTTCTTCTGACTCCAAGTCCACCTGTCCCTCTAAATAAATTCACACCAGATATGACCTCGCCTGTCTCGAATCTCCGTTACATTTTTCACTTTTCTGAAAATGACATACCCTATCCAGGATGAGAGCTATTTGTGAACTTGCCAAAACCACAAATACTTTACAGTGTCACAGCAAACTTCCATTCTTATAATGCTTAGTACAATGTGTTAAGGGCATAACTAATATCCCAGAAACGTTAGTGGGTGCTATGGAGTGAAGGTATCCACCCAAAATCTGTATTTTGAAGCCTTAATCCCTAATGTGATGATATTTGGGGATGGGATCTTTGTGCGATGACTAGGTCATGAGAGTTAAAGACCACTGAATGGGATTAGCACCCTTATAAGAAGAGGCTCCACAAGAGAGACAGTCTCACTCCCTCCCATGTGAGAACACAAAAAGCCAGGTCAGAAAGATAATCCCAGTAGATACCAAATCAGCCAGCACCTTGAACTTGGACTTCTAGCCATCAGAACTGTGAACAATCATTTGCTGTTGTTTAAGCCACCCAGTCTGTGATAAAATGTTATAGTGACTCAAACTAAGACAGTGGGTAAATCCATGTAGGTAAACAATACACATTCATTTTGTTTTCAGAAATATTTAGAAGATCTTTGTTTTAGTACTTAGTAATATTGTTGTTTACATTGCTGCTGTTATTAGTCACTTCCATTGTGTCCAACTCTTTGAGACCCGTGGACTGTAGGCCACCAGGCTTCCTTGTCTATGGGGTTTCCAGGCAAGATACTTCAGTGGGTTGCCATTTCCTCCCTCCAGGGGATCTTCCTGACCCAGGAATCGAACTCACATCTCCCACATCTCCTGCATTGGCATGTGGATTCTTTACCACTGGGCCACCTGGAAGCCCTAGTAATACTTAGTAATAAAGAAAGTTAAACAAAGCATTGTGCTGAAAGGCTTGAGAGTTTATATGATACATGCAAAATTGAAAAATATCTTAATCAACGGAGCCCATAAGTGGGCTTGACAGTTCTAATATTTAACATTGTGAATGCTGCTATTTAATCTGAAACCAGCCTTACATCTCCATCTCTAATCCTTATTCCTTTCCTCTGTAGAGTTTCTTTATAGGCTTTTTTTCTTTCCAACTCAAGTTGGTACTGAATTTTTGGCACTCACAAACCTATCACTTTAGCAAAGGAGCTC
Organism: Nanger dama; assembly: GCA_917880005.1. Classification (NCBI taxonomy): domain Eukaryota; kingdom Metazoa; phylum Chordata; class Mammalia; order Artiodactyla; family Bovidae; genus Nanger; species Nanger dama. Next base: position 1,933,189 of record CAKJTW010000040.1, read on the forward strand.
AAAAAGTAATAAGCAGGTCCAGATTTGGGTTCAGTGCCCAAAATAAAATGCAATTTCTCTACTTTAATCGGATCCAGCCAAATGGCCAGTCCAATATGTAACATATGTCCAGCCAACTGGTTGGAGTCCATGCATTTGGTTCCTTCTGTAGATTAATGAGATTATGGCATTGTTAAAAAGAGGCAGAAAATGCTAATTTGACATCTACCATGATATACTTTACAGTTTGGGGGTTTCTGCATTTTAAGACATTTTTAATTACTTTGGTGTGCTGTGCCAATGAGGACCATATGCCCGTTCCTGTCCCTCCCCGGCTGTCTCCATTGTCACCTGCACATTCCCAGGCAATGCAGACTGTCGAGAACTTGCTTGTCACAGCCTCTGTTGAGAAGACTAAAAGGGCAGCCTTCTCTTAACACTTGTGCATGCATTTTCTGGTTAAAGCTGTTTCAGGAAAAAATAAAAAGTCATGTATTCAGAGCTAAAGAATTAATTGACCTGCAATGAAAACTGAGTTCAAAACAAAGGAGTTCACCTAGCTTTAAGAGAAAGCCAGCTACATAGCAATACTTGCTAAAAGTACATTCCTCTGTGACTCAGGAAAATTGGAATTTCACTCATATGATGTACATTATCTACATTTTAAAAAATCACTTGTGGTTCTGCAGTTTGTCACTGAGCTGTGTGCTCTATGTTCCCCCAAAACGCTGTTGGGAATAATTGATGCGATGGGTCTTAACATACAGGATATAAGTCCATCGTTTGCAAATACTTCTGAACACTCAGAAACTTTAGCAAAGCAGAGCTATAACTTCCTCCTTTCATTCTCAGAGAAGCCTCATCTCCTAATCATCTCCTTGAATGGTGATGGACTTCACATGGAGAGGGTGCTTAGGGTGAAGGTCAGCACAACTTATCTGTCCAAAGCCCTTCCTAGAAGCTCATTTGGGGTTGAGGGTGAATACTTCAAAAACAAACAAAAACAAAAAGTATGCAAGCTAAATCATGAAGGTTGGATACTTGTGAAGTACCTCCTAGGTGCCAGACATCATTCTGATTAACTCATTAAATCTTCATAATCAGATTAGATTATGAGACAAATACATTTATTTTCGCTTTCTTACAGAAAGAAAGAAATGGAGGTACAGAAACATTACGAAATTTTCCTAAGGTCATCAGCTGGAAAATGTTAGAGTCAGGGTTGGAAATCAGATGGTCTGGGAGAGACTGTACCTTTACCTGCTACACAATAGTAAAAGGGAAAAAAAATGAACAAAGGCAGCCATCCTGCTGAAAATGTACAGATAAGGAAAGCAAGTTTATTTTTGTAAATTCTATTGAGCAGTTCTTGAAAATGTTTTGTTTACCATGAAAGCATTTTAACATTTTGGGATTCCAAAATATGAAATAATGGTTCATAGATTTAGTTAAATATTGGGCATAATGGCAGCCCTCCAGTGAGGAGGTATACAGAAAGACAATGCAAAACAAAGCACAAGCATATGCATCGCAAATGCACCCAGCAAGAATGCAACTGGCAGCAGAGAGAGCCCAAGTGTCTTCTCCTGCCCATCCAATACCTGTTCCTTTTAAAAGGAGGGAACCTGGTTCTTTTCTTCTCCCGCTTTAGGGAAGTAGTAAAAAAACTTCCTGATGCAGCTGGACTGGCTGCTTCCACTCCACCAGAAGAAGCCAGAACGTGCTTGCACACCTGTGCAGTGGCCAGCAATGTCAACCCCAAGAAAATGGATAGAAAGCAGTCAGGAGGCAGGCACACTGGCAGAAGATCACTCCTTGGTGCCAGCATCTCCCACCTGTCCCTGGGCTGAGACATACCCTCTTCCAGAGCTACTGCAGACCCAGGGAAACAGACAATGGAAAGCCCTGTGGGCTGGGAGTTGGAGTTGAAAAAGACTGGTAGAAAACACAAGTGAGTCTCCGTTTTCTCTTTTAAAGGCAGACTGAACCTCAGTTATAAAACCTGATTTCTGGTCATAAGACTTCGGACTAGTCACTTAACCTGTTCCTACTTTGTTTAGGCTTTCATCCTCTGTCTGGTTGCCTTGAGATCAAGTCTGAGATTTTTATGATAACCCTTAGTATCTGTCCCCCTGCTTATCTCTCCAGCTTCGCTTCTAGCTCAGAATCCATATTGCAGCCAGGGTTAACTTTCAAGGGTCATGTTAGTTCTCACCTCTGGGGCTTTGCATATTCTTTTCCCTAGAAACACTCCTTCCCTCTCCCTTTTTAACCTATTAAATAGTAAACTCCTATTTGTCCTTTAGGTCTCAGTAGGATATCACTTCCTCCAAGAAGCCTCCCTGACTGCCTCCTGCATCCTCCCAGGGCACCTGGTGCTTACTTGCATGGAACACTTATTATCAAGCCCACTGTAACAAGCTGCCTGCTCCTCAGTATCTCACTGTACTCTGAACTCCTAATGGGCACCCTCCTGCTATAAACGGCAACAGCACCCTGTTAAGCCACGTTTCTTACCTCTTTTATGTTTCTCTCTCCTGCTAAATTCTAAGCTCTAAGGAAAAAGGACTACATGTGTCCTACCTAGCCCTAGAGCCTAGCACAGTCTAGCATGCAGCCAGAACATAATAAATACGGTTGTGGCTGAATGAATAGACTTCTTGAACCTCAGTTTCCTATCTGTAAAATAGGGGGAAGCAATATAAATCTCAAGAAGAACGTGAGAATCAAATGAAACAGCATGAACAAAACACCTGACACAGTAGTAGGAGCCCATAAATGGACACTGACCATCAAGTACACAGCTACCTCTTCCAGTCACACTCTCTCTCTCACTGACAAATACCTATTTGCCAGCCCTCAGTTGATTAGTTGATATTTATGTCTTACCCATCAATATATATATGCTGGATTTGCAGTGCTCTTCATGTACTTATTTGAAATCCGGAGGAATGAAGTCATCAGAATCATTTCTGAGAGTCATTTATTCATGGTCTTTCCCACCTTCTCTCTCTCTCTCTCTCTCTCTCTCTCTCTGTCACACACACACACACACACACACACACACACACACACACACACACATATACACACAAACAGAATTTCCAGGACGCTAAGTAATTTTCAAAGGACAAAGAGACAACCATTCATTCACCTCCACGGAGGGCTCACCCAATGCCGGCTACAGGCGCAAGCAGAGGAACAAAGACAGATGAAGTCATGCCCCTTGGGAGTTCACAGTCTGCTGGTAGAAACAGGCACATAAACATGTAACTCCACAATGTATTAGCGACGGTCAATGGAACAACCGTGGGACGTGCAGGGTAGTACCCGGGAATCCCAGAGGAGGGAGCTAAAGCGCAACCTGCTGCTGCTGCTAAGTCGCTTCAGCCGCGTCACCTAGGCAGGCTTTAAAGTGGCCTGAGAAGCAGGCTATTTCTGACGAGTCTTATGGCTACACCTTCAGCCCACTTGCTCTCATTCTGTCCTCTGTGAAGATGGAGAACAGTTCATCAGCACCTTCCTCATAATAACGGCCTCAATCCATCATAAAGGCCAGCTCTAATGAACACAGAAGTTACCAAGGACATGGTCCTGGTCTGAATATTTCACTGTCATAGAAGTCTGCAAGTCAGGACTTGGAATCAATCCAGATGAGCTAACAGGAGCTTTCTGAGCACTAGCTATTCGACCCTTTCCTAGATAAGCTCTTCGTAGGTGGTTGTGCAAAAATATCTCTCTGTTTGCTTCCTCTGAGGGTTACTTTTTAAGCCCTGACTTGGTCTTCAACACTCCTAGCACTTTATTTTGTGTTTTGAACAGCAGGGCTGAGATTCAGAATCAATACTAAAAAAAAAAAAAAAAAAACACACCCAAAACTCATGAATTATAAGTACGGTGAAATCTCACTTCCCGCTCTCATTAATGAGGAAGGACACATTTCTTTCTGTTCTGAGTATACTTTCAAAGGAAGGAATCCATTGCCAGAGACAGCCTTACGAACAGGTGGCTGAACAGTCCTCCGACAGCTGTGAGCCGGGTGCTGAGAAAGGCGTGATCTCCCACAAGATGTGCTCTGGACGCCAGAGTGACCGCTGTGGTGGGGGAGTGGGGGCCTCTTGAGATACAGAGCACTGTTATCAGGGAAGAATAACCTTATTTTCAGTTCACCGGAAACAACATTGCTGATAATTACTCAACAGCACCCACAGCATATACAGAGAATGAGTGGCTGGGAAACAGAGCTGGCAAAATGTAAGCAGGGGGTATACACTGGCAGATGGGGTGCCCTCAGATGGGGTAGTCATACCAGGACACTGGTTCCTGTGCCACCCTTGATCTCAGATTGGGACTATAATCCATGTGTCTGGGACTCAAACCCAGCCGAAACCACAGTCTTCCAACTGAGATGAGAGACCAGTTGGTTTCAGGACCTGATGAAGCTCAGGTTCTTGATGTCTCGTCTCAGAAAGAATCCGGTGAGAGATGAAGTGATAGATAAGAAGTGGATTTATTCAGAGAGAAACACACTCCACAGACAGACGGTGAGCCATCGCAGAGGGTGAGTGCAGCAGCCTCAAAATGTGGTGTGGTTAGTTTTTAGGGGCTGGGTAATTTCACAGGCTGATGAGTGGGAAGATTATTCCAAGTATTTTGGGGAAAGGGTAGAGATTTCCAGGAACTGGGCCACTGCCCATTTTTTGGTCTTCTGACTGTGGCTTGGAAGCATCGTGGAGCTTCTGAGTGTTTCATTTAGCTTGCTGATTGAGGATCAAGGTCTAGTTGAAGTTGACTTGTCTGTATCTTGGACTCTTTTGATTCAAATCGGTTTATGTTGTGTCCTTGGGCTACGTGGATTCTTTCAAAAGGGCTGCCGTGACGAGGTACCATAGACTAGGTGGCTTAAAACAGAATTTTGTTTTCTCATGATTTCTCATCATTCTGGAGGCAAGGAATCTGAGATCAAGGTGTCTACAGGGTTGTTTTTTCCTAAGGCCTCTTTCCCTGGCTCACAGATGACTGTCTGCTCCCAGTGTCTTCACATGGTCTTTCCTCGATGTGTGTCTTTGTCCTAATCTCCTCTTCTTTTAAAAATATTTTTAAATACTTCTTTTATTTACATTCAACTCTTTTGAGAGTCCCATGGACTGCAAAGAGATCCAACCACTCCATCCTAAAAGAAATCAGTCCTGAATATTCATTGGAAGGACTGATGTTGAAGCTGAAACTCCAATACTCTGGGCACCTGATGCGAAGAACTGACTCATTTGATAAGACTCTGATTCTGGGAAAGAGTAAAGGCAGGAGAAGGGGACAACAGAGGATGAGATGGTTGGATGGCATCACCAACTCAATGGACATGAGTTTGAGCATGCTCTGGGAGTTGGTGATGGGCAGGGAAGCCTGGTGTGCTGCAGTCCCTGGGGTCTCAGAGTCGGACATGACTGAGCAACTGAACTGAACTGAACTTGCGACCCCATGGACTGTAACCCACCAAGTGTCTTTTAATTTCATGGCTGCAGTCACCAGGCTCCTCTGACAATGGGATTCTCCAGGCAAGAATACTGCAGTGGCTTTCCATTTCCTTCTCCAGGCGATCTTCCTGACCCAGGAATCGAACCCGAGTGTCCTGCATTGCAGGCAGATAATTTACCAACTGAGCTATGAGAAGTCTGGCTTCACCGGGTCTTGGTTCTTTAGTTGCAGCATGCGTGTTCTTTTACTTGTGGCATGCAAGATCTTTAGTTGCGGCAAGTAAACTCTTAGCTGCAGCACGTGGGATCTAGTTCTCTGGCCAGGATTGAACCTGGGCGCCCTGTATCGGGAACATGGAGTCTTAGCCACTGGACCACCAGGGAAGTTCCTAATCTCCTCTTCTTATAAGGATGCCAGTCATTTTGGAGTAGCATTCACCCCAATGACCTTGTTGAACCTTAATCACCTCTTTAAAGACTCAACCTCTAAATATAGTCACAAGCTGAGATGCTGGGGGACAGAACTCCAACTTCTGAATTTTAGGGAGACACAATTCAGCCTATAATAAAGAGTGAAAAGGGAAATATGGAATGAGAAATAGAGGGATGAGGATAGGAATCACCATGCTGGCCACTAAAATGGATTTGATCAAGAAAGGCTGGGGTGGGGGGGCAGTTGTGGAGGAGTTCAGCCACCACCGCTCCTTTGCTGAAGACTTCCAAACTGAATTATAAAGCTCTGACCTTTCTCTGAGGTTCTAAGTGACACATTTCCAATGCCTACTGGACATATGCCACCTGGATGACCTGCCAACATCTTAAATACAGGAACTCTCGAATTGAACCTCCTTCTGATTTCTATTACTGCCAGACTTCTAGGAACATTTGATCTCTTCCTCTTAATCATCAAGGCCCTTTGCCCTTGCTTCATTGTATCTTCTTACATAGATTCCCTTTCCTGAGGCCGTGATTCCTATCACAGCTACCCTAGCCATTCTTATCTGCACCATTGAAAACATCTCCCAACAGGTCACTCTACCTCCAGGCTCTTCTATCAACTTGCCTACACATTGCTGTTGCTGCTGTTCAGTTGTACAGTTGCTCAGTCATGTCCGACTGTTTGCTACCCTGTGGACTGCAGCACACCACGCTTCCCTGTCCTTCACCATCTTCCGCAGCTTGCTCAAACTCCTGTCCATCGAATCAGTGATGCCATCCAAACATCCTGTCCTCTGTCATCCCCTTCTCCTCCCACCTTCAATCTTTCCCAGCATCAGAGTCTCTTCTAATGAGTTGGCTGTTTGCATCAAGTGGGCAAGTATTGGAGCTTCAGCTTCAGCATCAGTCTTTCCAATGAATATTCAGGACTGATTTCCTTTAAGATGGACTGGTTGGATCTCCTTGCAGTCCAAGGGACTCTCAAGAGTCTCTCTCCAACACTATAGTTCAAATGCATCAATTCTTCAGCACTCAGCCTTCTTTATGGTCCATCTCTCACATCCATACATGATCACTGGAAAAACCATAGCTTTGACTAGATGGACCTTTGTCATCAAAGTAATGTCTCTGCTTTTTAATATGCTGTCTAGGTTGGTCATAGCTTTTCTTCTAAGGAGTAAGTGTCTTTTAATTTCATGGCTGCAGTCACCATCTGCAGGGATTTTAGAGCCCAAGAAAATAAAGTCTGTCACTGTTTCCATTGTTTCCCCTCTATTTGCCGTGAAGTGATGGGACCAGATGCCATGATCTTCATTTTGTGAATGTTAAGTTTTAACCAGCATTTTCACTCTCCTGTTTCACTTTTATCAAGAGGCTCTTTAGTTCTTCACTTTCTGACATAAGGGTGGTGTCCTCTACATATCTGAGGTTATTAATATTTCTCCTGACAATCTTGATTCCAGCTTGTGCTTCATCCAGCCAGGCATTTCACATAATGTACTCTGCACATAAGTTAAATAAGCAGGGTGATAATTTATAGCCTTGACGTACTCCTTTCCCCATTTTGAACCAGTCCATTGTTTCACATCTAGTTCTAACTGTTGCTTCTTGACCTGCATACAGGTTTTGCAGGAAGCAGGTAAGGCGATCTAGTATTCCCGTCTCTAAGAATCTTCCAGTTTTCTGTGATCCACAAAGTCAAAGGCTTTAGTGTAGCAAATGAAGCAGAAGTAGATGTTTTTCTGGAATTCTCTTTTTCTATGATCCAACAGCTGTTAGCAATTTGATCTCTGGTTCTTCTGCCTTTTCTAAATCCAGCTTGAACATTTATAAGTTCTTGGTTCACATACTGTTGAAACCTAGCTTGGAGAATTTTGAGCATTACTTTGCTAGCAGGTGAAATGAGTGCAACTGTGCGGTAGTTAGAACATTCTTTGGCATTGCCTTTCTTTAGGATTGGAATGAAAACTGACCTTGTCCAGTCCTGTGTCCACTGCTGAGTTTTCCAAATTTGTTGGCATATTGAGTGCAACACTTTAATAGCATTATCTTTTAGGATTTGAAATAGTTCAACTGGAATTCCATCACATCCACTAGCTTTGTTCATAGCGTTGCTTCCTAAGACCCACTTGACTTCGCATTCCAGGATGTCTGGCTCTATGTGAGTGATCACACCATCGTGGTTTTCTGGGTCATTAAGATAGTTTTGGTATAGTTCTTCTGTGTATTCCTGCCACCTCTTCTTAATGTCTTCTGCTTCTATTATGTCCATTCTGTTTCTGTCCTTTATTGTACCCATCTTTGAATGAAATGTTCACTTGGTATCTCTAATTTTCTTGAAGAGATCTCTAGTCTTTCCCATTCTATTGTTTTCCTCTATTTCTTTGCATTCTTCACTTCTTTGCCTACACATACTACCCTCAGATTAACCTTTCTAAACACTGCTTTCATCATGAATGTATCTGTTTTGAAACAGTCCACTGCACCCTGCTATCACCAGGAAAGATCTTAACTATATAACTTAGCCTTCAAGGCTTTCCCTTCATATCTGATAGTCCACTCCTGCCCTAAGCATTCTGAAAAAAAATGTGAAAATGAATGAATGAACATTCTTTCCCAACCCTCCATTTCATAACACAATCCTGTTACTTACTGCTACCTTGTAACATTCCATGTATATACTCACGTGCTCAGCATTTGTAGATCTCATCACTGGCTCAACAGACTTGAATTTGAGTAAGTTCTGGGAGTTTGTTATGGACAGGGAAGTCTGGCATGCTGCAGACCGTGCGGTCAGAAAGAGTCAGACACGACTGAGAGACTGCACTGAACTGAACCTTTCTTCTAGTTCCAGCATCCATCCAGCCTGCTCCATTCCTACCTTTCCTGATAACTGAAAATATCTTCTCTTATTTCCCTCAACAGCATTTACTGTCTCTGGTACCCCATGTAGCCCTTAAGCGGCATACTGTTTTATATGTTTCACCATCTGTTCCTGTGTGTCCTACTTCATAGCTGCATGTATGGGTGTGCCTTACTCTCCAAACTCCATAAGGGCAGACATCATACATTTTACTTCTTTGCAATCCCAGGATGCACAATAATAACAATAGCCAAAAACATTTATTGAGTGTTTACCATATGCCAAACACTGTGCTGCTTTCTAGCATTTTCTTGTTTAATTTAAACACCAACCCCAAAAGGTTCAGTTTAGTTCAGTCACTCAGTCATGTCCGACTCTTTGCGATCCCATGGACTGCAGCACGCCAGGTCTCCCTGTCCATCACCAACACCCAGAGCTTGATCAAACTCATGCCCATCCAGTCAGTGATGCCATCCAATCATCTCATCCTCTGTCATCCCCTTCTCCTCCCATCTTCAATCTTTCCCAGCATCAGGGTCTTTTCCAAAAAGTTAGTTAGGAAAAGGTGGTCAAAGGTGGCCGCATCAGGTGGCCAAAGTATTGGAGCTTCAGCATCAGTCCTTCCAATGAATATTCAGGACTGATTTCCTTTAAGATGGACCGGTTGGATTTCCTTGCAGTCCAAGGAACTTTAACAGTCTTCCCCAACACCACAGTTCAAAAGCATCAATCCTTTGGCACTCAATTTTCTTTTTAGTCCAACTCTCACATCCATACGTGACTACTGGAAAAACCATAGCTTTGACAAGACAGACCTTTGTCAGCTAAGTAATGTCTCTGCTTTTTAATATGCTGTCTAGGTTGGTCATAGCTTTTCTTCCAAGGAGCAAGTGTCTTTTAATTTCATGGCTGCAGTCACCATCTGCAGGGATTTTGGAGCCCAAGAAAATAAAATCTGTCACTGTTTCCATTGTTTCCCTGTCTATTTGCCATGAAGTGATGGGACCATATGCCATGATCTCCGTTTTGTGAATGTTGAGTTTTAAGCCAGTGTTTTCACTCTCCTCTTTCACTTTTATCATGAGGCTCTTAAGTTCCTCTTCACTTTCTGCCATAAGGGTGGTGTCATCTGCATATCTGAGGTTATTGATATTTCTCACGGCAATCTTGATTCCAGCTTGTGCTTCTTCAAGCCCAGCGTTTCGCATGATGTACTCTGCATATGAGTTAAATAAGCAAGGTAACAATATACACCTTTGACGTACTCCTTTCTCAATTTGGAACCAGTCTCTTGTTCCATGTCCACTTTTAACTGTTGCTTCTTGACCAGCATACAGATTTCTCAGGAGGCAGGTAAGGTGCTCTCCTAAAGAATTTTCCAGTTTGTTGTGATCCACACAAAGGCTTTGGAATAATCAGTAAAGCAGAAGTAGATGTTTTTCTGGAATTATCTTGCCTTTTCTATGATCCAGTGGATGCTGGCAATTCCTTGCCTTTTCTAAATCCAGTTTGAACATCTGGAATTTCGAGGTTCAGGTACTGTTGAAACCAGACTTGGAGAATTATTATGTCCACTTGACAGATCAAAAGACTGAGGTTAGAAAGATTATATAACTGCCCCAAAATAACATAACTAGTTATTAGCCAAGCCAGAACTCAAAGCACAGGGCTGTGTGACTCAGAGGTCCTTGCTAATGGGACCTTTCACAGACTAAGTGATGACCACATGTTTATGAATGAATTCAGGTTATCCTTTTTACCAAAGCAACTGCAGTGTGCAGCAAGCAGAATAATAGCCCCCAAAGTTATCCACATTCTGCTCCTTAGAGCCTATGAATGTTATGTTACATGGCAAAGGGGTTTGTGCCAGTTTATTAACCCACAGACCTGTTAAATAAAAGCTAAAGCAACTAAAAGCTTAGTTGCTTTAAGCCACTGTATTTGTGGTAATTTGTTACAACAGCAATAAGAAACTAATGTGACATGTACAGATACCCATCTTCCTAAATTGTCCTGATAAATGGGCACTGCCCTGGTGAAAGGTAAACAGATTGTCTTCTATAGAACCAAATATCTGCCTTCCATATCTAAGAAAATCCTTCATAGGCAGACATTCCCAGCATCACCTGTCTCCTGACCTGATCCTTCCCATTCTATTCCTGTACTGTTCTGAAAACGGCCTTACCAAGAAGGACATGAAACTCTGAGTGAAAGCCATGTTAGTGACAGAATTCTCTCATGAAGATTATTATTACAATCAAAACATGTATGGTATCCTTTTAAAATATCATTGCCTCGTGCTTTTATTCCAAAGCACTTCCCATATATTATCCCAGGCATCTCTGCCAGCCCTTAAGTATGCATAAATGTCAGTTGCAAGTGCACACCGTGGTTTCTGGATTGCAGTTGTTGAGTCAATTCCAAGAATTTTACTCTTAGGAAGCCCAAATAGCACTGCAGAAGAAAAAAATGTATTTTTTTAAATGGCAGGAAAACCAACAGTTGTGTATTTTTGGTACTGTCTTAAATAAGAGGCATGTGGCCAGTAGGTGACAGAAGACTATAGTACAGACTGGATACAGTAAAGAATATGCCTGCAGCGTGGGAGACCCGGAGGCGATCCCTGGGTCCGGAAGATGCCCTGGAGAAGCAACTGGCTACCCTCTCCAGTGTTCTTGCCTGGACAATTCCATGGACAGAGGAGCCTGGCGGGCTACAGTCCTAGTCCGTGGGGTCGTAAAGAGTTGAACACGACTGAGAGAGACTAACGCTTTCACTTCACTTCATAGACTCAAGGCCTTTTGCTAAGCCACCTTCTCTGTGGCTTTACCTAATTGGTTTCCTAGGGTCTTAAGCCATGTCTAGACTGTAGACACACATGGCAAGGTGGTGGTGTGGACACATAGTGGGATTAGAGATGAGATCCACATTTTTAATGCTCCATTCCCTATCCAACTGTCTTTGATGGATTTCCCGTAACCACTTGGACTATCACCCCCCTGCCCCCTTCCCTGTAAATCAATAATAATGAGTCCATTGTGTCTCTGTCAGGATCATTCTGATGTTTATGTGCCTACAGTAATGGAAACAGTAACAGCTATCACCCTGCTCTGTCCCAGGAACTTTACACACACATGATTGTTTAACATGCAGTTTAGCAGCACAATTAAAGCATAAACTTCCTAGCCAGACCACCTTGCTTTCAATCCGAGCTCTGCCACTCATCAGCTGTGTAACCTTGGGCACCTTCATAAACATCTCTAGGACTCAGTTTTCCCATCTGTGAAATGGCAATTTTAAAAGTGCTCTTTATAAGGTCCTTGTCAGAACAGCGTTTCAAAGAATCCAATAACACAGTCAGTACCACTTAAACATGTTAGTGCTTCAGGACCTTGGTAAGTATAACCTCCCAACTGCAAAAACTAGCAACCTGCCTAAGGCCACAAAGTTTATTGAGGGGCAGAGACCGGATTTGGAGCAAGGTCCTTTTTTTTGTCTGTGGGGTTTCCCGGATGGCTCAGCAGGTAAAGAATCCGCTTGCAATGCAGGAGGCTCCGGTTCGATACCAGGTCTGGGAAGATCCCCTGGTGGAGGAATGGCAACCTACTCTAGTATTCTTGCCTAAAAAAAATTCATGGACACACATTTTGTCTGTAATCCCAGGTACTTTCCACCCTGCCCCACTACCTCCCTGATTCCTTCTGAACCACCTTCGTCCTGGGCATCCAAAGATGAAACAGGTGGTCCGTCTCCCGAGCCCCACTTCCGCTCCGGGAGTTCCCTGGAACCCTCGAGAAAATCAGAAACACTGAAAAGTGCGCCATCCCTCCAGCCCCTGGAAAAGCCAACAAATCTGCACTTGGCCTCTCCCGGTCCTGGCATAGGGAGCCCCCGCCCTGGGCGCAGTGAGTCCGGGTTTCCGAGCTGCACGCCGCAGCCGGAGAGCGAGGGCGCACCGCGCACAGAGCGCGCGCCTCAGAAGGGCAGCCTCGCCGCCACGGCGGCCGGAGGGCTGCCTGGTGGGAATCCCTCCCCAGCTGGGGAGGAAGGCAGTTGTTTTCCTTCTAGTGGATCGTTCCACTTGAAATCGTTCCACAAGGGCTGTTCTCGCCTCCGACTCCGGGAAGAACTGTAATTAACACAGCAACAAACGCCCACGACGCTAACTGGCAAAGGGAGTGTAACACGAGCGGCTCCTCCAACCGAACTGGGCCAATTGCTTTCCCTTCTTGCCTCCCCATTTGGTCTGTTTTGGTTCCGCAGTCATCCAACTGTGGCGTTTCTTAAAACATGTCAGGGGCTGGTGTTTGTGTTTTGGGTGGAACGGTTTCACACACGTTGCTGGAGACGGAGCTCGACCAGCTGCTGCGCTGGGTCCTTGCTGTCTGCGGCTCCGGGAGTGTCAGGTAGAAAGAGGGAGAGGCGACGAGCAGGGTGGGAGGGGGGGACGAGGGAGCCCGCTCGCCTTCTCTGCCTTTCTGGAGTTGGGTCGGTAGCCTCCTCTGGACGAGGGCAGGTAAAACCGGTCTGCCGGGTCTCCGGGGGAGCGCCTGGAGACGTCCCAAGTGAGTCGCTCTTCAGCTCTGGGGACCGCGCTCTCCGGGAGGCGGCGCTCCGGCTCTGGCCCGGAAGGAAGCCCGGGCGCGGAGGCGAAGAGGGAAGCAAGGGAGAGCGGTGGGCTCTGGCGGGTCCTGCTCGCGCGACCACGTGCGGGCTGGTGGGATGGGAGCGGCTAGAGGGGCTGATGGGGTGGGGGTGGGGGGGAACAACTAGGCCTGCGGGGAGCGCTGATTCCTTCAGCTCCAGTTATCAGGGTCTGATCTCTGATGCAACCGTTAAAAATAGCCTTTTTCCGGCCAAGCGTGGTCCACTTAGGAGCCTAGGACAAGGAGCCCAGGTCTCGCTTGGGAGCTTGTTGCACGCAGAATGTCAGGCCCTGCCCCAGGCCTATCGATTCACAATCTCCTCTTTAATAAATTCCTAGGTGATTTCCAGACACACGGAAGTATGTGTAATGTACTTAACCTTTCTTAACTCCTTTTCATCAGTGTCCTGTCAACACATTACCTTCAAAGTTTGTGGCCAAGTCACGGCTTTTGGAGGAGTGGAACCCTGCTCTCAGCTAAAAGGCTGCATCAGTGGGATGTTTAGCAGCAGCTACAGTCCCTGGGGTCACAAAGAATCAGACATGACTGAAGTGACTTAGCATGCATGCTCTGCTAATAATCGCTGAGGGGTAATGAATGGATGGAAGGCAGAGCCTTCTATGCAGTCCGATCTGGAAAACCTCAGAGACTGGATGGGGAGCCAAAACCCAAACAACCCAAATAACTATATGAGATAATATTTCAAGAGGTTACACACGGTAGGATAATTCATGTGTGTGTTAGTTGCTCAGTCGTGTCCAACTCTTTGCGACCCCCATAGACTATAGCCCACCAGGCTCCTCTGTCCATGGAATTCTCCAGGCAAGAATATTAGAATGGGTTGCCATGCCCTTCTCCAGGGGAGTCTTCCTGACCCAGAGATCGAACCCAGGTCTTCCACTTTGCAGACAGATTCTTTACTGTCTGAGCCACCAGGGAAGTCCCTGAACAGCTTAAACACTAGAGCTACATATTTAGTAAATTCAATGTACTACAGCAGTCCCCAACCTTTTGGCACCAGGAACTGATTTTGTGGAAGGTAATTTTTCCACGGACAGGGTCGGGGATGATTGGGATGAGCAAGTGCGTGACATTTATTGTGCACTTTATTTCTATTATTATTATTACAATCAGCTCCACCTCAGATCGTCAGGCATTAGATCCTGAGGGCTGGGGACCTGTGCTGTACTAAATTTACTGTACCACCAATTTTGTATATGTGTATTCTTTACATATACAGATTCATAGGTATAAATGTATATATGTATACATGTATGTTAAATACATAGAGAGGGGAACAGGGAGACTATTTATTCTAACATAGTGCCTCACACAGAGTAGGTGATCGACATTTATTGAATCAGTAGCTGGATTCTATTACAACATACTCTCCTGGAAAGAGAATTTTGTGTTTTAAACCAAACCAGCATGGATCTGTTTTTAAAATCAAGTGTATTATCACTAAGCAACAGTCCATTTAATATGTCCTTTAAAAACATTACTTATACACATATCCACCACAGATAGATACATGGCCCCCGTTTGATTTCCGTGGATTGTCGGTATCCCCAGGGCTTCTTTGAAAATTCTGCTACAAGTTGTCCCAGTCAGAATAACCCAACATGCCTTCTCATGTCCGTGAAGCCCTCCCGGGTCACAGTAGTTCATAGATCATAGACTGTAACTCTTTTTTCAGAGTTGTTTCAGACTTATGAGTTATTGATCTGCAAGCCAAACATTTTCAAACTGAGGCCTCACTGAACGACCTCCAATAATAGCTCCAATTTATACTGTCAAGTACTCAAAGTTCCCTAATGAGGCACTTAGTTGTGTGCAGTGAGTCCCAGAGAGAAGCAGGGTGGAACATCCCTCATCTGTTGGTGGAGAGAAGGAACTTTACAATTTTTCAAATCCATTTACTTTTTTCCTTACCAATGTTTTATTGGCATTAACCTACCAAGAGATGAGGGATGCTCTCCTCCTGCATCTCACCAGCACTATGCACAGCTCACATGATGAAATGCCTAGTTAAGGAACCAAGTACTTGATGGAATAAATTGGAGCTATCACAGGCCATTCAGTGGGATCTCCTTGAGATACAGGCAAAGAAAAGATGATTCTACCAAGCGTAGTTGTGGCCATCATTGTGAAAAAAACAATCTTTAATGTTTATGCTCCAACCAAACTAGGATTTTCAGTTTTACAAAAGTTAACACTTGTTTCATAATGAGAGTTCAGCACAGCCTATTTGGATACACTATTTAACAAATTCTGTTGGGTAAAAATGAATTGTCAAGTGCTGGTGAATGATGAAAAAGTATTAGGAAATGATGTCTACACTGTGAAAATTTTCTTTGCCTCCACCATTACATTAAGTGTGAAGTTGCTAAGTCGTGTCCAACTCTTTGCGACCCCGTGAACTACACAGTCCATGGAATTCTCCAGGCCAGAATACTGGAGTGGGTAGCCTTTCCCTTCTCTGGGGGATCTTTCCAACCTAGAAATCAAACCCAGGTCTCCTGCATTGCAGGCAGATTCTTTACCAACTGCACTATCAGGGAAGCCACCATTACATTTAAAAAAAAACAAAATTTCTTCCCAAAACTTCCAGGAGAGTTGAGAAGCAAATATCCAAACTGGGAGAGAGTAACCCACTTTTGGTGGCAGTCTACACAGTGACTATCTCCGGTAACATTTATTTTCAAATATTAGGAATCTTGACATTGAAAGAATTCAAAATCTGTTTCAAATGAGAACTCTCAAAATTGAGATTTGAAGAAATTGCCGCAGGGAACGTTGTTGGTAAACTTTACAAATAACATTATTGGTTTATATAAGTCACCAACATATTTTCATGATTTTGGTAGAGCCAGGCACAGTATTCAACAAAAAAGAAGGGGAGCAAAGCTTTCATCATTGGCAATGTTGAGAAGCATAAAATCAGTAATTAAATTTAGAGAAAAAAAATCAATGGGAGTTAAAACCACAGTGATGCAGTCAGCTAATCTGGAGCAGGTTAAAACTCTGGCATAGCATGGGCACCAGTTTCCATCTTTTGCTGATAGAAACCAAAGGAAGAAAAAACAAACACAAATGACAATAGATAATAATAAAGATGTCTATTGTCCTTTCTTAGTGGCTTTTCTGATCCTTGTTTTCCAAGTATGCCATGAAGAGAATTTTTATTGCTCTAATAAAAGAAAATATTTAACAGAAAATGTGTAGAAAAAAAAATCTATGAGGACATTCATTAAAGAACATTGAGATTAATAATGGTTTGGTTTTTTTTTTTTGGTCCCAAGCAGAATTTAATTCTGTAAACAGAAAAAGCAACAAAGAGACAGCTTTAAAATTTTAAATATCTAAATATTTATTCTAGGAGAAAGAATAAAGAATCGAGTGAACCTATTTATAGACAGTTCTGTTGTTGTTGTAGATGGATATTTGTCACCCTTCTTGGTTACTCACCATCTGAGCCACTTTCCAACATCTGAAGAACACCCATCCCCAGTCCCATCTTTGCTCCTGAGGAAGAGCCCATATACAATGGAACATTACTCAGCCATAAGAAGGAATGAAACTGGGTCACTTGTGGAGGTATGGATGGACCTAAACTCTGTCATACAGAGTGAAGTAAGTCAGAAAGAGGAAAACAATATCATATATTAATGCCTGTATGTGGAATCTAGAAAAATGTTACAGATGAACCTAATTCCAGGGCAGGAATAGAGACACAGACATAGAGAGTAGACGTGGACACGGTGGGGGAAGGGGAGGGTGGGGTGAATTGGGAGGTTGTGTTTGACATAAATACACTCGGTCAGTTCAGTTTAGTCGCTCAGTTGTGTCCGACTCTTT
The DNA here is from genome assembly GCA_917880005.1 of Nanger dama. Taxonomy (NCBI): domain Eukaryota; kingdom Metazoa; phylum Chordata; class Mammalia; order Artiodactyla; family Bovidae; genus Nanger; species Nanger dama. The sequence goes on from CAKJTW010000040.1 coordinate 1,950,447, forward strand.
GCAACCCCACGAATCGCAGCACGCCAGGCCTCCTGTCCATCACAAACTCCCCAGAGTTCACTCAAACTCATGTCCATCAAATCAGTGATGCCATCCAGCCATCTCATCTTCTGTCGTCCCCTTCTCCTCCTGCACCCAATCCCTCCCAGCACCAGAGTCTTTTCCAATGAGTCAACTCTTCGCATGAGGTGGCCAAAGTACTGGAGTTTCAGCTTTAGCATCAATCCTTCCAAAGAACACCCAGGACTGATCTCCTTTAGAATGGACTGGTTGGATCTCCTTGAAGTCCAAGGGACTCTTAAGAGTCTTCTCCAACACCACAGTTCAAAAGCATCAGTTCTTCAATGCTCAGCTTCCTTCTACCATGTGCAAAGTGGATAGCTAGTGGGAACCTGCACTATAGCACAGGCAGCTCAGCTCGGTGCTCTGTGATGACCTGGTGGGGTGAGGTGGGGAGTTGGATAGGAGATCCAAGAGGGAAGGGATATATGTATACATGTAGCTGATATTCACTCTGTTGTACAGCAGAAACTAACACAACATTGTAAAGCATTTATACTCCAGTAAAAAAAATTAAGTTAAAACAAATAATTTTTTTTAAGTTAAAATTGCCATGCTCTGGATTTCTCAGCCTTCCTATGGCTCTATTTATTAGATTCATCCCTCTCAGACTCTAAATAAAAAGAGAAGGACTGTCAAAATTTACAGTGGAGATGGGTGGAGATGGGTGTTGGTGGCAGCAGCATCAAAATCTGATTTTCACAGGCAGCAAGGACAATGGTTATGGTGGCAGCTGGGAGAGGAGCAGCACAAGCTGTCAGAGCTGGTGTCCAGAGAAGGCACCACTGCAACGTAATTGCGCGTTGTTTTTGACCTGTAGCTTCCCCACAGATTATGTGAACTGCTGGATATTTTTTAAAGGAATTCTTCAGCTTTTGAAATCATCTATGTTTCTTTGACCCAATTATCACTTTGGAAAACTGTGAAGTGATTTGGAGCAGTCACATCCATTAGAAAGAAGTGAAAATGGAATTTCATCAAATCCCCTTTGGGATAAGGCTCTTCTAAAGGCCATCCCTTTTGCCACCAAGAAAAGTAAGAGAATAAACTAGGAGAGTAAGCCTGTATATCTGCAAATTTAAGTATGGAAAATAACAGTGCCAATTTTTATTTTTAACCAAGTGTTAATGTTCAATAAGAGATGATTTAAATGATTTTTCAGAATTCTCTTTTTGTAATTGGTGGGGAAAATGGCCAGAGAAAACTGAGGAGTCAGAAAATTCTGAATCCATCACTAAGTATGATATTTCAAGCAGACCATGAAAGGCTTGAGTGAGAGCCCCTAGGAAGCTGTGAGTGAGAGCATGAAATAAGCAAAGGTCAGTTTAGTTGGATGACATTGAACAAAATGCTTTTCAACATGAAATCCATTTGATCAAAGAAAAATTATCAAAACTGTGCCTGGGAACGGTTAAAACCCAGTTAACCATGACACTTACTATCCAGTAAATTATAACACAAGATAATAGTTAACACAAAAATAGCAATAGGAGAAACACCTTTCATTAGAGGATCAAGGTTCAAGCAAACATTCGCTAATTAATCCTTTCAGCAGCATCATAAAGTTATTATTTGGCATTTTCATAGATAGCATTTAATATTTTCAAAGTGTTTTTACCAACAGTAATTAGTTGTTCTTCTCATCAACCTTTTGAAGTAGGTCAATATCATTATTCCCATTTTAAAGGAAAGCAAGGCACTGAATAAATATATACAGAGCATGAAGACCACTAACATAAATCCTCATGTTGATTAATTTACATTTTTCTACCGCTCCCATCTTGAAAAAGTAAATACACCTTTTAAAATTGCCTCATTTTAACTCCCATCGTAAACCCAATGAGGTAGGCAGAAGTGCCTCCATTTTGCAGATGAAACACTTAGGTTCATACATACACATACATACTCCTCACATCAGAGAAGTGGTTGCCTATTTTGTTTGCTTCTAAGTCCTAATTCAACCATGGTCCCAGAGTTCCAGGGGACTGAAGCTGCCCAGACAGACAACCTCCAACTCCTGGAGACAGTTCCTTTCCCAAGGGAAAGAAGCTCCCAAGTATCTGTGCCCCACAGAAAATGGGCTTTGTGAGATTTGTTACCTTGAACAGTTTTGAGTTTATTTTATTAGTAGCAAAGCTATGGACTACCAATGCCCTCAGACAACTATGAGGCCCATTTTGAACAAAAAGCTGGCACTTGTAACATATGAAAACAAAACTATCAAATTTCCAATGGTTTTAGGAAAAGCAGTCTTGTTGAGAATAATATGAGCTGAAGAGTTGACTCACTGGAAAAGACTCTGATGCTTCCCTGGTAGCTCAGAGGTTAAAGCATCTGCCTGCAATGCGGGAGACCTGGGTTCAATCCCAGGGTTGGGAAGATCCCCTGGAGAAGGAAATGGCAACCCACTCCAGTTTTCTTGCCTGGAGAATCCCATGGATGGAGGAGCTTGGTGGGCTACAGTCCACAGGGTCTCAAAGGGTCGGACATGGCTGAGCGACTTCACTTTCAGTTTCTGATGCTGGGAGGGATTCGGGGCAGGAAGAGAAGGGGATGACAGAGGATGAGATGGCTAGATGGCATCACCAACTCGATGGACATGAGTCCGAGTGAACTCCGGGAATTGGTGATGGACAGGGAAGCCTGGCGTGCTGCAATTCATGGGGTCGCCAAAGACTCGGACACGAATGAGCGAATGAACTGAACTGAACTGAACTGAATTGGTCTTTGAGAAGAGTAATTCAAAATTGGGCAGCCATATTTAAGTAAATAGTTTGAACAAAATCAACTTAAACCTTTTTAAAAAGTTTTTGTCATATATGTATTTCTTCATAAAAACACAAAAATTAACTATACAAGTGTGTCTTTTTTAATTGTCTGTAATTTTACTGGACTTCACATTTTCCTTTTGTGAAAAGAAATGTCAACTGTGGGTTTTGTTTGAAATTTAGTGGGACTGTTTGCTAAATGTTAGCAATTACAGCAAAATGTGAATAATAAAAAAAAAGAAAAAGTTGCTAGATCATAGTCTGACCTCCTTTTTTTCCCCACTGCATGAATTTTGACTATATCAAAGCAAAATAAATTGGAATTAGTAACATGCTATTTTCCATTCATCTAACTGACAATTAAAGCTTAAGTGAAGCAAATTTGGCCTTGAAGTATATAGAATTATTCCACATTAAACAAAAATGAGCTAGAGTCAGTCAATGTATCTTCAGTCACCACTCTGCAAATGATGTTTTTTTTTTTTTTATCTTGGAAAAGCTACTTTTGGAAACTTACATTCTAATACACAGTATTTCTTAAACCTGTCCTTTCATTACAAGTACATTATAGTAATTCCAGTCAAATGTTTATTTTCTTTATTACATCTTACTGAAGCTTCATCTAAGGAAAGCACCAGTTGGAAAGGCCAAACATGAGCTAGGACAGAATTCTACAAATAGAAAATGACTTAAAAGTTTACATGGGGAAATTCCAAAAACAAGGACATGCCAAAGCCCAACAAGTCAACAAACAGGAATTTCCTTTAATGCCTTCCAGGAGTCCTTGTTATTTAACTCCAGTTAAGAATTGAAGCCAAAGGCCTTCCATGATCCCCTTTTAAAATTATTTTTCTCCCTAATTCAAGTACTCCGACTCTAAGCAGACATATAACCAGAAAAATCCTCCCTTTGAGAGAGTTCTGAGATTAATGCCACTCTGTCCTCATTAGATTCCCTTCTGTAGGCAGCACCCTGTATGGGGCACCATTTGAGGACACCAAGAAAGAGGTTGGAAAGGGCCTCAAATCCCAAGAATGATGAGTTACAGAAATTGACAAGAGTGAGGAGCCATGCCCAAGCCAACGGTAGGGCCCGTTTCCACTGCATCACCCAGGGGAGACGCTGTGTGCACAACCTGATTACTCACACTCTTAACCTTGCCTTTCTTCTCATTCAACTGTCTGCACTTTGCAGACCAAGATTTTAGAAATAGGTGCTAAGTCAAGGTTCAGGCTTCATCTAACTCACTGGGTTGGGAAAGACTGAATGTGATAACACGAGGTTCTCAGAAAAGAATAAACCATTGCTAAAATTAAGGCACAAACATCACTATCCTAACATTAAGGATCATTTATTCCATTCCAGTTTGGCATGGGTACAAAATAATGCTAACAGCCAGTAGTTGAATGTGTAATATATCTGCTACTACATCAGTCTCAATACTTTATAACAGCAACCTGACGTAGGTTATTATTTTTCACAGACCATAAAACGAGGCATGAAGAGGTTAAATACCTTGCTAGGATTAAAGTCTCATTTTTCTGACCTCAGGGCCCACTCATCTAACCGTGTCTTAATTAAATGTGCATACCTTGTTGGTCTGAGTTCCTCAGAAAGCAAAGCCCAAGGGCAAAGGATTGTGTGATGCCATTTTATTAGGAGGCACAGTCCTACAGGAGTGGGGGGAGTAGGGGGCGAGGGGAGGAGGGCTGAGAAGAAAGGAGAGTCAATTAAAAGAGATTGGGATTGATATATATACACCACTATGTATAAAATATAACAGATAACTAATGAGAGCCTACAGAATAGCACAGAGAACTCTGCTTGCTGCTCTGTGATCTAAATGGGGAAAAAGACGAAAAAGAGGAGGTACGTGTATATGTATGGCTGACTGACTTTGCTGAACAGCAGAAACCAACACAGCGGTGTAAAACAACTATACTCCAGTTTTCAAAAAAGGCTGCATTACAGAGCCGACCACGGCTAACTGCTGTTGACTGCTCTGCCTGTAAGACCTGGCCCTGCAGAAGTCACCTTCACAGCATCTCGTGGGTAGGGAGGAAAAGGGGAGACCTTGGGCACTGGCTCCTACCCTGTATTGCTCAAACATTTATCACCTGTGGTATTAACACCCCTATACCTCTAGGTTGTCCTTGGGGGGTATGAACCCTAAGTTGGGTCTCTTGGTGGGATCAATAAGCAATCCCAGAGTTGGAGGTGAAAGGTTTGTATGTAAGCAGAAGGTCAAGCGCTGTAAGCTTGCACCTGAATCAGGGTCTGTGCAGAAAGAGGATCAGAAGTGGTCTGTGAGAGGGGTCTCATACATGTATATTCTATCATAAGAGTAGATTTCCAAATGGAGAAAAAATCAGAAATCCCTCACATGAAAGCCATCATGCCATCTACAATTCAGAAATCATTGATTGTTTCTGAAAGAACCATTTCAACTCTGGCATAGGATGTACAGTGGTCCAGGGCTGTGTATACTCACACTGAAGTGAAATAATCTCCAACAGTGATAAAATACAGTTTTATCCTATACTATTCAATAGTAAAACAGTTCAGAAATCACCAAAGTCTTCCCTAGCTCCCTACTTATCACATATGAAAACAAAAGAATAAACCCCTAACTATCAGGTTCCCTGACAGCTTTAGGAAAACCAGTCTGGCTGAGAATAATATGAACCTACACAGGTCTTTTAGAAGAGTAAGTCTGAAGTGGGTAGTAAGATTTAAGAAAATAGTTTTGACCAAAACAGAATCAACTTAAACCTATCTACGAAGGTTTTCCAGGTTCTGATCTTGTCCTCTGCAAAGAGCTCTGCCAGTGCCCTTTTCATCTTATATTATAATCTTCTGTTTGTGTGTCAGTCTTCCCCACAAGACTGTGAGATCCTTAAGGGGAAGGATTGATCTCAAAGATATTTGAATCCCCAGTAAGGAAGGAAAAGGCAGGGGAAAATAGGGGTGCAAAAGGACAGTGAGGGCCTGAAACAGCCCCTGTGGCGTGTGGAGACATGAGCAAGCCAAGAAAGAGGAGGAGTATTCAGACAGTGCCGAGGGCCAGCCTGAGCTTGTGAAGTTTTGGTGACAACTACCCAGTCACTTGTGTGAGTTTCTCCATTAGCACCTAGCTAGCCAGGTAAGGGAGACTGAGCAGGTGTCACAGATTTTGACGTGTGCTATGACCAGGAAGTCAGAAAATAATCGTTTAACAGGATGTTCACTGGTATTTCCTGTTATCCCAGAGCTTCAGCTGAGATGCCAATCTGAGGAAAACTGGTTATAAATGTTTACAGACTCAAAAGAGAGGTGGTATCAGATGCCTATATCCAGGAATTGCAAAGAGACAGGCAAAAATCAGTCCTTAATCTATTACCCATCACTAGACTATAAAAGAAAAGAACAGCTTTTGTCCTAGGGAAAGGCATCATGGCATTTCCCATCACCTTTCCAGGGAAGAAGTTGATAGTCAAGACCTTCAAGCCAAATGAGGGGGCTCTCTTGGCCCAGTATCTCCATGAGGCTTACAATTGTCAGGATTCTCAGATGAACTCTCTCACAATGACCTATACTCTTATGTGATCTCCCTTTGAGTGTGGCTGATACATGTAGACATGATGGAACATCACTCCCATGATTAGATTAGATAGGTTGACAAAAGGGATTTTTGTAGCTGTAATTAAAATCCCTACAGTCAGACAAATTCATCAAAGGGAGATTATCCTGGGTGGGCCTGTCCTAAGCAGGTAAACTCTTAAAGGGGGTCTAATGGTCTGAGATGTGTTCTTGCTTCTCTGGAAGAAAGTAAATAGCCATGTTGTGAACTGTCTATGGGGGCAAATGGCCAGGAACTATGTGTGGCCCCTATACGCCGAGAGTGATCCCCAGGTGACAGCAGACAAGAATATGGGAACCTCAGCAATACAGCTGCAAGAAAATGAATTCTTCCCATAAGCAATGAGCTTGAAAGAAGATCCTGAATTTCAGGTGAGAATCGCAGCCCTGGTCAACACCTTGATTTCAACCTGGTGAGACCCTGAGCAGAGGGCTCCCACAAACCCCCTACCTGGACTTTTGACTCATGAAAACCGAGAGAGAATAAATTTGTGTCACTAAGCCTATGGCTCACAGCCATAGAAAATGAATACCTCAGCAAAGTGGTGAGAATTCTTAGGACGTACTGATGCCTGTCCCTGGAGTTGAAGAATGACGAAGGCCTGATTCTTACCTGGAGACGCCTGAGAGGAAATGGTTGCTGAAAGAGCTGTCTATAATGACATGGTGAGGTGCAGTTACTGGGGTGCAGACTGATTCTCGCTGAAGCAGCTGAGAATGAGACTTCTCAAAAGGGCTCCACCCAAGAAAGCTGCCTGCTAGGAGAAGGCAACCCCAGCAGACCGGTCTTGAGGATGTCCATCAGAGGAAGGGGCAGGGGTGTCAGACAGAGAGGGCATTCCCTGGCAAGGAATGCGCAGTAGGAGGTGGGCCGAGTGGCAGTGGTGAGGTGTTTCTGAAGAGCAGATGAAAGCACTCCACAAGACAAACAACCAGCAATAAATTATAGACCTTCAAGACAGAAGGCACCGATGGCCAGGTAATACTTGAAATGGTTAACAAAGAAATTGCTCTTCCCCTCTAATCTAGTGGCTTTCAGTGGAGGACAGTTTCTCCCCACACCCTCCCCACATCCCCAGGGACCTTGCTAAACATCCTATAACGCACAGAACAGCCCTCACAGCAAAGAATTATGCAGCTCAAAATGCCAATAGTTCTCAGGTTGAGAAATGTTTTCTCACCCTTCCTCTCCCTGTCTTGGGGAAGCCAGCATCAGCAAAGAGAGTGCAAGAAAAGCTAGAAGACAAGATCTCTCACCGTTTCTGTGACGCCCTCCCGCAGAATCTCAGAGCAGTCTCCCGATGAGACAGAGGGACAGCTTTGAACTAAATGAGTGACGTATGTATTGATGGGACTTTTTAAAACCCTAAAATAAGACTGCTTTGTTAGCCACATGTAATCAGAAAAGCTGGGGAGCCCGAGATACTCTCAGGAGAAGTTCAGGGAAATATAGCTGAGTGTGTTTAAAAGCCATTTGGCAGTGAAACAATTAAGGGATTTCCCAAGTGCACCTAACTGGTTCAACCAGTTTACTAAAACTGTTTCAATAGTAACAGGTTCAGAGAGAAGATGGTGTAGCTGCATGCAAGAGCCTCAATGGAGCAGGGTGTTTTGCAAGAAGGTGGAAATCCTAGTGAAAAATAAGGAAATTCCCATTGCCTTAGGTCATGTTCCCTAGAAGCAGAGCCTGAGGCAGGGATTCTTGGGCAAGAGGGTCAGTAAGGTCATGAGCTTATATGAAACCTCTTCTATTCGTTCCCAGAGCTGCCATTACAAAGTGCTACAATCTATATGGCTTGACACGGGAATTTTAATCCCTCATAATCGTAGAGGCTAAAATCTGAGTTCAAGTTGTTGGCCTGGTTGGTTTCTTCTCAGGTCCTGGAGGGAAAATCTTTCCTAGCTTCTGGTGATGATGGACAATCCTTGGCATTCCTTGGCTTCTAGATGCATCGCTTCAGTCTCTGCATCCATCTTCACATGGCACTCTCTCTGTGTTCTTGTGTCTTCACCTTTTAAGGACACCACTCACATCAGATTACAGACTCCCTCTACTCCAATATGACCTTATTTACCTAGTTACATCTGCAGCAAGCCTTTCCAAATGAGGTCACATTCTGAGCTACTGGGGGTTAGGACTTCAATATCTCTTTTGGGGAAAACACAATTCAACCAATAACACCACTTTAGGCAATGCAGTTGCAGAAAAGGGCAGGAAGAATTTTGGCCAAGACACAGGTTCGGTTCAATTCCAGCCTCAGCCTGATCCCAGTGGGGAGTTGTGGAGCCTGAATGGCATCACAGAGTTGCCCCCTATCAAGGCTAAGGGGCTAGCAGCCTTTTGTTCTCCCTGACTCAGTCAGCCTCTGGCTGCTGACATCCCTGAAGGGAAGATGTATCATCGTGGTCGTTTCTGAGTTGGGTTTCCACTCACCCTCAGGCAGTAGTTGTCAAACTTTGCTGTACACCAGAAACAGAAAGCTAGACCCAATCCCAAGTTTCTGACTCCATAGGTTGGGTATGGTTTGAATATTTGCATTTTAAACCAGTTCCCTGGTGATGCTGAAGCTGCTGGTCCAGGGACCACACTCTGAGAAACACTACCTAGGGCAGTTAGAAGGGAGCAGCTGCAAGCTGTCAGCAGCAATATTCAGAGACGTTGTGGGGATGGGGCAGCTGCCCGGAGGGGCAGGGAGATCTGGACAGGGCAGCAACAATATGGTCACTGTAACATCCTTCCCCGGAAACCTGAGGCACATGGGGAGTGGGAAATTAACCCAAAAGGGCTGCAGAGGGGTCAGTGTCCGTCGGCGAGGGCCAAGTTTTTGCTATGGCAAAAAGGAGAGAAACCTCGAGGCTGTAGAAAGAGGAACAGTACCACTGTAGGCTGCCAAGTTGTCTGGGTAAAAAGTCAGAAAAAGAGGTCTTAATGGTTTCCATAATCAGTGAGACAAGTAGGGTGTACAGGAACGAAGCAGGCGATTTTAACAGTATAGAAGTATTCTTGGATCTCCCCGGCATATCTTGCGAGGGAATGCGCTGCCACTGCCAATTTACTCCTATTTTCAATCTCTCTCCTATTTTGAATCATTGGGTGGCCGTCCATTATGCAGATGGGAGACACAAACCTGCAGCTCTCTCAGGGGAACTTGGTTCCCAGGTTAAGGAGGCTAATGTTTAAAGAGAAGTATTTTTCCTGCAACATCACCTGTAAACACAAGCTCACCACTGCATTTGGCATCTCAACTGAAGAAACAACACTTCGTTCCAGTTCTGGGGGAAAACTTACTATATTTGTTCTCCTATGTGGTACATGCTTAAGTGATTTTCAAGTCAGTGTATCTGCTGTTGCTAAGTCGCTTCAGTTGTGTCCGACTCTGTGCGACCCCCATAGACGGCAGCCCACCAGGCTCCCCCATCCCTGGGATTCTCCAGGCAAGAACACTGGAGTGGGTTGCCATTTCCCTCTCCAATGCGTGAAAGTGAAGTCGCTCAGTCATGTCCGACTCCTAGCAACCCCGTGGACTGCAGCCTACCAGGCTCTTCCGCCCATGGGATTTGCCAGGCAAGAATACTGGAGTGGGGTGCCATTTTTGCCTTAAATTCTGCTATTTAAGGTATTCCTCTACTATATATCTGTATTGATTTCCTTTTGCTACTGTAACAAATTACAACAAATTTGGTGGCTTAAAACAACAGAAATTTATTCTCTCACACTCCTGGAAGCCACAAGTCCAAAATCAGGTTCACTGGGCCAAAATCAAGGTATCATCAGGCCTGCACTCCCCCTGGAGGCTCTAAGGGGGGAATCAAATGTCTGCCTCTTCCAGTTTCTGGTAGTTGCCAGCATTCCTTGGCTTGGAGCAGCATCACTACAGGCTCTGCCTCTACGTTCACGCTGCTTTCTCCTATCAAATCTTCCTCTGCCTCCTCCTTATAAGGATCCTTGTGATTGCTTTTATGGTCCAGCTGAATAATCCAGAACAATCTTCCCACTTCAAGATTTTTAATCACATCTGCAAAATCTTTTGCAATGTAAAGTAATACTCAAGGATATCAGGAATTAGAATAGGAACATGTTTGAAGCCATTATTCAGTCTATCAAAATACCCATCAAAACTGCGTGTGTGTGATAGAGATTGAGAAAAACAGAGAAGCAGAGAATGCATGAGAGAGGGTGTGATGGGTGAGACCAAAGCTATGGGTTAATGTGGATACCACTGAGCCAATTCAGCTATGTTCATAACATGTAAATTGATCTCCAGAGAGGAGAAGCTAGTTGCAGCTCAAGAAGCTTTTATACTCTGCTTTGAACACACCAGGTGGATCTTCAATTACAATATTTCCCAAGTTTTAGCGTAACAAAGCAATTTCTATCTCCCCATCCTCTCCATGTGTTGTTTTCAGTAAACACACATTTGGTCTTGTGTGAATAAAGATTTCTCAAAGGCCTGTTTCAGGATCCATATATCCTCTCCCATTTGTCTGATTCCACCACCCCCACCCCATCCCCCTTGCTGGTTTTTCAAATGCTTTAAGGAACAATCAGTTTGCTGACACATGGAATTCAGTTTTCCAAATTTTCTAATGAGGCTAAACTCAGCCAGTAGAAGCCAGGAACTGCCTTTCCATGTTTTAATCCCCCTCTAAACTAAAAGGACGCTTAAGAATTATTAAAAGATTGTAGTAGTACATTTGGAGGATTCTATTCAGAATGTGTGTGTGAAGTCGCTTCAGTCATGTCTGGCTCTTTGTGACCCTGTGGACTGTAGCCCACCAGACTCCTCTGTCCATGGGATTCTCCAGGCAAGAGTACTAGAGTGGGTAACCATTCGCTTCTCCAGGGGAATCTTCCCAACCCAGGGACTGAAGCCACGTCTCTTAGGTCTCCTGCATTGGCAGGCTGGTTCTTTACCACTAGTGCCACCTGGGAAGCCCTTCTATTCAGAATACATGCATAGAAAAGATCAGAAGGTGCTAAAATCTCGCTGTTAATACCAGGCAGTTATACTAGTTGGAGAAAATTCAAGACAATTCAGGTTATAGCCCCATTTTCCTTCACTGATATGAATGATAATGTGAAAGAATGCAGATCTTGCAAAACTTGTGATTCATTTGAATTCAGAATTTGTTGTTTTAGAGGCAACTAGCTCAAGATCCAGATCACATGTGGAAACTGGATAGGAGAAATGAAATGGTTGAATACACATAGCTCAAGTTTTTCCTAAGAAGCCCACCACAATAACTGTAATAACCACCATAAAAAGAAAACAGAAAAGCTTGAAATGCTAAAGATAAATTATTTGTGGATTTATCTAAACTATCAATACTTCTACCCTGGATAATATGATTAAACTTTGTCCACTGTTCAGTCCTAACTTACTTGCCCATCCATATCTATTTGTGTCTACCTTGAGACATATTGAGGACGTATTACATATTGAGATATATTAATTTTAAACATCCCTCCTCTGCCCCCAGGAAGGCCCACGTTTTTTTACTCTCTATGGCCAAAACCTACCCATTGTTCAAACTCTACATCTTGTTTAAAGTCCTAAATCATTCAGTTTATATAGACTAACATATGTACATACACACACAAATTGAACTTGATAGAATTCTAATGTATCATATACTCCTTTGTACTATTTAACTACAAGGATCACTAAACAGATGATGAAGAAAGAGATGTAAACTTTTGCCAACACTTCAGTGCTGAGATCCATTCTTAGGCCAATTTCTTAAGAGCTGCTTCTTCTTTTTTTTTCAGAAATTGCTAGAAGCAGGGAATAGACAGAGTAAGTGCTAGATCCCTGGCTAAAACTTGAACCTAAGACTTTTGAAACCTCGACAGGGAAGATGGAAGCTGGAAAACTGCCATTTCAAAGTGTCTAGCAGTTTAGTGTGTGCAAAAAGTAGAGAGGTGCATATAGTTCTCTTTGTTCTGGAAAAACTAACTGGATGGTATATTTACAAAGGTAAAGACTGCAGTCTGAAAAAAAAATAATAATAATGTTTGAGACTGGTTCCAAGAGGTTTAGGGCCTAAAGCTATAGTGAATGATAATGTCTGTTCTGTTGGCAGTTACAGCCCAGTAGAATGATGGTCCCTTCAGAAAATGTTTTCTTTCCAAGTATACATTTGAAACTGCTGCGTTGCTGGAAAGCTTTGGCTCTTTGTCATTCATGGGAGGTTGTGAGTGTGTGTTAAGGAGATGCTGTCAAGGACTCAGCAACTGAGTGCTAAAGGCAGGGCAGCTCTTTGCAAGAGAGAAATTGCAAGACTCTGGATCTGGGTCAAGGAACTGCTTTGAAGTTCTCTCTACTACCATTAACACTGCTGTAGCTCTCCAAGAAAGATGGCTTTGAGAAGGCAGTATCCCTGGAAAATACTGTTGGCTACCCATACAATGGAACTCCTCCCTTCCACTCTGCCAACAGAAGAGAGGTAATCTAATTTGGGGTATTGATGAGTGGAGCCCAAGGGGATGGCTAATTGACTAAGCCAGTTATATTTATTCTGCTCCCCCTTAGCAGATGATCACTTTCTCAGTTTTCCTTGAAGGGCAGTTCATGAGACATAGTTCTGAACCATGAGATGTACAGGAAATCTGGGTGTGTGTGATGGAGGAGGACACATCATCTGAAAAGGGTTTTCTCTTCTGAATAAAAGAAAACTCCTGCTTTCTCTAGACCATAGTGTCTAGAGTTGTGAAAAGACAAAAGCCGAAGTGCTTCTTGCCATGTTGGAAAGATGCAAAGAGCCTGTGCTGCTGATAACTGCTAGTTTCAAGGCTACAACTGCTTTCCTCCAGACTTTACCTTGTGTGAAGTAATTCCGTCTTTATTTCTAAAGATATTACCCGGTGGGTATTCTGTTGTTGTTGTTTAGTCATTAAGTCATGTCTGAATCCTTTGTGACCCCATGGACTGTAGCCCACCACGCTCCACTGTCCATGGGATTCTCCAGGCGAAAATACTGGAGTGGGTTGCCATTTCCTTCTGCAGCAGATCTTCTCGACCACGTCTCTTTCACTGGCAGGCGCATTCACCACTGAATCACCAGGGGAGCCCCAGGTATTCTGCTGCTGTTGTCCAGTCACTCAGTTGTGTCAGCTTGCAACCCCATGGACCACACACCAGGCTTTTCTGTCCTTCACTCTCTTCCCGGAGTTTGCTCAAATTCATGTCCACTGAGGTATTCTGTTACTTGCAGCCAAATGTATCCTAAATAATAGAGCACTTCACTTTAGTCACTGAGAATATCAGCAGCAGAGACGATGCTGAGATAAAATGCTCACAGGCCAAGAACCTGAGTATTTCCTGAACAAGTGTGAGACGGTGTTCTAGGGATTCTCAGAAGCGTGGCCAAGTTCTTTATGCAGATGGTTGTGGCTCAAAGTCATTACAGTCTAGACTAAATACAAATATGATTTTAGTTGGACTCATAATATGGTAAGTTACAGAGGGCAGACACTGACAGTCGGATCTCCCACAATGATTGGCTGACTATACGTATTCAAATTGTCTGTCTCAGTGTTACTCAAAGTACCAGTCTGCAATGAGATACAGAGATTGCACCAGAATGTAAACCAGCATACTTGCTTCCTTCCTGCTGAAGTCTTGCCACAAAAACAAGTAAGCTGAACCAAACAGTGTGCTTAGTGATGTAGTTGTTTTACATTTGGTAACAAGTCCCTCATCTCCCTATCTTTTTGCCAATTGGTAACAAAGAGTTTGCAGACCCATAGGTGATCCACAACCACACAGGCCAATGAGTTGGAAGTCAGGTACCAGTAATAGCCTGCTTATGATTATATACCAGGACAGGAATCCCATGATTCTGCTCTGAAACTTACTCCAAGGATTCAGCAGTGGAAGGGCTTCTTTACACCTCAGTAAAGAAAATCACACCAACTTCCTTTGAAATTTTCTTCAATAGCACTGAGAAAGTACATTTGTAGTCATCACTGCTCACTTATACAAAAAAAAAGTCTGTATTTCTCTAATTTAAGTACTAAACTAATTTGAAATTTGTTTGCAAGTGAGAAGGTGGTAACTGTTTCGCCAAGCAGATGGTTTTAAGTACGGATATTTCATGTTCTGTATGGCTCCCAGTTAGATCTTTCAACTATACTCAATATAGCACAATCCTCTTTTCCCATAAGGCTAAAAACAATTACTAAGGAACTTCCCTGCTGGTCCAATGGCTAAGGTTCTGTACTCTCAGTGCAGGAGGCCTGGGTTCAATCTCTGATAAGAGAACTAGATCCCACATGTGGCAACTGAGACCTGATGCAGTAAAATAAGTAAATAATAATTTAAAAAATAATTGCTAAATATCTAAGTTATCATTCAGAAAGTGCATTCAGCTATGAGAAATAGAAACTTGGGGGAGAAAAGGGAAAAAAAAAAAACAGTGGCCAAATAAAGGTTGTGTTTTTCTTACATGAGAGAATTCTGGAGTTAATTGGCTCTGGGTTGGGATAGTGGCTCTGTGATGTCATCAAGCCCGGGTTTGCTGTCTTCCCACTTGGCCATCCTTGGCTGTTACTTCATGGTCTCAGGTTGGTGACTCTGCCGTCATATTCCTGTTCCTATTCCAGGCAGAAAAGAAAGAAGAGAAAAGAGCAAAAGGCGTGTGGTAGCTAGTGATGACTTCTTTTACAGAGTTTTAGCAAATGGCCCACTAAGGAACTTTCACTTTTTTATCACCTTGGCCAGAAAAGTGAGGCATGCTCACCTGTTGCAAGGAAACAACAAAAAATTTTTGTGTGTTTACTTCTTATATTAGTTGTATAGAGATGCCATAATAAAATACTACAGACTGAAAAAAAGTACTGCCGATTGGATGACTTAAACAACAGAACTTTATTTTCTCATAATTCTGGAGGCTAGAAATCTAAGATCAAGGTGTCAGCAGTGTTGGTTTCTTCTGAGGTGTGCTTTGGTTTGTAGAAGGCTACATTCTCTCTCAGCTGAGCCACCAGAGAATACTCTGCTTGATAATGACGGAGACACAGGTTCGATCCCTGGGTCGGGAAGATCCCCTGGAGAAGGAAATGGCAACCCACTCCAGTATTCTTGCCTGGGAAATCCCAGGAGCCTGGCGGGATATAGTGCATGGGGTCGCAAAGAGTCGGACACGACTCAGCAACTAAACAGGAACAACCTTCTCTGTGCCTTCACATGGGCTTTCCTCCGTGTGCAATTGTGTCCTAATTTCCTCTTATAAAGACAACAGCCATACTGAATTAAGAAAGAAAAAGTGAAGCCGCTCAGTTGTGTCCGACTCTTTGTGACCCCATGGACACCAGGCTCCTCCATCCATGGGATTTTCTAGGCAAGAGTACTGGAGTGGGGTGTCATTTCTTTCTCCAGGGAACTTCCCGACCCAGGGATCGAACCCAGGTCTCTCTCATTGTAGACAGACGCTTTACTGTTTGAGCCACCAGGGAAGTCAAGGCCCCTCTAATGGCCTCATTTAACCTTAATTCCCTCTTTAATGATCCTCTCTCTAAACACAGTAACATTGTGAGGTCCTCGGGTTAGGACTTCAGAATATGACCTTTCAGGATACATGATTTAGCCCACAACACTCTTTCCAAACATAATCAGGGTTCTGTTAGTAAGAAACAAGGAAAATTAATATAGAGTAGACACTGCAGTACCTGCCAGACCTACTATATTGCTTGATTTTCTTTAAACAAACAAACAGAAAAGCTTCAAAATTGCCCCCAATTCAATTTAGACATTTATCAACATGATGCATGATGAGGTCTACCTAGCTGTAATAAAAGGCCTGCTTGTTTATTTAAGGTGTTTCATTATTTTTTTATAGTGATTTTCCCCCAGCGGCTGTGAGCTATGTTCTCCTTAGGAATACTCTAAAAGACACACCAGCAGGTGTCCATTATGTTGAATAGCAATTAAAACAAATAATGGAGAATTTGCTTTCTTGAGGATCACTTATTTTTAATGTTTGCTGAGGCCTTTATAATTCAATTTATAATTAAGCAGGGCAAACTGTTCCTTCCTAATTTTTTAGTGTCAGAAGATTTTTATCTCTCTTGATCATTAAATGAAATAAGTACAAATCCTTAACTTTGTTGGTGATATTTTTCTTTTATTATTAGGTGAGCCATCATACTAATTAAATGAACCTGCTAAGAAGCTGCCTATAATGTTACTATACATATGTCTGTTCTTCAAAGGCTTAGAGAAATGCTACATTTTATGAAGTCTGAGAAATAATTAGGCAAAATTCGTTTGATATCTTGCTTTTAATTTTTTTCAATGTATAACAGTTCTGTTGAAATATAATTTCCTGTGGTGGCCTAAATGCGAAGGAAATCCAAAAGAGGGGATATATGTATGGCTGATTCACTTTGCTGTACAGCAGAAAATAATACAATATTGTAAAGCATCTATACTCCAATAAAAAAAAATTTTTAAGAAACATAATTTCAAAAAGTCATACTTTTAAAGAGTTAACTCAGTGATTTTTAGTACATTCAGAGTTGTGCAAATCACTACTATCTAATTCCAGGACATTATTATCACCCCCAAAAGAAACTCCATTCCCACTAGTATTCACCTCCCCCATTTCCTCCTGCAGCCTTGGCAACCACTAATCTACTTTCTGTCTCTATAGATCTGTGTATTCTGGACATTCCCAAAAATGAAATCATACAATGTGTGGTCTTTTGTGTCTGGATTCTTTTACTTAATGTTTTCAAGCTCCTTCCATGTATGTCACATGCATCAGCACTTTATTATTATTATTTTTTTTTGACTGGGTGATATTTCATTGTACAAATCTTGCTTTGATTTTAAGATATAATTACTATCAGGAATTTTGTATTAGTTCCCTGATTCCTTAGAGAGGAACAGAAAAGCATCCTGGAATTCTAGTCCCAACTCTGTTGACCCTTACGGACTTCAGTTATGCAGTCTAT
The DNA here is from genome assembly GCA_917880005.1 of Nanger dama. Taxonomy (NCBI): domain Eukaryota; kingdom Metazoa; phylum Chordata; class Mammalia; order Artiodactyla; family Bovidae; genus Nanger; species Nanger dama. The sequence continues at coordinate 1,967,850 of CAKJTW010000040.1, forward strand.
AAAATGGAAAGTTTGTCCTTTATCCTTTAATGACCCAGCTTCTAAGAATCTCCATTGAATCCCTGATTATACTTTTTCCTACATTAAAAGGAAATTTACTCACATGTGTTTCAATTTTATCTAAATTTTTTCCCCTACAAGATATAGTTTTTTTACATGTTCTTCTCTTTTTCAATTATTTCAAAAACAATGAACTAAACTTTCAGAAGCATCTAAATTCATATATGGGATAGTTTTGTAGTTAACTAGGCTTGGAGACAAATAAATAAAAAGAATAGATATGAAAAATTTAGTTCTCCTGGAAATGATTTGAGGATAAAGAATAAATACACCTATTTGTCCCTGTCAGATGAAGAAAGAGGATACTGATTATTCCAATACTCAGTCTTTAATGAGGGATAAATTTATTCATGCAAACATACACACAGTAAATGTATGCCATTTCTATTTGTGAGCACATGTGGTTCAGAAATAGAAGATCTAGTAGTCAAACCCACCTGCAAATTCCCCAGTCTACATAAAAAAGACAAACCACACCCATCATGCCTAATAACAAATTCTTTTTGCATCTGGTTTAACTGAGCTTAAAAAAGGATGCCTGTTCTGTTGTGTACTCTCATTCCAGAATCTCTCTCTTTCATTCAATTCACCGGGGACTCCGTGGGTGGGAGTTGAGAATGTAGATGTCAGAACTGATTATCCCACCACTGTGTATTTTACAGTTGAGAAAAGACCGAGAGCAGCTGGGTGAGAAGTAAATAAGTATGCAATATACATAAATGAAAATAAAGGGATTTGAAAGAATATGTAACAAACTTATGGTTGCTGGCAGCAGATAAAGGGATAGTTAGGGAGTTTGGGATGGACATGTACACCCTGCTGTATTTAAAATGGATAACCAACAAGGACCTGTTGTACAGCACATGTAACTCTGCTAAATGTTATGTGGTACCTTGGATGGGAGAAGGGTTTTAGGAGAGAAAGGATACACGTATATGTATAGCTGTGTGCCTTTGCTGTTTACCTGAAACTGTCACAACACTGTTAATCGACTATATCTCCATACAAAATAAAAAGTTCAAACGAAAAAAACAGAATATCTAATAAATGGTTAATAGGACTGGAATGCCTTCATAAGGACACATGTGGCAGATAAATCCAGAGACGTGCTACTTCAGTGAAGTTTCTGGGAGCTCAGTAGACTGCACATGCTTAGTGTGTCCTTCCAAAATGTGAAAGCCAAGGTGGTGTACTCTGCATCAGTGCCCAAAGAAAGGAGCACAATGCTTAATGGACCTCCAGGGATGTAGAGACAACATACACCACGTATAAGCGCCTGATTCCCGTCCATTTACTGAATGGCCCTCGAGGCGACCTGCTTTGAATGGAGCAGAGCTGGTCTCTCTCCAGCTGGTCTAGGCTAACATGAGTCCCTTATAGCAATATACCCAACAGAGTATGAGATGTCTGTGGCAGATCTGAAAAGCTACCTTCAAAGAATCACTGCCCAGGCTCCTAGAGTTTCATAGGAAAGCCATGCCCTCCTTGAAAATAATAATTTTCCTTCTGAGAAGCAGCTTTTGGCTTGCCACTGTACCCTTGTCAAAATTTAACACCTATCTGCATTAGTTGCCACTGACAAAATTAACACAAATGTAGCGGCTGTAGTAGACTTTTGTGGCCACCCAACAATCAAGTCCCAATTCTGGAATCTGTGAATGTGATCTTATAAGGAAAAAGGATCTCTTTTGCACGTGTGATTCAGTTACAGATCTTGAGATGAATTGATTATCCTGGATTAATGCACTCACAAATGACCTCACAGGTGAGGGTGAAGTCTCTCAGTCATGTCCAACTCTTTGTGACCCCATGGACTGTAGCCTACCAGGCTCCTCTGTCCATGGGATTCTCCAGGGGCTAGTACTGGAGTGGATTGCCATTCCCTTCTCCAGGGGGTCTTCCCGACCCAGGGATCGAACCCAGGTCTCCTGCATTGTAGACAGACTCTTTACCATCTGAGCCACCAGGGAAGTCCAGAAAAAATAAAGTGAAGTCACTCAGTCGTGTCCGACTCTTTGGGACCCCATGGACTGTAGCCTACCAGGCTCCTCCCTCCATGGGATTCTCCAGGCAAGAATACTATAGTGGGTTGCCATTTCCTTCTCCAGAGGATCTTCCCAACCCATGGATCGAACCAGAGTCTCCCGCATTCCAGGCAGATGCTTTAACCTCTGAGCCACGAGGGAAACCCATAATGACCTTATAAGAGAGAGGTAAAGGGAAATTTGACAGGTAGGAGAAGACACACAGAGAAGACAATGTGAAGATGAAAGCAGAGATTGGATTGATGAGACCACCAGCTTGACCAGCAGCCACCAGAAGCAGAAAAGCAAGGGTGGATTCCCCCTCTAAGGCCTCCAGAGGGAGGGAAGCTCTGCCCTCACCTTGATGGTGGCCCAGATATACCAACTCCAGACTTCTGGATTCCAGAGCTGGAAGAGAATAAAATTTTGTAGTTTCAATCCATCAAGTTTGTGTTAATTTGCTACAGCAGCCACAGAAAACTAATACAGTGGCTGAAAACAATGCATATTTATTCTCTTACCATTCTGGAGGTCAGAAGTCTGAAATCGATTTCACTGGGCAAAAGTCAAAGGAGTGATGGGCCTCATTCCTACTGGGAGCTCTGAGAGGAAAATCCATTCCCTTACCTGTTTCTTTGTTGTTGTTTTTTGTCTTCTGGTGACTGTGGCCCTTGGCTTTTACCCCCTTCCTTCGGTGGCTCAGAGGTTAAAGCGTCTGCCTCCAATGCAGGAGACCCAGGTTTGATCCCTGGGTTGGGAAGATCCCCTGGAGAAGGAAATGGCAACCCACTCCAGTATTCTTGCCTGGAGAATCTCATGGATGGAGGAGCCTGGTAGGCTATAGTCCGTGGGGTCCCAAAGAGTCAGACACGACTGAGCGACTTCACTTTCACTTCTCCTTCAAAAGCATTGCTCCAGTCTCTGGGTTTTTTTAAGTGCTTTCTTATCTTTATTTTTAATTTATTTTGGCTGTGCTGGGTCTTCACTGCTGCTCCAGCTTTTCTCTAGTTGCTGTGCATGGGCTTCTCTTGTTGTGGAGCATGGGCTCTAGAGTGCATGGGTTTCAGTAGCAGTTGTGGCATGTTGTGGCTTAGAAAGTGCATTTCCAGGGCTCTGGAGTATAGGCTCAGAAGTGTGCACGGGCTTAGTTGCCCCATGGGCATGTGGAATCTTCCTGGATCAAACCCTTGTCTCTTGCGTTGGCAGGAGGATTCTTTACCACTGAGCCACCAGGGAAGCTCCAGTCTCTTCTTCTGTCATCCTATTGCCTTTTCCTCTGACTCCTCTTACCTTGCTCTTATAAAAATGTTGTGATTACACTGGATCCATTCAGATAAATCTTCCCATCTCAAGATTCTTAACCACATAGGCGAAGTCCCTTTTGCCATAGAAGGTAGCATTCATAGGTTCTGGAGATGAAAATGTAGATATATTGAGGGGCCATTATTTAGCCTACCACACAATCTAACCAGTGGATTTCAAGTGACTGTGCAACCTAATCTTCCATCATGAACAGAGGTGTTATCTGACCCAGAAAATGCTAAATTTGTATGCAGTTGCATTCCATCCTCTAGGGAAAAGATCAGGCCCAAGCAAGTCCTGTAGACACCCACATTTTTCACAAACATGCAACTTACATTCTTAATATTCCTACTCCTGATGCACTGTCACATCCTCCTCATCTAATCAGTTATGACAATTGCCTGGGGGATAATACAATTACCATTAGAAAGGTTTTTAGACTTATTCTGCATACTGTGTTGGCACCTTCTGTAAGTGAACTGTCTCACCATTACAGTGTCACTCAGGTGGACTGTGAAGAGCAATGAGGCGGACATATCCTCTCAGTGAGGAGAATGTGGAGCAGTACATGTGCTAATCCTCTGCTTGGAAATGGAGATGCTCCAAAGGATAAGCCAATATTGATTCATGGGCAAGGCCTGCCAATTTGGCTAGATGGTTAGGGTCTTGGAAGGAACCAGAGTGAAATATTAGAGATAAGGAAGTCTGGAGAAGAGGCATATAATGGTGGGGTACACTTCTATTTTCCAAAGATGGCCACACCAGTATATCCCACACACGTGTGCTCCTTACAACATGACATCAACACTTCTCCATTGAGAGATGAGGTCTATATTTCCTTTCCTGGAGCCCGGGCAAGTCATGGCAGAAGCAATGTCACATAAGGCTGTCATAGAAGGCAATATAGCTTTCTTCTATTCTTCTTGGGATGGTCGCCTTTGGAACCCAACAATCATGCTATGAGGAAGCCAAGTGGCCAACTGGAAAAGCCGCATGTGGATAGATGTTCCAGTCTCAGCTCCAGTTAAAGACCCAGAAGGCAAGAGTATCAACCTCCAGATGCGAGAGAGCAACCCTTTGGCATAATCCAACCTCCAGCCTTCAAACCACTTCAAGTGACCCTAAGAAGAAAAGAAATGTGCTGTTCCTGTGAGGTCTGCCTGCATAGCAGATTCATGAGCAAAATAAATGTCTTCAGCCTTTAAGTTTGGGATTATTTTGTTACATGGCGATAGACAGATAAGCTCTCCGAATTGTCTCAAGGTGTAAAATTATTTGTGCCCTGATGAAAGCTTGCCAAAAGTCAACCATTGCATATGAGGCTCTCAAAACCCTGGTGGACAAGTAGAGTTGTTCAGGGATGTCAGTTAGACTCATTCTCCAGCCAATCTGGATGTATTCAATGGACTTGTGAACAGATAGCCATGCTGGGACGATGAACTTCGCCTCACCAAGGCTAATCTGCTAGGCACTCACTGCTAAGCTCTGCAGATGCCAAAACCCAGTAATGAACCCATAATATAGTGCTAGAATAGTACCATAAGGGCTTCCCTGGTGGCTCAGTTCAGTTCAGTCACTCAACGTGTCCGACTCTTTGCGAATCCATGAACCTCAGCAAACCAGGCCTCCCTGTCCATCACCAACTCCTGGAGTTCACTCAAACTCATGTCCATCGAGTCAGTGATGCCATCCAGCCTTCTCATCCTCTGTCGTCCCCTTCTCCTCCTGCCCCCAATTTCTCCCAGCATCAGGGCCTTTTCCAATGAGGCAACTGTTTGTATGAGGTGGCCAAAGTATTGGAGTTTCAACTTCAGCATCACTCCTTCCAATGAACACCCAGGACTGATCTCCTTTAGAATGGACTGGTTGGATATCCTTGTAGTCCAAGGGACTCTCAAGAGTCTTCTACAACACGACAATTCAAAAGCATTAATTCTTCGGTGCTCAGCTTTCTTCACAGTCCAACTCTCACATCCATATGTGACCACTGGAAAAACCATAGCCTTGACTAGATGGACCTTTGTTGGCAAAGTAATATCTCTGCTTTCCTATCTAGGAAAAGGGGAAAAGGGAATGCCAACCCACTCCAGTATTCTTGCCTGGGAAATCTCATGGACGGAGGAACCTGCAGGGCTACAGTCCATGGGTTCACAAAGAGTCAGACACAGCTGAGCAGCTAAGCATGCACACACACAGAGTCCCATAAACTAGTACTCAGAGGCAGGGGAACTACACAGGAAGCTTTCCATCATAGGGAAGCAGAGATTGTTCTAACAAAATAGAGATGGATTCTGGATTATGGATCATCTTTCCTCTTTGTCCTATTTCTACCACACTTAATAAATGCTGTGTTCATAAAACTAGTGACCAAAGAGCTAAAATGTTCAGAAAAATAAAGTGTGTAATTTATTGATGCCTACGGCAATCACTGAGCTCACCACATATTCCATCACCCAGAAGCAAGCAGTCTGATAGAACCATAGAATGACTGATTGAAGACTCACTTATAGTGTCACCTGGGAAATAATACTGCGTTAGCTTAGAATGCACTCCTACTGGGTGGGATATAAAAAATAAATAAGGGGCTAAGATGGAATCGGGACCTGATTTATGCTCTCAAATGTAACAACAAAGGGACACAGCATTTGAAAAAACAGTTTTGGAGACACTAGACATCAGGCAATAAAGATTGTGATCCCTGAGAAATAAGAAACAGAGGACCTCACTTTCAATGTGGGGCAGGGGTGGGGGGGTGTGGAGTAGGTTTGATTGCTGGTTGGGAAACTTAAGGTCCCACATGCTGTGGGGCGAGGCCAAAAAATAAATAAATAAAAATTTCAAAAAGAAACAAGTGAGGTAAACTCTATGATTACCCTAGCTTACTGGCGCAAGAGAGTTTCTAGGCTGTAGTGCAGGAGGAGAAACCCAAGTAGAGCCAGACGGAGTCCCTGAGTTATGGAGAAGGAATCGAAGTTCCAGTGAGACAGAGTTCCCATGACAGAACACCAGGTAGGAGAGAGTAACACATACGAAAGAACCCCAGGGATCTGCAGAGGCTACTCCTTCAGAATTCAGCATATCTTATATGGTGAGGAAAATACCTTAGGCCAGAGAAAGTGCCTGGTGTCTGCACAGGCTTGAAATACTCAGACCGAGAAAAACTCCATAGTCCACAGGGCATTGGGTAGAGTTCTTGGAAGGTTCTCACCTCAATAGTGGAAAATAATTAGCCCTAGACAAATCCTAGCTTATTGGCTCAGATGGTAAAGAATCTGCCCGCAATGCAGGAGACCCAGTTTCAGTCCCTGGGTCGGGAAGGTCCCCTGGAAAAGGGAATGGCTACCCACTCCAGGATTCTTGCCTGGAGAATTCCATGGATAGTGGAGCCCGCCAGGCTACCATCCATGGGGTCACAAAGAGTAAGACACGACTGAGTAGGATATGACTAACACTTTCACTTTCACCCCTAGCTTCCTAAAAGCCAAAACTCAAAAGAATTTAAACATGTTCAAGTAACACCTGTGTCGAAGAACAAAGCTCTGGAATATTTCTAGAAATATAAAAATAGCTGGCACCCAACAAGTGTGCCTTCCTGTACTACAGAGACTGGAAACCTACAGACAGCATTTCTCAGATACCCTAACAGCTAGAGTCCTGAAAACAAGCTTTTGTTTGGTTCCTGCTTGGGGTTATATTTTTGCCAACTAGATGTATCTTCATGTGACTTGGAAGGCAAAAGTAAAGCAGAAAGTTTTTTGGTGCTTTGGTTGATGCTGCAGATGCACATACTGGTTTTTTCTGTTTGTTTGTTTCTTGCAGTTACATTCCCCTATCCCATAGGGACTTGGTGGGTATAGTAGCACCGGCAATAGTGGCAGAGGCTTCCTGATTCATGAAGCAGGGCTCATTGAAGTCACCAGTTCCAGGGGGAGTGTCCCAATTTTTCACTTTCCTAACAGTAGCAAAAGAAGCAGCTCCGCTTGTAGGTGAAAATAGTGCTATTATTCTGCACATATAGCCTAAATACCATTCCTCTACTCCTCTCAACTCCTTATATTACACCTTTTAAGCTTAAAACAGCTGAAATAAGTTCTGTTTCTTGAAAAAAAAAAATCCCATTATAGGAATTTGTATTAGTTATCTCTTGCTGTGTAACAAACTGCCCCTGTGCCCAAATTCTGTATCTTATGATAATAAATATTTATTCTCTCACAGTCTCTGTGGGCCAGGACTTTGGGAGCAGAGTTACCTACCGCTTCTGGCTCACAGCCTCTTCTGTGGTTGCAATTAAGATATCAGACAGGACTATAATCATCTGAAGACTTGACTGGGGTGGGAGGATCCACTTCCAAGGTGGCTCACTGGTAACCTGTCGACAGGAATTCTCAGTCTCTACTAGCTCTTGGCAGGAAGCCTTCCTTCCTCACCACATGGGTCTCTTCTTTGGGCTTCCTGGATTGTCCTAAAAATATAGCTGGCAAATCCCCTCAAAGCAGTCCAAGGGAGAAGACGAAGAGGAAGCTGCAGCGCCTTGCATGACTTTGCCTTCTAAGTCGCAGGCTATCACTTCTGCTTTACTGTGTTTGTTAGAAGTGAATCTTTAAGTCCAGCCCACACTCAAGCAGAGGGAGTTTAGGATCCACTCCTTGAAAGGAGGAGTGTCAAAGAATTTGTGGCTGTATATTTAAGCTGCTACATAATCCTCCACGGATCTGAAAGAATATTATTTTGTCTAATTTTTATGTAGTTTGCATACAATAGCAAATATTCATAAAATAATTCTCATTGTTAGTAATAATTCAATAAGATCAGATTATCTCTCTACTTTTGGAGACTCGTCACATTTATTTAATCTTTCTTTTATCATCCTAATTTTTCTCCCTTCAAAGGCAAGGTTTCAGGAAGCTCAATTTGCCTCTCCTTATTCAAGCTAATGTAAAGATAAGATTTGTCCCCATAATCACTATGGATACCATGGGTTTTTATACTAAATAATTACCAGTGACCACAAACCTACATTTTTTATGAGTGAAAAATAAAATTCTACAACTGTTTCATGACAGGAGGTCCCACAAGTAATTAAAATATAGGTAGATCAAAGTTTCAGAATCAGGAAGTAAGAAGGATTTGAATTGTCTTACTAAATTCATTGAAGAATTGAATCAAAACATGTAAGAATAATCTCAACTCATTACATAATCTTTTATAGATTCTTTTTATTTTTAAAGGATTTTTAAAGTCTTTATTGAATTTGTTACAATATTGCTTTTGTTTTATATTTTGGTTTTTGGCCATGAGGCATGTGGGATCTTAGCTCTCCAACCAGGGATCAAATTTGCACCCTCTGCATTGGAAGGTGGAGTGTTAAGCACCCGACCACCAAGAAGTCCCCATAATTTTCAAAGAAGCAATAAAATTATTTTTAAAGGGGCCCCTGGAAAAAGTATGCCCTCCCTTCTATGAACAGAGAGCGCCCTCGTGCATCAACACTTAAGATATTTCAGAATTACTTTGACAAAGCTAAACTTCCTAATAAAACTATAGTTATGTCACAAAAATGGAGAGACTGCACTAACTATTCATATTTGTTTTAATGTCTCAAAAGATAACTTCAAAATTTTAAAAAAATTTAAATGTATTGTACATTCCATAAACCTTCCACAAGTCCCCATGTCAGTAAATGTGATATAGCCCTTCACACAGTGTCAGCAACAAGCACAGTTACTGGTGTAGAATAAGTGCCTACTAAATTTCCTTGTATTAATTAATGGATTAATGTAGCTAACGAGAGTGAGATCTGGTCACCTGAAGAAAAATAGTATAGTCCTGGGATGGCAATCATTTCAAAGCTAATCAAAAATCTTCCAGCTCATTTCACTTGATCCGATTGGTTTTATGTCCTAGATGTGTGAGCCCATAACAATTTGCAAGATTCATATGCAAGATACCACAAAATACAGCCCACTTCCCCACCCTAATCTGCCTAATAAGTGGAAAATACTACAACATGAAAGATAATAGCAAATGATGTAAGGATGTTGAATTCTAAAGCTATATTCCCAGCTCAGGTATCATTACATTCTTATACTGATTCAACTTTTCAAAGTATTTCATGCGGGTCTCTCCATACCTGGTTGGCTTCCTGTCATGCTGTTCTTGACTCTTCTTTACTCAAGATATATATGTGTAGTTAAACGTTGTCTAAGAAAAAACAAAAACAAAAACAAAAAGATGCTGCTAAGACAAACGGTGCTATAATGAAAAGCCCTGTGTGAGATAGGAGTGCATTTGACATGGGCTTTAAAGGATAGAAATGATCTCAACAGATAAGTAGAGACAACAGATGGCATTCACTACAAAAAGATGAGGATAAGCAAAGGCATGGAGACTGAGAAGAGCAAAGCCTTTTCAGCACTTAGATACCCTCTGATTCTAAGTAAATAATGCTACCAGTTGTGAAGGGAAATGTATTAAAGCACAATATGTAGGCACAGGCCTGTTAATTTTGGAGAATGCAATATCCTTGACTTATGTAAGCCACCCACCAACCAAGAAAGGGAACACCCAAGGAAGTATGAGTCATAACTTTTTCTTGACTATTTAACTATATGTCATTGGTCAAATGTATTATTTAATACACACCCACACACACACCCAAATAATAAAAAGGAGTCATTTACTTTTTGGCAAAAGGCTATCATCAGGGCATAGCTATGAAATCTGAGGAATCTCTAATAATCAAACTGTCATCCTGGGGAAGATATGGTGACTGCTTCCGTAATGTCCTCTCCAAGTGACTTTTAGAATCTGGTCTTCCCAGTAGGATGTGGCAAAATGATACACTTAACCCTAACTAGAAGGAAGCTTGGAAATAGTCTAGTTTCCAAGAACAGTTGTACCAGCAATTCCTCAGGTAGTATTAGACAATGGCTAGTAGTACTATCCTATAATTACATGTGTAGTTCCTTAGAAAAATGAAAAATTTGCTTCTGGATCTGACAAGCTCAGTAGAAGATGCCTATAAATCAGATTGGAGTGTTTATTCATCCACATTTATTCTTGCATATTAAATACACATATGTTCATTTCTTCAAAAAATATGCCACTTATTGTGCCCAGTGACGGGAGCAGAAAGAATAAAAAGCAGAAAGAAGAATAAAAGATGGGTAAGACTGAATTCCTCCCTCTAAAGGAATTAACAGTCATACAAAGGGAAAAACAAGGGAGAAAGAATATATGGAGGGAAAAGTTTAAATTGTCCTCTCTATAGCTCTTTAAATTTTTATTTTTTATTTTCATCAAATACATGTATTCCTTTGCCAAGTAGTTCTACAAGACTTTCCCTATCTCCTTTAACTCTCCATGTAATAAAGGCAAACATGTCATTCTTTCAAAAGGTGCATGGAAGAGATGGCAGATTTCTAATGTGAGGTTGGTATAAAGAAATGGTCTGTTTATAGAATCTCCTAAGTATGAGGGTTTGCTTGGGAATCACCATCCAGCTTAGACTTCACTAATAAGAAAAAAAAACAAAAACCTTAATTTGCATAATATCAAAGCACAAGCTTGTCTTGCTTTCTAGACATCATCTGGAAGGCACTGATAATCGAACATGCAGAAAGTCCCCACGGAGATAATCAAGAACCAGCTGCAAATATATTGACATGTTTCCCAGGTGACTGTGATTTCTCTTCACTCTCCCAACTCACCTGAAAAAGGCCATAATTTAGGAAATAAATTAGAGATTAATTTTATGGCCTAAGCATAACACTTACTTTGGATGTTTGAATTGATCATGTGTTCTTTGCTAGGCTTCCCTGGTGGCTGAGAGGTTAAAGTGTCTGCCTGGAATGCGAGAGACCAGGGTTCGATCCCTGGGTTGGGAAGATCCTCTGGAGAAGGAAATGGCAACCCACTTCAGTACTCTTGCCTGGAGAATCCCATGGAGGGAAGAGCCTGGTAGGCATTGGGGTTGCAAAGAGTTGGACATGACTGAGAGACTTCACTTCAAAGTACTTTTAAAGTAGTATTAAAAAATAGTATTTTTTTAAAAAACAATATTTATTTATTCATTTGGCTGTATTAAGTCTTAGTTGTGGCTTCGAACTTCATTGCAGCATATGGCATCTTTAGTTGCAGTGTGTGAAATCTAATTCTCTGACCAGGGATCGAACCTGGTCCCTCTTCATTGGGAGCACTTAGTCTTAGCCACTGGACCACCAGGGAAGTCTCAAAAGTAGTATTCTTAAGCATTAGAAATATGGATATATCTTGAGGGGGAGATTTTTAATATATATGTTTCATATTTTATAATATATATAAAGATACTACTATAGTTTTTCACTTTATTTTTCCCAGATTTTGGGGCATATTTGACAAATAATTTATTTTACTTAAATGCATTTTGTCTGCTACTACATACCTTCTTCACATTAGAGGCTGTGCTAGGCATTTCACAAATATCAATCAATCTTACCATCATAGCAACTCTTTGACTTAGATATACTTACTGCTGCTGGCTGCTAAGTCGCTTCTGTCATGTCCGACTCTGTGCGACCCCATAGACTGCAGCCCACCAGGCTCCTCCATCCCTGGGATTCTCCAGGCAGGAATACTGGAGTGGGTTGCCATTTCCTTCTCCAAAGCATGCATGCATGCTAAGTTGCTTCAGGTATGCTAAGTCGTTTCAGTTGCATCCGACTCTATGTGACCCCATGGACAGCAGCCCACCAGGCTCCTCTGTGCACCAGATTTTCCAGGCAAGAGTACTACAAACCTCAAAAACATGCATCCAAAGAAAGAAACAGGAGATTCAGGGGCTAAGCAGAAGAGCAACTCTTTCAGCTCCTAACACCACCTCCACCATCCAGATATTGTAATGAATTCTGAGAATTCTCACTAATCTCAAGTCTGGAGGAAAGTAAACTGAGTGACCGACCTTGTCTTTCTCTTCTTCCTTTTAAATCCTTCTTTTCAGTAAGGAGCAATGAAAACTAGAAAAGAAGAGGATAAATCAAGGAAAATGAATAGCAAAGCTGGTTTTCTTTGACCAGTTAATAGTGAAGGCTTCGACTGTTCCTGTTGGAACGGTACACACACCCATTGAGATGGAGTGAGATAACAAAGAAACCATCCCCTCTCACACACACATACACAGGCATACTACAGCTACATTTCCTCAAGTTAAAGAAGAGTAAATGGAGAACAGAGCCCCCAGCCCCACCTTACAATTTAGAGGGGAAACATGGTGTCAGAGAGGAAAGAGAGTCAAGAAACCACTTGCATTATACAGGAGCAAATAGAATGTACTCCTGGACAGAGCCAAACATGAAAAAGAATAGTATAACAACCATGAAAGCTAATCTGATAAACTTTTAAAAGCAAAAAGGAAAGAAGGAAAATCAAAAGAGAAAGAGAGGAGGAGGAGGGAAGGAAGCATTGAAGAAACAGAAAAACACCTCAAACTTAAAGACTAACTCAAGAAACAGAGGATTATATATACATAATGGAATATTACTCAGCCATTAAAAAGAATACATTTGAATCAGTTCTAATGAGGTGGATGAAACTGGAGCCTATTACACAGAGTGAAGTAAGCCAGAAAGAAAAACACCAATACAATATACTAATGCATATATATAGAATGTAGGAAGACAGGGAGAAATACCAATAACCTCAGATATGCAGATGACACCACCCTTATGGCAGAAAGTGAAGAGGAACTAAAAAGCCTCTTGATGAAAGTGAAAGAGGAAAGCGAAAAAGTTGGCTTAAAGCTCAACATTCAGAAAACGAAGATCATGGCATCCGGTCCCATCACTTCATGGGAAATAGATGGGGAAACAGTGTCAGACTTTATTTTGGGGGCTCCAAAATCACTGCAGATGGTGACTGCAGCCATGAAATTAAAAGACGCTTACTCCTTGGAAGAAAAGTTATGACCAACCTAGATAGTATATTCAAAAGCAGAGACATTCCTTTGCCAACTAAGGTCTGTCTAGTCAAGGCTATGATTTTTTCCTGTGGTCATGTATGGATGTGAGAGTTGGACTGTGAAGAAGGCTGAGCGCCGAAGAATTGATGCTTTTGAACTGTGGTGTTGGAGAAGACTCTTGAGAGTCCCTTGGACTGCAAGGAGATCCAACCAGTCCATTCTGAATGAAATCAGCCCTGGGATATTTTTTGGAAGGAATGATGCTAAAGTTGAAACTCCAGTACTTTGTCCACCTCATGCGAAGAGTTGACTCACTGGAAAAGACTCTGATGCTGGGAAGGATTGGGGGCAGGTGGAGAAGGGGACAATAGAGGATGAGATGGCTGGATGGCATCATGGACTCAATGAACTTAAGTATGAGTGAACTCCGGGAGATGGTAATGGATAGGGAGGCCTGCGATTCATGGGGTCGCAAAGAGTCAGACACGACTGAGCGACTGAACTGAACCGAACTGAACTGAATGATAACCCTGTATGTGAGACAGCAAAAGAGACGTAGATGTATAGAACAGTCTTTTGGACTCTGTGGGAGAGGGTGAGGGTGGGATGATTTGGGAGAATGGCATTGAAACATGTATATTATCATATGTGAAACGAATTGCCAGTCCAGGTTCGATGCATGATACAGAGTGCTCGGGGCTGGTGCACTGGGATGACCCAGAGGGATGGGATGGGGAGAGAGGTGGGAGGGGGTTCAGGATGGGGAACACTTGTACACCCATGGCGGATTCATGTCAATGTATGGCAAAACCAATACAATATTGTAAAGTTAAAAAAAAAAAACACCTGAAATTATAGGTGGGTTAAAAAAAAATAAATAAAAGAGCCTATAAGATGTAAAAAAGAAACAGAGGAAATTTCTTGAACTTTACTTCACCTGTATGAAAAATATGAATAAGAATATAAACTGAAGGCAAAAGGCAAATTAAGAGATCAAATGACTTAAGAAAAGAGGGCTGTGGATGTAAGGAAAAATTGAGGACTAAAATGATATCATTAGAGAACATATAATGAAACAAAATAATCTAAAAAAAAACCTGATTTATTGACATAGAAGAAATCCTGAGATAATCACAAAACATATTAAAGAAATGAGAAGAAATTAACACAGAGAGAAACTGAGATGAAAAATAAACATAATCAAATACAGGGATAACGGTTCTCTCTTGTTTAGAAAACCAGTGTAGAATTCATGAAAATGTACCACTTAGATCTACTGCTGCAAGGAGTATAAATATTATTATTGCTTTCTCTACTATAAATGTAGACAATAAAGCATAGTTATATTCACTTTGCCTGTATCTTCGTCACTTGTAGTTGTTCAGTGCTCAGTCGTGTCCAACTCTTTGTAACCCCATGAACAGCAGCACAACAGATTTCCCTGTCCTTCACTATCTCCTGGAATTCGTTCAAACTCATGTCCATTGAATTGATGATGCCATCCAAGCATCTCATCCTCTGTCATCCCCTTCTCCTCCTGTCTTTAATATTTTCTTGTATCAGGGTCTTTTCCATTGAGTCAGCTCTTCACATCAGATGTATTGGAGTATTGGAGTGCCAAAGTATTGGAGTTTCAGCTTCAGCATCAGTCCTTCCAATGCATATTCAGAGTTGATTTCCTTCAGGATTGACTGGTTTGATCTTCCTGCAGTCCAAGGGACTCTCAAGTCTTCTTTGTCACTAATAGAAATGAAATGTGTTCATATGACATTTCAATTAATGCAAATATGTGAAATATCATTAATGTCCATCACTACTTCCAGATTACTGTAGTCATTAGTTTCATCACTAGGTCTTATTATTATGCAATAATAAAAAGTATATATTTCTATATAAAAGTATATTTTGACAATTGAACTTTAATGGATTTTCTTTGTAATTCTGTGTATTTTACTTCAAATTTTTAAAAACACTCTGATAAGGGGTCCTTAGACTTCACCAAAATAGCCAAAGGTGTCTCTGGCACAAAAATATCCTTATATTCGTAGCCCAAAAAAGCCTGCAGCCCCTCCACTACACAACACATTGGAAAAACACATGGAAGTGAAAGATCCTGAAGCTAAATCTTCATTAGTTTCACAGTGAATTGATCATTGGTTGTAGCTGAAATGACATTTTCAAACAACAGATAGAACCTCAGTGCTGATGATGTCTGAGTAACAAGATAGGGCTCCTGGCACCATGGAACAATCATATTGTCACTAGAATGCCTCTCCAGGTTTCCATGAGAGAACAACATAGTCTGTCTTGCTTAAGGTACTATATTTTGGGGCCTCCTTTTTACAGCCACCTAGTCTGTTCCCTAAATAATATATTACTTTTTCAAATATAACTCCCAAGAGATAAAATAATTTCCCACCACTGGCAATAGAAAGATGGGAGAAGAAGGAGAAAAGAGCAGCATTTGGGGCCAAAAGGGACCTTACCATCTCTGGTAACCCAGAATTTAACCCAATCCAGACTCCTAATAAATGGTAGAACAGGGAAGGGTTACATATTCATTATTAGTATTTTCCTTCACAGTATCTAATCTCCTACAAATATCAAATCTCTTACAAATACAAATATTCAAGTGAAAATGACTTTCATATTAACTCCATAATTGCAATGAAAGCATCAGTTCAATTCAGTTCAGTCGCTCAGTCGTGTCCGACTCTTTGCGACCCCATGAATTGCAGCATGCCAGGCCTCCTGTCCATCACTAAGTCCCCAAGTTCACCCAAACTCATGTGCATTGAGTCGGTGATGCCATCCAGCCATCTCATCCTCTGGCATCCCCTTCTCCTCCTGCCCCAATCCCTCCCAGCATCAGGGTCTTTTCCAATGAGTCAACTCTTAGCATGAGGTGGCCAAAGTATTGGAGTTTCAGCCTCAGCATCACTCCTTCCAATGAACACCGAGGACTAATCTCCTTCAGAATGGACTGGTTGGATCTCCTTGCAGTCCAAGGGACTCTCAAGAGTCTTCCCCAACACCACATTTCAAAAGCATCAATTCTTCGGTGCTCAGCTTTCTTCACAGTCGAACTCTCACTTCCTTACATGACCACTGGAAAACCATACCTAAATTTTTAAAACTTCTATCAAAAAAGAAAATGAAAAGGGTCTTCAATATTTGTTTAGCCCTGCAATTAAAGTAACATCCTCATTCCTTACTCAAAACTCTCCAAAATCTTCATTTTATAATGGCACTTTAAAAGATAAAAGACTTCATTAAAAAAAAAAAAAAAAACGTGGATTTTTAGATGAAAAATTAGGGCCTGAATTCACATCTTGCCCAAACTTGTTTGATAATTGCTTTTGAAATTTGAACTCTAGCTATTCTGTTCCTTTAATCAGAAAGCAATATACACACCAAGTTGACTTTAGACTTGAGCTTTGACCCTTACTGATGTTTCTTGAGGCTATTACTTTCAAATTATATAGCTCATCCATTGAAATTCTCAATTCATAAGAAGCAAATGCCTACCTTTTTAGAAGCTACATATCAGAGACAGTTTCTCCAAGGAGAGTTCAGTTCAGTTCAGTTCAGTAGCTCAGTCGTGTCTGACTCTTTGCGACCCCATGAATCGAAGCACGCCAGGCCTCTCTGTCCATCACCAAGGAGAGTTAACATTTCAAAAAACTCCTCCAAACTATAACTTTCCAGATGGACTCTCATTTCCCCAATAGTAGTCAAGGAACACACAGGGAGTCTCCAAGTTCATAACCAGCCCCACAATGTTAACTTTCCTAAAAATGAAGGTCCCAAGAATCACAACTAGGCAGAGAAGACCCATGGTCCTTCTGTTTGAAATGTCCTCATCTCTCGGCTTGGATATTTTCTCTTTCAGAGCTTTTGTGTTCATGCATCTTTAATGGCCCCAGGTAGAATTTGCTACTTCATCTTCTGTTTTCTTAGCACTTAAATTCTGTCTCTCTTTTAGCAGTTGCTATTTGAATCTGTTTATATAACTTCCTCAACTAGATTGAGTTCCTCAAGGTTTGGGCCAGAGTGGTCAATCCTCTTGGTTATACACCAGGAATGTGGGTGTGGAATTAACAAGATAGAAACCAGAAAGAACAAAGTTTGATAGGGAGGCAGAGCCCAGAGTAACTCCTCAAGCCAACCACCACCTGCAGTGACTTTGCTCTTAGTAGTTTTAACACAGAAAGTAAAAAGAGTAAAGTTCAAGGCCAGAGTTTTTACCAACTTTAATAAGATAATTTTTTGTATGAAAAAGAAAGTAATTTACATTTTATCTCCACCTATCCCTTTAACCCAGGCTGACTCATCACACATTGTGCAACCAGGACTCAGTAAAAGTGAAAGCTAGGTCCCAGGTTCCCTCTTGTAGCAACTGGCTTCCACCCTTTCGCTTTGCTTTTCCCCAGTTTGTTCTTTGCTTCCACAACCTACCCCACACCCATCTCAGTTTATCATACTAGGACTTCCTGACTTTTATGCTGGGAACTACTGGGACTGAATCATGGTCCATTTTTCAGGCGTCATAGTGTGTCTCTGAAATTCAAATCCCAGATCCCAAGATCTGGAGGAAAGCTGGAGAGATGGTCTGGCTCTTCTCAGAATAGTCAAGGCAGGTATGGGTGGCCTCACAAGGGAACACCTAGCTCTACCAGGAAGGCTCCATGAGTTTCTGGGTCTGCTTATGTGGTATTTGTAATGCCCTCATCTGAGTGGACAGTCATCCTAATGAGTTGCTCATTAGTTGCACATTCTAATGAGTATACATGGAGTAGCCAGTGTACACAAGCCACCAAAGAGACTCACACAAAAGAAAACAATAGCAGATATAAAGCACCATAAGACTGAATTCTCTACTTTCCATTCTTCACTGAGATTAGGAAGAAGCACCCTTTCATGATTTTAAAAAGAAAGAGGTTCTCTCCCTTAACCTTAATTAGGCTCCCTCTACCAGGTGGGGACATGCAGAATGTCATGCATGACATCAGATACTGAGGCCGAGTTTGGAAATCATCCTCAAAGATTGGTATGGTCCTTCTCTGCTCTCATCTGATGTGAATCATTCAGGTTTTAGTATAGACAACTAAATCTCTCTAGTTATTTTTTCATTTTAAAATTATTTTTCATTGTGGTAAGAGACATATAAAATTTACCATCTGAACTATTTTTTTAAGTACAGTTGATTTTCCTTGTACTGTAAATGTTTATTTATTTTATATAAAGTATATATACTTTTTATATAAAGTGTATATCTATTAATCCCAAGTTCCCAATTTATCCCTTCTCCTTTTCCCTTTGGTAACCATAAATTTGTTTTCTATGTCTTTAACCATTTTTATATGTACATTTCAGTGGCATTAAGTTCATTTACACTGTCAGATAAACACGATTACCATCAGTCTCCAGAACTCTCCTCATTTTGCAAAATTGAAACTTTGTATTATTAAGCAATAATACCGGGAACTCCCTCTCTCCAGTACCTGGAAATCACCATTCTATTTTCTATCTCTTTGAGTTTGATTACCCTAAGTACCACAAATAAGTTGAATCATATAATATTCGTCCTTTTGTGACTGGCTTATTTCACTGAATGTAATAGGCTCAAGGTTCATCCATGTTGTAGCATGTGCCAGAATTTCCTTCCTTTTTAAGTATTCTATTAAGTATTTTAAATATTCTAGTGTTTGTATATACCACAGTTTGTTTATCCACTTGTCTATTGATGAGCACGTGGATTGCTTCCACCCCTTGCCTTGTGAATAATGCTATAAACATGGGTGTACAAATCTCTCTTCAAGTCCCTGCTTTCAATTTTTGGGGGTATGTACCCAGAAGTGGAATTGCTGTATCATATGATAATTCTATTTTTAATTTTGAGGACTTACCATATTATTTTCCATAGAAGCTGTACCGTTTTACATTCCCAAAAAGAATGTGGAGTGTTTCAATATCCCCACAACCTGTTACTTCTGTTTTGTGTTTCTATAGTAGCCACCCTAGTGGGTGTGGGGTTGTGAAGTTACTTCAGGCAGAAAGGGACTGAAGTCCTGGAGCAGCCGTCTCTAGACTGGGCTTCCAGAATGATTCCTAGAGCACCGTAAACCCACTAGGGAAGCTATTAAATTTGTCACAGACCCAAAACAGGGAACCAAAGGTTATTATTGGAACTACTACTGAGTTCAATAATAAATTACCATTACTGTTGTACCAGTTAACTATGGCTACAATGGCACTTGACACTTAAGAAACAATCACAAATCTTCATTAGCCTTACATCAATAGGTACTTATTTAGCCCATGAGCTTGTGGTTGGCTGATCTAGGCTGTGCTTGTTAGGGTAGCTTGTCTGAGGCAGCTCTGCTCCGTGTGTCTCTCATCCACCTCCTGGGACCACCAGGCTTATGGATTAGGTTCATCTCATGGTGATGTCAAAATCAGTCTCAGAAGGGTAAGTGGAACTTTAAAAAATAGAAAAGTGACAGAACTTAAAAGACAGATCTTGACAACAATGCAATGTAAAACAATACATTAGTACAGAACCTGTTATGGTTGAAGAGTCCAGTAGGACCAACTTTTAAACATAATTCTGTCTTATCTTAAAACATTCAATTATAAAATGGACAAGACACCTGCCTTTTAAAGTAATATTTTCTGGTACTAATTTTACATTATATTATTGAAACCTTCAAAAGAAAAGTAAACTATTAATAAATTAATTCATCAAAATTAGATTTCAGAAAATTTGCCCTGTGACCTTTTTATAGAAGTATGGTTCTGTAAAAGAGACAAACAGGTTTAGAAAACTAGGATCAGTCTTGTCTCTAATAATGACCTCTGATTGTTTCTTTTTTAAATTATTTTTTTATAAGTTCATTCATTTTTGTCTGTGCTGGGTCTTTGTTGCTGTTGGAGTTTTCCTCCTAGTTGCCACGTGCGAGCTTATTGAGGTGGCTTCTTTTGTTGCAGGCTTCCCAGGAGGCACTACACTAAAGAATCCACCTGCCAATTCAGGAGGCTGGGGTTCACTCCATGGGTCTGGAAGATCCCCTGGAGAAGGAAATGGCAACCCACTCCAGTATTCTTGCCTGGAAAATCCCATGAACAGAGGGCACTCATGGGCTATAGTCATTGGGGTCACAAGGAGCTGGACAGGACTGAACACACATTATTATATTATTATTCTTTTGTTGGCAGAGCACAGGCTTGTGGGGAGGCAGGCTTCAGTAGTTGCAGCTCCTAGGTTCTGGAGCACAGGCGATAAAATTCCAAGTTAGTTTTAAAACAATTTCACCCAAATCTTTAAGATATCTTGATTAAGTTCTCAGTTAGTTAAGAGCAAGCAGGGCAGTCAACAAGCTATTCTAGCATCTAATCTCTCTTATCCACAATCTTTTCCTCATGTTGTTCATCCTAAACAGAATTATATGTAACTGTCTCTTTGCCCCATCCCAAACTGAATATTTTTAAGGACAGCTCAAAATCTGAAGGTGTGTGTGTGTGTGTGTGTGTGTGTGTGTATACAGGAAGTCCTAATTAGGATTCAAAAACACAGATATCCAAGTAAGCTAACCCTAATGCAGATACACTTATGGAAAGCACATATCTCATAAAATGTAATGGCAGAACTATACCATGCCTGTTTCAAACTGGAACTGGGGAATGGAAAGTTATCTAGAACCAAGGCTGCACACTCTGCTTCTCAGAAGCCATGTGACTTAACCCTTGGTCCTCTCTCTCTCCCTAACTAGCTTCTTCTACTTACTGGAGCACGGTCATCAGACATGACTTCATAGCTTGGCTTCTCGGCTCCAGTGACTACCACCAGCTAGAATGTCCCTCTGTATTTCTTAGTTCCAGTTTCTGAGAAAGGGACTATAATTAGATCAGCTTTGTGCCCTGTGATGGGCCCTCTTTGGGTTCTCCGGAATTATGAGTTAGATCAAAAAGACATCACGAACATGGTCGCACAGCTGTAAGGACAGGTAAAAAACAGGTATGTATAGTATGACATCTGTGTGTGTGTATACTTATTACTAGTATGACACATTGCATATAGCTTCACAGGATTACATTTTAAAATTTACTCTTTGTCTTAGTCAAAATTTGACCAGAGAATAGAAGACATGGAAGCATATTAATGACAGAGGAACCTTAATACAGAAAATTGATAACACAGGTGAGGCAAGGGGTGAAAGGGAAATAGGAGACAGTTAAGGCAACTCAGAGATGAGTAACAGCAGAGAGCTGCCAGCAAAAGGAGAAGGAGGTGGCATTACTGGAAGCCAGGGCCATACTTTCCCAGCAGAAGAAGCAGTAGCAGTCTGCCTAAATGCAGGGAACTGAGGTCATGAAGGAGGCTGGATGCTACTGAGGCAGAGAGAAGAGAAACACTCTAGCCTTTCCCTTCATCCCACTTTTCAGTCTCCTTCTGTACGTGCCATTGGCCTGATGCTCCTGACATGGGAACCTGGTACCTTAATCAGCTCCAGCTGCCATAACAAAATATTAATACCATAGACTGGCTGACTTAAAGAACAGAAGTGTTTTTCTCACAGTTCTTAAGGCTGGAAAGTCCCAACTCAAGGTGCCAGTGTGGTGATTTTCTGGTGAAGATTCTCTCCCTGGCTTGTAGAAGGCAGGCTTCTTGCTATGTTCTCACACAGCCATGGGAAGCACAGGGTAGAGATCACTCTCTCCCCCTTCTCATAAGGCCACAGTCCTCTCAGATTAGGGCCCCACTCTTTTGACCTCATTTAACTTTGTGTGTGCTGTGTGCTAAGTCTCTCAGTCATGTCCAGCTCTTTGTGACCCTATGAACTGTAGCCCACCAGGCTCCTTTGTCCGTGAGGATTGCCATGCCCTCCTCCAGGGAATCTTCCCAACCCAGGGATTGAACCTCATCTCTGGTGTCTCTTGCATTGGCAGGCGGATTCTTTACCCCTGAGCCCCCTGGGAAGCCCCATTTAACCTTAGTGAAAGTGAAGTCACTCAGTCATGTCCAACTCTTTGTGACCCTGTGAACTGTAGCCCACCAGGCTCCTCCGTCCTTAGGATTCTCCAGGCAAGAATACTGGAGTGGGTTGCCATTTCCTTCTCCAGGGGAACTTCCCGACCCAGGGATCGAACCCAGGTCTCCTGCATTACAGGCAGACGCTTTAACCTCCTGAGCCACCAGGGAAGCCCACCTCCTAAAGACTCTATCTCCAGATATAACCATATTGAGGAGCTGAGGAGCTTCAATGCATGAATTTGACAGGACATAATTCAATTCATAGTACTCAGGAAAATCTAGCCACTTGCCACCCCACTCAACTGTGATACAGAAGTGGCAAGAAACAGATGTGAGGGCAGCTAGGCATTGTTCATAATACAATGTACTCTTCACAATATGGCAAGGTAAATAGTTCCTCTTACTTGACAAGTTAAGAAGCAGAGGCAAATTAGATAAACATGCCCAAGATCACAAGTCAGCAAATGACAGCACCAGATTCTAAACCGGGTCTCCTAATTCCAAATCCACTTGACAATAACCCCCACTGAGCCTTCACTATATATTTCAGATATACTGAGCTCATTGTTCTCTGAGTTTCTACACCACTTTGATTTTTTACCTTGCGATTCATCCATGATTACTACCTCATCTTACTTCCATCATTCTTGTGAGCTATAGTCCATTATTACACATCTCTCCAAATGAACCAGAAGTACCTTAGGTTCAGGGACAACATAGCTCTTCAAACAGCACCCATCTGGTGGTCTAGTTATGCTGTAGTTGCTAAATAACTACTCTGATTAACTAATCGTCTCCCACAATATTTACTATAGTATTATTGAGAAAAGTTCTATTATTTCATGTGAATAAAAATCCTTCATCTATTTTACAAAATGCTATAGCTCTCTAGTCACCAAGAAAATTTCTCTATGACTCAAGGGACTCATGTGTATAAATATTACTTATTATTCTAGATGTAATCCCAAAGAATGACCTATTGGAATGAATTGCCCCCTGAATGGAAAGGTGGAGTCTTAAATCACTGGACTGCCAGGGAAATCCCCTGAGTTGGGGGTCTTTAAACACTTTGCAGTTTCCCTCTTAACTGAGTTATCTGTCAAGATTATCTTTTATCCTCCCCCACTATTCATCCTTATTCTGCAACTGCCATCCTCTTTTGTCATAACTGTCCTACAAATATCCAGCTTGGTCCCTATTGATCCATAATATGTCATGCTATCCTTTGCAGGCAAAATGTATGGAAAAATCAGAAATGTTTCTGCAAGCACTACTGAGGGTTTCTTTCCTCCTCATCCTCTGTGTTATAAAATATGCTGTGTATTTTGAAATCAGTCAAAATATTATCAGCATCATGAGATATGAAAGAAGGCCAAGTTTTATAATATTTTATTAAAATATCAAAATCATGCTACCTTTTGACTTTACCCTGTCTCAGCTGCCAGTTCCCAGACTCCATCTTAACTAGCAAATCTTTTCTTCAAGTGCCTAACTCCTGACTACCAGAAATTATCCCTCTTCATGCTTTCCTCTCTCACCACTACATACACTCTCTGCCCCTTGGAGACCTCCAGTGGAACGACCCCAGGTCTTTCTCCCCATCAACTACCACCACACACCGCACTCCCTCCTACATTTACTGCCTTCCTTGCCCGAAAGGTTTTTTTTTCCCTGCATCTTTACTGAAGCTGCTGAACATTCTTGGAGAAAACAGTGTAATTAGCCTAAATGATTTCTGTCGTTTTTGTCTCTTCAGGAAGGTGAGAGTAGAAGGTTTTTGTCTTTTGTTTCTGTTCTGTTTTTCAGCGGGGGTGAGAGCTGCAGGTTCTCCTCAATTTCAGAGAAGGCTGATGATGTCTGTCAGACCCAAACGACACTGATGTTTAAATGTTATATACTTGTAATTTAAAATTTCAAGTTATATGAAAGGGTATGGAGGGCAAAATAAGTCTCCCTCAAACCCCTGACCTTTGGTTCCCCAGGTTTTCCTTCCCAGGGGCAATTAGTGTTTTCAATTTTTCATCTCCTTCCTGGAATCATATTCTACTGGTCAAGACAGACTGGGTTGTGCTGTGGTAACAGATTTAACCCAACATCTCAATGGCTGGACACAGCAAAGTGTTTCATGTCTGCATCAATCTACATGTCTACACTGTGTCTCTGCCATCTCAGCTTTTGCTTCCAGGGAAGAGAGGCCTGAGACATTACGCAGGGGCTTTTCTCTCCTCCTTGGTCTCACACTGACCAGAGCTAATCACGTGGTCCACTTAACTGGAACGAACAATCTTCTGTGTGCTCAGGAAGCAGAAGAGAACCAGCTAGCCATAAACACTAATAAATCTGTATTGCATATGTACTTACACACCTATTTGACACCAAGGGGAGCCCGTGAGGCACACTTTTCACCACTTTGTTTTTGCACTTTACAATGCAGGTTGCATGTGATGCTTTCCTATGTGTGGTCATACTACAATCTCCTTCTCTAGTATTTAATTAACAGATATTTAGGTTCTCATCTTTATCACTAGAAACAGTAGTCATAATAAATATCCTTGTAAAAGTAATCATTACTGACATGCATTGAGCCTTTACCACATGCAAGGCACTCTTTAAAGTCTACTGCATATTTTAACACATTTCATACTCTTAGCAAGCCTGACACCGGCCTGGGACCTGGGACCCTTTGCAGCAGTGCTGTAATGCTTGCACCTGGACACAACCCTCCTCCAGCAACAAAATGCAAAGAAACCAGGTGCAACTAAAAATAACTGCGTCCAGGCACAGTGGGGTCAAATTTTGGATCCATCAGATACAAAGAGATCAAAAAGCCCAATTATCGCTTTTCAAGAGCATGGACTAAAAAGGGTGTCAGAAGCATAAACAAAGTATGGAGATCCCCCTGCACTCAAAACCACGTAACCAGTGGACAAAACACCTAAGCCACCTTTCTGGCCTGACTCCTGGACACACCCCTACCCTCACCCCATGTAAGAAACTGGAACAAGCTTGCCGTCCCCTCTCCCTTCCCAAGGAGCAAGCCAGGAAACCTGTCATTTGTTATTGTTCCCCACTGCTGCCACGTGGGCCCAGTAAAGCCTTGCCTGAATCTGTCCTCTGGCCTCTAGTCAATTTCTTTTGTTTGGGGAAGGTCAAGAACCCTGGTCAGAAATAACCCTATGTGAGACAAGACATCATTTATAGGTGCCTCATCTACAGTAGCAGAGCCTGGCCTCCAACCAGGGCAGCGAGCCCTGAAGCCCATAAAACTCACACGGATACTTGCACCTCTAAACACAAATTTCTCTAGTATAAACTCCTGGAAGAGACATTCACGGACAACAGTGTTTGCATTTTAAATTTTGCCAGATATTTTCAGAAGTGGTAGATATTCTTTGATTGCACTCTGCTGCCAGGTAGCTGCTTCCATTCTGGCTTCTACAAGCTTCATGCAAATACAACCCGACAGCACCTTCTCTTGGCACTCTGAGGGCTCACGTGTGGGAAACCTAGAAACATAGGGAAGTTTAATGCCCATCGCACCACCTCTGACCATGGAGAGTCAACTGATAAGTGTTTCTCTCTTTTGCCCCAGGCGTAAGCTTCTGGGCTGCACTTCCTAAGGCTCCTGAGATCTCGCGCATGAGCAGCAGTCTTTTAAAGTAGCCACCAGCCATATTACACATCTTCGCACTGGCTTTTCTTCCTTCTTTATCACTCTCCTGTGCCTCACTCTTGCTCCCTGAGATCACTTCCCAAAGAGATTATCTACAGCAAGCATTTGTCTTAACTCTGCTTTCTCTTAAAAAGTAGTAAACTCAGGGTGTACCACCTGGAGCTTGCCTTTGGTGATGGTTCACTGCTGAGGACCTTTGGGGTGTGGCCCTGGCCTAAAGGAAGTCAACCCTGAATGTTCATTGGAAGGACTGATGCTGAAGCTGAAGCTCCAATACTTTGGCCAGCTGATGCGAAGAGCCAACTCATTAGAAAAGACCCTGATGCTGGAAAAGATTGAAGGCAGGAGAAAGGGATGACAGAGGATGAGATGGTTGGATGTCATCACCAACTCAATGGACATGAGTTTGAGCAAGCCGCAGGAGGTGGTGAAGGACAGGGAAGCCTGGCATACTGCCATCCATGGGGTCGCAAAGAGTCAGACATGACTGAGAAACTGAACAACAACAACAACTGGCCAAAAGGAGCTGCTTCCCAGGGATGGCAGCTCCTCTCCACAGCCCAACCCAAGGCCTGGTAGAGCTGGAGATAAAGTAACCTTGCCTCCATTTGAGGCATCTCTAATAGAAAGACCAGCTCAGCTCCAAATAATAGAAAGAGCAGCTCAGCTCCAAATGTCCATGGAACCCACCCAAAGCCTCTGTTGTAACTGCATCACAGTTTAGCTTCTCCCTCTGCTCCTTCTTGCTTTATCACTCCCTTACAGGTGTTGCTGTAGAGAACACTCCTTGGTATACCTCCTGCATGTAAATATCCACCCCAGAGTATGTTTCCTAGGAAACCTGATCTGAGATACTAAATCAAGACAATTGGCACCAAGAGTAGACCTAGAAAACAGGCCCCTAGGATGGGACTTGGGAACTGAATCACTCACAGCGGTAAGACCCCATTGCAACTCCTGAGACTGTCAGTTGCGAGAGGCTGAGATGAAGCGCACGTGGAAAGCTCAGTGCTGGGACCTGCAGTAGCAGTCATTTAATGATAATGATTGTCAAGGCGGGTCCCAAATGTTTTTTATTTGAAAGGTTTTGTAAAGACTAAATGAGTAAATGGCACGGGGATGTAATGAATTCTTGAGACATATCCTGAAGTGTTTAAATATTGATGGAGGCACAAATCACTGCATTTTCTCTGAATTAGATGTTACTTCTGATTCAGTCTTGGCTGAGCTGTGGGAGGACGGTTTCAGAGGCTTACAGAATGACTGGTTTTAGCCTCACGGCCACTAGCACAACAATATCCCTAACGAGGGGACCTATTCTATGGCAAAACGGGTGTGTCAGTGGGTACATGGGCACGAGCCACATTCACTTTGTCACATATACCTCTTTACCTCAAAGTATCTAGTTTATTGGCTTCTCTTGGGGCTCAGTGGTAAAGAATCTACCTGTCAATGCAGGAGAATGCATTGACAGGTAAAGAATCCAGGTTTTATCCCTTGCCTGAGAAGATCCCCTGGAGCAGGAAATAGTAACCCACTCCAGTATTCTTGCTTGGCAAACCTCATGAACAGGGGAGCCTCGCGGGCTACAGTCCACAGGGTCGCAAAGAGTCGGGTACGACTTAGTGACTAAACAATGAACAACAATCTAGCTTATTAGATGGTTAAATGAACTTTAATAGTCTCAGGTATAATTCTCCAATTTGAGGACAGTGTTCTGAGAAGGTGAAAGAGAGCACTCTCCCAAAAATGTGGGGAAAGTTTTGAATCAGTGACCTATGTGTATGTGAAGAAAAATACTATTAATGAATATGTAACCCTCCCCAGTTCTACCATTTATTAGGAGTCTGGACTGGGTTAAATTCTGGGTTACCAAAGTTGGTAAGGTCCTTTTGGCCCCAAACTCTGCTCTTTTCTCCTTCTTCATCCATCTTTCTATTGCCAGTAGTGGGGAATTATTTTATCTCTTAGGAGTTATATTTGGAAAAAGAAATATATTAGCTAGGGAACAGCTGGGTGCATGACTGCTGAATCACTTCAGTCATGTCTGACTCTTTGCAACTGCATGGACTGAAGCCCACCAGTCTCCTCTATCCATGGGATTTCCCAGGCAAGAATTCTGGAGTGGGTTGCCATGCCCTCATCCAGGGGATCTTCCCAATCCAGGGATCAAACCTGTGCCTCCTGCCTCTCCTGCATTGGCAGGCATGTTATTTACCACTAGTGCCACCTAGAAAGCCCCAGTAATCTATATACGGTGCTAATTCACTAATGGTTGGAAAACATAGATCCAGAAAATGAGAGTTAGAAGGGAGATTAGTCCCTCTCACCATCGTTACCAGTGATATATTTTCAGATTTTGTGCTTCCCTTTTCTGAAACTTTGGGCTTTGTCAGATTAGAGTATCATTCTCAAGAGACCACTTCCACTAGGGAATGCAAGAAGAATTTCTCTGAACTTGAAACTATGAATACCATCTGGTCTCTTTGGACTCCTTGTGCCAGCAGAGACAGGGGTTATTCTACTGTTAGAATAGATTCTGATTACCATGAGAAAAGCTAGGCAAGATTTTTGTAACTCAAAACATTCATGCAGGCATCTCAGTGTTTCATTGCCTAGTAATAGTTATGAAGAAGTGACTGTAGAGGCCACTGTGGCCTGATCATTGCTGAGACTCCTCAGGATCACCTCTATCCCTCAATAAAATAAGTTCTTTATTAAAGCACACCATTATATTCCATGGGAATCTCTTCAGAGGATAAAAATGATAAATTAGCTATTGATGTAAAATCTGTTATTTTTCTTTACTGTAATTCCACAATAAATGTCAAAGTTAAAGTTCTGCCATATAACCTGAGTACTAGAAAATACCCGAATGCGCTCATAAATTGGTGTGGAGGATGTATAAGTAGATGAAGTGGGAGAACTGATAAACAATGTAAACAAAGCAGCAGCATGTTTTTGTTTTTATTACTTAACTGAAATATTCAGTGATATAAACATTGTTTTGCAATACAGGAAAGTAGCTGCTTCTATATTTAGAATTAGCCATTTGGGGTATGAAATATTGATTCCTATTTCCCCTGAGATCATATAGACAGTTTTAACATGCTAATGTGTTTAATACTTCACTAAGATAATACTTATTTCTTTCATAATTATAGCTTGGATAAATCATGTTTTTAGCATCTTGCTTTGTTATCTTATTCTGTGCAATGTTACTTTAAAATTACTTCCATCCTTTGTTTTTTTCTGTGATAACGGTCTTTTCTTTTAATTTTACATTGTTACATAGAACAGAGTATAAAATCAGTGTTTGAGTGATAGCAGTACTTCTAAGCAATAGCTTACAAATAAAACATATTTTAAAACACTTTTGAGAATGTAAAGTTGGCGGTGCCTAACGGCACCTCTGACATGAAGCTGGGTGGGATAGAGAGTAGAGGGCGGTAGTTGCGACAGGTGGGAGAAGGAGGAGGCGGTGAATCACTTAAAAATGACTCCGAAGCAGGACCTGGAGACTGAATTCCAGGAAGATAATGGTCATTCATGACCAAGAAGGAAAGACCTGAGACATGGAATGAGCAACTGCAGCCCTTCACTGTGAGTCAGCGAGCCCTGAGAAGGGGAATGCCTGCCACCTGGCCTTCATTCAACTATAGCCACTCCAACCACTCCCTATGGTGAACCAAGAGGAAACTGAGAATGCAGGATTACAAACCCCAGTTACCTAAGATGACACAGATTCACATCTAGGTAAAGATGATGTGCAAAGAAAACCCATGCCCCCAAAGAGATTACAGCCACTCCTCCAAACAGATCCAGCGGGAATAACCACAAAAGTCACCCTACTAAGTTTGCTTCAGTCGTGTCCAACTCTGTGCGATGCTGTAGACGGCAGCCCACCAGGCTTCCCTGTCCCTGGGATTCTCCAGGCAAGAACACTGGAATGGTTGCCATTTCCTTCTCCAATGCATGAAAGTGAAAAGTGAAAGTGAAGTCGCTCAGTCGTGTCTGACCTTCAGCGACCCCATGGACTGCAGCCTTCTAGGCTCCTCTGTCCATGGGATTTTCCAGGCAAGAGTACTAGAGTGGGGTGCCATTGCCTTCTCCGAAAAGTCACCCTGGGGCCCCTTAATAGAGCAGGGTGAGATCTCCATGACCCCAACTAGGTAGGGTCTATGAGTCCCATGTCAGCATTAAAGAAGTTACAGAAGACTAACCATCTGTCCCTCATCACCCCAATAAAGATTTCTTGGGGTTCATGTCTCAAGGAAAATTTAAAGTAGGAGATAGATTGTCCCTGGGCTGAACAGCTGGTGATTTTCAAATGGAGCAAAACTGAAGTTTGTCCTCAGCCAGACAAGAATGACATATTTCCCTTCTTCCATTGTTAGGAGACTGATGGGAGAATCATTGCAGTGAAAAGGAAAAAAGAGGAATGAGTTTTTCTTTCTCACTTCTCTGAGAGCAAAGAAGATAAAGAAGAACAGTGAGCAGGCCTGAACATTCCTAGTTTTATTTTAACTGCTCCTGATTCTGAATGTCTGTAACTAATTTTGCTTTTCTGCCCCCTAACTCTGCAGGAGCTACATTTCACTTGACTCTGTACTACTAAATACATCCTCTATCTGATGTTCACCTTTACAACAGCGTTCCCTTGTAGTGATATGTCAGAAAGAAGGCCTCAGAGCCACCAGACTGCCAGATGCAGTTACTGGTTGCTGATGCCAGTTTATGACTGTCTTTGAAATGATGCAAGAGGAAGAAATCAAGATCCTATCACCTTTGTTTCCTCATCACCGACTCCTGACTGCTCCTGACTGTGAGCACCTGCCTTAGGGACACAGTTCTTAAGGCAGGAGCATACTGTGTTCCCTCTCCACTACCTGAGAATAAAAGCCACCATTCTATTTCTTCCAAAAGAAAAATAAAAACACTTTTATTGGAGCATAGTTGATTTACAATATTGTATTAGTTTCTAAAACATATTTTTCAGACTCATAACACTTAAGGGTAGGAAATCTAGGAGCTTCTGCTTCTACATTTGAGTTTTTTAATATTTACTTGTTTTTAATGGATTGATAATTGCCTTACAATAGTGACTTGATTTCTGTCATACATCAACATGAATTAACCATATGTGTACATATATCCCCTCTCTTTTGAATCTCCCTCCTACCTCCTACTAACCAAATTAAAACTCTTGGGGCTATTTATCTCCAATTCTGTTGATGCCAATTGTACTAGTTATTATAATTATATAATTCAATTAAAAATTACATAAAGTGAGAAATCCAAGTGCAAATAAGTAAGACTTTCATTCTATGAAAACTAAGTCAAATGCTTAAAAAGTAAATTGCTTAAAAATTATTATCAAATGCAGATGAGGTAATTGTTTAGCAATCTTTATTTAACTGTAAAAATCCAGAACGATTCTGCACAAAGATTCTTATATTTTATCTCCATATTAATGAAATGGAAACCACGAAATTGAAGATAATGCAAATAGGAGTGTGATTTAAGCAAAAAAAAAAAATTTCAAAACTCCAATCAGATGACAAAATCCAAAGGAAAAACTTTTCTCCCTAAAGATTTAATGAATAATACACAAGCCTCGTTTTTGAAACACGTTATGCATTTTTGGGTATTATTTCCCCCTTCAACAACTTTTTAATGGAAATATATTTGACATATAATATCTTGTAAAATTAAGGGATACAACATGTTAATTTGATACATTCATATGTTGTAATATGATTGCCATTATAGCTATGACTAGCACCTCTATCCTGTCACACAGTTACCATTTTTAAGTAAGTGGTTGGAATAATTAAAATCTAGTCTCTTGGCAGGTTTAATTATAACAAAATATTGTCTATATATACCATACTGTGCATCACATCACAGGACTTATTTACTATTCATTGCATTAACCTCTTTTTTGATTAACGAATTGTCAGCAACTAATGTGCCGGCAAAGAGTGTTCTTTCTTAGATTACAATGTAGAAGGGCTGAAGGGTTAGTTTTAATAATACCTTAGTTTTCCTAAAATATGTCATTAAAAGCTGAAAACTTAATAGAAAAAGATTTGTGTTGTTTGCTATATAAACAGATAAAACTGTGGTGAGTTATAGAATATCAGGGCCTAATCTCTGAATATCTTGTATTAGTTGTATAAGTAACGTTAGCATAAGCTGATATGATATATAAAATAAATGCCTATTTTCTTGCCTTTGTATTCTTTTAGATTTTAATTTAAAAGTGGAATGAATTGTCTGGTTTTTGTTTGCTTGTTTGTTTTGTCCTAGTGTTTTAGTGTTTTGCCATTGTTGTTTTAATAAAAGATAAAGGGAGTGTAAATAAAATATTTAGTTTTCCAAAATTTCCAGGAATTAGATAGCTTCAAGAGAACCTTTAAAAATATATATTTAAAAATAGATAATAAATAAACATATATTGTACAACTTTATGGAGGTCTAATTAACATACAATAAGCAACATACATTTAAAGTATACTGTTTAATGAATTTTGACACACGAATACACCTGCAAAGTGATCCACCCCCAAAGTTCCTCATCCCTGTTTATAATCTAATTTTCTCTACTCCCCAACCCCATCTCCAAGCAACCTCCATTTACTTTTATCACTGTAAATTACTTTTTGTTTTCTAGAATTTTATACAAACGAAATGCTACAATAAGTAGTCTTCTTGTCTGACTCCTTTCACTCAGTATCATTACTTTGAGACTCATCCATGTTGTAGCATGTATCAGCAGTGTGTTCCTTTCTACTGCTGAGCAGTCTTCCATTGTGTAGATAGACAACAACTTGTTTATCCATTCCCTGCTTGATAGAATTCTGGATTGTTTAAAGTTTGGGGCTGTTACAAATAAAGTTATGAATATATACATATAAACCTTTATGTGGAAATACACTTTCTTGGGAGTAGAATGGTACATTACATGGTAGGTATATATTTAACTTTTAAAGAAACAACCAACAGATTCTAAAATGTACCATTTTACATTCCCCCA
The DNA here is from genome assembly GCA_917880005.1 of Nanger dama. Taxonomy (NCBI): domain Eukaryota; kingdom Metazoa; phylum Chordata; class Mammalia; order Artiodactyla; family Bovidae; genus Nanger; species Nanger dama. The sequence continues at coordinate 2,000,916 of CAKJTW010000040.1, forward strand.
TCAGTGTATCCATGTTCCTGTTGCTCCACCTCATCAGCTGTTGGTATGGTCAGTCTGTTTAATTTTAGGTATTCTAGTAGGCATAACTTGCACAGACTTGTGAGTGGCAATGCTAGTATTTGAACCCAGGTAGCCTGAGTCTTGGAGCCAAGTTCTCATCTAGCACCCATTACACTGCCTCTCTCCATAGTTGCTAGCTTGAGTATACAACAACTTTATATAGCTTTATTTCTGTAAGAAGATATTCTAATCTCCAGCCTTTTTTAATGTAAATTTCTAGAATACAATCTGTTCCTAAATTGGTGACTACCTACATATTACTAGACTTCCATCTGGAATATGGAATTTCAGAGCATATATGCTCAAGGTCTTACCAACAATAGCATGGCAACTTTATTAGAAATACATTTTTTGTTTGTTTGTTTTGTTTTGTTTTTTATTTTTTTAATACTTTATTCTACATTATTTTTTATTAAATTTATTTATTTTTTTAATTACAATACTGTATTTGTTTTGCCATACATTGACATGAATCAGCCACAGGTGAACACAATCTCCCAATGCCAAAGCCCCCTCCCACCTCCCACCCCACATCATCTCCCTGAATCATCCTGTGCACCAGCCCCATGCATCCTGCATCCTGCATTGAACATAGACTGGCGCTTCGTTTCTTACAAGATAGTATACATGTTCAATGCCATTCTCCCAAACCATCCCACCCTCTCCCTCTCCCTCAGAGAAAACTCCATTCTATACCTGTGTCTCTTTTGTTGTCTCACATAGAGGGTCATCATTACTATCTTTCTAAATTCCATATATATGTGTCAGTATACTGTATTGGTGTTTTTCTTTCTGGCTTACTTCACTCTGTATAATCGGCTCCAGTTTCATCCATCTCATTAGAACTGAGTCAAAGTTATTCTTTTTAAGTGCTGAGTAGTACTCAATTGTGTATATGTACCACAGCTTTCTTATCCATTCATCTGCTGATGGACATCTAGATTGCTTCCATGACCAGGCTATTATAAACAGTGCTGCAATGAACATTGGGGTACATGTGTCTCTTTCAATTCTGGTTTCCTCGGTGTGTATGCCCAGCAGTGGGATTGCTGGGTCATAAGGCAGTTCTATTTGCAATTTTTTAAGGAATCTCCACACTGTTTTCCATAGTGGCTGTACTAGTTTGCATTCCCACCAGCAGTGTAAGAGGGTTCCCTTTTCTCCACATCCTCTCCAGCATTTATTGCTTGTAGACTTTTAGATCGCAGCCATTCTGACTGGTGTGAAATGGTACCTCATTGTGGTCTTGATTTGCATTTCTCTGATAATAAGTGATGTTGAACATCTTTTCATGTGTTTGTTAGCCATCCGTATGTCTTCTTTGGAGAAATGCCTATTTAATTCTTTGGCCCATTTTTTTATTGGTTCGTTTATTTTTCTGGAGTTGAGCTGCATAAGTTGCTTGTATATCTTTGAGATTAGTTGTTTGTCAGTTGTTTCATTTGCTATTGTTTTCTCCCATTCAGAAGGCTGTCTTTTCACCTTGCTTATAGGTTCCTTTGTTGTGCAGAAGCTTTTAATTTTAATTAGATCCCATTTGTTTATTTTTGCTTTTATTTCCAGTATACTGGGAGTTGGATCATAGAGGATCCTGCTGTGATTTATGTCGGAGAGTGTTTTGCCTATGTTTTCCTCTAGGAGTTTTATAGTTTCTGGTCTTACATTTAGATCTTTAATCCATTTTGAGTTTATTTTTGTGTATGGTGTTAGAAAGAGGTCTAGTTTCATTCTTTTACAAGTGGTTGACCAGTTTTCCCAGCACCACCTATTAAAGAGACTGTCTTTACTCCATTGTATATTCTTGCCTCCTTTGTCAAAGATAAGGTGTCCATAGGTGTGCGGGTTTATCTCAGGGCTTTCTATTTTGTTCCATTGATCTATATTTCTGTCTTTGTGCCAGTACCATACTGTCTTAATGACTGTGGCTTTTCACAGAACTAGATCAAATAATCTCAAGATTTGTATGGAAATACAAAAAACCTCGAATAGCCAAAGCAATCTTGAGAAAGAAGAATGGAACTGGAGGAATCAACTTGCCTGACTTCAGGCTCTACTACAAAGAAATACATTTTAATAGTAAAATATTTAATAAGAACATGTGAGTTAAAGCTTATCAATGATGCTCAGATCCAGCCTCGTATAGACAATGTAGGTATTCTTTGCACTTGATTATTTTGGTAGAGGAAAGAAGGGTTAAATATATGAAAGCACACTTTGGAAAAAAAAAAAGCACAATCAAAAAGAGGTCAGTAATCAAGGCTTTTAAGCAATCAAAGAAAGATAAAAAGGAAAGAGACAATATAGTAACAGTCCATTTTAGAAAAATGTAGAGCTATTCTGTTATTCGTGCACTCACTTGAAGCATATGACAAATTATCTCACGTCTTTAATTGCCTATTTCCCATTATCTTTGGTTGTAAATAACAGAAATCTAACCTAAACCCAAAAGGAAATTCACCAGTTCATGTAACTTGGAAGTTTAAAGGGTGAACTTCAGGCATGGCCGAATGTAAGAACTCAAGATGATGTTATAATTCTGTCTTGCTTCATCTTTCATTTCTACTTTCTCCTGTGCTGACTAAGGTCCTCTAGAAGAAGTGTCAGTGTTAGCCACTGGCAACCCCAGGAGACAGATCATACCACAGATCAAAGGCTCCCACAAAAGTCCCAAAGAACATTCTCAGATTATAAGATTGGCTCGTGTTAGGTCAAGAAGCCATCCTTACTCCAACAACTCAGCATAGGAGGATGGACTGGTACACTCTGATTTAGCCCCTGGTTGAACCATGCATGGAGCAAAATCAAGGTGATGTTACCAAAAGAAGAAGAAAAAGGTTCTTGGCAGGCAAAACTTTCTTTCTTCCCATTTCTCCACTTTTTCTCTTCCCTCACTTTTCTGGGAGTGGATTTGAATCTAGTCCTCTTTGACTTTTCGAGAAACACACTGTTAATTTGATAGTAATAAACAAAAAAAGCAAAGTTCTCTATTTCTTGGTTGAATTGTTTTCCCCCAGATTTATATGTTGAAATCTTAACTTCTAGTACCTCAGAACATAACATTTGGAGACAAAATCTTTACAGAGGTAAGCAAGTTAAGATAAGGTTATTCTGGTAAGCCCTAGTCCACTATGATGAGTGTGCTTATGAAAAAGAATTGTGGAGATGCACACATACATGGAAAAGGCAATATATACATGGGGGAAGGAGACAGGCAGAGAGTTATATATAGGTAGATAGATAAGAGAAGAATATATAGGTAGAGGTAATTATTCGTAGTATGGGCTTGTCAAAGTGTCAAAATTGGCCACTAGCAACCTCAGGAGACAGATTATACCATAGATCAAAGGTTCCAACAAAAGTTGCAAATAAAATTCTCAGATGTTAAGATTGGTCCATGTGAGGTCAGGTAGCCATCCTTCCACCAACAACTCAGCACAGGAGGATAGAATGTTACCTCTGATTCAGCCTTGATTTGGCTGAGTATTAATCACATCTTTTGGGAAGGTAGTAAATAAAAATAAAATTTAAAATAAAATAAAAAAATTAAGAAGAACTGTTCCTGGATCAATGATGGCAATGCATTACGGTTAATTCAATTCTTTTTACCTGTGATCCAAGTAAAACACTATGCAGATAGAAATCAATTCAAGGACGGGGTCAATTACTTTCAAACTACTAGAATTTTAAAAAGAAAGTAAAAGTTAAGAGGGAAAAGGGGAAAGCACTCCCAAAAATCTATTACTTTTTTTTTAGTTTCCTTTCTATCTTTTTGTATATTTCTCTTTTCATTACAGACTAGAGAAAATTTCTTCATGCACCAGTTACTAGAAACCAGTGACTTAGACTGAGCCCCCCAGAATCCCAAAAGGGTTAGAATCTCATCATTCAACTTCACATACTATCTTTGGAACTGGCACAAAGGGTTTGTATTTGTCTTGACTGAGCACATGTTCTTGAAAATGTGAATTCCAGTGACCGTTAGCATTAATGCTATTGCACCTTAGAAACACATGGCTTCAGATGCATGTTAGCAGGAACCAGTCTGAAGATGTCACTCAACAAAAACATTTCCAGAAGCTTAGCACTTAATTGGCCTTATTAGCACCATCTGCTCATCAGCCTTGCTTGTGGAAAAGTGTTTTCATCGGATAGCAACAAGTTGAAAACAAGGCAGATCACCACACTTTGTTTTGAATTTGACACCACATTTTGCCTGCCTCTTATCACAGTTGTAAATCATCAAATTAAATAAGTGTGTCGAATCTCAGCACTTGCCTTACATGTTTAGACCCTGGTTTTCTCTGATCTCTCTGGCGCATACATATGTCCAAAAGTCTTTTTTTAACCCTAGACCTGCCTCATCTGATTGCTTAGCTAGACATTTGGGGAAATCTTATAGGAATAATACTGGAGCAAATTTGTTCAGGTACTCCATTTTTTTTTTCATTCTACAATCCACCTAGGTGGATCATGCAGAAATTAAAATAATTAGAAATTAAAATTAAGGTGAAGATTTGAACTGAAGATTACTCCTATTATAAAGACATTTTGACAACTAAGCACTAATAATAAGAGAATTTCCTCTATGGATTTCCTGCCTTCCACATTTACCTTAATATTATAAGTTTACTGTAACTCATTCATAAGATGTTTATATAATAAAGAAATACTATAGTTAATCATTTTAATGTTCATTTCAGAATTTGATTCAAAATTTAGAAGTTAAAATTGTCTTCACATCACTTTTTACATGGAAAAAATGTTAACAAAAATTAAAATTTGTAAAAATGATAATTTAGCCAAAGCAAACATAACACTTGTGAGGAAAGAATCTATAAACAGCAGCTTTCTTTCATAGCCATCTTAGCTGTTTATATTATACCAAATTAGTATTTTTTATTGAAAAAGTAAAATGATAAACAATAAAAAAATACGATCCTCATAGTTCTATCAAGAACATAAAAGACTCTGCCAGGGGGAAACAGTAAAAATGAATTTTACAAAGATGTAAATTTAAGCTATTCTCTTATCTTTTTTCAGAAGACAAAAGACACAGACACAAACCCTGGAGTTTAGAATACACTACGGCATCAGTCGTGGCAATAAAATATAGCACATCTGTAGACTGATAAAGCCAAAGGGATTTAGAAGAATAGCTAAAAGCTGCTTTGTTTTCAACCTATAAAATGTTAATATTTATATCTTTTCCTATGATTGCTATGCTAATTACAGGAGATACTTGCAAAAAACCTGTCACATACTCAATAAACTGCAGCCATTGTTATTATAAACCATGCATTAACAGTTTGCAAATAAATATTGTAAATAATCATTAGGCTATTTCAGGAGATTTTTCTCTATTTCCTGCTTCTATAATTTATGATTTTGGCATCTTTCACCAAACAGTTTTACTCTACATTGCAGCAGAGACATATTAGGACTTGCTGAAAAGGGTTCACATTGCTTCATTATCACCATGACAAAAATAATATAGTGCACTTTTTCATCTTGTACACATCCACACATTTTAGCTTGTAACATTCTTAATTTTTAAAATTGTCTATGAAAATATATAATCTGCTAATCTGAAAGGATTTCTTATTCATGACAATGAGTAGAGACACGTCATCTCATATTTAACAGTTCTGAGTAAAATTGCATTATAAGCAAAAAATTTTAATGTACATGTAAATTACTGAAATAAAACATAGTTATGCTAATATATTTATTAATTTGTTAAAATTAATCTTAATATTGTCTGTGTAGTACTCTCACCAAAAATGTTTTTTGCAAATCTAATCATACGACAAAAGAATCATATTAACCCAAATTGAGGAACAGCCAGTGAACAATTGGCCTGGGCTCGTCTTTAAGATCAATGTCTTAAAAAGAAAAAAGGTTAGAGGAGTGTTCTAGACTAAGGCAGACAAAGAGAACTGACAACCAATATGCTGTGTAGTACCTAAGATCTAGTTCTAAAGCAGAGTGAAAATAATTTCTATTGGATATTACTGAGACATTAGGACACTATGGATGATTTGAAAATAGACTGCATGTTAGATAATAATAATGGATTCATGTCAAATTTGCTAAGTGTGATAGATAGGCTTGTTATCATGTAGAATGTCCTTGTTTTTAAGAGTTACATGCTGAAGCATCAAGATGTCTGCAACTAACTTTTGAAATAAATGAGGGAACTCCCTGGTAGTCCAGTAGTTAGGACTTGCACTTTCATTGCCAAAGGTGCAGGTTCAATCCCTGGTTGGGGAATGAAGTTCCCAGAGAAGCTGTGTGGCCAAAAAGAAAAAAAGAGAGAGAAAGAGAGAAATAAATAAATATATAGAGAGAAGCAAATATGGCAAAATAGTAACAATTTTTGAACCTTATATGAATAGTAAATGATTGCTTGCTGTACTAATCTTTCAACTTTTCTATAGGTTTGAAATTGTTCAAAATACAAAATTGAGAATAAACCCATGAACCCACCTAATTTTACAAGTACATGGTAATTAACAACAACTGGTGTTCCCTCCTCCTTTCTCACCCATGCCCTCCTGCCCGCGAGTTCCCCACTGGTACCAGTTGTCTGTTGGCTAAACTGTCCTGTCATTGCCCAGGGTTTCTGGTGTCATATAGAAACCACTCACACAATAAATCCACTGTAGCCATTGACATGTCCTCTTTCATAAAAGTCAGCGTTCATTCTCAAGTGCACATGATTTATTTAGTTCAGACCATCTGTGTGCATGCTTTTTTTTTTGTCTTTGACTATTCAAACCAGAATTTGTATGTTGTGCCAATTAAAATAAAAATTTTAGAGAACTTATGAAGAGGTCCTTTATTATAAGTAAAAATTGCTTCTCAGTTATTCAACTGAGATCACTCTTTTCTCACAAGATTGCAGTGAAGATTAAACAAACAAATTTACAAAAACTCGGGGCCAAGAGTCTGGCATTCAGTAGATTTACTGACATTTAACAAATTGTGGCATTTTATCATTACCCTAATCTTAACTTAAGGAGCAGTCTTCTCGTCGTTTGCAGGGAAAATAACCAGGTACTATGCATGAGAATTCATAATTAAATTCAATTATCATCTCTAGTGACAGGAAGTGTGCAAAGACTTATAAAAATCTTCTATTTTGAGCAAAATTACCTCTATTATAAATATTACCTGGTCAATAGGAATCTGGTGTTATGGAAATTCACAGGTAATATTAAAGTACTCTAAGTCATTGTATTTACAATCGTTAATCCTAAAATCTTTCTTAGATAAGTTTTACCTCTGGAATACAATGATTCTTTATCATTTTCATACCTCCAGCACTAGTAGATGGGCAATAAATATTTCCATTAAAGTAAATATGAGAGAACAAATAGAATGTTTGTATGATAATGATAATGGGAATGACCATGAAGAGGGAAAAATGATACTGTTGGAGACAGGAGAATTGCTGGAGATGTGCTTTAAGGACAAGAGAAGATGAGACTGACCTTTAAAAGGAGGCTGTAATCAAAAGTTACACTTCACTTGCATGAAGATATGAGAGGAGATATTAGAGGTCTGAGGGGGAAAAGAGAAGATGTGAATTTGTCACCTAGGAGAGTGGGAAAGTGAATGGCCTAGGAGGACACAGGATGATTCTCAGAAGCCATGAAGGGCCCAGTGAGGTTCATGGTCCTGGATTTCAGCTGAGACCAAAGTGCAGTTGCGTGTTGTTCCCTAGCTCTGTCTGATTGCATGGGTGCAGGCAACCAGCAGCAATGACTAGCTTAACCAGGGTTGTGGTTTTGCTATGGCATGTCATGAGGTAAGAGAGAAGGGCAAGGGATCTGAGGAATGAATGTGAGTGATCATAGTGCTTGTAGAGTGATTTACATAGGATTATATATGATCAATGGACCGAGGTTCTGGTTGGATCTAAAGCTTGTTAGAGTTACTGTATAGAGAGATGAGTTAGAAAAATGTTCTTCAGAGAACAGTAGGCCGCAAATTGAGATTACAAAGCTGTTGCAATATTGATAATAAGAAGATCTAGGATATAATTATAGGGTAAGGAGCTAAGGTAAGGTCAAGATTATTGGGGAAAATATGTGAAGGAACTAAGTGACCAGAGTTTTGGAAGGACTGCCCATGTGTTTCTTGGCATTACCAAGTATTAAGACAGGAGTACTGTGTGGTGGATCAGGAGTGAAACTAAGAAATGAAGAGCAGTGAGGGACTTTCCTGGTGGACCAGTGGCTAAGACTCATCAGTCCCAATGCCAGGAGCCTGGGTTTGATCCTTGGTCAGGGAACTAGATCACACACACCGCAGCTAAGGGTTCACATGTCACAAAAAAGCTCCTGCATGTCACATCTAAGACCTTGTGCAGCTAAATAAATACATAAAAATAAATAAATATTATAAAGAAAAGAGCAGTGGCCCAGGGGGCAGTAGATGGAAGCAATAATGGGGGTCGCAGGGACAGGCTGATGATGTGAAATTCACATCTGGGTTATTTCTTTAGGGAAGGAGAGTGAGAAAGCTCCAAAAGTTTTGATAAGGAATAGGCTGCATACTCCTCCCCAGGTCCAATCCTATGGGAGAGAAAGCATCTTATCACTCGATAGTGCAGTACTAGACTCAGGAGAGCATCAGATTTCAGAGAAAAGAAGTAAGAACCTTCAGAGAAGGCTGAGGATATAGAACAATTTGTTGATGATGGAACCAGAAGTTCCAAAGGACATAGTGTTAAATGTTTCAGGAGTCAGAACAAGTGGGTGAAAGGAATTAAATAGAGGATGTATAGGAATTCCAGGGGGAAATGATTAGGAACGGGACTCTGGAGCTACTTGCAGTTTTAATATGAGGTTAATTTTAGTGGGTCCACAGCAGATCCTGGTAGCAAGGCTGTGATCAGGGAGTAATGTCTTTAGGGCTTCTTCTTTTCCCTATAGATGAAAGCAAAGACATCTAGGAAGGAATAGTCATACTGCAAACACAAAGTGCCCTCTTGGCCTTTGACAACAGAGATTAGATCCAGCATCCTTGGAATTGCATTATATCTATACAGTGGCTTGGAGAAAACACTGGTGTTCAATAAATGCTCACTGAATGAATGAATGAATGAATGAAACTTGAATTGATAACATCCTTTCAGATTTCTCAGAGGTGTTAGCGTCTTTACACCTGCAGATATTTCAATGCATTTCCTGAAGCCACTCCTAAGTCCTTAACACCCATGAGAGCTCTTTCTTTCTCCTTGTAGGATTTAAAGATTTGAGAGCATGTGAACACACTTAATTTTTTTTTAATTGTTTTATTATTTTTGGTTGCACTGGATCTTCGTTCCTGTGCACGAGCTTTCTCCAGTTGCAACAAACGAGGGCTGTTCTTCAATGCAGCCTATAGGCTTCTCATTGCTTTGGCTTCTTCTGTTTTGGAGCACAGACTTGAGAGTGTGCAGACTTCATTATTTGCAGCGTGTGGGCTGTAGTTGTGGCTTGCAGGCTCTAGAACACAGGCTCAGAAGTTGTGACTCACACACTTAGTTGTTCTGCGGCATGTGGAATCTTCCCAGACCAGGGATCAAACCCAGGTACCCTACATTGGCAGATGGATTCTTATCTACTGCACCACTAGGGAAGTCCAACAACCCTTAATTTTATCAAACAGCTTTCTCCTTTAAGTGAAACACAATGTTTGTTGAGGAGGAGGAAGGGACATTTTGCAACTTCCCAGTTCCTTTTTGGAGAAAGTTAGATATTAGCAACTTCCTGAACCATTCAGTTTCCCATCACTGACCCACCCTCCTTCTTGTCCACCTCCTCCCATCCCTTTCATCTACCTCCACTAACCCTAGCCCAATCTCATAAGATGAATATTCATTCATATATACATGCTTGTGATCCCTGTGTTACTGTTGTTGCCTAAAGATCGGGTTCAGTTCAGTTCAGTTACTCAGTTGTATCCGAATCTTTGTGACCCCATGGACTGCAGCACACCAGACTTCCCTGTCCATCACCAACTCCTGAAGCTTACTCAAACTCATGTCCATCGAGTCAGTGATGCCATCCAACCATCTCATCTTCTGTCATCCCCTTCTCCTCCTGCCTTCAATCTTTCCCAGCATCAGGGTCTTTTCAAATGAGTCAGTTCTTCACATCAGGTGGCCAAAGTATCAGAGTTTCAGCTTCAGCATCAGTCCTTCCAATGAATATTCAGGACTGATCTCCTTTAGGATGAACTTTTCCAACACCATAGCTCAGAAGCATCAATTCTTTGGCATTCAGCTTTCTTTATAGTCCAACTCTCACATCCATACATGACTACTGGAAAAACCATAGCTTTGACTAGATGGATCTTTGTTGGTAAAGTAACATCTCTGCTTTTAATATGCTGTCTAGGTTGGTCACTGCTTTTCTTCCAAGGAGCAAGCGTCTTTTAATTTCATGGCTGCAGTCACCATCTGCAGTGATTTTGGAGCCCCCAAAATAAAGTCTCTATTTCCATTAGTACAATTAAGGATGTCATCACATATATATCAGATAAACTTTGAATTAAGATGAACATGATTAAAACACTAATTTTAGTGTAACTAGACTTTGCAATACACATGATTCAACCACTCCAAACATTATTATATAGAAGAAATATTAATTTTGACATTCTGGGCAAATCCCTCTTCAATAATTACATAATATCTTTTTCTGTTTCCCAAGTGTTTTTCTTCATTTCCTTGAAGTATGGCATTGTCAAATAACTGTCATAAAGTGGCTTCCTTCAGTAATAGTGATATTACTATCATTAATAATGTCCAAGTTGTTTATTCATAACTAAGAGGAACTAAATCTGCATATAGCTCTGCTGCTCAAATGAACCCATCATATTCATTAATTTCCAGTATGTATTTATTGAGCAAGTAGTATGTATCAGTCACACTGTATTTTTACCCCAGGTATATTTACCCAAGAACCATGTTAGATAGTAAATTTTCCGATCTCTTTTTTCCCTTTTCCAAAATGTAACTTCTCATAAATACTTAAATTTCAATAATGTTGTTGTTGTTGTTCAGATGCTAATTTGCGTCTAACTCTTTGCGATCCCATGGACTACAGCATGCCAGGCTTCCCTGTCCTCCCCTATCTTCCGGAGTTTGCTCAAGTTCATGTCCCTTGAATTGGTGATGCTTTCTAACCATCTCATCCTCTGCTGCCCTCTTCTCCTTTCACCTTCAATCTTTCCCAGAATCAGGATCTTTTCCAGTGAGTTGGCTCTTAGCATTAGGTGACATTACTAAGGGCAATGACAAATACGATGCACAATAAGTTTTGAAGAAAAAGGTATTTAAACATTTTAGTCCATTCTCATTAACATTTAACTCTTAAGAATCAAAGCTTAATCTAAACATTTGCCCAGACTTCAATAGAATGTTCTTTTTCAACTCAACCTCCATAGGTTACCTTTTCATGCTATTTGATTTATGTGCTTTGGTTTTTGTCAATCATTAACTTAAATAATTTTTTTAAACTCTTGAATAAATGAAAATTAATCAAATAGTTATTTCAACTAACTCACCTTTCAGATCTTGAAAATCACATTTCAAATGATTATGAAAAGTTTCTCAGATCTCTCTCCTTCTCTCTCTCAGACACACACACACATACACACAGATTTATATACATACACACAGATTTATATACATACACATATTAAAGCACTATAATTTAGGTTGAACTTGTTTTTCATTCTGAAGTCCAGTATTAAAAACTTCATATTCTATTTCAAAATGCTTACGAATAAAGTTTTAAAACCATTAACACAGATGGAATGTTTTTCATTTCTGAGGGGAAAAGAGATTACAATCTTTACCACTGTTGAATTGAAAAAAATTTCAAGAGAATCCCTATTATTGGGCCATTTTCCAGGATTTATTTTCCAAAGGCAAAATTTTAGTTGAAAATGACTATTCTATACAGTGTTGTCTGTTTCTTTTATATTCCAAGAATATTGTTTTAAAATGTTTTACAGTATTGTTAAAAGTTATTAAAGAGTATTGCATTTATTGTTTTTAAAGCAACAGTAATTCCAATTTACTTAAATGGAATTTAACTTCCTTGTGTTAAAATATATCTATTAAGATATTACAGTGTCAGGTAAATCAGTACCTATTTCTTTGTATTGTTTATATTGATAAAGCCTTTAAATGTTTAAAATATCAATAGTTATTATACTACTTCTGAAATAAAAATTTAACTTTTATAAAGCAAAAATTTCAATAACCATTAAGTACAGTGACATGAATATTAGTGTTCAAGTTTATTATTCTGAAATTGTTACCAAAGAAATAAATTCCTTTGTTAAAAACAACTCTAATGAGAACAAAATTGAAAGCAAAGACTTTCCAATTGCAGTAATTTAGATTTTAACTTTGAAATAATAATCATTGAAAGTCTAACACTAGCTTCAGAGGGAGAAGGCAATGGCACCCCACTCCAGTACTCTTGCCTGGAAAATCCCATGGATGGAGGAGCCTGGTAGGCTGCAATCCATAGGGTACCTAAGAGTCGGACACGACTGAGCGACTTCACTTTCACTTTCATGCACTGGAGACGGAAATGGCAACCCACTCCAGTGTTCTTGCCTGGAGAATCCCAGGGACAGGGGAGCCTGGTGGGCTGCTGTCTATGGGGTCGCACAGAGCTGGACACGACTGAAGCGACTTAGTAGCAGCAGTTTCCGAGAAGATTAAATTCATTTTCATCATTTTGCATTATATTAATATATAATTTAAAAACAGTAATTTTGTCCTACTTAGGTGATAGGCTGACACTTCCACTTATTACTATCTGTATCAGGTGCATTCTTTTAAGTCACTTCAAGTATTTTTGAAAAAAGCATAGCATAAAGCAAACAAGTGCATTATGGATACAGTCAATATTTTCCTACCAACATGTCTAAATGCCTTGTATGACCTCCAGAGCTGAAGATAAAAGGAAAGACTACACAGAACTATTTATCATAGTCTTTCCTGTAAGTTGTTGTAAGAAGCTGAAGCAACACTTTGTATTTTTCCTTTTTAGTTGAAAAAAAAATGTATTGAAGTACAGTTGATTTATCTTGTGTTAATTACTTCTGTACAGTACAGTGATTCAGTTATACGTATATATACGTTTTAAAATATTATTTTAATTGTGGTTTATCATAGGACATTGAATATAACTCTCTGTGTTATTCAGTAGGACTTTGTTGTTTATTCATTTTATATATAAAAGTTTACATCTGCTGGCCCCAACCTCCCTCTATATCCCTTCCCCAACCCCTTTCCCCTTGGCAACCACCAGTCTTTTTTCTATGTCTGTAATTCTGGTTCTGTTTCATAGACAGGTTCATTTTTTAAATATTTTATATTCCACATATAAGTGATATCATATGGTATTTGTCTTTCTGACTTTGCTTAGTATGATATTCTCTAGTTGCATTCATGTTGCTGAAAATGACATTATTTTGTTCTTTTTATGGCTGAATATTCCATTGTATTTATGTACCATATATTCTTCATCCATTCATCTGTTGATGGACATTTAGGGTGTTTCCATGTCTTGGCTATTGTGCATAGTGCTGCTATGAACATAGGTGTGCAAACATCTCTTTGAATTAATATTTTGTTTTATACTTAAGTAGAAAGTGGTAAGATACTAAATTAGTGCAATAAGTGATCTTACAGATAGGGTTTGGAAATAACCAAAGATTATTAGCTGACAAAAAGTGACTTGTGGTCATTTTTATTTTATTGTTTCTTTTGGCAATACAATCTTTATGAACACTTCTAGTTCTTACCAAGGCATGACTGACCAAAACATCAAAAAGAAATCCAACTGTTTCTCCAGGTCTTCTGCCACCATCCTCAGAAGCAATTCTGATCATATCCCTCCCTCTCACTCTACCACCCCACTCTCAGTGCATTCCTAGGATTCTACAATCACTAAAATACAAGGTATAATTTTAAAGCCAAATCCGATATGATTGGTTACCCACCTATTGTTATTTCATCAAATCTTTATAACTTATTGCTGAAGAATTGATGCTTTTGAATTGTGTTTTAGAAAACTCTTGAGAGCCCCTTGGACTGCAAAGAAATCAAACCAGTCAATCCTAAAGGAAATCAGTTCTGAATATTCATTGGAAGGACTGATGCTGAAGCTGAAGCTCAAACACTTTGGCCACCTGATGCGAAGAGCCAACTCATTAGGAAAGACCCTGATGCAGGGAAATGTTGTGGGTAGGAGGAAAAGGAGATGACAGAGGACAAGATGGTTGGATGGCATCACCAACATGATGGACATGAGTCTGAACAAGCTCCTGGAGATGGTGAAGGACAGGGAAGCCTGGCATGCTGCAGCCCATGGAGTCATAGAGTCAGATATGACTGAGTGACTGAACAACAATAATCAATTTAAAGGACCTTGAATTTTTCTCTGAAGCAGCAGTTTCATAGAAGGTTGGAACATGGACCATAACTGGCATAAACCAAGAGTGTAAACTCATTCTCCTTTGTTAATATTTGGTATGAGTCAATTCTGGCTAGTTCGGAACAATGAGATAAGGGGAAATCCATTGGAAGCACTTTCGGGAAGAATTTTGCTCAAAGAAAGATGACCCTTTTTTTCTTTCTTAAAGGTTGAAGATGCAGTCATCTTGCCACCATGAGGCAGTAAGTCTAGAACAGCGGGCCAGCATTCTGAGGATAGCAGAGAAGAGTGAGCCTGCATCACTGAGCTGCACCTCTGCAACCGCCTATCAGCAGGTTCCTTGCTTTATGAGATAACTGAATGTCTTTATGGATTATATAATTGATGGTTGAGTAATCTGTTACTTGCAGCAAAAAATCTTCTCATTTTTTGAAGATTAAAAGGTAACACTTTGTTCCTCTTAACTTCAAGCACTTTCTAAAGCCGTTTAATGACACCCCATTAGAGTAGAGAAATGTTTTCATTTCCCTTCTTTTACCTCTCTTATCCTGCGCATCTATTCTTGTTTTTAACAAGATTTTGTTACTAGGAAGGAAGCTTTGTGAAATTATAAAGAATTAAGTGCAACCAAAGTCCCATTTTAAGTACCTTAAGTACTTCAGGTTTTAAGTACCCTTCCCTTACCATTGTGCTGTGCCAACTTTTAAAGTATTCAATCTCCTCCCTAACCCCACCACCATTAGAATGTGTTTTCAGAAAGAAATATTAGTTATTTCCATAACCTTAGTATGATTTTAAGATGCTAGATGGCCTTATACAGTGATTTTTCAATGTGTGTACACTGATCACCTGCCTCCGAATGACCTGCAGGGCTTGTTAAAAACACAGACTCCCCAGTCCCATGCTGTGTGCTAGGTCACTTCAGTCATGTCCAGCTCTGTGCAACTCCATGGACTATAGCCCTTCAGGCTCCCTGTCCGTGGGATTCTTCAGGCAAGAATACTGGAGTGGATTGCCCTTCCCTTCTCCAGTCCCATCCTAGAATGGATGCAACTGAACTCTAAAGGTGGGACCCAGAAATATGTATTGTAACATTCTTCGCTGTTAAAGATTGAGAACCACAGACTTAAGGTGACTTGTTTCGAATAGAGTTAGGTTAGAGGTAAAGGAAACTTTGAGATGGGATGCCTGAGACCCTTAAGTAACCCAGAAGTGGGCCAGCTGGAGGCTTTCTTGGCCATTTGCCATGTTTCTTGCCAGTTAACACACTAACTTTGAAACTTTCATCAGGAAAGCAGAGCACAGTAAGGTTTCCCCATTCTAATGAACGTCTCTGGTGACTCAAACCCTAAAGAATCTTCCTGCATTGCAGGAGATCCAGGTTCTATCCCTGGTTGAGAAGATCCCCTGGAGAAGGGAACGGCAACCCACTCCAGTATTCTTCCCTGGAGAATTCTATGGATAGAAGAGCCTGGCAGACTACAGTCCATGGGGTCACAAAGAGTCAGATATGACTGAGCGACTAATACACTTATGTATCAATGGTAACATAAAGGATAACAAGGAAATAACATGGTCCAGTGCACACACACACCCCTGCCCCCCATTGGCTCAGTGGGTAAAGTCTGCCAACAATGCAGGAGACACAAGAGACACAGATTCAGTCCCTGGGCTGGGAAGATCCCCTGGAGAAGGGAACGGCAACCCACTTCAGTATTTTTGCCTGGAGAATCCCATGGACAGTCCATGGAGTCGCAGAGTTGGACATGATTGAGAGACTATCACTTTCACTTTCACTTTTCAAAGACTACTAATTTTTTTTAACTGACACTGGATCATCTCTGATAGAAGCTGCCTTTCAGTGCTCCACAGTTCAGTTCAGTCGCTCAGTCGTGTCTGACTCTTTGCGACCCCAATGGACTGCAGTACGCCAGGCTTCTGTGTCCATCACCAACTCCCGAAGCTTGCTCAAACTCATGTCCACGGTGTCGGTGATGTCATCCAACCATCTCATCCTCTGTCATCCTCTTCTGCCTTCAATCTTTCCCAGAATCAGCGTCTTTTCTAATGAGTCAGTTCTTTACATCTGGTGGCCAAAATATTGGAGTTTTTCAGCTTATTCAAGACTGCTTTCCTTTAGGATTGACTGGCTGTATCTCCTTGCAGTCCGAGGGACTCTCAAGTGTCTTCTCCAACACCATAGTTCAGAAGCTTCAATTCTTTAGTGCTCAGCTTTCTTCATAGTCCATCTGTGACATCCACACATGACTACTGGAAAAACCATAGCTTTGACTAGATGGACCTTGGAAAAATAATGTCTCTTCTTTTTAATATGTTGTCTAGGTTGGTCATAGCTTTTCTTCCAAGGAGCAAGTATCTTTCAATTTCATGCTCCACAGGAGAAAGTAAAACTATTACTCAAAGACTTGCAGGAAGGAAGTGACAACTAATTTATGGATATGACATTTTACCTAAACGAATCTCTTTTCTTTCTGCTTCCCCTGAGAAAAGGTGGTTGGGGTGAGATTCAGAGTAGAGGAACTCTAATTTCGTTTTTGTTTTTTTTTTTTTTCAAATCATTCAAATTTTAAGGAAAGAGACTTCATCACCAGAGTGTTGAGTAACTAATTTAATAAGATTTCATTATTCATTAATATTATTTTGAATAGACAATAAAGAGACTTTGCTAAAAAATTATTATGACTGACATCTGAAACTTCACTCATTAGCTTACAAAGTGACCTATTATTTCCAAGGATCGAGCAAGCAAAAGGAATTTTCTCAGATCATTAGCCAAAATGTCCTCTAAAACTCCAGGCAATCAAGGAAACTGGCTGAGCTGCACCTGAGACGTAGACATCTGAAGGACTTCTCCAGCTTATCTCCATTGTTCTACACATCCTGAATGTTCAGAAGATTCAGGAGCTAAAAAGAAGTCCTCTCAAAAACCGAAGATAGCCTGGGCCCTAGAGAACAGTGGAAGATAAAGGGCAAATGATGAGTTTGGAGGCTAACAAAACAAAGGCCCAGATAAGGACAGATCTATCTCCTATATAAAAGAAATGAGCCAGGGGTAACTAACCATATCAAAATAGAAATAGCATCAGTTCAATTCAATTCAGTCACTCAGTCGTGTCCGACTCTGCGATCCCATGAATTGCAGCACGCCAGGCCTCCTTGTCCATCACCAACTCCCGGGGTTCACTCAGACTCATGTCCATTAAGTCAGTGATGCCATCCAGCCATCTCATCCTCTGTCATCTCCTTGTCCTCCTGCCCCCAATCCCTTCCAGCATCAGAGTCTTTCCCAGTGACTCAACTCTTCACATGAGGTGGACAAAGTACTGGAGTTTCAGCTTTAGCATCATTCCTTCCAAAGAAATCCCATAGACCCTCTCAAATGAGCCCAGCCAAAATATTGTTGTTGTTCAGTCTCTGAGTCCTGTCTGACTCTTTGTAACCCCATGAACTGCAGCATGCCAGGCTTCCCTGTCCTTCAGTATCTCCTGGAGTTTGCTCAAACTCATGTCCATTGAGTCAGCCAAAAGATACCAGGTAGGAAGATCACTCAACATGGATGAGTCTTCAGTTTTGTTTTTTTTTTTTAGGGGAAGCTAGAAAACTGAAGGTTTATGTGACATCTCCTAATTTATAAATGGTGGCTCAAAAGAATTTAAAATCCTGTGTGAGTCAAAACAGAAGGCTGAATTTCATCTATGAGCATACAGTTGCAACCACAGAGTTTTGCCTTCCAAGGTAACATAGCAGAGTAAAAGCCTATTGACATTTCCAACCTAACTGGGAAGAAAAGTTAGGCATATTTTGGAAATAATTATCAGTTCAGTCACTTAGCTATGTCTGACTCTTTGCGACCCCATGGACTGCAGTATGCCAGGCTTCCCTGTCCATCACAAACTCCCGGAGCTCACTCAAACTTGTGTCCACTGAGTCAGTGATGTCTTCCAACCATCTCATCCTCTGTTGTCCCCTTCTCCTTCTGCCCTCAATCTTTCTCATCATCAGGGTCTTTTCTAAGGAGTTAGTTCTCTGCATCAGGTGTTTTTCACATCATTCATTTTTTGAATGTTGAGTTTTAAGCCAGCATTTTCACTTTCCTCTTTCACTTTCATCAAGAGGCTATTTAGTTACTCTTAGCTTTCTGCCGTAAGGGTGATGTTATCCTCATATCTGAGGTTAATGGTATTCCTCCCGGCAATCTTGGTTCTAGCTTGTGTTTCAGCCAGCCCAGCATCTTGCATGTTGTACTTTCACGGCAAATAGATGGGGGAAACAATGGAAACAGTGACAGATTTTATTTTCTTGGGCTCCAAAATCACAGTAGACGGTGACTGCAGCCATGAAATTAAAAGACACTTGCTCCTTGGAGGAAAAGCTATCTCAAACCAAGACAGCATATTAAAAAGCAGGCACATTACTTTGCCGACAAAGGTCCGTCTAGTCAAAGCTATGATTTTTCCAATAGTCATGTATGGATATGAGAGTCAGACTATAAAGAAAGCTGAGCACCAAAGAATTGATGTTCTTAAACTGTGGTTGGAAAAGACTCTTGAGAGTCCCTTGGACTGCAAGGGAATCCAACCAGTTCATTCTAAAGGAGATCAGTCCTGAATATTCATTGAAAGGACTGATGCTGAAGTTGAAACTCCAGTACTTTGGCCACTTGATGCAAAGAACCAACTCACTGGAAAAGACCCTGATGCTGGGAAAGATTGAAGACAGGAGGAGAAGGGGATGACAGAGGGTGAGATGGCTGGATGGCATCACCAACCTGATGCACATGAGTTTGAGCAAGCTGTGGGAGTTGGGAATGGACAGGGAAGACAGGTGTGCTGCAGTCCATGGGGTCACAAAGAGTCAGACACAACTGAGGGACTGAACTGAACTGAACTCTGCATGTAAGTTAAATAAGTAGGGTGACAGTATACAGCCTTGTCATACTCCTTTCCCAATTTGGAACCAGTTTGTTGTTCCATGTCCGGTTCTATCTGTTGCTTCTTTACCTGCATGCTGCTGCTACTGCTAAGTCATTTCAGTCGTGTCCGACTCTGTGTGACCCCATAGACCGCAGCCCACCAGGCTCCCCCCGTCCCTGGGATTCTCCAGGCAAGAACACTGGAGTGGGTTGCCACTTCCTTCTCCAATGCATGAAAGTGAAAAGTGAAAGGGAAGTCGCTCAGTTGTGTCCAGCTCTTTGCGACCCCACGCACCGCAGCCTACCAGGCTCCTCTGTCCATGGGATTTTCCAGGCAAGAGTACTGGAGTGGCGTGGATCTTTTTTTATTTTTATGCCTTTCTGAGCACAGGACATTGGCCCCAGTCTACCTAAAACTTTGTATCATCCATTGGCCTGGGGTGAAGATTAGGAATTTTTATATAAAAATTTAAAAAGAAAGAACAAGGTCATATTCAGCTCCTGATATTAAGAAACAGTTTTCCTCTGTCTACCATGCCAGCAAGCAATAAGAAGCCATAGGTGGATGTGATAAGCAGGTAATAGTCTTATATTCTAAGTAGTTCATCTCCCCACCAGTTAATTTAAATAAACCATAGTGAATTCAGCATCTTTTCCACTCAGTGATACTTTCCCGATAAAAATAGAAATCTGTTCTAATGCAGAAAAATCTGGCTTTATGTCACATCTAGTAGGTACAGAAGGGCAATGTTAGTTCTAGGGAGCAGATACAGGGAGAGGGTGAGCCAAAGGATTACATTTCTGGTATCAGCAATTCAGGAGTTTACGGTTCAAAGTGAACAGCAATCTAGAAACAGGAAATCATGTCAAAGCCAAAACAAGAGGCCCAGTCACCACAGGATCAACTAGATTGAAACCTACCAGGTCTCAAAAGTCAGTGGAAGTAAGATCTAGAACTGCCTTATTCAACATGATAGCCTCTTGCCACATGTGGCTGGGGAACATTTAAATGTATCTAGTCTGAACTGAAATGGGCTATTAAACCTAAAACTTACCCTGGAGTTAGAAGGCGTTATGAAAAAGAATGTAAAATGTCTCATTAACAAGTTTTTGTTAGATTAAGATTCCATGTTAAAACAATAGTATTTTAGATATATTCGGCTAAATCAAACACCAGCTGTGTTTTTTTACTTTTTAGTGAGACTACTAGAAAAATTTTACATAAGTATCTCATATTGTATTTATGTTAATCTAAGAGGTAAACTGTTACAGCAAAAGGAAAATGCCCAAAATTAGAACCCCAGAGTCAGCCTGCTGGCAAGGCATACAGTCCATACTCTTCTACACTTTCTGATGAAGTGAGGAAAGAGGTTTTGCCCTGTGGCAAAGCTGGAGGGTAGCTTTATGTCTTCACATACAGAGAGGGAAGTTAGAGAAATAGAGAACTCTAGTAAAAACTGTATATGACTGTTGTTGGTTGTCAGTCACTTTGTCATGTCCGACTCTTTGCAACCCCGTGGACTGCAGCATGCCAGGCTTCCCGGTCCT
Organism: Nanger dama; assembly: GCA_917880005.1. Lineage (NCBI taxonomy): Eukaryota > Metazoa > Chordata > Mammalia > Artiodactyla > Bovidae > Nanger > Nanger dama. The sequence goes on from CAKJTW010000040.1 coordinate 2,021,910, forward strand.
TCACCATCTCCCACGGTTTGCTCAGACTCATGTCCATTGAGCTGGTGATGCCATCCAACCATCTCATCCTCTGTCACCCTCTTCTCCTCCTGCCTTCAATCTTTCCCAGCTTCAGGATCAGTTCCAATGAGTGGGCTCTTCATATCAGTTGGCCAAAGTATTGGAGCTTCAGCTCCAGCATCAGTCCTTCCAATGAATACTCTGGGTTGATTACTTTTAAGATTGACTGGTTTGATTTCCTTGCTGTCCAAGGGACTCTCAAGAGTCTTATCCAACACCACAATTTGAAGGCATCAATGCTTTGATCCTCAGCCTTCTTTATGGTCCAACTCACATCTGTATGTGCCTACTGAATAAACTGTAGCTTTGACCAGACAGATCTTTGTCAGCAAAGTGGTCTCTGCTTTTTGATATGCTGTCTAGATTTGTGATAGCTTTTCTTCCAAGGAGCAAATGTCTTTTAATTTCATGGCTGCAGTCACTGTCCACAATGATTTTGGAGCCCAAGAAAACAAAATCTGTCACTATTTCCACTTTTCCCCCTCTATTTGCCATGAAGTGATGGGACCAGATGCCATGATCTTAGTTTTTGAATGTGATTCAAAGCCATATGTGATGTTGGTTATTAAAATGACAGAAGAGTTGAGATAAGAAGAAATGTTTGTAAAATTTTTAAAAGAAAATTTAAAGCAAATTTGAAAGAAATGTAAACATAAGTATAATGAGATCTATTTATTATGTTTGATAGGCTTTATTTTTTTAGAGTAGTTTTAGATTCTCAGCAATATTGAACAGAAGATACAGAAATTTCCCATATATACTCTGCCCCCCACCCATGCAAAGCCTCCCTCATTATCAACATCCCACACCAAAGGGGCACAAATTAAGAACCTACACTTTAGTTCAGTTCAGTCACTCAGTCGTTTCCGAACCTACACTGATACATCATAATTCTCCAAATTCCCTTGTTTGTATTGGGTTCACTCTTGATGTTGTATACCCTGTGGACAAATTTATGATGGCATATATCTATGACTATAGTATACAGTGTAATTTCATTGCCTGTATGTTTATTGCAGGGTTGTCACAAACAGTTGTATAAATTGTGTACTGCTCAATCCAGTCATAGTCTGGGTACATATATATGTGGCATTTTGCTTTCTAGGTGCCTGGCACATAGTAGGTGTTCAATAAACATTAAATAAAGTGAATGAAAAGTTATATTTCAAGATTCCCTACTATTCCTTCAGCTCCTTCTATTTATTTGTGACCCAGGAGGATAAGATTGTAATATTAATACAGGAAAAAAAAGTGATTTCTAGCCTAGAAGTTCTTTCTAAGTCTTTTTCAAACCAACAAATCCCCTGGCATCTAAATCCTAAGTCTAAACCTGTTTATTCTAGTTTGAAAAGACTTACAACATTACCTCCAACCTGACACAGGACCTATGTTATTCTCATTTTATCATCAAAAACTTCATCTTTTCACAATTGCTCTTTTTAGCTGTAAGATCCTGGCAAGTTTGGACTCATAGTACTGACTACTAATATTGCTCATCTGAGGATTTTTTTGGGTTGCCATATGATATTTCTCCAACTTTTGTATTTATTATGATCTAGCCCTTATATTTTCATCTAGCTTTTCATAGTGTACTCTAGCTTGCCTTCCTATATTTTGTTGAGGTAGCACTGATTATTTCACTTCTAAATTCTTTAGACTGTTAATCAAACATCTCCTCAATACAGAGGAGACTCCTCTCCAAATAGTAGGTCCTCAATATAAAATGCTAATTTGAGCTGACTTAGCTTTTTTATGACTGAATTTCTGATTCATAATAAAACAGTTAAGAGACCAGACTCCCTTTCTCAAGATGTATCAATAAAAAACATTTAAATACACACATCCAGCTATTAGTTATGTTTATTTAGAGGTTGCTGGGTTATGGTAGGTTTTTCTTCTTTCTGAATTTTCTGAAATTTTCCAACTTTTTCGTTGAGTTAAAAAAACCTTTTGTTGGAAATATAACTGAAGTACATTGTGTTTTTTTAAGGCAATAAAATAATTAAACATGTCAGAACTAGGTTTTTAAAGACTCCTCAGGAGTCAGGAGCTCTGTTCCTGCTCAGGAGTCAGGAGCTCTGTTCCTGATTCAAGACCTTCCTCCATGTTGCCTATGAAGGTGGCTGCAGAGACTGCCAGAGGGGAGAAAAATTGGGAGATGGAGCAATCATAGCAGGTTAGACAGAAGTTAAGCAGAGAGAGGCTGGAGAGACAGTTTGAAGTTGGAAATAAGGCCATTTTATTTCATTTAATTCATTTGACTGAGCATTTTCTACATACCAGACATTTTCAAATTTATGTTCTTATTTTAATCTCTATACCACTCTATATAAAGTATTTATACACTCATTTTCAGATGGGGCAAGTAACTTTCTCAGAAATATAAATAATTTGCACTAACATGTAAGTAGCAGAAATGAGTCTCAATTTCACAATGGCTCTTCGAAAGATTCAAGCAAGAGAAGCTTGTGGTTTGCTTTTGTTAAGCTTCCAGAGCGATGCCTCTTAGAAAAGTGTGGTGCACTTTGCATAGCCAAGTTCAGGCATCTTAAAGGAGCTCATCAAACCAGATTAGTTACCCACAACATGTTCATGTGCTAGCAAGCAAGTTGGAGCTACATTGCATGGGCTCCTGGGATTCAGACTCTACAGGCCTTGCTCAGTCATCACATTTCTTTGTATTAGCCCAAATCATAGGGTGGGATGAGGAGCTCACAGATGTGCAAGCTTCTACTCTGCCTACCTAATACAGTGTAAAAAACTGGCCAAGAGCCCAGTCTCTGGAGTAAGGCAATCTCAATGAAATTTTCTGTTTTGTTTCTTCCTAGCTGGTTAACACTTAGTCCATGTCCTTAATCCTCTGAGGCTTAGTTTCCTTCTCTGTATAAAGGAAAAAACCATAGTAATTATCTCACAGGTTTTAAGGCATAAATGAGATAATATATGTATAGTATTCAGTTCAGTACATGACATATTATAAATATTAGATTCATGGTAGCCATTATGATCATTGCATTAATTTCCCATTGTGTTCAGACCTGACCAGTCTCTCTTTCTAGGGATGATAGGCAGTTTTAGCACTCTACCATCTCCTGAGTCAAGGCTGTCATCTCTCCAGTGCTGGTTACAGCTCAGATACGTGAGGTGAAGAAAGTTTTACCCTGTGGTTGGATGAATGCCTCAGTTGCTGTTTCTTTTCTGTTTAGTCATGTCACAGTTCGGTTCAGTGCAGTTGCTCAGTTGTGTCTGACTCTTGGTGACCCTATTGACTGCAGCACACCAGGCCTCCCTGTCCATCACCAACTCCTGGAGTTTACCCAGACTCATGTCCATTGAGTCAGTGATGCCATCCAACCATCTCATCCTCTGTCATCCTTTCCCAACATCAGGGACTCTTCAAATGAGTTAGCTCTTCGAATCAGGTGGCTAAAATATTGGAGTTTCAGCTTCAGCATCAGTCCTTCCAATGAATATTCAGGACTGATTTCCTTTAGAATGGACTGGTTGGATCTCCTTGCAGTCCAAGGGACTCTCAAGAGTCTTCTCCAACACCACAGTTCAAAAGCATCAATTCTTCAGTGCTCAGTTTTCTTTATAGACCAAAAATCCAGGAAAAGTATAGATGTTTAAGATCTCAGGATTCATAGCCAGATTGCTTGGTTCTGCCACCTGCTTAACCTCTGCCCTTCATTATCCGCATGTAAAATGGTGATAATAAGGGTAGCACAATGTCAGACTTTACTTTTTGGGCTCCAAAATCACTGCAGATGGTGACTGCAGCCACGAAATTAGAAGACACTTGCTCCTTAGAAGGAAAGTTATGACCAACCTAGATAGCATATTAAAAAGCAAAAACATTACTTTGCCAACAAAGATCCGTCTGGTCAAGGCTATGGTTTTTCCAGTGGTCATGTATGGATGTGAGAGTTGGACTGTGAAGAAAGCTGAGCACCAAAGAATTGATGCTTTTGAAATGTGGTGCTGGAGAAGACTCTTGAGAGTCCCTTGGACTGCAAGGAGATCCAACCAGTCCATCCTAAAGGAGATCAGTCCTGGGTGTTCATTGGAAGGACTGATGCTGAGGCTGAAACTCCAATACTTTGGCCACCTCATGTGGAGAGTTGACTCATTGGAAAAGACCCTGACGCTGGGAGGGATTGGGGGCAGGAGGAGAAGGGGACAACAGAGAATGAGATGGCTGGATGGCATCATTGACTCGATGCACATGAGTTTGGGTGAACTCGGGGAGTTGGTGATGAACAGGGAGGCCTGGTGTGCTACAATTCATGGGGTTGCAAAGAGTTGGACACGACTGAGCGACTGAACTGAACTGAACCATCTTATTACTAGTTTCCATTTGGGAGGGTTAAAAGATTAATTTAGAAAACATACTTATAACAGTGCTGAGTGCACAGAACACTCAAAAGATAAATACTGCTATTATTTATGTTACAATTTTCATATGAACAAATTGATGTTCAGAATTATATCTGGTAAGTGTCAGAGCTATGATTTGAATCCTAGTCAGTATAGTGCTAAAATCTAAGCCCCTAAGTGTTACTAATCATAACCACTTCTGCTGGAAAACAAAATATCTAGTTATTATTTTTAAATGTATAATGTTTGTTTAAATAAAATGTTTACAAATAAATACATGGGCTTCCCTGGTAGGTCAGCTGTAAAAAATTTGCCTGCAATGCAGGAGACCAGGGTTCAATCCCTGGGTCAAGAAGATCCTTTAAAGAAGGAAATGGCAACCCACTCCAGTATTCTTGCCTGGAAAATCCCATGGACAGAGAAGCCTAGTGGGCTACAGTCCATGGGGTTGCAAAGCATAGGACACAACTTAACGACTAAACCATGACAACCACAACTACATACACACATATATATGTGCATTTTAAACAGTTTCTGCACCCTCCCCCAAAATACCACATCGAATTCCAATAACATTATAAAGCAGATAAGAAACTATGTGGTTGAAGGATAAGTAGATGCAAGCAGGAAATGGGAAGATCATGGGTGAATCGGTGGCCTTCCCCAGGCCTTTCCATCATGACCAGAAGTCCCTTCTCCAACACTGGACTTGAGAAACAGCCTTAGTTTTCTATTGCTGCCATAATAAATCACCACAAATTTAGAGACTTAAAGCAACACAAATTTATTATCTTACAGTTCTATAGGTCAGAAATGTAAGAACTGTAATCTGGCTTGGGTCAAAATGAAGATAGCAAAAGAACTGCATTCCTTTTTGGAGTCTCTAGGGGAGAATTTGTTTCCTTCTTCCAAATTCTAGTGGCTGTCTGCATTCCTTGGCCCATGGCTCATTTCTTCCGTTGTCAAAGCCAGCAACGAGTTGGAGACCTTCATCACATCACATCTCTCTGACCCTTGTCTGTTGTGAACCTTCTCTCTGATCACAGCCAGAACTTCTCCAGTTTAAAGGACTCATATGATTGGATTGGGCCTACCAGGATAACCCAGGATCATCTTCTCATCTCAAAGTTTATAGATTTGTTCATAGATTTGATCACATCTACAAAGTCTGGGATTAAGGCATGAACATTTTTGGTAGGGTAGGGGTAGAATTCTGCCTACCACAGCTACACAGAACACAGCATTTTGAAAAGCACTGTATTACGGTAAACATTGCTAACTTTTTCTTCCAGTTACTGTAAGTTGATGACACTTTAGTGGTTTACAGAAAAATGAATCATACACAAACCAATTTTTTTCACATTAATGCATTTTTAAAAATGCTATGTCACATAGTAAAAAAAAAAAAATAGGATAACAGTGTAGTCTAGGTTAAGCTAAGTACAAAAATGATTATTTGGGGTAGCTAATTACAGAAGTTATGAAGCTAATTACAAAAGATAAAAATTAAATTTAGCATGATTTTCATATATTTGTATTTATTTATACCCTATCTCAGGGCTTCCCAGGTGGCACTAGTGATGAAGAACCCACTTGCCAATGTAGGAGACATAAGAGATGTGGGTTCGATCCCTGGGTCGGGCCGATCCCTGGGTCAGGATGATCTCCTGGAGGAAGGCATGGCAAGCCACTCCAGTATTCTTGCCTGGAGAATGTCATGGACAGAGGAGTGAGCTATAGTCCATAGAGGTTGAAAAGAGTTGGACACAACTGAAGTGACAGCACACGTGCCCTATCTCATTCTACAAATATTAGTTAAGGCAGATAGAGGATTTAGGTCTTAAAACTTCGCCATTTATGCACAATGCATTTAGCCAATAAAAGAGAAAATATTTCATTTGTAGGTTAGTAATTCTACAGAAGGAGAAGGCAATGGCACCCCACTCCAGTACTCTTGCCTTGAAAATCCCATGGAAAGAGGAGCCTGGTAGGCTGCAGTCCATGGGGTCGCTGAAGGTCAGACAGGACTGAGCGACTTCACTTTCACTTTTCACTTTCATGCATTGGAGAAGGAAATGGCAACCCACTCCAGTGTTCTTGCCTGGAGAATCCCAGGGACAGGGGAGCCTGGTGGGCTGCCATCTCTGGGGTCACACAGAGTCAGACACGACTGAAGTGACTTAGCAGCAGCAGCAATTCTACAGAAAAGGAAGACATTTAAGGTTCTTTCTTTAACAAAAATCATGGCATAAGTAATTATTCATAAATTATTAAACTGTGTGTTACTTAGTATTCCTTATCAACGGAACAACAGAAAATGTATGGCTCTCATTTATATTAGCTTGAAAGAAATTTACTCACTACCTCTTACAGAAAGGTTATGCCTCTACTGTATTATATCACTTACATGTGGAATCTAAAAAATACGTAATATATAATACAAATGAATGTATATGTAAAACAGAAACATACTCACAGATTAAAAAAAAACAACAACTATATAGTGGTAACAAAGCCCTGAATATTCATTGGAAGAACTGATGCTGAAGCTGAAACTCCAATAGTTTCTCCATCTGATGCAAAGAGCCAACTCACTGGAAAAGACTCTGCTGCTGGGAAAGATTGAAGGTAGGAGGAGAAGTGGGTGACAGAGGATGAAATGGTTGGATGCCATCATCTACTCAATGGACATGACTTTGAGCAAACTCTAGCCCAGATAGCAAAGGACAGACCATTATTGTGTAATAATTTCTAATGGAGTACTATCTGTAAAAATATAGAATCACTATGCTGTACCCCTGAAACCATATAATATTGTAAATCAACTATACTTCAATAAAAAAGGAAAGGTTATGCCTCCATGGCAGTTATTCTCTCCTGCAAACAGTCCACAAAGGAGTTATGCTCTCAAGAGCCCCAGAGCAGGTGGGCTGCAGAGCTGACCAACCTCTATTTCCTCATCTAGGGCTCTCTGTTGCCACCCCATGCCCATAGCTTCTTCTCACCACATCTGCCCTCTCTAACCTCTGCCACTTTTGCAGTTGTTCCCTTTAGCCTCCAATCCTCTTTCTTCTCTCACTCCCTCCACTCATCCCCTGCTTCATGGATTTACCAAACAAAAGTTAGCAAAATCACTTTTATAAGCAAGATTAATCAATCAGAGTACTCTGGTGGTTCTTTGTTTTGTTTTGTTTGTTTGCTTGCTTGTTGATGTAGTTAATTCAACCATCATGATACAGAAAGGATAAGTTTTGATTTGACACTATCTCTGCAGTGTTTATTTTAACTATGGGTTAGAGCTGTTTTTGAAAATTCAGAGTTGTTGAAAGATGGAAGTCAGATAGGCAAGATTTACAGTAATTTCACCAGAATAACAAAAGAATTCCAGATAAATTATTATGCTAAAAATATAAAAAAAGAATTGGACAAAAGAATTGCTTAGAAAAAGTTAATGATTTTAACACTTTTGCAATATTAATTGGCCCTAAAATATGCACAAAAACAATGCACAAAGTATTAATTAGAAGCATGACAGGCATACATTATAAGCCTAAATCCATCTTTTTCTCCCTCAATCATTCATCAGAAAACAATTTTTCATTGATAGTAAAGGCCAACAACAAAAATAAAGGACAGGTTAACTTTTTAAAGAAAACTATTAACATATATGCTACCCTATCTTTGTAATCTGGTAAAATAAGCTGCTGCTGCTGCTAAGTTGCTTCAGTCATGCCCGACTCTGTGTGACCCCATAGACGGAAGCCCACCAGGCTCCCCAGTCCCTGGGATTCTCCAGGCAAGAACACTGGAGTGGGTTGCCATTTCTTTCTCCAATGCATGAAAGTGAAAAGTGAAAAATGAAAGGGAACTCGCTCAGTCATGTCCGACTCTTAGTGACCCCATGGACTGCAGCCCACCAGGCTCCTCCATCCATGGGATTTTTCAGGCAAGAATACTGGAGTCGGGGGTAAAATAAGCTAAACTTGGACTAAAGTTCATTGTAACAATTAGTTAAGTAACACTAACAGAAGTATCTTTTTGGGGTGTTAGTTCTATAAGGTCTTGTAGGTCTTCATAAAACTGTTCAACTTCAGCTTCTTCAGCGTTACTGGTTGGGGCATAGACTCGGATAACTGTGATATTGAATGGTTTGCCTTGGAGACGAACAGAGATCACTCTGTTGTTTTTGAGATTGCATCCAAGTACTGCATTTTGGACTCTTTTGTTGACCATGATGGCTACTCCATTTCTTCTGAGGGATTCCTGTCCGCGGTAGTAGATATAATGGTCATCTGAGTTAAATTCACCCATTCCAGTCCATTTTAGTTCGCTGATTCCTAGAATGTCGACATTCACCCTTGCCATCTCTTGTTTGACCACTTCCAATTTGCCTTGATTCATGGACCTGACATTCCAGGTTCCTATGCAATATTGCTCTTTACAGCATAGGATCTTGCTTCTATCACCAGTCACATCCACAACTGGGTATTGTTTTTGCTTTGGTTCCATTCCTTCATACTTTCTGGAGTTATTTCTCTACTGAGCTCCAGTAGCATATTGGGCACCTAATGACCTAGGGAGTTCCTCTTTTGGTATCCTATCATTTTGCCTTTCATACTGTTCATGGGTTTCTCAAGGCAAGAATACTGAAGTGGCTGGCCATTCCCTTCTCCAGTGGACCACGTTCTGTCAGTAGGAAGTCAAGAAACACCTGGAGTAACAGGCAAATTTGGCCTTGGAATGCGGAATGAAGCAGGGCAAAGACTAATAGAGTTTTGCCAAGAAAATACACTGGTCATAGCAAACACCCTCTTCCAAAAACACAAGAGAAGACTCTACACATGGACATCACCAGATGGTCAACACCAAAATCAGATTGATTATATTCTTTGCAGCCAAAGATGGAGAAGCTCTATACAGTCAACAAAAACAAGATCAGGAGCTGACTGTGGTTCAGATCATGAACTCCTTATTACCAAATTCAGACTCAAACTGAAGAAAGTAGGGAAAACCGCTAGACTATTCAGGTATGATCTAAAACAAATCCCTTATGATTATACAGTAGAAGTGAGAAATAGATTTAAGGGCCTAGATTTGATAGATAGAGTGCCTCATGAACTATGGAATGAGGTTCGTGACATTGTACAGGAGACAGGGATCAAGATCATCCTCATGGAAAAGAAATGCAAAAAGCAAAATGGCTATCTGGGGAGTCCTTACAAAAGCTGTGAAAAGAAGAGAGGCGAAAAGCAAAGGAGAAAAGGAGAGATATAAGCATCTGAATGCAGAGTTCCAAAGAATAGCAAGAAGAGATAAGAAGGCCTTCTTCAGCGATCAATGCAAAGAAATAGAGGAAAACAACAAAATGGGAAAGACTAGAGATGTCTTCAAGAAAATTAGAGATACCAAGGGAATATTTCATACAAAGATGGGCTCGATAAAGGACAGAAACGGTCTGAACCTAACAGAAGCAGAAGATATTAAGAAGAGGTGGCAAGAATACATGGAAGAACTGTACAAAAAAAGATCATCACGACCCAGATAATCATGATGATGTGATCACTAATCTAGAGCCAGACATCTTGGAATGTGAAGTCAAGTGGGCCTTAGAAAGCATCACTATGAACAAAGCTAGTGGGGGTGATGGAATTCCAGTTGAGCTGTTTCACATCCTGAAAGATGATGCTGTGAAAGTGCTGCACTCAGTATGCCAGCAAATTTGGAAAACTCAGCAATGGCCACAGGACTGGAAAAGGTCAGTTTTCATTCCAATTCCAAAGAAAAGCAATGCCAAAGAATGCTCAAACTACCACACAATTGCATTCATCTCACATGCTAGTAAAGTAATGCTCAAAATTCTCCAAGCCAGGCTTCAGCAGTACGTGAACCATGAACTCCTTGATGTTCAAGCTGGTTTTAGAAAAGGCAGAGGAACCAGAGATCAAATTGCCAACATATGCTGGATCATTGAAAAAGCAAGAGAGTTGCAGAAAAACATCTATTTCTGCTTTATTGACTATGCCAAAGCCTTGAACTGTGTGGATCACAATAAACTGTGGAAAATTCTCAAAGAGATGGGAATACCAGACCACCTGACCTGCCTCTTGAGAAATCTGTATGCAGGTCAAGGAGCAACAGTTAGAACTGGACATGGAACAACTGACTGGTTCCAAATAGGAAAAGGAGTACATCAAGGCTGTATATTGTCACCCTGTTCATTTAACTTATATGCAGAATACATCATGAGAAACAATGCGATGGATGAAGCACAAGCTAGAATCAAGATTGCTGGGAGAAATATCAGTAACCTCAGATATGCAGACGACATCACCCTTATGGCAGAAAGTGAAGAGGAGCTAAAAAGCCTCTTGATGAAAGTGAAAGAGGAGAGTGAAAAAATTGGCTTAAAGCTCAACATTCAGAAAACGAAGATCATGGCATCCGGTCCCATCACTTCATGGGAAATAGATGGGGAAACAGTGGAAACAGTGTCAGAGTTTATTTGGGGGGCTCCAAAATCACTGCAGATGGTGACTGAAGCCATGAAATTAAAAGACGCTTACTCCTTGGAAGAAAAGTTATGACCAACCTAGATAGTATATTCAAAAGCAGAGACATTCCTTTGCCGACTAAGGTCCGTTTAGTCAAGGCTGTGGTTTTTCCAGTGGTCATGTATGGATGTGAGAGTTGGACTGTGAAGAAGGCTGAGTGCTGAAGAATTGATGCTTTTGAACTGTGGTGTTGGAGAAGACTCTTGAGAGTCCCTTGGACTGCAAGGAGATCCAGCCAGTCCATTCTGAAGGAAATCAGCCCTGGGATTTCTTTGGAAGGAATGATGCTGAAGCTGAAACTCCAGTACTTTGGCCACCTCATGCAAAGAGTTGACTCACTGGAAAAGACCTGATGCTGGGAGGGATTGGGGGCAGGAGGAGAAGGGGACGACAGAGGATGAGATGGCTGGATGGCATCACGGACTCGATGAAAGTTGAATCTGAGTGAACTCCAGGAGATGGTGATGGACAGGGAGGCCTGGCGTGCTGTGATTCATGGGGTCACAGAGAGTCGGACACGACTGAGCAACCGAACTGGACTGAACTGAACTTAACTGAACAGAAGTATTCATTGAGATATCATGCCATTGTTAGAAAAAAGTGAGCCAGCAATGATACCCTATATAGTATTTTTTTTAAAAGTTAGGAAATATTTCTTTAAAAATATTGTGATGTTACAGAGATGCAGTTCTAAAAGATGGTGCAGTATTCACTGGATGAATTAAGAATGTTACGAAAATAATTAGACAATTATTACCAACAGTTTTGGCTAGGTATTAAAATAAACGTTATATAGTAATGGATTATTTTCAAAGAGCATTCCTATCTGGTTACTGTAGAAGAAACCTAAATCAGGCATCATTAACTTGAATCAAATGTACTCAAATACTTCTTTGTCATATGGTTCATTATTACCATATATCAATGTTAAGTTATTCTATCCTAAGGAATTAAAACAATTTACCTACTCTGTAAAGGCCACAGCACCTAAATCAACCTATTAGTACAGTCAGTTCAGTTCAGTCGCTCAGTTGTGTCCGACTCTTTGCGACCCCGTGAATTGCAGCACACTAGGCCTCCCTGTCCATCACCATCTCCTGGAGTTCACTCAGACTCACGGTGTCCATCGAGTCCGTGATGCCATCCAGCCATCTCATCCTCAGTCGTCCCCTTCTCCTCCTGCCCCCAATCCCTCCCAGCATCAGAGTATTTTCCAATGAGTCAACTCTTCGCATGAGCTGGCCAAAATACTGGAGTTTCAGCTTCAGCATTATTCCTTCCAAAGAAATCCCAGGGCTGATTTCGTTTCAGAATGAACTGGTTGGATCTCCTTGCAGTCCAAGGGACTCTCAAGAGTCTTCTCCAACACCACAGTTCAAAAGCGTCAATTCTTCAGCACTCAGCCTTCTTCACAGTCCAACTCTCACATCTATACATGACCACTGGAAAACCACAGCCTTGACTAAACGGACCTTAGTCGGCAAAGTAATGTCTCTGCTTTTGAATATACTATCTAGGTTGGTCATAACTTTTCTTCCAAGGACTAAGTGTCTTTTAATTTCATGACTGCAGTCACCATCCACAGTAATTTTGGAGCCCCCCAAATAAAGTCTGACACTGTTTCCACTGTTTCCCCATCTATTTCCCATGAAGTGATGGGACCGGATGCCATAATCTTCGTTTTCTGAATGTTGAGCTTTAAGCCAACTTTTTCGCTCTCCTCTTTCACTTTCATCAAGAGGCTTTTTAGCTCCTCTTCACTTTCTGCCATAAGGGTGGTGTCGTCTGCATATCTGAGGTTATTGATATTTCTCCCGGCAATCTTGATTCCAGCTTGTGTTTCTTCCAGTCCAGCGTTTCTCATGATGTACTCTGCACAGAAGTTAAATAAGCAAGGTGACAATATACAGCCTTGATGTACTCCTTTTCCTATTTGGAACTAGTCTGTTGTTCCATGTCCAGTTCTAACTGCTGCTTCTTGACCTGCATACAGATTTCTCAAGAGGCAAGTTAGGTGGTTTGTATTCCCATCTCTTTCAGAATTTTCCAGTTTATTGTGATCCACACAGTCCAAGGCTTTGGCATAGTCAATAAAGCAGAAATAGATGTTTTTCTGGAACTCTCTTGCTTTTTCAATGATCCACCGTATGTTGGCAATTTGATCTCTGGTTCCTCTGCCTTTTCTAAAACCAGCTTGAACATCAAGGAGTTCACAGTTCACATATTGCTGAAGCTTGGCTTGGAGAATTTTGAGCATTACTTTACTAGTTAGTCATATTTCCCATCAGCATTATAATAGGGAATGTTTTTAAAGTACATTGTGGTATTATATAATACTGTGTCACAACCACTAGCATGGACATTAATCTCCATCTACCTAAAAGTAGTAATTTTTAAGATTAAATATAAATCCAGATTGGTACCTGACTGATCATGTGTCCTAGTTCTAGGTACAGTACCAACCAAGCTCAGCAAGTATTTGGTGAACTTGTCACCAAGTAGTTTAATTTTGAGTGTTACTGATATGGCCAGAGAGGGCTTTCTAGGTGGCTCAATGGTAAAGAATCTGCTTGCCTAAAAGGGAAACATAGGATACTTGGATTCAATCACTGGCTCAGGGAGATTCCCTAGAGGAGGAACTGGCAACCCGCTCCAGCCTTCTTGCCTGAAAAATCCCATAGACAGAGGAGCCTGGTGGGCTACAGTTCATAGGGTAGCAAAGAATCAGATAGAACTGAGCCACTGAGCAGAGCACATGTATATGGCCAGATGCTAAATAAATGTCAAAACAAGAGAATTATTTTTCGTATTTAAATAAAACCATCACAATTAGATGAACTTAGATGAATGGATTCATCAGATCTATATTTACATTATTAACATCTTTGAATAATTAAAATGTAACTATTTCAAACAGGATTACATTTATAAATACATAATTCTACCTGGCTTTTTTTTTTTTCAAGTGCCTTCTGTGAAGTGAGGTGAGTGAAGCCACTCAGGTGTGTCCGACTCTTTGCGACCCCATGGACTGTAGCCTACCAGGCTCCTCCGTCCATGGGATTTTCCAGGCAAGAGTGCTGGAGTGGATTGCCATTTCCTTCTGCAGGGGATCTTCCCAACCCAGGAATCGAACCTGGGTCTCCTGCATTGCAGGCAGATGCTTTACCGTCTGAGCCACCAAGTGCCTTCTAGCAGCACTTATTTTCTTACACTCCACAGCTAATTCATTCTTTAATCCTTTTGGCTCTACCAACAAAATATATCCAGACACTGACACCTTTCTTCCATCTCCACCGATCCAATCACCTTTGCCTACAACCTAGACTACCCAAGTGACTTAACTGGACTCTCTGCGTTTTCTCTCTTTCACACTCCTTACTTTTCTCTGAGCCTCTCAGGGCCTTTGGACTCACAGCTCTCCTGCCTGTTATCCCCTCTAAGGAGCCTTCTCTCCCCACCCTAAGACAGCACTCATTTTCTCGTCCTCCTTTTCTCCTGATCTGCTCTTTTCCTTCAAAGCACTTATCATCACCCCACATATACTTATGTGATGGTTTATTCGTATTAATTGTTTCTCTTCACCTGGTACGATGCACGTTCCAGGAGAACAGGGATTTTGTCAGTTGGTTCATCCTGACAGAAACTCGACTCTTCCAGAAACAAAATGGCTTTTAAGTGTTCCCGAAACATGCCAAGTTCTTACTCATCTTGTGCATCTTACTCATCTTTCCTCTTGTTTTCCTTCTGCTTGGAAAACTGTTTCCCAGACACTGAAATGGCTCACCTCTCATTTCATTCACATTTCTCCTCAAATGCTGTCTCCACAGACAGACCTTGCCCTGACTATCTGTCATCATTCTCTGTCGTTTATTTTTCTTCACAGCACTTATCACACTTACATATTCAAGATTCGTTTGTTCTTCTATTTATTGACAATTTCACCCACTAAAATATAACCTCTTTTCCGTTTACCTCTGCATCCTTCGCATTTAAAAAACTCCTCAGTAAGTACTCATGCATGCTTAGTCGCTCAGTTGTGTCCGACTCTTTGTGACCCCATAGACTGTATGTAGCCTGCCAGGCTGCTCTGCCCATGGGATTCTTCAGGCAAGAATACTGGAATGAGTTGCCATTCCCTTCTCCAGGGGATCTTCCTGACCCAGGGACCAAACTCACGTCTCCTGCATTGTGGGTGGATTCTTTACCATTTGAGCCACCAGGGAAGCCCCCAAACAAGTACTGCTGCTGCTGCTGCTAAGTCGCTTCAGTTGTGTCTGACTCTGTGTGACCCCATAGACGGCAGCCCACCAGGCTCTCCCATCCCTGGGATTCTCCAGGCAAGAACACTGGAGTGGGTTGCCATTTCCTTCTCCAATGCATGAAAGTGAAAAGTGAAAGGGAAGTCGCTCAGTCGTGTCCTAGTTGATGCTTAAAAATATTTGTTAAGTGAATGAATGGATAACCACAAGATATACTTTGAAAATAAAATTTTGGAATCATAGGCATAATGTATACTTAAACATTTGTAAATTCTCAAGATGATTACTCATTACAGATTTATTTTATTTTGAAACACAAAACAGAATTGACTTTCATTTGAATTTAATTAAAGCAATTGAAAAGGAAAATCATAAAAATATTTCATAACAGTATAAAGATGCTCACCTTTATGCCCTTTTGTCCCAGACTAGTCCAAAGACTTGCAAGGTAGTTGGAGTTTGCCTTAATCCTCTTCTATCTCCTCTTCAAGAACCTGTCTTCCTGCCCTCTGCTTAGCCCACTAACTACCTGAAGGGCCCTTCTCTCTTATTCATCAGCTGAATTTCTTTTTACAAGTATATATTGTAGTGAATATCTAACAACTATCAACCCTAAATAGTCATCAGAAAGACTGATGCTGAAGCTGAAGCTCCAATACTTTGGCCACCTGATGGAAAAAGACGACTCAATAGAAAAGCCCCTGATGCTGGTAAAGGTTGAGGGCAGGAGGAGACAGGGGGACAGAGGGTGAGCTGGTTGGATGGCGTCACTGACTCAATGGACATGAGTTTGAGCAATGTCCAGGAGTGTAAAGGGCAAGAAAGCCTGGCGTGCTACAGTCCATGAAGTCAGAAAGAGTTGGACACGACTGAGTGACTGAACAACCTATATCTGGGCTTCCCTGGTGGCTCAGACAGCAAAGACTCTGACCGCAATGCAGGAGACTCCAGTTCAATCCCTGGGTCAAGAAGATCCCCTAGAGAGGAAATGGCTACCCACTCCAATATTCTTGCCTGGAGAATTCCATGGACAGAAGAGCCTGGCAGGCTACAGTCCATGGGGTCGCAAAGAGTTGGACATGACTTGAGCAACAAACACTTTCACTTTTTCACTTCAACCTATATCTATTAAAGACCAGAAAATTAATCTGGAACTTCTCTTTATACATTGATATAATCATTTAACTACTTTTATTGGAGGATGCCAGAGGCCTATCAAAATATGTTTTTAAATGCAACTATTCAGTTCAGTTCAGTCACTCAGTCGTGTCCGACTCTTTGCAGTCCCATGAATCGCAGCATGCCAGGCCTCCCTGTCCTTCACCAACTCCCCGGAGTTCACTCAGACTCACGTCCATCGAGTCAGTGATGCCATCCAGCCATCTCATCCTTGGTCATCCCCTTCTCCTCCTGCCCCTAATCCCTCCCAGCATCAGAGTCTTTTCCAATGAGTCAACTCTTCGCATGGAGATGGCCAAAGTACTGGAGTTTCAGCTTTAGCATCATTCTTTCCAAAGAACACCCAGGGCTGATCTCCTTCAGAATGGACTGGTTGGATCTCCTTGCAGTCCAAGGGACTCTCAAGAGTCTTCTCCAACATCACAGTTCAAAAGCATCAATTCTTCAGCACTCAGCCTTCTTCACAGTCCAACTCTCACATCCATACATGACTACTGGAAAAACCATAGCCTTGACTGCTGCTGCTGCTGAGTCGCTTCAGTTGTGTCCGACTCTGTGTGACCCCATAGACGGCAGCCCACCAGGCTCCCCAGTCCCTGAGAGTCTCCAGGCAAGAACACTGGAATGGGTTGCCATTTCCTTCTCCAATGTATGAAAGTGAAAACGAAGCTGCTCAGTTGTGTCCGACTAGCAGCGACCCCAGGGACTGCAGCCTAAGGGGCTCCTCTGTCCATGGGATTTTCCAGGCAAGACTAGACGGACCTTAGTTGGCAAAGTAATGTCTCTGCTTTTGAATATGCTATCTAGGTTGGTCATAACTTTTCTTCCAAGGAGTAAGCGACTATTAGCATTAAGGAAACTGTATTAACTCAAGCAAAATTTATTATTATGGCTGATACGTGCACAGTACAGGCTAACATCCTCCAAAGAGTAGAGTGATCCATAAATTAAATGAACAAATGATTATCTTTGTTTATCAGTCTAGGTAACATTTGTCAGTTTATTGAGATTAAATAATTGTATTATTGTCCCTATGAAAATAAAAATATTAAGAAAAGTGGCAACTGCTTTAAATTGAATAATTTAAATTTCATTTTGTTCCCAGATACGCTATTTTTATCTCCATGACCCTGTAACAGAGGTCAAGCAGGTATTAATATGCAAAGGTGGATTTATTATGAAAGTTAAACTTCAGAAACCTTTAAATGCATGAGGCTTCTCGGGAGAGCGCAACATATATGTTTCTGTATTATTTTTTTAATGTGATCTCCATGTAATTGTCACTTTTTAGAGATCCTTCCTTGACAATCTTCATCAAGCTACTCAATAGTCCAAGAGCTGAAGAATGAAGATGTGTTTGGAGAAAAGAATGTGGGGAAAGCTTTCAGGTAGAAGGGACAGTGTACTGGGTATTAATAACAAGAGCTTTCCTGAACTAACATAACACAAGGCCAGGACTGAGAGTGAAACTGGAAGAGCAGACAGAGGTCAGATCATGGTAAGGCTAAAATGCAATGTATAGGATTCTTCTGTCAAGAATGCTAGAGTGGGTAGCCATTCCCTTCTCCAGGGGATCTTCCCTGACCCAGGGATCAAATCTAGATCTCCCACACTGCAGGCAGACTCTTTACCATCTGAGCCACCAGGGTAGCCCCAGGGTTTGAGACTTTTATTTAAGAGTCTTAAGCTAATGTTTCTAAAAGATCATTCTAGCTGCCATCTGGAAATTTGTGGAAAATTTCAGGTCCAATTCTAAATTTGATTACACCTGTAAAAATGCCTGTAAAGACTAATGAAAAATGAATCTAGGGATTGAGAATGTATTATTTTGTATTTTTATTATTTTTCTGCTCAAAAAGGTATATTTTCTTTATTTTTTAAAAGAGATTTTTCCAGTTTTTTCCTACCTATTTTAAATCTCTAAAGACACCAAATAAATTTTATCATGATTTTAAAAACTTAATATATGCACAAAAGAAAATGGAAAGCTAAGATATAAGAAAATCAAAGTAATATGAATTTAAAACTATTCATACACTTCTCCTTTATGCTTAGTAAACTAATTATTAATAATACTCAAAACTATTAAAGTTGAAATGGAATGAAAACACAAACCACTTTTAGTAGTATCCATTTGGAGAAAAATATAGTACTAGATGTGTTTAGTTGCTCGGTTGTGTCCAATGCTTTGGGACCCCATGGACTGTAGCCTGCCAGGCTCCTCTGTCCATGGGGATTCTCCAGACAAGAATACTGAAGTGTGTTGCCATGTCCTCCTCTAGGGGATATTCCCAACTCAGGGATCAAACCCAGGTCTTCCATATTACAGGCGGATTCTTTATCATCTGAGTCACTAGGGAAGCCCAAGAATACTGGAGTGGGTGGCCTATCCCTTCTCCAGGGGATCTTCCTGAGCCAGAAATCAAACTGGGGTCTCCTGCATTGCAGATGGATTCTTTACCAGCTGAGCTACAAGCGAAGCCTCCATAGTAATAGACAAGAGCTAAATAAATGTTTATATCCGTTGATCCAGCAATCCCATCTTTGTGATTTTTTTGTCAAAGACAACTTAAAAGAAGGAAAGAGTTTTTCATAAAACAATGTTCACAGAGGTGTTACAGCAAACAGCGGCAGTTTTGTTTTTTCAAATTTTATTTATTTACTTTTGGCTGTGTTGGGTCTTTATCACTGCGAGGGCTTTTCTCTAATTAGGGAGAGCAGAGGCTAATCTTTAGCTGGTGCAGGAGCTTCTCATGCAAGCTTCAGTAGTTGCAGCTCTGGGGCTCTAGAGCTCAGGCTCAGAAGTTGCGCACGGGTTTTGTTTCCTGCTGCATGTGGAATCTTCCCAGATCAGGGATTGAACTTGCATCTCCTGCATTGGCAGGCAGATTCTTTACCACTGAGTCATCAGGAAAGCCCAAAACATCAGCAGTTGATAGTGACTCTTAATGTTCTAAGGCAGCGAGGCACAGACCTGGTGATGTTTTATAGGATATAAAAGACTGAGAGGTTCTAAAGGTTGCTATGCTTTTCTGGGGCTGGAAGCTTTCAAGGAAGAATGATTTCCTTGTCTAGACCAAAGACTGTGTGAAGGTTCTGAGTATCTGGAGAAGATGAAATAACATGAAAATGAATTGTCTCTTATTGTGTGTGAGCCACCCCTCAGATTAAAGTTACTTTCTGGTTATGTTATTGTTAGTTTGTTACATTTTAATGAAATTCTAACAGGAAGACTTTTGTAAAAATGCTTTCGGGAGGGCAGAAGACAAATCAAACAAATCACATGACATACCTCAGAAAATGGTAGCACTGACAATCCGAGGAAAGGTTTCTACTTCATAATTCTATGTATCCTTATACTTTAAAAAACAACTAATCAAGAAGTAAGGGTAGGAAAAATATGGAGATTTGATCATTTTAAGTAAATAATGTCAAGAGTACATCATAGGAAAAATTATAATACAAGTAATTTAGAAAAACATGTTTATATTTGTTAATAGAATCAAAAAGTTAAAGTTCATAATATATAAAGAATTATAAATAAATGAGATATATGGCTGCTATAATAGAAATATATGTAAATGATAAGAAAAATGCCAGAAGATAAAATGCAAATGAACAATAAATGTAAGAAAAGATATTTAGCTTAATTAATAAACAAATGGAAAGAAAGACAGACAGACTTGCTGGAGTGTCGAAGTTTAAAAGAATTTATAATACTCAGTAACATTGTGAGTGTTGAGAAGTGGCCATTCTTTTGTGCCTGAAGAGACTTCAAATTGACATCAGATTTCTGGAAGGATGACTGAAAACATGTACCATATTTTCATATGGATATATTTTGTGCTCCAAGTAATTTCAACACTCAAAGATTATACAAAAGGACATTCTCTATAATGTTATATACTATAAAACAAATTGTAAACAATCTAATTATCCTTTAACAGGGATCGAGTAAACTATTGTTCAACCATTCTACCCAGTCATTAAAAATGACGTAAGAAGATATATACAATAGATTATTTCATTAGAAAGCTGTGTATAAAGAAGAATATAGAATGTCCAGTTATGTAAAATTACATGTAAGTGTGTATATATGTGTGCATGTAGTACAAGATGATTAGCAGGCACCTCACCCACTCCAGTACTCTTGCCTGGAAACTCCCATGGATGGAGGAGCCTGGTGGGCTGCAGTCCATGGGGTTGCTGAGTCAGACATGACTGAGCGACTTCACTTTCACTTTTCACTTTCATGCATTGGAGAAGGAAATGGCAACCCACTCCAGTGTTCTTGCCTGGAGAATCCCAGGGACGGGGGAGCCTGGTGGGCTGCCGTCTATGGGGTCGCACAGAGTCGGACACGACTGAAGCGACTTAGCAGCAGCAGCAGCAGCAGCAGCAGTGCTTATCTCTGAGTGGTGAGATCTCAGGTGGCTTTACTTTCTTATGCTTTTGTGTTTTGATTTTTAAAACAACGATCATGTATGAAAGTCAGAAAAATATAAATAAAGCCATTCTCATTTGAAAAAATACACTTCATGTATTACTTTTCACAAACTTGAAACTCTGTATGCTTTATATCATGAAATACACGCTTTACCTTTATATTCAGAAAGGCTTCACACTTAGAAAATTATTCATGAAAATCCACTTCATTCATATCATGTCAATCATGTAAAAAGTAAAAATTAAACTAGTTCATTGTAGTAGAGTATCTTAGTGGTTGTTCAGTTGCTCAGTCCTGTCCGACTCTGCCAGCCCATGGACTGCAGCATGCCAGGCTTGTCTGTCCTTCACCACCACCCAGAGCTTGCTCAAACTCATGTCCATTGAGTGGATGATGGCATCCAACCATCTCCTCCTCTGTCTTCCGCTTCTGCTTCTGCTTCTGCCTTCAAGCTTTCCCAGCATCAGGGTCTTTTCTAATGAATGGGCTCCTCTCATCAGGTGGCCAAAGTATTTGAGCTTCAGCTTCAGCATCAGTCCTTCCAATGAATATTCAGGTTTGAGTTTTATTTCCTTTAGGATTGACTGATTTGATCTCCTTGCAGTCCAAAAGAGTATCCTAAAACTAGTAAGATTTCTTTTTAATGTTTCCCTTCTCTTTTTTTTTCATTGTTTACGTTAAAAAAAAAAATCCCTATCAGAATGAGCTACCTCTTTAAATAAGAAAATTGTCTTTGCTTCGGTATAATTCACTCACACGAAGCCAAATACAGAATCACTCACACGCAGCCAAATAACAGAATCACTCACAGCCAGCGAGCCACACGCGGGGCCACTCACTGAGCTGAGCAAGGACAGCTCGTGGACGCTTCCATTTTCTTCGAGCAATGGGGGAATTTTTCTTAGAAATATAACTTACTTATACCCATATTTCATAAAAGAACTTCACTATCACCAATGAATTTAATAGAATAAATTACAACAAACAAATTTGTGCGATAACATGAGTGAACCTGAAGTGAAACATTGAAGTTGCTATTCTCTTTATAGGAACTGGCTAGGAGGAATGGTTCAATCCGAAGCTTCCCGCTCAGGTAAGAGACTTCACAGTTTTTTTCCTCCTCATTACTAATTAGATAATTCTCTAATAACACCAAAGTCCTGTTGGTGTCTCCTTCCAGAAGTACAAACATGTCTCTTACCCTCTTCATGAATTTCCCCCAAACTATCCACAGCGAATAGAAATGCTGAGTTCTGGATATTGTTCTTCAGGTGTGCAGGTAAGGGTTGGGAGGGCACGTGGGATGTGCTCACATACTATAAATAGAATCTGAACTTAAACTTTACACTTGAAATACTTTAGACTCCTAAGGAGATTGCTGTGTACAATAGAAGGAGGAAAACCATGCGTCTTGGATTTATCAGGACAGACCTGGTTTCATGTAAATGGATTATTTTCAACGAAGGTTACTTGTTTAATGTATAATTAAATGTATTGTCACTCGATTTTTTTGTCTTTAATGTTGAGACTAAACAGAAAAATATCCACATGCCCAGATTTTTGGTTATTATTAAGAGCTGAAGCCAATCCCTCTTCCTCCTCTCCCATGCCCTCAAGTTGCTGTTTCTGCAAAGAAAGAGAGAAATGTAGGTTTGATAGGGAATTATTAAGTTTTATCCTGTGCTCCTACCAGGGACTTTACATACTTTTTATCTCATTTTACTATTCACTGAAAAGATCGAATGAAATTTCATTTGGGGATGTTAGTTTGCTGGAAGACACAGAACTAGTAGAAATTATAGCATAAGTATAGGAGCCCAGATCTGACTCCTAAATCCATGCTTTTTCCACAATATCTACCTCTTCTAAGTAAAGGACTGCAGCAGTTACTTAGGTTATCTACCTCGTTTTAAGGTGAAACAATTTAACCAGAAAGACCAATTTCAAATGATCAGATTACTAGTTGATGGTAGAACCAAAATGAAACACAGATAGATGTTGTGATTCAGGCTGCTTTCCAGCCCCCACGGCATCTGGTAATTATACCATTTGCTTTTAACCAAAGCAGAAATAAAGATGTGAAAGGCATTTTTAATCCTATCCTTTGAACCAATTAAGTCAAGAATATTAGTAATCTTTCTTTTCCCCTCTGGAGCATATAATAAGCAGTATCCAAGAATGCCGTAGTACATATACCATTTCTATGATAACTTGAATGTAAGTAGCTGTATAGAGCTTGAGCTTTTATTTCCTGTGAGATGAATTGAGTATCAGGACTTGCACAGCTTCTTTTTGCCTTCCTGACTTGGGCCAATTGTCTGTGACTTGGGCCAATCATTTTCAAATAGTTTATTCATCAGTGAATTTGTACAGCCTTATAGTCCTTAGTCACAGCATATTCATGTCTTAATAAAGCCAAGGATGTTTCCTGGTTTATAATTTCAGGGACATGGACTGATTCAGAAAAATCTGGAAAGTTAATTGCTAATCTTTATTTTTTTGGAGAAGGGGAGAAATCAAAAGGGAAAGCATTTTTAAAATTCTCAAGTGATATAATTTTTAGTATTTTTTCACTGCAAAATATTTACATCAGTCCTATGGTCTAGATAGGCAGAAAGTGAAGAGGAACTAAAGAGCTTCTTGATGAAAGTGAAAGAGGACAGTGAAAAAGCTGGCTTAAAACTCAACATTTAAAAACTAAGATCGTGGCATCTGGTCCTATCACTTCATGGCAAATAGATGGGGAAACAATGGAAACAGTGACATTTTATTTTCTTGGGCTCCAAAATCACTGCAGATGGTGACTGCAGCCATGAAATTAAATGACACTTGCTCCTTGGAAGAAAAGCTATGACCAACCTAGATGACATAATAAAAAGCAGAGACGTTACTTTTACCAACAAAGGTCCATCTAGTCAAAGCTATGATTTTTCCAGTAGTCATGTATGGATGTGAGAGCTGGACCATAAAGAAAGCTGAGTGCAGAAGAATTGGTGCTTTTGAACTGTGTTGTTAGAGAAGACTCTTGAGAGTCCCACAGACAGCAAGGAGGTAAAATCAGTCAATAGTAAAGGAAATCAGTCCCGAATATTCACTGGAAGGACTGCCGCTGAAGCTGAAGCTCCAATAATTTGGCCACCTGATGCAAAGACCTGACTCACTAGAAAATACCCTGATGTTGGGAAAGATTGAAGGCAGGAGGAGAAGGGGATGACAGAGGATGCGATGGTTGGATGGCATCACTGACTTGATGGACTTGAGTTTGAGCAAGCTCCGGGAGTAACTGATGGACAGGGAAGTCCATGGGGTTGGAAAGAGTCAGACTCGACTGAGCGACTGAACTGAACTGATGGGCTAGATAGTTACTTTTAAAATATGAACACTGGGTTATTTTTTGATAATTTGCATAATTTGAGAGTTAGAATTAAAACTTGAGATAGTCCAATAATCACAAACATTTATTTAGAATTGATTATGTGCCAGGCATTGTGCTAAAACTTGAGAAGTAATATGTCCTTTAATTCTTACCCTTTAGCCATATGAGTTAGCCACAACTATAATTTCTAATTTATAGATGAGGAAACAAAGGTTTAGAGTTAAATGACTTATTCTAAGACTTAAGTGATTACCCGTTCTATCAATTGCTTATTTATATTTAATTTTTTACAATGTGTCCTTGATGAAATTCACTATTAGAAATAAAATTTCAATAACAACCAAGATTCAACTAAAATATGATGTTTTAGGATGTAACTCTTACTTCTATTTTTTGAAAATAGGCTAAAATTGACCCATTCTTTCAATATTGTATTTCTTCTTCAGTATAAATCCTGCTACTTCAAATTAAAAAAATATTATTGATTTTACCTGAATAAATTACTTACATTGTATTTTAAAACTTGTTTAATTTGTTAAAACTTTCGAAAAGATAAATGTGTTGACTTAACAGCTTATTATTTTTTTCTGTGAGAAATGTGAGTGGGTTAAAAATCCAAGTATGAAGCTAGGAAATAATTACTCCATAGTTGATGCAAATATTACCCTGCTTCACCACCTTGGCTCAGGACTACTATATAACAGTGGAATGGAAATTGATCTGTGCTGGAGTCCTTCTTGTTCCAGTCTCTGGATTAATGTTTTATGGTTCTTTATGAAAATGTCCTTTTAATTCTCTCCCCATTGTCCTAATATCCCGCAGCTGAAAGTTCATATAGAGTCACGTTGGGAAAGAAGGCACTGAGGTCCTGGTCCCCCAACTAAAGAAGGCACAGCTTATTTATATAGCAAAAACCCCATAAGCTCTAACAATACATAATTAAGAGAACTGGGCCTCTTTTAACAATGTGAGCCTATTTGGTTTAAATTTTAAAAATATATTTTGAACAATTTTTATTAACTCCATGTGGTTTTCCATGGAAAAGTACAGAAATTAATTAGGTACAAACAATATCATATTGTCAACCTGTTCACATATACTCACAAAAATTAGTGATTTGCCAAAATGTGTAGTTTAGTACGTCTTATCCCAATTTGCAGTTCTTGATTTTAAGTTTAAAAATATTGAGAGGTTATATGACAGAATTTGTCATGATTAAAAATGTGTCAGACAAAATTTAACAGGTTTCTTTATTGAGGAACTTTTCAGAACATTCAGTATGTTGATATGCATGATAAATCTTCAAGAGAGAAATGGCAAAAGAATCTTTTTTTTTTTTGACTGAGCAGCATGTGGAATCTTAGTTCCCTGACCAGGGCTTGAATCTGCAACCCCTGCCTTGGAAGTGTGGCATCTTAACCACTGGACTGCCGGGAAAGTCCCAAGAATTCTTTATTTCTGGATCATTCTGCAAGACTGATGTTCTGGGAAATAGTAATATAGTGATTCAGTCTAGTTAATTTATGTTAAAATTGATTAGGTATCATATTGTTAACCTGTTCACACACATACACAAAAATTAGTGAATTGCCAAAATGTGTAGTTTAGTAAGTCTTATTCCAATTTACAGTCCTTGATTTTTCTCCCTAGTTTTTATTCCAAGCTACAGAATTTTTTTTTTGCCTTGATAGTATGTGAGATTAAGGGGAAAAAAAAAGAAACTTACAGTTATTTGGGGGTCATTCATTCAACAAATATTTATTGAGTACCTAGCCAAGCACTGTGTAGCTACTGAAACTATAAGAGTAGTTGGGGGAAAGATACATATTTTTTAAAGAAAGCAGATATATTAAGAATATATTGATATATATGTGTTAAGTCCTGCACAAACTACCAAGGAATGAAGAAAGTCTCTGATTTATCATTTACTATAAAAGTCGGCATAGCTTATGCCACTAGGACAAATTTCTATTTAGAATTTAGGTTACATTGGATTATTAATCCCGAAAATAACATTTTTATTATAAATCCCCCAAATTTATTTGATTATAAATCCTCAAAATTCTTTGGCCTATGATTATGAATATTATGGGCTTCCCTGGTGGCTCAGCTGGTGAAGAATCTGCCTGCAATGTGGGAGACCTTGGTTCAATCCCTTGTTTGGGAAGATCCCTTGGAGAAGGGAATGGCTATCTACTCCAATATTCTGGCCTGGAGAATTCCATGGACTGTAGAGAGTCAGACACAGCTGAATGACTTTCACTTTCACTTTATGAATATTATAGCTTAATTTATCCATATTTTCTCTTTTTAAAAAAATTTCATACTTTTTAAGCTTTAAATCCTTCCTTACTCAAATATTTGCAATAAAACCTTTATATTTTCTTCAAGATTTCTACTGCTTGATTTTTTTAAAAGTGAAGTATAGTTGATTTACAATGTTGTGATAGTTTAGGAAAGTGATTCACTTATATGCAATATATATATATATATATGTCTACACATATACATGTTCCTGTCCATATTCTTTTCCATTATGGTTTATTACAGGACATTAAATATAGTTCTTTGTGCTATACAATAAAACCTTGTTGTTTATTTATATACAGTAGTTTGCATTTGCTAAACCAAACTCCTAATTTAGCCTTCTCTCACCCCCTTTCAATTTTGGTAACCATAAGTTTGTTTTCTATGTTTATTATTCTGTTTCTGTTTTGTAAATAAGTTTACTTGTACTGTATTTTAGATTGCACATACATGATATTTGTCTTTCTCTCTCTGACTTCACTTAGTACGATAATCTCTAGGTCCATCCACGTTGCTGCAAATGGCATTATTTTTTTCTTTTTATGGGTGAATAGTATTCTGTTGTGTATATGTACTACATCTTCTTTATCCATTCATCTGTTGATGGACATTTAGGTTTCCATGTCTTGGCTATTGTAAATAGTACTGCTATGAACATAGGGGTACATGTGTCTTTTTGCACTACAGATTTGTCAGGATATATGTCCAGGAGGGGGATTGCTGAATTGTACGTTAGATTTTGAGAAACCTGCATACTGCTTTCCTTAGTGGTAGCACCAATTTATATTACTACCAACAGTGTAAGAGGGTTCCCATTTCTCTACACCCTTGTCTAGCATTTATTGTTTGTGTATTTCTTGATGATAGTCGTTCTGGTTGGTGTGAGGTGGTATCTCATTGTAGTTCTGATTTGCATTTCTCTAATAATTAGCAATGATGAGCATCTTTTCATGTGCCTATTGGCCATCTGTATGTCTTCTTTGGAGAAATGTCTAGTATTTTGATTGGGTTGTTTCGATTTTGTTGTTGTTATTGTTATCACACTGTATGAGCTGTTTGTATATTTTGGAAGTTAAGCCCTTGTCAGTCACATTCACATCATTTGCAAATATTTTTTCCCAATCCATAGGTTGTCTTTTCTTTTTCTTTATGGTTTCCTTTGCTGTGCAAAAGCTTATAAACTTGATGAGGTCTCATTTGTTTATTTTTGCTTTTTAAAAAATTGTCTTAGGGAGACTGACCTGAGAAAACATCAGTGTGATTTATGTTAGAGAATGTTTTACTTATGTTCTCTTCTAGGAATTTAATGGTATCCTGGCTTATATTTAAGTCTGTAAGCCATTTTGATTTTTTTGTATGATAGAAGAGCATATTCTAACTTCATAAATTTGCATGCAGCTGTCCAAGTTTCCCAGTACCCCTTGCTGAAGAGACTGTCTTTTCTCCATTGTATGTTTTTGCTTCCTTTGTTAAAGACTGTTGGTATGTGGGTTTATTTCTGGGTTCTCTATTCTGTCAAATTAATCCATATTGTACTGTTTGATTTTTTTAACTTTATCTGTTTGAAATAGGTAGAATTTGGTGTATGGAAATGAGTGAAACACTACGTAGATGTTTTTCAAATGTCCAGTCAGTTTTTATAGTTCCATTTATTGAATAATTTCTCATCCCCACCATATTGCTTTCCAAGTGATTGTACATGTGAAGGGTACTGAACACTTTTTGAGCATCTGTTGAGATGATCCTATGTATATTCTGACTTAATTGCTTGATATGATGTATTATGTTTTATATTAATAATGTTATGAACATAATTGTTATAGGTAACTATTGAATTAAAATTTTTGAGGATTTTATTTTCATCTTAAGAAATTTTGCTTATATTTTAGCCTCAGAATTATATTAGTTTAATAAAAATAAGCAGGGTGGTTTGAAAGGTAAGTTCTGAATAAATTCTAAACACAGAAATCCTTCAGTCCATAAAAGTTTGATGATCTGTCAGGACTCAGTAATATTTCAGTGTAATTTTAAAATAACATTAAAAGTACGTATCTTTGGTTGGTTGTTCTTGGTTAATAATTAAAAGTTTGTATTTTTAAAAAATTATATGATACTTTTAAGTCAGTTTTTCAGAGATAACATTTTGGTGTATATCTTTTAGCCAATTTTTAAATTAGAAAATTGGAAATATAATATTTATTCATATATGTGTATACTGTGATTTTTAAACTGTATTATGTACTTATTCTCCTATAATCGTTTTTTTTTAAAATATATATTTTTAAAACAAACATTCAATTGGTAGGTATTTAAGTTTTTACACCTTTAATATTGTGCTTTGTTTCTTATGATTTTCTCCAAAATATTTGTTTAAAAAGTCTGTACACATCATGAGCTCTACTAGTTTACCCAAGTAATCTATAATTTTTAAAATAGATTTACTTTATTTTTACATTTAAAATTTAGAATTTTATCTATATTTTAGTGAATAGGATAATCTAGTTTCTTTTTATTTATTTATTTTTAAGCTATTAATTCAGTGACTATTTGTCAAGTATATATTTTGTTAAGTGCTGGTAAAGCAGTCTTAGTCCCTGCTCTAGTGGAATTTACAGTTTAATTGGTAAAGACTGACATAAGCCAAATAATCATAACAATAAATGTATAAATACAAACTGATATGAGATCCCTAAAGGAAAGGAATGTGGGTTCCTTGGCAGCTGGGAGCATGGTATCATTCAAAGCACTGGGAAGAGAGCCAGGGTGCCTAAAGCAAAGACTGCAAGGTAGAGATTAATGTGAGATGAGCCTGGAAAGGTAAGCAAAGGCAGGCTATCCAGAACCTTGTTCCACATTAAGAATTTTAATCTTTATCTTAAAAGTTGTTTGTTGCTGTTGTTTCATCGCTAAGTTGTATCTGACTCTTTTGTGAACCCATGGACTGTAGCCCACCAGGCTCCTCTGTGGATGGGATTTCCCAGCAAGAATACTGGAGTGAGTTGCCATTCCCTTCTCCAGGGGATCTTTCCAACCCAGGGATAGAACCTGCATCTCCTGCATTGGCTGGCGGATTCTTTACCAGTGAGCCACCAGGGAAGCCCAAGATTTTAAGCAGAAGGGTTACATGATAAAATGTGTTTTCAAAAGACTGCTGTGACAGGAGGAGCAAGAGTTGGAGGGGGTCATTGTGGATGCCAGAAGCCCCAAAAGTAAGCTATTATAGTAATAGGTGAGAAATGATGAGAACCATTCTGGCTACCAATGATAGCTAATGACTAAGTTAGTGTTAGTGTTGACAGAAAAGTGACAGTTTCAATAGATACTTCAAAGACAAAATGAAGATTTGGTGATTGATTGAATTGGTGGGGTACCAGGGAGATGAAAGAGAGTGGTATTAAGGGCGCTAATCCCATCATAGGGGCTGTACCCTCAAGCTCTCATCTAATCCTGATTACTTCTCAAAAGCCCCATCTCCTTTGTCGTTCAGTCACTAAGTCGTGTCTGACTCCTTGTGACTCCATGGACTACAGAGTTTGCTCAAATTCATGTCCACTGAGTCAGAGATGCTATCTAACCACCTCATCCTCTGCCACCCCCTTCTCCTTTTGCCTCAGTCTTTCCTGGCATCAGGGTCTCTTCCAGTGAGTGGACTCTTGCATCAGGTGGCCAAAGTGTTAGTGCTTCAGCTTCAGCATACCATCATATTGAGGATTAAGACTACAACATAGGAATTTTAGGGGAGTAAATAAACATTCAGTGCAGAATAGAGCCGAAATAGCTAATATGATTATATTTTCTGTTTGGTGTCACAAGCAGGATAACTGAATATACTGAACTCGAGACTGCAGAGAGAAAGAAAAATAAAAGAACAGATGACTTGAAAGAACTATAGTTATTAATATTCACATCAGAACATGGGGGTGGGTAGGTATTACTTGGAGTATGCATTCATGTCCCAAATCAGAACTTCCTTGTGCTAAATGGAACCACAAAATTTGAAGAACTGCCGAGCTGTTTGGTAGAAATAAAATCAAGATTTCTGAAAAATTCACAAATTTTCATTAGCATGAATTATTCTTTATGTTTCTGCAGCTGACTTTTAGAATGATGTATTTGAATTTTTAAACATCTGCCTTCTCAACATCACTGTACTTAAAGAAGTACTGATTATGCTGAAAGCAAAATATGCCCACCAAGAACCCATAGTATCTCCAGGATATTGGGGATGAATATATACATCATAAACAACTCAAGAAATTTCTGGCCCTGTGGCCAAATTCTTGCAATATATGAGTCTTCTAACTCTGTTAATGTGTATTATGTTCCCTTTTCTGAAAACACGGAAATCAAATCTGAGGGTCCCTTTCAGTAATGTAAGCCTGGAGTAAAAATTGAGATGTGCCCCTCTGTATAGAGTCCTTGTTTTTTTATTTAACATCTTTACTGAGACAGAATTTATATACATTACAATGCATTCAAGTGTTCAGTTAAATGGCTTTTAGTATATTCACAAACATGTTCAAGCATTACCACAGTTAACCTTAGAACATTTTCTTCACCACAAAAAAAGAAACACTATCACTTCTCCCATTCACTAATTCCTGACACTCCCAACTCTTAAGCAACTACTAATTTACTTTATGTCTCTCTCTACATTTCCCTATTCTGGACCACCATATGAATGGAATCATACAGTATGTGATCTTTTGTGACTGACTGAGCATAATGATTTTAGGATTCATTCATGTTGCAGCATGTATCTATCATTTCTTTTCATGACTAAATAATATTCCATTGTATGGATACAGCACATTTTGTTACATGTTTGTCAGCTGGTAGACATTGAGGTTGTTTCCATCATTTGGTGATTTCTGAATAATGCTACTATAAACATTTGTGTGCAAACTTCCAGGTGGACATATATTTTCATTTCTCCTAGCTCTACACCTAACAGTAGAATTGCTAGGTTATGTTATAGTATTGTGTGATGCTCAGTCGTGTCTGACTCTTTGCGACCCTAGTCACCTATTCCATGGCTCCTCTGTCCATGGAATTCTCCAGACAAGAATATTGGAGTGGGTAGCCATTCCCTTCTCCAGGCCAGGGGATCTTCCCAATCCAGGGATTGAACCCTGGTTTCCTGCATTGCAGGCAGATTTTTTACCATCTGAGTCACCAGGGGAAGCCCAAAGCCTTAGAGAGGCTATATGGTAGCTATATATTTAATCATTTGCGGAACTGACAGGCTGTTTCCCAAAGTGGTAGCGCTATTTTACATTCCCACCAGCAGTGTGCATGGTTTCCAGTATTTCTACATCTTTGCCAATGCTTGTTGTTATCTCACTTTCTAATTCCAGCAATTCTAGTGAGTATGAAATAGTATCTCCTTGTGGTTTTGGTTTGCATTTCTCTGGTGATTTATGATGTTGAGCATATTTTTTATGTATGTGCTTAGTGACCGTTTGTATTTCTTCTTTTGAGAAATATCTTTTCAGATCTTTAACCTATTTTAAAAGTTATTTTGAGTTTGAAGAGTTCTTGTATATTCTAGATATAGATCCATTATCAGATATATGAATTGCAAATACTTTTCCCATTTTGTAGTTTTCGTTTCATTGTCTTTCTTGTGTCTTTTGAAGTGCAAGGGTTTTTAATTTTGAAATTCAAGCTGCTTTTTTTTCCTTCCTGTGGGGGAAGGGGTTGCTCACGCTTTTTCTCATTTCTAAGAATCCTTTGCCAAATTCAGTGTCATGAAGATTGCCCCTTGTATTTTCTTCTAAGAGTTTTGTAGTTTTTGCTGTTACATTTAGGTTAATTTTTGCAGATGGTATGAAGTAAGGGTCCAACTCCATTCTTTTGCAAGTGGCTAACTCGGTGTCCCAGTAGCATTTGTTGAACAACCTAAGAGCAACATTGTCTATTGCTCTAATATCTACGATATTATCTATTGTATAATAATATTCTCAGTGATTTTTAAAAATTGATTGAAGACTAGTAATTGGCTCATAATTGTGCACTATTCTATGAAGAAAGCTTAGTAAACTATTTGGACACTATAAAACTAACTACCTTTGAAAAATTAATAGAGTATAATTCCATTATTATGATTTACAACATATGTGGCCCACCGATATATGGATTTCTGATTGTTGTGTTTCACTACTGAAAAAATGGGTATCTCTGAACTCTTATGTTTTCATAGTCATTTCAACTCTGGAATGCTAGTTTTCTGTCTTACTAAATTAAGTGACAGGAACAGTGAAGACTGTGATATTACCCTTGACTTAAAGGAATCAAAATGTGTGCAGACAGTGGAAACCAATGGTGAATAGATATTATGGAAGGGTTGGAAGTAAGAGAAACAGGGTGTAGAAGGAATGATTGAAGTGAAAACAGCAAGAACAGTCAGGTGGATTGGCTTGCAGATTGGAGTGACACCTTGAAGTCAGCATAGCAGAAACTACTTAGAAAGTTTAGACACTGTTACTGAACTTTCTAGATCTGGGTTGTAAATATTATGTAATGTTAAGAAGAATGTACTTATTAAAAATGTCATTAACTTCTATTACTCTCTTAAATCAACTACTGTTCTCTTATTGTCCCATTTCTTGGTAAATTGTTAAGAGAAAGAGTAATTGAATAACCTCCAGGATTATATAATATAGGTTATTGATCTGAGAACCAAGCATCTGTTATGTTTAAATAAATGTGTTATGAATAAAAAGGGTTAATATATTTTAGGGGAGAATTGGTGGATTATAAAATCATGGCAAAACCGTAACAAACACTGGTAGTTTGCTTTTTCCTTAGAAGTCTTTATAATTTTTCAGCTCTTTCTCATTTTATAAACTCCCTGGGTTCAACTCTGTGGCTTCATCTATATGAAGATGACTCTCACATCTTTATCCCTAGCTCTGTCTCCCTGAGTATCCACACATATTTTCAGCTGCTTACTGGATATTTCTTGATCCCCTGGAGCAGGGCATGGCAACCCACTCCAGTATTCTTGCCTGGAGAATCCTCATGGACAGAGGAGCCTGGCGGGCAACAGTCCATGTGGTCTCAAGGAGTTGGACAACTGAAGCGACTTAGCAAGCACACACTGGGTATTTCTTACTGGGAGTCTAATAGGCAACTCAGATTTATCCCAAATTTATTCTTACACCTCTCTGCTCTCAGCCTACACTTTCTCCTGTATGTATATTTTATTGTATGGCTAATTCATTGACATCAGACCCAATCTGGAGAACTAAACCTGAACTGCCAGTAAAATGGAACCTGCCTTTCCCTACTTTAATCCTGTTTTACACATTCATTGGGTCCAGGACTCCTGAGTTCTACTTTATCTTTCAAATATATGTCCACCTTTCTAGCCTTGCTCCCATAACCTAGCCTTGTCTCATTTGAACAATTACATTAGCTTTCTTATTGATTTACATCTCTCCAGCCTCTCTCACATTCCATCTTTCCTTCACTGACTTTTCTAAGCTTCTGTTTAAACTGAAAATTTAAAAGCCACATCAAGAGTCCAGGTGAGAAAGTTCTGTGTATGACTATGAATACTCAGTTGGAATATATTTCTAGGTAGTATGAAACTTCCAGGTTCACACTTTAACAATTTTTTTCCCCTAATGCAATAGGTACTTTTTTTTAATCTGAGAAAAATTGTTTTACAATGTCCAAGACAATTTTTAATGTTAATTTGCAGAGTAATTCTCAAATGTAAATTTTATCATACTGTCTTGGGTGTAAAATTCTTTAATGCAGAGTTCTTTAATTTTTACCCTATTGAGTGTGGGATAAAATCCACACACTTTATACTGGAGTAAGCAGATCCCAGACTCCTTGCCTAATCTGCATTCTAAACAATTTTCAGGTTATAAAATACAAAGAACTTTCTAATGCACGTATACCTTTTTCTTTAAAATATTTTTATTGGAGTAGTTGATTTAACTATTTACTAACACTAGTAATAGTGTTATTTTCTGCTGTACAGCAAAGTAAATCAGGTATACATATATCAACTCTTTTAGATTCTTTTTTCTATATGGGTCATTGCAGAGTATTGAGTTCCCTGGGCTATATATTAATTGTTGTTCAGTCACTAAGTTGTGTCTGACTCTTTGCGACCCCATGGGCTACAACATGCCAGGCTTCCCTGTCCTTCACTATGTCCTGGAGTTCGCTCAAACTCATGTCCATTAAGGCAGTGATGCCATCCAACCAACTCACCCAGTATCACTCCATATTAATAGTAGGTCTGTTGGAGGACTCTTGAGAGTCCCTTGGATGGCAAGGAGATCAAACCAGTCAATCCTAAAGGAAATCAATCCTGAATATTCATTGGAAGGACTGACGCTGAAGCTCCAATACTTTGGCCACCTGATTCAAAGAGTCGACTCATTAGGAAAGATTTTAAGGTGGGAAAGATTGAAGGCAGAAGGGGACGACAGAGGACAAGATGGTCGGACAGCATCACTGACTCAGTGGACACGTTTGAGTAAGCTCCGGAAGATGTGAAGGACAGGGAAGCCTGGCGTGCTGCAGTCCACGGGGTCACAGAGTCGGACACGAGGAGTGACTGAACAACGTGTGTCAATCCCAGTCTCCCAATTTCATACCTTTTTATATGTTCCTCTCCCTCTTCAGAATGGTTAATTTCCTTTCTTCCTGTCTTTCTTTGCTTAAAAATTATTTTCCCTTCTCTAACATTCAAATTTTACCTCCTGTGAAGCTTTTCTCCAAACCTCCAGTATTGCTGGTACTTTCATAGCACTTTTGATACAACTCATAGTCATTTGGGCTTCCCTAGTGGCTCAGATGGTAAATAATTGGCCTGCAGGAGACCTGGGTTCGATCCTTGGGTTGGTAAGATCCCCTGAAGAAGGGAATGTCTACCCACTCCAGTATTCTTGCCTGGGAAATCCCATGAACAGAGGAGCCTGGTGAGCTATAGTCCCTGGGGTTGCAAAGAGTCAGACATGACCGAGCAACTAACACCTTCAATACTTTCATATTTATTTCACTGTGTTAAATATATTTGATCTAGTCTTTCTCTTGGCTGTGAGTTGTATGAAGAGACAAGGTTATTCATTTGGATTCACTGTTTCCAGTACATAGGTGCTGGCACATGCTTATTGGATGAAGGATCTATAGTAAAAATGTAAATGTATGTTAAAACACACTTATCTCAACTCTGAATATACAAATACAAAATTCTTTAAAAAGCACAGTCTTCTGTTACTAAGAATTATAGACACATTTATTCAGAAGTCACACTTAACTCTTACCATAATGAATATAATAGTTACATTGTAGTCAGGATAATTTCAAGCCAGTTTTCTGGTGAGCATTTTCCAAAGAATTTAATGTAAGCACAGGATTAAACATTAAATCATTATCAATTCTAAGCTTGTAGCACAAAATAGACATTAAAATTTTTTAACACAAAGCCTGTAAGATGCACAATAAGTTCTTCAAATTAAAAATACTTTTGCATATATATTATCAAGTACTACTATCGCTCTTCTAAGTTCATAATAAGCTATTTCTCCTTACATAAAGCAAAAATTACAGTTTATCTGGGTAAGATCATGAGACATCACCTGAATATATTGCAGAAAGCTAATGATTGTTGATGGTAGAACTAGGGAGAAGGCAGTAGTGAGGCGGCTAGAGAGATGCTTTAGAAGTGATGCAGAATTCAACAGGGTACGGCCGAGATGATAAACTAGAAACATGATTTCTAAAGCAATATGGATTTTGGTGCTGTTTTTCAAAGAAAAAAGTATTTCAAGTATCTCAAAAGCAGTGTTAAAAACAGTATCCATGTTTGGGTATGAATTCTTGACTAAAATGTTGTATTTAATTTTTTTTAGGGCAATCAAAACTCTTTACTCAAAATCTTTTTGTTCACTAGAAGTCACTTTTTCGGTGCTTTTCTTAATCTGTCCCCTATTCTGGAATAAAACAAGGTATGGAATAAAACAAGCTATTTTCTTTCCTTTGGTTTTGAGTTTATTTTCACAGAGTTGTAGATTGTTAAATCTAGATAAAGCAGAAAAACATACTCCATAGTTTAGACTGTGAAATGTGGACTTTTGTGACAGAGTTAATAGTTTTTACTGAGTTTTGATGAGTTAACCTACCGTTATGCTTATCAATAAAGAAATGTTTCATGGCCAACTATTGCCACTTAATGAAAAATTTAAAAGATCATTATAGCATTTCCCATGGATGAAAACACTAAATAAAAAGTATAATTAAAAGGTCAGGCTATTTATGCAATTCTATCAGCCCATATTTATAGCAAGTTACATGTAAAAAAAAGCACATAATTAATAGTAATACTGGTTAAATTCCTTTTGGCACTAAAATGTCTCTAGGACTGGCATTAGATGAATTTTACTTACTACATATCATTGCTGTGATTAACTGATTTGACACCAGATGACAATATATAGAATGTCAGTAAAATTATAAAAGAACTGACTTACAGAGGTTGACAATCTACCTTCTAGTGCTCAGTACTAAATGGTTTGCTTCCAAGAGCTATCTCCTTGGATTCAATGGATTGCACATTGAATTTCTATGACTCTTCATATAATGAAATTAAATCTTTCAACAAGATATTAAGAATTTTGTCGAGGTTATAATGAAGACATGTTCTATGTCCTATGGAGATAGTACATGTTCAAGGAATATATGTTTATAACGAACACCTAAGTAAATATTGTTGTTTAGTCACTAAGTCATGTCCAGTTCTTTTACAACCCCGTGGACTGTAGCCTGCCGGGATCCTCTGTCCATGGGATTTCCCAGGCAAGAATACTGGAGGGTGTTGCTATTTCCTTCTCCAGAGGCTCTTCCTGACCTGGGGATAAAACCCACACCTCCTGCATTGCAGGAGGATTTACTACCACTGAGCCACTAGGGAAGCTCCTAAGTAAATATAGCTAAAGTTTGGCTGAATCTATTGTCTGTGCTTTGGACAGTGTTTCCACATACCTTTCAATGAGTAAGTGGCTGCTGCTGCTAAGTCGCTTCAGTCGTGTCCAACTCTGTGTGACCCCATAGACGGCAGCTCACCAGGCTCCCCCGTCCCTGGGATTCTCCAGGCAAGAACACTGGAGGCTAGACTACCATTATTTTAGTTTATTAAACTAAAATTGTTTGGGCCTCTAAATTTTGATATTTAGCTAACACCCGGCTCTTACTATTTGCTTCCAAAAATCATTCTGTCAAGGGTTTTGAGGTTCTTAGAAGATATTAAATAACCTGACAGCAGAATTGTGCTTTAGCTTCAACTTTAAATTAAAAAAATTTTTAATTATTTTTGGCTGTGCTGGGTCTTTGTTGCAGCATGGGCTTTCTCTAGTTGTAGCAAGCAGGGGCTCTCTCTGGCTGCGGTGTGTGGGTTTCTCATTGCAACAGTCTCTTGCTGTGGGGCTCTAGGAAACCCAGACTTGTTGTTGAGGCGCCTCAGTTCTAGGGCACAGGCTCAGTACTTGTTGCACACAGGCTTAGTTGCTCTGAGGTATGTGGGATCTTCCTGGCTCAGGGACTGAACCTGTCTCTTGCATTGGCAGGCAGATTCTTTACCATTGAGTCACCAGGGAAACCCAAAAAGGTATTACTTTTTGCTTTGTTTACAGAGGGTAATGGGAACAATTACATATAACTTTATCACTCTATTTACCAACTTTATTTAAAATGTGCCTATTAGAGACTATTTTCAGCTTTCAATAAAAATGGATTCAGAAATGGTTTACTGTTACATCTAGTAATTCATCATGTCCTAAGGTACTATTTTTTTGGTTATACTACTGAGACATTTTCCACTTTTATATTAATATTTCTACTTGAATTGCTTCTGCTCAATGGCTAATAAGCTTATCATTACTTTGTTCTGATCTGAGTTTCACCACCTATAGTAGAAAGAAAGCTAATGTTAGTTTGCATATTTTACTCATTTAATTTTTAATGTGTGTGTTTTTAAGTATTCTCTTTTATGCTGCACATTCTTTGCAGGGCTGTCCTCAACTTCAATTTGCTTCCTGCAAGGTAATTTTGACAGTTACCATCGTTACCCTATCCACATCTGATGCATTGGTAACCTTCCTATCCTTTTACTTGGCTTTTGGTAGGCTAAACTGAACAGCTGCCACAACAAACTCAAAACAGGAAGTCATGTGGTCTTTCTTTGTACTCCTATCTTTCAGGACTGACTTGGCTCCCTCTGCTGGTTAGTAATATAATTCCTTTCTTAGTTCAATAGGGTTTGTATCTTATTGGTGAAATGTAATACTTGGGGTGAATAACTTTGGTTGAGTAATTGAATTAGATTCTCATGTCAGTTCTC
This sequence comes from Nanger dama, assembly GCA_917880005.1. Classification (NCBI taxonomy): domain Eukaryota; kingdom Metazoa; phylum Chordata; class Mammalia; order Artiodactyla; family Bovidae; genus Nanger; species Nanger dama. Next base: position 2,060,830 of record CAKJTW010000040.1, read on the forward strand.
TAGAATTTTGTGTTTAGCTAAGATTTTAATCAAACTAGTTATTAAATAACTAACTGAAAGGGTATTGGTATCATATGTATGAAAAAAGCCTTTTATTAACACTAACCAACATCACAATATTGAAATCTAGATTGAAATAAGGTGAAATGGTTAAGTAATGAAATGCTTAAAATTTTGAAATGTCTAAATTTTAATTCTTTATACTGCCTCCCTTGCAATTCTTTATACAATTCTCTCCTTTTGAATTCTGTACACAACTTTAAGTACACTTACTTAAGTATATAGATGAGTTAAATGGCAAGTGAAGCTAACTATTTACATAAAGTTAAGAAATTATTCCTTACTTTGGCTAGAGAGAAAACCCTTATTGAAAGTTTGTTATCTTTCAGGGGAGTATCTATTATCTTCAGGGAATAACTTGTTCATATGATAATTACTTTGTGAAGGTAGCAGTTTGCTTTGAATGTCTATGACTAGGTAATGTCAAATCTTCTCTGAAATATCCTAGTGCCTCCTCTAAAATTCCTTGCTATTTCACAGGCAGTCATAAATTTCTAGCATTTTTTTCATTTTCTAAGGAAGTAAAGGAAAATCGGAACTGTAGACAAAACACTACTTTTTCTGGCCAATATCCCTAATAAAAAATAGTAGCCCAGCATATGCACACACATAAACAGAATTAATGTTTATAAATACAGATTTCATGATGTGTGATATACTCTTAAGATTTTTGATTGCTTCATCTATTTCAAATAAAAACGCTATTCTTAACCCATTGAGTTTATTTCATGACCTATAATGGTACATGACCCAGTGTGCATCATAAGCACTCCCTTTATACCCATTTTAGATGTTAAGTTTTCAGCAGAGTTTGTATGTTTTCCTTCATTGATAAAATCAATTTTAAACAGTTGTTCCACATTAGTCTAGTATTAAAATGCATGTAGAGTTTAATTCTCTGGTTCACATTCAGCACATGGGTAGGTTCTGTAAGGTTAGGCTTTCATGAAGATTTAATGACTCGAAATAATTTTATATTGAATTTATATTTCAGAAGTTCATTTTTTGAGGGCCCCACAGTAATGTAATGCACAGTGAAACTTACAGTGTAGTTTAACACATAACCACTTTGATCCAGGAACACAAGGCATAGCTACACAAAAATATAAAGAACAATACAGGACTACGTTACAGGATTATAAATGGATGGTATGAATAAGTTGGACATGACTCAGCGACTGAACAATGAATAATAAAATCTATGAATTTAGAGAAAATCCTTAATTGGAGGTGAGAAGGATTAAGGAAAAGACAAAGCCTGTTCTCTCAAAGGCCAACATGAATAAAGTCATTCAAGTGAAAAACCATTTCTACCATCTTAACAAAAATGGGTAAGATATGCTGAATAACTGTCATAAATACTATCACAGATTTGATTAAGGTATTTACTTTGAAAACTTGAAATAGAAACATTTACAGACTGATAATTTTGTAGCTCACACTCAAATCAACAACTCTTCATCAAAATTTAAGATAAAAATCATCCTAAAATAACTTTAATTATCCTATATATGAAATAATTTTGGTAGTCTGAAATAATCTACAAAACATATATACACTACATGTCTGTTTTTTCAAAATTTGTCTCTGTAAGTTAATTTTATCACTGATAAATGGTAGACATAATGAGAAGAAAATTACTTTCTAAAATTTTTTATTCCTATCATTTTATGGAAAAATTGTATCTATCTTAAAGATATTTTAAATAAAATAATTCATAATTTGCCAACTCTACCAATTCCTGTTAATGGTATTCAATAGCTAATACTTAAAATATATTTTAAAATATTTTATTAAATCTTTTGCAGCTTATTGATCAAGAATACATATAGGATTATACAGAAATATCTTTGGCAAAATAAGTGAGTAGTGCAACTCAGTACTTAAAGGAGACAATACAAAGTCAGATTAAAGGTTTATTGGGCTACCCTATAAACTAAGAATTGATAAATCAAGGATCTAGCAGTGAAACCTAACACTACCATAAATCAACTGATTTTGGACAAAAAAGTTTTAAACACTAAGATTACATTAGTAGAGTCTACATAAGATCTCAACTTGGATACTTAAATTTAGGAAAACAAAACACTAATTGATTTAATGGAGAAATATCCTGTTATGCATTGAAACAATTTCATTAGTTCTAAGATTTGGAGAAAAATTGTTATAAACTATTTACAAGTTAAACCACTTAAAGGTAGAGACCCTGTTTTTAATTCACTAATGTTTAGGAGGTGCCTACTGTAAAAGCTAATTATAGCACCTAGTAAGTTCCCATTAAGTAGTGAGGGAAGAAACAAAATACCTAAAATTTTAAATTAAATGGTACAACAACGCCAAGACTTTTGTTACCTGAACATGCAAAATTTTCAGCTTCACAGTAACATTTAAGGGAGTAAATAAGAAGATAATTTTGCTTCTTTAAGAAAACTGAAATATTAGTATTCTGAAAAGGAATGAAAAACACATTCTGAACCATCTGTATATTACTCAAAGCTGTGCTTAATAATGAACAAACTGTTGGATTTACTATACAATGTCTAATTAATTGTATTAATGGTTATGAAATATTTATCAAGACTGTCTTTTCTTGTGTAAAATTTTCATACATGAAATGATTCCCAAAGGCTTATAGCATATATTTTAATTTAAAAGTCTTGTTCATCCAACCACTAGTAAGTAAAAATTCTAAATGTGTTTCAGTTTTCAAACATCAATTTATCAGTTAACTTATTGGTATACCTGGTGCTTATCATAATTAAGTAAATGAACAGCAAACTAAAAGGTGAATTAAAATAGCCAAACTAAGCCTGACCTCAGCTTTCACTGAACCTTTTCTTCAAAATGAAACTGTAAAAATAAATCTAGCGTTTGCTTTGCTTGACAGCATAATTAAGTAGTAACCAAAGTAGCCATATGTAGTCCTTTAAGCCTCAGAAACACAGCACCTTTTGAATCATTGTGCCGGGTGGCATATATTTTGTGCTCGATATGTACTTGCTGAATGAATTTCTACAGCAGTGCTGGATTTGGACTAAACCAACCAAATTTTCACATACTTTAACTTAGTGAAAATAGCACGATTTTTCAAGAAAGAGTACAGAATGGATGAAGAATGCAGTTTGACTCAGGAAGAGAGGGAAGCAATATGAATATACTCACATAATCCAATGGATCACATAATGTACTGTGCTCGAGCAAGCCCATTTATCTAAAAACACGTAACTATCGCTAGTTTGTGGGCTTCTGGTGCTTGTAGGGGGCTTTCAACGTCTAGAAGTGGTGCCGTTTCCTAGAACTTAGTAATAAACGTGCACTCCCCACCCCCCGTTTTCTTTTGTTTTCACACACCTTTCATAAAAGTTCTCTGTAGCATGTAAGTATATATACACGTAAGGAATAGAGTTCAGAAACGGGTGTATGTGTGGGGCGAGGTCAAGGCCCTTATAATCGTCGTTCATTCATTTACCGGCTATTAAGCAAATACTATGTGTCAGGCAGTATTTTCTACACAAAACTCCAGTTTGGGGCGGAGGCTGGGGCGGACCTCGCTCTCCTGGAGCTTACATTATTCTATCGGTACAAACAGATGAGATAAACAAGCATGATTAGTAGAATGCCTGCAGGATAAAAATGAGGAGGGAATAGGGAAGGTCCAGCTTAAGGAGAGGCCACAGAGCCCCGAGGAGACAGCCGAGGAAAACCCTGCAAGTTAAGGGAGAAACTCTGTGGCACTCGGGGAAGGAGCCAGGCAGAAGGCGGAGCAGACACCCTGCTGGCTCCGCAACCGAGGCGGCTCCCCGCGCCCCACCGCGCGCACCGCCTTCAGGCCGCGGTCAAGGCTTCGGCTTTTACTCCTGGCTAAGCAAATGCCGGGTCGAGAGACGTGTAAGATCTGATTTAGTCCTTGTAGCGGTCTCGGAGGCAAAAGGAATGGCCCGCGGGCAAATCTGCCTGTTTAACTTTAGCGTACTGGTACACAGACAAATACAGTTCACATACAACTTAAGTAAACTCACCATAATATAACACAAATTTCGTCCCATTTGAATAAAATCCGCTTACCTAGGCACTTTTACCTGAAGAATAGCACCCTCTAAATTTACAGAAGTAAACTTAATAGTGAACTGTATGATAAAGTTATTTCAGGTGTTTCAGTAAGAGACTACAGAAGGCTCGGTACTGCACACAGAATCGCATCTGTACTCCAGCCTTGGTCAGGACCTCTGTTTCGAGCGTAAAGAGGAAAACGATGTGTGAAATCGGCGGGCCCCCGGCCCCGCAGTCCGCCGGCTCTCCCCGCGCGCTCGGCTCCACCCCCACCTAGAATGGGGCGCGCTCCGGGCCCACCGCGGGCCGGCTCCTCGCTCGAACAGCGTCGCCTACAGGCCTTTATCCCGACTGCTAGGCAAGAGCCAAAACCACCGCCAACAAACAGCGAGCCCAGAGAAGACCACATATTTCCAGAAATAAATGCATTACAAACACGATTCCAATTCAATCCAGCTGAGAATCTTCGCCTCCTCCAAGGGTTGCGTCCTTACTCCGCAGAAATAATGCAGAGACGGGAGTAAAGTCCGGCCTCTCAAAAAGAGAGAAGAGTGTACAATACGATACATCCATCCACCCGGCTGCAGGGACACCATTTAAAAATGCTCGGTCGCCGTCGGATCGCGGGCGTCCTCTACGTGGCCGCCCCGAGCTCGGCTCCCGAGAGCTAATGACGAGCAGCTGGGGCGGCGTGCGTGGCCTGCAAGCCGGTCCGGGCCTGAGCGCCCCCACGCACACGACCGCCACCGAGGCTCAGGCCCCGCTCCAGCCGGCCTCCAGGAAAATAAAGACCGGGAAGACCCGGCCCGCCCGTGCCACAGCGACAACGCCGCTCCGCAGGATCGACACTAAAAGGCAATGTCCACAGCCGCCCCGACGAGAAGGGCGCGGAGGAGAGGCCCCCGCCGCCTCGCTGCCGGCCGCCTCCGGGCCCCGGGTGCGGTGCGGAGCTGAGCGGCGCGGGCTGTGCAGTGCGGCGCGGCCGAAGACGCGAGCCCAAGTGGCGGCGGCGGCGCGGCGGTGGCGGAAGTGGAGTGGGGAAGAGGGGGTGGTTGTTAGTGTTTGGCGCCGGCGGAGGGAGTCATTCCTGCAGCTGCACTTCCGGTCGGCATTTTGTTCTGAGAGGGAGAGACGGAACGAGAGAGACACACACAGGGCTCCTTCCCCCCCCGCCCTCCCCCCTCCCTCCGTCGGTACCGACTCACCCGACACCACCAAGCCGCAGGGAGGGACGCCCCCGCCGACTGGAGGATTGGTTCCCGGGCCGGCGGCGATGCCCCCCGGTAGCTCGGGCCCCTGGTCGGGTGTTTGTGAGTGTTTCTATGTGGGAGAAGGAGGAGGAGGAGGAAGAAGAAGCAGCGATTTGTCTTCTCGGCTGGTCTCCCCCGGCTCTACATGTTCCCCGCACTGAGGAGACGGAAGAGGAGCCGTAGCCACCCCCCTCCCGGCCCGGATTATAGTCTCTCGCCACAGCGGCCTCGGCCTCCCCTTGGATTCAGACGCCGATTCGCCCAGGTAAATTCCTGCTCTTTATTCCGGCGGCGGCGGCGGCGGCGGCGCCAGGTCCTCAGCGTCTCTCCTCCTCGCTCCCCTCCCCGCCGTTTCCTTAGCGGCCCCAGGTCTCCTCCGCGGGCGAGTCCAGAGTTCGCTCCTCTCTGGTGGCAGCCGCCCTGGCCGGCGGTGGTTTTGTACCCTCTCCCGGCCGGCTCCGGCGGCGGGGACTGGGCTCCTGCCGGGCGGCCGGGGAGGCGTAGGCCCGGCGGAGAGTGCAGGCCGCGGGCCAGCGGAATCTACTTGAGCTCGGGGATTAGGAGAGCTCCGGGCTGAGCGGAGCTACTGCTGGTCGGTGACAGGCCTCGCCCGGGAGAAGAGCCGTAGCTAGTGAGGAGGCGGAAACAATACAACTAACAGCAAATGTGCCCTGGCCGTCCCCATATTTACAACTTTCCTGGTCCGGGAGTGGGGAGCGTCCCAGTGAAACAAACAACCCCCTTCTTCCCCCTGTGACCCCATGAAGGGAGGAAGTAGTTTCAGTTAGTGAGACGAATGTAAATACTCAGACACGGATCCAGTGGTAATTCTTTTCCTGTGTAAAACTTGTTTGGACGTTGGAAAGTTAATAAAGACTCATTTTCTTTTTAAGGAGAATGAAGTCGTCCACATGAATATTTGATACAGAAAACCATAGTATAGTAGACACTGCATATGACCCCCCCACCCACGCAAAGCGCTTTTCTGTTGTTCTTTGACAGTGTGTTGCACATGGACTTTTTATTCAGAGACAAGTAGAAAGTACTTGACAGGTTTACCCTGCCTCTTTATATTTGTGTGCGTTATATAAGGACAGTTTTAACTGACTGTACGTGAAACACTCAGGTACTTCCTGATCTGAACGTGTGGAAGCTTAAAAGGTTTTTAAATGTTCTGAGAATTGCGGTGAGATACAAGTACATCCAATTTTCTTTAAAAGGACAGAAATGAAGTTATGCTTAAAATCCCTGGGATGTTAAAAAAAAAATGTGGAAGGTGCCATCCTTTCATGTCAGGGCAGATCTTCTTGAGGTCCCAGGATTGTCATTGGCTGTTTGTGCCCATGATGTTTGACTGTGTAATGAGAGAGGTGTCATTTTAATAGGTCAAATGTATCTGTAAATGCTGGAGAAAAATATCATTTTATCTTAAATTCTAGCTCACAAGTAAGTTAAGTGCTTGGACCTTGTTTGTGGAGGCGTTGATAATGTAGGTTGATATAAAGGAAAAGCCAGCTTAAAAGTGCTCAGCCATACAAGTTGCATAGAAAAATAATTGTTCCTGGGTTAGACTGTTCTGATACTTTGTCTCATATTCACTGAAGGAAAACTTTCATTGGTTAAAATGAAGCAACACTGATCAACAAAGTCCCTTGTTTTATTGGTGTTACGTTGGTTCAAATTTTTGCATCTCATTAAATTATTATGTCATCGTAGAATAAGTAACTTTTCTGGAGGTGATTTTTTGAGTTTAGCCTTCTGCTTAAAGTAAATTGTTCCACATTTCCTGCAAACGTATGGATAAATGTGAGAAAGAGTGAAGTTAATATAGCTGTCACGTACTAGGCATGTTTTTAATGCTATAAATCCGTGTAGTAGTCAGTAGCGTGTCCGTGATTTGTATTGGTCAGGGAGCAGTTTGAATTTTAAAAGCCTGAAGCTCCTGCTGAGCCCCAATCCCGGCCTCCCCTCCCTCCCACTAATCTCCCATTCCTGTCTTTGTGCTGCCTGCTCCTGTTAGACACTGTTTGCTACAGGGCCTCAGGCCTACGCTGGGTGGGGGGCACGAGAATGGGGATTGGGGAAGGGTGGGGGGGGGGGGGGAGGAGAATACGGAAGGTAGGAACAGTTCATTTCTTAAGCGGAGGATTTGAGGGTGAGGGGGCGGGGTAAGGGCTTCAATATTAATGTTGAAAAAGGCCCTGATAAGAACCTGTGATTGTCTTTACAACTTTATTTAAATAAACTACTGAGATGTCTGTCAAGGGATGAACATCCTTCAATTAAAGGTAATGGAAAGTGGAGTTCTGCTTGCTTAGTTTTCATCAATAGGAAAAAACTTATCTTTGGCGTTTTGTAAAGGGAGCTTTCTTACACATGTTTGAATCAGTATGTCGTATGTTTATGTGATTGACTTTTTTGTTGTGACTTTGGCATTATAGTGAATTAGTTCTTATTAGACCTTATTTTCCTAGTTCTACATATTTGGTAATCCGTAACACAGGTTGTATGATACCTTTCATTCAGATAGCGTAAATACTCCTTTTGAGTAGGTTGAAAATATTTTGTTTGGTCCAAACCACTTAAATAGGTTATTTTTAAAGGAGAAGATATTGCGAAACTTTAGTAAAACCTAAACTTGAACTTTACATCCTTGATAACTTAGTTGGAAAGAATAATTTGTTTCCTAGAGATTATGAATAGTCTGCTGTACTCCCCTGTATTGGTTGGAATACTCACCAGGGCTAATCTTGTATTTCTTTTTCATTTTTTTAAATTCAGCGTAAGGAAACAGCTCTAAGTATTCCACAGATCTTACAGTGCTAGTTATATTTTTTGGGTAAATACTTTATAGTATTCCCAGAGGAAATTTCAGCAGTATGGTTTATTGTTTCTTTTGAGTCTGCAAAGTTACTAGTAACTAACAATAATTACTTGAAAAGAAAATAGTTTTGAAGTATATCATGAAAGTCTAGTAAATTAAAGTTGAATAGTAAATAATTACTTCTAATGTTTTGAGATGAGTATATCGGATGTTTCCTTTTGAAAGCCATTCAGCAAATTTGTTTACTGTAGTTGTTCGAAAGCTTTTGAACCTGTGCTAGGGATCATTATAATACTGTCCACCTTTAAGAAGAAAAGACTTGTATTTGAAGAAATTTCAATTTCTCTTTGGGGATGAAAAGTGAGAGTTTTTAGTATGGTAGTAAACTTAGTTTTGGTTTTCTGCATAATAATCATTATTGAACCTCAAAAATAATATGAGCAAAGCTGTACCAATTCAGACGTGAAGCTTTCTTTCTTTGGAGCCAGGCTACCCAACTTAAACATGTATTTTCTAAGACTTCCTTAACTAATTTCATATTTAATGTTTTGGTGACCAGTTCACCATCAAACTGCTGTCTAAACATTTGAACACATCTGCGTTATATTTTGGTATGCTCTATGGTAGTATTTTTACTCTCCCAAAATAAGGTGTAAACATTAATAATAAAAAGTAGATAAAAACAAAAGAGTTTGAGTTTTATACAGTTTCATTTAAATTTCCCCACTCCGTTGCTTATTAGGAAAAGCATACTTTGTAAGTAATTCTGAAATTTTTAAGATGTAAGATTTCAGTTTTATATAAAGTGATTGAGAAGACTGAGTTAAATAAAAATTCTTTTCATACATGTGTAACTTCAGTTCTGTTTATCATGTTTATTTGCTATAAAATGAATAGGAAATTACTGACTAGGAGCTAGTAACTAAGTGGTTAGTTGACATGTTTATTTTAATATCCTGAGATACTAAGCTGGCTTTGGTGGTAATGTATGGTCTCATATAGCTTTTAAAAATTATTTTAAACTATGTTTTTGAAGGAAGTTCTTTTTCTATTTTTAGCAGTTGTCAGTAATTATTCTTTGTATTTTTAAATTGGTTCTTTTTCAAAGTGACCTGAGTTCATTCATAAATATTCTCATTCCCCTGCAAGATGAATGACCAGAGTGATTTCAACTTTTTGATGAAAAACTCAGAGGCCACGTGATTTGTGTAGATTCACTTAGTGACTCAGTGGGAGATTAGGGTATTCTCTGACTCTTAATAGTTTCTTATTAGATTATGTTGCTTTAAGTAAAGTGTGAGCTTTGGTCATGAAGCTAGGTATTGCTCAGTGCTGACACTGATACCATCTGTGATTTTTTTTTTTCCCCCAATTATCTGAGTCCAAGGTGCTTTTCTCATCTCCATAAAGAGATATGATACCTGTCTTTTGGTTGTATTTTCCTGTTGTGAAAATAGTACTTTTCTATTAGATATCTTCCCTTTGTGTATGTATGTTGGCTGTTTGACTGGTTGAGTTTATTTACATGTCTCTCTTCAGGAGTGTAAGTGAATTGACTATATTTGTAGTAAATAATGACTCCTTAAAGTTCTGTTTTTATTCAATTTTTTAATGACTAGAGTGGAATATTAGCGTTTTTAGTTGATTTAAAAGCAATTTTAAGCGTCAAATCTGGAGTCAATTTTAATGAATTGAGTTTTGTCAGATTGCATTACATTTTAAGGCAGGTTCCTTTCTATTCCCAAAGTGATTTACTAGGAGAGATCATTTGTTGATACAGAATTGCCCACTGGATAAGATTTTGAGGGCTTGTTATTTTCCAGGAATTGTTACATATGGGTGACCCCCACTCTAATTCTTCTAACAAGCTCATGAAATAGAAACAGTTATCACCCACCATTTACAGATGAAAAAACTGAGACTGGAAATGCCAGAAAATTGTCTTTGGTCTTATAATTACTCTAATTGGCCTGATTTATATTGTTTCTTAAGGATTTAGGAGTCCACATTTCTAGTTTTAGTGAATTCTTAATATTATCCTTTAGTTTCTCAGTTAATTCAATACTTTAAAGTCATGTAGTCAAGGAAATTATGTACTGTAGGCAAAGAACTAAAATAAAATTCAGACTGTATATGCTATATATATTAATAGTAATTTCAATAATTTTGAAATCAACAAATCTTTACTGCCTTATATTTTCATTTTGAGTTTGTTAATAAGTCTGAATTGTTTACTTTTAAGTTTTTTATATTGAATTGAAATTGTCAAAGCATCTTTTTAGAAAGAGAAAATTGAGCTGTAGAGTGCGTTTATTCATAGAAATAGGTATGATCAATTGTATCACAGTATATGGATCTATAAATAAGTATGACTCCTACTTTTAAAAATTCCAGTATGTGTGTAGCCAAAGAACGTGGATCCTTCTGAAGTTCTCAACTTGGGAAGTTGTGCACTCACTCCAGAGCTATTGTCATCAGATACAGTTTTAGGAGGATTCCTTTAGTAAATACCTTCATAGACTTTGAAGTAGTCTTTTTCTCATCTGTAATGGCAAATATTTATCTTCAGGGGTGAATTTGAGTTTTACAAATAGTAAAAAAAAAAAAAAAAAGGCAATTTAGAACTTAATTTAGGAAAACTAAGATTTAAGATCTTTTTGTTTCAGGCACTGTCTCAGTGCCTTACCTTTGTTGTATGTAGTATTACTGAGTGAATCCCATGTGTCAAAGACTGTGCCAGGTACTTTATATGGGTTTTCTCAATTCTTTAAGATACAGTATGAGTTGGTTATATATACTACCCTAAGATATTTGAGAAAACTGAGGTACAGAATGATTAAGTGACTAAGGTCACACAGCTAACAAGTGGCAGAAAGTGGAGAAAGGACTCTAAAGTTGATGCTTTACCCATGAGCCTTAACCACTACACTGTTTATCATGATTTGAACCTCCCAACTATCCAGTAAGGTTAGTGATAATGTTCTCATAACAAGGAAGTTGAAGCTCATCATGTTTAATAATTTGTCCACGGTGGCAAATCTAACAGGTATTAAAGATAGGATCCCACTCAGATGTGTCTTGATTCTAAAATATCTATTCATTCCATTCTACCATGCTGCCTTTTCAAGATTTATAATACTTCTTTTTATCTGTTATTTCTTGATAAAAAAGGTGGGCTTGGTTATAAAGTAGTGAAACTTGTTTTTCTTGTGTAGCTTATAAAGAGATCCTGAAGATAATTAGAAAAGAGGAATTCTAAAATTTTTGGTCAGTTATAGCTGATTCATTACTTGATACTGTTTTTAAAACATACCATATAAAATATGCAAGATGTTTCCATGTATAAATATGTATTTAAATAGAATATTTTCAAAAGTATAGCATACTTTTTGAAAATGTGGAAGAGCCACATTTATTTCTTGTGGAAAAGCCACAATATTTATTTTCACAATATTGTTGTGATTCTTGAATTATTTCTTATCAAAACGTTAAGCATTAAAAAGTGTTCTCAAGAATACATTAAAATTTCAACATAATTGACGTAGGGTTTTTTTTTTTGCCATCTTACATATGCATAGCATGTCATTTAACATAATATATCAAACTCTTAAAAATAATTTTGTATGTATTTACCTTTTGGCAGAAAGGAAAACTTTTTTCAGGATGCAAAAACATGGAATTAGTAACATTAATTTATTTGTTAAAGTACTTTGGTATACTTTTACCTCTCCTGAGAAATTTGGAAGCATTGACATAATTTTGAAATAACTGGATTCCTTTTTGTTAGAATGAGATTGTTTGGGTCATCTGTACTTCTCAGTTCTTTAGTCTTGTGCCAGTGAAATGCATATGTAGTTTATGAGTACTGTTTTTTTAAATAGCCATTGGTTCTAGATACCTCAGAATCTAGTGCTTGAAACACTAATGGAATTATTAAAACTCAAACTAGAGTTTACTCTAAAAATACCAATTTTATAATGATGTATTTAATTTTTAATAATTAACATGTTCTTGAAATTAATCCTAGTAAAGAAATACATCACTGAGTTTTCTCAACACTGCTATTTGGCAACTCTTTAAAGATTTTTTTTCTGTTTTTTGTTTTGTTTTGCTTAGTTTTCCCCTGTATTTGTTATGTTTTATTTTTTAATTGAAGTATAGTTGATTTATAATATTATGTTAATTTTATGTTTATAGCATATTGATTTTCAGTATTTTTGCAGATTATATTCCATTGTGGGTTATTATAAGATATAATTCCTGGTTATAATTCCCTGTGCTGTCTCATACCTTGTTGCTTATCTATTTTAACCCTTTCAGGAGTTTAAAATCTACTTTTCGTTTTCTTTGTGTGATAGGATTATGGGTTGCCAGTTTCTCTAAAGAAATTGATGATCTTAGTGTAGTCTATATGTAATTTAGTTTTTCTTTGGTAATGATCAAATTGAAATTTTACCTGGGTATATAATGGGCCTAAGTCTCATTAAAAAAAAATGCTATTCTTAAAAAAAAATGATGCACATAACATGATGCTTTTTCCTAGGGTTCTGCCTATGTCTTAGAAAATTGTTAACGGTGGAAAGTTAAAATGTAATGGACTAAATGCTACTTTTACCATTTTTTCCTTTGAAAAAGGATTAAAAATCCAACATTTATGCCATAACCTACTTCAAGTTACTTCAGGTTATCCTGTAAGACACATATGACATATGCTTTTATTTAACTCTATTCTCTTTCCCTCTTCTGTGTATCTCTTCCTCTTTCTGTCAGTGTCTATTTAATCTGTGTCTCCTCCTAAGCAAATTTTTACATAGCTTTATAGTTGGTATTATTAATGTTTATGAAACCTAGAGCAGTTTAAAAGGCCTCAGATTCTGAGATCTTCATAAGTTCAAAATATTGCTGGTGAAAAAGCATTTTGATACTAACTAGAAATTGTATATTTGTGTTAGCATTCTTACTTCAGTCTAGAGATATGGTACTTCTCAGAACATCAGCTCAGTGACCAGAATTTTTTTTTTTTAAGGAGAAAGTAAACTTTTCTTTGAAAGTTTCCTTGGTCCGTTTAATAGCATTTGTCAGTTTATTACATATATCTCTTCATAAAATAATTTGTTCCTATGTCTTCAGTCATACTAAACCATCAGCTCTATGCAAGCAAGGAGACTGTTATTTCAATCTTTAGTGCTTGTCCTGTGTTGTAGGTATTCGTTACACTTTAGTTGAACCGATTAATTAGAATAAAACTGTATGATAGTGTTTACATACATCCCAGTCAATCCATATGAAACATATATAAAGGAAAACCTACAAGTTCTTTTTTTGGCTGTTAGGATTGTAAAACATAGGAAAGGGCTTTTGTTTTGCTTCCCTGAGTAGCAGAATTGCAAGTAAGATAACTGTGATTTATTGTAAGAGGGGAAGTATCTAAATACCTTGTTTCAGCAAAGCCTTTAACTGTGTGGATCACAATAAACTGTTGGAAATTCTGAAAGAGATGGGAATACCAGACAACCTAACCTGCCTCTTGAGAAATCTGTATGCGGGTCAGGAAGCAACAGTTAGAACTGGACATGGAACAACAGACTGGTTTCAGATAGGAAAAGGAGTACGTCAAGGCTGTATATTGTCACCCTGCTTATTTAACTTCTATGCAGAGTACATCATGAGAAACGCTGGACTGGAAGAAACACAAACTGGAATCAAAATTGCCAGGAGAAATATCAATAATCTCAGATATGCAGATGACACCTCCCTTATGGCAGAAAGTGAAGAGGAACTAAAAAGCCTCTTGATGAAAGTGAAAGAGGAGAGTGAAAAAGCTGGCTTAAAGCTCAACATTCAGAAAATGAAGATCATGGCATCCGGTCCCATCACTTCATGGGAAATAGATGGGGAAACAGTGGAAACAGTGTCAGACTTTATTTGGGGGGCTCGAAAATCACTGCAGATGGTGACTGCAGCCATGAAATTAGAAGACGCTTACTCCTTGGAAGAAAAGTTATGACCAACCTAGATAGTATATTCAAAAGCAGAGACATTCCTTTGCCGACTAAGGTCAGTCTAGTCAAGGCTATGGTTTTTCCTGTGGTCATGGATGGATGTGAGAGTTGGACTGTGAAGAAGGCTGAGTGCTGAAGAATTGATGCTTTTGAACTGTGGTGTTGGAGAAGACTCTTGAGAATCCCTTGGACTGCAAGGAGATCCAACCAGTCCATTCTGAAGGAGATCAGCCCTGGGATTTCTTTGGAAGGAATGATGCTGAAGCTGAAACTCCAGTACTTTGGCCACCTCATGCGAAGAGTTGAGTCACTGGAAAAGACTCTGATGCAGGGGAGGGATTGGGGGCAGGAGGAGAAGGGGACGACAGAGGATGAGATGGCTGGATGGCATCACGGACTCGATGGACCTGAGTCTGAGTGAACTCCGGGAGATGGTGATGAACAGGGAGGCCTGGTGTGCTGCGATTCATGTGGTCACAAAGAGTTGGACAGGACTGAGCGACTGAACTGAACTGAAGCTTAAGATTGGTTTATTGTAGTTTTTATTTTCTTTGCTAATTTAAATATTATATCTAATAACAATTTCGATAAGTCAACTGTAATTAGAACAAAGCATTAAAAATGTTATTTAAATGAAATAGTGATATGGTGACTGAATTTTTTTAAGACTTGTTGTTCAGTTGCCAAGTTGTGTCCAACTCTTTGCGACCTCTGCCCTCCACTGTCTCCTGGAATTTGCTCAAATTCATGTCCATTGAGTCGGTGATGCTATCTAACCATCTCATCCTCTGTCTCAGGCTTATTTAGGTATAATTTACACAATAAAATTCACTATTCCTGCTATACAGTTTGAGTTTTGAGAAACATTATCTTGCAACTACTACCTTTAGTAGAAACATAATATTTTCATCACCTCTGGCAGTTCCCTTATTTCTTTTTGTGATCAATATCTCACCCCTACTCTAATTCCTGGCAGCCAGATCTAAATTCCTGTTCCTATAGTTATATATTTTCTAGACTGTCACATAAGTGGAATCATACATATGTAGGCTTCTGTGTCTGGTTTCTTTCTCTTAGCATAAAGTTTTCCATCCATTTGTGCATGTATTAATAGTTTGTTGGTAACTCAGTTTTGAAATTGAATTTAATGTACTCTACAACTTTGGTACTACCTTGTTGATAAATACTTCGAACAGTTTTAGATATTTGTCTCAGATCTTGCAGCTGCTTTGTTATTGGACACAATCTTACTTTCCCATATTTACCCCTCAGATGGTATAGAATCTGCCTGCAGTGCAGGAGACCTAGGTTCAATCCGTGGGTCAGGAAGATCCCCCAGGAAGCAAATGGCTACCTACTCCAGTATTCTTGCCTGAAGAATTCCATGGACACAGGAACCTGGTGGGCTACAGTTCATGGGGTCACAGACACAACTGAATGACTAACACTTTCCTATTTTCACCCCCTCAACACCAGAAATGTTGTGGTTTACATTGCTGTTGAGTGGCATTTATTTATACTAGTTACTTCTGTTAGGTTAGATGCTCTACCAAGTAGGTAAACTAGACATAGGCTTCTTTTTTCATCATAATTAAAATAGATAACTTCATGTGTTTTGAACATAACAGCACATAGCAACTGAAACAGTGGTGAGTTTACAGCTAGAAATTGAGTTTACATTTTGCTGGTTCCAGGTTTGTTGTTTAAACTAAAAATAGAGCATAAGTTATAGTAAAGAACGAGTCATTGCTTCTCTCCTAATGCTTAAAGTAGTGCTATTTACTGGTCATTTTATTTGACCACCTGTTTTGTTCCCCCTCACCCTCACTTTTTGAAACAGCGTTCTCTCTTGGGTTCAGGGATATCATTCTCTCGTTTGTAGATCTTATTGCTAACTCTTCCATCTCTGCCCACTCCTTAAATATTGGCGTCCCCAAGGTGGTTCTTCAGCCTTCATTCTGTGCTCTCTTCCTATTGATTTAATCTATTTATTTAACTTTTTTACATGCTGATAACTCACACATGTATCTGTAGAATAGAATTCTCTTCTGAGACAGATCCAGCTGTCTTACTAGGCACCTCCTGATGTCCCGTACATACTATAAATTCAGAAGTAGTATAGAAATCTGAACTCATTTGTCAGTTCTTCCCTACCCTTACCCCTCCCACTCAAAAGAAAAACTATTCTTAGGACTACGTGAAGTAGGTTAATGTTCCCATCATTAACTCAAGTTGCCTAAACTAGAAACTTGGTGATAATACTTGATCCTTCTTCTTTAGTGTATCTCCAAATGTGTTGTTTACCATGTTCTGACATGGCATATCTGAATATCACTTGACTCCATCCCTCCTTTACTATTTGATTCTGAGAGTGGGCATGTGCATACACCTAGTTGGGTGAAATAACATAGCATTTTAAGAAAGATTTAGAGGTAATTGCAAAATATATATTTAGTGTTAGGATACTTTTTGTTCATATGTTTGGGCTCTGATATTTTTAAAATTAAGGTATCATTTTCAATAACATTCATGTTTTATAGCTTAAATGTGAATGTCTTCTATACCCATTCCCATATTTAAAATCCAGGACCTCTTTAGAGCCCAGTGTATCAAGTAAAACAGTTTTTTCTTACTTTTAGAGCACTGTATTTCATAGATTTATACATTCATTTAACTATTGTGTGTTTATGTGTTCAGGAGCAGAGTCTGAATTAAAAAGAAAATGAGAATGTAGGGGCAAAGGAAGGCTTTTAATTGACTTTCCTATTACTGTGAAAACAAGTTTACTTGAATAGCATTTTCACTTTTATTGCAGATAACAAAACTCAAGGAGTAAAAGCAGTGGGGATATGGTACCATTCAGTTGCTAGGCATGCGAACATTTTTAATGGCAAGAGTCATATATTGTAGCTGTATTATTTGTCTATGAGTTTGGAAGTTGTTGCTTAATGGTTTTGTATAAGCTTACAATGTTTCTTCTTAGAATAAAGTTATCTCCTTATTCCCTAGTTGGAACAGAAGGAGGGTCTGCTTAGTTACTGATTTAAATAACCCTGAGTATCTCTTGTGAAGGTTATCTTAAAATGTGATGCTGTCTTGAAAATGAAGTAAACATTTTCTTCACTGTATCAGGAATTTCTAACTAAAGAAATAATAGGTGCTATATTTTGCTCTAGTGCTAATTGCCATGTTCTTGAGAAAATAGGATCACTACAAAGGCTGTTTACAAAGACTGACCTAGAACCTTGCCTGGGTATTGAGTTTGTGGTGGCTTGCACATAGTAAGCATTCAGCAAACGGTTGAATACATGAATTGGAATTGTGTTACAGTTTTGAGATAAAGGATTGATTGGAGTGACAGATGATAGATGGGGCTTGCTAAATATTAAATTAGATAGAAGGAAGAGAACACTAGATAGGACAGCCTCGAAAGCAAAGAATTGTGTGATTTAACTACTTGCAGTTGGACAGTTAGGTTTGTTTGGGTGGAAAAGAGGAAGACACATGTACAAAAGTGTTTTTGAGTTCTTTCTATTTTGTTCCCACAACAGTTTTGCTTCTGATTTCAAGTATTAGTTTAGACTTCATCCTCAGTGGTAAGGGACAATTTAATAGGCTCAGGGCTAAAATGACCTGCATAATCCAGATATGCATATTAGGACTTGGGAGGTATTGGTGAAATAGGGAGAGAGGTATTACAGGTCTTCAGTCATTTCCAATTATTCATGGTTTTTAGCTTATTTCAAAGTGCCATTGTATGTCCCCACTATTGACGTAAGGGGGCCTAAACACTAGAATTTAAAATGACTTATAAATTACAACATGCTTGTGACTGGAATTCCAGTTGAGCTATTTCACATCCTGAAAGATGATGCTGTAAAAGTGCTGCACTTAATATGCCAGCAAATTTGAAAAACTCAGTAGCCACAGGACTGGAAAAGGTCAGTTCTCATTCCAGTCCCAAAGAAAGGCAATGCCAAAGAATGCTCAAACTACTGCACAATTGCACTCATCTCACACGCTGGTAAAGTAATGCTCAAAATTCTCCAAGCCAGGCTTCAGGGATATGTGAACCGTGAACTTCCTGATGTTAAAGCTGGTTTTAGAAAAGGCAGAGGAACTAGAGATCGAATTGCCAACATCTGCTGGATCATTGAAAAAGTGAGTTCCAGAATAACATCTGTTTCTACTTTATTGACTATGCCAAAGCCTTTGACTGTGTGGATCACAATAAACTGTGGAAAATTCTTTAAGAGATGGGAATCCCAGACCGCCTGACCTGCTTCTTGAGAAACCTATATGCAGGTCAGGAAGCAACAGTTAGAACTGGACATGGAACAACAGACTGGTTCCAAATAGGAAAAGGAGTACGTCAAGGCTGTATATTGTCACCGTGCTTATTTAACTTATATGCAGAGGACAACATGAGAAACAATGGGCTAGAAGAAGCACAGCTGGAATCAAGATTGCCGGGAGAAATATCAATAACCTCAGATATGCAGATGACACCACCCTTATGGCAGAAAGTGAAGAGGAACTAAAAGCCTCTTGATGAACGTGAAAGAGGAGAGTGAAAAAGTTGGCTTACAGCTCAACATTCAGAAAATGAAGATCATGGCATCCGGTCCCATCACTTCATGGGAAATAGATGGGGAAACAGTGTCAGACTTTATTTTGGGGGGCTCGAAAATCACTGCAGATGGTGATTGCAGCCATGAAATTAGAAGATGCTTACTCCTTGGAAGAAAAGTTATGGCCAACCTAGATAGCATATTGAAAAGCAGAGACATTCCTTTGCCAACAAAGGACCGTCTAGTCAAGGCTATGGTTTTTCCTGTGGTCATGTATGGATGTGAGAGTTGGACTGTGAAGAAAGCTGAGCACCGAAGAATTGATGCTTTTGAACTGTGGTGTTGGAGAAGACTCTTGAGAGTCCCTTGGACTGCAAGGAGATCCAACCAGTCCATTCTGAAGGAGATCAGCCCTGGGTATTCTTTGGAAGGAATGATGCTGAAGCTGAAACTCCAGTACTTTGGCCACCTCATGCAAAGAGTTGACTCATTGGAAAAGACTCTGATGCAGGGAGGGGTTAGGGGCAGGAGGAGAAGGGGATGACCGAGGGAGGATGAGATGGCTGGATGGCATCACTGACTCGATGGACCTGAGTCTGAGTGAACTCCGGGAGTTGGTGATGGACAGGGAGGCCTGGCGTGCTGCAACTCATGGGGTCGCAGAGTCGAATACGTCTGATTGACTGAACTGAACTGAACTGTGACTGTCCTAGGGTGAAGTTCAGTATCTGAATCTCTAATATGCTATCTCGCTGTTGAGCCATGTTGCTACCTCTGCTGTCATATGGTTTTAGTGATTCTGTTTTCAACTAGAGGATAGCCAACAAAATTTTAATGTTCTTTACAAAAATTTCATACTTCAACAACTATCCATTCCCTTAGATTTCTTGGGAACCAAGAGATTTTATTTATTTAATAAAAATATGTATATGAATGTTAAATATGTGTTTATGGTATTAATATATGTACCTAGTCCTGTTTTCTCTTAAGGTTGTACCATAAAGGTTTTCCTGATTTTTACATAGTATTCATAAATATTTAAAAATTACCCAACACTTGTCAGTGGATGAACCATAATTTTGTCAGTCATTCTACTTTGGACATTTTACTTGCTATCACCTCTTTTCTGTACAAATTGAGCGACTTCACTATCACTTTTCCCTTTCATGCATTGGAGAAGGAAATGGCAACCCACTCCAGTGTTCTTGCCTGGAGAATCCCAGGGATGGTGGAGCCCAATGGGCTGCCATCTGTGGGGTCGCACAGAGTCGGACACGACTGAAGCGACTTAGCAGCAGCAGAACATCTTTATATGTACATTTTTCCCCCTTTGGGGGGCTTTATTCATTTAGGGTAGAATCCCATTGGTTCTAGTTAGGCAAAAAGGTTTGAACCTTTTTATGGCTCTTAGGTGTATTTCAAAAATAATTTACTCTTTCTTAATCTTTATTTTCATCCATGTCTTTATTCAGTGAATTTGTTTGTTTTATATAGATTCTTCTTTCCTGTTAAGATTATTCTTAGGTCATTTAAATGCTCCTCTTCTCTACTGTTGTGGGTGTGGTCTCTTTTCAATATATTTTTGAATTTTATAGTAAAATTTATGAATTTTTCAAACTGTTATCATTTGGAGGTCTTGTATAGTGAAATTAGCATAGACTCTAGTCTAAACTAGCTACTAGCCAAGTAACATTTAGATCAGTCATTAAGCTCATTTCTTCAAATGTAAACTGAAAGAGTTCTCAGGTTTTAGGATTTTTATGGACTAATAAAAACATAAAGGGGAAAAAAAGAAATTTAGATAAATGAAAAGAAAGTAAGCAGGTCCTAGAGACATAGTTTGGTTAAGACATTATCAGTTTTTTATCTGCAGAAATGCCGTAAGTAGATTTTAGACGGGGTGATTCAGTTGCTTCAGTTGTGTCCAACTCTTTGTGAGTCCATAGACTGTAGCCTGCTGGAGAAGGCAGTGGCACCCCACTCCAGTACTCTTGCATGGATGGAGGAGTCTGGCAGGCTGCAGTCCATGGGGTTGCTAAGAGTCGAACACGACTGAAGCAACTTAGCAGCAGCAGCAGACTGTAGCCTGCCAGGCTCAGGCTCCTCTGTCTGTGGGATTTCCTAGGCAAGAATACTGGAGTGTGTTGCCATTTACTAAAAAGAAAAATTAGTTCTTTGGTAGGTCCTGTTACTTAGACTTAATATTTTTTTTTCTTTTTGGATTTAGATGGGTATATCTTTCCTTTTTTGCTTCTCTTCTCTCTTTTTAAATTTATTTTTTAATTGAAGGACATTTGCTTTACAGAATTTTGTTGTCTTCTGTTGGACCTCAACATGAGTCAGCTGTAGGTATACATATATCCTCTCCCTTTTGAACCTCCTTCCCATCTCCTTCCCC
Organism: Nanger dama; assembly: GCA_917880005.1. Lineage (NCBI taxonomy): Eukaryota > Metazoa > Chordata > Mammalia > Artiodactyla > Bovidae > Nanger > Nanger dama. The sequence goes on from CAKJTW010000040.1 coordinate 2,081,985, forward strand.
ATCCCACCCTCTAGGTTAATACAGAGTCCCTGTTTTGAGTTTCCTGAGACATAGCAAATTCCCATTGGCTATCTATTTTATACATGGTAAAATAGATACCATGGTAATGTACGTTTCCATCTTATTCTCTTCATATATCTCACCCTCTTCTCCGCTCTCCCAGTGTCCATAAGTCTGTTTTTTCTGTCTCTCTATTGCTTCCCTGCAAATAAATTCTTTGGTACCATCTTTCTCAATTCCATATGTATGCATAACTATATGATATTTATCTTTCTCTTTCTGACTCTGTGTAATAGGCTCTTGGTTAATCCAGCTCATTAGAACCAACTCAAATGTGTTCCTTTTTATGGCTGAGTAATACTCCATTGTGTATATGCATGACAACCTCTTTATTCATTCATCTGTCGTAGGACATCAAGGTTGCTTCCATGTTATAGCTATTGTAAGTAGTGCTGCAGTGAACATTGGGGTACCTGTGTCTTTTTCAGTTTTGGTTTCCTCAGGGTATATGCTTAGGAGTGGGAATGCTAGGTAATCTGGTGGTTTTGTTCTTAGTTTTTAAAGGAATCTCCGTACTGTCTTCTGTAGTGGCTGTATCAATTTACATTCCCACCAGCAGTGCAGGAGGGTTCCCTTTTCTGCACACCTTCTCCAGTATTTGTTGTTTGTAAACTTTTTTGATGATGGCCATTCTGACTGGTGTGAGGTGATATCTCATTGTAGTTTTGATTTACATTTCTCTAATAATGAGAGATATGCAGCATCTTTTCATGTGTTTGTTAGCCATCTGTTTGTCTTCTTTGGAGAAGTGTCCACTTAGGTCTTTTTCCCACTTTTTGATTGGGTTTGCTTGTTTTTCTGGTATTGAGTTGTATGAGCTGCTTGTATATTTTGGAAATTAATCTTTTGTCAGTTGTTTCATTCGCTATTATGTTCTCCCATTCTGAGAGTTGTCTTTTCACCTTGCTCATAGTTTCCTTTCTGTGCAAAAGCTTTTAAGTTTATTCAGGTCCCATTTGTTTACTTCTGTTTTTATTTCCATTACTCTAGAAGGTGGGTCATAGAGGATCTTGCTTTGATTTATGTCATAGAGTGTTCTGCCTATGTTTTCCTCTAAGAGTTACATAGTTTCTGGTTTTACATTTAGGTCTTTAACCCATTTTGAGTTTATCTTTGTGTATGGTGTTAGGCAGTGTTCTAATTTCATTATTTTACATGTAGCTGTCCAGTTTTCCCAGCACTGCTTATTGAAGAGGCTGTCTGTGCCCCATTGAATATAGGTGCGAGGTGGTGCTAGTTTAGTTGCCAAGTTGTGTCCGACTCTTGTGACCCCATTGACTGTAGCCTGCCAGGCTTCTCTGTCCATGAGATTCTCTAGGCGAGAATATTGGAGTGGGTTGCCATTTGCTTCTCCAGGGGATCTTCCCAACCCAGGGATTGAACCTGGGTCTTCTGCATTGCAGTCAGATTGTTTACCAACTGAGCTATGAGGGAAGCCCACAGGTGCGTAGGTAGACTTAATATTTGAGATATGAAGTATCTAGTGTGATGCGGCCTTGGCTGGGATTTCATATTCATTCTCTTGTTCATCAAACATCAGGTGTTTCCTCTGTCACAGAAACTACAAGGCAGTCAGTTCAGTTCACTTCAGTCACTCAGTTGTGTCTGACTCTTTGCGACCCCATGAATCGAAGCACGCCAGGCCTCCCTGTCCATCACCAACTCCCAAAGAAATCCCAAGGCTGATCTCCTTCAGAATGGACTGGTTGAATCTCCTTGCAGTCCAAGGGACTCTCAAGAGTCTTCTCCATCACCACAGTTCAAAAACATCAATTCTTCAGCACTCAGCTTTCTTTATAGTCCAACTGTCATATCCATACATGACCACAGGAAAAACCATAGCTTTGACTAGACGGACCTTTGTTTTCAAAGTAATGTTTCTACATTACCAGTGGTGAAATCAAATACTTCATTCTTGCCTTCAAGGATCTTAACAGTCTAATAAAGGACAGATAAAGAATTTGTCATATCAAGATTAACAAAGAGGATACAGTAAGGGCACTGAGGGGGTTACCTAATTTAGACTAGAGATGGTATGTAAACCATGTTTAGCAAGCCATTAATTAGATTTGGGAGTCTGGGGCAACAGTTTGATTGTAGAAACTGCAAATGGTTAGATTATTGGAGCACAGAGTTGGAAAAGGAATGTTCCAAAAAGATTTGAAGCTGCAGGAAGGGGCTGAGTCTAGATTTTGGATGAACGTATATTCTTTTAGAAATTCTGTTTATTTTAAAGATGTTGGGAAACCAAGAAATTACTTAGTAACAAAATATATTTTGTATTTGCAAAAAATTTTGGCAGCAATGCAGAGATTAGATAGGAGATAGGGAAAAGGCAGGGAGGGCATCTAGAAATTGATGCAGTTCTCAGTTAGGACTGTGAAAATGTGGAGGGGGAAATGCACAGCAAATATTAAGAAATTAGCCTGCATACAGTTTGGTGTTTATATGTAGGTCAGTTGAGTAATGGAGAATGAAAAGAGTTGAGGATTGATTCTCAAGTTTCATATTTGTGGACTTTGAAGTATGAAGATTCCACTCACTCAGATCAGGAATGTAAGAGGAGAAGATTATAAGAATTAAAAGATGGAGCTATGGCAGAAGGGAGGGAGATGATACTACGGTTTTAGGCTTGTCAGTGGGACATTCAGGTGTGCGATAGATGTGGGAGTCCCAGTACTTCATTCAGGTTCTCAGGGCTGAGATGACATTAAGCTTTTCTTTGGCAAGGTGCATAATTATTAATTGGTCTGTTAGAGAATTATTTTTATGAGGACAGCATTTCTAAATCTATGTAGATTTTTTTAAAGGATATATAAAATTTAAGGTTAAAACTATTGAAATCCTAGAATTTCTTTATTAACTGAGAATATTCAAGGTACTATTCAATTTATTCTTATAGTTCTGATACAGATACACAAATTAGAATTAGCATATAGGTTTTAAAGCCAACATAAGTTGAGTAACTTTTGGCTGCTTAAAAGAATACAGTCTATCCCTGTATCACTTTCCACATTTTGGATGAATGGATATTAAACAATTTAGTGACTTGATCAAATTGTTATAGATACTAATGGCTATTTGAAAATGACTTTCAAAGCTGACCTAAACTATCTCTCCAAACAGTCTTAAGTCAAGGTTAAAAGTAGTTTTTTTTTTTTTAATCTTACTTGGTTTGAATTACTAGAAGATAATAGATAATACCATTTCTTCTTAAGGCTTTGTCTTCCAGTGTATTGACTATATTACTATAAACTTAGAAAACAAAATGAATGTTCTTATATGACAATTCTCTATTGTATAGGCTATCTTAGGCCCTTTCTGATGTATTGTCAATCCAGCTTAATCTGAAGATGGCTTCTTTAGGTTGGTTTTATTCTAAATGCATACATATTAGGAGATCTGTAGTGAGAACTGTGTTTACTTTGCTTATGAGAAGATTGTATTTATAGATATATTTAAGGCTTGTTTTTAAAATATTATATACAGGAATAATTGTGTAAGAATCAAACTTAATTAACGAAAGTAATTGACTAGGTCAGCTTCAAAATAAAAATGAGTGGTTTCCTTGGATCTAAATACATTTAAGTAAATGTACTTTTTTTTTGTAATTAGAGAGATGGCATGTCAGAATCATCTAGGGAACTTTTTCAAACTTTTGATATAACTCTTTTATGGAGATGTAAGATAAAAGTTTCTCTATTAGTTAGTCCTTTAGGCTTTTTAATCTTCTGCAGTAATTAATTTAATAACTACCATGCTCTCAGCAATGAATTCTAGACATTTGATGCTAGGACTTTTTTTTCCAGCCTCCCTCTCAGATTTACATGGCTGCCTAAGATATGCCTCTTTCCTCCTCTCCCCCAGCTTTATTTTATTTTTTCCTATTCTGTGAAAACAGCTGTGAGGTATGAAGGATCAAGGAACCATGGTGGGCAGAGTTATTAATGAGTTAGAATTAAAACTAGTAGTAGAAAGGAGAGGTATGTTAATACAGAAGGATGGAATGGAGCTGCTGAATACTACAGAGGCTGTAGAATTGAGGAAGGAAGAATAGCAGATACTACCAGTGAATTTAGCAGAAAGAACTGATGAGAAAAATTGAAGTTAAAAACAAATACAAGTTGGTAGCACTACCTAGAGTAAAATAAAAAATGATGAACTGACTGATCTGGTCTTAGCGATGCCTTATGTTTAAAAAGTTTGCTCAAAAGTCAGATTGCTTTATTTTGTATATGTTGAATACACACTCTTTAAAAGTCATGTGTAAAATGCTTGGAATAGTGCTGTGCACTTAATAGTAAGTCCTCAGCAAATATTTATTATTTTAACTAGTTGGCAGCTACTTTTTGAATTGTGTGATTTGATGAAAAATATACTTGTGAAGTGAAGTCATTCAGTCGTGTCCAACTCTTTGCGACCCCATGGACAGTAGCCAACCAGCCTCCTCCGTCCATGGGATTTTCCAGGCAAGAGTACTGGAGTGGGTTGCCATTTCAAAATCTGCTAATTTGTGACATAATTACTGGAAGATATTTGAAACGAAGTTATCAAATTAACTCAATTTCCTCTGGTATTGAAATATGCTAAGTTCTTCTTCACAACTTCCTGGTGGCTAAGACGATAAAGCGTCTGCCAACAATGCGGGAAACCTGGGTTCAATCCCTGGGTGGGGAAGATCGTCTAGAGAAGGAAATGGCAACCCACTCCAGGACTCTTGCACGGAAAATCCCGTGGACAGGGGAGTGTGGTAGGCTACAGTCCATGGGGTCTCAAAGAGTTGGACACAACTGAGGGACTTCACTACTACTTCTGCACAACACAACTTGTCTGTATACCCCAAATCAAGTGAAGTATCCCAAATAATAACTTACACAAGGAACTTAATCTGTTTTCTTAAGTTAATTATGCTTCTAAAGGTATTGTTCTGTACTGCTGTGTGTGGCAGTATATATACAGTACACGCAAATATGGTCACTATATTTTGATAGCTCATTTTCCTGCTTCACACCTTTTAATCAAAACCATTTTTCTCTTTTTTTGTCCATCTATCCGAATCCTACCTTCTTTCTATCAAGATCTTAGCCGTTTTGGGGGGTAATGGAGGGAGATAGCATAGGGTGGTTGGTTTGTGTTTTATCAAACTTAATTTTTTCTCTCTTTGCTCTTGTGCCAATTCGTGTGATCTCTTCCTTTTCTAATACATACCTCTCTGTAGGAGTTCTTTATGTAAGTTATATGCTAACTTGTTACATTTTCATATTGTGTATCAAACTACAGTTTACTTTGTTTCACATTATATTATCAATCAAACTATAAACTCTTTGAGGTCAGGATCTGCCTTGTGGTACCTTGTGAAGGTGTTTTGCCCAGAGTGGGGGTTTTTAGCAAGTGTTTGCTAATAACTTAAGTGACTCATCTGAACTAGTTTAAAAAGATTCGGAGACTATTTCACATTCTCAAAAACTATGAAATTCATTCTTTTAAAGTGTACAGTGGTAAAAATTAAATGGTTTTTCAGTATATTCACAAAGTTATACAACCATCGTCACTAGTTCCAGAGCGTTTTTGTCTCCCTCAGATTAGCAGTCGCTCACCATTCTCCCCCTTCCCCCAGCCCATGTCAACCGCTGTCTACCTTCTGTTGCTGTGGATTTCCTTATTCACATAAGTGAAATCATACATGTGGCTTTTGTACCAGGCATCTTTTCACTTGGTCATCCATGTTGTAACATGTATGAGGACTTAATTGCTTTTTATGGTCAAATAATATTCCATTGTGTGGGTATACCACATTTTAATTAACTTGTTAGTTGACGGCATCAGGGATGTTTTCACCTTTTGGCTATTATGAATAAAGCTTCTGTGTTTTCAGTTCCTCTGAGTAGATACAAAGGAACTGCTAGACTTTTCTAAAGAAGCTACAGTTTTACTTTTCCATTAACACTATTTGAGGTTTATATTTTCTCTGCATCCTCTCTAATTCTTCTTATTGTCTGTTTGAGTATTGTCATCGTAGTGGGTATGCTAGTGATATCTTATTGTGGCTTTAATTTACATTTCCTAATGACTGATGATTTTGAGCATCTTTTCATATACTTATTGGTCATTTATATAAATCTCTGGAGGAATGTTTATTCTAATCTTTTGCCCATTTTTAAATTGGATTGTCTTTTATTCTTAAATTATTAAGTTTTTAATATATTCTGGGTTCATGTCCCTTATCAAACATATGATTTGCAAATATTTTCTCCCATTCTGTAGATTATCTTTTCACTTTCTTGATACTATCCTTTGAAACACAAAAAGCTTTTCATTTTGCTGATGTTTGACTTAATTTGTTTTATTCCTTTGGTTGCTTGTGCTTTTGATATCATATTTAAGAAACCATTTCCTGATTCAAGGTCAAAGATTTACACCTATGTTTAGTTTCAGCTCTTTAAGTCTGATACATTTTGAGTTTTTCTTTTGCATATGGTATGAGGTACAGATCCAACTTCATTCTTCTATATGTGACTATCCAGTTGTGCCATTACCATGTCTTGAAAGACTTATTTTCCCATTGAATGGTCTTGACACCTTGTCAAAAATCAATTGAATGTAAATATGAGAGTTTATTTCTGAACTCTGTTTTATTCTGTCAGTCTTTGTGTATCACCTTATACCAGTATCACCCTATTTCAATTAATGTAACTTTGTAGTAAGGTTTGAAATTGGGAAACATGAGTCTTCCAACTTTGTTTTTGTTTTAGGTTGTTTTAGTATGGTAGTCATGTGAATTTTAGGTTCTCTTAGTCTATTTCTGTAAAACAGGCAGCTGCAATTTTGACAGCAATTACTTTGAATCTATAGATAAATTTGAGGAGTATTGCTAGCTTAACAAGAGAAGGCAGTGGCACCCCACTCCAGTACTCTTGCCTGGAAAATCCCATGGACAGAGGAGCCTAGTAGGCTGCAGTCCATGGGGTTGCTAAGAGCTGGAGACAACTGAGTGACTTCACTTTCACTTTTCACTTTCATGCATTGGAGAAGGAAGTGGCAACCCACTCCAGTGTTCTTACCTGGAGAATCCCAGGGACGGGGAGCCTGGTGGGCTGCCGTCTATGGGGTCTCACATAGTCAGACACGACTGAAGCGACTTAGCAGCAGCAGCAGCTAGCTTGACAATATCAAGTCTTCTGATGTATGAGCATAGGATGCCTTTTTATTTCTTAAGCTTTAATTTCTTTCACTGAAAAAGTTTTGTGGTTTTCAGTGTACAAGTATTGTGCTTCTTTTGTTAAGCGTGTTCCTAAGCATTTTATTCCTTTTGATGATATTGTTAGTGGGATTATTTTCTTAACTCCATTTTTTAGATTGTTCATTGCTAGTGTATGAAAGTACAGTTGGTTTTTATATATTGATCTTGTATCTTACACCTTTGCTGAACCTCTTTATTAGCTCTAATTTGTACTTCTTTTTCTAGGGACAGCTTATGTTTGTTCAGTATGGTTCATTCTGCTCTTCTCCACTCTTGCAGACTCTTCATGCCAACACTAGTTATAAGAGATATTTTCCTGTTTGTCCAATTCTGCTGCTTTGTGATTTTTTTAAAAAATCGTGAATATATGAGAAGTAAGATTAGAGAGGTCAGAAGAAAAGCTGTGGTCACGTTATGTCAAAATTTTCATTTAGTACCATCTGGCTGTAGCATAGGATTAAAAATCAAGGAATTGTGGCCTGGAACTTAAAGTAATGTGCTTTATCTGTACTAACGGCCATCACAGATGTTTGCTGTGGGAATAAATAAAGGCTTATGATAACATTGTGTATATATGGATGCAAAATAAATTCTATTGGTTAGTAATTTCTAAAGTCTTTGTCTTCCAGTGGTCATTCAGTTCAGTTCAGTCACTCAGTCCTGTCTGACTCTTTGCGACCACATGAATCGCAGCACGCCAGGCCCACCTGTCCATCACTAACTCTGGGAGTTCACTCAGACTAACCATCATCGAGTCAGTGATGCCATCCAGCCATCTCATCCTCTGTTGTCCCCTTCTCCTTCTTCCCCCAGTCCCTCCCAGCATCAGTCTTTTACAGTGAGTCAACTCTTCGCATGAGGTGGCCAAAATACTGGAGTTTCAGCTTCAGCATCATTCCTTCTAAAGAACACCCAGGGTTGATCTCCTTCAGAATGGACTGGTTGGATCTCCTTGCAGTCCAAGGGACTCTCAAGAGTCTTCTCCAGCACCACAGTTCAAAAGCATCAATTCTTCGGTGCTCAGCTTTCTTCACAGTCCAACTCTCACATCCATACATGACCACAGGAAAAACCATAGCCTTGACTAGACGGACCTTTGTTGGCAAAGTAATGTCTCTGCTTTTAATATGCTATCCTAGGTTGGTCATAACTTTCCTTCCAAGAAGTAAGCATCTTCTAATTTCATGGCTGCAGTCACCATCTGCAGTGATTTTTGAGCCCCCAAAATAAAGTCTGACACTGTTTCCACTGTTTCCCCATCTATTTGCCATGAAGTGATGGGACCAGATGCCGTGATCTTCGTTTTCTGAATGTTGAGCTTTAACCCAACTTTTCACTCTCCACTTTCACTTTCATCAAGAGGCTCTTTAGTTCCTCTTCACTTTGTGCCATAAGTGTGGTGTCATCTGCATATCTGAGTTTATTGATACTTCTCCCGGCAATCTTGATTCCAGCTTGTGCTTCTTTCAGCCCAGCTTTTCTCATGTTGTCCTCTGCATATAAGTTAAATAAGCATGGTGACAATATACAGCCTTGACGTACTCTCTTTTCCTATTTGGAACCAGTCTGTTGTTCCATGTCCAGTTCTAACTGTTGCTTCCTGACCTGCGTATAGGTTTCTCAAGAGGCAGGTCAGGTGGTCTGGTATTCCCATCTCTTGAAGAATTTTCCACAGTTTATTGTGATCCACACAGTTCAAGGCTTTGGCATAGTCCATAAAGCAGAAATAGATGTTTTTCTGGAACTATTGCTTTATCGATGATCTAGCGGATGTTGGCAATTCAATCTCTGGTTCCTCTGCCTTTTCTTAAACCAGCTTGAACATCAGGGAGTTCACGGTTCACTTATTGCTGAAGCCTGGGTTGAAGAGTTTTGAGCGTGACTTTACTAGCGTGTGAGATGAATGCAGTTGTGCGGTGCAGTAGTTTGAGCATTCTTTGGCATTGCCTTTCTTTGGAATTGGAATGAAGACTGACCTTTCCAGTCCTGTGGCCACTGCTGAGTTTTCCAAATTTGCTGGCTTATTGAGTGCAGCACTTTCACAGCATCATCTTTCAGGATGTGAAATAGCTCAACTGGAATTCCATCACCTCCACTAGCTTTGTTCATAGTGATGCTTTCTAAGGCCCACTTGACTTCACATTCCAGGATGTCTAGCTCTAGGTGAGTGATCACACCATCATGATTATCTGGGTCGTGAAGATCTTTTTGTACAGTTCTTCTATGTATTCTTGCCACCTCTTCTTGATATCTTCTGCTTCTGTTAGGTCCATGCCATTTCCGTCCTTTATCGAGCCCATCTTTGCATGAAATGTTCCCTTGGTATCTCTAATTTTCTTGAAGAGATCTCTAGTCTTTCCCATTCTGTTCTTTTCTCTCTATTTCTTCTCATTGATCACTGAGGAAGGCTTTCTTATCTCTTCCTGCTATTCTTTGGAAGTCTGCATTCAGATGCTTATATCTTTCATTTTCTCCTTTGCTTTTCGCTTCTCTTCTTTCAGGCCTCCCTGTCTGTCACCAATCCCCGGAGTTCACTCAGACTCACGTCTATTGGAGCTGATGATGCCATCCAGCCATCTCATCCTCTGTCGTCCCCTTCTCCTCCTGCCCTCAATCCCTCCCATCATCAGAGTATTTTCCAATAAGTCAACTCTTATCATGAGGTGGCCAAAGTACTGGAGTTTCGTTATTATTCCTCAAATTCTAACTTCTGGTTTTTAACCTGTGTCAAAATTGAACCTAAAATGACAAGTACATATATAAAAAGATGTTCAGTATCAGTAGTAATTAAATGAAAAGGTGTACTGTAGTTAGCTTATAATGTGTTCTGTTGATCAACAATGATTAATTAAATGCAAAAGTACCCTAAAAGTGTTCTTATGAAATATTAATGTTTTACCTTCCATTAGCATTAATATCGTTCTTATCACCAACGTTTAAGTGTTATAATAGATATAAAGATGGGTAGGGTAGTTGTTCCTACTCTCCCTCCCCTTGAAACAAACATTTATCAAAAATTTTCTAATGTTGTTCATTGTCATACTTAATACTCTTAGAAAATATCTACCTAATATTTACCTCTTGGAGTAGATACTCATTCATTTCACAGGTAAGGAAATTGAAGCTTAGGAAGTCAAGATTATGCAGCTTACACAGGAGGAAGGGGAATTTGAACCCAGGTTTTTCTGATTCTACAACCTAGTTTTGAAATCTTAATTATTATACAAATACCCCTTCTCCATTTCCTTTGAGGAGCTTATACTGAGGTTGATGTCATACATAATACTCATTGGATCCTTAAAATAATTATTAAGTAAGATTTAAAGCAGAATTTTTAAATTGAAGTTTACTTTTACTTCAGGAAAATCCCAAGTCTTTGCTTTTGGAAATCAAATAGAATATTTGCCCATTCTTTTAGTGTTGCTGTATCACTCAGTTTTTGCGGTTTTAGAAATTCCTTAGTGTCTTCACTTTGGAAAGTTGGCTCTTGAAACTCATGGAGTCAGACTTTGAGTCCAGAAGTTAACAGACTAGTAAAAAAAAAAGTCCTGGGAGAGTTCCTTGAGTAATTTTAGGATAAGAAATTACAGCTTAAAGAGATGACGGGTAAAGTTAAGAAGAGTAAAATAATCCTGAGTTTCCTTCTCTGTGTTGAAGGCTTACCTTAGATATTATCAGTGCAAAAATATAACAAGTGGAATGTGATTGCCTTATAAGTACTTAAAAATTGATAAGTATTTATTTCTTTTTGATTGAGCCTCTATGGAAGTTTTATATCATTTGCTTTTGGTTTTTATACCGTGCTTTGGGAATTCCATATTCAGTGCAGATCGTTGTTTTGAATTTGATTTTGTTGAACTTTGAACAGTAGGATTTTGTAGAATGAAATTTAGCTTAAGGAAATCATCCAAAATTTTGAGTAGTGTTGTGTCCTTTTAAAATGAATTTTTAAATAGATTTAAAATTACATAATCTTTCCAAAGGATTGCTTTCTTAATCTTGGGTCAGAGACATTTTTTTGTCTTCAGGTTTTGTGAACTTTTTCAGTTTTAAGCTTCAGTCACCCTTTCTGTGAATTTTTATTTCTTTATTTTAAGCCATCATATTTTCCTTTCCTCTTTTTCATCAATTACTGCAATTCTCTTATTTCATGCTCCTCAGAACGTCCCTTCCAAAGTATAATAGCTTCTTATGTTTATTCTTAGTTTTTTGTATTTTAGAACCTTATTGAATAAAGTTTTCTGCCTGAGTTATTCAGTATTACTTTTAAAGTTCACTTTATACACAGAGTTTAAAGTCCTGGCTACTAATAGAATCAATCCTGTGTTATATCATCAGAGACTCTGTTGATATATTAGGTGTTGTTTTCAGTACCCTTTTGGGGGACATTGTGACAGACTAGTGGTACTTAATGCCTTAGTTGATAATAACATTACCACTTCTTTTACTTTGTAGAAACTGGAAGGAACTAAACAGAAAAGAGTCCTTTCAGTTCTTTTATGATTTAGAAAACAGAAGAATTCTTTACTGAAATCTTTAATTGCCTTATTTTTAGCAGTGATGATAAAAGCAATAATGCTAATATTTATTGAGCTCACTGTTTTGGATATTTTACTTACATTATTTAATCCTCACTACTAAAGTGACTTAGCAGCAGCAGCAGCACAGTCTTTGAGGCACACATATAATATTATCCCCACTTTACAAATTAGGAAATTGATGCTTGCAAAGAATGTGGCTTGCCCAAAGGATAAGAGAAGGAAGGAAATGGGAGTGATTTGGAGTTGGCATAATTAAAATGAACACGTGCTCCTCTGAAGTTCAATTAGACTCTCAGCTCCCTGAGGTCAAAACTTAATATCACATTTATAGCTCTTTTTTGTTACCTGACATAGAATTTGAGTATTGCACAAGTGCCAGGCATACGGTATATATTTAGGTTCTTTTAATGAATAAATGGGTTGTGAAAGACTGGTTCATTAGTCTTAGCCATGAGTCTTCTGGAGTGAATCCTTGCGAATCTCATTTGCATTTCGTGATGTGTTCTTTTTTCTTAGATTACCATTTTTCCTATATCTCGTAGTGTACCTGGCAAGTTTCTCTTCATTTTTCAAATTCCAACTAGTTTCATCTTTTCAACCTTCTTGTCTCTTTTAGGCAAGATTTATTGTTCCCTTCTTGACACGCCCATTTTTTCCCTTTAACCTTTTAAAAATACCTATTATGTCATATTGTAATTGTCTTCTTCCTCTGTCCTGGGGATCCTTGTAGGATGGGAGAGGTGAGGAGAGGGGGTGGTGATGGACTGTGTCTTGTTCATCTCAGTTGAATTCAACACTTGAGTACAATTTCTGGCACTTTAGGTGCTTGAGCTGAATGATTTCATACAAACAAGCTTAAAATAGACTTGTAGATAAGTGTTGAGGGACTTTATGTCAATGTTGTCCTCTCTGAATTACTGTCATTTGCTTTGTGACTTTAGGCTGCTCTTTAGATTATGAAAAATCATTCCCCTAAACTGCTTTCAAAAATATTAATAATTGAGACCCCATAGTATCTTAAGATTTTTATTAGGATTTTCTAAGAAGATTTTTGACATCTTATCCTTTGGGGAAAAAGATTTTGTAAAGGAGGGAAAAACTTAATAAAAGATATGCTCATAGATAAGCCAAAAATCCAGGAATGAGCAAGTTATCTAAGAATTTGTTGAGTATAGAAAGGAATATATTAGATTAAATTCTAGGATCCTTAAATACAGGGCATAAGTCAGAATTTTATCTGTTCTTACCCATACCACATTGTACATAGAATTGTTCAGTAGAGATAATAAGAATAGAAGTGCTTATAAATAGGATAGTGCTTTATGTTAGCTTCTGCAAAAGGAATTTTATTAAACTATTAGTATACTGTAAATTAAATGATTCCCAGGAATTTTGTCAAAAACTGTGTTAGTTATAACTACTATTGCTATATAACAGGTTACTTCAGAATTACACAACTTAAAACAGTAAACACTATCTCCCAATTCCTGTGAGCCAGAAATCTGGGTGTGGTTTAGCTGGGTGCCCTCTAGACTCTGGGTGTCTCCCAAAGCTATAATCCTCCTACCATCAAAGCATCATTGGGGGCTGCAGTCATCACCAGGCTCAATTAGCAGAAGATCTGCTTTCAGGCTTACTCACTTAGCTCTTGGTGGGCTAAAGTTCCTCACTGGTTACTGGCTAGAGACTTTGTTGTCATTTAGACCTCTCTGTAGGGCAGCTTACAATACAGCAGCTGACTTACCTTAGTGTAAGGGAAGGTACTCCTGACAGAAGCAGTACTCTCTTTATAATGTAACCTCAGGAGGACTTACTGTCACTTTTTTTTGTATTCCATTTGTTAGAAGCAAATCACTAGGTTCAGCCCACAATCAAGACGAGGGAGTTACACAGGCCATAAGTACCAGGATGATGGCATCATTGGGGGCCATCTTGGAGACTGCCTACCACAGTGCCCCATGGAATTAGTATAAGGATTTGAGTATTGCACAAGTTTGTTTGTTTGTTTTTTTTTAAGATGCAACAAAAGTAAGAACAGGTTGGGAATTTTCTGGCTGTCCAGTGATTAGTACTTGGCACTTTCACTGCCTGGACCTGGTCTCAATTCCTGGTTGGGGAACTAAGATCCTGTAAGTTACATGGTGCAGCCCCTAAAAAGAAAAACAGGGTACAAATTTGAATTATTCAAAAATTATTTTTAATGCATAAAGGATGAATTGCCAAAAATTGTTAGTCAAGAGAAAAAATAGGTAGTTTGTCAGGAGATAGTTGGAAAAGAAATAGCGAGTGAATTTGAATAATCTAACTTTAAAGACAGTATTACGACAAAATGTGCCTTCATGGAATCGGGTCATCTCTTGCTACAGGTTTCTCATATCTGTGCTGGTTCTGATAATGGACATCTTTTTCTGGTTGAAGGAGATCTACTAATGGAGGATTCTTATTTGAAAATATGAGATTTAATAGTCAATGAGCAAAGAAGCCTACAGTTTGCTTGTAAGATCAGGATTGGACTTGAAAATGAAATACCTTCTTAAATTTAGTTTATCATGTTTGAAAAGGGCAGTTTCCCTATAATTTTTCCTCCCTCTTTCATAAATCAATTTTAATGAGAAATGTATGTGACACAGAAAAAACACCTCAAAACTTTAAGAAAGGCAAATAGAGAAAATACTTTGAAGATGCCTGCGTATTTCTGAATTATTTGTTTAATATATTTTCAATAAAAATTTAGTGAGATGTTGAGGAAACTTGGACTAATATATCTGTAGTTTATCTAAAAAATAAATACAAAAATTTGAAAACTGTGATTTAATAGGGAGAGGAAAGCAAACAAGCGTTCAGTTCAGTCCCTCAGTAGTGTCCAACTCTGCAACCGCATGGACTGCAGCACGCCAGGTCTCCCTGTCCATCAGCAACTCCTGGAGCTTACTCAAACTCATATCCATTGTGTTGGTGATGCCATCCAATCATCTCACCCTCTGTTGTCCCTTCTCCTCCTGCCTTCAGTCTTTCCCAGCATGAGGGTCTTTTCAAATGAGTTAGTTCTTTGTATCAGATGGCCAAAATATTGGAGTTTCAGCTTCAGCATTAGTCCTTCCAGTGAATATTCAGGACTGATTTCCTCTAGGATGGAATGGTTGGGTCTCCTTGCTGTCCAAGGACTCTCAAGAGTCCTCTTTAACCCCACAGTTCAGAAGCATCAGTTCTTTGGCACTCAGCGTTCTTTATAGTCCAACTCTCACAAAGATATTATCAAGCGATAACAGCTAAAGCATCACTATGCAGTAAATCATGGTATATTACATATACTATGTAATAAATGTACATAAAATATATAAGGGAATTGTGTATTTTTAGACCTCCCAAAACAATTTTAAATAATGATAGTGATGCTAATAGTATTATGATATTTGGGGATTCTTTTAAGACTTAATTTTTAAAAGAATGTAATTTATGTTAAGCATAATCTTTGAAGCATTTACATAATTTTTCCACTTGTTAAAGTCATTGTGTCGTTTGTATTTGTCTATTAAGAGTGACTTTTTCTGTCAAACTACTATTGCAGTGGTTTTTTAAAAATTTGTTGTGCCTGTGTTCATTGAATGCATTAATGAAAATAACAATTTTGGTGGCTCTAGAGTCTTCAGTGCTATCTATCTACTCTGATTCCATCCCCACTAATCACTTTAAAAGGTATTCAGTAAATAACTTCTGTGGCAAAGTGAAATAGCAAGAAACCAAGGATCTACCCGATACTGTTCCATTTAGCTCCAAGTTTTGCTCAAGTGGGAAATGAATCTAAGTTCTCAAAGTCCCACCCCCAGCTTATAACACAAAAAGATGCCGAATATACATTATAAGACCATATTGCTTCATCGGTGATCTTAAAATGATCTTAGGAGCAGAAGCCCTCTAGTTAATCTCTCTTTTACTGTAGTCTCAGACACATGGTTTTTTCCTCTCCTTTATTTATTTGTTTATATGAAACATGCCACTGTAACCTGAACAGATTTTGTCTTAGTTACTGTAAAAATTGTTATTTGCAGGAGGAGGTCAGGTGAAAATTTGATGATAGTACGTGGACTTTTCATTTCTCCCTAATAATTTTCCTTGAAATTACCTTTCTACACTGATCAAATAAAACAATTAAATTTGTTAAGACCTGATTTTTGTCAGGATGTAGTTATCTTTCTTGAGAAGTTTTTAATAGAAAGTATAATTAATACTTAGTGATTTCTAAATCTGAATATTGGAGGAAAAGGTACAGAATTGAAGAGTGCTAGATTTTGAATTTTTCTAGAACTTTAACCTTTATGTTCTTTGAGGGAATGATAGCTTTATAAGCATTATATTGCTGTGGGAAAATTGATCCACAAGAAATGAAAGTGAGTTTCAGAGTAGTACTAAAATGCTATGGTGTGTTTCTTTGCACAGATAATGACTCTGGTAAGAAGTGGTTTCCACCTATCTAGGTGAGCCATTTCAGTTTTCTGTGTTCTGAAGCAGTTGTTTTCAAACTTTGCTAGACACTAAAATCACCAGGAGGATGACTTAAAATCCTTGTTCCCAGCCCATTTCCCTAACAGTGAAATGAGTATATCCAGGGGTGGTACCTAAGGCATAAGTACTTGTAGAGTTTTCCAGGTGACTTAAGTATGTAGCCAAGTTTAAGAAACACTCTTGCGAGATGCTCATTGAACATCTTTTAAAATGCAGATTGTGATTTAGTAAATCTGCAGCAGAGTCTGAGAGTCTTGAGTTTCTAACAAACAACCAGGTAGTATAGTACACCTGGTCTGTAATTCACACTTGGAGTAGAAAGGTTCTAGAATACTAAATTGCCTAGATAGACTTCAGTTGATAGACTTCAGTTGTTTAGTGATGTCTTTATTCAAAAAGTACTTTATTCTGTTCCTGCTTTCATAATTACAAGTGTAATACATGTTCATTATGAGAAATTTATATAAGTGATAAGAAAAATAAAATTAAGTAGCTACCAGAAATTAAAGTCTTTTTTTTTTTTTTTGTAGCTTTAAGACACCAGGTTAAAGTTAGAACTTTTAAGAAGCATTTCATCATGTTCTCCCCTTAGGTAAAGAAAATTAAATACTGTAGGAGGAGTATTGTTAAAACTAAAACACTTTTGCTCATAAAAGACCCCCAAATACATATATACTGTAGTTACATTAGGGTGGTAGAATAATAGGTACTTTCTCCTTTATCTGCAGTCTCAAATATTTACAATGTGCAAATATTAATTTCACAATAAAAGAAAAAAACCTTAGACTTAACAAGAATGCTTCTGAAGAACAGGCCTGACTAAATACTTGACAGTTCATACAGAAATAAAGATCTCAATAGATAAGCAAAGAATAATTCACATAAATAGAATACAGATTATAAGTGAACAGTTGAAAAAATATTTTTAAATCTGAAACAACTTTAGTAAGACATTTTACACATAGCTAGGTAGGTACCTACCTTCTCCCAAAAGAAGTGCTTTAGAGCCAATTCCCAATGCTGACAAGGTACAGAAAAACCAATATATTCATTCATTTCTGGTGGCATTTTTCAGCCTTTTTAAAGGCAGTATGGTTAATGCAAAGAAAGATTTTATTTAATATAATGGCACTAAAACACAAAAATACTGTGCACACTCCAGCTGCCACTGTGCAAAATATTTACATGCTGAAAGACAATTAAAAAAAGTCCTCATTTGAGTGTAAAGATATATGACTGCCAAAAATTAATCTTGCAAAATATCTCTACAGCTTAACAAAACCAAGTATGTCTAAATTAATTTTATATATGATAGCCCTCTGACTATGGGATGAACAACCACGAGTTATATATTATGGATGCTTAGGTTTTGTTTGTTTTTATGTTTTGGGCCCTCTTCACTCAATGTCCTATAGAAGTTTCCTAAATAATAAACCAGTTTTCATTAAGATTTATTTGTAAATTTACTAGTATTAAAGAGCCAACCTCTTATTGAAAGTTTATTGAGCTGACTTTGTATGTAGTACAGTGACTGTCCAGGCAGGTACTGTGTAGGGAACACAGAATTAGGGCCACAAAGAAATTATGATTTTAAGAAGTAAAAAGTATTAAAGGTATTAATTCAGAAATCGTTGAAGAACTTTGGGCATCTTTTGAAAAATCTCTTCAGTTCTGGTTTCAGTTTCTTCTTTCCAATGTCCAAGGTTGCATACAAAATAGTGCATCCACTGACGAACATATACATTAAATCTTGGAGAAAAAGAAGAGAAATAATCTATACCAGTAAGCCATAGTAGTCAAAAATTGAAGCAGAGAATTTCAGAAGACATCAGTCAGATGCAGTTTCTTTGGGAACTAGGTCAAGGAAAAGAAACTTACAATACTGCAGATAGTTCACAAAACTCAAATTGTTATTAAGTCCCCTTGAACCTCTTTGTCTTTCCAGACTTCTTACACCTAAAATTGAGCAGCATACCTCAATTGTATATTTCCCAACCACAGGTTAGGAGAGTTCTGTTGGCCTTTTGGGTAAGACAATCATTGTGCTTGACTGCTCTGTGGTTCAGTGTCCCACTCACTACTGCCAAATGCAACCTTCAAGTATTATTAATACCAAAAATGCCCTCACAGTTTTCTGTTGGTTGATGAGTGAGTACCACCTTCTGTTAAGAATTTATCAGTCCAGTCTCTGGAAGAATGCCAGTTAGCTCTTTTAAAAATAGATTAAGTTAATGTTGTAGAGTTTAGATAGAAACTTCACATTGGACATGAATGAAAAGAATTAGGGTTCGGTGTCTTAGGGAAACAAATGGGAGGGATTTGGGTCTTCTTTTTTCATTCCAACAATTGATGGTTTAGAAATGCAGGAGAGGACTTGTTACAGCCATTTTGGAGGATAATTTTGCACTACTATGTCAGTCTAAATTTTAAATGCCCGTTACTCACTAATCCCACTTCAGGAAATCTGACCTGTAGAAATCTTGGAGGACATAAAAAAATCATATTTTTTTAATGTCCCTTTGCAGTATTGGTAATAGTGAAATATAAATACATAAAAATTGAAAGATCAACTCACCACCAACAAAAAAAAAAACCCAACTAACTAAATGAATATAAATAGCAGTTAAATAGTTGATGGTATACACTGTGCATCTTTTTTTTTTTTTTTTTTTAAGGAAGTAGGACTCTGTATACTAGATAAATTACTAACAAGTAATACACCATTATGGGCTTCCCTGGTGGCTCAGAGGTTAAAGCGTCCACCTAGAATGCGGGAGACCCAGGTTCGATCCCTGGGTCATTATGGAGAAGGAAATGGCAACCCACTCCAGTACTCTTGCCTAGAGAATCCTGTGGAAACAGGAGCCTGGTGGGCTGCTGTCCATAGAGTGCACAGAGTCAGACACGCCTGAAGCAGCTTAGTGTGCATGCATGCATTGGAGAAGGAAATGGCAGCCCACTGGAGTATTCTTGCCTGGAGAATCCCAGGGACAGAGGAGGCTGATGGGCTGCTGTCTCTGGGGTCGCACTGAGTCAGACATGACTGAAGTGACTTACCAGCAAAAATATACCATTAAAGGAAGTAAGCAACTTGGAACAGAATGATTATTGTAGTCCTAGTTTTGCAGTTTTGTGTGTGCATACATGTTAGTAAATGTGAGGCCTAAAAGATGATTTTTAATATTGTTTAAATGAACAAATTAAAAAGTAGAACCAAGACTTTCAGAGGTTGAGAAAGAATATAATACTTTCCTTGTTCTAGCACACAGTTGATGCCTCCATCATTTACCTTCATTTCATCCTTTCCTTCTTTGGACAACCTAGTTACATTTACTAGAAAACCCACCTCTTGACTCTCTAGGCCAGAACGCTTGAAAAGATCTAGGATCAGTAAGTGGCACTTTCTTCATGGGCACCCTAGGCTCAAAAGTATTTTTTGACTATTTCTCTCTTTGCTTGTATCTTTTCTTCACTTCAACCTGCAAAACGTTGTTCTCATATGTATTTCTGTTTTCGCTGCCTTTACCCTAGTTTATATTCTCATTACTTTATGTTTTGACTGTTATAATAGCCAATGAAACTGTTTCCTTTTAGCTTTTTTCCTGCTAAACAATGACTTGTGAACATATGATAGTCAGGATTAGTACTGTTATCTTAAATGTGCTTGCAGAAGCAGTTTTGTGTTGTGTATTTTCAGCTGTGCAGGGTATACTCCAATAAAAATGTTGCTTTTGCAATTTGTACCTCTTTGCTCTATAAAGAAATAAACTTTTATCTCACCTTTTTAATATTGGGGAGAAAAGGTAAAGAAAAGGGAGATATAGAAGCTGTTACTTCTGTTTTTCAGTACCAGTTGTCTATCTCTAAATAATATGTAAGCTTACACACTAACTCAGCTCTTCCAGGAGGAAAGGATGTTACTATATCCAATATTTAAAATAGTTTTATTTATGGGAAAAATTTAAATGGTGAACTGTGTTTTAGAATAGAAATGCTATAGTGAATAAGCATGTCTGCTCCTTTAATATCTGTAAATTCTTGTATTGCTTTATTCTTTTGATGTCATTCATCTTCACTTTGAGACATTCTTAGCTAAACTAAGAGGGAAAAAAAGGATATTGTTATTGTGAATCTGTGTCTTGATGTGTGACCTGTATGAAGACTATAGTAATCTGGAGAAACTTGCTTAGAAATTGCTAAGGTGTTCTCTTGAGGGGGCTCCCAGGTGGCGCTAGTGGTAAAGAACCTGCCTGTCAATACAGAAAGAAATAAGAGATGTGGGTTCATCCCTGGGTCAGGAAGAATCCCTTGGAGGAGGACATGGCAGCCCATTCCAGTAGTCTTGCCTGGAGAATCCTGTGGACAGAGGAGCCTGGTGGGCTAACGTCCATGGGGTTGCAAAGATTCACACACTACTGAAGTGACTTGGCACACAGCACCTCTTGAGAGGAGATTCTCATTTAGAGGGCAAAAGCACCTCAAGAGCTTTTCCTCAAATGACACTTACCAGATTCTGAGATGGCATCCTGCTTATACCATTCTCCCTTTGAGGATCAGTTTTAATGAGCCATTATTACTAAAATAATATATCATATTCCTCAAGTGTGTAGGGGCAAAAGCTGATTAAGAATAGTTGCCTTGGAGACGGTGAGTTGGCAGTAATTAAGATTACTTTCTTCACATCCATGCCCACCTTTCATATTCTTCAAGGTTGCCAGCTGCCACCTCTTCTAGGAAACCTTTCCTGATTTCCTTCCAGCCTTTACCACTCAGAAATAATTTTTCCCTCTGCTAAACTTAACTTACAACTTACAACTGTGATCCTTTTCTGCCTACCTGTAATTGTATCAGTTCAGTTCAGTCACTCAGTCGCGTCCGACTCTTTGCGACCACATGAATCGCAGCATGCCAGGCCTCCCTGTCCATCACCAACTCCCAGAGTTCACTCAGACTCACATCCATCAAGTCAGTGATGCCATCCAGCCATCTCATCCTCTGTCATCCCCTTCTCCTTCTGCCCCCAGTCCCTCCCAGCATCAGAGTCTTTTCCAATGAGTCAACTCTTCCCGTGAGGTGGACAAAGTACTGGAGTTTCAGCTTTAGCATCAGTCCTTCGAAAGAAATCCCAGAGCTGATCTTCGGAATGGACTGGTTGGATCTCCTGCAGTCCAAGGGACTCTCAAGAGTCTTCTCCAACACCACAGTTCAAAAGCATCAATTATTCACCACTCAACCTTCTTCACAGTCTAACTCTCACATCCATACATGACCACAGGAAAAACCATAGCCTTGACTAGACAGACCTTTGTTGGCAAAGTAATGTCTCTGCTTTTGAATATGCTATCTAGGTTGATCATAACTTTCCTTCCAAGGAGTAAGCGTCTTTTAATTTCATGCTGCATCACCATCTGCAGTGATTTGGAGCCCTCCAAAATAAAGTCTGACACTGTTTCCACTGTTTCCCCATCTATTTGCCATGAAGTGATGGGACCAGATGCCGTGATCTTCATTTTCTGAATGTTGAGCTTTAACCCAACTTTTTCACTCTCCACTTTCACTTTGATCAAGAGGCTTTTTAGTTCCTCTTCACTTTGTGCCATAAGTGTGGTGTCATCTGCATATCTGAGATTATTGATATTTCTCCCGGCAATCTTGATTCCAGCTTATATTTCTTTCAGCCCAGCGTTTCTCATGATGTACTCTGCGTAGAACTTAAATAAGCATGGTGACAATATACAGCCTTGACATACTCCTTTTCCTATTTGGAACCAGTCTGTTGTTCCATGTCTAGTTCTAACTGTTGCTTCCTGACCTGCATACAGATTTCTCAAGAGGCAGGTCAGGTGGTCTGGTATTCCAACATCTATTTCAGAATTTTCCATAGTTTATTGTGATCCACACAGTCAAAGGCTTTGGCATAGTCAATAAAGCAGAAATAGTTGTTTTTCTGGAACTCTCTTGCTTTTTCCATGATCCAGCGGATGTTGACAATTTGATCTCTGGTTATTCTGCCTTTTCTAAAACCAGCTTGAACATCAGGAAGTTCACGGTTCACGTACTGCTGAAGCCTGGCTTGGAGAATTTTGAGCATAACTTTACTAGCATGTGAGATGAGTGCAATTGTGCGGTAGTTTGAGCATTCTTTGGCATTGTCTTTCTTTGGAATTGGAATGAAGACTGACCTTTTCCAGTCCTGTGGCCACTGCTGAGTTTTCCAAATTTGCTGGCTTATTGAGTGCAGCACTTTCACAGCATCATCTTTCAGGATGTGAAATAGCTCAATTGGAATTCCATCACCTCCACTAGCTTTGTTCATAGTGATGCTTTCTAAGGCCCACTTGACTTCACATTCCAGAATGTCTAGCTCTAGGTGAGTGATCACACCATCATGATTATCTGGGTCGTGAAGATCTTTTTTGTACAGTTCTTCTATGTATTCTTGCCACCTCTTCTTAATATCTTCTGCTTCTGTTAGGTCCAGACTGTTTCCGTCCTTTATCGAGCCCATCTTTGCATGAAATGTTCCCTTGGTATCTCTAATTTTCTTGAAGAGATCTCTAGTCTTTCCCATTCTGTTGTTTTCCTCTATTTCTTTGTATTGATCACTGAAGAAGGCTTTCTTATCTCTTCTTGCTATTCTCTGGAACTCTGCATTCAGATGTTTTTATCTTTCCTTTTCTCCTTTGCTTTTCACCCTCTCTTCTTTTCACAGCTATTGTTAAGGCTTCCCCAGACAGCCATTTTGCCTTTTTTGCATTTCTTTCCCATGGGAATGGTCTTGATCCCTGTCTCCTGTACAGTGTCACGAACCTCATTCCATAGTTCACGAGGCACTCTATCTATCAGAACAAGGCCCTTACATCTATTTCTCACTTCCACTGTATATTCATAAGGGATTTGTTTTAGGTCATACCTGAATGATCTAGCGGTTTTCCCTACTTTCTTCAATTTGAGTCTGAATTTGGTAATAAGGAGTTCATGATCTGAGCCACAGTCAGCTCCTGGTCTTGGTTTTGTTGACTGTATAGAGCTTCTCTATCTTTGGCTGCAAAGAATATAATCAATGTGATTTTTGGTGTTGTCCATCTGGTGATGTCCATATGTAGAGTCTTCTCTTGTGTTTTTGAAAGAGAGTGTTTGCTATGACCAGTGTGTTTTCTTGGCAAAACTCTATTAGTCTTTGCCCTGCCTTAAAAAAAAAAAAAATCTGTATTCTGTTCTGGAAAAGCTGCCTAGAATAGGATATATGTCTAACTTTTCTTGTATCTCTCATAGTTCTTTCTTCTTTTTCTTATTTATTTGGCTGAGCTGAATCTTGGTTGCAGTA
Organism: Nanger dama; assembly: GCA_917880005.1. Lineage (NCBI taxonomy): Eukaryota > Metazoa > Chordata > Mammalia > Artiodactyla > Bovidae > Nanger > Nanger dama. The sequence continues at coordinate 2,105,656 of CAKJTW010000040.1, forward strand.
TGTGGGATCTAGTTCCCTGACTAGGGATCAAACCTGGCCCCCTGCATTGGAAACGGGGGTCCAGGGAAGTCCCTCTCACAGTTCTTAATAGGACGTCTTTCACATACTATGGGAGCTAAGCAAATATTTCCTGATCAAAGTATTTGTGAAATTTACATAGAATAAAGTTAATGATTTTTCAAGGTCATTGTTCCTCTATCTCCTTGAAATGTCTTTTGCCCCAGAGAAGGCTTATGGCAAAAATTACAAAGCTGATATCCAGTGACTAAAGTGAAGATAGCAGTGTAACTGGAAGAAGTACCAGTGCAAGTCGAAAAGTGTCTAGAAATGGAGGTAAGCAACTTTGTAAATCCTTGTAGGTCATGTTGAGTTTGAATTCTGTTACATTCCTTAAAGAGGAAGCATCAAAGGGATTTAAGAGGTGAGTCATTTGATTAAGTTTTAGTTTTGAATGCATTAATCTGTAACAATGAGGAAGATGGTAAGACTGAATGCTGTGTTGCAAGAGATCTAGGAAAGAAAAACCCTAAAATTCTACAATAAAGGCAGTTTAGTTTGATAGTAGTGAATGGACTTAAGCAATACAAATTAAATCTTGGTGTCTTAGTTATTGTGAGTAAAGGCAGAGGGAAGTGTCTTGACCAGGCTTTAGAGATTAGGTGAATTTCAGTTAGAGAAGGAATATCAGAGGAAGAGAGTAGCATTAAGTTTTGTGGCTGAGATGAGTTTTGAACCTACTAAATTCGAACTGTCTGTAGGACAGCCAGTTAAAGATACCCAACAGTGAGTTGGTTATATAAGCCTCAAGCTTAGGGGGAAGTCAGGATTGAGCATGCAGTTTTGAAGTGGGAGTGGTTAATGTTTGCCTGGAGACTATGTATTCTAGAGTTTAAAACCCCATATCTTTGGTGCTTTCTGTGATGACTGCACTAGCCAAGATTTGTTATGTTTATTATATATATATATATGTATATATAAGTAAAATAAATAATTGTATATATAAAATAAATAAAATATTATATATAAATATTATTAAGTATATATTAAAATACATATATAAATTTAAAAGGCTGGAGGGGGTCATGGCAACCCACTGCTGTATTCTTGCCTGGAGAATCCCCATGGAAAGAGAAGCCTGGCGAGTTGCAATCCATGGGGTCACAAAGAGTTGGACACGACTGAGCAACTAAGCACAGCATAGCACATATATATAAAAACCAGCCTCTTTTAACCTGACTCTAATCATGAGGGGGAAAAAGCAAAACAATTTAACTTAAAGAAGACTCTGTAAAACAATTAACATTAGCTCCTCAAAATATCAGTGGTTTGAAAGATTAAAAACAGGAGTTCCCTGGCAGTCCATTAGTTAGGACTCACTGCCAGGTCTCAGGGTTTGATACCTCCTCAGGGAACTAAGATCCCTCAAGCCACAGACTCTACACACATCTGCCGCGAACCCCCAACCCCCCAGCCCCTGCAGCCTCCACAAAAAAAGAAAAAAAAATTTAGAAACATAGTTTGGGGAGTGGTTCTGGGTTGAAGAAGACTAAAAGATACAATGACCAGATACAATCTCATCGTTGATTAATTGATTGATCCTGGATTGTCCCTTTAGAGGACGTTATTGAAGTAATTAAGGAAATTTGAATATGGACTATATAGTAGATAATTTCATCAACATTAAATTTAAGTGTGACACTTTATTTTGTAGGAGAATGTTCTTTTTCTAGAGTGAAGTGTCAGAATGAAACTAAATCAAGTGGTTCAGCATGCAAAAATAAGTGTGTGTATAGGTAAAGAGAAAGATGTAAAACAAATTGGGTTTATATCATAAGTTGTTTTTTTTTTTACTTATGGTAGAAGTGTATTTTTATAAAAATGTCTAGTTTTCCATTGTTCCATTGGCTCTTAAATGTTTCAGTCATGAAATGACAAACAGGTCATTTCTACTCACATCCCATTAACCAGAACCAGTCGCATGGTTCTGCTCTGTTGGTAAGGCTCTGGGACATGTGGACAGCACATGGATACTTGGTGAGCAATAAATGTCTCACATTTTGTAGTTCACCTCGATAAGTACTGAATGTCAATAGTCTTTAAACCTATGGATAATGGCTATTGTTGCCATAACTGCTTATTAAACCATAGGAAAATTTTTATTACTTTCAGTGCCAGAAAGCAGGTTATTACTTTTATATTGACTATTTCTCACATAACCCATTTTTATTTATTACCTTCAAAACTATAAAGTAAATGTAAACTGAATTTGAGGGGAGTCTAGTAATTTGCTCAGTTACAGAGTATATCATTTGGAGAACTTGTGGAGTTTTGAGATTTTTGCTTTGCCATTTTAATTTTAATAATAGCTATATTTAAAATACTATTTTAACTTCAAACTTTCTTTGAGACTTTTAAAAAGGGCATTTCCTCATAAAGGTTTTATTTTTCATTTAAAATTTTATGTTATTTACATTTAAAATAGCACTAGTGTTTTTTCAGTGTGGTTTATTAACCACTTGTATTATATAACCTTGTATACAATCATTTCTTTAATTAAAATTTTGGATAGAACTACAAATAATAGAAAGCTTCATTCTGAATATGTTTGTTATAAATCTATTCCAGAAAAAAACAGTTAACCAGACTCCTCAGTTGACTTGATCCCTCCCTATACCAGCTCTTCCTGCGTATATCTTTTTATCATATTAGGTAAATTATAGGCCTAAAGCTCTTGTTTGATGAAGTTTTGAGGTCAGTACAGGGGCTTCCCTGGTGGCCCAGACAGTAAAGAATCCACCTGCAGTGTGGGAGACCTGGGTTCGATCCCTGGGTTGGGAAGATCCCCTAGAGGAGGGCATGGCAACTCACTCCAGTATTCTTGCCTGGGGAATCCCCATGGACAGAGGAGCCTGGCAGGCTACAGTCCAATGGGCTGCGAAGAGTTGGACATGACTGAGCAACTAAGCACCAGCACAGGTTCAATGCAGTCTTTTGCCCCAGTAATTCTTGGTGGGAGTTTTGTTCTCAAAACAATAGTCTTATGAAAACACACTGAAGATGTATCATAACTATAGAATCAAAGGGAGATCATTATTTTAGTATTAGGAATGTATTAACATTTACATGGGGCTCAGATGGTAAAGAGTCTGCTTGCAATGCAGGAGACCTGGGTTTGATCCCTGGGTCAGGAAGATCCCTTGGAGGAGGGAATGGCTACCCACTCTGGTATTCTTGCCTGGAGAATTCCATGGACAAAAGAGCCTGGTGGGCAGCAGTTCATGGGGTCCCAAAGAGTTGGATACGACTGAGCAATTCAGCACATACACATGCATGCACAAGGTTTACATGACTGGAACAGTTACGTCTTTACCTTTTATTCATTCATAGTCAAAAATAGTGTTAGTAGTGTTAGTTGATAGTCATGTCCGACTCTGCGACCCCATGGACTGTAGCCTGCCAGCATCCTCTGTCCATGGGATTCTCCAGGCAAGAATACTGGAGTGGGTTGCCATTCCTTTTGCCAGAGGATCTTCCTGACTGAGGTATCAAACCCAGGTCTCCTACATTGCAGGCAGACTCTTTACCTTCTGAACTGCAGGGGAAGTCCTCAAGTCAAAAGAGAATTTTTTTAAAAATAGCCATTTGTGTTCATCATTCTCGTTAAAGTAGTTTCTGACCTTTATTTTGATGTAGAAAGATGATACAAATCTTATCACATGGTAGTAGCAGTAACACATGCCTAAGGATCTCCTTGGCATGCCTTTGTGTTTTGTGGAAGTGATGCTAGCTGAACATATCAGAAATACCTTACGCTTATACCACACTCCCTAAGGATCCAGCTGTTAGCTTATAAGTCAGTGAAATCACATCTCATCATTTATTATCATTGGTAGAAAACAGACTAAAAAGCATCTGGTATCCATTTCTTTACCACATCATTATCTCCAGAGGAAAAATATATGTGAAATGACTGTACTTAGTTGTAAATGAATTGTCATTTTATTTGTGGTTAATTTTGCTTTCTTTCTTTTTTCCCAAACCACTTATTTCCTGAAGGAAAGAAAAATTAGTGAAATTTCTTTTTCAGTACACATTATCCAAATTTAAGTTTCCTAATAAAAGCAGATAATTGCTTTATAAAAGTTACAAGTTCATTTTGATGTTGGAATTTGTTTTTCTGGTAATTTAGACAGATAACCTGTATTTTTGAAGTTATTTACTAAATTATTCCTTTAATTGAGAAGAAATGGGCAACTTTTTCTGAAACAAGTTAGCATCTGGCCAAAGTAAAGCCATCTCTTCACTTTTGTATTGGAAATACTGAAGTGTTTAATACCAGTGTTTCACTAGATGAAATTGTCGGACAGAATTGTTATCTCCCCTCCCCTCAAAGGGGGCATATTTAACAGAAAAAGGGTAAAGTAGGAAAGATAAAACTTCAGAACCAAAGGCAGTCCTTCCATATGTTAGTAGACAGTATCACATTGCTATATTTATGTCTTGCCTTACCTTTCTCTTGTTTTACCATGTGTTTCTATAAACTTTATTTTCATCCTTATTTGAAAAGCATAATTTTGAACATATCGTGTGATGAAGTTTACAGTACTTATTGCAATAGAAAAGGAGCTTTTGATTTTGTAGGGAAAGTATGTGGCAAGTTCATGACTGATAACACAAGATATTTGCATTTGAAGTACATTTGTTTACATAAGCACAGAATTGTCTACTTTTTTCCTAACACAGCAAATTGATTCATATGCATGATGAAAAAGCTTCTGACGACATTGCTCTACATATTCTTAATTGCAGTGTTTAAAGAAATAGAACTTTTTAGAACAACACAAACTAGGTGTTTAGTAGTCATCAATACTGGGCTTAATACTCAGTAAGCTGAATATAGACTTTAACAGAACTGTCCTCATTATCTTCTAAAGTTACCTTTTAAAACTTGTCAGATATTATAGTTGATCTTATTAATGCTACAATGGATTGTGACAAGAGGTCTATATAGTACAGTCTTTAATGACTTGGTCCCCGATGCCAGGTTTCCTGGGTTTTAATCCCAGCTCGGCCACTTACTACTTACGAAACTGTGAGTAACATGGGTTGTTATATTTGAAACTCAATAAAATCTCTCTTGCACATTTGATAATATTAATATTCTTTTGCTGTTTTTAAGGTATAGGCTCTCATTTTTAGCTGTTACAGTAGGCAACTTTTTTGGGAAGAGATTCAGTTCAGTTCAGTCGCCCATTTGCATCTGACTCTTTGTAACCCCACAGACTGCAGCAGGCCAGGCTTCCCTGTCCATCACCGACTGCCTGATTGAATCTCCTTGGTTGAAGCTCTTTAAGAGATTGGGGATGTAGATATCAGAAAATTATAACTATTGTACATTACATCCCTGATTTCATGGGCTAAAAAGGAGCTAGGAGCTAAGGAGCTAGTCGCTCAGTCGTGTCCGACTCTTTGCGACCCCGTGGACTGTAACCTACTTGGTAGGCTTCTCTGTCCATGGAATTCTCCAGGCAGGAATACTGGAGTGGATTGCCATTTCCTTTTTACAAGTGACACAAACGCAAGCATCTTCACAGACTGTGTGTTCTTATAAAGTCACTACTGCCATGTCCAACTCTTTGTGACCCTATGGATTATAGCCTGCCAGGCTCCTCTGATCAAGGGATTTTCCAGGCAGGAATACTAGAATGGGTTGCCATGCCTTCCTCCAAGGGATCTTCCTGATCCAGGGATTGAACCCGCGTATTTTACAACTCCTTTACTGGCTGGTAAAATAGTTCTTTGCCACTAGCGCCACCTGGGAAGCGTCTAGGGTTGGCCCCCAAAGTTTGTTCAGGCTTTTCATAATATTTTACGGAAAACCCAAACAAACTTTTGGGCCAACCAAAGTATTTCTGGAAAGTGACACACGCTCTTCACAAAATGACTTTCAAAGACTAAGAAGATATAAATAGATGATGTCAGAACTTGAAAGGCATTTAGGTTTGTGTCACTTGAGAAGTACTTGTTACAAGCATCTTAATGATTTGTGTGAGCATTTCAACAAATAGCCATTTTAAAGAAAGACATTTGGTAAAAAATGGTACACCACTGGTACTCAGTGAAATCATACAGGTAGACCTCACATGAGAATTGAACACTTGAGGATGTATGTGACTCTCAACTTTTGATACTTGATTGTATAAGTTTAGAGTTGATTCTCGATTTCTGATACTTGATTGTATAAGTTTAGAGTTGATTCTTTAATTTTTTTAGTAGGGTGAATTTGGTAATTATTGACTGATACTCTTGATAATAAAGAGCACATTAACATAGAACAAGAAGCAGTGTTCTCAAATGGTCATTATAAGACTTTCATATCTACTTCAAAGAATGGACACAGCATATTCCGTTCTTTTGCTCTTAAAATAGACTCATTTTATAATTGTTTTCCAGCAAAGAATAACTCTGCTCATTGCCAAGACCATCACCACCATTGCACTCCTCATCTCAGTAGCTTGGTTACCTTATATATTTTCAATGACACCTTTAACCTATCTGGGATCTTACATATCTTATGTAAGATGTATGTTTCTTATATTTCTTATATTATATGTTGGTTTCTTATATTTCTTTCATAGACCACCTGAGCCTTTTCTCTCATCTTAAAGTACTTTTTGACTTGTTTTAGCAACTTTTGAAAAAGTTTAAATCATAATGTTTAATCATGAGGCTTAACCATAATGTTTATATCAGACTTTGACGATGTTTAAATCATGCGTAGATTTAAATGTATGTTGCCATGGCCACTCTGCTCTTCACTCCATTTCTTTCACTGCTGCAAAGTTCTTTTGATCTCACTATTCTGATTTTGTCATTATGGACTTATGTAAATTACGTGTTACCATGAGTCAGATAAATTTTCTATTGCTACCCATTTCCTGCCCTCTTGTTTTATACATAATGACCTTGGATTTTGATCCATTTCTTAAAAATTGAGTCCTTATCATAATTTCTGTGCTGGTCTCTTACCATAAATATACTTGTTGGATTTTTGAATAAGGAAAATCATGCTATTAATAGTATAGGTTAAATCTCATTTTGAGGTTACCTAATTTGGGTGTATATTCTTATAAATTTTAGAGTTCATAAAAGCTATGCGTGAAACAAAACTGGAGTTCAGTTTTCCTTTGGCCATTAGTGAGTATTATACTTTTAAACTGGGATAAGTTGTGGGAAGTATCAAGCATACTTCTGTCTGATTTCTCTGTGTTCACTCTGACTTGTTTTCTGTGGTATTTGGGTTTACTACAAAGTAATATAAGGCATAAAACTTATATTAGGTTGTATTCTAGAAGGTGCTGAACTTTCCTTTCCTGCTTACTCATTTTATGAAGCTGGGCAAGTAATAGTCTTTCTGAGATTGCCTTTTTGTTTATTAATGAATTATAGCAATTTTGTTGACAAGGTAAATGATGAAATGTCAAAAAGCAAACCCTTGGAAATTGGTTTACCTTACCCTATTTTTGATACAGGGGATTTTGAAGAATGTAAGTGGTGACATAGTAGATAGGCAGTATGTTTCTAGATTTGAACTATCGCTTGCTTCCACCACCTTTCAGTATTTTTAGGTACTTCCCAGTAATATTTCTGTAGACAGAGTTGAAGAAAAATACATTTGAAAGAGAATTTTTAAAATAACTGAGCCAGTCAAAGTTAGCTTCTGTTTATTCCAATCTCAAACAAGGACAGTGCCAAAGAGTGTTCAAAATATCATCCAGTTGCGCTCATTTCACATGCTAGATAGTGCTCAAAATCCTTCAAGCTAGGCTTCAGCAGTGCATGAACTGAGAAATTCCAGATGTACAAACTGGATTTAGAAAAGGCAGAGGAACCAGAGATCAAATTGCCAACATCCGTTGACTCATAGAAAAAGCAAGGGAATTCCAGAAAAACATCTACTTTTGCTTCATTGGCTGTGCTGAAGCCTTTGACTGTGTGGATCACAACAAACTGTTGGAAAATTCTTAAAGAGATGAGAATACCAGAACTCTACTTGTCTCTTGAGAAACCTGTGTGCAGGTCAAGAAGCCATAGTTAGAACCGGACGTGGAACAACAGACTGGTTCCAAATTGGGAAAGGAGTACGTCAAGGCCGTATATTGTCACCCTGTTAATTTAACTTATATGCAGAGTACATCATGTGAAACACAGAGCTGGAAGAATCACAGGCTGGAATCAAGGTTGCTAGGAGAAATACCAACAGCTTCAGATAATGCAGATGCCACTGTAATGCCAGAAAGCAAAGAACTGCAGAGACTCTTGCTGGCTTAAAACTCAACATTCAGAAACTAAGATCATGGCATGTGGTCCAGTCACTTCATCATGGCAAACAGATGGGGAAGGAAACAGTGACGGATTTATTTTCTTGGGCTCCAAAATCACTTCTGACGGTAACTGCAGCCCTGAAATTAAAAGACTTGCTCCTTAGAAAGAAAGCTATGGAAAACCTAGAAAGTGTGTTAAAAAGCAGAGACATCACTTTTCCGACAAAGGTCTGTGTAGTCAAAGAATGAGTGAATGAAAGTTGCTCAGTCATGTCCGACTCTTTGAACCCCATGGACTATAGCCTGCCGGGCTCTTCTGTCCATGGAATTCTCCAGGCAAGAAGCCGTTCCCTTCTCCGGGGGATCTTCACAACGCAGATATTGAACCCAGGTCTCCCGCATTGCAGGCAGATTCTTTATAAAGTCTGTATTATATACCAACTGTTTAGCTTGAATACGAGACTACAGGGTATTTATTAATAAATGATAAAACCCAGCCAGCATTGGCAGATATATTCACTACTATTTGTAGAAACTTGAAATATAGTAGTATATTAGATTTACAAATAGTCTTATTAATGTTTAGTCTTATAAGGTATAGGATAAGATCCAGTTCTGTGTTTTATTGATGACTAATTTCCGGTCTAGAAGTTCCTAATGAAGGTGGTTAAGAATTCAGTTAGTTGTCTGCATTCTACTAATTGTCCTATAGATGGCATTGTTCTAATTTGTTTGCTCCAGTCTTTGCTTTCCACACAGAACCATTATTGTTTTTATCTTCAGGATTTTAAAATTTGTATCGCCTAAGTGATTAATCAAACTAGATCAGATAATGTGAAATTCAGTGAAAACAGTTAGCTGTTAAATTTGGATAACAGCTGTTTTTCTCCAGATCTAATATCTGAATTTTTAATCCTTTATGTGTTAAAACTGAAGTTAATACAGAATATATTGAATTAAAATTAAATTATTTTATAAAATTATTAATAAAACATTTGAATAGTGTGATTTTTTTTAATGTTTCTTAAGGAAATTTTAGATAAGTTTTCATATAGTTTTATGGGGCTTGCTTGGTGGCTCAGATGGTAGAAGAACCTGTCTGCAATGCAGGAGACCTGGGTTTGACTCCCTGGAGAAGGGAATGACTACCCACTCCAATATTCTTGCCTGGAGAATTTCATGGACAGAGGAGCCTCATGGGCCACAGTCCATGGGGTCGCAAAAAGTCGGACATGACTGAGTGACTTTCACTTAATAGTTTCATAGTTTGTCAGCATTGTAGAAATTCTTTAAAAATTGTGTTAAGTGGTTAGGAGCATGGATTTTTAGATTTGAGTACATCTTTTCACTCTGTCGTTTTTGACTGTGTGAATTTAGGCAAATTGCTTACCTCTTGAAAAGAGTTTCAGTTTTTACAGTAGTCTGCAAGTTGGTAAGGGCAGGGACACTATATTGTCTGGTGTACAGTTGTACTCATAGTGTCTGGTACCTAGTAGGTAATCAATTTTTAATGATGAATAATACCTCTATTGCACGATTGCCATGAAAATTAAATAGTACTCTATGAATATAAAGCAGCTAGTACCTTGCATAGGAGTACTGCTATTAACTGCTGTTGTTATCAGCAATAACAGAAAACTCCCAGTCTAGCTACATGACATGAATTTTCTTAGATCCTCATCTCATTTTGTCTTTCAGAGTTTGCTTTCCCCATCCCCATCCAAGATGTTGCTTCAGTTTTTTATGATATTTCCCAGGGGCCTCTACCAAAGGCGCTTTTCCTTCTTTCTTTCAACATATCTGTATCTTTGTTAATGTAATTTTATATATTTTATATCCGTACTATCATCAGATTAAGAGATAATTGCATTTTTAAAGGACAGTATTTTCCAGTGTTATTAAGCAAGTCATTTTGTCTACTTACACAGGTATTTCATAAATGTAAAGTGGAAAGTTAAAACACTTTTTCTACTATATAATCTCAAAAGACAGTGTTTACTCAAAAAGACAGTGTTTATTGTCTTCTCATTGATTTTTGTATACATTATCTCATTTAATCTTTAAAATAACTGTGCACTGGGTACTATTATCTCTTTATATTTGATAAAACCTTTAAAGAGGCTAATTAAATAATCCCAAGTCATTTACTCTTAAGTGATGGAATTATAATTAAAACCTTTGTTCTTGCCCCTATTCCTGTTGTTTGAAGTCTATTTCTTTTGAGGCTGTGCCAAGAGAAAGTACATACATCCTGCATAACTTTTGGTTTGTGTTATCTGTTCATTTCCCCATGTTCCACTCACATTTCTTGATTTTTTTTTTCTTCCGTTCTTCAGCAAGAACACAATATTCCATACTTTTCTAGACTTCTGAGTCATAAATTTGTTTTAATCTTTTGCTTTGCTTATTTTGCTAGGTATTCATTTGTGAATATTTTCTTTTTTTTAAATTTTTATTTTTACTTTGTTTTGCTTTACAATACTGTGTTGGTTTTGCCATACATTGACATGAATCAGCCACGGGTATACATGAGTTCCCAATCCTGAACCTACCTCCCACACCATAGCATCTCTCTGGATCATCCCCGTGCACCAGCCCCAAGCATCCTGTATCCTGTATCGAACATAGACTGGCGATTCATTTCTTACATGATAGTATACATGTTCCAATGCCATTCTCCCAAATCACCCCACCCTCTCCCTCTCCCACAGAGTCCAAAAGTCCGTTCTAAACATCTGTGTCTCTTTTGCTGTCTCGCATACAGGGTTATCATTACCGTCTTTCTAAATTCCATATGTGTTAGTATACTGTATTGAAAAGGGAACTCTCTTACACTGTTGGTGGGAATGCAAACTAGTACAGCCACTGTGGAGAACAGCGTGGAGATTCCTTAAAATATTGCAAATAGAACTGCCTTATTACCCAGCAATCCCACTGCTGGGCATACACACTGAGGAAACCAGAATTGAAAGAAACACGTGTACCCCGAATGTTCATCGCAGCACTATGTATAATAGCCAGGACATGGAAATATTTTCTTCTTATACCTATTCCTAATGCAGTTCATTCGGTAACTTCTTCATCTTGTTATTCCTGTGAGAATAAATATTTTTCCCTGAGTGGATCTCTTTGGCTCTCTTCACAAAAATCTTAACCACTTTTGAGCATTTGTCACATACATCTTTGTTGACTTTTAGTAACCTGTTTAGCAAGGGAGAATTTTTCTTTTTATTACAATTATTTTATGTTGATTTTAGTTAACTACACTTTTTCTTAAGATTTCACTTTTGTCAGTGACAGAAAGCCACTTCTATAATTACTGTAATCTCAATGATTAGCCTAGTTTAGAACTTAGTTAGCCTTAAAATGCTTCTGTCAGTCTATTCTTTCTTATAGTAGCATTGTACCTGGAAGTTAAAGGAGGCTCTGAATACTAGTAAAATGAATGTGACCATAGCATTTTATGGGAATTACATTTTAGATTTGGTTGCTTTGTAATTTCTTTTATTTGATTGCTGTGTTATATATTATTTTACGCCTTTTCCTCATAATAATAATAATTTAAAGCTGTACTACTGCACTTCTCATTCAGCACTGGGGCTAATATGGTGCAAGGTGCTCTGTGTATGTCGTTTCTGGCCATCAGTGACCATGTAAGACTGCAGCAACTATCCCAACTTGCAGATTAAAAAAATAGACCTCAAAATAGTAAATGACTTGCATAAGTAATAACTATGTATATATTATATTTATGTTCTTTGGTCTTCATGCTCTCACATTAACTAATATACATGTCATTTTTAATTCCCATTATTTGACTGTTAAATCAAGCAATTTTTAAAAGACTTTAAAGAACAGTTTTAGGTTTACAACAAAATTTACGAGAAGCTACAGAGATTTACCCTTTCTCCCACACATGTGTAGCCTTTCCTACCTGTTATCAAAATCATTCACCAGAATGGTGCCCTTTTTTTTTTTTTAAACTAAGGATAAACCTATGTTAACCCATGATAATCACTCAGAGCCTTGGTGTTATATTCAGTACATTCTGTGGATTTGGGCATAAGTATAGTAACATATTGCAGAAGGCAATGGCAGCCCACTCCAGTAATCTTGCCTGGAAAATCCCATGGACAGAGGAGCCTGGTAGGCTGCAGTCCACGGGGTCGCGAAGAGTCTGACACGACTGAGCAACTTGACTTTCACTTTTCACTTTCAAGCACTGGAGAAGGAAATGGCAACCCACTCCAGTATTCTTGCCTAGAGAATCCCAGGGATGGGGGAGCCTGGTGGGCTGCCGTCTATAGGATCGCATAGAGTCGGACACGACTGAAGTGACTTGGCAGCAGCAGCAGCAGCATAGTAACATATGTATTCATGAGAAACGCTAGGCTGGAAGAAACACAAGCTGGAATCAAGATTGCCGGGAGAAATATCAATAACCTCAGATATGCAGATGACACTACCCTTATGGCAGAAAGTGAAGAGGAGCTAAAGGGCCTCTTGATGAAAGTGAAAGAGGAGAGTGACAAAGTTGGCTTAAAGCTCAACATTCAGAAAACGAAGATCATGGCATCCGGTCCCATCACTTCATGGGAAATAGATGGGGAAACAGTGGAAACAGTGTCAGACTTTATTTTTGGGGGCTCCAAAATCACTGCAGATGGTGACTGCAGCCATGAAATTAAAAGATGCTTACTCCTTGGAAGGAAAGTTATGACCAATCTAGATAGCATATTCAAAAGCAGAGACATTACTTTGCCGACTAAGGTCCATCTAGTCAAGGCTATGGTTTTTCCTGTGGTCATGGATGGATGTGAGAGTTGGACTGTGAAGAAGGCTGAGTGCTGAAGAATTGATGCTTTTGAACTGTGGTGTTGGAGAAGACTCTTGAGAGTCCCTTGGACTGCAAGGAGATCCAACCAGTCTATTCTGAAGGAGATCAACCCTGGGATTTCTTTGGAAGGAATGATGCTAAAGCTGAAGCTTCAGTGATTTGACCACCTCATGGGAAGAGCTGACTCATTGGAAAAGACTCTGATGCTGGGAGGGATTGGGGGCAGGAGGAGAGGGGAACGACCGAGGATGAGATGGCTGGATAGCATCATGGACTCGATGGACGTGAGTCTGAGTGAACTCCAAGAGATGGTGATGAACAGGGAGGCCTGGCATGCTGTGTGATTCATGGGGTCGCAAAGAGTCGGACAAGACTGAGCTACTGAACTGAACTGAACTGATCATTATAATATCTTAACAGAGTATTTTCACTGCCCTAAAGTTTTTCTGTGCTTTCTTTATGTGTCTGTTTCTCTCTTCCCCATCTCCCTATCCCTGTCAATCTCTGATCTTTTTTTATTTGCTCCATAATTTTACCTTTTCCTGAACGTCATATATCTGGAATCATACCATATATAGCCTTTTATTGGCTTTTTCATTTAATAATATGCATTTTTCCAGTGGTCATGTATGGATGAGAGAGTTGGACTACAAAGAAAGCTGAGTGCCAAAGAATTGATGCTTTTGAACTGTGGTGTTGGAGAAGACTCTTGAGAGTCCCTTGGATTGCAAGGAGATCCAACCAGTCCATCCTAAAGGAGATCAGTCCTGGGTGTTCATTGAAGGACTGATGTTGAAGCTGAAACTCCAATACTTTGGCTACCTGATGCAAAGAGCTGACTCATTTGAAAAGACCCTGATGATGGGAAAGATTGAGGGCAGGAACAAGAAGGGGATGACAGAGGATGAAATGGTTGGATGGCATCACCGACTTGATGGACATGGGTTTGGGTGGACTCCGGGAGTTGGTGATAGACAGGGAGGCCTGGCATGCTGCAGTTCATGGGGTTGCAAAGAGTCAGACACAACTGAGTGACTGAACTGAACTGAACTGAATATGCGTTTAAGTTTCTTCCATGTCTTCATGGTTTAATAATTCATTTCTTAGAGCACAAATAATATTTCATTGTTTGGATATATCACAGTTTATTCATTCACCCGTGGAGGGACATCTTGGTTGCTTCCAAATTTTGGCAATTAAGAATAAAATATTATAAATATCTGTGTGTAGGTTTTTTGTGTGACCATATGTTTTCACCTTTGGGGGTTATACCAAGGAATGCAATTGCTGGATTGTATGTTTAATTTTTAAGAAATTGTCAAGCTGGCTTCCAAAGTGGCTGTACTGTTTTGCATTCCTTCTGTAGTAAATCAAGAGTTCCTGTTGCTTCACATCATCACTAGCATTTGGTATTTTCACTGTTCGGGATTTTGACTCTTTTTACAGGTATGCATCAAGTAATTTTTTAAAAACCAGTTGGTTGGATAGGATAGTGACAGCAGACTCTGCATTTGTTTTTCATTTATTATTCTCATTTTTTCCTTATTTGAGTATATCACTCCTTACAGTCTTCCCAAGGCCATACTGCTACTTCCTCTTAATCATGTCATTTGTTTGTTTTCTAGAGGGAAGTTACACCTTTATGCTTTAGTTGATTAAATATTTTTAAATGTAAGAAGTTGCTTGCTGTTTTGTAATTTATTAATTTCTCATTGTTCAAAATTCTGTAAATACAAAATGAGATTTTTCTGTTGACAAAAACTTTAGAATATTGTATTATGTATTGAAATTTGCTATCATAATCAGAGAGTTAAGGATTAAAATAGTTGTATGTTGTCTTGTCATTTAAGGAATAAAGTGGGAAATAAGTGTAAAAGAGTACATATATTTGGTTTCCAAAAGGAAAAGAAAATATAGGTTTATTAAATTTCTTTCTTGCTGACTTAATAAAAATGTTTATGACTGTTCCAGTTATCTGCTACTGTGTAACAAAATACTCCAGAGTTTAGTGTGACTTAAATTTAACAGTCATTTTCTTATGTTTAAAGATTTTGTGAGTCAAGAATTCAGGCAGGTCTCAGCATTGTCCATGTGGTGTTGATGGAGACTACATGGGAGGTGTTGAACTCACTGGTTTGTGTGGTCCAAGATGGGTACATCCAGTGAGTGCCACTTGGTGAAGATGGCCGGAGAACTAAGCAGGAACATCAACCAGAGTATAGAATCACCAGCATAGCTTTTGTGATAGTGTGACATTTGATGTAGTGCATCAGAGCTTTCAGTCCAAGTATTTTTAAAACCAATGTTAGTATTATGAACATAATTTTTTTTGGTTCCCTAATTCTTTCCCTTACCTGAGCACTGTAAACCTTTTAACAGAACATAGTCTGTCAGAAACATTATAGTTTTCAATTCTTTTTACAGTTTCTTCACAGACATCTAAAAACTCTTTTTATTGGAGTATAATTGCTTTACAATGTTGTAGTAGTTTCTGCTATACAGTGACAGCCACATGCATATATATATCTCCTCCTTCTTGGACCTCCCTCTCCTACCCCATCTCACCCATTTAGGTCATCACAGAGCACCGAGCTGAGCTCCCTGTGCTATATATTATACATCAGATTCCCACTAGCTATTTTACACATGGTAGTATATTTATGTCAGAATTAATCTCCCAATTCATCCCACCCCCACTTCCCCATTTGTGTCCACATGTCCATTCTCATTAAAAACTGATTTTTATAAAACTCCAGCTTTATTGATAGAGCTGTTTAACATTATCAGTGGATATGCATGCAAGAATAGAATAAGAATAGAAAAAATATAAGTTTAATAAAGGAATTAATTAATTAGAACTACAGGAATTAAAGCTTTATATATGGGTAAAGTGTCAAGAGGAGGAGAAAATTTCAAAGGAGGATGTTATTCAATTCTAGAATAATACCATAGTATCTCACAATTTACAAAGTGGTGAATGCGTACTGGAAAAAGCATAGAAAGATAGGACTGGGGGTGTGCTTTAAGCTTATTGTGCAAAAATAGAGGAAATTAGAACCTGTAGACATTAAAAAAAAATCCTTTTCAAATGTCTGTTTTGTTGTGACTTTCTAATAAGCATAATTCTTTTAAGCACAAACTGTTGAATTATTTGGAGGTCACTGCTGTGAAGTATCTGAAAGAAGTGTGGAAAAATGGACATTGGCTTTGAAATCAGATTAAGTTTGGTTTTCTTAATTCTAGCTTTATCATTTATTTGTAAAATTTCTGTTAACTATGACAGGTTACTAATTTTGAATCTCAGTTTCTCCAATTATTAAGTAATTCTCTTCATGAGGATATTTTGAGTACTAAATGAGATAATAAATATGTAAAGGGCTCAGAGTTTCTTCCCTTTTTCTAGAAAACAAAAGGAACCAACATTGGGATTACAAGAGATTTGCTCATAGGGGGTGAACAATTAATTAATCATTTGTTTAATTGTTTCCTGGATATTTTCCCAATTATTAAAGTGAAAGTCTCTCAGTCATGTCCCAACTCTTTGCGATCTTGTGGACTATATAGTCCATGGAATTCTCCAGGCTAGAAATACAAAGAAGTTCCCTATTATTTCTTCTTTATAATCTACCATTTTCTTCTTTCAATAAAATCATAGTCAGTGCAGAGAATGAGCAGAGTCAGGAGACTGGAATTATACTAGGAGTTTAAAATTAACCTTGCAAGTATGCTCTTGAATGTGTCATTTCATCTCTTTGCTCATATGTATGACAAAGGGATTGGACTGGGTAATTTATAAAGATGCCTTCCCTCTCCTACGTGTCAGTGATTCTGTTCAAAGCAAAGTAATTGTATTGAATGTAACTGCCATCATAGGGACAGTGAAATAGTCTTTGCATGCGACAGGCAGTGAGCTTGCTTAAGTAATATGATTGCTTTCCTTATTCCTCGCCAAAAGTTTTAGTCAGGTGCAGGTTAGAGCTAGTTAATACCACCAAGTCAGTGTTTGTGTTTGAATTCCAAGAATTTCTTCAGTTCAGTTCAGTCACTCAGTCGTGTCTGACTCTTTGCGACCCCCCCATGAATCGCAGCACACCAGGCCTCCCTGTCCATCACCATCTCCCAGAGTTCACTCAAACTCAAGTCCATCGAGTCGGTAATACCATCCAGCCATTTCATCCTCTTTCGGCCCCTTTTCCTCCTGCCCCCAATCCCTCCCAGCATCAGAGTCTTTTCCAATGGGTCAGGTCTTTGCATGAGGTGGCCAGAGTACTGGAGTTTCAGCTTTAGAATCATTGCTTCCAAAGAACACCCAGGGCTGATCTTTAGAATGGACTGGTTGGATCTCCTTGCAGTCCAAGGGACTCTCAAGAGTCTTCTCCAGCACCACAGTTCAAAAGCATCAGTTCTTCAGCACTCAGCTTTCTTCACAGTCCAACTCTCTTAGTATATGCCTAATATGTACAACAAGTTTTTTTTTTTTAATTATGTATGATTATCTTTAAAGAAAAAACGACCTATGGAAAAAATCAGTTCTGTTCAGTTCAGTCGTTCAGTCGTGTCTGACTCTTTGCGACCCATGAACCACAGCACACCAGGCCTCCCTGTCCATCACCAACTCCCGGAGTTTACTCAAACTCATATCCATTGAATCAGTGAGGCCATCCAAACATTTCATCCTCTGTCGTCCCCTTCTTCTTCTGCCCTCAATCTTTCCCATCATCAGGGTCTTTTCCAGTGAGTCAGCTCTTCGCATCAGGTAGCCAAAGTATTGGAGTTTCAGCTTCAACATCAGTCCTTCCAAAGAACACCCTGGGCTGATCTCCTTCAGAATGGACTGGTTGGATCTCCCTGCAGTCCAAGGGACTCTCAAGAGTCTTCTCCAACACCACAGTTCAAAATTGTCAATTCTTCGGCCCTCAGCCTTCTTTACAGTCCAACTCTCACATCCTGCATGACTACTGGAAAAACCGTAGCCTTGACCAGAAGGACCTTAGTCGGCAAAGTAATGTCTCTGTTTTTTAATACACTGTCTAGGTTGGTCATAACTTTCCTTCCAAGGAGTAAGCATCTTTTAATTTCATGACTGCAGTCACCATCTGCAGTGATTTTGGAGCCCCCAAAATAGTCAGCCACTGTTTCCACTACTTCCCCATCTATTTGCCATGAAGTGATGGGACTGGGTGCCATGATCTTCGTTTTGTGAATGTTGAGCTTTAAGCCAGCTTTTTCACTCTTCTCTTTCACTTACATCAAGAGGCTCTTTAGTTCCTCTTCACTTTCTGCCATAAGGGTAGTGTCATCTGCATATTTGAGATTATTGATACTTTTCCCGGCAGTCTTGATTCTAGCTTGTGCTTCATCCATCCCATCGTTTCTCATGATGTAATCTGCGTATAAGTTAAATAAACCGGGTGACAATATACAGCCTTGATGTACTCCTTTTCCTATTTGGAACCAGTCTGTTGTTCCATGTCTAGTTCTAACTGTTGCTTTCTGACCTGCATACAGGTTTCTCAAGAGGCAAGTCCGGTGGTCTGGGATTCCCATCTCTTTCAAAATTCTCCACAGTTCATTGTGATCCACACAGCCAAAGGCTTTGGCATAGGCAATAAAGCAGAAATAGATGTTTTTCTGGAACTCTCTTGCTTTTTCAGTGATCCAGCAGATGTTGGCAATTTGATCTCTGGTTCCTCTGCCTTTTTGAAAACCAGCTTGAACATCTGGAAGTTCATGGTTCACATATTGCTGAAGCCTGGCTTGGAGAATTTTGAGCATTACTTTACTAGCATGTGATATGAGTGCAGTTATGCGGTAGTTTGAGCATTCTTTGGCATTGGCATATCGAGGTATAGTTTGCATAATATGAAAGTCATGTGTTGCAAGTATATGTTGCAATTTAATGATTTTTAGTAAACATTTATTAGAGTTGTACAATCATCAACACAATGCAGTTTTAGGACTTGGCCATGATAACCAAAACACCCCACAAGCCTATCTGTGCTTAGTTCTCACTCCTACACCACTTCCCCAGCCTCAAGCAACTACTGATCTACTTTCTATTTGTCTACATTTTCTGGACATTTCATCTAAAAGGAATCATACTATATATGTAGTCTTTTGTACCTGGCTTCTTTCATTTAGCATAATGTTTTTGAGGTTCTTCCATGGCATAGCATGTATTAGTATTTTGTTCTTTGTTATTGCTAAATGATATTTCATTGTATTAATATGCTATGTTTAGTTTATTCTTTCACTGGTTGATAGACATGTGGATCATTTCCAGTTTTTACTTTTATGAATAAAATTTCTTTCAATTCATAATGAAAAATAGCGCTAAGTCGTGTCTGACTGTTGTGACACCATGGATGTAGGCTGCCAGGCTTCTCTGTCCATGGGATTCTCCAGGCAAGAACACTGGAGTGGGTTGCCATTTCCTTCTCCAGGGGATCTTCCTGACCCAGAACTCAAACCCAGGTCTCGCTCATTGCAGGGAATGTCTTTACTGACTCAGCTACTCGGGAAGCCCATTGAACATTCATGGACAGGTCTTTTTATGATGTATGTTTTCACTTAGGTTCCTAAGAATGGAATTGCTGAGTCATATGATAAATTAACTTTTAAGAAACTTCCAAAATGTGTTGCAAAGTGTCTATACTTTCCTACCAGTAATGTTAAGGGTTCTAATTTCTCCATTTTTTAACCAGCACTTGATGTGATCTGTCCTTTTTATCATAACCAATTTAATGTGTTGTAATATCTTATTGTGTTTTCAATTAGCATATTCTCAATGACTAATAATGTTGAGTGTGTCTTTGTGCTTTTAAGTCACTTATGTGTCTTCTTTGGTGAAATGTCTATTTCAGCAAGTCTTTTCTCTGTTTAAACTGGATTGTTGTCTTATTCAGTTGAGAAAGTCTGTTTGTGTTCTGATACATGAGTATTGCCAAAAATATGATTTCCTTATTATTTTTCCTTGTCTGTGGTTTGTCTTTTTCTTTTCTTGTTGGTATCTATTAAAATGCCAAAAGTTTTTAAGTTTAAGGAACTCCAGTTTATCAATTTTATCATTTTTTCATATTTATGTTATCTAAGAACTCTTTGCCGACACCAGGAGTCAAAGGTTTTCTCTTATATTTTTCTTAAGTGGTTATATTCTTTTAGGTTCTGCATTTAGGTCTTTGATCCATTTGAATTAATTTTTGTGAATGGTGTGGGGTAAGGGTCTGAGGTGGTTTTTTTTTGTTTGTTTGTTTGTTTTTTGAGGAGGTGGCATGTGAGATCTTAATTCCCTGACCAGGGATCAGATCCTCATCCCCTGCACTGCAAGGCAGATAGATGCTCAACTATTGGACTACTAGGGAAGTCTCCAAAATCGAACTTTTAGTTTTGTGATAATTGTAGATTGACATGTGGTTTAAGAAATACTACAGGGAGATCCTTTGTACGGCTTCTTTCAATGGTAACATCTTGTAAAAGTGTACAATAAGGATCATAGTTGAGATATTGAGATTAAAACAATCAAGGTATAGAACATTTCTGTCAGCACAGGGATACCTTTTAGTGCCCTTACTTAATCCCTACCCCTCCCTCCTCCAACCCTTGTAACTTCTTTAAAAGTTTTTTTCCTAAATATTCTTTATGGTGCTATTTTGGATGGAATTGTTTTTCTTATTTTCACATATTTACTAGAAAATAGAAATGTTGATTTTTATACTTTGATCTTATATCTTGTGACCTTGCTAAGTTTGTTTCTTAGTTCTAGTAGTTTTTTAATGATTTCTTAGGATTTTCCACATGCAGGCTAATGTGTTCTGGTAATAACAGTTTTGTTGTTCAGTTGCTGTGTCATTTCTGACTCTAGCGAGCCTATATTCTATGGCCCACCAGGCTTCTCTGTTTGTGAGGTTTTCCAGGCAGGAATAGTGGAGTAGACTGCCTCGTCTAGTCTGAATGTACATAACAGCTTTTAACTTAATTATTAAAGTTTATTATTTCCTGTCTTTGCTGCATTGGCTAGAATCTTCAGTACAACATTCAGAAGAGGTAGTAAGAGTAGACATCTTTGGTCTTCTGCTATTTGGAGGAAAGCCTTCATCATTAAGTATAATGTTTGTTGTAGACTTTTTATAGGTGTCCGTTAATTAGTTGAACAAGTTCTGTTTCTAGTTTTTTGAGCATTTTTGGTACAGTGTTGAGTAATTTGTCGTGTGCTTTTTTTCTGCATCTCATTGAAATGATCATGTAGTTTTTGTTCTTCTGTGAATATAATTTTTGTATTAATTAATTGATCTACAGATCATTAAACCTACCTTGCATTCTCGGGATAAATCTCACTGGGTGATAACATATAGTCCATTTTAGTATAGTGTTGAATTCAATTAGCTAATTTTTTAAGAAGTATATTGATCTACAGTTTTCCTGTGTTTATGTCTAGGTTTGGTATAAGGTAATAATGACCTCAGAGAACAAGTCATTTCTTAAGTATCTCATAAGCTTCATCAGTTGAACCATCTGTTACAAGACTTTTCTTAGTGTGAAGATTTTTAATATGTAGCTCAGTGTCCTTAACTGTTAGAGATTTATTCAGATTTTCTGTTTCTTGTAGTCAGTTCTGGTAGTTGTATCTTCCTAGTATTTTCTTTTTAATGTAAGTTCTCTGATTTGTTGGTTTAAAGTTGTTCATAATATTCCATTGTGATCCTTTTAATTTCTGTAGGAGCAGTAGTGGTTTCTTCTTTGCCATTTCTGATTTTGGTGAGTGGTACCTGCTCTTGTCTCTTATTTTTTCATCATTCTAAGAGTTTGTCAATTTTTTAATTTTTTTGTTCAAAGAACCAAGTTTTGAATTCATTAATGTTTCTCTTGTTTTTCTGAGATTTATTTCATTCATTTTTACTTGAATCTTTACTGTTTCTTCTTGCTTTGGATTTAATTTGCTTTTTTCTGGTTTCTTAAGGCATAGAAACTTAGGTTATTGGCTTGAGACTATTCAAAGACAGGCACTTAAATCTAAATACCGTAATGTAAATACTGCTTCAGTTGTAACATACGAAGTTTGATGTGTTATCTTTTCATTTCTACAGTTCAAAATATTTTTATTTCCCTTCTGTTATCTTCTTTGACCTGGAAGTTTTCCCAGATTTACTTGTTATGGATTTTTAGTTTTATTCTATTATTGTCAGGAAACATCCTTTTTATGATTCTAAACTTGTTTAGATTTGTTTGTGGCCTAGAATGTGGTCAGTTTTGGAGAATGTTCTATGTGTGCTTAAAAAGAATGTGTCTCTGAACAGTCTGGGTGGAGTGTTTGTAAATGTAAGTTAGGTCAACTTGGTTGATAATGTTGTTCAAGTCTTTTGGATTCTTGCTGATTTTCTGTCTAATTCTGTTCATTCAATTTCATTCTTTTACTTTTTGCTTCATGTATTGGTGGTTCTGTTGTTACATATGAGTGAATATATTTGTAAATGCTATATCTTCCCAATATAATTGTGGACTTTTCTATCATTATGAAATGATCCCTCTTTGTCTTTATTACTGTTTGAAAGTAAAAGTGAAGTCGCTCAGTCGTGTCCGACTCTTTGCGACCCCTTGGACGTAGCCTACCAGGCTTCTACATCCATGGGATTCTCCAGGCAAGAATACTGGAGTGGGTTATCATTTCCTTCTCCAGGGGATCTTCCCAACCCAGGGATCGAACCCAGGTCTCCTGCATTAGAGGCGGACGCTTTAACCTCTGAGCCACCAGGGAAGCCCCTTATTACTATTTATTTCTTCTATTTCATCTGCTATTACTATAGCCACTTGAGCTTTCTTTTCATTGCTGTTCATGTGGAATATCTTTTCCATTCTTTTACTTCCAACCTGTTTGTACCTTTGCATTTAAAGTCTTGTCTTTTGTGGAAGCAGTGCCAGTTCGGTCTGTATAGTTTATCCATTGTTTTAATCTTGCCTTTTGAGTGGCATATTCAGTCTATCCCCATTTAATGTGATTACTGATATGATTGAATTTATGCTTGTTGTTGTTGTACAAAGTTGTGTCCAACTCTTTGTAACCCATGGACTGCAGCATGCCAGACTTCCCCTATCCTTCATTATCTCCTGGAGTTTGCACAACTCATGCCCATTGAGTTGGTGATGCCATCCAACCATCTCATCCACTGTCACCCCCTTTTCTTCCTGCCCTTAATTCTTCCCAGCATCTTTTCCAATGAATTGGCGCTTCACATCAGGTGGCCAAAGTATTGGAGCTTCAGCTTCAGCATTAGTCCTTCCAATGAATATTCAGGGTTGATTTCCTTTAGGATTGACTCATTTAATCTCCTTGCTGGCCAAAGACCTCTAAAGAGTCTTTTCCAGCACCACAGTTTGAAAGCATCAATTCTTCGACACTCATCCTTCTTTATGGACCAACTCTCACATCCATACGTGACTACTGGAAAAGTCATAGCTTTGAATATCCAGACCTTTGTTGGAAAATCGATATCTCTGCTTTTTAATATGCTGTTTGGACTTGTCATAGCTTTTCTTCCAAGGAACAAGAAATTTCTTCAATTTTTGGCTGCAATGTAATCCACAGTGATTTTGGAGCCTAAGAAAATAAAATCTGACACTGTTTCCATTTTCCCCCATCTGTTTGCCATGAAGTGATGGAACTGGGTGGCATGATCTTAGTTTACTGAATGTTGAGTTTTAAGCCAGCTTGAACTCTACTTTTTCACCTTCATCAAGAGATACTTCAGTTCCTCTTTACTTTCTGCCATAAGGGTGGTGTCATCTGCATATCTGAGGTTATTGATATTTCTACTGGCAATCTTAATTCCAGCTTATGATTCATCCAGCCCATCATTTCACATGATGAACTCTGCATATAAATTAAATTAACAGAATGAAGTATACAGCCTTGATGTACTCCTTTCCCAATTTGGAACCATTCCATTGTTCACATCCATTCCATTGTTCACAGTTGTAACTGTTGCTTCTTTACCTGCATACTGGTTTCTCAGGAGGCAGGTAAAGTGGTCTGTATTCTCATCCCTCTAAGAATTTTCCACAGTTTGTGATCCACACAGACAGAGGCTTTTGAGTAGTCAGTGAAGCAGAAATAGATGTTTTTCTGGAATTCCCTTGCTTTTCTATGATCCAGAGGAAGTGATCCAAAGGGATATTTAATATCTAAAAGATATTAAATTAAAACATGTTTGCTCCTTGGAAGAAAAGTCAGAACCAACCTAGACAGCATATTAAAAAGCAGAGACGTTACCTTGCCAACAGAGGTCCACCTAGTCAAAACTATGGTTTTTCTAGTAGTCATGTTTGGATGTGAGAGTTGGACTATAAAGAAAGCTGAGCAATGAAGAATTGATGCTTTTGAACTGTGGTGTTGCAGAAGACTCCTGAGAGTCCTTGGACTGCAAGGAGATCCAACCAGTCAATAAAGGAAATCAGTCTTGAATATTCATTGGAAGGACTGATGCTGAAGCTGAAACTCAGTACTCTGGCCACCTGATAGGAAGAACTGACTCATTAGAAGAGACCCTGATGCTGGGAAAGAGTGAAGGCAGGATGAGAAGGAGATGACGGAGGATGAGATGATTGGATGGCATCACGGACTCTGTGGACACGGGTTTGAGTAAACTCCGGGAGTTGGTGATGGACAGGGAAGCCTGGTGTGCTGCAGTCCTTGGGGTCACAAAGAGTGGGACACAACTGAACTGAACTGAAAGGGTATTTGCAGTTTGATCTCTGATTCCTCTGCCTTTTCTAAATTAAGCTTGTACATCTGGAAGTTCTTGGTTCACGGACTGTTGAAGCCTAGCTTGAAGGATTTTGAGCATAACCTTGCTAGCATGTGAAATGAATGCACTCTGCAATAGTTTGAACAGAACCCATCTGCCAGTCCAGGATACTTAAGAGATATACGTTCAGTCCCTGGGTTGGGAAGATCCCCTGTAGATGGAAATGGAAACCCACTCCAGTATTCTTGCCTGGAGAATCCCATGGACAGAGGAACCTGACAGGCTACAGTCCATAGGCTTGCACACAACAGAAGCTGCTTAGCATGTTGAACATTCTTGGCATTGCCCTTCTTTGAGACTGGAATGAAAACTGCCTTCTTTTGTGCTGAATATTATTTTAGTGTACCATTTAAATTCCTCTCTCCTTTTTTTTTGTTTTTGCCACTTTTACAAGTTATTTTTTAGAAGTTGCTCTATGGGTTACAATATGCATCTCAGCTTATCACAGTTTACCTTTATAGCTGAATTTTTATACCAATAGAATACTGGAAAATGAAAATTTAAAATTAGACTTGTCTAGAATGATAGTACTAAATAAAAGTTCTTTCTGAATAATCATATTTTTAATACATTGATAATTCTTACTTTTGTCTTTCATTTTTATGTTTTGTTCTTTTGTTTGTTTTGAAGTGTAGTTTATAATATAATGTAAGTTTCATATGCATAACAGTGATTCACAAGTTTTAAAGGTTGTACTCCATTTATAGTTATTATAAAATACTGGCTGTATTCCCTGTGCTATGCTATCCTTATAGCTTATTTGTTTTATTCATAGTGCTTTGTACCTCTTAATCCCACCTCTATCATGCCCCTCTCCTCTTCCTTCTCTCCACTGGTAAACACGTGTTTTTTCTCTGTATCTGTGAATCTGCGTCTTTTTTGTTATATTCAAGTTTATTTTTTTGAAGTAAGTCATATCACATAATA
This sequence comes from Nanger dama, assembly GCA_917880005.1. Classification (NCBI taxonomy): domain Eukaryota; kingdom Metazoa; phylum Chordata; class Mammalia; order Artiodactyla; family Bovidae; genus Nanger; species Nanger dama. The sequence continues at coordinate 2,131,542 of CAKJTW010000040.1, forward strand.
CGTGTCTTTCTCTGTTTGACTTTACTTAAGCATAATAATACCTTCCAAGTCCATCCACATTGTTGCAAATGACAAAATATCCATTTATCTGTTGATGGACACTTAAGACTGCTTATGGCTATTATAAATAATACTGTTAGATACATTGGGGTGCCCATATCTTTTGAATTAATGTTTGTTTTATTTATATCTATACCCAGGATTGGAATTGCTGAATCATATAGTAGTTCTAGTTTTTTGAGGATGCTTCATGATGTTTTCCCCACTGGTTCCACCAGTTTCCATTTCCACCAACTGTGCACAAGTTACCCTTTCTCCTCATCCCTGCCAGTCTGTTACTTATGTTCTTTTTGTTGATATTCGATCTGACAGGTGTGACGTTATATCTCATTGTCATTTTGATTTGCATTTCTCTGATTAGTGATGTTGAGCATCTTTTCTTGTGCCTGTTAACTATCTGTGTGTCTTCTTTGGAAAATGTCTGTTCAGGTCCTCTCCCTATTTTGTTTATTTTATATTTCTAAGGTATGATATTGTTCTAGTGTATTTTTTGTGGTAGGTAACTATATGTGTCAGTATTTAATAGAATTTATATCTAAAGCTGTTATCAGAGGCTATATTTAGTTCTGCTATTATGTGAGTTTCGTAGTTGTAATAAATTCCATTTCTCCATTACAACAGCTATAGTAATATTTCTCCAAACTGCTGCTCCCCATATTTTGTAAATATGCAGCATTCCTGTTTCTTATGTACAGTAAGCAAGCTGGACTAGTAATGCTTAATTTTTCCTCTACCTTGAAGTTCTCTGATTCTATTTAGTCAAAAGTATCTTATGGAAATTATAGTATTTAATTTGAAACATTTACATATCTTCCCTGGTGGCTCAGACAGAAAAGAATCTTCTGCAGTGCTAGTGACCCCAGTTCATTCTCTGGGTCACTAAGATCCCCTGGAGGAGGAATGGCTACCCACTCCACTATTCTTACTTGGAGAATTCTTGGACATAGGAGCCTGGCGGGCTACAGTCCATGAGATTGAAAAGAGTTGAACATGACTGATTGAATAACACTACCTATTTAAAACTTACCCAGTGTTGGCTGATGTCTAATCGATAGCAGTAGAAACGTTTCTGGGCTTTAGTCTAGAAGAACTTAATCTCTTAATTTCAAGAAGAAAAAGGAGGCTTGTAAATTTAGGAGCCCCATCACTTGCTGAAAGTAGATGTTTGTTTTTAGTAGCAACTTAATGGTAATTTTTGTTAAAGGATTTAATTTTTAATGTAATAATTAAATCTAAGACTGAGCATATTTTAGTTGTGGTTTCAGAAATCAGTAGTGAAAGCTACCAGAGTTCATTTAATTCAGCATAGATAAGGTACCAAGTGGATTTGATTTTTTAAAACTGTTTTTGTGCCCTCATCAGCACTATAGCATTAATGTTTGATAAGTAAGAAACTAGTAATATTACTAGCTTCTTTTTTGTAATAGAATAAATTATGCTTTATCACACTGCAAAATTGTGGCATTGTGAAAATAAAAACATAGAGCTGTTTTGAGTTTTGATCTAGATTTTTCCAAGGACTTAAAATTTTTTACTTATTTATTTGGCTGCACCAAGTCTTTGTTGCAGCATGCAGAATCTTTCATTGAGACATGTGGGATCTAGTTTCCTAACCAGGGATCAAACCTGGGCCCCTTGCATCGGGAGTGTGGAGTCCTAGCTTCTGGACCACCAGGAAAGCCCCTAGATTTTTCCAAGGATATTAAATTACCAATTTATGTAAACACTAACTAATTTTTCTGTTTTCCTTAATACGATACTGAAAGCACGAAGAAGTATTCTAGTGTTTAACTATAGGTTTCCCTTAAAATTTGATTCTCTTACCAGTAAAAGCAAATATGAGGCTGATAATAAGCCTAACATACGAGGATCATTGTTTTAAGATCATCTGATTATGTTCAGTCATGACTCCCTGATCATCACCCTAAATATGAACTATGGACGGAGGTTCGTGACATTGTACAGGAGACAGGGATCAAGACCATCCCCAAGAAAACGAAATGCAAAAAGGCAAAATGGCTGTCTGAGGAGGGCTTATAAATAACTGTGAAAAGAAGAGAAGCAAAAAGCAAAGGAGAAAAGGAAAGATAACACCCATTTGAATACAGAGTTCCAAAGAATAGCAAGGAGAGATCAGAAAGCCTTCTTCAGCAATCTGTGCAAAGAAATATAGGAAAACAATAGAATAGAAAAGACTAGAGATCTCTTCAAAAAAATTAGAGATACCAAGGGAATATTTCATGCAAAGATGGGCTCGATAAAGGACAGAAATGGTATGGACCTAACAGAAGCAGAAGATATTAAGAAGAGGTGGCAAGAATACACAAAAGAACTGTACAAAAAAGATCTTCACGACCCAGATAATCACGATGGTGTGATTATTCACCTAAAGCCAGACATCCTAGAATGTGAAGTCAAGTGGGCCTGAGGAGGTATCATTATGAACAAAGCTAGTGGAGGTGATGGAATTCCAATTGAGCTATTTCAGATCCTTAAAGGTGATGCTGTGAAAGTGCTGCACTCAGTAAGCCAGCAAATTTGGAAAACTCAGCAGTGGCCACAGGACTGGAAAAGGTCAGTTTTCATTCCAATCCCAAAGAAAGGCAGTGCCAAAGAATGCTTAAACTACAGCACAATTGCACTCACCTCACATGCTAGTAAAGTAATGCTCAAAACTCTCCAGGCCAGACTTCAGGAATACGTGAACCATGAACTTCCAGATATTCAAGCTGGTTTTAGAAAAGTCAGAGGAACCAGAGATCAAATTGCCAACATCTGCTGGATCATTGAAAAAGAAAGAGAGTTCCAGAAAAACATCTTATTTCTGATTTATTGACTGTGCCAAAGCCTTTGGCTGTGTGGATCACAATGAACTGTGGAAAATTCTGAAAGAGATGGGAATCCCAGACCCCCAACCTGCCTCCCGAGAAATCTGTACGCAGGTCAAGAAGCAACAGTTAGAACTCGACATGGAACAACAGACTGGTTCCAAATAGGAAAAGGAGTACGTCAAGGCTGTATATTGTCACCCTGCTTATTTAACTTCTATGCAGAGGACATCATGAGAAACACTGGGCTGGAGGAAACACAAGCTGGAATCAAGATTGCCGGGAGAAATATCAATAACCTCAGATATGCAGATGACACCACCGTTATGGCAGAAAGTGAAGAACTGAAGAGCCTCTTGATGACAGTGAAAGAGGAGAGTGAAAAAATTGGCTTAAAGCTCAACATTCAGAAAAATAAGATCATGGCATCTGGTCCCATCACTTCATGGCAATAAATGGGGAAACAGTGGAAAGAGTGGCTGACTTTATTTGGGGGGCTCCAAAATCACTGCAGGTGGTGATTGCATCCATAAAATTAAAAGACGCATACTCCTTGGAAGGAAAGTTATGACCAACCTAGACAGCATATTAAAAAGCAGAGACATTACTTTGCCAACAAACATCTGCCTCCTGAAGGCTGTGGTTTTTCCAGTAGTCATGTATGGACGTGATAGTTGGCCTATAAAGAGAGCTTAGTGCCGAAGAATTGATGCTTTTGAACTGTGGTTTGGAGAAGACTCTTGAGAGTCCCTTGGACTGCAAGGAGGTGCAACCAGTCCATCCTGAAGGAGATCAGTCCTGAGTGTCCGCTGGAAGGACTGATATTGAAGCTGAAACTCCAATACTTTGGCTACCTGATGTGAAGAACTGACTCATTAGAAAAGACCCTGACGCTTGGAAAGATTGAAGGCAGGAGGAGAAGGGGGACAACAGAGTATGAGATGGTTGGATGGCATCACCGACTCAGTGGACATGAGTTTGAGTCAACTTCGGGAGTTGGTGATGGACAGGAAGGCCTGGCGTGCTACGGTCCATGGGGTCACGAAGAGTCAAGACACGAGTGAGCGCCTGAACTGAACTGAGCTGATGTATGGGCAGGTCCTTACTTAGATACATGTAACACACAAGTTCATTAAAGAAAAAGATTGTGAAGCACAGTAGTAGAGGTTGGTTTCAAAGAAGAGCTGGAGGTTGGAGAATAGGTAGAGTTTGTTTGGTATAGAAAGGAAAAAGAACAATATAAGGAAATCTATTCATGCAAAGTTTGACGATAAGCATATTTTGGAATCAGTGAAAAGATCAATATGGCAAGAATGGACAGTTTATGTTGGAACAGAGGAAAATATAAATAGAAATAAACTAAAAATGAGGAAAAGGACTTTGGAATTAAGTTTGTAGATGTTTTTATTGAGGTTCCTTATGGAAATAAGTAATAAAAACAGTTCTCAGATTTCAGTAGTGACACAGTGGAAGGTGTTCTTTACTTGACTTCTACAAATATATTGTATTTGAATTCCTATATCGACACCGCTGCCAAAATAAAACACAAGTCTTATAAAAGGCAAGTTTTAAGAGTTCTCTTTAATCTTTTTGTCTTAGAATATATCCCAGTGTATTAGTGTACCAGGGCTGCTGTTAAAATTAACATAATTTTGGTGGCTTGAAACAACAGGATTTTATTCTCTCACAGTTCTAGGGGCCATAAGTCTAAAATCAAGGTGTTAACAGTCTCATTCTCCCCGCTGGGGCTCTGGGTAAGAATGCTTCCTTGCCCTCTTCCAGCTTCTCGTGGCTCCAGCCATTGCTTGGTTTGTGGCTGCGTAACTCCAGTCTCTCCTGGGCCTTCTTCACTGTGTGTCAGTGTGTCTCCCATTTCTGTCTTTCATAAGAATACATTCATTGGATTTGGGGTCCACCCAAATTCAGGATGATCTTATCTTGAGATTCTTACATTTGAAAGACCCTTTTCCCAAATGAGGTCACATTCATTGATTTAGGTGGACATATTTTGGAGGAGGCCTTACAGTTCAACCCACCACACTCAATAATTTTATACAGTCAGAGTCCTATGGTGAGAATTACTTGGTTAAGTTTTTTTGTGTGTGATGATGTTATTCAGTTCAGTTCAGTCGCTCAGTTGTGTCCAACTCTTTGTGACCCCATGGACTGCAGGATGCCAGGCTTCCCTGTCCATCACCAACTCCCCGGAGTTTACTCAGACTCATGTCCATTGAGTCAGTGATGCCATCCAACCATCTCATCCTCTGTCGTCCCCTTCTCCTCCTGCCTTCAATATTTCCCAGGATCAGGATCTTTTCAAATGAGTCAGTTTTTTGCATCAGGTGGCCAAAGTATTGGAGTTTCAGCTTCAGCATCAGTCCTTCCAATGGATATTCAGGACTGATGAATGAATATTAAGGACTGATGATTATATTATTTGATAATATAGTTATGCTGCTTGTGTTTGATTTTAGAGTTTGATTTTTTGAAATTTGATTAAATACTGATTTCTGAATGTAACATTTACATGGTTCCAAAGTCAACCCAATAGGGAAGGTATTGGGAAGGTATACTGAAGAGCCTAACTACAATGCCATTCCCACCTTCTCTAAGGATAATGATTACATTACTTTCAACCTTGTCTTCCTTGATTTCTTTTTATGATTAAGCACTACCTATACGTATCCTCATTTCTCCTTCATTCAGGAAAGATTGCATTCTGTATACATTTATTTTGTACTTTTTTTTTTCACTTAGTTTTTCCTAGGAATTATTCTGTTTCAGTTCATAGTTCTCATTCTTTTAAACTACTATATAATATTCCATGATGTGGATGTACTGTACAGTCAGATTCCTGTGCTGAGACCTTAGATTGTTTTCAAATTTTTATATTGCAAATAACGCTGTAATGAATAACATTTTGCATATGTTCTACATATTTGTGGAGGGTCAGCTTCTAGAAATGGGATTACTGAGTCAAAAGTTTATGTAAATGTATATGTGTGTGCTGTGCTGAGTCACTGTAGTCGTGTCCGACTCTTTGTGACCTCCATGGACTGTAGCCCACCAGGCTTCTCTGTCCATGGGGTTTTCCAGGCAAGAATTCTGGAGTGGGTTGCCATTTCCTCCTCCAGGGGATCTTCTCCACCCAGGGATTGAACCACTGTCTCTTTGTTCTCCTGCATTGGCAGGCGGGTTCTTTACCACTAGCGCCACCTGGGAATCCCATGTAGTTTTGATATATATGCCAAATTAAACTACATTTTGCATTCTAGCCAGCACTGTATGAAAGTACTTTCTCAACAGCATCCGTAAGAGTGTGTTAACATTTCTCATTTATCAGGTTGGCTGGAATTCAGAAACTTGCTCTCAGTATAGTTTTAATTCTTGTAGTAACGGTAAGGCTGAACATACTCTTTTGCGTGTTTAAGCGCCACTTTATTAAAGCTTTTATATCTGAATCATTTGAATGATGACAAATTGTTTTTGAAATACTGAGTCTACATCTTAATTAATTTTTATACTTTCTGCTCTTCATTTACATTTGTTCTGATCTTTAAAATGAGATCTATTCATTGAGTTATTATGAAGATCAAATGAAAAAAAAGGGGGGGTGGAGGAGAATGTAAAGCAACAGGCACAGTGCCCAGCACGTACTTAGCAAGTAGTCAATACATATTTTTTTCTCTCCTTCTATACCTCAGTTTATGTACATATACTGCCTAATAGTAGGCAGTCGAGTGTGTGTCCAAGGTGGGGCCAAGGGGCAGCGGGTGAAAGTGTATTTAGAGAGGGAAATGGAGGGAGAGAGGGAAAGATTTTTCTGTAACAGAGAATTTATGATGTGTTAAATAGTATAGAGAATATTGCCTAGAGTAAAAGGAGCCTGGCGGGCTGTAGTACATGGGATTGCAAAGAGTCGTACTCGACTGAGCACACACACAAGATGTTTTATTAACTTTTTGGCTTTCATATTCTGAAAATTGTAATAACATTTTGCATAATCTGTTGTTAGTAGAAATTTGGCAACATGATCCATGTGTTAGAGCAGCATCAGACTTTTTCCAAAGAAGATTCTAACCTCCCTGACGTTTCTATGTAGAACATATTTTGAGTAAACTCCTTAAACTTCGTAAAGTTACCTCTCTTCATTTTCCTTGCCTAGATTGGTTGGTTAATAAAACATACATTGTTACCCTTAGTAATATTGCGTGTTTGTTTTCCATTTCAAACATGTACTCTGGACCATCTCAATTTTTGAAAAGTCCAGTTCTGAGAAAAATTAATGGACTGTTCAGTGGCAACGTTCTGTCCATCCATTACTCTGAATATTTACAGTTTTACTCTTCAATAGAACCATTCTATTAGAGATCTGTGTACTTGGATGGATTGTGTTATTTTGGCCCCTTGTTGATTTGTTTTTACTGAATTGTCTTTTTAAATGGATGTGATTTAAAAAAAAAAAAAAAGCAAAGTAGCTCGAAACATTTGGGGAGGTTTTTTTAGGGATACCTTCAAGGACTTTCTTCATTATATCATCCAGAATCTTCTTTATGTGAACTCACTGGTGAAATTTCCCTTAGATTTCCAGCATCTTGGAAAAGCTATACTTTGCCTGAACAGTTGATTCACTTTTTATAGACACTATGTATTTGCTTCTTTTCATTCCTAACTAGGAAACTTAAGCCGTATTTGAAGGCCAACTCTTGGGAGTTTTGGAGAGCATTATACTGTTGCTTTACTCTGTACTATTTTTATTTATTTTCTTTATTCCAGTGTATCCTTTGTTCAGAATCTTTCACTTCTTTATCTTTCAACCTATGTATTCTTCTGGTAAACTGTTTCAAATCCTTATGGAACAACACAGAATGTGATACCTATATTTATGAATGCATGTACATGTGCATGTTACACCTTTACAACCTGAAAGTTGTCCTAGATTCCCTCTCTCTCCACATCCAAGTTGTCTGTAGATTAATCTCGTTCTGCATATCTGCCCTTTTCTTGCTATTAACCTTGCTTTCTCTTTGTTCAAGTGGTAGTTTATTTCCTGCCTAATTGTTCTTCCTTCTTCTAGTACCTTTCTACAAGTTTAGCACCTTCTCTTCCATAGTGCTGCTATAGATAATGCTCTAATATCAGAATCTGTTCATATAATTTTCTTAAAGTGTGTCGAATTTGGACTCCTTAACCTAGCACATAGGCTTTCTTATAACCTGGCTTTGGTCTGTTTAACCTCCCTCAGCCCACATGCACAGCATGCAGCTTCACAGCTTTCTCCCTTTGCACTTGCTTTTCCCTCTGCCCACAACACCGTTCCCACTCTTCATCAATACCAGGCTTTCAAAATTCATTACAAGTGGCATCTTCCTCAGAAGGTTTTCCCTGTCTTTTAGCCTAGTAGTTACCACTGTGGCCCTAGGATCAGTAGCGTTAGCATCATTGGGAAATTATTAGAAATGCTAAATCCTTGGCTATTACTCAGGGCTTACTCAATTAGAAACTGGGCATAAGACCCAGCAATCTCTGGTGCCTGTTGGTTTTCAGACTTTAGCAAGCATCAAAATCACCTTGCAGGGGAGTGTTCATAAAATATCAGCTTCCATCTCTGAAACATCTTGGAATGGGTGGATATGATAGATTGTATTAACAGCTCCAGGCCTTCACCCCTGCCTGCGTCCAGGCTCTTTCCCAAGTGATTGTGTAGTTCCTGCCAGTGACATGACCAAAGGTTTGAAAAAACATTTGTAAGATCGTGCTTGCACTTTTTGTGTCTCTGCCATCACGGAAAACCAACATGTCTAGCCTGACCCACTGGTTCTAGGAGGAGATTGAGAGCTTTAAGTTATTTAGCTTTCTATTGGGTATATACCAAGGAGTGAAATTACAGGGCCTAGGGTAATCACCCAATAGATAATGTCCCTTTTCCAGAGAATGTGTACCCATTGTATATACTCCCACCAGCATTGTGTGAGCATTCCTGTTGTACTATGCTGTCATTGCAATAGTTGATTACTTTCTAACTTTAAATATATCTTACTCTGGTTGTCATTTACATTTTCTTAAAGACTAATGAACTAAAGCACCTTTTCGTATGGAAAATTAAGCTCTCTGAGGCCATACAGGAATTATCTGTTTAGTTCACTGCTGTATCCCTAGCTGCAACAGTGCATTGCATATTGTAGGCACTCAGTAAATATTTGTTGAATAAATAGTATAAGAGCAAAACTTGGTGAACGTCAAATTGAGAATTTGCTGACTTTGGCTAATAATTTATTCTGTGACCATATTCAACATACCTACTGTCACTAGGTCTTGGTTTTCTTTAGATGTTTGTTTCCCAGAGATATTTTTCACCTATGAAATTGTGTGATTCTGCAATTTATAAATTGTTTTTCACATTTATATTGTTTTGCAACTCATGTTTTACTTATTTTCTCTCGATTCTCTCTTTTTTTCTTTAATGTGCTTGGCTTACAATGATACACCAGTAACAGCACAACTAGTGCTCTCTCTGAATAGTACTCTCTACTAAATAGAATCAGAGCACCTCTCTGAAGAAAAGGCTGGTTTCCACTATTGGGATAGGAAAGGTATGAGATGAAGTTGGCATACCTTATTGCACTGAAAAGTAAGGAATCTCTTAAAGAGTGATAGGACATAACAGAAATATAGGAAAGTCAGCTTGGAGAAGCTGCTGCTAAGTTGCTTCAGTCGTGTCCGACTCTGTGCTACCCCATAGACGGCAGCCCACCAGGCTTTCCCATCCCTTGGATTCTCCAGGCAAGAACTGCCCCTGGCCAAATCCGGGAAAATTTTGAGCATCAAAATAAATGAATAATAATAGATTGCAACTCATTCAGTAAAAAGAAATTGCCCAGTCCATACTGACATGAATGAATAGGGAGGAAGGGAAATGTCCCGTTACAGTAGAATGACCAGAAATAAATAAAACATTGATAGAAAATTATTGATAGTATTAAAATTAAGTAGTATAAGTTCAGTGAGAATTAGGTATTTAGTAGTCTCCTTACACAAGCCTCTCTCCACAAACTGCAGACGGGTAACTTAATAATGGAGAACATGGCCCACACTGCATTAATCAAGTGATCAAAGTTAACATCATCAAATTAGCAAAAAACTGGTATCAGATGCTTCCTGTTATAATGCACTAGGAGTCTATGATAATACCTACTAAAACATATCACTGGAATTCCAGATCTATGGATTATACAAACAAGTCAATAAATGCAAAGAAAGTACAGGGAACCAATCTAAATTCAAGAAGACTTAAAGTCATGACAGCTGAATGTTATATTTGATTCTAGGTTGGTTCCTGAACCAAGGGAAAAAACAGTTAAAAAGAATATTATTGGGACAGTGGCTAGAATAGGGACTTGGGATTAGATATTATTTTATAAATGTTAAATTTCATAGTTTTTTCCATTGGCTTCTTGTTATCTAAGAAAATGTTCTTGCTCTTATGAAATACATTTGTTGTTGCTCAGTTGTGTCTGACTCTCTGCGATCCCATGGACTGCAGCACGCCAGGCTTCCCTCCCTATCTTTCAGTATCTGCTGGAGCCTGCTCAAACTCATGTCCATTGAGTCTGTGATGCCATCCAACTCTCTCATCCTCTGTTGCCCCCTTCTCCTCCTGCCCTCAATCCTTCCTAGTGTCAGGGTCATTTCTAGCGAGTTGGCTCTTCTCATCAGCTGGCTGCAGTATTGGAGCTTCAGCTTCAGCATCAGTCCTTCCAGTGAATACTCAGGTTTGATTTTCTTTAGGATTGACTGGTTTGGGATTGGAATGAAAGCTGCCTTTTCCAGGAAATACATAATTGAGGATTGAGAGAAATGGACTCTGATACCTCCAACTTGCTCTGAAATAGTTGAGGGGGATACACACACACACAGAGGAGGACAGGGAGGAGGAAGGGTTTGTGAAAGGTAAAGCAGACAGGCAAAAGGTAAGCAGGTGGTGAATCTGGGTAAAAGTTAACGGCAGTTTCTTGTACTTGTATAGCAGTTTTGTTTAACTCTGTTAACTTTTTGTAAGCTTGAAATTATATCAAAATTAAAAGTTATCTCTTCAACTAAGAAAATTTTTTAAAAAAGAAGCCTTCAGTAAAACAAACAAACAAAAACTTTATGCCTGTAAATTGCTTTGCAAAATTTCTAAATCAGCTATCAGAACTTTTAACTTGGTTCGATAATAAAAGCCCATAAAGTGAATGAACTAGGTATTGTTTAGAACCCAGACTGTAATGGGCTTTTAATGATTCTTTATTTTGAAATAATTGCAAATTCATAGGAAGTTGCAAAAAGAAGAGTATGAGGATATCATGTGTACCCTTATTAATCCAACCTCCAACAAAAGTAACATTGTATTATCATTTCAAAACCAGGAAATTGACATTTGTACAATCCCGTTTATTCAGATTTAGCCAGCTGTGCATGTATTTTGTGTTTGTTTCTATATAGTTTTATCCTAAATGTAGTTTGACAGAGGGACTGAGCACAAGCACACAGACAAGTAGTTATATGTAAACACTGCTGTACTCAATATAGAGAACTGTTCTGTCACCACAAGAACCACTTCCTTGTACTGTCACTTCATAGTCACACCTGCATTCCCCATCTCCAAGTTCTGGCAGCCACTGATCAGCCTTTCATCCTCATGTTGGTATGTCAAGAGTATCCCGTGAATGGAATCATACAGTATATATTTTTGAGATTGGCATTTTTCACTCAGTATAATTTCCATGCGATTCATCCAAGTTGTTATGTGTGTGAATAGTTGGTACATTTTTATTGCTAAGTAGCATTCTATGGTGTAGATTGACCAACTTGTTTAGCCATTCGTGCACTGAAGGTCATTTGGGTTGTTTCCTGTTTGGGGCTATTACAGATAATGCTGCTGTGAACATTGATGTGCAGGTTTTTGCATGAACGTAAGTTTATTTCACACAAGAAACATGTTTTGGTTTTACTTTTTTTTAACTTAGCATTCAGTTGTATGTTTAAAAGTTTATTCTGAGGCAGTAATCTTCATACCTTGTTGTTGTTGTTCAGTCTGCAAGTCATGTCCAACTCTTTGTGACCCCATGGACTGCAGCACACAAGACTCCTCTGTCTTTCAGTATCTCCCAGAGAGTGCTCAAACTCATGTCCATTGAATTGGTGCTGCCATCCAACCATCTCATCCTGTCACCTTCTTCTCCTCCCCTCAGTCTTTCCCAGTATCAGGGTCTTTTCCAGTGCAGCTCTTCATATCACGTGGCCAAAATATTAGAGCCTCAGCTTCAGCATCAGTCCTTCCAATGAATATTCAGGGTTGATTTCCTTTAGGTTTGACTGATTTGATCTCCTTGCTGTCCAAGGGATTCTCAAGAGTCTTCTCCAGCACCAAAATTGGAAAGTCTCAATCCTTCAGCATTCAGCCTTTTTTATGGTCCAATTCTCTCAAATTTGACACGACTGTTGGAAAAACTGTATTTGTGACAAACCATTTTTCCTTCTAGTCTTTTAAATCCATGTGTAATTTTGTAAACATAGTGAACTGAATTCAAGTTAGTATCTTTCAGGAGTATGTAGAGTCTCTATGAAAACAGAGAAATGGATTCAAAAATTAAGGAACTACAGTTGCTGTATTCAGTAACTAAGATATGTTTGTAAATGGCCAGTTCAGTTCAGTCGCTCAGTCATGTCTGACTCTTTGCAGCCCCATGGACTGTATGTAACATGCCAGGCTTCCCTGTCCATCACCAACTCCCAGAGCTTGCTCAAACTCATGTCCATCAAGTTGGTGATGTCATCCAACCATCTCATCCTCTGTCGTCCCTTTCTCCTCCTGCCTTTAATCTTGCCCAGCATCAGGGTCTTTTTTTTTTTTTTTTTTTTTTTTTTAAGTGGCATGATTCGCCATCAAAAGCGCCTTGCCCTGCCCTGTTAGGCTAGGTATGATCTAATTTATATGTACCTTTTCTCCTTAGTCTTGTATCAATGCATCATTGTGTACAGCGACAGAATCCCCTTTTCCTTTGTCCTTCTGTAGGGACGTGAGCGTGCTATTCACCGCCCCCACCCTGTCCTCATTTCTTCTTTGCCTTTTGCCTGTGTAACTCATATTAATGAGACTTCCTAAATGAGACATTGTTACTGTCCACCCTTCACTATAAACTTGGTTGCAGTCTTTTTGTCTCTCAAAGTGCCCAGTTCTTTCAGCAAGGACTCCAAAATATTAAGATCAGGGACTCTGGAATCAGACCTTGGACAAATTACTTACCTTCATATGCCACAGGTTTTATTATCTTAATAATACTACCTTTTAAATAAGATAAGGATTAACTAAAATCAAATATGTAAAGATGAACTAAATATAAATTAATATGAAATTAAACATGTAAATCCCATAGAACAATTCCAGGCATATAGTAGATGCTAAGTATTCATTATTATTGTTGTGAAGTTTATCACAATATGTGATCATCCGTTACATGGTGATTAGTCATAATATCACTACTAATGGATTCTCTAAGCTCTATGAGGATATTAACCATGTTTGGGGTGGTTTTTAAATTTTTTTTTAAACTGCATTATGCTCAGAACCCACTGTCAGATCCTATTCTAGGTAGTAGATGCTAAATGCATGATGGTGAATACGTAAGATTTAATGTTTTAAAAATCAAGAAATCAGATCATCAAGTAAAAGGAGATAGTCACTTAGAAATCTCATTACCTGCTGATAAGCATATGTAATATTATCGGCTATCAAGTACTGGTAAAGAGAAGCCAAACTGCTTCCTCAACTCCAGGCAATTCGGTATTCTGATTGAAATTGAAAGTGTTTCAGTTCCATTTTAAGTTTAGTTTGCTTTTGTGTTTATTTGTGATATTGACTTGTGTCAAAATATTATTTGAGAAAATATTTTTTATATCCCTCTTTTCTGCACACCTCCCCTGTCCCCATCAGTTTTCCTAGATTTTGTAAACAACCATGAAAGTCCTCTATAACAGGGGTCTTCAATCTTCGGGATCTAATGCTTGATGATCTGACATGGAGCTGATATAATAGTAATATAAGTATAGTGCACAATAAACGTAATGTGCATGAATCATCCCAAAACCATCCCCTCACTCGCCAGTATGGGGAAAAATTGTCTTCTGTGAAACTGGTCCCTGTTGCCAAAAAGGTTGGGGGCTGATGCTTTATAACACGCAGATATCTTTTACATTTTGTATTCCTATTAACCTTCTAGCTCAGGATATAGTTAATGTTTTATTTTCTTTTTAATAATCTCTGTTTCATAGTAAGTTTACTTTTGTGGGGCTAATCATATAAATCAGAAACTTCACTTAAAATTTAGAAACTCATTTTTCTTAATAAAAGATTTACCAATAATGACAATTTAAATAACTAAATATTTTTTCATTTTATGTATAGAAAGGATATGCCATTTGATGTTATGAAAATCTGAAGTTTATGATTAGTTCATTGAATATTAGCATATTAAATTTTAAAAATAACATGCTTAACCTCAGTCCATGGAATTCTCCAGACAAGAATACTGGAGTGGGTAGCCAGCCATTCTTTTCTCCAGGGGATATTCCCAACGCAGGGATCAAACCCAGGTCTCCTGCATTGCAGGCAGATTCTTTACCATCTGAGTGACCAAGGAAGCCCAATTTATATATTTACATCCTACAAAATAGCATAGTGGGAAGGATCTAGTGGAAATTGTTACAAAGGTTACTGTAGATAATGTGGGCTTCCTTGGTGGCTTCCTGGCAGGCTACAGAGTCAGAAATGACTGAGCAACTAAGCACTATAGGTAACGTGGGTAAGAAATTGCTTTTCTCTGTTTTTATAATTTCTTTTGCTATAAGAAAGACTATTTAAAATAATTTTGAAGTTTAGCTCCTTAGAAAGGAGTTGTTAGTTACTAGTCTTAATTGACTTTTTACAAGGTTATTTTCCCTGAAAATTATCCTAATATAGTTATTTCATATTCATAAGTTATACTATTTAATTATTATATTTGGATCTCTTTAAATTCATTTTTTTAATACCAGTTACAGAAATAAAGCCTGAGGGAAACATGATGTCTTACCATTCAGTCTCTTATAAAAGAATAGCATCACTGACTTGGTGGACATGAACTTGAGCAAACTCCATGAGATAGTGAAGGACAGGGAAGCTTGGCATGCTGCAGTCCATGGGGTCACAAAGAGTCGGACATGACTTAGCAACTTCAACAACAACCGTAGACTGAGTGGCTTATAAGCAGCGGAAATTTATTTCTTACAGTTCTAGAGGTTGGGAAGTCCAAAATGAAGGTCCTGGCAGATTCAGTATCTTGTGAGAACCCGTTTTCTGGTTCATAGATGGCCATATTCTTGCTGTATCTTCACATGGTGGAAGGATCAGAGGAGCTCTTTGAAGTCTCTTTCCTAGGGGCATTAATCCTATTGGTGAGAATTTCACCTTCGTGACCTAATCACCTCTCATGAGACCCACTTTTAAATATTGATACCATCATACTGGGATTAGGGTTCCTTATACAAATGGGGTGGGGAGGAGATAGAAACATTCACTTCATATCACATGGTTTCACATTAATAGGTGTGTTAAAAGAAAGGCTTTACTTAATCCTAAGTATGAGATGATATTTTATACCCAGCAAAAATTTCCCTTAATTAAAATAAAATGTGGACGTTAACACATTTTAAATTACTCCAAAGAAATTTAAAAAAGAAAGAGCAAGGTACATATGAAACAGGCTGTTTATCATGGAAGACTTTAAGTACATGAAAGGTAAACAGAAGAGTGTAATGAATGCCTCATGTCTGTCACTTAGCTTCAACAGTAATCAACATGCTGTCATTTTAATTTCATCCCTACTTCCATCCATTCTGTAACCACTGCTAAATTATTAGTAGCAGTATTATTACTTCTGTAGTATTTTGGAATTTGGTAAGATATATATATTGAAAAATAGAAATCTTGAGTATACTCATATAACCAACATCCCTCCATGATAGAGAACATTTTCATTACACCAAAAACTTTCTGCATGTCTCTTTGTAGTTGCATCCCACCACCACCATCATAAAAAGACATACTGCTAAGTTGGACTTCATAAAAAGTTCAGAAGATATTGTTAAGAGAATGAAATGGCAAAAGATAAGGATACAATATTTGCAAATAGTATATAATAAAGAACATTTATCTAAAGCATATAATTCATGCTCTCAGAAGTCAGTAATAAGATTGCCAACTGCCAACCTCTACTCTAGACCTGCACTTGTTTTTCAGTCGCTAACTCGAGTCCCAACTGTTTGCAGCCCCATGGACTGCAGCACACCAAACTCTTCTGTCCTTCACTATCTCCTGGAATTTGCACAAAGTCGTGTCCATTGAGTTGATGATGCCGTCCAGCCATCTCATCCTGTCCTTCTCGTTTTTGCCTTCAGTTTTCCCCACATCAGAGTCTTTTCCAGTGAGTCAGCTCTTTGCATCAGGTGGCCAAAGTATTGGAGCTTCAGCATCAGTCCTTCTTATTTATATTCAGGGTTGATTTCCTTTAGTATTGACTGGCTTGATCTTGCAGTCCAGGGGACTCTAGAGTTTTCTCCAACACCACAGTTTGAAGGCAACAGTTCTTTGGTGCTCAGCTTTCTTTCTTTATGGTCTTACTCTCACGTCCATAAATGATGTGAAAAATCATATCTTTTACTATATGGACCTTTTTCAGCAAAGTGATGTCTCTGGCTTTTAATACACTGTTTGTCATGGCTCTCTTTAAGGAGCAGGCATCTTTTAATTTCATGGCTGCAGTCACTGCAGTGATTTTGGAGCCCAGGAAAATAAAATCTGTCACTGTTTCCACTTTCCCCCATCTATTTGCTATGAAGTGTTGGGACCCCATGCCATGATCTTAGTTTTTTTAAGGTTGAGTTTCAAGCCAGCTTTTTCAAAGCAGAGATATTGAGTAGGTATTGTATATGGGGAGAAGTCGCAGTAGGAGATACAAATTTTAGAGTTATCAGCATAGAGGTGCTATTTTAAAGTCTTGAGATCAGATGAGATTAACAGCATAGGTAGAACAGGAAGATGAGAAGAACCAAAATAGGATTCAAGAGTGGCCTGTCCTGTGAGGAAAAACCAAAAGAATATGTTGTTCTGGAAGACAGAATTGTGCAAACAGAAAATTAATCAGCCTTGTTGAATGCTGGGTCAAATAGGAGTTTTGTCCATTGTACTTAACAATATAGATTCATGCCATTACTAACCATGGTAAGACTTTCGGTGGAATGATGAGAATAAAAACCCAGTGTGGTCTCAAGAGAAAGGAGAAGAATTAGAGGTGAATATGGACAACTGAAGTATTTTGCTGTGAAAGGAAGCAGAAAATGAAGCAGTTTGATGGAGGATATAGGAGACAAGGTTTTTTAAATTTTGTTTTGGGGAATAGTAGCAGTTATCAGCATATAGATGTTTATATGCTGATGGGAATGACCCAATAAGAGGAAAAATTGATGAAACAGGAGAGAGAAGGTTGTTGGAAATGACCTCTTTGAATGGGTTAGCACAGAAGAGAGATCATTAATGTGCATTATACATGAGCAATCACGATTTTTTTTTTTTTTTTACATCTTTATGTACTCCTTGGAGAAGGAAATGGCAGCTCACTCCAGTATTCTTGCCTGGAGAATCTCATGGGCAGAGGAGCCTGGCAAACCATGGTCCATAGGGTTGGAGAGGGTCGGACACGACTGAAGCGACTAAGCACAAGCATGCATGTACTCTTTCTCAGTTATTCTGTTCGGTACTTTAAGTAATGATCTTAAGCTGTGGAATGATTTCCTAAAGTACCTGAACATATTTGTTCTCCTACTGAGTTGTCTTCAAGAATTCATTGTTTCTAGGGACTTATTATATTAGGATCAAAATAGCCAAACGGAGGACCTGGATAGGTATTTTCCCAAAGAAGACTTAAAGATAGTTAACAGGTACGTGAAAAGATACTCAACATCACTAATCATCAGAGAAATGCAATTCAAAATCACAGTGAGATATCACCTCATACCTTTCAAAATGACTATTATCAAAAAGTCAACAAATAAAAGAACTCTCATGAACTGTTTGTGGGAGTGTAAATTGGTACAGCCACTGTGGAAAACAGTATAGAGGTTCCTCAAAAAATTAAAAACAGAAGTGCCGTACAAAACAATTCCACTTCTGGGTATTTCTCTGAAGAAAGCAAAAACACTAATTTGAAAAGATACATATACTGTGTATTCATCACATTATTTACAATAAACAAAGTATGAAAGGAATCTGACTGCCCATTGATAGGTGAATGGATAAAAATGATGTAGCATAGATATGTACCTATTCATATATATATATATATATATACACACACACACACACACACATTCTTTTTATGGCTGATAATATGCAAGTAGATGAAATCTTGTTATTTGCAGCGACGCATATGGAGCTAGAGGGTATTGTTGTAAATGAAATAAGTCAGGTAAAAACGGATACCATATGATTTCACTTACATGTGGATTCTAAAAGCAAAACATATAAACAAACATAAGAAAGCAAAAACAGTTATAGATGCAGAGAACAAACAGATGGTTTCCAGAGGGGAGATGGGTGAAGGGCTTAGTGCAATAGGTGAGAAAGATTAAGAGGCACAAACTTCCAGTAAGCAAATAGATGAAGCACAGGGATGAAATGTACAGTGTGGGGAATATAGTAAATAATAATGTAATGTCGTTGTATGGTGACAGATAGTAACTAGACTTCCCATGTTGATCATTTTGAAATGTATAGAAATACCAAATCATTATGTTGTATACTAGGAACCAACAGTGTTGTAGATCAGTTATTCTTCAAAAACAAGCAAACTCAGAGATCAGATTTGTGGTTATCAGAAAGAGGCTGGGATTGTGGTTGGGGGACGGGGTTAGGAAATTGAAGGTAGTCAAAAGGTACAAGCTTCCAGTTATAAGATAAAGTACTAAGGATGTCATGTATAACATGATAAACATAATTAAACACTGCTGTATGTTATATATGAAAGTTGTTAAGCAAGTAGGTCTTAAGAGTTTTTATCACAAGAAAATTTCTTTGTATCTGTATGACATGATAGATGTTTATTCAACTTACTGTGGCATCAAAACAAAAAAATCAGAGTAACCAGAGCTTTTTAAAAGATTCTAAGGGCAGACAAATCGCAGATAGCTAATAGGACCAAAATGAATGATGAACCTATTACTTGCTTTTATCACTTAATATTACTGTAGAAGTCTTCATGTATTCAAGCTTTTCTTATATTTTATATACACCCAAAAATTGCTTATATGTGTTAAAACAATTTTTACAAACTTCAGAATCTGTTGCTTTCTAGTGGTGGTGAATGATTATTTCAGAAGAATCTGGCCAGTCTTTGGACTAGTGGGAAAAAAATGTGAATATAAAAATTTTGTAGTAGTTGAAAGTGTGCCCTCTTGTGGACTATTTAGTGATTTAACATTAAAACATTTTTCTCTTACATTTTAGATTCAATTGATTATATATCATCAAATGTGTTATGGTCTAAAGTTGAGACCTACATCTAAATGTTATAGTTCCTTAAGACCTCAGCCTCATTTAGAAGAAATAAAATGACCATTGTTTGATTTTTGCATTTCTGATCCCATTGTATAGGAAATCATCTTGTGATAAAGGAATCAATCTTAAGTTATATTGTACTATACATAGTACAACATAGATTTACTTATTTACTTACCTAGCTGCTTAGGATTTATATTCTACCTATTTCCCAAAAGAATTTGAGGCAGCGTATTCTAATAAATGTAATATAAACTGAGACAATAAAAATATACTAGTTTTAAGCCCTCCCTCCCACCTTCCTCACCAAAGAAAAGGAGAAATTAGTATTATCAAGGAAGGAAAAGTGCTAATTAGCTAAATAGTCCACACATATAAAATGTTGGTTTATTTAAAATAATATAATCCTGTAAGACAGCATAACATAAAGAAAACTGAACTAGAAATCCAAACTTTTGTAGGTCAATTTACAAGCTGTGAGACCTTAAACAAACATTTTGCTTCTCTGAGGAACATTTCATTTACCTTTTTACTGGTTTGTCTTTTCTGTCATAGCATTGTAGATACCTCCCAGTTTAATGTCCTTCATATATGGTTGGGACTGTCAGATAAGATTGGAAACACCTGAGTTCAGGAGCTTCCCTGGCTTTCCCCAGTTGGTTCAGACAGTAAAGAAAGTAAAGAATTCGCCTGCCATAAAAGAGACATGGGTTCAATCCCTGAGTCAAGAAAGTCCCCTGGAGAAGGAAGTGGCAACCCACTCCAGTATTCTTGCCTGAAGAATTCTATGGACAGAGGAGCCTGGTGGGCTACAGTCCGTGGGGTTACAAAGAGTTGGAACAATCAGCGACTTTACTTACCTGGAGTGTTAGTACCTCGGGTTTATATAAAAGTTGAATGAGAGTACATTTGAAGTGTTTTATATATCAGTTTTTTTATATAGTAGGTGCTGAATAAATGTTATCAATCCTGCCAATTTTTCATTACTAAGAAAGTGAGATTGAGACAAGATTATACACATTTTTTTGGCTGTGGGTTACAAAAGTGGCTGTCCAGAAATGATTATCTACCATCAGATTATACACTTGTTTTTATTCCAAATCCATTTCAATTTGAATTTTATTATTGTAACTTTACCAATACCGTCTATTTGCATTTCTATCATTTACATGAAGAAATCATATTTTGAAGTGAATTTGAGTGAAGAACTGGGGTCTTTATAAATCTTGCCAAGTGCTTAGAAGGTCCCTTCAGACTCATTATAATGGGCTGAAATAGGAGATTAGCATAATATCTCCCACTGATTAACCATTAGTAATTTTGCGCAACACAGTGCCTAGGACTGCTATATATATTTATAATACTGTGGTGAAATATATACTGGAATTTCAAATAATAATTTTTAGTGGGGCTTTCAGAAATAGGGAGTTACTTTATATTGAAAGATTCCTTTTCGCTAATCCACCTGTTTCTCCTCTGTTCCTCTGAAGTGTTTTCCAGCTGGCAGTAATACAGTTGACTTTCTGCATTACTTACAGTGTTCCAGGCAGTATGTCAGGTGATTTACATGCATTATTTTATTTTATTCTTATTACCACTTACGAAGGGGGCTACTTTCTTTACTCTTCCATTTATTTAAACCAGCAACTTTCAAACTGCTTTGATTTGGTGACTGATAATTAGAATGACATGTTACCTGGACTCAAAAAGCAATGTGCAATATAGCCTTATATTTCTGTTTCATCCCTCTCAAAATTGATCTCAACCCATTAAATTTACAATCTACAAATCAGTCACCATTCACAGATTTTAAATAAAGCACTGCCTTCGGAGACAGTTCTAAAGCACTCTTTATAATCTCTCTATAAAAACTTAAATTTTTAAAGTTGAATTAAGAGGTATGAGTAAGGGGAATTATTAATGTTATATCATTATACTGTTTTGAAGATTATAAACCAAAAACTCATAGGTTTCTCCTGAAAGTTACTGACTAGCTTCTCTTAAAAAAGAGAAGCATTTAAACTGTTTAAAAATTACAATTCAACTTTCTATTTGAGCACTATGTCTTACTTAATTGATGTAGAACAGACTCTTTTTGTTTGCCGTTTAAGAAGCTATTTAATAAAGACACATCTTTTTCAAATTTATTTTTTAATTCAAGGATAATTGCTTTACAGAATTTTGTTGTTTTCTGTCAAACATCAACATGGAATCAGCCATAGGTGCACCTATGTCCCCTCCCTCTTGAATCTCCCTCCCATCTCCCTCCCCATCTCACCCCTCTAGGTTGATTCAGAGCCCCTGTTTAAGTTCCCTGAGACATACAGCAAATTCCCATTGGCTATCTATTTTGCATATGGTAATGTAAGTTTCCATGTTACTCTCTCCAGACATCTCACCCTGTCCTCCCCTCTCACCGTGTCCGTAAGTCTGTTCTCTGTCTGTTTCTCCACTGCTGCCCTGCAAGTAAATTCATTGGTATCATCTTATTAGATTCCACATATATGCATTATTACGCAATACTTTTCTCTTTCTGACTTACTTCACTCTGAATAATAGGCTGTTGGTTCATCCACCTCATTAGGACTGACTCAGATGTGTTCCTTTTTATGACTAGTACTCCATTGTGTATATGTACCACAGCTTTATCCATTCATCTGTCAGTGGACATCCAGGTTGCTTTCATGTTCTAGCTATTGTAAATAGTGCTGCAGTGAACATTGGGGTACATGTGTCTTTTTCAATTTTGGTTTCCTCAGGGTGTTTGCCTAGGAATGGGATTGCTGGGTCATCTGGTGGCTTTATTCCTAATTTTTTAAGGAATCTCTATACTGTCTTCTATACTGGCTGTATCAAATTACATTCCCACCAACAGTGCAAAGGGTTCTCTTTTCTCCACACCCTCTCCAGCCTTTATTGTTTGAAGACTCATCTTTTAATAATATGCACATTATTTAAGGAAGGCAAGTTGAAGATAAATTTTTATGCATATATGATGTGGAAAAGAAAATAGTGTTTGTCAAAATTGAGTATCCCTGTCCAGTAATACAGCCACATTGTTTAGGTTCTGACCTTTGCTCCACAAATTACTTGAAATTCCTTGTAAATTAATTTTCTCGTCAGTAAAATGCAGGGAAAAAAGAGTACCTACCTTACTTCATTGTTGTGAGGACTAAATGTGTTGTTGCATGCAAAGCACTTTGCAGTGTGAACATACAGTAAATAATATATGCATGATGGCTGTTACTGTTATATATAGCTTGAACATGCAAGAAAGCAGAACATTTTATTTTTAAGCATTTCCCAAGTAGTAATATATTTGACATTGTTACAAATAATTATCTGTTTTTCGTTGCAGTGTTTGGGAAATGGGAAGTAATGACAGCTGGCACCTGAACTAAGTACTTTCATAGGCAACACCATTCCAGAACTTCAGGATGAATGGGGATATGCCCCATGTCCCCATCACTACTCTTACTGGGATTGCTAGTCTTACAGACCGTAAGTTTGGTTAACATTCTACTCTGACATTGATTTTTAAAGAGACTATGACAATAATTGTTGGTGGTATCATAGATAACACAAAGTGTGTGAAGAGTTTAGATTTTGAATGACACATTATTATTTCCTTTGGTTTACTGGCACAAGTGTGAAAGTAACAAAATTAGTGAACTAATAGTAAAACCTTAATTTCTCTTTCATCCTAAGGACCCATTAAGAAATGGTAGTATGTTTTTGTTTAAAGGTCTTGCATGAAAGGGATAAATGTAAAAGTAAGGATCAGAGAAGATGAAACAATCATTAAGAAAAATCGAAACTGAAGAAACATGGTTTGCATATAGGAATTATTACACACTTTTAAAAAGCATTTAGAGAAATGGTAACTGAAACTGCCCTTCAAAGAAGAAAATTTGATAGCCCCACTTAATCTAATTTCTTAGTGATATTTATTTTGGATATCATGTTTGATAATCTTTTGGAGTTTGTCATAGATGTCAGGAGTCTATTTTACCCTGAACACTTAAGTTTCTTAAGAACATTGTCATTCACTTGAGGTTTAGTTCTGTTCAGTCACTCAGTCATGTCTAACTCTTTGCGACCCCATGGACTGCAGCACGCCAGGCTTACCTGTCCATCACCAACTCCCAGAGCATGCTCAAATTTATGTCCCTCGAGTAGGTGATGCCATCCAGCCATCTCATCCTCTGTTGTCTCCTTCTCCTCCTGCTTTCAGTCTTTCCCAGCATCAGGGTCTTTTCCAGTGAGTCAGATCTTTGCATCAGGTGGCCAAAGTATTGGAGCTTCAGCTTTTGCATCAGTCCTTCCAAGGAACATTCAGGACTGATTTCTTTAGGACTGACTGGGTTGATCTCCTTGCTGTCCAGTGGACTCTCAAGAGTCTTCTCCAACACCACAGTTCAAAAACATCAATTCTTCGGCACTCAGCTTTCCTTATGGTCCAACTCTCACATCCACATGTGACTACTGGAAAAACCATAGCTTTGACGGACCTTTGTCGGCAGGTTTAATTAGTGGAGTGCAGTATTTTAGGGACTCATTGTTTTGATAGGCAACTTTAATTCTTAGTCCTTGTGTAAAAACTACTCACAATGTTAGTCCTTATCCTACCTGAATAAATAAAGGGGAGAAGACATATGAGAAAGAAGGGTTGATGGTGAATAGCTGACATCCTTTCTTTGTAAAACAAGCATTTTGCAAGATATAAGGTTTTATAAAAGCAGCTATAGGAAAATAACTTCAAGAAATGTTTTCATTTATGTTCCTTCACATACTGTTTTTTTCTGTTGTTAATTTCCAGCTAGTTTAAGTGGGTGTAAAATAGATAACAGCCTACAGCTTTGAAGCAGGGCTGGTTTATAAAATCTGATATAACAAGAAAGTAGTTGGTGTGGTTAAAATAGGTAAGAAAGCTTTTGAAATAGTCTTTAGTTTTGGTTATCACTTTGTTCAAGTAAGGCATAAATTCATATGATACGTTGTAGGAGTGCAAAGTCAAATAAACAACCAGGAAGTTTTTGTTGTTGTTGGGGCAGTGAGTTCTGTGCATTATCTCAGCTGTACCTCATTTAAAAAATTTTTCTGCCCAATAAATTCTACTTATTAAGTAATGATTTGTTTCCAATGTTTTTATGAACAAAAACCTATTATTACTCATAGTGACTGAGTGGCATGATAGTTAATACTATATAGGTGATTAAAAATTAAACCAAAAACAAAGACAATGTTGTTAACTTTTTAACTTTTATTTTAAACAAATGAACAAATTCCCTTTATGTGAAGAGACATTAAGTAACTGAATTTAAATAACTGAACATTGATGTCCTTTTTTTTTGCTGTCAGAATAGACTGAAGAGATTATTTAAGAATTTACAACTTAAAGCAAAATTCCTTAGATATTTTTCTTTCTTTAGAATCCTATTCTATGGATGTTGTTCTCCTACCAAAGTGAGCTATTTTTGTATTTGCCCAAGCTTTTAAAAACACACATTAGTTGTCTATCTGGTGAAGAGTCAGATATTGTTACTTAGTTTATTTATTTGATTGTAATAAATCTTTACTGTACAAGTAAATTAGATTAATTAGTACACTCAATTTTTAGAAATTACTTATTTTTTTAATCCTACTTTTTTGGCTATTTATAAAATTAATAAAGATATTAAGACATGAGAAGTTAGCACAGAGTTTTAGTCTTAGTAGTATAATCTATTGTGGTCAAAGGGACGTTTGGGGAGTTTTGTAGAGTAGTTTGGGGTTGGTTTGGGGAGAGACAGAATGCCTTTTAATAATTTGTCACACTGATATTTTACAACTTATTTTTAATCCCATTTATATAAGCATGAAAGAGATTTCATACTGTTACTCAGTTAATTTCTCTGATTTTATTCCAAATAGTCCTGAACCAGCTGCCTCTTCCATCCCCTTTACCTGCTACAACTACAAAGAGCCTTCTCTTTAATGCACGAATAGCAGAAGAAGTGAACTGCCTTTTGGCCTGTAGGGATGATAATTTGGTTTCACAGCTTGTCCACAGCCTCAACCAGGTATCAACAGATCACATGTAAGTATATTCTAAAGTAAGATGAAATGTTATGGTCCTAGTAAGAGAATCAGTATTCATGGTTTAACCTCTATTTCTAAAAAAGTTTAATACATAATTTTAAGTTATTGGAATATCCTCTTGAAAATATAGCCTTATTGTGATGAGATATTAATGAGATTTAAATAGACCATAGTTATTTTGAGACAGTAGTTCTGATGCATGTAATTCTATGAATTTTTTTTTATTCTTGTAATAATCTTAGGATTCATCAAGATGGATCTGTACAGAGGTCTCAAGTTGTTCATTAATTTAGCTCCTTTTCCTGAAATTGCTGGAGTAGTTAGAATTCCTGGGCACTAGGGACTTTAATGATGGTTCTGTTTGGAATAGGCTTATATGCTTTTCATGTAAAGTATAGCAAGAACTCAGAGATTAATTTCGAGGAAGACTGCTACAGAATTTGGGACTAATTTTTATCCAGGATTTATTGTACAGTGTGAACATAGAGATATATTTTCACACAGTTGACTTTAAAATAATATGAACTTAAATATGTACTTATTTACAGACTTTTTGCACAAGTATACTTTTTAAAATCTACTTTTACTACCAAAACAGTATATATGTATACTCAACACAATGTATAAAATACAGTACTCAACACAAACATGTATAAAAGTTCATTACCCACTGCACAGTGGTACACTTGTGCCCTTCCATTCTTTTATTTTTTTAACTTAAAGATTCATTATTTAGGAGAATGAGTATAAAACACATTATAATGAACAGATCTCTGCCATTACCTGTAGCTCATACTTTGGGGCCATTTTTTAAGCAGATGAATTTAGGAGAAATAATAAATGTGAATTTTCTGATGGGAAATTGAGAAATGATTGTTTAAAATCAGAAGGAAGTATATCTCTGCAGAAATTCAGCAGTGTCTAAGTATTTTATTGCTTCTCATACCTGTGCATTCTCTTCTTTTTGGCTCTGTTGGGACTGTATTGCGGCTTGTGGTCTCTTTATTGCAGTGCGTGGCTTTCTCTCGTTGTGGCGTGTGAGGGCTTCTGAAGTTGCAGTGTGTGAGCCTAGTAATTGTGGCTTGAGGGCTTGGTTGCCCTATGGCATGTGGGGTATAGTTTCTCTACCAGGGATCAAACCTGCATTCCCTACATTGGATAGCGGATTCTTAATTATTAGACCACGAGGGAAGGCCCTACCTGAACATCCTTAATCAAAAGATTTTCACCACATATTTAGAGAGATAAGAGAAATAGCACACATACAATTATGATTAATTATATGGTGAGCTGCATTGATTGCCCCCAGAAATGTATTTAATTTTATCATTGGACACCATCTTTATGAATCTTTATTAGATTTAATGAGTGCAGCAGTGACATGTCAAATTAAAATACTGCCAAATTTTATTTCTTAGCATTTACCTTATAGTTGTGAACCTAACTTGCTACTTACTAACTGCAGCTATTCTTAACCACTTACTTGGGTTTTTTTCTCCCCAGTGTATTTATTTGAGATGAGAATAAAGAGGGGGAAATTACATAACCTTGGGTCTTGTCTTAATCAACATGGCAACATTATTTCATTCAGAGGACATTCTCAAAAAGACAAACTCACTGACATTCAGATATAAGGGAGAAAATATATTCCAAGCCCGGATATCAACTTCTGTGCATAATTATTAACCTTTACCCTTCCATTATTTTGAATAGACACTTATTTTGTACTTTTATGCTAATATAAACATTCTTACATAAACTTACAATCCATAAAATAATGTTTTGGGTTCTTTTGTTGCTATTGTTTAAAATAAAATGGGGAAAGGAAAGAAGCCTACAATCTAAGTAATAGAAAATAAAGAATTCTTAATGACCATCACTTTTTAAATGTTTTATATTTATTTTTTCAATGCCAGAGAGTTGAAAGATAACCTTGGCAGTGATGATCCAGAAGGCGACATACCAGTCTTGTTGCAGGCCGTCCTGGCGAGGAGTCCTAACGTTTTCAGGGAGAAAAGTATGCAGAACAGATATGTACAAAGTGGTGAGGTTTTTAATAATTGAATTTCACAGTATATATATTTTTAATGTGTCTTGTAGCAGAACTTGCTTCACATGTAAATTCAGCTGTCTCCTTTAACAAACTAGCCTGTCATCTGTGAATGCTCTGTGATACCTTGAATCAAACCAAGAACAAAAAGGAAACTAAATAATAGATAGTAACATTCTTGCAGTTTATTTCAATTAGGCAAAACTTAATATGCAGTTTGCTAGATATTTCAAAATGTATTAATTTAGTCAATGAAAGAGCTTTTTATTTTAGAAACCTAGAATAGATATGAAAGAAGTCTTTTCATTAATCAAACAATAAAAATATCTGCAGAGCTTCTCAAAATGTAGTATGTGTATAAATAAATATACCAAGTATTAGTTTTAGTACTGATGGTGATTACTTTCATGGTTATATAGTAATTGGTTGAATACTTCTGTTCTTTAGAAATAGAAAAAGGTTTATAACTAAAGTATTACTATTAAAGAAAACTCTATTTATAATAAGCATTAGAAAAACCATAAAAATACTACATCTAGCGCATATGATTTTTCTGATGGCAACCCACTCCAGTGTTCTTGCCTGGAGAATCCCAGGGATGGGGGAGCCTGGTGGGCTGCCGTCTATGGGGTCGCACAGAGTCGGACATGACTGAAGCGATTTAGCAGCAGCAGCAGCAAGGAGAATCTTTAAGTTAGGAGCCTTGTTCTGGTCTGAAGCTTACTGAATCTAATAAGCTCAAGTGCTTGCTCCCCTCTCAAGATTAAAACAGCCAGAAGGGAATAGTTAGACAACCCAGGAAGATCTAGTTTATTTAATTGATTATTTGTATTCAAGAATATTGCCACATTTGCTGACAGTACCTCCATGAAGCTCATCATTCCATTTCTTAGTTTTGTTTTAAGTAGTATTACTATGTTGATGGTGTATCCTTACATGTGAATTGTGTTTTTAAAGCAATTGCCTAGTTGCTATCCATTTCCCAAAGTGAATCTAGGGAAATTTCCTTTTAGGAAATCGAAGTCAGGTATGCAGGACAAGACTGTATCTTCATCAGTCTTGGATGGCAGTAGTAGGTCACAGATAGAAGTGGTGAAAGGAAAGCTAGAATTAAACATACTCTGGAAGAATGTTGGAATGAAAGAAAATAATGGAGACATCATTGATTGGAAGAAAGACTATAGGCATATCTTGTTTTATTGCACTGTGCTTTACTGCACTTCTCGGATGGTGCCTGTTTAACAGATTGAATGTTTATGGCAGCTGTGCATTGAGCAAATCTGTCAGTACCATTTTTCAAAAAGCATTTGCTTATTTTGTGTCTCTGTCACATTCTGCTAATTGTTACAATATTTAAAACATTATCACTGTGTTTGTTATGGTGATGTTTGAAGTTACTATTATATTTGAGGGCACCAGTAACCACACCCCTGTAAGTCAGTGAACTAATGGATAAATGTATGTTCTGGCCGAACTGGCAGTTCCACTTTCCTTTAGCCTTGCTGTTTTCTGAGACAGAATGTATTGAAATGAGTCCATTAGTAACTCCACAGTGACCTCTTAAGTGTTCAAGTGAAAAGAAGAGCTGCATAAAGCCAGAAATGCTTAAGCTTAGTGAGGAAGACATGTCAAAAGCCAAGACAGGCCAAAAGCTAGGCCTCTTTTCCCTTACAGTCAAGTTATCAAAAACAAAGGAAAAATTCTTGAAGGAAATGGGAAGTGCTATCCCAATAAACACTTGAATGTTAAGAAAGTGAAAAAACCTTAATAGCTGATATGGAGAAAGTTTTAGTGCTCGGGGTGGAAGATCAAACTAGTCAGAATACTCCCTTAAGCCAAAGCCTAATCCAGGTCAAGACCCTTAACTCTGGTTCTCTCAAGGCTGAGAGAGTTGAGGAAGCTGCAGAAGAAAAGTTTGAAGCTAGCAGAGATTGGTTTTTGAGGTTTCAAGAAAAAAGCTATCTCCATTAACTTTACAGTGCAAGGTGAAGCTGCAAGTACTGATGTAGAAACTGCAACAAGTTTTCCAAATCTAACTAAAATAATTAATGAAGGTGGCTATGCTAAACAAAAGATTTTCAGTATAGACAAAACAGTTTTCTATTGGAAGAAGATGCCATCTAGCACTTCCATAGCTAGAGAGAAAAAGTCAATGCCTGGCTTCAAAGCTTCAAAGGAGCTAATACAGGTGGTGAATTTAGGTTGAAACCAGTGCTCATTGACCATTCTGAAAATTCTAGGGCCCTTAAGAGTTATGCTAAACCAACTCTGCCTGTGCTCTATAAATGGAATAAGAAATCAGGATAATAAGCATATTTGTTTATAACATGGTTTTTTGAATACTTTAAGCCTACTGTTGAGATCTACTGCTCAGAAAAAGAAAAAAAGGTACACCAACTCAATGGACATGAGTTTGAGTAAACTCCAGGAGATAGTGAAGGACAGGGAAGACTGGCATGCTGCAGTCCATGGGGTGACAAAGAGTCAGACATGACTTAGCAACTTAACAGCACAGTTCTTTGGATCTTTGAGAGAATCAGAAAGAACTATTAGGATTTCATTTGACCTTTTCATTTATAAAGCCAGTGCCTCTAAACTAGTAATTCTGGCTTGTCATATTAATGATAGTTAATTCAGGGGAAAATACTTTTTAACTTTCGTCTTAAAGAGTTTTGTCCCCTTCTCTCAAAAAAATCAAAATCAGAAACAGTAGTTATAGTAATCAAATTATTAAGCCATGGGATGTATGACTTAGTACTGAATTTAGGTTGGAAGAGAAAATTCATAAACTGAAATTTAGACTACTTATAAAAGAAAACATACTATTAGTGTTAGACTTTGAGGTGATTTTGTGCCCTCATGTCATTCAGCTGTTGTCGAGAGCTAGAATCCTTTTTGTAGCTCCTGGCAAATAGTAACTTCTGTTTGAATGTTTCTGGTAAAAGGCACTTTTCATATCAGCAACAGAAAATGAACTTTGGGGAAATAATGTGATGCTTGAAGTTCCCAAAAAGAGTAGCTATATGTATCGTAAAAAGATGAGCATTAATTATAGATTTTTATCTTTGATTTTAGAGTGTCTAAATAGCTGAATTTTCCTGCATCTCTTGTATAACAGAATGTAACAGTTGAAAGAACAGTGTGAAAGGAAATGTGAGAATCTGAAAGCTGTTCTCACACTTTCATTCATTAAACAAATATTCATTTAATCCCTATTTTATGGCAAGAATTATTGTGAAAGAAAGAGTAAGAACATTCTGTTGTTCATTAAAAGATTCTGAGATGGTAATGTCAATACCTCAAACCTTAGACCTTTAAAAAAGTACTTCTTAAAAGTTAGGTCCAAATCACAACAAAATACATAGAGTTGTTAAAATTAAGTTCTGCATCACTAACTCGCTGGACGTCAGTCTGAGTGAACTCCAGGAGTTGGTGATGGACAGGGGAGGCCTGGCGTGCTGTGATTCGCAAAGAGTCGGACACGACTGAGCAACTGAACTGCACTAAACTGAAGGAGGGGAGGTGAATGTAATAAAATATTGCGCAAAATAGGAAATACCATCCAAAAGCCTATTGTAGACAGAAGTGTGTAGTATTTATTAAGGGATTAGGTTAGAGGTCCCCAACCATTTTGACAGCAGGGACCTATTTCCTGGAAGACAATTACTCCATGGACAAGGGATGGGAGATGGTTTTAGGATGATTCAAGCACATTATATTTATTGTGGACTTTAATGCTGCCACTGATCTGACAGGAGGTACTGGTTCACATCCTGGAGGTTGGGGAATCCCTGGATTAGATGAAGTGGCTTCTGAAAGTTCTTTTCACTTCTGAAGCTGAATGTAGGACAGTAAGTAAGCAAGTAATATTTAAAAACATAGCTCTCTATCTCTGTCCCTGGATTAGTTGACGTGATAAAAGGATGTTTTGGTAAAATTGGTTGTGCTTAAAATTTATAGTTTCTGTATTTTGGTCTTCAAAATGAACATGTTGGTCAAAAAGAAAAGAACAGAAAGAGCTTCTGAGTGTTTGTGAGAGAATGGTTGATTTAAATCACTTAAAGAATGCTTTACCATTAGAAGAAAATAACATACTTACTGTTTTTATGTGTTATGTAGGAATGATGATGTCTCAGTATAAACTTTCTCAGAATTCCATGCACAGTAGTCCTGCATCTTCCAATTATCAACAAACCACTATCTCACATAGCCCCTCCAGGTAATGTATCTATCATTTTATGAAGAGCTATTTTCTGTAGTGAATGTGTTTAAAAATATACAGTATGTACATGCATTTAGGTTAATGGTGATATTCCTAAAGTTAATTCCTAAAGCTAACTTACCTAAAGTTAAAAAATTTAGATGCTTATTCTTACATAGCACATGAATATTTGCCTTAAAATGTTGAATGTGGAAATGCTCTAATATACTGTTTGAAATAAATAGTAACTTAATTTCATGCAAACAAAAGAATGTGTTAAAATAGAGCATGTTTGAGATAAATAAGAAAATTCTTGGAGTAGAATTTAGGGAGCATGTAAAATAAATGAATTACTCTGTTTGAAATTGCTTTAGTATAACTCTTAGGTTATGAATTGTGAATGATTTTTATACATTATTTTTCAGAATTTTCTGTGTACATAGATTTTATTTTATTGAAATAACAAGGAATATCACTTATTTCATTTCCTGATATTGTTTATTTGGATTTTGGATTTTAGCCGGTTTGTGCCACCACAGACAAGCTCTGGGAACAGATTTATGCCACAACAAAATAGCCCAGTGCCTAGTCCATATGCCCCACAAAGCCCTGCAGGATACATGCCATATTCCCATCCTTCAAGTTATACAACACATCCACAGATGCAGCAAGGTAAGAAAGCTGGTGCTTATCTACAGGAATGCCTATAGTTCCAGCAAATTCATTTTTTTTTCTTTACTTTTTTCTTTTCATAAGTTTTCAAACACAAACACTAAACTGTATACTTATTCATCAGTAAATGTTTCTTTTTAACTATGACTTATGTAATTAAAAACATATTACATTTATTGCTTGGACATTCATCATTTTGGAGGTAAAAAGTGTAATTTCAGTCTTTGGATTACCTTATATTAACAACTGAGTATATCTAGTTATAAAATTAGGAACTGCTTTATTTAATTAGGCTTCTTTTAGTAGCACTAAGTCAAAGAAGGATTATGTATTAATTAGTAAAGTATATGTAGTGTGAAAAATTTAGTATCAAGTATATACAGTACTACAGTACTAATAGAGGAAAATTAATAATCTTGGATGCAAAATTTTCTGGGATTAGATTACTAGGTCTTATTTGAAGTTAGTTGTTAATAATATGTCTTTTAAGATCATACTACCTTGGGATATATGCCATGGCTATCAAATAATGTATTAATATTCATATATATTTGTTTTTACTTTTTTGGAGAAATTTTGAAAAATACAAAATATAACACATATACCTATGTTTTTGTCCCTCATAATTAACAACAAATTTATATCAGTCACAATCAGTCTTTAGTTCCTGTTTGTATTCTTAGTTTTTTATTATGCATGGAGTCAGTATCTTATAAAGTTTTAACTTGGGATCATCTATTGAAACATCCAGATTCTGGTTTTCCAAACTAGATAATGAAATACTAGATTGAGTTTATTTCATATAGTAACTCAGGGAAAAACTTGGAGGCAATCAATCACAACTTTGAAATAGACACCTCCAAAATTATAGGATTTAGTATGAATGCAAACAGAAGTATGCATGTAGACTGGCTCTTGATATTTGTGAAATATTACTATTTTACTCTGGGATGCCAAACTTACCTGGAGAAGGAAAGGCAACCCCTCTAGTATTCTTGCCTGGAGAATCCCATGGACAGAGGAGCCTGACAGACTATAGTCCATGGGGTCGCAAAGAGTCGAACACGACTGAGCAGCTAACACACACACACGTGCCAAAGTTATGAGGATCATTTTAAATGTAATTAAAAAGAGGAGAAACATTGACAGAACATGTTTGCTTCCTACAGAAATATCCACATATATATGTGTAGGGAAAAAAATGAGTCTTTACTATAAATACTGTTGTCACTTTATAAGGCGATAACCTCGGCTTTTTCAAAAGAATAAGTTGAAATCACAAAATCAAAAAATATATACATAGCTTGAGGGCCTATTCAGTAATTAGTCATTTCTTGGAAATGTTTAGATACTTGAGAAACTAAAAATAATATTCAGAGATTAGCCTCAAATAGATATCAAAATTATCATAAAGAAAACCTTTAATGTGTTAAGAAACAGATAGGTTAATGGATCAAAAAAGATTCCAGAAATAAGGCAGATGTCTGTGGGAACTTGGAATTTGTGAAAGATAACATTTAAAATTCTTATAAACTTGAAGTTTTCATGGGGAAAACTAGAGAATAGCACAGTGGACCTTTTTACCAATAGCATCCTGCCTCTCTGTCCTTAAATACATTGCTAAGAAGGCAAAGTTCTCCTTTATAAACACCAAGTGTGATAATTTGCCCCTAAAAATACTGAGAACATTTCTGTAGTGTCATTTGATATCCAGTCTATATTGTTTTCACCAGATACCCCAGGTACATATTTTATAACCTTTTTCACCCATATATGATCTAATCTAGTTTCTCACACATTGCACTTGATTTTTGCATCTTTTGACTCTTGAAAATCTATTTGGTCCCATAGCCTCTCTCCATGACCGTAATTTCTGGATTTTTAGAGAAATTCTGTGCTTCCTTTGTTGTGGAGTATCACATATTATAGACTTCACTATTTCCTTTTGTGTTGTTTGATTTGCTCATATACTCCTTATGTTTGCTACCAACTAGAATTTATCATTAAAGTCTCTATTAATTTCTAGTTTTATATTTTTGGGAAGGATACTAAGTTAAGTAATGTGCACTTCATATTGCATCACATCAGAAGACTTATAATCACAAGTGGCTTCGTTATTAGTAACATTTAGGTGGTAATCACTTCTTTTATAATGAACATAATTTTTCCTTTGTAATTAGTAATTTGTTAGATTATACTTTGAGATCATATAACTCTATTTCCTATTAATCTTTATCCTAAAGGGTTTACCATCCAATAGTGATTCTCTTTCCAATTCTGTCATTCTAAGATGGTATCTTGCATCAGTATGTAATAGAGGATTGTTTAGTAAATCATGTTGGATAGGTTGGATAGACATTTTGAAATTTTAGTTGATTCTTAGATCATCTAGAGGAAGAATGTTCTAGGTGGATAAACAGTTTACATGTTTGTTTGTATTTTGACTCATGGAACTATAAGAAGAAAACATGATTGTGAATTTTGGGTAATGTTAGGTCAAGAAATGGGCTTCCCTGATAGCTCAACTGGTAAAGAATCTACCTGCAATGCAGGAGACCTAGGTTCAATCCCTGGGTTGGGAAGATCCCCTGGAGAAGGGAACAGCTACTCACTCCAGTCTTCTGGCCTGGAGAATTCCGCAGACTGTATAGTCCATGGGGTCACAAAGAGTCAGACAAAACTGAGCAACTTTCATTTACTCACCAAGGGTCAAGAAGGCCTTTCTAAGTAGGACTGTATTCTAGAAATGGGGGAAAAACAAATTGATCACAATTTTCTATGTAAGAGGAGAGAACAAATAAAAGCAGGTAAATTGACTAAAGAAGTAAATAATTTACTGAAAAAGAAAAACAAATGGATGCAGAAGGTTTAATATGGTCAACCTGCTTCACAATTAAAGAGATGTTAATCAAAATTAAATTGAAATAAAATTTTATTATAACTGTCAGATTAGTGAACATGTTTTACTGTGCAGGGAAATTCAAACTTCATACAGTCTTCATAGGGGTATAAATTGGTAGAACCGTTTTTGAGAGCAGTTTGACAATATCTATTTCTGTTTAAAATCTCCCTCAGTTCTTCAAAATATGTCTCTTTTATAACTGGGGAGAGTATAAAGCATGTTCAGACAGTTCCATCTCAGGTTCTACCAAGCATTCATGGAAAGGATATTCTAATTTTACTAGAACTAAAGACCTAAGTATGAAAAAAACAAAACTATGAAACTTTTGAAAGAAAATTTCGGAGAGTAATTTTTATGATTTTGTGTTAAGTAGAGAATCTGTATGTGTAATACACATGAAAAGATGCTTGACTTCACTACTATTTAAGGAAAGAAACACAAATTAAGGTCACCATCAGAGACATTTCTCATCTTCAGATTGATGAAAATCGTTGTCAAGAATATAGAACAGCAAGAACACTTGTCTTTTACTAGTAGAGTGGTCATAAATAATTTGGAAAACCATTTGTTAATATTTAGCGAGGGTTAAAAACAGGAATATTCAGCAATTTCACTCCTAGACACATTTATAAGTCATTATAAGAATACATAATACATTACAACATTGTTTATGATGACAAAAATATTCAAGCAATCTAAACTACTAACATAAGTCTGGATAAAATGTGCACATTATGCAGCAGACTGTATGTCATTATTTATTTAAAATAAATTAAAACTACATATATAAAAATAGATATATTTCAATACAATATTGAAATTGAAAAGTTATAGAAGAGTATATACATATACCATTTATATAATGTGCTAAGCAGTAACGTGTTGTTTAGGAATATATTCACTTATAGCAAAGCTATAAAGATATTCATAGGTAGAGTGAACTCTAAGTTCAATAGTAGCACTTGCTTTTAGTGAATAAGAGGAAGAAAATAAAGGAGAGGCATATGCAGGTATATGGAGAGCTTCAACCATATCTAATATCTTATTTCTTTTCAGAAATCAATCTGAATGACTTGTGGCACGGTATTAAGATTTGATTAAGCTGTGTATAGTCAGCCAGCTTATATTAGTAATTTATGAAGAAAAAGTATTACTTGTGAACAATTATTGTTACTATCTTCTAAGAATTTTATCAGCTTATTTTTATAAATCTTTTTAAAATTCTTATTAATTTCAGCATCGGTATCAAGTCCCATTGTTGCAGGTGGTTTGAGAAACCTACATGATAATAAAGTTTCTGGTTCGTTGTCTGGCAATTCTGCTAATCATCATGCTGATAATCCTAGACATGGCTCAAGTGACGACTACCTACACATGGTGCACAGGCTAAGTAATGACGTATGTAATCATATTAGTTATCATTAAGGTAATGAAATAGTTCTAATATTTGTTGCATAACCCAGTATTTCAATTCTATAATAAAAAGGAAATCTGTCGGGGTTTTTTTGAGGATTATACTACGTCTGAGAATTTAGCTGTACTCTTAGAGCTTAATCTAGAGAAGAGTTGCTAAACTCGCCAGTAGTCTGATCCACAAGCTAAGAATAATTTTCATAGTTTAAGAGAACAACAGCAAAAGTAACTTTATGTGGCAAACTGTGTATGACCCAGAAAACTTGTGTGTCTCTTTATAGAAAAAGTTTGCCAGCATGTGGTCTAGAGGTTTAGGTCCTTAATGAAGTCGTATTTCATCTTAAACTATTTGCTTGCACAAAGATGTCCTGTTATGAGCCTTTATATATTAGTACTTAGCTCTTTTTCCCTCTAAGACTCATAAAAACCATTTTTCCCTGAAGTTTAATGTTACTTTAATGTTACTGAAATAATCCACATACTAGAAATTTGTCTTGTTATTTGTTTGGTGGTATTATCACATGTTACATGTATTTAAATTGAACAAAGATGACATTGGACTCTGCCTTCAAGACATTTGCATTTATGACCTAGTAGGATATTCAGAGCTCCTTTTGTAGAAAATAGTAAACAAAAATGGAGCATACCAGTAATACCAGTTTTCTTATTCATTGCCATGCATGCTTAGGCTGTTGATTGTTTTGTATACAGTTTCAAGTCTTCTAAGATATACCACGAAGAAAACAGGAAAGTGCAGAAGAATTATGCTTTTGAATACCAACACTTTACCTGTCAGTAATTTATGTCTTTTATTGGTTCTCTTTAAGATTTCTATAAAGCCTCTTCCATCATTCAAGGTATAACTGTTATACTCTATTCCTAGGATGGAGATTCTTCAACAATGAGGAATGCTGCGTCTTTTCCCTTGAGATCTCCACAGCCAGTATGTTCCCCTGCTGGAAGTGATGGGACTCAAAAGGTATCATTGTAACTAAAATTTCCTTAAATTTTCATATTTCAAAT
The DNA here is from genome assembly GCA_917880005.1 of Nanger dama. Taxonomy (NCBI): domain Eukaryota; kingdom Metazoa; phylum Chordata; class Mammalia; order Artiodactyla; family Bovidae; genus Nanger; species Nanger dama. The sequence continues at coordinate 2,169,402 of CAKJTW010000040.1, forward strand.
GGAGTAAAGAATTCAAACTTCTTAATGCAGGTACCAAAAAATTATTCTTTATGACTTTTCATTTATTGTAGGAAAAAAAGGAACTTGTACTTACTTTTTCAGATATATATAGTATCATTCTTACTGATTATCCAATGGTCTTTTCAACCATAATCCTTTTAATATTTCTTAAATATTTGAAATTATTGATCTTTCTCTCCTTGGCCTCCAAAACTTATTTTGTAGTGAATCCACCTGCTTTCCTTTTTTTTTTAATTGTCATTTTTTCCTTCATTAGCTCTTTGTTCTCTCATTTCTCAAGATTTCTATCATTATATTTTTATCTTCTATTTCACTTTTTTCCTTGACTGTTTTACTCAGTTTTGGTAGTAGCATTGGTTATTTTTGTGAACAGGACGCCAAAATCAATGTCTTTGGTTCCAGTTCTGTCTCCCAAATTGTAATTTTTCATTCCAGACAAAACCTCTTCACATCTAGCTGGTATTTTAAATTCATATTCAAAATTTTCCTTGATGTTCTTTTTGCCATTTTTGTTGGGCTTAATGATATTTCAATCCTGAATTGTCATAATCTTCTCTCACTTCTTAGATAGTCATTTATCAAAATCTGGCCTGTTCTATGTGAATTACTTCACTTGATCTCGTACATCTACTTTATTTCTGCTTATTAAAATCATATTAATTCTTCAAGTTCTAAGTTAAATGGCTGATCTTCTATGGACTCACCCTAGTGTCTCTAAGATGTTTATATTTTTTCTAATAACTTATTTATGAACATGAATTTCATTTTCTGTATCTTCTAATTCCCAAAGTACTTTGTGTGGTCTTTTGTGAAGTCACAAAATTCTGAATTTAAATCCAGGTTTGAGCTATTTTAAAAAATACTTAACACTGGGCTTCCTCAGTGGCTCAGTCTTGGAAGAATATGCCTGCCAGTGCAGGAGACACTGCATTGGCAGTGTTTGATCCCACATCTGGAAGATCCCACATACAGTGGGGCAACTAAACCCAAGCACCACACCTACTGAGCCCACACTTTGAGTCTGCAAGGTGTAACTGAGGCCTGTGCGTCCTAGAGGCCATGCTCTGCAACAAAAGACGCCACCACAATGAGAAGCCTGTACACCACCACCGAAGAGCAGCCCCTGCTTGTCACAACCTCAGAAAAGCCTGTGCAACAAGAAAGAGCCAGCATAGTCAAAAATAAATAAGTCTTAGTTTAAAAAAAGACTTTATAAAGTCCAGACTTAAAAAGAAAAACTTAATCATCCGATTTTGTTGGAGGAGAATATCATATCCACTTTAGAGAATTCGCTTTAATTAATTGCAGTATAGCTGATCGTAAATTTTAACTGTTCATGAGAATTTCTAATTGTGGCCATCTAAAACATGGACTGGGCTGCCTCACTGTAAAAATTTCTTTCTCATAGTTTATGTTCCAGGTCTTTGTTTTGGGATATTCTTCATGAGGTGAAAGCTGAACTTTTATGAGCCATTCTAATTCAACAATTCTAATTCAATAATTAGAATTTTGAGCCATTCTAATTCTTTAATTCTATGAATTTTCAGGGATTAAAATAACCCAGTTTGTGAAAAAGAGAACAACTGCCAAGTTCATTTGTAGGTTAGGTGTCAAAGTTAGGTACAAGTCTTACAGGTATTTTCAGAGTGAGAAATATTTAGACTGCCTGGGAGGAGAGTAGCAGTGGAATAGCTGGTTATTCTAGATAATGAGACCATTTTCCCTGTAACTCTTGAGGATGGATAGATTAATAAATGGATGGTTAGATGGACAGATAACTTTAGATAGAAAGAGAAGAAAGCTAGAACAACTAAGCTCACTAACTTTCCTCCTCAGAAGCTTCTATTTCTGCTCATGCGGTTGTTTTGCAACTAGTTTTGAATGTTGAATGCATCTTCAGTAAGCCTAGTTTTATTTTTAGATTAATTGTTGGAATTTAAAGTTTGTTTAAAATATATATAATTTGACAGATAAATTTTAAGTGAAAAGACAATATGATATATTATAATTCATACATTAGACAGATCTGGGTTTAAATTTTTGGTTTGCTAGCTATTTGATATTGGAAAAATTTCTTAATCACTATAAATGTCATGTTAATTTCTGCAAAATAGTTATAATACTCATCAAGATTGTTGTAAATCATTTAAATGAATTGATGTGCAAAGTACTTTGCACAAGCTCTGAGACAAAATAAATGGTCGCAGAGTGTTAGTTTCATTTCTTTTAATGTCTCCATAAAAGCTCCATCTGAAATCGGTCTATCTTTGATGTAACTTCAAACTAACATTTGTAGTAAAAACACTGAAACAATTTAAGACAAGCCTAGGTTTAAGTTCATTCTATAAAGCACTTTTACCTTGACTGATTTTTATTATTTCTCATGGTCTTTTAAAATTTTTACAAGTAGTCTAATTGACAAGTAATGTATATACTATTCAGATACAACGTTATACATTTGTTTCTAAAGTGTGTCAATACAATTTTTCACCATTGAAACTTGTTAACAGAAAATTTTCCCTTTTGTTAAGCTTATTTTTAGCACTTCCTTATATAGTGTTTAATTTAATGGACTCTGGGCTGAACATGTTTTATTGAGCATTGAAATTTGCTCAACCTGCATATTTTTCTAATAAAAGGAGGATTAGCAAGCTTAAGAGAGTATGTAAATGGTGTTAAGTGAGGGAAAGAGACGACCACATAAAGGTATAAGTTAATACTTTACCACCAATTTGTTAAATAAGTGAAGACTGATCCCTGTAATTTTTCCCACTTCCTTTTTCTTATACCATTAAGTATTCCTATGAGTGTAGTCGCTAGGATTAATTTGTAACGTTTTTGTAATTTGACAAACTTATTCTTTAGACATGTCAGTTTTTCTAGATAATAAGTGAGAGTATAGAGATTATCATTCTTAAAATATTTGTGTTGCATCTTTAGAAATAGTGAACTCTTTTGATGTTTTCAAGCTAAGTGCTTATACTTTTTAGGTGAAAAAATAAAGATAATACTGATCTGTAAGATGAAAATCCATTCTTTAATTCAAACCTGAGTCATCTAGCAGCAAGCTGAAAGACCATGGGGGACATATTGTTAGGCTTTCATATTCTGTAAATATGTAGCCGGATGAAATAGTTTACATTTTTTCTAGCTGTACTATATTGTTGCTTATTTAATGTATCACATGTCTGAAAATATAAAACTAGCACAACTGTTCATTCCTGTTGACTTGTTTTTCTAGGATCAAGACCACCTTTAATCCTGCAGTCTCAGTCTCTACCTTGTTCATCACCTCGAGATGTTCCACCAGACATCTTGTTAGATTCTCCAGAAAGAAAACAAAAGAAGCAAAAGAAAATGAAATTAGGCAAAGATGAAAAAGACCAGAATGAGAAGGCTGCAATGTATGATATCATTAGCTCTCCATCTAAGGACTCTACTAAACTTACGTTAAGACTTACTCGTGTAAGGTCTTCAGACATGGACCAGCAAGAGGATATGCTTTCTGGTATGGAAAATAGCAATGTTTCAGAAAATGATATTCCTTTTAATGTGCAGTACCCAGGACAGACTTCAAAAACACCCATTACTCCACAGGATGTAAACCGCCCACTAAATGCTGCTCAGTGTTTGTCGCAGCAAGAACAAACAGCATTCCTTCCAGCAAATCAAGTGCCTGTTTTACAACAGAACACTTCAGTTGCTACAAAACAGCCCCAGACTTCTGTGGTACTGAATCAGCAACAGGTATCACAACAGGGACCTATATATGATGAAGTGGAATTGGATGCATTGGCTGAAATTGAGCGAATAGAGAGAGAATCAGCTATTGAAAGGGGAGCGTTTTCCAAAAGAAGTTCAAGATAAAGGTAAAATAATCTCATTACTATCACTTCATACCCTTGGTGAATATATAATTATATAATGCCCTAACATGTTTTTAATATTAACTCCTTTTATTATTATATTTTATGATTTTTAATGTTTCTCCTCAATTGTGGTTTTATTACTAATGCTCATCCTTCAGAAGTTAAATTCTTAATTTCATTTTTTATCTGAAAGAACTATCTGAGATTTGGTAATTCTATAAAACCAAATAGGTCTATCACCTATTATATATCAATGATTTTATCTGTGCTCATCTTCCAAAATGAAGATTGTTTCCACAAATTATGTTAACATAATTTTGCATCTTTACCTTTTTTCTACTTAAACAAGGTTAACCACTATAGATTATTTTGAATCAGTGGTTCTAAGGAAAAACTGTGTGTATGTTTGTTATGCAGTTAGATTTTTTCCCTTGGTTTCTAATTTTGTCATCTCAATGTGAATTTTTTTAAGTAAAAAAATTAAGAAAGAATTTTAAGTTAGTATTAAATAGCAATAAGAATCAAAGATCTTTTGTTGGTGATTATAGTTAGGTGTTCCCTTTTGTCTGACTGGTGTATTAGGATGAATTTACAAGACACCTGTTCTGTGAGTTTATGGACTTCTCTTTTTGTGCTTTATAAAAAAATTATAATGAAAGTAAATCCTGTTACGTTCTTAGTTGTTTGGTTTGGAGAACATTATGTTTAAAATCTCTTAAAAATTGTTGGAGAGACTAATAAATCAGTAAAGTTAGTTATTTATAAATTTTATGTCTCTGCAGTAGGTGCATATACATATTTGACCATTCAAACCAAAGAATACTTTTGACTTAATTTTATAGTTAAATATTCTAGATTTAGTTATAGTTCTAGTTTCTCTTTGGTCATTATTAAACAAAACTTCTTGATGTTGACTTGAAGTTGTTTTTATATATGATCTTGCTCATCATGTGACAGGATCATTTGTAGATCATTCTGTACGTAAGTTGAGAAACATGCAAAGATCATCTGTTTCCTGCCTATCATGACATTTGTTTTTAATGTTACTGGAAGAATAAACTGTACTTGGTAATTGTTACATTACCATCTTTGCTAAGTGCAGAAATCACAGGTAGATAGATGCAGATAAAAAAATTGCTAGAAGTTTTCATTTTATTGGCTAGGAATCTTTTTTTTTAACTAGCAGATCATAGATATTAAAGATGAAATAAAATGTCACTTGCCCTTTTCCTCTTTGCTTAGTAGTTTGGGGTTCAGGAAACAATTCTATAGGTTCCAAAATGTATCTTTTCCTCCAGCCTCTCATAAAAGTATATGCATATCAAGTGAAGAGAGCAATATTATTCAGCTACTCTTGATAATATTACCTTATTCCATTTCCTGAATCCTGTGACAGTTTTGTAAAAAAAAAACATGTACTATTGTAATTTCTTTGCCAAGAAGTATTAGTTGCTTTGAGAACTTTTGCATGACATTTTAATTTGTGTTTTTAAAAATTGCATTCTTTTAAAAAGAGTATAATTCTTTTTTAATGACTTAATTGTTGAAATGAAAGCAGAGAAAATGGTGAGCTTTTTCCTTACTTTTTGAACTTTTACTATATCATATTTGTTGAAACCATAGTTTTTACTTTTTAAAACTGAATGGAAATAAGGATAGTAAAATACTGGTTGCATGTTAGCAAGCATTTTAGACTATTAACTTTTCTTTGGGAAAACAAAAGAAAATCAACAAACAGAATACTGTTCTTCCTAAAACTTGTTATGTATATTTAAATTTTTATTATCCATCTTCTCTGTCATCTGTGATGGTGTAACTAAAACAAAGATATTTGAAAAGCTGAATGACCACAGTTGACTTACAATTTTGAAACAATGTAAGGTAACTTACAGAGGCAGCTGGTTCTGGAAGGATTTAAGGGAAAAGATGAACTGTCTGATTTCAATTTGATTTAGATGACTTTTCTCAAATTGGTTATGCTGATTTGGCTGACCTATGTTAATGCTGTCATGTCTAGCCTTCTGAGAGCCATGTCCCCATGACTTTATTTGAAGAAGTTTGGAATTTAGGTACTAGCTGACACCTTTGATTTAAATCTTGTCATTTTGTATTCAATTTCTGAATTGTGTATTAAGATAGTGTTTTATATATAAATAGTTATATTGAGATTTTGAAAAGATTAAAGGTTTGGTATATTGCTCTAAGTTTGTAGTTGAGGTCATAAATTAAAGTTTTCTAAAGTGGTAGTCCCTTGAGAGATGAAATACTTCAAAGAAGAATTGAATGAATTTATCACTAGTTACTGCTACATCTTAGGACTATATTGTAAAATTGGTATTTACTGTATTCTGAGGCTTGGCACTGAGTACTTTTTTTATAACTTTTATTCCTGGTAGTGAGAACAAAGAAGCCTACTTGGCTGGTCTACATGGTTTTGCTCAGAGCTCTGCTCTAGATTATGAGCTTGTTTCCCATTATATTTGTTTGTTATAAATGAATGATTGAAGCATTCCCCTCAGTTGACCAGAAGTCAGAAACCTTTACCTTATGAATGAGATTAGAAAGTTCAGCAAACAAGATTGTTTTGATAATTGTGGAATTAAAGAAAAGGGACAGAGAACTCTTAGAAATATTTCACGTAGGCTGTGGTATAACCTAATACACTGCTGTTCCACACACAGAAGATGCTTTTCTGGCTGCTGTATATTCATGTTCCTTTGGCCTGTTCTCTCTCCTTTGGACAGTTTTACATACACCAACAGGTTAATTCTGTGCAACCTAATATTTTATAATATTCCTACAGGACCTTCTTCTCAATCTTTTGCTCAACCTTTTAACATCTTTAATTACATAAATTAATTTTAAAGGGCTATTTTTCTTTGCTTCTGGGATGAGCTGTCATAGACATTAATATCTCCATGTGCTGAAAATACCTGCTTTCTGTTGTTAAAGAGGGGGTTTCTTTGTTCATCTTTGCCTGTTTCATCTTTTCCGAAGGTCCACTTTCCATGTTAGCAAGTTTAAGGAATGGCCTAGCTTCACTAATGTTTTTTATGATGTTATAATATTCTTGCACTGTAACCCTTACTAGAAGTAAATTATTACCCATTGCCATTTGAAATAAGAGACTGGGATTTGGGACAGGAATAGGACAATTAGTCACTTAGCCTGTACTTTGGTTTAGGGATGGGATGTCTGCAGTTTTTTATAATAGCTACTCTGTGTACAGTTGCTCTGCTTGTTTTGCTTTAAGTGTTTTCAGTTATCACTTGTAGTAGACTTAGACAGGTGATATAGTTTGTTTCTTCTAAGCATAATTGAGTTAACCGTTTCTATAAGAGTCAGATCTTATTTTCAAAATATCAGCATCAAGATGACAAATGTTGTTGGTCTCAAAATTAAGATATGTTTTCATGTGCATTTTCTTCAGGAATACCTTAAGTTTAATACCGTAACTTACTAATTCCCGTTCTTTAGAAAGCTTACAGGTGTTGCAAATATTAACATGATTCTTTATTAATAGAGATGGCTTTCAGTCATTAGGTGAAGGTCATGTAGTGAAGACCAATAACGAAAGTGAATAGACAAAAGTGACCTATGTGGATTCAGAGCCACTTTACAGGAATAAGTTCTTGGTGGAGCTGAATCAGATTGAGTGAATCAAAGTCTGCGTGCTTTTAGCATATCCAAGAATCTTTGCAGTAGTAATGGAATTGTTCTGGGTTTTACAGAAGAGGTAAAGTACCCCTCAATAGTTCAAAAATTAAAACTTTGTATTTAGCAATATTTTATGTATTGTAGAAAAATTATAAGTTCTTCCCCAAACTTAACACATCACTCATGTGCAAATGCTTAAAAGTATTTTGTAATCTTAAAATTTAGCCTTAATGATATTTTAATGTTTTTCTAAAAGACAGATTGTTCATATTAGTACAAGGATGAGCCACACATCTCTTAAGAAAGGTCTCCAGATGCTTGAGATCTATGTCAATAATTCTTAGATTCTTAATAAAGCATATTATTGAAAAGCATATTTCATTGAAAAATATAAAAATCTTGGATTATGCTCATTTAAATTTCTGGATGCTTAGATTTTTTTTTCTAAATGTTTATAAAAGTTTAAGGGATAAGTAAAGGTTATAAAGCATCCTGTTTTTAAGGTAATTATTTGGTGTGCTCTTTGGCAAGATATAAAAGTTGTTTTGTGTGGCAGAACAGTCAGATGCAAAATTCTATAAATTAGTATTCTTAGTGCTTTTTTCCTTAGATACTGATACAAAAAGCTTCATACAAGTTTTTGCCAGGTTAGTTTTAACTAGGGAAAACAGTTTAATGATAACGTAATTTATTATCCTCATCATGTAGTTACTTTGCAAATGGAGAAAATGTAGTGATAGATTTGACTTCTGAATAACTGAAAAAGCAGAATGATTAGTTCCTTAAAAATTACTGGCAAACATCTAAAATAAATTTTAGTAATATTTGATTAGATTATAAACTGTAAGGGGCTGCTGCTTCATATTTTGAAAACAAAATGATAGAATTTTGATGTTTAAAAGCATCATTACTATTAAAAACTTTTTTTTCCCCTCAGAACTTGGTTCCGTCCTATTTAAGGGGTTGTTTTTAGTGATCATTTTGACTTTTCACTGTTTGAAAAGTGAAAAGTCATTTTCACTTTTCACTCTTTTTCTTAAATAATACTTTATCATATTAATGAATACTATAAGAGACTATAAAGATGGTCCTAAAAAATTTTTAAATAACTGTTAAAATAGCCAGACAATTCAGCAAGTATCATTAAGGCAAAGTCTCAAGGCTCTATCATGTTATATATTTTATGAACTGTGCATTAGCTTTTAAATTACATTTGTGCTGTTGACTCCTTGAAGAATTTGAATCCTGGATCAAAGCTTAATAACTATTATGTTCTTTTTTTCCTGTCTTACTCTCCTCATATACTTTTGTTTTTTTCAGTAACATGATTTCTGTTTTCTTTTGGGTTTTATTCTTTTTCATACTTTCCTTACATGTGGCAAAAGCACCCGGTTTTGTATGTTGGCACTTGGGAGTTCTTTGTAGTTTTTATTAGATTAGCAGTTTAAATTATCTTTTTACTCTAGTCACAAAAATTTCTTGAGGTACAGCAGATATGAATATTTCCTCAAACCTTGGTTTAAAAGTATTATGCCGTTCATGCCTACTATTTTATATATGCATATTAACATTTGCATTCACCACATATATTTTTAAATATGACTTTAAAATAGTCAAAGTCCATATGGTTTTTAATAAGATAAGAATATATGTCTATTACTGATACTGAATATTTATCTTTGAATTTCAGATAAGCCTTTGAAAAAAGAAAACAAGATTCTTACCCACAGGAGGCTGGGGGTGCTACAGGAGGTAATAGACCAGCTTCTCAGGAGACGGGTTCTACGGGAAATGGGTCAAGGCCAGCATTAATGGTTAGCATTGATCTTCATCAGGCAGGAAGAGTGGACTCTCAGGCCTCTATAACTCAGGATTCAGACTCTATAAAAAAGCCTGAAGAAATCAAACAATGTAATGATGCACCTATTTCTGTTCTTCAGGAAGATATTATTGGAAATCTTAAATCTACACCAGAAAACCATCCTGAGACTCCTAAAAAAAGTCTGATCCTGAGCTTTTAAAGAGTGAAATGAAACAGAATGAAAGTAAATTGGCAGAGTCTAAACCAAATGAAAACAGATTGGTAGAGACAAAATCTAGTGAAACTAAGTTAGAAACTAAAATTGAGGTACCAACAGAAGAACCTAAACAGAATGAGAACAGAATGATTGAATCCAGACAAAATGAGAGCACCACAGCCGAGCCTAAACAAAATGAAAATAGACTGCCTGACACAAAACCAAATGACACCAAACAAAATAATGGCAGATCAGAAACAACAAAATCAAGACCCGAAACCCCAAAGCAAAAGGGTGAAAGCCGACCTGAAACTCCTAAACAAAGAGTGATGGGCGTCCTGAAACCCCCAAACAAAAGGGTGATGGACGGCCTGAAACTCCAAAGCAGAAAGGTGAGGGCCGACCTGAAACTCCAAAGCAAAAAAATGAAGGTCGGCCTGAAACACCAAAACATAGACATGAAAATAAGAGGGATTCTGGAAAGCCATCAACAGAGAAAAAACCTGAAGTGTCTAAACATAAACAGGACATTAAATCTGATTCACCTCGGTTAAAATCAGAAAGAGCTGAAGCCTTAAAGCAGAGACCTGATGGGCGATCTGTCTCTGAGTCACTAAGACGTGATCATGACAGTAAACAAAAGTCAGATGACAGGAGTGAATCTGAACGACATCGAGGGGATCAGTCTAGGGTCCGAAGACCAGAAACATTGAGATCCTCTAGTAGAAATGACCATGGCATTAAATCTGATGGTTCAAAACCTGATAAACTAGAAAGAAAACACAGACATGAATCAGGGGACTCAAGGGAAAGACCATCTTCTGGGGAGCAAAAGTCAAGACCTGACAGTCCTCGTGTTAAACAAGGAGATTCTAATAAATCAAGACCTGATAAGCCTGGTTTTAAATCACCAAATAGTAAGGATGACAGAAGGACAGAGGGTAACAAGAGTAAAGTAGATAGTAATAAAACGCACCCTGATAATAAGGCAGAATTTCCAAGTTATTTGTTGGGGGGCAGGTCTGGTGCGTTGAAAAATTTTGTCATTCCAAAAATCAAGAGGGATAAAGATGGCAATATCACTCAGGAGACAAAGAAAATGGAAATGAAAGGAGAGCAGAAAGACAAAGTAGAAAAAATGGGATTAGTTGAAGATCTAAATAAAGGAGCTAAGCCTGTAGTTGTCCTGCAAAAACTGTCTTTGGATGATGTTCAAAAACTTATTAAAGATAGAGAGGATAAATCAAGAAGTTCCCTTAAACCTATCAAGAATAAACCATCAAAGTCAAATAAAGGTAAGAATACTTACTCCATGTCATCTGTATTCTAGTGAGTTTTCTTTTAAGTTCTAGGGTTACTATGGATTTAAAAATGGAAATTTGCAAAAATTGAAACACTACTGCATGAAAAGAAAACAATATAAAACAGCAATGAATTGTTTGTGGTAACATAGACAAAAAGTTCTCATTGAAAACTCTTTCTCTCCCACCTCTACTACTCACCATAGTTGTGATTTTTACTTTTGGTTCACAGAGAAAAGTTCCTTTGGCTGTTTAATTATTTCAGCATTTGTGAAAGTTGCTTGCTAATCAAGTGAATATTAGAATGTATGATTAACATAGGTGTATTTAACAACTTTTTAAAAAGTTATTTTGACTGTAGAGATAATCCATTCTGTAGTGAGGTAATAAATTGACTGAATTTAATTTCTAAAGTCTCAGTAAAGCTATATGGTATACAAAAGTCTATATTACAAATTATTTTAAGAATATTAAATGTCTTTTAATATTGTTTTCTAACTTATCAGTTATTATTAAAGAATTATTCATTAATTAATGGTTTGAGTGTATATAGTTTAAAAAGTTGTATAAAAGGTTATTTCATCTTTTTATGGAGAAGATGATTAGTTAATGAAAGTTTTATTCTTTTAAATACAGAGTCTTGGTCTTTTCTATGGAAGAATAATAGGGAATGGTGTTTATGTCTTAAATTGGGTTAAATCATCAGTTTTAAACATTTCTGGTGTTTTTAAATTTGTTTGGATGTGTTTTTATTTTCTACTCTGGGTTTTTGGGGGGGGTTGCATGGTTTCTGTGTTAAATTCTCTAGTTAAGTAAATAGTATTGTTTCCAGGAGGAAAAGAAAAGTCAAGTGCTGAAAATACAGTAGCAGTTTGTACAGAAAATGTAATTTTGTGGGTTTTGTATACTCTTTTATATATTTATATAAAATTTGATTATGCTCTGTGTTTGACTTATTTAGCCTGTACAATGTAAATAGGTTGGGATATAGTTTTTAAGGTAACAAAAGTGATTCTTTGTTTGGTTTTTAAGTTCACATCCTGTGAAAGAAGGTCATTAAGAACCTAGATTTATACTAATTAATAAATACATGAAACTCTATAGAGTTGTGCTGTTCAGTATGATAGTTAATAGCCTCTTTAGGCTATTTACTTTAGACTATATAAAATTTAAAGATTTACATCCAAATGTGGCAAGTGCTGATGTTGTTAACACAGAGAAGACATTTGCATCATCACAGAGTGTTGTGTTGTATAACTACATGTGATGTATTAGGAGATATAGAAGATGTATTGCTTATTATCTTTGTAAAATGCTGTTGTATCTTTTCTATCAAAAAACAGTAATTGAAAACATAGTTATTACTAAGAACTCTTTATTCAAAGAAATAACTTGTTAAGACTAATCTGTTTTTATTCTTGTCTTCTCGTATGTTTACTTTTTCACTGTCAGTTATTTGGTTTTGTCTTTCAAAAATGAAAAAGATTGCCTCTGAATTACTAATATTTGTACTAGTTTAAGTGAAGCTTTCAGATTTTAAATTATGACTGTGAGACTTATAAAAATTAAAGTCTTAGTTTTAGTTAATGAATAGTCTTTAGTATTTAACTTGAATGCATCTTTTCAGAATTGTTTATGCAAAAGAGGTTGTTGCAGTGTAGTGGCTAGCACCAGAATTGTTTTCTTTTAGATAGAGATTATCTTTATTAATTTTCATTGAGAGTTTGAGAGTGGCTTATATGTAAAAACTAAAGAGTATAGTTATACAATTACAGAAGAGTCAGATGGAAAGATGGAAAGTGGTACCCTCTTGTCCCCTTGATCTGGACCATCTTTTTCTCCCTGCCCCTCTGTCAGCTTATTTATGCCAGCCTTGCTTTTCTAAACTCTGTTCTAACAAAGAATCCTTACTACTGAATATCAAGAAATGAATATAGTTCCTAATTAGTAACTATTGTATTATTTCTCTTGGTTTTTTCACATGTAACTTCATTGCCTGTGAATACAAACTTTTAGTACTAATCCAGTGTTTTTCCTAAGTATACCTTTAACACAAATGCATATACTTGATACGTTGATATTAGTAACTAATCTGGGTATGTCTGCCTGCTAAGAGTGTGGTGTCTGTGTGTATGCATGTGCATGTATGTGTATACACACACATATATCAATGCATATACAACTGAAAGTGAACCTTTTATCAAATTTTAGAATTCATTTCAGGATGCTAAGTGGATATCTTTTGGCTTTATTTATACCACAGGTTTAATATCTGTTTTCCAGTAATGGACTAATTTTGGTTTTATTTTAGATCTCTGCTGTTAGGTTAGCAATAGCAGAGGTATATAATTGTGTATTTTTTAAATTACGTGTATAGGAATGCCAGTTGTGGATTACTCACCCTTTGTAGTATACATTACTTGGGATTTTATTTGGAGTCACAGAAATTATATTCTGACATATTGATATTTTCTGAGTAAAAACTGAGTATTGCTGGGATATTTTGTTGATTTCTCAGGCCAAAATTCTAGGTAGATTTTCTTTTCTTGAAATAGCCATAAACTTTAATGTGATATCCATATTTAAAATATTTATCCTTCAGGGTAATTTTAAATTCTATGAATATGCTTTGAGCTGATAGATTTTGAATGGTAGGGGTATAGGTTTGTGACTCCCAGTATAGGTTACATATTTTTGTCTTTATGTGAACAATGTAAAGTGATGTTATGTTTAATTTTATTTCTATGGGGATATGTGTATATTCCTGTTAATAGTACCTAACATAATACCTAGTACATAAAAAGATCATACTAAATACCTGTTAAATAGATTGTGTTGCTCACATCTTAGAAAAGTCTTTTGTGTTCAGTTTAAAATTGTGTATTCATCTTTTATGATCCCACCAGTAGCCCCTAGCTCAAGAGCTATGTAATTTTCACATGTTGCCTAAACTTTCCACCCTGTCAATTACCTAGTTTTTGTTAAGCTCCAAAGGAGACCGACTTAGAGTCATATCTGTTTAATTATTTTTATCTTAATTTTACTGTATACCTGTTACAAGATTGACTCTGAATCCATTCTGTTCTCATTTCCTACTTCTGTCATCTTCCCCTTCTTTTTACCATCACCTTGTTTCTTCCTTGCCAAGAAGAGATGAGTGGTGAAGCAATATAACCTTTGTAAAACCTTTAAATTAAAAAAAAAAAACTCCATTAAAATATACTTCAGACAGTATATTAAATGCCAAAATAATATCTTTATGGTTAAAGTATACCCTAATGTACAATGTGTCTCCAAATTAAAATAATAAATTGTACCATTTTTAGGCTTCCCAAGTGGTGCTAGTGGTAAAGAACCTGCCTGCCAATGCAGGAGACACAAGAGACATGGGTTCGATCCCTGGTTTGGAATGATCCCCTGGAGAAGCGAATGATAACCCACTCCAGTATTGCTGGCTGGAGAATTCCATGGACAGAGGAGCCTGAAGGGCTGCAGTCCAGAGTCGCAAAGAGTTGGACACAACTGAAACGACTTTCCATGCACACACACATACCATCTTTAAATCTAGGCATGATCATCAACTAACAAGCGTTATGTTTCTGACAGCTTATTGTTAGTAACTGCACACTTTAACAGTTTGATTTTGGCCTTTGGCAATTCCAGTGTATCTCAAAATACTTCATTTTCATAGTCAAAGAAATCACTTTTTATTCTTGCTCCCCTATTTCCTTCTAAATAGTATATTATTTTCCATCATTTGCACTTACTGCTTTCAAGAAATAGCACATGCTATCTGTTATTTGAGATCAAGGCCTTTTTAAAGAGTTATCTAATAGTTCTCATAGTCAGCAGTGTTTAAAATATAGTGCTCATTTGATAAGTTAATGATTGCAGTCATTATTAGAGGCAATTATTTCATCTTAGTTACTACTGTAGTAAAAGATTGATCACTAAAATTGGGTTTTGCCTTTTATGCAGTATTAACCGGTCTACTTGGATTGTGTTTAGGACCCTAGGCTTCCGTAAGTGTGAGAGAACATACTGTTTCTAACAGTGAATTTTTGGCGTAGTTTTTGAGTTCCTAAGTTGATTCTCAGTAGTTATGATTGTCATATTCAGAATCCTTAATGATACTGCAGTAGAAATTTACTTTGGCTCATTTGAAAATATATAAAATGCTTTTCTAAAAACATTAATTTTTTAATTTTGATAAAGACTTTATTATTGGCTATATAGTTGGGAAATTTTAGAGAATATTTGTTACAGAAATCGGCATAATACATACTTGGCTGTTATGATTTCAGAGTGATTATTTGAAAAATTTTGTCCATGATTTCTATTCATAGAATTTCTCTGATCCAAGCATTGCTTAGTAGATAACTGAAATTAATATTGATTTAAAGAGATTCATTAAGTAGAATTTTTTCATAAAAGTTAAATATATTAAAGTTTGCTAGTGGTAGTCTCTTTCATTCCCATTTGTTATCTCAAACCAGCCAAGGCCATAGCTTCTATAAGGTTTTGCTATCTATAGAAAGAGATAACATGATTAAAGGGGGTGAGAAACAAATGATTAATTTGAGAGAACTTACTCCAGTTTATAAGAGAATACTCATTATTCTAAAACACTGAATTCCCTCTCATTCTAAAAAATATTACTGAAATCCTCTCCTGTAAGAGCCTGATACAGATATTAAGATAATGGATACCTACTTGATACTGTAACATAATTAAGCATAATATAGCATTATATTACATAGTTAATACAATATTTTAATATTATAGTAAATAATTCATGTAATATGTATTATAGCATAATATCAAGTAGGTATTCATTATCTTAATATCTATCTCAATTTCTTGTAAAGGAAGTTTTCAATAGCTTTTTAGGAATAAAGGAATTCAGTATGTTAGAGTAATATGTATTAGAGTTAGTGGTATATGTGTACTGTACAATGACATAATATGATACAATATAATTTGAATTTTTAACATGGATCCTCTTCTCCACCCACAGAAACATTGCCTTTCTGTGGCTACTAACTATACTAACTTAAAAATTCTCCATTAAGCCCATTATACATTGTGTAGTTCAAAGATCACTGGTCTCAAAGCCTCCAACAAATCATAGTATGATTTGTTCAAAGATATGATACAAAGTTCATTCACTTTTAAAATAGAGAAACGAGTTTCCTTCCTACTTTATGCAGTCATGAAAACCAAAGTGAATCTTATTGTAAAAGTTTAAATTTGTCCAATTTTTAATATAAAGAAATGCATTCATCCTATTTTAATTGAATTTATCCCATGAAGAAAGTAATTTTTGAAGATGTCTCATTTGTGTATACATACACTGTATATCTGAAGGCATTGTTGTTACCATTTATGTCATTCAGTTTTATTGAGATAAAATTAACATATAGTATTATAGTTATTTGAGTATATAAAATAATGATTTGATATGTAGCTGTTCCCTCAGTGTCTATAGGAGTTGGTGCCAGGACCCCTCACAGATGCTTCCAAGTCCCTTGTATATTGTAAAAGGGTATACTACAGTAAGCTCTTTGTATCTGCAGATTGCTCATCCACAGATACGAAGGGTTGACTGTACGTATTTATTGTGACATGATTACCACAGTAAATTTAGTTAACATCCATCACCTCACACTGTACATTGCATTCCCAGAACATATAACTGAAAGTTTTTACCTTTTGACTGCCTTTACCCAGTTCACCCACCTCCTGCCTGTGGCAGAGATCAATCTCTGCTTATGATTTTTTTTTTAGATTCTACATATAAGTGAAATTATATAGTATTTGTCTTTCTCTAACTTAAATATCTTAGCATAATGCCCTTAAAGTCCAACCACATCCTTGCAAATGGCAGGGTTTCCTTTTTTTTTTTTGGTTGGATAATATTCCATTATGTATATATACCACATTTTCTTCATCTATTTACCTATCAGTGTACTAAATAACTTGTGTTTTTTCCATGTCCTAGCTACTATAAATACTGTTACAGTGAAAGTGGAGGTGTATATATCTTTGAGATAGTGGTTCTATGTCCTTTGGATATATAGCCAAAAGTACAATTGCCCAATATACCCTGAGAAAACCATAAGTGAAAAAGACACATTTATCCCAATGTTCATAGCAGCACTATTTACAGTGGATACGACATGAAAGCAACCAAGATGTCCACCAACAGTTGAATGAATAAATAAGATATGGTATATATATATACATGTGTGTGTATTTATAATGGAATATTACTCAGCCATAAAAGAATGAATTTCAGTCAGTTCTAGTGAGGTGGATGAAGCTAGAACCTGTTATATAGAGTAAAGTAAGTCTGAAACAGGAAAACAGATATCATATATTACTACATATGTATATGGAATCTAGAAAAATGGTATTGATGAACCTATTAGTAGGGAAGGACTGGAAATGCAGAGATGGAGAGTAGACTTGTGCACACAGTGGCAGAAGGAAGGAGTGGGATGAATGGAGGAAGTAGCATCAACCTATATACACCACCATGGGTAAAAGAGATAGCTGGTAGAAGTTGCTATATAACACAGGGAGCCAGCTTGGTGTTCTGTGATGACCTAGAGGGGTGGGATGGTGAGAGTGGAGGGAGGTTTAAGAGAGAGGGGATATGTGTGTAATTATGGCTCATTTGTGTTGTTGTACAGCAGAAACCAACACAACATTGTAAAGCAATTTTCCTATAGACATTTTAAAAAGTAGAATTGCCCAGTCATATGGTAGTTTTTAATTTTTTGAGGAACCTCCATTCTGTTTATCATAGTGGCTACACCTATTTACATTCTCACCAACAGTGCACACAGGAGAGTGTGGACATTCACATCAGCACTTCTTACTTTTTGTCTTTGTTATAGTAGTCATTGTGGCAGGTATGAGGTGATATCTCATCGTTTTGATTTACATTTCCCTCATGAATAGTAATGTTAAGCACCTTTTCATATACGTGCTGGCCATCTATATGTCTTCTCTGGAAAAATGTCATTTAGATCCTCTGCCTATTTTTTAATTGAATTGTTTGGTTACTTTAGGTATTGAGTTGTATCATTTCTTTATATGTTTTACATATTAGCCCTTTGTCAGATATTGGATTTGCAAATGTTTTCTCCCATTCAGTAGGTTGCCTTCTCATTTTGTTGATGGTTTCCTTTGCTGTGCAAAAGCTTTTGTTTGATGTAGTCCCACTTGTTTATTTTTGTTGCCTTCACGTGTAGTATCAGCTCCAAAAGAAATCATTGCCAGGACCAGTGTCAAGATCCTTACTGCCTATTTTCTCTTTTTAGGAATTTCATAGTTAGGAGTCTTACATTCAAGTCTATAATCCATTTTGAGTTGATTTTTTGTATTAAATAGTGGTCCAGTTTCATTCTTTTGCCTGTGGCTTTCCAGTTTGTCCAACACCATTTGCTAGATTGACTATCATTTTCCCATTGCATATTCTTGGCTCCTTTTTAGTAAATTAATTGACCATATATACATGAGTGTATTTCTGAACTCTCTGTTCTTGTCCATTGATCTTTGTGTCTGTTTGTATGCCAATCCATACCAATTTAATTACTATAGTTTTATAATGTAGTTTGAAATCAGGAGGTACGGTTTCCCCAGCTTTGTTGTTCTTTCTCAAGATTGCTTTGACTATTTCACTGTTTTGTGGTTCTGTACAAGTTTCAGGATTGTTTCTCTGAAAAATGTCATTGGAATTTTGATAAAGATTGGATTGCAGTAATCTGTAGATTACTTTGGCTTGTATGGACATTACCTGTATGCAGGTGAAAAAGCAACAGTTAGAACCAGACATGGAACAACGGACTGGTTCAAAATTGGGAAAGGAGTATGCTGAGGCTATAGATTGTCACTCTTCTTATTTAACTTATATGTAGAGTACATCATGTGAAATGGGATTGGATGAAGCACAAGTTTGAATCAAGATTGCTGGAAGAAATATCAGTAACCTCAGATATGCAGATGATACCACCCTAATGGCAGAAAGCAGAGAGGAACAAGAGTCTCTTGATGAAGGAGAGTGAAAAAGCTGGTTTAAAACTCAACATTCAGAAAACTAGGATCATGGCATCCAGTCCCATCACTTCATGGCAAATAGATGAGGAAACAATGAAAACAATGACAGGCTTTATTTTCTGGGGCTCCAAAATCATTGTGAACAGTGACTGCAGCCATGAAATTAAAAGTCACTTGCTCCTTGGAAAAAAGCTATGATGAACTCAGTGTATTAAAAAGCAGAGACATCACCTTGAAGACAAAGGTCCATATAGTCAAAGCTATGGGATCTCCAAGATCCCCTGCAGAAGGGAATGGCAACCCACTCCAATATTCTTGCCTGGAAAATTCCATGGACAGAGGAGCCTGGCAGGCCGCTGTCTATGGCATTGCAAAGAGTCAGACATGACTGAGTGACTAACACATAAAATACATACATCATTTTTTGAGTAGTCATGTGCAGATGTAAGAGTTGGACCATAAAGAAGGCTGAGTGCCGAAGAGTTAGTGCTTTTGAAATGTGCTGAAGAAGACTCTTGAGAGTCCCTTGAACAGCAAGGAGATCTAACCAGTCAATCCTAAAGGAAATCAACACTGAATATTCATTGGAAGGATTGATGTTGAACTGAAGCTCTAATACTTTAGCCACCTGATGTGAAGAGCCAACTCATTGGAAAAGACTTTGATCCTGGGAAAGATTGAGGGCAGGAGGAGAAGAGAGTAATAGAGGATGAGATGGTTGGATGGTATCACTGACTCAGTGGACATGAGTTTGAGCAGACGCCAAGAGATAGTGAAGGACAGGGAAGCCTGGCATGCTGTAGTCCATGTGGTCACAGAGTCAGCCATGATTGAGTGACTGAACAACAACAAAATTTTCCAGTCCATGAGGATGGAATATTTTTCCACTTATGTCTTCAATTTCTTTCATCAGCTGTGTCTTACTGTTTTTAGTATACATCTCTTTCATCTCCTTGGTTAAGTTTATTCCTAGGTATTTTATTATTTTCATTATTGTAAATGAGATGCTTACTCCTTGGAAGAAAAGTTATGACCAACCTAGATAGCATATTCAAAAGCAGAGACATTACTTTGCTGACTAAGGTCCGTCTAGTCAAGGCTATGGTTTTTCCAGTAGTCATGTATGGATGTGAGAATTGGATTGTGAAGAAGGCTGAGTGCTGAAGAATTGATGCTTTTGAACTGTGGTGTTGGAGAAGACTCTTGAGAGTCCCTTGGACTGCAAGGAGATCCAACCAGTCCATTCTGAAGATCATTCCTACGTGTTCTTTGGAAGGAATGATGCTAAAGCTGAAACTCCAGTTCTTTGGCCACCTCATGCAAAGAGTTGACTCATTGGAAAAGACTGTGATGCTGGGAGGGATTGGGGGCAGAAGGAAAAGGGGACGACAGGATGAGATGGCTAGATGGTATCACCGACTCTGTGGACATGAATTTAAGGGAACTCTGGGAGTTGGTGATAGACAGGGAGGCCTGGCGTGCTGCAGTTCATGGGGTCGCAAAGAGTTGGATACAACTGAGCAATGAACTGAACTGATATACCGTTTATTTTTCTCATTGTGTGTATATATGAAAGAAGGGATCTTACGATCTCTGCTCCTTTCTATATTAGATAGTAGTAAATTGTCACTTACATTATACACTTCCTAAAATTTTTTTTTTAATGTTTTTTTTGTAGTTCTTCCTCATAGTAGTTTGACAGCTACACACTGATGAAATCTTTGAGGCGCTAGTCAGTATCAATAGCTTAAAGCAAGATTTTTCTTAAAATCTTTTCTTCTGCATACTTCATTTGTAATAGTGTTTTTCAGTTGCTATAAGCCAATTTCTTGGCATTTTGTCTTCGTTAAATAAACTGATTTGCAGTGACCTTAACTATATAGAGTATAACTATATAGACTGCACTTGCAGAGTGAGTGGCACTTCGTCTCATATTGAGTAAAGTATGTCATAATATCCACCAAGGGACAGCAAACTTGTATAAAGGCCAGATAGTAAATATGTTAGGCTTGTGTCCCATTTAGATCTCTAACACTGCAGTAGAAAAGCAGCCCCAAACAATATGTGAAAGAATGACTATATGTCACTGTATTTCAATGAAACCTTATATACAAAAATGGGTGGTGAGGCAGATTTAAACCCACGGACTTTAGTTGTTGAACATAATATAAATAGAAAATTGAAGTTTTATGTAGGTGGATATGATAGCTAGATTCCTTATTCTGTAGCAAATGAGAGTCAAAATTTTTATGTGTGAATAAAAAGACTGATAGAGACTTGAATTATTTTCCTTTTGTCTAATATTTATGAATGTAATAAGACATTAGTTAAGTACTGTATTTTTGCTAGGATATTTAATATTTGTGAGTATTTTTATATAGTATTATACATAAATTATTAATATAGTAAAATATAATTGATATATTAAAAACATTTAACAAGTGTATACAGTCTGAAATTACATTTAAATGTTTTACACTTGTTGCAAGTCAATTATGAAATCTTCTCTTCAGTCTCTTCTTTTTGTGGGTAGCTTCTCTATAATTGTCAAATAGAACAACTGACAACTGCTTTCAGGATATAAAGAAGAATTTTCAGCTGGAAAAATTTCTGGGAAGACCACAAACTTATTCTAATGATTACATTGCTGCTGCTGCTAAGTCACTTAAGTCGTGTCCAACTCTGTGCAACCCCATACACGGCAGCCCACCAGGCTCCCCCATCCCTGGGATTCTCCAGGCAAGAACGCTGGAGTGGGTTGCCATTTACTTCTCCAATGCATGAAAGTGAAAAGTGAAAGTGAAGTCACTCAGTTGTCTCCAGCTCTTAGCAACCCCATGGACATGGGATTTTCCAGGCAAGAGTACTGAAGTGGGGTGCCATTGCCTTCTCTGATCATCAGTAAATATTTATGGCCGTCTTCAACATCCCATGCACTGTTAGATTCTGCAACTGCAACAGAGTCTTATGGCTCTATCAAGATTATGGTCCTGTGGAGAATATGGATAACTACAGATGTAGTGACGGTGTAATACTCTTTAAGAAAAAAAGGTGCTATGTGAATCCCAAGGAATATGATTCACATGTGTATTTAGCGCGAGGGCAGTTGGAAAAAGCACTGTAAGTTTAAAGAAGTTGAACATTTGGCTAATTAAGAGAACAATGTGGAGGAAGTAAGATGAGAGTAGATTAGTTAAAATTAAAAATTGTTTTACAGCCATTGGTAGTAATAACATAATCAGAAAATATGCCATTTCTGTTGTGTTAGAAAATGTCTTTGTAGAATGCTATAAAATAAATGTTGCTAATTCTCTGCATATTTAGCCTAATGTAATAGTAATTAGTTGAGTAGCTGATAACCTGATCAGATTGATTCAGATATCAGTGTGTGAATTTTGTTGTGCTCGATTTCATATTTTCTGGTTTCTTCATGATCTTAAACATGTTAAATAGTTGTTTTGAACTAAACATTCTGAAGTTTGGTTTGCTAAGTGTATAACAGTATCACTTTTCAAAAATGGTTAAATTCATAGCATCTACTTTCTCTTCTCTCTTACCTTTCACATTGTTCATCAATCGCTCAGTCGTGTCCAACTCTTTGCGACCCCCATGGACTGGAGCACAGGAGGCTTTTCCTGTCCTTCACCAATTCCTGGAGCTCACTCAAACTCATGTTCATCGAGTCGGTGATGCCATCCAACCATCTCATCCTCTGTTAGCCCCTTTTTCTGCCTTCAGTCTTTCCCAGCTTCAGGGTCTTTTCCAATGAGTTGGCTCTTTGCATCACGTGGCCAAACTATTGGGAGCTTCAGCTTCAGCATCAGTCCTTCCAATGAATATTCAGGGTTGATTTCCTTTAGAATTGACTGGTTTGATCTCCTTGCTATCCAAGAGACTCTCAGTTGTCTTCTCCAACACCATAGTTTGAAGACACCTTTGACATAGACATAGTAACTGTCTCTTAGAAGATTTTCTTTCTAGTGTCTTTCCCCTTCCAGGCCATCCCACAAATAACTGCTACAATAACTTTTCTAGAGTACATTCCGATTCTCTCCCTCCTTAAAAAGACTGTTACATCAGAACCTTACCTACTTTTTCTCCTTATTGAATATCATGCTCTGTCCAGAGCAGGCACAGCTGGAATGCTCCTAAATGGCCTCCAAATCCTAGTTCTAGGCCCCTGTTCTCCATCCTCCACCTCACTCCACCACATTGTTGTGAAAACCCACTGTGTTCATGAAATATCTTCTAACCACTCACGAATAATCATTGACCTTTTTCTTGTTTCCATAAAATATAGCTTCTATTTCTTTAGGAAAATTCACCTCTTAAGTTAGTATAATGTTAGCATTTGTTTTGTTCAACTCCTGGTACAATTATCTTTTACAAACGTACAGTGTGTATAATTGTCATTTTGCATTCTCTTTTCTTTACAATCACTATCTCTTTGCTAGCATCATTCATAAATAATTATATCTAGTGTGATTTACTGCGGTCCCCTATTGTTGGACATTTTGATGTTACAATAGATAAAACTGATCTAAATACCTATCTTCATAGAGCTT
Organism: Nanger dama; assembly: GCA_917880005.1. Lineage (NCBI taxonomy): Eukaryota > Metazoa > Chordata > Mammalia > Artiodactyla > Bovidae > Nanger > Nanger dama. The sequence continues at coordinate 2,192,897 of CAKJTW010000040.1, forward strand.
TTTGTTGTGTTATATTCAAATTTCCTTGGGATAAATTTCCAAGAGTGGTATAAATGGATTGAAAGATTTGAACACCGTTTTCTGTGTTATATATTCTACACTATTAGCAGAATCTGAGTGTCCACCTTTCAACTAACTGCAAGCACACAGAATTCAGAAGGAAAGCATAAATCATTTTATATCATTTTAAAACAGCCTTATGCATATCAGTTAACTCCTAAAGGCATTGCCATTTAAACGTAGTGGAAAACTTGATCTTTTCAATAGCGATCATGAGTCAAGAAAGTTATCTTGTTAAAAATTGATGGATATGATGCTTCTCTGATATCTCAGTTGATTAAAAAAAAATATGTCTGCAATGCAGGAGACCTGGGTTCAATTCCTGAGTTGGGAAGATCTGCTGGAGAAGGAATAGGCTACACTCCAGTATACTTGGGCTTCCCTAGTGGCCCAGCTGATAAAGAATCCGCCTGCAATGCAGGAGACCTGGATTGAGAAGATCCCCTGGAGAAGGGAAAAACTACCCACTCCAGTATTCTGGCCTGGAGAATTCCATGGACTGTATATATAGTCCATTGGGTTGCAGAGAGTTGGACATGACTGAGTGACTTTCACTTTCATGGTGCTTTTTAGAAATATTTACATAAAAAATAAAAGTAATTTCTGAATAATCCAAGGTTTTATTGTAACATGGCTTCAAAACAGTAACATGGGCTACTTTTATATCAACTTATAAACATAGATAAGCTCCCTGATACAAGATAGTGAATATTGTATCAACTTAGAATGGATAAAATCAATTTAATTTGAGTATATTATTCAAATTATTGTTAATTTTTCACTGAACCTATAGATTAAGAAATGATGGGCTACAAATTCCTGAGGAGTCCAGTGGTTAGGACTCCATGCTTCCACTGCAGGGGGCACAGGTTTGATCTCTGGTCAGGGAACTAAAATCCCACAAGCTGTAGCATGGCCAAAAAAACTGGGTGGATTAACTTAGAAGAACCCTTTTCATCTGTATTTTTTTCTGTCTTTATGGTTTAAAAACTTTCAAACTCCTTTGATTGTGAACTAAGGCAAGAAAGAAAATGCATGTTGTGATCTAATACACACATACATACACATAATAACACCTACCTTTACTACTGGCACGTTTTCTCTTTCATTTTAAGCACATTGCTAGTTAAGAGCTACAAAACTGACTCAACAACTTGCTTATGGGTCACAGTAGGCAACTTGAAAATTGCCAGCTAAAATTTAAAGGGAGACTTACTAGTTATTAGTTTAACACAGTCTTTATGTAATGATTATATAATGATTCACATTAGTTTCAGGATGGTCTTCTCAAATACCATCAGAAAGAGAATAGCTTCAGATTTGACCCTATGACCCCCATAGTCACAAATGAATGGTCTTTATATTTATATATATATATAGATATATATATTTTTTAAATTTTGTAATCCTGAATAAGTTTCTAGCTAATGCTTTGGATTTCTGCCTCTTTACCAAAATTATGACAGCTTTAGACCTGATTATCTCATACTTTTTATCCTAAACCATTACAAAAAGCAAACCCTTCAGCAGTATCTTTCTCCTAGTTTGCTGTTACTCTCTCCAAATAATTAATAAAATAAGACATGTCAAAGTTCTTCCTCTGAGGTCAGCTGTGACCTCAAAACTTTCCCTCTTCAGTGCCCCTACATTTGCTTTGAATTTTGGTTCCTAGCACACAGTCTTCATCTTTACCCCTGTTCTGCATCAGATTAGATAACCTTGTGGCTGCCTCTGGAAGGAACATTTCATGTCCTGGTCTCATAGTTGAACCCCACATTTTTCCAGCTTCTCTTCACATTGCCTCCCTTTGTTTCTATGGCCCAAGTGTTAACTTTTTTCATGGATATGTCATCAGCATTTCATACTCTTTGGGTGTTTTTTTCTATCAGTGGTGGTTTCAAATTAAAAAGTTGGCTTGCATTTAGAAACCATTTGCACCAAAAAATATGTCTTCAGACCATATTAACACAGGATTCCAAGAAGGGCAGATTGACAGCCTGCATTGCTCAACTTTTTTTTTTTCTTTTTCTTCTTTTTACCCCTGATTGAAGTAAAAGATCCATTTATGGTTCAGTTCAATTCAGTTCAGTTGGTCAGTCGTGTCTGACTCTTTGCAAACCCATGAACCACAGCACACCAGGCCTCCCTGTCCATCACCAACTGCCAGAGTCCACTCAAACGCATGTCCATTGAGTCGGTGATGCCATTCAACCATTTCATCTGCCATTATCCCCTTCTCCTCCTGTCCTCAATCTTTCCCAGCATCAGGGTCTTTTCAAATGAGTCAGCTCTTCACATCACATGGCCAGAGTATTGGAGTTTCAGCTTCAACATCAGTCCTTCCAATGAACACCCAGGACTGATCTGCTTTAGGATAGACTGGTTTGAAATCCTTGCAGTCCAAGGGACTCTCATGAGTCTTCTCCAACACCACAGTTCAAAAACATCAATTCTTCGGCGCTCAGCTTTCTTTATAGTCCCAACTCTCACATCCATACATGACCACTGGAAAAACCATAGCTTTGACTAGATGGGCCTCTGTTGGGAAAGCAATGTCTTTTCTTTTTAATATGCTGTCTAGGTTGATCATAACTTTCCTTCCAAGGACTAAACGTCTTTTAATTTCATGGCTGCAAATCACCATCTGCAGTGATTTTGGAGCCCAAGAAATAAAGTCAGCCACTGTTTCCACTGTTTGCCCATCTATTTGCCATGAAGTGATGGGACCAGATGCCATTATCTTAGTTTTCTGAATGTTGAGCTTTAAAGCCAACTTTTTCACTCTCCTCTTTCGCTTTCATCAAGAGGCTCTTTAGTTCTTTTCACTTTCTGCCATAAGGGTGGTGTCATCTGCATATCTGAGGTTATTGATATTTCTCGCGACAGTCTTGAGTCCAGCTTGTGCTTCCTCCAGCCCAGCGTTTCTCATGATGTACTCTGCATATAAGTTAAATAAGCAGGGTGACAATATACAGCCTTGACGTACTCCTTTTCCTATTTGGAACCAGTCTGTTGTTCCATGTCCAGTTCTAACTGTTGCTTCCCTGACCTGCATACAGGTTTCTCAAGAGGCAGGTATGGTGGTCTGGTATTCCCATCTCCTTCAGAATTTTCCACAGTTTATTGTGATCCACACAGTCAAAGGCTTTGGCGTAGTCAACAAAGCAGAAATAGATGTTTTTCTGAAACTCTTGCTTTTTCGATGATGCAGCTGATGTTGGCAATTTGATCTCTGATTCCTCTGCCTTTTCTAAAACCAGTTTGAACATCTGTAAGTTCATGGTTCACATATTGCTGAAGCCTGGCTTGGAGAATTTTGAGCATTACTTTAGTAGCATGTGAGATGAGTGCAACTGTGTGGTAGTTTGAGCATTCTTTGGTATTGCCTTTCTTTGGGATTGGAATGAAAACTGACCTGTGGCCACTGCTGAGTTTTCCAAATTTGCTGGCATGTTGAGTGCAGCACCTTCACAGCATCATCTTTTATGGTACTCCTCTGTAATATTGGTAGGTTACTGGAGCTACATTTTGCCTACCTAAAATGTTTTTTATGACATAAAATTTGGAGGTTTATATGAGTTTTCTGGTTTGTTTCTACATTGTTTCTGGCTTCCATTGTCTGAAACGCCAATCCTAAAGAGTCCATTGATTGGGGTTGTTTATTTTAATCTCAGGATTGTTTCCTCATTTAGAAAAAAACATAACATAACAGTATGTTATTAAATTAGTGACTTTCAGGGACTTTTAATCTTTTGATAACTTCTCATTTTAATAATCCAATAAGTGTCCTAGTGTGAGTGATTAGGAATTCAAGATTGCTAAAATGTAGCACATCTAGAAGTAAATTTATTCTTTAGCTTTAATAGAGCTAGAAAATAAAAATGCACTATATCCAATGGAATATCCATCTACAGAAGTGTGGTGCCTCACCAAATTAACTACATGGCACTATCCCTCAAGCCAGTAACTTAAAATTTTGTGATGATTCAAATGACCTAATTTAAAGCATAAAGTAGTTGGGATGAGAGAAAAGAGGTGAGAAAGATGATCATAAAAGACCTGCAGTCTCAGCGTTTTAAGAACAAATAACTCAACAGACAACAATAATCTGTAAAATCATCAACATATTAAGATGTAGCCAGCGAAACATTGTTTTTGCATTATTTAAAGGACTGTTTTCTAATTCAGGTAAACGATCATAACCAAATATGTTCTACAGTCATTTACAGTACTCACTGTTTATTCATTTCTGTTGAAACTTGAGTCAGTTATCCAGTCTTCAGTGTAATAAAAATTCTGACATAGAAATGTCAAGCATTTTATTGCTTACCCTACATAATTAAGGGACCTTGCTGAGTCAATTTCTAAAATCTTTGATGAAAAGGAAGAAATACAGAAAATACATAGATCTATGAAATAGATATATCTGTTCAAAAGGAGGAAGTTCACTTTTGGAGGACAGTACATTGAGAGACATTAACCATTGCTGGATCTTCCTTTTTTAGTTGGGTGATCTTTAGAAATGAAACACGAACACTTTAAATTGTGTTACTGTATCAGTTTTATGCAGAAGTTAAAATGACGTACAGAATAGTAGAACTCTTAAGTCTGATAGTATTATTTTTAATTTAAGGAATTAGAAATGGTAAACTACAATGAATAATCTTTGTTACGTGCTTATCAGATATAAGTTATAAATTTTCTGTTTCGCTATTGTGAATTTTTTTTTTAATAAAAAATGAAGAGAGCAAAGTCCCTGTTCTTTGGATATAATGAACCATTGTAAAGAGAGAGCAAGTACCCATAAATATGTATCTTAACCCTTGATTATTTATATTTATCTCCAGAATAATTCTATGATATTTTATCAAGTCAGCATATCTTTATGAATGGAAATTTTAATCTTAACTAGAACATAACAGGCAAATTTGCTTCTTCAGAAAATCTCATGGTGAACTAAAAGCCAGATACTTTTTGGATTATCCATATTTATAAATCCCCAAAAGTTATAATGTATCGTGTAGTACAAAAAGAAAGAATTTCCATCTTTAAAAAATTTTTTGGTGCTATCTTCATTTGTATAAAATACAGCAATTCCAAAACTATACAGGTGGTCCATCTGTAAGTGAACATAAATTGTGAACCACCAAGTTAGAAATCACTTAACTGACCATTTCATATACATACTTAATATTATAGATCATGTAGAAAGGGGAAAGTATATACTGGAAGACATGATTCTTCCATCAAAAACCACATATTTAGTGAGGTGTTCAGAGCATTAAGAACTTATAAATGAGATGAAGAGTGTGTTCACCTTGGTACTGAAGATAATGATGATCCAAAACTGAAGTTGATTTTTTTTTACCTCTACTAATATTCTAGAAAGTGAACCTCACTGATACAATACAGTTAAATTAAGAAAGAGCAAAGGAATATTACATGATTTGAAAATGACATATATAAATTAAGTTCAACATTAGTATGTCACAATTCTAAGCAGTGAAGTCTTTGGGATTTTACTAGTCATGAGTTTTACATCTTTGTTGGGTAAATTGTTGCTATTCATGTATATGGATGAATAGAAATTATCAGTTACTGAAATAACTCCTTCATGATGAATAAAAGGATTATTTGTCATTTGAGACTGATAGTTTTGTTTCATCTTCTTAAATTATTAGTGTTGTATATTCTTGTGATGTTTAAATTGTCTTAACCAGTACCTATTAAATTTTGGAATAATTTAATCTTTATTTAAGCACTATTATCATTTGAATGTTATGGTCTTAATGTTGATTACAGTTACTAATATTCCTGCTGTAAACCACTAAGGTACTCTTTGCTCCCAGTTCTTAAAATTTAGGTAAGACATCATTTTTATACTTCCAGTCAAAGATTTACATGGGTAAGTAAAGTAAGTTAAAATTGTCGTCTTTATTAGTCATCAAGGACAAATTATCCTGAGTAAAATAACTTTTGCTAGTTCTACTTTATTTTTAAGCTCTCAACAGGATGTTAAGGATTGATTTCTTCTTAGCAGCTATTTGTATGTTTGTGTATATGTGTATAGGATTAAATAGTAAATATTAAGTTAATAGTTCTAATAGTATTCTTTATTCTTTCATGGAAAAATATGAGTTTATTTCATAACAGATTTGAATTTACCCTTTTCAGTTGACATTTACATTTTAAAATGCTTTTTCTATTTATCTTGCCTTTCATGTTCCTGTTATCTTCATTAAGCACGTATTTTGGTTTAGCGGTTGGAGGAAATTTTCTGTAATAGTAAAGGTATTACTGTGCCTCTCATAGACAAAGATAGGTAAAAGCATATGAAATCTTGTCCCAGACACCGTGCACAACCACCAAGATCATATAGAAGAGAATGAGATGACAGGTATCCTCTCCAACTCTTAACATTTATATTGAGGGATGTAATTACTTCCAAACTAACTGCTCCAGAACTCTAAAACAAATTTGAGTGCTACCAAGAATGTGAGGTATACACCCTACTACAGATACACCTGAAAATGCAAGTGGGTCTCAGTCCATGCAAACAAATGAAGGTGCTAATTATATCAAAAATTGATAATATAACTACCCTCTATTGCTATGATAGCAAGTATCTATTTTAAAAGTTGTTTATGATGATAGTATGTATAAAAACTGCATTATCAGTTTACGGTTAAGACTAGTTATAAATATGGATGTGTTTTATTAAAATACAAATGTAACTTAGAAAACTTACATAATTAATATTTCATTTTGTGTTTTAACAGTTAAAATTTCTCTTTTATCTTCAGATTTATGTTTTTTCTTACCTTTTATTAATAGGTAGTATAGATCAATCAGTGTTAAAAGAATTACCCCCGAACTCCTGGCAGAAATTGAATCCACCATGCCACTTTGTGAACGTGTGAAAATGAATAAACGCAAGCGTAGCACAGTTAATGAAAAACCAAAATATGCTGAAATCAGTTCAGATGAAGATAATGATAGTGATGAAACTTTTGAATGTAAGTATCGAATAAGTTTATTATTACTTTAGAATTAAAAAGCAGATTGATGTATTTGTTTCATTTATAATTTTATGGGTTAGCAAGAGAACAGTGATCTTAATAAATAGTATAGCAAGTTTTTACTTTATACCTAAAATATGTGTGAAAGATGAGATCAGTTGGCACCAAGAAAAAAATTTTTAATGAGTTATAATTAGTGTCAGATAACACAGGTATGTTTCTGTATGCATTTAGCAAACATTTATTGAGCTCCCACTATATTTTAGGCAGTGAGAATAAAAATATAGCAAGTATGTGACCCCATCTTTGAAGAATCTTCAGTCTAATGGGGGAACTATGTAAACGGTTGAAGTACAGTGAGGAGTTCAGCAATGATAATAGTAAATCCAGGGTGCTGTGGGAGCACATTGGATTAATTGGATTAGGCGTCAAAATTATATTGGGGTTCAGAGAGCGCTTACTGGAAGAGGTGACACTAGAGTTGAGTCTTGAAGGACACGTAGGAGATAGCCAGATGAAGAAATATTTTAAACCATACTATCACTAAATTATGAATGGATTAGCCACATTGCCAGTTATCTGTGTGGTTTGGACCTGGCTTCTCCTTTTTGCCCAGCTGTGTCCTGGAATTCCTCCCTTGTTTCACTGTTTTCCAGAGCTGGCTTCTTCACTACACAGCTACCTCTCTACAACACTGTGATCACCTGTCTTTGCACTAGACTTGCTATACCTCGCCTGTCTTCCTACTGGTCCACTGAAAAAGTTCTTCTCTTTTATCCCTATCTTCCTTCTACTGGAGCAAGAGAATTGAGCCTAGCCAAGAGGGGTCAGCAACCTTGTTTGACTTAAACGGCATTCAGTGGAAACAGACTATGGGAGATCTTCACTTGTGTGCCAACTGACTTAGTCATTATGACCAAAAGAAGTGGGAAGACCACCAGTGTGTTCTACCTTTTCCACCTAGTATCTGTAGATTGAGGTGTGACAAGCAAGGGCAGGAAGGACAGATGCATGCTGCCATTTTTAAATGTATTATTGTTGATGGAAGCCCTTCACCTCCAAAGTTTTTGATCAATGTTCATTTACTCTGATCTTCTCAATATTGTGAGTTCTTGAGCTATGAACAGTAGACTATGAATACTGAACAACTCTGAATACAGTTTTAAAATTGAAATAAAATACAGAAAAATTAATCTGACATTTAATTATATGTATAATTGTTATTGTATTATAATGAGATGTATTTATATGCAGTATATTCAATGGCTAAAGCTAATACGTTTTTATTATAATTAAATATTTTGTTTATATGGGAACATATGGTCTGGAAAGGGAAAGGAGAAAGGAGATCTGGTGGCCCAGAAACTCACTGCCCTTTATATACATACCTCTGTTTCACTTTCCCTCTCTTCCCCTAATACCCCATCCATTTCTAAAGGGAATAACTAAGGAGTCCCTTAATTGCAGACTGATTTCAAGTCACACTTCAACTCCAGTTAATTGAGAGTGGCTGCCTGCATTGCTAAGCTGATGAGAATTCTGAAGCTACCGCACAGTCAAGTAAAAAAGGTGGCATAATCAGAAAAGCCCATCAAATGGAAAACAGAAGAGAGAGCCTCACATGCCCCATGTTTTTGTCATTGCAGCCTCTGTTCTCTTCTTTGCTATGATGAGAGATGTTGTCTCATGGAAGTACATAATTTCATCTTAAAAGCCATGGACCTCATATATATGTCTGAGGATATTGAAAGCTAATATTAGTTAGGGAACCTGAGCTTCAACTTATGCTTGGGAAAAGGGGAATGTCTCTCGGTTTTTCGGGAGATCTTAGAATTGCTTCCTGGTTTGGGGGTTTATTTCTGTACAAGTAACTAGAAAAGTTGACTCTGTGGGCCACTGATTTGAGTGATGAAAGAATTCCAATTCATAGCTGTCATAAACAGTGAAATTGTCATTATACCATAGCAAAAATTAGTAAAATGGAGTACAGTACAAAATGTGAAACTATTAAGAGAACATAAGTGGCAAGCATTATGCTGCCTTGAGGGGAGAGAGATGTTTACGAAACAAAATTTTATTGCAGTTCAATCACATTGGTTTCCTAAAAATCTAAAACTAAGGAAATAGTGTTGTTGAAATATAGAGGGAACTATTACAGTTGGGCCACACAGATATGGATAGTCATGTACCATTGCAAAGTCATTTGGTTGTGGGGGAAAAAGGAGGGAGATCTAAGATGCTAAAGGAGCACAAAGGTGAAATTTAGAAAGGGAGCGTGGAAAACGCCCAAGTCATATTTTACACACCCTATTGAGTTCTGTTGGATTCTTCCCATACTTTTTCCAAGATAACAAATGATATAAGAATGGACAGATTCATCATAATAAATTGGGGTCTTGATAGAACCTTGTTTCTACATACACTGTTTCATAGAAGTTGAATTTTTTTCCCCTTAATTTGCCATTCTATTTTTTTCCAACTTGCTTAGTTTAATGGATGTGAAACAAAATTTCCAAGACCTATAAAAATTACCACCAATACAGCATATTATTGTTGTTGTTTAGTTACTCAGTCATGTCCAACTCTTTGTGACCCCATGGACTGCTACATACCAGGCTTCCCTGTCTTTCAGCATATTATATCTACTTGCTAACTATAAAGTTTTTCAAGCAGTTCCTACTCATAGAATTGAAGGCTTGAAATAGATTTCTTATGAAATCAAATAACTCTTAAGTCATATTTGAGATCAAAGAATACTACTTTCTGAATGAACTCGCTTGTTCATTATCATTCTTCAAAGTAAGTATTTAAGTACTTTTTGAAAAAATATTTAGTGAATGCTATACATAAGCAAAAGGCTTCCCAGGTGGCACTAGTGGTAAAGAACTCTTCTGCCAGTACAGGAGATGTAAGAGACACGGGTTTGATCCCTGGGTCGGGAGCATCCCCTGGAGAAGAGCACAGCAGCCCACTCCAGTATTCTTGCCTGGAGAATCCCATGGACAGAGGATCCTGGTGGGCTATAATCCATGGGGGTCACAAAGAGTTGGACACGACTTGAAGTAACTGAGTGTGCATAGACATTGCTTATCCACACATAAGACATTGGCACAGGTGTAGATAGAGTACATGAACCAAAGATTGGCATCCTTAAATATTAGCCAAGTAGAGGACTAGGGACTCAAGCAACAGTTTCTTGTGAAGAACTTGGGTATTGGTCATAGTTAAGGATTTAAAATAGAAGCAAGTCACAAGATAAACAAAGGAGTCAGGTTCAGGACCACAGACTAGAAAGTAATTCACTGTCAGCAACAAGTGGTCACTTCAACAACCAGTGTATGATCACAGGATGTTGAATACATCAGTTCTCTATCCTGGTTTTAACTTGGTATTGTTACATCCTAGAACAGATGTGCTAAATATTTTTCACTTGTATTCCTTCCGAGTCTCACTGGACAGACATTTTTAATCAGTCTTTCTTGCTGAAATATGGTGCTTTGTCTCAGGGCTCAGAATTATTCTCAACATTATGCTCTGGGCAGCTACTACCGGTTGATCAGAGTTGATGTGTCAGATGAAATCTGTTTGCCAGTTCTGCCTAGAGGCTCCTGTCAGTACTGGTGATTTTAGCAGAATGCTTATACCTCTGGAAGGATGGGGAAGGGATTGAAGGTAACATACATAAATATGCTTATCTAGCATGCATAAACTTAAAAACTATCTTTTGGGTTTAAGCAAGTATATTGTTGGAGAACTGAATTCAGTGTGTGGGTATTTACAACTATACAGGTTTATTCTGTCTTTGTATTGGTAGCTCGTGATGTTAGGTTATCAAGTCTGTTGAATTTATAGCTATGTTGTGGGCTTAACTTGGCTGTTAATTGATATTATACATGGTTAGCCACATTCTGTAACAGTTGCTCAAAAGTTTACTTTTCCTCCAAACCCCACTTCCCACCAGCAATCCAAATGTTTTAAAGTGTTTCTGGTTATTATCCAATTCTACATAAAGTTTGTTTTACATGCCTTAATTAATCCTGAGTTTCAGATATTATTGACTCACCAAATATCTCTTTAAAATGAGCAGTGTGATTTAATTCCCAGAATATTCCTATCTATATTCATTAGCAAACCAAGTTCATGTAAAATTTTCTAAATCTAGATAAATGCTAAAATAAGTGATACCATTTCTGTACCATAATTTATATTTCTGGTTAATCAGAATGACTCAGAATTTCCTATCTTACACAAATGAAGATTCCACCCCCACCCCCAATGTGGTTCATTTTTAAAGTACAAGTTTTAATAGTCTTTTTAAGTGAGGTAAATTATTTGTCATGGGGATTTGCTTCTAGCCTCTAGGAAACGACATAAAAAGATGATGATAAAGCTTGGGAGTATGAAGAGCGTGACAGAAGAAGCTCTGGGGATCATAGGAGAAGTGGCCACTCTCATGAAGGAAGAAGGAGTTCAGGTGGTGGTCGTTATCGAAACCGAAGCCCATCAGATTCTGACATGGAAGATTATTCTCCTCCGCCCAGCCTCAGTGAGGGTAATTCATCAGTGTCAATGGATTTCTTACATAAGCTGATGTTAAATTTAAGGTTTTGACTTTGAAGAATTTTTATACCTTTTTATGAGCTAATTAACAACTAATTTTTAATCAAGACAAAAATTTGTATTAGCAGTGATTATTCAAGTTTTTAATTAATGTTCAGGAAGAAAGTAGACATAGAAGTAATTTAAGTTGTTATTACTGCATTTCAATATTTCTTTTTGTTCATTTAGTTGCTAGAAAAATGAAGAAAAAAGAAAAACAGAAGAAGCGGAAAGCTTATGAACCAAAACTAACACCCGAAGGTAACATTTTAGTTTGTCTTTATTCATAGTCATCAATTTCAGTTTTCTACTTGGAATGTGGAAGATTAAGTTTTGGATTTTTTTCTTTCTTTGCAGAAATGATGGATTCTTCAACTTTTAAGAGATTCACAGCCTCAATAGAGAATATTTTGGATAACTTAGAAGATATGGATTTTACTGCATTTGGTAAAATCATTTAAAATATATTTATTTACCTCTAAATATAAACTCAATTTAAAATATATTTATTTACCTGTTTGTTAAGCTTTCTGCCAGTTGTTCTAGTAGATTCAGAGGGATGGTCTGTGCTCTTAAGAAGTTGAAACCTAGTGTGGCATCAAATCTAGTCTGTTACCAAGTAACTGAAAACGTTGGTATAAAATTCAAATGTTAAATTAGTTTAGTACTGATAGTGTTTTAAGAGTCTTGAGAGTACAGCTACCATAGTAGATTAGAATAGTTAGGGAAGCCTTTATGCAGATGAAGCCTTTATGCAGGGCCTTGAGTAGGCTCTACAGAAGAAGGGTACTAATATAAGCAAAGATGCAGAAATAAGAACCTACTTAGTTTATTCTAAAAGACAATATTTATTGAATAATTACTGCTTGTCAGTAGTATGTTAAGTGCTAGAGATGCAAACATAAATACCCCAGCCCCAGGCTTTACGTATGTATTACGTACATATTCTGTATCCACTGTGGGAAACAAAATTGTAAAGCAATTAGAATACATAGGGTTAATGTAATGTCGTGTTACATTTATAACAATATATATGGCTCATACCTACAGATGTAAAAAATGTTAGGTTTATTTTTTTTGAAAAGCTACTTACATTGTCTAGAGCTGCTCTCAACAATTTTATGCCACTTTCAGTAGATACAAACACTAGTGCCTAATTTATACAAAAACTAGATGGGGTACAATAATTCTAGTATGAGTACATCTGTTTAAAAATGCATTAAAAGGAATATTACCTTTATTTTTAAAGTATTTGTTTTTGTGACAGTTACTTGTGTAAGTATCATTAATGCTTTCCCTGATTACTTAGAATATCCACTTCATCATTTCTAAAACTTTAGAATTGTGTGCTGGAAAACTGTCTTCCATGTCATTTAAGATCCCAACAAGAAGTCATATGACATTCTCAAATTAAGATAATTTGAGTAGTTACTACAAAGAGACCAAGATTACAAAGATAGGGGCAGAATAGAGTGGAAACGCAAAGTTAATAGTCTTGAACTGTTACCACCCCTGTCCCCGAAGGAGCAAGGGTAAAGAGAAGTCAATAGAACTCAGTCAATAGGAAAAGAAAAATTTTTAGAATAGATTGCCTTGTAAAAACAAGTGTTCTTTTGGTCAGAGGACATGAGCAGCTTGAGGAGACCTTGCAAGGAAGGAGTCAGGAATATAAACACCCTGACCTCACTCTCCTTCTCTTTGATCTTCTGACAGGGCATCCCACTGGCTGAACCCAAACAGAAGCCAGAGGGCATGGGAGACTGTTGATGTAGTCCATACAGGTCAGCCTGCTGGGGCAGAAAGTTTGCTTGAGAAGGGTCATAAAGTAGTAAAGATAAGATAACTATCTCCTCTTCCATCTTAGTCAGAAGTCTAATTGTAATCTTCGTCCTCTTTTACTCAGGGTTTGCTTGAGGTTTACAGAGGCCTCCTAGGATATTATTTTTGTTTGTTTACATCTATTTGTATATATGCAGAAATTTTATTAACTAAAGCTAACTATTTTTGAGCTATTTGTTTTACCTAAACTATGTATGTTTGAATTGGTTTTTCAGGAGATGATGATGAAATTCCTCAGGAACTGCTCTTAGGAAAACATCAGCTTAATGAACTTGGCAGTGAATCTGCTAAAATTAAAGCAATGGGTATAATGGATAAGGTATCTCACTAAAGTAAAATTTATAAATTTACTTACTATCTCATGTTTGAAATTAAAGTTTTAAAGGTAAATTGCAAGGTTTATATAAAGTAAGTAATGATGAAAAGACAATTCATTGTTTCTTTCTGAAAATCTGACAGAATTATTTCTTTTAAAAATGACAAGGCTTGAATCAAAGGCATATTCTGCTAATTATTCTAAAGAAAAATCATATTTTGCATTCAAAGCGACACAGTCCTGGATTTTTTGTCACTTTATTTTTTCATTGTCCCAAATATTTAAAATATTTAAATGCAGAAATACACTAAATTTTTCTTTGACATTTCCTTTTAGTCATTTACATTGATTGAAAGAGTTAAGCCATGCTATTAACACAGTAATTGTTGGGGGTTTTTTGGTTTATTTTATTATTGTCTTTCTGCTGTACAACAGAGTGATTCAGTTATACATCTGTAAACATTCTTTTCCATTATAGTTTATCACAAGATATTGAAAATGGTTCCTGGTGTTATACCTTGTTCTTATACGTCCTATATTAATAGCTTGTACCTGACAGTCCCAAACTCCCAATCCTTCCCTCCCCTACCACTTCTCCCCCGTGGCAACCACAAATCTATTCTCTATGTCTGTTTTAACACATTAATTGTTAATAAGTACTGAATCTCATTGTTGTAGGCTTCATAATAACTTCTGTGGGTTGTCTTTCCTATGAGCTGTCTGTTGCCAAGTAGTCTCATTGCACTAATGGAATAACAGAAATTTTTTTCCTTAATAATACTTCAAACAATAGTGACAACATCAAGGATTGGCTTCCCATAATCTTTATGATCCAGCAGTCACCTCCTAAACTACTGCATGCTTACTGTGCAAATACAGTTTCAAAAAATCCTCTTTCCTCTTAATCAGGCTCCTCTTTTACAAAATTTTCTACTCTTAGTCTGTAATGTGAAGATAATGATTTGTTCTCTAAGCATAGTAAAAGATTTAATGAAAGATTATATTTATCTGAAGAATTTGTTTTCTCAAGAATTAAACTTATTTATTTAGTTTTAAAGTAAACTGGGAAATATTTTAACATTCTCTCCAAAGTTAAAATATAATCAGTTATTCATTTGTATTCATTTATATTAGTTTCAAGAGTTCAGTATAACAATTCAATATTTGTGTGTATTAGAAAAGGATACAAAGTATATCTAGTTAACATCATGGCCACACACAGTTACAGTTGCATTTTTTTTTTATTATGAGAACTTTAAGTTTTATTCTGTTAACAACTTGCAGACATAAACCATAGTATTGTTACCTATATTCATCATGCCTTGCATTACGTTCCCAGGACTGACTTGTAACTGGAAATTTGTACCTTTGACCACCTTCATCTACTTTACCCACCTTTAGCAACCACCAATCTGTTCTTTGTATTTATAAATTCTTTTTTTTCTTAAGATTCTATATACAGGTGAGATCATATGGCATTTGTTTTTCTCTCTCTGACTTATTTCTGTTACAATCATGCCATCAAGGTCCATGCATATTGTTGCAGATGACAAGATTTCCTTCTTTTCATGGCTAAATATACACACACACACACACACACACACACACCACATTTTCTTTATCCATTCATCTATGAGTGGACATGTCTTGACTATTGTAAATAATGCTGCAGTAAAAATGGGAATGCATATATCTTACGAAGTTAGTGCTTTTGTTTTCTTTAGATATGTACCTAGAGTTGGAATCACTTGATTATGACAGATTGGTTTTTACTTTTTTAAGGACCCTCTATACGGGTTTTCCATAGTGGCAGCACCAATTCATATTCCCACTGACAGTGCCAGAAGTTTCATGAGTTAGGATTTTAAAGCTATACAGACATTTCACATGATTACCCAAGAATTAATGTACTATTGGTTCACATTTATATTACAGTGTGCAATGAGGAATATATTGATTTATTTTGTATATGTAAATATGGCATCAGTTTTCTGAAGTGCCAATGCTCCCTTTAGGTTTTATGTCATAAGTTCTATAGTGTTTCTATTTGCAAAATATATATAATGTTTCTATTAGCTAGTGTTCTATTAGCTAGCTATTTCAAAAAGCCCATTTACTGAGTAATTTCAAAGCATGGATAATATACCAAAAGTTTCAGTAGTTTAATCTATTGTGAAACTACCTAAAACAATAGATTTGGGGGAAATTTTTCTATACACCAGTATATAAAGTGAAGTCGCTCAGTCGTGTCTGACTCTTTGCGACTCCATGGACTGTATGTAGCCTATCAGGCTCCTCCATCCACGGGATTCTTCAAGCAAGAGTACTGGAGCAGGTTGCCATTTTCTTCTCCAACACCAGTATATGAATAAAGAAAATATACCTGATGTCACTTAGTCTGTTGATCCTCCCATATTACTTTTCTGACTGATTCCACTGAGAGTCCTAGCTACATGATAGGGACCTAAAAGGAGACTTAGTCAAAGGATTGGGTAATAGTTGCTTCCTGGTAGAACCTCTACAATGACTACTAATTTTTTAAATACAGAAAACATTATTTGTAAGAAATTAAATAGGTGTTTTTAAAAATAAAAATCAACAGATGAAATATTTAGAGAGAGCGTGTGTGGGTGCCTCTGTGATCACATGCATGTCAGTGTCACTTTTGCAGAGCAGAGGGCCAGAACAAATTCAGTTTTAACTAGCTATATGATAGGATTTGCGTTAGAAACATACATATGTGCCCATTCCGTTTGCTGTTCTTTCAAAAATAAGTAAGTAATTCTCTACATAATTCAGATCTGAGTGGAGGAGCTAAGAGAGAAAATTTTATTTTTCCACTCTTGAGCGAGTGTTAATGCTATATAATCCATAACCTAAGGGGAATGATTGTACAGAATATTTCTTGAATAATTTACTATGTTTACCAATGATTGATAAAATAATTTTTGCTTCTATTTAGCTTTCCACTGACAAAACTGTGAAAGTCCTAAATATCTTGGAAAAGAATATTCAGGATGGGTCAAAGCTCTCTACTTTGTTAAATCATGTAAGTTTAAGATCTGCATTGTTAATTTTACTCTATTAAATTATACAGTTTTTCATAAGCAACTTTGATTTACAGGGAAAATTCCAAATTTTGTTAATTTGAAATTGTATTAATTAATTTTAATAAAAATTTTTATAAATTAATTTATTGATTAAATTTTATTAATAGTTGCCACTATTTACTAATTCACATTTAGCCTTGCAGTTAGAATTTGATTCTTAGTAGTTTAAAATTAATGTTACACATTATCAGTTGACAGCTTTGATATAAATATGGTGACATGTAAATTCTTTCAGTTCAAAGGATCATTCTTTAATCTTACATTACGTTTTTCCTTGTGTAAGTGGATGAATCTTTAAAATGTCTTTTCATTTACAAAATGTTGGTAGGAAGTAATTCTTTTTCTTGACCTTCCCTGGAGAACTAAATAGTTGGAAACCATATGGTGACTTCTTAATGTATCCTAAAATGTTGATCCTTATGTATTATATTTGTATCTAGCTCAAATGTTTGTTGAAAGGATGTTTCTTCAATTAATTCATGTAACCTGCTTAACAGTGTCTGGTTCATTGTAAGTTCTCAATAAATGTTAACTGCAGCTGTCATTACATTTTAGTGTGCTTTATCAAAAGCGGTAGCAATATGGCATAATAATGGTTTATATAAACCAGGGTCTGCCTTCCTAGCCTTTATAGCAGACTTTCAAAACTATATGTGCATTTTTATTGACCCTGGTGTCTCTTTAACAATTAATAAATACAAACACTAATGCTTATAGGAATTTAATGTAAGAGATAAGAATTTGGAAATATTTTGAGTGAATGAAGTTTATTTTTTAATGACTGATAATAAAAATAGTGTAGAAAATTTTTGAAACAGAAAAAAGTCCAATTTTCATCTAGCAAGCACTGGTAGCAAGTATTGTTGGTAGATAATACTTCATTCTCATATATACATACATAATATATATGTTTAGCACATGAACTGGATTATATCTCAAAATATACCTCTTGATACATTTTGATTATATCAAGAAAGGAAGTGTTCTTGATGTTTTCAGAAGGCACAGGAGTGCTAAGTGATTTACATGGAATTTAGAAAAGTAATCTCAGGTGGTATTTCTGAGGTTTATTAAATATATCCATATTTTTCCAGTGCCCTTTTAAAATAACTTTTGAATCATATAAACCTAAGGGTTTAGAGAAACTGTAGTGACAGTATATTGGTTGGCCAAAAGTTTGTTCAGGTTTTCCCATACAATATTACAAAAACCCAAACAAACTTTTGGGCCAACTCAATACTACATTTTTAGTCTTACAAGGTTTGTGTGTGTGTGTGTGTGTGTGTGTGTGTGTGTGTGTGTGTGTGTGTGTGTGTGTGTGTTTAATACTTTAGCAAGAAACTGGTAAATAGCAAGAATCTAGAGTTCAAAGTTCTAGAGAACTCGCTGAGTCGCTTTTAGTGAAATTATTTTTATTCCTAAAAACCTTAACACTTTTTAGTGTGTTGCTTTTAAGCCTTAATGTTTGACATGAGTGATGAACCTCCCTAACTGACTATTCCAAATAACAGTTTCAATATCAAAGAAAAGATATTTTATGTTACTTTTTTTAATGGATATGTAAGTAGTAAAATGAAAGAAAGCTAGAGATGGAGTTTTTGTCCTTAGCATAAAGCCCTGCTTTGCTTTACATATATTATGCTTTTATTAATTCCTCTTCTCACTGTTATAAGCTTTCAATATGAAATTTTCATGCATATGAAAATATTCCTAGAATATAAAGTCAATGTCGTATAACTAAGGATGTGATAGAAGAATTTTCACTTTAAAAGTAAGATTAAAGTCACTTTTCCCCAATTGTAATGCATATTGCTGATGTGTAAATTAAAACATAGTCTATCAGTTGTTGAATTATGTATTTCAGAAAATAAACTATGTTTTCAGTAGTCTGCATTATCACCACTTTTTAATCTCAGTTTCAGAAATACAGTGTTGTTGAAAAATAGGTATTAAAAATGATTGAGTCGGTAACATTTTACTTACTTTTAAAATAAGTCTATCCCAGAAGATAGACATAACTAAAACTTTGTTATTAGGATGTCACTTAATGGTGAAATTAGAAAGTAAGAGTACATTATATTTCAAAACATTAACACAAAAGTCATACCTAATATAAGTATTTGTACTTCATTCCTGACATTCTTTAAATAGACACACATCAAAACTCGGTACCAAGTTTTTCACTGTGTGTGCTCAGTCACTCAGTTATGTCTGACCCTGCAACCCCACGGCATTTTCCAGGCAAGAATATTGAAGTGGGTTGCCATTTCCTACTCTAGGGAATCTTCCCGACACAGAGTTTTACAGTGAAGGTCAAATTTATTAATATCTTTAAAAAATATTTTAACCTATAAATGTGTTTATTTCCATTTCATTAACAATGTGCTGCTGTTTTACAGAATAATGATACCGAAGAAGAAGAAAGGTTATGGAGAGACCTCATTATGGAGAGAGTGACAAAATCAGCAGATGCCTGTCTTACAACTATAAACATCATGACATCCCCTAACATGCCAAAAGCTGTATATATTGAGGATGTAATCGAAAGAGTTATACAGTACACTAAATTTCATTTGCAGAATACACTTTATCCTCAGTATGATCCTGTTTACAGATTAGATCCTCATGGAGGTTGGTTTGCCCTTTTATACTGATAATGTTATAGTTTAATATCAAAATTACCTGTAATATAATTTTGCCATGTTGGATGGGTCAGAATGCAGTGACTTCAAATGGCACCAAAATTACTAGATTATAAAATTGTAATAAACACTGCCCTTCATTTGACTAGAATATAGAACTTTTTCAGTCTGGTAGTTGTTCAGTTATAATTGCTTTAGCAACTGTTTACATATAATAGCAAGTAATTTTACTGGTCTGGCAATCTTAGATAATGTTAATATTCACTTCTGGTTCCATTTAGCACTTCACCCTAATTTTGCCTAAAATATTATCTACAAAATGGGTTGATTAAAAATGTATCTTCTTAGCAGTTATCCTTCAATAAAAAATAATTTAAAAATGTATATTCTTTCTCTTACTGATAATCTTTATAAATGAGTTAAGTATATTAACATGTTTACATTTGAAGAGAGGAGGGCAAACTTGAAACATGAGTATCCTAAGTTATTTATCCTAAATTATCTATTAAATAATTATTTAATTATTGCAAGTTGATTTAGGGGAATATAATCTTACTATCCTGCTCCAGTCGATGGGAAAAAAAAACAAGAAATAAATTTATATTTAAGATATAAGAATTTAATAGCCATTGAAAATCTGTTCTAACAATGTTGACTTTCTGAGTATTCCCTAGAGAATAATTTTCTCTTCAGTAAATAAATAACTTTTTTTGCCAAGTTATATTTTTATATAAGGAAGAAAAAAATGTGTTCTTTTAATTCAGGAAGCAGTTTCATTGCTATTAGACATTATTAAAAGTTGACATAAGCCTTGTTTTGATTTTTTTTTTTTAGGAGGCTTATTAAGTTCAAAGGCAAAACGGGCTAAATGTTCTACCCATAAGCAGAGAGTAATAGTAATGCTTTATAATAAAGTTTGTGACATTGTTAGCAGCTTATCAGAACTACTAGAAATACAACTTCTAACAGACACAACAATCCTTCAGGTAAGTTTTTTTCAAGCATTTTCCATATTTCTAAACCAAATAATTTAACTATAAAGGACCTAATTGGGTTCAGTTTAACCTTGCTCACTCAATAATAATACCAGCACTATGTTAATTTTTTCTATTCTGAGTATATTATATCTAAATCGAAGAAGTAAAAGTCTAGGAAAGTTTTAAAAAGAAGCACTTGGGGTAGAAGAACGGTAAATGTAGTGTAAATTCTAAAATCTAAACTATTTGAAAGTTATATGATCATTTCCTTTAAAATATGTTAGGATATTTCTTCCAGAATAGTGAATTATATTTTTTTTTCATTCCTGTGACATTTATGAGTCTAAAAGTTGGTAATTAGAGGAATGGCATCTGGGAAGGAAGTTATGTACTAATTTTCTTGAGGATGAAAGGGAACAAAGGAAAAACTAGGTGCCGATTGATGAGGGAAAAGAAATGCTCTCTCACTGTTTTTCAGTAAGTTTTTTAGTGTTTTGGGACTTAATAATGTAGAATGTTACTGAAATCTATTACAGATGTGTATTATCATTACTCTCTGTGTCTGTGCAGGTATCTTCAATGGGAATAACACCATTTTTTGTGGAAAATGTCAGTGAACTACAATTGTGTGCCATTAAATTAGTCACTGCAGTAAGTATAATCAGTACACATTTTTAGTTACCCCTAGAAAAATAATATTGATATCATTCAATACAAATTTGCAAAAACTAATGGCAGGTTTGAATTTTCCATGAGGGCTATTTTAGTATGCCTTAGATTTTAAACACTTCTAAGTATTTAAAAATATTTAATAATTTCTTAATAAAATCAATTATTTATAAAGTCATTTAAATCTTGTGTTACTTTCCATACCCAAGATATCATATTCCTCTACATGAAACTGGTATACTATGACTTCTTTAAGAATAATTAATGATAGAAAAGTTGAGCAAATGAAGTCATTACTGTTGAAGATATTTTAAACATCTTCATTCTAAATGGCAGATTAGATTTTTATCACATAGTATAGTATCATTTTTGTTTGTTTTCAAGTAATTACAACTTAAGTTGAAATCTTATAATTGCTAAATAGGTATTCTCAAGATATGAAAAACATAGGCAGTTAATTTTGGAAGAAATTTTTACTTCACTTGCAAGATTACCTACCAGCAAGAGGAGCTTAAGGAACTTCAGGTAACTAACTATAGCAACCACCAAGTTTATGATGAAGAACCCCATTATACTGTAGCCATCATATATTTATTCTTTATCATTTCTGATTTTTGTTTTAATCATCGAATAAAAGGCTGTTCTGTGTCAGAACAGCATGAAGAATAGCTTAAATGTGTTAAATAACAGTACACTCTTTAGGGACTTACAGGGTCAGTGATTGTCAAGTGTAAAAATCTTTGGCAGGGAATTTCAGTCTTGGCATAATTGACATTTTGAGCCAGATAATACTTAGTTTGGAGTGCTGGCCTGTACATTGTAAGATGCCTAGCAGCATCCTTGGCCCCTACCTACTAGATAGCCAAAAGAAATGTATCCTTTCCGATTATGATCACCAAAATTTGCACTAGACACGGGCAAAGGTCATCTGAAGGGCAGAGTCATCCCTGTTTTGAACCATTGGTCTGTGAGAAGAGCAGTAGGAAATATGGCTCCAAAGCATCAGAGACAATTCAGGGATTTTTACAAGCCTTATTAAGGAACTTGAACTTAATCCTTTGTACAGTAGTAAGTCATTATATAATATTTTTTTAAGAGAGCTAAAAATTGCTCTAATGGCAATATAGACAATAGACATGACTTTAAATCACTAAGCACAGAGTAACTAAGAAATGTTATCCACTATTGTTAGCAGTATTGCCTTTGTTGGCATAGATCATCAGCATAATTTTCCATGACTGTCATAATATTCCTGGGTGATTAAATGTGTTGACCTAGCATATAGGGTTATATTTAGATTGCTTTGAAGGTTGTCTTCTATAAAATAATTGTTTTTATCTTACTTTTTTGGACCATTTGTGTATTGATACACACCTATTGTCTATGAAAACCTGAAGAAAAGCTATCAATATATAAAGGAATACTCTTGTAAACAAAAAGATTTAAAATCTGGTTTTTTGCATTCTTTGTCATAGACCTCATACTCTTAACGTATGATCAAGAACTGACTATGGAGCAGATTTTGATAAGAAAAGAAATATCAGAATGCCTTGGCGTTGTGAAATCCTGAAGACTTACCATTTTAAAATCACTTTGAAAAATATTTGATGTTTTACATTACAGTTTGCAATCTGCAGTACATATAAAGTATAGAATTTTATATACTGCATTTTTCCTGTGACTGTTTTAATGATCTATACATAGACATTTAGTTGGTATTATTTCTAACTTCCCAAAAATAATTAAGGTTGCTGTTATAAGCACTAAGGATAATGCCTAGAAATTTTGGTAAAGAAAGCATCCTGAAACTTGTAGATTATAAATAACAAGGAAAATGAAATTCTCTCCATATGCTGTATGATTAAAATATTTTCTTCTCCATTGAAGGTTAAATAGTAGTGATATGGATGGAGAGCCTATGTATATTCAGATGGTTACAGCACTGGTTTTACAACTCATTCAGTGTGTAGTACACTTACCATCATCAGAGAAGGACTCTAATTCAGAAGAAGACTCAAATAAAAAGTAAGGAATCATTTGTAAGTTTTAGAACTGTTTGCTTTTGGGAAGAAGTACCTGTATTCTCTGCCTCTCTTATAAAACTGAAGGTGTTAATTAGGTTTTCTTGACTGGGCTTTCAGATCCTTGTCGAGCATTAGACTAAATTTTAGGAGACCTAAGTTCTAGTATCCACCATGAAATGTATAAATTGTTTTAATCTTATTTCTTTATAAGATGAGAATGATAATACCTAACAAGCCTGTTACAAGTTGTAAGGTTCAAGTGAGATACTGAATTTGAAAATGAATATTATAGTATGCAGTATCTATAGTCATGTGTAACAAATAATTTTAATGTAATTAATGTTTAATTCATGCTGAAAATGAATTTATGCTTTTTCTGTTGAGTAACTTGGGGGCTCCCCTGGTAGCTCAATAGTAGAGAATTCACCTGCCAATTCTTGAGTTCAGAAGATACCTTAGAGAAGGAAATGGAAACCCACTCAGTATTCTTGCTTGGGAAATCCCATGGACAGAGGAGCCTGACAGGCTACAGTCCATGGGGGTGGTAAAAGGGTCAGATACAACTTAGAGACTAAACATCAACAATTTGAGTAACTTATAGCTATGATTTGCTTTTGGTTTTGTAGCTTTTACCCATCAATGCTTAACGTTTTTCCAGGTTCTATAGTTTTACCTCCAAAAATTCAGAAGAGGTTTAATTTTATTTCTTCATTATAATCAGAAAGGTCCAAAGTATAAAACAAATATCAAAAGGTTGAGGTCCCTGTTCTCCACTTCTCCTAATCTTGTTCTCTTTTCACAGTCTTTCCTTACCATTGTGAATGTTTATCTTCTTTCATTTATTTATCTGCTTATTTTATAAAGGTTTAATTTACATAAATGATATAATGACATTTACAGCAAATTTTTCTCACTCACCATTGTTTTTAATACATGTAGCTAATGCTAGATTCTTTTTGACTTGGGTTAAATACATCATATGTGACACACAACTTGAAGCATAAGTTTCTCTAGGTATACTCAGAAGTAGAATATTAAATAATTTACTTGCACTTTTAACTTAATGAAACTGGTCAGTTTGCTCTAAAGTGATATTCTAGTTTACATTCATACTTTTGATTTTTGCCTAGTCTGGTTAGTGTAAAATAATACAATGTTTTATTTTGCATTTTTCTGGTAACTAGTGAATTTTTTTAATGTTTATTCCTGTATCAGGTTTCTACAACTTTGAATTACCTATATGCTGATCTTTAAATTTCTAATGATGGAGTTGAATTTTATTTTATTTTTTTAAATTTTTTTAAATACTTTATTCTACATTACAATACTGTATTTGTTTTGCCATACATTGACATGAATCAGCCACAAGTGTCTATGATCTCCCAGTGCCGAAGCCCCCTCCCACCTCCCACCCCATTATTTAGTATTATATTCCAGCATTTCATAAACTTTGAACCTGCAAATTTTTTTGAAATTCTTTTTGTATTTTTGATCAAAATTGTTCTGACCTAGATCATGATAAATAGCCATTCATATTTCGTTTGTTACACGTTTCTCATTCTTAAATATGTTAAGAATGAAGCATATTGGATGAAGCACAAGCTGGTATCAAGATTACTGGAAGAAATAACAATAACCTCAGATGACACCACCCTAATGGGTAGGAAAGATTGGGAGCAGAAGGAGAAGGGGATGCAGAGGATGAGATGGCTGGATGGCATCACGGACTCGATGGACGTGAGTCTGAGTGAAATCCGGGAGATGGTAATGGACAGGGAGGCCTAGCGTGCTGCGATTCATGGAGTCACAAAGAGTTGGACACGACTGAGCGACTGAACTGAACAGAGCTGAATGGCAGAAAACAAAGAGGAACTAAAGAGTCTCTTGATGAAGGTGAAAAGAGGAGA
The DNA here is from genome assembly GCA_917880005.1 of Nanger dama. Taxonomy (NCBI): domain Eukaryota; kingdom Metazoa; phylum Chordata; class Mammalia; order Artiodactyla; family Bovidae; genus Nanger; species Nanger dama. The sequence goes on from CAKJTW010000040.1 coordinate 2,218,059, forward strand.
GTGAAAAACCTGGCTTAAAATTCACCATTCAAAAATGAAGATCATGGCATCTGGTCCTGTCCTTTCATGACAAATAGGTGGGGAAGCAATGGAAACAATGACAGAATTTATTTTCTTGGGCTTCAGAATCACTGTGGATGGTGACTGCGGCCATGTAATTAAAAGACACTTGATCCTTGGAAGAAAAGCTATGACGAACCTAGACAGCCTATTAAAAAGCAGAGACATTACTTTGCTGACGAAGGTCTGTCTAGTCAAAGCTATGGTTTTTCCAGTAGTTGTGCATGGATGTGAGTGTTGGTGGAGAAGGCACTGGCACCCCACTCCAGTACTCTTGCCTAGAAACTCCCATGGACGGAGGAGCCTGGGAGGCTGCAGTCCATGGGGTCGCTGAGTCAAACACAACTGAGCGACTTCACTTTCACTGTTCACTTTCATGCATTGGAGAAGGAAATGGCAACCCGCTCCAGTGTTCTTGCCTGGAGAATCCCAAGGATGGTGGAGCCCAGTGGGCTGCCATCTGTGGGGTCACACAGAGTCAGACACGACTGAAGTGACTTAGTAGTAATAGTAGTAGTGAGTGTTGGATCATAAAGAAATCTGAGCTCCTAAGAATTGATGCTTTTAAACTGTGATGCTGGAGAAGACTCTTGAGAGTCCCTTGGACTGCAGGGAGATCAAACCAGCTAATCCTAAAGGAAATCAACACTGAATATTCATTGGAAGAACAGGTGCTGAAGCTAAAGCTCCAGTACTTTGGCCCCTTGATGCAGAGAGCTGGCTGATTGGAAAAGACCCCGATGCTGGGAAAGATTGAAGGCAGAAGGAGAAGGGAACGACGGGATGAGATGGTTGGATGGCATCACCGACTCAGTGGACATAAGTTTGAACAAACTCTGGGAGCTAGTTGAGGAAATGGAACACTGGCATGCTGCCTTACATGGGATCACGGTCAGACATGACTGAGGGACTGAACAACAGCAATGCTAATTGTATCTTCTGTTACACATAAGAGTATAGTTAAAGTTTTAGTATTTTTAAAAATTATTTTACTTTTGGTTGTGCTGGGTCTTCATTGCTATGAGCAGGTTCTTTCTAGTTGTGAGAGTGCTTGCTACTCTGTAGTCACAGTGCGTAGGTTTCTCTTTGCGGTGTCTTCTCTTATTGCAGAGCACAAGCTCAAGGGTATGCTGGCTTCAGTAGTTGAGATTCATGGGCACAGTCATTGTGACTCCCGGCCTCTATGGTGCCAGCTCTGTTCTTGCGGTGCACAGGCTCCGTGGCATGTGGGATCTTTCCAGATCAGGGATTGAACCTATGTCCCCTACATTGACAGGCAGATTCTTACCCACTGTACCACCAGGGAAGTTCATAAAGTTTTAGTGTTTAATTGTACTGCCCTTATAGTCAGTAATAACATGGTAGTGCAACTGAAATAATTTGTTTGTTGTTGTTTATGTCCATTCATTTTTCTCAATCTAGGTTGACCAAGATGTTGTCATTACCAATTCTTATGAAACAGCCATGCGAACAGCCCAAAACTTCCTTTCCATCTTCCTTAAAAAGTGAGTGAAATTAACATAATCTGATTTTTATTTTCCACATGGAGAGAATAGTTCATTTCTTTTATGTAAAAGATTAATTGAACTTCTTTCCATAGTCTAAACCCTAACTATATCTCCCTGACTCCTGATATCCTTATCTTTAAAATGAGGCAGTTGGAATATTATAAAATCTAGTTTCATGAGCTTTCTTGTGTGTTGAACTCTAGAAGCTAAAGTACAAGATTGAAATTTTTTAATTTTTCGTTGAATTTTCAGACATTCTGGTTGAATAGGAAAGTTTAGGAATAGAGGTTTACTTAGTTTTCAGAAGAATTTATACTAATCTCATAGAAAAACAGTGGTCATTACTTAAAATGTATTATGCTTGCCAGAAAGTAATGTTAATATTAGTCAGTAAATGAATTTCCTGTAGTAGGGGGAAATGAAGCTTGAGAAATAGATTCATTTTAAACCATATTTTATTTAATGTGCTCTGTTACACCTTGTTTAGATATACAAGTCGAGAAAGTTAGTTAACAAAATTTCAATGATATTGGTGAACATGTCACCTAAACTCACAGCTTTTTCATTATTTATCTTTGAACAGATGTGGTAGTAAGCAAGGTGAAGAAGATTACAGACCACTATTTGAAAATTTTGTTCAAGACCTTCTTTCAACAGTCAATAAGCCTGAATGGCCAGCTGCTGAACTACTCCTTAGTTTGTTAGGGGAGACTGTTGGTAAGAGTATAGCATTTAAAGATTATTAGATTACTAGAAGACAACATAATGAGGATGTACTCTGATTCACAGATGATGAATTCTTTAAAAATGTGTAAGGAAATACGACCATTGCATCTCTATTTTTGCATGTGCATTACTGTACATATAATACTGTCCGTACCTTGTATAAAATTTTGAAATGTGACTTTTGGTGCTTTCATTTCATTACATAAGATAATAGTGCTTTTAAAAACTTCTTTTATTTGTTTGAAAGTATTAGTTAAAAGCATCTCAACACAGAGTCATAAGTTATTATAGTTAATTCATTTCAAAGCATGAAACTGATTAATGTGAACTCTGTCATCTTTAAGAGTACTTTTAAAAACATGACACATTTTAGTCCTCGTAATACTGTATTAGGAAAATAAATACAAGGAAATGATATTGTGATTTTTATTTTTAAATTACATTTGGACTCGTGTAGTTGTTACAGAACTTTGGGGACCTTACTTTCTGTCGGTTGGAAAATATATTAATACTATTCTGAAACCAAGATATTTTTTATAGACTTTGAAATTCCAGCCTAAGAAGTTCTTAGTCAGTTATAATCCCATTTTATACAGTTGAGCCTACATTTAAAGAAAGTGACTGTGTTCTTAGGAAGACTTAGTTATAATTTTTTTTCTTTTAATGAAAATGTTAAAATTCTGGAAACTCAAAAGGCAATTAATGGGAGTTCCGTGGTGGCCTAGTGGTTAGTATTCTGGGTTTCCTGCCATGGCCCAGGTTTAGTCAATGGTCAGGGAACTGAGATCCCACAAGCTGCAGGATGCAGCCAAAAAAATAAAACAAAAATTTTTAAAGGGTAAGTACTTTGTGGGACCATATGATAGGGGGAAAAATCTTTAAATTCCAAGTAAAACAGCATAGATATGAAATTTATATAAACTGCTATTAAATATTTTAAGTTGATTAAGTTAAAATTATTTTTCGTATGCAGGTTCATCAGTTCAGTAACAAGTCAACAGAGATGGCTTTAAGAGTGGCATCACTTGATTACCTTGGAACTGTTGCTGCACGACTGAGGAAAGATGCTGTTACAAGCAAAATGGATCAAGGGTCTATAGAACGAATTTTAAAACAGGTATTGAGATAAAGAATTTACATTATGGGGATAAGTCATAAATAGTTAAGAACTTTTTAAGGTATTCTTATGTTAGTGTTGGATTTCATTCTGTAGATTCAGAATAAAATCATCTGAAAGCGCCACAGAGAAAATAGATACCTTAGGGTGAATTCTGTATAACAGGAACTTTCAAATGATTTATATAATCCTTAGTTTTTTTGTGTGTGTGTGAACTTCTGTTATGAATGTATGATACTAGTTTCTATTTGGTTTAACAATACTTTTATTTTAAATTGTGGAGGAGGTAATAGTAATACTAAGATAAGAAAATTGATAGGTAAATGATATGTGTAGGCTTAGTCACTTAGTCGTATCCAACTCTTTGTGACCCCATGGACTGTAGCCCGCCAGGCTGCTCTGTCCATGGAGATTCTCCAGGCACGAATACTGGAGTGGGTTGCCATGCCCCCTTCCAGGGGATCTTCCTAAGCCAGGGATCGAACCCAGGTCTCCCCACTGTAGGAGGATTCTTTACCATCTCAGTCACCAAGTAGCCCAAATGATCTATAATCCTACCATGTAAAGCTTTTTTCATTTTCTTTATACTCTTTTTTATTTTTTTAATGTCCATAACCATACCCATGCTGGCCATGACAAATGCCTCTAACTTACAGAAAAGTTTTAAGCATAGAACAAAAAGCTCCCACAAATTTTTCATCCAGATTTCTTTAGTGGTTAGCATTTGCTTTATTATTCTCTTTTAGAATATACATACATATGTGTCTGTATATTCATTTTTATTTTCTTTTGAACCATTTTGAGCAGACAGGATGTCACCATTACCCTAGAATTTCAAAATATGATTCCCTGGACAGGCAGCACCAAGTTTTATATCACCTAGGAACTTGTTAGAAATGCAGATTCTCAGGAGTCTCCCTAGAATTACTGAATCAGGTAAACACAACTATATTTAAAATGGATAACCAACAAAGTCCCACTGTGTACCACAGAAACTTCTGCTTAGTGTTAATGTGGCAGCCTGTATGGAATGGTAATTTGGGCAGAAACGGATAGTTATATGTAGGCTGAGTCCTTTTGCTGTCTCCCTGACCCTGTCACAACACTGTTAATCAGCTATACTCCAATATAAAATTGAAAATTAAAAAAAAATCAATACCCCAGATGCAACTAAATAAAAACCATTCTGAATATATCCATTTCACTACACTCTCAGAACATAGGTTATTCTCATCTTTGTTTCCTGCTTCAGTTCAGTTCAGTTCAGTTCAGTCACTCAGTCGTGTCCGACTCTTTGCAACCCCATGAATCGCAGCACGCTAGGCCTTCCTGTCCATCACCAACTCCCGGAGTTCACTCAGAGTCACATCCATCGAGTCAGTGATGCCATCCAGCCATCTCATCCTCTGTCATCCCCTTCTCCTCCTGCCCCCAATACCTCCCAGCATCAGAGTCTTTTCCAATGAGTCAACTCTTCTCATGAGGTGGCCAAAGTACTGGAGTTTCAGCTTTAGCATCATTCCTTCCAAAGAAAACCCAGGGCTGATCTCCTTCAGAATGGACTGGTTGGATCTCCTTGCAGTCCAAGGGACTCTCAAGAGTCTTCTCTAACACCACAGTTCAAAAGCATCAACTCTTCAGTGCTCAGCCTTCTTCACAGTCCAACTCTCACATCCATGCATGACCACTGGAAAAACCATAGCCTTGACTAGACGGACCTTAGTTGGCAAAGTAATGTCTCTGCTTTTGAATATGCTATCTAGGTTGGTCATAACTTTTCTTCCAAGGAGTAAGCGTCTTTTAATTTCATGGCTGCAGTCACCATCTGCAGTGATTTTGGAGCCCAAGAAATAAAGTCTGACACTGTTTCCACTGTTTCCCCATCTATTTCCCATGAAGTGATGGGACCGGATGCCATGAACTTCGTTTTCTGAATGTTGAGCTTTAAGCCAACTTTTTCGCTCTCCTCTTTCACTTTCATCAAGAGGCTTTTCAGTTCCTCTTCACTTTCTGCCATAAGGGTGGTATCATCTGCATATCTGAGGTTATTGATAGTTCTCCCGGCAATCTTGATTCCAGCTTGTGTTTCTTCCAGTCCAGCATTTCTCATGATGTACTCTGCATATAAGTTAAATAAGCAGGCTGACAGTATAGAGCCTTGACGTACTCCTTTTCCTATTTGGAACCAGTCTATTGTTCCATGTCCAGTTCTAACTGTTGCTTCCTGACCTGCGTACAGATTTCTCAAGAGACAGGTCAGGTGGTCCGGTATTCCCATCTCTCTCAGAATCTTCCACAGTTTATTGTGATAGTCTAAACCATATATTTGGCATTTCACACAGGTAAAACCAGAGTATAAGCTGTAGACATGAATGTCAACTCAGAGTTAATTTCCTGCTCTGTATTGTTCTTGAAAGCGCTTCCTTGGTAGCTCAGTGGTAAAATATTTGCGTACCCAAATGTAAGAGCCATAGGTTCAATCCCTAGGTCTAGAAGATCCCCTGGAGAAAGAAATGGCAACTCACTCCAGTATTCTTGCCTGGGAAAATCCCATGGACAATGGAACCTGATAGCTTACAGTTCATGGGGTCTCAAAAGAGTTGGACACAACTTAGCAACTAAACAACAACATTGTTCTTGACAGGACCTAAAGACTCAGTCTCTTTCTGCTTCCAGATCAAATGAACAGCTCAAATATATCTACTGTATATTTGATCTATATGACATAAAGTATTTTGTATTAACTACAAATATTTCCCTTTCAGAATGTTCTTTTTAAATAATATCTCAAAGATACCCATAATACATAATAATACAGGTAACAGTTTCTATTTACAAGATTAGAAGTTTGGAGGTGTCTCTTACCAAATAGAAAACCAGTATTAGGAGGTTCCTACCTCTGAAGATTTACATACACATTTTTCTAATAATTACTACCTCAGCTCCCTATGAGCTTCTTTATAAAAAGTTAACATGTAATTCATAAAAGTAACCTGATCTATCAGTATATAATGTTTTTCAAAAAACAGTATTCTTCTGTTTCTTCCTTTTGGTTAACTATACATATACATTTTTTATCATTTATAAGATTGTTTCCCTCAGATTTCTGTTTGTGAGTGGATGATTTATTAAAATATATTAGTAATATCTTCGTGTTATTACCTGATTTGTTTTATAGGTTTCAGGAGGGGAAGATGAAATACAGCAGTTGCAAAAAGCATTGCTTGATTACTTGGATGAAAACACGGAGACTGATCCTTCACTGGTGGTAGGATTCTATTCCTTGTTTTGTAATGTTCACATGTTTATTTCAAATTTGGTCTGAAAGAAAATTGAGAATGTCATGAAGAGGAGAGTAGTATTGGAATATTAATTTTTGAAATAAAAATATGTGATAGTCAAATTCTGATACAGATACTGTTGTTTCCTAATATTATGTGACTTGGGTAATCCGAAATCTTTCCATGTTTTTTCTTTGAGACAAAGATCATTGACCCAGATAGTGTATGAGATAATCTTATTAGCATATAAAAAGTGAATTTTTATAAAATAATTAGAATTTTATATGTATATTTTAAATATAATCCTTAATTCTGTTTTTTAAAATATATATCCAAAATATTAGTAAAATGAGCTTGTATGTAAAATTTATACACTATATTGGGGCACTTTTAATTTTTTTTTAATTGATGGGATATGCATCTACAGAAGTTGGAGAATTAAATAAAAATAACGAGGTTGGAAATAGCTAAAGCTATTCAGCCAACTACTACAGGTTTTCAGTCTTTGGGACTCTACAATGATGTATGTCAACTATTTCTCAATAAAGTGGAGCGGAAAAACCTCAGGAACAGATTATACCTGTACCTTAGTGTTAATATGATTCAATAATAATTGGCTGTATATTTCTTGAAGAAGTAAGGTAAAATTTTGAAAGTAACTATAGTCTTCTACCTTCAGAGTTTTATCCATGTGTTCTAAACTCTTCTTTTTAAAGTAAACCTTGATAGTTGGTTTCTGATTGTGAACACTTTGTTAGTAGGTTGGAAATTTTGTTACTAATTTCATCAAACTCAAGTCTTAAAATTTCTTTCCAGTTTTCTCGTAAATTCTATATTGCCCAATGGTTCCGTGATACAACACTGGAAACAGAAAAAGCAATGAAATCACAAAAAGATGAAGAATCATCTGAAGGGTCACATCATGCAAAGGAAGTTGAGACAACTGGTCAAATTATGCATCGAGCTGAAAACCGGAAGAAGTTTCTTAGAAGCATTATCAAAACCACACCTTCTCAGTTCAGCACATTAAAGTAAGATCCAAAAAGAAAAGATCCAGTGTTTTCAGTTGTCTCTTTGATATCTGTTTACCTACTTTACAAAAAAATTAATTACAATTTAATGACTTTTTGTTGCAGAATGAACTCTGATACTGTGGACTATGATGATGCTTGTTTGATTGTTCGATACTTGGCCTCTATGAGGCCGTTTGCCCAGAGCTTTGATATTTATTTGACACAGGTAAACTGGACCAGAATTCCTTATACAGTGATACTGATTTTTCTAATTCTGGAAACTTGTGTGTGATGTCTGTTCATTGTTGAGAACAGATATTTTTAAAAAATCATGAAAATAACATTTGTTTCTTTGTTCCATATTTGTTAAAATGTGTTTGTTCTGCATGCCTTTTACCTGTTGATTCTTGTTTTACAGATAAGTGGATATGTATCTGTATGGTACAGGTAGAGTGATGGTATAGTTAGAGTGATTGATGTTATAAAAACAAATTATTCAGTTACCAAAATTATTGTTTAAATAATACTAAATATCCTTGATTAAAGTTACACATAGAAAGTTTTCAGTGGGCCTACAGTTTCTTGCAAATGAAGCATAGCAATAAAAAACAAGTTTAATTGAGAATGACAGAAGAAAGGAAAGGCCATAAAGTATAGAACACCATACCTTAATGTTTTAAGTGAAAACTTTGGATCAATATAACAGATCTTTTTCCTTACATATATAAAAATTGAAGGAAAGTAAGTTCGATATTTCTATATTTTTTGCATGTTTTCTTTCTGTGTTTTGTTAAAAAGTTACATGTTCTAAAATTGATGAAAATGTTAATATTTCTTGGCAGATCCTTCGAGTTCTTGGTGAAAATGCAATTGCCGTTCGAACAAAAGCCATGAAGTGTTTATCTGAGGTTGTTGCAGTAGACCCCAGTATTCTAGCAAGGGTAAAGAAGAACACAAATTATTCTTTTTATGTAACTTGTATATTCAAATTAAAATATTAGCTCTACTTAGTATAAGTTATATTTTCTTTTTTTTCTTCAGCTGGATATGCAGCGAGGAGTTCACGGACGATTAATGGATAACTCCACTAGTGTCAGGGAAGCAGCAGTGGAATTACTAGGTCGATTTGTTCTTTGTCGACCTCAGCTTGCTGAGCAGTATTACGATATGCTGATTGAAAGAATATTGGTATGCTTGTTTTGTCACTTTTATTATAATTTATGAATATAATTTTGCCTTCCTAATATCACTTTTTAAAGTATTAAGGTAAAAAGTAGATATCAATTCTGTATTTATCTTACCTAATATGTAAACTGTAGCAACTTTCTAAAGAAAAACATATTTCAAGAGGAGGGCTACTTAATATTGTAAAGCACATCTTTGGTAAAAATTGGATTCCTTTTACCAGTTACTATTAGCTTTTGATTATGCTGGTATACAAAGAGTAAATGATAGGAGCTACATGACATAGTTAAGTATTTTGGATAGGATTCTAGAGTAATTATAAATATATATGTATATAAACAGGAAGAATTATTTCAGTTAGAGCTAAATATGGAACTTTGGTGTCTGACAATATTTTTGGTTATTATGTGTATTTGCATATTTCCTTAAAGTTGAATTATGACAGTCTCAGATACCTGCAAGCTAAATAAAGTCATTTGAGTTTTAAGAGCAAATGTAAGAAATGCTATTCTAAGATAACCTTTTCTTCTATGGCATTGAATTCTGTGGCCCTGAAGTATTTCCTTGGAAATGAAAGGAAACGTTGGCATTACAAAATCTCTGTTGAAATTCCATACCACCCACTGCAGGGTTATTGACTTCTTCTATAACTTAACAGAGATTCATTAGGTACAGGATTTCAGTATTCCTAAACTGACAAGAATTTATCACTTTTAGCCCAATATTTAAATACTGTGGGACTGAGAGTTACAGATAATATCATCTCCAACTAGCATAAAATCTTGATGGAAACAAAGAATTTTAAGGAAAAAGTAGAAGAATTTTTTCACTTTTAATGTCTTACTCTTTTCAAGAGTGAAGGAGAACAACAGGATTTTCAGGTATAATGAACTCTGACAGCATCTACCTTACCAACATATCCTAAAATATTTTCATGTTAGCTACACTACATAATGGAGATAATTTTACATAATGGGTGTTCAGTACTTTTTATTTAAAGATGATTTAGTTATGGAAATCTGTAAAGTTAAAAAAGTATAGTTAACACCCATGTATCCACCACAGTATTTCATCTCTGTTTTATTTAGAGTATTCTCTAACTCACTCTTACACATAGCCACCATGACACTGAGAGATTTAAAAGGCAAGCCAGTCTTGTTATTTTTCCATGGTTTTGTTTCCTTTGATCTGTTCCTTTTTTCCTTATATTTGCTATAAATTATAAAATAGTGATACTGGTTTGAGATTTGTTAAAAATAAACATTTTTGTCAAACATACTTCATATGCTGTTTAAGTGCCAAATACTGTCCTCAAAGTTTCATGTTTGTTACTCCATTTAATTTTGGCAAGCTTATGCACTCCTCTTGTGTTCAGTGCTATTTAATATTTTCCATATGTTGGATATTACATTTTAAAAGCAAAGACAGCATAATTAACTCATATTTATAATAAGGTTAATATAAATGTGTTTAAAAAGAAAATATATGGACCATGTTTATCATGTTAATAAATGTATGTATACTATTTCTTGGTATTTTCTAATTTTATCAAATTTCATACACTTTGGCATCTCAGTTTCCTGACATTTAAAACATCTTTTTGTTCCTAGGATACTGGTATCAGTGTCAGAAAAAGGGTGATAAAGATTTTAAGAGACATCTGTATTGAACAACCAACATTTCCAAAAATTACAGAAATGTGTGTAAAAATGATTCGCAGGGTAAATGATGAAGAGGGCATTAAGGTAAGTTAAAAACATTGACTACTTTAAAAATTTATTTTTCATTAATGTTTTACATGTGTGTGCATGCTCAGTTACTTCAGTTGTGTCCAGCTCTTTGCAACCATATGGACTGTAGCCCACCAGGCTCCTCTGTAGTCCATGGGATTCTCCAGGCAAGAATACTGGAGTGGGTTGCCATGACCTCCTCCGGGGGAATCTTCCCAACCTGGAGATCGAATCCAAGTCTCCTGTCTCCTGCAGTGCAGGCAGATTCTTTACCGCTGAGCCACCAGGAAAGCCCAAGTAATTTAAATGTTTGCTTTATATATATAAGTTTTGTTAATTATGTATATATAAAAACTATACAAGTAAATCAATATTATAGACTATAAATTGAAGAAAAAGACATGTTTAAGTATTTTTATTTCTAGATGCTGCATTAGTTAATGAAATCTGATCTTATCAAACCAATTTGGCAATTGTAATATTTAATGTCATTGTAGAGATTACATTGTATATAGGAAATTTATTTCAAATTAAATTGATTTTCGAATGGTATGTGCTTGGTTTTCTAAGTTAGTAAATACTTTGTTGAAAGTTAGAGTTTATTAGTGAATCTATGTATATGTGATTGTCCCTATATTTCTTTTTGGGTTTTGATTTTGTTTTGTTTTTAAACAACTTCTACCAAAGCAGCAAAAGTATTTTTTAGTTTGATCAAAAGCATTTAAGTGCATTATATCCAGCAGTTCTATACTAGATATAGTATTGTGTTAAGTTGCTTCAGTCATGTCCAACTCTTTGTGACCCTATGGACTATAGCCCTCCAGGCTCCTCTGTCCATGGGATACTTCAGGTAAGAATACTGGAGTGGGTTGCCATGCTCTCCTTCAGGGGATCACCTGACCCAGGGGTCGAACCCAAGTCTTACATCTCCTGCATTGGCATATTATTAACCCATTTAAAAACTTTGCCAGACTGAAAAAAAATTATAATTTTTATAAGTTAATTGGTGATCTTTTTGAAACTGAGGATGTCATACCAGAAATTTCAGGGTTTTATCACACACACACACACACACACACACACACATACTTTTGCTTTGGGCTTTAATGAGAATTTGGGATTAAGAATTTGCCACATTTATTGTACTTATTAGTTTGAAATTTTTCTTTTCCTTCTTCTAGAAATTAGTAAATGAAACATTCCAAAAACTCTGGTTTACTCCAACTCCACACAATGACAAAGAAGCAATGACAAGGAAGATTTTAAATATCACTGATGTGGTAAGGAAGGACTGAAACAAGGGTGGTTCCTGTGGGTGCAAACCTCACTGAGGCCTGCCTTGTCTTATAAAGGGGAGAGACAATAACAAGATATTTGGTTACCCTCTGATACTTCCCTTATTACATATTTCTGGAGATAACTCAAGGGATGCAAATAAGATGAGAGTGGTATTTCTCCCTACCCTCACCTTTTTTTGGCATCCATTGTCTTAAGCACTGATATTAAAATTCTCCAGACTCTTCCAGTGATTGAAAACTGAAAGGGAAATGAGAAGTAGATTAAAAGATACAATAACCCATGAGTAGCAACCTGAAATGAGACCGTAATTTCTACTTTTTCTAGAATACATGAATTAAAATTAATTTCATTATGTTTAATTATACACATAAACTATAATTCTTTTGATCCAGAATGCTTTTCATATTTTGAACTTAAGAATTTTTATATTATGGATTACATGGTCATCTCTGTTTTACTAATGTCTTTAAATCTTCTACCTAGAAGGAAAATAAGAAGCAAACATTTGCATTTTTATTGTTTTAGACCTTACAGATTTCCTGATAGTGTGTGATTCAATATACTATTCAGAATGTAATACCATTTTTAATTTTAATACATTAAGTGAATATCTTGAATGGCTTCTAATATACTTCTGGAGTAAAGTTCTTTAACATGATAGATTATTGGCTCACTGAAAAAAATAGTTTATTTGAAAATAATTTTTTTGTTCTAATCATTTAATCCACACTTCTTTTTTAATTTTTCTTTTATTATTCTTTTTATTTTTATTGAAGCATAATTGCTTTACAGAATTTTGTTTTCTGTCAAACCTCAACATGAATCTACCATAGGTATACATATATCCCCTCCCTTTTGAACCTCCCACCCCATCCCACCCCATCCCACCCCTTTAGATTGAAACAGAGCCCTGTTTTAGTTTCCTGAGTCACACAGCAAATTCCCATTGGCTGTCTATTTTACATATGGTAATGTAAGTTTCCACGTTACTCTTTCCGTACATCTCACCCTCTCCTCCCCTCTCCCTATGTCTCTAAGTATGACAATAATTTTTTAATTTAGAACTTTGAACGTTTTTATTCTTGAGACTATAGCATAACAAAAGTATGTTTTAATGTAAATTTCTAATTTTGATAGGTGCACCATATTTTTCCCCTTAGGTTGCAGCATGCAGAGATACTGGATATGACTGGTTTGAGCAGCTTCTTCAAAATGTGAGTGTTTGTAGACTTCATGATTTGAAAGAAATTTTTCAGCTTTTTTTTAAGTGTTTACTTTGTGATAGGGAAAATTTATTTCAACATATTAGGGTGAATGTTTTGTTTAATACCCCTATTTAATCAGTTGTTCAATTGCTTGCTACAAGTAAGTTTTCTGAATAATTAATATTCTCTCTTCTCATCCTTCTAGATAATTTTTAATCCCTTTAATCTAGATGATAGACATGAGATCTATAAATAGATATATAGATTGCATTAAATATATGTTTACATTATTTGACATGGTTTAAAATATATAGAATGTCCTATAGTATAAGATTAAACCACAATTAGTGTTCTTTAAAATTTTTATACATGGAAATATTTAGCTCCTTAAGAATTTTTTTATTTAAGGATTTTCAAATAGAAGTGCTCAAAAGTTGTTAGCATTTTCCTAATATCCTATTTATCTCTTTCCCCACCCCCATCTATTTTTTTTTTTAATTTAATTTTCTTTGGCTGTAACACTTTTAAAGAAAATCCCATACTTTATATCATTTCACTCATAAATACTTTAATATCGGTCTCTAACAGAGATGCCTTTTAGAAAAACCAGAGTATCTTTGTCATCTGTATCGAAATAACTATTAATAAAATTATTTCCTAACATGTAATAATTATTCAGTGTTCACATTTCCCTGATTGTGTCAAAAATGTGTTTTCATAGGTGACTTGCTGTTGCTTTGGTTGACATGACTCTTAAATCTTAGTCTATAAAAGTCAACTTCACTGTTCCTTTTCTCATACTGCTTACGTTTTCCTCTGGAGTGTCCCATTTTCTAGATTTCATAGATCTCTTCTTTCTGGTGTCATTTTAGTGTTCCTCTGTCCGCCGTTTTTCTTTTGTAAACTCTTAAGTTAGATCTAGAGGTTTACTGATACTGAAGTTCAGTTTTCAGAAAAGAGACAAGAATACTTCACAAGTGATGCTGAATATTGTTGCCTCAGTCAAAAGGCACGTAATGTTTGGTTGTCCCATTTTCAGTGATTTTGACTGTGAGCTTAATCTTTGCATAAAGTCTTTCATGATAGGTTTCGAATGATCATTACCTAGGTTCATTATTTTCATTACAAATTGCAAAATGCTGATTTTTTTTCAAATTATTTTATTTATCCTGTATTAATTGGCAGGGACTCTTCTTTAAAGAGGAATTTTGTCCTGAAAATTTAGTTACTGTGAAATACAGTTTGTACCAGAAAGGCAGGGAAAGTACTCTATTTTTTCAGAGTAATGAGTTTTCCCTTCAAGTCGATTTTGTACCTTTTTGGTATAACCTCATTACGCTTTTGTAGCCTGATTACTTTCTGTCTCTACAAGATTCCTGAGGCTTGGCTTGTGCATTTTCTATCCCAGATCTGAACTCAGCCATTTTTCCCTAAGAGCCCTGATTGCCTTTTGTGGGAACAATCTGGGTACTGTGGATATTCATTGCTAATGGGTTATCATAGCTTTGGACTTTTTCAGAGGATAGAGCTAGAAATATATATATTTATTTAGAAAGAAAAAATAAATCAAGAATTAATATTTTTAATTCAAATTTAAGACTGTGAGATTCTGCTCCTTTTATTATTTCTTTTAGGCTAAAAATCTTATTTCCAAAAATAATTTCCCACTGCTGCTGCTGCTGCTAAGTCGCTTCAGTCATGTCCGACTCTGTGCGACCACATAGACCACAGCCCACCAGGCTTCCCTGTCCCTGGAATCCTCTAGGCAAGAATTCTGGAGCGGGTTGCCATTTCCTTCTCCAGTGCATGAAAGTGAAAAGTGAAAGTGAAGTCGCTCAATTGTGTCCGACTCCTAGTGACCCCATGGACTGCAGCCTACCAGGCTCCTCTGTCCATGGGATTTTCCAGGCAAGAGTACTGGAGTGGGGTGCCATTGCCTTCGAATTTCCTATTAGCTTTGCCCTATTATATTAACATTAAGATTACTAGATACAGTTTAAGACTTTTTTACATTTCTTTTTATCAATAGCTCACTAAACACATACCATTAAAAGTCTATCGTGAAATAGTTTTTTCTGTTTGATATGTCAACAATTTACCATCTGTTCTATTTGTTTACTTTTTAATTTTTAACAATACTATATTACTATATTTAGCAATATTTTTAATAATCAGCCAAATTATTTTATTGAAACATAAGTTACATGCAGAAATGTTAACCAATTTTAAGTGTGCGACTTCACTAATTTTAATAATTATTTACAATGATGTAAAGAATATCACTCTTAGAAAGTTCTCTTGTGCCTCTTTGTAGTAGTTGATCTTCTCCCCCAACCCTGGGAAATCACTCATTCACTTTTTTGTCACTATATAGTTGTCCCCTTTGTAGAATTTCATGTCCAGAGAATCATATAGCATGTAGTCTTTTGTGTTTGACTTCTAGCAGAATGTTGCTGGTATATTGTTTTATTCCTTTTTATTGCTGAGTAATAGCAATAGTATGGATGTATCCTAATTTCTCTGTTAATTCACAGACTTACAGACTTAAGTTGTTCCAGTTCAGGCTGTTATGAATAATGCTACTTGTGTGCATGTTCTTGTGAGGTTGGGTGTTTTCATTTCTCTTGGGTAAATTCTCGTGGTCGTGATTACTGGGTCATGTGAGTGAGAAACTGCCAGGCTGTTTTTCCAAAATGGCTGAACCATTTTGCATTTCCACCAGCAATGTTCCAGTTGATCCACATTCTTATCAATACTTGGTATTGTCCATCTTCTTAAGTTTAACCCTTTGGTAGTGTTTAGTAATATGTTACCTTAAAAAATTTTTAAGATGCCTTTTTAAGCACCCTCATGGTGTTTGCTTATGTTATCCAGTCTGTAACATCTTAGACTCTCTTTATCAATCATCTTCCATTTTATAATTTTACATGATATATTTGATACCCTTTCCCCCATAAGTCAAATAATTAACTGTATTATAGAGCCTTATGACCATCTTAGTTATATTTGTCAACCATTCCAAAGGGGGACACAATAATTTCTAGAAAGCTCTACACCCATGTTTCATATGATACTAGTATAGCTCTCAGAAATGTCGTTAGTATTAGTAAAAAGAATCTAAGGTAATATTCCTATGTGTTATTGGCGGGTTGGAAGTAGATAAGTGAACACTAGATTCATAACTTCTTGGCAGTAGTTTTATACTCTTTATGTCTTTATTCTCTACTCCTCTTTTAGCTCATTGCTCTTTCTATTCCTCCCTGTTTTTTGCTTTCCTGCTTTAGTTTCTGCCAACAATTTAGTTTACCAAAATGACATTGTGACTTTCTGGATATAGTCATTAAACTAGCAGAGTTTAGTTTTATGCAGTAAAGAACATTTTATTAAAATATTTGTATAAATACATGATGGAGGTATAATCACTCTTAACGGTAATAACAACACTGCATAAATTTGAAGAAAAGCTTGAGGATACAAAGAAGAGACTGCTGGAATTATTTTAAAATCTTGAATCAAAAATAATCAACATTCTTACTATTTCCACATGAGCTCATATATACACATTCCATTCTGTCCAATTTTAGATAAGTCTCATTATTATTTTTGTGTTGGATTGACTTCATGTTGATAGTGATCCCCAATTTGTGGAATGTGATAGCCTTGGGAAATTTTAAGTACTACATGAAATAACTTCATATTTACATAGGCATCAAACTCTGCCACTGACTACATAATGTTAGAATGTCACATATATATATATATAAAAGTATACACACATACACACATTTTTTTTTAATGTATGGAAACTCATATCCCTTTTAAGTTTTAATGAATTCGTGGTTTCTTTTGAATTTTTTCAGTTGTATGTGAAAAAGTTCAATCATGAAAGTTCTTGCCTTTTTTTTTTCCCTAAAAAGTGGTTCAGTCAGTGTAAATCACTATCATAGCCTATAGTGGGTACACAAAATTAATTTTGCAATGCCACTCATTTTCATTGTTTATGTTCTAAGACTACAGCTCCCCCGCTTTTTTAGTTTACAAGAAAATGCAGGCAATGAAAAAACTTAAATAGCCTACATTTCATCTTTTCCTGGCCTTTGTAATCCAAAATAAAATCTGCCTCTTGAAGTTTACAATCAGATACTCTTATTGCCATTAATCAGTGAATGAATAGAAAAATGACTATCGATATTCATGTAATTTGATAGTGCTCCACATCATAGAAGCGCAGACTGTTAATCCATACAACAATATAGACATTTATTAAAGCACTCTGCAGAATGAAGGAAGCCTTACACAGGAGAGTACATATTCTGATACCATTTATATGAAGTTTAAGGAGAGGCAAAACTAATCTGTATTGAAAAATTCAGAAGAGTAATTTCAGGGGGCCAGGGATTTACTCAGAAAGGATATATATCAGTCATCTCTTCTAGAATATTATATTCTTCATAGACACAGAACCAACTAAATACTGAAAAAGAGAGAGAATTGATTTATTGTAAGAACTGTCTTGTGTGGTTGTTGTTGTCATTAGGCACTAAGTCAATCCTGACTCTTGTGCAACCACGGATTGTAGCCTGCCATCCCAGGCAAGAATACTGGAGTGGATTGCCATTTCTTTCCCAAGGAATCCTCCCAATGCAGCGACTGAAGCCGTGTCTCCTCCATGCAGGCGGATTCTTTACTGCTGAGCCACTTAGGGAAGCCCTCGTGACTATAGAGCCTCTTAAATCCCGCAATCTGCCGGCAAACTGGAGACCCAAAAAAGCCCCTAGTGTGTAGTTTGTTCTGTGTCCTAAGGCCTGGACCACAGAAGCAGATAGTATAAATCCCAGTTCAAATGTGAAAGAAGACCAGTGTCCCAGCTCAGGTGATCAGAGAATGGTTGGATTCTTCCTTCCTCTATCTTGTGTTCTTTTCAGGCCCACCCACATTGGAGAGGGCAATCTGCTATGCTGAGTCCACCAGTTCAAGTGCTAATCTCATTTAGAACTACCCTTAGTCACCAACACGTCCAGTAATAATGTTTTACCAGATAACTGGGCCATCCTTTGGCCCAACCAAGTTAACGCTTAAAAATAATCATCACAGCTCTACCCTTTGTTAACTTGGCACCCATATATTGATACATCTCTTTATACCATACTAAATCTACAAATAAAGACAATAACAAAGTCATGATTCTGTCTAACATGATACAGCTATCCTGCATACAGCCAGAAATTCACTAACCTCTTTCCCAGAAGAAGTCCTTGGGTAATGTTTACTCTTCTCCTTGACATACTGTAATTTAATTACTACCATGTCAGTTTATAATAACATTTAAATTCTTTGATATAAAATCAATATACTTTATGTTCTGTGGTAAGGAAATAGGAAGTAGGAGGGAAGAAAGACATTTTCTCACTTTCCGTCCCTCAGTCTCTCTCTTCCTGTCCCTCTCCCCAACTTCCATACATATAACACACACACGTATCTATGACAAAATAAGCAGGAAATACTCATGACAAAGTCTTTGCATCTATAACTGATAATGTTGTCATAGCTGGTATTTATTACTAAGAGATAGCCCAAGGGATCTCTTGCATTCCAAACATACTCTTATGTACCTCCATTGTGGAATATTACACTAGTTTCTTCTTGGTGTGTGCATGTTCAGTTGTTTCCAACTCTGTGACCTTTTGGACTGTAGCCTACTAGGCTCCTCTCTCCAGGGGATTCTCTAGCAAGAATATTGAAGTGGTTGCCATAACCTCCTCCAGGGGATCTTCCTGACCCAGGGATCAAACCCGTGTCTCGTAGCTCTCTTGCACTGGCAGACAATTCTTTACCACCTGGAAAGCCCAGCTCCTTTCTTTACTTGTTGATTCAGAGGCATAAAGAGTGCATAGTAGTTGACTGACAGTCTTTCGGTTCAGTGGGATTCTTGTTGTGTCTTCTGGTACAAAAATTCCTCTCTCTGGAACCTCTCTCTAGGCCAGCAGAGCATAAAGTCACTGGAATGGAAGCAAAAATTTTGTTAATCACTCATATAGCAAATGATTGATTAGCAAATCACTCATATAGCAAATGATTGATTAGCAAATTTGAGTGAGTGATGCATTTCAAATTTCCACCTCTTGATTCCAGGACCATGAATCCTGGCTATAGACAAAACAGCACCATGTATTGGATGCTGATTCAGAGCATAGGAGCCTGCTGGAGAATATTGCCCCAGACACAGCAAGATATTACCCCCTATCTGATGCTGTAACTGAGTTTGTAAAAGGCTGTATCCACCTTCTGTTAAGTCACCTGTTTCAGAATGGTGGGAAACATGGAATATGAGCATGGGCTCACTGTACTTCTTTTGCGCTGAAGTGCTTTTCTTAACCAAAGCAGTTTTGTGTGGAGTTATGGCAAGAGGAGAAGGGGATGACAGAGGATGAGATGGTTGGATGGCATCACTGACTCAATGGACATGAGTTTGAGCAAAGTCAGGGAGGTAGTGATGGACAGAGAAGCCTAGAGTGCTGCAGTTATGGAGTTGCAAAGAGTCAGACATGACTTAGAGCCTGAACAACAAATATTACGGTAGATAAAGTATCCTGTAAGTCCATAGGTGGTAGTTTTGGTAGAAGTATTGCATACAGAAAAGGCAAAAATATATCAAGAGTGCCTGTTTCAGTATGAACAAAATGCTGCCCCTTCCATGATGGAGGCAGCCTTATTGTAATCAACCTGCCACCAGGTAGCTGGCTGGTAATCCCAGGGAGTTGTTCCATATCAGAAATTCAGTGTTGTTCTCTACTGCTGGCAGAGTGGACCATAGATGGTGTGGCCTTGGTGAGTAGAAGTCCGTGTTGCTGAGCTTAAGCATGACCTCCATCTCTGCCACCACACATAGTTTGTTCATGAGCCTGTTGGGTGAGGACAGGAGTGGCTGTGAAAAGAGGCTGTTACCCTTGGAGAAGGTCTCTGCAGAGCAAGTCATCCTATCCACTTGATTTTTAAGATCCTTATCTGCTGAGGCCACCCTTTGGTGAACATTCATGTGGAACATAAATATTTTACCATTCAGAGATGCCTCTTTTTCAGATTCCCTTGTCACCAACTTTGATCATTTGTCTTTCCAAGCAAAAGTGAATGAGTTGCACGTCTTGAAGTTCTGCCCAATGGGGGAATTTTTCTATACCACTGTCCTTCAGGGATGTCCCAGAAAGGGGCTGTATTGCTGCAACTGTCCACTTTGGGGTGATCCCTGCATGTTGTATAGACCCATCTGTAAACCAGGGATATACCCTGTGGTCAACTGAGGCCAGAGGTGCAGGCTGAGAGAAGGCAGTGTAGCAGAATGGGAACCATAGGCATTTTGGCAACTTTTTCATGTAATTAACTTGTGCCCTTCAGCCTGCTCTGACCTAATCGTGTGTATACCGCTTCCCTTTGATGATACAATGCTGCTTTGCACACCCAACTTTGTGGCTTGGTGAGGCAGCCTCCCGATTTATGATAGATCAGAATGCATGATGATTTTGTTGGCCCATGGGTAGGCATTCAGTATCTACTAAGGCCAAGTAGTGTGCCAAGAGCTATTTCTCAAAAAAGAGAGTGGCTATCCCAGAGGGTAGCAGGGCTTTGTTCCAAAATCCTGAGGACCTATACTGCAGTTCACTTATAGAGGCTTGGCAGAGGCTCTGGTCAGCAGCCATATCTGCCACTTACACCTCAGTGCTGCTGGTCTGTGACACGAGTGTCAAAGCAGCTTGCACAGCAGCCTGGACCTGCCTTTCCAGAGCTGCCTTCTGTTCTGTGCCCCATTCAGCATTGGCAGCTTCTCAGGTCACTCAGTAAATGGGCCAGAATAATATACCCAAATGAGGAATAAGCCTCCAAAATTCAGAAACTCACTAAGGCATTGAGTTCTTTTTGGTTATAGAAAGGACCAAATGCAACATCTTATTCTTTACTTACAGTGGACATCACACCGTGTCCCACACCACTAAGCCCCCAGGAATTTCTTCGAAGTAGAAGACCCCTAAATTTTTGTTGGATATATTCCCCACCCTTTCACACACACATTCTACGAATAAGTCCAGTGTACTTGTTCCTTTTGCTTACTATGTGCAGTTGGCATAATGTCATCAATGTAATGGGCCAGCGTGATGTCATGTTAAAGTGAAAGATAATTGGCGTCATACAAACTAAATTATAATGTAAGATTGGGGAGTTAAGATACCCCTGAGACAGTGCAATACATTTCTGGCCTTGCCAGTTAAAAGCAAACTGCTCCTGGTGAGCCTTTGACAAGGATGAGGAAAAAAGGTATCTTACAGATCATTAGCTGTACACCAGGTTTCAGAGGATGTTAATTTGTTGAAGCACTGACATCTCATCTAGTACAGGAGCTACAGTTGGGGTCCTGACCTGGTTAAGCTTATGCTGATAATTCAGGGTCGTTTTTAATGAGTCGGCTCTTTGCATCAGGTAGCCAAAATATTGGAGCTTCATCATCAGTCCTTCCAAAGATTTCTTTTAGAATTGACTGGTTTGATCTCCTTGCAGTCCAAGGGACTCTCAAGAGTCTTCTCCAACACCACAGTTCAAAAGCATCAATTCTTTGATGCTCAGCCTTCTTTATGGTCCACCTCTCACATCGACACATGACTACTGGAAAAACCATAGCTTTGACTAGATGGAACTTCGTTGGCAAAGTGATGTCTCTGCCTTTTTTTTTTTCCTTTACTACTGTTACTTGCATTTATTTTTTTGTGGCCTTTATTTCCAGGCCATAAGTTTTTGTTTCTTCACTTTCTTCTCGGATATCTTTTTCTTCTGTGCAACCTCCTCTTCTGGTTTAGGAACAATCTGTTCTTTTTCGGTAAGGATTAACTCAGTGTGGCAGGGAGAGCTCATGTAGGGGTTGATCTGACTGTGAGCTCTGTAAGTCCTGTGCCGCATCTTGTGGGCTTTGTTCACCTGGATGTGCTCAGTGACCAGAGATTCTACATCTAAGCCCTTAAGTTCAGCATTACTTTCTGCATTTTTTGAGCATGTGCAGTAAAAATTCAGCACCCTTTTGGGGCCACTGATCCTGCATCCAGCCCTACTGTTTGGCCTGTGCACACCTACCAACTCCACCATTATAACAATGGAATGGCACACATTGCTTCTCTAAAGTGACATCCTTCAGATACTTGCAGGCTTTTCGGATATGCATACCCTTTATGGCCTGGGCACTTTTCACGAATGTTCTTAAAGTGAACATGAAGATTTGAACTTCTTGATTTGCATGATTTTATGGGGATTTCTGCACCATTTTTAGAGGTCACTGCAGGCTGCTTATCGGAAAAGTGATGTCTCTGCTTTTTAATATGCTGTCTTGGGTTGTCATAGCTTTTCTTCCAAGGAGCAAGGGTCTTTTAATTTCATGGCTGCAGTCATCATAGGAAACCAAGAAAATAAGGTCTGTCACTGTTTCCTTTGTTTCCCTACCTATTCGCCATGAATTGATGGGATTAGATTCCATGATCTTAGTTTTTTGAGAGTTTTAAGCCAGCTTTTTCACTCTCCTCTTTCACCTTCATCAAGAGACTCTAATTGCTTTTTGCTTTCTGCCATAAGGGTGGTATCATCTGCATATCTGAGGTTATTGATATTTCTCCCAGCAATCTTGATTCCAGCTTGTGCTTCATCCAGCCTGGCATTTCGCATGATGTACCCTGCATGTAAGTTAAATAAGCAGAGTGACAATATACAGCCTTGATGTACTGCTCCTTTGCTAATTTGGAACCAGTCCATTGTTCTGTGTCCGGTTCTAACTGTTGGCTCTTGACCTGCATACACGTTTCTCAGGATGTATGTAATCATGTACAAAATTTTGGTAAAAATATGGGTGGTTAAAGGCTATTGTGATGTGGTCTCATGCAAATGAAGAAAATGCTATTGGACAACAGAACAGTCTGTCCTTGTAATTTGGCGAAGCACTTGGCTAAATTGTGTTCCTTTTCTAGTGTTTGGTGAAGGGAAGACTTCAAGTGATGAAACTGGATATTTAGCTGAGGAGATTTCTAAGCAAAGGGTTGAAGGTGCAGCTTGATTTCTCGTGCCCGAGTTTACAGTCAAATAGTGTCTTTGTCGCCATCAGCCAGTAAATGGCTAAAGAAAACCTGATGTATCTATATACGGCCAAATAGTACAACATGTACTATTGGAACAAAAGTACAAAAGGAACAAACTATTGATACTTAACAGCAACATAGGTGAATAATAAAAGCATTACACAAAGTGACAAGAGTCTTATACAAAAGAGTACATGTTATGATTCTACTTATACGAAACCCTAGGAGAGGCTATACTAATCTATATGGAAAAAAAATCAGAAGAGTGGTTGCAGGGAGCCGTGGATCAAATGGAAAGGAACATGAAGGAATTTTCAGAGGTGATGGTAATAATCTATATCAGTGGTTTTAAAAGTTAACAAGATTATCTGTGACTTGTTAGAAGTAAAATTTTTAAGACTTTTGTCCAGATTTAATCAATCAGTAACTCTGAAGTTGGGGCCCACCATTCTATAGTTTAGCAGTCTCCAGATGATTCCAATGTAAGTTAAAGATGGAGAAAGTTTGTCCTCTATCTTGGTAGAGTGTTTGAGTTATAAAGAGGAATGTACTTAACAAAACTGGGCAACTGTAGATTTGTCCATATCATTTCATGTAAATTTTATCTCAAAAGGAAAAGATAGAGAGTATATTGATGTCTACAGGTTCCTTACTTACCTATCAAAAAATTGGACAGAGATGTGTATATGTTTATACTATATTATATATGCATACATATATATGCACATCTGTGCATGCATATTGTGGGGCTGATTTAACATTAGCACGTGTGTGTATGATTTAACATTAAACAAAAAAGTAATCATATCAGAGGATACAAAAGAAATTGTTGATAAAATTTAATACCCTTGAATGATAACATCTAGTAAACTAGAAGTAAAATCTGACAGAGAATAAACTATAAAACCTAAAATAAAAATCATGCAAAATGGGAAGATGTTAAGAGATCTCATCAAAATCAAGAATAGAAAATATTTATCAAGCATGTCAAGGTGTTCTTAAACCATATATGGAAAAGTAAAGAGTTGAAAATAATCATCACTTCTGAAAATGCAGGAGCACTAATGTGTCTTAACCAGTACCAGGACCTGTTAAAGACTGAGTCATTAAGATAGCTTGAACTTTTCAATAAATGGAACTGGAACAAGTGGCTACCTCTAAGGGTTGTGGGTTGTTGTTTTTTTTTTTAAATTCTTCAACTCAGCGAAGAGTCGGTCATGGCTGAGCATTCACACACACACACGCGCGCACATAGATTAAAGGAAATCTTTAAACTTTTAGAAGACAGTATGTATGTGTGTGCTAAGTCACTTCAGTCATGTCCAACTCTGTGCAACCCTTTGGACTGTAGCCTGCCAGGCTACTTTGTCCATGGGATTCTCCAGGCAAGAATACTGGAGTAGGTTGCTATGCCCTCCACCAGGATATCTTCCCTACTCAGGGATCGACCTGCGTCTCTTGTGTCTCCTGCATTGGCAGGCCGGTTCTTTACCTCTAGCACTACCTGGGAAGCCCCAGAAGACACTATATGTATATTTTTGACTTTTCTTAAGGAAGAATTTCTTAAGTCACAGAAAATCAATAACCTGAAAAGATTGATAAATTTCACTGCCTTAAAATGAAGAACATTTGTGAATCCAGAAAAAACACAAAGTGGGACAGATATTTGATACATATATAACTGACAAAGGAGCATTGTTAGAAAATATAATGAGCTCCTTTCCTACACCAGTATAAGGCAAGAGTCTCAGTAGGAAAACAGGAGCATGTAATGAATGGACAGTTCATAAAGAAAAAAAGAAATGTGACTTAAGGTATTCAGCCTCATTCATGATATGGGAAATGCAAATCAAGGCTATTTTTAAACTTAGCATTATTTTATAGAGTTGAACATTCATATTATCCGTGACCCAGTAATTCCATGCCAAGGTACATACCCAAGAGAATCTTACATATGTGTACCAGGAGACAAATAAAAATGCTCATTATGCCACTAAAGTTATAATTAACCTGTCTTCAGAAGAATGGATGAACGAATTGCAAAACAGACACCATGACCTGTTTCACAGTAGCAAAAATAAGTAACAGTTTCATGCAACAACCTGGTTTACATTAGTGACATATTAAATGGAAAAGGCAAATCCCAGAAGACTGCATCCAGCAGGATACCTTTTAAGAAAATTGAAAATCCAGCAAAACTAGAAACAGCATTTAACTTAGTTTTTTTTTTTTTTTTTTTTAAGTGAAGAAATGGGAAAAGTTCTGCTAAGTGGTACTTTGAAAGTGAAACAGGAAGATGGGATAGAGGAAGGATCACATTGGGAAATATAAGTTATTGGAGATACTCTTAAGTTAGGTTCATAGTGCATCATTATATTTATATTCAAAGAAAAGGGCACATAACCAGTATTGGCAGTGTGTCATAACACAAAATTTATGATTAATACTTTTATGTGTACTTGATGTCTTGCAAAAAGCAAAAACAAGGGTTAAAGAAAGAGCCTGTTTTCTACCCCTTCCCCAAAAAGACCAAGGTAGCATATAATATTAATAGCTGCTTAAGGTTGAGTTACAAGGCAGGACATGGAGAACTTGCTGTTTAGAGCTGAAACTGGGTAAATTGAAGCTACCTTGATTTGATTTATTTCTTTAAATTGGAAGGAGTAGGGGAAATGTGTGTGATACGTTATTCTGATTGCTATCAGTTGTAGTCATCCACACATCTTGTAGTGAAAGTTTAAATCTTCTCTATCCTATACTAGTCACATGTGATTTTTCATTTTATTTGAATTTTTATTTATTTTTAATTCCTCAGTTATACTAGCTATGTTTCAAGTGTTTGGTGGCTGCATGTCGCTTGTGGCAGCAGTATTGTACAGCACAGATATAAAACATATCCATCACTGCAGAAAGTTAAAATTGTACAGCGTTGGAACTCTTGACAGAAATTACACATTTTTAACTTCTTTAATAACCCAAGAATTGTATTAGCTATTCTTTATTAACAAAACAGATGTATCTTAGATGATGTTACCATTGACCTCTGATTATGAAAGATTGTATTTATTTTACAGTTATAATGAGACTGATCTCTTTTTTTCATATCATTATTTGTAGCACATCTCTATCATGTTTATTAATAAGTTGGTAAAAGATAACACAGGGAAGAAATCCAGCCTTGTGTTTTATAATTGCAGATTTTAAGGTGCAAGTCATATGTAGTTACAGCTATTTTAAAAATGTCATTAACCCATAATAAACTTTTTTGAGAAATAAAGAACTTGAAATGATGAGGGATGGAATTCTAATTCTTTAAAATCACTCAACTAGCATTGAAGGGTACTCTTAAGGGAAGGTCAGTGTTCTTATTTCTCTCATATTCTGCCTTAGGTTCTATACATAGCAATTTAACTTCATACTAAAATTGTGTGTAAATATCTTTAATTACTGGTTATATTTTAAAATATTTGTTATATATTTTTATTTATGAATTTGCACTTTCAGTATTAAATTGTTAATAACCAATTGAAAATCTTATTACTTATGGACACATTTTGATGCATTTATATTATTATTGTCTAATGAATTATACTGGGATTTTTTTTTTCATATATATACACTTATAGTTGTTGAAGTCTGAAGAGGATTCCTCATATAAACCTGTGAAGAAAGCTTGTACTCAACTTGTTGATAACCTAGTTGAGCACATTCTTAAATATGAGGAATCTCTAGCTGGTAAGACATTTTATATATTGGTCATTAAGTTGATTTTATAAGATATTTTAAAAATACTTTGTGCACATTTCTTATTTTTGCTACTCACTCTGCTTAGCCTAATAATTAACTACTTCACTTTTAAATGAACTCTGTTTTTTATTGTGTTGAATCCCAGGTTATTGTTACATTATAGTTGACTGGTATTATTTACAGCAATGTAATAGAAGCATGGGACTCATCTCTTTCACATATCTTTCAATAGAACATAATTTTAGATGTCATAATGAGCAAAGATTAAAGTAAGTCCAGGGACTAATGTATGTAGGTAAATGTGCTTATCCAAAAACTGTTCAGTATCTTTCAAATTATATAAAAATATCTATCAAAATGAAGTTAATTATTATAAAAATGTTTTTAAAAGATTTATAGTACATTCCTAATACCATTTATAATTATATAAAATGTGCTTAATCTTGACCTAGAAAGGTGTTAGTAATTTTTAAATTGACAAATTCCTTAAATATTTAATAATATATATTATCTATCACTCAGTCACAAAATTGAAGTTATTAATGAAAATATAAATGATTATAAAATCATAAAAATCATAATTGTTATCTATTGCTTAAAAGCACACAAGACTAACATTACTTCCCATCCCCTAATATATATTAATCAGAAACAATAGCCTCTGTCAATTTTCAGAATTGGGGGCCTTTTACAGAGGTACCATTTATGGTAAAAATTGTTGATAGTCTTTATATTTTAATGCAGTCTTTTTTTTTTTTTTCATTTTCAACGTTTACTTCTTTTTCTTTCTATCTCCTGTTCTGTTTCCCAGTTTTTCCCTTTCCTAGATTTTAAAGGTGATACTGTTGTCACTTAATGTTAAAAAGTTGCTAATGTCCTCTAAAAATGCCCAGGAACTAAGACGCATTGTATCTCCTAACTAGCAACACTCCCAAGAACCAAGAAACATTGAATCTCCTAACTAGCTACACTTTTTCTTACCTGAACAGCATTTACTTGTCTTAATACAGCACTGGTCCACTTATGTATCATTCCTGTCCTCTGACATTTTACCACAGCAGCATCCCCGCCCCCCCCACCACCCCTAAACACAGTATCACCTCAGCTAAATTGTTTTTGTCCTCCTTTGCTAATTTCTTTCCCATTCTCATTTCCATACATTTTTAGATACTAACCAACACCATGTTTATTCTCAGAATTCCATCTCTAAACTTCCCAACTTTCATTCTGCTTTTTACTTCAGTCCTCCTCCCCTTGATGTGAAACTTGCCTTCCATAGCGCAGCCTTTTGCCCTTATCCTTAATATATGTAATTTTATATAATATAGAAAGGCAAGAAGTCTAGAATCATAAGGAATGCTAATCTGTTGTATTGAGGCATGTACTAAATCTATTCAGAGAATAGTATTGAGTTATTTGAATAATATTCTGTATCATTTCCACTGCCTTGTCATATTTTAGTGTCTTATTTTCTGTTTGTTTTTCCAGACTCTGACAATAAAGGTGTGAATTCTGGAAGATTGGTAGCTTGCATAACCACTTTGTTCTTATTCAGCAAAATAAGACCCCAGCTCATGGTTAAACATGCCATGACTATGCAGCCATATCTTACCACTAAATGTAGTGTAAGTATAGAGCTGTCTGT
Organism: Nanger dama; assembly: GCA_917880005.1. Lineage (NCBI taxonomy): Eukaryota > Metazoa > Chordata > Mammalia > Artiodactyla > Bovidae > Nanger > Nanger dama. Next base: position 2,246,678 of record CAKJTW010000040.1, read on the forward strand.
CCTGTTTTTCTCTCTCATCTAAACCATGTAGTAACTATTTTAAATTTAGAGTTCACATTGTGTCATCCACCTTTTCACTGACAGATGACAGTCATTTTCACTGAAAAATCAACTGGGTTACGTACTCAAATATAGGTTCTAATATTTGTAACAAGTTATCTACAAGCATCATTTTTCTGATGTATTATAAATAAATTTAGGTTTCATCTCTCTAAGCTCCTCAAGCTAAACTCTCAGTAATGCTTAATAAATGTAACTATTGTTAGGACTTAAACAGTGAGTGAGCAAAGTTCTTGTCACTGAGAAATTTACTGTCGTTTGGATTCTAGTTTTGCTTTTCATTTGTTACTTTTTATGTATTTTATTTATATAATTATTTATATACTGAATATGAAAAATAAGGATCATCAGAAATGTTAGTTTTTAAGTTAATATCACACATGTTCTCCTAAAATCAAATGTGAAGATTAAATACTGCTTAGGTCAGATAATCCAGCAGTTTATATGACAGCATGGTAAATTCAATGGCTTATTACAACAGTAAATTTTAAAATACTCTAAAAATCTATGAATGTAATTAGTTTTTACTTCCTATGTTCTGAGCTTCCTAAGGAGCTAATTTTAACTGTTTACTAAATTTGTTTTGCTGCTATGGTCAGTTTTTTTGGTGATCTAAATTAATAAATTCTAGGTGAAAAACTTCAGGATGTCCTGAGGAATTTTTAAAACTAGAGAAAAGTATCAAAAGATAAATAAAAATAATATATAATACTTCTGAAACAACATTTAAGTCAACATATATTTCTGTCTTTAGGGCTCGTGTTAGATCCAGATATAAACTGATTAATATGTAATCTGTGACTAATAATAATAGTTAATAGTTATTGAGCACAGTGCCAAACACTAAAAATTTTGCATGCAGCATCTCATTTACATTATGAAGTTAGTACCGTTATTATCCTGGTTTTACAGATAAGGAAACAAAAGCTTAGCGAATATAAATAATTTGCCCAGTGTCATAGCTAATGAGTCCCAAAGCTAGAATTCAATACCATGTCTGTTTACTTGTACAATTTAAACAACAATTGAGCCTTGATTACCGTTTCAATGGATATTTTTTAAAGCAAGGTTACTTGAAAACATTTTGTATAATTTGTTATGTATACACACACTAATATAAAGTTTTATATAAATAAGGCTATTCATATATATGATAGACACCTTTTTAAATGTTTTTTGTTGTTTTTAATATCCTACCCTCATTTCAGGATAAGCAGTCTGGAGTGCCTTTCACGTTTTATCCATGTTTCTATAATTGCAGACACACATTATACAAATGGTTAACCATATTTTTAAAAATCACTTCATGTTATATATGTATCTGTCAGGCATTTTCCTAATCTCAAAACAACTGATATATATTCATCCTTTTGTTTTTGTTTTTTTGTTTTTTATTAAATTTATTTATTTTTTTAATTACAATACTGTATTTGTTTTGCCATACATTGACACGAATCAGCCATAGATGAACACAATCTCCCAATGCCGAAGCCCCCTCCCACCTCCCACCCCACATCCTCTACTTGAATCATCCTGTGCATCAGCCCCATGCATCCTGCATCCTACATTGAACATAGATTGGCGCTTCGTTTCTTACAAGAAAATATACATGTTTCATTGCCATTCTCCCAAACCATCCCACCCAGCTATCCTTTTGAGTAGCTGTGTATTATTCATCTTATGGACATCTTATGATTTGTTTAACCATTTTTCCATCTAGGCAAGTGTTTATTTTTATTTACATTGTTTCCTGTTGATAAGCCACTACAACCAATTCCTTAATAATCATTCCTATTCATATACTTTTAAATATTCGTGCTTCTTTTTCTTTGGCATAGTCTGAGGAATTGACCTCCCAGATTGAAGGATTATGTTTTTGCAGTTTTGATTTTGTTTCTGAATAGCTCTTGTCAAATTGCTGGTGGACATGTTTCATAGCTGCTTTGGAAACCAGTGAATGATGCCCTGTGTCATTTTTGTACTCTTTGCCAGGCTAACAGGTGTAAAAGAATGTAGTTGTTTGTTGCTTCAGCTTCCCTTCCTTGATTTCCAAGAAGGTTTAGCATCTTTTTATGGTATTAACCAGTTGAACTTGATTTTCTTTAATTTGACTGTTCTTATCCTTTGCTTATTTTACCTTTGAACTGTGGACCTTTTTTTTGAAAACTCTTTAAATGTTTGAAATATTGATCTATCTTATGTATATTCATTTCAGATATTTCATGTATTCTACAGCTCTTTTCCGTCATGATTTTCATCTTCATTTATATATTTTTCTTTTAGATTTTAATTACTTGATTTTTCAAGTCAGTTATGTTTCAAAAAATTTTACTGCATTTTTAAAGTAAGATTCTGTCAGTGATTTTCAAATGAATTTATCCTGAGAAAAACTAATTTATCCCTTCACCCACTTTAATCACCTGTTGCCTACAATTTTTAATAAGTTTTAAAACCTCTAAAATTTAAAAAGATTGTAATGTTAACATTTTAAATTTTAAAATAAAGGAGACTTATACCTGATTCTGGGATTCTGTGTTTTCCTGTATCATAAAAGGGGTTAACACAGCACTATTGTTAGCACTCACCTTCAGCACTATTCACACTTAGGACCTGGTTATTCTTTGTTTTCAAGAGCTTTTCTGCATGTTATAGGATGTTTGGCAATATCTTTGGCCTCTATCCACTGGATGTGAGTAGTACCCTCATGCCAGTGTTATGATAACCAAAATTGTCTCCATATATTGCCAGATATCCATTGGGGGACAAAGTGAAAGTGAAAGTATCAGTTGCTCAGTTGTGTCCAACTCTGCAACCTCATGGACTATAACCTGCCAGACTCCTCTGTCCATGGAATTCTCCAGGCAGGGATAATGGAGTGGGTTGCCATTTTCTCCAGGGGATCTTCCCAACCCAGGGATTAAACCTGGGTCCTCCTGCATTGCAGGCAGATTCTTTACCATCTGAGCCACCAGGAAAGTCACCCTCAATTGAGAGATACTGCACTATTATCCTAATTTGAAAAATATTAATCTTAAAAATTGTACCAGTCTTTGGTTAAATACTCTGTTAAATATTTAAACACCATTGTTCAGAACTGATTGTTAGTGCATATTAGGGAGAAAAACAGTAACTGTAGCATTATGACTAAGTGACTCAAAGATCACATGTTAAGTTAGTGACAGAGCTAGAATAGAATCCAGGTTCCTGTCACTATCTGTTCCTCTTCCCTTAATACTTTAGAAAAGCTTTTTCCTAATAATGCTGTTTTGGTTTTTTTGGGGCAGGGGGAGCTATTATAATGTATATAATATACCTATAAAATAATACCAAAACCCCAAATACATAAAGCTGCATATAGTTTCTTTTCAGATTTTGATATTCATAAAGCTTTGATTTTATCCTTATAGACACAAAATGATTTCATGGTTATCTGCAATGTTGCAAAAATTCTAGAACTAGTTGTACCACTGATGGAACATCCAAGTGAAACTTTCCTTGCCACTATTGAAGAAGATCTGATGAAGCTTATCATCAAATATGGCATGACTGTAAGCATTCACTTTACCACCTCTGTTGATCAATATACAATTCACAAATCATGTGTTTTTTAAGTCACTTAATCATGCTTTTAACTTTTATCTAAACAATAACATTTTTTCTCTTTTAGGTAGTGCAACATTGTGTAAGCTGTCTTGGGGCTGTTGTAAATAAAGTGACACAAAATTTTAAATTTGTGTGGGCCTGTTTCAATAGATACTATGGTAAGTTCACTGCCTGGGATTTAAAATTATTTTGCTAGATCCTACAGTGTCCAGTTCCTTTGTAACATATCTGATAAAAGATAATATCAAGGAAATTATAAGAGGTGTGATTGTCCTCTATAGTCCATTCTCAGAAGCAATACTTCCTGGTATCTTTTATATTCCCTCAATAACCCAATGTGATTAGTTCAGAAATTTATCTTCTCTTAAGTGAATATTGGTAAGTTTTTTGCCTACTATGTCAAATAAAATTTAAATACCATTTTTTTTCTTAAATTAATTCTTTTAGGCTCAATTGGAATGTCCTGATATTTCTAGGCATGTTTAATACTTAGAAAAGTTTAATTTTAGTACATTTTAAATTGAATTTATATTTACTTAATTTTAGTAAAGTTTAGTTTTAGTTTATTAGCAGTAATTATTTGAGCATAACAGTTCAAGAATGGAGGGTTTGTTACAAATAATATAAATAAATGTTACTTATTTTACTAGGTGCCATTTCAAAATTAAAAAGTCAACACCAAGAGGACCCAAATAACACTTCACTGCTAACAAACAAACCAGCACTTCTGAGATCCCTTTTCACTGTTGGGGCACTGTGTCGGCATTTTGATTTTGATCTGGAAGATTTTAAAGGCAACAGTAAGGTAAAGATCCTAATATTATTATTCAGTATCCTGAAAAAATAGAACTATGTGACCTGTGCATTAAAAAGTGACTATAATGACCCAGGATGAGCAGCATTAGAGTAGTCTGGGTTTTGGTTTTGTTTTGTTTTAATTTTATTGTATTTTATTTTCTCTTTTTTTGAATATGTGGCATATGAAAGGGCTTTCCAGGTGGCACTAGTGGTAAAGAACCTGCCTGCTAATGCAGGAGATGTAAGAGACACAGGATTGATCCCTGGGTCAGGAAGATCCTCTGGAAGAGGGCAGGGCAACCCACTCCAGTATTGCCTGGAGAATACTATGTATGGACAGAGGAGCCTCGCAGGCTGCAGTCCATAGGGTCGCACAGAGTCGGACACGACCAAAGCAACTTAGCACGCACACATGGAGTGTGGGATCTTAGTTCCCTAACCCAGGATTGAACCCGTATGCCCTGCATTGGAAGCATGTAGTCTTAACCGCTGACAGACCAGGGAAGTCCCTAGAGTTGTCTGGTTTAATTCTAAAACAGTGCTATTCAAAACATGGTCTGTGAAGCCAATCTGTTAGTTACCAGTCCGTAATAAATTAATGCAGGTTATATCTGCTTTGTATTTGTGGGCACACTTTGTTGGCACCACTTTTTATTTTTAACTGTCCCAATGAGATTGTTCTAAAATTTATGGACTTATACATATATTGGTGATTTATTCTTTAGTAAAGTTTCCATACAGAAATTTGCTTTTAGATATTTTTTCCCTTCACAGTTGAAAACGGATCTAAGCTACTCTTCCTTATACACTTTAATGTGTTTTCCCCCTTAGGTTAACATAAAGGATAAAGTACTTGAACTATTGATGTATTTTACAAAGCATTCAGATGAAGAAGTGCAAACAAAAGCCATCATTGGTCTAGGTAAATTAAGTCTAGATTTCTTCCTAGTTCTTAGTTGCTTGAGAGGTTGAGGAAGTTTTAAAAATTTTGTGAATCTAAAATGTAGATTTACTTAAGTATGTTTCTGTTTAAAGTAGGATCTGGTATTTAGTATATACATCTGGGGGTTAAAACAACTGGGTTCCATTCTTGGCTCATCCAGTGACTTCCTGGGTGACTTTCAGCAAGTCATGTAACTTGTTTGTCAGTTTCCTCATTAGTAAAATAGAGGTGACAATACTTTCTTCTCCCTCTACTTTATGGGGTTCAAAGTACTTTAATAAAGAAAAGTGATGTAGAAAAATTTGTACTGTTGTACTTTTTTTTAATTGTTATTTTTCTTTGCAAAGTTTTGTCAGTATATGTGTCTGCCTCTTCTAAAGTCAAAACAGAGGGCAGTCTACACAGACTTCTATTTATTAATATATAGAAAACACATGGTAACCACATAGGAACAGCTAGATGTATACTTTTTCTATATTATTTTTCCAAGAGCATTGATGTAATAAATACATGTGGTTAGGTTAAATCTTTGAGGTTTATCTGGAAAGATATTGGAATATGGGCGAAATTTGAGAAGGATAGCCTTAGAGTCTTGATATTTGAATTAAATGCACTAAAAAAATTAGAAGAGCACCCTCTTCATGTTTTTGTGTTTTTGTTTTTTGTTGTTTGGTTGGTTGGTTTGGTTTTACTTTGTACAGATACATATAAAGTGTTCATTAAGGTTAATAACTTAGAAATTTTATTTAGTAGTATTAATAAAGCTTATAATTTAAGTCTTAGTATCTTATCTCCTCTTTATCTCTTTCAGAAAATTACATATAGCAAATAGAGTAAAAATTCATGTACCACTTACTAAGGAGTTGTATTGGTAGAATATTACCTTTCAAATCAAATGTGTACTTCAGTCTAGACATACATTCTATAAAAGGGGAAAAACTAATAGTGTTACATCTAATTCAGAGAACAACGAGTGTAAATTGTAATTTGAAGCAGTACTATCCAGAAAATAGTGCCTTTAGACCAGTTAATAAAAGTTGCCTGGGCCATTGTTATCCTGTGTCACCTTGGGCTAGTTATCTGATCACTCTATGCTTTGAATTTAGTTTGTTATTTGGTATCCATAATATTTGTTCTCATCAAAGATCTTCATTTCATCTCATAAATAAGCATTTTGTACAAATAAGCATGGGCAATACTATTTTGGGTAATAAATATGGGTTATAATTATAGAATTCAGTATTGTGGCTTCATTATAACAACATACAGAAGTAGATACAAGATTTTTAGCTTTATTTTAGAATTACTCCATTTCATCATATTTTAGTAGCACCAAGATTAGTACCTTCCACTAGGGATCTAAAAAATGCACACATTACCTCTTAAATCCTGAAAATATCCCATTGAGGTAGGTGGGTGGTAAATATTATTGTCCCCATTTTACAGATGGAGAATTGAGGCACAGAGAGATTATGTGACTCACCCAAGGTCACACTACAAGTCAGTGGTGGAGCCAGGAATAGAATCCAAGACTCCTGACTCCTAGTCCACTCCCTTAGCCACTAGGCCCTGCTCCCTCCTCAAGGTTTCCTCTTGTGTGAAATTCTCCTTTGAAATGCAATTTCTTGTTTTTAATTCATGGGGGAAGAAGTACCTGCTCTAATACTTCTCTAGGTAAGGCCACCAGCATATTCTTCCAATCATTTTAAGTTTTAATTTTTGAAATAAGAAACTCTTTATATACTTTATCAACATTTTCAATAAATGTTATATGTAATTTTAATATGAATATATCAAGAGAAATTTTGGTTTTTTCATCTTCTTTAGGATTTGCCTTTATTCAGCACCCAAGTCTAATGTTTGAGCAAGAGGTGAAAAATCTATACAATAATATTTTATCTGATAAAAACTCCTCAGTAAATTTAAAAATACAAGTGTTAAAAAACCTCCAGACCTACCTACAAGAAGAAGATACACGTATGCAGCAGGCAGATAGAGACTGTAAGTGAAAATATATTTTCAAAGTTCACAGTGGGGCTGCAGTTAGCATACTCTGTGGCTCTTTTTTAATCCTGATACCTACTTACCCTATATTAGATATAGGAGTTGAGTTAAAGAAGATACTTCATAAACTCCCTAAAGTAGTTTATAAATTGAATGTGTGTGCAGACCTTAACATTTTGACAGAGGGAAAGGGATTATACTTTCTTATCATGTTCTCCAAGGAGTCTCTAACACACCTAAAAAAATTACAAAACTAATGGTCAGCTGTCACATTTTGTGCTTTTGATTGTGACTTAATTTAATTCTTGCGTAGAGAATCCCAGGGATGAGGGAGCCTGGTGGGCTATTGTCTAGGGGGTAGTACAGGGTCGGACACCAGTGCAGCGACTTAGCAGCAGCAGCAGCAGTAAGGTTAATACACATATTCTTAGTATGTTTACTTCTTTTTGTAGGGAAGAAAGTTGCAAAACAGGAAGATTTGAAAGAAATGGGTGATGTTTCCTCAGGGATGAGTAGTTCCATCATGCAGCTTTACCTCAAACAGGTGCTTGAGGCGTTTTCCACACCCAGTCAAGTGTACGCCACTTTGCCCTAAATGTCATTGCGTTGACTCTAAACCAAGGTCTTATTCATCCAGTTCAGGTAAGTATGTTCTACAGCAATAGCACTTACGGAAAGAGCCAAGAATTTGTTGCCACTTGAAGACATTGTGATTAGAAATTAAGTAGTTCTTTATTCCTCTTAGTTGTCAATTTCAGTGGGGGTGGGGTACATCCCAAACTCTTAGGAATCCATGTTTTGGATTGTTTTTAGTCCATCTTTTGGGTTGTTTTTAACTGCAAAGTACATATATATTCTCTATTATACAAACTTTAATTTATATTTGCACAATATGTACTCAGTATTACTTCTTCTAAGTAGGGATAATAGATTTGATTTAATTCACGTTGACTCTTACCTCTAAAATCCAACAACAGCATGTAATGGAGTAAGAGTGCATTTTAGTCCACAGAACAGTCACCTATATAATCTGAACTCTGTTCCTTCATCTTTAATTGGAAGTAAGATCAAGCACCCAATACCTTAAAACATGGATTTGTAGACTAGATGATGTACTCAAGACATATTTGTACAAGGGATTGGCAGCTGATGCTTATGCAGTAGTGTTCACCATCTGACACGTTCAGGAGAGTGCCATAGGCTTCAGAAGTGAACTTGTTAAATAACAACAGCCTGTACCCTTCAAGATTTTATTTCAGCTGTTTTAACTTTTAAAAAATATATTCTTGATTGTTACGCTGTATTCTTCTCTGTGTCCTGAAAGAAACACACTAATGAATATTCAGTCTGTTCTTTGTGACTCAGGGCAGGATTACTTAATAAAATGTGCAGTACTCTGTTGATACTCTTGAATTTTTTATATACTTAGGGCTCTTTGCTGATATGCTTAATAATCTTAGGTTTTGCTTTTATTGCATCTTTTTTAAACTTAAAAATTTTATATTTATCAAAAAATTGCAAGAGTGGTACATTAAGCCCTTTATACTCTACGTATATTTTGCCATTTTGCCACATTTGCTTTCTCTCTCCATACGTACACTAAATAATTTGATAATAAGTTTGAGATATCATAATTCTTTATGTCTAAATACCTCAACATACAGTTTGTAAAGAACAGAAACATTCTCATAAAACAATAATACAGTCATCAAATTTAGGAAGTTTAACATTGATTGATACAATAGTATGTAATGTATTTTCATATTTTACAAGTTAAGCTAATAATGTTTCTTGTGAGCCTCCCCCAACCCTACAAGTCAGGGTTTGATTCTTGATGACCCATTTCATTCAGTGCTGTGTCTACTTTTTTTAAGTTGTTTTTTATTTGTTTGTTGCTATTTTTCTGGCTTCCTCGCCTCTAATTCAGAGTCACTTAACATAGAAGTGGTGTTTCCTGACCTTTAGATGTATACAGTGAGTATGGCTGTTACCAGATTACTAGCTATCCAGCTGTCAGACCATTGAAGCTATATCTAAAATCAGCATTGTTGGCGGGGGAATTTATATTTTTCTGGTGTTAAGTATGGAAGACAAAATTTTTCCCCCTTTATTATCTTTACAAAGAAAATTCAGTTAGGCCTAAAAAATATTGGATTATTAATTTGTAGTATATATCATAATCTTAAATGGATATTCTTTCTTTGGGAGCCCGTTAGTGTGTGTGTTTTTTTTTTTTTTTAAATAAAAGAACTTTAAACTCACATTGAAATTGCTTGAAGTTCACCACATCACTTTTTTTTTATTATTTTTGCTGATGCTCCAGTGCTTTTTACTTTTAGCTAAATCTAAGGGAAGATTAATAAATTTTAAAAGAACACTAAAATAGCATTCATTTATAGGAAAGCCAATGAGTTAAATTCATATGTCCCAGATATATAGCAAGTTTTAATATACGTCAAGATACATATAGAGCTTTTACTACTATGATGTTGCATGAATTCTTTATTTTTATTTCCAGTGTGTGCCGTATTTAATTGCTATGGGCACAGACCCAGAACCAGCTATGCGGAACAAGGCTGATCAGCAGCTTGTGGAAATAGACAAAAAATATGCTGGATTCATTCACGTATGTATTTTTAAATTGTGCAGCCTAAATTTAAATATTGTTCTTTGGTAAACCATTTCTTTGGCAAATGTCCTACCCAGATTCATATTCGAATAAAATATTTTGCTTACTAATTACTTCTAAACATGAATCTAAGTTTGTCCCCCAAGGTGTTTATTCTTTTTAAAATTAACTTTTCAAGATTGAGCTGAAAGTAACAGTATAGCATGCACATTGGATGAAACCCAGGATGCCTGGGTTCTAGTGCCTACTGTGTATCTTGGCAGTGATGGCTCCTCTGGGTCTCCACATTTTTCTTCTATAAAAATGAGCAGATTACAATAGATGGTCTCTAGTATTCCTTCCAGTGCTTGCATTCTATGATTTTTATTATTTTAAATAAAACCAAATTATAAAGTTTGCCTCTAAATATAATGCTCAAAGTATATTTTTAATTTGGCTCTTTTAATTTCTGTGGCAAAAATAAGGCTTTTATTGATTTCAGATGAAAGCGGTGGCTGGCATGAAGATGTCTTACCAGGTACAACAGGCAATCAACACATGCCTAAAAGATCCTGTAAGGGGTTTCAGGCAGGATGAGTCCTCCAGTGCTTTGTGTTCACACCTTTACTCCATGATCCGTGGAAACCGCCAGCACAGACGCGCCTTTCTGATTTCTTTACTCAACCTCTTTGATGACACAGCAGTAAGCATTAAAAACTTCTTATTTTAAGAAGATAAATGTTCTATAAATTGAGGCAACATTTTAAAAATATTATCATTTTAATAAATAATAGTGACTATCTTAAATGTATTTATTTAGGTCTATGTTAGCTACAAGGTATTGAAGAGGAAATTTTGCATGAAAATAAAATGAGGGATAAAGTATAATTGTGTCTCCATACTGAGTATGTTACAAACTTTATAGCAGTTCCTTTAAGCATGCTTTCACATAAACTATGTTACTAAACTATCACTTCTCGGGGTGGATGGATGGATGGATAGATAGATAAAGTGAAATTCCACTTGTTTATATCAGACTCGAATGTTTCAGAGTAACTGTCCTGGGTTTTAGGCTGCTGAGATCCCTACTTGTTCAACCTGACCTCATTTAATGAAAAGCCCACTTTTGTGTAATTACAATTTTGACCCTTTAGGAGCTATTGCACAAGTTGCATTGACCAAGACTATAAGGTAGAAAAATAAAATGTCCCATTTTTTAATCTTACCTCTGAGTGTTTTCATTCATTTTACAACAGTATTCAGCATACGCGTTATGGTAGCTATTATGCTAGAAGATGAAGATGTGGTATCTTTCCACATAGAACCTAGCAGTTGTTGTGTGAAGCTTTAAAAATAAAATTTTTTTTTCATATTTTAATCACTTGATGACTTGACTTTGTTGCTGTTCCTATACCAGATTATTTCAGTGAAGTAAAATTAAAATTATGTGTTAGTTGCTCAGTCATGTCTGACTCTGCAACTCCATAGACTATAGCCCACAAGACTCCTCTGTCCATGGAATTCTCCAGGCAAGAATACTAGAGTAGGTTGCCCTTCCCTTCTCCAGGGGATCTTCCTGACTCAGGGATCAAACCCTAATCTCCTGCACTGCAGACATTTCTTTACCATCTGAGCTACCAGGGAAGCCCTAAAAATTACCAGAATACAGATGCCTTATTAGACCTTTTCTTTTTAAATAGTACATGAAATTTTTGGTTATATTATCTAACAAATAAATATAATGAACTTCTATTTTAGAAACACTTGGAATATAATTTAAAGGGCTGTCCATCAGTATTAAGCTTTCATTGTGTATATGTAAGAGGTTTAGATGCTGCTGCTACTAAATCGCTTCAGTCGTGTCCGACTCTGTGCGACCCCATAGACGGCAGCCCACCAGGCTTCGCCGTCTCTGGGATTCTCCAGGCAAGAACACTGGAGTGGGTTGCCATTTCCTTCTCCAATGCATGAAAGTGAAAAGTGGAAGTGAAGTCGCTCAGTCGTGTCCGACTCTTCTCGACCCCATGGACTGCAGCCTCCCAGGCTCCTCCGTCCATGGGATTTTCCAGGCAAGAGTACTGGAGTGGGTGCCATCGCCACAATGATATGATAAGGTGCTCTTGTCATCATTGGATCTTGCTTCCTGTAAAATAGCGGTTAAGATTAGCATAGTCTGAGTCCCAGATGGTTTGTATCTGCATCACCCTAGTCTTTCTCTTGGGCTTCCCTGGTGGCTCAGAAGGTAAAGCGTCTGTCTGTAACACTGGAGACCCGGGTTCGATCCCTGGGTTGTGAAGATCGCCTGGAGAAGAAAATGGCAATCCACTCCAGTCTTTCTCTTCTTCCTGAGCTTCATTCCTACGTGATTTCATTGCTTGCTGTATGTCATTAGCTGGATGCTCTGTCACCCCAGCATGTAACCTGCTAAATTGGAAATCTAGTTTTCATAATACAGTGCTTTCTTCTGACTACCTCCAACAGAAGATTTTAGAGGAGGAACAAATTACTGAAGACGTAGGGGAATAAGATGGATCTACTATTTAAGGCAGAGCAGGTGTTAAAACATAAAGAAAGGTACAAAAATAAGAATAGGTGGGAAATAATGAATAGATTCATTATTTAACTAGACCAGCAAGGTCATAGTGAGGCATGGTTTATGGAGGATCTTCCCTAATAGCTCAGCTGGTAAAGAATCCGCCTGTAGTGCGGGAGCCCTGTGTTCAATCCCTGGTTTGGGAAGATCCCCTGGAGAAGGGAAAGGCTACCCACTCCAGTATCCTGGCCTGGAGAATTCCATAGACTGTATATCTACGGGATCGCAAAGAGTCGGACACAACTGAGCGACTTTCACTCACTCATAGATACTGTAAAACTATTGAAAGTTGTTAAATACAGTGATGAGAACATGTGACAAAGAACATTTTAGGAACACAAATTTTTTAGCATTGTATTCACACTGCAGGTATAAGGGATTTAGTTGTTATGATGAGAGTTGGAAGGAAAAGAACGGATGGAAGGAAAGAAAAAACACCAAGGAAGGAATAAATTATATGAGACATTGTGAGAATAGTCAAAGGATAACTGGAATATTTTTGTCCTGTTGTTCAATCCCCTAGTCATGTCCACCTTTTTGCAGCCCCATGGACTGCAGATGCCAGGCCTCTCTGTCTCTCACCGTCTCCCAAAGTTTGCCCAAGTCCATGTCCATTGCATCGGTGATGCCATGCAGCCATCTCATCCCTTGATGCCCTCTTCTCCTTCTGCCCTCAATCTTTCCTAACATCAGGGACTTTTCCAATGAGTCACCTGTTCACATCAGATGACCAAAATACAGCTTCAGCATTAGTCCTCCCAGTGAGTATTTAGGATTGATTTCCCTTAAGATTGACTGGTTTGACCTCCTTGCAATCCAGGGAACTCTCAGGACTTCTAAGCACACAAAAAATAGAATGTTGCTAAAAGCAGTTTGAAAAGGAGTTGGTTTGAGAAGGAAATAGAAGAGGAATAGTCAAAGAGCTAGGAAGAGGAAACTAAGGGAAAAGGTTTCAGGGAGGTGAGGGTGGTTGTCTGTATTTTCCCAACTTTAACATGTACATACATATTTAAAAATTAAAAATAGAGTGGGAGTTTCATGAATACTAATAGCAAGTTCATTCCATCTGTCCTTTGGGAGTTTTGTTGTTTGCTACCACTGATAAGGCATTTTATGTTGTTTGGGCAGCAGGATAAGGGAGATGATAGGAAGGTGTGTTTGGGGAGGGATTTTAGGGAAGCTTTTGGCCATGCTTCAGGTAATGCGGAATCTTAGTTCCCCAACAGGGATTAAACCCCTACCCCTTACAGGTGGAAGCAGTGTCTTAACCACCAAACCACCTGGGAAGTACCAGGGAGTAGTGTTTTTAATTGCCTGTTTTTTTCTTTTCTTTTTTTTTAAAGCTATAAATATTTTAAAAGGAATTTAAATATTAACATGTCTTTCTGTTTATATTCTGTATGATCATGGAGTTCTAAAAAAGTCTCTGTTACTTCTTTTAAAAGGAGACAACTATTAGTAACCATAATTTGCTAACATCAGAGTTTTTATGGTGTGAATCTTTGGCAGCTCTGTCAGAATGACTCTGATATTTTAAATGATACACACACAGGAAACTGACAGTTGTTTTAAGAGTACATGAACTTCGATTTTTTAACCCACGTTTGAGAACTATAATTATTACCTCTTACTTTTGAAGACAGAATAACTGTGTGTAACTGATCTCTCCATATGGGTTAAACTTTTAGAGGCACAATGATAAATAATCATGAATTCATATCTGTACTTTCTGATGTGGTATGGATTTATCATAAAGATTCTATATACTCTATAAGAAAACTTCCGGGACTTCTACTTGGGTCTCTGAAAAAACATTCACCTCTTCTCTTTTTAAGGTACCATGGTTTAAGTCATTAGGAAATCTCTTAAAATGGATTTAAGATTATTCTGTAAAATCCATTTCTCTTCTGCTTCCTCCTTCTTCTTCCTTCTCTCTGCCTGTCCTTTCCTTTCTGAAACATTAACTGAGGTGAAAGTACCCTGTAATATTTTTTCTAAAAAGGTTTTTATGATGGATTTCTGGATTATCTACTAAATGTGCACTTTTTTTTCTTTACAGAAAACAGAAGTGAATATGCTCTTGTATATAGCAGACAATCTAGCCTGTTTTCCATACCAGACACAGGAAGAGCCATTGTTTATAATGCATCATATAGACATTACACTCTCTGTTTCTGGTAGTAACCTACTGCAGTCATTCAAGGAGGTAAGTCACACACATTGCTATTAGTGCACCTTTCAAAATGCAGGCACGCTGTTTTCACTGTTTTGTTTCTCATTGTTCTTTTTATTGTTCTCACAGGTATATAAAATCTTTGTAAATAAACTTACTGAAATCTAAATAGTTCTTGAGTTGGAGAGAGGAATTCCTGAGTTGCCATTTCATTTCCATTAAGAAAGGTCTTAAAACCATTTCATTCCAGGTCATTTAGGTGGAATTTATACATGCACATACTTACATGCTTGCGCACGTGTGCACACACACACATACATACATACATGCATACGTGGATTGTTCTGTTGATAAGCCATCCCATGTCTTTATTTCTCCCACTTTAAGCACTGGCTTTAAATGTTCAGTGTCCATTCATATATTCATTTAAACCCCATTTTAAAAACGCCTTGCTTTTTTATAAATCTGAAAATACTGTAGAGAACAATAGTATACTTAAAGAGATACAGATATGAATATAAATAGCTTACTTACAAGGAACATAGAAAATTTATACTATTGATTTCCTTATCCCTGAACACCAGAATCATAATGGAGTTGGTATATTGTATGCCCAAAATCTTTACTAAGGTTTTGTTGTGAACTTTGTATCTTTTCTTTCATGGTTTTTAAGAAGAAAATATAGTTGGTTTAATTGTGAAAGCACCTGGTGTAGCCCTGGGAATACAGTAGGTGCACTCAGTAATTTACATTCTTTGTAAATTAGTTGGAATATTTTCATGTACCTGATAATACAAGGAAAAATTCTCATTTTACAGTATCGTTGTGCCCAAAACTCAGCCTGGTCAAACTCATAAATCACGGAGATTATTTTAATACCTAAGAGTTAGAAGTACAGAAGTATCTGAACCCTTGCTACTTGAAGTGCAGACCAGAACCAGTAGCACCAGCCTCACCTGAGAGCTTGTTAGACGTGTAGAACCTTGGGTCCCACCCTAGACCTGCTGACACAGTGTTTGCACTGTTAATAAAATGCCTAGGTGTTTAATATGCACATTGAAGTTTAAGAAGTTAATAATTTCCCAGGAACTTGATCCGTCATGTTATCTTATTTCACTTCATTAACTGTTGTAAATATACTTGTTCATGTTTCTCCTGTTTTATTTCTTAACAGCTATATTTTGAATATTGCTTTGTAATCTGATATTTTCCACCTCTGGAAATCATTTGGCTTTGTTTCTTTTTAAAGGCTAATGGTTTCATAAAGTACAAAGAAACAATTTAATTTGTTAAGAAAAACTGCATGATATCTTGCTGAAAAATTCTTAAATGGGAGAGTTTAAAAGAAGGTGGGGGAATTCAAGGCCTATTATATTTTCCTATAATTAAATTATAATTACTTCTTTTCCTCTATAATGGCTTACCTATATACCAAATTGTTACTTCTGTAGTTTATCTTTCATTGCTATCGTATAGGAAAACTCTTTCCCTTGGAATGATATTCCAGAAGGGTTCAGAGAGAGTGGCACAGTAGTTGGAGTGGATTTTATTCAGTCTTGGAACATTATTTTCTCCCTAAGGGTTACATCCCCAGTTGTTTACAGAAAGTCAGAGAGTTTTGATATATGAAACACAAAATTGTGGATACTTTTGAAGCTGTTGACGGGAGCATATGTGTAGTTGTTAGTGGTCTTTTCATTTTATTATTTTTTAGACAGAATAATTTCCTCTTTTTTTTCAGTCTATGGTAAAAGACAAAAGGAAAGAGAGAAAATCATCTCCTGGTAAGGAAAATGAGTCAAGCGAGAGTGAAGAAGAAGTCTCCAGGCCTCGAAAGTCGCGGAAACGTGTAGATTCGGATTCAGATTCGGATTCAGAAGATGATATAAATTCGGTGATGAAATGTTTGCCAGAAAATTCAGCTCCTTTAATTGAGTTTGCAAATGTCTCCCAGGGTATTTTATTGCTTCTGATGTTAAAACAACATTTGAAGAATCTCTGTGGATTTTCTGATAGGTAAGCTTATATAAGCAGTGAAAGAAAAACTTGCTGTCTTCAAATAATGAAGAAATATGAAACTCAGTTTTGATTGCATGCTGAATATCAAAAATCCTCCTTTTTATAAAAAGGAGTTTGTTCCTTTTAACTGCTATATGGTGTTTTTGTTGTATAATATACTATAATGTGTACTTCTGTTATTGAAGAGAGGAAAGCTATATTCTTCTAATTGGAGATAATGCATCATAAATTAAAAGACTTATTATGTTGGCTTCCCTAAAAGATATTACAGAATTAGGCTAACCTTAAAAATAGATGGCAGGGACTTCCCAGGTGGTCAAATGGCTGACTCTGCACTCCCAATGCAGGAGGCCTGGGTTTGATCCTTTGTCAGGGAGCTAGATCCCACATGCCACAACTAAGACCCAGCACAGCAAAATAAATAAAATCACTAAAAGTGAATATTTAATTTAAAAAAAGACGGCAAATTCAAGTTTTTAAAGAGCTGTGAATGAAGAATAAATAGATGCAGACCAGCTAGGCTAAGTTCTGACAGGATCCAATAGTCTTTAATGTACACTATCAAGGTAAGAGATAGAAAAGTACTAATAACTTTGAATGCACTATAATTTTATTCATCATCAATCACTACACTGACTGTACCCATGGAATTTTGGACTTATGAAGTTAAATGTTCATAGGGACCGATAATGAAATGAATAAAATGGACCCAGGTAGGTCATTAGCAAAATAAAAAGAACATATTTGGGGTTCAGATATTCATCAGCTTGTTGCCATGGGAGAAAGTGGGAACAGTGTGGCCAAAGCTTCCATTTCTTTCAAAGGAAACTAGAAAATCCAGATTTTAATGAGAAATACCTTGATGTTAAATGTGGGCAACTGTAGGACCTACTGTGTTTGTTATATTGCACTTCACAGATACTACAATTTGTACAAATTGAAGATTTGTGGCTATCTTGCTTCATGCAAATCTGTTGGCTCCATTTTTCCAACAGCATTTGTTCCCTTTGTGTCTCTCACATTTTGTAGTTATTCAACAATATTTAAATATTTTTCATTGTTATTTTTATGGTGGTCTTTGATCAGTCATCTTTGTTGTTATCATTGCCAAAAGATTACAATTCACTGAAGACTTATGATACTTTTAGCAATAAAGTATTTTTAATTAAGATATGTACATTTTTCAACATAATGCTGTTGCACACTTTAAATAGACTACAGTATGTTGTAGATGTAACCTTTATATTCATTGGGAAACAAAAAATTGATGTGGTTCACTTTATTGCAATAATTGCTTTATTGCAATGGTCTGGAACCAAACCTGTAATGTCTCCAAGGTATGCCTGTAATTCAAAATAATTTAAAACCTTGTAAAATCTTGGGGTAGTGCTAAGGAGATGGAAAGATTTTGAAATAGAGTTGTTAATAATATGAAGCAGGTTTGTAAACAATCATTCTGGCCATGTAGAGAATGAAAAATCTTAGAAGGTAAACCAGTTAGATAGTACTAATTATATTAAAAACTGTCCTACAGTCACAATCATGGTACTGAAAAACAGACAAGAGAAACTACTTTCATTTAAAGGATGCCTTGATTCAAGACAAGTACTGAGGAAAACAAGAGAATAGTACTCTTTAATCTTTGATTTTGTGTCTTTACTTCCCTTTGAAAAATTATTGTGTATACAGTTTCACTGGTTAAAATCTGTATGACAGAAAGTTTTTAGTTATAAGTAAATAAAACTTAACTAGAATCCATTTAAATGTAAATGTCTGAAAAAATTTTTACATTAATGGTTTTATTTTCCTAAAACAGTAAAATTCAGAAATATTCTCCATCTGAATCTGCAAAAGTGTATGATAAAGCGATAAACCGGAAAACAGGAGTTCATTTTCATCCCAAGCAAACACTGGACTTCCTGCGGAGTGATATGGCTAATTCCAAAATTACTGAAGATGTGAAGAGGAGTATAGTAAAACAATACCTAGATGTGAGTAGTAAAACCAAAATATGTTTCATTTTGATAATGACTTTAAAATGTGAATACTTTTGAGAGGGCTACCGTCTTTAGCCATTTCTGCTCCTTTTCCTTCTGGCAACCAGTATCACAACTTGTTCATGTTTTCTTACAGAAGTGCAAGTATATATACACACACACACATACGTATATATATGTGTGTATATACCCATTTAACAAGTGTGTATGTGAGTATATTAATTATGCTTTTAAAATGTCTTTAAGAATAGGCAGATGCAGGGAATTCCTGGGTGGTCCATTGGTTAGGACTCCACACCTTAACTGCTGAGGGCTCAGGGTTCAATCCTTGGTCAGGGAACTTAGATCCTGAAAGCCATGTGGAGCAGCTGGGAAAAAAGGGGGGGGCAGATTCAGAGAGACAGAAAATGGAACTGAAGTTTACCAAGGCCAGTGGAGAGGGAGGGATGGGGAATATTAAATGGGTACAGATTGACTTTCTTTTGGGAATGATGTAAAAGCTTTAGAAATAATGGTAGTGATGGTTATGCAACATTTTGAATATACTTCGTGTCAATGACTTAAGCACTTTAGAGTGGTAAATTTTCTGTTTTACCACAATAAAAATTTTTAATATTTTAAAAAGTGTTTTCAAGATTGTCCTAAAAAGTAAAAATAAAGTCTTTAAATTTAATCTTCTTAAAGCTGGTAGTTGAATGTAACTAATCATGATTTTCTTGACTACAAATGTAAGCTACACGATGGTTTTCATATTATTCATAGACTACAAACCTTATACTTTAAATTTAGCATTTATTTTAGTTCTTTAAAATTGTTTGACATCTTTCATTTATTCTTATATCTTCTTGGTAGAGAGCAGAAGACAGAAAATGTTTAAATATCTGTCAGTAATTAGTAATCACTGGCTGCATGATAATTTGGATCAGGGTCAGTGACATCTTGCTTATAGGCGAAATCTGGTCAACTGCCTGTTGGTATAAAATAAAGTTTTATTGAAACAGCTCTGTGCATTCATTTCTCTACTGCATTTTAGCCTGCAGAGCCAAAAATACTTCCAATCTGTCTCTTTACCAAAAACGTTTTCGAGCACCCAAGTTGGACAGTAGCTAAAATATCTTTCACCAACATCAAACCACTGCCATGGAAAACATTTAGGAATTTGACAGTCTTGTTTGAAATGTTTACCTCAAATTCTAAGTTAATATCTAATTTTTGTAGTTCAAACTTCTCATGGAACATCTGGACCCTGATGAAGAGGAAGAAGAAGGGGAGGTGTCAGCCAGCACAAATGCTCGGAACAAAGCAATTACCTCGCTGCTTGGAGGAGGCAGCCCTAAAAATAATGCAGCAGCAGAGACAGAAGATGATGAAAGTGATGGGGAGGATAGAGGAGGAGGCACTTCAGGGGTGAGGCGGAGGAGGAGTCAACGTATTTCGCAGCGTATTACGTAAAATGATTTTTATGTGCTTATATATGTCAGTCTATTCAATGTACACCAAGTAATGTAATACTTATGAGAGAAAACATTTTGTAGATAGAAATTCTCTACTTACCCATTTATACATCTTTTTGTAGAAAGTTTAACATAAAAGACAATAAAAAGAAAAAACAGAAATGAGATTTATCCAGCATAAGAGGTTATTAATTTTTCTTTGGATTGTATTAATGTGTGTTATCCTTTTTATTGTTGCTAAATTTTATGTAGCTTTATGGTTCACATGTATATATAATTTTATATATCAATAAGAGTAAAGACACGGGTACAAATTAAGAGATACATGGTTTTACAAATATATGTTAACCCCTTGGCGCTGGCGGTCACGGTGCGTCTCATTGCCGGCAATGGAAGTGTGCTGGGAAATCCCAACTCCCGGCGTCAAGGGATTAAAAGCAATAAAAACAATAATTTCACTAAAATTATTTTGTGTAACACTTGGTCTTTTTCCCCCCCTCCCAATGTTTTAGTCATTGAGAAGGTCAAAACGAAATTCAGACTCTACGGAGTTGGCAGCACAGATGAATGAAAGTGTTGACGTCATGGATGTCATCGCTATTTGCTGTCCAAAGTACAAAGATCGACCACAAATTGCAAGAGTAGTACAGAAAACCAGCAATGGCTTCAGTGTTCAGTGGATGGCAGGCTCCTACAGTGGCTCCTGGACTGAGGCTAAGCGCCGTGATGGCCGCAAACTGGTGCCTTGGGTAGACACTATTAAAGAGTCAGACATTATTTACAAAAAAATTGCTCTAACGAGTGCTAATAAGCTGACTAATAAAGTTGTTCAGACTTTACGATCCCTGTATGCCGCCAAGGATGGGACTTCCAGCTAATGAATTTGTACATGCAGCCAAATTTACAGGAGTTTTTTTAAAGGCAGAAAAACTTGAATATCAACATTCTGGCAAAAAAAAAAAATCAGTTTTATGAAGAGTAAGAATGGAACCTGGGATGCAGGAACAAAAGAAGGAAATGTTGGGCAAACATTTTTGTGGGAGCTCCCTTCGCTGTTGTGCAGCAGAAACAGATTCTCAGTTCATTTTTACTCCCACTGTATTATAGTTTAACAAAAATTGTTTATATCTTGGAAAAAAAACTTTCTGTTTAAAAATAAACAAGTGAATGTTGGAAATTAGTCTGTTAATGTTCTTAATAAAGTGTTCTTGGAGTTTAACCTAGCAGCGGATGGCTTTCTTTAGCTTAGCCCAGTTTCCAGGAAGCATTGTTTTTTCCAGGCTGTAAAATGGCAGAATCTCCTGGATATATAATTTATTCTGTTGGAAAAAAAAGCATGCAGTATCTATGACCTATCTGCAGAAGGAGTTTTTGTAAATGTAGATTTTGATGTATTAGGTCACCCTGAAAACAATACAAGAAAAGGGATCCCCAGACTACCTGGTGGAGCGAATACTGCAATAAATTTTTTTACTTCTCTTTGTTACTTGTCTGTTTCCATTTGAATTTCTTATTGTAAAGATCTGTTTAAATCCATTTATATTATTTCGCAGTCTTTTATGTAAAATTTATTATATCACTGGTTTTCAAGACAAAACATAAAATATTGTTTATACAGTTTGTATAGGCTGACTTCTGAATAATTGGTATCTATTATTTTCATTCCCATAAGAGGGTGTAAACAATTGACTCCAGGGTTTTATTGTATCCTACAATATTTAGTATTAACTATATATGATTTAGCACTGTGCCAAACACATTTTCAAGAGTACATTTTGATATAAAAAGAAACTATAGTTTGTTCCTTGTATGCTTCAATTTCTTTCTAGTGATGTCATGATGGTAATATTTATTTTTTAAACCTCGGGGGAAAGTTACAGTCTTGGGGAAAGGTAACAATCATGCTATTTTGGGAAACTAGCATTTCTCTTAGTTAAAATTATGCCATGTGTTATTTTCGAAATAGAATTGAGATGACTATAACACTTCATAATAACATTACATTTTTCACGAGTTATTTTTAATGCTGAAAAAGGAGTGATTTTACTAGTTGAGATGTTTATTCATTTTCTATCCTAAATGTTTTATACATCTTTGGGGAGCAGTTGTCATTTATTTGTTTGTTATTACAGATGGGGAGGTGGGTATTTAATTAGTTGATTTGCATAGTTGATGCTCAGAAATAGTAATGCCTAAAATTTACAAAGGATGAGGTCTGTTTCAGATTTAAATCTTTTAAAAAATATGTACTATTTTTAAGTCAGCTTTTTAAAACTGACCTCTAGAATGTTAAGTTTTATGAAATTGGCCAATAAATGAAGATACTCAATTTGTGAGGAAGAGTGACATTGCCATAAAATACCTTTTTGTGAACTCCTATTAAACCACTATGAAAATAACTTTACAGGATCTATTTCCTATGTGGAATTATTTCAGAACATTTTCTTGAAGGAAATGTTTTCTCATTCTTCTTTTTCTTCCACTTAATTGCATGTTTCCTCTTCCTTTTTACTGTGAACTATGTGGGACAAAACTAGATTGGGTTTCCCCCCTTTGGAGTTTTATCAGCAAAAGGTTAAGGTGACTTTTGAAAACAATAATGATACATCAGTAAGAGTAAAATACCAGTTAGGAAAAATTGATAGAATATAAAGTCCAGCCTCTAGATTTCTAAGACTGAAGCTGTGGGTTTAAAAAGCCAGTTTTGAATGCTGATGTTTAATGATGTATGCTGTCTTTAATTTCTTTAAACACTCTGGTAGTTAAACGTGTTATCCCCATTTTGTAGATAAAAACTGAGGCACAACAAGATTCAGTAATCTGCTTTTAAGAGTTATAATAGGGATTTAAATTTAGCATTGGAATAATTGCATCTCACTACTCTCTGCTGATTGCTCATCATCATTAAAGATGATCCTTTTTGAAAGTGAACCAGTTCTTAGAAGGTGCTTAGAGTATACATATACTTAGGGATCCTATTTACCCCAGTTAACCTCAACTGGTCATAGATGAATTGCTGTGTTTAGGAATTTTCCATATATTCTAAGCTTCAGTATTTGAGCTATTAATTAAAGCAAATGTTGATGTAACTTGGGGCTTCCCAGGTGACTCAGTGGTAAAGAATCTGCCTGCCAATGCCGAAGATGTGTCAACTTACCAAACCTGCACTTTGACATTAATATGAAACTTAGTATTTTCTTATTTAAATTATCTACTAATATTCTGATAAAGAATGGGTATTTTAAAAAATTCATACCAAAGTACAGATATAATAAACAGAATTTAGTAATCTCTAGTAGAAGAAATTCTGAACTTTTAGGGGAAAGTAGTATATAGCTTATTCAGTTAATATGTCAAGTATTTGAATTGTTAGCAGGTAACTGAAGCACACAGCAGTTTTTAACAACTGTAGTCCACTTCATGAAGACAGGTAAGTCAAGCTTTTTTGTCCAGTGTTGATTTCATGACCAGGAAGCAGATTTATCCTGTGTTCATTTAGAAAGTGAACTTATCCAAGAAAGTATATGGTTCTCCCTCCCCATACACAATGTTTAGTTTCATAAAGTACTCGTCTTCATCACTATCTTAATGTCTAAGTGGTCTGCATCTTCAGACCTATTGATATCAATCAGAATAAGATCACTTGGGTAAATATAAAATCCATCAGATTACCCATTTAAAATAATTTGGAACATTTGATAATTTTTGCCTTGTAAAAGTTCTACTTATTTGAACCTTTCACTGTTTGCCTTGTTCATTCTAAAAGTAAAGTTTAACTTACATAATTTTTCATCATAGGTATTAATTACACAAATGATGTGAATTTTTTTTTAATGGCACTGCCCTGTTGGTCCTATTTGAGTATAAATTTGGTATGATAGAAAGGTCACTGCCCAAATTCCGGTTTGTATAGTTTGTTGACCAAGTGGTCATAAAATCCTCATGTTTTGCATTATAGCCAAGCAAAAACCACCACTCGTCCTTCTTCAGACCATTTGTGTATGGTTCCATTGCTCAGTGATGCTGTGTGCACACAATTTTATTTTATCATAATTTTTTAAAACTTCTAATTTTTGTTATAGAACCAGCATGTACTTACCACTCAGTTTCAGTCAGTTCTGAATTTCTGATCAATCTTGTTTGAGCTATACCTGTACACTCCTCTCTCATTTTTCTGAAACAAATCCCAGGCATCATGTTACTTCGCCTATAAAGATATCTTTAAATACTAAATAACTTCCTGACCTCAAATATCCAGTAACTTTTCAGTTTTCTCAAAACATTTTTGGGCTTAATGTTTCTTCATCTATCTTTTTCTCTGCAAATTTTTATGATGAAACTTGTTTGTCCTTGGATACTTAAGACAATAGTTAATTCTAAATAACATTTATTTTCTGCTTTTTAATCCTTTTGCTTACCTGAATTTATTGTAGGGTTGAGAGGCATTGTCTCTCATTCAAACTTGCGCCTGCATAACTAGAACAGAGGTACCACTACAGAGATAATGAACAAGGAGACAGGTGGTGATAAACATAGTTTTCCATTTAAGTTAGCAGATGCCAAGCAGGCAATTGGAGATGAAGACCTGAAGAAAGGAAACAAGTTTAAATAGATAACAGAGCATACTCTGGGATTATAGCTCATCTGTTAGAAACTTTATACTAATTATTGCTTGAAATAAATGGATTCATAGGCTGTGTTATTGTGGTTCAGTCACTCAGTCATGTTTGACTGTGCAACCCCATGGACTGCAGCTCACTAGGATTCCCTGTCCTTCACTCTCTCCCAGAATTTGCTCAAACCCATGTCCATTGAATCGATGATGACACCTAGCCATCTCATCCTCTGTTGTCCCCTTCTGCCTTCAGTCTTTCCCAGGTCTTTTCCAATGAGTTAGCTCTTTGCATCAGGTGGCCAAAGTATTGGAGCTTCAGCATCAGTCCTTCAAGTGAATATTCAGGGTTGATTTCCTTTAGGATTGACTGGCTTTATCTCCCTGCTGTCCAAGGGACTCTCAAAGAGTCTTCTCCAGCACCACAGTTTGAAAGCATTGATTCTTAGCACTCAGCCTTCTTTATATCCAACTCACATATCCGTACATGACCACTGGAAAAACCATAGCTTTGACTAGGTGGACATTTGTCCACAAAGATGATCTCTCTGCTTTTTAATATGCTGTATAGATTTGTTGTAGCTTTTCTTTCAAGGAGCCGTGAATTGTGAAAGTCGCTCAGTTCTGTCCGACTCAGTGACCCCATGAACTATACAGTCCATGGAATTCTCTAGGCCAGAATAATGGAGTCAAGTGTTTTAATTTTGTGGCTGCAGTCACTGTCCTCAGTGATTTTGGAGCTCAAGAAAATAAAGTCTGTCACTGTTTCTGTTTTTTCCCCATCTATTGCCATGAAGTGATGCGACTGGATGTCATGATCCTTGTTTTTGAATGTTGAGTTCTAAGCCAGCCTTTTACTACTCTTGCACCTTTGTCAAGAGGCTCTTTTAGTTCCTCTTTCTTTTTTGGTGTTAGGATAATGCCATCTACCTATCTGAGGTTATTTGTATTTCTCCCAGCAATTGTGATTCCAGCTTGTGATTCATCCAACCCAGCATTTTGCATGATGTACTCTACATGTAAGTTAAATAAGCAGGGTGACAATATACAGCCTTGATGTGCTCATGTCCAGTTCTAACTGTTGCTTCTTGACCTGCATAGAGGTTTCTTAACAGGCAGATAAGGTGGTCTGGTATTCCCAGCTCTTGAAGAGTTTTCCACAGTTTATTTTAATCTACACAGTTAAAGGCTTTAGCATAGTCAGTGAAGCAGAAGTAGGTGTTCTTCTGGAATTCTCTTTTTCTATGATCCAATGGATGTTGCCCATTTGATCTCTGGTTCCTCTGCCTTTTCTAAATCTAGCTTGAACATCTGGAAGTTCTCAGTTCACGTTCTGTTGAAGCCTAGCTTGAAGGATTTTGAGCATTACCATGCTAGCTGTGAAATGAGTGCAATTGTGCGGTAGTTTGAGCATTCTTTGGCATCGCCTTTCTTTGGGATTGGAATCAAAACTGACCTTTTCCAGTCCTGTGGCCACTGCTGAGTTTTCCAAATTTGCTGATATATTGAGCACTTTAACAGTATCATCTTTTAGAATTTGAAATAGCTCAGCTGAAATTCTGTCACCTCCACTAGCTTTGTTTGTAGTAATGCTTCCTAGGGCCCACTTGACTTCCCATTCCAGGATGTCTGGCTCTAGGTGAGTGACCACACTATTGTTTGTTTGTTTAGTTAAAAAAAAAAAAAAAGTATGTTTTTACTATATAGTTGAAAGACATTACAGTTTTTGCTGAAAGGAATTTTGTCTCTGACTTTTTTCAGTCATTATTTAATCTCAGTTATGCAGAACCTTGGAAATGAAAAGTTATTTTTGTGTTAATTTGTCAAATAGTTCTAAGGTCTTCATCTCTGACATTAGCCTTTTTCTACTAATATGTGTCAGTGAAAGCTTTGCTTGATCATAACTCACCTAGAATTATAATTTAGGCTTCTCATTAGATTTAGATTGTGAAACAAAGAAAAAGAAAAGTAATTACAGTCTCCATTTCCTGTAAAAACTAAAGTGAACAGTGAATCTGCACATTTCATAGTTTTAAAAATATTTATATAGTTATACAATATGAAGGATCTGATAAATCCTTTAAATGTTCTTAACTACTTTGTAATTCATAAACTTCTTTGAGAAGAACATGATGAAAACTTGAAATCTCTCCTTAGAAAACTGAACAAATTAATATCCAAATTTGTGCATGCAATTTCTAAGGATTCATGGTCATCCCACCTAGGTCTATGTATAAATGCCCTGACTTGAAAATTCATGGATTATAAATTAGAAGATCTTTCTATTTCAAATTCTTCTTTTTAAGAAGGTGAAATTGAAACTCAAAAGAGGCAATGTGTTATCTATAAGCTACATACCTACTTAGAGCCAACCATGAGCAACACTTGGGGCTCTTATTTCCTAGATCAGATAATGAGAAAGATTTCATCTGTAGAGGTCATTCTCTCACCCAGTAAGATCTGAATGTAGGCTTCTTGATGATTTAATAACTTTGGAGATGTTTACCATCTTGCTAGATGAATGGATATAGTAAGATATGATATTTTCTGTGTTCTGTTTTTAATTATTTTTTGCATTACCTAGTGTGATGCAGAAGACTAAAACTTGGATTGGTGAGAAGTCAGAAAACAGTCTGAAGCCGTGTATGTTTGAAGTTTCGTAAATAAAATCACTTAGCTAAGTTATGTGGAAACGTGAAGTGTGAGCATTACAGAGTGTTGATAGTAAAATATCAAAAGATGAAGTTATAGAAATAGAGATAAGTATACAATTTTGAGAATTTAAATGTGTAGGCAGTGGAAGGACCTCAAGCTAGGGACTACTAAAATCTCACTCTGGCTGCTACTAGAGGATAAATTTGAGGATGTCAAGAAGAGGACATGCATGCAATATCTTTTCAGTGACGGTGAGAGCCTGAACTAGGACAATGATAGTAGTAGGGATAAAGAAGACGAGAATGCAGATGTGCTCAGGAACAAAAACAGCAAAACTCAACAGTTGACTGATGAGGTAAAGACAGCCATCTGGAATAGCTATCAGGGTTTCTACTTCAGATGACTAGGTTGATTTTAAATATGTTGTGAGTGCCTATCAGATGTTCAGGTGATGTCCAGAAGGTGAGAATATACACGAGCAGGACACTTTTGGGGGAAAGTTTGGCCAGGGGCTACGTTTGGGACTCATCAGCCATGTGAGTTACAGTAAGCAGTGCACAGCCAAAGAAGAACCTGAGAGACGACCAACATATAAGATGCAGCCAAAAAAAAAAAAAAAATGCAGTTGAAATGGAGACAAGAAATGACCAGAGGAGTCTGGAAACAATCCAGAACTAAGGGATTAAGAGTGGCAGGAAGGTGGAGAGCAACACTTGAAATGCCACAGTAAAACAGACTGAAAAATGCTTGATCCCACCATCAGGATGTAAATAGAAAGCTTTAGGGAGAGTTGATTCTGAGAGGATGAGAGCAAAGCCAGATTATGGTTGAGTTGAAAAACAAACGAGAATCGGGAAGAGCAGCAGTTTAAGAGTTTGGAAGGGCTTAGAATAAATATCCTCAGGGTGGTAGTTTAGAAAGATCACTCACTGGCTACCACATGGAGGATTGTGAATATGCCAAACTGCATTATTTTTCTCCAGCATTGCTCAGCTGTACAGCTGAAGTGATTAATCAGTGAGCCAGGAGTGTGTTTGTTGGAGGTATAGTTGAAGAGCTGGGTTGAGAGAAAATGGATCAGAGGTCTCCATGAAGTGGAGGAGCAAGTAAAATGAGGGTGGCAGAGTGAAAGTGATGAAATGAAAGAAAGTATATAGAGTAGCTCTGGAAACCAGGTAGAGTGTGAATGTAGGAATGAATGAGTCAAGTGAAGAGGGGCAGCTGGGTATTGGAGAGAGGCAGGAATCACAGGCTACATTCTACACTCCTTTCCTGAACTTAAAACACTGGATTCTAACTCTGCTGTCATACTGTTTGTCTCAGAGATAACTTGGTATTAACACTGGTTCATTAGTTTTTGCTAATTCAGTCATTTGAGAAGTATTTGCTGACTGCCCTACTGCGAGCAATCAGCTGCACTGGACCCATTGGCAACAAGCTTGTGTTCTAGTGGGAGAAATAGGAAATGAACCACAAAGCACACAATTGTACAGTCATTAAATTACAGTTGAAATGAGTGCTTAAAAGGAAAAATGAATTATGAGAGCATGTAGCACTGAAATAATGTGGAGGGCTGGGGGAGACCAGAAGGGCTTCCTTCTCCAATGAAACTAATCCTTAGATAAAGCCTAATATGCAACTGGTATTACAGATACCAAATAATGTTGGTTGAACCGTTGATAAAAGGGATTTTTTTGTTTTCAGCAGTTCATTCCTTAGGGACATGATGGTTGAACTCTAAAGTCTGATGAAAGCAAAAAAGAAGGGGATGCAAGAAGAATCCCAAATTTATTACACAGCATATGCAAAGGGCCTGAAGAAAGCATATTGCCGAAAGCTTCGCAGTTCTTGTGAATGACAGAGAAAAAATGAGAGTAGAATGATGATGTTGATGAAATAAATGGGGCAAATCGTCCCATTTTAGGCCATGTTAAGGATGTCCTGTGAGCAATGGGGAGCCATTAAGGTAGGTGGGAAGTGGAACAGGGATTAGCATTTGTGAAGTCAGACTTGCCTTTCCTAGAGAGCACTGATGGTGTTAAGAGGGGAGCCAAAATGCTCCGTGGGAGATGATGGTGACTGCAGCTGGGGTGGTGGAAGGGAAGCAGTCGCTCAGCCGTTCAGTCGTATCTGACATTTTGTGACCTAGAGGTTCATCTTTCAGTGTCATATCCTTTTGCTTTTTCATACTGTTCATGGGGCTCTCAAGGTAAGAATGCTGAAGTGATTTGCCATTCCCTTCTCCAATAGTGGAAGGAGAGAACTGGCCTAATATATTTGTAGAATTGATTAGGATGTTTAAATTAATCATATAGCTTTGGTTGGCTAAAATTGTGGCCAATGCTTTAAATTGTAATGAGAGAACAGGTGTGAATTTCCTCAGTAAGATTTAGTGAGTGAAGGTAGAGAACCACATAAAAGACAACATGACTTACCCTGCTTCATCTGGAGGAAGCCCATGAGGAATTACCGTGATCTGAAGTGTGGAAAGGAGCCAAAGAAGAGACAATAGTCTTGCATCTCTGCTTGGCTTAAAACTGTCCACTGAATCTTTAAAGTCAATTCTAAAATAAAAATGTTAATGAGGCAGGCTTTTAATATAATAAAGTTTCTATTATTTAGGGTTTTTTTCTGATTAAAGAAAGAATCCCTTGTTAATTCAGGCAACCACTCTGATCTCTGAATAGCTGGATGTGTGTTTCTAAATAATACACTATTGTAATTTATTAATTCACTCTCTTCCTTAGGTGCTTATTATTATGATCTATTGACCTGCCTCTTGAGAAACCTGTATGCAGGTCAGGGAGCAACAGTTAGAACTCGACATGGAACAATAGACTGGTTCCATATAGGAAAAGGAGTACGTCAAGGCTGCATATTGTCACCCTGCTTATTTAACTTATATGCAGAGTACATCATGAGAAATGCTGGACTGGAAGAAACACAAGCTGGAATCAAGATTGCCGGGAGAAATATCAATAACCTCAGATATGCAGATGACACCACCCTTATGGCAGAAAGTGAAGAGGAACTAAAAAGCCTCTTGATGAAAGTGAAAGAGGAGAGTGAAAAAATTGGCTTAAAGCTCAACATTCAGAAAACGAAGATCATGGCATCTGGTCCCATCACTTCATGGGAAATAGATGGGGAAACAGTGGAAACAGTGTCAGACTTTATTTTGGGGGGCTCCAAAATCACTGCAGATGGTGACTGCAGCCATGAAATTAAAAGACACTTACTCCTTGGAAGAAAAGTTATGACCAACCTAGATAGTATATTCAAAAGCAGAGACATTAAATGCCAACAAAGGTCCGTCTAGTCAAGGCTATGGTTTTTCCAGTGGTCATGCATGGATGTGAGAGTTGGACTGTGAAGAAGGCTGAGCGCTGAAGAACTGATGCTTTTGAACTGTGGTGTTGGAGAAGACTCTTGAGAGTCCCTTGGACTGCAAGGAGATCCAACCAGTCCATTCTGGAGGAGATCAGCCCTGGGATTTCTTTGGAAGGAATGATGCTAAAGCTGAAACTCCAGTACTTTGGCCACCTCATGCGAAGAGTGACTCATTGGAAAAGACTCTGATGCTGGGAGGTATTGGGGGCAGGAGGAGAAGGGGACGACAGAGGATGAGATGGCTGGATGGCATCACTGACTCTATAGACTTGAGTCTGAGTGAACTCCGGGAGAGGGTGATGAACAGGGAGGCCTGGCGTGCTGCGATTCATGGGGTCGCAAAGAGTCAGACACGACTGAGCGACTGAACTGAACTGAACTGACTTTTTATGATGAAGACTTGGCTCTCAGGCTTATTCCCTCTCCTCCCAATATGGATATCACTATATTTAATGAACATTTCTGTAATATAAAACTATAAATATTATTCAATCAGAACTAGTGTTTCGTTTACTATGAATGCATTTCCTGTATTTCCTTGTTTTCCCTTTAGTGAGGTTGCTTTGCTGTTTAACTTACATAATTTCCACATAGAATGGTCTTTCAGATCATTCCTTTGGGTCTTCTCCCCACTGCCCCTCCCACATATCTGCATCAAGAAATGCCTTCCTGGAGCTATTCTTACCTTTGCACCTATCTGGACTGATTTTTCAGGACTGCTGCCAAAGTGTTCTACCTAGGGGTAGACTTTTCCTACCCCTGTTCTGGTTGGATCCAGGACCTGTGAGTGGAACCTTAACTTTTCTCCTTTTTGCTTAAAAATGTTCAGTTTGCTTGAGTTTATCTTGCAGTAGTTTCCTAAGAACAGACACATAGGAACAAAATTTTTGAATCATTGAATGTTTGAAAATATGTTTATTCTCACCTCATGGTTGATAACTGGGTCTCAAATTCTAAATTGAAATTTTTCCCTTTAAAAATACTTTCACTATAATCTAGCCTGTTGGTATTAAGAGGGCTGCTACCATACTGATTTATTGTTCCTTTGTATATGATCTTTGCTTTCCCTTTCTAGAAACTTGGGATATTTTCTGTATTTCTCATATTGTAAAATTTCACTGTGACGTTTCTTCAGTTCAGTTCAGTCACTCAGTCGTGTCCGACTCTTTGCAAGCCCATGAATTGCAGCACGCC
Source organism: Nanger dama (assembly GCA_917880005.1). Lineage (NCBI taxonomy): Eukaryota > Metazoa > Chordata > Mammalia > Artiodactyla > Bovidae > Nanger > Nanger dama. The sequence goes on from CAKJTW010000040.1 coordinate 2,278,781, forward strand.
AGGCCTCCCTGTCCATCACCAAGTCCCGGAGTTCACTCAGACTCACGTCTGTTGAGTCGGTGATGCCATCCAGCCATCTCATCCTCTGTTGTCCCCTTTTCCTCCTGCCCCCAATCCCTCCCAGCATCAGAGTCTTTTCTAGTGAATCAACTGTTTGCATGAGGTGGCCAAAGTACTGGAGTAAGTGATGTTTCTTAGTGAATCTCTAAAAATTCACTTTTCAGGGTATGTTATAGACTTTTGATCTGTGTTCTTAGCTATGGAGAATTTTCTTTGATAATTTCTTTCCCTTTAGTTTCTTTCTCTGTAATTTGTTCAATATTCTTCCTGGGCTCATCTCCTCAGTTATGGTTTTTGCTCTTTTCTTGGGTCTTTTGATGCTATATTTGAGAATTTTTCAACTTTGTCTTCTAACTCTCCTATAAACTTTTTAATTTCAGCTATATTTTAACTTTCAAAGAGTTTCTTCTTGTTCTTTGGTTGCCTCTTTCATACAGTAACTTGTTCTTATTTTGTGAATGCAACATCTCATATCAATCTATCAGATTAAAAGTGGACTTCTCAGTTGCCATTTGGTGCCCTGAGCTCAAGCCACAGCCAATGCATCCTATGTTCAGATTTAAGGAGGTTGAAAATTCACATTCCCTCACTCCTTGGAATTCTGATAAGAATTACAAACTGAAGTCAGACAGATGGAGATAAAATTAACAGCTTTATTGTCAGTAGAGCCAGGGTAGAGATCACAATCAAGCTTGCTGCCATCTGCCCCAAATCTAGACATACATCCATCTGCTGGTGGAGTATTCTGCAAGGCAAATACAGAATGTACTTAGCTTCCTGCCTGAACCAGAAATCACTACCCTTCACTCAAGAGTCAAGAGTAGGGACAAAGAGAATGAAGGCACACATGTACTTGTTAAATACACGTATACTCCTTTTTCAAATGGGAATCAATTGAGGTTGAACTCCTGCCACTCACCAATTAGAAACATCATCTGCTTTATTAACAGAAATAACCTCATGGGAATTCTCACAATAGGGATTCCTCTGCATTGTCGGAGCCTTCAAATTCATTAGTTGTAAAAACCATTTCTTCTTTGGTTAACAAACCAGATCTCTGTTATTTTGCTCCTTTAATTTGGACTGTCCCTTTCATGAAGAGGGTTTCTTCCTGCATGTCAAGTGATGCTTCACTGTCCCTTCAGGTTTAAAGCAGGGTACTAGAAAGTTTACTGGAACTCTGAATGTATAGGTGGATTTCATCTGGTGGGCTCAAGTCTACAGCAGTGATTCACAAACTTTTTCTGTAAAGAATCAGTAAGTATTTTAGGCTTTACAAGTCACATGGTCTATGTAACAACAATGCAACTCTGCCTCTGCTGTGCAAAAGCAGCACAGATAACATATAAGTGGATGGGCAGGTTGTCTTTCAGTAAAACTTTAAAGAACAGAAAGCAGACCAGATTTGCTGCTGTCTGCTCTAAGGTCATCAGATGGGAAGCTGGACTCTGGCCTGGGGCATAGATGCTGGGAGTTCTATGCACAAGGGATAGAGAAATGAGTTGCAACTGTTCTAATAAGACTTACACCATGATTGTCTCACCACATCTCCCTTTTTGTACTTGTCAGCTCTGAATCTTAAGCACACTGTTTATTATTACCCTTTTCTGCACAAACTATATTATGGCTTCCTCCACCCTCTTAGACCTCCTGTGACTTCTCTTCGCTAGCAATATCTCCTGTCCAATTCTCTTAGCTTGTGTTGATTTATACATTTTAATATTCCTTTATTATCCTTTCATTTAGGTCTTAGAAGAAATAAAAATCATTTACCAAATGGTAAAACATTTTATTTACCACTTTAAAGTTAACTCTGAAGATATTTTAATTACCTTGTTTTTGTTTCCTGGATTTGAATATAGTTCAAATAATTCTTTTCAAATTAGTATCACTTTTATAAAATCCTATATAAAAATTTTCCCTTCAGCTAGGGAACTCCCCACAGAAGTTGGCCCTATGTCCCACATATATACATTCCTAACCTATACACGAACCTTACCTAACAAAGGTTCTTTTCTTCTCACATGTTACCCAGATTCAATCTTTATGAAAATGAAAGCATTAGTTTCTGTTAGGTTCTCCTTAATGACACAAAGTCACAGTCTAGATGCTGAACACACATGAAGGCTCAGGATATGAGCAATGTCTAAAGGAGAGTTCTGGAGGGCCACCAGTGTGACTTCTACACCTTTCCTGTCTCTATTTCTTCAGTAAGATCCAAGGATTGGTTTCTTATAGAAAAGCTAAACAAGACACAATTACTTGAATTGTTGGAAAATGAAAAAGGTTTAAGCTATAATGGCTTTTCATGAAGTACCAAATATGTGAGCATATACTAGGACTAGAAACAATAGGAGCTGAAGTAGGAAGGTAAGGCTGAAGTCGGTGATATCCACCCAGGTCTATGGATTTAATTTCTTGGCAGAAGTCTTGTGTTTGAGCTTCCTTTGTTTACAGATTCCAAACTCAGCCAGAATAAAGAGAGGACACTCAGATGTGGCTTTGGTTTAGTGATGCATGCTATTAAATGCTGTATAACATATTTTCTAATAAAAATGTGAGCAAAATGATATTGTTTTGAGAATAGGAATCCTTTTGATAACTGAGGTAACCCCAAGTATGGCAAGTGCTAAAATCTAGATGGGGAAACTGTTTCTTTTAACCTGTGTTTGGAAGGTACACGTCTAGACCCTTCCTTGGAAGGATGCTTTCTCTGCGTTAGGCACACGAATTATACTGCAGTTTTCTGAGGACCATAAGAACATATTCAAGCTAGATGCTGGAGACTGCCTAGGGCCATCGGTCCTCTGCTGACATGCTCTACCCACCTTCAGTCCTCTTTCAGGTTTGCTGTGTGGATACAAAGTTCACCGAGACTGGAGAAGACTTCCACTTCTAGCTGTGACAGAGTAATTGATACAGGACTAGCCTTGCCGCTTTAACCATAAAACTGGACAAAGTATATGTGAGGCAGCTGCTTTTAGACACTGGACAGCATGCAGCAAGAGCTGGTGATCCCCAAGGGAAGAGAAGCTCACAAGGTAAGTCTCACCAGTGCTTGGCTTTTTAAGTGTATCATCACGACTCCAGCATAACAAGTTATGTCCAAGGAGACCACAGTGGTCCTGCTAAGCTGAGGAGGCAGAGGTCGAAGTGTAGGATGGTAACCATTGACCAGACTCTGTAAGGCCTCGTGTGGGGGCTCCCTGTGTGTCCTTGGACAAGAGTTGAGCTGCTCATATCCAGTTCTGTGCAAGAGTACAAGGGGCTTTACCAGAAAGCTGTTACTATAATAAAACATTGAGAGAAACAGTCTCTGGGGGATGTTGGAAGCCCAGCTCAGCTACAAAATGGAGAGATCTTGCTGACAGTCTATCAACATTCCAGGCATCCAGTTTATATAACAGGAAGGCCCATCTTAGAAGTAAAGACCTTGACCTAGAATAACTGCTGCAAAAATACCCTTCAAGAATGACAGTGAAGGATCATAGTTCAGTCAGTGAAACCCGAGAGAACTGCAAGAGGATCTTCACAATAAGAAACACTAATGACCTTCAGTCAGAAAAGAAATGCTACACATAAATATGGATCTGAAGGAAGAAATGAAAAACACCGGAGGCAACACCCTCAAAGGCCAACCGAATGTTTAAATCACAACAGGAGTGAACAGGTGTAACACCAGTTTATCACGAAGTAGTGAGAGTGAAATGTCAATATTGACTCTCTGTAGTCTTAAAAGACCTTGGTGCTGGGAAAGATTTAAGGCAGGAGAAGGGGATGACAGAGAATCAGATGGAGGTTGCATTACCGACTCAATGAACATGAGTTTGAGCAAGCTCAGAGATGAACAGGGAAGCCTGGCGTGCTGCAGTCCACGGGGCACAAAGAGTCGGACATGACTGAGTTACTGAACAGCAAAACTCTGGTGGGCTCAGCTCACACTGTTAGCTCTAAAGCAGCAGTTCTTAAACTTTTTATTCTCCTTATACTCAAGATTACTGAGGAGCCCAAAGAGCTTTAATGTAGGTATATCTGTCAATATTTATGTCAGAAATGAAAACTGAGAAAATGTTTAAATTACAATGACCCCCATTCACTGTTAATATGTGATGCATGGCAGTGTTTGAAAGTTTTACAAATATCTTCATTTCTGGCCTAACAGATGACTGCTGAATTCTCAAAGCAGCTTCTGTGTTGCTGTCTTTTTAGATGAAGTGGATGAAAGAAGTCTGGCCTCACACCAGTATGTAATTGGAAAAGGAGGAATATTTAACATTCTTTTTTAGATAATATTCTTGGATACGGCACTAAAAATGGACAAATATATGAAGGTTTTTAGCTTTTTTCTCATAAAAATTGTTTCCAAGATTATGACGCTGTTTCTGGTAATTGCACCAGAATTACCCAGGTCTCTGCTCCATGGTTTTTCACGAAGTTACCATGAGCCTTCTGGAGTCAAGAGTCACAGTCACTTTCCTCCCCACCTAAATCATCCATCTCCTTTTCTTCCTCCAAGTCTTTTCCAGCTGAGGACAGAGGACAGATCTGGACGACATGAAATGTGGTTTATTTAGAAGTTCAGAATTAGTGGAAGGTGGTTAGTTCCTTTTTACTCCTAGGCCAAGCCCTATACAATTTTAGGATATGTTTAAAATGGAGGTCATTATAGAGTGTCTCAGGTGAGAGAGTGAACTTCACCTCAATGAAACAATTTTTTTTTTTTCTATCAGGTTTACCCACATAAGGCTGTTTCTCAAAACTCAGGAGACAAGGGAAGATGCAAGATAGATTTTTATTGAAAGTAGCTTAAATATGATATAAGTTTGGCTTAAAAGGTACTGTTTATTTCATCATTTAAAAAATTATACCTAAAGATAATAACTCAAATGCAAAAACATATCACACGACGACTATAGTTAACCCTTTTCCCTTGAAGGCAAAATAATTGGGAAATGTTTATTTCCCTCTTAAAATGTCTAATCCAAGTAATAAGATGCTTACAGGTGGCTTCCTCCATTGCTTCTCTCCCTTAAACCCACAGAATCTTGCTGAACGTTGTCGCTGAGTCGTGGCCCTTCGTGTGGAAGCAGAGTGACGTTCAGGTCTTACAGGTCCAGGGCCCAGTGGACAGAGAGGCTCTTGTCCTCCACGCCGGCCACCATGTCTTCCACAGCATCCCAGTCAAGCTTGCTGAGGATGCTGCCTGTGCTCTCAGACAAGCTCTCCATGCCACCTACCCCCAAAGGAGCCTCTGCCTTTTCTTCAGTTGGTGAGGAGTCCTATCAAATTGAGAAAGACAGTAAATTGTGGTCCTGAGGGAAAAAAATAAATGGCACATGAGCTAAGTTTTCCAAAGACCCTAGAGCTGCTCTTTCACCAAAGAGTGATGGAAATATGAAGGGAACCAGGGCTGTCGTCGCCCAGGACATCTGGACTGGCAATGGGATGAATGACCATCTCTTGACACAACGAGATGCTGGTACCAGTCCTGAAGAGTAGACAAAACGGACTGTCGCACCTATAGTACAATATTCTGCTCTTGTGTTTTGTTTGGGTTGTGTTTTTGTTGTTGTTGTTGTTAAAAAGAAAATACGCTGTCAAGGAAAATTCTGAAAGACAAATGCTAGAGTATTCAGCCCAAAGTGTAGATGCTTTGAACTACTACTTCAAACTGACCTAACAACCCTGAAGTATGTCTACCTCCCACACACACACAAAAATAAGTAAATATGCAAAGAAAAAGCCCTTAAGAATACAAATAATCCCTAGGCAAACTGAAACCTGTAATAGCGCATACCTGTAGCAGGGAACTGTGACTCTCGTGGAGAAGCGCATGGATGTCTGAAGGCACCAACCACGGGCTCACGACAGTCTCTTCTCTCTCGTACTCTATACACACCTCCTTGGTTTGAGGAGCAAGCCCAGCGCTTCTGTGACTTTTTATACATTGCCGACAGGGAGCACTGGGGCCTTTCCAGGGAAAAGAACACAGGCATACTTTAGGACTGATTCATTGCTAAGTTTGCTTCTTATTGTGACTTTTACTGTCAAATCTAAGGCAGCCAATCTCATCTAATATTGGAATCACAAGGTCTGGTTGGCTTTAGGGTTCTAGCAATTCCTGCTCTGTTGGTTTGAGAGAAGGAAACTGAATTCTGGCCAACTCTTTAACTTTTTATTTTACATTGGAGTATGGTTGATTAGGAAATAAAAGTGAAATCGCTCAGTCGTATCCAACTCTTTGCCATCCCATGGAGTACCAGGTTTCTCTGTCCATGGGATTTTCCAGGCAAGAGTACTGGAATGGGTTGCCATTTCCTTCTCCAGGTTGATTAACAATATTTGATTAGCAATTAACAATACTGTGTTATTTTCAGGTGTACTGCAAAGTAATTTAGTTGTACATGTACATGTATCTCTCACATCCATACATAACCACTGGAAAAACCATAGCCTTGACTAGACAGACCTTTGTTGGCAAATTAATGTCTCTGTTTTTTAATATGCTACCTAGGTTGGTCATAACTTTCCTTCCAAGGAGTAAGCCTCTTTTAATTTCATGGCTGAAATCACTATCTGCAGTGATTTGGGAGCCCCCAAAACTAAAGTCTGACACTGTTTCCACTGTTTCTCCATCTATTTCCCATGAAGTGATGGGACTAGATGCCATGATCTTAGTTTTCTGAATGTTGAGCTTTAAGCCAACTTTTTCACTCTCCTCTTTCATCAAGTGGCTTTTTAGTTCCTCTTCACTTTCTGCCATAAGGGTGGTGTCATCTGCATATCTGAGCTATGGCTATAGTTTTCCAGTAGTCATGTATGGACGTGAGAGTTGGACTGTGAAGAAAGCTGAGTACCGAAGAATTGATGCTTTTGAACTGTGTTGTTGGAGAAGACTCTTGAGAATCCCTTGGGCTGCAAGGAAGTCCAACCAGTCCATCCTAAAGGAGACCAGTCCCGGGTGTTCATTGGAAGGACTGATGCTGAAGCTGAAACTCCAATACTTTGGGCCACCTCATGTGAAGAGTTGACTCACTGGAAAAGACTCTGATGTTGGGAGGGACTGGGGGCAGGAGGAGAGGGGGACGGCAGAGGATGAGATGGCTGGATGGCATCACCGACTCAATGGACATGAATTTGGGTAAACTCTAGGAGTTGGTGATGGACAGGGAGGCCTGGCGTGCTGCAATTCATGGGGTTGCAAAGAATCGGACACGACTGAGCGACTGAACTGAACTAAACTGAATTCATGTATCTGCTTTTTTTCAAGTTCCTTTTTCATTTAGCTTAATAACATTGAGCAGAATTCCTTGTGCTATACAGTAGGATCTTGTTGCTTATCTATTTTAAATACACAGCAAGTGTGTACATGTCTATCCCAGACTCCAAATCTATTCCTTCCCACCATTTGCTCCCCCAGGGGACCATAATTTCATACTCTAAGTCTGTGAGTCTGTTTTGTAAATAAGTTCATTTGTGTAATTTATTTCGATTTCACATTAAAGTGCCATCATAAGGTATTTGTCTTTCTCTAACATCCTTTGCTCAGTATAATTCCGTCTGTCCATGTTGTTGCAAATGATGTTTCATTCTGTTTAATGGTAGGTAGTATTTCACTGTATCTATGCACCACCTCTTCATTATCCTTCCTCTGTGGAGTATGGCTGCTTCCATATCCTGGCTATTGTAAACAGCACTGCAGTGAACACTGGGGTGAATGTATCCTTTTGAACCATGGTTTTCTCCAGATACATGCCCAGGAGTGGGATCACTCAATCATATGGTAGCTCTACTTTTAGTTTTTAAGGAACCTCCACACTGCTCTCCATAGTGGCTGTACTAATTCACACTCCAACCAACAGCGCAGAAGGATTCCCTTTCCCCCACCACCTCTCCCAGCGTTTGCTGTTTGTAGGCTCTTTTGACAATGGCCATTCTGCTAGCTATAAATCACTGTAGCTTTGATTTGCATTTTTCTAATAATTAGTGATACTGAGCATCTTTTCTTTTTCTTTTTTTTTTTTTGGTAGCACCATGCAGCATGTGGGATCATAGTTCCCTGAACAGGTATCGAACCACTCCCCTGCATTGAAAGTTGAGAGTTCCCACCACTGGACTACCAGGTAAGTCCAAGCATATTTTCATGTGTCTGCTGGCCATCTGTATGTCTTCTTTGGAGAAACGTCTGTTTAGGTCTTCTGCCCATTTTTTGATTGGGTTGTTTATTTGAAATTGAGCTATGTGAACTGTTTGTATATTTGGAGATTAACTCCCTGTCGATCCTATTGTTTGCAAGTATTTTCTCCTGTTCCATAGGTTGTCTTTTCATTTTGTTTATGGCTTCCTTTACTGTGTAAAAGCTTTTGAGTTTAACTAGGTACCATTTGTTTATTTCCATGACTCTAGGAAATGGATAGAAAATGATACTGTGGTGATTGCAAAAAGTGTTCTAAGTTTTCACCTAGGAGTCTTATAGTATCCAGTCTTACATTTAGGTCTTTAATCCATTTGTGTTTACTTTTATGTACGGTGTTAAAGAATGTTCTAATTTCATTTTTATATATCTAGCTTTCCAGTTTTCCCAGCACCATTTATTGAAGAGACTGCATTTTCTCTGTTGTATAGTCTTGACTCCTTTGTCACAGATTAACCAACAAGAGGAGCATAGCTTTACCTCTGGACTGTCTATCCTGTTCCACTGATCTATGTTTCTGTTTCTGTGCCAGTACCATACTGTTTTGATGACTGCAGTTTTGTAGTAGTCTGAAGTCAAGCAGCCTGATTCCTCCAGCTCTATTCTTTCTCAGAATTACTTTGGCCATTCAGGGCTTTTTGTGTTTCCATAAAAATTAAAACTTTTTTTTTGTTGTAGTTGTGTGAAAAATACCATTGGTAATTTGATAGGGATTGTACTGAATCTTGGAGAAGGCAATGGCAACCCACTCCAATACTCTTGCCTAGAAAATCGCATGGATGGAGGACCCTGGTAGGCTGCAGTCCACGGGGTCGCAAAGAGTCAGATGAGGAAGACACAACTGAGCAACTTCACTTTCACTTTTCACTTTCATGTATTGGAGAAGGAAATGGCATCCCACTCCTGTGTTCTTGCCTGGAGAATCCCAGGGACAGGGAAGCCTTTTGGGCTGCCATCTATGGGGCTGCACAGAGTCAGACATGACTGAAGTGACTTAGCAGCAACAGCACTGAATCTATAGATTGCCTGAGGCAGTAAAGTCATTTTGACAATATTGATTCTTCCAATTCAAGAATATAGCATATCTTTCCTTCTATTTCCATCATCTTCAATTTCTTTCATCAGCATCTTCTACTGTTCAGGCATTTGCCTCCTTTTGTTGTTCAGTCACTAAGTCGAGTCTGACTCTTTGCAACCACGTGGACTGCAAGATGCCAGACTTCCCTATCCTCACTATTTCTTGGAGTTTGCTCAAACTTGAGTCGATGATGTCAACCAACCATCTCTTCCTCTGTCATCCCCTTCTGCTCCTGCCTTCAGTCTTTCCCAGAATCAGGGTCTTTTCCAAAGAGTCAGCTCTTTGCATCAGATGGTCAAAGTACAGGAGCTTCACCTTAACCAGTCCTTTCAATGAAAATTCAGGGTTGATTTCTTTTAGGATTGACTGGTTTGATCTCCTTGCTGTCCAAGGGTCTCTAGAATTCTCTCCAGCATCACAGTTCAAAAGCATCAATTCTTCAGCACTCAGCCTTCTTTATGGTCCGGTGTCACATCCATAATGATTACTGGAAAAACCATAGCTTCGACTATGTGGACCTTTGTTGGCAAAGTGATGTCTTTGCTTTTCAAAATGCTGCCTACGTTTGTCATAGCTTTCCTTCCAAGGAGCAAGAATCTTTTAAATTCATGGTTGCAGTCACCGTCTGCAGTGATTTTAGAGCCCAAGAAAATAAAATCTGCCACTATTTCTTTTTTCCCCATCTATTGCCATGAAATGATGGGAATGTTAAGTTTTAAGCCAGCTTTTTCACTCTCCTTTTCACGTTCATCAACAGGCTCTTGAGTTCCTCTTCACTTTCTGCCATTAGGGTAGTATCATCTGCATATCCAAGGTGGTTGATATTTCTCCTGGCAATCATGATTCCAGCTTGTGCTTCTTCCAGCCCAGTGTTTCTAGGTATTTTTATCCTTTTTTATGCTATGGTAAATTGGATTGTTTCCTTGATTTGTCTCTCTGATCTTTCATTGTTAGTATATAGGAATGCAAGAGATTTCTATGTATTAATTTTGTATCATGCAACATTATCAAATTCACAGATGGGCTATAGTAGTCTTCTGGTGGCATTTTAGGATTCTCTATGTCTGGTATAACAGTTTTACCTCTGCAGCAGTGACAGTTTTACCTCTTTTCCAATTTTGGATTCCTTTTCTTCTCTGATTGCTGTGGCTAGGACTTCCAAATCTATGTTGAATAAAAGTGACAAGAGTATGCATCCTTGCCTTGTTCCTGATCTTAGAAAGAATGCTTTCAGCTTTTCACCATTTAGTGTGATGTTAGCTGTGGGTCTGTCATATATGGCCTTTACTCCCTGGTAGCTCAGATGGTAAAGAATCTGCCTGCAATGCAGAAGACCCAGGTTTGATCCCTGAGTTAGGAAGATCCTGTGGAGAAGGGAATGGCTACCCACTCCAGTATTCTTGCCAGGAGAATTCCATGAATGGAGAAGCCTGGCAGGCTACAGTCCATAGGGTTGCAAAGAGCTGGACACAACTGAGCAACTAACACTCTCATGTTCCCGCAATGCACACTTTTGGAGAGTGTTTATCGTAAGTGGAGTTGAATTTTATCAAAACCTTGTTCTACATCTATTAAGATGATCATATGCCTTTTATTCTTCAACTTGATGTATCACACTGATTTGCAGAGACTGGTTTAAGATGGTAGAGCAGAAGGACAAGTGCTCATCATCTTCTGAGAGAGGACCAAAATCACAGCTGTTCAACAACCATCGACTGGAGGACACCAGAACCCACCAAAAAAGATACCCGATATCCAAGGACAAAGGGGAAACTGCAACAAGATGGTAGGAGGGGAACAATCACGACGAAATCAAATCCCAAACCTGTGGGGTGGGCAGCCCACACACAATGGATAACACTACTACTAAAGAAGTTCTCACACTGTTGTGAAGATTCTAGGCCCCATATCAGGCTTCCCAGCTTGGGGATCTGGCAAAGGGACTGGGAATCCCCAGGGCATCTGAAGGCCAGTGAGATTTGATTAAAGGGCTCCCACAGGACTGTGGGAAATAAGAGTCCACTCTTAAGGGCACAAACAAAACCTTGTGTGCACCAGGACCCAGGGGGAAGGAGCAGCGACCCCACAGGAGACCGACAAAGTTGGCTATGAGTGTTTGAGGGTCTCTGCAGAGGCATGGGCCAGCGGTGGCCCACCGTGGGGGCCAGGGCATTGGCAGCAGCAGTCCTGGGATATTTGTCTTGGCATAAGGCCTCCTAGAGGTCACCATTAGCCCTACCATAGGGCCAGGAGATCAAACTGATCAAATTGCCAACATCCACTGAATCATCGAAAAAGCAAGAGAATTCCAGAAAAACATCTATTTCTGCTTTACTGACTATGCCAAAGCCTTTGACTGTGTGGATCACAATAAACTGTAGAAAATTCTGAAAGAGATGGGAATACCAGACCACCTAACCTGCCTCTTGAGAAACCTATATGCAGGTCAGGGAGCAACAGTTACAACTGGACATGAACAACAGACTGGTTCCAAACAGGAAAAGCAGTATGTCAAGGCTGTATACTATCACCCTGCTTATTTAACTCATATGCAGAGTCAGTTCAGTTCAATCGCTCAGTCACGTCCGACTCTTGCAACCCCATGAATCGCAGAGTACATCATGAGAAACGCTGGACTGGAAGAAACACAAGCTGGAATCAAGATTGCCAGGAGAAATATCAATAACCTCAGATATGCAGATGACACCACACTTATGGGAGACAGTGAAGAGGAACTAAAGAGCCTCTTGATGAAAGTGAAAGAGGAGAGTGAAAAAGTTGGCTTAAAGCTCAACATTCAGAAAATGAAGATCATGGCATCTGGTCCCATCACTTCATGGGAAATAGATGGGGAAACAGTGGCAGACTTTATTTTTGGGGTTCTACAATCACTGCAGATGGTGACTGCAGCCATGAAATTAAAAGACGCTTACTCCTTGGAAGGAAAGTTATGACCAACCTAGACAGCATATTGAAAAGCAGAGACATTACTTTGCCAGCAAAGGTCCATCTAGTCAAGGCTATGGTTTTCCAGTGGTTATGTATGGATGTGAGAGTTGGACTGTGAATAAAGCTGCGTGCCGAAGAATTCATGCTTTTGAACTGTGGTGCTGAAGAAGACTCTTGAGAGTCCCTTGGACTGCAAGGAGATCCAACCACTCCAATCTAAAGGAGATCAGCCCTGGGATTTCTTTGGAAGGAATGATGCTAAAGCTGGAGCTCCAGTACTTTGGCCACCTCATGAGAAGAGTTGACACATTGGAAAAGACTCTGATGCTGGGAGGCAGGAGGAAAAGGGGACAACAGAGGATGAGATGGCTGGATGGCATCACTGACTCAATGGACATGAGTCTGAGTGAACTCTGAGAGTTGGTGATGGACAGGGAGGCCTGGCGTGCTGTGATTCATGGGGTTGCAAAGTGTTGGATACAACTGACTAACTGAACTGAACTGAACCAAAATAAAAAGAAATAGGGTTATGTCCCAGATGAAGGAACAAAGTAAATCCTCAGAAAAACAACTAAATTAAGTGGAGCTAGGCAACTTTCCATAAAAAGAAGGCAGAATAATGATAGTGAAGATAATCTAGGATCTTGGAAAAAGAATGGAGAAGATGCAAGAAATGTTTACCAAAGACCTAGAAGAATGAACAGAAATGAACAGGAGACTATAAGGAATGAATAGAAATGAACAGTAACAAACAGTGGACAAGAAGGAATCAAGAGCAGAATAACTGAGGGAGAACGGGTAAGTGACATGAAAGACAGAATATAGAAAAAAGAATGAAAATACATGAAGACAGCCTAAGAGACCTCTGGGACAACATTAAACACACCGATATTTGCATTACATGGGTCCCAGAAGGAGAAGAGAGGATGGACCTGAGAAAATATTTGAAGAGATAATAGCTGAAAACACCCCTAACATGAGAAAGGAAATAGTCAATCAAGTACAGGAGGCACACAGTCCCAGGCAGGATAAATGCAAGGAAGAACACACTGAGACATGTAGTAATTAAACTGACAAAAACTAAAAGATAAAAATGTAAAAGCAAGAAGGGAAAAAAAAGACAACATACAATGGAAATCCCACAAGATTATCAGCTGATTTCTCAACAGAACCTCTACAAGCCAGAAGGGAATGGCATGATATATTTCAAGTGATGAAAGGGAAGCACTTTCAATCAATAACACTCTACCCAGCAAGATTCTCAATCAGATTTGATGGGAGAAATCAAGAGCTTTCCAGACAAGCAGAAGTTAAGAGAATTCAGCACTCTTAAACCAACTTTACAACAAATGCTAAAGGAACTTCTCTAGGCATGAAAAATCCTTGCATCCCTGGGATAAATCCCACTTGATCATGGTGTATCCTTTTAAAGTACTGCTGGATTTGGTTTGCTAGTATTTTGTTGAGTATTTTTGCATCTATGTTCATTGGTGATATTGACCTTGTCATTTTCTTTTTGTGTGTGCCATCTTTGTCTGGTTTTGGTATCAGGGTGATGGTGGCCTCACAGAATTAGTTTGGGAGTATTCTTTCCACGGCAATCTTTTGGAATAGTTTCAGAAGGACAGGTTGATTAACTCTTCCCTAATTGTTTGATACAATTCACCTGTGAAGCCATCTGGTCCTGGACTTGAGTTTGTTGGAAGTTTTAAATCAGTTCCAATTCAGTACTTGTAATTGGTTTGTTCCTATTTTCTATTTCCTGATTTAGTCTTCAGAGATTGTACCTTTCTAAGAATGTGTCCATTTCTTCTAGGTTGTCCATTTTATTGTCATATAGTTGCTTGTAGTAGTCTCTTATGATCCTTTGTATTTCTGTGGTGTCCATTGTAACTTCTTCATTTCAAATTTTATTGATTTAAGCCCTCTCCCTTTTTTTCTTGATGAGTCTGGCTAAAAGTTTATCACTTTTGTTTATCTTTTCAAAGAACCAGCTTTTAGTTTCATTGATCTTTTCAACTGTTTTCGTCATCTCTTTCACTTACATCTGCTCTGATCTTTATGATTTCTTTCATTCTACTAACTTTGGATTTTGTTTCTTCTTCTATCTGTAGTTGCTTTAGCTGTAAGGTTAGATTGTTATTTGAAGTTTTTCTTATTTCTTAGAACTGTGTCCCACTTTCATTGTCATTTTTCTCTATTTTTTGGTTTCTTTAGCGATCCATTGGTTGTTTAGTAGCATATTGTTTAGCTTCCACATATTTGTGTTTTTTCTAGTTTTTTACCTTGTAGTTGATTTCTAATCTCATAGTGTTGTGGTCAGAAAAGATGCTTGATATAATTTCAATTTTCTTAAATTTATGAAGGCTTGCTTTGAGCCCAGCATGTGATCAATCCTGGAGAATATTCCATGTGCACTTGAGAAGAAGGTGTATTGTGCTGCTTTTGCATGGCATGCTCTATAAATATTAGTTAAGTCCATCTGGTCTAATGTGTCATTTAAGAACTGTGATTCTTTATTGATTTTCTGTCTGGATGATCTATCCACTGTTGAAAGTGAGGTGTTAAAATCCCCCACTATTATTGTGTTATTGTCAATTTCTCCTTTTATGGCTGTTAGTATTTGCCTTATTATATATTGAGGTGTTCCTATGTTGGGTGCATATATATTTACAATTTTTTTTTATCTTATCTTGGATTATTATGTAGTTTTCTTCTCTCCTGTAATATTCTTTAAAGTCTATTTTGTCTGATATGAGTATTTCTACTCCCCCTTTCTTTTGATTTCCATTTACAAGGAATATCTTTTTCCATCCCCTTACTTTAGTCTATAGCTGTTCTTTCTATTGTTCTAAGGGGATGTGAGGAGGCCACTTAACTTCTCTGCCTTAGTTTGCTCAGCTGTAAGATAGGGATAAGAGTTGCCCTATCAACCTGGCATTAACAACCTGAGAGTTAAAAGGAGGATGAATGTGAAACTATGTTTTAAATTGTGAAAAGTAACAGCAGTTGAGGGATGGGCTGGAGGAGATGTCAGGAACTGAGATAATGAGCTGTAATTTCCTTCTCTCTAGCTGATCAGAGGAGAGCTAATTTGGCCACACTTATGGGTCTATGTGCTCTTATGGCTATGTGGCCACAGCCCCTTCCTGACTACCTGTTTTTATGTTGAGCAGTATGCTTATTAAGCCCATTACCACCATCCAGACACACTCTTCATACTAATATCTGTATTTGACATTTCTAAGAGTGATTTATGATTTAAAATTTTTAGTATTAAGCCCCAGAACTTTCTATCCTTCATCCCATACCTTTCCGGATGATAACTGGAGATTGTACAACCTTTCTAACTGCCATTTTGGCTGCACCAGCTTTTCTCTGTATGGCAAAAGTAGTAGTTTCTACAGAGACAGGAAAACTCCTTTAACTTTCCATATGCATGTGTGATTTTTCATCTTTCAGGTTGTAAATTCACTGAGGACAGAAATCTGACTAGTAAAGGCCCAACAGCTCATCAGTATAAAGTCCACCTGCAATGCAGGAGACATGGGTTCAATCCCTAGATAAGGGAAGATCCCCTGGAGGAGGGCATAGCAACCCACTCCAGTATTCTTGCCTGAAAAATCTCATGAATCTCATGGATACAGAAGCCTGGCTGAAAAGAGTTGGACATGACTGAAGCAACTGAGCACAGTAAAAGATGGCTGATTTGAACCAAGAAAGAAAACAAAAGTGTAGCTGAAGGAAGGGAAAGTCTCCTTTGGGCTTGGTATCTCTATAGGACAACCACAGACCTTTCTCATCTGGCACGTGTACCTCAACATCATCTCTGGCAACTGGAAAATCCAGGCATATAAGCCTATTCCCAGTGGAATACCTAGGCAAAATGCCAGGAGAATGATCAATTAAGGGTTCTTAAATTCCAGGATTGGTAGCAAAAATTTACTGTATATGTTATTGAAAATATTTTACTTATAATCCTCAACAACTCTATGAGGTAGATTTTTAAAAACATATCTGATGACACAAAGTAAGCAAGGGAGCTGGGCTATGAACCTGGATGATTTCAAAGGCTAAACTTATTATCTATGCCTATAATGCCTCTCAGATACTTATAGAGTCTCTATATATCATTTTTGATAGAATTAACCATAAAACAAGGGGGTAAAAAGATGCTTACCTTTAACAGTTTGCACACAGGGCTGAACAAAATAGCCAAAAAACCCCCATATACTGCTTTATAAAAGACAGATAGCAACATATATAGTCAAACTCACAAGTATTTTCAGGAAAATTTCTTTACAGAAGAACTTCAGGGAATTGTTAAATCTTGATGGATCCAAACTTCTCATCTGTACAATGACTAAACTTGCCCCAGTGGGGTCAAGTTGACTGTTTCACTGACTGAGTTTCTCTCATTGCCTCTGAAAGCTGTCAGGGGAACGGCTGGTTCTGGGTGTGGCAGAGGCAGTCAGGAAGGTCACTGTGTTCACAGTCCCTCAAGCTGCCTCTACCACCTTACCTTTAGAGATCTAGGGAAGCTAAGAGACAGGTCCTCGGATAACAGCTAGTCATATACTGTTCTATGATTACTGTATAAGTACTATAATATCTGCCCATTAATATACTTGAACAATAATTAGCTTATAAATAGCTATTTTTAGGCAAAAAACTAGATAGCCTTTTCCCCCATTTATCTAATTATTCAATTATGCTAAAGCTTTTGACTGTGTGGATCAGAGCAAACTGTGGAAAATTCTTCACGAGATGGGAATACCAGATCACCTTACCTGCATCCTGAGAAACCTATATGCAGGTCAAGAAACAACAGTTACAACTGGACATGTAACAATGGACTGGTTCAAAATTGGGAAAGGAATACATCAAGGCTGTATATTGTCCCCCTGCTTATTTAACTTCTATGAAGAGTACATGTTGCAAAATGCTGGGTTGGATGAAGCAAAAGCTGGAATAAAGATTGCCCAGAGAAGTATCAGTAACCTCAGATATGCAGATGATAAAGGGAAAGAAACTAAAGAGTCTCTTGATGAGGGTAAAAGAGCAGAGTGGAAAAGTTGGCTTAAAACTCAATATTCAAAAAATGAAGATCATGGCATCCGGTCCCATCACTTCATTGCGGATAGATGGATAAAAAGTGGAAACAGTGACAGATTTTATTTTCTTGGGCTCCCAAATCACTGCAGACGGTGACTGCAGTCGTGAAAATAAAAGATGCTTGCTCCTTGTAAGGAAAACTATGACAAACCTAGACAGCATATTAAAAAGCAAAGACAACACTTTGCTGACAAAAGTCCATAGAGTCAAAGCTATGGTTTTTTCAGTAATCATGTATAGATGTAAGAGATCATAAAGCAGACAGAGCGCCAAAGAATTAATGCTTTTGAACTGTGGTGCTGGAGAAGACTCTTGAGAGTTGGACACCAAGGAGATCAAACCCATCAATCCTAAAGAAAATCAACCTTGAATATTCATTGGAAAGACTGAGGTTAAAGCTCCAATACTGTAGCTACCTGATTTGAAGAGATGACTCACTGGAAAACAGCCTGATGCTGGGAAAGACCGATGGCAGGAGGAGAAGGAGGTGCCTGAGGATGAGATGGTGGGATGGCATCATCGACAAGATGGACATGAGTTTGAGCAAACTCCAGGAGATAGTGAAGGACAGGGAAGCCTGGCGTGTAGCAGTCCATGGGTTTGCAAAGAGTAGGACATGACTTAGCAACTGAACACCACCATCACCACAAGATGAAGAGAGTTGCTACTCTCAAAACATTTAGTCTATAATGGGACAAAACCAACTTTATACGTAACTACGACATAAGACCCGTTATAGTAGGGCCTCACAAAGGGCAGAAACACTGGATTGAGGATTCAGAGAACAAATAAAAAAACTTGATTTGTTACCAGTGCTACTGTGCTACTGAGCTCAGTCGCTCAGTCATATCCAATTCTTTGTGATCACACAGACTACAGCCCACCAGCCTCCTCTATCCATGGGCTCATCCCAGCAAGAATACGGGAGTGGGTTGCCATTTCTTCCTTCAGGGGACCTTCCTGATCCAGGGATCAAACCCATATCTCCTGCACTGGCAAGCAGATCCTTTCCCACTGAGCTACCTTTGGGAAGTCCCCACCAATGCTACTACTATTTGTCTACTATTCACACTACTGTGCAAGTTAAGTATTAGCCAATTTAAAAATGAAAACGTAGATGTTAAAATCATTACATCAGGTTAGAACAGCTAAATAACTGAAATTAGGGATGTCTTCCAAGACACTGGAAGGGTATCATTATGGTAATAAGGGGAAATTTCAGTGTTGGAATGGGAGCGCAGAGCATGTGTTTGGAAAAACAAGCCTGCAAGTGTCATGGGTTATATGGATTTTATGGAGGAAGGAGGCTAAGGAAACCGGTGGGAAGACACCTTGCAGGCTAGGGGGAGGGTCTGGACTTATCTGCACAGGCTGGGGGTTACTGAGGACTTCTGTGTGCCTTGGCAGCCGGAACACCTCATCAAGCATAGCTCAGCAAGAGGAGGCAGGTATCCAACTACTATTTGGGGACCCTGGATCAGATATCCTCAATATGAGGATTAGGAGAATATGATGCCTCGCCAATTTAGGGACAACGCCCCTTCTCAGCTCGGAAGCAGTTATGGAATGAAAACAATGCCCTTTTTCCCTAGGCAACATAATTCTCCTAAAAGAAAAGTGGGGAATGAGAGGGTAACAGGCAGGAAGGCCAGGGGTCTCTAAATGGAGGAAATAGCCTGCAAGCGTCAGATATTTTATCTCTCTTAAGAGGCAGGAGGAAACAAACTAGCGATATTTTTTCCTTCTCTATACAAATTTAAAAGGAGGTTTCTCTTAAAATTCTGTGTTGCCATAATGACACCTGGTTTTACTTGAGGTTAACCAATGCCTTTTTCTTATGGAAATGTTTATCTTAAGCTATGCTAACGTACTATGCATTTACCCCAAACTCTGTCTTCAAGTTGGTTCCGCCTTTTGGGTTCAGAACCTACTTGATAAACCAGTATGTTATACTCCGATATTGTTCCTCTAATCTGTGTAAATGAAACTATTTGTATGGGGCTCTGCCCTTCTTCAAGATTCAAGTTAATTATTTTATGGCCCAAGATAAACCATTTGGTGCCAAGATTATCCCAAAATACATCTTATGGGTGAGGGGCCTGGTGCCATTCTGAGTTTTGAGACATTTTTTTCTTTCATTAACAGGCTGCTTGTGACTATATAACATCCAGCTGAAGACTAGCAGGGGTGGGGTACTCTTTCTGCCCCCTTCTGATGAAGCTTTCTCTATCTCCTTTATACTTTAATGAAACTTCATTACACACACACACACACACACACACACACACACACACACACACACACACACAGAGGAGGCAGGTAATGGGTCCAAAGGGGGCCAAGGTCTCCAGCCCAGTCAAGTGCAAGGTAACAATACAAGCCTAACACTGGACAGGTCCAAGAAAAAAGATATATTTCTACATAATTCAAGACTTTTCCATATGACATTAAGAAACCATGATTCAAGTTTAAAATCCTCTCCAATTTTGGATATTTAATTTTTGTAAATCTATAAGGTATAAATTTTTTTTAAAAAGTTTTTAAAGGTTACTATTTTGAAATTCTAGTTTTAAAAAGAACAATTTTCTTTATTGAAATCTGTCAACCAAAATCAAGAGTTAACAAAATTATAAAGTTTTATCTAAAGGATTGTGATTTATGGAAACTCCAAGTTTCTCAACTGAGGCAGCAAACTGAGGTCACGTTTTAGATGTGGCCCTGACTGGGTTTGCATACAGACTCTACCACTTCCTAGATATCTGATCTTGGCGAATTATTTCAACTTTTTCTGCCTTAGCTTTCTGATGCTTAAAATGGGAACACAGTATTATCCTTTCTAACAGAGTTGTAATTCTAATAATTAAACAGAACCTGGCTCACTAGTTATTATTATACAGTCTTAGCTATATATGTTTATACTACATGTTAGCTATGATTATACATTTTTAAACAAATAAATATGTTTTACTTTAGTAACAAAAACCCAAATATGGCAAAATTAATTAAAGGAAGGCTAGTCGAGGCCAGGACACTGGTGTGGGTAGTCTTTCCCTTCTCCAGGGGATCTTACCAACCGAGGGATCAAACCCAGGTTTCCTGCATTGCAGGCAGATTCTTTACCAGCTGAGGTACCAGGGAAGCCCATCAATAAATAAGTAACAGATATATGTTCAAATATGGAAAAGAATATTCAAAAATGGTAAAAACATATTATTTCCATCTGAGCCTCTTCTATTCCTCCTCTATGATATATCCATCCTGTAATCTATTAGAAGTTGATTGTAAAAATGCCTACATCTTTAACCAGACACATCAAAGAAACTGATTCCCAAATAAGTCATATCACACAGAATTAAAGGCCAATAGTTTATGAAGATTCCTAGGGTCTTCCCATTTCAAAGTAAAAGAACAAAATTCCAGTACAGCTAAATCTTCATCAGTCTCTTGCATTCTGTTGAAATGGGAACTGCTTTTAACTGAGATTTAAAACTTTCACTAATGAAAACACAACTCTGGAACCAAGAGAGAATAGGTCCAAATTACACAAGATAAAAGAAAGCTCTCAATCTTACCACGAGGCCAAGATGAGCCTTGAGATTGCCCAGAAGATCTCCCCTTTTGGGTATAAGTTGGTTTGGCGGATGTATGTCTGACTTTTCCAGGTCTGTATATTGGAAAATTGTGACCATGTCGATTCTCTCTGAAGGAGAAATCACATAATTATATTCTAGACTCTTCTATCAGTGATATATTTCAAAAATCCAAACTGCAGCTCAGATTAATACATTCATTTGACTTGGTTTATTCTGTACCTCAGTGGTCATTTAGTGTATAGTAACTTATACCTCAAAGTTTACTCATTTTTTTCCCCAAAGAAATTGGTTTTTATTCTCTAATCATTTCAAAAGCTGTATACATTTGCCAGTTATTTATGTATTAAATAGTGTGCATTATTCTAAGAAATATTCAAAGAGAATCTCTGCTATTTTGATTACACCTCAAATTACACACAAGTAATATGATTACATCTAGGTTTGCGTTGGGCAGCGTTTCCTCTAGGTTCGTAAGTTACGAGATCATGTTTACAAACCTAATCAGTTATTCTGTCAAAGGTGGTAATTTTTAACAACATTGAAGTGCTAGTTCATTTCCCCCTTATGTGTCACTAACAAATTTTGTGTTTGTGTGCCGTATGAGAAACTTTACTCTTGGGTGCTTTTCTTTAGCATCCATGTTTAATTAATCCTTGCCTACTGAACTCACATCCAAACTGAGTGAAGGTCATGAATGTAAGAAACATGACAGTATCTACAACTGAATCAGCAATAACTCAGAGGGGACAGCAGAAGACGCAGTAAGCTGATGAGGACCATCGTTTTCCTACAAGAGTGGAACCAACTGGAGAAACAGGGAGAGCAGGAGGCAAATGACAGAAGGAATAGTCACAAAAACTACAGAAGAACACAGGACGGAACGGCTATGAAAGTTGTGTCAGGCATTCACAAGTGCCTTGCTCTGTCTTAATTAGATATGTACTGCCATGTTTGTCCTTTTCCTTGGTGATTCTATGAACTAATGGAAACTCCTAATGACGGCACTATTTCACTTTATTACCATATTTCAGAGCAAGCACACTGAACCTGAGTTACAACGGCGCTCCACGCTTATCCCGCCTGGCCTTATCTTGCCAAATGACACACCAAACCTCGTCTTACCCTCTAGGAGAAAGGGAGCGTTGCCTTCTGGGAATCTGAGCTTTGCTGGGTTTGTTGGGCAGTGGTTTCTGAGCAGCTGCTGGAAGTTGTACTGATTCAGATAATAGTTCATTCATCAGAGTGTATGCTTGTGAGATTCGACGACTATAGTGGTCTGAGAGTAGCAATCTTTAAAATAAAAAATTAAATACCATTTGGTAAGAGAGTCCCTTTCACTTCATATTTCTAGAGGGAACACAGTGTTTGAAGACCACCTAGTACTGCTTTTCATCAATGCAGTTCAATGCAAATTCAAATGTCGGATTTCTGAAAACCAGTAGGAGGTATTATTAAAGGCACCTGTGGGGTACTTAAAAACGCACACACGTATTTGGATTGGGAGAGGGAGAGGGATTTCAGAAATAAGTTATAAAAATTGAATGGAATAAACAATATTTGAAAGCAAATTCCTAAAAAGGATAGTGGAGCCTAATTATTTTCCCTGCAGTTATCTCCCATACTTTTGCATTTATCAACAAAAAGGGGCTAACTGTGAAAACTAGAATGCCTAAGGCATTATCTATGGTATCAGGTGAGTGAGAGAGAATGATCAGGGTGTAACTACCAAACTCACCTGTCTTTTTCATGCTTCATCTTTTGTCTCAGCCTGATTTCCCTTGAAGTCATGTAAAACTGCACAAGAAATAACCAGTTAGTTCATTACCATTCAGTTCAAATAATTAAACTATTACAATCCTACGAAAAAACATCAAAATTCCACTAATAAATTTTAATAGGAAGATAAAATATAATTTTGCTATTTAGGAACAGTATAAGACATTGTCATATTTGATGAAGCTTCCTACTCCAGCCCAAAACATGAAAATGTTAAAGCATCATGTAATTAAAATAAAATCCAATTTAATAAATATAGTACAAAGTCTATTTTAGCAGCTAAATTCATATATTTTCTCAAAAGCAGAGATCCTTATCAGCTGCAACTTAAAATGGAAAATAGGAACATTTAAGGATGGAGACACCTATATTTTGTACTTTGTCTTGTAATTTATCTCACCAAGGGCATGGTTGATAAAAGCAGAAATGAGTGAGACATTCAAAACCATCATTTTAATGTTTTAAAATGTTTACCAGAAACCTACTACAGTAGGTTTATTGTGACTTGTAAACTCTTCAAAATGCATGTGACACAGGTAAACTGGCTAATATCAGCTATAAATATGTCTTATTCCAAAACATTAAGAGTTACTGTTGAATTACTAATGAGGGTAAGTCCTTTCACAGAGTCGACTGTGTATATAAAAACGTACACAGAGAAGTGAATTCATTTTCTCAAGGTCCTATATAGTAGTCAATAATAAACGCAATGTTTTATTGATTTCTGAGAAAAATGTAAATTTTAAATTACATGAATCCCTCACTAGTTCCATACCTTTACCCAAATAGAAACTAAAAATTTACCTGCAATACTGAAGGAGATGTCACAAAGTCTATGAACGAAACAGTCCCAACACCCTCAGAGTTAATTTATTCTAAATTTGGATATAATTCTAACCATCTGGGGTATCTGTCTGGCTGATGGGAGGGTGATACGGGAACTCACCCTCCATGGCATGGAAGAATACACATACACACATGCACTGTAAGATTCTGGCCTTCAAGTAGCTCTGAAGGTCATTATCATGTCTCCAGAGCTATCAACAAAATGTCACCTAATGTCAGCATGCTCTCTCCAGACACAGGTAAATAAGTGAAATTAAGTAATAGTTCACCTACTTTTGCACATTTGGTGCTTAAATGTGACAATCTTAGAAGACTCACTTATTTTATAAAATGTGTTTCCCTAATGATGAAAAAAATGAAGTATTATATTCATTTCAGATTATAAAGTAAAAGATATACTATAATCCAAATGTAATGTAAATGTGACTTTCATAGTTATGTAATCATCAAAGTAATACTGCACTTCTGACCTAGCCATGGTTATATCCATAGTCAGGACTCGGTAAACAAATGTTGACAGTTGAAAGGAAAGCTGAAACACACACAGAAGTGCCACTGTTCTGTTGGTACATGACTGGACCACACTTTAAAAAGGTTTTTTTGTGGACAACTTACAGAGAGAAAATTGATTTTTAAAATGCCTTTACTACATACATAGTCAAGTTGTTCGACTGCAACTGACTTTCACTGAAAATTAAGGCAGTGACTTCAGTTGGTCACCCAATCTCTTGATCTCTTCATTCAATGGTTAAAATGTTAGAGCCATAATTAGCCTCAGGGAGAAAAAATATTTAAGACAGTTGAATAAAACATGGTTTGTAGTCCCTTGCTACATTTTGTTAAGGTAATTTCTTAATTCTCCCTGACTTAAGTAAAATGCTGACTTTTCTATCAAATAATAAATGATTCCAAATTATGTTCATCCTCCTCTTGAATACCTGCCAGGAAAAAGTTATACATATTCTGTGATAATTCCACTACCCTTGATACTGCATACTTACTGGGTTATTCCTGGGGCAGAAAGGATCGTGTTCTTGCCCTCTCTTCTCTGCCAGCTGATTTAAGTACTCTGCCATTCTTTCTTTTCGTTTTCTTTTCATCCAGACTTGAATCTCTCTTCTCTCCTTCTCAGTTCTTTGTGGACGTCTACCAGAGGGACGCTGAATCCTGAGAAATTTAACCAGCAGTGCCTCATTTGATTTTAAATTTGTTATGGAGATAATACATGTACCCAATGTTCACTGCAGCACTATTTACAATTGCCAGGACATAGAAGCAACTTGAGTGTCCACTGATAGATGAATGGATAAAGAAGATGTGGTACACACATACAATGGGACATTACTCAGTCGTATAAAGGAACTGAGTCAGCTGTACTGATGTGAATGAATCCAGAGCCTTGTCATACAGAGTAAGTCAGAAAGAGAAACAAATTTTGTGTATTAATGAATATATGTGAAGTCTAGAAAAATGGTACTGATGAACACATCTGCAGGTCAGGAACAGAGGTACAGATGTGGAGAAAGGACCTGTGGACACAGGTGGGGAAGGAGAGGTTAAGTCGGACTGCGCAAGTTGCACTGACGTACACACACACTGTGAGTACGCTGGACGGCTGGCGGTAAACTGCTGTACAGCACGGGGAGCTCAGTGCAGTGCCCTGGGACGACCCAGAGGGTGGAATCGGGGGGCAGGAGTGGGAACAGGGCTGGAAGCAAGGCTCCAGAGAGGGAATACATGCATACATATGGGCTTTCCTGGTGGCTCAGACAGTGAAGACTCCACCTGCAATGCAGGAAACCTGGGCTCAGTCCCTGCGTTGGGAAGATCCCCTGGAGGAGGGCATGGCATCCCACTCCAGTATTCTTTTGGGTTTTCCTGGCGGCTCAGATGGTAAAGAATCTGCCTGCAATGTGGGAGACCTGGGTTCAATCTTTGGGTTGGGAAGATCCCCTGGAGAAGGGAATGGCTACCCACTCCAGTCATATGCTCATGATGTCTGGTCAATCTGCTCCAATCTGTCCCCTGAAATCCACTGACAACAATCTCAGGTCACCAAGAGCCTCTTCAGTCTTCCTCCTACTGGACTCCTCTATAGTATCTGGTGCAACTGGCTTCTTTCTGCTTTAAACTCTCTCTTACTTGGGTCTTTTTCTCACTCTCAAAACACAACACAGCCTCTTATGCTGGGCATCCTTCTTCTCTGCTCACCACCAATATGAATGTTTTTAAAGGTTCTGTTTTGGATTTCTTCATCGATCTATTCCTAGACCATCTCAATCACTTCCAAAACGTATTCCACAGAGATGCCTTCTACGCTGCAGCCCTCCTAGATCTGGATCTGGCCTCCGGTTCCTGCCCAGGCTATACTTCCCAGGGTCCAACCTGAGCTAATAAGGAGCATGGCAGGGATGCTGTGGCTGGCCCTGACCTGTAAGAGACAGGACTCCTCTGAAGTTGACTCTGGCTTGATGTCTCACCACTGACCCAGCTGAAGCTTTCCTAGAACCACACTGTACTCTGGACTTAACTGACTCAGCCTTCTCTCTTCTAAAGGGAGGGAACGGACTTGCACTGGGGTCTGATGCCTCACTTCTGATTTTCCTCCTCTCAGGCATTTGCTCGATACAGCTTGTGTACATCTAATCCCATCCTGGCTTCTACACAAACAGTACTAGCAGTGGCCCATGAAAAAGGTAGAGTGAGACAGCAATTCAGGGCTGACTCGAAACACACAGCATGGGAAGAAGACACCATCCTAACATGAAGATGGGTTATGGATAGAGACAATGTGGTTTTATACTAGACACCTGCTTTTCTTCTGGAGTCTGGACTCTTGGGATGCACCAGGCAGAGAGTACCCTATCCAACCAACCCCTCATGAATCAACAAGCCAAAAGGTGTATGTATCCCAAAGAAGCATCAGTAGAAGCAGCCGCCTTTATTCTATCAAAAACCAGTTCATGGCCCAGGAAAGGCAACAAGGAAAAACATTTTAACGTAACGTTCCAAGAAAAGCTACTTAAAATGTATTCTAAAGGTTCATGTCTAGGGTAAAGTACTATGAACTAAATTATTAATTACTTAAGAAGAAACAGGATTATATTTATGTTGTACTCAGAGCGATGAGACCTTGAGAAAACTCAGGATACACATGTGCTGTATTAGTTACAGAAGCCAGTCTATGGTTGTTGGAGGAAGGGGAGGAATGATGTATAAACATCACAAAATCTATTAACAGAAAAAAAAATCTTTGTAAGCTTTGGATCTGTTTCCTAAAAAATCACCAAAAATGGTCATTAAAAAAAAAATACTCTTAAACCATAAACATTTTAAACAGGTTAAAAATGAATTATTCAATGATTACCTGGAGATGCTCCTAGCCTGTTGCTCTGTTAGGCCGAGCTCTTCACTGGAAACTCCATCTTTTGTTATAAGGTCATTGATAATGTCTGCAATATCAGTCAGTTCACTCGTCTGGAGTGGATCTACCGAAACACTTCATTCCCAAATGCAATATGAGAAATATAAATCAGTATCCACCACTTAACTTATATTAAGCAAAAATGAGCATTTAAAACTACACTCTCCAAGAGCATAAATGAAGACAAAAAATGATAAGCATGTAACTAATTTCATTCTATTGCTTTAATCTCATTAATCCTCAGTGGAAAAGCCTAATCATCAGTAACTGACAACTTCATATATACTCTCAAAGGAGCAAATGTAAGGCCTAGAAGACAGCTTCTAATCTGTCCTGCCTACTGCAACTGAATACATATGCAGTGAAAGAAAATGGAGCAAAGACTCTACCTACTCTAAACCAGTAAGAGAGATACAGCATAACAACCATCAGTTTCTTAAAAGAGCCCATTCCCAATGGGAATTACATTCCTTTAATCCACAAAAACGTATAGTGTAAAGCTGACATACATATGAACAACAAAATTTCCAGAACATATGATTTGTACCTAACTGCAAGTAAAACTATGAATTAAGATAGTTACCTTTCAAATAATTCATCACTGTTATTCACACCTTAAAAAAAAAGATACATTACTATCAATTAAAATTTCAGGTCAGTTTTTTTTTTTCTCTTTTAAATTATTAACCTGATCTAGAAATTATATGTCCAGAAACTGAAATATTTTTAAACCTCCATTTGGTGGTGAATACTGTTCACATTTTAAAATTACTTGTCTATCCAGAGCACAAAACATGTTAGGAGGTATAATCTACTTTGCTTCATACACAGTTTAGAATACTGGACTGTGATTTACTAAAAAGAAAAGAACTCAAAAAAACTTTTGATGATCTGAAAGGAATACTTTGTAGAAAACATCTAATTTAATCCTAAAAGCCTTTACATGGAAGAACATGACTCAAAGGGTGATTTTTAAATCTTGCCCAGTATTAATAATATGTCTTTAAAGTAAAACATAGCCTTTTCAGCTTTCTGTGTTTAACCCTCAAAGAGAACTGGGTTAACAGAGAGAAACTGTCCTGACATCTCTTCTCAAAAACATTTCCTTAATATTTTCTTATACTAAGATAAACCCACCTTGCCTCTTTGACTGAGACATCCCCAGGTTTTCAATATTAAATAATTTTGCTTCCTTAAGCACATTTTTTGTTTTTTAATGCTCACATCAAGAATTTCACATTATCATTGGTCTCTGAGTCTGGTATTTGTGAGTTCTTCAATAATGGTGTAAGTATAGACTTGTTTATATAGTTGCTAAGTCATGTCTGACCCCAAGAACTATTAACCTCCCCCAGGCTCCTCTGTCCATGGGATTTCCCAGGCAAGAATACTGGAGTGGGTTGCCGTTTCTTTCTCCTGGGAATCTTCCTGACTCAGGGATCAAACCTGCATCTACTGCAGTGGCAGGCCGATTCTCTAGCACTGCGACACCAGGAAAGCCCTAAGTATAGACTAACCAGATACAAAAGATCTTAGAAATAAATCATTTTGATAAAGTGATTCCTTTTATCAAAAGGCAGAAAGCTGTTATAGTCAAATAACAACTTTGAAAAGTAGTTACGTAGGAAGACTCCATCCTTCATTTTCAAACCATCTTTGGATTTTTTTCTTTGGGATGGCCTTTATAATTTACTAACACACACATCAGATCAGCTTCATTCCTTGACAGTCACAGTTCCTTTTTGAAAAAATGCCAAACAGTGACACAGCCTGATCATCAACTTCACTTATTAGGAATACCGATAGGTCTTAAAGTGCTCAATAAAACTCAGCCTTTTTTCTTGACTTTCTGGTGGCCTGTGAAACTGTCAGCAATTCACTTTTTCTTGAAAGTCCCTTCACCAGAGGCTGCTCATCCGCTTCCCTCACTGGGTGGAGTGGGTTCCTCCTGCTCTCTGATGGATGACATTTCTCAGGCTGGTCCTAAGATTTCCCCATTTTCCATCGATATTAACTATATAATTAGGGAAAAGCCTCGTCTGTTTTTTAAGTTTAAACCTCTCAGCAAGCTCTACTTGCTTATCAAAAGCTAGGTCCTAAATATGATATGAATATCACCTGAAATGCTACATCTGGTTGAAGGTGCTCTAAGAGTTTGACATTAAGACCTGGTGATATCCTTGCTCTTCGTCTGACAATGCTAACCAGCCATTTGCATTTTCCTTCTCCACCCATGCCATCCACTTAGTCAGTGAGTATCAGTTCAGTTCAGTTGCTTAGTCATTTCTGACTCTTTATGACCCCATGAATTGCAGCATGCCAGGCTCCTAGTCCATCACCAACTCCCAGACTTTACCCAAACTCATGTCCATGGAGTCAGTGATGCCATCCAACCATCTCATCCTCTGTCGTCCCCTTCTCCCCCCTGCCCTCAATCTTTCCCAGCATCAGGGTCTTTTCAATGAGTCAACTCTTCACGTCAGGTGGCCAAAGTATTGGAGTTTCAGCTTCAACATCAGTCCTTCCAATGAATACTCAGGACTGATCTCCTTTAGCATGAACTGGTTGGATTTCCTTGCAGTCCAAGGGACTCTCAAGAGTCTTCTCCAATATCACAGTTCAAAAGCATCAGTTCTTCGGCGCTCAGCTTTCTTTATAGTCCAATGCTCACATCCACACATGACCACTGGAAAAACCATAGCCTTGACTAGACGGACCTTTGTTGACAAAGTAATGTCTCAGTAATATGCTGTCTAGGTTGGTCATAACTTTCCTTCCAA
Source organism: Nanger dama (assembly GCA_917880005.1). Classification (NCBI taxonomy): domain Eukaryota; kingdom Metazoa; phylum Chordata; class Mammalia; order Artiodactyla; family Bovidae; genus Nanger; species Nanger dama. The sequence continues at coordinate 2,308,596 of CAKJTW010000040.1, forward strand.
GGAGTAAGCGTCTTTTAATTTCGTGGCTGCAATCACCATCTGCAGTGAATCTGGAGAAAATAAAGTCTGCCACTGTTTCCACTGTTTCCCTATCTATTTGTCATGAAGTGATAGGACCAGATGCCATGATCTTAGTTTTCTGAATGTTGAGCTTTAAGCCATCAGCTGCCTACTCAGAATGTCTCATTTCTTCTCCTTTCCCACAACACTGCCCAGACCCTTATCACTGCCCAGGTCACATTAATTTAAAAGTTCAGAGTTAGAGGAGCAAGGGCGTGAGGCAAGAAGCGGTAGCTTTGCAGCCGTCATTTCTTCCGCCTCCGATCTCTGGATCTTTTGTAGATCGTCCAACAGTGCTATGTTGGGACAGAGCATCTGGAGATTCACAACCTCTGTGACTCATCGGAGCCACTATGAGGAGGGTCCAGGGAAGAATATACCATTTTCAGTGGAAAACAAGTGGAGGTTACTAGCTATGATGACTTTGTTCTTTGGGTCTGGATTTGCTGCACCTTTCTTTATAGTAAGACGCCAACTGCTTAAAAAGTAATCCATGAGTCAGGAAAAGGAGCATATTAAGAGGTGCAGTCTCTTAAAAGGATCAGTCCCTTGAACTCAGCATCCTAGATATGTTTGTAAATAAACTTACAGCATGAATCCTTAATGCCTCTTCTCTGAAATATGGAACATGATAATTGAACATGTGCTTACATTTTGTTTGGGTAATATTGCATTCTTGGTTTCTTAATTAAATATGTATTTGATTTAGCTTGTAAAAAAAAAAAAAGTTCACTAACTGACCTAGACCTCCATCCTACTCTTTTTCCAATCCTCTCCTGCTCAAAATCTGTCAGCAATTCCCAAGTACAAAGTGTAGTTTAAACTTCTCAGATACAATCAGAATCCACTACGGCCTCTTTAACTTCATTTCTCAATTCTCCCTTCCATAAGAGGAAAGAGGAAAGATACTGGTGACCAAGAACCTATAGGAATCAAACAGATTCTCAGCTAAATGCTTTATATACAGTAATTAATCTTCACAATAACTCAGTGAATAAAAATGATTATCTCTATATGATGATGACTGAAATATGAACAGAATCTAGAAAGAGTTTAGAGAACAAATACAAAGCTTAAAAACAGCTTAATAGTTTTTATTTAAATAACAGCAATGCCATTTAAAAATAGCATTTCTAATGGCTTATATAACTTTAATAATGGAAATAAAACATATTGCAAGCATTCAATAAAATCACCCTTATTGACCATAATATTTGAGGGCAAAAAGGTATTTCAGATCACCATTAGAGTTCCAACTGTGATACGGAGTATGCCCTGCTATTATTATGACACAAAATATCACTTAGGACTAAGGAATAGCATTTTGAACTGTCAGCTCTAAAAGAAATAGAAGGAACAATGGCCCTGAATTTCTCTAAGCCTCAATATTCTCAACTGTAAAATGGGAGAATAATGGTAGCTAGATCACAGGTCAGGCTTACACCAGGGTCAACACACATAAAACAGTGATGCCTGGCATGTGGAAGAGGCCCAAAAGTCACAGTCATTATTTTGTTTCCAAATCAAAACTCTTAAAATTGACAGAGTTTTAATTTCTCAATTTTTATAAAAATCAAATAGTATAGCATTATAGTATAATATACCAGGGTACAATGTTTCAGTTGCTATGAATTTAACGGGGCTTCCCAGTGGCGCTCATGGTAAAGAACCCGTCTGCCGATGCAGGAGATGTAAGAGACTTGGGTTTGATCCCTGGGTCGGGAAGATCCCGGGCAAGAGGGCATGGCAACGACTCTAGTATGCTTGCCTGGAGAATCCCATGGACAGAGGAGCCTGAATTACAGAGATATGACACATCTTGTGGAGAAGGTGATGGCACCCCACTCCAGCACTCTAGCCTGGAAAACCCCATGGACGGAGGAGCCTGGTGGGCTGCATTCCATGGTGTCGCTGATAGTCAGACACGACTGAGTGACTTCACTTTCACTTTTCACATTCATGCACTGGAGAAGAAAACGGCAACCCACTCCAGTGTTCTTGCCTGGAGAATCCCAGGGACGGGGGAGCCTGGTGGGCTGCCGTCTATGGGGTTGCTAAGAGTCAGACACGACTGAGCGACTTCACTTTCATGCATTGGAGAAGGAAATGGCAACCCACTCCAGTGTTCTTGCCTGGAGAATCCCAGGGATGGTGGAGCCTGGTGGGCTGCCATCTGTGGGGTCGCACAGAGTCGGACACGACTGAAGCGACTTAGCAGGAGCAGCAGCAGCAGCAGGACACATCTTGTAGTGTATCTTATGAAAGTGACACGATAATGTAGTCCTTCATGTAAATGGCACAATTTTTAACTTTCTTTTCCCTGAAACTTATGAATATTGCAATGGCTTCACAAGTCTTTCACAACTATATTCCCAGTAAAGTAAGTACTCTTCAGTAACAGATCTTGGAAAACAAGAGTAAAGGAACAAAAGTTAAGAACGATACCGAGAGAAGTCACATTCTGGTCCCTGGAAAGGCTGACGGCTGAATGAGCCAAAGGAAGCACACAGGTTTTCTGGCTAGGGTAAGTTTCTGTTACTGAAATCTCCTCTTTGTCCCTCCAATCTTCTTTATTCATATAAGTCAGGAAGTGCATTAATCCAGAGTATATATGACAATAAAAAGAAAATAATATTAATGGGAAAAAAATCACATGGAAAAGACATTATTCTGTTAACTTTCTTACTGCATAATAAAATAATTTAATACAGTATTTAAAGTTTAAACTGTCTCACAGTAAGAAAATTTATTATCTACTACTACATTTATTATCAACTTCAGAAAACACAACAGATGGAGCTGCAGTGAATAGGCCCATTACCTGTATAAAACACAGAAGAAATGGTGAATTTTAAAAAAAGCATACACAACCAATCAAACTTGTAAATAATATAAGTCTCCTGGTGTCATAAAATAAAGAGGAATTCAAATCTGGCCACTAAATGGACAATGCTGCTGCTATAGTCCAAGGAGGAACAGGAGACGTGGTTCCTGCAGACACAGTGAAAGGAATTGAGAACGTTGAAGGATGGTTCTGTCCACAAAGTGGGGATAAGAAAAATTCTGCCCTAGAGAAATAGCAAACTTTTTTAATCCCCTTGGGTAGTGGATGGGAAAAAAATAAAAGTTAACTCTGAGAAAACAGACACCCACCCCTGTCCTGCTATACTACAGGCAGGTGTGGGATCTGAATTTATACTATCTATGTGGTACAGCAACTCCAAACCAACAAAATGATTATAAAAACTTGTCCCCATTTTTTTCTACTTCAGTAACAGCAAGAAGAAAATAACAAAATCATGCCAAAGAAAAACATACACAACATAGCAGAACTACCCCCTAAATAAGCTCAGTATAAAAAATTACAACTCACACAAAGGAATAAGCAGCCCAGAGAGTCCGTATATACATCTGACAATTGAAAATATGCACACACGAAATAAAAATCTAGAAGGGCATAAAATATTATATTACTAAAATGATTAAACTGATAAAATATGGTATAGAAACCACAGTAAAAGAAAAGGGCAGAGTACATCCAAAGAACAGATAGATTTCAAAAGAAAGACATCTTCTGGACATTAAGAATGTAGTCACCAAAATTAAAATCCTACAGCAAAGAAGACACAGCAGTAGAGAGATCGAGTAGACTAACAGAGTTCTGGGGAAATATCCTGGAGCACATCACTGAGAGAGAAAAGGGAGAACCTGAGGGGTGGTTAAGAGACAGGGGGTAGCTGAGAAGTTCCAGCATACCCCCTAACAAGTGCTTTAGCGAAAGCACTACTCCAGAAGAAACCAGACAAAACCTCGCAGTGTTAAAACTACAAGTTAACAAACCATTCCTACTCCCATATAGAATAAATAAAAAGAATTATACACCTAGACACACCGTTTCAAAATGCAAAATAAACCAAAAATAAAGATGAAGGCTGTAAAAGTGATCAGAGATAAAAGAACAGCAATTAGACATCACTTGGGTATTATACACCCAGCCATTAGAAATGTCAATGGAAAATGGAATAATATCTTAAAAGACTGAGGGAAAAGAAGCAGCAACCTAGACTTCTGATCTCAGCTATACGCCATCAGAAACTGTAGTAAAATTACAACTATTTTCAAAACTGGGAGAATCAGCTACTGACAGACTCTATTTGAAAGCACTAATAAGGGAAGGAGGAAGGAAACAGTCCTCAATGAAGCGGCTGCAAGGAGCAACTCTGGGCAATAACTGCACAAAAGAGAAGACGCCAGACTGCACCCTGCGGAATAACGGCAAGCATTACTTGACGAAACTTGTGTTTCTGTCTAATATACTTATTTTTACATACATACATCATTCAATTTACAATTTCTTTGAAAAAAAGAAGCAACTGAGGGGAAATAAACTGGCAAAAATGCTGATAAATTAAAATTAGTACAGACATATAAAAATAAGACAAAGGGGACTAAGTGGGCAGGTTAAAAACAAGGTACAGATCTAAACTATTAGAAACAGCATCAGAGAAGATGTGAAGAGGCACGTGCGTATGTGCGCAGAATCACGTGCAAATCTTTGCAAACCCATCGACTGCAGCCCGCCAGGCTCCTCTGTCCAAGAAAGTTTCCAGGCAGCAATACTAGACTGGATTGGCATTTCCTCCTCCAGGGGATCTTCCTGACCAAGGATGGAACCTGCATCTCCAGTGTCCCCCTGTATGAGCAGGCGGATTCTTTACCACTGAGCCCCTGGGAATACCAGTGCTAAAAGCTCTAACATAAGACCTTATGTTGCTTGTGAGGTAAATATATTCATCTCAACACTTAATTCTGAATGTTGAAAATTTAAGAATATGCTCTAGGGAAATAAAAATAGAATGTATGATTTCTGAACACATAGCGGGGAAAGAGTGGATACAGAAAACTCAATCCAATTGAAGGAAAGAAAAACAGGACAACAAGTAAACAAAAGATAAAGAGGAAGCACAAAATAAGATAACAGAAGTAAGCACAAATGTATCAATAATCACAATAAATAGCGGCTTATATCTTATATTAAAACACAAAGTATATAATTATTTTAAGAATGAAATCTAGAGATATTTGCTGAACACATCTGTAACAGTCACTCATCTTTAAAGTAAAGGGATGTCTAATGATAGGAAATAAAGGGAGCAGAGGAACATGTAAATGACACCACAGAGACTCAATTAACAAAATGTAGACCCTGCAAAACACTTCAGGACAAACCACCAAGTTTCTTCAGCAAATAAACTAGAAGGGGAAAAAGAGAAAAAAAGACAAACCCAGAAATTAGAAGAGAATTAATTATAAGCTATCAACCAAATGCCATGAATGGAGCTTATGTGGACCAACTAGACGAAATAAACTAGTTTTTAAAATGAGCCAACTGGCAATAGTTGAACACTTATTAGGTACATGACAATATCAAGACTTTTTAAAAAAGAGGTGATAATGTTGTTATTATTTTTAAGAGACCTTGTCTTTTAGAGAATGTTAAAATATTTATGGATAAAACTGTGTTGTCTGGAATTTGCTTTAAAATAATTCAGGAAAAGGTAAAAGAGTGGGTGGGATATATAAAACAGGATTGGCCATGAGGTGATACTTGTAAAAGGTGATTGCTGGGTACATGAAGGTTAATTATACTATTTTGTCTTGTACTGAAATATGCCTGAAACTTACCATTAAAATTTTTAATTAAAAATATCAAAAAAAGATATACCAAGCAAAAGAAAACAGAAATGGACATATTAAACAAAACTGACATTGAGACTAAACAACATTATTGGGAATAAAGACAGTCATTGCTTAATTATATTTCACTCAGTCGTGTCCGACTCTTTTGACCCCATGAATTGCAGCATGCCAGGCCTCCCTGTCCATTGCCAACTCCTGGAACTTACTCAAACTCATGTCCATCGAGTTGGTGATGCCATCCAGCCATCTCATCCTCTGTCGTTCCCTTCTCCTCCTGCCCCCAATCCTTCCCAGCATTAGGGTCTTTTCCAATGAGTCAACTCTTCGCATCAGGTGGCCAAAGTATTGGAGTTTCAGCTCCTACATGAGTTCTCCCAGTGAACACCCAGGACTGATCTCCTTCAGAATGGACTGGTTGGATCTCCTTGCAGTCCAAGGGACTCTCAAGAGTCTTCTCCAACACCACAGTTCAAAAGCATCAATTCTTTGGTGCTCAGCTTTCTTCACACAGAAGAAATCTAGCTCTCATATCCATACATGACTACTGGAAAAACCATAGCCTTGACTAGACGGACCTTTGTTGGCAAAGTAATGTCTCTGCTTTTGAATATACTATCTAGGTTGGTCATAACTTTCTTTCCAAGGAGTAAGCCTCTTTTAATTTCATGGCTGCAGTCACCATCTGCAGTGATTTTGGAGCCCCCCAAAATAAAGTCTGACACTGTTTCCACTGTTTCCCCATCTATTTCCCATGAAGTGATGGGACCAGATGCCATGATCTTAGTTATCTGAATGCTGAGCTTTAAGCCAACATTTTTACTCTCCTCCTTCACTTTCATCAAGAGGTTTTTTAGTGCCTCTTCAGGGTCTTTTCAAATGAGTCAGTTCTTCATATCAGGTGGCCAAAGTACTGGAGTTTCAACTTTAGTATCAGTCCTTCCAATGAATATTCAGGACTGATTCCCTTTAGGATTGACTGGTTGGATTTCCTTGCAGTTCAAGGGACTCTCAAGAGTCTTCTCCAGCACCACAGTTCAAAAGCATCAATTCTCCTGTGCTCCGCTTTCTTTATAGTCCAACGCTCACATCCATATATGACTACTGGAAAAACCAGAGCTTTGACTAGACGGACCTTTGTTGGCAATGTAATATCTCTGCTTTTTAATATGCTGTCTAGACTGGCCATAACTTTTCTTCCAAGTAGCAAGTGTCTTTTAATTTCCTGGCTGCAGTCACTATTTACAGTGATTTTGGAGCCCCCCCAAAATAAAGTCTCTCACTGTTTCCATTGTTTCCCCATCAATTTCCCATGAAGTGATGGGACCAGATGCCATGATCTCAGTTTTCTGAATGTTGAGTTTTAGGCCAACTTTTCGGAATGGGTGAATTTAACTCAGATGACCATTATATCTACTACTGTGGGCAATAATCCCTTAAAAGAAATGGAGTAGCCATCATAGTCAGCAAAAGAGTCCAAAATGCAGTACTTGGATGCAATCTCCAACAGAATGATCTCTGTTGATTTCCAAGGCAAGCCATTCAATACCAGAGCAATCCAAGTCTATGCCCTGACCAGTAATGCTGAAGAAGCTAAAGTTGAACGGTTCTATGAAGACCTTCAAGACCTTCTAGAGCTAATAACCAAAAAAGATGTTCTTTTCATTATAGGGAACTGGAATGCAAAAGTAGGAAATCAAAACACACCTGCAGAATCAGGCAAATCTGGCCTTAGAGTACAAAACGAAGTAGGTCAAAGGCTAACAGAGTTTTGCGAAGAGAACACACTGGTCATAGCAAACACACTCTTCCAACAACACAAGGGAAGACTCTACACATAGACATCACCAGATGGTCAATACTAAAATCAGACTGATAATATTCTTTGCAGTCAAATATGGAGAAGCTCTATACAGTCAGCAAAAAAAAGACTGGGAGCTGAATGTGGCTCAGATCATGAACTCCTTATTCCCAAATTCAGACATAAATTGAAGAAAGTAGGGAAAACCACTAGACCATTCAGGTATGACCTAAGTCAAATCCCTTACGATTATACAATGAAAGTGACAAAACACATTCAAGGGATTAGATCTGACAGACAGAGTGCCTGAAGAACTATGGATGGAGCTTTGTGACATTGTACAGGAAGCAGTGATGAAGACCATCCTCAAGAAAAAGAAATGCAAAAAGGCAAAATGGTTGTCTGAGGAGGTCTTACAAATTGCTGAGAAAAGAAGAGAAGCTAAAGACAAAGGAGAAAAGGAAAGATATATCCATTTGAATGCAGAGTTCCAAAGAATAGCAAGGAGAGATAAGAAAGCCTTCCTCAGTGATCAATGCAAAGAAATAGAGGAAAACAATAGAATGGGAAAGACTAGAGATTTCTTCAAGAAAATTAGAGGTACCAAGGGAATATTTCATGCAAAGATGGGCTCAATAAAAGACAGAAATGGTATGGACCTACAGAAGCAGAAGATATTAAGAAGAGGTGGCAAGAATACACAGAGAACTGTACAAAAAGATCTTCATGACCCAGATAACCACGATGGTGTGATCACTCACCTAGAGCCAGACATCCTGGAATGCAAAGTCAAGTGGGCCTTAGAAACATCACTACGAACAAAGCTAGTGGAGGTGATGGAATTCCAGTTGAGCTATTTCAAATCCTGAAAGATGATGCTGTGGAAGGTGCTGCACTCAATATGCCAGTAAATTTGGAAAACTCAGTAATGCCCACAGGACTGGAAAAGGTCAGTTTTCATTCCAATCCAAAAGCAAGCCAATGCCAAAGTATGTTCAAACTACCACACAATTGCACTCATCTCACGTGCTAGCAAAGTAATGCTCAAACTTCTCCAAGCCAGGCTTCAAAAGTACATGAACCGTGAACTTCCAGATGTTCAAGCTGGATTTAGAAAAGGCAGAGGAACCAGAGATCAAATTGCCAACATCCGCTGGATCATCGCAAAAGCAAGAGAGTTCCAAAAAAACATCTATTTCTACTTTATTGACTATGCCAGAGCCTCTGACTGTGTGGATCACAACACACTGGGAAATTCTTAAAGAGATGGGAATTCCAGACCACCTGACCTGCCTCCTGAGAAATCTGTATGCAAGTCAAGAAGCAACAGTTAGAACTAGACATGAAACAACAGACTGGTTCCAAATCGGGAAAGGAGTACCGCAAGGCTATATACTTAATGATAAAACAGATAAAATTCAAAAAAAGTAATCATTAACTATATTCATTTTATAACATAGCCTAAACTACTTAGGATATACCTATAGCCTGAACCACATGATATATACCCAATTGAATGCAGAGTTCCAAAGAATAGAAAGGAAAGATAAAAAGACTTTTTAAGTGAACAATGCAAAGAAATAATAGAAAACAATTCAACGGGATAAACTAGAGATCTCTTCAAGAAAACTGGAGATACCAAGGGAATATTTCATGAGAGGATGGTCATGATAAAGGACAGAAATTGTAAGGACCTAACTGAAGCAGAAGAGATTAAGAAGAATAAGAACACAGAAGAACTGTACAAAAAAGGTCTTAATGACCTGAATTATCACAATACTGTGGTCACTCACCTAGAGCCAGACATCCTGGAGTGTGAAGTTAAATGAACCTTAGGAAGCATTAGTACAAACAAAACTAGTGGAGGTGATGGAATTCCAGCTGAGATATTTCAAATCCTAAAAGCTGATATTGTTAAAGCAATGTACTCAATATGTCAACAAATTTGGAAAAGCCAGCAGTGGCCACAGGACTGAAAAAGGTCAGTTTTTATTCCAATCCCAAAGAATGTCCCAACTACCAAACAGTTGCACTCATCTCACATGCTAGCAAGGCAATTCTCAAAATCCATCAAGCTAGGCTTCAACAGTACATGAACTGAGAACTTCCAGATGTTCTCAGGTGGATTTAGAAAAGGCAGAGGGACCAGAGATTGAACTGCCAACGTTCACTGGATCATACAAAAAGTAAGGGAATTCCAGGAAAATATCTATTTCTGCTTCATTGATTAAAGTCTTTGACTGTGTGGATCACAACAAACTGTGGAAAACTCTTAAAGAGATGGGACTACCAGACCACCTTATCTGTCTCCTGCAGGGAAGGCAATAGCACCCCAATCCAGTACTCTTGCCTGGAAAATCCTAAGAACGAAGGAGCCTGGTAGGCTGCAGTCCATGGGTTTGCTAAGAGTTGGATACAACTGAGTGACTTCCCTTTCACTTTTCACTTTCATGCATTGGAGAAGGAAATGGCAACCCACTCCAGTGTTCTTGCCTGGAGAATCCCAGAGACAGGGGAGCCTGGTGGGCTGCCGTCTATGGGGTCGCACAGAGTCAGACACGACTGAAGTAACTTAGCAGTAGCAGTATCTGTCTCCTGAGAAACCTGTATGCAGGTCAAGAAGCAACAGTTAGAACTGTACATGGAACAACAGACTGGTTCAAAATCGGGAAAGGAGTATATCAAGGCTGTATATTGTCACCCTGCTTATTTAACTTATATGCAGAATGCATCATGTGAAATGCCAGGCTGGATGAAGTACAAGCTGGAATCAATACTGCCGGGAGAAATATCAACAACCTCAGATATGCAGATAATACCACCCTTATGGCAGAAAGCAAAGAACTTAAAAAGCCTCTTGATGAAAGGGAAAGAGGAGAGTGAAAATGTTGGCTTAAAACTCAACATTCAGAAAACTAAGATCATGGCAACTGGTCCCATCAATTCATGGCAAATAGATGAAGAAACAATGGAAACAGTGAGAGCCTTTATTTTGGGGGCTCCAAAATTACTGCAGATGGTGACTGCAGCCATGAAATTAAAAGATGCCTGCTCCTTGGAAGAAAAGCTATGAGAAAGCTAGACAGCATATTAAAAGCAGAGACATCACTTTGCTGACAAAGTTCTGCATAGTCAAAGCAATCGCTTTTCCAGCAGTCATGTATGGATGTAAGAGTTGGACCATATAAGAAGGCTAAATGCCAAAGAATTGACTCTTTTGACCATGGTGCTGAATAAGACTCTTTGGGAGTCCCTTGGAAAGCAAGGAGATCAAACCAGTCAATCCTAAATGAAATCAACCCTGAATATTCACTGAAAGGACGAATGCTGAAGGTGAAGCTCTTAGAGTTTGGCCACCTGATGTGAAGAGACGACTCATTAGAAAAGATCCTGATATCAGGAATGATTGAGGGCAGGAGGAGAAGGGGGTGACGACAAAGGATGAGATGGTTAGCATATCAACTCAACAGACATGAGTCTGAGCTAACTGTGTGATAGAAAAGGACAGGGATGCCTGGCATGCTGCAGTCCAAAGAGTTGGACATGCCCTGGTGACTGAACAACAACAAAAAAACAAGTACATAAAGAAACATTTAACAGAATTACAAAGAGAAATAAACAATTTCAAATCATTGCAGGTCATTTTTAATGCGCCCTTCTCAATAGTATAATTTAGAAGTTTGACTATGATATGTGTATTTGACACACACATCTCCTACATAAACAGAAAATGCTCACTCTTTTCAAATAAACAGAATATTTACAAAAACTGACTATATATCCTAACCCTCAAGGGAAATTTTAACAAATATCTAAGAGTGATATTCATTGGAAGCACTGATGCTGAAGCTTCAATATTTGGCCACCTGATGCAAAGAACTGACTCACTGGAAAAGACCCTGACAGTGGAAAAGACTGAAGGCAGGAGAAGGGGATGACAGAGGATGAGATGGTTGGATGGCATCACCGACTCAATGGACACATGTTTGAGAAAGCTCCGGAGTTGGTAATGGACAGGGAAGCCTGGTGTGCTGCAGTCCATGGGGTTGCAGAGTTGGACACGACTGAGCAACTAAGCTGAACTGAAGAATGATCTTATCATATACTCATCTAATCACAATACAATGAAAATGGAAATAAATTACAAAAATATAGCCTAAGCCCCATAATATTTGGAAGCGAAAAGTCTTTTTACAAGCTGAAGAATAAATCTTAATATAAATTGAATACCACCAAAAGATATAACAGCAGCACCCTTATCTGGGTCCTTGAAGAAGCATGTTCAGCCTCAAATGCATTTATTAGAAAAAAAACAAAGTATGAAGTTAGAAAAAAATCCCACAAAGTAAGCCTCCAAAAGCAGAAGAAATACTAAAGCTAAGAGTAGAAATTTGTGAAAAAGAACATTAAGAAACAATAAAGAGAATCAATAAACCAAACCCTGTTTTCTGGCAAAATGCATTAAACTGCTGACTAGACTAAATGAAAGAAAGAATATAGATATTAACAATCATAGATACAGTAGACATTTTAAAAATACCCAAATTCTCATTCTTAAAATGAGAAATGCAAAAGCTTAATAACTTCACCGTTGCCAGGCCACTGAACCTGAACTTCAGGTTCTGGCTCCTCTGATGACTGCACACAGACCACCACCTCAGCACAAGATCTGTGTGATTCTCAGCAGTTATGCAGCCAGTGGTGCGGAGTCACAGAACTGAGGTCCAGCCCACACTGCCTCATTCTGGTGCAAAGGCCAGAGGAGGTCACAGCATCAGCTTCTCAGGAAATAAACTGGCGTGAGGTGGGGGCCAATTACGTTATCACAAAACTAATCCTCATCTAAAAATAAGGGGACTGATGGCTTCAGCTCACGTAAGAAGACTATTTCTGGCACACACACATCCTTCCCAAGAAAGGCTTCAGTCCCACCCCAGACCCCTCACAAACCTTCTTCAGAAATGCTAATGGTTTTTGAAGGCAAAGTTTTTTCAGATTCAGGGCCAGAAGACAGTTCAATGGGACCCACAGGTTCAACCTATAGAAAAACATACACCACAAAATAACGGTTACAAATTTTACAGTTTGATTATTTCAAAATACCATACATAATTTTACATAGGTTTTTCATATTTGCATTGAAAGAATGCAAATATGAAAGATGAAAGAAGAGGACTGAATCTAATATGAGTTAAATGGTGAGGTTTTTTTAAAGAGGAGTAAATTTTTACTTATTTTGTATCTTAACCAATTTAACCTTTTAAGCAGCTCAGGAAAACTGCATCACAAATTTGAGAATGGGGAGCGAGGTTAACTGCCATCAAGACAAAACTTTCCCTTTTATTTACACAGTTCACCTTTATTTTACTGATTTTTTAATTGAAGCATAATTGACTTACAATGTTATATTAGCTTCAGATGTATCCTACAGTAATTCAATATTTTTATACACTACTCACCATACAAAGCGACACAACATTATTCATTATTCTCCCTGTGCTGTACGTTATATCACTGACGTATTTTCATAATTAGTAATTTGTACCTCTTAATCCCCTTCACCTGTTTCCACCCGTCTCCCACCCACTTCTCTTCCGGCAACCACTGGTTTGTTCTCTGTGTCAACGAATCTGTTTCTGTTTTGTGTTTCAGACAGTCTCTTCAGCAAACAGTGTGGGGAAAACTACTGCTAAGTCACTTCAGTCGTGCCCGACTCTGTGCGAGCCCAGAGACGGCAGCCCACCAGGCTCCCCGTCCCTGGGAATCTCCAGGCAAGAACACTGGAGTGGGGTGCCATTTCCTTCTCCAATGCAGGAAAGTGAAAAGTGAAAGCGAAGTTGCTCGGTCGTGTCCAACCCTCAGCGACCCCATGGACTATAGCCTTCCAGGCTCCTCCGTCCATGGGATTTTCCAGGCAAGAGTGCTGGAGTGGGGTGCCACTGCCTTCTCCGTGGGAAAACTAGACAGCTCCATTTAAAAGAAGGAAACTAGACCATTTTCGTACACCATACACAAAATAAACTCAAAACTGTCTGTTGCTCTTCTCCAGTTACTAAGTTGTGTCTGACTCTTTGCGACCCCATGGATGGCAGCACATCAGGCTTCCTGTTCTTCACCATCTCTCAGAATCTGCTCAAACTCATGTCCATTGAGTTGGTGACGCCATCCAACCATCAGATAAAGACTTAAATGTAAGACCGGAAACTGTACAACTCCTAGAAGAAAACTTGGGCAATAGGCTCTGTGACGTTGGTCTCAGCAATATATTTTTGAATCTGTCTCCTCAGGCAAGTGTAACAACAGCAAAAATAGAGACTGCAACAAACCAGAAAGTTTTTGCACAGTCAAGGAAAGCAACAACAAAACAAAGGCAAGCTACAGACTGGGAGAGAATAATTGCAAATACTCTCTCTGATGAGGGAGTAATATCTAAAATATTAACAGAACTCATACAGCTAAATATTAAAAAAAAAAAAACAATTTAAAATTGGGCACAGGACATGAACAGACATTTTTTCCAAAGGTAACATACAAATAGCCAGTGGGCAGATGAAAAGATGGTCAACATCACAAACCATCTAGGAAATGCAAATCAAAATCATGACGAGCTATCATATGCCGGACAGACTGGCTATTATCAAAAAGACAGACACATGTGTGGAGAAAAGGGAACCCTTGAGCACCACTGGTGGGAAGGAAACTGGTGCAGCCACGATGGAAAACAGTGTGGAAGTACCCCCCAAAATAAAAACAGGTCTACCATGCAATCCAGAAACTCCAATTTGGGGTATTTATCTGAAGAAATCAAAATCTTTCATTTTAAAGATGAGGAATGAGGGCCAGAGAGATGCAGAGACTCTCAAATCCAGCACAGGGACTTGAACCCATACTTTTAAGGTACCTGGTTGGGGGTGTCCACAGTGCCCCCTCAGCTTCTTCCAGGCCTACGGGCCATTTCTTAAACTAAAATGAGCAAGTAAAAAAAAACCTCTGTATTTATGTGTGCATCGAATAGGATGAGAACATTTTAAACCAATATGCCAAACCTTTCATTTAAATAAGTTCTACTTCCTTCAAAGTAGCCACCTCAGAAGACTATATGCTTATTGAGTTTGATCAACCAATATTAGAATTCTTTGTTTGAAATAGCCTCCTAAGCTTGGGCGACAATTATTAATAGCTATTCCATTATTATTATATGAATGTGATTTTATTTCTGTCTGAATATAAAAATGAGAGCACAAAAACAGCCATCAAATAAACGTTTATCAGATGTCTGCCATGCACCAAGTAAAAGACAAATTCTTACCTTCCAATGTGGAAAGGCTGGAGCCGAGAGGGGACCAGTATCAGAATTTGGGGGAACCTTTAAAACACACAAGAGTGTGACCTATGCCCTGCTCCTTGAGAAGCCACCTCCCCGCCCCGCCCTCGTCTCTTTCCCCGCCCCACCCTGGTCAACAGGGCTGGCATATTTAGTCACAAGAAGCCTTGTACCTGTGTGTCCTGACAGCACCCTGTTCATGTGTATTTTTGGTGCACGCATCTATCTTAGGTTCTAAGTTCCTTGAGAGTAGGGACTATGCCTTATTTACTTTCTTATTGCCAGAACTTAGCATAGGGTCCAGCATGTGGTAAAAGCTTGATAAACGTTTGTTAAAGGAATGAATGACTCACCAGATCTGGTGAGTGTGAACAAGCCAGGATCAAGACTAGACTGAGGTGGAAGTAACATACCTGGCTTTACATAAACTAGAAGAGAAGGGAATTTTGAAAGTGATTCCTTGGAATATGGACTTCTAGGGACAATTTCAACACTCAACATTAATTTGGATGTAATAAATCTAAACCTGGATTAAAAACAATAAGGAAAACAACCAACTAAACACCATAATGTCATTACTTAATAGTAATCCTAAAACTAATACAACATTGTAACTCAACTAAACTGCAATAAAAATTAAAAAAACCAAAACAGCAATCCTACACTTCATATGTTATTTTCACTGTAGTTTCACATATATTAAATCTTAACTTTTTAATAATTGCTAAACCTTTGGATTAAAGAAATGCCATAATCCTAATAAATGTATCTCTTACAATATCAACATTCTAGTAACCTGGAATATTTGTTAGGTATGTCGTTGATGGAATTCTTTTTCTGCAAATTTCCATTTTCTATGATTTGTATTTCCTAATATAAGGCTTTAATACATTCAAAATATTTTTACTACTTGTTAATTAACCTTTATTTTATAAACATTTCCTAAAAAAGATAGGATATTTGTATAAAATAAGTAATGGAGACTTCTTTTCTATTTGTCTAACTACCATTATATACCATATAAACATTAATCTCTCTATGATGCATGCTTTTTAAAGATACAGAAAACTTCTAAGGACTACTAATCCCATGCTATAAACTGTTTGAAAGAAACTGAGAATTCAAAATGTAAGGACAACAATGTCTGCAGAGTTATAAAAATCTTGCTGAAGAAAATGATACTCAATTGGAGAGCAGGATTTATCTAAAACCACATTCTGGTTTTGTAATTCATGTATTTATTTTCCTGGCAGAAGTTAAGGGTTCAATTCTTAGAAGCTTAATGCTTAAGCGGTTCTCCATGGGGAGTGACTTTGCCCCTCAGAGGATATTCGTCAATGCCTAGAGACATTTTTGGTTATTAAGGCTAAAGGGAACGCTACTGACAGCTAGTGGGTCAAGACTAGGGATGCTACTAAAATCCTACATGCATGGGATAGATGTCCACAACAGAGAATTACCTGGCCCAAATGTCAACAATGCTGGAGGCTGAGAAACCTTACCTTTTGAAACCCTTTCTCATTATTTTGAAAAATCAAGAGTCTAAAATTATATCACTCTACAAATCTAGTAAGTAGGCTAACAAACAAATAAACAAGTAAAGATAGTCTACCTTCAGACAGTGTCGGTCTGGCACTGTGTGTCTGGGGTAATTGTGCTCTATGTTTTCAGCGAGGTTCTGTATTGCTAAGAGCTGTTCATCAATTTTCTGAAGCTTTGCAGTGAGATGCTCCAGCCGGCGAGCTGCAGGGCTTGGCGCAGGGTGAGTGGTGGGGACTTCCTGCAGCACCTCCCACAGAAGATAGTCTTCTGGAGCATCTGACTTTGAGCTCAGTTCCTTGAAGCGAAAATCTGGCTTCGGAGTATCTAAATATTATTAAAGGTAATATCAGAACTGACTACAATTAAGAAAGAAATTGTAATAGATGCCGACGATTTAATTTCTCGAAGACCTCACTTTAAGTCAATATAACATTCCCTTCTTCCAAATCAGTTTTAATTTAATATATTTAGAAATATCCTCAGCTTCTTGACTTCTGAGATTAGTCTTTGTTATGAGATAAGAATATATAACAGTGTTACCATTACCCCCAAAGCACCAATGAAATCTGAATGTTAATGTTACTTTTACCTTCTGCTACAAAAATATATTTCATCAAAAAGCAACCTTAAAGTCTTTATGACTTTTTCAAACTCTACCTGAAAACCAACAACATCATACAGTAAAAGCTAGGTCCAAGGTAGGCCATTACTGCCTCTATGTGGGATCTCAGGGAAACATTAAGCCTCTCAAGACAAATGAGTCAATGACTCTCTGTACTTCTGAACTCAGCTGATTCTTGTCCCTAATTTGAAACACTTCTTCTGGCCTCTAGGTCTTCTCCTTCCTATCTCACTCTCCCTTCTTAGTCATCATCTTGGACTTTTTTCTGCAACCCACACTCCTTTCACCCTTCAGTATTTCCAGGGCACCAGTCTCAGATCACGGCTCTTCTCACTCCACCCACCCTCTCTGGGTGAGGTCTCAGGCGCACTGCTGCCTCTCACATCCAAACAACTCTGTGAGCTCCAGTTCTAAATCTATCTGTGTCCTGAACATCTTATTCTGCTCTTACTCTGGTTTTCAGTCACTAAGTCATGTCCGACTCTTTGCGAGCCCATGGACTGCAGCATGCCAGGCTCCTCTGTTCTCCACTATATCCCAAAGTTTGCTCAAATCCATGTACACTGAGTTGGTGATGCTATCTAATCATCTCATCCTCTGTCGTTCCCTTCTCCTCCTGCCTTCAGTCTTTCCCAGCATCAAGGTCTTTTCCATGAGTCAGTTGTTTGCATCAGGTGGCCAAAGTATTGAAGCTTCAGCCTCAGTCCTTCCAATGCATATTCAGAGTTGATTTCCTTTAGGATTGACTAGTGTGATCTCCTTGCAGTCCAAGGGACTCTCAAGAGTCTTCTCCAACACCACAGTTCAAAAGGATCAATTCTTTAGCACTCAGCCTTTGTTATGGTTCAGCTCTCACATTCATACATGACTACTGGAAAAAACATAGCTCTAACTATCTGGACCTTTGTTGGCAAAGTGAAGTCTCTTATTTGGCAAAGTGATGTCATCTTATTCAGGCTGTCCCAAAGGCAGGTCAAACCAAACTCACAGCTTTTGCCCTTCTACCCTCTTTCCTCCTGATTCCCCAGCTCAGGGAGCAGCACTATCATTCATCCAGTTTCCCAAGCCAGCTGCCTGAAATGCATTCAAGGTTCTTCTCCTTCCTTCAGTTCCAACATGACACCAAATACTGATGATCTCCTTGCCAATCATCTCCTCATTCCTACCACCACAGCTTAGTCGAAGCTTTCACAACCCAAGGACACCAAACAGTATGAAAGAAAGTCAAAGTGAAGTCGCTAAACCGTGTCCGACTCTTTGCGACCCCATGGACTGTAGCCTACCAGGTTCCATCATCCATGGGATTTTCCAGGCAAGAGTACTGGAGTGGGTTGCCATTTCCTTCTCCAGGAGATCTTCCCAACCCAGGGATTGAAGCCGGGTCTCCCGCATTATAGGCAGACGCTTTACCGTCTGAGCCACCAGGGAAGTCCCAGTCTCTAAATACTTCACTCTTCTCTAACCCAAATTCTACAAAGGCCCCAGAGAGATCTTTTAAAACATAAATCTGATATGGTTCCTTTTCCACCTGAAATCCTTCAGCATTTCTCTAACGCCTTCACCTTAAAAGTTCAAACGCCTCAGAATGAGAGACAATGGCATTGTCTCTCCTAGGCCTTCCTATCCAGCTCTTCTCTTGCTATTTCTTTAAAACAGAAAAACACCAAGCACACTGAACTTTCATTTTCTCAGACTTAGCATCTTGAGTCATCATAAGATCTGTTCTATCTATGTGATCTATTCTATGCAGCTTTCTCTTGCTCAGTCCTACTGTTAAGAGTCCATTTAGGTGTCTCTCCCCTACATGGCCTCAGTCCTTCCCAGAGATGGATTGGATGCTGTATTCCCCAACAATCTCATCCTTATCACCATGATGGCACGTACCATGCCGTCAAGTACTATAGTCACCTCTTTACTTCTCTGCTTTCCTTTCCCCCATATGTGAGCCCACAGGCAGAGAGCTTGGTGTTACTCTCTTCTTTGGTCCCTACATGTTGTCCCTAACTTGGTGCTCAATGAAGGAAGAGATGGTCAGATGAGGCTTATGATGCCTGTCCTACTTGACTCCATAGAGATTTTGTGAAGATCAAATTGTTCAACAAAAAACCATAAAAAATTCGAATGATTAAATAAATGTAAGTAATGATTATATTTCAGTCCCAGGGTAGGAAATTCACCTGTGTCCTGCTGTATGTCTGATGCCGGAGGTGAGATGACACGAGGCTCCTTCACTTCTGTACTGCCCGCTCTCCAGCTGATTCCACCCAGGCAGGATGGAGACACTTTCGCAGGCTTAAAAAATAAATCCACAGTGGAACAGGCAGATTCTACCAAGAATATGAAAAGCATACAAAGACTGATTCTAAACTTATAAATAAAGTATTGAAAAGATTAACAGAACATTTCTAAATGTGAATATAAACATCTAAAACTATAGTGGATTTAGAGGAGAAGAACTAAGAGACAAGAGTAGGGATAACAATGCTATATTAAAGAAGTTTTCAAAAATGTTTTAAATTTATTTTAAAAGTAGGAAAAATTATTACCTTTACTCTTCAGGTTGTCATGAGTCGGGGAATAGCATTAGTAACTGAAGCTGCCATGTAATGTAATTCTGCAGAAGACGGGACTTCTAGACAATCACTGTGTTGCTTGATATTATCTGAAGGCTCTTCCTTGACAGGTAATTCCTGTAGATCATCAGCTTCAATGTCAATCACATTTATGTAAGTGTGTCCAACCTGAGCCAAAACATATAAAATCAAAGAGGGTTACATTCCTTTTATTTACATGGCCATTCCACCCTATCCTTACCCAAAATTTAATTCTCAAGGCTATAGGAGCTTACATGAGCCTAACTTAAGGAAAACTGCAAGAATTGTGTGTTATAGTCTTAGTTTACAATATCTGGAGGCATAACATTTAAATATTAAACTAAACTTTGACCTTTCCAACAAATCTACGTAGGTGAGACTTTTTGGCCTTATTTCATCTGTACAAGTGAATAATGCGGATGACCATGATACATTTTAGCACAAAGGTATTATTAAAACTTTCAAATTTAGTACCGTATCAGATGCTGAAGGTGACAGAGGTTTCTCTGATATTTCGGTGGGAAGTCTGAGATTTAAACATATATCTGGAGCCAAAAGTTGAGGAACATTCAAAGTTTCATGTTCTAAAAATCAAGATAGTAAAAAAATTCCCGTAAATAGTTCTACATCATTAACTTTGTAAGAACAAGTTAGCAACAAACAACATTAAAAGTATTTGCTGAAAATCTAAGTAGAAGTTTCTTTGTATAAATAAAGAAAATTCTATTCTACTCTGGTGGCAAGATTATATTTAATCTAGACTAATTCATAATTGAATGCAGACTGACTACAGTTTTTCTCATATGAATGATTCATAAGAATAAGGAAATATCTAAGTCATACCAAGAAAATGCTATAATTTCCTTTTTCCATTTCAGATATATGAAGTCATTTTTGTTTAACATTTCAATAAAACCAGATTTTAGGAAATTAATCATAGCAAATTTTTTTACTTTCAACACTGCTTCTTGTTGTTTATTTGGTTAAACAGCTTTATTGAGACATAATTCACCTCCTTTAAAAATGTATAACATAGGCCAAAGAACTAAATAGGCATTTCTCCAAAGAAGACATACAGATGGCTAACAAACACATGAAAAGATGTTCAACATCACTCATTATCAGAGAAATGCAAATCAAGACCACAATGAGGTACCATTTCACACCAGTCAGAATGGCTGCGATCCAAAAGTCTACAAGCAATAAATGCTGGAGAGGGTGTGGAGAAAAGGGAACCCTCTTACACTGCTGGTGGGAATGCAAACTAGTACAGCCATTATGGAAAACAGTGTGGAGATTCCTTAAAAAATTGCAAATATAACTGCCTTATGACCCAGCAATCCCACTGCTGGGCATACACACTGAGGAAACCAGAAGTGAAAGAGACACATGTACCCCAATGTTCATTGCAGCACTGTTTATAATAGCCAGGACATGGAAGCAACCTAGATGTCCATCAGCAGATGAATGGATAAGAAAGCTGTGGTACATATACACTATGGAATACTACTCAGCCCTTAAAAAGAATAAATTTGACTCAGTTCTAATGAGATGGATGGAATTGGAACTGATTATACAGAGTGAAGTAAGCCAGAAAGAAAAACACCAATACAGTACACTGACACATATATATGGAATTTAGAAGACAGTAATGATGACCCTATATGTGAGACAACAAGAGACACAGAGGTATAGAGTGGACTTCTGGACTCTGAGGGAGAGGGAAAGGGTGGGATGGTATGGGAGAATGGCAATGAAACATGTATATTTTCCTGTAAGAAACGAAACGCTAATCTATGTTCAATGTAGGATGCAGGAGGCATGGGGCTGATGCACAAGATGATTCAAGTAGAGGATGGGGGGTGGGAGGTGGGAGGGGGATTTGGCATTGGGAGATTGTGTTCACCTATGGCTGATTCGTGTCAATGTATGGCAAAACAAATACAGTATTGTAATTAAAAAAATAAATAAATTTAATTTAAAAAAATAAAAATAAACTCTAAAAAAAAATGTATAACATATACATATGCATGCATGTATATATATATGTATGCATATATAAAAATGTATAACTCAAATGTATAACTCAGTAGTTCTTAGTATATATAGAAGTGAAGTGAAGTGAAGTCGTTCAGTTATGTCCAACTCTTAGTGACCCCATGGACTGTAGCCTACCAGGCTCCTCAGTCCATGGGATTTTCCAGGCAAGAGTCCTGGAGTGCGTTGCCATTTCCTTCTCCAGGGGATCTTCCCGACCCAGGGATCGAACCCGGGTCTCCCGCATTGTAGGCAGACGCTTTACCATCTGAGCCACCAGGGAAGCCCCAGTATATATAGAGACCGTAGCTAAATCATACCACTTAAAAAGTTTTATATCTTAATTTTATTGAAGACATTAGCTTCTTATTCAAAACAATAAAGACGTCTATCACAATAGGTCAGCAGCCTAACTGTGCTTTTGTCCTATGACTCTAATCTTATTTCCTAGCACCATATTTTTAATAGAACATTACTTTCAAATTTCACAAGCAAAATCTAACTCACTGCAGTACTGAGTACCGAAAATTTGGTGCCAAAGCTTGAATTTAAACCACATGACAAGCATAAAACTAGAAAAATGAAAAACCATTTTATATGGGGGGTGGTAACTCCTGTTTTAGCCATCATAAGACGTAACGTTTAATTAGTCATGCTGTTCTCAGAAAAAAAAAAGAAAGAAAGAAATCACACCTGATATGGAAGAAATGACTTGCTGATTTTTATGACATTCAGAAACAACTTCTTGAGAAGCAGCTTCTTGATATCAATGAGGAGATTTGTGACAAAAAAGAGAAAACAGAAAAGAGACTTTACAACCACAGGAAAAATATACAAGCACAGACTTTTTAAAAATATATTTTGCATAAAAAGTGGTAGAAAACTAGACTGACAGCTTAAGAATTTAATTTCTTAATTAATTTTAATTTTATTACTATTTATATTCTGGGCCTGATCACCTGGATGAATAACAAACTTCCAGCAAATAGCTGCTGACTTGAGAAGACAACAGAGCAGCAAAGTGCTTCCAGGCTTTCTCAAAGATCTATTCAAGAATGTTTCTCAAATGCACGGTGAACATTTGTATCAAAAACATCTTATTAAAAAACAATCTTATACATGCTCAACCTCATTCAGAAAGAAATAAAAACTAAACTAACAGATGCTTTTTAATCAACTGGATTGGTAAAGGGTAAAAGAATTATTAGCTAAATCATAGTGATGACCACAAGAGGGAAAAAGGGTTCTTTGCAAGAAGTTGCTCACAGGAGCACCATTTGTAGGAGAAAAATACTGGGGGCCACCTAATACATTCATTCCTTACATTAATGAAGAAGCTTATTGGGCAAAATTCCAAACATGAGCTCCTCCAACATGTATTTCCTCTATTTCTGGTCACAGTTACATCTGTTCTTCCCACACTAAACACAGCCTAGTCTTCCTCTTCAAATTCAACGTCAGGCCTCTCAATCTTACGCATGAAATTCTAGTAAAGTCAATTATGGCATAGAGAACCCAAACTAAAAATACTGTGTCTACTGATTTATGATGTAATCCATGGCATTTTTAAACAAGTATCTATTATATTTTAGTAAAGTTATCATAAATTCTGTTTAAAATTTGTAAAGTATATACCAGGGTTAGGAACAAGAACCTGGGGTGAGAAACTAATATCACATAATTTTAAATTCCCCTTAAATTATTGTTTTGAAAAAAGTAGGCCTATATTAAAGGTTAAAAATATATGAATTTTAAAGATTAAAGTAAAATAGCATTTTACCTGGGTCTGTATTTGTACTTGCATCCTGACATTCTTTAGCTTTCTTTTTCACAGAGGCCATGAAATGCAGTCCAGCGGAAGTACTGATGTCATCTTGGAGCGTTTCTTAAATATAACAACAAAACATTGGATGCAAGCATTGAGAAGCCAATATATCACCAGGAGCCAAGAAACAGAGTACCTGCTTCAAGGGAGGTGAGGTATGCGGTATCAAGATGTTATCAAAATGGAATTTCTGAGTGAAGTGCTATCTAAGTTGACCCTCACAGACAGTTTAATGGAATCAAAATCAAAATTGTCGAAGACTCTGTATGCCCAGGCTAGAAACCTGTTATTCTGGCTGAGGGAGATCCAGTAGAAGTTGTTAGGCAGGGAAATGATTTGGGAAGACTGCTGCTGCTGCTGCCACGCTTCAGTCGTGTCTGACTCTGTGTGACCCCACAGACAGCAGCCCACTAGACTCTTCTGTCCCTGGGAAACTCCAGGCAAGAATACTGGAGTGGGCTGCCATTTCCTTCTCCATATGGTGAGACTAGTGTTCTAGAAAAAACCACCCAGCCAGTGTGTGAAAAATAAATTCGAGTGGATAAAAGAAAGGCAATCAGATAGATGAGGCTGCTGCAGCAGTTCAAATACACACCCAATAATGGCGAGGAATAACAGGGAGAGGATAAATTTAAAAATTATAAAGAAAGTAAAAAAAACAAGGAAAAAGAAAGAAGGAAAGAACTGGCTATTGACTGGATGAGATGGGGAGGGGAAAGCAGAATTCAGAAGAGCGTGTGTTTCAGGGTTTAGTTGGCAGTGACGCAGATGGGAGACAGAGATCACAGGAGGGTGGGGAGGGATGATGAATTCAGACTTGTAATTTCTACCCTGGAGGGAAAGATCAACAGGAAGCAGAATCAAAGTCCGAACACTATTACGGGAGTTTGGGTTCAGAGGTGGATTTTTCTGGGACATCACCCAGGAGTCTGAGCAGAATGAAAGAGTATCAGTGATGGCACATGGTAGTATAATGAAAAAATATATATTTGGTCTTTGTCCTTAGTTCCAGGCACGGAATTCCATAAGCCCTTGGAAGTTCCTGAGCGGTAGGAACATGTTTTGTTATTCCTGATGAGCCCCTTTTGATCGTATCTGCCTTTGGGCCAATGAGGTGACCCTGCAGGCCCCTAGACAGTTTCAGGAAGGGTGCTGCTCACCAGAGAAACCCACTGTCAGCCCTGCCCCACACCCACCTCCAGCGAAGGGAGAGCGACCGGAGTCCAACCTTTCCATGGAGTGAGAGTTCAGGAAAAACCCTGAGACAGCAAGGCTGACATCTGCGTCACCTGCATCGGCAGGCGGATTCTTTACCACTGAGCCACCAGGGACGCCCAAATACCTTAATACTAGTATGTAAAAACAAGTAAGTTATAAACAACCAGAGGAGGCATTATTTATACAAAGACATAGATAGATAGGGCTTCCCTGGTGGCTCAGTGATAAAGGACCTGCAATGCAGGAAACCTGGATTCGATCCCTGGATCAGGAAGATTCCCTTGAGGAGGAAATGGCAATCCACTCCAGTATTCTTGCTTGGGAAATCCCTTGGACAGGGGAGCCTGGTGGGCTAGGTCCATGGAGTCGCAAAAAAGTCAGACATGACTTAAGAGACTGTCTTTCATACGGATAGATATAGATATATTTATAGATACACATGAGTACAGATATTTTGAAAATAAATCCAAAAGAATACTATTTGCATTTTCTAAAATTTCTCCAATTAATAAATAGTATTACCTTTGTGAAGAGAAAGAATGTTATTAAGAATGAAAGAGAACAGGGTTTTAAGACAAGAGAATGGGGAGCAAGAACACCAGATGGATTAGGAAGCTGAGAGATGGAAGCTACGTGGGTAAGGAGATGACAGCTCGGCACACAGAGGCCTGATGTTGGGCCGAGGCACCAAGGAATGGAGGGAGCACCAAGGAATGGAGGGAGCACCAAGGAATGGAGGGAGCACCAAGGAATGGAGGGAGCACCAAGGAATGGAGGGAGCACCAAGGAATGGAGGGAGCACCAGGTCAAGGGTCAAGTGAAGGAACAGGGTAACAGACGTAAGGTGACTTTCAAGGTAAAAATCTTGACCAAACAAATGAATGGTCATAGCAATGATAGGAAATGCCAGTTTAAAATCTGACTTTTTTATTTTTGCGGGGCTTGCAGGATCTCAGTTCCCGATCAGGGACTGAACTTGGGCCATGGCAATGAAAGTTTGGAATCCTAACCATGAGGTCACCAGGTAATTCTTGCGGACATGCTGAATTTAAGGAGAAAGTAGCAAAGAAAGATGACACAGGGTAGGTGTGTATCTGAGTGTCACCAAAATAATTTAAAAGCTGAAGTTGTGACAGTGAATAAGCCTAGCAGCATAAGAACATTTGTGTGTACATGTGTGAAAAACACTGGGGAGAAAGCCTTGGGGGAACACATACATTCAAAGGCAAGAAATGAATGGATCAATTCAAGAAGGAAAAGAATTTACAGTGTATAAACAAGTCCTCTTCTCCGAACGAATTCCTTTAATGTATATGTATTTTCTATGACTAATTTGACTCCAGGCATTTTCTCCCATAGTTTCCTTTTGGGCCTCATATATCAATATC
Source organism: Nanger dama (assembly GCA_917880005.1). Taxonomy (NCBI): domain Eukaryota; kingdom Metazoa; phylum Chordata; class Mammalia; order Artiodactyla; family Bovidae; genus Nanger; species Nanger dama. Next base: position 2,334,704 of record CAKJTW010000040.1, read on the forward strand.
TTATTTGAGAATCTAACTAATTGCATTGCTCTACTGTAGGGGCTGATAAACTCTTTCTGGAAAGGGCCAGATAATAAATCTTTAGGCTTTGTGAACCATATGGTCCCTTTTGCAACAAATGAACCCTGCTGCAGTGTGAAAGCTGTCATAGACAATATGTAAATAAATGGGCATCAGTTAAACTTGATTTACAAAAACAAGTGTGGGCAACTCACAGTACTTTTGCCTAGAGAATTCCATGGACAGAGGAGCCTGGTGAGCTACAGTTCATGGGGTTTCAAAGAGTTGGACACGACTGAGCGACTAACACACACGCACATACATACACACACACACACACACACACCCCTGAAACACAACATTGTAAATTAACTGTAGTCCAATATAAAAGTTAAAAACAAAACAAAACAGGTGTGGTCCAGGTCTGGCCTTTGGGTCACAGTCTGTCAACCACTGCGCTAATGGATAACACAGCAAAACACACATACACGGACAGACACACACACCATCCTGTCATAGACGACGTGAAAATTACTTGGTCTCATAAACATATTTTTAGAAAGCTGATTTTAACTCTGAATGGAGACATGACATTAATCATGCATATACATACCAAAAGGAATGTCAAAGTCTTCCAAAGGCTGGGAACCATGATGTTCTTGTCGCTCCTAAATGAATCCCAGATGGTCAATTTATGACTAACTCAAAGACATATATTATTTTGAAAACAATATTTAATAGCTATGAGGAATGTTGATTTGGGGGGTTTAGTTTCAAATCTTATAACTCTAGAAATATTTATTTATTCTATCAAATTGTTTATTCTATCAAAGTAATTCCACAGGTGTTCATGAAATTCACAGATCAAGCAACAAAAAGAGCATTACCAATTTAATGCAGTTACTAAATTACAATATGCCATTTTCTCCTGAAGACTAGCTTTAACTCTCAAATAGTATCAAAACTATTCAAGGACTCGACACTTTACTAAGTGCTGCCAGACACGTTCTTGAGGACTTACTGAAAGAGCATACTAAGATTCAAGTAAACAAAACTATTTCTGTTTTATTTAATCTTCTGTTGCATATACAGGTAAACAGTCAACAAATTTAGAAGCAATGTTTGCAAAGATCTGACATAAAATAGAGGCTGTATAAAAAACCTATGTTGGGGAAACTCTAGAGGCATCTAAAAGAGATGGGTGAAGCTATCACAGGATAAACCCACAATATGCATTAAGCTGTCACAGAAAAAAAATACAAAGTCACATAAGCAGATGATCTAAACTACAGTTTTTGATTTACCAACAAGTTGCTTTTCATATTCATAACTTTATGTCTATTCTGTATGGAGGGATGCACTCAGGACTTTTGTACTTAATGATGTTAACACATTATTGGCCAGGGGATTCTTGCAGAAACTAATGCCTGTAGCTAGTGATTTGTTATGTAAGTAAATGTTCAAACGTCTCTGGTCAATAATGTTTGGGTAACATAAAAGTGTTAATACGCCTCTGGTCAATACGTTGTTAAGATCCTCCTAGTCACAATCAGAAGCTTCTAGCAATCAGATGACTAAATAAACCACAGACACCAGGGAAGAATGCACTGCAGTTTTCTGTACCTTGGGTTTCACAGCTACTTCTGAATCATTATCATTAATGATGATATCCTCCGGTTGGAAAGTCACACTTGGTTTTCTCCTTAGTTTCTCTGATCTTTCTTCTTGCAGTTCTTTTTAGCTCGTCGTCTTTGTCTGTTAAAAATCACAGTGTAAAGCATATTTTTACTATTTTAGGAATATCAGTTTTTCATCTGTATCATGCTATATAGGAAGACAGTTATGCAAATTATGTCAATAGATTATTTTCAGTGGCATTTAATTAAATTAGCAAGATATTCTGCTAGAATAAATACAAGCAAAAGTCAGGAACACCAGAAAGTTACTTCTAGTTCCCTACTACTGAACTGACTTTTCTGTTAGTCATGAGAAACTCAGGTTAGAGTTACACATTTCAGGTAATTTTCAAATTCTCTTTTCTGCAGATTTGAAGCTGGCCCTGGAAACCCTATTAGATACCACCTATTTAAAGAAGTCAGGCAAACTCAGGCTCCAAGGAGGGAACCACAGGGAGGAGGAAGGAAGGCCCAAAAAGCTACAAGGAAAACTTACTTTGAAGAAGGTTTACTTAGAAAATATGGAAGGAAAGAACCATTTCTGGAAAGAGAGCCCTGGTAGTAGATTTTAGGGCCTGATAAACATGAAATTTTTAAACATATCTTCTAGACTAAGTAAAAATCCACCATGAATACATGTCTCGAGCATCCATTATTAATGAAACACTACATATGCTCTTCATGAAAAGTCACGGCCTTGCTTTTCACATGCACATTTCTTAGTGCCCTGAAACAATTCACACCACTAAATATGGTAAGATGAATAATACTAAACGTTATGTCATGATACCAAATATTTGCTGCAAAAGATGACTGCTCATCCTGTTAAAGAAAAAGGTAAAAGAAGCCTCCAGCCTACTGAATGCCAGGAAAGAATTCCTTAATAGCATGTAAAAATACTAGTATCTGTCTCTCACATTATAGGAATTTTTCTCATCACAAGATGTATTCAAACACATGATACTTGACAAGGAAACTGAATATGCAATTATGTATAGGCTGAGAGGTTGAACCAGATAATCTCCATCTATTTAACTGTATTATTGTCACTAATAATAAGCTTGTCAGTATGTTTGCAGGTATTTGCTCAAATAAAATTTCACTTAAAACTTGCCTTTTTTACTGTCCTTCCCTTGTCTCAATTCAGATGATTCTATTTCGACCTTTAGAAGCTGGAGATGTCCAGGATCACCTTGTTCAAAGAAATTATGTGTCAAGTTCTGTTGCCTTTGTTTAAATGCAATGAGGTTTTCAAGTGGAATAAGTTGTGCTTTTGGTACTATAGAAAAGAAACAAAAGGACAGTAATTTAAAATTATAAACATGTCAACTAGACAACATGTTAATAAAAACTGAGAGAAATGTTTGTTTAAACTAAGATGTGCAAGTGACAGAACGTGTCAAAGTTAACAAATACAATGAGTATCCAGATCTTAAGTATAAATGATTTTAGAAATCATTTCTGAAACTTTCTACTGAGCATTTCAGAAATTTTTCTAGAAGTTCTCATTTTCTTAATTTCTTTTTCATATTAAGAATCTTACTTCTTACAATTACAAATTAAGTTAAATAATGCCTAGCTTGGATTTAAAATTCTTTGGAACTGGAGGATGCATAGGGGTGGAGATTATGGATGGAACACATAAGCGATACGTTGGTAAAGACTGTTGTTGGGTGATGGTATAACTTGGGGGTTTATTACACTAATTTTTTTTAAGTCTTTAAAACCTTCCAAAAACATATACTTCTTTACTCCTTCAATTCTTTCCTTTTGTTCATAATATGTTCAGAAGAAAAGGAGGCATGATAAGTATTTTTTCTAAGGAATGACCACTTCTTTTCCCAGTACCATTTTAGAATCTTAGAAGGGTACCAGAGAATGAATTACTCAACTATACTGATTTAACAGAAGTAGAACCTGAACAGTCTGAATCTCATTAATCAAAGGTTACAACTTTAAACAGGACTTGCTGCTGCTGCTGCTAAGTCGCTTCAGTCATGTCCGACTCTGTGCGACCCCATAGACGGCAGCCCACCAGGCTCCTCTATCCCTGGGACTCCCCAGGCCAAGAACACTGGAGTGGGTTGCCATTTCCTTCTCCAATGCATGAAAGAGAAAAGTGAAAGTGAAGTCGCTCAGTCGTGTCCAACTCAGCGACCCCATGGACTGCAGCCCACCAGGCTCCTCTGTCCATGTGGGTTTATAAAGATTTAATCTTTGTGTTTTAAGTATTTAAAAAAGAAACATTTTTTTAAATAAGTAAAACTACTTACAGATCTGGGTCTATTTAACAATTTTAACCTGTAATAGATTTGAAGGAAATCATATTACAATTGCTAGGAACCTCAAACAATGCTCTCTCACTCTAGACAGAAACACACACACACACATACACACTCCCCTACACGTACAAATAAGAATACCAGTCATATTATTTTACTTATTTCTTCTCTGAGCAGGATCTCAGACATATCTATGAAAGGTCTGGAAAACTCTGGCACTGATGTACAAGAAAGACCTAAAACCTCTGTGTGTGCTTAATTGCTTCAGTCGTGTCCAACTCTGCGATCTCACAGACTATAGCCCACCAGGCTCCTGTCCATGAGATTCTCCATGCAAGAATACTGGAGTGGGTTGCCATTTCCTTCCCCAGGGCATCTTCCCCACCCAGGGATCAAACCCATGAGTCTTATGTCTCCTGCATTGGCAGGCAGGTTCTTTACCACTAGTGCCACCTGGGAAGCCCTAAAACCTTTAAGATACCCCATTATTAGTTTAAATCAAATCTGTATATTATTTCCAGTAACAGAAGCATTATTTTTTGAAAAATAAATGTGTTAAACCTTTTCACTGAGTACACATTTATGCCATGAAAAATGTAGGAATGTGCTCTTGCAACACTCTGCAAAAATCATTACCATATTTTCTGGGCCTAGACATGAATGAAGTAATGCCAGTCTTGGGCATTTTCTTTCTTCTGCCATGGTTCTAACAGGTATTGATGGAACTGTGATGGATGCTCTTGAGGTAGAAGAAAACATGTAAGGAGGTTTAAGTTGCAGGTACAATAAAGGAAGTCCAGAGGAATTCTGAGAAGATATCTCAAAGGGTCCTGGTCTAACATCAAAAATTTTTTCTGGTTTCATAAATGGTTTAGAGTCCTGCTGAGGTGTCAAGTTTTCTTGTCCAACACACTGATCCAAGTTCACATGCTTTGGGATTTCTTTAATTATTGTTTCTGCCCATTTTTTCGGCTCAACTGCTTTTTTTATGGCTTCAGTATTATACTGGCTCAGATTCAAATGGGACACTGTAGTAGTGGTCGTTGCTGTCTTTGGCAAAGGAGGCTGTGAGAAATCAGATAATCCCCAAGCCTCTCTAGGCTGTGGCAGAGGACTGAAGGGAAGTTGAGGAACTCTTTCTTTCTGGAAGGAAATGGGCTTAAATTCAGGCTTGGGCTGAAATTGAAGCAAAGGGAAACCATCACTAGGTCTGGAAGTATTTCCATTGGGGATAAGTCTAGGTATCTTTGGAATGGCAGAAGATGTGGACAAAAGGTGGAGGTGACTGTTTCCAGCAGGGACTGGAGACAAAGAAGTGGTTGGTAAGCTGTGAGATGCTGGAGTTAGTCCTCTATTCTGAGGCTGACGTTCTGGTTGACAAAAAGGAACACTCCCATGTGGAACATTCTGGAAGAGAAAGGAAAAACTATGATGTAATTTTAAAATATATTACAAACTCCTTATTTGTAAATACTGTTCAATATGTTTTAGAGTGGGTAGAATATAACAACTACTAAATAACTCATTTTCTCAAATAACCAACCATTGAAACTATGTGGAAAACGTCAGTGGTATTTTAAAATGCATTACCTCTAAGTTTCCATTACTATTTTCATTGGATTGCACAATTTCTTTATGGCAGTGTGGGCTGTTCTTGCCAGGCTCTCTGGCATATTCTCCCATGGGTTGTGGTTTAATGAAAAATCGCTCCTTCAGATTTCTACTGGTGTCTCCAACATCAGTACTCTCTCTCGTGGGGTTTGATCCTTGGCTTCCCACCAAATGCACAGACTGAGACTGTTGTAGAAGCTGAATATCTGGGAGGTTAGCAAAGGATGATCCTACTATTTGCATGAGGCTCATGAAGTTGATCTGTTGCAGCTAGAATAAAATAAAAATTACAGAAACATCTTAAAATCTAATGAAAAGACCCAAAGAGCAACAATTATCTGAGTATTCCAAAATAGTCATACTTCCATCTTAGTCACAAGCATAAGTGCTGAGTATGAAGCATAGCTGGGAGAGAACTAAAAAAAAAGGAAAAGAAGACTAGCTTCCTGTCTTCAAGGAGGAGTCAGCTAGGAGTATGAACTCATAATGCAACTTGAGACTACCTGTGAAGCAGTTTACACAAATATCCCAGGGATCATAAAGGAGAGAGCTGATGGAGCAGGTAAGGATAACTAGATCGCCAAAATTTTTTAAATTTTATTTATTTTGTGGGTGAGGATAATCAAAGAAGAACTCCTAAATGGGTGTGGGAAAGGTTTTCACAAAAGAAAAAGTAGAGTTCAGGAAACAGGCGAAGAGTAAGGAATTCCCGTGAAAGGGCTATTCGAGTGAAAGGCAAAGGTATGCACAGTGGTTGACAAACCTCGCACAACAGAATCACTTGAGGAGCAGTTTAAAAATCCCCACGGCCAGGTCATACCCCATGCCAATAAAATCGGAGCCTCCGGGGGATCTGAGCCAGGATGAGTAGTTTTTAGGATGATGAGGTGACTTCAATGTGCAGAAAAGCTTCCGGATCACTAGTACACACACTGGCTTGGATGGAGCAGGAAGTTTACCGCTAATGAGAAGAGAGGCTAGCACAGCGGCTCCCCAGCTGCAGCGTGTCAGCGTCACCTGAGGACTTGCGCTTTCTCAGGAGCACCATCCCCAGAGCTTAAACCCAGTCGGTCTGGGATGGGGGCCTGACAACCTGTGTGTCAAATATCTCAGTGATGCTGATGCTTAGGGTTCAGAGCCCACACTCTGAGGACCACTAGACTTGGGAGAGTATGGTGGGAAAAGAGGAGTACTCTTTTCTGTACTTTACAAAACAAGCCAAGAAGACCCTGCAGGCCCTTTTTTTTTTTTTTTTAATTTAGGTTCCCCAGACTTATAGACATGGGGCAGTTGGGGGAGGAAAGAGAGGGTGGGGCAAATGGAGAGAGTAACACGAAATATACACATTATCATAAGTAAACTAGATAGCCAATGGGAATTTGCTGTATGACTAGGGAACTCAAACCCAGGCTCTGTAACAACCTAGAGGGGTGGGATGGGGTGGGAGGTTCAAGAGGGAGGAGACATAGGTACATCCATGGCTGATTCATGTTGCTGTATGACAGAAACCAATACAATATTGTAAAGCAATTACCCTTCAATTAAAAACAAATTTAATAAAAAATGGATGTTCCCTTCAATTATAAAGAAATACATGCTTATTACATAAAAAAGCATAAAAAAAGAAAATAAAAAATGATACATAATCCTATTCCCAAAGATAACTAGTATCAACATTTTTGGCACATCTCCTTTTACTCTTTATATTTGAACACATGATTGGTATCATAGAGTACATAAATTGTACCTGAAATTCATTGAAGATTTTTAGAAAAGTAACAGCATACATACAGACATACAGCATAGGCAAAAGAATCAAGAAGACACTGGACATGCACAGTGAAAGGGGAAAGATGGCTCTCTAAGACAGTGACTCTTAATCTTTTGTGTGTATCAGAATTATCTTGAGAACTTGTTAAATATTCAGAGCAGTGACCAGCAAAGACTCTAGGTAATCCAGAAAACAAGTTTGACAAATGCCTCCAAAACTTTAAGCAGGGGGCTTCCTGGCAGTCCAGTGGCTGGGGCTCTGTGCTTCCAGTGCAGGGGGCATGGCTTCAAGCTCTGGTCAGGGATCAAGATTCCACAGTTTGGCCAATAAATAAAAAATAAGTAATATGTGAAAATTATAAACAAAAAAATTAAACTTTAACCTGGTAAAACAGGTGATGCTACTAAAGAGAAAAGGGAAATAAGAGACTCAGAAGAATAAGAATAAAATCAGTTTCAAGAAGTTCCACGGGATGGTGGAGCATGCTAAAAAGTCTTTGTTATCAGGGCCCATAAATTCAAAGAGAAAATTAGTGCCCTGAATTGCCAGTACAGAAATGGTACACTGCCTCACATAAAAGGTATGAAAGTGTTTGCAGAATACACGAAGAAAAGAACAGATGTGAGGGGAATTAATGTACACGCAATACAACAGAAAAGGGAAAGGGTAATAATTTTAAATTGGTAGAGAGAGAAAAGGATACCAGGTGAGAAAAAGATGACGGAAGGCAAAGCGAAGAAAACTTTAAATGCAGGTGACAATTTCAAGCCAAATATGATGTGACAGGCTGTGTCAGAAAGTAAACTGATTCAGATAGCTTTGAGCAGGGGTTGGCTGGTCTGTCAGCCACCTCACTTTCGTCAGCAGCTCTGGATTCCCAAGAGCTCAGAAAAAAGAAGTCATCAGGAGAAGTAGGGGACACAGTTGAGACTCTAGGCCCTAGAACTGGGACTTCTGAATAACAAAGAAAAGTGCCCAAAGCAGGGAAACCCTGCGATTTAACTTTACCTCCTCAGACTCCGAAAGTTTGTTCGTAGTTTAAAACCTGACGTAAATACCATGTGTAGACTTACCTGGTTAAACAGAGATGTGCTTACCTGAACTAATTTAAACATTTCGTCTTGGAGCATTTGCCTAACAGAGTCGGAAGACTGTGATAACTGAGCGCTGGGCTCATTTCTCTGGGTTGGCTGAGCTGCTGGTCCAGGCGTTTGTGAAGCCACTGTGACTCCGTTTGATGCCAAAGGTGGAGCTGAGGAAGATTCATCTTTACATGCAGAGGCTGGAGTACTATGTGGAAGCATATGAATAAAAAGCACACATTAATCAAGAAAAAAAACCAACCACATTCGGTGTTTATGAGCTGAGTATTTTGATCCTACTTTTTATTCTATTTTAAAAGCTTTCTGGAAGTTTTCAGGAAACTTAAACCCTAAAGCCTATCTCACTGTGTCCCTCAGCCCCCAGACACAGCTGTCATCAGCAGAGCTGCTCATCCAAATGCCGTAACCAAGGGACATGTGATGTCTAGCCAGCCATGGCCCCGCCCTACGGTGTTACAATGCCCAGGTCAGCTCACACATTTATTTTACTTGCTTGGTACCTGTAGGCATCTGAGTTTGAGACCTGTGCGATCATTCTGATTAGCTGGACAGCCGATGTCATTTGGGTTAGGAATATACTTCTTGGATTAAATTTAAAGATCCAGAGTGGATTTAAGAAAACTGTGGAAAGTATGGGTTGAGAAATACGTTTAATTCTGGGCTTCCCTGGGGTCTCAGTGGTAAAGAATCCACTTGCCACTGCAGGAGACACAGGTTCAATCCCTGACATGCCACGGAGCAACTACGCCCGTGCGCCACATCCCCTGAGCCTGTGCTCGAGAGCCTGGGAACCACAACTTCCAAGCACACGTGCCCTAAGGCCTGTGAAGTCAGCGCAATGCGAAGCCTGAGCGCTGCAACTAAAGACTAGTCCCCACTTGAGCATCTAGAGAGAAGTTCGCACAGCAACAGAGAACCAGCACAGCCAAAAATAAATAAATGTATTTTTAAAAATATGTTTAATTCTAACATAGGTAGAGCAGACTTCTGCTGTTCTTCAATTAATGTGAAACAATAGGATTGTGAATATTTCATTTCCAAACAAATCAGAGAGTTTACATTAATAACTAAATCCTAACAAAAAATGCTTACTTAGAAATAAAAATGAAAAGTCAAAGTAAGTTTTTGTTTTAAATAAAATGATTGTTTGAGGATGATTCCTTAAAACACAAGAGGTATTCAATGTTTTAAACGTATATCAATATAGGGAGCAGGTACTATCATGTCCAAATGAACTGATCACTGTCTCTAAAAAAGAAAATAACATATTAAACTGTGTTTAGATTTATTTGGATTTACACTCATTCCGTTTCAGCAATAATATGAGCCTTTTTATTAAGCATGTGCTCAATAACAGAATTCTATTTGGGAGATCCATGAAGAACAGACATTACAACCTACTTTCCTGTTTTAACACAACTTTATTGGCCTTTGCTTTTTAATAAGTAGCAAGGAGATAAATTTTAATTATGGAGAATTTTTCTAAAGCAAATTTACACTGTATCATTCTCTGATTTCAACACCATTTATACACTTCAACCATTGAAAAAGAAATTCAAACGGTAGAATTGGATGACTATTCTATGAGAGAATTAAAGGCATTTGATATTTCATGAGAAATCTGCCAAAGGCTGAACATGAGCAAGAACTACCTCTTTCAATAACATACCCATGACTTCTCTTTTTTGGAAGAGACTTGTTCTAAAATAGTTCCTGCATGCCTTAAAAACACAACTGTTACAGGAAAATCTTTCAGTGAGAAACGTAAAGTTGTCAGAAATGGATACCTATTTTGATCTTTCAATGCGTAATGTTGATTTCACTTTACTCTCTTAGTTTTTGGTCAAGATGTTCAGTAATTGTTTCAGAATGGTACAGCAGGCATCATTTTTAAAATCTTTTCTATTTGTAATTATATCAGAATGGTACAGTAGGCAAAAATGCTTACCTAGAAACTTCTGAATTTGTATCTACACAAAATGAATGAGGAATGATGTGTTCAAGATCTGTAGAGGCTTCAATCATACTATAATTAAAGATTAAAAATCAATTAGGAAGATACTTTTTACATTATCTAAGATACAGGTGATCTAAGGCTCAGCCATCTAGGAGTCTAAATAAACATCCTCTAATCTTCTGTAATGCTTAGCTCATAATTGCAATCTATTTACATTTGTCTCCATAGCAATAGTAAGAGATTCAAATAAAAGCAAAGAATTTGTCTGGATGGCTTTAATAAATAACTTGAACATTATTAAATGTTTGGCAACAGAAATAATATAATCTAAAATGAGTGGAAATGAAGTTAGCTGGGACCTCAAACTTTACCTGGGAAGAAGCAGAAACTTTGCTCAGAACGCTACAGAGCCCATTATCACATCTGAAACTGCAATGACTAGTTTTTATTAATAGAAATATTTACATTACTTGAAAAGACACAGGACATTAAATATATTATTTTATTAATTATTCACAGAAGGCCTGAACAAAATTTGTACATAAGAGAAAGAGAATTTAACTGAGTTGCCTTCCTTAGTCAAAGTAATTCTAAAAATTCAAAACTTCAAAAATCCTAACAAGAAATCATGACCAAATTGCAACATATGAAAACTGTCTTCAGCTATCCTTGAAGCAATAATAAGCCAGCAAGCAGAGTATGTGTTCACTGAAGCTGCACGGACAGTGTGCAGTGATCATACCGCAACAGTGAAAGATCACACACACATGTTATGACTAATATGATTCTTTACTTTTACCCAGTAAGAATGCAACTAGTAGGGAAAGGGAGGGCCTTCATTAGCAGGTGAATAAACTCTGCGCATTCCTAGCTATATTTTAAGATGGATAGTGATAGGAGAACAGAAGGTACTTTAGACGTCTTTACCCCACTCTATCAAAGTTTAGAAATATAACATTTACTGAAAATCATCATTACCACTGCTATTAAACTGAAGTTACCAATTCACTAGGAACACAGTATCACTGTAAAACATATACTGTCAATTACGAGGAAAAAGAATCCTCTTCATCACGTGAATCACAGGTGAGCCCTGAAAGCCCCCCAAGACTTTTCCCTCTTACCCTTTCTGCTCAGTTGATTCTTCCTCAATACACGTCTCCAATGGTTCTTCCCTTGGACACTGAGCCTCTCCTGTGGAATGCTGCTAAAATTAATAGCACCCAAAAAGAAAAGAGGTGAAACAGGTATTGTTGTCTTTGGTATCTTGGGTTTCGCATTAGCCATCGCCTGAACAAAAATAGTCTGAAAGCAAGTGAGAAACCAAACACTGAAATGTCCTCCCGGTCCTGCTCTGACTAGATCATCATCCTGCGATGCCTCGAGCCCATCACCTTAAGCCACTGAGCATATTAAACTGCAAAGACAAATGATGCCCCTAGAAATCATTTACAGTGTATTTATGATGTATCTGTAAATTACACATGCACGTTGAGCAACCTGGGTTTGCAGTGAGTAGGTACACTGATATGCAGATTTGTTTCTCCAATAAATACATTACTACCCAATCTGGGGGCTGGCTGAATCCACACCAGGCCCAGGAAGCAATCCTCTGTGAACACTAGGGACAACTGGATGTGCGTTCCTGACTGCATGGAGCAGGGGTCGAAGCCCCTAAATGCCATGTTGTTTAAGGGCCAACTGTACACTGTGAAAACAACTAGAAAATGAGAACAAATCAAAACCTAATCCCTCTTAAAAAAACTGTTTCAATAGTTAGAAATGTCTGTGTCTTACCTGGAAATCTAGTGTATAGTGGTTTGAGAAAACAAATAATACATAAAAGTGCATGTATGCGCAAAAACTGCACACTACTGACGAACTTATACATTTTGAATAAGGAACACTTGCAGCACTCTTGGCTAAATTACTTTACTACAGCAATTTATGAAATTAACACTTCATCGCCTGAAAGTATTAGATCTTAGTAGTAATAGAATTCCTGAGAAAGAAAAATGCTGCATGGCTATACTTTATGATTCACAGTATACTTTTAAGAGACAACAGCCTTGGTTGGATATACTGAATAAAAACACTATGGTGTTACCACAGTATGATTTAAGTAACTTTATCTTTACGAAGACTTCCCAGTGACTCAATGGTAAAGAATCTGTCTGCCAACATAGGAGACCCAGGTTCAATCCCAGGGTTGGGAAGATCCCCTGGAGAAGGGAATGGCAACCCATTCCAGCATTCTTAACTGGGAAACTCCATGGATGGTTGAGCCTGGTGGGCTGCGGTCTATAGGGTCACAAAAGAGTCAGACACAACTGGGCAACTAAACAACAACAATCCATATTTACACACCTACCTTTTCTAAATGCTGTGGTAAGGTCTGCATCTGCGTATAAACGGCAACATTGGGACTTTCAACAGGTTCTGTGGCAAACTCTTTGGCATCCTCTATGGGGAAACAAGAGGGAAGAAAACACAGACCTTTGAAAGTTAATCAATTCACTTTTCAGAAGATTCAGCAATATTACAGGAAACATGATGGCAGAAACATTTCCTATCCTCCTTACAAAAATATTTTTTAACACCTAGAGACAACTCCTCTTCACCAAGTGAGTCCAGATACACCTTGAAAAGGCTTATATCAGTGTGTTTAATTCCATACAAAGCTCTGAGAGTTGCTATTTTAAAGAAGCCTGCCAAGGAAAGGTTCACAGGGTTGGTTCACAGAAATGAAGAGACTCAAAATAATTAACACAGCAAGGCAAAAGACTCCAAACTCAAGTTATGAGTTAATATGCTTAACATTTCAAAAATATTAAATTCTCTTTAAACAATTGGATTTAGGCTATTTTATAAACATGCCAATGTAGATATAAGACTAAGTTATCTCATAATCATTCACCCTATCAAATCAGTAAGGTCAAACAAAAAGATTAGCTAAATAAACTGACCTTCATGGTCTGTTGGGTATATATCCATTTCCTCCTGTGTAAATGCTTCTACTTCTAAAAGATCCTCATCGATATTTACAAATTCTTTTCCAGTATAATCAATGACAGAAATGATCTCATCTTTGGTTCCTTTTATTTCAGGATTTTTACCTCTGTTGGCATTCTATTGACAAAAATGAAGCAGCTAAAACTGTAACTCATACATGGGAACAAAGAGTTTGCTTTCAATGGATTCAGTTAATTGAAAAAGAACAAACTAAGCTTTCATACTTATGAGGTCTTTGTTTTAACCATATATGGCACATAGCAGAATATCAATAAAAGGTTAAAATGAAGAATAAAAAATGAATTTAAAAAGGTTCAATAAATAACTGAATATCCCATTTTTATTTATTCAGATTAGAATAATTTCAGCTTATCAAAATTTCCCATTCCCTTAAAGGCATCTTCCTGCTACCAAGCCTTCAGCTTTAGTATTCAAGGATATATTCCTCATAGTACTACATATTAAGTAAAAATGGATGAGATGGTTAGTTTAACTTTGACACAGGAAGTCAATAAACATAATAAAAGGATCTCTTGGGATGAGTTTGCTCCTGTCTCAGAAGATATATGCTAGACTAACATGGAACAAAATTTGTAACATACTATTAAAATATTTCAGAAAGCACTCCTTGCTGCTTCTCTAGTTCAAAAAAACACTCGTTTCTGTAACTTTCAAGGGTTCAATTCTCCTTCAAGACCAAGCATCATCAAACAAGGTATCTATAATCAGCAACTTACTTCAAGATACTTTGACAGGATTCATCGTGATCATGTATTTCCTCAGTCCCACCTTGAGTGGATACTGCAACAGAACAGCCAGCATCTGTTCTATAATCACTATCTATACTGGGTCCATTCTGAGGCCCAGGGGAATTATTCTCTAGCACCTAAAACAAACCATTAATAGTACTTAATATTCATTACTGAATCCCTTACTTTTCATTATATTTTTATATTATTAATACTTTCTACAGAACTTCTAAGTCTCTTACTCATTTATCGAGTATTCATTGCATTTCTCATAGTATCTGATGCTAAAGCAATGGCTAACTCATTATTCCACCTAGAAAAAACAAGCTTGATTACCTTCAGTATTCAAAAGAAATCAGCCTTACAAACTTGAAAGGTAAATCACCAATGTTTTCAGGCCACAGGACAACAGAAATAAGAATGTAAAGTTACTTTCATTTCACTTTCTTTACTATTATAAAGATATTTAGCAATAATATAAATGTGATAACCACTTGTAATATAACTTAAAACTATCTTTTATTGTGGCCATGCCAAACAGCTCGCAGAATCTCAGGTCCCTGAACAGGGACTGAAGTGGGGCCGTGACACGGACAGTGCCAAATTCTAACCACTGGTCCACGAAACTTCCTTTTTTTCTTTTGTATAAACACACATGGAACCTCAAAATCTCACAGCCTCTCTGAAAGTACTTTAACCCTAATAAATCATTTCTAAGAATTAAAGGAACTGCTTTAAAAAATAAGGTGATACAGATTATAATTAGCATCGTCATCAATTCTGTTATTCACTGATCCTTTATTAGGTAGGGAAGTACAAATACAGTTTTAATCTAAAATAAGAATTCTAATGTGTATCTAATCATAAGCAATTCAAGCACTTACCTTAACGATGGCATTTTTTGCCTTATATGTAGCAAAATAGGGTTGTTCCAAAAGCCACAATGATGTAAGAATGGCAGCTGTCGAGGTCTTCACACGAATGACAGGACTGTACTCACAGGGTGGCTCAGTGAGTCCAGAGTCACAGAGCAGCCTTTTATCAGACCATCTGATCATCCATTCCAACAGCCTTCTTGTATTGCCACACATGTTATTTAGTGCTACAGGAAGATCTTCTTGAGGGTTAATATCATTGCATGGAACTGCTTTGAAAACACATCTTCTAGTTTCACTGGATTTGGGAATGCAAACACTATGGTTTGACCATCTCTGTATTAAAGTTTTCTCTGCATTGTCATCTTGTATTCTATAAACTGACTTCTGTTTTAAACTGAACAACCCACTCTTCCCTTCATTTTTGTTGACTTCATTCAAAAGGTTCTCGGAAAAACGCCTGATCCCTTGATTAGCGAGTACGGAAGCTGAAAGTGTCTGGTTTTCTGATTTTTCACACTCATATGACTCAGGAGCAACAACAAAGCAGGAGCCGGCTCTGAACACATTCTGGCTCCTGGTTTTGCTGTGACGTCGTTTTAATGTTGTATGTACATCAAAAAGTAAAGAATTAAGCTCATGTTCTCTAAGATGTCCAGAAAAACTAGTTAGAAATGGAATGCCAGCATCCTTGGAACCAAGTAGGTCTCTTTCAAGAACATAACTCAAGAAGAGTTCAAGGAATTTAATATATTCGTCATCGTCACGTTCAAATTCCCAAACACCTATTACAGGAAGTGCATTTTGTAATAACTTTTCACAATCTTCTTTTCTTTTAGGGTTTTCCTTTTGATTATGTATTTTCTTTTTACCTTTGGGCTTACCAGTCAATGTTAATTCCATGTGATTTGGGGCATTTCTATAGCAAAATTAAGTTTGAAAAGACAAATTAAAGATCATTTAATCACTAAAACTGATTGACAATAAAGATTCTCTCCACTGTTTAAGTCATACCTATCATTTTTTAATGCCTTGATTACCTGTCTTGCAAATGAGGGAGCTGGACTAAATGATCTCTTAAACACTTGTTAGAACCGAACATTCAGAGTCCAAAAATATAACAGTAATATCAAAAGAGAAATCTGATATTAAAAAGACAAAAATGTGTTCAAAGACATTTCACTATTAAAAAAGGCTTTTTCTGGGCAAAAAAAAATGGTCCTTTAACAGGTCAGAATTTAGGAATACAAAATCAATGAAAATCACAAGCCACCAATACACATCTTAGTTTATGGTTTCCAGTTTCTCTCTTGCATCTGTCCCTTTCAGCTTCCCTGTGTGATGAGCAAGGAGCAGGACTGCCCTCAGGATTCTTTAGCACACAAAAGCCAGGTATTTTTTCTGAACACTTTCTGCTGCTATGAAACCTGTTGGGCAGGCGCCTAACCATAATTACTTTTAAATCTGTTTCTTTTCAACATGGTTCCCAGGGGAGAACACAGATCCCTAGTTCCCTCAATAAAAGAAATGAAGGTTCTAGTTAGGCACCTGGGCTGAAGCCACCGTACCTCTTCCTATTAAGACTGCAGAGCAAGCAGCCTCCGAGGGGCTCCTGGGCTAACACTGCAGCTGTCTGGTGGAGCAAGCACACCATTCATGACACTGCTACCTACGGTCTCAGCAGGTTTGAAGTAGACACCATTTCACCTAAACAAGACACGACTGACTATATAGTTCTTCAGTCATGAGAAGGATAAATTGTAGATACTGGAATTATAAAGGAAAAAAAAATCTGTATAAATCAAAATAAAAGGTTAAAATGATAAGCAAGAATTTCTCGACAATTTATAGACAAGCTTCAAAGATGAATGTGTGAAAAAAAAAAAGAATGTTCATTTTCTTGCCATGAAAACCCTAAGAACAATGGAGTGGGTTGCCATTTCCTTCTCCAGGGGATCTTCCCAATCCAGGAACTGAACCCACGTCTCATGCATTGCAGGCGGATCCTTTACTGATTGAGTCACCAGGGAAGGCCCTAAAAACAACACAGCTACCCAAATAATCCTTAACTATTTAGGTCTAAGATTACTAAAAGAACTAAGTCCTCCAGTAAATTCTAGAATTTCATCCACTCATTTTATTTTATACCTTCAGATGGCAAAATTATTTACTATCTCAGTAATACTTTAAGTGGATTTTCAAATGTAAGGTCTCATTTTACACTTCTGACATTCCTGTGAGTATGGCACTTACTATTCATTATTAATAATACAGTCAGAGGTTGCTGGGAGTAGAAGTCAGGTCAGCAGTTGCATGAAAATACTTTTTTTCCCCAAAGGAAGTGAATGCTTTCTACTTAAAGAGATCTCAGTTGTACCTTTGACAGAAATGTGTCCTGCTTTTTTTCTTCAGCTGACAAAGCTTCTGAGAGGGTATCGGCCATATCTGCATCACTGTGAGTCAGAGAACTGCCCGGTTCTATGAGTGTGCTCCTGCTCAGACTAGTTCCCAAGGAAATCCTGTCAAAACCTGCAGTCTCGGCTGGCTTTTCTTCTTCGATTGGCTCCCATATATTCATTTCGAAAGAACCTATATTTCTCTGCACACGCTTTAAGGCTTTCACCCTCACTTTATGGATAGAATGCATGATAACAGACATCATCTCCTCTGTTTGGGGACCTAGAAAGAAAAGAACAAAAGGCCTTAAAGTTCATTAAAATATTTCAACTCAAGACATAAGGGGATCCAACTCTGGTCCCCTGCTGGGAATAGGAAATCTAACTGAGGGCTTAGTTTCACAGTCATGCTTTCTTCAATATTAGAAAGTTACGGTCCATAACTTTAAGGTAGAACTTCAGAAGCTAGGAAAAGTCCATTAAAGAATAAGAAGTGGGACTCCATAAAAATGTATGCCCTGGAAAATGAAAATGTTAGAAGTAATTTATTTCAAAAATCAGATAATTATAAAAAGAATCAGTAACATTTTTCTCATTCCCACACAGTAGCAAATAAGAGGAAGTAAGTACATTTTTATCCAAAGAACAAAAACACCTATTTGACTTTAGGTAACAAGAAACTGTTACCAGTAACAAGAAACGGTCTGTGGGATCGCAAAAGTCAGATGCGACTTAGCCTTAGTGACCAAATTACAAACCATACAACGAGAAACCATAGGAAGAGGAGTTTTTCCAAGACTGCCTACAGAAAACTTTTACATATCATTGATACATAAACAGGACATTTTAGAGGTTTCAAAAATGTCTTAAAAATATAAAGCACAATTAGAGTATAAGTATATTAATGCAATGCCCAAGCATAGGATATTACTAGACTTAAATGACTATAGTTCTACAGAGAGCGATTTGAATTCTTTAAAAATGTCCACAACATTATGAATTTACAGAAATAGCTAGCTCATTTATTGTACTTCACAGATACTGCAATTTGTAAAAAAATTGTAGGTAAAAGTTTGGGGCGATCCTTCATCAAGCAAGTCTATTGGCACCATTTTTCCAACAGCATTTACTCACTTCTCGTCTCTGCGTCACATTTTGCTAGTTCTCACAGTATTGCAAACTTTTCATTATTATGATATTTGTTATGGTGATCAGTGATCTCTATTACTATTGCAAAAAGATTATGATTCATGATTATGACTCAGATAATAGCATGTTTTAGTAATAAAGTACTTTTTAATTAAACTTTTATATTAATATATTGTCTTTTTAAGAGCACACTTAACAGACTAGAGTATACTGTCAACATAACTTCTATATACACTAGGACCAAAGATATAAATGTGACTTGCTTTACTGCAATATTCACTTTATTAAGGTGGTCTGGAACCAAAGGTGTACTATCTCCAAGGTATGCCTGTGCTTAATGCCATTGAACTGCACATTTAAAAACATTAAATTTGATATTATTTCTATTTTTCTACAATAAAAAATTTTCCAAAGGTCATCTTGAATGCAAATAACTGTAAATTAGAAGCATAAATAACCATTAAAAGGGAAAAGCTAGTTTTCAATAAAATATCTACAATTTATATATATATATATATACGCATTATATATGCATTTTATATATGTTATCTTGCTTAATCCTCTTTCAATACACATTCATAATACAGGTATTAATATACTCATTTTACAAATAAGGAAAAGAGGCTCAGAGATGCTGAGCAACTTGCCTATGGTCACATAGCTGCTAACTGACAGGCATGACATGAAGTCAGTTTTGTATGATTCCAAAACAACAGAATTGGTGAGAGTGTAATGAGGAATTACTTCTGCCTTCTCATACTCTTCATCTCAAAAGAGAAACACATAAAAACATAAGCATGAAAAAATAAATGCTTTCAAAACAAAATGAAAATCTTCAGCAATTTATCAGATGCCTAAGAAATGACAAAAGTTACCTTTCACAACACAGTGTCTGAGTCTCTGCTGAAGAGAGTGATATTTTCTCTTAAAGAAACTCTTATGTCCTCAGGATTGGGAAATGCCTTCACAAAAATTTCTGCTACCTTCAGAAAAATTTTAAAATGAGTTTTATAAGCAACATCATTCTTAATTAAAACAAAAGTAAAATTCTTTAAAGTCTCTGATTCTGATTTAATTTATTTTCACCTACCTTTCTGATTGGTGGCAGTTCTGCAATGAGGCTCAAAATCAGATCCTGAATAAGCTCTTCAATATTAGAAAACCGAGAGAAGGGCAACATTCTGTAAGCCCATTCCACCGCACTCAGACAGTGCTCAACCAGACAGGGGCCAAACTTCGCCTCAACACCCTATACGGATATTGAAAAGGTCATTTGCTTTTCGCTTTACACAGACTATAATGATTTAATGATTTAACGGAATGTAGTAATAAAGAGTAAAATATTCTATCAAGCAATAATTTCCCAAGTAATATTTATGGTAATATGTATTTTTCTGACTCTTCTGCAGTTAATACCTTTTTTTCCTCCACATTTTCTTCTCTTGCCTTCTGATATTGCCTGCAACTATAGGATAACTTATCACGGACATGCAGCATCCAACACAAAGCACAAAGTTCTCTGAAGCAACCTAAATCAAGAATGGAAATATGAGAGAAGACTGTATGAGTATATTAATATTACAACAACTTCACCTCTGCTGGTTATGTTCCAAAATAAATGTTTTTATATTGTTGATTATAAAAATCATCCTCAATACTTTCTATGAAAGTTGTGGAGATCCTTACAGAATTTTTACACATATTATTCTGGAATATTTCATACATGTCCGTTACATGAAAATATTAAGAACACTATACAGTATAAAAACTACTTTATTTACTAGTCATTTACTTGCTTTAAACTTATAGTATGTTGTGGATATTTTTCAAAGTCAATACATATAGCTCTACTTAATACTGTTGTTAATTTATTTGAAAAATCATTTACTGGTAGGCATTTAAGTTTAAAATTTTTCAATACTAGAAATACAATTTCCAATACAAAACATTTTATCAAAAGTAATACAAGTACACAAAAATATATAAATTATACTATCTATAACTATCCCTCATCCCCCACCCACTCCCACCCCCACCCCCCCGCCAAATAATATATCTTGGATATATTTCCATGGTGGCAAATACATACACACTCTTTTCCTTATCAGTATAGTATTCCATTACATGGAAACATCCCAAAATCAAATGTAAAATATATCATCATTAATATTTAGGCCTAATTTCTAAGCAAGCAGTTCATTCTGGACAAACCTATTGCTTTAATGGACGCTTCATCTAGCTTCTGGTCTCCAGCTGCTCCAGGTCGAAAGAATGCTACACCTCCTTTACAGTAATTAAGTAACGACTCAGGGAAAGGACTCAATGAAGGAAGGGACCCTTTCATGCGAATCTGTAAAAAAACAAGACAGAATATGTTAATTACCAGTCATATAAGTTAGTTTTTAAGGAAGTTATAACAAACAAGGCATGAAAAGATAAACCATAAAGAATGGAAAATACAGCATTGTTCCTACACTATGTAAGAAAATGACATGGAAATCACTCACACTTACACAAACTTAGTGGACAAACTCAACAAATTCACTGGCTAAATCTCAAAAGAAAAAAAAATTCTAATCAAATTAACCTCTCTTGTCATTCAGTTTTTACCTAAAAATTTTATATGAAAAGAACTTAATGCTATTTATCCTGGCTTTCCCCAAGGAAATAATAAAAGAAAATAAATTTAAGTATCTCTGTGCAGAAAAAAGTATATTTACATACATAACTTTTTAAAAGATGCCAATTATAGTCATCATATGGCAACTCCTAATAAAATAATAACTCTAGGGAGGATCAGTAGATGCCAAATTAGGTAAAATGTTGATGGACAGTGCATGGAACATGAGCCAGACTCAGCGATTCATCTCACTGTCCTGATAAGTGAAAGAAAAATGACAAAGGTGCCAAAAGATACGCTCCAACAGGGAAGCACATGGCACCACTCCTGAAGGACTGAATTCTAAGAAGATGTGAACCTGAGTTTAATCAAAACTGGCTCCCTTGATGAGGAGAGATTAATAACTGGCTTGTAAGAAATAAAAGGAAAGAGGAACACGTCAAATGACGCTAAATGAAAAGATGACAGACAAACCAAACATATGGTTCAGAGACAATTCCCAAGTCTAACAAATCTAGAGAAAAAAAAAAGTCAAAGGAAACCGACAGAATAAAACAAAAAGGATCTAACACACATAAACCTGGGAAGAAAAGAGTTAGCAGCAGGCCTGCAATCTATTTTCCCCTTCTGTTGTTCACTTCCAGAAAGACGCGATCTAGCCCAGTCCCCTTGTAAGCATGCTAAGCATGTCTTCTTGTCAAACAAATTAACGGTATTTACCAGAGGCAGAGAGTCTGTCTAGGCTGCTTATTAGAAATAAATTTAGAATAGAGAGATTTATGGACTATGACCCCATGAAAAACACAAGCTATATAATTAAAAAGATATAAAAAGGAGATGTTAAATAACTGAAATAGCTCTCTTTTGTGTCATGGTGTTAAACAAAGACCTGGACACATTCTTCTGCAGTGAGAAAAGACTTGGAGCAGAGTATACAGTTTCATCTTTCCAGGTAGGTCAGGAGTAAAGAAACTGCCTAGCAACACAGGAGATGCAAGAGCTGCAGGTTTGAGCCCTGGGCTGGGGAGATCTCCTGGAGTAGGAAATGGCAACCCATTCCAGTATTCTTGCCTGGAAAATTCCACAGGCGGAGGAGGCTGGTGGGCTTCAGTCCATGAGATTGCAGAGTCAGACACAACCGAGTACAGCACAGCACAGCAGCAACAGTGTGTGCAATTCCAGATCTCTCTATGTTTCCTCTGTACCTTCTGGCTACCTATATCCTTGAAATTATTGGTAAACTTTGATCCATGGATGAAACACATGTGTCTATGCCAAAACTTACACATGAACATTCACAGCAGCATTATTCATAATAGCCAAAGTGGAAGCAATCCAAGTATCCATCAAAGGGTGAAACAATAAAACAAAATGTTATATATCTATACAATGGAATGTTATTCAGCCACAGGAAGGAATAAAGTACTAATTCACACTATAATATTGATGAATCTTAAAACCATTAAGCTATGTGAAAGAAGCCAGTCACAAAAGGACATGTATTGTATGATCACAATAGGCCAATTCATAGAGACAATAGATTAACCGTTGCTGGGGGAAGAAAAGGAAGTGGGAAATTCTTACTAATGTGTTCTTTTTGAGGTGATGAAAATATTCTGGAATTAAACAGTGGTGATGGTTGCACAACTCTGTGAATATACTAAAAATCAAGGGAGTGTACATTTTTAAAAGGTTAACTTTATGGAATACAAATCGCATATCAATTTTAAATTGGTAAAATCAGCTAAAATAAAGACTTTGGACTATATTAGTTTTCTATTATGGCCCTAACAAATTATCAGAAATTTTGTGGCTGAAACCAACACCAATTTAATCCCTCACCGTTTTGGTGGATCAGAAGTCTAAGAAGAGCTCCGAGGGTTTTCTGCTTAGTATCACAAGGCCAAAGTACCAGCAGGACTCCTTCCTCTTCAGAGGTTATGCTGTGGTTGTTCCACTGCTAAGTTGTGTCTGCCTCTTTGCAACCCCATGGACTGCAGCAGACCAGGCTTCCCTGTCCTCCACTATATCCCAGAATTTGCTCAAACTCATGTCCACCGAGTCAGTGCTACCATCCTAACATTTCATCCTCTGTCACCCTCTTCTCTTCCTGCCCTCAATCTTTCCCAGCATCAGGGTTTTTCCAATGATTTGGCTCTTCCCATCAGGTGGCCAATGTACTGGAGCTTCAACTTCAGCATCAGTCCTTCCAATGAATATTCAGAGTTGATTTCCTTTAGGATTGACTGATTTGATCTCCTTGCTATCCAAGGGACTCTCAAGAGTCTTCTCTATCACCACAATTTGAAAGCATCAATTTTTCAGCACTCAGCCTTCTTTTTGATCCAACACTCATATCCATACATGACTAACGGAAAAACTTTGATTGTATGGAGCATTGTTAGCAAAGAGATGTCTCTGCTTTTCAAAACTCTAAATTTATCACAGCTTTCCTTCCAAAGAGCAAGCATCTTTTAATTTCATGGCTACAGTCACCATTCACAGTGCTTTAGGAGCCCCCCAAAATAAAATCTGTCACTGTTTTCACTTCTTTCCCTTCTATTTGCCATGAAATGATGGGACTGGATACCATGATCTTAGTTTTTTGAATGTTGAGTTTTAAGCCAGCTACTTCACTCTCCTCTTTTACCTTCATCAAGAGGCTCTTTAGTTCTTCTTCGCTTTCTACCATTAGAGTGGTATCATCTCATACCACTGATATTTCTCCTGGCAATTTTTTTCTAGCTTGTGATTTCATCCAGCCCAGCATTTTACATAATGTACTCTGCATATAAGTCAAATAAGCAGGGAGACAATATACAGCCTTGATGTACTCCTTTCCTAATTTTAAACAAGTCCGTTGTTCTATGTCTGGTTCTGTTGCTTCTTGATCTATATACAGGTTTTCCAGGAGATAGGCAGGGTGGTCTGATATTCCCATCTCTTTAAGTTTTCCACAGTTTATTGTGATCCACACAGTCAAAGGCTTTTGCGTAGCCAACAAAGCAGAACTAAATATTTTTTCTCGCATTCCCTTGCCTTTTGTATGATCCAATGAATGCTGGCAATTTGATCTCTGGTTCCTCTGCCTTTTCTAAATCCAGCTTGAACATCTGGAAGTTCTCAGTTCACGTACTACTGAAGCCTAGCTTGGAGGATTTTCAGCGTTACCTTGCTAGCATGTGAGATGAGTGCAATTGTACAATAATTTGAACATTCTTCAGCATTGCCCTTCTTTGGGAATGGAATAAAAACCGACCTCTGGTCCTGAGGCCACTGCTGAGTTTTCCAAATTTGCTGATATATTGTGTGGCACTTTAACAGCATCCTCTTTTAGGATCTGAAATAACTCAGCTGGGATTCCATCACCTCCACTAGCTTTGTTCGTAACAATGCTCCCTAAGGCCCGCTTGACTTCACACTTCACACATTCACTGGCTCTAAGTGAATGGCCACACCACCGTGGCTATCAGTTCATTAAGACTCTTATTGCACAGTTCTTCTGTGTACTCTTGTGACCTCTTCTTAATCTCTTCTGCTTCTGTTAGGTCCTTGTCACTTCTGTCCTTCACTGTGCCCACCCTTGCAAGAAATGTTCCCTTGGTATCTCCAACTGTCTTGAAGAGATAGATCTCTAGTCATATGTTCTAGAGGAAATTTATTTCTAGGCTCTTTCAGGTTGTTTGCAGAATTCTATTCCATGTGGTTACAGGACTCAGGTCCCCCATTTACCTGCTGGCTACAGGCAAGGGGACTATTAGAAGTTTCCGAAAGCTGCGTTTATTCCTTGGATATTGGCCCTCTTCAAAGCCAGCAAGGCTGAAGTGAGTCCTTGTCACTTTTCTAATCTTCCCTTGTGTGGCTTTTCTCCCATCTTCCTTTTCCACATTTCACTGACTGACTCCTCCGCCTCTCTTTTTGCTTCTAAGAGGTTATCTGATTACATTGGATCTACCAAGATAAACCAGGATAATGTCTTTATTTTAAAATCACCTGATTAATATCATCTGAGGGCTTCCCTGGTGGCTCAGAGGTTAAAGCATCTGCCTCTGATGCGGGAGACCCGGGTTCGATCCCTGGGTGGGGAAGATCCCCTGGAGAAGGAAATGGTAACCCGCTCCAGTATTCTTGCCTAGAGAATCCCATGGACAGACAAGCCTGGGAGGCTACAGTCCATGGGGTCAAGAAAGAGTCGACACAACTGAGCGACTTCAGATCAGATTGGAATACCATCTGAAAAATCCCTCACGCCAAATTAAATCAGTGTCTAGATTTATGTTTGAATAGCCAGAAGATAGGAATCTTGCAGCTATCTTTGGAATTCTGCCTACTACTTGTACTATGCTTTAACCTTATACAGTTAACTTATTACTTGTAAAGATATTCACAAGGAAGAATATCTTCAGCAGAGTGGCTAAGTTTAAGAGAATCTATAGTCTTTATCTGCTAGTTAAGTTCATTAAAACTAGGTTAAGTGAGATTATTCTCAGAAGTTTGTAAGACCAAACATAACTGAGAACTTTAAACAGTTTTCTACAGTAAGCAACTTCTAAAATAAAGTTTCCTATAACAAATGCTCAGGCTCAATAGATCTTAAAACTATCAAAAACAATCTTTCAATAAACACTTTGCCCTTCTTAGTAAACATACTTGAAAACAAACTTCGAATAACAAGTTATAAATGAATATAGTTTTATATTTTTATGGTGGCTATAAGCAACTTTCACAAATATTTCTCTATAAAAACAGAATAATTTTCAAAAACTTAACAAACAACTTCTCAGGGTCTCTTAGGGTTTCTACTAGAAAAGAAACCATGAACTCATGGTACATTTGGTAATTTAACCAACAGCAAAATTTAAGATATTTGGGGCTAATGATATTTATTTCTACATTTTATTGAGACAGATGACTGGCCAACAAAAGAACTGGATCTGGATAAGGAACACAGAAGTAGACGTCCCATCTGGCTGCACATCAGATAAGAAGGCAGCTACATCTCAGCTGAAGTCAGCACAGAAGAGGACAGCAGCCCCGAATCAAAGTGAACTGCACACCTCAGAAGACAGGAAGGGGGAGACTGAGTGGAAGAGCCTACTGCAAAGGAACACTTAGCCAAGAGCTAACTCTCCATGGTTTGACCCCACAGAGGCCCCCAGAGAACAAAGATACATCTCGGAAGAAGTGGGATAAACCCCGAACTGAATTTAAATCTTTAATGATTGTTGGGGAGAAAAGTAATTGGGAAAAAAAAAAAGTAACTGAAATTTCCTGAGACTAACTGACTAGATTATACTTTCTATTGTCAGACAGGGAGGAGCTAACACAGAGCTCCAGCTCAGAGTCCTTATCTTTCAGCAGAAAGAACTTGGTCTGTCCAGATTTCATACTGTAAGCAAGTCTGAAATTAATGGATTTATGGGGCAGGACTCCTTGGAAAAATTTCACAATTATAAATACTAACAAGTGTTAGTATTTTTAATACTACTAAGTGTCAGTATTTTAAATACTAATAAGTGTTAGTATTTTTAATACTAATAAGTATTCAGTTCAGTTCAGTTGCTCAGTCAGGTCCGACTCTTTGCGACCCCATGAATCGCAGCACACCAGGCCTCCCTGTCCATCACCAACTCCCAGAGTTCACTCAGACTCACGTCCATCGAGTCAGTGATGCCATCCAGCCATCTCATCCTCTGTCATCCCCTTCTCCTCCTGCTTCTAATCCCTCCCAGCATCAGAGTCTTTTCCAATAAGTCAACTCTCCGCATGAGGTGGCCAAAGTATTGGAGTTTCAGCTTCAGCATCATTCCTTCCAAAGAAATCCCAGGGTTGATCTCCTTCAGAATGGACTGGTTGGATCTCCTTGCAGTCCAAGGGACTCTCAAGAGTCTTCTCCAACACCACAGTTCAAAAGCATCAATCAAGGCGCTCAGCCTTCTTCACAGTCCCACTCTCACATCCATATATGACTACTGGAAAAACCATAGCCTTGACTAGACAGACCTTAGTCAGCAAAGTAATGTCTCTGCTTTTCAATATGCTATCTAGGTTGGTCATAACCTTTCTTCCAAGGAGTTTCTTTTAATTTCATGGCTGCAATCACCATCTGCAGTGATTTTGGAGCCCCAAGAAATAAAGTCTGACACTGTTTCCACATTTAAATTGTTCATGCCAAGTCGCTTCAGTTGTGCCTGACTCTGTGTGACCCTATGGACTGTAGCCTGCCAAGCTCCTTTTGAGATTCTCCACAGAAGAATACTAGAGGGGGTTGCCATGCCCCTCCTCCAGGGGAATCTTCCCAACACAGGGATCAAACCTGAGTCTCTAAAGTCTCCTGCACTGGCAGGTGGGTTCTTTACCACTAGCGTCACCTCGGAAGCCCTTTAAATTGTTTACCATAGTGTTACCGAGTCGAAGCTTGTATTGCTTGCCTCACAACAGGCCAAAAATTGACGGATGAGTTGTTGCGGCAAGGAATAATGACTTTATTTAGAAAGCCAGCAAACCGAGAAGATGGTGGGCTTGTGCCTCAAGGAACCATTTTGCCTGAGTTAGAATCCAGGCTCCTTTTCTACTAAAAGGGAAGGGAATAAAATCAAACTTCCTGTTCCCATCAGCCTCTGGAGAGCATGTGTTAATTTCTCCCTTCCCGTGGTCATTCACAGGTAGGCCTGGTCAGGATGTTTCCCATGAACTAAACAAAGGTAGTTTAGCTTAATGCTCATGACCTGGGAAGCAAGGTTACCAGAGATAGGCCATTGTGTATAATTTAAGTTATAGGCAACATCGCCATAGTGATTAACTCGTAACAGAATACGGAAGGTTCTTCCCGATTGCAATAGCACACAAGTGACTTAGGACATTCCCACACCTTTTGCATGACTTTTCTTGCCCATCTCAACTTCAAGATGTACCACTGTGCTACAGGAAAAGAACACCGAGCTGCCCGGAAAAGCAAGAGAACACGCTGAAGGATTCCAGACACCTTTTGGCGATTATCTTTTTCAGCTTTTAAAAGAAGATCATCACCATCTTCCTTAAAAAAAAAAAAAAAAAGAAAAGAAAAAAAAATTAGTAGCCAGGAAAACAGAAACTTTAAATGTTACAGTAAAAATAAAGATAGTGCTTCTCAAACTAGACTATTCCTGGAGATTCACAAAGCAAGTTTTGAGGCATGGCCTCAGAGATTAACTACAGCTATTTCCAGGGTCAAGGAAACACTTGTCTCACCTCACTGGAAAAGGCTATAATAATTAAAGCCCACCATCCCTGACTTCACTGGGGGAACATTACAGAGATCGCTCCTTTCAAAAAGAATCCCTCTTCCCTTCTCCTGCCTAGAAAAATCCAATTATATTTCAGTGTCACCTCTTCTGTGAAACTCTTCCATTCTGTGGTATTATGGCAATTTGCTCAGATTTCCATATACTAATTTATTCTTGCTAATTTATGTATCTGTTTCCCACAATGTTGAGACTGGTCAAGAGCAAAGGCCTTGTCATCTACTGCACAAAATCCAACGTGTGGTGGGATTCAATAAATGTTTGTTGATTAAACACATGACCTATGGCTGATTCATGTCAATGTATGGCAAAACAAATACAGTATTGTAATTAAAAAAATAAATAAATTTAATAATTAAAAACAAACAAACAAACAAAAAACCCACATGATTCAAGTCGTTGGCTACAGATTAATTTTCCAGAAATGAGATAATCCAAATATTATGAACATTTGCTTCCCTAACATTTTCCTACCACTGCCACTTCTTAAGAATACTCAGTTATTGTGGCGGGGCAGGGGGGGTCTGCCCCTTTTTACATAGCTAAATGATTCAGGGAGAGCTGTTCCTATGTCCCCAGCTGCCAGGGAAGGTCCTGATCAATTGCCAAGCAGCACTGTGCATTTAGCCTTAGCCAAGGTGTGTGATTCCAGGCCTGGCCAGTGACCTTGATGGGTCTCGCAAGAGTAATTCTCAGTACTCCTGTTTGGATGCTGGGAGAGAAATACTTCTACTGCTTTTCTCTCTCCCCTTCCCACTCCCTTTGGGCATGGACAAGTTATCCTGAGAAGCTGCTGGTAGCCATCCGGCTCCCACAAAGGGAGCCAGCCTTAAACTGGAGCTGACAATTTAGAAAACAAATGAGGGAGAAAGAGCCCAAGTCTTTGAAAACATAACTGGGCTTCTCAATTATGCCAGCCAATACTTACCAAGTTTTCTGTTACCTTCAACCCCAGGGGTTCTAATTGGTACAGAGTGACATTTAAGAGAAATCCTACCATTCCGGCTTATTTTAATAAAAAATAATAAAACAAAGTACTACTAAGGATTGCCAGTACTCAAACAAGTATCAGCACAGCATATCCAGAAATAAATTAAATGCTATTTCTAATCCCTAAACCAATATACTAAAGACTCGGACATAAGAGGAAAGAGGAGTTACTGAGAAATACCATGGACTACTTATTCTTTCCATGTGCAATATATCACATGTGAATTATCGACAAATAAAATATTTTAACATATTGAAACATAACTCGAAACATAACAAATAAGAATACAACAAATAACTGAAAAAAAGACAGAAGACAGATTTAATAAAGATAGAAGCTGCCAATTCTGAAACAGTAAGAAATAATACCAGAATCGATTTAAACTGTTAATCAAATATTAAAACAATTTAAATGTAAACAGTTTACATTAACACTATAAACCTTAAAACCAGCTAACTGTAATGTTACTATTTTCAAAAAGAGCAGAGGCAAAGATCCTGAGAGGAATACAGTAATTGTGATTTATAAGACAGAACTATCAAATGAAAAGTACAGAAGAAAACAATGATCTTTCCAGTCAAAGAAAATCAAACTAAGTCTTTCAAAAGAGGCAAAGACAATGAGATCAATGGCTTCTAAATTCTGACACTCATTATTTTTCTACGGTAAACAAATGTTTATTTTTAAAATAATATCTAGATACAGAGAAATATCTATTAGTTTTATTTTATTATCAAAGTAATTTTAACATTTACAGAATGTTTATTATGTGTCCTAGACACTAAGGTAAAAGCTTTTTCAGGATGTCTCGTGTAATACTCACAAAAACCTCTAATAAGAGCTACTATCACCTTCATTTTACAGATAAGGAAACTTAAATATCAGCTGTGTACAATGCCCAAGAAAACTATTCAGTTAATAAACAGCAAAGCTGGAATCCAGAAGTGGGCTTCAGAGCCTGCATTTTTAACTTGATGATTATTATCAGGTTGATTATTTTAAAAAGTGGACAAAATAAATGTTAAATTAAAAGGTTAAGCTTACTTCACTAAGAACAGCTGGCTGAGGACAATATAACGGAGGAGCTGGAAGATACAAGCCGACGGGCACTAAGCCCCACAGTCTCTTACTGAAGTCTTTGGCAGAGTTGATCAGAAGCTGAAAAGTCTCTGAAAGGATATCTGCGTCAGCCATAACTGCCGCTTTCAGTATTTCCCGCACAGAAGCAAACAGCAGATCTGCATCTTCTTCTTCAATGGGATCTGCCAAATACAGAATTAGGTACAGCAGTTTCAATTTATATTATACTTCTCCTTCTATTTTGTAGTTTAAAACTTCATATCTGAAAAAGTTGACTGCCAAAAATAAACATATTGGTTGAAATGCAAAACACTCAAACTTCTGGACAGAAATTTAAGATTTTGTTACTTTTAAGATTATAGGTAGTCAGAGCACACTTTCTGAAATTACACAAGATACTATTACATAACTACATAATAAAAACATGCTTGGAACAGAATCATGACTCAAAAAATAATAATAAAACAAAGACATTAATGGGAAAAATAGAATGTAAGAAACACACAAAAATAATATAAAGATTATGCGGAGGCAGTGAGACAGTAATTTTCACTTCCTTAATACTCAATCACAGTACTTTTATAAAAGGACTTGTGAAGCTAAAGAAGCAAAAAACAAAAATATATGAAATAGCCATACAGTATGGCTTCAGTTTTATAAATATCTGTAAAAATGGAGAAATGTTCCAGAAGACAAAATGCAAAGAGATGCAGGTGGCAGACCTGTAAACTTCTGGACTTTTACATTAGGAATTCTCTTAAAGCACACTTTAAGGTATAGACTATGAAAACACTCATGTACTGATATCCCTGTCCGATATTCATGTTTTCTATATCCAATTTAGGTAAAAAAAAAAAAAAGTTACAGCTACAGCTGAAATTCCTTAGGTGCCAATCCTATTTCACTTCCTATTTCCAGAGGTCGTCACCATCCAGAATTCAGTGTGGCTCTACTGGAACTCCTACTAAATACATGTGTGTCTTCTCATTCAATGCAAAGTTTAACCTCTCTTTCCGAATTTTTCTTTAAACTCATATATGGATATATTTTATCTCTCTATATATTTTATCTATTTTCTAGTTTACTAACCATCTGCTGAGTTTTTTGTTTTTAAATCAATTTGTAAAGGTATAATTTACATACACTAAAATTATCCTTTTATGTACACAGTTGACCCTGGTGGTCCAGCGGCTAGGACTCCTCGCTCCCAGTGCAAAGGGCCTGGGTTCAATCCCTGTTTAGGGGACTAGATCTCACAGGCCTCAACTAAGAGTTTGCATGCCAAAACTAAGATAGAAGATCTTGTGTGCTGCAATTAAGGATGGGAGCAGTCAAATAAATAAATAAACATTTTTTTAAGATACACAATTCAATGAGTTTTGGTAAATCTATACAGTCTATGAGAACATTTTTATCACTCCAAAATGTTCTCTCATACCTCTTTGTTGTCAATTCCCCCTTGCTGCTGCTGCTGATGCGCTAAGTAGCTTCAGTCGTGTCCGACTCTGTGCGACCCCACAGATGGCAGCCCATCAGGCTCCCCCATCCCTGGGATTCTCCAGGCAAGAACACTGGAGTGGTTGCCATTTCCTTTACCAATGCATGAAAGTGAAAAGTGAAAGTGAAGCCGCTCAGTCGTGTCTGACTCTTAGCGACCCCATGGACTGCAGCCTACCAGGCTCCTCTGTCCATGGGATTTTCCAGGCAAGAGTACTGGAGTGGGGTGCCATTGCTTTATCCTCAATTCTCCCCTTACTCCTAGGTAAACACTGATCTGTTTCCTGTCCCTATAGTGTTGCTTTTTATGAAATGTTATGTAAATGAAATCATATAGTGGGTAGTTTTATTTATAAGTTCTTTCATTTAGCATAATTGTCCTGTGATTCATCCATGTGGTTGCACGTTATCAGCGGTTTCCACCTCTTTATTATTCTACATTACAGATAAATTACAATTTATGTATCCACAAGTTAATAAGCAATTGGGTTGTTTCAAGTTTTTGGCTGTTATGAAAAAGCTATGCACATTCACATACAGGTTTTTCAGTGAACCTAGATTTTTATTTTTCTTGGGTAAATACCTAAGAAAATCTTTAAAACTTTAAATCTGAGCCTTTAAATGCATATTTTTATATTTTATCTAGAAACACACTGTATCTATGTATTTATTGTGGGAGAATTTTCAGATCATCAAAAGACATTGCCAGAACTAGAAGTTCAGACTGGGAATTTTTAGTCCTTTTTTCCCCCAAAATATTCACAAACGTGTGGGTACTTTAAAAGCTTTTAAAATACCATAAGCTTTGTATTAAGCTGATTCACAAGTCAACCATACCTAGGTAACTCACCTGTAAACTGTTTGCATTTTGAGCTCATTTCATTTTTGCTTCCGAACAGGCTGGCTGACCTAGGAAACACTGTAGTTTTTCCTGAAAAATCTGTGCTGGAGTCATGTTTAATGGTAGATTCAGACTCTTTTCCTTGGATCTGAAATCACATCAAATTAGGAGAAAATAATTACAAATTTTCAAAAAAGGAAACATATACACATCAAGCATCAGTACGAACAAAGCTAGTGGAGGTGATGGAATTCCCGTTGAGCTATTTAAAATCCTGAAAGATGATGCTGTCAAAGTGCTGCACTCAATATGCCAGCAAATTTGGAAAACTCAGCAGTGGCCACAGCACTGGAAAAGGTCAGTTTTCATTCCAATCTGAAAGAAAGGCAATGCCAAAGAATGCTCAAACTACTGCACAATTGCACTCATCTCACATGCTTGTAAAGTAATGCTCAAAATTCTCCAAGCCAGGCTTCAGCAACATGTGAACCGTGAACTTCCAGATGTTCAAGCTGGTTTTAGAAAAGGCAGAGGAAACAGAGATCAAATTGCCAACATCTGCTGGATCATCAAAAAAGCAAGAGAGTTCCAGAAAAACATCTATTTCTGCTTTATTGACTATGCCAAAGCCTTTGACTGTGTGGATCACAATAAACTGTGGGAAATTCTAAAAGAGATGGGAATACCAGACCACCTAACCTGTCTCTTGAGAAATATGTATGCAGGTCAGGAAGCAACAGTTAGAACTGGACATGGAACAACAGACTGGTTCCAAACAGGAAAAGGAGTACATCAAGGCTGTATATTGTCACCCTGCTTTTTTTAACTTATATGCAGAGGACATCATGAGAAATGCCAGGCTGGAAGAAACACAAGCTGTAATCAAGATTTCTGGGATAAATATCAATAACCTCAGATATCTAGATGACACCATCCTTATGGCAGAAAGTGAAGAGGAACTACAAAGCCTCTTGATAAAAGTGAAAGTGGAGAGTGAAAAAGTTGGCTTAAAGTTCAACATTCAGAAAACGAAGATCATGGCATCTGGTTCCATCACTTCATGGGAAATAGATGGGGAAACAGTGGAAATAGTGTCAAACTTTATTTTTCTGGGCTCCACAATCACAGCAGATGGTGACTGCAGCCATGAAATTAAAAGACGCTTACTCTTTGGAAGAAAAGTTATGACCAACCTAAATAGCATATTTGAAAGCAGAGACATTACTTTGCTGACTAAGGTCCGTCTAGTCAAGGCTATGGTTTTTCCTGTGGTCACGCATGGATGTGAGTGTTGGACTGTGAAGAAGGCTGAGCACCGAAGAATTGATGCTTTTGAACTGTGGTGTTGGAGAAGACTCTTGAGAGTCCCTTGGACTGCAAGGAGATCCAACCAGTCCATTCTGAAGGAGATCAGCCCTGGGATTTCTTTGGAACGAATGATGCTAAAGCTGAAACTCCAGTACTTTGGCCACCTCATGCAAAGAGTTGACTCATTGGAAAGACTCTGATGCTGGGAGGGATTAGGAGCAGGAGGAGAAGGGGATGACAGAGGATGAGATGGCTGGATGGCATCACTGACTCGATGGACGTGAGTCTGAGTGAACTCTAGGAGATGGTGATGGACAGGGAGGCCTGGCGTGCTGAGATACATGGGGTTGCAAAGAGTCAGACACAACTGAGCGACTAAACTAAACGTGAAATTTTTAAGAACCAGAGAAGTCCATGTTATTCATCTTGTGTTTAGACAAGAAATAATTGAGGAAATGCTGTATTGAGGAGAGTACTGAGGCCCTCCATAATTACAGTACTGATATAGCTCCCCATCCTTAACTGCCCACTACTGCCCTACATACGGACTCTCTCCAAATGAAACCATAAGTGCTTTGGGCCACATGCCTTTGCTTCTGTTTGGAATGTTCTCTCTCCCTACAGCTACTTGCTTTGTCAAGATTCCATCTTCCATTCATCACCCATCTCAAATGACATCTCCCACAGAAAGTATTTCCTGTCTTTCCCTCACTTGACATTATTGCTCTCCCTACCATTCCATGGATGGACTTCCCTGGTGGCTCAGCTGGTAAAGAATCCGCCTGCAATGCAGGAGACCCAGGTTTGATCTCTTGGTTGGGAAGATCCCCTGGAGAAGGGAAAGGCTACCCACTCCAGTATTCTGTCCTGGAGAATTCAAAGACACAGCAATGCCATAATATTCATAAGAGTTAAAATGCAGGGATTAGTTTGATTAGCTTAAAATGTAAATCCTGTTTGGGAAAGAGAAAACTCTCCCACTGACTATATGCCCTTTGAGGGTACTACTAACAAGTAAAAGTGCTAAATGGATGTTTAAATACAGAAAGTAAACCTCTGAGCTGTCTAGCACAGTCGACACTAGCTGCATGTAGCTCTCTAAATTTAATTTAAGTTAGATTGAAAATCTAGCTCCTTGGTCTTATCAGCCACCTTTCAAGGGCTTAATAAATACATGTGGCTAGTAGCTATCAGACTGGACAGCACATACAGAATATTTCCATCACCAAAGAAAATTCTATTGGACAATGCTGAACTAAGGATTCCACAAAATGTGTAAATACCAGCAATGAGTGAAATAAGAAACACTTTAGATTAAACCATGGTACTTTTTTAACTTAGATGTGCCTAAAAATACATACCTCGTGAATTTGCTACCACGCTTACAGAAGAGTTGAAAAGCCACACCAACAGAAATAGATGTCTTCCAGTCTCCAAGTTTATGTGCCAACCACACGGCTTCTGGAACCAGGCCACCGATCAATAATAATTCAAGGGCATATTCAACGGTCCACACATCAGAAAGATTCTGCTCTCTGACCGCACTGGCCACCTTGGAGTGTTGCAGAGGAATAAGTCGAAAGGGCTGCTCTGTGAGTAGATGAAAGAAAATGGATTAACTACAATTATACACAGGAACTCATTCCTCCCTACACAGGTTTCCTTAATCAATACTTTCTACACAAAACCACAAGGAAGATACATACAAAATGGCCTAAAATAATACTTAACACACTCTAGAATAGCTTTTCTGTTTTTTAAACACTGAAGAATGTGTCTCTTTAGTGGGTCATGCAGCAAATGCTGGCATTCCTAAAAAATGAAACCGAGTAGACAAAGAAACAGAAGAAATAGTATCAGAGTGCATTATATAAAATACAGATAAATGCATACACTTTTATCAGATACTATAAGGAAATGATTAAACGGAGCAAAGAAAAAATGACCCAAATAAAATAATAAAAGTAAAATGTCCAAAACTTAAATTCTAAATTAGAATGAGTTTGAGTAAACTCTGGGAATTGGTGATGAACAGGGAGGCCTGGTGTGCTGCAGTCCATGGGGTTGCAAAGAGTCAGACACGACTGAGTGACTGAACTGAACTGAAATTAGAACACTCAAAATTTGTTCAATTACCACATTTTTATAGCTCTTTTACTTAGAAAAAAAAAAAGGAAACTGTATAAACACCAATGTGTCCAAAATTTGCAATTAAAAAATACATATTCAATAAAAACAAGTTCAAAGCAATTACCTTTCTCAGATTATATTCATTCGTAAATAGTCACCTACATTGTCAGGCACTAAGCTAGACACTACTATTATTTCCATAGACCAATGATCACTGTGTCAAATGGTTTTAAATATTATGTGCAAAAACAAGGTGAGAGAACTGTTTAGTACCTGTTTTAATATGAAGGGGAGGAAGAACATCCACACTGTGAGGTGGCAAAACGCACAGCCGCTGATTGGTGAAGTAGGCAGCCATGAAGCGAGCCATGGACTGGACCGCCCTCACTGCTGCTTCTGGATGAACACTGCCAGCCTCCCCAGACTCACAAGGAGACTTCTCAGGAACTGCAGGATACATTAAAGGAGCACAGGAGATGCCGATCAAACTAGCAAAACTATCAAAGTAGCAAAAGTAGTAGAATATTTAAGCTCCTAACATGATGCAAGAATAAAATTATTTTAAAACTTCTTTCCAAGATCAACACCCCTGGCCTATACGAGGTAACTTGTAACAGGTATCTACATTTCTTTAAGACAATAGAACAAAAATAAAATAATAAGCTCATAATTATCAGCACATATACTTAGGAACTCTTTTATGACTTCAAGTTACCAGTTTTATCTAAAAATGTGTGGAAGGATCTATACAAACAATCCAGCCATAATGGACTTGCCAGCTTATCATTTCTTTGTTTTCCCTTCTTCCTCCTCTTTCTCATTTTTTTCTTTCTTTAGTGCAAGGAGGCAGAGTTTACTGCAAAGAAAATCTGAAAAGAGCCAGAACAGTGATTCTTCATATCTGTTTCTGTATTATTAGTATACTCCCCTAACACTAACTCTTGACTATTAAGATTCTTTTGGGAGGTATGGACAGGGGAATGTGTAGGATGGAGGGAAAAGGCAGAGGAGACAGTTCCATTATGATTTCATTCTGACATAAACTAGAGCAAACATGTCATCCCTATTTAAAAATTGAAACAATATAAACTGGATTCAGATATTTGAAAATAAATAGATAAAAACTATTGAGTGAGTGAAAGTCACTCAGTTGCGTCCAACTCTGCAACCCCATGGACTATACAGTCCATGGAATTCTCCAGGCCAGAATACTGGTGTTGGTAGCCGTTTCCTTCTCTAGGGGATCGTCCCAACCCAGGGATTGAAGCCAGGTCCCCCACACTGTAGGCAGATTCTTTACCAGCTGAGCCATAAGTGAAGCCCATACAAGATAAATATGAAATTAAGATTAATTTTTACGACATTTATGGCCCCAACAATGGCAAAGTATCTTTCTTCCTCAGAAATCACTTGAGGCAGTTTGCAGGTGGACCAGTGGTTAGGGCTCCATGCTTCCACAGCAGGGGGCCCGGGTTCAATACACACAGAGGCCTGTGCATTCTCCCCTGTCAATCACTGAACTTGGGGAGTAGTCCTGGAGACTCTTGACCAAGAGAAGATATGCTTAAAATATTCTAAACAACTATCATTAAAAATTAAATACATTACTATAGGTTCAACTTATCTTGACAGTTACATCATATCATGACAATACTGCTGGGAAAAAAATCCAGTCAGTTAAAAAGTCACACATAAGAAAAAAAGTTACATATAAATGTCTTCACTCATACACAGGTAACAGTCCTTTTGGAGGGCAATCTAACACGAGGCATCAGAAGTCTTGACTCTGTAACCTCATTTCTCAAGATTTAACATGTAGACATTAGTAATGCTCACAAAAATTTATGTACACTGCAACATGATTTAAAACAGTAAGTGGGTGGTAACAATCTAAAATATGCAATAATGAGAAAAAGCTTACTAGGTTTTTAAAAAGAATATTATTTACATTGGAAAATATTCACAATATTAAATTTAAAAGATTGCAAAAGAGAATATTAGCTCTGGTAATAAACATATGAATGCACACAGACAAAAATGGTAGCATTAAAAGTGATTTTCTTTAAACCTTTTCATATTTCAAAACTGTCTATAATGAACCTATATTGCTATTAAAAAACACAAATTTAAAAAGACAAACATCATAGAGTAGGAAACCCATAAACAGTGGTTGCATATGGTATCACTTATATATGGAATCTAAAAAGATAATACAAATGAACTTATTCACAAAACAGACTCACAGACTTTGAAAATAAACCTACAGTCACCAAAGAGGAAAGGTGGGGTGGGAGGAGGGATAAATTAAGAGTTTAGGAGTAAAATATACACTCTACTATATATAAAATAGATAATCACCAAGGGCCTACTGTATAGCATGGAGAACTCTACTCAGTTTTCTGTAATAACCTATATGGGAAAAGAATCTGAAACAGAATGGATATATGTATATGTATAACTGAACCATTTTGCCGTACACCTGAAACGCAATATTGTAAATCAGCTATACCCCAATATAAAAAAAAATTAAATTTAAAAAATGCAGAGAAAATATGAGTCCCAGAATAAAATTTCATAGTATTCTACCATCTGTCCTTAGCCGCTCAGTTGTGTCCAACTCTTTGCGATCCTTATGGACTGTAGCCTGTCAGGTTCTTTTGTCCATGGGGATTCTCCAGGCAAGAATACTGGAATGGGTTACCATGCCCTCCTCCAGGGGATCTTCCCAACCCAGGGATCGAACCCAGGTCTCCCACATTGCAGGTGGATTCTTTGTTGTCTGAGCCACCAGGGAAACTGAAGAATACTAGAGTGGGTAGCCTATGCCTTCTCCAGGAGATCTTCCTGACCCAGGAATTGAACTGGGGTCTCCTGCATTGCAGGTGGATTCTTCACTGGCTGAGCTACCCAGGAAGCCCATTCTATCTATCTCACCTTAAAATTTAAAAAAAAAAAGAAAAGAAAAGAAAGAAACTACAGTGGCTGAAATATACAAACTAATGCTGTTCTCCTGGACAAAAATGATAAACAGGTAAAAATCAAAAGGGTTTTACAAACCCTCTCAAACTATTTTTCAAAGCCTTTTGTAAGCTTTCCAACAGTAAATGATTTTTAAACCAATAAAACAAACAAATACTCCATCTAGAGTCATGAACTCCATTTAGAAAGTACTGCTATATTGGCCTTTCTGACACACTCATTTGCAAAGTATACATTTCATGGCCTACCACTGTAAAACAGCATTATAAATACATTATGTGCTCATTCATATAGATGTCTTTCACTCTGCTGCTACTGCTTAGTCACTAAGTTATGGTCGAATCTTTGTGACCCCATGGACTGCAGTTACCAGGCTCCTCTGTCCATGGGATTTCCCAGGCAAGAATACTGGAATAGGTTATCATTTCCTTCCCTAGGGGATCTCCCCCATCCTGGAATTGAACTGGTGTCTCCTGTGTCTCCTGCACTGACAGGCTGATTCTTTAGCACTGAGCTACCAGGGAAGCCCATCTTTCACTTTGGTTATTGCTTAATTTAAATACACCTTTTTAAAAAAGGATAATCCAAATATTCTACAACCTCTTAAACAGATTTTAAAAAGGCCCTGAATATGTCAGAAAGTGGTTCTGATCACTTTAGCAAACCACCTTAAGCAACCATTAGAGAAAATACAAACATGTTAAGGAAAAGTACCTGACATTGGGTATCTGCTGCTGCTGCTGCTGCTGCTGCTAAGTCGCTTCAGTCGTGTCCGACTCTGTGCGACCCCCTAGACGGCAGCCCACCAGGCTCCCCCGTCCCTAGGATTCTCCAGGCAAGAACACTGGAGTGGGTTGCCATTTCCTTCTCCAATGCATGAAAGTGGAAAGTGAAAGTGAAGTCGCTCAGTCGTGTCCGACTCTTAGCGACCAAGTGGACTGCAGCCCACCAGGCTCCTCCGTCCATGGGATTTTCCAGGCAAGAGGACTGGCGTGGGGTGCCACTGCCTTTTCCGTTGAGTATCTGACATTATGTCTAACAAACAGGGCTGTGAGTCATGAGACAACAATTATAACAGTTCAGCAGCCAAGTACCACTCAGCTGAGAGACTCAAAGGTTAAAAACAAGCAAAAACATGATCCTTGCTGCTGAGAAGCTGACAATCCAAAAATTCACCACAATGCAACAGAGCAACCAACTTTTATGTATAAGCAATTTCACAGCTAAACCTGTAAATACAAATTGCCAACATTAAACATGCTGATTTTACATTGATGAACCAAAATACATTAAACCCAACAGATGGCATTAAAAGACAAAGAAACTAGCAAACAAACAAACAAAAATACTGATTTTTGAAAAGCATACCTGAACAGTCTTCATTTTCTTTTACAGGAAGGTGGGACCATCTCAGTATTTCTCTTACTAGCTGATCACATAATCCTTGAGCATCATTTAAATTATAGTTATAGAGGTGGCAGTATAAAAGAGAAAGATAGTAGCGAAGCTGAAGAAAACATGTCCTTCTTCCTCCTTAAATAGGGCGGAATTACACTTACATTAAAAAAACATGTTAGCTAGGTAATGTTCTTGATCTGAGTGCTGGACAGATGGAAATGTTCAGTTTATAAAAATTCATCAACTGTACGCTCATGTAAACTTTTCTGTACCTGTTTCACAACTGAGTAAAAGAAAACAGGTCAGCAATATTTTGTTCTTTTTCATCGTAAATTCTGAACAATTTTATTTTCTGTGGCCAGGTCCTAAGATGACTAAGAATTTATCCAAAAAGAGGTGCAAATGCTCATCTCAGTACTAACTGAGGTCCACTAACAACATCTCTCTCAAGTACACATGGAATGAAACAGAAGGACACATGCTAAAAACACAAATTTAACACACATACATATATCAAACAGACAGTCAAAGAGACTTTCCAGAGAAGAAATACTATCGAAGAAGATTGGATCCTTTGACCACTGTCTTCAACTATCTTAAAGGTGCTTAGGACTGAGCCTGACCGTTACCTGCCCCTTATCCACCATTCTGAGTAAAAGAATTCTAATTTTATTTGGGATTCCAATGTACTCAGATCACAATTTCTTGCTAGATGTGGCCATGAGAAAATATGACAAAGTTCTTAACCAAGAGATAATATAGTGTACAGCTGCCAGACAAGCTGCGTAAAGAGGCATCTCAGCCAGGAGGTGCGCCCTCTCTTGCCCCTCCTGCCTGCCTCCTTCCTGTTACCTGGATTATGCACGTGATGACTGGGACTCCAACATCCATGTTAATTCATGCAACAGCCTTAAGAGTGGAAGCAATGCACCAAGGATGATGGAGTAGAAACACTAAATAAGCTTGAGTCCTTGATGAGACCATCGAAATACCAAATCAGCCCCAGACTATCAACTCCTTGCCTCCTTTCCTAAGAGAAATAAACTCCTTGTTGAAGCCACTGTTACTTTCAGTCTCCATTACAAGAAACCATTCCAATTGGATACAATTGGAAATGAAATTAAAAGGTCCAAAATAAAGCTCATTATGAAAACTTTTCTTCATGAGAACTTCTCATCACACTGAACACCACTCTTCTTCATCCAGCTGTACAATCTCCAAATCTGAGAACTACATGAGACTTCTTTCTCTACTCAGTCACAAGTTCACTTGATCAAACCTATTAAACATCTGACAAACGTGACTTTTGTTCCCCAGTACTCTTGACATTGCTTCAGGACCTCTTCAACTGACTAATTTTCCTGCTTCTAGGTAAAACTCACATTTCTATACCACACTCCAACAAATGGCCCTCTGTAATGTACCAAAGTGATCTTTCCAAATAGCCTATGTTTATTTGAAAAGCACTCTTCTTGTATCTTAACAGATCCCACTGTCTTCAGGATAAAATCTTAATCCCATGGCACTGCATAGCATCTTTCCTTATCATCTATTCTCTCCTCTCACTTTTGCGCTCACCACCCTATCCTCAATATTACATATATGTTTCAAATAACCTGGTCAACTACTTGCAATTTACCCAACTGCCATGGTTTCTCATGTCGTCTTGCTTCTGGAGTGCTATATTCTGTTACACCATTCCCACTCCTTCATCTGAACAATTTTCACTCAGTTTTACATGTCTGTTCCTCCAGGTTTTCTCCAGACTGATGTTTGCACTCCAGTTCAGACTGTGCGCTCCCCCAGCAAATACCATAAAGCATATTGAGAAATATGCCAGTTGTTTATGCAATCTATCCTCCACACTGTGGGCAATTTGAGGGTAAACTTTATTTCAGTTATTCTTATTGTTTAATACACATAGCAAGCCCTCAATACATAGCCACAGCAGCCAGAAAATAAATTTAATAATTGGCTAAACCTGACCAGTAGTGGCAGTCAAGGTTAGCTCCACAGTCACTTTGGCTGAGAACCTTTATTATCTTATACCCTCAGCCCTAGATCATAAAAGCTATCACCAGTTTCTAGAATCCACATCCCTACTGTCTCATCAAAAACTCCATGTAGCCCCAATAAGTCTAACTCACAGGAAATTCTTAAAGTTGAATTACTTAAGGGCAGAGAGCCTTAGCTCCAAGTTTCTGTAAGTTGGTAATAGCACCTTATTTGACTCATAGTGTCTCTTATAGATACTTGCAGTCTTACTAAATAACATTTTTTTTTAAATTTAGGATTTAAGTCTCTTTCTTACCCATTACCAATCAATCACAGGTTCTATCACTAACCAAAAAAGGACAGAGGAGTCTTATCTACAGATAGGATAAAAAATTCTTGGTGCTACAAATTCCAAGACTAACAATAATTTTAAATAACTATTTCTAATAGTCAAGGTACCTACAGTATGTATTTTATTTAGGCATTAAGAGATTGTCAGTTCTCAGAAATCTGAAATTATTTTTAATGGCAGCATGCTAAAATATGGTCCCATGAGCATTATGGCGAGTAATATTATTTTAACACCCCCTACCTTTCTCACAGGTTTCCTGTAGAGCTTTCCTCCATATTTGAACAGATTTTTCATATGATCCTAATAGGAAACACTCTTCCCCTACAAAATTTTTAACCAACAGTTAGCCCTGGTTAATTAAATTATTTTATAAAAATTTACTTGTTTTAAAACTTAGTGGATATAGCACTGCCAGAAATTATTTTGAAAAAAAAAAAAATTACAACCAATCAATAAACTCAAAGCCCAACAACCTGTCACTTAAACCTGGGGTTAGAAATTGTTTATAAGATACTGACCACTGATAGACTCAAGTTCTAAGGCCTGGTTCAAGCGCACTCCAGCAGTCTGCAGTTCAGCCTGTATATGGCACAACAGGGACTTGACGGCCGATGCTTCATGCGCCATCTTCTCAGCTAGCTGCATGCCATCTTCAGGAACTCTCTGACTTAATCGCATCTGATACCATAACGTCTTTCTGTACAACATTCTCCACAGAACAATCAATCTGCACACAGAATTAGGTAGTCATAAAAATCAAATTTCAGACTAGGGATAAGAATGAGTACAGCCTTGTTTAGCCTTTACTAAGAGTATAGTTAATGAGTATAGCCCCATCATTAGTCTTTTTCTCTCCATGTATTCTTCCCTGAGGTAATAATATGCATACAACTCATCAGGTTCAAAGATAGCACAAAGTAAAAACAATGCACATTTTTTAAACTTTCATAAATGTTTTATACACCTGTGGTCATTTTTTCTGTAGTGCTTATCTAAATCAAACAGTATCAGGATTGCCCAAGACTAATAAAATAATGTGTGTTGAAAAATGTTTGGCATAAATCCTAAAATACTTTTAAATAACATAAAATCTATGAT
This sequence comes from Nanger dama, assembly GCA_917880005.1. Classification (NCBI taxonomy): domain Eukaryota; kingdom Metazoa; phylum Chordata; class Mammalia; order Artiodactyla; family Bovidae; genus Nanger; species Nanger dama. The sequence goes on from CAKJTW010000040.1 coordinate 2,378,857, forward strand.
GCTGAGAGCTAATGGTACAAGGTTTCTTTTGGGAGTGATAAAAATATTCTGGAATTTGTGCTACTCATTCTACAACCTCGTGACTATAATAGAAATGACTGAACTGTACCCTTCAAAATAATGAATTTTACAGTATGGGAATTATATCTCAATTTTGAAAAATCTACAATGCTGATGGTCTCCTAACAGTCAAGTCATTGTACCTGTGTCCTGGCTGTTGCACAAAATTTAATACTTGAGGATGAATCTTGAAAGATGAGTTCCAAGACCAGTTTTCCCAAGATCCACTGTCTTGAAACATTTGAAAAATGGGTAACACCAATGAGTCTTGCTCTGCTCTTCTACTTCCATCAGCTGATGCTGAGATAACTTCAGGCTGAAGACTGTACACGCCATTTAAATGATCAGCTACCATTCTGAGTAAATGAAAACAGGCTAAAAGCGTCTCTGAGAATAACTGATCCTGTTGTTGCTGTGTTAGCAAAAGCTTTATAGTATTTGATGTCAGCTTCACCAAATGTCCTACATCTTGCTTGTATCTCATATCCCAATACTGGATTGATAAACACTGATGAAAAAGTTGAAAGATACAAAGTACCCATGTATTATATTTTGAGCTCTTGCTTAAAAAAGATCAAGTTTGGGAAAAGGACATTTTATAAACTGAAGAATATACAAAAAATGAGTGATACAAACTACTGTGTAATTTAACATTAAATTATTTTCTGTCACATTTTTTGAAATTCCTATAGTCCATGCTGCAAGGAGATTTTTCTGGACAGAGTGCAGTTCTGTAACAGTTTTATCTGTCTCCTCAGTATCATCTTTTGCATGAATTGTATCAAACATAGAAGCAAATTCCAATCTTCCCTCCTCAACACTACTAAATAACAGATCATTTTTTTGGTCCCCAAAAGAGAATAAGTTGTTTGGAAAACATCTGCCTTCATCAGTTTCTTCTGCTTCAAAATCCTAAAACATGAGTGAGAAAAAATTATTATTAATATCATTTAATTTAAACTGATTATTAATCAGTTTAGTGGTATCAAATTTCTCTTCTCTTTAATAACAGGAAAACAAAATATGTTTCTTGGAATAAAATCAGTACATAATTGTTCAAAATAAACAAAACGTTGCTAGCAAGTACCTGCAGATCTGCTGTTTCTTCATTTAACTTCAATGTTTCTTCTGCTTGCAAGAATTTGGGAACAGTAGCATCAGCTACATTTTCATCTCTTTGGTGCTTTAACAAGCTAGATCTTAGGGAATTCAGTGATCGCAAGTTCAGACCTTTGCCTTTTGGCTACAGAAGAAAGAAGATTTCCAAGAGCGAAGTTTTATCCATAACTGAACTACAATTATAACTTCTATAGACAAACGTATGCAATCCAAGGACACCACTGTCAGTGCAGTTTTAAATTTAAAGACTGAGAATGCTGACATTCGGTAGGAAACAACACAATACTGAAAAGCAATTATCCTTCAATTAAAAATAAATATATTTAAGACTGAAGCCAGCTTTTACTGATGGTACCAAAAAGCACCATACCTTACACAGTATCATACTTTCGTATGTTTTCTCAAGCCTCTGCGTTGAATCAAGTAGAAGGGATCTCATGAGCACTGATGGAGACAGATTATCAAGAAATCGAAGGGTTGTGACCATGTATCCATCAGAAATAATGAGGTAGGGTAATCGTGAGTGTGCTTTTATAGAGAATCTCTGTCTCATTGGGTCACTATCTGAAGCTGATGAATCTACAGAATTATTTGAATCTTGAAGTGTAAACTGCTGTGGTCTAGCAAACAAACATCAAAATTCAAGAATTAGTGAGAGGAAAATCTTTAAAAAAAAAAAAAAAACAATTATATTATTCCAAAGGAAAAACAAAACAAACATTTCAGAATGATGAGAAAGCAAGCAAATTAAACAGAAAAATATTAAATGTGCACAGATCTGTGAGAAAACATAAGTAATTGAATAATACAGAGGTTGGTGGGTTTTTAAAATTTTCCCAGAATTGTGACATTTACTCTATTGTCTATAATATTGTTTGTAATCCAGTTTTATATTTCTTTCTGAAAAAAACTGAGGCAGTTACTTTTACTATTAAAGACAGTTTAGCTGTTAACTTTCTTTCTTATAAGGATATTTAAATATCCTTATAAGAATATAAATAGGAGCTGTGAGTATTCTTGTTATTAAGAACCATTTGGAGAGGATAGTGATGAGTAAAATTTTATCAGCTTAAGGTTAAATTTGACTGAGTTTCCATATAAATGTAGTTTTTTATTGTTACAGTGGTATACCTAATTCTGAATACTTAATATCAACTGATTACTTAATATCACTAATTATTAACTTTGGGGGCTTTATAAATATAAAGAGAACAGAGAACCAAAATGTATTTTTTTCTGGTTAGGAAAATAATCAACTATAGATTATATGAACCAAATGGCCCATAACAGAAGGCTGGTTTTAGAAGGTACAGTCTACAAAATTTATAAAACCATTAAAAAGTGACTCCATGGAAAGATGTATAAGACATACTGTCAAATCAAAAAAGCAAAACAGTAAACAGCATATATCATATAATTAATTTTGCTTTAAAAAATAAATATTGTTATTGCACACGTTATATAAAATTTTCAAATTAAGAGGACAACACACTAAAATGCTAATAATTGTTATCTCTAAGGAAAAGGATTACAAGTCTTTCACTTTCGATAGTATTTAGTTTTGTAACACTTGATTAACCTTTTAAAAATAATGAATATGTATTACTTTCGTAATCAGAAAAAACAATCCATTCTGAAAGATTCTAAAGACTAATTTTTAAGGAAAATGTGAGGAAATTTAAGTCAATTAATAAGCAGACCATAATAAGGAAAAATACTTTCACTGCAGGAAGTGACAAGTTTTTCCATCATAATTGTCTACTGCTAGAAATAAGGTAAAATTTTTGTTAAATATAATCAAGGACACATCCCTCAGTTTTCCTTCTGTAAATCAAAGGTAATGGATTAGTTTCAAAGACCTTTTCCAATTTTTGTTTTGTAAACAGCTATCTATATGTGTCTACCCAAACATAATAATATCAACATCAATAAAAACAAATATTTACTGAGCTCTTACGTTATGCCAGAACTGTGCTAAAGCAATTTAAAATTATTTATTATCTTGCTTCATTCCTTCAAGTCTGAGACAATTACTGCTGTCTTCATCTCAGAGTAAAAGAAAATGAGGGTCAAAGAGTAACTTACCCAAACTAAAACAACCAATAAATAGAAGAACCAAGATCTGATTCTTGATCTGACTCCAAAGCCAAACTACTACATGATCTCACAATTTAAAATTTAAATACGGCTGAATTATAAAGTCTACTATCCATTTCCAACAACTTTTCCCTTTTTCCCTTTGGGAAAAAAGCAGATACAGCCATGGGAGCTCAGTCGCTTCAGTTGTGTCCAACTCTTTGCAACCCCATGGACTGCAGCCCACCAGGCTCCTCTGTCCATGGGATCCTCCAGGTAAGAATACTGGAGTGGGTTGCCATGCCCTCCTCCAGGGGATCTTCCTGACTCAGGGATCAAATCCATGTCTCTTACATTCCTGCACTGGCAGATGGGTTCCTTACGACTAGCGCCATCTGGGAAGCCAGATACATCCACATCCCAAGTTAGATAAAAATTAAGTGCTCTGCTTTTAAAATAATAAAAGACATATCACATTTTTATTAATTTTTATATCAAAGAAGTTACATTTTTTAATGCTGTTAAATATTTAAATTACATATACTTACGTAGTCACATTGTCAAATTTTCACCAGGATTAAGCCACAAAAAGAAATAGAAGAAAACTATAAATAAACAGATTTTGAGATGACAGACTCAAAGAAAGAATAAGACAGTTTGAAACATGAAATTATATTAAAAAAATACACAGTAAAGCAATACCAAAAGAGAAAATCTTCTATAAATAAATTAAATGATTTAAATATCTCACCTATATGTTATTAGTGGGTGAAGAGGAATAAATTCTGCTGGCCCAAATTCTATAGAGCAACCAAATGTAATTAACGTTAGCAATTCACCGTGGCAGGTCAATAAAACCAGGGAGCCACGTTTTAACACACAAGCCAGAAAAAGACTATCGTGAGTCCAGCTGACATCACCTACCCAGTATGACCTAGAAAAGCAAAACGAGATGTTTAGAAAGGACCCTCTACAATGTCTCTAACAATTTATAATGGCCAAGAAAGGGTGAGATACTTCAAAAAAATAAGGGCAAAAGAATGAATAGTAGGCAAATCTCACATACATTTTGTGTATCTTACTTCCCAGGAAATAAGTAGAAAGGAGTTTGCTCATAAACATCTAGTTCATACAACATACCAATCAGAAATTTACTTACATTCATAAACAAATCATAAGATGAAAATACTACCTAAAAATGTAAAGCTTTTAGGTCACTTACATTATAGCCAGAACAACTTCTAACCCTAGTGATATCCATTACTAAGACCTACTGGTAGATTTTGAAGGTCAATACCATGCCTGTCTCTCAGGAGCCTGCCAGAGCTCCACTCAAGAGCAAATTCCCTCTTGCCAAAGCCATCTTTACCACTCCTTAATTGTCTGAAAATATTAATATTTCTTTCATGGGGACAGAAAACAGCTCCTTCTCATTTAAATTATGGACACCCTCAGTCAAACAGATCACTGAACTGAGACTAGAAAGGAAATTTTGGGAAGAGAAAGAAAATAAAAATGTATGGCTGGATGAACCTGAAAACTCTGAAAAGTCAGAGAACAGCAGAGAAGTGTTCAGAAAAGGAAATTAGAAGGATCCAAGAGGAAGAGGAAATCTTCCTACCCTATAATCCTGCACAGGTCCCTTGCCATCCAAAATCACCGCTTACAGTACTGTCCATCCATATGCAGAGAGTGCTGCTGCTGCTAAGTCGCTTCAGTCGTGTCTGACTCTGTGCGACCCCATAGATGGCAACCCGCCAGGTTCCCCTGTCCCTGGGATTCTCCAGGCAAGAACACTGGAGTGGGTTGCCATTTCCTTCTCCAATGCATGAAAGTGAAAAGTGAAAGTGAAGTCGCTTAGTTGTGTCTGACTCTTCGTTAGCAGAGAATGCTACCTTTGTTTAAAAGGCGAAAAACACCTCAGCCTGAGTATATAAAATGATCTTCTCTACCCAGGATTCTTCATTTCAGTCTGTCTAAGCCCAGTATTTCTCTACCTAATCATAATTCCACTCCTCCTAAGACAACATAGAAAGAAATAAGAGAGAAAAGAAAATGTGTCCAAGTATCTTCCACCCTATCAGACCCTTCCTTAAAGGACTGAAGGCTTTCCTTATATACAGTGAAGTTGCTTAGTGGTGTCTGACTCTGTGATCCCATGGATAGTAGCCTGCCAGGCTCCCCTGTCCATGGGATTTTCCAGGCAAGAATACTGGAGAGGGTTGCCATTTCCTTCTCTAGGGGAAAGGGAAGTTGCTCAGTTGTGTCTAACATATAAAGCAAACTTTAAAGTCTATCAGGCACAAAAGCTGAAAGCTGCATTATCTATCTAAATATCTATTTGTTGTTCAGTCTCAGTCATGTCCAACTCTTTGCAACCTCATGGACTGCAGCACACCAGGCTTCCCTGTCCTTCACCATTCCCAGATTTTGCTCAAATTCATGTCTATTCAGTCAGTGATGCCATCCAACCATCTCATCCTCTGTCAACCCCTTTTCGTCCTGCCTTCAATCTTTCCTGTCATCAGGGTCTTTTCTGGTGAGTCAAGTCTTTGCATCATGTGGCCAAAGTATTGGGGCTTCAGCATCAGTCCTTTCAATGAATATTCAGGATTGATTTCCTTTTACTGGTTTGATGTCCTTGCAGTACAAGGGACTCCAACACCACAGTTCAAAAGCATCAATTCTTCGGTGCTCAGCCTTCTTTACGTTCCAACTCTCACATCCATACATGACTATTGGAAAAACCATAGCTTTGACTATATGGACTTTTGTCAGCAAAGTAAAGTTGCTGCTTTTTAATTTGCTGTCTAGGTTGGTCATAGCTTTTCTTCCAAGGAGTAGGCAGCTTTTAATTTCATGGCTGCAGCCACCATCTGCAGTGATTTTGGAGGCCAAGAAAACAGTCTGTCACTGTTTCCATTGTTTCTCCATCAATTTGCCATGAAGTGATGGGACCAGGTGCCATGATCTTAGTTTTTTGAATGTTGAGTTTTCAGCCAGCTTTTTCACTCTCCTCTTTCACTTTCATCAAGAGGCTCTTTAGTTCCTCTTTGCTTTCTGCCATAAGGGTGGTGTCATCTGCATATTTCAGGTTATTCATATTTCTCTGCAATCTTGATTCTAACTTATGCTTTATCCAGCCTGGTATTTCACATGTACTCTTGCGTATGAGTTAAATAAGCAAGGTGACAATATACAGCCTTGATGTACTCCTTTCCCAATTTTGGGCCAGTCCATTGTTCCATGTCCAGTTCTAACTGTTGCTTTTTGACCTGCATAGAGGTTTCTCAGGAGACAGGTAAGGTGGTCTGGTATTTCCATGTCTTTAAGAATTCTTTTTAAGAATATTTGTTGTGAAAATATATATTTAGACACTACTTATCAGAGCCTTAAACTTATTAAACTATTAAAAAAGTAAAAGAAAAACACTATTTAGAAATAAAAAGAATTCTTACCTGACAAGAGTAGCTGGAACCACAGGATTCTTATTACTACATCCTTTAAGGCTACCATAGAGAGTAACAAAATTCAGTGTGTTTATAAATAATACCTGAGTTGCCTAGAAAGAGAAAAAGAAGACAACAAAACAATTAAAATCATTTTGCTTATATTTCTGAAGACCTAGAGATCTATTACCTCGATGAACTATCTCGTCTTTCCCAACTGGCAAGACAATACCAACCACCTACTAACTCTTTTCCCTTTTACACTACATTTTAAGAATATCAGTTACCACTTTGCCCCTCTTTCTTCCTTTTCCATTATCCTCTTTTCGCTTCTGAAGGTCAGATTTCGAAAATTATGGCACCTAATGTAAATAATGTTACCAATTTACAAAGTCGTTAGATCAGAAAATACCAATTTAAAGAACATAAAGTAGTATTAATTAAAAAAATAAACCATATTCAAGGGGGAAAAAAATCTCTAAACTGAACTAAACTCTCTTATAGCTTACTCCCAAAACAGATTACATTTACTGACCTTTGGGTCTTTCTGATTAAGCGTTACTGCCAGGGTAAGTCCATCTCTTGAAAATGCAGAAATCAGAGCTCCCCTTGACTTCACTGACTCACATTTAGGGATTAGACTGCACAGAAGGCAATCCTGCTGAGCCCACTGAACATGATATGGCAGTGATCTAAGAAAGGAATGAAATAACTGAAAACAGGAAGTATAGTAACTTTTATATTAATACATATTTCATTACAGAAAATTGACGGGTCCAGGTAAATTCCGTCATATGCATATATATTTGGGGTCTCTTAGCAACTATTCCGGAGAAGGCAATGGCACCCCACTCCAGTACTCTTGCCTGGAAAATCCCATGGACGGAGGAGCCTGGTGGGCTGCAGTCCATGGGGTTGCGAGTGTTGGACACTGAGCGACTTCATTTTCACTTTTCACTTTCATGCATTGGAGAAGGAAATGGCAACCCACTCCAGTGTTCTTGCCTGGAGAATCTCGGGGATGGAAGAGCCTGGTCGGCTGCTGTCTATGGGGTCGCCCAAAGTCAGACACAACTGAAGTGACTTAGCAGTAGCAGCAGCAACTATTCACAAGTTTTATCCAGGGCACAAAACAGCAACTGCTAACTAAACAAGGTAGGTCCATACCAGAGTTTTGTAGTAATGGCATGTCCTACAGCCAACCCCAAACAAATCTGCATCCACTGAAAGTTTAGATACACGTATTTATACATTATTACAAATATTTTTGGGCTCTTCCCTCATAGCTTAGTCGGTAAAGAATATGCCTGCAATGCAGGAGATCCAGGTTCGATTCTTGAGTCAGGAAGATCCCCTGGAGAAGGGAATATCAACCCACTCCAGTATTCTTGCCTAGAGAATCCCACGGACAGAGGGGCCTAGCAGGCTACAGTCCATGGGTTTGAAAGAGTCAGACACAATTTAGCAACTAAACCACCAACACCTAGTTGTACATTTAAGATTTGTTCATTTGACTTTACATAAATTACACCTGAATAAAGTACTGCTAGCATAACAAATAAAGAAAATAAACAGAAAAAAAAATCTCACTATTTTAATAAATCTTAAGTCATTATATGCTTTTAAATGCATTCTATTTCACTGGGCTTTTTAAAGTAAATAAAACTACTTTTAATTTAAAAAAAAAAGAAAATTTAAAAGGTAAATTCAAGTAAGTTACATACTTTTCAAAATTCAACTGAATTAGTTTTCAAAGGAGTTTTTATAGTCTTAAGATAAGACCATAGCCAGCCTTACCTTTTATGTGTTCTCAATTCCGAGAAGGGAAACAAAATAAAAACAAGAAAAGCTTTCTGTAATAAACAAGTAAAATAAAAAGTAAAGAAACAGAACAATACTTATAAGGAGAAACGATTCGTAAAGTCTCAGAGGTCAATGTTCTCATTTCATTTACTGATCTTATTATGTATTTATGGGCCAAAAGATATTATAATAATGTTTCAAAAGGGACAGAAGAACTTCCCTGGCAGTCCAGTGGTTACGACTCTGCACTTGCAATGCAGGGGCTGTGGGTTCAATTCCTTGTGGGGGAACTAAGAAGATTTCATGTGCTGTTCAGAATAGTCAAAAAAAAAAAAAAAGAAATAGAAAACAAGGAAGAAGGAAACATTTACCTCACCTTACAGGTGTAAATACATTTTCATGCCACCGAATTGCTAGAAATGTTAACTTCAGGCATTCCCCGGAATAGAAAGTAAATGAACACAAGCAGCAGTCTCCAAATAACTGTAGATAAATTTCATATACTTTAGTATATAATAAATCTGAATCAAGAGGATCTAGAAACTGTCATACTGAGTGAAGTCAGAGAAAGAGGAATATCATATGATATTGCTTATGTGCAGAATCTAAAAAAATGATACAAATGAACTTGTTTATAAAACAGATTCACAGACTTAGAGAATGAATTTATGGTTACCAGGGGGAAGAATAATGGGATAGTTAGGGAATTTGGGATTAACATGTACACACTGCTCTGTTTAAAATAAATAACTAGCAAGGAAAATAGAAAACTCATGCATGAAAGAACAGAAAAACAAGCAAAAAAACAGCCCCACATTTTCTCATAAGTAAGATAAATGAAACATATCAAGAACTTGCTTATACTTTTATTCTTAACATACAGCTTAACATTAAGCTAAACACTAAGAAATTCATTTCTGAGCCAGAGGCATATCTCAAATGAGAAATCAAGGTGCAGTTACTCTCTCAAGAAAACATTGCCATTTATCTGGCTATATAACTAGGAATATTCTTATATATTTATTTTTCTCTTTTATGGTTGCATATTATTTAAACTAGGGCACTACTCATGGGGTAAATAGCAAAAGTTCAAAACACAATTTTTAACAATAGCAAATTGGGTAAAAACATATGGGTCAACACATACAAAGAGTATCACACAGCTATTTAACCTATCTTTTAGTTAATGAATGTGTTATTTACTGAGAATGGCTTATTTAATATCACCAATTCTAGTTTCTTTTTTTTTTTCATTACAAAGCTAGTTATATTCTAAAACTAAGGAAAAGTAAAACTAGGGAAAGACCAAGGAAGCTCAAATTCAAACCACTTTTAATAAAATCTTTTAAAATGGGACCAAGAAATATAAAAATACCTTTTCCACGATAATTTCACCATTACTACAATTAATGATGACTGAAGATATACAGCTATCATTACACATTCTGCTCAACAGCATCCCAGAAAGTGTCTGCTCTTAGAGTCTGAGGTCTCTACTTCAAGAACACCCTGTCTGATTCGGATTTTACCTCATTTTTTATAAAAGCAGCATGCACTACCGCTTCTTTATCTTCAGTGGAAGGCAAAGAAACTGCTTCTTCAGGCGTGATCTGGGACCACTGGCCCCCAAGGAAAGGCTTTTGGAAGATAAAACATTGTTGAATTCCAAATGTTCCCAAAGGAATATGCATCCAGAAGGAGTTATAAGCAGAACTCTTTTCCCATTGCCAGATACATACAAGTACAGTCTCGAAGAGCTTGCTAAAAAACAACAAAAAAGTTACTAAACCTCTGAAGTCAGAATTCCTGCAAAAAAAAGTATAAATTTTATCTATTCTGACAACAAGGAACCTAAATGAGGTTTCCATTCAGAAAGCAAAACTAAGGCATTAATAATAAAAGTACAAATAATAACAGCACTTATCAGGTACTCATGTGTGATATCAGGAACGCACTGCTATCAGATATGTTAGGCATGCCAGATTTTTCTTCCTCGAGATGAGCCTTAGTGTTACAATAACCAACATCAAAAAATACTTACATATACATGGAAATACATACAGATATTTACAAAAGCAGAGGTATATTTCTTTTCCTCCTATATATCAAGTTAAATCAATTTAAAGAAACAAAAAACTCCCACCTACTGCAGCTTTAATCATTTCCTTAGGCTTTTCAGTTGCTTGTATAGTTTTCAAACAGTCTTGATCTTTGTTCCAGAGGAAAACCTCCCCTGTAGTGAGTACCCCAGCCAGCCAGGCATCTGTTTTCAAAGCGGAAATACAATGCTTACAGTCTAACATTTTCCCTAATATTACCCCCAAAATTATTTTTTAAAATACAGTTAATCTAGCCTTTTGACAATATCAGTACTACTTAACCATTACTGGACGTTGTTAGGAGTATAACATCCTTCAACAAAGGCTGAAGACTGGGAATTTTCTTCTTTGTCCTTCCTGAGAGCAAATTAATTTCATTTATGATTTTATCATCCAAAAGAAAAACAGCTTCATTTTCCTAGGAGAAGAAATACATGGAAACTTAAGAGATGCCAGAAGTTAATTCAGCCTCCTACCTAAGTTATCACAGAAAGGAGAAGTGACATCTAAGAAAGATGGTATATTTGTACTACACATCATAAAATGAACAATAAGGGCTTTGTTAAAACAGTTTTATTTATTTATTGGCTGTACTGGGTCTTCACTGTGGCTCAAGGGCTTCTCTAGTTGTGGCGTGGGGGCTTTGCTGCCCAGTGGCAAGTGGGAGCTTAGTTCCCCGACCAGCACTCGAATCCACATCCCCTGAATTGGAAAGCAGATTACTGATCAGCTGACCATCAGAGGGCCCAACAATAAGGCTAATTACGTAACCTGAAGATTTTTTCATTCTATCTTATAAGTACCTCTTATTAGAATTACTAGGTAGGATGATCTAGTAGCCGCACTATTTATTTGAAGTTTAAAATTATAGGAGTGTCTTCCAATTCTGCTAGCCCAAACTGAGATATCTGCTGTTAGCTCACCAATCTGAAGAGTAGTATGGGCAAGTTTTAAATTATTTATTTAAATAGACATGGCTTCTCATTTCTGAAGCAGTAGCATGTGCTCCTAGACTTCAGTTTTAGAAAACATCCAGAAAATGTTCTGAACTTCCTGGAAACCTTCCAGTTAGACACAAGGCTGCTTCATCACCTGCATGGATATTCCAAGATTCACCAGGACATGAAACTCCCCAAACATGTGCCTTTGCTCAAAAAAGACCCTGTAGATGCGATAGCCATGCTCATTTTCAACAACTGCAGAGAGGCTTTCTGGCTGGGCAATCTCAAAAACTGGGACTTGCAAGGTGAAGAAACTGTGTCCTAGAATTCCCAGGAGAGCCCAGAAGATGAGAGTGAGGATGATACACCATCCCAGAACTTCCAAGAGCAAAGCAACAAAGGATGGTGAAGAAGATGAAGCAGGAGATGGAGTAAAGGAGCAAGAGAGTGATGAGACAGCTGACAAATGTGATCAGACCCAGAAAGACTGATACTCCCTCCCCATCTCTGCCAGCCTCCTGCCAAACAAATACACAAAATCCTGTTCAGAGGGCAAGTGATCCTTCTGCAGATGCTACTTTATTTTTTAAAGGTTATTCTTCAATCTTAGAGGCAAAGCACACATGTAACACATATTACAACTGATACTGTACAACTGAAGAAAAACTTACCTGTCCCAACCAGGAGACTCGTGGCCAGGGTTTTTTCTGCTTGATACTGGTTGAAGTCAAAACTTCTAATCTTATCTCCATGCTTAAGCTATCAAAGACCAATTAAGTCAAAAGTCACAAGATGCTCTAAAAATCAAAACAAAAAAAAAATGATAAGACCCCGTAATAGTTACTGAAGATTTTAAGAGTTTTCATAAAGTTTTAATAAATTATTTTTTCATTAACTCAAGTTAACTCTCTTTTTAAGGTAAAATGCTGATACTTTATTCAGTATCTAATCTTGAATAGTCAGGCAAAACGTGTTTGCTTTTTTGAAAAGTTATTCCTCAGACTATGAAAATAAACACGAACTTGAGGAATATCTTGACAATATAGTTTCTATGTGATTACTTTCTCATCTTTCCAAAGATGACCACAAAAATGTCCCCTACCCCATACACTCTTCTTACACTATGACTTTAACACTCCTCTCTCTCATTGAGAGCTCTGGTCAACGCCTCATCCCTTGAAATTGAGTGGTTTTTTTACTACTTTGACCAAGACTAAACTGACTCGATGAATGTGAGTCTGAGTGAACTCCGGGAGATGGTGATGGACAGGGAGGCCTGGCGTGCTGCGATTCATGGGGTCGCGAAGAGTCGGACACGACTGAGCAACTGAACTGAACTGAAAATGGAAGTGAGGCTATGCATTTCACAACGCTAGCTCATACAAGGCAATATATTTTCTACTTTGTGTGTGTGTACGTGCTTATTACCTCAGTTGTGTCTGACTCTTTGCAACCTTTACAGCCTGGCCGACTATAGTCCGTCAGGCTCCTCTGCCCATGGGGTTTTCCAGGCAAGAATACCTGGAGTGGGTTACCATTTCCTCCCTCAGGGGATCTTCCCAACACAGGGATAGAACCCACATCTCCTATGTCTCCTGCATTAGCAGGCAGATTCTTTATCTCTGAGCCACCTAGGACACCCCACACCTTCTACCTCACTTCCTGGAATAATTACTGTCGAAGCCTTCAGTCACCACACAAGCAGTCAAACTGCCTAAGCCACAGAGCTCTAAGAAAGTCCAAACTAGACAACACATAAGCAAAGCCCTGAAATAATATGACGTAAAGATGTCCAGCAAGTCTCCATGCTGGGTATGGGGATGGTTTCAATAGAGGCCATGACCCGTTTGTCAGAGCTCTACTGGGGTGACAGGAGCACAATCTTGGGTCAATGGTCCATTCCTGAGTGAATCTTGGGAGGATGATCGCTGAGAGAATGTGACACAGTGATTTGGAGCCAAACAAAGCAAGGACACAGAAGCCATAATGAAAAGGGCCCCATAGAACAAACTGAGGACACTTTGAACATCAGAACAAATTACAGTAATGGATTTAAAAATCCATGGGCTAAAACAGGAAACCATGAATCCATATAATCATAAAACAGTAAATTATTAAATTGAATATTTGATGTAAAATGGTATATTTACATTGTTTCAAAATATCTCCCTATAAAATACTCATTAATTACAAAAGACAAAAGAGTAACTTCACAATGAAAAAACTGGGCAGATTCCATTGTATATAAGGATCAAAATGAAAATAATCAAAATGGGACAAAAGTAAATCACCTGCCACTTAACAGTTAAAAGGAGAAAAACATCTGTGATGACATATGTACACAGGAACATAATCTGAATCTAATCAGAAGTAAGTATCAGGCAAACCCAAACTAAGGGACATTTTACAAAATAACTGATCTGTAATGTTCAAAAGTTTTAAGGTTATGAAAGCTGGGAAAAGATTGAAAAACTAGCCCCAGAGAGAAAAACCTGACAGCTACATGCAGTCAATAAATTGCAGACTTTATGTTTGCACTATAAAGGACAATATGGGAGAAATGAAAAAACCTGAATAGAAAGAGAAACTGAGGATTAGACGACTGTAATAGATGAATGTTGATTTTCTGATTTTGATGGTTGTCTTGCATAAGCCACGGGTATGATGTGGGCAGGGGGCGAGTAGGGGAGGAGTCTAAGACATTGCAAGCTGCGCAGCAAAAGTAAAGGATAAAAAACTAGCTCATCATTTCAAGAAGTAAAGACAGAGCCCTACAGAATTTGATGAGATGGATGGTCTTCTGTTTCTTAAAGCTCTGAAAATCACCTCCTGTTGTAGAGCGAAGGTTATTTGTGCTGTATACCGACTGGCACTAAAATCACTAATGGCACCTACAGATGTGTGTGCTTGGAAGCTCAGTCGTATTTGACTCTTTGCGAGCCCATGGACGGTAGCCCGGGAGGCTCCTCTGTCCCTGGGATTTTCCAGGCAAGAATACTGGAGTGGGTTGCCATTCCCTCCTCCGGGGGATCTTCCCCACCCAGGGATCAAACTCGGGTCTCTCAGGTCCCCTGCATGGGCAGGCGGGTTCTTTACCACTAGCGCCACCTGGGAAGCCTACAGATGGAGACTAGTAAACACCATGAAACACGTCAAATTAGTTAATGGACGACAGAGATAAACTCGACCACACAAAATATATGAGGAGAAGAAACAGGTTAAGTTTTACCGCACACCCCCCCGCCCGGCTCCCCGTATCTTATGCCACACACTGGCAAAAGCAATTTCCAGAGGAATAATCCAAGTTGTTCGGTGGTTTGCACCACAGACGAGCCTAAGAAATCACGTCCATTCCTCGGCGCTCAACTTATCCCCCACCAATGTCACACACAGGAGTTGGCCCACGACCGCCTCGCATGAGGCATCCCCAGGGAGCCCTCGGAGATCGCCTACCGGACCGTGCGGGGCAGCGCCGCCCTCCACCCCGCGAGCCGCCACCGCGGCGCCCACCGGGGGCGCGGCAGGAGCTGGAGGACACCGGGCCGAGGTCGAGCCCGATCCGGACTTCGTTCCCAGCGAGCCGAGGGCGACCCCGCACCTCCGCGAGGCTGAGGATGCTGCGGCCGGAGGACGACGCCGGGGCAGCGGGTAGGCGGCTGGGTGCGGCGGGGGACGGCGGGGCAGGGGAGGTCGCGGGCGCGCCAAGACTCGAGAGCGCGAGGGGGCGGGGGAGCCCGAGGACGCCGCGGGCCGCAGGGCGAGGCGAGGAGGCTGCGGCCGTGCGAGACGGGAATCTGCGGGAGTCACCTCCGCCCGGGCCTGGCCCGTCCGGGGCAGGAAGGCGCTGCGAGGCGGAGATGAAGGAGGGCGACGGAGACGGGCGGAGCTGCCCGCCCCGACGCGAGCCTGCGCCTTGGCGACGGCGGAGGGCGGGGCAGGGACTCGGGCGAGCGCCGCCAGTGCGCCTGCTCCGAGCCGGCGGGGAGCTGGGGCGGGAGGCTGGAGGCGTTCCCCATCTTTCTCCCTGCCGGGTCTCCCCAGGTTCCCGCCCTCGTCCTCCCAGCGGTCGTGCGCTTCCGCTGCCTCCCTGCCTGCCTCCCCTCTGCCCGGCCGCCCGTCTTTCCGCTCAGGGTCTCATCCTGAGCTGCTGGGGTCGTTCTGTTTCACCTGCACGATGGTGCGTTCGTTCCTCTGACACACACCTTTGAGTGCCCAGGCTGTGTGTGGCGCTCTCCAGAAGGACTAATATGTAAACTGTGAAAGTGCTGCAATCAATATGCCTGCAAATTTGGAAAACTCAGCAGTGCCTACAGGACTGGAAAAGGTCAGTTTTCATTCCAGTCCCAAAGAAAGGCAATGCCAAAGAATGCTCGAACTACCGAACAGTTGCTCTCATCTCACACACTGGCAAAGTCATGCCCCAAATTCTCCAAGCCAGGCTTTAACAGTACCTGAACTGTGAACTTCCAGATGTTCAAGCTGGTTTCAGAAAAGGCAGAGGAATCAGAGATCAGATTGCCAACACCTGCTGGATAATCGAAAAAGCAAGAGAATTCCATCTACTTCTGCTTTATTGACTATGCCAAAGCCTTTGACTGTGTGGATCACAATAAACTGGAAAATTCTGAAAGAGATGGGAATCCCAGACCACCTGACCTGCCTCTTGAGAAATCTGTATGTAGGTCAGGAAGCAACAGTTAGAACTGGACATGGAACAACAGACTGGTTTCAAATAGGGAAAGGATTTCATCAAGGCTGTATATTGTCACCCTGCTTATTTAACTTATATGCAGAGTACATCATGAGAAACACTGGGCTGAATGAAGCACAAGCTAGAATCAAGATTGCCAGGAGAAATATCAATAACCTCAGATATGCAGATGACACCACCCTTATGGCAGAAAGTGAAGAACTATAGAGCCTCTTGATGAAAGTGAAAGAGAAAAGTGAAAAAGTTGTCTTAAAACTCAACATTCAGAAAACTAACATCATGGCATCTGGTCCCATCACTTCATGGCAAATAGATGGGGAAACAGTGTCAGACTTTATTTTTGGGAGGGCTCCAAAATCACTGCAGATGGTGATTGCAGCCATGAAATTAAAAGATACTTACTCCTTGGAAGAAAAACTATGACAAACCTAGAAAGCATATTAAAAAGCAGAGACATAACTTTGCCAACAAAGGCCCATCTAGTCACAGCTATGGTTTTTCCAGTAGTCATGTATGGATGTGAGAGTTGGACTATGAAGAAAGCTGAGCGCCGAAGAATTGATGCTTTTGGAACTGTGGTGTTGGAGAAGACTCTTGAGAGTCCCTTGGACTGCAAGGAGATCCAACCAGTCCATCCTAAAGGAAATCAATCTTGAATATTCATTGCAGGGACTGATGCTGAAGCTGCAACTTCAATCCTTTGGCCACCTGATGCAAAGAAAAGATCCTGATGCTGGGAAATATTGAGGTAGGAGGAGAAGGGGGTGACAGAGGATGAGATGGTTGGATGGCATCACTGACTCAAGTTTGAGTAACTCAAACTCCAGGAGTTGGTGATTGACAGGGAGGCCTGGCATGCTAGCAGTCCGTGGGGTCGCAAGGAGTCAGACATGACTGAACGACTGAACTGACTGAATGTGTAATCCTTGAATATTCATTCGAAGGATTGATGTTGAAGCTCCAGTACTTTGGCCACCTGATGCAAAGAGCCGACTCATTGGAAAAGACCTTGATGCTGGAAAAGACTGAAGGCAAGGGGAGATGGGGACAACCGAAGATGATATGATTGGATGGCATCACCCAGTAAATGGACCTGAGTTTGAGCAAGCTCCAGGAGATGGTGAAGGACAGGGAAACCTGGCCTACTACAGTCCATGGAGTCACAAAAGTTGGACATGACTGAGCACCTGAACAAGAACAACAAAAACTGGTGATTCTGACAGTAAATCCTTATTTTCCTCTTTTGCAAACGCGCTTGATAAAGTCCAAAATAAACATTGTAAAGATGTCCAAAACAGTCTACTGTTGATTCCAAAATGTAGAGCACCAGTAACTTAGTTTTGGTTTGGTTTTCTGATGGCAACATAGACCACACTGCCAAACTGAAATTCTGGGACTCTGAACAACCCTCCTGATAATATGTTGTGGGTTTTTTGCAGATCTAAAGTATTACATGTCAGGACATAAGAACATAAAATGAAACTAATGCAACTGAGACCCTGAATTTTTTACTTTGGTTAAATTCAAATAGCTACGTGTGGCTAGTGGCTCCTATATCATGCAGTGCAGCTTTAAATTCTTGTTAACGAATTTGACTCAGCTCCAGTTTTTCTCAGCCTCTCAGAATTGGAAATCTCTTGGAGGGAAAATTCAAGTGGTGCAGTTTGGATATGGGGTTTACTCTTGGATCAGTAAGCTATGGCTGGGATCATTTAGGGCAGAAAAGGCTGCTGAGGGCTTGCTTTTCTGTGTGTATCTGAGGCCATTCTCCCCCAATAAAGGGAATTATTATAAGCTGAGGTCTATTATAAGATGGAGTGGTGGCTTCCCTGATGGCTCAGTGGTAAAGAACCTGAAGCCCATACACCCTAGCGCCCGGGCTCCACAAGAGAAGCCACTTCAATAAGAAGCCGAAGGAAAAAAAAGAAGCCGAAGTACCACAACTAGAGAGTAGCCCCCACTCAATGCAGCTAAAGAAAAGCTAGCGCAGCAACAAACAATTACTTTAAAAAGATGGAGTGAGTTATTTAGGATAGACTAGGGCACTATATCAAAAAGCCTCTACATAAATTAGTGACCTAGAGAACAAAGGCAATTATTTCTTACTTGTGTATCTATTATGGGTGATTTAGTTTGTTAGGTTTGCTCTGCTCAATTATTCAGAGATCTAGGTACCTTTGTGGAGAAGGCAACGGCATCCCACTGCAGTACTCTTGCCTGGAAAATCCCATGGACGGAGGAGCCTGGTAGGCTGCAGTCCATGGGGTCGCGAAGAGTCAGACACGACTGAGCAACTTCACTTTCACTTTTCACTTTCATGCACTGGAGAAGGAAATGGCAACTCACTCCAGTGTTCTTGCCTGGAGAATCCCAGGGATGAGGGATCCTCGTGGGCTTCCGTCTATGGGGTCACACAGAGTCAGACATGACTGAAGCGACTTAGCAGCAGCAGCAGCAGGTACTTTCGAGATACTCATCCTGTAATTCTCCAATATCTTGTTGCATCATCAAGACTGATGTCCAAGTGGGATTCAAGTCAGAGGAAAGGGGAAAAGGAGGGAGCATCCCCACAGTCCTGAGATCTGGGTCCAGTACGGTGGGACACAGTATTTCTGGCTATGTTGTATTGGAGAGAATTTCATCATCTGTTCACACCTAGCCTCAAAGCAGCCTGGGAAATACAGATTAGCAGTGTACCCAGTGAGACTAATGTTTAGCAGTCTTCATCACAAGTGCTTAGAATATTAAAAACAGTAATACATATTTCTGTCTTCAAGGGTATCACAGATTTGGTAAGGAGATAGAAGACTAGGTAATTGGTGATGAATAAGGAACATGCTGTACGAACCCAAAGAAAAGAATGACTTAAAACAGTATTTCTCAAATTTTAATGTACTTATGAATCACCTGGGAATATTGTTAAAAATGTAGATTCTGATTCAGTAGGTCCGGGGTAGGTGGGGCCCTAAGATTGACTCTCTTAACAAGCTCCCAGGTGACACCAATTCTGCTGGTCCTTGGACCAGTCCTTAGGTAGCAAGTGGTAGCAGTTGCAGCAGAGGGAATAACATTTGAGTTTTGTATTGTGGTACAGTGATCAAGAGTCCAATTTTGGATGTTAGACATCTTATGTTCAATTCCCAACTTCGATTTGCTGGCTGATTTATTAATAAATTGCTTATCTTCAAACCTAATACAGATCATAATAGAGAACCACACACAAACTGGATTTAGCAAAAAGAGAAGCTGATTGGCTCATTAACCCAGGGGTTCAGCAGGTAGCTGGCAAGTTTTGATCAGGCAGGGCTCTTCCGTTTTTCTTCCTGTCACTCTGCTCTTTGACTTCAGGCTGGCTTCTTTTGTGGTAAAGTGAGAAGATGGCACATTTACACCTATTTTACGAGGCAAATGTAGTTAAAATTTTTTTCCTCAATTAAGGATTCTCCTTGAGCTGCCAACCCAATATGTAGCAGGGAAAGTCTTTACTTTGACAAGTAATGGTACTTCCATTTCTTTTTGATAAATCTCTTTCAAATAAATGCTGTGCCTTCCAGATTGTCTTTTTCTCATTCTACTCAATCTACAAGGTGGATTCATAGTGAGAGTGAGAGGAGGGGTTATGTGCCCTAAAGACTCAGAGAGAGAGTATTTGCATTCAAATTCTATTTTTTATCTTCTTAGCCATCCTTTTTTCAGGATGTCTAATGTTGGCTCCTGGGTCTATTGCATTGCTGTCTATAACTTCTTGTTGTCGTTTAGTCCCAAGTCATGTCCGACTCTTGTGTGACTCCTATGGACTTGTAGCCCACCAGGCTTCTCTGTCTGTGAGATTTCCCAGGCAAAAATACTGGAGTAGGTTGCTATTTCCTTCTCCAGGGGATCTTCTGGACTCAAGAATTACCACTGAACCACCTGGGAAGCCCAATGTCTGTAGCTAGAGTCTTCAATTTCTCTCTTGATGATGTAATCACAGGCCCTAAGGCTCAGCCATCCCCTTCATCTCTGTATTCTGTTGCCTTTACAGGGGGTTCTCCTTGCTCTCAAGTTCCCCAGAGCATGTGAGAATGTTCTGTGCCTTGAACTAGACATAAGAGCTGAGAGCAGGTCAGGAATAATGACCCAGCTCTTTCCTCTAATTATAACATGGCACGGTGTTTTATTCTGTTGGTGTTACCCCCATATTGGGAGAGAGAGCATTCTAAAGGACAGTCTTTTCCAATAATTTAGAAAAGCTACTTTGCTCTCAACTTTCTCTTCA
Organism: Nanger dama; assembly: GCA_917880005.1. NCBI lineage: Eukaryota > Metazoa > Chordata > Mammalia > Artiodactyla > Bovidae > Nanger > Nanger dama. The sequence continues at coordinate 2,399,373 of CAKJTW010000040.1, forward strand.
ACCCTGTCTCCATGAGATTTTGAGACAGAGGCATATCTGATTCTTTGTTTCCACTAAGCCATAGGGGTTTTCTTCTTCCTCTTGGATAGTATCCCTCTTGTGTATATTCTGAGTCCTCTCTGCATTGTGGCAAAAGCCCATATTCATGCTTTTTAATGCTTTGAATTTGATATAACAGGAAATGTGGAGATTCCCTCTCTCTGTGAATACAGGGGTCGTCAAGAGTAGAAACCATTCTCTGATTTCTCTTCCGAGTCTCTGCTTCGGAAAAGTGGACCCACCACACCTGTAACCTGGCAGATGAGGGCTGTGCAGGTGTATGCCCACAGCTTGCCCAGCTGTGGTTTGGACCTTATTTTTAGATAAGTGTAACAGGAATTGTCGTAACATGCACCCTTTTAATTTTCAAGCCCTGAATTTTCTCTTGTTTAAATGGCAGTTGAAGTTGTTCTACTTTTAGAAAACCCATCAGAAGAAACACATGACCAATACAGAAAAGAAAAAGTAAGTCAAATACCAAGACCTGGAGTGTCATGACAGGACACAGAAAAGAACGTGTGCTTTTAGGTTAGGGTTCTGTATTTTGAATGAGGCGGTAGCTAAACAGGTATGTTCACTGTGAGAAAACATTATTATATGATTTGTGTACTTTTCTCTATGTTATTTAAAGTAAAGGTTTGTTTAAAAACATATTGAAAGCTACCATTTAAATAGTCAGACATTACTGAGTGACTAACACATACACACCATTTCAGTTCCGTTCAGTTCAGTCACTCAGTTGTGTCCGACTCTTTGTGACCCCATGAACTGCAGCATCCCAGGCCTCCCTGTCAATCACCAACTCCCGGAGTTCACTCAGACTCACGTCCATTGAGTCAGTGATGCCATCCAGCCATCTCATCCTCTGTCATCCCCTTCTCCTCCTGCCCCCAATCCCTCCCAGCATCCAAGTCTTTTCCAATGAGTCAACTCTTCCCATGAGGTGGCCAAAGTACTGGAGTTGCAGCTTTAGCATCATTCGTTCCAAAGAAATCCCAGGACTGATCTTTAGGATGGACTGGCTGGATCTCCTTGCAGTCCAAGGGACTCTCAAGAGTCTTTTCCAACACCACAGTTCAAAAGCATCAGTTCTTCAGTGCTCAGCTTTCTTCACAGTCCAACCCTCACATCCATACATGACCACAGGAAAAACCATAGCCTTGACTAGACGGACCTTTGTTGGCAAAGTAATGTTTCTGCTTTCAAATATGCTACCTACGTTGGTCATAACTTTTCTTCCAAGGAGTAAGTGTCTTTTAATTTCATGGCTGCAGTCACCATCTGCAGTGATTTTGGAGCCCAGAAAAACAAAGTCTGACACTGTTTCCACTGTTTCCCCATCTATTTGCCATGAAGTGATGGGACCAGATGCCATGATCTTCGTTTTCTGAATGTTGAGCTTTAAGCCAACTTTTTCACTCTCCTCTTTCACTTTCATCAAGAGGCTTTTAGTTCCCCTTCAGTTTCTGCCTTAAGGGTGGTGTCATCTGCATATCTGAGGTTATTGTTATTTCTCCTGGCAATCTTGATTCCAGCTTGTGCTTCCTCCAGCCCAGTGTTTCTCATGATGTACTTTGCATATAAGTTAAATAAGCAGGGTGACAATATACAGCCTTCATGAAATTCTTTTCCTATTTGGAACCAGTCTGTTGTTCCATGTCCAGTTCTAACTGTTGCTTCCTGACCTGCATACAGATTTCTCAAGAGGCAGGTCAGGTGGTCTGGATTCCCATCTCTCTCAGAATTTTCCACAGCTTATAGTGATCCACACAGTCAAAGGCTTTGGCATAGTCAATAAAGCAGAAATAGATGTTTTTCTGGAACTCTCTTGCTTTTTCCATGATCCAGTGGATGTTGGCAATTTGTTCTCTGGTTCCTCTGCCTTTTCTAAAACCAGCTTGAACATTTAAACAAAGATAAAAGTAAAAGCCGTCATCTATTGGGTCCCAAAGAGATTCACCTTTAAAGGATGAGTAGGGTTGTGATACAGAATTGGGAAAAGATTGTTATTTTTGTTACATAATATGGAATAAATGTAGGACATATCCAGGGGATGTAAAATGAGCGCCTGTTGTGGAGTCTACACACAAGGTATTGGGTGCTAGCTCAGCAGATTATCTCTTTGACAACTGCTGTTCCACACACTCAGGGGTGAATCTCAGCAGCCTTATTAATAGTACATAACCCTGTCCATTTGGAGAAGGCAATGGCACCCCATTCCAGTACTCTTGCCTGTAAAATCCCATGGATGGAGGAACCTGGTGGGCTGCAGTCCATGGGGTTGCTAAGAGTCATACACAATTGAGTGACTTCACTTTACTTTTCACTTTCATGCATTAGAGAAGGAAATGGCAACCCGCTCCAGTGTTCTTGCCTGGAGAATCCCAGGGACAGGGGAGTTTCGTGGGCTGCCGTCTGTGGGGTCGCACAGAGTCAGACATGACTGAAGCCACTTAGCAGCAGCAGCAGCAACCCTGTCCATTAATAGCATGTAACGCTGTCCTCTCATGCTGTACTATCCCCAGCTAACTAATTGGCCAGATAGGACTTAAACCAGTGAAGACAGATAAATATTTGACAACCTGCTTTACAAGGTGGGGGGATACCGTGATTTACAGTATTTGCCAGTTTCCGTGGTGCACATTTTCTCACCATGATGTTTTCATCAATCAGCTCAAAAATTCCCTGAAAAATTGTCAGCTCTCAAAACCCAGTCCCAGGGGCCCCAGCACACCAATGACTTAAGACAAAAGTGAAAGTCCCACTCTTTGAGACCCATGGGCTGTCCATGGAATTCTCCAGGCCAGAATACTGGAGTGGGTAGCCTTTCCCTTCTCCAAGGGACCTTCCCAACCCAGGGATCAAACCCAGGTCTCCCTCATTGCAGGTGGATTCTTTACCAGCTGAGCCACAAGGGAAGCCCTGACTTAAGACAGGCAAGCCACAATCACCCTGAGAGGGAGAAGAATCCTTTTGATGGATTTATTATAAGGGTGAAGAAGAGTCTTTCCCATAAGGCCACCTCCCCTCATGTCTCATTCATCTAGACTGAGGTCACACGAGCCCTGAATATAATGTAGAACACATTTAAGAAATGCCTCATCACCAACATTTTTATGGACACAAACTGATATTTTCAGGGTTTGTGATGATTGGAATTTTAGCCTACTCACAAGCTAACCAACTCTCCTGTTACTGTTTCATGGTATTGAAAGAAAACATCAGACACCTGTAGTTAGATAAAAGGACTTTATTTCTTAAGGCAAAAGCAGTAGGCAGAGTGTTAGCATGATCTTCATGGCGTTCCCTGTGACTCTCAGTTCCCATACCAGCAGCACAGGTGCCTAGGTAGATAAAGTGGTGTGTTTTGTTTTGTTTTTTTTTTTGGATATAGGTGAGGAACACTGAGCTGGGCACGTTCTCACTTTTATTATGAGTGGCAAGTGGACTAGCTCATTGTTTGGGATGTTACCTCTGCAAAACTCCTCAGAAATGGCTGGGAAGAGCAGTCTGGGTTTTACATTCTTGGCATATCCTGCAGAGGTGTGGGACATGAAGGATTCTGGTGGATTATGTATCCCATGAGTCCAAAAATAATTCAGAAGAATTGATCTGATAATGAAAAAGAATCTAAAAGGAATATATACATATATGGATAACTGAATGACTTTGCAGTACACCTGAATGTAGCACATTATGAATCAACTATATTTCAATTAAAAAAAAACCTTCCCTGTCCAAAAAGTTGTTCTATCAGTGTAAAATCATGTGAGGAATACCTTAACCAATTTATTTAGCTTCTCCTTTATTTTCATGAATGAGCAAAAATGATATAAAACTCTATCTTATAAAATCTATCTTTCAATAAATATAAAACAATAATTCTAAGTGATGAGTCCATTATGTCAGATTAATTGGCAACATTTTTTTTTCTTGGTAGTACATTTAAAAATGGTTAATTGATGGCACTTGAAACTAAATGAAATATTCAATAATTCTCATTACTAGGCATGTGATTCTTTTTATTACACACTCTGATTTTTATTACTGGAGTGTGGAAATACACTATAGTCAATTTAGCCTGCTATGTTACTAGCCCTCCTATTTTCTTGTAAAATTATTCTTTTCAAATTGTTTTGTGATTCACTTGGTTTTTTAAGATATGTAATCATGTCGCCTTCAGATGGAAATATTTTGAGATTTTTACTTATATTTATCCTTTTACATTATAAAGTTTATAGTGTTTTTGGATATATTTTATAATTGTTAGCATCTGAATTATTTTGTTCACTAAAAATGGTGTCAAGTAGAATGGACGCTAGTCCTTTTCTTTTAGGATATGAATTATACAGGAGAACAAATACTCTGACAAAAACATTAAGTGTGACAATATGTGAAAACAATGGATATTTTTTTTTTTTTAAATTATTTATTTCGGCTGCACTGGGTCTCCGCTGCTGCGTGGGCTTCTAGTTGTGGAGAGTGTGGGCCATTCCTTGTAGAGGCTTCTCTTGTTGCTGAGCACAAGCTTTAGCGTGATAGGCTTCAGCAGTTGTGACTTGAGGGCTCAGTTTTTCAGCTCCCAGTGTTTGATCCCTGGGTCAGGAAGATCCCCTGGAAGAGAAAATGGCAACCCACTCCAGTATTCTTGCCTGGGAAATCCCATGGAGAAAGCAGCCTGGTGGGCCATAGTCTGTGGAGTCACAAGAGTTGAGCACGATTTAGCAACTAAAACACCACTACCAGATATTCCATGGTTCTAGCACCACTTATTAAAAAGACTATTCTTTCTCCTACTGAATTACCTTGGCACCTTGTTGAAAATGCATTGTCCATATACATGTGCATCTATTTCTGTACCTATGTCTGCATCTATTTTTGCTCTATTGATATACCAATGCCACATTATCATAATTACAGTAGCTTTATACCAAAATCTTGAAATCTGTATTCTCAGATTTTTTCAAATCTGTTTTCACTATCCTAGGACCTCTGATTTCCATATAAATTTTAGAATCAGCTTGTAAATTTCTACAGTGTGCTATAAATCTGGTTGGCAATGCACTGACTCTTTAATGTATCCATTTAATGAGAATTCATGGTTAATATTCCTGTTTATTCTTCTAATCCACGAGTGTTGCATATTTCTCATTTACTTTCTTCCAGGATTATCTCGGTTTCCAATGTATAGGGCTTATATATAGTTAAAATTAATCCTATTTTATTTTTAATGTAATTTTAAATAAGTATTTACAAGTTTTTGACTACTTGCTGCTAGAATATTGAAATGCAGTTTAAAAAAATTTTTATGTATTTATTGATTGTGCTGAGTCTTCACTGTCGCAGATTTTTCTCTGGTTGTGGAGAGTGGGGGCGTCTCTCCAGCTGGGGTGGACTTTTTATTGCAGTGGCTTCTCTTTTTGCTCTAGGGTTGCAGACTTCAGTAGTTGCAGCATGTTCAGAAGTTGCAGATCCCAAGCTTAGAGCACAAGTTCAAGAGTCTCGACTCACAGGCTTAGTTGCTCCATGGCATGTGGGATCTTCCTGGACCAGGGATAGAGCCCATGTCTCCTGCATTGGCAGGCAGATCCTTTACCAATGAGCCACAAAAGAAGCCGTGGAATTGGTTTATATACATTGACTTTATATCCTGTGATCTTGCTAAACTTACTAGTTCTAGCAATTTGTCCTGTTTAATAGTTCTATTTTCTGTATATTCTTTAGGATCTTCTACATAATTATGTTCTGAATAACTCTGCTTTCTGCTTTTCCAATTTGATTGTCTTTTATTTCTCTTGCCAAATTGTACTGATCAGGACCTCCAATCCTCGCTGAAGAGAAACCGTCTTATTTTTAACTTTAAGGAGAAAGTGTTTAGTCTTCCACCATTAAGAACAATTTTAGCAGTACATTTTTCACAGATACCTTTTATCAGGCTGAGGAAGTTCTTTTAGTTGCTAGTTTGCTGAAAATTTGATGTCATGCTTTGGTATTATTTTGTGTCTTTCTTGCTCTAGGTTCACTGAGTTTCTTGGGTCTGTGGGTTTAGAGTTTTCATCAAAGCACAGGGAACTTAGTGGTGAGGTAGGTGGACAGACAGTCGGCTGAGGTGTATCCAACATGCAGTTTTTTCAGGAATCACTTCCTCTTCTGTATCGTTTGGAGAATGATTCTGCACCCCACAGCCACTGAGTCTGGAACTGAAGCTGGGTTAATCACTGCCCTTTCTGGACTTGTCTGTTGAATTTACCTCTGGTGGCTCAGATGGTAAAGCGTCTGCCTGCAATGCGGGAGACCTGGGTTTGATTCTTGGGTTGGGAAGCTCCCCTGGAGAAGGAAATGGCAATCCGCTCCAGCACTCTTGCCTGGAAAATCTCATGGACGGAGGAGCCTGATAGGCTACAGTCCATGGGGTCACAAAGAGTCGGACATGACTGAATGACTTCACTTCACTTAAAGCAAACAAAAATGAAGAAGCTTGACACTGCCTGCACTCTCCCAGGACTTATGGAGCAAACTGCAGGAGACAAAAAATAAATTCAAAGGAGGACAGAACCAACCCAAAGAAAGCCCTGAAAATGCTAAAGTTCTGGATCTGGCCATGTGGAGGCTTCTCTATTATTTGGACTTCTTAGTTTTGAAGGGCAATAAATACTGCTTTTGCTTAAACTAACTTGAGATTCAACAGACTGGTTCCAAATAGGAAAAGGAGTACATCAAGGCTATATATTGTCACCCTACTTATTTAACTTCTATGCAGAGTACATCACAAGAAACGCTGGGCTGGAGGAAGCACAAGCTGGAATCAAGATTGCTAGAAGTATCAATAACCTCAGATATGCAGATGACAAGACTCTTACGGCAGAAAGTGAAGAGGAACTAAAAAGCCTCTTGATGAAAGTGAAAGTGGAGAGTGAAAAAGTTGGCTTAAAGCTCAACATTCAGAAAACTAAGATCATGGTATCTGGTCCAATCACTTCATGGCAAATAGATGGGGAAACAGTGGAAACAGTGGCTGATTTTTTCTGGGTTCCAAAATCACTGAAGATGGTAATTGCAGCAATGAAATTAAAAGACACTTACTCCTTGGAAAAAAGTTATGACCAACCTAGACAGCATATTAAATAGCAGAGATATTACTTTGCCAACAAAGGTTCATCTAGTCAAGGCTATGGTTTTCCAGTGGTCATGTATGGATGTGAGAGTTGGATTATAAAGAAAGCTGAGTGCCGAAGTATTGATGCTTTTGAACTGTGGTTTTGGAGAAGACTCTTGAGAGTCCCTTGGACTGCAAGGAGATCCAACCAGTCCATCCTAGAGGAAATCAGTCCTGGGTATTCACTGGAAGGACTGATACTGAAACTCCAATACTTTGGCCAACTGATGCGAAGAGTTGACTCATTTGAAAAGACCCTGATGCTGGGAAAGACTGAGGGAAAGAGGAGAAGGGGACGACAGAGGACGAGATGGTTGGATGGCATCACCGACTCAATGGACGTGGGTTGGGTAGACTCCGGCGGTTGGTGATGGACAGGGAGGCCTGGTATGCTGCAGTACATAGGGTCGCAGAGTCGGACACAACTGAGTGACTGAATTGAACTGGAGATTCTGGTTTTTACTTTTGTAAACTTCAGTGGCATCCTCATGTCACATCAGGAATCTGAAATTTCTTCTGAAGGAAAAGGAAAGGGTGTAATATATTTAGGTTTACATTCTTAAAAACTGACTTTAGTGTGGGGCAAAAATGAAGGTGTCCAGTTAGAGGGAGGAAAACTACTCACAGACTATTGTATGTGTATCAGTGAAATAGGATACCTGATTAACTCTAAAAACCTAAACTAGTGAGGTAATTGGAGATACTTCCTTAAATAAATAGATTTGCTTAGAATTTGGTGACTAGGACTTCCCTGAAGGCCCAGTGGCTAAGAATCCTTGCTTCCACTGCAGGGGGAGTGGATTCGATCCCTGGTCTGGGAACTAAGATTTCACATGCCATATGGTGTGGCTGGGGGAAAAAAATTGGTGACTAATTGAATTTGGAGGGAAGGGAAAGAATTTAAAGATGAGATCCGTATGTCTGACTTGAATAATTAGATGATAAAGACTGAGGTAGAAAACAGAAACAGGAGGAGGCAGGGGGCAGGGGAGAGAGGAATGAGTGCCTTAGTCATGTTTTGAATGAGGAGCTTCAGCAGTCATTCAACTGGAAATGTTCATTACAAAGGCAGGCACTCAGGTGCGGGCTGGAGATATAATAGTCCTAGCTCCCACATGGCAAACTGAATAAGGTTTAAAATTTATTTTTATTATCTATTTATTTTCAGTTCAGTTGCTCAGTCGTGTCCGACTCTTTGCGACCCCATGAATCGCAGCACGCCAGGCCTCCCTGTCTATCACCATCTCCGGGAGTTCATTCAGACTCACGTCCATCGCGTCCGTGATGCCATCCAGCCATCTCATCCTCAGTCGTCCCCTTCTCCTCCTGCCCCCATCCCTCCCAGCATCAGTCTTTTCCAATGAGTCAACTCTTCGCATGAGGTGGCCAAAGTACTGGAGTTTCAGCTTTAGCATCATTCCTTCTAAAGAAATCCCAGGGTTGATCTCCTTCAGAATAGACTGGCTATTTATTATCTATTTTTATTTATTAGTTATTATCTATTTATAAAGGACAGAAATGGTATGGACTAACAAAGGTTCATCTTAATATCTTCTGCTTCCAGAAGAAGATATTAAGATATGGTAAGAATATACAAAACTATACAAAAAGATCTTAATGACCCGGATTATGATGATGATGTGATCACTCTACCTAGAGCCAGACATTCTGGAGTGTGAAGTCAAGTGGGCTTTGGAAGCATCCATATGAAGACAGCTAATGGAGGTGATGGAATCCAGCTGAGCTATTTCAAATCCTAAAAGAGGATGCTGTTAAAACTGACGCACTCAATATGCCAACAAATTTGGAAAACTCAGCAGTGGCTACAGGACTGGAAAAGGTCAGTTTTCATTCCAATCCCAAGGAACGGCATGCCAAAGAATGTTCAAACTATTGCACAATTGCACTCATTTCACACACTAGCAAAGTGATGCTCAAAATCCTCCAAGTTAGGCTTCAATAGTATGTGAACTGAGAACTTCCAGATGTTCAAGTTGGATATAGCAAAGGCAGAGGAACCAGAGATCAAATTGCCAACATCCACTGGATCATAGAAAAAGCAAGAGAGTTCCAGAAGAACATCTACTTTTGCTTCATTGACTATGCTAAAGACTTTGACTGTACGGACCACAACAAACTGTGGAAAATAAATAGATTGAAATACCAGCCACCTTACCTGCCTGCTGAGAAACCTGTAAGAAGCAACAGTTAGAACAGGATATGGAACAATGGACTGATTGTAAATTGGGAAAGGAGCACATCAAGGCTATATACTGTCATCCTGTTTATTTAACTTATATGCAGAGTACATCATGTGAAATGGGATGGATGAAGCACAAGCTGGAATCAAGATTGCTGGGAGAACTATCAATAACCTCAGATATGCAGATGACACCACCCTTATGACAGAACATTGAAAATTGTGATAGACTTTATTTTCTTGGGCTCCAAAATCACTAAAGATGGTGACTGCAGCCATGAAATTAAGACGCTTGCTCCTTGGAAGAAAAACTGACAAACCTAGACAGTGTATTAAAAAAAATAGAGACATTACTTTGCTAACAAAGGTCTGTATACTTAAAGCTATGGTTTTTCAGTAGTCATGTATGGATGTGAGAATTGGACCATAAAGAAGGCTAAGTGCTGAGAATTGATGCTTTTGACATGTGGTTTGGAGAAGACTTGAGAGTCCTGAATATTCACTGAAAGGACTGATGCAGAAGCTCCAGTACTTTGGCCACTTGATACAAAGAGCTGATTCACTGGAAAAGACCCTGATGCTGGTAAAGATTGAAAGCAGGAGAAGGGGATGACAGAAGATGAGACGGTTGGACAGCATCACCAACTCAATGGACATGAGTGTGAGCAAGCTCCAGAAGATGGTGAAGGACAGGGAAGCCTGGCATGCTGCAGTCCATGGGGTGGCAGAGTCGGACATGACTGAGCAACTGAACAGCAACAATTTCTGGCTGCACTAGGTCTTCATTGCTGCGTGTGGGCTTTCTGTATTTGCAGCAAACAAGGGGCTACTCCTTCCTGCTGTGCACAGCCTTCTCTCTGCATGGGTCTCTTGTTGCTGAGCATGGGCTCTTGGCTCATGTGCCTAAGTCACTCAGTACACTCTCGGGCCTTCCTGGAGCAGGGACTGAACTGGAATTCCCTGCACTGGCAGGTGGTTTCTTAACCACTGGACTATCAGGGAAGTCCCCTCCATTAATCTTAAAAAGAGTTATTCTTCCATAGCTAAGTTCTAAAATAAGTGTTTAATTTCTAACATAATACAGTAGATATGGTTCATCCAAAAGAATAAAAACAATAGTATTTTAACTAATATGTGGAGCGGAACAGCAAAACAATAAAAATAGATACTAGCTCGTACAAATTTTTGGATTTAAAAGTCTTATCACTTGGCTTCAACCTCCTCATGAGGAAACTTTCCTTATGAGCAAAATAAAACTTCCAGGAATTTAAATGATTTATCAGAAGACTCAAAAATAACATGAAAAAAATTATTAAGGAAATTTAAATGAAAAAACTAATTTAAAAAGGACGGAAAGCATATGCCTTTCAAGACATTTAGATTCAGTGTTCTATTTCTTTATTTCCTTGATACAACTGTATCCCTATCATATTTTCCCCCTCATGAAGAAGAGGAAAAAGATGGAGGAGGGAAGTATCCTGAGGAAGAGAATGAGGAATCTGTGAGCCCTTGAGATGAAGTCAACTATAAAACATAAAAGATGAGAGCAGAGAGGGTTTTAACAACAAGTCACTGGTAGTCAGGTATATTATACTAAAGAAAAGCTGAACGTACATTTCATGCATTTCAGGACTAATATCCTATACCTTGTACAGTTAAAAAACATTTCTCTTAAAAAAATTTTTTTATATTTGTTTAGCTGCACTGGGCCTTAGTTGTGGCACATGGAATCGTCTTTGCCACATGCAGAATCTCTAGTTGCAGCCAGCATGTGGGATCTAGTTTCCTGACCAGGGATGGAACCCATCCCTGCACTGGAAGCTTGGAGTCTTAACCACTAGTCCACCAGGGAAGTCCCCAAAACAGCTTTTTCTCTTTCTTAACCTTTGCCACACTAAAATGATCTATCTAGAAATATGTGTCACAATCAGGACTTCAGTGATTCCTCACTGCCTACAATGAATGCACTGTTTCATATATTCTACTTATCATTCATTGCCTATAGATGTTTAATAGTTACTATAAAGAAATAATGTGTTGAATGAAAACCAAACATAAAGTATATAAACAAAGTTGATAAACGTGATAGAACAATGCTACTCCAAGTTTGATTCACTTACCACCAGTATCATTATCACATTGAATGTGGAATATCTGTTTTAAACAGGTTATTGAAGCGACTCTTACGAATGTTAAGGTTTCACTCTCCCAGATGATTAAAAAGGAGAAGAGGATCTTAATTTCTCTTAGTACTCTTACCCTCCAAATGATATTGAAAACATTCGCTATGTGGCTAGAATTCTTAAAGATGTTATATAAGGTGTTAAATAAACGATTCAGATTTCTGGAGTCTTAAAGACCATTTAGGCACATTAGCTTACATTCCTTATGGAAGATGTAGCTTCATTATTTTGAGTTCTGTAAACTTAACATACATATTAATGTTCTTGTGGATAAATGTGCTTGTAGCAGAACTGGAATCATGGCTAAATATAGCATTTAAGCAAGACTTTCATCTTAAGTAGACATGATGGAATTTTAAATTTATAGAATTAACAATGTGTAGCATACATTCATTTTACATATTCAAAAAAATCTAAACTTAAGGAACTGAAAAGCTGAAAAGTATGAGAGGTGGTGTTGTCCAATAATAAGGCACCATTTTAACATTCTATTAAATATTATAAATAAGGAGATTATAGGAGAAAGAGAGCTAAATACTAAGAGAATAACTGTGGAGAGAGCAACCCATGATCTAGGGAAAAACATAAAAGTGGAAGGAAAAATATTTTCAAAATGTATTTTGAAAACCGTCAAACATACATTAGTGACAACAGGTAGAAGGCCATTACTCTTGGTAACAAAAGGTAAGAAGAAAGGAGTCCATGTTCTTGTTTTTCTGTGAGTTCTGGTCACTCACCAGACTCTTCTCTTTTGTTGCCATGACTTTGGGCACTTGGTTTTGCCAACCTAATTCTGTTGGAAGATTACAAACTATATTATGAACAGTTTTGCTTCATATATGGTGTGTCTCGGGTGAAACTCAGGTGTTGTGGTTACTGATGGGCAAGGGAGGAGGCGGCATCAGATGGGAAGCTCCACCCATGAACTGGTTATATCCTCTACCACAGTGGTTCTCAGCCTGACATGTACTAGGACACCATGAAGGGCCTTAGGGCAGTGCTGGGCTGGAGAATCAGAGTTTCTAACAAATGCCCAGATGATGCTGATGTGCTGGTCTGGTGCACACACTTTGAGAAACACCAGTTTAAAGGAATCAGTAATCCCAGGACAAGGGAGAGCTAGGTGGATGATGAGGAAAAACAGCATCTCCCTGTAGGGGAGATAGGACATGGACCATTAAATACAAGTTTATCACTCGCTCAGAAAAAACAATCAGGTGTGTACTACAAGGATTGTAACTGACAAAATCAGTAGTTAGAAGAAATTTTTTTCCAAAGATGAACCCAAAAATTTTAAAAACTTTTAAAAAGAGACAGTGTTTATTTGCCTATTTAAGAACTGTTGTAGAATCTACTATTACGGGACCATACCTACTCAGCTAGCCTATTTAAGTTTTGATACTTGAACTAACTTGATAATGAGCATATAAATTCAAAACAAGAGTTTTTTTACTTGTTTATCCTTGTGTTAAAATCATAACCTTACTTGTTTTTAATTTGATTATTAAAAAGCAAAATAGTATCATGTAGTAAAAAAGAATTCACCTGCAAATGTGCTCTCTGACACCAGCCACTTATTAAAAACGCATTTCTACTAAAATTGTTCTTAAATTCTTAGATTTAGAGCATGTGATAGCTGGACCCAGCTGAGTTTTTATTTTACAGATTAAAAACACAGGGATGAAAATACATTACAATAATTAATGAAGCCGTTCTAGTTTAGCCTGAAGAGATTTAAAGTTTCCAGTGATGGCTTGTACTGCTGCTGAGGAGCTCATAGACTGCAGCTCGACCAGATAACCACAAACAGCATCCAGGCAGAGATTCGTGAATCTTCTCCTGTAAAGAAAGAGACACCCATTCAGCCCTCTACAGATTCAGAAACATTTCCTCCTATACAACTTCCCTTCAACTTCTGCTAATCTTACTTAGTAAAGGCCCACAGAAGAGGAAGAATCACGTGATTAAGTAAATGACAAATAAATGAAAATAGAGAAAGACATTCAGGGGGTAGGTAGATCACCACATACCCTCATTTTCCTCTCAAAGATTGTTACAATGAGAAGGAAGGCAGCAAGGAATGACTCCTTAAATTAATATTAAATATTTACATTCATTTGGTCTTCTCAAACAAATGTATCTTGGAAACAGCCAATAATATCACAAAAGACATAATGGCACTTCCTAAGTTGCTCATTCAAAATGGAAGGAGTTTAGCAGTAATTCATTAATTTTATCCTTTCATTTACAGGGAGAAATCAGTACAAGGGCTGGAAAATGGAAAAACTCTCACCCTTTATATGTGCTAACTGATATCAAATAGTTTCTGCAAACATATACGAGTTTAAATCTCCCATACTTCTTTTAGTCTCTGTATTGTGCCCCACTATCTCCAAATTTGTTACCCAGATATTTATTCAATGCATTTAAAAACCTTTGGCATATAACACAGTTTAATTACAGTTACCTCTTATAACACAACACTATCTAATTCATAGTTACCTCTCACAATTTAAAACTTGGCTAGGATTTTCAACATATCTTGTCAATAGTACATGTATACAATCCAAAAGGTGTAGTGGCTTCTTCATTCTGTTCCAGAATGGATCCTATAAAGAAAAAACACATCATCAATTTTAAGGTGAATTGTGTCAACTCATTTTTCCCTCACTTATGTTGGTTAAAATATTCATCAGAGTTCAGTGCACTGAAAACTGCACTGTGATGTCATTTAGGAAGAATATTTGATGCATCATTGCACTTTGCAGAGCATATTAATTTGCTGTTTAGGAACCTGAGATAACAGGGGAAAAAAGAATCCATTTCTTTCTATTGACTGTGACACGATTCTTACCTGGAACTTATGCAGATTTAATCTGATAGTGTGAATAAGAGACTAAACCAAAAAAAAGAAAGACTAAACCAGTAGTCAGAGAATCTTAATTCCAGTTCTGACTCCACCATTACTAGACATGTGACTTGAATAGGTTATTTAACATCTCTGCTCTTATCAGATGTAGATGGGATATTATTAGTTGTTCATTTCCGTCAAAGGCTCGGTGTGAGTTTTAATGAGATAATTAAGTGCCTTGGAAAGCACTGTATGATGTTCTGATGAAGCTACTATAATCATGACTGGTATTGAACACAAGCCAGTTCAACAGGTTTCGTTTAGTTCTTTCATCTTAGGATAAAAATTACAAAACATAAGTCCAATATGGTGAGAAAGATCTTTTTAAAAAAACTTGAGGAATAACTGACATATAACATTGAATTAGTTTCAGGTGTACAATATAGTGATTTGCTGTTTGCATTCAAAATGATGCAAAATGATCACCATAATAAGCCTAGTCATCCAATGTCACCATATAGTTAAATTTTCCTTTTCTTGTGGACAGAAAGATCTTTAAGCACTGATATTTTAGATGAGGTTACAAAGATTGAGAATAAATATTTTGTTTTTACAGTGAATGATATTTTGTTCCTTTATTTACTTTTTCTTTTTGGCTGCGCTGCGTTTTCATTGTGCACTCAGGCTCTCTAGCTGTGGTGTGCGGGCTTATCTGCCCTGTGGCATGTGGGATCTCAGTTCCCCAGCCAGAGATCAAACCTACATGCCCTGTGTTGGGAGGTGGATTCTTAATCTCTGGAGCACCAGGAAAGGTTCTATTCCTTTAAAGTAAGTAATTCTTAACGTATTTAGTCTTTTCCACTAAAAGTAAAGCATATGTAATTATACTTTATTGATACTGAAAAATATTTGATTTTTATCATGGTATATAACAAAGCAACTCTCATTACTGGTATCAAAAGTCTAAAGCATGATAATTTCTGACACTCAATGAATGAAGCAAATTTCTGATGCAACTCTATTATATGATACTTATAAGCACACAACCAAAAAAATCCGCTCCTATATCTAGAAAATTAAATTGATTTAACTAAATTATTTTATTTACTATTTTCCTTACCCGTGACTTGAACAAGTGATCATATACTTCCAGTAGTCTAGGTAATGGCACTCCAATTTCGTTCATTGTCTGTATCACAAAACCCACATCCCAGTTCAAAGTACAAACTTGCTGCTCTAAGAACTGCACGATAAAATCTGGGGAGAGAAAAAGATCAGTTGGGATTATTAACTCTACTTTTGCCCCAGTGTTACCAAGATATAATTGACATATAGCACTGTGTAACTTTAAGGTGTAAATGTGATGATCTAAAACATATTGCAAAATGTTTTCCACAATAAAATTAGTTAACATGTCCTTCACCTCATATAATCACTAATTTTTGTTGCTTTAGATTTGTTAACCCTTGATACTAAAAAGTAGGTCTTATTCATAACTAAGCAGCTTCTAGAGGGAAATTTTTAATAAACAATTTTCAAAACAAATAATTCTTTGACTATAAAATAAGGCATATACCAAAACAGGCAAACCTATAGAGACAGAAAGGAGATTAGTGTTTGCTTAAGGCTGAGGGTGGATATTTCTTTTTGATGAAAATGGTCTAAATTTAACTGTGATGGTTGCACAACTCTGCAAATATGCTAAAACCATTCACTTACACACTTCAAAGCTATGAGGGAAAAAACTATTAGAGTGAATGTAGAAAACAGCAAAAGGTACAAGAGAATAGAGACCACTGACAATCACACTTTTAGAGAGGGTCTGCTGATACTTTTTTTTCTTTTAATTTATTCAATTATTCATTTATTTATTTCTTGGCTGTGTGGAGTCTCAGCTGTGGCATGCAAGAACTTTGACATGGCGTGAGAGATTTGTAGTTACGTCATGAGGAATCTTTAGTTGTGGCATGTGGGATCTAGCTCCCGATCAGAATCAAACCCAGGCCCCCTGCTTGAGGAGCATGGAATCTTAAACACTGGACCACCAGGGAAGTCTCACGATAAGAGTTCCTTAATATCTTGAAACACTGGATTTTAACAGCTTTTCAGAAAAAGAAGGGCTGCTGTTATCTTGATTTTAGAAATATTAAATATAATATTCATAAGATTCTTTATTTTGGTGACTCTAATTGTGGTTCCACTCTCACTTTTTACTACCTGTTACATCATAAATAAGCTCTTAAAAGAAGCAATCACATTCATATTTATGGTATCTAAAATCTGAGACTGACCAATGTGAATAGCCATGGGCAAGAAGAATCACTGAAGACTGAACCTGCATCTCCCCTACAAGTCACCACACAGAGATTCTGGAGAGGTAATAGAAATTCTAAAGTCTCTTAATTTGTTCTAGCTTGAAGTTTCCCGTTTGCCTTTGACAGAGTGATAGAAAAAGAAGTTCTCTTCTACTCTAAATTTTATTGGGCTAAACAATTAACAATCTTAAGTCAAAGAAGAAATACCTTCAAAAGGTACTGTGCACAATGTGATCATTTTGCTATTAAAATTATCAAGCTTCACATACTCATATGGTTGCTTTTTATTTTACCAATCAGTGGAAACAGTGAGAGACTTTATCTGGGGGGCTCCAAAATCACTGCAGATGGTGACTGCAGCCATGAAATTAAAAGATGATTGCTCCTTGGAAGAAAAGCTATGACCAACCTAGTCAGCATATTAAAAAGAAGAGACATTACTTTGCCAACAAAGGTCCATTTAGTCAAGGCTATGGTTTTTCCAGTAGTCATGTATGGATGTGAGAGATGGACCATAAAGAAGGCTGAGCACTGAAGAATTGATGCTTTTGAACTGTGGTGTTGGAGAGGACTCCTGAGAGTCCCTTGGACTGCAAGGAGATCCAGCCAGTCCATCCTAAAGGAGATCAGTCCTGGGTGTTCATTGGAAGGACTGATGTTGAAGCTGAAATTCTAATACTTTGGCCACCTGATGCGAAGAACTGATTCATTTGAAAAGACCCTGATGCTGGGAAAGATTGAAGGCAGGGCAAGAGGGAACAATAGAAGATGACGGTTGGATGGCATCACCGACTTGATGGACATGAGTTTGAGCAAGCTCTGGGAGTTGGTGATGGACGGGGAAGTGTGGCGTGCTGCAGTCCATGGGGCCGCAAAGAGTCGGACACGACTGAGCAACTGAACTGAACTGAACTGAAATGGCATAGACAGTTTTTAATACTGTACTTATAAGAAATAAGGGTATGATTATAACAGTTTTATTTCTTAGCATGCCCAGGAATAAGTCCTAAATCAGAGAAGACCTGTAAACAAGTCTGTATCTTCATATTTTAAAAACAATATAAAGTTATAAGTATCTTCATGTTTCTCAACACTTTTCGAAAGCACAAAGTGCTTATTTAACATTCTACTGTATGAATGTATTTATGTTGAGTCTATTGTTTTATGACCAAAGAAGACTTTACAGTTGGCAAATGGCTCATAATAGATTTCCTACCTTACAAATCTGGTTAAGAAAGGGATTCACAGAAATAACATTTTTAACACAACTACTTGCTATTTTAAAGAAAAATATGTCCTCAATATATACAGGGAGCAGTTAAACCAATCACAGATCATCAACTCATGAAAATATCAGCTATTTTCCCTTCTCTTCAAACTTGTATAGGGTTGCCAATAATATAACACTGTGGTTTGTTAGCATTATTTCAACATAGTTTAAACCTGGAAGGTCAAGCAAAGAAAGTTTCACATCCAAAACTATTCATCAACATATCCTACTATTCTTTGGAAGCGTTTCTTTCTGGAGAGGTAGAAATAAACTGCAAAGCTGATATATTGCAACAACAAAATGATTTTACTCTAAAAACCATTATTTTTCCACGTCAATGAAGAACACCATCGAAACAGAAGACAAAAGCCCCATGACTGTAGCTGAAGTTACGGCTCACCGAGAGGAAAGAAGCGAGGCGTGCCCGGCATATATCTTGCCCAGGAGCACAATCTTGAGACTAAGAGCATGCATCCTGTCTGGGGAGCTCAACGTCACACTTTCATTTAGTTCTGTAAGAAAGAGCCATGTCATTAGAAACCCAAAGTGTTTTTTTTTTTTTTAATTTTTGGCCTTGTGGCATGGGATCTAGTTCCCTCAAAGTGAAATTATTAGTCACTCAGTTAAATCCTACTCTTTGTAGACTGCATGGATTGTAGCCCACGAGGCTCCTCTGTCCATGGGATTTCCCAGGCAAGAATACTGGAGTGGGTTGCTATTTCCCTTCTCCCCAAAGTGTTTTTAATGTGAAAAGTTTAAACTATTTTATTGTGTCTCAAGGGACAAAATATGATAGAGCTTGTCTGTATTCACATTAATATAATGAGCATATTCTGTGTTTCTGTTAGTGTCTGACATACTTTCATCTTAGAAGGGGACTGGTTATGGGATTCTGAGCTAAGTATCTAAGAATTCCTTAGTAAGCAGTACAAACCACAAAAATCACAATCTTTTCTGAGGGTCCTCTCATTCACTGGACTCCTTCTCTAGAGGATCACCTTCAACCATATCCAGGTACCTGTCACTTACCCTCTGCTTAGATATATACAATTTTCACGAGCCCTTAATATATGATCACTGACAGTGTACATTCGCTCTTCTACCAAGTCATTAAATAATGTAGCTAACAGTGTAGTAAATAGTGTAGCTAACAGACCTAGCTGTGAACACTTACCTTTTTCTATGATATCTTGCCAAAGTGTCTGCACCAGTATAGGGTCTGAATAACCCGCACAGTGAATTATTGCAAGTTTACATTCTGCAAGTTTAAATGGGTCAGCAAACTCCCCATAAAGCTGTAGGAGAAAATGCCAACATCCATCAAGAGGTTAGTATTCAGAAATTAACAATAAAGAACCCCTGAAAGTTAAAAGTAACCAAAGATGTTATCTGAAGTTCCTAAAATATGATATAAATATGTGATGGTGTGTAGGTTGTCATAATGCCAGATTAAGAATAGTTAACACATTTAAACAGATTTCAATACGTGTGCCTTTTTTTCCCCTTGGCTAAGAGCAAGATGCCTCAGTGACACTTCTTTTAGAACTAGTATTGCCCAAACTAAGGTTTGCAAAGATCATGGCTATACTGACAAATCTAAGGATGCTTCTGGGTACTCAGAGAAATGTCCAGTAATAATTGAAAAAGAAATCGTTCCAGAGGGTACAGAGTGGGAGAGGCCTGGCAAGTTGGGCAAATATAAATTATTTTTTCAAGACAAGAAACAGCCCGTAAATGAAATGGCAGGAGTTTTAACAAAGCCCCATGTGAGGCTGATAGATTCTTGACAGAAAGTGGCCTGCAAAGAGAAACATGCTCTAAGGGTGAGGTAACATGGTGGTTTCAGCCCAGTGACGTGCTCCCAAAGATGGCTCAACTGCTTTCTTAAACACAAAGGAAAATGCAAAAGAAACAAGGAATTTGTAAATAGCTGATTATCACAGGGATTTCATTTGCCTTTTTACTACCTTAGTTATGTCCATTAGTTCAGAATCCAGCTGAGAAATTGCATCCTGTACAGAAGAATGATGGGAATACTGCCTTTGTAGTGTTTCTTGTATCTGAAGTTGGATCCTGGCAACCTGGTTTGGGTAGAAAAAAGCAAATCTTAAGTTCTTCATGATAAATCACCAGGTATTTGGAGAAATGACTCCTAGTATCTGACTTTGTTTGCTAAATAACAAAGTTGGTTAAAATAACAGCATAGTAACTACAGTTAATGATACTGTATTGCATATTTAAAGTTGCCTTGAGAGTAGATTAAAAGTTTTCATCACAAGAAAAAAATTTTTGTAATCATGTATGGTGACAAATGCTAACCAGACTTATTGTGATCATTTTAAAATATATAGAAAAATTTAATCATTATGTTGTATACCTAAGCAATTGTTATATGTCAATTCTACCTCAATTAAAAAAAAATGTATAAAGGCTTTTATTAGAACAGACAGACTAGCAACCTTTCATTACAACAAAGAGGATTACCCAGGGACTGGCTGTGCCTGAGAGCCTTTGCTGCCCCCTGACACCAGTTTCTCCCATGATTACAGCCAGACAAAATGGCCAGAACTGTTTCACAGCCTCCTCTGCATGGAGTCTGGCCCTAAGACTAAGTTCTCTTCAAAGCAATGTGAACATAAGTATGCCACTAGGGGCTGAGGTTTTTAAGAGTGAATGTGCTTCTGACATGCTCTCTTCACACTTCTTCTCACTGTTCAAAAAAAAAAAAAAAAACCAAGTGGAAGAAAGCCACATGCCAATCAGGAAGAGGAATAAGCTTTTGTATATGGACCACTACATATACATTAGTGTGTCTCTTAGTAAAGGCTTTAACCCACGCTACTTCATACATCTATTATAATCTCTGGAATTAATGGTGAATGCAATATAATCTGCTTAGTGTTACAAGAGTTAGAATAAACCTTTAGAAATGTCACAGAGAAAACTTTTAGATTATAGCAATACCCTAGGACCCAAGTGCTGTATTGTTAAAATTTTTTATTTATATATGAAAAGAAAGAAGCAGAAGTGATTAAAATTAATACTGACTGCTACAGACCTACTATTTATTAGGGGAAGAAGAGAAGTGGACTAACACGTGACTAATAATCAGTGTGGATAGGCTTAAGTATTGTTAGCACTTACTTCCATTTTTTCTTCTAATTCATGAAGGAATTCACCATCTGCAGCTATTGATGAAATGGCAGTGGAACTTTTGGCACTAAGGATGGCACGGGCAATGTATTCTAGTCGCTGCTGAAGTGAAATTTCTGTGCTGGAGGTGGAAAATCCTTACTTTTATTTATGAGAATTCTTAAGGAGCCTATATATATATATATATATATCAGTTATGATATACTATTTTATACCAAATTAACATAAAAGGCCACTTGAAACTTGAAAAAGTAGAGGATTTCTAACAAAAGAGATCCACAATTTAAGTGAACACATAAAGAAATACTTATATCCAAAAAGTGTCTATTTTAAAACTTCAGTATATTAAAAGTTGGAACCTTCTAAAGTTAAAGAAAACTTTTTATTATTCCTCATATTCTTCATTTCTCTACTTTAATGTGGCCAAACCCAAATTGACACCCAAAATGCAGAAACTTCTTAATTGAGAAGAAATTATATGCTCAGTTTTAAGGAAGCAAAAATTCTGAAAAAGTACAAAGACCACAAAAATGTATTGTTGATTACTTGTAAAACATGCAACAGAACAATTAAACATCGTGATAAAAGGAGAAGCTTTCTATCAGCACTGAAGAGCAATCCTAGCACTCTCACAAGCAAACTCAGCCTGAAGAACCCAGAAAGAAAGACCCCTAAGTTCTGCAAACCTAAATCATGGTATATTTCGTCCAAAGGCAAGAAGAGCCCAACCCTGATCTTCAGAACACCTACATCTGGAGAGTCAACACCCACCCGCTCCTCAAAGAACGTGAGTGAAACAAAGACACACTTCTCAGCTAAAAGTGTTGCTTAGTCAGAGTGACTCTGGAAAGAATCCAAAGGTGAACTTCAGAAATTTCTCCTGTGTAAAGGATGAATTAGGAAAATAAAAAATGTTTAATGCAATTTCTGAAACTTAGAAAAACTGCTTTTACAAAAACCTGTATTTATTCTTAAAATACATGGAAACTAGGGTCCAAGAACAAACTCTTCCTGGCATTCTTCAGTATTTAATGGAGAAAAATACCTTGTTAGAATAAAAATTGAAATTTGCCTCCCTCACAGGGTGATTATGAGGGTCAAAAATATAAAAAGGTCCTTGTAAGTACTAAAGATATATATGGACAAAGAAAACAAAAGACTCTGTACCTTTGGAAGCCTTGTTTCATAAAGGCTTTATTTCCCCCTCTCATCTCTTGTAAAAAAAAAAACCACACACACACACATACAAAACCACTTGAAACAAACATTTTGAAAGTGGGTAACATTTCCAAATTACTTAAAGCAGAATATTCTACAGCTGCCAACTTATTTGGTAC
Organism: Nanger dama; assembly: GCA_917880005.1. Taxonomy (NCBI): domain Eukaryota; kingdom Metazoa; phylum Chordata; class Mammalia; order Artiodactyla; family Bovidae; genus Nanger; species Nanger dama. The sequence continues at coordinate 2,421,877 of CAKJTW010000040.1, forward strand.
AGCTTACATATATAAAAAAGAGTGCAGTGAGAAAGAGTAACATAATAGTTGGAAAAAGATTTTACTGTGGAAAGAGATGGATGCTAAGTTAAGAGCTAAAGACTAGATGCACAGGGTCCTCACATGCAGGGGAAATCAGGTTGCATGCGTGTGTGAAGTAGAAATGGACAACGGGCACGGTTCTTAACAGAGGATTTCCGAATATTTTATAACAAGAATGTAGTAACTGTGATAACAGGAAAAAGGTCCAAAATTCAAATGAAAAGACAATTAAGGGCCACTCTAATAGTGCGAGCCATGAGCAGCATGACCGAAGTGACTTACAAAGATTTGTACAGTAATGGTACTTGGATGTACTAAGAGGAGTGACAAGAGTAACCCAGAAATGAGATTCTGAAGGCCTGGATAAGGTCACAGTCCATATGTGCCTCTGGGGGCAGAAAATAATAGGCACTCAAATACTGGATAAAGAAATGAATTACAGAACCTTAAGACAGAGCTATAGTGAATTAAATATTTAATAATGCTGTCATTTTGTCTTAATTTTGTTTTTTTGTGTGTGTGTTTGGTCTTTTTTTTTTTTTTTGTCAATTCTTAATTATACAAAAACTATGACTTGACCAAGGCCTTTACTCTGAAATACATTTTAGGTCTTTGCTAGCTCAAATTCCTTTCCTTTCCTTTTATTAAACCAAAGACAAATTGAAGTCACTATGATATGTCATTTTCTGTATGTGAGGGGAATTTATGAAAATCAAGTTATTATTATGACCAAAGAGGGCAAGAAGATAAAAATGCTTTGAGTCCACACACGCAGTAATTACAACTGCATGAGTGCACACACAGACGCACACTGTCCCACCTGCTGTCAGCCACGTGTGGATGCCTGAAGCAACCATTCTGATTAACATGGTTTAATCACAGCTTTGCCTCAAACAGCTCCTCTTATGACCTTATGTTTTAAAAATAGCACCATATTCTTCTGGCAACATTTCTAATGAAGAGGGTAAAATGAATAATCTTTCCAAAATTCTATTAAGTTGTCTTTATATAACAATCTAATTGGATATATCAATGCCTTCTGTAATAGAACTGTTAACACTCTGTAATATATATGCTGTAAGACCTTGTTAGGAGCTTAAACCAATGGAAGAGTTGAGGAAACTGGTCTGGAATTTGTTAAACATTTAAAATTATAAAGCCTTTGAGAGGCATTTTTGTCCCTTTCAATTAATAATAGTAATGACTTGCTGTCAGTAAGAAAGAATCTAAAGACATAGTTTAAAGAAAAAGGGTTTAGAAAATAGTTTGAATAGAGTTTGTTTAGTAGGAGTTATTTGGTGCCTTTACATATTATTAAAAATGAAACAAACAGAAAAACTATAAACTTTAGGTAAATCCAGGGCTTCCCATGTGGTTCAAATGGTAAAGAATCTGTTTGCAATGTTGGAGACCTAGGTTCAGTCTCTGGGTCAGGAAGGTCCCCTGGAGAAGGGCATGGCAACCCACTCCAGTATTCTTGCCTGGAGAATCCCCATGGACAGAGGAGCCTGGCGGGCTGCAGTCCATGGAGTCACAAACAATCAGACATGACTGAGTAACCAACACTTTCACTTTAGGTAAATCCAAGTAAACTCATAAAAATTCTATAGACGTATAACCTGAATAAAGTTTTCTTAAAATCTTAAATTTAAAAATTTAAATTTAAAAATTAAAGTCTGGGTGCAGTAACTAGGTATGGTCCAGTCATCAATTACTCATCACCATGAGAATGGGAGGCCATACCTATGCATGTCAGCCAGTTTGGACAGGACACGAGCTGCACTGCTGAAACTTCTGTTCTTCTCGTAATACCTCCAGAGTAGATCCATATAACGAACTTTGTTTTGATCAACTTTGGCCATTCGTACTAGATGTGGCTCCAGAAATGGAGACGCAATCTGGAAATTGTACAGTTGTTCAGAAACATTTTCTGACCTCCCACTTGCCCTTTACAAAATAAATATATCATTTTATAGGTGTGCCTTGTTTTATGAATATATAAGCAATATTATAATCCAGTAACAGATAAGAAAGGGGCAATTTTTCTCATTTTAAATTATCAAAGATTTGCTATGCCAGTTGTATTATGTTGATAAAAATAATTTATTACAATCCAATTGGAAATCTTTTAATAAACTTGGAGAACACAGTTACTGATTTCTAGCCTCTGAGCTCAGACATCCTTGCCACAAACTTGCCATTTTACAGAGTGAGGAACACTGACACTTAGGGTAGTGAAAGGACATTTGTGAAGCAGCTTAATGGCAGAGGTAAGACAAAGTTCAGGTCTCCAAATTCATAATCCATTGATTCTCATGCCACAATATAAACAATCCCAATCAGCTTCTAAATAACAAGAAAATGAGAGCAACAGGATACCTTGCTCAATAGAAAAAAGTATTACATTGCCTGGCTTTTCACTAATACCTAACAGTTGGTATTTCCTAATAACCATATATACTAACACACTGAGTTAATACTACTCAAAAATATAAATTAACACTATTGGTATAAAAAATATTTACCTGTAGCAGTTTATCTGCAAGGTCTGCTTGTATTAGCCAATTATAAAGGGCAATACTAAAGAGCTCATCTTTGGATCGCTGAGACAATTTAAGCATTTGTTCAAACTAAAAAACAAAAGAGCAAAAATTAGCACAGTTAAATGCTTGACTTGACCTTCAGCCTTTTAAACCTCTAGCAAGAAAGCAAGACTCTTTAAATGGTAAGTTCTGAGAGCTATCACCTTTCCCTAGATGATTATACCACCGCCACCACCGTGCAGAACTTCTAAAGGCAGTGCATTTTCAGAATGAAAATACACTGTGTCCCTTACATGATGTCCTGCTTCTTCATTACTCAGCATGTTGGGATCAGATGACAACACCGGAGGCCCGGGCTTCTTGGGGACGCTGGGAGACTGAGGCGCGGCCTTACTTTGATTTACCAGTTCCTGAAGTGTATCCGTAATACACTTGTAACTGTTTAATCTGAAAAAGCATGAAAGACGAACGGTTACATGATTTAGTTAGCAACTGGTTAACAATCAAAATATAAACTGAAGGTAATTTTGAATACACACACAATTTGGTATTGTTTGAGAAGCATTTGTTTAGAAGGGTGAACTCATAAAAACAAAACACATGTCTTAGATTGGTTATATATTTCCTTTATGAAATAGCAGACTCTAAACATTTAAAAATCATCCTTAAAAATACTAAAACAAAACAGAACAATTAATCTTCATTTAGAAGCACACACTGAGGGCTGGGTGGGTGAGGCAGCACTTTTGTTTCCAAAAATTTTATAGCATTTAAAACTGGCATTAACATGTATACACGGCTATACTCAAAAGGGATAATCAACAAGGACGTACTGTATAGTACATGGAACTCGACTCAGTGTTCTGTGCCAGCCTGGATGGAATCAGGGTTTGGGGCAGGAAAGGATACGTGTATATGTATAGCTTAGCCCCTTTGCTGTTCACCTGAAACTACCACACTATTGTTAATCAGCTATACCCCAATACAAAATAAAGTTTAAAGTTTGAAAGAAAAAAAAAAACAAAACACCAGAAACAAAAAACTGACAGTAATATAATTTCAGAAAAACCACAGAGGTAGTTCAAAATATTTCTTAAGAATTCCCACCAGACTATAATTTTTATCCCTAGGCAAAGAATTAGAATATTGATTCACACCTTTGATAAAATGGGCATTTTTAGGAAAAGCATAATTCAATTTTATAAGGGCTGTATTGAAACATTATTTTCCTAATACTACCAGTCAGACTTTTCACAAAGAAAAGTCCTATATCCATAAAGTTGAGACTCTGCTAAGGTGATAAAACTCACCTTTCCTGGAAAGCCTGAAGTCCTACAATGTCCTCTTCTGGTTCTCCGTGTTTATAGAAATGAAGTCCAAGACCCTGGGGATCTTTTTTTTCTGCAGCAGTAAGAGAGAGCTCCACCACACCCTCATAAAAACGCACTAATGGGAAAGAGTTAAGGCATATTATTAAGTGGATACATTTTTCCTTAGCTGGCTTACAGAAGCTGGTACAGTCATCATATACTAAGATACAGGAAATTTATTTTGTATGTCTTATACTTGGGCCACTGAAAATTGAACGAAGATCTGCCTCTGAGTTGAGCAGAAGGTATGAAACATTTCGTTTCTCACCTTGCCTATACTGAGCACAAACACTGGATAGGTCCACCTGATTGCTGATTTTCTGATACTCCTTTAAGGATTCCCTTAACATTCTTTCCTTTTCAACCTTATTTTGAACTTGTCGGGAATGCTGGAGAAGCTCATTTGCCTAGAAGTAGAGATGATAAGACCTTAGAAAGATAGGAAATCAAGCACACAGATGATGCTGTCAATACAGGTTTTAGTTTATGTCTAAATTTACATCTGGTTTATGACCAAAGATAAAAACAGCTCTGCAAACTTACTTCTTCTTAATTTTAGGCAGAAAAGTTTTTGACCAAAATATCCTAGCTATTCTTAATTCCTCTCTCAAATATGTTAAGACAGACAGCTTGTGATTGGTAAATCTCTTGCCTAGTAAATACATTATTGGTCAGCAGGCAGTCCGGGAAACACTGATTTTTTAAGGTTTTTCACCTGTAGGAAAGGATCAATAAAAGTTGCCCAATTAACTCTAATTTATTATACACAAGTTTTAGTGATTTAAAAAATTTCTAAAGAAAGGCATATTTAACCATTTTTGCATATGGTCTAGAAATACTATCAAAGATTCTTTATGAAAAATTTATCTATGTATTTTAAGAAATAATATATCCCAACTTCCTTCTTACACAGAGGAGAATTCTGAGGTCATGAAAGGCTAAGAAACCTACCCCCAGGTCATATGTCAAGAAAAAAAGAGAATTTCTGATTACAGCACCACTGTGCTCTTAGCACACTGCAGAAAACACCAAACAGGGAAGAGAGCATCATACCTTAGAACACACTGCATCATCAGTGCTGTAAAGAAGTGGGCAGATGTCCTGTAAGTGCAAACTAATACCATCGACAGCAGCATTATCTCTGATGTAGCAGTTGATTAGAGAAGCAATTAATGCCCCAGTCAGTTCCTTGTCCCTGATTACCAGATCTTTAAAGGTGGTGATTTTCAACTGTTCTTGAAATTCCTAGGAGTATAAGAGAAAATCTTTCCTTTGATCAAAAAGACAGGAATATCATATTTCCGCACAGAATGAAATTTCTTCAATAATTTAAAATAATTAAAACATTAATAGCCTCTATAATTAAAAAAATAAAATATACTGAAGTATAAAAATAATAAAATTTTACAAATTTTCATAGATCATAGAGAATTAGAAAAGAACCTGTAGTATACCTATTCCAAATCTCTCACTTTACAAACAAAAAGCAAAGCCCAAGTAAGAGCCAATATTGGAGGCAGGCCTCCTGACTTTAGTTATAACTAGGAAAAAAACAATCAATTATCTACATTAACAAATCTTTGGCTTACATTTATCTATCCAAAATAATGTGTTTCCTGCTAGCTCAGCTGTGTCCATCTCTTTGCAACTATAGCCTGCCAGGCTCCTCTGTCCGTGGGACTGTTCAGGCAAGAAGACTGGAGTGGGTTGCCATTTCCTACTCCCTGGGATCTTCCCAACCCTGGGATCAAACCTGTGTCCCCGTAGTGCAGGTGGATTCTTTACCACTGAACCATCAGGAAAGCCAAAATAATGTTCAACTTCTATTATTCAAGGACTTCTAACTCTGGAGTTTGATCTCATTTTGAACAAATCAGGTTACTAAAATGGAGTTCTAAAGTATTGAGGTGTATACCATAGTAACATTCGGTTTAGTGATTTGACTACTATCTTTTCCTAAATTTCAGCAAATACACAATCAATGCTCAATTTCTTGATTTATATTTAATTTGCATTCCATGAGCATGTCGGGAAGGAAGCTTTGAAGACAGATCACAAAAAAAATAATACCTAGGCTAAAAGTTGACCTAGATTATGCTTACCAGCCAATAAAACTAGAAATGATTATTCTAGCTGTCATGGAAAAGAAAACAGCTTTCACAATTAAGCACATTCATTGGAATCTTTAAAAAGATAACAGAAAATACGTCTTTAAAAGGAACAAAAAAACTCACTGGACAGTACTGGAAAGAACACAAAGATTGTCTTTTAACTTCGAAAGCGGATACTTAAAAGTCAAGAATCAAAACATTTTTGGGTAACCACATAGCCCTAGAGGATAAGGAACAGAACTACAGTTAATAAATATGGAAGAAACCAGACTCAGAAAATTACCATTCTGTAATAATAAATGACATAACTGATTCAGGTAATGATTATCAATTGATGTGATGAAAGCTTGATGAAAGTTTGATGAATTTCACAACAGCAGGACTAGACTTAACTTTTGAATCCAAAAATCAATGCTAATATGACCAAAAGTGGGACAATGAAATCTTTTATGTCTCCTAATAAATTAATACATTTGTTAATAATAAACATAATAAATGATTATCTATGAACTATTCTATTCTTTCTCAAATAAATGGACCTGAACTGATCAAGCTTCTATAGACCTGATTTCCATTTCACAGAAAATGCAAGAAACAGGCAAACAAGTTCACAACAAGTATACAGATTCGCTACAATGCAACAGCAGAGAGAATGAATTACTCTAGATTGAGAGACTAAAGAGAAATAACAACCAAATGCAATGAGTGAATCAACTGTTCAGATTCTGTTTAGAATAAACCAATCTTACAAAAAGATATTTTTAAGACAGTAATTTCACTATTTCAGATGCTACCAAAGAATTGATAATATTGCTAAATGTAATAATAAAATTAGTGTTCAAGAAAATGGCCACCTTTTAAAGGAATACATACTAAAGTATATAGAAATGAAAAAATATGATGTCAGAAGTCTACTTTAAAATAATTCAGTAAAAAGAAAATAAGTAGATTAAGCAAAAGGGGTAAAATGGGAATGCTAAATACAAATGAATTGTGTATTTAAAAATATTTTTAGTAAAGTAAGATTTCATCCACAATCACAAACTTGTGGTTGTGACAGTGAATCCCTCATGTTATCAGGGTGGCTCAGACAGTAAAGAATCTGCCTGCAATGTGGGAGACAGGGGGATTAGTTGTACTTTCTCTACTTTGTGTATGTTTAGAAATGCTCACAATGAAATTGACAGGTAGGAATAAATCTCCTTAAACCACCTAACATTGAGATAAATGCAAATTACCTTTATCATTAATAAGGATTCCAATGAGGGCAGTAAGAGCAGCATGGACCATTCATTTCCCATAGTGGTGAATATCTTTCTTTAAAGTAGGAACATTTCAACTACATTACTGGATTCCTTGAAATAACATTCAAAAAGTCTGCATATGTGTCTGTATGCATTCTTTGAAAGTGGGGAGAGACAGTTTTTATCTGATTCCCATAGGGATCTGATCCCTATGGGAATCAGATAAATAAAGGTTACAATTTACTGTTGGAAAAATATCTTTGGTAAAGTAAGATTTCAACCACATATCACAGACTTCCGGTTTTGACAATGAGTCCCTCAAGTTATCAGAGTGGCTCAGACAGTAAAGAATTTGCCTGCAATGAGGGAGACCCAGGTTTGATTCAGAGAAGGCAATGGCACCCCACTCCAGTACTCTTGCCTGGAAAATCCCATGGACAGAAGAGCCTGGTGGGCTGCAGTCCATGGGGTCACTAAGAGTTGGACATGACTGAGCGACTTAACTTTCACTTTTCACCTTCATGCACTGGAGAAGGAAATGGCAACCCACTCCAGTGTTCTTGCCTGGAGTATCCCAGGGACAGGGGAGCCTGGTGGGCTGCCATCTATGGGGTTGCACAGAGTTGGACATGACTGAAGTGACTTAGCAGCAGCAGCAGGCTTGATTCCTGCATCAGGAAGATCCCCTGGAGAAGGGAATGGCAGTCTACTCCAGTATTCTTGCCTGGAGAATTCCATGGACAGAGGAGCCTTGCAGGCTACAGTCTGTGGGCTTGCCAAGAGTCAGACATGACTGAGCGAATCTCAGTCTTCAAGTTATCATGCTTTACTGCAATTTTCTCATTACATACTAATTTATCATAACCTAAATGCTTCCCAAAAGAATCCCTCCTGAATCTAAGTGCAAGATTAAAGCTTACTCAAAACAAGTTAACCACAATATTAAGAGTATGATTTTAAGGAAGAAAAATTTCCTACCTTCTGAAGTTCTCCTACAATAACAGTGAATTGATGTTCACAAAGAAGTTTCCATAAAGCCAGAGCCTGGTATGATTTTCGAACCAACTGCTGGATTGCCTGAAGTGAAATCTTTTCACTCAGTTGAGCCTCTAATTACAAAACACAACTAATGAAGTTTGCAAAATGACAGGTTAGGCTTTATTTCTAGTAAGACAACACTTCATCTCAAATAAAGACAACCCTAGTCAAGGGTGAGATCCTTATCATTCTCTTTCTGCCGATCACAGGGAATGACAATCATGAGTGTTGAATTCATGGATTTCTGTGAGTGCATACATAAATAGTAAAAATGTTGCTGTTTTGGACAACTTACACCATTGTTTTTCTCTGCTCAGTTATATTTTCATAGGCTACTCATATTGATAAGTCCAGTGCATTTATTTTAATTGATAAGTATTCCACCATGTAAATTTTACCACAATTAGGTCCATTTTCCACCTGAAAGACATTTCTATTGTTTCCAATATTTTGCTACTAAAACAGTAATGCTATAAATATGCTTAAAAAGGTCTCCTTGAAAACACATTCAGGTTATGATGGGACTGCTTTTCATATTAAGATGCACCAGAGAATCATGAAATAAATTCAGTCAGTCATGATAGCTTTTTCCCCCTCGCCCTTAAAAAGGAAATAGAATGAAAAAGGGGGAAAAAAAAAGAGTACAAAATAGTTTTGCTGCTGCTGCTGAATCACTTCAGTCGTGTCCGACTCTGTGCAACCCCATGGACTGCAGCCCACAAGGCTCCGCCATCCCTGGGATTCTCCGGGAAAGAACACTGGAGTGGGTTGCCATTTCCTTCTCCAATGAATTAAAGTGAAAAGTGAAAGTGAAGTCGCTCAGTCCTGTCCGGCTCCTAGCGACCCCATGGACTGCAGCCCACTAGGCTCCTCCGTCCGCCTTCTCCCACAAAATAGTTTTAGTTGTTGCTTAAAATTGTGTTCAGTTGTGTGTGCATGCTTTTAAACATCTGGATCATAATGTAAAAATTACTTCTTACTGTGAGGAAAAAAGTCTGATAAAGACTACTCCTGCATATATACTAAGAAGTGAAACTGCTGGCTTTGAACACATACACATTTTTAGCTTTTACTATGTATGATCAGATTGTTCACCAAAGTGGTTATTTCGGTGTATACTGCCAGCAATTTGAATGCTCCTCTTTGTAAAAATCCTTACTATTGCTTATATTTTATCAAGCTTACCTGAAAAGAAGTACTAAAAAAGAATTTGTAAATACTGAACAGAAAACTGGATCCGGCAGGAAGGAAAGAATGTTGGGACAAAAGTAAACGGCTGGGTCTTAATTGGCAAAGTTCTATAAGCCAAAATAACTGGCTTAAACAACACAAGGCAAAGAACTTTAAAAAAATAAATAAATGGCAGACAAAACTTAAACAATATTTTATTACTATTCCAAGTCACATCTGGAATAATTAATGGTTACAAGAACTTTTCAGTTCCTTTGCTCCTTCCTTAGTTGTTACTTTTTATAATTGATTAAAAAAACCACAAAAACCTAACACTTGATTCATATTGTAAGCGCTGTAAGAAATACCACTTCACACACATAAGGATAGAAATTTTAAAAAGAAAAAGAAAAATTCTTGGTGATAATGTAGAGAAAACTGCAATACTTTGTGTACTAGTGGTATAAATGTACAATGGTACAGTTGTTATGGTGGTTACTCAAAAAATTAAAAATAGAACTACACATAATCCAGCAACTACAATTCTGGATACATAAGAAAATAATTGAAAGTGGGAACTCAAATTTCTATTTGTATACCATATTCATAGCAGAATTATAAAAATACCCCAAAGGGTGAAGGTAACCTAACTAGGATCCCACAAACCATGTGGTGTGGCCAAAAAAATAAATTAATTAAAAAGTAAAAAAAAAGGGGGGGTACATATCATCATGTTTTCTGGTGCTAGAAAGGAAAAAAAATTATGAGTGACAGTTATGGAAATATAAGATGTCCATATTATACTTATGCAAATAACGCTAGTATTATTTTAATAAAAATATTCATTAACACAAATGACCTTATCAAGAGATGCCCACTGTTTTCTATTCACCTAATGAAACTCTTTACTCAGGTCATCAACATTTAACTGATCAATCAGAAGCAATAATTTACCGTGCAACTTCCTCTGCAGCTCCTGTTGCATCTGCTGAGTATTTCCATTTTCAGGACGCATGAATCCTATCAGCCTCTGCTGTACTTTGGCAGCAGTACTAAAACAGAAATTCCAGAAAATATATTAAAAGGGTTGTGCAACTATTACCATCACCTAATTTTAAAGCATTTTTACCCACTTTCCATTTGCAGTCAATTCTTTTTTAATATAAATTTATTTTAATTGGAGGCTAATTACTTTATAATATGTTGTTCAAAAATTATACTACTAATAGCTTGACTATAATGGAATACCATGTAGCCAATACATGTGGCCTCCCAATGCAGGAGATGTAAGAGATGTGGATTTGATCCCTGGGATGGGAAGATCCCTTGGAGGAGGGCACTGTCACTTCAAATTAATTCACTGGGGGAGTGATGTGAAGTTTTTACAAGTTTATATCACTTTTATAAAAACAAAATATGTTCATCCTAAATGTGCATCCACACAAAAACTTCTACAGGAAAGTTCATGTCAGCATTATTCATAATAGTCAAAAAGCTGAAACACACAACACTAAATCAACTAAACCTCAAAAAAACAAAAAAATTAAAAAAAAAAACAGCTGAAACAAGTTTAATGTGTATCCAATGATAAACTGAAAAACGAAACCAAGTACTAATACACACTACATGTGACAATATTACACTAAGAGAAAGAACCCAAAACAAAGGTCACATATTGTGTATTTTCATTTACATAAAAGATCCAAAATATGGCAGGTCCACAGAGGCAAAGAAGACTAGCATTTGCAGGAACTGGGGAGGGCAACTGTGGAGTGCCATGGACTCCACGTTTGTGCACAATGAGATTCATATAGTGAAACTCAAATATCCAAATGAAAAAAGTGAAAGTAAAAGTCGCTCAGTGGTGTCCAACTCTTTGTGACCCCACAGTCTGTCCAAGGAATTTTCCAGGCAGTGGAGGAGTGGGTTGCCATTCCCTTCTCCAGGGGATCTTCCCAACCCAGGGACTAAACCCAGGTCTCCTGTATTGCAGGCAGATTCTTTTACTTGGTAGTAGCACCTTTGGAAGGTAATTAGGTTGGGGTGAGGTCATGAGCGTGTAGCCCAATGAGACTGCTACCCTTATAAGAAGAAAGCAGAGAACTTTGGGTCTGCTTCTCTCTCTGCCACATAAGACACAGAAAGAAAGCAGCTGTCTGCAAACCAGGAAGAACGTCCTCACTGGAACTTAACCATGCTGACACTCTATCTCAGACTTCCAGCCTCCAGAACTATAAAAATAAACATTTGTCATCTATGGCAGTTTATGGTATTTTTGTTACTTCAGCTTGTTATTAAGATAGGGAATGACTGCTAATGGGTATAAGGTTTCTTTCTGGTGTAATACAGCTGTTCTGGAATTAGCTAATGGTGATGAAATTTTTACTTTATGAATATACTAAAAACCATGAAACTTTTTTAAAAGGACAAATTTTATAATATGTAAATTAAATCTCCAGGGACAACAAGGGAAATAAATTTTACTTATTCTTACCTTGGATTTCCTAATGGTCCTCCAGTAAATTGGGAGTTTCTGTCTAGAAATTCTTGCAAGCCTTTCAGTTCTAGTAGCACTGACTCCAGCAGCTGGGAGGGAACACTACTTTCAATCTGAAAAAGAAGAAATATTTTCAAAAATGTAAAAACAATGAAAAAGAATATCCATAAAAACATATACTCTATATACCCATAAATGAATATTGAATTTTAATTTTGAGGTATCCTATCTTCACAAATAGAAAAGTTATTCCTTGTGTTAATTTATACTTAGTGACCAAAATAAAGGGCTAGACACCCACATTCTACCCTAGCTGCTTTGGTTAATCAGGTATAATTTACAGACAGTAAAATGCACACTTAAGTGAACACTTTGATAGCTTTTCACATCTTAAGAGTCATCACCCAGACCACAATACTGAATATTTCCAACACCCAACAAAGTTCTCTATTGCCCTTTTCTAGTCATTAGTGCCTGTTCAAAATTCACATAAAGGGAATCATATATTAAGTAAATACACTCTGATTTTTAGAAATGTGAATTTTAAGAGTGTCACAGCTAAAAATATATTTGATATCTTTACATTGGAAAAAGAAAAAGCTTAAAATAAGTTGCACACATACTTCATATTAAAAATTTTTATTACTTAAATTTATGGTAATACAAATTTCTGTTTCTTAAAGCAAAAGTATGCCAATGCATGGAATTTAGTGCTATGTTCATGGAGTTTGGAGGCATGTAAGCAAAATATTCAGTAATTTTGAGCAATATTAAGTATCAAGACTGACTCTATTTAGCCCTCATAACAATGTTATAAGGAAGATACATTCTCATTTTACTTAAGTTATCAGGCTCTGAATGTTAAATTTACTCATCAGTTAACAAGTGACAGAGCTTGAGATGTAATTCAGGGGGTGAACAGTTTACTGGACACATACACAAACACATATATGAAGGAATAATCATTGCATGCTGTTTACAACATTAAGAAATATGAAATGATCTACTTATCCACTGAAAATATAAACTGGTTACATAGAGATGATGGAATACTATTATACAACACACTTACTGCAGTGATCTCTCTGTTGCCACTCTTAAATACTCTCTCCACAACTAAACTGGCATCCCATATGTTTCTGGGAAAAAAAAAGTTTTAATGATTGTGCTGTAGATGAATAAAAACATTACAATATGTGAGCAAATCCTTTTGCTGTGTGTTTTAGTTTTTAATGTGTGGCAATGACTTCATTTAACACTGTACTAAGTTATCTGAAAGAATAACAACAACAAAGAAAAAATACGAAAACTTTCAAACTTGATGTCATTTCACATAATGAAATACTGCTGAGGAAAAATCAAAGACTCTGGGTAATAAGCTGTAAACAAGGAAGTTCTGAGTTATGAGTTCTGCACTGTTTCACATTTTTAAGCAAAATGATTCATATGAAAGCATATGTATCAAATTTATGAAAAACATACCAGACATGATAATTACTTGGATACAGCAGAATGAGTGCAAAATGGCTGTAATTCTACATCTACTCCCGACACCTAGTCTCTTTACAGTATGATTCTGATGCCTGTTTTATAACGAGGAGTCTATTTCCCATCTTTTGAACCTGGGGTGGCTCGGAGATGTCCCCTTGACAAGTAAACGAGGTGGAAATGATAGGCCAGTTCTGAGCCTAGGCATCAGGAGGCTCTGCAAGTTTCTCGTCTCTCATGGAACCTTGCTACCACCAAATCAATCACCTTTGACTAATCTGCTAGAGAATAAGAGAAAAATCCAGCTGTCCCAGCTGAGGCCACTCTAGACCAACACAAAAACAAAACCCTGAACATGTGCCAGAGTTCTGAGTAGAACTCTCTTCTACCTTAATGATGATTTCATATTATGGAGTGCTTTGCTACACTTCATGTTAAGATACATAGATATATTCTGAAGACACGTATACATATGTGAAACATAGTAACAAAATATAATTTGATGGTTAGATAATAGAAAAGCTGAATGACAGAAAACCATCTTATTAATGGACAAGTGAGCTTAAACTATAAGTAACATTTAGTAGGAATAAATGATGTTCCAAATTTGAAGCTAAAAATGTTCAGCTATACAAAATGGAACAAGGTGAGCAATAGTTAATTATTCTATAAAAACTTACCCCATGATTCGAGAAAAGTAAATGCAAATACCATTGTGTTTTCCAGAGTACACAATCTCTGGTCCAGCCATACAACTCATACTTGTGGCCTGAGTTGCTGGGCTTCCCAAAGCACACACTGGAGTAGACATGGCAGGCGGGTGAACACCTTGTACATACAGAAGAAAATCAAATCCCAAAATTTAACCGTGAACATTCAGAATTCTCAAAAACCCAAGTCAGCTGTACCTGAGCCCAAAGGGAAAAAAACAGTTACAAAAATACTGAAATAAATAGTAATTTAATTTGATTTTCCTTGACAAGAAGTGAGACTTAGACTTGCTTAGGAACTCCCAGGTTGGCTTTCAAGTGTGGCAATGCAGGATGAAAAGGAAAACAAGCCTGCAATCACTGCATCTTAATGGTGGGAGTGAAACAGGTCAGTTAGTTCAGTGCTGGTGATTAAATCCTGGTACTCACAAAGGGGGCTTTCTAGGTAGGCTAGGTAAAGGCATTCACGACCGAATGCCAATGCTTGTTTAGATGCCACTTCTATTAAATTACATTATTTTCAGGGGAAATAGGATAAGTTAATCTTCCTCACTCTAAGAACAATAATTCATTATGATGGCTCCAAAAAGAAGAGTAATAGCATCCTAAAACAGAGAAAAGGGGTACCTTGAGATGGTGTCCCTAAGAAGGATGGATTTGGATACAGAGTACCACTAGGAACAGGAGAACCTGAAAAGAAAACAATATAAAGACTGATAAAATTATCTCCCAGTTTTTTGAATCTGATCAAAATCAGACACAGAAACTGTTTCTAAGTTTAAGAGTAAGGAGGGGCACCACTCATAATATATTCAAGAATTAGGGACCCATTTCCTAGCAAATTTTCTAACAATTTCCAATTTGAAAAACACCGAGGAGGGAGTTTGTTATTAAATCACTCAACTTTTTCCTGTTGAATAAGTAACAAACGAGTTCTGTAAATATTACTGCTTACATTTTATTTTGTTTCCCAGTATACACTAAGGATTCACTATATATAATTCTAATTAGGCAACCCACTCCAGTGTTCTTGCCTGGAGAATCTCAGGGACGGGGGAGTCTGGTGGGCTGCCGTCTATGGGGGTGCAGAGTCGGACACGACTGAAGTGACTTAGCAGCAGCAGCAGCAGCAGCAGCAGCAGCAGACATCTATAGAATTATTCTCTAACAATCCAGTAGCAGAAAAGAAAACATAACAAAATTTTTTATCCATTAAAATATGTTACTATGTGTGCTCAGCGGTGTTTGACTCTTTGTGACCCCATGGACTGTAGCTCACCAGGCTCCTCTGTCCATGGTATTTTCCAGGCAAGGATACCGGGTAGGCTGCCATTTCCCACTCTAGAGGATCTTCCTGACCCAGGGATCAAACTCACATCTCCTATGTCTCTTGCCTTGGCATGCAGATTCTTTACCACCGAGCCACCTGGGAAGCCCTACAATATGCTACAAAGCTTTAAAAATTCAAGCTCTGTTAGGAATAGTTTCATTGCAGTGCTTCATACTCACTAGTGTAGACAGGAGAGCCCAGCATGGGACCGACATTACTCGGAGTGGGGAGAGTGGTTGGAAATCTCATCTGTGCTTCACCACCGTACCTATTTTTATGACAACAGGGGCTGAGTTTATTCAGTGAAACTATCCATCTTAAAAGCTGGACTTGTTTCAAGTCCTGCTTAGCTTCAGGATAAATGCTTTAAACATTAGTGACTTCAATGCATCATGCTGACAGTGAAATACACACGTAGATACCTAATAAAATACTTATTTAGTAAATGTTGACTTGAAACTGCTACCAAGAAGAATTATAAGGGACTCTGGCAATTTCTAAAAAGGGTCTGTGAAGCATAGAATTTACTTAATGAGTGTATTTTAATTCCCACACTAGAATTATGGTTAGACTACTCAAAAAATTCTTTAAAAAAATTGCATTTTAAATTTATTCTTAGCTAAGTATTTTCCAAACAATATCTCTTTGATACCCAAGTTTTCTTGAAGTGATGCAGAATCTCTCCATGTAAATGATACATAGAGAGCTGAATTGGTATACTCTTAGAGGAAGTAGAAAAGACAAATGAGATAGTAACTGAGGTAGAAAGAGGAGCAGACAAAAGAAGCTGGAAGAAGAGAATCCAGAAAAAGAGTTACAATGCACAAATTATGCTCATCAAGGTGTTCCAGATTTCATCTTTTTGCAAATAAATTTTACTAACTTGCCTATATGGTCACTTAATGTGTACTTGTAACGACCACATTAGCCAATGCATCCATTAAAAAAAGTGGCCAAAAACAAGAGAAAAGGGACATACATACCTGAAGAAAGCTCGAGTAGCCCAAGCAGATACTTCTCTGTCACAGGCAGCCGTGGAACAAGCAAGAATAAGGCAAGTTGCGCAAGCTTGGTCTTCCTGTAAAAAAAAATAAGTATCTTCCCTTAGAACAAACATAAGCATTTTGAATGAAGTTTTGTTTACTGCTGTATCCAGTGTTTAAATCTGTGTACAGAGCAGGTACTTGATAAATACTTATTGAATGAATCAAAGCAGCGGATATGAAAAGAAGGAAACACTATTGGTTTTAAAGTTTCTCACAGGCACCACTATTAAAGGATGTTCTCTTTTTCTTTTTATCTAGATTCTATTTTAGTTTCTGGTTTAGTCACTTCCTGTTTTTCTAAAGGTGTTTTCATCTTTTAGAAAACAACAACAGCTAACATTTATTAAGTACTTGCCATGTGCCAGGCACTGTTTTAAGAGTTTAGAGCATATTAATCTCCACATCACATATTACAATTTAATACATATTTTACACATGAAGAAATGGAAGCTCAGAGAACTCAAGTAATCTACTCAGATGGTGGAGCTGGTTTGAATCTAGAGTGTGTATATTTAACTTTGCTCTGATATTCCTGACTTTAAGCATTCCCAGTATTACCTCATCATTTTTAGTTATGGTTTTAAAATACTAAAGTACCCATCACTGTTACCCCAAACTTTTTCCTCTTGTCATTAAGTGAAAAAAAAATTTTTTTTAAAGTTATTTATCTGTAAATGTCTTATCCTTTATTTTACTTTTTAGAAAACTTTTAATTAATATTTTGTATTGTGGTATAGCCAATTAACAAAGTTGTGATAAATTCAGGTAAAGAACAAAGGTATTCAGCCATACATATACATGTATCCACTCTCCTCCAAACTCCCCTCCCACCCAGGCTGCCACATAACATTGAGCAGAGTTCCATATGCTATAATGCAGGTCCTTGTTGGTTAGCCATTTTATCCGTATTTATCTATAAATGTCTTGTCCTTTAATAAAAATACATTTGTCATATAATTTGACCATCACACTCTTACTAGTACATTTTAATGATAAGAATTTATCAACAGAATAAAAAATATGAGCATTTACCATAATAAACCTTATAGCATATTAATCCTATTCCCAAACACCAGTACATAAATGATTAAAGCAAAGAAGGAAGACTAGTATTAATCCCAGCATTTTGATCCTAACTTATATAAAATGTAGCTATCATTCTCATTGTTTAAAATATCATCACATTAAAAAAATTACAAATAATTACCTGATGTAATTTAAAGAATCTTTCAATCTCTTCTCCATCTCCACCTACATTACTCACAAGTAGATGCCTCAGTTGATCCACAGGTCTAAGTTTATGAAACATAAGACTCCCCTAAGAAGTTAAATAAAAAGATGAATATTAGATTTACTAAGAATGGCTAGTAGCAACGGACCCTATGTTAAAAACAAAACAAAACAAAAAACTTCAAGAACACAAAGTACACGGGTCAAAAGATCATCTGATCTACATTTCAACTCCTAAGCCACCCTAGATCTATATATCCATATGGAAAACTTAAAAGTGAAGCATTATAAACCTTTAGCTAATGCGCAATACTAATACATGAATAGTCAGATAAGTGGAACAAAGTAGAAAGTTCCTATACAAGCTCAAGTAAATACTAGAATTTAATATATAATAAAAGCTGCCCCTCAAACTAAAGGATCAAAATTAGATTATCCATTAATCACAAAGGCACAAGTACATCCACTTCAGAAAACACTGAGGCTGAATCCATATTCATACATAAACCAGGACAAATTCCAAACAGGACAAAACAAAACTATAACAGAATAGTACTAAAAGAAACTATGGGTGAATGATTTCATGAGCTTAGAGTGTGGAAGCTTTAAAAAAAAAAAAAACTGCAGCAGAAATCCCCGAAATAACAGAATATCTCAACTACTTATAAACCTATTCACATGGGGAAAAAAAATCTCAATAAAGAAAATCAAATGACAAACCAGAAAAAATGCACCTAAATCACAAAAATTCCCTTAAATATATAGAGTTTCTATAAATCAAAAAAACAAACTTAATAGAGAAGTAGGTATAGAATTGGAACAGACAATTCACAGAAAAATAAACACTAGAAAAGACCATCAACCTCACTCTTAATAAGATGGAGTACTGTACTTGTATAGGATGTAAGGAAATAGGCACCCAACAGTCACCATCGGTGACTGTATGCAGGGATGGGTGTATACATACATCGGCATATATACGTCGATGTATGTATGCAGGGAAACCAGAAACATCTTTCAAATTGATAAATACACATAGTTTTTAATCCAGAAGATGCAGTTCTATAGTTCTACTCACACATGTGAAATTATATACGCACAAGTTTGTAGCACTGTTTTTAATAGCAAATGATGATCCATTAATAGGGACCTAGTTAAATATGGCATATTCATAAAAAGGAATACCTTTTAAATATAAAACAGAATGAGAAAGTCCTAATATCAACATGGAACGATGTCTAAAATGTATCTCTGAAACATAAAAAGCAGCACATATGCTATTATTTGTTTATAAATATATTTGTATTATTTGTATATCTATAACGTATCTCTGGAAAGATACAAACTCTGATGACATGAGGGTCTGGAAGGAGGGGACCCAAACCAGAAGGGAGATTTTATTGTGTATACCCCTTGGTTTACCACTGGAATTCTGTCAGTGCATTATACTCAAAAAGTAAATACTAAAAATCTTGTATACTACTTTATAAAGGGTGAGGTCCTTTTGTTGCATTTTTGGTATTTATTACTATTCCTTAAGAATATTTTAAGAGTAAATATTCCTAAGTTCTTAAGTAAATGACTCTATTAAGCAACTATTGCAGAATACTTTGACAAAAACGTTAAATACGGCTTCTTTTTGTCTCTACCTTAACAGGATATGCACGTACCTGTGCTGAGAGAAGAACAAACTTCTTGGGAGGCAACATGTGCTGCTGTACAACAACTGGGGAGTCAGTTATAGGAATATGATCCTTATTTAAGGGTGTGATAATCTTATCTACTTTCAACTCATCTATTGCAGAAAGAGCCCAAGAATGACCATCAACACGAGTAGTCATCTATGTAGAAGAAATAAATTTTTGTATACATATAATTAAAGTTACATAAAGCAAAATCTTCTAAAAAGGATACAATATTTGAATAAATGTAGGATTTAATAAATTAACTACATTAGGATATTCTCAAAAGTCAGTATTTAATTTTTTAATACCTATTATTTTGATTGAGCATCGCTATGATAGTAAATAATCTTTTCATGCTAGAAGAAAAAGGCAAATTTTTCTTAAGATAAACTAGATATAATATATACTGTAACTACAATTTTTTCAATAACCAAAGACTATATACCTTCTACCTTCTTTCCAGGGTGAACTGATCTACACTTAGGTTCAGTGCTCAAATTTCCTGACACATGGTTTTGCTCTCTTCTGAAGTTATATTTGCTTTCTAAACTAAGATATTCTATTTTAAAAAGTATCTTGGTCTTCTAAAATACTTTATTATAAAAATTTAAAGCATCAATAAAATGTCGAAAGTACACTGTATGTCCATATGCCTGATACCCAGATTCAACAATTGATAGCATTTTGCAATATATGGTTTCTTCTCTCTTTCTATATTTTTTGAATTATTGAACTATTTGAAAGTTATGAATATCATGTCACCACTAATATTAATATATCTGCATGCATATCTTAAAAATAAGGACATCCTCTTACATAACCATAAAACATATTCTTACATGTGAGAATATTAACATTTCTCTAATACAATCTAATGCCCAGTCAATACAGAATTTTTCCATTGTCCTAATGTCTTTTATAGCTATATTGGAGAAAAGAGAATTTGATTATTAATGTTCATGAACTATATTTACATTTGTTTTTTAAGTCCACATTTGTTTGAGAACTCAAGTATACAGATGAAGTGATATGATTATTGACAATGAAGTTGCTCAGTCGTGTCCAACTTTTTGTGACCCAATGAACTGTCGCCTATCAGGCTCCTCCATCCATGGAATTTTCCAGGCAAGAGTACTGGAGTGGGTTGCCATTTCCTTCTCCAGATCTTCCTGACCCAGAGATCAAACCCGGGTCTCCAGCATTGTAGGCAGACGCTTTACCATCTGAGCCACTATGATGTACAGTACCTACTTTAAAAACAAAAACAAATAATAGCTAACATTTATCGAGTACTTCTTATGTGCCAGGTAGTATTTTGGGCACCCTGAACACATGAACTCATTTAATCCCACTTTCACCCCATAGAGGTAGGTACCATTAATATTAAAACTACTATAGATGAGGAAATTGAGGGCCAGAGACACATTAAATCCTTTGTGTCACTGCCCTGAGAAAAAGGAGCCAGATTTCAAACCTGCACCCCCTAACACTGTGCTCCCATCAAGACAGGGTTTATGTCTTCCTGAGTTCTGAATCCTTACAGTCTATCACAGAATGAGGCATACACTATGTGCTCAGTAAACCCTAAAAGATAAAAGAATCTGAGAAAGGTGCTCCTTGTCTCTATACCTACCTGCCTTTACCCCAGTTGCTTAGGCCACGTCAGAAACTTGGAAGAGCCCATTCAAACCATGTTCCCCCTTCCCAGGATTGCGGTCTTCCTCCAGCCATCTATATACACATTTTCCCACTTCCACTGATAAGAGGATTCAGTTTGAGAATAACCAAAAGCAGCCAGTGACAACTAGAGCCAAAATGCCTTTAAAGAGATGGCTCCAAAGAGACTCTCAGACATTCAGACCCTAGTGGGGGTTGGTTGATCTGCTTTGATCAGCAGCCTCCAGGAGCAGGTAATAGGAGCTATGCGAGGTCATCTAGGAGGACAGATAGAAGTGGAACAGGGGACACTCAGAGGAGTGAGCATCTCTGGCCTCTTCTCAGCACCTTCTGGGCTGGGATGAGTAGCTCAGGTGTGGGGCTGGGCTGGGATAGGCAGGGGCCACACCTTTCTCCCAGGACCTCTCCATCGACTTCATGGACTATGTGCTAATATTTACTTTTAAAACACAATTATGTGTTTGTGTATATACATTTGTATATGCAGGAAAAAGAGATCAAACAAGATGGAGTGAAGGGTAATTCCTTAATGTGGGGTTCAGTTTACCATTCTATTTTTGCACATGTTTGAAATTTTCTATAATTAAAAGAGAAAAGTTAAATATTTAGATGGAACTACAAATTAAAGAGACCAGAGAATAAAATTCTAAGTCATAACTAAAATAGACGACCTCATAATAACTAAAAATATAATATATTCAAATGGGACAAAGATAATTTCAGAAAGATGTAGGTATTTTCAGGTACCTTATAAAAATATTCTAAATGAGTTCCAATGTTTTCTTTAAAGACTTTTTTACTGAGTACCATACTGACTTCTCATCTTAGGAAAAACAAAGAACTAACAGTATATACTTCTTTTCAGTAAGACTGCTAATCATATAAAATTATTAGAAGCAAATAGTAATAAATTAAAAGATAAAGCTTCTCACAATTTTGTTTTTCATTTAAAATTATGTAAAAATTCTTCAAAATCTCTCAAGATAACTCACCTGAGTTTCCATCATTGGCTTTTGGAAAGGAAATGTATCATGGTTCACACACCACAAAATATCATTATCTTCATTTTCTGAGGCTGCCATCAGCAGAATACCTAAAAGTTTAATATGTAAAATCTCACTATAGGATGTCAAATACACCTCCATAATAATTGTAATAATGTTAGTAACATTAGTATGGGTACATAAATATACATATTAATAAGTAAATAAGTTGCAAAATAAACAAAAATAAATCCTCTAAAAGGACATATAATCACTGCTAGGGTAGCATCACTAAATGTTCTAGACTGTAAACATTTTTTTCAGATAAATACAACTTATTTGTACATTTCCAAAGTTAGTGTATGTTTACAATAAGCTTATTAATTTAATTATTATATATTTAGTACATAAAAATTGTTGACTTACAAACAATAGTATATAATATTCAGTGAAACAGAGTTCATGTACTGGTTAATTCAAATACTCCATGAATAAAAATGATGAAGTTTCTAGTGGAATGGCAGAGATAAATGTACTATGAAAGAATTACCTAAGCAATATTAGCTGACATTATAGTTTGGTTTTGAAATATGCTTTCCTGAGCTCAGTTCCAATTCCTCCTATTAATTTGCTCCCTTCATTCTGAGTTTAGTGGTATTAGCCTTGAGTCCATTTGCTGACTATAGGTGACGGGATCCTAATTAATTATTAAGTTATGTAACTAGCTTGTAAGAAATTGAGAATAGTTTATATCAAGTAGCAAGAAAATGTTTTCTTAAAATTAGTGTACAAGGTTTGAAAAATGAAATTTGATTGTACCATGCACATAACTGAAACCACCATATTTTCCCTCAATAGATTTCTAGCTTTAAAACTTAATTCTATTTATGATGGCATCAAAAATAATACTTAGAAATACACTGAAGAAGTGCAAAATTTGTTGCGTTTCTTATATATTACTATGAAAAATTAAAGGAGGTATAACAGAAAGATATCCCACGTTTATGGATTTAAAGGCAATATTTATAGGATGGGAATATCCCCAAAACTGATCTATATTTTCAACAATCAAAATCCCATCTGCTTTTTATTTAGTTGCAGAACTGACAGACTGATTCTAAAATTTATATGACAATTAAAGAGTTCTAGAATAGTCAAAAGAATCTTGAAAAAAAAAGTTTTGAAATGGGAATTTTAAAACTTATGACAAAACAATAGTCATCACAGTGGGATACTGGCATAAGGACTGCAGAAGGACTTCTTATTAGGAAATCTTTACCCATTAGCAGCAGAGTGACTGCTAATGATGAAACATTAGGAGTGATGAAAACATTCTGAAATTAGATAATAGTGATGGTTATACAACTCTGCGAATAATCTAAACCCTACCAGAATGTACACTTTAAAAGGCTAGATTTTATGGTATGTAAAAATTGTATCTCAATCATATGCTATGAAGCTGCATGTTACAATGCATGTGAAAAAATTCCATTTGTACAGGCAAGTTTCATTTGGTTGCTGAAAAATAAAATATTAGAAGACACAGTAGAATAAGTACAGAAAAGGTTTTAAAATTATTATAAAATTAAAATAAACTAACAAATGCTTTCTACATTGGAGAAAAGCACAAACAGTTTTTTCTAGTTTTGATGTTTAATTAGAATCTCATTTTTAAAGTTAATTATGAATCCAAGAGTTCATCATCAAAATTTCATATTACTGGATGCAAAATTCTCCATATATGGAAAAATGGTATCAGAGAAGTCATTCAAGTTTTCCTAACCATCCTGAAAAAACAAAGTTCAAAGTCTGTTACAATGGATATAACACTGATTTTGACCAGTGAGTTCATATACAAGTACTTTTAAGTTCAAAACAACTTAAAAGTACTTAGATATTAAAAACTACAGTATTTATATATACATATGAATGTCATATGTCGATGAAAAAATGGACATTCATAAAATTTGAAATAAAAGCTAATTTTAAAAGAAGATAAAAAACTAAATTAAAAAATCCAAAATTTTCTGAATTTTTTGGAAGTTTCTTTGTTATTTTCAAATGCCTCACAAGGCAATCTAATTTTAAAAACTTTAAGCATCTAATATTCCATCTGACAGTATTTCAGAATTTACCTTTACTATAAAGAGCTTTATGTACTTTTGAAGGCTTTTCCACAGTCGAAGATGCAGAGAATCCAGGAGGTAGGCGGACATGGACCAGTGTCAATGTATTTGGTCGCGCCAATGGCTGTCTGAATGGACAAGTGCTGAAATATAGCCTTACACCTGATCATGGAATAAAATTATCCATAATTAACAGGAAGTAAAAGATACAAGGTACACATGGTACTGAAGCAACTCCATAGAAAAACAGAAGTCTGTTAAAGTCACATCTCATTTTCCTGACTGATCTTAAATCACCAAGCACTCTACTAGCTGGAGTGGTTTTTAAGACAACACCACTTGGAACTGGGAGATAAATCAACACATTTCACCAGAAAGAGTCTACAACTTTAAGACCAGACTCTGTCACTAAGTATTAGCCACGTTACCTTTCAGGCCTGGTTTTACATCCATAAAATCAGAAGACAGAGCCTGAGGAATCTTCTGAGTTTTCAAAAGCCTTCATTTTATGAATTATTAACATAGCTTGACAGAACTGATACAGAAATAGAAACACATTTCCAATCATACATTTCCAAACCTGAAGATTATATAAAGTTATTGCAGTAATAGCACACAAATAAATAAAACAACGTACCTGCATGTGTGACAGCCAGTAATTGACAGTCCAGTGATTCAGAGTTTTCAATCACTGCTATCTGAACAATTGGTTTAAAAACAGAACGATCTATGGTCCTAGAAGAAAGAAAAGCTGAACTTTATGTTTTAAATGTATCTACTAAATTACCAGGAACACATTCCACCAGGATTCTTATATGTTTAAATATGCTAAAATAGTTTAAGACTAGTTTTTAGAAAGCAATGCAACAGCAGCAAGAACTAACAAAAACTCTCAATTCTGTGTTTTTCATACTAACAATGTTAAGAGTAATCCTTTTTTCAAAGACCATAAGAGAAGCTAAGTCCACTGGGTAAGTGGTTCAACAACAAGTTGTTCTTAGAGTATTAAAATATCATTGCAAAGATTAAGAAGGGGAACAAGTGAACCTTTATAATGGAGAGCTCTGGTGAATACTATCTTAATCAAGTATTAATCAGTCAATAGGAAAATTGGAAAAAAAAAAAAAACACTGGTATTATGTGCCTCAATGTAATGGTCTATGAAATTCACATCATGTAATACTAGTTTTAAACAGTATCACCCTGAATCTAGAAATAAGGAGAAAATAAGACAGATTCAGAAACTGGGATATGCTACTAGTAACTTTCCTGTCCCTCCCTCCTAAATGTTCACATTTGAAAAGGGCAGTAAGATGTCTGTTTTATATTAAAGAGAGAAACTAATGACAAATGTAGCTCACGAGCTATGACTGAATGTGGAGAAAAATGTAAAGAAAAACAGCTATGAAAGATGTGGGAGACAATAATTTTAATATGGACTATACAATTAGAACATTATAAAATTATTCATTTTTTAGATGTGGTCATGATAATATAGTATGTAAGAGCTTAGGATGTGGAAAGTGAAGGACCTAAGGATGAAAGTCATATAGGTCATGTGTATGTGTGTGTCTGTGTGTATGTGCACATGCTCAGTCCTGTCTGACTCTTTGCAACCCAATGGACTATAGTCCACCCGGTTCCTCTGCCCATGGGACTCTCCAGGCAAGAACACTGGAGTGGGTTGCCATTTCCTCCTCCAGGGGATCTTCCCCACCCAAGGATCAAACTTGCGTCTTCTTCGTCTCCTGCCATTGGCAGGTAGGTTCCTTACTACTAGTGCTACCTGGGAAGCCCCCATATAGATCAAAACAGTGAGCAAATGAACCAAAATGTTAACAGCTGGTACATTTAGATAAAGGGTATATCAGTGTTTATCATGCAATTTTTTTCATTTTTCTGCAGATGTGAAAAACTCTCCCAAAAAAAACTGGGGGAAAAAAAGAAAACTCTTCCTTTTAAATTGTCTGCCTAAAGAATTTCTTGGTCACTGAGGAGCAAAGAAACCATGCTATCACTAGGATATGTGACTGCAGCAGTGACCCAGACACACAGACAACAGAAGCTGAAAAGGGTGTTGTCTGAAGAAAATTTCTGCAGCTAAGTCAGTTGTGACAATACGCAAACAGCAGTGTACAGTGTCTGAAGACTTGGCTTTTAGGCTGGGTCTCAGCACTTATTTAGGAGTTTAGACCTCAGGCAAATTGTAACAGCTCTTAGTTTCAATATCCCCAAGAAGACAGTAGGTATAATACAATTCTGAAATTCTGGGTTCCCAAATGGTGCATGTTTCACTTATCAGACCAACGAAACTACTATGTAGATGTGCTAAAAGGGTGGAGTATTTACAAACAGGGACACACTCTGAGATTTCTGGTTTTCTAGTCATAATATCTGTAATGCCTGCACAGACCATTCAGAACATAATTTAAAACCTCAAGGAAAAACAGAGGTCAAGGTGTCCTTTTCACTGAAAGACCAGTCCGCCTTGTGTTTCAAACCATCCAACTTAAGAACAAAAGGAAGCATCTCTAAGAACTGTTTCAAACATAAAATAGAATGTCATTTCCTCCCACATTCCTTACCTTCTAGAGATATTTTGAAGAGGGAGTAGTTTTAGTATACTGCATATAACTAATATAATTATGCCCACAAATAAAATGTCTGACAATAAGTTACATATTACCTAGCAATATTACCAGCAGCAGAGACAATAGAATTCTGTGACACTGAGGCCACTCTGTTCATTCCTTGTCCATCATGGCCCAAATCATACACCTGTGAATAAAAATTATACCCATTTAAACATGACTATAATCTGTATACATTTTATAAATGATCTTTTTAATAAACTTTTCCTTTTTAGAAATTCTTTAATTCTGCTACTTTATATAGGTAGGAAAACACTCAGGGATTTACAATTTCAAAAAATTAGTGCCCTAAGAAGTGGTTTGGGATTTTTTTTTAAAGCACATACTTCATAAGAAAAGCCAAGAGGGACTAGGTCTTCTTTCTTAAAAACAGGGATGTTCTTCTGCTTTTATATGCTGGCAAAATATTAATCTTACCTGTATTACTCCCTTCTCAGATCGTGTATATAAAATATTTCTTGAATTATCAACTGCAATTTGAACAATAGGATCTAAAATAAAATGAAAGAAAAAATCCCAGCAATTAGCAAATCAAACACAGTGGCTGCTTACAGCAAATTAAAACTGTTGTTTTGTAGTTAAGTCTTAGGAAAGTTGCACCAGAGCAAAGCTAGGAAGCATTTAGGTCAGACATCATGTGAGAAAAAAAAAAGGCAAATATCAAATACTGTGACTGGGCTAATAGCATCATAAATAAGTTCTTCTGTCTTCTAAATTAATTTTTAAGCCAAACAAAAACCAGGTTTCAAATTATTCCTTCCTTTCACAAACATTTAATGAACGTTTAGTTTACTATATGCTAAAAACAAGTAAAATAGTTCTACCTGGTCTATTCCTTCAAGAAACTTCTAATATATCATTGTTTAAAATAATTTAAAAATTCAGTCATATTAACATTTTTAGGTGCTTTTATCTTCCCTTACTGAAGCATTTTAAAATTACTTTACCTGACTGCATAGCTCATTAAAAACTCAGATATATTCATTTTCTGCTGGGAATTTCTTTTAGAGGGGGCAAAACATGCATTAAATGTCTGAATGCCTAACTCTCTCACATACAGACATGGTTGGCTTAAGTACACATAGCTATAGTAGACACATGTTCTAAGGTCCTACATTTATAGGAATTTGGGAATAAAACTCATGCTGTCTCTAAGTTTTATCATCCCTTCTCCCTTTAAAAGACCATATAAATATACAACAAATTTTATTGAATAAGGACTGTTTCAATTAAGAATGAGAATTTCTTTTAAGAAAATGTTAGGTCAATAATTTGTTAAAATTTTTGTTTGCCAAATTTATTTTCTACTTACCATCTTCTGAGAATGTGAACTGTAGTAATGAAGGAACAAGGAAAGAAAGTGGGCTCTTTGAGTGGTTTATTTTCCTACATCTCTGGCTAAACCAACCTGCTTCTGCCTTGAAAGATAAAAATGCAACAAGACTTGTAAATGTAGGTAGGTACCCCCATCACAGCAACTACTATATACCCCTGCTTACAAGCATTTCCAAATCTTAGTGAAATGCCAATAACTGTAAATAAAGACATACTACTCAAAGTAAGTACTGAGCTTATTCCTATAATTAAAAAATTTTAAATGTATTTAACTAAAATCACTGCTCTCAAAGCAGGTATGTCTATTCCAGCAACCTCAACACTGCCATGTTAGTAAATTCACTTTATTTGAAAGCAAGCAAGGAAATAACTGCCATAGTTAATAAATGTCAAAAGTACATGGGATAGAGGTAGTTTTATGTCTTCCCACTACTGCTAAATGGAAATTTAAAAAATAGTAGCCACCACCATCATAATCTACAGTCAGCCCCTCAAATCAAGTTTTGCCATACTTAAATCTGTAACAGAACTTTTCTGTAAATTGAACAAAATCAAGAGAAATTGGGTAAGGAATAGATACAATGTAACATAAAAACTAACCTCAGTTCTAATCCTATCTCTGCCGTGAATTAGTTGTATGACTATGAGGACATTTGTCTTATCAGTTTCCTACCCTTTAACTTATGGCAAAGGCAACAACAATGTAGTTAAAGGGGAGGGGGCGGGGGCAACTGGAGCAAAGACATTTCAGAGTAGAGAGAACACAAATGACCAAAAAGCACATGAGAAGATGCTCAACCTAGCTAGTAATAAAAACACAAACAATTTTCTTCTGATAGGTCAAAGTTAGTAAGCTTGAAAATACCAGTGTTAGAGTGAGGAGAGAGGGGAAAGGGATACAATCAGAGTCTACAACTCCTAACAGGGAACAGGAAAACATAAAAGCTGAAATACACATACATGACAACACAACTATTAGAATTCTAAGTCTCCACACTAGAAAATATCTACACATGTGTTCAAGGAGGCTTGCAGAAGAACACTTATTATATCATTATTTGTGAAACATGTAATAAAAACCTAGAAGTCCATCAAGAAAAGAGCTGTTAAATAAATCATGTACATTCACTTTATGGACAATCATGTACCAATAACAGAGGGTAACATTTATCTATCTACCAGATACCGACAAGGAAAGACTTTCAGGACAAAATTAAATGAAAAAAAGCCAATTATGGGGAATTCCTGGCGGGGCAGTAGTTAGAACTCGGGCACTTTGACTGCTGGGGTTGGTTTTACTCCTGACTGGGGAACTAAGATCCCGCAAGCCATGTGACTGGCAGAAAAACAACAAAGAAAAAAAGAAAAATGTCAATTATGAAACAAAACATAAGCAATAATCCAAATAAAAATACAGAAGTACACTATATGTTTGTATGTGTGTATACACACACCCAAATATATACGCATAAATATTTAAAAACATATTTATAGGTATTCAAACAGAGAAGGCAATGCCAACCCACTCCAGTACTCAAAGATCTTATATATCATATTCTACAAAAACATATGAAGAATTAATAATGGCTGTTACCTCTGGGGAGAGGACAGCGTTTTATAGGTAGAGTATAGCTGTGAAGGATTACAACTTAAACTGTACGTTTGAGCACTTTCCATAAGAATATATTAATGCACTTATATAATTAGAAAATAAAGACAAAAGCTTAGCAATCCATAGCCCATCAAGAGGGAGGGAAAAAAAATGTTTAAAAAAATGCCAGACTTACTTGATATGCTACTTCATATAAACAGCCATCCTTTCCAGCCAAGAAAATTCTGCCATTATCAGTGGAAGTTATTGTTAAAAGGTAGGTATTATCAGTAGGAAGAGAATATAAGGGATCTGGAAGCAACTGCATTCCACCACACATACTGTCATTGAGAACTCCAGAACCTATTTTTTTAAAGAGAGAATATAGGAATCACTTTACGAACTCTTTAAAAGTTTAACACAATCAGTGTACTGTCTTCAGAATTAATGTTCTTACTGAGTTCATGATATGCTAAAAACTTCAAAACTATATGTAAAATGTACATTTTAAAATTACTATAGTCTGATATAAACAATTTTATAATTCATGTTAAAATACAATCCTCAGTGTGTATATATAACATATATATAATATATAGCATATATATAGAAAACATCAAACAAAAAACTAAACCAAAGTATTAAATTTTGCAAAAAAAAAAAAACAAACTTAGGGATATGGCAGTAATAATATTTTAATTATTTTTTAAATCTCTTACCCTCCCAATATTCATTTATTGGAGTCTCTGAAATTCAACATTATTGTACCTAAAATGTAACTAGAATGCAAAAGAAACCACTGAATGTTTTTGCAATAAATTGATAGCGTCTTACTTTAAGGGAAAGAATAAAGTATATTTCTATGTTCCATATGTTAAAATGGCCACTTAAATTTTTTAAAAAAAAAAGAATTGAAGGCATTATTGAAAAATTACTAATGCCAACTATTTCTCTTCTATTACCTTTCTTTTATATTGGACATTTTAGAAAGATACATGAACATGGCAAATAATCCAAAATAATTTTTTTGTGGAGTTACTCATCGAAAGATATCTATAGGGAAGTATTATTTTCCTAAGAGCAAATAGCTCAGAAAGTTAACTTACTGAAAAAAATTAATTGTCAATTATAATATTAAACTGGGTAACATATTTTTATTTAAAAAAACACAACATGTGAGTTGCTATACCTGTTTGCAAATTAGTATAGCTGAGTCCAAGAATCACTATATCCACAGGGGTTGCCAAAACCAGGAGGTGTCGTACGTGAGGTTGAAAGATGCCTAAGATAAAGTAAACGTGAGTTAGGGACTATTTTCTGGAAAATAACCAACATTTAAGTATTAACAGAATCAGGTTACTTTTAATATCAGCAAAGAATTGGACATAACTCAGTGACGAAATAACACAATAGATTAAGTAGTATATGAAAAGTATGAATCTAATTTAATGTTGATGCTAAAACATTTCTGTGATCATTTAAAAAAGCAAATAGTAGTTAAAACAAAAAACTTAAGAAACAAGCACTACAGTATTTAATGATATTTAAGTAAGCCCAAGGACGAGGGAGCCTGGTGGACTGCCGTCCGTGGGGTCACAGAGTCGGACACGACTGAAGTGACTTAGCAGCAGCAGCAAATGAGGGTTACCTTATAAAACAGTTTAGGTTTATTAAAATTAAAAATTTCCACTTCTATATTTATGTTCATAGCACTATTCACAAAACCTAATTGGTGGAAACAACTCAAGTGACTGTCAATTGATAAATGGGTAAACAAAATGTAGTATGTATATATAGTGGAATACTACTAGGTTGTAAAAAGGAAATTCTGACATATGCTCCAATAGTAATGAACCTTGAGGACATCATACTAAGTGAAACAAGCCAATTACAAAAGACAATACTACGTAATTCCACCCATATGAAGTTCATGGACTAGTCAAATTCATAGACACAGAAATGAATTTACAGATCAAGTAAGTTTCAGTATCACAGCCAGATAAATTCACAGATTCAGAGAAGGCATTAAACCAAGCACAACATATTAAAATGTTAATTCATGCTAAACTACTGTTTAAATTTTAAAAGTCTGGAGTGGTATGAAATGATATGTGTAATTATCACTCTCCAGAGATGGGAATACCAGACCACCTGACCTGCCTCTTGAGAAACCTATATGCAGGTCAGGAAGCAATAGTTAGAACTGGACATGAACAATAGACTGGTTCCAAATAGGAAAAGGAGTATGTCAAGGCTGTATATTGTCACCCTGCTTATTTAACTTATATGCAGAGGACATCATGAGAAACGCTGGGCTGGAAGAAGCACAAGCTGGAAACAAGACTGCCGGGAGAGATATCAATAACCTCAGATATCCAGATGACACCACCCTTATGGCAGAAAGTGAAGAAGAACTAAAGAGCCTCTTGATGAAAGTGAAAGAGGAGAGTGAAAAAGTTGGCTTAAAACTCAACATGCAGAAAACAAAGACCAAGGCATCTGGTCCCATCACTTCATGGGAAACAGATGGGGAAACAGTGGAAACAGTGTCAGACTTTATTTTGGGGGCTCCAAAATCACTGCAGATGGTGATTGCAGCTATAAAATTAAAAGACACTTACTCCTTGGAAGAAAAGTTATGACCAACCTAGACAGTATATTGAAAAGCAGAGACATTACTTTGCCAACAAAGGTCTGTCTAGTCAAGACTATGGTTTTTCCAGTAGTCATATGGATGTAAGAGTTGGACTATAAAGAAAGTTGAGCGCTGAAGAATTGATGCTTTGGAACTGCGGTGTTGGAGAAGATTCTGAGAGTCCCTTGGACTGCAAGGAGATCCAACCAGTCCATCCTAAAGGAGATCAGTCCTGGATGTTCTTTGGAAGGAGTAATGCTGAAGCTGAAACGCCAATACTTTGGCCTCCTCATGCAAAGAGTTGACTCATTGGAAAAGACTGTGAGGCTGGGAGGGACTGGGGGCAGGAGAAGAAGGGGACAACAGAGGATGAGATGGCTGGATGGCATCACCGACTTGATGGACATGAGTTTGAGTGAACTCCGGGAGTTAGTGATGGATAGGGAGACCTGGCGTGCTGTGATTCATGGGGTCACAAAGAGTTGGACACGTCTGAACGACTTAACTGAACACTAAAATATCCAAAAATTAGTGTGTCACTGATAAGAATAAAAGCAAATGTGTCTTACATTATGATAATGGACATCTCTTTATATGTATTTATTTGGGTGTTAAATGTCAGAAAACATAACAAAGCTTCTACCATCACTTGGTTTTACTTTCACTGATGAATACCAAGGGGGACAAAGGTCACAATTTTGTGTTTCAAGATTCACGTCAATAAAGCCGAAGGACAAACTTTTTACTTAATGACTTCAAAATATACCCAGTATTTCAGAATTTGATTTAAAGGAGCTTGAAATTTATGAAAATTTATGTAACACCTTTATTGTCGTATCAAAGACCATCCCATTTCAATTTTGTACTGAAAATTACATTTGAGTAGAACAAAATTTAACTATTTGTTTTAAGATGGACAATTAGTATTTATTACGATAGAGGGCAGGAATAGCTGTTGACTTTCATATGAACAAGCTTTTCAATGAAGAAACAAAATACAGAAACATACAGCACAATAAAGGCTGCTATAAAATTTTATGTAAGGGAAACAAGCGGCCAGTGCAATCACATAAAAACAGTGCATCAAACTGCACGTTCATATTTACGTGAATTAGTATAATTTCAAAATGGCTATACTAGGGTCTTGTAAACATGTAAATCGCATCTATTATTTCCGTCTGTAGGGAGATGTTTTAAAGAGATGTATATTAAATTTAAATCAATCAATTCTGCTTGTCAGTAGCCATGATAAAACACCTAGCATTTTACTGAAGATGAAATTTGTTTTAGGTTAAACAAAGCTTATGAATTCTCTTAGAATTTATTCTGTACTGTTCTCATGTCCATGGACTACCAGGACTAAAAAAATATACAGAGTCAAAATGGTTTTTACATTATATTCAGGAATTATTGAAAAATGTGTAATGCAAAAACCTTCAGGTAAATCAAGAAAGACTACCAAAAAGCATAATAAAATTGAAGAATTTAACAATTTTGAAGGCAGACTCACTTATACTATAAAGTGAGTAAACTGTTAAATATTCCTGATCACTTTTTATATTTCTGCCGCCACTAAGTTGCTTCAGTCGTGTCTGACTCTGTGTAACCCCAGAGATGGCAGCCCACCCGGCTCCCCTGTCCCTGGGATTTTCCAGGCAAGAGTATAGGAGTAGGTTGCCATTTCCTTCTCCATTTTATATTTCTAATTAGAAGTAATTCAGAACAAACCTTCAACAGGAAATTTAGTACCTAAAATATGCTCTCCAACAGTCCTAATCCAAAGATATACAAACATAATTTCATCTTTCTATTTTTAATTCTTACCAGGTTTTGGTTTCACAAGCCCCACTGCAAGAATCGTCTCACTAAGCCCATCAAAATAGGCAAGGTCTCCTCTGTCAATATCAGAAGAAAAACATGTTATACATAAAGAAAAGCGTTTATCTTATAATACTCTTTAAAACTATAGAATATACACATATACAAAACAGACTATAGAACCAGCAAACAGAACTGTTTCAGTTTCAAGAGCTAGGCACAAGGTCTGCCTAAAGCTGGTTTCCACTCCAAATGTCCTCCCCAGGTTTGCAAGTCTCCAGTAACAGCAATCTACTGCTGTGGCAGGGGCAGGAAGACCCTCTCAGAAGAATAACCAGTAAGGCTGAACCAGACTTTCCATGTGGGCAGGGACTACGCTTATCTTATTCAGTACTGTTCAACCACTCAATGGTGTCTGATCCATGATAAGCTAAATGTAGTTGTTAAATGGGTATGTTAGATGTCAACAGAAATATAAAAATTTTCATTAACATGAAAACCCTCTTTATTCTCACATCTATATATTTTGTAATTGTTTTTTTTTAGATTTCCTTGAAGAGATCAATTAAGAGGTTCTATTCTTTAGTGCAAAAATGAATACCTATGTGTAACACAGCAAACTGGGGCAACGTGCGTGATGTATGAAGAATAATCACAATATTATATCACTGCTATTATGACAAATACCATTTCAACAATAACAATAGCTAGGAAAAGTTTAAATTAAAGAAAAAAAACCCCAGCCAACAAAACTGGTTAAATTGTAAGTTCTCAAGTAGTATCAGTTTTGATTCAATGACACTGTATGTGTATTTCTAACAAGTACATTAATTACTTAGGAGCAAGAGTAACAACTATATATACAGAACTTTCTCTGGTTATCTTGCCTTTCACCTAAAGATAATGTGATGGAGAAACGGAAGACAAAAATTTTTTTCCAAATAGCCAAGAGTAAAACTCAGACCAGGGCTTTCCTGGTGGCTCAGTGGTAAAGAATCCATCAGCCAATGCAGAAGACACAGGTTCGATCCCTGATCTGGGAAGACTGCACGTCATGGAGCAATAAAGCCCATGCGCCACAATGACTGCGCCTGTGCTCTGAGCCTGGGAGTGGCAACTACTGCAGCCCACGTGCACCAGAACCTGTGCTCTGCAGCAAGAGAAGCCACTGCAATGAGAAGCCCGCATACTGTAACTAAAGAAGGCCCCGTTCCCCGCAGCTAAAGCAAAGGCCCCTGAAGCAATAGACCCAGCACAGCCAAAAAAAAAAAAAAAAGGCAGCCGATCAATAAACTTTAAGCAAGAATGCTTTGGGCCTTCACTAAGACCCTTTTATATATATTTAATTTACACAAGGTTAAGCCCACAGAATAACAACACAACTGCTAAGATAAACTAACATCCTGCCACTCCACATAGATATGGAGGGAAAACAGGTCTTTCAAAATGTCAAAAAAAAAAAAAAAAAAGTCATACCATCTCTCAAGGAATCACTGACAGACTATCTTTACTACAAGGTATCAGTTTGGGAAACAGACTCCTACTCAGAGTGGTACCTAGATCCCCAGCATCACCTGGGAGTTTGTTACAAATGCAGATCCCTAGGTCTTACTCAGAATGACCATAACATAATCCACACTTTAATCCCAGCCCCAGGTAGTATGTACACTGAGAAGCACTGACTTGGATGAAAGATAAGCCAGGCAGCTTCTAATGAGTCGACCACTAGTTGCAATAAAGATAATTTAAATTCTAATCATGCTAAAGCAAACCAGCCATAAATACATACCCATCTTCGTAGTTCCACATGAATATGTCACTGTCGATGGTGAGCCAAGCTCTACTGATGGGAGGGAACACGCCCATCATGCAGTTACACTGCATGTCTGAGGTGGTATGGATGTAAGGTAGAATGATCTCAACCCCTCTTCCTTAAACTTGTTTCAAAAGATTTTGTTTTAAAATCATATATATCCACACAATTAAAAAACCATGACCTACTCATTCTTCAATAGAAAGAGCAAATGAAACATCTTTATTGCCAAAGAGTTTAATGAAAGCCATAGTGTATAACAGAAATAATTTATTGTTTCTAAATAGGCTACCTGCCATTTAAAATATACACAAAATAACAAATGTTTTTGCCATTACTAACTTTAAAAAAATATTGATTCTGAGTAATATTGAGCTGACATTAAAAACTGTTTTACTGGACCAGTTTTTCCAACTGTATGAGAGAGTGATAAAAACCAAAAACCATTTGGTAAGCTAAAGTCATAGCTAAGTGACAATCTATATATAATCTTCATAAAAACGGGGAAAAATAGACCAAGATTTATGTAATTATTTGACAATTAAACAACTGTGAAAACAAAATCATTTTCTAATTAAAGGAAATATTTCTTGTATTAATAGAAGATTAAAGAATATTAAGAAACTAAGCAAGAGTGAAAGGTAAGATGTATTATATATTTAGTAACACTATTTTACAAAGTCTCAGAAAGACAATGAAAATTAAAGGGAAAACATCAATTAGATTTTACTCTACTTATTTACTCGATTTTTCTATTTATTTTTACATTTTCCA
Source organism: Nanger dama (assembly GCA_917880005.1). Lineage (NCBI taxonomy): Eukaryota > Metazoa > Chordata > Mammalia > Artiodactyla > Bovidae > Nanger > Nanger dama. Next base: position 2,458,784 of record CAKJTW010000040.1, read on the forward strand.
TAATTTTTCATTTCTTTTCTATGTCATATTATATTGAAGCATGAAACCCTTTCACCCTCAATAGATTAACATACTTTTGAAAGTCTTAAATTTTTTATATAGGATCTTGATGTCTTTATCATGAGAGTTACAGATTGATTTTTATAAAAGCTTCCTAGCAAATAACTCTATAGTCTTTTTATAGGGTATGCTACAGTTTAAGAAAAGCAAATAAAATCTTACTTTTAGAAGATAAGAAATCTCTTCTAACTTCTCAGTCTATGAAGAGGGCATCAGTACTTCAGTTTCTTATACCCTTAGGTGTAGATTTTTATTGTAATCCTTGGAAATGCAATCACTAATAAACTAAGATACCTCTAAGTGTGAAAACACACCAAAAACTTTTAGGGGTATTTTCAGAAGGAAATAGCTGGAATTTTTGCTTAAATTTTTATTTTCAGAGCCACTTCCCAGTTTTAAACGTTAAAATAGGGGGAAAAAACCATTGGCCTTTGAACTGAAAAAGCAGGGTAGGAAAAACTTCCTTTTCCCACCCTACTTAATAGGAAAGTATCACCTTACCATACATCATTCAAAAATGCAGAATTAATTGTAAACAATTCACTCTCCTCAATGTCCTTGAACAATTAAAATGTGACTCAATTTTCAACATTCAATTTTATTATGAAATTTTCTAGGCACATGGCAAACTACCCATGTACTTATAAGTATTTAAAAAAAATCCTTACATGAACTTGTACACAAAACACTAGACACAAAACAAATACTATAATAATGAGAACACTAATTTTTAAATATTTTAAATAGTTAACACAAAGGAATAGGATACGTCCAAACTGTTCAACAAGTTCAGGTGGGAGAGGAACTCTTCGGATGGAACTGATGTCTGGAAGGTTGGGTACTGACAGCAAGCCAGGTCCTTGCAGGGGATAATCCATATCTGACATGCCAGAAACAGTGGGATTATCTACAAAAAATAAAACGAGAAACAAAGCATTTATTTAAAATAACAATGTACTGGGCATCAAATGGGCAAGCAGAAGTACTGCACGCTACCAAACTAAAACTGTGTGTCTGGTGGTTCTAAAGGTATATAGAGAAAAAAGAAGTTCTGATCTGACACAAAGGAGAGCTAAGGAATCCTAGTGTTGAGATAGGGTTCAATTCCTGGTTTCATCACTGAAGTCTTTAACAAAGACTTGTCTCCGTAAGAAAAGAAATGGTTAGTTCAATAATTTATAGTGTTTTTCTATTATTTTACTAATCTGAAATGGGAAAAAAATTATAAAACTGCTTTACAGATAAAAACAACTGTGGACAGACAAAATACTGAGGAAAAAACAGCATTTCCTTTCCCACTTAAAAACAACCCATGCCTTTTCCCATCACGAATTCCCCCATTCCCTCATGCGTGCATGCTCAGCTGCATCGGACTCTGTAACCCCATAGACTGTAACGTGCCAGGATCCTCTGTCCATGGGATTCTCCCTGCAAGAATTCTGGAGTGGGTTGTCATGCCCTCCTCCAGGGGATTTTCCCAACCAAGAAATCGAACCCAAGTCTCGTGTCATTGCAGGTGAATTTTTTATCCGTTGAGCCACCTGGGAAGCCCCACCCCCTTCACCAACACAGGCACACTTCATAAATGTTGTGGGTTTGGTTCCAGACCACTGCAATAAAATGAACATCCCTAGAAGGCGAGTCTCATGTTTTGATTTTCCAGTGTATGTAAGTTATGTTTACACTATACTGAAGCTGAAGCATGCAACAGTATTTAAAAAAACAAAACAAAAAAGACACAATGTATACACCTTAACTTAAAAAAACTATTACTAAAAATGCTAACCATCATCTGACAAGGCAGAGCTGTCACAAACCAATTGTAAAAACACAAAACCAAAAACCTGGTATCTGCAAAGTGTAATAAAACAGAGCAATAAAGTGAGGTATGTCTGTAATACCACAAAAGCAGTATTTTATTGGCGGGGGTGGGGGGTGGGGGGTGGGGAATCAGACTACTCTATAAAGCGTTCTCAACTGGCAACTTTTCTCTTCCTCTAAAGCCTAGACACTAAGGGCAGGAATGGGATGGTCTATTCCCTCCTAGTCCTGAACAAGGTGTTTTAGATCTGACTGATCATCTATTTTCTGCCTCTCTAAAGTGCAAAGATGTTGGGGGCGGGGGGAAATGACATATAAAACAATTTTATGAAAAATTTAAAAATTTATACAACTAGAGAACAAATTCAGTCAATCCCTATGTATTGAGAATTCAGCTTCAAAAATTACCAGTAATATGCCCAGTCATGTTTCGTATATATCAGTCTTATCCACTTCTTCCCTAATGTATTTTTTGAAGCAAATTGCAGACATTCTATTTAATATTAAAATATAATTTTTTGAGACACCACTATTTTTTAATTTAAAGTTTTTTTATTTTTGAACACCAAAAACATTTTGTAATGGGGTGTAGCCAATTAACAAGGTTGTGATAGCTTCAGGTGAACCGTGAAGGGACTCAGAGATACATTACATGTAGAACACTGTGCGTGTTAAGTGGCAGTGGGAAAACAATGGAATTGCAAAAGGCTACATAAAGAAAGTGATATTTAATGGAGCCTGGAAGAACAGCTTATTAGGCAAAGAAGAACATTCTAGAAATGATGACAAATGCATTAAAAATGAAAGAGGGGGTCTCTTATTATCGTAAATGTGTTAAATTCAGTATAACTGGAACAAGGATGTAAAGAATAGGATGGAAGAAGGAAAGCTTTGGTTAGAGAGGTAGATATATGTAAAGGTGGACAGGCTGAACGGAGGGTGAGATATGAAGAGAAGACGAGAAGATATGGACTGTTTTCACAGTTTGCTTTCAGAAATAAGGTCAAAGGGAGTGGTGCTGTTCAAAATGAGAGCTGCTAACAGGTCACTCAGTTCTTACAAGACAAACCCACAGGTGAGCGGCTGTCAGGAATAAATACTCCTTGCTTTGTTCCTGTCTTTTCTCTGATTTTAAGTCAATGAATTTTATTAAACTGCAGGAGCTGTCTTTTAGGTTTACATTGCAAATATTGTTATCGTTTAGTTGCCAAGTCCGGTCTCTCTCCTTTGTGATCCCATTGACTGTAGCCTGCCAGGCTCCTCTGTCCATGGGATTTCTCAATCAAGAGCACTGTAGCTGGTGGCTATTTCCTTCTCCAGAGGATCTGCCCAACCCAGAGATCAAACCCTCATCTCCTGCACTGGCAGGTGGATTCTTCACCACTGAGCCACCTGGGAATTATCCTGCTTAAAATATCTTGGTTCATGCTTGCCAAAACCTTGTGCTTATCTTATTTACTCTCCTCAACTTTTCTCCAATTTCCATACAGGGGGTCACTTCTTTTCTAGCAACTTGTGTGATTCTATGTGCCTTGAGGAGCCTGACCTTAATTGAAAACCATTAAACAGAATATTGTACAGACACCTCTTTTTGTTGGCACAAAATCTGCCCTACCCTCCCTGTTCACCCATCATCACTCGTTTCCCTGTTCCCTTCCTTCATTCCGCTTGTTCTTTTTCACACCCTTCAGCATTTCATATGACAGTAACGCTATACATAACAAGGCATATCTTTCAGCGAACATAGTAAATTTCCAAATTAACTTCGTTTGCTCTTCGGTTTTACTCCGATAGTGAAATGAGATATTAACAAAGATGAAACTTGGATCAGGTGATCCTCCTCATCCAGTCGTAGCGATAAACACCTGGAGGTAGTGAGAAGCACATTAAGGTTAAAATATTTGCCTCTTTCTGCCTCAAACAGGGGCTTGCTCCTCGTTCCCAGCCTCTCAATTGCCTGTGATGAAGGGTGAGAGAAGGAAAAAATTGAAAATGGGCTCTTTTCCCCCTTTAGGGCTTCTCTTGTGGCTCAGACGGTAATGAGTGTGTCTGCAATGAGGGAGACCCCAGTTTGAGTCCTGGGTTGGGAAGATCCCCTGGAGAAGGGAATGGCAACCCACAGGAGCGCACTAAATTTCAGGATGTCTTCGCCCATTCATCCTGGGGATGGGACCTATTTATGAAATCAGATGAGAGTCCCTTGGGCTGAGAAACAGTCACCAACTGGGCAGGGATCACTCACTTGGAGCAGACACCATGAGCAGCTCGGAAAGGTCCGGGTACATGCGGTCTTCTTGCAACTGACGGTCGATGAGCCGCCCCGCATTTTCCAAAGCTTCCTGCAGGGCTGCGGCCGACGTGGAGGCCGGCATCGCCGACCCCAGCAAAGAAGATGGCATATCGAAAACCGAAGACAGCAGCGAGCGGAGAAAGTCAAAAAGCAAGGAAAAATAAGACAAAACCCAAGAAGCTAGCTCAGCCCCAAAGCTTAGAGCGCGCGCGCCAAACGAGCGCCCCGGCGCCAGTGCATGACGCACTTCCGGCTCCTCGGGAGGGGAATTTGAAGGTTGCATGTAATTTGGCAGCTTGGAAGGGGAACTTGATAGAGGCGGCTGGACATTAGGGGTGGAGCTAAGTGAGAGGGAGGTGGCTGTTGGGGGAGGCGGGGGGAAGTCGGTGTGGTCTTGGAGGAAAGGGGAGAGAGAGGTGGAAGGGAAAAGGGGGTGGGGCCAAGGGAAGGGGAGGGATGGGACGGGGGTCTGTAGGGGTGGAGAGGAGGGAGAGGTGGAGGGGCCGGTGGGTGGAAGCCGGTTACTGCGGGTACTGCGCAGACTTGCTCGGGTTCTGGTGGGTTCAGCGCGCTTGGATCCGGGTGCCTCGTGCCTCGAGCTTCGGGTAGCGGAAACCCGCAACAGCACCTATTTAAGTCTCGTGTCAATTTGTTTAATGCTGCAAGTAACTTCGGACTTCTCTGGTGGCTCAGACGGGAAAAGCGTCTGCCTGTAATGCGAATTCGATCCCTGGGTTGGGAAGATCCCCTGGAGAAGGAAATGGCAACCCACTCCAGTACTCTTGCCTGGAAAATTCCGTGAACGGAGGAGCCTGATAGGCTACAGTACATGGGGTCGCAAAGAGTCGGACACGACTGAGCAACTTCACTACCAAATAACTTACGAGAGTGAATAGGAATTGGTAACAGAAAAAGTTTACACATAAGCCAAAATTTCTCTACATCTCTAATGGGTTTCAGTGTAAATCAGGCTTTCTAGTTTCGTGTCGCTACCAGTTGATTTTGTGGCACGTTACTGGATAATCACGGTGGTATGATCACTCATCTAGAGCCAGACATCCTGGAATAAGAAGTCAAGTGGGCCTTAGAAAGTATCACTACGAACAAAGCTAGTGGAGGTGATGGAATTCCAGTTGAGCTATTTCAAATCCTGAAAGATGATGCTGTGAAAGTGTTGCACTCAATGTGCCAGCAAAGTTGGAAAACTCAGCAGTGGCCACAGGACTGGAAAAGGTCAGTTTTCATTCCAATCCCAAAGAAAGGCAATGCCAAAGAATGCTCAAACTACCGCACAATTGCACTCACCTCACATGCTAGTAAAGTAATGCTCAAAATTCTCCAAGCCAGGCAATATGTGAACCGTGAACTTCCAGATGTTCAAGCTGGTTTCAGAAAAGGCAGAGGAACCAGAGATCAAATTGCCAACATAGACTGGATCATGGAAAAAGCAAGAGAGTTCCAGAAATACATCTGTTTCTGCTTTATTGACTATGCCAAAACCTTTGACTGTGTGGATCACAATAAAGTGTGGAAAATTCTGAGAGAGATGGGAATACCAGACCACCTGACCTGCCTCTTGAGAAACCTATATGCAGGTCAGGAAGCAACAGTTAGAACTGGACATGGAACAACAGACTGGTTCCAAATAGGAAAAGCAGTACGTCAACGCTGTATATTGTCACCCTGCTTATTTAACTTCTGTGCAGAGTACATCATGAGAAACGCTGGGCTGGAAGAAACACGAGCTGGAATCAAGACTGCTGAGAGAAATATCAATAACCTCAGATATCCAGATGACACCACCCTTATGGCAGAAAGTGAAGAGGAACTAAAAAGCCTCTTAATGAAAGTGAAAGAGGAGAGTGAAAACGTTGGCTTAAAGCTCAACATTCAGAAACGAAGATCATGGCATCCGGTCCCATCACTTCATGGGAAATAGATGGGGAAACAGTGGAAACAGTGTCAGACTTTATATTTTTGGGCTCCAAAATCACTGCAGATGGTGACTGCAGCCATGAAATTAAAAGACGCTTACTCCTTGGAAGAAAAGTTATGACCAACCTAGATAGCATATTGAAAAGCAGAGACATTACTTTGCCGACTAAGTTCCGTCTAGTCAAGGCTATGGTTTTTTTGGTAGTCATGTATGGATGGATGTGAGAGGTAGACTGTGAAGAAAGCTGAGTGCTGAAGAATTGATGCTTTTGAACTGTGGTGTTGGAGAAGACTCTTGAGAGTCCCTTGGACTGCAAGGCGATCCAACCAGTCCATTCTGAAGGAGATCATCCCTAGGATTTCTTTGGAAGGAATGATGCTAAAGCTGAAACTGCAGTACTTTGGCCACCTCATGTGAAGAGTTGACTCATTGGAAAAGACTTGGATGCTGGGAGGGATTGGGGGCAGGAGGAGAAGGGGACGACCAAGGATGAGATGGCTGGATGGCATCACTGACTCGATGGATGTGAGTCTGAGTGAGTTCCAGGAGTTGGTGATGGTCAGGGAGGCATGGCGTGCTGCAGTTCATGGGGTCGCAAAGAGTTGGACATGACTGAGCGACTGAACTGAACTGAACTGACTGTGAAAATTTATTTTTACGAAATCTTCACTGGGTGCAGAGATCTGATGCCTTGCTTTATCTCTCATTGCAGAGCGGAAGCTGCTGCTGCTGCTGCTAAGTCGCTTCAGTCATGTCCGACTCTGTGCGACCCCAGAGACGGCAGCCCACCAGGCTCCCCTGTCCCTGGGATTCTCCAGGCAAGAACGCCGGAGAGGGTTGCCATTTCCTTCTCCAATGCATGAAAGTGAAAAGTGAAAGTGAAGTGGCTCAGTCGTGTCCTACTCTTAGCAGATGATTCTAATTCGCTGTTTCATCCCAGCACATAGTAAAAGGACTGTTATAGAATAGGCCACCCAACATGCTTTCCTAGTAGCTCAGATGGTACAGCATCCACCTGCGATGTAGGAGACCTGGGTTGGGAAAATCCCTGGGGAAGGAAATGGCAACCCACTTCAGTATTCTTGCCTGGAGAATCCAACTCACAGAGGAGCCTGACTGGCTACAGTCCATGGGGTCTCAAAGAGTGTGACATGATGTGGGCGAGTGACATACACACCCAACATGTCATCTATAGCAGTGGGATTCTTAATTTACATCAGGCCTACTTGTGCTGGGAATATCAAACTGAAACAACTTTCATATTCTTAGGGAAACTCTCCTGTCCTCATGCAAGGACACAGAGGCAAAAACCCTGAGTATATCACTTTGTTTTCTATAGAATATGTAGTAACTGAAGTAGAAGGGTAAAGAAGGAAAGATAAACCCATCTGAATGCAGAGTGCCAAAGAATAGCAAGGAGAGATAAAAAGCCCTCGTAACTGAACTATGCCAAGAAATAGAAGAAAACAATAGAATGGGAAAGATTAGAGATGTCTTCAAGAAAATTACAGATAGAAAGGGAACATTTCATACAAAGATGGTCACAATGAAGGACGGAAACTGTATGGACCTAACAGAAGCAGAAGATATTAAGAAGAGGTGGCAAGAGTACATAGAAGAACTATATTAAAAAGGTCTTAATGATCCAGATAACCACAATGATGTAATCACTCACCTAGAGTCAGACATCCTGGAATGTGAAGTCAAGTGGGCCTTAGGAAACATCACTATGAACAAAGCTTGTGGAGGTGATGGAATTCCAGTTGAGCTATTTCAAATCCTAAAAGATGATGCTGTGAAAGTGCTGCACTCAGTATGCCAGCAAATTTGGAAAACTCAGCAGTGGCCACAGGACTGGAAAAGGTCAGTTTTCATTCCAATCCCAAAGAATGTTCAAAGTACTGCATAGTTGCACTCATTTCACATGCTAGGAAAGTAATGCTCAAAATCCTTCAAGCTAGGCTTCGACAGTATGTGAACTGAGAACTTCTAGATGTAAAAGCTAGATTTAGAAAAGGCAGAGGAACCAGAGATCAAACTGCCAACATCCAGTTGGATCATAGAAAAAACAAAGGAATTCCAGAAAAACATTTACTTCTGCTGCATTGACTACACTAAAGCCTTTGACTGTATGGATCACAAAGTGATGGGATTACCAGCCCGCGTTACCTGCCTCCTGAGAAACCTGTTTGCAGGTCAAGACGCAACAGTTAGAACTGAACATGGAACAATGGACTGGTTCCAAATTGGGAAAGGAGTATGTCAAAGCTATATATTGTCACCCTGCTTATTATAACTTCTATGCAGAGTACATCATGCCAAATGTTGTGGGCTAAATGAAGCACAAACTGGAATCAAGATTGCTGGGAGAAGTATCAATAACCTCAGATATGCAGATGATACTAAACAGCCTCTTTATGAAGGTGAAAGAGGAGAGAGAAAAAGCTGACTTAAAACTCAACATTCAAAAAAAACTAAGATCATGGCATCTGGTCCCATCACTTCATGGCAAATAGATGGGGAAACAATGGAAACATTGTTTCTTTATTTTCTTTATTCTTTATTTTCTTGGGCTCCAAAGTAATTCTGGAAGGTGACTGCACCCACGAAATTAAATGCTTGCTCCTTGGAAGAAAAGCTATGAAAAACCTAGACAGCATATTAAAAAGAACTTTGCCAGCAAAGGTCCATCTAGTCAAAGCTGTAGTTTTCCCAGTAGTCATGTATGCATGTGAGAGTTGGACCATAAAGAAAGCTGAGTGCTGAAGAAGTGATGCTTTTGAACAGTGTTGCTGGATCTTTCCCAGTAAGTCAGCTTTTTGCATCAGGTGGCCAAATTACTGGGGCTTTGACTTCAGCATCAGTCCTTCCAGTGAATATTCAGGATTGGTGTCCTTTAGGATTGATTGGTATGATCTCCTTGCAGTCCAAGTGACTTACTGTTGTCTTCTCCAACACTGCAGTTTGAAAGCATCAATTTTTGGCGCTCACGCTTCTTCATGGTCCTAATCGCACATCCATACATGACTACTGGGAAAACCATAACTTTGACTAGATGGACCTTTGTCAGCAAAGTGATGTCTCTGCTTTTTAATATGATGTCTAAGTTCGTCATAGCTTTTCTTCCAAGGAGCAAGTGTCTTTTAATTTCCTGGTTGCAGTCATGAGAAAGATTGAGAGCAGGAGGAAAAGGAGGCAACAGAGGATGAGATCTTTGGATAGCTCAATGGACACGAGTTTGAGCAAACTCCGGGTGATGGTAAAGGACAGGGAAGCCTGGTGTCCTGCAGTTCATAGGCTTGCAAAGAGTCGGACAAGACTTAGCGACTGAACAACAAAGAAACTTATTTCTCATTGGCAAAAATGTGTAGATTGAAATTGTTCTTATTTTGATTATAAAGATGTGTTTGAGCTTAGTTATAATGATTTCAAATTCATGGTCCCAAATCACAGTTATATTTGCACCAACTCAATAAGTGTTCATCCTGCGTGCCACACTAAAGATTCCACATGCCACAACCTGAAGACCCAGGGCAGCAAAATAAATAAAAATTAGAAATTTTAAAGGTAACTTATTTAAAAGAATAATGTCTAATCCTTGTTAGTGTAAAGAACACATTTTATGAAAAATTGTCAGTTTGTAAAACTAAGCCATCAATGAAAAGAATGGCGTTAGTTTACATTTTTGCAGATCCCTTAAATGTTTGGCTAAATAAGAGATAGCTAGATTTTCATATGTACCGTTGTTATATGTTGTTTAGTGGAAGTATATGGAGAAAGGGGGGCCTCACACAGTTACACAGTTGAAAAAGGGAGTATTTTAACATTTATAGACACTTGTGAATATTCTTCTCTGACAGCATACCAAAACTTTCTTAAAGGTTAGTTGTGATGTGAAATTTGAAGCCATCCTTAGAATTCTGAGGATTAAGTGTCACCTGGTCGGTAAATGCATTTTAGGAAGTAAAAAGAGTTAATAGAAACACCAGATAATCCCCTTCCGATGGGTTTAATTGGACACCTGGCTGTGTGGTGCCTATACCTTGCCAGCCCGCCAGGGCGGCGCAGCCTAGGGAGGCCTCTGTCCCTCCCTCGCAAGGTTCCTCTCTTGGCCTTGGCGGCGACGCTGACGCTTGAAGGCGATACTTCCTGCCCGGTTTGCCGGGAGTCTTCCGCAGCTGTTTGAGCTGCGGTTGTTACTAGTTTCTTGGAGAGTGGCCGAGCATGGAGCGCCCGGGGCCCAGCGATGGTGGGTTCAGTGAGGCGAGCACCTGTAGGATGGGCCGGGCAGGGCGGGCGGCGCTGGAGTCGCCTTCTGACAAGGCCTTTTCCCTTTTCTCTTTCTCAAATGACAGGCTCAGACGTATCGGGACCAGACCCACAGCTGGCGGTCACCATGGGCTTCACGGGGTTCGGTGAGTGACTGCCCTAAACATGGTTTCCTTTGCAGAGGTTTTAAGAGTCGCAGGTTGGGAGGGGCGTCCGAGCTGTCCTTTGTGTTCCGACATTCCGCTGTGCCTAGTCTACCTATTAATACTTTTAGTTCTAGTGTGTGTATCTTGCAATTTCAAGTCACACTCTCCCATCTGTTTTCTAACTCCTCTCTGTCTCTTGGGACCAGCCCAGGTGACACTTTTACGGGACGGTTAGTGAAAAGAAAGATTGCTGCCTGACCCACCCGGTGGAAGGTGTTGGTTAATGGAGAGAGTTGTTTTTCTGCGTCCTGAGGATAAGAGCCAACCACTGATTGTGGGCTGTAGTAAGATGGCCCCTTTGGCATCAAGTGGGCTATTAAGTGATGTTATAATAGTTAAATCTCTTATTTTGTTGAAGTATTGGTGGTTTAGTCGCAAAGTCCTGTCTGGCTTTTGTGACACCATGGGCTATAGGCCACGAGGCTCCTCTGTCCATGGGATTCTCCAGACGAGTATACTGGAGTGGGTTGCCGTTTCCTTCTTCAGGGGATCTTCTCAACCCAGGGATGGAACTCAGGTCTCCTGCCTTGCAGGCAGATTCTTTACCAGTTGAGCTAAGGGGAAATATAGTTGATTTATAATGTCATGTTAATTTCAGGTGTACAGTGGAGTGACTGATTTAAACACACACACACATACATATTAATATATTCTTTTCCCTTATAGGTTATTGCAAACTGTTGAATATAGTTCCCTGTGTTATACAGTGTGTCCTTGTAGGTTAGTCTTTTTTCTACTCCAAAGTCTTCACTTTAGTCTCTTGTTTGTTCATTCATACATTCATTTATTTGGGTAATGTCTTGAACCACATGTTTATTATCTCCTACGAGGTCATGTCTATAAAAGCGCTGTATGCTTCTGTAGTATTCAGTTCAGTCCGGTTACTCAGTCGTGTCCGACTCTCTGCTACCCCATTGACTGCACATGCCAGGCCTCCCTGTCCATCACCAACTCCTGGAGTTTACTCGAACTCATGTCTGTTGAGTCGGTGATGCCATCCAGCCATTGTATTCTGTCATCACCTTTTCCTCCTGCCTTCAGTCTTTCCCAGCATCAGGGTCTTTTCAGATAAGTAAGGTTTCACATCAGGTGGACAAAGTATTGGAGTTTCAGCTTCAGCATCAGTCCTTCCAGTGAATATTAAGGACTGGTTTCCTTTAGAATGGACTGGTTGGATCTCCTTGCAGGCCAACGGACTCTCAAGAGTCTTTTCCAACCCCACAGTTCAAAAGCATCAACTCTTCGGTGCTCAGCTTGGATGACTATTGGAAAAACCATAGCTTTTGGTTTGGGACATGGTTTGACCTTTGACCTTTATTGACAAAGTAATGTCTCTGCTTTTTAATAGGACGTCTAGATTTGTCATAGTTTTTCTTCCAAGGTGTGTCTTTTAATTTCATGGCTGTGGTCACCCCTGAAAATAAAGTCTGTCACTGTTTCCAGTTTCCCCATCTGTTTGTCATGAAGTGATGGGACCAGATGCCATGATCTTAAGTTTTCTGAATGTTGAGCTTTAAGCCAACTTTTTCACTTTCATCAGGATGCTCTTCAGTCCTTTACTTTCTGCCATCAGGGTGGTGCCATCTGCATATCTGAGGTTACTGATATTTCTCCCAGCAGTCTTAATTCCAGCTTGTGCTTTATCCAGCCCAGCGTTTCTCATGATGTACTCTGCATATAAGTTAAATAAGCAGGGTAACAACATACAGCCTTGATGTATTCCTTTCCCTATTTGGAACCAGTCTGTTGTTCCATTTCCAATTCTAACTGTTGCTTCCTGACCTGCCTACCGATTTCTCAAGAGGCAGGTCAGGTAGTCTGGGATTCCCATCATTTGAAGAATTTTCCACAGTTTGTTGTGGTTCACATAGTGAAAGGCTTTGGCATAGTCAATAAAGCAGAAATAGATGTTTTTCTGGAACTCTCTTGCTTTTTCGATGATCCAGCAGATGCTGGCCATTTGATCTCTGGTTCCTCTGCCTTTTCTAAAACCAGCTTGAACATCAGGGAGTTCACAGTTCATGTATTGCTGAAGCCTGGCTTGGAGAATTTTGAGCATTACTTTACTAGCATGTGAAGTGAGTGCGATTGTGCGGTAGTTTGAACATTCTTTGGCATTGCCTTTCTTTGGGATTGGAATGAAAACTGACCTTTTCCAGTGCTGTGGCCACTGCTGAGTTTTCCAACTTTGCTGGCATATTGAGTGCAACACTTTCACAGCATCATCTTTCAGGATTTGAAATAGCTCAGCTGGAATTCCATCACCTTCCATTAGCTTTGTTCATAGTGATGCTTCCTAAGGCCCACTTGACTTATTCCAGGATGTCTGGCTCTAGGTGAGTGATCTTACCATTGTGATTATCTGGGTTGTGAAGATCCTTTTTGTATAGTTTTTATGTATTCTTGCCACTTCTTGATAGCTTCTGCTTCTGTTAGATCCATACCATTTCTGTTCTTTATTGTGCCCATCTTTGCATGAAGTGTAGTATTATGTACTTATTTTTGTACACAGTATTGTGTACTCTAGTATTATGTTACTTATTTTTGTTGTAGTTCTTTTTAATAGCTTTCTCCCTAATATAAAGAACACAATAAATGAGAAGGAAGAAAGTAAAATTCATTCATAATCTCATGAGCTAAAAATCAAGGCAGAAAAATTTGTTTGCTTTCCAGTTTTGTGTGTGTGTGTGTATTAATAACATTAAGATCATATGTATTTATGTACAATTTTATTAATTATATGGAATTTGTTTAATTCTTAATATTTTGAGGATTTTCCCGTTTTATAAAAATGCTCTTCCAAAGCATGTCTTCTGATGGGTTGAAGAGTAGATAGAAGTGCTATAATTATTTTAAGGTTTCTCTTACATACTTCCTTTCTTTTTATCAGTAATACTGAAATGAACATTTTTATAAATAATTCTTTTATCTCCTTTTATAAAAGGAGTTTTATGTATACTTCCATAGGGTAGATTTCTACAGGAGGGAATACTTTGATAAAATATATAGGTATCAAAAAGTAACAAAAAATTGAGTACAAAGCTTTTAAAATTTCTTGGTATATGTTGTCATAATGCTATTCAGAAAGGTGGTTTCAGTTTATATCAATCAGTAGTGTGTAAGAAAAGCATTTTTACCACATTCTAACTAACATAGAATAGATATTAGTACTGAAAAAAAAAAAACCTAGTAAAATCAAATATAACGTTGCTTCCAAGCAGATCCAGGTCCTCAGAATGTTAGTTCCTGGTGGTTTTAGGACTGAGACCCCTGTTTGCTTACTGGCTTTCAAATGGGAGTCTCTTACCTCTTCCTGATACCTGCATTGCTTGTCTTCTTGCCCCCTTCATCTTCAAATGCACTGCGATCCTTCTTAAGTCTCAAGTCTCTCTGACTTCTCCCATATCTATTCTGCATCTATTCTACATTTTCTTGTAAGACCTTCTATTATTAGACTGGGCTTGCCAGGATAATCTCTCAGTCTTTGAGTCTATAACCTTAATTAATGTGCAGAGTCCCTGTGAATGTAGTATATTCACAGGTTTCAGGGAATTATGATACGAACATTCTCTGTTCTGCCTAGTACCCCATGTTGAAGTTTCAAAGAGAAGAGTCTAGATAAATTACAGGAGGATGGGAAAGTTGTCTGGTTAATCTTACTTAGTGATGAGATTGTAATTAAGTTTCCCAGGGGAGTTGGGACTTCCTGATGATCCAGTAGCTAAGACTCTGAGCTCCCAAAACAGGGGGCCTGGGTTGGATCTCTGGTCAGGGACCTAGATCCTGCATGTTGCAACTAAAGATCCTGAGTGCCACAGCTAAGATCCAGTGCAGCCAAACAAATAATAAATATTTTTTAAAAAATTCCCTGGGGAGTAAATGTTTTTTTCATTGATATTTTATGGTTATTTGGTAGCTGTGCTATAAATTAGATGGACTTTAAGTGGTTATTGATACATCAGTAAGTAAGTATTGAGTACCCAAATGTTGGCCAACTTCATTCAAGAAAATCACAGTCTGCTGCTTATTCCTGTTTTAGGAAAAAAAGCTCGCACATTTGATTTGGAAGCAATGTTTGAACAAACTCGAAGAACAGCAGTGGAAAGAAGTCGGAAAACACTGGGTAAGAAGTTCAGTTATTTGCTTTCTTATTTATGTAGATACTGTATCCAGTTTACACAAGTGTGTTACCAGTTATAAAATTATAAGAATGAAAAAAAAATTTAGAATTGTTAAAAGTTCACATATGCTGGTTCCTTTGGAAGGAGCCAGCATTATCTCATTTTTTAAATACGATAAAAGTTGTATCTAGGGTAAGAAGGGCTGAGTTCTAAAATCTGTCAGAAGTGTGAGCTATGAACAAACAAGGATTCAAAATTAACTTATAAGAATCAGAATAGGGACTTCCTTGGTGGCCCAGTGGTGAGGAATCCACCTTGCAATGCAAGGGATGCAGGTTCAATCCCTGGTCTGGGAAGATTGCACATGTTTCAGGGCAATTAAACCGTTGAGCCACAACTAAGACCTAATGCAGCAAAAAAAAAAAAAAAAAAGAATCAGAATAGTGGTTTCTTTTCTTCTTCATCCTCTATCTGATTCTCATTTCGTTTTTTTCTTTCCTGCTTACAGTGGAACCAGTATTTGGAAGGCTGAGCGAGAGGTGGCTCTCAGAGTTGTGTACACCACTGATCGTTGCCCCAGACAGTATAGAAAATTGAGCCATCCAGTGAATGGGGCTGGCGCTGTTGAATCCCTGCATTCATGAGTTGTATCAGACATTTAATGAAGGCCTTAACTTCCAGACTGTCTGGTTTGATACCAGGTGGTTGGCAGTTCTAGCTACCACCTGAGGATCTTTGGAGCTGACTGTCTCCTCTGCTGCTTTCTTTAGATCTGATTCAGTTCATTCTTATAGATGTAAGGGATAGATGTAAACTGATAGAGCAGAAGGCACTCAACCAGAGACAGGACTCCTGGAAGAATTTAAGTGAATGTTGCTCCAGTACTTATCATTGTTTTAAAATGATAAATTATATAGCAATAACATCTCACATTTGAGAAGTGAGCATGATTTTTGGTTTTTGGAAGAATAATAGTTTTTGATTTGTGTGTGTGTGGTAAAAAGACAGCTATCTACATATAATGTGTATTGTTTAAAAAGCTTCAACTATTACCTGAAATTTCAGTTACATACAGAAGTATAAGAATGAACTCCCATATTCCTATCACACAGATTTAACTATTATAACAGTTCACGGCCAGTGTTATTTCCATTTACTTCTCTCAGATTGCTTTGACAAAAATCCTGGATACATTACTTCACCCATAAATATTTTTGTATGTCTTTAAGTGATAAGGATTTTGAAAAATCTTAACTGAAATACTATTACTACGCCTAAAAATATTAAATAATTTAGTATCATCAAACAGCATGTAGAGACATGCTCTCTGTAGCATATGTACAAATGTATTACGCACTTCATCTTTGAATGTTTCAATGACTGTTTATACTGTTGCAGTTTAGCTTTCCAGCATGTGATACCAAATGCTTTGAATAGTGATTGTCTTATTCCCCTACCTAAGTTTTATAGTCCCCATTACCATGCCTCGTAAGATAGGTTCTTAGTATTTATTTATGCAAATTGAATTGAATTTAAAACTGCAATATTGTCTTTAAAAAAATAAATCCTGCATCTTTGGAGGACGTGTATGTGTTTCTTTTGGCCACGCTGAGTGGCATGCAGGATGTTCGTTTCCTGACCAGGAACTGAATCCTTCATCACTGCATTGGAAGCTCGGAGTCTTAGCCACTGGACCACCAGGGAAGCCCCTGGAGAATTTTTTTTAAATGGCAAGATGAATTGTAAAGAGTTTGGAATTTGGAGTTGGAGGACCTAGCTTTAAGGTTTAGACCCACATTCTACTAGATGAATAACATCGGATGGATCTTCAAATTTCAGATCCTTAATTTCCGCATCTGTTCGTTGACAATGATAAGGTCTCCCTTATTTATTATGAGCTCCCTTCAGGTTTCTTGAAGGGATTAAGATGTTGGGCATAATACTCTTTAAACAGTAATGTTATAAATATCACTTTTAATTCCTATCATTTTTCTTAGTAAAATATGAATTTATGTAGCATTTAGGTGGAATTCCAAAAAGAGTTATTAGAGTTCTAAAATTTTGAAAAATTATCTCAGGGCTTTGTTTTCCTATTGTTATTTGTGGATGAATTAAATGGGTTGAACTTTGTTGACTTCATGTTATATTCTTGGACTTAGACTCCTGTTTCTACCCTTGCATATAAATATAAGAAGCCAAAGTTTGACTTTTCTTAAAAGTTAAAAATACTGATATGGGCCTTAATGATAGGTATTGGAGTCTTCTTGAACTTTGACATCAGACTTCAGGAAAATAAGAACTTTTGTTCCCTTTTAATGGCAGATTTAACTATATGCAGATGTGAAGTTTTGGTTTTTAAGTGCTCTAATAGAAAGGATGAATTATACTATAAAACCTGAGTAAAATATGTGTTACCAAAAATGTTAGAAAACAGTGTTACAAATTGTTTTTGAAGTATTTTTTATGTTTATGAAAGCTGTTAGTAGGTTTTGGACATGTGAAAGACATAGACTCTTTTAGAACTAATATACTATGAGGAGATAGATGGGGAAGAAAATGTCTTATTCAAATGCTTATTTTGAGTGTGGCCATGGTTTCAATGGATTATGAACCTTCTGTTACCTGACTGGAAAAAAATTCCTTGAGAACATACTGAGGTAGGAGTTTAAGATGATTTCAATGGATGATTTAGTTATCTTGGAAAGAATAATTGCCCCAGAGGTTTTAGAAATTAGAAAAGCTTAAAAAAATTTTTTTTAAACTTGAAATTGTCTTCTACCTAGCTAAATCCTATCTTATCCTTTAAGGCCTCACCTCATATTTTCCCTTTTCTAGGTATTCAAAACTCTTCTGGATGTAATTGTTCCCTGCATTTTAAAATAATACTTTATTATAAATTTATTTTAGTATTGTTCATATCTTGATAATCTTGTTTTTCATATTTATACTTATAGTAGCTTAATGCAGAACTTGATATATAGTAGTTACATCTCTAAATAGTTAGTAATGAATTGTAACTAATGTTGTCAGATAATCCTGATCTTATTTTTTTATTTGTAGTCATTTTTGCACTAAACATTTAAAATTAAAAATTTTTTATGAAATTGGTAGCCTACTGAATTGTCTTAGAATGGCAGAAACATTTATCAAGTGGCTTCCCTGGTGGCCCAGATGGTGAGGAATCTGCCCGCAATGGGGAAGACCCAGGTTCCATCCCTGGGTCGGGAAGTGGCAACCCATTCCAGTATTCTTGCCTGGAGAATCCTCTTGGACAGAGAAGCTTGGTGGGCTACAGTTCATGGGGTCACAAAGAGTTGGACACAACTGAGCAACTAGAAAAAAAGAATATGATTAAAACATCACTCTAGCTTGTTTCTATTAGTTTTATTTCCTTTGCATGTTATTTTAACGCTCATTTCTTCCTATAATGCTTAAGATATAATGAAAGTGAAAGCTCAACATTCAGAAAACTAAGATCATGGCCTCTGGTCCCATCACTTCAGGGGAAATAGATGGGGAAACAGTGTCAGAGTTTTTTTTGGGGGCTCCAAAATCACTGCAGATGGTGACTGTAGCCATGAAATTAAAAGACTCTTACTCCTTGGAAGAAAAGTTATGACTAACCTAGATAGCATATTTAAAAGCAGAGACATTACTTTTCCAACAAAAGTCCATCTAGTTAAGGCTATGGTTTTTCCAGTAGTCATGTATGGATGTGAGAGTTGGACTGTGAAGAAGGCTGAGTGCCGAAGAATGTATGCTTTTGAACTGTGTTGTTGGAGAAGCCTCTTGAGAGTCCCTTGGACTGCAAGGAGATCCAACCAGTGTATTCTAAAGGAGATCAGCCCTGGGATTTCTTTGGAAGGAATGATGCTAAAGCTGAAACTGCAGTACTTTGGCCACCTCATGCCAAGAGTTGACTCATTGGAAAAGACTCTGATGCTGGGAGGGATTGAGGGCAGGAGGAAAAGGGGATGACTGAGGATGAGATGGCTGGATGGCATCACTGACTCGATGGACGTGAGTCTGAGTGAACTCTGGGAGTTGGTGATGGACAGGGAAGCCTGGAGTGCTGCGATTCATGGGGTCGCAAAGAGTTGGACACAACTGAGTGACTGAACTGAACTGAAATTACATTCATTTGAATCTGCAATTTGTGTGAATCAGCCCTGTTGGGACATGGTAGTTTTGGATAGTTTGCTGTTATCCTGCATGAATTGCATACAGCTGGGGTGCTTTTGCAGAATGGCTGTCCAAAACTATTAGCTACCTGAGAGTAGAGAGATACCAATAAATTGAGATACTTAAAAGAATAAAATGAAGTGTTGAGGAGTAAGTTAATTCACTCAGAACATAGAGAACATCTTACAGTATTTACAGAATACTTGGATTCCTGTCTGTTTTACAGTGTACGTGTGCTTGGTCCTACTCCTGGTGAAATACACAAAAATGATCCCTTTGGTCAGGGAGCTGCAGTTTATTGGATTAGTCTCATTTTGGTTTGTCCTTAGTAGACAGTGAGGTAAAAAATATTTTTTCCTCGCAAATGTCTTTTTTTTTTTTTCCTTCTCGTTTTAATGAAGCAGCAGATGATGACAGGTACCTCTCTGGATAGAAAATCCTTACGATTGTAAAAAAAAAAAAAAGTTTAAAAGTTAGAGACTTCCTTTGTGATCCAGTGGTTAAGACTCAGTGCTCCCAATGTAGAGGGCACAGGTTCGATCCCTATCCAGGGAACTAAGATCATGCATGCTGCCCAACATGGCTAAAAAATAAATAAAATTAGAACATCTAAATTAAAAAGATAATTCACCTGGATGGGGCAAGTAGTTTGGAGCATTCATCCACTGGGGAGGAACTCTAGTTAGACAGAGGGGTGGGTCATAGTTTCCAAATAGTCTGGCGACAGTTAAGCAAATAAAGGGCTGTACTTTATGGCCCTCTGGGGAGACAGGCAGGGTCACTGCTTTATAAAGTGGGTGGTACTCACTGGATAATTTTACAGGCTTCAGAAGCTCTGGTCACATCAAGGAAAGATACATTGTGGAGCCTCAATTGACTACTTTGCTCTAACTGGAGCTGTTACTTCTTTGCTTTGGATTCCTAAACTATGAAGTGAAGATAGTAGTATTTACTTCAGCTGTATTGGATATAGTTGAAATTTGCTAAGATAGTAGAACTTAATTGTTCTTACCAAAAGAAAAAAAAGGAAACATGGGATAAATATGTGGGGTGATGGTTGTGTTCATTGACTCCATGGGAAGAATTCTTTCTCAGTGTGTATCTATACCAAATCATCACATTGTACGCTTTACCTATCTTACAGTTTTGTCAGTTATACCCCATATGGTTTTTCCTGTGGTCATGTATGGATGTGAGAGTTGGACTGTGAAAAAAGCTGAGTGCCGAAGAACTGATGCTTTTGAACTATGGTGTTGGAGAAGACTCTTGAGAGTCCCTTGGATTGCAAGGAGATCCAACCAGTCCATTCTGAAGGAGATCAGTCCTGGGTGTTCTTTGGAAGTACTGATGCTAAAGCTGAAACTCCAGTACTTTGGCCACCTCATGCGAAGAGTTGACTCATTGGAAAAGACTGTGATGCTGGGAGGGATTGGGGGCAGGAGGAGAAGGGGACAACAGAGGATGAGATGGCTAGATGGTATCACCGACTCGATGGACATGAGTCTGAGTGAACTCTGGGAGTTGGTGATGGACCAGGGAGGCCTGGCGTGCTGTGATTCATGGGGTCGCAAAGATTTGGGCAGGACTGAGCGACTGAACTGAACTGAACTGAAGTAAAAAAGTTTCTGCTTCAAGGATTGTTATAAAGATTGTTGTTGTCGTTCAATCGCTTAGTCATGTCCAACTCTTTGCGACCCCATGGACTACAGCACACCAGGCTTCCTTGTCCATCACCAACTCCCCGAGGTTGGTCAAACTCATGTCCATCGAGTCAGTGATGGAGTCGTGGTGCCATCCAACCATCTTGTTCTCTGTTGTCCCTTCTCTTCCTGCCTCAATCTTTGCCAGCCTCAGCGTCATTACCAGTGAGTCAGCTCTTTGAATCAGGCGACGAAAGTATTGGAGCTTCAACTTCAGCATCAGTCCTTCCAATGAATATGCAAGGTTGATTTCCTTTAGGATTAACTGATTTGATCTCCTTGCAGTACAAGAGATTCTCAAGAACCTTCTCCAACACCACAGTTCAAAAGTATGAATTCTTTGACGCTCAGCCTTCTTGATCGTCCAGCTCTCACATCCATGCATGGCTTCTGGAAAACCATAGCTTTAACTCTTCAGACCTTTGTTGGCAAAGTGATGTCTCTGCTTTTTAATACGATGTGTAGGTTTGTCATAGCTTTCCTTCAAGGAGCAAGCATCTTTAATTTCATAATTGCAGTCACCGCCTGCAGTGATTTTGGAGCCAAGAAAATAAAGTCTGTCAATGTTTTCATTCCAAAGAAGTCATAGGAGACCTAATAAAAAATGGCTTAAATAAGAAAAGCTTAGTATCACACCATGACAAGAGCTCTGGAATGGGACTCTTCCATCTTCTGAATCCTGATACAAAGGACTTAAAGATTTTTCCCTTTTTTTCTGCTTTGCCAGCTTTAGAGTGTTGTCTTATCCTAAGCTCACTGTCCTCATGACTCAAAATTTTGTTAACATACAGATGGCTACATCCACAGGCTGAAAGACTTTTGTGTAACTCTTTAAGAGTAAAAAAACCTTTCTCAAATGTACCTCCAGCTGACTTCCTCTTATGTGTTATTATCCAGTATTAGTGTGGTACATCAGTTGCAAAAACAGCCCTTGCAGGTTCACTATGTATGGTTCACTTGAAATCAAACTTACTCCTTCTAGACAGGAAGGGGCCCAAGGCATCAGGAGAATTGTGGTTTCCTTTGCAAGGAAAAAGGGAGAAGTGGCTGCTGATAGGTGACTAATGATGGTTAGATTTCCGATTAGTGGCAGAACTGCCCCTCAGACCTGAGCCTGCAGACCAAGTGTGGCCTCCCCAGCCTCTCTCAGCTTCCCCGCCCTCCCTCACCCTGGAGGGTACAGAGGGAATTACTGGAGAGGCAGGATGAAGGTAGGAGCCCAGCAGGCTCCCTCATAAAATTTGGGCATTATCCTTCTCTTACTGTTTTCAACCTCCCCAGCATCAGAGTGCAGATGTGTTAACTCGTGACCCACCTCAGCCCAGTGGAGAGCACAAAAAAATTAATGTGACTGCGCCTTACAACTTCCCGGAGAGTTTTTAAATCTTCCATGTTTGAAATGAATGACTAGTTGTTAACGCTTGCTGCCTATTTCCTAGTTACTCACCCTCTATATCCTAGCAACAAAAGACCCTGAACAGTGCAGCATTTCAGTAAGTGCCCTTTGATATTGCTGAACTTTGGGTGTATTATTCTTCACTATTAAATTTCAAAAAAGTGTTAAAGATTATCTCAGGTTATTGAGGATGCTAGCAATTGAGAACAAGCCTTATTCATATAATTAATTTCCTTCCTATGTTCCCTCCAGTTGCTGAATGAAATAAATTATCAGAGGAGAAAGATTAGATTTCCTTGGATAAATTTGTTTTGTCTTTCCAAGGTAAAAACTCTGGAAACTTGATGTAATTCAGTTTTTCTCATAATTTTGGTATCAAGTCTCTGGTCAAAAATCCAGTTTGGGAAAGTCAGAAAGGAAGGGAGTGCTGAATTTATAGTTTAAAATATTAAAATGTGAGGTTATTTGAACAGTTTCTTGTCACTTGCCACATCTTTTTACATACTGCAGTCATGGTTCATAATACTCTTCATATTCTAATTTTGCTTATCTGTCTGTTAATAGATTTGTATATTTTCTCTATAATATTTTTTGGCCACTCCATGTGGCTTGCAGGATCTTAGTTCCCCAACAAGGGGTTAAACTTGGGCCAACGCAGTGAAAGCAGCAAGTCCTAACTGCTGGACAACAGGGAATTCCCTTCTGTCATTATTCTTATTGGCTGTATTTTTACTGTGTTTATATACAGTAAAATTCAGTTGTTTTCTCAATGTTGGGCATTTAGAGTGATAGTTTTTTGCTATTACAGTAACACGTCTGTGTGATATCTTTGTAATTTTGTTAGTTTTTACCATTTTAAATAATAAATTTTGAAGTCTAACTGTTGAAAAAACTTTTATGATCTTTTCAGAAGCAAGAGAAAGAGAGGAAGAAATGAACAGAGAGAAAGAATTAAGAAGGCAAAATGAAGATCTTGAACCGACATCTTCAGGCTCGAATGTGGCCAGAGCTTGCTCTAAATCATCTTCCAGGTGCTTGTCTTTACTGTCATTTTCTAGGTGTTAGTAACACAATTTAGGCAAAGTTCCTCATACTAAAAAGCTTGCATGATTTCTCCCATTTCAGGCAGTCATAGCTCTCTAGGACCACAACAGAGTCCTTTGTCACACTGTGAATCAGTCAAATTTTTCTAAAGCATTCCAGATGTAGCATTAAAACCTGTGCCTTTTGACTGCAGAGTATGACTGTGCAAAGTTGGAAAGATATTGACAAGTTGGGTTTTTTTTTTCATGTTTATTTTGTCATTTATCTCTTTCGTCCCTTTCCCCAAACTCTGTATTCATGATAACTATTTTTGGTAGGATCCTTTATAACTGAGAAAGATTTTAAACAGTGGCACATTGTAAAGTTTATTGAGTGATAGGAGAAAGCCATTAAAATTAAAGTGAAATTTAATACTATATCACATAATTACTAAGAACTTCAAGCAGTATAAATAGGTATACAGACTCCAAATTGGAGTGGAATAATACAAGAATTCTGTTGTTGAGGTACGTTTTAAATTGTCAAATTGGTTATATAAACGGTTTTTTGAAAGTTTACTTTTTGGTTGCTCTGGGTTTTTGTTGCTGTGTGCTGGCTTCTCTAGTTGCAATGAGCAGGGTCTACCCTCTGGTTGCGGTGTGTTGACTTCTCATTCCAGTGGCTTCCCTTATTGCAGTGCACAGGCTCTAGGTGTGGGGGCTCAGTAGCTGTGGCCCACAGGCTTAGTTGCCCCGAAGCATGTGGGATCTTCCTGGACCAGGGATCAAATTTGTCTCCTGCATTGGCGGGCAGATTCTTAATCACTGAACTCTCAGGGAAGCCCAGTGTCTTACATTTCTCTTTATTCTGTACTTTTCTCCAGCTCTCTCTCTGTCTAGCACAATATCTTGCTTATGTCAGATGTTCCTCTTTAGTTCACTAATTAAGGGGAGAAAAGAAAGAAAGATGCTGCTATACTAGTTTTTCATGGCTTTCATCACAAACTAGCATACACTAGATGGCTGAAACAATAGAAATTTATTTTCCCACAGTTAGAGAGTCGAGAAGTCCAGGAGCAACATGAAGGCAGGATTCACTGGCCTCTCTTCTTGGCTTGTAGATGGCCATCTTCTCCCTATTTCTTCACGTTGTCTTCTGCCTAAGTTTTGTTCAAGTTTTCTCTTTTTATAAGGACACCAGTTATAATAGGGCCCATCCCTACAGACATCATTTAGCTTAATCACTTCTCTGAAGCTCTGTCTTTAAATACAGTCATACTCTGAGGTACTGCGAGTTAGTGCTTCAATATGTGAATATTTTGAGGACACAATTCAGTCTGTAATAGAAGTTGTCTGTAGTACTGGTGCCAGAAAATGCCCCACAACCCAGCCAAAAGCTGAGCATATTCAGCCTGTTTCCAAGAGGAGCATGGGGGCACAGAACTCAATGGAGAAAAACAGTGAGGCAGAGAGAGAGGGGTAGAGAGAGAGAATGAAAGCCAGTGAAGAACGCCTGTCATCTCATAGGAAAACTGCCTAGAAATCTCTTTTGCCGTACTTTCTAATTAGTGGGTAAGTTTGGTGAGACAACTGGGGACTTGGGAAACAAAATAGTAAGGTAAATCTTTTTATAGCTGTAACCAAGGAATCAGTACTGTGTTATATGGAAATCCTTGGTGGCTTAGTGGTAAAAAACCTTCATGCAATGCAGGAGACTGGGGTTTGGTCCCTGAGTCGGGAAGATCCCCTGGAGAAGGGAAATGGCAACACACCCCAGTATTATTGCCTGGGTAATCCCATGGACAGAGGAGCCTGGTGGGCTACAGTCCATGGGATCACAAGGGTCAGATACGACTTAGTGAATAAACCACTGCTACATAGCATGTGGGCTCTTAGTTCCCTGACCATCGATTGAACCTGTGCCCTTTCTGCAGTGGAAGCGTAGAGTCTTAACCACCAGACTGTCAGGGAAGTCCCTTTTTAGTTGTTATTGATACCAAGCATCATTTAGCTGATAGAGCCACAGCAGGGATCACAACAGACTTTAAATTTCTGCCTTCATGGAACTTATATAGTGAAGATATTTCATTAGCCGGCAAAGACACTTTGACTCCTGTACAATTATTTGGTAGATTAATTGTTAAGATTGCAATTCTCAATCTTCTGGGTAGGGGTAGTCAGTAGAGGGATGGTGGATGGTGGTTGCTGCAGAATGTATAGAGGTGTTTGATAAAGACTTTAATGAGAGTATATAATAGTCCCTGTTGGATTCCCTGTGGCTCAGACTATGAAGAATCTGACTGCAGTGCAGAAGACTTAGGTTCGATGCCCGAGTCAGGAATATCCCCTGGAGAAGGCAATGGCAAGCCACTCTAGTATTCTTGCCTGGAGAATCCCATGGCCCGAGAATCCTGGTGGGCTATAGTCCATGGAGTTGCGAAGAATCTGACATGACTGAGCAACTGACACTTTCACCTCACTTATGACAGTACTCTGATGTGTTGTTGGAGAAGGAAATGGCAACCCACTCCAGTATTCTTGCCTGGAGAATCCCAGGGACGGAGGAGCCTGGTGGGCTGCTGTCTATGGGGTCGCACAGAGTCGGACACGACTGACGCGACTTAGAAAACAGCAGCAGCAGCAGCTCATGTGTTGGGTAGAAAAATAGTTGAGATTCAATAGGATACTGCCTAGAATAAGGTATCTTTTACAGTCCAAGGAAGCTACATTTAACAATTTTAGCAACTCAGCATACTTGGATTAGCACTGAGAAATAATTTGTATTTCAGACAATGTATTGAAACCTTTTGTGGTAATATTCATTTCTCACTTTATTTGCTCCTGTGACAAACAGTGATTATATTCACACACACTGCATAGAGGCGTTGGTTCTCACCATGGTTTTCTTTCTTACAGTGTAGTATTCTGGAATTTTTCTCCCACAGTTGTTCTGCTGGTTCAGGAGGGTTATCTGATGGGCCTCGAACATATAATTGCTCTGAGTTTTTGTCTTTGACTTTTAACTGTATTTAGATAGGATAGATAAGAGAAGTTTTTTACTTTCTTAAGATTAAATGGTATTTGAAGGCAGTTCTTCAGGAACACATGGAAATCCTGAACGTGCATCTCCTAGCATTAGAGTTTTGAAACACCTGAAGCAGAAAGGGAAGGAGCTGAAAGGAGAAATAGGCACGTCTGCATTTAGTGTGAGATGTGTGTTCATGTCTGTGACTGATGGACAGTGAGCTGTGAGTCAGCAAGGAGAGAAAGGACCTTAAGGATGCCCTCAGCCAGCACCTTTGATTGAATCTGTAGAACACTCAGCCCAACAATGGGAATTCTTATTTTTTTCAAGTTTACATAAAATATACAAGACTGACCATATCGTGGACCATAGTACACCACTCACAAAATTTCAAAGAAAAAACTCATACAAAATGTGTCCTCAAACAATAATAGATGAAAGAATATTACTCTGCCTGAAAAAAACATGAATATGTTTAAAAAATATAAAAAATTTCTGTTTATTTTTAATCATACAATTAACAATTAAAATATGTGTTTCTTGACATTACTTAAGAAAGAAAGATATATATAATTCAAAAGATAAATATTTGAGCCACACAATTAATGTTTGGATTACAAATTTAAAAACATGGTAAAAAACTCAGTTGTTAAAAGGAGAAATAGGGCTTCCTGAGAAATCAATACTATCTCCAGAGTATGTTCTTTTTGCAGCAAAGGCGATGAGTTTCTGTTTCTGTATTTTCAGGGATACAAGTAGCAGTGAAAGTGAAGGGAGTTCTGACTCTTCTGATGATGAGTTAATTGGCCCCCTTTACCCCTTAAAATGGTGGAAGAACCAGTTAATCCTATGGAGGAAGATGTTCTTGGTCCTTTACCTCCACCTCTTGCAGAAGATGTGGAAGAAGAAGATGATGATGATGGTGATTCAGAGGAGGAGGAAGTAAGTATTTCAGTGGTAATTTAAGAAATCGCTTATATGTGGAATCTTAAAAAGTAGTACAAATGAACTTATTTGAAACACAGAAATAGAGTCACAGATGTAGAAAACAAACTTAGGGTTACCAAGGGGGAAAGGTTGGGGAGGGATAAATTGGGAGATGGGGACTGACATGTGCAAACTCCTGTATATAAGATTGATAACTAATAAGAACCTACTGTATAGCACAGGGAACTCTGCTTAGTCCTCTGGAATGACTTATATACTCCTCTTCCCTCATATCTCAGTTGGTAAAGAATCTTCCTGCAATGCAGGAGACCTGGGTTCGATTTCTGGGTTGGTAAGATTCTCTTGGAGACAGGAAAGAAATCTTCTCCAGAAACCAAGTTTTCTGGCATGCTGGTTGTGAACTTCTAGCCTTCAGAACTGTGAGAAAATAACGTTCTGGTCTTTAAGCCACCCAGTCTGTGGTGTTCTGTTACGGTGGCCTCAGCTGACTAATGCAGGTTTCTGTGGCTGACAGTGGGCTGAGGAAGAGAGAACGGAGAAGTCAGAAGGGTGTTTTGAGGGGAAATGATGTTGCCACAGTGAGGACCTAATTGTGTGCAAGTACATGATATCCGGGCTTCCCTGCTGGCACAGTTGGTAAAGAATTTGCCTGCCGTTTCAGGAGACGTAAGAGACACAGGTTCAACCCCTGGGTCGGGAAGATTCCCTGAGTAGGCACTGGCAACCTACTCCAGTGTTCTTGCCTAGAAAATTCCATGGACAGTGGAGCCTGGCAGGCTACAGTTCACGGGGTCGCAAAGAGTTGGACAGGATTGAGCATACATATACAGTTGATATTGTGGTGAAATTGTCATGTGATTTATGTGTAGCTGAGTTTTCTTACTAGAGGGAAATGGAAAGATGAGGCTAATGAGGTCAGATCCAGAGAAGAAATACAGCAGTCCCCCCTCATTCAGGGGGATATGTTTCAAGACCTCAGTAGATGCCGGAAACTGTGGATGGTACCGAACCTTATATATGCTGTGTTTTTCCTATACATGCATACCTATGATAAAGTTTAATTTATAAATTAGGTACATTGAGAGACTAACAACAGTAACTTAGGACATTTATATCAATATATTGTAATAAAAGTTGCTGGCATACTTTGGTGATAAATTCTGGTTGGGTTCCAGACCACCATAATGAGGCAAATGTTGAAATACAGCAGGTTACAAGAACTTTTTGGTTTCCCAGTGCAGATAGAAGCTATGTTTACACTATAGTCTGTTAAGTGTGCAGTGCAGCATTATATTTAAGACAAGGTACATATAATAATTTAAAAGTACATTATTGCTAAAAACCCTTAACTACTGTCTGAGCCTTCAGTGAACTGTAATCTCTTTACTGGTGGAGGGTTTGAAATATTGTGAAATTTACCAAGACATGACACAGAGACATGAATTGAGAAAAAGTATTGGAAAAATTGTGCCAATAGATTTGTTCCAAGGAAAGCTGACACAAAATCTTCAATTTGTAAAAACTCAATAAAGGACATTAATACAAGGTATGCCTGTATGTGAATGTGGTCTTTCCTTCTCTCTCAAAATATGTTACTGTGCAGATACAATGTTTTTTCCATCTTAACTAAGCATTTATCATGCAGTATGGCTATAGCCTGCAAATGAGGCGCGGCAGTAAAACTAGCATGAGTTTCTTTTGGTTTTTTCACAGTTTCACAGATAGATTGGTTCTTAGTGTAGATTCTAGCAATCCCCACATACCGTTTTTTTTTCTTTCCTTATCAAGTTAAGTACTTTTAACTTTTCAGTTGTAGGAAGTGGGACCCCCGCCTAGGGCCTCAGGAGTGGGTTCTTGTCTAACACTCAGAAAAGAATTGTCTGAGGAAGACATGTGCTGACAAAGCAAGAAACTTTATTGGAAAGGGCACCCAGGCGGAGAGCAGCAGGGTAAGGGAACCCAGGAGAACTGCTCTGCCTGGTGTCTCCGAGTCTCAGGTTTTATGGTGACGGGATTAGTTTCCAGGTTGTCTTTGGCTAATCAGTCTGACTCGTCCTTCCTGGTGGCATACTCATTGCTCAGCCAAGACAGATGCCAGCAAGAAGGATTCGGGGACATGGTCAGAAACATGGTGACTCCCTTTGACCTTTCCCAAACTCTTTTGGTTGGTGATGGCTTATTAGTTCTGTGTTCCTTACTAGGACCTCCTGTCATAACTCACACAAATGGTTACTCTGGTGCCTGGCCAGGGTGGGCAGTTTCAGTCAGGGTGCTTCTCCTAAGACTCCCTGAGAGACTTCATACTGAAGATACTTCTTGGGAACTGGGGCAGAGGTCTCTTTCTTCTGTAACTTCTTTCTGCTGTGCATGGGCGTAGTCCTGCCTAGCAGAGCAGAAGTCTCGCTCTACTTGATCTAAGCTGAGGTATTACATATCTGAAACCAGCTTCCACCCTTGTAGTAACATCACTTTGATTTGGAACTCTTGGAGCCTGCTGGAGATAAACTTTGTAAGGAGTTGGAGTATACAAGGGCCAAATAGGAGGTCTTTAGTAAGATAGTGATCACTGGACCCAGAAATGGCAAGAGCCAAGAAGGGAAAGAAGAACTCAAATCCCGGATCTTTGTTGCCCGTTCCAAGCAGGCACTTTATAGCTTCTCTTTGGCATATGCAAATTGGCAGCATCCCTCTTGTACTTTGGGTCCATTATTAAGTAAAATGAAAATTATTTGAACATAAACAGTGATATCTTTACAGACGACTAAAGTGACTGGTGGATATGTCCTACAAAGGAATGGTGTGCTTGCTGGGCAGGGAGGAAAAGGATAACTTGAGACTCTCTCTTGTGGCTCAGGAAGGCATACAATTTAAAACTGACAAATTGTTTGTTTCTGGAACTTTCCATTTAATAGTATTTTCATACCAAGGGGAACTGAAATTGAGGAAAACAAAAACCAAGGAAAAAAGGGAATGCCTGTATTTTCTGAAGGATGTGGAATTTGAACGAGCCTTGTAGAGGGTAACGTTTTGATGGGTGAGGTGGAAGGAGCCCACCTCCAATCTAGGAAGAGTGAACGGTTGAAACTAGGGCACAGTGCATGAGATTAGATTTGGGAAGATGGGAAAGTCATCTTGTCTAGAATACAGCGTTAGTGAAGACAGAACCTTTGACTTGGAACTGATACGTGAGTAAACCCAAAGTGCAGCTAGGCGGAGAAGGGAAAACATGCTTGGGTCTGGATCTCAGAAGCCTATTTGAAAGCTTTAGCTTCTCATGGCTGTAACTGAAATGTATCAGGAGACTGAATAACAGCTTTCTATTTTTTTAATAAGATTATGTATTGGTTCTTTTTGGTAGTAAAACTTTTTATGATGTGCCTTTCCTCTTGTAAACGTAGTAAACGGAAAATGCTGGTTGAATAACATGTGGATCGCAGTAAGGCTGTTGGTGATTTGTGCCAGTGACAGCTTCAGTTTTAAAGTATACATTATCTGATAATGGTGGCTCAGACAGTAAAGCGTCTGCCTGCAGTGTGGGAGACCCGGGTTCGATTCCTGGGTTGGGAAGATCCACTGGAGAAGGAAGTGGCAGTCTACTCCAGCACTCTTGCTTGGAAGATCCCATGGAGCCTGATAGGCTACAGTCCATGGGGTCGCAAAGAGTCAGACATGACTGAGCGACTTCACTTTCCCTCATAGCTAAGTCAGTAAAGAATCTGCCTGCAATGCAGGATACCCAGGTTCGATCCCTGGGTCAGAAAAATCCTCTAAAGAACGAAATGGCAACCCATTGCAGTATTTTTGCCTGGAGAATTCCATGGGCAGAGGAGCCTGGTGGGCTACAGTCCATGGGGTTGCAGGAGTCAGACTCATCTTAGTGACTAAACCAACACCAATTGATGATGGAGTACTTGTTAGCATTATGAATGGATTAAGTCTGAAGCTTTAGATTGGAAATAAAATAAAAGTGGGAGATTCCTTGTTTCCATTTCTCCTATTTTTCTTTCCAATATATATCACAACCAACATTTTAAGGACTAAGGCAGAGATGGTAGGTGAAGCAGATAGCTTGGATATTTGGAAACATTGTGAATGTGGCTTTGCAGTGGCCTTCCTAGATTCAGGTAAATTATATTGGTCTTGAATGGAGGCCTTTGGTTTTCAGACTTAATGAGTGGCAACCTCAGTCTCTTTAAGTTCTGAGTGATAAAGTTTTATACTGTATTATATTTGATAAGTGGGTTATTGGCAGCCTTCTAGATCAAGCAATAGTAGAATTAGGAGTCATAGGCAAAGGAAATCTACTGACTACTGTCTTAACTATGAATGTTATTATGGGATCTAGACAAACAAATTAGCATGATTCATTGTAGGTAGTTTACATAGCAGTGTTGGGCTGACGTTTTAACGTTGAGTTCAAATGTTTCTGGCCTTTTAAAGAATTTTGTTTTTGTGGTTGGTTGGACTTAGAGTCTGGTAATTCTTTGCTTGTTGATTCAGAAACTGAATTTAGTTCTTTCAGGAAATTAGTTTGAGGTAATACTAAACAAAATTATAGGAGAATGTTTTATACAGCAGAATGCTAGCTATATTTTTTACAATTTGAAATATATCAGAATTGTCCTGTCTGCTTACTGAGGCTGTTAACTATTCTGTAGGTGCCCTTGACTTCTTCTCCTTTTTTTCATCACCATCACCCTTTTGTATCTTTTGTTTTACCCTTTGTTTGTCTACTTGCTCTTGGCCCTTAACTTGGAAACATGCACTTTCCCTTCCAACCTCTTTTCCAGGTTGCTCCTTTGCCACGTTTACATTCTATTATATTTGTTAGAAAGTAACCAGATTTACACACTTGAATGGCTAAATATTTCAGCAAGTGTTATTGAAATTAAGGATAAATATTTTTAATAATTCAGTGATTCTTAATCTGAATGTAAGAATCATATTTGGTACAATCAAAAAATGTATATTCATTGGTTCTGTAATTCAGAGGTGAGGTCAGTAGGACTAGGGTGAACCGGCCCCAGCTCCTCAATCTGTGTTATAACAAAAAGTACCTTCATCGCAGCACTGTTTACAATAGCTAGGACATGGAAGCAACCTAGATGTCCGTTGGCAGATGAATAGATAAGAAAGCTTTGGTACATACACACAATGGAATATTACTCAGCCATTAAAAAGAATGCATTTGAATCGGTTCTAATGAGGTGGATGAAACTAGAGCCTATTATACAGAATGAAATAAGAGTGAAATAAGTCAGAAAGAAAAACACCAATACAGTATATTAATGCATATATATGGAATTTAGAAAGATGGTAATGATGACCCTACATGCGAGACAGCAAAAGAGACACAGATATAAAAACAGACTTTTGGACTCTGAGGGAGAAGGTGAGGGTGGGATGATTTGAGAGAATAGCATTGAAACATGTATATCACCATATGTGAGATAGATCACCAATCCAGGTTCAGTGCATGAGACAGGGTGCTCAGGGCTGGTGCACTGGGATGATCCTGAGGGATGGGATGGGGAGGGAAGTGGAGGGGGATTCAGGGTGGGGAATCCATGTACACCCATGGCTGATTCATGTCAATGTATGGCAAAAACCACTATAATATTGTAAAGTGATTATCCTCCAATTTAAATAATTTACCAAAAAAAAAAATCTTTATAGGTTATTCTGATGTACCTCTTCCCAAACCATTTGTGACTTCTCACTTAAATAGTCACAATTGGGGTCATAGGTTAACTAAATTAGGTTACCTTCATAGGTTATGATCAATATCATGCCTCATGGATACTTACGGACATGGATTATTGCTTACAAAATGATATTTTCTTAAAAGAAGGATATGGAATTGCTGCCCTGCTTCTCTGTGCTAATGAAGCCACTTTGAAGTTTCCATATAAAACTTAAGAACATTCTTTCTCCCAAATAGCTTAGAAATAACATTTATTTTGATTTTTATTTTATGAAAAATGTTTCTTTAATGACACATGAAGGTTGATGTCTCTAAGCGTTTGTGTTTAATTGCTTCCAAAGATGACTTGGGAGAGATGGTAAACTCCTGTCCTTTTAATCTTACTTATTTTTACATCCTTTTGTGTCTATCTTGAATTAACCTTATTATAACTGTCAAATTTTGTGAAGCAAAAAAAAAAAAAAAAAAATTTTGTGAAGCGCTGTGACCAGGTAGATACTCTAGAAATTGAGGCAGTAACTCTGATAGTTACTGAGACTATTATTACTAAATATTGGGAGGCTTAAAGATGTTTATTTTTTTTTAAACTTAGTACTATGACTTCTGGGACTCTAGCCTCAGGAAATTTGGAAAAAGCTTTATGCACAAAGATGTTTATTACAGCACTGCATATTGTAATGGTTTTCACAGTGTGTTCCGTGGAACACGATTGAAGGGTGGTTTTGGTGGGGTTGGGCCCTTCCCTATATTCAACAAGGCTAGCTCTTTTTTATGTTAGGCTTGCTCAGAGCTTTCTGTTGGCAGAAAGTTTCCATATCTAAAAAACCTGAAAATAACTGAAATATTGGAATAATTAAAAATAATGTAAATAAATATCTGATAATGGGGAGGGGAAGGACCAGCAAATTGTTATATAGTCATATGAAAGTATTATGTAGTCATTAGGCATATTAAGAGTTTTCAGTAGCACTAAGGAGAGGACATAAAACTATATGGACATTATGATTTTAAAATTTTAAATATTACATGTGTATGGTAAAAAGTCCTCCCATTGCTTCCTTCTATATTATAAGAGTGAGAATAATGTTTATTTCTGCCCTATATTTTTCTGTTCTTCTCCAGTTTCCACATTGATCATAAACTGTGCCTGTCATTAGGAACAAGCAGTCCTTTATTATAAGGCAGTTGTGATCTTAATTAAAAAATTTAGGTCAGGGACTTCCCTGATGGTCAAGTGACCAAGACTCCAGCCTCCCAAAGCAGGTGGCCGGGGTTTGATCCCTGGTATGGGAACTGGATCCCATATGCCACAACTGAGAGTTCATATGTTGCAACTAAGACCTAGTGCAGCTACCCCCCTACCCCACCCCCCCTCCCACCACCCCCGTAAGAAGAAAAATCTAGGACGGGGATAGAACAAACCCAAAGAGAACAGTATTGGATATGAAATGTCTTAAGTATTTGTGAATAAACTTGTTTTTGTATGTTTTACCTTGTTCCAGAAAAGATTTAGAGATGATATACTATAAGAAAACATACATTAGGAAGAATGAATGATAAAGGGAAACCAAGATACATGAATAAGATTAATATAAAAACAGGAAACAAGGTTCTCAATACTTGCTAAGGATAAGCCACAACCTAGTCACCATTGTTGATTCCTTTCTTTCCTTCTTACTCTACATCCAATCTGTTAATTCTTTAACTAGTCTTACTAGCTCTGTCTCCAAAGTATATACCAGATCTCTCCATTTCTGTCTCCATTACTACCACCTTAGTCTAATCTTATATCACTTCAATGTGAGTATGTTAAGCTATCTCTCAATTTCTGCTGTTGACTGGACTTGTATGATTGTAGTCCAGTCAATAAAATACGGATACAGGGAGGCAATATAAAGTAGTGATTAGAGAAATGGACTTTGAAGCCAGATGGAGCTCTTTCACTTTCAAGCTGTGTGACTTTGGGAATTACTTGGCTTCTCTAACCTCTCCGTGTCTTTCTTTCCTCCCCTTGTAAAACAGGGCTAATAAAACACCTAACTCGGTGGTCTGGATGGTTGAATAAGTGAACAAACATATATATAAAACCCTTAGAATGGTGCCTGGTATTTATCATTACGATCCTCTCTTTTAGTATATAACAAAAATGGAATTTAAAATAGTTAACATGATTCCTAAGAAAATATTTTAAAATGAAACTAAAAGGAAACTTTAATATTGTATTAAATGATTCATTCATGCTTCACACCACCAGTCAGTGTTATACATAATTAAGGAGCACTAGAGGTATTCCCTTTAAAATTGAGAATAAAAGGTGGTAACTGTCACATTATTATTCCAGACATTTTTGCTAAACAAACTGAAATAATCAAGACTATATATTAGAAAAAAGTGAGAATGTTATTACATTTGATATGAAGCTACCTAAAACAAAAGGGGACTAATCAAAGCAGAATTGATAGTGTCTAAGTTTAAAGGGTTAAAATTGAAAAACCTGTTTTGCAACAGGAATAGCAGCAACAAAATATAACAACATTCAGATGAGAGAATATAAATAACACTGTAAAGTTTTTCGGTATAAAAAGAATAAGAACCACTGAACAATCAGTAAATGCTAATTTTTTTTCCCACAAAGGTTAATTTGTCCTGTTTATTTAATTTTTATAGTTTGCTATGGCTGTGCTGGATCTTTGATGCTGCTCAGGGTTTTCTCTAGTTATGGCAAGTGGAGGCCATCCTGTGGTTGCAGTGCTCAGGCTTGTCACTGCAGTGGCTCCTCTTGTTGCGGAGCGCAGGCTTAGGGCCTTAGAGCTCAGTAGTTGTGGTGCGTGGACCTAGTTGCTGTGTGGCATGTGGGATCTTCCTAGACCAGGGATCAAACTTGTGTCCCCTGTATTGACAGGCAGATTCTTAACCAGTAGACCACCAGGGAAGCCCTAGATTTCTTTTTAACTTTATAAAAGAATTCCGAGTAAGAGATCTTCTTAACCAAAAAAGTATATTTTAAGTGCTTTTGTTACTGAATTTCCAAGCCCGTGTGCCTGACACACAGTGAGGCCCATCAATACTAAACAACAGAGTTTGGAACAGAGAAAATTTTATTACAGACTTGTACAAGGAGATTGGTGGCTCATGCCCCAAGAACCCCAAAGTAACTGAAAGCTTCCGGCAAGTCCCTTTAAAAGCGAAAGGTGATGGATGGGCATGGTTCGTTGTTTCAGACCTCTGACACCTCTCGGTGTCAGATCCTTTGTTCTTGAGGTCCAGTCGTGGTCAGGTCACGATGTTCCTGTAAATCTCTATCAGATGAATTTTATTCTCTGTCTTGACAGGAAAGGGCAAAGCCCCAAGACACAATGTTCACCTTCCAGGGTCCCACTTCTGAGTAAGAGGAGGCAGATCTAAGTTGGCAGCTCCTTCAGGGCCAGTTCCTATAAGCTGCCCAGCTGTCATCCCTGAGGGAGCTCGGCACCCAGCCCACCTGGCCCTCACTCTCCTCAGGCCACCCAAATTGGGAGACCAGGTCTTACAGACTGTGAGCAGGCAGACAGCCACTGCTGTTGCATTGCAGAGACACGGAGAGGTTCACTTGCTGCCTCAAGGCCTGGGCCGTGGCTAGCGGAGAGCCTTAGTGAAGGCTCTGGAATCCTCTGGACGCAGTCCCCAGTCTGTTTCCTGGGCCATCCAGCTCATCTGCTGGCCCACCAGCTCATCTGCTGGCCCAAGGCGGGGTGAGCTGGAGGGCCTCCAGTAGGAGGCCTGAATCTGCCTCTTATCTCACTCTCCACCTGATGACCACCACACTACTGGCCCTTGACTGCTTCACTTCCCCCAGTGATCACTCATTGACAGTTACAGTGGGCAGGGCCCACTGTGGTGGTGCCTAATAACTTAACAGGACAACTAAGGGTCGCTCATTGATGGTTGTTTATAGGCAGGGCTTACTGAGACACCGACCAGTGGCTGAGCAAGACCTGTTGCCTAGTAGCAGGATGCAGAATACTGAGGCCCAGCAGTGGCTGCCTGCCAAGGGCTTTGCTCATCCTGCTCTGTTACACTTTGACTCAAGAAGAATGTGCCTTTAAAAAAAAAAGATTTTTAAAAATATTATTTATGGCTGTATTGGGTCTTCGTTTCTGTACGTGGGTCTTCTCCAGTTGCAGTGAGCAGGGGCTGTTCTCTAGTTGCAATACACAGGCTTGCAGTGGTTTTCTCTTACTGCCGAATATGGGGTCTAGCCACCGGGGCTCAGGAGTTGCGGCTCACAGGCTCTAGAGCACAGGCTCAGTAGTTGTGGCACGCTGGCCTAGTTGTACTGTGGTGTGTGGGATTTCCCTGGCCCAGGGATCAAACCTTTGTCTCCTGCATTGGCAGGCGGATTCTTTACCACTGAGCCACCAGTGAAGCCCAGAATGCTCTTTTTAGTGAAACAAGTTATAACTGTAAGCAAAGTAAGCAGTTTTCCCTTAATTGAATTGACTTATCATTTTTTTTTAAAGGAGTTTTACTTCCTCTCTGATCTCTTTTATTTTCACAAGTGACATATATTTCATTACTCATTTAGCACTGGCTCTATCAGTAATTCAAGGTGGTTTTTTTTTAAAGGAAGGACTTGTCTCATTAGAACAGGCTAATGTAGAGAAGTCCTGATTTGTAAATGTGTTAGACTTCACCAATTCCTATTTGTCCATTAATTCTCTCTTACAAAGGAGTCAGCTAGTTTTGAGGGGACTCTGATCAAAACTTTAATGCTTCCTTCCCATTCCTCCCGTTTCTGCTTGTTAAAATTCTCTCTAGCCTTTGGAGACCATTTCAAATGTGATTTCCTTCAAGCAGCCTCTCTAGACACCAGCTCATGTGCTTCTATTTCCCAGTCCTGTTTTCAGCCTTCTGTAGCAAACTATTTTTCTTGTGAAATCAATACTTTATTCCTATGTTAACTACTGAGCCTCGCCTTTGCAATCCTACGTGATGACCTCAGGTTCAGGGATTTGTATATAAATAGTACAGTAGTTTTTAAAAACCTTTGAAACCTCTAGTATAATGCCTTTAATATAGTACAGAGAGTAAATGTTTGTCAGTTGGAATTGAATGTATTTGGTTTTTATAATTGAAAATGTCATTTTATGACATTTGAGAGTATTTTCTATTTTTGACATATCAATCTCTAGTTTTTACGTGGAAAATGAAAGTAGGGATAGAGGACTGAACAGAAGAAATGTGAGCACGAAAATGCAAATAGACACCTGTTTTTGTAAGAGCCATTATATATGCCTTGTCCTAAGCTTAAACTTACATAATAGTCTATTAATTGTAAGAACTGCCCCACAGTTGAATGAGATTAATTAGTTAATTTAATTGTATAGGCTAGTAGTCTATACAATTATGAACCTACATTTTAAATGAGGCGAAAAAAAGTTATAATTTTCTCTACTTAAAGCAGTCCCACAAAACTTAAAATGTGATTGTTTTGATTGAGGTGTAATTATATATAGTAATTTTCACAGGTCTTAAGGTTTCAGTTTGAACAGTTTTGAGAAGTCTATATGTATCAGTTGCAGTCGCTATCCTAAACAATATATAGGACATTCCTGTCACCCTAATAGTTCTTTGTGCTCTCTTCTAGGCACAGACTTTTAAAAACTGAGTTATTGATATCACTAGAATTGAAAGGAAAATTACCAGAGATTATGTTGATGGTTTTACATTAAGCATACTGATTGTGATTAATTTTTTTAATATGCATCTTACTTCAGTTGCTGGTTAGTAAGTACTTTAGTGTTACTGTTGAAATCACTGGATTGGAAGTGTTAATGTTGTACATCATAATTTCTTTTGATGACAAGCTTGCTTTTCACTTACTTTTCCTTTGATCCATTTTACTTATCTACAGTGGTAATAAAACTGTCCTTTCAAATAGAATTGCGAGTGAAAATGGTATCACACTGTTATAGAACTTTTGTCAAACTACACCAACTTTTAAATAATTAGAAGTACATAGTGAGTATTTGAAGGCATGATATCTTGCTTTCTTGCTTTGAACTGAATAGTGAATAAAAATTCAAGGGAGTCAGGAAAGAGGTGAAAAATAATTTTAAACCATATCTGTTACATGTGCAGAATTCTGATTTTTATTTTAAAGGTAAGGAAGGTTGTAACATAATCAAATGGAAACTTTGGGATTATTGAGGATTTTCATTATCCCTGCTATCCTGTTTCCCATTACTACAGAAAATTGAAAGTTACATTTTTATGACTGTAACTAAAGGCTAGATGTAACAGTGACTTTTTAGTTGTGAGCACCTGTTTTCCATGAACTTTCTCTGACTCCCTGGTTGGCACGTTCTGTGGTGAAGAGTCCAAGTTGGGGCCACCACTATGCTTCCCTGACTTCTGGTCTGAGGCTTCTCATCCTTTGGCCTTAGTCATTGCCAACCACCTGTATCAGTCAGTCTCTTTCCCTCATGCATAAGGAAAGGTTGAAGAATTGAAAGTGGGAAAAAACCTCTCTTTTAGTTCTCAGGAGTTGATTACTATGAGAAATGAGATGATTGATGTAAACATTTGACATACAGATTGACACATACTAAGTAGTCAGAATTGCTGGATTTTATCATTATTTTCATCATTACCAATGTTTGATTAATGACCAGTTTTAATGTGATTTCAGCTGACTGGAAAGAAAGTTTTTAAAAAACAATATGAGAAAACTTAATAATTTTAACTTCAGAGGAAAATTAGTGTTCTTTAAAACAGAAAGCAGTTTAATTCCACCTGCAGTATTCTGTCAGCAGAGGATGCTAGAAGCTCTATTCCAAAACTTGAATGTGTTCATTACTATTTCCAGACTAATGTGGGAAGGTCTTCATTCTTTAAGATGGGCGCTAGAGGGCAGTCAAAGCGTTTTTGCTTTTGGCGTGAGTCACCCTTTTTACAACTCTCCTGTCTAGAGTGGCAGGAAAAAAAAAGAATCTTATGAACAGTGCTTTCTAAAACTTGGAACAGGTGAGGTTTAGATTGAGGTCAGTTACTTTTTTTGAAGAATAATGCAGAAGAATTCTTTATTCTTTTGTGTTTTGTGGCAGTAATATATTTAAAGCTTGTTTGTTTTTTATCTTTAAGCCTTTAAAATCAGCAACAGATTCCTATAAAGCTTAATGGCAGGGATTTTAAGGTTAGCTTGTTTATAATTTAAGCCTGTAAGGTCAAATAAGAAGGATTATTTCTTTGTTCACTAGAGTAATCCAGACTTTAAAAAGCACATTTCAGATCTTGTCACTTTCCTGCTTTCTTAGTTACTTTCCTGTCAGTAAGCTCTGCAGTTTTTTCCTATCACATGGTTAGGAAATCCTAGTTCTTGCCTTGCCTTCTAAGGCCCTGCATGACTTGGCCTCTGCAGGTCTCTCTGGCTTGATCTCCTTCCACTTCTGTCTTACTCACTTTTCTCTACCCACATTGACTTTTCTGCTTTTCTTTGAATAGCTATGCTTATCCATAACCTCATGTTGCTTAGTCACTCAACTGTGTCTAGCTCTTTTGCAACTCCATGGACTGTAGCCTACCGAGCTCCTGGGTTGCCATCTCCTTCACCAGGGGATCTTCCCGACCCAGGTAGAGAACCGGAGTTTCCTGCTTGGCAGGCAGATTCTTTACCACTGAGCCACCAGGGAAGCCATATTCCCTCATAGATATTTTCTGTTTTGTCTTTCCTTGAAATAACATTCAGAACTTCATGTGATTCCTTCATTTCATTTGGATTTTTTTGTTCAAATGTTACCTCTCTGACTACCTTATTTAAGTTCTCTGCCTCCATTCCACTACTTTACGGTGCTCCGTTATCTGACATTTTTGTTTATTGGTTCATTGTCTTTCTCCTCCTAATAATTTCAGTTCCCTGAGGGCAGTAACATTGTCTCTTTTACTGTCTTATCCCCAGGGGTTTGAGCTGTACGTGGCACCTCATAGATACTCATGGAATATTTGTTGAGTGAATGGCCATCTTTGACTCTGGTTATAGGTACTCTCTTACTCCTAGATGTTTCATGGAATCAAAGCCAACTTATGATCTAATCACAATTAACCTTTAGAAACTCAGGAGCAATGTTCTACTCACACATTTCTAGGCTAGTCCTACCACAGTTCCCTTGTCAAAGCTCTGCAGACCTTTTTACCTTTCTAGGCTGGCTTTTGTATCCTCTCAGGAGGCTACAGGAATGGTCCCTAGTATGGGTCCTTTCTGCCTCTAATCAGGGGTTTTTATTTTGTGCACCTGCAATGTGAATGACTCTTGCTAGTATGGACTGTTTATTTTCAGTAATTAGTGTATGATGGGGAAGATGCAGACAATACAAAGCATAATTAAGAGCACTGAGGAAGGCAGAGTACTTTTTAACTGACTGTAGGCTCCTCAATTACAGGTTGTTTCAACATATAAGTATTCAGCATTAAATTCTGGTAACCTCGATCAGTATAATGAGTATATAGTGAATTACAAATTTTGCAGATGTAAAATTTCTTTAAGTCCATGGAAGTGGTGTTAAGGATGTCCCCCATTGAAACCCATTGTCAAATGAAGATCTAGTTAAGTTAGACCAGGTCTTAATTTGAAAAAAAGAAAAATGACAAGGATAATAAATTATTTGAATATCATGGGATTAGGAGCCTTGGAGAAAATTCACGAAGATTTTGAATTTTTCTTTTGCAGTGCAGCCCTCTTAATAATATTGCCAAAGTTGATCCTATATAGTCTAATGTGCCATTTTATGCTAACTAAATTTTAGTTGGAAAAATTACTCCCTACTTCTCATAAAATAATGCCTGATTCATTTTTGTTGTTTTTAATAAGATTCAGTGTATTCTAAGATTTGATGAAGTTATGACAACTTTTGTTAAAGATTAAATAAACTATCTACAAATTTAAATTTCATTTTAAGATCTTTTAATCAAACCTTTAATACCCTCTTTATGAACATTTAGATATCCCTTTCAACTGACTACTTCTCTTGTAATCATGAAAAAAAGTTATGTTCTTCCTTGTATCCTTTGTTGTTTATTATAGCTATGGACTTATCTTCTGAATTCACAGAACCCCTGTTCATTTCTCCAAATTCTCTGTTGGACATCTCCTCCTTCCTCAAAATGATTTTTTCCCCTCTACCCAAGGATTTTTTCTGTTAGCAGTACTTTATGTGAAATAATGAAATCTTTTTTTATTCCTTCCCTGTCTCTTATAGTGCTGCGACTTTTAACACTTTATATTTTTGATTAATATAAAATATAGGTTCAGTGGGTTGCATGTTTATGCTTTATAGTTCTATTAATACTACTGTAATTGATCCTTCCAAAGTCCTTCACTTGTTATTTATCTATGTATAATCTTCCTCTTTTTATCTTTCACCTTCATTTTTCTTTTTTTCCAATTCCTCACGTGTTCCTGCATATGACTTACCTTTTGGCTTTGTTTCACATATGTTTCATTTTACCTTAAAATTAAGAAAAAAATGTTTTCAATGTAAAAAAATTGTTTTCAATGTAATTCCCCCTCCCCATTTTAAACTCTTGGTGTGTTACTTTAAAATATTTGAGTTACAGTCCTTTTTTTTTAATTGATCTCACTTTATTTTCTTCTGTCTTTCCTACTAGTAAGTATTCTTAAGAACAAGGGTTATGTAATTATATTTTGCACTTCTGTGGATGTTAAAGATGCTGTAAAAACAGACATCCGTTTTTCAGATTAGTAGGTATAAACACAGTATTTGAAAATAAAATACCACTGTTGATCTTTCACTCCTTCTTTTTACATGGGTAAAAGTGGAAGATTTGCATGTGTCAATTTTGAAAAAGATTTCTTAATACTTTTAAAGAATTTTTACAAAATCATTAATATGTACTGAAATTGATTTGTGTTTTAGTAGAATCAGGTACTTGCCTGTTACCAAGATTATAAAGTTTGCACTTGAATACATTTTATATTTTTAAGTGCCAATTTGATAGAATAGCATGAAGGTATACATGAATAAAGTATCAACAGAATTTACTTAAAAGAAGTTCTCCTATAGACTTTGATCCTTATTTGGAGGGACATTTTGTTCATACTCTTGGTGCTGAGTGCTGGAAGTGCAGCTAATTGTGAATTTGAAATAAGACCAAGGCCACCAAGTTGATTTACTTAGTCCAACCAGGCAGCTGTTGGGTGGTAATTTTGCCATTTTACCACTGTTCTCTCTCGGAATCAGGGAGTCTTTATTCACTTTTGCATTCCACAAAGCTTTAAAGACTACAGGTGGGTTAAAAATTTTTTAATTAAATGAAGGGAGTTAATGGCATACTCTTAATACTTTTTACTGTCATAAAATGTGTTGCTCAGAACTTCCCTGGTAGCCTGGTGGTTAAGACTGCACTTCCACTGCAGAAAGCATGAGTTCAATCCCCAGTCAGAGACATTCTACATGCCAAGCAGTGCAGCCAAAAGTGATGCCCCGACAAACCAGGAATTCACTGTTACACCACACTTCAGTGTCTGCAGTTCCTTTTGTTTAGTTTATGATAATGAGATAAACATATGCTTAAATCTAGAACCCAAAACACTAGTGGAGTAAGTGGTGGTACTTTCTTTGTGCTGCAAAGTTCTAAGTATTAAAGGTGAAATAACTTGTTTAATCCTCCTACTTCTATTATCCTTTTTGACAGATGAGGAAACTGAAACTCAGAGGCACTAACTTATCCAAAGCCATAGTAAGTGGTGGAGCCAGTTTTCATATCTAGGGGAATCTACCCCTAAATACCTGTTGGTGCTGCTGCTGCTAAGTCGCTTCAGTCGTGTCCAACTCTCTGCGACCCCATAGATGGCAGCCCACCAGGCTCTGGCATCCCTGGGATTCTCCAGACAAGAACACTGGAGTGGGTTGCCATTTCCTTCTCCAATGTGTGAAAGTGAAAGCGAAAGTGAAGTTGCTCAGTCGTGCCCGACTCTTAGCGACCCCATGGACTGCAGCCTAGCAGGGTCCTCCGTCCATGGGATTTTCCAGGCAAGAGTACTGGAGTGGGGTGCTATTGCCTTCTCCGAAATACCTGTACTTAACCATTATGCCTTCCTTTACCACTAGTCATGACCTATTCTGCTTCTCAAGGTCATCCCTTGTCTCTCCTGCACTTGTCTCATGCCCCCTTCGTACCAACTAGGAACTGTCTTTAAAAATGACTACTCTTTCATGCATTCCCACATGCTTTTGCTTCTGTGTGGACCCTGGTCAGGACTTCGCAGCTCCATTCTCTTGGTAGTCTGTGTATGTAGTGACCCTGTGGGTGATGCTGTGACAGACCTGTCTCTATCAGTGAAGAAATGTTTCATTTTTCAGGATCCAGCTTTTCTCCTTGTGAAAGGAGACTGTTTTGTCCTTTTAAAAACATTCACTGACGTTTGAATACCTCCTCTTTTGTGCTACTTGTGTGGCACCAGTATATTCCTTTGTTATTTAAAAATTTTTGTAATAGCTTTATTGAGATATAATTGATACCCTAAAATTCATAATTTTCAGATACACAATTTAGCAATTTTTAGTATAACATAGAGTTGTGCAACTATCACCACTATCCAATTTTAAAACATTTTTATTCTTCTAAAAAGTCACCTTGTAGCCTCTTACTTTCACTCCTATTCTCCCTCCACTAGTCTGCTTCCAGCTCTTGGCAACCACTAATCTGCTTTCTGTCTCAATGGACCTGCCTATTCTGGACATTTCATATCAGTGGAATAATACAATAAGCGGTCTTTTGGAACTGATTTCTTTCACTTAACATAAGTTTTCAAGATTCATCCATGTTATATAGCGTGTGCTTCATTCCTTTTTATTGCCAAATACGGAACTGAATGCTCTTTTATATGGACTTATCACAGTAAAAAAATGCATTCATTAGTTGATGGACATCAGATGATTACACTTTTTGGCTATTATGAATAATATTACTATGAATATTTGTCTAAAATATATATATGGATGTATGTTTTGGGGTTTTTTGGGATGTATATCTAGGAGTGGAATTGCTAGGTCATATGATAATTCTGGTGGCTCAGAGGTTAAAGCGTCTGCCTCCAATGCGGGAGACCTCGGTTCAGTCCCTGGGTCGGGAAGATCCCCTAGAGAAGGAAATGGCAGTCCACTCCAGTATTCTTGCCTGGAGAATCCCATGGACGGAGAAGCCTAGTAGGTTACAGTCCACGGGGTCGCAAAGAGTCGGACACAACTGAGTGACTTCACCTGATGATAATTCTGTGTTTA
Source organism: Nanger dama (assembly GCA_917880005.1). Taxonomy (NCBI): domain Eukaryota; kingdom Metazoa; phylum Chordata; class Mammalia; order Artiodactyla; family Bovidae; genus Nanger; species Nanger dama. Next base: position 2,503,742 of record CAKJTW010000040.1, read on the forward strand.
ACAGGAACTGCCAAACTGTTTTCCAAAGTAGTTATGCCATCTTACAATCCCATCAGTAGTCTATGAGGGTTCAGTTTCTCCATAGCCTCACCAACACGTAACTGTCTTTTTGGTTATAACCATCCTAGTGTATGTGATGTGGTATCTCATTGTGGTTTTGATTTATATTTCCCTGTAGAGTAATGACAGAGAGGGCAGTGGCGCCCACTCCAGTGCTCTTGCCTGGAAAATCCCATGGATGGAGGAGCCTGGTGGGCTGCAGTCCATGGGGTCAGTCAGAGTCGGACACAACTGAGTGACTTCACTTTCACTTTTCACTTTCATGCATTGGAGAAGGAAATGGCAACCCCTCCAGTGTTCTTACCTGGAGAATCGCAGGGACAGGGGAGCCTGGTGGGCTGCCGTCTATGGGGTCGTACAGAATCAGACATGACTGAAGCGACTTAACAACATAGAGTAATGATGTTGAACACTGTTTCATGTGCTTATCAGCCATTGGTATGTCCTGTTTGGAAAAAGATCTCTTCAGATCTTCTGCCTGTGTTATTTGGGTTATTTGTCTATTTTTTATTAAGTTATAGGGTTCTTTATTCTGGACACAAATTCCTTCTCAGATATATGTTTTGCAAATATTTTCTTTTGTTCTGTGGATTGTTCTGTTACCTTCTTTGATGGTATACTTTCAAGTAGAATAATTTAAAATTTTGGTGAAATCCGAGTTTATCTGTTTTTTTCTGTTGTTGCTTGTGCTTTTGGTGTCATATCTAAGGGGCCTAACCCAAGGTTGTGAAGATTTACTCCTATGCTTGTTTATTTGTTTTTTTTTCTGTGAGTTTTATAGTTTTAATTCTTACGTTTAGGTCTTTGGTACATACTGAGTTAATTTTTGTATATGATTTGACATAGAACACTCTTCAATTATTGTACTTGTCACAACTGTGATAAAATAATCATTGTTGTGATAGTTATTTTTTTACAAGTGTGCACCTTCTTTAGTTTCTGAGCTCTGTGAAGACAGTGCCTATGTCTTCCTTATTAGGGATTCCTGGTGTTTAGCAGAGTACCCGGCACTTGGGCTTTATTAGGTATTCCTTGTAGTAATTTTTTCTGTGGCTTTGAATGTTTTATCTTGAAGGTACAGAGAAAAAATTGAAGAGAAAATACAGAATATAGATAGTTAATGCATAAGTCCTCATATTTTAGAAAGGATGCATATGCATACTGTAATAAATACAAACTGTGATTGTCTATTTTTTCTCATGATTTCATGTTTCTTTTCTTTAAATAGACTGTCATTGCTAGGTAATTTATATCTTTAGTTGGAAGGAATATATTTGAGCAGGTACTATATGTCAGACACTGTGCTAAGTATTGAAGATGTGAATAAAATAAGGCTTGCTGCTAAGTCACTTCAGTCGTGTCCGACTCTGTGGGACCCCATAGATGGCAGCCCACCAGGCTCCCCATCCCTGGGATTCTCCAGGCAAGAACACTGGAGTGGGTTGCCATTTCCTTCTCCAATGCAGGAAAGTGAAAAGTGAAAGTGAAGTCGCTCAGTCGTGCCCAACTCTTAGCGACCCCATGGACTGCAGCCTACAAGGCTCCTCCATCCATGGGATTTTCCAGGCAAGAGTACTGGAGTGGGGGTGCCATTGCCTTCTCCCAAATAAGGCTTAGCATATGTCATCAAAGATTTTACATACTAGAAAAGAGATGGGAAGTAAACAGTCTGCTTCTCTTCTTCAACTGGAAATGCCCAAGAGCAGTTTAAAATATTTTGTTGTAGTAGTGCTATGGAAAGTAGGATGAAGTATTAATAATGTGTCTGTTCCAAATTTGATGGGATGAATAGGGTATATAATTGCTAGTGCAAGAATCATAGAATGAATATGAGAACCTATATAGCTTGGCTTTGGGGATGTCTTTAATTTCACTACCTTTACGGTCGTATGCAAAGTTACACTAAATCAGATATGGTATCTGTTCTGTACTGTTGGGTTTTCAAGAGAGCTATGTAGAGAAGGATTAAGATGTATTTTTTCTCACTACCAGGTAAATTTGATGAAAATTTATTATGTCTCAAGTTTCTTTTATTCTAAGTAAATTAATTCTCACTAATTTGACTGATACCTTGATAATTTTTATAGTTAAAATTAGTACCATCTGCATATCTTTAGCTAAATATAAAAGTACTGCCCAAGTAATAACTCAATTTTTATAAAAGACAGTTATGAAATATTAAATGTAATTCACAATATACAGTTGAACTAATTTTGCACTACATGTCTAAGATTCTGAAATGTGTTTAAACTCTTCTATCTCATGGCATTTGATACCTGGTCTCAAATGATTTCTCAAATATGTATTTTTAGAATAGAACCTTTCTGGCCCCAGGCTTATACTAACATCTTTCTTACAATGGGCTTGCAGTTGTAAAGTGTTTTGCCAATATTAACTCTTTTCGTCATTGTACTCTGTGACGCTCACAGGGCGGGTATTACTACAGAGGAAGCAGTATGTCATAATGCTTATATGCACAGACTTTGGGACCAGACTTCTAAGTTCAAATTTCCACTTAGTCACTTACCATTTATGTGACCTTGGACAAATTACTTAACCTCTCTTTGCCTCAGTTTCCTCATCTTACAAATGAGGTGAAAATAGGACCAAAGTTGTTGCTGAGATTAAATGGCTTTGTATATATGTGGTGCCTTGAGCAGTGCTTGGCCATAGCATGCATGTATATGCTCACTGTTACTGTTATTGTTTATATCCAGTAGATGGTTAAGGAAATAGAGGCTCTTTGAGGGAAGGAATTTTTTCATTCTTACCACTATTAAGTAATAGAAATCAGATTCTTATCCTGTTTTTGCCTTGACTCTTTAAAGCAATAGGATTTTTGTTATTAAGTAACTGTTGAATGAATGTTTGTATGAATTGGGGGAAAATCCTATGTTACCTGTGGTTTGGAAGATTGAACTGTAGAGTAGGAGCTCTGCTGAATTGAAACTTTAATTTGACTTCCAAGATTTTCCAATCAAAGGGAAAGATAAATGCTATAAATATCACTTGTGTGTGGAATCTAAAAAGTAAAACAAATGAATGGATATGCAAAAGAGAAACAGATTCAGAGATATAGAAAATAAACTTGTGGTAGCCAAGGACAGAGAGAAAAGGGGCGAGGCAAACAAGAGATACTAGATTAACAAATACAAACTGCTATATATAAAATAAACAAGATTATACTGATAGCACAGAGAATTATACCTATTATCTTGTAGTAGCCTATAATGGAGTATAATCTATAGAAATATTAAATCGCTATGTGTGTGCTCAGTTGCTCAGTCATGTCCTATTTTTTGTGACCCCATGGATGGTAGCCATCCAGGCTTCTTTGTCCATGGAATTCTTCAGGCAAGAATCCTGGAGTGGGTAGCCATTCCCTTCTCCAGGGGACCTTCCCGACTCAGGGATCAAATCTGGGTCTCCTGCTTTGCAGGTGGATTCTTTACCATCTGAGTTACCTGGGAGGCCCCAGATATTGGCATTATTGAGCCACAAATCACGGCATGCCTGGGAAGTCCTATGAACAGAGGAGCCTGGTGGGCTATAGTCCATGGGGTTACAAAGGGTTTGTACAACTTTGCAACTGAGCACATACGCATGGTGACAACATTTAAGCTCTACTCTTTTTTTTTTTTTTAAGCTCTACTCTTTTAGCAAGTTTCAAGTATGCAACACAGTGTTATTAACTGTAGTTACCCTGCTGAAACTTTGATTCTCAGAAGTTTATACCCTTTGACAAGAAACTTCTTTAAAAACATTAGTTTTTCTAAATTTAACCTGCGATAACGTTCTACTAATAAAGAAACAAATTATGTGATGCTCTGAGAAGTTACAATTGTGACTAAAGGTATTAGAGAGACATTAAAGGTTCTCTTCTTACCCTCAATCTTTCCCAGCATCAGGGTCCTTTCCAGTGAGTCGGCTCTTTTCATCAGGTGGCCAAATTTCTGGAGCTTCAGCTTCATCATCAGTCCTTCCAATGAATATTCAGGACTAATTTCATTTAGGATTGACTGGTTTGATCTCCTTGCAGTCCAAGAGACTCTCAAGAGTCTTCTCCAGCACCACATTTCAAAAGCATCAATTCTTTGGCACTCAGCCTTCTTTATGGTCCAACTCTCACATCCACACATGACTACTGGAAAAACCATAGCTTTGACTATACAGACCTTTGTTGGCAGAGTGATGTGTCTGCTTTTTAATACACTGTCTAGGTTTGTCATAACTTTTCTTCCAAGGAATAAGCGTCTTTTAATTTCATGGCTGCAGTCACCATCCACATGAGAGCTGAAATATTCATAAAATTTTACAGTGTTAGGAAATGATAGAGTATATGTTCATGGTAGCTTTGAAAATAAATGTCATTTGATATAAATTCTGTTGGCTAATTACCTGCCATTTTTATATGATAAATAAACAGAGTATTTGTCATCTTTGTGTTTATTGCTAATGTCATATTTTTTTAATGTGACTTCTGATAAAATGTAAGAATGAACTATCCTTTTAAGTTTCTCAGGCCTACAAGTACAAAAAAATTATTTAACAATGTACTTTTAAGTCATGTTACTAAGAAGTGTTCTCTAAGACTGCAGCTTGCAATAGGGCATAGATGGTTTGAAGGTAATTTAGAAGTGGTTTGGGAATACTGCTAATTGAAGGATTGAAACCAGCTGTGAGATTTCGATAGGAAATTGTCTTTCCTTCCTGCAGTATTTTAAACATGTAACTTTACATTTTTGAAGGAAGATTTATTTTGAAGCTTACCTAGCATTTGTTAGCATATTGAGAAGTATTCTGGCTTAGTAGTATGCATCATTTAATCTTTTGGTTTGCTTATGTGTGTTGTATCTACTATAAGGTTTTTTTTTTTAGTTTTGGTAAATTACACATAATATAAAATTTGCAGTCTTAATCATTTTTAGATGTACAGCTCAGTAGTGTTACATTGTTGTGCAGCCAGTCTGCAGAACTTTTTCATTTTTGCATAACAATCTCTAAGCCCATTAAATGACAACTATTTCCATCTCTCCCCCAACACTGGCAACCACTGTTCTTTCTGTCTCTATTAATTTGACTACTCTAGATACCTCAGATAAGTGCAGTTATACAGTATTTCTCTTTTCCTGAGTTGCTTTTTTCACTTAGCATAGTGTCCTCCAGGTTCATCCAGGTTGTACCATGTGTCAGAATTTCCTTCCTTTTTAAGACTGAATAATATTCCTACCTATATACATATATAGGTATTTTTGTTATTCCTTCATAAAAATGTTATGAAATATGAAAAAATGTGAAAATATGGAAAATATAAAAATATGAAATTATTCATAGCAAAAACACACATCGTATTTTTGTTATTCCTTCATTTATAGATGGAAATTTGAGTTCCTCTCAACCTTTGACTGTTGTGAATAAAGCTGCTTAGAACATACATGTACAAGTGCTACTTTTCAATTATTTTGTGTATATATGCTGATGGAATAGCTGAATCGTATGAGAGTTCTTGTTTAAATTCTTTGAGGAACTCCTGTGCTGTTTTCCATAGCAACTGCACCATTTCCCTCCAGTAATGTATATGTTCCAATTTCTGTCCATCCTTGTTAACACTTATGTAGGTTTTCTTTCTTTTTTCTCATTAAATATTACTATTGCATTGAGTGTGAAGTGGTATCTCATTGTGGTTTTGATTTGGATTTCCCTAAGGATTAATCTGGTCCCATCACTTCATGGGACATAGATGGGGAAACAGTGGAAACAGTGTCAGACTTTATTTTGGGGGGCTCTAAAATCACTGAAGATGGTGATTGCAGCCGTGAAATTAAAAGACACTTACTCCTTGGAAGGAAAGTTATAGTCAACCTAGATAACATATTAAAAAGCAAAGACATTACTTTGCCAACAAAGGTCCGTCTAGTAAGGCTATGGTTTTTCCCGTGGTCGTGTATGGATGTGAGAGTTGGACTGTGAAGAAAGCTGAGTGCCAAATAATTGATGCTTTTGAACTGTGGTGTTGGAGAAGGCTCTTGTGAGTCCCTTGGACTGCAAGGAGATCCAGCCAGTCCATCCTAAAGGAGACCAGTCCTGAATGTTCATTGGAAGGACTGATGCTGAGGCTGCAACTCCAATACTTTGGCCACCTGATGCAGAGTTGACTCATTGGAAAACACCCTGATGCTGGGAGGGACTGGGGGCAAGAGGAGGAGGGGACAACAGATGATGAGATAATTGGATGAAATCACTGACCCAATGGACATGAATTGAGCAAGCTCCGGGAGTTGGTGAAGGACAGGAAAGCCTGGCATGCTGCATTTCATGATGTCAGAAAGAGTCAGACATGACTGAGTGACTAAACAGCAAACAACAATAATGGTACTGCACTGGTAACTATTTCCAGAGTTGTTTCTGGGAGAAAGTAGCACTCATTTTCAAGCTCCTTTATGGAAATCTCCATTTTCTGCCACAACTGCTAGCTGCTTTGTGGTACACGTTTATTACTGATTAGACTTTTACTCCTTGGAAGGAAAGCTATGACCAACCTTGATAGCATTTTCAAAAGCAGAGACATTACTTTGCCAACAAAGGTTCTTCTAGTCAAGGCTATGGTTTTTCCCGTGGTTGTGTATCGATGTGAAAGTTGGACTGTGAAGAAACCTGAGTGCCGAAGAATTAATTGATGCTTTTGAACTGTGGTGTTGGAGAAGACTCTTGAGAGTCCCTTGAACTGCAAGGAGATCCAACCAGTCCATCCTAAAGGAGATCAGTCCTGGGTGTTCATTGGAAGGACTGATGCTAAAGCTGAAACTCCAATACTTTGGCCACCTGATGCAAAGAGCTAACTCATTGGAAAAGACTCTGATGCTGGGAGGGATTGGAGGCAGGAGGAGAAGGGGACGACAGAGGATGAGATGGCTGGATGCATCACCAACTCGATGGACGTGAGTATGGGTGAACTCCGGGAGTTGGTGATAGACAGGGAGGCTTGGCCTGCTGCAGTTCATGGGGTCTCAAAGAGTTGGACATGACTGAACGACTGAAGTGAACTGAGAGTTTTTTATTTTGGCTCAAAGTACTATATATATATCTAACTTTTAAAATTTATGACAGGTTTATTCCAGAAAGGTTATTAATGATTTTCAGTTCTTTTGAAAACACTGTGAGGGTGTATGTACATCAGATGGAATTGCTCATGTTATTCCAGATATGTTTGCTATCATTGTTCTTAGTGAGGTAAACAAAAGAGCCTGGGAAATAATCCTTTGGTTGGCATTTAAAATCAAACCAAAACAGAAACTGATATCTTTTCCCATCTTCCATTAAGAGTGTAGCTATTGTTATGAATTTTGGCAATAAATGACATCATTGAGGTCTTGTAGTTTATGATGTCCTCTGCCAGGGAAATCTTGAAAATGTTTTACTGTTATAGCAAATTTCACACTAAGTCATATTTCAAAAAGTCATTAATACAAGTTCTGGACAAAGAACAGTTACCATCAAGTGATATGCTACCAAAAGATGGATTGCTACTATTTTAGATGATTTAGTTGTGCCAATTATATGGGCTTTTTATGAGTTATGCCCTACATGATTTCCAGTAAAACTTTGATTTTAAATGTAAACAATATCTATTTAAATATTTAATTTACTCCTAATGTAAATACTAAGTTGTTCTGTGTTCTTGTAAGTTTTTTCTTTAAATGTCAAAAATTGTCTATATATAGGCACATTCTGCATTGAACTCAGTGAAATAATTTTCATCCTTCCTTTTGGTGACAGTGTTTCTCTTTCCTGAGTGATAAAATAGTCATTGGTTATGAAATGATAATAATAGACTCTTGTCTAAGTAAAAATTTGAACTGTTCTCCTGTTTCTTGTAAGAGTACTTAGCACCTTTACATCAGTTTTTATTACTTACAAATATTGTCAACTGCAAAAGAAGCAGTGGTTTACGTAATTAATATAGAGGTAGTCCAGAATTCATTTGATCAACTTTTAAATTATTTTGAAATTTGTGTTGGAATATTGGTATATCTGAGATTGGTGTGTGTGGGACTTTGTAAGAGATAGTGAACCATTCTGTAATATCTTTCTCTTGAAATAAACTGCAAGCTCTCTTGCAGTTCCTTGGGTTACTGTGAAGTCAGTGTTTTTGTGCAGTGCCTCTGGGTTCCTGATCTCCTTCTTTACTGACCTGTGGTGCTAATGAACTATAGCCAGTTTCAGAGGCAAGCAAATCTAAAACAAAACCATCTTTATTTCTCTATACTTGCAACTTTATATGTACTTTTTAGTCTGGGACAGGATCATTTGGTCTTGAAAGGTTTTTACTTTATCTTTGACTGTCACTCAGCAGACTCACCTGATGGATAGCACCTACCTGTTCTTTATAGACATGTTAACTAAAGATTATCTAATGTGATTTACAAGGTAGACATTGTAATGGCCATTAATTCACTCTAAAAACTTTTGTGTGCCTGCCATATACCAGGTGTTTTATAGATTAGGGACCTAGAGACAACATGTGTGTGTTTATGTGTGTGTACTCACAGTCTTTGAGAAGTATCTGCTTTGCAATTTGTTTAGGGAATGGTGTGTAGAGAGAGGTCAAAAACTACAGTGTATTATGATAGGTTCTGTGGGCCTTCCCAGGTGGCTCAGTGGGTACAGAATCCACCTGGAATGCAGGAGATGCATGCAGACATGGTTTTGATCCCTGAATTGGGAAGATCCCTGGGAGGAGGGTATGGCAACCCACTTCTGTATTCTTGCCTGGAGAATCCCATAGACAGAGGAGCCTGGTGGGCTACAGTCCATGGGGTCACAAAGAGTCGGACACTGCTGAAGCAACTGAGCATGCACACAGGAGACAAGGTGAGGTTGTTATGGGAGTACAGTATTCTTGCCTGGAGAATCCCTATGGACAGAGGAGCCTGGTGGGCTACAGTCCATGAGGTAGCAAAGAGTTGGACATGACTGAGTGACTAAGCATAGCACAGCATAGAAGGGTTATTTAACTTAGAGTTTGAAATGTTGAGAAATGCTTCCCAGAGTAGGTCACATCTGAATTGAGTCTTAAAGGGTGAGTAGAAATTAGCCAAACAAAGAGGAGAAGCCTAGAAATAGACTAATATGACCAGAGAGACAGGAGCTATGGCTTAGAATAAATGGTGGCTGTCACTTATTGAGCACCTACTTTGTGCCAGACTCTGTATTATGGCCTTTACAACACTTACTTCACAATAACGTAATGGGCAGATGTTGTTATCCTCTTTGCAAATAAGGAAACTGAGAGTCATTACTCTTCTGAGGTTATGACAGGGTTAATGAGTTTCAGAGCTTGATTTTAAACCCCTAGATTTTCTGGCTTTTTGTCAAGGCTGATTCCTCCCAAGAAGGAACATTTTTCAAGGTGGAGGAAATAGTTACGAAGTTATCATGCTGATGAAAAGTCAGATGTGCAGGTTAAGGTCTGTGAAGTGTCCTGGGGCATTAATAGTATTTATTCATTCAAGAAATATTTACTAAGAGTCCCTTAAGTGCTAAAAACTCTTGCTAGGCATTAGGAATTAAATGACAAATGCTTAAATGGTAGAGGCAGAAGGTGAAAGAAAGTAGAGGCACTGAGTGTAAATGTAGTGTAAGGAAAGAAAAGATAAAAGATAATGATACAGCAGTAAACAGGGGGAAATTAGTGTGCGCGTGTTTTAATATGGGAAGTACTTTAATTGTTCATATGCTGAGAAGAAAGAGCCATAGTAGGGGAAAGATTTAAGATAAACTAGAATGGACTGGTGATTGATTGGTTCATCAGTGATCCTGAAGAAGGAGGGAAGTCAGAAACCAAAGTCTATAGATTGCACATGTTTAGTTAAGTAGATTGCAAGATAATCCTAGCATGAAATTGTAATGACTGTATAATTTTAGTATAGTTACCCTACACTTGGATAATGGAGACTTGATTAAACAATGAAACTTCTAATGTAAATGATCACTGTGACCTCTTATGTCTGGTTTATGCATCCATTGTCTCTATCTCTCCATTGTTCTGTCCATACCCTTTTTAACATAGCATGCAGAGTTATTTGTGTTTCCCTCTTGGGAGGGGAGATGAGTAGAGGCTGTGTCTAATGCTACTTAGCATCTGGTATAATCCCACTTTAATAAAGGCTTTTTGAATTGGTCAGTCACTGAATTCCATATTTGTACCATTTGAATATTAGGTTTTTGTTTTTAAGCTTTTATGGATTAAAAGGTATATATCCTGTGCAAATTCTAAGACAGATGTATTGTCTATTATAAGTTAAGTGCATAAATACTTTAAGGTATGCCCAAGTACCAATGAAAAGAAGACTTTAAGAATTTTCTGTGTGGAGAGGATCTTAAAGTTTCATACAACCTAAAGAATTTCTTAGGTTTAGCATTTTAGAAATATAAGATAAATTTATTATCAGCTCAGAGTGACCAATTGTAATCTATCTAGAAGTTCAGAAATGATACACTCACTTTTTATTTCCAATTTTTAAAGTTTTGTGTTAAAAAGCCAGTGATGCAATTTTCAAAAATTAAATTTCCTGTGAATGTATGTAGTTCCTCTCAAATATAGTATATTACTTTTTAATGTCATGGAATTTTCTTTTTCAGAATCCTGTCCGAAAGATCCCTGACTCACATGAAATAACGCTAAAGCATGGCACTAAGACAGTAAGTTTTAAAAATTTAATTATTTTCCTTCAATAACAGGGCTCTCATGGAAAAGTGAACTAATATGATATACTTATATTAAGGCCATTATACAATCAACTAATATCACAAAAAAATTGTGATAGACATTTCCTTAATGATGGACATTAAGGAAAACAGATTACCTTTCTGTTCAGTCAAAATAGCCATTGCATTTCATTTAAAATAGGAACACTTATTCATTAAGGAAATTGTTATTGTTAAGGAAATTGTCATTGTTATTGTTGGCTTTAAAATCTCTTTCTTCAATATAGGAACACTGTAAATGAAAGAAAGAAATGAAACTCAGATACTTTTTTTTATTATAGTGTGGGAAAATTTTCTCATTACCCTTAGCTTCATTTCTGTATCAGTAAGAGGCCTGACTTCATTTTTTAGGTGGATGTTGAGATAAGAAATGAACATAAGCTTAGTATGACTGTAAAGATTACATTCCTTAGATTTATGGATTATGTTTTATAATTGTCACATTTATTTATGTTATTTAAAAATTCAGTACAGTTCAGTTCATTTGCTCATTCGGACACAAGCCCATGAATCGCAGCATGCCAGGCCTTCCTGTTCATCACCAACTCCCAGAGTCCACCCAAACCCATGTCCATTGAGTCGATGATCCCATCCAACCATCTCATCCTGTGTTGTCCCCTTCTCCTTCTGCCCTCAGTCTTTCCCAGCATCAGGGTCTTTTCAAGTGAGTCAGCTCTTTGCATCAGGTGGCCAAAGTATTGGAGTTTCAGCTTCAATATCAGGCCTTCCAATGCACACCCAGGACTGATTTTCTTTAGGATGGTCTGGTTGGATCTCCTTGCAGTCCAAGGGACTCTCAAGAGTCTTCTCCAACACCACAGTTCAAAAGCATTTTACATTTTTAATTTAAAAATTAAAGCGATGTAAAAATTTTGGGGTGTAAGATGAAATCATTTTGCCAAGTCACCTCAGTCATGTCCGACTCTTTGTGACCTCATAGACTGTGTGATCTCATAGTCTGGAGCCCGCCAGGCTCCTCTGTCCTTGAGATTTCCCAGCAAGAATACTGGAGTGGGTTGCCATTTCATTCTCCAGGGAATCTTCCTGACCCAAGGATGGAATCCACATTTCTTAAGTTTCCTGCATTGGCAGATGGGTTCTTTATCACTAGTGCCACTTATTGTAAAAAAAAGATTTAATAGTGTTTTATTAAAAATGATAGTTGAGTGAATGAAACTTGCTTGTGAATGAATAAAAGAATAAATTTATCTTTGTTTCACTTTAAAATGAAGCAACCTATTTTTCTAATACATGTCTGACATGTAAAGAAGTAAAATCCCATAATGAGGCAGAAAAACATCAATCAATAGAGATAGGTCCAGAAATAATGCAAATGATAGAATTAATAGCCGTGCATGCTAAAATATGATATTCTCCCTACTGAAATTTTTACTTTTGAAAATACTGTTTCCATAAAATGGTTATAAAGTACAGTGGGTTTATTATTTTAAATGAAGTAAACAATAAATATTATAAATGTCTTAATTTTGATTTTTGCTATGGTAAATACTGCCACATATAACTTGCATAAACAGATATTTTTAGGGGTTCTCAAAAGATTTTGAGTGTAAAAGGTCTTGAAACCAAAATATCTGAGAATTGCTGCCTTTCACTGCTGCCATTTCCATCTAGTTCTTTATACTATACCTACTTTTTATTAAATCACATTTTTATATTTTTATTCTGAAATCATGAAAGAATTTTACTAATTTCATGTTTTTCAGTAAATAAAATTATAGACTACTGGAAAATCCCATGGACGGAGGAGCCTGGTAGGCTGCAGTCCATGGGGTTGCTAAGAGTCAGACACGACTGAGCGACTTCACTTTCACTTTTCACTTTGATGCATTGAAGGAAATGGCAACCCACTCCAGTGTTCTTGCCTTGAGAATCCCAGGGATGGGGGAGCCTGGTGGGCTGACGTCTATGGGGTTGCACGGGGTTGGACATGACTGAAGTGACTTGGCAGCAGTAGCAGCAGTACTTAAAAAGGAAGCTTTCCTGTCATTTAGAGATTTTTGCAACAGATAGTTCTGTTAATAACAGATAAATAATACATTTTATTTAAATATTCATATTTTTCAAAGCAAATTTTGTCTTTAAAAATGTGTATAATTACAATTTAAAAAGTAAAATAAATTATGCAATTTAAACAATACCTTATTATTTTACACATTAAAAATCAGAGCTTATAGTTGTACTATTAGGTTAACTTTTTTTTTTTGCAGTCCTGCCTCTGCAAAGGGCATGTATTTCAATTTCTTAGAAATAGGTCTGTTTTTATATGTCTGTTGTTTTTTTTTTAAACTAGTTTTTGTAAAAATGTTTACACATTCACAGAATTATAGAGAATACTGAAAGGAATTCCCATATATTTGTCTCTGAGCCTTACCAGTTGTTGACATAAGGCCTATCTTGTTTCCTGTATACTTTACAATTCTAATAAACCTCCTTTCCCCCATGCCATCTGCCTACCTTGTGGGGTTGTTTTAAGCAAATTCCAGATTTCTTATGATTTCTTCTGTAACTTAACTTTTTATGTCTATTTAGAGAATTCATTTATAGTAACTATCTGTATGGGCTGCCCTTTCTTTATTTCAAACTGTGATCCTTTTTCTGTCTCATATATAATCAGTTCAGTTCAGTTGCTCAGTCGTGTCTGACTCTTTGCGACCCCATGAATTAGAGCACGCCAGGCCTCCCTGTCCATCACCAACTCCCGGAGTTCACTCAGACTCACGTCCATCGAGTCAGTGATGCCATCTAGCCGTCTCATCCTCTGTCGTCCCCTCCTCCTGCCCCCAATTCCTCCCATCATCAGAGTCTTTTCCAGTGAGTTAACTCTTCACATCACGTTTATTATGCAGTCAAAATGCAGTTCTTTCCTTCTGAGAGACAGTAGATCCAGGGACTAACTACTTTGATGAGAATGTTAAATACAGCTTAAGAACAGTGAGCTACACATTGGATATTTGTATATGAGTTGGACTTCAGAAAGTTAACAGGGAAAGCAAATAGTTTATGGAACCAGTATAAGTGATAATATAATGTGGCTAGTTACTTATAAACTCATGTTTAAAAATAATTATTTAAGGTGACTATACTTAGCGTCATTTAGCCATATTCACAAGATAATAATTTCCACTTTGCTCTGTTTTGTTAAATTGATTTATGGTTCCTATTCACATGACTCATTTTGGTAATTTTAGATTCATATGTTCTTCATTTAGTAACAGTCAAACAATCTTAAAAGGCTTTCTCAAAATCTTTTACTGAAAAAGTGAGTTGTTTTTAAGATACCTACTTATATTCTAAGGCAACTTAGTGTATCATATGAAATTGCAGTGATAGCTATTCAGAGTACATGGTAGAGAAGCTGGGATGAAACTGGTGATTAGATTAAATTAAAATAGATAGCCAGTGGGAGTTTGTATGTCCCAGGGAACCCAAAGCTGGTGCTCTGTGACAACCTGGAGGGATGGGGTGGGGAGGGACGTGGGAGGGGGTGTTCAGGAGGAAGGGGACAAATGTATGCCTATGGCTGATTCATGTTGATGTATGGCAAAACCCATCACAATATTATAATTATCCTCCAATTAAAATAAACTAAAAAAAAATTTTTTTGTATTTGAAAGAAATAGTACTCATAATAACAAAGTCAAATGATTTAGAAGGTCCATTTTTACTTTTCATAAGTAACAGCAGTTAGTGATCTATATTTTCAGCGCTTATAAGTTAGGAAGTAGGGTTAGAGAGGAGAAGGAAATGGCAACCCACTCCAGTATTCTTGCCTAGAGAATCCCATGGATAGGGGAGCCTGGTGGCCTGCCATCTATGGGGCTGTACAGAGTCAGACACGACTGAAGTGACTTAGCAGCAGCAGCAGGGTTAGAGAAATGAAATGGGGGTTATAATAGACTATAAATAGTTTCTCACCATTTAATTTTTTTTTTTTTTTAAATAATAGGTTTCTGCTTTGGGTCTGGATCCCTCAGGTGCCCGTTTGGTGACTGGAGGGTATGACTATGATGTTAAATTTTGGGATTTTGCTGGAATGGATGCTTCTTTTAAGGCATTTCGATCCCTTCAGCCCTGTGAATGGTATGTATTATGCAACTTAATATCTTCATTTTTGAAGACAGAGTCTCTGGTCATTTTACTTCCATTTATGATGATTTTTATCAGAATACTGTAAGTTTACATGACTGTATTCTACCTTCCTTATTCAGATGAAAGGAAAGTATACCTTTTATTTTAGTAAGTTCCCTTTAGTTACATGAATCTGTTCTAAAAACATTTTCTGTCTTTTGTTGTGCTTTTTTAAAAACATGTGTTTAATTGGAAATTGTTACTTTGTCTAGCTTAAAACACTTCAGCACCTACTGTGTAATATTGTATATATATGTGTATAGCATACGTTAAGCCAACAGGCAAGTGCTAGTCGGTGCTGCTCTGTGCAGGTACGGTCAGCTAGTACTGTATCATAAAGGGCTTCACATGTTGCTACTGTAAGCCACCCTCTTGTTTCTGTTTTTGACCATCTTTGATCTTTTAGCTTATTGGATATCAGAAATGGATTTTATTGGTGAAACTTGTTAACTTGCATGATGTATATTGTAAACGAGCTTTCAATGAGGAGATTTAAAAATATTCAAGATATGTGGATTAGCTGAAGTTATTCAGAAACAGTTCCACTCTTACGTCAATGGGGTATAAATCTAGTTTTGTCTTCAACCTCAACTTGTAGGGTTAATGTCTTTTTGCTTAATGTCCACTTGTAAACTCTGGGTTCCATTAACTGTATGGAGAAAGTTCCTGTCCCTGGACTGTCGAGTGTTTGCTTCCGTGAACCTTTTGTGATGAAAGTGATGGTTAAAGCATCTAAACGAGATGCCGGGATTTTTCTGCAGCCTGTCTGAAGTAAAGATTTGAAAATTCGCTAAATAGATCATGTCAAATAAATAATCAATTGGAAAGGAAAAGACAACAAAAAGAAAATTTAAAAAAGCCCTCCAGTATCTCCAATGATGGCTGTATTTAAAATAGCTCTGATGATTTAAAATAGTGATATTTATCTTGAAGTTAGTATGATGACCTTTTGAAAATGTACATAAAATATGTTGTTTATATCCCTTTTCCCACATAATAGTCTCTCGGTACATAAAGGGATTATGCTTTCCTTCTATCTTTCCAGCTATAAGGTGACTTGTTCAGGACTATCCAGTGCTTTTTTTAAAATTTGTATGTACCAGGTCTTAGTTGCAGCATGTGGGATCAGTTCCCTGGGTTCCCCAGGGATCGAACCCAGGTCGCCTGCATTGAGAGCGTGGGGTCTTAGCCACTGGACCACCAGGGAAGTCCCTATTCAGTGCTTTGTTAATAATCAGCTCTGAAGAGAATACATGTCTCATGAGTTTCAAGCCAGTGCTCTATTATTTATTAAAATGTGTCATTTGCTATGCTGTTATAATTGAAAATGAAGGAGAAAACCAAGAATAAGCTTATTTTCTCCTCTGCAATTAAATTGTTGGATCCTGTATGTAATTTTGAGCTATCAAAAGTTTAGATGGGAAGAAATAGAATTCTTGACAACACATAAAATGAATATAAAACTCTAAAATTGCAGATATTATGTGAATATTACTCCTTTAAATCATGGCAACTATTTAACTTTACCATCACTTGCTCCTGATCTCTAAGTAATGTGACTGTGCTTTTTATGATTTTTTTTTTTGATTCGTGCGTATATAGTAAATTGCTTCAGTCGTGTCCAACTCTGTGTGATCCTATGGACTGTGGCCTGCCAGGCTCCTCTGTCTGTGGGATTCTCCAGGCAAGAATCCTCCATGAGATTCTCCGGGCGAGAATACTGGAGTGGGTTGCCATTTCCTCCTCCAGGAGATCTTCCCAACCCAGGGATCAAATCTTTGTTTCCTGCAGTTCCTGGCATTGCCAGGCAGATTCTCTACTGGTGAACCACTGGGGAAGCCTTTTATTGACTCAGTGTATATTTTATATCTTATTTACCTATTCATCTATAATTCACTTTTTACCGTAAACAATTGCAAATGGAAAGACACTTGGATTAGTATAATAGCCATCTACTCTGCCTAGATTTAGCAGTTATAAATAGCTTTTTATTTATTTATTTCAGCTCATTTTTGTAATTTTCGAATTATTTAAAAGTGAAGATACTGTTTTTATAACAAAACAGAAATAGACTCATGGATGGGGAGACTCAACCAGTGGTTACCAGTGAGGGGTGGGGAGAGGGGTGACATAGGGGTATGGGATTAAGGGGATACAGACTACTGTGTATAAGATAAATAGACAACAAAGTTATATTGTATAACATAAGGAAATACAGCCATTAGTTTGTAGTAATTTTAAATGGAGTATAATCCATAAAATATTGAATTGCTCTGTTATACACCTAAAACTAATATTATAAATCAACTATAATATTAAAAAAAAAACACAGACCTTTCACTTTGAAATACTTCAGTGTGTTCCCTTTAAAATGACAGATGCTTTCTATGTAAATGTAGTTCCATTATTACTTTTAACAAAATTCTTTAGAATTCCTCAGTATTTCTAATTAACATGCCATATTTAAATCTCCTCATTTACTCTCAAAATGTGTTTTAATGCTGGTTTGTCAGACATGGATCCAATCAAGTAATACACATCTATTTTGTACCTCTCTTACTTATCTTTTAATCTATAGTGACCCTTCCTTAACCATTTTCTTTCCTATAACTTTGTTAAAAGACAGGTCTAGTTGTCCTCTATAAGATTTTTCCTTCCTGATTTTCTAATTGCTTCCTTTTGATATCATCTAGGTTTTTCTTTATCTCCTGTATTTCCTATAGAAGATCCAAAGGCTTGATTGTAATCTATATTGTCTAATATCAGGTGGCATGTATTAATCTGGTTGTTATCACGATTAAGAAATTAAGACTGATCCCTGGGGTAAGTTGGAATATCTGATTCCTCCATTGTAAAGTTAATATTACATACTTGAGATAGGTAAGAACTTTGTAGGAAAATACCTTGGTACCATGTTAATATCCAGATTGTTTTCATCCTTTCAATTAATAAGTTAGCATCCATTGATTATTCATACCTGAATCATTTATTTTGTTTCATTGAGTACTGGAAGATAGTGGTTTTCTAATTCTGCTATTTCATCTAATTTTACTTATTGGCATTCTTCTAAAAGAAGTAGTTTTTCTTCAGTAACTGATATTAATTGATTCCCCTGAAACAATTCCTGCTGAAGAGTCAGGATAAATGCTTAGTTATTACCCTTTTGTTACTCATTTTTAGCTTACAGATTAGTGTTGTTAAATGAGTTGTTGCTATTGGTGATGATGATTGTGTTTTTTTCTTTTGCAATTACCGGTATTTATGATTTTCAAATTTTCCTGTGTTTCAGTCAGTTGGAGTCTTTTTTTTTTTTTTTTTGGTGTTTAAGTTGTCCAAGATTTGGCCAGTGGGAGTCCCTGATTGCTATGTTTTGACATGACCTTGTTAGTCTTTAAAAGCTTACTTATTATCCTAGTACGTGCCTTTCCAAGACCCAGAGTGAGGATTTTTCCACAGACAACTGTTTTGTTATGGGAGTGATATTCAAAGACTAAATCTGGTTGCTGCACATGTTCACTGATATTGGGGTATCATTACTTCTTGAACTTTTCAGTTGAAAGAGGTGAAAAACATAGGTATGTGAGCTCAAATGAAGAGGTCATTTGATATTTCCAGTTCAAAATTTTAGTAAACTTTTAATTTCAGAATATTTTTTAATTTACAAAAAGCTATAAGGTAGTCTAGAGTTCAAGTACACCCCTAACCCAGTTCCTCATATTATTAACATCTTACATTACCACATCACATTACACCTGTGACAGTTAAGCCAAGGTTGGTGCATTACCATTAGTTCAACTGTAAACTTTATTTGGGTTTCGCTTTTTAAAAACCAATATCTCTTCTAAGATACTACATTACGTTTAGTCTTCAGGTCTGTCTAGTATCCTCTGGTTTATAATAGTATCTCAGTCTTTCCTTGTTTTTTCATGACCTGGACAGTTTTGAGGTGTACAGGACATGTATTTTGTAGAATATTGTTTGATTTATTATTATCTTTTAAATGATGTTTTTCTCATGGTTAGACTGAGGCTATGGGTTTTGGGGCTGAATATCACAGAGGTGAAGTGCCCTTAACACATTTTAGAGGTACACGCTATCATGTTTGTAAGATTTCTCCATTGTAGCGTTAATTTTTTCCTCACTTTTCCATATGCCATTCTTTGGAAGCAAATCAATAAATGCTGCTCACATTTGGGAGAGTGGAAAAATTACGCTCTACCTCCTGGAGGGGATGATAATTACATAAAACACTTGGAATTCTTCTGTAATGGTCAGATCTTTGAGTTTTGCTAATTGCAAATTTGATAAATGTGCAGTAAGTTCTTAATTAATAACTTGATAAATATTGCAAGAGGCAGACTTTGGTGTGCCATTAGAAACCCTTTTTTTTGACATTGATTTGCTAAACAGCTTTTTAGATGAAGTTATTCACTCATATGAGAATCTATGCATACCAGTTACTCAGCTGAGTTCTTCTTTTGTCACTCATCTGCATTATTTCTATTTTCTCTGAAAGAAAACTTGAGGGACTCTATTTTCAAAATATAAAAGCACAGTGTGCTGTTTTCAGACCATCTCCTCACCTATAATAAAAGATGTCAGAATTTGGCTGATATCCAAGAGGCAGCATTATGATGAATAAGTGGGTGTCAAAGATGTATTCACACCCAGAGGAGCCCCAGAGCCATTCAGGAGGGGAGGCAGAAGTTCTCAGTTTAGGGGTGAGACTGAGGCAAGGTGTTCTAGATTTGGGGCACCTCTGATGAATTTTGCTCAAGGACTGATGCTGTAATATTCTTAGCCTCATTCTCACTCTCCTGGGACACCTTGAAAAGAGTGATGTTAAATGTTTTCTTGATCTGCCAATATAAAAGTCACATTAAAAAAACCCACTTTTGTTGTTCAGCTTCTTTTGAGGCATCCTTTGGTATTTTGAAGTCATTTAACTTTGTTTTGGACTTTTGCCCCGTATCAATATTAGGTTTATGGATCTCTAGTTTCTAAAGTCTTCTTTTGTCATTTAGTGAAAATCAGTATCACATTTTCTCTGATCCAATCTGCTAGTCACTTTTTACTTTCTTTGTTTGCTCACAGATTCTTAATAATTATGTATTTATATAGATTTAAAAATTATTGATAGAATCCTTAAGATCACAAACCCTTCTGTTGTATTCTCTATGCAAAAAAATGTAGATGAAGTAAAACTTTTCATAAAATATTGAGGATTTTGAATCAGTTCAGTTCAGTTCAGTTCAGTCGCTCAGTCGTTTCCAACTCTTTGTGACCCCATGAATTGAATCATTTAGATAGTGCAAAATAAGAATTTCTTTTTTTTTAAAGAATTAATCTTCAGCCCACTTAAAGATGACTACTCTCTATTCTCTTCTTTTGAAAACAGTTTTATTAATGAAGTACTACATAAAGTTATGTTTTCATTCTGAAATTAAAACATTTCAGATAAAACTAAAGTTCTTTATCATCTTCATTTTAATCTTTTCCCCAGGTTTTATCACTGTTTTCATTGTGTTAAATTGTTTGAGGTTTTTTTCATGCAGTTATCAACAAATATCAAATGTATATATAAAAAAAACAAGTACCTTTTATATTTATTTTCATAAATAGTATAAGGTGGTTGTTATTCCATAATTTTTTTCCCCACTCACGATATTGCTTGGAGATTTTTATATCACTACATGTACACTGCTATATTCTTCATAAATGCTACAGAGCATATTATGTATAATTTACCATAGTTAAGTGGTTTTAAAGCTTTAATTAGTATCAGAACCATATGAAGGACTTGTTAAAATATTAAGTGCTATGTGTTACTTTAGAGTTTCAAATTCTTTAGGTTTGGGGAGGCTAAGAATTTATATCTCTAACAAGTTCCCACATGCCACCTTGATCTGGGGACATACTTTGAACACCACTACACTGATTAGCTATTCTCCCCTTGATGGACTTTATGGTTATGGCAACTTTTTTACTATTCCAAATAAATGATGAAATGATTACCTCTGTACCTCATTGGTGGTATGTGTAAATTGAGTGTTTCTCAAGATCAGATCGGAGAAGGCAATGGCACCCCACTCCAGTACTCTTGCCTGGAAAGTCCCATGGATGGAGGAGCCTGGTAGGCTGCAGTCCATGGGGTCGCTTGGAGTCGGATACAACTGAGTGACTTCACTTTTACTTTTCAATTTCATGCATTGGAGAAGGAAATGGCAACCCACTCCAGTGTTCTTGCCTGGAGAATCCCAGGGATGGGGGAGCCTGATGGGCTGCCGTCTCTGGGGTCGCACAGAGTTGGACACAACTGAGGCGACAGCAGTAGCAGCAGCAGCAGCAAGATCAGATAGCAAGAAATGAAATGCCTTTTGTGTACATTTTAAAATGTTGACATTGTCACATAACCCTCTTTTGATTATCCATTTTGTGAAATGTCACATGGGTTTATCCATGGGAGACAAGGAGGCAATACAAGTGTGTATTTTGTTGTCTGTGCATAAATTAAGTAACATATGTGCAGTGACCAATCAGTGACAGACTTTGAAACAAGTGCTATGATTGGCAATTGATGAGGATGCGCAGTTCTACTTGTATAGTGATTTTTGGACTGACATGCTAGTAGCAAAGTTTGTACTTTATGAGTTTACTCACAGTTAGTATACTGTAGTAACTGAAATTTAACACAACTGAGCTGTGTTGTTGGGATCTGGTATTATTTATCTAAACCATGGCAATTGAAATTCATGCATATCAGAACCATGCAAAACAAGAGTTGCCTTTATTTGATATGAAAAATAAAGAAACTCAATGGGACATACAGAAAGTTTTTTTTTTTTTAATTGTTGAAAATAAATTATGTCCCTCTACTATGATCTTCTAGTCTGCTAATGATTAACAAAGTTAATGATTCATTTGGAAACTTGTAAGCCTGGTATCTTGCTTTAAGTTCTGGGATAATAGTCAATAAAGTTTTCTTTAGTCAGATGTAACATAATTCAATTAATAGTATTGATTAAAGTGATTATGTACTTACATTCACTTTTGAGAAAATTTTTTGCAGTTTTGTTACTGTACATGATGGTTTTCAAGAGTTCATCATTTGTGTTAGATGTTCAACCTTTTCAAGTGGATAAATTCTACTGTTTTTTCATCAGGTGATTATTGTTTTTAAATTGCTATTTTAATAGATGTTAAAATAAATTTCCACTTAGAAAGTCCACCAAAGACTCATAACTGAAAACAGTTGTTTTTGGTCATGCATTATAGAGACTTTCTTCCCAAAGCATTCTGTGAATGGACGCTTACTGGAACCACTCAATTGTATGAACATTCATTGTGAAGTGAGACAGCCCTGCATACTTCAATAATTTCTCAGACTTTGCATAATTACAGATTTCTCAAACTGGAGTTTCTGGATGTATTTTCAGAGGCTCATGAATTCTTTTCATTAATTTAAAAATTTTGTTCTTTCTCCTGTTGATAATCATTTAGCACAACCTAATGCCTGCATTTGTTTACCTTTGTGTTTAAAATCATCTGGGCTCAAATGCTACTTTCACTTTCCATTGCCATGGCCTCATGAAAAAGCAGCAGAGACATCCTTCATATATAAATGATAAAGCGAAGTAAAAACTTGTTTTGTCATAAAGTGTTATATGAACAAAGTTTCAAAGTAGTTATAATAGAGACAGTTGGTGGGAAGACTGAGTCATCACTATAACTCAGTACAACAGTGATGTGCTGTGCAGGCAGCAAGCATTCATTAACTTGTTCATCTGATGGCAGATGAGAGGGCTATGGCAGATGGATATAATCAGTTTATCTCAACAATAGAGAAGTTGTTTCATTCTTTATAATATTGTTTCAGCAAACTGCGTCTTAAAATTAATTTGAATTTCTTTGGTTCTTTTGTTTAAGTATTTACTTTTAAAAATTCACTTTATTAAGGTTTAATTTATATACCATAAAATCCACTCATTTTAAGCATGCAGTTCAGTAGTTTCTAACAATGGGATTGTAAAACCGTCACCACAGTCTAATTATCATCACTCTAAAAACAAACCTTATTCCCATTTGTGGTCACTGTCCATTTCCACCTCCAGCCTTAGGCAGCCACTCATCTGCTTTATAGGTGTGCTTTCTCTGGATGTCTCAGATAAATGGAACCATATGTGATCTTTCATGTGATCTTTTGCATCTGGTCTCTTTTCCTTAGCAGAATATTTTTGAGGTTCACCCATATTGTAGCATACATCAGGACTTTTGTTCCTTCTTATGGTTGACTAGTATTCTTTATATATATGTGTGTGTGTGTGTATATATATATATATATAGAGAGAGAGAGAGAGAGAAAGCATATTTTGTTTGTCCATTCACCATTTGGTGGACATTTGGGTTGTTTCCAGTTTTTGGCTATTATGAATAGTGCTGCTATTGAACATTTGTGTAACAAGTCTTTTAATGGGCATATGTTTTCATTTCTTTTAACATAAATTGGAAATTGCTAGGTCATAATGTAAATCTATATTTAATGTATTAATAACGTAAAAACTGTTTTCCAAAGTGGCTATACCATTTTAAATTCCCACAAGCAATATAGACGGTTCCAGTCTTTCTACATTCTCACCAACCATCCCCCCCACCCCTATGCTATGCAGCTTGTGGGATCTTAGTTCCCTGAAAGTGAAGTTGCTCAGTTGTATCATACTCTTTGCGACCCCATGGACTATAGCCTACTAAGCTTCTCCATCCATGGGATTTCCCAGGCAAGAGTACTGGAGTGGGTTGCCATTTCATTCTCCAGGGGATCTTTCTGACCCAGGGATTGAACCCAGGTCTCCCCCATTGTAGACAGATGCTTTACCTTCTGAGCCACCAGGGAAACCCTGACTGGTGATTAAACCTAGGGCCCTGGGCAGTGAGTCCTTAACCATTGGACTAAGCATTGGTTACCAGCATTTGTATTTGTCTTTATCATTCCTGTGGGTGTGGAGTGATCAGTATTTACTTTTAAATTCATTGCAAATCTATGCTTTGATAAGAGTTGTTAGAAAAAGGAGCCTCATTATATAGTCACACTCAGTCTTGCATAACAAGCTTTTATTTATTTGCAGCTAATCTTGGGTATCATCAATAGGAAAGAAAAAGTTACAAGATAACTTCACTTGTAGAGTTAGTGCATGTGTATGTGCTCAGACACTTAGTCGTGTCTGGGTCTTTGTGACCCTATGGACTATGCCTGCCAGGCTCCTCTGTCCATGGGGGTTCTCCAGGCAAGAATACTGGAGTGGGTTGCTGTACCCTCCTCCAGGGATCTTCCTGACCCAGGGACTGAACCTGCATCACCTGCATTGCAGGCGGATTCTTTACTACTGAGCCAAGAGTTAGTAGGTTAATTAAATCATGAAAGTTATTCTTGGTATGTCAGGATAGTCCTGGGAATGATAGGACTTTCTTGTGGTTTACTAATTAGAAAGGAGGTTGTTGACATGATATGTGTAGAGGTCAGTGTGGGATTGTGTTCATCACCAGAAAGCTTTACTATCAGGTGAAAGATGTGTGGAAAGCACAGTTAATATTCTTTGACATATATACTGTGTACCTGAATATATTGATATTTTCAGCTATTTTCATTGTAATATGATATAAGCTTAAGGAATTTTTTTTTTTTGCTTAATTTCCTGGGTTTCTGTTAACCCTATCATCAAGTTACATAATTTGTATATTTTATCTCATTGATTAAAAACCAGTGACCTCTTGAGTTGTGTCTTAGATGTCAGCAGCTCTTCAAAAAGACCTTTCCTAATAATCCTGTTAAAAGTAGCTCATCTCTCTACTACCTCTCTACCACCACCCACTCTATGCACTGTTCTGGTTTGTTTTCTGTATAGCACTTACCATTAGCAGAAATGACCTGTTTTTTATATTTGTTTACTTGTATTCTAATACCTGGAATAGTGCCTGGCATATAGTAGAAACTAAATCACTTCATGGGAAATAGATGGGGAAACAGTGGAAACAATGTCAGACTTTATTTTTGGGGGCTCCAAAATCACTGCAGATGGTGACTGTAGCCATGAAATTAAAAGACGCTTACTCCTTGGAAGAAAAGTTATGACCAACCTAGATAGCATATTTAAAAGCAGAGACATTACTTTTCCAACAAAGGTCCGTCTAGTCAAGGCTATGGTTTTTCCAGTGGTCATGTATGGATGTGAGAGTTGGACTGTGAAGAAAGCTGAGTGCCGAAGAATGTATCCTTTTGAACTGTGGTGTTGGAGAAGACTCATGAGAATCCCTTGGACTGCAAGGAGATCTAACCAGTCCATTCTGAAGGAGATCAGTCCTGGGTGTTCTTAGGAAGGAATGATGCTAAAGCTGACACTCCAGTACTTTGGCCACCTCATGCGGAGAGTTGACTCATTGGAAAAGACTCTGATGCTGGGAGGGATTGGGGGCAGGAGGAGAAGGGGATGACTGAGGATGAGATGGCTGGATGGCATCACCGACTCGATGGACGTGAGTCTGAGTGAACTCCGGGAGATGGTGATGGACAGGGAGGCCTGGCGTGCTGCGATTCATGGGGTCACAAAGAGTTGGACACTACTGAGTGACTGAACTGAACTGAATTATTCATTAAATAAGTAATAAATAATGGAATGCTTTCATATTTTTCTCCAAAAATTTCTTTTTGTGTAGAATAAGAAGGCATTTCCATCAAGATGTAACCCCCTTTTTTTCAGAAAGAAAGGAAGTATAAAAATTTTCCAGCAAAATTGAAAAATTTTAACTTAAACCATATCAGTTCAGGGTAAATAAAGAATCAACAGTTTTTGAAATCTCTGGCTCTGCATTGTTATGATGCATTGGGCTTCAGCTCTCAGGTTGGTATGTTTTGTTCTTTACGAGCTAAATAATATGTAATCTCAAGGTAACTGCTTAATGAATTTTATTGCATCTTACCATTTCCATTCATTTTATATTAAAAGTGAGTGCCACTGAACTGTGATTTCTACTTTTTAAAATGGCATTTGTAGTCCTTGTCATATATCTGTTAGTTTCTTCTTTTGATTAAATAGTTCCAGAGTTCAAAGAAAAAAAAATTCACCATTAACTAATATTTCGTCTTCCTGAGTGAATGCTCGATTTAGCAAGGTAAAAGTATTACGAGAAGTCATAATGGGTGAGTCGCTGCTCTAGCCATTGGGCATGATGCTCTGTGTAAGTAGCTGACCCGTGTCCTATCTGTCAGTTATTGTGGAGGTGGAAAGAAGTTTCATTACTCTCCCAGACTTCCATCGAAATATGTTCCCTCCCTCTTTCTTTTCTATAGCAAACTGATTTATATTAAATTCACTTCTTCATCTAGTCTAGGGTCAATGTGCATGATGGATAAGAGCAAAGATTCAGTGTCATAGAAATCTGCATTTGAACTCTGCTTTTACCAATTCATTTTCTGTGTGACTAGGCAAGTGTGATCACTTTGACCCTTGCTTTCTTTCCCTGCAAAATAGAATGAATAATTCCATTTCTTTGGGTGGTGATAATAATTAATGAATAATATATGCAAAATGTGTGGCTCAATGCTTGGTGCTTAGTAATGCACTGTAAATATTAGCTCTTATTATCTTAGTGTTGTTTAGCATGAAGGAATTTCAGTACCCAGACTCACACATTGTTATCTTTTATGTATTACTTCCCATTACTAAGATTTTGTTAGTATCCTAAGATTGGATTGTATCTCTAAACATTTAGGCTATTTAAGCTATTGTCTGTCCTAATTTTCTTTTAGGCTTACTGGCTATCCAGATCTTTTCTGTCTTTCTCATTTCCCTCTTTTTTTTTTTCTGACCTAGTTCTCTTTATCTTTTTTTTTTGCTACAATCTGAGTCGGACACAACTGAGCGACTGAACTGAACTGAATGAGAATCTTTTAAATCAGTCTATGTTACTAATTTTTACTGTTTTGATTTAGTTTTTTTATGGCTTTAAATGAACTTTTAAAGTTCATTAGCTTTTAAGACTCATATTTATTGGGGTATAATTTATATACACCAAAATTCATCATTTTTAAGTGTACAGTATTATGAGTTTGGGGAAAGGCATGGTCATATTATCACCGCCATCACGCGGTAGTGGTGATAATATGACTAAGCACAAGTTATAAAACGTTTTTGTTATCTCAGAGCGTTCCTTCCAGCGACTTTGCATGCTTTCCTGTCTACTGACCCTTAGAAAACCACTGATCTGATTTTGTTGTTGCCTCTATCAACAGTGTTTCCCCCATTTTATTGTTCTGTAGTAGTCTGTTACATGAACATTCAACAGACAGATTATTTGTTCACCAGCTGATAGACGTTTGGATTGCTTCTAGTTTCTAGGTATTATGAATCAGGCTGCTATAAATATTTCCATATAGATCTTTTTTGTAGACAGATGTTTTTATTTTCTTGGGTAAATACCTGAGAGAGAATTGCTGGACCGTATGCATTTTGGGTGTTAACTTTATAAGAAATTGCTTAACTTTTTCAAAGTGCTGAATCATTTTTACTTTCTTAGGAGCAGCGTATAAGGAATCTAGTCACTTCATGCTTATCTACACTTGGTATTATCAATATTTTTAAATTTAGCCATTCTTTTCCATGTGTAGTGTTATATGCATGCATGCATGCATGCTCAGTTGCTTCATTTGTGTCTGACTCTTTGTGACCCTATGGACTGTAGCTCTCCGGGCTCCTCTGTCCATAGGATTCTCCAGGCAAAAGTACTGGAGTGGGTTGCCATGCCCTCCTCCAGGAGATCTTCCCCACCCAGAGATCAAACCCATGTCTCCTGGGTTGCAGGCAGATTTGTTACTGCGGAGTCACTGGGGAAACCTGTAAGTGTTGTATAGTTGGGTTTTAACTTAAATTTTCCTGATGACTGATTGAGCCTCTTTTTATGTTCTTATTTGTGTTATTTTCTTTGGTGAAGTGTCCAAATCTTTTGTCCATTTCTAAAATTCAATTGCTTTTCTTGGATTGGTTGATAAAGTTCCTTATAAGATACGTTTATCAGAAATATTTCCTCTCAGTCTTTTCATTTTCAGGATAGTGTCTTTTGAAGAGCTGCTTTAATTTGCTTTAAATATCACTGTCTGTCCTTGTCTATTTTCTGCCTTTGTTAGTATAAGCCATATTTTCTTGAAACTTTTTTAGATAGGAAGATTTCCACAAAAATTTATTAAATGAAAAATAGTATTCAAACAAATCTGATTTTTGTAATATATAGTTTATATATTTCTGTCTTTCTGTTACAAAGGAAAGTTTAAGAGATTCCATCTTGGGAATGGACATAAAATTACATAGGAGTAGTGAAGAACTTCTACTTCCTCTAATATGGCAAAACAGCATGAATTGCTTTTATAGTTAAAAAGGTATGTTATACTTTAGAAAACAAAAGCTAACATAGGCAAAACTAAATGACAAATTATAAGCTCATAAAAAGTTGACATACATTTTGAAAGCAGTGGACTGCTAGCTATACATAATACATGAGTTTCTACAAATCAATAAAGAGAAATATTTGAAAATTAAAATTTTCAAAGAAAACAACAGATAACAGCAGAAGAAATGCAACTGACCAATAAACATTATACTCAACTTCAGTAACAATTGAAGAAAAAATGAAAATTCCCCTGTAAGATGGGCAAAGATGAAACAGATCTCTATTATCCTATGTAGCAAGAAGACATGGAGAAGGCAGTGGCATCCCACTCCAGTACTCTTGCCTGGAAAATCCCATGGACCGAGGAGCCTGGTGGGCTGCAGTCCATGGGGTCGCTAAGAGTCGGACACGACTGAGCGACTTCCCTTTCACTTTTCACTTTCATGCATTGGAGAAGGAAATAGCAACCCACTCCAGTGTTCTTGCCTGGAGAATCCCAGGGACGGGGAGCCTGGTGGGCTGCCATCTATGGCGTCACACAGAGTCGGACACCACTGAAGTGACTTAGCAGCAGCAGCAAGAAGACAAATTTGGGGAGAAAGAAAGGGTGGGATATCAGTTATTAAGCTGTTTTTCTAAAGAACAATTTGATAATATCTGTCAAGATGTAAAATGTAAACTGTGTTGATAAGATCTGGAGAAATAAGCACTTTCAGGCATTGTTGCCTGGAGTGTAAATCAGTTCCATTCTGTGGAGGGCAATTTGGTGTTATCTTCCGAATTATAAACATGGATACATACTCTTTGACCCAGGAACCCAATTTAAGGAGCTTCTCTGACAGATATATCCACACATGGAAATGACCAAGGAACCCTGTCCCTGCTTAGTCGCTCAGTCGTGTCTGACTCTTTTTGACCCCATGGATGGTAGCCTACTAGGCTCCTCTGTCCATGGGATTCTCCAAGCAAGAATACTGGAGTGGGTTGCCATTTCCTCCTCCAAAGGATCTTCCTGACATTGAATCCCCATCTCCTGTGTCTCCTGTATGGCAGGCAAATTTTTACCCACTCAGCCATTAGGGGAGCCCAGGGACAAGTTTATTTATTGGAGCATCGTATACAATAGCAACAGATATGCTTTCTTGAATTTTATTTTTACAGTGCCGCAATGACAGTCTGAATATGTGCTCATTTTCCTTAGAAACTTTTATTTGTAGGTATATTCTTTGTCTTTTATGCTATTCAACAGCTGTTAGCAAACTGTGGTCCTGCGAAGCCACTTCAGTCATGTCTGACTCTTTGTGACCCTATGGACTGCCAGATTCCACTGTCCATGGGATTCTCCAGTCAAGAATCTTGGAGTGGGTGCCATGCCCTCCTCCAGGGGATTTTCCTGACCCAGGAATTGAACCCGTATCTCTTAAGTCTCCTGTATTAGCAGGCAAATTTGCCTACCAAATTTGATTGAAGGGCCAAATCTAGTTCCTGGCTGGGTTTTTTTGTTTTTTATTTTTATATACTGGAGTATAGGTGGTTTCCCAGATGGCGCTAGTGGTAAAGAACCTGCCTGCCAGTGCACAAGACGTAAGCAACACGGGTTCGAAACCTGGGTTGGGAAGATCCCTTGGAGAAGGAAATGGCAACTCACTCTAGTGTTCTTGCCTGGGGAATCCCAAGGACACAGGAGCCTGGTGGGCTTCAGTCCACAGGGCCTCAAAAGCGTCAGACATGACTGAAGCAACAGCACAGCACACACTCATAGTTGGCTTGGTTTAGTTGGGCTTCCCTGGTGGCTCAGACAGTAAAGAATTTGCCTGCAGTGCAGGAGACCAGATTGAATCCCCAGGTCAGGAAGATCTCCTGGAGAAAGGAATGGCTACCTGCTCTAGTGTTCTTGCCTAGAGAATTCCATGGAGGAGCCTGGTGAGCTACACTTCATGGAGTTGCAGAGTTAAACACGACTGAGAGACTAAACACAAGAGTTGGTTTTGGTCTTTTTTTTTTGGCACTTGAACTAAAAATTATACACTGTTAAAAAGATTGTAAAACAGAATTCAACGAGAAAGAATACGTGACAGAGATTGTATATGGCCTGCAGAGCTTAACTTATTTTCAATCTGACCCTTTATAGTAAAAGTTTGAGATCTCGTGTTTAGAATCTCTTCCTTGTTATTTTACTCCCCTTGCCTGGTGACAGAGAGGCTGTGAATAGATTCTTCTTGAGTCTTCTCACTTCCTTAAAGAATAGCTCGTAGCTAGTGGAACAAACCTGTGGTTCAAGGGAGTTTCAAGGGGCTTGGGTCTAGGAGTAGTCCTCTCAAGGAAGTTTCCACTCCATGTGTTGCATATTCTGTTTTCCAGGAAGCTGTTTTGTTAGAGTTCTGACTAGTTGGTCCATCT
Organism: Nanger dama; assembly: GCA_917880005.1. Taxonomy (NCBI): domain Eukaryota; kingdom Metazoa; phylum Chordata; class Mammalia; order Artiodactyla; family Bovidae; genus Nanger; species Nanger dama. Next base: position 2,534,552 of record CAKJTW010000040.1, read on the forward strand.
TTGTTTTGTCAAGCCCTGTGTCATCTCTTGAGCATCCTTTTAGCTGCTAGTGGCCTAATGTGATAACTGTTTTCATAGGGGCAGCCTTTCTACTTTGAGAATGTATTTCCCTATGAATTCTTGATTTGTGGGATATTTTCCACATGAGGCTGTTGTACTCTTTTGGGGAGGTATTTTTCTAATCACTCTAGACCTTTTCTGTAAAAATTTCTGGATAGTTTCTGTCTTTCAGGTCTTTTCGGTTTCTAATTCTGATATTTTACCTATTGTTATGTATTTTGAGGTTATTTCTTTTGATGTTTGGACTAGGGAAATCTAATGCATAACTTGGCAGCTATTATTTGTACATATCTTCTATAGCTCTTTTAAGGAGGACCTTCCTTTTTTTTTTTTTTTTGGTAATTAGTGATGTATTTGGCTGTGCTAGGTCTGAGTTGCAGCATGTGGGATCTTCAATCTTCCTTGTGTGATGTAGAGCATCTTTTTTTTTTTTTTTTTTAGTTGTGGCATGCAGAATTTTTATTTGCAGCATGCATGATCTTTTACTTGTGGTTTGTTGAATCCAGTTTCTGGACCAGGATTGGAACCCTGGCCCCCTGCATTGGGAGCATGGAGCCTTAGCCGCTGGACCACCAGGGAAGTCCCAAGGACCCTGTCCTTATATATTCCTTTTGTTCTGTCTTCAGGTTTTCCCCTATACTGACATTTTAACATTCTTGGGTTATCTTTAAAAAATCCTTAATTTCTAGTCTTATGTTTTTATTCTTCTCCTAAACTTCAAAGGACTTTATAGTTGTCATTATCTTTCTGTCTGACTTCATAGCATGAAGTTTTATTGCAGTTGGTTCATTGCCCCCATTTTCTCCCTCCCTTCCCCTGTACTCGGTCCTTTCTTCATCCTTACCTATGCTCAGTGTGCTTCCTGCCTCTCCAGTTTCTTCCAGATTCCTCCTTCAGGATTCAACTCAAGCATCTTCTTGCTTAAATTTCACTGAGAGCCCTGCAGTAGTCTCTTTTCCCCCACTATACCCGCCAAACTGCTTAATACATTCCTGATGCATTTTTACTGAAATTTATGAATGCTTTGCCATGATTTGTAAAATACTATGTGATCTGGCCCCTGCCCACTTCTCTTCTTTTCAATTTGCTTCAACAAAATGGCTGAGGGATTTTACACAAGACTTTTTTCCTGCTTAGAATGCTCTCTCTATGGCTTGCTGCTTGCTCCCTATTCACAAACATGGTTAGCTTCTTTGTATGCTTAAGTTCCACCGAAATGTTGCTTTTGTAGAGAGGCCTAAACTAGAGTTCTCCCATTGTTGCTCCCTCAACACCTTTTATTCTTTGTTAAATGATGAGCTCCTGTTGTTCTGCTATTAGAATTAAGACTTGAATTATTCTTAACATATTATAAAGAAAGCTGTTAGGAATAATTAGAGCAAGGACTTAGTTTTTGCTAATCATCCTCATTGGTTGGCTGTTCCTTGATTGTATTTCCCTGATCCTCAGAAGATAAGAAATGTACTGTTTAAATACTTAGATTCATTGTCTTTTACCATGGAGCTTGCTTGTGAAATCATATACAATCATGAAACTTACAATACACTTGAATGACAAAGTAATTTTATCATATTTATAAGAATATACATTTTAATGGGAGAGCTATTGATTAGCTTTAGTGTTTATTCCTGGATAGAAGTTTTCTGTGGCCTTAGTTTTGTTTGAAAGACTACTGGCTTCCTAATATTTAGTATATTAAGCCAATAGGTGATATAGTCCTAATTAATTTTTCATTGGAAGTCTCTTCTTTAGTATAAAAGCTAAAATGTTGAAGTAGCTGGAGATTTATTTCAGCATGGAATAAATCAGTGTTTTTTTATATTCTCATACAGAAACCTTTGATAGTCTCATACAGAAACCTCGTGTTTCTCACTTTCTTGTCCTGTTCCAAGCACTAGATAATATATTTTACATACCTGGAAGGAACAGACAATTTCATCCAATTCTGTAGGAAGATGGCATGCCAATCTGAAACTACATTTTCTCTATTATTGCCTTACATTTTCAAGAACATAGTAGTAGTTATATTTGGCATAGTGCTTGAGTTTTGTGAGTGGGTGCAAAAATGAAAAAGATGTAAGGATATTTCTCTTGAACACTTTGGTTAATAGTAAATAAAACACATGCGAAACTTATACTAACTTGTCTAGTAATAAATTTGAAATATTCCATGTATTTGATTCAAATGTATTCATTACGGTTAGCTATCAAGATTTTATACACCTCAAATAATCTTAACGAGCCCTTGGAAGTAAAGAAGTAGTAAAAATAGCAACTACTTATTCACATACTGTGCTACAGCACATAAATGTGTCTTATTTTTAATCTTCATCTCAATCCTGTAAGTATAATTTCTCCAGATTTTTCAGTGGAGGAAACCAGGACTCCGCAACGGTATAAAGCCCGTACATGAACGCTATCTCCGGAGCTTCTCTTCATAGCGCTGTCTTCTAGTTCCATCTACTAATTTGGAAAGAAATGGGGAGACTGAGTTTTGCAAAGCCAAAGGGCTTGCTCATCGTCACACAGCTAGTTAGCAATAGAGTGAGGACTTGGATCGCTGGCCTCCTGACTCACATTCCGGTGCGCTTTTCACTATATCAGGACACCTTGGCTCCTGAGCCCCAAGTGACAGCCCCAGACAGCTGTGTTTATCTGTCTTGCATGTCCCAGCTTGTTTTGCTAGCAGAGCAAAAACTACTTAAAAGGATCCTCAATCTTCACCTCCCCACTCCCCTCCACTTACACTCGTATATTCCCACTTGCCCCATGAATAACTTCACAGAAAGAATTGTGCAATGTCACTAAGCCTTCCTCTGGTGTCAGAGTTACTCCCTGAGAGAACATTCGCTTCCTCATGACTCCAGTTTACTGTCAGATTGCCTTTCCCTTTCCCTCTCTTCTCTTTGATCGGAATCTTAGTTGTTTAGGCAGGAATTTGAGGAGCAGATGTTACGCCCCTTGAACAAGCCCTTTAATTCTCCTTAGTACTGTGTCTAATGATTCTTAATCCTGTCCTTTTAACTCTGTGGCTAGCAGAATTAAGAGCAAAGTGGGCCAGGAATGGTGAGCTTGATGCCGAACATTTCATTTCAGTGTTGGCAAAGAGAGCACATAAAATGAGACAGAGGGAAAATGTTAGGCTTTCTTGTGAAACTAAGATGAATATTAGTGTGGAATTGGTAGAATTTTGTATTTCCCTCCAAATGTGAATAGAGCAATTTGGCAGAGTAGATAGGCAGAGAAATGGAGCCACTGACCTGTCTCCCTACCCTGTCTTCTTAAATTTTGCTGTGTTCTTTAGATTTTAATTTCCCTTTGGAAACAAAAATGGTTCACCAGAAAAAGAAAAGTTATTGCTTAAAGCACTTGATCTTTCATGGTTCTTGAAGAAAATTAACTGTCTCCAAATGGGAATACTCTTAAGAAAGATATACCCTGTGATCTAATTGGTTCATTCTATTCTCTCTTTATAGACTTTGGTTTAGCTGTCTTGGCTGACTAATCATCAAAATTCTGACCTGTTTGTTCATATATTTAAAAAATTAGGCTAAATGGCCTATAGCTTTCTCAGTTCCTGATTAATCACTTGAGATTTTGGCAAGTCAGAGGCTGATTAAGAGAGAGAAATCACAGTAATTTGAACAGGGAAAGCGTACTATAAAGAAATAACTAACTGTATCATGGGATTGGTGTAATGAGGGATTGGCTACTAAAAAGTAAAGTGAACTCTGAAGAATATAGGAATAACAAATAAGAGCAGCAGCCTTACTCCTAACATATAGGATGTTTAAGACAGAGCTTCCAGGATTGAGATTTAGACCTTATTTGAGAGAGGGCAAGGCTGTGGCTCAGACTGGAGAAACCATGTGTGGTGTAGGAACCCACCAAGAGGAACCCACAAGCTTCAGGGAGGAAAACCCCTTTCTCCTGCAATGCCTTTCCAGCACTCTCTAAGGACAAGACTTAGCATTATGCCAACTGGCATAGGGAAGTTATTTAAAGGGCCCAAATGCATTTTTGCAGAGCAAGCAGTGAAGGGTGAATTTGGAGTTGAGGGAATAAATGAACAACTGACACATTTGGTCAAACAAGTGATCTTATATTTTATTAGTATTGATGCCTACTTACGGACTTAATTTGAATTTGGGACTCTGGTCAGAATTTTGCTGAGGACGTCGTTTTTCCCAATATTTCAGAAAGGATGTCATGAGGCCAGAGAGACTTTTCTTTTATAGGAAGGAGGGGCCCTGGGAGTAGCCTCACCTTCGCTTTCATAGGTTCCTTTATCATGAGCATCTGGTTTGGATACTTCAATTTCTCATCTACCTTGATACACTGATCTTGGGGATTGTGGTGAAACTCCTCACGTTGGCACATATTATAACCTCAGAGCTCATTCAGATCTTTGTTTGAATTATCTCTGCCATTGGAATCAGTACTCTGAATTTGTACATTAAGAATGACTTTTTGCAGAATAAATATTTCAGAAACTATCAGCTAGCATTTCATCATTTTACGAGAAACAGCATAAATTTTGAGCAGCAGTTTCTAGTTAGTAGTGGCTGTGGATAAAAGCAGTTTCACTGGTAAATATCTGATTTGGATTTGGTAACCAACCAGGAGGAATAACCTTACTCAGGCCTACCTAGACATACAGGAATTCTAACTTTTTGTGTATACTCTATTTTTAGAAGACACAGTTATCACGAGTTAATAGTTTTTAAAATGAAATACATATTTATTTCTCAGTCTTCAAATTATAGACTTAGAAAGTAAATTGGACTAAATGACCTAACATTTTGTTAAAATTGTTTTACTGTTGAAGCCAATTTTATTTTGAGTTTGACCTGTTAGGATAAATCAAGGAATTTAATTATTTTTCTGACAACAGAATTACATTCATAAAGGACACTATAGCTGAATACAGCTTTTTTAAAAAAGTGATCATTTTTATCTTTGATAGAGAAACTTTATATTTTGGGCTTTGATTATTAATTTGATTCTCTACCTGTTTTTAAAAATTAAAATATAGTTGATTTATAATATTAGTTACAGTTTTATTAGTGATTCAATATTTTTATAGATTATATACCATTTAAAGTTATTATAAAGTATTGATGCTCTTCCCTGTGCTGTGCAATATATATATAGTACATATATCCTCACATCTTATTTATTTTATAGACAGTAGTGTGTATCTCTTTATCCTCTGCCCCTATCTTGCCTGTCTCCTCATCCCTCTTCCCACTGGTAGCCATGAGTTTGTTCTTTATATCTCTTAGTCTGTTACATTGTATTTATTTGTTTTATTTTTAGATTCCAAATACAAGTGATAACATATAGTATTTGTCTTTGTCTGACTTATTTCAGTAAGCATGGTACCCTCTTGGTCTTTTCATGTTGTTGCAAATGGCAAAATTTTATTCTTTTTTATGGTTGAGTACTCTGTGTGTGTGTGTGTGTGTGTGTGTATACTCCAGAATTCTTTGAGAATTCTTTCTACTAGGTTTCCCTGATGGCTCAGTAGTAAAGAATCCACCTGCCAATGCAGAAGATGCAGGTTCTATCCCTGGGTTGGAAAAATCCCCAGGAGAAGGAAATGGCAACCCTCTCCAGTATTCTTATCTGGGAAAATTCCATGGACAGGGGAACCTGGAGGGCTATAGTCCATGGGGTCACAAAAGACCTCATGGTTTATGTTGAGTCCATGGAGTCACATAACTTAGCAACTAAATAACAACAACAAATATAAAATTTTACCTTGTCATTTAATTTATTAATAATAGTTATTGAAAATTCTATGGCTTGGCTTAGAAGTTCAATATCTGGTTCTGTCAATTTCTGTGAACCTAAATAATAATTTCTTTCCTCTCATTAACCTCTAGCTGAAATTTACCACTTCTTTAATTGGGAAAGTAGACAACAAAGTCACAGGTACACTTGCAGATTTCAGATATTTTCGTAACAGGGTACCATTGTTACAGATGCTTCTTTGGTTGCTCAGATGGTAAAGAATATGCTTGCATTGCGGGAGACTCAGTTTTGATCCCTGGGTGGGAAAGATCCCCTGGAGAAGGGAACAGCTACCCACTCCAGTATCCTTGCCTGGAGATTTCCATGGACAGAGGCTATAGTCCATGGGGTTGCAAAGAGTTGGACATGACTGAGCGACTAACATTTCACTTTCACATTCATGCTCATCACTGCTTTGAAATTACAGTAGTTATTAGACTTGCCTCTAGGCATGGTTACTTGATACATTAGTCTAGAAGCTCACATATTATGTCACAAATTAAAAAAAAAATTTATAGTTCTTTAAAAATGATTTCCATGGTGTATGTGGTGTATTTTTTAAAATATGTTTAAAAACGTGCTAAGAAGGGCCCCATAGACCTCAGACTATGAAATGGTACAGGCACAAAAATAGTGGTTCTGTACAGTGTAGGTCAGATTGTGTCATTTCTCACCTCAAAATGCTCTGCTGGATTTCCTCTCATTTCTTCCCAAGAGAGTGAAACCAGGGTCCTTTTGGTGGCTTACATGGCTCTCTGCACCAGCCTACTTGCTGCCTTCTGACCTTTGGTTCCTTTTGCTCTGTTACAGCCACATTGGGAATACACCAAGTATTCTTTTGCTGCAGATCCTTTCTAGTAATTTCCAGATAATATCTAAGTAACTTACTCCTTCAGTTATCTGATAGACACTTCAGTCATTTACTTCCTGACCACTCGATTTAAAACATTTATTCTTGCCCCCTTGGTACCTACTCTGCCTTCCCCTCTGTTTTTCCCTGTACACTTATTGTAATTTTTTATATTTTACATGTCAGTTAGCCTAGTATTGATTTTGGGCGGGACTTTACCATAGTCTTCTGTTAACAGGTTGGCGCTTCAGCAGTAGTTAGGTTAACCTTGAGAGCTATTGTCCTTCCCGTGCATGACTTTCATCCCTTCTACCACCACCACCGGTTCATTTATGAGCCTACTGCATTAAGAGTAGAGTAGATGATGACAAAAGCCAGCTAATGTCAGATGAACTGGCCAACTCACTGTCTGCGTGGTGGTTCATTGCCTCTTTTTTTTTTTGGGCCCTTTTCCCCAGTAGATACTGTTTATGAACATGGGAATTTTGCATTATGCAGTAGATTTGTTACTGAAAAGTTATTTTTAAATAATTTGGGAGAATCAAATCTTATTTTAAATGTACCAGAGGAGTTTGTTATTATTAGGGACCTTGTGATAAACACTTCTTCAAAGTGAAATATTCTAAATTATTTTGTAAGCTGTGATTTTTCTATACTGTTATCTAAAATGAGGTGCAAATAAACTAGATGAAAGTTTAAAGAAAATGATGTGTGTGGCACATGAGATGCTTTCTGGGATTAACATGTGATACAAAGAGCTTCACTTTTGATTTCTACTTTTGTTTGTCTGTCTACATGGATCATCCCCACCATATCTTTTTTTCTCTGGCTCCTGATCTTTTCTACCTTTTACCTCTCCTCTCCTGGAGAGCATGTCTAACCAATGTAGTTGATACATTTTGCTCACCCGATAACAGTTAACATGCCATCATGGAGATCTGGGACCAGCATAAATTTCTTTGTATTGTCCAGGTCATCCAGGTCCCTTGGGACTATATTAAGACAGAGGACTAGAAAATTAACATAGCTCTGGTTCAAGTATGTCAATGTATGCTGCTGTTGATTTACCTGTGAATGTCCAGTGCTTTTGGTCTTCCTTCCTAATAGAGGTAGAAACACCTGCTTTGCGGGATCAGTGACTGCACAGCACTTACCTGAGAGAGCAATAACCCTGTCTTTATATGCTGCCAGATAGACCCTCCAGCTTCCCCAGTATAGTCTTTAGTTGGTGATGACCATCCTCAGCCTTTCATTTACTTTTTCATTGTATTTACTGCTGCTAGCAATAGCTCCCTAGTTCCATAGTCCTTTCAATTACTTCTTTTTCTGTACTCTCAAATGCCTGCAATATTGCACCAGCCAGTGCCTTCCCTCTCACCAACAGTTTTAGCAATGCAGTTGCTCTGCTGCAGCCCATCAGGGACTAGGTACCACCAGAGAAGGGGTCCTCATCGCTAACCAGTGCAGGATTGACATCACTCTAAAATCCTATTTTGGAATAGCTCCATAGGTCTGCTTTTGATATCAACCCTCTCTGGTTTGATTCTCCCAAGACATAGTTTGAAGCTTCAGGATTTACATGTAGGAGGTTTGTTGAGGAGTGCTTCTGGAATCAGCCCCTGTGAGAGAAGCTGTGAGGAAAACAGCATTAGGAAGATGGAGGAACTGAATTGCCAAGTGGTTGCAATAGCAACCTCAACTGATTTCCACAGGGAGATCTGAAGCTGGAATAACCCTTCTGAGGTATTCCCAGTTGAACCATAGGGCCAGGCCATTTTACTGTACATTGACCAGTCCTTAAATGTGGGCTGCTTTGGGATAGTAACATAACCTTGGATGAGGGAGTTCTCTGCAACTCAGAAAAATTCCTGAGACTTCAGCTGTAAGCCACCAGCAGACCAAATCCTGGAAGCTGGGGACTGAGTACTTCAGTCCTGAAAGGACTGATGTGGATAGTCACCACAGCACCCGCTATAGCCACAATGGCAGGATCACTTTCAGTGGGGTGGTGAGGGTGAAAAGGATACTCTGTCTGTGTGTATGTGTATGCTCAGTTGTGTCCGACTCTCAGTGACTCATGGACTGTAGCCTGCCAGGCTCCTCTGGCCTTGGAATTTTCCAGGCAAGACTACTGGAGTGGGCTACCATTCCCTTTTCCAGGGGATCTTCCTGACCCAGGGACTGAACTCATGTCTCTTGTGTCTCCTGGATTGGCAGGCCAGATTCTTTACCATTAGTGCCACCTGGGTGCCAGAGAAATAAGGGAGGAGATGAAAACTTGTTTAGACAGCTTAGCTGAGAAGGGGAGGAGAGAGAGATTAGTCATAGGTTCCCAAGGAGACTAGAAAGGGTGGGATCCAGAATATAGGTAGATATGCCTTGGGCAGGAAGAGGTTCATTTTCATCATTGTAATCAAAGAGAAGAGTTCAGAAGCAGATACATTTATATGTTTCTTCTGGGACAAATCAGGAAGAATCAAGAACTAGAGAGAGGGAGTTGTTTGGGTTGAAGATTTAAAGTGAGTAGAGAAGTTTTTAATAGACTGCTGTGGGGAGTGGGAGGAGAGCTTAGTAGGATAGCCACTGGTGTTGAGGGCCCTTTTGAGGTTGATGCTCCTGATTTTATAAATTATCGATTTGTATAGTTGAATGACTTTTTTTTTTTTTTTCTGACAGTGCTTAATGGAGTGAAAGTATAAACATACTCTGTGTCTTAACAGAATTTTTTTTTTTTCTTAGCCATCAGATCAAGTCATTACAGTACAGTAACACGGGAGACATGATACTTGTCGTGTCTGGAAGCTCTCAGGCCAAAGTGATTGACAGAGATGGTTTTGAAGTAATGGAATGTATAAAAGGAGACCAGTATATTGTGGATATGGCCAATACCAAGGTAAGTATGACCCAGAATATTTTAGTGAATTTAATTAATTCCATGCACATTTATTCACATCTTATTGTTGCTGCTATAATTTCTGCTATAAATTAATGCAGTGTATTTCAAACTGCCCTCTGTTGAAGTCTATTGAAATGTCTCTCAGTCCTACTGAGGGTTGCAGTCTCATACCTATCCTTTTGTTTATTAGCTGTTCATTGAGTGTCCAGTGTGTGTTAGATGGTTCAAACAGCATTCAGATATAACTTAAATATAATGCTATATACAATTGTATTGAAATGGTGGCTTGAATAGTGTTTTTTTCCCCTTCATGTATTTCACTAGAGTTTCTCTCCCCTCATCTTAAAATCACCTCCCTAAAGATTCTACCAAAGGTATTTTTTTAGGGTGATGGTGATAAGGAAATAAAGCAGACAGTGCTCCAGATCAGCCTCTCTGTCTTACACTCAAATCATTCTGTTTTTATCTGTTTGATTTGAAGCTTTTTGGGAATCCCAAACTTTATTTAAACAATGAGTTTGTAGAAATGATAGCTTTGAAAACTCTTATTTAACTTATTCTTTTTTAGTTGATGGCTACCACAGACAATTTTTCTCTAAAAATGTAAGGAAAAGATGTTTTTTTTTTTGCTAGTTTCTAAGCTTTTGCCAATGATTTCAGCTGTTCAGGGCTTCTTACATTATAAAAACTAAGACTTTGTGGATTTAAGTTTTAGCCAAGAAAATTTCAAGAAGAAAGGGATCTGGTGGTTCTGTATCTGGCTCTTTCTGTAGTTTCAGTTTCATACACATGCATGCACACGCATGCACACGCCTGTGGGCTTATTTTGTGGCTCAGTGGGAAAGAATCCCCCTGCAGCTCAGGAATCACAGACACAGATTCAATCCCTAAATTGGGAAGATCCCCTGGAGAAGGACATGGAAACCCCACTCTAGTATTTTTGCATGGAATATCCCAGGGACAGAGGAGCCTGGTGGGCTACAGTCCATAGTCTCGCAGAGCTGGACACGACTGAGTGGCTTAGCACGCAGGCACACATATAGGTGGCTCAGTGGTAAAGAATCTGCCTGCAAAGCAGGAAATGTGGGTTCGACTCCTGGGTCAAGAAGATCCCCTGAAGAAGGAAATCCCGTGGACTGAAACCCGGTGAGCTACATACAGTCCATGGGGTCAAAAGGGTCAGGCATGACTTAGTGACTGAATATATATATATATATAGTACGTATAGTAAAATTATTGGGAAAGTAGAGTGAAGGTGGATAAATCTATGTAGATATATAGGAAATTAAAATATTAATTACCAATATGTGAAAAACAACTGTATATTATAACTTAATACTGTAACTCTCCCAATCTTGTCTAATGTTATCTCTATTTTGATTTCAAAATCATGGTAAATACTTACTCTCTCCATTTCTCAGAAGCAAATATAATTGACTATTTATTTAGGAAATACTATTTTTAGCTTAATTGTACTCCTTGACTTGAGTAATGGGTTTTAGAAATGCAAGTATTATTATTTGAAGGAAGCAGATTTCATGGGACACTTTCTCTTAACTTTTAAAACTTTTTTCTGATTCGAAGAGTAATTAATAACATGTGGCTTTACTGGAAAGTTCAACCAATAAAGCATTAAAAGAAACTATTAAATATATCTGATCTGTTATGATAAATTATGTACTTCAAATATAAACAAGCCTTCCTAATTATGTTGTTAAATTGTTATATTGTTAGATTTTTATCTCTTTATATCTTTATGTGAATGTATATATTTTTTGAGGGGTATACTTCTAGTGGTGTATACATATTTCTGTTACATACTGCATTACAGGGAAGAGTATTTATATTTATACTTTTAAAAACTAGTTTATTGAGTTTTTAACAGTAATTTTTATTGACTGTTACAAATTTGAAAAGGAAAAATTACTCATAATTCTACAACCCAAATATAATCACAATTAAGATTTTAGTTTTTGTATACCTTTTTTCCTTTATGCATCTGAAAAACATTTTTTCTGATCACATGAGAACCTTTACATATGGTATTGTTTGGAGCTAGTCGAGTGGAATGTGAGGCCTCATAATGGGAGTGAGGGGCAGGGGGCCTCCTTCAGCCAGAGAGATTACAGTTCTGTCTGTTTTCTGTATTGAAGCTCTTTATAAGATATTCTTTGACTGTTTCTTTAAAATATGAAGATCACTGATCTCAAGTTCATGGGATTTATTGTTTATATTAGCTGAGAAAATGGGACATTACTTCTTAAGGTTTAAATCACTAGGAAGGTAGGACAAGGATAAACAAGAATCAATCCTTAAACCATTCAAAAGCATACTTTAAAAACTGTAGTTATATTGCTATCTAAAACTCATTTATTCTAAACCAGAATTTTAGTGTATTACTTCCAGTCAGAGAGTGTTTTTCTTTTCTTTTCTTTTTTTTTTTTTGGCCCTCCACAGCATGTGGGATATTACTTCTCTGACCAGGGATTGAACCCAGGTCTCTGCAGAGAAAGTGCAGAGTCTTAACCACTGGACCACCAGGGAAGTCACAGAGAATGTTTTTCTCTGTTTTTTAAACTCGTATACGCATACATTACCTTCAGCCATTTAAAGTGGTTCTGTGCCATTTATTTCATAATTACTTGGCTAAAGTGGGAGAGGACAGGCTCGGGGGACCCTACAACACTTGGACATTTTAGTGGGCCATTTCTCTATGATTGTACTTTAATTATGGAGAAGTTTTATAAGGAATTGTTGGGAAAAGGTACTTTCAGATGCTTTATTTATGTTTGACTAGTACATGTAGTTATTCTGATACAAAACCTCTCCAAAAAATTGCCCTTATTATTTGGAAATGAAATATTTTAGTCATGTCTTTTTAATGGTAAATATTGTTTCTTAGGAGTAAAATATTATAAACTGTGAATTTTAGTTATTTTTTATTTCCTCAAGCAGTTGTAACTGGTGGTTTTAACTGCAAATATAACTCTAAAAAATGAATTCAATTTAAATACATTGTGTTTCTTTCCAAATTCTGAATATTTCAAGAGCTTTTTTTTCTAATAGAAACTCCATTACACTGGTTTCTATCCTTTTGACATATCCCCATCATTTCGGGGTACTTTCTTACATTCTGGCACAACAAAATGTTCCTGGCTCACCTTGTACTATTCTGTTCTGATTTTTCTAGCATTCCATGGCTCTCTTGAATTGAAAATTCTATTTACAAATCAAGATCTAGGGCACTGCTTATGTTCATTGTTGCTGAGGTGTTAATCTTCTAGACTGTTTCAGAAGACAGAGTTGGGGCTGGAGGGATAAACCAACCAACCAAAAAATAAGCAAAATATATAAAAAAATATGAGTTCACCGTGATATGTCCAATTTGAATCCAGCTTCCTAGCCTTTCCTCATTCAGTGTTTGTATTTCACTTCTCCAGTGAAAAACTTGTCCTCTAGCATCACCAGTGTATTTACTCATTTGTTCAAGGTCCATATAGTCAAAGCTATAGTTTTTCCTATAGTCATGTACAGATGTGAGAGTTAGACCATAATGAAGGCTGAGTGCTTAAGAATTGATGCTTTTGAACTGTGGTGCTGGGGAAGACTTTTGAGAGTCCCTGGTACAACAAGGAGGTCAAATCAGTCAGTCCTAAAGGAAATCAACTGTGACTAGTCACTAGAAGGACTGATGCTGAAGCTGAAACTCCGATACTTTGGCCACTTGATGTGAAGAGCTGACTCATTAGAAAAGACCTTGATGCTGGGGAAGATTGAGGGCAGGAGAAGGAGGAGGCGACAGAGGATGAGATGGTTGGATGGTGTCATCGACACAGCGGACATGAGCTTGAGCAAACTCTGGGAAATAGTGAAGGACAGGGAAGCCTGGTATGCTCCATGGGATCTCAGAGAGTTGGACATGACTTAGCTACTGAACAACACCTCCTATAGTACATAGGAAGTAATTTCAAAATTGCTACATAATAGTCCCTGTAGGGAGAATTCTAATGTGGCACCCAAGATTCCTTGCCCCTTTCCTTGAGTGTGGATGTGACCCAAAAGTATAATAACATCCTTCTGCAATTAGATTATATTGTCTTCACAGTTAACTTTAAGAAAGAAAGGTTATCCTCAGTGGATCCTACCTAATCAGATGAGCTCTTAAAAGGGATTGATCTCTTCCTGGCAAAAAGATTTTAAAATTTGAGGGATTCTCTTTTCAGGCTTTGAATATGCAAGCAGAACCTGAATGATGAAGTTGGATAGATAGCTATAGCCAAGGAGATCGCCAACCAAAATGTTGAAAGTACTGCCTGGTTTTTTCTTGCTACTTATAGTAAAAGATGAGAACAAAAGGTAAATTGAGAAAAGTCTTGTTAAACAGAAACGAGTACTAGATGATTTAGTTAATTTTGAGCCTATCGATATGGCAAAGAATGTTAAAGTGAAGAAATTGCTTCTGAAAGTGTGACACAGACAAAAAGCCCAGAGTGTGCTATATAACCTTTTGCTAAAACTTCAGAAAAATCAAAAGGTCAGAATATTCAGTTACATGAAGGGCTCCTTCAAGAAATGAAGCATGTACCTCACAGATTTTATTTTCACAATCAAACCAGTTGACTTCTAGGAAGCTTAAGGATTTTATTTCTTAGCTGTTTCAGCAAGTGATATATATCAAGAAGGGATTTTCCCCCTATTGGTTTTTTAAAAAGATTTTTTGGGAGTAGAGTTGATTTACAGTGTTCTGTCTGTTTCAGGTATACAGCAAAGTGAATCAGTTATACATGTACATGTATCCAACTTTTTTAGTTTGTTTCCCCATATAAGCCATTATAGAGTATTGAGTGGAGTTCCCTGTGCTGTATAGTAGGTCCTTATTAGTTAATCTCTTTTATATATAGCATATGTCAAGAAGGGACTGTTTTGCAGAAGTTTTTGGGAGTGGCTTTATCTAATTTGGATTTAAGAAGAGAGGTTTCACATTTGTTGGCTTTGAAGGTGGAGGAATCCATGTAGCAAGGAAGGCACACAGCTTCTAGATGCTTTGAGCAGCTCCCAGCTGACAGAGGCAATGAAATAGGCATCTTAGTCCTGCGACCACAGGAAGTTGGGTTCTGCCAGCAGCCTGAATGAGCTTGGAAATGAATGCTTCCCTTGAGCCTCCACAAAGGAATGTGACCCTCCAAACATCCTGATTTCAGTCTCTGAGACCCCGAGCAGAAAATTCAACCTTCTGGATTGTGACTGACCTTCTGACCTCCCAAACTGTTAGCTAATAAACTAAGAGTTGTTTTAAGCCCCTAAGTTTGTGGTAATATGTTACCCAGAAATAGGAAACCAATACAGTCCTGCAAATACCAAACATACTAAGTAATAATGAAAGTCCCCAAGGAGGTGGCAGTGAGGAAGATCAAACATAAGAGCAAGACTTAGCTTTGAGTGGGAGGAGGAAATTTATTTACATTGGAAATAGAGGGATGGCAGGGGGCTCATATGCAGGTACGTTTCCAAGTGATTGGCCTTAGATAATAAGTTGAAGGTGTTACCATGTAGCCACTGAATCATTTCCTAGTTTTGTGCTGGGAAATGTTGGAATGAGGCCTAATGTAGAATAGTAAAGGCTTAGAATAGCTATTGATAGTGTGAGAGAAAAATGGTTAAGACTTGTGGGAGCATTCAGGGTTACAAAATCTAAAGTTATAAGAGATACTCTTTGGCATAGTCATATGATATTCTTGGGCTTCCCTTGTGGCTCAGCTGGTAAAGAATCTGCTTGCAACGCAGGAGACCTGGGTTCAGTGCCTGGGTTGGAAAGATCCCCTGGAGAAGGGAAAGGCTACTCACTGCAGTATTCTTGCCTGGAGAAGTCTATGGACTGTATAGTCCATGGCATTGCAGAGTCAGACATAACCTTTTTTTAAGGCTTCCCTGGTGGCTCAGACAGTAAAGAATCTGCCTGCAATGCAGGAGACCCAGGTTCAATCCTTGGGTAGGGAAGACCCCTGGAGAAGGAAATGGCAGCCTACTCCAGTATTCTTGCCTGCAGAATTCCAGGGGCAAAGGAGCCTGGCAGGCTACAGTCCATGGGGTCACAAAGAGTTGGACACGACTGAGCAGCTTAGTGTGCATGCATGGTATGATCTTCTTGAGTCTGTTCAGGAGCCTGAGGTGTTTGAATGGAATACAATGCTGAGGAAGAGGGATTTATTCCAGGATAAAAGTTGTTCATTATAAGTACAGCAAAAGGACACTCAGGTTTATGTTGAGTGATTGGTTGAAATTTAGGATGTTGAAAAGAACATTCATGATTCCAGTAAAGGAACCATCTGTAGATAGAGTTAGCTATATCTTGGAGAAGAGGTCATTGGAGTTGAGTCGATCAAAGAAGAACAAATCTATCTCTCTGTTATCTTCAAATGTATTTAAAAATTGCTCAGTAGTTAGAAAGATTTGAATTTCAGAGTCCTTGATTCATAGAAGTGAATGACTAAGAGTGTGATGGATTACACAGGGTTCGGCAGACTGCAGCCCGTGGTCCAAATCCAGCCTGCTCTGTTTTTGTAAATTAAAGTTTTAATGGAACACAGCCATGCCTGTTCATTTATTGTTATCTGTGATTGCTTTTGTGCTCATGGTGGTAGAGTTTGAGTAGTTCTCTCAAAGACCATGTGACCCAGAAAGCCTAAAATAGTTACTATCTAGTCCGTCCTAAAGGATTTCAATCCTGAATATTCATTGGAAAGACTGATGTTGAAGCTGAAGCTCCAGTACTCAGCCACCTGATGCAAAGAGCTGACTCATTAGAAAAGACCCTGTTGCTGGGAAAGATTGAAGGCAGGAGGAAAAGGGGATGACAGAGGATGAGATGGTTGGATGGCATCACCAACTCAATGAACATGACTTTGAGCAAGCTCTGGGAGAAGGTGAAGGACAGGGAAGGCTGGTGTGTTGCAGGCCATGGGGTTGCAGAGTTGGATATGACTGAGTGACTGAAAAACAAGTCCATTAGAGAAGAAGGTTGCCAACTCCCAAAATTAGGCTATGAACATTTTCTCCAGCAAAATATACTGACACAAAATTTTGCTGACAATTTTAGGAAGTTTGAAGATTCCTGAAGCCATGAATGGACTCCAGTTAAGAAGAACTTTTGTATTAAAGCTGATAGTACATTCCCTGAGGCATTTCCTCTCTTCATAGGAGCTGCCTCTGCTAGTTAACTCACTATGCCAAAAACATGGGTACTTTCTTTTATGGATCACAGAGCCTCACCTCATTCAGTGACTGCAAATGGCACTGTGGTGGGGCAGCTGTCACAGCTTTTGTCATGAGGCTGCCACAGGGGTATGGATTGATAACTGTAGATCAGCACACCTCTGTGCACGTGAGTGCATGTGAATTAGATGAAACTTGGACTGCAAGGAGATCCAACCAGTCCATTCTGAAGGAGATCAGCCCTGGGATTTCTTTGGAAGGAATGATGCTAAAGCTGAAACTGCAGTACTTTGGCCACCTCATGCGAAGAGTTGACTCACTGGAAAAGACTCTGATGCTGGGAAGGATTGGGGGCAGGAGGAGAAGGGGACGACAGAGGATGAGATGGCTGGATGGCATCATGGACTCGATGGACATGAGTCTGAGTGAACTCCGGGAGTTGGTGATGGACGGGGAGGCCTGGCGTGCTGTGATTCATGGGGTCGCAAAGAGTCGGACACAATTGAGCGACTGAACTGAACTGAATAGTGGTCATGGCTTGATAACGTCCTCTCTGTATGCACAGTCAAGCAGATTATGTGAAATAAATAGATGCTTAATTCTTTCTACTAGGCTCTTTCCAGACTGTTAAATAAAGGAAGGAAACTTTTCTCCCCTAGGATTGCCTATGTTTAGATCAAGGAAAAAGAGAGAAAACCTAGTTTATTTGATGAAAAAGTGTTTTAGTCACTGACTGTTCTTTAATAGGTGTCACTTAAAAATCTTTTTCCACTAATGTGAGCCATGATACTGAATCTGTTTAGATTCATTTAAGAATCCTCAGTTGAACTTTATTTTCTATTATGACTAATTTTGGTCACTGTTTTAACACAACGGTACTTAACATTCCCATTGCCTTTGTCATACTCTTGTCTTTACAAACAAGAAACACCATTCATAGTCTTTTAGTATTTCTTCAGTTTAACTTACTATTTGTGTTCATATTATGTGTACTTAACAACTAAGGTGATCGTGTTTTATGTTAATGTCCTCTGTAGTAGGGATCATCTTCTTTTAGTCCTGTTAGAAATATACTTTATATTTCTGGATGCTATTTCAACTCTAATCAGGAAATATCAGTAAAAGACCTCTCTTCTGCAGCCTGCCTTCAAGACCTGCATAGGCTGGGTTTCTGTTAGGACAAAGCATAGGAAGTGAGATTCCAAACGGGAGGAGATATAGATAGATAGATAGATAGATAGATAGATAGCTGATTGGCATTGATGTATGGCAGAGAACACCACAGCATTCTAAAGCAATTTTCCTTCAATTAAAAAAAAAAAAGCCACTCCCCAAAAGCTATACTGCAAAAGAAGAAAAAAGAACTGGACTGAGTCATGCCCATTGTGCTGAGAAGCAGTGACTCCTGAGTCTGGGAGTAGAGGATGGTAAATTAAGAACTGACTGGGAGGTAAGCCCACTACACATTAAATTAAGGGGCCAGGAAGAGATGTCAGTGGAAGTGGAGCTGAGTTAAGCCGAGAGGGAGAATAAAAGTGTCAAGTAGTGTGTAAGATTGAGGAAGCCAAGGCAGTTTAGCATCGCAGTCCCTGAACACAGGGTGTGTCTCATGGATATTGAGGTGTTCGTTTTGTTGCAAATGATGAGCTATTTTCTGTGGCCAGAGGTAGACGTTTAATGAAGTAAAACTAGATCAGATACTTATTTACTGCTTGGCACTAGGAGTTCCTTTTTTTTTTTCCCCTTAAATAAGCCAAGACAAATTTCTGTTTTGGAAAGAGATGAATAGGATCTCTGACAATTCTACAGATTTTAATCTATTATCTAGGCAGTTTAATTACTATCTTTTAGTACCTTAGGTGCACAGTGTTAGATGGTAAAGAATCCACCTGCAATGTGGGAGACCTGGGTTCGACTGCTGGGTTGGGAAGATCCTTTGGAGAAGGGAAGACCAATGCATTCCAGTATTCTTACTTGAAGAATTACATGGACAGGGAGCCTGGCAGGCTACAGTCCATGGGTTCACAAAGAATTGGACAGAACTAAGCGACTAACATACATTTCAACACTAACTCACTTATCTGTTCATGCCATACATCAGTGCCAATCACTAACTCATTTATCTGTTCACTTATCTGTTCTCTTAACCCACCATCATGTGATTCATAACTGGTGGTCAGTTTTCAATTCTCCTAACACTGTAACTCTCAGCAGTATTTGACACAGTTGATTATTCTCTCTTTCTTGAAACGTTCTTTACTTCCTTCTTTCCCTCTCACTGAACATCTGTCCCATTGACAAAACGTGTTTTGCCAACAAAGCTTTATGAATAAAGCTGCTACTAACATTAACATGTAATTAATTTTGAAAAATGGAAAAATGTGAGTCTTCCAATTTTGTTCTTTCTTTTCATGATTATCCTTGAGTTAAAATTTCTTGAAATAATAAACCAATAAGAATTAAGATAATAATAGTAAAAATATTCTTGAAATAATAAGATAATTCTTGAAATTTTTTATTCTTTTGAAAAGTTTCCAAATGAATTAAATGACCAATTTTTCACTTTGTGGTAGCATTTTATTTAAAAAAAATTAAAACATTTTGGCCATGCTGTGAGGCTTCTGGGATCTCGTTTCCCTGACTAGGGATCATACCTGGCCTCTGTTAGTGAAAGTGCCAAGTACTAACTGCTGGGCTGCCAGGAAATTCCCTTTGTAGCATTTTTTTTTAAGCAAGTCTACTGGTGACAAGTTCTCTTAGTTTTCTTTCATCTTAGGATGTCTCTATTTCACCTTTGCTTCTAAAGTACATTTTCTGTACATTTAACTTGGCAATAACCCCGGATATGAGGATGACACCACCCTTATGGCTGAAAGTGAAGAACTAAAGAGCCTCTTAATGAAAGTGAAAGAAGAGAGTGAAAAAGCTGGCTTAAAACTCAACATTCAGAAAAGTAAGATCATGGCATCCGGTCCCATCACTTCATGGCAAATAAATGGGGAAACAATGAAAACAGTGACAAACTTTATTTTCTTGGGCTACAAAATCACTGCAGATGTTGACTGCAGCCATGAAATTAAGACACTTTTATGTCGGAGAGTGTTTTGCCTATGTTCTCCTCTAGGAGTTTTATAGTTTCTGGTCTTACATTTAGATCTTTAATCCATTTTGAGTTTATTTTTGTGTATGGTGTTAGAAAGGGGTCTAGTTTCATTCTTTTACAAGTGGTTGACCAGTTTTCCCAGCACCACCTGTTAAAGAGACTGTCTTTACTCCATTGTATATTCTTGCCTCCTTTATCGAAGATAAGGTGTCCATAGGTGTGTGGGTTAATCTCAGGGCTTTCTATTTTGTTCCATTGATCTGTATTTCTGTCTTTGTGCCAGTACCATACTGTCTTAATGACTGTGGCTTTGTAGTAGAGCCTGAAGTCAGGCAAGTTGATTCCTCCAGTTCCATTCTTCTTTCTCAAGATTGCTTTGGCTATTCGAGGTTTTTTGTATTTCCATACAAATCTTGAGATTATTTGATCTAGTTCTGTGAAAAATACTGCTGGTAGCTTGATGGGAATTGCATTGAATCTGTAGATTGCTTTAGGTAGTATACTCATTTTCACTATATTGACTCTTCCGACCCATAAAACTCCTAGAGGAGAACATAGGCAAAACACTCTCCGACATAAATCACAGCAGGATCCTCTATGATCCAACTCCCAGTATACTGGAAATAAAAGCAAAGATAAACAGATGGGATCTAATTAAAATTAAAAGCTTCTGCACAACAAAGGAAACTATAAGCAAGGTGAAAAGACAGCCTTCTGAATGGGAGAAAACAATAGCAAATGAAACAACTGACAAACAACTAATCTCAAAGATATATAAGCAACTTATGCAGCTCAACTCCAGAAAAATAAATGATCCAATAAAAAAATGGGCCAAAGAACTAAATAGGCATTTCTCCAAAGAAGACATACGGATGGCTAACAAACACATGAAAAGATGTTCAACATCACTCATTATCAGAGGAATGCAAATCAAGACCACAATGAGGTACCATTTCACACCAGTCAGAATGGCTGCGATCCAAAAGTCTACAAGCAATAAATGCTGGAGAGGATGTGGAGAAAAGGGAACCCTCTTACACTGCTGGTGGGAATGCAAACTCGTACAGCCATTATGGAAAACAGTGTGGAGATTCCTTAAAAAATTGCAAAGAGAACTGCCTTATGACCCAGCAATCCCACTGCTGGGCATACACACCGAAGAAACCAGAATTGAAAGAGACACATGTACCCCAATGTTCATTGCAGCGCTGTTTATAATAGCCAGGACATGGAAGCAACCTAGATGTCCATCAGCAGATGAATGGATAAGAAAGCTGTGGTACATATACACTATGGAATACTACTCAGCCCTTAAAAAGAATAAATTTGACTCAGTTCTAATGAGATGGATGAAATTGGAACCGATTATACAGAGTGAAGTAAGCCAGAAAGAAAAACACCAATACAGTATACTGACACATATATATGGAATTTAGAAGACAGTAAGGATGACCCTGTAGGTGAGACAACCAAGAGACACAGAGGTATAGAGTGGACTTTTGGACTCTGAGGGAGAGGGAAAGGGTGGGATGGTTTGGGAGAATGGCAATGAAACATGTATATTTTCCTGTAAGAAACGAAGCGCCAATCTATGTTCAATGTAGGATGCAGGATGCATGGGGCTGATGCACAGGATGATTCAGGTAGAGGATGTGGGGTGGGAGGTGGGAGGGGGCTTCGGCATTGGGAGATTGTGTTCATCTATGGCTGATTCGTGTCAATGTATGGCAAAACAAATACAGTATTGTAATTAAAAAAATAAATAAATTTAATAAAAAAAAAGAAAAGAAATTAAGACACTTGCTCTTTGGAAGAAAAGTTATGACCAACCTAGATAGCATATTCAAAAGCAGAGACATTGCTTTGCCAATAAATGTCCATCTAGTTAAAGCTATGGTTTTTCTAGTAGTCATGTATGGATATGAGAATTGGACCATAAAGAAGGCTCAATGCCAAATAATTGATGCTTTTGAACTGTGGTGTTAAAGAAGACTCTTGAGAGTCCCCTGGACTGCAAAGAGATCCAACCAGTCCATCTTAAAGGAAATCAATCCTGACTATTCATTGGAAGGACTGATGCTGAAGCTGAAACTCTTGGCCACCTGATGTGAAGAGCTGACTCATTAGAAAAGACTCTGATGCTGGGAAAGATTGAAGGCAGGAGGAAAAAGGGACAACAGAAAGGTGTTTGGATGGCATCACCACCTCGATGAACATTAGTTGAGCAAGCTCTGGGAGATGGTGAACGACAGGGAAGCCTGGCGTGCTTCAGTCCACGGGGTCATGAAGAGTTGGACATGATTGGGCACCTGAACAATAACAACAGTTTTTCTCTTAGTACTTTAAAAATGTCTTTCATTAAAATTTTTTGTTGTTCCTTTTGTTTGGCTTTCACTTTGATTCTTAAATCTGTATGTTTACCTTTTTCACCACACTTTGGAAATTTTTAGCCATTATTTCTTCAAATATTTTTCTGTATCTATGAGTTTTATATAACAGGAACACTAAATCTTTTGATATAGTCTCAAACATCTTTATGATTCTGCTCATTTTCTCCCCTTTTTTTTTCTATTGTTTGGATTGAATTATCTGTCTTCATGTTCACTGACTCTATCATCTGATGTATCCATTCTACTGTTTAGCCCCTCTAGTGAATTTTAACTTCCATTTCCATTCTTAAAAGGAGTTAGTTTTTCTTTGCTGAGCATGTCTGTCTTTGCCTTTTTTCCAAAACTGTCTGCTTTCCCTTTTTGTATCATCATTGTAAACACTGATTTAAAGTATTTTTCTGAAAATTCCAACTTTTGGGTTATCTTGTGGTTGGCACATTTCATCTTATTTCCTGGGGTTTCCCAGGTGACACTAGTGGTAAAGAACTTGCCTGCCAATTCAGGAGACATAAGTGACATGGGTTTGATCCCTGTGTCGGGAAAATACCCAGGACGGGTCATGGCAGCCCAGGCCAGTGTTCTTGCCTGAAGAATCCCCAGGGACAGAAGAGCCTGGAGGGCTACAGTCCAAAGGGTCTCAGAGAGTCAGACACGACTGAAATGACTTAGCCTGTCTTACTCCTTGAGGGTTCCTTAGGTTTTCTTGATTATTTGTATGTTTATTTTGGATTGTATTCTTGACACTTTGAATATTTTGTTATGAGATGCAGATTCCTGTCTAAAACTTCTGGAGAACGCTAGGAGGTTTTTTTTGTTTGTTTGTTTGCTTATGTGAACATGTGATTTCTTTTTAGCTGACAGTCAACCTGATTAGACTGTACGTCCTGACCTGCCTTATATTAGCTGTTTTTACTCCAATATAGGTTTAATTTCCAAAGTCTTTATGCCTTTGTATGCTATTCTGGTTTGTCTCGTGTGCATGTTACCCAGGAGATGATGTGGAACCTTGGTGGTAGTCTGCGGTGTTTTGAGATCTCAGTGCTTTTCTTAAGTTGCTTCTGACAGGTTTCACATATTACGCATATGAGCTCACCTCAGCAGTGAGCTCAATACTGTTTATACAGATTTAAATGATATTTTTGTCCTAGCTTTCTTACTTAAGCCCTTAATTTCCCCTTTGCCCTCTGTTGTCAGAGGTTTATTGTTCTGATGTTCTTGCTGGAAAACCAGAAGCTCACTCTTTTTATGTTGTGTAGTAATTCCTATAACTGGGTATGCCTCTGGACAAAGCTGGAGTGGGAAGGGGACATCATATTTTCCCCACGTCTCAGCAGCTGCATCTGTGAGTTGGTGGGAAAGGGAGTGCTGCTACTCCGTGCTGGCATTAATCCTGGTGTAAAGCACAGACTGTCAGAAAGGTTCTGTCCTACAAATGTTGAGAAGCCTTAGGTGATGGATCAACTCAGTTGCTAATGTTATTCTGGTAGAGGCATGGAACACCAAGTGTCCCACCTCACTGGGGCTGCTGTCGCTGCTGCTTTGGGGTCCAGGGTGGAGGTGCAGTTCCTCTTTGTTACTGGCCTTTCCCTGGTGTAGGGCCAGGAAGCCAGCATTCCCTCTTTGTTTTTGCAACAGACTTTTCAGAGAGCAGCCAGAATATATATACGTTTTCAAGTATTTATTTTGGTGTAATTTCAAATTTACAGAAAAGTTGTAAAATATAGTACACAGAGCTTCTTTATATTCTTTTTTTCAGAATCACCAATCGCTGACATTTTGTCCCACTCCTTTTCCCTCCCCATCTCTTCCTCCCTTTCTCCCATAACTAACACAAACACTCTCCCTCCTTCCCCTCTCCCTCCCTTCTTCCCCCCTACTTATGCATCCCCCAGACACTCAGGCATATATACATACGTACATACATAAAAATTATGTATATGTGTTTAATTTCACCCAACTTTTGAAAATAAGTTGCGAACATCATGCTCCTTTGTTCTTAAATTCTTTAGTTTGGTTTTCCTAATAACGTTTCATCTTCTTATGTAATCATGGTTTTAATATTGATAAAATACTGTTATTTAATCCATAATCAATAGTTTCATCAGTTAGCTCCATTATCTCTTTCATAATTATTTTCTCACCAGTTTGATCATCATGCCTTATGTCTCCTTTAATTGGGAGTAGTTCCTATACCTCCCCACCCCCCACCCTTCTTTTTGATTTTTTTGAAGACTATAACCCACATTATTTTGTAAAATGTAAAATTCAGTTTTGTCTGTTTTTCCTCATAATTAGAGTCAGGGTATGCATTTCTAGAAGGACTGAGACTGACCCCAAAATAATATTTTACTTTCCTTGCTTCTTCATATCAGAAAGTACCTTATACCTACCAAATTTCTTTAGTACAAGTTGATATTACCTTTTGTAATTGCTATGTAATTTTCAGGGAAATCTTGAGACCATGGCATTATCCTGTTCATTATCAGACTTTCCTCCATTGGTTTTAGAGTCCATTGATGGTTTTGTTTGAATCAGTTGTTGAATATTACTCTGTTGATTGCAAAATTGTGCAAAAATTTTTCTATCATTTATCTTATATTTATTAATCAGCATTCTGTAAGGAAGAACTTTCTCTTATTTATTTCTTTATTAATATGCTTTCAAGGGTTCTTATTTTAGATAGTGGTTTACAGTGATTATTTTCATTATTTATTTTGATAAACTAATTGTTCCAGGTTTAACTTGTGAAAGGCCCCTCCAATTTTCATTTTATCTTTTAGCATATCCTTATTATTTTTGCAACACTCTCTAATTTTTTAAGATGACCAAATATTCTGTTTCCATCTTGTACTTTTCCTACCTCAGCCCCAGAAAGAATCATTTATCCAAGGAGCCCTGGTTCCTTTAGGGGAGGATGATATTTGGCAACCAAAGATCTCTTCACTACGTTTGTTGAGGTGTTATTGTTTCTAGACATTTGCAGCATGTAAAGCGAGAGAATAATTTAGAAATGTACATTTACCCCTGTATTTACATCTACCTATTAAAAACCATGAGTTCGTTCGTATTGATATACCCGGTTTCAGTCAAACACCACAGAGTTCATTCTAATCTTCCCCTTTTTGCACTTTAGTAACTCCCTTCTCCAACAGCTAGAAACTCAACTCCTGTTATCTCCAACGTATTTCCTCATTTGCTTAAATCTTCCTTTATATTGAAAGCAGTTTTAGAATTGTTAATGCATACCATTTACAAAAAAGGAACAAATGTATTAACTGGAATGCAGTACTCATTTGTAGTTCATTAGGTCTTTAGTCTGAGTATGTATTAGTAGTTTTCTAGGAGGACTGCTGTGGGCTTCCCAGGTAGCTCAGTGAGTAAAGAATCCACCTGCAATGCAGGAGATGCAGGCAGATACGAGTTCGATCCCCAGGTTGGGAAGATCCCCTGGAGGAGGGCATGGCAACCCACTCCAATATTCTTACCTGGAGAATCCCATGAACAGAGGAGCCTGCTAGGCTACAGCCCATGGGGTTGCAGAGTCAGACATGACTGAAGGCGACTTAGTGTGCATGAACACCACACTACTGTAGGGCTTCCCTGGTGGCTCAGTCAGTCAGTCAGTTCAGTCGCTCAGTTGTTTCTGACTCTTTGCGACCCTATGGACTGCAGCACACCAGGGTTCCCTGTTCATCACCAACTCCTGGAGCTGACTCAAACTCATGTCTATCAAGTTGGTGATGCTATCCAACCATCTCATCCTCTGTCGTCCCCTTCTCCTCCCGCCTTCAATCTTTCCCAGCATCAGGGTCTTTTCCAGTGACTCAGTTCTTTGCTTCAGGTGGCCGAAGTGTTGGAGCTTCAGCATCAGTCCTTCCAATGAATATTCAGGATTGATTTCCTTTAGGATTGACTGGTTTGATCTCTTTGCACTCCAAGAGACTCTAAAGAGTCTTCTCCAGCAGCACAGTTTTAAAGCATCAGTTCTTCAGCACTCAGCTTTCTTTATAGTCCAACTCTCTCATCCATACACGACTACTGGAAAAACCATAGCTTTGACTAGACGGACCTTTGTTGGCAAAGTAATGTCTCTGCTTTTTAATATGCTGTCTAGGTTTGTCATAATATTTCTTCCAAGAAGCAAACATCTTTTAATTTCATGGTTGTGGTCACTATCCGCAGTTATTTTGGAGCCCCCAAAACTAAAGTTTCTCACTGTTTCCATTGTTTCCCCATTTATTTGCCATGAGGTGATGAGACTGGATGCCATGGTCTTAGTTTACTGAATGTTGAGTTTTAAGCCAACTTTTTCACTCTCCTCTTTCACTTTCATCAAGAGGCTCTTAGTTCTTCTTCACTTTCTGCCATAAAGGTGGTGTCATCTGCATATCTGAGGTTATTGATATTTCTTCCAGCAGTTCTGATTCCAGCTTGTCTTCATCCAGCCCAGCATTTTGTATGATGTACTCTGCATAGAAGTTAAATAAGCAGGGTGACTTATATAGCTTTGACATACTCCTTTCGATTTGGAACCAGTCTGTTGTTCCATGTCCAGTTCTAACTGTTACTTCTTGACCTGCAGGTCAGGTGGTCTGGTATTCCCGTCCCTTTCAGAATTTTCTACAGTTTGTTGTGATCCACACAGTCAAAGGCTTTGGTGTAGTTAGTGAAGCAGAAGTAGATGTTTTTCTGGAAGTCTCTTGCTTTTTCAGTGATCCAGTGGATGTTGACAATTTGATCTCTGGTTCCTCTGCCTTTTCTGTATCCAGCTTGAACATCTGGAAGTTCACGGTTCACATACTGTTGAAGCCTGGCTTGAAGAATTTTGAGCATTACTTTCCTACCATGTGAGATGAGTGCAGTTGTGGAAGTTAGAACATTCTTTGGCATTGCCGTTTCGTTGGGATTGGAATGAAAACTGACCTTTTCCAGTCCTGTGGCCACTGCTGAGTGTTCCAAATTTGCTGGCATGTTGAGTGCAGCACTTTCACAGTATCATCTTTGAGGATTTGAAATAGCTCAACTGGAATTCCATCATCTCCACTAGCTTTGTTAGTAGTGATGCTTCCTAAGGCCCACTTGACTTCTCATTCCAGAATGTCTGTGTCTAGGTGAGTGATCACACCATTGTGATCACATCTGGTGGTTCAGTGGTAAAGAATCCACCTGCCAATGCGAGAGACCCTGGTTCCATTCCTGGGTTTGAAAAATCACCCAGAGAAGGAAATGGCAACCCATTCCAGTATTCTTGCCTGGAAAATCCCAGGGATAGAGGAGCCTGGCAAGCTACAGTCTATGGGATCACAGAGAGTCAGAAATGACTTAGCAACTAAAACAACAACAGCAAGGACTACTGTAACAGATTACCACGTAGTTGCTCACTTAGAACAGTAGAAATTTGTTCTTTCAAAATTTTGAAGGCCAGAAGTCTGAAATCAAGGTATTGGATGGCCACATTCTCTCCAGTGGCTTTGGGAGAATTGTTTCTTGCCTTTTCTAGCCTCTGGTGACTCTAGGCATTCCTTGGCATGTAGCTGTGAAACTGCAGTCTCTGCTTCCATCTTCTCCTCATTGTTTCTTCTCTTCTTTCTGTGTCTTATAAGGATACTTGAGGATACTTGTTACAGATTTAGGGCTGACCCAGACAATCCAGAGGTTCTTAATTATATCTGAAAATGTTATTTTTCCAAATAAGGTCCATTCACAGGTTCCAGCTATTAGGATGTAGACATATATTTTGGGGGAGGCACCATTCAACCCACTACAGGGTTTATAATTTCTTGGGTTATTACCTTCTTTTTGTCTTTTCAGTGTATTTGTTATTCATTTGAAATGCAGTGGTGTTCACTTTTTTCTGTTTGTTTTAGATTTCTTCCATCCTTATTTTTTTTGAATATGTAAAACATTAACACAGTGTCAAGAATCAAGAAGTTAATAGATATAGCATTACAACTTATGGTGAGTGTTATCAAGGAAATGGACAGGTACTGTGGTCGAGAAGAGTGGAGCGAACCATATTCACTTAGCTAGAGAGCCAGACAGTACTTGTATAAGTGGCATGTAAACTGAGATTGAAAGAGTGAGGAGAAGCCAGTCATGTAGAAGCAGAAAAAGAGCTTTCTAGCAGACAGAAAAGCATGTGTAAAGGCTCTGATGTGGGGAAAGAGCTTCATGTATTTGAGGAAATTGAAGACCAGTGAGGTGTAGTGAGTTCTGGCAAGAAGGAGCACAAAGTAAGTGAAGTTGTAAAGAAAGCTGGGGTGGAAAATGTCAGTTTTTGTACACTATGTAAAGACGTTGAAAAGCCAGTGAGGATAAAAAGCAGTGGCATTTTTAAAAACATATTTTTAAAGGACTGTATTGATTGCTTTGTGGAGCACATTAGACAAGAGTGAAAGTAGACTAGTAACAGGTCTGTCATACTGCATAATAACTGATGTGGAGCCGTATTGGTTCATATGAGTTGTAATAGTGGGAAAGGGAAAAAGTGGATAGATTTGAGATGTGTTTGGGGCTGAACTGACAGGACTAGCTAGGGGATTGGATCTGGGTATATAGAGAGGAGGGTTTAGGGGTTATGATTGTTGGAATATTTAAGGATTGCTTCCCAGTTTGTGGCTTTCCTAGTGGCTCAGATGGTAAAGAATCTGTTTGCAATGCGAGAGACCCAGGTTTGATCCCTGGATTGGGACGATCCTCTGGAGAAGGAAGTGGCAACCCTCTCCAGTATTGCCTGGGGAATTCTGTAGACAGAGGAGCCTGGTGGACTACAGTCCATGGGGTGGCAAAGAGTCAGGCACGACTGAGTGACTAACGCTTTCTTTCCAAGTTTGTAGCTTTAGCAACTAGGAAAGAAGTTTATTGCAGATGAAGTGGGCAGTAAGAATCAAGACTCTGTTCAATGTTATGTAACAGCCTGGATGAGAGGGGATTTTAGGGGAGAATGGACATATTTATGTGTATGGCTGGATGCCTTTGCTATTCACCTGAAGCTATCACAGCATTATTAACCAACTCTACTCCAATATAAAAGAGGTGTTTTTTTTTTTTAAAGAATCAAAATTACTCTGTTGAACCTGTTATATTTGAAATGCCTCTTACATGGAAATGTCAAAGTTGATAGTTGAATATATATATATATATATATATATACACACACATATACATATATATATATATATATATATATACATTCAGCTCAGAAAGGGAAAGTGAAATCTCACACTTTCTATCTAGTCCCTCCAGGCACTTCTTCAGTCCTTTTTTTCCTACTGCAGGAAGAGATTCAGATCTCTGGTCGCTATTTGTACCTTGTTAACATGAGCAGAAGAAAGTCAAGAGTTGGCCAGATACGATTGAGGCATTGCGGGCAGCTTGAACTGGAGATGATCTCCAGGCCCATGTGTGGTTACTCCAATTCAATTTAGTGTTTCCAGAGAGCTACAGTTATTTTCCTTCTAAATCATTTAGATATACACATTTTACTGCTTTGAGTTTAGCTTTGTTTTGGACCCTTTCAGAATAAGAGGCCTTGCTAATATTACAGTAAAAAGTATTAGGCTCTTTCTGCCCCATTTGAGCCTGAATTATTGTATGAGACCACTCTAACTTATGTTGCTACCTAGGAGGGAAATGTGTGAGTGCACATATGTGTGTTTTGTGTTTGAAATATATATTCTGCAATGGATTTGTAAGTATGTCAGTTTTTATACCAACATCACGTTGTTTTATTTATAGTGTTTTTATATCATGCTCCATGCTTAGTAGGGCTAATCTTCCTGAATCATTTTAAAAATGCTTTTTCTTTTCTCACATACACATTTTAAAGAAGTGAGAACTTCCCACCCCTCCTTCCATCCTCTTGCTTTTGTCTTGTTTACCTGTAATACTTCCTATTCGCCTTAATTCTTTCCCACTGACTTTTTCCCATTGTCTTCCTTGTTGTGAATTTTCTTTTACTTCTTTCCTAAAAAGAATCTGTCATTTTGCCCTCTCTTTCCTGTCTTTCTAAGCATCTGTTACATATAAGCACTGTACTGATTTCCTGTGCAGAAGGGGTTACATGGTGAATTAAAATTAAAATAAATAAAGCATATTATGAAATAAAACTGAAATAAAATAATACCAGTTTGTAATTAAAATAGTGTGCCTTGGAGAGGACTAAAAGTTTTAAGCACAATATGTCAACTTTTGGTTAGTTTGTTTATTTTTACATTTTTTAAGGATTTTTTCCTTTTTTTCTATTTTTTTAAGGGTCACACAGCAATGCTTCATACTGGATCATGGCATCCCAAAATAAAGGGAGAATTTATGACTTGCTCAAATGATGCGTGAGTATTGTTGATGATTCATCTGATACATTTTTGTATTTCAGTATTTTCTTTAACATTTGTATTGTAGTAGTTTTGCCAGTAAAGTAAGAGATAGGATATTAAGAGAATCCTTATGTTTATATATTCTTGTTCTCAATTTTGCCTTGAAGTCAGCTGACATACAAGATTTGCTTAAATGAATATGAAAGCTATAAAAATGATAGTTGGTATGAATTCCAGTAGAGTTTATTAGGGAGCACAGTGGATCAGATTGATGCTATTAAGTGGACTCAAATGACTCTAATGTTTGTTATTTATAGTAGAGGCTGATTTCCATCTGAATCTAATAGCTTATATAAATTTGTTGCTTAAATGATGGGTTTTTGGTAGTAGTAACTGAAAAAATTGATTAAATGGTTATTAAGATTCTTTTGAATTATATTTGTTGGCTTAGGATTCAAGAATATTACAGGGAATATTTGAACAGCTTTTTCCTATATTGTTATATTGTATGGTTCATTTTTAGTATTGAGTAATTTCCAAGAATGAGTTATTTGTAATACTACAGAGAAAATTGCAGTGAAAAAAATCTTTAAAGTAAAAACATTTATATGGTGTTATTTAGGTGAAACACTATTATATTTTAGGTAAAAATGAATGTCTTTGTTTTTAGATTATTTTGTTTTTCATCCTTTTCTGATATTTGTAATTTACCTCATTGCCTTTCACAACTGCTATTCATATTCTTTGATATTTTATGTTTCCTAGAATTAATCTTTAAAATAACAGACAAAAGATATAATTTCACATTCATTGTGCAGTTTAGAAAATAAGTTGATCTAAAAGGAACTGAAAATTGAGACTGTACAGAATATGACTGAAACTGGATTGTATATTTGGTTAAAATTTATGGTAAATAGAATTATGTAGTTTTTTCTTTTATCTTTGTCTTATTATCTTTCCAAATACTTTAATTATGTGTGTTTATAGTCATATTCTTTACTTTAGCTTTAGGAAAACAAATTTAGCAGCTAATCTGAATGAATAGTGTTCCATGGCCCAGTAAGGTTTATCCTAGGAATCCAAGGATATTTTACAATTAGGAAATTTTACCATTAAGAAATTTTTGATAGAATTCAATATTTTAAAAATTAAAGATGAAGAATCATATGATTTTGTTATGTAATAAAATTGAGATTCGATAGGATTTAGTAATCTTTGCCAGTAAAAGTTCTAGGAATAGGAAGAAATTACTGAAGACTAATAAAAGCTGTTTACCAAAATTTAAATTTAAATTTATATATTTTAAATTTAAATTTATATATTTTATTATACATTGACGTACACTTTGCATTTAAATAGGAAGCAAGACAGAGATTCCTATAACTATTTAGAGACTTTATGCAGTATAATAAGAAAAGAAAATATGTAGATTGATGTTAAGGTTGGAAGTAATTAAAAACACAGAAGATCTCTATGTGGATCATCTATATTCAAAAAAGTTTGAGAAACTTTGAGTGTTATATGTTCTGAGGCCAGCAATTCATAATAAACCTTTAAATGATTTTGAATAGAATGTAAAGAAACCTGAAACCTATTTAACTTTGTTTTATCCTCTAAATGGTTTGGGTAAAGTTCTAGGGCATGACATTATTATACTGGGTGTAAAATGTACTTTGTCTTATTCGTTGGAAGAACAATTCTTTCGTCCCCTGCCCAAGTCACTGACTTACATTTTTTACATTTGAAAATGTGCTCCAATTTCTTTTTACATTGCACAAATTGGGCTTTCTTTGTCAAAAAACTGTATACAAGGATAAGTGGGCTTTAACCTTAGGGACCTCCAGTTATACAGATTCTTTACTACTTTTTAGAGAAACCTGTCACTAATACGTTCAGATGGTTTGCAGTTTGTCACTAATACACTCAGATGGTTTGCAGTTTGATCGACTTCTCTTTGGCCTTTGAGGGTAGTAATTAGCAACGGACTAAGCTGTAGGAGATGAGTCCAGATACGTAAATCAGTCAACAAATAGAGTGTGTGCACTGTGTGTCAGGGACCCTGTGTGACCCAGGTCTCTGCCTTCATAGGACTTAGATTCGAGTGGAGGTGAGTGCTGGGAGGTAGACACAGTATAGATATGCTAGTAAATAACTATGAAGAATAAAGTAAAATAAAGCAAAAGGATAGAGAATAGAAGGGTGTAAAATACGTGGAGAAAGCCTTGGAAGAGGTGATATTTTTTTAGTTGAGATACCATGCACATAAGGCATCCTAAGGGAAAGAGCTTTCTTTTTTTTTTTAATTTTTATTTTTACTTTATTTTGCTTTACAATACTGTATTGGTTTTGTCATACATTGACTTGAATCAGCCACGGGTATACATGAGTTCCCAATCCTGAACCCCCCACCCCCCACCTCCTGGGAAAAGAGCTTTCCAGGCCGAAATAACAGTGTATTTCAAGACCTTAAGAAGAGAATGTAATACAGCATATTTGGGGGACAGAAAGTCCAGTTGGACTGACATTTTGTTGGTTGTTAGGAAAGGTGAGAATGATATGAATTGAATTTGGAGAGGAAGGCAGATTCTGTACCATATAAGGTGTTGAGGCTAAGGTATAATGGGCTAATATTTTAATGTAGTCACAAGGCAAGTCATCAAAGAGTATGAGATGTGTACCATAACATTATTGAAAGTCAAATCAATAGGAATGTTTTAATGCCAGGCTGTTCTGTCAGTGGGATTTTCCTGGCAAGAATACTAGAATGGGTTGCCATGCTTTCCTTCAGGGGATCTTCCCGACCCAGGGAGCGAACCTCTGACTTTTGCTTCTGCTATACTGCAAGCAGATTCTTTACCTCTGAGCTGCCGGGGAAGCCCCATATTGTGAGCAGGACAAAGAGATAAAATATCAACTGCATATCTTCCAAGCTTCACTCTCTTTTATTAAAGATTATTTAGGATTTAAACTAGGATCATTTCATCAGGCTTCACAGAGCTCATATCAGTAATATCCTCTTCTCCTCCCTTTTCCCCATTCACCTTTTATTTCTCCTTCCTTCTCTTCATTTTGGGCATCTGGGAGAATACACTTTTTGGATAGTATAGCCATGGCATAGAGAGCCTCTCGATACAGTTATCCACCTCAGCACCTGTGTGTTGGCACAGATTTATGTATTTAGTGTGGGCACACAGTGAATGTTTGCCAGGCTACGGCTGTCAGCAGTGTAGGAGGACAGGGGGAGGCCTGGCGGGCCAGTCCCAGCCATTCACGTAAGGAGCACAAGTTACAAATAAGTTTAGATCCAGTAGGAGTGAGACATCAGCATTTTTGAGAAACTGTTCCAAGGGGGCACTCAGTATTTTGTTCTGGCCTCGTACACCAAATTAAATTATGGATGTTTCTTCTGAATGTGAGTTGGAAATGCTAGTGCTTTTACTTCTGAGTTTTATGAGTTTCAGGGTGAAACATGATCCCAGGATTGTGTTCTGGGATCATATTCTTACTTCAATTTAGACATGAAATAGAGAGAGAGAGAGAGAGAGAGAGAGAGAGAGAGAGAAATATGGCAGTCTTTTCAGTTTTCCCAAGTTTACCGGAATGAAACACAGACAATAAAGCAGAGCTTACTACACTATGCTTGGAAGTAAATGTTAACAAAAACCAGATGGTAATGAAGATGAAAATGCATTACTTATCCAGAGGAAGTCATTTCTCTTTGTGAATTTATATAATCTGATAGGAGAGCATTTTATAATTGGAGTTGTAGTAGTGTACAGAGTGAGAATACAAGCAATGCAAGTGTACAGAATTCTTATTAAGCAAATTGCAGCTCAGCAATGAGTCAGATGCTTCCACCTTGCAAGTTTTCCATTGCTTACTCAGGAGTTTGTATCACAGAGGAATTTGTTCAGATCTCTTGTGACTTGTTACCTCCATATCTGAGCATAGGCTTCTTAAGAGTACTTTACACTTATACTCACCTGAAACCATGGCATTGCTGTCTGATCAAGCTCTTACCCTACTGCAGGATGAAGGATCTGGTGGGGGTAAGTCCCCGCTGAGGCTATCCTAGATCAGCTTACAGCAGCCAAGCCCCAGATTTGTGAGAGATTCCCTGGTGGCTCAGAGGTTAAAGCGTCTGCCTGCAATATGGGAGACCTGGGTTCAATCCCTGGGTCAGGAAGATCCTCTGGAGAAGGAAATGGCAACCCACTCCAGTATTCTTGCCTGGAGAATCCCATGGACGGTCCACAGGGTCGCAAAGAGTCGGACACAACTGAGCCACTTTCACTTTCACTTTCCCAACCTAGGTTAGCAGAACTGATCACAGACACACGAGGTAACTCAGTAGGACAGAACCACCCTCCTATTTGATTTCCTATGCTATATAGTAGGAACTTGTTGTTTATCTGTCTTTTATGTAGTAGTTTGTATCTGCTAATCCCAAACTCCCAATTTATCTGTCCTTTTCCTCCCCTTTCCTCTTTGGTAACCATACCTTTGTTTTCCACATCTGTGAGTTTTTTTTTTTTAAATTTTATTTATTAAATTTGGCTGTACCTCAGTGGGATCTTTAGTCATAGTATGTGGGATCTAGTTCCCTGATCAGGAATGGAACCTGGGCCCCCTTCATTGGGAGCACTGAGTCTTAGCCACTGGACCAACAGGAAAGTCCCTGTTTCTGTTTTGTAAATAAGTTCATTTGCATCGTTTTTAGATTCCACATATAAGGGACATCACATGATATTTGTCTTTCTCTGTTTACTTGACTTAGTATGATAATCTCTAGATCTGTCCATGTTATTAATACTGCAAATGGTGTTATTTTGTTCTTTCTTAATGGCTGAGTCATATTCCATTGCAGAGAAGGCAATGGCAACTCACTTCACTATTCTTGCCTGGAAAATCCCATAGACGGAGGAGCCTGGAAGGCTGCTGTCTATGGAGGGCGTGGACTCACATCCATGGACTCTCTAAGAGTTGGACATGACTGAGCGACTTCACTTTCACTTTTCACTTCGATGCATTGGAGAAGGAAACGGCAACCCACTCCAGTGTTCTTGCCTGGAGAATCCCAGGGGACGGCGGAGCCTGGTGGGCTGCCATCTATGGGGTAACATAGAGTTGGACATAACTGAAGTGACTTAGCAGCAGCAGTAGCATATTCCATTGTGTATATATACCATGTCTTCTTTATCCATTCATAAATCGTTGGATACTTATGTTGCTGCCATGTCTTGGCTATTGTAAACTGTGCTGCTGTGACATTGGGCTACATGTAATTTTTCAAATTAGAGTCTTCTTTGGATTTATTCCCAGAAATGGGATTGTTGGATCATTTGATAACTTTATTTTTAGTTTTTTAAGGAATCTCCATGTTGTTTTCCATAGTGACTGCATGAGTTTACATTCCCACCAACAGTGGGAGGAGGTGTCCTTTTCTCCACACCATCTCTAGCATTTATTATTTGTAGACTTTTTGATGATGTGTCTATTCAAAAGCAGAGACATTACTTTGCTGACTAAGGTCCGTCTAGTCAAGGCTATGGTTTTTCCAGTAGTCATGTATGTATGTGAGAGTTGGACTGTGAAGAAGGCTGAGCACCGAAGAATGTATGCTTTTGAACTGTGGTGTTGGAGAAGACTCTTTGAGAGTTCCTTGGACTGCAAGGAGATCCAACCAATCCATTCTGAAGGAGATCAGCTCTGGGATTTCTTTGGAAGGAATGATGCTAAAGCTGAAACTCCAGTACTTTGGCCACCTCATGCGAAGAGTTGACTCATTGGAAAAGACTCTGATGCTGGGAGGGATTGAGGGCTGGAGGAGAAGGGGATGACCGAGGATGACATCCTGGATGGCATCACTGACTCAACAGACGTGAGTCTGAGTGAACTCCGGGAGTTGGTGATGGACAGGGAGGCCTGGCGTGCTGAGATTCATGGGGTCGCAAAGAGTTGGATACGACTGAGCAACTGAACTGAACTGATTCTGACCGACATGAGGTGGTATCTCATAGTAGTTTTGATCTGCATTTCTTTAACATTCAGAAAACGAAGATCATGGCATCTGGTCCCATCACTTCATGGGAAATAGATGGGGAAACAGTGGGAACAGTGGCTGACTTTATTTTTCTGGGCTCCAAAATCACTGTAGATGGTGATTGCAGCCATGAAATTAAAGGACGCTTACTCCTTGGAAGGAAAGTTATGACCAATGTAGACAGCATATTAAAAAGCAGAGACATTACTTTGCCAACAAAGGTTCCTCTAGTCCAGGCTATGGTTTTTCCAGTGGTCATGTATGGATGTGAGAGTTGGACTATAAAGAAAGCTGAGCACTGAAGAATTGATGCTTTTGAACTGTGGTGTTGGAGAAGGCTCTTGAGAGTCCCTTGGACTGCAAGGAGATCCAACCAGTCCATCCTAAAGAAGACCAGTCCTGGGTGTTCATTGGAAAGACTGATGCTGAGGCTGAAACTCCAATACTTTGGCCACCTGATGCAAGGAGCTGACTCATTTGAAAAGACCTTGATGCTGGGAGGGATTGAGGGCAGGAGGATAAGGGGATGACAGAGAAATAGATGGTTGGATGGCATCACCGACTCGATGGACATGGATTTGGATGGACTCCGGGAGTTGGTGATGGACAGGGAGGCCTGGCGTGCTGCAGTTCATGGGGTCACAAAGGGTCAAACGTGACTGAGCAACTGAACTGAACTGAATAATTAGCAATGGTGAATATCTTTTCATGTGCCTATTGGCCATCTCTATGTCTTCTTTGGAGAAATGTGTATATTTAGGTTTACTGCCTAAATATACTGGGCTCTCTCTTCAGTTACATCGATCTATATGTCTGTTTTCTGCCAGTACCACACTACAGCTTTATAGTATTGTTTGAAATTTGGAAGACTTACACTTCCAGCCTTTTCTTGTTGACTTGATTTTTGTTTGTTTAGTACTGGGCTGTATGAACTCTGCAAGTTTTAGAAATTAAGACCTTGTTGGTTCCATCATTTGCAAATATTTTCTCCCTGTCTATAGGTTGTCTTTTCATTTTGTTTATGGTTTTCTTTGCTGTGCAAAAGCTTATAAGTTTAATTAAGTCCCACTTGTTTATTATTGATTTTACTTTTGCCTTGGGGGACTGACCTAAGAAAGAAGTGAATTTGCTCAGTCATGTCCGACTCTTTGCGACTCCATAGACTGTAGCGTACCAGGCAGCAGTACTGGAATGGATTACCATTTTCTTCTCCAGGGGATCTTCCCAACC
This sequence comes from Nanger dama, assembly GCA_917880005.1. Taxonomy (NCBI): domain Eukaryota; kingdom Metazoa; phylum Chordata; class Mammalia; order Artiodactyla; family Bovidae; genus Nanger; species Nanger dama. The sequence goes on from CAKJTW010000040.1 coordinate 2,572,447, forward strand.
CAGGGCTCGAACCCAGGTCTCCCACATTGTAGACAGAGGCTTTACCGTCTGAGCCAACACAATGGTACAATTTATGTCAGAGAATGCTTTGCCTATGTTCCTTTTTAGGAGTTTTATGGCGTCTTGTCTTATATTTAAGTCTTTAAGCCATTTTGAGTTTATTTCTGTGTATGGCGTGAGTGAGTATTGTAACTTCATTGACTTAGATGCAGTTGTCCAGCTTTTCCAATGCCACTTTTTGAAGAGATGGTCTTTTGTATATTCTTGTATATTCTTGCCTCCTTTGTTGACAATTAATTGACTGTGGGTATGAGTTTATTTCTGGGCTCTCTCTTCAGTTTCATCGATCTATATGTCTGTTTTCTGCCAGTACCACACTACAGCTTTATAGTATTGTTTGAAATTTGGAAGACTTACACCTCCAGCCTTGTTCTTTTTTCTCAATATTGCTTGGTATGCCTGCTGTTTTAAGTCATTAAATTTTGAAAATGTTTTATTATATATCAGAAATAAAATGAAGATGTTTTCTTATATATTGGTTGTTAACTGATACAGATGATATTATTGCTTCATGTTACATAAAATCATGATTATATAGAAGAATATCTTTGTTCTTAAAAGATACCAGCTGATGAATTTAGATGTCTTGTGTCTTGACATATGCAACTTACTTTTAAATGGTATAGCAGAAATAGTGTATTTATGTATGTTTGTATGGGTGTGTGTATGTATATATGAATGTATATATATATGGAAAAGAGAGAGATTGAGAATATAGATGTGACAAAAATGAATGTTAGGGTATATGGTATTCATTGGAAAAGGTATATGGATGTTTATTGTACTACTTTTAACTTTTTGTAGCTTTCAAGCTTTTCCAGATAGAAATACTGGTAAAGACCCTGAGAAATGCACTAACGAAGAAACCAACATTTTTTTTAGACATAGTGGTACAACACCCTTTCTCTCCTACAGCCAACAACACCTGTTACACGCTGGGCATAATGTTCCCAGGAACATACTTTGGGAAAGATGATTGCCACTAGTAAATGATTTTTACAGTGGGATTCAGTAAATTGTAATTATTTTTAAAATTTGGTTGCAGCTTGTAATGATGCACTTTACCAATTAAATTCTTTTAGTCAATTTTGGCAAGGCATAATAGAAAGAGTATGCACTTTCCAGACCAAGAGGAACTTTAGTACTCTACCACTCATCATAACCTTGAGCTGGTAATATACCCCTGAATTTTACAGGCTTTTGCTGGAAGGCTGTTAGGCATATTTGACTTTATTTTTATCATCAATAAAATAAATATAATAATGAAGTTTTCCAAAGAATGATGATTTATATAAATGGATCTCAGAAAATTAAACTGTAATTCAAAGAGTTTTTTTCTATTTAAATTTTTTGGGAAACAAAAAATATATTAGCTTTCTTTATGAATTATATTTAAAACACTTATGAATATATAAGTGTTACCATCTTGATAATCTATAAGTTGCTACATCATGGTATATAATATGTGTTAGAAAAGTCTTGGTATGTGCAGGCCTATTTTATAGCTTTTTGAGTTCTTTGACTGCTATTTTTCCTTTGTTAATTTCCCTTTCTATTAATTGTTATTCTTGCTAATATTGGTATGGTGATCTAAGCTGTGTGCTGGTGCTGGGGTAGCTTTTTAGAATTTGTGCAGAAAGAACAAGCAGTTGGTGTAACATATGAGTTTTATCTTTTAAGCACGTTAATTTTTGCCATCTCTGGCTGCTAGGAGACTTTTTCTTGCTTACTTTCTGATTCTGGGCAGAGTTTTTTACTGTCCATGCTGCCAAATAAGTAAGGTGTTGTTTATATTCCTATTCGTTCTTTCTTGGTGATCCCCTTTAGAAACAGAAAATAATATTGTTTTCATCTGTTAACTGGAGTTATTGTGGTGATCACTTTGCAATATGTACAAATATTGAATCATTATGTTGTACACCTGAAGCTAACATTTTATGTTAGTTAAACATAATGATTCAAGGTCTTTAACCACTTAGATCTTGTGTCTATACTATCTGACTTTGTTTTTACCTGATTCAATTCTTTGCTCCTTTTATCTAATGCTTTTTAAACTTCTTTTGAACAGCTACCAGCATTTGTAAAATTCATGCCTTTGATTTTATTTTCACTGTGTGTAATTTAAAATGTCTATATATTTTAAAGCATTTAATAGAAATTTTACATGAACTATAACTTCATTAAAAAATTAATTAGAGGAACTTTCTTGGTGGTCCAGTGGTTAAGACTCTGTGCTCCCAATGCAGGGGGTCCTGGGTTCAGAGTCTGGTCAGAAAACTAAAATACCACAGGCTCCATCACACAGCCAAAATACAAAAAAAAAAAAAACGAAAACCTGAATTAGTTAGGATTTAGGTGTCAGTAGACCCTTCAAGCTGGTTTTAGAAGAGGCAGAGGAACCAGAGATCAAATTGCCAACATCCGCTGGATCATCAAAAGCGAGAGTTCCAGAAAAATATCCATTTCTGCTTTATTGACTATACCAAAGCCTTTGACTGTGTGGATCACAATAAACTGTGGAAAATTCTGAAAGAGATGGGAATATCGGACCACCTGACCTGCCTCTTGAGAAACCTATATGAAGGTCAGGAAGCAGCAGTTAGAATTGGACATGGAACAACAGACTGGTTCCAAATAGGAAAAGGAGTACATCAAGCCTATATATTGTCACCCTGCTTATTTAACTTGTATGCAGCGTACATCTTGAGAAACGCTGGGCTAGAAGAAGCACAAGCTGGAATCAAGATTGCCGGGAGAAATAGCAATAACTTCAGATATGCAGATGACACTACCCTTATGGCAGAAAGTAAATAGGAACTAAAAAGCCTCTTGATGAAAGTGAAAGTGGAGAGTGAAAAAGTTGGCTTAAAGCTCAACATTCAGAAAACTAAGATCATGGCATCCTGTCCCATCATCTCATGGCAAATAGATGGGTAAACAGTGGAAACAGTGTCAGACTTTATTTTTCTGGGCTCCAAAATCACTGCAGATGGTAACTGCATCCATGAAATTAAAAGATGCTTACTCCTTGGAAGGAAAGTTATGACCAACTTAGATAGCATTTTCAAAAGCAGAGACATTACTTTGCTGACTAAGATCCGTCTAGTCAAGGCTATGGTTTTTCCTGTGGTCATGTATGGATGTGAGAGTTGGACTATAAAGAAAGCTGAGCGTGGAAGAATTGATGCTTTTGAACTGTGATGCTAGAGAAGACTCTTGAGAGTCCCTTGGACTACAAGGAGATCCAACCAGTCCATTCTAAAGGAGATCAGTCCTGGGTGTTCTTTGGAAGGAATGATGCTAAAGCTGAAACTCCAGTACTTTGGCCACCTGATGCGAAGAGTTGACTCATTGGAAAAGACTCTGATGCTGGGAGGGATTGAGGGCCGGAGGAGAAGGGGACAACAGAGGATGAGATGGCTGGATGGCATCACTGACTTGATGGACGGGAGTTGGTGATGGACAGGGAGGCCTGGCGTGCTACAATTCATGGGGTCGCAAAGAGTCGGACACAGCTGAGTAACTGAACTGAACTGAGACCCGAAATTCTGAAAATATTTTTACTCAGACTTGCTGTTGATGATGGTGAAATATTCTTATAATAAAAGACATAATTTACTCATATATATTTTAAATCTTTTTCTTTATAAGTTCTGAGAATGATGAGAATTTATTCTCAAACTGCTGCTATAATTGAGATGTGCACATTTTGTTGTTAGTTTGATTTAGTTTCTATTGACAATCTTTTTCTCTAGGCTTGAATGGAAAAAAAAATAGAGATCTTTTAATTTTATCATACATTCATTTGGTTCATACAAATTCATTTCTCTCAAAATAATTTCCTTTTACTCAACACTTTTATTTCTCTTGAGAAACACATAGTAGGTAAAAAGTCTGTAGATTTTAAAATAGTGATAATATCTCATTGCAGAGCTATTATCACTATTATTATCATCTTTAATATTATCAATAATAGGTAATATAATCATTAATTAATATTATTCTTTAATAACCACAATTATGAAAGCTATTTTTATTGCTGTTAATTTAATATAATTATTGATATTAAGAATTTCTAAGAATACAAATTCTTTAAAAGATTAGGTTTAGAACTTAAATTAGCGTTTATGATTGTGGTTGTCCTCTAAATATCACCATTCATCATTTTATGTGAGTTAATTTGTTACACAGACTGAGGTTGGATTTTTGTTTTTATTTGTGATCTATCTATTTTTATTTATTTTATTATATTTATTTTAAATGGAAAATATCAGTGTTCTCAGTTCCTGTCATGAAATGTGATACAATGAAACTCAAAATCCTAGAATGTGTCTTATTTGGAGAACAAAATGAATCGTTATTGAGAACTATGCAGTATTGGGGGCTCTAGAACTAGTTTTCCCTTAGAAATTGTTAAGAGCCTAAAATAAAATAGGGCATTATTTAATCAGTTTTTTTTTTAATGACTTGAAAAGAACACATCAAAACCAGTTCAGATAATTTTTGATTTCATGGTGACTGAAAGTAATTGGGTGGTGATCTTAAGTAGTTAGCACTAGATACAGAGGAGAAATTTCATATCTTACCTGTGACTTTATGGATGAATTATGTATTACTCTGCTAACTGATGATGATGTGGTTTGACTCACTAGTAAACCTTATTTAAAAAAAATTTTTAACTGTAGCACAGTATTTTAGTGTTTTTAATGAAACAGATGCAGAACTGGTCTTTTTTTTTTTTTTAAGTTGAGATAGAATGTCATTTATGTTTTGTAACTCAAAATATGCTAATAAAGTATTACCGAGGGAGTTGAACTCACTGAACAAGTGAGAGTTATATACAGTTAAGCATTTTAATTTCATATGAATTTTAATTTTTAAGCTCCTCCTTTGCTTGAATAGCCTTTGTTTGATTATAATTTTCCTAGTACTTTCAACTTAGGTATATTTTTGTCATGTGTTTACCATATAATACTTCATCTTATTTCTCTAGGAATTATAAAAAAATTTAATGTCACATTAACTTGATTTTTGTTGTTGTTGTTCAGTCGCTAAGTTGTGTCCCACTCTTTGCAACCCCTGCAGCTTGCAAAGCTGTCCTTCAGTGTCTCCCTGAGTTTGCTCAAATTCAGTGTTGTCATCTACCATCTCATCCTCTGTTGTCCCCTTCTTCTCTTGCCCTCAGTCTTTCTTAGCATCAGGGTCTTTTCCAGTGAGTTGGCTGTTTACATCAGGAGGCCAAAGTATTGGAGCTTCAGTCCTTCTGATGAATATTGAGAGTTGATTTCCTTTAGGATTGACTTGCTGTCCGAGGAACCCTCAAGAGTCTTCTACAGCACCACAGTTGGAAAGCATCAGTTTCTCGGTGCGTATCCTTCCTGTGGTCCAACTCTCATATCCACACATGACTTCTGGGAAAACCATAGCTTAGACTAGATGGACCTTTGTTGTGATGTCTCTGCTTTTCAATACACTGTTTAGGTTTGTCATAGCTTCTCTTCTAAGGAGCAAGTGTCTGTTAATTTTGTGGCTGCAGTCACCACCTGCAGTGATTTTGGAGCCCAAGAAAATAAAATCTGTCACTGTTTCTACTTTTTCCCCATCTGTTTGTCATGAAGTGATGGGACCAGATGCCATGATCTTAATTTTTTGAATGTTCAGTTTTAAGCTAGCTTTTTTAACACTGTTCTTTCACCTTCATCAAGAGACTCTAGTTCCTCTTCACTTCTTGCCATTAGGGTGGTATCATCTGCATATCTGAGGTTGTTGATATTTCTCCCGGCAGTCTTGATTCCAGCTTGTGATTCATCCAGCCCAACATTTCTCATTATGCACTCTGCGTATAAGTTAAATAAGGGTGACAGCATACAGCCTTGAGTACTTCTTTCCGAATTTGGAACCAGTCCGTTGTTCCATGTCCAGTTCAAACTGTTGTTTCTTGACCTGAATACAGGTTTCTCAATAAACAGGTGAGGTAGTCTAGTATTCCCATCTCTTGAAGAATTTTTCAGGTTATTGTGATCTATACAGTCAAATGCTTTAGCATAGTCAATGAAGCATTTAAATTTTAGGTAATTTTTATACAAAATGTTGTTCACGTGTACTATATTGCCATATGTAACAAGAATAAAGTTAACCGAAACTGAGATGAAGTTCAGATTTCTGTTTTACTTTATTTGCACACTTTCCATAGTTGTTAATCAGTAGCTTGTTTTGGCTGTGGGAATATCAGTGCTGAACAATAATTTCTATCTAGGGTTTATTAATAGTGGAAGATGCTTTTTAGTATTTTATCTTAAAATCCATAAGAAAAACATCATCAATTTCATCAATATGTCTCTTACATCAGTTCAATTTATAAAATACTTATTCATTCATTTCTGTGTTTAATTTTAAAGGGAATGTGGATATCTCCAAATACTGATGAGTATACTTGTTTACTGGGATCCCTAGGTTAACCAAGGATTTGATAGAAGGTGGTTTGAATTTCCTCCAGGGATTTCTGGGCCAGGAACAGTAGCTTCAGTACAGCTGGTCTGCTCCATGCGTGACTGAATGGATATGTATGTATGACTAATATACCGATGCTGTTATGGTGTGTGGTGGCCCTCTTGGCCATTTATGAAGTAGTTTATGAGGAAGAATATTGTTATGGTGAAAGTTGTTGAACTGAATTCAGTTGCAGGAATGGGAATAAAAGATGTTTCCATATCTTGCATTTTTGCTGTTATTGAAACTTATAATTCAAATTCAAATGTTTCTTTGTTTTGAATGTCAGTTTTTGAATGTCTTAGCTATAATAAGTGATTTTTCCCTTTTATCTTATCCTTTCCATTTCTCTCCTAAGTTTCTGTGACTACATGGCAAATGTAGATGTACACTGTTTCTGAATTCTTTGTTTTCTATTGTGTTAAAACTGTTGAATCCATTACCAACTTTGAAAAAATTGTCATCTCATCTTTTCAGTTTCATAAGCTGATGAAGTTAGGGCGACAGATTATCAGGCACTTTGCTACAAAGTGTGAATAATGAGTTGCCCTTATCCATTGCTTCTTTTTAACTTCTAAGTTTATATGACTTGTAAAACTATTTATGTCTTATAAACTATCCTTTCTTGTGATGGTACTTCTAAAACTTGTCTTGAGGAAAGCGTTAAATTTGTTACTGCTTTTAAGAAAGGCTCCAAGTGAAAATTGTTTATTCTTTTCCTGATAATATTTTTCCATTTTTATAATAGTAATAAAATCAAGTAGACTATAGAGTAGAAATATCTCATAAATTGTTAATTACAAGCTTCCCTTTGATACATGTTTCCTTAATGGGCTGTGTTCTCTTAATCTGAATAAAACAAATGATATTTTTGGAAAACTGTACTAAGTTATCTATAAATAGAACTAACAGACTTGTTTAACAACACTTCATATGGTCACTTACATCTTACAATAACAGTCTGTGTTTTCATGAAGGGAATAAGGCTCACTGATGACATTTTCTCCAACAAAAATGTGGTTACATAGCTTTATCTCTACATAGAATAACAGAAGAAGTAGAGTAGCTTCTGGTTTATATCACATAACTGTGTTGTAGTTATCATTCTGTATCTTTCTTAGGCAGTCTTACTTATAGGTCCCAAATAGGCCAAGGATTATCATGCTTGTTCATAACCCATTACATAGTTTATTTTTCTACAGAAAAATACACCCTTGTAAAATCATTTTGTTTATCAGCCAGCAAATATTTATTGACAACCCACTGGGTGCTCTGGCTTAGCTAACTTTGTGGATAAATAAAGCAGTTCTTCCTCTCATAGAATTTAAAAGACAGTGGGGAGATAGACATTTGAAAATGCTTGTGAATAGCAGTGTAAATGATGATGAGTATAAAACGCCATAAAGGAACAATACATGAAAGACCTAAAGTATACTAGAGAGTTAGTAAAAGGTTTTTGAGGATGTGATGTTTAAGCTGAGATGTGAATGATGAGTGATTATTGGTCAACGGAGAAGAGGGTGCCATCCCAGACAGAGGAAACATCGTATTAAAATGCCTGTTACAGGAACGGAGGGAAATCCAACGTTACTAAAACCCAGTGAGCAAGATGGAGAGCAGCATGCGATGAATTTACTTAGCTAGATGGGGGCCAAATCATGCAGGGCCTAACAGACCATGTGGAACACAACTGGATTTTATTCCAGGGACAACTGCAAGAGCAAAAAAGTTTTTAAGCAGGGGAGTGACAGATTTACATTAAAATGAATTACTCTAGCATATGTGACTTAGCAGCAGCAGCAACATCTCTATGGAATAAATTGAATGAGTGGAGGTTGAGATGGTTGTAACCACTATTCCAAGAATTTTATGAGTGCCTTTCATTCTGTTAGGTCACTGATTCTTTTTTCTGCTTGTAGGGTTTTCATATATGGAATACTGCCATCAGTAACACTACTCATCATTTGTAGTAAATCTAATCTCCATTCATATGCTACCCACACCTCAGGTGAGAATCACTGAGCTAGTCCAGCCCTTATCTAATTTTACTGATAGGAAAATTGATGTTGAGAGAAGCAATTTAGCCAAGGTCACACAGATAGTTAGCCACTGGTAGAGCAAGCACTTCAGGTGGCCATTGAGAAAATCTTCCAGAGCCCTTTTCACAAAATTTCCGTTAGATTTACAAAATTAGCATCATCAGCTAGAATGTATTTACTGTGTACTATGGATTGGCTATTAGAAAGTCCTAAATATATGTAGCAAATTCTTTAATGTAAAGATCCAGTATAGGAGATGATGAATAAAACTGATTTGCAGCAGCAGGTTTCAGAGTATGATCCAGGGACCTGGGGAGGTCTCTGAGATATTTTTTGCTGCTTTACAAGGTCAAAACAATTTTCATCAAAATGGTAACTCATAAAGAAATGGCTTTTTTTTTTTTTTTTTACTTTGTTGACATTTGCACTGATGATACCAAAGCAGTGGAGGTAAAGACCCTGGTATCTTGGCCTTAGTCAATAGTATCAAACTGCAGGAGTGTAATTATTTTATCTACTGCCACATAGTTATAATTTTTTTTAATGCCAGTTTTCCTTAAGAATGTGTTTGATGAAGCAGCAGAAATCATTCGGTTTGTGAGATCTTAACCCTTGAGCACATGTCTTTATTGCTCTGTATGACAGCATGGGAATGGCACATAAAGCACTTCTGCTGCATGCCAAAACACGATGGCTGTCTGAAGGAAAAGCGCTTGAACGGTTGAGTTGTGAGCCAACTTTTTGCTCATGGTACATTATTTTTACTTGTAAGAACTATCAGCAGACAAATTATGATTATTCAGACTAGATATTTGAAAGACATTTTACTTTAAAAAATGAACAGTCACTGTCATTTTAACAAAAACAGTTGGCAGGTTCATGTCCCATGATGAAATATGAGTTTTCGGGTAAAATATTTGTTGTTCAGTCGTTCAGTCATGTCCAACTCACTGCGACCCTAGGGACTGCAGCACACCAGGCTCCCGTGTCCTTCACTATCTCTTTGAGTTTGCACAAAATCATGTCCATTAAGTCGATGATTCCATCCAAACAACTCATCCTCTGTCACCCCCTTCTTCTCCTGTCCTCAGTCTTTCCCAGCATCAAGGTCTTTTACAGTGAGTCAGCTCTTCAAAGTATTGGAGTTTCAGCTTCAGCATCAGCCATTCTGGTGAATATTCAGGGTTAATTTCATTTAGGATTTACTGGTTTGATGTCCTTGCTGTTCAAGGGACTCTAAAGAGTCTTCTCTAACACAATTGTTTAATGAAACATATTAACATTTTGAAGATTTGCATAGCTCAGTGACCAACATTTTTCAAGTGACCAGTGCATGATGTTACAGAAAGGATCTCTGCAAAGTTTAAGATAAACCTATAGATTTTAATATAAGAGTATATAAAGTGTATGATTCCAGCTTCCACATTGCAACTAACTTTAAGAAACTACCACTGGTTGAATTTTAGTGCAGTATTGAAGCACATCAACAACTATCTGAAAAGGCTATTAAAACCCTCCTTTTTCCCACTGCATACCTGTGTGATGGATATCCCTTCATGTGGTTTAACAAGAATGACATATTGTAACAGACTGAATACAGAGGTACTAAGTACTGTCCTCTACTAAGCCATACATCAAAGTGATTTGCAAAATGTAGAACAGTGCTAAATTCTTACTATTTTTGTTTGCTTTGGAAAATAATTGTTATATTTTCATGAGACATTTTTGTTTATATTTTTATGAAGACATACTGACCTGCCTCTTGAGAAACCTGTATGCAGATCAGGAAGCAACTGTTAGAACTGGACATGGGACAACAGACCGGTTCCAAATGGAAAAGGAGTACGTTAAAGCTGTATATTGTCACCCTGCTTATTTAACTTCTATGCAGGGTACATCATGAGAAGAAACGCTGGGCTGGATGAAGCACAAGCTGGAATCAAGATTGCCGGGAGAAATATCAATAACCTCAGATATGCAGATGACACCACCCTTATGGCAGAAAGTGAAGAGGAACTCAAAAGCCTCTTGATGAAAGTGAAAGTAGAGAGTGAAAAGGTTGGCTTAAAGCTCAACATTCAGAAAATGAAGGTCATGGCATCTAGTCCCATCACTTTGTGACAAATAGATGGGGAAACAGTGGAAACAGTGTCAGACTTTATTTTTCTGGGCTCCAAAATCACTGCAGATGGTGACTACAGCCATGAAATTAAAAGATTCTTACTCCTTGGAAGGAAAGTTATGACCAACCTAGATAGCATATTCAAAAGCAGAGACATTACTTTTCCAACAAAGGTCCGTCTAGTCAAGGCTATGGTTTTTCCAGTGGTCATGTATGGATGTGAGAGTTGGACTATAAGGAAAGCTGAGAGCCGAAAAATTGACGCTTTTGAACTGTGATGCTGGAGAAGACTCTTGAGAGTCCCTTCGACTGCAAGGAGATCCAACCAGAACATTCTAAAGGAGATCAGTACTGGGTGTTCTTTGGAAGGAATGATGCTGAGGCTTAAACTTCAATACTTTGGCCACCTGATGCGAAGAGTTGACTCATTTGAAAAGACCCTGATGCTGGGAGGGATTGGTGGCAGGAGGAGAAGGGGACGACAGAGGATGAGATGGCTGGATGGCATCACCAACCTGATGCACATGAGTTTGAGTGAACGCCAGGAGTTGGTGATGGACAGGGAGGCCTGGTGTCCTGCGATTCATGGGGTTGCAAAGAGTCAGATACAACTGAGCGACTGAACTGAACTGAAAGACATACTAAAACATGAGTATGTTAATATTCTTGGCCATGCAGCTTGTGGGATCTCAGTTTCCCAATCACAGATTGAACCCAGGTCATGCCAGTAAAAGCTTTGAATTAGAAACTCTCCAAGCTTGTTAATGTTCTTAATTGAGTCAATAAATATTTTAAAATTTTGTGCTGTTGTGGTAAAGCTACAGATACATATAGACAAAAGCTCCTTGGGTGTGTGTGAACATTTTAGTGTCTATTACTTCATTTTGCTTAATTGCCATCCATGTCAGCTTTTAAAGATTTATTTGTCATGACACTTAATTCTACTTAATTCACAAGTAGTTTAATTCTACTTGTGACATGCAATAAAAGTTCTGTGTTTACTATATTTCTTTAAAATATGTAACTCAGCATTTTTAGCAGCTCATATTGAGCTTCTCCAATGAGTACAGTCTAGCGAGGTTAGTATATAAGCATTGGCAGAGAAAGCTATATGTATCTTCAAAGCTCTGTGTTTTTCCATGTCACCCAGAGAATTTGCAAGATACATATTTGTACAATTTTGTAGTTCTGTTACAAGTTTCAAATGTGGTAATATATGGAAAGTGTAGTTCTTGGCACATAGTTGGTGCTCAGTACAAGTTTACTTCTATTTTGGGCTTTTTATTTTCTTCAACCAAATGTGTTTAAAATATACAAGGCCAAGTTTGCTGTTACTGTAATGCAAAGCTTGGACCATAAATTAATTCACCATCTGTCATCCACTACCTGTGAGAGCTTGAGCAATATATTTACCCTTCTTGGAGCAATGTCTCTATCTGTAAAATTAAAGTTTAGACAACCTTGATTTAATTCTGTCCTTTCAAGAAAAACTTGTTATCCTTGTGAAGAACAATTCTAAAACTAAATTACAGAGAAGTGAGCCACTACTAAATAGACTTTGATTAGGAAAGAGGAGCGAAAGCAGTGGGTAGTTTTAAGAGTAGTTACCAAGAGGACTGTCTCCTTAAAAAAAAAAAAAAGACTCTCCTATGAGAGTGCACAGAGAAGAGGCAAAAAGGGAGTCATACAGAAATGAGACATATGATACAGATTTGCATTCAGAGGACCTTTTCTCCACAGGCCAGAGCTAAGACGTTTTCTTCAGTGAAGATCAGCAACAATGTATTTTAGGAAATAGAACAGCCTTATGACCCAGCAATCCCACTGCTGGGCATACACACTGAGGAAACCAGAATTGGAAGAGATACATGTATCCCAATGTTCATCGCAGCACTGTTCATAATAGCCAGGACATGGAAACAACCTAGATGTCCATCAGCAGATGAATGAATAAGAAAGCTGTGGTACATATACACAATGGAGTATTACCCAGCCATTAAAAAGAATACATTTGAATCAGTTCCAATGAGGTGGATGAAACTGGAGCCTATTATACAGAGTGAAGTAAGCCAGAAAGAAAAACACCAATACAGTATACTAATGTATATATATGGAATTTAAAAGATGGTAACGATAATCCTGTATGCTAGACAGCAAAAGAGACACAGATGTATAAAACAGTCTTTTGGACTCTGTGCGAGAGGGAGAGGGTGGGATGATTTGGGAGAATGGCGTTGAAACATGTTAATATCGTATAATAAATGAATCGCCAGTCCAGGTTTGATCCAGGATACAGGATGCTCGGGGCTGGTACGCTGGGATGACCCAGAGGGATGATAATGGGGAGAGAGGTGGGGGGGGGGTTCAGGATGGGGAACATGTGTATACCCGTGGTGGATTCATGTTGCTGTATGGCAAAACCAATACAGTATTGTAAAGTAATTAGCCTCCAATTAAATATATTTAAATTAAAAAGTGTATTTTATATCTGTTGTTGTGGGTTAGACCCTGCATAAAGCATCATGCTTTGAGCTAAATATACAGAGATGAATACAACGTGGCGCTTCCCAGTCTCCTGGGGTCACTGGGCACCCATCACACTGGCAGCAAGGATATGGGAGTGGGTCATTCTGGATTGTTTCTTCAGAGGAATATGAAGTCCTGTTTGCCAGGAGACATGGATCCCATAATGGAAGACCATAGTTTTCCTCTAGTTACTTTTCAGCCTGGGAGTTAGTTCTGACACGTAGGGAGGAGAAAGTTCTTTCCCAGGTAGGATGGTGCTTGTCTTCAGTAAGTCTTAGTATCTGTTATTGGATCACTTCCTATTTCAAAATAGCCTCAACCTCTGCTTTTATGAAAGCTACTTCAAACTAAGAGTAAACCTTAAAGAAACTAAAAGAAAACCTTAGGTGTTTATATGTGTAATGAGCAAAGAGTTTTATATACTCTGTCTCACTTAATCCTTATAGCGTTGGCTTGAGGAAGGAAGTGACTTCTAGATCACACATCTGTTTGGGGTGGAGTAGGGGTTGGAACTCATGTCTGGCTCCACTATATCACATCTCTTGGTAGCTTTAGTTATCTTAAGTCCACAGTCATCTGTATCCTTTTTGCTGTATCTTCCTTCAGAATAAATGGTTGCATGTCAAGCTGATCCTGGCGGTGAAGCAGTGTTTTCCAAGCTCTGTGAGACCTCTTTTGTGTCATGACCAGCCTTTTTACAAAAGAAAATCAAGTAGAAATTGTTACACTGTATACTGTTTCTTGCAATGTTTGTTTCAGTTGTGGGTGTTGGAGGGTGAGTGGGCATGTGCTCGTGCCGGGCCCTAGAGTGTAATGTGTTTCCTGCTATGAGAAAGTCACTCTCTGTCAGTATAGGACATGATCACAGCTTCACTGTTGTGTCTTTTCTCCAGTCTTTGGAAATAGTTCATATTCCTTCTAGTTACAAGGTAATGAAATGAAATGTAGTTCTCAGCTTGGACTCTGGAGCCAGACTCTGCAGGTTTGATTCCAAACTCTGCCATGTACAGTGACATTTAGTAAGTTACTTCTTGTCTCTGTGCCTCTGCTTTGTCTTCTGTGACATGGCGTTGGGTGAGCATTTGATGAATTTATGTACCTGAAGAGCTTAGGGTAGTATTCCTTTCAAAGTAGCACTCTGTAAGTTATTTGCTGTTCTTGTTGTGGTTAATGTTGTTGAAATGTTTATATCTCTCTCAACGGGATTATGGAAATAATGATTTAGCAACAGCTTTCCATAGCAGATGGGTTTCCCTTGTGGCTTAGCTGGTAAAGAATCCGCCAGCAATGCAGGAGACCTGAGTTCTATCCCTGAGCTGGGAAGATCCTCTGGAGAAGGGAAAGGCTACCCACTCTAGTATTCTGGCCTGGAGAATTCTATGGACTGTAGAGTCCATGGGGTCGCAAAGAGTCAGACACGACTGAGCGACTTTCACTTTCACAGCAGACAGTTGATTCTATTTAGTTAATTAAGTTATTTCACATTTTTCATGTGTTGCAAAAATGATAACTCAGCCATTGTTTTAGTGCAGTACTCCTTTTGTTTATACGCTTAGATTGTTTTTATTTGGCCAACAGTGCCAAAGATAGCTACTAGGTCATGTACCTGTTTCAGAGTTATCGTGGAAAATAGTGAGCATGACTTTACCAGGTCTTGGCCTGTGAAAAGCTGGCTGTCTTTACAGGCTGATTTAATACTGGTCATAGTCCAGCATTGCTGACTCATAAAATGCATGTTTATGCCCTGGCCCACTGTATTCAGTTCTTCAGTTCAGTCGCTCAGTTGTGTCCAACTGTCTGCGACCTCATGAATTGCTGCATGCCAGGCCTCCCTGTCCAACACCAACTCCTGGAGTTCACCCAGACCCATGTCCCATCGAGTCGTTGATGCCATCCAACCATCTCATCCTCTGTTGTCCCCCTTCTCCTCCTGATCTCAGTCTTTCCCAGCAACAGGTTTTTTGCAAATGAATCTACTCTTCACATCAGGTGGCCAAAGTATTGGAGTTTCAGCTTCAACATCAGTCCTTCCAAAGAACACCCAGGACTGATCTCCTTTAGGATGGACTGGTTGGATCTCCTTGCAGTCCAAGGGACTCTCAAGAGTATTCTCCAACACCACAGCTCAAAATCACCAGTTCTTCAGTGCTCAGCTTTCTTTATAGTCCAACTCTCACATCCATACATGACCACTGGATAAACGCTGGCCTTGACTAGATGAACCTTTGTTGGAAAAGTAATGTCTCTGCTTTTGAATATGCTGTCTAGGTTGGTCATAATTTTCCTACAATGCACGTTTATGCCCTGGCCCACTGCATTATGGAGAGCTAAATAAGTACTGTACCTGGGTCCACCTGCCTCAGGCTCTGTGGCAGATTGGAGTATGATGTTACCATGATCAAGGAAAGGTTCACAAATGAAATAATGTTTGAGTTGAGGGTTGACTATTTGAGTTGAAATCTTCTTGGAAATTTAGTTAAAGGAAAATAATTCCAGCTACCAGTAAGACTTAATTCCAAACTCCAAGGCCCAGAAGTCTTCAAATGGTCACAGATAAGGAGACTAAGCAGAAGCAGTGAACAGAAGAAGCTCTAGGTTGTTGTCTTCTAGGTTATCAGTTACAGATTTTTATAAAAATTTACTGGAAAAAAGTAACCGAAGGTTAAATACATGTTATAGAATTATTCGTATTATTTAAAATTATATTTTTATATAACCACCTTATAGTGCATAGTTAGCAGCATTTTATTATGGTGATCATTGATAGAATAGTCTTTTATTTATAGAATTGTGTGCTTTGCCTCTTTGCTTCTTAGCTTCCATTAGCAGGCACCACCTAATGGCAGCTGGTAGAACTGCAGGCAATAAATGCATTGGAAAAATTCATGATTTATACTATTTCAAATCCTGAAAGATGACCCTGTGAAAGTGCTGCACTCAATATGCCAGCATATTTGGAAAACTCAGCAGTGGCCACAGCACTGGAAAAGGTCAGTTTTCATACCAATCCCAAAGAAAGGCAATGCCAAAGAATGTTCAAACTACCATACAATTGCACTCATTTCACATGCTAGTAAAGTAATACTTAAAATTCTCCAAGCCAGGCTTTAGTAATAAGTGAACCTGAACTTCCAGATGTTCAAGCTGATTGTAGAAAAAGAGGAAGCAGAAATAAAATTGCCAACATCCACTGGATCGTGGAAAAAGCAAGAGAGTTCCAGAAAAACATCTATTTCTGCTTTATTGACTATGCCAAAGCCTTTGACTGTGTGGATCACAATAAACTGTGGAAAATTCTGAGAGAGATGGGAATACCAGACCACCTCTTCTGCCTCTTGAGAAACCTGTATGCAGGTCAGGAAGCAACAGTTAGAACTGGACATGGAACAACAGACTGGTTCCATATATGTCGAGGCTGTATATTGTCATCCTGCTTATTTAACTTCTATGCAGAGTACATCATGAGAAACGATGGGCTGGGAGAAGCACAAGCTGGAATCAAGATTGCCAAGAGAAATATCAATAACCTCAGATATGCAGATAACACCACCCTTATGGCAGAAAGTGAAGAGGAACTCAAAAGCCTCTTGATGAAAGGGAAAGAGGAGAGTGACAAAGTTGGCTTAAAGCTCAACATTCAGAAAACGAAGATCATGGCATCTGGTCCCATCACTTCATGGGAAATAGATGGGGAAACAGTGGAAACAGTGTCAGACTTTATTTTTGTGGGTCCAAAATCACTCCAGATGGTGACTACAGCCATAATATTAAAAGACTCTTATTCCTTGGAAGGAAAGTTAAGACCAACCTAGACAGCATATTGAAAAGCAGAGACATTACTTTGCCAACAAAGGTCCATCTAGTCAAGGCTATGGTTTTTCCAGTAGTCATGTATGGATGCAAAAGAGTTGGACTACAAAGAAAGCTGAGCGCCAAAGAATTGATGCTTTTGAACTGTGATACTGGAGGAGACTCTTGAGAGTCCTTTGGACTGCAAGGAGATCCAACCAGTCCACCCTAAAGGAGATGAGTCCTAGGTGTTCATTGGAAGGACGGATGTTGAAGCTGAAACTCCAGTACTTTGGCCACCTGATGCGAAAAGTTGACTCATTTGAAAAGACCCTGATGCTGTGAGGGATTGGGGGCAGGAGGATAAGGGGACTACAGAGGATGAGATGGTTGGATGGCATCACTGACTCAATGGACATGGATTTGGGTAGACTCCAGGAGTTGGTGATGGACAGGGATGCCTGGCATGCTGTGGTTCATGGGGTCACATAGAGTCAGAAACGACTTAGCAACTGAACTGAACTAAACTGACCTACCAGGAAAATCCCAGTCTGGTTCACAGAGTAACTTAGTGGTATGAGTTAATATTTTTTCATAGATCTGTGGGGTGAGCATGTTGTAGAGGATAGGAGTCAACAGCCAGTTGCTTTATATCCAAATTAGTGTTATATTAGGAAGTCTGTATTGTTGGGATGTTACACAGGATTTAATATTTTTACTTTCTTCTTGAAATGGAGTTATATATAAGAAGTGAAATCATTGAGGTTTGGTTTTTAGATACAACCTGAATAAGCTTCCAAAAGAAAAGATTAGTTAACTTAAATTGACTCTATCTCCTGCTGCTAAGTTGCTTCAGTCGTGTCTGACTCTGTGTGACCCCATAGACAGCAGCCCACTAGGCTCCTCCATCCCTAGGATTCTCCAGGGAAGAACACTGGAGTGGGTTGCCATTTCCTTCTCCAATGTATAAAAGTGGAAAATGAAAGTGAAGTCACTCAGTCGTGTCCTCACTCCTAACGACCCCATGGACTGCAGCCTTACAGGCTCCTCTGTCCATGGGATCTTCCAAGCAAGAGTACTGGAGTGGGTTGCTGTTACCTTCTCCTGACTCTATCTGATAGTGCATAATACTTTTAGTTGTGGAATGAAATGTATGATTAGCCAGCATGATAAGAAGTTAGTTGTTGTTTCAAAACAGCAGAACTGATGCTTGACATTTTATAAAGTCATTTAAAAAAAGTTTAACAGAATCAGTCATGTTAATGACCACCCAAGTAGCTGTTATAATTAATGCTGATGGGCCTTGAAGAGCGTTGGCAAGGCACTGACCCTGAAGATCAGCGATGAGTTTACCAAATAAGGGCTATTTATTCTTCTTAGATAGTTTACAGAGACTAGGACTTCTGTAAAACATTGTTTTTGTATGAGAGTAGTAGCCAGTGTTACTGAATGCTTGCTGTGTGCCAGATGCACTCTTCTAAACACTTTGTATGTATTAATTCATTGAATTCTCTTGCAGCAAGACAGGTTGGACGGTTACAAGATCCTTCTTCCTTTTTCCTTCTCTTCCTCATCTACTCTTTCTGAGGAATATGAAATCATTGCTTTGTTCTGGAGATGCACTTTGACACAAACTGAGAGATGCTATAGTCTTAGTGGTAAGAGGAATGGTTTAAAGCTGTAAGAGTGTCAGGCGTGTTTATATGTCTTATAATGCTGTTATATGTTAACAATGCCTTTGGTGGTTATATAGTTTCAAATGTTAGGCATCTTCTAATAAGAATTTTATTTTGGTTTATGCTAATTCTAAGTATTATATTAAATAAATATATTTCCCTTGAGTAATCCATACATCAGATAATCTACTCCACAAAAGTTGACTATATAATAAAAAATGAATTATTTATATTTTCATTGTGTGAGCATTTAGAGTCTTCTTGAAATTTATTTTGAAATATGTATTATATATTCATTTGTAATTATAATTTATTTCTTAAGATGCTTACTCCTTGGAAGAAAAGTTATGACCAACCTAGATAGCATATTCAAAAGCAGAGACATTACTTTGCCGACTAAGGTCCGTCTAGTCAAGGCTATGGTTTTTCCAGTGGTCATGTATGGATGTGAGAGTTGGACTATAAGGAAAGCTGAGAGCCGAAAAATTGACGCTTTTGAACTGTGATGCTGGAGAAGACTCTTGAGAGTCCCTTCGACTGCAAGGAGATCCAACCAGAACATTCTAAAGGAGATCAGTACTGGGTGTTCTTTGGAAGGAATGATGCTGAGGCTTAAACTTCAATACTTTGGCCACCTGATGCGAAGAGTTGACTCATTTGAAAAGACCCTGATGCTGGGAGGGATTGGTGGCAGGAGGAGAAGGGGACGACAGAGGATGAGATGGCTGGATGGCATCACCAACCTGATGCACATGAGTTTGAGTGAACGCCAGGAGTTGGTGATGGACAGGGAGGCCTGGTGTCCTGCGATTCATGGGGTTGCAAAGAGTCAGATACAACTGAGCGACTGAACTGAACTGAAAGACATACTAAAACATGAGTATGTTAATATTCTTGGCCATGCAGCTTGTGGGATCTCAGTTTCCCAATCACAGATTGAACCCAGGTCATGCCAGTAAAAGCTTTGAATTAGAAACTCTCCAAGCTTGTTAATGTTCTTAATTGAGTCAATAAATATTTTAAAATTTTGTGCTGTTGTGGTAAAGCTACAGATACATATAGACAAAAGCTCCTTGGGTGTGTGTGAACATTTTAGTGTCTATTACTTCATTTTGCTTAATTGCCATCCATGTCAGCTTTTAAAGATTTATTTGTCATGACACTTAATTCTACTTAATTCACAAGTAGTTTAATTCTACTTGTGACATGCAATAAAAAGTTCTGTGTTTACTATATTTCTTTAAAATATGTAACTCACGGACACGACTGAGTGACTGAACTGAAGTGAATCTATCTAAATTTGCTGCTGCTACTGCGTCGCTTCAGTCATGTCCAACTCTGTGCGACCCCATAGACAGCAGCCCATCATGCTCCACCATTCCTGGGATTCTCCAGGCAAGAACAGTGGAGTGGGCTGCCATTTCCTTCTCCAGTGCATGAAAGTGAAAAGTGAAAGTGAAGTCAGTCAGTTGTGTCCAACTCTTAGTAACCCCATGGACTGCAGCCTACCAGGCTCCTCCGTCCATGGGATTTTCCAGGCAAGAGTACTGGAATGGGGTGCCATTGCCTTCTCCGCTAAATTTTCTGACAGCTTGCAATTTACTTTTTAAAGGTACAGGTTACCATGTTAATATCTGCTGGCTTTAATTTTTTTGTTTTGAACTCAGCATATTTAATGTCTTCCTTTGATTCTTTAATATGCCCTTTTTGGTGAAAGTTTATTTCTCTGTTCTTCCTTATGTTATTTGTAGAGATAAGTTTAAATTCCTCTGTTAGAAAAGCAAGTGATTCTGCAACGATCTAATTCTTAAGCTACTAGGCCTAGTTTTGTTGCCCTTTCCCCCTTATCCCTACTACCACCATATCTTTAGCTAGAATATTAATAATTAGTCTTCCTTTGATACATGGAATTATATGTATTGTCACCCTGTCTTCAAGCAAGACATAATGAGCTTGGATGTGACATCACTTATTCCTCCCCTTCTCTCTTCCTCTCTCCTCCTCTTCCTACTCCTCCTTCCCTTTCTTCCCTTGCTCTTCTTCCTTCACATATCCTCCTCCTCTTTCATCTATCCACAACAAATATTAAATCAAAGCATATTCTTGTAAAGTTGTATAGAAATACTGACTTACTTGGGTGTTACTTCATTGCTAGAAGTATGCTAATCAGTAGCAGCAGAGAAGACCTTTAGAAAGCCTTGGGAGATTATGGATTGACTCTCGTTACCCTCCAGTAACACTAAGCTCCTTTTGTTTTTCTTACATTAAAATAATCTTTCACTTCTTTCAGGTGTGTGTTTTGTTTTGCTTTGGCTAATGTACCTCTGTTTCACTGTATTTATTGCTTATGTTCATAACTTTTTCAAAGATAACTTTTTCAATTTTTTAGTACTTCCCTTTTGATAGCAAACAAAATATTGTTATTTTAATCAGCCAATTTAAATTCTCCCCAAAGCTAATTATGGGGAGAATTTAGAAACCAGAAAAGCCATTCATAGTTGAGTGTTGCCAAAGTAGCTTGAATTAGGAGTCTATATAATTCAAGATGGAGAGGTACAGACCCTGCATTTATTTTTGAAATGATTGTTGTAAAATACTAACATTGTAGTAGTTTGCAGGACCAGATCAGAGTCAGATATTCTTCAGAATCATTATGGATTTAGCACTGCCTTTTGATCAATTATTTTCTTTCTGCTGTATTCAAAGGCATCTCTCTGACCTATTGTGCTGTTATGTATTTTCTCTTGGTTAAAGTTATACAGTTTTAATGAGAGCTAGGTCATCTGGTTCAGCTCCTTTGGTTAAGATGTGCAGTGTTTAAGTTACAGCTGTATCTCCTTCCCTAGAATTCTTGATTTAAAGTCAAATATGAGAGAGTGTCTGGTAAAGTAAGTATATGCTGTTGTCTGTCTGTCTATATTAGATTGACACTTTTCTTTTTTAAATCTCTTCTCTTCTTTCAAATCTTCAAAATACATGCCCTTTGACAGAATGTGCAGTTGTATTTCTTAGTTATTTTTTGATTGCTATAGTATTTATTCAAACCAGACTGCAGCATATCTCAAATTAAAAAAATGAACCTGTCTGAGGTGCTTTAATAGTCTGTCATGAAAAAACAGAGACTAGGCCTATATGTTTGTGACAGCTGGAGTCATTGAGTCTTCCCAAGACACCCCCCTACCCCCTGCCTCCCTGCGCCCATCATTTAGTTTTACAAGACCAAGGCTTACAGAAGTCAGTCTTAAGGAAAAAAAATACAGGTCAAAGCAATTTATCTAGTCAGGCAGTGGCTTTAGCTGAGTCAGCCATGTGGTATATTCGTATCCTTGATTGGCAGGCTCATGCTGTGTTCACTGTTACTGTATCAACCTCATACTTCCTTTAATTTCATGAGGCAAGTAGTCTATTATACATACCTTTGGGGAGATCTACTAAGCAGGATGGCTATGATTGACGGCTACAGACTTAACCATGTCTCACCTCATGGGTATTGCAGAAAGGCCATTAGGAAGTACAGTCTCGTACCATCCACTTAAGTGTTTCTAATTATTTTCAACTCTGTTTTAGTATCTCTTTAATATTGCTTTAAGTGCCATGAAAGCAGGAATATCTTGTACTTCTTTTATCCTCCATAAGCTCTCCTGAAGTTTTAGAAAAACAGAAATAACCAATGTAGAGAACAGAGAGATAAAATTATTTTATTGTGGTGGTTGTTTAGTCACTAAGTCATGTCTGACTCTTTGTGACCCCATGGATTGTAGTCAGCCAGGGTCCTCTGCAGAGAAGGCAATAGCACCCTACTCCAGTACTGTTGCCTGGCAAATCCCATGGACGGAGGGGCCTAGTGGGCTGCAGTCCATGGGGTCGCTAAGAGTCTAACACGACTGAGCGACTTCACTTTCACTTTTCACTTTCATGTTTTGGAGAAGGAAATGGCAACCCACTCCAGTGTTCTTGCCTGGAGAATCCCAGGGACGGGGGAGCCTGGCAGGCTGCCGTCTGTGGGGTCGCGCAGAGTTGGACACGACTGAAGTGACTCAGCAGCAGCAGCAGCAGGGTCCTCTGTCCATGGGATTTCTCAGGCAAGAATACTGGAGCGGGTTGCCATTTCTTTCTCCAGGGGATCCTCCTGACCCAGAGATCGAACCCACATCTCCTGCACTGACAGGTGGATTCTATAGCACTGAGCCACCAGGGAAGCCCAAGGTTATTTTGGTCATGAAGATGATCATATTTTCGAATTCTTTTAGAAATAAAGTCTTTTTCACTAATTGACATCATAGAGATGGCATACACAGGGTTAACAAAACAACCATTTAAAGTTGTATAAAATGTTTGTATAAGTTATATAGTCAAAATACATGGTCACAAAAGATAAAGAAGGCTAGCTACCTTGGTTGGACAATGGAGTTACAGTTTCCAGAATCAGGAAGAATTCATTGTTGGCAGCTGTTATGTTGGCATGGTGCTAAGCCTTGTTTTGTCCCCAACAAGGACAGGATCTACTGTAGGAGGGTCTTGGCAACAGGCCATATCATTATGAGGGTTATTTTTATAAAGCAAGTCTCATTGTATTGGCAGAACTTAATCCTCTGGTGGGTAGAATTCTTTTTACTATAGTTTATACTATGACATATTGCTGATTTTAGTAAAAGCTAGAAAAGTTTGCTCTGTCGATTTAACATAAAGATAGCATCTGAAGCTGTAAGTGCATTTGCTGTTTACATCTTTAAAAATTGTTTAATGGATTAGTGTGAAAACAGAAAAGAGGACATGGATTTAGAGAGTTAAGACTGAAAGGAACATTGTCAAGGAAGAAAGAGATATTTGAAGGAAATGGATTAGGGCAAGCCCTCTGTATACCCCTTGTACTGTTGGTACCCAAGATAACACTTATAGTCCTGGAGTCTGCATATGAATAGATGACACCAAATGCATAATTGAATTTTGTGTGGAAAAGTGGGAGATTTTCTTTGTTTTTTTATAATGACGTTCTAGAAAAACCAGAATATGGGTTTGAAACCTGCAAGCTGCTCAGTATAGCTTTGAGGCTCAGTTTCCTCATCAACCATTATGGGGGCATGTTAGATAGTTTTGGAGGAAGCTTAACTGAAGATAGGAAAAACGTTCCTTTTCCTCTTTTTAATGAAATTGTCAGGCTACAATTGGTATGACAATGATATGAGATCTAATGCTAAAATTTATGATACGATAAAGATAGAGTTATCTGTTTTTTTCTGCTAGATATATATATATATATATTTTTACTTATAACCCTTACCTTTTTTCATTGGAGTGTTTCTGAATTAATGGTTTCAGAAGAGACTTTTTTTTCTAATGACAATGATATCTTTCTAATTATGTCTGTTTTATTTCAAAGGCAATGTAAGTGCAGCTCATCATTTTATGCATAAACACTTGCAGTAACTCATGTAGTTAACATTTAAATACAAAATAAGCTATTTTAGCCTTTTAGAAATAACATCACCGCAAGATGAACTGCACTATGTGACATTTGTGTGATATGGCAGCAGAGAAGATAATCTTACAGATCTTGCTCTTTCTTGATATACCATTTATGGCAAATTAGCTCTGATATTATGTTATAAGGTAGCAATGAGAAGGAACTGTTAATATAGGTCAAGTTTGGAGGATTTGAAATATCTGCAGAGAGCTTACACGTTAAGGAAAAATTTATTGTATTCTCAGCACAATTCTGATACTTTCATCTGGATACATAAAAGTCTTAAAGTCTAAATAAAAGTTGCAAAGCAGTTTACAGCCTCAACAAATCAGATCTTTTGAGAATCCCTTCTTTCTTCTTTTTGCTGCTACATGCAAGACTGCTTTTGTGTCATTAGTAACTGAGCTGGTGAAATAGCTTAGCTGTTAGGCATATTTTGCTGCAAAAGTCATTCCCTTTTGATCTTAACAAGATGAGTTGTAGTCATTTACCATTAGAGTCTGTTATCTTGTTGA
The DNA here is from genome assembly GCA_917880005.1 of Nanger dama. NCBI lineage: Eukaryota > Metazoa > Chordata > Mammalia > Artiodactyla > Bovidae > Nanger > Nanger dama. Next base: position 2,597,127 of record CAKJTW010000040.1, read on the forward strand.
AAGAAGGACCTTGAGTAGATTTATTTTATTACACATCAGCTTGATGTGTGAAATTACTTATGTTGTCTGTATTTACAACTGTTAATTCCCAGGAAAACAGGTGTCCTTATATTTTGTAGCCCACTGGAATTTAAACCCTTAAAAAAAAGGTATTTGTCAGGATGTCAAAATCTTCAATGTTTAGTGTCATTTCTATGATTTGAAGAGTTGTTTAGAAGCCGATGGATATTTAGAGCATCAAAGTAACCCCTTCAGGGAGATAATTTCCTAGGAAATAATAGGCAAAGAAGTTTACAAATAGGAGATTTGGATATACTCAGTATATTACCCTGGAATAAATGATTATTTTATTTTTAAAAATTCACATAGGTAATAAAAATATTTAGCATTATTTGCCTTTTTATGAAAAATGTGTTTTTAGTATATATTTGAAGAGTAGGGCGACCATTTTTCTAGTTTTTGAATATTTTTCATTGCTCCAAAGTGAAGCCCCATAACCATTGGCAGTTACTGCCCCAGTTTTCCTGTCCCTCAACCTGTGACAACCACTGATCTACTTTTCGTTACTTCTTGACTAAACTGTTGCATTGACATTCTCATAAATAATAGTTGAATACCACTGATCTTTCATATTAATGATATTGTATGATTAAGTTCTACATTATTAAATATTTGTAGAAATGTGTTACTAAGGTTTTACTTCCTTTATGCTGTAAACAATAGTTTATCACCATATATTTTCATTAAGCATAGTAGTACATCATTACCTGCTATTATTTAGTAAAATTTTGCTGTGTCTACCTCTTTTTTGTTTTTATTTTTGCAAATTTGAGGTAAGTATTTCTTTCCTTCAACCCACAAATTGAGATAAGTAAAATGACCTTGATTGTGTTTATATTTGCTTAGAATACCTTTCTCTCACAGAAAAAAAAAAAAGTATTTACATAGCAGTTATAATAGAATTTCTGTTTTAAATACTTTAAGATAAACTTTGCATTCTTTTAGTCTTAGCAACATTCCTTTTTGCACACAAACATTTGACCTTCTTTATAGATCATACTCATTTCTTCACTCACGCCAAACTCTTGAGGTCCTTACTAAGTATGTGACTTTAGGCACCTGATTGTATGAACAACTAGTGGATTAATCATAAATATTTGCCTATCCCACAACATTAATCTAGTTTTACTTGGCTGAAATTGTGGCTTGATAGGGTAAAGGGAATAGTTTTTGAAGTTGGCAGGTATGATGAAGATTTTGTTCATGTAGAGATCTGCTTTATAGTTCATCTGGGATTTAGTTCAGCTGAGAACCGTCAGACTCATCCAAAGACTTTTACTGTATAAAACTTCAACATATGTGTGCAGTGAAAAGATGTTCTGAAGTTGATTACATAATAATTCTGAGAAAAAGACCGGTTTTAGGAATATCACTATAAGACTTCTCTGACTCTTCTTAGGAAGCAATGACAGAACTTGGGTCTGCAAGAGCAAATAATAGTAGTTTATTGGGACTTTTCCTTTGGCAGATGTTTTGCACTGTCTCTGTAGGAATAAGCAATGGCAAATACCTTCAACAAATGGCTGAGACACTAGAAGAACCCACAGGCCAACTCCCTTCTTGAATTCATGCCTTAGGTTTCTCCACTGAGTAGAAAATCAAAACATCATTTTTTCATTTTTAAATAAATAAGAGGACTAAAACATTGCCCCTGTTGGATATTGACAGGAGATGCTTGGAACCTAGTAGATCAACTGGGCAGGTGGAAAATGAGGACATTGTAAAAGTGGGCATCACACTACAACTTTTATTGTGGTACACAAAAATATAACCTAAATCCATGGTCTCAGGGGCATGTTTATATATAGATACACATGTTGGATTTTATAATAGCTCTCAGAGGAAGAATGGGTTTCACTTTACAAAATTCTGTTCTGCCTACAGATTTTTAAGAATAAATCTCTTGTATAACTTGATTCTTTTATGTAAAATTTAGATTTCTATGCTATTTAAATATTATAAAATATGCGCTCATAAGAAATGCCAATATTATAATTAGGTTCTAAATTTTTGGTTTTATATTAAAAATTTTTTTCATGCTAAGTTAGCTACACCATGTGTAGCCCCACAAAGATGCATTTTATCATTGTGTCTCATGCATTTTTTTCACTGAGCTTGAGCAGCAGTTTTGTCCATGTCTGTAGAAGACTTCTTTCACTGTTCCCGGTTATCATGCCTGGCTTGTGTAATTGGGTAGTCATCAGAAAAGGGGGGCGGATTTTTTTAACCTTTGAAAGTGATATCCTTTTCAGCCTTGGCAGGTCTCAGTGTTCTATCTTTGTCTCTAAAATCCACATCGGAAATGCTAAGAGTTCCCATGCTGGAGTTAGGAGAGGTCGTTGTCAGGAGGATCCTGTAGCACTTTTCAGAAATTGGAGGGTCATCCAGCAAAACTAGGCCACATATTCTAAGGATCAAGTGCACCCAGTAATATCTTTGGATTTGAAGATCTGCATGCTTTCAAGCTTATCTGTAATTTGGTCTGGTTTCTATTTACCTATTCATGGCCAGCATAGTTTTTGCGGTTGCTGAAAAATACCTTACTGACATCAGTTTGCACATATGAAAGTATTTTTTTATTTTAATCTAATTTTCTTTCTGATAGCTTTCAAAGTTTATGTGAATTTGTCATAGAAACTCCTCATTTATCGCTACCCACCTGATTGCCTGACTCCTTATGGTACTAGAGTCTAGTGAATGATATCATCAGTATGTTTAGAGAATTTTATCTCTACAGGTGTTTAGGAGTTCCTCTTCCTGAATTATGTAGGTATATAGTTGTCTCTCTATTAAAAGGATCTGGCTTGGGCTTTAGCCCTTGTTTACTTTAACTGAATCCTTTCACTGGTGATACAATGGACTGTTCTATTACATTCTCAAGTCTGTGGATCACACTCACAGTGAACAAGCTGCACTGCAGTAAAAATGCTATTCTCTGGAAGCAATGGGGAATGACACCACAATGAGTGAGTTACCTAGTGTAAATCTTTTAACCTTCATTCTGATCAGGAAAACGCTTTTACAATAAACTTCTCTGCCTTGTAATATACTAAGGGTTATTTAACTCCTTGCTGAATCAAAATCATCATTATGAATATAATATACTGAACTGTACCAAGCATAGGTAGATATAGGGCCAAATAGTGTATGGGAGATTGATTGCAAAAAATGACCTTGATTTTTCTCTCTCTGTCTATTCCCTTGCAGTGTAACTCTGTAAAAGTAAAGTTATTATTATTATTTTTTTACTTCCTTCTTGAATCTGGACTGGGCTTGTAGCTTGCTTTGGCTAATGCATGTAGCAGAGGTGATGGTATATGAGTTATGAAGCTTAGCCTCAAGAGACCTTGTGCATTTCTGCCCATGGAACCCCGTCTAGGTGTTAGGAGAATTAACTTGGCCTAGCCTGCAGGATGTGTCCCCATCAACCTGCACTCCCTCCAGGAGCCAGCCAACCACACAGTGTGTGAGGGAGGCCATTCTATATAAGCCAGTCTAAGCTAACTTATCAGACTTATCAAAATCATGAGAGAGCACAGCCAAGATGGAATTGCCTTCTGACCTGTGGATTTAAGAGCAAGAAATGCTGTTTTAAGCCCCTGAATTTGGGGTAGTTTATTATGCAGCAGTGTCTAACTTCTGTGCAATGATTGGTCTTAGAACATGTTTCTTTGGGGCGGGGGGAGAGCTTCAGACATAAGCTTGCTTTTTGGTCAGCTGTTGCTTTCTTGGAAAATCATCCTGAATGATATTTCTGCAAAATCAGTGAATCAAAGACAAAAGCAGCTCATTTCTGTTGTACCTCCAAGTGTTTGTTGAATTGAATTACTATTTTTCGAGTAATCTTCTTCAGTGTCTTTGCTGTCCTTTTACCATACTATCTCATATATTATTTGTTCTGCTGACCTTATTAGAAGGGGAACCCCAGGAAGTCCTCCGTCATCCTGTACCCATTCTTCAATCTTACGTGTTCTGATGAAATGTGTTAAGGATTTCCTCATCATTTGTTTAGCCACAGCACAAATAGTTTTTGAGCTCTTATGGTATGCACAGGCACTGTGCCAAGGACTCTTGTGAGCTTAAAGTCTAGGAAGATACTGACAAGCAAACATCAAATTGAATTATGGTAGGATAGGAACACCTACCTATGATAGGAACACATAAAAGGAAGCAGCTGGACAGGTACAGTAAAAGTTGCGTAACCTCACTAATCACCAGGGAAATGCAAACCAAAACCATGGTACAACATCACCTCACACCTGTTAGGATGTCTGCTAGACAAGAGATGACAAATGCTGGCAAGGATGTGGAGCAGAGGGAACCCTTGTGCTCTGTTGGTGGGAATGTAAATTGTTGTAGCCTCTATCGAAAACTTTGTAGAGGTTCCTCAAGAAATTAAAAAAACAGGACCACCGTAGTATCCGACCACTTCTGGTTATAGAGCCAAAGGCAGTGAAATCCTTAATGTCAAGGATATCTGTACTTCCATGTTCATTGCAGTATTATTCACGAGAGCCAAGGTCTGGAAACTACCTAAGTGTGTCAACAGATGAATGTCTGAAGAAAATGTGAGATTAAAAAAAAATCTCATATTTATATATATATTTATCACATGTATATCTCATATATATATATCTATCACATTCATATATACACACAAACACAGTAGACCATTATTCAGCCTTAAAAAGGTAGAAAATCTTGGTATTTGTGACAATATAGATGAACCTAGGAAGACATTGCTAAGTGAAATGAGCCAGACAGAAAAAGACAAATACTGCATGGTATCACTTATATGTGGACTCTAAAAAAAAGGAAAAAGAAATAAAAACAGAGAGTAGAATCATGGTTGCCAAGGGATAGGGGGTAGGAAAAATAGGGAGAGGTTAGTAAAAGGGCATAAACTTACAGTTCCAAGATGAATAAAGTCTGAGGATCTAATGTATAACATGGTGACTATAGTTGATAATATTATATTGTATAGAACTTGTGTCCTCTCTCTGATACAAACACACACACACTTAATGTGTGGGGTGATAATTAATTAACTCTACAGTGGGAATCTTTTTACAGTGTATTATTTGTATCAAAGCATCACATTGTACACTTTAAATTAGTTACATTTGTCAGTTACACCTTAATGAAAAAGAAACGTAAAACCTATTCAAAAAGAAAGAAAAAGAGAGAAGCAGTTGAGAGATCAGTGGCTCTCTTGAAGAAATGATAAGGTTAGATCTAAAGGGTGAGTGGAAATTATGGAGAAAATGAGAATAGAAATAGCATTTTATGCATGGGAGATGTATATAGTAAAATGTAAAGGGAAGATAAATGTTTGAATGTGGCTGGAAATATGGACTGTGTAGGGGCTTGTGGCAAGAGTTAAGTCCAGAATGTAATTAGGAACTGTATCACACAAGGTAATCAAGGAAGACCAGAGGCAAGGGGATCTAGTTAGAAGGATTTACAGTAATTCATGTAAGAGATGATGGGACCATCAATCAGAACAGTATCTCTGGGATGAAGAGAAGTAAATGAATTCAAGTAAAAGGCAAAAGGTACAGGACATAGCAACGGAATAAATGGTGAGTGTGATGGAGAGAGAGGAGTCGAGGATAACGTCCAAGTTTTTGGCTTGGAGAATGGACCAGCCAGTTCACTGAAGTAAAAGGGCATCACAGGAAGAGCAGGGGTTTTGGGAGAAAGGTAGTTTCATTTTGAAAGTTTGAAGTCTGAGGTACTTATGAAACTTTAAAGAAGTATCCAGGAGACAGCAGTCATTTGGCTCTCAGACTGAGGACTGAGCTGTTCTGGAGATGCAGCTTTCAGGGTCATGGGTATACAGTAATTGAAAGCCTGGGAGAGATGAGGCAGCCAGACAGTTAGATTTCATTTGTGAAGAAAAAGGGCCTGGGACTAAACTCTGAGGAAATGACACTGTGTAAGAGACAGAGAGAAATAGGACTACTGAGTGAGATTAACCAAGGTACGTGGGAAACAGAGAGTGCAGTGTCCCAAAACTAGGAGAATGTGTCAAGGATACAAGAATAGTCATCAGGATCAAAAGTTGCTTTGAGATCAACTCAGTTGGTAAAGAATCCGCCTGCAATGCAGAAGACTCGGTTTGATTCCTGGGTTAGGAAGATCCCCCAGAGAAGGGATAGGCTACCCACTCCGCTATTCTTGGGCTTCCTTTGTGGCTCAGCTGGTAAAGAGTCTGCCTGCAATGCGGGAGACCTGGGTTTGATCCCTGGGTTAGGAAGTTCCCTTGGCGAAGGGAAAGGCTACCCACTCCAGTATTCTGGCTTGGAGATTCCATGGACTATTCCATGGTATAGTCCATGGGGTTGCAAAGAGTCAGACATGACTGAGTGACTTTCACAAAGAGAGGTCTGAAGAATTGTCCTTTAGGACAGTTGGAAGCATGGCCTTTGCTTCTAAGCACAAGTTGTTCCTTCCATTTAAAATTTTTTTTTTTTTTTTTTTTAGTATTGGAGTTTTATTGAGCTCAGTCTTCTTTCAAGATGTTTCTCAAATGCCCCCTCTTCTGTGAAGTTTCCTCCCAGCTGAATTATTCCCTTGCTATAATTTCACAGCTGGTGTAGTGTATTTGAGCATCCTCAAATTGTGATTTCATCAGTGTACTTTACCAGAGACAGTCAGTTCCTGAACTACCAAATTTGTATTGTTTCTGTTAGGACTGGGTTCTTGTATTACTCATCTTTTTCTTCTTAGCCCTCCTCACAGTACCTAGCAGATACATATTTCTTGATAAATGTTTGTGGATTTGAATGCTTGATTTTGAATGTAATCCTAGGCAAAAGCAACATTTAAACAGTCACTTTTAAACCAAAATTTCTAAGTAGTGCTGCCTGTTGGATCAATTTTGTCATACAGTCTTTTCTTTGATAATATGATACAATCGTTCTCTCAAAAAAGCCCCTGGACCCAAAATGGCCTTTCAGGACAATACCAAAATATGTAAGAGTTAGTGTAACAGTCTAATCTTTTTTCTTTCTTTTTTTTTTGGCCATACCATGCAGCTAGCAGAATCTCAATCCACCAAGTCAGGGATTGAGCTCAGGCTACTGGCAGTGACATCCAGGAATCCTAACCATTAGGCCACCAAGGAACTCCCTGGAGTAGTCTGTTCTTTCCTAGAGGTGGTAATAAATTTGGTAACTTCTAGTGGGCCTGTTTTAAGCCCACGTGTCCACTTGGTATAAGTACATTGAATCATTTCCTGCTGAATAATTAAACTGCCCTATGGGTTTACTTCAGAAGAGTATACTGGGGTAATAGTTACTTTTGATTCAGCATGCAACACTTACAATATTTCATATATTTTTATATGCATGAAACATTTTTGGTTATCACTTAGAAAACTGGTTCCATCCCTTCTTCCTTCCTTTTGGTAATTTAGGTATATTTAATTTACTGAGATGATTCTTTTCTGTACTTTTTCGATTTTTTATAGGGATAATAGAGGCTTGACACAATGTCACAAATGTGTCCTGTGTTTTTGTAAAGGATATTCAGAACTAGAGGAACAAAAAGGAATGACTTCTGCAATTAAAAAGAAAAATGGCTCAGGAATATTAAGATCTAGTTTTCTGAGTTTAGTGGTTGTTTTATATAAAAAAGAGAAAGGACCAGCTCATGTTAAGCACGGATTTCTAATTCCCAGGAAAAGCCAAATGGAGAAGCCAGTGATAACAGCTTCAAGAACGACTCATAAATAAGTTGCTGGACTGAGAGATTATGGCCTGTTCCTGAAGTATGTGTAAAATTACATGTAAAGGTCAAGAGAGCATCATTAATATGTATGACTGGATTCCAGCTCTAGTAGACAATCCATTCCCACAGGCATAAAATGAGGTAGTTGAGCACTGAAGGAGACACATGCTGTGTACGCCTGTGTCATGTAATGGGAATGTATTACATAGTTGTATCTTTAGTGTTATGATTATTTGGGTGGGATGAGAAAGACTTGGTGTGCCACCAAAAAGGGGCTCCTGGATACATCTGGTCTGTGGGGCCCCTGAGAAGTGGGGCTAGTGAATGCATTTGATCTGGAGGCCCCTGAGAAGTAGGTCGACTAGATATAACTGATCTGAGGGCCCCTGAGAAGTGGGGCCACTGGATGCATCTGATCTGGGGGCCCTTGAGAAGTGGGGCTGCTGGATATATCTGGTCTGGGGGACCCCTGAGAAGTTGGTGTACCTCTGCTGGGCATCATAGCCAGTTCTACTCAGTTGGTTGAGCCAGAGTCTAGGAATTATCTTTGATAACTCCCCTTCTTTGAACCCCATTTTCACCAGTTTTGTAGATTTTACCTCTGAAAATCCATATTGAATCCATTTGCCTCTCTGATTTATCAAATATTATTTGAATGAATGAATGCACTCAGCTGCCCAAGTTCAAATCACAGCTCTTTCAGGTATAGCGAATTGACTTTGCTGTACAGCAGAAACTACTACAACTTTGTAAAGCAACTATACCTAATAAAATTAATTTTAAAACAGAAAATAAAAGTCAGAAATAAAAAGAACAAATCACCATCAGCTCTCAACAGGTCGTTCACTTCTGTTTTTTTCCCTGTTGCAAACATAGTGATATGTTTTTAAAATCACAAATAAAGCCTAGCTTAAAATGTCTAGGCTTTAGGCTAAGATCTGAAATATTTATCACTTCCTACATGACCCTGCATAACCTGGTCCTGGCTGTCTTTATATCGTCCACAGCAACTGGTTTTCTGGTCGTCTAGTAACTCAAACTCTCTCCCACTCCTTAGCTTTAGCACCTGCTCTTCCCTCTTCCGGGAATGTTCTTCTTTCTAGTATTGTGGTAAACTGTACTTCCTCAGATACACCTTCCCCCATCTAAATTAGATTCCCCTGTTACACTTTTTAAAATCCTAGTGCTATTCTTGCAGAGCACTTGTTATATAGCTGGGAATTATATAAACAAAACTTCAGAGAGAAAGAGTCCAGTTATCTGTCGTCTTTGCTCTGTCCTCAAGGAGCTGTCATTTACCCTGCAGCCTGTTTCAGTTCAGTTTTGATTCCCGCTGCTCCCCTGAAAATGCCCTCTGATTCAGGATGCTCCGTGACTGTCATTTTGCCCGATTCACAGGTAGTTCTCCCTCCTTTCCTCATTTGATTTCTCAGCAAACCTCATCACAGTGGACCATTTCCTTCTCAGGACATTCTTCCTTCTTGGTTTTTGTCAGTGTTTAATGTGGTCGTCTGGGATGCAGGTGCTGAGATGGAGAGAGGTGTGCCAGAGGCTTGGTCGGAGGGGCTTGCCAGTGGAAGAGTCAAGAGGAAGGGAGCAAGACTGGATAGGTCAGGGCTTCAGAAAGGAAGGAAGGAAGAGGGGAAGAGGCAGAATTAGGCAGGGAAAACTTCAGACTGTGGTGTAGATCGAAGAGAGTCCGTGGCAACCCTACCAGGAGCTCTGCAGCAAAGATTCTCATTAGAAGAGACCTGAATTAGGCAGAGTTGGCCCGGCCCTGCTACCTGTAGTGTGCTCAGTCATTAGCTGGGGTGACCTGGGAGGAATGTGGCTTTGGCTTAAAGGCTGAGCGGATTCTGAGCCTGTTAACAGCTGGAGGTTGTCAGATAACTGCACTCCTTACAACTGAATGATAAGTGGTTGTCCCTGGGAGATCCTAGCAGCATACATCCACTGCCACAGAGACATTGTACATTTCCTCACTATCTCTTCCCTAATCACTTCTTCACAACAGTCTTTGCTTTTTTGCTTTCTTTGCTCAACCCCTCAAAGTTTGATCCTAGATGTTCTCCTTGTTTGAACTCTTTCCCTAAATTTATGTCTTTGAATACCACCTCTATGCTACGTTCTGTAGCTTGAGTTCTACCTTCTCCACCAAACTTTAGGCCCCTAAATTCAACAGCCTTCTGGATAGCTCCTCTTCAGAGGTCTGATAGGCACCTCACTCTTTCTCACCAAGCTAACCCTGTTGATTTTCCTCCCTAGATGTGTGCCTGTTCTATTTTCCTCTATTCTAGTAATTACACTTAGTAATTTTAACATTACAACGATCACTGCAAGATGTGAGAGTCATTCCCAGTTTCCCTTTCCTTTACCTTTCTAGCCCTATCTGTTGTACCTCTGAAATATAATCTGTATTTGTCCATTTCTTCTCCCTGTCTTGTCCAACTCATCATAATCCCTCATGTGGACATGCAATGGTCTCTTACCTGGATTCTTTACTCCCTTTTTGCCTTCACAGAATACTCTGGAATAAAAGCCCTTTGAAGGCAAAGGCTTTACTTCTCTTGTTCACTGCTATATCCATGTTGCCCAGAACAGTGTCTGGTAAACAGATGGCACTAAATATTTGTTGAATGAAGGAATGAATGAGTGAATGAATGGATTGGTTCTCCACTTGGAATTTTTAAGATAAATCAGATGATGCCCTTTTCCGTCTTAAAATCATCCAGCAGTTTAGCAGTTCAGAATGGAATCCAGACTAGAAGACTGTGCAGGCCGGCCCTGGCCTGCTTCACTGGCTTTATCTCACGGCACACTCTGCTGCAGCCACAGCATCCTTCTCTCCATCCCCCACACCAAGCTCTTGCTCACATGAGGGCCTTGCAGCTGTGGTTCTTCTTCATGGTAAGATATAGCTCTTGTCACTCAGATCTCAAGTCCAGAACCCCGTAGTCTTTGAGATGCCTTTCCTGGCCATTGTATGTAACTTAGTAACCACCCCTGGTCCCCGGTCTCCATCCCAATTCTGTCACACAGCTATATTTTGTTTCTTTATACCACTTAATTCTTCTGTTTAGTTTTTAAACTTTATTTTGACATCGGGTATTAGAAAAATTAGGTTCTTTTTAATTTTTAAGGAGTTGCTAGCTAGTCCTTCCTTCTGACCCTGTCTTCCAAACAATCCTTTCTCACCCTCCAGTGTATCTAATGTAAAGCAGCCAAAATAACTGGACCAGAGCCTAGAAAGTGGAGTTTAGATTGTGATCACTTTCAGAAGGCTCTTGGGTGCTATCTGGAACTTCTTCTGTAACCTTCTGATCTTTTAGGTTTTCCTCAGAACAGATTTACACACCTTCCTGAAAAAAAAGCATCATTTTTATGTCAGGGTAGAGAGAGCTGAACTAAAGACAGAGAGCTTGGTCCCAAGGTTAGTTCTAGAGTGTGGACAGACAATAGGTTATAATGGTCCAGTCCAGGGCACTGGTGACAGTTTGGTGGAAACAAGGGAACAAATGTGAGGCATGCTCAGAATGGGATTCTTCAGAATGTATTATCTGATACAGCTCTCTGTCTTTAGTTCAGCTCTCTCTACCCTGACATAAAAATGATTCTCAAGAGTCTTCTCCAAGATAGTACATTCTAATTTTGACATGCTAACTTCCAGATGCTAACAAGAAAACCACATGTCTTGTTGGTAGTTGGATATCTAGGATTGGAACCCAGGCAATAGGTGGATATGTAGATAGTAAGCTTAGGTCTGAATCTGTCTTACACATGGTAGTGTATATATGTTGATGTTATTTTCTCTGTTTGTCTCACTCTCTCCTTACCTGACTGTGGCCATGAGTCCATTCTCTATGTCTCTATTCCTTCCCTGCAGATAGGTTCATCAATACCATTTTTCTAGATTCCATATATATGTGTTAATATACTATATTTGTTTTTCTGACTTAATTCATTCTGTATAACAGGCTCTAGGTTCATCTACCGCACTAGAACTGCCTCAGATTCATTCTTTTTTTTTTTTTTTTTTTTGCTGAGTAATATTCCATTGCATATATGTCCCACATTTTTTAAAATCCATTTAACTGTTAATAGACATCCAGTTTGCTTTAATATCCTGGCTATTGTAAATAGTGCTGCTACGAGCATTGGGGTACATGTGTCTTTTTTTCAGTTATGGTTTTCTCAGGATATAAGCAGTAGGATTTTGTATAGTTTCCTCAGAACCCTGACAAATGCTATTCTTAAAAAAATTTTTAATGTTGTATATAATGTTAAAGGTTACTTTCCATTTATAGTTATTATAAAACATTGGCTATATTCCCTGTGGTGTACAGTATGTCTCTGAGCATATCTTTCACCCATAGTTTATACCTCCCACTCTCTACCCCTGTGTTGTCCACTCCCCCCACCCAACCATGGTAACCACCAGTCTGTTTCCATAGCTGTGAGTCTGCTCCTTTTTGTTATATTCATTAGTTTGTTGTATTTTTTAGATGCCACATGTGAGTGCTATCACAGCTTTGGTCTTCGTCTGACCCATTTCACTTAGCATAATGCCCTCCAAGCAGTCCATCTGTGTTGCTTCAAATGGCAAAATTGTCAAACCCTGACTCTTCAAAGGCAGAGGTCAAATGTGGTTCAGCAGAAGAGATAGGAAAACTTAAGGGCAGAGAAGAAAAAACTTCAAGGAAAAGATAGATGTGTTAAGTATTGGATGTGACAGCCAGGGAGTTACTGCTGGTCTCACAGAATTTAGTTTCAGAATCGTGGCAGAACCGCGCACCACAGTGAAGTGTAGACCCCACTTGCTGCAGCTAGAGAAAAGTCTGCACAAAAGCAACAAAGACCTAGCACAGCCACAAATAAATTAAAAAAAAAAAAAAAGAATAGTGACAGAGACAAGAAAGTGAAGTTGAATGAAAAATGTGAACGAGATGTTGGTGGAGAAGCGAAGAGGCTTGGAGAGGTGGAATTAGGGGAAGTATCAGTAAGGGTGGAGCATTGATTGATACAGGCAGTGTGGAGAGGAATAACGATGCTAATGATTTGAATAATTATAAACTTATGAAGATTTTTGTTTTGCCCTTTTTCAGGCTCTGTACCAGACCATTGTCATTTTATTTTATAGCTTTAACTGACAAACCCAGTGTTAGTGGAGACCATATGAATGTCAGAAAGTTGCAGGGTAACAATGTAATCAACATGTGGAAGTAGTCTTCCAGTAGTTAACCATTCAGCTCAAATTATACCCTATTGATGAAATTTTAATAACTTACTGGTTTCTTGGCTGTGTATCTCATGGTTCTTAGTTTTATTGAAGATCAAAGTAAGTTTGACTGTTTTTGTAACGAGGATACAACATTTTAGGTATTATCTTTCTGTAATTAGGTGCCATAAATTCAGTAAATTTATTTGAACTCATTTGCAAGGCACAGGTGTGGGTGCTAGGGATACAAAGATGTACAAAATTGGACTCTGTCTTCAAGAAGATCTAATGTGGGGGAAAAGAATGCTTGGTATAAAATATAATGTGATATGTATAAGTTTTATATAAGATGTGTAACATACTCAACTCATAGAGGCATATAAAAAGTGATAAATTTAGCCTGGAGAAGTGAGGGAATGCCTCCATAGGTGAGCCCTCATCTGAATCTGAAGCAAGTCTCTTCCACACATTGTATTCTCATTTAAATAGTATATTTGAAGTTTTAATTTTCCTTGTGTAGTCTTAACCCTGATGCTGCTATTTGATTTTGTTTCTCTAATTCCTAGTGTCTTCAAACCTATGTTCCTTGAAGGCACACAATAAAGAGATATTGAAATGAGAAAATAAACAAATGAATCAATGTATATGACTAAACTAATAGCTTCACAAAGACAATGATGTTTGTCTGTTTTGTTCAGTGCTGTATTTCTTGCACTGAGAAGTACTTAGTCTGTCAGTTTCCTGACTGTGGCTTAAATCATGAACCCTTACTACAAAATTCAGACTTAAATTGAAGAAAGAATGGAAAACCACTAGACTATTCAGGTGTGACCTTAATCAAATCCCTTACGATTATAGAGTGGAAGTGACAAATAGATTCGAGGGATTAGAGCTCATAGAGTGCCTGAACAGCTATGGATGGAGGTTCATGGCACTGTACAGGAGGCAGTGATCAAACTATCCCCAAGAAAAAGAAATGCAAAAGGCAAAATGATTGTCTGAGGAGGCCTTACAAACAAATAGCTGAGGAAAGAAGAGAAGCAAAAGGCAAAGGAGAAAAGGAACCATATATCCATCTGAATGCAGAGTTCCAAAGAATAGCAAGAAGAGATAAGAAAGCCTTCCTAAGTGATGAGTTTGAAGAAACAGAGGAAAACAATAAAATGGAGACGATTAGAGTGTTCTTGTCTGGAGAATCCCAGGGACGAGGGAGCCTGGTGGGCTGCCGTTTATGGGGTTGCACAGAGTCGGACACGACTGAAGCGACTTAGCAGCAGCAGCAGCAGAGATCTCTTCAAGAAAATTAGAGATACCAAGGGAACATTTCATGCAAAGATGGGCACAATAAAAAACAGAAATGGTATGGATCTAACAGAAGCAGAAGATATTAAGAAGAGGTGGCAAGAATACACAGAACAACTATAAAAAGGATCTTCACGACCCAGATAACCACAGTGGTATGATCACTCACCTAGAGCCAGACATCCTGGAATGCGAAGTCAAGTGGGCGTTAGGAAGCATCACTACGAACAAAGCTAGTGGAGGTGATGGAATTCCAGTTGAGCTGTTTCAAATCCTAAAAGATGATGCTGTGAAAGTGCTGCACTCAATATGCCAGCAAATTGGGAAAACTCAGCAGTGGCCACAGGACTGGAAGAGGCCAGTTTTCATTCCAATCCCAAAGAAAGGCAATGCCAAAGAATGTTCAAACTACTGCACAATTTCACTCACACACTAGCAATATAATGTTCAAAATTCTCCACGCAAAGTTTCAACAGTACGTGAATTGAGAATTTTTAGATGTTCAAGCTGGATTTAGAAGACAGAGGAATCAGAGATGAAATTGCCAACATCCATTGGATTATCGAAAAAGCAAGGGAATTCCAGAAAAATGTTTACTTCTGCTTTACTGACTATGCTAAAGCCTTTGTGTGGATCACAGGAAACTGTGGAAAATTCGTAAAGAGATGAGAATACAAGACCACCTGACCTGCCTCCTGAGAAATCTGTAGGTCAAGACCTAGAACAACAGACTGTTTCCAAATTGAGAAAGTACGTCAAGGTTGTATATTGTGATTCTGCTTATTTAACTTCTATACAGAGTACATCATGTGAAATGCTGGGCTGGATGCAGCACAAGCTGGAATCAAGATTGCCAGGAGAAATACCAATAACCTCAGATACACAGATGATACCACCCTTATGGCAGAAAGCAAAGAGGAACTAAAGAGCCTCTTGATGGAAGTGAAAAAGGAGAATGAAAAAGCTAGCTTAAAACTCAACATTCAAAAAACTAAGATCATGGCATCTAGTCCCATCACTTCATGGCAAATAGATCGGGAAACCATGGAAACAGTGACAGACTTTATTTTGGGGGCTCCAAAATCACTGCAGATGATGACTGCAGCCATGAAATTAAAAGATGCTTGCTCCTTGGAAGAAAAGCTATGAGCAGCCTAGAAAGCATATTAAAAAGCATAGATATTACCTTGCCTACGAAGGTCCATGTAAGTCAAAGCTATGGTTTTTCCAGTAGCCATGTATGATGTGAGAGTTGGACCATAAAGAAATATGACTGCCAAAGAATTGATGCTTTTGTGCTGTCGTGTTGGAGAAGACTCTTGAGAGTCTCTTGGACTGCAAGGAGATCCAACCAGTCAGTCCTAAAGGAAATCAACCCTAAATATTCATTGGAAAGACTGATGCTGCAGTTGAAGCTCCAATACTTTGGCCACCCAGTGCAATGAACTGACTCATTAGAAAAGACTTTGATCCTGGGAAAGATTGAAGGCAATAGGAGAAGGGGATGAGATGGTAGGATGGCATCACCGATGTGATGGACGTGAGTTTGAGCAAGCTCGGGAGTTGGTGATGGACAGAGAAGCCTGATGTGTTGCAGTTCATGGGATTGCAAAGAGTCGGATACGAGTTAGCGACTGAACAACAACAGTAGAAACCAGTACAATATTGTAAAGCAATTATCCACCAGTTAAAAAATAAAATGTATTCACCTCTAGAAGAGCAAAGAAAAAAGACAAAATATGCAACTCTAACAACAATTTTGGAAAAATTAAATGTTAGTACCCTCAGATATTTGATTATAATCTGAAAGAAATTTGAATTTTACTGTATTAACTTATTTGTTTCTTTGTTGTGACTAATTGAACAGTTTCATTTTCTTTCTTATAGCTTTCAATAGATGGGGCACAAAAATGGAGATTTTGTGATAGACAACAGCTCCTACAAACAAGAAATCACCTAAAGATTCTATAGTACATTTTTAAAAGTTGTCTCTCTTTGTCTTCATTGTTTCTTCTCTTTTGTATAGCCTTGTGGTGTTCTGATGGTGGTGGTTTAGTCACTAAGCCATGGCCTACTCTTGTGACCCCATGGACTGTAGCCCACCAGGCTCCTCTGTCTGTGCAATTTCCCAGGCAAGAATACTGGAATGGGTTGCCATTCCCTTCTCCAGGGGATCTTCCCCACCCAGGGATCAAACCCATGTCTCCTATACTACAGGTAGATTCTTTACTAACTGAGCCACCAGGGAAGCCCAGATAATGTGCTACTTTAAAATGATTGGATTTTATTCTGTCTTATTGATTCTTTAAGAGGTCACACTTTTCTTCTTGGGGAAAACATTTGTTTTTCAAAAATTAGTATCTTATGTTTTGTATGCTTGAGACAATATGACTTCTTAAAGATATGGTAAATATAGTTCTGATATCAACATATGTAGTAGTGAAACTGCTTTATAACTTTATCTATTTAATGAATTCATTTAATTTCTTTCACTGTCCTGTTTTTAATTTTCCACTCATGTGAATTAAATTAAGATAGTTTATTTAGAAGCTGTATTGCCAAGGAGCTATGGAAAACTTCTTTGGCTTACATTTTGAATTTTTCTCCCGTTTGTCTTTGGCCAACAGCTCAGCCCCTTTGGTGTCCCATCTGCTTAACACACGACAGCTATGGCACATTTCCATTCATCTGGGTCAGGAAATAAAGAGACCTTTAAGTCAGCCTGGATATTACCTGCCATTGCCATGGGTCCAGTACAGTAAAAGATGGGAAACTTTTGTTTTCATTTTCCTCAGAAATTGATACCACCAAGCCCATTACTGTGAATTTGTGGCTTCTTTTGGAAATGTCCCTCATTGAATTCTAGAACATAATTAACTTTGAGAGAAGCATTCACCAACACCTCAGCATGTTGCCATACTCCTTCAGTACTTACTCTTCATATGAAGTTCTCATCACCATCCCAGTGATTGGTTTTGCTTTTTGACTGATGGCTCTTGATTCAGCTCTCCTTAGGAGAGTCTAAAAACCGCTCTAGGGCAGATTCTACTTTGGAAAGTCTGAAAAACTAAATTTTTCTCCTGACTCTATAGTCAGTATACCCATGAATTAGGAAAGTAGCTTTTAATTTTAACCCAAATTATCATCAGTGCAAAAATAGAACTATTTATTTTTTCTGTTGGTTTGTTAATTAATTTATTTTTAGTCATCTCTTACCTCATTCCAAGAAGGAATTTGGACAAGCTCAAAATAACAGTAGTAACACAGAATTATAAAAAATAAACTATTCAGGGCCATGGGAAAGTAAGGGTGAAGGTTTAAAGTTAGTTCACAAAAAATTGCTAGTAGGGTTTTGCTGCACAGGAGGTAAAGTTAAGTTGTAGATTCAGCTGTAAACTTGCTGGTGGCCAGAGCAAAGATTGAGACGTGCTCAGTAAAGAGTCCCAGGATCCTCAAGGTGAAAATATCGAGCTTTTCCTTTCAAAGGAGTATACAAGACAGATGTTTCCTGGGGACCCTCCTATAGAGAGTGTGATTGATGTAGACAGTATCCTTAACATTATGGACGAGGAATAAGTCCTTTATGTCTGTTTTCTCGTTCAGTTCTTTTCAATAACTCTGTGAAGTAATTATCTTCAGATGAGGAAACTTACGCCCCAAGAGGTTAAGTGACTTGTCCAAAATCACACGGTAAGTGGGAGAAAGGATTTAAAAATGGGCAAATCTATCTGGCTTCATTGTCCTCACCCGTAATCATTTTTCTTTACTAGATTCCTGTTACTATTTTTTGTTGTAAGTCAAAGGCAGAACCAAAAATGAAATTCAAGAGAAACCATTCTAAGAGGGGATCAAAGAAAGCAATGCAGTCTAAATATACAGCCAGCTCTCCGAAGATTTTATTTGGGCCAGGGGTAAAATTTAGTTAACCTAGAGCTGTGTTCTTAACCTTTGTTGGATCTCTTTGATGATCTAGGGTAAGCTACAGACTTTTTCTTCAAAAAGTATGCATATGTACTATTTTAGGCAAACCATGGACCTCCTCTCCCTCTCACCCCCACCCCCTCAAAAAAAATTCATCCTCCAAAACTGTACATAGATGTAGAGTTGGGCAGCAGAGAGTCTAAGGCAATAAACTAATAAATAGTAGCTGTGTCAAATGGGGACAGATCCTTTTGCATTAACTGGCTGTTGGATAGTAGTTGGCTTCTCCCTTCTTAAGTCATAGCAAGGAGATATTTCACTAGACTCCAAATCTCTGATCTCACAGGACTTTAGAAAGCTCCCAGGGGTGGGGAAAGTGTATGAAAACTTTTATTCTTTAAATTTATTAAAGCAGTTATCTGCCTTATTGGAACCTGTGATAGTCTCGCTACTTAGTTTTAGGATGGGTCATTTTAGCTATTGTATTCTGGTCCTTATTTCTCCTGGAGTAAATTTAAGTGTGCTGACCATTGTATTCAGACTAATTAACTGCAGGGACAGGTGCACACAAAACTATAAAATCAAACCTTTTAATATTTTAGGAAGTCATGAGTAGTGATTGTCCCTGGGAACTAGACTAATAATACTGTCAATAGTACTTTTCAAAGTTCCTGTATCAGACACCTAGCAATATAACCTAAGAATTCTCCACTGGCTTTAGTAGTATCTAGCACAATTTTATACAGTGATTATGCAATCAGAGGTCTACACACATCCTTTAGGTATCAAGGTTCTTTTACAAGCCAGGTGACCTAGATTAAAATCTTAACTCTGCCACTAACTGTAAGAATATGGACAGATGACACAACTTCACATACCTCATATCTAAACTAAGAGTGATAAAGGTACCTGTTTCAGTATTTGAATTTAAAATGCA
This sequence comes from Nanger dama, assembly GCA_917880005.1. NCBI lineage: Eukaryota > Metazoa > Chordata > Mammalia > Artiodactyla > Bovidae > Nanger > Nanger dama. The sequence goes on from CAKJTW010000040.1 coordinate 2,616,296, forward strand.
GTAACAAATGAAAAGCCCTTAGCCTAGTGGTAGTATAATGCAGACCTGAGAAGTGTTTAGCTTTTATTAATTATACTTAGTGGTAGTGCTACAGACAGTGAGCATCTTTATTTTTTTGAGAGGGTGGGGGCTGAACCATAGTATCTTGCAGGTCCCTGATTTCTGACCCGGGATCGAACCCTGGCCCACGTCAGTGAAAGTGCCAAGTCCTAACCACCTGACTGCCAGGGAGTTTTCATGAACATCTCTTTATGTCACTGTAAAGTCCTTAGGTCTGGAGAGTGTTTGGAGAGTTTGCTGAGTTTCAACCCGTTTTTGTCCTGGGCCGTCCTTGTGTATAGTACTTCTTTAGCAAGGCTCCACCAGTGTCTTTTTCTCCAAGGACTGATTTCTGATGGTAAATGCTATTTGGATGGCTCTCTGCTCTGTTGGTTTTAGTAGTTCATAGTCTCTGTGCAGCGCTTTAAGCTGTGTGTGCTGAGTTTTTAAACTTCTCTTTGTTTCACCTTGGTTTTTTCCCCAGTTGAACTCTGTGCATCAGGTGGCTGCTGATTCTTCTCCAGGCTGTTCCTTCTCCCTTACACACAGAAAATTTATTTTCCTAAAGATATTTTTAAAGCATGTCTAACAGAACTTATTCAGGAGGAAATGCCTGGCTTATGAACAAATTTATTATGAGTCTGGGAGGATGGGAAAGTGTGAGGGATGGGGGACAGAGAGAGGCAGTGATAATTGGAATCTCTTATCCTTGTATCCTTTTGAAAGTGTTTACTCATTGATTTCTTTCCTTATTGAAAGAGAAAAGTTGGTGTTTATTTTGTTAATAGAAACTACGCTTCTGTAACACAATATACTTTATAGACTTTTAGAGTCACTGCTTATTCTTAAAAGATGCAAAATACAAATAATATTCAACTTTATTTGGCACTGGTTTTATAGATATGGAAAATTTTCAGTATTCTTTCTCAAGAAAAATGATTACTTGAACCATCAAGATTTATGGCATATTAATCCAAAGTTAATATGAGACCTTACCTGTCTTCAGTGGATCCATATAGACAACACTATAAAACATGAATGAGCAGCACGTATAGTAGTTGATTTTTTCAGTTATCTGAATATTGACATTATTACTTAATCCTTTTGTGCCTTAGTTGTCCCCTGTAAAACAGGTAATAATAGTACCTTCTTCATATCATAGGGTTTTGAGTATTAAGTGATAAAGTATTTAGCACAGTGCTTGCTTTGTAATGAGCACATAAATGTTATCTATTATGATTATTAGTCCAATTCTTGGGTTTATGCAGGTTATTAATTCAGTATTCTGAGTTCATTATCAAACACATTTTGGCATTCCTGATTTCTGAAAATAATTCTCCCAGTAGTGGAGTTCTGTTGTAGATTAATTTGTTAGAGATATTGAAAAGATTCACCCTTTTTAGTGTAAACTTCTAAAGTAACGTTGACTTCACTTCTTAACTCTACAACTTGATTAAGCAGTGTTTAACTTTTCAGTCGGGAAAAACCATCCATTCTGTTTCAAAAGAAGAATATCTCATTTTCAAATTTGCACTGAATCACTCTTTGGCGCATAAATTGTTATCTTTAGAATCTGTTTTGCAGATGTGGAGGCCGCTGCTTTAAAATGTGGTTGGTTGAGTGAAAGTTTCATATATGTATTATATTTCAGAAGCATTAAAAATAAAGTATAATGGCTATAATCATGAAGAATAACAGTTCCTTACTGCAGTGGCTGGTTGGAAAGCCTGCTTGCACCTGCTCATATTCAGGGAGAAGTTGGTCTAGAAACTGTTGAGCCCTGGCAGCATCAGAGTAGGTGGGTGGAGGCAGATTTTTGTAAGATTTGTCATACCCACTTTATCCTGTGCTGGCTGCAATATTCTCTTTCCTCTTCTTCCATATCTCCTCGTTCTCTACCCCCACCCACTGTGCCTTGTATTGTTTTTATTGGGAGGTAGTAATTACTTCTTGACATAAACAATCATTTGTAATTATAGACACCTACATATTTGTCTACATTTTAAGGCCAAATCCACATATGAGTTCTTATTTTGATGCATGAGAGTAATTATTAGTGACTAACACTGAGTAACTTGTATTATGCTCCAAGTGGATTTATTGTGAATTTCCCCTGATCAAGTACATAGAAGTACATAGGTGGGAGGATGAGAGAATTTGTCTGTCTCTTCCCTCTCCAAGAGTTGATTTTCTTCAGTGACCTCTTTGTGTTCATTTCCAGTTGGTCATTAACACATACTGTTAGAAGCATTGGATCCTTATTTAATATTTTAATTTCATTTTCTTTTCTTCTCAAATTCTCCATTTATGTTGATAACAGCCATCATTTTCCTTTGTCCAGGACCTTTGTCAGGGACATTGTCTTCATTCCTTGGCTCCACACTCTGCAGCCCTGGTTCAGCCCTGTGGTTGGAGGACCAGTCCATGCAGACTTTGGGGTATGCTGCTTGTCTAGGAGAGGAGGTCAGGCCTCCCCTTCATGATCCCCAAACCCTACTGAATCTCTCTTTCCCAAAGTTTACAGAATGCTCTTTGTTGTTGTTGTTCAGTTGCTAAGTCGTACCCAACTCTTTGCCATCCCGTGGACTACAGCATGCCCGGCTCCTCTGTCTTCCACTATCTCTCAGAATTTGCTCAGATTCGTGTCCATTGAGTCAGTGATGCTGTCTAACCACCTCATCCTCTGCTGCCCTCTTCTTTTCAGTCTTTTCCAGCATCAGGGACTTTTCCAGAGAGTCAGCTCTTTGCATCAGGTGGCCAGACTATTTAAACTTCAGCATAACTCCTTCCAGTGAATATTCAGAGTTGATTTCCTTTAGGATTGACTGATTTGATCTCCTTGCAGTCCACGGGACTGTCTCAGCATCACTCATTAGCAGAGAAATGCAAATCAAGACCACAATGAGGTACCATTCCACACCAGTCAAAATGGCTGTGATCTAAAAATCTACAAGCAATAAATGCTGGAGAGGATGTGGAGAAAAGGGAACCCTCTTACACTGTTGGTGGGAATGCAAACTAGTACAGCCTTTATGGAAAACAGTGTGGAGATTCCTTAAAAATTGCAAATAGAACTGCCTTATGACCCAGCAATCCCACTGCTGGGCATACACACCAAGGAAACCAGAATTGAAAGAGACACGTGTACCCCAATGTTCATTGCAGCATTGTTTATAATAGCCAGGACATGGAAGTAACCTAGATGTCCATCAGCAGATGAATGGATAAGAAAGCTGTGGTATATATATACAATGGAGTATTACTCAGCCCTTAAAAAGAATAAATTTGAATCAGTTCTAATGAGATGGATGAAACTGGAGCCGATTATACAGAGTGAAGTAAGCCAGAAAGAAAAACACTAATACAGTATACTGACACATATATATGGAATTTAGAAAGATAGTAATGACGACCCTGTATGTGAGACAACAAAAGAGACACAGAGGTATAGAGTGGACTTTTGGCCTCTGGGGGCAAGGGAGAGGGTGGGATGATTTGGGAGAATGGCATTGAAACATGTATACTATCATATAAGAAACGAAGCGCCAGTATATGTTCTTGGGGCTGGTGCACAGGATGATCCAGAGAGATGATATGGGGTGAGAGGTGGGAGGGGGCTTCGGCATTGGGAGATCGTGTACACCTGTGGCTGATTCATGTCAATGTATGGCAAAACCAATACAGTACTGTAACATAGAATAATGTATAAAAAAAAAAAATAAAAGAATCTCCTCTAGCACCACAGTTCGAAAGCATTAGTATTTGAGTACTCTGCTTTCTTTGTGGCCCAACTCTCATATCCATACATGACTAGTTTAACAGAGTTTGCAGGGTCTGTAACTATATCAGACTATATTAACTATTCCTCTCAAGGTCTTTTCCCATGGTATTCTTTCTGCCATAAATTCCTTCATATGAAATTTGCCCCACAATGCCTTCTTCCCATTTAGGAGTCAAATCAAATGTTATATCCTCTCCTCTGCCTGTTTTCCTCAGTTCTGTTCCTTTTTATCCTAAGCAAGTTCAGTTGCTCAGCCGTGTCTGATTCTTTGTGACCCCATGGACTATAGCACGCCAGGCTTCCCTGTCCATCACCAGCTCCCAGAGCTTGCTCAAACTCATGTCCATCGAGCTGGTGATGCCATCCAACCATCTAATCCTCTGTCAGTCCTCTTCTCCTCCTGCCCCCAATCTTTCCCAGCATCAGGGTCTTTTCCAGTGAATCAGTTTTTCACATCAGGTGGCCAAATTATTGGAGTTTCAGCTTTAGCATCAGTCCTCCCAAAGAGTATTCAGGACTGATTTCCTTTAGGATTGACTGTTTTGATTTCTTTGCAGTCCAAGGGACTCTCAAGAGTCTTCTCCAGCACCATAATTCAGAAGAATCAGTTGATGCTTTTGATGCTTTTTCATCCTAGTCAAGTTTTATCAATTCCTATCTGTATTTTTTATTTATAATTCATAAATTTTATTATATTTTAATTGAAGCATTGTGTATTTATTTTATTAGTTTCATGTGTTCAGTAAAGTGATTTGGTTATATTTATATTTACATGTGTGTGTATTTTTCAGATTATTTTCCACTATAGGTTATTATAAGATGTTGAATATAGTTCCATGTGCTACACAGTAAATCCTTATTACTTGCTTATTTTATGTATAGGAGTTGTATCTGTTAACTCCATGCTTGTAATTTATCCTTCCCTACCCCTAGGTTCCTATCCAGATTTAAATATCATTTTTGGGGAGAGCACTCTCTGCCTAATCACTTCCCCCTCCTAATTCCAGAGCATTCTGACCTTTGCCCCATCAGTCTACTAAAATTTCTCTTGCAGGCCTCATGTATGACTTCTGTCACATCCAGTGAAGGCCTTCTAGTCCTTATTTTACTTAGGATCTTAATATCTCTGTGGAGTTGACATTCTTGATCATGCCTTCCTTTTAAACTTTCTCCTTTGTTTTTACCGACACTGTCCTCTCCTGCCTCTCGTACTTTTTTCCTGTCTTTCTGTCACACTCCTTTCCCATTTTGTTGCCTATTTTGAAGTGTCTGTTGCGCAGGGGGTCTGCCGTCTACAGTTCCTACAGCTGTGTCTCTGTCTGCCTTCTAATAAGTCTTAATTGTATTGCTTTCACCTGCAAGGTTCCCTGCCTGATTGCCACACAGTTGTCTCACCTTAACTTACCTCATTTACTGTTATTACCTTTTGTCTTATATTGCCACTTCCACAACTCTGTCACACTGAATGAACGGCACCACCTCCTTTCCCCTCCTCAAAGCTATTTTTCTTTTACACCCTCCTGCTTCATTGCCATAGCCCAGGCCTTGATCATCTCTCACCTGGCCTATGCAACCTACAGACTTGGCCTCTCCAAGCAGTCTTTCCCACTACCACCCAAGTGGGTATCTAAAACACAGGACTGATTATATAACTTAAGTCACTCCTCTATTTGGTGGCTCCATGGTGCCTATATTTGGTGGCTCCATGGTCTCCATAAGTGTAAAGCCTATAATCCCAGTACAGCTTATAGGATCCCCTTTATAGTCTAATAAGTGCCAATGATTGTTGACAGTCTCATCTTCTACATATGGCCAGAGCAGACTATCAATACTTGTTCCTAGAATAAGCTATGCTTTTGCAAGTCACTTTATCTTTGCATGTTCTGTATCAATTTCTAGGATTCACCCCTCTCCCCCGCAACTGTGAATTTCACTTGCAGTATTTCAACTCTTCTTCAGAAAGCACACCTCTGAGGAATCCTTTCTAGATCTTTTCCAATGAGCTACCTGTTTCCCTTCTCTGGATGTTGCCTTATTGTGTGATGATGTCTTTCCCCCAGTTTTTCTCCTCCAGTAGATTATATGTGCTTAGAGAACAGGCACCTTAGTATTCCCAGGTATCTAGCCTATGTTGAACTATTGACCTGTGGTTTATTGCTTGTATATTATATCCACTTGCCCAGCTGTGATTTCCATGAAGGCAAAGGCCTCATCCTAGCCAATTCTTGCTTCTTCAGTGAGAAACAGTGCTCACATCTCAACAAAAGTTAATTGAACCAAGTTATGCTGAAGAACATTTCAAGAGAATTCAAGTTAAACAGTGAAAGTTAACAATAAATGTACTATTTCTAAATTTAAAAAAGAAAGATAACTCAAACATAGAGTAGTACTGAAATATGACAATATCTATTGTAAATATGTACATATTTTATTATATAATTATATATTACTTAGATATATCTGCCATAGGATTTTAATTTTATTCAAAGCCTGTGATACGTACAAAATGATGCTAGATATTAAGAGAATAAAAGGAGTTGAAATGAGTATCTATTTAGAAGATTTTAATTGGCGTATTAGAAGGTGTAGGAAAATCTCTGTATATTCTTTTGAAATAACCTGTGAAACTTTTTTGTTATAACTCTGAGCAGAACATTTCTCAGCATCTACCTGTGCGTGTTCTCTTAAAACACCACACTACTTTTCTCATGAGTTTCTTGATAGGTTAAAGTAAAAGGACTTAGAGAGAAAAAGGAACCTACTGCCTTACATGTTTGGGTATAATCTGAATATACAGCTTTCCTTTTTCCCTTCCCTTTCTCTCCTTCTCTATTATTATATTTAGTATTACATATTGAGAAAAGATGGACTTCCCTGGTGGCTCAGTCAGTAAAGCGTCTGCCTATAATGTGGGAAACCCGGGTTCGATCCCTGGGTCAGGAAGATCTTCTGGAGAAGGAAATGGCAAGCCACTCCAGTATTCTTGCCTGGAAAGTCCCATGGATGGAGGAGCCTGGTAGGCTACAGTCCATGGGGTCGCAAAGAGTTGGACATGACTGAGCGACTTCTCTTCACTTCACATTGAGAAATAGATATGAACTTCTCAATATATATTATATATAAAATACTGATATATATTGTATATCTGTATTTTCTTTTATTTAACTGAAGGATAATTACTTTACAGAATTTTGTTGTTTTCTGTCAAACCTCAACATGAATCAGCCATAGGTATACATATATCCCCTCCCTCCCATCTCCCTCTCTGTTCCATCCCTCTAGGTCGATACAGAGCCCCTGTTTGAGTTTCCTGAGACATACTGTATATCTGTAGCTTCTATTGGTACAAAAACTTCTGAGCAGCTGAACATTTGATATTTGATATTTATACGGTTTTAATTTAACATTAGTGGGAAGTTCTTGAGTACTACTTCACCTACAGTGATCTGGCAGTGCACTTGAACTAGAACTCTGCATAATTCACGATCCTTATTAGACCCTGATCTCTCTTGTTGTTTGATTTAATGAAAGATTTTAAATGTGCTTTGTAAAGAGCTTCTGAGTTCTTATTTGATGTATAATAACATGGCCTAATTTTTGGCTAATAAGTATTTTGGTACATATATATATTAATTTATTTTTTATTGAAGGATAATTGCTTTACAGTTTGGCATATATTTTAAATTGAGAATCTCTTCCAATTTTATTTGATTGACTTCCTCATCTGAGATTTATGAAAGTGGTTCTCAGAAATGTTTGATTGTTGGTGGTGGTTCTAGGAATTTAATGAGACGTTAAGCACCTGAAAGCTAGAAGAGGATGGGGCCATTAAATTATTTTCAGTGTATTTGAGAGTTGGGTAACCACCACAACATTCTAATCTATAATATTTCCATCACCCTTAAAAGAATCCATGTTTAGTCATTCACCATTCATACCTCTAGCTCTGTGTTTGCTCGCGCTCAGTCATGTTGGCTCTCTGTGACCCCATGGACTGTAGCTCACCAAGCTCCTCTGTCCATGGGATTCTCCAGGTAAGAAAACTGGAGTGGGTTGTTACTTCCTCCTCTAGGGGATCTTCCCAATCCAGGGATCAAACCTGCATCTCTTGTGTCTCCTGCATTGGCAGACAGATTCTTTACCACTAGTTCCACTTGGGAAGCCCAGTTATTGTTAATGGAAACCTCCAGAAAGTCATGTACTATAGTATATATCACTCCTTTTTATTTTTTTATTGCCAAAAAGTAATTTTCCATTGTATGACAGTTTTACATTTTGTTAATCCATTCATTAGTTGAGGGACATTAGGGTTTTTTCCATTTTGGGGCTGTTAAAAATAATACTTCTATGAAGATTCATGTGAAAGTTTTTGGATAGGATATGTTTTCAGTTCTCTTGGGTGGATACCCAGGAGTGGAATTGCCTAGTTAGGTGGTGAATCTGTTTACTATTTTACAATATGGCAAACTGTTTTTCAAACTGACTCTACCCATTTTACATTCCTACCAGTAAATATGAAGGTTCCAGTTTCTTTGCTTCATCACCAACACTTATTATTATGTCTTTTAATTATCGAATATAAAGTGATATCTTGTGATTTTGATTTGCATTTTCCTAATAATAAATGATGTCAGCCTTCTTTTTATGTGCTTATTGGGCATTTGTATATATTCTTTAGTGAAATATGTATTCACATCTTTTACCCATTTAAAAAAGATCACTCATCTTTTTTTTTTGGTAGGCTATAAATTTTATCAGTTACAATGAATTGTCATCTAAACATTATACATGAGAGTCATTCATTTTTTTATTGTATTGTAAAAATTTGTTAAGTATTCTCAACACCAGTCTCTTATCAGATATATGATCTACAGATAATTTCTCCAAGTTTATGTCTTGTCTTACATTTTGTTCATAGTAGCTTTTGAAGCTTGTAAATTTTTAATTTTGATGATGTTAATTTATCTTTTTATTTCCTTTTATCATTCATGCTTTTGGTGTATCTAAGAAACCATACCCTAATCTAATGTCATGTTTTTATAGTTTTACATTTATGTCTATGATCCATTTTGAGTTAGTTTTTGTATGACGTGACGTGAAGATCCTCAGTTATCTTTTTTGCATGTGGATATTTAGCTGTTTCAGCATCAATTTTTGAAAAGACCATTCTTTTTCCATGAAATTGTTTAGGCATATTTGTTGAAAATCAATTGGTCATAAATGTAAGGGTGTAAGTGGTTATTTATTACTGTATTTATTCCTTATTCTAAGTCTAGATTTCATAAGGCCTAATTTTAATAATTATAAGCATAGAACATTAATACAAATACATTTCTTCTAAATGCAGCTGTATTTTTATTGCAATTACTTTGTGTGCATAATGTGACTTATGTGTAGTTTATAAAGATTATCATGGGTTTATATAGAAGTTAAAACATTTTCCCCATTTCTGTCGGATAATACCTTAAAAAAAAAGGTTTTTCTTGTTGGATTTGTTTTGCCAAGAGAGCCCGCAAGTTTCAGACTCTTACATCACTCAAGTAGTTGCTTGTGTAGTCTTTTGAGAAAAATTAAACCAAGATATCTTAAGTGATTTCCATGCAAAATTAATGCTTCCCTTGATTTCTGCCAAATGCTGCGATGCACTTATGCAGCAGATGCCAGAAAGTTTAGAACTTGTATTTGGAAAGGATTCAAAATTTTAAGATAGAAAGCATTTGTGCCTGGGGCAGTGTAATGACCCCACCTGTGTCTTTTTCTTGTCTTCTGGGTGTTTTCATTTTGTGTCCAGAAAGGCCCATGCAGATCCTTTTTCTATTTTTAAATCTATTTTTATGAAGCACAGTTTTAATTTTACAAGACCAGATCTCACTCCAAGTTTCAAAATATGTGTTCTTCAACATAAAATGTTTTGACAGATACCTAATGGCCTAGCACTTTAGCATCCATTTTTTCAGGCATAGATTCAGAGAATCAGAGCCATAAAACCATACTGTAATTAGTCACCATCAGATGCTATGTAAATTTATTTTTCATACATCTATATGCTAGGCTAGCTGCTTTTTTGTTCTGTTATTTTGATGACTAGCTCAAACTGTTAATAAACCACTGAAATAAATGGAACATACTTAGTTGTTGGGTTTATTAGCTTTAAGGCTTTATTTATAGTCTAAGAGGAAGAGCAGAAACAAACCAGTATTTATTGAGTGCCTACTGTATTCCAAATACTGTCCCAGATAACGTTTACATCCCTAATCTCATTTAATCCTCACAACCCCTCATTGTTGGTATTATTATCCTAGTTTTAGAGATGAACTTTAAACAAGCCAGATAATGATAATGATACTTTATAGTATTTGTGTGGGGTCTTTCATATTGTAGTTCTAAATGATCATCTGACTTTTGGAGATGTTCAGTTATTAAAAAAAGAGAAACTATCATAATTTATCCCCAGTGTTGAAGAGTTTAGGGTAGAAAGAAAAGGCACATCAGATATATCTCAACTTTTTGTACATATTAACTGTGGTAAACATACTGAACAGAGATAGGTAAACAATACAGAATACAGTCATGTGGGGGTGAAGGCACTATAATGCTCAGATTAAAATGGTATTGGAATAATTAGATATCCATATGTTAAAAAAGAGCCTTGACTTCATCCCACATGTAAAAATAATTCAAATAGATTATAGACTAATTGTAAAACTTAAAACTGTAACATTTCTAGGAGAAAACAGAATTTCTATGACCTTGGGTTAGGCAAAGATTTTTAGATGTAATATTTAAAAATTGCTAAATAGGGGTTCATTAGAATTTAAAACACGTATGTTTGAAAGACTTTTAAAATGAAAAAAGCAAGCTGCAGACTTGAAAAATATTTGCCAAACATATGCCTGATAAAGAACTTATATCCAGAATATCTAAAGAACTCTCAAAAAAGAAAGTATTAGAAAATAAACAACTAAATAAGAGACACTTCACTGAAGAAGAAACATGGAAGGCAAATAGTACATGGAAAGATCTTCAATATCATTAGTCATTTAGGAAATGTAAATTAAAATCACAGTACCAATGCATACTTGTTAGAATGGCTTAAAAAAAAAAAAAGCTGCTACTACAATTGCTGTCAAGAATATAAAGTGATTGGAACTCTTATACATTGCTGATAGGAATGCAGAATGGAACAACCACTTTGAAGAACAGTTTTGCAGTTTCTTATAAAGTTAAGCATACATTTCCCATGACTGTCTATTTCATTTTTAAGTATTTAGCCACGAGAAGTAACGACTTAACTTTACCAAAACAAACAAACAAAAAAGCCAGAAATACATAAAGCAATATTTGTAGTGCTTTATTTATAATCACCTCAAACTGGAAACAACCTGCTATCCTGAATTTGGCAAGTGGATAAACAAAATGTGGTATATCCATATAGTGGAATGTTATTCAGCAATGAAAAGGAACAGACTACTGTATATACGGCTTCCCTGGTGGCTCAGTGGTAAAGTATCCGCCTACCAATGCAGGAGACATGGGTTTGATACCTGGGTCAGAAAGATCCCCTGAAGAAGGAAATGGCAACCCACTCCACTATTCTTGCCCAGAGAATCCCTCAGACAGAGGAGTCTGGCCGGCTACAATCCATGGAGTCACAAAAGAGTTGGATACAACTTAGTGACTAAACAACAACAGCAACAACAGCTGATATATATAACAACTTAGACTCTAAGTTAAAGAAGCAAGGCTCAAAAGGCTTCGTATAGTATGCATGTGTGCTAAGCGCATTCAGTCGTGTCCAGCTCTTTGAGACCCCATGCACTGTAGCCCGCCAGGCTCCTCTGTCCATGGGATTCTCTGGGCAAGAATACTAGAGTGGGTTGCCATTTGCCGTCTTCCAGGGGATCTTCCTGACCGAAAGATCGAACCTGTGTCTCTTAAGTCTCCTGCACTGACAGGCAGGTTCTTTACCACTATCGTAAAAGCTTAACTATCAGGCAACAAAACCAGTTAATAGTTTCCAGTTGTTGAAGCTGGGGTTGTGAAGCATTTTCTATAAAGAGGTAACACAAGATAAGCTTTTGGAGTGGTGGAACTATTCATTTGTCAAAAGTCACAGTACTGCACATTTAAAAAGAAGAATTTCATTGTAAGTATGTTAGGCCTCAATAAACTTTACCTATCTTACAGCCTGTCTATCTATCTACCCATCAAAAGTCTAGACATAGCCACTCCAGTGTTGATGTGGTGTCTCTAATGTCATCAAGGACCAGGGCCTTCTGTTTGTTGCTTTAAGATGCTGCTTGAGTCTGGAATCATATCCTCTCTGGCAGAGGAAGGAGTAAACAAGAAGAGGTGAAGAAGGGTCTGCAACCTTCCTTTAGAGACTTTTTTCAGACTTAATACCCTTCCATTTACACCATGTTGGTCAAAGTATAATTGCCATATTTCATCACATGTATCTGCAAGAGGCTGGAAATTACAGACTTGGAGAAGAAAAGAGAATGGATGTTGGATTATATATCTAATAGTATCTGTCACACTGCTGATAGCTTCTAGCTGTTGCAGTGTTTTGTAACACTAAAGTTAAGTATCCTGGATCTTCCTCTGGGTTGCTTTATATCCTGAAGTCGCAGAGTGCCTTTCTGTTGTTCCTGTGTACTGTTACCAAACTCTTATTTGAGCTTACATTTTGCTAATTGGTAGTTCCTAAAATTTAGTGGATGCAGTCTTATTTTAGGCACTGGGTTCAACAGCTCTGAAAACTAGGATTTGGTAATGAATGCTAAATAGTTAATTAAGTTCCCAAGAAAATCTTAGGGAGAAGATATGCATAGGTTATTAAAGAAAAAAAACACAAAACACCTTTATTTGGAATAAATCATAAATATTTGACAGCAAATGCTGGCTACTTGAAACCTATACATTTAAATGTCAATTACATTTCATTGTATATTGGTTATATCTCGATTAAAATTGATGCCTGAAATGCTTAGATAGGCAGTGAATTTCTTACATTAATTATTGAGGACCTGGTATGTATTATACTCCTGTTGTATTCAAGATATTTGATAGAACCTAGACATTTGTTTGGAGAAGGCAATGGCACCCCACTCCAGTACTCTTGCCTGGAAAATCCCATGGACAGAGGAGCCTGGCAGGCTGCCGTCTATGGGGTCGCACAGAGTTGGACACGACTGAAACAACTTAGCAGCAGCAGCAGCAATTTGTTTGGAGAAAGAAATGGCAACCCACTCCAGTATTCTTTCCTGGGAAATCCCATAGACAGAGGAGCCTGGTGGACTACAGTCCATGGGGTCAAAAAGAATTGGTCAGGACTTAGCAAGTAAGCAACAAAGACAGACATAAAAAGATTTAAAACAAACAAACAAACAAAAACAGAGCCTTTACTCTAAAGGAGCTCTTCTTGGAGAAGAAATAGATGTCAATATGTATAGTTGCAACTTATGTGATTGGTGTTATAATGTGGGAATTACAATTAGAAGGCAATGTGTGAATCTGGGTAGAATTAGTTTACATCTTTTTCAAAATTGTTGGGTATGTTCCAAGTTGTTTACATTTCCATGTAAGTTTTAGAGTCAGCTTACTCAGATTCTAATTCCGAGGAGACTCTGCTGGAATTTTAATTGAGATTGTATTGAATTTAAAAATTAATTTGGGCACAAATGAAATCTGAACAGTGTTGACTCCATTAATACAGTGTATCTTCTCATTTGTGTTGATCTTGTTTCTTTCAGAAATGTTTTATGGTTTTTAGTGTACAGATACTACACATTCTTGACAGATTCCATATTTATTCTTGCTGTTATAAATATTATGTCATAATTTCAGTATCCAGTTGTTTGTTGCTGCTGCTGCTGCTAAGTCACTTCAGTCGTGTCCGACTCTGTCCGACCCCATAGACGGAAGCCCACCAGGCTCCCCCGTTGTTTGTTGCTAATCAATAGAAATGAAATTGATTTATGATTATTTATCTTGTATCCTGTGACATGTTAAACTCACTTATTAGTTCTAGTAGCATTTTCTAGATTCTTCAGATTAACTATATAGATGATCATGTGGTTTCTTAAAGACAGTTTTATTTATTTCCAGTCTGTAAGCCTTTAATTTCTTTTATCTATCTTGTTGCACTGGCAGGCAACTCTAGGACAAAAAAATGGTGAGAGTTTGAGATCACTGCTTTGTTCACCAGCATGAGGAAAGCATTCAGCCTTTCCCCATTAAATATATTACCAGTGAAAGTGAAAGTAAAAGTGTTAGTTGTGCAGTCCTGTCTGTGTCCTTGCAACCCCATGGACTGGAGCCCACCAGGCTCCTCTGTCCATGGAATTCTCCAGGCAAGAATACTGGAGTGGGTAGCTATTCCCTTCTCTAGAGGATCTTCCTAACCCAGGGATCAAACCCAGGTCTCCTGCATTGCAGGCAGATTCTTAACCACCTGAGCTACCAGGGAAGCATATTACCTATTGGTTTTTCATAAATGTCTTCTCTCAGGTTGAGCAAGTTCCATTCTATTTCTAGATTACTGAAAGGTTTTTTTTCTTTTGTTTTATCACGAGAGGATGTTGAATTTTTATGGCAAAACCACTACAATATTGTAAAGTAATTAGCCTCCAATTAAATAAATTACAAATAAATAAAAATTAAAATGGAAAAAAAAAGCTTATTTTACATCAGTTGAGATGATCTGATATCTTTTCTTAGTCTTTTGATATGTGTATTATATGGTTTAATTTTCAGTCCTTTCCATTTTCCTTTTCATTCCCGGGTTAAATAACACTTAATCGTGACATGGTATCAGTTTTGTACACAGCTATTTTGTTAAGGATTTTTGTGTCTGTGTTCACTGGGGATCTATAGTTTTCTTGTAGTGACTTTTGTTTTGGCATCAGGGCCATATAGAGTGAGTTGAGAAGTGTTCCCTTTTCTGTTTTCTGGAAGAGTTTGGCTTCCTTCTTCCCTCCTTCTCTCCATCCCTCCCTCCTTCCCTTCCTTTCTCTTTGGATCAGTATCAGATTTTTTTTTTCAGTTTTGAGATATAATTGATATGAAACACTGTGTAAGTCTGAGGAGTACAGCATGATGATTTGAATTACATGCTGATTTGAATTACATGAAATGATTACTTCAGTTCCGTTCAGTTGCTCAGTCGTGTCTGACTCTTTGCGACCCCACGAATTGCAGCATGCCAGGCCTCCCTGTTCATCACCACCTCCCGGAGTTCACTCAGACTCACATCCATCCAGTCCGTGATGCCATCCAGCCATCTCATCCTCGGTTGTCCCCTTCTCCTCCTGCCCCCGTTCCCTCCCAGCATCAGAGTCTTTTCCAATGAGTCAACTCTTTGCATGAGGTGGCCAAAGTACTGAAGTTTCAGCTTTAGCATCATTCCTTCCAAAGAAATCCCAGGGCTGATCTCCTTCAGAATGGACTGCTTGGTACTCCTTGCAGTCCAAGGGACTCTCAAGAGTCTTCTCCAACACTACAGTTCAAAAGCATCAATTCTTTCGGCGCTCAGCCTTCTTCACAGTCCAACTCTCACATCAGTACATGACCACAGGAAAAACCATAGCCTTGACTAGACAGACCTTAGTTGGCAAAGTAATGTCTCTGCTTTTGAATATGCTATCTAGGTTGGTCATAACTTTTCTTCCAAGGACTAAGTGTCTTTTAATTTCATGGCTGCAGTCACCATCCGCAGTGATTTTGGAGCCTCAAAAAATAAAGTCTGACACTGCTTCCACTGTTTCCCCATCTATTTCCCATGAAGTGATGGGACCGGATGCCATGATCTTCATTTTCTGAATGTTGAGCTTTAAGCCAACTTTTTCACTCTCCTCTTTCACCTTCATCAAGAGGCCATTTAGCTCCTCTTCACTTTCTGCCATAAGGGTGGTGTCATCTGCATATCTGAGGTTATTGATATTTCTCCCGGCAATCTTGATTCCAGCTTATGTTTCTTCCAGCCCAGTGTTTCTCATGATGTACTCTGCATATAAGTTAAATAAGCAGGGTGACAATATACAGGCTTGACATACTCCTTTTCCTATTTGGAACGAGTCTGTTGTTCCATGCCCAGTTCTAACTGTTGCTTCCTGACCTGCATATAGATTTCTCAAGAGGCAAGTCAGGTGGTCTGGTATTCCCATCTCTTTCAGAACTGTCCGCAGTTTATTGTGATCCAACAGTCAAAGGCTTTGGCATAGTCAATAAAGCAGAAATAGATGTTTTTCTGGAACTCGCTTGCTTTTTCCATGATCCAGCAGATGTTGGCAATTTGACCTCTGGTTCCTCTGCCTTTTCTAAAACCAGCTCGAACATCAGGAAGTTCACGGTTCACATATTGCTGAAGCCTGGCTTGGAGAATTTTGAGTATTATTTTACTAGCATGTGAGATGAGTGCAATTGTGCGGTAGTTTGAGCATTCTTTGGCATTGCCTTTCTTTCGGATTGGAATGAAAACTGACCTTTTCCAGTCCTGTGGCCACTGCTGAGTTTTCCCAATTTGCTGGCATTTTGAGTGTAGCACTTTCACAGCATCCATCTTTCAGGATTTGAAACAGCTCTACTGGAATTCCATCACCTCCACTAGCTTTGTTCATAGTGATGCTTTCTAAGGCCCACTTGACTTCACATTCCAAGATGTCTGGCTCTAGATGAGTGATCACATCATCATGATTATCTGGGTCCTGAAGATCTTTTTTGTACAGTTCTTCCGTGTATTCTTGCCGCCTCCTCTTAATATCTTCTGCTTCTGTTAGGTCCAGACCATTTCTTTCCTTAATTGAGCCCCTCTTTGCATGAAATGTTCCCTTGATATCTCTAATTTTCTTGAAGCGATCTCTAGTCTTTCCCATTCTGTTCTTTTCCTCTATTTCTTTGCACTGATCGCTGAAGAAGGCTTTCTTATCTCTTCTTGCTATCTTTGGAACTCTGCATTCAGATGCTTATATCTTTCCTTTTCTCCTTTGCTTTTTGCCTCTCTTCTTTTCACAGCTATTTGTAAGGCCTCCCCAGAGAGCCATTTGGCTTTTTGCATTTCTTTTCCATCGGGATGGTCTTGATCCCTGTCTCCCGTACAGTGTCATGAACCTTATTCCATAGTTCATCAGGCACTCTATCAGATCTAGGCCCTTAAATCTATTTCTCACCTCCACTGTATAATCATAAGGGATTTGATTTAGGTCATACCTGAATGGTCTAGCGGTTTTCCCTGCTTTCTTCAATTTAAGTCTGAATTTGGTAATAAGGAGTTCATGATCTGAACCACAGTCAGCTCCTGGTCTTGCTTTTGTTGACTATATAGAGCTTCTCCATCTTTGGCTGCATAGAATATAATCAATCTGATTTCAGTGTTGACCATCTGGTGATGTCCATGTGTAGAGTCTTCTCTTGTGTTGTTGGAAGAGGGTGTTTTCTATGACTAGTGCATTTTCTTGGCAAAACTCTATTAGCCTTTGCCCTGCTTCATTCCACATTCCAAGGCCAAATTTGCCTGTTCCTCCAGGTGTTTCTTGACTTCCCTACTTTAGCATTCCAGTCGCCTATAATGAAAAGGACATCTTTTTGGGTGTTAGTTCTAAAAGGTTTTGTAGGTCTTCATAAAACCATTCAACTTCGGCTTCTTCAGCGTTACTGGTTGGGGCATAGACTTGGATAACTGTGATATTGAATGGTTTGCCTTGGAAACGAACAGAGATCATTCTGTCGTTTTTGAGATTGCATCCAAGTACTGCATTTTGGACTCTTTTGTTGACCATGATGGCTACTCCATTTCTTCTGAGGGATTCCTACCCACAGTAGTAGATATAATGGTAATCTGAGTTAAATTCACCCATTCCAGCCCATTTTAGTTCGCTGATTCCTAGAATGTCGACGTTCACCCTTGCCATCTCTTGTTTGACCACTTCCAATTTGCTTTGATTCATGGACCTGACATTCCAGCTTCCTATGCAATATTGCTCTTTACAGCATCAGACCTTCCTTCTATCACCAGTCACATGCACAACTGGGTATTGTTTTTGCTTTGGCTCCATCCCTTCATTCTTTCTGGAGTTATTTCTCCACTGATCTCTAGTAGCATATTGGGCACCTACTGACCTGGAGGGTTCCTCTTTCAGTGTCCTATCATTTTTCCTTTTCTTGGTGTTCATGGGGTTCTCAAGGCAAGAATACTGAAGTGGCTTGCCATTCCGTTCTCCAGTGGACCATGTCGGTCAGACCTCTCCACCACAACCCGCCTGTCTTGGGTTCCCCTGCAGGCATGGTTTGGTTTCACTGAGTTAGACAAGGCTGTGGTCCTAGTGTGATTAGATTGACTAGTTTTCTGTGAGTATAGTTTCAGTGTGTCTGCCCTCTGATGCCCTCTTGCAACACCTACCATCTTACTTGGGTTTCTCTTACCTTGATCATGGGGTATCTTTTCATGGCTGCTCCAGCAAAGCACAGCTGCTGTTTATTACCTTAAAGGACGGATATCTCCTATACCGTCGCCTTCCTGACCTTCAATGTGGGATAGCTCCTCTAGGCCCTCCTGCTCCTTTACAGCCACTGCTCCTCAGGTTGGTCCTCCTGGCCGCCAGCCCTGGCCTCGGGCGTGGGTGGCTCCTTTCAGCTCCCTCCCCTGGCCTCAGGCTCGAGCTTGGGGTGGCACCTGAGGGTTACTGCCCCTGGCCTCTGGCGCGAGGCTCCTCCCAGCTGCTGCCCCTGGCCTCGGGCTCTGGGTGTCTCCTCAGCTTCACCACCCCTGGCCTCGAGCGTGAGGTGGCTTCTTCTGGCCGTCCCTGACCTCGGACGTGGGGTGTCTCCCCCGGCCCCCTGGCCTCAGACGCGGGGTAGCTCCACCCAGCTGCCGCCCCTAACCTTGGACGCAGGGTGCCTCCTCCCGGCCACCACTGGCCTCGGACATGGATGCGGGGTGTCTCCCCCCGGCCGCCCCTGGCCTCGGACGTGGGGTAGCTCCTCTCGGCTGTTCCTGCGCTGTCGCAGCCTGGAGTAGGCTGCTGCCCCTGACCTCGGACGTTGGGTAGCTCCTCTCGGCCGCGCTTAGTGCGCTGGCCCGGCTCTCGCGGCCGCCGGTGCTTAAGTTTAGTGAATATTCATCATCTCATGTAGATACAAAATTAAAGAAATAGAAGATACTTTTTTCCCTTATGACTCTCTTAACAACCACAATTTTAATTGTATATATCATCTTGTACACTGCCTCCCTAGAACTTAGTTTATCTCATAACTGAAAGTTTGTACCGTTTGACTGCCTTCATCCACTTTCTCCACCCGCTCCTCACCACTCTTTGCTACCTCTGGTAACTGTAAATCTGTTCTAGCTCTATTAGTTTGTTTTTTAAGTATAACTTGCTACAACATTATGTTAGTTCCTGTTACACAATGTAGTGATTTAATATTTTTATATATTTCAAAATGATCATCGGTATAAGTCTAGTTAACATCCGTCACCATACAATGATACTGTCTAATTATTGACTGCATTACCTAGACTGCACATTTCATACTCGTGATTCATTTATTTTGCAACTGGAAGTGTGTATCTTTGAAAATTTTTTTAGATTTATTTTATTGAAGTATAGTTGATTTACAGTGTTAATTTCTGCTGTACAGCAACATGATTCAGTTTTACACATATATACATACTTACTCTTTTCCATTATAGTTTATCATAGGATGTTGAATATAGTTCCCTGTGCTATACAGTGCGACCTTGTTTATCTGTTCTCTATAAAATAGTCTGCATCTGCTCATCCATCAGCCCCCACCCTCAGAGCCTCTTGACAACCACAAGTCTGTTGGCTGTGTCTGTGAGTCTGTTTCTGTTTTGTAGGTAAGTTCATTTGTGTCATATTTTAGATTCCACATAAATGATAGCATATGGTATATTTCTTTCTCTTTCTGACTTAGGAAGTTTGTATCTCTTAATCTCCCTCACCTGTTTGTCTCCTATCCTCACCTCCTCCCCTCTGGCAAACACCCATTTCTTCTCTCTATTATGACTCTATTTCTGTTTTGTTGCATTTGTTCATTTGTTTTGTTTTGTTTTTTAAGTTCCACATGTAAGTGAAATCATACACTGTTTGTCTTTCTCTAACTCATTTCACTTAGTATAGTGTCCTCTAGGTCCATTCATGCTGTTGCAAATGGCAAGATTTCATTTTTTTTCATGGCTGAGTAATGTTCCCATTGTATGTATGTATGTGTGTGTGTGTGTGTGTGTGTGTGTGTGTGTAATGTTCCACTGTATGTATGTATGTATGTATGTATATGTGTGTATACACATATTTTCTTCATCCATTCATCTGTTGATGGGCACTTGGGTTGTTTCCATATCTTGTCAGTTGTAGATAATGCTGCAGTGAACATTGTTGTTGTTCAGTCTCCCAGTTGTGTCCAATTCTTTGTGACCTGTGGACTGCAGCACACGAGGCCTCCCTGTCCCTAACCATCTCCTGAAGTTTGCCCAAATTCATGTCCATTGTATTGGTGATGCCATCCAGCCGTCTCATCCTCTAAGACCCTCTTCTCTTTCTGCTCTTAATCTTTCCCAGCATCAGGGACTTCCCAGTGAGTTGGCTGTTTACATCAGATGAACAAAATTCTGTAGCTTCAGCTTAAGCATCAGTCCTTCCAAGGAATATTCAGGGTTGATTTCCCTTGAGATTGACTGGTTTGATCTCTTTGCTGTCCAAGGAACTTTCAGGAGTCTTCTCCAGCACCACAGCTGGAAGGCATCAGTTCTTTGGTGCTCTGCCTGCTTTACAGTTCAGTTTTCACAACCAGTGGGAACATAAGAGTGCATATATCTTTTCAAGTTAGTGTTTTCTTTTTCTTCAGGTAAATACCCAGGAGTGGGATTGATGGATTCTATGGTAGTTCTGTTTTTAATTTTGGGGGACTCTCCATACTGTTTTCCACAGTGGCTGCACCAGTTTACATTCCCACCAACACTGCAAAAGGATCCCTTTTTCTCTACATCCTTGCCAACACTTGTTATCATTTTTTTTTAACGTTCACTTAGTTTTGGCTGTGCTGGGTCTTCCTCTCATTGTTGTGTGGGCTTTCTCTAGTTGCAGCGAGTGGGGGCTCTTCTCCAGTTGTGGCATGCAGCTTCCTGTTGCAGAGGCTTTTCCTGCTGTGGAACGCAGGCTCTAGGGCTTGTGGGCTCTGTAGTTGCTGCTCTGAGACTGTAGCACGCAGGCTCAGTGGTTGTGGCACACAGGCTTAGTTGTCCTGTGTCATGTAGGATCTTCCTGGATCAGGGATTGAACCTGCGTTTCCTGCATTGGCAGACAGCTTCTTTACACCAGGGAAGCCCTTGTTGTCTTTTTTGATAATAGCCATTCTGACAGGTGTGAGGTAATATCTTATTGTGGTTTTGATTTGCATTTCCTGATGTTGAGCATCTCTTCATTTCTCTGTTGGACGTCTATATGTTTTCTTTGGAAAAATGTCTATTCATATCTTCTTCCCATTTTTTAATCAGGTTGTTTGTTTTTTTCAGGATTGAGTTGCATGAGTTCTTTGTGTATTTTGAATATTAATCCCTTATCAGATACATCTTTGCAAAAACTTTTTCCTATTCAGTAGGTGGCCTTTTCTTTCTTAAGGTGTTAATTTCTTTCTTAAATGTTTAATAGAATTCAACAGTGAAGTCATTCTTAGCGCAAAGATTTTCAGCTATGTAGTTTTTTAATCATATAGGAATATTCTAGATATTATTTTTTATTGAGTGGACTTTTTCTGGTTTGTCTTTTAAGGAAATTTGTCCATTTGATCTAAATTATTGAATTTATTTATGTAAATTCATTCATAAAATTTCCCTATTATTCTTTGAATGTTGATAAGTTTTAGAGTTATATCTTTTCTTGCATTCAAGATACTGGTGTTTGAGGTTGTCTCCAATTTCTGCTTTTTAATCATTCCACCTAGAAATTCTTTAATTTTATTGATCTTCTCAAATAACCAGCTTTTGGTTTCTCTACTGATTTGTAGTTTTCTGTTTTATTCATTTGTATTCTCATTTCCTCCCTTCTGCTAGTTTTAGTTTTAATATTCTCTCCTTTTTCTAGTTTAGATTCTAGGTCATTGATTTGAGGCACGTCTTTTTTCTTTTCCTCTGTGCTCAATCTTAGTCAAATACCATGAATTTCGATATGTTGTATTTTCATGTTTTTTGAAGTCAGAGTATTATCTAATATTCCTTATTAAATTTTGACTCATGGATTATTTAGAATTGTATTTGTTAATTTCTGAATGTTTTGGAAGAGATATATTTCCGAATACAGCTCTGGATTGATCATTTATTTAGTTTCATTTTTTTGGACAGTGTATATACTTTTATGATTTCTTTCATTTTGGTGTATTTAGATTTGTTTTAATGGCTCAGAATGTGGTCTATCTTAGTGAATGTTCAATGTGTAAAAGAATACACGTCCAGTTGTTGGGTAAAGTGTTATATAAATGTTGATTAGCTCAACTTGTCTAGTAAAGTTTCTGAGGTCTTCTGTAGTCTTACTGATATTTTCTTTTTGAGGTGGAGGGAGGTCTAGTTGTTCTATTAGTCACAGAGAGGAGTATTGAAGTGTACAGCTGTTAAGTATGAATTTGATATTTCTTTTATTTCTGTTAAGTTTGCTTTCATATTTTGAAGCTCTGTTATTAGGGAGATATGCATTTAGGATTCTTATATCTTAATATTTCATATTTTTATATCTTCCTAATATTTTATATTTTATTTCTTCTTGATCTTTTGACTCTTTCTCATAATGAAAATTTCCTCTTTGTCTCTAGTTTTATTCATTATTTTCAAGTCCACTTTGACATTAATGTACTCATTCTAGCTTTCTTTTGATTATGTTATGGCACATCTTTTTTCCATCCTTTTATTGTTAAATGATTAATGCTGCTGCTGCTAAGTTGCTTCAGTCAAGTCCGACTGCATGACCCCATAGACAGCAGCCCACCAGACTCCCCCGTCCCTGAGATTCTCCAGGCAAGAACACTGGAGTGTGTTGCCATATCCTTCTCCAATGCATGAAAGTGAAAAGTGAAAGTGAAGTCGCTCAGTCGTGTCCGACTTTTTAGCAGCCCCATGGACTGCAGCCTACCAGACTCCTCAGTCCATGGGATTTTCCAGGCAAGAGTACTGGAGTGGGTTGCCATTGCCTTCTCCAACGTGGTTAATAAGGCTTTATATTTAAAGATTTTTTTGTGTTTTTATATATAAACACACATTTTTATATATTTCTATATATAAAAATATAGACTCTGCTGAATTTTGATTTTATCTAATCCAATCTGACAGTCTTTTCCTTTTAATTAGAGTTTTTATGTCATTTCCAATTAATGTGATGGAATTTCCAGTTATTGATGAGGTTGGATTTAAACCTACCATGTTGTATTTGGTTTATATTTGTATTTATCCCACTGTTCTTTTAAATTATCTTTTTACTGTCTTGGCCAGGGAAGTCCCACATCATTCTTTTTACTGACCAGTTTTTTTCAGTATATTTTCAGGTGTGTGTTATATAACAGTATATTACCACATGTAATTTAGAAATTAACCTGTATATGTAGTGGGTATATAATGTTCAGCAGTTCTACTGATCAGAGTGTATAGTCAGTTGTTTGGAAACTACTGCTTTGGAGGGTCAGAACTAAGAATTCTGACATTTGAAGTAGAATTTGCCACTTGCGATTTGATTTCATGACAGCACAGTTTGGATGGTTGACTTTATTGCATTGGGAAACCTTATTTACATACTGCACATTTTATTTTTAAAAATGTAAAAACATTAATTAGATTTATATGCGTAAAGGTCAAGCAGTCTTTGTGAACTCTTGGATTTTAAAATCCTTTCTTTTTATAAATGAAAATCTCCCTTTTTTTCTTTTTTAAGGACTGTGAGGACCTGGGAAGTTGAAAATCCAAAGAAGCAAAAAGTGTGTTTAAACCGCGGACAATGCAGGGTAAAAAGTAATTCCTACCACATGCACGTATAGTAGAGATGGAAACCTCATAGCAGCTGCTTGCCAGAATGGAAGCATACAGATCTGGGACCGAAATTTGACAGTAAGTCAAGGATATTTAAGTCCTCTTTTCTGAGAAGAAAGCCACCTTAGAAAGACAAACATCATGTTAAAATATTATGAAGGTCAATTTCCTGAGTTTAGCCCTAATTTAAACTTCAGTGTTAGTTGATAAAACACTGGGCCTCTGCAGTAAACAGCATTTTAGCAAACATTCCAACTCAGTATTTTCCAATGTGTATTAGATTTTGTTTTTGACATAAACTTAATCTTTTGGTATAAAACGTAAAAAATATAGTATAGTTTATTTTATGACATTTCAATATACTTGGATTTGAAAGTGAAGAATTTGACAGTGATGTAAAACAAGACTAAGCTGAGAACTGGAAATACCCTTTAAAAGAGGTGAGAAAACCATGAAATAACCAGGGTGATCCATAAGTTGCTGAGCAGTTACTTCTGTAGTAATTTAAATAATAGTTTGACATTCCATTTGAATAAGTTTCAGATTTTTTTCAGTTTTAAGTCATTATTAGAATAAAATAAAATTTGGAATTTAAGGGAATCATAGAATTCTATAACCACAGAAAGAATGAATAAAATAATGAATAGTCTTTGGCTAATTCTGTGTATTACCAATAAGCTTTGAAAAGGGCTTTGTTGCATGTATAGATGGTAAAACAAGAATTTTTAAGTGGAGTTACTCTAGATTACCAATGTTAAAATGAAAATCTACACTAATGTTACAGTAAAAGTTGATTATCTTATTTTAATAAAAGATGCTGGTAAAATTATTAGTTCAGTAAATAATTTATTATCTGTACTATATTCAGGCACTATTCTGAAGACTGGAACTACTGTAGATGATTCAAAATTCCTGCCTTCATAGAGTTTACATTCTTTTATTTTTAAAATTATAGAAATAATATTCTTTCAAATAAAATTGCC
The DNA here is from genome assembly GCA_917880005.1 of Nanger dama. Classification (NCBI taxonomy): domain Eukaryota; kingdom Metazoa; phylum Chordata; class Mammalia; order Artiodactyla; family Bovidae; genus Nanger; species Nanger dama. The sequence continues at coordinate 2,641,122 of CAKJTW010000040.1, forward strand.
CATCAAACACTTTCATTTTGAAAGGGACCCCAGGAAACAGTTGTCTTTTCAGGCATATGGAGTTAAAGTCAGTTTTTTGGGAACAGGTAAAAAGTAATGATAGAGAAAGAAGAATCCATGTTGATAATGCTGGAAATATCTTTGGCATTTTCTGTTTGTCAGATCTTTTTATTTCTGTTTTCATCTCCACTATAAACCCCATAAAGCTTTATAACAGCTCAGAGATTTTAAAAATCCTTTGAATTGTAAACTGAGTTTTAACTAAGCAATAAATTTTTTAGTAACTGGCTTTCATCGTCTCTGAGTGCTGTTGAGTTAACATAGGAAATTTAAAAGTTTTCTTGACTAGCTTTAATAGTGATGTGTTTAGTGTGTCTGTGTGTATATATGCATACATACACATATATGTGTGTATATACATATATGCATGCTTTTCATCGGCTTCTCTGGTGGCTTAGACATTAAAGAATCTGCCTGCAACGCAGGAGACCTGGGTTCGATCCCGGGGTAGGGAAGATCACCTGAAGAGGGCATGGCAACCCACTCCGGTATTCTTGCTTGGAGAATCTCCATGGACAGAGGAGCCTGGCGAGCTATAGTCCATGGGGTCGCAAAGAGTCAGACACAACTGAGTGACTAAGCACAATACATGCCTTTTTTTAGAAACCATAGTTTCTAAGTTGAATATAGTTTTTAAAGGTTAGCCTTGCATAGCTCTTAAAATAATTAGTATATCTCCTATTTCCTATTTTGTAGAAAAGAAAATCTTTTAAGCCATCATTCTCATCAGAATCTTTGATTCTGTTTAGTTAAAATTTAATAATACATTGAATATAGAGCTTATTTTACCACATCATATTCATTACATTTCTTCATATTCTTAAATTTGCATGTGTATATGTCACCTGAAGAAAAATCAAATTAAGAGGAAAAAAAAACTTGTTAGAAAACCCAGTTCGATTAAAAATAGATTTTACAAATTCTTAACTATTACTTCAGCAATAATAAATCATGTAGAGGGAAACACTAAAGCTGAGGTAAGAAAAGCTAATAACAGTAATTTTTCCCACACAGTAGCCAAAGAATTACATGGCAAATAATGCTTCATACATATGTTTTGTGACGAGTAAAGCTATCATAATTGCCGTATTTTATCATGGAATTCTCATTAGACCAACTTGAACTTCAGCAAATTAAATGAAACATATCTCTTTCCTTGGAAGTGTCTGTCAGTGATAAATTTCTGTGTTCCCAAGGCCTGCCTTTATTCTAGAAATTTGCTGGCTGGTAGTATAGCCACTAGCTACATTTGACTATTTCAATTTAAAAATAATTAAAATAAGATAAAATTTCAGTTCCTCAGCCGTACTAGCCACTTATTGGACAGCACAGATAGAGAACACTCTCATCATTGCAGAAGGTTCTGTTAGACATTGTTGCTCAAGAGGACTGTTTGTTTGCCCAGCATCACTCTCAAGTCATTTGATGTTGGGTTGTTTTTCAATTGAGAGGAAGGCCACTTCAGAGGAGCTTCTCCTGGTCTGTGCTGCCTCCCCAGTTCCTCACTCTCCTCACCAGCTTGCATATGAGCAGCAGCAAGGAGGCCAGTGTTCGGTTGGCAGGAAGTGAGGGAGGCGCAGAGCATGGGGAGATGGTGTTGGAGAGGTAACAGCATGCCGCCAGACTCAGGACCCCTGCATATGCTGAACCTCCAGCCCCCACATTCTTCTCTTAGGTGTTCACATGACTTTCACCCTTCACCTCTTTCAGCACTTTGCTCAAATGCTGTCTTTTCAGGAAAGCCTTCGCTGACTCCACACTATATACAATTGCAGCCTTCACCCCACCAGTGGCACTCTCTCTCCCTCTTCTTTTCTTCCACAGTGCTGATCATCACCTGACATGCTATAAGATATATTTTACTTGTTTATGGACATTGTCAGTTTATTTCTAAGAAGTCATTAAAAATAGTAGCATAAAGAACTATCTATGTTATATGAAAACATAGTAAGTCAGAGATTTGAGAGGGAGAATGGGGGCTAGTGAGGTCCACAAATACATAATTTCTGATGTATCTTTAATGATGTAGAAACACATAATCTGTATTAATATAGATGGATTTTAAAACAATGTTTCATGTCTCTCTCAAGTATAATTTCTGGAGTTTAAAATATTCCAGCTTGGATAGTCTTATGAATACCCAGTGATGACTTCCATTCACCTAAAAAGCCTACTGAACTCTTGGGACATATTTTGCTGGAAGCAGTGTTAGTGCTCTTTAGTATCTATCAAGAATTGACAATATGCCAAATTCTTTACCAAAAGAACATGGTGTGCTTCCTTGTATTGCAGTCATTATTTGTAGACTAAGATTGTAGTAGGAAGATGAGGACCCATTATATTCATGGAGTTTTGCCTTCCCTAGAACAGGTGACGGAGGGAATAATATTTGAAGTTTGATTTGGCAATAGGGTACTACCAGAAACTTGACCCACTCTCCATCTGACTACCTCCTACTGCTCCTTTGGCCTGCAACCCCAGTCCGGATTCTGGGACTGTCCCTTTTAGAAACATGACCACACACTACAACCCCTTCCCAGGAAAGCCTCAAGCCTGTGAGACACTGCAGAGACATTTCTCCAGCTTGGTGGTTGGTTGGTGCCCACATTCTCTCAGTCATGCTAGAAAAAGTTGGTTTGGTTGAGAGAAAGCTGGGGCAAGGACTAGTGATCACACCAGGAGATAAGCTTCTGAGCAAATAAGCCCCTGGTGAATAAGAGAACAGGTGCGAAGGAGAAAGAATACGAAAAATACAGTCACCAATAGTGGCTTGAGTCCAGGGTTCCACAAAGCTTTAAATGTCTCCAACCACCTTCAGGGCTTCCCAGGTGGCTCAGTGGCCAGAGACCATGCTGGCAGTGCAGGAGACGTGGGTTTGATCCCTGGGTCAGGAAGATCGCCTGGAGGGCTCATGGCAACACACTCCAGTATTCTTGCTGGGAAAATCCCTTGGACAGAGGAGCTGGCACGCTGCGGTCTGTGGGTCACAAAGAGTTGGACACGACTGAAGCGACTGAGCATGCAAACATGCCGTCACTTTCAGGTGACCCAAGTTAAGACTAGGTTGATTTTTGGCCTTCTACACCTTCCCCTTTATTAATATATTATATATACATACACACACAGAGTAAAACATTTTGATTTTATAATAGAGAATTTACAATTTCCTGTTTTATTTGGTAAAGAATCTGCCTGCAGTGTGGGAGACCTAGGTTCGATCCTTGTGTTGGGAAGATCCCCCGGAGAAGGGGATGGCTACCTATTCCAGTATTCTGATCTGGAGAATTCCATGGACTGCAGTCCATGGGGTCACAAAGAGTTGGACACGATTGCGTGACTTTCACTTTCACTTTTTAAATTTGAGAGTATGGCATGGACAACCTTGTAATAATAGATACGGTTCTAATTGGATTTTTCAAAATTTCTTTATTAAAGGGAAGCATAATTTTACAAAAATGAAATATATACTTTTCAAAAAATTGTTATTACTATTATGATTAGTTGTATCTCTACTCTAATTAGCCTATTTCTACCCATTATGCTTGTAAATTGGGCTTCCTGGCTTATAAATTACCTGCAGTGTATCCTTCTGTAGGAAGGATTTTCTCCACAGCTCTATTTCTGTTGGTTTGTCTAGCTAGATGTGGCTCCGTAAAAAATATAAAGTCATGTTAAAAATTGAAATATAGATTTTTGTCTTTTCATTGGGCCTAATAGTTGGAGTTTAGAAAATATATATGGATAACTAAAAGTCTACTGTGTAGTTCTATTGCATATTTTGTAAATGACACCTGAGGCATACAATTACTCTGCACATTACCTGGGACTTTCTATCCATTGGTCCTGAGTTTCCTAAGTTCTCTAAAGCCTCATTTTCCTTATTCATGAAATGAAGGCATGATCCCCACCTTGTCCAGTTATTTTGAGGATTGTATTAGGTATATACTTAAAGCATCCGGAACAGGGCTTACACATAGCAGATTTTAATAACTGTTTGTCTTATTCTTTCTTTTTTTAGCTCCTAGGGGATTTGCAGTTTTTGTAGAATGGTGTAGTTAGATCTGAGGGTGCAGTTTAACAATGTCTGGAAAGTGTCATGAATTTGAGCATAGCAGATGCTTTGGTGGTGAAAAGTTTGGTTTAGGAAGATAAGAATATAGATCCCTGCTAGAACCAGTCATTCAATGTATGGAAATAAAATCACCATCAATAAACAAAAACTTTACGTATCCATTGATTAGTGTGCTTTGATAGTTGTGAATTATAATTATTTTTAAAATAAACATTCAAGAGAAAGCATATGACAACTTATATCATAGTGTTTTTAACATGCATATTTTTCAAAGCTCACTTTTCAAAAAATGTGTCATTGATTCAAAACACAAACCATCAATACTGTGTGAAATTACTTGCAAGCCCTAAAGTTAAGCTGTAATTTGTCACTTATTTTAATGGAAGCTTTAAAGTTTAACTAATAATTCTCTTATAAAATGTCACATATTTGGGTGAGCAGTATTAATAAAAATGAGAATATGCTAATTTTGAAAAAGGTTAAAATTTTTGTTTTAAATGGAGATGATTGTCATCCTTATTTTTTGAAGGCAGGAGAATAATTGAATATAAGACTTCTAGTTAAATATGGTAAGTTAAACAGATTCATTCAGTTCTGTTTCTTCGTAAAACCCCACTAAATGACAGAAAAGGCATTTTTAAAGCCTAAACCCATACAATCAAAGAGAATTAGAGAGGAGATGACAGCCAAAAAGAGAAGTCAGGACACTTTTGGAAACTAGAAACCAGATGTGTGAATGGTCACTGACTTGGCCAACTGGAGAAAGCTGAAACCTTAGCTGGGCTGGGAAAAGCCTATAAAAGATGAACTGGCTTACCCTGCAGTTCTCTTCCTACCTTAGACGGAAGAGTTACTTTTAGGGTGCTTTGTCAGAGAGACTTTATACTCCAAGCAAAGCTGAGATGAGGTGAAAAATCTTCATAGAGGGCTGTGTTTCAGCTCCTCCTCTGTTGTTATTGCCGTTGTTATTATTATAGCATTTACTGAATACTCACTTTGAGTTAGGTAATATTTTAAGTACTTTACATGTTTTACTTTATTTAATCCTTACAACAATCCTTACAAAAGTACTATTACTATCATTATTTTACAGATGAGGAGACCAATACAAAAGAAAGTGGTGCTGCCTAGCCAAAATTGCAGCTCGTAAGTGGCAGAGCTAGGATCCAGTGCTAGGCAGCCTGGAGCAAGTGCTTGTACCAAAGGTCAGAAACTGTGGCCCATGTGCCACGTCCATTTTTGTAAGACCTGCAAGCTAAGAAAGATTTTTTTTTTTCCATTTTTAAATGGTTGTGTTGTTTTTTGTCAGTTATTGTAACAAATTTACCAAAAACATAGTGGCTTAAAACAGCACAGACTTCTTATACTTATGTCAGTTAGAAGTCTCATTGATGAGTCAATTCTAATGCGGTAGATGAACCTACAGCCTATTATACAGAATGAAATAAGTCAGAAAGAGAAAGACAAATACTGTATATTGACATACCTATATAGAATCGAGAAAGATGGTCCTGATGATCCTATTTGCAAGGCAGCAAAGGAGACGCAGACATAAAAGACAGACTTTTGGACACAGTGGAGGAAGGAGAGGTGGGATGATTTGAGAGAGTAGCGTTGAAACATTATACATTACCATATGTAAAATAGATAGCCAGTGGGCATTTGGTCTATCACTCAGGAAACCAAAAGCTGATGCTCTGTGACAACCTAGAGGGCTGAAGGTGGGAGGAAGGTTTAAGAGGGAGGGGATATATGTATACCTATGGCTGATTCATGTTGCTGTATGGCAGAAACCATCACAATATTGTAAAGTAATTATCCTCCAGTTAAACATAAAGTGAAATTTTTTAGAAAGTTATATTAAAAAAAAGTTTCATTGAACTCAAAATCAGGGTGTTGGCAGGACTCTTTGGCTGCTTCAGGAGAGAATCCATTTCCTTGCCCTTTCCAGCTTCTAGAAGCTACGCGTATTCCTGGGCTCATGGCTGCCTTCTTCCATCTTCAAGGTTAACAATAGTGAGTTTGAGTCTTTTCACATCACAAAACCATGACCTTCTCTTCTGCTTCCCTCTTCCACTTTTAAAGACTCTTGTGCTTACAATATATCTACTTGAATAATTGCCATGTTTTAAGATCAGTTGATTATCAACATTAATTCAGTTTGAAATCTTAATTCCCCTTTACCTGGTATGATGACATATTCACAGGTTTCAGAGATTAGGGTGTGGAAATCTTTGTGGGGGACATTGCTCTGCCTGCCACGTGGTTTATAAGAAAAACAAAATAAAAATATTTCATGACACATGAAAATTATGTGAAATTCAAATTTCAATGTCCATGAATGAAGCTTAATTAGAACATCCTTGCTCATTCATTGGGCTTCCCTGGTGGCTCAGAGGTTAAAGCATCTGCCTCCGATGCGGGAGACCCGAGTTCGATCCCTGGGTCAGGAAGATCCCCTGGAGAAGGAAATGGTAAATCATTCTAGTATTCTTGCCTAGAGAATCCCATGGACAGAGAAGCCTGGTAGGCTACAGTCCACGGGGTCCCAAAGAGTTGGACACGACTGAGCGACTTCACTTTCACTTTCTGCTCATTCATTTTTATATGATCTGTGGCTGCTTTTGATGCTGGGAGGGATTGGGGGCAGGAGGAGAAGGGGACGACCAAGGATGCGATGGCATCACGGACTCGATGGGTGTGAGTCTGAGTGAACTCCAAGAGATGGTGATGAACAGGGAGGCCTGGCGTGCTGTGATTCATGGGGTTGCAAAGAGTCGGACACGACTGAGCGACTGAACTGAACTGATGGCTGCTTTTACGCTATAATAGCAGAGTTGAGTAGTTATAACAGACTACATGCCCCTCAAAGCCTAAAATATTTACTCTCTGGCCCTTTATTGAAGAACATTTTGACCCGTACAGTGTTTCTAGTCAGGTTTTCAGTATCTTACTCATATTTTAATGAGTAGACAAGGATCACCAGATATTTTAAGTCATCCACCAACAAGAAATGCAGACACTAAAGCACTTTCAGAGGGGAGAGAGACAAGGTAGGAAATGGAAGAATAATTCGATAAAAGTTCCTATATTTAATATTCTCAGAGAGAAGAGAGAATATTACAGCCATGAAACTTAAAGGATGATATTGCAAAAAGGCTTTGTACACTTAGAGTTCAAAGAAAAACTCTTAGAAAACAGATAGGGTAAAGCCATGGTAGTGCTGAAGTCAAGTGAAGTGAAGTGGCTCAGGCGTGTCTGACTCTTTGTGACCCCATGGAGTGTAACCTACCAGCCTCCTCCATCCATGGGATTTTCCAGGCAAGAATACTGGAGTGGGTTGTCATTTCCTTCTCTAGGTAGTATTGAGAGATACAGTCAAAGAAATCTAGAAAACAGTGTAAAACAATGAGAAAGAAAAGATAGATTTAAGGGTCAGTTCAAGGCTCAATAGTTGACCAGAAAGTTTTAGAAAGAGAAAATATAGAGGAGAGAGGATGGATGCAATTAGGTAAGAAATGACTGTTACTGGCCTTCTCCTACCCTGCTCTCCGTGCCCTCTGCCAACGTTTCAGAACTGAAAGTAACTTTTTTTCTGGGTAAGAATTGTTCATGAGGTGCTCAGCACAGTGAATGAAGACTCGCATCAAACCAGGCATCATGAAATTTCAGGACACCAGGTTTATAGAGAAGATCCTAAAAATTCACAGAGATAGAAATAGGAAACATGTAAGAGAACAATATTGGGGCCGGATTATTTAGGATGTTGATAAGACAGTTGGTCAACATATATGAGATTCTGGCCTCTTAGCTCAGTAGGGAAGGAAATGAAAAGCTCAAGGGGCTGATACATAGAGGAAAGATTGAGAGGTCACATCATTGATTCCACAGAAGTTATCCACTCCTCCTCTGGCCCAACTACTAGTCTAGGTCCTGGGGTACCACAGTGAACAAAACAGCCATTCCATCCGGTTTGCTTTCAAAGGCCGTGAAGAAGTCGACTGAGCGACTCCTATATATTCTATGTTTTAGTGTACCTTGCATCTGCCCCCTCAATTTCTTCTCCTTTGCCTTCACTCTACTTGAGACTTTCATCACCTCTCACCTGCATTGCTGGATATCCTTTCCCTTCTCTGTCCATCCTCTCTGGTTTGCTTAGCCCCAGTTTAAATCATGTTCAATATAACAATCACTCCTTCACTGCTTACTGCATAGTGAATATAGTATCTGCAGGCTGACACCTTCAGTCTTTCCATTTGTCTTTATCCTGCCTTAGAGTATCTCCTGCAACTCTCTCCATAAATAGTAAAACTTCTTTTTTAAAATCAGATTAGGTTCCCTCCTGATCGTCCTCTACCTTCCTGCTTTGGTGCCTTACTCTATCTATACTGACCCGCTCTGCCTTATCTGTCTCTCCTGGCAGCTCCCCATTACTAGAGCAGATCTCACCCAGTGAAGAAGGTAGGTCAGTTGCCATTCTCTCTATGGTGCTGTTGCACAGTCGTGCTGCTATATTTGTGGACTAGAAGATTATTTATCCTAGGAGAGTAAATCCTGAAATATTCAAATAACAGAAATAGGTAAAATATTTTTTTTTAAGCATTAAGCTTCCACTAAAAAAACTCATCTCTTTAATAAATGAAGAGTGCTTTACCATAGTTTAGCCTATGGTGATGGTGAGTTTCCTAGGCTGCAGAAACGCCCAGTTATTGACCTAATATCACCTCAAGCTATTGAATAGGAAAGGGGTGATTCAAATAGTGAAATAAAGCAGGAATCTGGTGTTTACCTGCCTCTTCAATGGGATCTTCTACCATTGTCCTTCATGCTCATTAAACTCCAAGCCAGCTGGCCTCTTTCTGCTCTTCAAGTATTGTTAGGCCTTGTTCACCTTGTAGCCTTTGTGCTTGTTATCTTTGCTGCCTCTGCCATAGTTATAGCTCTGGGTGGAGTTGCTAACCTCTCATTCTGGCCTTGATGAAATGTCGTCTCAAAGAACCATAAAACCATGCAGTAATTGAGAATATAGATTAAGAAGGCTGGTTCTAAAACCAGTCTAGACTACTGACTAAAGTAGTAGTACCCTGGCTTTCTTCTGCACCTGTTTCTCCATCCAGTTGCCTTGTTTTATGGTCTCTATAGCACTTAACACTGTGTAATTACCTTGTTTGATTTTTCATGTGCCTGCTCATTCACTTTTTCTCCTCTTAAGCTTCATAAGGTGAGGGACTTTTTGTCTTATTTGCTGTTTCCCAGTTAATATTGTGCTCCCAGTTGATATTTGTTGAATAAATAGGGGAATAGATGCTATCAGAGCATCATAGGGTTTATTTATTTATTTTTTATTTTTATTGAAATATAGTTGCTTTACAATGTTGTTTCTACTGTACAGCAAAGTGAATCAGCTGTATGTATACATATACTCGCCTTTTTGGAGTTCTTCCCATTTAGGTTACTGGCACTGAGTGGAGTTCCTTGTACTACACAGTAGGTTCTTATTAGCATCATGGATTTTATCTTGGATTAATTTTGTTTGAAGTTGCTGTTATTCTTGTTTCTAAATTTTAAGTTACTGTCAGTCAAGCTTCATTGTTATCAAATGAATGTGTTGTTATAGGTCATTTGATTTAGTCTTCAGTATGTAATGTGCTTATTTGCCTATTGCTTTCTAATAAGTAGATTTTAAAGTGTATGATATTAATAATAGCTAATATTTGTTGATGGGACTTCCCTGGTGGCTCAGATGATAAAGCCGTCTGCCTATAATGCGGGAGACTCAGGTCCAATTCCTGGGTTGGGAATATCTGCTGGAGAAGGAAATGGCAACCCACTCCAGTATTCTTGCCTGGGAAATCCCATGAACAGAGCAGCCTGGTAAGCTATAGTCCATGGGGTTGCAAAGAGTTGTACACAACTGAGCGACTTCACTTTCACTTGAATACTTAATTTGTGCCAGCTACTGTTTTAAGTGCTTTATATATATGTTAATTCAGTTGACCCTGAGAACAGTGCTGTGAGGTTGGTAACTGTCATTAACCAAATATTTTAGATAAGAAAACTAACGCAGCTCAAAGAAAGGTATAACAACTTGTCAGGCTTATGCAGCTGGTAAATTGTAGATCCTGGCAGTCTGCGCTAGAACCTGTACTCCTGATTGCTATGTTGCACAGCGTTATGGTTCAAAAATGAATCATCCTGATGGAAATATTCTAAACTAAATTATGGTGATGGTGGCACAGCTCTGTAAATTTACTAAAAATTGTTGAATTGCATACTTAAAATGGGTGAATTTTAAATTATTAAGTTATGCTTTGATATAGCTGTCTAAAAAATAAGTAATTCTTACTGTTAAAATGAATTATAATTTTTAAAAAACTGTATCTACACTTGAACTTTAAACCCTACATTCTCTTGCCACTGGAAATGGGAGTAGATTAAGAAGGAAAACGTTCACTCTGCCTAAGTTGACCAAGGATGAAAAAGTTTGTATGTCACTGTCATACACTCTCTGTAGGCAAGGATTTTTTTACTTCCTTTCCTTTGGTGTACAAAGTATATATCAGTACTGTTGAATTAACTTTCAGTGGTTTAATTTACCTGCACCCTCAGCATTTAAGTTATATCCAAAAGACCCTTGCTTTCATATTCTAATTTGAAAATACAGACCTTGTGCAATCTCCTTGGAAAGGCAAAACTTATACACTACCTCAACGCATAGACAGTAACATATAGAAGGAAAAAAATGTAACCGATGAGAATGTGTGAAAACATTCTTAAGTATAGCTGTTGGTCGAAGTTGCTCAGGGAAGCTTGAAGGAAATTTTAAATTGAGTTAACACAGAATTTACTTATAAAGACTTGTATGTATTTTTATTTTATTTATTTATTTTTCTTAAAAAATTTTATTTTATTTTATTATTATTTTTTAAATTCTACATTACAATACTGTATTTGTTTTGCCATACATTGACATGAATCAGCCACAGGTGTCCACGATCTCCCAATGCCAAAGCCCCCTCCCACCTCCCACCCCATATCATCTCCCTGGATCCTCCCATGACTTGTATGTATTTTTAAAACATTTCAACTTGTAGGTAAAAATAGAAGAGTCCTCTCCTGAATGTGATAGAAGAAAACTTACGTGAATATTTATGGTTGCGTGTTGATATTTAGAAAAAGAAATCAGTCATGAACCAAAAACCTCCAGTTTAAATATAAGAGCTGCTGTTACTGAGTCAAATGTATACACATGATAAGTAAGTAGTTAATATAATCTTTCTTTAAAATTTTTATTTATTTACTTATGGCTGTGCTGGATCTTTGTTGTTGCAAGTTGTCTCTAGTTCTAGCAAACAGGGTCTACTCTCTAATTCTAGCAAACAAGGTCTACTCTTTAGTTCTGGCCCACGGGCTACTCACTGCAGTGGCTTCTCTTGTTGCAGAGCATGGGCTTTAGGGCACTTTGGCGTTAGTAGTTGCATCACATGCGCTCATTAGTTGCAGCTCCCATCCTCTAGAGCATAGGCTCAATAATTGTGGCGCACAGGCTTAGTTGTTCCATGGCATGTGACATCTTCCTGGACCAGGGATTGAACTCATATCTCCTGCGTTGGCAGGTGGATTCTTTAACACAGAGCCACCAGAGAAGACCTTGATATAATCCTGTATTGAATAAACAGAACAGAGAGGCTATGTAGATTCAAGTGAAAGTCTCTTAGTCATGTCCGACTCTTTGCGACCCCAGTCCATGGAATTCTCCAGGCCAGAATAATGGAGTGGGTAGCCTTTTCCTTCTCCAGAGGATCTTCCTAACCCAGGGATCGAACCCAGGTCTCTCCCTATTGCAGGCAGATTCTTTACCAGCTGAGCCACAAGGGAAGATTCAAGAGAATGATGTAATGTAGATTCAAGAGAATGATGTAATTTTTACTACTTGGTAACTTGAATTTAGCCAAAATAGTAAAGTGAAAGTAATTATAAAATGTCTGTAAAAAGGTAAGTGAAGTGAAGTGAAGTGAAAGTCGCTCAGTCGTGTCCGACTCTTTGCGACCCCATGTACTATACAGTCCATGAAATTCTCCAGGCCAGAATACTGGAGTGGGTAGCCTTTCCCTTCTCCAGGGGATCTTCCTGACCCAGATCTCGAACCGAGGTCTCCTGCATTACAGGAGGATTCTTTACCAGCTAAGACATTTTAATTTTCTAATTATGTAATCATGGTTCAGTTCAGTTCAGTTCAGTTCAGTTCAGTTGCTCAGTCGTGTCCGACTCTTTGCGACCCCATGAATCGCAGCACCCCAGGCCTCCCTGTTCATCACCATCTTCCGGAGTTCACTCAGATGCCATCCAGCCATCTCATCCTCGGTCTTCCCCTTCTCCTCCTGCCCCCAATCTCTCCCAGCATTAGAGTCTTTTCCAATGAGTCAACTCTTCGCATGAGGTGGCCAAAGTATTGGAGTTTCAGCTTTAGCATCATTCCTTCCAAAGAAATCCCAGGGTTGATCTCCTTCAGAATGGACTGGTTGGATCTCCTTGCAGTCCAAGGGACTCTCAAGAGTCTTCTCCAACACCACAGTTCAAAAGCATCAATTCTTTTGGCGCTCAGCTTTCTTCACAGTCCAACTCTCATATCCATACATGACCACAGGATTAGAAACAGTCGTTTTATAACTGTTTTCAGTTTTATTAAACATGTATTCAACATAATTCATAGTTTCCTCTGAAAACTTGATACCAGGACCCTCCTTAATTGCCCCCAAAGAAAGTATATTTTGGTTAATTTTTCTGATTTAAGAAAGTAATCCATAGTTATTAAAAAAAAATATTCACCTAAAATAGAAAAGCATATAAAGAAAAATAGACTCCTGTAACTATACTACCCAGAGATGAATATTTCTAGATTCTTTTCTGTACTCATATATAAGGTATGTCTTGTATATGTGTTTGTTTCTGTTGGTATGTTGGAGATTTTGGTAGCCCTAGTAATTAGTATTCCTTCTCCTTACATGGGTTCTAAAGAAATTAAGAAATAAGACTAATTGCTAAAATATGACAGATGAAGGCCAGAATCCACCTTTGTTTCATATGATGGAAGAGGATGAAAACCAAAAGCTTTTGCTGACTAACTCCTGGAATTGGACATATTTGCCCAGCTAGGCTTACCCCAGGAAGTCTCAGGATGTGGAGATGCAAAGAATGCTCTAAGGATAGCTTATACCTAGGAAGGAAGAGGAGAGTACTAAGTCAAGTGCTCTCAACTAGTTCTTCCCACATTCATGAGTCAGTAAACTATCTCCCTTTCTAGGGAAGAGTGAATGAGAAGTGGGCATAGGTTGGGGTGAGAGACTATCAGAGCAAATAGGGAGGGCCTTGGAGGCTGTGTCAAGGAATTTGAACACTCTTTGGAGGGTAATGGGAAGCCATTAGACAGATTGGAGGAGAAGAATGACATCATCTAAGTTACATTTTCTGAAAAATCACCTCTCCATGTAGTTATCCTCTGCATGCAGAATAACTCTAGGGGGTGGAAGGTGGAGGCAAGAAGACTGGTTGGGGGCTGGCTGTTGCCGTTGTCCAGGTCATATCTTGGACAAGGGTGATAGTGGTGAGGTGACGTTTGGATTCTCAAGCTTTTTTGAAACTAGAATTGACAAATGGGTAAAATTTAATGTAAAAGTAATTTTTCACGGTATTTTTCAAAGATACCCTTTTAAGTAGTTGTACTCTGATATAATAGAGCTAATTTGGAAAATGATTCAATAAAACACATTTGATCATTTTCTTTCCAGGTGCCTGATTTTCTAGTGATAAGTAGGTTATTTGAGAGTTGAGAGTTTGGATTGCATGAAAACTTGCCCTGGCTTTGCATTATTTTCGAAAAATTTTGAACAGCTGATTTTACTTTTATTATTATCTTGTATCAATTGGCAATATGGTAAAATGCGCCCTAATTCTTAAAAGGAAAAAAAAAAGATTTTTAGTGTTTTCTGTTATACAAGCTTCCCAGGTGGCGCTAGTGCTAAAAAACCCACCTGCCAATGCAGGATATGTAAGAGATACAGGTTCCATCCCTGGGTCAGAAAAATCCCCTGGAGGAGGGCGTGGCAAACCACTCCAGTATTCTTGCCTGAAGAATCCCATGGACAGAGGAGCCTGGCGGGTTACAGTACATGGGGTCACAAAGAGCTGGACACCACTGAAGTGACTTAGATGCACTGTACTAGCAAAGCCCTTTGCAGTTGTCTAGGTAGGGCTGCTGTGTCGTCTAAAATGGTCAGACTCTCTGCAGGGTGACCACACTCTCTAGGAAGCCTATATAAGGGATGCCTCTCTCTAGGAGAGATATTTCCTGAGCCATGTTTCCCAGCTACAGGACAGCCCTGATTTATTTTGTAAGCTGACAAGGCCAAACATTACTGTTTTAACCATTATAAACAAGATAGTAAATGTTAGATGTTCACTCAATAGAGCCACTAGTAGTGCTTTTATATACAGAAAATAGTGTCTGAGCCAAAAATGTAAAACAGTGCTCTGGTCTGCATGTGTCCTCTTTTAACTTACTCTTTGATTCATTGCAACTGGAAACATGATGTAACTAGTAATGATTTGAGCTCCAAAACCCTTGGTAATACAGCGATTCTTCCTGTTTTATTTTTTCCCCCATCTTCTTTCCTCTATTACTTACCCAAGCCTTACCACATTTCTTACAACTCCTCAGAAACTTTTGTTTTTATGAGACCCAAATGAAAGAGCACTGCAAGATTCTTTTAAATCTCAGCAATTCAGAATTGCTTTAAATATTTACCAGTTTTGTCCCATATCCGGGTTTTGTGGTTTTCAGCTCTATCCTGCAAAGTAATGCAAGTATTCAGTCTTAATTCAGAAGTATTTTTAAAGTTATTGCTCAAATTTATTTATAGTTAATTTATAAAGACTTATTCTCAATATAAACTGTCTGGTGAACAATTTGACTTTTTGCTGTAGACGTTTTACCTTGGGTAGAAAACACAGATTCTCATGGGACAGGTGGTCAGGGAGCCAGTTGCTGTGTACATCATGTGGTAACCCTGTTTTATTATGAGAAACCGTGTTTATACTCTCGCAGTCAGAAAACAGAGAAGGCACTTACTTGTCTTGTAAAGCTGTGTAGTCTTTATGCATAGTAAGTTACATTTTACTTTGTGACTGACTACACACATATCTTGGCATAGACTGACACACATGCATACACACACACACACAACAGCTGAAATACTACACCGTAACAGTTCCTAATCTTGCAGTGTACAGTGCACTCTGATTTTTTTCATTCCATTTGATTTCATTTTTAAAAAGTACTGATCATAATCTCTTGAATTGACTTTATGACCCACGGAGTAGAATCCGGAGTTTGCAAAACACTTCTAAATCATGTCCCCGGTATCATTTGGTCTTCACAGGTGAGGTAGGCGAGGCTAATATCCTTTAAAAACATAGTTAAAGCCTACACTTAAAAACAGAAGGTTTGACTGAAGAAGAAGAAGAAATAGTTTGAGGCATTGAATGACCAGAGGTCATAATAAACAGTAGGCACTTGAATGATGGGGAGAAAGGGGAGCTGTAGAGTCTAGATCAGGAGGCAGACAGATGCAAAAGATTCTTTCCCTGCCTTCCATGGCTCCCCGAAGCCCCTGAAGACATCTGATGTGCCCACCAGAATCGCCTATTGTTACAGTGTACTTAGGTGCCGGTAGCTTGAAAAGCTACCACAATCAGTTTGCAAAGTTCTCCCTCTCAGATTTCTGTAGTTCAGCCCCCAAAATGTCATCTATACTGATCCAGTCGAGTTCCTCTAGTTAAGTCTGTTTCCCTGATTTTGTTTGCATACCACTCTCATAATTCTTTTCTTATCTGTTCCATACATTATTGTTTACTTAGTTAAGACTGATTTATTTTAAATTTACACTTTTAGAATTGAGATAAAAATCCACATAACATACAGTTAACTATTTTAAAAGATTCAGTTAATTCAGTGGATTTAGTAGTCACAATGTTGTGCAACCACCAGTTCTCTCTAGTTTCAAAACTTTTTAATCACCCCATAAAAACACTCTGTGTCCATTAAGTAATCACTTGTCATTCACTGAAGGAAATAATTCATTCTCTGCTATCTTAATGCTTTCTGTATTGGATTGGCTGCAAATTTCATTCAAGTTTTTCCATAACATTGGATAGAAAAACCCAAATGAACTTCTGGGCCAACCCAATATTGTATTATTGTTACTGTGAATCAAGATTATAGAAATGGCCTACAGTTAAAACATTTTGCTAAGTTTAAATGACCACAGCTTAAATAGAATTTTTCGTCATTGACTAGATCCAGTAGCCAGATGACATTTTGCTGTTTTATTTTATTTTATTATTTTTTTTTGCTGTTTTATTTTTAAAGCTAGGAAGATTTGCCTATAAACCATTTAGTAGCAGAGCAGACTTTCCAAATGCTGTGAGTTAAAACATATGGAGATACTAGAGATATTTGCAGGAGGCTTGAATGTTTTCCCACACATAAAATGTGTTATCTCAAAGAGGAAGAGATATTTTTAGACATTGCATCAAAATGCTAGTTTAAGATTATAGCAAAATACATGGTAGTTTTATTTTTATATTAATAAATTAAGTATGCTTTTGTTTAATAAGATATAAGCCAAAAAAATTTCTCTGCTATATTCCTAAATCTGCATTCTTAGAGAAAGTGACCCTGCTGTATAAATCCGAGACTATTACAAGTGTGTGTGTGTGAGCTTGATAGCAATTGTGTGTTTATATGGGGTTTCCCTGGGCTTTCCTGATAGCTCAGTTGGTAAAGAGTCCTCCTACAATGCGGGAGACCTGGGTATGATCCCTGGCTTGGAAAGGTCCCTTGGAGAAGGGAAAGGTTACCCACTCCAGTATTCTGGCCTGGAGAATTCCATGGACTGTATAGTCCTTGGAGTCACAAAGAATTGGACACAACTGAGCTACTTTCACACACACACACGGGGTTTTCCATTTACAAAGGTAGACTTTGACCAAATGCTTCTGTTTTGTATTACAGGAAAGCATTTTTAATATTTTGAAAACCAGTACATATTCAGTATTTTTCAGTTAGCTAAGAACATTTGCTAAGCTTTACTCGGGTTCTCTATGTATTACAGAAACAAGTTCAGTTAAGTTGCTCAGTCATGTCCGACTCTTTGCAACCCTATGAACCACAGCACGCCAGGCCTCCCTGTCCATCACCAACTGCCGGAGTCTACCCAAACCCATGTCCATACAGAAACAGTGGATAGAGTGAATATGCTGTTTAAAAGAAAATCTGTACCTCACCTGCACTGTGGCTTGCCATGCCCCTCTTGGTGGCATTGAAGTAGGGCAATCTTGAGAGGGAGGCTTGTTATTTCTCTTTGAGTAAATGGCTATAGGGCTTCCCAGGTGGCTCAGTGGTAAAAACCCACCTGCCAGTGCAGGAGACTCAGGTTCGATTCCTGGGTTGGGAAGATCCCCTGGAGAAGGAAATGGCAACCCACTCCAGTATTCTCGCCTGGAGAATCCCATGGACAGAGGAGCCTGGCAGGCTATACAGTCCATGGGGTCACAAGAGTTGGACATGACTTAGCAACTGAATACACAAATGGCTATAAGCAAGAAAAATGTATGACCAGACTTAAGTTTTTGAAAAATCACTTTGTTGTCTATACAGAAGATGGATCAGAGGAAATTAAGGCAAGAAACAGTTAACTTAAGGTAAGGAGGTCAGTTAAAAGTCTCAAGTAAGGCCAGTCCCAAATGATCAATGATAAGGAACTCAACCCAGTCTCTGGAGGAGAATGGAAACCAAGCCTGAGAAGTGAATCACAGAGGGATTTAGCATGTGTGGGGCACACGTGACTTTAAATGTTTGTGCATGAGGCATGAGGGCTGAGTGACTGGCTAGAGTGACCGAAGACCCATACCACCCATCAGAGCAGGGAGGTCTGCCTGAGGAAGTGGAGGGAGAAGGAAGGGCTGCAAGGAGTTCAGTTTGGGGTGTGTTAAGTCACAAAATCCTAATGTCCACATCCAACTCAGTTGAATAAATGAATGAATTTGCTAATTCTTGGGGGTAGTTTACTGATATCCATGTCCATTACTCTCTTTCCCTATATTTTAAATAATGCCTTAGTTTTTGACCTGGGGCTGGATTTCTATTTCCAAAACCTCACTGAGATCTGATCCTTTCCTCCATGATCTGGCCTGATTTCCTGTTTCTGCTGCTTGAATTTCTGTGATTTGACCTATGCCTTTGCACCTGTATGACCACTTTGTTTAGCACCTCTGTCCCAAGTTTAACTATGATCCGTACCAACTCCCTTTCTGCCTTACTCACCTTCGGCTCAAAATCCCTTCTAGATGCATATCCATGAGAGAGATGGCACAATAATCCTTACTACTGATGTATTTTCTCAATAAAAAACCCTGAGATGTATTTTCTCAGAGTACCTGTGCACTGATCTTGATAGAGCCTAGGAGAGGACACGGCGCTGTAGCTTACAGCAGGAGTCCTGTATTAGGCTCTGTGCCACTGCTGTTTCAGAATCAGCTGCTTAAAGTCCGTCATTCAACTGCTCCATGCCTCAACCTCTTTTTCTGGAAACTCAGTAGATTGGGCTAAAGGGCCTTTAAAATTCTACCTTCAAATATAGAAATTTGTTACAAAATTTACATCTGTAATATTTGACTCCACAGAATTGGATTTGACACAATGGTGCATCAAGTCCAGTGTATTTTAAAGAATAAATCTTTTGTTTCTAAAAGTTGAATGGGAAAATAAATATCAGTGAAAATTATTTCAGTAAAAATAAATTGAAAAGGGGAAAAATCCTGAAAATGTTTTATTTGTGCTGAAAAGATAATTGATAAAAGAATTAAAAATGACGGAGACATTTCAGAAGAACAAAGGAGCCAAATTGAAGTCGCTCCTAATGTCCAAATCTGAGACAAGTCTGGGATAAGTCTGTAAACTTCAATCCATAGAATAAATTAAGCATCCAGGAATATATTTGTGTGTACATCTGTATGTGTACATGTATATACACACAAGTGCACACACGTACAAACACATGCATACATAATTTCTTACAATAGAATTCTAGTTAATGTAAAAGGAATGACAGAAATAGGGAAATCATCTTGAGGCAAACACCACAGTAATAATTATTGCAGGCAAGAGTCATCAATGAATGATGCTAAAATTAGTGGGCAACAGTATGGTTGGGAAACAGGATATTTACATAATTTCAAGGTATTTCCTCACAAGGTACCAACTACAAAGGGGAGTGTCAGTGACTTTACATTGAAGCAACTTGGTAGACACCACCTTAACCAAGTGATTAAAGATCATATTACCTGTAATAAGACACTGATACTGTATAAATCCTGATATGATACACAAGAAAGTATAATGTCACTACTGTTTTATTCTTATTAAAAATATACAGGTAACTTGTCTAATAACGAAGAAACATCAGATAAATCCAAACGAAGGGACAGTCTATAAAGTAACTGGCCAGCACTTTCCCCCAAGTATCCAGATAAACTATCCTAGGTTGGAGGAGACCAAGAAAACATGACAGCTGTGTGCAGCGTGGGAGCCTGAGTTTAGTCTGAACCAGAACACAAAACAGTAGCAGGAAAACGGGTAGAATTGGAATAAGGTCTATAGATTAATAGTGTTCTGTCAGTGTTAATATCTTGCTTTTTAAATAACTGTACCATGGTTATGGTAGATGATAACATTAGGGAAAGCTGGGTAAAGGGTATATAGGTAATATTTCTGTAATTTTTCATTAAGTTTAGAATTATTTTAAAATAAAGAGCTTAAAACATGTATTTTAACCTTAAAATAATTTCGAAACAGCCTTGGTGTCAACATGCCAAGGCTCTGGGGTTACTCTTCCATACAACAGGAAAAGAGCCCTTGGCTATGTTTTGAAGGGCTCTTGGGTTCTCTGAATGTTGAACCAAGAGAGGCTTCAGCTTCATATCACCAGAAACATTGCCATCAAACAATAGAGTTAGCCTATCTTTTGCTGCCTGGCATCAACTTTTTCCTGCTTACTGACGTAACTTTGGTCTGGCATCCTCTTCCAGGACAGTCCTGTCTCATCCACATTAAAACCCTGCTCAGGTAAATATGTGCCTTCATCTATAATTTCTTGAAGTGTTTCAGGAAATTCCCAGGCGGCTACTGTATCTGCACTTGTGGCCTCACCACTTTCTTTAATGTTGTGAAGGTCAGCTCTAGCAAACCTCGGACATGAGAACCAATAAAATCAGCCATGACTGGCATTAAAAGATGCACCCTCTGATTCTTCGCCATGTTTCTTCTTCAAGTCTTCATAAAAGCTTTTAGTTTTCTCTTGAATCAGCATTCGGCTGAGTGGGACTTGACGCTGTTCCCACATACACACACGGACAAATTTCTCCATCCTCTCCATCACTTTTCCACGCTTCTTTGATGTTACTGTTGACATCTTTGGTGCAGCAGACTTCACATGTTCCTTGTTCTTTAGAATCATGCTTATAGTTGAACAATTCATGTCATAAGAACCAGCAGTGTCTACCATCTTTTCACCGTGCTCCATTCTTTCAGTTATTTTCATTTTTGTTTCTGTTATTGTCGCTTGACACTTCCTAGCAGTGCCAGGTACATTACTACTGCTTTTTACACTTACTTCTGAACATCCTGGGCTTGAAATAAAGATACTGTACTACTGTACTCTATGGAGTACGTACAGTAAAGTGTACAGAAGCAAGACCACTTGTAGAGGATGCACATATGTGACAGTGTGCTCCAGACACATGAATTAACTTCTGTGATTGGACATGTGAGCACACGTTTGCATCTTTGAGAGTTTCCAACTTGAATGTTTGCATTTAGAAGGCTTAACTGTATTCAAAATAGGCTTGACCAGTCCAATTCACCCACTGTGGCCTTTGATTCTTAGGAGGGCGAGCGAGTAGTGGCGACCGTCTTCAGGGGCAGCACTGGCGCTGGTGGAGTCGGCCCAGCATTCTGAAGTGGTAATGTGTCGTCTAGGCTTGTTCCGGGTCCTGAGTCTGGGTGGGACCTTGCCTCTGCAAGGCCTGTCAATTCCCACACATTTTCTGAGCCTAGTTCTGTAGGCTCGCCAGGATTCTTAGGATATACTTTTCTATTCTTTCAGTAAATTCATTTTCTGCTCTTAATTGAAAGCTCTCATGATGTACAGATCTACTATGTTTTTCAAGATATCAAGGGTAAGAGAGAGCCCTTTAGTGTATGATTTTAATGGATATAATAACTTTGATTAGTTATTTTATACCTTTGATTAGTAGAGAGATATCTGGAACTTTGGGCTTCCCTGGTGTCTCAGTGGTAAAGAATCCACCTGCCAATGCAGGAGACACAGGTTCAATTCCTGGGTCAAGAAGATCCCCTGGAAAAGGAATGGCAACCCACTCCAGTATTCTTGAGCCTGGGTAGTCCCACGGACAGAGGAGCCTGGCGGGCTACAGTCTGTGAAGTTGCAAAGGAGTCAGACACGACTTAATGACTAAACAGTCTGTGAGTTGAAACTGTCTCCATCTTACCCTTTTTAGGACACTAAAAGAATGTTTATGTTTTAAGAGTTGTTTTCAAGGCATGTGTATTTTTCAGCATGCTTTTATATGCGTTATTTTGAGCTAGTCAGTTGAGTTTGAGAGTCACTATAATGTACTGGTTAACTGTGTAGACTGGAAGTATGCTTGGATTCAAATCCAGGCTTGTCACTTATGTGAGTAACACTTTCTCCAGTATAAGATGAGAAGTAACAACACCTGCTGCTTGACTTGTTAGGGGACTAAATGACTGTGTGTGTGTGTATGTGTGTGTAAATATATGTGTATAAATGTGTAGTGTGTGTGTGTGTGTATGCTTAGAGCAGTGCCTAGGGGGCAGAAAGCTCTCTGTTTAGCTATTGTTACTTTTGATTCTCATATCAGCTCAGAAATTTATTTATATTTGTATGTCAAGTTCTCAAAATCTTTTGTGTTTGTAGTCCTTTTTCCTCTTGGTGAACCTCTCTAGTATGTGTCTTACAGGAGAAACTTCACACTGATGCTGAGATCTCAGACCAGATTTTGTGAATTGCTATTTGGAATCTGTTTCCTGATGTGCTTCCAAGCGAAAGTGATAACTGACATCCCAACTTTAGAAGGAAGTGAATTTGTTGTTTCCAAGAACAAGACTAAAATATTAACTTCAATTAATTGTGTTTAAGTCTTTCTTGTACAGTTTGCTATACATAGCACTTAAAAGGAAAAAAAAATGTGTCTAACTTAAATTAATGGATTTTTATAAGCCAAATGAACAAAATTAAGCTATTCACTGACTGCCCGAGGGATGAGTAAGTTAGAACATTGGGAAGAAATGGAGAACATAAAAGCAACCCCAGAGAGAGTGTTCATTTGAATAATGAACAACAGCATCATTGTGTCAAGCCTTTGAAATTCTTTTCCTCATTGCCTTTTGGACTAATTTTCCCTTAAAGGATTATCATACCAAGATAATGGGGGAACCTGAAAAACTTCCTACAACTTCATGCTTTCTAATCATGATTAAGACTTATCAACATAATTTTAATCCTTATAATACGACTATGATTCTTTCCTAGTGGATACGGACACCATTATCCACCTCTGAAGACTTATCAAAATTTCTTCAAAGTTTTCTTGTGATAACTTAGCAGTTTATTAAAGGAAAGCTGGGGTGCTCATGGGGTCTGCTAGTGAAACAGGAGGAAGTTAAAAATTACTCTCAAAATACCTTTCCTGCCTCTCATGCGGATCTAGAACTCTGATCTTCACATGAATGTTGTAAGGCTTAATTCCTTCACTTTCCTGGCTCTTAAGCCCTTTTCTGGTCTGAGTTTGTTGTGCAGTTTTCTGTCAGGGGCTCTGGCCTTTTACATGTTCACTGGTGCCAGTGTCATCTGTTCTGGGTTATAAGCTCCTTGAGGGCAGTTATTGTCTTTTGGCTTGGGTTCTGCAACATTCTTTGATGGTGACCGTGATGATGAAGTGGCTTTCTCCTTTGCTTTGAAATATACTCTTGAATGCTGTTAGCATATTCTGAGAACTAATACTATTGCAACCATTTCTCAATATTTATCTGCTTTCCAATTGCCTGTGTCATATCAAAACAAAATTATAGCTACTTTTGGTTTATCACTTTCTGGGTACCAGAAATGTGTTTGGGCACTTTATATTTATTATTTCATCTAATTTCTCACCATAACTTGCTGAAGTTGCTATTATTTCCCTATTTTACACACAAGAAAACCAAGACTTAAAGAAGTTAAATAATTTGCCTGATATATATATATAATTTCCTTTCCTTTTATATATATATATATATATATATATATATATATATATATATATATATATATGTATATATATATATAACTAGAAATGTTAAAGCCTAGAAACCTAGGTCTGTCTTGGCTACAACCAAGTGCTTTTAACCACTGTATCATGGTTCTCTAGAGACATTTGTAAGTGATATTGCTCCTTCCATGTCTTTGAAATGTATATTTAAAATTTTTCTTTTAGAATACTAGGCTTCTCTGGTGGCTCAGCTGGTAAAGAATCTACCTGCAGTGCAGGAGACCTGGGTTTGATCCCTGGTTTGGGAAGATCCCCTGGAGAAGGGAACGGCTACCCGCCCCAATATTCTGACCTGGAGAATTCCATGGACTGTATAGTCCATGGGATCACAAAGACTTGGACATGACTGACTTTTTATTATTACTATATTATTATAGAGAGTTAGGATTATAGTGGCATATACTTGAAAAACAAGAATTTTTTTTTTTTTTTTACTGATTTGTCTTTATTTATTAGGGGAAGAAAATTCTAAAAATGTCTTAAGCATCTATTCCATTTATCTTACATTGAAAAGCCTGTTATTTCACTCTTTAATGCTATTTAGAGTATGGGAGCGAACATTCCTCATGGTAGCTGTCAGTGAGGATACATTTTATGTTTTCATGATAATTCTCCTATAGCTATGTTTTAGCCTCTCTGATGTGGTATTCGCTAGTCTTTGATAAATAGACTGTATTGTGTGGTTTTTTCATTGAGAGAACGATGGAGTTAAAAATAATCACAATAATAATTTTAAAAGAACTTGCTGACATTTAGATCTAAAGACTTTTTCCTCTGGGCTATGAAGTCTTAAAAGTAGGTCACACTTTGGATTTAAACTCTGAACAGATACTTGCTCTCTGTATTAGCTTACCTTTTGATCCTAAAGCAGCACTTATTCTTGACTTCAGTAAATTTTAAATTGTCCTAAATTTGGAAATATTTATGAAGTGAAGAATCACCATTTAAAGGAGACAATTAAATAAACAAGTTTGTACTTTTCTGTTCTGTCCCCTTGAAGAATCAGAACTTTTTTTTCAATCAGTGATTTAATATGAGAAATATTAGGCACTGTAAAAGTCTGGAAGTTCATGCTTCACATGAATAAATGAAGTATAGGGTATATTCTTTTGAATATATGAAATCCTTAAAATTCTCTGTAATGTTCCCTTTCGTTAAACAGAGGACAGTAGAGTAAGAGAGTGTTTGTAGGCTGTACCCTAAGCTTAGCCTGTTTCACTGAGCGAGCATAATTGGCGATTCACTTGTTTCCCAATAAGCTATTCATTACAGCAGAATTGCTGTGGGTCTTTTGAACTATTTGCCTGCAGTTCTACCACCACCACAAACCACCGAAGAACGTGACCTCCAGCCTTTCTTTGTTTCTCTGATTTGTTCTGTACTTTCTTAGAATTTCTCTTCTAGATTCTCTTCTGTATACTGCCTAGCCCAGTAAGTATAACCTCACACTCACTCCTCTGCTACAGGTACTGATCATTGAAACACTTGTTTTTGAAAACTGACTTCTCTTGTTCTATAGTAGCATTTAGATGTCAGTTATGTTAAAAAGGCATATTTAATGGTAAGAGCAGATTAATATGGCTGGAGGTATAATTAAAGTTTGAATGTTCTAGATCCAGTAACTCAACATGATACTTGATTTACATATACTTCAAAAGCATGATTGCTGACAGTGTGCTGTCTACCTGGAGTAGGTATGCTGTGCTGTGCTTAGTTGCTCAGTCGTGTCTGACTCTTTGCGACCCTATGGGCTGTAGTCCACCAGGCTCTTCTGTCCATGGGGATTCTCTAGGCAAGAATACTGGAGTGCTTGCCATGCCCTCCTCCAGGGGACCTTCCCAACCCAGGGATAAAACTCAGGTCTCCCATGTTGCATGTGGATTCTTTACCTTCTGAGCCACCAGGGAAGCCCAAGAATACTTGGGCAGCCTATCCTTTCTCTAGGGCATCTTCCCAACCCAAGAATCAAACTGGGGACTCCTGCATCGCAGGTGGATTCTTTACCAGCTGAGCTACCATGGAAGCCCTTGGAGTAGGTATCCCTTATTATAAACTCCCTATAGTTATATAAAGGTAACAAGTTACTTATTTCACAGTTCACTTCTGCTGGTACTGTTCCTGTCTCTTCATAGCATTACTCAATCTATTCTTCTGTTCCTCTTTCTGTTAACTCTAGTTTACCTTCCCAAATGAGTTCTTTCTTTCCTTTCCTTTTCCATCTCTTCATTGTCTTATTATGAAAAATAATATTAATAGTTAACTAAATGTAGTTCAGAAAATCAGAATTGCATTCTTCATCTTGTGATTATTTATAATTTAGATTATAACATTGATTTACTTTGCAAGATTTAAAATAGGAGCACCGAGACAGTTGAAAATGAGCATGTAGGTTACAATCCTATATCCAGATATTTAAGGGGTTCTATTTAAGATGATCTGAAAGAGAATATTTTTAGCATGAAACTCTCCAGAGAAGACACATACCAAGTGTTTATGACAACCAGGAAATGGAGGAAATATAATTAGAAAAGAGAACCCTATTGGAGGCACAGTGTCTGAGTATATACAGTGAACATGCATGTTATACAGATTCACAGATTACTGAAAGTAAAAAGGCTTTATCCTGCTTATCTCACAATGCAAAGGAAGTAAAAGGAAGAGTAGCATAAGGAAACGAAGAGCATAAAAAAAAGGAAAATGAAAGGTCAACCTGTAGATCTCTTTATGTCTCCAGTTTTTGGGTTTTTTTACTGCCAGCTTCTGGTTAATTTCATCAGATTTTCATCACTAGTGAAAATAACCCAATGTTCTCAACTTGACTAATATTTATTGCATAAATATATTGCTGGGTCCATTATTCCTTAACATTATGATCTAGCACAAAGTATGAAAACAATTCAGCCATAAAAGAGAAAACAACCCACCTCAGTTCAACTAATGATTATTACAGAAGTACTCTTATTTCATAAGATTACAATCCACATAAAAGAATGAAAATAATTCAAAGCTAACCAGAATTATGTATATGCATTTTTTAGGTTTGTTTGTTTGTTTCCTTGGTGAGCACTAAGTAAGTGATGTATTTTGCTAAAGAGAATGAAACTTCATTTGCCAGTGAATTAGTAAACCCTAAAGTATTTTGAACTTCTCATGACAGTTCTTACTTCTATTAAACATAGATTAGATATGTGATAAAGCATTATTGTTCCTCAGGAAATGAACATTATACTTTCAAAAAAATTTATCAAGTTTCAATTTTTCATAGCTTCCTTGGGCATTTTAGGGAAGTAATTTTTAGATTTTCTAAAATATTTTAACCTTTACTCAAAAAGATAAAATAAGAAATAATTCCTTTCTCACTCTTTAAACTTAAGACCCTAAGGACTGTAGCCTGCCAGGCTCCTGTGTCAATGGGATTCTCCAGGCACAAATATTGGAGCGAGTTGTCATGCCCTGCTCCAGGGGATCTTTTGGATCCAGGGATCAAACTTGCATCCCTCCTGTCTCCCGCATTGGCAAGCAGGTTCTCTACCACTACCGCCACCTGGGAAGCCCAATAGAAAAACTAGAGCTTTGTTATTGTGTTCGTTGCTACTAAACAGTTGCAGAAAATATACTGAAATAGGTGGCATCTTTCCTAACAGCATTTTATAGAATGTGATTATCATGATGCTATACATACTGTAACCAGATATGTCCAGCAGAAGGCCACCTGAGTCTTGTGAAATTTCTCTGAAATTTGAGCTGATTCTTGTTCATCTAGGTAGCTCATGATTTATAAGAGTAAAACAACAGTTCTGATTTTTGATAACCTCTGATATTTTTGGCTTTACTTAACTATGCCCGAGGTTAACATGAACTTAGGCACAACAGAAATTTATTTTAAAAATCTTGTTGATCAGTAGAATAAATATATTGTCTTTTCTTCTGCATTGTGTGTGTGCTACTCTTGAACTCATTTGGCCATTTTTCCTAGTTCACTTTTCTATAGCAATGGTGTCCAAAAGTCCATATGTTAACTGTGTGATGTGAAATTGTACATATCAGTGCTTGTCTCATGAAAAGAGATTATATTTTAGCTCTGAGTGCCTCAGACACAAGAGACACTTAATAAATATTATTGACAGACTGAAACATGTATAGAGAGGAGGTTTCAAAAATATAAAACAGTTGTATCGTGGGAACACACTAGTTTTCCAGTCAACCTGGAATTAGTTTTCTTCCCTCAACCTGTCAGCTCCCAATACAGAACAAAATCTTACCAGTAAATATACAGAAAAGTCAAGTGAAAGATGTTTATTGTGAGGGGCTTCCCTGGTTTCTCTCTGTAATGAATCTGCCTGCAATGCAGGTGATCCAGGTTCAATCTCTGGGTCGGAAAGATCCGCTGAACAAGGAAAATAATAACCCACTCCAGTATTTTTGCTTGGGAAATCCCATGGACAGAGGAGTGTGGCAGGCTACAGTCAGTCCGTGGGGTGGCAAGAGTCAGACATGAATTAGTGACTGAACAACCACCACCACCGAATAAAAAGTATCCTTCAGTATCTGTGTTTGCTTTACTTGCTTGACCTAGGTGGTAATAATGACTGCAATATATAAAACTCTTTGGTTCTACTCCAAAAAGACCATGTCTTTCAGGCATGTTGGAATTCCATCTATTTTCTTTTAAATTTATGAAGCCACTCCACTATAAACTGGGATGCCATAATTTAGAAACTCACTGTGATTAATCCTGATATTGATTGGAACTAGTTAATAACATTTTTAAAAAGAATAATATTTTTTAGAGACAGGAAGATATTTTATTAATACTAATCTGTCAGTAGCTAAATTGTCACAAGTCACTATAAAACAGGATATCAACAAACCAAACATGCTTGGTACTCATCACCAATTTTTTTAAAATTTAAATGTAGTTGATTTACAATGTTCTCTTTAATTCTTTCTCATCTGGAATTTATGGATAAAAATAGTGGTTTGAGATATTTCTTTGGCTATGAGCAAAGTGGCACAGTGAAATTGAGGACTTCTTATCTTATACTTTGCTATTCATGAGATTTTCAGTTAGAGCTCAAGTAAATGTTTTCTTAATGGAGAGAAAGTAACTCAATTTTTCATATACTAAGACTTTTCATATATTTTATTTTTTAATAAGGAAATTGTGGTATATATGCAATGGAATATTCAGTTCATTTCAGTTCAGTCGCTCAGTTGTGTCCGACTCTTTGCGACCCCATGAACCGCAGCACCCCAGGCCTCCCTGTCCGTCACCAACTCCCAGAGTTCACTCAAACTTACGTCCATCGAGTCAGTGATACCATCCAGCCATCTCATCCACTGTCATCCCCTTCTCCTCCTGCCCCCAATCCCTGCCAGTATCAGAGTCTTTTCCAGTGAGTCAACTCTTTGCATGAGGTGGCCAAAGTACTGGAGTTTCAGCTTTAGCATCATTCCTTCCAAAGAACACCCAGGACTGATCTCCTTTAGGATGGACTGGTTGGATCTCCTTGCAGTCCAAGGGACTCTCAAGAGTCTTCTCCAACACTACAGTTCAAAAGCATCAATTCTTCGATGATCAGCTTTCTTCACAGTCCAACTCTCACATCCATACATGACCACTCGAAAAACCATAGCCTTGACTAGACGGACCTTTGTTGGCAAAGTAATGTCTCTGCTTTTGAGTATGCTATCTAGGTTGGTCATAACTTTCCTTCAAAGCAATAAGCGTCTTTTAATTTCATGGCTGCAGTCACCATCTGCAGTGATTTTGGAGCCCAAAAAAATAGTCTGACACTGTTTCCACTGTTTTCCCTATCTATTTCCCATGAAATGATGGGACCAGATACCATGGTCTTAGTTTTCTGAATGTTGAGCTTTAAGCCAACTTTTTTCACTCTCCTCTTTCACTTTCATCAAGAGACTTTTTAGTTCTTCTTCACTTTCTGCCAAAAGGATGATGTCATCTGCATATCTGAGGTTATTGGTATTTCTCCCGGCAATCTTGATTCCAGCTCGTGCTTCTTCCAGCCCAGTGTTTCTCATGATGTACTCTGCATATAAGTTAAATAAGCAGGGTGACAATATACAGCCTTGATGTACTCCTTTTCCTATTTGGAACTAGTCTGTTCCATGCTCAGTTCTAACTGTTGCCTCCTGACCTGCATATAGGTTTCTCAAGAGGCAGGTCAGATGGTCTGGGATTCCCATCTCTTTCAGAATTTTCCACAGTTTATTGTGATCCACACAGTCAAAGCCTTGGCATAGTCAGTAAAGCAGAAATAGATGTTTTTCTGGAACTCTCTTGCTTTTTCGACGATCCAGCGGATGTTGGCAATTTGACCTCTGGTTCCTCTGCCTTATCTAAAACCAGTTTGAACATCTGGAAGTTCACGGTTCATGTATTGCTGAAGCCTGGCTTGGAGAATTTTGAGCATAACTTTACTAGCGTGTGAGATGAGTGCAGTTGTGCGGTAGTTTGAACATTCTTTGGCATTGCCTTTCTTTGGGATTGGAATGAAAACTGACCTTTTCCAGTGCTGTGGCCACTGCTGAGTTTTCCAAATTTGCTGGCATTTTGAGTGCAGCACTTTCACAGCATCATCTTTCAGGATTTGAAACAGCTCCACTGGAATTCCATCACCTCCACTAGCTTTGTTTGTGTGATGCTTTCTAAGGCCCACTTGACTTCACATTCCAGGATGTCTGGCTCTAGATGAGTGATCATACCATCGTGATTATCTTGGTTGTGAAGATCTTTTTGTATAGTTCTTCTGTGTATTCTTGCCACCTGTTCTTAATATCTTCTGCTTCTGTTAGGTCCATACCATTTCTGTCCTTTATCGAGCCCATCTTTGCATGAAATGTTCCCTTGGTATCTCTAATTCCCATTCTGTTGTTTTCCTCTATTTCTTTGCATTGATTGCTGAGGGAGGCTTTCTTATCTCTCCTTGCTATTCTTTGGAACTCTGCATTCAGATGCTTATATCTTTCCTTTTCTCCTTTGCTTTTCACCTCTCTTCCTTTCACAGCTATTTGTAAGGCCTCCCCAGACAGCCATTTAGCTTTTTTGCATTTCTTTTCCATGGGGATGGTCTTGATCTCTGTCTCCTGTACAGTGTCAGGAACCTCATTCCATAGTTCATCAGGCACTCTATCTATCAGATCTAGTCCCTTAAATCTATTTCACTTACACTGTATAATCATAAGGGATTTGATTTAGGTCATACCTGAATGGTCTAGTGGTTTTCCCTACTTTCTTCAATTTCAGTCTGAATTTGGCAATAAAGAGCTAATGATCTGAGCCATAGTCAGCTCCCAGTCTTGTTTTTGCTGACTGTTTAGAGCTTCTCTCTCTTTGGCTGCAAAGAATATAATCAATCTGATTTTGGTGTTGACCATCTGGTGATGTCCATATGTAGAGTTTTCTCTTGTGTTGAAGACAGTGTTTGCTATGACCAGTGTGTTCTCTTGGCAGAACTCTATTAGCCTTTGCCCTGCTGCATTCTGTATTCCAAGGTCAAATTTGCCTGTTACTCCAGGTGTTTCTTAACTTCCTACTTTTGCATTCCAGTCCTCTATAATGAAAAGGACATCTTTTGGGGGTGTTCTAAAAGGTCTTGTAGGTCTTCATAGAACTGTTCAACTTCAGCTTCTTCAGTGTTACTGGTTGGGGCATAGACTTGGATTACTGTGATATTGAATGGTTTGCCTTGGAAACAAACAGAGATCATTCTGTCGTTTTCGAGATTGCATCCAAGTACTGCATTTCGGACTCTTTTGTTGACCATGATGGCTACTCCATTTCTTCTAAGAGACTCTTGCCCACAGTAGTTTATATAATGGTTACCTGAGTTAAATTCACCCATTCCAGTCCGTTTTAGTTCACTGATTCCTAGTATGTCGACGTTCACTCTTGCCATCTCCTGTTTGACCACTTCTAATTTGCCTTGATTCATGGACCTGACATTCCAGGTTCTTATGCAATATTGCTCTTTATAGCATCGGACCTTGCTTCTATCACCAGTCACATCCACAGCTGGATATTGTTTTTGCTTTGGCTCCATCCCTTCATTCTTTTTGGAGTTATTTCTCCACTGATCTCCAGTAGCATATTGGGCACCTAGTGACCTGGGGAGTTCCTCTTTCAGTATCCTATCATTTTGCCTTTTCATACTGTTCATGGGGTTCTCAAGGCAAGAATACTGAAATGGATTGCCATTCCCTTCCTCAGTGGACCGCATTCTGTCAGACCTCTTCACCATGACCCTCCTGTCTTGGGTGGCCCCACAGGGCATGGCTTAATTTCATTGATTTAGACAAGGCTGTGGTCGTAGTGTGATTAGATTGACTAGTTTTCTGTGAGTATGGTTTCAGTGTGTCTGCCCTCTGATGCCCTCCTTGACATTTGCAACAACTGCATGGACCTCAGTTCATTTCATTCGCTCAGTCTTGTCAGACTGTTTGCAATCCCATAGACTGCAGCACGCCAGGCTTCCCTGTCCATCACCAACTCCCCGAGCTTGTGCAAACTCATGTCCATCGAATCGGTGATGGAATTGTGATGCCATCCAGCCGTCTTGTCCTCTGTTGTCCCCTTCTCCTCCTGCCTTCAATCTTTCCCAGCATCAGGGTCTTTTCAAATAAGTCAGTTCTTCGCATCAGGTGGCCAAAGTATTGGAGCTTCAGCTTCAGCATCATTCCTTCCAGTGAATATTCAAAACTGATTTCCTTTAGGTTGGACTGGTTTGATCTCCTTGCAGTCCAAGGGACTCTCAAGAGTCTTCTCCAACACCACAGTTCAAAAGCATACATTCTTCGGCTCTCAGCTTTCTTTATGGTCCAACTCTCACATCCATACATGACCACTGGAAAAACCATAGCTTTGACTAGACAGACCTTTGTTGACAAAGTAATGTCTCTGCTTTCTAATATGCCGTCTAGATTGGTCATAGCTTTTCTTCCAAGGAGCAAGTGTTTTTTTGTGTGTTTTTTTTGTTGTTGTTGTTTTTAATTTCATGGCTGCAGTCACCATGTGCAGTGATTTTGGAGCCCAATAAAATAGTCTTGTCGCTATTTCCCTTGTGTCCCCAGTATTTGCCATGAAGTGATGGGACCAGATGCCATGATCTTAGTTTTTTGAATGTTGAGTTTCAAGCCACCTTTTTTGCTCTCACTTTCATTAAGAAGCTTCTCAGTTCCTCTTTGCTTTGTGCCATAAGGGTGGTGTCATCTGCATATCTGAGGCTGTTGATATTTCTCCTGACAATCTTGATTCCAGCTTGTGCTTCATCCAGCCCAGCATTTCCCATGATATACTCTGTATGTCAGTTACATAAGCAAGGTAACAATATAAAGCCTTGACATACTCTTTTCCCAGTTTGGAACCAATCCATTGTTCCATGTCCAGTTCTAACTGTTGCTTCTTGACCTGCACATAGATTTCTCAGGAGCTGTGATCCACAGAGTCAAAGGCTTTAGCATAGTCAATGAAGCAGAAGTAAATGTTCTTCTGGAATTCTCTTGCTTTTTCTGTGGTCCAACAGATGTTGACAATTTGATTTCTGGTTCCTCTGCCTTTTCTAAATCCAGCTTGAACATCTGGAAGTTCTCAGTTCACATACTATTGAAGCCTCACTTGGAGAATTTTGAGCATTATTTGCTAGCATATGAAATGAGTACAATTGTGCGGTAGTTTGAACATTCTTTGGCATTGCCTTTCTTTGGGATTGGAATGAAAACTGACCTTTTCCAGTGCTGTGGCCACTACTGAGTTTTCCAAATTTGCTGGCATTTTGAGTGAAGTACTCCACTAGCTTTGTTCATAGTGATGCTTCCTAAGGCCCGCTTGACCTTGCACTCCAGGCTTTCTGGCTCTAGGTGAGTGATCACACCATCATGTTTATCTGGGTCATGAAGATCTTTTTGTATAGTTCTTCCATGTATTCTTGCCACCTCTTCTTAATATCTGCTGCTTCTGTTAAGTCCATAAAGTTTCTGTCCTTTTTGTGCCCATCTTTGCATGAAATGTTCCCTTGGTATCTCTGATTTTCTTGAAGAGATCGCTAGTAAACATGTTTCTTGATCTCAGCAGCCACATGTGGCAAGTGACTTCCGTGTTAGACACTTTGGGTCTAGAACATGGGCAAATTTCCTTCCTTTGTGTCTTAAGGGGTCTTGGGTCTGAGCAGGTGATCTGTCCTTCACGTTTCTCTGTGGTATCTGACCTTTGCCTAGAAGGGCTGGGCCCAGAAGGTAGGAGGGTTCCCTGCTCTGTCAGCAGTTGATTGTTTTTGCCTAGGGCCAAAGCTCATCATCTGTGCCTGCCACCTGCAGACGGTGGGAAGCATCTTAGAAATAGATGCACTTGTAGATAGCCTTTCAGAGTTTGACATACTGATAAACAGCAGATCCTCAATATTTTTCCATTAAAACTCAGGTGAAAAGGATCATTTAAGAAAATATTTTGAGCTTATGGAGATAGCACAGTTTAGATAAGTAAATGTTTTCCAAGGTAAACATAAATGCTAATAAATACTTTGAAAATTTTTCTTAGATCTCAGTATTGGATCCTGAAAAAGATTGGTTTGTATCCATTCCCAAAACATATCTGTCTGCTCAAAGGGGAAACTGTCTGCCTTGATTAAAATATTCTGTGCACCAAGTAACAAAGATGCTGGAAAAAATTCTAAGCCCTTAATAAATTATAGCTATTGGCCACAAAAAAAAAAGCTCAGTGCATCCCTCTGCTTATGTTTAATAATATCTTACTGTTAAATGTTACATCGTCTTTACTTCAAATTAAGACAACTTCTTTTGTCATGTTACTTTAATGCAGTCCTTTTTTCCCCTTCTATGATATTGTGATTTATAAGAAATATATACATTTGGTC
Source organism: Nanger dama (assembly GCA_917880005.1). Taxonomy (NCBI): domain Eukaryota; kingdom Metazoa; phylum Chordata; class Mammalia; order Artiodactyla; family Bovidae; genus Nanger; species Nanger dama. The sequence continues at coordinate 2,675,613 of CAKJTW010000040.1, forward strand.
TTCATCTCCAATCCGTGACACAGGGTTTCTAAAACCCTTGTAAATTCCTATGTGATGAGAGTATTGGGAGCATCTTTTGTTCCGATCAGGTGACTCGGATGGCTCTTAGATGGGGGCTGCTGGTCACCACAAAGACCACATGATTAGAAGCCTGGAATTACCAGCCCTGCTCCCCACTTCTCTAGAGAAGGGCTAAAAATGGAGTTAATAATTGATCTCCTGTGTGAGGAAGCCTCCATAAAAATCCCTGAAGCATGGAGTTGGGAGAGCTTCCAGGTTAGTCAACACATCCATGTACTGAGAGGGTGATGTACTCCAACTCCATGGGACAGAAGCCAGACCTCACCCTGTGTATCTGTATTCTTTATCATATCCTATAATAAATTAATCAATGCACGTAAGTATTTGTTCGGGTTCTGTGAGTTGCTCTAGCAAATTAGTTGAACCCAAGGAGGCTGGGGATCTCCTGCTGGTGATTGGCACCTGAAGTGGGAGTGGGGTGGGTGCAGACTTGTAGGGCTGAACTTTGACCTCCGTAGAGTCAGAATTGAGCTCCACTGTAGGACTCTGAGCTGACGTCTTGGAGAACTGCTTGGTGTGGGGGAAACCCCACACACATTTGGTAACCAGAAGTGTCAGAAGTGAAGTTTTCTATGTGAATAGTGATGGAAAACTACAGATGGAAACAGTGGGTTTTTCCACATACATCCTCAGTCAGCCTGTTGTTGTAATGTGGAAATAAGGGCTGTAATCTCTTTTAGTTTATTTGGAAAAGCTGGAAATACCTAATTTCTTGAGTGCATATAGATTTTTATAAATTTCTATTCATTTCTTCTCTCTTCTTTGAATTAAAAAATAAATGAAGATACCTTTAAAAATTTATGTTATTGAAATATAGTTGATTTACAATGTTGTGTTAATTGGTGCTGTACAATGTTGTGTTAAGTGGTTCCAGTTTTATATGCGTGTGTGTGTATTTTTTCGTATTCTTTTCCATTATGGTTTATCACAGGATTGGGAATGTAGTTCCCTGTACATGTAGTCAGACCTGTTGTTTATCCATTCTCTATACAGTGGTTTGTATCTGCTAATCCATTCTTCCTCAGTCCCCTTGACAACCACATGTCTGTTCTCTATATCTGAGAGTCTGTTTTGTAGATAAATTCACTTATGCCATATTTTAGACTCCACATATATGTGATATCATATGGTTGAAAATACTTTCTAAGAAAACCTTTTTCTCTGATAGTTACTACTTGAGCAGTGTTCATTTTTGTGGTTTTAGTGAGAGTCATGTCGCCGGGATCATGGACAAATTTAATGAGTGAGGAAATTTTTAACAGACGAAAGTTATTTAAGTATTTAGGAGGTGAGTTAAAGCATCATCATCTTGAAGGTAGAATTGTGTTTCTGTGTCTGTTCCTACAAGCACAGCAAAATGCCAGAGTCCTTGAAGGCAACCAATAAGTGTTTCCTTCAAATTGATTTCTTAAGTGAGTGTAATTGGAACTCCTGATTTTTAAAAAAATAAGTTAATGCTGTGCTCAGAATGGGCCTCCCTGGTGGATCAGACAGTAAAGAATCTGCTTGCAATGGAGGAGACCTGAGTTCAGTCCTTGGATAGGGAAGATCCCCTAGAGAAGGGAATGGCAACCTACTCCAGTATTCTTGCCTGGAGAATCCCAGAATAAGTAAAACTACCATTTTTAGTTGTTGTGAAGGCATTTTCTTTAATAAAGTGTACATTTTTTAAAAGTTTTATTTTTATAATTGAGCTACCAAGTTAAAGTTGCATTACACTGACCTTAACTTTGATCTGGGGGTGCAAAACGCAAATTTAAACCAATTAACTCTGGGGTGTAGTCCTTGGAGAAAAGGTCATTTGACTTCTGCAGTATACATTTTACTGAGATTGTTAGCTGCTCTTTATTTTCTGTTTACTGCCTAGCAGCCCCAGAAGTGTGGTTCCTTTGCTTCTTCAGTCTAGCTCTAGTCCAGCCTGATAAAAGTCAGGTTTTCAGGTTGCTACCATTCCAGGTTTATGATATATGTTCTCTCCTTGGTCCTCATTGCCTTTGGTAATCCCTTCTTTTTCCTATTCAGTTATCTCTGTCATTTCATCTCATTGGTATTTTCAAACTTTCCCAGCTCTTCTCTGGTCCATTTTATAGTTCTTTGCTCCCTACTCAGTCAACTCTCCTTCACATGGGAAAGTAAGGATACTAGGTTGGACTTTTGTCAGATTTTTCACCCTCTTATGTATAAATGTGTCTCTGTGATCAGATTTTCTTGGTCTCAGCCTCCTTCCTTGAAATCTCCAAGGAAGAGGTCTTTCTCTTCTAGTTCCTCACTAATCCTTCCACCTGTGCACTTGATCACATTCTTCCTGCTTCCTCTGAGACTTAATTCTATCAGTTACTCCCTTTCCTGTATTTTTATCCTTTTTATCCCTACTGGCTCCTCGAAAATATGCTGAAGCTTCTGCTTCTTATTTAGTTGATTTAACAAAAGCCTTATTCAACTCTTCCTTCTTTCATTGTCAGGTTTCTACCCAAGGTACACAGTATTTGCTGTGTCCACTTCGCATATGCATGGAAAACTGCCCATATCAAAGTTAATGACTACAACTTAAATTGATGGACATACTCCTCCATCACTCAACTGCAAGCCCCACCTGCTCCTACTTGGACCACTGCAGGTGTTTCTTAACTTTTCTGCCTGCCCTCAGTCTTCCCTTTTCCAGTTTATCTTTCCTACAACTGCAAAGTAATCTTTCAAAATACAGATATGATCATATTACCCCTCTCTCCTCAAAACCCTTCAGAGGCTCAGCGTTGCCCATGGGTACAGATAAACTCTCCATAACGCGTATGAAGCCACTAATGATTTGACCGCCTGCTCTCTAGTCTTACAGGCTACAGATCTGTTTGTAGTACCTCCTGTGGTTCCAAAAGCAATGTGCTGTGTCACAGTGCTGAGTCTTTTATATTCTGAGTCCTCTAGGGAAGTAAAAAACTTTTGTATTCCTAGTGATCTCCTCCTTAACCTTGAGCACAGTCAAGCCTCCTACCAGACTTTCCCCAATTTCTCTTTCCTCCACCTCCAACCTATCACCAGTATACCACCATGGGAGAGTTACCCATTATTTTGTGGGTTTACTATATAACTAGGGGATACTACGCTTTTGTATTGCACAGTGCAGTATAAATATTTGTCTTTATGTTTGCCTCCCTTTCTGGACAGATCTCCTGGAGAGAAAGGAGCCATTTTATTAATACTAATCTGTTACCTGCAGCACCTAGCATAGTGCCCTGCACATGGCAAGGATTTCATAAATATTTGTAGAATAAGTGAAAAAAGTTGGACTGATTTCAGCAAATATTAATTGGTGCCTCTTCTGTAGACTTAGTGTTAGTACTTTTAAAGTCAGATAATAAGTTTTGGATTGTATTTCTTTTTTGTAATTTTTATTTATTATTTTTGGCTGTTTTGGATCTTCATTGCAGTGTAGGCTTTTCTCTAGTTGTGCAAGCAGGGGCTACTCTCTAGTTGCAGCGCTTGGGTTTTCTCATTGTGGTGGCTTCTCATCTTGCAGAGCACTGGCTTCAAGATATTTAGGCTTCAGTAGTTGCACAGGCAACTACTGACCACAGGCTCGATAGTTGTGGCCCACGGGCTTAGTTGCTCCACGGCATGTGGGATCTTCCCGGACCAGGGATCAAACCTGTGTCTCTTGCACTGGCAGGCAGATTCTTATCCAGTGTACCACCAGGGTAGTCCTGGACTGTGTTTCTTTGATATCATTGCACTTAATGCTGGGCTGCTGTGTCATACAGTTTTAAAGACATCTAAAGAGCAGGGAGGAGGATGTGTTTGTAGCTAGTGACTTAATACAATAGTCTATGTAAATACTTAGGTCTTTCCCTCATATTGTCATGGTGCTCAGTACAAGCTCATCCTTGCATTTCTTTCCTAATCAAATTGTACAAAGCTAGAGCAAAAGCTTCATGAAATTGATCATCATTTTTACTCTGGCTTCTAATCTTCCTCTCTTCCTCTCCAGGTAGCTGCCAGAGGGCTTCATCTGAAATGCAGATCTGATAATTGACTCCTCTGCTCATGACCCTTCGGTTCTTTGGTTTCCATTTTTCTGTATGTCTGTCCCTTTTGTAGCCTCCCACATCACCAAACATAAGATCTGGTTCTTAGATAGACTTCTGGAAATCCGTTGTCACCAGTAGAACTGTTCTGTATCCCTTTTGCACCTGCAGCTGACAGCACACACTGCCCTCTGTTTCAAGCATGTGGCTCCAGAGGATAAACGCACCAGCACACTGGGATGTTTATGTTCTGTGTGTCAGTCTTCTCCAAGCATCTGCCACACAGGCCCAGAAACAGAGAAGTGGTTTCAGCTATTGGCTGCCAGGGGAACAGAAGGGTTGCCACAACAAACTGGGCAAACAACCCCGAAAGTCCCCAAGAAGCATAAACTCACACTGCTAGAAAATCAAAATTAGTAAAGGATCGTGCATTTTTGATTCTCGACCTGAGCTTTGTCCCCTGCGCCCCTGTGTCGAGCATGGACTGCTTTCTGCAGCAACTGGGGCATCTGTAGGAGAGTGCATTTGAGATTCACTCAGCTTTTGAAGGATGAAGTATTTGAAATTTCTGTGCTCACCCAATAGTTGCTTTGTAGTGGCGCTGGACTGGTCTCCCCTTGGAAGCTTGGTCTTTTGACTGACGTTGATAAAGTTGGCTCCAAGGGGACCCAGCATCCTCTTTGCCCTGGCGCCACTGGGCCCGCCACCCTACCCCCTCCCCACCACTCTCTCTTCCTCCCCCTCCCTCCCGCACCACCTCTCTATCCCTCACTTGAACTGGCTGCCAGAGTTCACAGACAGCTGGGCAAAGAGTGGCTAAATCTGCCCAGCTGCCCGGGAAGCTTGGCGGCCAGGCTGAGGGAAGGAAGCATCGGCTCTCTTTGAAGGTCGGCTGCCAGTGAATCTCAGGCAGCTGGACTTCAAAGGGGACCGCCGGGCTTTCCCTCCTGTCTAGGCAGGTCATTCCACGGCACCGTGCTTCCGGTATTGGCATAGTGGCTTTCAAGTTCCTCTTCAATTAAAGAGCTGAATTGAAAGCTGCACTTGTGTCCACATTTGTGTTTTTATGTGCTATTGCCATTCTAAGATCCAAACTCCTGTTACTCCAAGCTTAGGAGTAAAGATGGATGCGAAAAGGTAGCAGCATCGCACAAGGGCAGCTCAGGAGATCCACAGCAGTCAGTAGGGTCTCCTCATTGCTAGCTGTGTCCTGTGTTATTTACCAAGCTTTAAATTACTTCAGGGACTCTAAGTGTGACCTTCTTGAGTAAAGGCTTATCAGCGTATGTTTATAGGCTGAGTTGAGCTAGTGACCTGGAATTGGGTCTGGTCGTGGACAGTGACTTTATCTGTTTCCAAAAAACTGTTGTGTTTGCTCACCCACTAGCCCTCCTTCACTGTCTTGCTGCACTTTCCTGCCTTTCACCTTCAAATTCCCTTGGTGATTGAGGGGAGGACTGGCTTAGTAAGGAAAGAGCAAGGGTGCTACACAGAGTCCAGGTCCACCTTAGTTGCAAAAGGGGGTTCGAACTGAGGGAGCCTAGAGCCAGAAGAGCCATGAGGATGTATGAGTGCAGGGGTGGTTAAAGGTGCAGGCCCCAGAGCCAGGCTGCTTGGGTTCAAATCCTGGCTCTGCCACTGGCTGACCACGTGACCTTACCTTTCTGCACCACCATGCACTCCCTGACAAACAAAGATATAATAGTGCTTATTTCATAAGGCTCTTGGAGGACTTTAAGAGGTTAATACCATGCACCTCGGACAGTGTCTAGCTCAGAGTAAATGCTATACATTTAGCATTTACTGTATTAGCTCTATTATCATGTACCACATCCCACTGACCAGGGCTAGAGGAGCTGAAAAATGACTGGTTTGTGATTTTCACTGCCCCTGTATGGATGAAAGGCTGGTAGTTTCTGCCTTAGATGGAATTCGTAATAGCATTTTTTCCTCCAGAAATTTCTAATAGTGTAAAAAAAAAAAAATGAGGTTTGAAGAAGAAAAAAGTTACTTTATGTTATCCATCTCTCCTTGCATTGCCTTTCCTGGGAGTACAAGGAGATGCAGTTCATTTAAAGCTATTATAGTAATAATCTGTACAAACCCCAAACCAGCCTAGTTTAAAACACGGCTGCAGATGTAAATATAGATATATATATATAAGTAAAAAAAAATGGTGTTTTAGTAAGGAGTACAGTTTCTAGAGTTAGAATCAAGGTTCCAATTTTTGCTCTATTCATTAGTCATATTCTTTGGGTAAGTTACCTCGCTAAGCCTCAGTTTTCTTGGTTGTTAAATGAGATGATAATTACAGGAGGCTTGGTTTAAGAATTTTAGGAAATTTCACGTTGCATCAAGTAGCAGTATGTTCAGTAACTGCACCTGTCATTATTATTACTGTTGCCATCCCCATTAGTGTTACAAGTGAAAATTATTGTTGAATCCCAAAGAAGCCTTGTTAGTTTATGTAACCATGATTTTTACAAATAGAGTGCCTCTCCCAAAGATTTTTATTCTCTGTAGATCCAAAGTCAGGAAACTACAAGCCGAATCCAGCCTGCCACCTCTTTTTATAAATAAAGTTTTGTTGGACCACAGCCTCATCCATTTGTTTCCTGTCTGTGGCTGCTTTCATACTGTCACAGCAGAATTGAATAGTTGGCAACAGAGACTTTACAGTCCCCAAAGCCTAAAATATTTACTGTCTGGCCTTTTCCGCAAAAAGTTTACTAACCCTTGCTCTAAATATATATTTCCCCAATTAAGATCTAGAGAATGTTAATTCTGTTCATGTTAGTAAGTACTTTCTGAAAAGAAGGAGGAAAAAAAAATGGTTCCATAGTGAAATAAGCTTTGGAAATGTTAGAGAAGTTGATTTATTCTAGGACTACTACTTAAAAGACCCTGGCTTTTAATCTACTAACATGCATTGTGAATCTTCAAGACAAGGCCACAGTACTCAAATAAACTCTGGTTTCCCAGGCTTACTTGGCTATAGAATGACCCCCATCCCATCCCCGACCCCTAGATCTGATGATGTTACACACAACATATTTTGGGAAACCCTGCTTTGAGACTTCTCTTTAGAAGGACTTTCTTCTTAAATCTTTCCTTTTGGTGACATAGGTGTATCCTCATTTAGACAGCTACAAAATATCATATGAGATTCTGTATTACTTCATTTTTTCCCCCAGTAAAGTCATACGTTGCTTAAAATTATAATAGTAAAATATACCAGATATTTAAAAGCTCTAATAAGATAACGGCCCCATCTTTAAATGAGTCTATATGTCTCAGAGGTTAGAAATGGAGTCTCAAAGTCCAAAGTTTCATTTCATGCTTTCTTGCAATTCTAAAAGCAGGAGTTTTTTGTAGGGCTGTAACATTTATTTGCATCCAGATTTCTGAAGCATAAATCTCGAGTGCCTAACTGGGATACCAGCTGATCTCAGCTTGGGTTTATAAGAAGGAGATTAATGTGAAGGTAACTTGTGCCCAAGCCATAAGGGGTTTGTTTTATAGACTAAAGTAAACACCTTGAATTTCAAGTTGCAAGCACATGGGGAGCCAGAAGATTCCCGAGCAGTGGCATCATGTTCTGCCTGTGACTCACAGAGCTCGGGGCTGAGCCTTCTGCAGCTGCAGCTCCCAGCTGGTCATCAGACAGAGTCCTAGGTGGTGGCACACCGCATTCACCTGGTCCCAGATGACCAGACAACATGGAATTGCAACATTGTCCAGTGCCGATTGAAGGCTGGGCTCTCTCTTTGCCAAATACAGCTGAAGAATAAATGCTAAGGTCATAACTGTTTTCTGAAATCACAGTGGTTGCAGCAGTGAACCTGGACTGAGAGTGGAGAATCCTGCTGAAAAGTTCAGCTCTGGTCATACATGCTCCCGCTCACTTCCTCCCTCCCTCCCTTCTCTTGGTGTCTCCCCTCCCCTCACCCCTCCCGTGAGTGTCCTTATTATGACATAAGTCAGTTCTTAGTCATTTTGATGCCCTTTAAACCTGGCTTATGTTTGATGCAGGAAATGTTTATGAAAGAATAAGAGGTCTTAAGTGTTTCTTCTCCTTTCCCAACTTGTGAATCATTTTAAGAAAATTCTACACTGTCTCTTCTTTTGTTATCTCTATGTTGTGTGTATAATGGGTCCTCAGTAAATGTGGTTGATGTTGTAAATATGGATCCTAAAAATTTCATTGTTATGCTATTTTATGAGAGATGATAAATGGACTTTCCAGAAACCTTTGTCAGATATCATTGTCTTTGTCTTTATTTTTTTAATAATAAAGGAAGAGAGGTAGAGAGAGGAAAGGAATGAGGAAAGGGGACAACGTCTTGGCTGGAATATAATTATCTGTTTTTAAAAAAGTTAAGAACTTGGAAACTGTCAACTTGGTATGAAATATGTTGTTTCCTTGAAACATGCTCAAAAGTTCAGAGTTTCATTTGCTATATTTATTGAGTATGTTTATCTTGTAAGCACCATGATATGTGATACATTGCATATTATGCTGTGCTCTAAGACTCATTGGGGTTCTTAGAGTTCAGATGATGAGCCTGGGAAAGAAATAATCTGAAGCTGACCTACTTGAAAGAAAGGATCAGAAATGTTATTCATCTGGTAACATAGAGAAAAGCAATTTAAGCACACAGCCTTCCCTTCTGTGTTTTCCATGAATGAGCTATTTCCAAGTATTTACCTCTCTTACTCTAATATTGTCTTCTGGAATCATTGTCTTAGTGTCAAAGAATATATAGAAGAAAAGGCTGCAACTGGATGAAAACACTCTACAACTATCTAGAGACAATAATTGTCTCAAGCAATGCCAGCAAAGATTAAGAAACATTACTAGAGAGAACTTTTGTTCTCACAGGCAGATGCAAAAGGCGAAAGGGGAGTGTAATGATTATATAAAGTACAGACATGACACAGTTGAATTAATTTTAACTGTTGGTTTGTACAGTACTCTTGCCTGGAAAACCCCATGGATGGAGGAGCCTCGTGGGCTACAGTCCATGGGGTTGCTAAGAGTCAGACACGACTGAAGCGACTTAGCAGCAGTAGCAGCACAGGACTAGTTTATGATGGTTTATTTGGTAGAGTGCTGAGGTGGGAGAACAAGAATTAACCTTCTAAAAACTTTACTAATGCTCCTGACTCATAATAATGATAGACACATATAATGCTTACTATCTGCTCCACCTTGTTCACATCCTTCATGTGTTGTATTAGTTAGCTTTTGCTGCATAAGAAACTCCCTTAGAACTTAGTAGCTTAAAACAACAAGCATTAATTATTTCTCACAGTCCTCTGGGTCAGGGGCAGATCTTCTGGTCTGAACTGACTTGGCTTCTCTGCACTTAACTAACCGCTCCATCAAGGCTGGGTATTCTAGACTGGCCTCACCTGCATGTCTGGCTATTGGCTAGCTGTCCGCTGGTACTGTGGGATGACTGGACACATGTCCCTGGTCATCCAGAAAGCATCTTGTGATTTTTCACAAGGGTTCCAAAAGCAGCTTTACAGTTCTCTGCTGTGTCTTGTTTGCTAATGTCCTCTGTTAGTTAGGGTTCTCAGAAAAGCAAATGTTAAGGCAGCATTAGATGCATAAAAGATTTGTTGCCAAATCTCCTGTAAGGGAAAAGTGTGTGGAGAGCTGGAGAGTATCAGGTGGTGATGCAGATTTGACCCCTGTGAAGGAAAGAGGGAAGCAATGAAGGAGGGCTGGCTAAGAAGAATCTCAGACTGCAGTGCAGCTCTTAGAAAACTTTGGCCAGGCCAATGGGAACTCCTTGAGCCCAAGTCAACGCAAGGCTTTGTTAGTCTGCTCTAGCTATACTGATATCCCAGTTAGCATGGTGGCTACAGTTGAGACCACTACTTTATTCAGTCTATAGTCAACAATCCATTTTTGGAAGGATGAGAATTACTGCCCCACTGAGGAGCACTGTCCATCCTCTTAAGAATCTGGCTACCTCTTTAGTCAATTGGTTTCTGCTCTGAAAATAGGGTCAGATATAGGAACAGAGCAAGAGATCATGATTTTTTTTTTTTTTGAAATTACCATCTTTAGCCTCCTGCTTCTCTATTTCTCTCTCTTTCTGATTGTAGATTTAAGCAGTACCTTTGTTGTCTGCCCATCTCTTTTACCCCTGGGAATGCCATGTTCATACAGTATATTAATTTGACTATTGCAGAATCTTTTGGGGAGATTTTGTCTAATTTTCTCTAATTGAAATGAAGACTTCATGGGAATAGGGAATTGAAAAGTACCTTTATATGACAGTTCCTATACTTTTGTATACATTATTCTCATAATCCTTACTATATATCTTCTAAGTCAGAGAAACAGGAGGAAATTATATTCAGTCTAGGCCTGTATTTTGGGGGTTCCCTGGTGGCTCAAAGGGTAAAGAATCTGCATGCAATGCAGGAGACCCGAGTTCGATCCCTGAGTGGGGAAGATCCCCTGGAGAAGGGAATGACTGCCCACTCTAGTATTCTTGCCTAGAGAATCCCATGGACAGAGGAGCCTGGTGGGCTACAGTCCATGAGGTTGAGAGAGTCGGACATGCCTGAACAACTAAGCACACATGCATGCACGCACCGGTCTGTACGTATTCTGTTGTTTACTCTTGGCATTTAAAAAAGAATCCTGGAACATTTTTAATACTGGTATAGCAAGTAACCCTCACATGTGATTGAAAATATAGAAGTGATTGGAATTGCTTGATCATCAGTTCAGTCACTCAGTTGTGTCTGACTCTTTGTGACCCCATGGACTGCAGCACGCCAGGCCTCCCTGTCCATCACCAACTCCTGGAGCTTGCTCACACTCCTGTCCGTTGTGTTGGTCATGTCATCCAACCATCTCATCCTCTGTCATTCCCTTCACCTCCTGCCCTCAATCTTTCCCAGTCTTTCCTCGGGTCTTTTCTTTTTCTTTTTACCATCTTAATCATTTTTAATGTACAGTTCAGTGGTATTAAATACATTCATAATATTGTCCGACCATCACCACCTTACATCTCCAGAACTCTTTTTATTTTGTAAAACTGAAACTCTACCCATTAAACAACGTTCCCCAACTCCTCTGTTTCCCCATCCCCCTTGCCACTCGCATTCTGCTTTCTGTGTCTATATTTGACTGTTTTCTGAGCCTCATATAAGAAGTTTCATGCAGTATTTGTCTTTTTGTGATTGGCTTATTTCACACAGAGCTCTTCTGGAAAAGGTCTGAGATCCCTGTCCCTGGACGTTTGGGACATGGCCACTTTCCCTTCCTGTATGTGCAGGCCCACCAGTTCATGACAAGTTCTCTCGCGAGGTTCCAATGGCAGCCAGGCTTCAGTAAGATTGGGGAAGAGGATACTCTGTGTTACAGTTTTTAACCCAAGCGGCAGTGTCCGGTTCCTCAGATTTCACCTTTTTGGCTTCCCTCCATTTTCCTTCACTCTCCACATAAACAAGGACTTGGGGGGCGGGGTGGGTGGTGTGTGAGCCGTGGCCCCCAAAAAGATTTTATTCTTGGTTTGATTTGAGGGACAAAAGAAATGTTTCTGAGCATAAAATTGAGCTCTGAGAAAGCCTGCTGAAAGAAAGCTGATTGCTTTTAAACTGTTTTAAAGGCGATACAACATATTTTCACAGTTTTTCTTTATCAAGCAATTTCAAGGTAAAGAGATACGATTTTGAGATTCAACCAAGATGGCATGAGTCCTGCTACTGACCTTAAGCCTAGAATGATTACTCATCTTCTCTGAATCTATTCCCTTATCTATGAAATGAAAAATGTACCTACTTGGCAAGGATTTACATGAGGAATAAAAATAGTCTATGTAATGTACCTAGTACAGTGCTTGGAACACAGCAGGTTCACAATACCATTATTATTAGCCAACACTTACTGATTGTTAGTCTCCTTTCTAAGGACTTGACCTGAACTTTCTCATTTTATCTTTACAATAACCCTATGAGGTAGGTAGTGTTATTGATTCTTCTTTTTCCCAACTGTTAGATAGCTAATAAGTGGTAGACCTAGAATTCATACTTGAGCAGTCTGACACCAGACTGTGAGACTAACCGATTTGTTTCCCTGCCTCTATTGAAAATGTTTTTTATCCTTGATCAAGGAATTAATGTGTACTAGGCTTTGGTGCTCAGAAATTAAGAAGTAGGAGCACATGTTAAATTGACTGACCGTTATATGGAGGCACTAGGCTCTAGACATTTCAAAAAGACTTTACCATTTTAGTTACTATTTAATCACTGTCTTTATCACCTCTAAGAATTCATGAAATTTTCTAGAACCCTACAACTAGAAGCTGCTTTATTTTGTATTATAATAGTGTAGCTCTTGTTTCCCAGGATTTTTTTTTCTCGTTTTTTTTTTTTAATTGCAGCTTTCCTTCTGGAAGGTAGGTTATCACATTGTTATTTATGCAAGAAACACTAATGAGATGCTGGGTTGACAGATGATACAAGATATGTGGTATCTTTGCTTCAGTTCAGTTCAGTTGCTCAGTTGTGTCCAACTCTTTGTGACCCCATGGGCTGCAGCACGCCATGCTTCCCTGTCTGTCACCAGCTCCCAGTTCAGTTCAGTTCAGTCGATCAGTCGGGTCCGACTCTTGGTGACCCCATGAACCGCAGCATGCCAGGCACCTGTCCATCACCAACTCCCAGAGTCCACACAAACCCATGTCCATTGAATTGATGATGCCATCCAACCATCTCCTCTGTTATCCCCTTCTGCTCCCAATTCCTCCCAGCATCAGAGTCTTTTCCAATGAGTCAGCTCTTTGCATCAGATGGCCAAAGTATTGGAGTTTCAGCCTCAACATCAGTCCTTCCAATGAATACCCAGGACTTTAGAATGGACTGGTTGGATCTCCTTGCAGTCCAAGGGACTCTCAAGAGTCTTCTCCAACACCACAGTTCAAAAGCATCAATTCTTCAGTGCTCAGCTTTCTTTATAGTTCAACTCTCACATCCATACACGACCACTGGAAAAACCATAGCCTTGACTAGACAGATCTTTGTTGGCAAAGTAATGTCTCTGCTTTTTAATATGCTATATAGGTTGGTCATAACTTTCATTCCAAGGAGTAACGTCTTTTAATTTCATGGCTGCAATCACCATCTGCAGTGATTTTGGAGTCCAGAAAAGTAAAGTCAGCCACTGTTTCCACTGTTTCCCAATCTATCTGCCATGAAGTGATGGAACCAGATACCATGATCTTAGTTTTCTGAATGTTGAGTTTAAGCCAACTTTTTCACTCTCTTCTTTCAGTTTCATCAAGAGGCTCTTTAGTTCTTCACTTTCTGCCAAAAGGGTGGTACCATCTGCATATCCGAGGTTATTGATATTTCACCCAGCAATCTTGATTCCAGCTTGTGCTTCTTCCAGCCCAGCGTTTCTCATGATGTATGCTGCATACAAGTTAAATAAGCAGGGTGACAATATATAGGCTTGATGTACTCCTTTTCCTATTTGGAACCAGTCTGTGGTTCCATATCCAGTTCTAACTGCTGCTTCCTGACCTGCATACAGGTTTCTCAAGAGGCAGGTCAGGCGGTCTGGTATGCCCATCTCAGAATTTTCCAGAGTTTATTGTGATCCACACAGTCAAAGGCTTTGGCATAGTCAATAAAGCAGAAATAGATGTTTTTCTGGAACTCTCTTGCTTTTTCGATGATCCAGCAGATGTTGGCAATTTGATGTCTGGTTCCTCTGCCTTTTCTAAAACCAGCTTGAACATCTGGAAGTTCACGGTTCACATATTGCTCCCAGAGCCTACTCAGACTCATGTCCATGACATCCGTGATGCCATCCAACCATCTCATCCTCCTTTGTCCCCATCTCCTCCCATCTTCAGTCTTTCCCAGCATCAGGGTCTTTTCAAATGAGTTAGTTCTTTGCATCAGGTGGCCAAAGTTTTGGAGCTTCAGCATTAATCCTTCCAGTGAATATTTAGGACTGATATCCTTTAGGATTGACTGGTTTGATCTCCTTGCAGTCCAGGGGACTCTCAAGAGCCTCCTCCAACACCACAGTTCAAAAGCATCAATTCTTCGGTGCTCAACTTTCTTTATTGTCCAACTCTCACATCCATACATGACTACTGGAAAAACCAGAGCTTTGACTAGATGGACTTTTGTCGGCAAAGTAATGTCTCTGCTTTTTATATGCTGCTAAGGTTGGTCATAGCTTTTCTTCCAAGGAGCAAGCATTTTTAAATTTTATGGCTGCAGTCACTATCTGCAGTGATTTTGGAACCCAAGAAAATAAATTCTCTCACTGTTTCCCCATTTATTTGCCATGAAGTGATGGGACCAGATGTCATGATAGTTTTTTGAATGCTGAGTTTTAAGCCAGCTTTTTACTCTCTTCTTTCACTTTCATCAAGAGGCTCTTTAGTTCCTCTTTGCTTTCTGCCATAAGGGTGGTGTCATCTGCATATCTGAGGCTATTGATATTTCTCCTGGCAGTCTTGATTCTAGCTTGTGCTTCATCTAGCCCAGCATTTTGCATGATGAACTCTGCATATAAGTTAAATAAGCAAGGTAACAATATAAAGCCTTGACGTATTCCTTTCTCAATTTTGAACCAGTCTGTTGTTCCATGTCCAGTTCTAACTGTTGTTTCTTGACCTACATACAGATTTCTCAGGAGGCAGGTAAGGTGGTCTGGTATTCTCATCTCTTGAAGAATTTTCCAGTTTGTTGTGATCCACATAGTCAAAGGCTTTAGCATAGCCAAAGAAGGCAAGACGAGGACTCACAAGGCGATGTTAGAAGGAGGGGAGTCTTGGATCCAGTTTAAGAAAGGTGTTGCAATTAGAGCCACCCAGACAAATGCACTGATGTTGCTTGTGTTGTAATGAGTCCTCACTGCTGGAGGCTCTGTGCCCATTTGCTCAGAGAGGGTGACTTTACCAGTTGGAAGTTTGTAGAGAGGGCCTTTAAAACTAGGGTTTTGTGCTTGCATTTCCCATCTCTGTGAGTGTTTGAAGCTTGATGTTCTCCAAGTCTAACATAAGGCACTTCTAAGAATAGGAAGCCTAAATAAAGGAGCTAACAATCTCAACTTCCTTAAAGAATGATGTACTTTGCCTGTGATGATTATAAAAGGTGTTAAAGGAGAAGTTGTAGCTTTAGATTTTCCATATTGTGCCAGAAGTGTTTTTCAATCACGCTGACTTTGTTTTCAAAATGTGGGTGTATTTTTCATTGCAGATTGTCCATATATTGATGTTTTATGCAAATTTAAGATCTCTGGTTATCCAGTTTATTTCACAGAATAAAACTTTTGTTATTGGTTAAAGTGAAGTAAATGGGTATTTTAAAAGCCTTTTGAATTTTTTTGCAGAATAAAAAAACTATATTCAGGTAAATTAAGATTTTACATGTAGCTATTATATATCATTTCTGTATGATGAAATAAAATATTCCTGCTACAACTGTTCTTGTCTGGATTCAGATGAGATGTTAACACTTTGCAAACAGATTCATCTTAAATTCCTCTATAAACAGGATGGCAGAGGTTGAGATGTTTAGATAGCATCACTGAATCAATGGACATGAACTTGAGCAAACTCTGGGAGATAGTGGAGGACGGAGAAGCCTGGCATGCTGTAGTCCTTGGGGTCTCCGAATTGGACATACTTAGTGACTAAAAAAGTGAAGTTAATAATTGAAGAGCAGATTTGATATAAAAATCTCAATCAAAATGAAACTACCTGCTTTCTCTTGGGTTCATGCTGAAGTTTATGTGATATGACTACTATGGGTTCTGTACCTTTTAATGTTCTGTACCCCACCTGATTGGTATATTATATGTGCATATTCAGTCGCTTCAGTTGTGTCCAACACTTTGCAACGCTATGGACTGTAACTTGCCAGGCTCTTGTGTCCATAGGATTTCCCAGGCAAGAATACTGGAGTGGGTTGTCATTTCCTACTCCAGGAGATCTTCCTGACCCAGTGATCGAACCCGTCACTTGCGTGCAGGATCGAGCCTGTCTCTTGCATCTCCTGCACTGGCAGGCCGATTGCTTAGCACTGCGCCACCTGGTGAGCTGTTAACAAAAGCCAAGTCTCTGGGCCACCTACCTGTCTTACTAGTCTTTTATAGCCCAGGAAAAGTATTTCTTCTTGTTTCCTCTTCCTATATCTAGAGTTACATTATTACAATCATTGATCTCATATAGAACCGCATATCTGACTAAATGCTTCAGGTTGCTTAATCATCATTATTTTTGCCAGAGGCCCAGTCACACATTTGGTGATAACAAGAAATAACAGTTTTGTAAAAGAGGTGATATAGAAACAATATAGTTAGCAGTATTAGTAAGGTCATAAGTAAGAATTTAAGTCAAGGACTTCCATTAGGTACAGGTACTTAAGGTACTTAATTCTCTGTGCTTAGTTTTCTAATCTGTAAAATGCAGGTAATCTTGCAGAGTAATTGAGAACACCATAGGCAAAGATAGCGAAGGCTATAGTGCCTTGGATATAGTAAGCATTGAGTAAGGCTAGCTGTCGTCATTATCAGCAGCCTTATCCTACGTGTGCACTAAAGATGGTTCAAGACTTACAGCCACATGCAGTGTCTGACATATACTAGGAAGGTGATGATATTTTTGTGTTAATAATATATTCATTAGTAAGTTTTATTTATATTTATTCATTCAGATAGCTATAGGAAGTAAAGTGAAGTCTCTCAGTCGTGCCTGACTCTGCGACCCCATGGACAGTAGCCTGCACCAAGCTCCTCTGTCCATGGGGTTTTCAAGGCAAGAGGACTGGAGTGAGTTGCCATTTCCTTCTCCAGGGAATCTTCCCAACCCAGGGATCGAACCCAGGTCTCTCATTGTAGACAGATGTTTTACCGTCTGAGCCACCAGGGAAGAGTCAACTATAGGAAATGGTCCCTAAAACTTTATAAGTATAAGAAGAAGAACTAAGTGTGGGGCTAATCTTGTGTTGCTCAGAGCTTGCTGAGGGAGTCTGAAAAATACCTCCTACTAGAACTTAACCTTGTCTCTTCCTTTCTCTTATTAAAGCAAATGGATGTTTTAAAAGCCCTTTGAATTTTTCCAGAATTAAAAAAAAACATTCAGGTGAAATTATAGCTGTTATGTATCATTTTCTGGATGATAAAATATTCTTGCCACAAAACTGTTCTGCTTGGGATTCAGATGAGAAGTTAGCACTTTACTTGTCTTTGCAAACAGGTTCATCCGAAATTCCACTATAAACAAGCTCATGACCCAGGCACAGATACTTCTTGCGTGACTTTTTCCTATGATGGTACTGTCCTTGCTTCTCGTGGAGGTAGGTTAAAAGCTTTCTCCTTGATGTGTTTCTATATGTAAAATGATCATATTTAGTGCTAACAACTATCACACTAATAGCACTTAGTAAAGCTAGCTGTGCTTTTGTTAATGGCCTTTGCCAGTGTAGTTTTTTTTATTACAATGCATTCTCAGCATGGCAATATTATTTTATTGGAAATTACCAAGGAAAATTGAGAAAATATGTACTTTTTGCCCAAGTTTCAATTTTACCTCCAAATTTCATCAGTGTTTGGAACCTCTGAGGATGACCTCTGCTTTTACATGATGGAATTTTGTAGATGATATTCTGTTTTCTATATTATTTTATAGTTCTGGGTCTGGTATTTCAAACTCTTCTATTTGCTGACCATTAAGGTTTTTTCAGTTTAAACACTAACTCAATTTAGTTAATAAAAAGTTGTATATCTGGATGTTATTTTTTAAATAGTTACTTAAGCCTCTGTGATCATATTGTATTGACAAGTTGACTTATTCACACTCACATGGTTGAATGTAGGTTGTTTCTAACTTTTGCTAAATCTTTCTCAAAGGAATAAGTGGTATACAAGGAAATAAGAGAATAGTAAGGGTAGCTTATGAACAAAGCATTAGGGGGAAGTGTTGGATGTGTCTGAGAATCTTCTAATAGGCCTATTTTGGGGAGAGGAAAGAATCAGGCTTTAGGAGGTTGGAGCTATGTTTTAGATGGCCTTAAATATCACATAAAGGATTCAGTCTTTATTCCATAGACCAAACGAATCTAGCAATGTTTTATTTATTCTCTCACATAGTTTATTCACATCATTCATTTTCTCTTAACTACTGTATGTTGAGTGACCACTCTGAGCTAAGCATTATGCTAGGTGCTTGGTATAAACTGTGGACATCACAACAGAGTTCCTTTCTGAAAGAAGAAAAGACCCTGATGCTGGGAAAGATTGAAGGCGGGAGGAGAAGGGGACGACAGAGGATGAGATGTTTGGATGACATCAGCGACTCAATGGACATGAGTTTGAGTAATCTCTGGGAGTTGGTGATGGACAGGGAGGCCTGGCGTGCTACTGTCAATGGGGTCGCAAAGGTTTGCACATGACTGAGCTACTGAACTGAACTGATAGGGTTTAGTGAAAGCAAGGAAGACAGACATAGCACGGCTTTCCCCTTAGTTTAACTGGTCCGTGTTCCTTTACCCTTGGGGAATCCATTCCAATTCTTTCTTTCCAGGAACTCATATATTTTACCCTCATGTAATTTTAAAAATCAGAGCACATGTACATGTATTTTCTATTTATGGTATACATGGCAAAATGGATATGCATAAAAATATATATTTTGGCTTGGCAGTTCTAACCTATTTTTTGTTTTGTTTTAAAAAACTTTTTATTTTGTGTTGAAATATAACCGATTAGCAATGTTGTAATAGTTTCAGATGGATAACAAAGGGACTCAACCATACATGTACATGTATCCATTCTCCCCCAAACTCCCCTCCCATCCAGGCTGCCACATAACATTCAGCAGAGTTCCCTGTGCTATACAGTAGGATCTTGTTGTCTAACCTGCTATCTGAGTCCTCAGATGACTCTTACTTAATACTATATACTATATTCTTTGTGGGTTTCCCAGGTGGCATTAGTGGTAAAGAACCCACCTGCCAGTGCAGGAGTCATAAGTGACGCGGGTTCAGTCCCTGGGCCAGGAAGATCCCCTGGAGGAGAGCATGGCAACCCATTCCAGTATTTTTGCCTAGAGAATCCCATGGATAGGAAGCCTGGGGGACTGTGGACCATAGGGTCACAAAGAGTCGGACACGACTGAAGTAGCTTAGCACATATGCACACGCTATACTCTTTACTTACAAGCAGTGATTTTTAGCCCAAGAGTATATCTGAATCTCCAGGAGGGTTTTTAAAATGCTAAGTGCACTACTTGAAAATTCTCACAGTCATGCATTCTTACATCTCTAGAGTGGTACATCCAAATCTCCTGGGTAGAGTGGGGAGAGACAAGGGGAATAAGAGAGGAGCATACTTTAAAAATTCTTCCTGTAGGGTTTGAAATAGGTCAACCCTACCCAGTTGGCTGTTATTGTCTTAGAAGTATGAGATTTTCATTCCATTTCAGTCAAAGACATTTTAGTGATAATTTTTCCTTTCCCCTTCCATCCTATACTAGCTATTGGGTAACATGTCATCAGCAGAACATGTCTGCTGTAGTCCATCATTTTCTTTCCTGGATGTATAGAATATGCCAGATGGACATTTCTCTGTTCAGCAAAGTCCCCGGGGTGTTGTGAGGTGCTCCTGCTAGCTCCAGAACTGCCAGGATAGCTAAACTGTTTAATACAGATTAATGTGTTTTTTGTTGTTGTTGTTGTTGTTTGAGCATTGTGAGGATGGGTAACTTTTTTAAAAAAGGCTGAAAGCAACATTATGGATGTTACCAAGTTCTTCCAGTATAAGCAGGTCTCTCTCCAGCCAGTTGTGGATTAGTGCACCTGCCAAAAGATGGATTTCAGAGCAGGGTCACAGGAGAGAGAATGGGGACTTTTATTGAACTCTCTACTCATCTCACTTGCATCTGATACTAATTCCTTATTGGACCCCAGGGACTGAGGCAGGTCTCAGCTGTAGACACTGGGGAGCAAGAACAGCAAAGGTATTACTTATAAGAGTTCTGGCTTTCATTATGGATAGGAATTAGTTAGTAGCCTTATAGAAATATTTCAAAAGTGATTCTTTAAAGAATATTCATTATACTTTAAATGGCTTGGAAAAGCTGTACTCGCCAGCAAGGTGAAGAATGAGAGGCACAGATCGAGTTACCCTGCAGGAACGGAATCACGTGGCTCACCCTCATTAATGTTAATGGATATTTTCACCCACACACAAGTGGGAAAAGAATCTGTTGTGAATTGCACTATTTTCAGTCCTGATGGTTGTTAAATTAATATCTTCTTAAGAAGTAAGTTTTGCACAAATACACCACAGGGAAACTACCATCTGCTGTGCAGACAGTCACTCTTCAGAGATTCTCCAGGGTTCCTCCTAGCCTACAGATGCTACATCAATCTAGGAAGTACCTTCTAGGAGGCTAGTTCATTATCCTGTACCTTTCTACTGTTCTCAGGCTCCCCAGTTAAACAGTAAAACATGTTATGTGCATCCGCTTCCTTCTTCCTTCCCTCCTGTCTCTTCCCTTTCTCTCTCCCTCCCTCCCTTCCTCCCCCACCTCCTCTCTCCCGTCCTCTTCTTAAAGTTATATACTAAGTTTAGCAAATTCTAAACATGGAACTGTTTCTTTTCTTTTTTTTTTTTTAGCAAAATTTATTCTCTGTCTCTTTTTTTTCTCATTTCTCTATCAGGTGATGATACATTAAAATTATGGGACATCCGACAGTTTAATAAGCCACTCTTTTCTGCCTCGGGTCTTCCCACAATGTTCCCAATGTAAGTAGCATATTTTTAATATTTGATAAGCACAGGAGAATTGTAAAGTAACTTCTTCATGTTAATTTATAGTAGATGTCTTAGATCATCTAGAAAAGGGACTAGAGAGTGACTGAAATAGGTTTTTGAAAGATGCATTTTATTTTTCCTTTCATTTTGTACGTTCTTCAGAATATAAGATTTTATTTTTGAAGTTGAAATGATGTATGTTCATGTGTTTGTGTGTGTGAATATATACATTGTTTGCACATATAGGGTCTTGAGATAGTAAAAACATTTTCAAGGATTGTTCTTTTGATAGTGGATAAATGACAGAGTAGGCCTGTCTTTATTTTAAAATTTGAATCCTCATACCATTAAACATTCAAAAAACTAAAATCATGGCATCTGACTTCATGGCAAATAGATGGGGGAAAAGTGGAAACAGTAACAGATTTTATTTTCTTGGGCTCCAAAATCACTGCAGACAATGACTGCAGCCATGAAATTAAAAGTTGCTTGCTCTTTGGAAGAAAAACTATGACAGACCTAGACAGCATATTAAAAGCGGAGATATCACTTTGCTGACAAAGGTCCATCTAGTCAAAGCTGTGGTTTTTCCAGTAGTCATATATGGATGTAAGAGTTGGACCATAAAGAAGGCTGAGCACCAAAGAATTGATGCTTTTGAACTGTGGTGCTGAAGAAGACTCTTGAGAGTCCCTTGGACTGCAAGGAGATCCAACCAGTCAATCCTAAAGGAAATCAACCTTGAATATTCATTAGGGAGACTGATGCTGAAGATGAAGCTCCAGTATTTTGGCCACCTGATGTGAAGAGCTGATTCATTGGAAAAGACCCTGATGCTGGGAAAGATTGAGGTCAAAAGGAGAAGTGGGTGACAGAGGACAAGATGGTTGAATAGCATCACCAACTCGATGGACATGAGTCTGAGCAAACTCTGGGAGATAGTGAAGGACAGGGAAGCCTAGCGTGCTGCAGGCCATGGGATCTCAAACAACCAGACATGACTTAGTGACTAAACAACAACAACCATGAAAGCGATTTTTCATAGTTACTGAACTTTTATCTATTATGTCCTCAATTTCTCTCATCATCATTCCAATCAATAATTTGGTAACCTTCACTTATTCAGATTGTCTTGCTCTGGGTAGGTGAACACTGTAATCTCCTTTCTGCTAGGTTGATAACTGAAGCTTTAAAGATTTTTCTGCAAGCAGCTGAGGTTTGGATTTGATCTCTAAGTCCCACAGTTGGTGCCTAAGCAAAATTTTCTATTTAGGTTGAAATAAAATTTTACATCTGTATTAAATGAGGACCAGCAAGGAGAGCACAATGGTAATGGAAGCAGCAAATGGAGGAAGCTGTATAATATCAGAGTACTAACTCCAACATGGCCTGTGGCCCATGGTGTTTATCTGTTAAAACAAACAGATGGACAAACAAATGTGAATTTACAGCCAATATGAATGTTTTGAGCCTAGTGCCTGCCACAAGTAATGCTAACTGTATAATGTCTTTGGCTCATGTCTTAGGTTATTCACAGTCAGATGGCTGGACCTCTCATCCTCAAGAGCTGTTGAATCATAGCCATCAGTTAGGTTCCAGCGGTGCAGGCAGCTCAGTGCTTGACTTGACAAAACTCAAATTATCTGAGAGGTAGTCCTAATGAAAATAGTTCTCAAACTGGTCAAAATCATTACCACTTAGCCATTAGTCATACACTGTCTGTTTGTGTATAGACAGGATCAATGTCAGTATTGAGTTTTTCCCACAGTCTGTTTACAGTAAAAGATATTATAATATTTAGAAATTAGGGCACAGATTCTGGAGTCAGACTATTCGAACCCGAGCTGCACCACTTACTTTTGTGATCTTGGACAAGATTCATTTAACTTCTTTCTGCCTCAGTTTCGTCATCAGTAAAATGGGGAAATTAATGAAGTGCCTGATGTATTATAAACCCTGTATAAGAGTTGTCTCTTATTACAGTGATGTTGTCTATGTTTTATTTAACTCACTCATTACTGCTGCTTTGTTGTGGGGTCATAAGCCTAACCTTATAAACTCTTGTTGTCTGTAGGACTGACTGCTGTTTCAGTCCAGATGATAAACTCATAGTCACTGGGACGTCTGTTCAAAGAGGATGTGGCAGCGGCAAGCTTGTTTTCTTCGAGCGCAGGACTTTCCAAAGGGTGTATGAAATAGACATCACAGATGCGGTATGTACTTTCTTTCCTCCCAGCCTTGAGAAGAAAGTGAAGCTTGCCTCCTAGCCATCTTTGGTTTTGGTTTTGAAACAGAACGTAAGCTCTTGCCCTTCCAGTGCAATGGTAGATGCTTTTTTTCTCCAGTACAGAAATTATTGGTAAGTACATTGCAGAGTGGCTTACCTACACTTCACCCGCTCCTGACCCAGTGTTTCCTGTGGGCACACACCATAGTCAGAATTTCAGCTGGGCCTGGGATGTTTACCCTCTCTACCAACCAATTTCAGGAGAGGAGAGGCAGATCATCATGTAGCATACAGAAGGAAGCATCCCACAGTGTGCGTGTTTATAAGGATTCAGGGATTATGGACAGAGTGAAAAGTTATACCCTCAGAATGTGATGAAGCATATCATTATTTGAAATCTTTGACAGAATTTTCCTTGTCAGAGTTGTCATTGAGGTAAGGTGCGGCTTCCACTGAGTTTAATTTCTATTTAGTTATTGGAAGTTTAAAGCATTACAGATTTTGCTACCAAATCCCCACCCCCTTAGGTTTTCTTTACATATGTATGTAAGTAGTAAAACGCTACCATGTGAGCATGCAGGCATTCATTCATTCATTGATATCTAGAGACTGGAGCCGTATGTAATATAGTGATAGTGAAGATTCCCAGAAGAAAATCTGAGCTCCTTTAAAGTCTTTTAAAGTATGTAGTATTATTTAGATGGGAAGGCAAATCATTGTTATTTTTTGAGTACAAAACAGGCCAGTTAATGTCTGTGCAGATTTTCTTTGGCTCACTATCAGATCCTTTTCGTAATATCCTATGTCTTAAACATTGCTCTTCTATAGGTTTCTCCCATTGTTTCAGCTCTTTGTAAACAATTGAGACATACCATGTACTTACATGATTCAGACAATCAGACCACTGTTTTTAAATCACCAGCAAAAAATTCCTGTCTCCAATATTCTAATATTACTATGGAGTCTTAAATTGTAGGCCCTAAATTTGAAGCCATGGTGTAGTTAGTTAGAGACAGTGAACTGACAGTGAGACTATTTCTAGATGAGTGCCTAAGATTTATAGATTCTAATCTCATGACATAATTTGAAATATGCCAGCACAAATAATACTTTGTTCGGGTGCATCCTAAAGCCAACTGAAACACTGGAATCAAAGAAAAACACTCTTTAAAAAAATTTTTTTCTTTATTTAAATTGGAGGCTAATTACTTTACAGTGTTGTAATGGTTTTTGCCATACATTGACATGAATCAGCCATGGGTGTACATGTATCCCCCATCCTGAACCCCCTTCCTACCTCCCTCCCCATCCATCCTTCAGGGTCATCCCAAGTGCACTGGCCCTGAGCGCCTTGTCTCATGCATCGAACCTGGACTTAAATTAAGTCTTAATTTAATTGTCTTTAACTTTAATCTCAAAATATGAAATTATTATGATTGGTCACTCCAGAAATAAGATGTTTGTTTTTTTAATGGCTCTTGATGACTATGCCTCTCAATATTTGTTATTCATGGGGTTATATTTTTAAGATATAATCTGAATTGAAATGTAAACAAATTAAGGGATATAGAAGTATGATTGTACTTTTAAAGACATGTGGATTGATGTCTTAAGTTTACAAATCATGCTGTTTGTTGTGTTGCTCTGAATTGCTTTTCTAGCTAGATCTTTTTCTCTATAGCAATTACCACCACTTCACCTATTATATATTTGATTTTTGTCTGTCTGCTTCCACCAGGATGTAAGCCCATGAGGGCAGAAAGTTTGTCTGTTTTGTCCACTGCAAAACCCCAATGCTTAGAACAGTGCCTAGCACGCAGATGGCGCTTGTTTATTGAATGAATGACTGGTATACTTGGGAAGTGAGAGTAATGCATGTTGTAGATCGCAGGTGTGTCTTTGAGGAGTAAGGCAGGAGAGAAATATCTGGAGATGGAAAGGTAAACTGACTTTGTATACCATGATAAGAAAGTGACTTTATCTTATGGCCCCCTCCCTTTTTTTAAGCAAAGGAATAACACATTCAGAACCAGGTTTTAGAAGTTAATTTTTATTGAAGTGTGAAAGTGAGATTTCCAAAATATAGTATTTATTTATAGTAATTTAGGAGACTGGGTCAATCAATGTTCCCTATGATTAAAAAAAAGGTTTTAGAAGAAAGACACTGAGTCTGTCGGTGATATGTTGAATTTAAAGTCCTTTAGGATGTCTGGGTGGAGATGTTCAGTAGACAGATGAGTAGATAACTTTGGTGCTTTAGAAGAAAAAAAAGCACAGTTTGGGGAAGAAGTATTTATGGTTCACAGTTGAAATGGTGGTGGTTGATTAGTTTCATCACAGAAAAGGGCATAAAGGTTAGAGGAGATGAGCTCTGGGAAACCAGAGCATTTCAGGGATGAGCAAGTGAAAAGGAACAAACAGAAGAGTGAGTTCATTAAGGAAATAGAATTTACCATATATTGAATTATCTTAAGAAAGTCAGAAAACAGATTTTGAGATCATTTTAATAGATGGATGAAGAGAGAGCTTCAAATAGGGACAACACCATACACATTAAAGTGGCCTTTTAAATTATTGATTTAGGATTTGTCTGGGTTTTGTTGTTGTGGTTTTTTTTTTTTTTTTTGGTTGTTAACATCAGACAGCATTGTTTTCTGTTTATATTGTAAAATGGTCTGGTAAAGGGATTTTAAACTGCCCCTTTAATCTTTTTTCTCAAGTTTTAAATCTTCTTGAAATGTAAGAAGATAAACAAATTCATTATTTGGGATGGATAAAGAGACTGGACACTTTGCTAGAGGGACCAAAACCCACCTCTTTTATTTAATTGTATTTTTGTCATTAAAAGCCAGGTATGGATACCATGATATTGAGGGAGTGGAATGAAGTGGGAAATTGAGATTGACATGTAACACTACCATGTATAAAATAGGTAACTAATGACAACCTGCTATTTAGCTCTAACTCTACTCAGTGCTCTGTGGTGACTGAAATTGGAAGGAAATCCAAAAAGAGAGTATATATGTATACAGATAGCTGATTCACTTTGCTGTACAGCAGAAACTAACATAACATTGTAAAAGCAACTATATTCCAATAAAAATTAATTTTAATAAATAAAACCCTGGTTCTCAAATCCCTGTTGCAAGAAATGTCAATATAACTATTAAGGAACAAAAACACCAGAATTGTCATTTCTTTGGAAATGCCACACACTGGTAGAATAAGGTATTTATGCTCTATTGAGTTTTAGACAGAAGACAGCATCTCATAGTCTTAACATCAGCATCTAGTTGTTCGCTGTTTTGACCTGGCACAGGCAGTGGATGTGTCAGGTCTGTCCTGAAGCCATTTACTTCAGGAAGTATGATTTTCTCACAGTCTTTTTAAAAACTAAATAAATCTCTAGATAGTTAGATACTGGAATGCCAAGCTCACAACGTAAATAGGGAACCAAACACTGTTTTCAGTTAGAGAATGTTAATCTGTATAATTAATTTCCTAATAACTACAAACTGCCCTGTAATCTTCACAGTAAATATCTTTTAAAAATACAACAATTATATTTTCCATATTTATTTTTGAAACAAATTTTTAAAAAATGTTTTAGTTATGCACTGCACTGTCATATTTTTTGAAAATTTTTCTTTCTCTGTTCAGTGTAGAGAATCTCAACACTCTTCAACTAGCAGATGACAAATGTCTGCTACCGCTAAGTCACTTCAGTCGTGTCCGACTCCTAGTGACCACATGGACTGCAGCCTACCAGGCTCCTCTGTCCATGGGATTTTCCAGGCAAGAGTACTGGAGTGGGGTGCCATTGCCTTCTCTGACAAATGTCTAATATTTACTAATTTTACTCTGTGCTGTTTGTAGACATCTTACAGTTCTGTTGAAATTATTTTTTTCCTTTGTAGTCTAATTTTGTTTCTTCAAGTTGAAAAAAATGCATATTCTCATTTATCATCTAATTCTTTGTAATTTGAATAATGTGCATAGCCTCTTTTTTAAGATAAATTCCAGAATATAATTTGATCGTAAGTTTATAAGCTTGCTTTTGTGTTTGTGTAAGAGGGGACCCTAGAGTTTTTATATATTGTGTAAACAGCATTCATTACTCTATTTTATGTGGGGAAAGCATTGGAGAAAAGGGATGGACAAAATGTAATTTGAGATGACCTTTTTTTTTTTAAGTAATTACGTTTAGAAGAAACATAGGAAATTTTCAATCCTTACAAAGTTCCAAGTATTTCGGGAAGTGCTTTGAAATACATTTTAAACCATTGTTAGCTTAGTGATTTTGCTTCAACCTATACTTTGTTGCAGAATACCTAATAGAATTTCCTTTTTCCCTCATATAAATAAATCAAGGGACATGGTGTATGCAATTGTGCTGGCATATTACCACTGACACTTTCACCCAAGCATAGTGAAATAAAGCTGGTTTGACCTGGCATTATTGAAATGGGGCCTCTTTTCCTCAGTTACTTTGGACAGTAATTTAAGAGATACTTACTTCCCTTAAGTAAGGAGGAAAAAGAAATTTCCGACTTGATCCTGACTTTTCTTCTAGTTTGTTTGTTTGCCTAAACCATTTTTTGAGGAACCTCAATGTCTGTGAACACTGACCAAACAAAGTGAGGAGAAGAAAGAGAATAACTAAACCTCTATTTTTAAAACATCGCTATAGCATCTAGCACAGCTGAGCTAGCATTTGGCTGCTGAACAGAAGGGAAGGTTAGAGACACTTGATTTGGCATTTTCAACTAGACTGCCTTAGGCATTTCAAAGTTGGTTGAGAATCCTAGTACCTGTATAAGAAAGATTGTAGTAAAGGTCTTTTAAGGAAGACAAGAATTCATTTGTGATTATTTAAAGAGTTGACTCATTGGAAAAGACCCTGATGCTGGAGGAAAAAGGGACGACAGAGGATGAGATGGCTGGATGGCATCACTGACTCGATGGACATGAGTTTGAGTAAACTCTGAGAGTTGGTGATGGACAGGGAAGTCTGGCTTGCTGCGATTCATGGGGTGGCAAAGAATCGGACACGACTGAGCGACTGAACTGAACTGAACTGGAAGAATATTTGATTATCTTTAGGAACATTTTTAATCATTGAAGAGACCAGATGGCAAAGAACAAGGATTATTGTAGAGTTCTGTCTCTTTCTACCCTTGTTTGTTCTCTGGAATATTTTCCTCGGAGAGATGAAATTTGGATTCTGCACACTTACTTAATGCCTACCTATCTACAGGCTATTTTCTCTACCCCTTAATTATCACGTGCAAAGTACACTATTATTGTTAAAATTATGTTAAGTAATAGTTTATATATTTACCAAAAGGTGGGAAAGTTTCTTATTTCAGACCTATTTATCTGACTTATAAAGATAGCCTACTGCATAAGAAGGTAAGGTCCATACTGTGAAAAAGAGATTGTTTTAAGAAAACAAAAATTTCCATAAAAATACCAACTGTGTTTCCTTCTTTAATTTAGGTGAAGTTTTGAAGAGAACTTGAGTTCGCATTGTTTTTCTTCACTTTGTAAGATCTGATTCTTGATATGTACATATATTCTTCCCATATATATTGCAGTCAGGGCTATATCAGATTAGCCTTTTCTATATATAATGTTATTTACTTATTTTGGCTCTGCTGGATCTTTGCTGCTGGCAAGTGGGGAGCGGGGGGCTGCTCTCTAGTTGCGGTGGATGTGTGGCCTTCCCATTGCGTTGGCTCCCCTGTTGCAGAGCACAGGCTCTAGGGCACCAGCTTCAGTGGTTGCAGCTCCCTGACTTTAGAGCGCAGGCTCAGTAGTTATGGCACATGGACTTAGTTGCTCCATGACATGTTCAATCTTTCCAGATCAAACCCTTATCTCATGCATTGACAGGCAGACTCTTCACCATTGAGCCACCAGGGAAACCTCGATTAGCTTTTTTTTTATTTTGAGTTTTTCTGATTATAAAAGTAGTATAACAGTATAGAAGGGATCACTAAGAAAGTATCATATCTTATCATATTACCCGTAGACTATACCAAGTATGACATTTACATTAATAAATTTTGATGTCCAAAAAATTGCTATATGTGTTAATATATAATATGACATGTAACATATAAAATGAAAGGATTACCACTTGCATTTTATATAAAAGTTTTTGTGTTCTTATCAGTCCAGTTCAGTTCAGTAGCTCAGTCGTGTCCGACTCTTTGCGACCCCATGAATCAATCGCAGCACACCAGGCCTCCGTGTTCATCACCAACTCCCGGAGTTCACTCAGATTCACATCCATCAAGTCCGTGATGCCATCCAGACATCTCATTCTCTGTCGTCCCCCTTCTCCTCCTGGCCCCAATCCCTCCCAGCATCAGAGTCTCTCAATGAGTCAACACTTCGCATGAGGTGACCAAAGCACTGGAGTTTCAGCTTTAGCATCATTCTTCCAAAGAAATCCCAGGGCTGATCTCCTTCAGAATGGACTGGTTGGATCTCCTTGCAGTCCAAGGGACTCTCAAGAGTCTTCTCCAACACCACAGTTCAAAAGCATCAATTCTTTGGCACTCAGTCTTCTTCACAGTCCAACTCTCACATCCATACATGACCACAGGAAAAACCGTAGCCTTGACTAGACAGACCTTAGTCAGCAAAGTAATGTCTCTGCTTTTCAATATACTATCTAGGTTGGTCATAACTTTTCTTCCAAGGAGTAAGCATCTTCTAATTTCATGGCTGCAGTCACCATCCGCAGTGATTTTGGAGCCTCAAAAATAAAGTCTGACACTGTTTCTACAGTTTCCCCATCTATTTCCCATGAAATGATGGGACCGGATGCCATGATCTTTGTTTTCTGAATGTTGAGCTTTAAGCCAACTTTTTCGCTCTCCTCTTTCACTTTCATCAAGAGGCTTTTTAGTTCCTCTTCACTTTCTGCCATAAGGGTGGTGTCATCTGCATATCTGAGGTTACTGATATTTCTCCCGACAGTCTTGATTCCAGCCTGTGTTTCTTCCAGCTCAGCGTTTCTCATGATGTACTCTGCATATAAGTTAAATAAGCAGGGTGACAATATACAGCCTTGACGTACTCCTTTTCCTATTTGGAACCAGTCTGTTGTTCCATGTCCAGTTCTAACTGTTGCTTCCTGACCTGCATACAGATTTCTCAAGAGGCAGGTTAGGTGGTCTGGTATTCCCATCTCTTTCAGAATTTTCCACAGTTTATTGTGATCTACACAGTCAAAGGCTTTGGCATAGTCAATAAAGCAGAAATAGACGTTTTTCTGGAACTCTCTTGCTTTTTCCATGATCCATCGGATGTTGGCAATTTGATCTCTGGTTGCCTTTTCTAAAAGCAGCTTGAACATCAGGAGTTCACAGTTCATGTATTGCTAAAGCCTGGCTTGGAGAATTTTGAGCATTACTTTACTAGCGTGTGAGATGAGTGCAATTGTGCAGTAGTTTGAGCATTCTTTGGCATTGCCTTTCTTTCGGATTGGAATGAAAACTGACCTTTCCAGTGCTGTGGCCACTGCTGAGTTTTCCAAATTTGCTGGCATATTGAGTGCAGCACTTTCACAGCATCATCTTTCAGGATTTGAAACAGCTCAACTGGAATTCCATCACCTCCACTAGCTTTGTTCATAGTGATGCTTTCTAAGGCCCACTTGACTTCACATTCCAAGATGTCTGGCTCTAGATTAGTGATCACATCATCATGATTATCTGGGTCGTGAAGATCTTTTTTGTACAGTTCTTCCGTGTATTCTTGCCACCTTTTCTTAATATCTTCTGCTTCTGTTAGGTCCATACCATTTCTGTCCTTTATCGAGCCCATCTTTGCATGAAATATTCCCTTGGTATCTCTAATTTTCTTGAAGACATCTCTAGCCTTTCCCATTCTGTTCTTTTCCTCTTATTTCTTTGCATTGATGCTGAAGAAGGCTTTCTTATCTCTTCTTGCTATTCTTTGGAAGTCTGCAGATGCTTATATCTTTCCTTTTCTCCTTTGCTTTTCACCTGTCTTCTTTTCGCAGCTATTTGTAAGGACTCCCCAGAGAGCCATTTGGCTTTTTGCATTTCTTTTCCATGGGGATGGTCTTGATCCCTGTCTCTCGTACACTGTCACAAACCTCATTCCATAGTTCATCAGGCACTCTATCAATCAGATCTAGGCCCTTAAATCTATTTCTCACTTCCACTGTATAATCATAAGGGATTTGACTTAGGTCATACCTGAATGGTCTAGCGGTTTTCCCTGCTTTCTTCAATTTAAGTCTGAATTTGGTAATAAGGAGTTCATGATCTGAGCCACAGTCAGCTCCTGGTCTTGTTTTTGTTGACTGTATAGAGCTTCTCCATCTTTGGCTGCATAGAATAGAATCAATATGATTTTGGTGTTGACCATCTGGTGATGTCCATGTGTAGAGTCTTCTCTTGTGTTGTTGGAAGAGAGTGTTTGCTATGACCAGTGCATTTTCTTGGCAAAACTCTATTAGTCTTTGCCCTGCTTCATTCCGCATTCCAAGGCCAAATTTGCCTGTTACTCCAGGTGTCTCTTGACTTCCTACTTTAGCATTCCAGTCCCCTATAATGAAAAGTACATCTTTTTTGGGTGTTAGTTCTAAAAGGTCTTGTAGGTCTTCATAAAACCGTTCAACTTCGGCTTCTTCAGTGTTACTGGTTGGGGCATAGACTTGGATAACTGTGATATTGAGTGGTTTGCCTTGGAAACGAACAGAGATCATTCTGTCGTTTTTGAGATTGCATCCAAGTACTGCATTTTGGACTCTTTTGTTGACCATGATGGCCACTCCATTTCTTCTGAGGGATTCCTGCCCACAGTAGTAGATATAATGGTCATCTGAGTTAAATTCACCCATTCCAGTCCATTTTAGTTCGCTGATTCCTAGAATGTCGATGTTCACCCTTGCCATCTCTTGTTTGACCACTTCCAATTTGCCTTGATTCATGGACCTGACATTCCAGGTTCTTATGCAGTATTGCTCTTTACAGCATCGGATCTTGCTTCTATCACCCGTCACATCCACAACTGGGTATTGGTTTTGCTTTGGCTCCATCCCTTCATTCTTTCTGGAGTTATTTCTCCACTGATCTCTAGTAGCATATTGGGCACCTAATGACCTGGGGAGTTCCTCTTTTGGTATCCTATCATTTTGCCTTTTCAAATAGAAGAGAATATTATTTTCTTAAATCCAAAGAGATTGAAGAGAGAGAAATGTATATAAGGGGCCATGAAGTAACAGGCCCTTCATGAATCTAGCTGTTTATATAACTTACTAAGTGTAGGGGACATGCTGACTCTTCACATTGCAGTTACCCCATGTTATTTGTACACGTGAAGGAGAGCAGAAAGGCCATTCAAATGAATGGATATTCCAGGGAGTCCTCAGAATTGGCTTTGGAATGTGTCTTTGTTCTCATATTTGAATACATATATTGCTAGTCTGGGAATTTACTCCGAACTTAATGAATTAATGAAGCTGTGCCTGTGAACGCTTGTCTCTGAAGGAGCTGAAGAACTCCTCTGTTCTTCCGATTTGTACTGGGAATAGACTAATGATCTTTCTTACTAGTCCCAGCTCGGGGTGAATCTCACCTCTTTAAATGTTTTCTAGAAATAGACAAGTCAAGCGGTCTCTTTGCCCAATCAGGAACTTCAGGAAAATAGTACACAGAGGGAACTTGAGCGGCAATGCAAATGCCAACTGAAAATGAAAGAAAGACTATATTTGGCATTTATCTGCTTTCTGAAATACAGTGAAACCTTTTTTAATGTGAAGCACAGGGAATGGAAAAAAATGGGCTTTGAGTTAAACTAGCTTTCCATTATCTGATTTTTATTAAAGAGCAATCAGGCTGCTTGGTTGGCTAGGAAATAGCAGTTGCTTTGAATTATGTATTATTTTGAATAAAGCAATATTATTTGAATAAAGCTTAATGAAATTCACTTTCTTGGGACGATTAAACAATGTAAATTCTAGATGGATCCTGATCAGTATGTTTGTATTTAGTAAAATGTGTCTCTTCTCCCATTGCCAAGTGATACGACAGTATACTCAACCTAGGTTTATTGAGAATTTGCTCACTGGGAAAAAAAGAGTGTGTGTTCACTGTGTATTTCCTGGCCTTTTGAGGTATATTAATATTTGATAGTGAACCTGGGAGTAAATAGAGGATGATGGAGTTTCAGGGTCAGTTTGCCAGCACAATTACATGGTTCTTTTTCCAGTACTGCCTTTTTCCCAGGTCCTGAGCTAACTTCCAGACTGGTAACTAGGATAATGCTTTACTGTAAAGCACAGTGATCAGTCAGTGCCACTTTCTGTAAGAATATTTTCTTTAATTAGCGATGAAAAGAGATGCCATTGGGCTAGAATGGAAAAACAATATTGCGATTTTACTACTTTTGTGATTTGACTTACTAAACCGTTTCTTGAAATTTCCTGAAGGAGGCAGCATACAATCCAGAGTTCAGTTTTTAACAGTGACTGGAACTCAGCTAGAATCTCCTGCTAAGTTTCCCTCACAGTGTACAGGACACCAGACTGCTTAATCATAGGTGCTTAATCACACCAGTCTTAAGGTGTGATTAAATCACTTCTCGTTGCTCCCTACCAGTATTATAGTATGGATGTTCCAGCACAGCAGTTCTCAGGATTTAAAGAGTGCAGTGGAGTGTTCATCTGTAAGCATATGAGAGTAGAAAGGAAAGAAATCACCAATTTCATGGTGGTTTAACTGTTAATGTCTACCTTAGTGGTGGTGGTGGTTTAGTCGCTCAGTCACATCTGATTATTTGCGACGGACTGTAGACCACCAGGCTGTCTGTCCTTGGAATTTTCCAGGCAAGAATACTGGAGTGGGTTGCCATTTCCTACTCCAGGGGATCTTCCTGGCCCAGGGATTGAACCCAAGTCTCCTGCATTGCTGGTGGATTCTTTACTTGCTGAGCCACCAGGGAAGCCCAACATCTACCTTATCAAATCTTAAAATGTGTTACATAAGGAAATGAAAGGAACACGTTTAATAGTACTGATTATTATTTTTAAAGTGATTTTTGGCCCCGGGCTTCCCTGGTGGCTCAGAGGTTAAAGCGTCTGCCTCCAATGCGGGAGACCTGGGTTCGATCCCTGGGTCGGGAAGATCCCCTGGAGAAGGAAATGGCAGTCCACTCCAGTATTCTTGCCTGGAGAATCCCATGGACGGAGGAGCCTGGTAGGTTACAGTCCACGGGGTCACAAAGAGTCGGACACGACTGAGCAGCTTCCCTTCACCTCATAGGTTCCTGTAGTCCCAGCAGTACAATCAGGATACAGAACAGTTCCGTCACCCCCAAACACTCCTTTGTGCCATTCCTCTGTAGTCACACTCTCACCCCTCTCCCGCTCTCAGCTCCTTATCCCTGCTATTCATTGGTCTGTTCTTTATCCCTTTAGCGTTGAGTTTTTAAGAATGTCATGTACATGGACTCATAGTGTGTGTAACTTTTTAGATCAGCTTCGTTCAGCAGCATTCTTTGAGATTCATCGAGGTCAGTTGTGTGTATCACTGACTTGTTCACATTTTATTGCTGAGTGTTATTCCACTGTATGAATATAGCACAGTTTGTTTATCTATTAAAGGACATTTGAGTATTTTTAATTTGGGAGATTTTGGATAGAGCTGTTGCAAGCATTCATTTGTGGGCTTCCCTGGTGGCTCAGCCCTAAAAAATCTGCCTGTAATGCAGGAGACACAGGTTAGATCCCTAGGTCAGGAAGATCCCCTGGAGAAGGAAATGACAACCCACTCCAGTATTCTTGCCTGGAAAATCCCATGGACAGAGAAACCTGGCAGGCTACAGTCCATGGGATTGCAAAAGAGTTGGACATGACTTAGCAACTAAACCACAACAATAACAATCATTCATTGTGTGAACATAATTTTTTCATTTCTCCAGGACAAATACCTAATAGGCTTGTGGGGTCATATGATGAATGTATATTTATTTTTATAAGAAACTTCCAAGCTGTCTTCAGATAAGCAGTATTATTTTTGCATTCCCACCAACAGTATATGTGTTTTTACTTGCTCCGCATCCTCACCAACATTGTATTGTAACATTTTTATCTTATACATTCAAACAGGTATTTGAAATGCTTTCTCATCATAGCTATAGTTTGTGTTTTCCTAATGACCAGTGAGGGCTTCCCTAGTAGCTCAGCTGGTAAAGAATCTGCCTGCAATGCAGAAGACCCTGGTTCAATTCCTGGGTCAGGAAGATCCCCTGGAGAAAAGGATAGCCTACCCACTCCAGCATTCATGGGCTTCCCTGGTGGCTCAGTCGGTAAAGAATCTGCCTGCAACGTGGGAGACCTGAATATCTTCCTTTGTTCATTTTCTATGATTATGTCATGCGGGGTGAACTGCCTGTTCAAGTCTTTTGCCCAGTTTTAAATCAGGTTTGTTTCTTAGTGTTAATTTTGAGAGTCTTATATATTCTAGATACCAAGTTCTTGGGATATTTTCTCCTGGTCTATTGCTTGTTTTTATTTTTCTTAATAGAGTCCCTCAAAGGAAACTAATTTTGATAAAGTCTAAATTATCAGTTTTTCTTCTTCATAGAACGTAGTTTTGCTGTCACATCTAGGAACTCTTTGACTGACCCAGCTCTTGCAGATTTTCTTCTGTGTTTTCTTATAAAAGTTTTATGGTTTACTGTGGTTCTTTTTGGGTGTGTGGTTTATTTTGAGCTAATTTTTGTGTTATAGAATGAGCTATAAGGTTGAGGCAGGGCCAGGACTAGAGTCAGGCTCAAACACAAAATAGAAGAAGGTATCAAAAAACTCAGTAATCAAAACAAATTAACATTTTAATGCAACATTATAAAAAATAAAATTAATGCAAAAAACTCATGACAAGCAAAATTCCAATAGTCTACATAAAAATGGAAACAGTAACACTACTATGTCAAGCCATATTGAGTGGGACAAAAGGAAAAGTAAGTTGAATTGAGGCTGTCTTAATTTAAAATTTTGATATTTTGTTCATCACAGTTTTTAGGGGGCCAGGAGGTAGGGTGAAGTACCAGAGTTGGGGAAATAGTAAACTTGATGCCGCTTCAGTGGTAGTTTGAGTTCTGGACTAATTTCCCAGTCCACCTACTCCTATTTACTTTTCAAAATCCTCAAATTTGGGTTTTATTACTGCATTCAGAGAGAGAGACAGAGTGGAATGTGATCCCTCTGTTTCACCCAGCACCAGGAAATTTTTTTTTTTATTAAAAAATGATAACAATGATGGAAAACACTGTATAAAATACAGTGTTTAAATAGTATTTAAATAATTAAATAGTACAAATTGCAGCAGATGTGCCTAAGAAGAATTGTCTAAGATCACATTAGCAGGGACATTGATATTATAGGAAATAAATTGATCTCTCGGGTCCTAGTGCAAGTCCCCTCTCTATGCTGGTGATAAGTTCCCTTCATGTAAGTACCACAGCAGAGCTGCTGGCTTTTGCTTCATTAGCTGGGGCATCAGGCACATTGCGACTTTGCTTTGTGCTTAGTCACTCAGTTGTGTCCGACTCTTTGTGATGCCCTGGGCTGTAGCCTGCCAGGCTCCTCTGTCCATGGGGATTCTCCAGGCAAGAATACTGGAGTGGGTTGCCATGCCCTCCTCCAGGGATCTTCCCAACCTGGGATCAAACCCAGGTCTCCACACTGCAGGTAGATTCTTTACCATCTGAGCCACCAGGGAAACCCATGAATACTGGAGTGGGTAGCCTATCTTGTCTCCAGGGGATCTTCCTGACCCAGGAATCAAACCAGGGTCTCCTGCATTGCAGGCAGATTCTTTGCTTAGTGTCTCAATATTGTTGTCCAGAGCCCATCTTGCCTACCTGAGGACTACGACTCAGCTCTCTTATATGAAAAGTAGACTTCTAACAGAAGATTTTACAACCTCCCTAAAGAGTTCATTTCTGTTTATAAAAACTCTCATTACCATCAGCTTTTTCCCCTTTACTTTTAGCCTACATTCTCAGGCTTAGAGCCCACATCCTTTACTCTAGTCCTCAAGGAACTGGAGAACAGCTGGTCAACATCCTCTGTTTCCTTGAAGATTATAAAGTTACTGTTCCGTCTTCTCTTGTCTAAGTGAACCAAACTTAGTTGATATTGTTATTTTAACATTTTCTTGTGGGTTGTATTTTCTCAACACTTCTGTTTTACCTTTGATATGCTTTTCTCAATCATTTCTAGATTCTCCAGTGAGCAAATTGGAGTAAGGGGGCTCCTTGGTGCCATGTGAGTGGGCAGAACGTTATATTCCAAAGGGTTAGAACAATATATGGCACATAGTAGGTGTTTGGTGAACATGTATTTGTTAATTTTGCTTTACCTTTTATTATATTTTATTTTAGTATATTCTTATTGGGACTTATTATCATATCCTATTCCACGCCAGCTTCTCTTGCTTTTGTTTTTTTATTAATAGTTTTTTCTAATTAATTTGTAATTTCAGAACATAAATATGTTTTCTTTTAGCTTCGATGTACAGATTTTGTCTGCTTCTTTAAAACTTAAGATGATCCTTTTTCAGTCTTACTAAAAATAGCTATGTTTTGAGTTCAGTAGAGGAAGCAGATTTACTCTGGATGCTTAAAATACTGGTAATCTAAAACTGTAATGAATATAATTTGTTTTGGTTGTTATACTGTTAATGAGTATGATCTGTTTCTTGGGTCTGTTTTGTAGAACACACTCTGCTTTGAAGTAAAAATTGTTTGTTGGAATTTGTCACTGTATTTTATCAAAAGTCCAGTCATTATTCTTCCTTAGAAGAGAAGACAAATTCTGATATCCTTATCACCTCATTTCTGTTCTTATTTCCAGTCTCTTTTCAAAAAACAGTTTATAAATTTAACCAGTAGACTCTTAGTTCAGGAGCAGTTATTTAGATTTTCTATTCAACACGATCTTCTTTGAAATAATGTTTACTGTAAGAATCCTGTTTCAGAGCCTATAGTGAGTTGTCTTTTCCTATAGTTATCTATTTGACAATGATCTCATTTCAGTTCAGTTCAGTTGCTCAGTCGTGTCTGACTCTTTGTGACCCCATCAACTGCAGCATGCCAGGTTTCCCTGCCCATCAACTCCTGGAGCTTGCTCAAACTGTAGTCCATCGAGTCAGTGATGCCATCCAACCACCTCATCCTCTGTCGTCCCCTTCTCCTCCTGCCTTCCATCTTTCCCAGCATCAGGGTCTTTTCTAAGGAGTCAGCTCTTCGCATCAGGTGGCCAAAGTATTGGCCAGTGTCTTCTAGTGTCATTAAACTCTGCAACATGCTGTATTAAAAGACGTCTTCTGCTTACTTGGTGTCAGCAGTCTGAAGGAAATGTTTCTGTACTGTTTTACTTCTATTTGTAGTCCTTCAAAACAAGAGAAATAGCATTTCCCTTTTGATTAATGAGAAACTTTTTATTTACCTTCTCTACACAAGAGTTTGGTGTTTTATATAATTGGCATTTAAGCAAAAATATATACTTCCTTGTATAGATGGGATTGCCATAAATGACAAACCCGGATGAAGACTCACCTAAGAGATAACACAACCCTGAAGGAGAAACATACTGGACTCCATAAAATGTCAAAAAAAGAGATTGATTTTGTAGATATGTCAATTTTGTCAATGTTCAAAATGACACACTATTCTTTATAACATGTATAAACATATAATACACTAATGACAGGGCTCTGCTGTCCAACTCCAGCACCACACACACCACACCCCACTGAGAGAAGACCAAGTAAAGGACTGCGTGTCTTGTAGGAGTCTCCATGCAGACTTCCCTCTCCCAACCAGAATTTGATGAGTGCTCTTTGGTAACAAGTTTTCCAGCTGTTCTATCAGAATTCTGGCCAGACTTTCACAGTTTATATTAGTGTGGGAAACAAAGAGTTCTATAACTAACTTATAGCCCCAGGATAGTGTTTTCCCCTTTTCTGGAGTGCTAGATCATCTTGTATGATGAGGGGTTTAGAGGCCCCCACAAAGGGCTCAATAAAAGAGTATAATGTGTAACACTTCTTTACCTATACTATGTTAAAACAAGTAGTGCTTTACATACCCTGTACAGTTGGTTCACCTCTGAAGACTCAGGTTCTCCTGCAGTTTTTGGTTTTACACGCTTGATGATTTCTAAGATCTGATCATATATATCTTCTGTCTAATAGTTAGTTAGGGACTTAAAGCTCTATCCATTTGTGCTTTGTTTATTTACATAAAGAAAAGATGTATGCTTATTACCTTCATGCCCATCTCAAACTATTGCCAAATGAAGAAGGGTAAAGTGGTCTGGGTCTGTGTAGATTCAACGAGAGAGATGGCCTTGGGCAGTGCTTCCCAGGCTTTTTCACAGCCTGGTGCTCATAACAGAGGGTGCT
Source organism: Nanger dama (assembly GCA_917880005.1). NCBI lineage: Eukaryota > Metazoa > Chordata > Mammalia > Artiodactyla > Bovidae > Nanger > Nanger dama. The sequence goes on from CAKJTW010000040.1 coordinate 2,715,201, forward strand.
CTGTGATACTACAGACAGACCCACTCTGTGCTGGTGCTGACTTGCCTGAGGCTGTAGCGCCCTGGCCCCTCTCAGCCCCCCAGGACTCCATATCTTGGCACACTGGGTCCATCCTGTGCCCACCAGTAGGGAGTTCCGTGAGAATTTTGGGGATGCGCCTGGAGTAAGTACTGCTTCTAGGTGAGTAGTTGCCTTGACCCACCGCTGGTGTCACTCACCCTGGGGACTCTAACTTCCCTCCACCTATTTGTTTCCTGCTCCTAGACTATCATTAATCAATATAATCATCAGATTTCTTCAGTCATTATTTGTGCTTTTTTTTTTTTTCCTGCCTTTGTAAGTTCTTCTCAAATAGCAGACTGGAGCAAACTGACATTTAGTGTTTTGAATTAGATGAAGAAGATTGTGTTTAATTTTCTTACCCAAGAGACCTTCCATTTTCTCTGAGAACTTTTTCTCGTGATGAAATTCTTTAGGCGAATTTATTATCAGCTACAGATGTGATTCATTTTGTGCCAAGGACAATTACCAGGTTCCAGATTTTTACTGCTTTAAGTTACCTTAACTTTAGACCAGAGTCTGTAAGTAAACTGACTTTAATAAATGCATTTTCCATGAGTTTGATAGGACTTAATTTGATAATTAAATGCCAATTTTCAAAAACTTTTCACCAGGGCTTCCTTGGTGGCTCAGATGGTAAAGAATTTGTTGCAATGCAGGCGACCCGGGTTTGATCCCTTGGAAGATCCCCTGGAGAAGGAAATGGCAACCTACTCCAGTATTCTTGCTAGAGAATTCCATGGACAGAGGAGGCTGGCTGCAGTCCATGGGGTCGCAGAGAGTCAGACACAGCTGAGCTACTGATTTTCACTTTTCAAAAGCATAATCTGTGCATCTGTACCAGATATTTATGGCAGGTGGAGAGCAACGCTTTTCCTTGTTTGCTTGTTTTCAACAACCCCTACATTTATAAAAGTGCCACAACGTTTTCTTTTCACCATTGGGCTTCTGTCTGGATTATGAGAGAGAGAGAGAGAATTGTTTGGGGCAGGGAAGAAGGGAGATTAAGAAGATTTTCAGCAAAAAGTGACAATTGCTACCTGTCTGGCCCTCTGATGGAACTTCCTTAGAGCTGGAGGAATGTGGAGGGGAAAAAATGGATAGGCTCACTTAGAAGAGCAGAGAAAATGTTTTTAATCATTTTTGTTTGAGGGTTGTCTCCTTGAAGATCAGGTGGCTGTTGAGGAGTCTTATTTATTGTAGACAAAGGTTTACTCAGCAAGTTTGCTCCCTGAACTTGAAAGGAGTGAAACTAAGCAAGCATACTGCAGAACAATCCAAGTTTGGGAGAAGCAAGGCTTTGGGAGGACAAGACAAATAACCTGGAAAAGTTTAAAGCGTTCCTACCTGACTCTTCTACCTACCTGGTTCAGTATTTTAATGTGGAAAGCAATTTTCTTTCTCTGTGAAATAAAGCTGGGTTTGTGCAAATCCAAAGAAAATGTTTTCACCAGTACCTTTCCTTTTAATCTGCCTTCTTTTTCTTTGTTGTGGACTCACATCTCGATCTGTGTTCTTAAACTTGGGTATCAGCATATACATGGCCTTTCAGATGTACTGGGCAGTCCTGAGGGCATGCACGACCATGAGACTACCTCTATACACGTGTGCAAAACTGTGTGAAAGTCTCCTTCACAGAAATGTGTGAGGCTCTTACCTTTGAAAATTTTGGAAAATATTTCTCCCCAAGGAATCTCTGAGTTAGCTTATCCATTCTTGTACTATATGACAAAAACCAAACATGAAAAAAAACAGATGGAGTTTCTTTTACAGTGTGGATCAGCAGCTGGGAAGGATCAGGAAAGGGTGTTTCATCATAATCGTGTTTAAGATATAAAATTAGGAAGGGTGCTGGGCTTCTTTTAGCGTGTGAAGTCGAATAAGGGCGGTGTTTGGATATGTGCATTACTAACGCGTAAGATGTTCTGCAGGCATTGATTTCTTTTATAGTAACGTGTGAACTGGGCAGTAGCAGGCTTTTTCTTTTATGATTTTAGTAATATCATCTGCTTTTTAGTATAAACTTGCTAGGAATTCTTCTGGGTTAGGTAGGTTGGAGATGATTTAAAAATCTGCAGCGACTTTTCCTTCCCATCTTCTAAAACAGAGCTTTGCATAATTAGGAGGTATAAAGGAATGAGCATGGGAGTCGGGAAAACCTCCCTGAGCATCCCAGCTCCTCTGTGTACAAGTTTTCTGTGACCTTGAGAATGTTACCCCGCTTCCTGCAAGCCTCAGTTTCTTCTTCTTGTGAGATCGAGGTAAGATCATTAGTTTTGTAGTGTTGTGAGGAGTCAGCTACTTTTATAACATAAAGTTGCAGATAACCCGATAGTTCCTTTCCTCCCATGTCCTAAAATACAAATTCATTTCTCTCATTGATTTTTCCTCTTCTCCTTGTTTGCTTCCATCACATCAAGTAAACCAAAAAACCACGGCAATAAATTATTTGGGGTTTTTATGGCATTTTTAATTTTGCAGAGGGTAATTCCAAAGTTCCTGTTTTGGAATCTTGACACTGCTTTTTGTACACAGAGTGTTTTCTTCTTCTCTGCCCCACCCTCTTCTCTTTTCTTTGGCTTCTGCAGAGAAGAAAGCTCTCTGGGTTGAGCACTTTAAAGTCTGGTTACTGCCCTGTCATCTTGCTTACGATCTCTAGCACCATGTTACTCTCTGGCTGCTGCTAGAGCTGAGTACTTTGGAGGCAGACTATGGTTCCTCTGCACCGCCAAATTATCAAAAATGACAGTAGCTTTTGGTTCAAAAAGCTAAACAATTTTATGTTGACACGGAGTTCAGTTTAAGCAGCTCAGGAAGCCAGTGGTGGTTCCACAATGCTTTAGTAAGATGAAGTGGATCAGTGTAAGAATAAAATCCTTTATCACTTTAATGAAACAAATTATTATATTTAAAATATGCGGACTAACTTCAGAATCTAGTTCTTGGGAGTGCAGTGCTCTCTCTTTGGTCCGTGTAGATCTCGTGTCATGATGGTTCCCTCTGGTCCTTTAATTCAGATGTGTTCTCTGCCCTCCATTCGCTGTCTCACTCAGTAAATCTGTCCGCCTGAATGTGGCAAGCCCCCAGCCGCAGAAGTACCTCTTCAAGAACAGAGGATGGTGGATGAAGTGAGTGTACTCTTTCTAAGTAGCTGTAGCTCATTTGTCTTATGATAGCTCCTTGGGCTTCTAGCAGGCACGTGTCCCATTGTTGTTATGTAAAACCCAGTCTGTGTGTTTGACAAGTTAGCAGCGGGGCAGCTCTGCTTGCTCCCCAGCCTCGCTGCCGTCTCAGCGATTGTTTGGTTTGGCAGATGGCCAGCTCTCTGCTATAAGATGCATTTCCTTGACAGGACAAAGTGTGGAGCCGCATTAGCTGCAAAGTTTACGAAGGTTAGCTAAACACACACAATAAATATTAATAAACAAAAAAAAGCCCACCCACCTTTGACTTTGAATTCTGTTTCTTCATTCCATGTTTTGGAATCCGGGTAGTATTTGATTAATAACCAGTCTTAGGGTAATTGAGCCTTAAGTATCTTTTGCCTAACTCAGACTGCTCCCAGCTCCCCTCACTGGATGCTTGGTGACTCACCACCACAGTGGATAGTGCTCTGGAATGACTGTTTAGTTCGAGGGGGCTCACTTGCCTTCTCCTTCCTTCCGTGTAAAAAGGAGGGTAAACGAGCTTCTCCATGAGAGCTTGTGCTGCCCAGTCACGTGCGTGTGAGGGCGTAGGAGGGAAAGGCTGAGAGCGGGAATACAGATGCAGTGCCCTGAGCTTGGACTCCCTGGAAAGCAGTCAGACGTTGGTCTGTTGGCCCAGCCCTTGCCTCTCTCTAACATTTACACCCTCAGCATAGACGGAGAGGGTAACAGTAACCTGCTGCCCCTGGAAACTGCCTATTTGGCTGGTGTCTTGGAATTTATTAGGCCTACGTTGTGGATCTTTTCCAATTCTGTACCCTGCTCGCTTGACAACATATTTGAGAACCAGTAATCTTAGACTGCTTAGCCAGACCTCTAGAGAACCAAGGAAGGAAAATAACTTTAGTACTGTGTCTTTAAAATTGTCCTGGGGCCAATTATGGGCAGCTGAGATTTCTGAAGACCCTTGAGAGCCCCTCTCCCTGTCTTCCCTTGCCCCTCTGGCTCTTGTTCATCCCTCTTTTCTGGCCCACATTGGGAGGGAACTAACCCTCTGCGTTTGTATGATACTTGAGTGTAATAAAAATCTGGAGGAATCAAATTATTTCTCATAGGCAGTAATGGTTTTAACTTGAAAATTGTCTGTCTCCAACCCCACCTAGCAAAACAATCTATTTAGGTTGGATGAGTTGTAACTTTTAATTCTTTCCTGCAGCAAATATTTATTAAGTATCAGACGCTAATCTAGGCACTTGAGATCCTTGGCCACACAAAACAGACCAAGAGCAGCCTGCATAGAACATTTATTCTAGTAGGGGAGGCAGACAGTAAGCATGTGTGTGCATGCGTGCTTGGTCTCTTCAGTGTGTCCGACCCGCTGCGACCCCATGGACCGTAGCCTGCCAGGCTCCTCTTATCTGTGGGGCTCCTCTTACCTCCTCTTATCTTATCCAGGCCAGAATGCTGGAGTGGGTTACTGTGCCCTCGTTCAGGGGATCTTCCCGACCAAGGGATTGAACCCACATCTCTTGGGTCTCCTGCATTGACAGGAGGTTCTTTACCACTAGTGCCACCTGGGAAGCCCAGACAATAAGCATAATGAACAGTAAGTTATATATTATGTTAGAAGCATGATTAACGGTAAGTTGTATATTATGTTAGACACATGATTAACAGTAAGTTATATATTATGTTAGACACATGATTAACGGTAAGTTGTATTTTATGTTAAAAGGTGACATATGCTATGAAAGCAAGGAAAATCAGGGAGTTGTGTGGTGCAGTTTCAAATAGGGTGGTCTGAATAGTGATGAGTTAAGCCAAGACTTGAAGGAGGTGAGTATTGGCTTGGATGAGCTTATTCTAGCTTTGATGTGAAGTTGTTTGTGACTCAAGTTTCCACATACCTGAACTTGATCGTGTAGAGATTTCCAGTGGTCTAGGCATGGTTCTCCCATTAGTCTCAGTGACGGAACACCTTGTAGTCAGGCTGTGCTTTGCAGACTATGAACTATTGATAAACTTAATTCCATCTTATCAACAAGGCAGTGTTGTTAGGCGAAAAGTGTGACTTTTTCTACACATGCATTGTAAAGTAAGTTTCATGAGCACTTGCACAAAGGTGACAGTAACCTCACCCACTAGTTGTTAAACTTTGATTTACTGCTTTCACATTTTACTGAAAAATATAATTTACTATTTTAAAGTTTTCCTATTAATATTCACTCACCATTGTATTTGTTTTATCATCTTTTAGCACTTGCTAGTAGACATTGAGTCGCAGATACTATAGGTTTAAAAAAAAATTGTGGGACGAAAACTTAAAATTGTACAAACCTGCCTGTTTAACTTAATTTTCCCCCTGATGATAGGATAAACACAGCCACTCTGGTTTGATTTTCTCAATAGAACATCTCAACCCTGTTCAGCTGTGCTAGAACCACTATTCTGGAATATTGTCAGACATGAATTAGAAGTTCTGCAGACACGTTTACATTTCTTACATTTCTTCGTTAGTTTCTCAGGAATCTCAGAGTGGGCTTTGTAGCCATTTAACTACATGCATTTTTTTTTTTTTAAACCAGTCAAGTGGGAGCCAGAACTTCTATCCAAAGGGATTGCAGAAATTACCAGATATTCTATCTTAACAAAAGAACTAGATGGTTGGGGAGAAGAAGCCCCCCAAAAAAAAAAAAAAGCCCAAGATAGATTTAGAAGACAGAAATTCCATGATTTACATTTTAATATTAGAATGTAAGATGGCACTATCTAATTGTACCCTTTCCTATTAGTCCTTGTACGTTGCTTGGCACATGAGAGATTCCTAATAATCACTGAATTAATGTTTCCACTCATTTCTTGTTCTATCACAGTGAGATCTTAGAACCCAACCTGTGGCATTTTTGTCTACCAACCTTAGCCTCCTCCCCCACCCCTTAATTCTATCCCTGCCATCTCTTCCACCTCTGCCCTCTTATTTCAACAAAAATTAAAAGCAGGTTGTGGTTCTCACTGGAAACTTGCAGTTCTTTCTGACCCCAGAACAGCAGTTATTTTCCTCACCAGTAATGATTCACAGGATCATAGCTTCTTCCAATGAACCTTCTCCTAACCTGCTTTTCGTTCAGATTAACATCACATCTTTATATTCCGTATCTCTGTTTTACTTCTGATATTGTCCTGCTGGTTAATCTCACAGATAGGGAGATATCATTCATAGTTCACAAATGTGTGTTGTTCCTGAGAAAGCTTTATGAGATTTGGATCTTTGTAAACTAAAAATAATAACCACCTGGCCTCAATATGCTGTCCAGAGGGGCACACTGTGTGCATAAACGCATGAGTCGCAGAGATCTAAATCTGCTTTGCTGGTAAAATGAACCACGTTATGTGGGTTCAGCATTCTGAGATGCCAGCCTCACATGCCAGCGGAGCTGGGAAGGCCCAGCTTCATGGTTTTGATGCTGTCAGAAAAGGAGAGGAGAGAAGGCGGGAAGGGGGCAGCTTTTATATTTCTATAGAGTGTCGCAGAGACAATATGTGATAGAACAGAACTCAGTGGTTTAGAAGAAAATGCCCTAAAAGCTACAAGCCTTCATCGGGGTGACATTTAGTTTGGTAAACTAGCCATCCAAGTGCCAGCAGAGTCTCCTTCCCCTTTATTTGTGCCGCATTTAGACGATTCCCATGCCTTTTCCTTTCTAGAGCGTTGTCCGCTGCCTGTGGCACCCAAAGCTGAACCAGATCATGGTGGGGACTGGAAATGGGCTGGCCAAAGTCTACTATGACCCCAGCAAGAGTCAGAGGTATTTCATAAGCGTTGCTGGTTTGAGATGGATGACAACAACTGGGGGGGGCTTTTTTTTCACCCTTGCTTTTACTTATTTCGCTCTTTGATGGGGATCCACCCTTTTAGAAAATGCAGCTGGCCCAGAGTAAAGCCTCAAACTCCTCATATTGTGCTTTAAAGTGGATTTAGATAGCTCCTTGATCCATACAGAATTCAAAGTGAAAGTTTCCTGGGGATTTGCAGTTCTTTAGCTGAAATGTTGAGTGCAAGGGGGGAAAGGCCTGCCCACTCTGCATACCACCCTGGACAGTGGTGGCATTAACAGTGATGCATGTAAGGGATTAGCAGAGCGGGGAACAAACCACTCACAGGAAATGGAACCGGCTTGTCTGTTTTGTTCCCTTTCTGTTTGGGCTTTTCTCAGGTACCGTTTGGACATTTGGCAGAGTTGTTCTCTGCCAGCAGAGGAGGACACCACAGACAGTTTCCCCTTCTACCCCACATCTGCCCAATTGCCAAATTTAAGCATACCAGTGTGTTTCAAGGATCTAGAAAACTCACTGGAGGCTCAGTCAGTCCCTCAGTTATTTCTCTTTTCCTTGGGCACAAAGGTAAACGTGTCACCATCCAAAAAAGATGGTCTGTTTCTCTCTATTAAGATACAGGAAGTGATTAGCTAGCTATTTCTTTAGAATATCTATTACAAAATTCCATATGCTAAATTTACTGGGGTCCCCCATGAACCTATTGTGAGGTCCCACATTCTTCTGGGGGAAAGGAAGCCTGTCCTCTATTAGTGAATATTTATTGATTATAGTTTGGCTCTGCATAGAAGCAGACAGTCCTGTTTCCTTCAGAATTTTCTGGAATTGGAACCTTTGCCCTATAAAATAAAATTATATATTGTGGTCTTTAAGAACAAATAGGATTTTGTTTGTTATTTAATAAAGAAATTAAACATACTAATGTAAGTAGGATGAAAGGAAGGGGTCCATTTTACTTGAGAAAATGATGAACCCCATTTGATAGCACCCTTTAGAAGGCACTATCTTTGTACTCTTTTTAAAAATTTACTTATTTGTATTTGTCTCTCCTGAAAGGGATACTCATTGTTGCTAAGGAGAGTGAAACATTCTAAGCACACTTTTGGTTAATCCCACACATTCTTGGGCTGTAGCCCCTTGGCAGTCCTGCCAAGCTGACTTGGATCCAGACACTTGTACTCTTGTATTTGAGATGTGGACAAATGCCACTTGGGCTGTAGACCACCCAGGTTGCTTTCATCTGAGCCATAAACTAAAATTTGAACCCTGTGACCTTTAGGGTGAAAAGGTTGATTAATGTTAATATCTCTTTAAGATCTTAATTTTAGGTTATTTCTATAGATTTTTTTAAACTAGCCTTTTGTTTTCCAGTTACCTTTCTAACCCTCTCACACAGTACAGACTTGCCTTCCTATATGTTTACTCTCTTATCACCAAGGGCTCCATCTGTTGCCAGTCCTTAGAAAGTCAAGGACTTGGTGAGTTGGTGTGTACAGAATGTGTTCCTGAAAAGTGTCTAATGCTTTTGACATTGACTTTCTGTTTCTAAGACCAAATAAAGGAAATAATTTGCTTTAACTCCTCTCAGGGGAGCGAAATTATGTGTAGTTAAAACCCAGCGGAAGGCGAAGCAAGCAGAGACTCTAACCCAGGACTACATCATCACCCGTAAGTTGTTAGCATGGTCTTTCTGTCATGCATCTGTCTTCTGTTCTAGCGTGCTGTTGATCTCATGGCTTTAGAGACAGAAAAAGCCCTCCCAAGTTCAGGCATATATTTAAAAAAATACCCTATTCGTGTGTTTAGGATGGGAGTCATGTAATCGCAAACTCCTTCAGCTTCTGTGATTCATCACAGAGACAAGGTTACTTCATGCAACTTTCAACCCCAAAAGGAAGAGCCTAAATTCTGTGACCCTGTGACAGATTGATCCAGAGATCTTCAGATATAAAATGAACTACCTGAGGTACAATCGGAAATCTTATCAGGACAGAGCAGCGTCTCTCAGCTTTGTCACACAACTTTGTTAATCTGATAGATTTTTGTTTCCCAGAGTCACAGTCTCAGACCTGCCAGGGGTAGCGGCTAGAAAGACCTCAGATGCAGTAGCAATTGCTGTTAGCAGGTGTCCATGAGGGCTTTCTCAGTGGCTCAGTCTCAAGCCCAGGGGCCGCTGCACTGCTGGGTTTTCTCCCTGGTGGTGCGTCTTGTATAAAACCAAGTCCCTTGGAGCTGGTGATGAGTAAAAAGATCCCATGACATTTTTTTTTTGCAAGAATAGAAATGTTAAAGTCAGTGTCAGAAGCAGTGTACCTCATGTAATTACACGTGGCCTACTTAAATTCCTGCAGTCGTTTGAAGTGAAAAGCTATTTTTCCCTCTCCTAAAAATACTACTGTGTCATGTTGCCCAACAGAGTGACGGGTGACTGTGTTTCTCAGCTCCCCAACTCAAGGCAGGCATATTTACTGGTGAGTGATATGGTCCTGGCCCAGGCTGGCAGTGTGCATTGAGGATGGCAGGTACTAGAAGTCTTTTTCAGGTGTTACAGCCATTTCTGTCATTCACATCATAAATTTCCTTCAAACCCTTATTGTTCCTTTAATTCTCCCCCGAGTTTTCTCTTTTAAAGAAGTTTTAATTTACATGTAAACATTCAAAGACATTATTCTGGTACTTTTTGTGGTCATAAAAGATATTTAATTCTTTCCCCAATAGTCTTCCCCTCTCCTCCAGAATATGACACTGTTTCCCTTATAAATTTGTATTTTCTTTTATATTCTGAAACTTAATTCTGACATTGAGTGAACAACCAAGAGCAATTGGACAGATGTTACTCTCTGATTTTTATTCTTTCATCGACCACATTGAAAAAGGAATAAGTCCCTGTTAAGTCACCACGTCAGGAGATTCAGTCACCTCTGTGCATTCAAGACAGCCTCTATCCTAGTTTCTGTGGGATAAGTGTCCCTCCCTTCTGGTTGCTCAGTGCTGTCAACCATTCCTGAGAGGTGGTCACATTTCAGAAATGTGTGAAGTGATTCCAGTGTTTATGAGGCTTCTGAGGAGACCAAGGCTGACAGCAAGCTGTTGGCATTATTCACATTTGGGTCCTGTAAGAAAAAAAAAGTAAGAGGCAGTCCCATTAAGTGTTTCTTGTCAAAACCACAGAAGTTAAGTTTAACTGCTGCCCATGGTCTGGTACATGGGGAGCCTCATCAGTGTTTCCGTGACGGTATTTGACAGTATTTCCTGAGCGCCATTAGTTGCCAGGAGAGGTGAACAATGTGTCTGGTCTCAAATGAAACTGGCTAATTGGTTGCAGTAAGGCTGTCTTTTATTATTCGATGAAGGCCGTCATTATGACTTCCATTTCATCTACGTTTAGTCATGCTCTAGCTATGTTTTTGGATGGAAGGGTTATTATCATAATGAAATTTTTCAACTGTGACTTCTCCTAGCTCATGCCTTGCCTATGTTCCGCGAACCTCGCCAACGGAGTACAAGGAAACAGCTGGAGAAGGACAGACTGGATCCCCTGAAGTCTCACAAACCTGAACCTCCTGTCGCAGGCCCAGGTGACTGATCTAGCTAGTGACCCGCAGAGGGGGTCACTGAGGGCCAGGGTGCGGTAATCGAGACAGAACTTGGAAGATCTTTTGGGCCTGGATACCCGTCATCAGAGATTTTTACTAAATAGGATTTTTCAAACACCTTCTTTCAGCCTCAGAACTTTTTGCTTAAAGAACTGATGCAGAAGCCCAGTGCATAAAACTGATGCAAACGGAGCTGCCCAGAGCCCTTTCTTCTTGGTCTCCAAGTCCTTTAGGTGACCTCACTGGAGCTCTGGGGCTCCTTGGAACTCAGTGTTTAAATCACTGCTCACCATACTGGCTTAAAATTCAACACTGAATACTTGGGCCGAAATTTAGGCTGGATTAGAGTTCACAAAAGGCACAAAGGGGCCATCATTTAGTTCTGCATTATTAAAATAGAGCTGCCCATCTCCCTAGAAGATGAATAAAAATCTTTAGAGTTTCTAAAAGTAAGGCCAGAAGAAAGCAAGGCAGCATCGGCCATCATACAGCTGCGCCTTTACTAGAATCCCTTTCTCTGTTATCAGCTGCACAGTCTCCATTTGTTCTAGGTTCATAAGCTTGTATCACTTCTGACTTGTTTATTCATCTGAACCTGACTTCTGGACCTCTCTCTCTTTGGCCTGCCCCTTTAGCATTGCAAAAGTCTCATATACCAGTCTCAGTTTTTCCCCATTTTCTCTGCCATCGTCCTCTAATCAGAATTCCTGTATAATATTATTGCCTGGATTATTAAAAAGCCCTTGTAACTAGGTACTCTCTCCACTCTCTCTCCTCACTGCTACCTGCATTCATCTTACAGCTTTTATTCCCAGTTCCTGTAGTTTTCATATTGCTGCTGCCCCCACATCTTCAGAAGCTGTGCACTGTCCAGTTGTGTGCCCAGAGATTCCGAGTTCTCTACAGTCTGACTCTCAGCCGTGTTTGAGCTTTACACCTCACCTCTCTCCTGCTCCAATCTTCTGATATGACTGTTGGTTCATTCCTGCCCCCAAGTGCCCATTGAACTTCTCTCTTTCTATACTTTTGTATTTAAACTATTCAGTTCATTGAAAATAACCTTCTCTGTCTTCTGACTTCTCCAAAATTGGATGTATTTCTTCCTATAGATCCCCTTACCACATCAGCCTGAAGAGCTCTTTGCTTCTTCTAAGTGCTACTGATATAATAGTTACTGGCCATACAAATTCTCTGGCAATTATTTCCTGCCTGATAAAATTAATCTTTTAGTGCTACTTGACTTTTCATGTGGTGTTTTATCTTTTTTCTCTTTTTAATCTCCTTGAAAAGTCATATGTCTTTTGAGTACTGGGAACCAGGCTACAGTTGAGGGTTCAGTGGGGAACAAATTCTTGGCCAGGTGAAGCTTCCTGTCAAGAGCCATTACATACAGTAAAATGATGTCAATCAGTCTATTCATCTTCCTTGTTTTCTTTCCTACAAGGTCCTTGGAAGATGGTAAACCCTAAGATATTCTTATTTAAAACTAAAATAGCATCTAATGATTATTGGTTATTTTTATTAATTGAATTTCATGTATTCATGCCTGAAGAATTTTTTAAAGCACATACATGGCAAACTATTTATATTTCTTCCTACATTGCTGTCATTGTATAAATTAGGCAACTAAAGCATAATAAAAACATCTCTGTATTTTAAAATATTATGGGGAAGTTGAGCTTTGGTGATGTTCCACTTTGGTTGTGATTACCTTAAATGAAAGCAGAAAGGACGATATACTCAAGTACTCTTAAGTGTGCTTCAAACCAAAGTCTGTAGAAGCCCCAGAATGCTTAAAACCTTGATTCTTCTCAGAATGTCAAAACTCAGGTCAATCTGAATCCCTGACCCTACCCTGTCATTCATTTAACCTGTAGCCTGGGCGGCCAGCAGTGAAGGATTCTCAGCCTTGTCAGATAAGCCCAGACTGTATGCTCACTCTGTTCCTGATCTGTTTTTTCCCTTTGGAACAGGTCGTGGTGGCCGGGTTGGAACCCATGGAGGCACTCTGTCTTCATACATTGTGAAGAACATTGCTTTGGACAAAACCGATGACAGCAATCCCGGGAAGCCATTCTGCGGCATGCCAAGGCGGCCGAGGACAACCCATACTGGGTTTCCCCAGCATACCCAAGTAAGGAACCAGCCTTTTAAAATAGAACATTTCTCATGCTAACAAATTGGGTAGAACATAGCTTTGCGGTTCTAACTTCTCCCTTTCTTTTTTATTCTTAAGCCTGAGAAATAGGCCAGGTACTAATGGTCCAGAAACATAGGCATTTGTTTATATCTGAGGACTCTAAAATTCTGAAATTTTAAACTAGGCCACTTCCATCAGAGTTATACCAGTATTCTTGCCTGGAAAATTCCTTGGACAGAGGAGCCTAGCAGGCTCCAGTCTATGAGGTAACAAGAGTCAGACATGACTGAGCACACAAACCCGTTATGGGGGTTCCCTGGTGGCTCAATGGTGTAGAATCCACCTGCCACTGCATGGGTTTGATCCCTGGTGGGGATGATCTCCTGGAGGAGGAAATGGCAACCCACTCCAGTATTCTTGCCTGGGAAATCCCAAGGACAGAGGAGCCTAGTGGGCTACAGTCCAAGGGGTTGCAAGAGAGTCAGACACGATTTAGCAACTAAAACAACAACAAAACAACAAACCAGTTATGTGAAACTCATTCTACCTGTGATTTAAAAAAGAAAGGAAGAAAGAAAGAAAATCACTGCCTGTATGCGTTATCTTAGTTGTGAAAGTTGCTCTGTTGTGTCCGACTCTTTGCCACCCCACGTATATACAGTCCATGAAGTTCTCCAGGCCAGAATACTGAAGTGGGTAGACGTTCCCTTCTCCAAGAAATCTTCCCAACCCAGGAATTGAATCTAGATCTCCCGCATTATGGATGGATTCTTTACCAGCTTAGACACCAGGGAAGCCCAAGAATACTGGAGTAAGTAGCTTATCCCTTCTCCAGGGGATCTTCCCGACCTAGGAATCGAACCAGGGTCTCTTGCATTGCAGGCAGATTCTTTATCAGCTGAGCTATAGTTAGGGTTAAAAACAGGAGAAGGAAATAGCAACCCACTCCAGTATTCTTGCTGGGGAAATCCCACAGACAGAGGAGAGCCTGGCATGCTGCAGTCCCTGGGATTGTAAAGAGTCAGACACAACTTAGTGACTGAACAACAAAAAGCAAATGAAGAGGGACAGTTTGTAGGATCCATTATTGAGGATTAACTTTTATTTATAGAGCTGGTTTGTAAGTAATACTTAACACAGGCAGAGTAGAGGCTGCCAGTTTAGACTCCCCTCAGTTAGCTTAACATGGGTGAACCTGTAGTGGTTAGACTTACAGAAAAATCATAAAAACTGTACAGAGAGTTGTTATATACTTTTCACTCAACCTGCCCTGATGTCAACACTTTAAATGACCATAGTACATATGGTAGATTTAGTCCTAATTTTTTTAAGGAATCTCCATAAATAGTCTTTTGAGCTTTGGGTTTTTTTTCCACTTAACAGTATGACCTGGAAATCACTGTCCATCAGTTCATAGAGTTCATTCTCACTCTTTTTCACAGGTGCATAGTGATACACTATGTGGCTATACAGTGATTTATTCCGCTGCTCTCCTGTTTGCGTATTTAGATTGTTCCCAGTATTTTGCAATTACTAACATAGTGAACTCTTGGAGTTGGTCAAGGAGGCCTGGCGTGCTGTGATTCATGGGGTCGCAAAGAGTTGAACACGACTGGGCAACTGAACTGAATTGAACTGAACATAGTGAATAAATTTGTGTATGTGTATTTTTGTATTGTTAGAAGTAAATCAGTTTTTTTTGTTGATGTTTTTATGTAGTTCTAAAGTTTTCCCTTCAATTATGAGGAAGCTGATATTTATATGCTGGAAAAAATCCTTTATAAACCAACTCAACTTACGTGTTATACTGATATTGAGCCCCTATATGCGGATCATTGTGATCTATGGATACTTTGCCTAAAAGTAAAACACACTGTCTTAGCTTGGATTCCTTAGAAGCAGACCTTGAGAAAAAGACCCCTGTGAAGATGACTGAAGCCAAGAAAGAGTACAACATTAAACAGAGTTCCAAGAAGGGTCATTTTCCTTAGTATCCCACAGGGTGACCCTGGAGACCCTGGTCAGGGGCACAGTAACTGGAGTGCTTCACTCCAGCATCCATTAGTCATTGGTGATGGCTGGAGGTGGAACTGGGGGAGACACTTAAGGTACTTCCAACTCTCTGGGGCTCCAGCAACCTATGGACAGTCCTCTGACAAAGAGAGAGATGGATGCTACTGCTGTGAGTGAAAGCACCCCGCAGAAAAATGATAAAGCGATTTGAGGGCCCCTGGTGGGGAGCATCATATCCTCTAATATATGTGTTGTAGCAGAGCAGACTGTATGACATCAGTGGTGGATATTCACAACATGCATGAATAACCAGACAACACAGATGAAACGTCTCTGAACGGTTAGTTGGATAATATCACAACAGCTAAGAGGGTCATATCAAGGCTGGCCAGCTAAACAGTTTGCATTTAGCCTTCATTTGTATCAAATCTGTGTGCTATAAACTAATATGTGTCAACACATCCTTGGCACTCAGATATGCTTGTGGGCTTATGGATTATGCCTC
This sequence comes from Nanger dama, assembly GCA_917880005.1. NCBI lineage: Eukaryota > Metazoa > Chordata > Mammalia > Artiodactyla > Bovidae > Nanger > Nanger dama. Next base: position 2,730,495 of record CAKJTW010000040.1, read on the forward strand.
TGTTGACACTTCTGTTTCTAATGGAATAGTTATTGTCTATTACCATTAGGGATTTCGTATACTTCAAAAATTTGTTTAGAAGCATACCAAAATTATCTGAGGAAAAAAGAGTAAACAGAGCCATAGTTTAAAATTTGCCAAACATAGCTAAGTATCATTTTGATAGTGAACTGCTCCAAACCGATGTACATACGTTTGTACACAGTAGATTGTTGCAGTGTCTCCACAAATATTGAAAAAATGTCATTTGCTGATTAATGATTGATATTAGCAACATGAGCTTCCCAGGTGGTGCTAGTGGTAAAGAACTCACCTGGCCAGTGCAGAAGACGTAACAGTTGTGGGCTTGATCCCTGGGTTGGGAAGATCCCCCGGGAGGAGGGCATGGCAACCCACTCCAGTTTCTTGCCTGGAGAATCCCATGGACCGAGCCTGGAGGTCTACAGCCTGTAGGTTGGACATAACTGAAGCGACTTAGCACGCATGCATATGTTAAAATCTTCCTTTTTTTCCCTGTGAACTTCCTGTTTATGTCTTTTGCCCTTTTGTCTATTTGTCCTTATATTAAGGAGCTTAACCCTTTGTGTGTCATGATTTGCAAGTATTTCTACTAGTCAGTTGTCTCTCTTTCTACTTTGTTTATGACATTTTTCCCCCAAGTGAAAAAATGTATTAAATGTGGTCAGATTTAGAGGGGTTTTTGTTGTTGTTGTTGTTGTTGGTTAGTCGCTAAGTCATGCCTGACTTTGGCAACCCCCAGGGATTGTAGCCCACCAGGCTCCTCTGTCCATGGGATTTCCCAGGCAAGAATATTGGATTGGTTGCTGTTTCCTTCTCCAGGGGATCTTCCCAACCCAGGGATCAAACCCAGGTCTCCTGCATTGGCAGGTGGATTCTTTACTATTGAGTCACCTAGGAAGCCCCTGAAAAATTATATCACCCACAAATAATTTCCAACATTTGTAGCTGCTATTTCTTTATCTTATCTAATTGTACTGACTAGTACTGCCAGAACAGTATTAAATAATAAAAGCAATAGTGCACATCCTTTTCTTAAAACATATGTAATTGCCCTTTTTGTAGATGAAAAAAGTCAAATATTGGCAATTTCATATTGTTCAGTTTAATGGTATCTCTCCATAAAGCATGACAACTTTTAAAAACACCCACATGCAAGATGTTAGAGAAGATTCAACAAAGATTTATGGAACACCTACAATGTGTCAGATATTGTTCTAAGTTGTGGTTTATGGAGCTTATATTCTGGTAGACAGAGACAGACAATCAATAAATCCATAAATGTTAGATGGTAGCAAGTGCAATGAAGAAAGATAAAATAGGGATAAAGGGGCATAGAGTAATCGGGGAGAGAGAGGGGTACTATTTTCAGATACAACGATCAGGATAGAAGCTCTGCTAAAATGGTCCTGGACTTGAGTGGAATGAGGGAATGAGCCCTGCAGATATCCTAGGTGAAGAAAACACTGTGTGGAGACGAGAGGCATGCTGCTCTGAAATAGATGCTGAGTTTTATTGAATTCCTTTGTCACGTCTCTATGAATTTCCGCTTGTTGTGTGTGTGTTTTGGTGGGAGGTTTTTCTAGCCACACTGTGTGGTTTATGGGATCATAGTTCCCCAACCAGGGGACCAGAGATGGAACCCTTGACCTCTGCAGTGAGGCTCAGAGTCCTAACCACAGGACTACCGGGGAGTTCCCTGTGTACTTCTACTTTGATCAATGATTATGATTAATCATATTACAAAATTCCTGATAGTGAATCATCCTAGCATCTGTGATAGGACCTTCACATGCTTGTGGTTTGTTCTTTGTCAGGTGTTAGGCTGCCTTCATAAAAACTTCATGTGCTTTCCTTTTCTGTATATACCCTTGAACTGCCTTGTGTACCATTAAATCTATTTGTAAAAATCGGAGAGATGGTGAAACTGTTGAAGTCAGGTGCTTTTGTGGAGGAGAGAGTGAGTAGTAATTCCTTAGTCTTTCTCTTGCTTGTCTATCCCCTCATAGGAAGTAGACTCTTTGGATTTTCTGACTTTTCTAAGTCTGCTTGGTAATTAATATTTTCTTGGAAAAAAAAATCGTCCACATTTTCAGCTTTCTTTAAATAGAGTTAATTAAAGGAGAAATTGATTTTTTCATTGGTTACTCTTACCCAGTGGCATTTTCCTGCATCATAGGTGGTTTAGTATTATTTACAATTGGATAATAGGCTAGCCTCATAGCAGTTCTGCAAAATGGGTGGAATAGATACTGTCATATCCTTACCTTGCATGTGAGGAGAATAACAATTTACAATTAAAACCAGAATTAGACTTCATTTCTCTTAATCCCTTGTAGGGCTTCCTTCGTAGCTCAGTTGGTAGAGAATCTGCCTGCAATGCAGGAGACCTGGGTTTGATCCCTGGGTTGGGAAGATCCTCTGGAGAAGGAAAAGGCTTCCCACTCCAGTATTCTGGCCTGAAGAATTCCATGGACATGTGTAGTCCACAGGGTCACAAAGAGTCGGACACAACTGAGTGACTTTCACTTTCCCTTTCTCTTGATCCTTCATTTAATGAATGAGCTCTTCAGAGGTCTGTGGTCTCTCTCAACATATACCTTCCTGATGCTACGTTTTGCTCCCATTTCTTTCCTTCCATTCAGTTTTGTCACTTCACGTTGATTGGACTTCCCTGGTGGCTCAGACGGTAAGCCGTCTTGCTTACAGTGCGGGAGACCTGGGTGCGATCCCGAGGTCGGGAAGATCCTCTGGAGAAGGAAATGACAACCCACTCCAGTACTCTTGCCTGGAAGATCCCATGGACAGAGGAGCATGGTGGGCTACAGTCCACGGGGTCGCAAAGAGTCGGACACGGCTGAGCGACTTCACTTTCACATTGACTGCATGCTAAGTTCATGGCACTGTCTGTGGCATGTGATTTGTTAGCCTGACTTGCAGTGCAGTTTCTCCTGTGCTCACCTGCTAGAGTATACTGTTTTACTGCCAAAGAGCAGAGTGTTTGAAGGGAAGCTAGCATTTAAAAGGATCTTTTCGTAAAGATCACTGTAGTTGAGAATGTGTGTCTGATTGTTCTTCTTCACTGCAGTTGACTTGTGTCAGTGATGAAGTGATGAAGTGAAAATTTACTGTGTCTTGCATTATCCCAGAAAAACACAGTTATTGACAGATATTACACAAATCTGCCTGCTTGCAGATGACATATACTCACCTTTTCTCTCCAGTGATAAGAGCAAAGAGCCTTTGAACCCTTTACCTTTATTTTTGAGTGCTGAAGTTTCATTCCTGGCACTCACAGTCTAATAGCCCTGAAAGTTTTTAAACACAGCAGGATCACAGAGGACTCTGGTTTAGCTACACATGGGCAGATTCAATTACAGTTTCTTGTCAAAAGATGTTGCTGTAGGGAGGGAAGGGGAGCTGGCTGGGGAGGGGGCAGGATAAAGATCCAGAGTGCTATTAGCTTACACATCCCCGCGGATAGTTGTGTGTGGGAGCCTGAACCCTGGCCAGTAGCCTGACAGCTCTGTTGGCCGTGGCCACTTTTCTTGCCAGTTAAGTTGCTGTTATTGCTGGTTCAGTCAATTTAATTTCCAGTGTGTGTGCCTCATGTGATGCAGGGTACATGGAGATGTGTGTGAGCATTAATTTTTATATTAATAACATTAATTTTATATTAATATAATTTTATATCAATTAATTAATATATCATTGCCATCTATAAAGGATCCACTGAAGTCATGTTGAGTTACTAGGCAATATTTCAAGAGGTCAGTCATTGAGTGAGTAAAGGTTTGGGTCAGGAAGAGACATAAACCCATAGAGAGAAGTATAACTTTGTTTCCCCTGAGTTGTGGTTGCCTGACTGATATCACTGACCACTATATTCCTATGTAAAGGCCAGTGTTTCTCAAAGTGATTTTGTGGACTGTCTGTGTCAGAGTCGAGGGTGGGAGTGGAAAGGTTAATAATGCAGATTTCTAGACTTCCCCCAACTCAGTTAGACTGAGAGATGGAGGCTGGTAATCGGCATCTTAAGTTCTCCAGGTGATTATTTTGCCCACTAAAGTCTGGTAATAATTTTTTAAAGTAATTATGTAAAGTGAAAGTGAAGTCGCTCAGTCGTGTCCGACTCTTTGCGACCCCATGGACTGCATAGGATTCTTCAGGCAAGAGTACTGGAGTGGGTTGCCATTTCCTTCTCCAGGGGATCTTCCCGACCCAGGGATCGAACCTGGGTCTCCTGCATTCCAGGCAGATGCTTTAATCTCTGAACCACCAGGGAAGCCCAATTATGTAAAATAAACCACAAATTATTCACCGTCTAAAACTTCAAATGTATGAAATAGAGTATTTTGATTATAGAAATTCATGCTGAAGACAAGTTATTTACATAGAAGAATATTTCCCCCAGGTTTTTTTTTTAACAGTAAGCTGCTGTGTGGTATTTAATATGTAAATTATTTTATCGGATGCGTTCTACATACAGCTTTTGAAAATATAAATTGGGGAATAAAGGATGTGGTAATAATGACGCTGCTGTTACACCTTGCCAGTCATGTTTAAAATTCATATGTACATACATAGTATTCTTTTAATCCTCACAACAATCCTATGAGAAAGAGATACTATTTTTCCAATTTGGCATATGAGGAAACATATAACTTGACCAAAGCCATACAGGTAGCAAGAGGCCGAATTGGGATCTGAACACAGGTGGTCTGGCTCCAAAGCCAAGCTTCCACTTTTGAGTACTACAGCATATTGCTTGTCATCACAAAGCAACTAAGAGTAGTTATTGGAAAAGTTGAATAATAGTGAAGCCAAAGATTACCGTGTGTGCCAGCATGGCGTAGTGAAAGAATGCTAGACTAGGAATCGGAAGTCCTGGGGTTTAGTTCCTGCCCCAGGGCTCACTTAACCTTCATGAGACTCTTTCCCCATGTATGAAGTAAGAGATTAGGCTACACTAATGCCCAGCTTTCGTGCATGTTTTCAAATAGAAATTGTGGCACACCGTTACCTACGTTTTGTACTTGTGAGCTTAGGGAGGGCATTGATGCTACCGGGGCTGCCTCAGGCCTGTGTGCTCTTCAAAGATTTAATCATTCTAACTTGTTTGTCCACTTATTGATAGTGGTTTTAGAAGGTTCTTTTGTTTTGGCCTCTTTTTTTCCCCCATTTTCCACAGGTTTCATGTATGTCCCTTTTCCCACTCACCCAGTCTTAGAACTCTCGCACAAGCATTATGAGTTAGTATATCCTGTTTAATGATTCTGAGATATGTTGAGGTATTTTCCGAAATATTCTATCTTCATTTTCTGAAAAAGGTAGACCATTCTTTTCCTTGTTTCCTCTCATCTTATGTATCCCTAATGTTTTTTATGTGTAACTGAATTACCTCGCTGTATACAGGAAACATTGTTAATCAACTATGCTCCATATAAAATAAATATTTTTAATAAATAAATAATAAAATTATCTTTGCTTAGCTCTTCACCAAAAAGAAGGGACCATTTCAAGTGGAATCTTTTGGTCAAGGCTTTATTTAATCTTCATAATTCTGCAATTGTGATGACTGGGTCAGAGTTCATCTGCACCGTATTCATCCTAACAGGGTTAACAAGTGTGTCAGATTGTCAAGTCATGGCTATAATTGACTTTGGCTTTGAGGTTTTTGCTTCATAATAAACAATGGGCCCTGAGCCAAAAAGCTTGTGGTTTACAGTCACATACTGATGACTAAATATTATAAATGATTTCCCCTCATACTCATTCTATTACCCTGGAGCTCGCTTTATGCTTTTTGAATGAATCATATCAGGAGAATATCCATAACTAAAAAGAATTTGACCTGTCAACTTCCCATTGCAGCCAGAGACACTTTGAGACTTCTCTCTGGCCTGAGCACTTGAGGAGTGTAGAAAGCCTAGGTTAGAGCTTAGTCAGAAGAGATAGCCTTTGAATCTTTGAAAGGGCACTTTGAATGTCTTACGTAAACACTATATCCCCCAAAATGCCCTTTTGGAAGATTACAGGGAGAATTTTTATTCATTACTGACTGTTCTATGCAAAATTCCTCTGGATGGAAAAACTGAAGATGCTTTGAGAAGCAGTGCTTCAGGTGTGGAAGCCCCAAGTTGGAGGCTAAGGTTTTTCTAAGGTGCCTCCTTTTTATCCCAGGAAGGGGGTTTGTTCTTCCTCATTCCCAAAGTGGAAATGAGGTGGGACTCAGCTTCTGCTGGGCTTCTGTCATTGTTCTCTGCACGCTATTGCTGGAAGAAGACTCACTTTGAACTAATAACTCCGAGAATTCCGTTTAAAAACGTTCCAAGAGGAACATTCATCAGCAAGAAGTTTCAGCTATTCAGGATTTATAGATTTGAGAAAGGCATTTGCTTAAGCTTTTATATTTACTTCATGAAATATTAACTATTAGCAAGTGCAGAATGTTACTGAAGCTTAAACAAAGCAAAAACCCATCACCCCTCCTCTGATTAGTTTATTTAACTGTTAGCGGTAATAACTATATTGCTGTCTAATCTGCTCTCCTTTTCTTGGCAACTCTAATAAACAAGATGACACATATAGTCAAGTGAAAAATGTTTACTATTTGCCAAATGAGTTAATCACACTGGAAAATAAAATTTTCACATCAGCCTTCTGTAAGTTTATTTTCAGTTAACACTTAGAAAAATGGGTAAGTGTGGGCAGTAAACCAGTGAAACAGAGAGTCTGGATAAAGTTGGACACTTCACTACTTCCTAGTGAGGCTTATTAGCTCATCCCCCTCACCTGTTGAGTATGTGTGATGCTTGGGCTTAATGGAATGTTCCCCTTCCTTCCTTTTTCTTCAGATCAGTCCTTTTATAGGATTTTGTTTGGGGCGCCTGAGGTAAATCTGCTATGAGACTGTAAAGTTTGAGTTGACCTGTCTTTTGAGAATTCTAGAGGAGCTGATTAAACAGAAGACAGAAAATGGGTGGTTATAAAATGCCTTCTTGAAGCAGTAGAGTATATTTCTTGCACGTTGTTTATTTATATGTATATTTCCCTAGTTGCTGCCATGTCTTCAGTGCCCCTTTGGGTTAGTTTTCTTTTTCCTCATGGAAGCACCCAAAAGAGTCTGTGTTAAGACCAGTGTATGAATTCCATTTCTTCAGGCTGTCCAGAAAAGAATCCATTTTTCTGGCCGGTGACAAGGTTAGCAGGGGCTTAGAGGGTTTTTTGTTGTTTATGTGTTGGTTTCCTATTGGTTTTAAAAGTAGGAATTTCTGGACCAGCTTTTAAGTGTTTTCAAAACATTTTATCTTTTTGCTTGTGTCATTTTGCTCTTGCTTGACACTCTTGATTTATTTTTATAGATGTTTTCTATGCCAAGGGCAAATTAGGCCACCCCTAGGGAAGAAATCTCCTGGTTATGTTCCTGACTCTGCTGGAAGTTGCCTGATCACCTCTGTTCTTCATTGTCTTGAAAAGTGACTAAAGAAGTCAGTTTTAAATGCCCTAAATTATCCTGAATTGATTTTTTTTTTTTGGTCTCCCCTTTGTGTGTATTTCCCAAAAATCTCAAAAGAAAAGCTGCTAGAAATAAATTTAAAGATAAAAATTGCTGGCAAAAAGAGTAGCTGCAAGATTTAAAGCTATAATTCTCTCATTTTGCTTCTATAAACAGTGGCATTCCCTAGACTGGACAGATACACTCATTGTGCTGAGTCTAGTAATATGTTTTGAAGAACCTGGTCTTTCTTCAGCAGACAGCATACAGCTCTTATGGAAGGTGCTGACCTGTGTGTAAGAATGTTGGTTTTGCGGGGGCAGGATGGATTGGCACAAGGGAAACTTCCTTCCGTGGGCCGTATCTCTCTTCACTTCCCATCCCATTCTCCTGAGAATTAGAGACTGCGCCTTAAAGGGTGGCCCTGTGAGAATGCAAGCTCAGGCTTCCTTCACCGAGCCTTCTGTAGCGTCACCCTGCAGTTGCAGTAAACTCGTCATGTGTAGCAGTCTATGTTAAGAACACAGATTCTCTGCTTTCAGAGCCTTTCTTTCCCAAGCACAGGGAGGGAGGGAGCGGGCAGCCCACACTCCTCCCAGCATGCACCACCTGCCAGTGCTGACAAGATAAGCTTAGGAAATTTTATAGCGATTGGAGATTTTTATTGAATCTAATAAAACATTTGGATCTGTGTTTGGTAATCTTTTAATTTTTTTCTAGAAATATTTATCTGCAAGCAGTCAGAAATTAGAAAACAAACTCTGGCCTTGCACCACAGATGGTTTGAGAAGCACTGCTGCAGGCATGGCCTTGGGTTGGAGGCTAAGGCTTTTCCTAAGGTGCCTCCTTTTTTTCCCAGGAAGGGGGTTTGTTCTTCCTCATTTCCAAGTTCAGGAGCCTAGTCGTTTCCTTTTTAGTTTTGGTAAAATACACATAACATGAAATTGGCCATCTTAACTATTTGATGGTATTAAATACATTCGCATTGTTGTGCGACCAGTCCCCAGAACTCGTTTCATCTTGCAGTACTAAGTTCTATGCCCACTACACAGCAACTCTTCATTTTAATCTGTTGATATTGTCTTTTGATGTACAGCTTTTAATTTTGATGCAGTCCAGTTAACCTATTTTTGCTCTTGCCTATGTTTTGGTGTCATATCAAAAAAATCATGACTGAAACCCAATGTCACAAAACTTTCCCCTGTGTTTTCTTCTTAAGGCTTTATCATTTTTGCTCTTAGGTTTAGGTCTTTGATTGATGCTGAGTTAATTTTTGTACATGGTATAAGATATGAGTCCAGTTTCATTGCATATGGACATACAGTTTTCCCAGTGTTTTTTGTTGACTAGAGCCCAGTTTTATACTCAGCTATTATCTACCTGGGCAGCAAAATGAAAGGAAAAAATGGTAAACAAGCATTGCTGGGAAAATTTGAACACTGGTTTATGCCTTGATTTTGGCAGTCTGGGGAAGGGGGACATGGCTATTGAATGCTCAGTGGAACACTCAGGCTCAGTGTCATGCTTTGATGTGTACACATAATATGGCTGTTTTGCTGACAACATTTTTATTAGTTAAGAAGTGGCATTTAAAATAAATTCATGGAGTTTCACAAATAAGACCTTCCAACCTTCCAAACAAGTTAATACCCCTTGAGTTAAAATACCTGGAGAGAAAAAAGAAAACTGTTGTGGTCTGGTAATTGAAAGTGACAGTCTTAGTGACCCTATATGAAAATTTACTCAGTGAATTTTGCTGAGTTCAGTTATAGGGAAGGGAAGGTTATCTCCTTTGAAAAACTAAACTCTTTTTCTTTTGTCTTGGCTTCTAGGAAACTTAGTGCTAAGTTTTATGCTTGATTATATATCTTTTCATCATTTTGTTCTTGACCTTCTTACTTATTTTGTTTGGACTTTCTTTATAATTCAGTTTTATTGAGGTATAGTTTATTTACAATAAAATACAAAATGCACCTTTTCAAGTCTTGACAAATGTATACACCTGTAATCACCACTTCAGGCAAGATTATGCAATGTCTCTATTCACACACAGGTTCTCCCATGCCTCTTGGCCATCATTACTGCTTTTCTGCCCCTTGTTAAATAGATCCATTGATTCTGTGTCCTTCAGTGTTTGCCACTAACCTACTAAAAATAATTCTGGAAGTAGGTGGATTATAAGGGGGAAAAAGTGACTACATAAATGAAATAGCCTTTCCAAGCTCTAGGTTTTCTTCCTGTGACCTGTCATTCAGTTTCTTTTTTATATCCCAAAAAGCGGCACTACAACTTCATAAGGACTTTTCTCATTGCAGCTAACTCTGATGAGCTATGAAGCATTCCCAGCTATCTTTAGAAGACCTTGTTCTGTTTAATCTCATAGAAATTAAATAGCTAGTGCTAAGGATTTATTTTTAAACTTCCAGCACATTTTATTACAAAGTAGATAGAAGAGCATTATCTCAACATAAAGGATATTTCACTTCAACACATTTTAACTCATGGTAAAATTCACAGTATTGCGTTCATTTTGTGTGTGTGTGCATGCATTTTTTGGAATATATTGTTGTAAACATCCTCAGTATACCTTGCACCATGAAAGCAAGTAAAAGTGAAAGTTGCCTGCTAGGCTCCTCTGTCTATGATATTCTCCATGCCAGAGTACTGGAGTGGGTTGCTATTCCCTCCTCCAAGGATCTTCCCAACCCAGGGATCAAACCCAGGTCTCCTGCATTGCAGGCGGATTCTTTACTGTCTGACTACCGTGAAAGTGAAGTCGTGTCCAACTCTTCGCAACCCCATGGACTATAGCCTGGGGCTTCTCTGTCCATGGGATATTCCAGACAGGAGTAACGGAGTAGGTTGCCATTTCCTTCTCCAGGGGATCTTCCCAACCCAGGGCTAGAACCCCGGTCTCCTGCTTTGCAGGTGGATGCTTTACCTTCTGAGCCACCAGGGAAGCTCCTGAGCACCATGGATGGTGCTAAATAGAGGAAACCAGGCACAAAATAATAGACATCCTACAGAGACAGGACGGACACAGTGAGGCTGCTCTGTGAGACTAGGAGTCAGGATGCGGTGACCCTGGGTGGGGGTTAGTGACCCGAAGGGAATATGAGGGCGTGGGAGCTAGCCATGCTATTTCTTCTTCAGGGTGTTGGTTTCATGGCACACAGAGTTTGTGAAAATCCAGAGAACTGTACATGTGTGAAATAATGCACTTCTCTATTTGTATTATACTTGAGTTAATGTTAAAAACACACACTTCATCATCGTCCACCCTGGGCCTTTAGCCCTTTGGGACTCACTAATCAAGTTCAACGTCCACATTTAGTGGAGTAGGAAACCAAGCCCCTGAGAGGGGAAACACCTGTTCCAGGTGACAGAGCAAGTCAGGGGCCAAACTGGGAATGAATCCCCAGCCTGAGGCTTAGCTCGAGGGCTCCTCACCACTCCAGGCTTCCAGAGGATTTTTTTCAGCCAGACAAATTTGTTCCTGTACGGGTTTGTCTATACCCAGAGGATCAACATCTTTGCCAGAAAGATGAAATATGTCCTGAGCACCAGTTGCCATGTTGTAGCATGTTAGAAAGTCAGTGGCCCTGCTTTCTAGTAATTCAGCAACGCATGACCTATGAAAGTCTGCAGCTGGTTTTGGAAATGTTAAGAGTTATGACTTGTTTATAGATGTCACAACAATGTCTTGAAGTGACAACAAGAAATATAACCAACTGGGTTGTGTATGGGGACAGTGTGAGCTCTAGGCAGGTGACTGGAAAGATAGGAGCTGTGCCTAACTTGTGCATGAGGAGTTCTGGTGAATTCCTTGCATCGAAACAGTGTCTGCATGGAAAGTGGATGGTTTATACTTCTTCCCCAGGATAATGAAGCAGCAGCGAACAGTAATAATAAGGGTTGTTTTTTTCCTTCCAGTTTTATTGATATAATTGACATATAGCACTGTATAAGTTTAAAGTATGATAGTGATATGATTTACATACATCATGAAATGATTACCATAATGTTTAATAAGCATCCGTCATCTCATACAGACACACAATTAAATAGAAAAAATTTTTTTTCCTTGTGATGAAAACCCTTAGGATTTATCCTCTTAATAACTTTCATATATAGCCTAAGGCAGTTTTAATTCTATTTATCATGGGATAAATTGCATCCCTAGTATTTATTTGTCTTCTAACTTGAAGTTTGTTCGACTTGAAGTTAACTTGAAGTTTTCAACTTTTAACTTGAAGTTTTCGACTGCCTTCTTTCAATTTCTCTCCCCCCCGTCCCCACCTCTGATAACCACAGATCTCATCTCTTTTTCTGTGAATTTGTTTGTTTTGAAGTATAACTGACCTAAAACACTGTGTTAGTTTCTGGTACCCTGCACAGTGATTTGATATTTCTATACATATCACAGTGATCATCTCGATAAGTTTAGTTACCATCTGTCATCATATAGAGGTATTACATAATTATTGACTCTATTCCCCACTCAGTTCATACCAGTGACTCTTATTTTATAACTGTAAGTTTGTACCTGTTCATCTCCCTCACCTGTTTCTCTGCCCTCTATACCCCCTCCCCTCTGGCAGCCACTTGGTTAGTAATATAAGGTTTTAACCCTGTGTCACTTGCCAGATAAAGGGGATTTTGACATTAGTTTACCATTCTGCAATGACCTTCCTATTGTGAACCGAACTCTAAATGAAGATGTAAGCTGAAGTGCGTCATCTGCAGATAGCATGCTTTAATGGTCCCTCATAATGCGACTTAGCAGCAGCAGCATAATGCAGAAGAGCTGCTTTTAAAAGGAAACCAGCATTACTGAGAGGGGCATAAATTATGGCCATCTGATATTTTCCTGCAATTATTTTCTGTGTGAACGATGTAAAAAAGGAATGACATTGAACCAGGTATGTTCTGATGCAAAGATTGCATCAAGTCCTGATGCAAAGATTGCATCAAGTCCTGATGCATAGATTGCTCAGTGTGCTGCGTGTCAGTATTACACCAGTGACGCTCAGGGGTAGATCCTACAATGCTGGATATTCGCGTGCATTGATCTGGGTGTTGGGTGGAAGGAACGTTCATTTGTTTTGTTTTTTACTTTTGCTGACAGGTCCAAGTTACCATATATGTTATCTGTTACTTTAAACTCAGGAGATAAGAAAACTCTTGCCTCAGATTCTGCTGTTTGTGTGCACTCTGATCAAGTGTATTTGGACTACTTAAGTCTAGGAACAGCCCACAGAGTTATAAATAAAGACTGTGTAGATTCTTGCTTGGTGACTAGAGTTTGGCCTCCCAAACAGTCCTGGTTATTTAGCCCAAGTTTGAGGTGGAGGGTGGTTATGGATGTGTGAGTTTCCACTGAAAGTGATACATTTTCATTTTATTTAAGGAAAGGACAACATACATAGTCTGCCACAGAAGGGAAAACCTTTAAAAGAATCTGAACATAATTAAATTTCCATTATCCTTTTCTTTGCCAGAAGGTTAATGATTCTCTAATAATTGAGATGTAATTGATCCCCCAAATGTGCTTCCACTTGATGAAAGTAGCAAAGTCCAATACACACTGGCTGACTAAATTTTTTCCTCTCCTCTTTAACTCTCTTTTAGGACTCAGCCCAAAACCATGTTTGCCCAAGTTGAGTCTGATGATGAGGAAACAAAGAATGAGCCAGAATGGAAAAAACGTAAAATTTGAAGAATCTCCTGTGAGAGCTGTTTGCATGAGGGGAGGGATATTGAACAGGTTTGTTTTTTTTAATGAAATAAAAACACATTTTTATGAACAGGTTTTGTCCTTTGCATTATTGAGCCATTCAAAAGGTTGGTAGCTACCCTTCACTAAACTTGTGGTTACATTTTCTTACCTATGACTATTAAACTGTATTATAAGTAAATAAGAAGTAGATTCTTAGCCTATTACCAAGTACTTTCAGTATTTGAAGACTTTATTCAATAGTTATTGGTCTTATACAGATTGTTATAACCTTGGGGGAGGGGAACATACACTGAGACGTACATCTGTCATGAGCAATTCTAAGAACACGGTATGGAAATGAACATCAAAATGGTTAATATCTCTGTATAATTTCACAACAGTTGATTACATGACTGTAAATAATTAGACTGAGTTCAAACTGAAAGTTTGAACCATTGCCATACTAGGAAACAATGTGTATCCGATTATCCTAGAACAGCAGAAAGCAGTGATCAGGAGTTAGGAAGTGGGCTTTGAAATAAGGCCAGTGTGGTTCAAATCCTGGCTCTGCCCTTTACTGTCTGGGTCACTTTAGGAGAGTTATTAAGCGTCTCTCTTCTGGTCCAGGGATCCACAACCGCCAGGGCACAGACTGGTACCCCTGTCAGATCAGTGGCCGCATTAGATTGGAAATAAAATGCACAGTAAATGCAGTACACCTGAATCATCCTGAAACCATCTGCTCCAATCCCCACCCAGGTCCGTGGAAAAATCGTCTTCCATGAAACTGGTCTCTGGTGCTAAGATGGTTGGGGACCGCTGTTCTAGACTCAGATGATAATAGTATAACCTTCAGAGGTTTGTCAGAGCATTAGATAAGACATACGTGTAAAGCATTTAGTATAGTGCCTGTAAATATAACACTAAATATTTGTTCTTTTTAAAACAGAGCTAGTGATAATGGTTTTTATCTATATTAATTTAGAAAAGTATAGAAGTGCTTTGTAAATTAAAGGCTGTATAAGTAGAAGACTTTAAAAATCATTCTGAGAGATATTTGTACTTTTGTGATTAGAAAGCTAAATTAAAAAAAAATTGACAATTTGTCCAAAGTAATAATGAGTCAGTAGAATAAAATCCTGATTCATTCTCAAGCATGGAAAGGTCCACTTGTGTTGTGAGTAACGATAAGGAAGTCATCTCTGTGCTAAACCTGCCTTCTCTCCCCTAATTTCCCGTCAGCCCAGAGTAGTTTTTGCCTGTCAGATCATCTCCACTAGACAATTCAGATTCTTTAGTACTTTTGCCTTCTGCTGTCCTCCTCTCTTCTATCCCAGTGAACAAAATAGTTATGAAAGTGAATGATGACCCAAAATGTATCAGAAAGCTCCAGTTTCTGAGACCTTCACATACCACCTTTCCCCACACCTTTCCCTTGAACAACCTTGAACAACTCATACAGATTTTTTTTTTTTCCTATAGTTCTGAGGTGGCAATGGGCATTTTTTAAATTCTAGACACCTTCAATCTTGTCAGCTGTTTTCTGTCCTTTTCTTCTCCCATCCCCCTCTTCATCCCATTCCCCTTCCCTTGCCACTTAGCTTAATAGGTAATAAGGGGAAGAACTAACATTTGCTGAGTGCCTACTCTCCGATGACTGCTATTTTTTAAATTAATTTTTATTGGAGCATAGTTGCTTTACAAGGCTGTTAGTTTCTTGTTCAGTCACTCAGTTGTGTCCAACTCTTCGCAACCCCATGGACTATAGTGTGCCAAGCCTCCCTGTCCTTCACCATCTCCTGGAATTTGCTCAGACTCATGTCTGTTGTGTCAGTGGTGCTATCCAACCATCGCATCCTCTGTCGCCCCCTTCTCCTGCCCTCAGTCTTTCCGAGGATCAGGGTCTTTTTAACTGAGTCGGCTCTTCGCATCAGGTGGCCAAAGCATTGGAGCTTTAGTTTCAGCATCAGTCCTTCCGATGAATAATCAGGTTAATTTCCTTTAGGAGTGACTTGTTTGATCGCCTTGCTGTCCAAGGGACTCTTAAGAGTCTTCCTCAGCACCACAACTCAAAAGCATCCAATTCTTTGGCACTCAGCCTTCTTTATGGTTCATCTCTCACATCTGTACATGACTCCTGGAAAGCCCTAACTTTGTCATAGCTCTTCTTCCGGGACAAGCATCTTTTAATTTCATGGCTGCAGTCACTGCCGTGATTTTGGAGCCCAAGAAAAGAAAATCTGTCACTGTTTCCACTTTTCTCCCATCTATTTGCCATGAAGGGATAGGACTGGATGCCATGATCTTAGTTTTTGATTGTTGAACTTAAAGCCAGATTTTTACTCTTCTCTTTGACCTTCATCAAGAGGCTCTTTAGTTCTTCTTCGCTTTCTGCCAGCATCATCTGCCCATCTGAGGTTGTTGATATTTCTCCCAGTAATCTTAAGTCCAGCTTGTGCTTCATCCAGCCTGGCATTTTTGCATGATGTACTCTGCATATAAGTTAAATAAGCAGGATGACAGTATACAGCCTTGATGTACTTCTTTCCCAATTTTGAATCAATCGTTCTTCTGTGTTTGGTTCTAACTTGCTTCTTGACCTGCATACAGGTTTGGCAGGAGACAGGTCAGGTGATCTAATAATCCCATCGCTTTAAGAATTTTCCACAGTTTGTTGTGGTTCTTCTACACAGCAAAGTGAATCAGCTATCTGATGACTCCTATCCTAAACTCTACCTACAGTAGCTCATTTAATCCTCATTAAAAACCCCATGAGTAGGTAAAATAACTAAACCCATTTTACAGATGAGACAAAAGAAGTCCAGAATATCAAATAATCTGGCTAAGATTACGTTTAGGGAGGACTGTATGGAGACACCCAAGATCCCAAACGTCAGTAATTAACAAATTACTGCTCTAAATTTTCTGTTCTTATTGAAATGCACTTCATCTAAAATCAGTTACAGACCACTGTTTCGTTCCAGCTGCTTAGGATTTGTAAATTTATTGCTTCTTGGATAAAATTTATTGAAATCATGTCAGATTTTTTTCCCGTCTTAACATAAACATTGCACCATATGGAAGTATTCGTCTTGCCGGGAGGGCTGGAGTGAGAAGCAAAAACTTGATCATAGTGGTCTTGGCGGAGTCTGCTATGATGTAAGGGAAGGGGAAATTGTGCAAATTTAGCACTAAGTTGGTTTTTCTCATTATTACCTAGAGCACAAGTGGCCCTTCTCATGCTTGAGATGCTCCCTCTCACTCGGGGGACTTTTGTAAAAAAATTATTTTTCCACACAAGATAATCGAAATACACATAAGAATTGCCAGTCTCAACTTTGGCGAGGAAGGACCTGGGAACCAGGACTGGACACAGAGGGGGTGCTCATTTTATCCGTTGTTTGAGTGCCAGGATGGCGACCCCACAGGCCTCACCCTCTCGGGCCCCTCAGGCCTCTCTGCCCCATAGAACCGTGTGTTCCTGATCCCGGTCAACTCCATTTCTGTTCACTCAAGTAAGGAAACTGAAAGTTAAAATAATGACTCCTCCTTCACCCCCACTCCCCCCCTCATCTAGTTACTTGCTGGTTTCTATTTGTGCTGTGTTCTGAATCTCTCATATTTGACCTCCACGCCTTTCCCTACCGCCCTGACTGGAATTGAGACCTCCTTTGATCCCTCACCAGAACCTCTCAGGATCCTCCCTCCCAACTTGTCTGTTTTTCATTTGGTCCTCATCTAATCCATCTTTTTTTCCTTCTACTATCAGAATTAACTTTCTAAAACCAAATCCCATCACTTCATGCCTCTGCCTAGAGCCTGGCTGCAGCCCTGTGTTCTCTCTCTCATCCATCTGAGTGGCCCTGGGGGCACCGACATCCAAGATTTGGCCTCTGCTGGTCTTTTTTTTTTTTTTTCCCCACTGATTTTAATAATTTATCATAGTTTCTTCTTTAAAAATGTTTAATTGAAGGATAATTGTTTTTCAATGTTGTTGTACTGGTTTCTGCCGTACAACAACACAAATCAGTCATAACAATAGAGTGATTCTCCTGGTCTTTCTTCCTTTAACTCTTGCTGATCTCACACAGCAAGTGGTGCTGGAAAAGATTCTTGAGGGTCCCTTCGACTGCAAGAAGATCAAACCAGTCAATCCTAAAGAAATCAGTCCTGAGCATTTATTCAATGATGCTGATGCTAAAGCTGAAGCTCCAATACTCCAGCCACCAGATGAGAAGAACTGACTCATTGGAAAAGACCCTGATACTGGGAAAGATTGAAGGCAGGAGAAGGGGATGACAGAGGATGGGATGGTTGGATGACATCACCGACTTGATGGACATGAGTTTGAGCAAGCTCTGGGAGTTGGTAATGGACAGGGAGGCCTGGCGTGCTGAGATCCATGGTGTCGCAAAGAGTCAGACACAACTGAGTGACTGAACTGAACTAATCTCACACCTGATTCTGAGATCCACCCAAACAACCCAGAGGTACCATGTTCTTTGGCACTTGAATGCCTTTGCACATGTCCCTTTGCTGTCTGCCTGTTTGCTTTTGAAACTGGGGAGCATTCCACCTTCCTTGAGCAGCCTTCCCTGACCCACCCAGGTGGACAATTATTTCATCCCTCCTAGGCCCTCGTGGCTGCTTACATACCTCTCCACTGCAGCTTTCTTTGATGTTGCTCTGTAAATCTGTATATGTGCATGGCTTGCGGGTCTGAGGGTGTCTGTTTCCCCCACTGGGAAATAGAATGTAAAAGCTAAAATACATTGGGTTCTGTGAATATTTAATGAGTTTGTTTTGAAAAATGAGAAAAGCTGTATTTCTTTTAAGTTTTATTAGAGTATAATTGATTTGCAGTGTTGTGTTTCTACTGTACAGCAAAATGAATCTGTTATACATATATTTCAGACTTTTTCCCATACAGGCCATTACAGAGCATTGAGTAGAGTTCCCTGTGCTTTACAGAAGGTTGTTCAGTTCAGTTGCTCAGTCGTGTCCGACTCTTTGTGACCCCATGGACCGCAGCATGCCAGGCTTCCCTGTCCATCACCAGCTTCTGGAATTTACTCAAACTCATGTCCATTGAGTTGGTGATGCCATCCAACCATCTCATCCTCTGTCATCCCCTTCTCCCACCTTCAGTCTTTCCCAGCAAAGGGGTCTTTTCAAATGAGTCAATTCTTCTCATCAGGTGGCCAAAGTATTAGAGTTTCAGCTTCAGAATCAGTCCTTCCAATGAATATTCAGGACTCTTTTCCTTTAGGATGGACTGGATGGATCTCCTTGCAATCCAAGGGACTCTAAAAGAGTCTTCTCCAAACCCACAGTTCAAAAGCATCAATTCTTTGGTACTCAGCTTTCTTTATAGTCCAACTCTGATATCCATACATGACTACTGGAAAAACCATAGCTTTGACTAGACGGACCTTTACTGGCAAAGTCTCTGCTTTTAATATGCTGTCTAGGTCGGTCATTTTTCTTCCAAGGAGTAACCGTCTTCTAATTTCATGGCTACAATTACTATCTGCAAAAAAATAAAATCAGCCACTGTTTCCACTGTTTCCCCATCTATTTCCCATGAAGCGATGGGACCAGATGCCATGATCTTAGATTTCTGAAGGTTGAGTTTTAAGCCAACTTTTTCACCTCTCTTCTTTCACTTTCATCAAGAGGCTTTTTAGTTCTTCTTCACTTTCTGCCATAAGGGTGGTGTCATCTGCATATCTGAGGTTACTGATATTTCTCCCAGCTATCTTGATTCCAGCTTGTGCTTCATCCAGCCCAGCGTTTCTCATGATGTACTCTGCATATAAGTTAAATAAGCAGGGTGACAGTATACAGCCTTGACGTACTCCTTTCCTTATTTGGAACCAGTCTGTTGTTCCATGTCTAGCTCTTAACTGTTGCTTTCTGACCTGCGCACGGATTTCTCAAGAGGCAGGTCAGGTGGTCTGGTATTCCCATCTCTTTCAGAATTTTCCACAGTTTGTTGTGATCTACATAGTGAAAGGCTTTGACATAGTCAATGAAGCAGAAATAAATGTTTTTCTGCAACTTTTGCTTTTTTGATGACCCAGCAGATGTTGGCAGTTTGATCTCTGGTTCCTCTGCCTTTTCTAAATCCACCTTGAACATCTGGAAATTCATGGTTCACATACTGTTGAAGCCTAGCTTGGAGAAGTTTGAGCATAACTTTGCTAGTGTGTGAGATGAATGCAGTTGTGTGGTAGTTTGAGCATTCTTTGGCATTGCCCTTCCTTGGGATTGGAATGAAAACTGACCTTTTACAGTCCTGTGGCTGCTGCTGAGTTTTCCAAATTTGCTGGCATATTGAGTGCAGCACTTTCACAGCATCATCTTTTAGGATTTGAAATAGCTCAACTGGAATTCGATCACCTCCACTAGCTTTGTTCATAGTGATGCTCCCTAAGCCCCACTTGACTTTGCATTCCAAGATGTCTGGCACTAGGTGAGTGATCACACCATTGTGATTATCTGGGTCGTGAAGATCTTTTTTGTATAGTTCTTTTGTGTATTCTTGCCACCTGTTCTTAAAATCTTCGGCTTCTGTTAGGTCCATCCCTGTCCTTTATTGTGCCCATCTTTGCATGAAGTGTTCCTTTGGTATCTCTAATTTTCTTGAAGAGATCTTTAGTCTTTCCCATTCTATTGTTTTCCTCTATTTATTTGCACTGATCACTGAAGAAGGCTTTCTTATCTCTCCTTGCTATTCTTTGGAACTCTGCATTCAAATGGGTATACCTTTCCTTTTCTCCTTTGCTTTTTATTTCTCTTCTTTTCACAGCTATTTGTAAGGCCTCCTCAGACAGCCATTTTGCTTTTTTGCATTTCTTTTCCTTGGGGTTGGTCTTGACTCCTATCTCCTGGACATTGTCACGAATCTTCGTCCATAGTTCTTCAGGCACACTATCAGATCTAATCCCTTTAATCTATTTGTCACTTCCACTCTATAATCATAAGGGATTTGATTTAGGTTATACCTGAATGGTCTAGTGATTTTCCCTACTTCCTTCAATTTAAGTCTGAATTTGGCAGTAAGGCGTTCATGATCTGAGCCGCAGTCAGTTCCCAGTCTTGTTTTTGCTGACTGTATAGAGCTTCTCCATCTTTGGCTGCAAAGAATAAAATCAAGCTGATTTCGGTGTTGACCATCTGGTGATGTCCATGTGTAGAGTCTTCTCTTGTGTTGTTGGAAGAGAGTGTTTGCTATGACCAGTGCGTTCACTTGGCAAAACTCTATTAGCCTTTATCTTGCTTCTTTCTGTACACCAAGGCCATGGTGTTTCTTGACTTCCTACTTTAGCATTCCAGTCCCCTATAGTGAAAAGGACATCTTTTGGGATGTTAGTTCTAGAAGGTCTTGTAGGTCTTCATAGAACCATTGAACTTCAGCTTCTTCAGCATTACTGGTTGGGGCATAGACTTGGATTACTGTGATACTGAATGGTTTGCCTTGGAAATGAACAGAGATCGTTCTATCATTTTGAGATTGCATCCAAGTACTGCATTTCAGACTCTCGTTGACTATGAGGGCTACTCCATTTCTTCTAAGGGATTCCTGCCCACAGTAGTAGATGCAATGGTCATCTGAGTTAAATTCACCCATTCCAGTCCATTTTTGTTTGCTGACTCCTAAAATGTCAACGTTCACTCTTGCCATCTCCTGTTTAACCACTTCCAGTTTGCCTTGATTCATGGACCTAACATTCTGGGTTCCTATGCAATATTGCTCTTTATAGCATCAGACTTTGCTTCTATCACCAGTCACATCCACAAATGGGTGTTATTTTTGCTTTGGTTCTGTCTATTCTTTCTTTCTGGAATTACAGTAGGTTCTTATTAGTATCTATTTTATATATAGTAGTGTGTGTATGTCAATCCAAGTTTCCCAATTTATCTTTCCCCTCCTTTATCCCCTGATAACCATGTTTGTTTTCTATATCTATACCTCTACTTCTGTTCTGTAAATAAGTTCATTTGTATCCCTTTTGGGAGACTTCCCAGGTGTCAATAGTGGTAAAGAATTTGCCTGCCAGTGCAGAAGACGTAAGAGACATGGGTTTGATCCCACGTGGGAAGACCCCCTGGAAGAGGAAATGGCAACCCACTCCAGTATTCTTGTGTGGAGAATCTCCATGGACAGAGGAGCCTGGTGGGCTTACAGTCCATAGGGTTTCAAAGAGTTGGACATGACTGAAGCAACTTGGCATGTACTCTTTTTTTAATTCTACATATAAGCAATATCATGATGTTTGTCTTTCTGTGTCTGAGTTACTTTACTCTGTATGTCAGTCTCTAGGTCCATCACTGTTGCTGCAAACAGCATTATTTTGTTCTTTTTGTGGCTGACTAATATTCCATTGTGGATATGTACCATATCTTCTCTATCCGTTCCTCTGTTGATGGACACTTAGGTTGCTTTCATGTCCTGGCTATTGTAAATAGTGCTGTGATGAACATTGGCGTGCATTATCTTTTCAAATGTGGTTTCCTCTGTGAGAGGAGCTGTATTTTATTCACGTTTGTGTTTCTAGATCGTAGCTCTGTGAAAGAGGTTAAAAAGTGCTCATTATATACTTGGCAGAGGAAAGGGAGAGACAGGGATGGAGAATGAAGTATGAGAAGCATTTCTGCCTTGCAGATTGGAAGTAGGAATATGAATACCAAAGCTTGGTCCAAATCCCAGTGCTTTGCCTTCCTGTGTTGGGATTTACACAGGTAACTGGAATGTTCACAGGTAACTGTTGTTGACTTGAGGAAGAAGCAAGAGTGTAAACAGGTATCAGTGCTGTTACTGGGGTGGCCCAAGCAGATCTAAGCCATCATGACATACCCAGGCACTGACTTGTCCTGAGTCACCAAAGATCTGAGATGCCGACAGCATGGAGTCTTTACCCCTGGGTGTCTGTGAGCCTCCTCAGAGAACACAGCATATATTGCATTTGCTCATGTACCCTTTTCTTTAGAGAGGATCTCTAACATTAATTAAAATTCAGGGATATTAGGTGTTGCTAGTAGCTCTTTCATCTCCCAAAAGGACCATGTAGAACTGGGCCATTCAGACTTGAAAACCAGAACACAACCCTCAACACGTTCAAACATGTATAAAACACCAAACTGTTAGATGAAAAACTCTAACACACTGTTCTTAACCTTAGGCAGTAATGTCACTGCTTTAGGGATTTCCCTGGTGTCCAGTGGCTAAGACTCTGTGCTCCCAATGCAGGGGCCTGGGTTTAATCCCTGGTCAGGGAACTAGATCCCACATGCCACAACTTTAAATCCTGCATGTGGCAACTAAGACCTTGTGCAGCCAAAGAAATATATAAATAGTTTAAAATACCTTACTGCTTTGGAGTCAGCTCCTATATTTATGCTTTGAAAGATCGTTAGCCTCTGTCCCACTTAAAACCTAAAGAGTTCAGCTTCATGATTAACATGCAGGTAGCATCCAAAGGTGAGCATTTCTTTATGTTATTGAAGAGCACATGAGACTTGGGCCAATTTGGGGAAGATTTTAAGAATCAATATGACTATATCAGGCAATTGTGAGCCCTTCTCTGTTTGATAACCTGAGTCAGATCTGGTGGGAGGAAGGGAGGGCAACCAGGTGCCTGCTTCAGTCAGTCATTTCAGTTGCTCAGTCATATCTGACTCTGCAACCCCATGAATCACAGCATACCAGGCCTCCCTGTCCATCACCAACTCCCGGAGTTCACTCAGACTCACGTCCATTGAGTTGGTGATGCCATCCAGCCATCTCATCCTCTGTCGTCCCCTTCTCCTCCTGCCCCCAATCCCTCCCAGCATCAGAGTCTTTTCCAGTGAGTCAACTCTTCGCATGAGGTGGCCAAAGTACTGGAATTTCAGCTTTAGCATCAGTCCTTCCAAAGAACACCCAGGGCTGATCTTGGCCTGGCTCAGGAGGCCTTTAGAGGTGATATGCCTCATCTATTTGTCAGTCTTCTTGTGTGGGAGGAGATCAGGAAAGAGAGGGTTGTTAACAGACACTTTTGAAAAGTATCTGTCTGGAATGGGACATCCCACAAGGCACTAGAACAAGTAGACCAATTTTTACATAATATCCTCACCAAAGAACTGAGAGAAGACCAGGTGAGGAGCAAAGTGCCTAAAGATGAGACTGTGTGTGTGTCTAGAAGTTTGTAGGTAGAGAAGATACTCCGAGGGCAAGGAGAAGTTTGCTGTTCTAAGTAGTTTTCTGAATTATCAGAGAGTTTATATTAGGGGTCAAAATTGACTTGTAATGGTGATAAAAGAGGGCCATGGGTTCTTCAACATTCCTCCCATCAAGAAGATCCCCCCCCCTTAAATCCAAGTGGGCCCTGTGATGGCATCACCTGGAGAACATGGCAGAAATTGTGCTGTGCTGGTTGCCAGGACCAGGCATTAAAGAAACTTGCCATTTCTCCTTCCTTTTTCTTGGAACACCTGTTCTTGAAAGCTGGCTGCCATGCTGTTAGGATGCCCAGGTAGTCCCATGGAGAGGCCCACATGGAGAACCAAGGCCTCTGGCAGAGAATCCCAAATGAGTACCCAGCTAGCAGCCAGCACCATCGTGTTCTATGCTATCTTAAAAAGCAGATCCCTCAGTCCCAGTCAAATCACATCTGCTGTTGTTGCAGAGATGAGCCAACCTCTCCTGTGAAAGTTGCTCAGTCGTGTCTGACTTTTTGCGACCCCATGGACTATACAGTCCATGGAATTCTCCAGGCCAGAATACTGGAATGGGTAGCCTTTCCCTTCTCCAGGCATTCTCCCCAACCCAGGGATGGTCTTCCTCATTGCAGGCGTAGTCTTTCCCAGCTGAGCCACAGGGAAGCCCAAGAATACTTCTCCAGCAGATCTTCCCAGATACAGGATACTGTACAGGATACTGGGGTCTCCTGTACTGCAGGTGGATTTTTTTACCAACTAAACTATCAGGAAGCCCAACCTCTACTGAGCCCTGCCTAAAATGCAGACAAATGAGGAAAATGAATGATTTTTTTATCATTTTAAGCAATAAGTTATGGGCTTGCTTCACCAAAATATATAATTTGAACAACCTAAAAGAGAAAAAGAAATTATTCAACCATTCAAATACAAATACTGCTAATATTTTGATGAATTACTTTCCAATTTTTTCTTTTATCTAAAATTTTGAGATTTATTTTCTCTTTTACTGAAAACATAATTTTAATAATATTAATTAAAATATGGTATATTTTCACTTTTAAAATAAATGTAAATTTCCCACACTGTTTCAAACCTTATGTATGATTTCAGAGGCTAGTCACTAAGTTATGTCTGATGCTTTGCAACCACAAGGACTGTAGTCTGCCAGGCTCCTCTGTCCCTGGGATTTCCCGGGCAAGAATACTGAGTGGGTTATCATGTCCTTCTTCAGGGATCTTCCTGACCCAGGGATTGAACCTGCATCTCCTACTTGGCACTTTACCACCGAGCTACCAGGGAAGCCCTAGGGGCCACTTAGTCATCCACTATATAGATGTGTCTTCTATTGCTTTCAAAATTGGTATATGAGCAATGGTTCTTTGTCTTCAGATCTATGCCTAGAGTTTCTTTATATACATAGGACTCTTTTCTTACAATTGGTTACTAAAATGGAATTTTAGAGTGTCAAAAGAATGACTCGTTTTTTTTTCTGTGAGTAAATTATCTTATCAGTGGATACCCAGTTGGAGGGGCCAAAGATGATTCTGAGAAATAATCCTAATTACGGAGTTGAATTGTGTCGCCCACCCCCGCGGCCAATTCGTGCACACGCAGGACCTCAGAATGTTACCTTATTTGGAAACAGGGTCTTCGTAGATGCAATTAGTTAAGATGAAGTCACAGTGAATTAGGGTGGGCCCTAAATCCAGTGGCTGGTGTTCTTATAAGGTCATGGGAGACCCAGAGAAACAAAAACACACAGAGGGAAAAGACCATGTGAAGACGGAGTGAGGCGGACATGCCAAGGAACTTCAGGGATCACGGCAACCATGAGACTGAGAAGAGGCAAAGAGGATCCCGCCCCAGAGCCTTCAGAGGGATCATGACTCTGAGGGCACCTGGGTCTCGGACTTCTGGCCTCCAGAACTGTGAGAGATTAAATCTCTGTTGTTTTAAGCCATCTAGTTTGTGTTAATTCGCTCAGGCAGCCCCCAGGAAATGAATATACCCGACAAAGAGACATGAAGGTATACTTGGTTTAAGGTGGGGCTTTTCAAGACTGCATTTCCCAGTTCATTAAGGGCCTAGAAAGAGAGAAAAACTCACAGACTTTCAAGGTCCAACATCAAAGTTTAGAATTCTGTTTTCCTAACTTCCCACCGCACCCCTGGCCCCTGCAAGGCTCCAACAGTCAGCATGGACAAGACTTACTATGGTGGTTGTTTAAGCCGCTAACTTTGGGGGTAATTTACAGAATAGACAACTGATACAATTTCTAATGCAGCTAATTGAGCTTACATTTTGAGTATCTAGGGTGGGCTCATGAAGAATTTGTCTTAAAGCTACTAGCAGTAGCAGCAGCAGGGTGGGCTCATGAAGAATTTGTCTTAAAGCAATGAGGTCTTGGCTCTTCTTGGTGGGGATGGACAGATTTTATTCCCCAGGATGGAAAGACTGCAGGGACTACTTGGGACAAGCCCAGAGATTTTAGCTAAAGGGAATAATTTTAATATTCTTCAGTTAGCAGAGTGGCTGCCCCTTCCTCATTTTTCCCTTAATCAACCTTGCTGGCAGGGTTTCCCTGAGCTGCTGTGGCTTCCGCACTTGGCTCCTTGGCACAGACAGGTGTCCAGCATTGTAGCTTCCTAATCTAAGGTATCTATGAGGCTCTAGGCCTGTGAGTAAGTCTGCCTCACAGCCTTTTGTATTCTGAGATGCCAATGGCTGAATAACAGATGATGGTTTTGCTGTTTACAAGGTACTTTGAAGTGTGGGTGGCTGATGACTGGACTCTCCCCAGATTCGCCCGAAGGAGCTGATGTGACCAGATGTCTGGTGCTGCTCCTCAGATCTCTGGGGCTGATCAGTCATTAAGAAGATAAACATGTGATGGAAGAAAATTTGCTCCATTAATCAAACAGTCTTAATGAGTGGTATGGCTGGTATCTTGGAAGTCGCATGAAATATGAAGTCAGAAGTTTTGGGTTCATGTGAGTTTAGGAAAATCAAATAAACTGTCAGCCTCCATTCTTAGTCAGTGGAATGGGGTTGATGTTATTCACCCAGTCTGTATCCAGAGGGTGTCTTATGGTTCAAATGGGAGAAAGGGGCTTTGTGAACCATGAAATGCTAATGTAATTATTGCCTCTTATGTTTATGGATTAGTAATATTTCACTGAATATACGCATGTTAGTCACTCCGTCATGTCCAATTCATTGTGACCCCATGGACTGAAGCCCTCCAGGCTCCTCAGTCCATGGGATTCCCAGGCAAGAATACTGGAGTGGGTCGCCATTTCCTTCTCCAGGGAATCTTCCCAACCCAGGGATTGAACCCAGGTCTTTGGCACTGCAGGCAGATTCTTTACTATTTCAACCACGAGGTAAGCCCAGTGAGTCGTGTCCAACTTTGCAACCACAGGGACTGTACAGTCCATGGAATTCTCCAGGCCAGAATACTGAAGTGGGTAGCCTTTCCCTTCTCCTGGAGCTCTTCCCAACCCAGGGATCGAACCTAGGTCTCCCGCATTGCAGATGGATTCTTTACCAGCTGAGTCACAAGGGAAGCCAAAGAATATTGGAGTGGGTAGCCTATCCTTTCTCCAGCAGATCTTCTCGACCCAGGAATTGAACCAAGGTCTCCTGCATTGCAGGCAGATTCTTTACCAACTGAGCTACCAGGGAAACCTGTGTATATATGAAGGGCACATTTTTAGGAAACAAGCCCAAATCTATTGTAATCTATTATTATAATTCCTCCATAATCAAGGAGAATTTGATTCTGTATGTTTGAGAGGTTGTCATCTAATGTGAAAGTTGACAAAGTTTCCCAAGATTTGGCTAAGGTTGTCTTGGGAGGCTCTGGTCCTGTTTGATTCAGCTTCTCATGGAGTCAACAAGGACCCTGGTGTACTTCCTGTTGGCCTCACTGTTGACCATCTTCAACTCAATCAATGACCTTCATGGTGCTAGTGGTGACAGCATCCAAATACCATCCAAATTTAGAAAAATGAGAAAGTTATCTTTTGCATTTCTCATAGGCTATTTTGATAGTGCTTTATTTCTTATTTGTCCTTCTCCAAAGCATTAAAAATACTGCGTTCATTTCACTGGGTGTCATGTGGTCTTTTCCTTGGGCCCAACTGCCTCTTGTTTATGAAAAATAGCAAGTTAACCGTGACAAATGGCCGGCAGCAATTTTGCCTCCAAAGTACATAGACTTTTTTCTTCTCCATATTTTGTTTATAAAAATAATAAAGTATTTTTCCATTGGGAAAAATGTCATTCAGAGATACATAATGTAGAGAAAAACTCTGGAGTCAGGAGACCTGGGTTCAGATCCCAGACTGAGCCAGTTTCATACGCTCTTTAGAGCCTCAGTGATTCTCGGGGTGTTATGAGAACCAAAGTGTGCCAGCACTTTGCAAACAATGAGGTGCTACACAAGTGTTCTTACTACTTTATCTCTCTGCAGCAGCACCTAGCAGGAACAGGCAGACTCTTCAGAAATTCTGGTTCAGGGTATTTCTTGGAAATGCTGTATCGTGGCCTGAGTATATTTGATATGCAACATGAAAGTCCTGAAGAATGGGTGGCAAATCTGTCTCTTCACCTCATAAAATGTGGAGCCCTAGTTTTGAAGTCCAGTCCCCACCTGCTCGGTGCCTGCCAACAATTATGGCTCTCCCTGAAGTTGGAAACTAGACCATAACCCAGAGGTTTCTTCTGTTGATCTGACCCCGTGGCCATGTTCTTTATTTTATCCAGCTCCAAGGCTGGCTGAACCCTCAAAGTGTCATGCATGATGACTCTTTCTTTCACCAGACAATGTGTGGCCTGGAGATGATAGTCATGAATTTACTTGGGGCCACATGTGTGGTCCATTACCAACAGTCAACAAAAATCAACATTCTTCTTATAATTTATGTGTCGTCAGCTTTCAGGTTTTCCCCTTTATTGAAGATCAAAGGATTGTAAATAATGAGAAGACAGAATAGCACAACAAGCAAATGTTATTGCTTTTATCTCTGGAGATTCTGACAAGCAGTCCCTCACTTTTGCCTCAGTATCCCTTGGGAAGTGCATCACAGCATGGGCTGTGGCAAAGCAGGCAGATTGTGTTTTGCCCATAAGAACAATGTTGTCATTGGGAAGCGGAGATCAAGGACCAAGTATCCAGTAAATTATAATTATGACCAACTGTGTATCCTAAAATTCAGAAAGAGTGGTAGAAGGCTATTAATGTGACAGAGCAAAGCTATAATTAGAAGCTGGCAGACTTAGAAAGGATATTAGAGGTGATCTACCATGAGCCCTGTATCTTACAGATGAGGAAAGGGGAGCTGTGAGAATCAGCTAGTTGTGCCAAGACACACTATTAGTTAACAGTGGAGCTGGGACCATAACAAAAATCTTTGATGGCAGCTCGGTGTTTCTTCAGCTCCTCTCTTCCCAGAGATCACTGATTAGAATGGGATGGACCAAGCCTAGAGTCCCAGCTTGGCCACGATTGTGACCTTGGGAAAGTTATTTCACTTCTTAGAGCCTCAATGCCCCTAACCATAAGTCTGAGAAATTAATACTTAGCTCATGGAATTGTTTTCAGGATTCAACTAGACAATCAATGTAAGAACAAGACTTAACCAATGGCCCGGACAATGCTCAGTGTGTAACTGTTTCTATGGATGTGCCAGTATGGCCAGAAATACCAGTGCTGCTACTGCTAAGTTGCTTCAGTCCTGTCCGACTCTGTGCGACTCCATAGATGGCAGCCCACCAGTAAGTATGCATACATCACTCTGCATGCGTGCATGCTAAGTCATTTCAGTCGTGTCTTACTCTTTGCAAACCTATGGACCATAGCCTGACAAGTTCCTCTGTCCACGGGATTCTCCAGGCAAGAATACTGGAGTGGGTTGCCATTCCTTCTCCAGGGGATCTTTCTGACACAGGGATCGAACCTGCATCTCTTACACTTCCTGCACTGGCAGGCAGGCTCTACCGCTAGCTCCACCTGGGAAGCCCATAAATCACTCCATCATAACATAAATGTAACCTAACTGAAGTTAATTCTGCATCAATTCTAGACCAATCTTCTCACCTTGGTTTGCCTTGGTTTCCAATCCAGAGAAATTGGAATCCGTCTCCCCATTTTATCTTGCTAACCTTCTCAGCCATACTTAGTCATATTGGAGTATTTTCATTAATCTGAGATTGCTACTCAAATTTCAGATTGTCCTTTAAGAAATAGACATCAGAAACTCCAAATACTTAGAGGCTTCACTAAAGAGTTTAGATTCCGAGGACTTTTGAGTTTAGGTCTCTTTTGAATCTTCCTGATCTCTCTTTTTCCTCTCCTCTTTATTTAAGGCACCAAGAATTTCAGGTCTGCTTTGAAGGGAGTGAAGAAGAAATGAAGGAACAACCCAGGACCGCCTGAGCGGGAAATGGCGCAGGTGGGGAGAAGGAGCGCGCTGGCTGGGTGCCCGGGGCAGCGCGGAGGCGCCGGTGCTTGCAGCGGCGCTGCAGTGAACCGCTGTGGGCCAGAGGGGCTGCCGAGTGGCGTCCGCTGCAGGAGGGGAGCGGCACGGCCCTGTGCAGGACTAGAAAGGGCATCTGGCTTCCCTCTGGCCTTTTCTCTGGATGTGCTGCTCGGAGTGTGAGCCACCGCAGGTGAATCCATTTGCTATTCAGACAAGTTAAATGTGTGTGCTCAGTGGCTTCAGGTCATATCCAACTCTGTGTGACGCCATGGACTGCAGCCCACCAGGCTCCCTCTGTCCATGGGACTCTTCAGGCAAGAATACTGGAGAGGGTTGCCATGCCCTCCCCCAGGGGATCTTCCTGACCCAGAGATCAAACCCGTATCTTCTTTGTCTCCTGCATGCAGACAAGGGAGGCACCTAAATCCCAGACCCTGTTCACATGCGGGCATCTGAGGGTGGGCTCAGATTTCTTCTGTGCTCCATTCAGCTTTCTGCAAACCCCTGCCTCTTTCTCCTGGCTGTGTCCCTTAGAGGAAGCCCTCAAGAGAGTTTCTGTTTCACTCCTAAAGAAACCAAGGGACAGGGACTTAAACTAGACTTAAACTAGCAGGTGTGGCTAAGCTGACCCGGGGATCAAGAATTTCTATCCCCTTAGGGCGGCATTTTATGGGCTTTGTTTATAAGTATCCTGTTACCCCTCAGATACAGGGAAAGTGATCTGGTCTTAGAAAATGCCAGATCAGAGATCCGCAAAAGTCAAACCCATGACTGGGCTGTATGTCATATGCTTGGGCAGCATCTCTCTGCCTGGAACATAATTGTGGCCGTTGCTGCATTGCTAACTTCTCGCTCAGCCTTTTGTTGAAGCAACCATTCTTTGGGAAATGGGGTTTGGACTCTTCCCTGCTCTAAAATCCAAATGCCATCAGGGCTATCCTTCTCCATGCTGTCCACTTGGACAGCTTGTGGTGTCTTACAAGCTGCTGAAAGAATGTTGCCCTGAGGGAGGTTCTCTGGGTTGCGACACTATGGATTCAGCCTTCTGGTGTGTGGTCTCGCCATAAAAGGGTGATCCAGTATCTACAGAAACTGTTTCTAAAGCATTAGACTGCACCAGAGTCAGGTGGGGACAGTTATTATAAATACCAAATCCTGGGCCCAACCCCCAGTCACTCAGATTCAACATGTTCCCTGGGCTGGGCCCAGGAGGCTGCATTTGTAACCAGTGACTCTGTTCCGTGAAGCACTTCACATTCCTTCTGACTCTGAACTTGAGTAAATCTGGGAGTCTTGGTGCTTCAGAAGCAGTGAAGCCCTTGACACAGCAACATGGCTGAGATAAGAGAATGTGTCTGATCTGAGAAGCTCCCAAGAATGTTTTGGTCTTAGCCTCACTGCAACCTCTTGATCTTCTGTTTTTCTGCATACAAAATGAAGCAGCTCATGCTTTTTTTCATTATTTAAAATTGAGGTATAGTTGATGTGCAATATTAGGTAAGTTACAGGTGTAAGTTGTAAGTTATAACATAGTGATTCACAATTTTTAAAGCTGAGCACCGCAGAATTGATGCTTTTGAACTGTGGTGTTGGAGAAGACTCTTGAGAGTCCCTTGGACTGCAAGGAGATCCAACCAGTCCATCCTAAAAGAAATCAGTCCTGAATGTTTATTGAAAGGGCTGATGTTGAAGCTGAAACTCCAATACTTTGGCCACCTGATGTGAAGAGCTGACTCATTTGAAAACACCCTGATGCCGGGAAAGATTGAAGGCGAGAGGAGAAGGGGGACGACAGAGGATGAGATGGTTGGATGGCATCACCGACTCAATGGACATAAGTTTGAGTAAACTCCGGGAGATGGTGATGGACAGGGAGGCCTGGCGGGCTGCAGTCCATGGGGTAACTAAGAGTCGGACACAACTGAGCGACTGAACTGACACTGATATTCCATTTATAGTCACTACAAAACACTGAATATATTTCCTGTGTTGTATAATATATCCTGGTAGCTTGTTTACTTTATATATAAAGGTTTGTGTCTCTTAATCCCCTACCCCATCTTGCACCCTCTTCCCTCTCCCCACTGGTAACCACTAGTTTGTTCTCTTTATTTGTGAATCTGTTTCTTTTTGTTGTATTCACTAGATTGTTTTATTTTTTAGATTCCACATATAAGTGATATCATACAGAAGCACTCCTTATTTGGAATTCTTAAGAGGAAAGCTACTGTATGACAATAATGTTGATAAAAAGCACACTGCATAACAATAATATTGATAAAAAGCTTTTACATTAAACCTAGATCAGTTCAGTTCTGTTCAGTTCAGTCGCTCAATCGTGTCCGACTCTTTGCAACCCCATGAATCGCAGCACGCCAGGCCACCCTGTCCATCACCAACTCCCCGGAGTTCACTCAAACTCACGTCCATCGAGTCAGTGATGCCATCCAGCCATCTCATCCTCTGTCATCCCCTTCTCCTCCTGTCCCCAATCCCTCCCAGCATCAGAGTCTTTTCCTGTGAGTCAGCTCTTCGCATGAGGTGGCCAAAGGACAGGAGTTTCAACTTTAGCATCATTCCATCCAAAGAACACCCAGGACTGATCTCCTTTAGGATGGACTGGTTGGATCTCCTTGCAGTCTAAGGGACTCTCAAGAGTCTTCTCCAACACCACAGTTCAAAAACATCAATTCTTCGGCGCTCAGCTTTCTTCACAGTCCAACTCTCACATCCATACATAACTACTGGAAAAACCATAGCCTTGACTAGACAGACCTTTGTTGGCAAAGTAATGTCTGCTTTTCAATATGCTGTCTAGGTTGGTCATAACTTTCCTTCCAAAGAGTAAGCATCTTTTAATTTCATGGCTGCAATCACCATCTGCAGTGATTTTGGAGTCCAGAAAAATAAAGTCTGACACTGTTTCCACTGTTTCCCCATCTATTTGCCATGAAGTGATGGTACCAGATGCCATGATCTTCGTTTTCTGAATGTTGAGCTTTAAGCCAACATTTTCACTCTCCTCTTTCACTTTCATCAAGAGGCTTTTAGCTCCTCTTCACTTTCTGCCATAAGGGTGGTGTCATCTGCATATCTGAGGTTATTGATATTTCTCCCGGCAATCTTGATTCCAGCTTGTGCTTCTTCCAGCCCAGCATTTCTCTTGATGTACTCTGCATATAAGTTAAATAAGCAGGGTGACAATATACAGGCTTGACATACTCCTTTTCCTATTTGGAACCAATCTGTTATCCAAGTTCTCATAGAACTAGACCTGGAACTGGAATTGATCTAATCACTAGGCTTGTGGTCTTCCTGGTAGGCTCCTCCTGCCTTTCCATATTCAATCCATGGAGGGTTACATGGCTATCAGCAATGACTATTGGGTATAGGTGTTGCCACAGTTACCTTAACTCAGAAAAAAAGTTTAAAATGACCGGGAAAAACGTAAAGAGGTCTGAATTCAGCACAGGGGCTTTGGAGATGGTGAGAGATACTGGCTTTTGGAACAATTTGGTGTGTTCATGCTGAGTGGATATCATGGATCCAGGTGGCCCTGACCCTCATGATTACTGTCCACCAGGAGTTATAAAATCATTGCTGGCTCAGATTGTAAAGCGTCTGCCTGCAATGCAGGAGACCTGGGTTCGATTCCTGGGTCAGGAAGATCCCCTGGAGAAGGAAATGGTAATCCACTCCAGCACTCTTGCCTGGAAAACCCCATGGACGGAGGAGCCTGATAGGCTACAGTGCATGGGGCTGCAAAGAGTCAGACACAACTGAGTGACTTCACTTTCACTTTCACCAACCTCTTTGGTTTGGTTTACACGGCACTATTATTTTTGTGTGTGTGTGAGGACACTGAGCTACACTCTCAATATGCAGGATTTTATTACTCGTAAGAACATGGCATTATTTTTTTAATGTGCATTACTTGCCAAACAAAATACAGATAATTTTTCATTTTTTAACTTGCATTTTTTAAATTTTTTTTTTTATTGAAGGATAATTGCTGTACAGAATGTTGTTGTTTTTGGTCAAACCTCAACATGAATCAGCCTTACATATACATATATCCCCTCCTGTTTGAACCTCCCTCCCATCTCCCTCCCCATCGCACCCCTCTAGGTTGATATAGAACCCTGTTTGAGTTTCCTGAGCCATATAGCAAATTCCTGTTGGCTATCTATTTTACATATGGTAATGTAAGTTTCCATGTTATTCTTTCCATACATCTCACCCTCTCCTCCCTTCTTCCCATGTCCATAAGTCTCTTTATGTCTGTTTCTTCATTTCTGTCCTGTAAATAAATTCTTCAGTACCATTTTTCTAGATTCTGTATATATGCATTAGAACATGATATTTATTTTTCTCTTTCTGATTTACTTCACTCTGTATAATAGGTTCTATGTTCATCCACTTCATTAGAACTGACTCAAATGCATTCCTTTTTATGGCTGAGTAATAGTTCATTGAGAAAACTAAGATATATGGCAAATAGATGGGAAAACAATGGAAACAGTTGAGAGACTTTATTTTTGGCGGCTCCAAAATCACTGCAGATGGTGACTTCAACCATGAAATGAAAAGATGCTTGCTCCTTGGAAGAAAAGTTATGGTCAACCTAGACAGCATATTCAAAAGCAGAGACATTACTTTGCCAACAAAGATATATCTAGTCAGAGCCTGGTTTTTCCAGTAGTCATGTATGAATGTGAGAGTTGGACTATAAAGAAACCTGAGCGCCAAAGAATTGATGCTTTTGAACTGTGGTGTTGGAGAACTCTCAAGAGTTCCTCAGTCTGCAAGACAATCCAAGCAGTCATTCCTGAAGGAAATCAATCCTGAATATTCATTGGAAGGACTGATGCTAAAGCTGAAACTCCAGTACTTTGGTCACCTGATGTAAAGAATTGACCCATTGGAAAAGACCCCTTTGCTGGGAAAGACTGAAGGCGGGAGGAGAAGGGGACGACAGAGGATGAGATGGTTGGAAGGCATCGCTGACTCAATGGACATGAGTTTGAGTAAGCTCCAGGAGTTGGTGATGAACAGAGAAGCCTGGTGCTGCAGTCCATGGGGTTGCAAAGAGTTGGACATGACTGAGCGACTGAACTGAACTGAATATTCCATTGTGTATATGTACTATAACTTCTTTATCCATTCATCTGTCGATGGACATATAGGTTGCTTCCCTGTTATAGCTATCATAAATAGTGCTGCAATGAATGAGCAATGGGATTATGCAATGAATGAGCAATGGGTATATTCCTAGGAATATACCTTGAGGAAATCAAAATTGAAAAAATACATGTGTCTTTTTCAATTTTGATTTCCTCAAGGTATATTCCTAGGAATGGGATTGCTGGGTCATATGGTGGTTTTATTCCTAGTTTTTCAGGAATCTCCATAGCGGCTGTATCAATTTACATTCCCACCAACAGTGCAAGAGCGTTCTCTTCTCCACACCCTCTCCAGCTTTTTATTGTTTGTAGATTTTTTGATGATGGCCATTCTGACAGGTATGAGGTGATATCTCATTGTAGTTTTGATTTGCATTTCTGTAATAATGAGTAATGATGAGCATCTTTTCCTGTGTTAGCTGTCTGTATGTATTCTTTGAAGAAATGTCTGTTTAGGTTCTTTCCCCACTTTTTGATTGGGTTGTTTGTTTTTCTGGT
The DNA here is from genome assembly GCA_917880005.1 of Nanger dama. NCBI lineage: Eukaryota > Metazoa > Chordata > Mammalia > Artiodactyla > Bovidae > Nanger > Nanger dama. Next base: position 2,766,096 of record CAKJTW010000040.1, read on the forward strand.
ATTGAGTTGTAGGAGCTGCTTATATATTATGGAAATTAATCCTTTGTCAGTTGTTTCATTTGCTATTATATTCTCCCCATTCTGAGGATTGTCTTTTCACCTTGCTTATAGTTTCCTTTTCTGTGCAAAAGCTTTTAAGCTTAATCTGGTCCCACTTGTTTACTTTTGTTTTTATTTCTGTTACTCTAGGAGGTGGGTCAAAAAGGATCTTGCTTTGATTTATGTCATCAAGTGTTCTGGCTATGTTTTCCTCTAAGAGTTTTATAGTTTCTGATCTTACATTTAGGTCTTTAGTCCATTTTGAGTTTATCTTTCAGTATGATGTTAGGAAGTGTTCTAATTTCATTCTTTTACACGTAGCTGTTCAGTTTACCCAGCACCATTTATTGAAGAGGCTGTCTTTGCCCCATTGTATATTCTCACCTCCTTTGTCAAAAATAAGGGACCCATAGGTGCCTGGGTTTATATCTGGGCTTTCTATCTCATTCTATTGTTCTATATTTCTGTTTTTGTGCCAGTACCATACTGTCTTGATGACTGTAGCTTTGTAGTATAATCTGAAGTTGGGAAGATGGATTCCTCCACCTCCATTCTTCTTTCTCAAGACTGCTTTCACTATTCAGGGTCTTTTGTGTTTCCATATGAACTGTGAAATTTTTTGTTCTAATTCTGTGAAAAATGCCATTGGTAATTTGATAAGGATCATGTTGAATCTGTAGACTGCATTTGGTAGTATCATCATTTTCACAATGTTGATTCTTCCTACCCAGGAACATGGAGTATCTCTCCATCTGATTATGTTGCCTTTGATTTCTTTCATTAGTGTCTTATAATGTTCTACGTACAGTTCTTTTGTCTCCTTAGGTAAGTTTATTCCTAAATGTTTAATTCTTTTTGTTGCATGGTGAATAGGATTGATTCCTTAATTTCTCTTTCTGATCTTTCATTGTTAGTATATAGAAATGCAAGTGATTTCTGTGTATTGATTTTGTATCCTGCAACTTTGCTAAATTCATGGATTAACTCTAGTAATTTTCTGATACTGTCTTTAGGGTTTTCTACGTACAGTATCATGTCATCTGCAAACAGTGATAGCTTTACTTCTTCTTTTCCAATCTGGATTCCTTTTATTTCTTTTTCTTCTCTGATTGCTGTAGCTAGGACTTCCAAAATTACATTGAATAATAGTGCTGAAAGTGGACACCCTTGTCTTGTTCCTAATCTTAGGGGAATTCTTTCAGTTTTTCACTGTTGAGAATAATGTTTGCTGTAGGCTTATCATATTTGGCCTTTACTATGTTGAGGTAGGTTCCTTCTTTGCCCATTTTTGAAGACTTTTAATCATAAATGGGTGCTGAATTTTGTCAGTTTTTTCTGCATCTATTGAGATTAGCATATGGTTTTTATCTTTCAATTTGTTAATATGATGTATCACATTGATTGATTTGTGTATATTGAAGAATCCTTGCATCCCTGGAATGAACCCAACTTGATCATGGTATCTGAGCTTTTGATGTGTTGCTGAATTCTGTTTGCTAAAATTTTGTTGAGGATTTTTGTATCTATGTTCATCAGTGATTTTGGCCCATAGTTTTCTTTTTTGTGTTGTCTTTGTCTGAGTTTGGTATCAGGGTGATGATGGCCTCATAGAATGAGTTTGGAAGTGTTCCTGCCTCTGCAATTTTTTTTTTAAAGAGTTTTAGAAGGCTAGGCATTAGCTCTTCTCTAAATGTTTAATAGAATTCTCCTGTGAAGCCATCTGATCCTGGGCTTTTGTTTTTGGGGAGATTTTTTATCACAGCCTCAATTTCAGTGCTTATAATTGGGTTGTTCATAATTTCTATTTCTTCCTGATTCAGTCTTAGAAGATTGAACTTTTCTAAGAATCTGTCCTTTTCTTCCAGATTATCCATTTTATTGCCATATAGTTGTTCATAAGTCTCTTATAATCCTTTGTATTTCTGCATTGTTTGTTGTAACCTCTTCTTTTTCATTTCTAATTTTGTTGATTTGATTCTTATCTCTTTTATTCTTGATGAGTCTGGCTAAAGGCTTGTCAATTTTATCTTCTCAAAGAAACAGCTTTTAGTTTTATTAATCTTTACTACTGTTTCTTTCATTTCTTTTTCATTTGTTTCTGCTCATATCTTTATGATTTCTTTCCTTCTATTAATTTTGGGTTTTTTTTTTTGTTGTTGTTGTTCTTCTTCTTCTTTTTCCAGTTGTTTTAGGTTTAAAGTTAGGTTGTCTAGTAAATGTTTTTCTTGTTTCTTGAGGTAGGACTGTATTGCTATAAGCTTTGCTCTTAGAACAGCTTTTGCTCCATCCCATAGGTTTTGAGTTGTGGTGTTTTCATTGTCATTTGTATCTAGAAGTTTTCTGATTTCCCTTTTGATTTCTTCAGCAACTTGTTGGTTATTTAGAAACATGTCTAATCCCCATGTGTTTATGTTTCTTACAGTTTTTTTCTTGTAATTGAAATCTACTCTCATAGTGTTGTGGTTGGAGAAGATGCTTGATAAGATTTCTATTTTTCTTAAATTTACTGAGGTTTGATTTGTGACCCAAGATGTGGTCTATCCTGGAGAATGTTCCATGTGCATTTGAGAAGAAGGTGTATCCTTCTGCATTTGGATGGAATGTTCTGAAGATATCAATGAGATCCATCTCATCTAATGTATCATTTAAGACTTGTGTTTCCTTATTAATTTTCTGTTTTGATGATCTGTCCATTGGTGTGAGTGGGGTGTTAAAGTCTCCTCCTATTATTGTGTTACTGTCGATTTCTCCTTTTATGTCAGTGTTTGTCTTATGTATTAAGATGCTACTGTGTTGGGTGCATAGATATTTACAGTTGTTTCCTCTTGGACTGATCCCTTGATCATTATGTAGTGTCCTTCCTTATCTCTTGTAATCTTGTTTATTTTAAGGTCTATTTTGTCTGATATGAGAATTGCTACTCCAGCTTTCTTTTGCTTCCCATTTGCAGGAATATATTTTTCCATCCTCTCACTTTCAGTCTATATGTATCTTTAGGTCTGAAGTGGGTTTCTTATAGACAGCATATATTTGGGTCTTTTTGGTATCCATTCAGCCAGTCTGTATCTTTTGGTTGAAGCATTTAATCCATTTACATTTGAAGTAATTATTGTTATATATGTTCCTATTGCCATTTTCTTAATGATTTGGGGTTGATTTTGTAGCTCTTTTTTCTTCTCTAGTATTTATTGACTATATAAGTCTGTTTAACATCTGTTGTAAAGCTGGTTTGGTGGTAGTGAATTCTCTTAACTTTTGCTTATCTGAAAATCTTTTTATTTCTCCATCAATTTTTTTATTTTACTTTATTTTACATGACAATACCATATTGGTTTTGCCATACATCAACATGAATCCACCATGGGTGTAGATAAGTTCCCAGTTTTGAATGAGATCCTTGCCAGGTACTATAATCTTGGATGTAGATTTTTCCCTTTCAGTACTTTAAATATATCCTGCCATTCCCTTTTGGCCTTCAGAATTTCTGCTGAAAGATCAGCTGTTAAGTGTATGGGGTTTCCCTCGTATGTTACTTGTTGCTTCTCCCTTCCTGCTTTTAATATTCTTTCTTTTGTGTTTAGGCTTTGTTAATTTGATTAGTATGTGTCTTTGTGTGTTTCTCCTTGGGTTGATCCTGTATGGGATTCTTTGTACTTCTTGGATTTGATTGACTATTTCCTTTTCCATGTTGGGGGAAATTTTCAATTATAATCTCTTCAAAAATTTCTCATATTCTTTCTTTTTCTCTCTTCTTCTTCTGGAACCCCTATAATTCAAATGTTGGTGCGTTTGATATTGTCCCAGAGGTCTCTGAGACTATCTTCAGTTCTTTTCATTCTTTTTACTTTATTCTGTTCTTCAGAAGTTATTTCTACCATTTTATCTTCCAGCTCACAGATTCATTCTTCTGCTCCAGCTATTCTACTATTGATTCCTTCTAGAGTATTTTTAATTTCAGTAATTGTGTTGTTTGTCTCTGTATGTTTATTCTGTAATTCTTCAAGGTCTTTATTAATTGATTCTTGCATTTTCTCCATTTTGTTTTCAAAGTTTTGGATCATCTTTACCATCATTATTCTAAATTCTTTTCCAGGTAGTTTGCCTATTTCCTCTTCATTTATTTGGACTTCTGTGTTTCTAATTTGTTCCTTCATTTGTGTAGCATTTCTCTGTCTTCTCATTGTTTTTTTTTAAACTTACTGTGTTTGAAGTCTCCTTTTCCCAAGCTTCAGGGTTGAAATTCTTTCTTCTTTTGGTTTCTGCCCTGCTGTGGTTGGTCCTGTGGCTTGTGTAAGCTTTGTATAGGGTGAGATTTATGTTGAGTTTTTGTTTGTTTGCTTTGTTTTTCTCTGATGGGTAGGCTGAGTGAGGTGCTAATCCTGTCTGCTGGTGATTTGGTTTATGTTTTTGTTTTGTTTGTTGTGTAGATGAGGTGTTCTGCACAAGATGTTACTGGTGGTTGGGTGATGCCAGGTCTTGTATTCAAGTGGTTTCCTTTGTGTGAGTTCTCACTATCTGATAATCCCTAGGGTCAATTCTCTGGTAGTCTAGGGTGTTGGAGTCAGTGCTCCCACTCCAAAGGCTCAGGGCTTGAAACCGTGTCTGAAGATGACCCAAAGCTGGCGGGGGATATCAAATTTGTTGAAGAAAAAACTGAGATTCAAAATGAGCTCAGAGAGGCTGGAGTACTGGACTGTTCCAGCCTTTTCATGGCCGGAGTGGAGGGAGCCATTGCCAAGGGTTCTGCCCTTCAGCACTGGGGATGGGAGGAAGAGCAGGAACTGGGAGAGGAATGAGGACAAGAGGGGATGGGAGTCACAGAAACTGTGCCGGAGGCCATAGAAGGAGGAAGAGCAGGAGGAGGAGGAGGAGGAGGAGGAGGAGGAGGAGGAGGAGGAGGAGGAGGAGGCAGCTTCTGTGGCAGCTGCCCAAAATACAGATTTTTAATATTTAGTGGGTACGTACTGGTCCACCTGAACCAATCGCTAAACTGGTGAAAGCTTCCTGTTCTCTGGGTAAATACTTTCCTGAGCACCCTCAGTGTCCCCTTTCCTGCAGAGGAGACATCGCCCCAGAGCACACTCAAGCCCACTTCCCTACATTCTGGCTATAAAGAGGTTCCATCTGGCATTAAGGACCTGCATCTTCCTGACTCCATCACAAGGTCTCACATCCATTTGCTGACAAGTCCTTGCCAGAGCCCTGATCGCTCAGCCCTGCCTTTAGGCGATGCCGTCCGCAGCCTCTGGGCTGGACCATGCAACCCTGCCTGTGGAGCAGGGATGTGTTCTATCACACATGACTTTTTAGGTGTTTGGGTCGATTTTAACTTTTAATTGGAAAAGCTCTTTTATTTTCAGAAGTGTGTATATTTCCATAGCACAGCGCTAACCCTGATCAATCTGGAGAGGATTAGGTAAATTTTTATAACTGAAGGGAAACAGGAAATTTATTTTTAAGTTTTGCGGCTCCAACACATTAAAATAATGTGATTTTTTGTTCAAGTATTGAATGCCATTCCAGAGACATGTTTAAGTTTTTTATAGTCAGCATCAGATGGCAGTACAGCTTGAAAAGAAAACAATAAAATATCTATTTGTTCCTTTTAAGTCTGCCTGTTTTCCTTTCCTTCACAAACAGCCATCTAAGTGAGACTGGAAGGCCAACCTTAGAGGAACCTGTTGTTTCTCCTCCAAGAGATTGTTCTGTGTCTAGAGAAGCACGTGTTCTGATTTAATTAGAAACCGGTGGGGCACTGGGCCGGCTGGCTGGCTGCTCTGGCAGCCCTGGCAGCCGGAGGGCTGAGTGGAGGCCAGGGAGGCTGAGCATATCTTTGGGGTAAGAGATTTGGTTACACAAGGGAGGGAGCTGATGGCTGGTCCGCTCATTTGGAGAAAACTTTCTGGGTGGTAGGAACTAAGGATAGAGTGTAAGAAACTGATACACTGCAAGAGGGGTGAGGTGAGCAGAAGAGGCCAGGCCCTGGCTGCCTGTGTCAGCCTGCGGAGGGCAGCTTCACCTCTCCCCTGTGTCTCCCCCATCTCCCCCAAATGGAGTTCACGGGACTAAATCACGGTAGGGCTCGCCTGGTGCCCATTTCCACAGCTCTTCCTCCTCATGACCACCCAGATAAACCCACTTCTCAGTGCGCTGGCTAACAGGCTAACTTCTGGTCATCCTGTCCAGGCCTTCCTGAAGTGGTGGAATGGAGAGGAAGGCAGACACTTCTTGAATTCCCTTCCTCTGAAGCAGAGGCAGTGGCTTCTGTGTCTTCTCCCTCTGCAGCTGGACTCTCCTGCTTTCATGCCTCCTGCTCCATCGTGTCCTAACCAGGGCTTACAGACCTCTCTCCCCCATAGGATGTGGATCCTGTGATGCCAATGACCAGACCTTCCCTTGTTTGTACAGCCAGCATCTGGCGCTGTACCTGCACAGATTAATTCAGTAAGAGGAATATATATTTGTCAATCAAAGGCAGGCAAAATCCAGGCTAGATGGGAAAGAGTACTGACATTATTGTGTACATTTGACACAATGATACTGCTTTCACAGAATCAAAGGGCAGTGAAAGCCTTGAGGTGCCTGGGGAATCAGGAGTATGAGTCACACCGAGAGAAGCAGAGTGACGCAGGTGGGATCAGTGAGATTTTAGTCATATGGTTTATGAGCTGGGAAATTGGTTGTCACTTGATGTTGGATAGTCACTCAGATTTATGTACAACCCTCCAATGTTCATCTCAGACATTCTGGCCAAATCAGTGTCCTATTTGTATACTCTGCATTCACTGTGATTCCAGTTTGAATTTCTTGTGTACTCCATTCTCATCCTATTGGACTTAGCTGAACTCATTTGTTGAATCCTCACAGTGAGCCTAGGGGTTACACCTTGCTGGTATGAACCCTCACAGGGGCTCTGGAAGGTGGGGACCATCCTTACTGCATCTGAGGCTCCGGGGCTCAGACTGGTCCCAAGGCAGGATGGCCCTGTGCTTGGAGAGACTCTTTCCAGACTCTGCCGCTTATAGTTATGCGACTTAGGGGAAGTTACCTAACCACACTCATTAAAACCAGAACATTTGGAAAGAAATCAATGTTTGTCTTGGCCAGCCCATGCTGGGCCAGTGCTTTAGAGTGGCTGTGGTACTGAGTGACTTGCTCCGTGTCAGGTGCACATGTATTTACAAGAACTGTGTGACCTCTATTGTTTCTTTTCTCTGGGACGTGAGGAGACATGGCTCTATGCTGCGTTCCTTCAGTTGTGCTAGTTCCGGAGTTGGGAAGAACCTGTTCAAGTCGCAAGCTGGACAGGCCTTTCTCTTGGACCTGAAAGATTTATGACCTGATCATCCAGAAGCCCCACCACAAAAACCTCATTGAGCTGGTTGGTTACACGTTATCTTCCGAATATCAGCGCAGATGAAAAGGGCCGTCTGGCCCACTGACAACCATCCATTGGCTTCTGTACAGTGGGTTACTGTCCAACGCTTCCTTAGGAGCTATAATTAGGTGGTGGTGTAAGGAGGCCACGGCGCGCGTTTGAATAGCGACTCTATTTGGGTCATGATGTCACTCACTCACTCGGGTCCCTTCTCATCATATGGCCTTCACCAGAGTGTGGCTGGAATTCAGCTCACATGAAATCAGACCTTCACTGAGTTTTTCATGAAGTAATGATAGCCCTTGGGATGAAGAGCCTTTACATACCTGAAATAATTATGACTTAAGAGTTGAAGTTCTGGGACCCCTCTCTTTAGCTCTTTAATCTGGACACGCCTGTTAGAGACTTCCTTTGTTCATCTGCTAACTAGGGTTCATGATACTAGTAACTTCTATGGGTTATAACATATGGTGTATATATTACTTGCCTTTCCCCTATCATACCCAATTGATGACTACATCCTGAATGTTCCACCTCTGAAGTATTAATATCTCTCAACTCTTTCCATGGTTCTCTGCCACCATCAGGCCCAGCCACCGTCCACTCTTGCCGTAGATCATTACAGTAGCCTTTTGGCTGGTTTCACTGCACTCTCTCTTATTTTCTTCTAATCGACAGGCTGCTTCCACAGTCATCCTGTGGGCCAATCACTTGGAACACAGCCTCCAGCTTCAAACCTTCCAGTGGTGTGAACTAAGCCATTCTCTGCGGCTGAAGCCCCAATTCCTCATCTTGACTTGTAAGGTAATGCATGGTCTGTCCTTGTCTGTATCGTAAAGCTCAGGTCATGCCACGCGTCTCCCCCACTCCCGCCACCGCATCAGCATTCCAGCCAGATCAGCTTATTTTCAGCCACTCAAACACCTCAGGAACTCCCTTCTTTGAAAGCTCTCTGCACTGGTTGTTCCTTCTGCTTAGCACATTCTCTACCCATTCGCCATCACTTCCCTGCCTTGCCAACTCCAGATGCTCCTTTGAGAATCAGTTTGAAATGCTGCTTCCTCAGGAAATCCTCCTGAGATGTCCCCCACCACCTCCCCTGTTATTATAATCTCCTGATAAACAGGCATGCTCTACTTCCCAGCATATGTCAAAACTCCAGTTAAATAATTACCTGGAAAGCATTTGTTTAAAGCTTATCTTCCTCTCTGGACTGTTTCTAAAACCCAGTTTCATTTCTAGTACACTAAGTGGCACATAACGTTCACTCATAAAACATTGCGGAGGGATGAAACTTGTTATTCCTCTCAGCACTCAATCCTGCCATTTTTTGCAGTTGAATATCCTTGAGTCATTATCCTTTGCTAGTTAATCTCCAGCCTCCTCTTGGTTGAGGATAGAAGGCTCTGTGTGAAGGAACCCCATGTCTAGGTTTTCCTGGCCGCTGAGGTCTGAAAAGCATGCTAGGAGTCAGAAAAGAGTCAGTAGGCCGCTGAATGTTACAGCTAGAAAGACACTTAGGGTTCAGTGAACCCCTTGGCCACATTTTAAAGACAGGGAAACTGAGGCCAAGAGAAATTGAAAGTTATGCTCAAGAGCAGAGCTAAGGAATGGATTCAGTAGCCCTAAAATATTCTTTTCTCGGGCATTAACACACACATAGAAAACATGTTTATACACAGTTTGTAGAGCATTTCTAAGTTTCCTTTCTGTTGCTCTATTGATCTTTACACCAGCCTTGAGAAGAAGGTAGGGCAATCGTTCATCCTCATTATACAGACGAGGAAATAAGGACAGGGTGTCTGGTGACTTATGCCCACATCCCAGGTCAACCCAACTTACAAGTGCAAAAGCCTGAGTCCCTGAGCTTCAGGTTCTAGGGTGCATGTTTTTTTCCACTACATTGCTGTTTCTCTTACAAATAAATACTTGTGTGTGTGCTTAAGCACTCAGTTGTGTCTGACTCTGCAACCCTATGGACTGTAGCCCACCAGGCTCCTCTGTCAACAGAATTTTCCAGGCAACAATACTGAAATAGGTTGCCATGCCCTCCTCCAGGGAATCTTCCTTACCCAGGGATTGAACCCGCATCTCTTGCATCTGCTGCATTCGCAGGCAGATTCTTTACCACTAGCACCACCTGGGAAGCACTCAAACAAATACTTGGGCAACTCCATTTCTGATAAGATGCACCAGCCAGAGAGTCTCAGATGTGAGCAGAGAAAAGTTCTGTTTCATTCTCTTCCTTGCTCTCTTAGTGGCTGTGACGTCTGTGACCCAGGCTTCCCTCTGTCTGGTGACACAGGATAAAGTCAGAGGAGGTGATGGGGTGGGGGTGGGGCGGTGGTGTAGGTGCTAAGAAGTCAAGGCTAAGCCCTCGCTCTGCTGCTCACAGCTGGGGATCCTAACCAGCTCAGCAGGAGCCTCTCTGAGCCTTAGGTGTCAAGCTGTAAAATATAGGTACTTGTTGCCTCTCTCTAGCATTGTTCAGGATTAAATGAGATAGTGCTTATAAGACACAGAGTAAACAGAAAGCACTGCTTAATTAAGCACTATTTATCCTAACACCCTGGCAGCCTGCAGCAACAGAGTTGAGAAAAAAAAAATGTCAGAAAAGGTCAGCCTTTGGGCCAGAGGTGTAAGGAGTTCTCAGGAGGGCACCATGAACCCTGAGGTGTGGTTGAAAGGGGAGGTTTGCAGCTGATGCAGACCGTATTTTAGCTGCAGTCTCTTTGGCTGCCTCCTGATCTCATCAGTCCGCACGTGTCCTGACTGCTGCTTCAGTGCCTTGCTTGTGGTGAGTGGGGGTGGAGTTGGGGGACTCACTTGTTGGGGATAGACAGTGTCCTAGCTGCCCCTTCACCCCAGAAGAATCAACACATTTCTGCACAAATTATGTTTCCTATCTCTGCATTTGAAGTGGGGAAGTTAAAAAAAGGAGTGGGAGAAAATGTTTATAAATTCATCTTCATCTGACTGCCAGTCTGAAAATGGTTCCATTCTTAAAGCCATTTGTGAGCTTTTGTTTTCCTAAGCTGCAACTTCACAAAATACATCCAGAAATCACACTTTAAGGAAATCTACTCGACCAAGCTGTGAACACTGCCGATTTATGAGTACTTTTCTTCACAGTCTAGAAGCTAAAACATCATCCCTACTGGTGAAACTATGAAATATAAATTGAGAATTTAATTTATCGACATTTAAATTAAAATTTCATGGCAGACTTAGGAGCAAGGAGGCGGGGTTGTGGAAAGAGGTGGCAGGTGATCAAAGTAGAGATCCAGTTTTTTTAAAAAAGAGATCAGGTCATTCCTGGGGAGGGTGGTCCGCTTCTGGAGAAATGACGGCCCTGGGAATTTACCATGTCCCTGGGCTGCGCTTCAGCCCACAGGCTGTCACTTGTCCACAGATCAAGGACAAGTCCAAGGGCAGACCCATCCTCCCTAAGTCCCCAAGACTGAGATGAAAGTAGAAGCTGGAATAATTTCCAGCACGAAATCACTGTGGCAAAGGTCGGAATCCTACACTGGCATAGCGAGCTCATTGTCTCTGTGTGGGACTCCTTGTCTAATGAGGGGGCAGAGAACATCTGAGCCTGCCCTCACCAGGGCCACAGGGCACCAAGTCCCCAAGCCAAGTTTCCCTTGCCACCATTGCCACCAAACCCCATTTTGAAGGGCACAGCTTCTTTTTCTAAAGAGAAGACAAAGCCTTCTCTCCTTCACAGAGCCATATAGTCATATATTTTTCAAAGATTGAAAGTGATGAATCTAAGTTCATAAATGAGACATTCAGCATGGCAAGGAAATTGAGGCATGTACATACATATGCCTGGAAATATCTTCTATGGTTAAGGAAAAGAAAGCAAGTGATGTTACTGTGTGTGTGGGTGGGAAAGGAAGGTGCTCTTGGACTATACTATCTAGCTTAGTTTGGTTAAATTGTCGAGCATAAGGAACCTAGTAGTAAGTGTCCAGTGGGTTGGGAAGACAGTTGTGACGGTGGGCAACATGATTCCCAGCGCAGTCACTGTGTCTGGCTCCAGGTCCCTGTTCTTCTGCTTTTGCCCACAACCCTGGGCTCTCATCCCCGCCTCCAGGCCGTCAGTGATCACGTGGGTGCTGGTGACCCCTAGCTCTTCATCCTCAGGCTCTACTGTCCATCTTCACCTTCATGTCCCACAGGCAGCCTAAGGGCACCACATCCAACGTGGAGAACTGGTCACCAAGCAAGGGTACCTGCCGTGACCCCGGTGGCTCCATCGATCCCATCATCCAAACATAAGCCTGGGAAGAGTCACAGCCCCAGCTTCTCCCTCTGCCCTCGTGTCTAACCTGTTGCCACATTATTTCTTCTTTCTGCTCATCACACTGGTCTCCCCCTCTCCTTCCCACCCCAGCTATGACTGTCTTGGTTCAGACCTTCGGCTACGTCTTGCTCCTGGGTTGTTGCAGTTGCCTCCAAACTGGTCTCCCTGGCTTCTCTAAGTATCTCCTTCAAGCCACGCTCCACACTGTTGCTGCAGGAATCTTTCTGCAGTGCAAATATAATTTTGATGCGACTCTCAAGGCTTTGGGTCACCTGCAAGATAAAGTCCAAACTCCTCACTGAGGCAGGTGAATTTCCCCTGGCCCTGCACCCTGTCCATCTCTCTAGCTTTCTCTTTTCTTCACTTCCCTAACTTCTTCACTCAGCACATGTTTATTACACCTGCTTGGTGCCAGGTACTGTGCAGGTGAAGGGACATAGTGGTGAAAGTCACCATCACCCTGCACCATATAATCTGGTCTACACGAAGCACGTGCTGTTCCAGCTTAGTGCGTTTGCTCACTCAGTTCTCTCTGCTGCTCCCCTGAGTCTGCACGTCCTTCCCCCACATCTGCAGGCAGGAACACTCATCTTTCAGTCCTTAGCTTAGGGCCCCTTCCTTAACAGAGCCACATCAGAACTCTCCTTTCTCTGAGCCCCAGCTGCTGTGTGTACACAGGCCTTTTATGAGCTCACAGAATTCCAAGGCCGGCCGTACTTCATCTGACCTCTGTGACCTCGGGCCAGTCCTGGGCCTCAGTTTCCTGTCTGTGAAATGAAGGCACTGCAGGGAAGGAAGAACTATACCTCGACCCATCTTAAATGTTCACTTGGGACCCTTCAATAAAAAAAAATTAAGAGGAGAAAAATGGCTTACTAATATGTGCAGCACACATCATACGGGAGAATCCTGTATAAAAATATAGTAACTCAAAGTGGTGGCTTAGAATTTCAGCTTATCTAGCATCTTAAACAAAGAACAGAAAATTTGGAGAGACGTGATGGGACAAAGGAAAGCAGTTGTAGGCTTCCAAGGGCGCCAAACTGTGCGAAGGTAAATAAAAGGATGAAACTAATGGAGTGAGGGTTTGTTTGCAGATCCCTCCCGGACCATCTCTGGTCTGATAAGAATCTGTCTTCAGAAAAAGGAGAATTTACATCATGAAAGGGGCACTTTTTCTGACTTTGTTGCCTTTTTTTTTTTTTTTTAAGGCTGCTCCATGTGGGCATGCCGGGATCTTATTCCCTAACCAGGGATTGACCCTGTGACCCTGCAGCAGGAGCACCGAGTCTTTTTTTTTTTTTTTTTTTTTTTGAGCACCGAGTCTTAACTACTGGACTGACAGGAAAGTCCTGAGTTTGTTGCCTCTTAATTGCCTTTTAGCTCAAGATGCCAAAGAGGCATATTTTGGGGTGACATATCCTGGTTTCTTTCAATTTCAACATGATGTTTTAAACATAACCTGGCCCATTGTGTACCCACTGAATATTAGCTGCTATGATGACGATAATGATGTTGGCAACAAGGAAGAGAAAAATGAGGCAGCTGCCATGGAAAACAGTTTGGTGGTTTCTCACAGAGTTTAACATACAGTCATCACATGACCAAGCAGTTTCATGTCTAGGTATGTACGCAAGAGAAGTGAAAACACATATACACATAGAAACTTGTACACAAATATTTATAACAGAATTATTTGTAATATCCAAACCCTAGAAACAACCCAAATGTCCATTGACAGATGAATGGATAAACAAATTGTGTATATAATACAAAGGAATATTACTCAGTCATGAAAAAGGAAGGTCTGATACAGGCTACAACTTGACTGAGTCTTAAAAACATGATCTGTCAGTTTGCTAAGGGATGAGTTGGGCCTTGTAGAAAACAGAATTCTAACAGTTTGTTCCAAGGTGACGTCTGTGAACACAGACCTGAAATGCTAGGATTTGGATGGAAAAGGAGGGATGCCCCAAACAACAGGGAGCATGAGAGCACGATCAAGCAAATACCGGGGAACATGGTGGGTGGGTGGAAAAAGGGATTCTTGTCAACACTGGTCAGAGGGTAGCAAAGAGGGAGGCCAGTGGGCAAGGGGCTGTGGATGCCATCAAGAGGTGTGGAAGCCATCCTCTGGGAAGGGCCTGCAAAAACCAGGGCAGTGAATGCATAGGGAGACGAGGAGCAAAGGGATGTGGGAGGATTTTGTGGCTATGGGGAGAAGCCTGGGGAGAAGTAAGGCAGCTGTAGAGAAGACTCCGTCTGCAGGGAATATATAGGACAGTGTGGCAGGTGAGGCTGACATCAGACTGGGATTCAGTAGCGAATGTCTGCAACTCATAGCAGGTGAGCACTGCCAGTGCCGGTGGAAGTGGCGGATGCTATGGTATCTTGTCTGGCAGAAGGTGGGGTTCTGAGTGGCGCTGCAGGTTCCCTGGCTCAGGCTGTATCTCCCGGGTCTCCAGTTCCTTGAGTCCATGGACATCACCTCCCTTGTGACCCTGCAGCCTTTGGCACTTGCCTCAGTTTCAACTTGTTCTTTCTCAGTAGATGGGGAACATCTTGAGGGCAGATGTCTTGATTGCCCCACAGTGCAGACAGGAGGCACTCAGTCTCTGCTCATTTGATTGAAGAGCATCTCATCATCTAGGGAAGAGGACTTCCCTGGTGGTTCAGACAGTAAAGACTCCTCCTGTAATGCAGGAGACCTGGGTTCAATCCCTGAGTCAGGAAGATTCCCTGGGGAAGGGAATGGCTACTCACTCCAGTATTCTTGCCTGGAGAATTCCATGGACAGGGGAGCCTGGCTGGCTATGGTCCATGAGTTCACAAAGAATCAGACACTACTGAGCAACTAACACTTTTACTTTTCACTGCTTTCCAAATACCCTTAGAAAATGAAAATGCCTTCCCAATTAATGGTTACAGGTGACATTCCTAATTTGTTGCCTGGTGTGGACACGAAGAAGGACTTGAAGAATGAATAAGTCCCTCAGTTCAGTTCAGTTGCTCAGTTGAATACAACTCTTTGAGACAGAGGATGAGATGGTTGGAAGGCATCACCGACTCAATGGACATGAGTTTGAGTAAACTCCAGGAGTTGGTGATGAACAAGGATGCCTGGCGTGCTGCAGTCTGTGGGGTTGCAGAGTCGGAATAAGTCTCTAGGAGAGATCAAAAGTCATCTCTTTTTCTTTCCTTTTAGCTTCTGCATTTTTGCATGGTGGTTGCATTTCGGTGGGAAGCTTGGAAGGCCTCAAGAAGGATAATGGTAGGTTTGATCTGAGAAGAGATGAAAGAATATGAAGGAGATTTGGTGTGTGATGAAGGAGAAAAGAATCAAGAAAATGCTCGGTTTACCAGGCCTTACCATGCAAACAGGCCAGGCCACAGGCCCTGGAGCAGGGAGGTTGTCACTGGGCACCTTCACTCGGCTGGGCCTCTGCTGCTCCTGGGAGGCTGTGGGCCATCTGACTGCGTTTCAGCACTGTGCTTAGTGGACTGGCTGTAACAGTCGGCATTACAGATGCACTGTAGCTTCACTTCTGGGTTTTCTAATTCCGCCTCGCAGGATAACTATCTGCTCTTTAAGCCAGTGTTACTTGCCTGATAGTGCTTTTCATACAGAAATTTCAGCTTTCAGCATTAACTCTGCTTGCGACTATTTACCCTTCCACCAAGGCCAGGAAAGTAGTCAGAACTGGCCCAGGCTTGTTGGAAGTATTCCCGGATCAATATTCTTAAACTAGTATCTTCCCTGTGTCTCTCCACTGTAAACATCTGCCATGGTCTACGTTGTTGCTACTCAAGGCATGGTTTGAGGACCAGCATCAGCAGCATCACCTGGGAACTTGTTAAACTATCTCAGACCTGCTGAATCAGAATCTGCTTTTTAGCAAAGTCCCTGGGTGCTTTGTACACTGAAGTTGGAGGAGGTTGGTTGACATAGACTGAGAGATGCACAGCTTCTTAGTTTACACCATATCACTGATTGCTCCTCCAAATAAATATTCACTCCAGGATATCCTGATCCAAATCAGCTGGTGCCCTTAAAAAGCTCTCTCTTAATGTGTGTGCTTATGGCCTTTACTTTCAGACATCATTCTTATTTTTGCCCACAGAAATTTGTCCAGTACTTATTCTTCCATAAGTGATTTCTCTTGAGATGCTGCCTTTATTTCCCCAATTGTCCATGTCCCACAATCAATCTCATGTCCACCCCCACTTCCATATCAAGCCTGACATTCCAGATGCTACACCATGTGAGAACCCACTGTCCCTTTCTTTGCCTGGACATGAGTTGGGCAGCCTTCAGAACATACCATATTTGCTCATTCACACTTACGTATCTTAGCTTTTGGGGGTCACCTATGGAAGTCCTTTTACCCCTTGGGTCATGCTTTCAAGATCTAATTGTAGCTACATGATTTGTTTGAAGCCCTTCCTAGACGCATCAAAAGTATCAAGGCCACACTGCTCTTTCCCTTATCCAAACTCAAATCATTTGTCGATACTTATGATTTGGGTACAAAATCCTAGGGACCTTTGCATTGAAGTGTCAGTAGTTTTACTTGCTTACAAAGAAACAGCTAGATGATTCTCTTCTTCACTTTAAATTTGGAAATAATTTTAGATAGAAAAGTTGTCAAAAAGAGGAGAGCTCCCATACATCTTTCACTCAGCTTCTGCTAACACTAACATCTTCCATAACCACATACAGTGAGCAAAACCAGGAAATTAACCTTGGTACAATACTATTAATGAAACTAAGGGAATGAAACTAATGAAACTAATGATCTTACTAAGGAAGATTTCTTAAGTTTTCCTACTAATGTTCTTTTCCTATTCCAGGAGCCAATCCGTGGTCTCACTCTGTTTTAGTGGTCATGGCTCCTTAGTCTCTTCCAACCTGGGAATAAATCTTCTCCTTCCTTGTTCCTCCCTCCCATGCTTGATGCTTTTGAATAGTGTTGGTCAGCTATGTTGTAGAATATCCTTCAGTTTGAGTTTGATACTTTCTCAAGGCTAGACTGAGGTTTTGCATTTTTGGTAAAAATTACACACGAGTGATTTTTGCACCCTTCCCAGTGCATCCTTCTATCAGGGGCTTAATATTAACATATCCTATTGCTGATGATCTTAGCCTTCCTCACCTGGTTAAGGTGGCTTCCGCTGAGTTTCTCTACTATAAAGTTACCATTTCCCCCTTTACAATTAATAACTATCTGGGGAGAGATATTTTGAAATTATGCAAATGCTACATTCTCCCCAAATATATGCCCACTGATTTTAACATCCATTAGTGGATCTGCCTTCAAAATGTATCACTGTGGCACCCACTGTGTGTATATTCATAAACACTCAGTTGTGCGAGTTAAGTCCCTGTTTAAATCATCCCAGTAGGGTTTTCTATTAATTAGACTTTCTTTGAATTGTCTTTCTAAAGAGGTCCATTATAACAGGGTGGCACAATCAAATAAATAAAGCAGTCTTGCATCCATCCATCCATCCATCTAATATTTCTTTCAATTTTTTTTGTAAAATAAATCGATTGCCAATCTTCATATTTCTCCCAGTTATGCCCTAACTGGTGTCCCCTACGCCCTGCTGTTCTGTTTGAATTATGTAAACTGGCTGTTTTGCCCAAATGAGTAGCCAAGATAGGACCATTAATTTTTTGAGCAGATGGTTGTCTAAATCAGTGTGAAAAATGAGATGCCAAATTGTTTTCCTGGAATGTGCCATCACAGAAAAAATGCTGTTATGGACATCTGCTGCTTGTGCCTGCTCAATGTCTCTCATCCCTTTCTTTAGGTCACAGCATCCAACTTGCTTTTTGCAGAGTCTCCTCTCCTATGTTCTTAGTCCATGTGGTTTCGTGGAGTTGGCCCACCCGCTGGCCTCAGAGGTGTGCATATGCCCCAGGCCTGGACAGAATTAGCCATCCCTTTTGCCATAGTAGAGTTTCAGTGGTCAAGAACCTGCCTGCCGCTGCAGGAGACTTAAGAGACTTGGATTCGATCCCTGGGTCAGGAAGATTCCCCTGGAGGGGGCATGGCAACCTATCCCAATGTTCTTGCCTGGAGAATTCCGTGGACAGAGAAGCCTGGCAGGCTACAGTCCACAGGGTTGCAAACAGTTGGACACAACTGAAGCAGCTTAGCACACATGCACACACTGGCCCTAGTAAGTGACTGAGAAACTGGCACCTAGTTCTAGTTGGCTAATCAGAATCTCTTCTAAAATCCTTGGTGGCATTATGACTGGGTATTTAAGAGAGTAGGGTGGAAGCCTGAAACTTCACTGGACATTTTTGCCACTGTGTGGGGAAAACAGACTTGAGAGTACGGCCGACACAGTGAGAAAGAGTGTCAGTTGATCACCTGGATCTAGCTTTTCCTGAAGTGAGGTCCATCCCAGGACTTTTCAGTTTCATGAGCCTATCCATTCCCTTTCATTGTATAAGACAGCTTGAGTTGAGTTTCTTCTACTTGTAACTCAAAGTCCTGACAAATAGATACTTTTAAGTATCCACTACTCATGAGGACAGATGCTTGGGGCTCTGCAGGATTCAAAGACGAGCCAGATGTGTGCCTTGCACTCTAGGAGCCCTCAACCTAGCACAAAACACAAGATCAGTGCACTAATATCCACACGAAAAGGGCCCATGTGATCAGCCTGATCCACCCATGAAGAGCTTGGCTGTTGGACTGCAGTGAAGCGAGTGATGAATACCAGCTGGGGGAACCTGGAGCATTGAGGAGATGAGGGACTTTATTATTCCTGGCAGAGGGAAAGGCTTGCGTGAGGTCCAACCGTGGAAAGTGTAAACATCTCCATGTGTATTTTGAGATTTTGAGGTTCTATGGGTCATCCATAGTGACTGAAGGGTAAAGGTTAGGCTTAAAAGGAAGATTCAGGGGATCAAAAAAAAAATAACCTAGAGAAAAGATTAGTTTAAAACAAATTGAAAACCTTTGATTGGCAGTCTGAGGGTTTGACTGGCAGCAGGAAGGCAGAGCAGGATTCTGAGTAGAGGAGCTAGGTGATTAAGATGTATTTGGCAGCAGTGAGCAGAGCTGGAGAGGGCAGGGCTGGGCAGCAGGTGAGGAGGCCAATGAGACTGGCTGGCTGAACTTCAGGGCAGGGTTGGAGAGGATCAGACGGAACAAAGAAGGCTGGAGGCGGGTGGAATCCCAGCCTCTGAGAACATGCTGCCCAGAGCCTTTGGCCATATTTGCTCAAGAATCTTCCTTGTCGTATCATTTGAAAGCCATACTTTTTATTTCACGCCAAACATTGTCAGAGGGAGCAGGGGCAGATTCATCCTGAACGTGAGCCAGCCGGCCTGGCACGCACACGTTTAATGGCATTCCAGACTCGGGGCCTGGCAGGCACCCTCGGAGCCCTGCCCCGGCTCTGGCTTCTGCCTCCCGGAGTGAGGACCAGCATCCTTCTTCTTATTGGGTGACCTTCTGAACAGAAAAAGTCCAGCCCGAGACTCCAACCTGACCCCACACAAGCCGTGGGCAGCTCGGCCCTCTTAGTGATGCCTCTGCTTTGGACTCAGACTGGAAGCCATCCTGTTCATACCCTCTCTCCTCCTGTTCTCATGTTCTCCCCACTTGCCCAGGCTTGAGCAAGTCCCATCGGTACTGCAATCACTAACCTCGCCCAAGTCACCATTGTTTCTCACCTCGATTCCTCCATCAGCCTGGCTGGTCTCCTGGCTTCCACAGTCTCAGTTCAGTTCAGTCCAGTCGCTCACTCATGTCTGACTCTTTGTGACCCCATGGACTGCAGCACGCCAGGCCTCCCTGTCCATCACCAACTCCCAGAGTTTACTCAAACTCATGTCCATCGAGTCGTTGATGCCATCCAACCATCTCATCCTCTGTCGTCCCCTTCTCCTCCTGCCTTCCATCTTTCCCAGCATCAGCGTCTTTTCAAATGAGTCAGTTCTTTGCATCAGGTGGCCAAAGTATTGGAGCTTATTCCTTAGGGTGAATATCCAGAACTGATTTCCTTTAGGATGGACTGGTTTGATCTCCTTGCAGTCCAAGGGACTCTCAAGAGTCTTCTCCAACACCACAGTTCAAAAGCATCAATTCTTTGGCTCTCAGCTTTCTTTATGGTCCAACTCTCATATCCATACATGACTACTGGAAAAACTGTAGCTTTGACTAGATGGACCTTTGTTGGCAAAATAACGTCTCTGCTTTTCATTATGCTGTCTAGTTTTGTCATAGCTTTTCTTCTAAACATCAAGTGTCTTTTAATTTCATGGCTGCAGTCACCATCTGCAGTGATTTCGGAGTCCAAGAAAATGCAGTGACTTTGGAGCCCAAGAGTTCTGCAGTATGCAACTCAGCAAAGCAGCTAGAACAATCGTTCTTTAACATCACAAACCAGATCTTGTCACCCCTCTTTAAAACCCTTCTCATGGCTTCTGCCTGAGTAAGAATAAAATCCCACATCCCTGTGGTGGCCCCACTCAGAGCATAACTGAATTTCCTCCCCAACTGGTTACCTCCTCAACTGAATTTCCTACCCTTCCCTTTGAGCCTTTCTGCTGCTCCTCTGCCAGCCTCTGCTGATGGCTCCCTTTCTCTTCATGACCCATAACGTGCCTCATATAACAGAGGCATGTATCTGTCAGAATAGGTGCAGGCATGCTTCAGTAACAGATAATTTCCAGATTTCAGTGGCTCCCATAACACAAGGCTAGTTCTCAACCATCAGGCCATGTCTGTTGTGAATTGGCAGAGCGGCCTTGTTCATCAGAGTCACTCCAAGTTAACAGAACAGCTGCTTTCTTGACTATTCCTGGTTGCTGTCCTCTAGAAAATGAAAGAGACTCTCAAGAGTCTCACAAGGGCCATTAAATGTTGGTTCAGAAGAAGCCCATGTCACCTCTGGTCACATTCTTTGGCCAGTCACTGGCCTCAGTCAAGCATAAGAGAAGCCAGCTGTGTGATCTAATCATATAGCCAGGAATGGAAGGGGTCAATCTTTATTTGGTCAACAGCATGAATGAACAGCACGAGAACTCATTTATCTGTGTGTGTAGCATGGTGTGTCTTCCAGTCCAGATGTTGTAAATGATGGCAGGGTTGGGGTAGGGACGGTGGAGAATGATGACAGGGAGGAGGGTTAATTACCTCTGCTCAAGTGCAGAGAAATGAGAACACAGCTGAGTTTGGATGCTCATTGGACCAGTAATGCATGTTAAAAAAAAAAAAGGGTGGTTATTTCTCAGGTCTTTCAGGCCAAGCATGGTGGCATACTAGTGGTGGGGTGGAATGATCCCCTTGCTCAGAAACAACTTAGTTCTGGTGTTTGCAGTTCTGCCATTAGAGATTCATTCCTTTGATTCTATAATATCATTTCCCAAGTTGTGTCCAACAACACACTTATATTAGATGTCAGCATGTGCTCCTGGGTCAAATAAGATGGTGAGGTGCTGAGTTAAACAACAGTGAACAGGCCTTGATTGGTATGTAGCATGTACTGTCTCTTCCTGAGATGGAATCAAAATTTTCAGCATTTCTCCAGTTTTTAAAATCAAGGAACCCTTTCCTCCCTGAATGCTTCCCTGATGTTAACTAGATGGTTGGGGAAAGGCTGGTCTGGGAGCCTTTTCAGTCCTTTAGTGTATGAGAGGCTTTTCGTGGGAGAAGGAAAGCACTGCAGACCAGGCTTTGAGAGGATGGGGCAGCAGAGGGACTGGGGAGGGGGACAGAGGGTCTGAGAGGGAGAGGTCAGGTGCGAAGATCTCCTCAGGGATGGATACAGAGCTGGAGTCGCAGAGTGCGAGCTCCTGACCCCACCTGCCCCTCACACACCCGCCCTCTCTGTTCCCTCCGGTCTCCTGCCCAATCCATTCAGTCTCCAAAGCTCCAGCTTTTCAAGCCAACAGCACACCAGGCCATCTCGAGTCCTGGCTTAGCTCTCCAGTCCCTGCTGCCTGAAACACTCTCTTTTCTTCAACTCCAGTCTGGGAAATTCCTTCTCTCTTTTAACCATCTGTCAGGCATCTACCTCCAGAACGTCATCCTTGATACCTTTATCCACCCCACAGCCTCAGCTGGGTTTATTATTCCTCTAAGCTCCCATAAAATACTCTGTCTCTTCATCGCTGCTCTCATCACTTGGTATTTTTAAAAGGTATTTGTTTACTTATTTATTTGGCTGTGCTGGGTCTTAGTTGTAGCCTGTGGGATCTAGTTACCTGACCAGGGGTCAAACCCAGGTCTCCTGCTTTGGGAGCTCAGTCTTAGTCCCTGGACCATCAGGGAAGTCCCACCACTTTGTACTTTAATATTCTTATTTCTGTCCCTCTAATCTGGGATGCTCTTGAGGGCTTTATCTTTATAGCCTATATCCTCCTCTGCTAGGAGATAGATACTTACGAATTAATTGAATGAATGAGGCCCACATACAAGAAGTGTGTCAAAATCCCCTACATGTCCCAATTGAAAGAGTTCCCCAAGTTAAAAGGATCTATTCCGCATATTTGAAATCCTCGTCTTGTCTGTCATGCCCACCTCAGCTGGATTTCCTCTCCTGGGGCCTAAAGTCTTCTCTCTGCCTTCCTCACCATCCACTCTTCTGTCTGACCCAATCTTACCTCTCTCATCCCCTCATGTCCGATTCATGTGTTCTCAAGAAGAGTGAGTGAGTCTTAGAAGGTTAACGGCCATGCTTAGGTTTGTTTCCTTGAACAGAAAGTAAATGCAAATATTCTGAGAAGACAATCTAACTTTAATGGTGAGAAGAAAGTGTTTTGTTTATTTTATAGTTCAAGATTGGCTTTAATGATTGAATAAGAGGGGGAAACTAGAAAAAACCTGTGGGTAGAGGACCTGGACAGGTTGTTGCTGGCAATGCACTCAGAGCTGAATCACAGCTTTTGTGGGTCAGAGGCCCTCAATGAGTAATCATTTTAATAGTCATGCCCAAATAGCACATGCCCCAAATGTTGCATGAGACATCATTATACTAAGAAATTAGGCATGTTTATCTGAAATTAAAGTTATCTGGGAACCTTACTGTGTAGTTGTCCCTGACTCTTTTTCTTTTTCAGGTTTCTTCCCACCTGCTGCTCTTGGAGGCATTCTGGCACTTTTCAGGCACCTGTCACGGCATATCCTCCACCCCGACTGCACTCCCATCATCGTTATCCTCACCTGCCACAGGGCCGGGACGTGGCAGCATATTAATGATCACATATGAGTAAGTGGATGCTTTCCTCTTGTTTTCCCAACTCTCTTTATTTTTAGGGATGACGTGGCAACATCTGGATTTGATTTCATTCAGGAGGTTGTGTGGGGAGATGAGAGTCAAGTCAACTATTGCGTGGGATTACAGTAACACCTTTTTAAACATGCATCTCAAGGAGATACTTGGGGCTCAGATATTTCCTTACCCGGTGGAAAAATGCTTGAGGCATGTGGCTGACACTTTCATCCCCTCCCTGCTGCTGTGCTCTGAGAAGCGAAGGTGGATGGTGTGAGGAGTGGGCTCCCTCCTCCCTGTGATGCTGAGGTCAGGCAGCAAGTCAGCCGTGGCCCAAGATGGTCCCTGTATGTGAAGGGCAGGGGGCTTTCTGTTTTGAGACTTAGGTTAACGGAATTCTGATTTCCCATCTTTACTTTGGGAGTGGACTGGTTCTTTTAAAAGTTCTTTTAAAGTGTTACTTTGGCATCAGATGCATAGGGGAAAACCAGCCTGAGATGATGGTGGGCACAAGCCCCATGAGACCATCTGAGCCTGGTATCCAGGGTTCTGACCCTGTACTCTCACACCATCCTCAGCAGCAAGGACTCCGATGCCCAATAAGAGCCGTACTCCTCTGAGGACCACTGCGAGGGGACAGCCACCCCCGACTCCAGACTATGGGCCAGCCAGCCAAAGCATTGGTGGTTCCTAACAACTTCAGTTGGGTGAGCATGTGTGGTAAGCCTCGTGAAAGTTGCTTTTCTCATTGCTGCTAAGAATTTCCCAGCTTTCAACATACTCTCTTTCTTGGTTGAATGGAACTTCCAAAGCTGACCACTGGTTAATCATGCTGAATAAGAAACCCACAATGCCCAAATGTCCAGAATGTGTGTGTGTGTGTACATGTGCACATGGGGAGCTCCCAGCTGTTTCCCCATGTGCTTTGCCTTTTCACAAATCTCCAGTCCCCCTCTCTGCTCATCCCCATGTTTACAGGAGCAGGCAACATGGCCCAAGGTAGTTTTAAGGGATAGTCAACAGATATTAAGAGAAAGCAAACACAGCCATAGACGTTTTCATGGTCCATCTGGGGAAATCAGCTACTCCTGGGTGGTCCCAATGTTCATTAGTTTAATAAAGGCTCTAATAGGTGCTACATTTCTCTTTTTAAATTTATTTTTGGCCCTGCTTGGTCTTCATCGCTGCACAGGCTTTTCTCTAGTTGTGGGGAGCAGGGGCTACTATGTAGTTGCGTGTGTGGGCTTCTCATTGCAGCGGCTTCTCTTGTTGTGGAGCTCAGCCTCTAGGGCAGGAGGGCTTCAGTAGCTGGATCTCGTGGGCTCAGGAGTTGTGGCTCCTGGGTTTTAGAGCGCAGGCTCAATAGCTGGGGTGCATGGCTTAGCTGTCCAGTGGCATGTGGGATCTTCTGGGGTTAGGGATCAACTCTGTGTCTGCTGCATTATCAGGTGGATTTTCTACCACTGAGTTCACTAGGGAAGCCCTACATTTCTCTTTTTAACTCCAAAAAGATGTTATATAACTCAATGTTTTCCCAACTTTTGATCAGAGAACCACTCCATTTTAAGGAATATCTCACCTGGTCTGTCATCCTGGGAACACACTTTGGGGAAATGGTAAAGGGAGAGGAGATAAGCAAGTGTTTGCATTCCTCTCCGAACTTTAGAGCAGAATGGAGAAAGTGCCCTAGTCTAAGCATTGCCCTGGCAGCAGGACTCCAAGTACCCAGGGTGGGTACCAGGCACTGTCCTGGTGGGGGAGGGGGAGGGCATTTCCGGCACTGTACTGACGGCTCCGCTGGAAAGGCTAGGCTGGTGGCCACTTAGAAGAGTCTTAAGAGCATCAGTTTTGTTTTGGGCTTGAAACGCTGTACAAGGCCACCTTTTAATAGTCACAAGGCCTCGGGTGACACAGCACGGGGTGTGTGTCATCCGAGGAGGAAGCATGCTCTCCTCCCCCAGCCCCGGGCCATGGCATTTCCTCTCTTCGGTGTGTTTTTCTTGCCACCAGAACAACTAAGCCTGGGGCCACCATTTGCACAATTCCCCGGATCCTGCTACTTTGCCCGCGGAGAACCCACGTGAACCTTGGGCATCACCCGGGATTGTGCAAAGCAGTGGCGCCTTCCAAGCGCCTGCCTGCCGCAGGGTTTTGCCAGGACACTCCCATCTATTTCTTAAGTCCTGCCTCAATGTGACCTCCCGTTAGAGCAGACCCGTTATTTTCTATTATGATACCCTATTTGTATCCTTTATAAATGGTGACTCATTTATTGACACACAACCCCCTACATACTTTTTTGAATATTGTCT
Source organism: Nanger dama (assembly GCA_917880005.1). Lineage (NCBI taxonomy): Eukaryota > Metazoa > Chordata > Mammalia > Artiodactyla > Bovidae > Nanger > Nanger dama. The sequence continues at coordinate 2,791,375 of CAKJTW010000040.1, forward strand.
TTCGCTCCTCAAATGAAATATCAACTCCATAAGGAGAGAGCAGAGCTCAATCTCTGTTGAGCAGAGATTGTTGTGGCCACTGTTAGATCCTTGGTGCCTCGGACAGTGCCTGGCATAATGTCGCACACCAAGTATCTGTGGAATGAATAAAAAAAGAACAACTTTGTAAGTTCTTCACTGCTTGAGTACTTATTGGTTGTGGAGAGTTGATGGACAAGTCACTGACCAACCAGTGGCTGAGTGGTGAAAGGGCCGGACTTCTAGCCTGAGTCAGCTGTGGTCCCTGGGTTGGTGAGATACCATAGAAGTAGAGAGAGCAATAGAAATGAGGTTTTATTTGTAAAAAGTTACAAAATAATATTGTACAAAAATAAAGTCTGTAGAGAACTTTGGTTGTATAACACAAACGACTGAGACAGATCAGAGAAATCAGAACTTCCAAAGAAGTGCACTCCTTACTGGATCAGATGGTAATCGCAACAATAAAGAAAAATCACAAACTTTACCCTTTTGTGGCTTTGGCGGAGAGATTTGCTTCAGTGAAAACCTGCTTATGGTGTGTAGGTGATGCTGGGAAGGAGCTGTCAGCATCCATTGAATCCTACAGCCCCTGTGGGCAGAGACTCTCCACAGGGAGCTGAGGCTAAGGCTGACCCCTGGGGACGCCGGCCACCAGATCTGCCAGGACTCTCTGAACTGGACAGATGATCTGAGGCTGCATCAAATTGCACTTCATGAACGACCGGTCAGCTCGACCTGTCCCTATTTTGAGCAGGCCACTCCTCAGCAAGTTCCCTGCCTTGGGCCCCAAGAGAGGGTAAGAGGCAGGCCCTTTTCTTCTATTTCCGAGACCTGCAAGGGGAGCTGAAAGGACAGAGGGGGCAGAGTGATGGGCAGCTTGGGTCCTTGGGGGTGGGGGTGGGGAAGGGATGTCTGGTAACTGCTGCTTCTTGATTACTTTGTAAAATTAACATGATTGTTTGAGGGAGGCCAGTAGGCTATTTATTTGCCAAATTTGTACCACTTGAGCTAATAGCCACTAAGGTACTGATGTAGTGATAGATAATCTCTTTGATAAAAATCCCTTTTATGAGGTACGTCACAAGCTCTTAAAATAGGGCCCAGAGCATGGGGGCAGTGACCAGACAAATCCGTGACCTGGTCGCTGAGATAGTTTTTCTCGCCCTATATCCCTGCCCTGTCAAAGGCTTTCAGTATCCATGCACTGGGGCAGGTGTTCCGAGGCTGGGCCAGGGCCCATCTTCCACATCCACCCTTCCCGGCCACCTTCTTCTGAGGAGGAGTCAGGCGTATGGGGGGCAGCCCCTGGTGGTTTGTATGGCAACCAGGCTGACCTCACTCCCAGAAGGCCTGCAGCACTCCTTGGCTATGTTGGGCCTGGGGAAGAGTCTCCACTATCAGGGCAGAACTCCCGCTACTTGACAGAACTGTTACTGTGAGGTCAACATTGAGTCCAGCACTACCTACTAAAGGGACTTTAACCTTTGACATATGTGGTTATGCATATCACAGATAGATACATGTGGAGGGGAGGGTGAGAGCTTCTGCATAGCAGGAAATGGAGCACATGGCCTGTCTGCTGGGACAGGGAACCATGAAGAAATGAGGGCAAATGCCACGGTCTCCACCCACTGCTCCTGAAAAGGAAGGCCCGTCAGAATGTTCCTTCTGACATGTTCCTCTCTAACATATAAAACCAGGTAAGATGCTGAGACCAGGGGGTAGAGGGGGATGGAATCACACAAGGGCTTTTCTTGAAAAAGGTAAAGTAAGTGATTTTTGTCTAGCGAAAGTCTTTTAATACTTTGAAAAGCATGGACCCTTGATCCCAATTAAAATTTCCTTTGCCACTTTCCTTTGCATTTTGCGAGCACATATACTTTGGCACCTTTGAAAAGAAACTTTAATAAATAAGGGCAAAAAGAGAAACTCATTAGTGAACGGTAATAAATAACAATAACTTAAATCTCAATAAATATCTTCTCTATATTTCTGTATCTGAAACAGATGCATTGCATCGAGTAGCTTCTCTGGTCACTGGTGACCACGCATAACGGAGCTGGGGTGTGTGTAACATCTGTCTCTCTGTAAACCGACAGCCCAGCGGCCTCCCCGCCCTGGTGCAGCTGGGGGCCTTCCCGCACGCTCTCCTGCAAGAATGCTGCCGAAAAACCACACTGGTTTCCTGTTTCCAAGGGCAGAAAGGAAATACCTTCAGGTTTGGTTTTAGTCATGAGGACAGCCTTTTGGTTCCTAGCCAACTTCTTCTCACCCCACACACCATGTTCGAAATCAATCACCCACCGTTCCCCAAAATGCTGGTTGGAGTAAACCTCAGGCCTGAACTTTCCAAGGCAAAGGTTACTATCTCTCCTGGATCTTTGATTTTTTTTTCTCCCCCTCCTTTCCGGGGTATGTCTCCACTGAGTGACAGAAAAATAAACCTTTCTTGCTTTCAGCAGTAAAACGTAATGACAAAGAATGACACCAAGAGGCGTCTCTAGACATGTGAAAGCAAACCACAGGAGATACACTGATTTGGTTTCAAGTGCATCCGCGATTGCGCCCATGACCCATGGCGGTGGACTGTATCAGATGAAACGATGGCAACACCCAACCAGGGACACCAGCCCGGAGCTTCCGGTGACGTCAGCTGCCATCCGGGGAGAAGGCGGACGGCTGTCTTTTTCTCTCCCGTCCAGTCTTCTGTAGCTGGATCTCCCTCCACCAGGCTCCCACAATGGCTGCCTTCCTCCTCCTCTGTCTCCACTTCCTCCTCCTCCGCCTCATTGGTCCTCATCTTCCACTCTGGGCAAACATTTTCTGGGAACCTTGGTCCCTTTCTTTGCACTGTAGCAGGAATGCAATACACATCGGTCTCTGGAGCCGGATCAGATACATCCACACCTTTTAGCGGAATGCTTTCTTAGAATATGGTAAACCAGGTTATCATCTAAAAAGGACAGGTCGTCATCAAAGGCGATGGGTCTGCAACACGCCTGCCCGACTTTGTCACTCACCAGCCTTCTACTTTTGGATAAGTTTTTTAATATTTTGTCGTACATTGTTTCGGCTGCATCGCAGGAGCCGCTGCAGTACCTGAAAATGAGTTCCTCCTTGGTTTCGTAGCCCAAACCCAAGTCAGTGACGTTGAGATGCACGGCGGTGAGGACGCAGCCCCGGTTGCGGCCCCTCTGGCCGCGCCGGCCTTTCCCTCTGGCGCTCTCCGGGCTGGCGGCCGCCCCTGCCGGTGCCGCTCTCTCCGAGGAAGCACGGCCATTTGTTTATCTGGTGACCTTTTCAGTCTTCGAATGGTAGCTTGAATAAAATCCATGACATCATCAAACTGATCAGGGTAGTCCTCTGGCATATTTGCTGTGCAACAAGAAAACAGAGACGGACACATGAGGCAAGGGCAATGACCATTTCAAGGAGTCTCTAAGATCAGTCTCTCTGAAAGGTGACCCAGTGTGGTACCCCCGACCCTGGTGAAACGACCCCTTCAGGGACCACTGTACGCCCCAAGGACAAAGGCCAAAAGGCACCCTCCAAGATTCCCAGGAAGGAAATTCAAGACTAACACGGGCGGGGGGATGACACACTTCCTTGTAGAGAACAAGTCCTTAGAAATGGAATTTCCACTTGGATGACATCCGCCATTTTTAACAAGTCTCTGTTGAGATGCTGATGGAGGGTCATTTCTTGTTCTAATAACGGTAACCTGCAGTCGGGTTCTCAAATGTGTGGGTAGGACTGTGCTGGGATACTCGGGGTAAAATACAGAGACCTGGCCAGCCCTTAGGGGAAGTGTGGGAAGAGGCCAGGGAACCTGCACCAGTTTAAGGAGCCCTGGGGGAGTTCAGAGGTAGGTAGGTGGTCCCTGGACCATACCTTGACAAAACCCTGTCTTAGAAGGTGAAAGAAGGCTTAATCTTGGAAGACACTGCTGCTTTCACCTGGAATGTCAAGTGCTCCTCCCTGAACTCCACCCTGACTTAACACCTCTGCCCTGCTGAGTTTTGGAAGGAGAACCATTTGGATAGACCACATGAAAAAGTCCTGAATTCAACTATATTTTAAAACTTCCTTAAAAGACATTAAGAGACTGAAAAGAGCCCACTGCTCACTAATAAAGAGACCACTTCCTTGGATTAGCAGGACTTTAAAAATACAAGGTCAGATCATAAGATGATGTTTACATGTATCACAGCAATACATGGAATGCGATGCTGCCTGTGGACAGGGAGGTGGGGTCCTGTCTGCTGCGGGCTGGCACTGCGATTCCCACTGGCTTTGGCTGCAAACAGGACAACAGATGCGAGCCTAGGAAGATCACATGGAGCAGTGACTGAGGTGATGCTTCTAGAGTGTTGGAAACCTTTGGGCAAATGCATGAATTCAAGGTTCTTTGGCATTTTTGCTGTATTTCAAGCATTTGCTTCAGCTGATCAGGTAAGGGAAGAGAAACTATTTGAACAACTGAATACATTTCTAAAAGAGGAAAGTCATTCAAACGTCCATGTATTAGGTACCAGACCTTTTATGCTCCCCTCATCCCTCTTTCAGCGCTTCCTTGTGACTCAGATGGTCAAGAATCTGCCTGCAATGTGGGAGATGTGGGTTTGACCCCTGGGTTGGGAAGATCCTTGAAGAAGGAAATGGCAACCTACTCCAGTATTCTTGCCTGGGACATTCCATGGACAGAGGAACCTGGTGGGCTATATATAGTCCATGGGGTCACAAAGAGTGAGACATGATCCCATTTTCAAGTAATTAGGATGTTTAGGGTTATACATTGCTTAGAAAAATATACCCCAAAAAAGTTGTTAGCAAGAGTGAACTTTTTTTTTGCCAAGACCATGGTAAAGCAGAGGATTACACTGTACCTAACCCACGTCAAATTGTTTTGTTATGAACGAATTGCTAAAACAGGTATCAGGTATCCTAGTGTATAAGACATAATTCAACTAAGGCCACTTAACCATATCTATTCCTCTTTCTTACCTGTCTATACAGATAGATAGCTAATATATAATATTATCTATATTAGGGCAAAATATAGGACATAGTAATGAAAAGAGTGGGGATGGTATGGAATTTCATAATTCTAAATCTAAATCTAAAATCTGGCACTGAGTGGTTCTGTGGACAGAGGTCTCGAGCTGCTTCCACTGGTGTTCGGCCAGTTGCCTCTTGCCTGGATAATCACCCGGACCCAAGCCCCTGCATTCCCTTACCCTCCTTCAGTTTGCCTTGCACCTGGCAGCCAGGGCGATGCTCTTGAAACTGTGAATGCAGCTCATGTCCCTCCCTCTGCTCCAAGCCCTCCAAAGTCCACACTGGCCTAAGGCCCTCCCTGACGACCCCCTGCCCTCCACCCCCACCGCTGACCTCGTGTTCGACTTCCCTCCTTACTGCCTCCCCTCCAGCTCCTCTGGCCTCCTCCCTGTTCCTCAAACAAAGGGTTTCTCAACCTCAGTGCTACGGACACTGGGGCTGGCACATCCTTTGCTGTGGGAGCGTTTAAGGATGTTTAATTACGTTCCTGGCCTCTACCCAGGAGATGCCTGCACTAGCCTCTACCCCCATCCCAACGGTGACAAATGGAAGTGTCTCGAGATATGACCAGATGTCCCCTGGGGGCAAAACTGTCATGGCTGAGAACCGCACACATCAGACACAAACAGGCACTCGGCCTTTTGCTGGCTGCTCCTCTCTACAGAAACGCTGTTCCCGCAGAGAACCCAGCAACTCACACTCACATCCCCTTTGAAGTGAAGTGAAGTGAAGTCGCTCAGTCGTGTCCGACTCTTTGCGACCCCATGGACTGTAGCCTACCAGGCATCTCTGTCCATGGGATTCTCTAGGCAAGAATACTGGATTGGGTTACCATTTCCTTCTCCAGGGGCTCTTCCTGACCTGATCGAACCCGGGTCTCCTGCATCAGAGGCAGACGCTTTAACCTCTGAGCCACCAGGGAAGCCCGTTAAGTCTGCTCAAAAGTCACCTCCACCCAGCCCCACCTTGATCTCCCAGTTTCAAATTCAGTTCCTCCCAACCCCGAATCCAGATCCTCCTGCCCTCTTCCCCCAGAGCATAATACTCGACCCCCTCCAACACAGTGTCGAACTTTTCTCATGGTGACTAGTTGTTGTCTGTCTTCTCTGAGCAAATGTCACCTCCAGGAGGCAGGGACCTCTGCTTGGCTTGTTCACCAATGGATCCTGGGAGCTTACAATAGGATCTGGTCCCTGGAAGCTGGCAATGATTTTCTTTTTTTTAACAACTTAGGTCACTTTATGAGGGTAGAGAGTCCTTCATTTCTCAAAGGGACACTTGGGCTTCAGTTGAGCCACACCGTGATGAATTGAAAGGCTCCAAAATACACAGTCTCCATCACATGGGCAGCCCCAGTGCCCAGAAGTGCAGTCATCTCCCACCTGAGAGCAAATAACTGTCCCAGAGCTGCCTCCCTTGCCAGCTTCCCCCACACCTTTACAGGGTCAGCTCTCAAAGCCCACCTCATTCCGAGGATTCTGAAAGGCTCTAGCTTCCTGGGAGCATTGTTTTCTCAGGGAATACTGGGAGAGGGGGAGGGTATTTGAATTCGAAATTTCCTCTGAACCATTTCCTACCTGGAGTCCCTTAGGAATCTTCTTTCCTTCCTTCCTTTCCACCTTTCTTTGTTCCTTCCTTCTGCCCTCCCGTTCTCCCTTCCTTTCCTTCTCTTTTCTTAAAATAATAATAAAAAAATTATTTCTTAGCTGTGTTGTGGGGCTTACTGGATCTTAGTTCCCAGATCAGGGATTGAACGAAGGCCATGGCAGTGAAAGCACCAGGTCCCAATCACTGGATCACCAGGGAATTCCCTACAAAATTTTTAAAAATCACTTGATGTTAAAGACATGAACTACTTATTTTGACAAATGAGTTGCTTCTGCTATTTGTGACTTTTTTTCAACAATAAGCTATAAAAGAGGAAATTAGGTGTGGTTGGTTTCAAAAACCTGGACAGAAGTCTGAACTTCTAACTGATAAATTAGTGATTAATCAAAATACAAAAAAGAAAAAAAAGCCTTCAAATTTCTGAAAGACTCTTTGTTTTATAAAAGGATTCACATGATGGGGTTCCTAGTTCTTTTAAGAACTTTTGAATAGATCATTAAGTTAAGAACCTGGGAACATGGAAGTTAAAACTGATTAAGAATCAACTAAAGATTAATCAGAAATGAGGATGAAATATTACTGAAAGTTTAACATAAACGGGAAAACATTCAGGTTCAAAAGTTCAGCTTACACTAGTTTAGACTCATTAATTTATATATCATGATAAACTACATTCTTTTTACTAGAGTTATAATGATTATTTGAATCAGCATTTATAATGTTTTTATTAATTGCCCAACAATTTCAAAGTTCTGGAAAAACACTGTCCCTCCTTTTATGATATTTCGACTGTATGCCTTTGTCCACTGGCTTTGCTTGCTAGATAAAATATAGAATACCAAGTTAAATTTGAATTTCAGATAATTAGCAAATGAATTTTTAGTATAAGCAATCCTCAGTAATGATTGGGACATACTTATCTTTTACTGTGAGAATGTTTAGTTCCTTTTTCTTTAATTTCTACTTGGCCTTCTGGGGTGATGTGTGTAGCAGTGTGGATGCACTCACTGATCATTTACACTTTAGGGTGAGGTAGTGAGTGGATCATTAAGTTTGAATTAAAAGTCTTTCTGACACTGAGTAAGCAGTCAGTCCGTGTTCCCTGTGTTAAACTGAAGAGAGCCGCTATGAGAACGTCTCCTTCATGGGACCTCCCTCATAACTTGTTGTTAAGGTGGAAATATTTATTTAAGCCTCAAGTTCAGGACATAGGCAAGTCTAATTAAACTGAAGGGATTCCGCCCTCCCCATCCTCTTTTCCTTCTTGAAGAATAGAGTAAAAAAATAAATATTTATGCTGAAAGTTGTACATGGATACGAATTTTGGAAACCAGAAAAGGGCAACATGATATTTTCCAAACCACAGAGCAAAGAGGCTTGTCTCTTCCAATGGAAAATTCCTAACCCCAGGCCTTTTGCTGCTGACTGAGTTCATTTCTAGAGAGACCTCCATTTATCAACACGAGGTATTTGTGGGGTGCGTTGGGAGCCATGCACCTCACTGAGCCAATCTTTAGCATCCTGCAGAGGGCCAGTACCCAGCCCAGGCAAGTAAACTCCCCAGCAGGAACCAAGAAACCCATGGCTGCCTCCATGTTCCTGGAATTCACTGAGCAAAGTGGAAAGAAAGGGGCTTGTGTTTGGATTAGTTCCCCAAATGAAGACTTGATGTCATATCACTTTCTTCATCCTATAAAGGGAGCTGGCAGCATGTCAGCTACACAAATGCCCCTTGTTAGTAAGAATTTGACAGTAAAATACTTGCAAACCACAAAAGAGGAGCATCGTTTTAAAAAAACAGGTCAAACACTTGCTCATTTCCCAGACCCACTTGGAGGCTCGATCTTGGAAAACATGGACATCTAAAAGCTAAAGTTTTTGAAAAATCAAAATGCTCAAATGCATTTAAGTCATCCTTTTAGTGTGCAACTAAATATTTTGGCATTATTCTATTTAAAATATTTAAACTTTGATGTGTCCTTCATATAAACAATGTTATTTAAACAAGTGAAACCTTGTACTGGGCCAGACTCCGGGAACAAACCAAACTATTCACTACCCAGACTTAGCCTTCTTCAACTTTGGAAAAAAAAAAAACCAATAATGCTACCCCAGGAACAAAGGCCTGGGATACTGACTATCTTGTAAAGTTAATTGAGTTTTTATAGGAACAATGGTGAGACCTTGGAGTACTCCTTGTAATAGCCCAACTAAAAAGTACATAATTCAAAACATTATCTTGGCTAGGCTGGCATTTAATGGACAAAGTTTTCTTTTAAATGTTAGATTTATCTTAAAAAAGAGTACAGGTTAATGATACTTTAATCAAAGAGGTCATTTTATATTCCTGTTGGATGGTTGCCCTCTTCTCCCCGGCCAGGTTTCTAAGCCACTTTTCAGCCTGTCTTCCACCCATGGTCCCCGGAGGAAGCCCACAAGTCAAGGTTATGCATAGAGCAGTGAGGATGTGACCCTTCCCCTAGAGTGGGAGGGGCCTCTGTGGGGCCCAGAGAAGAGGGGCCTGGACTTTGGTACCCACAGAGGGCCTCTTGTACCGGAGCCGTCTTCCAGGCCAGAGCCAGCCTCAAGGATGCAGGGGTGTTGGAGAGAAGACCCAGATGTTCCTTTTTCTGGGGCTCCTGCCTCTATGCTTCACTGGAAATTATCCAGCTGCTGGGTACTGGATGGGCAAGCGTTAATACGCTGAGGTCCACAGACATGACCTACGCCACACAGGTGAGATGCGCATCTTCAACCAGCACCTGGATGCCCTCGCTCTAGGCAGTGCCCAGTTCTGGGGTGGGCTCGACCTGGGATACGAGGCCTAAGATGCTGTGTCTGGAGGCACTGCAGGGCTGGGCAGCCCACTCTCACATGTGGAGCCTCCCCTGAAAGACGGTCTACAAAAGGAGGCGAGTGGAAACCCCCTTGGCAGTGGAGGACATTTACTCCAATATTCATTGCCCACCTGAAGCCCAGGTAAAGTACAAACTGCTCTGTAGACCAAGTATATGGAAAAGAGAAGTTCTCTCTCTGTGTATGTGTGCATACACATGCACATGTATACACGCATATTACACTTCTTTGTGATTCTGCATGCTGTGCTTGGTTGTGTCTGACTCTTTGCAACCCCATGGACCGTGAGCCCGCCAGCTTCTCTGTCCATGGGATTCTCCAGGCAAGAATACTGGAGTGGGTTGCCATTTCCTCCTCCAGGGATCTTCCCAACCCAGGGATTGAACCCGAATCTCCTGTATCTCCTGAAATGGCAGGTGGATTTTTACCCCGAGTCATCCAGGAAAAACCAACACATATACACAGGCATGTCTGTATGAAAACAAAGATCAGCCTAAGATTTATATAACCTCTCAAGAGAATTCCCAACTAATGTCATTCTTTAGAATGTTATTTTTACTTTTCAATAATGTGATTTTCTTTCACTAATGTTGAAATAAGAACTACATGGTAGAGCCTCACCTTTAAAATTCTTCATATTACAAATGGCATCATTCTGTATTATAAGCGATAGCTTCCTTGGTGTACTTAATAGTCACAAGAGAAAGGTCCCAACCTGAACTTGAACCCCAGTGACATCCCTGCAAGGTTAAAACAGGGGTCGCATAGTATCTGTACTTTATACAGCAGGAAACTGAGGCTCAGAGAAGATAAATATCTATCTGCCCAAGGTCACGTGGCTCATAAAAGTGGACTCAGTCGGTTTGGTTTCAAAGCTCAGACTGGTTCCAGTGCTCCTAGCTGCCTGTTTTTAAGTAAAAATTCCACGGTGGTGCAGCTTGTCTGCTCTCAGCCTGTGGCAACTTACTCTGGAAGGAGGGCAAGGTATGCTGACTCCACCTGCATGCATTTACTACATTCAGAACAGGAAGGGAGAACACACTTTCTATTGGAAAGTTCAGCAGGCATGGAGGTGCATTAAGTAAATTCTGAAGTTAGGCTGCCACGGGCCACAGAATACAGTATATTGTCTCTCAAAAAGGGAAAAGCATGCGGGTCAGGGGCACCTCTTCCAGCTCCTGGGTCTTGCATGTCACTCCAAGGCAGAACTGGCAGTTTCCCAGTAAAAACCGGAAAACCGGCAGCCAAGGGCGGCGGCAGATTCAGACAGAGAGGCCCTGTCTCCGGAAGCTCCTCAAACTCACACTGGCGCCAAGTGACAAAGTCTCACTGCAGAGCTGGAGAGGACAGAGCCCAGGATTCCATCTGGGGTCAGTCCCTGCTCGGCCTTGCAACCTTGGACTAGGCAATCCTTCTGAGGTCGCCTATCCCTCTGGGGGTGGGAGGAGGGCTCCCCAGTGCTGACACCCTAAGATGTGGACAGTCTCAAGTCTCGGTGGGAAGCCCCTGCCCGACACTCATCTCTAGTCACCCCCATCAGGGAGAGGACCACCTCTGCTGATGTCCCAGAGCCATTTTGCTCAGCCGCCACCATCGTGGCCCCAGGAGCCCCACAAGAGGTTCTGGCAGCCCTAAACGTTTTTTGTTTGCCTCTTGTCTCAACATCTTGGTTACTTTTGAAATAACCAAGTGCCTCTCGACTCATCAAATCACCTTCCTATGTCATCTTTAGGAGAGGTGAAGGGATATGTACAGGGGCCCATGTATCTGAGTCTCAAAACATCCAGGTTCTTGCAGGAGGCAGCCTTACATTTCAGTCTCCACCTGGAAAGGCAGAGATGGAGCCCATCATCTCTGAGAGCACAAAGACACCAACAGGCTATGCTCCTCCAGCCCTTCTCACCCAAATGGCCAACAAAATCAGTTTTATTTTTCAAAATAAAACATGTTCTCAAAATCTCTGTTTTATTCATTTATGATTTTGCTGCTTCTATCATATGTAGGTCATGCTTTGACCAATGGGACACATACTTGTGAGCTATCCCATGTCTGGACTGTTTATTCTACAATTTAAGAAAACATGCTTAGGCCTTAGAACTCAGAGGCTAGAATCACCCACAGCAACCGCTGCCAAATGGACTGTGAGAGTCCCACAGCTTGTCCTGGAAACTGTTCACCTTGTTTTTAATCTGACCTTCCGTGACCTCTGAAATGTACAGTGTTGGTCCGGGGAAAATGTTCCAGTTCTCCGAAAAATTCAAAGTTCTGTCATCTGCTATTTAAAAGTTTTGATTTCGCCACTCAATTGAAAGCATTTTCAAAAAGCGCCCATGGGTCCCTAAGCACTAGATTCCTGAGGGTATCTTGCACTATGTGATGACTACCCTGGCCTTTCTATTTTGGACAGAGTATTCACCTAGCATTACATAGGCCATCCTGGTCCCTTCAAGAAGGGTCCAGGCGTCTGTTCTATGAACAGTCACCAGCTGAGGCCATTTACTAAGTCACTGTGGCCACTGCTGGAGCTGCTGGTGTACTCTCTTCGTGACCAGTGGTTGGCTGGCAATAAAACATGACATGGGTTTATTTGAAAAGTATTTGTGTTATAAAAACAACAGGGTTTTTGTCATTTAAAAAAGTATTTCTGGATCCTCTCAAGGCAGAAGAAAAGACCAACCAGTTCAAAATTCAGAAAAAGGAGTTCTGGGTATACTGTTAAAGGCCACTTTGCCCAACCAAAATGCCATTTTATTTACCAGCTCCACCTACTTTGACCAATATCACACATACTTCTTAGAAATACCATTTCTTGACTATTTGTCCTACAATTTAACTAAGAAAACTTACCAGCACTATAATTGAAATTACCCCATGAATACAAATAGCTCAAAAATTGCACTCAGGAAAGATGGACTATATTCATTTTGTTATTCAGATTCCAATTGCTCTGATTTCCACCTATGTGGAAATCAGAGCTCTTATTATAGTGATGTTAATAATTTTATGGTAATACAGAAATGTCTCCCCTGAGGGGAAAATGTTCATTCTCCTGCTTTTAAGTCAGGAAAACACCCAGTAGGGTGTCCATTTGTCAGCTAATCCATGAATACCTGGTGTGAGCTGAAAGCACTCCACAGCCAGCTGTAATCACCTCACGCTCAAGAGTGCACACCAGGGGCCCTGTTACTGTCCTTACAGAACGCTTTATGGGGAGGGTGAGAAAGTTACCCAATGAAACTAAGCACACACAAAGGGAAAACAATCCCTTGCGGTGTTTCAAAGGTGGGTGGTTTTTCAGGGGAAACCCCAGAAGAACCTGCAAAGCAAAGGAACCTCACTCCCTCCTTCCCAGAAGGCCCTGTCTGCAGTCTGAGAGGCCTGGCAATTACACCGGGGCCTGCATCCAACTTTCCTGGGCCCTTCCCCACAGGGCCAGCTGAGCACTGCTGTGGTTTAGTCGCTCAGTCATGTCCAGCTCTTTGCGACCCAATGCACTGTAGCCCACCAGGCTCCTCTATCTATGGGATGTTTCAGGCAAGAATACTGGAGTGGGGTGCCATCTCCTTCTCCAGGGGATCTTCCTGACCCAAGGATCAAACCTGGGTCTCCTGCATTGGCAGGAGGATTCTTTACCACTGAGCCACCTGGGAAGCTATTAACTGGGCATTGGGTAGAAGGAACTCGAAGGGCTGGAGAGACCTGGGCAAGAAAAGGAAGGACCGAAAAGCTGAAAGGAGAATAAAGAGGGTGAAAGGGAAGTATTCTCTGTCATTCTAGCCTGCCTGATAGATTCCTGCCATCAGAGTGAGGAGGCACTCTCTACCCCTCAGTGAATGACTTTACTGGACTCTCAAAGACTCTTCAGGTAATTAGCTATAAGTATCATTCAAACCAGTCAATCCTAAAGGAAATCAGTTCTAAATATTCATTGGAAGGACTGACGCTGAAGCTGAAGCTCCACGACTTTGGCCACCTGATGGGAAGAGCCGACTCATTGGAAAAGACCCTGGTGCTGGGAAAGATTGAAGGCAGGAGGAGAAGGGGATGACAGAGGATGAGATGGTTAGACGGCATCATTGACACAATGGACATGAGTGTGAGCAAACTCCAGGAGATAGTGAAGGACAAGGAAGTCTAGCATGCCGCAGTCCATGGGGCTGCAAAGAGTCGGACATGATTTAGCAACTGAACAACAATCATTCAAAACCAGCTGGATTCAAAACCTCCACTCCTGACCTTTCTCCCCGCTGACCTTCTGACATAGCCAGGAGAGTAGGCAGCAGCGTGGTGCACTGGCAGGAAGTGGTCGTGTGGTCCCAGGGTAAGTGTTGGGTTAGGGCTTTCCCAAGTCCAGTCTGGCTGAGTTGTCTATAACTTTGTGCAGCCCCGACCTCTCCCTAAAATGAGGATCATTACTTGGAATCGGAGAAGAGTTTTTAGCTTAGGGCCTGGAGGCATTTAACAAATGGCCCACAAAGTCAGTCCTATAGTTTTCACGTCTGATGATGACCCTTCATCAACATTACACTGGAGGAAGCAGCATGAAGATCAACGCGGCTGGCTCATGGGCAGAGTACCCTGAAGGGGACGCAGACACTGGCCCCTTGCTCATCCACTGTGTCCCACAGAGCAGAAGGCCTGGGGGCTCTGGCATGGTGGTCTGTGGGCAGAAGGAGCAGACCCATCTTGGGAATCTGGGCCGCCTCTTCCCTCTTCCTAGGAATGCCCTCAAATTAACCACACAAACCTCAACTGCCTCCATGAACAATATTTTGTGTTCACCAGGGCACTGGTCAGTGTCTTCAGACTGTGGCATGTATCCCTCAGGCGGGCAGTATAGGAGGACTTTATAGACTCTACGAGGAGTTTTAGAAGAATCCATGTCCAGATCCTCAACTTCCACATGTGCTGCATTCTAAGCCTGGTCCACAGACAAATACTCCTGCAGCCAGTTTTATGATCACCCTTGGACTTCCTCAGACAGATGCACTTCTTGTCCATCTCACTCATTTTACTGCAAGGCACTGTCTGGTGGATAGATACCTATAAGGATACTCTGGGTGTGCAAGGCTCCTTGGGCTAAACTGGTGCTGGTGACTCACGATGTGAAGACACGTCATCATGAACACAGTGTTCCAAAGATGTGAACCTGAATCTAATCAAGTGCCAACAATCCCACAAATGCAACCCGAGGGGCAGTCTGCAGAACCGCAGGCAAGACAGCCTAGACTTCTCAAAATGTAAGGGGAAAAAGGTTGGGAGCTAATTTCAGATTAAAGGTGAATAAACAGACACAACAATCAAATGCAATTTGTGACCCCTGATTAAGGAGAAAAACTATGAAGGACATTCTTGCCAGTTGAGGAGATGTGATTATGGACTATCTATTGGATAGCAGTATTGTACAAATGTTAAGTTTCCTGACACTGATAACGGAATTGTGGTTACATAAGGTAATGTCCTTGCTCCTAGAAGGTTCACACTAAACTATTTATTGTTAGGTTTGAAAGCAATTCTCAAATGAAAAATAATTGAAGCAACATGCTAACAAGAAGTCTATCTTGGTGAAAAAGACCCTTGGGTGTTCTCTGTACTATGACTATTTTACTAAGGAAAAGTCCCATATGAATAAATCAAGAAATATCAAACTGGGTGGTTCCATATTTCATTCTGGCCAGGCAGTCATGGCAAGGCATGAGCTGCTTGTCGGTCCATCCACCCATCCATCTATTCATCTTACAATTAGGATCCAAAAGGGTAGTGGTTGCCATAGACGCAGACTAACATGTGTATTTGAAATGAAAATGAAGTTGGACCTTTTCTGATGAAAAAAATCAATGTATTTGAGCTGATACATTTGGATAATTTCCCACAAATTGAATAAGCTAAATCTGCAGCTCCAAAGTTTTGCCAAAAATACTGAAGCACATGTCTAGCTGCCAAATGAGCTGGAAATTACTTCTGCTACAACTATTTAAACTTGTTGGAAAATTACAGATGTTACCTTAGGAGTGTGTGCTAGTTTTTCAACATAATTTTGTAGGTTTGCAAGAAAAAAAAGGTTTTAAGACTTTCAAAACTAGGCCTTCCAACTCAGTTATCCTATAAAATCATTAAAAAGTGGGTTTTATCTCTACTGAGTTAACCAGTTGATTCTCAGTAGAGACCTAAGATCTGCTTATACATACCCACTCCCGTTCCCACAGAGGTGGCTGTTCTGGCTGTGTGCTGTTGCCCTTGGCTTCCCATGTGGATACTCCTGCCCTGGGCAGAACAGAAGCCATCTGAGAACAAGCACCCCCGGAAGGCCTCAAGGATTCGAGGAGACCTCACTCTGTCTCAAAGAGTTAGGGAGCCTTCTCTCACTGCAAAAAGCATTGATAGTTTAGGAGTGTTTGAAGAAATACATGCTTCTCTTTCTAAAATGTTCTAATTTGGATTCTGAAGTACCATGAATAAAATAACCATAGGTCTACTCTGGTCCAAACAGGGATCAAAGAAAGGGCCTGGAGGAAATATAATATTCCTTGCTTCGGCTAATTGATTTTCCTAGAAATATATGTTTCAGAGAGTGAATGTATTTTTAGCAAGTCAAGATTTGTGTTTTCTTAATCTACTAATATGAGAGTGCAGTCTGTATTAAGCCAAAATTACTGGTTTGGGGACTAGAAGTTTGAGGTTTGAATTCTGGCTTCATCACTCACTAAATTTGTGACCCTGAGAAAATCTCTAGGTCTCATTGCTTCATCTGTACAATAGGGATACATAACATCTCTTACCCAGTACAGCTCAAACTTACTCGATTTTAGGACAATACATGAAATCTAATTTAAAAATAACAAATGCTGGAGAGGGTGTGGAGAAAAGAAAACCCTCCTACACAGTTGGTAAAGGAATGTAAATTGGTACAGCCACTGTGGAAAACAATATGGAGTTTCCTCAAAAAACTAAAAATTGAGTTGCTGTATGATCCAGTGACAAAACTGTAATTCAAAAGATACGTGCACCCGTATTTTCATAGCAGCACTATTCACGATAGCCAAGACATGGAAACAGCCTAAATGTCCATTGACAGATGAATGGATAAAGAAGACATGGTGCGCACGCACACACACACAGGAATACTACTCAGCCATTAAAAAGAATGGAATAATGCCATTTGCAGCAACATGGCTAGACCTAGAGGTAATCATACTAAGTGAAGTAAGTCAGAAAGAGAAAGACTAACACCTATGATATCACTTATATGTAGAATCTAAAATTTGACATAAATGAACTTATCTCTGAAACAGAAACAGACTCACAGATGTAGAGAACAGACTTGTAGTTACCAAGGGGAGGGGTGTTGGGGAAAGATGGGCTAGGAATTTGGGCTTAGCAGATGCAAACCATTATACGTAGAATGGATAAACAACAAAGTGCTATTTGATAGTATAGGGAATTATATTCACTATCCTGTGATAAACCATAAGGGAAAAGAATATAAAAAAGAATACATATATGTATGTATAATTGAATCACTTTGTTGTACAGCAGAAATTAACAGAACATGATAAATCAACTATACTCAATAAAATAAATTTAAAAACCCTATTTGTTAAAAATTGGGTTACTATGTGAAAAGCAAAGAGGTGTAATGATACTAACTTTATTTTTGGTTTTTATTTATTTTTAATTGAAGTATAGTTGATATATATATTCTTTATATATCTACTCTTCTTCAGGTTTTTATTATAAGTTATTGCAAGATATTGAATATAGTTCTTTGTGCTATACAGTAAGTCCTTGTTGGTTATCTATTTTATATATAGTAGTGTCCCATGGACGGAGGAGCCTGGAAGGCTGCAGTCCATGGGGTCGCTGAGGGTCAGACACAACTGAGCGACTTCACTTTCACGCATTGAAAAGGAAATGGCAACCCACTCCAGTGTTCTTGCCTAGAGAATCCCAGGGACGGGGAGCCTGGTGGGCTGCTGTCTATGGGGTCGCACAGAGTCGGACACGACTGAAGCGACTTAGCAGCAGTGTGTATCTGCCAGTACCAGACTCCTAGTTTACCCCCTCCCACCTTTCCCTTTTGGTAACCATAAATTTGTTTTCTAAGTCTGTAAGTCTATTTCTGTTTTGTAAATAAGTTCATTTGTATGATACTAACTTTAAGTTTCTATTTGTAGCTTTTCACTTGTTAACAGGTTGATTCAATTATGCCCATGCCTAGACACTTTTTAAAAATAAGGGCACACTTTAAAATGAAAAATATGCCTATGCTATAGATTCATGAAGCCTGGGGCTTGAATAATTTTTGCAGCAAGAAGGCTTAGCAGTGAGATCCCACTTGCTGCCACCTGCCTGCTTGAGATACCCCAGTGGCACCCTGCTGCCATCAGAAACAGAGCAAGCACCTTCTTTTCCTGGATTTTACAGCATCTCATAATCTGGGTATCACCTACAGAGATAGCCTAAATTTCACACCACTTCCCGCCACCTGTTCTCAGTACTTGGCGACTGGTCTGGCCTCCTCCTTGTATCCACCACCTGCCCCTTCCCCATATCGTGATCACAAACTTGCCTGTGCTTCTCCTTGGTCTGGAATGTGCCGTTTTTCCTTTTCCTTCCTTTCTTAATACACATCTTTCAAGTGCTAGCTCAAATCCTCCCTCTCCGCCGAATTGTTTCCTGCTATGATCTATGATCTCCAAATCCTAGTGACTTCATCCCTAGGAATTCTTACCATGACCACAGCTAATGCACACGCCTCGGTAGACATAGCTATCTGTTGGACTGACAGTCCGCCCACCCACCTACCCATCTGCCTATCCATAGTTTATAACTAGATCATAAGCTATTTAAGTTCACAATTTTGCCTTTTAGATGCCCACACAGCACCTAGAGCATGAAAGATATTTAATACTTGCTTCCTGATTGAGCTCAAGAATATGTTTTAATTGAATAAAGAGGCTATGGACCATTAAGTGCTAAATAAACCAAGAAGAAAGGGACATTTGGAAGGGAAAATGCTAGAGAGCTTTTATTTTTCTATCAGTGAAAGGAGAATCTTCTGAGAATAATTCTTTGGCTGTTGGATCGGCCTGAGGTCCTAAGACTGGCCAATTCATATTAAGCCTGAAATAGATTTCTCTAAACAGCAACAGTTTGAAATAGGTCTTCAGACTGAGGCCAGAATGAGATGTTGGTCTCAGATCTTGAGTGAGGAATCAGTGTTTCCTAAAAGACTGATGTGGGATTTCTTGATTCCAAGCACCTCATCCCAAATGGCAGAGCCCCTTCCAATTTAGGGACTTTATTACAGTAATATCTGTTCATATAGTCCCTAAAATAATAATTAAAAAAATAGATGGACAGTGCTTATTTATTCTGAACTCTGTATCCCACAACATTAGATTTGAAAGCCTAATATTTAACTACCTTGTTGCATTAGAAGGTTTCTTAGCTGGATAACAACAGGCTGAAAGTTTACTAAATTCACTAACAGTCTTCTGCTGGGGTTCGTGAAACAGCTTGAATTAAATATCCAGGTGGGATCACTTAAAACAGAAATGCTCTATCTCAAGACAGGAAGCCTCCAGGTCACAGCCTCCTTGATCTCTTACATGTAAGGATCTTATGGTGTCCTGGCTCCCTTTTCCCCATAGGGGACGAGGGTCTCCCTAACATGACCATGGGAATCTGGTGGGAAAAATTCCGTAGGACTATGTGGGCTCGGCAAATGGGGAAGGGAAGGAGCTGTGAAACCTGGGAAGAGCCAGGGGAGCTGACCCGGGGGCAGAATCCCACGCAAGGCTGGCCCAACTGACTGACTGTGGGGCCCAAAATAGCCCTCCCCGCAAGGCCTGCATTTCTTCCACTCTGTACTTTGTTGAGCTGCTTGAAATTCCACCATTTAGAGCAATGTCTTGGCAGAGGCTGAACTGAAAGCCTGGGACAGGAGAAAAGGCGCTCACTGGGTGCGTGTTGGGAGGAGCAGCGTGGCTAGTACGATGGTTGTTTACGGGGCATGGGCTTTACAAAGCATTGCCTCATGTAACTCTGTTCCCAGCAGCCCCGGGAGGCAGGATGAATAGTGTTCCTGTTTCACAGATGAGGAAACTGAGGTTTGGGAGCTCTTAAGTAACAGTTAAGTGGCCAGGATGACTGAACTGATGTGAACTTGAGCTCTTGCTTGTTGAAGCTCCATGATTTCTCGCTCTGTGTCCCCCTTCTGCAGATTATGGGAAATGACAACCTGGGAAGAGTCTGCAGCTTCACAATATTGTGAATCATATCTCAAATTGATCAAGGTTACACAGAGTTTTGTGGGTTAGTCTGGGAACTTGATGGCTTGATTTGCAAGACTGTTTCTCTAGGAAATTTTGTGACTTGCTACCAAACCGGTAGAATGGATTATATTACAATGCATTGTGGATTACTTGCAATTATAATTTAGCAATGCTCAGTGTTTCTTCTAGTTGATTTCCGGTCACACAAAAAGGTCACCTTTTCTGACCAAGGTTTAGTTTTAGTTTACAATGCCACCAAATGGCACCACACCCTGTACCTTTATTAGACAGTACATTTTGTGGGGACAGGGGCTTTTGTACTGAGGATTCCCTAGCCCCTAGGACAGTGCCTGGCACACATAGGCATACATTAATTACTTGTTGAATGAATAAGTGCTTTTAAATCACAAAGTTTTAAAAAGCACGTGCATTTTATGCTTTGTGAAACACATTTAGAGTTATCATGCACAGCTGAGATCTGGTATATGACTATCATTAACAAACCCTTAAAAACTTCAAGCAACCCTGTGCAACACAGTTTTATTCTTTAGCTGAAAACTTTCCTCCCGTATAAACTGTTTTCTCCTAGGTAGCAAGACTGAATGCTCTGCAATTCAGTGGTTTACAGAAACTCAGGTTCTGGCTTTAGCAATCTTCCTCCTGCCATCATGGAACCCTGGCATTTTGGATAAACTACTTTACATCTGTAGGCCTGGGAATTTTAGGGGCTACCTTTCAGCTCTAAAATGCCATGACATCTGTGCGCAAGACCTTCTAGTTTCACCTTTTACATGCCTCAGGCCTGCTCTAATCACTCGTTTGTGAAGACACAGGTAAAAAGCACAATGATAAAAACAAAGATGGTGAAACAGAAAAGTCTTGGATGACCAGAAAGGAAAACCACGTGTCTTTAAGTTTAGACAAGTTTGAAGCTGCTACAAGAAGCAGCCACAGCCCATGAACTTTATCGTCAACCTCTGTGCAGACAAGTGGGCCAGTTACGAATTCCACTTGGTTA
The DNA here is from genome assembly GCA_917880005.1 of Nanger dama. Taxonomy (NCBI): domain Eukaryota; kingdom Metazoa; phylum Chordata; class Mammalia; order Artiodactyla; family Bovidae; genus Nanger; species Nanger dama. The sequence continues at coordinate 2,812,213 of CAKJTW010000040.1, forward strand.
GTTCAGCATGTGATAATGGTAGGGACCAGATTCTGGCTGCTTCATTTACATCAGAACCAGCAGATTACATCCGATCTCAAAGGAGAATGTGTAGACAGGGTGCAGTCCAGCCCCTTTTGAACAGCACAGAATGACTGACTCAGGTAGCACGTAAAGAGCCTTTGCTCAGTCACTAAGTTCCAAGCATTCCAAGAAGAGGGATCAGTATTTATGGCACTTTCTATTTTCAAATGATGAGTGACTTAATATTTTCTACATAAGCCTTAACTGCACGGTGTACAGTGCAGGATATAAATGTCAGCACTGTGACAGGGGCATGTTGACACTGGTGGAGTGTTCAAAGTCTGCACATTGTCTTTATCCTGCCTTCCCCGCACTGACAACTTGCTACCAAACTGAACATACCTGGAAAGAAGTCAATTTGGCTTAGAATGCAGCTCACTTTCTCTTTGGGAACATTTCTCTTTCAAGGATCTATTGGGTCTTCCCATAGATAAAACAGAATCGGGTGTGCTCTGCTGGTTCAAATGTAAATACAGTAGTCAGAATCTTGTCCATCAATACTACTGATACTACTGATGAGTATCAGTTTTGGAAAGAACCTCCCTTCCCCACAACTCCCCCACCCCAATCAAAAAGATTAATGTTACCTTGCTTGCTTTGTGACTGGCTGGACCTTACATGAGGCACAGATTTTCTTAGGGTATTATCAAGGCATAGGGATTCACCTGACTGCACGTTAGACTCACCCGGGGAACACCTAAATCTCTAGTTGCCCAGGCCACACTCTAAGCCAATTAAATCAGAATCTCTCTGGGTGAGGCCCAGCACCAGTAGTCACTAGAGCTCAGCAGGTGAGTCCAGTAAGTAGGGGTCTCATGAGTCTCTTCCCAAAGGTAGGTTAGGGTAGATCGTGAAGGTTGGGGTAGACCAAATCTCAGTTATTGGCATTCTGGAGTGGCAAGGCCTTCCTTTACTGTACAGTTGTAGACTGTTCATTGAGTTTGGCAGTAAGTAATTTGTCTGAAGTGACAAAATTAGCCAAAAGCAGAGCCAGAAGCAGGAGCCAGCATTAAATAAGCCTAGGTAGACAGGATACTAATATGCTTATTAAATTTCCATGAACTAATCAGCTTCATAATCAGGCACAATCATTTTTCCTCCAGAGCGCCTTGGTGAGAAAACTATTACCTTTCACTGGGTTCCTGTTCCTCTGACCTAGGCTGTTTGAATGAATGAAAAGCCATTTAGCCTTCATGGCTACTGTTCTGAAGACTATGGCACTAAAGCGCATTTTAAGTTTCTACTGGAGAAACATTATATATACTAGGATAGAAATTTGTGGCTGAACCCAAAACCTTTAAAAATAGGTTTATATAACTAACTGACATACACTCTTGGAACAGTTACTTCAATTTCAAGGGATCAAACTGTGTTCTCTAACCCTAAGTCACTCTTGAAGACTTCATTTGTCTTAGAAAAATGCACTTTTTCTTGGGACTTCAGGAAGAAGATGCTTTTATTGTAATCAAGCATAAGATAAACACATCACATTTCCTGGGCTACTTTTAGCCCAAGGCTACAGGTTTGGGGGACTCCAGCATACAGCTGACTTTGGAGCCCTTTCAGTAGTGCCTATGATCACAATAATTTTCAAATGCAGAATAGGGTAATAGAAATGGGGAGTAGCCAGGATGGTTATGGCTATGGTTTACTGTTGCTTTAGTTTGGGGTTGTGCAAATTTTCTATTCCTCCCCAGTAATCTCTAACTTGTGATGAAGCATATTCTGCTTTACGCAATAGATAAACTTCTCAGGAGCAGAGGGTAAATTATATCAAATCATAGTTGACATGCCCTGATAAACCGCTAAGACATTTTTGAGAGGCAAATCACAGATTTAGTTTCTAATATGAATAATCTAGTCTTGAGTTAACATTGTCATGTGTGGCGTGAACTACAGTTTTTCGTTTTCCCCCCTAGCCCCAGCCCAGCACTATTTATCATTTTCTTTCTAGAACCGGAACTTTCCTGAACACACTTGACACTGCCCAGATGCTTGTTCTGGAAATCAAGGCCTTTCTGTGTTTTCTCTGACTCTGGCATGGTTTTGTGAAACCTCAGCCTGTTCCTTGCAAGGGCAGTTTAGGATGGAAAGGCAATTGTTCTCAGAATTCAGCACAGCCAGGCACACCCAAACAGAGATAGAGGGCTTTGGAACAAAACATGGGTGTGAGTGTGTGTGTGTGTGTGAGATGGGGAGGCAGAGAACAACTGTGTGTTTTCCTGTGGCGGTGGCAGTGGTGGGAAAAACAGCTGTTGATCAGAATCTAAAGGAGCAGCAGAAAAGTGTGTTACCCTCTGTGTTGGGCAAAGCCAGCGCGTGCCATAGACAGACTAGGTGCTGCAGCCTTGGGGCACCAGTTGGTGGCGGCGCACCGGGAGGGGCTTCGGCGCCTGCGCGGCTCTTCCCTGGGAGGCCACTCTGCGGTCGGGGCTGACTTGGGGGTGCGTGCGTGCGGCGCGTGGGGTGACCCCTGCGGGGAGGGAACGGTTCTTACAGTCACTGCTCAGCGCGAAGGGCGGCGCGGCGGCGGCCGAGGGAGCGGTCTTCGGCGGGCGCCTCGGGAGGCCTCTTACCGGCGGGCAGCGGGAAGGCGGACGCGGTGTGGAGCAGCACCAGGCAGACAGCCACGACATCCCATAACTTCATCTTAGAGTCCCGTCCGGCCGCGGCACCTGTGCGGGCGGGCGGGCGGGGGGGGCGCAGAACCGGGGAGAGCACGTTAGGTCTGGATGCTGGGGCCCGCGCGGGTCCCGGGGCTCCCCTCCAGACTTGGCACCGCCCTCCTTCCGGACCGCTGCGGCCGGGCGCTTCCCGGGCACCCCCACCCTTCTTTCCTTCCCAGCGCCCTGCCTGTCCCCGCTCCGGGGTGCGCCTCTCCGGCTTCCAACAGACAACTGCCTTTTTCTTCCGCCATCGGATCCCAGGATTTCGGGGCAGGGCTGCTTCCCCTCGCCAGTACCAATACGACGACAGCAATACTGGCGCACAACCCCATTCCCATTCTGGGGGGCAACCGGGCAACCCTCACCCTGTGCTCCCGCCCCGTCCAGTAGCTCCTACAGACCCCACCTCCCGACCCTCCCCGGAGAAAGAGCGCTGAACCCAAGCAAGAGACCAGCCCGCCCGGGGTCCTGATCCTGTCCTCAGCTAGGCGGGGGGCAGGCTCAGTGGCACCACGAACCTCGCCCAAGCTTCATTTCTGCCATTTCAATTAGTGTTTTGTCGTCGGAACAAGAAGCCAGTGGGGACTTAAAGACTTTGAGGCTGTCCAGGAATATCTGTGTTAAGCTCCTGAACTTTCCAAAGTTTCAACTCGGTTTAAAAATACTACTTCCACTTCTTAAGGTTATGAATATTAACATATGAAAAGGCCTAACCACGCATAACGTCAGTGTTCAATAAATGCTTTAGCGTTCCAGTTAGGGAGGGATTGCCTTAGTCTTATGTTCGTGGTGTACTCGGATACCCTCTTTATTTTTGCATTTTTGCAAGATTCTGGCCTTAAATCCTTTCCCCTTGCAGAGGGTTTCGAGCTCCCCACGCCGGGTCACAGTCACTCCTGGACGATCGTACCCTGTCGGGGACGCTACGCAGGAGCGCGGGCACCAGAAGGTCTAGACCGGGAAAGGGCGCACGGTGGGGGCTCAGCTCCTCTTAGGGGGCTCCGTTTGGCTTCTCAATCCTCGCACCCCTAGAAAGGAGGGTCACGCAGTTGAGGGCGGGTGAGAAAAAGGGTACCCTCAACTCAGGGCCCAATTTCACGCAATAAGGAGGCGGGGTCGGGGGAGACCCGGGCACCTTGAGGTGCCTCCCCAATGCCAGCGTTCTAATTTCCAAGGGCATTCTAAAGTGGAAATTGCGAGATTCGTGCAGTTGATTATTCCCGTTCCTCCAAGTAAAAGAGATTCTTAGAAAAAGCTCCTTGAACTTTTTCAGTGGAAGAGAGTAAGGTAAAAGTAAAAACCTCGACCCCTTTCCTCTCCATCAGTCGGCAGGAGCTCCCGCCTCCCTTCCAGCAACCGCCCCCACCTCCATCTCTACTCAGAACGCCCGCGGGGTTCCCGTACAGGCCACCCCGGGAAGCGTTTAATTCGACTGCCACCTCCCACCGCTGTGGAGACGAACGCATTTTCCATCCCTTGGGCGTCTGTTTGTTCGCTACGCAGCTGTGGGCTCGAGGAGTGTGTAGAGACCACGAACTCCTAAACCCTGCGGCTCCCGGCGCTCCATGCCCCACCCTGGCTGGTTTACAAATCCGGAGAAAAGGAAAGACTCTGAGTTGAGGCGCGGGGGCTCCCAGGCAACGCCTCACCGAGGCCGTGCAAAACGAGCCTTGCGGAGGCGCTTGAGCAGAGACGACGCGGGAACGCGAGGCCCTCCCGCCCCCTCGCCCGGGTGCCAGATCGCGGGCGCTTGCGAACTGTCTGGCTGCCCGGAGGGGCAGGGAGGCGCGCGGTTAATGCGCAGTCTCAAATCGCGGTGCCCGCCGGCAGGAAGCGACAGAGGCACCAGGTTTCCCTTCCGCATTAAGAGGGTTTTTCCTTTTTTTTTTTTTTCTTTTTCTGCTTGGCAGGCGGAGGGCTTTTTAAATTGGACGTGGAGATCCTCAATTAGAAGTGTGACGAAGCTGGCAAAAGAGGACACAGAGGAAAACTCCCCGCCTCGTCCAAAGGGAGGCTCCCGCCCCCGCCCTCCGCTGGGTGAAAAGAGCTAGCCCACCTCCCGCGGGCGAGAAGGGCGCCTTCTTCCTCTGAGCACCGGCCGCTCAGGCTGCAGTCGGAGAGGCTTTGTAGTTCCCGCTATTTGCCGGGCGGAGGGAGTCTAGAGGCTGAGCGTTCACAGCCGTCTACGGGGAGGTTTTTTCCCAGATCCCGATGGGGTCTCCACATCCCCACCCCCAACACACCCAGCGGCTTCCTGTCGGTCTCTTTATCTCTTTCTCAAATCACATCTGTCCGACGTGTTTCTGCTGCAACCGGCAGCCTCTGCTACGCGCGCCAATTGCCCAACGCGCTGCCACATGCGGTAATAAACAAGCTCTCCTCCGCTGGGTGCCCCCGCACCCGTTCCTGTACCCCACAGGCTGGTCCCTCTCTGCATCCGGCAGAGCAAAAGGGGAAGTCGCGGGCACCGGCACCTGGTGATCCTCAGGCCTGGGGCGGAAAGGACGGACGCCCCAGGGAGCCGGACTGCGGGACTCGCTGCCGGGCGCTTCTGAGTTCCCAGCACCAGGGGGCACCAGAAACCGCCGGAGTCCCGAAGCGCCCACGCGGCCGGGCGGCTGCCTTGCCACTTTTAGAACCGCTGCACGAACGCTCTCCACCACCCCCAATCCTCTCCGAATCCAAATTACCCCTGGAACTTTTGGATGTCCTCATCATCCCTGCTGTTCATCCTCCCCTACCGCTCTTCATCCTCTCTCCTGGATTTTTCTCTACCCGCTTTACTTAAGCGGGTTTCTCGGCAACCTGGTTTTTGAACTCCCCCTCCCTCCCCCGCGTCTCGGTGACAGCCTCACCGCGGGTAAGCGCCTCCCGCCGCCGGTGCCCCCGCACTTTCCCATGTCTGGCAGGCTGGGAGGTTTGCCCTCGAGATCCAGGTCTCAGGAGGAGCAAAAGGGAGGCGGGAATGGATGGGTGGGGGCGCGCTGTAACTCGGAGGCTTTCTTTTGGAATACGGACAGAATTTGCTGAAAGATGTATTGCTTTTTTCAGCTGTGCCTTGTATCCTGAACTGACGGTGGACTTACTCAGTTGGGCCCAAGCCCGCAGTAGGGAAAAGAATGAGCGACGCTTTCATGCAGACAGTCTGGGAATGGGTCAAGAGCCCGAGGCCGTGTTTCAGATCCAGAGTGCACCCGAACCCGTTTCGAGAATGGACTGGGGACGATGCGGGCTCCTCGGACACCTGACACTTGTTGAAAAGGCGCTACTGTCCCTGAACCCTGCCAAAGCGAAGATATGGCGAAACTCAGTGCAAACCCGGTCGCGGCTGGGCGGAAGCCCAGAAGCTCGCATTGGAGCTTTGCGGGTAGAGGTGCGTGCGCGAGGTTAGCAGCATCATCTCTTCCTAACATCGAAAATACTGTGCAAGAGTCGAGTGCGCTCTAACATATCCGCGGCAGCGCCCAGGAGAGTTGTGTTTGCCCCCACCAATGAGCAAAAATCTTGCGTGCACGGGGTTGGGCAGCTCCCTCGGAGCGCGCGCGTCCGCTCCGCAGACCGGTTTGCCACCGCCGAAACCAGGGAGGCGCCAGAAGGCTGGGGGAGGTCCAGAAGGCTGGGGAGGTCCGCGGAAAGTTATTTTCCGCCCCGAGAGGGGCTGGAAACCAAAAGGCGGCGAAATCAGCCCTGAGGTTGTGCAAGGTAGTGGTGGAGAGTGTTAACTGGGGAGGTGGCACAGAGTACTGGAGAAAAGCGGTCATTCAGATCATCACTTAGATGGCGTAGGGGAGACCTCGAGGCTCGAGAGACTGTTGGAGAGAAAGACCCAGGTCCTAGGCTATCCCGGAAGCCCCTCTCTTAACCCCGACGGGGATGGTTAGTTGGAACTGTGGGCTCATGCAAGTAACCGGGTTCAGAAAAGGGCGAGGAATGTAGATTTGCAAGACGGCTCCAGAGGAGGTGAGCGCTCTGTTTTTAGGTCCTCAGCACCTTTAGCAGCAGCCCTTCCGGGGCCTACACTTTCCCTCGGAACAACCAAAACAAGTTACACCCCAGTAACATCTATGCAGCAGCGCCTCCACTGAGGACCCAACTTTGGCAGTGGTGGGTTCAAAGACGATCCCAGCCCGGCACCTTCCCGGGACTTGACAGAAGAGCGCCCCACCGAGTCGGGGAGGAAAACTGTCCCTGTCGGATACCCGGGGTCTAGAGGCATGAGGGACCCCAGAGATCTTTGCCCACGTGGAAAGGCAAACTGCCCCTCTGCAAGGCCAGCCTGTCTCCGGTTTAAATTCTCTCTCTCCTCTGTCCTCCCAGAGTCTCGGTTCCCTCTTAGTCTCTTTTCTTTCTAGACCCACTGCCCGTTCTGAGGTCCAGCCGCTCCCCCTCTGTCTCCAGCGCCCCGCAGCCCGCCGCGCCCGCCTCCCCTTAGGCCCTCTCCCCCACTCACCTCGGATCCGGTCTCCGCAGACCCCCAGCTGGACATTAACTCCAGGAGCCCCGAGTCCCAGCCAGGAGACCCATCCGGGCCGAGGGCAGGAGCGCGGAGCCCCGCCCAGCAGGTTAGGGGGCACGAGTTCGCAATCCTGGGGCCGTTCCCGGCAGGGAGGGCACGCAGGAGGCGGCGGCCAAGGCTCCAGCCGCCGCCGCCGCCGTGAGAAGGGCGAGGGATGCCGACAGCTCCCCGCCGGCTCTCCGCACCCCCAGAAGGCAAGGTCCGAGCAGCCGCCGCTGCCTTGGTTGGGGGTGACAGGGCTGCGCGCGCCGCGCTCTCAGCCGGGGCCGCGCGGGCGCGGGGCGCGGCGGGCGCTTCAGCGGCGGCGGCCGCGCTCTGCGCCTTCTTGGGGCGCCGCGCCGGGGAGCACGAGACGGGCCGGGCTGATGCTGCCGCCGGAGCTGAGGTCTGGCTTGGAAATCCGAACGAGACACCACGTCAACCGGCGCCGAGAGTCCCGCGAAGACATGAGGGCGCCAGGAGCGCAGGCTGGTCCTGGAGAGCCCGGGCCGGGGGCCGGGGTGGGGAGGGAGGCGCGGGGCCCCGGGAGGGGAGGGGTCGAGCGGCGGCGGTGGCGGGGAGGGGAAGGAGAACAGCGAGGAGGCGCCCGAGCTCCCGAAGCGGGGGCCTCCGGGTGCAAGTGGGTGACGCGAGGCGCCCCCTCCCTGGGGTGCAGGGAGAGAGCGCTCAGCGCGTGGAGACGCGGCCGGGCTCGCGCTTCCTCCTTCCCGGGAAGATCCGGAGGAATATGCAGAGTTCTGCGCGGACCAACCGAAGGGGGCAATCCGAACTTGACTGCGGCGCCCGCGCCCGGCTTCGCCCTCGCGCCTCGCTCTCTGAGCCGGGGCTCTGTCGAGTGGAGGGCTGCACTGGGCTTTCCTCGTGCCTGTCGAAGGCTTTCCTTCCCACCTCGATGTCTAGCTCTCTGGCTTTTCTGCAGGGCAGAAAGCAACGGCGAGGAGAGCTGCTGCTGGCTGGAGTTCTCCAGCACTAAGAAGGAGAGATGCGCAGCGGCCCGGGGAGGGAAGCCAAGTGTTTGCCAGGGGACGCTGAGACTGGGACAGAATTTATAGGGCTCTCACTCCGTGACGTGCCCTCCAGTGGCTTTTCTGATTCGCTTTCTGACCTAAACACACATTAGTTTAGCCCCCATGCTAGGGCCAACGCGGTCTCCACATATCTGCTGGCTGGAAGTCAGAGGCTTTGCATATCATGTATTACACGGCAGGCAACGAAGAAGGCTTCTGAGGCTGGCCGCTCCTCGGTCCTAGGCTCCATTTCCATGCTGTTGTAATATAATACCAGACGTGGGGTAGACACATACATTCAGAATCCCAATTCCAGAGTCGTAAGATCACTTGATTGGGAACAGGTCGGGGAAGGTTGGACTAAACCTGCTTGTATTTTCGAAAATGCAGATGGGAGACCTAAGCAAGCACTGCTTTGGGTGCTGAGTTTCCAGTGAGCAGGGACCCAGCGCCCATTCCTGATCTCTGTGAGACCTTTTAGGCATTCCTTTTGTTGGTTTGCTCACCACCAGACGCGCCAGAGCCTCTCTTTTGTAGAGGACGTGAGGAGGGCAAGTCCTTACACACCCTGCACATGACTCTCCCCATAAATCCGTTGCATTCACCTAGGGCATGAAATTAGCTCTACCTTTAAAATAATGTACTGAGTAAGGTATGTCTTTGCTAAGCAGAAACCTGTCTTCCGGAAGCCACTGGACCTGAATTCAGTGGGACCTCTTTATTTTATTAGCTGGGGCCAGGGAGAGCATAAACAGGCTCAGTTTACATCCATGTACCTCTTATTTTATGACTCATCCGGCTGTTGAGTATGTGTTGGTGGAGTAACTGATACAGACAATAGACAGGGGAAATGTGTGTGGCAGTGTGGGGGGAAGAGCCCATATTACTAAACGTCTTGAAAGACAACTATCAGCTACTTTGGAGGTTTGTCAGTGACGTTAGCGTGGGAGGAAAATTGTTATTAATGTTACCATGATTTAAGGTTAAGCGGAGTGAAAATCAAGTCATCCAGACATACCTTAGCTGAAATTAGGATGCCTACTAGAGTTCTGCAGAATGTGACATATCCTTCTTTGATAGATTACAGTAGAAATGTAGATGGGTTTGAAAATGGGCTAAGCTTAATATACTTATCCTACTTTAACACTGTTTTTGGAATTCGAAGGCGACCCTCGCCAGTGTTCTTCACTGTGAATGATTTCTTCGTTTTCTGAAGGCTTTTCCACTGGGGATGGTCCTGCCTTCCAAACACTTGCAATGATTTAGTGCTCGCTGTTGTGCCAGGCAAAGTGCTAGACCCTGGGAATTGTGCTGACTGGGATTCTGGGGGCGTTGCAGAGCACAGATACCACTGAGTTTACCCTAAGTAATGGGAGTTGACTGTGGAAGGAAGGCTGACCGGAATCTTCACTGCTCAGCCACGTGCCTCCGAAAAGCCTTCCGGAAAGGCCACCCAGCCAGGCCTCACGAAAACTGGATTGAAGTTCAGGAACTGGAAGGTCATTCAGGATCCGGCTCTGTGACTGGGTTATCTTGCTGCCCCCTGAGCCACAGGCATCTGCCGTCCCTTGAGCCGCCAACGTGATTCAGCTCCTCTCTCTCTGTTTTTCTCCGGGTGTCTCTTGGCTTCTGCTCCTGCTACCAACTGCTCAGCTCTCTGTTGATCTCACATTTAAACTCCTTCAGTGAGAAGATCTTATTGGCCCCACTGGGCACTAGCTAGGTGCTCAAGATGGACTGAGAGCTTTTCAGTCAGGACTTACAGGTTACTGGACACCCTGGAGTACAACAGACCTTAGTCAGGTTCTTATTCCCGGACTAATCACCCATGTCTACGTTGTTGGGTCTCATGGTTCCGAGACTGGCCATCTTCACTTAAGGCACTTCCTAGAGTTCCTCTTTGCCTTCCCTGCACTTCTGGATTTGAGCACCCAGAAGGAGCTGTGTTAATGGCAGGCACTTTGGAGTTTAACAAACATCTGTCTACTACAAGACTCAAGGATAGATAAGATATGACTCCTCTTTCTCTGGAAGCTTACCATCTCTAAGGAGAGGGAGGCATGTACACAAGAAATCATAGTATAAAATGATAAATGCTGTAATAGAGGTATATGTGAGGTGCTCAGATGTGATTTTTACCTGGCAAGTGGAACCCTGGGGAGATTGCAAACACATACCCATGCCTCGGCCTTGTTCCTGGGCAATTAAATGTGAATTTCTTGGGTGGTGGGGCCCAGGAGTTGGTATTTTGTTTTAAGCTGTTCTAAGTGCAGCCAGGGTTGAGGTACCAGTTAGTTTTCTTTCCCCTAATGATTATAGTAATCATTAATATGATGATTCTTTTTGCGAGCCAAACTAAGAGGCTTACCTATTTTGATAGGTTCTAGGACTCAGGTTTTTCCAAAACATTAAATCCTTTTGAAATACTACTAATTATCTTAAATAGTAATATAAAAGAAAGTATAAAATTAACTTAGAATTAAAATAAATACTTAGTTTTGAAAGAACATTTTTAGATGATTACAACATTCCACTCACTACAGAAGAGGTGAAAAAGTCTAAAATTTTTCAAGATCCCCCACTTTTAAATAAAGCCCAATATTTAAAAGTACTGTAATTGATATTGACAAAAATCTTAGATCTTCACAGACAATGAGAAACAAAGCTGCTTCCAGAGTGACTGCCAGGAAGCAAGCATTCAGTGTCTTGGGCACAAGGGGATGGCCTGATGTCACCATCTCAAAGTCCCCAGATACTGGAAGTAGAGCCCTCCAATAGCTCTGTGTCCGCCTCTTCTCCTTTCTCCAGGAGACAAAGATATGTTTGATTTGATGTTCCTCAACATCATCCAGAAGAGAACAATTTGCTGTCCAGAAGAGAACCACTTTTGTGCTGAATAGATGGATGGTCCCCTGATAAAGTAATAGCAACACTTGCTAAGAAATCTCACAGTGTCCTTAGGTCTCAGCCTCTCATCTGGAAAACCCTGCCAGAAACTCAGAAGGAGAAGCAAGTATGGTTCAAGCATCTCATCTTCTCTTTGAGAAAAAAGAGTTCATCACCTTGGTAATTTCCCATTTCACCATTATCATCATCTTCATCAGAACTCATTGTGGACCTTTAACTGAAAGATGTCAAAATCATGGGTGCTCCAGGTGCCCAAAGTCCAGGGGAAGAAAAAAAGTGAAAGTGAAAGTGGCTCTGTTGTGTCTGACTCTTTGTGACTCCATGGACTATACAGTCCTTGGAGCTCTCCAGGCCACAATACTAGAGTGGGTAGCCTTTCCCTTCTCCAGGTGATCTTCCCAACCCAGGGACCAAACCCAGGTCACCCGCATTGCAGGTAGATTCTCGGGAGGAAGAGAAAACACAAACAAAAAATGATAAAGAATACAGGATATCCTGAGGCTATGGGCCTAGAGTATGACCATATTTGGAACTCAAACTGGGGCTTGATAGGGGTAGTAGGCAGAGAGGAGGGGGAGCCAAGGGGGAACATTCCAGGCTAGGTTTAGGGGTCCTTGCAGACTCAGTGCTTCAAGCTGCAACCTGGAGGGGTAGAGGGGTGGCAGGGCAGCCTTTGGCCCTTCACAGAGAGTCCTGGTAAGCTCCCAGGGGAGCCTTGCAGCTGCTTTGCTTGTAAAGGCCAGGACCCGGGTCCCTGGACTTCCTCATAACATAGGTCGTGACGGCTGAGACCGAATCCATCATTGGAGCAGGCCAATTTCCTTTTCAAAGACACCACTTTATTGGGCAGGGATTTCTTTCATGCTCGCTCACTCTTTAACAGTCATTTTCACCAATGATACGATTACTCATAAAAGAAAGATAAATGTTCTATCCTTCAAACCACTTAGAAAAGGAAAAAAAAAAGAACAAGGGAAAAAATGGACTGTACTGACCTCTTTGTAAGGACTAAATTGTAAAGTAGATAACTTCTTTGGAGTAAATTGTTTCTCTTAAGAAATTGATTCTGACATTGACATGGTAGATTTATCAGTGATTTTGCAGTAGTTTCTTTTATAGGGATCAAATTGCCTAATTACCCATAATTTTGTTTTTGGTTCTTAGGATTACTTTATGGGAGTCTTCTTTCCTGGTAATAAAACCTTACTCAGGTAAGAGGGTTCCAGCAGACTCTTACTCTGCAAAGGGTCTAGTGGCTTCAAGTTAGGTTTGGCAAACTTATTCTGTAAAGGGCAGGCTCTTTTGGGTAGATATAGGAAATATTTTAGGCTTTGCAGGCCATACAGTTTCTCTTGCAGCCACTCAACTCTACCCTTGTATGGCAAAAGCAGCCATAATATAATTCAGATAATATATGAATGAACAGGCACAGCTGTGTTCCCATATAGCTTTATTTATGGACATTGAGATTTGAATTTTATGTAATTTTCACATGTCATGAAATACTACTCTTTATTTTTTCTCTTCAACCATTTAAAACATGAAAACTATCCTTAGTCCTCAGATCACACAAAAGGAGGTGGTAGGTAGGATTTGGCCTGAGGGCTGTGCTTTGCTGATTCCAGTTAGGTTCAAGTTGTAACTCTGAGGAACGGTATCACCTATAGAATTAGGGAATTCTGGACACGACTGAGGCGACTTAGCAGCAGCAGCAGCAGACTGAAAAGCACCTGAAGCTTATAGTCTAATCTCAAATTACCAGGAGAGAAAACTGAGGCAGAGAGGGTTAAGTGACTTATCCAAGGTCATTCTTTGAGTGAGTGACACACTCTTACTATCGAGAAAAGGTGGATCAAATGACTTCACTGGTGTCTGTGAGTGTACTGACATTTGCACGTGTGCTTAAAGGACAGCAGTGGGGAGTACATGGGGATGTACTGTATCATTTTTCTTTGAAACTGGGACTTAGTATTTTTGTTGAGGCAAGAAATGAGTCCAAATACAGAGAAATCAATTTGACTCTTTATTGGTGGTAGAGGTTGATGTCTGGCCAAATGGGGAACAAAGCTTTGAAAAGAAGTCAGTTATCACCTTTCACAGTAACAGAGGGCTTCCAGGTGGCTCAGAGGTAAGGAATCCTCCTGTTGATGCAGGAACCACAGGGACGTGGGTTTGATCTCTGGGTGGGGAAGATTTCCTAGAGGAGGGCATGGCAACCCACTCCAGTGTTCTTGCCTGGAGAATCCCATGGACAGAGGAGCCTGATGGGCTACAGTCCACAGGGTTGCCAAGAGTCAGACACAACTGACACGATTTAGCAGACTTGCAGAGTAGCAGAGGGCTTCGAAGGTGGCTCAGTGGTAAAGAATCCACCTGCCAATGAAGGAGACTCCAGTTTGATATTTGGGCCAGGAAGATCCCCTGGAGAAGGGAATGGCTACCCACTCCAGTATTCTTGCCTGGAGAATTCCATGGACAGAGGAGCCTGGCGGGCTACAGTCCATGGGGTCATAAAGAGTCAGACATGCCTGAGTGATGGAACACACGTGCATACAGAGTAGCAGAACTTCCAGGCAGAGCACAGCACTAAGGACATTTCCCCTGCCCGCCTTAGTAGTCCATTATAGTTGGCTTTAGACAGCGGGTACACAGCATTTCACAAAGGCGCAAAGATGTGTTGAGAGAGATCTGAGTGGGGAATCAAGACCCCTGCATCCTAATCCTTTATCGACCACATCATGCTTGCTGCAGAGCTTCTGGAGTCTTCCTAAAGATGTAAAAGACAGGCGATAGCTGGAGATACTGCCGAAGACGATGGTTGACGCTGGGGCAAGGACTCAGCATTTGGACCTTCAAGCCAAAACACGCCAAGGGACCTCTTTGCCACATGTTAATTGCATCACACAGACTTCAACCTGACTTCTTCTCCTTTGGCCTAAAATAGACCAGTGATTTGACCATGTCCAATTTTGGCAACAAAACAAGAAGACAGCCTTCTCTGCCATCGTATCCCCTCCCCCATTGCCTTTTCCACTTTTCCTCATTGTGGGAAAACTAATGCATCCTCATCAGTATTTATGGCCTTAGGGATTTCCCTGGTGGTCCAGTGGCTAAGACTGCAAGCTTGCAATGCAGGGGCCCCAGGTGCAATCCCTGGTTAGGGAAGTAGATCCCTCATACCACAGCAAAATAAATAATTTAGAAAATATTTACAGATTTAATAGAAGCTAGCAGTAAACATATGTGTGAATTTTGTGGCTTCTTCTAAGCAATTATCCAAGACTCCCTCGTTGAATCAGCAGCAGGGCCAAGACTATGGGATAAACTAAGGCTTCTCCTTTAGCATCCTAGGCACCTCATTTGCCTTACCTCCTCCAAGTTAGCAGAAACTTCAAAATGAGAGCCCCAAATCCTGAGACCTGGTTATGAGGAAGTCAGGCCAAGGATCAGGCAGATCAGATTGGAGCTCTGTCCCTGATAAGCTGCAGGAGCTTAGGAAGCTTCTAGCCTCACCAGCCTCACCTATTTTCTCTTGCTTATTCTCTCTTTCACAGGGATTCTGTGTGAAGTATCTGTGTGAGTAGGTGAGATAATAAACCAGATTTTCTGAGTTCATAAAGGACTCCCTGGGAATAATTTATGCTGCACGTAATACCTTCTGGCTGCTGAGGAGCTATTTGATAAATGACTGCCCTCCTGCAGTGCTCTAAGTGGAACCCTAGTGACCCAAAAAGAGTTAATACCTCCACCAAGAAATTCACTGACTCCTGGGGCATAATTTACCCTCCAGCAGGATCTGGCCAACCATATGTGAAGTGCTGGGTGTTCCGTGAGAGAAAGTCAGCTTGAGAAATGTAAAGAATTAAGACTACAAAAAGCACATTTGCAGACCATTCTTCGAGGAATCCATCATGTAACTTTTTGCAGAACAACCCCTAAGGTAGGTTATTGTTATCCTCTTCAGAGTCATTCTCCAGCCAGTGCAAGATCAGTGCATAATATACCCAACTTAAGTTTAGGGAAGAGCATATTTGTAGAATGACTTCATTATTCAAAAAATAATGGATGAAAGGTTTGAAAGTGCATTTTAGACATCTGAGTGAAAAACAAAAGGTAAAAGTAAGGTAAGTGGAATAAAGCATGGGCTTTACAATGTTGATAGTAGGAATATGACCTAAATGTGCTGTGCTTAGTCACTCAGTCATGTTCAACTCTTTGCAACCCCATGGACAGAGTAGCCCACCAGGCTCCTCTGTCCATGGGGATTCTCCAGACAAGAATACTGGAGTGGGTTGCCATGCCCTCCTCCAGGGGATCTTCCCAACCCAGGAATCAAACCGGAATCTCCCACATTGCTCGCGGATTCTTAACCATCTGACCCAACAGGGAAGCCTGACCTAAATGTAATGGATCACTTTTTCGTACAAACACAGGAACACTGACATGTTAAAATGTGACATCTGTTTCAAAATGGTCACCTGAGGAGACTACATGTCCTAGTATGCAGCTATTGCTCAAAGCACTTTTAGGATGTGTGGATGTATTTGTTCATCCAGTATAAATCATTCAGGCATTTCCCTTCCCAAGGCCTTGTGTTGGCAGTTGTCAAGGGACATAAAAAGGCATGAGCTAGCATTCCCCTATTCAGCGGTGGCAATTAACTGGATTTTGAAGGTGGATTTAATTGGAGGCAAAGCCCAAGTCATCTGAAATAAATTCTAGTGATAGAGACTGGAGAGACAGATTTAGAGACTAGTTCTCTGGTATAAATCAGTGGTTAATTGCGGTGATGGGCTCAATTTTTCACCCTTCTCTGTACCCATGCTCTTTGTCATGTCACTATAAAAGCAGAGTCCATTTCCCCATCCCTTGAATCTGAACCAGCATTGTGACTTGTTTTGGCCACTGAAATGCAGTGGTACTGAGGGTTGCCACTTTTGAGCATGGGACCCAAGAGGCCAATATGTTTCCATTGATTCTATCAAACCTCTGCCATTCACCATGAGAACACACTTGGGCAAGCCTAGTGAATGGGAGACAAGTGACAGCCAAGGCCAGCTGATAGCCAGCTGACTCCTACCGCCCCACCCCGTGTCCCCACCCATGTAAATGAGCCGAGTAAAGATCACCAGAGCTGCCTTTCTGATCACTCCAGAGATGAGCAATAAATACTTCCTTTTGTATGTTACTGAGGTTTTGTGGTTATTACACACCATTGTTCTGGCAACAGACAACTGATAGAGCATCCAAAAGAGGACCTCACAATGTTGAACAGGAACAACAATGTTCCTGGGTTAAACAGTGTCTCAAGGTGACTGTAGGAGGCTGAAATACACATTTGAGAATACATGTTTATTGAGCATCCTTCCGCTGTCCTGCTGGACTTTGTACCCATTATATACAATTGCTTGCATGCATTTGACCAATTATTCTGCAAGAGTAGCAACCATATTTTTTATTTTTGTATCCTTACTATCGAGCATAAAAATTGTTGTTGTTCAGTCTCTAAGTTGTGTCCGACTCTTGGTGGCTGTGGTGGCTTCCCTGGTAGCTCAGCTGGTAAAGATTCCGCCTGCAATGCAGGAGATCTTGGTTCAATTCCTGGGTCGAGAAGACCTGCTGGAGAAGGGATAGGTTACCCACTCCAGTATTCTTGGGCCTCCCTGGTGGCTCAACTGGTAAAAAATCTGCCTACCATATGGGAGACCTGAGTTTGATCCCTGGGTTGGGAAGATCCCCTGGAGAAGGGAAAGGCTACCCACTCCAGTAGTCTGGCCTGGAGAATTCCATGGACTGTATAGTCCATGGGGTCGTAAAGAGTCGGACACGACAGACCCACTTTCACTTTCACTTTGTGACCCTGGACTGCAGCATGCTAGACTCCTCTGTTCTCCACTATCTCCCAGAGTTTGCTCAACTTTGAGGCTGTTGAATTGGTGATGCTATCTCACCATCTCATCCTCTGCCGCACATAAATGGTATTTGTTAAATGATGGGAAGAATTTCATTTAAAGTCAAAACTTGCATTGTGTGCTTTTAGTAACTTTGATCTATTTGTGGCCTATTTGGTGTGTAGTATGTAATTTTAAAAATGTAATTAAATTATGTGATTACTTGGCTAGATTATACCTGCACAAGTTACAACTTTCAAAAGGCACAAAGGCGTTTTCATTGTAAGTGATTCTTTCTCCCCTGCCACCTTTAAGCCATCCATTCCCAGGGAACACAATTATTGGATTCTTATCAGTTCTTCCCAGTGTCTCAGTGGTAAAGAATCTGCCTCCAGTGCAGGAGCCACAGGAGATACAGATTCGATCCCTGGGTCAGGAATATCCCCTGAAGGAGGAAATGGCAACCCACTCCAGTATTCTTGCCTGGAGAATCCCTTGGACAGAAGAGCCTGGCAGGCTACAGTCCATGGGGTCACAAAGGGTCAGACATGACTGAAATGACTTAACTTTTATCAATTCTTCCAGAGAATTTGCAGTCATTACAAAAAAGCTTTTGTCTAGGAAAGAAAGAACACGTTCAACTATTATCATTGAAAAGTCTACATATTTTACAGCCCCTTTACTTTTAGATGGTTGGTCCTATCGGATGTAACCTTTAGGTCCTTTGTTAGAATTTTGAAAGAGTTAGTATCCCTCAGTTTGTTCCTTTATGATTCAGCACTTTCCCTCAGCTTAAGGTTTGAACACTGCTGGAGTGAACACAGCTGTTTGTGTTTATTTCTTTGCTAGTATACTTCTGTCACATGAGATGTCAGCCCAGCTCCAAGAGCCTGCTAATTACCACAGAATTAGGCAGCAGAAGGAGCAGATAAACTCAAAACATTGAGTTCTCTGGGTGACAGGGAGCCTAGAGCTCTAATGTCCTAAAAAGAACCTTTTATCATGGAGAACTCAAGCCTTTTCTTGATGATGATAGCCGGGGTGAGTGTAATTTTAATTTAAAACTCTTTAAGCATCTTTATAGATTAGCATGCTGTCTCTGTGTTATAACAATGCAAAGGGTTATAAACATGGCCAAACCATGTTGGCTGGAATAGAGCTGGCATTGTATCTTTTTAGGCACGTTTAGGGGTTCTATGAAGTGGTTTAAACCAAAGCCACAAGAGTGAGAAAAAACTTATTTTCAGATGGATTTTAGTAGACTGCTGGTTCCTCAAATTTATGTGCTAAAGGTGCATACTTTTGCGCCCGTGGTGGATACATGTCAATGTATGGCAAAACCAATACAGTATTGTAAAATAAAGTAAAAATAAAATTTAAAAAAAGTATTTTAACAGTTAAGTGGTTTAAAAATTTTCCTTCTCATGATTCATGGAATTTCAGGTTCAACTAGTTTTTGAGCATAAAATATGTACTAGGTATTGTATAACATTTGTATATATTTTCTCAGTGAACTATATTGATGATTACATGTTATGTTATAAAGATCCAAACAAGAAAAGACTTATGAAATAAAATGATGTATTTGCTTTATATCTGCTTTTATGATTTGCATAACCTTGATTTACATAATATGGTTGCCCATAATTTTTCCATAGAAGAAGTCTGTATGTTTAGCACCAAATTTAGCATGATTCAGTGACACTCATATGTTGGCCATTCTCAGAGAAGAAACACTCCTGCAGCCTGGCATGACTGGGATGTTAGTTTTTTTCTTTATGATTGAGGGACTGTTTCATCAAAATATTGTTTTTAAACAGATGTGCTCTGGTGTTTATGGAGGGGAGAATTTAAGCCAGACTGATTAATTAGCAGTTAGTCAAGACATTTCCCTGCTCCTATCTGGGTAGTCTGGGGACTATGAAGCTGTCAGTAGGTTATATTCAGATGATGAAAAAAAAAAAAAGACAAACAGCAACCCAAAGTAAACCAAATCCTCAGATCACTGTGGTGGGATGTAAAATATTGTCCTAAATGCTTGACACAGTTTTTATTGGAACGTGAGTTTTTGAGTGGGCATAATAGTACTAAGCCAGGGGTGAGCATACTTTTTCCTGCAAAGGGCCAAGTAGTAAATATTTTAGTCTCTGTGGGCCATCGAGTCTGTTTCAGTGACTCAGCTCTGTAACTGAAGCACTAATGCAGGCATAAACAATATGTAAATGAATGAGCATGACTGTTTTCCAATAAAGCTTTACTTATGGGTATTAACATTTGAAATTTCATGTAATTTTCTTGTGTCACGAAACATTACTGTTCTTTCATTTTCCGCCACCCCCCACCCCCCCACCCCCCGCCATTTAAAAATGCAAAAGCATTCTTCGTTTGCCAGTTGACCATTTGCCCTGGGGACCATAGTTCGCCATGGACTAAAGTGAAGAGTCTTGAATCTGTTTTAATCTTGTTTCTTTTTCTTTTTCACACAAGACGAATTCTCTCAGAATCCTAGTTTTTATATTTGTAAAATGAGAGATAATAGTAATTGCGCTATTTCAGGATTGTTGGCAAAATTGAATGAGGTCATGGATACGAAAGAATTTTGAAGAATATGGTGTGTCACAGTGATATAAAATATTGACTATGTTGTGATTTGTATCAGGAGTGCATTTGGTTACCAGTAGCTGAGAGCTGGATCAACAGTGGCTGAAACCATGAAGACATTTAGCATTCATTTTCTTGGATATGCGAGGCCCCAGGGTTGGTGCTCTGATTCCATGACGTCACTTGAGACCTGATGTTTGTGCTCTGGATTCTGATATTCATGTGTCAGTAGTACCTCCTTTCACAGTGCAGAATGGATATCATAACTCCAAAAGTCATATTCTTACAGGACAGTGTCCCAAAACAGGACAGTGTCCCAAGCAAGGATGAAGGGAATGGAGAAGAAGGGCATCTCTTTCCAGCCCTTTCTCCTTTTATCAAGGAGGAGCATCTTGGCTGAGACTCCCCTAGCAGCCTTCCTTTTGCCCCAGAGTAGGCTCACAGGTCCACCCTAGCCCAGCCTCTAGCGAAGGAAAGGAGTACTGCCAAGCTCAGCTTGTAGACCAACCATGACGTCGGTCTCCGGGATCGGGCACGGTGCTGCCCGCACTCACAGGGTCGATCACATTAGTCTCTTCCTCGCTACCAGTCGTGTGGCTGGCATCAGGTTCAGGGAATAGCTGATGAGCTCATTTCCTAAGAACACTCAGATGAATCCTCCACATGCCATGCACACTGTCCTCGTAGGCATCTGTAGATGGACACCATTGTAGATGGGCTGCAGGGTCAGGTCTGAGTGGAGGATGGACTCTCTACCTCACTAACCCCAGACAGAGTAGGAGGGAGGAACTCAGGGTTGTCTTCTGGGACATACAAGGGAGAACCAGTCTAATCTTCATCTATTAAATATTATGATAAAGTGCTCCCAGTCACCCTTTTGAGGAATCTCTTCATTGTAAAATCCAGTGTTGGAGGTGTGTCTCACTTTCAGAAAGCTCGATTAAAAATCTAGACTTGAAGTACACATATCAGGGTCAGATAACCTAAAGTTTAAAATAGTCTAGAATTTACCTTAAAATTCCTTTAAAGAGTGAAACACTTTGGTGCACTTTAAATGATTTCATTGGTAAACACTTGGTTTCCACATAATTAATATATGGGTGTACACATACACACACATCCCTAATGCCTTGCACTGGGATAGATAGAATTACTAATTGATTGAAAAAGCACGAGAAGAAAATCATCACTGATGTGAACTAAATTAAATGTCTTAGGGTTTCAGGGTAACCAGAGCAAATGATGTCTCTCAAGGAAGTAAAGGCCTACTCTGAAAAGAATTATACACTTTGTTCATCCACTTTGTTCATACAGGTCAAATCTCATTACAATGCAGAGATTCCTACATTGTGTGGGAGGTTGAACCACAGGTTCCCTCAGAACTCTGATTCTTTCATTCTGTGAGTACCATTTGACCTTGAAGTTTTCTTCTTTTCTTAAATACTGCAGTTCTATGATTACAGTAGAAACCTCTTTATAATGAAGTTCAAAGCTCATAGCCTGCTTTGGTTGTTCACTTTTTTCCCTTTCAGTTCACACATGCTCCCTGTTCTCATGGAGTTTACAGCCTGGATGAGGATATCAACATTAAACATCTACTTGCTTGTACTAGTGCATAACTACATATGGATTAGTGCTCTGAAGAAAGGAACGCTGTACTGTGAAATGACAGCGAAGGGATCTGACCTTGATTGGGGAATCAGGGAAGGCTTCTTGGAGGGAGCAAAGTTTGATAGGAGAACTGACATGTAAATAGGGGTTAATTAGGTGAAAGGGAGTGGGATGGAAAAGGCATTCCTGACGTTGGTACAGCGTGTGTATTTACCTGTCTATCTGTCCAGTCTGACCATCCACCCACCCATCTACTTACCTGTTCAACTACCTATCCACCCACCTACCCATCCATACACCCATCTGCTTACCCATTTACCCATCCATCTATCCTGTTTTACCAAACAGTATGGTAATGCAAACAGGTAGAAATTAGCTGCTTTCTAAGTCTGTAAGTCTGTTTTGGGAGATCAGAGGAGTGTTTTTAAAAAAATCCTCAGAGAACATTAGGAGGTTATTTTAAGTAACAATAGGCCATGATACAATTTCAGCCCTTCCTCTTGCTCTTGCTGGAATGGGATTTGCATGCATGTGTGAACACCCAGAGGGAGCTCTCCTGGGGTATCAACTGTGCTCTAACCACCCCCACCCACAGAATGAAGAGGGTAAAACCCATGTGCCAAAGCCTGCTTCTGCTTCCCTGGGAACTATAATTTGCAGTTAAAGATTGAGGCGAAATCCTGCATTAACAGGGAGAATTGATCTAATTTTTACAAGGAATTACTTTTTTCCTACCAGAAGGATCTGCCAAAAAGCAATATTCAATATTAAAAAATGAGAATTAAATTGGTATCTATTTTACAGAAAGAAACTTTAAGAATAGTTGCTTGAAATCAGGGGGTAGTTTGTGGGCTTGCTTTTAGTGATTAGCAGATTATCCATTTACAGCTGTTGTCAGTTAACCATAAGTATTCTACTGAGTTCATAGAACTTTGGCATTAAATTTATACCTGGAGTGAGCTTAGAGATCCAATGTAACATTTATTTAATTCAAGAAATTGAAAGCCAGATAGGTTAAGTGACTTTTTCAAGCCATTTAAAAATTTATGCCTCAACTCATTTCACTCCCCAGGCTCTGTGCCAGGAGGGGCAGACAGGAGGGGGCAGGTAGGACCTTGGGTCTTCTAAATTCTGGTTCAGCGTGAGGAGCTCTGGAACTGACTCGGCACTCAAATCCTTGAATTGCTTAACTTCTTAACTTTAAAAATTGCTTAACTTCCCTAAGTCTCAGTTTTTTCATCTATATAAGGGGATAATCGTTGTATTCACCTCACTGTGCTAGCTTCAGCAGGACATATACTAAAATTGGAACAATACAGAGAAGATTAGCACGGCCCTTGCACAAGGATGTTGCACAAATTCATGAAGTGTACAATATTTTGGGGCTTCCCAGGTGGCTCAGTGATAAGGAATCTGTGTGCAATGTGGGAGACTCAGGTTCGATCCTTGGGTTGGGAAGATCCCCTGGAGAAGGCAATGGCAACCCACTTCAGTGTTCTTGACTGGAGAATTCCATGGACAGAGGAGCCTGGAGGGCTACAGTCCATGGGGTCTCAAAGAGTCAGACACCACTGAGTGATTAATACTTTCACTTCACTTTCAAAGGTTAAAATGCCTGAGAAGAGTAAAGTCTGTAGTAAATACTCAGTGAATGCTTTGCCAACAGAAAAAGGACTGAAGGGGTCGGTTCTCAATGGGGCTTCAAGAGGTGAGGCAAGCCTCCTCTGCTTTCTGGTGCCCCTGGACTCTACCATGAGAAAACCCTGTCCTGGGCAGTCCATCATCGCAGAGAAAGGAAACATATGGAATGAATTTGAACTGTTATGACCCATCACCGTGTCCAATCTTCTACAAGTCTTTTTTTAGGCATCTGCATTTTTAGTATGTACCTAGGGAGTGGAATTACATTAAAAGCAGCCTAACGGCTTTCCAAAGTGGTTGCACCATTTCATACTCTTACTAGCAGTGAAGGAGACTTTCAGTTGACCTGCATCCTCACCAACTCTTGATACTGGGAGTCTTTAATTGTAGCCTTTCTGGGGGCGGGGAGAATGTGATAGTATCTCTGTTGCTAGCCTTCTGAGCTGAGAAGTTTCTGGCTTGTTTAAGAACTTCTACTACCAACTCTTGAGTTCTCCTTTTCACCCTCAAGGGTGGAGCTCAAAAAGTCTTGTGAAGCCCAGACCCAGGTTTGTCACTCAGCCTTGCTCATGGATGCCACTAACTGGTTATTGGCCAGACCAAGCAGCACATACCCCTAGAAATGCTCAGCTAGTTCACTGGATGGTTGTGAACCTTCCAGGTAGCCACACTACTTAGATGCCAAAGCTCTTTCTAAGTAGCACGTGTATATGTGAGTGTAATGTGGGTATATTAAAGGTCGTTTTTATGCCTTCTGTGTATTTAACGAACTGAAAAAATTCGCACTTTTGGTGGATGAAATCACGTTGCATGTGTATAGCTCACAGACAAAGCGCCTGCTCGTGTTCTGCAGGGGTGGTGGGGTGGTGGGGAGCACAGATTGCTCCGGTGGCCGCTGCAGGGAGCTTTCTCAACCATCTTCCTCTACCTCTGCTCTCCTTTCTACCTGAACGGTCCATTTTGACCATCCCCCTTCCTTCTCTCTCCTCCCTCCCTCTCCCTTTTCTCCTCTTTCCCTTTCACCAACTGAACAAGAGTTGAACAAAACATCTGATCACAAATTTGCAATCAGCATAAAAACTCAAACACCTGAAATGTCATGCGTATGCCCTAATCCCGTGTGAATTTGATACAGACCTGCTTTAGTTCATAGATAATTTTAATGGGTATTATTGAGTTCTATTTTGTCCTGTTATTACTTCATGTTGTTTTTCCCATACTTCTAGATAAGCCTTGTAATTGTGCTTCCAAATGTCAGTAGTCAATCATATGCATTCAGCAGCTTGCTGGGCTACTTCATCTAGTAGCTACACAATATTCCAGCATATGGATATTGCAAAATTTATTGGATCAATCCTCTTTTATTGGACATTTGTGTTACTTTCAGTATGGAGCATTAATGATAATGCTATAGAAAATATCTTTTTACCTAATATTTATCTGCCTTTCTGCTTATTTCCTAAGGAGTAATTTCTAGATATAGAATTGCAGTCAAAGGGCAACGAACCACTTAAAATGTTCTTTCCACATATAATAAATAATATTCCAGAAAGACCCAACCAACTTTGTTACTAAAATTAATATATGAGAATGCCTATTTCATAGCAAATTAACACTTTAAAAAAATATTATAATTAAAACACAAAATCTTCTTTTCATATTACAAAGCAACACCTATCTGCTACCAAAACCTCAGTCTTACAGAAGTGCATAATTATTTCTTTAAATATTAGCCTGGTCAAGGCTATTGTTTTTCCAGTGGTCATGTATGGATGTGAGAGCTGGACTATAAAGAAAGCTGAGCACTGAAGACCTGATGCTTTTGAACTGTGGTGTTGGAGAAGACTCTTGAGAGTCTCTTGGACTGCAAGGAGATCCAGTCAGTCCATTCTAAAGGAGATCAGTCCTGGGTGTTCATTGGAAGGACTGATGCTAAAGCTGAAACTCCAATACTCTGGCCACCTCATGCAAAGAGTTGACTCATTGGAAAAGACTCTGATGCTGGGAGGGATTGAGGGCAGGAGGAGAAGGGGATGACAGAGGATGAGATGGCTGGATGGCATCACCGACGCAATGGACATGAGTTTGGGTGAACTCTGGGAGATGGTGATGAACAGAGAGGCCTGGTATGCTGCGATTCTTGGGGTCGCAAAGAGTCGGACACAGCTGAGTGACTGAACTGAACTGAACTGAAATATATTTGGGGAAATATTCTCTGCTTTGCAAGATATTATAGGCAGTAGTAGATGCTGTTAAATTGGAACTAGGGTTAGGTCAGTGGTGGTGGGTAAGCTTTCTTAGTGTGTCTTTCTCAAAGGTAGTCAGTTACTGGCTTCTCCTTTTTAACTCCTGTCTTGGTGGTCAAGAGTGCTGTTCCTCAAATCTTTCTGGCTCTGTGACTTCCTGGCACATGGTAGGGTTTCACATGCTGGCCCCCTGGTAGTTGAGTGACTGTGCTTGGATCACATGAGTAGCTCTGGGCTGTAAGATGCACACGGAGGTGATGTGTGTCACCACCAGCCCAAGTGTGTCATTGCTGGTGTGAGGCCGAGCAGACCTTTCCCCTGCCACATACCTGGCTACAGATGATGGGGGTGTAGTGCAGTGAGAAAGATGCCTTTGATATTTTGGTAGTGCTGCTGCTGCTGCTGCTAAGTCACTTTAGTCATGTCCAACCCTGTGTGACCCCATAGACGGCAGCCTACCAAACTCCTCTATCCCTGGGATTCTCCAGGCAAGAACACTGGCGTGGGGTACCATTTCCTTCTCCAATGCATGAAAGTGAAACGTGGAAGTGAAGTCACTCAGTCGTGTCCAACTCTTAGCGACCTCATGGACTCTAGCCCACCAGGCTCTTCTGTCCATGGGATTTTCCAGGCAAGAATACTGGAGTGGGTTGCCATTTCTTTACCACAGCATAAACTAGAGTGTTCTTAAACTTTATGAACATAAACCTGTTCTCCATGCAATACCTTCTTCTCTCTCTCTTCCTCCTACTTTTAGGAGGAATTCACCCATATCCATCATGCAGTCATAAGGCCTTTGCCATGAGCCTAAGGCTTGGGAGTCAATAGAAATGGATTTGAATCTCATATGTTACAGAATTGTCATAAAATGTTTGTATATAATTACTGCTTAATTAAAAAGAAACCCTATCTGATGGCAAGTAAACCAAAAAGAGGGCTTCCCTGGTGGCTGAGCGGTAGAGAATCCACCTGCCAATGCAGGAGATATGAGAGACATGGGTTTCATTCCTGGGTCAGGAAGATCCACTGGAGGAGGAAATGGCAACCCATTCCAGTATTTTTGCCCGGGACATTCCAAGGACAGAAGAGCCTGGTGGGCTACAGTCCATGAGGTCACAAAGATTCAGACACGACTGAGAGACTAAATAACAACAAAACTAAAAATAAGCACCTTTGTTTACTGAGGTTCAAGAACAAAATGGATTGAGGGTTTCAGGATGCAAAGACAGTAGGAAAGGAAGCGATATTGATGACCAGCTGAGAGAGAGATGGAAGCGAGACCAGCAGGTATCACAGAAGCACCAGTGTCATCTGTAGCTTTAAGCTCCCCAAGGTAATACAAAAGGCTAAGCCCTTTATTACTTAAGAGCCTGCCCAGAGTTTTATGCCTTGTGCACAGATAGGCTGTGTGCGTGTGTGAGTGAAACTGAAGAAACCACATGCGCAGTGGAAAATAATGCCCCCTTTAAACAAGCTGAGCAGGGCTTGATACAAGGCAGTGTGGTCTTGCTCCTCTGTTTACACAGGAAGCCTTTCGTGCAGGCATGATATATGGAGGATTTAAGCCACTGAGATCCTTTATGCTAACAGACCATTCATCTTGGATTTTCCAGGTTTCTAGGTTGTCTTCGAGGAGTACACCATTGGCTCTGAAACTGGCTGATGTGTGGACAGATACATTGCAAGTCTCTAAATTATCAAGTTGCAGGAACTTGTCATTAGAAGGCTCTAATGGCACCCGGCTCTGCTCCAGCCTCCCTCCGACCCGAGACATTGTCACATGGACAGTGTCAGAGCTCTTTTGCTTTTGGATGTCATAGCCTCAGTTACTTCTTAGCATCAACATTTTCTTCTTTTTAGAATATTTGTTTGTTTCTTTGGTTGTGTTGGGTCTTAGGTGCAGCACATGGGATTTTCGTTCTGGGTGTGTGCTTGCACTGCTTTAGTTGTGTCCAACTCTTTGCAACCCATAGACTATAGCCTGCCAGGCTCCCCTGCCAGGGATTCTCCAGGGAAGAATACCGGAGTGGGTTGTCATTTCCTTTTCCAGGGGATCGTCCCGACACAGGGATCGAACCAGGGTCTCCTGCATTGCAGGCAGATTCTTTACCGACTGAGCCACCAGGGAATCCCGTAAGTCCTCACATATTTATTTAGTGCTAATTGTCACAGACCATTCTAGGTACATTCGACCTAACTTTGCATTCCTCAGCCTTTTGTCAGACATGAAAAAGAAGCTAAAGTTTAACTCCCAAATTATCCCCAAATAGGCAGGACCAGCAAACCAATTAGAAGAATTAAGACAGCTCTCTCCTTTTCTCTGAATATGTGTGTGGCTTTGTGTCACACACATATATGTGGGTTAGGGATTTTAGCTTGTGTTTTCCAAACACATGTATATAATTTATTTCTTTCTTTACTTCAGTCATGCATTTGCTTATTCATTCAGTACACATCCATCCATTTCTTCAGTTAACTAGTATTTTTAGTAGGCGTGCTGTGTGCCAGGGCAGGCAGTAGAGATACAGTGAGAAACAAGACTAGGTTCTTGTTCTCATGTAGCTTTTCGTTCGGAATAGATGGTGCTTTGATGTGCTTATTAAATGAATGGTTATGATTTTACAATGTACATTTCTAGTAGAGACTGGCAATTCAACAGCATGCAAGTCAGAGTGCAGGAGCTCAGCCCCTTTCTTCCCTCTTCCTGGCTTCACAAATATTCTTTTCAGCAAAGATGCCTTCCCAGACATTTCATTACATGTTTGAAATATTTATACACATAAGTGGGGAAAATGAATTAAAACTGTGAACTCTATGTGGCACTCAAGTCAAAATAGGAAGTTAAGTTGTTCAGCTGTGCATTTTGACTGCTTCCCATTAGAAAGCCCCTTTCAAGGGAAAAAACCTTCCCAGAGCAACACACTTCAAAGGGGTTCCCCCTGAAATGCTGTGTTTAAAATGTGTTAATTGAATCTAATTGCAAACAGCTGCCCAGTTTAGCCACTGTTTGCATTGGCTTTCACCCATTCTAGATCTAGGTCATCTTTTTGGTTACATTATATTCATATTGGGATCTTAATATATTTGGTGTAATCTCAGAATGTGTCGCCATTCAAAGGATTATGAGGTAATAAATAAAAACATGGAGACAACATATTTGTCAAGCCCCGAGGTCACTGCCAAGTACAGAAGTATTTGAGAGCAGATGCCCTCTTTGATACACTGTGTAGGGTCATGATACCTCCCTTGAACACATGGGAAATGTTCCAACCACAGCGACAACAAAAACTCCACGGTGTTTGCTGGCTTTTGTATGTGGGTAGAAATGCTGAGTGATCTTTTACAGTCTGTCCTCCACCACTTAATTATTGAATTTTAATGCCTTTGTAGGAAGTAGGAAAAAATAATAAATCTTTATTGTTTTATAGGTGAAGTTGCTGTTGTCATTTTTCAAGAAGTGCTTGTGGTAGCAACTGCTGGTTAAATGTGAACAGGTGGTTTTCAAAATGTTTAACAAATAGTAAGGCAGTCCTGGGGCTTCCCAGCTGGCTCTGTGATAAAGAATCTGCCTGCACTGCTGGAGACACTGGGGATGCGGGTTCAATCCCTGGGTCGGAAAGATCCCCTGGAGTAGGGCATGGCAACCCACTCTAGTATTCTTGCCTGGAGAATCTCATGGACAGAGGAGCCTGGTGAGCTACAGTCCAGGGGGTTCCAAAGAGTTGGACACGACTGAGGGATTAACACACACATAAAGCGTGAACACTGAGCAATTAAACACTTGCTGGTCGTAGTAACTGGCGTGGCTATACTCATACATACTTGTATAGCAACCAAAAGGTTCCTTTTCCACAAGTTAGTACTGAGGGTAACTTGAACTGATTCTATTGGGATTCAGTATAGAATGTGCTGGAGAAGGAAATGGCAACCCACTCCAGTATTCTTGCCTAGAGAATTCCGTGAACAGAGGAGCCTGGTGGGCTGCTGTCCACAGGGTCGCACAGAGTTGGACATGACTGAAATGACTTAGCTTGCATGCATGCATTGGAGAAGGAAACAGGAACCCACTCCAGTATTCTTGCTGGGAGAATCCCAGGGACAGAGGAGCCTGGTGGGCTGCCGTCTATGGGGTCGCAGAGAGTCGGACACGACTGAAGCGACTTAGCAGTAGCAGCAGCATAGAATGTGCACCTTAGAATTATCTTGCCCTGGGAGTGAGAGAGATGGGGTATTGCTACCCATTCGAATTTGACATTGGCTGAAGGCTGCATCTGGGCATTACTGTCCCACACGTCTGTCCTGCCATTCAAGTGGCAAAGTGGCCTCTAGTCTACTTTGCTCTTATGCAAAGAAAGGCTAGAGCCAGCCATTGGAAATCAAGCTGCTGAGTACTGAAATGGCATGTGCTCAGTCGTATGGGTGGTTCACCAGCAGCACCTGCTATGGGTGGTCGGTGGGCATCTGAGAATATCAGTGGGGCAGAAATGGAGATCATAAAATTTTTCATTCTCTGTTTTGGGCACATCAGTAGCAGTAGCCTTCCTGAGACTGTCTGAAACAAGTTGGTCTTCAGAACGTAAGTTAAATGGGATTGAGGGATGGAGAATATAATGAAAATGATGATGACAGAGGGGTTGATGTAAATAGCTATTACTTACCTTTGTTTCACTGTATGATAGACGCAGCCTCCCCATTTCCCGGATGAGGGACCTGAGGCCTAGAGATGTCCAGTAAATTGTATGAGGACCCTCGGGGGAAGGCTAGAGATAGAATTTGAATTCTGACTGTCCTGACTCTGGGCTACAGCTCCTGAAGGTATGGAAGGTTTAACACAAAGCCTTCCTGTTCTCTTTCCTTCCCTCCTTCCCTCTCTTCCTTCTTTTGACACTTTGGGTACTTACTATGTGCTAGATGCTGTTCTACACAGCACATGGCACAGAAACAATTTTGGTTCTTTTTGATCCCAAAAGTCCCTCCATTTCCCCTTCCCTGCCCCCACGTAATTTTGTGGGGCCCCAGCAAGTATAAGAATGAAGGCTCATGTACCATGTCTAAATATTTACAAGTTATAAATCAAGCTGACCGGATGTTAAATAACGTATGTTCCATCCTCCTGCCTTGACAAACATACCTGCACAGAGGGCAGGTTGGAATGAAAACTTAGGGGCTCCTGGGGTGCCATGTAGGAACGTGGTGGCTCAGGAAGTGAGGTTCCCTGCCCTCGGCCTGCTGCCTCTCCCCCACCTCTTTCTTCCCTGCAGCCCTAGTCTGTACATCCAAGCTCCATGTCTGCAAACAGCCACCCTGTGGCTACTTCTTGGGCTTAGGTGTGTGATTCCTGGAGGTTCTCCCTTGAGAGAACTGGCCTGGGGAAGGCTCTGGAAGGGGGCTTGGGATGCTCAGGCAGAGAGTGGTCTCTGGGACCCAAGGTGTGGTCTCGGAAAAGATCCGCAGGCTCCGAGTGGGCAGGTCTCCACGGAGGGGGGCGTGGCCAGGGGAAGACCCAGACTGTCAGGTCCAGGTGTGGGGGGAAAGGGGTGGGGAGGGGGGTGAACTCTGTTTTCTGGACCTATGAACAGCTCTGTTCTGTCTTCCAGTTTTTCTTCTAAAATTTACTTTCATGTACTTTTTTTTTTTTTTTTTTTAAGATTTGGCTTCCTGAGGATTTTCTTTTAAAATGTAGAATTCAAATACTCTACTAATTGAATGGGGGTGGGCTGTGGAGAGGAGGCGGTCTGTTGAGGTGGACAGAAGGTAGATGTTCCGGGGGAGGAGGAAGAGGGATTGTGGAAGGAGACCTGCTCCTTGGGCCTTGACGGATTCCATACTCAGCTGCTCTAGTCTGTAGAGGGGACAAACAGCCGCCCTGGTCCTCTGTCCTGAGATCTGATGGGTTCATCCCAGACTTTCGGGAAAGGATGCGATTTCAGCAGTATTAACTCTTCGGCCTATTTACTTCTCTAGCCATGACCTGAAGCTCTGGATAAACTCCTAAAACTAGTGCATAAGCAATGCTTGCCTTTCCTGGGCCAGATTATCAAGGGAGAGTCAGATAGAATGACCTGAATGGCACATGTTCATGCTGGCATGAGTTCCTCTCTCCCCACTGTGGGAAGATAGGTAACACTTACTAGAACTAGGGCTAGAACACACACTGATGTATTCAGTAAGTGATAATAGTCTTTTGCAGTTAATTTTTATTGAAGTACAGTTGATTTACAGCATTGTTAGTTTATGCTGTACAGCAAAATGGATCAGTTATATCCACTCTTTTTTAGATTCTTTTTCCATATCGGCCATTACAGAGTATTGAGTAGAGTTCCTTGTGCTATATAGTAGGTCCTTATTAGTTATCTATTTTATATATAGTGAAGTTGCTCAGTCGTGTCTGACTCTTTGCAACCCCATGGACGGTAGCCTACCAAGCTCCTCTGTCCATGGGATTTTCCAGGCAATAGCACTGGAGTGGATTGCCATTTCCTTCTCCAGGGGATCTTCCTGACCCAGGGATCAAACCCAGGTCTCCTGCATTGTAGACAGACGCTTTACCGTCTGAGCCACCAGGGAAGTCTTATTTTATATATAGTCATGTGTATATGTCAATCCCAGTCCCCCAATTTATTTCTCCCTTGCTTTCCCCCTTGGTAACTGTAAATTTGTTTTCTACATCTGTTGACTCTCTTTCTGTTTTGTAAATAGATTCATTTATGCTATTTTTTAGGTTGCATGTATAGACAATAGATAACAATCTTTATTAATTTAGCTAATTCTATATAATGTCTGTGTTTCCCTTCAGGTGGTTATGATCTGGGCATAGGTAACTAACTACCAATAGGTATGCCTCTTAGAAATCGACTAAGAGACCATGTGCTCAGTCGTGTCTGACTCTTTGTGACCCCATGCACTGTAGCCCGCCAGACTCCTCCGTCCATAGAATTTTCCAGGCAAGAATACTGGAGTAGGTTGCCATTTCCTTCTCCAAAGAGACTGGGATGGCAAGAGCTTGTTTAATATGGCCACTTCAGTGTGGTGGCCAGCAGGGCGCTGCGGTGGGCAGGATGTCGCAGTCACACCAGGGCTCACTGGGCAAGAGTTCTGAGTGCCTTGAGTAAGCCCTGCTGATGAACCCATGGGGACTGCCCAGGATGGGAAGCATAGGGAGACCTCAGGGGTCCTTGATTCCTAAGAGGGCTCCAAGGGGAGCTCAGTTCACTGGGCCCCAGCCAAGCCAAGAGAGTGCATAGCAGACCTTGACTGGCCACAGCATCAAAGGCCTCCTGAGGAGGACCCAAAGGACCTGGAGGGAGGTACAGGACTTCTGTGTATGAATCATGGAGACCAAGGATCTCCTTCCCCCTTTGTGCCATCAACAGGTAAGAATAAACTCTTCCCTAGAGGTCTTCTTGGAGGAGGGAAAGCTGGGGAGGAAAATTGCAAGATTGAAATACCCAGGAGCTTGTTTAATTTATTCTGTGGGTTGACATTTAATTATCTGTCTCTGCATTGTAAAGCGAAGGGCTCAGGAGAAGGATTAGATCAATTACAGCAAAATAAACTGTATTTTGTTTGTGTAACTGAGTGTAGGGAAATTTTGAAATTGCTAAAACTGTCTTTGCCCTGCACTTGATCACTCATGCCTGCATGGATAAGTGAGTGTACATGTGCGCACACACACACACATACACACATATGACACTTCTATAAATTTTTCCCTGTACCACCTCCCCTCAAAATCTATATGCACAGAAGCATCAGTGAGGCATACAGGATTTAACTGAGGATTTCCAAGGGGAGGTGTGGTTTCATTGCACAGCCCACAGGCTCATGATCTCCATTCAGGGCTGTATTTCATTATTTTTAAGATGCACCTTTTTCATGTTTGGATACTTGCTATTTCTAAAACCACTTACTGCCTTACTGTGATGGTGTGTCAGAGTATAATGACAGCATTTTTCATAGCAGTCCATAACATTATGGTGTGTCTTACACGGGTATCTTTTAATATTTGATAAAATTCTTCCATTTTACTGTCCTTCCTCAGCTATTCCCAGAGGTTTACCCTCTTAGAGAGTTGAGTAGAGTGGTTCAAAGTACAAATTCTATGGTTCAAAGTACAGATGATTGCTCACTAGCACCATTATTCACAAGCCAGTAACCTTGGGCAAGTTGTTGAGCCACTCTGGACCTTTGTTTCCCCATCTGTGAAATGGGGATAGTAGTAGGGATGACTTCATTGGGTTATGTAAGTATTGAATAAGTGGATACATGTAAAGAGATTGGAACTAGTGCTTGACAGTGGTAAATACTAGGCAAGAAGCTACTCTTACAGTAATTACCTCTTTAGGCCCCTCCCACACAGACTCAGCATCCTGTGGCCTGATACATTTTCCTTCCTTTCTTATTTTATGAATAGTAGTTCAGTGACTACTGTTTGCTATTTGATCATCCCATGAGATCTTGTCTCTCCTCCCCAAGTGGCTTAATTGAATAGTTCCTCTGAACAAATCTGTTCTCCGTTTTGAGCAACAGTGAGAGATAAAGATTGCTTGATGTGGTAATTAATTTTTATCATTGTTTTGGAGGCATCTGTGCTGGATGCAGGCTTCCTTCATAGCTCAGTTGGTAAAGAATCTGCCTACATGCAGGAGACCTTAGTTTGATTCCTGGGTTGGGAAGATCACCTGGAGAAGGGATAGGCTACCCACTCCAGTATTCTTGGGCTTCCTTTGTGGCTAAGCTGGTAAAGAATCCACCTGCAATGTGGGAGACCTGGGATCGATCCCTAGGTTGGGAAGATCACCTGGAGAAGGGAAAGGCTACCCACTTCAGTATTCTGGCCTGGAGAATTCCATGGACTGTAGCCCATGGGTTCCAAAGAGTTAGACATGAATGAGTGACTTTCACTTGTCACTTGTGCTAGATGCAAGGGATAGTGAGGTAGGAGTTTGACAAGAGCAGAGGAGGTTTGTTGGAAAGCTTGATGGGAGCAGAGGAGGGTAGGATGGGAAAAATCAGGGTGGAACCATGGAGCCAAATGGCCAGTGGAAGGATCAGTAGGCTATTTCTCCAGGACATCTCGTATAGCCTCTGTGTCTCACAACAGCTGTCCATGCTGCAGACGCCCCCCACCCAGTCACACTGACCCTTCAGATCCCCCTGTTGAGGTGATAGCTGCTTCTTCCCACATATAAGCCTGGTTCTAGAAGACAGGGCAGTGGACATGAACTGGAAGATTAATTTGGGCTTAGATGAAATGTGGAGATTTAGGAACACGATTTCAGACATAAGGGCCTCAGAGAAAGACAGACAAAAAAGCCAGAGAGACACCCCAGCACATCTGGGCCTGAGGTGTGTCATAGGCCCCCAACGCCTTCATCATATTTTCCATACACTTGGTGCTGGAGTTTGCATGGCTGTGGCCCTGGTTTTCTCTTCATTTGAAAAATAATCATTGGACAAAATAATCAGTTCTAGCAAGTGGAAAATTTCTGCTCTTGGGTTCGCACTCACAGCTCCAGAAATGAAACACACTAGAAGCAGAGTGTGTCTTGGCACAGGGTGACCAGTACCCCAACTGGTCAGTGCTCCACCCTGTTAGTTCATTTGGTTGGTGACCTTGTCTATGAGAACAAATAGCTTTCTAGTGGGTCACCTCTGGAACACAGTAAGAGTTTTTGAATGGAGATTTAAAAAAATATTTTTTGGTTTTGTTTTGGGTTTAATGAGTCAATGCTCTCTCTTACTATGAGTGTTTATAACCAAACCTAAATGTGCGTAGGGTCTTGAACTGCCCCCACAACTATTTCCTATTTGTTCCCAGAAAAATTCCAAGGCCAGATTTTGTTATAGCAACCAGAGGCAAATATCAAGACAGTAATGAAGAGCAAACTCAGGGAAAAGATTTCCCTCCGATGGAGCCTGAGTTTCTGTAGTGTGTCTGCTGTCTGCGTGAAGCCCTGGAAGGCGGGAGTGGATCTCTTTGGGCATCTAGTGAGTCCAGCTTTGCTGACATCCAGGACCTGTGCTTTTCCAGGAAGTGTATCTCTCAGGTGGTGTCGCTAGTGGTAAAGAACCTGCCTGCCAGTGCAGGAGATGTAAGAGATGTGGGTTCGATTCCTGGGTTGGGAAGATCCTCTGGAGGAGGACATAGCAACTCACTCCAATATTCTAGCCTGGAGAATCCCATGAACAGAGAAGCCTGGAGGGCTACAGTCCATGGGGTCACAAAGAGTCTGACACAGCTGAAATGACTGAGCATGCATGCACAGCTGGCCAGGCTAGGTGCTGAAAGGCTGCCTTCTCAGCTTTGCCCCTCAGGCTTTGCAACCTGTTGCATGTTGATCTTTATTTTTGTATGTCCAGTTTTCAAAATTAAATATATTGAATTATTACCATTCTGTCATGCTTTTCCTCTGAGGAGTTTAATAAATAAGCCTATTGTTATTTCTTAAATTGTCCCCTCAAATACTGCTTGGAAGGATGAGTAAGCAAACAAACAGAACACTGAGACAGGAGAGTCTTCAAGGATATGCCCATAATGCACTCATGCTGTTCCTTTCATCTTTGTCCAGATCATGATAAGGTCAAACTCCTCGTACACAGGTAAAATCGTTTCTAGTTTCCCTACAATCTAGCCTTCTTACTAAAAGCACTTCTGAGTTTTGAATCAGTTATTTTAGGACTTGGCTGTAAGTAGCAGTGTGTTGATAAATGTTTAGCAGCTAGCTCTCAGAAATAAAACTGCCTTGATCTGTAGGATGTACCCATTTCTGTGGTGTAAATACTCCAACAGTGGCCACTTTGTAGCTATCAGAGTGACCTTATGGATGAGGAATTGGAAAGAGATACATACTATCCATTCTAGGGGAGCTGGGGGAGCTGGTTGCTCCATTCCGCTCATTCTGGCATTGGGCAAGGCCTCTCAGCCTTGGTACTATCCACATTTTGGGCTGGATAATGGTTGTTGATAGCTGTCCTGTACATTTAGGATTAGTAGAGGCATCTCTGGCTTCTACCCACTAGATGTCAAGAGCATTATACCTTCCCCCTCCAGGTTGTGACAAAAATATCTCTAGACATTGCCAGATGCACCCCGAGGGGAAGATCAACCTCCAGCTCTGGGTCATTCTGCAAGGGTGGCGTTCAGAAGGTCCATCAACAGGCAATAGGGAAACAGAAGTAGAGACACAGGCATAGAGAACAAATGAATGGACACTAAG
The DNA here is from genome assembly GCA_917880005.1 of Nanger dama. NCBI lineage: Eukaryota > Metazoa > Chordata > Mammalia > Artiodactyla > Bovidae > Nanger > Nanger dama. The sequence continues at coordinate 2,848,581 of CAKJTW010000040.1, forward strand.
GGGAGAAAGAGGTGGTGGTGGGTGAATTGGGAGATTGGAATTGACATATATACACTATTGATATTATAAATAAAATTGATAACTAATGAGAACCTACTGTAGAGCACAGGAGACCCTGCTCAGTGCTCTGTGATGACCTAAATGGGAAGGAAATCCAAAAAGAGGGGATATAGATATACATACAGCTGATTCACTTTGCTGTACAGCAGAAATGAATGCAATATTGTAAAGCAACTATACTCCAATAAACTTAATTTAAAGAAACAGACAATAGGCTTTAACCAACTGTTCTCCAGGAAACACTCTTAACATGCACCTGAAGAGGTTCTCTTGGCATTTTAGATACAGTGCTTAAAAAAATCAGAGGCATCTTGGGAAGAGTGATGTCATGAAGAATTAAGGCACCAAGACAACGCATGGCCACTAGGGAGTTAAATTCCATGGACTGAACACTAGACAGAATAGATCATGATGGACTGCAGAGGTGCCCTCGTCCAGCCTCATCTGTGTATTAATCTGAACGAGATGAGACTCAGAGGCAAGGAAGGCCTTGTCCTAGGGCTCAGAGCAAGCTGTGGACATGCCTGGATGGTGATGTTGTAGATGTGAAATGTCTCTGTGACATACTAGGGATGGGGACTGACTCCAGCTTGTCGCTGTGAGTGTTGTGGGCTTGACAGCGTTAGGTTTTGATAGCCGTATTTTGGCATCTCCCTGTCCTTGGCTTTCCTCCTCTTTACCCAGAAATATCTGCTCATGAAAACCACATTGTAATGAGGGACTTCTGTTTCTGACAGAACTACTTCCATCAGTTTCAGGATTGAGTAGTTTATTCAGAGTTCTACTCAGAAGGGTCAAACTGCTTATTATTAAGCAACAAATGTTGAAGATTGTCACTGATTTCTCTCTCCTTCCTCCTCCATCTGCTCTGGGCTTTCTCATGGATGAGCTGTGTCAGGCTATCCCCAGATGACTTGAGAAAAGGACTTACTTTCCTGTAGAAAAGGTAAAGCCACAAAATTCACGTGATAAAGACTGGGAAAGCTCCTTCCTAATTTGCACTGATAGATATTTTCAGTGCACAGAGGTGCTCAGTCAGAAAGGAAATACTGGCCAGGGATTATTTTCATCAGCAGAGCTCCAGGGCTTTGGAAGTTCCAGCATAATTAGGGCAATCACATAGTAGTAAGTCAATATACTCTGAATGTCAATAAATTTGGCTTAATGAGGGCAGCAACTCTGCTTTATTAGGGGGTTGAGTAAAAGTGGAAGGAGTGCTTTGAATCATGGGTCTTCTAAAACACAATCAACATTTGAGAAGAATTAAGATTTGGTGATTTTGTATAGAATCACTCATTACTCCTCTCCAGATTAGTTTTTTTTTTTTTTTTAAATAATAAGAAGGACCAGCTCTTGAGAAACTTTCCCATAGCCAGAGTTTGGTTGCTCATTGCTTCATGCATCTCACATCGTCCTTTGTCACAACCCCACCAGCTCCACAGCGATCACGTGGTCCAACCCTGTGGGTTTACCTTACGCCAGTTCTTCAAGGCTCTCTGGGTCATGGTGGGGGTGTCAGTTGGGTTTTTGCTTTCTTGTCCCAGAGGACAGTTTAGCCTCAGCATCTTTATGTAAAGGGGTCAGTTATACAGGGGTGTCAAGTGTGGGTGAGGATAAGAGGGGGAGGTGTTCGGGGTTGTGAGGAGCATTTGATGTAACTCTGTGTGAGACTCCTGACTCAGTGATGTTCAGACCACACTATGAAAGGCCTCATAGGGGATTGGAAAAACGTTTTTTCTTTCTCTGACGTGCATTCTGATCTCATTGCTTCTTTATGTTGAAGCTATCTACACAGCAACTAATGACTTTCTTAAAAGGAGCTAACACTTTATTGTATAATCATTTAGAACTGTTTAGGCATATATATCATGAACTCTTCAAAAGGATCATTATACATCTTATCGAATTACTGTCTAGAGGAACAGGTCAATATATATACACCTACCTATTGTATGCTGCTGCTGCTGCTAAGTTGCTTCAGTTCAGTTCAGTTCAGTCGCTCTGAACTCTTTGTGACCCCATGATTCGCAGCACGCCAGGCCTCCCTGTCCATTACCAACTCCCGGAGTTCACTCAAACTCACGTCCATCGAGTTGGTGATGCCATCCAGCCATCTCATCCTCTGTTGTCCCCCTTCTCCTCCTGCCCTCAAATCCCTCTGAACATCAGAGTCTTTTCCAATGAGTCAACTCTTTGCATGAGGTGGACAAAGTATTGGCATTTCAGCTTTAGCATCAGTCCTTCCAATGAACACCCAGGGCTGATCTCTTTCAGAATGGACTGGTTGGATCTCCTTGCAGTCCAAGGGAATCTCAAGAGTCTTCTCCAGCACCACAGTTCAAAAGCATCAATTCTTTGGCACTCAGCTTCTTTATAGTCCAACTCTCACATCCATACATGACCACTGGAAAAACCATAGCCTTGACTAGATGGACCTTTGTTGGCAGAGTAATGTCTCTACTTTTGAATATAGTATCTAGGTTGGTCATAATTTTCCTTCCAAAGAGTAAGTGTCTTTAATTTCATGGCTGCAAACACCAGCTGCAGTGATTTTGGAACCCCGCAAAATAAAGTCTGACACTGTTTCCACTGTTTCCCCAACTATCTGCCATGAAGTGATGGAACCAGATGCCATGACCTTAGTTTTCTGAATGTTGAGCTTTAAGCCAACATTTTCACTCTCCTCTTTCACTTTCATCAAGAGGCTTTTAGTTCCTCTTCACTTTCTGCCATAAGGGTGGTGCCATCTGTATATCTGAGGTTATTGATATTTCTCTCAACAATCTTGATTCCAGCTTGTGCTTCTTCCAGCCCAGCGTTTCTCATGATGTACTCTGCATATAAGTTAAATAAGCAGGGTGACAATATGCAGCCTTGACGTACTCTTTTTCCTATTTGGAGCCAGTCTGTTGTTCCATGTCCAGTTCTAACTGTTGCCTCCTGACCTGCATATAGGTTTCTCAAGAGGCAGATCAAGTGGTCTGGTATTCCCATCTCTTTCAGAATTTTCCACAGTTTATTGTAATCCATACAGTCAAAGGCTTTGGCATAGTCAATAAAGCAGAAATAGATGTTTTTCTGGAACTCTCTTGCTTTTTCAATGATCCAGAGGAAGTTGCTTCAGTTGTGTCCAACTCTGTGCGACCCCATAGACGGCAGCCCACCAGGCTCTTCTGTCCCTGGGATTCTCCAGGTAAGAATACTGGAGTGGGTTGCCATTTCCTTCTCCGTACCTACTGTATATGAGCACTTTATTACTGTAATTTAAAAGGCCAGTATGTTGGGAATACTATCTCATTATTTTTATTAGAGTGTATATAAACTCTAGTGAGGTTGATTATCATTTTGCATGTCAGTCTTTTAAGTTAAGACTTTTAGAGAAGTTCTAGGTTCATAACCAAATTGAGGGAAAGGTACAGAATCTTCCCAGGGGCAGGTGGAAGATGATCCACAGGTACAGAGATTATCCATCTCCCACCAGAGTGGTACGTTTCTTACAGTTGATGAACCTATCAATTGATTAACCTACAGTTAATGAACACATCATTATCACGTACAGCTTACATTAGGGCTCACTTTTGGTGTTGTACGTTCTATAGATTTAGACAAACGTTTGATGACACGTGTCAATCATTATAGTATTGTATAGAATGTTTTCATGGCCCTTAAAATCCTTTAATTCTGCTTATTCATCTCTCCCTCTTCCTCCCAGTTCCTGACAACCATTATTCTTTTATGATTTTTCTTTTTGTTCTCAAAGTGGAAAAGGTAGAAGTCACGGCTTTCCAGTCTAAGATAACATTCTGTTAGCCTTCATAAGCCCTGGGAAGCAAGGGGGCAAAATTGAGAATCAAATAGAGTATTTGATCAGTAGTATTTGCCTTTGAGCTGACATCTGAGGTTTCCAGAACTTAGCATGCTGCACCGTTGCAGCATCACCCACAGGACAAGAGCAGTGCCCAGAGATGCCAAGACATGAATGGTATTGTTCATTGGAAGTAGCAGATTCCAAATAGCTGTCTTGCTAGACCATTCCTTCTGAAGATCTGTTTGTGCCAACTTCTTGGCTTTGTCATATGGTCCTCTCTGGCTCTGCAACACAGATGTGAAAAGTGAAGAGAGCATGCCCTTGAATTTCATTTCTGAAAGGGAAAATAACCAGATAACTTTGGGGCTTTTAAAGTATGAATATAATTCCCCATATGTATCCATAGCCAGATGTAGAAATAGGCCTGCGGCATGATGTATACTTGTATTTTGCTCTTCACTGCAAAATGGTTAAGCCTGATGAGCTGTTTCAGGCCGGGTTTTGGGGGATGGCTGGACACAACAGCCAGAATCTGACCCTCCCTTTGTAGACTGAGTGCCTTGATTTAGTCTATTTATTGAAGGTGCTCAGTGTTGGGGGATCCACTCACTCCCCTCTAAACTGATAAGCCTATTTTTATTCATCAGAACAGGACTCATAGCTTATTTTGTATCCTTTGTGCCTAGCATCTGCCAGGCATGTAATAGGTTCTTTTTTTTAAGACAAGTATTTTATAATGTTGTTGAAGTATAAATGATGTAGGATCAATTACATTTTTAGTTTTCCATTTAATGAGTTTTGATACATATATTCAGCCTGGAAACCATCACCATGATCAAGATAAGGAATAAATTCTTCATCTCCAAAGTTCCCTTGTGTTCTGTCCTCTCCTTTTTCTGTTTTCCCAACTGTTGTTCTGCTCTCTGTCACTGTATATTTGTTTGTCACTGTATATTTGTTTATATATTTGTTTGTCACTGTATATTTGTATTTTTGAGAATTTTATTTAAATGTAATTATACAACACATACTCCTTTTTGTGTGTGTGGGGTTTCTGGCTATCTCCACTTGGTGTAATTATCTTGAGATTTATCAATGTAGTTCCACAGATTAATGATTTGTTCCTTTTTAATAATAATTCAGCAATTCCTGATTGCTGAATAGGAATCATAAAAGGTACTTAGCAAATAACAGGTATTTGAAAATGAATTTTTAAACATATCATTAGGGGAAGAGTGGATAACAGGGATACCACTCTATTTCCATTGAGTAGGTTCACCTAGAAAGTCAAAATAGAAATCAGGAGATGGCATGGTAGAGGCTTTTGTTATCATTCAATATCTCTTTTCCCTTCTTTCACAGTATGGGAATAGAACTGTCTAGAATAAAGATTACATTTTCCAGCCAGTCTTTTGCACAGCTAAGTGTGGCCACATGACTAAGCTGTGACCAATATGATGTAAACAGAAAGGGTGTGAGAAACTTTTAAGAAGTTTCCTTAAAAGAAGGGGGGGTTTCTTTTCTCCCTCTTCCTCCTTCCTGCTGTCTGAAATGTAGTCATAATGCCTGGAACTTTAGCACCCACTTTGGATCAGAAGGGATCTTGAGAATGGAAGCCATTTCTGGCAGAACGATAAGGAGAAGAAGTCTGGGTCCTTGGAGACTATCTACCTTAAGACTCCATGTATGAGAGAGAAATAAACTTTGATCTTGGTTAGCTTTTTAAAGACTCTTTTGTGTCTTTCTGCTTCTTGAAGCCAGAACAATCCTTGTTAATACAGTGGTAAGGATAGAGTTAGAATAAGAGGGAGTTTGATGTTGCTGAAACATCATTTCAATCATGCTAATGTGTCCATCTTCACTTGTGGGATGTTTCTGAACAGAAACTCAACATCAGCTATTGGAATCTCTTTAGGTGAATTCTGGAGAAACCCTGACAAATGATTGTTAACAATTCTCCTTTTCTCAATCATGCAATTTACTCCCGTCTTTTTGTAGCCATCATCAACATTAGACTTGTTAGAATTATAACTTATTTTACATTTATTTACAGTTAACTTGGTGGCTCATTGGTGGGATATGGGGTTAGACTAATCTCGTTAATTTTTTTTAGAAATCATAGTTATGGTGACTTATGTGGAAATATTTTCTATAGATGTCTGGTTTCATTTATCATGTGTGAATTCTTATGTTTAATTCCTAGTTATGTTTAGCTTGTGATTCTCTTTTTAATTTTTGAAATATTTCAAACATACAGAGGAGAATGTATGTTCAGATGTCAGATATCTGGCAAACATGACTCTGTAGAATAGTAGCTGTCAGCTTTAGTTATTTATTTAGCAGCGAAATCCTTTTTCACAAACTACCGCTGTATGCTCAGACTTCCTGGTGGCTCAGATGCGGGAGACCCGGGTTTGATCCGTGGGTCGGGAAGAGCCCCTGGAGAAAGAAATGGCAATCCACTCCAGTACTATTGCCTGGAAAATCCCATGGACCCAGGAGCTTGGTAGGCTACAGTCCAAGGGGGTTGCAAAGAGTCGTACGCGACTGAGCCACTTCAATTCACCTCACCTCACCGCTGTATGCAGGGCCCCATTATATAAAATATCAGAACTTTTCTGGTTGCAGTGCAAATGGAGGGCTTGGTGGCTCACTGGGTAAACCTTCCTCATCCCATCCCCACTGTGAGGGCTCTGGAGATGTGCTCGCAGTGCATGAAGGCCATGTGAATGTAGCTGAGTACGCTCAAGACTGAGAAAGCAAGCTAAACACTGCTCTGTTCAGTGCCCAAGTGTTTAAGCCCATAAGTTTAGTTCATAATGGAACCTGTAAGACTCTCATTCCGATGGCTGTGCTCTGCTTCTGCTCACAGTCCCAGCAAGCTTTGTAGTCTGGTTTCCCAGTCCTAGAAGTCTAGAACAACTCAGAGGGAGAAGACAGTCAGACACGGCAGTTAGACCAAAGAGGGGTAGCTAGGATGTTTGAAAAGGCAAACATAACGCATTGGAAACTGCCTTCTGAGGTCGTATAGGGTAGATGCAGTCTTCCTAATATAGTCCAGTGAGTCATGAAAGCATGATTTCATATATTTTATTATGCGTATGTGTGTGTATGTATTTAGTGAGAATGGGTGTGTTGTACAGCATATAATATTGGGTTGGCCAGAAAATTCATTTGGATTTTTCCAAAACATCATATGGAAAGCCTGAATGAACTTTTTGGCCAACTTATTATATAGTATGTATATGCATAGAGAAGGCAATAGCACCCCACTCCAGTACTCTTGCCTGGAAAATCCCATGGATGGAGGAGCCTAGTAGGCTGCAGTCTATGGGGTCGCTAAGAGTCGGACACGACTCAGCGACTTCCCTTTCACTTTTCACTTTCATGTATTGGAGAAGGAAATGGCAACCCACTCCAGTGTTCTTGCCTGGAGAATCCCAGGGACGGGGGAGCCTGGTGGGCTGCCGTCTATGGGGTCGCACAGTCGGGCACAACTGAAGCGACTTAGCAGCAGCAGCAGCAGCAGCATACACATACAATATTTTGCTTAGTGTTTATGATGATGGCTCTGAGAAGAAAAGCCTCTCAACTCTCATGTTTCATAATTTGTTTTGGAATAAACATATACTTATGAAATAATTATCATATGCTAGGTGCAGTTCTAGCGTTTTATCTCATCGCCCTCTGTGCTACGTTATGAAGTAGGGGCTATCCCCAGAGACACAGAGAAGTTAATTTCTTGCCCGCGCCACTCAGTGAGCCTGTGTAGGAGCTGGGATTCAAACCCAGGCATCCTGGCTCCAGGGCTCACCTCTTAATAGATACCATATCTTAGGAGAATTTCCCATATGTAAATAAGAAAGCGCAAACATCTAATAGCTAGCAATTTTTCAGTTGTCTGGAAAACTCACTTATCCAAGAAGTGGGAAAATCACTTATCCTTCAATAATCCTGGGTCAATGAAAGAACAAACTGAATCGAATCTGGAACCCTGGTTCCCTAATGTCATATTTAACATACTTTCCCCTCTGCCTTGTGGCTTTCCAGGACGGCTCCAGAGAGGCAGACTTAACTTGGGCAGGTCTGGGTAACCAAAAAATACCCCACAGACAGAGCTGGCGATGGACGTGGCACATGTGGACCCGAACTGCCTGCAAGATGATCGCATTTTCGTTTATAGTATTGTCATCCTCCTAGTGGTTCAAGAGGTGTTTTAGAGTTGCCATAAAGGCTACTGTAATTTTTAGAGGCATTTTCTTTCCGGCCTATGTTTATATATTGTGGTGGAGGAGTCAGAAGGCTTCAAGCTTCAAAAGCGAATCCTGTTTCAAGTTATGAAAGTGCCGGGATGTGGGCTGCAGTTTAGCATGTGTTGCCTCAGGCACTGGGATTGGCCTGGCTTTCTGTCCAGCTTTGGTTGCTGTTCTTTGTACTCTGGGATACAGCAATTGCCTTGGCTTTTCCTGTTGTTATGCCTGTAGGTATGGACTCATTTCCACATTTCTGGAATAAAAATTATTTCAAGGGCAACTTTCAATTGTAAAAGGTCCATACATTCTGAGGGAAACACAGAAGCATGTTTTCTTACGGGGCTGATGTCTTAATCAGTTTGCGCGTGAGTGCTAAGTCGCTTTAGTCATGTCCAATTCTTTGCAACCCCATGAACTGTAGCCCTCCAGGCTCCTCTGTCCATGGGATTCTCCAAGCAAGAATATTGGAGTGGGTTGCCATGCCCTCCTCCAGGGGATCTTTCTGACCCAGGGATCAAACTTGAGTCTCATGTCTCCTGCTTTATCAGGCAGTTTCTTTACAACTAGCACCACCTGAGAAGTCCATTTCTTTTTCATAAGGGGCACTAATCTCCCCATAAAAGTTCTACCCTCATGACCTAATAACTTCTCAGAGGCTCCACTTCCAAATACAGTTGAATGGAGTGGGTGGTTAGGGCTTCAGTATATGATTTTTGAGGGTAAACAGACATTCAGTCCACAGCTGGAGTGCTAATTTATTATACATTTTTTCCTTCAGTGTTATTCTCGTGATTGCCGTAAGCAGATGGGTCACATGCAACATATTACATACACATACACATGGTCCGTTAACCAGGCTTTAAGGCAATTACTCTTCCTACTCTTTTGGAAAAGACAAGTCAAAATAAAGATGCTCAGCACATTTGCTAAACTCTTCAGTTCAGTTCAGTTCAGTTGCTCAGTTGTGTCCAACTCTCTGCCACCCCATGAATCGCAGCATGCCAGGCCTCCCTGTCCATCACCAACTCCTGGAGTTCACTCAAACTCAGGTCCATCGAGTTGGTGATGCCATCCAGCCATCTCATCCTCTGTCATCCTCTTCTCTTCCTGTCCCCAATCCCTCCCAGCATCAGAGTCTTTTCCAATGAGTCAACTCTTTGCATGAGGTGGCCAAAGTACTGGAGTTTCAGCTTTAGCATCATTCCTTCTAAAGAACACCCAGGACCAATCTCCTTTAGAATGGACTGATTGGATCTCCTTGCAGTCCAAGGGACTCTCAAGAGTCTTTTCCAACACCACAGTTCAAAAGCATCAATTCTTTGGTGCTCAGCTTTCTTCACAGTCCAACTCTCACATCCATACATGACCACTGGAAAAACCATAGCCTTGACTAGATGGACCTTTGTTGGCAAAGTAATGTTTCTGCTTTTGAATATGATATCTAGGTTGGTCATAACTTTTCTTCTAAAAGAGTAAGCATCTTTTAATTTCATGGCTGCAGTCACAATCTGCAGTGATTTTGGAGCCCCCAAAATAAAGTCTGACACTGTTTCTACTGTTTCTCCATCTATTTCCCATGAAGTGATGGGACCAGATGCCATGATCTTAGTTTTCTGAATGTTGAGCTTTAAGCCAACTTTTTCACACTCCTTTTTCATTTTCATCAAGAGGCTTTTTAGTTCCTCTTCACTTTCTGCCATAAGGGTGGTGTCATCTGCATATCTGAGGTTATTGCTAGTTCTCCCAGCAATCTTGATTCCAGCTTGTGCTTCTTCCAGCCTAGCGTTTCTCATGCTAAACTCTTAGGAGAATCAAGTTCCTGATAATTTCTTAACCATACCATAGTGTTTCAGGCAATTTTATTTAATCCCCTCTTTCCCATACATGCTTGCCTGCTGAACTTCTGTTCACCTTACACATCTTGATTTCTATGTGATCACTTTTGTGCTGTTTCTGAACACTGAACATATCTCTACTATAGAATGTATCTCAGGGAGTAGTCATATTTGCTATGTATACACTGCCTTTATTTGGATGTGAGTTTTATGAAGGTAGGATTCATAACTTATGTATCACCATACCCTCTTGCACATAGTAGGTGTAGTGTGCACAATTCTAAGGTGGCCTCCAAAATCCAGCCCCTCCCCAGCATACATGTTTCTCCTTATGTGTAGATGGAACCTTTGAATATGAGAGATGTCATACCCCTTCTAGGTTATATTATACAGCTAAGGCAAGGAGTTTGGAAAATGTAATTAAAGTTCCAAATCAGTTGATTCTGAGTTAATCAAGAGGAGGGGATAGATATAGGGTGGGCCTGTCCTAATCAGGTGAAGGCCCTTAAAGATGGACTGGGCCATCCGTGAAGGATGAGACTCTCCTGCTGGCTTTGAAGAAGTAAGTAGCTATGTTTTAAGAACGTGGCCCTGCTTGGCAAGGACCCAAGGGTGGCTTCAAGGACTTAAGCGCAGTTCATGGCCAAAAGCTATCAAGAGAATGGAGATACCTACAGTTGTAAGGAAGTGAATGCTGCCAACAAGCTTAATGAACTTGAAAGTGCATTCTTCCTCAGTTCAGCTTCCAGATGAGGACATAGAGTGACTGACACCTTCACTCAGTCGTGTCCAACTCTTTGAGACCCCATGGGCTGTAGCATGCCAGGCTTCCCTGTCCATCTCCAACTCCTGGAGCCTACTCAGACTCATGTCCATTGAGTTGATGATGCCATCCAACCATCTCATCCTCTGTCATCCCCTTCTCCTCCTGCCTTCAATCTTTCCAAGCATCAGGGTCTTTTCCAATTCCAACCTTCTGAGAGCCTGAGCAGAGACCCAGTTTAGCCACTCCTGGATCCCTGATCCATGGAGACTGTGAGACAGCAAATTTATGTTGTAAGTCACATGCTATAGTGACTTATCATGCAATACTAGAAGATGAATGCAGTTAACACTGTATTGATCATATTTAAATGTTGGTCATATTTAAATATTGATCATATTCAATTTAATCAGGGGCTTGGAATATTTAAAGTGAATCTTCACTAAACTTTTGGTCAACACTGAGAGTGTGGACATCTTAGAGAAGAGAGTTGTTATTTCCCTTAGAGCTTTCCACACATTCAGTCACCTTCACACACTGCCAGGGTTTCCATAAATACCAGCTTCTGATTGTCTGGAAATAGGAAGTGAGATTCTCTTCAGCCATCATTCAGTATTCTTGGGAGATAGAAAGGATGAAAATTGATGTTGAAATGAGACCACCATCATTTTCTCAGTCTGCTCACTATGTACAGAGCTCAGGATGATTAGAAAATGTAAAACACATGTGACTGTCTTGAACCTCTTTAGTTAAACCATATTTACATAGATCAGTTTTCCCAAAGGACAGAAGTTAGCTGAACTTAAGCAATTAAAAAAAAAAAAAAGAAAGAAAGAAACCAACAACCAAACACAAAACTAGAACCTTTTGCAAAGGCCAAAAATATGGATGGGTTAAACCATATCAGATGTAATGGTTTGTTTTAAGAAGTGTTTGATTTGATGTCTATATACATGCATTTTTTTTTTTTTAGGTAGATGTAAAAGCAGAATTTGCAAGATCTTTAGCTGCTGAGATAGAAATCCAGTATAGAGGGTTTACCATCAGATCACTGATGACCCAGGTCAGGGATGTGCTCCTGGCTCTCCAGTCCATTCCAAAGCCACCTCAGGGACTGTAGCCACAGAGGGACCGTGAACGACTGAAGACAAAATTGGACAGCCCTGACCTTGTTGTTTCACCAAGAGCAAGTGCCCCAAACCTTGAAATACCACCTCGGGGGACCTTCCTTACTGTTCTGCCATGGGGAACAAAGAACAAACTTTCAGTCCTGGAACTTCTTCCCTCCCATTGCCAACATTTTCAATTTCATTTGCCCTTGACTAAATGTAACTTCCTGTTTCTAAGAAAAGAAGCCGAAAGAGCTTTTTGAAGGCCTCACAGACAGTCTCAGAAGGCTTCATGGGCAGCAAACAACTCTGAGCAAACAACAATTTGATGAGTTAAGTGTAAACGGATCAGAGACATATGGATTACATTTTTTGGGAAATACACATGGGTTTGCAATGTAAAGCAGGGCTATGGCGGGGGGGAGTGGAGAAGGGAATGCTTGGAAAAATGTGGTTTGGGTCTTGCCAATTGCAAAATGTTTGAAACAAATAATATGAGATGTTTTGCCCAGCCTAGAGTATGACTGGATTCACCGTTTCTTCTATTTATGTGTCATTTTTAGACTCGGCACTTAAGCCAGTGCTGGTTTGGGTCTTGGATAGATTTTTAAAAATACAGTTATTTAGAAATATTGTTGCATGTGACTTCTGTGTATCCTCTGAGTGTGAAGGGTGGGTAGTGTTGGGGAAGAATTGGGCATTTAGTAACATTTCTCTGAGGCTAAACTGCTCCTAAACCTGTTTCTACTTATGAAGGATCCCAGTCCAGGCTGTGCTAGTGAGGTGATGGGGCAGCTTGAGAAAGTCACTTAACTTTCCACCTGTCTTTCCACCTGTCAAATGGGGATAATATTACCCACGTCAGGGCCCACGAGGGATGAGATGTTGGATGATGTAGTGCTAGGAGTGCGGACTCAGGAGACATATTCCTGGGTTACTGTCCCAGCTCTGACCCTTCGTGAATTTGGGCAAATTCTTTCGCCTTTCTGTGCTTCAGTTTCTTCCTCTGTTCATGAGGGGAAAACTCTAGCCTCTACTACATAAAGTTACCTTGAGAATTAAGAGTTACTACACATGAAGAACTTAGCACAGTGCCTGGCACATAGTGTTTGACAAATGCTAACAATCACTACTGTTTATTATAATTTATCTTGTTCCATGGAGCCTTTGAATAATGTAGGAAGTGAGGAACTTTACCTTGAGCCGGAGGTAGGGCAATACCTCGCTGCATCTGCTGGAGTCACCTCCAACCTAACATTCCTTTTCTTACTGCTTCAGCCCGTAGATTAACTCAATTTCTCTCATCCCCAAATAAAAAGGGGTAGATTCCTCCACCTAAAATTAGGCTCATCTGTTTCTTCTTCCTGGGATAGAATGTTTTTTTCTCATCTTCTTTACCACTATCTATTATCCAGAGTCACTTTGCTCAAGAACCCAGCTAAATCATACTAGAATGGAGAGACTTCTGGGGGCTCAAATGGAGGAAAATCATGAACTCAGTTAGAGTTGTGTTGGTTTCATGCACTGTTTCTCTGTCCTTCTTGCATGTTAGAATGAACTGGGGAATATTTAAAAGGTAAGAGAAGTTTTCAGAGTGAAGAGTTTCAGAACTCTTCTAAGGCACAGCCAGGGCTGAGAACTGCTTTTAGCCAAGGCATTCAGTGGACATTAGAGGTGCTTCTTGTAATTTGTGACCCCTCCCTCTTTGAACTCACTGACTCTTTCTTTGGAGGCCAGAAAGGGCCTGGTTTCTGTCTTCCAGGTAGCAGGCAGGCTTTCCCTCTTGAGGTTGGCAAAAGCAAGGCCACTTCCTCTTGGAATCCCAGGTGGGTTTTAGATCAGAGTTGCGGCTGGCCTCTGGTGGTTGGTCTCCCCCACCCCCGCCCCCAGCTCTGGTCTGAGGGACTTGTCTGAATCCATCCCTTCTTGCCTACCTACTGCTTTCTAGCTGCTGTTTCTCTGTGTGTTTCTCTCTTGATCAGCACAGTTCCATTTCGTCCTGTCCTTTTTGCTTCTTTAAACATAGTCCTAGAGGCTGTGCAGTGGAGTGAAGAAAGAGGGGACTTGGCTTGGGCCTGAGTTTAAGTCTCTCCTTGGCTGTTTAAATCTCTCCATGTTACTTAATCTCTCTGGGCCTCAGCTCCACGTTTGTAAAACAGGAATAATTTAGATGAATCTATTGGTGTGAAAAAATTCAGGGAGATAAGGCCGGAGTGATGGTTGTGGTGGAGGCAGCAGGTGACTGCAGTGGTAACTGACGGTGGTTTTGGTGATGATGGTGGCAGTGGAAGTGATGGTGGTAGTCATGGTTTTGGAAATGGTGATGGTGGTTTGGTAGATGGTGACCACGACAGGTGGTGATGATAGTGATCAAAGTTCAATCAAGAAAGCAGAAGCCGGTAGAAAAAGCTGTTCAGAGGAACCACATGGAAGCAAAAACAGAAGGTCTTTGCATTTGTTGAGACCATGGGAATAGTTGGTTGTATTAGTTAGCTTTGGATCGGGAACAGCACAGCTATTCTGAGTGGCACAGAATAAAGGATTCACTAGAGAGATTAGACTTACGCAGTATGAAAAATAGTGGCAAAGTCTGTGCAAGTCTGTTGCCTCTGTGTCTGGTGTGGGACCTAAATCTTCTGCAGACCAACAGGGCCTGCACCTGGGACAAAAGTTGGATGTGAAGTGGGAGAGGACAGGAACAAACTGGAATGTGCCTCTGACTCTCACAGCCTCCAGGCTTGATTCCACAGGTGATGCACAGGAAACACGGGTGCCTGTTGTCACAGAGCTGAATGTGTACCCAGCTCAGGGCTTGGAGAGGCTGGGGGAGATCTGGTTGGACCTGGATCTGCTGTGGACCCAGCTGATGTCAACAGTGCCGAGGTGGGCCGGCAGGGCTGTGACAGCATGTGTGAGCTGCTGCCTCGCCTGATCTCTGGAACATGATGGCCATTGCTTCATTCCACCTTCTAAATCTGCAGATTTCTCTTATTGCCAGCCTTGATCTGGAGCCATACAGGAACTCTAGGAAATGTAGTTCCCAGATGTAGTTTCTGCTCTGTTCACATGACACGGCACAAGGTCAGTACAGTGTCTGACCTTGTGTAGAAAGACAGATTGCAAGCTTCAGTCCTTGGGGTGGTCTGATAATGTGGGGAAGTAGAGCTGTGCTGAGAGGATGCTGAAGACTGGCCAAGGGAGCCCTTTGCATTTGCAGCTCAAGGGACAGCCTGGCTGTTTCATCTCATCCCCTCTTCCCCACCAACCGCTGAGGGGGACCATGTCTTGTACCCATCCTTGATTTCACAACCATGGCCTGGATAAGGCTGCAAACACCTGGCCCTCTTTGGGATCCTGGTGTGCCTCTGGCTTCACTCCAATGCCTCGTTAAATGGCTGTTTTTCTTGGCATTGACCCTACTATCTGTTTCAGTATCTACTCCTGAGAAGACCTCCAGCTGGACCTGTAGGTCTCTTTGGTGGGCAGCATCTTCAGGCCATGGGTGCTCTCTCTAGGGCCTCTGGTGCTCAGGGGTTACAGCCTTGGGGAAGTGTCTCCATTCTTCCTAATGCTTTGGCTTCTGAAGCCTTATGATAGCATTATAGCCTTGTTTCTATTTTGTAATTTGAAAATTTTCTGTATCAAAGATGCATGTAGAACTTGGCTTAACTATGCACTCTCCCACTTGGTTTGTCTGCCCTAACCTACATCAAACATGCATGGGTGATGGGAATGGAAGTAGCTGCTGCTGTGAAGTGAGTAGCTGGAGATTTGGTAGGCAGAGTCATATCTCCACCCCCTCTTTTTCTTTATTTACTATGCTACCTGATTTGTGGATATTTTCTCCAGCTGCAAGCAATTTACGCAAATTGTAAACTATGTAACTGCGGTAATCTCTCTAACTGTGACTAGAGTCTGAAAAATGACCAGTTGTCATCAGATTTGAAAGCCTGTAGAGAGGGTGCTCTCGCTGGTGGCCTCACACCGGATGCTTCTCAGATGGTGGATAAGTTATTGTGATTATCTGCACCTCAACTTTCTCATCTGTAAAATGAGCAGGTTGCCTGACATTTCATGCTGTGTTCCTTGAAGCCCTGGTGTTACCAGAGGACTCACTGGGAATTTGGCAAGGGGAAGAGCACAGGGTCCAGGCCTCCCTCATCTCAACTCAGCTAGCAAAGAGCCACTTTGTAAAATATGTAAATATGTCTGTTTTACATATTTGGATTGCTGGTCAGCAAATAAATCTCTCCCCCTTGGAGCAGACCGCAAGCCCCTGGTTTGGGGCTTGGCCATGTGATTTACTTTGACTTACTTTTGAATTACTTATGGAATGTGAGAGGACGTGATGCCAGCACAGGCTTGAAACGTGTGTTGCTTGGTTTGGCTTGCCTCTGTGCTCTTCCATTTACTATGAGAATGTGCCTGCAGGTAGCTGCTGGTCTAAGAAAATGAAAGATGTGTGGAGCAGGCTAGACCCAACCCATAGCCTGAAGCAGGATTTCTCCGGTCAAGTCCCTTCAAGATCAACCTATCAATCTGCAGATCTGTAAGCAAAGAATAAATGTTGTTAAAAGCATTGTATTTGGGGGTAGTTGTTACACAGCATCATTGCAGCCATAGCTAATACAGTTTACAAATATGTTTTAGGCAGTAATCAGATTCTTTAGTTTAAAGCAAGTTTGAAAAGCACTGGCTTTGCTGATTCTCCAGCTCCTCCACTCAGTTCTAACATCCTATGTTTCTTCCCCTTTGTGTATATAGGAGAGAGAGGGAGAATAAAAAGGTTTTGGAAACAAAGAAAAGAAAACAGAAATTGTAAGTTTTTCTTTTTGAAGGAAGAGGGGGTTTGTAAGGGAGTAGAGGTAGGTACATTCTCAGTTGTACTGTGCTTAGTTGCTCAGTTGTGTCTTACTTTTTGTGTCCATGGGATTGTCCAGGCGAGAATGCTGGAGTGGGCTGCCATGCCCTCCTCCAGGGGATCTTCCTAACCCAGGGATCAAACCCAAGTCTCCTGCATTGCAGGTGGATTCTTCACTGTCTGAGCCACCAGGAAAGCCCACATCCACAGTTAAAGTATGTTTTATTTCTTCTCTGAATCCTCAAATAAACAGCTTTCTCTCCTGGCATCACTTCATACTGTTACATTATTTTGTTCCTTTTAGTGTTCCATTTGCACAACCTCTGAAATCCCAGGAAGAAGGTGAAAGAATAACATTGCACATAGCTCTGGGTTGTGCTATATTTATTTCGGGATGGGCCATTCACTTGGGCTTAACCTCATACTGACCTCTCTGATTCCAGACAAGACAGCAAATCTTTGCTAATAGATTCAAAATCATAGCCTAACTAACAGAAACAGCTTACTTCCTGAGCCAAAGATGTTTTCCATTCTCATTATTTGTGTCTGTGGTCCAGGGAGATAATTTTGAAGAATTCATACACAACTTTACTGCTAAAGTGCATGTGTGGATACCCTGGGGTCTCAAACAATTGCACTCCACCCCAAACTCTGGGTAGATTAGCTGAAAGATTGAGGGAGAAGGAAGGTTTTAGTCTATTTTCAAACTCAGTTTTCCTTTAATCCTTTGCAACGTGGTTTCATTGTATTCTTCAAGTTTTGAGAACATCTCAAATGTAAATGTAAAACCATTGTCCAAAGCCAAGAATAAAGGGATATTTGGAAGGCCTCTATAACAGATAATTGAAGGATTACTATATTTTGTTTGAAGGTAGGTAGCCTCTGAAATGGCAGCCCACTCCAGTGTTCTTGCCTGGAGAATCCCAGGGATGGGGGATCCTGGTGGGCTGCCGTCTATGGGGCTGCATAGCGTCGGACACGACTGAAGTGACTTAGCAGCAGCAGCAGCCTCTCCAAGGATGCACAGCATTTTGGGTCAAATGGTGGAAGGATGGTTCTATTCCCCAGAAAGAGTCTGTATGGGGTTCAGAACCCCAGCACAAGGCAGGCTAGGCTGGGTTTGAGGCCATCTCTGCCATCAGCCCATGCTCAAGTTGTGTCTTACACTGATGGCCATCTGAATGTGGGTATCAAGTGATGCGCCGGCTTGTTTGTACTTTGAGGACAACAGAAACTGCTTAATATTTAATGCCAGAAATTGGCACTGCCTGTGCATGAGGAATTCTGCTGTTGTGCTATGGAGGACCTGAATCTATGATTCACAGTGCCATGTAGGACTTGAGGAGACGATTTATTTTAGGTTGACTAAAGAGTATCTTTGAGAAGGAAATGGAAACCTACTCCAGTATTCTTGCCTAGAGAATCCCATGGACAGAGGAGATTGTGGCTTACAGTCCATAGGGTTGCAAAGAGTCGGACATGACTGAAGCAACTTAACACACAACACACAAAGAGTATCTAGAAAACCAAAGTGTAAATAATTGTATTTACTGATTGCCAGGAGATTTAAAAATAAAAGCCCTTTTTTTGATACTCTACAAGAGTGAAAGAATATATACCTATTTAACTAATAGAAGATCAGCCCTGGGATTTCTTTGGAAGGAATGATGCTAAAGCTGAAACTCCAGTACTTTGGCCACCTCATTCGAAGAGGTGACTCATTGGAAAAAACTCTGATGCTGGGAAGGACTGGGGGCAGGAGGAGAAGGGGACGACAGAGGATGAGATGGCTGGATGGCATCACTGACTCAATGGACGTGAGTTTGAGTGAACTCTGGGAGTTGGTGATGGACAGGGAGGCCTGGCGTGCTGCAATTCCTGGTGTTGCAAAGAGTCGGACACGGCTGAATGACTGAACTGAACTGAACTAATAGAAATGGAAGATGGAATTAAAAAGAGAAAACCAATTTAGATAAAGGCAAGCAAATAGGGCTTCCCTGGTGGCTCAGTTGATAAAGAATCTGTCTGCAATGCAGGAGATGGGTTGGGAAGATCTCCCTGGAGAAGGAAATGTAACCCACTCCAGTATTCTGGGAAATTCGATGGACAGAAGAACCTGGTGGGCTACTGTCCCTGGGTTTGCAAAGAGTCAGACATGACTTGGCAACTAAACAACAACAAGAAATATATAGATAAACTGTGGGGCAATAAGTTGATGTAATGTTCTACAGCTATTAGAATAATAGCAATGAAGACATGAAAAGTTGTTTGTAGTATCAGGAAAATCAAAAAGCAGAAGAGGAAACATGGGTGCCTTAAAATATGTACGGGTGGAAGGAGATTAAAATGGAGCATTTGAAAATGAAAATGATTGAAAGAGTAATAGGATCATGTGTTTTGTTTTTCAGTAATATATGAAATGTTTCTACAATATTGTGAAAAATATATATAAGTAATTGAGAAAAGTGAATTGGCACAAGAAAAGCCTCTTATGGTTTAAGAATCAAAGTGAGGCCTGTAGGCAGAAGAGGAAATTGCCTAGATATCAGGGAAGGAAAGTTTGCTATTTCAAAACAGAAATGACTGTTGTAGCTTCTCTGTGTGCTGGGATCAGTGGGTTTCATGCCAGGAGAAGGTGGTTTTTTGTTAAGGAAACTTTATTAAACAGAGGAGAAAAAGAGGGCCTGAAGCCACCAGGAAAGGAGTGTTCAGATTTAAACATGTCTACATTATAAAGTAACAGAACTTTTCCATTTTCCCTTGGTGGTTTGTGAGTAGAGGGAGACAGGGAGATTGGAGCCTGGACAACTGGGAAAAGATAAACAAGAAAAGATCCAGTTAGAGAGCGTGAGAGTGGTGGGGATAGAATAGCAACTTTAAGGATACTGGTGACCAATTTCAGTTTTAAGCTATTTTCTCTTATGTTTTCCCCCAAATTCAGGCAAAATATTTGGAGAATGAGCGGGGGAGGGGGTAGTGTCTGAGGGAGGGGAACACTCACAGGTGCACATGAAAACCATAAATGCAGGAGGCTGGTTGGTGAGTGTGGACCAAGAAGTCCCTTTAAGGGAGAATTTAAGCGTGGGGTGGCCCAGCCATGAGTCTCTTTGCCCTGCCCCCACTTAGGTGTCTGGAGGAGGGTACTCTCTTCCCATGGGATAGAGTTCAGGCCATTCGTTTGGATGTTAAAAGTGTTCCGGAGTCCAAGTTCACTCTGCTCACTGCACAAGAGGTCAATGAATCTGAGAGAAGAGGTGTTGAGGCAAGGAATACGACTTTATTTGGAGAGCTGGTTGACCAAGAGGATGGCAGACTAAGGTCTCAAAATAATCATTCTGTCAGAGTCCGGCTGCCAGGCTCTCTCATGGGTCAGAGATGGGGGAGAGGTAAGAAACCAAAATAAAAAGGCCATTAATCTTGCAAATATCTCCAAGAATGGGAAGCCTCAGGCAGGGGGATGTGTTAGTTTCCTCCTTCCTGCCAAGTACAGGTGGACAGGGTTCTGAACAAAGGCACTTTAACAATCAGGCAGAGGGGCAGGATTCTTTGAGGCAGGCCATTATGTATGGTTATAATAACAAAAGCAGCGAAATGCAAGTCAAAGAAACAGTTTCACATGGAGTCAGAACTGACTTCTCCCTGCAACGAAAGAAAGCTGATACCTTAAGATGGACATTCAGCGTTCACTTACACAGCGTGGTCTGAGGGGTCCTGACCAGAGGTTACCTTTTCCCTGTTGAACTCTGGAGCTTTGAGTTGCTTCCTCACCATCGTTAACAGTACAACTTTTTTTTTTTTTTGTAAATGGACACCACACAACCTAGGAACTCTGCTGTTTTAGGTATGCCAAGGTTTGGGGGAAAGTCCTGCCTTTCCACAAAGGCCTTAGGGAGAATGGTTTTGGCAGATCGTTTAGCCACGTGGGCAGGAGGCTGGGCAGGTTTTGATGGGTGGTGGGTGGGGAGGGAAGGAATAACAAATGGACAAAAGTAAGAGTGATTCCAGGGCCCTGAGCTGGGCAGTGTAGTGGGGTGGGTGGAGGTCGTGGCAGTGGAAGGAACAGGAAAATGGGAATTGTATCTAGACCCTGACTCCTGCTCCCAGGGGACCTTGTGACAATGGGCCTTTTAGAAATGGTGCTCAACTTAAAGACTTGTAGAATAACAACCCTGTATGGCCTCCGTGGGCCACGGTGGGTGAGGGTAGATGCTGTCTGCCCCGGGTGCCGGCCATAGAGGAGGAGGAGTGGGAGGGAGTGCGTTGCCTGGGTGGGGTCTGACAATCTGTATCACTGACAAGTGCCCTAGTGATGCTGATACTGCTGATGGGGGTGGGGGCTCACACCCGCCCACATTTAAAAACAGTAATGAAACAAATCTCCTTTTATCATCACCATGTGCCAACAGTTCCAAGCACTGTGGTGATAAAATACCCCCTCCCTGCTGGGACAGCTGCCACATCCCTGTCCCTGGTCTGCCTGGAGCAGCCAAAGAAGGGAATCCAGAAGGGGCTCATGCAGGAAAGAAACCTGAATTCCTCCACCTGGGAAATGAGAGACTTCTCAGGACCGGACTGGAAAAACATGAGCCTGGCCAAGGGCGGGACAAGGAAATTCTCAGAAGAC
This sequence comes from Nanger dama, assembly GCA_917880005.1. Lineage (NCBI taxonomy): Eukaryota > Metazoa > Chordata > Mammalia > Artiodactyla > Bovidae > Nanger > Nanger dama. The sequence continues at coordinate 2,869,894 of CAKJTW010000040.1, forward strand.
GGCAGCTGAGCAGAGGCTAAGCAAACTTCGGTGCCAAGTTGGTTTGGTGGCAGCTTGGTAAACAGGCGGCACAAAACAAAAGACAACGTAATCTCAGCTGTGATGGGGGAAAGCAGGCTAGCGCCTCTTTGGTGAAAGATGAGAGTTCTAGCTAGGTTTTGAAAGACCGTTCTAAGAAAAGCTGGGAAAGAAGCACTTGGTCATCCTATAGACCCTGGGGCACACCTCAGGGCTGGGAGGAAGCCAAGATCCCTTCTAAATCCAGCCGTGTATAAGGATGGAGGCCGATGAGGTTCAGATCAGCCATTCCCAGAGTGTGGTCCCCCTGCTCCCCCTGCCCCCAACCCCAGCAGCTGCAGCATCACTTGGGCATTTGTTAGTGACACAGATTCTCAGACTCCACCCAGACCTACGGAGTCAGAAATTCTGGGGCTGGGGTGAGTGATCTCTATTTTAATAAGCCCTCCTAGGGATTATGACGCCCGCTAGAGTTTGAGAACCGCAGAGTCAGGGTAGACGCTGGGGTTTATTTCCTCTGAGAGGTCATGACAGGTAACCTCCCCCTTATCTCCCTCAATCCAGGCACCTGAGGTTTGGGGGCTGTGAGGATGAGTGATAGAACAGACTTAGGGAAGAAGACATAGGGTTTTTTTTTTGTGTGTGTGTGTGAATGGCTTTAGTCAGCTACTGAATCTGTGGACTATATTGTGCAAAATTCCAAAGGGAGACACCTCAATAATTCCATTCCAGTGTCTGCTTGTTCTTTTGTTTGGAAATTTTAATTCAATGGTCTTACCCAATCCTTAATGTTTGGGCACGTTCTTCTAATTGTCTAACGAAATCCTTTCTACAATACGTGCAAATCTTGAGGGAAGGCAGCCCTAGAAGTGACAACATCACGGGGTTTTTGATCCTGATGTTCACAGAAAGAATGGGAAACGAGAGGGAAAGAGCTGCCCTGTAACTGGGCCCAGGCAGTCCCGTGTGTGGTGGACGCTCCTGGTCACTGGGGGAGGCCCTGAAGCATGAAGAGTGGCCAGTGTTATCACACCGTATTGGGAGGTTGAGTTAACGAGGCTGAGAGCATATTGGTTTTGAGAGTCAGACAGGGTTTACACAGGGCTTTCCTATTTATAAGCTAGATGACTTTGGGTAAGTTCTTAATCTACCCCGAGTCTCAGTTTGCTCATCTCACCCCTTCTGGGGTTAATTCAGCAGAGCATTGTGCTAAATCTGGGGGTGAGGTGTGATGTCCTTGTTCATTATGACTGGAAGGTGCCAGAGGGGGGCGCTAGAGAGGTGTGCAGGTGGCATTGCACCCCTCCCTCTACGAAACATTTGCCAGGCTTATTTTGTACTTGAACAATTTGACCTTCACCCTGAGGGCCTTACATGTAGAGCTGCTCCCGTGCAGTGCTCACAGGGTGGAGAGATGGTTATGAATTGATTTAACTGATTGATTAATGGCTGTGCTGGGTCTTCCCTAGTTGTGATGTCCGCTTCTCATTGCAGTGACTTCTCTTTGTTGTGAAACATGGGCTCTGGGGCATGAGAACGCCGTAGTTGTGGTGCACAGATTTGGTGGCCCCGTGGCATGTGGACCAGGGATCAACCGTGTCCCCTGCATTGGCAGGTGGATTCTCAACCACTGAACACCAGGGAAGTGCGGGCGTGTCAATTTAAACACCTTAGATCCTGGGGTGAGAGAGCATCCTGTTGACAAGGGTGTTCTCAGAGGCTTCCATGGCAATATCTCAGGTTTTGCAAACTTGTCACCACGAGTGGCATTGCCTCTACTGAGGGCAGAGGGACTCTGGTGGGTGAATGCAGCCCCTGCTCTGTGCCGATGGGCACTCATGGTCAGGAGGGCTGTATGTAAGAGTGAGCAGTCAGAAGGCAGATGTGAGTCATTGAAGGTCCTTGGATTTAAAGGCTACTGGGAGAGGTCAGTTTGTCAGGCAAGGTGTGCACTTATTCAAGCAACAGATCCCACAGACTGCCTTCCTCCTGCCTTCCAGGAACTGGTTAATAAGATAGGAGAGGCCCCATCCTCAACTTGCTCACAGTCCAAGGTGGTCCTGGGCCAGAGTTACCAAAATGTCTGCACTCTGTGTGAAAATGACCTGAGGGGGATTCTGGCCTCATGGGGTGTGCCTCCTCCCCAAAGATGTCTGTGTCCTAATCTCTGATTCCTGTTACGTTACTTTTTATGGCAAAAGGGACTCTGCAGATGTGATTACATTGAGGACCTTGAGATGGGGAGATTATTCTGCATCGATCAGACTGAATCACAAAGGTCCTTCGAAGCGGGTGAGGGAGACACAGAAGAGTCAGAAAGCTGTGTTTCTGTAGAAGAGAAGCGATGCCGTGTGAGAAGGATTCAGCCGGCTGTGGCTGCCTCTGAGGATGAGCTGAGGAATGGGGCCAACAGCCAAGGAATGCAGGCAGCTTCCGGGAGCTGCAAAAGGCCAGGAAACAGATTCTCTGCTAGAACCTCTAGGGAGGAGTGCGGCCTTGCAGAGACTAGATCTGAGGGAATTTGTTACAGAAGCCACAGGAAATATAAATGAGGCTCTGGGCCTGTAGTTAGGCCAAGGCTACCCATTTGTCCCTGAGTCTAAGAAGGGTCCCTCAGCCTCTGCGCCTGAGGTCTTGTGTTGGAACGTGAGTCTGACTTTGAGAGACTGGCTGCACTGAATCTCTGGAGGTCCTAGCTTGGGTGTGGTGGGAAGTGCAGGTCTGGAGGGCAGCCATGCTCACAGTCATCTGTGGAGATGCTCTCGGGGTACCAGAGAAACCAGCACACGTCAGGTGGCATGGAGAGATGCAGCCCCTGTGGAATCTTCCAGGTCTGTCTTGGAGCAAGTCAGACAGGAGAGGCCCAGACTTGCCCCTCATTACGCATCTCTCATCCCTTCCTGTCATGGTGGGAGCACAGGACTTAGGCTTGCTGCTGTCCCAGCCACATCACTTACCTGTTGGTGCAACCTTGGACAAATTAATTACCTTCTCCTAACCCCAGTCTTCTCACTTATACACATGCACATCGCCATGTTGTTATAAGGAAGGCCCAGACAGTAAAGAATCTGCCTACAATGTGGGAGACCTGGGTTCGACCCTGGGTCAGGAAGATACCCCAGAGAAGCGAATGGTTAACCCACTCCAGTATTTTGCCTGGAGAATTCCATGCACAGAGGAGACTGGTGGGCTACCGCCCATGGGGTCGCCAAAAGTCAAACACAACTGAGCGACTAACACTTTTTCACTTCAAGATAGTATATAAAGCACCTGGCACGTTACAGGAGGGTGAACTTTTCTGGAGAAGGACAATTGTGGGATTCTGTCCACTTGCTGAATGGTATAGAACCAAGCACGAGTACCTTCCTACTGACTCATGTGGGAGCCATGGTTGGTCAGAGACTTGGAGCTGCTGGGAGTGCAGCCAAACAGGTAGTTCACTTGCTTTGTTGTGGTTCAGTTGCTCAGTCACGTCTGACTCTTCATGACCCCATAGATTGCAGCAACACAAGGCTCCTCTGTCCTTCACTATCTCTCAGAGTTTGCTCAAACTCATTCATGTCCATCGAGTCAGTGATGCCATCCAACCACCTTATCCTCTGTCACCCCCCTTCTCCTCCTGCCCTCCATCTTTCCCAGTGTCAGGATCTTTTCCGGTGAGTTGGCTCTTCACATCAGATGGCCAAAATATTGGCGCTTCAGCTTCTGCATCAATTTTCTCCAGTGAATATTCAGCATTGATTTCCTTAAGGATTGTCTGGTTTGATCGTTTGATCTCCTTGCTGTCCAAGCGACTCTCAGGAGTCTTCTCCAGCTCCACAGTTTGAAAGCGTCAATTCTTTGGTGCTCAGCTTTCTTTATGGTCCAACTCTCATATCCATCCATGACTACTGGAAAAGCCATATATTTGATTAGATGAACCTTTGTCAGCAAAGTGATATCTCTGCCTTTTAATACACTATCTAGGTTTGTCACAGTTTTTCTTCCAAGGAGCAAGCGTCTTTTAATGTCATGGCTGCAGTCACTGTCTGCAGTGATTTTGGAGCCCAAGAGAAGAAAATCTGTCACTGCTTCTACTTTTTCCCCTTCTATTTGCCACAGAGTGATGGGACCAGATGCCATGATCTTAGTTTTCTGAATGTTGAGTTTTAAGCCAGCTTTTTCACTCTCCTCTTTCACTCTCATCAAGAGGGTTCTTCTTCACTTTCTGCCAATAGGGTGGTGTCATCTGTATATCTGAGGTTGTTGATATTTCTCCCAGCAATCTTTGTGCATGCATGCTAAGTCATTTCAGTCATGTCCAACTCTTTGGGACCCTATTGACTCCTACCAGGGATAACCCACCAGGCTCCTGTATCCATGGGATTCTCCAGGCAAGAATACTGGAGGGATTTTCCATGCCCTTCTCCAGGGGATCTTCCTGACCCAGGGATCAAACCCAGAAATCCTTTCAGTTCAGTTCAGTCCAGTCGCTCAGTCATGTCTGACTCTTTGTGACCCCATGAATTGCAGCACGCCAGGCCTCCCTGTTCATCACCATCTCCCGGAGTTCACTCAGACTCACGTCCATCGAGTCTGTGATGCCATCCAGCCATCTCATCCTCTGTTGTCCCCTTCTCCTCCTGCCCCCAATCCCTCCCAGCATTAGAGTCTTTTCCAATGAGTGAACCCTTCACAATCCTTAGCCCCTTTGAAATAGGATAGGGAAGTGATCTCTTCCTCCAGGTTTTAGGGAAGGACATGGGACAGAAAACTGCTCAGCCCAGGGCATAGCTGGAACTGGCTTCTTTGGGCCTCAGTGGTGGCACCAGTGGAGAAGGTGATCAGAGCAGCTTGATGAGCCCCAGACAGCACACCCAGCACCCGGGCCAGTGAGTCTTCAGGAGAACAGTCATCTTTCAGCCTCCATATAGGCCCCTGGGTGACACTGCCAGGCCTCTCCACAGCTGATCTATTTTCCTTTCACAGTTGATGTGCTTCTTTGGGGTCTGCAAGACAGGACACCTGAGGTCCAACCCTGACTCTAGGCAGCCCTTTGGTACCAGACACCCTAGAGTTGGATGAGAGCTGCTTGGGGAGGTGGCCCTGGAAAGGCAGAGGTGCCAAGCAAGCCTGTTTCTGGGGCTTTTCTGTCTGCACTCTCTCCCACCCCCTCCACCCAGCCTGCGGCAGCAGAGTCCCTCAGTCTGGACCCTCTTTCGTGAGCCCCTGTAAAGTGAGGCTTTACAATAGACAACCCAGAGGCCTGAGCTCCAAAACTTTCTGACTCCCTCAGTTTGAGGATGTTAGAATAAGAGAATGTTACAACTTCTTGATTTTGTCTTGACTTGCATTTCCACTGAGAATCCAGTGTTTCTGTGCTTACCATCACATTGCTCATTGCTGCTGCTGCTGCTAAGTCGCTTCAGTCGTGTCTGACTCTGTGTGGCCCCATAGACGGCAGCCCACCAGGCTCCTCCGTCCCTGGGATCCTCCAGGCAAGAACACTGGAGTGGGTTGCCATTTCCTTCTCCAATGCATGAAAGAGAAAAGTGAAAGAGAAGTCACTCAGTCATGTCCAACTCTTAGTGACCTCATGGACTACAGCCCACCAGGCTCCTCCGTCCATGAGATTTTCCAGGCAAGAGTACTGGAGTGGGGTGCCATTGCCTTCCCTGCACGTTGCTCATTAGCTACAGTTAACTGCCTTTCCAACTTTCCTGAGGTTTTATCCCTCACTCGATAGCAACGTTTCACAAACGAGTTTTTAAAAATCACCCACCAGTGTCATTTTGTGTCTTCTGTGAGTCATGGAGCTGAGTCCAGCTGTGGCCAACTGCGGGGCTCCTCTCACAGTTCCTCAGACACACTAGCCTCCAGTGGGTACTGCAACAAAGTCACAGATCACTACCTTCCGCTAGGACGTAGGAGTTGCTTCATGCTGGGAGTTTGAAATGACATGAAATTGGTACTAACTCTGCACTGTCCAGGGCCCATCCTTCCTCTCTGCCTCCTTTACCCACTTTAGAGCAGTCTGATAGCCCTAACGCAAGCGAAGTTGCCGCAGGATGTTTACTCACATTTTAATTTAGTAAAGGAGCAAATGTGAATGAGGCTTTTTAAAAATTGTTATTTGGGGGAGGGATTGTTTTTACACTACTTATGTGTACTTTGTATACCCTTTGGGCTATGTGGTTTTTTTTTTCAAAGAAGAATTACAATGGCCATTGGGAAAAGTATATCCACTGTCCATTAAAAGTAAGAAAGAGGAAAGAAAATTATCTGAATGTAAACATGAAGCATTTAGAAGATTTTTATTAATAATTTAACACATTATTATTAATAGTAAATAACAATTGGAACTTCGTTGCCAGTCCTGTGGTTAAGACTCCACATTCCCAATGCAGCGGGTCTGGGTTTGATCCCTGGTCAGGGACCCAAGATCCCACATGTTGCACAATATGGCCAAAATAATAAATAAGAATAAAACATCATCAATTTCTGAAAAGCCCAATAAATTAAAATAGTTAAAGTATTACATATTAATTTATAAAAAGATGGAATATAAGTTTTTGTACGAAGCATGGTTCTAGGCACTGTATAATTCTGTGGTGATGTCAAGTCTTTCTCTTTAACTCTCCAGATCTTTCTACCTTTCTCATCATTAATACAAATATATCATTCAGCTTAATGATGCTTATGTGGAGCCTTGAACAGGTGTCAGATTAATTTTACTTTAAATCAGTGGTTCTAAACTGGGGCAGTTTTGCTCCCCAGGGGACATTTGACAATGCCTGGAGAACCAAACTTGATGCTACTGATATCTAGTGGTAGAAGCTAGGGAGACTGCAAGATGTTTTATGAAGCACAGGACAGCCCCTTATCCCCACCCAATGAAGAATTACCCACGCTGAACTGTCAGAAGTGCTGAGGTTGAGAACCCTTGCCCTAAATCATGAATTCTTCACTGTTGGGAGCTCACTGGTATGAGTGCACTGAGTTTGGGCCCCAGAGATAAAAACATTTGAAAGTTTTTACTGTGGCTTATACCTACAAGATCAAACCCTATAATACTGCCTTGTCTTTGTAGACGATACTCAATGTTATTTGCTGAAAAAAATTCATCTTGATTCCTCTTTTGACTTGCTGTGTGACACTGGGTAGAGACCTAACCTCTCTGGGCTTTAATTTCCTCATATAAAACACAAAGTTTGCCATATATGATCTTGATGGTGCTTGTCCGTTTTCACGTTCTTTGCCCATAACTGTGAAGGAAGCACGTAGAAGTTGCCCTTCCTGTCTGCTGGGTGCTTATCGTCTAAGCTCCCTGCTCTGCCCCCTCCTTCAAATCAGGGTGACCTTCCCTCTTCCCTCCTCCCATTACCTGATCAATTTCTGGGCCTCTGTTTATGAAAATGATACAATCCTAAGGCCCTGGGGTTTCACATAGCTCTTGGTAAGTTAGAACTCGAATAAATATTTCATAGTTAAACCCAGAATAGCAACCTGGCTCCTCCCTCATATTAAACAGATTGAAAATTTCTCCACAGTGGGAAGTGGTGGGAAAAGAATATCTCAGCAATTGAAGACAGATGTGGATGTGACGGTTTTACCCTCCGTCTATATCAAAGGGACAGGCTCCCAAAGTGGATTCAAAGATGACCTGCCAAAATCAGCGCTTTGGTCCAGATAAATAGACTCAGAGGTAAAGCACGTGTATGTGTTTGCATTTTGGGAAGGAGTGGCTTTAGCTTCCCAGTTCTTGTTATGACTGCATCTAAACAAGCATGTTAATAAATCAGAACTCAGTTAATAAGCACAGTGTCTACATCAGTTTAATAATCTTGGCTTCTGACTTGAAGCCAAGTATGAGGATTGGAAAAAGTTGGTTGAAGCTGGTCCCTTCTGTGAAAGATAAAATTGGTGAAATATAAATATCTTTCTGAAAAGTTAAAAAGCCTTCTCATTCACAACTAGCCTCTGGAGACATTAATATAGACAGAACTCCGAAAGTCAAACAGTGACTAACCTTGTCCATAGAAATTTGTTCTTCTATTAATACAATGGATTTGCTAATAGTTGTTTAGTCTTGGCCCCTAATAGTGATCACAGGTGGACAGAGAAGTACTGAGCCATGAACTTGGAGAAGATTTGGAAAGCACTGACCTGGGGCTGCTCTCATTGGCCACTGACCTTTCAGGAGCCCATTCTCCTGCCCATCAGATTATTCTGGGCAGCTTTTCCCAAATCTGCCCTGTTGTGCAGAACCTGAAGGCAAAGCTGGCACTTGGAAACCCTGGTTTTATGAATGTCTCAGTTACAGATTTCTGGTCTTAATTATGGGGTTGGAGAAGTAATGTGTGTTTTATAAGATTAGATTTTATACCAGCTACTGTAATTGGCAGGGCTCTAGCTCTTTCAGAAGCAGCCTGGCAGCTGGGAAGAAATGACTTTATGTGATGGGGCAAGGAGTCATCGGCGTGCTTGGGAAAAGGCTTTTACAGAAACCTCTTTTTACTGTGTGCTATATGTGCTAGCTGAGGATTTTGACTTAGAGAGGAAAAAACGGTAAGTAAATGATAGAAGTGGGTCAGCTGTATTTTTAAAAGTTTGGAAGTTAATGATTTTATGACCATTCTGACAACTGTTCCAGCATAGGGTCTGTTCACAACCAGATGTTTGCCTCCTCCAGCGCGTGTTATCGAGGGTCTGTAACAGTCCCTGGGCCATGCAAAGGGGGTGCAGTGGTGAATCACCCAACATAGTCCCTGCACCCATGGGTCTTGCTGCCTTGTCTTTGCCCGGTTGCTTTCACTTAAATTATTGCTGTACAGTCTTTAGCATAGCAATTGTATCATTTGTTGATTGCCACAATAATATGTGAAACAAAGCATTCTGAAATGTAGTGACTGAAAAATCTTTTTTTTTTTTTTTTAATTAAGTCAGTTGGTTTGTAAGATGGCAGTTTAGGCTGGACTTGTTTGGGCAGTTCTTCTGGTCTTGGCTGGGCTCACTGGTATAATGGTTTCTAGTGGTGTTTAGCGGTTTCATCGCTAAGTCATGTCTGACTCTTTGCGACCCCATGCACTGCAGCCTACCAGGCTTCCCTGTCCATGGGATTTCCCAGGCAAGAATACTGGAGTGGGTTGCCATTTCCTTCTCCAGGGGGTCTTCCCCACCCAGGGATTGTACCTGAGTCTCCTGCATTGTAGGTGGATTCCTTATCAAATGAACCACCAGGGAAGCCCCTATGTTTTCAAGGGTTGGCTGATTTAGGATGGACTCCGCTGGGAGGTTCTTCTGGTATCAGCTGAGTTTACTCACATACCAGTCTGGAAGTTGATTGGCTGTTGGCTGGGGCAGTTGGAGTCACTGGGTCATATGTTTGGCATCCTCCAATGGGCTAGCTCTGGCATGTTTTCCAAGCAATCATAGATGAGCAGAAGCAAAAGTAGAAATACTTGAGCACTTCTGTTTAAGCTTTGGCTTACGTCAGGTCTGTCCAGTGTTCAAAGCAAGTCTCAAACTGATAATAAGGAGTGGGAAAATACGTGCCACCTTTTGGTTGGTAGAGCAGCCAAGTCACGTTGCAAAGGCCAAGGATCCAGAGAGGGGTGAAGTGCTGGAGCCATTAGAGTGATGAGTCTATCCCTGTGCTGGTCAGTGGTATGGTCAACATTGTTCTTTATTAGTAGTGAAGACAAATAGATGTATCTATGGTTATTTAAATATGTTCTCTCTTCAGTTTAAGATGAAATACTATTATCTTCAGTAAGGGAAAAATTTAGTCAAAAATATGTTTTAATGAAGGTAAAAGTACATGGAAGGAAAAAAGGTGACTTTAGAAAGTTTGGGATAGTGAGAGGATTTACTAGCTATGAAAGTGAAAGTGAAAGTGAGACTTAAGTTGCTCAGTCGTGTCCGACTCTTTGCAACCCTATGGGCTGGAGCCCACCAGGCTCCTCTGTCCATAGGATTCTCCAGACAAGAATATTGGAGTGGGTTGCCATTTCCTTCTCCAGGGGATCTTCCCGACCCAGGGGTTGAACCTAGGTCTCCCGCCCTGCAGGCAGATGCTTTAATCTCTGAGCCACCAAGGTTTACTATGAAAGGATGGAGGTAAAGGTCGAAAGTTAGGTTGGAAATAGATTGTGAAGGACCTTGACTTTCAAGCAGAGGAATCTGGACCTTTTCTGATAATGTGAGTAATGCACACATGCTAAGCTGCTTCAGTCGTGTCTGATTCTTTGCAACGTTATGGACTGGTGCCCACCAGGCTCCTCTGTCCATAGGATTCCCCAGGCGAGAATGCCCTCCTCCAGGGGATCTTCCTGACCCAGGGACTGAACCCATGTCTTTTATGTCTCCTGCATTGGCAGGCGGGTTCTTCCCACTAGTACTACTGGGGAATCCCCAGTGTGAGTAATGGGAAATGTTAATATTAAAACAAAAGGGGTGGAAATTGAAAATGACTTTGGAGTTAAATACTGTCAAAGTGTAGACTCATCTAACTACCTGTTTTCAGCTTTTATTAAAATGCTGACATCAGTGGGTGGATGGAAATGCTGTAGTGTGGGGGTTTGGTTCCATAGAGTTTACATGAAACCAAGTACCCCAGTTCACTCACCTGGTTGGTCTAACAGCTTTGCTCTTTTTTAAAACCTTCATGTGAACGTGTGTGTTTTTTTTGCAAGGGGAGCAAGGTAAGTATCGATAAGTTGAATGATAAGTTGATGATTGTCTTCTCCGAAGGCAGGAAAAACATTTTTAAATAAACAATAAATTCTACCATTAGCACAGCAAGATAGATCAATCTCAGTCTCTATACTTAAACCTAGTAAATTATGGGATTCTGAAATGTTCATTAGTATGTTGATAATTTTTACAAGTTACTTTACAGGGTTGAAGTTCATGCTCAGCCAAGCTTTTCCAAAGTTGACATTTGTGATCGAGACAAAACATTTTTCTTTTTCTTTTTGTCAAACTGAAGCAGCAAGATCATTGCAGTTGAACTATGATTCTCAACTTGGGCTGTACATTAGAATCATCCAGGGAACTTAAAAAAAAATCCAGTTTCTAGAGTCTCTGAGTTTAGGACCCAGGCGATTCTAGTATACAAGCAGGAGTAAGAAACAGAACAATGGGCAAATAAACAGAGTCTCAGTTTGTGAACATCCCTGGGTTGGGCTTTTTCTCTGCTGGGGCTTTTAACTTTCACAGTGTGTTTTCTGCCAGTGCCTTTGCACTGGAAGAACCACCCCATCCCTGACTCTAATCCTCTCTGTAGCTGTGGTTTTCCCAGGAAGCCACTACAAAGCAAAACAGATTCCTACAACTGTGCTTTGCATTATCCTCTATCGGTTTCTGCTGCCTACCTACCGGCTTGCCTGTTGCTGTCTGCTCCTGGTTACCCACGTGTGAGGTGATGATGCAGATCAATGCCAGGGGGCTCCCGGAAGGCTGGCACACTGGGTACTGTGACTGGTACCCATGAGCCTGCACTTAGTCCCTTTCAGTCAGGCTTGCTCCTAGGGTGTCATGAGGACACGACAAGATAATGCATATGCAATGGCGGATTGAATGGGCTGGACTCGCTGGGGAGAAGCTGAGTCACGTTATTCTTACTCATCACTGCTTTTCGCATGAGTTCATTTGGCTTTTCCTTCCCTGTCTCTGGGAGATTCCATAGATGTTTGGTTACTCTCAGATATTTTAGTCTTGCTTTCCAGTATTGAAATATTACGATTCAACTAAAAATTTCAAGTTTTTAAATTTTTTCCTCTAATTCAGAACTCTAGGTCTGAGCAAGCCTTGGGGACTTGCAGTGGGGAAGGGTAGGGTGTATTTTGTTCTCTGTTTTCTCTTATTGTTCCTTTCCTTTTCTGCCACTTATGGTACTGCTGTTTGTTCTTTGGGGTTTTAGTCCAGTATTGATATAGTTGAATTCTGGGGCTGAGGCCCTCTGGGTGTCAGTTCTCAAATATTAGCACTCTCTCTTGGAGTACTTTCATAGGTCTTAAGAGATCTCCTTTCCCTAAAGTGGTATCAGGCACTGCCCACTGACTATCTTATTCTCTGACTTGGGGGCTTACTCTCCTATTGACCAGGTATGGTTCTCCTCGTTTACTACCAATCTCCTCTTCTCTCTGAGCTTCTGATTGTGGAATCACCTTACCTCTGGGGCCGGATCCTTTCAAGGTGGCTCAAGAATAGCTCTCCTCCATGGTGTCAACTGCTCCTGGGAGACATTTTTGTATTCTTTGCCCACCCGATTCTGGAAGGGCAGGCTGCACGCAAATTTTTTCATGTCCTGCTCTGGTTGTGGTGCTCTGTGGCTCTATTTCTATAGCTTCTTGATTATCACGCAGTTGGGCCAAGAGTTAATCTCTCTTTCAGTCCACCCTCTAAGGTGTGGTGGCAGTGGAGAATGTCTATCCCTGCTTCTCAACTGCAATGAACAGGATTCTCTAAATATAAGGTCACAACTCTGTTCCAAGAAATCCATGCTCCCTAATCTTCCTTTGATTATGTTTTATTTCCTCTTGTGTACTGGCTAAAGTTAAATGATGGTCACAGAAACAGCCTTTCCTCCTCTTTTATATTTTGAAACAACCCCAGACTTTCAAAAATGATTGAGAGTATGCTACAAAGAACGTTTTTTCTCCCCCTCTGAATTTTTAAGAGTAAATTTCCAACTTGTATCCTATCACCCTGGAATATTTGAGAAGATGTTTCCTAAGAAAAAAACCATTTTCCTGTGTGAGCTATCAAAATTAGGAAACGAATACTGATACCTTGCTATCATCTAGTCCTCAGACCCCCTTTAAGTTTTGCCAGTTGTCCTAATAATGTCCTCACAGCCAAGAGGTGGAGTTCAGAATCACAGGCTGCATTTGGTTGTCGGGTCTCAGGCTTCCTTCAGTCTGGAACGCACCTTGACACTTTGAAGTTCAAAGGTTAGCATTCTGTAGCACACCCCTCAGTTTCAGTGTCTGATGTTGCCTTGTGGTTCTATCCAGATTAGGCCTTTTGGCAGGAATGCTGCCGCGGTTCGGTTATGTGCTTTTCACTGCATCTTACAAGCGGCACGGACACCTCTTTATGCTGTGGCTGGTGTTGCTACCTTTGATTACTAGATTAAGTTGGTGTCTTCTAGGTTTTCCCACTGTTAAGTTACTCTTTTTCCCTGTGTAACTGATACGTATTTTGTGGGAAGGTGTCTTGAAACTATAAACGTCTCATTTCTCATCAAACATTCAACTGTTTCATCTATTTATTTCTATCTGTATAGACTCATGATTTTTTGTCGTATTAAACACATTCTAATTCTTCTTAATTATTCTGATGTAGAAATGGTCCCTCTTTTGGTCCCTGGGATCAGATTCAAGCTGCCTTCGGCATTCCTTTCACATAAACCTTCCTTTCACAAAGAATGGCAACTCATTCTTTTATTGATCCAGGCTCATCCCTACTTTCTGCCCCCAATCATGTAATCAACCATTTCTCCAAGGAACCTTGTTCTCTTTTAGAAGAAAATAGTATTTAGAAGACAAGATCTGAGTTCTAGGTGTGCTTATTGTTACTGGGGGGTATTGTTATTGGCCAGAGCTAGAGTGTATGTATACATACATGCCTTCACACAGATGTCTTCAGCTGGAAGACATCTAGCTTTCTAGCTTTCTCCTTCTGTGTATTTCTGTCTTTTCTAACAATGAGAAACCTTGCTTCCATTAGTAGTATATTTACTGATTTGATCAACGCCCTGTGATATCTCCTATGTCTGCTACTATCCCATCCCTGACAGGGGCCACCCTCTTCAGTCTGTTCAAGTTCTGATACCCTCGTCTGAACCCCTGTGGCTCCCTGCATCTCTGCTGTAGAACCACATTGTTCTGCCCTAACTCATGGCTTTAGGACTGAATTGTTCAGAGTGCATGCTAAGTCACTTCAGTCGTGTTCAACTCCTTGTGACCCCATGGACTGTAGACCACCAGGCTCCTTTGTCCTTGGGATTCTCCAGGCAAGAATACTGGAATGGATTGCTGTGTGCTCCTCCAGGCGATCTTCCTGACCCAGGGAATGGAAATTCAAGGGGCCACTGAGTCAGTTTTGAGTCACCAGTTAGCAAGTCACATAGACACTCCTGCACAGTGTCCCTAACCTATCTGGTGTTCATAGACACCCAGAGGATCCACGTAGAGATTTCAGAGGGTCTGTGAACTTGGATAGAAAAATTTTAACTTTGATGGGAACTAATTATACCTTTATTCATTAATTTCTAACTGGATGTTATCATTTCCTCCAATTATGAATGCAGGCGACACTACAATATCAGCAACGCCTGTGACTTTGTCAACAACAGAAATCACACATGTTTTCATGTCACATTATAGCTGGTGCAGCAACTATTATTTATGTTCATCACTACTCTCAAATTATGTTCATTATTAGATTCTCCTTTCGATCTTATTTGTTGTGATAAAAAAGACATCTGCATGTTATGATATTCCAAAGTTATTTAAAAATTATTTTGAAAATTGTTTTTTAGCATATGTAGAGTCCTTTATGGAGAAAGCAATGGCACCCCACTCCAGTACTCTTGCCTGGAAAATCCCATGGATGGCGGAGCCTGGTGGGCTGCAGTCCATGGGGTTGCTAAGAGTTGGGCATGACTGAGTGACTTCACTTTCACTTTTTACTTTCATGCATCGGAGAAGGAAATGGCAACCCACTCCAGTGTTCTTGCCTGGAGAATCCCAGGGACAGAGGAACCTAGTGGGCTGTCGTCTATGGGGTTGCACAGAGTTGGACATGACTGAAGTGACTTAGCAGCAGCAGCAGCAGTAGCAGCAATGTCCTTTATAATCCTATATATTTTGTGCATCAAAAATAATTGTCCTGAAGAAAGGTCCACAGTCTCCACCATATTCACAAAGGGATCCAAAGGAACAAAAATGTTTAGAACTTTCAGCTTAGTACTTCTTGCTTGAATATGAAAGTATTTTCCCTGAATGTACTGGATGAGAAAATGTCCCTCCAAGAAACTGTGTGGCATGACTTGAAATTATTCCCCTGGTAGGTGGAAGGTTGGCCTTCTTTTGTGGCTCAGCAGTAATGAATCTGCCTGCCAGTGCAGAAGACACAGGTTCAACTCATGGGTCAGGAAAATCCCCTGGAGAAGGAAATGGCAACCCACTCCAGTATTCTTGCCTGGAAAAATCCCATGGACAGAGGAGCCTGGCAAGCTATAGTCTCTGGGGTCACAAAAGAGTCATGCATGACTTAGCGACTAAACAATGACAACAGGTGGAGTGTCCCTTCTAAGCAATAACAGTAGTAACCTCCTGGGCCATCTGGCCTGTTCTGCCTGCTGGCTGAGTGTGTTCCCTGAGGCCAGAGGCTGCCTTCAGGGAGGGAGATGTAGGAAGCTATTGCTGGGAAGGAGGCTGTCTGCAGGTGACCTTGGGGATAGGCTGAAGAATATAGAGGGGCTACCAGCTATGCTGGCCCACCCCCACATCCTTCTCTCTGAGCCTCAGTTTCTTCCTCTGTGAAAGGAGAAGGGGCAGTCTGCAAGGTCCCTCCTTGAGTCTTGAACACAATTTGAAGCATATGCTTGGCCTTGGAGAAGGACGGAGGGCACAGCTGCAATGGAAGAGCCAGGCACTTTGCATCTTCACAGGTGGTATGGTTGAGTGTGCCTCTCTGGGCTCCTCTATCTCCTACCCCCTTCTCCCTGCAGTACCAGAGCTGAGAGGAGGAGGAAGGTCTCAGAGCAGTAAGAAGGTGGCTGGCAATCAGCCACATGGGGGGTGATACGGCCCCTCCTCCTCTTCCTCGGGGACCCAGAAAGATTATTCTGCGAACGAGCTATCCCATCTCTGATCACTCTTCCCAGATTGGGTTTCTAGACCTTCCCAACACTCAGGTTACTGCCTGGTCTGGTTCAGGGTATCATTTTCTGTGACATCCCTCCATAAAGCCTCTTGGGCACTCTCTCCCTAGAGGTTCTTGACCCACATACTCAGGGAGCAGTTGAACCTCCTGGGCAGAGAAGCAACATAAAGTGATGTGTGAAGCAGGAGGTATGGCAGAGGACCTCTAGGGTCTCCATGTCTACTGTTTCTTCTGTTGGGACTCTGTGGGACTAGCAAATGTGAATATGTTAGAACTGATGAAGCCAAATGGGTGTTGTCCTTCCAAGTGGCCATACTGGGAGTATCACTGCTGAAAACATGAGTTGCTTTTTTTTTTTTTCTCCTTTCCCAGAATTGTTTTACAGAGCTGGTTTATTAACCACAAAAGAGAACTGCTCATATTGCATTATCTTCCCATCTTGCTTGAGCAGAGACACTGTTACTTTATTTACCAGGCTTCAGTCTAGGTAGCTTTTTGATTATTTCCAAAAGTCTAATTCACCCACTAGGGCTAAAGACAATAAATATCATCCACAGAGTTCTTACGGTATTTCAGACACCATGCTAAACATACTTCATGAGTTTTCTCATTGACGATCCTGGGGCTGACCAAAAAGTCCATTTGGGTTTTTCCATAACATGTTAAGGAACTTCTGGGTTAACCCAATAGTTGCAATGTCTTTTCATTTTTGTACATCAATAAGCTGAGGTATAAAATAGTTAAGAAACTTGCTTGAAGTCACATAGCTATTAAAAGTAGAAAATCTGAGACTCAAACCTGGCAGGAAGACAAGATTTGGGACTCTAAAATACTGATGAACTTCTTACTAATGAGTTATTAATCCATTCCATAATATTATGTGCCAGACAATATTCAGGGCACTGAGGATTCATCACTGAATAAGACAGATGAAAATTCCTGCCTTTTGGGAGCTTAAATTCTAGTGCAAGAGGCAAAATTAAAGAATTATATACCAAGGCTTCCCTGGAGGCTCAGGTGGTAAAGAATCTCCCCTGCAGTGCACGAGAACTGGGTTCAATCCCTGGGTTGGGAAGATCCCCGCAGGAAAACATGGCAACACACTCCAATATTCTTGTCTGGAGAATCCTCATGGACAGAGGAGCCTGGTGGGCCACAGTCCATTGGGTTGCAAAGAGTCGGACATGACTGAGTGACTGAGCACACACACACACAAGGGAATTACATGCTATAATAGAATATAATTTAGAAAAATAAAAGAAAGGAGAGGGGGATGGGATGACTCGGTAGGAGCTGATACTGTGAATGAGGTGGCCTGCATATGTCATTTGAGAAAAGATTTGAGGTAGTAGAAGGAATGGGTGAGCTGTGCTTTCCAGATTAAACAGTCTCAGGCAGAGGAACAGGGGCATGCCTGTTATCTTTTTGGAACAATTGGTTACACCTCCAGTTTGAGGGGGCTTCTAGATCACTACGAAGACATTGACTTTTACCCTGAAATGGGAGGGAAATTGTAGTAGGATTTTGAGCACAAGTGTGACATGATCAGAGTACTACTTAAACAGGACACAGTTCAGAGAATAAGCCTAAGGACAAGGGCAGTACCTGTTATTACAGATAGACATAACCAGGCCCTGAAGCAGGAAAGGCCAACAGATGCTGGTGGTTCAGATGGGACCTGGAAAGCATGTCTTTGCAGGCAGAAGTTTGCTACCAGGTGTGTTAATTTTTCTTCAAATTGGGTGAAGCCTGAGTAATGAGAATTTGGAGGCCTGGCCATGTCTCATTATAACAAAAATTTAGAAGTAGAGGACTTCCCTGGTGGCTCAGATGGTAAAGCATCTGCCTGCAATGTGGGAGACCTAGGTTCAATCCCTGGGTCAGGAAGATCCCTGGAGAAGGAAACGGCAACCCACTCCAGTATTCTTACCTGGAAAATCCCATGGACAGAGGAGCCTGGTAGACTACAATCCATGGGGGTCACAGAGTCGGACACGACTGAGTGACTTCACTTTAGAAACAGAGGGATAAATAAGAGAATGTGGCAGAGAAAACAGTCTTCAATGCGGCTGCTCCCAGGGCTCCCAGTGGAACCTTGAAACAGGAGTTCCATAGGAGGAGGCTCTAGCCTAAGAAGAGATGCAGGCAAGAGAGAACCTGAAACAAGTTATAAGCTACAAATTAGGAAGATGGAGAGAAAAGAAAAGTAGGACAGCTGGTAGATCTGTGAAGATCTGTATCCTTTGATTCCCAAGGACACTAGGGTCAGTGTTAGCACAGAGCAGACAAGGGCCCATGTAAGGCACAGGACATAGGCAGAGCATGGCCAGAGACTGGTGCCTAAAGGCCCATTTAGAGCAGGAAGGTGGAGTGGAAGAGGAGTCCTTGTGATTGGATGTGGGCAGGACTTAGGATCCATGGTGTGGAAAATCAGGCAGAGAGGAGCCACCAGCGGGGCATCTGGGCTGTGATAATTGAGCTCAGGACTCTGGCCTCTGCCCTGGTGTTCTGGAGCTTTCCTCTGGGCCTGGGCTAGCTGTTGGCATGAGGCATGATTGTTCAGACCTGCAGCACACAGTGCTGCAACTTGACACCAACCTAGCCTGAATGCAGAGGTTTTGAAATATTCCTGGGGTGAGTTCTGGTTCTTGTTAGTGGCTCAGGAAGTTTTAACTAATGACTAGCATGGGGGTTTGGGTTATCTGTCAGTTTCTTTTATCCACACACTCTCCTTCCTGTTGGCAAGGAGAGAGAGAGACGGTCAGAGGGAAGCTGTTGGGTCTGGGAATGCCAAACGTGGAATCAGGAGACCCAGGGGTCATCACAGTGCTGTTGGCAGAACAACAACCTTCATGGGGCTCATTCCACAGTTCCCTCTTGGACATGAGGCTGGAAAAAGGAAGGAGGAAATGAGAAAATAAAACCATGCCTTGTATTATCAGAGGATAGCAGACTTAGTCACGTTTAGTACAGAGATGATCTGGCTTATTGCATGTAAACCGCATACCAAACTTTGAATAATGGGAACAGTCATGAAGGAAGAGAAAGGAAGGCGCTGCTGATGGCTGACAGAGTGGTAGGACCCCAGTCAGCAGCCTTGGAGAAATGGAGACCTGGAATCCCTGCTCAGTGCTGGTAATGGGGTGATTGCCACCTGCCTCCTTGAGGACCAGGGAGATGAGTCCAGCCTGCTCTCCCTGATGCGCTGCTTCTCCGGGATGTTGATATAGCTCCACATACTTCTGTGAGGGCCTGACCACTGGGGACAGCTTCCCTTCTCAGCTCTGGGTCAGCAATATTTCCTCCTTTCAGAGGACTTCAGACACTATCTTCTGGTTTTGCTTATTTCAGCTCACCTGTGAGCATCAGAGAACATAATTATGGTTCCTGAATGTTTGACCTGGAAGGGACCTTGGCAGGCACCTCATGCAAACTGTTGTGGTAGTGATGAGAGTCAAGAACCAGAGAGGCCCAATGGCTTGACCAAGGCTCTGCAGCTTGCTAGTCCCAGAATATGTACTAGAACTCAAGTTTAGCTTTCAAAAAAGTTAGCTTGGTTTTCTTTCCAGCAGATATTGATTGGGCACATTTTAGATGCTAGGCATATTGGTGAGCAAGACAAAGTCCCTTACAATCTGGCAGGGGAGAACCTAGTAAACCAATACATAAAATAAGTATAAATAGTGATAAGAGCCAAGGAAGATAAACAGCAGCGAGACCCCTGAGGGTTTCAGAGTAACTCATTTTCTGACAAAGGCCAATGAAGTCCTTGCAAGGCTTCTGACCTCCCCTGGCCTCCGCAGGCAGACCAGGACATCACCATCTACCCAGCTGGTGGCTCAGCTTCTAAATCTGAATCATTTTTGATGCCTCTCATTAAAAAAAAAATTAATTTTATGGGGTATGGTTGATTTACAATATTGTGTTTCAGGTGTACAGCAAAGTAATTCAGTCATAAATATACATATATTCATTCTTTTTAGATTCTTTTCTCATATAGGTTATTCCAAAATATTGAGAAGACTTTCCTTAGCTATACAGTAGGTCCCGGTTGGTTATCTGTCTTATATACTAGTGTGTGTGTGTTCATCCGAAGCTCCTGATTTATCCCTCCCTCCTGATTGCATCAGCAACTCAGTGTAGACCAGTTGTCCTAAAACTGTGCCCTTATTTCCACTTCCTCAGCACACACTGCCCCCTAGCACTAGCCACCATCCTCTTGCACTCGGACAACCATAGTGGCATATGCCACTCTTCTCCTACAGTTCATTCTCCATACTACAGCCAGGCAGATATTTTCTTTTGTTCGCAACATTTAAAAAATTTATTTTTAAATTTATTTTTATTGGAGTATAGTTGCTTTACAATGTTGTGTTAGTTTCTACTATACAGCAAAGTGAATCCACTCTATGCAAACATATATTCCCTCTTTTCTGGATTTCCTTCCCATTTGAAAGAAAGAAAGTGAAAGTGTTAGTCTCTCAGTTGTGTCTGACTCTCTGTGACCCCATGGACTGTAGCCTGCCAGGCTCCTCTCTCCATGAAATTCTCCAGGCAAGAATACTGGAGTGGGTTGCCATTCCCTTCTCCAGGGCATCTTTCTGACCCAGGGATTGACCAAGACTCTGCAGCTCGCTGGTCCCAGAATATGTACTAGAACTCATTTAGCTTGCATTATAAGTGCAAGGCTCTTGCATTACAGGCAGATCCTTTACTCTTTGAACCACCTGGGAAGCCCCCTCCTTCCCATTTAGGTCATCCCAGAGTAGTGAGTAGAGCTTTCTGTGCTATACAGCAGACAGATCTTTGGTTTTTTATTTTTATTTATTAAAATAATGGTAAAAATAATATAATATAAAACATAATATGGTATAATATAATATAATATAAAATATATTATATATAATATATAATATATATATATGTATGGATGTGAGAGCTGGACTGTGAAGAAAGCTGAGTGCTAATATATATATATATATAATATATATATAATATATTATATTTATATAATATAATATAAAAATAATGCGGTAAAAATAATATAATATAAAACATACCATTTTTTTAACTATACAGTTCAGTGGCACATTGTTGTGCAACTCTCAGTTCAGTTCAGTTCAATTGCTCAGTCGTGTCCGACTCTTTGTGACCCCGTAAATTGCAGCACGCCAGGCCTCCCTGTTCATCACCAACTCCCGGAGTTCACTCAGACTCACGTTCATTGAGTCGGTGTTGCCATCCAGCCATCTCATCCTCTGTTGTCCCCTTCTCCTCCTGCCCCCAATCCCTCCCAGCATCAGAGTCTTTTCCAGTGAGTCAGCTCTTCGCATGAGGTGGCCAAAGTACTGGAGTTTCAGCTTTAGCATCAGTCCTTCCAAAGAATACCTAGGACTGATCTCCTTTAGAATGGACTGGTTAGATCTCCTTGCAGTCCAAGGGACTCTCAGCAGTCTTTTCCAGCACCACAGTTCAAAAGCATCAATTCTTCGGCACTCAGCTTTCTTCACAGTCCAGCTCTCACATCCATACATGACCACTGGAAAAACCATAGCCTTGACTAGATGGACCTTTGTTGGCAAAGTAATGTCTCTGCTTTTGATACTATCTAGGTTGGTCATAACTTTCGTTCCAAGGAGTAAGCATCTTTTAATTTCATGGCTACAAGCACCATCTATAGTGATTTTGGAGCCCCCAAAATAAAGTCTGACACTGTTTCCACTATTTCTCCATCTATTTCTCATGAAGTGATGGGACCAGATGCCATGTTCTTGGTTTTCCTAATGTTGAGATTTAACCATCAGCCATCTCTTGAATTTTTTACTAAAGTGAAACTGTTTCCATTAAACACTAACTTCCCACCCCTCATCCCCTGACCTGTAGCATCTACCAATGTACTTTCTGACTCTATTCTAAGCAAACAGATCTTTTAAAACTTAAATCACAACTTGTCACTCACCCAGCAAACTTCCCAGCCCCCTACTACCAGGGCACCTCCTCATACCTGGAATGAAGTCCAAGTCCTGCCTCATTTTCACACCCTCCCCTCCCTCTCTCTGCTCCAGCCACACTGACCTTCTTGCTATTTCTTCTGCACTGTAAGCCTGTCTAACATAGTGTTTGGAAAATAACAACAGAGGCAGTTCCTTGCTAATGCTTCATCTTCCATACGTAACTGACCATTAAGTAGGGTGACCATATGGCTTGGGCCAGTGTAAGCAGCCACTTTTACTCTCAAGAATGTCCCAGTTTGGGCAATGAGTTATGTGGTCATCCTGTCATCAAAGATTTGGGGGTAATCTGTACATGGCTTCATCCTTCTCCTCTGCCTCTCTCCCTTCCTCAAATGTGTATAGCGTAGCTGTGAGGTTGCAGGCACGTACTGAGTATTAGAAGGTGAAGATAACTGAAAATAAATAAGCTTTGGTTATGCCCTCCAGGGACTTTCAAACATCTGCACAAACACTGAAAAATAAAACAGAGTTACAATGATGTGACCTAGACATTTTCAGATTCAGTGTTTGCTATTCTATAGACAAAATGGTTCGAAATTGGCTTAACATTTTACAGTTTACCCAGATGTTTGGCACCACCTAGACATGGCCTGACTTCCCCCTCCCCACCAGGCACTCTCAGCAACCCCCCTCTTCCTCTCTTGTTTGTTCCCATTACTCAAGGCTTGGCAAGTTTCAGGCATGCGTCATGCCAGAACTTCTTCACATGGAACGTGATTAAGACCAAGGCCTTGGGTCTTTCCTGCCTTCTGACAATTCACCACATACTTTTCTTGTTCTTTCTCTGTTCCTTCCAGACTTAAGTCAGCCCAGCGGGATCTAAATTAGCTTCCTGATGGCCCCTGTATCCCTGCCAAAAGTCTTTCTGATGGCTTGGTCTTTGAGTTCCTTGTATTCCAGCTCTCTGCGATGCCCTTGGGGAAGCACTCTGAGGCTTCTCTGCCCCTGGAGTGCTGTTTGTCTCCCGGCCTCCACTACTGCAGGGGGAAGGAAACCCACCCTCCATGTGGGAGCCCAGAGAGACTCCATGTGTGGTTCTGAGAGAGGTCAGGGTGGGGGCGAGGATCAGGAACACCTAACATGGTCTTTTTGGAGAAGTGCTTTCTGGTAGCCTTTTGTCCCTCCTCTTGGCTTTGCTCTGTGTGTTGAGTTGTGACTATTTACACAGGATGGCAGAAAAGAGGCGAAATCTCACTCCCCTCTCCAGTGATGCCTCGTTAGCATACACAGAATTCGTAGAATCCCACCTCTGGTTTTACTGTCTGTTGATCTTCTTGATAAGAGGTAACTGTTAGCTAGTAAATACATCAGGTGATATTAAGTTAACAGGGTAACATATCACCTCCTATCACCTTTAGGAGCAAAGGACACGAAGACTGGTATATTTTTGATGAGAATTAGAGAGAGTTCAAAGGGAATTCAGGATTATGGGGCTCCCTATGGGGCATGAGGAACACCTGTGGGTCAAGATCAGGCATTTGAACGTATGAGGGAGGGTCCTAGAGGAGATGCAGGGATGCAGACAGAATGGTGGAGACGTTTTAAGGACAGACTGACCAGGGTGAAGCCTGGTACCCTCCTGGCTCTACTCATATTATGGCCAGGAATGGGGTGGGATGCTGTGTGCAGGAAAATACATCCTTTTCTTTGTCTCTCAAGAGACTGGAGCAGTGACGTAGTGATGAAGACCCTTCACTTTGTGTTCAGGAGGGGACCCCCACCCCCACCCCCCACCCCCAGGTTAAAGAGAAAGAGATAACTGGGGCAGGACAGATAGTGCATCTGGCTTCAGGAGAGTGGGCTCATATAGTGATCCAGGCCCTTCAGCAGACAATTTCCCACATGTCTTCGAGGGCAGCAGGGTCATATTTATATAAAAGTCAGAGCTTACATTCCCACTCTCTTAAGAGACTCTGACACAGGGGAGACATGACTCTCATCATGAGCACAGGGGATGAGACATGAATCTGGCTACAGGAGGTACTTTGTTACAAGGCGTTATTGGATCCAGATGTCCCATGTTCTATGGAGGCCGTCTGGATGAGCCTTCCCACCAAAATCTGTGCTCTACTAGGGCGGACAAAGGCCCTTGGGAGGAAGGAGCTGGGATTGATAGAGATAGTCACCTAGGATAGGAATGGGCTGCCCTTGGCTGTCCACAGGGTATGATGGTGTGTCATGCTCCTGCAAAAGTGGGAAGGACTTGGCTTTTCCTAGTGGGGGCAGGTGCTCTGGTAGGGAGGAGGGGAGAAGATGTAGGTTCAGCATTACTTTGCTGGAGGAAGGGAACAACCAGGGAATAATAAACCATATAAATGGAAAACATGTTTCCTAAAACAAGGCCGTATGTCAGTTATAGACAGAGCTCATGAGACACATTGTTTTGTGAGGATGAAACTTCATAAGAACACACACATATACTATTTACACACATGAATTTTTCAATGCCTGCATATGTATATATGCTCACATATATACACACCCTTATACATATAAATATATACATATCACTCCCATGTTTCTATATATACGTGAATGTATATGTATTATATATACATACACATACCATATATAATATTGGTGTTAATCTTCAGTGTATATATGTGTATATACATACTCACATATATAATATGAGCATATTAGCAGAGAAATCAGAAATCAAATTGCCAACATCCACTGGATCTTCAAAAAAGCAAGAGAGTTCCAGGAAAACATCTACTTCTGCTTTATTGACTGTGCCAAAGCCTTATGTGGATCACAACAAACTGTGGAAAATTCTTCAAGAGATGGGGATACCAGACCACCTGACCTGCCCCATGAGAAATCTATGCAGATTAAGAAGCAACAGTTAGAACTCGACATGGAACAACAGACTGGTTCCAAATCAGGAAAGGAGTATATCAAGGCTGCATATTGTCACCCTGCTTATTTAATTTATATGCAAAGTACATCATGAGAAATGCTAACTGGATGAAGCACAGGCTGGAATCAAGATTGCTGGGAGAAATATCAATAACCTCAGATATGCAGATGACACCACCCTTATGGCAGAAAGTGAAGAAGAACTAAAGAGCCTCTTGATGAAAGTGAAAGAGGAGAGTGAAAAAGTTGGCTTAAAACTCAACATTCAGAAAACTAAGATCATGGCATCTGGTCCAATCACGTCATGGCAAATAGATGGGAAACAATGGAAACAATGATAGACTTTATTTTGGGGGCTCTAAAATCACTGCATATGGTGACTGCAACCAGGAAATTAAGAGATGCTTGCTCCTTGAAAGCAAAGCTATGATCAACCTAGACAGCATATTAAAAGTAGAGACATTACTTTGCCAGCAAAGGTCCATCTTGTCAAAGCTAGAAAAGCCACTATTGGCTTTTCCAGTAGTCATGTATGAATGTGGGAGTTTCTATAAAGAAAGCTGAGCACTGAAGAACTGATGCTTTTGAACTGTGGTGTTGGAGAAGACTCTTGAGAGTCCCTTGGACTTCAAGGAGATCCAATCAGTCCATTCTAAAGGAAATCAGTCCTGAGTATTCATTGGATGGACTGATGCTGAAGATGAAACTCCAATACTTTGGCCACCTGATGAAAAGAACTGACTCACTAGAAAAGACCCTGATGCTGGGAAAGACTGAAGGTGGGAGGAGAAGGGGACGACAGAGGATGAGATGGTTGGATGGCATCCATGACTCGATGGACATGAGTTTGAGTAAACTTCAGGAGCTGGTGATGGACAGGGAAGCCTGGTGTGCTGCCGTCCATGAAGTCACAAAGAGCCGGACATGACTGAGTGAATGAACTGAACTGAACTGATATGTAACGTGGAGATGTGTGATAAGCCAGCTCCTAGTTATCTACCATTATCCACTCTTTTATCCAGATTTTTCATCCAATAATGGCTTCTTCCTCTTACCAAGTGTAATTCTGCCATCATTACTTGGACTGTGTTCATGGAGAGCCGTTATATTGTAATTGCCAATCTCCTCAACTCAACTGATAAAGGTTAGTTGCAAAAGAAAAGAACAAAAATTTCTAATCCAAATGCCAAATTATTTATTCTGAAGTCAGATAAAAAGTTCATAGAAGTGTACCATTTTAATTTATTTGCATCTTCTTGATTATTGGTACTTGCCAGAGACTGAATGTTTGTGTCCCCCAAAATTTGTATGTTGAAGTCTTAATGCCCAGTGTGATGGCACCAGGAGGTGAGGCTTTGGGGAGGTGATTAGGTCATGAGGGTGGAGTCCTTGAGAATGGAATTAGTGTCCTCATGAAAGAGACCTCAGAGTGCTCCTATGAGGACACAGGCTGTCTGTGAACTAGGAAATGGTTCTCACCAGATGCTGAATGTACCAGGCCCTTTATCTTGGACTCCCCAGCCTCTAGAAGTGAAATACACTTTGGTTGTTTATGAGCCACCTAATCTATGATATTCTATTAGAGCAGCGCAAGTGGACTCTGCACTCATACTTGTAAGCTGGCTGAGTTTCATGGGTGCTCTAAGATCTTCCTTTCCTTTTTCTTGTCCTTTCTGGTGTAGGTGAACTGACGTGTGTAAGTTGAGAGTATTGTTGACATGACAGGAAGAGTCAGGTGTGAGGCATGTCTCACAATCCTCAAACCTGCTTTCATTGCGTGCACATGTGTACTCATACACATGCACACAAAACCATACGGTTGTATTTAAATGGTTGGTCTTTAGCCCTTGAAAACCTATAATGCAATTGAGGACAATTTTGTCCTATTGAGTCTTTCCAGCCTCTGATGATAAAGTGCTGTTTTCAGCAACTGCATCTATTATGACAATATCCACAAACTGGGGATTGGGTTAGAGTTTTACTTTCAGTGCCAAAGATGGGTCTC
This sequence comes from Nanger dama, assembly GCA_917880005.1. NCBI lineage: Eukaryota > Metazoa > Chordata > Mammalia > Artiodactyla > Bovidae > Nanger > Nanger dama. Next base: position 2,896,669 of record CAKJTW010000040.1, read on the forward strand.
CTCTTGGGGTATATATTTAATTCCTCCAAGCTGTTGGGGAAGTAATAACTGGAAACTCTTCTGATGTGACTTCTAGAAGGAAATCTGTATTTAGGTAGCCTCTCAGGCTTCCAGAACCAATGAACAAATCAAATTTAGAAGGCAACTAGGGTTTGGAGTTTTCCTGGGAATTGAATGTTTAGAAAAAAAAAAAAACCTTTTGTCTAAACTATTTAATAGAAAGCTTGATCAAAGATGTTAATATCCTTCCTGGGTAATTCTGTGACTCTAATTGGATCTTTCTATCATTCTTGGGGATTCTACAGAGACCAATGCATCTGATAAACAGATGAAGTGATAGAAGAAAGTTCAGAACTTTTTCCTTTCTTCTTAAAGTCCTGACATTCATTTCTTTTCTTGTTATTGTGATGATGGTCATAATGATTCTGAGAACCTCTCTTGCTAATACTGCTACTTGCCAGTTCCTGAGCACTTTCTTGGTCTATACCTGTGTGGAGACCTTTTATGTGCAGCACCTCAGGAAGACTTAAAACAGCCCATTTTATAACTAAAGAAACTGAGGTTCTGGGGGGCTTGAGTAACTTGCTTTAAGGTCTTGCAGCTGGAAGGTCCCAAGATTCAGTTCAGGTCTGACATCTAAATGTGTGCTCTTAGTTACTGTAGCTTTTGTTGCTTTCCCTAAAAAGGATTAAAACAACATTTTAGCAAATTAGGTTAAAGTTAGGTTAATGGCTGCTATACTAGTTACATGTATGTGTATATTTGTTTTTAGGTCCATTAATTATAAGCCTAAGTATTTTACCAAGCTCTTTTTCTGTTCAATTACACAGTTAAAATACTTGGTGATTTTATATTACCATGCCTTGAGTTTTTTGTTCTCTTAGAGACTCTTTCAGTTTTATTCTTTTTATTTATTTTTGCTGCTCCTTTCTAGTAACCTGAAAAAAAATTTTTTTTTTGAGTCAAGAACTTTTGCAATGCCTATGGTCATTTTGCCTAAGGGTAAATTTTGGTGCCTTAAGGACTACCTAGCAGATATTTAAAGTTTCTGTTAATTTCTTTGAAAATAGCCGAAGAGTTAAAAAAACTGGAATTTCCCTCTCTCAGCGGCTGCTTTTAAAGGAAACCTAACCTCCAGGGATCCTTGCCAAGAATAAATGCAGCAAAGGTATTGCTTGCTGATCATTGTCCTTGAGTTCAGGCAGCCTCCTCCTGTCTCCTGACCCCAGGGTATAAACACAGGGAGACACAGAGGAGACTGGCAGAGATCTTGCTGACAGTCCTTCCAGACTTCCAGCAAAGATGACTCGTTGCCAATAGAAAAGTCTGCCTTGTGGTTGTGCAACCCTTCTGTCTCCTGTGGATGAAGATTCCCTTTTAGAGCAGTGGCCTCTCTGAATTCCCTCCGGTATCTTTGTGTCCATCTATCTGTTCCCTTGCTGCTGCTGCTGCTGCTGCTGCTGCTGCTAAGTCGCTTCAGTTGTGTCCAACTCTGTGCGACCCAATAGATGGCAGCCCACCAGGCTCCCCTGTCCCTGGGATTCTCCAGGCAAGAACACTGGAGTGGGTTGCCATTTCCTTCCCCAGTGCATGAAAGTGAAAAGTGAAAGTGAAGTCGCTTAGTCTGTTCCCTTAGTAAGTGTTTATTAGGCACTGGGGATAAGAAAATGAACAAGGTCTAGCTCTTACCCTGGGGAGCTCCCAGTTCACTTGAGGAGACAGAACATAGCTAGATGACAATCTATGCCCTTGGAGAGTATGGAGGAAGGTCTTGGGAACATAGGAGAAAGAGCCATAGGTTCTACCTGGGGGAATCCAGGAAGGCTTCACAGAAGAGGTGACATTTGAGCTGGGGTAAGATGAAAGAGCTGACTCACTGGAAAAGACCCTGATGCTGGGAAAGATTGTGGGCAGGAGAAGGGAGCGACAGAGGATGAGATGGTTGGATGGCATCACTGACTCAACGCACATGAGCTGGAGCAAACTGCCAGAGACAGTGGACAGGGAAGCCTGGTGTGCTGTAGTCCATGTGGTCACAAAGAGTCAGACACAACTGAGCGACTGAACAACAACAATCAAGAAGGAATTTTTCAAACAGAGGTACCAGCACAGGCAGGAGACCTGATTTGCTAAACGGTGATTGTATTTGGAGAAGGGTGACCTGGTGAATATAACTGATTCATCCCATCATCTATTTCCATGAAATTCATAACGTGTGTTCTTGGGTGAGAAGAGAGGTAAGCAAACCAGAGAATCCCCTCCCCTGCCTCGCTTGGCAGCATCACCCTGTTCTCTTGTTGAAAGCGTTGAATTTATTTGCTTCCCGCATCTGGCCTTTGCAGGCTGAAGTCCTGAGCATTCTGCTCCCTTTCTTGTTCTATCTACATTTTTTTTTGGAAACTGTTTTGAGGGATTTAAAAGACAAAGCTTCCATTCCAGAGGCTTTAATCAAAAGCCTCTGTAGCCACTGGCAGTGGAGGGCGTCTTCCTCTCCAGCCTCCCTGGAGACACACTAGGAGATGGAAGATGGGCCGGAAGAGTCTGTAGTGTGATCAGTGGAGGCCTACGTTGCCTGCCCTGAGCCAGTTCCAGCTCCTCTGGTGGTTGTGTCCCTCAGGCCATGCCAGGCCCTACATCCTATGGGGCTTGCCCTTGGCTGGGCTCTGCTCTCCAGGGCAGACTTTCCTTATTCTCCTTGGAACAGTCATTTTCTGTACCTTTGTCCTTGGGTTGGACCACCAGCTCTTACTATCCATTCTCCATCCCCTCTGCTCTCTTTGCTGTTGTCTTCTCTCTGAAGCTTTGGGTCCTGCGTTGGTGCCTATGTGTGAGTGGGGGAGCGTGTGCATAGGGGCAGGGCGGGGCATGGGATTGTTCTGGATTGGGAGGGAGGGCAGGAAGGAGGATACGTAGACTTACATGTAAGGAGACTCTGGTGCAAGTGGTCATTAACTGCTAGTGTTAATGGAAGGGACTCCTACTCTTTTTAAAAATCACTTTACTTATTTTTGGCTGTGCTGGGTCTTTGTTGATTAGGGCTCTTCTCTATTTGTGGTGTGCGGGCTTCTCGTTGCAGTGGCTTCTCCTATTGTGGAGCACAGGCCCTAGGGTACTTGGCTTTAGGAGTTGCAGCTCCTGGGCTCTGGAGTAAAGGCTCAATAGTTGTGATGCGTGGGCTTAGTTGCTTTGAGGCATGTGGGAATCTTCCTAGATCAGGGATCAAACCCATGTCTCCTGCACTAGCGGCCAGATTCTTTACTACTGAGCCACCAGAGAGGGCCCAAGGGACCCTTACTCTTAATAACTCCAAAGATCAGGCAGTTAAGCAAGCATTGCTTAATTTTAGAATGAATTTCTTAATTGAAATTTGCTTTATTGTTTGGTCAGCAAGCATGTGAAATTTCAGTGATTTGGAGAATGCTGGGTTCCCATGAGTCCTACTGCAACCTTGTGAGGTGATAAAACCAGGAAACTAAACTCAGGTGGGAGAGTTAGGAAAGGTTAGGATTGCATCAGCCTGATTCTCCATCCAAGACAGGATGCTTTATTTTGGGCAAATCCATGATCCAGCCATGTTTTGCTCAGGTATCCCTTATCAAGACATTTTACCAGCTCTTTGAGTAGTCGAAAGCAGCATCGGCCCTTAGCTGGCATTCTTTTGAAACATGCCCTCGCACCATGCAGGGGGCTTCCCGGATAGCTGTCGAGGGAACTGCCTATGATACAGCTTCGCTGTTGGAGCCAACATGAATGTCAGGTGGACGAGTGAGCCAGGACCATCTGTCCTGACCTCTGAGTCCACCTTGGTCAACAGCCTTTCCAAGGACATATGCTAAATGGCGGAAATAGGGCTTCCCTGGTGGCTCAACAGTAAAGAATCCGCCTGCAATGCAGGAGATGTGGGTTTGATCCCTGGTTTCAGAAGATCCCCTGGAAGAGGGCATGGCAGTCCACTCCAGTATTCTTGCCTGAAGAATCTCCGTGGACAGAGGAGCCTGGTGGGCTACAGTCCATAGCTTCGCAAAGAGTCAGACACGACTGAGCAACTAAGCAGAGTAGAGAGCAGAACCACTGGTTACTTGAACTTGCAGTGGTTCTCAGCCCTGTCTACTTATTAAAATCAGCTAGGGAGTATGAAAAAAAAAAAGATAAAAAGCCCCACCCCCAGGTCTCACCAACCAATTAGATCTGAATCTCTGCATGTGGGCAACCCCTGCACAGCATGAGTATGCCGAAATAATTTTCCAGCCTCTGTTCTAGAGAGTTCCCTGACGGTCCAGTGGTGAAGACTTCGCCTTCCAAGGCAGGAGGTACTGGTTTGATCCCTGGTTGGGGATCTAAGATCCCACATGCCTCAAGACCGAAAAACCAAGAAGTAAAAGAGAAGCAGATTGTAACAAATTCAATAAAGACTTTAAAAATGGTCCACATTCAAAAAACAAAACAAAAAGAACCCCTGTTCTAGAGTGGAGATGGAAATAAAGAATCTTTAGTTTGCTGACTGAACAACCGTCTAATAAAGCAAATTTAATGTCATTTGTGGCCCTGAGAAAATAGTTCTCTCCAGGAGCTGGTTAAAGCCTAGAGCAAATTATTTTCTCACCCCAAAGTTGAAAATGATCCAGGTATTATCTATTTCAGAAAGGATTTCTGAGCTCAGAAACCAGAAACAAACGTAGAGGATGACGTTTTCCTTTCTTTCAGAATGACTTGGGGACCATCCCTGGGACCTGGGACTACCCCCATTGAGAGCAGATCTGTCCTGCTCTACCCTCATTGAAACTTGAGAGTAGATTTGTTTTGCATTAGAAATAATTAATGTCAGATCTTGGATGAGTCTGTTACGACAGTAAGGCAGCTGTTTATAATACAAATGCCTCAGGCTTTCTCACAACCTGTTTTTTCAAAACCCCTGCAAAGGTATTTAAAGGATAACTGCCTAAAGCCATTCCCTCCCTGCTGAAAATTGTCCCTACTTTGCCTTCTGAGGAGTGTGGGGGCCTGGGGAAGGTCACTGCAGTGTGGGCTGGGGCCTGCTGCTCATACTAGTGGAGGAGAGCCCTTGTGCTCATCCTTCCCCTCTCTGCATGCGCTGACCTCACACTGCCAGCTTGAAATTGGCCAGCGGAGAGTATTTACACCATGGAAACCGACAGATTGTTACAAATGAAGAATCTTTTTCCCCTGGAGAACAGGTTATTAAACATTTACCAGTAAACTCTTGGTCCCAGGTATTCTCTGGACAGTTCCTAAGTAGAGTGTTATCACTGGGGATTATATTTTATTTAATTGGTTTATTTTAAAATTTTATTTATTAATTTAATTTTGTCTTTAAAATTTATTTTTAATTGGAGGATAATTTGTTTGTTGTTTCTGCTGTACGACAACAACGTGAATCAGCTAAGTATACGGATATCCCCTCCCTCCCGGATCTCCTCCCGCCTTCCCCTCTAGGTCTGTCATCACAGAATGCCAAGCTGAGCTCCCTGTGCTAAAGAGCAACTTCCCACTAGCTATCTGTTTGACACGTGGTAGTGTACATGTGTTGATGCTACCTCTCAATTAGCCCCACCCTCTCCTTTCCTCCATTGTGTCTACAAGTCCATTCTCTGTGTACATCTCTATGCCTGCCCTGTGTATGTTCATCAGTACCATTCTTCTAGACTCCATACGTATGCATTAATACACGAGATTTGTTTTTCTCTTTCTGCATTCACTCTGTGGGGATTATATTTTAAATTCTCCAAAGAGGAAGATTCTAGAAGCCTATGGTATTACTATCACAGTTAGGTATCTAAAAAGCATCTCAGATTTCTCATGCCTGAAATGGAACATGCAGATTTCTATCTCCCACCACCTTACATATATATGTTCCTTCCTCAGTCTCTCCCAGCCCAGTGAAGGGAAACACCGTCACTCCACTTATTCAAGTGTAAAATCTGGACATCCTCTTTGAGTGCTCTCTTTCGCCCTCCCCATACTGTATGTTAGCAAATCCTATTGACCTTACCTTCCCCACATATCCCGTTCTCATCAGCTCCACTGTTGTCACCTGGTCCAAGCCACCCTCATTCCTCATATGTATTATGGCAGTGGCCTCCTGACTGGTCCTCTGCTTAGAGGGAGACCCTTGTCCCTATAAGTCTATTTGTTATGTTATGTTAGTGAGAATAATCTTTTAAGCACATATATCAGATCACACCATTCTAAAGCTCCAAACGTCCCAGTGGATTCCCATCTCACTCAGTGAAAATCTGCCAGACCTTGTTTCTGGATTTTGCCTCCTTCCACTCTCCCCGTGGGTCACTCTCTTTCCCAGCCATATTAATTTCTTTGCTGTTCTTTGACTATTGAATAGGTCAAGATGTTTCTCTCTCAGGGCCTTTGCACATGCTATGGCTTCCACCTGGAACCTCCTTTCCGTGAATGTCGAACAGCTTACTCCTTTACCATATGTGCCCAAATGACATCTTTTAAAAAATATATATGTTTCAAATGCCAAACATAGTGATTCACAAATTTTAAAGGTTTTATTCCATTTAGAGCTATTATAAAATATTGACTATATTCCCTGTGTTGCACCATATATCCTTGTAGCTTTTTTATACTTAATACTTCATACTTCTTGGGCTTCCCTGATGGCTTAGATGGTAAAGAATCCGCCTGCAGTGTGGGAGACCTGCATTCAATTCTTGGGTTGGGAAGATTCCCTGGAGGAGGGCATGGCTGCCCACTCCAGTGTTCTTGCCTGGAGAATCCCCATGGGCAGAGGAACCTGGTGGGCTGGCCTAGGGGGTTGCAAAGAGCCCTCCCCTACCCTTCTAGTGCCCCTCTCCCCTTCCTTCTCCCTCACTGATAACCACCAATTTGTTCTCTTTATCTGTGAGTATGTTCCTTTTGTTATATTCACAGTTTTGTTTTATTTTTTAAATTCCACACCAAATTTCATCTTATTCAGAGGCCTTTACCAATATTTCAAATAGAACATCCTACCCAACTCTGACAGTCTCCATTCATTTTTATTTTTTTCTCCATGGCAGTTACCACTGCTTGATATGTATTGCTTGATTATTTTGCCTCTGGCCAGTCCTGGAAAGTAAGCTCCAGGTATTCAGGGCTCGTGTTGTTTGCTGCTGTATTTTAAGTGCTTGGAAGAGTGCTTGGCATCTGGCTAGCAATGCGTTTTACCAAATGAATGAGGAAAAGCTTGTAAGGTTTGATGCGCGGTGAGTGTGTGTGCATGTGTGGTGTGTGTACATGCTATGGTGAGCCATATGAAAGTGTAAGTATTTGACCACTTTTGACATTTGTCATTACTAGACTGTATGGGACCGCAGGGATCATCTATAATTAAACTCTTCATTTTACGATGAGATCCTTATGAAAGGGCAGATGACTTGCTCCAGGGACGGTTAGTGATGGGAACGTGTTTTTCTTTTACAAGCAAAAGGTTTTCAAAAGCAGAACACCCAGATAATATCAATCAGCAGTTTGTGGGATATTGGTCCTTCCCATGTGTTATGGTTTTTGTCTTCATCTCTGAGCAGGCTAGGCAAATGCTTTCAAAGAGACTTTCATCCCCTTTGCGGAGGATAATGCTTTCCAGAGCGCTCTTAGAGAAGGCTCAGAGCTGCTCCTACACTCCTGTCAACATGGGGTCCTTCCATACTGGCTGAGTCAGAGCCAGGAAGCACCTTGAACTTACTGCTTTGGGCTTTTGGCAAGGAAGCTTGCAGCTGGGTGCCTTCAGCAGTCGTCCATGAAGTCTGGACTTAACTACAGGTCTTGAGCTAAGAATACTTAGAGTGTGGCTGGAGCCACATGGCTTTTTAATGCAGAAGTCTCAGCTCTGAAAGGCTTTTAATCCCTCTCTGTGCCAAGACCCTTTCCTGGGAGTCATGTCCCACAAGGAAGGGTTGGGGGGCAGATCTCAGTGGCATGCCCTATGAAAAAATGTGAAGAAGCAATGTTGATTTCCTTAGAGTGTCTCCTGTATAGTGAATTTGACTAGTTTCAACTGAAGTTTCTCAATGAATAGTGTTTGATGTGAATTTATTGCTTAATAAAATTTACTAGATGGGAATGGGACTGGTGGGGAGACATTTGGATTGATTTTCAAACAAATCAGAATTTGAGAACAATTCAAGATGAGGGCTCTCATGTTGATGCTGAACAAGCAGTGAGAGTTCTTTTCAACAAAGCTTGCAGTTCTTTTTCCATGAACTATTTCTCTGAATTATCCAAGGATGCATCTGGCTTCACCTGGAAAGTTCTTTGCCCCCGGAGTAAAATTTAGCTACAGATTTGCAAGCTCAGAATTGGGACCTCGTGTTAATAATTTTATTTAAAAAGAACTACAAAGGCCCCTAAATGACAGATTCAGTTTGTTAGAATATGTTTCACAATATTTTGCCCGGAATTTTGTACCACTGGGCTTTTACATCAGGATATGTGACTTTTCAGGGCTTCCGAGGTGGTTCAGTGGTAAAGAATCCATCTGCCAATACTGGAGATGCAGGAGATGCGGGTTTGATCCCTGGGTTGAGATGATCCCCTGGAGTAGGAAATGACAACCTGATCCAGTATTCTTGCCTGGAGAATCCCATGGACAGAGGAGCCTAGTGGCTGCAGTCCATGGGGTCACAAATAGTCGAATACAACTGAGCGATTGAGCACACGGACACACACACACACACACACCCTAACTTTTCAGGACGTCAGTACTGGGAACCCAGGGCCCTGTCTGCTGAGGTACAGAAAGGTTTGCTAAGCTCATTCTGTGCTCAGAGTTGGCGATAAGAGTTAGCTTTCCTTAAGATGTGCTCAATAGCTGTTCATGCTTGGATGCCTGGCTACTGGATTTCCTGTCAGGATTTCAGTCCTCCTAGGAGATGGGAGCCCATGTATTTGTTCACGTCCTTGGTCAGCTCCCATATCCTCTGTTCTGAGCTCTATGCTATAATCCTTACAAAGGCGGGACTGCTTCTCAGCCTGGATATATATATGTACAGAGCATGCGCTTTGTGTAACTCACACTACAGTTAAGCTTAGGAGAGCATTTTTAGACTGCAACTGGGGTTCAAACCCCACCTCTGTCAGCTGTGGGCCTTAGGGCAGTTAGAGCCTTGCCTCAGTTTCCTCGTCTGTGAAGTGGGAATAATAAAAATCATAATACTGACCTAGCAGTGTTTTTGTGGGGATTAAGTGAGCAAATATGGGCAAAGTGGTTACAGCCCAACACATAGCAAGCACTGAATAAATACCATTATGATTATAATATCCCAACTTGCCCACATTTGAACAGCTTGGTTATCAGTGACTGTCCCCCTTCCATGTGCTTCTTGAAGACTTTCTCATGTCTGTTCAGATGGTCTCTCGGGTGAATCATCTGCATGGGCCTTTGGTATGTCCTTCGTGTCGTAGGTGCTGTGTGATGGAGCTTCTCTTGGGTGTCCTTACTTTCTACACTTTAAGAACATTCTGGCTCTTTCAGTTGTCAGCCTGGAAGTACTGTTATGGCCTCTTCTACCACCTTTCTTCCTACTCTAAAGAGTTAATGCTTTTAAAAAAGAATTAATGCTTTTAATATCCAATTAGAGAATTGTTGTTGTTTAGCTGCTAAGTCACATCTGGCTCTTTGCAGTCCCATGGACTGCAGCATGCCAGGCTCCCCTGTCCTTCACCATCTCCCAGAGTTTGCTCAGTGTCCATCTAACCATTTCATCCTTTGTCGCCCCTTCTCCTCCTGCCTTCTATCTTTCCCAGCTTCAGAGTCTTTTCCAATGAGTTGGCTCTTCGCATCTGGTGGCCAGAATATTGGAACTTCAGCTTCAGCATCAGTCCTTCCAATGAATATTCAGGGTTGATTTCTTTCGAATTGACTAGCTCAGACTCTTGCTGTCCAAGGGACTCTCAAGAGTCTTCTCCAGCACCACAATTTGAAAATATCAGTTCTTTGGTGCTCAGCCTTCTTTATGATCCAACTCTTACTAATTAGAGAATTAGTACTAATTATATGAGTTAAAGAGTTATACTGTGCTGTGCTTAGTCACTCAGTCATGCCCGACTCTTTCTGACTCCATAGATTGTAGCCTGCCAGGCTCTTCTGTCCATATGGATTCTCCAGGCAAGAATACTGGAGTGGGATGCCATGCCCTCCTCCAGGGGATCTTCCCAACCCAGAGATGGAATCCAGGTCTCTCACATTGCAGGCAGATTCTTTACTGTCTGAGCCACTAGGGAAGCCTAAGAATCCTGGAGTGGGTAGACTATCCCTTCTCCAGGGGAACTTCCAGACCCAGGAAATGAACCAGGGTCTCCTGCATTGCAGGCAGATTCTTTACCAGCTGAACAACCCAGGAAGCCCTAATTAGAGAACTAGTATATCTATAAACAACCTATGGTCACATTATCCAGCTATAAAGGAGTAGGAAGAAGAAGAAAATGGTAACCCACTCCAGTGTTCTTGCCTGGAGAATTCCATGGACAGAGGAGCATGGTGGGCTACAGTCCATGGTGTTGCAAAGAGCTGGACATGACTGAAGCGACTAACACTAACTGACTGGCTAAAGCAGCTTACCTCGAGGATAACCAATGAAAAGCCCTCCAAGAGTTGGACAGCTGTTATGTCAGGAAAAGCAAAGTTACACCTGCTCCATGAACTATTCCTGTCATGTGTAATGGAAGGTGGGAACAAACCCCAGGAGCAGATGGGAGCAGATGGGGACACCCAGATAGCACCTAGTGAATGTAAGATCCCATCCATGGGACAAAGGACAAGAGTCTGAGGATGAAGTAAGGGTCAAGATATCTGAGTGGAAGCCATAGAGAGTTCCCGAATTCTACCTTTGAAACAGGATTCCAAGGTCCTTTCCTACCAGGCAGTGGGGAGGCAGGGAGCTTAGGGAGGGTGCAGGGCAGCCAAGCAGTTTCCGAGAGACTTTGTTAGCTTCAGCGGCTTTCCCAGGGCCAGGTATGCATTTAGCTGCTCTGGTAATAGTGCAACAAGAGCTACTGCTCAACACCTTATAATTCCAGAACTGCTTCTAGGTCTTGGCCCATCTATGTAGAGGGCTTCTTTGATAACTCAGCTGGTAAAGAATCCGCCTGCAGTGCAGGAGACCCCAGTTCGATTCACGGGTTGGGAACATCCACTGGACAATGGATAGGCTATGTACTCTAGTGTTCTTGGGCTTCCCTGGTGGCTCAGATGGTAAAGAATCCACCTGCAGTGCAGGAGACCTGGGTTTGATCCTGGGTTGGAAAGATCCCCTGGAGAAGGGAATGGCTACCCTCTCCAGTATTCTGGCCTGGAGAATGCCATGGACAGAAGATGCTGGCGGGCTACAGTCCATGGGGTCTCAAAGAATGGGACATGATTGAGCAACTTTCACTTTCGCTTCACATCTACGTAGAGTTTAATTATAAATGGATATAAGTGGGATGTGTGTGTGTGTGTGTGTGTGTTAGTTGCTTAGTCGTGTTTGATCTTTTGCAACCCCCATGGACTATAGCCCACTAGCCTCTTCTGTCCATGAAATTCTCCAGGCCACAATACTGAAGTGGGTTGCCGTTCTGTTCTCCAGGGGATCTTCCCAACCCAGGATTTGAACCCGGGTCTCTTGCATTGTAGGCAAATTCTTTGTCATTGATAGTTCCTCAATAATAGTCTCAACCTACCTGTGACTTCACGGCAGGTAAGAACTCAGTTAATGTCATTCCTCTAGTTTCTGAGGGACATCTTCTCCTGGTTCCCCTTCCATCTCTTTGCTGTTAATTTCTTGTCTTTATAGTGTTGTTGTTCCTCAGGATTCTTAGGGTTCTTTGCTTCTCATTCTTCCCTTCCTTCCATAGTCTTCCATATGTCTATTCCTTTTCTTAAAAATTCTGTCAAAATTGTTCTGTGGAGGAGAATGGATACATGTAGATATATGGCTGAGTTCCTTCGCTATTCACCTGAAACTACCAAGACATTGTTAATTGGCTATACCCCAGTACAAAATAAAAAGTTTAAAGTTTGAAAAAAAATTGTTCTGAAAGACTTAACATGTAAAAATCTGCCTCCTACACCTGCCACCTTTACCCTAGGTGCATTTCTACTCTGCACAGGTAATACTTTTAAAGTATTTTGGCAGTTTCTTTCCATAGTTGTCTCCTCATTTCTAGAATATTTTAGACCACTAGTTCTTCATACATCAATTTCAGATGATCTCTGAAATTAACAAATTTCTTCCAATATAGGTGAGGATGTGGCTACATTGTACGTCCCTGCACTTCCCTCTCTGATCCCTCTAAGATAGTTATATTTTTTATTAAACTGACTATCAGCGTTTACAATGTTACCATATTAATACTATTCATTTTTAACCCAAGAGGAGGGTTTTTGATAATATTTACTTGGTAGTATCATTTTTATTTCTCCTAGAGTCAATAATTGCCCCTAATACTCATTTGCAGATTCTTTCATACAGATATTCGTTATTTCTTTTATTTTCCCCTGAGTGCGGCATTGTATCTGTCACAAACTTAACAGATTTCCCCAAATGCTCAATTCTGTCTGGTCACATTTCAACTCTCCCTTTGCTTTTCCTCAATACTTTGCACCATAACTCCCCTTTCTCCTACTTTGGTCAGACCCCTTTTTCTCTAGATCCACTGGGTATTCCTGTTTGGTGAAGAAATTTCCTGAATGCTTCTAAAGAGTGCATGGAAGTCAAAATTTTTTTGAGTCCTTGCTCAACTAAATGTTTTTCATTTATCCTTGCACTTGATTGGAAATTTGGATGAGTCTGGAATTTTAGATTCAAAGCCATTTTCTCTTAGAAATTTGAAGGCATTTCTTCATGATCTTCTAGATTCCTGCATTGCATGTGATAAGTCTAATGCCATTCTTTTTCTCAATTCTTTTCTTTTAAAAACTAGGCCTAAACTTATAAACTATAAGATTTCCATTTCTTATCAAAATGGAAAGTTTTTGAATGTGTAGCTGTACTTACAGATGTTTTTGCCCATGTAACCCCATCAGGTCTTGCGAGGAAGAGAAGATACACACTTGTCATCAATTTAGATTCTCCCCCTTGTTTCTGCTCTCTGCTGTTTATCCCCCAATATATATGTTTTTGGTGCATAGCCATCTGTTGAGTCCCAGTTACATCAAAATTTCTGTCAGAAAAACACGTCAAAGTCAATAAACTTTCAACAAAACTCATCACGTCTTCATAATCTGTTCTTCCTTCTGAGTTCTCAGTCTTGCTGAAGGGCACTGACATTCATCTAATCATTCAAGCAGGAAAACAGAGGGTCATGCTGAAATTCTTCCACTTCTGAACCCTTCCATTGCATCCCCAGGTCCTGCTGATTCGCTCATCTCTCTCTCATCTGTTCCCATCTCTTCACTCTCACTAGTGGACTTTAGGCCCATGTTATTACTCATCTCTACTGTTGCAATAACCTCCTCCCTGCTTTCTCTGCTTCTCATCTCAACCAGCCCCTTCTAATCCAGGGCCCTAAGTGCTGCTACAGTGCTTTCTCTGCCATTGGCATTTGAGTTCCATGAAGGCAGAACTTTGTTCACCAATATATCCCGAATTCCTTGAACAGAGCTTTGCTCTAACTAGACACTCAGTAAATATGTCTTGACTGAAAAGATGAGCAAATAAATCTGATCCTAGCACTCTCCTTTGTCAGAACCTTCCAAGGCTTCTGCCTCTCCCCCATCACCTGTGTGATAAAGTTTCAACTCCTTAATTTGACATGATCTAGCACTTTTCCAAGCTCAGTTCCCACTTCTTCACAGATCACCCTTTTGTCTTCCTGTGAACATGAAATTACTTGTTCCCAGAGAGCATCATGCTCTTGCAGGCCTCCAAGGCTTTGCACACAATAGTCCCTCTGTCTAGGGCACCTCCTGTTCCTTTGCTCATCTTTCAAGTTGTAATTCATTTCTTCTCTAAAATTTATTAAAATTTTTTTTTTTTTTTGGCTGTCCTGGGTCTTTGTTGCTATGCGTGAACTTTCTCTAGTTGCAGAGAGTGGGGGCTGCTCTCTAGTTGCAGTGTTCAGGCTTCTCCTTGAGGTGGCTTCTCTTGTTGAGGAGAACGGGCTCTAGGGGGCACAGGCTTCAGTAGTTGCAGCTCCTAAGCTCCAGAGCATAGGCTCAGTAGTTGTGGTGCTCAGGCTTAGCTGCTCTGCAGCATGTGGGATCTTCCCGGGTCAGGGATGGAATCTGTGTCTCCTGCATTGGCACGCAGATCCTTTACCACTGAGCCACCAGGGAATCCCTGTACTTCATTCCTAAAGTTTCATCACAAGCATTCTCTCCCTGACAAAGGCTCTCTAGAAATGTAAGGTAGCCTTATTCTTTCCTTTCTTCATGATTTCACCATACACCATATACCTTCTATGGAAGAAATGAGTACTTCTATCAGTCTCTAGTTCCACTCTACTTCTGAGTCTTTGGGAAGCCTATACTCCCTGTCCTTCTGGAGTTATGTATAGCCAGGGATTCTCTCTGCTAATAATATATGAATAATGTTTTGCTATTGCAGATGGTGACTGCAACCATGAAATTAAAAGACGCTTACTACTTGGAAGAAAAGTTATGACCAACCTAGATAGCATATTCAAAGGCAGAGACATTACTTTGCTGACTAAGGTCCCTCTAGTCAAGGCTATGGTTTTTCCAGTAGTCATGTGAGAGTTGGACTGTGAAGAAGGCTGAGCGCCAAAGAATTGATGCTTTTGAACTGTGGTGTTGGAGAAGACTCTAGAGAGTCCCTTGGACTGCAAGGAGATCCAACTAGTCCATTCTGAAGGAGATCAACCCTGGGATTTCTTTGGAAGGAATGATGCTAAAGCTGAAACTCCAGTACTTTGGCGACCTCATGAGAAGAGTTGACTCACTGGAAAAGACTCTGATGCTGGGAGGGATTGGGGGCAGGAGGAGAAGGGGCCGACCAAGGATGAGATGGTTGGATGGCATCACTGACTCGATGGACGTGAATCTAAGTGAAATTCAGCAGTTGGTGATGGACAGGGAGGCCTGGCGTGCTGTGATTCAGTCGGAAACGACTGAGTGACTGAACTGAACTGAACTAAAAGTATATTTAAGAGCTAGAGTAGGATTCTTCATCTCTCCTTCCCTCTGCCAATACAACCAACTATTTTACATATGGTGGAATCCTTGTTAGCCCGTATGTCTGAATGAGGATGAAGTGAGATTCAGACTTTCCCCACTCCCCAGTCTGCTCATGATGGACATGTAACATGAGCAAAAAACAAACCTTTATTGTTATAAGCCACTTAGATGTTGGAGTTGTTTGTTACTGCAGCACAACCTAGTCCATCCCATCTAGTACACTTTCATACAGTCATTACACTAGCTCTTAGCAACAGTAGTTTACCTTATCTTTGAGTTCAAGGACTTTATGATTATATCTTGCTTCACAGGCTCTTAAGAGCACTTGTTAGCTAGCACTAGACTAGAAAACTAGTTTTTGCATTGTACATGACTCTGTACTAAGGGCTTTACCTGTGTTATTTCATTTAATCTTCACAACAACCCTGTGAGGTAGATATGCCTATTACCATTTTTTTCTGAAAGGAGAAGATGCTCAGAAGGGTTTAATGACTTGCTCAGTGTCACACAGCTGGTGAGAGGCCATCAAACCCAAGCTGCAATCTGATTCTGTAGCCCACACACATTCCATCACCTGCAGCCTTAGGAGTAACAGAGGGAGAATGCACTGCCTGCTGGGAAGTTCCTGTCAAAGCAGATATTTCTGTCATGAGCCTTGTAAAGGACAACTAAACAAGCATTGAACAAGTGGAAGAGCCATGTATGTAAGTAAACAAAATTGGAAACATGTTTTTAGCATCTAATGGGAAATGGAGAATTCTTCAGATAACGTTCCAGTTCTTGAGGAAAAGCCGATCACATACGGTGACGTTCACCAAAAACCCTGTCAGTGGTCCAGAATAAAAGCTAACCCAGAGCACTGCTTGCTTGGCCCATGTCTGGTTGGCATGGCTGACTTTTGGACTGAGTTTCCTCAGTGGCTTCTTTTAACTTGAACTAATGGCCAATGACGGGGGAGCCTGGTGGGTGCTGTCTGTGGGGTCACACAGAGTTGGACACGACTGAAGCGACTTAGCAGCAGCAGCAATAACCAATGGCGGGGGAGCCTTAGCAGCAGCAGCAATGACCAGTGACAAGGCATAGTCCCGTGGCCCGGCCTCTCACCTTAGAACTGTATTCTCAGAAACACATTCCTTCAAGGATGCCTCAGCTGAACACTCAGGCAGCTATCAGCTGATGTGCTGAAGTGGATCAATGGTGGAATGAAGATACACTCAAAGCCTCACAGAAGCATGGGTGGCACCATGGCCCATGGAAGGAACAGTCACAGCCAAAGGGCTGAGAGAACTCAGGCCAGAGAGCATTCCAAGAAGAAGCCGCAAGCAGCCTGCGAAGCAAAGGGGCTGAATGCCGATGACTGTGAGGTGAAGGGTTTCCCACGTGTGTAGGAAAACCACGTTAGTGAACCAACCGCAGACGTGGACTTAGACCAGAACGTTCTCATTTCCCTTAAACTATTATGCTTGGCTCTCCATTGACTTCTATTGGTATTATTGGTGCCTTCTTGCTACTCTAAACTTTCATAGTATATAATATTCATTGGATATTTTCATGTTTTACTGCATATGGTGTTTCCAAGGTGGCACAGTGGTATAGAATCTATCTGCTGGTGCAGCAGATGCAAGAGATGTGGGTTCATTCCTGGGTTGGGAAGATCTCCTGGAGGAGGAAATGGCAACCCATTCTAGTATTCTTGCCTGGAAAAGTCCAAGGACAGAGGAGCCTGGTGGGCTATAGTCCATGGGGTTGCCAAAAGACAGACATGACTGAGCAACAGAGGATATACACAGACCCAGACCCAGACACAGACACACACAGACACACACCCCCACACACACACACACACACACACACACACTACTGTACATACTGGAAGGTACAGAGCAGTACCTTATACAACTTTGTACCTTTTTAGTACGGAGCTTCACACATCTGTAGCTCTTGGCTTATCTAGTTTGTGTCCCCTATTTGGGGAACAGCTGCTGATCACAAACAGCACCTATTTTTTTAAGCTTTATTTATATATTTATGGCTGCCCTGCATCTTCATTGGTGTGCAAGGCCTTTCTCTAGTTGTGGTGAGTGGGGGCTGCCCTCTGGCTGTGGTGCATACTTCCTGCTGTAATGGTTCTCTTGTTGCAGAGCATGGCCCTAGGCACTGGGGGTCGGTAGCTGTGTTTCCTGAGCTCTAGAGTGCTGCTCAGTGGCACACGGGCTTAGCTGCTCTGCAGCATGTGAGACCTTCCCAGTCCAGGGACAGAACCCTTGCCCCTGCATTGACAGACATATTCTTTACCATTGGATCACTAGGAAAGCCGCCCAACAACACTTTTGATCTTGAGAGCATTAAGGATTCAGACTACATAATACAAATATCCTCTGTTAATCAAGTTTACTTGGATCCTAGTTTGGAACACTAAATTTCCTGAAGTTATTTGGTTCCTGGGTTTTGATTGTGAGTCATAAGAGTTTGGACTGCAAAGGTGTTTTGACTGTACCCAGGATTTTTCTTATAGAGATAACTAAGTTGTTAGGTAGGTAGAACAGGGAAAAGGAGTCCAAATGGCGGTGGCTACAAGACAAGGAAGGGAAAAGCCTGCAAAAATGAAACAAAAGAAGGTCCGAGGACTGGAGTGAGGACCTCAGGTAAACAAACAACACTCCTGGCTGGCCCAGTTTACATAGGACAGGCCCAGGGAGAGGTAAACATAAATAGAAGAGCCAAAGCTAGCTCTCTCTCTCTCTCCACCCCGCGCGCTGGGGCGCTCTTCTCCTCATGCCGTGTCTTTAGATCGACATGCCCTCACGCCTCAAAGATGGATTTTCCTGCTATCTTCTAAATAAAATAGAGCTGTAGCACTGAGCTGTAACACTGATTTATCTAAGAGCTGTAACATGGTCCATTCGAGATCTGAGAGCTGTGACACACCGAGGGGGCTTGAATGTCCGTCACTCCAAATCTTTGTTGTGACGAGACAAAGAATCGAGGAACAGACACTCGCGTGACATAAGTGATGACACAGAGAGGTCAATGCTACTGAAAGGAGTTTATTGCAGTTTTTTAAGAGGAAGGGGCACACCATGCCATTCAGGGCCACATGGGAAGTACCAGGGCTGGTCAGAGGCAGAGGAGCCAGGAGAAAGCAAGGGCAGAAGGCTTTATTGTTATACCTGCAGGAAAGGCATGGTAGGGAGGGATGCATATTTTAGGATTGGCTAGTTAGTTTGAATAATTTTGGCAGCTCTGGACTATGGCATGATATCTAGTTGTCCAGCTCCTGACCCTGGGGTGATTTAGGGCAGAGGAAGGATTGGCTTGGGGCATGTGAATTAGGTAAGGGAGGTGATTGAAGACTTGGGCCATGGACAGGTTGGTTTGCATAGGCATCAGTTCAGTTCAGTAGCTCAGTTGTGTCCGACTCTTTGCGACCCCATGAATTGCAGCACACCAGGCCTCCCTGTTCATCACCAACTCCTGGAGTTCACTCAGACTCACGTCCATCAAGTCCATGAAGCCATCCAGCCATCTCATCCTCAGTCGTCCCCTTCTCCTCCTGCTCCCAATCCCTCCCAGCATCAGAGTCCTTTCCATTGAGTCAACTCTTCTCATGAGGTAGCCAAAGTACTGGAGTTTCAGCTTTAGCATCATTCCTTCCAAAGAAATCCCAGGGTTGATCTCCTTCAGAATGGACTGCTTGGATCTCCTTGCAGTCCAAGGGACTCTCAAGAGTCTTCTCCAACACCACAGTTCAAAAGCATCAATTCTTCGGCATTCAGCCTTCTTCACAGTCCAGCTCTCACATCCATACATGACCACAGGAAAAACCATAGCCTTGACTAGACGGACATTAGTCGGCAAAGTAATGTCTCTGCTTTTGAATATGCTATCTAGGTTGGTCATAACTTTTCTTCCAAGGAGTAAGTGTCTTTTAATTTCATGGCTGCAGTCACCATCTGCAGTGATTTTGGAGCCCCCAAAATAAAGTCTGACACTGTTTCCACTGTTTCCCCATCTATTTCCCATGAAATGATGGGACCGGATGCCATGATCTTCATTTTCTGAATGTTGAGCTTTAAGCCAACTTTTTCACTCTGCTCTTTCACTTTCATCAAGAGGCTTTTAGTTCCTCTTCACTTTCTGCCATAAAGGGTGATGTCATCTGCATATCTGAGGTTATTGATATTTCTCCTGGCAATCTTGATTCCAGCTTGTGTTTCTTCCAGTCCAGTGTTTCTCATGCTGTACTCTGCATAGAAGTTAAATAAGCAAGGTGACAATATACAGCCTTGACGTACTCCTTTTCCTATTTGGAACCAGTCTGTTGTTCCATGTCCAGTTCTAACTGTTGCTTCCTGACCTGCATACAGATTTCTCAAGAGGCAGGTTAGGTGGTCTGGTATTCCCATCTCTTTCAGAATTTTCCACAGTTTATTGTGATCCACACAGTCAAAGGCTTTGGCATAGTCAATAAAGCAGAAATAGATGTTTTTCTGGAACTCTCTTGCTTTTTCCATGATCCAGCGGATGTTGGCAATTTGATCTCTGGTTCCTCTACCTTTTCTAAAACCAGCTTGGACATCAGGGAGTTCACGGTTCACGTATTGCTGAAGCCTGGCTTGCAGAATTTTGAGCATTACTTTACTAGCATGTGAGATGAGTGAAATTGTGTGGTAGTTTGAGCATTCTATGGCATTGCCTTTCTTTGGAATTGGAATGAAAATTGACCTTTTCCAGTGCTGTGGCCACTGCTGAGTTTTCCAAATTTGCTGGTATATAGAGTGCAGCACTTTCACAGCATCATCTTTCAGGATTTGAAATAGCTCAACTGGAATTCCATCACCTCCACTAGCTTTGTTCGTAGCAATGCTTTCTAAGGCCCACTTGACTTAACATTCCAGGATGTCTGGCTCTAGATTAGTGATTACACCATCATGATGATCTGGGTCGTGAAGATCTTTTTTGTACAGTTCTTCTGTGTTTTCTTGCCACCTCTTCTTAATATCTTCTGCTTCTGTTAGGTCCATACCATTTCTGTCCTTTATTGAGCCCATCTTTGCATGAAATGTTCCCTTGGTATCTCTAATTTTCTTGAAGAGATCTCTAGTTTTTCCCATTCTGTTCTTTTCCTCTGTTTCTTTGCATTGATTGCTAAAGAAGGCTTTCTTATCTCTTCTTGCTATTCTTTGGAATTCTGCATTCAGATGCTTATATCTTTCATTTTCTCCTTTGCTTTTCACCTCTCTTCTTTTCACAGCTATTTGTAAGGCCTCTCCAGACAGCCATTTTGCTTTTTTTCCATTTCTTTTCTATGGGGATGATCTTGATCCCTGTCTCCTGTACAATGTCGTGAACCTCATTCCATAGTTCATCAGGCACTCTATCAGATCTAGTCTCTTAAATCGATTTCTCACCTCCACTGTATAATCATAAGGGATTTGATTTAGGTCATACCTGAATGGTCTAGCAGTTTTCCCTACTTTCTTCAATTTGAGTCTGAATTTAGTAATAAGGAGTTCATGATCTGAGCCACAGTCAGCTCCTGGTCTTGTTTTTGTTGACTGTATAGAGCTTCTCCATCTTTGGCTGCATAGAATAGAATCAATCTGATTTCAGTGTTGACCATCTGGTGATGTCCATGTGTAGAATCTTCTCTTGTGTTGTTGGAAGAGGGTGTTTGCTATGACCAGTGCATTTTCTTGGCAAAACTCTATTAGTCTTTGCCCTGCTTCATTCCACGTTCCAAGGCCAAATTTGCCTGTTACTCCAGGTGTCTCTTGACTTCCTACTTTTGCATTCCAGTCCCCTATAATGTAAAGGACATCTTTTTGGGTGTTAGTTCTAAAAGGTCTTATTAGAATTGACTGGTTTGAGCTCTTTGCAGTCCCAGGGACTCTGAAGAGTCTTCTCCAGCACCACAATTCAAAAGCATAAATTCTAGTTGTGTCTAGAATCTAGTGTGTTTATAGCTGCTTGGGGCTGCCTGAAGGGCAGCGGATATTTTTCAGGGAGTGGTCAGGTTTTGCCCACTGAAGCGTGCCCATAGCTGGACACTTGAACCTAATCTAGGCAAGAGGGGCCTGGGATGGGGAGGCAGCTCCCCTGTGAGCTATTTGGCTTGGGGAGGAGGGAGCCTGGATGGCTCCCTGTTTTTCTTTCCTTCCCCACAAGGACACTGCCCAGCTCTGGCTGTGTTGTGACATCCTGGTAACCTAAAATTTTGTCATCTATTTGTTTTAGATGCTGTGTGAGAGCAGGATTGTGGAGAATACACCATTTGGTTCAATAACTGTCCAGAGGACACTGTTAAATTTCAAATAGGATGGCTTTGAGGGTCTGAAGGCTGTCCTTAGATGGTTCTGTGTAGTCCCACAAGGAGATGGGGAGTTGAGACAATTATCCTGGCTAATTTTCTAGGACAGTTCAGTCATTTAAGCAGACACTTTACCTCTCTTAACCCCATCCTCATCTTTTTCCCCCTTGGTTACCCAGAGAGAATGAAACAGATTTTTATCACTGTAAAAGCAAGTTTAGTGAGATGTAAGTGAAGATTCTTGTCTATAACACAGATTAAAAGGTAATGAGAGGATGACAAATCCATCCAGAGGGACTTGAAAAACCTTTAACATTTTTTCCTAGTTAAAAGAATATACACGGAGAGGGAAATGGCAGCCCACTCCAGTGTTCTTGCCTGAAGAATCCCAGGGACAGGGGAGCCTGGTTGGCTGCCATCTATGGGGTCGCACAGAGTCGGACACGACTGAAGTGACTTAGCAGCAGCAGCAGCAGCAGGGCTGACAGTGGTCTTAGTGATCAAAGAGTAGAATCCACCTATTTGTATTAAAGAAACAGGCCCACTGAAATTAAGCCTGGGATCCCACTGCCTGGGATCACAGTTAATTATGGGGCTTCCCTCAAGGCTCAGATGATAGAGAATCATCTGTAACACAGAAGACCTGGGTCAAGAAGATCCCCTGGAGAATTGAATGGCAACCCACTCCAGTATTCTTGCCTGGAGAACGCTATGGACAGAGGATCCTGGCAGACTACAGTCCATGGGGTTTCAAAGAGTTGGACACAACTGAGGGACTAACACACAGCTAATTATAGAAGAAGATGGCATCCTAATAACTACATAACTTCCAGTTTTAATTCTGACATTCTAGAGGTTTCCTCAGGCACCCATACCACTGATGTTTCCCCTTGATAAAGTATTTAAATTTAATAATCCAGGAACTTGCTGCTTAACTTGACTGTATTTACCTGGATAGTTCAAGGTTTTCGTGTTGCCTGTAAGAATATGGTATGTCTACACTTTTTAAAATTTGAGTCATAATAATGGTAACTTAAAAATGTCACAGGATAATGATGAAACTAGCTGAAAGCTTCACCGCTAGAATGAACATTTAAATTTAATACCAGAGCTGCTGACATAATCAGAAAACCTCTAATTTCCATTGTTTTCCTGAGAATCATTCAACTATCAATCACCTGCTTCTTCTACAGTGGAAATTATATGGAAGAATCTAGGCTTTACAGATGGCACTCTTCTTGAGTTAGAGCGTAGAGATTCTTTTCTCCTCAACACATCCCAAAGGCACTGAGTAACTTAAAAGCTGTCCAGCCATTTAGCAGGTACCAGGATATGCAATCCAGACTTACTATGAGTAATAAAATCACAGTATGATTTGTGATATGGGTATGTTTAAATTATACTCACATTTAAAAAAATACCATGTTTCAGTCTCATTCAAAATAATGTAGATGTTCTTAGTTTACAGATCCAATTAAGTTTTTAACCAAGTTCTAAATTGTTCGTTAACCGTTCTCCCTAGTGTTCTTTTACACTTACAGCAAAAGAAGTGTGATTGCACACCCTTTTAAAACCAGAGGAAGTTACAGCTCTGCTCCCCTCAGCCCATACTGGCTCCAGGGAGAAGCTGGGGAGGGAGGTCTCCTCTCCTGTCCAGTGACCACCTGGAATGGGATATAGTCTCATTCACTGTGACTGCCTATGTACCTGACCCAGTGCTCAGTACCAGTTCAACGAAAGAATGAACAACTTAAAGTCAGCTCACTGGCCTTTGAGCTCTCATTAGAATTGTGATAGATGGCCAACAGGCATATGAAAAGACGCTCAACATCACTATTAGAGAAATGTAAATCAAAACTACAATGAGGTACCACCTCACACCAGTCAGAATGGCTATCATTAAAAGGTGTACAAATAACAAATGCTGGACAGGGGGCAGAGATCTGTACACCATTGGTGGGAATGGAAACTGGTGCAGACACTATGGAAAACAGTATGGAGTTTCCCCAAAAACTAAATATAGAGTTGCCATATAATTCAGCAATCCCACTCCTGGGCATATGCCCAGACAAAAGTAAAGTTTTAAAAGATACATGCATCCCTATGTTCAAGCAGCACCATTTAGCCAAGACATGGAAACAACCAAAATGTCCTTTGACAGATGAATAGATAAAGAAAATGTGGTGCACACATAGAATGAATATTACTCAGCTATCAAAAAGAATGAAATAATGCCATTTGCAGCAACTTGGATAGACCTAGGGATTATCATACTAAGCAAAGTAAGTCAGAAAGAAAAAGACAAATACCATATGATATCAGTTACATGTGGAATCTAAAATACTATACAAATCAACATATCTATGAAACAAAAACAGACTCACAGATATAGACAACACACTTGTGGTTGCCAAGGGGGAGAGAGTAGAGGAGGGAAGGAAAGGAAGTTTGGGATTAGCAGAAGCAAACTATTATATATAGGATAGAAAAACAACAACAAGATCACACTGTATAGCACAGGGAACTAAGTTCAATATTTTATGACAAACCATAATGGAAAAGACTATGAAAAAGACTATATATGTATATATATATATATATACATATACATATATAGTCTTCCAGGATTTTCCAGGATTTTCTGGAAAATATAAACATATATGACCGAGTAACTTAGCTGTACAGAAGAAATTAACACAACACTGTAAATCAACTAAACTTCAATAAAACTAAAAAAAAAAAAAAAAACAAAAATAAAATTCTGATAAGCATTTGCAAAAAAAAACAAAAGAATATGCAGGGACTTCCCTGGTGGTCTAGTGGTTAAACTTCACCTTCCAATGTGGGGAGTGAGGGTTCAATTCCTATCCAGGGAGCTAAGATCTTATGTGACTTACGGAGAAAATACCAAAACATAAAACAGAAGCAGTGTTGTAACAAACTCAATAAAGACTTAAAAATGGTCCACATTAAAAATAAATCTTAAAAAGAATATACACACATTCCTACTTTGAAAACATAATATCAGTCAATACTTTTTCCGTGTTCCAGAAATAATCCTCTATCCCTTTGAAA
This sequence comes from Nanger dama, assembly GCA_917880005.1. Lineage (NCBI taxonomy): Eukaryota > Metazoa > Chordata > Mammalia > Artiodactyla > Bovidae > Nanger > Nanger dama. The sequence goes on from CAKJTW010000040.1 coordinate 2,921,190, forward strand.
TAGTTTTTAGACCCATTAAAAGTTATGTCCATGAACATTTTGTTTCACAAAATTGAGATTTTCTGTGTTACAGAACGTTGTCTTCTTTACATATTCTATTATAAGAATTCTCTTGCACCATTAGTTGTGTTTTTTTTTTTTAGAAGCATGTGCTTGTGTGCTAAGTTACTTCAGTTCTGAATGACTCTGTGATCTCATGTAGCCCGCCAGGCTCCTCTGTCCATGCAATTCTCCAGGCAAGAGTACTGGACTGGGTGGCCATGTCTTCCTCCAGAGGATCTTCCTGAGGGGGCACTTCTCCTGCATTGGCAGGCAGCTCCTTTACCACTAGGGCCACCTGGAAGCCCTTTCAGAAGCACATGGACCCTGTAAATATTGGGGCAGGTAGCCACTGGTCTTAAGTGTTTTGCAATGAAGAGTCGGGGGCTCTGGATCAGGAAACCCAAAGGGTATAATCTTTCTCTGTAGCCAAGTTTGTCTATTAATGCTGTTTGTGTAAAGCATGTGTCCATGATAGAATTCTAGTATCAAGTTTAGAAGGTGATTTCTGAGTGTGGGAGTTGTAGGAAAGGCAGAGAAGCAGAGAGAAGTGAATGCAGAGGGAAAGTTTGGCTGCATCCAATGGAGACCCAGGCAGAGTGAGGGGAGAAGGGGCTGGAGGCTGGTGATCTGATCCAGGCAAGGCTGGGCAACTCACTGGGCTTGAGGCTCAGCCCTGTGGGTGAGCAGGGGGTCTGGTGGTAACAGTCAGTGCAGATTGCCACACATTTTCATATCTCCTTTCAGGCACATGGTGGGGTGGCATTTTCCTGGAAGGAAAGTATATCTCTTTTAGGACGAAGCTTTAAGAGCTAGTTCAGTTTCCCATGTTCCTTCTGCCCCAGTGACTGGCAAGGGTCCAAAGAGTGGCAGAACCATCCTGGGCCCAGAGCAAGGATGACACAGACCAGAGCCCATGACTGACCGGTAATGGACACTCTTCCTTTGAAGGAGGAAGCAGAGTAGACTCACAGTCCTTGCAAGGGCTGACATGATGCAGACAGATGTTCTGGGTAATGGTATTTGCCCCTGTGGACCCAGATATTAATTTAGAACCAAAGATGAAAGAGGCTGAGCCTCAAAAGAGGCTAGAGTGATCTTTCCCAACAGAATATATCAGAGAGAAGTGGACCAGAGGGTTATAGGCGCTTCTAGGAACCACAAAAAACAGACCTGATGTGGGCCCCAGTGGTAACTACCACATTAATGTTACTGTGGACGCTAGGGGTGGGACCCCAGAGTACTTGAGTAGCACTGGAGAAGAAATTCCAGCCTGGGGCCAGAGAGCGTGAGCCAGGGTCCTACCTGTCATGGCTAACTTCTTGTGTGAAGTGGTTATGGTACCCAGTTATTTGATCAAACACTAATCTAGATGTTGCTCTTAAGATATTTTATAAATGTGATTGACAGCTGCAATCAGTAATCCTTAATCCCGATTTCCTTACTTTAAGTAAAGATTACTCTTGAAAACATGAGTGGGACTCAGTTGAAGGCCTTTAGAGTAGGAACAGGTTTTCCAGGGAAGAAGAAATTCTGTCTCAATACTGCAAAGTTTACTCCTGCTGAATTTCCAGCTTGCTGGCTTGCCTGACAAGTTTAAGATTTGCCAACCCTTACCATCATGTGAGCCAATATATATTCCTTCATATAAAACTCTTATAGAAAATTTACTTATGTATTTATTTATATTTATTTTATAACTATATATTTCTATATCATTCTTCATGCATCTGTATACCTACCTAGATATCCATTCATTCCATTGAATCAAAAATCTTTCTTTAAAAGTTTTATATTAAAACCAAATCAATAACTTTAACAGGCCCAAGGAGACCCATTCTCTGGCTACTGAATGATAAGGCCCTGATCCAAAACCAGAGCAACTCAGCATTTCAAAAGCTTCATTTTGCCACAGTTCTCATTCCTCTCAAGTCATGCATCAGACCCATTAACCAAGAGCCAAAGTTGCTCTTCAGGGATTTTTTTCAGTCTTTTAAAAAATCTTTTCCCATCCCAAAGCTGTTCCATATGTGTAGAAAGGAGCCATCAGCCCAAGTTCTCATTCTTGCAATCAGGTTCCTGGGGGACAGGCCCCCAGGACAGAAAACCATCTTTTCATGGCTCTTTTCCTTGGAAACAGTGAGCAACTTTTCAGGGAACTCAGCTCTGCAAACACACATGAGTTGAAGGTAAAGTTGTGAAATGGGCCTGTTTTGTACCTGGCTTCTCTACCTGGCTTCTCTTTCAGAAACCCCTCTGTGTCATCTTCCTTTCACCTCTACCCCCAGGTCCCTACCCCCTGCCCCTCACCCCGCTTCATTCCCATCTGAGCCCTCAGCTTACTTGTAATCAAACCTTCTCTGCCTCCTGATGTCTGGACCATGCTTGCCTGAGCTCAGACATCTCCTCCTTGAACCATCAACCTTTCTTGGACTCTAGTCCCAGTATAGTTGGGTCCCATTTTCAGATTAATAACAACAATGAATAAATATATCCTTTCTGAGGTGCTGGCTTGCTCCTAACTCAAGGAGTTGGCCCCATTTATTTAAAATTTTTATATTAAAACAAATCACTAGCTTTAAAAAGCCTTGTTCCAAATCAACTGATGGGGACCTAGGATTGGAACAGTCACTTCTCAGATTCCACTTGTCCAGTGGTGTGCAGGAGCTAGTTCACAGGGAGTCATGAAAACAGGTACTAAAATAATCAGGGATTTTCTGAGCTGGTTGCTAAAACTGGTGGTACTTTGAAATTGCCCATAGTGGGAGTATTTGTCCCTTTGGAAATTGGCAATTCCACAAGTCAGAACACTTTTCCTTCTTCAGAGAGCTGGCTCACAACGTGTCACAGCACTAAGTGTCCTTTCTCACTTACTTCTAAAGCAGCCAAGTGAAGTGTCAGAAAAAATCTCACTAGTCACAGGGTATAGGGTGTGAGGGAGAAGCTGGAGCGAAGGAACCTCTTACCTTCTCTCTAGACAAGAAGCCCTTTCATCATTTTTCTCTTTTGTCTTCATTAAATATTATGATCCTTTTGATTACCTTAATTTATGATTATGATCCACCATGTATTTCTTGTCTGAATCACCCCTTAATTGTTTTCCTCGGTATCTTAATTGGAATCTCCTTCAGGAAAGGTACTGTGTTTTATAATAAGAGAAATAACTCAGGAGCAACAGTACCGTGAAAATGAACATGTGCTGGGGGACTGGTAGGATACCAAGAATGTCATGTTCCAGTTTGTTGTATGAGAACTGGGACTGAAGGATGCCAGCCAAAGGTCAAAGTGAGCCTGGGGCATGTGTTTCCTGGGCACCCATAGACAGTGGAGCAGAGGCTGACAGAGGACCAGGCCACTTCTGGTTATTTTTAGACTCCTGGGAAAAAAAAAGTACAAATGCTTTAATATAGACAAAATCTTTCAAAAGGATGGGAGGTTAAGTTCTGCAGAACTAGATGTTCTTTTTCTAGAACTTACCATGATGGGAAAATGGAAACAATGGCTTTTTAGTTTTTAAAAATATATTTATTGATTGAATTTATTTTTGGCTGCATTGGGTCTTAGTTGCAGCACATGGGATCTTTCCTGCAATTTTGTGAGCTATCTCTAGTTGCGGTTCAAGGGCTTCCCTTTGCTGTGTGTGGGCTTCTCTTGTTGTGGAGCATGGGCTCAGGAGCACACAGGCTCAGCAGTTGCTGTGTGAAGGCTTAGTTACCCCGTGGCATGTGGAATCTTAGTTCCCTGACCAAGGATGGAATCTGTGTCACCTGCATTGGAAAGTAAATTTTTAACCATTGGACCACTAGGAAAGTCCCAACAATGGCTTTCTAAAATAGAATAACTGTTTGTCTGCCTGTCTTTCCCCCAGATCATAGGCTTCACAGGGACTGGCCGTATACTATGCAATCCTAACCTCTGGTACAGTGTCAGACACCCATTGAGTGCCTCCATAAATGATGCTTTTTAAAAGGATGCAAACGAGAACAAAGGACAAGAGACATCATGTAGAGCTGACATTAGCAAGGTCTACCTTCTCTAGCTGGCAGTTCCTAGACTTTGAATTTCACAGGTGGGAGCAACTTTTGAATAATTTTGAGGACCAACGGAATTGTCATCTTCTTTTGTCAAGTGATGTCACTAAAAACAAGTCAATGGCAGCCATCTCCTAGGATTAATATTTCATTAGAAAGAAAAATATTCTGAGTTAAAAAAATGAGGAGGAACAACAGTTCTTCCAAGGAAAGGAAATGGCAACTTTGTATTGATAATATACAGTGGTAGATGTATTGATATCTATCTATATGATATATTTATATATCCTTGCTGGATGTCTTTAGGATTTCATCAGAGTCCAAAGAAATTCTTTAGATAAACCCTACTTTTTATGAAAATAGCAAAGAGGAAATTAGCTAATAACCATTTACTGTTGTCTGCCTACTAAGTGGATATAAGCTGTTCATTTATTCATTTGGTATATGAAGCCACAAATATGAGAGCCATTCAGTGAGATGGATGTCTGAGAGTGAACAACTCCTTGAATATCTGCAGTCAGGATTGATCTGGCCTAGCATTTTGAGGGTACTAGAGATGGGAGGGCTGTTTCTTCTTTTCTCCTCTTTGTGTTTATGTGGGCAAAGTAATCTCCAAATCGAGGATTTCCCAGAGTCCTCAGGATCAAGCATGACATGGCTGGATTGGTGAATCTCTAGTTGTGCAGGGCCACCTCAGGCTAGATTCTGGGTGTCTAGTCCCACTCCAGTACTCTTGCCTGGAGAATCCCATGGACAGAGAAGCCTGGTAGGCTGTAGTCCATGGGGTCACGAGGAGTTGGACACGACTGAACGACCTCACTTTCACTTCTCATCTTCATGCATTGGAGAAGGAAATGGTAACCCACTCCAGCGTTCTTGCCTGGAGAATCCCAGGGACGGCAGAGCCTGGTGGGCTGTCGTCTCTGGGGTCGCACAGAGTCGGACACGACTGAAGCAACTTAGCAGCAGCAGCAGCAGTCCATGATACATATATGTAAGAGTTTAACTGGGTGATTGCTAGTATCTATGAGATTGGTGTAGACAAAATTCTAGAGATTTGGCTCAAACAAGCCTTAGGAATAGAGTGTACATATAGATCAGTTGTTTGTTTTACTAAAGAGGAATCTGTTCTTACATTTGACAAGATGTTTTGGGTTTCTTTGTTTGGAATCTTTATTTCCCAAGCATCATCAACAGACTTTTATTGAATTAGCCACTATGTGCAAAGAAAAATGGTAAACATTATAGGTGACACACCAAGTACCCACAACCTCCTCAGCCATTAAAGCTTGTAGTCAAGTGTGAAAATCGGATGGGTGAATATTATTTTAAAATTCAAAGCAAACCAAAAAACCTCTTTCAGTTCAGTTCAGTCACTCAGTCGTGTCCAATTTTTGCATCCCCACAAATCACAGCACGCCAGGCCTCCCTGTCCATCACCAACTCCCGGAGTTCACTCAAACTCAAGTCCATCGAGTTGGTGATGCCATCCAGCCATCTCATCCTCTGTTGTCCCCTTCTCCTCCTGCCCCCAATCCCTCCCAGCATCAGAGTCTTTTCCAGTGAGTCAACTCTTCGCATGAGGTGGCCAAAGTACTGGAGTTTCAGCTTTAGCAAATTAGATGTACGAAAGACAAGTTAAGAGCAGAAATGAGATCTACAAACATTCATTGGAAATATAGATTTCTAACTGGAATGTTTAGGAAAAGTTTTAAGAAGGAGATAAGTATTCAGGAGGACTTTGAATGTTGGAAACAATATTAAAGACAGTGGAAACATCTCAGGTAGGGGCTATCTAAGGGATTGAGGGGTGGGTAGAGCACAAGGTGGGCTGAGGGACAGAGGTTAAAATAGCTTGATTTTGGTAGAGGCTAATGGAGCAGTAGGAGATGAGGCTGAGTTGGCCAGCCAAAGACTGCTGATACAGAGTGTGGAATGCTAGGTAAAGGAGAGTGGGCGAAGGGTACGTAAAAATGAGAACCATCAAATGTTGCTTTTTCCATTTCTTTAAACAAAATGGCAGTATGATAAATAGATAGGATTCCACTTTGTATAGTTCTAGCTTACTAATGAGATAGTGCCATTCCTTCAGATTGAAGGTGGCCTGTGGACCACCAGACCTAACCACTGAGAATGGGATGGATTATCATGAATTCATGGACCTGGAATTCATGTGTGCTGGAGTTTGGGGCCTGCGTGTAATTTCCTTTCAAGAGAGAGAGGATCACTTTGAGCTTCCTCCATTCAGCGTGTTACTTTCCAAACCACAGGTGGGGGAAGCCACTGTGGCTTTGTTTGTTTGTTTGTTTGTTTGTTTGCAACAGGAGCAGACTGAGCAAAATCATTGTTGTGATTTGAGAATACAGCTGATTTCTGCTTTGGCTAAGGCATCTTTCTATGTTGACTTTCTCTTCCAAGGAGAATATTAATTATTTTTACTGGCAACATTTGGAATGTTCCCATTTAAAACTCAAAGTGTGAAAGTCTAGAAATTGACACGGTGTAGCTGTGTGGTTCTCTTGGGAGTTCGGCAACTCTGGAGTGAAGTAAGGTGGGGGAAAGAAAAGGAGGAGTGACAGCCTTTATTTTTCCAGCGCATGCATCATGATTACACATCAGAAATGTGCTTAGAAGAAATCTTTGTGATATTGAATCTGAAGTTTCTATTAATATGATTAGTTTGATGAACTTATAGACTATCAAGGCTCATATTTTTAAAATTACTGCTTTTTAAAAAAATAAGAACGAATAACTTAGAAAAATACTCAGACACACGGGGTCTTGTTGCGGCATGTGGGTTCTTTCTTTCTGGCACATGAGCTTCTCAAGGTGCGTGGGCTTCTCTCTAGCTGTGGTGCAGAGACCCAGTTGCCCTGTGGCATGTGGGATCTTAGTTTTCCAACCAAGGATTGAATTCACGTCCTCTGCATTGGAAGGCAGATTCTTAACCACTGGACCACCAAGGAAGTCCCATTATTTCCTTTTGTTATTGTGTAGAACAGCAACTGGTATGTTTTATTTGAAAATTAGAATAAGTTGAAGCAGAGAGTAAAGCTGGAAGTGGGATTCACCCCCAAGTGGGGTGACGATTCAATGGCTAATCTGTTATTAAGACAATAACATTGAGATCTTGGCCAGAGGACAGATCCCCCATGCTGTCCTGGCAGGCGCTGGTGAGTATTACCAGCCAAGTGGCCACAGGCAAAGTTGACATTGTACAGAGATGGAAAGAAGATGTTGTGCCAGGCAGGCAGCTCTAGCAGGTGCCTGAAATCCATCAAGTCTGGAAGATGGGTTTAGATGGCAATGTCTGATCCAGAATCCAGTGTTCTATTGGACACATGCTTGACCAAGCAGAGTGTAAGAAAATCCCATGAAGAATGGGTGGAGGACAGAAGACCCCGAGGACAGCACGGCTGATGGGCCTGAGGGCTAAGGACATAAGAAGGATGGACAAGCACAAACAAGCCAGCTGTGGGTCCCCAGGAGCTTGTCTGAAAGTTCCTACGCAATTCTGCCTCTTGCAGAAGATTCCCCTCATCTCCAGCCCCTCTCCCTTGGTCCCTCTCTAATAGTGATTCAATGAGTCAGCTAGATTTGCTGTCAGATCCCCAGACAGAATAAGGGTCAGATGGGCTCTGAGGGGGAATCAAGGAAGGGAAGCCTGAGTTGCCTTGCTAGAGAACTTCTGGAATATTCCATTACTCTTGGCAAAAAAAAATATATAGACTTTCTCCAGAAGAGGCCAACTTTGTGATCTAGTTGTAAGTACCCTTTTGATCAATCCTTCTAACAATATGCCAGGTCCACAACACAATTTTTACAAAGCACAGAGTTCTAAAATGTTAAAGCAAGAAAATACTTAGGGATCATTTGGTCTAGAGGTTTTTGAACTTTTTCTCTTTTTAAAGCAGTGCAACCTTTTCTTCCAAAGAGATCAAACCAAGAAATCCAACATAAAGTCATTTATAAATGGAACAGCTCTGGCTATCCCCAGCGGCTCTTCTGAAGCATCCTGGTAGAGAGGTGAACTGATTTTGTCAAAGTCATCCAGGCTGGGAGGGATTCAGCAGACCCCAGGGTCAACTGGTCTCTCATACTCAGTCCAATACTCTGTTCATTACACCATGTCATATTGAATGCTGATCTGACAACCCACAAAGCTAAGATACAGAACTTCTGGCCTGAAGATGTAAATGTGGTGCTGGTATTATAAAGTTATGGGATAGCTAGTCAATAAACATATTTTTTTCTTATTATATTCCGAGGAGCAAAGATGAAACCTGGGTAGCTGAGGTTTCTTGCAGACCTGATTCTGGGGACATTGAAAGGACAAGGAGTTCACTGTGCTGGATGGAAATTCTGCTGCTTAAGTCCTTTCATGTGATATTGATTTTCTATTTTGTTGCACCTATATCTTTATTTTTAAAATTCATGGTACATATGAAGAAGTTTGTATAATATCTACATACAGTTTAATAATAAAAATATGAACATCTTGGCTCTCTCCCCAACCCTGCTTAAGAATGAGGATATTTGTGCTCACTTCAGCAGCATACATACTAAAATTGAAACAATACAAAAAGATTAGCATGACCCTGCACAAGGATGATATGCAAATTCATAAATCGTTCCATAGTTTTTTACTACTGTATTATTTACCAAAAGTGGTTCTACATATGCTACTAAAAAAATTCTAGAAATTCCTAATGTCCTGAGTATTAATAATAAAGTTTAAAAATGCTTTTATATTTATATATACAGAAAGAATGAGGATATTTTCAATACTGCTGAGTCTCTCATATGTGCCCTGCTTCTATTCAATCTCCCTGCCTCCCAGTCACCAGTCTGAATCTTGTGTATTTGCTTGCTTTTCACTCTAGTTTTACTATCATATATGCATCTCTAAGAGGTTCCCAGGTGGTGTTAGAAATAAAGAACCTACCTGCCAATGTAGGAGATATAAGAGGTGAGGGTTTGATCCCTGGGTCAGGAAGATCCCCTGGAGGAGGGCATGGCAACTCACTCCAGTATTCTTGCCTGGAGAATCCTATGGACAGAGGAGCCTGGCGGGCTACAGTTCATAGGGTCACAAAGGGTTGGACACGACTGAAGAGACTCTGCATGCATGCCCAGTATGCATCTCTAACCAATGTATTATCTATTTTTGTCTGTGTTTAACATTTACAGAAATGGAATCATTTCTCATCTTTCTTATTTTGCCCAGCTTCATGCTCTAGAACATTTCTCTCATTGCAGAAAGCCGTGTCTATTATCTCTAGATATTTATCCCTGAAGTTGAGTAGAGATTAACCCAGGATGTTAGTTATTAGTATTTAGTATTGTGTAATGTTTTACCATCTGAATAACCACCATGGATTTATTCATATTAAAGTTGCTGGATATTTGGTATATTTCTAAATTTTGCTTCTGTAAAATGCTTTCTCTTCTGAAACTGCTGCTCTAGGATATACACTCAGGAACTGACATGGTGGGTGAAGGGTGGAAACATTTTAAAATGTTAACAGGTGAGAACTAATAACTTCACTCTCTTCTCCCTCCCCCTTTCTTCTTTCCTTCTTTTCTTCCCCTTCCTCTTCTCTTCTCTCCTTTTCTTATCATTGGACCTTAGGTGTTTAAATTGGATTAAACACAATTTTTGCCCTCATGACACACTCTCATCATTGGACCATACAAGTTCTTCTCTTTATCTACATATTCATCCATTCATCTATCTAATCATCCATTCATCTCTTTGCCTATTAAAAACATACCATCTTGGATAAGGAAATGGCAACCCACTCCAGTATTCTTGCCAGGAGAATCTCATGGACAGAGGAGCCTGGTGGGCTGCAGTCCATGGGGTCACAAAGAGTCAGACATGACTGAGCATCTGAATATTAGAAAATACAAAAGTCTAGCTGGTTCATTTTGCTGTGTAATACAAACCAATACAACATTGTAAACCAACTATACTCCAATAAAAATTAATTTTAAAAAGAAGTGGAAAAAAATGAGGTAACAAAGGAATATGTATACTATGATTCAATTTTTAAAAAATAAAATGTGTGTGAATAGATACATACACAAAGGAAAGAAAAGTTATGCAAATACAAAGGAATAAAAGCTCACTTCCACGTGGAAGTGAAATAATATGTGACTTCTTTTCCTTTGTGCATATCCATAATTTTCTAAACTGTCTTTTCTTCTACTTTCTACCTTAACTTTTATAATTAAAAAATAATGAATGTTGATGCTTGAAGGAAAAAGCAAACAAAAAATACCATCTGACCAGCTCCTGGTCAGAAACTAAATTACCAATTACGTAGCAACTGCTTGTGTCCTCTTCTCTTATCCTGTTCTTTTTCCTCCCCTGCAGAGGTAGGCACTATATTGAATTTTGAACTGTTATATATATATATATATATTTTTTTACTTTTTAGGAAAAGTTATTTTTGGGTACCCATATACCATGATACAGTACCTATCGTGGTACAGAAAATTACCCCAAATGCTAGTATCTTAAAACTATTATCATTTATTATCTCAGAATTACTGTGGGTCAGGAATTCAGAGAGGGCACATCTGGGTGGCTTCTCTCTGCTCCATGACGTTTTCTGTGATCTCAGCTGAAGACTCCAATCCTGAGGGGGCTGGAAGCATCTGAAGGCTTGACAGGGCCTAGGCACCCACTGCTAAGGTGCTCCCCACCATGGCTGGCCATGAGGGGACCAGTAAGATGCTCCCTCTCCATGTGGATCTCTCTTCATGCTGTCTTCTCTCAGGGCTGCTGCGTATCCCCATGACATGGCATCTTGCTTTAGTGAGCATATCAACCATTGTTTCGTCTAGCCTAGATGCCATCTCAAAGAATAACATGATGAAAATCATAACGTCTCCATTTTCTTATTCAAAATAGATAAGGATCTTGAATTTGTAGAGAAATAATCTATAAATTATTCAAGTGGAATAACAGACTCTGGGTTATCAGTTACAATCTGGGGCATGTGAGTCAATGAAGGCACTGGTTGCAAAAAGTCAACATGTTCTGATTGTCATTTAAGGGTGTTGGAAACTAAATAGCATCATGGAAGAGAAAGATGGTTTCATCTCAGCAGATGTGCTGCTTTTGAGCCCAGGCACTGTGTCACGGGAAAGAAAGGATGCCTCCAGAGGAAAGTGGTTATGGGGAGATAGATAAGATATAAGCATGACTATGAGAGAGTGAATATGAATATATGTGGGAGAGATGAAATAGGGTAGGGGAGGCAGGAGCTGATTTTATGAAAACAGAGTGTAAAGGTTAGTAGTATTTAGCCAGAAAGGTAAAGTCTGAGAGGATTCAATAACAAAGAGGACACGGATGTCCTGAATTTCTAAAGAAGTTGTCTTTAAGAGGTTGTTGCTGTTGTTCAGTCACCTAGTCATGTCTGACTCTTTGCGACACCATGGATTGCAGCATGCCAGGCTTCCCAACCTCTCACCATCTCCTGAAGTTTGCTCAAGTTCATGTCCATTGCATTGGTGATGCCATCCAACCATCTCATCCTCTGTCACACTCTTCTCCTTCTGCCCTCAATCTTTCCCGGCATCAGGGACTTTTCCAATGAATCGGCAGTTCGCATCAGGTGACCAAAATACTGGAGCCTCAGTTTTAGCATCAGTTGTTCCAATGAGTATTCAGGGTTGATTTCCTTTAAGATTGACTGCTTTGATCTCCTTGCTGTCCAAGGCACTCTCAAGAGTCTTCTCCAGCACCACAGTTTGAAGTTATCAATTCTTTGGCACTCTGCCTTCTTTACCATCCAGCTGTCACAACCATACATGACCACTGGGAAGACCATGGCCTTGACTATACAGACCTTTGTCAGCAGAGTAATGTCTCTGCTTTTCAACACCCTGTCTAGGTTTGTCATAGCTTTCCTGCCAAGAAGCAATCATCTTCTGATTTTATGGTTGCAGTCACCATCCACAGCAATTTTAGAGCCCAAGAAGAGAAAATCTGTTGCTACTTCCACCTTTTCCCCTTCTATTTGCCAGATCCTAGTTTTTTTAATATTTAGTTTTTTCACTCCTTTATCCTCATCAAGAGGTTCTTTAGTTCCTCTTCACTTTCTGCCATTGGGGTGGTATCATTCCCTTATTTGAGGTTGTTGTTTCTCCCTCCCTCTTGATTCCAGCTGGTAATTCATCCAGCCCAACGTTTCTCATGACGTGCTCAGTGGATAGGTTAAACAAACAGGGTGACAGCAGACAGCCATGTCGTTCTCCTTTCTCAATCATGAACCAGTCAGTTGTTCCATAGAAGATTCTAACTGTTGCTTCTTGATCTGCATACAGGTTTCTCAGGAGACAGGTATGATGGTCTGGAGTTCCCATCTTTTTAATGTTATGATCCCCACAGTCTAAGGCTTTAGCGTAGTTGATGAAATGGAGGTAGATGTTTTTCTGGAATTCTCTTGCTTTCTCTATGATCCAGTGAATGTTGGCAATTTGCTCTCTGGTTCCTCTGCCTTTTCTAAACCCAGCTCGGATGCCGAGGAGTTCTTGGTTCACAAAATGCTGAAGCCTAGCATGTAAGATTTTAAGCATGACCTTGCTACCACAGGAGATGAGTGCAACTGTCCAGTGGTTTGAACATTCTTTAGTACTACCCTTCTTGGGAATTGGGATGAGGATTGACCTTTTCCAGTCCTGTGGCCACTGCTGGGTCTTCCAGATTTGCTGACATATCGAGTGCAACACTTTGATCATCTTTTAGGGTTTTGAATAGCTCCAGTGGAATTCCATCATCTCCACCTCCACTTACTGACAGCAGTGCTTCCTAAGTCTCAGCTTACTGGGCTTCACACTCCAGAATGTCTGGCTCTGGGTGACTGGCCACACCGCTGCAGTTATCTGGTTCATTAAGATCTTTTTGTACAGTTATTTCATGTATTCTTTCCATCTCTTTATCTTTGAAAAGTAAGCTTTGCATAATATAAGAAAGTCCCACTGCATATAGGGGATAACGCACTTTTGTTTCTTACTACTGTAGAATTGGGGCAATTTCTGAAAATATAAATCTATAAGGGTTTCATGTTTATGGTTGATAGAACTGACTGTGGAGGGAAGAGCTTTGGATTTTGTGTTTATTTTGGGTTCTGATCTGACTTTTTGAGTTCACAACCAAGAGGACAACTCTGACTTCCATAAGATGCTTTTTGGGGGTCTCTGTCGTAGCTGGTATCCTGAATCAGAAGAGCAGGTTTTCTGTTTTTATAGAAGAATGCATACATTTATCAAGCATCTTCTGATCTCCCAGGAGAGAGATCCACAGGAGTGTAGGAGGATCCACAGATGTTGCTGGCACTTTGGATTAGTGATGTGAGGGCTAGTGCTTTGATACCAGTTGGTAGTTCATACTTTTTTTTTTTTTAAAGTGGAGTGAGGGGAGCTAAACCCCAGTGGTTGGCAGGGGTCACAGGGACTACTATGGGCTCATGAATTACTGCCAATATCCAGTGACACTGGCCAGCAAGTTTGAATTCTATATGGGTGGAATAAGCCTTGGGACAGAGTGAGAAAGAAAAACCTAATGAATTCTGTTAAAGAAGCCTCACTTGGACCCTAGTTCAGTTGGTTTCATAAAGAAACCCATAGGGCAATGGACAAAGATGAGATTTTTTTAATGTTTTTAATAGGTTTCATCCAGAAAAATCCAAGATCTATTTAATTTTGGGTTTCTAGCTTCCTTTATTTAGCCATCTGAATCAAGGATATGGGTACATCCCAATCCAACAACCACATTTCCCTGAATTATTTTACAAATGATAGAAATATCTGGAACTTTAATGCCATAGGATCATGTGAATAGAGATGAATTGATGTTTAAATAGATCTCCAAGCCTCAAGAGGACAGGTACAGTGTCCGTCTAGCTCATCATCATGTTCTGTTACCTCTCTTAGTGACTGGCATATAATAGATGCACAAAATAATTGGATTAATAATTCATAAGTAAAGTAAGGATGACTTGGGCTTCCCTGGTGGCTCAGTGGTAAAGAATCCTCTTGCCAATACAGGAGATGTGGGTTCAATCTCTGGGTCAAGAAGATCCCCTGGAGAAGGAAACGGCAACCCACTCCAGTATTCTTACCTGGAGAATCCCATGGACAAAGGACCCTGGCCGACTACAGTCCATAGGGTCACAAAGAGTCAGATATGACTGAATGACTAAACAACAAAGATGATTTGGGGTTTTCTTTCTATTTATTTATAGTTATGTGTATTAAGTAGAGCTATTGGGCTTTTAGATCTTAATTTGTCCCATCTAATAGTTATTTAACTCTGAGGTATTTTCAGCATGGTTAAGTTTGTTCCTAAAAAAATGAAAATAAAGATCTAACTAGGTAATTTCACTGGAAATGAGCAATGGGGGAGATGGAATTGGATTCTTAACTGGTGGCTCTAAGAAAATTCATGCTTGAATTCTTCTGGAGTGAGAGAGTATCACCCTTCAGATCTTAAGAGTTCTTAAAAGGGAGGTGTAGTATTTCAGAAACAACCCTTTCAAGCCATAATGCCTTTCATCAAAGGCTTTTAAAGCACTTTGTCTTTAACAGGGCCCACGTCTACCTCCTGCTCAGCTCACTCACATGCCTCCCTTTGAGGTCAGTAGAGGCTAAAAGTACTGAGAAAACAAGCCAGTATAGGTAGTGGAGGCGGCAACCTAGTCATATTTCAGTCTCAAATGTGAGTGTGTATACCTGAGACTTCAAAGAAGTCTATGTAGGCCAGAATGAAATCAAGCATGAAGTCCAAAGAAAACCAGCTGTCAAATGAGGGGAATTTAGGTCTCACCATTAGAACTCTTGCAGAATGGAATAGTTTGCCATGGAAGGTAGTGAGTTCTTCATCATGGGAGATATTCAAGCTGAGGTTGACTGACCTCTTGATTGGCAATGAAATGGTGGAGGGGGTGAGCAGGACCTACACTCTAGTTGGCAGAACCAGCTTCATGGTCTATGAGAACCCTTATTCCTTCATGTTTAAGAGTCTGCAATTAAGTCTGCCTCTTCTTCTTGGAACAGGCTATCTTAAATCTACGATTTACTGGGACTCTCATCTACCCACATTCCCCACTCCATCCCATTACTTAAGTTGAGTAAGATAGAGGCAAGTGACTCCACCTCAAATAACTGTCTATTCGGCATCAGAAGTGATTAAAACTGGAACTCCCATTGACTAGGCGCATTCATCACTGAGATTACAAATGAAGACCCTGAGCCTGGAGGGAATCTGAATCACCAATGATTTGGTTGGGTTTCCTATTCTAGGCTTGTCAAGACAGGATGTGGCTCTGGTAGATTTTATCATGGCTAATCAAGTCATTAATTGTCTGTGTTGTATTTTCACGGGAATGTGTGTCTGAGTGTGATTGCTTTGGGGAAATTATTGTGTTTGCTTAGTCTGGTGCGTGCTTCTCAAACCTCCCTGTGCATCAGAATTACCTCCGGGCTTGTTTAAAAGACAGACTGCAGAGCCCCACCCTCAGGTTTTCTGATTCAATAGGTCTGGAATGTGGCCAAAGAAGTTGCCTTTTTAGCAATTTTCCAGCTGTATTAGTTTTCTAATGCCGCTGTAACAAATTATCACAAATTCAGGGGCTTAAAACAACACTAATGTATTATCTTAACATTCTGGAGGTCAGAAGTCCAAAATGGGTCACACTGGGAGAAAATCAAGGTGTTGGCAGGGTTGTGTGGCGGCTCCAGGGGAGAATCCGTTTCCTTATAGTTTTCAGCTTCTGGATGCTGCCTGGCATTCCTTCCCTCTCCATGGCCCCCTTCCATCTTCAAAGCCAGCAACTGAATTGAGTTTTTCTCATAATGTCCTCTCTCTGGTTCTTCCCTTGTATAAGGATGCTTGTGATGGCACTGGACTCACTTTGGTGATCTTATTTAATTTTTTCTTAATATATTTATGTATTTTATTGAGGTATGTAGTTAACTCCCTTCCCCTGTGGGAAGAGGCTTCTCTTGTGGCTCAGCTGGTAAAGAATCCACGTGTGATGCGGGAGACCTGGGTTCGATTCCTGGGTTGGGAAGATCCCTTGAAGAAAGGAAAGGCTACCCACTCCAGTATTCTTGCCTAAAAATTCCACTGACTGAGTAGTCCATGGGGTCACAAAGAGTCGGACACAGCTGAACAACTTTCACTTTCACAGTTAACTTACAATGTTTCAGGTACACAGCAAGGTGATTCACTTGTCTGTATACACATATGTTATCTTTGAAATTATTTTCCATTATAGGTTATTATAAGATATTGACAATAGTTCCTTGTTAGAGAAGGAAATAGCAACCCACTCCAGTGTTCTTGCCTGGAGAATCCCAGGGACGGGGAGCCTGGTGGGCTGCTGTCTATGGGGTCACACAGAGTCGGACATGACTGAAGTGACTTAGCAGCAGCAGCATAGTTCCCTGTGCTATACAGTAAACCTTTATTGCTTGTTGAATACCTATTTTTTAAAATTAGAAATCTAGCATTCTACTCATACTAAGTCAAGCAAGTGGGTAATCTTTTTTTTTCTGTTTTTCTTTTTAAAAATTTTATTTAATTGAAGAATAATTGCTTTACAAATTTTTGTTGATTTCTGCCAAACATCAACATAAATCAGCCATAGGTATACATATGTCCTCTCCCTCATGAACCTCACTCCCATCTCCTTCCCCATCAAACCCCTCTAGGTTTTTACAGAGCCCCTGTTTGAGGTCCCAGAGTCAGGTAAGATGTATGGAGAGAGTAACGTGTAAGCTTACATTACCATATGTAGATAGCCAATGGGTAATCTTATTTTAAAGCCAGCTGATTTGCAGCCTTAACCTCATCTCCAAACGTATTTTTCCTGCCTGTGAAAGTGGTTTACTGGTCCCAAGGCTAAGGACATGGACATCTCTGAGGGCCATGGAGTGACTGAGTACGCATGCGTGCATTCTGCCAGTTCCATGACAGGTGCTGTTGGTGCTGCTGGCCTGAGGTCCCTGTTTTGAGAACCTTTGATTTAGTGACTCAGGGACTGATCAAAACCTGCAGAGTTATGGGTTGGGGATGGCTTGTCACTAAAATTGGGCAGGAACACGCAGGTCTTATGGAGAACTATCATTCCGTGTGGTTTAAGGTTTTTCTAAAAAATATTTCTATTTATTTTTTGGCTGTGTTGGGTCTTAGTTGCCGCACGCAGGATCTTCACTGTGTCTTGTGGGCGCTTTAGTTGAAGTGCATGGACTCTCTAGTTGTAGCACGTGGTCTCAGTACTGTGGTGTGTGGACTTAGTTGTTTTGTAGCATATGGGATCTTAGTTCGCTGACCAGGGATTGAACCCACATCCCCTGCATTACAAGGTGGATTTTTAACCACTGCACCACTAGGGAAACCCCTGTTTTAAAATTTCATCACACTTTTTAGCAAAATACTATTGGAATATTGTCACCCTGCTTATTTAACTTATATGCAGAGTACATCATGAGAAACGCTGGACTGGAAGAAACATAAGCTGGAATCAAGATTTCTGGGAGCAATATCAATAACCTCAGATATGCAGATGACACCACCCTTATGGCAGAAAGTGAAGAGGACCTAAAAAGCCTCTTGATGAAAGTGAAAGAGGAGAGCAGAAAAGTTGGCTTAAAGCTCAACATTCAAAAAACGAAGATCATGGCATCCGGTCCCATCACTTCATGGGAAATAGATGGGGAAACAGTGGGCTCCAAAATCAATGCAGGTGATTTTATTTTGGGGGCTCCAAAATCACTGCAGATGGTGACTGCAGCCATGAAATTAAAAGACACTTACTCCTTGGAAGAAAAGTTATGACCAACCTAGATAGCATATTAAAAAGCAGAGACATTACTCTGCTGACTAAGGTCCGTCTAGTCAAGGCTATGGTTTTTCCAGTGGTCATGTACTGATGTGAGAGTTGGACTGTGAAGAAGGCTGAGCGCCGAAGAATTGATGCCTTTGAACTGTGGTGTTGGAGAAGACTCTTGAGAGCCCCTTGGACTGCAAGGAGATCCAACCAGTCCATTCTGAAGGAGATCTGCCGTGGGATTTCTTTGGAAGGAATGATGCTACTTCATGCGAAGAGTTGACTCATTGGAAAAGACTCTGATGCTGGGAGGGATTGAGGGCAGGAGGAGAAGGGGATGACAGAGGATGAGATGGCTGGATGGCATCACTGACTCGATGGACGTGAGTCTGAGTGAACTCTAGGAGTTGGTGATGGACAGGGAAGCCTGGTGTGCGGCAGTTCATGGGGTCACAAAGAGTGGGACACGACTGAGCAACTGAACTGAACTGAACTGAACTGAAGATATTAATCCCAAGATCCCTGTAGACATCCAAAGAGGAGGCCTGTGTCACAGGACTCCAACATTCTGCTGGGCTCCCATTAGTCTATTTCACCTTGGACCTGTATCATCTTTGCTGCTGCCATATTTATTACATCACAACGTTCTCCTCTCCCCGCCTTTTTTTTTTTAACCTGTTGAGACCTTGCTCCTTTTAAGTCTCTGGAGCATCCTCCAGGTATGATGTCTTTCCTAATTGCTCTAGCTCAATGTTATCTTGTTAGTTTACTGGATGCCCTCACATATGAAATCATTTGTTCCCCTAACAGCACTGTGAAGTAGGTAGTTTCCCTGTTTCACAGCTGCAGAGAACAAGGCAGCAGCAAGTTTCAGTAAGCTGCTCAAGTTCATTCATCACTGGCAGGCCCAGGGAACTCAGTTTCTGCAATGGACTAAATGTTTGGTTCCCTCAGCTTCATATGTTGAAGCCTAACCCCTCACGTGATGATGTTTGGAGATGGGGTCTTGGAAGGTGAATAGGTCATGAGGGTGGATTCCTCATGAATGGGATTGTTGTCCTTTAGAAGGGTTCCTAGAGAGCTCTGCCCATTCTGCCACAGAGGACACAGCAAGAAGATGGCGCTCGATGAACCAGGATGCAGTTTCTCACCAAGCATCAAGTCAGCAGATGCTGTGATCTTGGACTTCCCCGCCTCCAGAACTGTGAGAAATAAGCGTCTGTTGTTTGAGCTGCCCAGTTTATGTTATTTCTGTTACAACAGCCCCAACAGTCTAAGACCATCCCTCAATCTGTGACTCAGGATCTGAGATTATCCAGCACTGGGAAAGACGGGTATTTTTGAGGAATTCATATCTAGTGAATTCCAGGTTGACTGACCCAACCTCAGCCCCAGGTGAGCCAGATAGCCTCAGAGTCTGTGGCTTCCTCTTCAAGCGCCTTCCTTGTCAGTCTGTGTCAAAGGAAAATTCTCTCTTGTTACGCTACTCTTTATTGGGTAGCAGGATTTTTTTTCCCGCTCTTGTAAATGGATGTAGATTTCCTTGCATGTGAATTTAACTTGTCAAATAGAAATACTGTCATTATAATTATGTACAACTGAAATGAGCTGCTGTCATTCAGAGCTTTATTCCTAGAGTGTCAAAGAAAGACTGTTGCAATGATGAGTATCCCAGATTTGGAGAAAGATTTATTACAACCAAACACTAGCAGCAATGTGTTTTCTGCAATCTGTAAACCTTGTGTACCATGACACAGATGGTCATTATTTTTTCTTTCACTTAGAAAAGATCTTGATCATCAGGCCCACGATTCTGATCTGGGTGAAAGGTTATAAGATTAGACTAGCTTCTTGGGATAGGAGAGGGAAGAGGAGGGCCAAAGACCTATAAAATGTTATAACCCCAGGGTAGTAATTTTGTAAAACACTTGTATGAGTAGATGGTGATTCAGCACCAGTCTTTTTATTTTTTCTTTTTCAAATATATATATATTTTTTGGGTGGGTGAGTAGAATTAAAAACAAACAACACAATGGATGGACATGGAATTAAGACAGTCTCATACTTCCTCTAGTCTTTCTGACTTCTGGTCTTTCATAGAAAGGATCCCACTGCATTCATTTCCTTGAGGATGTGAATGAATAGGCTGAGATTGATAAACATTTTTCTGCTGGTTGGGGAGGCTTGTTGGGTCAGTTCCACTGAGTGGTCATGAGACAGTGCCCTGCCCAGCAGGTGTGTCCCTGAAGTGGATCTGTCATCAAAAGGGAATTCCTCCTCACTGCAAATGAAGTGTGATTGCTTGTCAGGTGAGTGAGTGCCGGTGAGCCCTGGGTCGCTGCCAAGCTTGTGTGGGTTTGGCTGTTGGATGCATTCTGGGATGTAAGGAAACATTCCCTTGTAAACCCAGGGAGTAAAATTCACTGTTATCTGATTAGTACTGTGATGAAAGAGTCAGTCACTTCAAATTCTTAGGTTATGCCTTGAACATTCAGGAGAAATGTTAAATTCAGTTCAGTTCAATTTAGTCACTCAGTCGTGTCCAACTCTTTGCGACCCCATGAATCGCAGCACGCCAGACCTCCCTGTTCATCACCATCTCCCGGAGTTCACTCAGACTCACGTCCATCGAGTCGGTGATGCCATCCAGCCATCTCATCCTCTGTTGTCCCCTTCTCCTCCTGCCCCCAATCCCTCCCAGCATCAGAGTCTTTTCCAGTGAGTCAACTCTTCACATGAAGTAGCCAAAGTACTGGAGTTTCAGCTTTAGCATCATTCCTTCCAAAGAACACCCAGGGCTGATCTCCTTCAGAATGGACTGGTTGGATCTCCTTGCAGTCCAAAGGGCTCTCAAGAGTCTTCTCCAACACCACAGTTCAAAAGCATCAATTCTTCGGTGCTCAGCCTTTTCACAGTCCAACTCTCACATCCATACATGACCACTGGAAAAACCATAGCCTTGACTAGACAGACCTTAGTTGGCAGAGTAATGTCTCTGCTTTTGAATACGCTATCTAGATTGGTCAAAACTTTTCTTCCAAGGAGTAAGTGTCTTTTAATTTCATGGCTGCAGTCACCATCTGCAGTGATTTTGGAGCCCCCCAAAATAAAGTCTGACACTGTTTTCACTGTTTCCCCATCTATTTCCCATGAAGTGATGGGACCGGATGCCATAATCTTCGTTTTCTGAATGTTGAGCTTTAAGCCAACTTTTTTCACTCTCCTCTTTCACTTTCATCAAGAGGCTTTTTAGGTCCTCTTCACTTTCTGCCATAAGGGTGGTGTCATCTGCATATCTGAGGTTATTGATATTTCTCCCAGCAATCTTGATTCCAGCTTATGTTTCTTCCAGTCCAGCATTTCTCATGATGTACTCTGCATAGAAGTTAAATAAGCAGGGTGACAATATACAACCTTGACGTACTCTTTTTCCTATTTGGAACCAGTCTGTTGTTCCATGTCCAGTTCTAACTGTTGCTTCCTGACCTGCATACAGATTTTTTCAAGAGGCAGGTTAGGTGGTCTGGTATTCCCATCTATTTCAGAATTTTCCAGTTTATTGTTTATTGTGATCCACACACTCAAAGGCTTTGGCATAGTCAATAAAGCAGAAATAGATGTTTTTCTGGAACTCTTGCTTTTTCCATGATCCAGCGGATGTTGGCAATTTGATCTCTGGTTCCTCTGCCTTTTCTAAAACCAGCTTGAACATCAGGGAGTTCATGGTTCATGTATTGCTGAAGCCTGGCTTGCAGAATTTTGAGCATTACTAGCATGTGAGGTGAGTGCAATTATGCGGTAGTTTGAGCCTTCTTTGGCATTGCCTTTCTTTGGGATTGGAATGAAAACTGACCTTTTCCAGTCCTGTGGCCACTGCTGAGTTTTCCAAATTTGCTAGCATATTGAGTGCAGCACTTTCCCAGCATCATCTTTCAGGATATGAAACAGCTGAACTGGAATTCCATCACCTCCACTAGCTTTGTTCGTAGTGATGCTTTCTAAGGCCTACTTGACTTCACATTCCAGGATGTCTGGCTCTAGATGAGTGATCACATCATCATGATTAATCTGGGTCATGAAGATCTTTTTTGTACAGTTCTTCTGTGTATTCTTGCCACCTCTTCTTAATATCTTCTGCTTCTGTTAGGTCCATACCATTTCTGTCCTTTATTGAGCCCATCTTTGCATGAAATGTTCCCTTGGTATCTCTAATTTTCTTGAAGAGATCTCTAGTCTTTCCCATTCTGTTGTTTTCCTCTATTAAATTAATTGACTAAAATATGAAAATTCAATAGAAGTTTTTAATGTTCTTCACTATATCCTAAAGCACTGTCAGAATATGAAATTAATATGGTAAATTTCCTTCTGAGTAATAGCCAATGAGTATCCACAAAACCAACATACAGACTTCTTAATTTTTGACTGGTTACCAAATCAAAGTATTTCTAGAAGAGAACTAGTTTAAAGATCAGTAGATAACAGGGACTTTAGGAGATGCCATGATGATGGTGTTGAGGAAAAAAAATTATAGTAAGTATCATTTTTGGAGTGTTCTTTACACGTATGACTACATTTAATCCTTGAACAACCCAATGAGGCAGGTGCTATAGACTCATTTTACAGATGAGGAGATTGAGGCTTACAAACTTAACATACTTGCCCAAGGTACACAGCTAGTGAGTTTCAGAACTGAAATTCAAGTCAAGCATTCTGATTCTAGAAACTACTCTATTTTGTCTCCTCATATTACCAGAAATAAGTTAATTCTTTCTCTCTCTTCCTGCAGACTTCATTCTTTTTCATTTTGTTAATTTTCTTTATATTACATGATTTCCCAAGCATTGAATAAACACTTTTTATGTGCTAGGCGTGATGTTAAGAGGCAAAGATTCAAAGAGGAGTGAAGCTCAGACACTGTCTGCAAGAAACTTGCGGTAATCTTGCCTTCTTTCCTGCCCCTATCTCTTCTTCCTCACCTTCCTCTTTCTCCTTCATCCTCCTCTTCACTGCCAGGCATAGCAGATAATGGAGGCTACCCTACAAGACTTAAGAAATTTTCCTCTGAGTGAACTTTAACTGCTGAAGGTAGAAAAAGTTAGAAGGCAACTATCTCCTTGCCAGGGGAATTCTGACAAGAGAAAGACAGATCTGAAGGGAAATGGTGCTAAAAATACCACCAAGATGTGAAGGACAGACTGATAGCCAGAGTCTTCAGAATGAGACAGTGTGAAGCTAGAGAAGGTGAAAATAGCATTTGGTCCATGATCACTCCCAGAGTGATAATGATCTGCTCGTATGTGTCTACAGGGTGTGTGCACACAGGAAATAAGATGGTTGGGCAGAGTTCTTCAGATTAATCTGCCAGAAAGATTAAGAGGGGCAGGGAGGGGAGGACATGATTGATTATAATCTCTAAATAGATCTCTCTCTCTCTCTCTCTCTCTCTTTAGACCTTACATGCCATTTCATACTCTGGGCCTGCTCATAAAAATCATAAAAATAGTTCTTATTTGAACTGTTTTTGGATATTTCCTTTGCTTTTAAAAGGCATGCTTCCCAGGGATCTAGAGAAACCCCTATGAAATCATATGGGCACCAATGGCAGAACACAGTCTTTTTCTCCTGATGTTTTATTCCACTTATCGCAAATGATCAGAATTTAATGAGATTTGAGTTCATGACTTTATTCCTGAGATGTACTGTCAGATTAAGTGAAAGCATGCATGTAAAAGCACTTTCTAAAGGATTAAAAATGGTCATGAAATCACTTTATGATACCAACCCCCAAAGCCTTTTACCCTTTCTGCTTAGATATTTTTTACAACAGTCTACTCTGAGATTGTATTTGTTATTAGAAGCTTTGCAAAGGCCTCTAAAGTGAGTGTTAAAATGAAACTTCTGCACTTGTAGGTTCCTGCTTTTTGGATTGTCATGAAGCACTGTGCTCCTGGCTGTTCTTCCAATGAGAGATCTCCTGAGAATGTGGAGGTTTCTCAGTGGGCCTTGCTCCATTGGAGAGGCTGCAGTTCTAGATGTTGTGTTTATTACTTGGTGTTCTCCAGAGAAGAAAATTGATAGGATACCCGTGTGTCCTATTGATATATATTTGTGTGTATATGTGAGAGAGATTTATTAATGTATTGATTTACTCATTTATCAATCATGAGATTGCAGTGGCTAGCAAGTCTGAAATCCATAGGGAGGCCAGCAGGCTAGAAACTCAGGCAGAATTTCCATATTATAGTCTGGAGTCAGAATTTCTTCTTCAGGAAAATTCAGTCTTTTCTCTTGAGTCCTTCAACTGATTGGATGAGGCTCACCCACATTATAGAGGGCAATCTGCTTTACATAAAGTCTACTGATTGTAAATGTTAGTCACATTTTAAAAGTACCTCCATAGCAATATCTAGGTTAGTTAGTGTTTGACCAAACAGTTGGGCACCATAGCTTAGTCAAGTTGACATACCAAATTAGCCATCACAGATGTCCAGGCAGAGCCCAGGGATATTTGGGAATCATGTTCAGAGTAGAAGGATGACAGGACTTAAGACTAAGGTCAAACTCATGTTGTATGGTTGTGATGTCTGTCCTAAATAACACAGGCTGTATTTCATGGAGGATGAACATCGGCCATCCACAGGGCCTGGCCTGAAAGTGAGGGAAATGGAGGGTGCCAGGTGGCAGCATAGATTCATGGACCTAAATCATAGAATGTTAAGGTGAGGGTTTTCAGAGACAAAAACCTCTGGGGAGCCCCGTTGGCATCTTTGTCTAAGTTAGAAAAAGGCTCCTCCTGCTTCTGAGTGGGAGTAGCCCCTTGCCAGGAGGCATGGTGACCTGTGAAAGTCACGCCCCACCAGGCACCTTAGCCAGGTGTCCTTGTGTTGTGGAAAACCCTGCCAACTATAGGCATTGGTTTTGTTCATCATTTTATAGGTGAAAAACTGACTCCAGATGTTGATGAAGTTGCCAAAGGATGTGCCCAGGGTTATCCTGAATTTAGAATACTAGATTCTGAAACTAGAGTTTTGAGTAGCCCAATGACATGTACCTTATTCTTTGGGAGAGCAAGCCAGAGGTGTGGACAGGAAAGAACCCTCCTCTTCAAAAGTCTGGTCACCCTATGTACCAACTTACCAATTCCAGAGTTACTTAATTTATTATAAACTAAAAATGCCCTCTGAGAGTATTGCCTCATTCATATATTATCATTGAGTGACTTCACTTAGGTGATAATAGTGGTAATTCTTTATATCTGAAAAAATACCTAATGGTTTTCAAATACACACACTATTCTATTCCCAAGATCACAAGGATTTCCTGGCTATTAAGGACTTTATTGAGGAAATTTATAGTCAATGACTCCAAGAAGCATTTAAAATATTTTTCTAAGCATACTTTCTGTTGAAGTATAACACATATACATTAAAGTACACAAACTGTTTAAATGTAGAGCTCGATGAATTTTTACAAACTGAATACAACTATGTAACCCCACCCAGATCAAGATATAGAAATCATCAGTAGCCTAAGAATCTCCTTTCTCTAACAGTGTTGATGCCGAACTTTTCCTAGAGACACGCTGTACAAAAAGAACACGAGGAAAAATCCTAGTCAGATCTGTGCATCAGGCTGGGGTTAGATTCATCTGTGCTTAGCAAATTAAGGATGAAGAATGAGAAAGATACTAATAAATTCCTGGCTTTAATTGCTTTTAAAGCTTTTCTAAACCCTAACAATGGTTATTTCTTTTTACTCAATGAGTTTGATTCTTGGAATCTATCAGATTCAGAGACTTCCATACAAGTTGAGAAATTGGATTCAACCTAAGCATGAGCAATAAAGGCTCAGTTAAATCAATTGTTCATTGACTGGTAAATTAACTATTATGCAGTGATTAAGCATATTGGAATCTTTAATTAAATGCTCATGACACAGTGAGAAGTAAAAAAGGTAAGATACAGAAATTGTATGTATATTAGATAATAGTTATCTCAAATTTTGGTAAAAATGTCTGAACAATTGGAAAGAAAATACATGAATACATAAACAATGGTGATCTCTAGGTGTGAAACTATCTAATTTTAATTTTATGCATTTTGTTTTCTGTACATTTTTATAAATTAAATATTTCTAAATGAGTATGTTACTTTAGTAACAAAATATTTAGAAAATTTTTACAAAACCATTTGCTTTTGATATTTGTCTACTTATTAAATAACTATTTTTGTTAAAAAATATGCTTGCTTTCTCATCAGGAAAAGACACAATAATTCCTTTGCCCACATTCTATAAACTTGACCTACTCTTATGGCCTCATTGAAATTACATGTCCAGCTCTTTCTAATATGATACAAACCTTTTGAAAACAGACTATAAATGACATGGAGCCAGACCAATGGCAGCCATTCTTAATATTTTTGTCATTCTTGAAACACATTTATAACCATTAAAAAAACATATTCTTATCTACAGTATGGGTTTCAAAGAATGTGGTTTTTTTCCTTAATTCTTCAAAAATTGATCATCTATACAGCACATGCTTGGCAATTCTCAATCAAAATAACCTGTCCCCTAAATATTTCTATTAAGTAGGAGAAAGGGTTTAAATATTTTTTCCTTTGCACTTGAAACCCCATACCCAATATATAATCAGCGTAAGCATAGGTGTACTTGTCCAGTTGTTCAAGTGAGGGTGGGGTGGAGGTGGGGTCATGGACTTGGAGTTGAGTTTTGCAATTTTCGCAATTTTGAGAAGGTGAGCAAATGTCTTTGTGCTTGATTTTCTTTGTGCTAGGAAATGAAGCTCAGAGGTATGCTGATTTTTACCCACCTAAGGACATTTTGCCATCCTAAACTGAAGGTATAGCTTTAGGTAGAAGAAACCATCTTTTGAGTGCTGAACTTGCAAACAAATATATACAAAAAATAACAATTAGATAACAAAGATGAGTCAAATGAATTAGTAATTTTTACCTCTAGTGTAGGGCAAAATGACAAGACTAAATCTTCAAGAAAGATACTTAACTTCCCTTATTGCTGCTATCTCCAAGGACATACTGTGATGTTGTGGCATGGGAGTGGCTATGTTATATTGAAATTCTTTCAGTTCTCATGGATACAGAAAGAGTTCTAAATGTATCTCAAGTCCTGGGTTTTAGTAGAGCTGAGTTTGTGGATGAAATCAGGGTTAACAGAAGAGAAGAAAGGAAGGGAGGTCTGCCCTGGGAGAGCATGGTTGGGAGAAAAGGGACGAAGCCCCTTGGCAGAGCAGACAGGGATCAGGTAATGGTGAAGGGGGCATGGAAGGTGAGTGATTCTCTTTGCAATAGTAGAATACTAGTACTCCTGCCTGGAAAATCCCATGGGCGGAGGGATGCAGTTCATGGGATCACGAAGAGTCAGACAGACGAGTAGGACACTACTGAGCGACTTCACTTTCAATTTTCACTTTCATGCATTGGAGAAGGAAATGGCAACCCACTCCTGTGTTCTTGCCTGGAGAATCCCAGGGACGAGGGAGCCTGGTAGGCTGCCATCTATGGGGGTCACACAGAGTCGGACACGACTGAAGTGACTTAGCAGCCGCAGGGCTCAAAGACTCCTCACTGATCATCCCTCCCAGCAAACTCATTTTGAGGGCAAACTGGATATAAGACAAGTTAGCAATCTGGCCAGGAGAGGGATCCGATTAGCAATAGCGGTAGAATTCAAACCAGGTATTTGATTTTCTGCTGTAGCCTGTCTTTCTCCTTCCATGGTCCTATGCCAAATAACTATCTAAACAGAGTGACTGTCCAGGGATACCCAAGGGAAAAGAGTATCTTTCCCAAACCAGACACTTTATCAAGTGGCATAGCCTTTCCTGAAGAGCAACAGCCCTGATACTACCCTGGTGGCCCAATGGTTAAGAATCCACCTGCCAATGCAGGGGGCACGGATTCCATCCATCCCCAATCCGGGAGGATCCCATGTGCCGCAGGGCAACTCAGCTGTGTGCCACAACTACTGAAGCCCATCGCCTAGAGCCCATGCTCCAGAACAAGAGAAGCCACTGCAACCAGAAGCCCCTGCTTGCCCAAACCAGAGAAAGCCCTCTGGAAGCAATGAAGACCCCATGCAGCCAAATAAATAAATAAATAAACTAATGTTAAAAGCAAAACAAAGAACTGCAGTGCAGCTGCTGCCATTTTCAGAAGCCAGTGTCACTTGCTTATTCCTTGGGGCTTTCTAGGCTGGCTCCATGGCTTATTACATAGCCAAAGAGGAGGAGAGACTGGTTGCTGAGAAACACACGGTTTGAGTATTTCAAGATTTGGGGTTTGGTCAGAAACTAAACCTGAAACAATGATTTGAGGGCAAGTAGTTGGCTCAGACAAAGGGAGCCTGGAGGGCTACAGTCCCTAGCGTGCGCTCTCAGAGTTGGACATAACTGAAGTGACTAAACATGCACACACTTGGCTCAGGAGGTGATTCTGGGAAACACCGCTAGGGGATCAGGAAGTGAGACAGAGAAGGGAAGAAAGCCAGTAAACGGAGTGTGATCAAACCAGCTACCACTGTGGGGAACAGGAGCTCAGCTCTCTGGGAGACCATGTAGAATATATTAAATATTCCTTAGAGCGGGCTTTCCACCTCAGCATTGTTGACATTTGGGGCTGGATCACTTTTTGTTGTAGGGGATGTGGTGTCACATATTTAAGCTGCATCCCTGGCTTCTACCCATTGGATGGTAATAGCATCTTCCTGCTCTCTCCACCCCCACTCCCTTCCAGGATCGTGACAACCCAAAAGGTCTCCAGACATTGCCAGTGCACCCTAGGGGTAAGGTTGCCCAGGGTTGAAAACCACTGCCCAAGACTTATTCCTCTCAACAATTGAGGGAAAAGCACCACCCCCCCACCCCACCCCCTGCGTTGTAGTGTTGGTAGATGGAGATGTTTCTGGGGACATTAACTCTCTGAAACTCATTGGCCAAACGTGTTATCTGAATCAGAAAAAATGTCCATAAGCAGAAATGGCAGAGTGAATAGCTCTTGGCATTTACAGTGAGTCCTGAAGGTATATGGGTGGGGTACAAGCAACACCTACTCTGTGTTCATCTAGGGATCTGCTTCATCATTTATTCATTTCGTCATCATTTCTTTTTATTTTGTAAAATACTTTTATTGTGGTGAAAGTCACATAATATAAAACATACTATTTTAACCATATTTAACTGTTCAGTTCAGCAGCACTAAGTACATTCACATGGTTCTGCAACTCTCGCCATCATCCATCTCCGGAATTTTTCACCTTCCTAAGCTGAAACTCTGTCCCCGTTAAGCACTAACTCCCCATCCCCTGCCCCAGGCTTTGGCCCCTAGTATCTACCCATGTGCTTTCTGGTTTTATGAATTTGACGATTCTAAGTACCTCATTTAAGTGGAATCAAATAGTATTTGTCTGCACCTACTGCACATTGGAATGGATTTTTAAGGTTAACTTAATATATATTCTACAAACAGCTTGAAACTTGTTTTTTTCTCCTGTGCTATACATTAAGTTCTCATTAGTTATCTATTTTATACACAGTAGTATATATATGTCAATCCCAATCTCCCAATTTACCACCTTTCTTTCCCCTTGGTGTCCATATGTTTGTTCTCTACATCTGTGTCTCTACTTCTGCTTTGCAAATAGGTTCATTTGTACTATTTTTCTGGCTTCCACATATGTTCATTAATACATGATATTTGTTTTTCTGACTCACTTTACTCTGTTCATCATTAGTTCTTCGTTTGTTCTACAAATGTTTATCAAAGATCTACTGTGTGCTGGGCAGCAGGCAAGACATCGGAGATTCAGTGTTCGATGGTGAGCAAAAAATAGACTTAGTTCCTGTCCTATGTCATTAGAACTAACAGTCTTGAAGAGCAGTGAGCAGATGATACAAATGAATGTTTTTAATAACAACTAAACTAAGTGCTAAAATAAGATACAGAGCATGGAAATAAATCACAAACCTGTGGCTGTTTCTCTGATGTGCTGCTTTTAGGACCTTCTCACTCAAAGTCTCCTCCACCTGGGATTTCTTTCTCCCAGAAAGCATTGCGTGATCCTTTGCTTCATTTAGGGCTTGGTTAATTTTCTCCTCTTTAGATGGGTATTCCCTGACCACCTCATCTAAGATAGTGCTCTTCTTTTGCCCCTGTTTATTTGTGGTTCTTGCATTTATTTAGTTACGCATCTATTTATTTGTGGTTCTTGCATTTATCATACTTATACAAGGTTTATATTTATTGTTCATTGCCCCTGATGTTACACTGATGCTTTTCTTTATGTTCCCAGTAAGTAGGACAGTGCCTAGCACTTAGTATATACTAAAAATATTTGTTGTATGAGTAATCTAGGGAGATTGACTTAATTAGAGAGACCAAGGAAGACTTTCAGAAGAGAACGGCAGTAAGCCAAGATCTAAAGAAAGTAGAAATTTCCTGAATGAAAAAGGTAGAGAAAAGCATTCTAGTAAGTGGAAGGAGAATATGGAATGGCTCCATGGATAGAAGAAGCATGGTTATCCTGAAGAATGAAAAGGTGGCCGGTGTGCCTGGGCAGAGAGAGCAGGGAACCCTTAGTTAGGATTTTAATCTTTAGAGTAAAACTATGAAGAAGTTATAGATATGTGTTGACTAGCGGAAAGTTGTGCGTGGGAAGGTGGATGAAAGAGTGGGCAAATACAATGAGATTTCTATTTTTAAAAGATCATTCTGGCTCCAGGGTCTAGAATATTGGAGAAGGGCAACAGTAGACACCATCATGGTGCTGTGTTCCATCCTCACAACTTTATACCCACCTGATTGGATATTTGTGTGTACATGGAAAATTTCAGGTCATGTGTCAGGGGCTCATGTATATATTTGCCCTTAAATTCCCAGGAATGAAAAAGGCATTCTTCTACCCAAAGAGCTTCCAGAGGACTCTTCTTGCCTGTGCTCCTATTGGTGTCCATGTCTTCAGAGTGTCTCTAGTTTGGGTTGAGAAATGAGGCGCTGTTGTGGCCTCCCTTTTAATGGATGATTTATCTCTTGAGGGCCTAGCTCCTTAACTAGTCTGGGTGAAATCAAGCATTGTCCTGGATCTCAGGATCTTGCGAAGGACTGTCTTATTGTTCACAAATTTGATGCCCTTTCCTTGGGAAGCTAATATGTCTCTGACCATTGAAACTGGTCATGGTCAATTTGTCACAAGAAATGTGAGCAGAAAGGATGTGTGTCATTTCTGAGACAGAAGTTTCAGAGTCAGAGCATGCTTGTCTGTGTTTCCTTTTGCCTTTGCAGGCATGCGATGAATGTGTGTTGAAAAAAGATGAATGAAAGGAAAAAGCCCCAGTTAAACTTGAATAGCCAAGGCCTATTACAGTTTCCATAACAAGTTGCAGCATAGTTGTTTTGCAATTCTAGTGGCCACATATGTTTCTTAAGGTTCCTTTCCTTTTTAAGACCCTGTTCCCTTGTGGCTCAGCTGGTAAAGAATCCGCCTGCAATACAGGAGACCTGGGTTTGATCCTAGGTTGGGAAGATCCCTGGAGAAGGGAATGGCTACCCTCTCTAGTATTCTGGCCTGGAGAATTGCATGGACTGTATAGTCCACGGAGTCACAAAGAGATGGACATGACTGGGTGACTTTCACTTCATCACTTCACAGATACAGTAGAAGTAAAATGAATTTTGGATGCTTATTGGAAGTATTGCCCCTGCTGGCTAAGGGTGGGGGGTGGGGCGGGGGGAGACTTGAATTAGGACTGGAAGCACTGGGCAAGTTATTTTGGAAAAAAGAAAAAAAGCTCTTCAGGATGGTCGTGTGAAGAGGAGATTTTCTCTGGAAGCTGTATTCATCGCTGTTTCTCAGACTTTATCCCCACCAGAGAAAACTAATTTACTCAGGAGCCTCAGGACTCTTCCCTGAGACCAGGAAATGAGGGAAACAGTCCTACAAATTGCTGTCAAATTTTATTCTTAATAGGTGTTTCTTGTGAGCAGTGTTTTGGTGACCTTAGTTCCTGGAGTCACAGCCTCGGCATGAAAGGATGCCTTAAGCGGAGAGTCGACAGGCCTGGATTGTGTCTGAGCTTCGTGGGAGGTACCCCCTCTCTCCACTGGAGGCAGGTGGTTCCCAGCCTGCGGTGATCTCCAATCAGAGTCTCTGACAGCTCCCGGGTACAGCCTGCAGATGCACTGATGCTTCCGCCGCTTGGGTGCCGCACCGGGAAAAGTCTGCTGCGCGGAAGAGGAAGCAAATTCACACTTAATTCAGGTTAAAACTGAGCTGTGCGGAAAGCAAGGGGATGGAGTGACAGGGATCTGCACACACCTCCAGGAGACCCCGGTGCTCCCTGCCGTTCACTTCTCTTGTGCGTCCCACAGCTCGAGTCAGATTCCCTGGACCTTCAGCTCCGCACACGTGCACCTGGGCCGCCCCACCGCCGTCGGGGCTGTGTTACCTAAAACCAGGCGCTGACCTCAGGTCAGGGGCTCTTGAGTGTTTCATCTCTCTGCTGTTCATAGCTAGCTGGGTGGCCTCTGAAATATTATTTAATTTCTCTGGGTTCTGATTTCCTCAATTGTGTGATACTCAGTGACCTCGCTGGGACATTTCACTGCTTATGAAAAATGGTGTCTTTTGAATGTTTCGTCTGTACCTAGAAGAATATACGGGGTGGAGGTGGAGTTGGGTTCTTGCTTGGGGGTGATCCTGTAACTCTAGGGTCACAGTTTATCTTCTCAACTAGGGCAAAGACTGTAACTACAGAAGATTATACCTTAAGAAGGAAAGTTTCTCCCTTTCTAAAAGTGAAAGTTGTGAAACTTATATTTGTCATTTTGCCCTGATTGCTCAGAGTCCAATATAAATTTAGTTGCCAATTATGTCAACCTGGTTGTTAGCATATTTTCATTTTCCTTTTGCCCTTTAGTCCTACTTTTTAATTTTATTAACTTTCTTGATTTGACAAGGTCTAAGTAAATGCAAAAAAATAAATGAATTCACACATAGCTTGAAGGAACCTTATGGACTATTAAATTCAGCTGTGCAGTGTACAGACTAAGTAGTAAAAATCTGGACAGAAGGGACTGGAACAAGTGGCTTCAGCTTGTGGGTTACAGAGCTGGGCCTGGAAAGCAGGTCTTCTGATTCTTAGACAAATCCTTGTTCCTCTATTCCATAAAGACCACCTTTCTTAGAGAACAGAGCTTGCCTGTGACAAAGCAATTGTCTTTATTTGAGTTTCAGGAGCAGGATTTTTTCCCCTTCAGCTAAGACAGCAAAAAGATGATCTATTGAACATACGTTACTTTCAGCTACAACAGAACAGAACTATTAACAGGTCCAGGGTCCAGGGTTAAGGACCAAAAGGAACTACTTTGTTATGAGCAAGGTGGGCTTTCAAAGGTGGTCAAGGCAATCCGAATGGCCATAGATGTTCTGGATTCAAGGAGACCAGTTATACACAGTAGGCACACAGTCCAACATTCTGTACCAGCATCCCTGGCCTCTGCTCCTGTGGTTTCCATGGGTGTACAAGTTTACTTGGACCTCTGCCCCATCTTTCTTCTTTTTGCACTGCAGCCTCTTCATTCACTTCTTCCTCTGCTTTTCACTCTCATAGCACAGAGATTTCTCAGAAGATGGTACCAAGGCTCAGGAGCAGGATTTTCAGAATTAAAAATAGTTGCTGGTATATGTTACAGAGGAATCAGTTTGTGCTGATTAGGTCATACTTGGTTATGCTTATGACTCTAGGTTATAGGTTCCTTTGGAGTCTTCTGAAGCTGGTGGGCCATTTCTAACTAGATGAAGATGAATAGCACTCCGTTTTCATCATGATGAAAATTAGCAGCAGTTCATCTTAATTTAATAGCCACAGTATATAGCTATGGCAGTAAGTATATTTATATTTACATAGTTGAAATATTTATGAAGCACCCATTATAGATCTAGTACAAGGGCTCAGTCAATTTTTACATATAATGTATATGTGTTAAATATTTTTATGAATAAGTATAATATATTGTGTTTATACAAGTACATTTATGCAAGTATATTATGTAACATAGTCTGGTGAATTTGAAATATATGACAGATCTGATATCTTTGTATGCATGTCTTTTGGAGGAATTCTGTTGCCTGGCTTCCTAATAGTCCATGTTCCCTCAATTCCCACATTCTCTTCCTTGACTCATGGTTTTCTTCTAGTACTAAAGTTCATTTAAGCTCAGTCATGTCCAACTCTTTGTGACCCCATAGACTGCAGCACACCAGGCCTCCATGTCCCTCACCAACTCCTGGAGTTTACAAACTCATGTTCATTGAGTTAGTGATGCCATCCAACCATCTCATCCTCTGTCGTCCCCTTCTCCTCCCACCTTCAGTCTTTCCCAGCATCAGGGTCTTTTCAAATGAGTCAGTTCTTCACATCAGGTGGCCAAAGTATTGGAGTTTCAGCTTCACCATCAGTCCTTCCAATGAATATTCAGGACTGATTTCCCTTAGGATGGACTGGTTGGATTTCCTTGCTGTCTAAGGGACTCTCAGGAGTCTTCTGCAATACCACAGTTCAAAAGCATCAATTCTTTGGAGCTCCACTTTCTTTATAGTTCAACTCTCACATCCATACATGACTACTGGAAAAACCATACCCTTGACTAGATGGACCATTGTTGGCAAAGTAATGTCTGTGCTTTTTAATATGCTGTCTAGGTCGGCCATAACTTTTCTTCCAAGAAGCAAGCGTCTTTTAATTTCATGGCTGCAGTTGCCATCTGCAGCGATTTTGGAGCCCCCTCAAAATAAAGCCTGTCACTGTTTCCATTGTTTCCCCATCTATTTGCCATGAAGTGATGGGACCAGATGCCATGATCTTAGTTTTCTAAATGTTGAGTTTTAAGCTAACTTTTTCACTCTCCTTTTTCACTTTCATCAAGAAGCTTTTAGTTCCTCTTCACTTTCTGCCATCTGGTGGTGTCATCTGCATATCTGAGGTTATTGATATTTCTCCCAGCAATCTTGATTCCAGCTTGTGCTTCATTGAGTCCAGCATTTCACACGATGTACTCTACATGTAAGTTAAATAAGCAGGGTGACAATATATAGCCTTGACATAATCCTTACCCAATTTGGAACCAGTCTGTTGTTCCATGTCCAGTTCTAACTGTTCTTCCTGACCTGCATCCTGGTTTCTCAAGAGGCAGGTCGGGTGGTCTGGTATTCCCATCTCTTTCAGAATTTTCCACAGTTTCTTATGATCCACATGCTCAAAGGCTTTGGCATAGTCAATAAAGCAGAAGTAGATGTTTTTCTGGAATTCTCTTGCTTTTTCGAAGAGTCAGCAGATGGTGATTTGATCTCTCATTCCTCTGCCTTTTCTAAAACCAGCTTGAACATCTGAAAGTTCATGGTTCACATACTGTTGAAGCCTGGCTTGGAGAATTTTGATTATTACTTTACTAGCATGTGAGATGAGTGAAATTGTGGGATAGTTTGAGCATTCTTTGGCGTTGCCTTTCTTTGGAGTTGGAATGAAAACTGACCTTTTCTAGTCCTGTGGCCACTGCTGAGTTTTCCAAATTTGCTGGCATATTGAGTGCAGCACTTTCACAGCATCGTCTTTTAGGATTTGAAATAGTTCAACTGGAATTCCATCACCTCCACTAGCTTTGTTCGTAGTGATGCTTCCTAAGGCCCACTTGACTTTGCATTCCAGGATGTCTGACTGTAGGTGAGTGATCACACCATCATGATTATCTGAGTCATGAAGATCTTTTTGTACAGTTCTTCTGTGTATTCTTGCCACCTCTTCTTAATATCTTCGGCTTCTATTAGGTCCATACCATTTCTGTCCTTTATTGTGCCTATCTTTGCATGAAATGTTCCCTTGGAATCTCTAATTTTCTTGAAGAGATCTCTAGTCTTTCCCATACTATTGTTTTCCTCTATTTCTTTGCATTGAGGAACGCTTTCTTATCTCTCCTTGCTATTCTTTAGAACTTTGCATTCAAATGGGTATATCTTTCCTTTTCTCCTTTGCCTTTCGCTTCTCTTCTTTTCTCAACTATTTGTAAGACCTCCTTAGACAACAATTTTGCCTTTTTGCATTTCTTTTTCTTGAGGATGGTCTTGATCCTTGCCTCCTGTACAGTGTCATGAACCTTCATCCGTAAATCTTCGAGCACTCTGTCTGTCAGATCTAATCCCTGGAATCTACTTCTCACTCCCACTGTATAATCGTAAGGGAGTTAATTTAGGTCACACCCGAATGGTCTAGTTGTTTTCCCTACTTTCTTCAATTTAGGTCTGAATTTGGCAACAAGGAGTTCATGATCTGAGCCACAGTCAACTCCCAGTCTTGTTTTTGCTGACTCTGTAGACCTTCTCCATCTTTGGCTGCAAAGAATATAATCAGTCTGATTTCAGTGTTGGCCATCTGGTGATGTCCACGTGTAGAGTCTTCTCTTATGTTGTTGGAAGAAGGTGTTTGCTATGACCAGTGCGTTCTCTTGGCAAAACTCTATTAGCCTTTTCCCTGCTTCATTCCATACTCCAAGGCCAAATTTACCTGTTACTCCAGGTGTTTCTTGACTTCCTACTTTTGCATTCCAGTCCCCTATAATGAAAAGGACATCTTTTTGGGTGTTAGTTCTAGGTCTTGTAGGTCTTCATAGAACTGAATGTTCAGCTTCTTCAGCATTACTGGTTGGGGCATAGACTTGGATTATTGTGATATTGAATGGTTTGCCTTGGAAATGAACAGAGATCATTCTGTTGTTTTTGAGATTGCATCCAAGTACTGCATTTTGGACTCTTTTGTGACCATGAAGACTACTCCATTTCTTCTAAGGGATGCTTGCCCACAGTAGTAGATATAATGGTCATGTGAGTTAAATTCACCCATTCCAGTCCATTTTAGTTCACTGATTCCTAAAATGTTGATGTTCACTCTTGCCATCTCCTGTTTGACCACTTCCAATTTGCCTTGATTCGTGGACCTAACATTCCAGGTTCCTATGCAATATTGCTCTTTATAGCATCAGACTTTACTTCCATCACCAGTCACATCCACAATTGGGTGTTGTTTTTGCTTTGGTTCCATCTCTTTATTCTTTCTGGAGTTATTTCTCCACTGATCTCCAGTAGCATACTGGGCACCTACCGACCTGGGGAGTTCATCTTTCAGTGTCCTATCTTGTTGTCTTTTCATACTGTTCATGGGGTTCTCAAGGCAAGAATACTGAAGTGGTTTGCCATTCCCTTCTCCAGTGGACCATGTTTTGTCAGAACTCTCCACCGTGACCCATCTTGGGTGGCCCTACATGGCATGGCTCATAGTTTCATTGAGTTAGACAAGGCTGTGGTCCATGTGATCAGATTGGTTTATTTCTGTGATTGTGGCTTTCAGTCTGTCTGCCCTCTGATGGAGAAGATTAAGAAGCTTTTGGATGGGCGGGGCCATGCTCAGTAAATCTTGAATCCAATTTTCTGTTGAAGGCCATGCTGTATTCCCTCCCTGTTATTTGATCTGAGGCCAAACTCTGGTGGAGGTAATAAAGATAATGGCTACCTCCTTCAAAAGGTCCCATGCAGGCACTGCTACACTCAGTGCCCCCAATCCTGCAGCAGGCCACTGCCAACCCAGGCCTCCACCAGAGACTCCTGGACACTCTCGGGCAAGTCTGAGTCAAGTCTCTTGTGGGTTCACTGCTCTTTTCTCCTGGGTCCTGGTACACACAAGGTTTGTGCCCTCCAAGAATCTGTTTCCCCAGTCCTGTGTAAGTTCTGGTGGTGCTGTGGTGGAGTTAATAGTGACCTCCTCCAAGGGGGCTTATGCCATACCCAGGTCTGCTGCATCCAGAGCCCCTGCCCCTGAGGCAGTCCACTGCTGACCCATACCTCCTCAGAAGACACCCAAACACAGTTCTGTCTCAGTCTCTGTGGGGGTCTCTGGGTCCTGGTGCATGCAAGGTATGTTTGAGCCCTCTGAGCATCTCTGGCGGGTATGGAGTTTGATTCTAAACATGATTTTGCAACTCCTACCATCTTGCTGGGCCTTCTCCTTTGCCCTTAGACGTGGGGTATCTCCTCAAAGTCACTCCAGCACCACACAGCTGCGGCTCCAGTGCCATGCAGCTGCTGCTAATACTAAAGTAGAATTAAGGAAATAATATATGATGGAGAAAGTTGTACACAGCACAGTTCTCAAGGAGTTATTCATAACTGGACAATTATAAGCAATGGCCCTGCAGTTCAGATCATGAGATCACTACCCATCTAAGGACATTTTGCCATCTAAACTGAAGGTATAGCTTTAGGTGGAAGAAACCATCTTTTGAGTGCTGAACTTGCAAACAAATATATATGAAAAATAACAATTAGATAACAAAGATGAATCAAATGAATTAGTAATTTTTACCTCTAGTGTAGGGCAAAATGACAAGACTAAATCTTCAAGAAAGATACTTAACTTCCCTTATTGCTGCTATCTCCAAGGACATACTGTGATGTTGTGGCATGGTAGTGGCTATGTTATATTGAAATTCTTTCAGTTCTCATGGATACAGAAAGAGTTCTAAATGTATCTCAAGTCCTGGGTTTTAGTAGATGTAATATAGCAAGAATCCAGAGTAATTAACTTCTTTGTCATCTGGAAAATTAATTGGAAAAGGTGCTAAGGATTTTGTAGATAATCCTTGTCAATGGTAATATTGTCAATATTTAAGTATGGTTAACATAATAGTAATGTGCATGTTTATATATCATCCTATCTCCAAGGAGCTCTAAGTGATTTATAAACTTTTAAAATATGCTTGTAGCTCCCAGATTCTCTGGGAAGCAAGCAGGGACAAGTTCTATGAATACTGTTTAAATACAAGGAATTTGAGATTCATTGAGTGGCAAATCCAGACTCATCCAGTGTGTAGTGTCTGAGTTAGACCCTTTTGACATCCTTCTTCCTGTTTTGTTGTTTTCAGTGGGGGCCTAGAGGCTTCATTTTTGTTTGAGCAACTCTCTTCCTTCTTGCTGCTTCCTAATCCCTGTCAGACCACACTGTATTGCATGAAGTTCAAGGCAAAACGGAGTCTGTGCTTTTAGTGAGGGATTGAGATTATTTTGTTCTCACAGGGAAATTTGCCAACAATCACAAACACATTGTTCTGGGTAAATCTCTTTTAAAATATAAATGTTTTATGGATAGCAAAGAATAAGAGTTTCATTGGATCTGAGAATTTTACCAAATGGAAGGGAGGTGATGGGGTAGAGTAGACAGAATGCTTGATTGAGGGATATGGGTTCTAGTCTTCAACAGAGATCTGGGAGCTGAGCTGGAACCATGAGAACCTTCTCCAGGAGATGGGGATTCAGGAAATGTAGTTGATTTGTAAAGAAAAGCATAAGTGGGCCTTTTAGCACTGAGTCCTTTCTGTAAACACATAGATTTCCCCTCCTCTCTAGTCACTATTACAGGCTTTTGAATTTTTTTAAATGCAAAGACAGACTGAGTAATAATTGCTACCATTCTTGAGGTCTTTACTCATATGCGGTCATTATAGCCTTTTATTTTATGACCAAGGTTTTAGCTGTGTGACCTTGGACGAGTGATTCAATCATTCTGAGTCTCAGTTCCATTAAGTATAAAAAGGAGAAGCTTGGCTGGATCCAGTGGTCCTGTGAATCTCTGTGAACCAGGGGAGAGTCCTCTGGAGCTTCTGAGAGCATCAAAGAAGAAACTATATAACTCGTTTCCTCAGGCCGTCAATCCTTTTGTGGTTGTTCAGTCACTCAGTCGTGTCCGACTCTTTGCAGGCATATGGACTGCAGCATGCGAGACTTCCCTGTGCTTCACCACCTCCTGGAGCTTGCTCAAATTCATGTCTATTCTTCACCTCATTTTCGATCGTAGGAGTTCTGCTAATCTGTGTTAAATAGTGGCATTATTTGAAAACCAACTTCTCACACACAAAAAAGTTAGTTTCACTTCTGTCAAAATGGATTAAGAGATTGGATTTGTCATTCCACCTGAAACAAAGATATAATATATGAAACCATGTTTTCAAGAAATAGTGGACTTCAGCCCATGCATATGTGGTAATTACTTGAGTCCAAAGAAAGAACCATCCTAAAGGACCAGAAGGAATAATCTCTGGTACTGACACAGGGCCAGGAATAATTCCTCTTCTCACCAACCAAATTGGGGAGACTTATAATTCATGAAGCACTGGATAGAGTTCCCAGAGAAGTCTTGTCTCAGTAGTGGGAAATAATTAGCCCTAGGCTAAGCAATGCTCTGGTGCCATCTAACAAGTCTTTAAAGCAAGAATAAAAGGGACCAAACTGTTTCCTTGTAATTTACCTGTGTCCCTGAATAAAGCACAAAAATTTTTATAGGAATATTTAATACCAAACAAAGTAAAATGCACAATGACTAGAATCCAGTAAAAAAATTACTAAGATTACAAAAAGGAAAATATAACCCATAATGAGGAGAAAAATCAATCAAAACTGACCTAGAATTGGTGCAGATGTCAAAATTAGCAGACAAGGACATTAAAACAATTATTGTAATTAGATTCCACATGCTTAAGCAGTAAATTAGAGACATAGAAAATATTTTCTTAGAAAGCCCAAATCAAACATCTAGATATGAAAACTATAATGTCTAGGGTAGCAAGTACATTAGATGGACTTAAAAGCACGCTAGACATTGCAGAAGAAAAGAATGGTGACTTTGAAGATATAGCAATAGAAACTATCAAAAATGAAACAAAAACATGCAGTGAAGAAGTCGCTCAGTTGTGTCTGACTCTTTGCGACCCCGTGGACTGTAGCCTGCCAGGCTCCTCTGTCCATGGGATTCTCCAGGCAAGATACTGGAGTGGGTTACCATTTCCTTCTCCAGGGGATTTTCCTGACCCAGGGATCGAACCCAGGTCTCCCACATTGGAGGCAGACGCTTTAACCTCTGAGCCACCAGGGAAGCCCCAAAACATACAGAAAAAAAAGGACTGAATTAACAGAGTCATCAGTGTGCTCTGGGGCAACTTCAAGAGGGTGTGTGTGTGTATGTGTTTATTTGGAGTCTCTGAAGGAGAGGAGAGGGAAGGACAAAAATATTTGAAAGAACAGTCTGATAAAACCTATGAACCCTAATACATTATTTTCCTACTGTTGCTATAACTAATTACCATAGACTTAGTGGCTTAAAAATGAGACAAATTGTCTCATACAGGTACATTAGAGATGTTACAAGTTTGGTCCCAGACTATAGAAATAAAGCAAATATCACAATAAAGTGAGTCACACAAAATTTTCAGTTTCTCAGTGCATATGAAAGTTATATTTATGTTATACTGCGGTCTGTTAAGTGTGCAGTAGCATGCCAAATAAAAAGCAATGTACATGCCTTAATTTAAAAATAATGCTGTTGAAAAAATGCTACCGATAGACTTGTGTATGTGTGCGCTCAGTCACTCAGTGTGTCCAATTCTTTGTGACTCCATGGACTGCAGCTGCTCTGTCCATGGAATTTTCCAGGCAAGAATACTGGAGCTGGTTGCCATTTTCTACTCCAGGGCATCTTCCTGACCCAGGGATCAAACCCGCATCTCCTGCATTGACAGGTGGATTCTTTACCACTTAGCCATGTGGGAAGCCCTTCTCTGTCACAGATGTTCTGTTTGTAAACATTCACACAGTATTTGTGAAACACAATAAAACAAGGCATGCCTGTGGTTCTAGGGGTCAGAAGTCTGAAATGGATCTTAGGGACTAAAGTAACGGCATCAGCACAGCTTCTTTCTGGAAGCTCTAGAGGAGAAACTGTTCCTTGCCTCTTCCTGCTTCTAGAGGCTTTTCAGTCCCTGGCTTGTGTTTGTGTCACTCCAGCTTCTTCCATTGTCATATCTTCTCTGACTCTCCTGTCTTTCCTTATAAGGACCTTTATCATTATATGGTGTCCACTTGGATAATCCAGGACAATATTTCCATCTTAAAATCTTAGAAGCCCATTTTGCAGTTTATGATTACATATATTCACATATTATGGTGAGAATTGTGCTCCCCCCCCCACCGCCAAAAAAAAAAAGATATGTTGAAATCTTAATCCATGGTAACTATGCATGTGATGTTATTTGGAAATAAGGTATATGAAGATGTAGCTAAGATACAAATTAAAATGAAGTCATAGTGGAATACTGGAGAAGGAAATGGCAACCCACTACAGTATTCTTGCCTGGAAGATTCCATGGACAGAGAAACCTGGCAGGCTACAGTTCATGGGGTTGCAAAGAGTTGGCTGCAACTGAGCATATCAGCATATACTGGAGTATGGTGGGCTGTTAATATCCAAGATGTTTTGTACCTTTGAAGAAGGGTATGGCACCCCACTCCAGTATTCTTGCCTAGAGAATCCTATGTACAGAGGAACTTGGTGGGGTTGCAAAGAGTTGGACATAATGTTGCAAAGAGTTGGACACTACTGAAGTGACTTAGCATGCATGCACAAGAGAGAAGAGAGACTTAAAGAAAGGGGAGCACAACATGAAAACATAGACACAGAGGACAGTCGACCGTGTGACGACAGGCAGAGATTGGAGTTATGCTGCCACAGGCCAAAAAACACCAGGGGCTACCAGAAGCTGCAAGAGGCAAGGAAATCTCTTCCTTTAGATGTTTGGGAAGGAGCTTGGTCCTACCAGCACCTTGACTTTGCGCTTCTAACCTCCAGACTTAAGAAAGAATAAATTTCTGCTCTTTGAGTCATTTAGTCT
Organism: Nanger dama; assembly: GCA_917880005.1. Taxonomy (NCBI): domain Eukaryota; kingdom Metazoa; phylum Chordata; class Mammalia; order Artiodactyla; family Bovidae; genus Nanger; species Nanger dama. Next base: position 2,963,904 of record CAKJTW010000040.1, read on the forward strand.
GTGGCAGCCCTAACAAACTAATACAATTGGTTTGGGGGGTTAGAATGTGGATATTCTTGGGGGGCTATTATTCATTCTGCCAACCATCCAAAAGCTCAAGACACCCCCAAGCCCAAGAAACATGAAGAAAATTACCCCTCAGGATTACATTGTCAAAAACCACTGATAGAAGAACCCTAAAAGCAGCGAGAGAAAAAAATATGGCTTAAGCACAGAGGAGCAAAGATAAAACAAATTTACTATCAGAAACAATGTAAGTGAAACGGCAGTGGAAAAAATCTTTACAGTACTGAAAGATAAAAACTGTCAACCTTATATCCAGCAAAAATTGAATTCTATATCTAGCAAAAATTTCCTTTGAAAATGAAAGCAAGTAGACATTTTCAGGCATACAAAAGCTGAAAGCATTACCAGCAGACCATGACTACAAGGAATGTTAAAGGAAGTTCTTCAAACAGAAAGGGAAAGATCACAGATGGAAATCTGGGTCTACATTAAAGACTGAAGAACAACAGAAAGGGTAACTACATATAGGTAAATATGTAAGATTTTACCCCTTATTAGTAATCTTAAAAAAAAATGACTGTCAAAAATAATAGCAATATAGTTATTACATATAAAATATGTAAAGTAAAATATATGATGCCAGGGCCACAATGGGCTTCCCTGGTGGCTCAGAGGTTAAAGCGTCTGCCTGCAATGCAGGAGACCTGGGTTCGATCCCTGAGTCGGGAAGATCACCTGGAGAAGGAAATGGCAACCCACTCCAGTATTCTTGCCTAAAGAATCCCATGGACAGAGGAGCCTGGTGGGCTACAGTCCACCGTTGCAAAGAGTCGGACACGACCGAGCGACTTCACTTTCACTTTCACTTTCAGTGCCGCAAAGGCCAGGAAGGGATAAGTGAAAGTATGTCATTGTCAAGGTCATTATACTATACATGTGTGCGTGCATGCTCAGTTGCTCAGTTTGACACTTTGTGACTGTATGAACTGTAGCCTATCAGGCTCTTTAACCTTGGGATTCTCCAGGCAGGGACACTAGAATGGGTTGCCATCTCTTTCACCAGGGGATTTCCCAATCCAGGGGATCAAACCCATGTCTCCTGTGTCTCCTGCACTGGTAGACAGATTCTTTACCACTGAACCATCTGAGAATCCCCTATCCTATATATATAATGAGGTATAATATGACTTGAAACTAGACTGTGATAAATTAAAGATATACATGATATCCTAAAGCAACCTCTAAAATATAAAATGAAGAATTATAGCTGAAAGATGAATAAAGAAGATTAAAATGGAATCATTAAAAGTAATACAAGTCAGAAAAAGAAGAGTGAATAATAAATTGTGGTTTATCCTCACAGTTGAATAGTACTCATCAATGAATAGGAGTAAATTACTGACACATGCATTTATATGGATAAATCTTAAAATAACTATGCTGAGTGAAAAGAGAAAAATGTGTACGTAGTTATAATTCTGTTTATAAAATTCTAGAAAATGTAAATTAATCAATAGTGACAGAAACCAGATCATTGGTTACTTGGCAATGGAAAGGAAAATTGCAAAGGGGTTTCAGGAGATTTGGGGGATTGTTGGCTATAGTTACTCTCTTGATCAAGGTGATGATTTCACAGGTGGATGTATATGTCAAAACTTATTCAATTAAACACTTTTAATATGTGCATTTTATCGTATGTCAATTATACCTTTATATTGTTGTCCAGTTGCTAAGTTGTGTTGGACTTTTCATGACCCCATAGACTGCAGCATGCCAGGCTTCCCTGCTCTTTACTATCTCCCAGAGTTTCCTCAAGTTCATGTCCGTTGAATCAAAGATTCTATCTAACTGTCTCACCTTCTGATGCTCTGTTCTTCTTTTGCCTTCAGTCTTTCCCAGCATCCAGGTCTTCTCCAGTGAGTTGGCTCTTTACATATCATGCTCAAAGTATTGGAGCTTCAGCTTCAGCATTGGTCCTTTCAGTGAATATTCAGGGTTGATTTCCTTTCCAACTGACTGGTTTGATCTCTGTGCTGTCCAAGGGATTCTCAAGAGTCTTCTCTAGCCCCACAGTTCAAAAGCATCAGTTCTTTGACACTTCGTCTTCTTTAGGTCCAACTCTTTATACATGACTACTGGGAAAACTATAGCTTTGACTATATACGGACCTTTGTAAAGATCTTTTATACCTTTATAAAGCTGTTTAAAAATTCTAACCATCAGACTACTTGATATCTAACTTCTCTTTCTAAATGATCAATAAAATTTCTGATGAAGGAATTGCTACTGGTGGTGTAAATTGTTATGCTCCTCCTAGAATGCAATTGAAAATACGTATTATGGTCTCTAAAAATGTTCACATATTTTGCCTCAGAATCCCATGTTTGGTAAATTGGCTTAAAGAAATTCTGAAAAAGATAGGAGAAGTATTATGGAAATTCTTGTAACCTCTTATCCATAATGGCAAAAATCTTGTTTTTTAAAAATTATGTTTGAAAACAAAGCGGTTTCATTTGCCCAAAAGTCATTTGATAAATTTCAGGAAGATGAAAGATAGTTGGGATCAGATTGAAGAGGAAATTACAACCCAAATTGTGCAGGAGAGAACTCCTATAAAGGTGCGTGGGCCTCCAGAGATGCTTCTGGCTGGAAGTTTGGTGACTTTCAGAGATCTCGTAAGCAGGCCCCAGGGGTAACTGATAGGGTGATTATTTGGGGTTCTGCAGCAGAAGCCACCAGGTCTGTTGACCATCTGCCATGTTCCTCTCCTATGCCTCTGCCACTCCCAGGCAATGAGCAACCCATGTGTTAGGCAGGCACAGTGAGTGAGAGACTGGGTGGGGCCTTTGGTGACTGTGACAAGCAGGTGAACCAATGAGCCCCACATCAGGAGATAACTAAACATCTGTCCCAAGGAACAGCACATTCTGTTCCTCCTCCAGATCACAGGAGACAGGCTTGAGGTCACACTGCACAGAACGGCATGTCCAGCTCTTTCCACAAGCAGGCCAAAGACACATAGAGGTTGAAATGAAAGGAATGGAAAAAAATATGAAGGGAAAAACGTGAGCCAGAATAGAGCAAACTTGACCATACTGATGTCAGACAAAAGAAAATTTAAGATAGACATTAAAAGGCAAAGAGGAATATTTCAGAATACTAAAAGGAATAAAAGTTATTAGACAAACCTTTATAACCCTGACAACATAGTTTCTAAATATATAAAAGAAAAGCAAATAGAAAATAAAAGGATAACTAGATCCACAGTTACAACAGACTTAAACATACAGTTTTTAGAAATTTGTAAACCAGACACACTAAAAATAATTAAGGATGTAAAGGGTTTGAATAACACAGTGAATAAATTTTACATGTCTCCAATGCGTGCCTTAATGCTAAGTCGCTTCAGTCATGTCTGACTCTTTGTGACCATATGCTCTGTGGCCTGCCAGGCTCCTCTGTCCATGGGATTCTCCAGGCAAGAACACTGGAGTGGGTTACCATGCCCTCCTCCAGGGGATCTTCCCAACCCAGGGACTGAACCCGCATCTCCTGCAGTTGCTGCATTGGCAGGTGCGTTCTTTACCACTAGCGGCACCGAAGAAACCCTAAATACCTCCAAAAAACAGCATTTATTTTTTCAAAAGAACATTAAGCATTCAGAAAAAAATCATTATAGATTAGAAAATGTTAACAAATTAAAAATAGAAAGCATATAGGTCACATTCATTGGTCATGATGCATTAAAATTAGAAATTGAGAAGGAACAAACCAGCAAAATCCCCCAAACCAAAAACAAATTGTACTTCTTAAAACTATAGTTTTTGAAGGAAATAAAAGCCCACTTCTATGTAACACATAAGTAAAAGAGGGAACAAAAGTGTGTAGACATGCAATATAACTAAATGCAATGTGTTAAAATCATTGATATGGCCAGCATGGCACTTGGATAAATATTTGTTATAATTGTACTTATTAGAAAAAATAAGGAAGACAAAAAATAAATGAACTAACATTTTAAATCAAGAAACTAGATACATATGAAAAATTAAACTAAAAAATATAGAGTAAAGGAATTAGTAAATACAAAAATAGAAATTATTTACACAGAAATTAACCAATAAAGAAATTAGTAGAGCTGCTCTGTAAAAACAAAAGCTGATTCTTTGCAAAGGCCTGAGGTTTGTACAATTGCAATGACTCATCCAAGTTCATGAAGCTATTCAATAACAAAGGTTAGATTAGAACTCAAAACACAAACCTTCTTCTTATCTGATGTTCTCAAAATTCCCCCAAGTTGGACAGGCTGGACCTATGCCTCTGCATTTTGCACACCATTCCCTTTCTTTGGAACCACAGGCCAACATGCCTGCCCACTTTGAGCATCTTGAAATCCCTACCCACTTTCACTTAACCTACTCATCTCATCTGAGGCTTTCCTTGATCTGAAAGTAGCAGTTTCAAGGACTTGGGAAAAGTGGTGTTGAGGTTGTGTTTGGCCTGAGGATTAAATCTTTAACTCATATGATTTTTAAGCCTTTTCATAATCTGCATAACCTAGTTGTAGCTCCCCCTCACACATCTCACTCTCTCCTTCTGTCCATCGGCCATTTCCTTCCCACTGCTCACTAAGATCCGTTTTGTACCTGAGCTCAACGGGGTGGAGTTGGTTCAGAGCCTCCTGGTGTGATGTCTGCAGCTTACTTTCAACAACTGCAGCACTGGTAGTATGCTATTACCAGAGAGTTGTTTTAAGCTACAATCTAGAGATGGTCAATTGCTCTAATCAGGAATATATACCCTGGGGTAGTCAGCTTCTATTTAATCAGAAAAGTCATACTTCAGAGGTCCCTTCAGTAAGTCATCTCCTAAACTTCCCTGGTGGTGCAGTGAATGAGTCCATTTATCAATGCAGAGGACAGAGGTTTGATCCCGATCCAGGAACACTCCACATGCCAAGGAGCAATTCAGCCTTCATGCCACAACTGATGAGCCTGTGCTCTGGAGCCCACGAGCTGCAACTAATGAGCCTGTGTGCTGTGACTACTGAAGCCTGTGTGCCTAGAGCCTGTACTCCACACCTTGAGAAGTCACCACAATGAGAAGCCCGTGCACTGCAATGAAGAGTAACCTCCGCTTGCTGCAACTAGAGAAAGCTTGAGCAAAGCAGTGAAGACTCAACATAGCCAAAAATAATTAATTAAAAAAAATAAGCCATCTCCTATTTGAAGGATTAGTAACTTGCATGATGATGATTATATTAGTAATGATAATGGTATTCAAGATAAGTGGGTGGCCTAAGTATTTTTTAGGCCGCTCTTGTATAAGAAGGCTGAAGAATTAGTAAGGCCTCGGGGATGGTGCCATTGGTTTGCTGGTAAATGTTTCACAACAGGCTCTTTGGGGAAGTGTGTAGTGTTTGCTGATTTTTTTGTGTGTAAATGCTACTACCATGGTCCAGCTACCAAGACGAAGCCATTAAACAAGGAACTGGGAAGAGATGTTTTCCTCATACATTTGCCTACACAGGTTTCAAACAGCTGGCCACTTACAAAGATGTTTAACCCAGATATGGCAGCTCTTCAGCTATTCACACTAACCCAGACATTAAGAGGACCAGTCTCTGAAATCTTTCATGTTCTGCCCCTCTTATGATACACTTGACTCAAAACTATGCAATACAAAACTCAAAAAGCAAATCAAAGGGACATTAGCAGGTGTGTTACTGCTGGGGACAGCTAAACCTTTTGCAGACCTTCTGAGAGGCTGGGTAGGACACACCCAAGAATTGTCTCACCAAGGGACACAAAAACTGAGGTCTTCACTCATAGTTGGTGAATGAGTATCTCATTGCTTCCAAGGACCAGGCATGCATCCGAGTCTAGAGGAGACTAGACTCAGGCATGCTTCTGAGTCTAAAACTACAGGCAGAAAGAGATGCAGGTCTTTGAGGGAGAAAAGCTTTTGCATGTTTGGGAACCAACTGCTGGAGTTACAGATGACCTCTGAGTAGGCTCAGGAAATACAGGTAGAGTCAGACCTACAGCAGGGCAGATGGTCCAGCTTACAGTGGAAGAGCCTCCCCGACATCCTGGCAGGACACAAGGTCTTCACTCCGGTCAGGGTTGTACAGCGGTGGGGCAGGGGGATGAAGGAGGTCAGCACCTCTTCTCTACCCTGCTTTAGGGTGAGCAGCCTTGTACTGGGCAGAGGGGTGGGAGGTGCATCCCAAGGTATGGAGGAACTGAAGGGAAATAGTCTTGACTATTGATTAGTTCCCCTGACTATTGACTAGTTCTGTTGATTGTCGACTATGGTCCCAGTGGATCTAGGAGCTTGTCTACCTATTGGGTCCCCACCACCACTCACTTTCACTCCATGGGGAAGGGGAACCCAGTTCTGTTCCCAGAAATCTCCACAGACTCTCACACAGTCTTTTTTGAAACAACCAAGCCTGTGTCTCTTTTAAATTCCAAGCGTTGCCACCGTAATCCCTTCGTTACACACACCAGCAACATGGAAGAACGTCACACTTTACGAAGGACAGCTCCATATTCCCCATACGCAGGTTCTTGTCTCTTCAAGGAATACTTGTTTGCCCTTTATCTCAGCTGGCAGTGCCCCCAGGCTGTTGAGGGGCAAGATGCCATGTTTAAAAACTCTGCAGAAGAAAGCAAGACCTCAGCAAACCCAGAAGGTATTCACAGTTGGCTGAGGTCAGAGGATTTAAATGAACATCAGCTTCTCTGTCATGAAGAAGAACCTCCAAATGAAAATTAAATCAGCCTAATACTAACCATTTGTTCCTCTCACTGCACACACTAGTTGGTAAAACTGCCATCTGCTTCCAACCAGTACATTTTATTCATTTCTGGTTGCATTCTTGTCATCCCAGTTCAATATGGAAATTTTTGTCCTGGAGCTAATTAGTTTCAGCTGATATTTACTGAGCACCAAACTTGTTTTGGCAATAAATACAAGTAGAGTAAGACAGTTGGTTTGATGGAATTTTTTTTTCTGGATAAGTTTATGCAATCCCTACTGTCTTCTTTTTCTACATTTCTTTAAAGATGGGAAAAGAAACCTAAAATCTTATGAAATCTACTGGTATAAGAGGACAAGAGCTTCACAGGAAAGATAAGAGGGGGAAAACCATTTGTCAACTCCTGTGGTGGGTTCTAAGGAAATGTATAGATTCATTTCTATTGCAGGAATATGTGAGATGGATGGAAAAAGTCCAGCCTTGGCATAATGGGTCCTGTTTGCAGCTGACAGTGCGAGGTTTCTATACCAGGGACCTCAAGAGTTGTCAGTGTTAATAAAAAGACATTTTCTTGATAATGATTCTGGTGAACTTTATGCAAGCATGTGCTATTCCTAGTGTTTGGTTAGAAAGAGACTCTAATATGGAATGTATTATACCAAAGAGCCAAAAAAATATCTGTCTCGCAAAGAAGAACGATCTCATTTCATATCTCTTGACAGCATCTTTTTTTTCTTTACTGAAAGATTATAGTTTTGTATAGCTTACAGAAATAACATTTAAACATTGCATGTGATTTTAGACTCAAATGAGATCTACTTAATAAAATGCACAAGCAATTAGAGAACTTGGTTGTAATCACTTCTGAAACCCCAGAAGGTTCACATGGGCTGGGCTGAGTTGCTGCCTTCCTAGGCTTTCTGGTTTCAGAAGCTGAGAAGGGGAACTCACCACTACCCACATCATATGTACAGATCATGTTTACCTAGCAGTACAGATGATTTTGAACTTCGGGCTGCTACTACTTGGGTGGATTTCTCATCTTCAGAATAAAAATTATGTTTGCCAGGGATTAGAGTTTGGTGGACACAGAGGTTAAGCACACTTGGCAGCCCCCTCTCAGAGATCTTCTTAGGGACTAAAGAAAGAGTAGGAAAGAAATCCCAGTTTTCTGTTCTTGATTTTATGTAACAGAGGAGTTACCTGGTTCAGCTGTGAGCTAAGCTCATCTCTTTACATTTTTTCCTTCCAAATGTATGCGCTCTGCTACACATCGAAAGCACGCGGAAGTGAAGGTGCAATTTTGGCAGATGCTTTTTGACAACCATGTACTATCATTAAGATTTGCCTTACTGTTAGATCTCCTTCTGTGCATTAGCTATTTCTATCAGAAGAAGCTGATATTTCCAGCTGTCATGACTGCTTGATGAACTGCCAATCATCAGTTCTTATCGTTATTGTTTGGTTAGAGATCACAGTCTTTGATTTCAGTGCCCGTATCTATTGGCCAAAGCATCTCTTGGGTGCCCAAGAAGAATCTGGTTGGATAAATAAATGATCTGTCATATAAGTAATTTTGATGATTTAAAATGGGCAATATTGAGGTGGTAGAGATGGTAGTGGTGTTAGTGATAGTGATGGAGATGGTGGGGGTGAAGTCTATGGTAGTGTGATTGGAAGTGGTGGTGATGGTGATGGAGATGATAGTAAAGGTGATGGTGGTGGTTATGGAGACGATGGTGAGAGCAGAGGGAATTGAGATGCTGGAGTTAGTGAAGTGGTGATGGAGGAGATGAGAAGGTGGTCATGGGGTCCCAAGACTATTTTGCCAGGCTCAGTCTTTGGTTGGAGTTCACTTTCATGTACTGTAGGCTTACTATTAATGATGGTGATCAGATCCTTACTTTTTAAGGCATGGCCCATAGACTTGTGGCAATGAGCACCAACCAGGTTTTTGTTAGAAATGGAGCTTAGACTCTATCTCAGACCAACTGAATTAAAATCTGCATTTTAACATGATTCCCAGGTTATTTGTATATATATTAAAGTTCCAGAAGCACTGATCTAAAGGAGAAATCGCTACAAAAACCTGTTACCCTTGTTGGCCCCATATACCTGCCCTTTATCCTCCCCATGAGGGAATCTCAGCCTTCACCTGCATATAAGATAGATGCAAGTTTGATCCCTGGGTCAGGAACATCCCCTGGAGAAGGAATTGGTAACCCAGTTCAACTCCAGCATTCTTGCCTGGGAAATCCCATGAACAGAGGAGCCTGGCAGACTATATATAGTCCATGGGGTTGCAAAGAGTCAAACATGACTTAGTGACTAAACAACAACAAAAGAAAGTTGTTTGCCTGTACTCAGAGTCTAGAGTCAGGTTTAAGTATGGATCCAAAAGCTGTCCATACTCTGAAATTTGAGATACTCCAAATAAATATATCTTGTCCAAAGATTGCCATGGTGCCTGAAGTTCTCATTAGATTGACTTTTCTAGAAGCACAGCCATTTAGCAGGAGGAAGATATTCAGGTACCACACTGAGGCATTGGTTACATTATCTGGTTACCGTATTAGAATGTAGAGAATATTGGACTGTAACCTGCTCTATATCCCTGAATAACATTTTCACCAGGACCTTCCCTAGCTTAAGAACCTATCATGGCTTCTTTACTCCCATGTCTGACTTTCAAAGTTCCCCATAAATGGACCTCACAGTAACTATCCCAACCATGCGTCCCACAGCCCCCGAACATTCTTGGCCTAAGTCAACACCATCTCTTCAAGGCCCTGACTTATCAAACTCTATCATGATTCCTTTGCTGAGTCTGTTCTCTCAGCAGGAAAAAGCTCTCTGACTTTTCTAAGAAAATCGCATTCTTTCAAGTGGTCCTCCTTTTTTCTACAAAATCTTTTCTGACCACTCTGGTCACTGTGGAACCATTTTTTCTCTGAACTCTGATAGTCCTATCAGTATAAAAAATAGTTCCAACTTCCCTCAACTTTCCATTTCCTCCACTTGGGGAGGGTCTCCCTTTGCCAACCCCCTATTCTCCTCAATACCGAGTTTTCCTCTCTCACTGTCAGCCCCAATCCAAACACCATTACAAGAAACACCATGCAAATGCAGGTAAGAATGGCACAACCAGCTTATACTATTGTCTTTCGTAAGGATGTTTGCTTTTTAACCAGTGATTGGACCCTTGTTTGATTTAAATCAAATCATTAATTGAGGATCTATGACGTGAAAGGTTGTGTGAGGGCCTATCACAGTGCCAGAGCAGCTTTAGACATGACTTGCCCCCAAGGAACTTAAAATTTATCTGGGCAGAAGAACCCAATATACATTGTTCAGTCACTCAGTCGTGTCTGACTCTTTGCAACCCCATGGACCATAGCCCACTAGGCTCCTCTGTCCATGGGATTAACCAGGCAAGAATACTGGAGTGGGTTGCCATTTCCTTCTCCAGGGTAATATACATTAGAAACAATAAAACACAAGTCCAGTGCTTAACTGTTGGTTTGAATGTAGGGTATCTTATGAAGGTAAACTCAGGCCAGGATGAAATGTCAGGGTGGCTGAAAGGGCAATGTTCTGCTGCCATGCTGGGCTCTTTCAGTTCAGTTCAGTTCAGTGGCTCAGTCATGTCCAACTCTTTGTGACCCCATGAATCGCAGCACACCTGCCTCCCTGTCCATCACCAACTCCTGGAATTTACCCAAACTCATGTTCATCGAGTCAGTGATGCCATCCAGCCATCTCATCCTCTGTCGTCCCCTTCTCCTCCTGCCCCCAATCCCTCCCAGCATCAGACTCTTTTCCAATGAGTCAACTCTTTGCATGAGCATGGAAACAGACTGGTTCCAAATAGGAAAAGGAGTACGTCAAGGCTGTATATTGTCACCCTGCTTATTTAACTTCTATGCAAGGTACATCATGAAAAACACTGGGCTTTTTCAGGGGCTTCATAAAGATGCTCCATAATTCTTCTGGATGGTGGAAGTGGGCTCAGGGAAGCTGTGACCCAGAGAGATGTGAGGGTGGAGGTGGTGACGGTGGTAGATGGGAAATACCAGGGGAAATCCGTACTCATTATGCTTGCAGATACAGTTGGGGGACTGAGGAAATTATGGAGGAGGCGTGAGGACGTGGACAGGGTCACTGTGCTCTGCACTGGTGCCACAGCCAGGGCTTTCCTGTTTCTTCACCATGGTGATATACCTCTTCTCCAAGTGTTGCTGCCACTGTTTGAAGGAAACCCTTGTCCTGATTTTCAGAGAAGGACAATCTGGATTGAAGCCATGCTCAGAAATCTCCAGAAAGTCTATGTTCGCTTCAGCTTTTTAGAGAAAACCAGGATATTTTGTGGTAGGTCAGGTGCCAGGGTCCAGCCCCGGTGGATCCAGGGTAATTTAAAGCGGGGATGGTGTGGCGAGAGAGATATATAGATTTAGAGAGAGATAGGAAAGAGTTTGCAGTTAAGAGAATAGAGGAGAGAAAGAGGCTGTATCCCTTGGTTTACATAGAAAGCCAATAAAGCCCCGAGACAAGGGATTTGAACCGTCTTCGTAGGGCCACAGGTGCATGCTTGAATAGCGGAGGGTGCCCGCCTTGGGGTCCCTCTCGCGTGGGTCTTAGAAGCCTGGGCAAATAAGTAGACATGGCTAGCCTCTATGCCCCAGATGGGAATCAGCCAGAAAATAGAGTAAGAAAGAAAAAGAAGACATGGGGGAACCAGTCTTTCTAAGAACTGGCCCATCCTTTATTGTCCAGAAAAGCTTTTTATACTTCTGGTTGTACATAAAGATCAATGGATAATACAAAATTATGCAGTGTCAGCAGCCCTCTTATCGAGACCAGGCTTTCTCTCTGCATACCTAGCTGTATACACAAGTCTTAGGTGATTTACATCATCTTCTGGCCAGGAGGCCTATTAGCATTTTACGGCCCTTTTCTGATAAGGATCTGTCAACCAGAAAACTTATTTCTATTAAAAGTGTTGTTCTTACTAAAGTCTGGTGCCACTCTCAGAAAGCACTAATTAAGGTTACATTCTTACATAGCAAGGACACAATGATTTATAACAAAGAAAGAGGAGTACAGTGATTTATAACAAAGAGAAAGTTCACTAACTCAAAAGTCTAGTGTTGCTAACATCGAAACTACTATATTCCTTTTTCTATATCCCAATTACATCGATTAATATCCTTCAGGTGCCTGAAAGATGAAGACTATGAAGGTCTGGCAGCAGTCATTGACTCAACAATGAAAACCCATCACCAATATAATTCTTAGCTCTTTAGAAAAGGCTCTATATCTTTAAGATGTTTTAAGCTTCGTGCCTCTCGTGGTTGAGGGGCTGTAAGCAATCACAAGTTGTAAAAGTCTCTAACTGTCAGGCAAGTTAGAGAGCCATCAGAGGGGTTTGAGTTGAGACACTCCTTTTATATGCAGGAGACTGTTAACTGGAACTCTAAGTTAACTCTTTCCAGAGAAAGGTGGTCGGGGATAGCCCCCCGTTATGTCAGAAGAGTGGAAAGCACAGTACAATAAAGCAGGCAGACTCTGGTTTTGGGGGTAGATGCTCAGGAAAATCAAGGGGTACCCCTGAGGCCTGATCTCAGCCTTTGCCTTTTGCCAGGCCCCCTTCCTCATGACCTTTGCCATGGGCGGGACTCCTCGTGCTGGCTCCTGGCAGTCAGGAAACGAGGAAAGAAAAATAATTAGGATGGGGAAAGGAAATAAAGAAAAACAGTTCAGTTCAGTTGCTTAGTCGTGTCTGACTATTTGCGACCCCATAGACTGCAGCACGCCAGGCCTCCCTGTCAATCACCAACTGCCAGAGTCCACTTAAACCCATGTCCATTGAGTTGGTGATGCCATCCAACCATCTCATCCTCTGTCATCCCCTTCTCCCCCTGCCCCTCAATCTTTCCCAGTATCAGGGTCTTTTCAAATGAGTCAGCTGTTTGCATCAGGTGACCAGAGTATTGGAGTTTCAGCTTCAGCATCAGTCCTTCCAATGAACACCCAGGACTGATCTTTAGGATGCACTGGTTGGATCTCCTTACAGTCCAAGGGACTCTCAAGAGTCTTCCCCACACCACAGTTCAAAAACATCAATTCTTCGGCACTCACCTTTATTTATAGTCCAACTCTCACATCCATACATGACTACTGGAAAAACCATAGCCTTGACTTGATGGACCTTTGTTGACAAAGCAATGTCTGTGCTTTTTAATATGCTGTCTAGGTTGGTTATAACTTTCCTCCCAAGGAGTAAGCGTCTTTTAATTTCATGGCTGCAATCACCATCTGCAGTGATTTTGGAGCCCCCTCCAAATAAAGTCTGACACTGTTTCCACTGTTTTCCCATCTCAGAAAGTGGAAGAGAGCTGAGTCAGGAGGCATGTGGTGTCTACTGAAACAAGACAAGTCTCCTATCTTTTAAAACAAATTTACCAACTTTTCATATATACAGAGAGACCACACAGTGTTTGCCATAAAAGTCAGTAAGATAGATTTCTGGACTTGCCCCACTCCCTCTATTCCCATGGACCCCATCTCTCCAAAGAAAATGAATTGGGGTGGTGGAAGGTTAAGTGACTACAGAAGAATCCCACTAGCTTCATGTACAATTGGAACTGAGACATTTAATGCTAGGTCAGGCTGACCGCCAAGTCCCACAGAAAGCAAATACACACCCGGTGTTCTAGCCACAAGTTAGCTCTGAACCAGGGCCCGTTAGTGACTTGTAAACCATTATTGTTGGTGCTGTAGTTACTACTTCATCTGGAACTAGGTAGAGGCAATTTTAAGAGAGCTTCTTTACATTATTAGCTAACTGCTGGCTCATTCATTCATTCCTTCACTTCACCAGCCACAGTGTTGTCCATGTGCTGGACCGGTGGTCTGTGTATGTTTTCCTTACATGTTATATTATTAATTTTTCAAGGTATATATATGAGTGGATGTGTTGTATTCCATATACAGGCCCTGGCTTACAAGAGAAACTTTTCACATGAAATCATCTTTACTGGTTTTCCGTTCCAACTGGCTGAAAGGGAGATGATGCCCAGTGAAATTTTGTAATTTTCTTTTGTTATATTGTCTTTATTTAAAGATTTCAGGTTTGCTGGGCTCATAAAATTTGTTGGGGAGTATTCCCTCTCCCTCTGTTGTCTAAAAGAGTTGGTATGGTGCTGTAATTACCTCTTCCATAAATATTTGATAGAATTTCACCAGAGAAACTATCAAAGTCTGGGGTTTTATTTGTGGCAAAGTTTTAAATGATAAATTCAGTCTATTGACTAGCTATAGGACTATTTAGAATTTTCACTTCATTTTGCCTCAACATTGGTAAGATGTATTTTTCAAGAATTTGCTCATTTCATCCAAGTCACAGAATTTGTGGGCATAAAAATTTTCATAATGTTAATTTCTTAGCTCTTTGTCATTTTGGATTTGTGGTGATAATGTTTCTTTTATTCTTGATATTGGAAATTTGTATTTTTAAAACAATTATTTATTTGTGGCTGTTCTGTGTCTTTGTTGCTGCGTGCAGGCTTTCTCTAGTTGTGGCAAGCAGGGGCTACTCTTAGTCACAGTATGAGGGCTGCTCATTGCAGTGAACTCTCCTGCTGCTGAACACAGGCCCTAGGCATGCAGGCTTCAGTAGGTGTGGCCCACAGGCTCAGCAATTGCAGTTCTCAGGCCCTAGAGCATGTGGGCTTGGTAGTTGGGGCATACAGGCTTGGAAGTTGGGGCACACAGGCTTGGTAATTGTGACATAAGGCTGGGTAATTGCGGCACACGAGCTTAGTTGTTCCACAGCATGAGCAATTTTCCCAGACCAGGGACTGAATGCATGTCCCCTCCATTGGCAGGTGGATTCTTATCCACTGCACCCCAGGAAAGTCCAGCAGTTTGTGTTCTTAAAATAATTTTGGAGATCAAATGATGATGATGCTGAAGCCACAAGATAGAATAAAACTTGGTCTTTGAATTCACGTTTGATAGCTGCCAACTCTCATCAGGAAGCCTGCGTCATATTGTTACATGAGCAGGAAATAAACATCTGTCACAGAGATTTGGGGAGTGGTGGTTTGTTAGAACAAGTAGGATTACCTTACTTATTGCAAATTGCCGTGACTGGTTTCTTTGTTCATATTCCTTGTTATACTGTGGCCCCTGGGGCCATGATAATACTTTTGGTATTTTTTGGTATTTTCTTGGTATTTTTTTCCAATGCACAGTCAGTACTTGGTGAATATTAGCTTCTCCATAAGTGTTTCTTGAATATATATGAATGACTGAAGTGGTTCCTATGTGTTTGGAGCCTTGAGGTTTTCTTTCCCTGGGATGTCTGACTCAAGTCCAAGTTGGAGCTTCCCAAAGCATCCAATACTGGCTGGCTGTATCTTTCCCATCCTCCCTCTCTTTTCCCCTCCCTTCTTCTCACTGTTTTCTGTGTCCTGCCTTTATTCCAGAACCACACTTGTGGCTCACTGTCAGAGACCTTTTATGAAGGTACAATGTCTTTCATTTGGATCCCACTATAAGGGAATTAAGGAATGATGCTAAAGCTGAAACTCCAGTACTCTGGCCACCTCATGCGAAGAGTTGACTCATTGGAAAAGACTCTGATGCTGGGAGGGATTGGGGGCAGGAGGAGAAGGGGACGACCGAGGATGAGATGGCTGGATGGCATCATCCACATGATGGACATGAGTTTGAGTGAACTTCGGGAGTTGGTGATGGACAGGGAGACCTGGCGTGCTGCAATTCATGGGGTCGCAAAGAGTTGGACATGACTAAGCGACTGAACTGAGTTGAACTGATAAGGGAATTCAGAATAAAACAGACATGGGCTGGGTTTGTTTGCTTTCTTACCAAAACATACTGAAGAAAAAAAAAATCAGCAAATGGATACATACAGATAGATCCCAGAAGAAATGTTGACATTGTGTTAGTCACTCAGTCCTGTCCAACACTTTGCAGTTCCATGGACTGTAGCCCACTGGGCTCCTCTGTCCATAGAATTTTCCAGGCAAGAATACTGGAGTGGGTTGCCATTTCCTTCTCCAGGGATCTTCCCAACCCAGGGATTGAACTCAGGTCTCCTGCATTGCAGGCAGATTCTTTACCATCTGAGCCATGTTGAGATTACTTGAAAGAAGAAAAAAAAAAGCAAGCAAGCAAACAAACAAACATTAGGAGGATTCTTCCAGTGACATAAGTTTAATGTCTTTCATATAGAAAAGACCCTGTTGCTAGAAAAGATTGAAAGCAGGAGAAGAAGGGGACGACAGAGGACTAGATGGTTGGATGGCATCACCAACTTGATGGATATGAGTTTGAGCAAGCTCTGGGAGTTGGTGATGGACAGGGAAGCCTGGTATGCTGCAGTCCATGGAGTCACAAAGAGTTGGACATGACTGAGCGACTGAATGGGACTGATATACATAATCGACTAATTATAAATTATACCTAAAGAAGATAACAGATTCATTGCTGGAAAAAACATTTTGCTATGTCTTACCATATGTTTCTATCAAACAACTTTATCAAAATATTTTCTCATTCAGGCTTTCATCAAATTGGATTAGCCCCCTTAAGCAACTAGTATTGGTAAGGGACTTTCTGTGCAAAGTAACTGTTGGCTGAAGATTGGATACCTCACTTATACTGCAGTCCTTATAAGTGAGAATAGAAAGTTTCCAGCCCATACAATTTGCTGGGTTCTAGGTAACCTTCTGAGTATTTTTAAAGTAATAACAAATGTTTAGAGCAATGTTTCATTCCAGTGATGCTTTTTCTTAATGACTTGCTGACAAGTTTGCCCTTCTGTTTAAAGCAAATAAGTGCCATATGAATTCTCACAGTGCCTTTGTTCTTTGTCTTGCCTCATCTGTGTTAGAGTTTCGATAGTACTTTTTCATGCATTGCATATAATCTTAGAAAAGGAGGGCTTTTACAGTATACTCTGCAAATACATTCTAGCAAACATTTATTATAAGGCAGACATGATTTTCCATTACTATATAGAGGTTTATCAACCAGGAGAAAATCCTCCAATAGGTTGAGTTTTAAAATCCTGGAGGGAAGTGTATGGAAAGGGAACCTAACTGAATGGCATAGGGTGGCATGGTAGGAATTGTTTGATTCCTGTGGTCTCCACGTAAACCATGTCCTTCTCGATGTGTTAGTCGCTCAGTCGTGCCTGACTCTTTGCGACCCCATGGACTGCAGTCCACCAGGTTCCTCTGTCCATGAGATTTTCCAGGCAAGGATACTGGAGTGGGTTGCCATTTCCTTCTCCAGGGGATCTTCCCAACCCAGGGATCGAACCTGGGTCTCCTGCACTGTGGGCAGATTCTTTACTGACTGAGCTACACCTTTCTCCTATGACCCTTCAACTCCAATCATTTCTGAGCCCATCATAGTCCTAGGCATTTCCATAGTATCTAGAACTGATTACTCAGTTCTCTGAAACTCTTAATGACTTCATCCCTTTCCCTTAAGTTGGTTATTTAGTGTCCCCTAAAGCTAGGCGCCCCCACTCCAGTACTCTTGCCTGGAAAATCCCATGGACGGAGGAGCCTGGTAGGCTGCAGTCCATGGGGTCACAAAGAGTCGGAAACGACTGAGAGACTTTACTTTCACTTTTCACTTTATGCATTGGAGAAGGAAATGGCAACCCTCTCCAGTGTTCTTGCCTGGAGAATCCCAGGGATGGAGGAGCCTGGTGGGCTGCTGTCTATGGGGTCACACAGAGTCAGATACGACTGAAGCGACTTAGCAGCAGCAGCAGCAGCAGCAGCAGCAAAGTTAGGCGATGATATTGTACCTCCACAGAAGATGGCTGATAAATGGAAGACTCCTATCTGCACATCTCCTTAATTAGAGGCTTTAGATTCTGTAAAATGCAAATACAATTTGGTTCATTTAAGTTCTATATACGTGCTCATGCTTGTGCAGCTCGGTTATGTCTTACTCTCTGTGACCCCATGGGCTGTGTCCTCTCCAGGCTCCTCTGTCCATGGGATTCTCCAGGCAAGGATATTGGAGTGGGTTACCATGCCCTCCTCCAGGGGCTTATCCTGACCCAGGGATCAAACCCACATCTCCTGCAATTGCAGGTGAATTCTTTACCTCTGAACCACCTGGAAAGCCCAAATTCTATACATAATTTGCTTAATCAAAGGGAATAAGGGAATACCCTGGCAGTCTAGTTGTTAGGACCTTACCCTTCTACTGCAGGGGACACCAGGTCAATCTGTGGTTGGGGAACTAAGATCCCACAAGCCACTTGGCATGGCCAGAATTTTTTTTTTAATAAAATTTCTTTTTAATTTATTAATTTATTTTTGGCTGTGCTGGGTCTTCTTTGCTGTGTGTGGGCTTCATTAGGTGAGGTTCAAGGGCTCAGTAGTTGCAGCTCATGGACCTTAGAATATCAGCTCAGTAGTTGCAACACTCAGGCTTTGTTGCCCCATGGCACGTGGGATCTCCCAAAGCTGGGATAGAACCCCAGAATTTTTTTAAATAAAAAAGAGTACAGTGCTGTAGAAATGGAAAAATCAGTCATATAATTCATATGGAAATTAAGAGAATAATGAAAAATTTCAAGAATTATTATTTCAAGAATATATCTATTCTTATTTTAATTATTATTTCAACAAATTCTAACAAGAATAATCATGAAAATAAAGGACAAAGTTGGTGGATTCTTAACAGCCCTGTGAAATAAGCATTATTATTACTTCCCTTTTACAGATGAGAAGACTAAGGGCACAGAGGGGATAAGTAGTTTATTCAAGCCTATGCATCTTACACCACACATTCAAATATTTCTTGTTGAAGAATCTTCCTCTTGCTCAAAGTATGTATATTATATCTCCTTTTGCTATACAGGAGAAATATCATGATGATTATTCTTATCTCTAAATGCCATCTACACAAATAAAAAGGTTCCACTGTGTATTTTAGAGCTGTACTCATGTTAACAGCAAAATCATTTTACCTAGTATCATAAAACACTATCTTGGCTTTTAACCTAGAAATACCACATTGAAATTCTTTGATGAAATATTTTAGAAATTGAATTTGAAGCCACCACAACCATCCTTATGATCAATACGGTTGATTCTCATTATAACCAGTTTGCTCCCTCTTAATAAGGAATTATGTTACAAAATTTGCCAGTTTTCACTAGTATAACCTGTGTTGTAAAGTAACTGAAGGGAAGTTGGCTCCTGAAACTCTGCCCTGTCTTCTCTGTGATATGTTATGAGAGTTATATGTAAAAGTACATGTGGTATCACTTATGTTAGAGTCCTAATCAAATGTTAATAATTTAACTTAATATTGTATTTTATAAATCATAAGACAATTTTAGGTATATTTATTCTTCATGGCTTCATGTAGGCTTTTGATAGCATATTTGTTTAAGGAATTCATTTTCAGGTTTAATTCTGCTGCCCCTGCGATTCTGAGTATTTCTGCAATGGATTGCATTGAAAGCCCCAAGTTTCCACTCCTCCTGTTTTGGGAGGGACATTTTGTCCCAGCTCTTGACTCCGTGGTCAGCCACATGACTTGCTTTGGCCAATGGGTTGTTAATAAATGTAGTGTGAAGTGTGCACTGGATTCAGTTTTGCTGTTGAATTTCTGCCATAACCTTGAGAATACGACCAATGCTAGCCCACTAAAAGATTGTAAAATATACATAGGAAAGATTCAGGTCACCTGACCAGTGACCTTCAGCTATCCAAGACCAGTCAGCCTCTAGCCAATCTGTGAGCTGTCCATAGACTCATAAGAAAGTCTAGCCAAGATCAGCCAAGCATGAGCCAGATCAGCAAAACTACCCACTGACATATAGACTAGTGAGAAGTACTAAATTATAGTTACTTTAAGCCACTGTCCTTTGAGATGTTTTGTTATACAGCAATAGCTAGCAGATATAACCTTAATTGTAGCAATAATCACTCTGCTGCTGCTGCTGCTACTAAGTTGCTTCAGTCGTGTCCAACTCTGTGCATCCCCATAGACGGCAGCCCACCAGGCTTTCCCCGTCCCTGGGATTCTCCAGGCAAGAACACTGGAGTGGGTTGCCATTTCCTTCTCTGATGCATGAAAGTGAAGAGTGAAAGTGAAGTCACTCACTCATGTCTGACTCAGCGACCCCATGGACGGCAGCCCACCAGGCTCCTCCGTCCATGGGATTTTCCAGGCAAGAGTACTGGAGTGGGGTGCCATTGCTTCTCTGCAATAATCACTACTGTTTATATTTCCCCGTTTGAGTGCCTATGTGTATATGGAAGCTGCTCAGAACACTGATTGAAGGATTCAGAACCAGGCTGCCTGGGGTTCAAATCCTAGTTTTTAAATTTATTTCACTTATAGTAGTGCTTGGCACTATTCACCATGTTAAGTAAAATGCTGCTGCTGCTAAATTGCTTCAGTCGTGCCAACTCTGTGCGACCCCACAGATGGCAGCCCACTAGGCTCTCCCGTCCCTGGGATTCTCTAGGCAAGAACACGAGTGGGTTGCCATTGTTTTCTCTGAGTAAACTGCTACATGGCCGTGTTAGTGACAAGTATAAGTAAAATACTACATGGCTGTATTTGTGACAAATATAAGCACACATGATCTCTCTCTGTCCCTTCAATAACTCTTGTGAAGCTGATAATATCACAGTCATTTAGTAGATGTGGATAGCAAGGCTCAGAGAGGGTAAGGATCTTGTGCAGTAGCATAGTCAGTGGCAGAGCCAAGAATATGAACCTCAGTCTGGCCATGTTTATAATTACTATTGAAAAAATATTGCCATGATTCCTCATCCATCTTGGCTTGCTTTTGGTCCAAATTTCAGTTTTGTGCCTCCAGGAGAATTAGAAAAAATTAATTTAGAAACCAAAGTAATATTAACAGGGAAGAAAGGAATGTAACAGAGAAAATGTGGACCACACAAAGTGTTGGGTATCCCCTTTTTCTTGCCAAAGGTACTTTTCCAGTAAAATCCTGTTTATATACATCAGTTTTGGTCATAGAAAAGGAAGATAGATGAAAACCACACTGGCTAAATCTCATCTATTTAATACAGTAAACACTTCATTAAACCAAACTTATTTCTAGGTTCGAGGAGAGAGTGAGAGAATACCCTAAAATGAACTTACAGTATTTGTAGTATAGATTTTTCAAAGCAGTACAGTTTTATTTAGGTAAATAGTAATTTCATGGCAAATACTGTTGTTTATAGCTCCTGCTGCATAGTTATATGATAATAACTAATATTTAGCTCTCACTTGTTCCCCACCCCCTGCAGAGGGGTTATAATGGAATAAGTTATTTAAACACAGCCTCCAGTCATCATTGTTCATTGTTAATTTCTTTAGAAAGATAATAATGATAGAATGATCCTAAATTCTAGACTCCAGGGTCTTTATTATTGAGATTTTATAATCCCTCACTCCTTGGGTTTTCCATACAACTTTTTTAGTTTTAATATTAATAACTTATTTTACCTATTCCAGTATCTTCAAAATATGATCACTTCAACATTCAATTAACATAAAAATAATTAATGAATATTTTACATTTTTATATTAAATCCAATGTGAATTTAATCTTAAATAGCACATCTCAATCTGGACTAGCATTCATGCCTTTTTTAAATTTATGATTTTTTAATTGAAGTATAGATTTAAAAACTTTTGTTCTCTCAGCAATGTCTGGCTGTAAACCATGTGTAGCACTCACGGTTATGAGCACTGAGAATAGAGATAGTTGCTTCCTCTCGGGCCCAGTGTCACGGATGCAGCAGAACGGCTGCCTGTTGATGTTGGCGGGTCCAGTATGTGCAGAGCAGCTGAAGGACAGTTGGTTTACAATGCTGTGCTAGTTCCAGGTGCATAGCAAGGTGACTCAGCCTTTTATATACATACAAAGACCCCGACGCTGGGAAAGACTAGGGGCAGGAGGAGAGGGGGATGACAGAGGATGGGATGGTTGGATGGCATCATCTCCTCGATGGACATGGGTTTGGGTGGACTCTGAGAGTTGGTGATGGACAGGGAGGCCTGGCGTGCTGCAGTTCATGGGGTCACTAAGAGTCGGACACGACTGAGCGACTGAACCGAACACATATTTATGTATATGTTCTCTTTCAGATTCTTTTCCATTATAGATTATTGTAAGATATTGAATATAGTTTCCTGTGCTACACAGTAGGTCCTTGTTATTATCTATTTTGTATATAATGGTGTACATCTGTTAATCCCAAACTCCTAATTTATCCCCCCACCATGTGTGGATGTGAGAGTTGGACCATAAAGAAGACTGAGCACTGAAGAATTGATGCTTTTGAACTTATTTTATCAAGGAGAAGACTCTTGACAGTCCGTTGGACAGCAAGGAGATCAAACCAGTCAATTCTAAAGGAAATCAACCCTGAATATTCATTGGAAGGAGCTGAAGCTCCAATATTTTGGCCACTTGATGCAAAGAGCCAACTCATTGGAAAAGACCCTGATGCTGGGAAAGATTGAGGGCAGGAGGAGAAGGGGCAACAGAGGATTAGATGGTTGGATGGCATCATCAACTCAGTGAACAGGTGTTTGAGCAAACTCCGAGAGATAGTGAAGGACAGGGAAATCCAGCATGCTGCAGTCCATGGTGTTGCAAAGAGTCGGACACAACTGAGCAACTGAACAACAATAACAACCCTTTCTTCTTTGGCAACCATAAGTTTATTTTCTATGTCTGTGAGTCTGTTTCTGTTTTGTAAATAAGTACATTTATATCATTATCTTGGATTCCAAATATAGGTGATATCATGATATTTGTCTTTCTTTATTTGACTTACTTCAATTAGTATGATAATCTATAGCTCTATCCATATTGGTACAAATGGCATTATTTCATTCTTTTTTATGCCTGAGTAATATTCCATTGTCTATAAGTACTACATCTTTTTAACCCATTCTTCTGTTGATGGGTGTTTAGGTTGCTTCAACATCTTGGCTCCTGTAAATAGTGCTTCTGTGAACACTGATGTGCATCTATATTTTTAAATTAGAGCTTTTGTCTTTTCTAGGTATATGCTCAAGAATGGGATGGCTGGAACATACGGTACCTTCATTTTTAGTTTTTAGGAACCTTCATACTGTTCTCCAGCTGCACCAATTTACATTCTCATCAACAGCATATGAGGGTTCCTTTTTCTCCACACCCTCTTCAGCACTTATTATTTGTAGACTTTTTGAAGATGGCCATTTTGACCAGTGTGAGGTGCACCAAACTATTTCATTGTGCTTTGCATTTTCCTATGCGAATAGTTGACTCATTGGAAAGGACTCTGAGGCTGGGAGGGATTGGGGGCAGGAGGAGAAGGGGACAACAGAAGATGAGATGGCTGGATGGCATCATCGCCTCAATGGACATGAGTTTGAGTGAACTCCGGGCGTTGGTGATGGACAGGGAGGCCTGGTGTGCTGCGATTCATGGGGTCACAAAGAGTTGGACATGGCTGAGCGACTGAACTGAACTGAATCATTAGTGATGTTGAGCATCTTTTCAGGTGCCTGTTTGCCATCTGTCCTTACACTTTAGATCATTGTCACCAACAAGCAACAAAATGCTAAACTTGTCCCTTTCTTCTGCACATGCTCACAAGTCATAAAAAAGAAAACCACTGGAGTCAGATACCAATTCTTTGGTCTCAGACTTTGGACCAAGTGGCCTGCATAAACTACAGCCTGGATAATTTGCCTCTGGACTCAGTATTCTGTTCTGAGTGTACATTTCAAAATGCTCAGTTTCTGTTTTCTTTTACTCTGTCCAGTAAAGGAGACTCAGGCTGTTTTTTTTTTTTTTTAAAAAAACAGTTTCTGCCTGGAACCAGTCTCATATGACCCAGGGTTTTCTGTCTTTTATCCTATACATCGGAATCATAACGTGCCTCCACCAAATGTTTGAGAGCTGTAATTTACTCCGAGGAGCTCAAGACCAGTCACTTTGAATGTATGGTGACAAGTATGTCAGGTAAGATTGATGGTTAGCCTTCTGTGTCAGGAGCTTCCTTGCTGAAGGTGGGCTGTTGTTGCATGCAGCCAAATCTCCATCCCTGAGGACAGGCCAGTGCCAGGACCAGACTCATGGACAGATAATTATTATCATAGTAAAGTAACTTCAAAGGAAGAGTGGAATTCTGTGGCCATGAGATCACAATAGATCTGAGTGTAACTTTTTCAGTGTTTCATTAGTTTTCCCCGGAACAGTCCAGGAAGTGGCATGCATGAGGCTTTCTGGCTCACAGATTTGCTGTGCTTCTGGGGAAAAAGAAATCGAAGTCTTAAGAAATGTGTTTATGGTGCCCATATCTTAAGAAGCTTTTACTTGATCTTGGCAGGGAAAGCTGTTGTTCGAACAATTGAAAACATCTTTTTAACTGTTTCCAGAAAGCATTTGCAAACACCCCCAAGTAAGGTTACATATTTACAATGCAGCTCTAAGCCTCAATTAAAGCTGTTGTTGTATAGCGTTTGTAGCCTCTAATAGCCTGACACCATAATAATATTATACAGTATCCCAAGATAATGAGACGAGTCTCTAACATCTGCTTATACTCAGAAAACAAAGGAGTATTGGAAGCCTGCATCCTGCAACTCTTGTGAAGCACCGCCTCTGCTTGCTGTGTTGCCGACACAGGGTGGCTTTTCCCAGGGATTGTTTCTCTGCCATCCCAGGGCAATGGCAGAATGACCCGGAAGAGACTGGAGAAAACTTATTAGATATGCTGCTCATGCAGGGATCTCAGCTAGAATGACCTCATTACCCCATTAGGGAAACCATTTCTGAGCTCTTCCAGAATAGTTCAGATTGTGTTTATATTACCAATCCTTTTTTGTGGTGAGAGCATATAAGATTTACTCTTCTAGCAAAATTCAACAATATAATACACTCGTTAGTGATAACCGCCATGCTGTACACTGTATCCCCAGAACTTGTTAATCTTATAACTGGAAGTTGGTACTCTGGCCAATAGCTCTCCAACCTCGCCTCCTTTTCCCCTGCTGACTCTGATAATCACTGACCTACTCTCTGTTTCTCTGTGTTTGGCTTTATTACATTCCACATATAAGTAAGACCATACAATATTTGTCTTTCTCTGACTTATTTTACTTTACATAACGCTCTCATGGTTCATCCAGGTTGTTTCAAATAGCTTCCTTCTATGTCAGGGCTGAAAAATATTATGTTGTATCTGTATACTTCATCTTCTTAATCCATTCATCCACTGATGGGCCTTTAAATTGTTCCCATATTTGGCTATTGTAAATAATGCTGCAGTGGACATGGTAGTGCAGATATTTCTGTGAGATCTTGATTTTAATTCCTTTGTATGTATATTCAGAAGTAG
Source organism: Nanger dama (assembly GCA_917880005.1). Classification (NCBI taxonomy): domain Eukaryota; kingdom Metazoa; phylum Chordata; class Mammalia; order Artiodactyla; family Bovidae; genus Nanger; species Nanger dama. The sequence continues at coordinate 2,989,101 of CAKJTW010000040.1, forward strand.
GATTGTTGAATCAGATAGCAACTCAATTTTTAATTTTTTGAGGAACCTCCGATATGTTTCCTAGGCTTCCCTGGTGGCTCAGAGGTTAAAGCGTCTGCCTCCAATGCGGGAGACCTGGGTTCGATCCCTGGGTTGGGAAAAGGAAATGGCAACCCACTCCAGTATTCTTGCCTGGAGAATCCCATGGATGGAGGAGCCTGGTAGGCTACAGTCCATGGGGTCGCAAAGAGTCGGACATGACTGAGCAACTTCACCTTCATATGTTTCCTATAGTGGCTGTACCAGTTTTCATTCCCACCAACAATGCACAAGGGTTCCCTTTTCTCCACATCCTAACCCACACTTGTGTCCTTTGTCTTTCTTATACTAGTCATTCTAACAGGTGTGAGGTGATATCTCATGGTGCTTTTGATTTGCATTTCTTGGATGATTAGTGATGCATACATGTTAGCTACTGCTATGAGGTAATCGCTTTTATAATATATGCAATATATCAAGTCAGTATGTTGTATACTTTAAATTTACATAATAGTAGTATGTATCAATTACATCTCAATAAAGCTGAAAAAAACTTCAAAATGTATAAATGATAAGTAAATTGTATCTCTTTAAAATTTATTTTTTAAAATTAGATGATGATTGCCTTACAATGTTGTGTTTATTTCTGCCATTCTTCAGCATTAATCAGCCATAAGAGTCCTTTGGACTGCAAGGAGATCAAACCAGTCAATCCTAAAGGAAATCAGTCCTCAATATTCATTGGAAGGACTGATGCTGAAGTTGAAATTCCAATACTTTGGCCATCTAATATGTAGAGCCTACTTATTGGAAAAGACCCGGATGTTGAAAAGACTAAAGGCAAAAAGATAGAGGGTAGCAGAGGATGAGATGATTAGATAGCATCATCGACTCAATGTGCGTGAGTCTGAGCAAGCTCCTGGAGTTGGTGATGGACAGGGAAACCTGGCGTGCTGCATTCCACAGGGTCGCAAAGAGTCAGACACGAGTGAGCAACTGAACTGAACTGAACTGATACACATGTCCCCCAACTCTTGAACCTCCCTGCCACCTCCCACCCCATCCCACTCCTCTAGGAGAGGAGCACAGAGCACCAGATTTGAGCTCCCTGTATCATACAGCAAATTCTCACGGGCTATCTATTTTTCACACGGTAATGTATATATTTCAGTGCTATTCTCTCATTCATCAGTAAATTGTATTTTTAAGTTAGTTTATTAAATAAGAGTCATTGGTTTCCGGATGGTGGAGAATACTCCAGAGGTCATGATCTTTCTGACTTGGATCTTTAATATTCTCTAATGTTGAATGTTGTCTTCTGGAACTGAGTGATGGGGGATGATGTTGAATATGCCCATCTGACGCTTTCAGCAGGAGACCACTTGGAAAGAGGTTTAAGGTGGATCTACCTTATACCATGCTCTACTTTCCTGGGGTTATATTCTCTAGGGACAAGGATCATCATTCATGGTCTTCATTAAGTAGGAATTTGCGGTGTAATGAAGGGAATTACTTGTGTAAAGAAACACAGCAAGTAGCGGAGGGAATAGCAAGAATGGAATCCATTTACGTGCCTCCTGGTTGGCCAGGCAATGCTGTGCTCTTGTCTGTTTCACGGAACTGTGGGAGAAAGCATACTTGACTTATTAACTAATTTAAAGAGAGGAGATAGTAATGACTAGCGTGGGCATCCATTGCTTGACTTTCTAGTGCTTTCCAGTCTTACATTTTCCTTTTTCTAGTGGAACTTTAAATTTCCTCCCTTACAATTTATTGGGCATTAACCTGACCAAAAATTTAAGTAAAAGCAATTTATTTGGAAGAGATACTGATGGGGAAGTGGGGCAGTGTGGCAGGGAGGGAAAGCCAGTTAAGGGTGTATTAACCAGTCACTGTGGAAGCCTGGTGCTTAATGCCCCTGAGAAACTTGGGGTGCTATGGAGAACACACCTCACAGTCCTTCCAGCTGAAGAGTGAGGATAGTGGCTTATTTGCCTGCCAGTTTCCTGCTAATCCTTAGTTGAGGGCTGCTTCTGGGAGCATTAACTCTGGAACTTCTAGCTTGCTCTGTGCATGGGCCAAACATATTCTGTGGCCAGGGGTGAGGTGCAGTGGGGTTGGGGAAATGCTCTCAAATAGAGAGTAGCATAGGTTTGAGTAGACTGAGGCTGAGGGGAGATGTATGGGTAAGAACAGAGAGTGCAGCAGGACTTGACTCTGCCCTCATCTCAAGAGGGGGCCTTGATTGACTCTAATCAATCAACACAGTCCCACCCCTTGGACATTGTCATAGATTTGCTATTTGGGCACGTAACTCAAATCAGTCTACACCAGGAACGCCACTCATATCCCAGACTTTAGTCAGCTGCTGGGAGAGCGGACTCTCTCTCCTCTGTGAAATGTGAAGAAGCAGGAAGCCCTGGAGATTGCTGGCAGCCATCTTGGGAGCAGTGAGAAGAGCCTCCTGAATCTGAGAATGTGTGCTGAATACTGGAGGAGAGAAATGGGGTTGTAGGAACTAACTGAGCCTTGCATTAAGCTTCATACAAAGCAGAATAAGGCTGCCTAGGGCTGCTGTTCTGGAAGTCACAAGCCTGAAATCAGTGTCAGCAGCGCCAAGGGCTCCTGGGTTACTCTCAGCGGACTCTTTCTTTGCCTAGTCAAATTAAGGCAGCAGCCATCAGTTACGTACACAGAACATTTATTCTAGTGCAGATGGTAAACATAGCTATATTCTATGAAATTATTTATTGCTCTTAGATGGTAGCTACGTAGCAGACAATAGTGAGTTTTCAGTATCCATGCTGTTAGTGATAATAGTGCTTGAACAAAGGAATAACTTCAGGAATGTCCCCTTCTCTTGCAAAATTAAATTATAGACATTTACAGCCGATGTGAATTAAAATTTTTTTTATTTGGCTGCACCAAATCTTAGTTGCAGCATGCGAGATCTTTGATCTTTGTTGCCACACGTGGGGTCTTTAGTTGTGGCATTCAAAACCTTAGTTTTCAGGGTGTGGGATCTAGTTCCCTGAGCAGAGATTAAAGCCCATGTTTCCTGCATTGGAGACATGGAATCTTAGCTACTGGACCACCAGGGAAGTCCTCTGATGTGAATTATTAAAGATTCAATTCAGGATGCTAAAAAAAGAGAGAAGAGACCAAAATTCAGAGACATAAACATCAGATGAGATTGCTGTCTCTGATGTAAATCTAAAAACAAGTGAGTAGTCCTGGTTGGATAGGTGGGTCTACTCTCAAGGTCACCCAGGACTAGGTTGCTTCTGTCTTGTGGTTCTGTCATCCCTTAGGTTTTTCTCTCAGCACCACCATGCTTGCCCTCCAGCCTTTAGGAAGGGGAAGGAGTGATTAGAGAAGCAGCAGCCATTTTACTGGCATGACCTGCATGTTGATCATTCTCTTCAGCTCTCATTCATGTGGCCAGACCCTAGCTGCAAGGGAAGCTGGAAACATCTTTAGCTGTGTGTTGTGTGGCCTTATTCCTTGCCAAAACTCCTGGGGTTCAGTTACCCCCAAACCCAAAAGTTAGAATGGATGTCAGGAGACAATTTGCTGAAGCAGATGTGCTGTGATTTCTCTCAGGAGAAGGAATGAAATTTGGACACTGAGAGCTGACAAAACTTAGGGAGGCATTCATTTACTTAACGACCACCATGTATTGAGGACATAATGTTTTCCTCATGGTTATACAGTCTAGTTGGAAAGAGAGGCAATTAAGTAGAAATTAATAACATGTGAAGATGTTGCGATTGTGTGACATCTGTGAGAACTGTGAGATATACTGTGAGAACACAGAGCAGAGGGACCTGTTCTCGTCTAGGGGCAGAAATATCAGTAATGGTTTCCTGGGGGACCAAAGCTGGACTGAGGCTTCCGAGCAAGATTCTATTTGCATAGGAAGAAGATGTTGTAAGAGTGGGAATCAGAGATACAATATAACTTTAATGCATCTTCCAAAGACGGAAGTCATTTACAAGGCTGCTGCAAGGAATCTTAACCCAAGGCAGGAGCAATGGGAAAGTTATGTAGAATTTATCCAGAAAGGAAGAAGGATTACTGAGCTTGGAGGAAATTTTCTTGGCACCAGTCTTGTAGCAAAGTATAGAGTCATGATGAGCCCCAGATTCTGGGTCATCTGCAGTGGTTTGAAACATGGACCTGGTTATTCTTTGGCTGCAAGCATCAATAAATCGATCAAGCTTTTCAACAAGAATTAGAATATTCCTATAATTCCCCATTAATCACGTCTCTTGGAAAGGTAGGAAGTGGTAGGAGTCACATCTGTTTGGTTGTTTGGCACCAAAGTCTTAGCTCTCCTAGTGTTTATCTGGTGTTCCTTTACTAAAAAATGTTGTAACTTTGAATCATGATGAAATCTATGTTATTTGGAGGGTTGCTTTTGAGAAGGGATAGCAAATTGTCCTTAAAAAAAGTAGTTGCTGGGGGAATACTACAAGATAACAATTGGGTAGAAGCAGGGGGACTTGTCAGTTTTTGTTAGTTTGGAACAAAATGTCTCTCTCTCTCTCTCTCTCTCTCTCTCTCTCTCTTTTTTTTTCTGTTTTGGAACAGGGTATATCCTTTTCTCTGTATATATTTTATTAGGTTTTGGTTTAACTTCAGGTTCTGAGCTGCTGCATGCTTTTAATTTTACCTTTCTTATGATCATTTATTTGCAAGTACTTATTGAGTGCCAGAGTGAAGTGTTGCTAGCTTTTGCCAGGCGTTGCAGGCTCTGGGTGTTGCTAAGGGGCTAGGTAACTAGGCTATGACAATGAAAAAGACAGACTTGGTTCATGCCTAAATACAGCACAGCCCTGGACATGGCGGTGTACCTCTCATTAGCTTTATTTCTGAAATGCTGTGTGTTTTTGGCCACTTATTCAGCCTCTCTCTTCTATGAAATTCCTGACCTACAATGAGAATTACCACAGTCTTGTTTTTCCCCCTTTCACTCTTCATTCTCACCCTCTGGCAAAATTCTACTGTATCTGATTCTTTTGCTGTGGCTAGGACATGACTCATTTTTGATGAAGCCAAGTAGGAGATATGCCAAGGGTGCCTCCTTTTGAGATTTCTTGGAGAAGGATGACTCTGAAAGTATTTGCTAGAAGGAGGGATGACCTCCCCATGGTAGACATTCCATGTTTTTACTCACAAGATGGAAGCTTAGGTATCCCTAAGAATTCCATGTCCAGCTGAGGTCATTTCCATTGTCTACTACACTTTAGAGACATTCTGAATGGAAGAGTAGGATGTAGGGAAGTGATTTCTCCCAGCATTTGGCAGGAGTAGTGGCATGGAACAGGCATTAATGCATTGAGTTACCTGCTAGTCACTGTTATATATATTACCTTGTCTTATCTAAGGAACAAGCCAACAATGAGATATTATTATTCCCATTATAAAGATGAATAGGTTGAGGATGAGAGAGGCTAGATAAAAGCTGATAAAATGCGGAAGCAGGATTCAAACCCCTCTCTTAGACTGCCATGTCTATGCTGCCTTTCAGCAAAACGTTTTTCCTCGAGCTGATGAAATACAGGTACTGATTAGTCTGGTTGGGTCAGCTGTGCTCCTTTCAGGAATCTAGGTAAGTCTCAGCTGTCTGGAAGAACAAATTTCTCCCAGGCTGGGACAAAATGGGAAAGGAAGTTGGCTGGAATGTTGTTGCTCAAGCTGCTGTCTTCCTGGCAAGAACAGACCATTTTTATTTAGCAAATGATCAGAGTTCATCATCCTGTTTTCCCTTCAGTTGGACCTTAAGGATACCAATAAAACATTAAAATTAAAAAAAAATTCTGTTTTTTTGAAAAGCTGTTCCAAATTGAGGTCTGGATCAAGTCTACACAGAATGTGTGTGTGATCGCTTGCACACAGCAGAAGTTGTTCTTGTCCTGTGCGTGTTGTGCTGTGACGTTTTTGACTGGGTTTCTGAAGGGCAGAGGATACAACTCAGTCAATGCAGGATCCTGAACACCTAGCCCAGTATCTGGCACACAGCACTGCAAATGACCATTGAAATGAAAGTATATCCCTTTGTTTCTTGTCCATGACTAAAGAAATCAAATTTAAATTCAAATAGACTAATGTCAATCAAGTCACTTCCAACTCTTTCTCTTCTTGGGGCAAGTGTGAGCTTAGTTTACTTTGAGTTTTACTTATACTCCACCTTCTTTAGGAGAAAGCCATGTACCCGAGGTACACAGATTCCCAGTGTCACACCTTGTGGACCACCAAAGAATTTGATTAGTGGTTAATGCAGGAGACTGCCTGCAAAGCAGGAAATGTGGATTCGATCCCTATGTGGGAAGACTGCCTGGAGAAGGAAATGGTAACCCACTCCAGAATTCTTGACTGGGAAATCCTGTGGACAGAGGAGCCTGGCAGGCTATAGTCCTTGGGGTCACAGAGTCAGATACGACCGAGTGACTAAACCATCACCTCCACGTTTGTGACATATCCGTTTGATTTGCAAATATAAGTGCCAAATTTGCCAGACCAAAAAAAAAAAAGGAATTTGGAGAGAAGTTAGGGGATGCCCATAGAAATATTGAGATAGATTAAGTCTGAAGGGCTGCTTGGGAAATGGTTAAGTTTTCACTAGCACAGGAAGAGCAGAGAGAAACGCTTCAATGAGGACAGCAGCTCTGCTGTCTGAGCGGGTCCATTTGCATTTTTGCTGGTAGGGTTGCTATGGCCTCTTTTACTGAAGTTGGTAATGCTCTGGTGGTTAGTTTCAATGATTTTCTTTATTGTGATTTGCAGATCAATCTCTTACATGGTTGTTCCATTTAACCTGTATTCCCTGGGTTATTTCTTAAAGCAATTTGTTGGACATTATCCTAAATTGAACTGCATTTACTATCCCCTGACTCAATTACTTAAGTGGTCCACATCCATTTGATTTTGGTCATCTGCTCTGGCTGTTTGCTTTTCTTCTAATTTTACTATCAGTTGCTAAAGAGAATAGTTTTGCTGCCTTTCCTTCCCATACCACTCTCTGTACAGCGTGCAGTTTATAAAGGCAGCTGTTCTAATCTGAAAAAAATCCTACTTCTTTCATCAAGTATGGTTTATTTCAGCAATTCAATTCTACAAAGATTTAAGGAGTGCCTACTTGTGATGGGAGTCAGCTAAGAGCTATCTGCTTGCCCTCTCTCTCCTTTAGAACACGTTTGTTAGGCAAAGGTCTCTGATTTCTGAGCAGCACATCTTAGCTCTGATCTTTTCAGAGGGTTTTCCAACACCAGTTTCAACTCCTGGGTTCCTTTCCACATGTCTCTCACAATACATATCAACTGCCCATCGTGTTGGTTGGCTGTCGTTATTCGTGTGTTTGCAACTCCGAATTCATGACCTGGCCCCGTTTCTTCAGGTGTTCTTTAATCATAGACTTTAGCATAGTTTCTACTCTTTGTCTCATAACATTTGTATAATGTGCTTGGTCCTGGTTCATGTCTTGAATTATTTTTTTTTACAGGTTAGTATCAATACAATTTGTCACTTCCCACCCTTAGAATTTCCTCTTTAAACTTCTGAACTCAAGGAAGATTCACCATCTTCCTTCATTTCTCCTAACCCTTGTAAACCGGCACTGTGTTTTTATTGGCCTTCAAACTTGTTTAAGTAGAGCCAGTGGTGGGAATGGAAATGTCTCTTTCTGGGAAACTTGACTATTTATACTCCATGAGTAAAGACATCTTTAAACAGGGCTTCCTTCTGGTCTTTTCTAATTTCTCTCCTGGTGTGAAAGTGACATCTTGTTAATCTTTTCCATTATTTGTTACTTTCCATGTCCATCTTGGGAGGTCAATGGCGCTGTCACCAATTTGTTGCTTAAATCTCATTACAACCAATTCTCCACTAATCCACAGAGAGCTTGGTCACAGGTAAAGCGTGCCTTGCTGGCAGTGTCCTACCCTAAGGAGTCTCAGGCAGTACAAAACAGGATCTGACCTGTTCTCATGAGACAGAGGGAAATCTTGTCTAAAGCCACTTAGGAGCTCAATAGCTGAAAACCCAGAAATTCCAGATTTGGGAATATTTGCCCTGATCACTCAACCATGCCACAGTTCAAGCCTCGGGTTATATTTTGAATGACAGCGATTTGATTCAACCATGACATTGAACAGGAGATTGAATTACCAGGGTGTTGAGTTTACTGAAGGGAAAGACAAAACAAAGTAGGAGAAATGGTAGCGATGGAGAGAGGCAGAATTTGGTAGCAGAATGGAAGGAAATGGAATTAGTCTGTTATTTGAAAAAGCCTGAGAGAGACTGGACATTATGCTAAGGAGCCCATGAAATGCTTTTTAAAAATTTATGTGCAATTCAGGGCCTTGGTGAAATGCTTACTTGTGCTACAGCAAAAATAAGGTCCTATTTCTTAGCCAAAAGGAAAAATGAAAGCATATTAACAAAGAAACAAACCTTTGTGTTCTAAAGTATGATCTTTGTCTTTGAAATATTTTTTTTTCTTTCTTTATTTTTGGACTTATTCTGTACCAAATGGAAGAGAAGGGTTTTATCCTCATCTTTTAGCCCTACCTTTCTGGTGTTGTCTACTAGAGTCTATAATTGGTGTAAGGATACAGCTATTTGGCAAATAACTGGAGGAAATGTGATTTTTTTTTTTTGTTTGCAGCTGTATTGTATTCTAAAAGGAAATGTGGTTCTGTTACAGGTTTGCTATATAATTCTAAATGTCCGAGCTATGATACAGCTGTACACTCATAAAAGGAGGAACCCGGTCTGGGTGTTTTGAATATTAGGTGCTAAATGTTCTTTTACAAAATATGCTGTTTCTCTCCATTGGACATTCAAAACTTTGTGTAAAAAGCACTTCTTCAGTGAAGGATCACTTTCCTTTGTCTCAAGAATTAACGAGGAATATCTAACGTAAATACTTAGTCTGGTGTGAATCATCTCATTTTTGGATATTAGAAGCTTTTGAAATATTAATAGGTTTATTTGAAGGCTTTAAGTTTACTTTGTGTGCAAAATACAATGTTTCTGACCTTCCCAATCCTCATGTCCAGTAACAGTATATTTGACAATAGGGGATCAATTTTCTCTATTCACTCTGTCAAATAAACACATTTCCCCTTCCATCTATTTGTCTCAGTAGAATGAAACTGGCTACTTCTGGCATTTGGCATTCGTTATAGTAGCTTGTATTTTTTCCAGATGACTTTAGTGTATATGTCAGCACTATATACATAGAGCTCTATTTTTTTTTTAAATAAAGCGGAATTCAGTCTCACCCTTTTATACAGAGGAAAATAAAGCCATATGGAAAGATTTCATTTTTCAAATGTACTTTTAGCAGACAGACAATTTAAATTCAGCTTTTGTTGAAAGCAGGTTGCTTTTGTTTCATGTCGTTCTCACTGCTGACTCTGAGTATGAGGAGCATTGCTCTGACTTGGCTTTGTATCATGTACAGTGCATCTCTCGCCCTTGTGTTTGAACTGATGTGAAGGGTAAGGGGGACTTGAGCAGGTATTTTGGACAGCTAGGGCGAGTCCATACATCCTTGGAAACTGATGCAACGTAGGTCTCAGCAGAGACTGTAAGGCCCCAAAGACCTTTATTGATTCCACAGTGAGGTGCTGAGGGGAGGTGGGGTGCAGGTGGGCCCTAAACCAAGCCATGGTATCTGCACCCCTGCTAGGTGGACACTCACATGCCAAGTAAAACAGAGCCTCTTTTCGCAAGATAGCTGGATTGCCTTCATCTGGAGATCTGACCACTTTGTAGAATTTGAAGAAAACTCTCATAGAATCACGGAATAAAGACATCAGCCAAGAAATGTCCTGGAAGACATCTGCCCTATATGTGTGTGCTGTAATCTATTTGGAAAACAAAAATCATATACAGTATAGCTCATAATCTGTATTTTGCTTGAGAAAGAGAATGGCTGTGACTAGAAATACATCTGGGCCCCTTTAAAATACCAAGCATGGCACTCATTAATAAATGTGTAACTGCTACTGCTAAGTCACTTCAGTCATGTCCAACTCTGTGCGACCCCAGACACGGCAGCCCACCAGACTCCTCTGTCCCTGGGATTCTCCAGGCAAGAACACTGGAGTGGGTTGCCATTTCCTTCAATGCATGAAAGTGAAAAGTGAAAGTGAAGTTGCTCAGTCGTGTCCTACTCTTCATGACCCCATGGACTGCAGCCTACCAGGCTCCTCTGTCCATGGGATTTTCCAGGCAAGAGTACTGGAGTGGGTCACCATTAAGCATTGATTGTAATCAGCCATTGTTGGATGACATCTCTTCTCGCTTCAAGAATGGGTTAGAGCATATTGGAGATTTTGAGGACATCTTGCCAGAGATGGAAGCTCTAAGGGAAAAAAGAAATTCCAGTGGGAAAGATACAGCCCTGAAGAGAGCATTAGGAGAGATTTCCTTTACCAGTGGACTGTTCTTGACTATTTAATTAAGAAGAGACTAGAGGCTTGGACACTAAGGAAAAAGCTGGGTAAGCATATTCAAAACTATGTGTTTCTTAACAAAATTATTGGCAGCAAGTGTAGATTAATATGTAAGATTCAATAAAAATTTGAATTGAAAGCAGCTGTAAAGTTATTAAAAATCAAGTAAGAAGGGATAGTATTTTCTTATTTTTAGCTGTTTCATTTTTTCCGGATTCTTTTATTTTGGTTGTATCTAGTGGTTTATAAATGAGACTTTTGAGCTTTCTATTTTATTATGAATAACATTTAAATATTTTGATATGTCATTGTATGTCTTCCCTTGATATCTAATGTAGGGTATTTTAAATTTGAGGTTTCAAGCTATTAGTGAGTGGAAGAATCTAATTTAATGGTTTGTGACTTGTCTTTTTCTTAATGTTTTACTGAAGTGTAATTTACACACGGAAAAGTGCATATGAAGTTTGATACAGCTCCACAGATTGAACACATCCTTGTGAATGGTATTGAGATCAAGATGCACCAGCTCCCTAGAAGCTCCTTCAGATCACAATCCCTCCAGGGCAACCCACTGTTCTGACTGAGAACAGCATAGAGTTTAGTTTTGGTTGATTTTGAACTTTACATAATTAGAGTCATAAAGTATTAACTCTTTTGCACCTAACATTTTGTATGGGAAATTCACTTGCATTTTTGCAAACAATCATAGTGCTTTGCTGTAAGACTATACCAACCTTTATTTATCCATTCTGCTGTTGACAAGTCTTTAGATAACTTCTGATATTTGGCCTTATGAACTGTTCATATTACTTTTGTGAACAGTCTAAACAAATCCAGTGATGGCCACATGTACTCATTTCTCCTGAGTATTTATCTAAGAGTGAAATCATTGGGTTATCAGATATGGTATATTCCACTTTAGTGGACCCTATTGGAGAGTTTCCTGATGTGGTTGTCCCAACTCAGAAAAGAATATCATAGAATAAATAGAAATAGAATAGAATGGGGTGGAATGGAAAAGAAAATGAAAGCCTGCATCACATACTGTCATGGTAATTACTGTTTCTTCAAAATTTCATTTCTATTAATATCATATAGGTATTTATGTTTGTCCCTGGAGAAGGGAATGGCAACCCACTTCAGTATTCTTGCCTGGAGAATTCTATGGACAGAGGAGCCTGGGGGCCTGATGGGCTACAGTTCATGGGTTACAAAGAGTCAGACACGACTGAGTGACTAACACATACTTTTATGTTTGTACTAGATCTAAATATGAAATATATTCCTTTTTTTCCTGAGTTTCCATAAAGAAGTTCAAGAAGCATTTGTCTATTCTCAAGGCTCAAGTCCAAATAATTACATTGACTGTATCGCTTTAATGAGCAACAGAAATTGCCCTGGTGTCAGTGAGTAATAGAAACGTCTTCATCAAGAGTAGGGAAATCCTAAGTTCTTTTAGGATCTGAACCAACTCTTAATAATAATAATATTTGGAAATATGCTATGATAAGAGCTGCACAGATAAATGAAAACGGGAGGCTGAATAATTATTTGTGATTTGGGAGCAGTCAAAAGAGCACCCTGGCTAATTTCACATTGTCGTTTCTGGTCTTGGTTACTGAAAATGCTTGTGGAGCATCCCTTTTAAGGTTTCTCCTCACGCACAGCTACTCCAGCTTACCCAGCTCTCAGCCAGGCAAATCAGCCACTCCCCAAGTTCAAGGCAAAAGAACTAATTCCATTATAAGAAGGAAAATATGTAGTTCACATGCAAAATGTATTTACCTGCATTTCCTGATTGATAACCTAAAATGGTTAGAACTTATTAACAGACATCATAAGAGAGTGTAAGCAGCACAGTTGACAGCCTGAGATTGTATCCTGGTTCTACTACTTACTAACTATGTCTCTCTCCCTCCTGCTCTCCCTGCCCTGATTATGAGGGTGGCACCTATTGCATACTGTGGTTCTTTTAGGCTCATGGTTCCATTCAAAGTAAAAATCTGATCATGTTATCCATTGCTTAATATCCTTCTGTGTTCCCATTGCCTCTAGGGAACATTGTGGCCTACAAGGTCCTCTGCCCTCTGACCACTCCTTACCTTCCTTACCTGTTGACAGACACTGCCCCTTTCTTGCAACCATACTGAACTCCCTTTTTTTTTTTGGAAGTGCCAAACTCTATCTATCTTTGAAGACCTACCATGGAAGTTCCCTTTCCCTCTTTTTTGCTTGGCTAATTCCTGTTTTTCTTTCAGGGCTCATAATAGATGACACTTTCTCCAGGCTTTCCCAAGGTGTGAATTATTTGTCCTTGTGTCTATCAATTTTTGCTGTTTTCTAAATATGCCACATTGTATATGCTTGTTTTATTTTCTTCCCCAGTGGATGTAGGTTCTCGGAAGAGAAGGGCACTTTCTCTTTCATTCATCTTTGTATCTTTTAAAACACTATTCATCAAGTCAGTCATGAAACACAGCGTATTCTCTGAAGGGTGGATTTGCAGATAACTTTTCATTTCTGTCTTTTTACTTAACCTTTTGACTTACTTTTCTACAGTGATCATGCATTACCTGTGTTATAAAATTGTGAAAGTTTGAAATGAGTTAAATATCAAAAAGTACATTTTAAAACCCAGATAACTGCAGGAAAAGGCTAAAGTTGATAACATATCAGTGAGTCTGTTATCTGTGGCTGGTGTTTAAATGGTGATAGAATTCAGGCCCCAAATCACCCCTATCCTGAGCTTATATTTGTTAGTAGGATTGAAGTTATGGAGATTGTAGGGCCCAGCCAATTAAGGGCAGGTGGAATCAGAGAGGAAGTGCATATGATTAAAGAGCAAAGGGTCATTTAGGGAAAACAGATGGGGCCAGCTGTGAAAGTGCTTCAGAAAACTGGAAGAAAATAAAAGGTTTCCAAGTGTATGAAATAATAGGAGCTGCAGAACCAGGAAATATGAGCAAAAGCTGGAAGAATAAGAAGTACAAAGTATAATAGAGAGAGAAGAGGGATAAAGGAAAGAAAAAGAAAGGAAGAGAGGAATAGGGCTCACTAGGGGAAAAATACATCAGAAAGATGCTTAGGAGTCAGGAAGAAACAGAAGGTAAGACTGTTGACATGTTCTGCCCAGCACAGGACATCTGGTCTCCTGCTGGTGGTAGATCTCATTCAGCCATCCAGGTGCAGCCATCATACCATGAGGTGCTGGAGGGATTTCTGAATAGTACCCTTTGGGTCACTCTTTTCTTGGGAAGGTTTTGTCTTCCAGACTTAAGTGCACTGGGCCTCTGGTGTGAGCCATTTATTTACGTTTTGAAATGTGAGCGTTGCCTGTGGACTTTCTCTACCCTGCTGGATCTGTGTGCCTGGGACAAAAGACATGACTTAGCTGTCAGTGCACTGAAGCATGCAGCCTGCCTGTGGGTCAGGTCACAAGGCAAAGCTGTTTAAGAAGCATGGGGCTCCTCTCGGGAGACAGCTGTGTGTCCAGGCAGCGTTTGTCAGCTGTGCTAAAGATGGAATTGAGGACAGAAAGGAACATCCAGAAGAACACTGTATGAATGGAAGGGTGCCATAAAGTGTTTTAAACTGGTGTGAAGTCAGGCTTGAAGGGTTGAGGTCAGAGGGTAAGTTCTCTTTTCCCTGGAGCCCAACTCATTCTCTGGCAGTTTCAGAAAGCTAATTGTGGTAGGTAGAGAATGGTAGAGAATGGCTGCCCCGAGACTCATTGATTGTGGGGTCTTCCTGCTAGGTTACTAAGGTGAAGCCGATGGTCCAGAGTTCAAGGTGATAGTGTTTCCTTGGGCTTAGGAGGAGATAATGGTCATACCATATCATTTATTTTCTTATCCTGCCATAGATTCTACTTTTAACCATGGACACTTTGGTCTTAGAAATACACACTTTTGGCCACTGTCTAGTGAGTCTGACTAATAGAATTGATCTTAAAGCTGAAAGGGCTAAGACTGGTGGTTAAATTGTCTCTTATCTGGGGAGGCCTTTAACTTCATGAGATGATCAAATTCGATATATGGAACAATATGAGATGAGTAAGGCAAAACTTGCTTTACACTGTGGCCTTGAATTTATTTATGAGGCTACAAACAAGGACTGTTGGGTTTTGGTTGTTAAATTTGTAAGCAATCACTGAAAGTAGAGTTGGGCAGAGTTAAATGGCCCACGGGCTCCAGGGACTCATCCTTTTCTGGCTTTGGAATGAGTTGCACGCAGCTTTCCACTGTTTGATGTTGTTCTGCCATTGGAATGATTCACATCTAATACTATGTATTTCAATCCAGAGTATGAATATAATATCTAACGACCTATCATGGAAACTATTTTGTTTGTAGACACTCATGCTCATACGGAAAATATTGAGGCTCATTCATATCTCTGCCTTCAGAAAACAGTTCATGTTGTGGAAATGGCATGGATTTAGGCATGAGATTGTCCTAGCTTCAAATCTAAACTCGACCACATACTTACTACAAAACTTTGGACCATTTATTTAACCTCGTAACTTCAGTTTCCTTACCCGTTCAGTTCAGTTCAGTTCAGTCGCTCAGTCGTGTCTGACTCTTTGCGACCCCGTGAATCGCAGCATGCCAGGCCTCCTTGTCCATCACCAATTCCCGGAGTTCACTCAGACTCACATCCATCAAGTCCATGATGCCATCCAGCCATCTCATCCTCGGTCGTCCCCTTCTCCTTCTGCCTCAAATCCCTCCCAGCATCAGAGTCTTTTCCAATGAGTCAACTCTTCTCATGAGGTGGCCAAAGTACTGGAGTTTCAGCTTTAGCATCATTCCCTCCAAAGAAATCCCAGGGTTGATCTCCTTCAGAATGGACTGGTTGTATCTCCTTGCAGTCCAAGGGACTCTTAAGAGTCTTCTCCAACACCACAGTTCAAAAGCATCAATTCTTTGGCACTCAGCCTTCTTCACAGTCCAACTCTCACATCCATACATGACCACAGGAAAAACCATAGCCTTGACTGGACGGACCTTAGTCAGCAAAGTAATGTCTCTGCTTTTGAATATACTATCTAGGTTGGTCATAACTTTCCTTCCAAGGAGTAAGCCTCTTTTAATTTCATGGCTGCAGTCACCATCTGCAGTGATTTTGGATAATGCTATCTACTTATACAATTGTTGTGAATATTAGATAATAAAATGTGTATATATTAGAGTTTTTCATTGCATACAATATAACTTGCTTTTGCTAATTTAAACAGAAAAGTATTTGTTAAGGGATATTAGCTCACAGAATTGTTGGAAATGCAGAAAGAATGGTCTCTAGTCTGGGCTTCCAAGAATCACACTGTAGAACTGACCTGCTGTGAGAGGCTGCCACAGTGAGTCCCAGAACCTGGTTACGGCCCTCATCAGAACTTGATAAATCTAAAACTGTCATTGCTGTTGCCATTCTTAGAAGAACCAAATGCTTTTACCTTCATGTTTCCCAGAAATCTATACCCACATGAGTGGCCTCCACATTTCACTGTGCACTTCTCTTACTTCTAGTCCTAATAGACTTTTCTTCAAAGAGTTATGGTCTTTTTACAAAGATTACTCCCAAATGCCTTGCATTTTGCCCTCAGATCACTGTTGCTACCTCGCCACCCACAATGAATTTCCTTCTACTCTCCTCCCATCAAAGACCTTAAGGACACAATGCAACTTCTGTTCCCAGCTGCACTGAATTAAGCCATTTCTCTGTCCTTCAAATTTAAAATGATCTCGGTCTGATTACCCTCATTTCTCAGCTGTTGTTGTCTTTACCTGTTATTTTAAATTTTTATTGTGCAAAATAATTTTGCATTTTAATCTGTTCTCAAATAAATTGTAAGTTTCTTGATAGCAAAGATGTGTGTGTGTCCGTGTGTGTGCACGCATGCGAGAGTTTAGTTGCTCAGTTGTGTCTGACTCTTGCGATCCCACCAAACTCCTCTGTCCGTGGGATTTTCCAGGCAAGAACACTGGAGCAAGTTGCCATTTCCTACTCCAGGAGATAATCCCAACTTGCGGATTGAACCTGCATCTCCTGCATTGGCAGGCAGATTCTTGACCACTGTGCCACCTGGGAAACCAATAATATAATACTCGGCAGTCTCTACAGTAATGAGCACATAGTATGTATTCAACAAATCTTTGGTGATAAGAAACCAGCTGGTTTGTTAGCATACTTAAAATTGGCTCCATTAAAAGCTGTAGTGGATGCTATGAAGAGCTACATAGATTCAACTTCTGGGCCAAATGACTTAGCCCTCCATCTCTTTTAACTTAATTTGGGACAAGTTTAAAGGGCCATCTAGTTTCAGGGCTCCCTGAAGAAAGCTGAGCACTGAAGAACTGATGCTTTTGAACTGTGGTGCTGAAGACTCTTGAGAGTCCCTTGGACTGCAAGGAGATCAAACCAGTCAATCTTAAAGGAAATCAGTCCTGAATGTTCATTGGAAGTACTGAGGCTGAAGCTGAAACTCCAATCCTTTGGCCACCTGATGCAAAGATCTGACTCACTGGAAAAGACCTGATGCTGGGAAAGATTGAAGGCAGGAGGAGAAGGGGAAGACAGAAGATGAGATGGTTGGATGGCATCACCGATTCGATGGACATGAGTTTGAGCAGGTTCTGGGCATTGGTGATAGACAGGGAAGCCTGGTGTGCTGCAGTCCATGGGTTTGCAAAGAGACACGACTGAGCAACTGAACTGAACTGATGGAGTTGGTCTGGGGTGTCTGATGAGACTACATCACAGTCCGACTTCTCCCTCTTCTCAGTCCTTGCTTCTGAGTTTCTTCCTTAGGTGCTGATCTTCAGAACACTTCCTAGTAAACTTTTTCCACCCTTATCTCAGGGTGTTTCCTGGGAATTCAACCTGCAACAGGAACTGTATGATAATATAAAAACAATAAACATTGGAAGGTTCTGAATTTGGTTTGATGTATTTGAAAGAAAAATAAGTTTTTCAGATTTTGGCAAGTTTAAGTTTAAAATTTTTTTTAATTTTATTTTTAAAAATTTATTTATTTGGCTGCATTGGGTCTTAGCTATGGCATGTGGGGTCTTCTGTCTTCATCGCAGCATGTGGCATCTTTTTCTTTTTAGTTGTGGGATGGGACTGTTAATTGTAGCATGTGAATTCTAGTTCCCCAACTAGAGATGGGACCTGGGCCTCTGCATTGGGAGTATGGTGTCTTAGCCACTGGACCACCAAAGAAGTCCCTTGAAATGTCTATGCTTGTATATTTGAAATCAGAGATGTAATGCTAATGATAATTATTATTAATTAATTATTACTATTATTATTATATTTCCAAATAAGAATCTTTAAAAATTAATGACTAAGCATGTCTTTGGTGGCTCAGAGATTAAAGCGTCTGCCTCCAATGCAGGAGACCCGGGTTCGATCCCTAGGTTGGGAAGATCCCCTGGAGAAGGAAATGGCAATCCACTCCAGTATTCTTGCCTGGAGAATCCCATGGACAGAGAAGCCTAGTAGGTTATAGTCCACGTGGGTCGCAAAGAGTCGGACACGACTGAGTGACTTCACCTCACCTCAGGATATATTACCTTAATCAGAGAGTGATAAATGAAACTAAAAATAGGATAGTTTTAACATGAATATTTTATTTTCTTATATGCCAAAATACTGGAGTGGGTAGCCTTTCCCTTTTCCAGGGAATCTTCTCAACCCAGGGATGGAATCCAGCTCTGCCACATTGCAGGCAGATTCTTTACCACCTGAGCCACCAGAGAAGGTAAAGAAGCTGGGGGGAAAAAAAAAACCATGTGCAGAGTCAAGGTCCCTCTAATAGCCAAGCCAGTCATCTAATCCAGGATCTTTAAATTTCACCTTTTGTGGTGGCAGCCCCTTCCTTATCTGTCTTTGAGGTATTATCTCTGTAAATTATCTCTCAGTCAAAGCTGAAGGATAATTTTTATTGCTTGCATTTTTTATACTATGCCAAACAATTTGAAGCATTCCCAGAGCAGACTGTCTGAATTCCACAAAATAGCAAAAGCCCAAAGAAGTTTAATTCAGTCAAGAGATTGACTTTTTTTTTTTTTTGCCTCCATGGTGCCCAGCTGGTGGGTTGACAGAAATATTTACTTCTCAAATGACTATTGTTCCTGCTTTCATGACATCTGGTTGCTTTGGCATAAACAAATACAAAGAAGATGGAGGGGGGCAATAACCTCTATCTTACATGTAATTAAGTTCAACTCAAAGGCCAAGTAATAAAAGAAGATATATTTTTAAAGTGCCTCCCACTCCATTCTCCATAAATCAACTTTTGCGTCAACTCGACCTGCTCAGAGCAACCTGTGAACATCTCTGGCTTGTTCGTCTCACTTGGTGTTGGAAGAGTGGAAAAGGTAGACTGGCTGTGGGTCCTCAGTGGGGCTGTGTTTCTAGATTTGTTTAGAAACTTGGAGTAGTTCATCAGTCTACCGGGGGAAGGAATCTGTCTATCAGGTAGCCTGGAATCAGAGACAGAGTCAGTGGTAACTGGGCCCAAAGGAAAGGGCAGTTTTGCATTTATTTTTCTAATTTGCTTCTCCGTGGACAAACAGTCATATAGTTTTGGCCATATTTGGTTGACCTCATGAATCAAATCTACCCTGTGCTATTCTGTCCCCTCTAGAATGGTCAAGACTATCCAGAACTGCTTTGCTATGATCTGAGTAACAAGACAAACCTGACAGATAACCAGAAAACAAGAAGCCAAAGGAAAGTGTACACACCCAGTCTAGAATAAGCATGATATTTGGAGTTTAAGATCTCAGTATCTAAATACTTTTGTTAAGATTCTAACACTTTTTGGAAAAGCAGTTTGGGGAGCTCTCTGTGGCTTTCTGAACCCCAAACAGATCTTGATTGTAACTGTTCTGCATCAGATGGTAGAAGCTTGGTTTTCAGCCTCTAACCCTTTAGTGATAATTACCTTATTAAACACATTTTTTTTAAGGTGAAATAAAATGTCAGCTTGAAATTGTGCAGTTGTAATCTGTCTTGGGAAGGACTCATTTCCTAGTTCTCACGCGACGTTGTTTATAACTATTTTCATTTTCCAACAGACATTGATTACCGGCAGATAGATCATCCCTGACATACCAGCCAGAGTGTAAGTACATGGGTCTCTCTAAATTGATATTCTTTTTGCCAAATGCAGTCTTCCGAGTTTTAACTTTTACCAAAAATACTCCATTATATTTAGGGATTTCACTGTGCATAGTGAGGCTTTGTATTTGTGCCTGTGAGCCTCAAAGTTACACAAATCACAGAGGCCAGGTCTATGTTATTGCCTCTAATACTACTACAATGACCATTCATTGACTGTGGACCATGTGCTGGATACTTTGCATATCTTATAGTTAATCCATTCTGTAACAGTGCAAGTAAGGTGTTATTGTATTTATTTTATACACAGAAAAACTGAGAATGGAAGAAATGAAATAAACTATCTGGGGCCTCATAGCTACTCATAGCTAACTTGTAACAGACTTAGGTTTCAGTACCAGTTCTTTCTGGGATTGAAGATCTTAACTTTTCATTTTTTAACTTGGAAAATGATATCTGTGCAATGCTAAGAATTTGGGGATGATTAACTTAGTCATTTTCTATATAGTAGTTTAATATAGTGGAGAAGGCACTGGCGACCCACTCCAGTACTCTTGCCTCGAAACTCCCATGGACGGAGGAGCCTAGTGGGCTGCAGTCCATGGGGTCGCGAAGAGTCGGATGCAACTGAGCAACTTCACTTTCACTTTTCACTTTAAAGCATCGGAGAAGGAAATGGCAACCCACTCCAGTGTTCTTGCCTGGAGAATCCCAGGGACAGGGGAGCCTGGTGGGCTGCCATCTATGAAGTGACTTAGCAGCAGCGGCAGTTTAATATAGAAATATTCTGCTTTATTTTTTGGTAAATGCTATGAGTTATTCCTTTTGTCTTTAGATCTAACACGGTAGTTGTAATGCTTAAAATCACAAGTCATTTATGGGAGTGGTACAAAGTGCCTGGGTTTGAATCCCATATCAGCCACTTACTAGCTATGCGATTCAGTAAGGCAGGCACTCAGCCTAATTCCACAGGGGGCTCTGTAGCCTAAATGACACTTTAGGTTTTGAGATGGGGGAACTGAACTTGGATATTTCCTTACTGGTCAAGCACTGGGTAAGTGCCCGGACGTGGTGGAGAGAAGAAAAGATGCAGACATCCATGTGGTCTACATGTGTGACAGAGAGGACTTCCTGTGTTCGTCAGTAAAACGCCAAGAACTGGAGAGCGCGGGACTCAGAGAACTGGCCAATACTGTCTGAAGTTTCTGGCCAGAGCACAGGTGGGGTCACGTGCAGTGTGGGCACCATTCTCCTATTTATCTAGCACACTGTGGGGATGTCCTGTGCTGCAGAAACACCTGCTAGGCAAGACCACTCAGAATAGACCCTCACTGCTGTAAAGCTTTGGTTCCTGCCACTTTTGAGGGCACCTTGGAGGCTTTTCTCTCTTTTTCCTCTTTCTGCCTTGATAAAAAGAACTTTGGCCTGGTGCCGAGACAGCGGGTGTATGAAGAGGAGTAAGCTAAGGTCTCATTTGCAGAGCTCACTGTCTCATTGGAGAGGCAGCCATGTATACATCTGGCTAAAATAATTCCTAAAGACAATGACACGGGCTGAGAAGAAGAAACAGCACAGTGCTATGGAAACACACGTGGTGGAGACGAGAATTCAAAATGGAGCTTTGAGGGGAAATTCATGACAGTGGTGATATTTTAGCAAAGCCTGAAGGATGAATATCAGTAAGATTTTTAGGTGGGAAAGAAAGGGAGGATCCTGAAGACTGAGGGAACGGCGTGAGCAAATATTGTGAGAAATGAAGCACATAGTTTGCTCAGGGCAATGAGTCTTCCACTAGCTACCTTTGTGTGACATGTGTTGGGAGAAGCAGGGCCTTGACACTGTGGAAACTCACATGGGCACACGGCTGTCACGTGGCCAGGCCGTGTAGCATGGTGCTGCTAACATCGGTTTCATTGCATTACAGCAAAAGTGTGCTTGGGAAACTGTCTTTCCAAGCGGAAAAAGAAGGTTCTTAATGGAAGTTTCTGTTGAAACCCAATGACAATAGAAATAACATTCCAAACTGATGTGTAAGACCAGGATTTACATAACTTGTTAATTCTAGTTATTTATCTGTAGATAATTTGGCTTTTCTATGTAGATAATCATGTCATCTGCAGATGATGAGTTTTATTTCTTCTTTTATAGTCTTATGGTTTCTGCTGCTGCTTCTTTTTTTTAAATCTCTATTGAGGTCTCTATTGAAAAGACCCTGATGCTGGGAAAGATTGAAGGCAGGAGGAGAAGGGGATGACAGAGGATGAGATGGTTGGATGGCATCACTTACTCAATGGATATGAGTTTGAGTAAGTGCTGGGAGTTGGTGATGGACAGGGAGGCCTGGTGTGCTGCAGTCCATGGGGTTGCAAAGAGTCAGACATGACTGAGCAACTGAACTGAACTGACTGAGTTCTGGAAGATCCCCTGGAGGAGGGCATGGCAACCAACTCCAGTATTCTTGCCTGGTGAATCTCATGGGCAGAAGAACCTGCAGGCTATAGTCCATGGGGTCACAAAGAGTTGGACACGACTGAAGTGATTTAGCACACATGCTTTGAGGTATAATTGACAAGTAAAATTGTAATATATTTTTTAAAAGACCAGGATTTAGAGAATAGTTGGCTGAGAACTTAAACCTTGAACCCTTCATCCATAATGAGGATGTAAAAGGGACGAGGAGAGGACTATGTTTGAAAATGTGTGGGGAGCATTTTTGGGGAGAATGGGTTCAACCCAAGGGAATCCCCCAAAGGAGTTGCTCCCCATCTTCGTCAAACAAAGAGCAAGAGGCTTTTAGAGCACCCACTGGAGTTGCGTGTCCCTTTAGGCTGTTCTTGTGTCTGACCTCGTCTGAAAGGTTCAAAAGCTGAGACAGACTGGCTAGTTGCTCTGACTTGAGGAGTGAAGGAGAGATTGCTGTGCCATGGGGTTGGTTAGCACTTTCAGAGTTGCCAGGACAGATAAAGGGGGTGGCAGCAAGAGGTAACTGGTGTGGGGTCTCCTAATGTCCTGAGAGGAGGGCCACCCAGACCACAGCAGAGGGAAGCTAGAGCTACAGTTGGACTTCTTAGGGCTAAAAAGGAATAAGTCTTCCCTGGTGGCACAGCGGTAAAGAAGCCACCTACAATGCAAGAGATGCGGGTTCCATCCCTGGGTCAGGAAGATCCCCTGGAGAAGGGAATAGCTGCCAACTCCAATATTCTTGCCTGGGAAATCCCAAAGACAGAGGAGCCTGGTGGGCTATAGTCCACGGGTCCACAAAGAGTTGGATATGAGTTAGCAACTCAACAAGGAAGGAATAAGCCACTCACTGGCAGAGAAGCGCACCAATTATGGAGCATCTCCAAAGAACCTGGAACAGTGCCCATGAGACATTAATCTTGAGACCTCTGTCAGGTCCCAAGAGTGGCAATGCTGAAGTATCACCATAAGATCCATTAAGTAAGAATGTACCTGCCCAGGACTTTCCTGGTGGTTCAATGGATAGGAATCTGCCTGCCAATGCAAGGGGCATTGGTTTGACCCCTGGTCCAGGAAGATTCCACATTCCATGGAGCAACTAAGCCTCGTGTGCCACAACTACTGAGGTCCTCCACCTAGAGCCAGTCCTCTGCAACAAGAGAAGCCGCTACGAGAAAACTGTGCAATGCAATGAAGAGTAGTCTCTGCTCACTACAACTAGAGAAAGCTGGTATGCAGGAATGAAGACCCAGTGAAACAAAAAAGAAAAAAAGGACGTACCTGACAGATTTCCTTTACTTCTTCCATGACTTCTCATTCAGCAGTATCAATAAACACATTTAGCAAACTGAGGGAGGAGGAATTAAAGTGCTGGGTCATGGAAGAGGGAAGATTTTGTTTGTTTTTTTAGCCCGTTTCCCCTGTCTTGTGCTTCCTATGTATAGTTAGGTCCTAGCTTGGGGTAGAGGTGAGAGGAGGGCAGCGGTGGTGGGGAAGTCTTAACTTGATAGCAAGACTGACATTTACACGGGATTGGACATTTATAATAATGGACTGAGACTATTTATATTTCTTAAAGCTTATCAGAAAAATCGTGAGACTTTCCAAATTTTTATCCAAGGGTATCCACCAATTAAGCTCCACTAAATAAGTCATTTTATAGCTAAATCCTCTGAGTTATGCTTGTTTAATGTCATGGTGACACCACTAATTACTCTTAAAATTGTTTCCTTGGGAAGAACTTACCTAGTTCCCCAAAGATGGAATACAGTATATCAGCACTTCTAATTTGGCCCTAACGGTAATACTATGATGGTTATAAGCATGCCAGCCAGTAAATTAATGATTCGAATATAAGAATCAAATAACTGATCCCAGCTTCTAGAATCACCTCAAATCTACAGTGAAATGAAACACCGTCTTCAAGTGATCTGCTTAAATGGTCTTAGCATCAGATAGCAGAGATTTTGCCTTCAGGGTCCAGGTCTTACTTCCTTTCTCCCTGTTCAGCATCAGGTTGGGAGAAAGGTCTTCCTTTGTCCTTCCTTTACAGACCTTTTGTAAATTTCACCACCTCCTACCACACCTTTTAACGGGGCACTGATTGCACTGGTTCCCAACAAAGACATTGAAATGTTACTTTTCCCCAGTGGGTTCTGCTAGGCCTTCAGAACTTTAAGAAAAGGCAGCCCAGATGCAAACACTCAGGGAGTGACTACATTGTCTGAGCTCTTCTACAAACTATGTGCAAAGCCCTTAAAGAGCCTGTGGGTCCTATTCATTCCTGCTTAAGCATTTTTCAGAGCAAAGTTTTCTTCTAGAGGGAAATTGGCAAACTTCAGCCTGTGGGCCAAATCTAGCCCTCTGCCTGTTTTTCTGTAGCCTATGAGCTAGTAATGGTTATTATTTTTTAAACATTTGAGGGAAAAAATCAAAGAAGAAACAGTGTTTTGTGACATGTGAAATTATATGAAATTCACATTTCTGAATCCATAAATAAAGTTTTATTGGAACACAGCCACGCTGATTCATTTATGTATTGTCTATGACTACAATGAAAGTTGAATACTCACAACAGAGACCATATGGCAAAGACTAAACTATTTACTATCTGGCCCTTTCCAGAAAAGTGTTTGCCAATTCTTGATCTAAACTATGACACTATCTCCTATTTATGATTTTATCTGTTTTCCATGCATTAACCATTTCTGACTCTGATATATAGGTCGTAGCAATCCAACAAGGAGGTCAAACCAGTCAATCCTAAAGGAAATCAACCCTGAATATTCACTGGAAGGAGCTGAAGCTCCAATATTTTGGCCACTTGATGCAAAGAGCCAACTCATTGGAAAAACCTGATTCTGGGAAAGATTGAGGGCAGGAGGAGAAGGGGGTGACAGAGGATGAGATGGTTGGATGATATCATCAACTCAATGGATATGAGTTTGAGCAAACTCCAGGAAATGGTGAAGGACAAGGAAGTCTGTTGCGATGCAGTCCAGGGGGTTGCAAAGAGTCAGACACAACGACTAAACAACAACAATCATGGGGTTGCTGTTTTAGAAAGTGAATCTTCCCCTGCTAAGTGATTTCAGTGCAATACGGTGGGCAGAGCACTCAGAAGGTTAGGACCCCTGGGTTTAGACTTAGTTCTGTCATTGCCTAGAGACTCTAGGTAAGTCATTTCACCTTTGAGGACTTTGAGGGATGAACTCTTTAACAGGTTTTCAACCTGTGTTTTGAGGAGTTCTAGTTAGTCTTGAGACCTTTAAGGATCCAGTAGAGAAGTGGTTCTTAGTACCTCACTACTTGATCTTCAGAGTCCCCCTCCATAATACGGACTTTACATAATGACCACGTGCAGAAGATTTTAATGGATAGAAAGAACTGACTTGCTGAGCATTTTTTTGGAAATCCATAGAATCAGATCATCCCCAAGATCCCTTGCTGTCCCATCAGACTAAAAGGAAGGAAGGGCTCTTGGGATCTGATATTACTCAGATGTGTAAGCCATAAACAGGAGATGCTGATCTTCAGATTCTAAATCCAGCTTGCTGGCATGTTATATAGTAGTCTACCTATTTCAGTTTTCCCATCTGGATAACAGAAGTGGCATATAACTGGGCTCTTTAAAACATGAGATAGCTATGGTAATAAATACTATCTGGCAAAGAAATGGTAGCCTAGCTAGTTTATTCCAATTTCTGGCTTACTAAAAATTCAATACTAAAAATTGTGGAGTATACCAGGGAAGCTGAAAGGTGAAGAATATCTTATTACTCTCATGGCAACCCTTGGGGTTGAGTGAGCTTTAGTAAGCAGTTCTATAAAAAAACAGTTGGAAATGTATTACTTTATATATTCAAGAATAGACCATTATGGTTTAAGTTGGTGAAGTTCATTAGAAAAGCCTAAAAAGGGTGGAAATGATAAGCCACAGTTTTGCCTGACTCCCTAATGTAAACATGACTGGATATTTTTAGATGCATTATCTTTGAGTTGATAAACATTTTCAGTTATGTTAAGAAGGCAAGCTTAACTGAATTTGCAGTCCACAATCGCTGTTTTATGCCCATTTACAAATGACCGTTCATCCACCCACTTGAAAAGATTAATGATAGAGGGCAGGAAAATTGCTTAAGATACAGATTTGATTCATATTTACTAAATAATGTTTAATAGTGGGTACATTGGGGAGATGGTACTGATAACTTTTCTGCAGTTAAATTTTGGAAGTACAAGTAAGTGAAGAAGTATTCTTCACAGTCAAAGAGACAATAAAAGAGACCAGTACATTTTGTTTTCAATAGATATGCTCTGTTTATTCAGTGAAAGTTTATTGACCACCATACACCAAGCACTGAGGAGGATATAACAATGAATTAATTAGAGACTTGTATTTAAGGGAAGGCGTTCAGAAGCAGAGTGGATACTCTCTAACTCATAAGACACCATTCTTTGGTGGCCCACTGACTATTAGTGACTTGGGGCCCAGGTAGCGGGGAGGGCTCAGCTTGATGGAAACATTGCATGAAATGGATAATTCTTGCTCACCTTTTTCAGTGTTCTTCCCCAGCATCCAGTTTTGACAGCACTGATTTATGTTTCCAGTCATCTTCAGATAAGAGACTTGAGAAGGTTCCATGGGCTTACAGTCTTTCCTGTTCCGCATGAGGTTGGGAGCCATGTCTGCAAGGAAATATTTGGGAATAGAATTGTGGAAGCTCTGGATTCAGATCTTCCCACTATGCTGTTTTACTGTTAGGGTTCCCAGGGAAAACCTGGGATCCCCAGCCCCGGCCTGCAGTTCAAACTGAATTGTTGGCTCTGTCCCCAACCGTTCTGTTACTCCTGGCCACTCACTTGATTTCTCAGGTTCCTGGAGAGGGTCATGCGATCTAGCCCTTCCCCTATCTGCTCTCCCTCATGGTATTCTGGTGGTAATTCACAGAAGGATAGCTCTTAATTTGCTTTCACTGGAAGCTTCCATAAAGTATATGATCAAGATTAAGAAGGCATGGTGGAAATAAACAACTCAAGATTTACAGTTACATTGGGGTGGCTAGGGGGACAGAGGGTGTATTTCAAAGCCTGGTTCAATCTTCTGAGTTGGGGACTTGGAAAGGAACTTGGACTTTGGAGGGTTCGAATTTGTTAGTTCTTGGCCAAGCACAACTTTCCATTCCTAAGGAAGAAGTCTATAAAAAGGCCATTTGGACTTCAAAGAGATGATATTTTGATGCATTAAGTGTACATATGAATCAGAAACATGTGGATTAAATTTCCCGTTCAAACACGTGGCCTTGAGAATTTCAGGAGAAAGTGTCTGGCAAAGTGTGCCTGGGATTTGGATAAAGATGGAGCTTTTCTTTCCATGTTTGAGAAGTTTCATCTTCTTCCATGTGCCCCCCCTCCAAGTGACATGATTGACATAGCCCTAATGTACTCTCAGTGGGTGACAGAGTAAAATTTGCCTTCTGACAAATACATATTGAGTTTGCAAAAGGGGAAGAGGATATGGACCTTCACTGGAGGGGTCACTGCAGTTTACAGAAACCCCAAACCCAACCAAACAATTTTTTCCTGGAATAAGGGCATGGGAAAGCAAGACACCAATTACCCTGGCGACAAGTGCTGTGGGACAGTTGGCTCTGTTTTAATGACTAGTGTCCTGCCCTCTCAGTCCAAGGCCACCATCAATATTGGTGTGACCTTTGCGAGACAGCCCTTAAGGACTCAGAAGGAAAGCCAGCCCTCTGAGCTTGGCTGTCAGGGCACTGATCCCTGCGTAAGTTTTGGTTCATGTACAGTTCACTGGCTAGAGTATGCAGAGGACGCCTTCCTTTGGAGGAGACTGCCTGTGTCCAGGAGGAGCTAGAAAAGTTGACTGAGTCAGCTTTAGTGCAGCTCTCCATTGTGAATGGTGAGACTTCCAATCAAATATAAAAGGGCCTTCCATCTGTCGTAGGGAAGAATATGGAACCCAAATCATTATTTGGTTAAAGGTTACACACAACATTCTTTCTTTCTTTCTGTTCTGTAATAATGTATTTTGTTGCCTGAATATAAAGAATTCTTGCTCATTGTAGAAAATTTAAAAATCGCAAGCAACTATGCAAAAAGAAGATAAAAGTCACCAAAATCCAAGAATGCAGTTACCATTGTTAACATGGACAGTTTCCCATGTCATGAAGTGTTTTTCACAAACATTACTTAAAATAGCCTTTTCAAATTCCACAGTACAGATGTTTCAGAATGCGTTTGACCAACCTCCTATTGTCAATATTTTATTCTCCACTTCTTTGGTTATGATAATGCAGAGATAAACATTCCTGAACATAAATCTGTGTCCCCATCTCTGATTATTTCCTTAAGGTAGATTCCGAGTGAGGAGAATACTGACTTAGAATGTGCGAACATTTATACATTTTGATATATTACGCCAAGTAGATTTCCAGGAAGATTGCATTAATTTATTTTTCCACCTGCAGTGCATTTGATGGTCTTCCATTCTTTCGAGCTGTTAGAGTTCTAGAGGGCACTCCTTTTTCATGCATGGACTCATGGATGGGGATATCAGTGAATCCTTTACCATGTTGAACCATCCAGCAAGAATGCCAGTGACCGTGGCTGCCAACCACTGAGCCCTAGAAGAAGTGAGAGTTCTACAAAGCATTTCAAAAAAATCTTATTGATTTTAGAGCATATTGGCTAAATTTTTCTTCTCTCCCAGTCCAACAGGGCTCCAATTACCCCTCTTTTCTTTGAGTTCTAAGAATCTGCATAGCTGCTTCCCTGGGGACTTTTTGCAAAGCAAACTCTAGGTTGAGATCATGGGGTGTGGATTCCCTTCCAAGCCCGTTGTAGAGTTTACCTCTCAAAGACACAGGGACCATCCTCTTGACTTCCCAACCCAATGGGGTCCAGTGGGAGCTAGAAACTGGGACAGTTAGGCAGTGTATGGCCCCAAACCAGGATGTTCCTTCTCTGTGTTGGCCACAGAGGGTTATCCAATCCTTGACTCTTAGTCCAGAATTTCCTGAACTATATTGTCTTATCAGTACTTCCTGGCTGCAAAGCCAGTGGATCTTCATACCAGGCTATGATACTTCTCAGAAGAATGGCAGTCCTGTCTCAGGGAGTAAGGAGGGGATGCCTTCAAGAATCCAGTTATCCCAACCAATGATCTCTCCCTATACCTTTTAGGCTCCTGAGTCAGCTCTCCTTCCCCCATGGCTACTGTAAGTTAGGAACATAAATTAACATTAATATTAGTTTGAATAACATGTACATTGGGAAAGTAGGTTTTCTGCTAAGCAAGCCATCAATTAACAAAAGGCAGCTATTTTGCTGATTTATCTATGACCAAAAATGTCCACTCTCTTCATTAATCAAATACTTAATAGAGTTGGTGGAAATATTACAAAAACAATATTTTTAAGACATTTTTAAAAAAAAAGAAAGGAAAAAGAAACACTAAGAAATTTCCATTTACTTTAGGCTGCTTAGTGTTCTGACAGGCATAATTAATGATATAATTTCCTGAATGTCCAAAGGACCTGCTTTTTTCTTTAAACGTATAATGCACACATATAGCAAAAAAAAAAAAAAAAGACCCAAACAGGTAATTAAAGTGCTTCCCATTTTTAACGAATAAACCCCTTCAGAGAGCTGTCAGGCAGTATCCGGGCTCCACCTCCCATTCTTTATTAACTGACATGTCAAAGAAGAAAGCCATATCATTTTTATGTTCCCATGGCACAGAAACTAATTTTGGGTATTTTAGGCCAGGGAGATTTATAGATCAGCATCAGAAACTTCTCTTTGGGTTCCTGAGAGAATAGTAACATTCCAGGAGTTGGATAGATTTAGTATCCGCCCTGTTTAAAATATGGGCTCTTGTCAAACCTATGGGTATCCCTGAGTAACCTTGTATTATGGCCCAGCTGTTCTTTAAAAGGAGCCATGGAAAATGTCAGGACACTGTGGCAGGTCTCCCCTCCTTTGCTGGATCACCTTGGGGAGGATTGGGTTGAGCAGCAATTCTGCAAGAGGCTTCCGAGGCTCTCAGGAGAATTGCCTGCCAAATGCTGCTGCTGGTGGCCCCTGAGGTTGAGCATTTAGTAGGCAGGGAGAGAAAGGGTACCTGGGAATCAGTACTTTGGAGAAAACACCAGATCTTTCTTTAGATCAGCCTTCCCAGAGAGTCTGGGAGGAAGGAAGTTGATATTTCAGAGAATCAATTAAAGAAAAATCATACAAGGCTAAATAAAGGATGCTGTTTTTAGTGTTAAAAAAAAATGAGTATGTGTTGGCCAAGGAAAAAATGAAGGTATAATTGTCATTTGACTGGATTACCAACTTTTTGAGAGCCACCAAAGTTTTTAATACTTCCTATCCATCTGCCACATTCCCCTCTTTATCCTAATGGAGGTGGTAACAAAATGTTTCTTCCTGATACCCTTAACCTGCACAACTAGATCTTCAAGTGAAAGTGAAATTCGCTCTGTACTGCCGACTCTTTGTGACCACATGGACTATAGAGTCCATGCAATTCTCCAGGCCAGAATACTGGACTGGGTAGCCTTTCCCTTCTTTGGGGGATCTTCCCAACCCAGGGATCGAATCCAGGTCTCCTTCATTGGGTGGATTCTTTACCAGCTGAACCACCAGGGAAGCCCAGATCTTCAAAGAATACCTCACAGAATAGGTGGCTTTGGAATTCAAGAGGCTTGGATCTCAGTCCTTTCAAGCCGTGTGACTTTGGATAAAAGTTTAATTTTTCTGGGCCTGATTCCCTAAACTCATACTAACTTTATAAGACTGAGTCAAGGATTCAATGAGATAATACAAGGAAAGACTTAAGTATCTGAAACATGGTAAGCCTTCAATGAGTGAGAGGTTTTAGGATGATTATCAGGGAAACACCAGGAGAAACAAAAATAGATGACTGACTAGATAGAACATATGAGGGTCAAAAGCAAGGATGCAGGAATTGCTACTATTTGTTCTATAAAGAAACTTGATGAAAGTCCAATTGTTTCTTAGCTAGTAAGCTCCATGAGAATGGGTTCTGTGTCTTCTTTTGCTCAGATTATATTTCCAGTGCCTCTCATATAGTAGTGTATAGAGTGTGACTATTCAGTGAATGAATGAATATTAAGTCCAGGTTCAAGTCTTCCATCCTCCATGAGAGATTTCTCTAATTCATTCTGATTTCTCTCTTCTCTGAATTTCACTGCCTAACCTACTCTTTGGAAACTTTATCACATTCTCCCTTGTACTGATATTTAATACATGTGTGCTTGTGTGTGTGTGTTTGACTATGACAACACTATAAACTCTGGAAGGCAGGAGCCATGCATTGCACCTATCCTGAGTTTCCCCTTGGCCTCCCCTCATCACTCCTAACACCGCAAACAGCATCCCCAGCACACATTAGTGACTACATATTAATACATGTTGAACTGAGTTGAAATAATGCAGCACTTGAGAGATGGGGAGGAGGTTCATGCAGTTACAGATTTGTGGAGATTCACACTGTCCCGAAGACAGGCTGACTTTCACATCTCTCCCCATCATTTCAGGAGTCTCAGGGCTTTGCATGTGCCCACTTGTCTTCTTTTGCAGAATGTCTCCGCCAACCTAAGCAGGATTGTCAAGGACTTAGATTCCCTTATTGCCTTCCTGTAAAACACACATTCTCAGAAAGACTCCACTTTAACTTTGGTTGACAGCAGTTTACAAATCTCTGCCAAATGAGAAAATCCTGCTGCTTTGCAATCACTGGCTCTTTGAGTAGGCGAGCTATTCATTGGTTTCTCCAGGAATTCGGTTTCAAAGTTGAACAGGTATATGAGGAATATGACTCCTGTCTGATCATATTTCATGGCCACCACAAGTGGCTGCTGAGAGATTTTGCTTAAGGCTGCAGCTGGGGCTAGTTGGGCGCCTGCCAAGAGCAGGGGCATGATATATTTCTGTGGTGTATACGGCTGTCTGTTTTCATAGGTATAACATTCATATATATTGCTTTGGGGATTAAGGGGGAAGGGTGTGAATACTCTGTTTCCCTCCACAGTGGTTTGTAGGTTGATTCTCCTTTCTGTCTATTTGGCTTCAAACAGGATCTTAAAGATCACAGATCCTCAGAAAAGCCAGAACATGATAGTGGAGCCTTCAAGGAGGATGATTACACATGCCATTCATGGGGCTGGGGAGAGGTAGGTACTGGAGGTAGGGGTATTACTTGTGGATACACAGTTGTCACAAATAACCACTTATGTTCCTACATTTTCTCTGGGACCTTCAAGTTCTGTTTACATTGGTCTCCTCGCTTATCAGCCTGCCTTGATCTGAGTATCTGCATGAAGGGAATAGCTTGTGGCAGCTTTTCAACATCACCCTCCCCACTTCTTATTTAAGGAAGATTCTGTAGGGAAGACAGGATTTCAGTAACTGCTTAAATAAAGGAAAAGAGGTATCTTTGTGATTCAAGCTGTCTATCCAACTCTATTTTCTAATTCTTTAGCATAAACTTTGAGTCCATCTTTAAAGCACCTGATGTAGTGTTTAGCTCAGTATTTTTATGCATTGAACCCTCTTTAAATATTTTTAAGCTTTCATAGATTATAGTAGTAAAGAATGTCCTGTGTTGCCTACACACACACACACACACACACACACACACACACAGAGGTGTGTCTTAGATTCTTGGATGAAGACATTAGCCATGCTGCCTCGAGTACACATGACGTGCCAGGCACTCTACTATGGCTTTGCAGGCCTCATGGCATCTGCTGCTCAGGTTCTTACAGTAGCCATGAGGCAGGCATTATTATGACTCTCATTTTACAGATGAGGAACTTTAAATTTCAAAGAAGAAGTAACTTCTTCAGCTTCACACAGCTAGTAATCTTGGCAAAATCAGGATGCAAACTCCGGTTTTTCTCATTCTAGAACTGGAGCTCTTCTTAATGTTATATTGTCTTAAGGCCTCTAACATGTCCAAACACACACACACATACTGTCCCCACACCCAGCCGCATTCCCACCCACTCTGAGGATTGAGGACCTTTCTCTGCGTTGCAGAGCCATTCTCTGGGCACAGACTCCTGATACTGAAAGCCCAAGTGAAGCACAGTTAGGGACTTGGAGGTCTTTTCAGTGGAGTGACTGCCTTTTCTCAGTTGGGCTGAACTTACAAAGAGGCTCATGCACTCTAGAGCTATGTGGGTTTCTACGGCTGTTCCCCTGATGGTCTGCAGGGACTGGCCCCAGAGCAGATTCCTGGATATGGACACTGGGGACCTGCAGTTGGCTTGGGCACTTCCTGGATACCTCCTCATCTGTGTATCTCCCTTTCCTGAAGCTGCCCTCATTCTCTGCTGAGAGAGAGGCTATTTACTGTTGGCAAGATGCTGCCTCAGTGTTTTGACAAGCTGCGTCTCTTCTGATCAGGGTGGAGGGCTATTTGCCTGGCAATATTTGTGGTCTTTCTCATTGTCTCTTTTACGTCCCCCACAATAGTAACAGAGCATCTCGCTCTGTTTTTGAGGATTGGGTCTGTAGCCCTTGGACCAATGACCATAACTGCCTCTGACCCTAATCATCTTAGAAATGGACCTGGGATTTGGTTCTAATGTTCAGCCCAGGAGCAGAAAGCCAGTTTAAATATCTCAAAGAATAGCTCATCAAGTGATTAAAGAACACTTTGCAAACTGAGATCAATATCCTAAGCTCAACTCTCACTTAAAGTCAGACCTCCAATACAATCAATGTCAGTAGGCATTATCCCACTCCATCAAGGAGAATCAAGTCATGTTATCTTCATGTGGGTTGCATACATAAGAGGAGTTTAAGTAAGTGGAATCTCAAAGAGCAGAGGAATTCCATGAATAGCTCATCAGTCAAAAATGATGATAGAATGTCAACTAGTTTAATGGAGTTGGTCACCTGCTGCTTCCAGGAAGCTGGTTAATTCAATTTGTCAGCTCGAGGCAGATGTTAGAGACCCAGACTCATGCATAGAACTCATACAGACTTATATTGAATTTTGATGTCTTTAGTTTCTCGCTTCCTTTCAGTGGCGTGTACAGCAGAATTCACCCAACCCCCCAAGGCGGCTGTTACAGTTATATAAGGATGTTACAGTTTTATATATATATATATATATATATATATATATATATATATATTTGCTGTTTTGAACCAGCAAAGAATAAACTCAGTATTGAATAAAACTGGTTAAACTACAACCTTGCTACCCTCCTGGAGCCCTATGCTTTAAGATGTCTCTATATGACCAGAACAACCGAGGCATGACATCAGACTCTGATGTTTGCTTTTTCGTGTAGAATCCAAGAATCATCTTGTCTCCAGCTGAAACACATTCTCTTTTGTGTACACCTAAATTCCTTACTAACTCACCCTCGATCAAGGAAGTAGCTATAGTAAATCCCCCTCCATCTATTCACTCAACCAAAAATTATTCCCCTAGCTCTTGATCCCATGATAGATAATGTTTACTTTCCTCCGTAGGGCATGGAGTTTGTGTGGCTGTTGTTTAGAAGATGCAGAAATACCAAAATCAAGTGATAGCCTTGGATTTGGAACCTAGACCCAAGAACTGGGGTGTGTTAGTCCTCTTTTAGGAGTAGACACTCATGATAATGCAATCATGACCTGATGTTTCCACCTTAAAAGCTAATGTTCACGAGAACAGAATTGCTTTGGGGGTGACCAGATTATTTGAGAGCACCTGCCTTTTGTGACTGATCTAATTAGCATTCTTGAGGCTACACAGCTACAAGCAATGGTCCAAAAATTGTAGCTCTGAGAGCTTACAGCAACCAGGGTTATTTAAGAACTTTCCTGGGGCTCTGGGTCATGACTGAATATCAATGGCTGGTTCCAGGTTGGGAGTGAGGGTAGTGTACAGTTACAAGAGGGAGTGTCAACATTTTTTTGTGTCTGGCTTGCTATCCAAGCAAGCTGCTTGGGTAAACAACATCTAAATTTTATAGGCTTCGAACATGTGGCACTCCACACATCTTGGACATTTGAATTTACTGGTAATTTTAAATGAGGGGGATTTCTTGTTGAGTTCACTAGAATTTCCCTGTCATGTGTTTTAGATTTTCAAAGCAGTGAACCAGGAGGCCTGGAGCTTCCAGTATTAGGGAACTAAATCTGAGTAATGCCGAAGAGCAAGCGCTTAGAAAATGAAATAATCTCTGTAACACTGGTAATGCATATCACTTTGGAAGGCAGACATTCTACTGGGGAACTTTTGTGCAAAGCTAATTGGATCCAGTTGCCATCCTCTGCCTGCATCTGACGGAATCTTGATATGGCTTTCTTACCTTTCTGCAGCAAGATATTTAATCTTAAAAAAAAAAAAAGTTTATTTATTTGACTGTGCCGGGTCTCAGTTCTGGCACTCAAGATCTAGCTCCCTGACCAGGGATTGAACCCAGGTTGCCTGCATTGGGAGCATGGAGTCTTAGCCACTGGACCACCAGGGAAGTCCTAAGATTTTTAATCTTATTTTAGAAAAATGTACTTTGCTGTTATCTCATCCCTATCCTCATGCCTTTCATTCTCAGGTTGAGAGAGGAAAAGGAAGGAAGAGAGGAAAGACAGAAGAAAAGAAGAAGAGGAAGAAAAAGATAAAAGCGTCTATTTTCTATTAGCATAATGGGCTCCCTGTCTGTTTAAGTTTAGTTAGTTCAGTCACTCAGTCGTGTCCGACTCATCACGACCCCATGAATTGCAGCACGCCAGGCCTCCCTGTCCATCACCATCTCCTGGAGTTCACTCAGACTCACATCCATCGAGTCAGTGATGCCATCCAGCCATCTCATCCTCTGTCGTTCCCTTCTCCTCCTGCCCCCAATCCCTCCCAGCATCAGAGTCTTTTCCAATGAGTCAACTCTTCACATGAGGTGGCCAAAGTACTGGAGTTTCAGCTTTAGCATCATTCCTTCCAAAGAACGCCCAGGACTGATCTCCTTTAGAATGGACTGGTTGGATCTCCTTGCAGTTCAAGGGAATCTCAAGAGTCTTCTCCAACACCACAAATCAAATTCAAACGCATCAATTCTTCAGCGCTCAGCTTTCTTCACAGTCCTACTCTCACATGCATACATGACTACTGGAAAAACCATAGCCTTGACTAGATGGACATTTGTTGGCAAAGTAATGTCTCTGCTTTTGAATATGCTATCTGGGTTGGTCATAACTTTACTTCCAAGGAGTAAATGTCTTTTAATTTCATGGCTGCAATCACCATCTGCAGTGATTTTGGACCCCCAAAAATAAAATCTGACACTGTTTCCACTGTTTCCCCATCTATTTCCCATGAAGTGATGGGACCAGATGCCATGATCTTAGTTTTCTGAATGTTGAGGTTTAAGCAAGTCAGTTGGCTTTTGCAATGAGGCTTTCTTTATGAATGTAAACATGGAAACCAGGGATTATAATTGAAGCCAGTATATTTCCACTTCTGGTGTATCTATGTCAATGCCATTCTCCCAGTTCCTCCCACCCTCCCCTTCCCCCGCTGTGCACATGTCCATTCTCTGATGATGCATCTTACTCCTTGGCTTCAGAATGGATAATTCAGATGCTGAAAAGAAAATCCAGAACTCATGTGCAGCTGAGATGGCTCCCTAAACTTTATCCTGTGCCTGAATTCTTTTCCCTTCATTCTATCCAATTTACCATATTCTGTTTAATCATCCTATACTATCACATTTAATTTTTCCCCCTTAAATCTCTTCTCTTTCAAATTCTTCAGTGGCTTCCCATTACCTATAGGATAAAATATGATCTGTGAGCTCTTTAAGCTCATACACAGGAACCTCACACTGAGGACAATGATTCTATCTGTTTTCTTGGATTTAATTTCCTTGACTCATTAGAAACTCCTTCTGCCGAAGTTTGATGGGTTTCTACTGCCTCCCTCCATTTCCTAAATGCACGATAGAAATTCTGTACGGGAGCTTTGCATGGCTGTTTTCTTCCACCTCACCCATCGAAATCCAATTAGCTAAGGTAGTCCTTTCTTACTCTGAGTTTCTACATCAGTTCTGGATACAGGATCAGGGGTTTGGGGCTGTGAGTAACCAAAAACCAGGAGTCGATTTATCCTAAACCAGTGGTTTTTAAGCTTTAGCATGCACCAGAGACCCCTGGACGCTTGTTAAACCACATATTGCTGGGTTATACTCCTTCATTTTCTGATTCTGTAAGGCAGGAGTGTGGAGAAGGCAATAGCACCCCACTCTAGTACTCTTGCCTGGAAAATCCCATGGACAGAGGAGCCTGGTAGGCTGCAGTCCATGGGGTTGCTGAGAGCTGGACACGCCTCAGTGACTTCACTTTCACTTTTCACTTTGATGCATTGGAGAAGGAAATGGCAACCCACTCCAGTGTTCTTGCCTGGAGAATCCCAGGGATGGCGGAGCCTGGTGGGCTGCTGTCTATGGGGTCGCAGAGAGTTGGACACGACTGAAGCGACTTAGCAGCACTTAGAGGCAGCAAGGCAGGAGTGAGACCTAAAAGTATTTCAAACAAATTCCCAAGTGGTGGTGGTGCTGCTGCTGCTACTGTTTGAGGGAACACACTTTGAGAACCATTGGCTTAAATAACAGGAAATGTGTTGTCACACTCAACAAGAAATTTAGAGCAATGGTTCTCAAACTTGGCTGGACAGTATGACCTACTAGGAATATTTTTTTAAATCTGGATAATCATACTTCAGTTCAGTTTATTCACTCAGTCGTGTCCAACTCTTTGCGACCCCATGAATTTCAGCATGCCAGGCCTCCCTGTCCATCACCAACTCCCAGAGTTCACTCAGACTCACGTCCATCAAGTCAGTGATGCCATCCAGCCATCTTATCCTCTGTCATCCCCTTCTCCTCCTGCCCCCAATCCCTTCCAGCATCAGAGTCTTTTCAATGAGTCAACTCTTTGCAGCAGGTGGCCAAAGTATCGGAGTTTCAGCTTCAGCATCAGTCCTTCCAAAGAAATCCCAGGGCTGATCTCCTTCAGAATGGACTGGTTGGATCTCCTTGCAGTCCAAGGGACTCTCAAGAGTCTTCTCCAGCACCACAGTTCAAAAGCATCAATTCTTCGGCGCTCAGCCTTCTTCACAGTCCGACACTCACATCTATACATGACCACTGGAAAAACCATAGCCTTGACTAGACGGACCTTTGTTGGCAATGTCTCACCAATTACCAATTAAATCAGATGCTCTAGGGGTGAGGCCCAGGTATCAGTAGTTTTAAGAACACTCTAGGTGTTTACAATATGCAACCAAGTTCTCACTCCAGTGGTCTGAGGAAGGGAGGTTGCAGTCTGGGTTATTTCATCAGTCCAGCAGTGTCATCATGGACCATGCATCAGCCATCTTTCTTTTCTGCTCTCCTTTGGGTGTTGGTTCTTGTTGACTCTTTCCTTCACTGTTGCAAGTTGCTTGCACCTATTCAAAGCACATCTCCTTTCAAAACACTGTCCAAAGCTCAGAAAAGGAGAAGAAGGCACCTACTTTCCTTTTGTCTTTTTAAACCTAAAGCAAAATTTCCCAGAAGCTTCCCAGATGTTGCCTTCTCACATCTTTGACCTGAACTAAATCACATGACCAACCCTATGCCAGTCACTAATGACGGAGTAAAATAATTGGTTTGGCTTAGGCCAATGGTTCTCATCCCTGGTATACACTAGAATCACATGGAGGACTTTTAAGCCTCTGGGAGGCTGGGACCCAGGCCCAGACAATTCATTGAGAATCTTGGGGTCAGGCCCCATCATTGGGAATGTTTAAACTACTCCTCAGGTGATTCTAGTTTTGACCAATCAAGGTACCCCTTCTGGGGCTGTAAGGAAGCTCCTCCCTTTAGGAAAACTCATAGCCACCTGACAGGTGAACAGAATCAAGGTTCTGTTATCAGAAGAGAAAGGGGGAAGGGTTGTTGGAAAGGCCGCTGTCACTCATGGAACATCCGTGTGCTGCCATGGTAACCGCCTAGACGCACATCCTCATTTAAGTGTCACTCTGCTCCACTTCTTTATAGCCCTGAAAGTTCTCATCTCAGGCCTGCATGTGGTAGTGCCTTATTATTATTAACGGCGCTGTCAATCTGCTGGGTAGGTCACTAAAGGAGTAATGTTATTTTACCGGGACATTTAAACCCGCCAGAAGGACGGCTTCATATCCTCCCAGCACAGAGGCCAGAGACGACATTGAAAGGTCCCACCCTGCTCCTGATTGGTGTATCTGCCTCTTGACCCTGCCGCGGTTTTATATGACAGGGAAATTCCACACTATCGACATTAATGCTTGACATCACGGGGGCCCTGCCAGGAGCTGCTGCCCACATTTCTGTGTGCCCGCTTTTGTCCTCAGGGTGGCGAGGGCCAAAGTTTGTCCCTGTAAACTGACTGGGGCAAGTTAGCACTGGGGCTGTTTTGTGTGGTGACTACATTTGGATGCATAACTGAGAAACTTTGCCCCCTCTGCTGAGAACTTGACATTTCCCTCTCGTGGTGAGAGAATAAGCATTGGAAGAGTGATGGGTGCAGAGACAGGCTGCCAGACTTAAATGAAAGGAGTTGCTGGAGCAGGGGAAGACGGGTTGTGACTTCAGCAGCACAAACTCTCTTTCATTCAACAAAATCCCAGGCACAGCATCTCATTCACAACTTCTGCCAAAGAGAATGTCCAGGAAGGGCTTGCCCTGGGGAGGCTCCATTGGCATTTCGTCCTGTAAGCTGTTTCAAATGGAGCAGAAAAGGAGGTGGTTTGAAGGGCAAGGTCTGTGAAATAATCATTTGGAACATTTATTTCCCAACTGTGGGAGGAAGGTATTTGATAGTTCATCGTTCTCTTCCCTGTAATAAAGTCTGAAATAAAGACTTTACATTCTGTTACACAAAACCCCGTTCTCAGGGAATGTTGCTTCTCATCTTTGGCCACACTCATAATTAATCTGGCCACCCCCTGTTAATGACTCAGTTCTTTGTAACTGGAGACATTTAGTGGTAAATGTCCTCTCATAGACTTGCGCTGGGGGACTGTCTCGCATCTAACAAGTGTTAGTATGAAATTCACTACAGGACATGCAGAAAAGGATCATTTCTTTCACATCACTTCCCTCTGAATTGAAAATCCTTGAGTCACCACCACTTTGTAGGTGAGAGGCCTTGCCAACCTTTAATTTCAGGGCCTGGTTTTTTTCTAAGGATTTGGGGAGGAGGCTCTAAACATACGGCAATCTGGTTGAAGCTGATATGAACTAAAACCCTTCTCTTCCGAGAGGTTGATGAGCCCAGGTTGATTCACTTTGGAGGCCCAGGACTGGCAGTGGACTGAAGGGTATTGGTTTCTCCTTTGTTTTCAATAATGTTCCCTGAGAGCTCTACAAAGCCAACAGGACAGCTTTATGGGGCCAGATTAGGAGCTAACATTTGCCTGCCCATTGCCATTTCCTATAAATCTTACAAAGAACCTTGCCACACTGTTTACAAAGATGTAGCATCTGAGCACCAGAGCAAAGATCGGATTTCTTTTCTGCAACTTCATTAAGGACAACTTTCATCCTTCTTCCATGAAGAATTATTGTAAAAATTGAAAACCCTTTCACATGTGGCTAAAGAAGGGAGCTTGGAGAGGGTGGGTTCTGGAGCCCAAAACAAATACCTTTGACTTACCAAGTTGACAAGACTTCCCTGGTGGCTCAGATGATAAAGCGTCTGTCTACAATGTGGGAGACCTGGGTTCGATCCCTGGGTTGGGAAGATCCACTCCTGGTGAAGGAAATGGCAATCCACTCCAGTACTATTGCTTGGGAAAATCCCATGGACAGAGGAGCCTGGTAGGCCACAGTCCATGGGGTCGCAAAGAGTTGGACACGACTGAGCGACTTCACTCACTTACTTACTTGCCAAGTTGACAGCCATCCAGGTTCCTGAAGAAATCGCATATCCTCACCCCCAATCCTTGTTTCTTTCTGAAGAATTCCTGTGAAAAATGTAAAGTGAGTATACATTTGTCTCATATCTTAAAAATTAAAAAAAAACAAAAAAACACAACAACAAGGAAACCTCAGTGTTTCTTCCCAGGGTACATCTCCTATTGCTAGTTGGTTGGTACTCAGGGTGAGAGGAAACAAGCTATACAAGTTAGAATGTTCTGGTTCCTGGATGCTAGTGGTGGACAGGGTGACAAGGAGGGGTGGTGATGGCTGGTGGTTTAGTTGCTAAGCCATGTCTGACTCTTGCGACTTTAAGGACAGTAGCCTGCTAGTCTCCTCTGTCCTTGGGATTCTCCAGGCAAGAATACTGGAGTGCTGTGCTATTACTCTGTGTCTTCTTGGGAGGCAAGGAGAAGAGAGGATGGCCAAGTTAGTCCTCCACTTCCCACCAAAGAGCCTCCTTGCCTGCTTATCTAATTGCCCAGGGTCTGCGGGGAGAGGTGGTTATAACAGTACCTTGAGGATTTCAGAAGCTTGTAGGAATTTGCATGCATTTCAGTCATGGCTGTTCTCTGCTCCCAGTGAGTCTCCTGTTGGGGTGGACAGAGGCAGTCAGTGGAGGTGACAAAGAGAAGCCCTGGTAGTCCTCTTGGGCACAGACTGGTGGGTGTGGTCCTGGGAGAGGAGGCTGAGGCCTGATCCCGGCGCTCCCTGATGCTGCAGGTGATGGTCGGATGACTTACTCAACTTGCATCCTCATCTCTTGGTCTGGAAAATAGAGATGATGCCATAGGACTACTCAGGGTTTCCAATACGGTGACTACCTGGGAATTTGCCAGTGGGAAATGTTGAGTGTTTAGAATGTTGATGAACCTAGGTTTGCAGATCTGGGAGCTCTCCAGAACACCTCCATCCTCAGAACTTTCACCAGGCCCTTCAGGCATTTTAGTCTAAAATCCTGGCAAGGTCCCAGCAAGGCATTTTGCAGCTTAGCTAGTTTGCTAGCTCTCAAGGGACTGTGAACATGCAAAACGAAAGCCAACTGTATATTTGCAGCTTTGTTCCTTATGGAGATGCCTGAGTTATTAAATAGGAAAAAATGGAAGAGATGGTTAACTTCTCAAAAACTTGCCCTTCTCTTTGGGTATTTTTTCCCCTTTGGGTGTCAATTGCCTTCCAACTCTGTTAGCCAAAAGAAAAGATTGAGTGTGTTAATTTGAAAAACCTTAAAAAGAAAAAAATAAAGGACAATCTTTATACATCATTATTTTCCCATGGGTCAAATATTCTTATCTTTTGGCTGACTGCAATATTTACTTTTTCAACTGCAAATGTGCTCCAGTCTTGTGTAATTCAGCCAAAACAGCCTTCCAATCCATTGGAACATATGCCTTGGTATTCTTTTACCACTGTAACTATAACAAGAAGGCCTTCTATTCATCTTTTCAAGCTTGGAACACAGTCTTACTCTTGTATTCTTGGGATTCCTACTGTCCCTCCTCACTTGACCTAGAGGACAGGAGTCAGCTGTACCTGGGAAATCAACAGCAGATCATTAATGTAACCTTTTGATATGCTTGGATCAAGATTAGCATCTACCACACAGGAGGTGGAACCCAGTGATTTCTCATTACTGTCCTTTGCATGCAGTGAGTGACATCTGCATCACCAGGCTCCTGCTGCATTTCTGGATGTGTCCTGTCCTTATACTCAATCTACTTCTAACTGTGTGACCTTTACTACCACTGCTATTTCACCTCCAAGTCGGTTGGGGGCGCTAGATGGGGGTTGAAGGTAAGAAAATGTCCCAGTCTGGCACCTTTCTGTCTTATATTTGCCCAAATAACAAGGTGTAAGTAACTGGCACTTTCAGAAAGTCAGAGAATGGGAATCATGCTAACGGCAGAAATGTCCTGAAACTTTTCAGTTTCTCTTATTTTATCTAACTGCTACCTCCCTACAACCATCCATCCCAAATCCTTGTTTATCAAGGGCTGAATTAGAGAGTGGCAAGGCAGATCCCTCCAGGACTGTCTACAAAGTTGGTCACCACCCTGGTTACTCAATATGTATCTAATTCAAATAAGTTCTCTTTTTAAATCTCAAGTATTTTATTCTGTTGGAGCAAGATCTCGAAGTCATAGAACCATGAATCCTGGGACAATAAACCATGGACTCTTGGAAGCCATGATTCATAGATTTTGTGACTGTCTATCTAAATTGAATATATTGAAACTTCTCTAAAATTTATGCAATGGATATACATTTCTATGATATTCCACATGCGATGTTATTAGAGTAGGAAGTGGTATTTTTCAATTTTACTGAT
The DNA here is from genome assembly GCA_917880005.1 of Nanger dama. Classification (NCBI taxonomy): domain Eukaryota; kingdom Metazoa; phylum Chordata; class Mammalia; order Artiodactyla; family Bovidae; genus Nanger; species Nanger dama. Next base: position 3,032,483 of record CAKJTW010000040.1, read on the forward strand.
GAAGGAAACATCAGAAGTGAATTAGTTATTAAGCTTTTGGACCTCTCAGTGCAGAGAGGACCCTGAATATGTTTTTCAGGGGAGGAAATGGGCTGTGAGGGGATTAAATGGATTGTCCAAGGTGGACACAGTTGTCATGCAGGGCTGGGGCCACTTCCATGTGGTCATGACTGCTCTTTCTAGAACCATTCTACCTCCCTACAAGGTAATTCTTATGCAACAGTTACCATGAGGCAGATTCAGTTCCAGTTGAGACAACTCCATTTAGTTTGGTATCAGCAAAACTCATATCAGAAGAGTCTAGAAATATGTCTGCATCAGTTTACAGTGCTAAACAGTATTGATGCTTCTAAGGAAATCTGTAGGACTCTTTGTTTGTTATCATTTTCTACAAGTCTTGCTGTATTTGAGGGAGCTGGTTGTTTCATGTCTTAAGGGTGGTGTAGACTTTATGAATCTGAATCTCCAAATAGAATGTACTGAGAGTTGGGGGCCTTACTGGCCATAAAGGTGAAGTCTCTGTTTATCATACATCATTTTCTTTGAAGTTCTATGGCAACTGATTCCCTTCCCTCTTTCCTTCCTTTCTCTCCTATCTCTCTTCCTCCTTTCCCCCTTTCTTTCTCTCCATCTCTCTCTTCTTCCTCCTCTTTCTTTTCATCTTTTACTTCTTATTGCCTCTCCCCTCTCTGCCTTTCCTGCTCCGATGGAGAAATGGTTGGGAGTGAATTGTCAGGATGAAGGTATAAGATATATTTATGGTTCAATCAATGCTGATTGCCTTCAAATAAAACTTTTATTTACTGGCCCCCTAGACCAAAAACGAATAAAACAAAGGAAAAACTCAACCCAACTGTTAGAAAAAGGTTTGTAACAAAGACAATAAAGTCGTCTACTTAAGACTGTGAAACCCTCAGTTCCTAATGGCATTTTAATGAAAAAAAGTGTGATCACAGATGACATGGTCATAAATTAGATAAGATTTATGTCTACTTTCTCCCTGCAACCTCACAATTTTAAGACTAGATCTGGGACTCTATAGGGTAGGAAAAGGGGCAGCAGAGTTATTGAACTTTCCCAAGTTAAAAAGCACGACCAAGCCTTTCAAGTATGACATTTTCCCTGGCTGTCCTAAAGACTGTAGACATGGTCTTATAAGAATAATGTTGTTGTTGTTCAGTTACCCTGTTGTGTCCAACTCTTTGCCACCCCACGGACTGCAGCACGCCAAGCCTCACTGTCCCTCCCCATCTCCCAGAGTTTGACCAAGTTCATGTTGGCATAATACCATTTGTTATAGGCCAGAGGACAGAAATCCATTTGGATTTGATTGTTAGAACCAAAACAGAATTAGTTCTGGTCAGGCTAGTAGAAAAAGGAATTAATCCTAACAAACTGGAAGAGTGTAACTAAACTTTGGGGGCTTCTGAGGTGGTATTAGTGGTAAAGAACCTGTCTGCCGATGCCTGATGGCACAACTAAAGCAACTTAGCAGCAGCAGCAGCAGCCAGTGCATGACATGCAAGAGACATGGGTTTGATCCCTGGGTCAGGAAGATCCCCTGGAGTAGGAAATCGCAACCTGCTCCAGTACTCTTGCCTGGAAAATTCCATGGGCAGAGGAGCCTGGTGGGCTACAGTCCATGGAGCTGCAAAGAGTCAGATGCAACTGAGCACACACACAGAACTAAGCTTGTAGCCAAGGAAAGCAAACTCCTAGAGGTTAAAAGACATGAATTCTCCCCATAAAAGGAGAGGTGGGACCTAATCTTTTCCACCAAGTTTATCACAGGCAAGTGTGTGTATGTTTGTGGGTGTGTGTGTATTCATCTTCTCCAGATACATTTTGTTTTTTGAGAGCAATTTAGTCCATTCTGAAGGAGATCAGCCCTGGGGTTTCTTTGGAAGGAATGATGCTAAAGCTGAAACTCCAGTATTTTGGCCACCTCATGTGAAGAGTTGACTCATTGGAAAAGACTCTGATGCTGGGAGGGATTGAGGGCAGGAGGAGAAGGGGATGACAGAGGATGAGATGGCTGGATGGCATCATGGACTTGATGAACATGAGTCTGAGTGAACTCCGGGAGATGGTGATGGACAGGGAGGCCTGGTGTGCTACAATTCATGGGGTCGCAAAGAGTCGGACACGACTGAGTGACTGAGCTGAACTGAACTAGACCCCATTTGATAATACAGAAATAGTTCCAACCATAATGATGTTCAACAATTAAAGACCTATAAGTATTCTCCTGGTTCTACAGAGATTACAGGTGCCATGACCCTCCCTGGCCACTTGGAAATTGTCCTGACAATTGTGTGGTAAGTCTGCTCTTGTGAATTTAGGGTTCTCATCAGATTTGGGGAAGTGTCAATTGCCGAGGTGAGGGCAGAGCTTCGAGCTTGACTGCTTCACTGCTCATCCATACCTTCCTTTCATCCCCTTTCCTGGAGTTCCCATAGTCTTCAGAGCCCATTACACTGCCCACAGCCTTTCTAAAAGTAGAAGGAAGAGTATTTGCTTAGGTGAATTAGGGGAAGTCTGTAGAGGGCCAGTGAAGTTTTTACTGAGCCATATCTGGAAGGATTGAAAAATTAAGTGGATTTCTTTATTTGTGCTTTGTTGTTTCCTTCTATCCTTTTGAAAAAGGAGTCTGTACTAAGGCTCAAGCTGGGGGATGTCTGTTGAGATGTAGAACATCATTTGTAGGACAGAAAGAGCCTGTGGGAGGTAAAGCTCGAACATGGTGGGGTAGACAGACCATTGGGTTGAACTGGGAAGAGAGAGTCTGAGAATTTCATCGAACCAATGACAGGTTTTCGTGACTGGCTGGGTGTGTAATGTGTCAGATGATGAGGATTAGCTGAGAAGTCTAAAGGGATAACTGGTAAGAGGTAACAAAAGTGGATGATGTATCAGATGAAACAATAACCAGAGAGAAGACAGCCCTTTCCCCCATGTGAGGACACCATGAGAAGAGCCTTTACAAAGACTATCGCCTTGATCTCAGACTTTCAGCTTCAGAACTGTAAGAAACTTCTGTTGTTTGTAAGCTACCCAATCTGGGGTATTTTTTCTAGCAGCCCATTTGGCCACCTTATTTCTAGAGTAATCATCATCCTGAACTCAGTTCTGTCATGCATGGATGCTGTTGCACATTCATTTTGGTGAAGGGGGCTCAGACACTTGCTCTGGGGCTGGAGAGGTCAAGCAGGCTGGGTTAAAATCCTCTAGACTCTGCCTCTTCCTCAGATTTTCATGCCTGTTTTCTTGGATGCAAAACAGAGTTAAAAGTGCTACAAAAGTCCTGGGGTCATTTTGAGAATGAAAGGAGTGAATGGAGATGAAATGTTTAGCATAGACCTGCCACAAAGCTGAGTAACTTGAAGTGATGACGTGACTTCAAGTGATCCTAAATTCCATTGGATTACGATTCCCCACTCCCCCATCCAGTTCCATCACTGGCACTGTCTCAGCCAGCAAGGTGTTGGCCTTGACAAGATGCACCACTACCCTATAGTGCCCCGTGCTCCAAAACCGCCTTAGTAAAGCATCGGGAAGTCATACTTGCTGAAAATAATCGTGGTTTTTATGTAGCAGGAAATGGACGCTGTGGGGACAGTTTCCTAAAACAGATGTCCTGTAGGCTAACTTCTTGACTGAATGATTTAGAGAAAGTGACTCAGGTTCCTGAGTTTCCTTTTTCATCTGTAAAATGGGGAAAGAAAACCTGTCTACCCCTCAGGTTATTGGGAGGATGAAAACTAAACAGTGTTTCTGAGGCTTAGGGCCTGGCATGGAGGAGTCACTCTTACCCTGCCTGTCACCTTTTGAAACCCAGCCCTGGCTGATGTGCAGAAGACATTCCTCCGGTTTTTATTCAAAACACTGTAGTTTTGTTAAAACTCAAATACCTAGGGGAAGCTTTTATTTATTTATATTTTGCATCCCCAAACACCCATTTTCTCAAAGGGAAATGGAATCTGTCTGGTTTTGATTCATTTACACTCAACTTGTTAGTATTGTTTTGTCAGCTCCAGCCAATATCCAAGTAGCCTTTAGAATCTTTTTTAAAGGCTGTGTTGCAAAGTCTAGGAAGTTTATTTTTCTCTTTCTTCTTTTTCAAAAAAGTGCTAAAAGAAAACTGGATTTTAGCACCAGTTTGAATTTGGGTTTATCCTCAGTGTAAAACTGGCTTCCAACAAATTTGGTAAAAGGATACTTTGCCATTCCTGGTTTGAAGATTTCAGCTCAATTTCAGTTACTCATGAAAAATGTTTTCATATTCCGAGCCAAGAGCATGTCTGTGTGTTCTATTACTGTTTTACAAGATCATGAAATTATCCCCTCTTCAGAACTTTTGGTTTGCCACTGAAATGATATAATGAAGACCTTTGCTTTATATTTGCATGGTATTGGTTTTGCGTTGACCCTATCTTCATTGATTTGGTAGAGGGTTTTGGTAGAAATTGGTAAGAAGTTTCATTCATGTAGACAGACAAGAGAAATAACATGTAATTATCCAGACCTATACTCAACAAGAAGAAAAACAGAAGGGAGTCGGACGGTACCCTCAGTGCAAAGGGTTTCTCAGAGATTTCTAATGAGAAAGACACCAGTCCTGCTCTCTACCGTATCATTTTACCCACCAAGCCGGTATAGTAAACACAACCTCAAGACAATACCACTTACTTTCCATTGTGTAGTAATAGGCTTCGTCTGCTATTCCTAGGCTAACAATTGTTCATTGTTCACTCTGCTTCAAGGTTTAGAAATTGAATTTTCTCTCTAGTTCCCAGGGGAAACAGCAAGACTGAAAACAAACAAGGAGGTAATTTCCACATGTGCAGCAGCCATTTCATTTGCCAAGGGTCTCAGATTGTATATTTGTGTATCTTAAGAGATGAGTTTGCAACAGCTTAGATTCTTATATAAATCTCAGAAAGAAAATAACATCTCCTCTTGAATTTGCTTTCAGCTGCATTTTCTGGGCAGACGTAGTAAGCCTTGGCAAGTTTGACTTGAGTACTCATTTCCAGGCAAGGAATGTGTATTTCCGTTTTCATAAGAGGAATAGTAAATTTCAGTCTTCTATCCTTCCACTTTGCTACTGTCTGGAGGCAGTAAGGAAATGTCATACTGATGATTTTTTTAATCTCCACCTTGCTTATGAGTATTTTAAGGTAGATAAGGGAGACATATAAATATCAAATCAGTTTTCTTTGCACCTGTACCTAAATTTTCACATAGCCAAAATAGCTACAGAATATTTGAGCAGAGGAATTAAACAAACCTTGAAACTCTGCCTTGTCTAATTTAGCTAGGTCGGTCCAGCCCGGTGGGGGCCTGCCCACTCAAGGCAAAAAGATGGGAACGAAAACTCCCCAAATACCAACAGCAGTAGGGTGTGGAAGGAGTAGAATTATGTTTATGGTTTGTCTGTTTTCTTTTCTGAATTCTTATGCAATGAATGTATTTGTATCTGTAGATCTTAAGGTTGTGTTTACCATAAAGACGAGCATATGTATTTGTTGTTGTTGTTGTTTTTTAAGAAATCAAACTATATGGAAACATAAAGAATGAAATGTACAAGTTCTTGTCATTCATCTCCTAATCACATTCTCGTCTCTAGAAATCAAATTTGGTTTTGTGAGTAAGCTTCTAGACTTTGTTATATATGTGTAATTGTCAACATTGCATTGAAAGAGTAGAATGGGATAAAGTACATATAGGAAACAGTTTTCCCTTACTATCTCTATCAACAGTGATAGGCAGGTTCACTGTAACTTTCCTGGACACTCATATATAATGATAAAACAATTCCTCCAGTCGTTTCAAGTCCCAGTTGTAGTCCCCAGGCTCTCTGGCTGTCTGTACACATGAAGGGTTCTGCCAGCTTGGGGGCATCCTTTGACAAAAGATGCAGGTGCTACTGGCGAGAATGAAAGCTAACTCCTGGAGCAGGAGTGTGAATACCATCACATGACTGGAAGGATATGAGCGAGGAGTGCTGACAGCATCTCTACAGGTGGGGGCCTTTAAAAATGATCCTGGCTGGCGCTCTCACATGTGGTCCAAGCAGAACCCAGTTTGGTGGCTCTTAGGAGGAGTGCAGTCTGCTGAAATGCAACACACTCTGTGCCTGGGACTTCCTATGCTACTGGATCCAGCCTCTTGCCAGTAGATGAACTTGGGTCATGGACTGGTCAATACTCCTATACACTCCAGCATTCTGAGCAATCTCCTTGAAACTCCCCTTATTTAGACGGAGGTAAAGGTGAAAGCACCACCCCAACATGTCCTTTCAAAGAAATTCTTTCTCAGCTTTGTCAATTGCAGTCCTTTTATCCTCTTGAGATGGGTGATGTAGTGGGTGCCTCCTTTGCATGTCCTGTTTCATTTTGAAAGGTGAGAACACTGATCACCTATTGTTTTATTCTGAGTTGCTTGGAGCCTTAGACAAATCTGAAAAAGAGTCACACTTTAACATCTCATTACATACCTAGAAATTTTATCATTTCCATAAATTGGAACATATTAATGTTCTGCAAATCACTGTCTTAGTTATCTAGCAATCTTTTCATGTCCAATAATATTGAACAGCCTCATCATTTTAATGAAAGCAAAATAGTCTATCAGGTAAATCAGCTGTAGTTTAGTCATTTCCCTATTGATGTTGAGCCATTTGCCTATTGAGGCTGTTTTTAATGTTTGGATCTTATAAATAATGCTGCTATCAATATTTCTATATTCACACTTTTTTTTTTTTTTGCATGTGTGTACACATGCAAGTATTTTGCCTAAAACAGAGATGGGACAGTAAATCAAGGGGACTTCCCTGGTGGTCCAGTGGTTAAGAATCCACCTGCCAATGTAGGGGACATGGATTTAATCTCTGGTCTAGAAGATCCCACATGCTGTGGAACAATTAAGCCTGAAGCCCTCACACCCTAGAGCCCTCACAGTAAGAAAAGCCATCATAATGAGTAGCCCGTGTATCACAATGAAAAGTGGCTCCCACTTGCTACAACTGGAGAAAACCCATACACAGCAATGAAAACCCAGTGCAGCCAAAATAAAGAAACTTAAAAACAATTAACTTCTAAAAAAGTAAAGCAAAGGATATAAAAGGTAGGGACCAGAAAATTTTTGCTAGATATTTCCAAAGTGCCTACACAAGGGTTGTATAAGTTCTCTACTTTCTCCAGCAGTGCCTAAGAGTGCCCATTTCCCTGCAACCTCACTGAATGTTTTCACTGTTTTTAATCTTTGCCATTTGGGGGAGCCAACAGTGATCTCATTATTATTTTATTCCATATTCCCTTGGTTACTAATGAGGTGAGCTATCTTTTCTCATGTTTGTCCATGTGTGTCTGTGCTCTTAGAATCACGTATCCTTCTCTAGTTTGGAGTTCTAAGGCCTTTACCAACCTCCTCTAGTTCTAAGCAAGAGGGAAATGGTGAAATGATAAAGGAAACACTGTAGATTGGTGAGAACCTGGCCCAGCTCCATGAGGACAAGAAATGGCAGAATTTCTACCACTCAGATTTTATCACCTTTTTTTTTTTCCCCCAAAACTCTTTGCAAGTCTGAATCTGAACCATAGGCCACCTTTTTTTTTTCCCTCAAATTGACACATATAATTAATTAGTAAACTTTCAACCGATTTTTTGTATCTAAGAGCTCATGCAAACTTTGAATCTTAAACCCAAGTAGTTGCATGCATGCTTTTCACCTCTTGGCTTTTATTTTACACACATTAAAGATTACTCAAGACACATTGGGTTTAGAGGAAGAACCAAAGGAGATTATTTAGGAACACCCAGCAGCCATGGCAACATAGAAGGAACATGTACTCTCCTCAGAAATATTCCACTTACAGGTAATGACATTCGTTTGCCAAACAGCCCCAAGCTAGCCCAAGAAAGAATAGACAGATGGTTTGAGGTGTGTCAGGAATAGGATTTACAAAATAAGATTATGGTTATGCTGGAAAGTAACAGCAATCATGGTAAACAGATGGAACAGACACCCTTTTTGCCATGGGGCAGAGGAAGAAAGGGGTTTTGAATTGCTGCATGAGAATTAGAGCTGGCTCACCCAGACACATAGTTCTCTGGGTTTTATAGATTTTGTAGGCACCATGTAGACCATATGACAGGCCTCTAGTTGGGTTTCTTCAGATCTGTAGCAGGGGACTTGCATTCAAGTTGTAGGTGTCTTTGATGATGTTGGCCCTCTTTTAGTTGTGGTTGGCATAGTAATCTAACCTTTACTACATGAACATCACTATCATACCCCTTGACCTGTCATTTGAGAGGACACTGGAGAGAGCCAGCCTGTTTATTCCTGAATGTGTATTTGGCTGCTTCAGTTAGATTTACAGCAGAGGAGGGTACTGAATATTTCCCATGTATGACTGGCCTATTTTCTCATTAGTGCAAATCATGGGCTTTGAAGGTATAATGAATGAGTCTGCCTCTGCCATGAATTTAAAATCTCAGACTTCTCCTTTCCAATTCAACTAATTGTATAGGAATGTATAGAAACATAATGTTTCCTCTTGGGAGTATTTTGGCATTTTTCAAGGGAAAAGAGAGAGGTTGTCAATGTGGATTTGCTGGTAACGAGAAGGTGGTCACAAGGAAAGACTGGAGATCAGAAACCTTGGTATGCAGCTGAGCCTTCCTTACTGGTTAGGAACTGTCCTCATGTAAGCAAAGGGTGGGTTTTGCTTTTAGAATATATTTCCATTAGTCCTAGAATTTGACAGCTAGCTCCCAATGGCAGCCCGCTGCAAAGCATGTGAGGCCTCCAAGTTGGCACGCTGATGTCTGACTAATGGGGAAAATTACCCAATGAGAATTAGCAATCTTGCATCATCGATCAAAATTCTTACATTACCTTTCATGTGGGTAGCAGAACAAGACTTCCAAAAGGAGTTAGGACTGGTTTTAACATGGCCTGTTGGTCACTAAGACAGGAAATATTTAACATGAATCAGACTCATTTGAAATAATTTTGATCTGTCTTGGTCCTAAGTTTCCCAGTGTTAGTATTATTGAGCACTCATTTAGCCCTTTAATAATGTATTGAAAAAAATGTGCCCACTCATCATTCCTGGATAGATATAACTGGCACAACTGGCCTGATTTCACTCTATTATGCTCTTTATTTGTAATAGACTTTTCAACCTAACGCTTTTGGAGAAGCGGAGTCTCTTAAATGTTAAATTAAGAAAACCAGTCCTGGCCTACTAGTCCAAAGAACAGCATTGCTATCAAGGGCTGAATTGATCCCAGATGGATTCTGGAATGGGAGAATTAACGATTACATAAAATGACCTATATCTGAATTACATAGTGGTGACCCTCTAGAAGAGGGCTTGACCCACAGTCACATGTGTTCTCAGAGTTGGGGCTTAGACACAATCTGCTGCGGACTTTGGATGCATCAGGTGGTTAAAATGATTTGAAAAATATTAAGGTAAGCTCGTATTGGAAGATGGCACAATTTGAGAACAAATACAGCAACTGAGGCAGTAAACTTGGCTTCTTCAACACTGATGTCAGAAACGACAAGCTGAGTATCTAGGATTCAAGTGGCTTATCTTCTTTATCCTGTCTTTTGAGACTGTGTTGAGCAAACATTCTTTTGTGCGTTTGCTGCCATGTCTTTTGGTAATAATAAGAGCTGAGCAGAGGAAGACATGGCTGTGGCTTTCTGACCCCTTTCTAACCAGGATGGTAAATATGACAGTGGTGAAAACACCCAGAGTGCTTCTTTATTTATCTCTCCATGGGAAGTCGTAAGATTGAATGGAACCTTCATTTAGTGTATTCCACTGATGGGAAGATATACAAACAAAGCCAAACTCACAGGAGCTGTCCTGGATCATAGGCTCCACTTCCGATCCCAGGTAGCTGGAGGATACTGAGCAGACAGTGGAATTAGATGGGGCTATCTCTTCATTACTCTGCTTGTAAGAGACATATGAACTATGTACTTAGCATAGATTTTGTGGGACGTAGGCTACAAATTGTATCAGTCAGTTCAGTCTCTCAGTCGTGTACGACTCTTTGTGACCCCATTAATTGCAGCACACCAGGCCTCCCTGTCCATCACCAACTCCCGGAGTTCACTCAGACTCACGTCCATCGAGTCAGTGATGCCATCCAGCCATCTCATCCTCTGTCATCCCCTTCTCCTCCTGCCCCCAATCCCTCCCATCATCAGAGTCTTTTCCAATGAATCAACTCTTCGCATGAGGTGGCCAAAGTACTGGAGTTTCAGCTTTAGCATCATTCCTTCCAAAGAAATCCCAGGGCTGATCTCCTTCAGAATGGACTGGTTGGATCTCCTTGCAGTCCAAGGGACTCTCAGGTCTTCTCCAACACCACAGTTCAAAAGCATCAATTCTTCGGTGCTCAGCCTTCTTCACAGTCCAACTCTCACATGCATACATGACTACTGGAAAAACCATAGCCTTCGCTAGACAGACCTTAGTCGGCAAAGTAATGTCTCTGCTTTTGAATATGCTATCTAGGTTGATCATAGCTTTCCTTCCAAGGAGTAAGCGTCTTTTAATTTCATGGCTGCAGTCATCATCTGCAGTGATTTTGGAGCCCAGAAACTAAAGTCTGACACTGTTTCCAAATTGTATAGGAATGTATAAAAAATGACCAAGAACCAAGGTTGGAATGGGGGTCAGATGAATTCTAGCAAAATGCTTTCCTTTCAACAAATTCTGTTATGAAGTCCAAATGGCCATTTTGAGCACCTCCATGATGTACAGGAATCATGTGGCTTGGGGACACTCCCTCACCCAACACACACACACGCACACACACCCACACGTGTGCACACATACATATATACTTCAGCGCAGACCAACCACTCTGTGAATTAAGATTTCTTAGAGAAGATTTATAAGTCTTAGGTCAATAGATCATCATGCAACTGAGGCTGCACATAAGAATTGTCTGGAAGCATTTGGGGGAAAATAAGACCAATTCCCTTAACCTCATTCTAGACCAATTAAATCAGATTCTCAGGGCAATGAGGTTTGGTTTGTTTGTTTGTTTGTTTGTTTTTAATGCTCCCCAGGTGATTTTAAAATATGACTAGGGTTGAGACCCATTTTTTCAGGTAGTATGCTGAAATGGGTTCCCTGACACTCTTTCTTCTCTTCCAAGTTTATAAGAATTTTCTGTTAGATTCTAGGTTCCTTGAGGGAGAGGTGGGCTTACATAGCTTTTTGCTTCCAGAGCATCTAGCTTCCAATGAATAATTGTTTTGTGAGTGACTTCACATCAGAAAGGGCACCCAGTTCTAGGGCTGCTTCATCCATTCATTAGCTGGGTGACCCAGGGATAGGGTAGCCAGATAAAATACAGGCTATCTAGATACATCTGAAATTTAGATGAACAATGAATGGCATTTTAGTATACATGTTTCCCATTCAGTGTTTTCACATGCATTTTTATTTGCTAAATCTGATAATCCTACCCAGGAGTGTCTTCTTGGTCTCAGATTATTTGCTTCTAAAATGAGGAATGCAGGCTTCAGAGGTTAAATTATTTCATATGGAAGGTAAAAAAAAATGTAAGAAATCAGAATTACTTCTAAGTAGGGGTAAATTTAAGTTGAAATGTGGCAGATTCTTTCATTTAGGTTTGTAAAACAAGTTTTTCAATGGGTACACATAATGGTAACGAAACCAGTAGACACAATGGTCATTATGAAAGTGCTGCTTTTCCTCCACTTAGTGATGTTCATTCGGATTTCAAAGGGCCCCTTCAGGTTAACAACGAGCTGTGGTCTTTTTAGTTTCTCTTAAAGACTGGAGACGTTTGATTTTGAAAAGCCTTTCTCTCAACAGTTTTTTAACTTCAAAGCACACAGAAGGTCTCTGTAGTCCACTTGGTGGAGAGCACTTTTTCACAGGCATATGAAAATGTTTGTATCTTTCAGACCTAAACTTAAATATCATTGTGTGTCTGCATTTGTGTATGTGAAAATTCGTCCCCTTTCATAAACTTCCACAATAAGCAGCAACTTTTGGAGTCCTAGTACCTTATTATACAGTATTTATTATACAGTATTTGCACACACACAATTATCTAATGCTAAAATGAGGTAAATACAGATTACACCCTAAGGCAATTTCTGTAAGTTGAAGAATCATTAAAATTGGAATTGCCAAATGAGTTTTTCCATGTCTTAAACTTCATGGAATGGATTGAGTCAGATGTCCAGGAAGGTAATTAGCACATTATTAAAAAAAAACAATTGCAACTTTTATGGGGCAAAGATATTCCTAGTTTTACCCAACATTAATTTAATACTGTGGAGTCGGGAAAGTCTTCGAAGGAGGTGTGCTTGGTAAGGTCACCAAAGGGAAATTTGAAGAGTTTTTGGACTAAAACTGAAATTGTGTGAATTTTATAAATATAGTCAACAGGAGAAATACTAAAATGTGAGAGTATAAAAAATGAGTTTCATAGTATCTCACAGATACTGCCATTTTCTGTGGCTTTCATGGCAAAGTCACTTGGAAAATAGAAATCACTGGATTTGCAAGTTTGTTTCTCTGTTCTCCAGTTTTCCTTCCCTCCTTCACTTAGAAGCTCTTAGGGAATGAGCACTTCCTGATGATTCTTCTTATCCCGACTGCATCCTCAGTGGACAGTTTATTTATATGTTTAAAAGACTGAGTGATTGATTTTTGTTTTATTTTTGCCTGTGCTGGGTCTGCACTGCTGTGCGCGGGCTTTTTCTCTAGCTGCAGCAAGCAGGGGCAATTCTCTGGTTGTAGCGTGCAGGCTCTCATTGTGGTAGCTTCTCTTGTTGTGGCCCAAGGTTCTAGAGTGTGCAGGCTCAGTTATTGTGGCACACAGGCCTAGTTGCTCCATGATATGTGGAATCTTCTAGGACCAGGGATGCAACCCATGTCCCCTGCATTGGCAGGTAGATTCTTAACTACCAGATCACCCCCAAAGTCCTTCAGTGGACAATGTATAATGCTTCCTCACTGGCTTTCCCCCTTCTCTGGTATTCCTTGGAACCAAACACCACAGTGGGCTGAGGGATATCCTACTCCTCTCAAAAAGATTCTAGTCCTTGCTATTTTGTTTTATTTTAGTACTTGTACTTCTAACAAATTCTGCTCCAGAAAACATTACACAATGCTAATGCTGAGCCTTGTGTCAAGCATTTTATATGCATGACCTCATTTGCTCTTTAGAACAATCTTATGAAAGAGGCAAAATTACTTTCAGTTAACAGATGAGAATTTTGAGGTCAGTAGAAGTTGAACACTGTCTCTAAGGTCATGTGGGTGGTAAGGGGCACCTGTAGAATTTGGACCCAGGGCTCTGGATTTCTTGACTGCTATGTTATAGTAAGATCTTAGTTTTATAGTGAATATGACAACATTTATTTAAAAATGATGACTATTATTCTTATGGTAACATTCAAATTACAAACAAATCACTCTTCGTTCTTCCTAAATATCAAACAACTCTGTAATCAATACTCCAATACTTTGGCTGCCTGATGTGAAGAGCCAACTCATTCATTGGAAAGGATCCTGATACTGAGAAAGATTGAGGGCAAGAGGAGAAGGGGATGACAGAGAATGAGATGGTTGGATGGCATTACCAACTCAATGGACATGAATTTGAGCAAACTCCGGGAGATGGTGAAGGACCGGGAAGCCTGGTGTGCTGCAGTCCATGGGGTCACAAAGAATCAGACATGACTTAGCAACTGAACAACAACAATGAAATCAATTGGTATTTTAATTCAGAAATCTGAGCCTTAGTCCAACTCTACATGTTCTTAAGATAGATCTGAAATATGATAGAACAAATGAACATTTTACCTCTTCTCTCCTCACTTACAGGGCCCTCCACTAATACATGGGGCTTCCCAGGTGGTGCTAGTGGTAAAGAACCTGCCTGCTGATGCAGGAAAATGTAAGAGACACAGGTTCGATCCCTGGGTCAGGAAGTCCCCTGGAGGAGGGCATGGCCACCCACTCCAGTACTCTTGCCTGGAGAATCCCATGGACAGAGGAGCCTGGTGGGCTAAGATCCATAGAGTCACAAAGAGTAAGACATGACTGAAGTGTCTTAGCACACTGCTAATATATATGATCAAAAAGGGGGCTTCTGTCCCCTTGCAGAAGCTTTGTGCCAGGATGCTCCCTGGACAAAGGAGTGTTCACTAGATCTTAAGCTCTAGTTATCCTCTTGACTTAGGCCAAAGGTAAATGTGGAGTGAGATGAGTCAAGGACTCTAAACAAATCACATTTCAGATAATTATTGAGATAGGAATATGTGCATTTCATGTGTTCTAATTTTGAGAAGCAGGATGTTATTGATAAAGGAGAACTCGAACAAATATTGAAGGATAAAGCCATTAGTTCTTGGACAGACCTCCTGGGCTGTATGTCATAGTTCTCATCTGTCCCCTTACAAGAGCCCCACAGTGGGAGGGCACACCAGGGCTTCGTTATATCAGAGCAGGCTGTTGCCGAAAAGCACACAGCTTCTCCACATCCTTTGCTCTCTCTGTATCTACAGTCCTTGCTGAAGCTCCCTTCTGCCCTCTGACTGATTTCAGTCAGTCAGAAATCTGACTGACTAAATCTAATAAATAAATATAAATCTGATTTATAAAATTGAGATATGAACACATACAAGGAGAGGGTGCTGTTATGCAGTGAAAAACCAATATCAGAGGAGTGATAGAGAGCAACCCAAGTATCCATTGCTGTAGTTCTAATCATTTAGAAGATCTCAGCCTCAAGCAGTGAGGAGCAATGGGCCTGAATTGCCAGGAAAGGAGGAAGACTTGGGGAGGGGGATCCATAAAAGCCCTAATCTGCTTAGGAAGCCCCAAGTTTTAAACTTCTGTTTAAACTCTTGATAAGATGTTCAACTTGTCTGTTGTTCCCATGGAACTTCATTCAGTGATCTGCACATCCTCCGCTTACATCTCCCTTGAATAATGCTCAGTGCACAAAGTGTTAAGCAAGGCCAACTAAAAATCCTCATCTGATTTCTCCTTGGACTCTCATGTGAATAGAACAGATGTGACTCCCAAATATGAGGATAACGAAGGCACCAAAAGAGTGTTCTGATTGCCCATTATACTTGGATCTGGAAGGACTTGTAAAAGAACTTAAGGTATTTTCCCTCTTCAACCACATATATAAAGAGTGTCCCAAAGCTCTAGGCCAGGGTGTTACAGGGAAGGAGTACTGTAACTTTTAGGGGCTTTCAGTCACTCTAATTTTGGACACATACCTTACAACATACAGGAGGCATGCCGGAATTAGTGCTCAGAAATGCCCTGGCTGACATGTCTCGTGGCTTAATTACAGCAATGCACACCCACAGCTCAGCACTAGTGTCTGGAATTACTCCCATAGCTATATCTGCCTCAGATTTCTAGGTGATTCAGCCCAGAGGTGGGTACTGAAATGCTGTACCATTATTACAGTTGTCCTACCAGTAAGTTCATTTCAACTCTTAGGAGTGCTCAATAAATATATCCAGAAGTCCTATACCTTAATTCTAATCCACTGTTTTATAAATTGTAAGTTGCAACCCATTAATGGATTTGAAATCAACTGGATGATTTATTACCTGTGTTTTGGGAGAAATGACATTGACTAGAACAGAGTAGTCAATATCAAAGTGGACTATACATAATAAAGGTGAGTATTGTTTCTTGAAATTTCCTCTATATTCCATCCAAGACATAGCATTCCATCTAAGACATGCATTTTTCATCATAAATCTCTTAAATCAAGATGAGTTAAAAGACTCTTACTCCTTGGAAGATAAGTTATGACCAACCTAGACAGCATATTAAAAAGCAGAGACATTACTTTGACAACAAGGGTCCATCTAGTCAAAGCTATGGTTTTTCCAGTAGTCATGTGTGGATGGGAGAGTTGAACTATAAAGAAAGCTGAGCACCAAAGAACTGATACTTTTGAACTACAGTGTTGGAGAAGACTCTTGAGAGTCCCTTGGACTGCAAGGAGAGTCAACCAGTCCATCTTAAAGAAAATCAGTCTTTAATATTCTTTGGAAGGACTGATGCTGAAGCTGAAACTGCAATAATTTGGCCACCTGATGCAAAGAACTGACTCATTTGAAAAACCCTGATGCTGGCAAAGATTGAAGGTGGGAAGAGAAGAAAATGACAGAGGATGAGATGGTTGGATGGCATCACTGACTCAATGGACATGAGTTTGAGTAAACTCCAGGAGTTGGTGATGGATAAGGAGGCTTGGCATACTGCAGTCCATGGGATTGCAAAGAATTGGACACGACTGAGCGACTGAACTCAACTGAAAACCCTAAAGCATCTTGCATTTGACTCCAGATTTCTTTTCTGTCTTCAAATCCTAACTACTTTCCTTGAGTTCAAGTATTACCCTTCCCCGAAACCTGACTCCAACTGTAGAATATTCCAACAGAATATTCCAGTTTGCAGGCTTTATGTAAGTGGAATTATACAGGATGTGCTCTTTTGTGTCTAGCTCCTTTTGAAAAGGTTTTTATTATCATTGTTATTTTTTGGCTGTACTGTGAGGCATGTGGAACTTCCCTGACCAGGGATCAAACCTGTGCCCTCCACACTGGAAGGGTGCAATCTTAACCACTGGAACACCAGGGAAGTCCATGTTTATGAAATTCATCCCTAGTTTTGCACATTCTTGTGGAGCATTCATTCTCATTGCTGTAAAGTATCACATTTTTGTGAATATACCACAAATTAGTCCTCCATTCAACTACTGAGGGTATCTGGGTAGTTTCTACTATTTCAAATAGAGCTGCTGTGAACCTCCTAGTACCTTCTAGGATGTATACTTAGGAACAGAAACAATGAATGATGTGTGTGTGCTTAGTCACTCATGTCCACATATTGGAGAAGGAAATGGCAACCCACTCCAGTGTTCTTGCCTGGAGAATCCCAGGACGGGGGGAGCCTGGTGGGCTGCCGTCTATGGGATCACGCAGAGTTGGACACGACTGAAGCCACTTAGCAGCAGCAGTAGCATGTCCACATCTTTGTGATCCCATGGACTGTAGACTTCCAGGCTCCTCTGTCCATGGGATTCTCCAGGTAAGAATACTGGAGTGGGTTTCCATGCCCTCCTCCAAGGGTTCTTCCCAACCCAGGGATCAAACTCAGGTCTCTTGCATTGCAGGCAGATTCTTTACTGTCTGAGCCACCAGGGAAGCCCAAGAATCTAATGTCTTAGGGAATATATATTCATCTTTAACAGATTTGGAAAATGGATTTTTCATTTCAGTCAGTCTGGTGAATGTGTAATAGTATTTCATGTGGTTTGAATTTGCATCTCCCTGATGGCTAATGGAGTTGAGAATCTCTCCTGTGCTTGATTTTTTGGATGGATAGCTTATTTTGTGAGTTGTCTATATAATTTTATATCGGGTTTTCTGTCATTTTCTTCTTACTGATTTCTGAAGGTTTTTTTAATTGTTAAAAAAATTTTATCTATTTGACTGCGCTGGCTCTTAGTTGTGGCACATGGGATGTTTTAATTCCATCATGTAAACTCAATTGCAGCATGTGGGATCTAGTTCCCTGACCTGGGATTGAACCCAGGCCCCTGCATTGGGAATGTGGAGTCTTAGCACTGGACCACCAGGGAAGTCTCTGAAAGTTATTTTGGATGTGATTCCTTTATCAGATGTATGTAATTACAAGTATCTTTTCCACTGTGGAGTTGCCTTTTCTCTTAATATTGTCTTTTGATGAACAGGTCCTCTTAGTTTTAATATTGTCTAATTTATCAACTTTATATTTAAAGTTCTTTGTGTCCTCTTTAAGAGCTTCTTGCTTACTCTAAAGTCATGAAAATATTCTCCTGTGTTTTAACAGTTTTAGAAAAGGTCCAACTCCTCCTTTTCTGCCTTCTCTTCTTATCTTTACTTTTCTTTCTCTCTACAACTTCCCCTTTACCTGGTTCTCCCTTCTTTCTTTTTCCCCTCTGGTTCTTTGTCCAAATAAGCAGCATAAGAAATCTTTCATCTTTTCATTATGAAAATCAGATTCGTCCTCTGCTTAAAATATTCCACAGTCTACCAAAGCTTTCAGGATAAAGTTGGAATTTCTTAGCTTAGAAGCAAAGTCTATGATGATCTTTCTCCTCTCCACCCCTCTGGCCTCCCTTGGCTAATGTCTCCACGTGAAACATACTCTTCATTCTCTGCATTCCAACTGTATTGTGATATTAAAGTTCCTAAAGATGTCTGTTTTCTTTTGCTTCTGTGCTTTTCCATACGCTGTCTGTCTACCTGGTACACTCTTCCCCCTTTTCTATTTAACTAATTACCATTCATCCTTCAAAACTCAAGTCAACCAAGTTTTCTCTGCTGATCTTTCTGCTCCACACATTTGGTTTAGTTGCTTCCTTTGCTCCCCCAGTGCCCGAGTGTCTCTGAATTATGACATGTATCACACTCTAACTATTGTTTTGCCTGTCTTTCTCCCTTGCTGCAGTCATAATATTCTTGAGAGCAAGGATGGTGTTGTATTTGCCTTTGTGTGTTCAGTGTCAATATGCTCGGGTTGTAGAAGATGCTCAAAAGGCTGAATAAGTACATTTGGAGATGAATGCATCCCTTTTTGTGGGTGAGGAAAATGGTGGATATGAAGTGATAACCAGACCAACATAGAGAAAAAGAGAATTTATTGAGGATACAATGCACTGGCATTTTCTATTATTAAGACCTCTTGACTGAGAGTTCTATGTGGAGCTTTCTCATATCATATTTGTTTTGCTAATAAGCTTTACACTGTTTCTTCTTCTCTGTTCTCTCTGGAAGTTTGTGGTTTCTTTTTAAAGACAACTGATGGATATTTAAATGCTCAGGTAACAGCACTGCATTGCTTCCTTTTCTGTACTCCATGTCTGGAGCATTGCTAACCAGTCATCTATAGTAAGGAAAGATAAATGAAGTAACTTTTGCCAGCTTATGTCTTTCATTTTTTGTTAAATGTTTATGACATATTTTTATTTAATTAATTATGACTCGGCGATATGTGCATGTGGTTTAAAAATCAAAAGGTGAGAAGGATATATAGTGAACAGATTCTTGCTAAAAGTCTCTCTTTTATAAAAATATATATTTTTGGCTGTGCTAGGTCTTAGTTGCTGTTTGTGGGCTTCCTCTAGTTGTAGTGTGGGGGCTTCTCGTTGCCATGGCTTCTCTTTTGTGGAACACAGGCTCCAGGTGCACGTGGACTTCAGTAGTAGCGTCATGTGGGGTCAGTGGTTATAGCTCACAAGCTTAGTCACCCCATGGCGTGTGGAATCTTCCTGGACCGGGGATCGAACCTGTGTCCCCTGCATTGGCAGGCTGATTCTTAATCACTGGACCATCAGGAAGTCCAAAGTCTCCTTATTAGCAGTTACCAAATGTTGGCAATGATGTGGAACAACTAACTGGAATTCTTATATACAGATGATGGGAGTTTAAACTGATATAAACACTTGGGAAAAAGCTGCCTGGAAATACCTACTAAAACTCAAATACCCTTTCCTCGTGGCTCTAACAGTTCCTCAGAAGTGAATATTTCTGAGTCCACCGAAAGGCTCCTAGATTACTACTAGAATACTACCAGCAGCTTTTATGCATCATATCTCTAAACCTAAAATAGTGTAGTGTCCACCAATAGTAGGAGATACATAAATTCTGGTATATTGATACATCATCTATTCATACACAGTGGAATACCACATGGTAATGAAGAACTGCCGTGTGCAGTGACATAGATGTGTCTCATAGACATAATTTCTAGTGAAAGAAGCCAGACATGAAAGATTAGACACTGTATGAATCCATCTGTATTATGATCTAGGTCCAAGGGTAGTTGTCTTTTGGGTCTGAGTATTGACTGGATAGGAGCAGGGGTTGTCTTTTGGACTTCTGGAAATGTTCTGTGTTTTGATCAGGATTGTGGTTATATGGGCAAATACCTATGTAAAAATTCATAAGCAGTTCATTTAAGATTTACACACTCTACTTCAATGGCATAGTAAATAATCAACACACAGACACAAACATTTTACAAAGTCTTTTTCTATATTCCAAGTTCTCCCTAGAAATTACCAGTGTTATCAGTGTTTTAGGTGAATCTTTTCCAGGATATTTTGTGCAGATATAGACAAATGAATGTATATGTACCTGCATGGATATTTACATGTATGTGTGCTTTTTTTCCATTTTATAAACAGATAGTAGCTTTTAATGTGTGCTATTTCATATCTTTCATTTTTTTGCTCAACAATCTTGAAGGTTTTCCAGATGCTAGGGTATTTAAGTTTTATGCATTATAACATAAATGATAGACTGAATTATTCTCTATATGCTGATCAAAAAAGAATGTAGGAAAAACAAAACAAATAGAATGAGTAATGGCAGATGTTGTTCAACTGTGAAGTTTGCTTTGTATTGATTATCTCAGTGTTAATGGCAGCGCTACCCTGGAACTGACTGCAAGGAGATCCAACCAGTCCATTCTGAAGGAGATCAGCCCTGGGATTTCTTTGGAAGGAATGATGCTAAAGCTGAAACTCCAGTACTTTGGCCACCTCATGCGGAGAGCTGACTCATTGGAAAAGACTCTGATGCTGGGAGGGATTGGGGGCAGGAGGAGAAGGGGACAACAGAGGATGAGATGGCTGGATGGCATCACTGACTTGATGGACGTGAGTCTGAGTGAACTCCGGGAACTGGTGATGGACAAGGAGGCCTGGAGTGCTGCGATTCACGGGGTCGCAAAGAGTCAGACACAATTGAGCGACTGAACTGAACTGACCCTGGAACTGACATTAAAGCAAGTTTAGACTTAAAATTGGTAGATAATTTTAAAAATAACCCTTCTGGAGATTTTTAATTTTCCAGTTCTAGTCGAATGATTTGTGCCCTTCTTCAAGTTGAAGTATGGAGTGATGTCTTCATTAAGACACAGGAAATTAAAAACCATTTTAAAGTCTCCTGAGCCCAGGCCTGTTTGGAGGTTCAGGTTCAATCTTGAGGTCCCAGTGAATGTCATGAAGTCATCAGTCGAGCATAATTTCTGAGCACAAGCTGTGCCAGGTGTTGGCAATGATGTGGAACAACTCACTGTGCAATCACCTGGCCTTTGTTCTGTGCACATGGTGCAGGAAGGGCTCTCTTCCTCCTCCTTTGAGGCCAGTGGTTCTATGGGATTAGGGTTCTACCCTCTTGATCTCATTTAACCTTAAGGACCTCCTAAAGACCCTATATCCAAATGCAGTCACATTGAGGGTTCAGTTCAGTTCAGTCACTCAGTCATGTCCCACTCTTTGTGACCCCATGGACTGCAGTATGCCAGGCCTCCCTGTCCATCACCAACTCCCAGAGTTTACTCAGACTCATGTCCATTGAGTCAGTGATGCCATCCAGCCATCTCATTCTCTGTCATCCCCTTCTCCTCCTGCCTTCAATCTTTCCTAGCATCACGGTGTTTTCAAGTGAGTCAGCTCTTCTCATCAGGTGGCCAAAGTATTGGAGTTTCAGCTTCAACATCAGTCCTTCCAATGAACATTAAGGACTGATCCCCTTTAGGATGAACTGGTTGGATCTCCTTGCAGTCCAAGGGACTCTCAAGAGTCTTCTCCAACACCACAGTTCAAAAGCATCAATTCTTTGGTGCTCAGCTTTCTTCACAGTCCAACTCTCACATCCATACATGACTACTGGAAAAACCATAGCCTTGACTAGATGGACCTTTGTTGGCAAAGTAATGTCTCTGCTTTTTAATATCCTATTTAGGTTGGTCATAACTTTTTTCCAAGGAGTAAGTGTCTTTTAATTTCATGGCTGCAGTCACCATCTGCAGTGATTTTAGAGCCCCCCAAAGTAAAATCTGCCATTGTTTCCACTGTTTCTCCATCTATTTGCCATGAAGTGATGGGACCAGATGCCATGATCCTAGTTTTCTGAATGTTGAGCTTTAAGCCAACTTTTCCACTCTCCTCTTTCACTTTAGTTCTTCTTCACTTTCTGCCATAAGGGTGGTGTCATCTGCATATCTGAGGTTATTGATATTTCTCCTGGCAATCTTGACTCCAGCTTGTGCTTCTTCCAGTCCAGCATTTCTAATGATGTACTCTGCATAGAAGTTAAATAAGCAAGGTGACAATATACAGCCTTGACGTACTCCTTTTCCGATTTGGAACCAATCTGTTGTTCCATGTCCAGTTCTAACTGTTGCTTCCTGACCTGCATACAGATTTTCTCAAGAGGCAGGTCAAGTGGTCTGGTATTCTTATCTCTTTCAGAATTTTCCAGAGTTTATTGTGATCCACACAGTCAAAGGCTTTGGCATAGTCAATAAAGCAGAAATAGATGTTTTTCTGGAATTCACTTGCTTTTTCCATGATTCACTGGATGCTGGCAATTTGATCTCTGGTTCCTCTGTCTTTTCTAAAACCAGCTTGAACATCTGGAAGTTCACAGTTCACGTATTGTTGAAGCCTGGCTTTAATTTATGAGTTTTAGGAGGACAGAAGTCAGTCCATAGCAGTTACTAAACCTCCCTGAAAGCTTGTTTCCTCATCTGTAAAATGGGTTAGTGGGAGGGTTGAAAGACTATACTGCCACACCAAAAGTATCTGATATTTGTTTTCTTTGTTGTTGTTGTTGTTTGTTGTTGTTTTACTTTCTTCCTCTGGGAACAAAATCATGAATGTGAAGATTGTCCTGACTCTGGTAATGTGTGGGCTTATTGGTAAAATAAGTCAGAAGGTCCCACAGCATTTAAATGACTTGTCCAAGGTCACCTATTAAGCAGGTTGTAGAAACTGGATGGAACCCTAGATCTCAGGCCCCTCAGGTCTGTGTTACACTACACTGGATGACTTATTTCACTCAGAGGTGACAGGAGTGGGAGAGCTTCTCAGCCGGCTTAGATTTGTCTTGGGTATTTCACAGTCATGCCGCCCCCAGACACATGCAGGCATTATGGGCTGAGGGGAACACTATGTGCTCTATGGAATGCTATCCTTTCATTGGATTAGTGGGCTGGGGCGGCCTCTTTTGCTCTGCACAGGTCTGGCCTCGCAGTATCTAGTTTCAGAAGAGCATGACTGGCTGGCACGCAGGTCAGGGAGACAAGGTTCTGTGGGGGTCACCCATGTCCTTGGGGAAAGGGGATCGTGCTTCTCGCTGGGCAGGAGGCTCTGCACCAACTGTGTTGTAAAGCTCACCAGCTCAGGCAGCTGAAATAATTTGCTCTCTAAGGGCTTTGGGTTTTGAGAGACAATATCTGCGATTGAATGACTCTCTCCTCTGAGCTCCACGTGGCTCCTGTTACCCCATCATTCCAGCCTGCATAAACATTCTCTCTCTAGGCTGGGCCGCTGGGTACAGAAGCCCAAAATGGCTGGTGAGAATGTTTCTCGAGTGATAGGATTTAAGGGGCAGTTGTCCTCAAAGAATCCTCCAGGAGGGTGGCTCTATGCCTGAGCTCCCACCATTGGCAAGGAATTCTTTTGTGTGTTGAAGGCTTCAGGATCGATTCTTGTCATCCCCCTTGGAGACTTCAGGACGACTAGGTAGGATGAGAGGAAGCTGGTGAGTCTGCTATCAGACAATGATGCCCCCCAGAAGGGTGACCCAGAATAGACTGAGGCAAGGTGAGGTTGCAAGACAACCTATTATGAGTTTATCCAACCCCTTTGACTTATAGTCAAGGAAACCAAAGTAAAAAGACTTTTCTGAGGTCACACAACTGGTTAGGACAGAGCCAAGCCCAATATCCAGACATTTGGCTTCTGCTTCTGTCCTATTTATTGGATATACGTAACACTGAAGAAAAAAAGACACAGCAGAAAAATGAGGCCTGGAGCACAGGGAATGGAAGGAGACCAATGACAAACTCCGACTGCCTCGCAGGTGTACCTCAGGGCAGTCCTGGTGTCAGCACTCCTGCAGGAAATCCAGGTATAGCAGGAGTCCTAGTCCAACAGTTCATTCTTACAAAGTTTATCTCTTGAATCATGGGGCTTGCTTTCCTATGGAAACAACAATTTAAATGTTTTAAATGGTGAATTAGGTTCCCCAAGATCTATCTACAGAAATCTATTTAATTCTTGCAATATCTGAAGGGAAATGTTAACAGGAGTATTTCAATTAATCCTGCTTAAAACTTGTCTTTGAACTGTGTTGGAGAAGATTCTTGAGAGTCCCTTGGACTGCAAGGAGATCCAACCAGTCCATTCTAAAGGAGATCAACCCTGGGATTTCTTAGGAAGGAATGATGCTAAAGCTGAAACTCCAGTAATTTGGCCACCTCATGCAAAGAGTTGACTCATTGGAAAAGACTCTGATGCTGGGAGGGATTGGGGGCAGGAGGAGAAGGGGACAACAGAGGATGAGATGGCTGGATGGCATCACCAAGTTGATGGACGTGAGTTTGAGTGAACTCCGGGAGTTGGTGATGGACAGGGAGTCCTGGCCTGCTGCAATTCATGGAGTCGCAAAGAGTCAGACACGACTGAGCGACTGAACTGAACTGAACTGAACTGAAAACTTGTCACACTATGATGTCTATGGGAATATAATACATGATGAATCTTCAATCAGGTTAGAAGAAAGGCATCCAGGAGTGGCTCTTCTAGAACAGAATCTGGAGGATAGGGTGGGATACCAGTTAGGAAGTGGAGTGAGGGGGCAGCCATACCCTCTGAATCTCAACTCTAAAATGAGAAGAGTAGGAATAATGTTGCCCTGCCTACTTCATAGTGATGGGTGAAGGACTGAGTGAGATAGCAAACGGGAGATTGCTTTGAAAAAAATAATGAGAATATTTGTCTCAGATAAGCCCTTTCTAGGTCAGTCACTCCCTAGATGGTTAGGTGGGATGGTCAAGAGAAGATGCTAGAGTGGTGGTGCTATGGGGCTGTGTTTGGGCCTTAGTTAGTAGCAGTAATGATAGTAATAACAGCCATAGTAGTCACAATAAGGGCCTCAGCACCGGCTCAGTGGTAAAGAATCTGCCTGCAAGCCAGGAGATGTGGACTTGCTCCCTGGATGGGGCAGATCCCCTGGAGGAGGGCATGGCAACCCACTCCAATTTTCTTGCCTGGAGAGTCCCATGAACAGAGGAACCTAGTGGGCTACAGTTTGTAGGGTCACAAAGAGTCAGACACGACTGAAGCGACTGAGCACACACTCAGCAGTGACAGTACATTTATTTTCATAGAGAGCTTTCTAGGAGCCAGTTGCAGTCCTGATGCTTTGTAGTATTAATTTGTTATACCCATTGTAATGGCTAATTTCTTGTCTTAATTTGGCTGGGCCACAGTACGCAGATTGGAGAAGGCAATGGCACCCCACTCCAGTACTCTTGCCTGGAAAATCCCATGGGCGGAGGAGCCTGGTGGGCTACAGTCCATGGGGTCGCTAGAGTCGGACACGACTGAGTGACTTCACTTTCACTTTTCACTTTCATGCATTAGAGAAGGAAATGAAACCCACTCTAGTGTTCTTGCCTGGAGAACCCCAGGGACGGGGAGCCTGGTGAGCTGCTGTCTATGGGGTCGCACAGAGTCGGTCATGACTGAAGCGACTTAGCAGCAGCAGCAGCAGAACCCAGATATTTGGTTGTATACTGGTCTAGCTGGTTCTGTAAAGTTATTTTTCAGATGAGATTCATGTTGAAATCAGTAGACTTCGAGGCAAGCAGGGCACCTGCATAGTGTGGAAGTCATCTAGTCAGTGGAAGGCCTTCACATTTCAAGATTCTCCAAGAAAGAAGGAACTGTGCCTGCAGACTGCCTTTAGACTCCGACAAACTCTTGCCTGCCAGCCTGCTCTGTTTTCAGACTTGCCAGCTTTTAACAATGATTGTGTGTGTGTGCGTGCTCAGTCATGTCCAGCTCTGTGAGCCCACGGACTGTAGCCTGCCAGGTTCTTCCTGTCCGTGGAATTTTCTAGGCAAGAATACTGGAGTGGGTTACCACTTCCTTTTCCAGGGGTTCTTCCTGACCTAGGGATCAAACCTATGTCTCATGTCTCCTGCATTGGCAGATGGATTCTTTCCCACCAGTGCCACCTGGGAAGCCACACTTTTAACAATTACCTGAGCCAAATCTTTGAAATCAGTCTCTCTCTATATATACACACACACACACACACTCACTCACTCACACACACACACACACACTCACACACACACACTCACTCACACACACACACTCACTCACTCACTCACACACTCACACACACACTCACTCACTCACACACACACTCACTCACTCACACACACACACACACACACTCACATTTCATGTGTTGTTTCTCTGGAGGACCCTGAGTGATACACCCAATCAACAGCAGAAGAAGGAACATAAACACGTGAAAATAGAAGACGAAACATAGAAACTTTCCTAAGTAAGCAGATATGGCAGAGGCTGGGTTTGTTCACCATACCAGTTTCCTTTTCCCTCTGGGCCACAGCTAGACTACACTTCCCAGCTTCCCTTGAGACAGGTGAGGTCATGTAACTGAGTCTGGTCAGTGGCTGGTGGGTGAGAGTGAAATATACATCTCCAGACCTTGACTCCACACTCTTCCCTGACCTGCTGACTCCAAGGCCCTGGATGCTGGCAGGGTCATGGGATAGAATGAGCCTGAGTCCCTAATAACTGCAGGGAGCTGGGCCTCTTAGCCAAAAGCACACAGGACAGTGACCTGAGTAAGCAGTAAACCTGTGTTATGTTTAGTTGTTGGGATTTGTGGGTTTCTTTGTTAATTATAACAGTTACCCTGACAAATACAGTGATGGAGCTAGAGTCAAATCCAGGCCATCAGGATTCAGTCTGGATGCCTCGTCTCTCTCTACTGATCGCCTTTGTGTTCATTCATCAAGAAGTCAGAGTAGGAAATGTCTCCTTTGCTTTCCCCTGCCTGCTCCAAAAAGCGAGGATGCCTCAGAGGTACAGAGCACCACATCCCAGAGTGGGATGCTGAACACCATCTGTGAGGTGCCCGAAGCTTTTCAGAACAAGTGAGCCCCGGGTATAAGGCAAGAGAGAGGAGGAGGATGGGCACCAAGTATGTCTGTTTCCCAACTTTCTTGGATGTGGCTTTTGTCTTCCCAACAGGGAGTTCCTGGCTCGTTACTAACTAATAAGCAAGGCCTATTTATGCTGGAGTGGACTGTGGAAACACACAGCCTGTTCTGCCCAGTGCCAGCCATTCCTTGCAACTTGGTGCTTTTTTTTCCAAGCTCAGTTCAACAAAGGAGGAATGAACTGTCTCAGGGCTGCCCAAGGAGGCTGGCACAAATGCGTTTTCCACAAAGTTTGCCATCTATAAACAAAATCAAGGTTCAGGGGAATGAGGTCTGCTTTGTTTTCCCTTTTCTGTGTGTTGTGGATGCTCAGCCACACTTATCCAGGACGGTCACCCTGTCCTGTCCACGGTCCAGGGTAGTTACACTCCTTGGATTTTGCTAGGGTCAGAACACCTGGGTGGGCTGGTAACAGATTAGGTTTTTGATGCATTTGAACTGTGGTGCTGGAGAAGACTCTTTGGTCTGCAGGGAGATGCAAACAGTCAATCCTAGAGGAAATCAACCCTGAATATTCACTGGAAGGACTGATGCTTAAGCTGAAACTCCCATACTTTGGCCACCTGATGCAAAGAGCTGACTCATTGGAAAAGACCCTGATGCTGGGAAAGGTTGAAGGCAGGAGGAGAAGGGGGTGACAGAGAATGAGATGGTTGGATGGCATCACTGACTCAGTGGACACGAGATTGAACAAACTCCAGGAGATGGTGAAGGACAGGACTGCCTGCTGCAGTCCATGGGGTTTCAAAGAATTAGACATGACTTAGTGGCTGAAAAACAATAAACTGAGAGTGAATCAAGGAGCTGGCCAGTCTCTTTACCCTACAGAACAAAGAAATGCCTGGAAGGAAACTGAACTGGAAAGGGATATGGTGGTACATCTTCTATTGGAGCCACCCCAGAAACCCTGCCTGTATTTGTATGGAAAGGTGACCTTAAACACAAGCTCAGGTACAAAATCTGAATCTCAAGGCATGTGTTGTCTGGCTGAGACTGTGAGAAGAAGTTGATCAGTTTAAGAAAACACAAAGTTAAACTTAGTTTGACAACTTACAAAATCAAAACATTTTGATCGGCACTTTTCTTTTCAGCTAGTGGTAGTTAGCTTCAGCTTTTTCCTAGTGCATTCCTTTCTAATTAAAAAGAAAATTGGGATAAGTTTTTGTTGAAACTGACTAGTTCATTTATTTTTAACACAGTGACCATTGACTACCTTTGTTTAAATAAAATAATGGTTGATTTCCTCTGGCATAGTAGAACTCAAGTATTTCAAATCAGAAAGCCAGATTTTGGTGCATGGGGTATGTGACATGACAAAGCTTTCCATGTAGCTCTTATCTTTCCAACCTACAACTCTGGATTTTGTTTCTTGGGTTTTTTGTTGTTTGTTTGTTTTCTGCTGGTGGCTTGCTAGACATTTATTGAAGCTTGAGACAACTAAGTTTTTTGATTGCAAAGCAACAGAAGGCAGCTTTGGCCAGTATCAGTTAAATGGAGTTTTATTTATTTATATTAGTAGTCCTCAGCTTTGATGAGAGGGTGGGAGACCAAGTTTAGGAACCACAGGAACCACCATAGGCCCAGGAAGCAGGAAGTGGGAAACACAGCGACAGTCTCTGTCTCCTACCAACAACCAAGTGGCTGGGTTGTTCTCACCACTGCTGCCTCTGCAATGACGGTGAGCTCCACATGTCCCTGCCTGTGGTAGGGCAGAATGCTACAGAGGCTCCAAGATTCCTGTCCCCTTTTTATTCAATGGCACACTTATCTAGGTAGCGATATGAAAGGATTTTTCAGATAGAAGGTCCAAAGTCAGTTGACCTTAAGACATGGAGATTATCGGGATGCACCTGACCTAATCATAAAATCCCTTTAAAGCAGAAGAGGAAGGCATAGGGGGAGTCAGATTCAAAGCATCAGAAGGATGCTATGTGCTGCTGCTGGCTTTGAAGGTGCAGGAGCCTGTACGCCAGGAATGCAGCAAAATGGCTGCAAGGAGCTGAGAGTGACCTGTGGCCAACAGCCAGAAAGAAAACAAGTTCCATAACTGCAGGAAACTAAATTCTGCTAAAAACAGACTGAGCTTAGAAGAGGTGTGTCAGATGAGAACATAGCTGGCCAGCGTCTTGTGAGATCCCATGTAAGCCAGGATTCCCTGCAGGAACAGAACCAATAAGACATACATAGTTAAAGTTGACCTTGAATAACTTGGGGTTAGGGGTGCTGACTTTCCCTATAGCTGAAAATAAGCATATATTATAACTTCATGGTTGGTCCTCCATAGTCTTACATCTGTGATTTCAACCAAACTCAGAACATCTAGTACTAATCAGTTTAGTTCAGTTCAGTTGCTCAGTCATGTCCTACTCTTTGCGACCCCATGGACTGCAGCACGCCAGGTTTCCCTGTCCATCACCAATTCCCAGAGCTTGCTCAAACTCATGTCCATTGAGTCAGTGTTGTCAGCCAACCGTTTCATTTTCCTCTTCTCCTCCCACTTTCAATCTTTTCCAGCATCAGGGTCTTTTCCAATGAATCAGTTCTTCACATCAGGTGGCCAAAGTATTGGGAGTTTCAGCTTCAGCATCAGTCCTTCCAATGAACATTCAGGACTCATTTCCTTTAGGATGGACTGGTTGGATCTCCTTGCAGTCCAAGGGACTCTCAAGAGTCTTCTCCAACACTACAGTTCAAAAGCATCAATTCTTTGGTGCTCAGCTTTCTTCACAGTCCAACTCTCACATCCACACATGACCACAAGAAAAACTGTAGCTTTGACTAGATGGACTTTTGTTGACAAAGTAATGTCTCTGCTTTTTAACATGCTGTCTAGTTTGGCCATAGCTTTTCTTCCACCATCTGCACTTCCACCATCTGCAGTGATTTTGGAGCCCCCAAAATAAAGTCTGTCACTGTTTCCATTGTTTTCCCATCTATTTGCCAGGAAGTGATGGGACAGGATGCCATGATCTTTATTTTCTGAATGTCAAGTTTTAAGCCAGCTTTTTCACTTTCTTCTTTCACTTTCATCAAGAGACTCTTTAGTTCTTCTTCACTTTCTGCCATAAGGGTGGTGTTATCTGCACATCTAAGGTTACTGCACATCTAAGGTTATTTGACATTTCTCCTGGCAATCTTGATTCCAGCTTGTGCTTCGTCCAGCCCAGCATTTCACATGATGTACTCTGCATATGTTAAATAAGCAGGTGACAACTACATATGTATTGAAAAAAGAATTGCATATCTTTAAATGAATTTGAACTGTGAACTCACACAGTTCAAATTCATGCTGTTCAAGAGCTAACTGTATATATAAGAGGATATTTATTGTAGGCATTGTCTCAAGTCATGATGGAGGCTGAATTATATAACCTGCAAGCTGGAGACCCAGGAAAGCTGGGGTGTAATTCAGCCTGACTCTGAAGGCCTGAGAATCAGGAGGCTGATAGTTGTTAAGTCCTAGTCTAAATCTGAAGGCCCAAGAACCAGGAGCACCTATGTCCAAGGGCAGGAGAAGATGATGTCCCAGTTCAAGCAGAGAGCAAGTTTGCCCTTCCTCCAGCTTTTTGTTCTATTTGGGCCTTCAGTTGTGTGATCCCTCCGCACCCCCACCAGACTGGGGAGGGTCATCTTCTTTACCAGTTCAAATGCTAACCTCTTCCAGAAACACCCTTGCAGACACACCCAGAAATCATATTTTACCATCTCAGTGGGCATCTCTTAAGCTAGTTAAGTTAATGTAGAAAATCTGAGCCACAAAATCTGGAGCCACAATATCGCTGACCTTCAGAGTTATGATAATATAAACTAGTGTTGTTTGAAGACACTAAGTTTGTGGTCATTTGCTACACAGCGATTGTTAACCAATATACTGTGTCTGTGTCATTTAGGACTTATAGAGTCTGGGAGACAGTGACTCTTTGAGTGAGATGAGGGCACATACACGTCCCTGACCATACCCATGGGCAGATATTGTATAGATGGCTCGCTCTCTTTGTAGTTGAAAGGTGGGCTCTAAGAACTACCTTCTGTTATGGTTTCACACTGTGGAAAAGAGCTGATTTGCCAACATGAAATTAAGATATGGTTACCAAAAAAGGAATGGGAACTGGATAACCCAGGTAAGCATCTACCACACAGTTTTCCTCAGGGAATGTTCTGGCATGCCTCTGCTTAATCTGGCTTTGGGCAATTTATGGCCAGTTTGCTAACCACACCTGAATTCCTAACACATCCTTTCTTACCCGTGGGCCTCATGTGTAAAATTGGGGGTAATGTATTGTGTCTTAAGTGTCAGTGTTTCAGGATAGGCTTAGATATGTTTGAGAAGTGGAGTGGTGTGAGGAAGGGGCTGTAAGTTTAGGCGTCTGGACAAGTGGATTTTAATTCTCGGTTTTCTGCCGCGTTACTTTGGGCAATCACTGACATGCTGTGAATTTAAGCTGCCTCTCTGAAAACTGAAGGTCTGTGATTAATGAAACCTAGTCTCTTCCAGCTGGAAGTGCTTCTGATTATCTGTATTTACTTGTTCATTAAATAATTATTGAAATTTGCTATGTGTCAGGTTCTAAGGATAGAGCAGTGAGCAAGGCTGTCAAGACCTCTGAAGGCCTTCCCATTACATAGAGGTTATGGAAAACCAAGCTAAAGAGGTAATATTTGAATGGCACTTGGGGGCCTGAGACTGGGCCTACTTTAAGATTATGAACAATGTGTTGATTCCCCGGATTTTGAACCAATATGGTGGGGTATAGTATAGATACAGCCCACGGGCCATATTTAGCTTGCTGCCTGCCTATTTTCACATGGCCCTTGAGCTAAGAATTGTTTTCACATTTTAAATGAAGTTTTAGTTTTCTAGGCCTGCCATAATAAAGTATCACAAACTGAGTGGCTTAACCAACAGATATATTATCTTACACTTAGGGAAGCTTAGTCCAAAATCAAGGGGTCAGCAGGGTCATTTCCTCCTGACAGTTGTGATGGAAAACCTGTCCATAGTTGGTGGTGGCCTCAGGCATTCCTTGGCTTGTAGGTGGTGTTCTCCTGCATCTCACATCTTCTCTCCATGTGTTTCTCTCTCATTATGAAGACATCAGTCACATTGGATTAGGGTCCACTCTAATGACCTCCTCTTAACTTGATGACCTCTGCAAAGATCCTATTTCCTAGCAGGGCCACACTTGTTGGTACTAAAAATTAAGATATCCACCTATCTTTTCGGAGGAGGAGAAGATGCCATTTAAAGCACAACAAATGGGTAAATTTTAAACAGTTACATAACTACAAAATAAATACTCAGTTTTGTCTCTTAGCCCACAAAACCTAAAATATTTGCTGTCTGACTTGTTAGTAAAAAGTTTGTCAGCCTTGGATCTAAATCAGTGGCTCTCAAATTTTAGCCTGCACCTACTGCTTAGAAGGTCTCATATCTAGAATTTTGAGAATTGTGATGCTGATGCTGCTGGTCTAGAGGGTGGTTCCCCGTTTCTGGTCCTTGGATCTGCCACATCATCTGGGGAACTTGGTGACAATACAGATTCCTTATGCCCAGACTCAGTCCATCAGAGTCTCCAGGAATGAGGCCAAAGGTGATTCTTGTATGTAGCCAGGTGTGGAAACTATTGATCAGGTGCAGTTATCTTGATCAGGAGGAACAGCTGATTGGATTATTCTTTTGTGATTGGATTGGTTGCTTGGGCCTCATCTGTCTGTGAGAAGTCAGGGCATTGGGGAATCCCATTTTTCTTGTCAAGACTTGTGTTGAAGGAAAACATCATCAAGAAATGTATGGTCTGAATTCTTCCAAGGACAGAGATCTTTGTTTAGGCTGTTTCATAAATATTATTATCATTAAGTGGCTTGTCAGCAGC
This sequence comes from Nanger dama, assembly GCA_917880005.1. NCBI lineage: Eukaryota > Metazoa > Chordata > Mammalia > Artiodactyla > Bovidae > Nanger > Nanger dama. The sequence goes on from CAKJTW010000040.1 coordinate 3,065,514, forward strand.
TCACAGTAAAAAAGATGTATTGACTGTAAACTCAATTGGAGCCAACAACAGTGTAGGACATCTGCTGAGAGACCCCAGGCCTTCTGGGCTGCTCTCAGAGCTGTTTACAACCCAGACCAGAGAAGGTAACACTGCTCTGTATCCCAGGCCCCATGCGCTGTGACTCCTGGTTAATTAAGCAAACTTTAAGAGCGACACTGACACGCTGGAGTATTTCCAGGGGAGGGAGATGAAGAATCTGAAAACTGTGTTCAGGAAGGGAGGACTGAGAGAGAACGTGTAAAATGGTGGCCTGCAGACCCAGTCCAGGCACAGACGTGTGTTATGCTCAATAATCCTAGTGATGCAAACAAAACAAAACAAAACACGACAACCCACTCCAGTACTCTTGTCTAGAAAATCCCATGGATGGAGGAGCTTGGTGCAGGCTACTGTCCATGGGGTCGCAAAGAGTCAGGTACGACTGAGTGAATTCATTTCACTTCACTTTACTTCTGTGCACTGGTGCTGAATCAAATCTTGGAGACAGAGTTTTCAGTGAAGTAGAAAAGAATATCTTTATTGCTTTGCCAGGCAAAGGGAGACATAACCAGCTCCTGCCCTCAAAAAATGTGTGTCCCAATACAGGAGGATTTGGTGAGGTGTTTTATAGCAATACTTCAAGGGTGAGGTTACTGATAAAATTAGGGCTAGTACAGGACTTACACTCCATTAATCTGGCCTCAGGTGGTCCCCTAATCTTGATGAGCTTCTCTCATGCCTTTAACATGGAAAGAAGAATATAAACACCTGGATTATTATTATTTAGTTCTTTAAGGAGTTCAAGGATATTTTTATATGTATCCCTTGAGGTGAACCCAGACCCTGCCCCAAGGCTCCACTGCTGTTTCTTGACTCCTTCTTCCTTGTCTCTGCATCCCCTCCCTTCCCTAGTTAACAGCTGTTTGAACATGATGCTTGGAACTCAGGGAAGGTCCTCGAGGCTGCACAGAAAGGTTTCCGTGCCCAGGAGCCCCACCAGGTCCTGTCTTGTTTTACGAGTGTTAAGAGGTCAACCTAGAATTAGACTTCTAGAGCGGTCAGCTGACGGAGGATGTGCTGGTTCCGTTAACACAAAAAATACCCCCTGAGGTTCAAGTATCAGCAAAGGTGACACTGGAATTGGTTTCTCAGCAAAACAAACACCTCCCTCCTGACAGTGACTTCAACTTTCACCATCTTCCTTCTCTCAGGCTGTCTTTTTCTCCTTAATAATATTTTCAGCAACTAATTACATGAGAAGGTCCATATGCCAGACACCATGTGCCTCCCATAGCGTGTCTCCTTCAACACTCCTAACAACCCTGGCTTCAGGGATCCTTGCTTTAACAATCCTTGCTTAAAAATCCATCCGTAATTTTATTGATGATGAAGCTGAGGCCCTGCGAGGCAAGGATTTCAGCCCAAGTCACAGAGCCACTCATAGACACAGACAAGCTTTGTGCATTTAGTTTTGCTTGGCTCCAGAACTGGGTTGCCACTCATTTTTGAGGATGATCACTGACACTAAATTTTTTGGTCATTTTCTTATGATTAAAAATATTAAGAAATTCCCTTTGAGTGGACTCTAAGTAAGTATAGTCAGATTGCTAGAGTGGGAATCTCAGGTTGCATAAAAATTTATCTCTTGGACAATTTTCTTCTATGTGTGTCTGTTTTTTTTAAAGTAAAGCTTAGGTGTGGTACATATACACAATGGAGTATTACTCAGCCATTAAAAAGAATACATTTGAATCGGTTCCAATGAGGTGGATGAAACTGGAGCCTATTATACAGAGTGAAGTAAGCCAGAAAGAAAAATACCAATACAGTATACTAACACATATATATGGAATTTAGAAAGATGGTAATGATAACCTTGTATGCAAGACAGAAGAGACAAAAATGTATAGAACAGTCTTTTGGACTCTGTGGGAGAGGGCAAGGGTGGGATGATTTGGGAGAATGGCATTGAAACGTGTATAATATCATATAAGAAATGAACCAGTCTTGGTTCTATGCAGGGTGCACAATGCTTGGGGCTGGTGCACTGGGATGACCTGGAGGGATGGTGTAGGGGGAGAGGTGGGAGGGAGGTTCAGGATTGGGAACATGTGTACACCCATGGCAGATTCATGTTGATGTGTGGCAAAACCAATACAATATTGTGGAAAGTAAAATAATAATAATAATAAATAAATAAATTTTTTAAATAAAGTAAAGCTTTGGACATTTGCTTGATTTTATATTATTTTCTTTATGCTTTTCCCTTGCATTGTGAAGTCATGTTTTTATGATAGTTTCAATATTCTGGGTAGAGAATAGAATCTGCAATTTAGTACATCTGTATGTTTTTCATGTGGTTAAGTGTGCTTGATTTCATGATCTTTTTCTCTTTTTCCTCCTTCCTGTATTGAATAAATAATTTACATAGTACAGTGAAACGCACAGATCTAAGTATAATGGGTTTTGATGAATGTAGCTAATCCTATGTTACCATTAATATTCATTATCATGAAAGATCTCTGCTGCCACTTTCTAGTCCATTTCTTCATTCCCCAGAGGCAACCACTGTTCTGATTTCTATCATCATATATTTGTTTTGCCTGTTCCTGGACTTAATATAAATGAAATCAGACAGCCCATAGTCTTTTGTGTCTAGCTTCTGTTACTTCACTTATACTGTTGCATGTGTCTTTAGTTCTTTTTTTTTATTGCTGAAGAGACACCTATTCTGTGATTATATCACCATTGACTTATTCATTCTTTTTGATGAGCATCTGGTTTGTTGACAGTTTGGGGGATTATGAATAAAGCTGCATTTGTATACAAGTCTGTTTTTAGGCATCTGCCTTCATTTCTCTTAAATATATTCCAAGGAGTGGAATTGTCATACAATAGGTAGAGTATGTTGAACTGTATAGAAAACCTGTCAACTGTTTCAAAGTGATGGTATCTTTACATTCCCACAAACAATGTATGAGCATTTCAGCTGCTTTGTTTTCTCACCAACACTTGATATGGCCAGACTTTAAAGAAGCAGGGACATTTTCCTGGCAGTCCAGTGGGTAGGACTCCGTGCTTCCAGAGCACGTGCTGCAGGTCAGATCACACATGCTGTGCAGTGCGACCCCAAAATAAATTAATAAATACAATAAAAAGGTAAACACATTAAAAAAATTAAAAAAATAAATAAAAAGTGACTTCTCGTTATGGTTTTAATTTATATTTCTCTGATAACTTATGATGTTAAATATCTTTTCATGTGCTTATTGGCTACTCTTATATCTTTCCTTGGGAAGATTTATTTTAAAACTTTCCCCCTTTTTGGGGGGGCTTCCTGGTGGGCTCAGACAGTAAAGAATCTGCCTGCAATGTGGGAGATTCGGGTTCGATCCCTGGGTCAGGAAGATCCCCTCAAGGAGGGAATGGCTACCCACTCCAGTATTCTTGTCTGGAGAATTCAATGGACAGAGGAAGGTGGCGGGCTACAGTCCATGGGGTTGCAAAGAAGTGGACATGACTGAACAACTAACACTTTCACTTTCCCACTTTTTAATTGGGTTATTTTTGATTTATAGAACTTCTTTATGTATTCTAGAAGACTTGAGAGTCCCTTGGACAGCAAGGAGATCAAATCAGTTAATCCTAAAGGAAATAACTGAATGTTCATTGAAAGAACTGATGCTGAAGCTGAGGCTCCAATACTTTGGCTACCTGATACAAACAGCTGACACACTGGAAAAGATCTGGATGCTGGGAAAGATTGAGGGCAGAGGAGAAGGGGCCAGCAGAGGATGAGAGGGTTGAATGGCATCATCAACTCAGTGGACATGTTGCTATTGTTCAGTGGCTCAGTTGTGTCCAACTCTTTGCGACCCCATGGACTGCAGCATGCCAGACTTTCCTGTCCTTCACCACCTCCCAGAGCTTGCTCAAACTCATGTCCACTGAGTTTGTGATGCCATCCAACCATCTTGTCCTCTGTTGTCCCCTTCTTCTCCTGCCTTCAATCTTTTGCAGCATCAGGCTCTTTGCTAATGAGTCATCTCTTCTCATCAGGTGGCCAAAGTATTGGAGTTTCAGCTTCAGCATCAGTCCTTTCAATGAATGCTCAGGACTGATTTCCTTTAGGATTGACTGATTTAATCTCCTTGCTATTCGAGGGACTCTCAGGAGTCTTCTCCAACACCACAGTTCAAAAGCATCAGTTCTTCAGCACCCAGCCTTTCTTATGGTCCAACTCTCACATCCACATGTGACTACTGGAAAGACCAGAGCTTTGATAAGGAACTTTGTTTTTTGTTTGTTTGTTTGTTTTGTTTTAATTGGAGGTTAATTACTTTATAGTATTGTATTGGTTTTGCCATACATCAACATGAATCCACCACAGGTATACACGTGTTCCCCATCCTGAACCCCACCTCCCTCCCCATACCATCCCTCTGGGTCGTCTCAGTGCACCAGCCCCAAGCGGCAAAGTAATGTCTCTGCTTTATAATATGCTGTCTATTTTTGTCATAGCTTTTCTTCCAAGGAGCAAGTGTCTTTCATGAACATGAGTTTGAGCAATCTTTGGGAGATAGTGAAGGAAAGGAAAGCCTGGCATGCTTCAGTGCATGGGGTTGCAAAGAATCAGACACGACTTTCTGACTGAAAATCAACAACAATATATGTGTGTGTGTGTGTGTGTGTGTGTATTGTGAATTTTTTCTCATTGTCGGCTTGCCTTTTTCATTTTCTTGATGATGTTTTTTATGAGCAGAAGCTTTTAATTTTAATGAAATTAATCATCATCTTTTTCCTCATGGTTAAGACTTTTTGAATCCTGACTAAAAAAATCTTTGACCATCCAATTTATGAAGATATTTTTTTCCCTAGAAGTTTTAGAATTTTTTTGCACTTAGATCTATCCCCAGTAATTGTTTTTTGCATGCCATAATGTAAAGAGTCAAAATTAGTTTTTTCCTACATACATATTTATTTGTTCTAACACTATTTTACGTAGTACCATTGCTATTTTCCCATCAGATTCGTAAATTTTTGTTGGAAATCTATTGATCACATCTCTGTGGACCTATAATGGACTCTATTCTTTTTCTTTTTATTTGTTTCTTTTTCCCTGCCAAAACAATATCTCAATAATACAATTTTATAGTGTCTTAATATCCACAAGAAAAAACCTGCTAAAATTTTGATTTCAATTATTTTAATCTATAGACTAATTTGGAGAGAATAGACATCTAAACAGAAATGAATTTTCAATTGTTGAAAATGGTGTATCTCTCCATTCATTTTGAATTTTTCTCAGGAATGTTTTTGTAGTTTACCATAATAGAGGCCTTGCACATATATTGAAAATTTATGTTTAGATATTTGCTGCTATTATAAATGATATTTAAAATTTTGTTTCCCAGGATTTTTATTGTTGTTCTTGCTAGGATGTAGAAATACAATTGATTTTTAAATATTACCATTTTATCCTATGACCTTGCAATACATTCAGCAGTTTTAGTTGTTTTTTTTTTTCATCCCCTTGCATTTTCTACAACCATAATTATATTGCCTGAAGCAAAGATTGTTTCTTCCTTATCAATCTTTATTCCTTTTAACTTTTGTTTTAAATCATTCCTTTTTTCCTGATACATGCATTTAAAGTTACCACTTTTCTTCTAAACATTGCTTCATTTATTAGATCTCACTAATTTTAACATTACTCTTTTGTTGTTTCAGGTATCTTTTTTCTATTCTAGTATTTCTCTTTGGGTCTTCTTTAGAGCTTGACTCTCTCTGATGAAACTTCTTTCTGTTTATCCATCGTGTCCATCTTTGATAATATTTAACATAATTGTTTAACATATTTAAAATATTTATTTTAGAGACCTCATCTACTGATAGCAATATCTGATCATCAGTAGGTCTGCCTCTATTTACTGTGAGCAACATTTTCATTTTTCTTTGTAGGCATTAGAATTTTTAATTTTATGTCAGACATTTTGCAGGCTTTCCAAATGGCTCAGTGGTAAAGAATCTGCCTGCCAATGCAGGAGCTGCAGGAGACACAGGTTCAGTCCCTGGGTTAGGAAGATTCCCTGGAGAAAGAAATGGCACCTCACTCCAGTATTCTTGCCTGGAAAATTCCATGGACAGAGGAGCCTGGTGGGCTACAGTCTATGGAGTTGAAAGAGCTGGACATGACTGAGTGACTGAGCACTCGGTCACTCACTGTCACAGACATTTTGCTTAAAAGAACAATAGGGACTAAACTAGATTGTATATTTTTGTTTTGGTTTTCCCAGAGAAGACTTCTTTTCTGTCTCAAAGCTGAGGAAGGGAACTTTATCTAGATCCTATCATGAGTTTAACTGAGCTGGGGTTGGGATATAACTTCAATTAGTTTTCGTTTACCTCTTGCCAGTGAGAGTATGGTGAGTTCTCTTGGCCTTTCAGTCTAACTCCTAGCTTCTCACTTCATATCTAAGGAGTTGATGAATGTGGGATTCTCAGTATTTGAACCAGAAAGGACATTGTTTGCAGTTTTAATTAGTTTTATTTCACCTGCAGACTCAACTCTAGGAGGCCTCTGGACCCTAAGTGGCATGAGGGACTGGGAGATCACTCTTCACTTCCAGCTTCAGCCCCAACTGTTGCTGACTCGGCCGAATTCCCAGGGTGGAGAACTGCCGTTTTGAGAGATATATTTTTGTGTTTGGGACACATCCAGATTTTGTGTTGCATGCTACCCCACACTCTTGTTAAAAGTTCAGGTGATTTTTCTCATTTCAGCAAACTGCCATGTCTATGTTAGACTTCCATTTCCATCCCCCTGTACTCAGATTAGGCAATTTGCTCTAAGCATGAAAATAATCCCCCAACCCCCCCACCCCACAATTTTTTTTTTTCTCTTCTTCCAAGGGCATGTCCTCTTTGGAATTAGTTTACTTGGACTTATGTGTGTGTCTAGTAGCCTTTGAAGGCTCTTAAGAAAAGAAAAATAGAATTTTTTGTTTATCTATTACTTTTTTTATTATGATAAAAGTGATAATCTTTATGGCTTTCTATATCTTAACCAGAAGTAGCACTCCCATAGTTTCTTAGAATTTTGTCTTAGATTAGCTCTGGGAAGCAAGTGTCAGGCTTCAGAGCAACATAAAGTAATCACAATTCTGGATTTAGACTTATTTAGATTTTGAATGCCAGTTGCCTGAGTCATGAGCAGTATTTGGCCTTGTAAAGTATTACTGTTGTTTTAACCCTCCTTCCCTGCACCAAAAGCAATTAGTCTTACCTCATATGCTTATTCTGTAAGCCTCTTTCCATCTTCAAATCTAATTCAAGTCCTAGTGATTTTTCTTTCTATCCATCTCCACTGGTCGCATCTTGGTCTAAGCTACCATCATGCCAGATAACGTTGTTGTTGTTCAGTCACTCTGTTGTGTTTGTGACCCCATGGACTGCAGCACGCCAAACTTACCTGTCCATCACCATCTCTTGGAGTTTGCTCAGACTCATGTCCATTGAGTTGGTGATGCCATCCAACCATCTCGTGCTCTGTCACCCCCTTCTTCTCCTGCCTTCAGTCCTTCCCAGGATCAGGGTCTTTTCTAATGAGTTGGCTTTTCTCATCAGGTAGCCAAAGTGTTGAAGCTTCAGCTTCAGCATCAGTCCTTCCAATGAATATTTAAGATTGATTTCCTTTAGAATTGACTGGTTTGATTTCCTTGCAGTCCAAGCATCAATCTTTGACGCTCAGCTTTCTTTTTGGTCCAGCTCTCACATCCATACATGACTGCTAGAAAAACCATATCTTTGACTAGATGGACCTTTGACAGCAAAGTAATGTCTCTGCTCTTTAATATGCTGTCTAGGTTTGTCATAGCTTTTCTTCCAAGGAGCAAGCATCTTTTAATTTCATGGCTGCAGGCAGATAATAGCCACAGCTTTTTCCTAATATTCTAGCTAGTTTCCCCATAGCCCCTCTGGGCTTCCTCTAACCCAATCTTCACACTAGATTCAGACTATTGTTGCAAAACTGTATTTCTGACCACATCACCCTCCTGATTACATTGTTTCCTTGACTTCCATTGCTCTTAAGGTATGGGCAAAGCTCCTCATACGTGCATGGCACTTCCATCTTGTATCTTTCCCCTGTTTTCCAGTGTTCCACTGGCTTTCTTTAATTGCTTCTCTCCTTGCGTTCTCCCACCATACAGCCTTTTTTTGCACATGCTCATCTCTCTCCTTGGGATAGCCTTCCTTCCTGTTTTTGTCTAGTCTATGCCTGTCATTTTTTCCCCAGGTATCTCCTTAACCATCACTTCTTAGAGAAGATGTCCTTAACCTTCCTTACTTTTTCAACTCCTCCTATCTCTTTTTCTCTTATTTGTAGTTATTTGACCCAGTGATGAATTTTCTGTTTGTTTGTAAGACTATCTAATTATTGGCAATATGCATTAGACTAGAAGGTCTAATGAGGGCAGAAAAAAATATTAGTTGTTTGGATAACCACTTCATCTCCAATGCCTCAACAGTGATTGGCATTTAATAAAAAAATAAAATGGATAGAATGAATGGTAACAAATTAACAAATGTGGAGAAAAGGATAAAATTTTTTAACCTGGGGTCTGTTCTGTAGATGATTTCTATGTACCTACCTACCTATCATCTTCTCCACCATCATCTACCTATTTATTTTGTTTTTAAAATCTTTAGGACAAGGCCCTTGGACTTCAGGAATTTGTCTTAAATTACAGTGAAAACATAAGGTTACATATAAAATAGGAAGTATGCCTACTTTTAAACTCTGAGCTGACTGTTGTAAGTCTGTTATTTGGGTCATTATAGCAAAGGAATCTGTCTCACAGAGCAATGAAGGAATTTTCTATTCTCTCTTTCAAGGCTATACCGACATGTTTATTTCTCCTGACCTAGATCACTAGAGTGGATGAGAACTGAACATTTGCCAATTAATTAGTGACTTAAATCACTTGTGAAAATGGCTGTAAAAATGAACTCAAGCTGACATAGCTGGATTTTCAGATGCCACATAAACAAAAGTAGTCCTTTCTTTTTTGTGGTGATGTCCAAGGAATTGTGGTTAAGAGTTAAGATCATTGAAGACCTCCCCCTTTGAGTTCTTCTTCAAAGACTGGGGCTAGTTACCCAAGGTATTCTTAAATTATCTCCAGGTTTCCAATTCTATTCCTCATCAGTCTTTTGATCCAGTGTGTAATTACTGGCTTTGAAAATGGTAGAATTATAAAGGAAATATCTCTCCTTCAAAAGTCAAGAAGATTGAGTTTCGCACTCACATGGGAGTGATTTTAATGTTTTGATTCCTAATAATTCTTTGGCCTAACATCTCAAATGCTACTGGCACCCCCAAGATGACTCAGAGATGGGAAACTCAAGTATCTCTCTCAGTGGCCTTGCCCTAAACCTCTGGGAAAATTAGCACACATGGCCACACTTTCACATATAAGTTTGAGATCCTCTACCTTTCTGTCTTTTAACACATGCTAAAATCTATTGCTTGAGTAAAAGCAAGAAGACATAATTAGACTGTCTGCTGAAAGGAAGGAAGCAGTCAGCTGCTCCCTGCCATGTCTTTTATTTTTTTAAAGAACAAGTAAATAAGTTCAAGAAAGACCAGATTGTATCTTTAATACTTAATTTTCTTGACATTTTAATATGATTAACTGGAACTGAGCCAATCTGGAATGGTTTAAAATGTCAAGAAATGCCTTTTTGTGGTGTGTGTGTGTGTGTGTGTGTGTACTTGCACACACACAGATGCATGATACACAGATTATAAAACAGGATACTTACTCTGTGATAAGCCATGTCTCTAAAGAACACAGGTCTCCAGAAAATGGAATTATTGCTCTGACTATGAATCCCTAAGCATTTATCCTCTTTTACTATTTCTCTTTTCTGCATGTGTATAAATATGTGGTGATCATAGAGAGAAAGCTATACCAGAAGCCTTGAATAAGAATCTCAATACTATTTTATTTATTCACACTTCTTGAGGAACATTATTAGTGAAGCTTTTATTTCTCAGTATTCACATAAAATCCTCAGCACTGCACTGGTAGAAAGACAATATGATCTTCTTTATATTTACTAGTTCAACATTTTTATTGAGCACCTGTTCTGTACAAGGTGTTACTTGGGGTGTTATTAATTATATATTAACTTGGAAAAAATAATAACCTTACTTAAAAATACTATTGGTCTTCCTTTCTCTGTGTTTCTTACATCCTGATTTTTCATTTTAGTAGTTGCTAAGAGAGACTTGATGAGAGAAGCTTTTGTGTCCTGTGATATAACAAAGGTAATAATAAAAATAAATTAACAGCTAACACTTATTTGGGGATTAATCTGTTCACCGTAGTATGAGATTTACATGTATCATTTCATTTAATCCTCACAGGAGCCCTGAAGTCATGAGAGTTATTATCCCACTTTACAAATGAAGCAACTGAGGCAGAGAGTTCAGGTAACTCGCCCAAGGTTACACAGCTAGTAAGTGGCAGAGCTGAGATTGAATAAGCTAAAAAAGCATAAAAATAGTATCCATAGAGCTTAGTGATGAGAGCTAATTTGCGTAAAACTGACATGACACATAGGAAAGAAATGACTCCTAGTGCTTTTAAGGATAAGAAACCAAGGCATTTTCAGAAGTTCCAAGTTCATTCTGCTCTTTTCAGAAATACTGACATGAACCCTGTTAAAACTCGGCAGAGAGGCAAAAGTAGACACACTAGCCAAAAGAAGAAAACAAAAATTTGAGAAACAGATCCACATATAGATAAATAATTAGTCCTTCACAAATGTAATATAGCAACAGAAGAAATAATAGGTCTTTCAATAAATAGAGGTAACAACAAAGTCTAACATTTGCTATGTTCTGGGCAATGTTCTAATTCTTTCTGTGTTTTCAGCACATTTCACTGTCAAAACCACCCCAAACATACCTGTTTTATAGATGAGATATAGATAAGATACCTAACCTTCAGAGCTCACAAACCTACCAGTCTGCCTCTAGAGCCAGCCCTTTTAATAACCAGGCTTTTTAACAGCTACATTAGGAATTCTGTTTAGCTACTTAGAAAAAAGTAACTTTATGGCCTGACCTCATATCTTACAACAAAATTAATTCTAGACAAATTAAGGATTTAAAAATAAAATATGAAACAATAGTTGTACTGCTGCTTCTGCTGCTGCTAAGTCGCTTCAGTCGTGTCCAACTCTATGCGATGCCATAGACGGCAGCCCATCAGGCTCCCCTGTCCCTGGGATTCTCCAGGCAAGAACGCTGGAGTGGGTTGCCATTTCCTTCTCCAATGCATGAAAGTGAAGAGTGAAAGTGAAGTCGCTCAGTCATGTCCGACTCTTAGCGACCCCATGGACTGCAGCCTTCCAGGCTCTTCCATCCATGGGATTTTCCAGGCAAGAATACTGGAGTGGGGTGTAATCATCTTCTCCGATAGATGTACTAGAAGAAAATATAAAATCAAATAGAAATAATTGGTATGTAAAATATTATTGCTTAAAAGATGTTTAAGACAACAATCTAAAAAGAAATATTTTTAATTTTGATTGCATCAAAATGTAGAACTTTATATAGCAAGACAGTAAAAAATTAACTAAAGTCCACCATAAACAAAGTATAAAGGAAAATGACAAGTGATGAAAAAATTAAAACATATGACAGATTAAATTTTAGCATGTAAATAAAGATGAAGGGCCAACTGAGAAATGAACCAGGGTATCAACAGATAGCTCATTAAACATTAATACATAAAAACTAAATATCAGTATATAACTAACATCAGAATAATTTCATCTTTGATAGTGCTCAAAAAGACACTTATTTAAACAATGAAATATTAGTTTTCCTGTAGAAATGATGAATGATATTGTGTTGGTGAGGTTGGTTATGGGAGGCTAACATTGCATATACCATGGCTGAAACTTTTGGGGAAGGCAATTGGCAAGATGTCTAAATACCTTAAACTGTGATTTTTTTTGAGTCAACAATTCAATATTTAGCGATTTATTCCAAGAATATCATTCTATGTAAGAGTGAATGTACAACTGTGCTAGTTGAAGTATCACTTTTAACAGTGAAAACAACTATAAAACCGTAAGATGGGATTGGTTAAATGAATGAAGACAAAAGTTTTCATTGACATCTGTACATTAAAATTGGAATCATGCCCTATATATCACTTCATAATCTTATTTGAACCATGGAAAACATGGTTCCCCACTGTGGTTAACACCTACTGTTTGCTGGCTAACATCAGTTTTCCTAATTCTTGGTGACAGTGTCCCATGATTCCCTTGGGGAATGTACCATTTGCTTTGATTTTTTTCCCACCCCCAGGGATAGGAAGCTGGTTGATTAAAGTAACTAACCATGTGGTGTCCTCCTGGCCACAGTGATGTTGCAGAAGTGAAAGCATCATGCAAGGAAACATCTAGCAGGGTGTACTTTCTGACTTTTGCTGGAAACTGCTGGGACAAAGACTGACTCGATTCTTATCTGTTCGCCAAGGAAGAGGCAAGCAGCTTTGGGAGCTGCTGGCAGCCATCCTTGCAGCAGAAAGAGGGAGACAAGGTTAAAGCTAGTGGAGCTGAGAAGTAGAGATGAGAAATGGTAAGAGAAAAACCAGGCTCCCTTCATAGCCTTGAGCCCAAATGAAGCCTGATGTGAAGCTAACATTATGTGCCACCTCAGACTCTTCAGGTATGTAAGCCAAAAATTTCTTTTCCCCATCCTAATTTTTAAAAACCATTTGGGTAGGAATGTCTATTTCATGTAATTGAAGGCATCCTAACAGCCATACATCTCTCTGTTTAAAACATATAATGTACTCTATGCTTGGGACATGTTGATTACAATTCAAAATAGCAAGTGACTGAGGATGAAAGTATGTATTCTGTTGAAGTAGAGGCTCTCATAGCCAAATATCAGGATCATTGAAAGATTCCTAGGCTAGAAGAGTAAACAATAAATTGTATGCAACTGATTAAATTATAATAGTTTGATAATATTTAATAGTCCAAAATTTTAAAAATTGTTATTATCCTCTGGGAACATTATAATAGTCACTCAGAGCTGACAACTGTTAAGTGGTTCTTTCAGTCATTATTCTGCATGTTTCAATACTGAAGAAAGGGCTAGTTTCAACTGGAACTTTTAAAAATGTTATTATTCATTTTGTTCAGAAAGGATATCATGATCTTCCTAAGTTTTCTGGCTAGTTCATTCTCTATTAATAATAGTTGCATTCATTTATTCTATATTAACGGAGCTTCCCTGGTGGCTCAGAGGTTAAAGCATTTGCCTCCAATGCAGTAGACCCAGGTTCCATCCCTGGGTCAGGAAGATCCCCTGGAGAAGGAAATGGCAATCCACTCCAGTATTCTTGCCTGGAGAATCCCATGGACGGAGAAGCCTAGTAGGTTACAGTCCACAGGGTCGCAAAGAGTCGGACACGACTGAGCGACTTCACCTCACCTCACTATTCTATATTAATGGTGTATTTGTAGTTTAATGTTTGTAAAACATTCCCTTATTTAAGCTTCTGAAAGTTTCTATTAATCATTTTAGTGCATAAAATTAATAATCTTTCTAACTATTCATAATTACTCTCCTTACACACACACACACACTTGCGATATTTGTACTCCAGCTATTAGAATTTCAATATAAAATTCTCTGCAAAGAGAGATTTCCCCCTCCAGGTTATATCTAAAATGCTTATGTATATTTTTAGGTAAGTATTTAGGTATTAATTGGAATCTTGATTATGTCTTATTCAAGTTACTGACATTATTCTCAGCTAGATGTAATGGTAATCTGTTCCATCACATAATCACTGAACATACATGACTCCAAGGTTGCCAGATGGTGATGAAGTCAGCATTTACCTCTTTCACTTGCCAAGGCCAAGGCCAGAGATGAAACCAAAGAGCAGATTTTGGATAAACACTAACTGAGGCCAAGGTCCAAAGTCAGTGTATCATGTATATATCCTTCTTAAAAGCTACATTTTATGACTGTACCAGCATTTACTTAACCAGTCTCCCAGAGAAACATGTCTGAAAACACATGCCCCAAAATGATAAGAGTGCTTATCTCTGGGTGGCAGAATGATAGATAATTTTTTTCTCATTGCTTATCAGTATTTTCCACCTTTTCTCTAATGAACATGCATTGCTTGAGTAATGATGAAAAAACACGAAAGTCTAAAACTTCTACAATTTAGAACGAATAATAACAACAAACCCAATTTACATAAACAACATCACGCTTTAAAAAAAAAAAAACAAGCAGAGGTATATCGGAAATCCCTTTTGGGAAGACACTGCCAGGGCTTATAATAGTCAGGAAGCTTTTTCTTAAGATGTAGCCTCAGTTCTTCTTGCTATTAGTTAAGCCCTTCATCAAAGGAGTCAGAACAGCTGCTAATCCTCATCTAAATCCACCACCAGATTACATTTCCTTCCCTCTGTCTTCTCATTTTTAAGCTGAACTTTCCTTTTCGTGTCCTTTCACCACACCCTTATTATGAACAATTATAGCATTAAGAGTAAAGGAGCAAATTCCTCCTTCAAGGACGTGTTCTTATTCTGTTTTATTGCTTTAAACCTCATTGGAAGAATAACTAGAAAATCTTGTTGAAAATAGGCTTTGGAGCCCCAATTTGAAAATGAATCCTAGAACCCAGCAAATAAGCAGAGCTGGAATGGTTATACCACTCTATCCTGGAGGCTCAAAGATAGAAAAATCACTTGAGAGAAAGACTCCATCACACACACACACACACATTTCCCATATTTATTCTTTTTCATATTTCCTGCCAGAAAATGCAGGAGAAGTCATTGCCTAACTGTGTTAGGCCACTCACTGGAAGAAAGCACAGCCTTTTCTCAGAGTGGAAGCAGAGAATAAGGATCTGACATATCTTCCCAGTCCAGGCATTTAGTTATTCGTAGTCTGATCCAAGCATTGCAGGTTCAAATTCATGCCATGTCTATAGAATTGAAAACACAAAGCAAAGCAAAATGGAAAAAAGTTCACATTAAAGAGTCACCAGCTTCCTGGTTTTTTATATTGGTCTCAGTTCATGTGGGACCTTAGAGCTAGTTTACAGGAGGGCCTCAGTAAAGAATTGTGGGCATGTTGCTTGATCCATCCTGCCAGGCGGTTGCCTGCAGAGGAGGTTTTGTGATGTATACATAGACATACATAGACTTTGAGGACTTAATAAATGATACTTTCTGGGTTTATTAGAATTTTTTCTTTCTTGAGCCCCTAAACTTACAGATGCAGGTCAGAGTTTGGGTAGGAGGTAGGGGGCTGTCCACAGACATGTTGCTATGATCCTGGCTTCACCAGAAATGGATAAAGTAATGACGTGAACACTAGAGAAACAACTACTTGGATCAGTTACTTATCTTCTAACTGTGAAAATGTTGCATATTAATTATGAATATGAATGTTGAACTATGACAATAGATGATAAGCCATTATTGAATGTCTGAAGATTGAACTCCAAGCTATAATTTTATTTTAGACAGGGGAGTAAATATTCTGATTGGGAGAATTTAAAGCACAATTACATTGTGTCAAAGAACCTGGTGAATTTGCTTGGCATACACACTCAGTGACTCATTACCAAGATCCTGGTCTTTTTCAAAACTGTAATATAAGCCTTTAGGCACAATCTAAAAGAACTCAGAAATCTTTCCAGTTTCTCAGTACATTGCTGTTTTCCTTGGTTTAGGGGAAAGTATAGAGTATATTAATTTAAAGCTGCAATTTAATAGATATAAGCCAGCTGTTCAATCTTGGAAAATAACATGTCCCAAGTATTCCACTTTCCTATAAGCTTTAGACTTGGTACAGAAACAGGCAGGGGTGGGAGAGACGATAAGGGTCATCCAAGTCATTGAAATTTGATTACCATCCTGCTCAGAACATTCCAGCTAAATGAATGCATCAGATCATCATCAGCCAACGGAACCAAAATGGGCTGTGCCCAAAGATGGGGCTATGCCATCAACGGCTCTAATCCAAAAACAGTAGGACTAGGCCCAGGAATTGAGCTCCTGTTGCCCCTTGAGCTCTCTTTAGATGTCTGTTGTCTAAGACCCTTAGTTTATTAAGGTGACTGACGTTGCCAGAGCTGAGTAGAGCAGAGAGTCTGTGCCTTGGCCAAGAGTGAGGCAGTTGCTATGGGAGAGGCAGTCTAAGAGGGGCTCTTGGGCCCAGCTTCTGCAGAACCTTCTGAAGGCAGGCTGATGAGAGTTGACATACCATTGTCCTCTAGAAACCTCATAGGACACACATATTTTTCCAGTAAGTGAGACAATTGTAAAGTTCATATCTCATAAATGCTTAGAAAGAGATCTCACACGCACAAGAAAATAAACTCATAACTAATAGTCCTTTGAGGGGAAAATTGTATTTTCATTTACCATGCTCACATGGCCTTCCACTTAATCTTGAACACTGTTGTCGGAACTGGGCTGGAAGCCAGTTCTCAAAATAGCATAAATGGGAAATATTTAGGCAATCCTTGGGATATACACTAGGTGTGTTTGGTTATTGTAACACAGTTCCCTTTAGTACTTTCAAAGTTACGTGTGATGGATTATGGGGTTTGAGATTATTATAGTAGGTGTCACTTCCCTTGTATGACACAGCTGGATTAGAGGTCACAGGAGTCAGAACTCACTATTGGCAAGATCAGGGTACATATGCCATATTTGGAGAATGTGCTCAAAAATGATGAAATCTTCCAGTGGAGTAGAATGCATAAACATATTTAATTCATCTGTAAAATGGGGAGTGTTGATCTCTGAAGTTGTTTGCAGCTCTACTATTATATGACAGAAACCAATTTTCAAGCAGTTGGTTTCAGATTGTCTATAACACAGGGGAAATAATGGTAGGCACCTTGGGTATTAACCTCAGCTTGATATGAGGGTTAAATGAGTTAATATATGAAAATGATCTATATTGGTCCCTGGCACATAGGAGGTTCTCGGAAGTATGAGAGGCTGAGACTCTTCTTTTTATTGATGTGTGTCTAGAGCCCTCTTTAAAACCAATACCACGATGCTCATGCTAGTCCTTCTGTCCCTATACCTCACACACATCCTCATAGAAAATATACATTTCTGTCAGTAATGTTGCTGTTGCTCAAATATCTCCAAATTTTGTCTTAAAAATGAACACAGTTGCTGATAGAATTAAAGCAATTGAGATATGTGCTTTGTAAATGAACGAGGACTGTTCAAATAGAACAAAAAGTTGGGGATTGTCTGTCGCTAGTGTAGATGCCCTCCACTGAAATCTCCCCAATATCCATTTGTTTTAAAATGTGATTTTATTATTAGTCTGGTATGCTGAGGCCAACAGATCTGGAAATAATGACCATTGAAAAGGCGGTTTGTCACAGTTCTCAAGAGGAGGGGGCATGTCATGTCCTATAGGGCCACTTGGGGAAGCACCCGAGTTATTCAGGAGACAGGAAGAAGGAGCAGAAAACATGGGCAAGAGCCCTTATCGTGGATTTGTGGGAAGGAATGAACCAGGCTTGGTAAGCAGGCTGGACAGATTAGGATTGGCTAGTTTGAATAATTTCAACAGGTTCTAGGATGTAGGGACTATCCCTAGTTGCCTTGTACCTGGCCCTGGAGTGATTAGGGCAGGGGATATGGCTCAACCTGTGAGATCTAGGAGAAAGGTGTTAGTTGGTAAGTGTGGACTCTGGATTGGTTGGTTATATTTGAATAGCCCTATTTTGTTTATAGAATATCTCAGCCTTCTCAATTGATTTAATTATATCAGGAGCTGTCTTCATTTTAGAGATGAAATTTGGAGATATTTGAAGATATTAGATGAAAGACAGTCTCTGAACAGAGTTATTTGCTGTCTCTGGAAATTAGCTAGCCTTGGGAGGGGCATTTTCCAGAATCAGCAAGGCCCCTGATGCCAAAGCATTAAGAATACAGAATATAAGAAAATAAAGTTAACATACCATTTCATATTCAGAGCATCTTTAGTTTCATTGTTTGTTACCTAAGGAGGAGGGCTGAGAAAGTTTAGAGGAAGATGGAAATCTAGAATTTTAGCTGGAGTGGAAGGTGTCTGTCCTTACCTGGTCCCTTGAACTGATTTTTGAGATCCCAGTGAATAAAAGGGCTTAGTAGCAGACTCTGATGAAGTGTTCCTTCTCTAGTCACGAGAGATGTACAGGGAGGTTCAGGTAAAAACTGTGGCATGGAGTTGGAGAGAAAATCATTCTTTCCCATCTTCTCTCCTGGCCTCCCTAAATGATTTGGCCCCTTTCATGTTCAAGAGAAATTAGAAGACTTGGAACTTCTTTCAGTGGTCCCTGGGGTTTGGTGTTTCCAAGATGGACAATAGTAGCCATAGGACTTTTTGAGTGAATTTTCAGGCAGATGTAAAAGAAGTGGGAGCCAGAGCACAATGAGAATAAGATGAACACATATGAGAAATCTTTTGGAGATTCCCGAAGAATTAATGCTTTTGGATTACGGTGCTGGAAAAGACTTGAAAGTCCCTCGGACTGCAAGATCAAACCAGTCAATCCTAAAGGAAATCAATCCTGAATATTCATTACAAGGACTGATGCTGAAGCTGCAGCTTCAATACTTGAAGCTGATTTGAAGAGCTGGCTAACTGGAAAAGACCCCGATGCTGGAAGAGATTGGGGGCAGGAGGAAAGGGGGCCAACAGAGGATGAGATGGTTGGATGGCATCATTGACACAGTAGACATGAGTCTGAGCAAGCTCCAGGAGATAGTGAAGGACAAGGAAGCCTGATGTGCTGCAGTCCATGGGGTCACAAAGAGTAAGTCTTGACTTAGTGACTGGACAACAGTAGCAGCAACAAGAATAACTTGGAGGTCTACCCTATGCATCTGAGCCAGTAGACATTTAGGAAAAACTATTGGAAAAGACTCTGATGCTGGGAGGGATTGGGGCCAGGAGGAGAAGGGGACGACTGGCTGGATGGCATCACTGACTCGATGGACGTGAGTCTGAGTGAACTCTGGGAGTTGGTGATGGACAGGGAGGCTTGGCGTGCTGCGATTCATGGGGTCGCAAAGAGTCGGACACGACTGAGTGACTGAACTGAACTGAACTGATAGGAGATGACATTATTTTATTTTAAAACCTTTTCGCTTATTCAGTAGTTAACCAATATTCATTGAGTCCCTTTTATCAGTTACATCAGAAAAGTCATCTTATTTTATAGCTACTTCTAACGTTTCCCTTGAAAGTTGCTCAGTCATGTCTGACTCTCTGTGACCCCATGGACTATACAGTCCATGGGATTCTCCTAGCCAGAATATTGGAGTGGGTAGCTTTATTCTTCTTCAGAAGATCTTCCCAACCCAGGGATATAACACAGGTCTCCCATATTGCAGGCGGATTCTTTACAGCTGAGCCACAAAGGAAGCCCAAGAATACTGGTGTGGGTAGCCTATCCTTTCTCCAGGGGATCTTCCCAACCCAGGAATCGAACCAGGGTCTCCTGCACTGCAGGAGCTCTCAGGGAAGCCCTGAGCTGGTTGCTAAACTGTTGGTACTTTGAAATTGGCCGTTGTTAAACAGGTTGATGACTACCTCTCATCCTTTCACTAAACGTGGTGCCGTGGGCTGGATCTGCTGAGCAGATGCCAAGAAGAGGCAAGATGTGCAAGGAAAAAGTGAAAGCAACAAAAGCAGGAAGAGTTTTGAGACTGTATTGCAGATCTGACATGTGTGAGAGAAAAATGAAAGAAGGCCTGGGTGAGAACAATCTTGGCCACAGCACATTTCTGAGAAATGTTCAGCCAGGCTGATGGGGAGCCCTTGAGTCCCATGTCTTGTTGAGAAGGGCCCACCTGCCTTCATTCCTCGTCATGCTGTCATTGTCTGGAAACCAAATGGCATAAGAGCAGTGCATCTCAAGGGGCGGTAACTGGGGCCATTAGTCAATTGTGCTCCCAGCAGCAGGAGATCTGAGTAGCACACTTTCATTGTTGCCACCTCTGGGAACAAAATAATTTTGACTATTTCCCAAATCAAATTTAGCTTTAACAGCCAGGGATTTGCTACCACTGGAAACAGTAAATGAATGCCCACTGGGGTTTGAAGGCAATTCTGGAAGAAGCATCCTAAAAACATCCTGAATTTGTAGAATTCCATCAGGGTCACCAAGGATGACTGAACAGGTTATGCACTACACAAGGCCATTTGGTCAAGGGACCTGAGATCCATTTCCCAGTTTGCTCATTAGGCTGCATGCCCTCAGCAAGGCTGCCTTTCCCGGAGAGGTCATTCATTCTTATTTGCATAAATGTTAGCACCAAGACCTGGATTCCAATGTGTTTGTTCAAAGTTCAATCACATATATTAATACTTAGCCAACACACAATCACTTAAATAATAAAGAAATCAAAAGTTTAGCTAGTTTCTCTGACTGAGTAACGTGGCCAGAAACCTAGGATCTTTTCAGCGTTCCATTCTTTCCAATGTGTTAGATTGCTCTTCCTAGGCATGATCACAAAATGGCTGCTGTTGCTTCAATGTCTGTTTTTAATGATTGTATTCAAAGCAGATAGAGAAGAAAGGAGATCACTATCTCACTGCCAGTTTCTTTCTTTTCAGAAAGGAAAATGTTTCTCAGCATTATTTCCCTCCCCACATATCCTCCTACCATACTGACTTCCCTGTATATCTGCCACAACTGAATCACCCTAACTGCAAAATAGTTTGAAAAGTGAACATACGCTCTTTAAACTTCTGTAGTGGGATGGAGGAGCCTGGTGGGCTGCAGTCCATGGGGTAGTGAAGAGTCAGACAGGACTGAGCGACTTCACTTTCACTTTTCACTTTCATACATTGGAGAAGGAAATGGCAACCCACTCCAGTGTTCTTGCCTGGAGAATCCCAGGGATGGGGGAGCCTGGTGGGCTGCCATCTATGGGGTTGCATGGAGTCGGACACAACTGAAGTGACTTAGCAGCAGCAGCAGCAGCAGTGGGAAGTAGGTTTTGCCTTCAAAGCAAAGAGAAGAAATGACTGGGGAGGCAACTCTATCTGTTATCTATTGCTACAATAATGCTGCATAACAAATCACCCTAATACTTGGTGGCCCAAACCACAATTTTATTGTTTTCTCATTAATCTACGGATTGTCTGGACAGTTCTGCTGGTCTGAGCCAGGGCTGGCCAGTCTTAGCTGGGTTTGCTTGTGGATCTGCAGTCAGTAGGTTGATGGGCTAGAGAGGGGCTGTCTGATCTAGACTGTCCTCAGCTAGGATGATCCATCTCAGTTCCAGGTGGCCCTCACTCTCTATCAGACTAGCCTAGGTTTGTTCCCAAGGTAGAAGAAAGCGTTCAAAAGATCAGGCAGAAGCATACATGTCCTCTAGAGGCCTAGACACCACATGGAGTCATTCCTCCCACATCTGTTAGTCAAAGAAGATCACAAGGCCAGTCTTGATTCAACAGACAGAGAAATAGGCTTCAACAGCCTATAACTGAAGTGGCAGTCACATTTAAAGGGATGCAAATACAGTTTTTTTGAAAAACTGGGGCTATTTCTGCAGTCAGTATACCATAGCAATCAATAGAGTTCTTAATAAATGAATGTAATGAAAAATGGAAGTGTTAGTCACTCAGTCATGTCGACTCTTTGTGACCCCACGGACTGTAGCCCACCAGGCTCCTCTGTCCATGGAATTATCCAGGCAAGAATACTGGAGTGAGTTGGTTGCCATTCCCTTCTCCAGGGGAATCTTCCTGACCCAGGTATCAAGTCCGGGTCTCCTGTACTGCAGACAGATTCTTTACCCATGTGAGCCACCAGGGAAGGTTGTGGATAAAATTTAACCTCTCAGCTTCAATTTCCCCAAGTGCAAAATGGAGATAATAATAAAATCTAACAGGTCTGTTCTAAAGAGTATATATATGTATCAATCTATATCAAGGAGCTTATAAGACTATCTTCATTTGGTAAGCTACCACATATTAATACTAACTGATGTTAGCCCTCATGTTTATCGGCCAATGGTTGATCATCACAGCCCTGGTCTCAAGTATCTTAGGGACAGAGTCATAACCAACTAGAAATTCTGAGGTTTAGGACAAAGAGCAAGAATTTCATCCTCACATTTTGTTAAATTCACTTTTAAATTTATAGCATTGTTCATAGATCGGTCTTAGAGACAATGTTGTTTGGGGCTATAATTTAACCAGTTCTTCTTGCTAACTAAGATCTACCTCTGTTGTTTCCATTCACTGAAAAGGGGCTCATGTTCCACTATCATGTGAATGTCACTAATATTTAAATTACATACTCCTTTTGGATCCTCACAGTCTCCTGGTTAGTCTGGCCCGAGTTGCTACCCTGCCTTCAGGATGTGCTGAATGGAGCAGTCGGGGAAAAGTGGGGGAAACATTTGCTGAGAGCACAGCTTTGCCCATGAGGCCTCTGCTTCTCTAATAGTCAGGCAGGAGCCCTAAACAGAACGATGAGTTGAGTTCAGGCCAGTGTAGCTGTCTAAAAGTTCCCCGCTCCTCCAGGGCCAGATAAAGGAGGAAACAGATTAATCCAGCACCCAAGTGTAAAACAAACTCATCTGACCTTGACCCACAGTTAAGAGTACATTGTCTGGAGGTGGGGTAGGAGGGTGGATAGTAGGAATCAGTTAAGAGTTTGGGATTAACAGATACACACTACTATATGTAAAACAAATGAACTACAAAGGTGTATTGTATAGCACAAGGAACTCTGTTCAATATTCTATCAGTTCAACTGTGAGGAACTGAACTGAATGACTGACTGAGGTTGGTCATAACTTTCCTTCCAAGGAGTAAGCGTCTTTTAATTTCATGGCTGCAGTCACCATCTGCAGTGATTTTGGAGCCCAAAAGAATAAAGTCTGACACTGTTTCCACTTTTTTCCCATCTATTTCCCATGAAGTGATGGGACCAGATGCCATGATCTTAGTTTTCTGAACATTGAGCTTTAAGCCAATTTTTTTCACTCTCCTCTTTCACTTCCATCAAGAGGCTTTTTTAGTTCTTCTTCACTCTCTGCCATAAGGGTGGTGTCGTCTGCATATCTGAGGTTATTGATATTTCTCCCAGCAATCTTGACTCCAGCTTATGCTTCTTCCAGCCCAGTGTTTCTGATGATGTACTCTGCATAGAAGTTAAATAACAGGGTGACAATATACAGCCTTGAGGTACTCCTTTTTCAATTTGGAACCAGTCTGTTGTTCCATGTCCAGTTCTAACTGTTGCTTCCTGACCTGCATATAGGTTTCTCAAGAGGCAGGTCAGGTGGTCTGGTATTCCCATCTCTTTCAGAATTTTCCACAGTTTATTGTGATCTACACAGTCAAAGGCTTTGGCATAGTCAATAAAGCAGAAATAGATGTTTTTCTGGAACTCTCTTGCCTTTTCCATGAATATTCTATAATAATCTATAATGGATAAGAATCTGAAAAAGGATATATATATACACACACAGGGTCACAAAAGAGTCTGATACAACTTAGTGACTAAACAACTATATATATATACTATATATATACAACTATATATATATACTATATATATACAACTATATATATATACTATATATATACAACTATATATATATATATAATCCATATATATGTATATGAATGACTTTATTGTACACCTGAAACTAACATAACACTGTCAATCAACTATACTTCAATTGAAAGAAAGAGTACATTGTGCAGTTTTACAGTTGTCGGTGCATGTGTGCATGCTCAGTTGCTGCAGTTGTGTCCAACTCTTTGCAACCCCATGGACTGTACCCCCACCAGGCTCCTCTGTTCTTGGGATTCTCCAGGCAAGAATATTGGAGTGGGTTGCTGTGGCCTCCTCCAGGAGATCTTCCTGGCCCAGGGATCGAATCCAAGTCTCTGATGTCTCCTGCATTGCAGATGATTCTTTATTGCTGAGCCACTGGCTAAGCCCACAAATGTTGGTACTCATGTACAAATATCTATGCATCTGTATTAACCATATACTATACAATCATATGCACATATAGAAAACTGAGGCAAAAGTTCACTAGAACAACATTTACTTTTGTATGTACCATGCCCTCAGATATTTTCTCTCCTATTACATTCTTTTAATTTCATTTTTATTTCAATTTTTATTAAAATTTATAATTTTTATTTTTATAATTTATAATTTTAATTTTTTTATTTCAATTTTTTGAACTACTACTCACAACCCATTAAATTGGCTAGGGAATGTTGTTTGAACCAACCGTTTTGAAAAGCAGTGACTTATGTGGCATCATGTAAGGAAGTTTTGTCTATTTCTCTTTTCCAGAAGTTTTGTCTGTTTCAAGATTTACCGAGAGGGCGGCGTCTGAAGGTTCTGTGGCTAAAGCAGTCTAGCATGATGGTTAAGAGGAAAAAAATCTACAGGGAAAAATGCTTGGGTTTAAAATCTAGTTCAGGAGCATTCAGTGCTGCATGCTCACTCATGTCCAACTCTTTCCGACTCCTTGACTGTAGTCCACCAGGCTCCTCTGTCCATGAGATTTCTCAGGCCAGAATACTGGAGTGGGTTGCCATTTCCTCCTCCAGGGTATCTTCCTGACCCAGGGATCAAACCCGAGTCTCTGGCGTCTCCTTCCTGGCCACTTGTTAAAGGACCCTAGCAGAGTTACTTAATCCCTATCTAGCTTTAATTTCCTCCTGAAACATGGGGTTGATATTACTCCTTCATTACAGTTGTGAAGATGAAGTGAAATCCCTTGGCATAGCACTTAGACATTATCTATTCCTATTGCCTCAAGAGGTGCTGTCAACCTTTAACCCTCCATGGAGCTGTGTGGTCCAGTGTTTTTCTAGTGGAGAACTAGGTGGTAGAATGGTACACAATGGAACTCAACATAAATCTCGGTACAGGAAGAACAGCATACCTAGAGGTGACCAGCAGGCGAGGGACAATGAAGTAGGGGTGGAGCTGGTGAGGGAAAGACGTCCCACTGACCAGGAGAGGTTCTGCAGAAAGAACCAGGTCGGGGCTGGCAGTTCTTGCGCAGATGTGCCTAGGTCTTTGATGCTGTGTACATGCTCAGTTGCTCAATTTTGTTTGACTTTTAGCAACCCCATGGACTGGTAGCCTGCTCTTCTGTCCATGGAATTTTCCAGGCAAGAATACTGGAGTGCGTTGCCATTTCCTGCTCCAGTGGGGTCTTTCCAATCCAAGGATCAAACCATGTCTCCTGCATTGGCAGGTGAATTCTTTCCCACAATGTCTCCGTGATACAGATGTAGAGCCCCTCTTTCTACAAGAGTGGCTCTAGTATGAGGTTGGCAAAAATTCCATAAGATGGCTCTAGTAGCACTTAGCAGTTATCTTTAACTTCATTCCAAACGGTTTTGTTAGGTTGTAATGTGACAGCTGTCATATCAGCATGAATTTTAAATAACTTTATCAAAATTGGTAAATTTTTTTTGAGACTTTGTCGGTGGTCCAGTGGTTAAGAATCTGCCTTGTAATGCAGAGAATGAGAGTTTGATCCCTGGTCAGGATCCCTGGTTGGGGTAGATCCCACATGCTGTGGGCCAGCTAAGCCCTAACATCTCAATTACTGAGCCCACATTCCAGAGCCCCCATGCCACAACTAGAAAGAAGTCCACACTCCGCAGCTAGAGAAGCCCGTGCACTACCAGGAAAGATTCTGCATGCCACAAGGAAGATTCCACGTTGCCGCAACTAAGACCTGATACAGCCAAATAAATACTTCTTAAAAATCGGTGAATTTTTGTGTAGCCATTTTAATATTAAAAGTTGGAAGAAAAAAACCCAACATTTTCAGCTTATTATGCTTTATTATTTCAAGAAAGAAACACACACAAAAAAGATTTATGTGGTGTATACAGAAGATGCTATGACTGATCGGATGTGTCAGAATTGGTTTGCGAAGTTTCATGCTGGTAATTTCACTCTGGACGATGCTCCATGGTGGGGTAAATCAGTTGAAGTTGACATGGATCAAATAAAGACATTAATTGAGAATGATTCATGTTATACTATGTGGAAGATAGCCAACATATTCAGAATATCCCAATCAAGCACTGAAAACCATTTGCACCAGCTTGGTTATGTAAATTGCTTTGATGTTTGGGTTTCACAGAAGTTAAGTGAAAAAATCGTTCTTGACCATATTTCTGCATGAGACTCTTGACTGATATGTAAAGTAAACATTCTGTTTTTAAAACAAATTTTGACGAGTGACAAAAAGTGGATACTCTATAATAATGTGGAATGAGAGAGATCATGGAATAAGTGAAATGAACCACCAAAGGCTGTGATTCATCATCCAAAGAAGGTGATATTGCGTACGTTGTGGGACTGGAAAAGAGTCTTCTATTATGAGCTTCTTCTGGAAAACCAAACAATAATTTCAACAAGTACTGCTCCCAATTAGACCAACTGAATGCAGCACTTGATAGAAAGCATCCAGAATTAGTCAACAGAAAGTGCATAATATCTCCTCAGGATAACACAAGACTGCATGTTTCTTTGATGACCAGGCAAAAACTGTTACAGCTTGACTGGGAAGCCATGATTCATCCACCATAATCACCAGACATTACACCTCTGGATTTCCATTTATTTTCATTTTCACAAAATTCTCCTAATGGAAAAAAAATTCCATCCCTTGAAGACAGTAAAAGTCACCTGAAACAGTTGTTTGCTTGAAAAGATACAACGTTTTGAGAAGATGGAATTATGAAGTTGCTAAAAAATGGCATAAGGTAGTGGAACAAAAAAGTGAATATGTTGTTCAGTAAAGTTCTTGGTGAAAATGAAAAAGGCGTCTTTTATTTTTATTAATACTTAGAAGCCAAAGGAACTTCTTGGCCAATGCAATAACTCAGTGTAGGAATCAGAGTCCAATTCTAGGCAGTCTAGATTGTAACTGTTAGGCTGCACTTGGTGGAAAATTGAGTGCTCTTAAGGCTATTAAAGTTCTGGACTTCAGAGGCCCAAGTGACTATTGATTGTGGTCATCGACGAAGCTTGCTGTTGGTAAACACGGGGTAGGCCCCTGCAAGGATCCCCAGTCCTTTGGCTAATAGCACCACTGGGTCTGAAGCATAAGCTTTCTTGGTGGAGTCAGAAGAATCTCAATTTTTTTCCTAAAGACTCAGAAGCAGCAGGAAGGAGAAAGGAACCACAATCCCCACCCTGTACCACAAACCCCACCCAAACCCCCTACACCCCTCTGGGCCCTGGGGCAATTTCCAATGACAACCAAAACTGTTCCAAATTTGTTTTAACATTTAAAAACTTCTTCATATTGTCTTGATTCATTAAATTGCCATATTTCATGTTTGCTTGACCACAATATTACTTTGCTATTAATATCTTTGATCTTATAGACCTAATTAAGAAAAACAGACTTTCTTAGGCGTTAAGATTCTTCGCTTCCACTGCAGGCAGTGCAGGTTTGATCCCTGGTCAGGAAATTTCTGCATGTCATGAGGTATGGCAAAAAAAGAAAAAGATGAACAGGCTTTCTCTGCACAGAAGAGCCTCTATCAGACTATATCTGGATCTTATGTTTATTGGTTATTGTTATTTAGCTGCTCAGTTGCGTCCGAGTCTTTTGCGACCCCATGGACTGTAGCCTACCAGGCTTTATACAATCTCTTCAAAGCTAAGCCCAGGGACATTTCTGCCCTGGTATTTCTGTCTATTCCACATCCCCCTCTGGGTAGTCATGCCCTTTGGTCCAGGCTCCTTTCTTGTTCCCCTAGAGTCTAATTTTTATAGATTGCTTCTTGGGAGTAATACGTCTTTCCGCCTTCCACTTTTCCTTGTATCAGAGCTCCTGATCTGCTTCTCACTCTCTTGTCTAATCCCCACTCTTTGCCTGGGTCACCCCAGCCAGCTCTGTCTTTGGCCACCCACAACCCAAGTGTTTGCATTAGTGGACTCATTTATCCCTTTTCCTGTTACATAGCTAGAAGAAATCCCAGGTAGATCAATCACAGTTTGATCTTAACAAAATACAGTCCCTCCCTCCCCTGTATCCCACACCTGACCCCACAACACATGTAAAAAGTCCATGAAAGTCAGAGGTGGGGAAAATAGGAGCCAGCCCCGATGAATGTGCACTTTGGGAAAATGCTAAGCGCCCTGTGTTTATCTTTCAGCAGGGCAAAGGACACGGGGCGGGATGGGGGAGCTGTCATGCGCAAAGATATCAGCATCAAGATGAAAAACTGAATCCCTTCCTCGAGGCATTCCACCTGCCTTGCAAACAGTTGTTTAAGTAGGTAAGACCTCCCAGATCCTGGAGAGAAAATTGCGCCTTGTGGCTGGATAACTTTTCAGAAGCACAGCTTGTGTGGGCATTTTGAAGGCTCCTCTTTTCTATTTCCTGCAAACTGTTAACAAAGCTTTTACAGAGAAAGAAATATGCAATCTAGAGCCATCAGGCTGGAGTTTCACCAAAGACAAAAAAAAAAATTGCTGACTACTGGCTCCTCAAAAGCTGTCGGTCAGTCAGTTCAGTCACTCAATTGTGTCCGACTCTTTGCGACCCCATGGACGGCAGCATGCCAGGCCTCCCTGTCCATAGATGATATTGACTCAATTTTGACATTATAATTGCTTGCCAGCCTTAGGGCAATTTCCCTTTGAAGTAAGGGACTCTACCATCCAGGGCCATCTGGAGGTGCAGCAAAGGACATCCATATGGCAAGTAAGGGTGAAACACACAGGACCTTGTCCAATCTGCTATATACCAGTTTTTGTTTCAAGATGGAAAAAACTAGGTAGATGTAGGTTCTCACCAGGGGAAGGCCAGCCTATTATCTCCCTGAACACTTGAAGGGTAAGGCCTTCCTCTTGTGAATTCCAGCTAACTTCAGCCCTGCAGATTCAGAAACCCATCATCAGCTCACCTAGGCTTTTGGAAGTGGGCTTATGTTAGCCAAGTTCATATGACTGATAAGTAAAATTGGTCATGGGTTAATACATTTACAGTAAGAAATAATTGTCATAGTTTTGACTTGAATGTGAAGGACTGAAGCACTGTCTCCCTATGGAAAGATTGGAGGAAGCCAAATTATTATGAGAATAGCTCTAGGTTAGCACCAAATCAGATGATTGAACCATTGAGTGGCATGATGTCAAGACCACACGTCACTCCTTTCACTCTGTTTTAGGGATGATCTTGCTGATGGGACCAGAAAATTCAAAGTCCACTGCCCAAGGTACTCTTTCCTTTGGACAGTGCTCTTTTCTCTGTTTCTAAGGCTGGTTGACACTTTCTTTAGATACGTTAATATAGTCAGATCACACCATCTGCTCTAGAAGGTCTGGGAGTCCCTTTATGAAGGTGGCAATGCATATTTCTGTTCCAATCTATTGTATATTGATTTCAAAATATTAAATGTTAGGGATGATTCCATTTCTTTCATTTTCAAGGTCTTAGTTGTCTTGTTGTCAGGTATGGCCAGTGGGTCATCCAGCCGTCTTTCTGCTTGGAGGTAGACAGGTGGGCCCCATGTCTCTCAAGTGTCCCTCTCAGCGCCATTATTTTGATTCTGTGTGGTCCTGTTTTCTTCTTAGTTCTTTCCAAAAGCTCTGTAGCTTCATGGTGAAACCATTGTCCCTAATATTTCCAGTGCTATTAAAGATTCTCTATGCCCACATGTAACTAGAGAAAAGCAAGGAACTTTGCTAACTGAATCCACTGGTGTTTCATTTGTAGCTGCCCTGCTACTCACTAATCATTTTATTCAGTTCAAGACTTCTCCATGGCATTCTCCTCTGAGCACTCTCTAAGCACTCTCCGTTTTCCTCTGGCTGTCAAACTCACTTCTCAGCCCTTGGCGCCTCATGAAATTTTACAAGTATCTGAGCATGCGCTTTCATGTTCATCCTAAAATTTCCACCATTTGCTCCTTTTCCTTTTTTTTCCCAGAGGAAGAAAACACCTCCCAAACATCAGTCCCATCCTATAGACCCTTGATCCCCCACTTTTTCCTACTTTTTCCAGGATTTTGTTTTATTACTCTTATTTCCTCTCTCTTGAGTTTTCAGTTCCTCCCTCTGCACAAGCTCCTGCTCCTTGTCTTACACACAAGTGCAGGCCATCCCGTCTAAACATCATTTTTTATCTTAACTCTCCACTCTCTTGAGTTTGCATCTTATCTTTGTGCCCTGTCATTTACCCCCAACATTTTTAAGTGGAGGCTAATTGCCTGCCTCCATTTCCTCACTGCTGTTTTCTCCCTAATGCATTTCAGTCTGACTGTGATC
The DNA here is from genome assembly GCA_917880005.1 of Nanger dama. Classification (NCBI taxonomy): domain Eukaryota; kingdom Metazoa; phylum Chordata; class Mammalia; order Artiodactyla; family Bovidae; genus Nanger; species Nanger dama. The sequence goes on from CAKJTW010000040.1 coordinate 3,095,921, forward strand.
CCCACTGCTCTACCAAAACTGCTCTCTTGAAGGGATGAAGGGGAAGAAAATAGGCAAAGAACTTCATATGGTGTTTAGCAGTAAATCTGTTACCACAAGAATTATATTCAATATTTTGCAATAACCTATAATGGAAAAGAATATGAAAAAGTATTTATATATCTACCTGAATGTATATGTAGGCAGACCATCCCCATGGAAAAGAAACACAAATAAAGCAAAATGGCTGTCTGTGGAAGCCTTACATATAGCTGTGAAAAGAAGAGAAGTGAAAAGCCAAGGAGAAAAGGAAAGAGATAAGCATCTGAATGCAGAGTTCCAAAGAATAGCAAGAAGAGATAAGAAAGCCTTTTTCAGTGATCAGTGCAAAGAAATAGAGGAAAACAACAGAATGGGAAAGACTAGAGATCTCCTCAAGAAAATTAGAGATACCAAGAGAACATTTCATGCAAAGATGGGCTTAATAAAGGACAGAAATGGTATGGACCTAACAGAAGCAGAAGATATTAAGAAGAGATGGCAAGAATACACAGAAGAACTGTACAAAAGGATCTTCATGACCTGGATAATCATGATGGTGTGATCACTCATCTAGAGCCTAACATCACCAGACAGCCTGGAATGTGAAGTCAAGTGGGCCTTAGAAAGCATCACTACAAACAAAGTTAGTGGAGGTGATGGAATTCCAGTTGAGCTATTTCAAATCCTGAAAGATGATGCTGTGAAAGTGCTACACTCAATATGCCAGCAAATTTGGAAAACTCAGCAGTGGCCATAGGACTGGAAAAGGTCAGTTTTCATTCCAATCCCAAAGAAAGGCAATGCCAAAGAATGCTCAGACTACCACACAATTGCACTCATCTCACACGCTAGTAAAGTAATGCTCAAAATTCTCCAAGCCAGGCTTCAGCAATACGTGAACTGTGAACTCCTTGACGTTCAAGCTGGTTTGAGAAAAAGCAGAGGAACCAGAGATCAAATTGCCAACATCCGCTGGATCATGGAAAAAGCAAGAGAGTTCCAGGAAAACATCTATTTCTCCTTTATTGACTATGCCAAAGCCTTTGAGTGTGTGGATCACAATAAACTGTGGAAAATTCTGAAAGAGATGGGAATACCAGAACACCTAATCTGCCTCTTGAGAAATCTGTATGCAGGTCAAGAAGCAACAGTTAGAACTGGACATGGAACAACAGACTGATTCCAAATAGGAAAAGGAGTATGTCAAGGCTATATATTGTCACCCTGCTTATTTAACTTCTATGCAGAGTACATCATGAGAAATGCTGGACTGGAAGAAACACAAGCTGGAGTCAAGATTGCTGGGAGCAATATCAATAACCTCAGATATGCAGATGACACCACCCTTATGGCAGAAAGTGAAGAGGAACTAAAAAGCCTCTTGATGAAAGTGAAAGAGGAGAGTGAAAAAGTTGGCTTAAAGCTCAACATTCAGAAAACAAAGATCATGGCATCCGGTCCCATCACTCCATGGGAAATAGATGGAGAAACAGTGAAAACTGGTCGGACTTTATTTTGGGGGCTCCAAAATCACTGCAGATGGTGATTGCAGCTATGAAATTAAAAGACGTTTACTCCTTGGAAGAAAAGTTATGACCAACCTAGATAGCATATTAAAAAGCAGAGACATTATTTTGCTGACTAAGGTCCATCTAGTCAAGGCTATGGTTTTTCCTTTAGTCATGTATGGCTGTGAGAGTTGGACTGTGAAGAAGGCTGAGCACTGAAGAATCGATGCTTTTGAACTGTGGTGTGGAGAAGACTCTTGAGAGTCCCTTGGACTGCAAGGAGATCCAACCAGTCCATTCTGAAGGAGATCAGCCCTGGGATTTCTTTGGAAAGAATGATGCTAAAGCTGAAACTCCAGTACTTTGGCCATCTCATGCAAAGAGTTGACTCATTGGAAAAGACTCTGATGCTGGGAGGCAGGAGGAGATTGGGGATGACAGAGGATGAGATGGCTGGATGGCATCACTGACTCAATGGATGAGAGTCTGAGTGCACTCCAGGAGTTGGTGATGGACAGGGGAGGCCTAGCGTGCTGCAATTCATGGGGTCACAAAGAGTTGGACACAACTGAGCGACTGAACTGAACTGAACTGATGCAGGCTAAGTTGCTTCAGTCATGTCCAACTCTTTGGCACCCTATGGACTATAGTTCAGCAGGCTCCTCTGTCCATTTACTGGAATGGGTTGCCATGTCCTGCTCCAGGGCATCTTCCTGACCCAGGGATCAAACCCATGTCTCTTACGTCTCCTGTATTGGCAGGCAGGTTCTTTACCACTAGCACCACCTGGAAAGCCCATACAAAGAATCTGCCTGCAATGCAGGAGACCTGGATTTGATCCCTGGGTTGGGAATGGTTACCCAGTTCAGTATTCTTGCCTGAAGAAGTCCATGGACACAGAAGGAGGCTACAGTCCATGGGGTCACAACTGAGCAACTAAACACTTTTGCTTTCACACACACACACACACACACACACACACATATGAATCACTTTGCTGTACACCTGAAACTAACACAATATTGTACACCAACTCTATGATAAATAAATAAAATAAAATAACAATAAAATTTAAAAAGAGCAAATCTGTTAGAACCACAAATTTGATTTTAAACACAAGCTTTGAGGAGAAAATTAGGACAAAAAGATCTATCATGTAGATCATAGTATGAGAATACAGTTGTGGGTTCACAAAATTGCTGACCATTGACACAGAGCTGGTGTGTACATTATAATCTGGAAAAGTAAGTTCCATTTTGCTATAACAACATATTCTAGCAAAAATTACTTTTATAGTAAACATAAAGTGTCCAAATATAATTTTTATGCCAACTATGTAAAGGAAGATTTGCAGTTATCATAGCTTTGTAGTCAAGGTTTACATTCCATGGGCGATAACTATAAAACTTTTGTGGTTAAAAGCAGAAAATCACAGGAGAGCTTCTTGCATTTTTCAATAAACAATTCAATTTTATGATGACAAGATACAGAGTATGTATAGATTTAACTTAAACAGGAACTTCCCCCACCTGGATAACACTTCTTATTCTTTGTGTCTTATAGTATCTAGTATGTAAAATTCTGTATATTTTTGCAACAAAATATGATTTTAATCTAGACCCTTGATACCTTTAAAGTACTTCTGTCTTTTTGTCAACCATCTTTTCTGTCTAAATTACCCTTTATTAGTTTCTTCTTGTTATCTTACAAACAAGCTCAGGTCTTCCAATTCCTAAAAAAATAAAAATATCTTATCTCAGCCCTGCTCCCCCTTGGGTTAGTACCTTATGCTTGTCTTTTCTTATTCTTGAAATTTGGAAGAGTAAAGGCTATCTCGTTTATCTCTACCCTCAAATTTCTTATTCACCATTTTGATCTATGACATATGATTTGATAATGATTTTTAAAAAGATGGAATCAATATTTTAGGGAGTGATAAATTTTTATTTTCATGGACTTAATCTTATTTAGCACCAATAACACCACAGGTGCTCTGTAGATGTTGTGTAATAATCATAACCACACTGAGGTAAGTACCATTTCTTTCATTTAATAGTTGAGGAAAAAGAGGTTCAAAACATTGCACAAAGATCACCCATCTGGTGACAGTCACTCAGCTTGGATTCAGTCTAAAAGAGACAGGAATCCTAGTTGCAAGGAACAGAAACAAAGGCCGCCTGATTTCAGCCAAGAATGAATGAATTATGCTGTCAGGTATACTCACAGAACCCCAGGCAAGTCTAAAGACCTAGATTGAGAGCTCTATAGTTAACGGTGATCTCATTCATACATGAGGTGCATGAATGAGGATGGTTCTGGCGGCTTTACACATTGTAGCTTTCACTCTTTACACTGCCAACACTTCCAAATAGATACTGGATGTCTGCATCAGCACCAGCCTTGTTGCTTCCCTAGGAACTTGATATTTTTGCAACTACTGCTACACTAGGGACAGTTTCTTATGGTCCCCTGATATGAGCTATGTTTTCCTGACCGGCAAAACTTAGATCATGGGCCTGTATTCTAGCTACTAGCTTTCTTGGGAAAGTACATTTCTGGAATTTTCCATTTTTGTCATGGAAGGTAGGTTTTGTATCCCTTCAAAAATCATACTTTGTGTGTGTGTGTGTGTGTGTTTATGTTGTGGGATAGGGGTATTCTTAAATAAAGAAAGTTGTGTTCATACAATGGATGGTCAAAAAGAAAAACAGGTTCCATTACCAGAGCTCAAATGTGTCTGATTCTAAGTCTTTCCTTTATACAATGAAACAAGTCACTGATGGTCTCCTATTTGCCAGTTTTAATGACTTTCTCATTCTTTATGTTAATTGCTCTAAAGATTTGACATTATTGAATGTATCTCCTTCTTTCTTTATTCCTAAAAGAAATCAAGTTATTGTTTTTGCAAGACAAAAAAGTAGAAGGAAGAAAATAATAATAGAAGAGCAAAATTCAGTGGAATAAAATATATGAAAAAATAGGCAAAATAAAGAAAACCAATAAAAAGGAAAGTTGTTCTTTAAAGTATTAATAAAATGAATAATCCCACAGGATGACTGACCCCTCAAAAGGGGAGAAATACAAATTTGATGATATCTGTACAGACCCTATAGACATTAAGAGAGTGATAAAGGGGATATTATTAGTAATTTTATTATGATACATTTGACAACTTAGAACAATGGGCAGTTTGCTTACAAAAATCAACTTACTGAAATTATTAAAAGTAAATATAGAAAATTTGAATGGGCAGAAGACCTTAATTGACATTTTTCCAAGAAAACATCCAGATAGCCAATAGGCACATGAAAAGGTGCTTATTAGAGAAATGCAAATGAAAACTGTAATAAGGTACCACCTTACACCAGTCAGAATGGCCAACATTAAAAAGTCTACAAATAACAAATGCTGGAGATGCTGTGGGGGAAAGGGAACCCTTCTACACTGTTGCTGGGAATGTAAGTTGATACAGCCATTATGGAAAACAGTATGGAGGTTTCTCAGAAAACTAAAAATAGAATTACTGTATGATCCAGCAATCCCACTCCTAGGAATATATATCCAGATAAAACTATAATTTGAAAAGATACATACAACCTTATGTTTAGGGCAGTAGTTTTCAAAATAGCCAAAACATGGAAGCAACCTAAATATCCATTGACAGATGAAAGGATAAAGAAGATGTGGGATGTACAAACGATGCACTACTACTCGGTCATAAAAAGAAAAAATAAAGCCATTTGCGGTCACATAAACGCAACTATTAATACAGATTATTTCACTAAGTGAAATAAGTCAGAAACGGAAAGGCAAATACCATATGATATCATTGATACGTGGAATCTAAAATATGGCAGAAATGAACCTAGCTACAAAACAGAAACAGACTCATAGATGTAGAGAACAGGCTTGCGGTTCCAAGGGGAGGAAGAGGAGTAGACTGAGAGTCTGGAGTTGGTAGAGGCAAACTATTACACTCAGAGTGGATAAACAGCAAGGCCCTAATGCACAGCACAGAGAACTATAGTCAATATCCTATGATAGAACATAATGGAAAGGAATGGAAAAGAAGAATAGATATGTGTCTATCACTGAGTCAATTTAGTATACTGCAGAGATTGGCACCACACTGTATTAATCAATCAACTATAATTCCATAAAAAGTAGAAAATGTGCTGCTGCTGCTGCTAAGTCGCTTCAGTTGTGTCCAACTCTGTGTGATCCCAGAGATGGCAGCCCACCAGGCTCCCCCATCCCTGGGATTCTCCAGGCAAGAACACTGGAGTGGGTTGCCATTTCCTTCTCCAATGCATAAAAATGAAAAGTGAAAGTGAAGTCGCTCAGTCATGTCCGACTCTTAGCGACCTCATGGACTGCAGCCCACCAGGCACCTCCGTCCATGGGATTTTCCAGGTAAGAGTACTGGAGTGGGGTGCCGTTGTCTTCCCCAAGAAAATGTGAATACTCCCATATTTGTTAAAGAATTCAAATAATTAAAAGTCTACCCAAAAGGAAATCCCAGACCCAAGTGCACACTTGGTTTGTGAATAATACCAAACATTTTTTAAGTAAGAAATAATACAAATATTAAAACCCTTTCACAGAATAAGAAGAGGGAACATTTTCCCATTCAATTTTATGAGTCCAGAAAAGCCTTCATACCAAAACTGGACAAGGGAAGTACAAAAAGAGAAGTATTGATCCCATGAACCTCATGAACATCAGTGGAATAATTCTAAACAAATATAAGCAAATAACAATATATAAAGAAGATAAAACATAATGACCAAGTAGGGTCATGAAAGTTTGGTATAGAATCAAAAAATTAATCAATGTAATTCACCACATGAAAGAATAAATGGGAAAAATTATGCGATCATGTTAATAGATGCAGAAAAACACTTGATAAAACTCACCACATGTTCATGAAAAAAAGTCTCACCTTAGGATAAAATAAAGAGAACCTTTCCAATCTGATGAAAGCATTTACAAAAAACCTAGGGCAAACATACAGTCTGATGGAGAACTGTTGTTTTCCCTTTAAGGCAAAAGTGTTCCTTCTTATCCCTTCAATTCAACATTGTACTGCAGACAGTGAATATGATAAGGCAAGAATAAGAAGTAAAAGGCATAAACACAGGAAAGAAGATGTAAAACTGTCAACTATTTTCATTTACAGATAACACACTGGTGTACATAGAAAATTCAGTGGAAAATTCAAAAAAAAGAAAAACAGGAAGGAGAGGGAAAAAAACCCACTATAATTAAAAATCCACTTTGTCAGATCCAAGGGATAAAAAGTCAAAATTATTTGTGTCTCTGCTTATTTGCAACAAATAACTGGAAAAAAAATTTTTAAATGCCATTTGCACATTCCTCTGAATATATTCAGTAAAATATGTGCAAAGACCTATATATTGAAAAGTATAAAAACATTGCTAATAGAAATTTTTAAAAGCCGAAGTGGAAAGACATATGATGCTTATGAATTGGGAAACTCAATATTGTTAAGATTGGTTGAGTGTGGTGGTGGTTTAGTCACTAAGTCATCTCTGACTCTTTCAACCCCATGGACTGTAGCTTGCCAGGCTCCTCTGTCCATGGGATTCTCCAGGCAAGAATACTGGAATGGGTTGCCATTTCCTGCTCTAGTATATCTTCCTGACTCAGGGATCGAACCTGGGTCTCCTGCATTGTAGGCAGAGTCTTTACTGACTGAGCTACAAGGGAAGATTGGTTAATTCTCACCACATTGATCTATTGATTAAATACAATTCCAATAAAAATTCCAGCAGGTGTCTTGGAGAAACTGACAGTCGTATTCTAAAATTTATATAGAAATGCAAAGACTTAAAATAACTATCTTACCTTGAAAAAGAACAAAGTGAAGGACTCACACTATTAGATTTTAAGACTTACCAAAAGCTTTAATAATGAAGACAGTGCAGTTGACGTAAGGGTAGATAAATGAAGTCATAAAGCAATGGAACAGAAAAGAGAATTTGTGGAGTAGGAAATGGGAACCCACTCCATTATTCTTGCTTGGAAAATTATATGGACAGAGGAGCCTGGTGGGCTACAGTCCATGGGGTCGCAAAGAGTTGCACACAACTGAGCAGCTGAACACAAGTAAACAGACAAGTGCCTGCCCTAAATCCAGGTTGATCTCATCTCAAAACCACAATTACATGTACAAAGATCATTTATCCAAATAGGGTCACTTTTGCATGTTCTGGGGTTACAACTTGGGGTTACAGTTCCTTTGGGGGCCACTATTAAACCTGCTGTAATCTGATAAGAAAAAAAAGGAGAGAGAGAGAATCTGGAATAGACCTATACGTATATAGTGTTAATTCAATAAGGAAAAGAGTGTCTTCAATAAATGATGAAGCTGAAACATACCTTTGTGGGAAGGGGTGGGGAAGGAACTTTGACTCTTAAATTGTTGTGCTGTTCCATGGCTAAATCACATCCATCTCTTTGCAACCCCATGGATTATAGAATGCCAGGCGCCTCTGTCCTTCACTATCTCCCAGAATTTGCTCAAATTCACGTCCATTGAGTCAGTGATGCTATCTAACCATGTCATCCTCTGCTGCCCCCTTCTTTTGTGTTCTGTCTCTCCCAACTTCAGGGTCTTTTCTAATGAGTCAGCTCTTTGCATCAAAAGCCAAATTATTGGAGCTTCAGCTTCAGCATCAGTCCTTGTATGATCAGGGTTGATTTCCTTTAGGACTGACTGGTTTGATCTCCTTGCAGTCCAAGGGACTCTCAAGTGTCTTCTCCAGCACCACAATTCAGAGGCATCAATTCTTTGGTGCTCAGCCTTCTTTGTGGTCCAACTCTCACATCTGTATATGACTGTGGGGAAAACCATAGCTTTGATTATATGGACCTTAAACTATTAAGTTTCCTTAAAGGAAATATAGAGGAATATTTTTACAATCTGGAGATAAAGATTTCTTAAGATATATAAAATACTAATTATAAAAGAAAAATGATAAATTAGACTTCATCAACATTAAAAGTTTTTGTTCATAAGAGACTTTGTTAAGAAAGAGAAAAGCCAAGCCACAATCTAGGAGAATATATTCATTAACGTATATCTGATAAAGAACTTGTCCCCTGAATGTAAAAGAACTCCTATGAATTAAACATTAAAAGGACAAATAATTTAAATAAAAAATAAGCAGATGACTTGAATAGGCACTTCACAAAAAGAGATATATGAATGACAAATAGTATGTGAAAAGGTATTGAGACTCATTAATCCTCAGGCTTGCATGCTTAGTTGATTCAGTCATGTCTGACTCTTTGTGACCCCATGGACTGTAGCCACCAGGTTCCTCTGTCTGTGGCATTCTCCATTATTTCTCAGGGTAATGTAAATAAAGACCATGATAAGATATCAAAACAATTAAAAGTAAAAAAATGGCTGTTGTGGATGTGGAGCAGCTGGAATTCTCATACAGCTCTTGTAGGAGTATAAAATAATTCAACCCATTTAACAGTTTCTCACTCTTGAATAGGGGCTTTCCTGGTGGCTCAGAGGTTCAAGTGCCTGCCTTTGATGCAGGAGACCCGGGTTCGATCCCTGGGTCAGGAAGATCCCCTGGAGAAGGAAATGGCAATCCACTCCAGTATTCTTGCCTGGAGAATCCCATGGACAGAGGAGCCTACCTAGTAGGTTACAGTCCACAGGGTCTAAGGGCCCCAAGTTGGAAACAATCCAAGTGTCCATCAACATTAAAATGGAAAAAGCTATATACTATTCAGAAATAAAAATCAAAGTTATGGAGAACAAGATGGCAGAGGAGTAGGTGGATGTAGAGTACATCTCTTCCAGGGATACATCAGGAATACACCTTCAGATACAGACGTGCATGCAGAACACCAGCCGAGAGCAGACAGGAGTACCTGAACTGCAGAAAAGAATATATAGACCTGAACTGCAGAAAAGAATATATAGACCCACGCAAAACTCGGTAGGATGAAGGAACTAGGGGGAAAACAGGAGTGTTAGTAGGACTGGACCTGCCCTCAGAGGGGTGGCGGGACTGAAGTAAGGATACGATCCCCACATCAGGGCAATTGTCTGAGTCAGAGGAGAAACATTTAAGGCTGAGAGTGAAACAGCTGATCTGCGGCAGCCTGAATCAGACAGTCCTTGCCACAGCCATACATACCCTGTACAGGGACATAGATCCCTGGAAGGTGCAGCAGCTGGAAACTGGAGTTTAGGGATCGTGGAGCAATCCCAGGGTGAGGGCTGCTGTTGACTGTGGAAGGACAGATTGAGGGGATGTGAGGGAGATTGTGGTGGCAAATGTCTGTTCAGGAAGGCCGGGCAGCCATGGAAGCAAGATGATACTGCCGAGTCACGCATAGGGGGTGGAGCCATCAGCAGCTTGAACAGTAGAGAAAGGCTGGTTCATCAAATACCTGAGGCACTGAACTACAGAGTAGGACCCCACCTAAGGTGCCCCTTTAAGTGCCTTATGTGCCAAACTACAGAGTAGGACCCCAGCCAGGTGGAGCCCTCTATGTGCCTGACACCCAAACAACAGAGAAGGACCCCAGGCAAAGGAGCCCTCTAAGTGCCTGAACGGTCAGAGCTATGGAGAAATCCTGGCCAAAGAGGCCTTCTTATAGCCAGCTACAAGAGGCTCGAAAAAGACTCTGATAGGGCCATAACTCCCGTGGTGGAGGCAGACCATGTCCCTGCACACTTGGCACTGCCAGCGTCCCTGCAAGCCAAGCAGCTGTCCACCTTCATGCTTAGCTCTCACTGGGGCAGAGCTGCCACAGGTAAAAAAAGTCTTGCATCGGTGCATGCAGAGTTGCTTTGATAGTGTCTAACTCTTTGTGACCCTGTGGTCTGTGGCCTGCCAGCCTTCTCTGTCAGGGAGAGGGTTGCTCCAGGCAAGACTACTGGAGTACTGGCCAGTACTGGTTGCCATACTCTTCTAGAGCACTGTATTTCCTGCTGCCCTAGCTGCCAACTCCCCTGAGTATCTGGTGCTGCCAGAATTCCTGAAACCCAAGCAGCTGCACCACCTCCACATCTGGCCCTCACAGGGGCAAACCCAAGGCCACCAAGGCAGCTTCGGGAGGAAACCCCAGTGGACAACTGACATACAGAGGTGGAAATAAAACCACAGTTGAAACCCAGGGGCAGTGGGACTAAGGAAGAAGACCCCAAACCTTCCCACCAGCTGTACAAGCTGCAGATTAAATCCACATGATCAACCAGGCAGACTCTGTCTATGGAATATATAAAAGGTCATTGAGAGCTCCCAAAAAGAAAACACACTAATTCTGATAGCTGCGGACATTAGAGGCAAGAACACAGAGAAGTAGGACCAGGTTGGAATCTGAGCTGCCCTCACAATAGGTCCAGAGATCAGCACAGTGTGTATATGTGGATATTCCATTATTTTAATTATTATTTGCCTGACTTTGTAACTACAGTTTATCTGGGGTTCATCTTTGGTTTCTCATTTTTGAATATGTTTTAGTCTCACTTAATGCCATAACAAACCACTTGTGAAATCTTCATTCCTGACCAGAGATCAAGCCCTGAGGCTTTGGAATGGGAGCACTGACTCCAAGACCCTAGACTACCAGAGAACTAACCCTAGAAAGTATCAAATAGTGAGAACTCACACAAAAGAAACCACTTGAATACAAGATCCAGCATCACCCAACTACCAGTAGCACACTATGCAGGATGCCTCATCTAAACAACAAACAAAACAAAGATACAAACCCAATCATCAGCAGACAGGATTACCACCTCACTCAGCCTTGCCCATCAGAGGAAAAATGAGCAAACAAAAACTCAGCACAAATCTCACCCTATAGGAAGCTCACACAGACCACAAGACCAACCTAAGGAGGGCAGAAACCAAAAGGAGGAGAGAATTCAACCTTGAAGCCTGGGAAGATGAGGCCTCAAATACAATAAGTTAAAAAAAAAATCAATGAAAAGGCAGAGAAATACTACACAAGTGAAGGAACAAACTAGAAGCACAGAAGTCCATATAAATGAAGAGGAAATAGGCAAACTATCTGAAAAAGAATTCAGAATAACAATAGAAGAGATGATTTAAAAAAAAAAAAACCTTCAAAACAAAATGGAAAAAATGCAAGAATCAATTAACAAAGATCTAGAAGAATTAAGGAATAAACATACAGAGATAAACAACACAATTACTGGAATTAAAAATACTCTAGAAGGAATCAATAGCAGAATATCTGAGGCAGAAGAACAAATCAGTGAGCTGGAAGATAAAATGGTAGAAATAACTTCTGAAGAGCAGAATAAGTAAAAAGAATGAAAAGAACTGAGGGTAGTGTCAGAGACCTCTGGGACAATATGAAACACCCCAACATTTGAATTATAAGGGTCCCAGAGAAGAAGAGAAAAAGAAAGAGTACGAGAAAATTTTTTAAGAGATTATAGTTGACAATTTCCACAACATGGAAAAGGAAATAGTCAATCAAGTCCAACAGACACAAAGAGTCCCATACAGGATAAACCCAAGGAAAAACACACTGAGACACATACTAATCAAACTAACAAAGACTAAACACTAAGAAAGAATATTAAAAGCAGCAAAGAAGCAACAAGTAATGTGCAAGGGAAACCCCATACGTTTAACAGCTGATCTTTTAGCAGAAACTCGGCAGGCCAGAAGGGAATGGCAGGATATATTTAAAGTACTGAAAGAAAAAAATCTACAACCAAGATTACTATACCCAGCAAGGATCTCATTCAAAATTGATGGAGAAATAAAAACCTTTTCAGACAAGCAAAAGTCAAGAGAATTCAGTACCACCAAACCAGCTTTACAACAAATGTTAAACGGACTTATATAGTCAAGAAATACAAGAGAAGAAAAAAAGATCTACAAAATTAATTCTGAAACAATTAATACAATTGTAATAAGAACACATATATCAATAATTACTTTAAATGCAAATGGATTAAATGCTCCAACCAAAAGACACAGACTGGCTGAATGGATACAAAAACAAGACTCAAATATATGCAGTCTACAAGAAACCCACTTAGACCCAAAGACACATATAGACTGAAAGTGAGAGGATGGAAAAATATATTCCATGCAAATAGGAAGCAAAAGAAAGCTGGAGTATCAATCCTCATATCAGACAAAATAGACCTTAAAATAAAAGAAGATTACAAGAGATAAGGAAGGACACTACATAAAGATCAAGGGATCAATCCAAAAGGAAGACATAACAATTGTAAATATCTATGCACCCAACATAGGAGCACCTCAATACATAAGACAAACACTAACAGACATAAAAGGAGAAATTGACAGTAACGCAATAATAGTTGGAGACTTCTAACCCCCTACTCACACCAATGGACAGATCATCAAAGCAGAAAATTAATAAGGAAACGCAAGTCTTAAATGATACATTAGACGAGATGGATCTCATTGATATCTTCAGGACTTTCCATCCAAATGCAGAAGAATACATCTTTTTCTCAAGTGAACATGAAACACTCTCTGGGATAGACCACATCTTGGGTCACAAATCAAATCTCAGTAAATCAAGAAAATTGAAATTGTATCAAGCATGTTCTCTGACCACAACGCTAGATATCAATTACAAGAAAAAAACCTGGAAGAAACACAAAGACATAGGGATTAAACAACGTGTTTCTAAATAACCAACAGGTTACTGAAGAAAAAAAAAGGAAATAAAAATTTATAGAAACAAATGACAATGGTAACATGACACCTCAAAACCTATAGGATGCAGCAAAAGCAGCTCTAAGAGGAAGTTTATAGCAATACAATCCTACCTGAAGAAACAAGAAAAACATCAAATAGACAACTTAACTTTACACCTAAAACAACAGGAAAAAGAACAAAAAAACCCCAAAATTAGTAGAAGGAAAGCAATCATAAAGATCCGAGCAGAAATAAATGAAAAAGAAAAGAAAGGAACAAGAGTAAAGATTAACAAAACTAAAAGCTAATTCTTTGAGAAGATAAACAAAATTGACAAACCTTTAGCCAAATTCATCAAGGAAAAAAAAACAGAAGAATCATATCAACAAAATTAGAAATGAAAAAGGAGAGGTTACAGCAGACAACGCAGAAATACAAAGGATTATAAGAGACTATTATGAACAACTGTATGGCAATAAAGTGGGTAACCTGGAAGAAATGGACAGATTCCTAGAAAAGTTCAATCTTCCAAGATTGAACCAGAAAGAAATAGAAATTATGAACAACTCAATTACAAGCACTGAAACTGAAGCTGTGATCAAAAATATCCTCAAAAACAAAAGCCCAGGACCAGATAGCTTCACATAAAAATTCTATCAAACATTTAGAGAAGAGCTAATGCCTAGCCTTCTAAAATTCTTTTAAAAAGCTTCAGAGGAAGGAACACTTCCAAACTCATTCTATGAGGCCACCATCACCCTGATACCAAAACCAGACAAAGATAACGCATAAAAAAGAAAACTATAGGCCAATGTCACTGATGAACATAGATGCAAAAATCCACAACAAAATTTTAGCAAACAGAATTCAGCAACACATCAAAAAGTTTATACACCATGATCAAGTTGGGTTTATTCCAGTAATGCAAGGATCTTCAACATACACAAATCAATCAATGAGCTACACCATATTAACAAATTGAAAGATAAAAAACCATATGATCTTCTCAATAGATGCAGGAAAAGCCTTTGACAAAATTCAGCACCCATTTATGATTAAAAGTCTTCAAAAAATGGGCATAGAAGGAACCTACCTCAACATAGTAAAGGTCGTATATGATAAGCCTACAGCAAACATTATTCTCAATGATGGAAACTGAAAGCATTCTCCCTAAGATCAGGAATAAGACAAGGGTGTCCACTTTCACCACTATTATTCAACACAGTTCTGGAAGTCCTAGCTACAGCAATCAGAGAAGAAAAGAAACAGAAGGAAACCAGATTGGAAAAGAAAAAGTAAAGTTCTCATTGTTTGCAGATGACATGATACTGTACATAGAAAACCCTATGGCAGTATAAAAAGATTACTAGAGCTAATCAGTGAATTTAGCAAAGTTGAAGGATACAAAATCAGCACACAGAAATCACTTGCATTTCTATATACCAACAATAAAAAATCAGGAAAAGAAATTAAGGAATCAATCCCATTCACCACCACAACAAAAAAAATAAAATATCTAGGAATAAACCTACCTAAGACAAAAGAACTGTACGCAGAAAATTGTAAAACACTGATGAAAGAAATCAAGGATGACATAAAGATGGAGAGATATTCCATGGATATATTCCAGATATTCCTGGGAAGGAAGAATCAATATTGTGAAAATGACTATACCACCAAATGCAAACTACAGAGTCAATATGATCCCTATCTAGTTACCAATGGCATTTTTCACAGAACTAGGACAAAAAAATTTCACAGTTCATATGGAAACACAAAAGACCCTGAAGAGTGAAAGCAGTCTTGAGAAAGAAGAATGGAACTGCAGGAATGAAGCTTCTTAACTTCAGGTTATACTACAAAGCTAGTCATCAAGACAGTATGGTACTGGCACAAAAATAGAAATGTAGACTAATGGAACAAGACAGAAAGCCCAGAAATAAACCCATGCACCTCTGGCCACCTTATCTTTGACAAAGGAGACAAGAATATACAATGGGGCAAAGACAGCCTCTTCAATAAATGGTGCTGGGAAAACTGGACAGCTACATGTAAAAGGATGAAATTAGAATACTTCCTAACACCACACAGAAAGATAAACTCAAAATGGACTAAATACCTAAATGTAAGACCAGGAACTATACAACTCTTGGAGGAAAACATAGGCAGAACACTCGATGACATAAATCAAAGCAGGATCCTCTATGACCCGCCTCCTAGAGGAACAGAAATAAATACAGAAGTAAACAAGTGGGACTGGATTAAGCCTAAAAGCTTCTGCACAGCAAAGGAAACTATAAGCAAGGTGAAAAGACAGCCCTCAGAATGGGAGAAAATACTAGCAAATGAAACAACTGACAAAGGGTTAATTTCCAAAATATACAAGCAGCTCGTACAACTCAATGCCAGAAAAACAAACAACCCAATCAAAAAGTGGGAAAAAGACCCAAGCAGACATTTTTCCAAAGAAGACATATAGATAGCTAACAAACACGTGAAAAGATGCTCAGCATCACTCATGATTCAAGAAATGCAAATCAAAACCACAATGAGATATCACCTCACACTGTTCAGAATGGCCACCATCAAAAAGTCTACAAACAATAGATGCTGGAAAGAGTGTGGAGGAAAGGGAACACTCTTGCACTGTTGGTGGGAATGTAAGTTGATACAGCCACTATGGAAGACGGTATGGAGAGTCCTTAAGAAACTAGGAATAAAACCACCACATGACCCAGCAATCCCATTCCTAGGCATATACCCCGAGGAAACCAAAACTGAAAAAGACACATATATCCTATTTTTCATTGCAGCACTATTTACAATAGCTAGAACATGGAAGCAACCTAGATGTCCATCAACAGATGAATGGATAAGGAAGTTGTGGTACATGTACACAATGGAATATTACTCAGCCATAAAAGAATGCATTTGAGTCAGTTCTGATGAGGTGGATGAACACAGAACCTATTATACAGAGTGAAGTGAGTCAGAAAGAGAAAGATAAATATCATATTCTAACTCAAATGTACGGAATCTAGAAAAATGGTACCGAAGAATTTACTTACAGGGCAGCGATGGAGAAACAGACATAGAGAATAGACTTACGGACGTGGGGAGAGGGGAGGAGAGGGTGAGATGTATGGAAAGAGTAAGATGGAAACTTACAGTACCATATGTAAAACAGATAGCCAAAGGGAATTTGCTGCATGGCTCAGGAAACTCAAACAGGGGCTCTGTATCAAAATAGAGGGGTGGGGTGGAGAGGGGAGATGGGAGGGAGGTTCAAAGGGGAGGGGATATATGTATACATATGGCTGATTCATGCTGAGGCTTGACAGAAAACAACAAAAATTCTGTAAAGCAAATATCCTTCAATAAAAAATAAATAAATTTTAAAAAATTTAAAAATAAGCAACCTCAAGATCATATCAATTTGTTAAAATTTTTTCATAAATACTACTTTTACTACTAAGATAATGAATTTCTAGATAACTCTTGTCTATCTAGACAGAAAAATAGCCAATAATCTCAGATCATGTGGTATGGATAAAACAATTGACCTCAGTCTTCTCTGCAGCAACATTTGATGCCAGAAGATAATGTAAAAATGCCTACAAAGCTCTAAGCAAAAACAACTGTGTGTTTCAAGAATATCAGAACCAGGCACAACACTGGGTAATAAAAATAACCAGATGTTTTCAAAATGAATAAATTATTACAATAGAGCCTTCAAGAGTTTTCTTTTGTTTTGATTTTTAATGTTAAGAGCATATATGGTTGAAATTTAATTTATATAGAGTGGAATTAATAAATTTTAGGGTACAGCTCAATGAACTTTGACCTGTGTAACCATCACTCTAATCAAAATTTAGAATATTTTGGTCACCTGAGAAAATTTCCTGGTGTCTCTTTCCAGTAGACAACCCTGTATCCTTTCCTGATTTATATAATCATAAACTATTTTAGCTGTTCTTAAAATTTATATACATGAAATAATACAGTATTACTATTTTATTTAGCTTCTTTAGCTCTAAATTATGTTCTTATATTTCATTCATGCTGTGATATATGTCAGAACTCATTGTTTTTAACATTTAGAGGTAATTAGTTATTTTATTTTATTAATGTTGGTATTAAATTGTTCAGTTGGGCATCTTGTCAAACTGGACTTTTTCTTTCTTTTTTTGCTTCAGATCTTCTTTTTTTCTTTTTATTTTTCATTGAAGGATATTTGCTTTACAGAATTTTGTTGTTTTCTGTCAAGCCTCAGCATGAATCAGCCATATGTATACATATATCCCCTCCCCTTTGAACCTCCCCTCCCATCTCCCCTCTCCACCCCACCCTCTATTTTGATACAGAGCCCCTGTTTGAGTTTCCTGAGCCATGCAGCAAATTCCCTTTGGCTATCTGTTTTACATATGGTACTGTAAGTTTCCATCTTACTCTTTCCATACATCTCACCCTCTCCTCCCCTCTCCCCACGTCCGTAAGTCTATTCTCTATGTCTGTTTCTCCATCGCTGCCCTGTAAGTAAATTCTTCGGTACCATTTTTCTAGATTCCGTACATTTGAGTTAGAATATGATATTTATCTTTCTCTTTCTGACTCACTTCACTCTGTATAATAGGTTCTGTGTTCATCCACCTCATCAGAACTGACTCAAATGCATTCTTTTTATGGCTGAGTAATATTCCATTGTGTACATGTACCACAACTTCCTTATCCATTCATCTGTTGATGGACATCTAGGTTGCTTCCATGTTCTAGCTATTGTAAATAGTGCTGCAAATGAAAAATAGGATATATGTGTCTTTTTCAGTTTTGGTTTCCTCGGGGTATATGCCTAGGAATGGGATTGCTGGGTCATGTGGTGGTTTTATTCCTAGTTTCTTAAGGACTCTCCATACCGTCTTCCATAGTGGCTGTATCAACTTACATTCCCACCAACAGTGCAAGAGTGTTCCCTTCCTCCACACTCTTTCCAGCATCTATTGTTTGTAGACTTTTTGATGGTGGCCATTCTGAACAGTGTGAGGTGATATCTCATTGTGGTTTTGATTTGCATTTCTTGAATCATGAGTGATGCTGAGCATCTTTTCACGTGTTTGTTAGCTATCTATATGTCTTCTTTGGAAAAATGTCTGCTTGGGTCTTTTTCCCACTTTTTGATTGGGTTGTTTGTTTTTCTGGCATTGAGTTGTACGAGCTGCTTGTATATTTTGGAAATTAACCCTTTGTCAGTTGTTTCATTTGCTAGTATTTTCTCCCATTCTGAGGGCTGTCTTTTCACCTTGCTTATAGTTTCCTTTGCTGTGCAGAAGCTTTTAGGCTTAATCCAGTCCCACTTGTTTACTTCTGTATTTATTTCTGTTCCTCTAGGAGGCGGGTCATAGAGGATCCTGCTTTGATTTATGTCATCGAGTGTTCTGCCTATGTTTTCCTCCAAGAGTTGTATAGTTCCTGGTCTTACATTTAGGTATTTAGTCCATTTTGAGTTTATCTTTCTGTGTGGTGTTAGGAAGTATTCTAATTTCATCCTTTTACATGTAGCTGTCCAGTTTTCCCAGCACCATTTATTGAAGAGGCTGTCTTTGCCCCATTGTATATTCTTGTCTCCTTTGTCAAAGATAAGGTGGCCAGAGGTGCATGGGTTTATTTCTGGGCTTTCTGTCTTGTTCCATTAGTCTACATTTCTATTTTTGTGCCAGTACCATACTGTCTTGATGACTAGCTTTGTAGTATAACCTGAAGTTAAGAAGCTTCATTCCTGCAGTTCCATTCTTCTTTCTCAAGACTGCTTTCACTCTTCAGGGTCTTTTGTGTTTCCATATGAACTGTGAAATTTTTTTGTCCTAGTTCTGTGAAAAATGCCATTGGTAACTAGATAGGGATCATATTGACTCTGTAGTTTGCATTTGGTGGTATAGTCATTTTCACAATATTGATTCTTCCTTCCCAGGAATATCTGGAATGTATCCATGGAATATCTCTCCATCTTTATGTCATCCTTGGATTTCTTTCATCAGTGTTTTACAATTTTCATGTACAGTTCTTTTGTATCTTATCTTATTCCTAATTTATTTTTTTGTTGTGGTGGTGAATGGGATTGATTCCTTAATTTCTTTTCCTGATTTTTTATTGTTGGTATATAGAAATGCAAGTGATTTCTGTGTGCTGATTTTGTATCCTTCAACTTTGCTAAATTCACTGATTAGCTCTAGTAATCTTTTTATACTGCCATAGGGTTTTCTATGTACAGTATCATGTCATCTGCAAACAGTGAGAGCTTTATTTTTTCTTTTCCAATCTGGTTTCCTTCTGTTTCTTTTTCTTCTCTGATTGCTGTAGCTAGGACTTCCAGAACTATGTTGAATAATGGTGGACTATGGTGAACTATGTTGAACTATGGTGAAAGTGGACACCCTTGTCTTATTCCTGATCTTAGGGAGAATGCTTTCAGTTTCCACCATTGAGAGTAATGTTTGCTGTAGGCTTATCATATATGACCTTTACTATGTTGAAGTATGCTGGGGGCGCTCTACAGAAAGAGTGGAGGCAGTGGAATTTCCCTCAGCAAAGCTGAGGGGTTTCCGAGGAGAGGTGAGCCTGCTGTCCACCAACCCAGCCCCTCCCTCGGCAAGCGAGAGACAATCAGACGCGACAGGGGTTCCGCCGAATTGGTTCCACTTTATTGCTGCAAACTCCCAGCTTATATAGGCAAGCAGGGGGTGGTTTAGGAGGGACTTTCCATAGTTGCACCAATCACGTTAAAGGTCAAATCATTATGTGCCTTCAGTCGCACCAATCATGTTAAAGGTCGAATCCTTATTTGCATGGAAATCAAGAGAGCCAATCAAAAGCTTTGACAAACATAGACCCCGCCCCTATCACTTCTGCCAGGCAACATCTTAGTTTCCAACCGCTTCCAACTGTCAAACTGGCCCCCCCCCCCTTTTTTTTTTTTTCCTCTGAGGTTTCCCATTTAGGGCCCCACATCGGTAGGTTCCTTCTATGCCCATTTTTTGAAGACTTTTAATCATAAATGGGTGCTGAATTTTGTCAAAGGCTTTTTCTGCATCTATTGAGAAGATCATGTGGTTTTTTTTTCTTTCAATTGTTAATATGGTGTATCACATTGGTTGATTTCCATATGTTGAACAGAGGTTGATTTTTTTCATTGAGTATAGTTTGCTTGTATTAGATCATTTAATACTTTCTCTAACTCATATTGAAATTCTTTCAGAAACAGTATTCTTATGTTGTACTAATTTTGTCCTCTGTATCAGTTAGCTTCTTTTTATTGCATTTGGCTGTTTGCTATTTATTTTGTGCATTTGTAATCACTTTCCTACATACCATTAAGTTTATTTTTAAGTTGGTCTAGCCCGAAGAATTCCATGGACCAAGGAGCCTGGCAGACTACAATCCCTGGGGTTGCAAAGTTAATCGAATACTTTCTAGTGTATTTCTTGTAGTCTAAATGTAATCATAGATGCTGCTATTTTTCCTTCAATTTATTCTCTTACTCCTGTAACCTCCCTGTTTATTTCATCCTCTTGTGAGAGAGGGCTGAATCCTATCTACTAGACAACTAGGGAACTTTCATTTTATTGTTTGATCATATTCACTGCATCTAAGTTGGTTTCTATCTTTTGCATTATTGACTTGTGTGTGTGTGTGTGTGTGTGTGTGTGTGTGTGTGTGTGTGTGTGTGTGAGTGTATGTCTGCATGTGTTTATGTGTGTATTTATGTGAATGGTTGCCAAGTACTAATTTTCATTTTGCTCAACTGTTCTCTTTGTCTGAAACTGTTAATTGCTCAGTCAGTTCTGACTTTTTGTGACACCATGGGCTGTAACCCACCAGATTCCTCTGTCCATGGAATTCTCCAGGCAAGAACACTGGAGTGGTTTGCCATTCCCTTCTCCAGGGGATCTCCCCAACCCAGGGACTGAACCCAGGTCTCCTCCATTGAAGGCAGGTTCTTTACCGTCTGAGCCACCAGGGAAGCATTTGCCTGATGTAGTGTAGGTGTCTTCTTGTCTTTCTTCCCTTTTGACACTGTTTTTTCCTGAGAAGCCACAGTTTGAGGGCTAGGATTTTGATGCTGTTTTCACTTTTTCTGCAGGCACGAGAGGACGCAACAGAGCCCAGCTGAGGTACTGTGCAGAAGTACCAGGGCTCAGCAGTCATTTCTAAATGTGTTAAATGTTTATTAAATGGGCTTCCCTTGTGGCTCAGCTGGTAAAGAATCCACCTGCAATGCAGAAGACCTGGGTTCAATCCTGGGTTGGGAAGATCCCCTGAAGAAAGTAAAGGCTACCCACTCCAGTATTCTGGCCTGGAGAATTCCATGGACTGTATAATCCATGGGGTCACAAAATGTTGGACGCAACTGAGCAACTTCTACTTTATTAAATGTGCAAAGGCTTTCTTCACTCAGTTGAGGAATGTATTCTATCCTAGGGAGTATACCCTCAGTCTTGGATATATATATATATATATATATCCATAGATAGATAGATAGATAGATATAGATAGATAGATAGATAGAGATATATTGGCTTCCCTGGTGGCTCAGAGGTTAAAGTGTCTGCTTGCAATGCAGGAGACCCGGGTTTGATCCCTGGGTTGGGAAGATCCCTGTGGCTCATCAGTAAAGATTCCGCCTGCAGCATAGGAGGTGTAAGAGACGCAGTTGCAATCCTTGGGTCAGGAAGATCCCCTGCAAAAGGAAATAGCAACCCACTACAGTATTCCTGCCTGGGAAATCCCATGGACAGAGGACCCTGGTAGGCTGCAGTCCATGGGATCTCAAAGTCAGACACAACTTAGCAACTAAACCACCAAACCACAAGGTATTGCTAGTTTCCACAAATTCCCCCAAGCATCAAGCATGATAATTTACACAGAGTATGTTAATGAATGTTTATTGATTGAAAAACATGAAATAAAATAAATAAATATTTTTAATTAAAAAAAGAAAATATACCTAGCTTTAATTATGCCTGTCCCAGGGCACCAAGGAAATGCTAATGGGTAAGGATAAGTATAGAAGAAGCTGATAATTTGTATGGTTATGCCAGCAATTTGCCCAGGTGGAGAACTGTGTAAGTGCCTCATCTAAGAATTCATGCATAGTGCAAAGGACCTACCTAGATGGAGGCAAACAAATGAAATGGTTTGTTCCAGTCACTTCTATCATCTGACATCTAGTCTTTCACAGAACAACATAATAAATGTCATATGGAAAAGTGAAATATTTGTTTATCAGTAGCTATTCTATATATGCACATATATACATTTCAGATGTGAGTTTATGCTAAATATATTTCATGTAAATATAGACATTTATTTCCTTAAATGTTTCCTTTTATAGTCTTTGTTGCCATTCATTCAATCACCACTGTTACTCTTTTCCAAGCTCCCACTTTTCCAGTAGTGCTCTGTTCATAATCGAAGACAGAAAAGCTAGTGTATTCACATCAGAGCTGAATAGAAAGTGACAAAACAAGTACATGAGAATGGCCATTAAATAATTCTCTTAATAGCTGAGATCATCTGGATTAAATCCCACAAATGTTCAGATTTTCCATGCCAGCTTCTCTTGCTTTTCTTCCAGAACCACACGCTCAAATGTTTTAAAAGTATTCTAGCTTTATAGGTCTTTTAGAAGTCATATTTCATAGCAAACTATCCCTTTGGAGGGGAAAAGCCAAATACGTATTCTGATAATCTGCTTGTAACATGATAAATTTAAGACAGTGTTTGTAATGAAAAACTGAATGCTCACATTTATTTTGTAACTGGACACAATTTTGTACAAAAAGTGTGTGTAGCATCTCTTGTCCTAGATGGAGCCTAAGGTAGGTTCCAGATTCACATGCCTTAAACCATGCCTCTAAGGGAACATTTGTAGAAATCTATGTGCACAAGGAATGGAGACACTTTTTTAAAAAAAAAAAAATCAATTGACAGTGATTTGAAAGTTGAGCTTTTACTCTTTGATCAACACGTCTTAGCTGATGGTAGAACCTGATTTCCAGTGGAAGACAGCTCTTTATTTTATTTATTTATTTTTGACATGCCACACCTGTGGGATCCTTGCTCCTCAAACATTGCCCTCTGCATTGAAAGCACAGAGTCTTAACCACTGGATGGCCAGGGAAGTCCCTGGAGACAATTTTCTGGGCAGAATTTTTCCTAAAGGGAGAGTGAAGCAGAAAGAAGCTAGTATGAAGCCAGTCCCTCCAAGAAATCATGTGTTAAGTCCTGGGGACAGAGGAGGCTGGGAATCAAAACTTGGAGAGACTGGGGGCAAAGCCACATGCCATGGAGAGGGCAGTGCTCCCACCTCACCAGAGCAGAAGCTCATCACCTCCAGAACCTCAGTGTGTCAGCACTGGTGGGGCAGAATTACCCAACAGGAGAGGCGGCAGTGCCCTGATCCAGATCTAGAAGGTCTGTAGGACGGCAAATGGAGGTGGCAGAAACATCCGAGCCCAGGAGATAAAGCATGTGCACAGTGGTGATGCGTCTGCAGGCACTTCAGATGTGGAAAGTGACCTGCAGAGAGCTTAGCAAGCTTGGCAGGGATGGCAGCAGCAGGATCCAAGCAGAGAAGAGGAAAAAAATGTGTCAGAATCATGTTGTTTTTCAGTCACCAAGTTGTGTCTGACTTTGTGGCCCTGTGGACTGCAACATCCTAGACTTCCCTGTCCCTCGTCATCTCCCAGAGTTCATCCAAGTTCACGCCACAGAATTGGTGATGCCATCCGTCCAACCATCTCATCCTCTGTCACCCTCTTCTTCTGCCTTCAATCTTTCCAAGCATGAGGGTCTTTTTATTCCCCCTCAGCATCAGATCAGAATCATAGTTCTTTGAAAAATGCCCACAATGGATAAAATGTTTGGGAAGGTTTATTCAAAACAGAGGCAGGAGAAAAGACAACTAATAATCTTTGAAGAAGTTGTTCAGATATTTAACAATGTTCATTGATTCTTTTTAAAAGTACTTGTTGAAAGTATCAACTCTGAATCTGAAATAAGGCATTATCTGAATCTATTTATGTAATTTTTATCAAGTGCATCACGATGTATTAAGTGTTTCAACACAAACATTGAGCCTGGCAAGTCAGATACTTGGCTTTCAATTTCATAAGTGAAAACAGATTTTATTCACCAAATCTTAAATGACTACAAATTTTGAATTTAAAACGTCTTACTGTTGTCATAGATTCTTAGATTATGGAACTGAAAGTATCCTACCAAGGGTTAGGAGCAGTGGCATAATTCATGATGAAAATGTAAGGAAAACTAAAAAGGGAGAGAATTGTACAGAGCTGGAGATAGGACAAAGATGAAAGATGCTGAATGTTGTTTGTTGTTGTTTAGTTGCTCATTCGTGTCTGACTCTTTTGCAACCCCATGGACTGTAGCCCACCAGGCTCCTTTGTCCATGGGATTTCCCAGGCAAACATAACAGAGTGGGTTGCCACTTCTTTCTCCAGGAGATCTTCCCGACACAGAGATTGAACCTGTGTCTTCTGCATTGCAGGCTGATTCTTTACAGCTGAGCCTCTGGGGAAGAATCGAGCTCTTAAATACGTCAACTAGCTAAGCTAAGTAGTCTTCTCCAAGAGGTGCTGTTGGTGCCAGTTACCACCACCGACAGTCTACTGTTATATATAATACTGGTGCCCTAATATTAATCACCAACTCTTTATCACCAAGGACTAGTAAATCCTTAACTAATTTCATTCTGGTTAACTGAACAGAGGATGTAAATGGTTGAAATACAATGAGCATTAAGATAGAGATATGCACAGACAGAACATATGGAAAGAATACACAGGAAAAGCATTCTTTAAAATTTTCAGCAGATTTACTGAGATATAAATGATGTAGAATGAACTGTACATATGAAGTGTACACTGATAATTTTAGGCATTTAGACACTTATGAAATCATCAACAAAATCAACACACTACATATTATCATCCTCCAGTTTTCTTGTACTTCTTGGTAATCCCTCCCTTTTCCTGTCCTTCAGTTCAGTTCAGTTCAGTCGCTCAGTCGTGTCTGACTCTTTGCGACCCCATTAATTGCAGCACGCCAGGCCTCCCTGTCCATCACCATCTCCTGGAGTTCACTCAGACTCACTTTCATTGAGTCAGTGATGCTATCCAGCCATCTCATCCTCTGTCGTCCCCTTCTCCTCCTGCCCCCAATCCCTCCCAGCATCAGAGTCTTTTCCAGTGAATCAACTCTTTGCATGAGGTGGCCAGAGTACTGGAGTTTCAGCTTTAGCATCATTCCTTCCAAAGAAATCCCAGGGTTGATCTCCTTTAGAATGGACTGGTTGGATCTCCTTGCAGTCCAAGGAACTCTCAAGAGTCTTCTCCAACACCATAGTTCAAAAGCGTCAATTCTTCGGCGCCCAGCCTTCTTCACAGTCCAACTCTCACATCCATACATGACCACAGGGAAAACCATAGCCTTGACTAGACGGACCTTAGTCGGCGAAGTAATGTCTCTGCTTTTGAATATACTGTCTAGATTGGTCATAACTTTTCTTCCAAGGAGTAAGCATCTTTTAATTTCATGGCTGCAACCACCATCTGCAGTGATTTTGGAGCCCCCCAAAATAAAGTCTGACACTGTTTCCCCATCTATTTCCCATGAAGTGATGGGACTGGATGCCATGATCTTCGTTTTCTGAATGTTGAGCTTTAAGCCAACTTTTTCGCTTTCCTCTTTCACTTTCATCAAGAGGCTCTTTAGCTCCTCTTCA
The DNA here is from genome assembly GCA_917880005.1 of Nanger dama. Classification (NCBI taxonomy): domain Eukaryota; kingdom Metazoa; phylum Chordata; class Mammalia; order Artiodactyla; family Bovidae; genus Nanger; species Nanger dama. The sequence goes on from CAKJTW010000040.1 coordinate 3,121,960, forward strand.
CTTTCTGCCATAAGGGTGGTGTCGTCTGCATATCTGAGGCTGCTGATATTTCTCCCAGCAATTGTGTTTCTTCCAGTCCAGCATTTCTCATAATGTCCTCTGCATAGAAGTTAAATAAGCAGGGTGACAATATATAGCCTTGACGTACTCCTTTTCCTATTTGGAACCAATCTGTTGTTCCATGTCCAGTTCTAACTGCTGCTTCCTGACCTGCATACAGATTTCCCAAGAGGCAGGTCAGGTGGTTGTAAGAAAACGCCGCGGGAAGAAAAAGCCACCTCTAGGACCCGTTAGTAAAAAGGCCTTTATTGGGCGGTTGCTCTCAGGCAGAACTCCCAAGGACAGGCAAGCGAGGGAAGCGAGGGAGTCTGCGAGGTGGGGAGGGGTGCGGGAAGGTTTTATAGTGAGGGCTGGCAGACAGGCCAAGTTTTTCCCATGTAAGGCAACAGGTGCGGACCACAGCAGGGGTTGGTTGCCCATGGTCTTTCTGGCATTTCCCGATTGGATCGGGGCTCCAAGGCCGGCCCGGGGGGTCGGGTCCGTTCCCCTGGTTCTGGTTTGGTCATCAGCCGCCCCTGGTGCTGACCGGATGCCCCCTTTCTGGCCACGTTTCAGGCAGCTCGCCCTTTCAGTGGTCTGGTATTCCCCATCTCTTTCAGAATTTTCCTGTCCTTACCCCACCTTTACTGCTGTTCTACTGTTCCAAGGAAACCAATGATCTGCTTTCTATCATTATAAATTATTTTACATTTTCTCGAATTTAATGGAGTTATACTCAGTTCAGTTCAGTCACTCAGTCATGTCTTACTCTTTGTGACCCCGTGGACTGCAACCTGCTAGGCTTCTGTGTCCTTCATCAACTCCTGGAGCTTGCTCAAACTCATGTCCATTGAGCTGGTGATGCCATCCAACCATCTCATCCTTCATCATCCCCTTCTCTTTTTGCCCAGCATTAGGGTCTTCCAGTGAGTCAGTTCTTTGCATCAGGTGGCCAAAGTATTGGAGTTTCAGCTTCAGCATCAGACCTTTCAATGAATATTCAGGACTGATTTACTTTATGGTTCACTGGTTTGATTTCCTTGCAGTCCAAGGAACTTTCAAGAGTCTTCTCCAACACCACAGTTTAAAAGCATCAGTTCTTCAGCACTTAGCTTTCTATATAGTCCAGCTCTCACATCCATATATGACTACTGGAAAAACCATAGCTTGGACTAGACAGACTTTTATTGGCAAAGTAATGTCTCTGCTTTTTAATATGCTGTCTAGGTTGGTCATAGCTTTTCTTCCAACGAGCAAGTGTCTTTTAATATCATGGCTGCAGTCACCGTCTGCAGTGAATTTGGAGCCCAGAAAAATAAAGTCTGTCACTGTTTCCATTGTTTCCCCATCTATTTGCCATGAAGTGATGGGACTGGATGCCATGATCTTATTTTTCTGAATGTTGAGTTTTAAGCCAACTTTTTCACTCTCCTACATACAGCATATCCTTTCTTGTTTTGTTTCACTCAATGTAATTATTTGAGATTCATTTATGTCAGGTGTCTCAACAAGGAAAGGTGTTATTCTAATTGAGAGTGGAGGCAAGCTGGAGACTTAGAAGTGATATTTATATTTAGCCAGAGTGCCAAAACAAGTGGTAGTATTCTAAGCAGAAGAAATAGCAAGAGCAAAGGCACACATTCACACTCATGCGTGTGTGTGTGTGTGTGCATGCATGTGTTGGGGATGAAGGATAAAGTAGTGCATCGGGGTGGCCATAGTGCTAAATGAAGGGAAAACAGGGTGTGAGATATCAAAATAAAGAGTGCAGGTCAGCAGGGCAAACTGATGTCACCGATGCTGAAAACAGATGCCAGAAGACATAAAAGGATTGAAAAAGTCTACTTCAGATTGTATGATGCTAATTGAAGTCGTCAAGTGACCTACTTTCTATTTTTGCTTGATTTTCATCTGCTCAACAGAATGTGTGTGATTCCATATAATATGTGTGTGTGTTAGTCGCTCAGTCGTGTCTGACTCTTTGCAGCCCCATGAACTGTGTAGCCCACCAGGCTCTTCTGTCCATGGAATCCCCCAGGCAAGAATATTGGTGTGGGTTGCCATTTCCTTCTCCAGCGGATCTTCCTGACTCAGGAACTGAACCTGGGCCTTCCACATTGCAGGCAGATTCTTTACTATCTGAGTCACCAGGGAAGTCCATATATAATATGTATGATATAAATGATATATCATCAAATTTATATATAATCACTAAGTTGATTATATGTAATTATAGATTATATAATTACATATAGGCTCACTAGATTTGATAATATGTCCTACAGATCACCATGCATATTGCATGATATATAAAATCACTAAATTTGTTACCTTTACTGTACATTTGATTAGTATAAAGCTGTAAGCACATACTCATAGTTTAGTATTATTTTCTTAATTGTTCAAGTAGCCTTGTTGCCTTCTCGGGCGTCATGATGATTTCTCACAGTTTAAATACTTATGTGGACTGTGGCAGAATCAATACTGTCTCAGAACTGTTTGGGTTTTATGTAATTTATTCCTTTTTAGTGAGCAGAGAGAGTTTGCGGCTGGGGATTCACAAGGCTTGGCTTTCACCCATTCTCTGCCCAACTAGCTGGGGGGCCTTGTCTGTGCCTTCTTTCTCTCATTTTGAAAACCCAAGCTTTGGAATTAATGTTTTCCTAGTGCTTTACTGGGACAGTGCAATATGATGGCAAGATGATGGCACCAGAACCCAGGACTCCTGGCCAGTGACTCTCACTCCCCAGTGTGCCCGTTGACAAGCAGCATAGGACTCACTCCTCTCATCTGTTCAATGGGGATAATAACACCGTCTCTGCTGGTTTCATCAAGATGCCACCTGGATTAAATGAGCGTGAGTTGAAAAAGTAAACTAATGGTAATAGCGCTGTCCAGTTCTCAAGTTCATGACCAAGGGCCACAAGGCGCTCCGTGACTTTCTCAGAGAGTCTTACTTTTCCTAGTTCCTTCCTGTTCTTTGGTGAATGTTGTAGTGTTACCATGACATATTAATCTGTTTATAACATATATAACAATAATACTTAATATAGCATCATTCATCCTACAAACTCATCAGTGTGTCATGATGTTCAGTATTGTCTCTAAGAGTCAAAAAGTGTCCTTTATGCTCTCAGTTGCTGTATGGTTTACGAAAAGGACAAAGCAAAACATATTTCCTTGAGTTAGCAGAATAGAAGAGCCTAAATACGGTGTTTTGTAGTAGGAGCTACCTAAAACCAACAAATAAATAACTTAAATAAATAAATTACAATGCCACTTTCGGAACAGGGGTCACCATTTAACCTTGGACTGGGAGTAGGAAGAGGTGAGAGCAGGGAGAGGTGAGACTGGACTCAGGAAATTAAATTAAACAATAAATAATGGCAGACCCTGATCCCGTCATCATTTCTCACCAGACCTAATAAGACTTTGAAAGGAGGACTCTGTGGAATTCATTTTAAGTCTTGGGGAAACAACATGCAGTCCTAAATATCTGCACATAAAAATGTGAGGGGCAGGAGGGTGGGTCAGGAGATGTCATACAGCACTAGGATCCCAAACCAGCTCCCCAGCCCTTTCCCCATTAGATACGATTATATACAGTTAGCCCCGATGGTAACAATGCTACACTGGAAGTCCCTAGAACTTCCCATTTGGGGCAATTTTTCTTACGGAAATAGCATTGTTTTTCCAAAATTTACTCCACTAGCAGAAGAAATACATTGCATTTGAGTTAGACTATTAGTTTAGATAAAAGCTCTTCTTTACCAAGTAAAACCCAGAAAAGTAAAGGGACTCCTGGACCTCCTCACCCCAAATAAGAGCAGAGACTTGAAGGGGCAGACCCAGCTGCTTGATTTCTTTTTAACTTTGCAGAAATGCTTATTTGTCTCCTATATTATGGAAGACACTTTACAAACCCTGTAGGAATACAAAGCTAAAAAAAAATAAGAAGTTTTCTCAGGAAGCATCCAACATAGACAAGCATAGAAGTAAACTCCAAGACAGAATGAGGTAAAGTCACTTTTAGTGGAGTCCAAAGGAACGAAAGATCACTGGCTTCATGGAAGAGAAGGCATTTGAGAGGACCCTGATAAGAGGGCGGAAGCTTGAAAGACAAATAGGAGTGGATGGGAAATGATCAAAAAGTACAGAAGTGTGAAAATAATGTGTCTTTTTCCAGTTTGGTTCAAGAATGGTGGGATAGCGAGGGCTGGGGCTGGAAAGACAAGTTGGAGCTGTGTTATAGATGGATTTGTCCTGGGCTGTGGGGTTCATTATATTTTAGATGGTGTCCAACAGGGGGACTCTATAGGCTTCATCATGGGATTGAAATTACTGCAGGATTGAATGACTGGAAAGTGGAGGCTCAGAGTTGGGTGAGCAAGGTGGATTTGGTGGAGACTGCCAAGCAGAGATTATGCGGGCATGAACTGGGATAGGAAATGAAACCAAGACGAAGAGGCCAATTTAACCACTATTGTGGAGATAGAGTCAGCAGGCCATGACACCTCTATAGATGAATAGGTGAAGAAGAAAAATGTGGGCTTAGGCAGTAAAGATAATTGCAGGGACTTCCTTCGTGATCTTATGGTTAAGACTCTGCACTTCTGCTGTAGGGGGTGTGATTTCAGTCCCTGGTCAGAGAACTAAGATTTCATATGCTGGGCCAAAAAGTAAAAAAGAGAGAGAGAGAGAGAAAGAGAGAGAGAGAGAGAGAGAGATAATTGCAAAAGAACTGGGATACATAGAAAGAACATAATGATGTCTTAAATACTCTTGGAAATACTTCAAAAGAAGGTTCCTGGGCACAAGAAAGAGAACTTGGGAGTAAAATAGTGGGCATTTGTGATAGATTGCTTTTCCAGTGAGATTCAGCTTCTCTTGGAGGAAAATGGAGAATGAAGAGCCTGGGGATTCCCCAGATAAGACATTCTAGCCAGAACTTCATTGAACTAAGGGATCTGAAGTTTGGGCTGGATGGGGATAGAACTGAAACCAGTGGGGGCTAAAGGACGAGAATAGTAGGAAGGGGCTTGGGTTGGGGGAGGTTCGGCTCAGGAGGAATAAGAAAGAAAGATGGAAGACAAAGAGATGGTGGTGTGCAAGGAGAACTCCAGAGCTGGTGATCTTGGGGATGGAGACATTTTGAGTGATGAAAAGGGCTAGTATGGAAATGGAATGGCCGTGTTGGTGATGATGCAAAGACTGGAATTGTGAGTGTCAAAGAACTAGGAGGCTGTCGGCAGGGAGTAAAAAGAAAGTCCCAAGAAAAATATTCAAATAAAGTTTATATAAGGCATGTACGGAGTTTGCGGGAGGTGGAGGTTGCAAAATAAAGGAAGGCTATGGCTGTATTTATAGTCTCGCATTTTTTTATTGCTGCCTCCTTAATTCTTTATGAATTGAGCCAACTTGGAGCTTACTCTTACTTTATACAATCCATGTGTTTTCTCATGTCTTTGAAATAGGCCGGATGTAACATCTTTTTCTTTTATTTTTCTTTGTTAATCTTGTTCCTGGGGAAACATCTACTGCAATGTCTTCTGCCAACTTATATTTTTCTTAATCTTTGCTATCTTTGCCAAGGTTAATCTAAATACCTCACACCTGGGCCAAATTTTGCAATACAAACTTCATTCTTCTGGCCGAAAAGCAAAGAAGGGCAAGGGAAACAAGTGAGAGAAGCTTCAGGTCAGGGTGGGTGGGAACAGATGGGTGGGAGAAAGCAGGCAAACAGATTTTAAACCATAGTAGATGCCATTATGTATGACTTCAGCATTTGAAAATTATATAAAACCAGAGTTGGCTCATTTTTGTTTGTTTGGGTAGGTGAGTTTTTCTTCCTCACATGGTCTCAGGAGACAAAGACATGGTATCAAGACAGAATTTTGTCTGGATGAGGATGTATATTGAAAGGAGAAAAAAATAACCCAGACTTTATGTTTTTCTTTGATTCTACAATGATGAAGTTGTACCCTCAGCGAAGGTGCACTAGAACCTTTTCTAACATCCATAGATGCTGTGTCCCCATAAACAAAATCAGGAACCCTTTCAGCCTCAGCCCTTCTGAGATGGTAGCACATCCTCTGCAGGGGTCTTCCCTCCCCCTTTTCAGTTTTCTGACTAGTAGTGGGGGTAGAGGAGGAAAGCCCAAGGTGCTTGCTGTTGTTTAATTACCAAGTTTTGCTTGACTCCTGTGACCCCATGGACAGCAACAGGCCAGGTTTCCCTGTCCTTTACCATCTCCCAGAATTTACGGAAACTCATGTCCATTGAGTTGATGATGCCATCCAACCATCTCATCCTCTGTCGCCCAAGATGCTTAATTAGGCTAATAAACCCACTTAGAATAGAAAGTTTGCCTTATTTTTTCAACATCTAAATCCTATATTATCTTCTGGAAGAGGATGGAAGAGGAATTGGAATGACAGTGTAGTACTAGTCTCTTTCCTCCAAGATTTGTCCTGGTCAAACCAGAAAGGTGCAGCTGACGTGAAAGGCATCCCTCCAGGGGCAGTGAGAACATTCTTGCTGGAGAAGTTAGCTAGGTGCAGCTCTCTCCCTGTGGATGAGTCACTAGACTCAAAGTAGACAGGTAATCACACTGCTGCTGCCGCTGCTAAGTCGCTTCAGTCGTGTCTGACTCTGCGACCCCATAGGTGGCAGCCCACCAGGCTCCGCCATCCCTGGGATTCTCCAGGCAAGAACACTAGAGTGGGTTGCCATTTCCTTCTCCAATGCATGAAAGTGAAAAGTGAAAGTGAAGTCGCTCAGTCGTGTCTGACTCTTTGTGACCCCATGGACTGCAGCCTACCAGGCTCCCTCCGCCCATGGGATTTTCCAGGCAAGAGTACTGGAGTGGGGTGCTATTGCCTTCTCCAGGTAATCACACTAGTGAGAGATAAAAGTGGTTTCTGATGAAGAGAACTTGGCAGGAGAAAAAGGCAAAACCTCGGCTTTGGAGCTTGCAGTTTTAAGTTTATACTCTGGCTTTAACAACTAAAGTCTCACTTTTGAATGCAAATAAAGAATATCTATTTTGTTCTTTCTTTGTAACATTCTCCTTCAACTTTCTCTCTCTTTCTTTTTATGCAGGGAAAGAGGAATAAATAATTTCTAAAACAGGCAATGGTGCTCTGACTTAAACCTCATGTTTCAATTCTTTAAGACAATTTCCCCCTTATTGAATCAAGGGTTGAATGAAGAATTGTTGTATTTTTGTTCTCTTTTGCTTCATGCTAATGAAATATCTTTTTCTGTTTATCTTTCAAAAGACTATGTTTAATCACTCATGAATGGGAATTTCTTTGGTTAGATGGACTTGTATAACTTAACTAACCTTTGAAAGGTGGAGAAAAGGAAACTGTTTAAAAAGAAAAGGAAAACCTGTGTTGGGCTGAACTTAGACACATATCCACACACAGGCACATACTATTGATATTTTTCTTTTACCTGGAGACCACCAAGATCGTACCGCTGGTGGAGAGCTGGTCTGGTTTTTGTTTGGATTGGGTATTTTTATTTTTAATATTTGTCTTCTGAGTCAGAGGTGGTTATCTCTTAAAAGAAAAATTTGATGGCTTGAAAGCTGGATGTTTGTGCTTTCCCTTTGGAAATGTTAACATTTAAGTAGCCTTCAATGTGCTTCAAAGTTAGCACCCCACTAAGATAAATTAGTGACCTTCCCCCAACCCCACCCCTGCCCTGTTGCACTGGTGTGTTACCTCCCCATGGCTGGCTGGGAGCCCCCTCTGGCCTGGGTGATTCTGTAGGAGATTCGGTGGCATGAATGTCTTGCCAGGACAATGGTGGCTTTTCATGCCGATTTAGTAATCTGAAGAATGCAGCAGCCTGTCCTTGAGAGGAACCTGCTTCTGTTGATATGTTTATGTGGTTTCCAGAGGTGGGGTGTGGGGTGTGGGTAGGGGTTGCAGGGAGCCAGAGTGGGGAGTGGATTGCCTGGAAATTTACAAGTCAGTTGGACCTGATTTATTGAGACTTTATGAAAAGTTTTTTTTTTTTTTAAATATCACTTATCCAGTTTCCTGACACATTAGGTTAAGACTGATGAAAACAACATTTTTCTGTTTCAAACTCTGACCCTTTTTACCCTATTCCTATCACAGCTTATGTTTCTCAGGAGTTTTAAATAGCATCTTTTTTGTTCAATTCTAAACTTCCTCTACCTTTTCTTGTCTGTCTGCTGATTAAGGAACCCTGCTTTATCTATCTATCTATCCTCTGGCTGTATTTGTGGCTTGCACAGTCTATATAGCCACCAGCATGGTGTCAATGGGGATGAAACCGGTATCCATTAACCACAACGGGAGGCAGGGGAAGAGCCTGTGTACCACTGCACCAGGATGAGTCAGGCAAGAGAGCATGAATGGGTCTAGCATTCATCTCCCGCTGCTGCCTGAAATACAATTCAAATCAGATGACCTCCCAGGAATGTCTGTGTCACTGTGTCCATACATGGACAGCAACTCTTGTCTCTGCAATACTAACACAGAGCAAATTATCAGCATGTTCACCACCCCACCTGGAAATCTTTCTGCTGGAGGATGTGGGCACTCCCACCCCTGGGGAAACGTGGCATTTGTAGTGTGGATAACATAACTGGGCTCAGAATTCAGCTCAGCCAATCACTTAGCCTCTCTGAGCTTTGGGGCTTCCCTGGGGGCACAGACAGTAAATCTGCACTGCAGATTCCAATTTGATCTCTGGTTGAGGAAGATCCCCTGGGGAAAGGAATGGCTATCCCCTGCAGTATTCTTGCCTGGGAAATCTCATGGACAGAGGAGAGTGGCGGGCTGTAGTCCATGGGGTCGCAAAGAGTCAAACATGGCTGGGAGACTGTTGTTCAGTCCGACTCTTTGCAACACTATGGACTGCAGCATGCCAGGCTTCCCTGTCATTCACCATCTCCTGGAGTCCATTGAGTCACTGATGCCATCCAACTGTCTCGTCTTCTGTCATCCCCCTTCTCCTCCTGCCTTCAATCTTTCCCAGCATCAGGGTCTTTTCCAACGAGTCACTTCTTTGAATCAGGTGGCCAAAGTATTGGCCCTTCAGCTTCAGCATCAGTCCTTCCAATGAATATTCAGAATTGATTTCCTTTAGGATTGACTGATTTGATCTCCTTGCAGTCCAAGGGACTCTCAAGAGTCTTCTCCAGCACCACAGCTCGAAGGCATCAATTCTTTGGCACTCAGCTTTTTTATTGTCCAGCTCTCACATCCATACATGACTACTGGAAAACTGAGAGACGAACATTTTCATTTTCACTTTTTTTCTGAGCTTCTTTGTGTTGTTGTAAAGATGAGGAGTGAGGAGGTTTATTTGTTTGTTTAGTCGCTCAGTTGTGTCCATCTCTTTGGTGACCCCATGGACTATAGCCTGCCAAGTTCCTCTGTCCATGGGATTTTCCAGGCAAGAATACTGGAGTGGGTTCCCATTTTCTTCTCCAGGGGATCTTTACAACCCAGGGATCAAACCCACATCTCTTGCATTGGGAGGCAGATTTTTCACCAATGAGCCATTCCTCACCACCTGGGAAGCCTTAGGAGGTTTATGTCTCTTCCTAAAAGGACTGCTTTCAGCTTTAAGGAAAATAGCAAATGGTTCTCCTAGCATCGTGTAGGTGCCAGATAAATGTTAGAGTGAGCAGGAAACTGAACCAGCACAACTCGTGATATATTCAAGACACAACTTTCCTTTTGCTTCCCTTGGTGCCTTTAAACTTTATTTGGGATGGTGGTGGTAATGTTCCCTTAACCCAGATGAGAATCAGGCAAGCCTGTGACATTTATGCTCATTCCATAATGACAGCCTTGAGTTCCTTTAAGTCATGTAGTCTTGAATCAGAAGACAGAAAGCCTACACTGGTGATATCCAATGTAGACCTGGCAGCAGCTCTCCCCTTCTCTGGGGCTCTTGGTCTTCCTTAATCAATAGAATCTGATAAGAGGCTGTGCAAGAAATTTAGACACAGCTTTATCTGGGCTCCTGCTATAGCAGTGGGGAACAAAAACAAGAAACCCTGAGTGGGGCAAGTGTTTCCTTACATGGGGTAAGGGTAGGGGAGCATCCAGGGGTCAGGCTGGAAGGGTGGCTTAGGTGGTCTGCCCACCCCTTTATGTTGTTGAATGCAGGGGACATTGCCAGCACCCTGCTTCTACTTTCAACATCCTGTTTTTGTTCCTGGCCCCTCAGAAGTAGCATTTTGGCTTTTTGGTCTTTTTGTATCTTGTCCATAATTTAGCCCAACTGTACATGCAGGCAGTTATTTTTAGTCCGTTGTAGTTTCTTTATATTTTGTTGCTTGAGGAGATATTTGTCCAGTGCAAGCCCTGCAGCAGTGCCGCAAAGGGTCCCTAGTCCCAGTCCTGGCCCGTCTCACACCTTGATGCTCCACAGTGAGCCTGCAGTCTTTCTGGACTCAAGCTGTCTTCCTCCCTTCTGCCGCCCCATCACAGACTGGTCCCCCAGGCCCTGAGTGGTAGAATGGGCAAGGGTGGGGTGAGGGAATGAGGGACGGGCAGAGAGAAGTCCTAATCAGATTCTTGGGACCTGGGGGATGGCCGAGACTTTCCCTCCTGGGAGACCCTATGCGGCTGTTCTCTCTCTCCTTCAGTTCCCTGGACCCACATGGCCTCATCTGTGTTCTGCCTTGGCTTCCATCAGTCCTGGGCAGCTGGCTGTCTACCTCCAGCCTCCTGCTTCCCCTGATGAAGTCCTTTTCCTTGTGACTCCAGCCCATGGCAATGTCGACTCTCCCAGTGCAGGGACATACCAGGCTCTGTGAAGAGCACCAGTCAAGAACTTCATGAGGACCTCCCCAGGGAAGGTGGGGGAAGAGAGTTCAGGGCACAGGTTTCTGCAAAAATTTCATAACAATACTCTCTTCTCTTTGCTCTCTCTGATCCCTGTGCTATGCTCCAGGTTCTCAGAGCCATTCCATTGAAAAGTGTGTGTGTGTGTGTGTGTGTGTGTGTGTGTGTGATGGTGGAAGAATCTGTCTCATACCCTCCTTGTTATCCTGATATTTATCATATTGACATCTCAGTCTAAACTGAGGCAGGAAAATTTCCCCCTTCCCACATAAACACCCTGGTCTTCATTTACCACAGGAAACTTTGATTGATGGCAAAGATGTGGCAGACTGGGACCCTTGTAGTGATGAAAAGCTGGTGGCTCAGGGCAAATAATGATGATTAAGGCAGTTGAAAGGAAATTGGCATTTGATATTTCAACGTGAAGTCATGAGGATAAGAATAAAAGAGAGGATTAGAACAACACAGAGCTTTGTTGAATTTTATTGTTTAGTTTTGTTTTTATTTGGATTTCGTGAGTGTTGGAGAAACAGAGCGGCTTAAAGCATCTGATATTCTTAGCAGGTCCTGAGGGTCTAAGCAGGTTCCAGATTGCAGGTTCTGACCTAGCAGAGGCTTGGTGCAGGCTGGGCATGCCCTCTGCCCATCAGCCCTCGCGTGGAGTTTGCAGCCTGCTTCTGCATCTCGGGGCCATCTACGCGGCTTGTGGGGCTCTGCCCTGGCTGGTGCTCTCTGAGCTCTATTCTAGGGCCCGCCTGCTGGTCCCTTAGTCTGGGGAAGCCTCTCTGTGTTGTGAGGTGGGCCCCACACTCCCCAGAGCCTGCCTCCTGTACCAGGGGCCTGGGGATGCCCTTTGATGCAGCCAGAATCAGCACTTTCTCCCTGAACCCTGCCCTTGAGCAGGGAAGCCTGTTTGGGGGTGGCGGAGGGGTGGTAAAGTTTGGAGGCGCAGAGAGTCCTAATCCAACTGCCCGTGGGTTGTGTAACAGTGGGCTGTGTGACCGTGGGCTGTGTGATAGTGGGCAGTGTGACCGTGGGCTGTGTGACCGTGAGCACATTACCTAACCTCTCTAAAGCTTCTGTCTCCTCATCCCTAAAAGGGGAAGAGGATAGGGAGCATCACCCATGTGTGGTTTCTGTGATATGAAATAAGGTTGGGCATGTAAGGCAGTTAACTCAGCACTTGGCACACAGAAAACACTGGAAAATCTTTAGCCATTATTCCATGACTTAGTTTAAAAGGTGGGGGAGGCACTTCCCAGCTTCCACCTCAAGAGGTTCTGATTCCAGACTTTGTGTTTTCACTGCTTTCCCCAGAAGATTTATCCGTGAACAGGTTTGAAAGCCCTGCACACGCCTCCTTCGGCTCTGTGGAGTTGTCTTTGCACCCAGTCTTGTTTAGGCATTTGAAGCAGCTATGCCTCATTGTTAGCACCAAGTTTCTAGAATTAGACTGTCTGGGGTCAAACTGCTTTGCCAGGCACCACTAGTGTATACCTGGGGAGGTTGATCACCTCTCTGTGCCTCTGTTTCCTCATCTGTAAAATGGGTATAATGATGGTGCTGCCTCATGAGATTGCTGTGAGGATTCAGTGAGTTAATATGCTCAAAGTTAATGGACACAGTGCTGAGAGCACAGTGAGTACTCAACAAATGGTAGCAACTATTAGGTCTACTTATTTTGATCACGTACTCTGAGAAAGCCTTATAAACTATTAACAAAAATTTGAATTCTTTTCAATATTATTTTTATTAACTAGTTAATTCCTTTTTAAAATGAAGAAACAATAAAAATTTATTGATGAAAATGAAAAGAATGAACAACACACTGTAGCATAAACTATAACTTCAAAAATGAGCAATCCAAACTTTTCAAATTTTAATGTGTAGATGTTAAATAGCAATAATTATAAAACAAAACAGAAAATCATGCTATGTAGCTATCTGTTCAAGGCTTACTTTTCCTCTTATTTAAAATCTTTCATGGCTTTAGTTGAAAAGTCTTTTTAATTTTCTCTTTAACTTTGGAGCATGTGTAGGTTCATTGTTAAATATTTTTAAATGGCACCTTTTAAGGTTAATTTTCACATGATCTAATTTACAGCATCATTTCTAATATAATTTTAAAATTTGAATATAAAGGTAATTTTTTCTTTCTTTTTTGGATATGCTTTCCCATAAAAAGGTCATTGAGGTTATCAAAGAGAAAGAATAAACAATTTAAATACCTTGCTTTCTAAAAAGTATTTTAAAACACTTTCTGCTGCACAATCTATAAAATTCTAATAGACTCCAGAACTAAGTTCAACCAATTTACAGTTAAGTTGACGTGTGTACTTGGGATCCACAGCCTGAGTTTCAAGTGCCATTAAAAGTAACCATGGTGAGCACATTGATTCAAAACATCTTTGTATGTCTCCTTGATTATTTCCTTAGGATAAATAATCGGAAGGAGAACGGCTGAGTTAAAAGGTATGCCCCTTATGATGGTTTGTTGAATATCATAAACTTGCATTTCTAAAAATCTGAACCAGTTCCTGTCAGCTGTATATGAGAAGGCTTGTTTCACCAATACTCATAACAACACTTGTTGATATCATGTCTAACAAGATTAAATAATACCATATTGCCTTAAACATACAACTTTATGTACTTTATTAGTGAGGTTGAACACTTTAAATCTATTTATTGACCATTTATATTTACTTTGGGGCTTCCCAGGTGGCTCCAGCAGTGAAGAACCTTCCTGCAATGCAGGGGGTGCAAGAGACATGGGTTCAATCCCTGGGTCAGGAAGTCCCCTGGAGGAGGGCATGGCAACCCACTCCAGTATTCTTGCCTGGAGATTCCCATGGACAGAGGAGTCTGGATGGTTTCTAGGAGTTGAACATGACTGAACACATGCACATTCATTTTATAAGTTATATGTTCAAGTCCTTTGACTATTTTGGGGGTTGTCTTCCTTTTCTTACTAATTTATAAAATTTTACATATATTGAAGAACAATATCCTCTCAAAGATTTTATAATAATTTTTCTTAGTTTGTTCTTTATCTTTTGGGGTGCACTGGAATTTAAAAACTTTTTGCAACTTAAAATTTTCCTTTATGATGTTATTCCTTTCCTTTATGATAGGTCTTACTAATCTCAAGTTTCCATAAATATTGTCTTTAAAATATTTAATTCTATAAGATTTTAAGCAGGATTTATTTGGCTTTTTCAAAGAGATTAACATTTTTCCAGTACCATGTGTAAATAACACTGATAATAGTTCCTAGTACATCACCATGGTCACTTTTAATGGCACTTGAAACTCAGGCTGTGGATCCCAAGTGATCCCATGTCGTCCCCTTCTCCTTCTGCCCCCAATCCCTCCCAGCATCAGAGTCTTTTCCAATGAGTCAGTTCTTTGCATGAGATGGCCAAAGTACTGGAGTTTCAGCTTTAGCATCATTCCTTCCAAAGAAATCCCAGGGCTGATCTCCTTCAGAATGGACTGGTTGGATCTCCTTGCAGACCAAAGGACTCTCAAGAGTCTTCTCCAACACCACACTTCAAAAGCATACATCCTTCAGTGCTCAGCTTTCTTCACAGTCCAACTCTCACATACATACATGACTACTGGAAAAACCATAGCCTTGACTAGACAGACCTTTGTTGGCAAAGTAATGTCTGTGCTTTTGAATATGCTATCAAGGATGGTCATAACTTTTCTTCCAAGGAGTAAGTGTCTTTTAATTTCATGACTGCAATCACCATCTGCAGTGATTTTGGAGCCCCCCAAAATAAAGTCTGACACTGTTTCCACTGTTTCTCCATCTATTTCCCATGAAGTGATGGGACCAGATGCCATGATCTTCGTTTTCTGAATGCTGAATTTTAAGCCAACTTTTTCACTCTCCTCTTTCACTTTCATCAAGAGGCTTTTTAGCTCCTCTTCACTTTCTGCCATAAGGGTGGTGTCATCTGCATATCTGAGGTTACTGATATTTCTCCTGGCAATCTTGATTCCAGCTTGGGCTTCTTCCAGCCCAGCATTTCTCATGATATACTCTGCATTATAAGTTAAATAACCAGGGTGACAATATACAGCCTTGACATACTCCTTTTCCTGTTTGAAACCAGTCTGTTGTTCCATGTCCAGTTCTAATTGTTGCTTCCTGACCTGCATAGAGGTTTCTCAAGAGGCCAGTCAGGTGATCTGGTATTCCCATCTCTTGAAGAATTTTCCACAGTTGATTGTGATACACACAGTCAAAGGCTTTGGCATAGTCAATAAAGCAGAAATAGATGTTTTTCTGGAACTCTCTTCCTTTTTCTATGATCCAGTGGATGTTGGCAATTTGATCTCTGGTTCCTCTGCCTTTTCTAAAACCAGCTTGAACATCTGGAAGTTCACGGTTCACATATTGCTGAAGCCTGGCTTGGAGAATTTTGAGCATTACTTTACTAGCGTGTGAGGTGAGAGCAATTGTGCAGTAGTTTGAACATTCTTTGCATTGCTTTTCTTTGGGATTGGAATGAAAACTGACCTTTTCCAGTCCTGTGGCCACTGCTGAGTTTTCCAAATTTGCTGGCATATTGAGTGCAGCACTTTCACAGCATTTGAAATAGCCCAACTAGAATTCTATTACCTCTAGTAGCTTTGTTTGTAGTGATGCTTTCTAAGGCCCACTTGACTTCACATTCCAGGATGTCTGGCTCTAGGGAGTGATCACACCATTGTTATTATCTTGGTCATGAAGATCTTTTTGTACAGTTCTTCTGTGTATTCTTGCCATCTCTTCTTAAGAGTAGGAACAAAAAATGCTTGGAATCAGTGAATAGATATTTTAGAAACTTTCTCATTTAGGAGGACTTCCCAGGTGGTATTAGTGGCAAAGAATCCACCTGCCAATTCAGGAAATGCAAGAGATGCAGTTTTGATTCCTGGCTCAGAAAGGTCCCCTGGAGTAGAAAATGGCACCCCACACTGGTATTCTTGCCTAGAAAATCCCATGGACAAAGGAGACTGGCGGGTTACAGGCTATGGGGCAGCAAAGAGTCAGACACAACTGAGTGACTGAGCACAGCTTATTTAGAAATTAATGTGAATTTAATCTAGGACTCCCTTTTATTTCGACAATGAAGAATAGACTGAAATATATATTGCAAAATATCACAAACCTTGAAGGAATTAGCCTGTGGATAGAAGAAACTAGACCATAGGTATTATGAGTCATCCCTTTATGTGACAAGAGCCACTAGTTATCCTATAGCAAATGTTAGAAAGAATGGGATTATTTTGACAAGACCCACTTGGGTCTTGCCTGTCCAGTGGCTACTTCCCACTTTTCCTTCTTTTTCTTTTTCGAATATTATTTAGGCATGGATCAGTAACATGTTCAAGGAAGTTGGTCCTAGGTTAAAAACCATGAATCACCTAACCATAGAACAGTAATTCTCATTCATTTTTATCAATAATTGTTTTAAAGGTGGGCATATAACAACTGAGCTCTGGTTAGTGGGCCCGGAGGGAAAGTCTACTGGGAACCTATGGAAATAGTCACATTCTCATAGCAAAGGAAAGATGTACAATGGGAGTTTCCTTCCCCATTCTTTCCCAACACACACACACACACACACACACACACACACACACACACACCTTCCTACCTTTGGAGATTATCACATGAGGTGGTGATGCTTGGGACTGTGGCAACCATCTTGCCAACATGAGGGGAAAATGTCTGAGTCTCAATAGTGTTGACTTTCTAAAATAGCCCATTCTCTAGTCTTCTTGTTATGTGAAATGCTGAACCCCCATTTTAAAAACTATTTACTTTTTATGGCATCCTTGGTGAGCCACTCAAACTTTCTGGGATTTAGTTTCTGTAAAATAGCTTCAGTGAACTGGATATTAATCAAGGTCCTCTCCAAATTCAAAATGCTGTGATTCCAGCTAGTTGTCCTTGAAGCGTCTTTCTCCTCTTTATTCTAAGAAAAAGTACTTAAAGTGCTGAAATACAGAGAGTGCTAATTAACACCTGTAGAGCACATCTCACATACATTATCTCTCGTAATCTTTGTAACAGCTGTGAGAAGTAGGCTTACTCATTTGCAGATTTAAAAATTGAGGCTTAGAGACACATCAAGTTCTCTCTGCTAAGTCCTGAGCTGCTGCTGCTGCTAAGTCGCTTCAGTCACGTCTGACTCTATGCGACCTCATAGACAGCAGCCTACCAGGCTCCCCTATCCCTGGGATTCTCCAGGCAAAAACACTGGAGTGGGTTGCCACTTCCTTCTCCAGTGCATGAAAGTGAAAAGTCAAAGTGAAGTCACTCAGTCGTGTCTTAACTCTTCGTGACCCCATGGACTGCAGCCTACCAGGCTCCTCCGTCCATGGGATTTTCCAGGTAAGAGTACTGGAGTGGGGAGCCATTGCCTTCTCCTAGTGCTGAGCTGAGACTTCAACAAACCCAGCTTCTCCGGCTCCAACTCCATTCCTCCTTCCCCTGTGCCTCACAGCCGCAGGCACCATTATCTTTGGTTGGTTTATAGCAGCAGACAAACTTCCAATGTGATTAATTTCTCCTTGCTGTCCAGATGATCACTGATCACTCTGAGAGCAACTCCACAAGCAGCCAGAGAGTCCAAAAGGAATGTTACCACCCACCACTGGATTCTTTTTTTAAATGAACTTACAGGGTCAGGCTCTGATGTTTATATGAGAGGAGATAAAGTACACCTGTTCTTTGGGGAATATACTTTAAGGAAAGGAGAATATATGACTTATTTTGGATAGGATATTTATAACCTACTAATCTATAAACTAAATGATGAATTGCCTAAAGTCAGAGTTCTGCAGGCCCTGGCAGAATAGAGTTTACACCCTGATCATGTGGTCCCAGCATGAGAGGAAGAGGTGAGAGATGGTTATGACAGGTGGGGGTGGCCTCTATACTCATCACAACTTGTTGCTGATGAGTAACTGCTGCAGAACCTGGGGACATATACCTGCTGTCTCTGTCTCTTGAGCCTGTAGTCTTTGTAGCCACAAGAAGGCTCACGTTATCTAGGCCTCCCACTCACTCTGTAGGTGAGGAAGTTGCCTTCATGGTCATATCCTGAGCATCTAGCACAGAATCTGGCCCATAACAGGCACCCAATAAATATTTTCTGCATCCTGTTGTTAATGAAGGAAGTTGAAGCCTGAAGAGGTGAAGTGCCTTGTTCGAAGTAAAATAACTAATAAATGACAGAGCCCAGACTTCTGGTCTCCTCAGGCCCATCTGATAGATTTAACTCCAGTAAAACTGGAAATGCAGACTTTGTTGGAGGTCAGAAATACCACTACACATGGGAAAACCATTGTTTTAATTGCCTCACAATGTCTGGGATCCAATATAAATACATCACTCATTTTAAAAGGAGCCAAATATGTCTTCCAGGTTGAGTAGCAACATGGCTAGAATGACTGGAATAACTCTGGGAGCATTTAGGCAATGCTATGAAAATGGAAAATGTTATGGAAATCTGTCTGTCTCTGATGGCTCAACTGAGGGTGCAAGGTGGTCTCTGTCATCCTGAACAATCCCTTCTCTCTGACTGGTGGAAACTTGGTCACCCTCAGAAAAATGCCCACTGAGCCACAGGCATAACTTTCTTACAATACCTCAATCTCTATCTAACATGTCAATGGCTTAAATGTGATCCCATGAATCACTTAAAGGTGGACGAATGTTACATACCAAAAACAGATTCTGAAGAAATTTTATGAAGAGTAAGAGAAGGATTCAGTCACTTCAACTTGGTAATGAAAGAGAGAAGGAAAGGAGAAAGGACTATTAGTTCCTTGAGGGCAGATAATTAACGGTTCATTTATCAGGTATGTGGCAGGCAAATATGTTGAGTAAATGAAAATTAGTCTTAATTTTCATATGTAATGTCAATGCATATTTTAATGCATATGTAAACCAAACCTTTGGCTCAAACAGTGAAGAATCTGCCTGCAATGCAGAAGACCCAGGTTCGGTCCCTGGGTCAGGAAAATCTCCTGGAGAAGGGAATGGCAACCCACTCCAGTACTCTTGCCTGGAGAATTCTATGGGTGGAGGTGTCTGGCAGGCTACAGTCCTTGGGATCACAAAGAGTTGGACATGACTGGGCGATTAACACTTTGACTTTCACATATGCATATATTAAATCTATACATATATTTATGTATTATATGGATATCATTGGTTGGATGGAGCTAACTCTATATTCCCTGGTTTCTTTTAGCTGAATCACTGACCATCTTTCTTGATTCAGTGCTAACTCAAGGCCTCCCCAAACTTGGAGCCTGACACGGTCAGTCTAAGTGGTCCCATTCTAGGTCTCTGAGTGGCAAAGAAAATGGGATTTACGAATGTAGCAAGATGTTTTCTGAAGGTTGCTGGTGAAGAAATTTCTTCTCTCTTCTATGTAAGCCATCTGGAGAGATTCCCTCTTCCAGAGGCTATTGTATTGCACAAATCCAGAGGACACTGTTGGCGTTGTATTTAATTTAGTTCCATGAGTGTTGTACCCTGGAGTTGTGCAACATGGCAGGCCTACCAGTGGACATATGCTGCTGCTGCTGCTGCTGCTGCTAAGTCGCTTCAGTCATGTCCGACTCTGTGCAACCTCATCGACGGCAGACCACCATGCTGAGGAAGCATATATTCCCTGGAAACTGCTGGCCCCCATCTTGTAGGGGCAGCCAGCCTTAGGGTCAACACTACCTGCAGAAGACAGATTGGAGAGACAGGATGAACCTGGCCTTTGGTTACACTGTTGAGCTAGAGTCAAGCCTCCATGAACCTTTCTGTTTCATTCGCAGGTGGTATCAGATTTCGTCCATTGTTTAAATCTGTTTGAATCAAGTTTCAATATGACTTGCAAACAAAAAGGTCCAAACAGACACACACACAGAGGAATGGATCGATTAGATTCGTAGCATTCTCATCAGTGGAGGCACCCAGGTCAGACTACTTGGATCTCAGAAGGAGGATTTTGTCCTCAGTGTCCAATTTCACACCCTATTTATAGTCACCAGATAATTATCAAGTGTCTGTTTCAGCATGGCATGGACATGAGAACGTCTACATACATTTAACAATTCTCTTCAACAATACACAAACTTCCTTTATATCAGGCACTCTGCTAAGTGCAAAGTCATAAAATATGCAATTAAAGTATCCCATGTGTTTAAAACATGAACAAGACAAGAACTCAGCCTTTAGGAACTTGTAGTTTTCTGGACAGCAGGGGTTGTAGGGGAGGCAGGAGAAAGAAGGAGGCCCCACATGTCTCCTGTCATATAAGGCACAATTGTTAAAGGAAAAAAATGAAGGGCAAATACATTGCCTAGGAGGGAGAAACCAAGTTAGGGCATCGTGTTGGGGTCAAGAGTAAGTTTGCTATGAGCTGGACTTGAAGAATTCACAGAATTTCATTAGCCAGCAATAAGGATGAGGGCATCCCAGGCAACAAAGGGTAAGAAAAGGCCAGGAGGCAGGAAATTACAGATGAATAAGCCAGTGGGGCAAATGCTGGTATGTGGGAGTGAGGTATTGACAGGGCGAGCTGGAAGGTAGGAAGGGCCCAGAGTGTAGTGGACCCTGGAAGGTTTTTGGAGGAGCTGGACTTTATTAAATAATAATATAATAGTGATCATACAAATAATAATAATAGTGTGAACATTTGTATCATACATTGAATCATACAAATAATAGTGATCATACAAAGAATAGAATAGTGATCATACAAATATATGTATGTGTATGTGTGTGTGTTAGTTGTGTCTGACTCTTTTCAACCTCATGAACTGTAGCTCACCAGGCTCCTCTGTCCATGGAACTCTCCAGACAATAATACTGGAGTCCTGACCGGGGATCCTGACTTGGATCACTTCCTGACCCAAGTCTCTTGCACTGCAGGCAGATTCTTTACCCTCTGAGCCACCAGGGAAGTCCACACATATATGTGTGCATACACACACACATATATGTTAGGAATTGGACTGTTTATATATATTATATAGACCAATATGTATGGTCTAATTTAATATATATTACTTTAAAAATAGTAAATATACAAACTAAATCATATATATATATATGTATATATATATATGTATATATATATATATATATATGGACTAATTTAATCTTTGTGACAACTTGATGGACTAAGTACCAGAATTATTATTCCCATTTCATAGGTGAGGACACTGAAGCACAGAGAGGCTAGGTAAGTTGTCTGAGATCATAGTGCTAGAAAGTGGTAAAGAAGGGAGTGAAAACCACCTCCGAGGTCGGTCTAAGGACTCCAGGGTACTCGACAGAATACTGATGTGGCTCTGGTGACCCAGGCACTGCTGTGGGTAGCAGAGAGAAGTCAGGTTGTCCCAGTAGCTCAGGTAAGAGACAACAAGGATCTCATTAGATCAGTGGCACAGAGAAGGCAGAGGAGAGAGTAGAAGAAAAATACAAAGGAGAGAGGCTTCATACAAGGATTGTAAACCGACACCAGTCTCGCAGTCTGGCCTGTGGTGTTTAACAGATTGAGCTTTGAATGCATTTTGATGGAGGATGTACCATCTGTTTCCATGTTGTCACTCCCAGACCCTTCCTATATTTCTCTCTCCAGCCTGACGTTTGGAGGCCAATACATTTACAGGCCCTGTTCCATAGAATCTGATGTTAAGGATAAATGAATGAGCCAGAGACGCATCAGAGCTGACTAGCTTGACAGCAGCATGGGTGGTAGGGCCATCACTGATGTGACATAGCCTAGCGAGAGGCCAGAAGAGAGAACTAGCTGGTCCATCTATATGTGGATGTGAGAGGCGTAGGGGACAGTCTTGTAGATAGCAAGTAGGTATGGAAATATATAGCCTGGAGCCCGGGACCTAGAAATGGTTGCTCTTAGAGAAAATAGTCACAGTGGAAGCATAGAGTGAAATAAGGGCTGGGTACATATACCTGAAATGGACAGATAGCTTATTTTCATCACTTTTAATCATTCAGTTAGATCCTATTATACATGGCAGGCTTTAACCATACAAATAAGCCAGTGGTTCTGGACACTGGCTATAGATTAAAGTCAGCCGGGGTGTCTTAAACCTGCTAATTCCAGGCTTCTTCTCTGCCTCTCCATGGTTAAATTAGAGTCATCTAGGCATAGGTATCAAAGAAGGCAATGGCACCCCCACTCCAGCACTCTTGCCTGGAAAATCCCATGGACGGAGGAGCCTGGTAGGCTGCAGTCCATGGGGTCACTAGGAGTCGGACACGACTGACCGACCTCACTTTCACTTTTCACTTTCATGCATTGGAGAAGGAAATGGCAACCCACTCCAGTGTTCTTGCCTGGAGAATCCCACAGACGGGGAAGCCTAGTGGGCTGTCATCTCTGGGGTCGCACAGAGTCGGACATGCCTGAAGCGACTTAGCAGCAGCAGCAGCAGCAACAGGCATAAGTATATAATTTTTAGTTCTCCCATGCCCTAACAGGCAGTCTGACTGGTAAGCAACACCTGGAAAGCTTATCAGTGGATAATTAACTATGCAATAGAAAAAGAGAAAAGAAAAAGGAAGAGGAATGCCAAGCCACAGTTCTAGAAAGCCTGTGGTATTGTGCTCATTACCTTGCCTGGAGCAAAAGAGAAAAATGTTTGGTTAATCAGGGCAAATTACTAGACCTACATAATGTCTGCAACAGACAATGTTGTTATTTACTTGCTAAAGACATGTCCAACTCTTTTTGACCCCATGGACTATAGTCTGTCAGGCTCCTCTGTCCATGGGACTTCCCAGCTAAGAATACTGGAATGGGTTGCCATTTCCTCCTCCAGGGAATCTTCTTGACCCAGGGTTCAAGCCTATGTCTCCTGCATTGGCAGGTAGATTCTTTACCACTGAACCATCTGGAAGCCCACTTTGCAGGATAATTATAATCCTACTTTGCAATTACTATTCCTGCTTAAACCCTAAATATTATATGGAGCCTTGTTCAACTCTTTCTTCTAAAGCCAGGATTGGCCCCCATGACAGAAGTGAAACTGAGCCTGCTGATGGCCAGCAAGTGGCCCAGCTATGAAATAAGAGATCAAGATGTCAGGAAGCTGATGGAATATTAATACTTTTTAATGCACATGTGGAGAACATAGCTCATCTTTGACTATAGAAAAACAAATCATCCTCAAAAGAAAAACAATAAATAGACAGATGAATATATAAAAGTGCTCCAAGAGACAAATGTGAAGCTAGGTGGGTGCCTATTCCCTGAACTGGCCAAGTGAACGCTGCACTCACTATGAATGCAAGTCAGAGTTCACCTAATCCTATTTAAAATAAGATTTTTAAAATTAAAAAGTAATATACCCTCACTGTTAAAAATTTGGAAATAGAAAAAGGATGAAAAAAACATCAGAATCACTCAAAATGTCACTACTGTGGATAACTATTTTGTTGCATTTTTCCTCTATTTATCTTAAAGTGCATGCATTTATGACATACGGTTGACATCATATCATAATTATAATTTTATTTTTTCACCTGACTTTATATCATAAGGATTTCTCTGTGTCATTAAAATGTCTTTGGAAACACAGTTCTAAATGACTTTATAGTTTTTCATTTACATGGCTGAAATATAATTTGCTAATCATTCCCGAATCTTTTGCTCATATACACTTTTGCTTTTTATATTATAAAGGATCCTGGTATTATTTCTGTCCAAATTTCAATTAATTTCATAGGCCAGTTTCCTAAAAGTAGTCTCCTGGTTAAGGAGTCTGAACATTTTAAAGGTAGAGTGATTCTGGCTAGTCATGCAAAAATGGGATTATTGGAAACAGCTAGGAAGTGCTCTGGAAGTCGAAGAACATAGCAGATAATCTGGAATCAAAATGGCAGGACCCAGCCTACTCTTCAGGCTCCATCTCTCTGCCCCACACTGTCAGAGTCTGGTTGGCTGAAGTCAGACCCTGGATCAATCAGCAGGTAAGGAACACACACACATACACACACACACTAGGTGTGAGCAGGTAAGGAACGCACAGACACACATGCTGTGAGCGCATGTCTGCTATATGATATTCCTAGCAAAGAAATTCCTGGGTCAAAAAGTATGCATGTTAAAAGTTCTTAACAGAAATGTACCACTTTATACCCTCATGAGGTCTGCGTTTACATCACAAACCTGTATATGGGATCTATCTAATTCTTCCAAAATTTGATAGGTGGAAAGCTGTATCTTATTTTGTCATTTTAATGTACTTTTCTTTTTTTAACTCACAAGTGTTCTGAACATATTAGTGATCAGATATTTGTATCTGCCCTTCTATGACGTGAACCTTTGTTTCTATCTGTCACTTACTGACTCAGCTATGTGAGTTCCTTCTGAAGTGTCATAATGTTAAGCAAAAGCATTTGTTTCTTTGAATAATGCAAATGGTTTTGATTTATATTTCATGTGCCTCTTCAGTGTGCCAAAGATTTGAATCTTATTCTCAAAGAATGTTAAAAAAATAAAACAAGCTCCATATAAAAGTCTTAAAATTTTCCTTTATTAAACATGATTTAAAAGCCTTTGATTTGTAAAGTATTTTTAAAAATCCCTTTGGCTTTTGTGGGAGTTGAAGACACTATCTTTCACTAGCTGCTGGTTGAGTAGTAGAAGAAGGGAAAGCATTCCCTCCTGTAGGCAGAGGAATAAACCTATCAAAGACTAGCTTCATAGTGCACAGCCTGGGCTGTTTATGGGTAAGTCAATAAAGATATCAAAATTATAGGGGCTTTAATTATCGTTAAATAACTCTTGATGTGCCAAGTCACAAGGTCCTTTGTTTTATATTTCTAAAGAAAAATTGTTTAAGGCTAAAGCAGTTCTTGGCTTCTTGAAACTTGAGATTATCACCTTAATCAGGAGAGGACATCTGTCAAAAAAAAAAAAGAACCTTATCATTAATGATTATTTCATTATGTAAGCAAAAGAAGACATTAAGGATCAAATGCAGACAAGACCAAAATCTCTTTTTGGATACTCCTTCCACTTTTCTCCTCTACCCTTACCATTCTGTATGTTTATACAGCCAGATGGTTCCAGTTCATAGTGCTTATCACAGACATCCCTTTTGCAATGGATTTGATAAGTATGAAAAAGACTCAACTGTATTGAGTTTGAGGTCTCAAAACATTGCTGGTGATTTCATTAGTTCTTGGGATCATGATGTGATTGTAAAACAGCTGACCCTGTCTTGGATATTGTAGAGACAGACTTTGTTTGATTTCATGTCTGTCCTATCCCAAGGTTCTATCTTCCAGCTTTACAGGGTTGGGGAGGGAACGTGAGCAGAAAGAAAGAAGAAAGCTGCACTTGAGCTTCATGTCTGTCCTATCCCAAGGTTCTATCTTCCAGCTTTACAGGGTTGGGGAGGGAACGTGAGCAGAAAGAAAGAAGAAAGCTGCACTTGAGCCTTGCCTTCATTAGCCTAGCCACCTGGGCTACCCTGAAAGGTCTAGAAAGGGGTGATGGTAACATCATGGACATTAGCAATTAATTTAGATATGTATTTTTCTTGTATCAAAAAGTTCAGAAACAGAAGGTTCCAAGGTTAAGTTTCAACACTCCAGATGGCTCTCTACCATCCTCTGTGAACTACATTTTCTCATGGCCACAATATGGCTGCAGTGCCTCCAAAATCACATTCTTCACATGATAGCCTTCCAGGAAGAAAGGGAGGGAAGAGAGCCAAAATTCCTTCTGACTAAAAATAAAACTATTATAGACTCAGCAATTCCACTCCTGGGAATTTATTTGAAAAAAAAAAAAGGAAAACACTAATTTTAAAAGATACATGCACCCTAGTGTTTCTAGCAGCGTTATTTACAATTGCTAAGGTATCAAATCAACCAAAATGTCCACTAACAAATAAGTGGATAAAAGAGATGTGGTATATAGAATATTCAGTTCAGTTCAGTTGCTCAGTCGTGTCCGACTCTTCGCAACCCTGTGAATTGCAGCTTCCCAGGCCTCCCTGTCCATCACCATCTCCCGGAGTTCACTCAGACTCACTTTCATTGAGTCAGTGATGCCATCCAGCCATCTCATCCTCGGTCGTCCCCTTCTCCTCCTGCCCCCAATCCTTCCCAGCATCAGAGTCTTTTCCAATGAGTCAACTCTTTGCATGAGGTGGCCAAAGTACTGGAGTTTCAGCTTTAGCATCATTCTTTCCAAAGAAATCCCAGGGCTGATCTCCTTTAGAATGGACTGGTTGGATCTCCTTGCAGTCCAAAGGACTCTCAAGAGTCTTCTCCAACACCACAGTTCAAAAGCATCAATTCTTCGGCACTCAGCCTTCTTCACAGTCCAACTCTCACGTACATACATACATGACTACTGGAAAAACCATAGCCTTGACTAGACAGACCTTAGTCGGCAAAGTAATGTCTCTGCTTTTGAATATACTATCTAGGTTGGTCATAGCTTTTCTTCCAAGGAGTAAGCATCTTTTAATTTCATGGCTGCAGTCACCATCTGCAGTGATTTTGGAGCCCAAAAATATAAAGTCTGACACTGTTTCCACTGTTTCCCCATCTATTTCCCATGAAGTGATGGGACCGGATGCCATGATCTTTGTTTTCTGAATGTTGAGCTTTAAACCAACTTTTTCGCTTTCCTCTTTCACTTTCATCAAGAGGCTCTTTAGTTCCTCTTCACTTTCTGCCATAAGGGTGGTGTCATCTGCATATCTGAGGTTATTGATATTTCTCTCAGCAATTTTGATTCCAGCTTGTGTTTCTTCTAGTCCAGCATTTCTCATGATGTACTCTGCATATAAGTTAAATGAGCAGGGTGACAGTATACAGCCTTGATGTACTCCTTTTCCTATTTGGAACCAGTCTGTTGTTCCATGTCCAGTTCGAACTGTTGCTTCCTGACCTGCATACAGATTTCTCAAAAGGCTGGTTAGGTGGTCTGGTATTCCCATCACTTTCAGAATTTTCCACAGTTTATTGTGATCCACACAGTCAAAGGCTTTGGCATAGTCAATAAAGCAGAAGTAGAAAATATTACTCAACCATAAAAAGAATGCAATTTTGCCATTTACAACAACATGGATGGACTTGGAGGGTATTTTGCTAAGTGAAATAAGTCAGACAGAGAAAGACAAATAATGTATGACATCACTTACACATGGAATTTAAAAAATAAAACAAACTTATGAATGAAACAAAACAGAAATAGACTCCCAGACACAGAGAACTAGTAGGTACTGGTGGGCATAGGGAAGCGGGGACAGGCGAATGCAGTAAGGGATTAAAAATATAAACTACTACTAAGCTACAGGGGTATATAGCAAATGCAGGCAATCTAGCCAATATTTTATAATAACTATAAATCAAATATAACCATTAAAAATTATGAATCACTATACTCATTAAAGAAGGCAATGGCACCCCGCTCCAGTACTCTTGACTGGAAAATCCCATGGATGGAGGAGCCTGGTGGGCTACAGTCCATGGAGTCTCAAAGAGTCAGATACAACGGAACGACTTCACTTTCAGTTTTCACTTTCATGCATTGGAGAAGGAAATGGCAACCCACTCCAGTGTTCTTGGCTGGAGAATCCCAGGTATGGCAGAGCCTGGTGGGCTGCCGGCTATGGGATCACACAGAGTTGGACACAACTGATGCAACTTAGCAGCAGCAGCAGCAGCAGCATACTCATTAGAAAAGACCCTGATGCTGGGAAAGATTGAAGGCAGGAAGAGAAGGGGACAACAGAGGATGAGATGGCTGAATGGCATTACCGACTCAATGGACATGAGTTTGAGCAAGCTCTGGGAGATGGTGATGGACAGGGAAGCCTGATGTGCTGCAGTCCATGGGGTTGCAAAGAGTTGGACATGACTGAGCAACTGAACAACTACAATATTGTACCCATGAAACTTACATAATATTTTACATCAACTATGCCTCAGTTTTTTTAATGAAGGTTTTTATTTTTCAACTGACTACTTTGTATCAGAAAAAAAAAAAAAAACCTTTCCCCAACTGACTTTCTTCTATATCTCATTGGGTCACCTGACTCAAAATTGGGTCACCTGACTGCCTCTGGCTTTGCAGAGAAAGTTGAATAGGCCAGCTCTAATTGGTTTAGACCAGATTCATTCACTTCTTCCTGAGTGTATGATACATGGACAAAACTGGGACTCTGCTATTGAGGAAGGTGAAGGATTGGCTGCGGAGAGCCAACTTCCAGGAATTGTCCTGGTGTGGTTAATAACACCTTCTACTGGTAACCACTCTACACAGTAACCTTCAGTATGTGGCATGACTTCATGTTATATGATGAGAAAGTAGGAACCAGGAGACTGAAACGTGTGTGGCAGTAGCAGAGTGATGGTGGGGTGCTGTTAAGAAAGGTAAGATCATGTGGACCAACTTCAAGCAAAGAAACAACTTTCCTAAGGACCCTTAAGTGCCTGACTTGGTGCTGGGCTAGTGTCAGATTCGAAAATCCCCCAGATGTGTGCTGTGGGCCCCATCTGTAAGGGAATTACATGCTGTTGTGATAGCTATGAGAGAACTGTAGGAACCAGGACATTACGAAGGACTAAACTCTGTGGTAGTTTTAACATTCACAACAAACTGGAAAATTCTGAAAGAGATGGGAATACCAGACCACCTGACCTGCCTCCTGGGAAATCTGTACTCAGCCCAAGAAGCAACAGTTAGAGCCAGATATGGAACAGTGGATTGGTTCCAAATTGGGAAAGGAGTACATCAAGGCAGTATATTGTCACCATGCTTATTTAACTTATATGCAGAGTATATCACGAGAAATGCCAGACTAGATGAAGCCCAAGCTGGAATCAAGATTGCCAGGAAAACCTCAGATATGCAGATTATACCACCCTTATGGCAGAAAGCAAAAAGGAACTAAAGAGCCTCTTGATGAAAGTGAAAGAGGAGAGTGAAAAAGCTGGCTTAAAACTCAACATTCAAAAACGAAGATCATAGCATCTGGTCTCATCACTTCATGGCAAATAAATGGGGAAACAATGAAAACAGTGATAGACTTTATTTTCTTGGGCTTCAAAATCACTGCAGATGGTGACTGCAGCCATGAAATTAAAAGACACTTGCTCCTTGGAAGAAAAGCTATGACCAACCTAGATAGCATATTAAGAAGCAGAAACATTACTGACGAATGTCTGTCTAGTCAAAGGTATCGTTTTTCCAGTAGTCATGCATGGATGTGAGAGTTGGACCATAAAGAAAGCTGAGCACTGAAGAATAGATGCTTCTGAGCTGTGGTGTTGGAGAAGACACTTGAGAGTCCCTTGGACTGTAAGGAGATCTGACCAGTCCATCCTAAAGGAAATCAGTCCTAAATATTCATTGGAAGAACTGATGCTGAAGCTGAAACTCCAATACTTTGGCCACCTGATGCAAAGAACTGACTCGTTGGAAAAGACTCTGATGCTTGGAAAGACTGAAGTCAGGAGGTGCAAGAGGATGACAGCAGATGAGATCCTTGGATGGCATCACTGACTCCTTCAATGACTCTGCAGACATGAGTTTGAGCAAACTCCAGAAGTGTGTGAAAGACAAGAAAGCCTGGCATCCAGAAGTTCATGGGGTCACAAAGAATTGGACATGACTGAGTGACTGAACCGAACTGACACTGTGTGGTAGAGAAAACAATGGCCAGGAGAGATTGGGAAGGAGACCTCGTTGCAGTTTGGAGTCTGGAGAGGGCTTCAAGGAAGAGGTGTGTGTTTGGGGGCTCAGTGGGATTTAGCTGAGAGAACATTCCAAGTGGGAAAACACTGCAGATCGGGGTGGGGGGCAGGGGGACATGTCAGAGGCTGAAACTAGAATGCATGTGTGGGAATTCCCTGGTGGTCCAGTGGCTAGAATTCTGTGCTCTCAGTGCCAAGGGCTGGGTTCAATCCTGGGTCAGAGAACTAAGATCCCACAAGCCTTTCAGTGCAGCTGGAGGAAAAAAAGAAAGAAGAAAGTGAAAAAAAGAAAAAGAATGCATGTGTGTTTGGGGGTGAGAGGACCCATCAGTAAAGAAACCTGAGTTTGGAACACATTTGGAAAGCCGCTGCTTAAATTCTTGAAATGTTAGCATTCAAAAGTGCACCTCTGAGAGCAAAATGGCGCCTAACAAGCGAAGTTTTGCTTCACAAATTTCCTGGAGGAACATTTTTGTTGTTGTTGGCAGCACAGTCTTGCCTCTAATGCTTATAGATAGGAAGTTTGAGGTTTGTTGGTTGAAAAATGTTACTGATGGGATGGGGTGGGGCTGGGGGGCCTCCTTCTGGGTTAAATGACCATTTGTCTGTTGCTCAGGAAGACTGCACAAAAACAGTCATTCCTTGTAGTTCTATTCTTATATACAGCGGTGCATGCAAAGAAACAGGAATACTCCTCTGGCCCTCGTTAAGAATTAAGACCCATCTTTAATTGTAGATTTTCTTGAAGGCTGCTTGTAACTTCTTTCGATATCTTGCCCTTATCCAAAGATTCCCCTTCTCAGCAGCTACTGAAACCTCTTTCACTCCGTCCCTCTAAACAGCATGCTTCCAACCTGCTGATTGCCCTGACTCCTTGTTCACACACATCACAGCTTTCCCTAAGCTTGTACCCCTTCTCTCTGTGCGCAAAGATCCTCAGTCACTGACCTGACTCAAGAAATCTACCCAGGAAAGAAGAGTTGGGAGCAGACTTGATGAGACTGGCTGCACGAGTGTGGGAGATGGGCGACTGAGAAACTCATATATAAATCACATTTATCTATGTTCATAGCTAGTCCATCAGCCTACAGACTTAAAAGTTGTTTTATTGTGGTAAAAAAAAGTATAGAATAAAATTTGCCACTTTGTTTTTAAGTGTACAAGTCAGCGGCATTAACTATATTCACAATGTTGTATAACCATCACCACTATTTCTAATCCTTTTGATCACCCCAACAGAAACTTCCCTGAGGCTTCCCTGGTGGCTCAGAGGGTAAAGCATCTACCCCCAATGCGGGAGACCTGGGTTTGATCCTTGTGTCAGGAAGATCCCCTGGAGAAGGAAATGGCAACCCATTCTGGTACTCTTGCCTGGAAAATCCCATGGATGGAGAAGCCTGGCTGGCTACAGTCCATGGGGTCACAAAGAGTCAGACATGACTGAGCAACTTCACTTTCTTTCAACAGAAACTCTACCCATTAACCAATAACTCTCCATTCCTCTCTCTCTCTCGCCTTCCTCTCCCTGTATCTATCTCTAGCTCTGATAACCTCTAATCTACATTCTGGGTCTCTGAATTTTTAATTCCAGATATTTCATCTAAGTAGAATTATGCAGTATTTTCCCTTTTATATCTCGCTGATTTCATGTAGCATAATGTTGTGAGGTTCAGCCATACTGTAGCGTGTATCAGAACTTTATTTCTTTTCATAGACGTGTAGTATTCCATTGCATGTTTATACCGTATTTTCTTTATTCAGTCATCTGTTGATGGAGGGGGTTATTTCCACCTTTTGTCTATTGTGAATAACGCTGCTATGACCATCAGTATACAAGTAGCTGTTGGAATCTCTCTTTTCATTTTCTTTGGGTATGTACTTAGAGGAATTGCTGTATCATATGGTAATCCTATGTTTAGCTTTTTGAAGAAACACCAGACTATTTTCCATAGTAATTGCACCATTTTACATTCCCACAAGCAATGTACAAGTATTCAAATTTCTCCACGTCCTCACAAACATTTATTTTCTGCTATTTTTTTATATAAGTTTATTTATTTATTTATTTTTGGCTGCTCTGGGTCTTGGCTCCTGTGTGGGCTTTTCTGTAGTTGCATCAAGCAGGGGCTACTCTCTGTTTCAGCACTCAGGCTTCTCTCGGGGTGGCTGCTCTTGGTGAGGGGCGCAGGGCCTTCGGTAGATGCTGCGTGTGAGGCCAGCGGTTGCTGCTCACAGGCCCTGAGCACAGGCTCAACAGTTGTGGCGCACAGGCTCAACAGTTGTGGTGCACAGGCTTTGTGGCCCCATGGCGTGTGAGATCTTCCTGGACCAGGGACTGAACCTATGATGTCTGCACCGGCAGGTGGATTCTTCACCACTGAACCAACAGAGAAGCCCTATTTCCCGCTTTTTAAAAATCTTATTATAATCATCCTATAAGTGTGAAGTGGCATCTCATCATGGTTTTGATTTGCATTTCCTCAAGTATTAATGATGTTGAATTTTTTTCATGTGTTTATTTGTGTGTGTGTATGTATGTATACATATGAAAATGTCTATTCAAGTCTTTTGTCTATTTCTAAACTGAATGTCTTTTTGTTGAATTGTAGAAGTTCTTCATATGTTATAGATATTAATCTTTTGTTAGATATATGATTTTCTAAATATTTTCTTCCATTTTGTGAGGTATATTTTCACTCTTTCCACAGAGTCTTTTGATGTATGAAAGTTTTAAATTTTAACAAAGTTCAATTTATCTATTTTTTCTTTTATAACTTGTGCTTTGTTATATTTAAGAAACCACTGTTAAATCTAAAGTTATGAAAATTTTCCTCTATTTCCTCTAAGAGTTTTATAGTGTTAGGTCTTAAATTCAGATATTGGACTCACTTTAATTTTTGCACATGATATAAGGGAAGAGTCAAACTTCACTGGTTTGCATGTAGATATCGAGTTTTCCTAGCATCATTTTTGAAGACTGTCTTTTCTTATTGAATATTCTTGGCAGCTGTGCTAAAAATCAATTGACCATAAATGTGAGGATTTATTTCTGAGCTACCAATCCTATCCCATTTATCTGTACGTCTATCCTTAAGCCAGTACCACACTGTTTTGATTATTGTAGCTTGGTAGTAAGTTGAAATCAGGAAGCTACAGAGCTTAAAATGCAGACCTTTTTCATTTTGGTCATACCTTTTATACTTCATAGAAATCTTTTCTATATTGAATGCAAATGTCCCTGCCAGTGTGTGGGTCTCTCTGTTCCGAGGTTAGCTCTAGTTTGGGCCACAGTGGGGCAAAAGGAAGGAAGGTCATCATTTTTAGCTGCAGCAAGACTAAGTGAAAACCTGGAGTAAATGCTCTTGCGCTCTTCCACAAAAACTACGGCATTTAGTTTTTTTACTTTCCTCGCCCCCAAATACAGTCAAGGAATGGATTCAGAACAAGCCCTAATAAGGGAGCAAATGTTAATGAGAGACTATGAGTGCCTGACAGATCCTAACCAAGAATTTGGAAACCACTTCCAATATTACCACAAAGAGAATTGAATTCAGGGAACAGTTACAAAGGAATAGAGAAATGAGCAAAGAGCAGAGGTATGCCAAAGATGAAAAAGAGCCGAAACCCTATTGCCGCTCTGTAAATGTTACGGGCAAAGGGAAGAAGCAATGTTCCCGAAGCTTACGGGGCCAGGATAGCCCTGTGGGAGCTGGGGGTTGTCAGGTAGGGGGTGGAGCTACAGGGGAGAAACAGCCTCTGCACAAAATGCCACCCATGGCTGAACAGGAAGGGCAGAGATAGCCCAGGTTCTCGCAGCAAGTGCTACCCACTGCTAGCTGAACCTAGTCCAAAGTCACCAGTCCTGGGAACTTGTGGGCCTGCAGTCTGCAGGGGCACTCTCTTGGTCCCTCTTACTTCCCCTCCCCTCAGTGATGGAGAGCAGAGCAGAAAAGGATGCTGCAGAATAGATCTGAGGCTATTATGAGGCCCTGGAGTTGCACACAAGGAAAGCGGGACCCTCCCGACATTGGCATGCATGAATCTGATTTGGGGTGAGCTGTTAAAAACAAATTCCATAATGATAACAGTTTTACAATTACTTAGGATGAGATATGTATGAAGGAGACTGCTAGGCTCTTAGCATGTCATGTAGTTGAAATTCATGAAAAGACCTAATGATGTCACTATTATTGAATAGTTTTCAAGACAGGAAGAATGGAACTCAGTTAAGTGGCTTGTCCAAGCTTGTTACTGGCAGAGCTAGAATTGGCATTTGAGCACATCTACCCACCCCCTCCATGAGTCCGTGCTCCTAACCATGAGATTTGCTGCTTCTCAGCAAAGAAAACCAAGGCTAACTCTGTCTGCCCTCTGGGTCAGTTTACTACTTCTAGAAGTAATTTTGCCTTTTCACCAAAATGAGGAATGAATGAATAGTCACATTGAAATTTCCTACCATTCCTTAGAAGCAGGGAACAAGATGTTCAGCTAGACATCGTAGCAAGAACCAAGAACAGTCCTGAAGAGGCCCAGAGACAGCCTGGCCTGGCACCACGCTGCAAAAAAGTATAATATTGGGGAGAGTTATGAGGTGCCCCATATGGTGTTTGACCCATATATGTGGCTTCTCCATGACTCCATCCTCTTGTAATTAGTTCCCTACATAAATTCACCCTGTGGTGGATGACTTTAGGAGTCCTTAAGGAATCAGATCGGCTGGTGCAACAAAGTGCATCCAGAGTGATGGGAAATGTTCTCATCTAGGGGCTTCCCAGGTGGTACAGTGGTAAAGAATCCGCCTGCAAATAGAGAAGACACAGGAGATGCTGGTTTGATCCCTGGGTCAAGAAAGATTTCCTGAAGTAGGACGTGGCAGTCTACTCCAGTAGTCTTGCCTGGGAAATTCCATGGACAGAGGAGCCTGGCAAGTTACAGTCCATGGGATCATAAAGAGTTGGACACGACTGAGCACGCACGCAGAATCCACACACAGTGAATGCATCAGGCGTAGGACTAGCAGCATCTGCTCCACAGACCCTTCCCTCTTCACCTTTCTAGTTTTCCAACTTCATTTCCTAGTACTCTCTCCCTGGCTCATCTGCTCCAGCTACACTGACATCTTTGCTGTTTCTTGGATCTGTTAAGCATAATCTTGCCTCAGGGCCTTGGAACTTGCTGCCTAAGAACATCTTTATTCATATATCTGTTTAATCTCTTCCTTATCTCTGCTAGTGCTTCACTCAAAAGTCACCTATCTCAGTGAGGCCTTACCTAATTATTCTATTTAAAAGAACAAGTCTGTCTGCTGTATTCCATCCCCCTGCTTCTCCCTCCATAGCCCTTATCACCTCTCCCAAAGATTCCCAAACTGTTGCAGGTATCAGAATCTCCTGGGGTAAGGCAGGGAGGGATATTGAAATTCAGATTCCTGGCTCCACTCCCAGTTTCTGAGTCAGTAGTCTAGGGAGGACCATGAGTATTTGCATTTTCCAGAATTTTCTAGGTGGTGATGCAGCTACTGATCCCAGAATCACATTTTGAGAACCATTGTTGTATAACTATCCATCCATCTTGCTATGCAGCTACATATGAATATATAATTTCAAGTCTGCTGTCCTTAAGTTGCTTATTATTTTTATAATATTATTAAAACTTATATTTCTATAAGTTCTTTTCTTTCTTTATATTATTTGCAATTCCCAGGAGACTTGGGTTATTTCCCTGGGTTGGGAAGATCTCCTGGAGGAGGAAAAGGCACTCCAGTATTCTTGTGTGGGTATTCTTGTCCATGGAAATCCCATGGACAGAGGAGCCCAGCAGGCTATATAGTCCATGGGGTTGCGAAGAGTCAGACACTACTGAGCAACTGAGCACACACATGCCTGCATTTAATCTTCACAGTTTTTCAAGAAACCAGCTTTCACTTTTCATAGTTATTATTTCTGTTTCTCTCTTTGTTTATATCCATTATCTTTTTATTTTCTTCCTTTTTATTTCTTTATGTGTGCTCTATTACTCCTTACCTTCATGAGTTGAATACTTAGCTCATTTTCCATCTTTCTTGTTCTTTGTTTACATATATTTAAGGATTGCCCTAGCCTTCTAAGGGCTTCCTGGGTGGCACAGTGGTAAAGAATCAGCCTCCCAATACAGGAGATGTGTGTTTGATCCCTGAGTCAGGAAAATCCCCTGGAGAAAAAAATGGCAACCCACTCCAGTATTCTGGCTTGGAGAATCCAATGGACAGAGAAACCTGGCAGGCTACAGTCCATGGGGTCACAAGAGTCAGACATGACTTAGCGTCTAAACCACAAAGCTTTCCCTGCCATAAGGCTCTATATTTTTAATAATTTTTCTATCTGATTTTCTCTTAGATCCAAATGTTCTTTAGTGGTATCTTTTTCTGGTTTCTAGACATATGGAAGTTTAAAAATATATATCATTATATGAATTTTTAATTTTATTGCACTGGATCTGTGTGACATTGATGCCTAAAATCTTATTATTATTTTTTTAGCCAAGAGCATGTCCAATTTTTGTGAAGTTTCATATGACCTTGAAAAATACAGCTTTCATTTGTTGGAAATGTATATGCATGCATGCATGCTCAGTTGCTTCAGTCGTGTCTGACTCTTTGCGACCCTGTGGACTGTAGCCTGCCAGGCTCCTCTGTCCTTGGGATTCTCTTGGCAAGAACACTGGAGTGGGTTGCCATGCCCTCCTCATACATGTATATACATTAGTACTATTGTTGAATATGTACATAATAGTTATACTGATATATATTAGCACCCTCTCAACCATGTTATTAAAACCTGAATACGTGCTTGTTTGTTGTTGGCTAGACCCGCTATTTCCTTCCCTCTGTGTGCTCTCACTTTTCTTTCTGAGATTCCTATTAGAATGGTGTTGACATTTCTGCTTATCTTTCATATCTAAGTCTCCTCTCATTCTTTTCATCTCTTCAGATTTTCTTAATGCCTGGTGGAATGATTCTTCAACCTGAACATCCAGCTTGCAAATTCAGACTTTGTATCTGCTGTTTCCTGGGCCACAGTGAGAATGAGAGTACAAACCATGCCGAGTAATATGAAGGAAAAAAAGTGACCCAAATAAAATTGGCTCCTGGAGGCTGGCTGGTGCTTCAGCTGTGTCCCAGGCTCTCTCTACATAAGGCCATCACCATCCCCAGCCCACGCTCACCCCCAGCTACTGGGTCCTCATCGAGACTCTCCCGAGCATTTCTCACGATGTTCGTGTTATCTGGCTGACCACAGTCGAGATCCATCAAACCTCCCATCTTTTCTGTAGCGTCTACAGCCCTGGGGTCCATCTGGAAGCCAGCAATCCATGAATATTCATTTTATGTCCATCCTGGCTTATCTATGGGTCTCAGTTCTCTTCTGTTATAGCCACTACTTCTCATAATTTTATTCTTTTCAAAATAATGCAAGAAGGAAAAAAACCAAGAAGTTTCAGATCATTTTATTAGCAACAAATATTTGTAAATATTAATTTATCCCATGTTTGATACATGAATGAGTCAAGTGCCAAACTATTAAATTCAACTTAACAGGAATCCAATATTCAATTCAAATAACAGGAACAGCAAAGAATGAACTGAATTCTTGGCTAGTAGAGTAGCCACATTTTTCTAGCAGACTTGACCTGTTGAAGTTCAGAGGTCTGGGGTAGAAAACCTTAACAGAGGTTCAGACAAGCACCAAATCTGAAAGGACAAGTTTCTCAGGATAAATTCCCCAGGAATTTAAGCAGAGTGGTCTCTCCATAGAGTTGCCCTATTTTGCAAATAAAAATATATAGAACACCCTATATTTTCAATTTGAAAGATAGCTTTGACTGCCAAATTTTTGTAATTTATTCCCCAAATAGTTGAACATAGGACATTTGAGGAGTTCTGACAAGGTCAATATATGACACAGGACAAAATCATTAAACACAGGACATATGCTATGTATACTGGTCACCTGGCAACACTCTTTCTCCATCCACTGATGTTACTAGACTTCCTCAGGCCTAATGATACTCATGGTCACAATGACAAAGGCTTTCCTTCCACAAGTTTGAGGCATGACCACCTTGGGAGAGAATATGGGAAATCAGGACCATTCGGGGAAATTCCAGGGTAGGTATTGCATAACAGTGGGTTTCTTTATAGCAGAGGTCCTCAACCCTAGAAATATATTAGCATCACCTGGGGATTGTGTTGCCATCAAACCCAGGATGCCTAGTAAGATTTAAATTTCAGATAAACGGGAAGAATTTCTTACTGTAACTATGTCCCAAATACTGCATAGGATATACTTAAAACAATTTTTTTTTAATGTGGTTTATTCAAATTTAATTGGGTATTCTGTTTTTTTATTTCTTAAATTTGGCAAACTTATGGGGGCATTTTGGAGATATATCCTTGCCTGGGCCATGCCCCAGATTAAATCAAAATCTAATGGTGGGATCTATTGTTTGGTCCCTTCAGGCTAATGTGCAGCCGTGGTTGATGACCTCCCCAAGCCCTATCTTTCTAGACAGAAGATAGACTAGATCAGATGGAGTCTAGAATGGAGAATCTCAGCTTAAATTTTATGTAAATCATCTGGGATTGGGTCACCATCTGATTCTATTGTCTGGGGTGGGACTAGAGAGTCTGTATGTCCAACAAGCTCCAGGTGATGTGATTCCACAGGTCACAGAACTTCTTTGTTGAACTGTTTAGGAGCACTTGTTGGTTAGACAGTGCTAGATGGGGCTGCAGTAAAAGCCTACTGCTACTGAGAGAGCAGCAATGCCTCTTTACCATCCACGCCTGTCCACAGGGGTTCAATGCCTTTTCCAGGCCTTCTTCTCACTGGCACTGCGGTGGTACCAAGTAAGAAGAGTGGCTTCTTGGTCCAACTTGTCTTAATGGTTTCCTTGCTAAGTATAGGATGTACCTGAGTATAGGGAGCAAAATCTAGTGTGTGTATTTGGGAATGAGTATTGAAGTGAATACTAGGATGGTGGGCTTCCCAGGTGGTGCTAGTGGTAAAGAACCCACCTGCCAATGCTGGAGACATAAGAGATGCGGGGTTGATCCCTGGGTTGGGAAGATCCTCTGGAGGAGAGCATGGCAACCCACTCCAGTATTCTTGCCTGGAGAACCCCATGGACAGAGGAGCCAGGCATAGGGTTTTATTGAAATATAGTTGATTTACAATACTATTTACAATTTACAATTACATTCCACATAAAAAGATATCATATTGTATATTCGTCTTTCTATGTCTCACTCTTAGTATGATAATCTCAGGTTCCATCCATGTTGCTGCAAATGGCTTTCCTTCATTCCTTTTTATATTTTAATTCCTTTTCATGACTGAGTAGTATTCACTTCTCACTTTCCTGCATTGGAGAAGGAAATGACAACCCACTCCAGTATTCTTGCCTGGAGAATCCCAGGGACGGGGGAGCCTGGTGGGCTGCCGTCTATGGGTTCGCACAGAGTCGGACACGACTGAAGTGACTTAGCAGCAGCAGCAGCAGCAGCATTCCATCGTGTGTATGTGTATGCCACATTGTCTTTATCTATTAATGAATGTTTAGGTTGTTCCTGTGTCTTGTCTATTGTAAATAGGGCTTCTATGAACATAGTGGTGCATATATCTTTTTAAATTGTAGATTTTCCCAGATATGTGCTAAGGATTGGGATTGTTGAATCACATAGAAGCTCTATTTTTAGTTTTTTGAAGAGCCCACTTACTCCATTGTGGCTGCACCAATTTACACTCTCATCAAAAGTATAGGAGGGTTCCTTTTCTCTGCACCCTCTCCTGCATTTATTATTTGTAGATTTTTAATGATGGCCATTCTGATCAATGTGAGGTGGTACCTCATTGCAGTTTTGATTTGCATTTCTCTAGTAATTAGTGACGATGAGTATCTTTCAAGGTGCTTGTTGGCCATCTGTATGTCTTATTTGGAGAAGTGTCTATTTATGAACCCATCTAACTTGGCAGCCTCTCTGCTCAGCTGAAGCTGGACTTTGATCCTCAGAAATCATCTAGCCCAGAAAGGATTTTAGAACCCTTAGAGCAGCCACTTTAGTCCTGCAGAATATCACAGGATTTTTGCAGAGGTGCATATTTGTGAAACAGGTGGTGTGGATGGATGTGGGTACAAGTGTGATAGGGAAGCCTGTAGAAATAGATCAGATGGGGTCTATGACATTGGTGTGGGGCTGTGAGGGAGGGCAAGCTTCAGGTTTATCACATTACTGGATGGAGTTCCCAAGCCTTTTGCTCCTTCTATCACCCAGATTCTTCCCCTGGCCCCATTGTTTCATGGTTATTGTATACATGTGTGTGTGCAGATACACACACACACACACACACACACACACTTACTTTCTTTTTTCATCTTTTACAGAAAGTGTAAAACTCTAGGTCACTGTTAAGATCACTAGGAGAATGTCAGCTTGTTCCTCTAGGGTTGTTCAGCACACGATATAGTCTTTAAAGGAATGCACATGACAAGCAGCCAGCTAGTCACTAGTGAATGCTGTCATATGCTGCTGCCGTGGTGCGGCTCAGTCCTGTCCAACTCTTTGAGACTCCATGGACTGTGGCCCACCAGGCTCCACTGTCCATGGGATTTCTCAGGTAAGAATACTGGAGTGGGTTGCCATTTCCTACTCCAAGGGATCTTCCCAACCCAGGGATTGAACCTGCATCTCTTGCATTGGCAGGCAGAGTCTTTACTGCAGTGCCACATGGGAATCCGTCATATGAAAAAATTTAAAAATCATTCTGAAAGCTACCACATACCACCATCTACCAGAACTCCTCTCAGGATATGTCACAGAATCAGGACCAGGTGGGTCCCTGTTTTTGTCCCTCCAAGGAGATGGGGGCAGACAAGTCAGAAAAGTAAATGTTGCTTAGATAACTAGATTCGATTCCCATCTCGGGTTACCACCTAACAGGGGCAGGACTTTGGGCAAGGCCCACTTGCCTGTCTGACTCAGTCTTTCACTCTAAAAATGGAGCTAGTAATACCTAAGAGGGCTGCTGGAGGGTTAATGAGAAGATGCAGGTCAGCGCCTGGCACAAGAAAACTGCTGATCAGCCAGTTCTGCATACGGAGGGGGATTCTGTTTCCATGACAACTTCAAGGCCTCCCCATCTCCGGTCCTTATTGCCACACACGTGCTCTGAAGGAGGAAGGCAGCTGAAAGCAGCAAAAACTGCTGTTCAGAGAGGACTGCAAAGCCATGTATCAGCGCCCAGCTCATGTTTATGAAGAATGGCATTTAGAGCTGAGCATTTGCCAGCGTAGCACACTTCAATAACACAAAACAAATCACACAAAATACCAGCACACACCCACCCCTTAAAAAAGTATTTACTATTAATTTTATGAGAAGTTGACTGAACTGTTGAAAGAATGTTGAAATGAAAAGCCACTTCTGAAACATCTCTCCATGCCTAGAAACATTCTGATGTATTATTAGCAGTATTCTTTTTAATCTGGAGGCTCTTTGCCGCCCCTGCCTGCGTGACTGAATGAGGAAATACTCCAGTGCGATGAGCAGGAATATTGCTGGTTATCTCCTTGGTGAACATTTGTCAATTCCAAATGAATCATAGCTTTGGAATATCAAGAAATGCCATTTACATATTAGACCCAACAGAATTTTACTCAGTGAACGACTTATTTGACAAAATGTGCCAATTAAACAGAGAGATTTCTTCC
This sequence comes from Nanger dama, assembly GCA_917880005.1. Taxonomy (NCBI): domain Eukaryota; kingdom Metazoa; phylum Chordata; class Mammalia; order Artiodactyla; family Bovidae; genus Nanger; species Nanger dama. The sequence continues at coordinate 3,163,348 of CAKJTW010000040.1, forward strand.
AGAGTCTGGGTGTGCCCTGTTTTTTTTTTTAGTTAAGACTGAAAAAATGAATTTGCTTCATTTTTAAATGCTGCATAGTAAACAGAGCTTTATTTTCAGCCTGATCAATGTGATCAGACATAAATTGTATTGTTTTTCTGAATAATGACCAAATTCACATAGTCCAGTGTAAGTATATTTTAATGTGTGTCTACATATTTATGTGTATATGCTAAACTATAAATATCAATTACATATATACAAAATATTGTTAAATACTTGTGCTATAAATATTTAAAATTCTCTCTCTGTATAATTTGATTACTGTACAACCCCTAAAAATTAAGTGATTAATGAAAAGATGCTCCACATCACTAATTATTAGAGAAATACAAATCAAAACTACCAGTGAGGTATCACCTCACACTAGCAGAATGACCATCATCAAAAAGTCCACAAATAATAAATGCTGGAGAGGATAGAGAAAGGGAACCCTTCTATTCTGTTGGTGAAAATGTAACTTGGTACAACCATTATGGAGAACAGTATGGATATTTTTTAAAAAACAGAGCTACCGTATGATCCAGCAATCCCAATCCTGGGCATATATCTGGCAAAAACTGTAATTCAAAAAAATACATGTGCCCCAAAGTTCATAGCAACACTGTTTACAGTAGGCAAGACATGGAAGCAACCTAAATGTCCATCAATTGAGGAATAGATAAAGAAGATATGGTACATATATATAAGGGAATATTATGCAGCCATGAAAAAGAATAAAATAATGCCATTCACAGCAACATGGATGGACCTAGAGATTATCATACTAAGTGAAGTAATTCAGACAAAAACAAATATCATATGATATCACATATTCAGTATCTAAAAAAAAATAATACCAGTGAACTTATTTGAAGTGAAGTGAAAGTGGCTCAGTCATGTCCAACTCTTTACGACCCCCCCACTATACAGTCCGTGGAATTCTCTAGGCCAGAATACTGGAGTGGGTAGCCTTTCCCTTCTCCAGGGGATCTTTCCAACCCAGGGATCAAACCCAGGTCTCCAACATTGCAGGCAGATTCTTTACCAGCTGAGCCACAAGGGAAGCCTAAGAATACTAGAGTGGGTAGCCTATTCCTTCTCCAGTATCTCTTTCTGACCCAGAAATCAAACTGGGGTCTCCTGCATTGCAGGTGGATTCTTTACCAACTGAGCCCAATGAACTTATTTACAAAACCAAAATAGAGTCATAGATGTAGAAAACAAACTTATGATTACCAGGAGGGGAAAGTGGGGGAGAGAAAAATTGAGAGATTTGGATTGACATAAACATGCTACTATACATAAAATAGATAATAAGGATTATTGTATGGCATAGGGAACTCGACTCATTACTCTATAATGACTTATATGGGAAAAGAATTTTTAAAAAGAGTGGATATATGTATGTTATAACTGATACACTTTGCTATACAGCAGAAACCAATACAGCATTTTAAATCAACTATACTCCGACTATAGCTATGAAGAGCTTCTGTCTTCCCTCATAGCCTCCTGCAATGCAGGAGACCTTGGTTCAATTCCTGGGTTGGGAAGATACACTGGAGAAGGGATAGGCTACCCACTCCAGTATTCTTGGGCTTCCATGGGATTGCAAAGAGTTGGACATGACTTTCACTCACATACTCTGATAAAATTTTTTTGAAAAAGTTATTAAGGATCATTCAGTGACAAGGAGAGAGAGCAAAATAAAGAGGTAGAAAGGGTTATAAAATGATATTAGAGTATAATCCTAGCCTTGTAAAATTATACACATCCACACACACACAGGAAAAATACATAAGCAAAAGTTAGGATACATAACAATGTGTGACCAGTGGTTTATTGCAGTGTTTGGATTACAGGTGATTTTATTTTCTTTAGGTGTTTTTTTAAATTTTATTCGTTAGATATGTCTTTTTTATATAATTAGACAAATCCTGCAACAAATGTTACTTTTAGGAACTGAAAGAGAAAACCCAGTCTTTTCTATGGCTGCAGGTCAATAAGCCACTTTGCCTCCCTGGTTTTGTGGCTGAGACCTCATGGTTTCCTTGACTGGCCTGGCAGGGACTGAGGGGCAATGCCTCCAGCAAAGTAGCAGAATTCCTTCAAGCTGCCTTGTCCAACAAAAGTCTGACCACCCTTGGGCGTCATACCTAAAGATAAAAAAGTGTAAAGTGATGCTTGAAGCCACAGAAGACTCTCAAAGGCCCCCATGTTTGGCTGATACTCTGCTGTCACCATGTTGAAATTCTTACTAATTTTGGAACAGAACCCTGAACTTTGATTTTTCCTGGGGCCCAGCAAATGATGTAGTTGGTCCTGCCTGAAACTATGACTTCTCAAGAGCAGAATCTGAGTTTATAAAAGAAAAACCAAAAGGGCAAAACAACAGCTTAGTTCTTCTACCACTTCACATGTCTGGTTTATAAGAACACCCCTGGGCTGAGTGTCCTTGGAGCACTGTATTTCCTCCATAGCATTTCACAATATTTCTGTTTATTAAAAACAAATAGAAAACAACCTGCCCAACACTGGAGGCTGATCGTGGCTGACATTCAGCTTATGGACCAATTTCTTCTCCTCCTCTAGTTATGTGGTTCTTCTAGAGTGTGGCTGTGGGGGATGTTCCCGGCCCTAATAGGGGGACACATGTGTAGTCAGACTGTTCCACTCTCCATTTTTCTGGACCCCCATGCCCTTCAGATTTGTGCCCCATCACATTTTTTTAAAGTGATTTTACTTAGCTCCAAACAGCATCACCAATAAAATTCCCTTGCTTCATTAGGTCCGTGTGTCTTTAAAAGAAAAAAAAAAAAAACCTGAAAGGCTTGCCCTGCATTCTGAATTACTTTTAAGGAGACTAAACATTTAAAATGCAAGACATACAACAGGCTTATTCTTGACTTCATCTTTTGCAACAAAGAGAAAACCACTCTCATATTTTGGGGCTTGCAAAAGATTGAGAATGCATATCCAGTATTTTTACTGACTCTAGTAACAGCTTGCAGCGTGCAGCCTGTGGCACTCGTCGCCCTCTAATGCTGGGGTCATGGGGTCTGCAGCCTCCAGCCACCCCCCCACTCCCTCCCACCCACCTCCCACCCCGCATTCTTCAAGGAGCGCGGGCGGGTCACATCCGCGTGGGCTCTCCAGCTCCGGAGCGCTGGCCTGACCACAGCATGCCCCGATTAGTCTTGCTCCCGCTCGACCCTGTCTCAGCGATGGCTTCTCTTATTACAAAGTATCATCCTGCTTCAGCTGTTGAAACCTGGTCATTTCGCACCTGCTTCGATGAATTCGGAGTGACTTGTGTTTTTGATGAGCTGCTCACTTCATAAATTCACCCCTCTCCAGTTATCAGCACTCGCTCACCACTCAGGCGTGTCCCCGCTCAGCCTTCTCCGGCAGCACCAGGAGGCGGCCACTTGTAAGCCTCTGTTCACGCTAAGGTTCCCAAGTAATGATTTTAAGTAAGCCTGAAACCTTGAAGCAGCATAATCAACGGAGGATCAAAATTGGATCCACAGCCTGACCTGAGGGGCAACGGCCCTAGACAGCCGGCTGGAGTGAAGAAAATGCAGACGTGAACGGTTTTCTAAAATTAAAGTAGAAATCTAGCTCGACTTCTCACGCTACCCACCACCCCACTCCCCATCCTCCAACCCCCATTTGAGGGGAATTTTTTGTTTTTGTTTTCCTGTCATGAAATCACTCCCTGTGTTCTTTTTCCCCTCAAAGATTTTTTAACACCACAAATTACTGGAAATACGAAAATGCCAGGAGCTCTGGGGTATTTTTGGTATTTTAGGGTCAGCTCAGACCAGGAAATAATTCAAGTTTGGTAGAGGAAACTGATCTTGAGAGATTTCCAGCTGAGACAGTTTTGGCATCCCAGCCCCCGCTAGTCTTACTGAGGACAAAGCTACCTTCCTCCCTTTGTCTCTTGGCTGAAAAAGAATTTTCTCTCAGGTAAGATCGGGCATCATCCAGTACTCTTGCCTGGAAAATCCCATGGACGGAGGAGCCTGGTAGGCTGCAGTCCATGGGGGGTCTCAAGAGTCAGACACAACTGAGGGACTTCACTTTCACTTTTCACTTTCACGGATTGGAGAAGGAAATGGCAACCCACTCCAGTGTTCTTGCCTGGAGAATCCCAGGGATGGGGGAGCTTGGTGGGCTGCCGTCTATGGGGTCGCATAGAGTCAGACACGACTGAAGCAACTTAGCAGCAGCAGCAGCAAGATCGGGCATCACCTCATTTCTGGATTCTCTAGAGAAGCGTTCTAAATCTGTGGAATCTGATTATGGGTGTGTGTATTCATGGGTGGGTGCCTGAGTGAGGGTGTGTATATGTGCATGCACACACACAACAGAAATTGAGTGTGAGAATCTTCCGAGCAATAAACTCAGTAAGTTTATAACTATGACCCTGTGCTCAGTCGTGTCCGACTCTTTGTGACCCCATAGACTGTAACCCACCAGGCTCCTCTGACCATGGGATCCTCCAAGCAAGAATACTGGAGAGTGGGTTGCCATTTCCTTCTCCAGGGGATCTTCTCAACCCAGGGACTGAACCTGTGTCTCCTGCATTGCAGGCAGTCTCCTGCATTGTAGGTGGATTCTTTACCGACTGAGTCTTCAGGGAAGCCCTCTTATGACCCTAGTGGGAAACTCAAATGGTGACCAGCCACTCTGGGCTTCTACTGACTGACGAGCCTAGGTCTTAGGAGGCTGAGAATTCCTTCCTTGCTCCTCGTGTCTCCTTGGAATATGCCAAGTGCAGGGTAAAACTCAGTACTGATGTCTCTCCTCCCCAGTAAGCTCTTAGCGGGGACTGGCCTCACAAACCACGGGGAATACTAGTGCCCAGCCCATCTGTGCTTTTCCCTGGCTCTGTGCCCTCATCTGCCAGTGGATCAAGGAACCCACTCCTTGGTAATGCCCACTGCTGTCACCTGGGATCAGCCTCATTGATTTCAATCCAGACTTCCTTTGCCTTCTGACCCTGCCCACTTAAGAGCTCACATCAGCCTTTTGCAGAGTTGACCTCCGAGCTTCATGGAGGTCCCCAGGTGGGATTTTAGCTCAGATTCACCTCACAGGGTCCTCCTGCCTTGGGCCAGCCCTTTGGACTCAGAACCCTCCCTTGGCTGCAGCTGCTGGGATGGGATTTTGGCCACTTGTGTGGGATTCAGGCAGAGAAGGTATGTTTCTTCGCCAACGTGAGGAATGGCCGTTCTCTTCTCATTGCTGCTGCCACCCTGGCAGCTATAGGCTCTGGGGACCTTCTGCTGCTACAGCTGCCTAGCTGCCTTCCACCGCTGACCGCAGCCCTAGAGAGTCCACTCTGCCAGGAGCAGCTCCCTACTCATCACCGTGCCCATATTCTGGAGCAGTGGTCATGGCTCACTCGCTGGGACTCTTCTGCCCCCTGCAGCTGCTGCCAGTCTCCAGATGCCCTCTCTGTCGGGGACTAGGAGGTAAATCCCAGAGACATACCCACATGCTGCTCCTCCAGAGGTGTCTGTGCTGCTCCACACATACTTCAGGTTGGACAGGAGAAATTTTCAGAGGTTAGGTTGGCCACCTGATGCGAAGAGCTGACTCATTTGAAAAGACCCTGATGCTGGGAAAGATTGAAGGCAGGAGGAAAAGGGGACGACAGAGGATGAGATGGCTGGATGGCATCACCGACTCAGTGGACATGAGTTTAAGTGAACTCTGGGAGTTGGTGATGGACAGGGAGGCCTGGTGTGCTGCAGTCCATGGGGGTCGCTGAGAGCTGGACACAACTGAGTGACTGAACTGAGGGTACAACAGACTCACCTGAAGAGCCCAGGTGGCAGAACTACTCTGTTAGTTTTCCTGCATCTCAAGTCTTCTCTTGGCCACTCAACCCAGGGCCTGGGTCTCACATGGTGGATCATCCACTTCTACTGACCAAGAGAGCCACAATCCAAGTCTTCTTGAAGGGTCTGAGCTCAAGGTGAAGGACACAATAGTCCCAAACCTTAAATTCAGGATGGTATGTATACTCTGTGTGTGTTAGTTACTCAATTGTGTCCAACTCTTTGTGACCCCATGGACTGTAGCCCACCAGGCTTTTTTGACCATGGGATTTTATAGACAAGAAAACTGGAGTGAGTTGCTATTTCCTTCTCAATGGGATCTTCCCAACCCAGGGATGAAACTTGCATCTCCCACATTGTAGGCAGATTCTTTACAGTCTTAGCCACCAGGAAAGCCTGTGTACACCCTGAGCCACCTCAAATCACTGAAGGATCTCACCTCTAAGATTCTCCTTTGTAAGAGAACTGCTGCCTGTGCCCTTGGTTGCTAGGCTATATTTTCCCATTCAGCCCTACTACTACCTTAGATGGTGTGTGTGCATACGCGTGCACATTCAGTTGCTCAGTTGTGTCTGACTCTTTGAGACCACATGGGCTGTAGCCCACCAGGTTTCTCTGTCCATGGAATTCTCCAGACAAGAATAATAGAACCTGGATAGCCACTTATTCCTCCAGGGGCTCTTCCCCACCTAGGGATTGAACCCATGTCTCCTCTATCGGCAAGTGGATTCTTTACCACTAAGCCAGCTGGGGTATGTGTGTATAAAAACAACCTCTGTGGCTTGTGGCCCTGAGCTCTTCTACTCTTTTCTCCAGAACCAAATTCAGACGCATCCTTTGGGTTTGATAGCAGAGATTCTCAAATGTTATGGTGCACCAGACTCCCTTCTTCTCTTGTTAGAAGTACATGTTCCTGTATTCCACTTCTAGAGATTCCAGTGTGATATCCTGGGAGTGGAGTGGGGCATCTGATAAGCAACAAGCCACCTCTCCTTCCAGACGATTCTGATGCAGGTGGCTCACAGACATCACAGACATTTTGAGAAATGATGCTTTACAGTCTTAGATTACATCTTTGTTTTAAAAATATAAATGCCAGGTAGTACCAGTATTACAAATCAAAATACATAGTTGTAATTATAGTATGAGTTTGTGAGTTAACTGCAGTTTTGGAGAAGTCTGAAACTCGTTTTTGGCTGAATAATCTCTTCTTCTTTGCACCTGGATCTTTGAGCTATAGAGCCCCAGAGATAAGGAGACCAAAAGCTATTAAATGATTAAAATCTAACTATATCAATGAAGTTGAGAGATGTCATCACATCATACAAAAGTGAGAAACTTTTCTACAGTTATCTTTGGGGTGGTCTGATTGGAGTATACAAAATAGGTACTTTGGGAGTTGTGAAAGAATTACCATCAAAGAGATAGACAGTCATCTTCTAGAGCACCAAGAAAGAGACATGCCATTTGTATTAAGACAACATGTACAACACAGGCAATGACAAGTGTGGGCAAGGATGTGGAGAAACCAGAACACACACACACACCACTGGTGGGGATATAAACTGGTAAAGGAAAATGGTAGCAGGTCCTCAATGTTAATCACATAGTTACTACATAACAAAGTAACTTGGTTCCTGGTTATCTAACCAAATAAATGAAAAAATATGTTTATACAAGGCTTTGTATGTGATTGTTCAGACTAGTATTATTTATATAGCCCCAAAATGGAAGCAACTGAAATATTCATGAAGTGATGAATGGATGAACAAAATATGATACTGCGTGGAATATTATTCAGCAGTGAAAAAGGAATGGAGTACTGATACATGCTACAGTGTGGATGATCCTTAAAAAATTATGCTACTTAAGTAGGTCACAGAAGACCATATATTGAATAGGCAGCTCTACAAAGACACAGATCCAGAGAATAGATCGCAGTTGCTTAGGGCTGGGGTGGGAAGGACTGGAGCGTGACTGTTAATAGGCTTGAGATTTCTTTTGGAGATGATTAAAATGTTCTAACATTAGGTTATGTTGATCATTGCACAATTCTAAACATTCTAAAAACCACTGTACCTGTTAAATGGGTGGATTTTACCATGTGTAAATTATATCTTATTTTGGGGGGCTCCAAAATCACTGCATATGGTGATTGTAGCCATGAAATTAAAAGATGCTTACTCCTTGGAAGAAAAGTTATGACCAACATAGATAGCATATTCAAAAGAAGAGACATTACTTTGCCGACTAAGGTCCAGCTAGTCAAAGCTATGGTTCCAGTAATCATGTATGGATGTGAGAGTTGGACTGTGAAGAAGGCTGAGCGCCGAAGAATTGATGCTTTTGAACTGTGGTGTTGGAGAAGACTCTTGAGAGCCCCTTGGACTGCAAGGAGATCCAACCAGTCCATTCTGAAGGAGATCAGCCCTGGGATTTCTTTGGAAGGAATGATGCTAAAGCTGAAACTCCAGTACTTTGGACACCTCATGTGAAGAGCTGACTCATTGGAAAAGACTTTGATGCTGGGAGGGATTGGAGGCAGGAGGAGAAGGGGACAAGAGAGAATGAGATGGCTGGATGGCATCACTGACTCGATGGACGTGAATCTGAGTGAACTCTGGGAGTTGGTGAGGCCTGACGTGCTGCGATTCGTGGGGTCGTAAAGAGTCGGACACAACTGAGCAACTGAACTGAACTAAAAGTTACTTTAAAAAAAAAAAAAACACTCTGGAAAGAGGAAATGAATAGTTATTTCAATTGTAAGCTCATAATAATAAAAAAAATCACATGAGCAGACCTTCTAAACTAGACATCATGACTGAGATAGAACTGTGTCGCTTCATCCAGAATTTTCATTTATTGATGGTTAAGGCAAGCAATGCCGAATTCACAGCTGGTCTAGGAGAGTAAGTTATCCGGTGACAAGCTTCCTGAACCACGAGGCTCAGTATCCCTGAGTGATGGGCCCTGGGCCCCAAAGGGTAAGAACCACTGCAGTTCAAGCACACACACTCGAGAGCTGGATTTCAGCAGTCCTGTGCAGAGCTTTTTGATCCGTTAGCTAAATCTGGCCCAGGCAGCAAGCCATGATCCAAAGAAGATCTTTGTAAAAGTTGCATTCGTTGTATAAAAACCTTTTCATTTTGAAAAATTGCGCCAAGTCCACCTGCACTTGTAACTTTAGTTGGGCCATTTGGCCGGAAGATGGATGGAATTTTTCAACATGACCATTTTAAAGCTTGAAAGATAAACTTATTTTTGGTTCTACCTCAAATATTCCACTTGTTGCTAAGATTCTGCCAATAAAAGTTGAGTTTCATCCTGAAAGTTATTTACACTATCTTCTATACTTCACTCTGGGTGTTGTCATAACTTTAGAAATGGAACCTCTAATTCAGCAACTCCAACTCTTTGAGTTGTAACATCCTATATTTATTCAGTCTCATTAAATCTCCCTATTCCTCTTTGAAGAACCTGGATATGAGTCTGAATTCTAAGCATTAACCCTGTCACAAAACTGTGCAATGTGTTTAGAAAATAATAAATAAAAATTAAATAGGGCTGAATGGGACTTCAGGGAAGTTCAGCCCATTCATTGCTTGGTTCAACCCATTCATTCTGTAGATCAGGCAGATCTCCCTTAGAAGATTATAACCAATTCATGAAACTAGTTATTTCAAGCCTTGGTTAGCTCATCTTTAAAATGGGATGGATGTAAAAAAATAAATAAATACAATGGGATGGATAAGGCTGACCCTTCATTGTTATTACTTTACTCGTGGAATTGTTGTAAGGATAAAGTAAGATCATTTACATAGATGTGTTTTGAATAAACTTTAAAAGAGCTAAATGTGTTTTTCATAAACACATGCATGCTCAAATTCATTTTACTCTGGGATGGTTCTTGTCTCTTTTGAGAAAGTCTGAGACCCTGTGTGGGTGGGGGGTTGGTGGTGTTCACATCACCAGAGTAGGTACCCATGCTCTTGTCTGATAAACATTGGCTGATGAGGATAGAGGAGTTAAGTCAGTTTCTCATGTCCAAGGGGGAGGCTGCATTTAATCGGCTGTTTCTATATATTTTAAATATTTATCAACTCTGTAATTTTCACCAGGATTAGCTTATAAGATTTGGAGCAACGAGGGCAAAATTTTAACATGATTTCTGAAGTAGGAAGAAGAAAACATAAAGTGGATCTGAGCTGCCATGTTGCCAGGGTAAGAGTTAGCCTGATGCAACTACAAGAAAGGGCAAAGAGTTGGTGCCTTGTGGCAAAGAGTTGGTGCCAGAAAATGATATTGGAAAACTTTAAATAAGTGTAAAGTATTGATTTAAATACAGGAAGATGGGACAATTTAGACTTCTTGGCTTTAATTTAAATTGATGGAATGTCTCTGAAGGTTGTATTATGCTGTGGTAGCAGGTACAGATTTCCAAGCCAGTGTAATAATGAGAATTGAGCTGTACCCCATAGCTAAGTGGGGTGATGTGTCTTAGGAAAGCAATCAGGTTGAAGAACTCCAGAAATACCCAAGGAAACTCCCAGGTGCAAGGTACTTAAAGTGCATAAAAACTTGAATGAAGCTAAAACTGCATAGGAATGCACAACTCTTTATATCTCCTTAGAAAAAGCCTGATGCTCTCCTCTGTCATGTTCAGTGAAGCTAGTTTGCCTTAGAGGACCAAAGAAGACTGAATTGCAACTCTTTTCTAGCTAAGAAATGCATTTGTTCTGGTAGATTTTCTGCAAAGTTGAGTGAAGTTGAGAATTAGACTGTTACCTTTATACTAAAGCCGACAACTGAAAATGTTTTCCTTTGAGTTCAAGTGAAGAAGAAGTTTGGAGGCACCTGCCTCGTCCATACTCCTCATCTCTGAGAACCCCTCCTGCCACCATCCATCAGGATGGGATCCACTGGCATGTCTTTATTGTGTAACCTCTCCTTCATTGTTAAAGCTGATTAGACCAATGTGGGACACCCAACCCAGGGTGAACCAATCAAATCTTCTTTCTGCAGAATCTAGAATTAGGATTCTAAAGTGCTGGGAAGATTCAGCTGAACTTTTGAGCCAGACTTCTGGCCCAGGTCTCAGGCAGAAGCAGAGAAAGCTGGTCTGCAGAAAGGGAAAAAAACAGCCAATGCAGACAAAAGCAGAAACGAGATCACGTGGCCCCAGAGAGATGGAGAAACTGACTTTGTTTCTGACAGCTTTACAGTTTCTGGTCTAATTCCTTGTAAGGCTCAACAACACTTCCTGTCCTAAGATACATAAATTTGCTTAAGCTAGCTTCAGCAGGTTTATGTTATTTTCTTTTTTCCTATTATTTTCAGTCTAAGAAGCCTTCACCAAGATCTTGGAAGTTTGTAGATGAGAAAAGACTGGATGCTTCTCTTACTGTAAAACAGCCTTCCTGATCCGTAAAATAATTTTTTCTTGCATGTTTTGGTTTAGAAAATCTTAAACTATAGTATATTTTTAAAATGTCACATGAATATCCTTCACATTATTACATACAAATGCCACTTAGCCATGGAAGATGTGATACTTAAATTTCAGCCTAGTAGGGGCTCACTAAATATTTATTGAATGAATGAATCTTTGACAGATATTTACTAAGCCCTATCCCAATACTGAGCTAAATCACATGCTAATCCTATATTTCCAAAATTAATGATTAATGTTCTTGGAAGATTATTGTGCCTTTCATCAAAACATAAATGAAACATTTTTATGGATTTGCTAGAACACATGGCCTACATATGCCATGCATTTATATTTGCATTATTTCCATAGAAGAGATTTATTGTCTCATAATGGCAATTAGGAGAGGGAAAATAGTGTTGGGCCTTTGAAGACATATAGTTTATAGAAAGAATCAGCAGTTGAATTTTCTGTATGGGAAGAATTTAATTAAGAATTTATTCACTTATATTACCAATATATGCCGTAGACACCTAAATGTAAGGTTAAAAGTACTTACCCTCAGTGTGGAGTTAGACCTGGAATCAAATCCCATTAGGTATCTGGGGAGATATTTAATTTAATGCTTCTCTAAATCGTATGACATTGTTTTCAGAATTACCTTGAAATTGTTTGTGAACAGTATCTCTGTTGCCCAGGAGGAAGAAAAACATTGATTTCTACTGGTTACCTTTTCATTAATGAGTGACCCCACATGAGGTTGATTTATAAGGGTCCTTAGGGACCCATGTGGGGTTTATTAACCTCAGTTGACCTTCAAACTGATAGAATCCAGTTATTTGATAGAGTAAACGGTGGTCTCTGCTTATTCCCACTTTAGTGACACAGACTTTTGGCCTAGAAACTTTCTAAAAGTTTGTTTGGCAAGAGACATTTTCCTGAAATTTTCAACTACGGTTGCCCTTTTTGAGCCACCAATTAAAAATGAAGTAATTCCTGTTCTGCGATAGGTGTTGGGTGTTTTCTAATGCTGTAGACCCTTTGAAGGTTTTCTCATGCCTGAATTATATAAAAATATGTGATTCTTATTAGCAATATATTTCTGTTATATAGAATTGAATTTAAACAATAACCTAAGTAGTGGGAGTAATAAGTTATTTTAAAGATCTAAAGGAAAAATTACAATATTTTTTTGTTTTTCTCCAAAATACAGAATTATATTTTCATGCGGTTCAACATATTTCTAGAGAAATAGATAGGTCTGTATTTATCATTAGTCATGGCAGGAAAGCTGTTTATGGGAAAGCAGAGATGTTTATTTCGTGCTCTCTATAACAGGAAATGTTTTCAGCTACAACTAACACCCCCACACTCCCCAAACAGTGGCTTATACAAACTAGGAGTTTCATTTTTCTCACATTTCCAAAAGTCCAGAAGTAAGTGGTTAATGGCTTTTGCTCAATGGTTTAAAGATACCAAGGCGAGCTATCTGGAAAGATCTGGGGGTATAATAAATGCTGCAGGTGTGTCCTCCTTAAGACTCACCGGTCAGACTTCTGCTCTCACCCCCTGTGCTAGAACTCTGCAAAATGTGCTGGGAAGTATGGATTTTTAGCTGGGAGCGTTATACCTCCCAACAAAATAAAGGTTTGTGAGGAAGAGGGGCAGTGACCAGCAGGTCTGCTCCAGAATCACATCAAAGTCAAGGTAAACAGGAAGTATCTTAGATATCCCTGAAAATTGACAACTCATCATGGATGAACAGTCCTGTGTGTATTGAGAACTTGCTGGAATCGAATTCTACTTTCAACCAGTTCACTTTTAAGGAAAGAGTCAACAATTCTAGACACAAATTAAAAGCAGTTGTTTTCAAGTTAGTCTTTCTGGGGATGATAAGGAAGAGCTCATTTGGCAGCCGCTCTCCGAACTTCACTGTGTCCGTGGTCTGCACCTCTTTCCTAAAGAGCAGCCTTGGAATCATTACTACTTGGAGAGACTTCCCTCAGCCACGTGCTCCTCATCCCCCCACAGACATGCGCACATGGGCTCAAACCTTTCCACAAATGAACTTCTACACCCCTCCCCACCCCCATGTGTGCCAGACTCTGTCCTTGAGCCCCTTGGTGTTCCAAGTTTTGATTCTTCTCAAAAGTTCAGGATATACATCACTTTGTGGTTAGACTGAAGCAGGAATTTAAATCCTACCTGCTCAGGGGTGGAATAGATTCCAGTGCTTCTCAAAGTTTGGTTCAGTGACCACCTGAATCAAAGCACTTAGGGTGTAGATTAAAAATGTAAATTCCTAGACTCCAGCAATACATTTAAGATCCAGATCTCTGCAGGGAGAGTTGAGGCGTCTGCTAGGATAATGTGAGCCCTGGAAGGACAGGATTCTCTGTTTTCCCTTCACTGCTGTATCCCCCACTGTCTAGCACAGTGCCTGTTATGAGGTTGGCACTCAACACTTATCCGTTGGAGATGAGTAAACACTTAAAATGTTTCCTATGTATTGGGCACTGTTTTACAGACTTTTTATGTCCTTATAAAGGACACATTTAATCCATATAAAAACCCTGTGAGAAAGGCACTGTTCTTATCTGCATGGAACAGATAAAGAAACGGAAGCACAAAAAATGAAATGACTTGTCCAAGGTCTCTGTTTGTAGGTGGTGGAGCTGAGGTTTGAACTCAAGCTATCTGAATAGAATTAATGATTGACATGGAACCTAAAAATACTAGGTTGGATGGTTTAAAAAAAGAAATTACCAAAAATCTAGAGATTTATGACAATCTCAGAATGCGTCCTGGAGAAGGAAATGGCAACCCACTCCAGTATTCTTGCCTGGAGAATTCCATAGACAGAGGAGCCTGGTGGGGTACAGGCCACGGGGTCACAAAGAGTCAGACACGACTGAGTGACTAACATTTTCACTTTCAAAGAAAAGAAGACTGAGACCTGCCTCTTATTTTTGTCTTTAGTGTGATTATACAAGAATATATATATATATATATGCACAAGAATGGGGCTTTCCAGGTGACACTATTGGTAAAGAACCTGCCTGCCAATGCAGGAGACATAAAAGATGCAGGCAATCCCTGGGTCAGGAAGATCCCCTGGAAGAGGGCATGGGAACCCAATCCAGTGTTCTTGCCTGGAGAATTCCATGGACAATAGTGGTGGGCTATAGTCCGTTGGGTTGGAAAGAGTTGGACACGACACAAGTGACTCAGCATGCATGCATGCAGAATGCATCTCTCAGGAATGTCAGATGATTACAATAGACACTGGAGATACAAAGATGAATAAATAGGAGGCCGACAGGTTAACAGGGAAACTATAGGATCCTCTGATGTGTTGCATGAGAGAGGCAGGCTCAGCCTGTGCTGGGAGCTCTTATGAAGCCAAAGTAAGACTGAGAGAAGTAGCCAGGTGGGGTAATGGTGAGAGCTGAGAATGGAAGTTGATGAAGGGAGTTGTTTACCTTGATGAGGGTACTCAGGGAGTGCCAGAGAGTGATCCAGAGCCAAGATGGGCTGCTCAGGGAACTGGGAAGAAAATTAGAACACAGAAGACTTCAGGAGCCTACATTCGTTCAATATCCAGTCATCCTATGAACACTAAGAAGGCAAGTCGTTACTGAGCATCTATTATATGTGAGGGACAGTGCTCTGCTTACATGAGTATTATCTCAACTCATCCTAGCTACAGTGCTACGAGGTAACAGCATTCCTGTTCTACAAAGCTGAAAAAAAACAGCAAAACAGTTGACTTAGCCATTCACAGGAAGAAACTAAATAGTCCATAATATAGTGTCCAATCTTCAAAATAGCAGAAAGAAAATGTCCAGAAAAAGTTATACCACTAGCGCCACCTGGGAAGCCCAAAGAAACTTAAATGGTATGCTAAATCTGATGAAGTCATCCTTTCAACAGGATTCATTGTCTTTCCTCCTTAATGTACACATTTTCAATGCCATTCTACTGCATGTCAATTTCACAAGCGTTTCACATTTCAGATACTTCTGAGCCCTTCTCCAAAGCTGAGTATTTCTTTTATGAATGGGATGACTGTCCTTTCAATGCAATTTGTTTGTCATAGATAAAGTGGAAACTTTATTTTGTCAAAGGGACAAACCAAAACTGTATGTAACTAAATGTAAAATTTACATATGGGTCTGGGTTGTCTGGGTATGCATGAGTATATGTTTTCTTCAGCACTTACAGGGTAGTGAGTATTTCTGCTTGGAGGATACATATAAAGGTGTTGCGGTTGTTCAGCCGCCCAGTCATGTCTGCCTCTTTGTGAACCCATGGACTGCAGCATGCCAGGCCTCTCTGTCCCTCACTATCTCCCAAAGTTTGCCCAAGTTCATGTTCGTTGCATTGGTGATGCCATCCAGCCATTTTATCCTCTGATGCCCTCTTCTCCTCTGCCCTCAATCTTTCCCAGCATCAGGGACTTTTCCAGCGAGTCATCTGTTCACATCAGATGACCAAAATACTGGAGCTTCTGCTTTAGCCTTAATCCTTCCAGTGAATATTCAGGGTTTATCTCCCTTAAGATTGACTGATTTGATCTCCTTGCTGTCCAGGGGACTTTCAGGAGTCTCTTCCAGCACCACAGTTTAGTTCAGTTCAGTTCAGTCACTCAATCATGTCTGACTATTTGTGACCCCAAGCCTCCTTGTCCATCATCAACTTCCAGAGTTTACTCAAACTCATGTCCACCAAGTCGGTGATGCCATCCAACCATCTCATTCTCTATCGTCCCCTTCTCCTCCTGATCCCAATCCCTCCCAACATCAGCCTTTGACTGTGTGGATCACAATAAACTGTTGAAAATTCTGAAAGAGATGGGAATACCAGACCACCTAACCTGCCTCTTGAGAAATCTGTATGCAGGTCAGGAAGCAGCAGTTAGAACTGGACATGGAACAACAGACTGGTTCCAAATAGGAAAAGGAGTACATCAAGGCTGTATACTGTCACCCTGCTTATTTAACTTCTATGCAGAGTACCTCATGAGAAATGTTGGACTGGAAGAAGCATAAACTGGAATCAAGACTGCCGGGGAAAATATCAATAACCTCAGATATGCAGATGACACCACCCTTATGGCAGAAAGTGAAGAGGAACTAAAAAGCCTCTTGATGAAAGTGAAAGAGGGGAGTGAAAAGGTTGGCTTAAAGCTTAACATTCAGAAAACGAAGATCATGGCATCTGGTCCCATTACTTCATGGGAAATAGATGGGGAAACAGTGGAAACAGTGTCAGACTTTATCTTTTTGAGCTCCAAAATCACTGCAGATGGTGACTGCAGCCATGAAATTGAAAGACGCTTACTCCTTGGAAGGAAAGTTATGACCAACCTAGATAGCAGATTCAAAAGCAGAGACATTACTTTGCCAACAAACGTCTGCCTAGTGAAAGCTTTGGTTTTTCCAGTGGTCATGTATGGATGTGAGAGTTGGACTGTGAAGAAAGCTGAGTGCTGAAGAATTGATGCTTTTGAACTGTGGTGTTGGAGGAGATTCTTGAGCGTCCCTTGGACTGCAAGGAGGTCCAACCAGTCCATCCTAAAGAAGATCAGTCCTGGGTGTTCACTGGAAGGACTGATGCTAAAGCCGAAACTCCAATCCTGTGGCACCACAGTTGGAAGGCATCAATTCTTTAGCGTTCTGCCTTTGCTACTGTCCAGCTCTCACAACTGTACATGACTACTGGGAAGACCATAGTCTCGACTATACAGACCTTTGTTGGCAGAGTAATGTTTCTGCTTTTCAACACACTGTCTAGGCTTGTCATTGCTTTCCTGCCAAGAAGTTCTCACTGCAAGTGTACTGGGGTGGTTTGCCATCCCCTCCTCTAGTGGGTCACGTTTTGTCAGAACTCTCTGCTGTGACCCATCTGTCTTGGATGGCCCTGCATGCTATGGCTCATAGCTTCAATGAGTTACACAAGCTTCACCACAAAGCAGTGATCCTTGAAGGGGACATATAAAGATATCCTAGTCAACCTACAACATTAAACTTTTATTTCTCTGTGATCTTAGAAAAGTCTATAGACATAAGTTGAACATTAAAAAAAAAATAGACCTACTTTATTGTTTGTAAAATCCTTGAAATTCATTATATGCTCAACACTAGCAAGAAACCACCATATCCCCAAGTACAGTGATCTTTAAAAGTCTCCAACAAAATAGAAATTGATGTGAACCATATAAATAATTATGAGAAACAAGTTTTAAGCAAATAATTTATCACATTACTAAACTGATGAAAGTGAAAGTGACTCAGTTTTGTCTGACTCTTGCCACCCCATGGACTACAGTCCATGGAATTCTCCAGGCCAGAACCCTGGAGTGGGTAACTTTTCCCTTCTCCAGGGGATCTTCTCAACCCAGAGATCAAACCGAGGTCTCCCGCATTGCAGGTGGATTCTATACCAGCTGAGCCACAAGGGAAGCCCAAGAATACTGGAGTGGGTAGCCTATCCCTTCTCCAGTGGTTCTTTCCAACCCAGGAATCGAACCCAGGTCTCCTGCATCACAGGCGGATTCTTTACCAACTGAGCTATCAGGGAAGCCCAAAGATGAAAGTGAAAAGGGAAAGTGAAAAAAATTGATGAATGCTTTACATAGATTAATTTCCAGAAAATTGATCTAGAGTACCTTCTTCATGTATCAGAATTAGGTAGGATAGTTTATAAAACAAACAATAGTGACTTGAAATACAGGTTTATTTTTCTCTTATGTAGAAGGAGGAGGTCTTATTAACAAGGCTGTGATGAATACCTGAAGATCAATAGTGTTCCAGGCCCCAACTTTCTTTCTTCTTGAGCTTCCGTAGGGCTTGCCTTAGATCTTCAGGGTCACCTTATGGTCCAAGATGGCTGCTATAGCTCTGGCTATCACTTGTAGGTTTTAGACAAGGAAAAGGAAAAGAACAGAAGGGTATGTATCAGCTGCCTGTGCCTCTTTTTAAGGAGTTTCCTTTGAAGTCCTACCTGACAAATGCCACTCATTAATATATTTCAGAGACCACTCCTACCAGCAACGGAGAGTGGCTAAGAGGCATAGTCTTTGATCTGGGCACATTGTTTTCCAGAATAAAATTAAATTTAGTTTGGTTAGAAAGAAATGGATAATGGGTAGAGAGCTTTGGCCATATTATTGTACCAAAATCCTGAATTTTTTCTGTACATCAGGGCCCAAATTTTAAGAAGGAAACTTAATGTCATCCTTCAGAAACAGAAAAAGCATGAGTTCTCAGGCCACCAGCCTAAAACAGGGACATTGAGAACCCAGTGGACAGCTATCAGTCTAAAGCCACAGAGACCTGTCTAATTGTGTGAATAGTGAGAAGCTGGCTGAGAGATCTCTTTGGCCTTCATGCTAATATCTCATGAGAGTCACCAGACATACCCAAATCCCAAGTGATAATGACAAAGGGTGACAGAAGGGAGAGCTGAAGAAAGTAGAATACTATTATCCCCAAAACTTCCAGGGGTGACCATGAGAATATGTATTTTTTTCTCATATAACCTTGCTGAGATTTAGCTCAAGTATGGAATTATTTGTGATGCAATGGTAAATGGTTTTATCAAGTTATAGCATAAACTGTTAGATCATCAAGCTCTTTGTTGAGTTGACGTTGGTTTGGGATGAGGAGATGGATCTTCTCACACAAAGCCTCTCTTCTTCAGCATGAGAAGAGTTATGTGAGTAGAAAGGACTCAATCAAAGGGTGAACTTCTAGCCTGATTGAGTTGTTCTTCCAAAACATGACGCTACTGCCCCATCCTGGCTGAGGCAAATGATTTGTGCTATGTCTCCAGTAGCGTGTAGAATTTCCACACTGATGCTTGTATTCACACTTAAAAATTAATTTAAGATCTACCATTGCTGTGAGCCTCCTGAAGACAAGTCGACTGAACTTGCAGTGAGACCACTGCCAGGGACATTCCCCAGCTGTCCGGGGCATTGTAGTGTCTTTACGGAGAGAGGACCATCCAATCTATCAAAGCAAATGGTTGACAGCAGCTCCCTCCTTCCCAGAGTCTTTGGATTGTACTTGCTTCAGAAGTTCAAAATCCCTCCTCTTCCTCTTTCTTTCTTTTTCTTCTTCCCAGAGCCTTCTGCTATTCTGATCTTTGGTACCTAAATCACCATAGGTTCATGGTCCCCCAGTCATACTCTAGACCAGGCTTATGTTTCCCTTGACATATTGTGTTCTCTGAGTTGGAAAAGACTTGTATGGTTTGCCCAGAACTATGTGGAAAGTACCTACAATTGTTTAAAAAAAAAAAAAAAGATACATTTTTGGAAAGGTAACTGGAGAGAGAATGCTGCTGTGATGAGGGGCTATGGGGAAGACAGAAAACTCCATTGTGCCAGGAGCCCTAGGGTTGGAGTGGGGAGTCAGCAGCAGGGCAGAGAGCTGGGGATCCTCTGAGTCAGGGAATTCTAAAGGGCGGGGGTCTAAGGACTGCCTTCCCCACGGCATCTGCTGTCAGCCATGGACCCGAATCCCCAAACTAAAAGCCTCTGGATGTGTTACCTGCCTCCAGAAAGAAACTTCAGACATTGACACTGCTATTGAAAGGATTATAAGTGTGGCAAGACTTGAGTTTGGGCTGAGAGTTTGGGAGTGACTGTGGTGGAGATGATGGAGGGCCTGGAATGCTATCTGGCCACTTCCTGTACAGATAGAGAACAGCACTGCAGTAACAGAAGCATAATGTGAGCTGCAGATGTGACTGTAATTTTTCCAAGAGGCATATTTAAAAAGTAAACAGACACAGATAAAATTAATGCTAATAGTAGTATATTTTATTTAACCCTATATATCCAAATAGTATCATTTTAAAATATAATCAATATAAACTATTAATGAGATATGTTACAGTTTTTCTTGAATAAAATCTATGAAATCTATTGTTTATGTTTTCTACTGACAGCACCTTGCAATTCAGACCAGCTGCATTTCAAGGGCTTCATGGCCACACGCGCCGCTGTGTTGATCAGCACAGCTGTAGGAAGATCCAGTGATTCGAAATATCAAGCTACTTTCGCATATCTTCCCCATGTCCTCTCTGCAGTCATTCTGAAATCTTGCTTTTCTTTCTACTTGCCCTCCTTTCCCCTAACTTCTTTTCCAATACTGTCCACTCCTTCTCTTCCCTCCTTTTCTTTTTTATAGCAGTGACCTGTATAAATGACTTATGGATTCATTAGAACTGAGAAGAGGGCCAGAATTAGGACAAGGAAGAAAGGAACAAAAGGAGCTTAATTTTGTGTTATAATATTAATAGAAGGAGCAGAGGACAAATGTATGTACTTCTAGCCCAAACCACATTAAACTCTAGGAAGAAATAATATTTCTAAGTGAATTTTATATGGAAAAGAGTTCATTAAATGAATTTAATTTATGATGAAAAGAAATACTAATGCTCCCCAGTGATTTAATTACTCCATGCCCATGTGTGTCAAATTTTCCAATGGGAACAATACTGGTTTTCTTTACCAAAACTGGACTTCTTTTAATTGTGTTAAATCTGTTTAGTTGCTCACTCCCTTGAACTATAAATTAGCTACTATGAACTAGCAGCCAAGTTCATGCAGAAGGTGTAGGAAGTGTTCTCAGAGGCTACTCTTCTTTTTATCACTTGAAGACTCCCAACTCCCATCCATGTTTCTTAGAAAACAGGAATGAGGAAGGAGTTTCTTTCCCCTCATCTTCCTTCTTCTTTGATGTACAAGGACAGCTGAGCAGAGCCTGAGAGGTCACAATGAGGGGGCTCAAAACTGTTAACTGTGAGTTTTGTGGTGCCTGAAAGGAATTCTTCAGAGTCTTGAATGTACAGGAAGCCCAGCTCAGGCTACAAGAAACACTGGATTTTTCTCGGGTTTATTTTCCCTCGGGTCCTACATTACTACCTATTAAGTCCATCAAAGATCATTTGGTTGATTCTGGGCATTCTTCTTAATTATCCCAAATCTTCCCTGTCACTGGATGCATTATGGATATAAAGATCGTTTCCAAGCTTTGGATTTGGGGCCCTATTGACCTATTGTCTCAAACTGTCAACTCATTGGGTTAAAATAGGCCAAATCCATTGTTCAACTTCTTAAATAGAAATCAATTGGTGGTTGACTATTTTGACAGCTCATTCTTATGTGTAGGTTTGACTTTGGTGAGATTGCCCTTTCCCCAGCATGTGCTGGTTCAACATTAAAGTCCTTCCTTTAGTTTTAGCCTCTTTGGCTATGCTGAGCCAAAGCTTTTGTTGTTTTCTGTCTAGCTTATCCACCACCCACTTCATTTGACCTTATAAACAAGTTTAAATAGATTTCTCGGATAATGACCATTTTAGCTGGCAACTTCCCGTTTAGATATTACAGCAGGCACAGTGCAAATTAGAGGGCAGAGCAAAAGCACTAAGAATCATGAGACCCTAGATAAATATAGTCGGACCACTCGGCCTCGATCAGACAAGGCTGAGTTCTGATCCCAGTTTACTCACTGACTCAGTGAGTGACTCTGGGTAGGCAGAGTAAAACAATCATTGATTTCATCCAGTAGTGACTCAGTCTTGTTGATCTCGACAGTGTGGGGAAGGGGGGCAGTGAGGCGGGGCAGGGGGAGCAAAGAAGGAGTTTACTGTTGCAAAGATACCTCATTACCATCCTGGCTGTTTCACTGTTTCCTGGGCCTCTGAGTTCATGCTGAAAAAAATAAAGATGCCCTTTGTGCTCAACACACTATCATCAGGGTGAGTGGGCTGACCAGCAATGAGAGGAATCTTTCTAAAGTTTAACAATGGGCAAACAGGGAGCACTGGTCAACCTGATAATGAAAGGTAGCCTTGGAAAGGTGGCTTTGTTCAATTTGGTGTTACCTTGATGGAATGTGCTTCACTGTTTTGTGATCTCAGTAACCACCCAGGCCCACAAGTAATTCACATTTAAGAAGCCTGATGAGGTTCTGCTCAGCACCTCACACAGCATTCGGCACATGCTAGATGCTCAATGAATGTCGAGAGAGTAAACAAATAGATAAAGAACTGAAGAATTAGGAGCAATTACATCGTAAAATGGTCTAGTTCATGTCTTTGACAGCACCTTTCCTTGTTAACTTGATTTTCGAAGTGTCAGAATTTTCAAGTCTGAACTTCTTCAAGTCTTTATATTTCTGATTTTTAGAGTAAAGTTTTTTTTAATTGAATTATAATTGACATTAATTTCACATGTACAACTAGGTATTTTTATACAGTAAGCATTTCCAGTTACTTACTGGCCATTTGATGGGTGTTTTTTGGTTGTTTCCAGGAGATCATACTTTGTGACCTAGCTAGGAAATATTTTGACTAAGTTTTCACTAGGCCTTATTAAATAAACTTAACTTACCCCTCTTCTCATTCCCCAAAATGTATTTCCATCTCTTTGGAGCTGGAACAATGGAATTAGAAAGTATAACATATAAAAATATACAACAATTTGATGAGCAACTAGATTGATGTTTTTGAAATGCAGAAAATGTGCAAAACAAAAATTGCAAAAAATTTAGCCAGTTCACATATATTCCTTTAGAGAAAGAAGAAGCAACTTCACATGGATGAATGAAATTATTATTTACCAGTTAATAAATACATCACCATATATTATATAGTTCTTCTATATTTATTGACCCAAAATACCTTGATATTATCATAAATATTGCCTGAGGCAAATGGGAAAGGTATAACGTGCTACATGAGCAGAAGGGTTAACTGAGCTTTGCTTTCAAGGATTTTACTTTTTTAAATTTTTATTCTTTTTTAAATTGATGTATACTTGATTTACAATGTTATGTCAGTTTCAAGTGTACAGCAAAGTCAATTATCTATACAAACATATATCTATATTAATATATATGTACACACACATATATATAGTCTTTTTCAGATTCTTTTCCATTGTAAATTACTGTAAGATATTGACTATAATTCCCTCTGCTACACATTAGGTCCTGTTGATTATCTATTTTATATGTAGCAGTGATATCTGTTAATCTCAAACTTCTAATTTACCTCTCCCTATGCCCTTTCCCCTTTGGTAGCCGTCTAAGTTTTCTATCTCTGTGAGTCTGTGTTTTGTAAATAAATTCATTTATATTGTATTTTAGATTGCACATCTAAGTGATACCATATGATATCTGTCTTTCCCTGTCTGCCTTGTTTCATTTAGTATGATAATTTCTAGGACTATTCATGTTGCTTCCAATGGCATTATTTCATTCTTTTATGGCTGAGTAATATTCTATCGTACATATACACCACATCTTTGTTATCTATTCATCTGTCGATGGACATTTAGGTTGCTTCCTTGTCTTGGCTTTTGTAAATAGTGCTGCTATGAATACTGTGGTGCAAGTCTGTTTTCCAATTTAAGTTTTCATCTTTTCCAAAGTGGGATTGCTAGATCATATGGTAACTCTATTTTTAGTTTGTGAAAGAACCTCTGTACTGTTTTCCATAGTGGCTGGACCAATTTACATCCCCACCAGCATTGTAGGAGGCTTCCCTTTTCTCCACATCCTCCTCAGAATTTTTATTTGTAGACTTTTTGATGGTGGCCATTCTGACCAGTGTGAGGTAATACCTCATTGTAGTTTTGATTTGTATTTCTCTAATAATTAGTGATAATGAACGTCTTTTCATGTGCCTGTTGGCCATCTGCATGTCTTCCTTTGGAGAAATGCCTATTTAGGTCTTCTGCCCATTAAGGATCCTGTAGTTTATTGGGGGAAATTAAAGGTGTATATAAAAGTGAATAGCATGGGGCAGATTCTGGGTGTGCATACATACTAAGTCACTTCGGTCATGTCTGATTCTTTGTGATCCTGTGGACTGTAGCCCGCCAGGCTCCTCTGTCCATGGCATTCTCCTGTCAAGAATACTGGAGTGGGTTGCCATGTCCTCCTCCAGAGCATCTTCCTGACCCAGGGATTGAACCCACGTGCGTCTCTTACATCTCCTGCATTGGTAGGCGGGTTCTTTACTACTAATGCTACCTGGGAAGCCCTGGCCAGATTCAGAGTGCCTGTTGAATGGTAGGAGTTCAGACAATGGCACCCCACTCCAGTACTCTTGCCTGGAGAATCCCATGGACGAAGGAGCCTGGTGGGTTGCAGTCCATGGAGTCACTAAGAGTCGGACACGACAGAGCAAATTCACTTTCACTTTTCACTTTCACACATTGGAGAAGGAAATGGCAACCCACTCCAGTGTTCTTGCCTGGAGAATCCCAGGGACAGGGGAGCCTGGTGGGCTGCCGTCTATGGGGTCACATAGAGTTGAACACGACTGAAGCGACTTAGCAGCAGCAGCAGGCAATGATACTATTTCTTCACTGTATCAGGGACGACTTTACAAAGGAGGATAAGTTTATAAATTTAGAGTATTAATGAAGCTAAAGCAAGGAAAGAAAACTGAGTTTGGTGGATCAGGGATGCAGAGAAAAGGGCAAAAACTATTACCAATAAATCTAATAGCTTTCCTAATTCCTTGAAATGTTTTGGTCAGATCAGTTTCCAAGTGCACATTGTAACTTATGCTGTATATGGACTGATTGTACTGAGTTTGGGTTCCACTGTGACACTCACGAAATCAGATTCTGATGGGTTCCTGAGGCAACACTGAAAGCTATTGAACAACCTTAGGCTAAGGGATCCAGCATCTCTTACTGGAGTGTAGGAGACACTGACCTGCCCTACTCAGATCCTCTCTCATTCATTTTTCCATTTTGGTGTGCCCTTCATTCCCCTGGCTTCTGTGTGATTTTGTTTCCGTGTTCACACTTTCACTCCCAGAAGACCCCCTTTGCCTTCCAACTTTAAAGCCAGAAGCACCTGAAGGCTTATATGTCTCCTCATGCCCTTACCCAATGACTGCCTAGCAAAGGAAAGTGAAAACCCAGATCCATTGCCTCAATTTGGGATAAACTTGGAGGTGTAATTCACTCTCCAATGTTCTGCTGAAAGATCAGGCTCAAATATCCTCAGTGAAATTTTCCCTAAAATCATAGCCCTACTTGGAAGTAGGGAAGGCCTAGTTCCCTACCCACTACCCACCTTCCTCTACTCCCTTATGAAATGAACCTTCGTTTCAGAATCTGCATCTAGAATAATCTCTCTAAAACAAGGAAACATGCTTTTCTTCCAATTTGGGTTAAAGGTCTGTAAAAGAAAGACAAGAAGGAGGGGATGGTGATGAAGCTAAACTGGAAATTAATCTCATTATTTTCTAAGCACAAGAAGCCTCTACTCTGCATCCTTTTGTTTCCATTTTTCCTCCTGAGTCTCCATGTTAAAGCCCTTCAAGGCACAGTCAAATACCACCTTTGGTAATGGTAAACTCTGATAACTATTTTCTGAATAGAAATAAAGTCTTTCCCTCCATCCTCAACATCCCCAATACAATCTGTGTTCATAATGTGCAGTTTGAAAATTATGATGATCAAGAGCATAATCATAATCACAGCCCTATATCATCGCTCTGTACCCACACAGCCTCTTGCTCACCCCTTCAGTGTTTACCAGGAGGCAGCTGGCCAGAAGGGAAGTCCATTGTGGGGGCTGCACAATTCCAAGAGCCAATCCATCAAGAAGACATTTGTGACTCTGGGGCGTGGGGGCGAAGTGGAACAAAAGTGTTTGTCCACTTGCATCATGAGACAGCATGGGAGAAATCACTCCTGACCAAGCAGTACTGGTTGGTGGAGCCCAGCTTTTAAGACCAGCAAGTTGCCCATGAGGAAGTATATCCAAGGGATGAATCCACCACCATGACTTCCTCCTTCCTGCTGTCTGAGTTTTCAGAAGGAGTGCCAATCTGTGATAGACTGTACTCACGTGATGATTACTGTATTGTGAATCCACCAACACTAACGATGTACAGACTTTCCAAAGTTCAACTGTTTTATAATACCCCCAAATTAATACCAAGAGCATTTCTTGGAAAAGGAAGGGAACACCTGTGATATATGGACCAAATCTGATGATTTGTCTGAAACTGATCTGATCAGTTTGTCTTGAAATTGATTTGCTGAGTTTTTACCTCCTTTGTCCCCTTCTAATTCCTTGAGAAATGAAAATCAATCAGTGTCACATTGTGTAATTATTCCAAAGCAAGAAATAATCAATAGCATCTTATTTTTAAGAGATGTTTTCTTTGATGACCTCAAAGTTTGTCACACAGAATAGGACATTGTAAAATCACTAGAAATTCAGGTTGTTTCTCATGAATTTTGACATATTGAAACTCCATTCTTAATAATTATTCTCATTATGAATTAGTGACTGAATTCTAGAGTGTGTTGTACAAAAATTCATATTGAAAGAAATTGTTCCCCTGAAAGACGTTTCAAGTGCCTTGATTAAAATTTACACATACTATAACCAATACTTCCTTCACCTACCATTCCAGGAGAAATTGTATTTTTAATAAAGGCTGTGTGTGTGTGTGTGTGTGTGTGCTCAGTTGCTTCAGTCATGTCCAACTCTTTGTGACCCGATGGACTACAGCCCACCAGTCTCCTCTGTCAATGGAGATTCTCCAGGCAAGAATACTGGAGTGGGCTGCCATACCTTCTTCCAGGGGATCTTCCAGACCCAGGAATCAAACCTGCTTCTCTTAGTGTCCTGCTTTTGACATAATTTGGTCTTAGTGACTCTCTATGGTTCCTCAAGGATGGGGCTTTGTAATCACAGCTGAAGGGGGCTTATCAATTCTTGATTAAAAGAATGAATGAACAGAATATATCATCTAATTTAGTGCTCCTCTCTATGCTTTCTAAAATGTTATTTTTAAAAAACATGATTGTAAATATTCTTCTTTGACTGTACACCAAAGATCAACAAGTGGCAGTTTCTTTTTAAAGTTAATTAATTAATCTGGCTGCATCAGATCTTAGTTGCAGCACGTGGGCTTTTCGTTGCATCATGCAGATCTTTGGTTGTGGTGCAGGGTCGCTCGTTGTGGCCCACAGGCCCAGGAGCGCACAGGCTCAGTAATTGTGGTGCTCAGGGCTTAGTTGCCCCATGGCATATGAGATCCTAGCTCCCGGGGCTGAACCCAGGCCCCCTGCACTGCAAGGCAGATTCATAACCACTGGACCACCAGGGAAGTCCCTCTAAAATGTCATCTACACTGTGAATTGGTTTTATAAAATCCTTTTATAGCAAATGTGGAATTCAGTTCAGTCACTGTCTTAGTGAAAACACCAGATTAGTTAAGTCTAAATCCCAGGTGTCACTAATGGTAAAGTCTCACCTGCCAATGCAGGAGATATAAGAGATGTAGGTTCAATTCCTGGGTCAGGAAGATCCCCTGGAGAAGGGCATGGCAACCCACTCCAGTATTCTTGCCTGAAGAATCCCATGGACGGAAGATCCTGGCGGGCTACAGTCCATAAGGTCACAAAGAATCGGACATGGCTGAAGTGAGTAAGCACATGTGCACACACAATTGTACAGTAGCTGACAGCCATAGCATGGATGATCCAGACTTTCATAGGCTCTATATGACATCTACAGGATGTCCAGCAGAAAAGAGGTTTCCTCTGCATGTGTCTTTATCTGCAAGGAAACCTTCTTAGAACCTCCCATGCCCAAGAAAGTTCTTGTGTATTACTGGCCAAGATTGGATCCATGCCCTTTTCTAAAGCAATAACTGGCAAGGAAGATGAAATTTTAGTAGTTAAGTTTAATCAAAATTTGCTCCCTGAGTCATGTAAAGAAAGGGTGAAGGCCTGAACCTAAATCAAACGAAGGGAGGCATGAGTGATGACCCAGAAACAAAAATTCTGCTCCGACTACCTTTCTAGGAACCAAGCTTCTTCTGCCACTACAGTGGGGAAAGATGTGTTCAAGGTGTGCGAAGTGACTTTTTGTAAGCATGGCTGATAAGTAAAGGCATAGGGCTTTTAAGGTATGATTAATAGATGAACTGGAGAATTCAATGGCACCCCACTCCAGTACTCTTGCCTGGAAAATCCTATGGACAGAGGAGCCTGGTGGGCTGCAGTCCATGGGGTTGCTGAGTCAGACATGACTGAGCGACTTCACTTTCACTTTTCACTTTCATGCATTGGGGGAAAGAAATGGCAACCCACTCCAGTGTTCTTGCCTGGAGAATCCCAGGGACGGGGGAGCCTGGTGGGCTGCCGTCTATGGGGTCGCACAGAGTCGGACACGACTGAAGCGACTCAGCAGCAGCAGCAATAGATAAACATGCCTCCTGTCCCAAAATGTCTCACTAATGAGTCTTCAGAAAAGTCTTACCTTATTTCTTTGGGTTAAATTATTTTATCAAGATTAAAATTTGAAATTTTGCAAAAACAAAATGTGAAATTTGGAGTGATATAGTACAGCAAATGGGATATATGTTTAATACTTAGTAACTTTTAAAAAGCACCTAATAACAAGGCACTATGCTAGATACCATGAGGAATATAATACATCATAATTAGTCCTTCAGACTGACAATCATTTGGTTTGAGTGAGCTATGTGCAAAAAAAAAACAACAAGATGGAAAGTGATGTCATAGAGATGTGGCTGGCTGTTGGAGTTTAGAAACAGGAATATTGCAGAGAATGGAGAGAGAATGGTGGAGAATGCAATAATTGAATGTGTCTTGCAGGACACATTCCTAAGATGGAGATTTTATTTTCTTGGGTTCCAAAATCACTGAGGACAGTGCCTGCAACCATGAAATTAAAAGACATTTGCTCCTTGGAAGTAAAGCTATGACAAACTTGGACAGCATATTAAAAAGCAGAGATATCATCACTTTGCTGACAAAGGTCTGTATAGTCAAATCTATACAGTAGTCATGTATGGATGTGAGAGTCTCCGTAAAGAAGGCTTAGTGCCAAAGAATTGATGCTTTCGAATTGTGGTGCTGAAGAAAACTCTTGAGAGTTCCTTGGACAGCAAATCCTAAAGGAAATTAACCCTGAATATTCATTCAAGGACTGATGCTGAAGCTGAAGCTCCAATACTTTGGCCACTTGATGCGAAGAGCCAATTCGCTGGAAAAGACCCTGATGTTGAAAAGACTGAAGGCAAAAGGAGAAGGGGGTAGCAGAGGATGAGATGATTGAATAGCAACCAACTCAGTGGACATGAGTTTGAACAAACTCCAGGAGATAGTAAAGGACAGGGAAGCCTGGTGTGCTACAGTCCATGGGGTTGCAAAGAGTTGGACACACCTTAGCGACTGAAACAACAAAAGATGGAGTCAGGGGAAAGGACAAGCTAAGACATAAGAGTTTCATGTTAACATGAGAAGCACAGGAACAATACAAGGAAAAACAGATCTCCTTTTCCTGAAAGAAGTTGGCAACCCACAAGTGGCATTTGGTAAGCAAAGCTGAAGAGTTTGATATTTATGACAGGTTCAGAGAGGATCCATTAAAAGCACTGAAAGGAGTTGAATTTTTTTAAAAATTAGAATTTTTTTAGAGAAGTTTTAAGTTCACAGCAAAATTGAACAGAAAGTACAGTGAGTTCCCATATATTCTTGCCTTTATGCGTTCATAGTTTCCTCCACCATGAGCATCTCATTCTAGAGTGGGACAATTTGTTACAACCTACACTGACACATCGTTATCACCCCATAATCCATAGCTAACATTAGTGTTCACTCCTGTGTATTGTATATTTTATGGGTTTTGACAAACATATAATGACATGCATTGATCATCATAGTTTCATATAGAATAGTTCCACCGCTCTAAAATCCTCTGAGCTCTCCTGAGTCATCCCTCCCCTCTAAACTCTGGAGATCAATAATCTTTTGATTGTCTCCATAGTTTTGCTTTATCCAGAAGGTCATATAGTTGGAATCATATAATATGTAGCCTTTTTAGGTTGGCTTCCATTACTCAGTTATATTCATTTGTTTCCTCCATGCTTTATTAGGATTTGCTTCTTGATCAGAGCTTTTTCGTGAAATTGTTTTAGTTTTGATTGGTGAATAAATTTATTGTTGTTTAGTCGCTAAGTCAAGTCCCACTCTTTGGCAGCGCATAGACTGTAGCCTGCCAAGCTCCTCTGTCCATGGGTTTTCCCAGGCAAGAATAATGGAGTGGGTTGCCATTTCCTTCTCCGGAGTATCTTTCAGACCCAGGGATCAAACCCCTGTCTTCTGCATTGGCAGGTGGATTCTTTACCACTGAGCCCCCAGGGAAGCCTGAAAAAATTGATTATGGGAATGTTAATAGATTGTTAAAGACAGTTATTTATTCATAAATTGTTTGAAGGGCTCCCCAGGTGACACAGTGGTAAAGAATCCACCTGCCAATGCAGGAGACACAACAGACATTAGTTCAATCCCTGGGTCAGGAAGATGCCCTAAAGGAAAGAAATGGCAACCCAATCTAGTATACTTGCTTGGAAAATTCCATGAATAGAGGAGCCTGGCGGGCTACAGTCTCATGAAGTCACAAAGAGTCAGACATGACTAAGCCACTGAGAACTCACTCATACAGTTGTTTGAAAGGACCTAGCTGGAATTGAGAAATATTTATCAAATACTTACTATGTGCTTGGTTTCAGCAGTATGTGAACTGAGAAATTCCAGATGTACAAGCAGGATTTAGAAAAGGCAAAGGAACCAGAGATCAAATTGCCAACATTCATTGGATCATAGAGAAAGCAAGGGAATACAAAAAAAAAAATCTACTTCTGCTTCATTGACTACACTAAAGCTTTTGACTGTGTGGATCACAAAAAATGGGAAAATCTCAAAGAGAGGGGAATATCAGACTACCTTACCTGTCTCCTGAGAAACCTGTATGCAGGTCAAGAAGCAACAGTTAGAACCAGACATGAAACAACTGACTGGTTCAAAATTGGGAAAGGAATACATCAAGGCTGTACATTGTCATCCTGCTTATTTAACTTCTATGCAGAGTACGTCATGTGAAATGCTGGGCTGGATGACTCACAAGCTAGAATCAAGATTGCTGGGAGAAATATCAGTGACCTCAGATATGCACATGATACCACTCTAATTGCAGAAAGCAAAAAGGAACTAAAGAGTCTCTTGATGAAGGTGAAAGAGGAAAGTGAAAAAGCTGGCTTAAAACTCAACATTCAAAAACGAAGATCATGGCATCCGGTCCCATCACTTCAGGCAAATAGATGGGTAAAAAGAGGACATAGTGACAATTTTTTTTTCTTGGGCTCCAAAATCACTGTGAATGAAGACTGCAGCCATGAAATTATAAGACATTTGGTCTTTGGAAAGAAAGCTATGACAAATCTAGACAGCGTATTAAAAAGTAGAGACAGCACTTTGCTGACAAATATCCATATAGTCATGGTCCCAGGTGGCGCTAGTAGTAAAGAACCCATTTGCCTATGCAGGAGACAAAAGAGACGTGGGTTCAATCCCTGGGTTGGAAAGATCCCTTGGAGGAGGAAATGGCAGTCCACTCCAGTATTCTTGCCTGGAGAATCCCATGAACCGAGGAGCCTGGCTGGCTATGGGCCACGAGGTTGTTAAGAGTTGGACACAACTTAAGTGACTTAGCACAGCACACAGCCATATAGTCAAAGCTATGGTTTTTCCAGTAATCATGTATGGATGTGAGAGTTGGTCCATAAAGAATACTGAGCACCAAAGAACTGATGCTTTCGAACAGTGGTGCTGGATAAGACTCTTAAGTCCCTTGGTCTACAAGGAGATCAAACCAGTCAATCCTAAAAGAAATAAACCCTAAGTATTCATTGGAAGGACTGATGCTGAAGCTCCAATACTTGGCCACCTGATACAAAGAGCCGACTCAGTGGAAAAGACCTTGATTTTAGGAAAGACTGAGGGCAGGAGGAGAGGTCGACAGAGGGTGAGATGGTTGGATGGAACCATTAACTCAATGGACATGAGTTTGAGCAAACTCCAGAATATAGTGAAGGCCAGGGAAGCCTGGCATGCTGCAGTTCATGGGGTGGCAAAGAGTCAGACTCGACTTGGCAACTAAACAACAATAAGGTTTTTTGCTAAATGCTATGGGCAGCGAAAAATGGAAGTAAGCACAAGCCTTCCTTTTTTCCTCTATTGAAGTATAGTTTATATATAATATTGTGTTAGTTTCAGGTGTACAGTGAAATGATTCAGTTATATATGTATATATAACTATGTTTTCAGATTAATTTCCCTTATAGGTTATTACAAAACATTCAATACAGCTCCCCATGCTATACAGTAGGTCCTTGCTATACAAGAACCTATCTTATATATATATATATATATATATAAAATTTTATATATAGTAGTGTGTATATGTTAATTGCAAACTCTTAATTTATCCCTCCCCCAGACCTCCCCCACAATAAGCCTTACTTTTTAAAAAAGTAATACACTAGCACCGACTTTTATTCATTCATGTTATAAGTCACCTCGCATCATCTGTTGCATTTAAATGCTCATTGTAAATGGCTGAACACACTCATTTTAATGGAACTTAATCCGTCAAAAAAAAAAAATCCTCAGTATCCCAATAAGTAAAGTCACTTCAACGTATCCTCACAACAACGCCCACAGCAAAAGAGTGCTTTATTTTGTAAATCTTGACCCATTATTACTCCCATGTTATGGTTGTTTCAGTTGTCAAGTATACAAGGTTCAGTAAAAAAAAAATTAATTAGATAGGTGTTGCATCTGAAAAATAAATTGTTAAACTCCGTATGTGTGCTGTGCTAAGTTGCTTCAATCATGTCCAGCTCTTCGAGACCTCATTGACTGTAGCCCACTAGATTCCTGTGTCCACGGGATTTCCCAAGCAGGAATACTGGAAAGAGTTGCTATGCCTTCCTCCAGGGGAACTTCCTGTCCCAGGGATCTAACCCACGTGTCAAGTCTCCTGCACTGGCAGGCAAGTTCTTTACCACTAGCACCACCTGGGAAGCCCAAACTCCATATACATGTTTCAAACCTGTTGGGTTCCTGTCCATCTGTGAACTTCTGGGCTGCCAGTATCTATCACGTGCTGCATACTAAAACAACACCTTCTGAAGATCTGATTACTTCTGAATAAATCAGGTTGATCAATAAGTCAGCCTATAACGGACTGTGCTTTTTCACTGAATGTGGCAAAATATTCACCAATATGGCAGGAAATATTTTCATTTCACCTTTCCCATAGTGATTAATCCAGTCAGCTAACTCATTGTTTTATGCAACTTTATTGAAGAAAAACAAATCAGTTACAAGCAGGGTTATTAGCTGATCACTCAACCATTGACAACTTGCATCATTTATTCAGTGCAATGAGCCTTACTTTTAAAGGGCTTCAAACTTTGGAGGCTAAGCATATACACAAATGAGGAAAGTTTGTACACTTAGCCATCGTTCATTTGGAGAACTAGTCTTCCTTCTGCCTTTTGGATAAAATGCTTTGAGCACAGCCTAGAGCATGTCTTGGCACCCCTTCTGTGTTTGTGTACAGTGTGCCCTGAACCCACAGGTCACATCCCTAAGACAAGTCACTTTTTACAGAGCTGAGGGTGTGCCCAAACGGAGTATAAAGGGGGCCCAAATGTTTGTTGTACTTGGGAACAGTGAGTGGACTAATGACCTATTGAGGGATCCCTTGTTCCTCCTGCTGTATTATCCTTTCCAGGTTTAGGGTGTTGGAGTACTCAGGAGCTTTAGTAGCTAAGCTTCCCTTTGACATTTGATAGCTACCACTTAACAACAACCACTTTGTAAGTGGTCACAAAAAATAGCATTTTATCAGCTTGGAGAAGAGTTCCATCCTGGGGAGAAATCTTTGCCACGTGTGTAATTTCATTGTCAGTTTCTTAGATGTAGTTCCATTTGGAATACTGTAGTTCCGGTCCATTCACGTTGTCTTGGAGAAATACTTCCATTCTTCCAGGCTCGCTGCTTATGTCCTTATTCCTCTTTGGTGTCAGAACTTGGCTGGGTTATTCCAGTTGCTTGTCATCAATGCTTCAGCAAAGGCCTTTAAGTAGGCCATTTAGAACAAGATAACTACAGACCTTAAAAAGAAAGAAAGCAAGAAAGAAAAGACATTGTTCTAAGATGCAAATAAAATCATCCAACACCAATATGACATTGGCAGTGCACTGAAAGAGTTCTCTTCCCCTACTACTTCTCTGTATCTTTAAGCACCCCTCTATCTTCTTGGTCATAAATAAATTAAGATGAAAAACTTACTTTTCGATCTCCTGTTTCTGTTCAGAATATTACGCACAATTATTTCTTATGTTTTCCTCCCAGAATTACAAATATTTAAGCTGAAATAAACAAAGGGAAAATTAGAAAGAGGATCAATGAATTCCCAAGTCAATTCATTGAAAATATCTACAAAATAGAAGAAGGGGGACAAAAATCCTTGTCCAATTGCCCAATTAAGGTTAAAAAGATAGAGCAAGAAGGTTAGGAATGAAAATGGAAATGTAATACACATCACAATGAAGTTAAAGTAATTAAGAAATAATTCCCCAATGCCAGCAAAGTTGAAAACTTACATGTATAGACTGGTTCTGTTTATAGTAGAAACAATTAAGCCTCTATACCAGGCTCACCATAAACTACAGACCAAATAAAATAAACCACTTGAAGGCACTAGAAAGGTAGATTCTGGGGACAGATTCTGGCACTGAGAAGAAGGAAACAATATTGAGTGAGTTCCCTCCCTCTTCTTTTTTTTTTTTTTGGCGGGGGCGGGGGCGGGGGCGGTGGGGGTGGCAGAAGGCTGGATTCAGTCTATAACAAACAGAGGGTGAAAACTTTGAAAAAAACTCTTGATCTTATTGGCGTGTAGAACCAGAGGATTAAGAGCAACCACAGCCACAAGAAAATAAAGAGATTCCTGGAAAGAGGCAGCAAGGGAGAGCTCCAAAGTCTTTAGTGTAAACTGCTCAAATCTCTGGCTATTACATGAGCAGACGGAGAGGCCTAGTAAGGCTAGAAGAAGAGCTGAGATTTGCAGTGCTACCCAAGAGATAGAGTTTGAAGTTTGAATCCCACCATATTAATTGCTGCTAAAACAAAGACATTAAGTACAGAGTGTCTACAACTTAACAATACAATAAGCAAGATATAAACAAAGTTACCTGACATAGGAAGAACCAGGAAAATGTGACCCAGTTTTTGAAAAAAGGAATCCTACAGTAGCTTAGATTTTGGAGTTAGGACAGATATTGAAAGCAGCTATTTTAAACCTGTTCAATGATATGCAGAAAAATATACTCAAAGTTAATGAAAAAAATGGGACATTTCAGCAGGTAACAGAAGCCACAAAAAGAATTAAATTTTTTTTTCCATTCTAGTATAGTGTCTATACCTCTTTCCAAGAGATCTGTCCTTTCCTGTTAGAAATATCCTTAGAATAATAAGTAGCTGGATTTTCTTAGCAGTATGACATGTTCTTCTATGATTACCTAGAGCTTATTTCTCCTTTCTTTGCCTTTTAGCCCCTTGTGCCTCACCTCTGGCTCTTGCTACAGTGAAATTCAGAGTCATCAAAGTGAAGAAGTGAAGTGTTAATTGCTCAGTCATGTCCGAATTTTTGTGGCCCCATGGACTGTAGCTGGCCAAACTCCTCTGTCCATGGGATTCTCCAGGAAAGAATAGTGGAATGGGTTACTGTGCCTTCCTCCAGGGAATCTTCCCGACCCAGGGATTGAACCTGAGTCTCTCAAATTGCAGACAGATTCTTTACCATCTGAGCCACCAGGGAAGCCCCTTAGAGTCACCAACATCTTTTAAAATCAATAACAGCAAGAGTAAAGTTGTAGGTGAGCTCCCAGGACCCCGTGCTGTATTCTTTGGCCTCCTGGTACTTATATTCTAATGGAGTGAAATAATTCAGTGCAGGGGTTCTCAACTTTGGCAACTCAGACTCACTAAGGAGGTATTTTTTTAACGCCTTGGTCCCTCTCAGAGATTCTAATTTGGGGGATCCAGGATAGGGCCCAGACATCAGCATTTATTAAAAGCTCCCCAGACAATTCCAATGGGTGGCCAGTGTTGGTAGCCACCAATTTAGCATGTTACCCTTCAAAAGAATTAAGAAAAGGATGTTTGGGGCAACTGTCAAAAGAATATGCATGTGTGGATGCTAAGTCACTTCAGTTGCGTCAGCGCCACTTGGGAAGCCCAAAGGAACATAATTTTGCATAAAAGGGATAGTTTGGGGTTTGGAGCCCAAAGTGTTTGTGTCATCCTTCAGTTTACACAGTGCAGTGGGTGAAAATTTTGTTGATGGCTGGGGTCAAGTTAGGTGGCAAGGTGGCGCTATTGGTAAAGAATCTTCCTGCCAATGCAGGAGACATGACAGTTGCTGTTTCAGCCCCTAGGTCAGGGAGATCCTCTAGAGGAGGAAATGGCAACCCATTCCAGTGTTCTTGCCTGGAGAATCCCATGGACAGATGAGCCTGGCAGGCCACAGTCCATGGGGTTGCAAAGAGTCAGACGTGACTGAAGCAACTTAGCATGCATAAGCAGGGTCCACTTGACCCCGAAGCTTTCTGATCAAAATTCCTCTTGTATCCTGACTGTAGATTGTACGGCAGCCTTAGTTAGCATTCACTACATGTAGCATTCACTACATTGGCACATTACATTGAATTCTCATGGTGATCCTGCTAGGTAGGCATCATGATTTCCACTTCACAAGTAAACAGAGAAGGCAAGTCACATGGCTGAGGCCACATAGCTTGGAAGAGAGAAACAGGACCTTACATCCCAGGAGCCAAAGGGTGGTGCTGAGCAGTGGTCTGAAACACACCCAGTGGCAAGAGTTCCTAGCTGTATCCACCCTGGAGGCTCTGCAGGCCCTGCTGTGGCCAAGGGGCTCTGCTTTTATGTCCTGAGTTGTGATACCCTAAATTAAAAATAAGAGCTCTGTCGTTCTCCTTGAAAGTGTTACTTGCTCAGTCGTGTCTGACTCTTTGCGACTGTAGCCTGCTAGATTCCTCTGTCCATGGGATTCGCCAGGCAAGAATACTAGAGTGGGTTACATTCCCTTCTCCAGGGAATCTTCCTGACCCAGGGATCAAACCCAGGTCTCCTGCACTGTAGGCAGATTCTTTACCGTCTGAACCACCAATGTCTTTTCAGAAATGAGAGTTGAAGAAAGAGTGTATTTCACACTTTCTTTTCCCCTGTCACCTGCTCGGTTAGGGCCACCAGAGATATTCAGGGCTGAGCAAAACCAGCAAGTGACTGACATGTATCTTTGTGGTCACCATCCCCCTTCTCTGTGTTCTTTCTTTCCCTTGTGGAATCTAGAACATTTAGGCTTTTAAGCAAGACTTTCATTCACTCAGGAAATGGTAGAGTCACTTCATTACACTATAGTGTGAATGACTGACAGGGTCCCGCATGCCACCTTTCGCAGGGACTGTCACGTTTTAACAGGGGACAAAGAGTTCAGTTTGGGAGTCTGGTACACGTGGATTTGACTCGGGCTACCGACTGGTTATGTAATGTTTGGCAAGTAACCTAACCTGTCTTAGTTTCAATTTCCTCATCTCTAAAAAGGGAAGAAGACCTCAGCAGGCTGTGACGAGGATTAAGAAGATTTGAGAGTGCGCCTGGCATGGTGCCTGACACGTAGTAGGTACCTGTTAAAGGTCTGATCCTTTTTCCTTCACCCCAGTGGCAGGAGTCAAAGTGCCTGGGAATCTGTTGCTTTGGAGATCCCTCAAGAGCAGGCGGGCTGTGACATCCTCCACACCACCACCTTCACAAGGCGTTGTTGAGGAACACATTGAACTCTTCCCCAGAGCCACACTCACATGCATACACACTCACAGTCACACACACACTGTCTCTCACACACATACACACACACACTCACACACACACTCACACTCCATTGCTGGGTGACATAGATGAGTTCACGTAAGAAGGCCTAGACATCGAGGCTTCTCATCAGCCCTTCCTTTCAATCCTGAAGCTTCCCCGAAACCCACTTGTGAAGGCTCCTATCTTACCTCTGATGCACCAAGTGTCCAGATATATTTTGGAGAAACAGCCACCTCTTGGTCTTTCTTTCTACAGAGACTGAAATACAGCTCCTCTAAATGAAAAACTGGTGGCTGTGTTCACGTAGAACATGGCTGAAATGCAAATGGGCTTCAGAGTTTGTGCCTTGACAGCAGTTCG
This sequence comes from Nanger dama, assembly GCA_917880005.1. NCBI lineage: Eukaryota > Metazoa > Chordata > Mammalia > Artiodactyla > Bovidae > Nanger > Nanger dama. The sequence goes on from CAKJTW010000040.1 coordinate 3,201,836, forward strand.
TTAAAAGGTGACTGTTATTAAAGAACAATGCAAAGCCATTAATTACCAAGCTTTCAAGGAAGCTGTGTGAACAAGCTTGACTTTCATTATCTGTCTCTGTCATCCTGTATAACAGCCCATTAGACTTTCTGCTAAGGCAGAGAAACCAGCTGACAATGGAAAGGGAGCTGTTTAATTGCCATTACCTTTGCAAGTCTGAAGTGCGTTTTTTTCTCCTCATAATTGTTTCCAGGAAAAGAAGCCTGGATTTGAAGACTAGGTTAGGGAGTGAAGGACTGAAATGGAGCTGGCTGTGGCATCAGAATTCTGATCCCGCAGATCCTGCCCTGCTGTGGTAGGGTTCTGACCTGGGCACACCTGTCCAGGCTTAAAGCCACGGTGTGTGTGCACAGTGTGCTCAGTCGTGTCCGACTCTGTGCAACCCCGTGGACTGTAGCCCTCCAGTTTCCTCTGTCCAATGGGTTCTCCAGGCAAGAATACTGGAGTGGGTTGCCATTTCTGACTCCAAGGGATCTTCCCAACCCAGGGATCGAACCCACGTCCCCTGCTCTGCAGGCAGATTCTTTACCACTGAGCCATCTGGGAAGCCCTTATAGGATGGTAGACTTTGGCAAGTCATGTAATCTCTCCACACATCAACTGTCTCGCCAGTAAAATCAGCAGAATGAGAGTGTTCCAAGGGTCTTTGTGAAGGTAAACGGAGTTGTTATAACATGCCATCACATTGCTCAGAGGAGAGTCAACAGAAGCTATTGGCCTTTCTCCTATGTATGCGTGCAGATGTGGTTTGTCCGGTGCAGTCACACTTGATAAAATCAAATGAAATGGACATCAAGGGCAGTGCTGAAAAAAGAGAGAAGTCACAGAGGGAAAGCACCCTCAAGAGTGTGTGGATATGTGTATAAGACCCAGTTTTTGAAACTCAAGGTATAAACTGTAAAGACTCCAATACTTTTGAATAGCTACCTTATGGCAAAGCGTAGTCATAAGGCCATTTAGGCTTCTGGTCAGGAGCCTAAACACCAGTGCTACAAAGGGGTACCGTTTGCCTGACCTGGCAATGTTAGCGCCCTTCAAATGTCATGTTCGTAGCACAGGACTTGATGCATTAATTCAAACCAAGTCAAAGCATTAAAAACCAAAAACCTTGTGGAATAAATAACAATGGGTCACGCGTTTCTGAGACATGTTTTCTGGGCTTTTTTTTTTAAACCAAAGTAGTCCTTCCTGGCTCCTGAACACAAGCCGTCCTCATCTATTTCCTAAGATAATCCATTATAAATTATGACAGGCTCCCAAGGGCCTGGCGGGCAGTGCAGCCCGATCTGTTGCCCAGGTCTCACTTTTCTGTCCTGGTCATCTCCGACAAGTTCCATGCGTGACCAGTCAGGAGACGGCTAATTCTAGTCCACACATTTTTCAGATGAGCTTCATTTTATTTTTAATTTCCCCACAAATGCACGCCAGGCGCAGATTTCGTCAGTTACAGACATAGCTCTCTAATCTGTGCCGCCCTTCCGTAGCTCAGACACCAAGTGAATTAAGGTCCAGTTACATATAAAAGTGATTATGATCAGCGAAATGTCTGCCCAGCATGGCCCTCCCCCAAAAGGGCCAAGATTAAGAGTCTGATGCTCCCCTTTGGCTATCGAGGGGCCACGCGCTGTATCAGAAAAGCGATCCCCCCACAACCTTCTAAAACCTACGCTCTCTTCAGATTTTGCAGGTCAAGGACCTCTAGCTACCATGGAGCAGAGAAATACATTGTTTTCCTGGGTTGAGTGAACTGCATTTGTTTTCTGTTTTCATCCTACAAGATTTCAGGAGACCTGACCTGATCCTTTTGAAAACTTCTCATTACACTTCTATAGGCTCTCACTTCAAGGCAGACAACTTCTTGCAAATCCTAACCATTGAAGGGCAGAACACTGCATCATTTCCGGATTCTCATTAGGCTCATCCGGGCCTTTCTCAGGACAGTTCAGGTCTGTTTGCCCCTTAAATGGTCAGAGGCCAGGAGTGCATGAGATAAACACTGCACAGGGACTGTAACGTTAAATCAGGACCAGGGAGCAAAGGCATAAAGGCCACCTCTGTCTGCTCACAAAGCGTTGTTAGCATACTTCAAGGGACAGGAAATATTCCAAAGGGTGCATTGACTCCTCATATTAATACTTTATCATCTCATCTTGGTAAGTTAATGGGTTATGTGCCAGGCTCAGAAAACAAGAAATAGGGTAGCAGAAAGAGTATTTATTAGGGACCAAGGAGCTGGATTTTGCCACCAAAGAAGTATATGATTTTGTATATGTCACTACCTCTCTCCGGGGCACAAATGTAAAGGCCATAATATTCTGGGCTTCAGTGACAATTGGTGACCGAGCTAGGGAAATCAGGAAAACCTTCCTCACTGGAGTCTCTAGGACAAGGATCACAAAAGGCTGATCCTGCGGGGACATCTCCATAGCACCTCCCCACCAATCAGGCCTCTTTCTGTGGACTTTTCCAACTTGCTTTTGCAGAAGTGGCTGAGGCGAAGTTGGCTCAATCCAGTTCTTATTGGGGTGGCAGCAAGTTTACAAAGGCCCATCAAGCCCTCCCAGATCTGAACGCTGAGCAGAACCTGCAGTGTGGTGGCCAAGGCAGAGGAAAGGCTGCCCCCATCGGCAGAAGAGCACATTACACCGGTCCCTCCAGGCCCGCCAGGCCGGGGGCCCAACTGCCCTCTGGGACAAACCAACCTTGGTAGTCACCCAACTTGAGAATCTTTGAGCTCTTCCTGTCGCCATGCCCCACCCCGTCCCATTCCACCCTGGCCTCTTTTTTTCTCCTCCCTGGCAGCCACTGTGTTTTCAGATGTTTACCCTGGGTTAGAACCTCAGTGTCCAGCATGAGGCCTAGAGGAGAAAGGAGGAGAGACGGCCCAGGAGAAGGAATTCCTCAGAGAGGCATCTAGGGAGTAGCAGATGGATGCCCCTTCTTTCTCTTGGTGTCTGACAGACTGTGTGTATGTGTGCGTGCACGCATGTGTGGTTTTACCAGTTAACAGTGGGTCTGCATCTCTGGCTTGCTAATCCTTAATCCTAGATTAGCCCAAGCCAGAGGCCTTTGGGAGGAACACTCACCTCTGAATGCCCCATCTCAGTGGTCTCAGTCTGATCAGGACATCCGGATTCCGTACCATCACTTTATAACCATGCCCCCGACCCCGATTCCATCCTTCAGAGCTCTGAGGACATGTAACTAGAAGCCGCTCCAGTTTCTCTCCCCCTCTCTGGTGGACCAGTGTCACCTGCCGCCCTGGCATCATCAGCCAGGCATGCCCTGTCACACTCCCAACCGGAATGTCAGCTTGCTGTTTGAGATTCACACCGACACTGGGTCCCCAGAGGGCTCCTCCCAGAGCCAGGGCAGCTTGCGCTTGGGCCCACATGAAAGCACAGGAGTCCCCTGGCTTTTTGGCAGCACTTCAAGCGCTAGCCCAATGAAGAGATCTTGACAGCATACTTGCAAACTCCACAGGCCCCAAGGGCTCAAACACCATGATATTTATGCTCGCGGGGTGGACAGCCAAAATAGTTGGGTTGTTATGCAGACATGGGTCTCTTAGTCGGGGCCAGCATTTCTGACACCTGTTAATTGGCATTTGAGAGAACTGAGTCGAGGGGGGTGGGGGGCCTTTGGAGCTGCTGCCAACCTGTACCTGAACAGCAGGGTGTCCTATAAGGTTTTGTCCCACCTGGTGTGGCCCAGAGCAGGGGTGGTTTGTGTTCCCTGGAAGGGGGGGTGGAGGATGAGCAAGTGAGTCCCAGGGTTGCCAGGAAGGATCATCAGAGAAGGAAGAAAATAGGAAGGAGGGAGAGAAGAAAAGTAAGAGAGCGAGAGGGAAGAAAAAAAAATAGAGAGGGTGGTATTTTTAGATTTGCTAGCACAGAGCTTTGTGCTGTCGTGCTCAGGGCCCTGTTTCTGCACGGTCAGTTCTCCTGGTCCAGGTTAGGACAAGCACTCCATCCCAGCTGAGGCAGACCCATCCATGAGTCCAGGTCAACTGCAAGACCACCTCCTCCCAGGAGCCTCCTCCAAAACCCCCAGGTCCGGCTCTCTCTTCTGCCCATTGCTCTTCTCCTAACATAAGTTGAGCACTCCCTCACTCTTTCTGAACATCCGTGTTCCTCTCCTCAATGGTCTCCCTCACCCCGATGTTCACTCCTTGGCATCATAATGGAGACTTTCTCTGGTCTGCGCGGCCCACCACTGACCTAGACCCACTGGGGTCTTTGGTTTCCACAGCTGGATGGCTATTCTCCCACTGGATGTCTTCTTCGCTTTAGTTCCAGGCTTTCTGCCTCAACTTCCACTCAGTGAAGCCCCTGCTCTGTCCCCACGTAGACAGAGCTGACCTCAAGCCGACCTCAGGGCTCTGAACTTCTTCCCTGTTCCTCCCTCGAGTTTTGGATGGTCCACAGCTTAACCTGAGGTGAGACTATGTTTTAATGACTTAGTAAACATCGCTTCTGTATTTCATTATTCACACATACAAAAATGTCCAGCAAGTCCCTATATATGAACTGACTTACATTCCAAAATTACCTTGTAAATTAGTTGTTTGAATCTGGAAGTTCATAGAAACAATACTATAAATGAATTCGTTCATTCATTCATTCACCAAATACGTGTCGTCTCAGCAACATTAAAAGGCAAACATGCAGGGAACAAAGCCCCTCTCCTCAAGGAGTGTATTCCCTTGTCAGGGAGACAGATAACCCACAAATAAAAAAATATATATGGCAGAGGATCCAAGGTGCTACAGAAAGGAATGCCACAGGGAAAGTGAATAAGGGGCACTGGAATGGGGCTGGGGTTATAAATAGGGTGGCATGGGAAGGCTATTTAAGATTCTTGAAAGAGGGCGAAGAAAGTCCTGACGCAAGGCAAGAGTGAAGTTGATCTGTTCAAAGACCTACAAGAAGGCCAGAGTACCTAGAGCTGAGTGAGCACTGGGAGACAGAAATACTGATTGGTTTCCTGGCCAACCCACTGGTGGTCAATTTAGCTGTAATTCTAAATCAATGCAAGACACCTTTATTGGGTGCTGACTCTCTCCCAGGCATTAGGACTGGGACTCATTCTCTCGACTTCCATAACCTAACTCCTCTCCCAAGACACAGTTTTCCAGATCTCTGAAGACAGGTGCCTGCCCCACTGCCCTAGCCCCAACACACTCAGTTTAAGATTTTCTCCTTATCTTTGGAATACTTCAGTTTTGTCATGAGGTACTTTGTTTTTAAATGCTCCCCTGTATACAGTTGCAGGAGTCACAGGAGACGCGAGTTTGATTCCTGGACCAGGAAGATCCCCTGGAGGAGGATATGGCAACCGACTGCAGTATTCTTGCCTGGAGAATCCCATGGACAGAGGAGCCTGGCGGGCTATAGTTCATAGGGTCGCAAAGAGTAAGACACGACTGAAGCGACAACGCAGCACGCCATACACTGTGCTTTCAATCTAAGACTTTATGAGCTTCTTCAGCCCTTAAACATTCTCAGCCATGACTTCTTCAAGTATTGCTTCTCCCCCAGTCACTCTTTCTCTTTCACTGAAATTATTAGACACATGATGGAATCTTCTTAAACAACCTCCCCTGCCTCTTACAACTCTATTTATCGCTTTCTTTCTGAACTATATTCTGAGTAAATTCCTCAGAACTGTCTTCCAGTTCACAAATTACGTCTTTAACTATGGCCAATGTCATGTTTACTCAATATTGCTTTATTTGTTCTTACATATTTTAATTACCTACTAGTCCTCAGCAGCTAAACTCCACACAGCTGTGTGAAGTTGGAGTGGTTTCTTCATCCCTCTGAGAGTCAACTTTTATTAAACAGGATAGTGATACCACATTCTTAGAAATGAGGATTAAATGAAATAACACATATAAAGGGCATAAATAAGTTGTTTAGTAAAAATTGTTGGCACCATTGCCTTTGACTGGATGTCATCTGAAAGAACCGTGGATGAGAAAGGAAGCAAAAAGATGAAAAGCATGAAGAGGATTGAATGGAAGTTGTTGTTTAGAATGGAAGGGATTGTTAAGGACTTCTGCAAAAGGAGCTAAAGCTACTTTGGCCATTCAACAGTTGATGGAAGCTTGTGGTCAATATTGGTCACCTCCAACAATTAGGGGTGGGTGGAACTCCAGGTCTTCTTCCTCTACATCCTGACTACCTACTGGAAGGCAACAATAGTAGCAAGTCTCAAACTCCTTTCTGCCACAGTCTGATGATGACCAGCACTGCTTCTGCTGCTGCTAAGTTGCTTTAGTCGTGTCCGACTCTGTGTGACCCCATAGACAGCAGCCCACCAGGCTCCCCAGGCCCTGGGATTCTCCAGGCAAAAACACTGGAGTGGGTTGCCATTTCCTTCTCCAGTGCATAAAAGTGAAAAGTGAAAGTGAAGTCGCTCAGTCGTGTCTGACTCCTAGCACTCAGGTCCTCAAACAACCATGCAGGCTGATCCATAAGCTTGGGATGACCCTACTCTTGGTCCTTTCAGGCAACTTGACAAGCACATTGTATGAAAGATTTACCCTCAAGCAACCAAGGCAAATTCATCAAATATTCTAACAGCAGAATCAGCACACACATCTTCAGCCAAGTGTGAGAGACAGGATAAATGAAGTTTCAGGTCAAGAGCAACCTCCTGAAGGGAGCAGATCACCAGATTTATGCAAAGGGAGGCATGCCTTTAGAAATTTTCTAGGCAATCATTTATCTTGAACACCATTGATTTCACAAATGAAAAAATGTTTTACCATCCTTTATGTTAATTAACCACCCACTCCAGTGTTCTTGCCTGGAGAATCCCAGGGACGGGGGAGCCTGGTGGGCCACCGTCTATGGGGTCGGACAAGGTCGGACACGACTGAATCGACTTAGCAGCAGCATGTTAATTAACCTAGTCTCAGATAAAGGTTTTTAGATCAGGAGAGCTGAGCTGTTTTCTATTCTTCTGTGATGTTTATCTCTGAGTATGTGTCTCCAACATGCATGATATTCACTCTCAATACACATCATGTTGTCTGCATTCAAGTATTTTTTAAAGGAAACTACATACACTATAGCAAGGATAGTTAGGCAGAAGACTGAGAAAGCCTCTATCCTTCAAGGGATATCTGAAGATAGGAAATGGAAGTCACTTGTTCAGACAGAGGAACAAACAGCACACTCATTCTTGGAATGATTTCCATTTCCTGGCTTGTTTATCATAACCCCTCTTTTGGCCAGAAAATGACTCTGTTTCCATTCAGATTTGTTCATTCCATTACCATCCCACAGTCTTCAAGAAACATTTTTGATATAAAGATCTGAATATAGACTTGAAGCTTCAGTGCTAGGAGAACATGAATTTATTAACATTTTGATATTATCTATATTTGCATTTCTTTCAAATTCAAGCTTGTTCAGTGCACCTGGATAGTTAGCATTTCACCGTAGGTACTACTCTTTCCAGCCCCTAAATTCTCTCTGACTCATCTCACTGGTTTGGCAGAAAGACCTTGGGCTTCATCTACTGGCAGATTTTTATCAAAGGGGGGAGGAGCTGGGATTCGGGAAGTTGGCACACACACTGACCTTGGAAGCTAGCTGAAGGTTACAGGGACACTAGCAGGGTGTACTTGCCACTTTCCACTCACGGTGTAACCAAACACCCTCCACTGTACCACTAGTTTGGCTGCTTAATGTGAAGACCACACTGGGTTAAGAGCAAAGTGTCTGGATTCAAGCTCCAGCTCTATCATCTGCCAGCTGGGTATGCTTTGGTAAGTCATCTGATGCTTCCCAAGCCCAATTTCTCAATCCATCAGTTGGGGCTGGTGAGTGAACTCCGACTCACAGGGTGGTCATTAGACCAAGTGGCAGATTATGAAGATATAAGCTCTGTAAATTATAAACGTTAAAGTGAAAGTGAAGTCACTCAGTCATGTCCGGCTCTTTGCGACCCCATGAGCAGTAGCCTGCACCAGGCTCCACCGTCCATGGGATTTTCTAGGCAAGATTACTGGAGTGGGTTGCCATTTCCTTCTCCAGGGAATCTTCCCGACCCAGGGATTGAACCCAGGTCTCCCACATTGCAGACAGACGCTTTACCATCTGAGCCGCTAGGGAAGTCCTGATAAACATTAAGCAGGTGCAAAGAAGTATTTATATCCATCATCCCATGCATGTGATTGTTTCAGGTGAACATACCTGATCTTTACAAGTGGATTCTAAGATTCTAGAAAGAGGAGGCTATAAACTACAGGTCTTTGCACTACCTAACAGCACCATATACCTACTGACACTTATTGGGTAAATGAAAGAATGAGATTCCAATAGTAGGAGAAGAAGACAAGGACTTGGCTTAATATCATAGACCTGTGCGTGCTAAGTCATTGCAGTCATGTCTAACTCCTTGTGAGTCTATGGACCATAGCCCACCAGGCTCCTTTGTCCATGGGATTTTCTAGGCAAGAAAACTGGAGTGGGTTGCCATTTCCCCCTCCACGCAATCTTTCTGGACCAGGGATTGAACCTGTGTCTCTTGCATTGGCAGGTGGGTTCTTTACCACAAGCACCACCTGGGAAGCCCATCACACACCTAGGAAGAGTATTCAACATCATTCATTCCACAAAACTTTATTGAAGACATGCCATGTTCAAAGTCTTGTGTAAGACTTTCAACATAAGATGAGTGGCCTCTGCCTTCAGGAAATTAAGTGGAATAAAGTGCTAAAAGGGCTAAGACAAGAGTCTGGACCGAACACAATGGGAACACAAATAAGTGTTTGGGTAATTCTACCCATTTGGGTGTTGAGGGTGGAAATGAGAAGAGGAAGGAAGAGCTTCATAGGGAAGTTGATGCATGAGCTGTTTTGAAAGATAAGTGGGAGTGTGACATTTGGGGACTTAGAAGGTCTGGGTACTGTGTTTCAGAGGAATAATGTGAGCAGAACCAGCAAGTGAGCAGGGCCAAATCCTTACCTGTAGTTTGAAGGGCCAGAGTAGCGAGCAAGGGATGAGTGGTTAAAGAGATGAACCTAGGAAAGGAAATCTTTCCCACTCTCAGTTTCTAAGAAAGGGGACCCCCTACAAACACACACACACACACACACACACACACACACCCCTGACTTCTTTCTATGCTTGGGAGGTGCAGTGACTTCTCTGGCTGGGAAACTGGGAAGAATAGAGAGGGTGTTCTGTTCAGCCCTGTCCTTCTTCTTCCTCTTGGGACTTGGGATGTCTGCCACATGGAAATCTGCTCCTCTGTGTGCTAGTCCACACACCTGGGGCTGCACACTGGAACTTACCTAATGAGGAGTCAGCTGGCAGGCCCCTTGGCCCTCATACTAAGTGGCGTTCTCCACTTTAGCCTCCATCAGTAGTAAAGTGATGTTCTGGCATGTTTGCACACTTCATTTGCTTTTGCAGTTTATCCGGAGCCCACACAGGGCGGAGGGGCACTGTTTTGTGTTCGGTTTCCCTACCAGGGCCAGATCATGGAGGGCTTGGAAGGCTTTGCCTATACTTTTAGAATGACGTGGACCAAAGGGTCCCTGCTTCATTGAGCGTGCGATGAGAGAGGGCCTGTAGAGGAAAACAGTTAATGCAGCTTTTGTAGGAAGAGCGTGGATCTGGATTTCAGGGGAACTGGGAGGTGTCCCCTGGCTCTGCCACCTCTGGATGACTTTGGGCAGATCACTTTAACATTCCAGGTCAATTTCCTCATCTGTAGAATGAGTTGGTTTATAAAAATCTCTAGTGGCTCTCTCAACTTATATAAACTTTGAACAGGGAGGATTTCCTAACAGGAGGAAGTTTGGAACACTGGAGCAGGTTGAACAACGTGGCAGGCTGTGGAATTTCTTTCCTTAAAAATCTTGAAGAAGCAACTGGTTTCACATCTCATTTGGATAAGCAATTTAACTTGTATATGCCACGTACTTGATCACAATATTTATATGAATGTTATTACTCAGGCTTCCCTGGTGGCTCTGTGGTAAAGAATCCACCTGCCAATGCAGGAGATGTGGGTTCAATCCCGGAGAAGGGAATGGCAACCCATCCCAGTATTCTTGCCTGGGAAATCCCATTAACAGAGCAGACTGGCGGGCTACTGTCCATGCGATGGCAAAAGAGTTGGACATTACTTAGCGACTAAATAGCAACTTAATTCTCATGCCAATGTATGAAACAGATACTACTATCATTCCTTATTGATATTCAAGGAAACGGAGACTCAAGAAGACTTAGATAACTTCCCCAGGGGCTGACAAGTAGTAAGCACCAGCGCTGGACTTTGAACTTGGGAGGTCTGACACCACGGCTGCACTGCCCAGCGCGCCATTGCACTGCCTCCGTGCTAAGGGGGCAGCTCTGGGTCTTTTCTCAAAAGCTCATCATGATCCATGGTGTCTCTGGAGGGACTCAGTGTGCAGCTTCTCAGACACGTGCAAAAGGCAGGTGCTTGGCTAGTGAGAGAAACCAAACTCTTTTGGCTCCCTCTGAGGTCTGTGCCCTCGCTTTGACATTCAGGGGTGAGAAGCGCTTGTTTGGCAATTAATAATGCACTGCCTTGTCACGTCTCTTTACTGATGTCTTTATTGTTGTTGAGTTTCCATGTGCTTAGGCGTTGTCTCCTTCCTTCATACTGATTGTATAATTACCACCTGTCAGGCACGGTTCTACACACCTCAAATATGTTATTCCATTTAACACTCACAACAATCCTTCAGGGCAGGTACTACTATCATCCCCAGTTCACAGCTGAGAAAACTAAGGCACACAGGGAAGGATACTATAATATTGCCAATAGGACAGAGACATTGACAGCGTATAGCAGAGCCTCAGTAAATATCTGCAAGTGGATTGACTAGTCAAGGTTCATTTATTTCAAAGATTCCCTTTGCCCAGGTCTTTCCGTAATCTTCCATTTATTCTCTGCTTCGCTTTGTCTTTTCTATAATTCTTACATTGGCTGTGTCTAAGGTGCCGATTGAAAACTGGAACAACCATCCAGATGTGGAACATTTCAAAATGCTTGAGGGCAGTGTTATTCTAGTAGGCCCTGGGAAAGATATAGGAGGCTCCCGATACAGTATACACACACCACCTTCCAAATAATAATTGTGCTTCAGTTGACTACCTTATTGATGGTATATTTGCTTGGTTCATGATCTGCTGATAAGCCTGTTTGTTCATTCTTTTATGAATTTCAGGCCTGAGAGAATTTTTCTTGCTTTTTTGTTCTGCATTCATCTGACTTTTGGCTTAAAAGTAAAATAGGAGAAACTAAAATCAGCAGAATGAGGGCTGCATGAAGTAGATATGCTTTTCTAAACAGACGTGTGTGTGTGTGTGTGTGTGTGTGTGTGTGTGTGTGTATTTTGGAAGGTGACTATGGGTTGGCGGTGGCGGGAACCTTTCCTCTCTGCCCCTTGAATGTCCTGTGAACAATCTCAACTCCAAAGCCACAATTTCTGTGTTTACTTTGGGCTCTGGCAATGAATGATTAGTCTTCTCCAGTGGTGATGCACCCATTTTGGACACGCTTTCTACACTAGGGTTACACTTTGCAGACCACCGCCATGAATGCAGCTGGGACAATGGTCTACAGTGGCGGCGGCAGTAAGTCACATGAACCACAGGCTAGTCAGAAGTGCAAGCTGAGGTGGATGGATGTGTCCATCCCCCTTGTACCCTGACTTGTGTAAACCCCTTGTGGACAAAATTAATTTTCCACGAGAAGAGTTAGACAAGAATGAACAGAAGAGGCTCTCTGCCTCTTTACTCCCAACCTTTCTTTAGTGAACACTCTGCTTCAAAACTGCAGTTAAGAGAGATCTCAAATTCAGCCCTGGGCATGTTTCTTTTGGCTTCACTTGTGACACATCTCTAAATAAATGTTAGCGTTTTACAACATTGAAAAATACCAGAAATACACATTTCTCCATAAAACCCAGGAAACTCTCAGTATTAGTGCATGAGCCATAATTCCATGACTTTTACTGGAGAATGAAGGTTCACAGTCTCCTCCAGTGCATGCTTAGGCCTCTCCAGACCAGGTGGTGCAGGTGGCCATCTGGATAGAATCACCATCAGCCCAGAAACAAATGCTCTGAAGACTCCAGGTTTCAATTTCCTAACAGAAGACTCACATTCTGCACCTGAACTGCTGGTGTGAAGAAAATATGGATACACCGAATGCACCTAAAGAAAGGTGATGCTCATCCACACATTCTTGCGGTACAAGTGGTAACTATGTTATAACTTCTCCAAGAATACAATACACAAGAGTGAAATCTGGTCATGCAATCTATGACTTTCCCAGGACAGGTAGTAAATATAGTTCATCTATGTTAAAACTCAAGAGTAGACCAAAAAAAATTTGAAAAAGTAATTCACAGAGGAGGAAACATAAATGGCTACTAAACATAAGACGAGATGAATTTTCACGGTGGTTATTAGGGAAATGGAGGTAAAAACTACAGCAGGTTACCATTTTATGCCATTAGACTGGGTATAAAATGACACTCAAAGTGATGATATGGATGTTGAACAACGGGAAATCTCTGTGCCCTGCTGGTGGGAGTACACACTGGTTCAGTTAACTTAGAGAAAAATCTGGCACTGTTTAGTCAAGGCAGAGATGTGTATTCCCTCTCCCTTAGGTAGTCCACTGGTAGAATAAGTATCACGTAAGTGCAGGGTAGTTACTACATGGATATCTGGAGTAAGACCGTTGGTTAAAACAAAACAATGAAAACAACCTAATGTCCATCTACAGGGTACCCATAAATGGTTGTACTTTCATATAGTCAACTGCTAGATAGGGTGAAAATAAACAAGAGTGACATTCATCAATGTGGATAAAATTAAGAGAACAAAAACCACTTGTAGACAAATAAATACAGCATGATATTATTGATACTAAGTTAAAAGCAGGTAAAATACCACATGTTTCTTAGGGATCCATATATATGCATATAATAAAAGTGTAAAGAAATGCATGAAAATGAAAAGTACAAAGTTCAGGATGATGAATTGTTCTGGAATAAAGAACACACTTGGGGAAGGATACACAGAAAGTTATCTATTATTTTAGTAACTTTTATTTCTTAAGTTGAGTGGGTATTCTTTGTTTTCTACTTTATACCAGTGTGCATATATTAAATATTTTGTAATACACTTTAATTTGCATATTCTCTATGTGGGTGCGCACACACAGACACACACTTTGAGATAAACCTATGTTGTAGGAGACTTTTAGCAGAATGATGCACAATAGCAACAAACCAGACAATACATATATATGTGATATATTGATATACTATATACATATATATGTATTCCATATGAAAACAAATGGGTAAAAAATAAAAATAAATAAAATATTCCGTTGAGATGCCAAAAAAATTCAGAGTTAGAAAGGCTTTAGAAACCAACTAGATCAACAATCTCCCTTTAAATATGATGACAAATAATGAAAATCAGAAATGGAAGAAGAGGAATTATAATTAATGGCACAGAAGTAAAAAGGTACAAGAGGCTGCTATAAACAACTATACTCCAACAAATTGGATAGCCTAGGAGAAAAGATACATTCTTAGAAAAACGTGGAATATTAAGAATGAATTAGGAAGGAACAGAAAATCTGAACATACCTATAGCTAGTAAGGAGATTGAACTAGTAATCAAAAATATTTCAACAAAGAAAAGAAGAGTACCAGATGGCTTTACTGGTCCTTCAATCCTTCTCAAGCTCTTCCAAAAATTAAAGAGGAAGGACTACTTCCAGACTCCTTTTCCACGGTCAGTATTACCCTGATATCAAAGTCAGACAAAGAGACTGAAAGTAAACTACAGACCAATATCCCTAATGAATATTGATGTAAAAATCGTCAACAAAATGTTAGTTAACTAAATTCAGCAGCACATTAAAAGGATTACACATCATGATGAAGTAGAATTTATCTCTTGGATGTAAGGATGGTTCAACAGACAAAAATCAATGACCATAACACACTACATTAAATAGAATGAAGGACAACATTTACATGATCATGTTAACTGATGCAGAAAAAAGTATTTGACATAATTTAAAATTTTTTTTGATGAAAACACTGAATAGACTATGAATAGAGGGAAAAGTCATTTATTAAAATCCTATAGCTAACATCATACTCAACAGTGAAAAGCTGAAATCTCCTCTGAGATAGAAACAGGACTAAGATATCCACTCTCACCATTTCTATTCAACATAGTATTAGAAGTCCTAGCCAGAGTAATTAGACAAGATAAATAAACAGAAGTCACTTAAACTGGAAGAGAAGCAGTAAAATTATCTGTTAGCAGATTATATGACCTAATATGTAGAAAACCCCAACGATTCTACAAATATGAAACTGTTAGAATAACTAAACTAATTCAGCAAAGTTGCAAGATGTAAACCAGCACTCAAAAATCAGTTGCATTTCTATGAACCCATAGTGAAAGTCACACTAGAAAATTAAGAAAATGATAACATCAAAAAGAATAAAATATCCTGGAATAAATTTAACCAAGAAGGTAAAAGACTTATACACTGAAAACTATAAAACAGTGATGAAAGAAATGAAAGAAGAGACAAATAAATGGAAAGAAATACCATGTTCACTGGAAGACTTAATATTGTTAAAATGTCCATATAACTCAAAGCCATATATAGATTCAATACAATCCTGATCAAAATCTCAATGGCATATTTTTGTAGAAAGAAAAAAATGTCATAAAATACATACGGCATCTCAACGAATTCTAAACACCCAAAACAATCTTGAGAAAGAACAAAGCTGGAGGCCATACACTTTCTGACTTCAAAACATATTACAAAGCTATAGTAATAAAAATAGTATGATGTTGGCATAAAGACAGACATGTAAACCAGTGGAACAAAATGGAGAGCCCCCAAATAAACCCTCATGTATAAGGTCAAATGATCTTTAACTGGATACTTAGGCTACAAAATGGAAAAAGATAGTCTCTTCAGTAAATGGTGTTTGGAAAGTTGAATATCCATATGCAAAAGAATAGAGATGGACCTTTTTCTTATATGGCTTCCCTGGTGGCTCAATAATACAATACGTGAATTACAACAAGACGTGAACCGAGAACTTCCAGATGTTCGAGTTGGATTTAAGAAAAGCAGAGGAATCAGACATCAAATTGCCAACATCCATTGGATCACAGAAAAAGCAACAGAATTCCAGAAAAACATCTACTTCTGCTTTATTGACTACGCCAATTGATAGTCAAAAGGCTTTGACTGTGTGGATCACAACAAACTGTAGACAATTCTTCAGGAGATGGGAATACCAGGCCACCTTTCCTGCCTCCTGAGAAATCTGCATGCTGGTCAAGAAGCAACAGTTAGAACTGGACATGGAACAACAGACTGGTTCCAAATTGGGAAAGGAGTACCTCAAGGCTGTATATTGTCACCCTGCTTATTTAACTTATATGCAGAATACATCATGTGAAATGCCAGAATAGATGAGGCACAAGCTGGAATCAAGACTTTCAGGAGAAATATCAATAACTTCAGATATGCAGAAGACACCACCCTTATGGCAGAAAGTGAAGAGGAACTAAAAAGCCTCTAGATGAAAGTGAAAGAGGAGAGTGAAAAACTGGCTTAAAACTCAACATTCAGAAAACGAAGATCACTTCATGGCAAATAGATGAGGCATCAGTGGAAATGGTGACAGACTTTATTTTCTTGGACTCCAAAACCACTGCAGAAGGTGATTGCAGCCATGAAATTAAAAGACGCTTGCTCCTTGGAAGAAAAGTTATGACCAACCTAGACAGCATATTAAAATCAGAGACATGACTTTGTCAACAAAGGTCTGTATAGTCAAAGCTATGGTTTTTCCAGTAGTTATGTACAGATGTGAGTTGATCATAAAGAAAGCTGAGCACCGAAGAATTGATGCTTTTGAACTTTGGTGTTGGAGAAGACTCTTGAAAGTCCCTTGGGCTGCAAAGAGAGCCAACCAGTCCATCCTAAAGGAAATCAGTCCTGAATATTCATTGGAAGGACTAATGGTGAAGCTGAAACTCCAATACTTTGGCCACCTGATGAGAAGAACTGACTCATTGGAAAAGACCCTGATGTTGGGAAAGACTGAAGGCAGGAGGAGAAGGGGACGACAGAGGATAAGATGGTCGGATGGCATCACTGATTCAATGAATGTGAGTTTGAGCAAACTCCAGGAGTTGGTGATGGACAGGGAAGCCTGGTGTGCTGCAGTCCATGGGGTCACAAAGAGCCGGAAACAACTGAGTGAGTGAAGTGAACTTATCTTACACTATATACAAAAGTTAAAGTCCTAAATATAAGACCTGAAACTATAAAACTTCTAAAAAGAAAACAGAAGGAAAGACTTCATGATACTGGAGTAAGTGATGTTTTCTTGGATGTAACACCAAATGCACAGGCAACAAAAGCAAAAACAGACACGCAGTGCTACATCAAACTTTAAAACTTATGTTCCACAGAGGGGACAATGATCAGAGTAAAAGGGAACCTACAGAATGGGAGGAAATACTTGTGACTCATTTATCAAATAAGGGATTAATCTCAAGAATATACAAAGAACTCCAACAACAAAAAACAAATAACCTGATTAAAAATAGGCCAAGGACTTGAACAGGTATTTTTCCAAAGAAGATATACAAATGGCCACCAAACAAAAGATGTTCTATATCGCTTATTATCAAGAAATGCAGATAAAAATATGAGATACCATTTCAAAACTGTTAGAATGGCCACTATCCAAACAAAACAAAATTTCAGAAAATAATGAGTACTTGATATAAAGAATTTGAATATAAAGAATTCCCACTGTTGGTGTGATTATAAAATAATATACCATTATAAAAAAAAACAATACAAGGTTTCTAAAAAAATTAAGATAGAACTACCATATGATCCAGCAACACCACTTCTGGGTACATATCCAAAAAGTTGAAAATAGGATTTTGAAGAGATATTCGCATATCCACATTCATTGCAATATTATTCACATAGTCAAGATCTGGAAGCATCCTAAATGTTCACTAACAAATGAATGGGTGAAGAAAATATGTACAGACATGCAATGGGATATTATTCAGACTTAATAAAAAAGGAAATCCTGGCATGTACGAAAACATGGGTAAAACTTGAGGACAATTTGCTAAGTTAAATAAACTGGTCACAAAAAGATAAATACTGCATGATTCCACTCATGAGAAAGCTAAAGTAAACTCATCGAAACAGAAAGTAGGATTGTGGCTGCCAGGAGCTGAGGGGAGGGAAAAATAAGATGTTTTGCAGCGGGTATAGAGCTTTCGTAATACAAGAAGAAAATGTTCTAGAAATCTGTTGCATAATACCATGAATGACGTATAGTTACCAATGCTTACTGTGCACTACAAAATTATTAAGAGGCTAAATTTATGTTGACTGTTCTTTTACAACTAAAAAAATGAAACAAAAACATGATGAGAGCAAGGACCAGGATAGTGGAATGACTTACCCAAGGTCATGAACTAGCTAGTGCTGGGACTAGAATGCAGGCTGGCCAAGTCCAGATCATTGGCCTTTTTCCTACACCTTGCCAACTTTCTTGTCCTGAGTTCTGTCTTATTTGTAATACCATTTTAGAGACTTGAGATGGCCTTTAGTGAGGACTGCTCTGGGGAGAGTCAACTCTACTGAACATGATAGCTCTGTTAAAAACATGGCCTTCTATCTTTGTGAGGCTTGCCCAACAAGCTTCCATAATTGAGTTCCTAATTTTACAGCAAGCAATCACACATTCATATTGCGCTCAGCTTTTGCCACCTTTCAATTATGGAGCTCAAGCCCCTTTGGAGGAGGTTAAGATTCATGGTTTGCTTACTGCATGAAATGACAGCTATATTACAGAGTGAAAAATGTGAGGCCTGGAAAGGTCAAAGGGCCTATCTAACATTACAACGCCATCCTTATGGGGAACACACTTTAAGGTCAAATTATTTAAAACTTCTCCCCCTCTCCTCATTTCAGCCTGATGGTTGCCTGTCTCATTCCCCAGCAGTGGGAAGTGATTAAAATACAGAAACACAGAAGTTTTAGTCCCAGCATTATCTTTTGCCCTTGGAAATGGCCTCCTTGCCTCTGTGGGAAAGGTATCAAGTGTTTCCTTGATTCTAAGGATAACTTTTTTTTTTTGCAAATTTTGGTAATTTGGGGTGACTGAGGCTCTGAAGTGAGGCGGGGCATGGGAACCCCTTTACAGATGGGGAATGTGGGCAGATTACAATAAGTAGCTCCTGCCAATGGAAGTGACCGGCTAAAAGCGCCTGGAGTCATGATTCCATCTGCGCTGGGGCAGGCATAACTCATGGTTTCCTGAACACTCCAGACGCTCCAGAGGGTAATTAGGGCTGCCTTCTCAGGGGCCCACATGCCCTAAATAGGGTCCAGTTGTACTGACAGACCCCCTCTTCCCCCCACACTTAGAACTGCGGTTGGGCACCTGATCAGCCAGCCTGCTGGTTCAGCTCAGGTTCTGGGTTTAGGAAACAAGAAGCTGCCAGTCCTTCACCGTCTTCCAGGAGGGTGTGCTTCTTCTGGGTGAACTTGTCAAAGTCTGGTTTCCAGGAGGAAAGCCATACACAGACAAGCGGTGGCCGCGTGGGGAGGGGCCCGGCGTGACCACTGCCCCGCGTGGGACCCACGTGGACCCCAACACCACGCCTCTGAACAGGAGAGGGGGAACGTCTGCTGGAGCCTCATGGACCCCTGGGACCCCAGCATTTTGGGGACCCCAGAATTTGGGGGCTCCCTGTGCCCCGCCAGATCTCCTGCCTGGCATTCTGCACCCCAGGGCAGGCATGCTGATGTCCCTTCTCCAGCCTCCAGGCTGACCCCTGACCTCTGGGTCCTGAGGTTGGCACAGATTTATAACCCTGAGCTGCTTTTTATCTCTTCGGGAAGTAGACGTTTTGCTTGGGAAGTTTTTCAATTTCCTCCTGGCCTGGACCAAACCGCTCAGATTTCCAAGGCCGAGCTTCTCTCCTGCTTGGGAGGCTCACTCCTGCAGACAGGCCCCTGCAAAATGCCTTGAGGGTGGAGCAGACAGTCCTTCCTGACAGGCCTCCCCCTTACCAAAATGCATATGAGGGGCGGGGGCACAACGACGGCCAGCCATCAGCCCTCCCTAAATGTCCCCTCTAAAGCGACCACAAATTCTCCTAAGCCACAATCTCCCAGGACAGGGCCCCAAAGCGACACCTTCCCCCGGTGGCCACGGTGGTTCTGAAACACCACAAAGTTCCATTCCCACTCCTCTAGTCACAGTTTACTGGTCTGTACAGTAAACAGAATGGGGTGAAGCAAATCTTAGTCCTCCTACCTTTAATCCTCCTGAAACTTTATAGCATCATCCACAAGGGGAAAAAAGATGAACCCGGGACAGTCCAACAACAGTATATATCAGGCTCCTCACCAATAACACTGATGCCTTTTTTTTTTTTTGCAGAGAAGTTTTCATCCAATTACACACACATCTTTCCCCCCCTCCATAAATTCCCTCCTCTAATCCCCATACTCACCCTCCCACGCAGTTTTCTCTCTTAGACACGATGTCATCTGAAAGTCAGGGAAAGTAGTAAAGTCAAGGCATCCCTTTTGTACCGTGGTGACTATCTTCCGTTTTGATGGCTCTCTTTATCCTGAAACGCTTCACCCACTTCATATCCCAGGATAACTTCACCCACCACTGAAGTACCGCCAGCCGGCTCAGGAGGGGAAAGTGCCAGCTGTTGCTCCGTTTAAGGCAGGAAGTGAAGAACATGATATTCAATTAAAACTGCAGGGGGAATTCAGCGAGACAGCAGGGTCTAGTGGAGACCAACGGCCTGGGAGATCAGCTGGTCTGAGTTCTCTCCCCAGTCTCTGCCACCAGCTCCTGGGGGTGACCTTGGGCCTGTCACTAAAATGTTCGGGGCCTTCGTTTCATCTGAAAAATGGTGGTGATGATACCTGCATCCTCACAGGGATAGTTATGAGGATTAGAGAGATTAGGAAAATAAACAGGGCTCTTTTGATCCCTTCAAAGTCAGCAGCAAACGATGGATGGATGCAGAAAGCCATCTTAGGCTGAGTGGATTCGGCTGCCAATTACAGGATGTGATCTGAGGTGTAATGAAAAGGCGGCCAGAGCCGAGATGCCTCTCCCACCAGCCCGCAAAGCTGCTCTGAAATCCCGCTGTTGGAAAGACATGCAAAGAGCTGGGTTCGAATATGAATGTGACCTCTAGGGGCGATAGCACAGCCTTCTCCTGAGCTAGCTGGAACAGTTTGCCAGGTTCCCAGGAGAAAAAAGTGTCCTGAGTGAGTGAGACATTTGGACAAGTCCATGTTATTGGAGGAGTGAGTGAAAGTTGCTCAGTCGTGGCCGACTCTTTGCGACCCGTGGACTGTAGCCCACCAGGCTCCTCCGTCCATGGGATTCTCCAGGCAAGAATACTGGAGTGGGTTGCCATTTCCTTAGAGTTTAGTACAAAGAGACCGAAATCAGCGTCAGCGTGATGGTGGTTAGCAACGTGGGGAAGGGAATGATACTTCAGAAGCTGGTTTTTAAAAACACTGTAATTAATGTTAGGTTATTGATAACAGTATGTAATCAATATTATTATGGTAACAGTAAGATCGCCCTGCTGAAGCAATGTTACCTGATGTCTGTTCTTTCTGGAAGATGCTGTATGCATCCTTTCTTAGCAAGTTTTGTTCTTCACATGTCCGTGCTCACTCGCTTTAGTTGTATCCGACTTTTGTGACCCCATGAACTATAACCCACCAGGCTCCCTGGGATTCTCCAGGCAAGACTGCCATGCCATCCTCCAGGGAATCTTCTCAATCCAGGGCTCAAACTCGGGTCTCTTACATTTCCTGCCCTGGCAGGCAGGTTCTTGAGTGCCACCTGGTAGCCATCCTATGCGTATATATTCAGCTCACCAGGAAGAAAAATGATACTGCAGAAAGCTTTATGAAGATGATGACTGTGGTTGTGCTGACCAGTATCATTGTTTCCACACACACATCAACCATTACACCACCAAGGGTGATTAAATCCTGGAGCCTGGAGCCTTGAGTTGGAGTCCCAGCTCTATCACTTTGTTCTGGGGCCCTGAATACTTGAGCTTTCTGAAACCCAGTTTCACCATTTAGAAAATTAACAGACCTGCTTCACAGCTCTTTCCAGAGGATCGAACGACGTGGTGTAAAGTGCAAAAGGCATATGTATATGCTGCTGCTAAGTCGCTTCAGTCGTGTCCAACCCTGTGCGACCCCATAGACGGCAGCCCATCAGGCTCCCCAGTCCCTGGGATTCTCCAGGCAAGAACACTGGAGTGGGTTGCCATTTCCTTCTCCAATGAATGAAAGTGAAAAGTAAAAATAAAGTCACTAAGTCGTGTCCGACCCTCAGCAACCCCATGGACCTCAGCCTTCCAGGCTCCTCTGTCCATGGGATTCTGCAGGCAAGAGTACTGGAGTGGGGCGCCATTGCCTTCTCCAATATGACAGAGGGCAATTCAAAGGGGAAGTGTTGTCTCAGTCAGAGTAGGCTAGGTTACACCACAGTAAGAAGCAGCCCGTGACATGAGCATTCTATGGCTTAAAGCAATAAAGGTTGATTTCGTACTCTTGCTACAGGTCTACCACAAGTCAGCCTAGGGGGTGCTCTGCTCAGTGTAGTCACAGTGGGACACAGAACAGCAGCCTCTAGGTCAGGGGTTAAAAGGGAAGTGCCCTTGGCTCTTAGAGTTTCTGCTGCTCCTTCTTTAACCCAAGAAAGTCACAGGGCCCTATGGACTTCAGGTAGGCAGGGGGTTGTAGTACTACTATGTGTCAGAAGAAGGGATATCTGGGATATTTATTCAGAGCCCTAGGGCAGGCATGGTCGCTGCTCTACAAGGCTGGGTAAGATGTGGTCCTTGCATTCAAGGAACTTACCCAGAACTAACCTCCAGAGCACACCCCAGAAGCTCCAGAAACAGCGCCAGAAGAGCCCATGTGCATTCTGCCCTGGATTTCCACCCTTGCCCCCACCTCCTCCCAGCCTTCTCAGGCACTCATTCCCATCTCAGGAATGCCCTTGTGAAAGGAGGCTAAACACCCTCCTGCTTCCTTAGCCTCTGCCACACTGCTTGTAAAATAACTTCAAGGCCTTTCTTTCAGAGCTGGTGTCCCCCCTTTGTCCTTTATCTAGGCTGCATGGAGCGGTGCCCAGGCAGCAGGCCCCTCGGGATAGCCTCCCCTGGCTGCAGCTAATTGCACCAGGTGTGAAGCACAGCTCTTCCCCTGCCTCCAGCCCTTCCTGTGCCTAATGCAAGCTGACCTCCCCTTGGCCCAAGCTTGGAGCTGGTATTTTGCCTTTAGGGAAGAAGCAGGCAAACTTAGGTCAGACTTTGCCCCTCCCAGTCTCCCTTAGAACCAGTTTCCAGCTCTCCGAGTGTAGACATCTCCCACATCCCCTTCTCCATCATCCAGAGATCCCTAGCATGGCCTGAGATTCAGCAGTTTTCCCTCCTTCCTCTTGAGCCATGTCCCTTCTCCTAGGCATTTCAGTTGGGACCCAGAAAGAAAACGAAAGGGTTTAACGTGATATTTTTAGTAATAATAATAAGCATAATAGCTTACTATGTGCCAGGCTCTGAGTACATTAAAGTATTAACTCATTAAATATTCACAACAATTCTACGAAATCGGGACAATTTTCTCATTTTCAAAATGAGGAGGAAACAAACCCAGAGAGGTGAAGTAAGTTGTCCAAAGCCACGCAGCCAGTAAGGGACAGAGTTGGTATTTAACCCCAGCAATCTAGTGCAGAGCACATGCAGACCGTTTTCCATAATTTATACAGTGTTTGACAGAGGTGGTTGATAGACTGGAAGACTGATTCACTTGCTGATGCCTTCTCGAGATATTATGAGGTCACCACTGCCCTCTGGTGGGCATTAGGAAGCATTGCCACTCAAAATGCACTGACCCTAACCCTCTGGCAAAGAGCTTCACAGAATTCAGAGGGAACTGGCAAATAAACGTTCAGCTCACATGCCACAATGTCGTATTGACTATTTCCCTCTGGCTTGGTGTGTTTTACATTTGTTTTTCCCCTGGAGAAAAAAGAAGGGAGAACAGAAAGCACATGGGCAACTCTCCACCTCTGTGAGAAAAAGCAGAAGAAAACCACAATTATGTAACTATCAAATAACAAGTCTTTGTGTTTATTGTCATGGAATTTGTGATGTAGTGTAGATACCCATGAAATGTCATCCTAAACAGATGCAAAAGCGCATATTCAGTCGTTTATAACTAAGTTAAGGTGAAATTCTTGCCTTAATTATTCAGGGTGTTCTTCCACCATAGAAGGTTGCATGCAAGAAGATTCTTATTTTTAAAGTTCAGCCATTTTGGATTATCTTTGTTCAAATAGAACTGAGGTCATTTTTTGTTTTGGTGTAGAAAGACGAAGATGATCATTTCTGACAGACTTGTAATGGGGCAGCTTGGCCTGATAAACAGTTTCAATAGTGACTACAATTGTGGAGTGGGCTTCCCTGGAGGTGCCCGAACCTGCCTCCCAGTGCAGGAGACTTAAGAGATGCAGGTTCAGTCCCTGGGTGGGGAAGATCCCCTAAAGGAGGGCATGGCAACCCACTCCAGTATTCTTGCCTGGAGAATCCCATGGACAGAGGAGCCAGATGGGCTGCAGTCCATGGGGTCGCAAAGAGTTGGACATAACTAAAGTGACTTAGCATGCATGCACGCATAATTCTGGAGCTTCTTATTAAGCTCCAGCCAAAAGGACCCCTCAAACAAGGTGATCCAGTAAGTCTTCATGGGGAGGAGGGACAAGGGGAGGGAAATGTGAAGGGGGACATGTATTCCTACTTGTAGCCGCAAAAACCTGGTCTGGTCCTGGAAGCTGTGCCCTGGAAATTTCACAGATGAAGCACCTGGTAACATGTGGGAGGCCTGAGCAGTCAGGGCTTCTGGAGGCTGGGTTTTCAGCCCCCAGATGGAGAATCATTAACCGTCAGCTCTTAACTTGGCTAAAGTTTCCCTCCTTGAGAAGATCAAGTTAAGTTATGCACACTCAGGTCATTAGTCACACCAACAGCAAATCCTTCAGAGGATCAGAATTCCTCTGTGTATGTTTCAGTTCCTGCCAACACACCTTGTTCATATCAAGGTGGGAAATCCAAAAAAAAACTGTTGATACGAAGTGTTAGTAAGGCAGACCTACCTTCAAGACACACTTAGATCTGCACTTAGCCCCACCCACAGATCATGCCTGGACCATGAACATTCATATCCTATCCATGGCTAACCTTTTTGGTACATGTCCACACTTCAAATCATTGTCTTGATATGGGCCATGTGCATATCCATTGTTCCTTGTGGCTGCCTCTGTCCCAGGGTCCCAATTTGCATCCAACTGCCCAGTGGCAAGTGCCCCCCAGTTGTCCCTCAGCCCCCCTTGCTCAGCATGACCAAAGCAGACCCACATATCCCATCCCTGGTGCCTCTCCTGGACGTCTTCAATTTATTTTACCAGTTTCACCATCTCCCTGTGATTCCAGATCAAACCCTGAAAGTCATCAACTTTGCTTCATGCTCTTGTCCCACCCACTGGACCTAGTCACCTGCTGAGATAGCTCACATCTGCCCTCTACTTCTGGCTTCCCACTCTTATCGCCTCAGAAGGCATGATGCACTGGATGAGTATTCAGAGTCAAACATGGATTCAAATCCCAGCTCTGTTGTTTATTATATGTATGAGTGTGGACTTTACTTAATATAATCAAGCCTCATTTGTACAATGGAAGATTGATGATGAGTTCAATGTGGGTCAGTCAGTCAGTCAGTTCAGTGGCTCAGTCGTGTCCAACTCTTTGCAACCCCATGAAGCACGCCAGGCCTCCCTGTCCATCACCATCTCCCGAAGTTCACTCAGACTCACATCCATCGAGTTGGTGATGCCATCCAGCCATCTCATCCTCTGTCGTCCCCTTCTCCTGCCCCCAATCCCTCCAAGCATCAGAGTCTTTTCCAATGAGTCAACTCTTCACATAAGGTGGCCAGAGTACTGGAGTTTTAGCTTTAGCATCAGTCCTTCCAAAGAACACCCAGGACTGATCTCCTTTAGAATGGACTGGTTGGATCTCCTTGCAGTCCAAGGGTCTCTCAAGAGTCTTCTCCAACATCACAGTTCAAAAGCATCAATTCTTCGGCGCTCAGCCTTCTTCACAGTCCAGATCTTGCATCCATACATGACCGTGGGGGGAGAGGTGCTCAGTATACGTTATTTTTTTTTCCATTCAAGCCTTGCTTCTCACCAGGACTAATTTGTGCATGCTAAGTCACTTCAGTCGTGTCCAACTCTCTGCAACCCTATGGCTTATAGCCCACCAGGCTCCTCTCTCAAAGGGATTCTCCAGGCAAGAATACTGGAGTGGGTTGCTATGCCCTCCTCCAGGGGATCTTCCCCACCCAGGGATTGAACTCACATCTCTTTAGGTATCCTGAATTGTCAGGCAGGCTCTTTACCACTAGCTCCACCTGGGAAGCCCAGGGCTAACTTGACAGCCTCCTAATTAGCCCTTGCTCCTTTGCTCTCAAACACTAGTATGGACTGAACATTTCCTATTTGTCAGACACTAGACTTTCCACTAGGAATAGAAACAGTAAGCAATTCCACAGGGTGCTGCCCCCATGAAGCTTACAGTCCAACAGAGAAAGTTAGGTTCTCTCCTTCCAACAATTTCTCACTCTTCTGACAAATGAAACTTGCTAAAGCACAGATCACTCATGTCATTTCCCTCCTCAAGACCATCAGTGGCCCCCCACTTCCCATCTCATGAGATATGCATTCCTTTGCTTACACCCAGGCCCTCCTTAGCTAATAAGGGCCTTACCTCATCTTGCAGCCTAATTTCCTCCACCTCACAGACCCTCCTTTCTGTCCAAGCAGAGCCAGAGTAGAGTAGATAATTATCTTTTTTAAATGCCTATTATAATGTCCTTCCTGTTGGGAGAAATCTCCATGACTGAGAATCTTGGGGAGAAGCAGAGCTCCCTTCCCGTAGGAAAGGGGGCACACCGTTTCTTTTTCCTGAGACATAGGCAAAAGACCAAGGCTAGGACAATCCAAAACCCTACTCAGGATTCTGACATGATATCAGATGAGACACTTAAAGGTTTTCCCTGAAAAGATCTGAAGGAAGAGAATATTTACAGAGGTATGGGCAAGGTTAAGGAGATTAAAAATATCACCATCAGGGATTGGCAATGTCCTTGGGATGTATTTATAAAGACAAATCTAGATAAAAGTTTATGTCTCCCCTTCCCCCAGACTTTAAAAAATGTGGCAGTTTTATAATTTTATCAGCAAATATGAAGAATCACATAAGAATATATTCTCAGCTTTTTTTTTTTTTTTGCATAAGGAGGAAAGAGCATAATTTCTGCCTGTGACTTTCATTCAAGCATCTGGAAGTGGCTCTTGATTAATAGACTGAAGCTACTAAATGACATCAAGACGAGACAAATTCCTTAGTGTGATGTAGAAAAAGAACTCAAAGACCTAAAGAGAAGGGAATGCTGGAGTGGATCTAGCATATTTGATCCGCACTCCTCGTCTGTAACCTGCTCCAGTGTTCTTGCCTGGAGAATTCCATGGACGGAAGAGCCTGGCGGGCTCTGGTCCACAGGGTCGTAGAGAGTCAGGACACGGCTGACCGGCTGAGCACACATTTCCACGGTGAGCAGGAGTTGACCTGTAATAGGGATAATCAGACAAGAATTTTTGACTGGGAATTCTCTGGTGGTCTAGTGGTTAGGACTTGGTGTTTTCAGTGCCAGGGCCCCTGATCAATCCTTGGTTCCTGAGGGATTGAGATCCTGCATGCAAGTTGTATGGCCAAAAAAAAATTTTTTTTTAGCCAGAGTTAACTGATTCTGAATTTCCATGAGTGCATGGATCATCCTATTTGCATAACTAAAAATAACTTTCACCGTAACAGACTATGTTGTTGTTTGGTGCCTAAGTCATGTCTGACTCTTTTGCGACCCTATGGACTATAGCCTGCCATGGACCATAGCCCTCCAGGCTCCTCTGACCAAGGGGTTCTCCAGGCAAGAATACTGGAGTGGGTTGCCATTTCCTTCTCCAGGGTGCCTTCCTAGCCCCTGCAGTCACAAGGCTGCTAGATGGTAGGTACTCTTTCCTTCCTGAGTTCCCTCAGGGGTCCCCAGCTCACTGTTGGCAGTGGTTGCAATTACTGACAACTGTGACATCTTTGTTGCATTTGCAAGTGGATTCTTTATCACTGAGATACCAGAGAAGCCCAAGAGACTATTGATTGGCCCAGTTTTGGATAGGATTAACATGTGGCCGCTTCCCTGGTGGCTCAGAGGTTAAAGCGTCTGCCTGCAATGCGGCAGACCTGGGTTCAATCCCTGGGTCGGGAAGATCCCCTGGAGAAGGAAATGGCAACCCACTCCAGTATTCTTGCCTGGAGAATCCCATGGACAGAGGAGCCTGGTGGGCTACAGTCCACGGGGTTGCAAAGAGTCAGACAAGACTGAGTGACTTCACTTCCTAACATGTGGCCGGGGGAGCAGCGCTGAAACACCACTGCTCTCTCAATTCCTGACTCCCTTCAGGGATCCAGAGGCCCAAGGACAGTGGACGAGAGTGCCACTTTGACACAGGCAGATGATTAGACACCAGATTAGACATGTCTGGGGGTGCTGCTGTGCTTAACCACCATCTGCCCTTCAGCAAAGCCAGCGTGTCCAAGTTATTGGGAAAGAACCACTGGGATAAATGAACTTGAAGAGCTTAATTTAACTGGTCACAGGGAAAATGCACTTTTTCCTTCTTGATTTCACATATTTATGTCCAACCAAAATGATCAGTTTAGTGACAGAATTAAGACATTCGATCTATGAACCCCAAAGTGATAGCATACCCTGCTGATTCACAACTGACCTTAGTATGCAGTAATATTCCTCATACCCAAAGGGACGTGCACCTGGGAAGATTTCACTTCTGTCAGACTCAACCTATCAGATTACGAAGAATCATGGTGTAAGAGAACTCAGGCCACAGTCTTAGAGGTCTCTTTCCTATTGAGGAAGAAGGAATTTCCAAAGACAGTTTACTGTGGAAGATCTTCCTCCTGGTAGAATAATGAATGTGATTCTGTGCTTGGGTAAGTATTCAATACATTGACAATGAGGAAAAGTTTGTCCTGTTGGAAAATTGGTGGTAAAGCTAAAAGCCCTGACTCAGCTAAAAGCTTGAACTATTTTGATAAACTAAATTGAAAATGTCTCTCTTAGGTCCTGATGTCTAAAAGTTATCCAATATAATCAAGTAACTAGCTTCCAGATCTCGTGACTGAGAAATGGGACATTTCCTGCCATATCAATAAACAAAACACTTCAGCTGCTGCTGCTAGGTTGCTTCAGTCGTGTCCGACTGTGCGACCCCATAGACGGCAGCCCACCAGGCTCCCCCCGTCCCTGGGATTCTCCAGGCAAGAACACTGGAGTGGGTTGCCATTTCTTTCTCCAGTGCATGAAAGTGAAAGTGAAGTCGCTCAGTCATGTCTGACTCTCCGCGACCCCATGGACTGTAACCTACCAGGCTCCTCCAACCAAGGGATGGCAGCCACTGCCAACACTGAGCTGGTGAGCCCTGACGGGAACACAGAAGGAAAAACACCTGCCATCTAGCAGCCATGTGATTGCAACCACTCCCAATGGCGAGCCCTCAGGAAGCTCGGAATGTGAAAATACAAGTGAGTCCAGACTCTTGCATCTTCCCATACATGGAAAAGCACTAAACTCCCTAATCGGGAATGTTGGTTTTCTTTAACTAACAATCATCTTTTGACATTCAGACTAACTGCTCTCAGTGACAAAACTTCTATATAACCTGGCTGTCCCCCCAAATCCCTTGCCTCCTTGGAGCTGCTCTCTCAAGGTAACTTGAAATATTGCCTCCCAGATTTAAGTTCTAAAAATTCTCACCAAATAAAACGTAATTCTCAAATTTAGGTTCTGAATATTTCTTAAGTCTACATGACGAAGTGTCTGACTTGAGCTAACCACTATAACAGAAAGTAACAATAGACAGAAAAACACATAAAGAAGTTTGGTTCATTAGGAAGGACTCTGCAATAATATCTTGAGGACACAGCATGGCTATTCATCCTAGTTTCCCAAAGATCCCCAAAGACCATTTACCAGGGTAACTGGGTACTGGGGAAAGATATCATTTGACACTGACTCTAAGCTAACAAATTCTTAGAGATTACAGAGGGGGCCTGGGGACGTGATATGATGAGTGACATTTTGTCCAAATCCACCTTGAATACAGCTTAGTGAGATCCCAAGCATATCCTGATTATTTCACCAGCCCCTGGATATATAGTTAAAATTAATATTTTTAACACTTAGAAAAATACTGGTCTGTAGGATAAGATGATCTTGTGGTAGAAAAAAACTCAAAGAAGATCCAAAGGTCCCTACCAAAATGGTAAAAAAAGAAGAAGAAGCAGAAGAAGCAGTACCAGTAGTCATGTGTGGATGTGAGAGTTGGACCATTAAGAAGGCTGAGTGCCAAATAATTGATGCTTTTGAACTGTGATTTGGAGAAGACTCTTGAGAGTCCCTTGGACTACAAGGAGATCCAACCAGTCCATCTTAAAGGAAATCAGTCCTGAATATTCATTGGAAGGACTGATACTAAAGCTGAAGCTCCAAACTTTGGTCAACTGACATGAAGGGCAGACTCATTAGAAAAGACCCTGATGCTGGGAAAGACTGAAGGCAGGAGGAGAAGGGGATGACAGATGATGAGATAGTTGGATGGCATCACTAACTCGATGGACATGCATTTGAGCAAACTCCAGGAGTTGGTGATGAACAGGGAAGCCTAGCGTGCTGCAGTTCATGGGGTCACAACTAGTCGGACACAAATGAGCAACTGAACTGAACTAATAGCATTCCTGGGTTAGGGGAGGAAGATACTCATATAAATTGTTGCTACTTGAAAGATGCAGGAGTGGTGATTCTTCAAAATAAGGATAATAATGCTATTCACCTCATAGAGATATTGCAGTCATTAAATGAGTTAATACATGTGCCTGGCACACTATAGCCACTTAATACAACTTAGCTACTATTTCCATAAATACTGATAATTATAAATTCTATTTTAGTCTGCATGGGGGTGTGCAGAGAACATTGAGATCTTGAAGAATTACTATAGATTAAGCATAATCAGTTAGCAATAGGCCCTGGAAAGCAGCCATTAACAGGGATTCTGGAATTTAGGTAAGAGAATGAAAAGTAAATCCTTCCCAATTCAAAGACTTTCCACCTCAAACTTCTCTTAGGGGTTCAGCAGTCTGGGCACATCAGGATATCTCCTCTGAGGTAAAGGAGATGTATGTATACACTGTACTTCACATCTCCTACTAAGAGGCCTTGGGACTGAGAAGTGGGGTGGCCTGTTTCAAGTGAGTGTTGAGGCTACCAGACCAAGATGGCATTTTCCTCCTCTTATGAATGCTCTGAAAAAACTTTCAAGAGCCAGGCCTGGGAGGTGGGGATGAACTGGGAGATGGGGATTGACATTATACACAACTGATACTATGCATAAAATAGATGGGCTTCCTAGTTGGTGCTGGGGATAAACAACCTGCCTACCAATGCAGAAGACCTAAGAGACACGAGTTCAATCCCTGGGTCAGGAAGATCCCCTGGAGGAGGGCATGGCAACCCACTCCAGTATTCTTGCCTGGAGAATCCCATGGACAGAAGAGTCTGGCAGGCTACAGTCCGTGGGATCGCCAAGAATCAGACATGACTGAAGCGACTTAGCATGCATGCTAAATAGATAATAAATAAGAACCTACTGTATAGCTCAGGGAACCCTACTCATTGCCCTGTGGTGACTTACAAGGGAAGGAAATCCAAAAAAGAGGGGATGTATGTATACACAGGGTTTCCCACATTGCTCAGTCAAGATCATTCTGCCAATGCAGAAAATGTAAGTTCCATCCTTGGGTCTAAAAATCCCCTGGAGAAGGAAATGGCAACCCCCTCCAGTATTCTTGCCTGGGGAATCCCAAGGGTAGAGGAGCCTGGAAGGCTGCAGTGCATGGAGTCACAAAACAGTTGGACACAATTTAATGACTAGGCAACAAATATGTATACGTATAGCTAATTCACTTTGCTGTACAGTAGAAACTAACGCAATATTTGTAAAGCACCTATACTCCAACAAAAATCAAAGTTTTAGAAAAGAGATAGGTCTGTTCATCATCTGGGTTTGCATTCACAAGTTCCATGGGATGGTAGTGAGCAAAGAAGCTGGTGTTAATGGGTGACCCCTCCCCAGGGGTGTTCCTCCAGGGCTCAGTAGAATGGGAGTAAGCGAAAACACCTGTCTCCTGAACGTTCCCTGGAAGGAATTTGACAGCATACTTTACAAACTGTTGTTGACTGAGGGTCTGACTTCTAATTAGCATGCATCTGAGTGTTGACTGAAATCCTCCAGGAAGCCCAAAACACCAGTGGACACTTTGGCCCATCTTCTCCCTCCAGCTCACTCCAACAATGTAACTAAGTCACCAGTATTGACTTCTCCTGTTGTGAGACCAACAGTCTTCTAGAAGAGGTAGTTCTATCCCCCTGGTTCCCAGCATGAAGATGCCCTGCAGCAGAGTTGCAACAGTCCATGTAGTGAGTGAGAAACTTTTGTTGCTTGTTACTACAGCATGACTTAGCATGACTTATGCTGACTGATACTCTCTCCTTAGAAGCAGTGTGCTCTGTGAAATGCTAAGATGGCTTCAGTTCAGGTCAGTTTAGTCACTCAGTCATGTCTGATTCTTTGGGACCCCATGAACTGCAGCACGCCAGGCCTCCCTGTCCATCACCAACTCCGAGTCCGTGATACCATTCAGCCATCTCATCCTCTGTTGTCCCCTTTTCTTCCTACCCTCAATCCCTCCTAACATCAGTCTTTTCCAAATGAATCAACTCTTCGCATGAGGTGGCCAAAGTATTGGAGCTTCAGCTTTATTTAGCATCAGTCCATCCAAAGAATACCTAGGACTGATCTCCTTTAGGATGGACTCGTTGGATCTCTTCCAGTCCAAGGGACTTGCAAGTCTTCTCCAAAACCACAGTTCAAAAGCATCAATTCTTCGGTGCTCAGCTTTCTTCACAGTCCAACTCTCACATCCATACATGACCACCGGAAAACCATAGTCTTGACTAGACAGATTTTTGTTGGCAAAGTAATGTCTCTGCTTTTGAATATGCTATCTAGGTTGGTCATAGCTTTCCTTCCAAGGAGTAAGCATCTTTTAATTTCATGGCTGCAATCATCATCTGCAGTAATTTGGACCCCCCCAAAATTAAGTTTCTCACTGTTTCCACTGCTTCCCCATCTATTTCCCATGAAGTGATGGAACTAGATGCCATGATCCTCGTTTTCTGAATGTTGAGCTTTAAGCCAACTTTTTCACTCTCCTCTTTCACTTTCATCAAGAGGCTTTTTAGTTCCTCTTCACTTTCTGCCATAAGGGTGGTGTCATCTGCATATCTGAGGTTATTGATATTTCTCCTGGCAATCTTGATTCCAGCTTGTGCTTCTTCCAGCCCAGCATTTCTCATGACGTACTCTGCATATAAGTTAAATAAGCTGGGTGACAATATACAGACTTGATGAACTCCTTTTCTTATTTGGAACCAGTCTGTTGTTCCATGTCCAGTTCTAACTGTTGCTTCCTGACCTGCATATAGGTTTCTCAAGAGGCAGGTCTAAGATGGCTTAGGCAGTATGTAATTACAGGGCCAGTTTGATGTGCTCTTCTGCAGGTGGAGAATCCAGTGAAAACCAATGAGTATATTATGCAATTTTTCCCATGTTATGATTAGAGAATTTAGAACCTAACCGAAAAATGTTGCCTCTCCTCTCTGAAGCTCCAGCCTCTGTCATTGTAGAGGTTATTATAAGCAGGAGAAGACTACTTGTCCCAGGGAAACCAGCAATAACTACATGGACTTGGAAGCTGAGTAAGCCACCTAACCATCCCACTGGATGAACAGGCAAGAGAGTCGCCATTTGCTAGACTCTTGCCAGCTGTCTTCTGGTTGGGTCCTACCAGGGAGCAATGAGTGGAACTCGGAAAGTGAGCAGGGAAAAGGACAAATGTGTGCTGTTTCTAGGTGCTGGCAGTATCTTTACAGCAAATAGTAATAGACATCTGTACGCTCTTGAGTCCGTAGACAGGTGCAGCCTTGCAGCATGGCGCTTCCTCCACAGGATGTCCTAGCCCCAGCTGTGGGGCCCTGTATTCCAGGACAGCTCCAGGTGGCTTCTGCTCTGCAGCAGTCCCGCTGGTTGGAGGCACTCTTGGCAGTGGGGAGAATGAGTTGTCCACTGTGGGTGAAACCACTTCCTCTTCTTTGTTTCTGCAGCCATAGGGATGGAAACCTTTTCCTCCAGCTATGATTCTTGGCATTGCCTGGTCTTCCTGATTTTATCTTCTTGACTGATTTCATGTTTTTGCAAACAATTCCCTGAATGAAATCCTTAAACATGTTTAGCTTGGTATCAGTTTTCCAGATTGGACTCCAAATGATATACTATCCATTTTAGAAGGCACATTCTAGTTCATTCCTGGTGGCGCAGTGGATAAGAATCTGCCAGCCAATGCAGAGGACATAGGTTCAATTTCAACCCCTAGTCCAGGAAGATCCCACATGCTGCAGAGCAGCTAATCCCATACACCACAACTCCCGAGCCCCTATGCCTAGAGCCTCCTCTCTGCAACAAGAGGAGCCTCCGCCAGCTCAGAAGCAGCCACAACGAGAAGCCTGCGCACCACACCAAAGCGTGGTCCCACTCGCCACAACCAGAGAGCCTGCACAAAGCCAGTGAACACCCAGTGCATCCAAAAATAAGCAAATAAATGAAATTATATATATATATATATATATATATATATATATTTTAAGCATATTCTGAATGCCCTCTCCTCTCAGAAGTCTTATCTGATCTCCCAGTGCAGTCTATGAACTATTCACAATTATGAGTCCCTTGGACTGCAAGGAGATCCAACCAGTCCATTCTGAAGGAGATCAGCCCTGGGTGTTCTTTGGAAGGAATGATGCTAAAGCTGAAACTCCGGTACTTTGGCCACCTCATGCGAAGAGTTGACTCATTGGAAAAGACTCTGATGCTGGGAAGGATTGGAGGCAGGAGGAAGAGGGGAAGACAGAAGATGAAATGGCTGGATGGCATCACCAACTTGATGGACGTGAGTTTGAGTGAACTCTGGGAGATGGTGATGGACAGGGAGGCATGGCGTGCTGTGATTCATGGGGTTGCAAAGAGTTGGACACGACTGAGCAACTGAATTGAACTGAACACTTTTTGATGAGAATACACACCACCTGACCTGCCTCTTGAGAAACCTATATGAAGGTCAGGAAGCAACTGTTAGAACTGGACATGGAACAGACTGGTTCCAAATAGGAAAAGGAGTTCATCAAGTCTGTATATTGTCACCCAGCTTATTTAACTTATATGCAGAGTACATCATGAGAAACGCTGGGCTGGAAGAAGCACAAGCTGGAATCAAGATTGCCAGGAGAAATATCAATAACCTCAGATATGCAGATGACACCACCCTTATGGCAGAAAGTGAAGAGGAACTAAAAAGCCTCTTGATGAAAGTGAAAGAGGAGAGTGAAAAAGTTGGCTTAAAGCTCAACATTCAGAACGAGGATCATGGCATCTAGTCCCATCACTTCATGGGAAATAGATGGGGAAGCAGTGAGAAATTTAATTTTGGGGGAGCTCCAAAATTACTGCAGATGATGATTGCAGCCATGAAATTAAAAGATGCTTACTCCTTGGAAGGAAAGCTATGACCAACCTAGATAGCATATTCAAAAGCAGAGACATTACTTTGCCAACAAAGATCCGTCTAGTCAAGACTATGGTTTTTCCAGTGGTCATGTATGGATGTGAGAGTTGGACTGTGAAGAAAGCTGAGCGCCAAAAAATTGATGCTTTTGAACTGTGGTGTTGGAGAAGACTCTTGCAAGTCCCTTGGACTGCAAGGAGATCCAACGAGTCCATCCTAAAGGAGATCAGTCCTGGGTGTTCATTGGAAGGACTGGTGCTGAAGCTGAAACTGCAATACTTTGGCCACCTCTTGCGAAGAGTTGACTCATTGGAAAAGACTCTGATGCTGGGAGGGATTGGGGGCAGGAGGAGAAAGGGACGACAGAGGATGAGATGGCTGGATGGCATCACCGACTCGATGGACATGAGTTTGTGTAAACTTTGGGAGCTGGTGATGGACAGGGAGGCCTGGTGTGCTGCGATTCATGGGATCTCAAAGAGTTGGACATGACTGAGCTACTGAACTCAACTTACCTGAACACTTTTTGAACATCTTTTGATGTTTTTAGTTTTCCATCTTGTATAGAATTCACTTATTTTATCCCATTTGATTTCCCATAGATGGTAAATACAATGAAAGCAATCACTGCGTTGCAGTCATCGCTTTATCTCCTGCAGCAACTAGCTCAGTACCATGAACTCAGCTGATGTTCTAAGAAAATATTATTTGATTTAACTTGCTGTTCCAATCTGTAACCCTAAGATCTTACCATTATCATCAGCCATCAAGATTGTATTGCCTTGGCTGTACTGTCTTGGTTGTACTCATAGTGAAGATTAAATTTGGAGGTTAAAAAAATAACTGAGGTTAAATTACAAAAAAATGTTGTATTCATAGTTCCCCAAACTGAAATGGAAGTATTTGTATACGTTATTTCCTTCCTTGTACTCATCCATCTATACATATAAAACAGTGCTGTCTGAAAACATTCAGCTCATTTTAACTTTATGTTGATGATGAGAAATAGGAATTGATACACTTTGAGTACACACAGTGTTAAAAGGCAGAGTTTGGGCTCCTATCCAAAATAGTAACTTAAAGTCAAGTATTCTTTCTCACCTTTTGTCTAAAGTTGGGGTTCTGGAAAGTCAAAGTTCATATTTCTCTAAGTTATTTCTCCCTGCGAACAAATGCCACCATTAGACAACCAGATTTCCATGTTTTATGCAAAGGTACAAAATAACAGATTATTTTTTATTCCTCTTTCCTATGAAATAAAGGGGGAAATGACCATTTAATTCTTCTGGCTTAGAGAATGTGGACAATCGTGTTGTCAATTTCACAGTTCATTGCTTGAACATTTATTAGATTAGCACTGGTTTAGAAACGCACCACCGAGCCTCCCCATAGCTTGGCAGTCACTTTTTGATTGCTTTTTGGAATTGCACTGCCTGTTCTCCCGAGACTATGACCAAGGTTTAGCGAGTTAAAACTGAAATGCTGCAGGCAGAAACTGAATCCAATCCAGGCAAGGCTCAAGTTATTACTTTTTCCCGCCTGCTTATTGTTCAGTTTTTCACTGGTGCCACTTCTTGTCTGGGGGGCTGATGTTATAGAAGCAGATCTCTTTTCTCAGAGCAACATTTGTGTCTTGCTAGAGAGGGGAGACTCATTCCATCACTAGCCCTGTATTGGCCCCCAAGCATCTGAAAATATAGCTCCCGTAACTGATCTGGGGTTTGGCTGGAAAAGACTTGTTCTGTGGCCAAGCTATACAAAGTGCTATTTGAAGGGTACTGTGAATGTCCAGGCAAAAGTGCCATTCTCTACACTACACCTCTTGTTTTACATTGTGGTTGATGCCTAAATTCCACCAAGAAGTCATTTTTCCCTTTCCGTTGGGTTTTTGAGTCCTTATTCCTGAGAAATTATCATGCTGATTTTGCTCGTCTGATCATACTCAGCCCTCCTATCTGAGCAGGTAGTTTAGGCTCTAGAACCCGAAGCTGTGGATGCTGCCTAGTGGTGAATCCCCCAGCAACGGGCGTCACTATGGCACTGTTGACATCATTGCTATTATTAGATGTGCTTTGTTACCCAGATCAGCTAATCGGGATGGCTGACCGCTATCACACACATGCTATTCTAGGTTTATTCTAGACACTACTTTGCTATTTAATCACTGTAACCACACTATGAAATAGGTACTAATATTTGCCTCAGTTTTAAGGGTGAGGAAATGGAGCCAGAGACTTAAAGCAGCTTTCCCAAAGCTAAATGCCTAGAAAGGAGCAAACCCAAAATTCCACTGTTGACACCCTTAATACTGCAAGAATTGAAGGGAGCTGCTGCAAGATGCGTCTACCAGACATGTCACCTGCTCCTGTGAGAGTATCTCCCATATAGCCTACCTGAAAAACACTGAAAGAAACTCGTCTAGACAAAAGGGGAAATTCAAAGGCTTGTGTCATGGAGGAGAGGTATAGGCCCCCTTTCTTTCCCAAACTTTCAGAATAGGGCACATAATATCTGGAAGAGCCTGGTGTCAACTGGAAAAAAAAAGCATGATGTGGGAGTTATGATTTAAATTCTATTTGGGGCAAAATGATAACTACAGCCTGGGAGACAGCATTTCAGATTGGTCTGAGAAATGACTCCAAAGAGGCAGGGGAAAGGTCAGTATATATGTGATTTTGGTGAAAGGAGAATGCATACAGTCAAGCACACATTTTTACAGAAGGTTACTGCTAGTCACAGGGAGCAGATGTTGCCATGAAGGATTTTAAATATGAGGCAATATAAGTATTGAGCTCGTAATATTTTACCCTGAAAATATCTAACTATCTGAAGACCTGTTCTGTCAGTCTTTCCCAGAGCACAAGGTGTCTCATTCCTGATCTCCACCCTGAACACCTTTCAGGGGGTGTTGGCAGTCAGTGGTCAGAGCAGATTGGGATTTAGTCCTTGCAGAGGTAGATGTCCAGTGCCAGCTTGTAGCTGGCACTGGGCTGAGCACTCCTGAAGGCAGAGGTGCATTGGGAATACGGTTCTTGGTGTTCTCTTTGTTCATAGCCAGTGTGTGCAGTGGGTGACTCCTTGGGGGTGTGTTTAGGTTTGTGCACAACTTCCAGCCCTCACCCATAGATCTCTCCTCTGCTCCACCACTCAAGGAAGCACACTGGAAATTAAGTGAATTAAGTTATGTCTTTGGACCAAATAACTCTGGAGTGTTCTGGTGCCCCACTGGGGCTCTAAGGCTCCCTGCAGGATATCTAGGGAATGTGGTCATACCTACCTCAAGAGAGCTCTGGACAGAAAAATGGGAGTGAGTAGAGGACAGAGGTATGACTGTGCAAACCCAGATCTTGCCGACACATTTCAGACAAGGTAGAGAAGAGCATGGACATGTCATTTCCCCAGATGCCCAGCTTGGCAAACCCAGGCTCAACTGCCAGACTCAGGCTGCAGAAGGCGTCCAGGCAACCATTGCTTCTGAGTGGGGACTGAGCCTGGGCTGACAACCAGGAGGGCAATGTGGCTGGTGGAGCACAATCAGTAGCCATCTCTCTGGAGACCAGTCTGGCTCTCGAGTCTCCTCTTCCCTTTCTCTCCCATCCCACCTTTTCTGTTCTCATCACCTTCCATCTCAGCAGCCACTTCCCAGGATCAACAGTGGTGATGGTGGGGGCCTCAGTCATCATGTTGTAACCTGCCAAGTTCCAACGTCATGTCCCCTGGGGGAAATTATAACAGCCTGAAATGTGCCACAACATGAAATATGAAAGCACATGAAATCAGTAAACTGGAATTCAGAAATTTAGTTGGGATGCTTTACTGCACGTTTTGTTCATCCAAACAAGTGTATCTCTCTGTTAGCATGAGGTAGAGGGGGAAAACCTACACTATGCTTCTCCATCCTCAACTTCCTGGATTTTCCAGGGAGGAATCTCAGTCCTTTTCCAGTCTGTCTGGACTTCTTTCCAATCTTCCCATTTCCCTCCTGCTCTTACCTAACCCCACCCCTTCCCTTTTTCCTTTTTATATTCCTTTCACTTTCCACGTCACCTCTCTTTTAAAACTGGTCTGTGATGACTAATGAAAATGACAAAGCAGAAATCTGACTAAAAGTGACTCCCTCCCTTCTGCTCTTTTCCCAGAGAGCTGGAATATGCATGTAAATATTTTTCTTTTCCCACAAGGCTTGTGCATGTTTAGTTGGACGTGATTTCATGCTGTGGAAAAGCTTTGACAGGCAGACGCTGTTAACCAAACTCCTCAGTTGCCTGTAGGTTTTACAGTGGTGGATTTTTAGGAGAAAAATGATAAGAAGTGACATGAATTTGGAAAGGATACTCCTATATAATAACCTGTTACCATACAAAATAATGTCTAACAAATAACTGCAAAGCCCAATATAGTCAATGATAGTTGAATTTTGCTCGTTCAGCTGCAGATCAGTTACAAGGTGGCTGATCCAGGCTGGGATGAGCTGGGCTCCAAGCTGCAGGCTGCTTCTTGTTCTGTTCTAAATGTTCTTCCTCATCCTTGGATCAGTGGGATTCTTGGGAAATGTTCTTCACATCGAAGAGACAGAAGTCCAACTGGCCAAGCACAGTTCAAGCTTCTGTTTACATCATGTCTTGTAACATCCCACTGAGCAAAGCATGCCCCTGGCCTAACCCTACATTAAGGGGTTGGGAAGGATACCTTGCTTCTAGCAGGAGGAACTGCAAAGTCACACAACAAAGGGTGTGAGGATGAGGAAGGCTGAAGACACCGGGCCACTGAATTCAATCAACCACTCCTAGGACAGCAGCGGCTGTATTTAAAGCCATGAATAGCCAGGACTTAGAGGAAACCTTCACTCTGATAAACTCTGGTGGCATAAGGAGCCCTCCTGAGGCAGAGGCAGGGGGTGTGAAGGGAATTCAGCACAGGAGTGGCCCAGGGCCAGAAGACACGAGTGAATGCTCTTTACTTCTCACAAGGGATCTCTTTCCAGGACACCATCTGCCTCTTTTTGTAACTTTCAGCCTGTCATTTGTCTAACTAGAGCCTCCATTTTTCACCTGTAAAATGGGCACAAGGAGGGAGAGAAGACAGAAAGAACTGCAAGACCTCTGAGTTACCTTCAGACTTAGGAGGTTAAGATTTTGAAAAAATGTATTTAAAACAGCCTTACTTCCCTTGCCCCTTTCTCCCAAAGCTACATTCACCTAACAACACGTCAATCCAACTTTCTACCTGCTCCACACCTGAAGCCAGACCAGCTCGGTGTCCTGAAGGGAACCACACAGCAAGCTTGGCCGGCCTACCTCAAACTCAGGACCAAAAGCTCCAATGGGCTCTTACTGCTACTGGACAGCTGTTCTATAATCTGCTATTACTTGTACTTTATCTCTATTCACATTTTCAATATTTCTTCTTTGCCTCATGATCACTGGATGACCTTACTTTATAACTTTGTAGACAATACAGAAATAATTTTAAAAATACCCCATCTCCCTCCTCCTCCAGTTTCACCAATGGATCTACAGATGTATTTAGCTGCCCACGGCTGACAGAAGTAACTACAGCCAGATGTGTGAAGTTCATGTAACATGTTGCTGCTGCTGCTGCTGCTGCTAAGTCGCTTCAGTCGTGTCCGACTCTGTGCGACCTCATAGATGGCAGCCCACCAGGCTCCTCCGTCCCTGGGATTCTCCAGGCAAGAACACTGGAGTGGGTTGCCATTTCCTTCTCCAATGCATGAAAGTGAAAAGTGAAAATGAAGTTGCTCAGTCATGTCCGACTCTTAGCGACCCCATGGACTGCAGCCCACCAGGCTCCTCCGTCCATGGGATTTTCCAGGCAAGAGTACTGGAGTGTGTTGCCACTACCATCTCCGCGTGTAACATGAGTAAGAAATAAACCTTTGTGCTCTGTTTGCCACCGTGATTTTGGAGTTGTTACTGCAGGACTGATGCTGAAGCTGAAACTCCAATACTTTGGCCACTTGATACGAAGAGCTGACTCATTTGAAAAGACCCTGATGCTGGGAAAGATTGAAAGCAAGAGGAGAGGGGGACGACAGAGGATGAGATGGTTGGATGGCATCACCGACTCAATGGACATGAGTTTGAGTCATCTCTGGGAGTTGGTGATGGACAGGGAAGCCTGGTGTGCTGGAGTCCATGGGGTCACAAAGAGTCGGATACAACTGAGAGACTGAACTGAACTGAACTGCAGGGTAACCTAAGCCGACTGATACGTGTGTCGTCTTAAATATCGCACAATCTAAAAATTGAAAATTACGTTTTATTCGAAGAGAATTTTTAGAACTTCAAGCCCGGGAAGCAGAATCTCAATTAAGCCTGCGAGAAGTGCCCTGAGGAATTGCTTGGGGTTGGGGTTGGGGGTTGGGGTGGAGGGGGAGCCAGGTTATATAGAAATTTTGTAACAAAGAGCAGGTAATCTGAAAGTCAAAAGATTACAGTAAATTACGGAAAACCATATATTCCAAGCTGGGAAATGCAGGAGTCTGGGCTCACTGAAGTCATTCTTTCGAGAGGCTCCTCAGCTAGCTGGGGCCGGTATTCTGTTTTCACATCCTGGGCTTCCTTAGAGCTTACCGTGAGGAGTGGCTGAATTCTGATGGCTGCTAGGTGGCAGGCATTGTTTCCTTCCTGAGTTCCTTCGGGCCTCACCTGCTCACTCTCATCACCTGCTCACTCTCAGTGGTCGCTGCAATTTTTAACAACTGTGACATCCTTTGTTTACTGATATGGCAGGAAAGATTCCATTTCTGAGCGTTTTCTTTTAGCTTATCAGACGAATACAATGAGAGTGACTTTGTCATGGAAGAGTCCATAATCTAGAGTTAACAGACCTCCGTTTGAAATGTAGATCTGACATTGGATTTGTTACCTTGGAAATATCACTTGACCTCTGGACCTCATTTTCCTTGCTTGTAAATTGGAATTAATAAAATTTCATATTTTAAAACTACGGTTATTATTTTTCTACCATAATCAATAATAGCAATTCTACTTTTGCTCTCTTATTACTGAACTATCAGGCACTGGGGCCAAGCACCTTCCATGGGTTTAATCTTCCCCACAGTGTCATGAAGTAGGTTTATTACCTCCATTTTACAGATTTAGAACTCAAGGCCTTGCAGTGTTAAGTATTCTGGCCATGGTTACATAGGATATAGTAGACCCAGGGGACTTCCCTGGTGGTCGAGAGGTAAGACTTTGACTACCAGTGCAGGGGGCCTGGGTTCAGTCCCTGGTCAGGGAACTTGATCTTGTACACAGTAAGGAAGATCCTGCATGCCTTAACTAAGACCTGGTGCAGCCCAATGAATAAATAGAAATAAATATTAGAAAAAAAAAAGAAAGAGTAGACACAGGATGTTTGCTGAAGCTAGAACTATCAATCCTAGCAAGTATTTAAACTTTATACATAGGAAGGAAAGCCCCCAAAAGGGAATTTATAAACTCCAATGCACATACTTTAGAGATTTAATATTTGTAAGATCCATTTTTCTTAATTAGCTTGCCTAACACAATGGCACCCCACTCCAGTACTCTTGCCTGGCAAATCCCATGAACGGAGGAGCCTGGTGGGCTGCAGTCCATGGGGTCGCTAAGAGTTGGACACGACTGAGCATCTTCACTTTCACTTTTCGCTTTCATGCACTGGAGAAGGAAATGGCAACCCACTCCAGTGTTCTTGCCTGGAGAATCCCGGGGACCGGGGAGCCTGGTGGGCTTCCGGCTATGGGGTCGCACAGAGTCGGACACGACTGAAGCGACTTAGCAGCAGCAGCAGCAACACAATGACACCGTGCATAGGTGAGAACTACATACATAACATTTGATTTGTTTCTATTTTTTAAAAAGGTTTTCCTGCTTTTGGTCACTAGATGGTGCTCGAGGCTAACAGCCTCTCCCAAGCTGTCCCTGCTTGGCCGTGTAAGTCACTCTCCAGCACAGCAGTGCCAGGTATTCTGGCCCTTTCGCAAGAGGCCTCACACCTTCCTCACACCGGAGGGCCTGAGCTGGAAGAGCTGATCAACATCCACGGGGTTCCTGGCATCTGGAGACCTAGGCCAAACTGGGACTATATTCGAACCCTTTCCCATAAATTTGTTAACATTTTTCCAAACCAAAT
This sequence comes from Nanger dama, assembly GCA_917880005.1. Classification (NCBI taxonomy): domain Eukaryota; kingdom Metazoa; phylum Chordata; class Mammalia; order Artiodactyla; family Bovidae; genus Nanger; species Nanger dama. The sequence continues at coordinate 3,245,053 of CAKJTW010000040.1, forward strand.
AAATTTACCTTGGAAACTCCAGTTTTGAAACTTCCAGCCCAGAAATGACATGCCTGTCCACCTCTGGCCAAGACAAATTATCACAAGTGTTACCATTGAATGCAATGGAATAGGTATTTATTGGGCTTCCCAGGTGGCTCAGTGGTAAAGAATCTGCCTGCCAATGCAGGAGATGCAAGAGTTAAGGGTTCGATCCCTGGGTCAGAAGATCCCCTGGGGTAGAAACAGTAACCCACTCCAGTACTTTTGCCTGGAAAATTGCATAGACAGAGGAGCCTGGCGGGCTACAGTTCATGAGATCACAAAAGTCAGACACAGCAGAGCACATGCCCACAGAGAGGCATTTATGCAATTTAAACTTGCCAGTTTACCATTACATTAAAGATTGACTCTACTACTCCAGCATGGCTCACTGTGAGCAAAACCCAGGAGCTTATTTAAGATGCAGAATTTCAGGATCTGCTCTGGACTCACTGGCGGATCAGAGTCTGCCTTTGAATAAGACTGGTGATATGTGGGATCACATTTCAGTTTGAGAAGCTCGCAAGAGTCACTAGCCCATTGTGGTCTTCCTATAAAAAAATTTTTTTAAATGTCTCGTTGCAGGCAGATGAAACCATAAAGTTCTAAACACAGCAAAATTTCAGTGCCCACTAGCCAAGGGCTCTTGTGCTGGGGTTTAATCTGCACATTACACAGTGACCTTGATGATTGATTTTTTGATGGTCATCTTCTTTTCTCTCTCTCTTCTCTCTCTCTCTCTCTCCTTCCCACCTTCCATTCTTCCCTCTCTCTTTGGTATATGTGCCAAAGATCCACCATCATATACTTGTATAATAACTGTTTAACCAGTATGCAACAGCTTACCTTAAAAATGAGGGAGAGGGTGGGATGATTTGGGAGAATGGCATTGAAATAGGTATATTATCATATAAGAAACGAAGTGCCAGTCTATGTTCAATCCAGGATGCAGGATGCTTGGGGCTGGTGCACGGGATGATCCAGGGAGATGATGTGGGGTGGGAGGTGGGAGGGGGCTTTGACATTGGGAGATCGTGTACACCTGTGGCTGATTCGTGTACAGTATTATAACGTAGAATAAAGTATTAAAAAAAAAAAAGTGTCCCTGAAAAGCACTTTTCAATTTTAAGCTCCTTGGAATATTGATGTTTTATCCATTAGCCCTGATAATCAAGAGCCAATTTTATACTGAATCCTGGAATAAACATACACCCACTGACTTCCTTGGTGGTCCAATGGCTAAGACTCTGCATTCCCAATGTAGGAAGTCTAGGTTCAATTCCTGGTCAGGGAACTAAGAGTTTGCATGCCACAAATAAAGATTCCACATTCTGCAAAGAAGATCCAAGATCCCATACACCATTACTGAGACCTGGTGTGGCCAAATAAACAAAAAAATAAATATTTTTTAATAAATAAATTAAATTGTAATACAACATATACTACTTACAAACTTACACTGCAAAAAGGATGATGAGAATTGATTACATATCCAGCTCTTCCCTGCCACGACATCATGCGTGTGTGCTCATTTGTGTCTCACTCTTTGAGACCCTATGGACTGTAGCCCCCAGGCTCCTCTGTCCATGGCATTTTTCAGGCAAGAATACTGGAGTGAATTGCCACTTCTTATTCCAGGGGATCTTTCCCAACAAGGGATCAAATCCTCATTTCTTGTGTCTCTTGCATTGGCAAACAGTTCTTTACCTCTGAGCTACCTGGGAAGCCCCATCACATTCACATCAACTTGCATATTCCTTTAAATGTTTTGGGGTCTTGTTGGAAAAAAAGCAATGAAATATCCCTGATGGTCTTTGCTTTAACTCTCATCTTGTTCTTCCTAAGCCTTTTCTGTCTGATGCCGAGCATCTGAGGACTAAGGTAAAGGCCTGGACTGGGCCAGTCTTCTCCTTGGATCATTGCAGGGATAGTGACCTTGGTTTCATGTGCCTCCAAAAAGAGAGTAAAGTATTACCTAAAAGAAGAAGAGTTATAGAAGGGTAAGATGGGCCTAGAGGAGCACAGGTGAAGAGGCATCGATAGACGGGGAGAGAGAAGACAGGAAGGGGCAGTGGGAAGGTAGGAGGAAGGAAGAGTGAAGAAGAACTGAGAAAAAGTGCTGATGATACAAGGTAATAACAATTAAAATTAAGGGTAAAAATAATATGCCCCATCTCCTGCAGAATTAAAACCAGGGCCCATAACCTCTCCTCTTCACATTTCCCCAAACTCTCGATTTTATCTCCCCCTCCCCCTGCCCCCAGCACCCATGCCAAATTTCCTCATCACTGGGGCCACGCCTCCTCAGCCCCCAGAAATCCCACGCTGCTATGGCCACCCCGCCTCACCTCAGCCTGGGAGCACTGCCAGCAGGCTCTGGCTACAGGGATTTCGCATTAACCTTATCTGTGTTGCAAAAGGCTTCCCCCAAATATCTACCTGGCCCACTTCCTTCCTTAGTGTAGTTTTCTGTTCAAAATCTCTCCTCAGGTCCACCCTACGGATAACTTTACAAACACACCTCCTCCACCCACCCTTAATCCTGCTTTATTTCCCTGTTCACCCTTTATCACCTCCTGACAATTCACACATCTATTTGTTTCGTTCTCTGACTTGCTGGACCAGAATTCGAGTTCTAGGAGGCCTTGCTTTGCTCGCGATGGGATCTCCAGCACCGAGCACAGTGGCTGATGCAGAGTCAGGGGCATCAAACCTCATACAGGTGAGCGAGGGTTTGCCGCATCCTTCTAAGTCCGCTGCAATCACCAACCTGTTTAACCTTCACCAGAACCCTGTGAAGCCAGGGGTTGTACTGAAGAGGAACCTGAGGCACCAAGAGAGGAGGTAGCCTGCCCAGGGTTTCTTTGTTTGAGTTTTTCTCTGACTTGGCCTTGACCAATCTTTTTTCTGGTACAGGGCAAGGGTGAGAACGCTACAGGTCACTCACCAAATCCAGCGTGCCATCTTGTTTTTGTAAAGAAAGTTTTAGTGGAAGGCAGCCAGGTCCACTTTTTACATATTGTCTGTGACCGCTTTCTGGCTAAAATGTTAAGAGTTGAACGGTGTGACAGATACCACGTGCCCCGAAACGTATTCACTATCTGACTTTTATAAAAATGTTTGCTAACCCTTGTTTTTGAAAGTAACCCATCAGGAAAGCAAAGCCAAATCACTGGTCATCTGCTTGAATGTAGTGGCTCAATAACTGTTTGATCATGTCTTTAGGTATTCAGATGAATTGAGGGAAAAGAACTCCAGTCTTGGATTTAATAAGTGTGTGCTCTCATCTCCATTCTGTTGCTAATTAGCTCTGTGATCTTAGGTCATCATTTCTTGTTTCTGGATCTGTTTTCCCCACAGATCTGTTATCCCACAACAATAATGTCTGCATGCTAAGTAGCTTCAGTCGCAAGTTTGTAGCTCTTTGTGACTCCATGGACTATAGCCCGGCAGGCCTGTCTGTACATGGGATTCTCCAGACAAGTATACTGGAATTCATTGTCACGCCCTCCTCCAGGCGATTTTCTCCACGAGGGATTGAACCTGAGTCTCTTACATCTCCTGCTTTGGCAGGCAGGTTCTTTACCACCAGTGCCACCGGGAAAGCCCAACAACAGTAGTATGATAACAGTAATAATAGCTCTTGCTAAATGCCAGGCTGTCTTCTTGGCATTTTACTGTAAACTAATAGTGTTTAATATTTGAGTTGGGCTTTCGGTAAACAGACTGACTCTACGTATGGTAGAAGTATGCTTCCGCACCCACTGGGAAATAAGTATAGCTATGGACTTGCTTTGGTGAATAAAGTGTTAGAGGAAGTGGCACAAGTTTGACTCAGACTCGAATAGCCTGTGCACACATTTCTTCATTCTTTCTACCATGGCAACCAAAAGTGTTTCAAGAAGTGGATATCATGTCAGTTGGGTCTCAGAGTGTGGATAATGCAGAGCAGAACCCCTGGTTTTCCCTCATAGAGCATAAGTATTTAGTATACCTGGGTTTTTGTTGTTTGTTTCTAAGCCACCGAGATTTGGAACTGTTTCTTACTGAAGCACCAGCTAGCCTGTCCTGACTAATAACACAACCATTAAGATTCTCTTCAGGTCAAATTCTGACGTCTTAAAAACAAAACTCTTTCCCTCCTCAGGGGTAGGATCTTCATTGTTTTTGTCAAGGAAAGATGACTTGTGTGTGTATTGTGGGTAAGGAATGGCAGAGCGTACAGGGGAGAGGGACAAGGAACAGGAGCGGGATAAGATTCTCTCTGAATGACGATGGTAGCAATCCGGATTGCCCTGTTGTCATTTCAGTTATAGTTTTAGGCAAGCTTACCCCCAAATATCTGCTCCTGTGGCCACTTAAAAATTCTATCCCTGCTCATTCCTTGGGTAAGACAGTGAAAGCTCTTATTAGAACATGCATCCACGCAAGTGCATGCAGGTACATTGTTTTCTGAAGGGTGGAGAGTTAAGTTATTAGCCCTCACAATAAAAGTCAATGTGTCAAGTTTTATTCCCTGGAAGGCAAATGGAGGGGGCCTAAGAGAGGTATAGTTTGCAAAGGAATCTGGGGGAATGTTCACATATACACATTTCCTGCAAATAGAGAACCCAAATCAGCCAGGGAGTACAACCTTTCTGGGGTTGAGGGAGAACTCAAAAAGAAAGAAGGAGGAAGAGGAGGGAAGAGACACACAACTGTAATCGTCAGTCAGACCCAGGATTGATATGAGTTTTAAGATGAAGAATGTGAAAGAGAGAAGTTGAGAATTTTGTTATTTTTGTCAGTTCCACTTTTAAAGGTTCAGATTGGCACCGACATAGGTGAGGGGTGGGCAACAAATATTGTTTGAATTGTAAGCATGCTGTGTCATCTCCATAAGCCATTTTTTTCCTTTCCCTTTTTCCAGCAGAATGCCATCAGTCTGCATGCTTCAGTTTATAGTACAAGGACTTCTGGTGGGCACAACAGTCCTCTGGCTCACGTTGGTAAACTTTCACCACATTTGGACATTGGGTGGAGTTATTTTACAAGTTGACGGAGTTTTGCAGTCTTCTAGAATGGGCAACTCATGTCTGTTTTAAGATGCATCATAGGCCACCTAAACTGTTGGTGGCCTTTTGTGTGATCACTAAGCATAATATACCTTGTGCTCTGTCGTGTCTGACTCTTCGTGACCCAACGGACTCTAACCTGACAGACTCCTCTGTCTATGGGATTTTCCAGGCAAGAACACTGGAGTGGGTTGCCATTTCCTTCTCCAGGGGATCTTCCTCACCCAGGGATTGAACCTGTATCTCCTGTGTCTTCAGCACTGCAGGCAGATTCCCTACCCGCTGAGCACACTGGGGAACCATGTGACCAGTACAGACAAAGCTAAATGGCAGCCACATTAGAAGGCCAGGAGTCTGGGGAGGTGATGAGCCATGTGACTGTGTGAGCAGCTGCCCTGACCCCCAGTACGGCAATAACAGCAAGCGTGTCCTGAGCACTGACTCTGTGCCAGCCCACCATCCTCCTCTGAGAATGCTGGCCACCAGGCCCCACGTTGCACAGATTCCAAGGGACCACCAACTCCTGCCAATGGCTACATGGGTGCTCTTCAGACAGAATGCAAAGTGAATGTTTTCAGGGAGTGGTACAAATTGGTGATCTTCTCCATCCCTAACCTCTTATGAGCATCTCATCTCCCAGATTTCCTGGAGATTGGCAAGCTTTTGCAAGCAATAGACCAAGTTTACAAAGCCAACTCTCTGGCATGAAGGCAGGAGGGAGTGGGGTCTCCCAAGAAGCTGAGTGGGTGGGAAAATATGTCCTGAGACCTTGCACTCATGTTGTATGAGAGACAAAGGAGGCTCTGGGGCTAGAAGGTGATAAAGGACTTTGGAAAGAGCAGGAACTTCCTCCTTCTGCACAGACAGAGGCGGGGACCTCCTTGGGAAAAGTCTCAGAGTCAGGAAACCACTAATATTTCAAGGTATACATGAGTAGCATATATGGTTAACAAATTTCAGGAATTTAGAGGAATGAGAAAGATTTGTGGGCTAAATAATGTTATTTCTTCCAGTGTTCTAATTATTTTGTTTTTTTACTTTGAGTGTATATTGCTTTTATAATCAGAGATGGCAATAGCTATTTCTTTTGACAAAATTAACTCAAGTGTGCTGAAAAAAAGAGGTAGCAATATAAAATACACCATCAATTCTTTATTAATTATTTACACTGATTTTAATGACAATAATTACACACACATATATAATTATATAGTAATTATAATTTTGAAATAACATTAAATTAATAATTAAAATAGTTAATTTATACTAATTATTGGGAATGCTAAGAATGAATGAGCATTGGCTATGGCATGGGATGTATTCATCATTTTCCAGATGTGTATGGAAGGGTAGAAGGTATTTCTGGCATCTGGACCATCAGGATATGTGAGCTTCTTGCTTCCAAAAGTCTGTCATATCATGTGAACATCTGTGCCTGGCATATCCAGCCCCTTAGTAATTATTAACTGAACTGAAAAGCAGTTTTGCTATCCAGTAAACCTCTGGTTTGAAGTAAGTTTTTTATTATGAAAATTTGTTTCCCTGACCCTCCAGTGTTACTTTGATGTGTTCTGGTTTGAGATTCAGAGACCTGACTGCTACCCAGATTTCAAGCTGACAATCTTTGGAACATCTAGTATGTCCATTTAGAAATGTGAGCTTTCAAATCAGCAAGATTTTGCCTTAGTTGTTTGAACTTGTAATGCATTCCATAGCAAAGAGAAGAATCCCTGTCATGTATGAAGCCCTGGGCAGCTAGAAGTTTTAGCTTACATTATTCTCTTGTGGGGCAGAATTTCTTTATATCCATATACACATGAAAAATGTGGAAAATGACATTTCATGTCCCTTTTTCCCTTGCATTTCCCCAACTTCCTCTGGCCCCTGTTTTTGTAATTATAGATGCTTTGTAAAGTGCTATTTATAGGGAAGGTATCATATAAAATGAAGTTGTCATACATGTGGCTCTACTATTGCAATGTCAAACATTTTGAGCCTGAGGAATACAGATTTTTCAGCAAATGAAAATGAAATGAACAAAATGCTTTTGATTCATTTCAGTAACACTGGCAAGTGATCAATAGCACCATGAGGTGGGAAAACCATGCTTAATTTCCTCTACAACATGGATCAGAAATGTAAAAATAAATATTAGGTCTGAAACGGTAGTAACTTCTGAATATGAAACTAAAAGGAAACTTGAATTCATTTAACCTTTACATAGATGAGAAAACATACCTGATGCCTACATAGGTCAAAGGTTTTGCTGAAAATCATTCAGGTAGTGGAAGAGTCAAGTTCAAAACCCTGGTCTCTGAGTTCCCAGCTAAGGATTTGTTTTGGTACATTATATTACCTTAGTCTACCTGCAGCAAGAGTTTGAGGTCATACAGCCTCTCTTTTCCACTAGGATGTGCTTCATAGCAGTATGAACCTTAACAGGGATAGGCTTCCAATCTTTGTAAGTTGTATAGAGGGCACTGGGAAAAGAAATGCCATCCTGCTGGCTAAACCCACATGATAGAAAAAATGAGGAAGAATTTCATAAAAAATGAAAAATATGAAGACTTTGGGTTATAAGAAGCACTAATATCAAAGCTTTGACTTATGCTCATAAACATTGCCAAGCAAACTTTTTATGTTCTCAATTCTACCTCTTCACAGACTGAAATGTTCACTAGTTGGATTCCATTTCAAAGTTAAAATTCCAATTCGATGAAGTTGCGATGAAGATCTGAGTTGACTCTTGTTGTATGACCTAAGTTTTCTATCCATGCCAACTTTTTCATTTTTATGCGTTGTGCACTAATGATAGCTTCTTTTCCCCTTGAAGTTTAACTCCATAAAATATCCTCTATAACTGTTCTACTTGTCACAGTCCAAACAATTCTCCAATCAAATAGTCCTGCTTAGCACAATACCTCCTCTCAGAAAGCCAAAAAAAATAGATATGGGGCAAACAAAGTGCAGCTGTGTTGAAGCTGTTTTAGAGCCCGCCAGTGTACAGCCTACCAATGAGGGGGGCGGGCAGTGGGTGGGGGCGGGCAGTGGATGGGAGCAAGCAGTGGGTGGGAGCGAGTGTAGAGACCCACAGAGTCATCCAAAGAAAGAGCAATCATTTTGGTTTCAGAAACAAAGTTAAGGAGTGCCTTTTTTTCAAAAGATACTTGAGATAAGAATGTGAATAGTGATCTGATGATACAGGCTACAGCAGCAGGGCTGCCCAGGGAGAAAAGCCTGTCTTATCAGGAAATGTTAAGCTGTTCCACAGAGATTGTTAGCTGCCCAGGGAGAAGCACTCTAGGAGTCTCTGCGACTTTCTGAGGTGTCCATTAGGTGGACGAGGGTGTCTTACCAGCCCTGTAAGACCCAAGGAGTCAGTCCCATTGGCTTAGCCAGCAAGTCTTAACATCCCTGAAACTGGCTTCATACCGTCAGGAAGTTAATTCTTTAGTGGTCAAGAAAAAGAAAGGGATCTTGTTCGGGCACAGGGGAGTCTGGAGCTGGCTAGTGTAAATGGCCTGAAGCTAAGGAAGAGAGTGTTTTACAATAAGCCATTGATGATACAGAATGTCAGATTGAGGCAGAGATGATATGAATGAAAACCATGGATGGGTTGCAAGACAGAGCAGAATGGGATTATGTCAAGTGCCCCCAATACAAATAGTGTTCTGACTTTTTCATCTTTAGGCTTCTTTGGAAATGTGTTTCCCGATTCACACGGGCAGATCAGTCAAATGTCACAGAAAGAGATGTGTTCTCTCTCCTACGGAGTTCTATGAAGCTCTAGATGGACGGGTGCTTTGAAGTCAAACTGTAACCTTTCTTTTGGTAAAACTCACTTGCTGAAAATGACAAAAGGCATAAAATATTGTTGAATAATGTATCAATGGTAAAAATTGAATTCTTGAGGTTTAATTAGTCACTTGGATTCTATTTTAAAGAAACTTAAATCATGGTGTTTTTCTCCATTGCTAGGGTATCTTTTCACTTCATTTGATGAGCTTGGTCTGGGTGACTCATGGATATTTACGATCCTCTTGCTGGTTTCATATTTCTGAGCCAGGATCAGTTTTATAGACCAGTTAGTTTTACCATTTGTCTCAGTAATTCTCAAATATTACAATGCATCAGTATCCACTGAAAACCTATTTTTGTTGGCTTGATTTTTGGTTTTTAAAAAAATTTGTAATTGTAGTATAGACACTTTACAATATTGTGTCTAAGTTTCAGGTGAACAGCACAATAATTCAGTTACACATACATGCATATAAATATATTCTTTTTCAGGTTCTTCTCCCTTATAAGTTGATATCAAGTATAGTTTATGATATCAAGTATAGTTTTTGATATCAAGTATATGACATCAAGTATATGATATCAAGTATAGTTTCCTGTACTATATAGTAGGTCCTTGTTGGTTATCTGTTTTATATAGAGTGATATGTATATGGGCTTCCCAGGTGGTACAGTGGTAAAGAATCTGCCTGCCAATGTAGGAGATGTAAGAAACACTGAATTTTTTTTTTTCTGCTCTCCTTTTTTTATTTTTTTAATACTTTATTCTATATTACAATACTGTATTTGTTTCGCCATACATTGACATGAATCAGCCACAGGTGTCCACGATCTCCCAATGCCGAAGCCCCCTCCCACCTCCCACCCCATATCATCTCCCTGAATCATCCCATGCACCAGCCCCATGCATCCTGCATCCTGTATTGAACATAGACTGACGCTTCGTTCTTACAAGATAGTATACATGTTTCAATGCCATTCTCCCAAATCATCCCCCCCTCTCCCTCTCCCTCAGAGTCCAAAAGTCCATTCTATACCTCTGAGTCTCTTTTGTTGTCTCACATACAGGGTCATCATTACTATTCTTCTAAATTCCATATATATGTGTCAGTATACTGTATTGGTGTTTTTCTTTCTGGCTTACTTCACTCTGTATAATTGGCTCCAATTTCATCCATCTCATTAGAACTGAGTCGAATTTATTCTTTTTAAGGGCTGAGTAGTACTCCATTGTGTATATGTACCACAGCTTTCTTATCCATTCATCTGCTGATGGACATCTAGGTTGCTTCCATGTCCTGGCTATTATAAACAGTGCTGCAATGAACATCGGGGTACATGTGTCTCTTTCAATTCTGGTTTCCTCAGTGTGTATGCCCAGCAGTGGGATTGCTGGGTCATAAGGCAGTTCTATTGCAATTTTTAAAGGAATCTCCACACTGTTTTCCATAGTGGCTGTACTAGTTTGCATTCCCACCAGCAGTGTAAGAGGGTTCCCTTTTCTCCACATCCTCTCCAGCATTTATTGCTTGTAGACTTTTGGATCGCAGCCATTCTGACTGGTGTGAAATGATACCTCACTGTGGTCTTGATTTGCATTTCTCTGATAATAAGTGATGTTGAGCATCTTTTCATGTGTTTGTTAGCCATCTGTATGTCTTCTTTGGAGAAATGCCTATTTAGTTCTTTGGCCCATTTTTGATTAGTTTGTTTATTTTTCTGGAGTTGAGCTGCATAAGTTGTTTGTATATCTTTGAGATTAGTTGTTTGTCAGTTGCTTCATTTACTATTGTTTTCTCCCATTCAGAAGGCTGTCTTTTCACCTTGCTTATAGTTTCCTTTGTTGTGCAAAAGCTTTTAATTTTAATTAGATCCCATTTGTTTATCTTTGCTTTTATTTCCAGTATACTGGGAGTTGGATCATAGAGGATCCTGCTGTGATTTATGTCGGAGAGTGTTTTGCCTATGTTTTCCTCTAGGAGTTTTATAGTTTCTGGTCTTACATTTAGATCTTTAATCCATTTTGAGTTTATTTTTGTGTATGGTGTTAGACAGAGGTCTAGTTTCATTCTTTTACAAGTGGTTGACCAGTTTTCCCAGCATCACCTGTTAAAGAGACTGTCTTTACTCCATTGTATATTCCTACCTCCTTTGTCGAAGAAGGTGTCCATAGGTGTGTGGGTTTATCTCAGGGCTTTCTATTTTGTTCCATTGATCTATATTTCTGTCTTTGTGCCAGAATCAACTTGCCTGACTTCAGGCTCTAATACAAAGAAACACTGAATTTGATCCCTGGGTCAGGAAGGTCCCGTGGAGGAGGAAATGGCAAAGCACTCCAGTATTCTTGCCTGGAAAACTCCATGGACAGAGGAACCTGGTGGGTTACAGTGCTTGAGGTCACAGAGAGTCAAACATGACTGAGCATGCTTGCAGTGTATGTATGTTAATTCCAAACTCTTAGTTTATTCCTTCCCGCTCCCACTTTTCTTTTGGCAACCATAAGTTTGTTTTGTGTGTCTGTGGGTTTATTTCTATTTTGTAAATAAGTTCATTTTGTATCTTTTTTTTTTTATATTCCACATATAATCAATGTCATGATATTTGCCTTTCTCTATTTGGCTTACTTTACCTAGTATGATCATCTCTAGGGCCATCCAGGTTGCTGCAAATGACATTTCATTCTTTCTTATGATTGAGTAATATTCCATGTATATAGTGGTGGTGGTGGATTAGTTGCTAAGTCATGTCTGACTCTTGCAACCCCATGGACGGTAGCCTGCAGGCTCTTCTATTCATGGGGTGTCCCAGGAAAGAATACTGGGGTGGGTTGCTATTTCCTTCTCTAGGGGATCTTTTCAACCCAGGGATTGAACCCATGTATCCTGCATTGCAGGCAGTCTCCTGTATCACAAGCTGATTTTTCTTTTTTTTTTTTTTTTTTGCAGGTGAGCCACCAGAGAAGCCCTCCATCAGTCAGTGGACACTTAGGTTGCTTCCATGTCTTGGCTGTTGTGAACAGTGCTATAATGAACATTAGGATGCATGTATCTTTTGATTTATGGTTTCCTCTGGATATATCTCCAGAAGTGGGTTGCAGGATCATATGTTAACTCTATTTTTAGTGGCTGCACCAATTTACATTCCCACCAACAGTGTAGGAATGTCCTTTGACAGTCTGTTAGAGTGAGCTCTACTGACTCCTGTTCCTGAGACATATTACCAGAGATTCTGACTCAGAAAGTGTGAGATCAAGGAACCTGCATTGTGACAAATGCTCTAAGTGATTCTGATTGTCATGCAGTTGGTCTAGCAGTGGAACTTTGAGAAGCCCTGCCTATCCTTTTCTAGTTGCTATCTCCTGTATGTCTTGCCCTCCCTCCATTTCCCATCACAGAATTGTTTTATGATCCATATCATGGGGAAACCACATCAACGGCTCAGACTTTCTCAAAATCCATTACATATGTCATCAGCACCCAACTCTTTCCTAATCATTCCAACTCCATCCTAGATATCTTCCATCCTTTGGAATCAGTCTCTAGAATGTCTTCTAGAATTGGGCAAAGTGAGAAATTAATAGCTTCCTTTTAGGCAAATGACATCTCTTTAGCCTTTTGGTCCTTCAGCTACAGAATAAATCAGTTGGACAAGATCAATAGTTCTCAAATGGGATGCAGAGTTCTTATGAGTCTTTGTGGAATTCTAGGAACTGATGCTTTTGAACTGTGGTGCTGGAAAAGACTTTTGAGAGTCCCTTGGACAGCAAAGAGATCAAACCAGTCAGTTCTAAAGGAAATCAACCCTGAAGATTCATTGGAAAGACTGATGCTGAAACTGAAGCTCCAATACTTTGGCTACCCGATGCGAAGAGCTGACTTATTGCAAAAGACCCTGATACTGAGAAAGACTGAGGGCAAGAGAAGGGGGTGCCAGAGGATAAGATGGTTGGATGGCATCACCAATTCAATGAACATGAGTTTGAGCAAACTCTGGGAGACACTGAAGGATAGGGAAACCTGGGGTGCTGTATGTAATTCATGGGGTCACAGAGTTGAACATGACTGAGCCATTGAACAGCAACAAATAAAATACAGAACTATTTTCTTAATTCCAGGAACAATTTTATTAAAACAAAACTTGCAATATAAAATCACAAACCTGACCACATGAGTAGCGGACTGTCTTTCTCAAAGATGGCCACACTCAACTGTATAACCCTTCCTGTATATTTTTCTTTTAATGTGACTTACACCTCTTTCACTGAGAGGTAGACTGTATATGTTACCTCCCTTGAATCTGGAGGCTGTGGCTGCTCTGATCCACAGAGTATGGTGGAAATGATACTTGCGAGCTCCAAGTTTAGGTCATTAAAAGAATACACTTCTTGTTCGTACTTGTAAACTCGCCTCCATATTGTGAGGAAGCTCAACTATAACGTAAGGCAATCATTCTGCCGTGAAAGAAGTGGTGTCACCCAGGTGTAATGACCAGATTGACGGAAGGAGAATTTTGCTCTGCCAGCATTAGAACCACCTCTTATTATCTGTTTCTGTGCTGCTGAACTTAGAAGTTTTCCAATTATGTCTATTTATGGGTTTTCTATGGTAGACCTGGTCATCATAATAAAGAGTTTGTGTTTTATTCTAAGCGCAAGGGAAAACTGTCCAACGGACGTAATAAAAGGCAAGACATCATGTTTTAAAAAGATAATTCTGACAGGTTCATGAAGAATGAGTTGTGTAGACAAACAAGACTCTGGAGGCCTGTAGGAGGTTATTTTAGGAAAAAAAATTATGGTGATGTGGACAAAGGTAGCAACGCAACAGTAGTGGAAAAGATAAATATAGAGAACAGGGGTGTGCTCTGGAAGGAGAGTCGGCAGGATGCCCCGGTGGATTTGTCATGGGAGATGATGAGAAAGTCAGGGTTATCTTAGCTTTTGGACTTAATTACCTGTTTGGAAAATAGAGTCATGTACTGAGATACTTAAGATGGAGGAAGGAACACCTTTGGGCTAAGAAGATGTAGAAATCAATAGATTGTAGATTTCAATGTAGAAATCAATCAGTCCTCTTTTGAGATCCTATTACTCATCCACACAGATATTAATATATCAAGTCCAAAGAAGGGTACAAGTGTGGAGTTGAGGAGAGAGGTCGAGGCTAGAAATGTAAATACAGGCATCATTAGCACATTAAGGCGCTTCATGTATTTGTTTTTATTTATCTGGCTGCACCAGGTCTTAGTTGTGGCATGTGGATCTTTTCTTTTTAATTTTAGCAGGTGGGATCTAATTCCCTGACCAGGGATCAAATCCAGTACCCCTGAATTGGGAGCATGGAGTCTCAACCACTGGACCACCAGCAAAGTCCTCACTAATGCTATTCTCAGCCACGGGGGCTGACTGAGATCAGGGAGAGAAGAGTAGCTGGGAAATCAAATGGGTAGAGGCAAAGCCCTCAACAGTCTCTGTATGGAGAAACAGAAGAGACGATGGAGCTGACAAAGGAGACTGAGAAGGAGACAACACAGACAGGAGAACCAGGAAGGGTCTGCGGTGTTTACATGAGCTTAGAGCATGCTGATGGGAATAGACAAATAGAGGCCGGGCGAGGGCTGAAGGAAAAATAGAAATAACCGCAGGAGTAAAGACCTTGAGAAGGTGAGAGAAGGGGTTCAAGCACAAATGAGAGCTGGTTTTCCGTAGGAACTAGGACACCTTTGTGACTGGCCAGAGTGGGGACAGACTGTGCCTGCACACACAGGCTGCAGGCTGGTAGATTTGCTGTGGGAAGATGAGAGAGTCTGGCTTGAGTCACTTGCTCTAAACCCACTTGTTTATTTTTTTGATAATTCTATAGAAAACTTCTCTGTAGAAGCCAGCTGGTCTGGGAGGATCAGAAGTTGCATTTGGCATTGTTCAAGGCATTTGTATTGCGGAGTTAATAAGCTCAGAGCTAGATGGGCACCTGGTAAATGGTGAAGTTAACACCATTTATCTTTAGAAGTCCTCCCTCCCCATGTCCTGAACTTTCTCCCACCTCCTCATCCCTTTGTTAAGTATTCTCAGGACTTTGGTAATTCAGGTCAAAGAGAAAGCATCAAACTTCTCCATCCCAAGCTGTAAGGGCTTAGGTGTCACCTTTCCCAGGACTGCTAGCCTTTTTAAAAGAGAGTTCTGGGAAAAGAGGAGACAGTTCCCAATGCAAATTCCCAGTGGAGGAAAGGCAGGCGTGGGGAAGATTTGGGGGAGTGGCTTTCCTCCAAATCCCAGTGGGGACAGCAGTCATAAACAATTATAGGACCAAGAAACAAAGCATCAACCAAACTACTCTTTACAAATCTGATTACTGCTCACAGATGCTTTCTGTTTTATCTTTCAAGATATGTAACTGTGACATACTGTGACTGTGAGCCATTATGGTGGGGGGAAGAGAGGAAGACAAGGAGAAAGAAAAAGGAGGAAGGAAGAGGGAAGGAGAAGAAAGAAAAGGAAGAAAGTATATTGATTGGTGCAGCTTGTGGCTCTGTAATAATACATCTCTTTTGGTCCATGAAATTTCCCAGGCAAGAATACCAGAGTGGGTTGCCATTTCCTTCAGTCCATGGAGTCACAAAAGAGTCGGACACGACTTAGCAACTAAACAACAATAAATAATACCTCTCTAACAATCCACTGGTATATTTAGTAGCAACGTTAGTTGGAGTGTCCAAACATCAGGATTCTAGAAGAAAATGGACTTTTAATGAAAGTTGGTATGGTGATCGCCATCAGCCATCACACTAGTCTTTAATAATAAAGTTTGAAATTTCAGTTAAAGTATTGTGTGCCATATCAGAGGCTAAGGAAAGAAATAGGGCTTGACTTTTTCATAATACGGAGAAAAGCAGAATGATCCTAAGAATGATAACGGCAGTAGTAACAGCTATGATAGTGGGCAACTACTGTGTGCACTAACTACTGACTTCCCGGTGGCTCAGATGGTAAAGTGTCTGTCTACAATGTGGGAGACCCGGTTCAGTCCTTGGGTTGGGAAGATCCCCTGGAGAAGGAAATGGCAATCCACTCCAGTACTATTGCCTGGAAAATCCCATGGACAGAGGAGCCTGGTAGGCTATAGTCCACAGGGTTGCAAAGAGTTGGACACGACTGAGTGACTTCACTTTCACTGTGTGCCAAGCACAGTGCTTTGTTGTTCAGTTGCTAAGTCATGTCTGACTCTTTGTGACCCCGTGAACTGCATCACGCCAGGCTTCCCTGTCCTTTACTATCACCTGGAGCTTGCTCAAACTCATGTCCATTGAGTTGGTGATGCCATCCAGTCATTTCATCCTCTGTTGCCCTCTTCTCTTGCCCTCAATCTTTCCCAGCATCAGGGTCTTTTCCAGTGAGTCGGCTCTTCACACCAGGTAGCCAAAGTATTGGAGCTTCAGCTTCAGCATCAGTCTTTACAATGCATATTCAGGGTTGATTTTGGAGCCCAAGAAAATAAAATTTGTCACTGTTTCCATTGTTTCCCCATTTGCCACGATGTGATGGGACTGGATGCCATGATCTTTGTTTTTTGAATGTTGAGTTTTAAGCCAGCTTTTCCACTCTCTTCTTTCAACTTTATCAAGACGCTCTTTAGTTCCTCTTCGTTTTCTGCCATTAGGGTGGTATCATGTGCATATCTGAGGCTGTTGATATTTCTCCCAGAAATCTTGGTTATTCTTGCTTCATCTTGTTTATCTTCATCTTGATAGCTTTAAAGTCCACACTTTCATAAAGTAAGTAGCTATAAAGTCTGCAGACTTGGAAAGGTCAGGAATAAGGTGACCCTTGAAATATACAAGGGTAAAGGGAAGGACTTTTCATACTGTTCATGAGGAGAGTAAAAAAGTTATCTTAAAGCTCAACATTCAGAAAATGAAGATCATGGCATCTGGTCCCATCACTTCATGGGAAATAGATGGGGAAGCAGGGGAAATAGTTTCAGACTTTATTTGGGGGCTCCAAAATCACTGCAGATGGTGACTGCAGCCATGAAATTAAAAGACGCTTACTCCTTGGAAGGAAAGTTACGTCCAACCTAGATAGCATATTGAAAAGCAGAGACATTACTTTGCCAACAAAGGTCCGTCTAGTCAAGGCTATGGTTTTTCCAGTGGTCATGTATGGATGTGAGAGTTGGACTGTGAAGAAAGCTGAGCACCGAAGAATTGATGCTTTTGAACTGTGGTGTTGGAGAAGACTCTTGAGAGTCCCTTGGACTGCAAGGAGATCCAACCAGTCTATCCTAAAGAAGATCAGTCCTGGGTGTTCATTGAAAGGACTGATGTTGAAGCTGAAACTCCAGTACTTTGGCCACCTAATACGAAGAGCTGACTCACTGGAAAGGACCCTGATGCTGGGAAAGATTGAGGGCAGGAGGAGAAGGGGATGACAGAGGATGAGATGGTTGGATGGCATCATTGACTCGATGGACATGGGTTTGGGTGGACTCCGAGAGTTGGTGATGGACCGGGAGGCCTGGCGTGCTGCAGTCCAGGAGCTTGCAATGAGTCGGACATGACTGAGCAACTGAACTGAACTGAACTGAAAGGGAAGGACGGTGATATATAACAGTAAGATTTTGTCAGATTCAAAGAACACATGTTCCCTGTGTTGATTTCTACCCCAAATGTCCCTTCTCCACTCAAGTCAAAGGAAACAGCATTTACCATCTGCATCTGCCTTTTCGTCTCACATCTAGATTTCTGAATATTTCCCAGATTCTCCATGGATGGTGAATGTTGTGAAATGAAAGTAGCTTAAGGTTAATCTACCCTTAATGCAGAAAGTTATCACTCAACATAAACCCACACGTGGCCCCCTCACTGATGCCCAACAGCTGACGCTGAAGGTTATGCTGTTTTGCATGGGGTAGCTCTGGTGGACAGAAGCCAACAGTATCAGAGTCACATCAAGGCTGCATTTGGATCTCATCTCTGCTATTTATCAGCTGTGTCACCTTGGGCAAGTTCCTTAACCTCTATGATGCTCAACTTCCTATTAAATAAAGCAAGGAGACCCTGGTCTTCTTGTGAGGGTCAAGTCAGAGAGTATATATGAGCTTGCAGAATGTTTAAATGAGGAAAAGGACATTGAAGGAAGCAGAGCAATTAAGAAAAAGATGAAGGAAGAGAGACAGAAAAGCAAAAGGAGAGGAGAAGGCGAGGGGGAGGGGAAGGGAAAAACAAGTGCATTGAAGACTGGCAAATTGTTTTGCACATATGGGAAATATTTGTTTACTGGCTATAATGATGAATCAATTTCAGTGAAAATAATCATAATGAATAGCTAACAGTTCTCTCTTTCTCTCCTTCATCCCCAGTAGTTTCCATTATCTGCCCCACCATTTATAAGGAGGTAAAATCCCAGGGTTACAGCATCACCTTCTTGGGGCAATCCTAATGAAGAGGAAAAAGAAAACAGCATGTAGGTTTTGGATAATTCAAAAGCTGAACAATCAGCTCCTGAATAATTGAGAGCAGCTGCTTCTGCGCATTGCTTCAAGCCTATAACAGAGCCAGTCCACTCAGGTGGACATACAGCGAAGTATTGTGCATCCCCCATCCTCACCTGTCCTCAAACATGGGGCACAAGTGTTTGACCTTGACCCAAACTCCACCAAGCCCAGAACAGTCTGACCTGCATTCAGTGAGCAGGCTCTGTGTGTGCTCATCATGTATACATCATACATATTTACAATAGTCTGCCATGCTTTCTAATGACTGCAGGGAAACTCAGGCTATCTGTCTGCTTACCTGAAACAGAATTAGGAAAATATTTCCACTTGATTTCCTGAAAAAAATTGTCAGTGGAATGATTCTTAGGTTATGAATTTAGTAAAAGGCAATAGTGTTAATTATTAAGTGAAATCTATAATATATATTGAACATATTAGTCAATCAGTCATGTGTGACTCTTTGCAAACCCATAAACTATAGCCTGCCAGGCTCCTCTGTCCATGTGATTCTCCAGGCAAGAATACTGGAGTAGTTAGCCATTCCCTTCTTCAGGGGATCTTCCCAACCAAGGGATCGAACTTGGGTGTTCTGCATTGCAGGCAGATTCTTCACCATCTGAACCACCAGGGAAGCCCCGTAATATATAAGAGTTTCCCAGGTGACTCTAGTGGTAAAGAACCTGCCTGCCAGTGCAGAAGGCTTGCGAGACGTAGGTTCAATTCTTGGGTTGAGAAGATTCCCTGGAGAAGGAAATGGCAATACGCTCCAGTATTCTTGCCTGGAAAATTCCATGGACAGAAGAGCCTGGCTGGCTACAGTCAATGGGGCTGCAGAGGGTCAGACACAACTGAGAGACCAAGCATATATATATATATATACATAATTTTATATATATTTAATTATGAATTATATATATAATACATGTGATTATAAATTAATGTATTATAGATTTACAAAATAAATGAATATATAATTATATGAAATCTATTCACATTTTCCTGGAGTTGGTTTTGTCATCTTGAATTCTGAATAAAAATGGGTATTTAAACTCCCATAAGAATCAGTAAAAATAAAAGCTCTCCAGTTCTTGTATTCTTCTGAATACTACCGAGATGCAATAAATAATCCTATCAGACAATGCTTGTGTTATGAAGCCTGTGATTTCTTTCACTCTGCAGCAGAAACCACTTGTCAGGGGGCTCATTAGTACAGGGCAGATGCCGATACCCTTTCAGAAGAGTGGGCACCGAGAAATAAATGCTATCTTAGAGTAAATGGGCCAGCAGCCTCTGCCATATTTCCACATCTTTGGCCTTTCTCCTTAGTCTGGGAATGGAATGAGGTGTTTTTCCCAGAAGTCAGTCTGTCACCTTCTTTATATCACAGGAGGTGAGAACACAGCCCTGGACTGGAGGTGAAGTGGTGAGCAGGCACTGGAATGGCTCCAAATATGGGTGTGCAGCTGCAGTGTGATGGTGTCCAGGGAACCCAGCCCACGTAGGGTAGGGCTCCATCACTGCCTGGTGTGTGCGTGCTAAGTCTCTTCGTTATGTCCGACTCTGTGACCCCATTTACTGTAGCCTGCTAGGCTCCTCTGCCCATGGGATTCTCTAGGCAAGACTAGTGGAGCGGGTTGCCATGCCATCCTCCAGGGGATCTTCGCAACCTAGGACTCAAACTCGTTTCTTACATCTGCTTGCATTGACAGGCAGGCTCTTTACCACTACACCCCCAGTTCCCTTCACCCTGTCAGGTTACAGCGGAGGAACCACCTTTGGCTAAAAATAAATGCTTGGATTGCTCTGCTGCAGTCTGCCTCTGGCACTCATGGGAACTGCTAGAGGTTGAAAAGAGACAGGTCATGGGGTCCATTTGAAATGAAGCAAGTGTGTTTGCTGTGGAACGAAGTCCTTGGGGCTGTGATGCTAACTAAATGGGGACTGAAAGCCTGATGTCCAGGGCAGACACCCCTGCTTTAGGTCTTGACCCTGCTATATCCATAAATATTCCTGAGATCAGAATCAGGCTTTGTCCATGAATTAGCCTATAGAGAGTTACTAAGCCTTCAGAATATAAAAGCATCAGTGACCAAAACACACACTTTCTCTCAATGTGAGAATGAAAATGAGGACCTTCACATTTAGTCTTCAAAACAGCTCAGTGCTCATTCACTCTGTTGTGACCCTCACGTGTTCTTTCTTTTGAAATTTTCTCACCAAATGCGGGGCAGGGACAGAGCATCAAAGGGAGACGTCGGGAGCACAAGGGGACCAAGGACAAGCTTGAAGGAGTATTGATCAAAAGGCTGAACAGTCATCCTAGGACTCAGATTCTAAAAAATGGCTTCTTGGGATCTAAATTATCAATTTTAGACAAATTCTTTAAAAAAAAGTTCATTCATATAAAATCATTTTTCTTAAAAACGATAAGAAGCTTATCATTTATAGACGAATGTTTCCTCTCTGAACTGTACAGTAAGCACCACTTCAGGACTTTCTTCCACTCTGTTGCTTGAATCACAAGTCTCCTGTGGCAGAGGCTGGGTGATCTTTCACTGAACCATTTCCATTTTCCTCCCAGGCATGCAGCTCTTTACCAGAAGACTTAATGCAATGAGCCATGGAGCACTCCATAGCATTCTATCTCTTTCCTTTCAAAATTAATATTTCCTTCACTGCAGAATCATCGCTTCTAAAAAATGTGCTTTTATTTTTAAGTTGGTTTTAAAGCAAAAACAAAAATCTGATGTGGTCATCAAATTTGGTAATTAATTGTGATTACCAGTGGCCAAGCATATGCTTCTTATTATAAGTTTAGCAAAAATGGCTTTTTCTTTCCTTTTCTTTTCCTGATTTAACAGAATATTTTTCCATGAGCCTAGTTTAATGGGCTCCTAGTGATGCTCTAAGTGTTTGCTTGTATATTATTGGAGAGCAGTGGGTTTATAAGCTTAATGAGGTTGATGATTATAGAAATTCAAACCAGAATCATTTTGGTAACATATGCAATTCTTTTTAACTTCAATGTATTTGTCAGTATGTAATGCATCAATATCATTTGACTTTTAGCCTTTCACACAGGCAAACAAAATAACTACATTTTTAGGTTCCCAACAGTGAAGTTTCAAGGAAGCATTATGACATGCTTAAAATTGACTTTATAATTTAATTTATTGTTTGAGTGGATAATGTAATGCATACTATAGCCAAACAACATAAAGGATCACCTAGTGAAAATTGAGTTCTTTTCTCTCCCTTGCGTTCTAGAAACTCAGTTTCTCTGAAAA
Source organism: Nanger dama (assembly GCA_917880005.1). NCBI lineage: Eukaryota > Metazoa > Chordata > Mammalia > Artiodactyla > Bovidae > Nanger > Nanger dama. The sequence continues at coordinate 3,266,704 of CAKJTW010000040.1, forward strand.
CTGCCGCTATTACCTATTTCTTCTATATCTTTTCAAAAGTGAAGTGAAGTGATGTCGCTCAGTCATGTCCGACTCTTTGCGACCCCATGGACTGTAGCCTACCAGGCTCCTCTTTCCGTGGGATTTTCCAGGCAAGAGTACTGGAATGGGTTGCCATTAAATAAACATTTATGTATTTATTTTCCAGAAAAACGTGATATTATACTTAAATATTGTTTTGGAACCTTTCTTTTTAACTTAACCATATCATCTAGAAGTTCTTTTCATACCAATATATATACAACTTTTCCACTTTCTGTACAGTATTTCATTCTAGGGGTGTGCCATGTTGGCTAACCAGTTCCTATTAATGGACATTTACGTGGTTTCCAATACATTGCTATTATAATATTACAATGGGCATATTCGCTCAATAATGTCACTTTGCATGTATGAGAGTGCCCATCTGTTAACTAAATACCAAGGGGCTGGAGATAGGAGGGTTTTTATTCTGAGATATACACATACACGTGCTTATATAACAATGTCTTTAAAATGACCAGTGTCATTCCTCTCCCACTTTGGAGGAAACCAAACAATTATCATGAGGAAAGAGCCAGCCATTTGCTTCACCTTTCTGGGCCTAGCTGTAGGGTTAAGTAGATACAAAAGGCTAGACCTAAGGATGGTCAACGAATTTGCAGGATGCAGAGATGTCAGGAGCTTGGAGTAAGGGAGGTATGAGAGGAGTGAAAGAAGTGGACTAATGACATGTAGCATTAAGATCACCTGGCTGCAAATACTAGGAAATACACAGGTTAGGAAAGGGCAGCTCCCTGAAAATGGTCATCGTGTAACTGTGGTGAAGGGGGAAAGACAGAGATGGAGACAGACATAGAATGAACATGGAGCCTGGAGTCAGAAGACCTAGCTTTGAATTCTGGCTCCACTAGAACGAGTGATCTGCGACCGATTAAGATAGCAAGGCTTACTTCACACGGGGTTTTGTAGGGGAGAAAAAGGGATGCATGTGAAAATGCCTGGAAAATTTGAACTTAATAACTGTTAGTGGAATCTGAGTGAATTTAGTTTTCAACATGTTTAGGCGCAAAGCAATACTAACTTCAGAAAGTTTCCCAGAACATCAGCCCCATAAGAGCAGGGCTGTGTCAGGCTTGTTCACTGCTAATGTCCCCTCCGCCCAGAATTGTGGCTGATTCCTAATGGGTACCCTATGAATGAAGTTTGGGCTTTCTCGACTCCACTGAGGAAGGAAATGAAAAGGCATAGAGAGAATCTGGTTAAGATTAGAGATAGAGTTTTAAGAGTTATGCCCTTATAATTATTAGTCCTAATCATTCTTTATAAGGAAAACCTAACAATGTAGGCATTCTATGAAAATTCACTGATTGCATAATTTAATGAAGAAACGAATGAACTTTTCAGAGTGCTTTCAGAAAATATTTCATGAAGTCGCTGGGTTCCCCAAACCCTACAGGGAGAAAAATATTGTTTTTATTTGCATTATTGGATTATCCCAAAGGTCATCCAGGTTTTTCTGTAACATCCTACAGAGAAAACCAAACTTTGGGACCAACTCAATATTTATATTACAATGACTTGAACTGCTGAGAAGTTATTCCATATTTCACTTTTTTTGTATTTTTAACTGTTTTTTGACCTATGTTTTGCTTGGGATAAATTAACACATATGCTGTTGGCCACATATTTCTAAAGCCTGTTTTACATAGTCATGTAGTTTATGTTGCCATATGGAAATACACAGATAAGGAGAAAACTTCTCAAACTATCTCACTAACCAGGTTTTTTAAATTAAATAAGGAAATTGAAGTAGATGACCTTGAATGCCCTCTTTGGGCCTAAAATTGTATAATTCTGTGAATAAAAGTACAAGGGAAAGCAGAGGTTAAGAAAAAAAAGCCCGGGATCCCTGTGGGACAGAAGCCACGTTACACTTGGAGTATGATAATAAACACCTCTCTTTTATAGAGTGTTGACTGAAGTCCAGGCCTTACATACCTTGTTTCACTTAATCCTTACAATCCCTATAAAAGGGGTGTTGGAAATTCTGCCTGGTGTCCAGCAGCTGGAAAGGAGATCGTTCTAAGCACAGACTACGATTCGAAGCACAAAGTTGCCAATAATAACAAGCTTTGTAAAAGTAATTGCTGCTTCAAGTCAAAGAACTGAACCATTCCCCTCCTCCCCAACTCCCCACCCTGCCCCAGCCCCAAAAGGGCCATTAAATCCAGGGGTGGTCCCTCCAGCTATAAGACACACAGAGACAATGTCACCTTGAAGGGCAGGGTTCTGTGTGGTAATGCTTTTTCACTTTCTCTAGAATCAGTTCTTTCTTGAATGGATGATGCTCTTTCTCCCTTCTAGTTTCTGCTTCTGTTGTGAACTTGCCTAAGCCATTGTTGTAGCACAGAGTTTTTAGGCTCTTTTGTTCATATCGAGTGTATATCAATAGTCAGAGGTAGCTGAAGACTGCAGATCTCGGTGCTCACGTCTTGCTACAGGTAATAAAAGCAAGACTCAGACAAACTCTTCTCTCACACAAACATTTACTCACAAGCAAGCATCACTCCCTTCGATTCTTGCCCTTCTGGCTACTCCCATTACTCCCTGTTTAAATGGCACATTTAGGGCAGATGCCATTATATCTTACAGGGATGCTTCAGTTAGCCTTGTTGTCATGAGGCAACCAGAATTCTCCAAGCCAGTGGTAGACTTGGGACAATTTTAGAATTCAACCTTAGGAATCATTTTATTGTGTGAAGAGATTATATTCTTAAACCCTGTCCATTCAAAGGCAGACATTGTGTCTATATTATTCTAGACTAGCAGCTGGCAAACTTGGTGCAAAGGTCAGATCTGCTCTGTGCCTGTTTTTGTAAATAAAGTTTTATTGGACTGCAGCCATGTCATCTGATTTATATGCTGTCTAAGACTGATTTTGTGCTACCAAGGCAGAACTGAGTGATTGTGACAGATTATTCACCTGCAAAGCCAGAAAAATTTGTCATCTGACCCTTCCTGGAAAAAAAAAGTTTTCTGACGCCAGCACTGGCCAATCCACATATATTGAAATGAAAGTATTAGTCTAATCGTTCAGTCATGTCTAATTTTCTGAGACCCCATGGCTTGTAGCCCACCAGACTTCTCTGTCTATGGAATTTTCCAGGCAAGAATACTGGTGTGGGGAGCCATTCCCTTCTCTAGGGGATCTTCCTGAACCAGGGATCGAGTCTCCTGCATTATCAGGCTGGTTCTTTACCACTAGCACCACCTGGAAAGCCCCTAGGTATGTTAAGCAGGGCTACATTCAGCAATAAAAATCCATTGCTATTAATAATATCCATTTTGCTAATTAGCAAAACCTCTGGTGTGGATCAGAGATAAATATAGCTGAAGTGTTTACAGCAGCTACCTCTGCAGGGTGGCCTGCCTATTAAATATTAAATGACACCCCCATAATATGCATGTTCTATTAGGGCAATAGTAGACTCAAGAGTATTTATTAAAATTAACACACATTTATAGAACATTGCCAATTTTGACATTTTAAAAGTAAGTTGCAAGTCATCTTAGATCTTCTTTATTGCATCTCAAAGCTTATATTCGTTAATGATTATGATTAAATTTGGACTTCCCCAGTGGCTCAGTGGTAAAGAATCCACCTGCAATGCAGGAGATGCAGGAGACGTGGGTTCAATCCCTGGGTCGGGAAGATCCCCTGGAGGAGGGCATGGCAACCCACTCCAGTATTCTTGCCTGGAGAATCCCATGGACAGAGGAGCCTGATGGGCTACAGTCCATAGGGTCTCCAAGAGTCGGACATGACTGAAGTGACTGAGCATGCACGATTAAATCTTAGATACTCTCATATCAATAACAGTGTTCAACCCAGAGTTTGAAAAGTATGTTATTTGATTGGATCTCAGTGCAATAGCTAAGACAGAGCAGGTTTATATAATCTCATTTTACAGAATAAAAAATCTGGGTACTTCCTTCATGGTCAGTGACTAGAACACCAGGCTCCCAATGTAGGGGGCCAGGGTTCAATCCCTGGTCAGGGAACTAGATTCCACTGGCTGTAACTAAAGATCCTGCATGCCACAATGAGGATAGAAGATCCTGCATACCTCAACCAAGACCTGGCACAGCCAAATAAATAATTTTAAAGAAACTAAGGTCTGAAAGTATATCTACTTTTCTCACAGTTGTAGAGCTGGTGGGGAATAGACTGAGGCTTGAATCTGAATCTATTCATTTTCCACATCTTATTATCTCTTCTCTATACCATCATAACTTCCCAATAACAACAATTAATTGATTCTTTTTGAGCAAACTGCAGATTTCAATTTCAGCCAATGGAAATATATTCTATTTCTAGTAAACAGAAAAAAATAAATTCTTAGGGGCTTAACTATTTTACAAACTGTTTCTACCTCTTTTTCTCCACATTTTTTATTTTTAAAGTTTTAGAGCCATCATTGGGTTGCAGGATTAGTTACTTGACATGGGAAGTAATTTCCCAGGGAATCAAAGGAATGAAGGTAAATGCTTGAAAATGGATCTGTTTCATCAACTACATAAAATGAGACTCTACAGTGTCAAAGAAGTCTTTGAAGGACCACCTTGGACTTAGAAGTCTGTAACTGGCACAATATAATAAGGCTCCAGGGCTGGTCATAGACATTAGAAGAGGAAGAAGCTCATTATTAGGTTAATGAGCTCAGCCCACCTCGCTTAACAGTGCTGGGATGTTCTTCCAGCTGTGCTGGGCTGCATGGGAGATTCAGTTATTAATGATTGGCAGTGGGTTATGTGACCTGGTGTAGCATCTCCTCAGCCTTTCCTCAGTCACTATTCCCCGTGACTCTGACCCTCAGTTTCCCATAATCTATTCATTCCCATCCTATGCAATCATCTTGGTTGGATTTAAGCCCATAATTGGTGCTGGGGCATTTTGCTTCTTCCACCTGCAAGTTCTGAGTTGGAGACAGAAGAGGCTTTCCTCCAAGACATCCCTTCATCTACATGGGCTCCAATAGGCCTCAATCATGACCATAACTTTAGATGAAAAAGGGCAAAGGGCAAGTATCATGTTCAGAAATAAGAATGTTAAGGTGTGAGTCCAAAAAGGAAGCTTGAGGGCATCTTTCCAGACCTAAGCATGATTGTCTGCTAGTGACTTAGATGACAAGTCATAACCATATGGTTTATAATAGCCAATAAGAGCCCTCATTGGAGACTTTTAAAAACAGCTTTAAAAGAATAAGTTAGTAATGTAAAGAGACAAAAATGAGTTTAGGTGTGAGTCACCAGTAGATGGTAAAACAGCAGCAATGTTAGGAGAGAGAAGTCGCTGTGTACGCTTTTTGAGGAGACTCAGATCTCTTAAAGATAGCTTCTCATGTCTGAACATCTGGGAATCTTCTTTGTTGACTTCTAGTAGACTTTTGATGATAATGCTGGAAATAGCAGAGTCAATGTTGGGAAGAAGACAAGACTTTCAAAAGTTAGGGTTTGAGATTATATATTTATGGTCTGCCTGAAATAGAAAATGGGGAAAACAATGAAATCTTGAGTACTAAGTGTAGGAGAGAAGACTTCCCTGATAGCTCATCTGGTAAAGAATTTACTTGCAATGCAGGAGACCTGGGTTTGATCCCTGGGTTGGGAAGATCCCCTGGAGAAGGGAATGGCTACTCATTCCAGTATTCTGGCCTGGAGAATTCCGTGGACTGTATAGTGCATGGGATTGCAAACAGTCGGACAAGACTGAGTGACTTTCGCTTTCAAAGATAATTTACTTTTCACCTAATATTAACTTTAGAACTATGTAGTCAATCATTCAGGATGAGTTAGCTTATCCTATGGCAACACACAACCGCAAAATCTTAGTGGTTTAAAACAACCGAGGTCTACTTTTCATCCAGAGAATATACCCCTTGAGAGAGCTAACTTCACTCTGAAACCCAGGATTATAGAAAAGTAGCTCTGTGGAACAAGACTGAGCATTGTGATAGAGAGAATAAGAGCTTTGGAAGATCTGAACCAGCAATTAAGTGCTTCAATCCAGAGTAACATTTGCTAACAACTCATTGGCCAGCACTGGTCACATGCCCCACTCAATCATAAAAGCCCAGGAAGAATAATCTTATCAACTACCCAAAAGGCAGCTAAAAATATTTATAAAATAGTACTAATGATTTCATGTCATTAAGATCAACAGGGCAAAATCTGACCTGGAGTATGTTCAAAATCATGTACACCAAATGATTCTGTTAAGGCTGACTTTGAAAAACAGATTACAATAGCCAGGGCAGGGAAACAACCTAAATGTTCAATAACAGATGAATGGATAAAGAAGTGATACAAACATACAATGGAATATTACTCAGTCATATGAAAAAATTGGGTCATTTGTAGAGATAGGAATGGATTTAGAGTCTGTCAGATAGAATGAAGTAAGTCAGAAAAGAAAAAAAAACACAAATATTGTATAGTAATGCATGTATGTGGAATCTGGAAAAAATTATATACATCAACCTATTTCTAAGGCAGGAATAGATATGCAGAGATAGAGAATGGACATGTGTACACAGGGAGGTAAGGAAGGGTGGGATGAATTGAGAGATTAGGATTGATATATATATGCTACCACATAATATAAATGGGCTTCCTTTGTGGCTCAGCGGGTAAAAATCAGCCTGCAATGCAGGAGATTCTGGAGACATGGATTGGATCCCTGGGTCGGGAAGATCCCCTGAAAAGGGCATGGTAACCACTCCAGTATTCTTGCCTAGAGAACCCCATGGACAGAAGAGCCTGGCGGGCTACCCTTCCATAAGGTCACAAAGAGTAGGACATGACTGAAACAAGTGAGCACACACGCATATAAAATAGATAGCTAGTGGGAAGCTGCTGTATAGTGCAAGGAACTCGGCTCGGTGGGTGACAACCTAGAGGGGTGGGATGGGGTTAAGAGTGGGAGGGAGGTCAAGAGGGAGGGGATATGTGTGTATATATATAGCTGATTCTCTTCCTGGTACAGCAGAAACTAACACAACATTGTAAAGCAATTATACGCCAATAAAAACATAAAATAATTTGCGGACACTCACAGTAGTGAGAGAATCTACTCAAAGTTTCTCTGCCCTTGGAGAGTGAATATGGGGATATCCTGGAAAGTGTGAAAAATATGTATGCCTGGGGCCCATTCCAGAGATTCCGATTTAATTAGTTTGAAGTGCAGCTTGGGCATCAGGATCTTTAAAAACTCCCTGAAGGGATACCAAGATTTGCCTAGAGTAGAAAGACACTGATCTGATTTACAGGTCGGGGTTTTATGGTCATCTTCAACTCCACAGTTATCTGTGCACCTGTGTGGTCTTAAGTCAATTAACCACTCTAGGTCTCTGTTTTATTATCTGTGAAATTAGGGGTGGAATACAATGACTTCTACAGATCCTTCCAGTCTTAAAAATCTCTCCGAGACCACTGACTTCTATTTAGAAGGCGTTTCAGAGCTCAAATTAATGTGTAATTGCAGCCAAATCACTCTGTAAGTTCATCTGGTTAAGCTCCTCTATCTTCGATAATGGAAACAGGGCAATAATTGGCAGGAGTCTTTATGAGGTAAGGAGCTGTGTTTTTTTTCCCACCAAACCAGAAAGCTTGGCCAGACTTGGGGCTAAAGTCATGCTGTAAGAAAAACATGAAGTTAAGTTCATCTCTTGGTTCTGTGTGGACTTAGGGTGAACTTCCTGCTCCAAGATGAAAAATTGTATGACCTAAGGCTATTCAGGTAAAAATAAATTTTAAAAAGCCACGTCCCTCAATTCTTCTTGCCGAAAATGAAAAAGCGAAAGGTTTCACCATTTCTTCACCGTGTAATCCTATCTCAGTGTTGTCAGTGTCTTAATGGCATATTGATTGGCCCACACGCCTGCTGTCTTTAAAGAAGCATTATTACCCTGTTGGGCCCAACATAAAAACTACTTTTAAAGACCTTTTAAAGGTTTTCTTTTTTTTTTTTTCAAAAGCTTCTTGGGGGCGTATTGAGCTTCTGTGGCAGCTGGAATTAACTCTACAATGCTCTTTCTCTATTTCTGACACAGTGAATCAGCTGAAGACAGCAGGTTATCAATGATTCACAGGAAGGAGACGAGAAGAAGGCTCCGGAGAGAAATTAATGTGGTAATTAGTTATGTGGATACCTGTATTTTTAGGCTCCTTCTAAGTGCTACTGTTGCACTGGAAACTCATGATAATTATCAATCGCTATCTTAAATATGTGACATTGACTAGTATCACAGGGGAGAAAGTGAAGAGAGGAGAAAATGGATTGTAAAAATTAAAACTGTTAGATGTTAATCTGTTTTTCAATTATCAAAATGCCTGACAAGCTGAAAAAGACAGAATCTTCATTTAGAGCTCTGCTCTATTTATTCTATGTCTGCATCTCTCTTCTTCAGGCCTTAGAAAAAAGCATCAGAATAATTTTTGTTGAATGCTCAGAAAAATATATGATGATAATAAACCAAAATGTTGTCATTGTGGGTGATGGAATTGAATAGGTCTTTTCTTCTTCCTTTGGGAATCTCTAAGTTACACTACTTTTCTCCATTAACCAAAAAAAAAAAAAAATTTAACCTCACTCCTTCCATGTGTTTTGGGAAAATTACTTAACCATTCTGACTTCATTCTGCAACTCAGGATGAAGATAATAATAGTATCTGTCTCAAAGAGCTGATGTAAATATTAGGTTTAATCACCTGAAATAGTGGATACTTGATCATCTTTTGACTTGTGAGCATGACAATTTGAAGTGGTTCACATAGTATTAAATATTCAGCATTGTGCCTGACAAATACTAAGCACTCAGGAAATATTCACAGTGAAAGAATGTTAAGGAAATACAGAGAACAAATTTTACAATAGAAAGGACATGATATACAATTTGAAAAATTAGGTTAATGGAGGTACCGTCTGCATGTAGCTTACAGTTCTAGAAAAGATGACAGACACATGCAATTGAATAACCACAGTCAGGATACAGAACAATTTCATCATCCTCTCAAAATGCATTGCACTTCTTGTAGCCAGGCCCTCCCCTCTCCACAGTCCCTGGTAAGTGCCAATATTTTTCTCTCCTGATAGTTTTGCCTTTAAGATGAACTTCCCCCTTAGTTTGGGCTTCCCTTGTGGCTCAGCTGGTAAAGAATCCTCCTGCAATGCAGGAAACCTGGGTTCGATCCCTGGGTTGGGAAGATTCCCTGGAGAAGGGAAAGGCTACCTACTCCAGTGTTCTGGCCTGGAGAATTCCATGGACTTTATAGTCCATGGGGTCACAAAGAGTCAGACATGACTGCGTGACTTTCACTTTCACTTCCCTTTTCCCCTTAGTTTAATTAACTAAATGTATTCATTTGCCTCCTTCTTACGTGGGAAGTCCCTCCCTTTAGATTAAAAAATAGAGTTGTAGCCCACTTTTTTTTTTAATATCCAGTAAAAGGTGACAGTCAATACAATAACAATTTCAATACCATGATGTGTGTTGTATGGTTGTGACAACCTGACATCTTGTTTGTTTAATTCTTTTATGAAACTCATGAGAAGTTTATATAAAATATCTCATTTCAAAGTAAGAAAGACAAGATAAATATCGGGTACTAACGCATATATCTGGAGAAGAAAATGGCACTCCACTCCAGCACTATTGCCTGGAAAATCCCATGGACAGAGGAGCTTGGTAGGCTACAGTCCACGGGTTCGCAAAGAGTGGACACGACTGAGCTACTTCACTTTCATTTTCCCTTTCCCCCTTAGTTTAATTAACTAAATGTATTCATTTGCCTCCTTCTTACATGGACACACACTTTCAGAGGCAGAAGGGAAGTCCCCTCCCTTTGGCTAGCGGCTAACTTCCACAGGGGTTCAAGGTGTGGAGGGGGCAGGGACAGGCATTTGCTGAGGCTCGACTTCCAGGAGTAGAGAGGTTCATTCTCTCATGAGAGGAGGTGAGAATGTACACAGGCAACCCATTCTGACTACTTTTCCTGGTATTGCAATGTGGTTATGGACTCTGACTTTTCTGTTGATTATAACAGGTACACATGCTTGCAGGAGGTCTCAGGATCTAAGGTCAATTTAAATTATTCCATATCTCCAGAAAGTGTTTAGAAAAGAGCCCTCCTCAGTGCGGTCTCCCTTGAGAAGAGTACACATCCTGTGGGTGTTGGCAAAGCCCTCCCTTCTTAGATACTGGGGTACTTTTATGAGGGTCAGGGTTGTGGTCGTGCCCTTCAAGATATTTTTTCCTTGCCTTCTAAGCATCTCTTCATCATGAGATCACTGAGAATAACGGCCTTGTTTCACATTTCTGCAAGTCTCTTTAACATCCAATTTAATAGAAGATGGGGCTTCCTGGTAGCTCATCTGGTAAAGAATCTGCTTGCAATACAGGAGACCCAGTTCGATTCCTGGGTCAGGAAGATCCACTGGAGAAGGGATAGGCTACTCATTCCAGTATTTTTGGGCTTCCCTCGTGGCTCAGCTGGTAAAGACTCTGCCTGTAATGTGAGAGACCTGGGTTCGATCCCTGCATTGGGAAGATCCCCTAGAGTAAAGGCATGGCAACACACTCCAGTATTCTGGGCTGGAGAATTCCATGGACTATAGTTCATGGAGTTACAAAGAGTCGGATACGGCTGAGTGACTTTCACTTTCACTTAATAGAAGATGGTGTGCTCACACCTGCTTCTGCAGTCAGTCTATTATCACAGGATGTGTGACATGCCGCCTCTGAAGACCCCATCAAATTCTTGGGACAGGAGGCAAGTCAAAAAGGCAAATGGCATCTTAATATTATAGGAATAGTTTTAACCTTACAAACCCAAGAAGGTCTCAGATACCTTACTCAAGGGTCCCCAGCACTATGTTTAAAAACCACTGCAATAGTCCACTCTTAAGAATCCTAGAAAACTCTGAAAGTTATTACATTAATTCCGGAGTTGGGCTTTATTTAAAAACTAATTTAGTCTATTTATTTATTTTTGGCTATGCTGGGTCTTTGCTGCTGTGCGGGCTTCTCTCTAGTTGCAGCGAGCAGGGGCTGCTCTCTAGCTGCGGTGCACTGGTCTCTCATTGCTTTCTCTCTCTTGTTGCAGAACACAGGCTCTAGGGTGCCTGGCCTTCAGAGGCTGCAGCATGTGGGCTCTGTAGTTGCAGTTCCTGGGCTCTAAACCACAGGCCCGATAGTTGTGGTGCACGGGCTTAGTTGCTCTGAAACATGTGGGATCTTCCTGACCGGGGGATAAAACCTGTGTCTCCTGCATTGGCAGGTAGATTCTTTACCACTGAGCTAGCAAAGATTGAGGGCAGGAGGAGAAGGGGATGACAGAGGATGGATGGTTCGATGGCATCACCGACTTGATGGACACGAGTTTGGGTAAACTCCGAGAGCTGGTGATGGACAGAGAGGCCTGATGTGCTGCAATTCATGGGGTCGCAGAGTCGGACATGACTGAGTAACTGAACTGAACTGAGTGAAGTAGCAAGCAGCAACATGGGACGTGGACTACCCAACCAGCAACCTGTCTCTTTCCTCATACTAAGCACTGCTCAGTGAGCCACAGATTCATTCCTCCTACCCTAAGGGACAAGGTCCCCAGTGGGCACTTGGAGTTTTTTCTTACTGGAATCCCTGGAATCTCCAGGCTTTAAAAATATATATATTTATTTATCTCTTTATTTGGCTGCATCAGGTCTTTCTTAGTTGAGGCACGCGGGGTCTTTTTGCTGTGGTGCACGGACTCTCTAGCTGTGGCGTGTGGGCTCCCGAGCACTCAGGCTCAGTAGTTGAGGAGCATAAGCTTAAATGCCTGGCAGCATGTGGGATCTTAGTGCCCCAGCCAGGGACTGAACCCATGTCCTCTGCCTTGCAGGGTGGATTCTTAACCACTGGACCACCAGAGAAGGCCCTGGAATTGAGCTTTTGATATTTTGTACAATTTCTAACTTCTAAAATTCTGTGAGGATATTCTTTTGAACCTAGGTTTTGTTTTTATTTCAATTGCAGTTTCCTTCCTCATCTTCGTCCTCTGATGGTGATTGTCTGATCATAGTCTCAATGCAGAGGAGAATCTCTCCAGAAAATCACCAGCCAAAGAGGTAGTATTCTCTCTAGACAGAACATTTCATAAAGAAAGATGTCAAGGGGATAAACACATTTTACTGAATTCCTTAAAGATTTTAAAAATTACTTTGGAATAGATCACCCCAGCCTCATGTATTAAATGACTTAGAGTATGATTTTTTTTTTTGCTATATGCATTTACCACACTTATCTTTAGTATTTTTATTCAAACATGGTTTCACAATTCTTTAAATATAAAATGTAAACTAAAATAATTTGATTTGCTAAGAGTCGGACACAACTGAGTGACTTACTTTTCCCTTTTCACTTTCATTCATTGGAGAAGGAAATGGCAACCCACTCCAGTGTTCTTGCCTGGAGAATCTCAGGGACAGGGGAGCCTGGTGGGCTGCCGTCTATGGGTCACACAGAGTCGGACACGACTGAAGTGACTTAGCAGTAGCAGCAGCAGCAGCAGCAAATATCATATGTCCATTTTTTGTCCCTAATTTTTAATACTCTTATGCCTGGATTTTTAAGTTTACACCAGGTCTTCTCAGAAGAGCTTTAGAGAGTAGGCCTCTGAGTTCTTTGATGTGAACTCTCCTTTGAGCTTGGAAATATTTCCTTAGTGTATTTGCTTCTCCATTGAATCTGTATCAGCTTGACTCCTTCCAAGAGTATATTGAAGGAGTTGTGCTAACTGGCAAATCTGTTGTTCATCATTATGTCAAGGCTAGGAAAGTAGGACCCTGTGAATTCAAGCCTTCAGGTACTCTTTCTCTGCAAGATTCCTCTGAAGGCTTAATACTGTCAATTCAGAGAATCATAGAATATTAGAATGAGGAGAGATCTTCAAGGTCATCGAGACCCATGCCACTCAAGAACTAAAGCACAAGTACCACCTGGAAACTTGCTAGAAATGAAGAATCTCGGGAGCCACTCAGACCTACTGAGTCAGAATCTTCATTAGACCAACAAGACTGCAAGAGATGAAGTGTCCATGTTAGTGTCTGAGAAGTGCTACTCCAGACCAGCCCCTTACCCAGTGGAGAAATTGTGTCTGCACCATCTTCCATGTGGTGGTCCCCTAGGGCTCAGAAGTCTTCACCTTCAGGCTTTGGGATACAGATCAGTGATTCTAGATCAAGATTCCTAACTTTGATTGCATATTAAAATCACCTGGTGAGTTTTTAAAAATTCCAATGTTGAGGTCTCACCTTGGACTAATAAAATCTGAACCTCTGGCATTTGTGTTTTATGAAGTCTCCCCACAATAGCCTAACATGTAACCAAGAATGGACCACTGATCAAGAGCTATCCACTTGCAACTTAGGCCATTTGCTTCATTCCTGCTTTGATTTTCTGTGAAAATGCAAATATTCCCTAATTTCCCTGGAAATAGGGGTGTTTGTTTTTTTTTTTTTTAAATCATCCTAACTAATTGATGGCAAACTCTTTAGTAGCATGACAATTCACACAGCATTATTCTGGGATGGAGGAACCAGCAGTTAGGAAACCTCACGCCTTGTTGGTCAGCGAAACTGCCTTGGGCAGGAAGGGGCTGGGCCAAGCAGAGAACAGGAAGTCCTCTGGCCAGCCCACTTCAGGTTTCTGGTCTGTCTTCTTGCTTCTGCATTCACGGTCCCTGGGGTGAGGGAAGGTGTAAGGAGGCAAGAACCTCTATAACTGCCAAGCTCTTGGGCCCCCTCAGCTGTGTATGGGGTCCCCAGTCTAGTCCTTGGTCTAATAGGTCTAGGCAAATGTTGCTAATGTCATAATCTTATTGGCTTCAGAAGCAGTTGGTTGTTTTTCTCCACTCAATAATCCTCTTGAGTCATAAGCACTTTTGTGACATGACTATTGAGGAAATTGAAACCTGCTTTTATTACCTTTTGCAAGATTTGTGGGAGAATGATTTTGTTGACATTTATTAGCTTTTAAACTATCCAGTTTTATTTTGATAGTACTACATTAGGCTAGTTGTTGCTTGAAAGTGTGTAAATCATGTTAACAGTAATTCTGAACAGACTAAATTCATGATCAAGTCAAAATTTTGAGGACTTGGGAGAGAGCATTATTTTAAAAGGAAATTCAAGTTATCACCCATAGTCATTTTAATTTACTATTAAAAAAATATAACAGAAAATGAACTCTTAATAATAAACAAATTTAGAAGTTCTTTTTTAAATTTTTTTTTTACTTTATTCTACGTTACAATACTATATTGGTTTTGCCATACACTGACATGAGTCAGCCACAGGTGTACATGATCTCCCAATGCCAAAGACCCCTCTCACCTCCCACCTCATATCATCTCTCTGGTTCATCCCTGCATCAGCCCCAAGCATCCTGTATCCTGTATTGAACACAGACCGGCACTTCGTTTCTTACATGATAGTATACATGTTTCAATGCCATTCTCCTGAATCGTCCCACCCTCTCCCATTCCCTCAGAGGCCAAAAGTCCATTCTATACCTCTATGTCTCTTTTGTTGTCTCACATACAGGGTCGTCATTACTATCTTTCTAAATTCCATATATATGTGTCAGTATACTGTATTGGTGTTTTTCTTTCTGGCTTACTTCACTCTGTATAATTGGCTCCAGTTTCATCCATCTCATTAGAACTGATTCAAATTTATTCTTTTTAAGGGCTGAGTAATACTCCATTGTGTATATGTACCACAGCTTTCTTATCCATTCATCTGCTGATGGACATCTAGGTTGTTTCCATGTCCTGACTATTATAAACAGCGCTGCAATGAACATTGGGGTACATATGTCTCTTTCAATTCTGGTTTCCTCGGTGTGTATGCCCAGCAGTGGGATTGCTGGATCATAAGGCAGTTCTATTTGCAATTTTTAAGGAATCTCCATACTGTTTTCCATAGTGGCTGTACTAGTTTGCATTCCCACCAGCAGTGTAAGAGGGTTCCCTTTTCTCCACATCTTCTCCAGCATTTATTGCTTATAGACTTTTGGATCGCAACCATTCTGACTGGTGTGAAATGGTACCTCACTGTGGTCTTGATTTGTATTTCTCTGATAATGAGTGATGTTGAGCATCTTTTCATGTGTTTGTTAGCCATCCGTATGTCTTCTTTGGAGAAATGCCTATTTAGTTTTTTGGCCCATTTTTTTGATTGGATCGTTTATTTTTCTGGAGTTGAGCTGCATAAGTTGCTTGTATATTTTTGAGATTAGCTGTTTGTCAGTTGCTTCATTTGCTATTGTTTTCTCCCATTCAGAAGGCTGTCTTTTCACCTTGCTTATAGTTTCCTTTGTTGTGCAGAAGCTTTCAATTTTAATTAGATCCCATTTGTTTATTTTTGCTTTTATTTACGTTATACTGGGAGTTGGATCATAGAGGATCCTGCTGTGATTTATGTCAGAGAGTGTTTTGCCTATGTTCTCCTCTAGGAGTTTTATAGTTTCTGGTCTTACGTTTAGATCTTTAATCCATTTTGAGTTTATTTTTGTGTGTGGTGTTAGAAAGTGATCTAGTTTCATTCTTTCACAGGTGGTTGACCAGTTTTCCCAGCACCACTTGTTAAAGAGATTGTCTTTACTCCATTGTATATTTTTGTCTCCTTTGTCGAAGATAAGGTGTCCATAGGTGCGTGGATTTATCTCTGGGCTTTCTATTTTGTTCCATTGATCTATATTTCTGTCTTTTGTGCCAGTACCATGCTGTCTTAATGACTGTGGCTTTGTAGTAGAGCCTGAAGTCAGGCAAGTTGATTCCTCCAGTTCCATTCTTCTTTCTCAAGATTGCTTTTGCTATTTGAAGTTTTTTGTATTTCCATACAAATCTTGAAATTATTTGTTCTAGTTTTGTGAAAAATACTGCTGGTAGCTTGATAGGGATTGCATTGAATCTATAGATTGCTTTGGGTAGTATACTCATTTTCACTATATTGACTCTTCCGATCCATGAACATGGTATTTTTCTCCATCTATTAGTGTCCTCTTTGATTTCTTTCATCAGTGTTTTATAGTTTTTGATATATAGGTCTTTAGTTTCTTTAGGTAGGTATATTTCTAAGTATTTTATTCTTTTGTTGCAATGGTGAATGGAATTGTTTCCTTAACTTCTTTTTCTACTTTCTCATTATTAGTGTATAGGAATGCAAGGGATTTCTGAGTGTTTATTTTATATCCTGCAACTTTACTATATTCATTGATTAGCTCTAGTAGTTTTCTGGTGGAGTCTTTGGGATTTTCTATGTAGAGGATCATGTCATCTGCAAACAATGAGAGTTTTACTTCTTCTTTTCCAATTTGGATTCCTTTTATTTCTTTTTCTGCTCTGACTGCTGTGGCCAAAACTTCCAAAACTATATTGAATAGTAGTGGTGAAAGTGGGCACCCTTGTCTTGTTCCTGACTTTAGGGTAAATGCTTTCAATTTTTCACCATTGAGGATAATGTTCTAATTAGAAGTTCTAATATCCTACAGTCCAGTGAGTTTCATTCACATATTACAATAAAATTCAGAAAACGTATAGCTTACAAACTTTCCTTTATACATATTTGAGGATAAAATGCCATCACATCTCCTTCCTCTCATCCCTGCTTGCTCAGTTGCTCAGTTGCCTAACTATTTGCGACCTATGGACTGTAGCTCACCAGGCTCCTCCTCCATGGTATTTCCCAGGCAAGAACACTGTAGTGGGCTGCCATGCCCTCCTCCAGAGGATCTTCCCAGTCCAGGGATCGATCCTGCATCTCTTGTGTCTCCTGCAGTGGCAGGCAGATTCTTTTCCTCTGAGCCACCTGGAATCCCCATCCCTGCTTACACAGCCTTCAAATCTGTATATACATATACACATGTTGTTTAATAGTGAATGTGACACATTAGATTTATAGATGTGTGAAGGGTTTAAAGTTTTGATTCCTAGCTCTTTAAACATTAAAGTTTACTTTGTAGACTAAGCAAGTATTATAGGAAGATTGTGTCTTGGGTGCCTGAAAAGTATAGAGAATTTTAGAGCAATTCTGTTCTCCGTTAAGGAAAACGTGGTTTGGCTTCCTAAGAAAATGTGAGAGGGGAAGATAGAGAACATTTGAAGAAGGATATTTTTTCTAATTATAACTCTTTTCTTCTACTACTACGACATTTGTATTTTAACAATTTTTAAATAAAATCTCAATTTCGGTACATGTATTCTACTTTTTCACTAACTTACATTCTCATTTCAATAATGCTTTATTTTTATATTTGAATATATATGAATTGAAGTTAACACTTTGTCTATTCTACTTTCAATTAAAACATTTGGGAAAATCTCCCTGTAGTGACTTTTATAAATATTTTTTTAATGTGAAAAAAATCCTAGTTGTGGCCCAAAGGGATCTTTTACATGTGTTCAGATTTCTTAAAGAAGGGCACACCTGTGAAGAGTCATCTATCAGAACAGGTCATTTTCTTATTTACTTGACTGGTGGGGCTTCCTGGTGGCTTAGATGGTAAAGAATTTGCCTGCGATGTGGGAGACTTGGGTTTGATCCTTGGGTTGGGAAGCTTCCCTGGGAGGAGGGCATGGCAACTCACTCCAGTAGTCTTGCCTGGACAATCCCCATGGACAGAAGAGCCTGGCGGGCCGCAGTCCATGGGGTCACAAAAAGTCAGACATGATGAGCAAGTAAGCACACACATATACTTTACTGGTCATCGGGCTTTGCAGGCAGTGCTAGTGGTAAAGAAATCTGTCTGACAATGCAGGAGACACAAGAGACATAGGTTCCATCCCTACGTCAGGAAGATCCCCTGGAGTAGGAAATGGCACCCCACTCCAGTATTCTAGGCTAGGAAGCATGTTAAACTGTTAAAATGTGAAATTATGCTATTAAACTTATGAACTAATTCAGTATATTTGAGAATATACATGAGAATGTTCTTGATCTCAGTATCTTCCATTTCTGTTCCTTTCTTCTCTCCCAATTTGTTTCCTTGACTTCTGGGTTTCTTCTTTGTCCTAATTTCCTTACATAGAGCCTCTCTACTTTTTGAGAAGGGCCCAGGTGTACACCTGCATGGGTGAGATATATGGGGACATTTTCTTACATTTTCAAATTGAAGTCACTATGTTGCTACTGTCTGCTTTTCACGCTGGTGAAAGTGAACAGTTTGAACTGTGTGCTGTTGTTATTGTTATTTCAACTCAAGCCATGATTATCATAGAGTCTGGGACCAAAGCGCAATTAAAGCCATCCCTCTCCTTTCACCACATAAATACCTTGAGGTCTGCCTTCTTCCTGCAAGTCAACATCTGACAGTCTTCATCTGCTTCTTGGGTCTTTTCCCCTATCATCTGGACTCAGCAACCACTTTGGTCTAATCCTTCAGCTCAGACACCAGGGCCACGGTAGCATTTCCCAGGATAAGAGGTTGGGATCTGGACGTAATTGAGGAGGATGTGCCTGAGGCCACATTGCCTAAACATGGATGCAACAATGTTCAAGCTGGGAAAAATCTTGTGCTCCTTCTAGTTCATCCCAGGAAACTGCTGCCAGGGAGGCACTGTGACTCATCCAGGGACATATAATAAATAATAAACAAAGAAGAAAACAGGGAACATGGAAAGCACGCATACTGGATTAATTAAGAGGCACTAAAGCTGAAGGAAAATATGAATGGGGCTCAATGTTCCCAGGAACAGAGAGGACTAATTGGCGTGCTACCAGTGGTTAAGTGTATCCTGTGTGTATCTTTATTCATCTTGATGGCCTAGCCATTATTCCTTCCCTAGAGAATCTCTATCTTGTATATCATTATCTTTTTGGAGCTGTCTTTCATTGTCCCAAAATACAAGCCTTGACTTTTCCCTTATTTCCAATTTACATTGAAATTGTTCAGATCAAAGCTTTATCTCTGGCCTCGAGCCTTCTTTGCCATCCTAGCAATAATCCATTAGTGGTTCTGGAATTTAACTATGGAGAGGACTTAGCCTGTCTCTGTGATAAACATGAGTGATGCAATGAAAGAAAGCCAACATTTAATGAATGCCAAGGGTATGGTATGTACAGTGCCCTGGGTTATCCCATCTGATGGTCACAGCCTTTGAAGTAGGCTGTACATCCCATTGGCTTCCCAGGTGGCACTAGTAGTGAAGAACCTGTTTGCCAGTGCAGGGGACACAAGAGATGTGGGTTTCATCCCTGAGTTGGGAAGATCCCCTGGAGGAGGAAATGGCAGCCCACTCCAGTATTCTTGCCTAGAGAATTCCATGGACAGAGGAGTCTGGTGGGTTACAGTCCATGTGGTCACAAAGAGTTGGATGCGACTTGTCTTGCTTCTTGCCTACATTCTGTTACACAGGGGAGAAAAGAAAGGATAATTTCTCCCTCATCCTTCACCACTGATCTTTCTTTATACTGACAAATAACTTAAACATGGATCTAAGCCATTCCGTCTTATTTGTTTAGAATTTCCCTTGAAACTGTCCCATTCCTCCTTCCTTGAAGCAGTGCTGCCATCTCGACAGGCCACACAATTTCTTCTCTGGCTTGAATCTTTTCCTCTCGCACCTTTCCTCCCCAAGGGCTGGGAACAAAGTCTCCCCTTCCTCAGCTGTTTTGTACCTCCTTGACTTGTCCCATGTGGTGACATCAGACTGTTATCTTCAGACCTCCAGTCCCCTCCTCCTCACTTCCTCCTTTAAGAAACACCCAAATACAAATATAATCAAACTCAGATGGAAAAACTGGCATTCTGCTTTTTTTCCACAGGTTTTTTTTTTTTGGCATCAGAAAATCTGCTTTTATTTGCACTGTCATTAAATGACCCCTGAAACTGAGCCAGGCTTCCTCTGCTTCCCTACGCCTACCTCTCTAGAGGAGTCTCCCCTACCACCTCCCTTTTCCCAACTTCCTATTCCCTCTGTCTGGGTAGACTGGAGATGACTTGCTTGGAAACTCTGGGTCTGCACCCTAAGCCTTCTCAAAGGCTTTTGTCCTGCTGTGTATGTGTATATTAAATGTTGCGTTTTATCTTGTCTTTCTCCCTCCTTCCCTTCCTCCTTCCCTCTTTTTTTCTTTCACAAGAGACCCTGCTTTCCAACTTCATAAAGTTTTTCTGAGAATAAACTTTTACAAGAGTTCTTGTTGTTTTTAAGTACTGACATCTGTCTATCCTGGAAAAGTAAAGAGGTTCTTCTGTGGATTTTGAAACGGTGAGCCCCAGGACAAGGACAAACGTCTTCTCATCCAATACCCTCATTTGATAGGGGAGAAAAACAAGGCCTAAGGAGGTTGGCTGGATCACTAAAGTCCCATTGACTGTTCCAGACAGGGCTAGAGCCAGAGGGCAGGTCTCCTGACCTCTAGTCCACTGAGATTTTCTTGAGATCATGTCATTTCACAAATAAGCCCTGCATTTTTGAAGTTGCATGCTGACTCTTGAAATAGCTGTCCGTTAGTCTGCTGAGCAGTTGCCTGCGGCCACTTCGGGGCTCCAGCATTTTGGTGTGTGTGTGTGTGTGTGTGTGGTCGCTGGTTACCACACAGCTCTGGAGACCCCAATGTCTTTAACATGTGTGTATGGGGTGGGTAGGGTGGGGATTTCTTGCATTTCCAAGAAGATAGTAACTCCTGTTCTCTTTCCTACATTAAATCTGGCAGCACCAGATAGAATCACATGACCCATTAGGTCTGCCTTTCATGTCCCACTCTCCTCTGAACAGCCTGCCTGTCTCAGACTTCTCTCCTTCTAAAAAAGGTGTCTGGAGCCTCTTTGTTTCTCAGTCCCTACCATTCCTCCTCTCCCACCAGATACTCCAAGTAGGCTGCCCTATGTTCTTTTAAAATGCATTCATTCTTTCTTTTTAACCCAAATAAAGACATTCCTGGGCTACCCCAGGTGGCCCTAGTAATGAAGAACCCATCTGGGTCAGGATCCCTAGGTTGGGAAGATCCCCTGGACGAGGGCATGGCAATCCACTCTAGTATTCTTACCTGGAGAATCCCATGGACAGAGGAGCCTGGGGGCTACGGTCCATAGGATTGCAAAGAGTTGGACACGACTGAAGCGACTTAGCACACATGCAAAGACATTACAATGATTACAACATAAGAAGTAAAAACAGCATCCCAGACTCCCCAGTCCCCTTCCCACGCTCAATTAACCCTGGCACTCTGTTCTGCATCTTATTTTGTCCACAGATTTGGGAATACCAGGTAAGATATCCTGGCAACTCCAGTCCTGTCTCTGGTGAATCCTGTTATGTATGCAAGCATGATTTAAACATTTGTGATGCGGAGTGCTGTATTTTATAGTATATGTAGTATATATATAGTATACTATACTATATATAGTATAGTATAGTATATAGTATAGTATACTATATATATTATATATATAGTATATATAAAATATAGCGTATTGTATAGTAGAGTTTACCATTTGAAATCCAGGATCTTCCTCTCCTGACATACCAACAGCGTGTTCACTCTCATCTGTTGCTTCCTTTGTTCTGTTTTGTATGCACCGTCTTCTCGCAACAAAGCCCCACCCTTGAGTGTGGAAGATACTGTTGTCTTTTCTTTCCTATAAGTCATTCTTTTCTCTGCACAGAACCTAGCACATAGTGGGATCACACCTCAGTTAATGCTTGCTTCATTTTGAGGATGGGGAGTGTTTACACTTTTGCTGATTTATTTTTATTTGTGTATTTTAAGGAAAAGTGAAAAGGAAGTGTGAACTCTCCTCACTCTTCTTCAAAAATATATACGTGGACGGATGAAACACGAGGAGGGATTCTTGGGTTGATAGTCACGTTCTAGCTCTTGGTCTGGATGGTAGTTACACATATGTGCTCACTCTGCTATAACTCATCAGTTGGCACACTTCTTGTTTGTGCATTTTTCTGTACATGTTGTATGTCATTTTAAACAGGTAATATGTATTATATGACATATAGTTCTAGTCTGATAAGACACTGTGTTGGTGAAAGTTTGTGGAAATGGTCATTCTCCTGCATTGCTTGTGGGAGTGTAAATTGTAAAATGTCCTTAGAAGTAAATTTGGCCAAATTATCAAAATGAAAAGGTACTTTCCCTCTGGCTGAGCAATGGCTAGCCTAGCAATGTACCCAAATCTATTATAACATGTGTAAACTTGTTATACATTCAAAATCTTTCACTGCAATGTTGTCTATAACAGTAACACTGGAATCAACAGGAGGAAGAACAGATTGTTGTACGTCATACAATAGAATATTATTCAGCAGTTAGTAAGAGGGAGGCAGATCTGTATCTGCTAATTTGGAAGGAACTTCAGGTTAAAGGGCTTCCCTTGTGGTTCAGATGGTAAAGAATCTGCCTGCAATGCAGAAGACCCAGGTTTGATCCCTGGATTGGGAAGATCCCCTGGAGGAGGACATAGCAACCCATTCCAGTATTCTTGCCTGGAGTATTCCATGGACAGAAGAGCCTGGCAGGCTACAGTCCATGGGGTCACAAAGAGTTGAACACAACTGAGTGAGTAACACTTTCACTTTGGCCTTCCCTGGTGGCTCAGACAGTAAAGAATCAGCCTGCAATGTGGGAGACCTGGCTTTGATCCTTGGGTCGGGAAGATCCCTTGGAGAAGGAAAGGTCAACCTACTTCAGTATTCTTGCCTGGGATATCCCATGGACAGAGGAGCCTGGTGGGCTACAGTCCATGGGGTTGCAAACAGTTGGACACGACTGAGAGACTAGCACTTCAGGTTAAAAAGTATGTACAAGATGCGTCTGTTTGTGTTAAGTATATATATATGTGTGTGTGTGTGTGTGTGTGTGTGTGTGTGTGTGTGTATTTGGTTGTATGTTCATAAAATAACTGTAGAAGGACACACAAAAAAGTCTTAATATTTATTGCTTATGACACAGGAAAGAGTAAAAGGAAATTTACTTTTCACCGTTTACTCCACTTAATGCACATTTCAAATATTATATGTACATGCAACCTATTCAAAAAATTAATTAAATCCAAAGCTGCTCCTTTGCTGCTGTCTATTTCTCACTCTCATTCATGGACTTCCTAAACATCCTATAATTGGTAACTTTGTCTTTACTTTCTTCTAACAGCCTCCGAATCCACTCCATGGAGGAAAGCTCATACTCTTCTCCCATGATACTGAGCAAAGCAGGCAGGTCACTCTTCTGCTGGTGACCTTATTAATTGAGTTTAGACCTCAAGTGAATTTTCACAGCTTTTTTTTTTCTTAAATGAAACAACCAAAGCCTCTTTGCCCTCTTTAGCTCCCCTCCTCCCAGAAGGCAGGGAGAGAGTCAAAGACAAGTGTTCCATTTGTCTTTTTCAGATTTACAAGTGCTGTAAACTGGTTGTTTGACTAGAAGAAGAGAAAACCTTAAGGGATGTAATTTGACAAATGAAGGGAAGAAGTTGGGTCTAACATGTGACCTAGATTTGTAACAAGCAGATCTCAAGAAGTAAGGTCTTATCTCCATGGCCTGAAAATCTGGAGCTATTAGAGGCCCTCAAAACTAAAATATAACAATATAACCAAAGATAATCCCAGCAAAGAAGAAACAAAAGGGACTCTGATAGAACCAAGGCAGCTTCCTGATCATCCACCGCCAGCTGCAGAGGCTGGAAAGGCCGGGGGTGAGGAGGTGTATAGGTGCTTGTTGAGAATGTCAACAGGAAGGCTGAAACTCAGCCTTGCAAAATTCGCAATGGACAATGTGTATAGATTTTAGAAAAGAGACATTCAAACCTACTGTATAGTACAGGGAACCCTACTCAGTTCTCTGTGGTGATCTAAATGGGAAGGAAACCCCAAAAGAGGGCATATATGCATACATATAGCTAATTCACTTTGCTGTACAGTAGAAACGAATGCAATGTTGTAAAGCAACTGTACTTCAATAAAAACTTTTAAAGAGAAAAGGAACTTTCAGAGAAAAAGAGACTTGGATTAGATGGCGCTGTTTAATTGGATAATAAAGAGAAAGCAAACCCTGGAACATGGGAATGACTTCATCTAGTCCCTTCATTTTGCCGAGATACACTACAAGTACAGCCTAATATTAAACATATGGATCTCAGGATTTTTGGTCCACTGCTGTGTCTGCCTGCACCTGTCTTCTTCAAAGTCTGGACTCTGGAACCAGACCACCTGGATTCAACGGAAGCTCTGATTTTCAGAAGATGAATGATTTAGAGCAGGTCACTTAACTTTTACAGGTTTTCCAGGTGACTCAATGGTAAAGAATTTACTGCCAATGCAGGAGACACAGGAGATGCAGGTTCGATCCCTGGGTCAGGAAGATGGCTTGAAGGAGGAAATGGGATCCCATTCCATGACTGAAAAATTCCATGAACAGAGCAGCCTGGAAGACTACAGTCCATGGGATAGCAAGAGTGGGACACAAGCGTGAACGCAGTTAACTTTTACATGTTTCAGCTTTCTCATCTGTCAAATGGGGATAATACTAATAACAATACCTAGCTGGTATGGATGACAGTGGGATTAAACAGTCTTTTAAAGAGGGTCTGGTACATGGTAGGTGATATATAAATGCTAGCCATAATATTCGGAAAAGGCAATGGCACCCCCACTCCAGTACTCTTGCTTGGAGAATCCCATGGACGGAGGAGCCTGGTAGGCTTCAGTCTATGAGGTCGCAAAGAGTCGGACACGACTGAGTGACTTCACTTTCACTCATTGGAGAAGGAAATGGCAACCGACTCCAGTGTTCTTGCCTGGAGAATCCCAGGGACAGAGGAGTCTGGTGGGCTGCCGTCTATAGGGTCGCACAGAGTCAGACACGACTGAAGCGACTTAGCAGCAGCAGCAGCCATAATATTAATGGTTAATATTACTTCCAATTTTTATATCAGGGAGAATAATTTTTAAGTGGGAAAGAGCAGAACCAACATGGGAGATAACTTCAGGGTAACAGTTATTTGGTTCTGGGTGTCACCTTAGGTCCAACACCTTCTTGGCTGGTGGTAAGGTAGACGCTCTTTATCACAGGTGGAGCTCAAGGCAAAGATGCTGGCATCAGATTCCTGAGTGGAATGGAGGCAGGGCCTAGATGACCTCTAATCTTAAGATTCTGCTACCTTCCAGACTAGCAGCCTTGGGGGCAGATGCATTTCCTGGCTAGCAGACATACATTTAGTATCACCTTCAAAGTGAAGGGCGAGTCTGTCACGAATTTTCCCCTCCAGTTCCGAGTAAAAGGACAAACTCTGGTGTCACATCTAAGACTTCCAATGACTCAAGTCGGGATGGATTTTGAATTTCTTTACGGACAGTAGTACACTTGAGAACGCCAAAAGAAAAGGGAACGCATTCTCAGCTTTGCTAATAAACCAAATCCACCCCATTACCAACCCTCTAGCCAGGGAATAGATACTTCCCTCCTAAAAGAACAGTAGAAATCTCTGAGGGGAGGAGACGAAGGGAGATAGTCAACATCGTTCCCTCCGGTTCCCCAAAGCCAGGTTAACAATGAGGGGCCTGGACGCCAGGAGCCTCCCGGGCGCGGCTCGGTGGGGCGGGGCCGGCGCGGAGTCCCCAGGTCAGCCACCCAGGCTTCCTCTGCGGGGTACTTCCTAGGGCCTTTGATCTTCCCCCAGGAACTGGCGAAGCAAGCGTTTCCCTCCAGGTTTGTCCCCTCTTGGTTTATTTATTGTATCCGCCTTCTCTTCTCTTTGGCTCGAAAATCAGCACGCGGCTGTGCAACAGGACTGGAGTCACGGCGTCTCCTCTCGCCACCTGGAAATCCGGCAACAGGCGCTTTTCCTGAGTTCTCCGCAGCAAATACGGAGGAGAAAGGGTCTTTTTCGGAAATAGGGAGCCGATCTGGGGACCTTGGTCCCAGGATCAGTGGCCAGGACCCCCTGCTGGCCTCCAGGTCCAGCCTGGCTGGAGCGCGCCCCACTCCCAGCCGTGTCTTCCCCGTGTACCCGGCAGCTCGAGCTCGCTTCCTTACCCTCAAAGCCGGGCTTAACCTCAAGCTTCATCTCCTCCCCTGGAGGGTCTCCAGTTGCCTTCCTCTACCAAGAGGGCACCCCACTTCCCCGCGCCGGGCCCTAATCTCCACCCGGCGTTTCCCACAGAGTGACCGGCTTCAGCTCTCCATAAGCGCGCCTTAAATCCCATTTATCTTCTTAGCGCCTGGGTCCCGGCCGGCCCCGCCCCCTCTTCCTCCTAGCCTCCCGCATTGCAAACCTCAGACCCTCGCCCCTGCCCCCTGCTACGCCCCTTACCCCGAGGGCGGTGGAGCGGCTAGAGCCACCTTTGGAGGTGTTGGGAAAAGTGCCCAAGGAAGGTGGAAGCGACCCAGAGGGGCGCGGCCCGAGGAGAGTTTACTAGGGGAGGGCGGGGAGGCCCCTGGCAAGATTTCAGAATCAGAACCACGGCAGAGGGTCCTGGGCTCGCAGTCACCTAAATCCTGCCCTGCGTCTCTAGAGGTTGAAGTCGGCCCCTCCCTAGCGCGCCAGTCTAGGTCACCAGCCGGGAAGGGCTGCGCAGGGGGTCGCTAGAGGGGGTGATGGGCGGGCTGTCTGCCCCAGCGGTGGGCGAAGAGTCAGTTGTCTCAGGGCCTGCCCCTCTCACTTCTACTCGATTGTAATTCCACCCCCGGGCGGGTCGGAGCCTTTCTCCCTCCCTCCCGCGGCCAGCCGGTCCCTCCCCGTCGGCTTCCTCAGCCGCCCCCTACCCGCCCCCCGGCTCCGAAAAGCCCTGCCGCTGGCAGCCGGCTTCACTCCAGCACGCCGACCTCCCGGCTGCAGTCCTCCCTGTTTGGACGCCTCCTGGTGCAGTTCCCTCAGCCCTTCGCCCGCTCACCCAGGTCAGGGGCTCCGCGGAGGCCGCGTCCCCCGCGTCTCCCAGGAGACGCCCTTTCCGTGTGCGCCCGGCACTTGGTGAAACTTTGCAGGCGCCCGCGGTGAAATGGATTTAATCCGAGGAGTCCTGCTCCGGCTCTTGCTCCCTGGCTTCCAGCCTCGGACCCGGCGTTGCGCCGCTCAGATCAGCGCTCAGAAAACAAGGTAATGCTGGCAGTACTCCCGGGAGCACCGCGGCCGGAGCGCCCCGGTCCCCGTCCCCGGCGAGGACGCGGAGGTGGCGACTACCTTCTCTCTCACCCCTGATCCACCGCACTTAACTGGGTTCTTCTCTGCCCAGAGCCTAGAAGAGACGCGAACCTCGCCCTCCCCTTTCCATCCCAGGCGGTTCCGGGGATATTTGTTTGTTGACAGAAGGATCTCTTTTCCAGACACAGTAGAGGTGGAGGCCTCTGTATTTGACCACAGAGAGCTGAGAGTTGTGGCAGCGGTCACACTGTCTCAATTAGAAGGATTGCAACTGTGCAGGAAAAGTCAAACGGCTGCTCCTGCGTCTCTAAACAGCTTATTGAATTCATACTGTCCGGAGCCCAGCCATTTCCTGTTGAGTGTCTGAAGATTTGCCTGGTGTGCCCCTGTGCCCATCTCCGGTCCTTCCCACGCACTGTGTCGGGATGTGGCTTCAGATGTTAGGGGCTTCTTCCACTCGGGCTGTTTTCTCAGAAAGGAGCCCCCAGTGGGTTAATTTTATGCTCTGTTTTGAGCTCCTGTCTTTGAGATTTAAACAAAGATATATAGCCTCATGAGCTATTACATGAACTGGAGCGAACTTGAAACACAGTAGCTTGCATTTCCTCTAGTTACACAGGTAAAAAATCTTGTGTTTTTGTCTACTTTGGTTTGGCCGGTGTGGTGAGATTATTCAAAGTAGAACATTCTAAGCAAGAAAGTTCTTAACATTTTTTCTCTAATGATTTTTATTCCTCTTCTCTGAGGTTATATTTAGAATTCTGAAAAATCTGTTTTTCTTAGTTTACTTTGTAAGGAGGGTAATTGTCTTATGGGATTAATTATATCTTATGAACAATGGAAACAGTATAACTTTACTTGAATGCAGTCTGCAGAACTTTGCAGAAAGTGCAGTTTGTCTTCACAAATAATTTTTTCCCAAAGAAAGAGACAAACCAGGAAAATTTTGCTACATTTTACTGGCGAAGTTATGTCCTACTCTTTGAGGCCCAAGAACTGTAGCCCATCAGGCTCCTCTCTCTGTCCATGGGCTTTTCAGGCAAAAATACTGGAGTGGGTTGCCATTCTGTTCTCCAGGGGATCTTCCCAACCCAGGGATTGAATCCACATCTCATGCATTGGGAGGCGAATTCTTTTACCACTGAGCCACCAGGCAAAGAAAATAATCTTGGCAGATTCCTATATAACTGCTTAAATATTTGCACTGCTCAAAAAGCTCTCTACTTGGAAATATGACTTGTTGCTTTACAGTTTTGAAAGACGTCTTCACCCTTCAAGCTGTAGCAGTCATCACCTACACCTTGCTACCTGCTTTGAAATTTATAGTTGCTATTATTATCTGAAGCGCACTTAAATTATGAGCTGTTCTATTCCTACTGATCATTGACTTTGAAGAAAACAGCAGCAGTCCCAGGTGATATTACATTGTTTCTCTTCCTAATGCACACAGACACATATCTTAAAGCATTTCAGTGAAGGAATTCTTCCTAACTTCCCTGCTTGAGATATGCAGATTGTGATCAACTCCCTTCTGTGGATTTATTTACATAAAAC
Source organism: Nanger dama (assembly GCA_917880005.1). Taxonomy (NCBI): domain Eukaryota; kingdom Metazoa; phylum Chordata; class Mammalia; order Artiodactyla; family Bovidae; genus Nanger; species Nanger dama. The sequence goes on from CAKJTW010000040.1 coordinate 3,295,466, forward strand.
CATCTAGTGACAATCTTTTGAACAATGCATAGTTATAGCTGTAGTTCTTTAGCATGAGCAGTGTATATAATGTTCTTTTAAGGATAGATTTCATTTCATTTAAGCAGATTTTTTTAAAAAGTATTGCACAAAAGCCTGCTGTGTAAAACTGCTCATATGGTTCACCATATTTCCTTTCTTATTTTCTGTAGTTCCTCTCCTAAAAATATTTCCTACCTGGTTCATCCAGGGTCTCATTCTGTTATTCATGCCATGAATATACTGTGTTGGTCTCTTTGGTTTTATTTGAAGCATAGATAGGGTTTTGATAGCGGAAACTCTACCTTTTAAATATTTTGGCACATTAAACATATCAAACTGGAGGTAGAAGGAGTGTTTGGACTAGGTTCAGCCTAGGAGAGTTTTTCATTATTTTATAATTTTATCCAGACACTGGCTTTCAGGTTGGAAGGCTGTTCAGATTAAAATGACAGCTACTTCATAAACTTTGGGGGAAAATATCCTCCTGGGCTCATTTACATCCCTTGGAAAGACTGGTTTTGATCCGGAAAATTGGTCCAGATTAAAAAGTGAATGTGCCCTCCTTGGCTCTGATGTGAACAGCAACCAGCTAATTTATAATCTTCCCCAGACACCAGCAAATCCTGCGAATATCCATGTGGGAGTTTCTTTGTACCTTGTTTCCTCAATAGAAATTGATTTGTGTGCAGTACTTTGAAGGTAGCATGACTGCCACCTAAGGCATACTGGAACAGTCCTGTTTTATTTGAATGGCCCTGTCTTTCTCCTCACACTCCTAAATCTATCTTTGACAAGTACGGCTTTGTTGAAGTCTTGGATTCAAAATCCACCTGAAAATTCCCCACCCCCATCTAATTCTGGTGAGAAAGAGAACAACTATGCAGCTTGAAACTCAGTTTTGAGTTTTATTTGGGTCTAAGATAGGCAACCTTTCCCTCCACCCCAAGATAGCTACTCCTCTGTCTTTAGTGTCAGTGACGAAACCTCAGCACTTGCTGAGACTCACAAGAAAGGACGGTGTGCAAGTTAAGTCATATTAAATAATAATAACACTGATTAAGTGGCTTGCTACTCTTTCCAAAGAACTTGACACATAATGATTTATTTAATCAACCCAACAGGTCTGTGAGATGGGTACCATTATTATCCTTGTTTAACTAACTGAAGAGGAAGTTGTGGCTTAGAGAAAATAAATGTCTTAACCAGGGTCACTCAACTAGCAAGCGGGGGAATGGGAATTAAAGTCTCTGATATTTAGGAGCAGAAAGGAGTCCGTAATGGCCTGATTAGCAGAGATCCCTTCAGAGACGGTGTCCTCCTCCTGGATGAACTGGGGGGCTCCCATGGGGCTCCCACATGCAAATCACAGACCTGGCAGAAATTGAAACGCCCTCACTTTACAGCTGGGTTGAGCATGACTCAGGGACTTGCCCGAAGTTAACATCAGAAGCCGGGCCTGGAACTAGTACCCAGACCTCCTGAGTGATCTCCAGCACTTCCCTTACCCAGTCTCTCAGCAGCATGTGCAGAGAGGACGGCTGAGCCTCTGATGTGGGGCAGGAGGGAGGGAAAGGAAAATCCAGACAAGACACATCTGCTAGGACCAGCATGCGTCAAGCCACGTGTGTTCCCACAAGCAGATTTGTATCTCACAGTGTTAGCTTAGCTCTGGCACACAGAGAGAGCTGAGGGCTCCCCTGCTTTTTCTCTTTCCAGCTGCCTGAGGTCTCAGGGTCAGTGGGATAAGGTCAGAGTGGAAGATTTTCCCCTGGAGAACTGGGGTTCACAGTCATTTTCAGGGGAGATGCAGGTCTGTAATCATTTCCTTTCCACCTTTCCCCCAATATTTCTCTACCGAAGTGGACTCAAACAAAGATCCAGGGAAACTCAGCAAACGAAAGCCTGGAGGAACAGAGCAGATTTAGTTCAAGGGCACTGTGCCTTGGGGTTGATGGTGGGGAATACAGGCACCTCTAGGTGGTTTCTGCTGCTACTAGTGTGACACTGAATGGCTAGAGGATCAAGCAGGGGTCATGGGTCATCTTGTTCTACTTCCCCCCACCTACCCAGAATAACCTGATATTCATAAGAGCTTGCTTACATCCTTACTTGAAGTTCTCATCAAGTCCCTTTCACAGGGCATGTAATTTGGGGGTCTCAGCTCTTCTGGACACCCCCTTCCTTTCCAACTAACCCTACTCCTCCAGGAGGCTGATCCAGATTGCCTTGCTTCTTGATGAAAACTGGAGCCACAAATACCACGAGGGAGATTATGTGAGTTTGTGTACTCAGTCTCTCAGTTGTGTCTGACTCTTTGTGACCTTGTGGACTGTACCCAGCCAAGCTTCTCTGTCCATGAGATTTTTCAAGCAAGAATACTAGAGCAGGTTGCCATTTCCTCCTTCAGGGGATCTTCCTAACCCAGAGATCGAACCTGAGTCTTCTGCATTGGCAGGTGGTTTCTTTACCACTGGGCCACCTGGGAAGCTATACACACACACACACACACATATATATATATATTCCCTCCCTCCCCCCCCGCCAGCATCTAGCTACTAGCGTCCCATGCAGTTCTGGCACCATAGCAGAAATATTTCCTCCAACCCATTCTTCCATCAGCCCTCCTACCTCCTGTTTGTTCCCACTTCACAGCCAGTCCCTATAAAGAAGCCCCTGCCTCTCTTTCTCTTTCCTTTGATTCTCTATGAGGTAAAGGGACCTCTGTGAGGCCACGATCAGGAGTAAATGTATGTAACATGAGGCAGTGCTTTTTCTCAGAATTCTTTCTCATGGAAGAGTGACTTGTTCAGAGAGGAACTGAGTGGTGTTTTTTGTTTGTGCTTTTTGTTTCTTACGCTGAGATCAGGGCTTTAATAACCTTAGAATTCTTTGGGGAGTAGTTGTCCATCTGTTCATGGGTCGCGTGCGTATGTGGTCAGTCGCTTCAGCCATGCGCGACTCTGGGCAACCCTTTGGACTGTAGCCTGCCAGGCTCCTCTGTCCATGAGATTCTCCAGGCAAGAATACTGGAGTGGGTTGCCCTGCCCTCCTCCAGGGGATCTTCTTGACCCAGGGATCAAACGTGGGTCTCTTGCATTGCAGGCGGATTCTTTACTGCTGAGCTACTAGGGTAGCCAGTAGCTCCTCAGAAGTGGTCCAGTGACCCAGAGCTAGATTTCTGGAAAACAGGGCTCAGGTGTCTGAGGCAGAGGTGGGATCTCAGCTCCTGCAGGGTTATTCTGGGGAGATCTTGTCTTCTCCCACCTCTCCCCCTCCACAAATGGGACTATATTTCTCCCAACCCACTAAATGAATGAGTCGATGTCTTGATTGCAACAGAGAATCTTCTGAGCTGGTCAAGACCCTTGCCACTTGTTTTGGTCACAGCTAGTTGCAGGTATTAGAAGTGCATCTGCTATTTCAGGGATTAAAAAAAAATAGGGGAAAGATGAGGAGATACTGCAGAGTGTAAATGGCAGTTTATAGGAGAAACACCCCTACCCCCACCCACCTTTGATTGCATTGGCTGTGAACCGCCATTTTGGAGAAGGACCTCAAGGTGTGACTTTAATCTCATAAACTGAAAGATATGAGCCCTCTGATCTCATGGGTTGGGGTTGGGCATGGGGACAGGGATTCAGGTGAAAACTCAAATCAAATTGTTGCCACCAGAGGGCACACTTTCTAGCATTGGCTCAGAGCAGATATTAGACCTGTGAGTCATTCCTGAACTCCTGTGTGGATGAGAATTCCTGGAGTGCCTCCCAGACATCTGCTTTTTAAACAAGAACCTCAGGTCACGTGGTGCATGTGGGTCACAGTTCACACTTGGGGACATAACGGAGGAGAATTTGGGTTCCTCCACTGCCTCTCTCCCCGGTACCTCCACCCCAGGAACTTTCCAGTACCCTGACACTCTCTACTTTAGAGAACACACTTGTGTTTCAACCGAAACAAACCAGTGTCTAGACACTCTGCAGGGTTTCTGAAGATTGGATTTAGGACTTGAGATCTTCGAAGGTCGCTGAAGGACATCTCTTCTGAGCAAGTCCTCCTACTTATCCTCTTTCCCCTAGCCCTGTCACTGAGAGATGGCTGCGCCCGGAGGGATGATCTGCAGTAACATCAGCAAGAAGCCCGGCTGGGCTGTACACGACCAGCCGTTTCTCCGGGCTTGGGTCAAAGCACAGACTCTGCTATTCGACAAGTTTGCGTTCATGTTCTGACACGGTGTTTTTGTTGTTGTTTTCTTTTTCTTTTTCAAAAATTACCTGGTGACATTAAGGCTAGTTATATTAACTCTGTAAGCCTGGGTTTCCTTGTCTGTAAAAATAACGGGTTGGCCAAAAGTTTGCTCCGGTTTTTTCATAATGTCTTACAGAAATAGGATAAAGAAAGAACCAACCAATTAAGGATTAAATGAGGTAATGTATACACCAAGGCATTAAAAGGATTAGAAGCTTGAAGCTTGAAGGCAATGTTTATGAATTTGGGCTTGTTTAATCTGGATGGGGGTGGAGGGGAAAGGAGGGGAAAATATGTGTATTTCCAGGCATCAGAATAATTAGTACAGACATGAGTTCATGTACTTTTTATCCTTTCTCATGTGTGTTGATGTATACTTGATAACATAATTTTAAGTTTACCGAGTTGTACAATTTTTTTAGATAAATTGGCAAATCAGAAAGACTCTTTGGTCAACCACATGCCTTGATTTGGGGTTTGGAGATGTAGCTGTGAGGTTTGTGGGCTTGCTTGCGTGGATTCTTTTGAGAAACACTAACTCCAAGGGTGATGGACGGTTTTGTCTGGTAATTGTCATGTGGAAGTTTTGTAGGGTGTTGGGGGTGGGGAGCAGCTATTCCTGAAAGAGAATTATCCAGACTGGCATGTGACTGGAGGTTCATGAAAATCTCCACGAAGCTAGATAGCTAAGAAATGGCCAGGGTTTGCTCATTGATCAGCAGATTGGAGTGATTCATGGCCACTGCTGGTGACATAGAAAGATAAGAGACTGGACACCAGTGGCTCTTGCATTTCTTATTCATCATTCTGCATTTCCAGAGTTGTAAGAAAAACTCCACTTACTCCAGATAACTCCACCGGCTTATTTTAAGAATCAAAGGAAATCAGACTAGTGCTTTGAAAGAACTAAGGTGCTACACAAAGATAAGATATGATTATCTAACAATACTCACACTAATTATTATTATCTTTACTAATGGGACCAACCTTACTTTCTGAAGCTTTGATCTCTTTTCCAGCCTCTTCCTCCTCATTCCTGCTAAAGATATGTGAAGATTCTTTCTTTGCCTGAGTCTGCAGATCCTGAGCAATTTATATCTTAACACTTGTGTTTGCTGACAGGGCACCCAAAATCCTGAATCAGATTTAATGCAATGTTAATGCTGTTTATTTTCCTTGGTGCAACAAGTTTATATTAGCCAGTTAATGGTTTACATTGTGCAAAAGGAGTTCTATCAGCAGGCACTTTTCTGTAATATCTGGGCAGTTGGAAACGTAATATTTAAATACAACCTGAGTTTAAAGCCTTCCTTGGACAGATGGCTAATTTTATTGATCTAATCTGACACTTAGGGATAGGTCCCTTGATCCTTTGCTGGTAATTCTTAGGGTGAGCAGAGACATAAATACACTGGATGATGTCTGTGAATTAGACCCTTGTTTGTTTCTAATTTATTCTTTAAATACTTCAGTATAAACAGTCATGGTGTGAATTACTTTAATGTGTACCCTAAGGGCTCTTAATTAGCATTTGAAGTTATCCAGGGTAGAAGGTACCAACATAAACTCCAACATAAGAGTTTGCACTTTTTTTTTAATCCCTTGGTGATGTGCGGTACCAGTGGTTAAATATTTTGAACTTCACCTCTGTGCTGGCCAGTAATCTACACTCCAGGGCTAGTTACCACCTGAAGAATTTTACTGCAAGGTCCACTTTCAAAGGTGGTTGAGGAAAGTACTTTGAGTGATGCTATCAAAAATGCAGACTGGAGGCTTTGGTAATGAGCACAAATTGTGTTAGAAATGTTTTCATTAGTGAAATATATGGTTGGCTAGAAAGACTGTGTGTGCCCCTCTATTTTTGCATGGACAAAAAGTAACAATCCAGCAAGCCCCGAGGGTCAAGTTGCTTTGGTGTTGGCTCAGAGCTCCATTCACTCCTGCATCTTTCTCACTTAACCGTAGGCTCCTGTGCCCAGTGGCCCTGAATGACTTGCTGATCCTCCCATTAGAATACCGACACAATTTTGTATTATGTAATTCTATAATATCTGCTTCAGCAGTGTGCTTGCGGCTATAACAAACAACTTCAAAATCTCAGTGACTTGACCTAAAATTTAGTTTTCATTTACTCCAAGCCCAAAGTGAATGTTTCTTCATGGGCAGCTCCCCTGGGCTGCTCTCCTCCAAAAGATGACTTGAAAACCTGTCACTCGGTCTTTAATACCTCCATCTTGTACTACCACCATCTTTAAAATGGGCCTCCAAGGTGTCGTGGAAGGTAAATAGAAGACTTGTGTGGGAGACATTTGTGTGCCGGGCCAGAACAGGGTCACTGGGCCCCAACTGAACTGTAATGAAGCTGGGAAATGTTCAGCTTTGTACCCGGGAAGACAGTTACCACATGTGGTGAATTTTCTCTGAGACAGTGCTTTGGAGCTCCTAAGAGAACAAACAAGGATGTTAAAAGGCTAAGTTATTTGAGAATTTTTGTGCTTTGCCCATGAATATTTGTATATGTGGCAGAAGTTGGCCTGGAATTTGCTTTCATTGAGCCTATGTGCTCATCGCCCAGTCATGTCCAACTCTTTATGACCCCATAGACTGTAGCTGGCCAGAGTCCTCTGTCCATGGAATTCTCCCGGCAAGAATACTGGCGTGGGTTCCATTTCCTTCTCCAGGGGATCTTCCTGACCCAGGGATCGAACAGATGCTTTACCACTGTGCCATCTGGGTAACTAAATACTATTGATTGCTATGTATTTCCTACATTTTACAAAAAGTAAGATTTATCCCTTTTGAAAAGTGAAATAACTACCTGCAGGGTTAAATAGAGTGAATTTCTAAGGCGCATCAACTAGAATTCCAGTTTTTACCACAGTTTTCTAGAAGCTCCTTCTATTTGTGTCCCGTAACAAAAAGGACTATTCATGGTAGAATAATTTATTCAGTGACAGATGCATCTTAAAATACAAAAATCATATTTTAGACACCACAGGCTGCTGCGACGGGGATGAAGATGGTGTGGACTGATCCCAAAAAGATAAATTGATGTTTTGTTGAACCACTGTGTTTTCCAAAGCACTTTCAAAGAAATAGTCTCACTTGATCTTGTAACCCTCACCTCAGTGGGAAGTCAAGGGCTGATGACTTAGCAAAGAGGAAACAGGCACAACCCAGGACATGAGCCTATCCCCTGATGCTGTCCATCAGTGCAGAGGTGTTCTTGCAGCTGCTAGATAAGAGCATGACCACTGTGGCATGTTTAGCTCTGCAGCCAGGAGGGACCTTGCCAACAGGAGTCGCCCACCTTTCACTTGCAGAGGCTCCATGCATGTCATGGGACCCTCTGTGGAATGAATTGGTGCTGCTTTCAGATACAGTCCTGACTGGTTGATGGGTGTTTTGCAAAATACATGATGACTGAGGGGCTATTTGCAAATGAGAAGCAGTTATCATGGCTGGAAGATGGCCCCAGAATCCTTCTAGTGTCCCCTACAGAAGACCCTTCTGTGGTCTCAGGAACACCCAGGATACTCAGCCTGGGTTTGTCATTCCTCCAAGCTTCTCATTCCTCCAACATGTAGCCATTTTCTTTAGTGGAAATGGTATTTGCTAGACCTTCAATGTGGCATATTTCAAAGGTTTATCATTCAAGTCTCAAGACTTTATAATAATTTCTTAGGCGTTTTTGATCTTCTAGGAGTTCCTAATGAGTGTAGTTAAACAAGTATATCGTGAGGTTGGGAAAAGAAGGATTCCTTTAATAGCTGTTTAAGAGTAATTATGGGCTTTGGCCACAACCTGCACACATAACACACAGCCCTGCAGCTTGGAAGAATTGTAACAAGAATCCAATCAAACAGACATGAGTTTTAAGCTTGGCTTCAAAAGTTATGGCTGCCTGATTCCAGATAGAGTACTTCATGTCTTAGGCTCATAATACCTATCACAAAGGTATTACCTATCAGATAAAATCTTATCGGATAAATCAGTGACATAATGACTGGAAATGCAGCTAAGAAAGTACTTAAATGTTTGGTACATAATGGGTGCTCCAGAGTTAGCCCATATTCATTAGGTTATTATAGTTTATAGAGTTTATATAGTGGTAGAGATGGTAGTTTTTCCATATTTGATATAACCTCAAATATTGACAACAGTGACAAAATGTATACTTGAGCTTAGGCTCCTGTGAAAATGGAACTGAAAGGAATTTCATTTCCTTGATTTCATATTCTAGATTCTTCAAGTGTGCTTCATCAAACAATGACTTTTGGTATCTAGATCAGTCATAAAGTTCATGTTATTGATGAAAGATCTGGAATCAGTTTAGAGTTTAATTAAAAAAAAAAAAGCCAGGAAGAAATAATCGAGATGCTGTATCAAGATTATATATATCTACTATAGTGGTGATAGATTTTCATGTATCATCTGTATGGCTCCATACCCAAAAAGAGGTTATTTGCAGTTAGAATATATTCTAATAAGAAAAATTTTCCTATCTACCTTCTTTGCTGTGGTATTAAGAGAATAAATATGAAAGATGCTATTTCTATGATGTCTGCTCTCTCTCTGCCTGTTTTGAGTCAACTCTCCTCCCTGCCAGAATAATCCTTCTAAACTGTAGTTCCAGTCCTGTCACTTTTGTGTTTAATATTCCTTTCTGGCTCCCTACTGCATTCTAGACTCTAAAGCTGAACATCCACAGTATGGCCCCCACCTTCCTTTTCCTGTCTTCTCAGTGAACACATGATCTGTATTCTAGCCAAGCTCGATTATTTGCTCTTCCATAGACCTCCTCTTTGCTTCCCAGTGGTGAACCTGTCCACATGTTGATCTTTACCCTTGGAATATCCTTCTCTCATCTCTGCCCAAGGAAATGCACTGACCCTTCCAAGCTGGGCTCAGTTTCCCCTGTTCTGTGGGGTCTTCATGTACCGTCCAGCCAGAAGCCCTTTCTCTTTTCTCCTATTTTGCTTTGCTTTATGTTTTTGGTGTGAGGAGCTCTCCTGGTGGCTCAGAGGGTAAAGAATCTGCTGCATTGCAGGAGACCCAGGTTTGATCCTTGGGTCGGAAAGATCCCCTGGAGACGGGAATGGCTACCCACACCAGTATTCTTGCGTGGAGAATCCCATGGACAGAGGAGCCTGGCGGGCTACAGTCCATGGGGTGGCAGAGTCAGACAAGACCCAGTGACTAACAGTCACTTTCATGTTTTTGGTGTACTGAACCGTGCCTTTGGTTAGACTGGTATTTTGTGAAGGAGATGTCTTCACCTGGGTGTCCCCTCCATGGCCTGCTGGAGTGTCTAGCATGCAGTTGGTCTTTCCCAGACAGTTATGCAATGGAAAACAATGGCCTTGTTTGGGGCAAATACATTTTAACATGGTGTGATTAATTTGATCATGCTCCCAGCTCCCAAATTCATTTCCTTCCTCACTCATGATACAGAAAAGATGTCGCTTCTCTGTGTCAACATTTTTTCTCAACCTGAACAGACATTTGAAAACCCACACTGAAGAATGATTTAGAGAGGGAAATGGCCCAGGAGTTCGTGTGCAGCAGTATGTAATTTAAATTTTCCCTCCACGTTGCCAGCGGCTATTGGAAAAGTGGGTTTTTAAAGAGCGTCTGATTGAGTCTATACTGTGAAATATGTTATTTTTGATACCCAGAGAAGAGGTAGAATTTGAAGTAACAAGTTGAACTGCCTCACCGGCTTTTTATCAAGGTTTGGGAGGTTAAGAAGCAAAGGCAATAATACTGTTTACTCATACATCAAAAGATTGTGGGGGAGGAGGAGTTAAAGCAGGCCAGTGTGTTCAGTCCCCTTCTTCCTCCATCTGTCTTTGAAACCAAAGGAACATGAGACTTGTGTGGGAATGGCACTGGCAGTATAATAGAAAAGGTCAGGTTGCAGGAGAAGGGATAAAGTCAGTCCATCTCTTGTAACGAGATCTGATTGTGAGGTTGGGAGGAAAACAGTACTCAAAACTTGCTTCAGTTTTATTGTGTTGACCCTGGCTTGCTTACCAAGATCAATTCTGGAATCCTTGAAAGTAAAGCAGCCAAACGCTAGAGTCTTTGTTTGGTAAGGACTGTTGCACCTGATAAAATGAATGCCCCTGTGTGGCCCAATTGAAAGGAACCAAATTGATCGACCCATTCACTAACTGATTTCTTGATATATACATAACAAGTGTATATTATGAGTGTGTGTATGAATCGCTCCGTTGTGTCCAACTCTGCAACCCCATGAACTGTATAACCCGCCAGCCTCCTCTGTCCTTGGAATCTTCTAAGCAAGAACACTGGAGTGGGTAACCATTCCCTTTTCCAAGGGACCTTCTCAACCTAAGGATTGAACCCGGCCCGGGTCTCCTGCTTTGCAGGCAGATTCTTTACTGTCTAAGCCACCAGAGAAGCCCATGTGTGTGTGTGTGTGTGTGTGTATGTGTGTGTTCGCTAAGCTGATTCAGTCATGTCCGACTCTTTACAACCCTATGACTTGTAGCCCACCAGGCTCCTCTGTCCATGGGATTCCAGGCAAGAATACTGAAGTGGATTGCCATGCCCTCCTCCAGGGGATCTTCCCAACCCAGGGCTCGAACCCATGTCTCTTAATGTCTCCTGCATTGGCAGTATATATAAAGTAGAGCTGCATTAGAATAGCATTATAAGCTGCATTATAATAGCAGTTGAAAATGAGCGAAGTAAATGATTTGATGCTGAAGTATTTAAGAGGAAGTGATGTCTAAAATTCACTTTGAAATATCAATACATCAAAAATCAGATTCACTGATGGAGACAGGATTAGACTACTGATACATGCTGACTCAGACAGTAAAAAATCTTCCTGCCATTCAGGAGAGCCTGGTTCGATCCCTGGGTTGGGAAGATCCCTTGGAGAAGGGAACGGCTACCCACTCCAGTGTTCTTGCCCAGAGAATTCCATGGACAGAGGAGCCTGGCAGGCTAATAGTCCATAGGTCACAAAGAGTCAGACACAACTGAGCGATGTTCACTTCACTCAACCTCTCACTTCATCCATGTGATGATTATACATATGTTCACTCAAACTCTCACTTTTCTATAATTTTTGATTATTTTCACAATTTAAGTGAAAAGATGAACTAAGTATTAAGGAAATAAATGAAATGACTACAGAATTTTCCCTACGAAGACGGGTTCCACCATGTTCTGCTCTGTACCCAAATAACGGTGGGTTTTCCACTGCATCCTGCTCCTCGCTCCACGTTTCCTCTCTGCTCTTCTCTGCCCTGCTCCTTGCTCTCTGGGCTGGGCTTACTGCACCACTCGGGCTGCTCTGCCCTTGGCTTCTTTGAGTTCAGCTAATGAGAGACATCGAAAGGAGATCAGGAGAGCGCAGGGGAGAGGCTCTGGTGTACTTCTGCCATGAGTCCACCCTCTTTTGGAGGCACTGCGTTTCTGGCAGCAGTCACGTTTCTCTAAAACTGCATCTCTGGGCTGTCCATGGCTTCTGACTCTGCTGGCTCCAGGAACAGTTTTTTCTCCACTTTGCATTTTCTGCCCTGGGGTATTGGCAGCATCTCACTGGTGCTGGCCTCTAGGTGCATCAACACCTCTAGTTGTTTCTCAGAGCTGTTCACACGTCTGTTAAGTAGTCTTTTAATGACCATATTTTTAGATCAAATAAATTCTACTTCTTACTGGGACCCTAATTGCTACTTTTGTTACCACTGCTGCATGATATGTCCTCTGTTTCTACTATTTTCCTCCTTAGGTGTAACCATGAGGTTTTGATTTGTGTTTAGCTTGCATTCAGAACTCTCAGAGGATCAGGTCCGATTTAACTTAAGGATGCCTGCTATAAATTCACAGAGAATCTACAAGAGCAACGGAAACCTTCATCTTTTGAGAATGAGCTTGTCCTCTGGGCCCAGATCTGCTGGCTTCTTGGCTAAGAGCACATTGAGACTGACCTATCCGTCGCTGCGTGGTGTTGAGAAATTACTGCAATGATGTCCAGGACTTTTAATAGAAATTCTAGGAACTCAGGTTTCTGGAACACGTATGAAATGAAGGCAAGATAATTCTTCATCTCTTGAGAAAGTTACCATGAACCTAAACTAACCTCTTAGAACTCCAGGAATTTGACCTAAAGGGGAAGACCACAAGCTTGGATTTTCTCTCACTTCTGTTAGGTTTGTTTCTGGTTTCTATGCTAATCATATTTTTTCAACTCCGTTCTGATTTCTTGGCTATAAATATCGTGTACCTGATACTCTGCTGATTAATGTTTATTATTCAAACTTTAAAGAATTAATTAGCCAACACCCACTGTCTTCATTTGAATTTCCCAGGAACAGACCATAGGGTAAATATTTGAATTAAAATCATTTATTTAAAAAGTAAAACAAATCAAAACAGAACAACAAAAAAGGACAGTGGGGAAGTGAGATAGGGAGTCCATTGAGAAGGCAGTCAGTGAAGGTTTTCTCATCAAGTAAGCTAACACTGTGAGTAATTAGAGCTTAGACTTATGGAAGAAACTCTAGAAAATGGTGTAGAACAGGTGGCTCAGAGTTTTCCTACCTGAGGCGTGAGAGCTGTGGTATTTACATCAATTCCATCTGTCACCACGAGGCCTGCCAGAATTATGGGCAGAGAAGTTTTCTGTGTCTTCTGAGAAAACTCTTAAACAAATTTTTTAAAATTTATGTTAACTGCACGGGGTCTTCATTGCTGTACATGGGCGTTGTCTAGTTGCAGAGGGCAGAGGCTGCTCTCTAGTTGCGGTGTGCGGGCTTCTCATTGCAGCGGCTTCTCTTGCAGAGCATGGGTTCTGGGGCGCCCAGGCTTCAGTAGTCCTGGCACGTGGGCTCTAGAGCACAGGCTCAGCAGTTGTGCTGCACAGGGTCTTAGTTGCCCTGGATCTTCCTGGACCTGGAGTCAAAGCTGTGTCCCTTGCATTGCAAGACGGATTCCTAACCACTGGACCACTAGAGAGGCACTGAGAAAATTCTTAAGGCGAAAGTTGCAAAGGTTGGTAGCTGGAAGTGGGCTGGCAGGTCTGAAATGGCAAGGCCTGAGGGATTTTGGTGGGTACTAACAGTTTTTCTAAACCCATAATCAACTAATTTTATTCAGAAACTGAAGACTGAATTTCATTTACCATTTTTTTGGGCAACCCTGCCTCCTCCTCTGCCCCCACGAGGAGTTTATATATTATGAGAAGATGGAAAAAGATGTTTGGATACCCTAAAGAATCCCAGTTCTCAGTCTGAACCTATTGATATCTTGAGATTTTCAGGGGAAAATTTTTATATTGCAGTACAAAATAAAGTCCTCAGTGGGTAAAGAATGCCCTCCTGCAATGCAGGAGACACAGGAAATGAGGGTTCTGATCCTTGGGTTAGGAAGGAAGATCCCCTGGAGGAGGAATGGCAACTCACTCCAATATTCTTGCTTACTCCGGTATTCTTGCTTGAAAAATTCTCTGGACAGAGTAGCCTGGTGGGCTACAACCCAAAGGATTGCAGAGACTTGGACATGACTGAGCAACTAAGCATACACACAAAATAAAAACTTTTGATTGAACCAGTTCTCTAATTGGAGATATTCAAGAAGGGTGACTGTTTGGGTTTTCGATTCAAGAACTACCATCACCACCAACTACCCTCTTCCACCTAAAAAGCTTTATTCATTTGTGCTAATTGAGAAGGCCAGTAGAAGTTGGAGACTTCATTGCTTATGGTTATGCTCTGTTTAGAACCTGAGTTTAGGTTGTTGATTGTTACAAAGGGGAAGAGCCCACATTAACATTTAAATGCCTGCATTGTGCCTTCACAAAACAGCAGTGATAGTTAATGCTTTTATAGTGCTTGTGATGTGCCAGGCACTAGTAAGAGCACAGCCTCCTAAGGCTGGCATCATAGAATCTTAGAATCTTAGCACTAGAAGGAAACTTAGGGATAGTTGGCTAGCCTATATGGCTTAGTGACGGTAAGTCACTTGCCTGGGGTCTTGCATTTTGTTAGTAGCACAATCAGCACCATGACCGGAAACTTCTGCCCCACAGACTTAGTGCTCTGTCTACTAGACCCACCACCCCTATGACCATCGGAGTAGGTAGAGACTCGTGTTCTCTTTTCATTGACTAGCTCTTTCCTTTTGAATTTGATTGTGTTTATATGTTTAGAAGTAATGGACTCTTCGCCCAGGCTCATGTGACAGTGCCATGCTTGAAGAAACAAATGATCTGTGAAAAGACAGCCCAAGCTACCTTTTCAGCTCAGCTCCTTGTTTGTTACAAAATGCAGGGGTCTGTGAAAAACACCATTTTCTAAGCCACGGAGATCCATAGGTCAGTTCGGTTCAGTCGCTCAGTCGTGTCTGACTCCCTGCCACCCCATGAATCGCAGGACGCCAGGCCTCTCTGTCCATCACCAACTCCTGAGTTCACCCAAACTCATGTGCATCAAGTCAGTGATACCATCCAGCCATCTCGTCTTCTGTTGTCCCTTTTCCTCCTGCCCCCAGTCCCTCCCAGCATCAGGGTCTTTTCCAATGAGTCAACTCTTCGCATGAGGTGGCCAAAGTACTGGAGTTTCAGCCTCAGCATCAGGCCTTCCAATGAAGACCCAAGACTGGTCTCCTTTAGGATGGACTGGTTGGATCTCCTTGCGGTCCAAGGGACTCTAAAGAGTCTTCTCCAGCACCACTGTTCAAAAGCATCAATTCTTTGGCACTCAGCTTTCTTCACAGTCCAACTCTCACATCCATACATGACCACTGGAAAAACTATAGCCTTGACTAGATGGACCTTTGTTGGCAAAGTAATGTCTCTGCTTTTTAATATGCTATCTAGGTTGGTCATAACTTTCCTTCCAAAGAGTAAGCATCTTTTAATTTCATGGCTGCAATCAGCATCTGCAGTGATTTTGGAGCCCCCAAAACAAAGTCTGACACTGTTTCCACTGTTTCCCCATCTATTTGCCGTGAAGTGATGGGACCAGATGCCATGATCCATAGGTAGACAGAGGTATTATAGCAGAGGAAAGAGTACATTTGTATAGCATCAAAATTCCCATCTGAAACTATCTCCACAGTGTGATTTTAAGGGAATTCTTCTAGGAGGCACCCTTGAAGGGGAAATTGAGGGGAAATTTGTGTCATAAGACATTGTCAGTGGCTTAGTTAATCACTTGGCTTGCTTCTCATTGTTGGGAATAACCTTGAGGAATTAATCCACTATGGCAAAGTTCCAGGACATTTTATAAAGCACAATTATAAGCATACCTTGTCAAGTACTGTCTTGGGCAGAACTGATCCTTTAGAACTAAGGTTAGCAGACTTTTTCTGAAAAGGGCCAGATAATGAATATGTTATTTATTTCATTTTTACTTGTTGGGTCTGTATTGCAAATACTCAGCTCATTCATTGTAAAGCAAAAATAGTCATTGATCAATATGTAAATAAATGTACATATGTTTCAATAAAACAAGCACAGGACCACATTTTGCCAGAACCCTAGTCAGCCTAAACCTTTAGATAGTGCACATCACCTGGCCTGCTGCTTCCTTTGGTTTGCTCCTCTGTGGTGTCTGTGTTCACTATTAACATTATTGATACTTTTTATTTTCCTGCTGAAAGTTTCCTGTGTCTTGGAAAATAGCTTGTCAGTTCCCAAACACAACAAAGATGGGGGTATTAGAACAAGTCCAAGATGTTTAGCCTTAGATAGATGTGAGTTATCCCATAAGTTCTCCATCTGATGTAGATAGTGGGCCATATATGACTATGTCCAAAACACACACACATAGAAAGCATTATAGACCTGACCCACGTCCTAGAACTCACATTCTGCTTATGTTTTAAAGTAATGACAATAACTCTGTCTTAGGAAAAAAGGGAGTTCCCTGGAGGTCCATGGTTAAGACTCCATGCTTCCACTGTAGGGCACAGGTTTGATTCCTGTATGCCATACAGCTGTTATCAAGAGTAACTATTCTTATGTAATTATGGTAGAAACTCTTTTATCCACTCTAATTTGGAGAGGTCAGTTAATAGGAAGAGTAAATTAAGGGGATGATTTAAATACAGATATATTTTATTTTCAGTTGAGAGATAGTAATGGGAGACTTATGTCATAATATTTGGATGTAAGGATAATGTTTCTTTAAAAAAAAACAACAAAAAAACATAGGCCCACTAATTAGAGTTCTTGGTCATCTGTCAACCCTAGACTGCAACAACAGGGCATTATCTGAGTGCAGAAAGTTTCCAGACATTTCAGTCTTTTAAAGTAGCTGCAATTGTTGCTTGAAAATCACCATTACTGAGTTATCCCCAAGCAGTCAACCTAGTTTTTACAGAAATAACTTTTTTCTCGTTATATTTGTATTTCATCCATTTACAGAATGAAAGGTCATGTAATTAAAATAACAACTGGGAGCAATGCAGCTGACTCTTGGTAAATAAGCACACCGCTCAGCTGTGGGAGGAGTGGGTGCCCAAGGGCCATAAAGAGAGTGGAGCCCTGCCAGCCCAAGGCTTCCAGGAGCACTGGCGGCCGTCAGTATGAGAACCCTTGAGAGGGAATGGAGAATGTTGGTTAATACAAGAAATAAGTTGGACTTTCTTTTCTCAAAGTACTTTAAAAAGTTGTTTTGTTTGGGTTGGTTAAAACAAGGTTCCTGCCCTCTTATTCATACTCATATTTTGCACAGGTAATTTCTTCAAAGAAGACTGTACACAAGCTTCTGCCAAACCCCGATGAAATTGTTAGCTAACTTGGCCTTGCTGAAGTTCAAATCAATGAAATTAATCAGTGAGCTGAGTACCCTTCCAATTGGCCATGAACTTGTATCTTCTGTTAAAAAAAAAAAAAGCAGTGATTAGTAAATTATTTCAGAATCAAAAAAACTTAAACACGTATAGCTTTACTACATGCCAAGCATTATTTCAAGTGTTTAGAAATAACAGACTGTTATTTCTAACATGCCTTAGATGTAGGTCTTATCCCATGGCCATTTTGCAGATGAAGAGACAGAGGCAGAAAGTTGAGTGGCAAAACGGCTTTGAGCATGGCAGGCTGGGCTTTCTTCCTAACCTTTTCCTTCTGCCTCTCCAGGGCTGAAGTTGTCCTGCAGAGAATGAATTTGAAACTTGACCCAAATGAGTACTCTGATAGTCAGATCCTTTATGTCTTACATTTCACTCCAATAAGCACAAATGATAGGTTCTCAGTAAAGTGTATAATGAGGTATCAGCCTAGGAGGTGTAAGACAAGCTCAACTTCCCAAATCCCTAGTTCCTCAAGGAGGACTTGGTGGCCATGGTAGACTTCCAGTCCAGAGGAGGTCCTGCTAGGCATGACCCTGAGTAAGAGTTGACCAGGCCCTTTTAATCCTTAGCCAAAGGACCCTGAAACTCCAGCATACTTGGCTTTTATGGTTATAAAATTGGCATTAGAAAGCCAGATTGCTGGACTGAATATCTGAGGGTAATTACCACCAGCACCATCTTGCTCTGCTTTACCCAGATTATAAAATTGTGAGCACACATAACTCCTGGGCAACTTTGAAATGATGACCAACATATGAACATGCTCAGTCAGTCATGTCTGATCTAAACAGACCCAGAAGGGGCTGAACACAGCAGGCATGACCAGAGCCTACCACAGAGATCAGGCACAGTAAGGACTCCACCAATATATTAAGTGGTTTTTGTTGTCTTCAAACAGGAAGTATCTATGCAGGCAATGATAGAAGTATTGGAGACTGCAGATGATATAGTTACTCTTTTCCATATCATCAGCATTGCTGCTGGTGATTGATTTTGGAATCAGAGCTATTGTGCAATCCTGCCTGTTATATTTGTGACTTTAGGTCAAGTTTCTTAATTTTTCTGAAGGTCAGTTTTTTTTTAATATGTAAAATTTGGGTTCATCTTTTACCTTTTGGAATTTCCTGAGTTAAATCTTGCAATGTCTAGGTTGTGCCTAGCTCAGAGCTTAGTTTGCAGGAGTTTCAGTGATATTCTTTACGTAGCTCTTTGCAAAGAAAGAATCATGGAATGCAGAACCTAACCCTACATCTCTGACTTTAGATCAAGTGTCTTTGCTCTTTATCACACATTCTCTGAAGGAAGGCATATTTATGTAATGAACTGTAGGGCAAAGGAACTATCCAGTCAGAATGTGCACCCAGCTGATCAGAAGATGAATTGGTGCTCTGAGTTGAAACATAGACGTGAACGTCATTCATGTCCTGATTGGGGCTGGACAGGAACAAGGACAAATGAACCCAATTGGGGGTGGACGGGAACAATGAAAAATGAACGGGTATTTGCTAATCACTTATTTGTGATTACATATTCATTTATTTATTCAGCAGTTGTTTATTTAGCAAAAACTATATGCCAGGTATTGTGCTAACTGTTGGGAATAAAGTGAATGAGAAATAGAAACATTTCTCTAAAACTCATTAATGCTCTGCAAAATTCCAAAGGTATAATGATTCCTGTTGGAAATAGAAATTACTTAGTTGGTAATTTAACTGTGTTAGATTTAAATCATCTGATAACAGATTAAAGAACTAATTATAAAGCTGAAAGGTACATTTGAACTGCTTTTTCAGTATAATTTCTTAATATAGATCATTATTAATGTATTTTTATTTAAACGGGAATTCATTGTGTAGGTTAGATGGTCTAGAGATTTTAAAAGAAACTGTTAAAGATAAAAGGGCTTAAATGTATGGTAAGGCTGTTTTATTATATTACTTAATTTTCTTGACATCTTCTAGCACTTTTAATATAATTAGTAAAATAGCTGTAGGCTTCTGAGGTTATGAAAGAAAGTAATTTTGAAAATGATAAAATGAAGAAAACATTACTGGGAAGGAAAGGACCTCCAGTTTAATAGTATTTATTATGCATTTTACTATTTTCATCTTCTGATCAAATAGAAAGCCCTCATTTTGCAACTGGACTTTAACTAGAGTCTGACTGAGGAGTCCACATTTAAGATTGAGAGTGGAGTTTTCAGTTCCTGAGACTGATCCACAAGTTGAGAAAATATAAAGGGCTCCTGTCAATTCTTGGAGAGGAGTGGTAGTTTTGTTACAGAATGAAGCTTCGGACAATCTAAATGCTAATTTTTCAGACTATAAGAAGGAAAACAATGACAAACATTTACTTTTATTTTCCTTATAAGTTACATAATTCCATTGTCTAGACAGTACTAAATTAACCATATTGTTGAGCAGTCCCTCCTCTGGTTGTATAGACCAGATGTGTGTTATTTCTTCAATACTGGGGCAGTTTTAAGTGGTTGGAAGAGTACTGGGTTATAAACCAAGAGACCTAAGTACAAGTCATCTCATCATTATGTCCTATAATTGAGTCATGATCACTATACATTGTTATGAGGGAAATACTAGGGAAACCCTTTGTGACTCGTCCCTTTATTAACCTCCAACCCCTGGCCTCTATGGGGAGAAGGCATGGGAAGGCTTCTTTAGATGGTATGAAACAAGAACCTCTTTATATTCATATCTCATACCAAATCAGCCTCTCCAGGATCCACTCTTCCTCTAGACTTGCCTTTTTAAGATACCATCTCCCTTCCAATTTTCCAAGCTTGAGACTCTGGAGTTATATTTAAGTCCTTTTTTCTTCAATACTAACTGATTTTTCTTCCTTGAAAGTTGCTCTTTTATTTCCCTCCCTTCACACTTCCAGTTTCTAGATCCTACTTCAGACTCTTTTTACTTGAGTCTTGCAGTAGACTCTTAACTAATCTTCCTTCAGTTGTTCTGTCTCTTTCCATCTGTACTAGTCAGGGTGAGTGAAGTTATGTTACAGTGACAAGTAATCAGAAAATCTCAATGGCTTAAAACAAAATTTACATGTAGTTTGTTACATGGTCATCATAGATTCCAGGCTTGATTTCCATTGCATGTTCACTCAGTGACTCAAGCTCCACTCTTTAGGATTTTGTCAGTTCTTAAAGGAGAAAGGGGTGCAGTATGATTTCACTCTGATAGTTAAATGTTCTGTCCTGGCAGTAACACCCTAACTTCCACTCATAGCCATTGGCCAGAACTAGTCACATAGCAGAAACGTGGAGTCCTCTAATGCAAGTGGAGAAATGAATATTGGGGAGCATTAAGGAGCTGCATTGGTCCATCCTACAATGAAGGCCAGAATTCTCCACTGAAGACCAGGTCCTCCAATGAAGGTCATTGGAATCTCTGCAAAACATGCCGTTACTTAAAACCTTTCACAGTTCCCACTCTATCAGACAGCCTAGAATTCATGGATCGCTAGTATGTATGGAATAATCGCTATTTATCAAGCCCTTATTATGTCAGAAACCCTGCTATATTCTTTAATCCATTATATTATCTATCTCTCACAACAGCTATTCAAAACAGGCATTACTATCCGCGTGTGACAGATGAAGAAACTGAGACGTAAAGAAGGTTCTAGTTTGAACTTCTCCAAAATCAGACCATGTGGCAAAGACTTGGATACTCGGAAGCCCAGTGAGGGAGGGGAGTTGTGATATCAGCAAGAGAGGAGTGTCAATGATGGATAACGAGTGGTTACCACAGATCCTCTGAGAGATTGTACAACAGGGCTGTACACCAAGGGCAAGGAACTGGGCCAGTTTTTCACCAGCTCCTACACATCATTGCTTGAGGGCTGCTCTAATATGTTAATTCCCCAGCACCTTTCCCCAGCCCTACCCACAAGCCAAGCACATGTTGTCAGCCCTTCTGCAGAGGTGAGCAGGCTGTCAGCTTTCTGGAAGTGTTAATTCCCCGAGGGGATTTGGGCATTGGCAGCTAATGCTAAAGAGAGGTGAAGCTTCTTGCATAAGGAATGCAGCAGATATTCTTGTCCACCACTGTCCACAAGGACCTCCCACTATTCATTAACTAACACTGGAGGTGAATCTGGGTATCGGCCAAAACGAATCACTGACCACTCTCCAAGCCATCTTGTCCTTTTTCTTTCTCTCCCTGTGTTCATACCATTTATTCTTTGGGGAGTTCTCTTTTTCCATGTCTCCTATTTAAATTCTGTGTTCTCTGCTCAGCTCAAACAACATCTTTTCCATGAAGCTTTCTTTAATCACCTAAACATCAGCTTTCCCCTCTCACCCCAGCCGTGATCAGTATGTTCTTTTAACGCTTCTCCTGGCCTGTCTTGTGTGACAGAGATGCATGGACAGGTCTTTCTCTGGATTAGACTATCCTTGAGGGCACACATCCTGTTTTATTCCATTGCTTCAAATGCTTGGTGGAGTAAGGCAGGTAAATATGACTGTATATGCACACACCTCCATACGCACATTCCTTTAACCTTCAGTCCAGGTTGGCCTACTTTGCCAAACATCACACTGAAGTCTGGATTTCAGGAGGAGGTGGTTTTCTACTTTTCTGCTCAATGCACCACCATCAGCTTCTCTACTTACCGGACTTCTGGCATCTGTGTTGCAGCTTGCAGTGTCTGCTCCTGAGAGGGACAGGAGAGGTTACTGACCGATGAAGACAGGGTAGTCTCCAGCAGCCCGTGGCAGGTTCCTTTTAGGTGTCATATCTGGGGGATGCATTGTTGTTCAGTTGCTAAGTCACGTCTGACTCTTTGCGACCGCTGGATGCAGCACACCAGGCTTCCCTGTCTTTCACTATCTTTTTGAATTTGCTCAAGCTCATGTCCAGTGAGTCGGTGATGCCATCCAACCATCTCATCCTCTGTCATGCCCGTATCCTCATAACCTCAATCTTTCCCAGCATCAGGTCTTTTCTAATGAGTCAGCTCTTCCCATCTGGTGGCCAAAGTATTGGAGCTACAGCTTCAGCATCAGTCCTTCCAATGAATATTCATGGTTGATTTCCTTTAGTATTGAATGGTTTGATCTCCTTGCAGTCTACGGGACTGTCAGGAGTCTTCTCCAGCACAACAATTCGAAAGCATCAGTTCTTTGATTCTCAGTCTTCTTTATTGTCCAACTCTCACAACCATACATGACTCCTGGAAAACCCGTAGCTTTTACTAGATGGACCTTTGTTGGCAAAATGATGTCTGGGGAATGCATACCTGTCCTTGTTGTTCAGTCACTCAGTCATGTCTGACTCTTTGTGACCCCATGGACTGTAGCATGCCAGGCTTCCCTGTTCTTCACCAACTCCTGGAGCTTGCTCAAACTCAGGTCCATTGAGTTGGTGATGTTATCCAACAGACTCATCCTCTGTTGTTTCCTTCTCCTCCTGCCTTCAATCTTTCCCAGGATCAGGGTCTTTTCTAATGAGTCACTTCTTTGCATCAGGTGGCCAAAGTATTGGAGCTTAAGCATCAGTCCTTCCAATGAATATTCAGGACTTCCAATGAAATTCAGGAATTTCCTTTGGGATTGCCTGGTTTTATCTCTTTGCAGTCCAAGGGTCTTTCAAGAGTCTTCACCAACACCACAGTTTAAAAAGTATGAATTTTGAATGCCTGTCATTATTCCCATTCAAAATGGCAGTGGAATGAAGATGGTTTGCCTCATTCAGGGGACATGACCGGGAGAGTGTGATTAACCTCTGGGGACACATCTTATCGCCATAAACTGTATACCAAGAGTTGCTGATAGACAGGAGGCAACAAA
Organism: Nanger dama; assembly: GCA_917880005.1. Classification (NCBI taxonomy): domain Eukaryota; kingdom Metazoa; phylum Chordata; class Mammalia; order Artiodactyla; family Bovidae; genus Nanger; species Nanger dama. Next base: position 3,318,381 of record CAKJTW010000040.1, read on the forward strand.
AATCTTCAGCTTTTTGTGTTCAGAACTGGAAAGAGGAAGCCACTCTTTAAGCATTTTCATTTGCACTTTCAGTGGTGGAGGCTGAAGAAGGGAATTCCACCTGACCCTCTCTCACTTCCAAAGAGATAACTCTCATGTTCCTGAGGATCACCTTTCAGGTTTCCATGGTACACCGGAGCTCCATGATGAGAAATAACAGCAGGATAGGTGCCCTGGCATCCTCCATGTGAGAAAACCTTGTGTTGAGGTTTTCTCACATGGTATCTGGACTGCTCCTTGGGAACATTGCTCTTCCGTTTTGAAATGCTGAGCTCAAAGAGGCACTTTGGCCACAGGTAGTACCAATTCATTCTAAACAAAGAATGAATCTATCTCCTCTTTCCCCCCACAAGATTATATTCTTAGTCAAATTCTTTTCTAAAATACTAGAGCTAATAACTGCTTTCACAATTTCCTGTGCAGCAAATTCTTAATTATGTAGTGGACAAAAAAAAAAAAGGCAACATTTTCTTTTATCTGTTTTAAACGAGTTGCCTTTCGGTTTCATTGAGTGCCCCTTTGTTCTTACAGGGGAAAGAGTTTGTCTGAAGAATGACTTTGTCATGTTTCATGTGACTGTCTCCATGGCCTAAACAAAAGTCTACCGGAAAAACCTTGAAAAATTCAGCTTCTTAGTTGTGAGTCTCCCGCAGGAGCAGGCAACCTCACCGTTTGCTTTTATCTCTCAGATTCTGCAGTCCATCCCATTTATAAAGCACTCATGCCCCCTCATTTTGCTGTTCAACAGTAACCAAGTACCCGCAGTCATTGAGTTGTTATTCCTATATCAAAACTACATAAAGATTCCAGACAAACGTAGAGGACAGTGCTCACGTGTACATGTATAGACAATTTAAGTCTACTTTGCAAAGGCACATGTTGATATTAGGAAAATTTTGTATATACATGTGTAAGCAGGTTGGCCAGGGCTGAGAGCGTGGGTCAGTGATCAATCAAGAACAACATTTGGAGAAGTCAAATTTTGGGCCAGTGCTGGAGGGAAAGGGCATAATTTTATAGCAAGTCATGTAAACATTTATTATTATCATACTTGGTGAGATGGTTGATATTTCTATGGAGAACCATTAACAATTGTTAAAAATAAATCCATTCCTGCTCTCCGTCTATTCGTCTCTCTATGGAACACACAACAGAGATTTGCCCTTGTGAAAAACTGCTCTGTTGAAAAACTCCTTTCCTGTGTGCTGTTTGAGGTTGCAGCTTTTATTTCTGCCTTTAAGCCTCTGACTCCATATGCTTTTCATTTCCACTCAGAGGAGTTTGTACTGCGGTCGACCAGAACTTCTAGTCTAATAAGGCTTTTTATTTTTGATCTTTTAATTGTCTAGTGTTTCAAAGTACAAAGACCTTTTGCTTTCTAATCTGGACTGGGTTGCAGTTGTCCTCATAAGTGGTGTGGTAGGAAGAACATGGGATTTGAAGGGAGAAGACCTGGGTTTGAATCCCAGTCTTAGCTGTGTGACTTTAGATAAGACCTTCAACCTCTCTGAACTTCTTTCCTTGTCTGCAGAATAAAGGAGAACAATACTTATTGCCTCCAGATTTACAGCAAGGATTAAATTTAGTCACATACATGATGTAAATTTTAAATGTGTTATTTAAACGATTAGAGCTGTAGTTGTACAGGCACTGCTTGGAGACTTTGTTGCCAACAATTCCCGCTTTAAGGTCGTCTTCTATTTCTGAAACACTTTAAGTGTAAACAGTTACCCACACCGAAAGCATGTTTTTCCTTATCAACCCCCAAAACACCTTTGGGGACTTCATGTGTGGTTCCTCAAGATATAAATGGTGGAGTTATAGGTTTTATGGGGTCATTGCCTAATGTCAGTGCATCTTACCAAATTATACAAGAAACCAACGTTATCCTTGCAAATCTTTCTTCTTCTTCATAAAGTATAGTGTATAAGCTTTGATGTCTACACATGTGACTCCCATTTAGGGAGCCATTTCTCGGTAAGCATTCTGTGGGGTTGATACGCACACCGGGAGATGCATGTGGAAATGGATATCTATTAAAGAAAAGTGGATTCCAGACCCTGGTCTCAGGCTCGTTCCAGGTGCACACTCATTAGGAACCCTTCATATTGATGTTTCTTTCATTTTCCTTATTACTCCATCTGTCAGCTATAGTGTTACTAGATAGCAAACCACTCCAAAACTCAATGATTTATAAGAGCTATTATTCATCCTCACTCATGTCCCTGCAACTTGGCTGGGGCTAGACCCAGGCTGGCAGTGCTGTTTCAAGGTGCAGGTTTTTCTGGGCTTGACTCGTTGTAACATTTTAGACTTGGGTCAGTCCCACATTTGTCTTATGTCTTTTCTGGTTGAAGGGGCTGTCATGACGATAACAGAGGCACAAGGGGCAAGCCCAAGTGCACAGACCATATCAAACCTCCTATAATACCATGTCTGTTGTTGAAGTAATACTGCTAAGCTTAAAGACGAGGAGCGGGTCAGCAGATACACTCTACTTACCCTGAAGCCAAAGCAAAGCGCATGGCCATACCCAGTGTCAAAGGGGTGGGAACATATACTCTTTCCATGTTGGAGTATGGGGAGGTTGAATATTTTTTATCAGTAATCTAATAGGCTGATTGCCAAGTACGTATGTTGAATTCCTATAAATAAAATACATATGTGTGGTGAGACTCTACAGTATAAACATAAAGGTCCAGTGCACCTCTACAAGGGCCATCCTGAAATGACACATAGAGGATGAGTCTCCCACACAGAACCATTTCCATTGTTAAGAAAGATAAGAAAGGCTGTAGGTTTTACAAGTTTGTCTTGGGTCTAGCTATGATTCTTCTATTCCGCTCCCTTTCAAGAAAGTGTATCTACCTTGACTTATTTTTTAAAAAGCAAATCACTCTTAAAACGTTGGTCCTTTGATTAATCATGAATTGCTTGTAATAAAGCTCACACTTGTGGCAACATGCCATGCCTAAGACCCATAGGTAGATTCCACTAACCAGTAACCAAAGTGCCTGGACAGTTGATTACAGAACAAATCCATGGAATGCTGTAGTGATCTGGGCTCTGTGATGAACTGTTTATGAGCTTGGATTTGAAAAGGAAAGCATGTTTGTGCTAGTAATCAAGACAGAGAAGGACCATGCTTGATCATTGAATGAGTGGATGTTTTACCATAATATACGTCAAAAGTTTGAAAATATATATGACTGATGAAGAAGGTATAGATGGATAAACTGTCTAATGGGGATGACCAGGGGTGTGTTAGGAGAGTTCCAATATTTTACCACACGGAAAAGGTTAGAAAAGAATCAATTGCAAATAAGAATTTAATTGATATTTTAAAAAATTAGGCTGAAACTGAGAGGAGGATCCTGACTTGAAATTTATAACTGTATTTATTGTTGCTGTTCAGTTGCTAAGTCATGTCTGATTCTTTGCGACCCCATGGACCTTAACCTGCCAGGCTCCTCTGTCCATGGGATTTTCTTGGAAGAATACAGGAGTAGAATGCCATTTCCTTCTCCAGATATAATTGTAAACCTTTCTACATACCCAGAACGCACCCAAATGAAAAATAAGATTACGATGATGGTCATCAGACAACTAGCATAAACTACCTCCCACACTTCTAGTAGGAAAAATGCTTAAGTAAGGCAGAATGTATTCCATTGCTAAGCTAACCTTGTTCTCAGCTGACTGTGGATTGAAAGACCATTTTATGCTGTCTACTTTGGGAAGGCAAATATCACATTATAGGTAGTACAAGTAGAAAGTCTGAAATGTAAAGGAATACTTGTTATGTGTTTAGGGTTTGTGCTGTTGAAACTGTAATATACAATCAGAAACAAGCCCAAGAATCATTGTTAAGACACTTTGGGAAGTTCACACATCTATATCTGGTTACACCCAACACTCATGGTCAGGAAATTCATTATAAATGATGTGTAGATGAGAAAATAGTGTCTGTGGGGTATTGATAGCATCAGGTTAGAAAAAAGAGTGGTTTCCTCCCAGTCCTTTTATAGGAGAAACCCAGGCAGAAAGATAAACAAATCTCTTGATTCTTATTGCTTTAACTATTTTAAGTGAAGCTAAAGAATTGCTCTACAGGAAGCAATTATTAATTTTTGATGATGTTGATAACATAATCAACTTACAGATATGTACTCTAGTAAGCTGAATCATTTGAATTCCAACAGAGGTCAGTTTAACTCTGAAGTCCATTTCAGCTAGATTTAGTGACCTCACAATATACTCAGCTGCCTTTTATTTAAAGAGAGTGGCATCTTCTTTACAAAAGAATTCCAAGTAATAAATGTCAAAGGAATGAGAAAAATAGAAAATCACTATTAGTCAAATGCTACAATAATAATGAATGCAGGCAGGATCCATCAATGAACATTTCCAAAGTTTGAAGAGAAGAGAAATAAAAATATCTCCCCACCCAAAGGTACTTATTCATTCCAAAGGGAAAAATAGTAACTTTACAATGGAAAAACTTGGCAGACAGCACTGTATCCAGATGACCCAGTTTAACATCACCAGTAATAAGACATACTGACATTCTGTAACCTTTGATATGATGAATTAAGAAGGGCATCACTTCTGTATGGTTCTTGCCCAAAATATATGACCTCAATCGAATCACGAAGAAATTTCATAAAACCGAATTGAGGGATATTCTACAAAATAACTGACCAGTACTCTTCAAATGTATCAGAGTCATGAAAGACAAGGAAGGATTTAGAAATTGTTGCAGATTGGAGGGGGTTTAAGGAGACATGACAATTTAATGCAAGATAGGATCCTAGACTGGATTCTAAAACAAAAAAGGGCATCCGTGGAAATATGGGCAAAATTTGAATAAGGACTCTAGTTAGAAATGTTTAAACCAACTAATTTCCTGGATATTATCATTGTGCTAAGATTATGTAAGATGTTGACATTAGGGGAGCTTGGTGAAGCGCATATAGGAGCTCTACTATTTTTACAAATTTTCTGTTAAGTCTGAAATTTAATAAATAAATACAAAGTTTAGAAAAATAAGAAGATAATGTTATAGCTTAAATTAGTAGGGTCTATGGATCTGACTTTTTACTAAAGAGCCATCCTTTTACCCGATAAAGACATTTATCATTATTATTTACTTATTCAGAAACAGAAATTCCAAGGATTTAAAAAATATCTTGGCAATGAACTTCAGATTACACAATTTTGTTTTAGCATTAAAGCAGTCATTGGGTATTTTATTCCTTTTGATTTTGCCCACTGGATTTTATACTCTTTCTCCAGACTAGCATTTATGAACCATAAATCACATCAGAAATGGGAGGAAACCTTTGAAGACAGTTTTCTGTTCTAACCCAGATTTGCTTGAGTCCTTGAGTCTGTCCTGACTCTTTGGGAATTACCTGATGTTTAAAGTCTAGCTTCTCAGGTGGGGGTGGGGAAAAAGTAAGACTCATTCATTAGTAAGTGCGATTAGTCCTGAAGGGCTACACGTATTGTTCCTGGGTCCACTTTCCCGATACCAGCACTGGGAGATGTTCCAGTAACTTCTGGGTGCTGAAAGCCTCAAACCGTCAGAGCTATGTCTGGGCAACTGCCCCCATTTCCTGCCCTTGGTGTCAGGTAGAGAGAAGCAGCCAAGGAGGAGACAGCCTGCAGTGGGGTGCACACTCCATGAGTGTCCAAAGACAACATTTGTCCAGTGATTTCAGTCAGCATGCAGTGCCGTTCAGTCCAAAGCCACAGTGTGTGCAGACCAGGAGAATGGCTTCCAGAAAGCTGATGTCTTCAAGGGTTTATGAAACCTTGAGTGGAAAACCTCTCCAAGCTCAATAAGCTGGGTATGAGAGGAGCTGTGGCTGAGAGGAGGGGACAGAGGACTTGGTAACATGCTTGACCCAAGAACCTTTACTGGTGATGCACCTCTGATGTTTCCTTCTTTTTCTTCTGTACCACAGTCAGCATTATTCAGAGGCTTCGATTTTAAATAATGTGGCTCCAACTGTATGTGAACAATGTCTGAGTTATCTTCAGAGATGATTTCCTAGCTACTCTTTTCCACGGCTATCTGTTTGGAGAGACAAAAGGCATCTCAACTCCTTGTACTTCTCTGTTGCTCCCTTGCAGTGTGGCAGCCTACAGACAGCTCCCTTGCTCAGTCCAAGTGAGCCCACGCTTTCCCAAGCCTCTGTCTCTGGACCATCTTAGGGGCTGTAAAACACTTAATGGAAGTTCATCAGTTGGGGCTTTAAGTAAATTTAAGGCATTAAGTACTCTGTTAGAGAACTGTTTGAATGCCTATGAATATGAAAGTTTACTTCTATTAAGTTATGCAAATACATATAAACAGTAGTCCCCAACCTTTTTGGCACCAGGAACCAGTTTTGTGGAAGACAATATTTCCATGGACTGGAGGTGAGGGATGGTTTGGGGATGATTCAAGGGCATTGCATTTATTTGGAACTTTATTTCTATTATTTTTATTTCATTCTATTATATTTTGCATCAGTTCCACCTCAAATTATCAGGCATTCAATCCAGGAGGTTGGAGACTTCTGCATGTAAATATAAAATCTCTATACATTTATCAAACATTAGCCAAAATCATTGAATGCTTATTATAGATTAAGCACTATTTTGAGTACGTTGCATTAATTTAATCCTTATACAAGATTGGGATACAAGTACAACTATTATTCCCATTTGATAGTTGGAAAAACTGAGGCACAGAAAAGCTAAGGAAGTCCCGTTAGTATTTACAGTTGAGTAATTACAGGTGACTGATAGGGACAGGTCATGAATGGAGGCGATATGGCCCAGGGATTGTGCTCTGGGTCACTGCAGCCCTGGGCTTTGGCTTGTATTTTGCAACACAAAAGAAAAGAAGTGTGTAGGGCAGACTTTGCTTCCTCAGATGTCCATTACTGTGAAAAAATAAAAATTCTATTTCTATAGTGTTCCCTTTTCCACTTGTTATTCTTTACCTATAAAGCATCCATGTGCTATGTAGCTTACATAAAGAAGTTAGCGTAAACCTCAGTGAGTTGGAATAAAATTCATGACATCCTGGCAAACACATAAGTGTGGCTTGTCTTTGCCCAGTCTCCTAGCAAGGTGGTAGATAGGAGTCACCTGGCAGCTATTTACTGAGCACCTGCTACGTGCTGGGCACTGTTCAAGATACAGGAGATACCTTACTGAGCAAACACAGACACAGATCTTTGCTGTCACAGAGCTTCTATTCTTGAGGGAAGAGAGAGACAATAAACAATAGCCTGCAAATAAAAACATAAATAGATACTAGTAGTGCCATGGAAGAATTAGAAATACTGCTGAGTTAGGAATAAAAAGAGCGAGGCAGGGACAGATACGGGCTGTCTAACGGAGAAGATCAAAAGATCTGAGGAGGTGACTAAGTTAGCAATATAAAGGACCGCCAGTAAAAACATCCTAAGGGCGGAGTGTGCCTGAAAGGTTCCAGGAGCATCGAAAGGCCAGAGTATCTGGAGCTGAGTAGTGGGAGATGAGAGAACAGAGTTACAGTCAGTTGGGGGTCAGAAGGGGTAAGAGCTCGAGGGTCACTTTCACGCTGAGTAAGTGAGGAGCCACTGCAGGGTTTTGAACAGAAGAATCACCTGGTTGGATTCTCTTTAAAATAACACTCTGGCCGCTGTGTGGAGACTAGATGTGAGCGGGTTAAACAGAGAAACAGGGAAACCTGTTAAGAAGCCATCACAGTGGTTTGGGGGTGGCGAGGAGTGCTTGAGTTGTGGCTTTATTTTGAAAATAAAACCAAGAGGATTTTCTGATGTGTTGGATGTAGGTGTGAGTAAAACAGAGGAGGCAAGAATGATGCTAAGATTTTTAGTCCAAGCAACTAGAAGGACTATGTTAGTTTGGATGAAGGAGACTGTAGGTGAAGTGGGTTTTGGTGGTGGTTGGCATCAGGAGTTCTGTTTTGGGTGTGTTCCATCTGAGATGCCTGGTAGACATCCACATGTCAGGAAAGCAGTTGAATACATGAGTCTGGAGTTCAGAGGAGAGGTCAAAGCCCAAACAACGGTATTTAAAGCCAAATGCAGAAGAGATCAGGCCGCCTAGGTGGCTCGGTGGTAAAGAATCTGCCTGCCAATACAGGAGATGCAGGAGACACGGGTTCAGCCCCTGGGTCAGGAAGATCCCCTGGAGGAGAAAATAGCAATTCGCTCCAGTATTCTTGCCTAGTAAATTTCAGGGACAGAGGCGCCTGGTGGGCTACAGTGTATGGAGTCGCAAAGAGTCAGACACGACTTAGCAACTGAGCGTTCACGCACATGAAAGAGATCATTCAAGAGAGAAGTGTAGGCACTAAAACATTAAATCAGAGATAAGGAGGACCCAACAGAAGCTGCTTAAAGGGAGTGAGGTGAAACCAGAAAGAAGCCAGGAAAGGGTGGTGTCCTAAAGGCCAAGAGAAGGAAATATGTCAGGAGGACAAGTGATCCACTGGCAAACACAGTTAATAAGTCAGGTGAGGTGGGGACGCAGAACTGGCCATTGGACTTAGCACAGATAGAGGACATTGGGGACTCTGAAACATTCTGACCAAGGTAAATTTAAGGGAAAATGAGAGGAGAGAAGATAGTGACTACAGACAGCTCTTTCTGGGGAGTGTTGCTGCCAAGGGGAAGAAAAATGGTGGTAGTTACCAGAATACAATTGAGTCAGGAGAAGTTTTTCTAAGATAGGAGAAATAACAGTAGGTTTACTTGGCTTATAGCTCAGGTTCTTTAAATAGCATTATGACATCTAGAATTCATAGAGAAAATCTGGTAAAATACTACTGCTGGTGTCATGTGAGAGCTGAAAGTAGGGAGGGTGGAAGAAGATAAAAATGATATGAGAAGGAGAAGAGAGGGGTCTGAGGATTGGTACCTGTTAATTCTGTGAGTTTGGGGGAATTAGTTATCAGCAATGGCTAGATCAACTCACTGTGTTGTGCCAGGCAACTTGTCCAGTGCCTGTACGCAGTTGGCATCAATCTCCCCCATCCCGAGAGTCCCCCAAATCCAGCTTAATCCTGTGATAGATCACTCAACTAGATGCGTAGATCTCATAATATAAACCCGAGATCCAGGTCTGAGATTCCTCTCAAGTTATAGTGATGGACCTGGCATAGACTTGGGAGTCAGGCAAGTTGACATTCAAGATCTTAGCGTGGACACCTTCCTGCTGTGGCCAATCAAATCTTCAGCCTTCATTTTCTTACCTGCATGAAGGGAAGGATAATAATGACTACCTTATAATGTTGTACAGCTTCCCTTGTAGCTCAGCTGGTAAAGGATCAACCTGCAATGCAGGAGACCTGAGTTGGGAAGATCCCCTGGAGAAAGGAAAGGCTACCCACTCCAGTATTCTGGCCTGGAGAATTCCATGGACTGTATATCCATGGAGTCGCAAAGAGTGAGACACAACTGAGAGATTTTCACTTTATCAGGTTGCACAAAAATAATGAAAGAATAAATATAACCATAAATATTGTCACACAAAAGAGCCAATAAGTTAATTTCTTGCTTCCTTCTAAAATATAGCTTAATTATATTTCTATTCTTTGGGTTCATCTCTTCCCCAAAACTCAGAGGCACTTCTTCACTCAGACTCCTGAAACTTCAGACTGTTTCTTTAAGAGGTTTGTTTTTGAGTTGTCCAAAATAAAAAAGAGCACCTTATAAAAGCCTTTCTTCCTATGTTCAAATAACTGTAAAATGGACAATATAGATTTTTCAAAAGTTTCTCTCATACCTGGTAAGAGACAAAGCCTTATTTCAGTTATTTCAGCTCCAGGGTAATTTTCTGAACAGGCTGTATGTACCTGAAGTGAAGATTTCCTGAGTAGTCTCTACTCTTGCTACTCCCTAACTGTCTTCATGCCCTGATAGCCCAGATTCAACAGTGAGCTCATTCTGGACCCTTAGAATCCCAGGGCTTAGCAGCTACCATCTAACTCATAATGCACAGCTGCTCATGAGAAAAGATTACGGGAGGGTCTTCATTCCCATTTCACAGAGGAAGTAAGAAAAGCACTAGCAAGTTGTGAAATTGTGTAAAATATATCCATTGTCCCTGAGATCTACCCAGAACGCTTCTGGGGGTATCTTTAAAGAACTTCTTAAAGAGAAAAACATTTCCCAAATCTAACTCCTTTTATCAGTCTACTGTAGTTTTCTCATTATTCCTCAATCAGTGAGGATTTAAGGGGGAGGCAGCTGAGCTATTGCCTAAGGAGTTTTAAACTATCACAAGGATGTCAAAATTTCACTGGAAATATAAGATGAAGACAATTGTAGTTACCAGAACTTCTCTCATCAGTTCAGTTCAGTTCAGTCGCTCAGTCGTGTCTGACTCTTTGCGACCCCGAGAACTGCAGCATGCCAGGCTTCCCTGTCCATCACCAACTCCTGGAGCTTACTCAAACTCATGTCCATTGAGTCGGTGATGCCATCCAACTGTCCATCCTCTGTCATCCCCTTCTCCTCCCACCTTCAATCTTTCCCGGCATCAGGGTCTTTTCCAATGAGTCAGATCTTCACATTACGTAGCCAAAGTATTGGAGTTTCAGCTTCAGCATCAGTCCTTCCAATGAATATTCAAGACTGATTTCCTTTAGGATGGACTGTTGGATCTCCTTGTAGTCCAAGGGACTCTCGAGTCTTCTCCAACACCACAGTTCAAAAGCTGTGCTCAGCTTTCTTTATAGTCCGACTCTCACATCCATACACGACTACTGGAAAAACCGTAGCTTTGACTAGACGGACTTTTGTTGGAAATGTCTCTGCTTTTTAATATGCTGTCTAGGTTAGTCATAACTTTTCTTCCAAGGAGCAAGTGTCTTTTAATTTCCTGGCTACAGTCACCATCTGCAGTGATTTTGGAGCTGAAAAAGTAAAGACTGTCACTGTTTCCATTGTTTCCCCATCTATTTGCCATGGAGTGATGGGACCAGATGCCATGATCTTAGTTTTCTGAATGCTGAGTTTTAAGCCAACTTATTCACTCTCCTCTTTCACTTTCATCAAGAGGCTCTTTAGTTCTTCTTCGTTTTCTGTCATAAGGGTGGTGTCTTCTGTATATCTGAGGTTCTTGATATTTCTCCCCGCAATCTTGATTCCAGGTTGTACTTCATCCAGCCCAGCATTTCTCATGATGTACTCTGCATATAAGTTAAATAAGCAGGGTGACAATATATAGCCCTGATGTATTCCTTTTTCCCACTTTGGAACCAGTCTGTTGTTCCATGTCCAGTTCTAAATGTTGCTTCTTGACCTGCATATAGTTTTCTCAGGAGGCAGGTCAGGTGGCCTGGTATTCCCATCTCTTGAAGAATTTTCCACAGTTTGTTGTGATCCATGCAGTCAAAGACTTTGCCGTAGTCAATAAAGTAAAAGTAGATGTTTTTCTGGAATTCTTTTGCTTTTTTATGATCCTGTGGATGTTGGCAATTTGATCTCTGGTTCCTCTGTCTTTTCTAAATCCAGCTTGAACATGTTGAAGTTCATGGTTCATGTACTGTTGAAGCCTGGCTTGGAGAATTTTGAGTGTTACTTTGCTAATGGGCTTCCCTGGTGGCTCAGAGGTTAAAGCATCTGCCTCCAATGCGGGACACCCAGGTTCGATCCCTGGGCCGGGAAGATCTCCTGGAGAAGGAAATGGCAATCAACTCCAGTATTCTTGCCTGGAGAATCCCATGGACAGAGAAGTCTAGTTGGTTACAGTCCACGGGGTTGCAAACAGTCAGACACGACTGAGCGACTTCACCTCACCTCTTGCTAGTGGTGAAATGAATGCAATTGTGTGGTAGTTTGAGCATTCTTTGGCATTGCCTTTCTTCAGGATTGGAATGAAAACTGACCTTTTCCATACCCGTGGCCACTGCTAAGTTTTCCAAATTTGCTGACATATTGAGTGCAGCACTTTCACAGCATGATCTTTTAGGATTTGAAATAGCTCAACTGAAATTCCATCCTCTTCACTAGCTTTGTTCGTAGTGATGCTTTCTAAGGCCCACTTGACTTCACATTCCAGGATGTCTGGTTCTAAGTGAGTGATCACACATCATGGTTATCTGGATCATGAAGATCGTTTCTGTATAGTTCTTCTGAAGAATTTCTCTCATAGAGAGTACCAAATGCTCAAGTGGAATTATTGTTAACAAAATTTCTGAAATGCCCTGTAAGGAGATGAATCCATTGACCCATAGGGCTTCTAAGGTTTTTTTGGGGGGAGGGGCGTGGTGGTGGGATTCTAGGTTTTACTGAGTGAGCTATATAAGTTTAGGGCCAGAGTTGAATTGCTGGGCAAGACAGCTAAAGCTGAAGCCTGTGAATCCTGACCCTTTTTCATAATCCTCTAGGCAGTGAGCAGCTTGTCTTAAATGAGTATTGATCATGTATATGAAGAATATTGATTTGAGTTTCTGCTCAAATGTTTGGGACAATGGTTAGAGGTGAAACACACAGGTAATTTTACTTCTAGTCAAAGCCCCACTAAAATGATTTCAAAGTATTTTTAAAGTGTATTTTTGAGTTTTTAAAAAATAGTTGATTTTGTTTGTTTACTCTGGGTCTTTGTTGCTGCATGGTGGCTTTCTCAAGTTGTGACAATCAGGGGCTACTCTTTATTGCAGTGTGCGGGCTTCTCATTGCAGTGGCTTCTCTTGTTCCAGAAGCTCTGGGGCACATGAACTTCATCAGCTGTGGTGCCTGGGCTCAATTGCTCCATGGCATGTGGAATCTTCCTGGACAGGGATTGACTCTGTGTCTCCTGAATCGGCAGGCAGATTCTTATCCACTGCACCATATGTTTTTTATTTTTTTAAAACAAAACGATCAACAGAATTAGAGTAGGGAAACATCCACTGAATTCTTGAAGCTGAAAGGTGTATGTAAAAGTAATAAATGACTTAATAGACTTAAGAAACTACAATCCTAAGCTGTCAGCAAGGAAAGCTAAACGCCTATCAGATTTACATCTTGAAATCTCCTAAATTTCCAGAGATTGGAAGCACTAGATTCTTCTGGAAGTAGGAGGTGAGTGGGGAGCTAAGATTAAAAGAAGTGATGAAAGTATGATTAAGAAGTAGTCAGAGTCCCAGGTATCTTTTTAACATCTACATAGCTGGGCAGTTCTCCCCATTTCTTTCCCAAGATTAGAAAAGCAAAAGTTCTGTGGCACTCATCACAGTTAAGGTGGGTACCATATTGAAAGTATATGTACACAGAATGCTGAGACTTCATAGTCTTCTTTACTCAGCTCCCATATTTTTGGCAGACAGACTTTCCCCTTTAGGTAGGATATAGGAGAATCTTTTGGAGAAGGAAATGGCAACCCACTCCAGTGTTCTTGCCTGGAGAATCCCAGGGATGGGGGAGCCGGGTGGGCTGCCGTCTATGGGGTCGCACAGAGTCGGACATGGCTGAAGCGACTTAGCAGCAGCAGCAGCTGCAGGAGAATCTTTCTTTGGGATTTGACTAGCCTAAGAGGAAAGACTTGATGTTGATATTGAAAACTCTTGAAACAGCCACAGTAAATTTCATAGTCAAGAAGTCCACTAACACACAAAGTTTACAATGAGTTTTTGATTCCTGAACATTTAATTGTGAGCAGATAATCAAGGCTTCCTAGGCATCTAAAGAATGCCTCTAACATGAAAAATAGAAACAAAAATTATAAAAAGAAATAAGCAACTTGAAAGGAATAGACTATGTGAAGAAAAGAAAATGTAAAAGAAAGAAAAAAAATGATTCACTCAGGTCCCTAGAAAGATCAGATATTGCAACCGTAGAACATGAACAGGATATTATATAAAAGGAAATAATAACCAGAGGGCAAAAGGAGCTCTGGGATTTTAATAATATGATATAGAAATCAAAACTCACTGTAAGGATTAAAAGAGAAATCTTTAAGGGCTTCCCTGGTGGCTCAGCTGCAATGCAGGAATCCACCTGCATTGTGGGAGACCTGGATTTTATCCCTGGGTTGGGAAGATCCCCTGGAGAAGGGAACAGCTACCCACTCCAGTATTCTGGCCTGGAGAATTCCATGGACTGTATAGTCCATGGGGTTGCAAAGAGTCGGACTTGACTGAGCTACTTTCACTTTCACTTTGGGAGTGATAAAGAAACAGCAAAAGGAAAGGAAAAGAATTAGTACCCCATCTGGGATATCAAATATACAAATAACAAGTATTTTTCCAAGGAAGAACTGGGGTGGGGGATGGGGGAACCACAGGAGATGTCACCAGAGGAATAATTCAGAGATATTTTCTAGAACTGAAGGGCATGAATTTGTAGCTCAAAAGGCCCACACATGAAAACAGATCCAAACCAGAGGGTGAAGACAAAATGCTACAAAATTTTAGAATGTAAAAACAAAAACATAGAAAAAGTCAAGAAAAGAGGTGGCTTTGGACTTCAACAATACTGACAACAAGAAGACTGTGGAGCAATTACTTCAAACTTCTGAAGGAAAATGATTTCTAATTCAAAATTCCATACCCAGCTGAACTATCAATCAAGAGTGAGCATATAAGACTCCTGATACATTTACCTCTCTCATGCCTTTCCTCAGGAAGCTACTAGAGGATGACTCCACCAAAACAAGACAGGCAACTCAGAGAGAACCAAGAGGCAGGACACAGGATGCAGGGAGCAGGAAAACCAGCCCAGGAGAGTGATACAAGGAATCCCAGAACAATGGTGGAGAGGAAATGCTGGGATGATAAATACTTTAGATAAAGAAGGCAACCAGTCCAAACTGAAAGAAGTCAGCAGGCTCTGGATGATATATCTTCAGCAAAATGAAACTGATAAAATATCTGACATGTCTTAATGTCTTGAGAAGAGATTTATGAGTTAAGTACAAAAACAAACTACCAACAGTAAAAATTGTGTATTACTCCAGGGGACACAAATTTAGGCATATTTGAATACTAGGATGGATTTATTATGTAAGGCCTGCACATTATGATTCCAGAAAGGTTCAAAGGACACTTTCTTCACCAAAGCAGTGAGGAAATCATTCGTTAGGTGAGCCCTGGCATCCTTGAAGAGCTCTGCTGTGTAGACCAGAAATGACAGTGGGAACTGCTGCCATCAAACTGAGGTCCCTGAATTCAGTGGGAATGCTGGAATTTCAGTGTTACATGGACCAAGAAGCAACATTTAATGATCAGAGATTTGGTGGGCATGGTTATCATAATTGGCAGCAAGCTGAGTAGTAGTCAGAATAGTCTTCCGACTTAACTAAGATCTTTGATATTGGCTAGTTATCTTGGCAATAGGTGGGAGCCTATTACATTGTTACTTGATTTGTAAGAGTCTAGGCCTGTGAACAGAAATCTAATTTGAATTACCACAGTTTTTCTTCTTCTTCTTCTTCTTTTTTTTTTTTTTTTTACAAGATACTGTTCTTTTGAAGGAGCACAAAATTATTAGTCAATCTACAAATCTAACTTCAACATTTAGTTACTTGGTAATATCTGTTCTAAGACAAAGGGAATCAGCAGAGCAAATATTTTAGGCTCAATGGCTTCTTGATTTAGGCTGATGTTCTGGTTGTTTGTGACTTACTCTCTAGGCTCACAGAGAAGCTACAGCCCTTCTACAATGTTGACTATTAAAGTTTAATATCTAACGTTCAGGGTCACTTCACTGAAATACAATTGCTGCCATTGTTGCTGTTCTATAATTTATATTATTTTTACTTTCATGTGGCTTCCACTTTATTCGTTACTTATATATGCACTGAAGTTATGCTGCTGAGTATATGACATTTCTCAGACTAGTGAGAACTTGTCTGTTACATTGACAGTCCCTGATGAACCATGACTCCTGTGGGTATTTATGGACTTCTACAGCCTCTCCTGGAAGCTGATGCAGAAGTGATGCTGAGTCAATGTTATGCCTAAGTCTTTAGAAGTCCTGAAAGCTCCTGTTTTTTTGCACTTTGGCGAAAGCCAGCTGCACATGGACGTCTACCTGCCCTGAGAGCACCACATTATGGAAAAGCCCAGTATAAATACCACATTAAGTGGCCTCATGAAGGAGAATCAATAAACCCAGCTAACAGCAGGAACCAATATCCTTGGTTGCCAACCCCAGCTAGTCTCCCAGCCAATAGCAGGACCAGTAAGCCACCCTGTGAGTGATGGTCCACCGTCTTGAAAGTAAACCCTCCAGCCTACAGCTGGGAGGCCAGCCTAGCTGATGCTGTGTGAAACAAGAGACAGCTATTTTCACAAAGCCCAGTCCAGATTGAAGAATCATGAATAAATAACTAACGAAGTTATTTTGAGGCTAAGTTTGGGGGTTGTTATTAAGTAACAGATAGTTATAGTACTATTTTTGTGTGTTTGTGTGTTGTACTTGGCACCTGGTGTAGCTCATGGATCTGTGTTAGGCTCCATTTTCTTAGGCAGCTATGAAAAAATTGCTGCTGATCTTTGCATATAATTCTCTTGGCAAAGATCTGTCTTTTTGGGTAGTTGTCCAACCAATTAAATATTTCAAACTGCTTAGACATTCAAGAGAACATATGCCGAAGAGTCTATGAACTCGCTAGTCAGAATTTTCTAGTATTTTGGACCAGCAGAGTTACTCTGCCCTCCATCTTGTAGCTGAGTCTGGCCTGAGGGCTGGATGTGGCTTCTCGTGACCTTGACTGCTCTCTTGCTATTTCTCTGGTCTGCTCATACTCTTGGTTCTCAATTTGCTTTCAGCTTCTGGGGAAGGCCTACTGATTCCATCCCCCTAGTTTTGTGTGGGAAAGAATACTTTCCCAGAAAAAGATGTTAGAGAGATGTCCCCTTAGGAATAAACAGACTCCTTCCATGTTCTTTTCAAGTAGCCTTTTAAAAAACCTCTCCCCTCTAACAATCACTATAAAGGAGAAAAAGCTAGCCTTTATCATATAAAAGTGACATGGCCAAAATGTTCTTTTAATGTTTGAAACTCGGCTGGTCCCGTTCCTGCCCCTTTTAGTCCATGCTTCTCAGGGATGGGAGGCCCCGCTGACCGTGGCCCCCTCTCAGCACTCTTACTAACTCTCCCCCTTCTCTTGGTCAGACTTTGACTGGTGTTTTCTGCCCATGAGCCCTGCACGTGGTGAGAGCTGGGTTTACCAAGAGATGGGCAGCTTGGCAACCAAGAGATAAGTGCATGGAAAGGAGCACCAAATTCTGAACCAGACAGATCTGGATCAGAATGCCAGCTCTGGCATTTCTCTAGTTGTGTGACCTTAAGCAAGTTGCTTATACTCTCTGGAGTTTCCTTATCCCCAAACTATCATATTTAAGGCTTACTTTTGAGTTTCTCTGAGGTTTAAAAGTAAAGTGTGTTAAGAACCTAAACCATAGAGTGGATGGTCAGAAAAATGTAGCAGTGATGAAGATGATGATGGTGACTGGCTCTAGAGAAGGAAACGCCAGAGAGTTCTTAACTGCTTCTATCACGGCTACCTTACCAAGCTCGACAGATTGAAGAGGAACAGGGGAGGAGAAAGAATCTGGCGGGAAGAGCCAGGATTCGCTCTGGCCTGTGTGCCACCTCCAGGTCTGTGTATTGCACTGAGCAGGCTGGCCCTGCGTTGCCCACTGTTCAGCAGCACGTGGTGACCGCCTCTTTGCTGTTTAGTTGCTCATTCATGTCCCTCTCTTTGTGACCCCAGGGACTGTAGCCCACCTGGGTCCTCTGTCCATGGGATTTCCCACACCAGAATCCTGGTGACTACCTAGGGATCCAAATTCCATGGTGGCAGCTGGGTGGAATTAGTCACAATGATGTGCTGGGTGCCAGCTCCCATCAGCTCACAAGAGCCAATTGTTCAATTTTTAGGAATTTTGCCAGCTGTTAAACACAGCTATTATACAATTTAAATGATATGAGCCTACAATCAAATCCTCAAAACTCATCACTTTTCTGATTATTTTACTGCATTCTCTGTGATCAACGTTCTTGAGATTATTTATAATCTCGGACTTGAACTGTAGAAATACTGCATAATTATGTGCTAAAGGAACATCTCTTTCCAACTCTGTGTTCAATAATATTTCACAGGTGACTTAGAACTGGCCGCGGTGTAGTTACACCATAGAAATTGGCAAGGGCTACAAAGGAGGGCATTTAAAAACCTTTACCAACATGCCACTGAATGTAGATAAGGCTGAGAGAAGAGACAGGAACAAAAGCATTTCATTCTTCTGGAACCCACAGTGTGTTAATTATATGTAAGCCAGTCACTAACATTAGTGAAAGAAGGAAGGAAGAGAAAGGAAGGAAGCATGAGAAGGGAAGGAAGGAAGGAATGAACTACCAAGGAGTACAAAGCAGGATATATTGCTCCATCTCCTGATCCCTGTAACTAGGAAAAACCTGTGTGCAGCAACCAAGACCCAGCACGGTAAAAACAAACAAACAAAAAACCTCAAGCAAAAAAACTTATAAAACAAACAAATGAAAAACTTGGGAAGGCGACAGACAGTCCACCGCAGGACAGTAAATTCAACTCTTTGGGGGCAGGTAAGGTCCAGCCTGCATATTGCCTATCACCATAATGAATGATGATAACCCAACACCACACAATGACACCGAACACCACACCATAGCTCCCGGCATGGACTGTGACAGAGAGAGGCTCAAATAAGTCATGATGGGGAATCCCAAGTCTCTCATACAGTTCCGATCCTTAAGGGTTGCCAGGTGCTCGAGGTACAAGCAAAGCTTGAACATTAGATGGTATTTCATCTCTGGAGCAGAAGTTGATTCTTATGTTTTAAAGTGCGTCAACAGATTTGGCTGACCTTTCACCTAAGCTTTTTCAACTCTTGGTTCTCAAAAATCCCCAAACAGTCTCATCTTTCCTTCTGCCCTTGTAAGTCACTGATTTGCTCTGAGGTTGCGTTCTTTAGCGAAGTGGGTAAGAGCTTTGAGCTCTGGGGTCAGACAATGGAGTCTAAATCCAGCTTTCCCTTACTAGCTGTATAACTTTGTCCTAGTTTCCTTATCTGTGAAATGGGAGTGATAATAGCACCTACGATGTGGAGTTATTTTGAGAATTAAATTAATTATACATATTAACTTGAATTTGAGCAGGCTCTGGGAGAGGGTAAAGGGCAGGGAGGCCTGGTGTGCTGCACAGTCCATGTGATTGCAAAGAGTCAGACACAACTGAGAGTCTAAACAACAACATAATAACTTATTGAGTTAAAGCATTCAGACCTTATGTGACATAAAAGGCTCAGAAAGTGCCTGTGATAATGTTTTTATTTAAAGTATTTATTCATTTACTTTTGGCTGTGCTGGGTCTTCTTTGCTTCCGCTTGGTTTTCTGTAGCTGCAGCAAGTGGAGGTCTCTTCTCCAGTTGTGGTTTGAGAGCTTCTCATTTGATTGGTTTCTCTTGGTGCGGAACACTGGTTCTAGGTCACACACTCAGTAGTGGTGGCTCACACAGGCTTAGTTTCCCCAAGACATGTGGAGTCTTCCAGACCAGGGATTGAGCCTGTCTCCCCGCTGTATCGGCAGGCAGATTCTTTTTATTTTATTTTATTTTTACTTTATTTTATGTTACAATACTGTATTGGTTTTGCCATACATTGACATGAATCAGCCACAGGTGTACACGATCTCCCAATGCCGAAGCCCCCTCCCACCTCCCACCCCATATCATCTCCCTGGATCATCCCATGCACCAGCCCCAAGCATCCTGTATCCTGTATTGAACATAGACTGGCGCTTCGTTTCTTACATGATAGTATACGTGTTTCAATGCCATTCTCCCAAATCATCCCACCCTCTCCCTCTCCCTCAGAGGCCAAAAGTCCGTTCTATACCTCTGTGTCTCTTTTGTTGTCTCACATACAGGGTCATCATTGCTATCTTTCTAAATTCCATATATATGTGTCAGTATACTGTATTGGTGTTTTTTTTCTGGCTTAGTTCACTCTGTATAATCGGCTCCAGTTTCATCTATCTCATTAGAACTGATTCAAATTTATTCTTTTTAAGGGCTGAGTAATACTCCATTGTGTATATGTACCACAGCTTTCTTATCCATTCATCTGCTGATGGACATCTGGGTTGTTTCCATGTCCTGGCTATTATAAACAGTGCGGCAGGCAGATTCTTAACCATGGGACCGCTCGGGAAGTCCATGCTATAATTATTCTTCCATTTTTATTATATGAAGCTATTCCATGCTTCACCTCTGTAATATTTCAACCTTCCTTCCTGCCTTTTTAAATACTTCCTCATCTTCTCTAGAAATCTCTTTGTTTGAATGTTATAATTTAATGACTAAGAAGAGGAAAAAAAGGTATCAATTTTTTCCTAATGCCTTACTGTACATATTAAGGCCATTATCATTTACCTTTCTAGCCTGACTTTTCAGACAGTTTTCAAACATAACACAGTGTTGCAAATGTAGTGACAGTGACCTTCAGTAAGATTTTAATCTTGGAGGCATTTTATTCGACATTCCACTCTTTAAACCAATTTGACTAATAAACTCTTTCCTTTCGCAAAGAACTCTTCATATGTAATAACTGCTGGAGAATGATGTGCTCTGTGTCACTCTGTGTCAGAAAGCCTGGGAGCACTGGGAGATTACTTCTAGAGGTGGTCAGACATGGGGATAAGCATCTCACTCTTATTTAGTTTCCTGTTGCGCCCCCCCAGCACCTGCAGCCTCGCTCTGCCTGCCCCTTGTCTTTCTCCCTCCTACTTAGAAGCATAGGGAGAGAGTGTGTGTGTGAGACTGATGACGTTTTGTATGCAGCAGCCACCTATTTTTTGTTTTTGTATTTTTTGTTTCAATAGAAGCAAGAATGGAAATAAAGACATCTACAAAAACACTGAATTTACACTCCCCTGCCTTTGAAGGTCTTTATCAAATCATGAACTTGAAGCAAAGTTTGCAAACCTAGAATTGGAAATGTTGGGAAAGGAATGCAAAGAAGGAAGGGAAGCAAGTGTTATTAAAGGTCCATGCCCTGGGAAACCGAGAGTGTAGTTTCTTAAGTAAGGAGAGGGGCCGCAGAGGGAAAACAAGAAAAGCATGAGAGCTGTGTGTACTAGTTATTTAAGGAGTGACTGTGTCCAGTAGCTAGGGATGGGGGTGGAGGAGCAGCAGAAGGGAGTACTCTAGAGTTGGAATGCCTGAGTTCACACACAAGCTTCTTTGTAATCCTGTGATCACAGCCACTTAACATACTCAAAGCCTCAATTGTCTCATCTGTAAAATGGTATCCATCAGGTTGTTGCAATGGACAATGCAAGAATCCCTGTATAGTCACAAGAGCTGGATTTGGAACAGATCTATCTTGGTTCAGATACTGGCTCCATCTCAGACTCGCCAGCTGTGTGATTTTGGAAAAGTTACTCAGTCTCACTGAGCCTCGGGTTCTTAACTGTAAAATAGGGACATAGCAAACCTAATGATGGGATAATATAGGGGACCAGTCAGAGCATATCTGACATCTAGTAAGAGTTAGATGTCACTCTTCTGCCTTTAGCTATACCAGTGTGTGCCTTGGTTTTATAAAGTAGCCAATAAGCGCTTGACACAGTCAACATTCAGTTATTGTTATCAATTATTTATTAAGATGCTTGTTTTTCCTCTCATAATATAATACATGTTCTTTAGAGAAAATATAAATATATGGGAAAGTAGAAAGAAAAATGAATCATTTTGAGCCAACTGCTGTGAACTTTTGATAATCTTTTCTTAGGGTTTTGCTCTGCATATTTCTGTGTGTGCTTTCATTTTTATGGACTGGTTTGTTTATGTAACATAATAAAAGCATGTCCTCATATTATAAACATCATTTTTATGAAAGACCATCATTTACATATATGTTGCTATAATTTATGTAAATATTCTTGCCTGAATTCATGTTTTTAAAAATTTTTCAATATTATAAATATATTGAGATGAGATATTCTTTAGGATAGATCATGGGAAGTCAGACTACTATGTCATATTTGGATATATTCAAGAATCCTCAGACATTGCCCAATTACTTTCCAAAAGAGCTGTATAAGTAAAACTACAGTCAAAATGTATAAAATCTTTGTTGAACTGGGTTTTATCATTTAAAAATTCTTTCAATTTGTAGATAAGCAATGACCCTGAGTATTGTAGTAAGTTCTACTTTTTAATTACTCATGTGTTTTGAATGTTTTTCTCTGTGTTTTTTCAAAAACTTCATCTTTTTAGTACCTTGTCTGTTCGTGCTTTTGTCCATTTTTCTCTATATATCATAAATTATTTCTGTTGTATTTCATATGAGTTCTTTAATATGTTAAATCATATTAATGTTTCTTCCATTGGTAAATATTTGTACCCAAGTTGTATTTTAACTTTGGCTGTTGTTTTAATAGGAGGAAATGTGTGAAAAAGTTGTATAACCTGTTTATTTTGCATATGATTTTTTCTGTTAACAAAACTTTAAAAATAAATATGCTGGGGTAGATGAGGGTGAATGGGGAGCATCTTGTTTATGTCTTTAAAAATATAAACTTATCTAATTCTTTAATCCATCTGGAGTTAGAGTTATGTTTGTGTGCTGTATGAACTTAGGCTAGAAATTGATTTTCTCTTCTAATTTGCTAACCAGTTGTCCTAGTGTAATCTATTGAATAATTCTTCCATTACCCGTTGATCCAAGATGCCTTTCTTATCATAAATTAAGTTTTTTACATTCTAGGGCTATCTGTTCTGTTCTATTGATCTGCTTATCCATTTCCATGCCAGTACCATGATGTTTTAATTATAGTTGAAAGGTATTTCAAGTCCACTATTTTAAGAGAGAGCCAGAACAGTTATGTGAATGTGAGGATATAGGCAATAGGTGCCTAAGAGTTTTGTTCTTCTTGCTGCCTCTGGGCTCTGAAGAGGTCACAGAGTGACTGTATTTGTTGAGAGGAGGCACTTAGGGCGGCAGCCACGTCACGATGGAGATTCCCAGGCACTAGCTTCCCTGGACAGTGCCCAGGTGGTTATCACTGCCATTTGCCTTTCTGACCCGCTTTTCCTGTGTTCCACATGAATTCTGCACGCCTGCTCCCGACCCCGGGATAGCATCTTTCTTCATCTCTTGGTAGAATGCTGCTGTGGAAGCAATGTGGAGGAGAGCTGCAGCCACCTCATGGGGATTTTGTGAATACATGGTAAATAGATCCTTGCTGTTGTAAGCCTCCGTGTTTTGGGGGTCATTTATTACAGCAGCACAACCTAGTCTATCTGAACTGAGTATAAGAGTCAAAATATTTAACAGACGATCTGACATGAGCATTGACTAATCCAAACGGGTACCAGCAGGGGCACCATGGAGGTGCATACTGCCTGATCGTTGGCCACATACTTTATTCAAGTCTTATCATCCCATTTTTTTAAGGTGACTTTGCATATCTCAAATCTCATTTACTGGGTATTGATTTTCTAACTTAGATTTTATAGTCCTTAGTGATTCCAGTCCCTCTTCTCTATTACCTGTGGCATGATTTGCTGTGCTGGACAGTAGACAGCTCTTCATATTTTATTGTTTCAGTTATGTTTATCGTTTCTCCTTAATCAGATCATAAATCCTGATAGGCATGGCCAGTGTTCATGCAACTATGTCCCTTCACTGGCCATAGTGCCACACTGAACCTTCCTTCTTTCATTCCACAAATAGACTTTCTGTGCATTTTTATGTTTCCAAAGTCTGTATGTGAGACATTCTAATCTTACTTTCTTAACTAATCATAAGATCTTATATCCCATAGTTAAACAGACCTGGGGAATTTCCTGGTGGTCCAGTGGTGAGGGTTCTGTGCCCCTGCTGCAGGAGTCATGGATTTGATTCCTGTTAAGGAACAAGACCTACATGCTGCTTGCATGGCCAAAAAAAAAAAAAAAAGAAAGAAAATAAACAGACTTGCACATATGGTCTGGATCTGGAAGCATTAGAGGGGGACAAAGACTTTGGCATTATCCTTAAGAAGAGAGACTGCTGGTGATTGACTGCTTAGTGATTGAAATGCTTGGTTTTTGAAGACCAGCTTACCTGGATTACTAGCTGCTACTTATGGGTGTGTGATTGAGGCAAATTATTATATCTATCTCAACCTCAGTTTTCTCATCTGCAGAAGGAAGTTCTTTGTGAAGATTAGATGAGAAAATATGTGTAGAGAATAGAGAGGGTCAACTATGAGTTATAAGTGGTATGTAAGAGGTTTTTTGTTATACATCCAGATTTGTTGATAATAAAATATGCTATAGTGTTTTTTCCTGATAAGAAGGGACAGCAGGTGTTATAGAAATAATGTCCATCTCTCAATGAAATTATGTACCTCCAAGAGGATAGTTTTTTTTTTTAAACATGGTTTAGAAATACTAAAACAATGTCACAGGTCCATATGATTTTAATATTTCATAAAGTGAATTTTGGGCTTCCTGGTGGCTCAGATGGTACAGAATCTGCCTGCAGTGCAGGAGACCTGGGTTTGACCCCTGGGTCAGGAAGATCCCCTGGAGAAGGGAATGTCGTCTTGCCTAGAGAATTCCATGGACAGAGGAAACTGATGGGCTACAGTCCATGAGGTCACAAAGAGTCGGACATGACTGAGTGACTAACACTAAAATGAATTTGGATCGTCTTTACTGGGGATAAAGAGTTTAAGCACAGAATCTGGTCCTTAAAGCACAGAATCTGGTCCTTATATTTATTTGTTTTTATTATTAGTGCAGCCCAGATGTCTTTGCTCCCCTCTTCCCCGTTTCTTGGTTGACCAGTCAAATTTGGCTCCAAGATCCATATGTTACACCCCAAGGCTCTGGAGTTGTTCTTGTTCCTCGTCTGTCTCCTTCACCTTGCAGTAGCTACTTAAACTCTTTTTCAAATTTCTCACCTCTAAAATAGGACAATGCTGCTGCTGCTGCTGCTAAGTCATTTCAGTTGTGTCCGACTCTGTGCAGCCCTAGAGACAGCAGCCCACCAGGCTCCCCTGTCCCTGGGATTCTCCAGGCAAGAACACTGGAGTGGGTTGCCTTCTCCTTCTCCAATGCATGAGAGCGAAAAGTGAAAGTGAAGTCCCTCAGTCGTGTCTGACTCTTAGCGACCCCATGGACTGCAGCCTACCAGGCTCCCCGTCCATGGGATTTTCCAGGCAAGAGTATTGGAGTGGGGTGCCATTGCCTTCTCCAAATAGGACAATAGTAGTGCCTATTTCTCAGAGTTGTTATGAGAATTGCTGAAATAATACATCCAAAGTCTGTAGAACTGAAACTGACAAATAGTAAGTAATTGACAGAATTCAGTTACTGTTACTCTCTACTTCATAGTTTTGTTAAGTGTGGCATTTTTTATCGAAGATTTGGCATCTCCTCCATCTCGCAGGCTCAGTTCTTCACATTCTGCTGCCTTCTAAAGCCCAGGTTCCTATAACATGACCCTCATCACCCCATGAATCTCCTTGAGATGTGAGGTCCAATTCAGTTGCTCTCATTATTTCTCTTTTGGGGAATAATCTTGTCAGATGAGTTTGACCCTAGCCCCAAACTAGGGAAATAAAATTTCTCCATTTTTATGTTACCTTTTAAGATGCTGTTAAGAAAGGGTGGAGGGCAAGGGAAGACTTGCTGTTTTGGTCCAAAGGCAAAATAAGTAGGATATGAATTTTGCCAGTATCACTGCCCATGGAGTAAATCTGTTTCTTCCCATCAACATTCCAATGATTTTTCCATCACATAATCTTAGAAGCAATTGAGAACATTCATTTTGGGGTTGGAGAGGCCTGAGGTCAAATCCTGGCTACTCCACTTTCTCTAATCTTGAACATGGCAATAATTGTTTGTTCTCAGTTTCTTCATTTAAGAAATGGGTGTAATGACAGTATCTTGCAGAGCTGTTGAAAGAATGAAAAAGAAGGACAACGTCAGGCCTTTTGTTTGCAGTTAGGAGTTGCAGAGATCTAGAATCCAGTTTGGAGTCACCGTGTTAATCCACGAATGGTTGAGGATGCAACAGCCTGGGGTGGAAATTCCATCCTCTTTCCCTGGCCTGGGAATCTGTGTCTGCCCAGAGGAGGACTCCTTTCCCTAGTTGTGTAAAAATAACTTATGAGTTTGGAAGTGAAGGAAGGGACTCTCTTTGTAAAGTGCTTTTGAGTGCCAGGCTTAGAGATAGTGGTCAGCAAATTATAGCCATTATCGTCTTTAGCAAATTCATATCCCGAACCATGAAACTACTGTCTTTAAGATTTCCAGCATTTTGGGAAAGGGGAAGTGATTGGTTACATTTCCGTTTTGAAATAACTATTATTCTCTGTTCCCTAACTTACTTGGTGATTCAGTGGTTAAACATGCTTTCCAATGCAGGGGTTGTGGGTTTGATCCCTGGTTGGCTAGCTAAGATCTCACATGCCTCGTGGCCAAAAAACCAAAACATAAAATAGAAGTGATGTTGTAACAAATTCAATAAAAACTAAAAAAAAAAAAAAGGCCTACATAAATATTTTTAATCCCTATTCCCTGAAGGACAAGACAATTTTAAACCTTTTTGTGATCATATACAAGCTAATCCAGTCTACTGATTAATAAGCTTCATGTTCTACTAACCCCATGGCTTTACCAGGAGGAAGCTAGGGGTGAAGTTTTGGCCAAAGGCCTCTTGCTTACACCCTGAAAATTGCAGGGGCCAGATTCACAGGGAAAGGGGACGCTGCTTCTCAAGCAGGTGTAGCCTGGAGACCCTAGCCAGATGTGGTTCCGTACGGTGCAGGGCCAGTGCTGGCAGGAGGGAGACAGGAGGGAAACCTTTTTCTGAGGAAAGGAAGAAGCATGAAAGCTGCTCTTCTCAGAGTCACCGTGGCTGCGCAGGCCCTGCAAGTTGGCAGGGTGGGGTGATACCAGCTTTCCATTGCTGGTTTTCAGGGCTCCAGACAATTCTGCTCCAGCAGGAAGACAGTCTTGCCTGGGAGGGGACTCTGCAGGAGCAAAAGGGTCTCCTTTCTGGGATTATAATGAAAAAAAAGGGAAGGATCTATATTTTTTCCTTGGTAGTTTTATTTTGGGATTAATTTTAAATTTATAAATGAGTTGTGGCAATGGTGTAGAGTTCCATATGTCTTCACTCAGCTTCCCATGATACGATTATCTTATGTGGCCATGGTACATTTATCAAGGCTAACCCTACACTGCTACTAACAAATGTACAGTCCTTATTCAAATGATATCAGTTTTTCACGAATATCTTTTCTCTATTCCAGGATCTATCCAGAGCAGCACACTGCATTTCATTGTCATATCTCCTCAGTTTCATTCAATCTTGGGACTATTCTCAGTCTTTCTTTGTCTTTCATGACCTTCACCCTTTTGAAGAATACTGATCAATTATTTTGTAGAGTGTCATTCCATTTGGATTTGTCTAATATTTTCTAATGAGTAGACTGGGGTTGGGCATCTTTGGCAGACATACTAGAGAAATGAATTATCCTTCATATGCCACCAAATCATGACGATGTCAACATGACTTCTCACTCGTGATGTTAACCTTGATCATGTGGTTAAAGTGGTGTCTTCTAGGTTTTTCCAGCGTGAAGCTACCATTTTTTCCCCTTTCATCTTCTATTTATTAGAAGTGAATCACTAAATCCATCCCACACTGAAGGGGAGGAAAGTTAAGTTCTACCTCCTGGAGGAAGAATATTAAAGATTTAGTGGACACATGTTAGAAACTACTATGGCCATTGAAAGAAATAAGTGAAAGTCACTCAGTCGTGTCCAACTCTTTGTGATCCCTATGGACTATACAGTCCCTGGAATTCTCCAGGCCAGAATACTGGAATGGGCAGCCGTTCCCTTCTCTGGAGGTCTACCCAACCCAGGGATCGAACCCAGGGATCGAACCCAGGTCTCCAGCATTGCAGGTGGATTCTTTATCAGCTGAGCCACCAGGGAAACATCATTAGTAGATATTTTTGATGCGCTACCTTGAGGCTTTCTTTGTAAGTACTGTCTCTCTATTTTAAAAATATTTATTTGTTTATTTGGGCTTCCCAGATAGCTCAGTTGGTAAAGAATCTGCCTGCAATGCAGGAGACCCTGGTTCAGTTCCTGGGTAGGGAAGATCTGCTGGAGAAGGGATAGGCTACCCACTCCGGTATTCTTGGACTTTCCTTGTGGCTCAGCTGGTAAAGAAGTCTCCTGCAATGCAGGAGACCCTGGTTCAATGGCTGGGTAGGGAAGATCCGCTGGAGAAGGGAATGGCTACCCACTCCAGGCTGCGTCGGGTCTTAGTTGCTTTATGCAGGATCTTTCATTGCAGCAAGCGAGCTCTCTAGTTGCGGCACACTGAGCCCATTGGCTCAGTGGTTGCAGTGTTCAGGCTCAGTCACCCGGAGGCATGCAGAATCTTATTTCCCTGACCAGGGATCGAATCCGTGTCCACTGCTTTGCAAAGCAGATTCTTAACCACTGGACCACCGGGAAAGTCCCTGTAAGTATTCTCTTTACCAGAGTTTCCCCCACTGAAGTTTGCCTTCAGTTGTAGATTTTGCCTGCAGCAACGATCACTGTGATGTTTTAATGGGGATTCTTTCATTCTCACAAAGCCCCCCACTGAAGTCACAATAATTCCCAAAGTCTGTTCATGTAGCAGTGAGGCAGAGGAATTACAGGGAGGATTGCCTTCTGTGGGCACTGGCCATTTTCTCTGAAGTCATCCGAGTGGACTTCATAGGAGGCTGGTTGCAGATATCCCCAGCCCTTACAAGGACCTCCTGTGTGGTTGTGGCTTCAGGCCTGTGGGATGGGGAGAATTCACAGGAAAAGCAAAGTCAGTCAGACAACAAATATTTCCAGACTGCCTATTATATTCTAGAGACTACTATAGGTGCCAGGGATTAAAGGCTGACCACAAAGGCCTGGCCGTTATGGAGCTTACTATGGGCTGTTGGCAGTGTGCATTGCATCTGGAACATAGAGAGAGGGAGGAGCTAAAGATGCTCCCTGATTTTTGGATTGTGGGAACATGGGAGAAGAGATTTGGAGACTGAAGATGGTTTCAAACTAAAACATTTTGGAGTTTGGAATGTCTATGAGTCATCAAGGCTGAGAAATCCAGTTAGATATGCAGAGCCTGCTTGAAAAGATACATTAGTCAGGTGCCTGGGGACACTGTGGATGGATGAGACCACCTGGAAGAATGGAACTCACTGTGGGGCTCAGCCAGGTGTATATCAGGACCACCTGCAGAGCTTCTTCCAGACTCCATGTATCAGTGTCCTGGACCCAGACATTCAGAGATTTTTGAAATACCCTATACGGGCATCCTCCTGAAACCACTACCATTGACATGCCCTCTTAGGCGAATGTGATTATGCTGAAGCAACAAAGGAGCTGAGAGTTACTGAAACACCTGATTGGAGGCCAGCCTCAAATTGAAAGCCACTACAGCTTTGTGAAACTTGGAGGTGCTGCTGGATGCTCCGAAGCATCTGACAAGGGACTGAGCGGATCAAGATCTTAGTGTCAGCTCTTCACCAGCTGCTGAGATACCTCATACGATGCTTAGCTGCTCTGAGTTTTAGCTTTCTCATCATTAAAATCAGAGGTTAGGGCAAACCAGTGGTTCTCACACTGTGGTTTAAAAACCAGCAGCATCAGCACCTCCCAGGAGCATATTAGAAATGCACATTCATGGGCCCCATCCCTCACCTACAGAATCAGAATTTCCAGGTGGGACCTGCAATCTGTTATTCCAGCCTGTGGGAGTGATTCGGATGCTCCCAAACCTTAGAGAACCGCTGGATTAGATGAACTTGAATCTCCCTTCTGAGGGCTTCCCTGATGGCTCAGACAGTAAGAATCTGCCTGCAACGTAGGAGACTCAGGTTCAGTTCCGGGTTGGGAAGATCCCCTGAAGAAGGAAATGGCAACCCGGTCCAATAGTCTTGCCTGGAGAATTCCATGGACAGAGGAGCCTGACAGGCTACAGTCCGTGGGGGTTGCAAAGAATCAGACATGACTGAGTGACACTTTCAATTTACTTTTAGCTTAAAATCTTCTCTTTATATTCTTGTCCAGATGCTTTTGTCAAATTTCATAGTCTGTTTCTTTGTCCTGCCCCGTGTTAAAAGATCTGAGCCTTTAATCACTGTTAATAATGAATCTCTGTGCAGTGATTTAAGTGGTTTCTGCTTGGGGTGGGGAGAAAGTGCATGCACATGTACACGTGTGTATATATGTGCAGGTGTGTGTGGCAACAGGCGACTGATTAGTAGAGGCTCACAGCTTCCACTTGCTTTTCTTGGTTGATGTGGTCAGAAGCGAGCTCCCACCAGTAACAGCAAAGAGTCACAAGGGCAGTCTCGCACACGGTAGGCACTTAATAGCTTGTTTTTGCCTTAACCCTCTCTAACACACCTGGAGTTAGGGGAGAGTGAAGAAGCACAAGCTGGAATCACAAGCTGGGGAGAAATATCAATAACCTCAGATATGCAGATGACAACACCCTTATGGCAGAAAGTGAAGAGGAACTAAAAAGCCTCTTGATGAAAGTGAAAGAGGAGAGTAAAAAGTTGGCTTAAAGCTCAACATTCAGAAAACTAAGATCATGGCATCCGGTCCCATCACTTCATTGGAAATAGATGGGTAAACAGTGGAAACAGTGTCAGACTTTATTTTTGGGGGCTCCAAAATCACTGCAGATGGTGACTGCATCCATGAAAATAAAAGAAGTTTACTTCTTGGAAGAAAAGTTATGACCAACCTAGATAGCATATTGAAAAGCAGAGACATTACTTTGCCAACAAAGGTGCATCTAGTCAAGGCTATGGTTTTTCCAGTGGTCATGTATGGATGTGAGAGTTGGACTGTGAAGAAAGCTGAGCACCGAAGAATTGATGCTTTTGAAGTATGGTGTTGGAGAAGACTCTTGAGAGTCCCTTGGACTGCAAGGAGATCCAACCAGTCCATTCTGAAGGAGATCAGCCCTGGGATTTCTTTGGAAGGAATGATGCTAAAGCTGAAACTCCAGTACTTTGGCCACCTCATGCGAAGAGTTGACGCATTGGAAAAGACTCTGATGCTGGGAGGGATTGAGGGCAGGAGGAGAAGGGGACGACTGAGGATGAGATGGCTGGATGGCATCACTGACTCGATGGACGTGAGTCTGAGTGAACTCCGGAAGTTGGTGATGGACAGGGGAGGCCTGGCGTGCTGCAATTCATGGGGTTGCAAAGAGTTGGACATGACTGAGCGACTAAACTGAACTGAACTGAACTGAGAGACTCGCAATCCATCATCTAGTTGTTACCCTAGTAGGCTGCAAGCTCTGTGGTGCTCCCACTCTCTCCAGCATCCCTCTCCATTTCTGGCATCTGTGCTATGCTCGGCTTGTTGACTGTTTCCTTTTTAAAAAAATTTTTGGAGTATAGTTGCTTTATGATGTTGTGTTAGTTTCTGCTATACAATGAAGTGAATCAGCTATCTGTATGCATATATCCTCTCCCTCTGGGGCCTCCCTCCCACCCTCTCCCATCCCACCCATCTTGGTAATCACAGAGCACTGAGCTGCGCTCCCTGAGCTATGCAGCCGCTGCCCACTGGCTATGTAGGGTATATCTGTCAGTCCTACTCTCCCAGTTCGTCCCACCCCATCCCCCTGCCTCCGTGTCTGCACGTCTGTTCTCTGTGTCTGTGTCTCTATTCCTGCCCTGCAAATAGGTTCATCGGTACCATTTTTCTAGAGTACACATACATACATTAATATATGGGACTTGTTTTTCTCTTCCTGACTTACTTCACTCTGTACAACAGACTCTAGGTCCATCCACATCTCTGATTCTTAACAGGATTGTTGTTAGAGGCTTGCAGCTAAATTCCCTATGTCAGAAGGCCCCAGCTGGGCCGGAAGGACTCCTCTGCAAGATCCCCTCACGACCCAGCTGAACTCCCCTTTATGAAACAGTGTGATTCTTGGAGGCAGGCCTGCCCCTCCTGCTAGTGCATCCAGAGCAAGAGTTCAAATGGACACCTCCATACCACCTGTACAAACTTACAATCCATTCACCAAGTAAACTCTTAGATACAGTGTTTTCTCTCTTTCCGCCCTGACCAGTATGCTTTCATGATGACCTGGAAGACCAGGTTCAAATTTAGATTTCTCAGACTGCTTGAGTTTTACTTTGAAAGAGGCAGCGTGGCCCCAGGACTGGCCCCTAAGGCCTGGTTTGGGGCTCCTCTTGCTCTGTCCTTCCTTGAAGGCTGTGCCTGGGCACACATGTGGACACCCCATCCAGCAACCCCATCTCCGTCCACCACCCATCCTGGCAATCAGCAACCTACTGGCCACCCTGTCACTGAGGGTGCCCCCACCAGCAGCCTGGGTCACCCTCAGAAGAGCAGACCCAGGGAAGAGGCCACTGAAGACCAGGGAGCATGCTCAGGACTATTCGGGCAGGGAACCCAGGGTCTAGGGTGCTCAGGAAGTGGTCCGCAAGTGGAGGTGCCCCAGGCTCTTATAGGCACGTCATCATGGCCTGGGACACACACTCAAGCCAAGGTCCCTGGTGTGGCCAAAGAGGATCCAAACCGGGTCTTCTAAAGCAGGGCCCACATCTGTCTGGGCCTACCTGTGCCAGGAACCGCGCTGAGCCATTCTCTTCCCTCTTACCTTTAGTGTTCTGGGGATGTTCCCTTGTGGTATTTAGGGGAGTAGAATGTCAGAGTAGGGAGGACTCTAACCATCTAATCCAGCCCGGTTAGCTAATGAGTAAACTGAGGCATTGTGCAAGAGTGAAATACATTTTGGAAAGGTGGCTTACTCTCTGGAATTATACTCTGGTGCTGTGGATTATATTCAGGAATAACACCCTAGAATGGTAGATTTCAGAGGGAAGCAGATTGTGATGTAGGCCATGTGCTGTGCTTAGTCGCTCAGTTATATCCGACTCTTTCTGACCCCAGGGACTGTAGCCCTCCAGGCTCCCCTGTCCGTAGGGATTTTCCAGGCAAGAATACTGGAGTGGGTTGTCAGGCCCTCCTCCAGGGATCTTCCCAATCCAGGGATCGAACCCAGGTCTCTCGCATTGCAGGCCGATTCTTTTACCATCTGAGCCATCAAGGAAACCCGATGTAAACTATAACTGCCCCACAGAAAGAAGCTAGAAGGGCTCTGGAAAATACTTTGTGCTGCTCCTCAGTGTGTGAGAATTTTTCATCCCCCGGTAACTAGAACAAACACTGTTCTGTGTCTAAACCTACATTTTTAGTGTTGCCTTGAAGGCATCACCTTGAGAGTGGCTCTAGTGGCAGATCCTGGTTATATATTCATAGTGCTTGCTTTAGTAATAATGGTTGGAGCAAGCTTCAAAAAGATGGAAATAAGGTTTTATTCCTATTCAGAATTTCCTGATTATTTTTAGTTAGTCTGGGCACTTTCCATTCCATCAGTGAATATTACTTGGTTCATTCCGTGAAAGTCAACTAACTAAAAAGCGAGCAATGTATTTCTGTCACAGATGATATTTTTGTTTGCATTTTGGAGCATTTTTATGAATTGGGTTACAAAGATAATTGAATCAGAGATGAATTTTGTGCAGGAAGCCAAAGTATTTTATGAAATAAAATTACCATGAGAAAATGAACTAATCATTCAGAAGTTTCTAATGCAAAATCCTAACACAGTTTTGAAAGACTTTCAAAGAAGAAAGCCCCTGTAAAGAATAGAGCTCCCTCATGGCAAAGAAACACACTTTTTAATTTATTTATCTCTTAAGAAGTATAGCTTTTAGTTTACAAAAACACAGCTTCCGGATATATTGTACAAATGCATTATACTAGTTTAAAAGGCTACAATTCTTCAAAACTAGCTTTCTATTGTGTAATACGTAATCCAACATTCTAAGCATTGTTGGTTAAATATGAGTGTTATTTTTGTATTTAACTGCTTAAATCTTGTTTATTCCACATGTTAGCGACCTACCCCTTTGATTTCTTTTTAATATTGAGGAAGCACTAGTATGTTTTTATATCATAATAGATAAAATCCTAGAGGAACTCAGTGTTCCAAGAATTATCAAAAGTTTTTTGCTTCCTTAAGCGTTTTTGGAGAGAGTAGCTTGGGTTCGACTTGCCCTGTCCAATGATAGGACATTCTTCTGGTGACATACAGGTTGTAGAGTCGTGAGGCCAGTCTCATTAGTTTCACTTCTAATCTTTCACTTCCCTAGCCAAAAGAGATTGAGAGAAATACTTTGATCGGCTCATTCTGGTGGAGACCACACTCCGATGTCCCTTTATCTCCAAAACTGGTACTAGGCCAAGCCTCAAGACTTCCCAGCTGCCTGGACTCTATCTCCAGCTCAGAGGGGCCCACTGGATGGTGTGCTCCTGCCTTCAGCCTGCCCCCTATATGGATACTCCAACGATCCTACAATCTCTGTGTAAATATTGTGCTGACTCTGCAAATACAGCTTCAGAAGGCTCCCAGCTGGAGACCTGCTCTTCCTTCAAGGACATCTCAAACAAACACACAAAGAAAAGAATGCTGTGCTCACAGTACAAATGTGCCTTAAGACAGGGCCTTTGCTGCTTCCTTATGACAAGGTGACCCTTCATACAGCCCTCCTACTCCTAAGAAGAGTCATCAGTCCTGTGGCCTTCCACTGCTTTGCAGAAAAAAAGTTCTATGTATGGGTGTAATAGTTTATTAACACACATTCTTCTGAGGAGGGTGCAGGCTGAGCAAGCTGAGGCGGGGTAACTATACTCTTTAGGGTCTGGAAAGGCCAGAGAAACCTTAAGGGAAGTCTTGCGAGCATGTGCACTAAGTCGCTTCCAGTCGTGCCTGACACTTTCAACCTGTGGACTGTAGCCCGCTGGGCTCCTCTGTCCCTGGGACTGAGGCAAGCATACTGGGATGGGTTTCTGTGGCCTCCTCCAGGGGATCTTCCCAACCCAGGGACTGAACTGGAGTCTCTTGAGTCTCCTGCATTGGCAGGCAGGTCCTTTACCACTAGCGCCATCTGGGGAACTCTCGACAAGTGGCAAATAGGTTCCATTGCCTCTGCAGCTTTGAACAGGTGGTGCTGCTGCTCTAGGCAGTGGATTGAGGAGGATTCTGAAGCCTCCACGAATGGGAAAGAATGGACTCCATGTGATCAATTTGATGCTGAGGGTGACTTCCAGGTTTTTGAAGGTCATAGTGGATGGTGATACCATTTACTTGAAAAGGATTACTGGAGGGGCTCAGGTTAAAGAGTAAGATGATGATTTAGTTTGGACGTGTTGTGTTTGAGAGGCCCATGTAACATCTGGGTGCACTTGGCAGCTGGGTACATAGACCTGTCCTCTGGGAGAGTGGGCTGGCCTGAGGAGATGGACTGGGGGCACCAGGGCATGTGTATATGCTGGGGAGAGATGAGAGCGCTTGGGAAGAGAGTATAGTGGAGCT
The DNA here is from genome assembly GCA_917880005.1 of Nanger dama. Classification (NCBI taxonomy): domain Eukaryota; kingdom Metazoa; phylum Chordata; class Mammalia; order Artiodactyla; family Bovidae; genus Nanger; species Nanger dama. The sequence goes on from CAKJTW010000040.1 coordinate 3,353,900, forward strand.
GAGAAGAGGAAGTGGGCATAATCACCGAGCCGTTGTTTTCAGTTGCTAAATCATGTCTGACTCTGCAGCCCCCTGGACTGCAGCACGCCACGCTTCCCTGTCCTTCACTATCTCCTGGAGCTTGCTCAAACTCATGTCCATTGTGTCAGTGACGTCATCCAACCATATCATCCTCTGTCACCCCCTTCTCCTCCTGCCCTCAGTCTTTCCCAGCATCAGGGTCTTTTCCACTGAGTCAGCTCTTTGCATCAGATAGCCAAAATTTTGGAGCTTCAGCTTCAGCATCAGTCCTTCCAATCACGGAGTACACAAACTTTATGGGGTAGAGAGAAGAAGATCCTCTCTTCTGTGTTACTTACTGTCTCTGTCTCCTGCCCACTGATGAGATCTTATATCAGCAGACTTGATCTCAGTTTTTTCATCTGTAGAGTGGGAATAATGTCTTCTTTCTCTGTCCCATACTGTTACAAAGATCAATTGATTTCTGGTGAAACATGGTGGGTTGAAAAAGCATATTTATTACTGGTTCCTCCAAAACCCCACAAAAATACTTGCAAATGGGAACAAAGGCGTTAACCAGCGGGAGAAAAAGAAACAGACAGGAGATAGAAATGGTGAAATATGGAAACCAAAATGCACATGGACAGATAGCAGTGAATTTAGAACTAAAGAATCATGGTTTTTAGGTCAAGAATGAAGGGAAGAACTGGAGTTTCAGCTTTAGCATCATTCCTTCCAAAGAAATCCCAGGACTGATCTCCTTTGGAATGGACTGGTTGGATCTCCTTGCAGTCCAAGGGACTCTCAAGAGTCTAAAACACCACAGTTCAAAAGCACGAATTCTTCAACCCTCAGCTTTCTTCACAGTCCAACTCTCACATCCATACATGACCACTGGAAAAACCACAGCCTTGACTAGACGGACCTTTGTTGGCAAAATAATGTCTTTGACTATGTTATCTAGGTTGGTCATAACTTTGCTTCTAAGGAGTAAGCGTCTTTAATTTCATGGCTGCAATCATCATCTGCAGTGATTTTGGAGCCCCCAAAATAAAGTCTGACACACGACTAAGGGTAGGAGGAGAAGGGAACGACAGAGGATGAGATGGCTGGATGGCATCACTGACTTGATGGATGTGAATCTGAGTGAACTCTGGGATTTGGAGATGGACAGGGAGGCCTGGCATGCTGCATTTCATGGGATTGCAAAGAGTCGGACACTACTGAGCGACTGAACTGAACTGAACTGTAGGGAAGAATAGAAGCTGACTTTTACCCTATTTCTAGATATTTAGACTGTTTATGATTTTTCTGCATCACAGATGATTCTCTGAAGAACATCTTCATGGGAGCAGCCTTCTCTTAATATTCTTTCCTCACGGCCGACTGTAATTCCATGTCTGAGAGTCCAAGGGAAGAAAAATACTTATGGATAGTACCGCATTTTGCCAAATTGCCTTTCAAAATGCCTGTGCTGATTTACTCTGCCATCAGTAATGTTTTGAGACCAGCACGTTTATGTAGTCTTGTCAGCATTAGTTACTATCACTTAAACATTTTGGCTAATTTAATAGGTGAAAATGACATCTCAATTTTAAGAAGTTGTATTTATTTGATAACTAGCAAACTGGAATCTTTTGCCATGTGTATTTACCAGCTATATTTCCTCTCTGGTGAGGTCTCTCTTCATATTTTATTTATTAGGGCCTGGATGTGTTTTTTTCTCAATATGTATGAGTTTTATAATAAAGATATCCCTTGGCCTGTCATTTTGCTGCAATTGTTCACCCTTTGATCTGTTGTTTTGATTTTTCTTTTGTGAAATTTGAAAAGCATAATGAAGTTTTCTGAAGTAGAATCCTTCACTTTTCTTTTGATTTCTTTACTTTTTTAAACTTAGGCAGGTATATCTTTAAAAGAATCTTATTTTCAATTCTTTTCCCTAATGTGATTTCCCATCTTTAACCACTGGACTCATCTAGGATAGCGTTGGTATTTGCCCCAAATGTCTGTCCTGGCCACCTCTTACTCACCAGCTGCTGATGAGTACACCTCCTACATCAGTAGCAGTCAAAGCTGCCTTTGTGCTCCTAGACAGTGGATCATACCTCTCCCTGTGCTGCCCAAGGCAGAACTCCTGGAGCTTTCATCCTTCTCATTCACCACCCACATCCACTCAGTTATGGCCCTCTAGGGTTATACTGGGTGTCCATGGTGGCTCACTAGTAAAGAATCTGCCTGCAATTCAGGAGATGTGGAGATGCGGGTTCAATTACTGAGTCAGGAAGATCCCCTGGAGAAGGAGATGGCAACCTGCTCCAGTATTCTTGCCTGGAAAATCCCATGGACAGAGGAGCCTGGCGGGCTACAGTCCATGGGGTTGCAAAGAGTCAGATATGACAGCAACTGAGCACCAGTGGATATATTTAATATTATGTGGTTCTTCCCCTGACTCTTTGAAAAAAGTGTATACTGCTCACTCTGCTTGGGATGCTTCTCCATCCGCAAGTTGTCTCATTTTTACTAGTCTGTCAGGTGGAGTCGGATGTCTCCTTACTCTGGATCACCAAAGTGCTCCATCCTTCCCTTTATGCTCCTCACACCAGACTATGAGGTCCTGCTAACTTGCTATGGTCCTCTGTCTCTGTTTACCATTAATGTAGCCTCATCAACTAAGCCAGTGCCTGATACATATGGGAACTCAATACATACTCGTTATGTATGTGGAAGATTAAATAAATGGAAGACTATACCAATAAAATAGAAATCATACCTGTCTGTGTCCCAGCAGGGCTTGATTTGAGCACTTTCTTAGAGAATATGAAAGTAAAAGGGATAGTATATTGGAATTAAGGCTTCTTAAGGTACCAGTATGTCATAGATCCTGTGGACTGGCTTGTTCAACAGTAACAATTTTACCCTCCTTCTAGGCATCATTATTGTAATGCAAAGCTGGAGGAATTAAAACATTGCCCAGACTGCCTTGCAGGCAGTATTCTACATGTAAATTATATCCAGCACAGTTAGATGCATTCTTGATACTTAACGGAAAGCAGGAGTGGGAGGAAGGCTACTTTCTGGCTGCTGTTTCTCCTGCCAAGAAAGGCCAACAAAACACAAAAACCTTTCCAAGGCTCACCACCATTTTCGTGTGTTTCTGCAGGCAATTGTAGTGACAAGAATGGCAGGATCACGTGTGAAGGCAGAAGCTTCTTGGTTCTGAATCATGACTATAGTGAATTAGCTAGCTATCATCTCTCTAACTAGTATCTTTCTTTCTCTTTCTCATTTATTTAAGCACAGATTTGTAAACTAGAGCTAATAGAGACTCTTGAATTCCACTCCCCTAGTCTTTCTACCAATTTTGTAACCACCTTTCTGCTTAAAATACCTAGAGAGTTTTCTGTCCTGAACCATGGCAGAATCACAAAGGATACAAGGACTGCTTCCCACTCATTGATCCAAGTAGCCCAACTTGATCGATCGTAATTTTTCTCCATTAAAGACAGCAGTGCTATTCCTAGGATCTAAGTGAAGAAGAACTAAAGAGCCTCTTGATGAAAGTGAAAGAAAAGAGTGAAAAAGCTGACTTAAAATTCAACATTCAGAAAACTAAGATCATGGCATCTCGTCCCATCACTTCATGGCAGATAGATGGGAAATCTATGGAAACAGTGACAGACTTTATTTTTGGGGGCTCCAAAGTCACTGCAGATAGTGACTGCAGCCATGAAATTAAAAGTTGCTTGCTCTTTGGAAGAAAAGCTATGAACAACCTAGACAGCATACTAAAAAGCAGAGACATTACTTTGCCAATAAAGGTCTGTTTAGTCAAAGCTATGGTTTTTCCAGTAGTCATGTATGGATGTGAGAGTTGGACTGTAAAGAAAGCTGAGTGCCAAAAAATTGATGCTTTTGAACTGTGGTGTTGGAGAAGACTCTTGAGAATCCCTTGAACTGCAAGGAGATCAAACCAGTCAATCCTAAAAGAAATCAGACCTGAATATTCATTGGAAGGAATGATGCTGAAGCTGAAACTCCAGTACTTTGGCCACCTGATGCAAAGAACTGACTCCTTGGAAAAGACCTTCATGCTGGGAAAGATTGAAGATGGGGACAACAGAGGATGAGATGGTTGGGTGGCATCACAGACTTGATGAACAGGAGTTTGAGCAAGCTCTGGAAGTTGGTGATGGACAAGGAAGCCTGGTGTGCTAGAGTCTGACGCGACTGAGTGACTGAACTGAACTGAACTGAGGATGAGATTGTGCTTACTGGTTATTCCGTGGTCTGTGAGGGTTCTGTAAATCATTTCTACCATCTTTTCCTCCCCTTTTGGCTTCTTTTGAGATTTCATTAGCATAGACCTCAACTCAGCAATAAAACTGGCCAGTAATAGATAATAGTACAGCCTGGCCTAAATATAAAACTACATAGGAAAAAATATAGGTAAATGATTCAGATCTTCAACATATTAAGGGCTCTTTTCAATCATTGAATAATAAGAAAACTAACTTGATTGAAAACTGTATGAAACACATAAAGGCTGGAGGAAAAATAGCCAAAGAGGGTATTAAAATATTCTTTTTTTTCTTATCAATGTAACAAAGATTTTAAAGTTATACTCAGATCTGGTGAAGATGTGATTCTTGTATTGGGCTTCTTATGTGTTTATATGTGTTTCTTATATTCTCATACACCTCCATAAGCTTCTAAAATTCCTTAATTTTCTAGATTGTAAGTTTGGCTACATTAGAATCTGCCTGCAATACAGGCAGACCCAGGTTTGATCCCTGGGTTGGAAAGATTCCCTGAAGAAGGGAATAGCTACTTCCTCCAGTATTCTTGCCTGGGGAATTCCATGGACAGAGGAGACTGGTGAGCTGTAGTCCACAGGGTCACAAAGAGGCGAACGTGACCAAGCAACTAATGTAAACGTCTTTAAAATATTCATTCTGTTGGATCAGCAGTTTTTAGCTGGAGTCATTTTTGCCCACCACGGGACATTTGGCAATGTCTGGAGATATTTTTGGTCTTCACAACTATGACTGGTGGGTGCTACTAGCATCTAGTGGATAGAGACCAAGGATGCATCTCAACATTCTAAAACAGGAGAGTCTGCATGAAGATTACACAGCCTGAAATGTCAGTAGAGTAGAGGTTGAAAAATTGTCTTAGACACCAAAATTCTACTCTATTTATCCAAATGAAAACATTGAATGTACTTCAAGATTCATTTATTTAATCTTTTTGGAGAGCAACAAGTCAGTAGCTATTAAAAATTAAGATGCATTTACTCATAATTTTTTAATAGCTGTCCATCTTGGAAATGCTTGGACATGTGCATGAAAAGGCACACACACACATACACTGGTGTTCTTCTTTGCATTATTTTCAGCAGTGAAATTTTGGAAATGGTCAAATGTCTTATCAGTGGAGAAACAGTTAATATATGTGCATGCCCTGAGTACTAGAGGATTTGTTTATCTCACCACCCACCACTACTCTTTTCCTAAGGTCCTGTCCTCCTTTAGAGAGACTCCTATGCAGTAGATAGGCTTGGTGGAAGAATGATTTCCGAGACTCCTTTCATCGTGTCCTTTTCCAGTTTGGAACCAGAAAAACCCTGATATTTCTTTTCTGATCCTTTGATCACATGACCTGTTCGTCACGTGACATTACATTGGCCAATCAGATGGGACTTTAAATCTGCACCCAAGCCGGAGCCAGAGAAGAGTTGAAGGTCAAATCCCTGAGGGGCAGCAGAGGTGGCAGTGGGAGGTGTCTGTGGCAGTTCTTGCTGATTGCTGGCGCTGGACCTCTGTAACCTGGTCCCCCAGAAAGGCCTGTGCTTCTGTTATTGAAAACAATGCTGATGGGAGGCCCGGCAGTAACCCAACAGATAGACACATCAGATATCTGTGTGTGGAGAGTAAACCTCAGGGACGGAGGAGCCTGGTGGGCTGCAGTCCCTGGGGTCGCTAAGAGTTGGACACGACTGAACGACTCCACTTTCACTTTTCACTTTCATGCTTTGGAGAAGGAAATGGCAACCCACTCCAGTGTTCTTGCCTGGACAACCCCAGGGACGAGGCAGTCTGGTGGGCTGCTGTCTATGGCGTCGCACAGAGTCGGACACGACTGAAGCGATTCAGCAGCAGCAGCAGCAGAGAGTATCCCAACTGATATGTTAGAGAATTATAGACAGTCATTAAAAGGAAGATCATCAGGACATATTAGTAAGTGTGGAATCTAACTGAAGAACATTCATTCACTCAAGGAGTGTTTGTAGAGCCATACCTAGTTTCTGCCCTCGTGGAGCATTATTTAAAATAGCAAAATAGCAGAAAGAAATTAAGCACAACAATAGTAAAATGAGCTAAATTGTAAATTATGGCACATGTATTAAGTGGAGGAGCTAATGTCCACTTGAAACAGAAATAAATTTTTTTAGTAAGTGTATACTATTAGTTTTTATATGTGTATATATATTATATATACTAATTGAAATAACATGAATTATTGAGTATATGTGCATATTATATATAATGAACACAATAAAACATTAAGTTTATACTTTATATAAGTAAAATATGTAAATATGTCCATATGTATATATGTCTATATATCTTTCAAAAAATTCCATGTAATCAAGAGACGGTATAAATACTGTATTACAATGCTGGCAGGATTCAATTCTGAATGATGAAAGTTTTTGTTTGTGTCTTCTAAATTTTGAAATCTGCATATGTTATTTTTATAAATGTAAATTTTATTATTTACAACCATAAAATTATTTAAGATAAGAATACAGTAAAACATTTGAAATTTCCTAAAGCCATTTTATGACTACACTAAGCCACACTTATTAAATATTCAACATTAAGAATATTTGAGCTATATAAACAGATGTATCTATATAACATATCCATAAAACATATATGTTACTGAGTTAAAAAAACACACACACCATTACTATCTTGCATTCCACACTCCTTGGCCTACATGTGCTGTGCTTAGTCACTCAGTTGTGTCCGACTTTTTGCAACCCCATGGACTGTAGCCCACCTGGCTCCTCTGTCCATGGGGATTCTCCAGTCAAGGATACTGGAGTGGGATGCCATGCCCTTTTCTAGGGGATCTTCCCAACTCAAGGATCGAACCCAGATCTCCCTCACTGCAGGCAGATTCTTTACCATCTGAGCCACCAGGGAAGCCCCTGAATTCTGGAGTGGGTAACCTATTCCTCCTCCAGGGGATCTTCCCAACCCAGGAGTCAAACTGGGGGCTACCTGCATTGTAGGCGGATTCCTTACTGGCTGAGCTATCAGGGAAGCCCTCCATGGCCTATGCTATCCTGAATTTTCCTTTGCTGGTCCTTGAGATATTAGCAGTTACAGAAGGGACTGTGGGCAATAGCTGAGTTGATTTCCCTCCCATTACCCTGTGGGAGGGGCCAACAGAGGTCTGGTGCAGTCAGCTGACACAGGAGTGGCCTGCTAGAGAGCTGTCTGCATTTCTGGCCTCTGGAATCATCTTTCAGTATGCTCTCCATCTGTAAGCACACACTCTTACATCTTGTGTTAAGTGCACTCTTGGTGGGATGCATGAAGATTCTAATACCATCTCTTTTGTTTTGGAGCAGGCAAGGTGGGACCACCTCTTGATATCATGCTGGATGCTCTGAACTGTTCAGCTTTCAGCATACAATGGAAGATGCCTAGGCACCCTCCAAGCCCCATCATGGGGTACACTGTGAGTACCTGGGCACAGGGATTTCTCTAGTGGGTGTGCTGGGGGAACTGCACCTCCTTCCCATCATTGCTCCTTCTCTGTCTGGCCTCCTGATATCAGCCTTCTCATGTCAGGGAGCCTCACTCTCCCACCATGAAACCGGAGATGTTTCCCTTTAAAGGGCCTTTGTAAGTGTCCTGAAAGTCAGTTGGATCTATTGGGTCCTGACTCTGTTCAGTTCAGTTCAGTCAGTTCGGTCGCTCAGTCATGTTTGACTCTTTACAACCCCATGCACTGCAGCATGCCAGGCTCTCCTGTCTATCACCAAGTCCGCTGAGTCAGACTTGATGGCATCAGCCATCCAACCATCTTATCCTCTGTCATCCCCTTCTCCTTCTGCCTTCAATCTTTCCTAGCATCAGGGTCTTTTCTAATGAGTTGGTTCTTCACATCAGGTGGAAAAAGTATTGGAGTTTCAGCTTTAGCATCAGTCCTTCTAATGAATAAGGGATGGAGGAGCCATCAATAGTCAACACAAGAGTCTGAAATGCAGTACTTAGATGCAGTCTCAAAAATGACAGAATGACTCTGTTCAGGGATGGGAAAATATAAACTCAGTGGAAGACATGCTTCTTGCTCTCCAACTGCCCACAGTCAAATTTGGAGACCAAAGCAGAAACGTGGGAAATGATAGGGAGTCACTGTCGTCAGTAAGGACAGAATAATGAAAAACCTGAATGAAAATGATGGGGTGGACAGGTAAAGTGGAGAAGGGGACAGAGAATGCATTTCTACCTCTGAGAGGTAAACCATTGGCCTTTAAAAAAATATTTTCTTTGAAAAGTGTTTTTAAAAATGATTCAATGTTTTTAAGTTAGGAGATTTCAGATAAATTCTTGGAATTCTTGAAATCTCTGTGAATATATCCTCACCCCAGGCCCACAAGCCTGCTGGAGCTGAGCTGTCCACTGGGCTGTAAACTCCCCACGAGACCCCAGACCCACCATTCCCTCCTGTCTCCCATTCACCAAGAGAGAGAAGGCATTTATCAAGCCCTTATCCTATTGTCATTTTAAAGCAGAGAAATGTATTTCTGGATTCAGGTAGATGCAAAAGTAGGAAAATGAAAGACTACCTGAGAGAATGGTGGTTTCAGGAAAAAATACTGGGAGGTGGGTCGGCCCTTTCCACCCCACTGTGTCTTCTTCCCAGCTTCTACAGGCTTAAGAGTTTGCGACCCCAGCTGGGTATGTCTGATGTTTGCTGACAAAGGGCTAGTGTGTGAGAGGTGAGAACTCACGTCAAGACCCACTGTGGTTGTGAGTGAAACTCCAACCGTGGGTCCTTGGTCTGGTGGAGAAGTGCCAGCCCCGCACTCACGTTGGATGTCTGCCTCTTTTCTAGGTCTTTTATTCTGAGGTCGGTGTAGACAAATCCCTGCAGGAGCGGTCCTACGGTGTGCCACCCGGCCTGGATACCCCAACTTCTGTGAGTAGCTCCATCCTGGCAGGCCCCCCAAAGCACACCCTGTGAGTGACGTTTCACTGATGTTCAGAAGGATTTCTAATTTGGTGTGTGTGTGCGCGCCGCTGTACGTATAATAATAACAACTGCTTGTATAATCCTTTGGAATTTAGAATGTCTTTCTTGGCCGTAACCCCATCACATACATCTCTATCCTCAGAAAGGCAGTCATGTGAGGAATGTTTCCATGGACTCAGTCCACCCCATTTATCCTGCGAGAAAACAGCCACCTTCCAGCTGTTTTTACCCCCACTTCTTTTCTCTATAAAATTCAATTCTGGGTTTTTAAAATCTCAATAAAGCTTTATAAATAAATATGACACATTTGTATCTTCTCAACTGCCTGGAGACATAATGCAGAAGAAAATGATGTAATTGGAAATGTATATTCAAATGGCGCAAGTTGTTTGTTTTTCTTCTGCAGCCGGCATCCTGTCCTTCCACTAACCAACTGTGGGCTCTTCATCTATTTTTCTTCTGTTTCCTGTCAAGGTCTCTCGAGGTGAATTTCTCTGCCTTAGGCATGTTCTGTTTTCTTTTCTTTCTCTTGCTGTCTCCTTCTCCGTTCTACTACAGTTAATCTACAGACTAGAGCCTTTTTAATTGCTCTGCAAGGAGTTAGCATCAGTGCCCAGAAACTGTAGCTTTAATAGCACTGGTGGTGGAGGTGGTGTCTGTAACTGCTGTCTAATAAATGCCTGCCCAGCGCTGCACCGAAAAACCCACTTGTCATCCGTGATGAGTAACCATCACTTACTGAGAATCTGTCACCTGCCAGCCACGCTCTACATTTCTTTTGCCATTTAATCCTTACAACTATCCTATGACCTGACAAAGATGCTGACACTCAGAGAGGTGAAGTGACATTCTTCAGATCATAATTAGCAAGTAACAGTTGACTGTAAACCCAGGGCAGACTGCGTTCTGAGCCCTGCCCTGGCTATTTTTACCAGAGCACTCATGACTCAAAAAGAAGAGATGCATGTCTTCAGCTTGCTTGTGTTTTGCACGCTGCTTTTATTCTCAGACTTTTGCTTAAGTACCCCTCAGTTGCCTCAGAAGCCCTCAGCCCCAGCCTCTGTGGTTTATTCTGCCCTAAGAGGGGGCAGTTGGGGGTGGTCCCACCTGTCGTTGTTGTTCAGTCGCTCAGTTCTGTCTGACTCTTTGCAACCCCACGGACTGCAGCACGCCAGGCTTCCCTGTCCTTTACTGTCTCCCAGAGTCTGTGCAAAGTCATGTCCACTGAGTCGATGATGCTATCTAATCATCTCATCTTCTGCCCCCACCTTCTCCTTTGGCCTTCAATCTTTCCCAGCATCAGGGTCTTTTTCAGTGAGTTGGCTCTTTCTATCAGGTAGCCAAAGTATTGGAGTTTCAGCTTCAGCATCAGTCCTTCCAGTGAATATTCAGGGTTGATTTCCTTTAGGATTGACAGATTTGATCTCCTTGCAGTCCAAGAGACTCTCAGGAGTCTTCTCCAATACCACAATTCAAAAGCATAATTTTTTTTGGCACTCGGCCTTCTTTATTAATTCTCACATTCATACATGACTACTGGATAAAACCATAGCTTTGACTGTACAAAACTGTCTGAAAAGTGATGTCTCTGTTTTTTAATAAACTGTCTAGGTTTGTCATAGCTTTCCTTCCAGGGAGCAAGCATCTTTTAATTTTGTGGCTGCAGTCACCATCCGCTGATTTTGGAGCCCAAGAAAATAAAATCTGCTACTGTTTCCATTTTTCTCCATCTATTTGCCGTGAAGTGGTGGCACCAGATGTCATGATCTTAATTTTTTTCATATTGAGTTTCAAGCCAGCTCTCCTCTTTCACTTTCATCAAGGGACTCTTTAGTTCCTCTTTGCTTTCTGTAATTAGAGGGGTATCATCAGCATATCTGAGATTGTGAATACTTCTGGGAATCTTGATTCCAGCTTGTGATCCATCTAGCCCAGCATTTTACATGATTTACTCTGCATATAAGTTAAATAACCAGGATGACAATATACAGCTTTGACATACTTCTTTCCCAGTTTTGAACCGGTCAATTATTCCATGTCTGTTGCTTCTTGACCTACATACAGGTTTCTCAGGAGACAGGTAAGGTTGAACTGTTACTCCCATCTCTTTAAGAACTTTCTGAAGTTTGTTGTGATCCACACACTCAAAGGCTTTATTCTTTCCATTAACTATATCTAGGTGTGAGAATGTGCTACTAGTGTGTATTATTTGATTACCTTGCTGATTTCAACAAATGTTCACAGTTGCCTCTCTGCCCAGCACAATATCACATATGGTTGCTGTTCTTGGGCAGCTTTTGGGGAAATCACATTTACACTGGGTCTCCCAGGTGGTGCTAGTGGTGAAGAACCCGCCTGCCAATGCAAGAGATGTAAGAGACATGGATTCGATCCCTGTGTAGGGAAGATCCCCTGGAGAATGAAATGGCTACCTACTCCAGTATTCTTGCCTGGAGAATCCTATGGACAGAGGAGCCTGCTGGGCCACAGTCCATTGGGTGACAGAGTAGGAAGACTGAAGTAACTTAGCACATGCTCACACCTTTACACTAGATAAAACAATTAGAGAGCAACGTGAGACCAGATTTCATTCACATGCCACTTAGCAGACAGACTGAGGTTGAGATTAGTGTAGGAACAGGTGTTCAAGAGGTAAAATTTGGGGCTGAGATTTGAAGCAGGGGCAGTTTCTGGAAAAGGCAAAGAAGACAGGGGTCTTCAAATCATTGAACCAAGGGACTGAACACTCAAGTGTGCATATACGTTCTTGTGCTTGTGTGTTTGGGTGGGGTGGGGGATTGCAGAATACACAGAGTAGAGAGAAGAAACGATGATTAGAGATAAAGGCAATGAGTCAGGAATGGGGAGGGAAGAGGTCTGGTATAGCAGAGTGGGCTGACATGCATTCAGATTCCTGTATGATAACTAACCACCTGGGTGACCTTACTGGGTCTCAGCTTCCTCATCAACAGAACAGGGATTTGAATAGGATCTATATCATGGGTAGTGTGTCTGTGATTCCCAGCCTGTGTACTATGGTACTTCAGGGCTCTGCAGCAAACTCACAGAAGCCTTGTGGAATATTTGAATGTTGCACGGGAAATAGCAACATCTGTGTAAACTTCCACTACAAAATCTTTGGGGTATAACTATTGAATAAACGGAACTGTTAGGGAGTTTTTTTCTGGATTGGTGATGCTGCTAATCCAGTATTATTTTATACTGAAAACAGAAAAAGTTTGGGACCCTCTGTACTCGCATCATCCTACAGGGTAAGGATGTTGTGGACATTAAACAAGGTCATGGTCATAGAACCCTCAGGACCACCCCTGGCTCAGAAGAAGGACTGAGTGAGGGTTGGAGAGAATCCACATCGCCAAGGCATGTGTTTGCTGCCCTTGACTGCACACGGCGGAAGCACAGCTACTCTGCGGGTTCATTTTAGTTCCTGCGAGCTTTACTTTCCTCTCCTTTTCATATTGTTTTTTTCTCCTCTCCAGGGACGATTGGATCATCAGATGATTTTTGTAAGTATGCTTCAAAAGTTAAACCCTTGCCCCAGCCCAGGAGTCAGGGGGTCTCTTTTCATCAAAATGTCTATTTTTCCTGCATCTTCTTCATCGACTGAGGCCCACAGAGAGTGTTTGGTTCTAGTGGAAGCAGTAAAGGTTGGGCATACGGGTGAATTTTTAATCATTTAGAAAGAAATGGCTTGTATTTCACCTGGAAGAGTAAAGTTAAAAGCAATATTTTTAAAGTTTGAAGTAATTTAAGTTCTGCTCCCAAAGTGAAAAAGATTGAAAAGGAGAGAAAATATTTCAGTCAGCAAGCCCTCCTTCAGGAAGTGCTCCCCTACCCTCCCTTCTTCTTTCCTCACTTTCTCTAACAATTCTAGACCTTGTCAATGAGGCTAGACTGGGTACCTAAACCTGGTTGGTTGACTTTCTGGACTGATTGCCAAACAGAGGATTGGGTTGACAAATGGTTAGTCTGATTCAAATGAGGAATTGACCAAAATAACCTGGTGGTTGCTGCTGCTGCTGCTGCTGCTAAGTTGCTTCAGTCGTGTCCGACTCTGTGTGCAATCCCATAGACGGCAGCCCACCAGGCTCCCCTGTCCCTGGGATTCTCCAGGCAAGAACACTGGAGTGGGTTGCCATTTCCTTCTCCAATGCATGAAAGTGAAAAGTGAAAGTGAAGTCGCTCAGTCGCATCCAACTCTTATTGACCCCATGGACTGCAGCCCACCAGGCTCCTCCATCCATGGGATTCTCCAGGCAAGTGTACTGTAGTGGGGTGCTATTGCCTTCTCCATAACCTGGTGGAGTAGGTGGAATTCTGATATTTTGTTTGATACTCTGCCTTTGTAAAAGCTGATTTGGTTAACATTTGGTATTCACACTTTTTAATCACATGAACAGAATAAGCTGGTGGTCTACAGTCCCGAGGTTTGCAAAGAGATGGGCATGACTGAAGCAACTTAGCACCCATGCACACACCATCAGTTAAAAATTATTTAAACATATACCAGAGTACCAATATATGTATGTATTTGTAAATTATATATCTGCTACTCTACTAGTATATTGTGTACATTCTAAAACCCTACCAAATTTTAAATGAGGAGATAAAATAGAAATAGAAAGTTCCTATGTTTTCTTTGGGTATGTCAGTAAATTTTGTCTTGCTAACTAAGGGGAGATAAACCATCATCCTGCTTTGGATTTCACTGGTCTGGCTGACCCAGAATAGTGATGCTATTTGGGTTTTACCCAAGGTTAAGGGATAAAGCAGACAGGAATCATGGGACTTGCATCTAGTCCCAGCTCTGTCACTAGAATAAGGGTAACCGTAGGAAAGTCTCTGAGCCCCTGTAAACATCTCTTGACTATAAAACAAAGGGGCTGAGGGTTTCTACCTGAGGGTTTCTTTGTTCCCTGTGGCATATGGAAACGTGGGCATTCTAGCGATCAAGCCTCAGGGATACTGACTGTACTGCGATGAGGGTAGATCCATAGAAGGGAAGTTTTTTCAGCCCCAAAGCCAATGCTGCCCTTCTTGGAAAACCCTAAATGATACTCTTTCTGTGACCACTCAGGACATGGAAATCCTTCCAACTCTTCCCCCAACTCTGGCCTGCCCTGCCTTCCTTGGGACCTTTGAAAGAAGGCTGTTTGGCAGATAACCCTTTTCTATTTCCCTGTGCCTCCCATCTAATGATGCTAAATATTCCCAACTTCTATTAAGGCAACCAAAGCACAGATTTGACTTGTGAAGTCAAATGTGATGTTGAATCCAAGGTCACTAGCCACTAGTGAAGGTTATTTTAAAAGAATTATAACATTTCTGTGTTGAAACTCTGGCCTAGAGAACTTACGTGGAGTCCCTGAACCCACACAGCTCTTTGGCTGCAGAGTCTGGGTCTCCTGGCCCCTAGTTCAGCGCTGTCTCACTTCATGCCACCTCTCCACTGTGCTCACTGGATGCCCTCCTGTAGAGACAACCTGACCAGACTAGTGAACAAGGCAACATCCAATTTCATTTCTGGAAACAAATGACTTGGTTTTCCAGCAGTAGGAAAAAAGTACAGCATGAATGAGGTTAAAGGTGAGGTCTGATTTAGGGTCAGAGATTTAAGTTCGGAACCATTTAATAATACAGTTTCATCATTGCACAGGGAACAGGGATTCAGTTAAGAATAGTTCGTCTTTTCAGGGGCTCCTCTTACATAGCTATCCAGGTTGTCTTTGTACATTGGGTCCAGTATGAAATAGAATGAAAGTTTAGCGGTCCCCAAACCCAAGGGTAAAGGGTGGCACAAGGGTAAAGAATCTGCCTGCCAGTGCAGGAGACGTGGGTTTGATCCCTAGGTTGGGAAGATCCCCTGGAGAAGGAAATGACAACCTACTCCAGTATTCTTGCCTGGAAAATTCCGTGGACAGAGGAGCCTGGCAGGTTATAGTTCACAGGGTTGCAGAGTCGGACACGACTGAGCCCACAGGAGCATGAGACAAACGCAAAATAAAGGTGTTTTGCCGCAGTGACCCCATCTTCATTCTCTCTAAGGAAAGTATGGGAGGGGCCACAGGAGACAGATTCATTCAGGCTGCTACTCCAAGAAAGCAATTTCTTTTTCTTTGTTTTTCACCGTTCTGTGCAGAAAGAGGTCCAAGAGAGAGAAGTATTTTGACTCATTTTCAAACTTCCACAAGACAATAAAACACTTTGTTTTTCTACTTTGAAAAGGGTATATTTAGCATCTTATCTAGTTTGATGCAAGGCTCAAGTAGTTGCCATGAGACATTTAAGGACAGCAATGGAAAGATTTGTGGAATTATGCAGCATTTTCCTAAAGAATTCAAGGGTTATCACAAGTCATACTATTCTGAGGGATTCCATTTGGAAGGAGAGACGCAAGAGGAAGAAGAGGTGATTAAAGCACTGAATCCAGCTTCTCTTTTAATAACCACAGCTACTCAGTCCCCTTGACCTCACTCCCTTATGCTCACCTACCAGCCTGTCAGCTCAGGAGAAGACTGGAAAAGACTAGAAATAATTTCTGGGCAGGTAACACTTCACCTTTCAGAATATACCTGGGCTAAAGGTCATACCAATAATTCCATGTCTAACAAAAAAATTTAGTTGTTTTTCATCCACATTAAGAACTTCCATTAGTGTAATTTCCCTTGATTTTTAATGATCGCTTTTACATTTCTGATAACATAAACTTCCTTGTTTACAGATAAAATAATATGATCTTTGGTGTTTATGTTATAAATTTTTGTTCATTTAAATATTATTTAATATTTTTCATTCATGTATAATCCAATTAGAACTTTGTTCATGGAGTCAAACAAAGCAGGGTTCAAATCCCCACTTTGCCACTTAATAAATATACAACCTTGAGCAAATCATTCACTTTTTCAGAATTCAGTTTTCTCCTCTGGAAATGAAAATAAGAGTGATACCTACCTCACAGGGCTGACAGAAGAATTAAATCAGGCTCTGTATGTTTCTGGAGCAGAGGAAACACTCAATAAATGGTAATTAATGGTAGCTGTGTTTGGTATTGATGCATAGCTAATATCCGCAGTAGTTTATAAAACCACATCACCACCCCCACACTTCATACAGTGTAATAACTTCATGGGAGGAAAGAAGTCTAAAGCAAAAGCCCGTGAGAGCATTCGGTTGGTTTGAAAGTGTATTTCTGCTTCTCTGGGAAGAGCCTGGGAGTGGCAGGTGGGAGAGTAGCAGGACAGCAGTCTTGTTACACCTGCTGCCTCCAGCCTCTTAACCACCCAACTTGACATGCATCGGGAGACAGATGGTAGAACTGGGATGCACAGACGCAGAGAATTAGAGCAAGGGTGAGGGTGGGGGCCGTGGGGCTGGGAAAACAGGACCATATGTTCAGCAAAGACCCTTCATGCAGTTACACGTAGGATGGAGTCGTTGGGGAGAGAAGGGACCGAAGATGGGAGACACACACCCACCCTGGAGGCTGTAGAAATGGCCCAAGTAAGGATTCAAGGGAAATGAAAGGAGGGAGCAGGTCCAGAAGGCATGTGGATGTGGCTGGGGACAGACTGATAAAAGGAAGTTAGCCTTGTCTCTGTGTTACTAACTCCAGGTCTAGGGCAGAGATATAGAAGCTGATAATCCAGTCGGAGGGGTTATTAGGAGAAGCTGGTTCTTGATGAGGTGATCTGTTTATGGCAGACGTCTTGGTTTCATTTCTTTCATTCATTCACTAATTGTTCATGTATTCATTCATCATAAGAGCATTGCTTAGAAATTTGCTCCATGTCTGGCAATGCTCTTCTAAGCTTTGGCATGCCAGAGGAATACGAACTTGTCCTGTGCCCTCAAGTGGGTGGGGAGAAGGTGACCAGTAAGCAATTACAGTCTAAGGTGAGTGTTGCTACACTGAGGTACACCAAGGGCACCAAGGAGGCATCGAGGAGGGACACCTGACCAGACTGGGGTCGGGGGCCAGAGAAATGAGGTAATGTCTCAGCTGAACTGAGTCATGAAGGATGAGCCAGGCAGACACGGGGAGAAGGGCATTTCTCATAGAGGGGGCGCAGGTTCAAAGGCCCCGAGGCAAGGAATTGAATGGCATAAATTTGAGCCCTGCCAAGTTCTTCAGTATGACTGGAATGCAGAATGTAAGGAAAGAAGGTGGCATGAGATGATGCTGAAAGAATAACCAGGGGGACGCAGAGATGGTATCGTAAGTGGAACAGGACGTGATCGGATTCGGGGTTTAAGAGAACTGCTCTGGCATTGTGGAGTCCAGATTGGATGTGCAGAAAGTATTGGAGGCTGGGAGAATCAGAGGCATTGCCATCATTATGGGGACTTGACCTTAAATGGCTGTGAAGATTCAACTACATGGACAGATTCATGTGACATGAATCGACTGAATGATGGTTAGAAGGCGGGGGGTGAACAGGTGTTGAGAATTTCTGGTTTGGGTAATGAGGGAGAGAATACAACAGTGAGGCAGTTTTTGTTTCGTTTTTGGTGGTTGGAGGAGGAGTAATTAGGTGAGCTTTGGTTATGTTGAACTTGAGTTGCGTGCTTGTTGAGTAGAGAAGCTCAAGAGGCAGTTATAAACTCATGACGAGATCAAGAGGCAGCTTAGAGCTGGGGATGGAGGGAGGTGTCGTTGGAAGGTGTCAGAAGCTACGGGAGCAGTAGATGAGCTCGCCTAAACGAGGCTACAGAGTGAGAGGAGATGGTGAGGGGTGAACCTTGGGAAAGACCAACACCGAAGGGGCCAGCAGAGAATGGGGGAGTGGGTGAGGGATACTTGAAAAGAGAAACAAAAGAAATAGAGACGAGGAGGAACAGACACGGTTTCCAAGGGAACCAAGATATTTAAGAGGCAAGAGTGGGTCACAGTATTGAAAGCTGCAAAAGTCAAGTAAAGATGGAGACATCCCCACTTAGTGGACTGCAGAGTTGTGGCGACTTTGGTAGAAGCATCTCAGTCGTTTGCAGTGAGGAGAGGCCAGATGGGAGAGCAGGGCGAGGAGGGATCAGGAGGTGGGGAAGTAGAGACAACTTCAGGAGGGTTTTGTCTCTGGAGAGGTGAGAGGGGCGCTTGCATGGTGGTGAAGAATTGATTGCTTTGAAGATGACAGTGACTTGAGCATGGTAATGAAGGATCTGGTAGGTAAGGGAGAGGTTGGAGACACAGGAGGAAGAGTGGAGGGGAGACAGGAGGAACTCAGAGGTCAGGCAAGCCCAGGACCAGTGGATCACAAACCTGGCTTGCCCATATTAGCATCGCCTGGAGAGCTTTAAACAGACTCAGGCCTGCCTCCCGGAAGTTCTGATTTAACTGGTCTGGAGCAGAATCTAGCATTGGTATTTTATTTTTAGATCTTTGAGTGATTTTGAAATGTTTTCAGGGTTAAGGGCTACTATTGTAAGTATTCAATAATTATTTGTTGAATCTTTTAAAAAAGTTTTGTTGATCTATTGATTAGTTCTCCTTATCAACAATGAGTATTTAGTCATTTGCAGGGGATGTTGTGAAGAAATATAAGACAGGATGCCTGCTCTCAAGTGGCTTGTAATCCTATGGGAGAAATAGTAAAAATTTTAATATACGAAAGTGCTAATTTAGTGGTGTAACACTTAGTGGGGTAAGACTGAGTCTGTGTAGTCAGGTGTCAAGGGGATATTTAGGCCTCAGAAGTGGTAGAACCTAGGTAAGTGGAGAAGAGAAGGAGTTTTAATGTCCAAGACAATAATCATTACAATCCTGTTTCTTGAGGATGGCCTTGGAACCAGCTACTTTACACACATTACCCTAAATGCTATAACTGTGCGAGATAGTTATCCATTATCCCCATTTACAGAGGAAAAAACTGATGCTCTGGGTATTTAATATGAAGGCTACAGCTCACAGTAAGTGTCAGAGTCAGGATTCAAGCCCAGGACTGATAGATTGCATGTCAGTAACATTTTCACTACAATGTGCTGAGACCATTGTGACCTAGGCTCCCACTTACTATATAGCACTGAAGCCTCCAGCTGGGGCATCCCTGGTGGCTCAGTGGTAAAGAATCTACCTGTAGATTCTTTAGCTGAGTGACTAAAGATCACTAAAGTGATCTTTAGTGATCACTAAAGTGATTCAAACCCAGGAGACTTGGGTTTGATCCCTGGGTCAGGAAGATCCTTTGGAAAAAGGATTGGCTACCCACTCCAGTATTCTTGCCTGAAGAACTCCATGGACAGAGGAGCCTGGAGAGCTACAGTCCAGAGCATCACACAGAGTCAGACACGACTGAGCGACTAAGCACACAAGCACACACAAGCCTCAAGGTGGAGTGAGTCCACTTCAACTGGGGCTTCTTGGTCAAGGCTTCTGTGCAGGTGAAGTTCACACACACACACATTCCTCATCAGTCCTAGTGGTTTTCAATGTGAAAGTGTTAGTCACTCAGCTATGTCCAACTCCGTGACCCCATGGACTGTAGCCTGCAAGGATCCTCTGTCCAGGAGACTCTCCAGGCAAGAATCCTGGAGTGGGTAGCCATGTCCTTCTCCAGAGGATCTTCCCAACCCAGGGATCAAACCCAGGTCTCCTGCACTGCAGGCAGGCTTTTTTTCCATCTGAGCCACCAGGGAAGATCCCACCATGACCCACCAGCAGCATCACTTGGGAACTTCTCAGGAATGCAGATTCTCAGATGCTTCCCAGATTTACTGAATCAGAGACCCTGAGGTGGGAAGAGGGGCGGGGAGCAGGCTTAGCAGTTTGTTTTAAGAAGCCCTCATGGTGATTCTGATGCAATTTGGGAACCAAAGTTTGAGTCCCTCCTTTATGGATGCAAATCAAGACCTCAGTTTGCTGTTGTGGCTAGTACCTGAGCATCGGTGATATGCAAATGGAAAGAAAGGGCTGGGGGATTCCAGCCCTGGAAAAGATCCTTACCTGAATCCCAGCAGCCTAGTACTCTTATTGAAGAACTCAGATGTTAAGAGCAACAGCTGATAAGGTGAATGAGTCCTAGTTCTAGGACAATGTATATATTCCTATACAACATAATTCACTAGTCTTTGGAAATATGTCATGGTGCTTTTCTCTTTGCAAATTAAAATACTTGGCCAATCCTAGAGAAAGCAAAGGACTTCCCAGATAGCTATAGCGGTAAAGAACCTGCCTCCAAATGCAGGAGACATAAGAGATGTGGATTTGATCCCTGGGTCGAGAAGATCTCCTGGAGGAGGGCACAACAACCCACTGCAGTGTTCTTGCCTGGAGAATCCCATGGACAGAGGGGCCTGGCGGGCTACAGTCCATAGGGTTGCACTGAGTCAGACATGACTGAAATGACTTAGTACATGTGCACACAGAGAAAGCAAAACAATCTCCCAGGCAAATTTCACAAGGGCCTCAAGATGCAGCCCTCATGGAAATGGTCTGATTTGCCCCAAAGGGACTTCTGATCATTGATACATTTCATGTTTGGTCATCTACAGGAGGAAGTGATTGGAGATTTGAAACCAGGCACTGAATACCGCGTGAGCATGGCAGCTTACAGCCAGACTGGCAAAGGGCGGCTTAGCTCTCCTCAGCATGTTACCACTTTGCCCCAAGGTAAAAAGGGTCTGATTCATTAATAATAAGAACTGTTCTTTAGGGCTATTCATTGATTCCTTCATTCAGTATATACCAATGAGGACCGACTCTGTGCCAGGCATTGTGCTACACTAGGCTCTGGGAATTCAGTTGTGAACAAAAACAGGCACAGCCCCTGCCCTCTTAAAACCTAGCAGGATGGGTCAGGATATTATCTATTTAGTGTGTGGCCACAGATGGTGCAAGTGTTTCCCAACATGATACAAGCTCTTCTTTTGTAAGATCTGATGTAGAGGGGCAGTAAGAATTCTCTAAGGATATAGCTACTAAGTAGAGATCCGATAAGTAAGTGGGAATTAGGAAGGTGAGGAAGAGGGGTGGGAAAGGAGATTTTACAGGCCAGGGAAATCTAACAAATGCTCATTGAGGCGGTGGTGCAGTGGGTACTGGTGGACAAAAGTGGTCTGAAAACATCATTGATTGCTCTTAGGACCTCCCTGGGGAGGGAGAGGTGCATGGTTAGCATGTAACTCAGTGTATCTGAGTCCACTCACAGCTCTGGAGCACTCAGAGGGAGCATTTCCTCACCCCAAGTCTTAGGAGGGTTTTGGAAAGAACCATATCTTTGGCCTGGCTTTTGAAAAGTTTATAGGATTTTGCCAGGAAGAGGAGGCAGGAAAAATATTTCTGGCTGAAGCAACAGTGTAAAGCTGGCAGATGTGAAAGTCTGGATATGAAAATAGTAACAGCAGTGACCTTGGGGTGATAGCATCATCCTACATCTTCACACAGGAGAGCTTTTCCAGATGTCTTACCATTGGTATGTATTCTGATGATGGGGGTCGGGGGTGGGGGAAGGGAGGAGGTCCACACACAGAAGAGTGGAAAGTAAGTACCATTACATTAAGCATTTAATTTTCTTCATAAGTAAATATCAAGGGGCTTCCCTGATAGCTCAGTTGGTAAAGAATCTGCCTACAGTGCAGGAGACCCCAGTTCAGTTCTTGGGTTGAGAAGACTTGCTGGAGCAGGGATAGGCTACCCACTCCAGTATTCTTGGGCTTCCCTTGTGGCCCAGCTGGTAAAGAAACTGCCGGCAATGCAGGAGACCTGGGTTCGATCCCTGGGTTGGGAAGATCCCCTGGAGAAGGGAAAGGCTACCCACCTCCAGTATTCTGGCCTGGAGAATTCCATGGACTATATAGTCCATGGGGTCGCAAAGAGTTGGACATGACTGAGCGGCTTTCACTTTCAAGTAAATATCAATTTTAGCACACACACAGGGGTCTTAAAGGGTACACAACACTGTGTGTCCTGGGGTCAATAGTCTGCACATAATTTAATTTAGTTGGATTTCCAACCAGGGCTGCTTGGGCTCTCATCAATAAACCTTATACGAATCCAGTGGAGAATCCAGTTATGATTTGGGGGTGTATGCTTATTTTGGTTTGGACTTTGAGAGGCTGATGTTTAGGTTGTAGAAAGCACATGTATTTTTGGATACATGAAACCTCTCCAACAGCAAAGACTACAGCCAACTCCAGTTTGCGGTCCTGCCTAGATTCCTGCCTGCCTCCAACAGCACCCCAGCAGCCGCACGTCATTGTGGTTTCTGATTCCGAGGTGGCCCTGTCTTGGAAACCTGGAGAGAGTGAAGGAAGCTCTCCTATTCAGTACTATTCTGTGGAATTCACCAGGTGAGTCTCTGTGTCACATTCAGAAGCTAAATGTATTGACCGCAGGTATTTCAAACACCATAGAAATCTCCACTGCATGTGTATTGAAGAGATGACAAAGGCTCGGAGGCCTGACTTGGGCCAACACCAGTCTCTAGCTTTCTTCGATGGTGGGTCATCTGGTAAACCTATCTATACTCACCTCTTCCCCATTTCTCTGCCTCAGTCAGACTGTCCTAGGCTCTGAAAACCCCTGAGGTACCACTGTCAACAAGCTTTTCAAGCTCACCACTGCATTTCAAGCTCAAAACGTAACTCCCTGGCTCTGAAACATTATGATTGAAGTGTATGTTTGATGGTGACTTTTCTCGAGGGAGAGGAAAAAAAACAAACCTTTAATAGCAAGTGCAGGGGATTGTTTTCTTTACATCCATACTTCTGTGGGGCAAGTTTCTTGGTTTGGTTTCAGCTTTTTCTCGCATCTACTTCTCCAGCTCTCATATTCAGCTCATCAGAGAGTCGAGGAGTGATTAGAAGTTCTTCTAAGAACTTACAGGTGTAAAAACATGGCTTCTCAATGCTGCTATGTAATTTTAAACAAAACCAGAACACCCCAACCAACCGAGGAGCAAAAGCAACTCTCCATCTAGGACTCTTCCTTTGAGCTCTAGTTGCTGCTGAATTTTGAATGGAGCACCTAGCTGAAGAAAACAAAGTTTGTGGAGTTGGTGTTCTCTACATTAAAGTGACAGGGTTTGTCTGAGGCCAGTTGCTTCATGGATTCATAAAGAGACTTGTTTAGCACCTCACTCCTGAGGTTCTATGAAACTGGGACAGAGGATTCTGCTAAGATTTGATTAGCTCTGCTTCCGTTTCTTGACTTCCTAGCCTATTTTTTGGTAGCAGAAAACAGATATTTGTTTTTTTCAGAGAAGTCCTGCACTGAGTCTCTTAAAGGCATGCGTACAGAGCTCATTTCAGGAGGGACTTATTGAACTGCAAGTGGCAGGAGCTTGAAAGATGAGAGCATAATGTACCGGTCCCTGTGACGGTCAAGCCCTGTGACGAATCTAAACTCGAGGAAGACGAACTCCGTGTCACATCAGCAGTCTGTCTCCCTCCCTCTCTGTGCTGTGTTTCTCCCTTTATTGGCTCTATTTTCAGGCTCTTCCAACAGTGTGGCAAGATGGCCACCAGGCACTGAAAGCTCGCTATCTACTAGCCTGGCTCCCCACTGGAGAAGAGTGGGTCTTTCTCAGTGGACCCATTAGAGCCTTAGGATTTATTCTAGTTGGCCAAGCTCCAGTCCCAATCATAGTGGCCGAGGAGAAAGTATCCTAATTAGCCAGGCACTTAAATTCCGAGTTCTGGAACTAAGGACTGGTGGGTCACTCAGATCTGAAGTATATGAATTGAGGGTTCCTTAAGATTGCATCCTTAAAGGAAAATTGTGCAATTAATGGAAAAGGGAGGAAGAGATGCTGGGAAAATTTAAAAATAAATAAAAGATGTTCTCAGCCAAGCTCCAGACCAATGCCCTTCACTGAAGATAATCTACAGTCCTACTGTTGAACAGATTTGGTAGGCAAAGCCCAGAATGTTCCTGGAGTAGAAAGAGTCTAAGCCTGGTTCAAATAGTAGTAAAACTGCAACAATAGAAGATCTTAAAACTTAGCTTTCTCATCTGTAAAACTTAGAGTGAAACTTATAATTTCTAACTTACTTGTCCAACACAAGCAAAGGAATATATAATACTTTCAAATTTTGAAAAAATGTGCAATGTTTTTCATAGTAGCCCAGCAGATCATCTCTGTAACTTCTAGCAAAGATGATGGCTATCATTTACTGTTAATTTTGTGGTAAAACCTGTGTTTTTTAAAAATTTAAGTCTGACATATTGGTAAAAGGTGAAAATTACAGTTTCTTGACCTGTATTTGGGCTTCCCAGGTGGTTTAGTAGTAAAGAATGTTTGATCCCTTGGTCGGGAAGATCCCCTGGAGAAGGAAATGGCAACCCACTCCAGCATGCTTGCCTGGGAAATCCCATGGACAGAGGAGCCTTGTGGGCTACAGTCCATGGAGTTGCAAAAGAGTTGAACATGACTTAGGGACTAAACAACAACAACCTGTGCCAACAAATGAAAAGTAGAATATGAAGGATGGATTTAGAACCAGAATTGGAAGGGCGTGCTTGCTGCCTCTTCTGCCACCAGCAGGGGGCACTGTGTAAGTCACTTTGCCTCCTTTAGCCACACACTTCTACAGTTTGAAGTCTCCAAAAGGAGAATGTGTTAAGAGGACTTTGATAAAAATAGATTCATTTGGAAGAGGGAATGAGAAAGTCAGGAGGGGGTGGAGGACATATGACTTGTGTTACAGAATTCACTTCTACAGGCAGTGGGGATTCTAAAGGGGTCTGACTCCATGGAGTTCTCTTTGGAGCACAGATTTCCTCTTGACTTTGCTCATCAAAAGACAGGAGTCATTTTTCCCTGGTAAACTTCCCACCCTTCCAGGCTTGGCTGGCCTGTGGATTAAGGAGGTAGGTCTAGGGATCGAAGGAGCAGTGATGTGAGCACAGTGTATGCTTTTTTTCTATGCTGGCCTTGAGAGGCAGGTTAGGCTCACAGGAAACTATCACAGTTGCTGCTGAATCAGAATAAGGGCAGGTGACACCGGCCCCAAAAGCATTGACTACGATGTCCTCATATGGGTGATAAATAAATATGGGTGATAAATAAATATGGGTGATAGCTTCTTCCCACCTTATAGTGCATCATGAGAAGGACCAAGTAAATTCACATACGAGAAAGAACTTTGTAGATGTCAAAAATCTAAACAAGTGTAAGGTGTATATGAGTGTTATGTACCTACATTTAAAAATTATAATTCTTCTCCAACAAAAATGCATCTTAACATTGAGAATGTTATTACCTTGAACAGTTGAGGGACTCAGGCTCCAAATTCTATGTAGAAATATTTCAAAGGTATATACCATTTTAACAAAATGTTAATTTTTTTTTAATGTTTATCTTAACAAGTATGTCTTTACAATGTCCTGGAAAGCTAGGTTCAAACTGAAGTGTTCCAAATGGAATACGGTGGAATGGAGAAAGCTAGCTTCTGGTTCCAGCTCCTATACTGGGGATTTCGCTTCTGTTATCTCTTCCAAATATGTACTCTTAGTTAAGTTAGTTTATCTCAGAACCTCCTTCCTCGTCTGTAATATTAAGCTAATGTGACGTTCATTGAAGAATTGTTGCTTATAGTCTTCAAAAGTTTATTCATAATAGACATTCGGTATCTGTTTTCTTTTCCTCATGCAACTATTTCTCCTTACAAAGAAAGAAATTGGGACTCACTTGCTTAAGTTGCTTTGCCAAGGTAAAGTGACTGGTTAGGGACAAAATGAAAAGTAAACTTCAAGTCTCTTGATTTCCAGCCCAGTGCTTTTTCTACAAAGCCCCACATCCTCTTTGCGTCTGTGATCCACCTTTGGAAAGGTGTGCGTGGACTCAGCCCTCCTGGAGCCCTGCTGGCTGAAGAAATAGGAAGCCTCATCTTAGGCTGCTGTTTGCTGTTATTCCAGAAAGAAAGCTCTTGCAGCTTGTTGTGCATTTAAAGTTTGGCTGCAAAATAAATCCCCACATTCATTTGTAAACATCTCAGGCTCTATCCCATTTCAGTCGAGAGCCTGAGGATATGTGTGTAGAGAGAGCTTTCCTGGACTCTCAATTAGAAACTGCAGTTAGTGGGAGAGGGACTTTGGGGGTCTTCAGTTTTCTTTTTCCCAGAGAGGTCTATTTAATGCTTAACATTGGGGGTTTTTGCCCAGATACCTCCTGTGTACAGAAACACCTGTGACAGGTCTCTATATGAGCCAAAAAGTTTATTTTATACCCAAGAGGCAGGCTTTTGACAGCCCAAGGCTAAGAAATTGTAGAATCAGTGTATTGCCAGTGGTTGTCCTCAGGTTTCACCCACCTGAATGTGAAGCTCTTGTCTGAGCTCTGTCACTGGAAGATGAGATTCCAGTCCTCTGTCTTGGTAGGCGCTTATACATCAGTTGTCTTCTTATTCAACAAGGATAATGATAGCAAATGTTACAAAATAGACTAAAAAGTTTCTGAGGAAATATTTAATTGGCTAATAAAAGATTAACCTGAAAAACTATAGATGGGCCACTGACTGCTTTTCTGCTAGTTTTGTTCATATTTGGACACTTCAGGTATTTGTGATGCTCTGAAAGGGGGCTTCCCTGGTGGATTGGGCAGTAAAGAATCTACCTGCAATGCAGGAGAGACTTGGGTTCAATCCCTGGGTCTGGAAGATCCCCTGGAGAAAGGAATGGCAATCCAGTATTCTTGCCTGGAGGATTCCATTTGGACATTTCATGTATTTGTGATGCTCTCTTAAGTTACGGGCTTTAGGACCGAGCAAAGTTTTGTTCTTCATCCAGCTTCTGTCTCCTGTAAACTGGAGGATACCTACACATGAGTACCTTAAACAGGCCCTCTCAGTATCAGAGATGAAGTTTGGTTTCTGACTCAGGCAGGATGAAGCTTTCAGATGAGACTGATCTTCATAATCTCTCCCAAGGTTGCCCTGGGGCTATTCATCAGCTTCCTATTTACAGTAGATTTTAAATTTTTAATCAGTGTAGAAAATATTTGAAGAGGCAAAGTCTAAGTAAGCCTGCAGGCTGTAACATATTTTGCAATGGTTTTAAAACTTTTTCCTCCTGCTTTTCTAGAACAGAAAAATCATGCATTTGAGGTAGGAAAGGTATTTTGTTTCTAAAGCGATACTGAAAATTTCTTTGTGGGCAGCAGTCTTAGTGTTCATTAAAATATGAACCAAGCATAAATATAGCTACCTATGTTTTGAAATATTTTGGCTATAAATATCTGAGAAACTTTCCTCTTTCTGCCTAAGAATTTCCCTAGGGTAAGTGGTTTTTTCATAAGCAAAAAGTATATACTATGGTGGCAATGAAAATCCAAAGGCCTGGAAAAATAGTCCTTTGAAGGTTTAATTGAGGTAACATGTTCCATATATGCTATCTATCAAGTTGGTTAAAGGTGAAAATAGTTTTCATTTAACTTACCTATACAGCAAGTCCCCTGCATATGAACCAGTTCTGTTCTAAGAATGCATTCGTAAATCCGGTTTTTGCATGTCCAACAAAGTTAGCTTAGGTACCCAAATAACACAATTGGCTATATATTACTGTACTATAAGAGGTTTATAACATTTTTCACAAAAATAATATATAAAAAAACAAAAATAGAGAAAACATTTTTAATCTTACAGTACAGTGCCTTGAAAAGTACAGCAGTACCTGCTGCATCATCTCTGCTTTTGTGCTTGCTTCTGGACATCCTGAGCGTGAAATAAAGATTCTGTACTACTGTATCCTATACAGTAGTGGACAGTAAAGTACACAAAAACACAGCCACTTGTAGCAGATATATGCATGTGACACCAGACGTGTGAACTAACTTACATGATCGGCCATGTGAACACATGTTCACATTTTGAAAGTTCACAACTTGAAGGTTTGTATGCAGGGAACTCATTATGTAGCTTTTTCTGTAGGTGTAACCTGATTGGTTAAAATTGCTTCAGAGTTTTGCACTGTCCACTGTTAGAAAGGGTAAATTAAAACTCTTTTCAGTAATTTTCAATACAACTATTTTCAATAAAAAGGCCACTAAGGCTAATTTTGAGTGCATGTGAAAGTTCAAAACATTTCTGTGTGTTTTAGGGACATAGGTCAAGAAATGATCTCTAAATCTCAACCCAAGACAGGAATACTAATAAATATGAAAGAGAAGGGCTTCCTCTCTTTTCTCTTTCACACCTTTCTGCCTAAATAATTCCCTGGTCCCTTGCAGATGCCTTCCCTAATAAGACTTGCAAAATTCATCTTCACGCAGAGCTGCTTTTAAACTAATTGTAATGTCTACATATTGGTTTTACTTGAGAATCTCAAGGTCATGCACACCTGGGTGGGTTTTGAAAACTATTTTACAAATTGATATTTTTGTCATAAGTCATCATCTGTCTTTCCATCCCATCATCAACTTCCTGAGGCTATAAGTACCAAGTGAATTTAATTAGTTTCTTCTTAGGCATTGACCCTGCAAAGACTGTTCCTGAAATGAAGATCAAGTTTGGGATTCAGAGTGGAAGCTGAATGGATTATGGATTTTCCTTGAATAGCTTTAAGGGATGACACGGTGTGACTCATGGTCAAGGTCACTGTCTTTGAAGGTTAAGGAAGTGTTCCATTCAGAACTGAGTCTTACAGTGCAGTATTTGGTATCATCTCTCTGGTCCAGTTTGTCCACATGTGTAATCAGAAGACACAGTTCTGAGCTGGCCTCTAATCGTGGGGACAAGTGGCTTGATTCCAGTTTTAAGCTTTCTTACATGTGAAATAAAGCCGAACAGTTTGACTTCTAAAATCTGATGACTCTGATTTTCTGTCCTTGTGATCCTCCCTCCTTGTCCAAGGCTAGTCTCCACCATTTTTAAATCATAAAATTTTAGTTAGATTACCTAACTTCTCCGTGCCTCAGATAGAAGAATGGAGACAATTGCCTTACCTCACAGAGTTGTTATGAGATTAAGTGAATTAATGCATACAGAATGCACAGAACAGCACTTGTTATACAGCAAGTGCTCAATCAGTGCAGATGATTCTTAGTCAGGCTTTTATGATAGGTCTTTCCTGTTTTCCTTTATAGCCGTGTTCTTTCTTCTCTAGAGGTCTTTATGCTTGCTATCCTCTGCCAGGATGATGCTTCTGCTTCTTTACCTAGCTAACTAACTCCTGTTCATCCTTCAGTTCCCCTGCTTAAGTACCACTCCCTCTAGGAAGCCGTCCCTGAATCCCTGCCCCCACCTCAGACCAGGTTAGCTGTACCTGCAACATTTACTAGCAACACTTAGCACACTTGTAGTTAATTACTTGTTCCGTGTCTGTCTTCCTTGCCAGGGCATGCAGGTAACGTCTTGACTTGCTCCGCTCTATGGAATAAGATGCCTAGCATGGAGGAAACATGCCACATGTCAAACAGGTGCTGGAGAACATTTGGACATAGGCAGTCGTGGGATTGAATCCAGAGACTGTCAACAACTAGCTGCCACGTTAGCAAGATCCTTAACCCTCTGAGCCTTACTTCCCTTGGCTGAAAGTAGGAATGACAACAGTGGATACTTCAGGAGGGTTGTGAAGATAAATAGATGTCTACCTCCTAGGTGGTACAGGGTAAAAGTATCTGCTTGCCAGTGAAGGAGATGCAGGTTCGATCCCTGGGTGGGAAAGATCCCCTGGAGAAGGAAATGGCAACCCACTCCAGTACTCCTGCCTGGAGAATTTCATGGACAGAGGAGCCTGGCGGGCTGCAGTCCACGGGGTCACGAGGAGTCAGACAAGCTTGAGTGGCTGAGCACGCACAATGTTTAGAAGAGTGGTTTGTGGAAGAATGTTTTTAAATGTCAATTCTTTTCTTTGCCTTGAGTCACATGGAGACGTATGGCCACACTAGTCACAGGAGATTCAGTGAATCCTTTAGCACTAATTTCCAAGGCCACAACAGTAACCAGCATCCTTCCTTAACAACTATAGAAAAGAAGCAGACAAAACCCAAACTGGATCTGCTGCATGTCTCCTCTCCTTCCCCCAATCCAAAGCTGTTCATTGCTTTTGTTTTCGCATCATAAAAGGGATAGCAGTATGTGGTAACACTTCAAATAATACCTAATGTATAAGACTAACTTGAAGGCTCCCATTGTGATTTTATTTCATATTAAACGATAACTTGTATTTTGGAGACTTTCTAACGGGCAAGTGAATTGCCAATTGCCAGCTTGTCTCATAGTGTTTTACTAGAGTTTATAGCAATAACTGGGCAAATGTAACATTTAACAGTGATGTAGCTCTGTGTTGGTTTACCTGCCCCCAAAGTATAAACTTGATATATTTAAAGAATTGTCCTTACACAATTAGTTAATTTTGGAGAGAACAGGAAACAACAACAAAAACTCCCTTTCTTGTCACGAAAGCATTAAGAAAGTTGTGCTAATTATGAACCTTCCTTGCTGCCAACAGTAGAAGTAGAAATAAAAGAATGGGCTTGTTCAGCCGTCAGCTACCATTTCATGTTAACAAGTGGTGGTTTGTGAAAAACTCCTTCTTTTTACCTTTAGATTCCAAGTTGAAAATCTCAGAACCACCTTCCAGAGTGGTGCCTAGTCCTAGAAATTCTGATAGCCATCAAGTTTCTCCACGCAGGCTCAAAGGGAAGGGAGATTTTGAATGTTTTTGCAGAAGTTTCACCTACAGTTCTACAAATTGATCGCTTAAAGCTTCAATGCCTCCTACGGTGAGCTTTCCTGATGTAATCCCTGGTCAGATTGATGGGAGGTGACACAAATCGAATTCTTGCACACCAGCATTGGGAGTCATTTGTAAACTGTAAATGAAAGTGAGCTCTCTAGTTGCCCCGCCAGGGACAGATTGCCAGCTGAGTTTATCATTACTCCGTTCTATCCATCTGTTTGTCGTTTGGTTGGGTTGAACTAATTCATAAATGAAGAAAGCTGAAGGTCAAATAATACATCTTTTTTTTTTCCTTGACTGTGATTACTTAGCAGTTTTGGACTTCCTCTGCAGTTATTTACTGTAGAGCAAATCCTGCCTAAAACCAAGTCTGTAAAATTGAGAGAGACTTAGAGACCTTCCTGAGCATGAGGTTTTCTTTCACTCCTTCGTGTGCATTCTGGATAATCTATGGGATCTTAAAGCAGGGTGCTTAACCGGCAGTCTGTGTGTCCCCAAAGGGTTCATGGATAGAAGGCCAGGGCTCCCTGAAGTTTGGTTGGACAAAAATTACATCCTTAGTTTTACCAACTGAAATTTAATTTATTCAAATACAAGTGTAGTCACCTGCAGTGGCATTAGCAATTCCTATGCCTTTGTTGTCTTTAGGGATATGTTCTTATCCTGTTAGAATTGTTGCATATATCTCAAAATTCCATTTATGCATATTACTACGATGAAATTATTATAGTTAATGAATCCATTTCTAGGTATTATTTGCTGCATTAATGAAGAAGTATAATGATACGTATGTTGGCTTATCATAATTTTATTCTTGTTTTGGTCATTGTTTCTAGTATATTTAATCTGGTATAGGTTTCCTTGGAATTCCTATGCATTTTATGCATTTAAAGATATTATTCTAAAAAGGGATTCCAGGCTTCTACAGATAGTTGAAGTACACAAACAAGGTTAAAGACTGTTGTCTTAGACCAAGGGCTGGCAAACTCTTTCTGCAGGGCCAGGTAGTAAATATTTTGTGCTTTGGCAGCTGTATGGCCTTTGTCTCAGCTATTAAACTCTGCCTTTGTAGCAGGAACACAGCCATAGATAATACCTAAACAAATGGGTGTGGTTGTGTTTCAGTAAAACTTGATAAGAACTGACAGCCAGCTGAAGTTTGCCACCTTCTGGTTTAGGGCATCATGTTATTCCTCATGTCCAAGCCTGAAGATATTTCAGTTTAATTCATCCTTCTGTGTACACATTCATCCAAATATGTGCATAATTGAGTATCCTCCGTGTGCAAAGCATGTGCAAGAGATTTTGGGGTGAATTGGCTACTACCTTTGCTTGGACAGTCCAGTGAGGAAGGCAGAGGAGCAGAGTCCAGAGTGATGAGTGTTGTGGGCCTAGGGGAACACAGCTTTGACATTTAACCCAGTTCTGAAGGATCTGGGAAGGCTTCTTAAAGGAGCCAAGAAGGATACATCAGTGATAATCAGGCACAAGGGGAGAGAGGAAGCAGCATGGAACGGCTCAGGCTAGAAGAAACTACTCCAGCAGTGTCTTGGAGGCAAAAAGAAAGTGTTCTTGGACTTGCTTAGAAGCCTGGAGCTCTGTGTGGTGAGAGAGAAGCCTGGGTAGGTAAGTGAGGTTTAGAGCAGGAAAGGCTTTATAAAGGATCTCATGTTTGTCCTGGAGGGAATAGGGAGCTATGGGAAGAGTCAAGCGGGAAAGGGACTGATAGAATTTGCATTTTGAAAGATCATGCAGACATTCCAAGGATCACAGAAATGAATAAGACAACAAGCATGTTAGTGAGCTCACAACCTACTAGGGAAGACAGAAATATAAAATTACATTAGAAGGTAATATATTCAGTGTAATGGTAGAATCAGATTTAAGAGGTGAGAGAGTCCAGAGAAGAATCATTTCGATTCTCTTTTGGAAAGGATGCTTGCAAGGAATAACATGAAAGAAAATATTGAAGGAAGGAGCTCCCCAAATAATCCAAGGTCCTCCAGTAAACATTAAATCATGGAATGCTAGGTCCCATATTGAGGGAAGGAGGACACATGTATCTTGGATTGTACTGTAATTAGGCTTTTGGTCCACTCTTTCTCAGGCCCTGAAGAGTGGCCTCCACTGTCAAGGCCACTCTGGATGTTCTATGAATCCCCTAGAGGGCTGTTTTCTGCTCCAACAAATTCCACTATCAAAAGAATTTTCTTAGCATTTAACCTAAGCATTTTAAAGCATGTCTTAGGATTTAACCATTCCTAGTGCTGTTTCCTAGTTAATATCTGTAACATGCTTGAATGTCACTCCTCACCTCAGCTCAAACTTTCCAGAGAAGGGGTTCTCAACCCATGGACTCATTAGAAGGTAGAGAAATCAGTTGAAGGTGTCCTGACCAACAGTTTTTCGAAAATAAAGTGAAACAGAAGAGAAAATATCAGAGGGCTTCACACATAATAAAAGTAAGAATTATTTTGTGAAACGTGTGTTTGTTTCACAGTGTTCAGTGTGTCTTATTGTGGATCATTCAACAGTGTTGAAAAGCAGTGCCGTAAAGAGTGCTGTGTCTGGAGCATGCGTGCTGTACTGTGCTAAGTTTCTGCGGTCGTGTCCGACTCTGTGTGACCCTGTTGACTGTCACCTGCCAGGCTCCTCTGTCCATTGCATTCGCCAGGCAAGAATACTGGAGGGGTTGTTGTGCCCTCCTCCAGGGATCCACCCCTACCCAGGAAATGAACCCAGGTCTCTTACATCTTCTGCGTTGAAAGGCATGTTCTTTACCACTAGCGCCACCTGGGAAGCCCTTAGTGGGATCTTACCAGCATTAAAAAAAGAGAGAAAGGAAAAGAAGAGAAAATAGTAAAAGTAAATAACAGTAAGGATAAGTTATTTTTCTTAAAATTTTTCTTTCAGCTTTGTACTCACATATAAATCATATAGTATACATATATGAATAGGTATATTGGGTTGCTTTGCAAAAATGTATTTCTTACTGTGAGTTGAGGTCAGAGACGTTGAATGAAGTCCATCCTCTGACTGTGTTCAGAAAGTAGCTGGTTACATTTCTGATTGATCGTCACCCAGCCTCTGCTTCAAGACAGCCACCAATGCAGAGCTCAGCCCTCTATGCGGTTGACTTCGTTGTCAACCATTCTTAATCACCGTCGAGGGGTCTTCTTTATAAGGCACTGCCATTGGTCTCCTTGTAAGGAATTATTGGGTCTCCTATTCTGATCACTGAAGGCATTTTCACCATCTCCATTTGACCATCTCATCTCTTATCTAAGCCACTAGCCTATGTTCACTGTATTCTCTCTAACTCAAGCCAGACAATTACCAGTTCTTTGCACTCTGCCTCAGTGGAGATGTGTCTGGAGCACTTCTGCCAAGTGATCAACTTAGAAAGCCATTTTTTCCCAGGATATGAACACTGGACCTTTTCAACAGCAGGTTGTCCAGAGAATTCATATTGCGTTTGTGATCAGTACCCCCTGCTTCCCCATAGATCTTTGTCATACTGGGTTTCTCTACCGTTTATCTGTACCGTTTGCTTTCTAAAAAAAACCCGAATGTAAGATTTTACATTTATCATTTGAGGTGGCTTTGCCCTTTTGTTTCTGCACACGAGATCGTCTTGAATTTTTGTTTTGTCATGAATGTCTTATGAGGCCATGTTCCAAGCAACTATTTACATTTCCTAAAGCTCTTCTTTTCCAGATAGTTGGTTAGTGTATAGAAACAGAACTGATTTTTATTTTTTTTTGTATCTTGCAACTTTACTGAATTTGTTCATTAGTTCTGGGTGAAGTGTTTAAGGTTTTCTTTGCATGATACCATGTCATCTGTAAACAGAGACAATTTAGCTTCTTCCTTTCTAGTTTGGACGACTTTTATTTCTTTTCCTTGTGTAACTGCCCTGGTTAGAACTTCTAGTACTAGTTTCATAGAAATGGTCAGGGTGGGCACCTTTGTTCAGCCTGTTACTAATTTTAGACGAAAATTGTTTAGCTTTTGATGGCTGAGTATGACGTTAGCTGTGGGTTTGTCACATATGGCCTTCATTGTTGTCTTAGTCACTAAATCGTGTTTTGACTCTTTGTGACCCTATGGACGATAGCCCACCAGGCTCCTCTGTCCATGGGATTTCCCAGGCAAGAATAGTGGAGTAGATTGCCATGCCTTTCAGGGGATCTTCCCCACCCAGGGACTGAGCCTATATCTCCTGCATTGGCAGGCGGATTCTTAACCACTGAGCCACTAGAGAATCCCATGGCCCTTATTATATGGGTAAATTCCTTCTGTACATAACTTGTTGGGAGTTTTTATCATGAAACATGTAGAATTTTGTCAAATACTTACTCTGCATTTATTGAGACGGTCATCTGTTTTTCTCCTTCGTTCTGTTAATGTGGTGTATTAGTTCAGTTCAGTTGCTCAGTCGTGTCCGACTCTTTGTGACCCCATGAACTGCAGCACATCAGGCCTCCCTGTCCATCACCAACTCCCAGAGTTTACCCAAACTCATGTCCATTGAGTCGGGGATGCCATCTAACCATCTCATCCTCTGTTGTCCCCATTTCCTCCTGCCTTCAATCTTTCCCAGCATCAGGGTCTTTTCAAATGAATCAGCTCTTCGCATTAGGTGGCCAAAATATTGGAGTTTCAGCTTCAACATCAGTCCTTCCAATAAACACCCAGGACTGATTTCCTTTAGGATGGACTGGTTGGATCTCCTTGCAGTCCAAGGGACTCTCAAGAGTCTTCTCCAACACCACAGTTCAAAAGCATCAATTCTTCTGCGCTGAGCTTTGTTTATAGTCCAACTCACATCTATACATGACTACTGGAAAAACCATAGCCTTGACTAGACAGACCTTTGTTGAGAAAGTAATGTCTCCTCTTTTTAATATGTGGTGTATCAGACGTCCTGATTTGCTTACAATGAACCATTCTTTCATCCCAGGGATAAATTCCCTCGATCATGTAAGATCCTTTTAATGTGCTATCAAATTTGGTTTACTGCTAATTTTTTTCTATTTCTGTGAAAATGGCATTGGTATTTCAATAGAGATTGCAGTGAATGTGTCCCACTCCAGTATTCTTGCCTGGAGAATCCCAGGGACAGAGGAGCCTGGTGGGCTGCCATCTCTGGAGTCTCACAGAGTCGGACATGACTGAAGCGACTTAGTAGCAGCAACAGCATTGAATGTGTAGATTACTTTTGATAATATAGACCATTTTAACCATATTTATAAGGTATCGTCTACAATTTCTACTTACATTATTTTCAAGTTAAAATTTTAGAGTCACTTGCAAAGTTACCTGATTGCAAATTCTTCTGGAATTTTATAATCTTTTCACTGTTTTATAGTTGTCTTGCTTTCACTTAGTTCAAAGGCAGTTGTATTTTAGTGGCTCAGCTTTACCAAGTCTTTCAAAAGCATTAACATAGCTATCGCCTATATTTTTTTTACTCATATTCACTAGTTTATATAATATTGCACTAAATGACATAATTACAATAACAAACACAAAAGTCATAAATAAATTTGGGAATAAACCCAATGGATAGCTAGATTAATGGGAGCAAGTGAGATTCATTGAGTAACCTGACAGACTGGTAGAGTGATAAAGAAAGCTTTGACTATGTGTGATATGCAGAGAGGTGCCATGTGTTCACTTACCTACTTACTTATGGCTAATGTCTTTCATATAGATTAATTGATCATTCATATTAGGAATCCATATTATTTATTGTCCTTGAATATCCCACAGTATATTTTACATGTAGCTGATGCTTAATTTATCCACACCATACATAGAACTAATACTGTACCTAGAGATGTTCTATTCCTTTTCAGTTATCAGAACCCAAATATATTTGAAATCTAGCTGAAATTCTTCCTAGTCTTATATTGTTTCCCCAGGATGTCAGTTCACATCGACGCGTTCAAAAATATAGCTCTCAAAATATGTGGCTTTGCACTGGCTTCCTGCTGGTTCTTAAATGTATTATCTGCCAATTAGATTATAAAGTCTCTGAAAATGGAACTGTGTTTATCGTTCCTTAGAGCCTCCCAGAATATAGCTTCCTTGATGGATGCATGGCTGATAATCATTCATCACTTGCCAAGTGAGCAGCCCAAGGCAGCCACCCACTGGGCTTGATGATACCAAGAAAAATGATTGTCCACTAAGGGTGAACTTGGCAAAAGTCAAGGTGGTCAAAATGCCAAAGAAAGGAAATAAAACAGAAATATATACCACCCTGTGGTTTTATGACCTTGGATAAATTATTTTCTATCAGTATCCACATGGGTAGAATGAGAGACCGGACTAGACAGTGACTTCTAAAATTTTGGAAATCATGATTATATTTGAGAATCTGTTAAGTGACTGAGGACCCTTTACTTAGGAAAATGAAATGATGTTCACACATAGAATCTTGCGTGTAATTTTTGAGAACCCTTAGACACTGGGACCAAACAATCTCTAAGATTCCTGATAACCAGGCTGATGCTAACATTGCCAATGGCGATGCTTCTTCCTACCCAAACAATGAGTGAGTCTTGATTACTTGAATCAGCTAACTGGGTTTTGAATAGTCGCTGTTGACAGACTTGTATCTATTCTGTCTGACTTCTGCTGCCCAACCAGCTTCCAAAGTTGTCCTACTGGCTTCCTGAGATACAGGATGCACAACCCAACCCTTCCCACTCTCTGGGAAAGTGTTTAAGTGCCTGCTTTGCTCATGGCTAGCCATCTTTACCTGGGATGGCAGCACTTGTCTTAGTCTACATCTTCCCCTCTAGCATTTTCCTGGTTGGGGAAATTGGCAGGCTAACGTTGCTATGGTGATTTGACTGGCAACTTTGTAGTTAGAATACAGTGATTTTACTTAGTGGAAAAAGATAAAGCTATTATTTGAGGATGCACTAAGACAATACTTTAGCCTGATTTCTCTCTCTCCCAGCCTCACCTTTGCATTTTTGTACACCTAGAGACTCTGCAAACATTTAAATGCAGAACTCATGACAAAGTCAGAGGCAAAATGTTAACGGTTTTGAACTGCTATTCAATCTACTTGAGCTTTCCTCTCAATGTATACAATGAGATGAAATGTTGATAATGTCAATCTCTTATTCACTGAAAATGTGACTTTCTTTCTTGCATTAAATGAACAAATACAAAATAGTCTCTTGCTGGGGGAGCTGGGAAACTGTTGAACAATGAAGATTGTTGCAGATATTTGCAGGTAGCCCTGGGTAGACAATGACACATTTTGAGAGCAGCTGCAGGTCCCTTCCTTTGTAAATGTTACAAGAGAAGCTTAGCAAAGGGTAATAGGAGAGTTTTATCTAGAGATCACATCTTTCCTGACTTTACTGTTGGGCATCCCCTATGACTTTCCTCTGTGAAGTGATTTTGTTTTAATTTGAGTTTGTAAATGTGTTTCCTTCCAGTCACTAAGGTTTTCTCTTCAGTGACAGAGTTTGTTTACATGAGAAGTCCATCTTTAGGGAAAGGAAAGTCGAAAGAGAAATGAGCCCTACTTCCTCCAGTGGCCATCCGCTGTGACCTCTGCTTCTCTAAACATGTGAATTCTTGTGAGATATGAGTCCCATAAACTCCTCATCAGCACAGTTACCCACGGAAGCCCTTTACTGTGCTTTAGGACTCCCATCTGTCTCTCATCAATTCTTGCTAATGAAAAGCTAGGAGAGCGCATGTTAGAAAAATCCATGCACCGTCCACGCATCTCCTTTCAGCAAAATGAGTGTTTATTTGCTTGCCTGTTGTTCGTAAAGGACAGATGTCAATCTTTTTGCTTCCTGCCTTCCTCTAAGTGGGTCTTCCCAACTGGTGTAGTGGTAAAGAATCTGCCTACCAATGCAGGAGACACAGGAGATGAGTATTCCGATGTGGGTTCAATCCTTGGGTTGGGAAGATCCCCTGGAGAAGGAAATGGTAACTCACTCCAGCATTCTTGCCTGAAAAGTCCCATGGACATAGGAGCCTGTGGGCTACAGTCCATGGGGTCGCAAAGAGTGGGACACAGCTGAGCGTGAACATACACACATACACGCACGCACACACACACATTCCTCTAGATATCTGTGATCAGAAGTATATAACAATTGAAGAGCCGAGAATTTGGTCAGGGAGCAAACTAAGATGGAGACTAACCCCTGCAACCACTATCACCCCAATTTTTCATTCAACATCAAAGATCTCAGTCTAATCTCCCATCAACCCAAGCAGGCCTCACAGTTTTCAGCTGTGTGAACTCAAGCAAGTTACTTACCCATTCTGTGCCTTAATTTCCTCTTCAAAGAAAGTGGGGATGTTTAATTTCAATACCTACTTCCTACGGTAATTTTGAGGAGTAAATGAGTTAAACTATTAGAAAAATACTTGATATTTCACAAGAACATGATAAATGATAGTTATTATTAGTTATTAATAAAAATCCTCCATTCCAGTTCAGCCATTTGCACTGTCCCTCAACTGTGCACAAATATTCCCAAATTTTATTTTGCAGTTCTCACTAGCTGAAAAGCTCTCCTTTCTCCCTCCAACTAGTAAGTCCATACAGAACAGCACTGTCCATTAGAAAATGCAAGCCTATATGGAATTTCAAGTTTTTTAATATGGTCATTTAAAAAGTAATAAGAAACAAAGGAAATTAATTTCAATAATGTATTTTTAACCCACTGAATCTAAAATATTACATTTCAACACATAATCCATATAAATATTAATGACATATTTTACCCTTTAAGGAATCCATTGTCCGCTTTGCACTCACAGCACTTCCCAGTTCAGATGAGCCGCATTTCAAGTTCTGATTAGCCATGTAGGCTAGTGCTAATGCACTGACGTTCACAGGTATATAGAGTAAGCAGGTGGCCCAGGGTTGCCTGTCGGCTCTGTGAGCTGAGTACATCCCTTGCTGCTGCTGCTGCTGCTGCTAAGTTGCTTCAGTCGTGTCCAACTCTGTGCCACCCCATAGACGGCAGCCCACTAAGCTCCCCCATCCCCGGAATTCTCCAGGCAAGAACACTGGAGTGGGTTGCCATTTCCTTCTCCAATGCATGAAAGTGAAAAGTGAAAGTGAAGCCACTCAGTCGTGTCCGATTCTTAGTGACCCCATGGACTGCAGCCCACCAGGCTCCTCCGTCCATGGGATTTTCCAGGCAAGAGTACTGGAGTGGGGTACCATTGCCTTCTCTGGGATATATCCCTTACATAATGCTAATCCATGCTGAGCATTTACTGTATGATGATGTTACTGAGCCACACGTGGGTCCTCTTGTTGGGCTCAGTAGAGCCAATCCACTGATTGTGGGTTGTGGTGAAGGGAGTGCAATGTTTGTTTCAGGAGCAAATCAAGACGTCCAGGGTAGCTAGTGTTTAAAAGTCCTGAACACTTTCAGGAAAAGGTTTTTAAACATGTATGGGAAGGGGTTGTAGCTTGTGTGACCAGCTCTTGGACATTCTTCTGATTGGCTGGTGGTGAGGAGTCAATATCATCAACCTTCTGGTTCCAGATAGTCTGGGATCTGTGTGCCTGTGGGCAGCACACAGTTAACATCTTCGCCTGGTGGGGGTTTCAGTTGCTGCAAAACAGGTCAAAGGACATGGCTCAGGATATTATCTACAGCCCCTGAAGTGAAGTGAAGTGAAAATCGCTCAGTCATGTCCAACTCTTTGCAGCCCCATGGACTATATGGTCCATGGCATTCTCCAGGCCAGAATACTGGAGTGGGTAGCCGTTCCCTTCTCCAGGCAATCTTTCCAACCCAGGAATCAACCCAGGTCTCCCACATTGCAGGAGGATTCTTTACTCCTCATTCTTTACCAGCTGAGCCACCAGGGAAGCCCTTGATGGGGGACTAAAATTCCTTGACTTTTTTTAATGGCTAAGCTACTATTATTTTATCTTGTTTGTTTTTTGTTTTTTTCTTTCTGCGTTTTCTCACTTCTCTGATTACATTTATTCTTTGACTAAAATTTTTCTGGGCTTCCCAGGTGGCTCACATGGTAAACAATCTGCCTGCCAATGCAGGAGATTTAGGCAGGAGACGTGGGTTTGATCCTCGGGTCAGGGAGATCCCCTGGAGGAGGAAATGGCAACTGACTCCAGTATTCTTGTCTGGAAAATTCCATGGACAGGGGAGCATGGTGGGCTACAGTCCATGGAGTTACCAAGAACCAGACACAACTTAGCAACTGAACACACACACAGAGTTTTTCTATTCAGAAGGCGGGCTGAGAACATTGGGAAGTGGGGGGTCTTGTACTGGGAAGGTCCATAGGGTCCTGCTTGGTTACAATGCCAGGCACTGTTGCTGAGGATAAAGAGCTCATTTCTCCTTTATGATGGCCCTCTTAAGTAGGTACTTTTATCACCCCATTTTACAGATGAGAAACTAGAGACTTAAAGAGGCAAAACAGCAGCTAGTGATCAATAGAGGCAGGATTTGAATGGCTCAGTCTAGCTCCAGAATTTGTTATCTTAACCCCTGTATGTTGTCCCTTAGGTGGAAGCTCTGAGTCAAGGTCTGCACTCTCTATAGGGTTCTCAGAAGGACATGTGAATGTTCAGCAAGTTGGCAGAGTTGTGCAATTTTGTGAAGAGTAAGGATGGCTGTGAACAGAGTCTTCTTGGGTTTTCCCATGGCAGTTCACACGACTAGTTGCCCTGAAAATTTATATTTGTTTATTTTGCGAACAGATTGTGAATAGATAGAGTCTGTGCTCTCCTGACCCCTGGGAACAGGGACTGTCAGGGGAAGGCTTG
The DNA here is from genome assembly GCA_917880005.1 of Nanger dama. Lineage (NCBI taxonomy): Eukaryota > Metazoa > Chordata > Mammalia > Artiodactyla > Bovidae > Nanger > Nanger dama. The sequence continues at coordinate 3,395,611 of CAKJTW010000040.1, forward strand.
TTTATGAAACATCTGGCAGGCAGAGTCCTTGAAAATGAACTCCTATATGGGAATCTTTTCACCACAGTCAAGGCCATGCAAGGAAAAGCCAGTGATCTTGAAACAGCACTGAACACTGACCCTAAAAATGATCTGCTTGCATTTATCAGCAAGGACCTGCAAATTTTTACCTGTGATGTCAAATCAAGATGACTTTTCCTTAGGAAATGTTCACTCATTTTTATAAGTCTTGCTTCCAGTGCTCAAACGCTGTTAGTTTGCATAGCCAGCAGGCTTCCGTTTTTTCTGCTGTTTCTAAACTACTGTTTTTCATCCTGCTTTTCTTTCTTTTTGAAAAAATCAATAAAGGCCAGATTTCGACAAGAGTTGGACCTCAATCCAAGAACAGATCCAGATGGATTCCATGGTGATCAAGGGCCTCGATCCTGATACCAACTACCAGTTTGCTGTGAGGGCCGTGAATCCGCATGGTCCCAGCCCTCGAAGTCAGCCCAGCAGCACCATCCGAACTGCCCGTGAGTACCGCAGCCCCTCTGAAGGACAGGCAGACAGACAGACATAGCTGCCTTGCTGGGCTTGCCTCCTGAGGACCCAACTGACCGAGGTTTCTTACTCCCCACAGCAGGGCTGCCTGCAGTGGGGCTGTCCTCAGCCTTTCATTCTGTGGTTTTCTCAGCCCTTTGGAAGTGCGAGGCACTCGACAGGGCCAGGCACTTCTATGTACAAGAGGTCAGCAGAAGGTTTATTTTTGCATTATCCTTAGGGAGTTTGAGGTCAGTTTTCTTTCATGAGCATAAAATACTACATACCAAGACGATGTGCAGCCTCCCCAGCCCCATTCTCTTTTCATTTTATAAAAAGATGGGTTTAGCTTTGAATCATAGGAGAAAAATACTGATCCCAGACCCATCAGGGTTAGTCTTCACCAGGAAATCAAAGATGCCCAAGTAAAATCGGTCACGCTGAATACCAAGACGATGTGCAGCCTCCCCGGCCCCATTCCCTTTTCATTTTATAAAAAGATGGGTTTAGCTTTGAATCATAGGAGAAAAATACTGATCCCATCAGGGTTAGTCTTCACCAGGAAATCAAAGATGCCCAAGTAAAATCGGTCACGCTGAAGGATGGTCAAGGAGGATTCAAGCTGGCTAGCAGGCTGATGTGTAGCTGGGGGTCCCGCCAATGGCATAGGCTCCTGAATACCTCTCTGGGGGTGCTGGGGAAGACTTGAGCCAGTCCATTGCATCATCTGGAGGGTCTGTGAAAAGTCAGAGTCTGATTATGGTCTGGGGCTTAAGAAGCTCCCACATGATTCAAGAACTACATTTTGATTGCTTAATCCAGCTTGCCAGTTTGGCTTGGAAACCTTTGTCGTTTGGAAGTGGGGGATACTTGTGCATAAACCTAGTACCCAGTGTCTTGGGGAGATCTCAGAGCTATTGCACTTCTTTTGCCTGAAGACATCTCTTCAATTTTGCCAGTGTAAGTTCTTCTAGGTTTTTGTGTCTAAAGAGCCCTACTATCATCCCGGGGTCCTCTTTACCCAAGAATGGTGCTCTCCGAAAAGAAGCTGACTTAACACTTTCAGAGGCTTGCCCCTGGCCAGCACAGCCGTGTGTTTATTGATTAGTTCATCTGAATAAACTCCTCCCCTCTCCCCACACAACACTCCAGTAACTGACTTTCTTGCCCACCTGCTGTTTCCAGGGGTGGCGACTCACCAAGTTCCCTAAGGCTCTGGAATTCCGGCTCTTCTGCAAACAGCTCTTACCTTAATCTTGAACGTGAGGGCTCTTTCAGATTGAATTGTTGGGGGATATGGTGGGGCCACACCACACACACACACACCCTGCATACACTATGACAACAGTCACCAGCAATTGTTCCCCTGCTCTTTAGGATCTGGGAGCTAACCCCCCCCCCGCCCCAGTTAGGTGGTAAGGAAGGAACGCCTTCTCTCTAGAGGAAATGTTAGCAGTTTTATTTCAGATTGAAGCAAGGCCACTTTCCATTCTTGCCGGGTGAGATCTACGCTGTAATCTTTGGTGAAACTTGGTGATGCATGGCCCCAAATTGGAACAACAGTAGCTGAGTCAAGCCTCAGGGTCTGCCGGTGCTTTGAGGCAGGTAGTTGGTCTTTGGTGTTATACACTAAGCAGGCACTCTCTGCTGTGTGCCCACCCACTCCTCCCCAGCCTCCAGCTCCTCTGCTTCCATTTTGTGACCTGCTTCGGGCTCACTTCTTTCCTTCTATGCCTAGTATCTCCTCCACAGAGACCAGAAAGTAGAAGGATGAGCTAGAATATCTGGAGTCAGGCGAGGGGGCATGAACGGGGCATCTCTGGAACATTTTTCTTAAACTGAAACACTAGACTGGTCTTGGAGTTTTTGATAAGTATATCCCCATTGGTGGATACCAGCTTTATGCATTAAGTGGGATAAGGTATGTGAAAGTGCTTTACAGATGTATCACATTTTGCAACAAGTGGTCTCCCACGTGCAGTAAAATTTTATCATTTCAAAGTAACTGTGTGCAGAGAATGTGGCTGATTCAGTGAAAACTCAACTGTGAAATATTCTTAAATCCAATTTAACTGTTTTTATATAAATATGATTACTCAAATCAGAATAACAGAAATGGAATTTATTAAGTGGCCTGTTTCATGATATGTAAGAATGTGCTATAATTGGCATTTCAGTTGTGATATTTTTGTCATAATGTTTTAGAAAGCCCTGTATTCTGGCACATTCATGCTTCTTATTCTGCTGTTTGTCTGGACTATTATTTTACCTCCAAACCCACTATTCCATATATAAAAATGCTTAATTACTAAGTAGCCCTTATTGGAATTACAATAAATTCCGACTATCAGAGGTACCACTGGGAAAGCCTCCTAAGAGCTGATGCCGTCTGGAGCACTTACCTAGGAAACCCCATTTCAATCCTTGCAAAAATCCTCTGCTTGAAGAATAGCATCCCTTTTTGTAGATTTTCAAAAATGGAGTCTTGAAAGATTATGTATTTAGCCAAGAATAATAATTGCAAAGGCAGAATCTGAACTTGGGTTTGGCTGATTGCTAAAGCCATTCCCTGTGTGAGATTCGAATTAAACAAGGTTCTTATTCTTCTAGTGCAGAGTAGCATAAGAAAGGTAAGGTCAGAGACACATGTACCCCAGTGTTCATTGCAGCACTGTTTATAATAGCCAGGATATGGAAGCAACCTAGATGTCCATCAGCAGATGAATGGATAAGAAAGCTGTGGTACATATACGCAATGGAGTACTACTCAGCCCTTAAAAAGAATAAATTTGACTCAGTTCTAATGAGATGGATGAAATTGGAACCGATTATACAGAGTGAAGTAAGCCAGAAAGAAAAACACCAATACAGTATACTGACACATATATATGGAATTTAGAAGATAGTAATGATGACCCTATATGTGAGACAACAAAAGAGACACAGAGGTATAGAACGGACTTTTGGACTCTGAGGGAGAGGGAAAGGGTGGGATGGTTTGGGAGAATGGCATTGAAACATGTATACTATCTTGTAAGAAACGTAGCGCCAGTCTATGTTCAATGCAGGATGCAGGATGCATGGGGCTGGTGCACAGGATGATTCAGGTAGATGATGTGGGGTGGGAGGTGGGAGGGGCTTCGGCATTGGGAGATTGTGTTCACCTGTGGCTGATTCATGTCAATGTATGGCAAAACAAATACAGTATTGTAATTTAAAAAAAAAAAGAAAGGTAAGGTCAGCAATTCAATAAAATACAGGGACAGTCTTTGTAGAATCTATGGACTTGGAGGTTCTGACAGTACAGAACAAACCTCTAAGGATTTTTTTTCTTTCAAAACCTGTAAGATATATTGTGCATACAAAAGGTGAGTAAAACATTCATACAGGTCTGAAATTCTTCCATTTAAGCATGGGTATAGCCCTGGCAGTTTACAGCTGGCAGCCCTTGTGATTGGTTAGACCCAAGTCAAGAAACTATTAAACATTTTGAATGCCTCTTAAAGGAATCTGTGAGATGAGTATTTCCACATGTTGGGCTTCCTTTTCTCACAGCTCCTGCTTTTCCTCACCTTTCCTGTATGGACTTTTTCTTGGTTCATGCCCACTTTGCTTCCTGAACAGTGAACCTCAGAATGGACGTTCAAGTTGACTATTAAGGATCAGAAGACCCCATGGGAACCCTTAGATCCCCACCCCTCTACACCACCACTTGTTGGGTTCCTCTGTCATCTTTTTTATGCCTGCATCCACCACCTTTCCTAAAAAAATATAACACATCACCCCTGTTAACATGCAAAATGTTAACTTTCTCTGGACCTATTAGTGCAGGACCCTGTTAGCGGCTTAGTTGCTTAACTGGGGTCAGTTGGCAGATCTCGGGTGCTCTGAACCTACAGCTCAGACCTAGGACCAGTGTTTTCCTTCACTGGTGCTCAGCCTGCATGAGGAAGATGGAGGGTTTCGATGGCTTCACCAGGGAATTGTGCTGTGTGTTCAGCATCCACACCTTAGCTCCACAACCTTCCAAGTTAAACAGGAAGGAAAAATCCAGGTGTTTTATTGCAGATTCTCTACTGAGAACTAGATCATTTCAGACCTTGAATGATAAGATGCCAGCCTTATTGAGTCCATGCTCTCAGCAGAGATTTTTCCACACGTCAGCTCCTAATTCTGTTCCTCTAAGAAAATACAAAGAAGATGAAGACCACCATCCCTCACTCTTTACCCCATCCTATGATACCTGTTTCCTTCAAGAAAGAAATACCACCAGCCATTCTAACTTGCCTACTGTTCCATGGCATTCTTTTTTCCCATGGTTTATCTTATAAATGAGCCGATCAGAATAGGGGGCTCATGGAACCTCATGGACACAGGTGCACACGTGTGGCATTGTAATAAGATATGTATTCACTCTGGCTGGTGGTCACTTATTCTCTGGGATCCAAGTTTACTTTGGATTAAGAAGGATGGGACAAGTAATAAAGGGTATGAACTGTAAACAATAGAAATGGCAGAAGTCAGAATTCATGTGTTTTCTTTTTTTTTCCCAACAACAAATGAAACAAAAAGTCACTCATGTGTAACCAAGTCTAGGATTATATAACCTTCCCTGGGAACATTCCCTTGGTCCTACCACCCTAAAGCATTTAATTTCTGGTATCCTATCCTCATGATATAAGCAGAGAAAGAACCAATAAGTTTTTGTGACGTGAAATTGGTATCCTCAGGGCAGTCCCTAGTAAAGGTGTTCTATTCCCAGCAAAAGTCATTTTACTTCTGCTTTGGGGCTTATGCACCTGCTGTTTTCTCTGGAACCGTGTCTGCCCAATCTTTCCACGTCCCCATGACCTCCCTGCCTTTCCTCTTTAAGACCATAGCTCAAAGGTCACTTCCCGAGACAAGCATCTCTAAACTTCTCACTCTGTTTCCTCAGCCCCACTCCGTGCTTCTCTACAGCCCTTTCACCTCCCCAAACGGTGCAATGCCCTGTCTCCTCCTCCAGGATAAGCTCCATATGGAGTTGCAGTGACTTATTCAAGGTCGTGTTCCCAATACCCTGTACAAGGTAGGTTCTCGATCAACATTGGCTGAGTACGTGAATGACTGAATTCCACTTCACAAGCCAAGAGCCTGTGACTACTTTGGAGACTGATAGCTTTCTACTGCTGCCATCTGGGAAATTCAAAGGAAGATGTGAGGAGAAAGTTGGTCTAGAGACCCACCAGGCCAAAAATGGGTTTGGCAAGGTTCACAGGGAAAGTCAGGCTCCTGGATTTGCAGTGAGACACAATTAAGAACAAAGTAGAGTGACAGAGCGAGGAAAGAAGGAAGGAAGGAGAAGAGGGAAGGAAGAAGAGAGGGAGAAGGAAGGAAGGCAAGGAGGAAAAGAAGGGAGAAAGCAAATCTGGGGAGTTTAAGTTCAAGGCCATGACTCTTTCAAATCAAGTCCTTACTTCACTCCTGTGTTCTTTGTTAATCATCAGAATAAGCTTTAGCATTTCTATGCTAAATTAGAGTACATTTTCCTTTTGGTGCTCACATGTCTAATTGTGGTCTCACAGCCTCATAGATTGTGTGGGGATGGTGTTTGATCTTTGCCATACTCTTCTCCCCACAATCCATGTTCTTCCAGTTTCAGAAACTTCCTCTTCTGCTGAACCGAGACAGTCTAGCCTAGCCCCAGTCAATCGACTTTCTGCAATACTGTCAACCTGATTCCATGGTGTTCCTTGCCTCCCCACCAACCCACCTCACTTTTCCTGTTGCACTCTCCTGCTTACTCAGACTTTGCTCTCTGTTCAGTTGTTACTGGGTGTATATCTGTTTGTGGGGGTTCGGGGGACTTTCCTGATAGTTCAGCTGGTAAATAATCCGCCTGCAATGCAGGAGACCCCGGTTGAATTCCTGGGTCAGGAAGATCTGCTGGAGAAGGGATAGGCTACCCACTCCAGTATTCTTGGGCTTCCCTTGTGGCTCAGCTGGTAAAAATCCGCCTGCACTGCTGGAGACCCAGGTTTAATAATCCCTGGGTTGAGAAGACACCCTGGGGAAGTTTATGCCCTTTTGTCATGCAAGTGTCTTCTGGCTTTTGCCTAGTTTTGCTCTGAGATTCAGTTCAGTTCAGTTGCTCAGTCGTGTCCCACTCTTTGCGACCCCATGAATCGCAGCACGCCAGGCCTCCCTGTCCATCACCAACTCCCGGAGTTCACTCAGACTCACGTCCATCGAGTCCGTGATGCCATCCAGCCATCTCATCCTCTGTCGTCCCCTTCTCCTCCTGCCCTCAATCCCTCCCAGCATCAGAGTCTTTTCCAATGAGTCAACTCTTCGAATGAGGTGGCCAAAGTACTGGAGTTTCAGCGTTAGCATCATTCCTTCCAAAGAAATCCCAGGGTTGATCTCCTTTAGAATGGACTGGTTGGATCTCCTTGCAGTCCAAGGGACTCTCAAGAGTCTTCTCCAATACCACAGTTCAAAAGCATCAATTCTTCGATGCTCAGCCTTCTTCACAGTCCAACTCTCACATCCATACATGACCACAGGAAAAACCATAGCCTTGACAAGACAGACCTTAGTGGGCAAAGTAATGTCTCTGCTTTTGAATATGCTATCTAAGTTGGTCATAACTTTTCTTCCAAGGAGTAAGTGTCTTTTAATTTCATGGCTGCAGTCACCATCTGCAGTGATTTTGGAGCCCCCAAAATAAAGTCTGACACTGTTTCCACTGTTTCCCCATCTATTTGCCGTGAAGTGATGGGACCGGATGCCATGATCTTCATTTTCTGAATGTTGAGCTTTAAGCCAACTTTTTCGCTCTCCTCTTTTACTTTCATCAAGAGGCTTTTAGTTCCTCTTCACTTTCTGCCATAAGGGTGGTGTCATCTGCATATCTGAGGTTATTGATATTTTTCCCGGCAATCTTGATTCCAGCTTGTATTTCTTCCAGTCCAGCATTTCTCATGATGTACTCTGCATAGAAGTTAAATAAGCAGGGGTGACAATATACAGCCTTGACGTACTCCTTTTCCTATTTGGAACCCTTTGTAATTACCTGACTCTCTTTCCAGAGACCAGCTCAGCATGCTGGGGCTCCTGGGTACATGTTCCCATATATGTAGCCACAAAACAGATGTCCATTATCCCCAGTCACTGGAAAGGCTGTGTTTGGTGGCAGTGCCTTGCATTGACCGTAGTTAAGAGTCGCGAGGAAGCCAGTAGAGGCAGAGGCCGTGGCACCCCTGGGGAGGGAGGAACATTCAGGAAGGGATTGGAACTATCTTTTCCACAATTCCCATAACTTATCATCCATCACCCTCTGGCAGCTTTCATACAACTTCGGTCAGTGTCTGTGAAAAGTTCTCACCAACCTTTTAAAGCTCCTCACTGCCCAGGAGCACTGTACCCTTGCACAGAGCAGAGCCTGGCAGCCACGGCTGTGTCTGAGGGCCGGGGAGCTGTCCTTTCATTGCCTCGTTGTGAGGCCTTCTTGGAAAGTCATTTAATCTCCCTGGGCTTCAGTGTCCATGTCTCTCAAAATGGGTCCAGTAATGTCTGAGGCAGGTAATATTTCTACTTCTCAAGATTATTTCGAGGAAATACATGTGAAACAGACATTACGACATCTGCCCACTTTTTTCAAAATGAAGGTGAGGTTGATACCCATTTCCTCCACGTACAGTTACTGAAGGATGGTATGACTGACCCAGGGGACCACCCACCGATGTGTCGCTTTTTCTTTATGACTCTGTGCCCTGAGCTGTACTCCTAGGACTTGAAGTCACTGGATCTTCAAACTTTTCTTCTGCAGCTTTTTTTTTTTAACTGTCAGCCTTGTTCTAAGTTAGATTTTGGCTTAAGGAAATGTCATGGCTGGTATGATCTCTCTAGGAATCAGCCTTATTGCTGATATGAAGTAAGTTTTAGTGGTCTGGTGAGGTCAGAGCAGTAAGATTTACCAAAATGTGGCACAACGTAAGCAAATTCTATTGAAAAAATTGTGCCAATAGACTTGCTTGACATAGGGTTGCCACAAACCTTCAATTTGTAAAAACACATTATCTGTGGAGTACAATAAAGTGAAGCACAATAAAGTGAGGTATGCCTGTAGACTGTATATTTGGTCAAGTGGAACATTTTCAAGGATATGAAAGTTACCTTAAGTTTGAAGTTGCTGATGTAGAAACCCTGGAAGAATTGGCTTCATCATGGTCCTAGAAATTTATTTCAACAATCATGTGTTTTAGAAAAACAGGTGGCTGTCCAGATTTGGCCTATGGGATGTAGTTTGCTGATCTCTTTAGTACAGTGTTGGGGTTTTCCCCCAAAATTTTGGGAGATTCTCCAGGAAGTTTAAGAAATCTTCTATTTTGTAGCAGTTTTGTCAAAATTGCAATGGATTAATAAGTGCATACTAAGGGAATTGTACCCTTGATAGAAATTCCTGTGACTTAATTTTCACATGAATGTTCTGAGATAAAGAGACCCGGAGAGCCTATAACCTAACTGTGTTTGGACAGGTTTGCACTGTTGTCAACAGTGAGGGTAGGGGGAGAGGGAGAGAAAAAGAGGCTTTGCTTGGGATTACTCTAGGATCTTGGGACAGGCCTATAAATTGGTGAGCTTCACTGATTTGTAAATCTTTAGAATGTAAGATGAAAAAGGGAGAAAGAGGAGGAAGAAATCGTTTGTTTCCCTCCTCGCCTAGACAGCTCTGCATGTTAAATGTGCAGTTTGTGCATAAACATAATTTCAGGTGTGATTTTACACTTAGGTGCCCTTTGAGGTAATCGCTCCATTGATCTGCTAATGCCGCAATGCCTGTAAAGCTGAGCAACACTCATTTGTGCAACTTTATTGGTTCTAAAGGGAATGATTCACTTTGCTGCTTAAATACCTGCTACCTATTAATTGCTCTTCCGAGGCCTTTCTACATCCTACATTACCATCCATTTACTTATAATCGGCACACCGATGTCTTACCCCCCTCCGACTAGAGCTGGAAGAAAGACTGAAACAAATGATAAGAAAACGTAATTTTCCAAAGAAATGGCACTTCTGGTGCTCCAGTTTCAGCTGTGGCATCTCTTCGATCAGTCAGCCTGTGTTTCTCAACCACATGGTGAACAACCATATACTACTTATTCCACTTGGCTCAGTGGATTTCGAAACATTAATATGTTGCCATGAGTAATACACAGATGTTCTTAACTATTTTTCCTTTTGTTTCCTCCCATTTCCTTGTTATTCATTTTGTTCTCTTTCCTTTATACTCATCATTTCATGGTTCATCTTTTCTGCTCTTGGGAGCACTCTTTGCTCTTACACAATTCTTCATAGGGATTGTTTCTTAATATTTAGACCTCTGAATCACTTAGATGCTTTGATGAGCGAGGAGAGCTGCAGTCATGGTTAGGCGCAGAGAAGGGAGTGGAAGAAATTAGCTCGACCCAGTGACAGACGAGTGGGAGGGACACAGTTCCCACTAGCTGAGTCTGATGGAGCTTGTCTGATTCTGCCACCAAACAGGAACCAGATATGTGCATATAAGAAGGAACCTAGGGAGAAGGATGACTTTCCTAATGATCTCAGGTGTCTCCCGCCTCCCAGCAGGAAACAGAGGCTGTGCAAGCTCCCTTGCTAAGGCATGTCCGACTCTTTGCTTCTCCATGGACTGTAGTCCACCAGGCTCTTCTGTCTGTGGGATTATCCACACAGGAATTCTGAAGTGGGTTGCTATTTCGTCCTCCAGGGGATCTTCCCGACCCAGGGATCGAATCTGCATCTCCTATAGCTCCTGCATTGGAAGGCAGATTCTTTACCACTGAGCCACCTGGGAAGCCCAGCAGAGGCTATGTAATTGGGTAATTTGAAGTAGGGTGACTCACTTCAAATGTGTAGTGAAGAGACTGTTTGCAAAAATTTGAGTAGATGCAAGGAAACCAAGGGCAGGGGAAAATTACCAGCTTCTAGAGATAGACAGGGAGGTCAAGTGTTGTGACTTTCACACATGTGTCCCATGACAACCTCCTAGGGAGGAAATTGGAGAACAAGTACTCTGACTCTTCCTCTCTCCTTCACTCCCTTGCTAGTGTCTGGATAAGGCAGATACAGCAGGAAGTCAGACAGGTCTGCCTCCCAAGACCCAGAGCAGAGGTAGATTAGAGGGGGACTCTTTCACAAGAAGTAACGTTATTATCTCATATAATAAGAGAATGGTACCTTTTACATGGATTGCAAAAATATGGATTATTTTCTGGTCTTTCACTCAGAGAGCACAGATCTTATTCTTCTTTGCCTATGTAGCTTTGTCGACTGAGAAAAAGAGCACGTGGGAGTTGTGAGTTAATTTGCGTGCAAAACGAGGACTCTGGCCCAGGAGACAGTATTTAAAATCGCTCTGAGAAACTGTTCCAAAGAGGTAGGGGATATGTGGTTTTGGGGAAGGGAGAGTACATGCAATCAAGCACACTTTTTTTTTTTTTTTTTTGCAGAAGGTTGCTGCTAGTCACAAGGAGGAGATGCTACCACAAAAGATTTTGGTGCTTTTGTAGATACGAAAAGATACAAGAACTAGGCTCATAAAATCTGAAATTATCTGTCTGCAGACCTGCTCTGCCATTTTTCCCAGAGCACAAGGTGTTTCATTCCTGAATTCCACCCTGAACTCTCTTCAGGGGATGATGGAGGTCAGCAGAGCCCATGATTCATAATTTAACCCTTTAGAGGTAGATAGCCAGTGCCAATTTGTATTAGTAGCTGGTGGTTTATTTCCTTGAATACAGGAGATAATGAGGTCTCACAGCCAGTATTCATTTACTAAGGGTTTGTAAACTCATAGAGCCGGAAAGCACCACCTCCACATTCAGCACCTGAGGGAACTGAAGCCCAGAGCCCTGCCAAGGTCACTTGGTGACAGATAGTAGGCAAGATCCCAGGTCGGTGACTACCTTGTTTTCAGCTTGATTCTTAATGTCCACGGGATTCCTGTTTTCTAAAGAATATCAGCTTCTCAAGTTATTTTATGATATATCCATTTACTCTTTCAAACAAAGATTTCATGCCCACTATGTGCCAGACAGTGTTTCAGATGCTGGGGATTCAGCAGTGAACAAAATCAACAAAAGGAATCCCTATGCTCACAGACCTTACATTATAGGCAGGGCAGGCAGGTGAAGAGATAAAATTAGCAATGTAGATAGCATGTCAGATGGGAAAGAGCTGCGGAGAAAAATGAAACAGGGAAGCTTATGTACAGTCAGAATAAGCCTCCTGAGAAAGTGATATTTGAGTAAGAAGGACTGGGTGAACTCTCTGGATAGATCAGTGTGTATCCATTGATCTATCGTCTATCTATCCACCTGGAGGGAGAGCTGCAAAGTAAATGCTAAAGCCCTGATGCAGGGTCATCCTGGGGTGTTCATGGAAGGGCAGGGGTGCCAGTGTGGCTGGGTTAGGGGGTTGTGAGGGTGAAGAGTAGAAGGAGATGAGGTCAGAGAGAAAGGGAAGTCACAGTTGGTGGAGGCTGATTAGGACCTTAGTGGAGGCCATTGGACTTTGAGTTTTCTTGGAAAAAAACACTGGGAAGACTGAGAGAGCTGGAGGGCAGGATGGACTTGACCAGAGGGGCAAAAAGACCTTACTTAGGTTTCAGCAAAATCACTCTCGTATACGAGAAAGAAGGACTGTCAATGGGCAAGAATAAGAGCAGCGGAATCATTAAGGAGACCATTGCAGTAATCCCAAAGCAAAATAGCTTTTTTATTATCTCTAAATAGTAAAAGTAATCCATACTTATGATTAGAAAAAAATATGAGCAATATATGAAAAAGTGAAAAATCAAGATGAAAATGTTCTCTAATCTTAGCATCCAGACATAACCATTATTAACATTTTGGTCCATAATCATCCAGAATTTTAAAAACCCAACATGAGACCACAGTGCATATACTGTGTAACGAAAAATTATTCTGTTACACAGAAAATACTGTGCAACAAAATACTGTGAAAGTGTTAGTTGCTCAGTCGTTTCTGGCTCTTTGCGACCCCCACGGAATTCTCCAGGCAGGAATACTGAAGCGGTTTGCGTTCTCTTCTCCAGGGAATCTTCCTGACTCACGATCGAACCAGGGTCTTCTACACTGCAGGCAGATTCTTTATGATCTGAGCCACCAGGGAAGCCCCAAATACTGTATGCTGCTGCTGCTAAGTCACTTCAGTAGTGTCTGACTCTTTGTGACCCCATAGACGGCAGCCCACCAGGCTCCCCCGTCCCTGGGATTCTCCAGGCAAGAACACTGGAGTGGGTTGCCATGTCCTTCTCCAATGCATGAAAGTGAAAAGTGAAAGGGAAGTCGCTCAGTCGTGTCCGGCTCTTCGCGACCCCATGGACTGCAGCCCACCAGGCTCCTCCATCCATGGGATTTTCCAGGCAAGAGTACTGGAGTGGGTCACCATTGCCTTCTTCAAATACTGTATACATCTTTAAATATAAATAAGTATAGCTCGACATCATTAATTTTAGTGACCACAATATATTACTGTAAAACTCAACACATTTCTTAAACTAATTCCTTATTGATGGACTTTTACGTTGCTTCACTAAAATATACAAAACTGGGCCACTTGATGGTTCTCTTACGTACCTTTTGGCTTGTCCAAGTTTGTGTTACCCCTTGGATATCTCTATGAAGGAGGGTAGGTCAGGACTGTTGGTTGTCTCTCCTTAAGTTTATCAGTGGATAGACCAATGTGTGCAGTCGGTTCGTAGCATGGATGGCATTGGAAGTCCAGCTTTCTTCCTGCTATTCTAACTATTATTAATTCAATGTTTTGATACATAGTGTCCATGGGGCTTCCTTTGTCCCTCAGTCGGTAAGGAAACTGCCAGTAACACAGGAGACTGGGGTTCTGTTCCTGGGTTGGGAAGATCCCCTGGAGAAAGAGGTGGCAACCCGCTCCAGTATTCTTGCCTGGAGAATCCCATGGACAGAGGAGTCTGGGGGCTACAGTCCATGGGGTCGCAAGAGTTGGATAAGACTTACTGTCTAAACCACCACCATCCATACATACTAAAGCATGGTGTTCAGACACAATTTGGGGACAAAAATCTTAACAAAAATCACCTGCTATGTGGATGTAACTATTTTTGAAGTTCAGGTCTCATATGAGAGGTTTTGGTGATTCCAGCTCCTCCTTCCCACTTGCATGGAAGGTCATTGGTGTTGCCAGCTAAATCTAACCATAGATCTAACCATGCTGTCTACCATATTTCCAAATGTAAATGTATGTCCATTATGGCCCAGTGAATGTATTTCCCAACATTAATTGTGATCCCATGGTTATGGAGGGATTCCAAAAACCCATAGATTCTGAGGATCACAAACATTAGGGGATGACCAACGATTGCGTTTCAGGAGGATGAGTGAAGACTGATCCCTAGGCGGCAGTAGTTCACAAGTCACCCAGCAGATGGCGATAGTTCACAGACTTTCAGAGCCTGAGAGCCCTCTAGCCATCATCAGTTTGAAGTCTCTTGAGGTGCTTGAGATGAGGACGAAACAGAGAGGTTCCATAAGTTGCTTCAAATGATTGACTTCTTCCATAGTTAACTAGTTCCACTGAAATGAAAGAAGGCAGCTAATTTTAGCTTTTAACTGTAATGGAAAGAAAAGTCTACAAGCAAGAAGTGAAATCTCTTCTGTAATCTGAGACTTTGATAATATCTTACTTACAATCAAGGCCAATCCCTAATGATAAAAAGAACTGATTCAATAAATTTATCTCTAAAATAAAATGAAATAAAGGGCTGTGAAATTCAGAGAGAATTAGAACAATGGAAGAGTGCGAGATAAAAACTACAAACAACTGGAAATTAAAGTCAGATTTTTCTTGATTGTTTTCACATCAGACATCACCACTGGTCATTCCCTACGTTAATCTGGAGACTGTTTTGGTGATGTTCAAGAAAGTAAAGAATTTAGTTTCTGAGTCTACAGTGATTATGTCTCTTGCTTAAACATTCACTTGGCAATTCATTTTTAAAAACGTGTATTAAGTCTTAGCAGTAAGTAAAATACTGCCCTCGTGGATCTTATATGTGAGAGAATCAGTCCCTGTAAGGAAGTAGAGACTGAAGTAAATAATTATTGTATTAGCCTACATGAATAATGGGCTTCCCTGTAGCTCAGTCGGTAAAGAATCTGCCTGCAATGCAGGAGACCTGGGTTCGATCCCTGAGTTGGGAAGATCCACTGGAGAAGGAAGTGGCAACCCATTCCAGTATTCTTCCCTGGAGAATCCCATGGAGAAAGGGGACCGACAGGCTACAGTCCATGGGGTCACAAGAGTCAGACATGATTTAGTGACCAAACCACCACCACCACATGAATAATATATCTTTAATGTTATATATTAAGAGGAAAAGAGAGGGGCTGAGAGGGCATGGAAGGTGCAGGAGCTACTGTTTGGGACAGGCGACCAAGGAAGCCTTCTCTTCAAGAGAGATTTGAGCAGAACCTTTCCTTGTGGAAGGAGTAGCAGGTGCAAAGGTCCTGGGGTGACAGCAGGCTTGGGATGTTCTACAAGCAATAAGGAATACAGTTACATGAGATGAACGATAAGGAAGTGAGGTCAGAAAGGTAGTCAGTGGCCACAGTCAGATCATGTCCAATCTTGTTCTGGTGAGGACTTAGGGTTTTATTCTAAGTTAGATGCAAAGATATTAAAGTGTTTTGAGCAACAGAATGGTTGGTCTGATTGACATTTTAAATGGGATCACTGACTATAGTGTGTGGAAATCAGCAGAGAAGGAGATGAATAGAGGGACAGTATATTGCTCGAAGGAAAATATATATGAAAAGAAAAGAGAATCAAACCCAAACCATGGAATTTGGGGACCCACAGGTTGTTTAAGGACCCAGCCAAGCTTCCACGATTTCCTGATAAGGAACTATCACCAGATCATATGACTAGTTCTAGGTCACTGTTAGTTGCCATGAGTGTTAGAGTCACGGCACTTTCTGTCCAGCGCTCCTGGCATTTCCCTCCCTCCCCTCTGTGCAGAGACCCCTCTTGCATGCATGACTGGGCCTTTCCATGTAAGAGCAGTGTCACTTCTTACCATCTGATGGTTCGTTTCTCACCCATCTCCTGGGGATTCGTAGCTCCTGTTTAGAGCTGAGGGACTTTTGTTTCCATGATCCCAAGTGGGGACCTTCCACATGAATTTCCTGAGATGCTTCCTCCATCACAAGACTTTATGTCTTTCAGCCGGAAGTTCCAAGATTCTTCTCTTTTCTTGGTGCTTCCAAGAGCACCTTCCGATTATGAACATGTACTGAGTCTTGCTGCATACCCACCTCGTGAAAACCCTGTGCTTAGACTGATGGTGTTCTGTGCAGTCAGACAGTGGTCTAGAGGGACCTGGTTGTAAACCTGATGGAGATTAAGAATCTTTGGGGATCAGTGTTTCCAGATCTTCTGTTGCAGTAGGCCCCTGCAGGATCTTTGTTTCAGATCTTTTTCATGCATGTCTTAAAGCTGCCTGAATGCTCAGCTTTGGTTTTGGTTTTGAATAAGCTATGGTTTTCAACCGAGGGAGATTTGGTCCCTTATAGGGCACCAGGCAGACTCTGGAGATATTTTTGACTGTCTCAGCTGGGGAAAGGTGCTACTGGCACCTTGGAGAGAGAGGCTGGGGATGCTGCTAAACACCCTACAATGCACAGAAACCTACCCTCAAAAACACACACACACACACACACACACACCCCAAAAAGTGATTCAGCCCAAACTATTGGTGGTGCTGAGGCTGAAAAATCCTATTACAAGTCAAAAATAAAATAAGAAAATCTAAGCCTTGCTCAAAATAAAATGGCAATCAGGCTGGAAAATTAACTGACGTTCAGAAAATCAACTTGAGTGAAGAATTTTTCTCAAACTTTTTGGATGGCAGCCCACAGTAAGAATATACAATTCTCATAGCAGCCCAGAGCACACAAATATATCTCGAAATACGTGTGTGTGCGTGCAAACGCCTCACAGAGCAGTACTCATGGATGCTAAATTCAGAGCTTTATGTGTTTCATTTGGTTCCATTTTTGAAAACTGTGGTCAGGTCCCAGTGAGTTATTTTTACTCTCTGCTAATGGGTTTAAAATGTGCAGCTTGAATAATACTGAATCAGATATATACAGAAATTGAATACAGTTTCATATAAACAACATATCAACCCTTTAAGGCATAGAGTGAGGATGGATTCTCTATCAAAGTCACCAAAAAGGATCAGGCCTTAATTCCACAAATATTTTTGCCAAATCTTTGTCAAAGAGAGTTGAGCCAAGCCTTCCCTTCGAAGGTTCAGGATCCAGTCCAGTGAGCAGACACATGGTGGGCAGCATACAGAGGGGCTCTACCGCTTGGGGAGGAGAGTGGTTTGTTTTGTGGATCTGGGAGCTGGGAGGTGGGTTGGCAAAGACTCCATGGTGATGTGTTGTTGGGCATGGCTGGGAAGAGTTGAGTGGGATTTCTCCAAAGAGGATGGGAAACAGAATCCAAGCAAAAGGATTTCTGGATTGAGTGATGAGGGAGATCTTCAGGGGTGCACAGGAGCCCAAGAGACAGAGGGGCACAGAGGGAGAGAGCAGAAACCCCTGCACTCTCTGTTAGTGCGTGTGCGCTCAGCCGTGTCCGACTCTTTGCTACCCCATGGACTGTAGCCCTCCAGTCTCCTTTGCCCATGGGATTCTCCAGGCACAGATACTGCAGTGGGTTGCCATTTTCTCCTCCAGGGGATCTTCCCCACCCAGGGACCTAACTCGAGTCTCTGGTGTCTTCTGCACTGCAAGCAGATTCTTGACCACTGGGCCACCTGGGGCTAATGTAAAAGCATCTCCATTGGCTGTTAACTCTTCTGATCCTCACTGTTTACAGGATCAAGGCCACACCCCTTAGCCCAACATCCAACATCTTCCACGGTCTAGCCCCACCAGCCTCTCTACCTTGCTGCCCTTGGCCTCATAGCATGAGGCCTCCACCCTGGCCGGTGGGTCCTAGCTCCACTCACTGTCCCCAGGAGGCTGCCTGCTCTGTGCTGGTGGTGATTTAGTCACTAAGTCATGTCTGACTCTTGCAATTCCATGGGCTATAGCCTGCCAGGCTCCTCTGTCCATGGGATTCTCCAGGTAAGAATACTGCAGTGGGTTGCCATTTCCTTCTCCAGGGGATCTTCCTGACCCAGGAATTGAACCTGGGTCTCCTGCATTGCAGGCAGATGATTTACCAGCTGAGCTAGGAGGGAAGCTTGCTCTGTCTCTTTCTCTTATTCCCTTGCTCAGCAGATTCTAGATGCTATTTTCTCAGGGTGTACGTTTCAAATCCCTGCAGAAATTCTTCCCTTAGAAAGCGACTCATGGTGAGTCCACTGGATAATTCCATTTAGACAGTGAATTCTCAGCATTGGCGTGTCATGATTTTCTCTCTGGTGGGGAAAGTTTTGTGAGGCTTCAATGCTTGGAGACCCTCAGTGGCACCCCTGGTTCCTCCTCTACTCTCTGTGTCCTGATTTAATCAATATGCCACAATATCTATTTGAAAACCAGACCAGATGACTCTTGTTTCCATTCATTTTGAAAATGTTTCTTGGGCACAGCTCATCTCATGTCTCAGGGAGAGGTCTCGCTTGCTCCTGCCACAGACAGGAGTTTTCAGTGAATTGTTGGGCAGGATTGGAGGTTGGATTGAGGGCCAAAACTAGCCTCCCTTCCCTGATTTAAGACTGGCTTTTATGACAGTATTTACAAGCAGGAGTTGTTTTCATCGTGATGGGACACTAATGGGCCCTCCCTAGCTCAGTTATCACCAACGGTCTCTTCCACAATGTGGCTGTCATCTGGGGCCATGCAAGCTTTGGAGGTGTGAGTTTGCTCAAGATGGTTGAGTGTATTTTTCGTGTGCTTCTCCTTCCAGTTTCTTTGAGATATAATTGGCATGCCACACTGTAAAAGTTGAAGGTGTACAGCAGAATGGTTTACCACAAATACCTCATGAAAAGATTATCACAGTAAGTTTAGTGAACATCTGTCCTCTCATATAGGTACAAAATTTAAAGAAATAGAAAATTTTTTTCTTGTGATGAGAACTCATGATTTACTCTGTGAATAGCTTTCATATATAATATATAGAGTGTTAATTATATTTATGATGCTTACATTATATCACTGGTCCTTATTTATGCTTTAACTGGAAGTTTGTACCTCCTGACTGCCTTCATTTAGTTTTCCCTCCTGCAGTCCCCATCTCTGGTAACCACAGATCTGACGCCTTTTTCTGTGAGTTTGTTTTTCTTTGCTTTGGAAGTAGAATTGACTCACAACCCTGTGTTTCTTATTGATGTGATACCCAACATAGTGATTTCTATGCGTTTCAAAATGAATACCAGTTATGATATGTTCCTGTAGAAAGATGTTACATGACTTAGAGGGTATTATGTGAAATAAGTAAGACAGGGGAAGACAGATACTATATGATCTCATTTATATGTGGACTCTACAAAGTAAAACAAATGAGCAAACATCGCAAAGCAGAAGCAGAGATGCAGACACAGAGAACACACAGGCGACTGTCAGAGGGGAGGGGCGGGCAGGGAGGAGAGAAGTGAGTAAGAAAAGTGAAGAAGAGGCACAAACTTCTATTTGCAGAACAAGCGAATCACAGGTGTGAAATGGACAGCAAACATATTTTTAAATCATTTCTATTTCACCTATGTGCAAAGTTGTTTGAGAAAATTTACACACATACACACACACTCAAACATATTAATTAAAAGATATACTATGATCAGAAACCAAACATGTGACACAGTTGTTATGAGATGAGATAGTTAAGTCCTGGATGTCACTAAACTCTGAATTTCCTATTAGCAAAGATGAGAAAGAAACCAAGTTCTGAGAGAACTCTCCATGTGTGACCAAAGGATGCAAACCAATATTCCAGTGAAAATAATAATTTTTTTTTCTGGATACAATTGCAGGAAGAAATTACCAAAGGAATCATTATATAAGGAATATTGAACAATATCCAATAATGGATACTGACTATAATAGGAAAAGGAGTACATCAAGGCTGTATATTGTCACCCTGCTTATCTAACTTATATGCAGAGTACATCATAAGAAGTGCTGGGCTGGAAGAAGCACAAGTTAGAATCAAGATTGCTGGGAGAAATATCAATAACCTCAGATATGCAGATGACAAAACCCTTATGGCAGAAAGTGAAGAGGAACTAAAGAGCCTCTTGATGAAAGTGAAAGAGGAGAGTGAAAAAGTTGGCTTAAAGCTCAACATTCAGAAAACTAAGATCATGGCATACAGTCCCATCATTTCATGGCAAATAGATGGGGAAACAGTGTCAGACTTTATTTTTCTGGGCTCCAAAATCAGTGCAGATGGTGATTGCAGCCATGAAATTAAAAGACACTTACTCCTTGAAAGGAAAGTTATGACCAACCTAGGCAGTATATTAAAAATCAGAGACATTACTTTGTCAACAAAGGCCCGTCTAGTCAAGGCTATGGTTTTTCCAGTGGTCATGTACGGATGTGAGAGTTGAACTATAAAGAAAGCTGAGCACTGAAGAATTGATGCTTTTGAACTGTGGTGTTGGAGAAGACTCTTGAGAGTCCCTTGGACTGCAAAAAGATCAAAGCAGTCAGTCCTAAAGGAGACCAGTTCTGAATATTCATTGGAAGGACTGATGCTGAAGCTGAAACTCCAGTACTTTGGACACCTCATGTGAAGAACTGACTCATTTGAAAAGACCCTGATGCTGGGAAAGACTGAGGGCAGGAGGAGGATGGCATCACCGACTCAATGGACATGAGTTTGGGGTAAACTCCAGCAGTTGGTGATGGAC
The DNA here is from genome assembly GCA_917880005.1 of Nanger dama. Classification (NCBI taxonomy): domain Eukaryota; kingdom Metazoa; phylum Chordata; class Mammalia; order Artiodactyla; family Bovidae; genus Nanger; species Nanger dama. The sequence continues at coordinate 3,416,045 of CAKJTW010000040.1, forward strand.
AGGGAGGCCTGCCGTGCTGTGGTTCATGGGGTTGCAAAGGGTTGGCCACGACTGAGCAACTGAACTGAACTGACTATAAAAGTGGTTTGAATTGTGGTTTTATAATGAGAAAAAAAATGCTTTGCATGACTCATCTCGGTCTCTCTCTTCTGCCTCCTGATTCTAATTGTAAGATCTGAACCAAGCCCTGTCTGATGCTAAGCCAATTGAAGATTGCTACCTGCACCCCACCCCATCTCCCCACCCCAGTCTCTCCCACACAATCCATTTTTCACTCTCTGCTTTTCTAGATCATTCCCATCAGCATGCAAACATGTATCCTATACTCACAGAAAAGACTTCCTGAACTCCGCAGCCCCTCCACCTACTGTCTCACTTCTCTTTCCTTCAGGCTAGAGTTACTGAAGCATCTACATTCACTGTCACTACTTTTTCCAGCCTCCCATTAACTCAGCTCACCCCCAGCCTGCTTCCAGTCCCATCACTCATGTGAAGAGCACCAAGGACTCCATATTTCCAAGTATAAATTCGCCCCATGAACAGAGAACATGCCATTAAACTTGTTAAAATAATGTTTTAATGATAATGAATGTTTTTATACCTCTGACTATTTTCTTAGGACAAAGTACTAGTAGTATTATAGAATAACAAAATCAGATAACTCAAACATGTGATGAAAGTGAAATTGTTAGCCACTCAGTCATATCTGACTCTGTGACCCCACAAACTGTATAGCCCACCAGTCTCCTCTGTCCATAGGATTTCCCAGGCAAGAATACTGGAGTGGGTTGCCACTTCCTTCTCCAAAGGATCTTCCCAACCCAGGGATCAAACCCCAGTCTCCCACATTGGAGGCAGAGTCTTTGCTCTTTGAGCCGCTAGGGAAGCCAAAACACTTGATATATATCTTGCAGAAAGAGAAGAGCTCTCACTTTTTAAGCCCTGTTATCCTCCTAATGCTATGGACAATGGTCTTCTGTTATTAACAGTCAGTTGAGAATTACTGCTAAACTCCCAGTGAAAACGAATGATTAGATACTTAGAACATTGCCACATAACAGATTAAAGCTGGTCTTTCAACAGACGTTTTATTTTACATTTATCGTGTGCAGAACACCCTGCAAGAAGATTTGGCTCTTATAGACAACATTCAGTCATTCACTCGCTCTCTTATTTAAATGATACAAGCCTGCTGTATATGTAACCCTGCCAGACACTATTGCTTGCCTATCTAAATCATACACTGCCCACTCCACCTCAAGTCCTGAATAGCCCCACAGAATGTTGTCAGTAAATTAGTATTCATTATTCTCTGAAGTTACAAAAGTTCCACATTTGAAATTTTCAGCACACCATGATGAAAATATGGCCTGAGGCTATCCTGCTGGGTTTACAGCCACCTGTCGCATCAGGCTTTGCCTGTGTATCTCCGCCATCCGCAGGTAATAGAGAAGCAGATACCTAACACCTTGGTTTCTGGCCGTCTGCTTATCTTTCCACAGCCCCATTATCTTTAGAAAGGAGGACTCCAGGGGTGAAGGATACAGTGGGTTGTGCTTGGTTGACTGGTTTATGTTCTTCAAAAGACAACTCTCTACAGGGGTTATGCAATTGGCGCCTCCTCTGTGTGTGCGGGCATAAAGATAAAGGAGTCAGGAAAGCTTTGAGGTGAGGGCTCTCGAGGTCATCTGATGCCTGGCATGCCATTCTTGGGCTGTAGTCAAATAAGAGTTTCATGAAGCATGATGAATGGGAAATAACAAACATATGTGCCTATGGCTGGTTCTTTAAAGCCACTGTCTCCCACCACCCCCGCCCCTACCACCATAGAATTGTACCCAGAGATTACTTTCATTCAGGTGAAAGAAAAGAAGCAGAAGGATTGTTTGTGGAACAGGGAGGACTGAAGGAATCCATTCAGCATTCTTGCAGACCCTCCAAGTCCCTGTGTCACCAAGGCTGATGCTGGGGTTTTGAGGATGCTCAATGATTCACACTTCCTCTCCTTGTCCATTTTCTGAACCAGCTGAGAAATAAGAAATACACTCAGAAGATACAGAATGGAATATCTTCCATAATTATGATAAAGGCTGGATCAGAGAACATTGTTTACTCTTCAGGCACAAGCTCCCTTTTGCCCAGTCCAGCCTATGGAATCCACCTCAGGGAAAGTTTGGGCTTGCAGAGAGGTCAGTTTTAATATCTTCCCAAGTCACTGCTTTCCACTTGTCGAGGCGGAGAGGGAAGGTGTGGGTGGGACCCATTTGCCCCCAGTTCCTCCCCACCTTCCAGGTCCTTTGATAGATTAGCTTCACTCTGTTTGGAAATATGGACCAAATGTTTCTACTCAGCATCTGTCTTTACATCTGTAAGGAGATGAAAGGTTGGCCCAGCTTCCAGCAGTATTTCAGGAAACTCTTCTCATGACTGCAGCTTCAGGAGTGAAGAATGAGTGTTCCTTTCTCATCCTTCATAAGAGTGGTTAAGTAAAGGGTCCCAAATACAACCTGGTTCTTATGAATGAAGATGAACTCTGATAAATGATAACTCACATCATCTAGAAGGCTTATATAATATTGAACAAAGTTACAATCCCCAAGGTGTGTAACTTCTGTGCTGAACTAACTCCTTTTTCTTTTTTATCCACGTAAGTGAAATTCCCTAGTTGTTTCTTTTTGAAACTTCTCTTGGAGTAACAGATGCCTGTAATATGTCTAAATCAAAAGGGTAAAGTTTAGGGTCACAGAAAGTTAGTGCCGGCAGGTCATCAAATCCAATCCCATTCCTTATTTTACTGGAAAACATGAGACCCAAGGAGATTAAATGACTCATTCAAGGTCACACAGTCACTTATGTCAGTCTCTTTCCCAATTATTGGTTTCCATGACTAGGGTATTTCCAACTATATCATGTTGATAACATCAGAGAAAATCAGTATAACGTCTATAAAAACAAGCACATAGGTTTTTAAAAAATAAGTCATCCCTTAATATAGAAATTTGTCTTTTGTTTATCAGTTTTCCTCATGGCAATAACCCTTGAACTTGTTTTGTATTCAGTCAGTGGTTTGACTATTCTTGTTATAAATAAATGGCTCTTTTTTTTTTAATGTTCTCTTTTCCTAATTAACAAAGTGCCAAGTGGAGAGAGATAAGTTATGCACTTTAATTACAATAACCCCAGGCTATGGGGAGAATGCTTATCACTGGCTTGGACTATATGTTCTGTGCTCACTTAGAAACAGCACTGGCAAAATCTTCAGAGAAGCAGTGGATTTGAGATCTGAGGTGGTGGGGCCGTTAGAAGACAAGAGTGGGGTCTTCACTCGAGCTGGCTTCATGCTGTACTGCGTCTCGTCCTCTCTCTGCTCATTTCCTTCCTGTTAAAATGGGAAGGGGTGATGACTGTGAGAGACAACCAGAGATGCTGCAGCAAGCACTGGAGTGCAGTATCAAGAGTCCAGAATCATAGGTCAGCTCTGCCACCGATGAGCTGCCTCTCTGGGCGAGTCACATGGCCTCTCTGAGCCTCAGCTTACTCCTCTGTGAAACTGACTAGTGCTTGCCAATCTCCAAGGTCTTTCTACTAAAGTTAAGATGCCTTTGGCTCTAAGACTTTGTTAATTCCACCTTCTTGTCCCACTCTTATCTCACACCCTTTGTTTCCCCAAACTGAGCAGTAACCTCTGGCTTCAAAGAGATATGTTACCTATAGTGTCAAACAGAAGCAATGATTATAGAGACTAAGTAATCGTATTCGTTGAACAAGACATGTCTTATTTTCCTTGTCAAAATGAGCAGAGAATCTGGAGTCATTTGTGTTCTCATCATGGTACCATTTCACAGCGGCAGCAGTGGTCCTTTCCTTCAAGAGTTTCCTTCCTAGGATTAGCTAAGGGGCAGGACGAGGACTCAGTTACCTTCACCCATCCCTGGCTCCACTGTATCCATCTGGCTGAAGGGCTTTATATGCTTGGTGTCGAGACATTTGTATGCTAGAGTATTCTGGGTGTCGAATTAAGGGTCATACGGCCTGCTTCTGGTATTGAATTTTCCACTCATGAGATGCATGACCTTGTATTAAGTTCACATCTCTTCCGTGGCCTGAGTCTCCACATTTATGAAATGGGAGTTTTGGACCCAATGGTCTTCCAACTCTAAACATCTAGTTCTGAGCTGGGGAAAGAGACAGGAATGGTGACAGTCTGGGGGAGAATGTTTTTGGATTGGGGGCAGCATCTCACCACACAAGGATTTGTCCCCAGTATTCCGCCACTTAAACAGACCTGACCAGGTGGGCTAGGACAGGAAAGAGACAGACTGTCACACCATGCCGGGATGCGAGTGTCTCCATGCCTGGTGGACGTCTTAGCTGTTGGCGAATGTGTGAAGCATGAGTTAAATGGAGGATAAGGAGGCATATCAAGAAATCTAAAATATAGTTCCTGCCCTCAGGGCATTCACATCTCAGTTGAGAAACACAAGGATTCCAGAAAGTGTAAATACCATTTTAAATATCCATTGAGTTCATTAAACTATGGCTGCTTATTCTGAGCTCAGGATTAGAGACATATCCGTGGGCGAACAGCCCCACCGAGGAGAAGACGGAAGAATTGTTCTATAGGACTTGGCAGCTCCATCTTTTCTGGAGACACCATTTTTTCCCCCAGAATAATCTGATGTTCTCTTTTTTAAAATATTGCTTGATTTTGGTCTTTGGATGATACACATTCAGCTCTGTCTCTACAGAGTGCATGCAACTGGAAGGGTAGGTAAACCACATATTATGATACAGGAGAGGGGAAATTAGGTGATGTGGAGAAGAGCATTAACCAAAGTCTCGGGTTAAGAAAACAAGTTGTGTTCACGAAACAACTAGTAGACCAGTTTGGCCATTGAGACTTTGGAAGAGGGAAAAAATAGTCAAACTACAGTTTAGAGTCAGATCATAAGTGGCATGTGAGTGAAATTTGCTCAGTCCTATCCGACTCTTTGTGACCCCATGGACTGTATAGTCCATGGAATTCTCCAGGCCAGAATATTGGAGTGGGTAGCCTTTTTCTTCTCCAGGGGATCTTCCCAACCCAGGGATCAAACCCAGGTCTCCCACATGGCAGGTGGATTCTTTACCAGCTGAGCCACAGCAAAGCCCAAGAACACTGGAGTGGGGAAGCCTATCCCTTCTCCAGTGGATCTTTCCCACCCAGGAATCGAACCATGGTCTCCTGCATTGCAGGCAGATTCTTTACCAACTGAACTATCAGAGAAGCCCCACAAGCAGCATAATGTAATCAAAAAGAGACTAAGGATAAAGTTGTTTACTGTCTGTGTGCCTTTGAGCAAGTTATTTAATCTTTCTCAGTTGATATCTCCACATGGTAAAATGTTAGTAATAATACCAATTTATCAGGATTTGGCAAGGGATAATATGCACAAAGAATATATGCATAGCTCCTGGCACAATAAACATGATAAATAAATGTTAATTTTATAAATCCCAGACTCCTCCACAGTGGTTTCTTCTCTTACAGGCAATGGGAAAACAGTGACCAGACAAACCTGGCTTAGGCCAGACCTAACTGAGAAAGTAGTTTTGTGTGTGTGAAAAAGACAGTCTTTTGGTCTTAGTCAAACTGCTTAACTTCCCTGTATTCAGTTTATTTACCTGCAAAATGAAATCTACCAGACTTACACTGCAGGATAATTGTAAAGTTTAGGAATGTATGATGTGAAGCACCCAACAGTCCCTGTCTCTAGGAGAGAGGCGGTAGGTTTTCATAAGCAATGGTGATGGGATAAGGGAGGAAAAAGAGGAGCTGTGATCTCTGTTGTTGTTCAGGGTCTCAGTCATCTCTGACTCTTTGTGACCCCCATGGACTGTAGCACACCAGGCTTCCCTGTCCTTCACTATCTCCCTGAGATTGCTCAAACTCATGTCCATTGAGCTGGTGATGCCATTCCAACCATCTCATCCTCTGTTGGCCCCTTCTCCTCCTGCCTTCAGTCTTTCCCAGCTTCAGGGTCTTTTCTAATGTGTCGGCTCTTCACATCTGTGGCCAAAGTATTGGAGGTTCAGCCTCAGCATCAGTCCTTCCAATGAATAGTCAGGGTTGATTTCCTTTAGGATTGACTGATTTGATCTTCTTGCTGTCCAGGGGACTCTTAAGAGTCTTCTCCAACATCACAATTCAAAATTGTGAATAAATTCTTTAGTGCTCAGCCTTCTTTATGGTCCAACATTCACATCCAGACATGACTACTGGAAAAACCACAGCTTTGACTACATAGACCTTTGCTGGCAAAGTTCTCTGCTTTTTAATATGTTGTCTAGGTTTGGAATAGTTTTTCTTCCAAGAAGCAAACGTCTTTTAATTTCATGGCTGCAGTCACCGTCTGTAGTGATTTTGGAGCCCCCCAAAATAAAGTCTGTCACTGTTTCCATTGCTTCCCCATCTATTTGCCATGAAGTGATGGAACAGGATACCATGATTTTAGTTTTTTGAATGTTGAGGTTTAAGCCAGCATTTTTTCACCTTCATCAATAGGCTGTTTAGTTCCTCTTCACTTTCTGCCATAAGGGTGGTGTCTTCTGTTTATCTAAGGCTATTGATATTTCTCCTAGAAATCTTGATTCCAGCTTGTGCTTCATCATTTCGCATGATGTACTCTGCATATAAGTTAAATAAGCAGGGTGACGATATGCAGCCTTGACATACTCCTTTCCCAATTTTGAACCAGTCCTTTATTCCATATCCAGTTCTAACTGTTGCTTCTTTACAAAAGCATACAGATTTCTCAGGAGGTGGGTAAGGAGGTCTGGTATTCCCTTCTCTTTCAAAATTTTCCACAGTTTGTTGTGTTCCACATAGTCCAAGGCTTTAACTTAGTCACTGAAGCAGAAGTAGATGTTTTCCTGGAATTCTCTTGCCTTCTCTGTGATCCAGTGGATGTTGGCAATTTGATCTCTGGTTCTTCTGCCTTTTCTAAATCCAGCTTGAACACCTGGAAGTTCTTGGTCCACATACTATTGAAGCCTAGCTTGGAAAATTTTGAGCATGACCTTGCTAGCATGTGAAATGTGTGCAATTTTGTGATAGTTTGAACATTCTTCGGCATTGCCTTTCTTTGTTTGGGGTTGGAATGAAAATGAACCTTTTCCAGTCCTATGGCCACTGCTGAGTTTTTCATATTTGCTGGCATATTGAATGCAGCACTTAACAGAATCATCTTTTAGGATTTGAAATAGCTCAGCTGGAATTCCATCACCTCTGCTAGCTTTGTTCATAATGATGCTTCCTAAGGCCCACTTGACTTCACACTCCAGGATGTCTGGCTCTAGATGAGTGATCACACCATCATGGTTATCTGGGTCATGAAGACCTTTTTTGTATAGTTCTGTGTATTCTTGCCATCTCTTCTTAATATCTTCTGCTTCTGTTAGATCCATAGTATTTCTGTCCTTTATTGTGCCCATCTTTGATGAAATGTTTCCTTGATGTCTCTAATTTTCTTGAAGAGATCTCTGGTCTTTCCTATTCTATTGTCTTCCTCAGTTTCTTTGCATTGTTCACTTTATTTAGTTTCCAAGTCGTGTCCGACTCTTTTGCACCACCATGGGCTGTAGCTCTCCAGGCTCCTCTGTCCATGGGATTTCCAGGCCAGAATACTGTTGTGAGTTGCCATTTCCCTCTCCAGGACTGTTCACTTAGGACGGCTTTCTTATCTCTCCTTATTCTTTGGAACTCTGCATTCAGATGGGTATATCTTTCCTTTTCACCTTTGCCTTCTGCTTCTCTTCTTTTCTCAGCTATTTGTAAGGTGTCTTCAAACAACCATTTTGCCTTTTTGCATTTTTTTCTTTCTTGGCGATGGTTTTGATCTCCTCCTGTACAAGGTTACAAACCTCTATCCATAGTTCCTCAGGCTCTCTGTTTATCAGATCTAATCTCTTGAATCTATATGTCATTTCCACTGTATAATCATAAGGAATTTGATTTAGGTCATACCTGAATGGCCTAGTGATTTTCCCTACTTTCTTCAATCTTAAGTCTGAATTTTGCTACAAAGAGTTCATGATCTGAGTCACAGTCAACTCCTAGTCTTGTTTTAACTGACTGTATAGAGCTTTTTCATCTTCGGCTGCAAAGTATATAATTAGTCTGATTTTGTGATCATTGAGATTCTTTAATTCTTAACCAAAGAGCCTGGACATCTATTTTGTAGGCAGTGGGAGTCTGAAAATGTTTTTCCAGATAGAGCATTATAAGATGAAATGCAGAGAATCTTGACATCCGTGAAAATAGTATCTATGTAACAGTGACTAGAATGTGGAGACCCACTTACTGAAGATAAAATCCCTCTCTCTCCATGCGTGTCGTATATTATTTTATTACCATTTGAATTCTTTCCAATGAAATTCAACAATTCTGAAAATATGAAAGAGACAAAGATAAAATCGAGAGTGATGAGGGTGAGAAGAAAGAGACAGGGAGAGAGATAGAAAGATACAAAGATGCAGAGAGACAGGAGAAGGGGGAGCTGTCCCCAGGGGCTCCCTGGATGTTTGTATGTAGACATCTGGCACACAGCTGTGCTGGCTGGATGCAGGTGGCTTGAAAGAATTTGCATCTAGGTGTAAATCTGGCACCAATAGGCTTGAATTTTCAGCTGACATGTGGGCTGCTTTAAATAAAACTAGGAAATTGGTGTGGAGGTGGTGAGAAAAGCTCCACCAAGACATGCCTCATACCTGAGAAGAGGACCTTCCCTGCCGTCTGTGGATCACCTGCTGACCACATGCTCCTCTTCCTAAGATAGGAGAAGATGTCTGGCCAGCAGTGTGCCCACTGAGGAGGCTTCCCACACACCCTTTCTGTCATTTCCTTCAGTTTCGTGGTCAGTCTGCTTGCTATTTTTCTTAGAGGATGGTGAGTTTGCTTTTATGAGAAAGATGTTTGGCTTAGTTTATTCTGAAAGCAGATTTGTCTTTGCGTTCAATTTATGGTTTTAACATCATTTTTCTTTCTTTTTACTAATCATTCAATAACTAATGAGCATCAGTGACCTACAAAAGTGAGTTTATATTGCCAGAGTTTTTACAGCCATAAAGATAAGTACCTGGTTTGTCTGAATTAGGGAAGGCAGCTGGTACCTGTGCTTACCCTAAGCCACCAGGAGTCCCCATGGGGGCGCTAGGGAGCAGCACTTTGAAAGACTCTCAGACCGTGAGGGTAGGGCTTCCTGTGTCTAGCCTAAGTCAGGACTTTCAGATCAGTAGAGTTTTCTGGATGACAGCTGAATAAAACTGTTAGTCCCCCAAGAAACAATAAGCTGTGTTGTCCCCTACAAGTTTTCTCAGCCCACCTTTCAGTTTTGAAAGATCTTCCTGTCCTATGGATGGAAATGGTTGACACCCAACATGTCACATGGGACCCCTTTTTTTCTTGATGTGTTTGCTGTAGTATAGTGTCTCTTTCTTATTTTAAAGAACTTTTAATGAAATATTTCATGATGCTGCTGCTAAGTCGCTTCAGTCGTGTCCGACTCTGTGTGACCCCATGGACGGCAGCCCACCAGGCTCTGCCATCCCTGGGATTCTCCAGGCAAGAACACTGGAGTGGGGTGCCATTTCCTTCTCCAATGCATGAAAGTGAAAAGTGAAAGTGAAGTCACTCAGTCATGTCCGACTCTTAGCAACTCCATGGCCTGCAGCCTACCAGGCTCCTCTGTCCATGGGATTTTCCAGGCAAGAGTACTGGAGTGGGGGTGCCATTGCCTTCTCTGGAAATATCGCATACATCAAAAGTATATTTATACATATATTTGTTTATGCTTTTGTATACTATATAAATGCTCATGGGTATCCAGCACCTACCTTAAGAAATAGAATATTTTAGAGTACTTTCAAAGACCCTGTATGTCAACTTCATTCATAGTTCTCTTCTAACCTTTCCCAGGGGTTTTTGATCATTGCCTTGTTTTTCTTTTCTTTTTAAAAAATATTTATCTGGCTGCATCAAGTCTTAGTTGCAGCACCCAGGATCTTCAGGGCATCATGTGGGATCTTTTTCATTATGGCTCACAGGCTCAGTAGTTGTGGTACATGGGCTTAGTTGCTCCACCGCATGTTGGGTCTTAGTTCCCTCACAGGGATTGAACCCACATCCCCCGTATTGCAAGGTGGATTCTTAACCACTGGACCACTAGGGAAGCCCCCTGCTTTACTTTTCTTAAGAGTTTAAATTACGTACACAGTGGGTCTTCCATATTGATCTGTGGTTGGTTGAAACCATGGATGCAGAACCTGCAGATACTGAGGGCCAGTTGTGCTCCAGCATTTTATATAAAGAACTTGAGTGTCTGCAGATATTGGTATCTGAGTGGGTCCTGTACTCCTAACCCAAAACATACATGTATGTCTGTGTTAGTTGCTCAATCATGTCCAACTCTTTGCAGTCCCATGGACTATAGCCTGCCAGGCTCCTCTGTCCATGGAATTCCCTAGGGAATAATACTGGAGTGGGTTGCCATTCCTTTCTCCAGATCTTCCCAACCTGAGGATCACACATGGGTCTCTTGAATTGCAGGCAGATTCTTTATCGTCTGAGCCACAAGGGAAGTCTGCATATGTGTATGTATCCTTAATAATATATAGTTTTTCTTGCTGCTGATTTTTATGTAGGTGGCATCAAACTGGTATGTTCCTTGGCAATTTGCATTTTTGCATAAAATCATGTGAGATTAAACCATGTTGATGCATTAAATGCCTCAACTAAATGTTCATGTAATGCTTCAACTAATGCCTCGATTAAATGTTCATTCATCTTCCCTGTTACATAGTATTCCACTCCATAGATATTTTAATTCACTTATCCATTCTCTGTTGATAGATATTTAGGGTGTTACTGTTATTATAAATAGCAAATTTGGCAGGTTCTTTTGTACTATTATAAACTACAGTGTTGCAAATGTGTTATGCTCCTGTCTCCTGGTACACATGGGAAAGATTTTCTCCATATTTTGTAAGTGGGAGTGAGATTGCTGGTCAAAAGGTATGAACATTTTCTACTTCATTAAGTATTTCCATGTGTTTTGCAAAGAGAATATACCAGTTTACACATCTAACATCAGAGTATGAGTTTACAGTTTATAATTTTAATTATGAACATTTGATAGCACATATACAAGAGAATTGAAAAATACAGAGCAAGGTTACGTATAGTTTCTATATGTTACAATTACTTTTTTAAGTAGATAAATTAAGGTTTTTAGTTGGAGTTTCAATAGCAAAGTCTCAAAAATTAGTAGAATGTGTGTACATTCTATTATTACTTCTCTGTAATAGAAGATTCTTCTCTTCTTTTACAGAGAAGTAGGATGATATAATAGACCTGAAAAGCACTATGAACCAATTCAACAATTGAGATTTATACAGTTTTCACACAACGGTAGGATACAAATACTGTTCAAGTCCATAGACTATAAACTAGGAGAAACTGGAACATATCCAGGGACATAAAACATGGTGCGAAAATTTCATGGTCTAAAGGTAGCAATACATTTTTTCCAGGCCCTGCTGTGCGGCATATAGGATCTTGGTTTCCCAACCAGCAGGTGAACCCGTGCCCCTGCATTGGGAGTGTAGCGTCTTAACCACTGGGCCACCAAGGAGATCCCCCTTGGCAATATTTTTTATTATCTGATTTTGTCTTTGCCAGTCTTGTTGGTGTAAAATGGCAGCTCTTTCTGCATTTTATAGGCATTTCCTTGATTACTTATGAGATTAAATGTTTTCCGTATTGTTGTGCTCAGTATTGCTTCCTCCTCTGTGCTGAATTCCTTGTGTGTTTCTGATGTATCTCCATCTATTCAGTACAGCTGTGTATGGGCTATGTTAGGATAGAAAAGGGAGCAAAGGCAGGTGCTGACTGCAGGCTGCTGCTTTCTCTATGAAGGTCCCGAGGAATCTGGGAGTGGGCGCTATGGACCCCATTATGCAACTGACACAGAGGCTGGCGAGGATGATGACACATTTGAAGACGACTTAGATTTGGATATTTCCTTTGAGGAGGTAATAAGAAGTCCTGCTTTATAAGCCTGGGTGTTTCTGTTTCCTTGCTGAACAAAGCGGTTTAGTCAATGGACCACGAACATCTTAATTAAGAGTTACTTAAATTGGCTCATTTGCTTCTAAAACGTATTTATTTCCTCTGACTATTAGTCTCCAGGTGATTGTAAATGAATAGTAACTAGATACCAACTATGCCGATGTTCTAAAGTCAGCCTCTGCTTGTTGACTTCACCATTTGGCAAAAGCATATTTAGATTCCAAGCAAGTGAAATTTTATAAAGTCAACATTGATAAGGAAATGAACAATTCCTTGAAAAAGTAATGTGCCTTAATGATGTTGTAATAAAGATAAATCATGTAATATCAGTTTTAGCACTGATTTTCTGAGTAATACAGGAGAAGGTACTTAAAATTCTTGAGCCTGAAGTTCTTTATTCATAAACTGGAGTCAGTACTATTTGCCGTCTCTCCTCCCAAGGTTTTGGGAAATATCAAAATAACTGTAGTTTCATGTATTAGACATCAACCATAAATAAGGCAGTCTAATTACTGTGCTCCATGTTAATCCTGAACTTCTTTTCCTTCTCTCTCTTTAGGTTAAACCACTTCCTGCTATCAAAGAAGGGAATAAGAAATTTTTGTGGAATCCAGGATGGCACCTCGACCGAACCCAGTGACTGTTTCTAGGCTTGTTCCCCCAACCCCAGCATCTCTCCCCACAGCTGCAGTGGCTCCCCAGCCCACCCCAATGGACAGGAAGGGAAAGAATGGTGTGGCTGTGATGCCAAGGCTTTTTGACGTGTCTTGTGATGAAACTCTTTGCTCTGCTGACAGCTTTTGTGTCAATGACTACACCTGGGGGGCTCTCGATGCCACTGCAACCTGGGCAAAGGTGGGGAGAGCTGCTCAGAAGGTAGGTGCCTCGGGGAGGGGGTGGGCACATGGGGTGGGCTGACCCTACAGGGGGCCAGAGAGCAGTACTGCAGTCCACACAAGGTCCCTTCTTGTCCTTTTCCTAAGCCCTTTCTTCCATGTGTTAGTTATTAAACTAGCTGGTTAGCAATACAGGGCAAATGTGAGTCTTCTGTTGCTCCTAGTTGAATAGCAGCCCTATGTGCCAAGCATGTAGTCCTTTTGGAGCAATGCATAAACCATCCCAATGGCACCTTGGGAGTGGGTTTACTGTTGTGACACCTCTTCTACAAAAAATACAGCAGAAACCTGTGCGTGAAGGTTAAGAAGGGTACTAGTTGAGCCAACGTATATTACACAGTTGTACAATGTGAAAGTAGGTATCAGTGGCCTTAAAGCCACTGATTTCTTCTTAGAGTGGCAAGTAACAGTCTCCAAAGATCTGATTTCTCTCTAAGAACTTCAGAAGCTCAGTGCCCCCAGGAATGAGAATCCTAGGGGTAAAGAGTAGAGAAATGAAGGGTAAGCTAGGCTTAGCAGACTATCAGAATTTTTACTTAATGACATCCAAGCAATGACATTGTGTATTGATGTTTTGCATTTGAAGAAGTGAGCAAACAACATTCTTTTCTTTTTCTCTTTTCAGATATTGTTATACAGTATCCTCAGTTCTTTGGTCATTCCTATGTAACCTTTGAACCTTTGAAGAACTCTTACCAGGCATTTCAAATTACTCTTGAATTTAGGGTAAGAAGGATTAATCCTGTTATGAGTGCCTCTTGGACACCTTAACACAGCAATGTGCTGCATCAATGGGAGAAGGAGAAGGGGAGAGGAAGCAGAGGGTAAACCCATTCACAGGGCAGCGAGAACAATGGGCACATTTGCACACTCAAGGGCTGCAGGAAAGGGAGAGTGGGTTGTGTCTGTTACCGAACTGTGGAAATGGCTGGTCTGAAAGTTCCCAGGAGAATGTTTGGGTTCCAGCCATATTGTGCATGTCCACCTAAAAGATGAGAATTACGTTTCCTTCAGCAGATTTGCTGAGGACTTGAGCCCAATTGCTGAGGACTTAAAGGGGTTTCCTGGCAGCTCAAATGGTAAAGAATCTGCCTGCAATGCGAGAGACCAGGGTTCAGTCCCTGGCTTGGGAAGACCACCTGGAGAAGGAAATGGCAACCCACTCTAGTACTCTTGCCTAGAGAATTCCATGGATAGAAGAGCCTTTTGGGCTACAGTCCATGAGATCCCAGAGAGCTGAGCCCAACTGAGTTACTAACACTTTCACACTTTAAGCCTAATAGCTCTGAGAGACTATTCCCTGGGCATAATGTCCTCAAGTCCATCAGATAAAACATAATTCTCAACTCTTAGGTTGTGCTTTTTTTTTCAGTTGACATCCATAATCGTGAGCAGGCCAGGATTTCAGAAGGCATAAATGCATTCTTCATCCCCAAATCCCTTTTAATGGAAGCCCAAACAACCTTCCTTGTTATGTCTGCACCTGCACAGATAGAAAACCAGCTATATGCAACCCTGGCACATGGTGACAGCCCAGTAGATGCTCTTCACTCTGAATCAGCTGCAGTGCCTTCAGCTTAAAGGCATTCTTTTGGGTATCTCAGATGACAAGACTAGATTTGGAGATACGGAAACAAGTCCCCTTTAAGGTCAGAGTGTTGAGAATCCACAAGATGTCTTGTCCCAGTCTAGGGCAGGCAGCATGGATGAAAACCAAACTAGCCCATGGGCTGCTTGTATTGTCTTGTTCTCCTAATGCAAGGAAAGATGCAAATTTGCGTGGGAATTAAAAAAAAAAAAGAAAAGAAAAACTGGAATGGTCTTCGGTAATAATAGAATTTGACAAGGATGAGAGCAGCCCCTGTAGGACTACGGCCTCTGTGCACATGGTTCCCTGAAGCTCTGCTGGTGGGTCCAGGAAGAGTAAAGAGTGGGTCAGATATGGGGCTGCCTTCCTCTCACGTCACTGCCAAATCCTCATACACTGTTTATATTGCTTCCCGTGTTTATTGAAAACGAACTAGAACTATGTACCTGGGAATTAATTGCAGTCTGCTTGCTTGTATATAGGACCTCAGTGGAGATGCTCGAGTTGCGTGTCCATGAGTGTTTGTGGGTGGCCCTCTGTGGAAGAGGAGGTGCTCATTATTCGTGTGGCTTTTGTTTGTTTAATAACAGGCAGAGGCAGAGGACGGCTTACTGCTCTACTGCGGGGAGAATGAGCATGGCAGGGGGATTTCATGTCCCTGGCTATCATCCGGCGCTCGCTCCACTTCAGGTAATTCCAGGCAGAAACGCCTGGAATGTTTAATACTACCCTACAATATGTTTTCCTTTCTGTACTGTGAACAAAACCTATACTCGATTTATAGTGTAAATAAAGGAACTGTGTGTATTATGGAGCCTGGACCAGTCTACTAAATACTAGGGCATCAAGATAGCAGGGTAACCTCTGAAATTTCAGTCTGGAACCTTGTGATCATTCATTCACTCAACAGCAAATGTTTTCTTGAGCCCCCACAGTGTACCTGACCCTGCGGTAGTGCCTGGGGATGCAGCAGTGAGCCAAAGCCCATCAAGTTCCTTCTTTCCCGGAGCTCTGGTGGATGCGATGGGAAGAAGGCTGGGACCTTCTCCTTGTCCCCTGCAGTAGATTCAGCTGACAGCCACGGAGCCCAGAGAGGAGCCCACAGCCTCCTGGAGGTTCCTAGAGACTCAGACCGTATCCTCATCTTCCCTCCAGACTGTGATGGACTGTTTGACTTACCTCCTCTGCCCCGATCATTTGTGTCCCAGTGCAACTTGGAAGCCACCCACCTTTGGTTTCTGTGTGGTTTTCTGGAGGCAGAGTTCTGTGGATGTGCGAGGGTTGTAATCATCCTCACAGAGGTGTACATGGGACTGTTTGATGAGGTCAGCCAAGTGCTTCTCCATGGCTTACTAGTCAAGATCCCCATGGTAACATTCCGTGGCGACCTGACCTTCAACAAGTGACTTAACCTCTCCAACTCTGTGTTACCTCCCGAGGTTCCTATGAGGATTAAATGCATTAATACATAAGAGTACTTAGAGCAGTGCCTGAACCATAGCAAGCACTCAGTAAGCACCAACCATTATTGTTTTTGATTATTTCAGCACCAAAATTACTTTTGGTTAAGAGAGAGAAGACTGTGAAGCATTCCACACGGGGTAGAAAATGCCCTCTGCCCCCTGCATCCTTTGCTAAATGCATTGCTTGATGGGAGGTTGAGTTCAGCTAGTAGGATCCAGGGCAGTGATCCCTAACCTGGTGGGCTCTAACGCTTGGAGGATCTGAAGGACTCCGCCTGCCCGCTGGTTATTTGCTAGTAGCAGCTTTCCATCTCTGCAGCTCCTATTGTATGATTCTGAGATCACCCCCACTAGGTGAGCCAGTGCTGCAGTGCCTCTCCCGATCCATTCCTACCCGCTGAGGATCAGGAGACAAAGGGAGGCCCTGAAGCAGGCTGCAGTCAGTGCACATCCTAGAAAGGACAGCGCTGTGTGTCCTGGCCAGAGTCCCCTCTGACAGCGTCGGGACCCGGAGGGGAGGTGCTGTGGTGGCTGCTCAGAACTTGGCTGGAAGGGGTCAGAATTCTAGATGTGAGGTGTGGCGACCGGAGGGCGCCCAGGACATACGGAGGTTGGGGGAAAAATAAAACAAGAATAATGCAACTGTCTGAGAATGCTCCTTCTCCACCCACACCCGCTCTGAGCCGCAGCTTCCCATGGAAACCACACCTGCACTCAGGCCCAGCTGAACACAGATGGCGGTGCTGCCCTGCTTGCCAAAATAAGTGTGAAGACTCGTTTTGGGGGTGTTCTTTTTTCCAACATTTTATTAATATCACTGAGGCTATCATTTGGGAGTTGTGGGAAGTCCCCAGAGAAATCCCCAGATGCAGAGTGACTCAAGCTCTAATTCTCCTCCCCTTGAATCCATGTTTAGTATCCGGCCTTCTCTGAGAAGGAGAGAGAGGGTCTTAGCTGTCCAGGCTTCTCTGAGTTACAGAGAAAGTCGGGTTAAAGGAGGCCTCACGTTGAAAGGTCCTACAGGCAGATTAAAGACAAGACTGAGGTAGTCCTAGGGAAGAGGCATCTTTCTAAGAAAGTTTTTCTGTATGTGGATTTAAACAGCCCTTGATACCCATAAGCCTAACTCTGAACAGGCTGGCTGGCTCTCAATGAAGCTATTACTGCCCTGGAAATGATGTCCATTGAGTCTGAACACAATAATGAGCTTCCCTGGTAGCTCAGCTGGTAAAGAATCCGCCTGCAATGTGGGAGACCTGGGTTTAATCCCTGGGTTGGGAAGATCCCCTGGAGAAGGGAACGGCTACCCACTCCAGTATTCTGGCCTGGAGAATTCCATGGACTGTGTAGTCAGTCCATGGGGTCACAAAGAGTTGGACACGACTGAGCAACTTTCACATTCACTTTGATCTAAGAGTTTTCTTTCCTTCCCCCACAGGTTTAACTGTGGAACTGGGAGTCGCCATCATTGTAAGTGAGACCAAAATCAAACTCGGGGGCTGGCACACCGTTACGCTCTACAGAGATGGGTTGAACGGGCTGCTGCAGCTGAACAACGGCACCCCCGTGACAGGCCAGTCCCAGGTGAGCACGCGCCTCATTCTTGCACCCTCCCCGCCCAGCACTCGGGAGGGTCCTGCTGCAGAGAGCTGGCATATGGACTCTTTTGCATGGTATACTCAGGCAACCCAGCTCTGCCAGCTTTTCCATTGAAGGTGGGCTTTCAGGGCTCATGTCCATCCCACATCTACTGAGGAGGGGGACTGAATATGCCTACATCGTGGCCCTGGGTGCAGGGACATGCAAGAGGCCTTGTATCCGAAGACATGTTCTTTTTCTACAAGGACATCAAAGCCAGATGTGGAGGAAGGCTCCCATTGGAAGAACTGAAGCCGTTATTAGTGGCTTGCTCTTGAGACAGAGGTGTTGTAATCCTGTGACTTTAGAAAATCATCCTGAAAGGTTCACTTGGTTCAATATGCAGGCATAATCCATTCATCCCCCTTTTTTGGGGCCATGATTATAGGAAGTGGTAAAACAATTTAACTGGTGGGCTACTCAGCGAATCACCTAGGTATTCACATATTTGTCATGCTCTGAGCAATTTTAGGACTGTGTTTAGAATAAACAGTTTGGATTAGCAACCTGCCAAGGAGCCAAGTCTGTAATTATAATCGGGCAGGTGTTTGTATTCTCTGAGGGAAAAAGGAGCAAGAGATCCCTTGTGTATATGTGTGTGGCTTCCTCCTTCCTAGGCTCTTCATATTCTTTGCTGACAAGACAAGTTGTATAAAGGGCCATGACTTGCTACTAAAAAAAAGATAATAATAGAATAAATAAACCTCATCATTTGGATCCCAGCGGTTCCAAAGGAACAAGAATACAAATGTAGTGACTATGAATCCAAGATCATTATACAGATATGCATATATTTCTAAGGAAGGGAAAGAGAGGATCAATGCACTGCAGATGCAATAAATGCCAGAACAATGGGCCTACTGTGGTTAAAAATAAATTTGATAAGAATAAAGAAGCTTTGAACTTGGGTTCAAAATACTAACCTGAATACAAAGTGGAGAAGCTGTAACAGAAGTAACACATGTATAAGTATCATATGGTTTAAAACAAAGAAATTCAATGAAGGCAAGTAAATAGGGCCATATGATAACAACAGGCTAAAGAAATTATAGGTTATATTAATAAAGGCATAGCATCTAGAAAAATGGAGGTGATAATCCTATTCTATTCTGGTGCCTATGTATATAGTTTGCAGCACCCTAACAGTCGGGGAGATCCCCTAGAGCAGGAAATGGCAGCCCACTCCAGGATTCTTGCCTGGAAAGTTCCATGGACAGAGGAGCTTGGTGGGCCATAGTCCATGGGGTCACAGTCAGTCAGACATGACAGAGCGCACACAAAACAGTGATTCTAATCCTCAGATAAAATTGCCTTCAGAGTATATGATTTATTGAATATAATAATTAATTACAAAAGGTATATAGTTTTGTGGATACTGAGGGTAACATCTGCCTCTTTACTACCAGGATTTGCTAAGCAAGTTGTATAAGTCAGACTGCAAGTGTAGAGTGTTTAAGAAACTGTCTTGAGAGGTAGTGATCTGTTTTAAGTCAGAGTTCCCTCCAAACAGATCTGAGTTGACGAGTCCGTGCAAATGATTCATTAAGAAAGGAATCCCATAGGAAACCTGTGATAGAAGGGATTAAAATGAACAAGGGAGGGATGGAAGTCAGTAAGAATGAGATCTAAGGCAAAGTTTACCAGGCTCTGGCATTAGCCTGATCCTACTGGGGAGCTCTGGAGTGTAGGTTGTACCTCAGAGTAGTGCCAACCCAAAGCAAGGGGGTTGGACTTTCACACTCAATCACCCATATTAAAACCTGTTAAGAGCTATGCTGAGGGAATGCAAATTCTAGTACCACCAGTTCTTTTCATAGGCAGGCAATACAGGCTTCAGAGACCCAAAGGTAACCCTCATTAGAGGAAGATAAAGGCTAGGCTCAAAGACTATTGTCTGGGATGTTGTGAAGGGAGCCTCAGAGGAGCTATTCACCCCTATGGTGCACTTAATGCTCCAGAAAAGAAGGAAAGGATTTAGCTGTTGGGCTCTTGCTGTGGTCCTGGGTCAGGGAATGGGGTCAGAGGGATGGGATGAGGTGAGGATGGGATCCAAAAGAAGTAAATCCTGAGGATCTTGATGAAATAAGCCAACCAGGCACTCAATTCACCTAACAAAAAATGTAAATAATTAATCTTTAAAATCCACTGTAAGTACTTCGAAGCTGCCTAGCTCACATTTAATACACTATTTATAAATGATTCTTACCTAGTCATTAGAAAAGATAAAGCAATGAACAGATGTTTTACTTATTGATAACAAAAGTATGAAGGGTAAAGATTACATTTCAGTGGCTTACATTCTGGAAATTTTATAACTACTGGCAGCATGCCTTTACCCAGCCCTTCTCTATACCCTTTAATCCAAACAAATGAGATATTTCTGCAATAAAAAACAAATAACCAAGAGCACCTTAATTTTGTCCCACTTCATGTTCAACTCTGTATTTTATAACCTCAAAACCTACAATCCAGATTGTGGTTTAGTCTAAGATTGGAAATGTCCCTTCTTAGCTGTAATAAGACTTTAAAAAAATGATTCCATGAGCAAATTTCAAAATATTTTGCAACTCAGTCTTGGCAGTTTTCCTCTCTCTCACAAATGCCTCTTGCAGGACATAGTATAAAGGTGACCGGGATAGGAAAAGGATACATGTTAGCCCATGTATACACAAAATTAGTATTATCACCTTTTGAGACACAGAATAGTCCTATGGCCCATCCAAGATACACAGTAAATTGGTGTCAGGACTGGAAAAAGAAAGTTTGTTTTGGATGCCCAGCACGATACACTGCCTGTTGGCTTACTCTTGGCTTTGACTGACCTTCGTTTCCCTTCGAGGCATTCCAAAGTCATCCCTTCTCAAAACACAGCTCTCTGAGTTTCCAGTGCTAACTGTGGGTTTAACTTTCCAGTAGGACAATGACTTAAAGATAAATATGGGTGGAAGAAAGTCCATAAATTGGATGTATGGATATCCATGGGCTTCCCTGGTGGCTCAGACGGTAAAGCATCTGACCGCAATGCAGGAGACCCGGGTTCGATTCCTGGGTGGGGAAGACCCTGTGGAGAAGGAAATGGCAATCCACTCCAGCACACTTGCCTCGAAAATCCCATGGATGGAGGAGCCTGATAGGCTACAGTCCATGGGGTCGCAAAGAGTCGGACACGACTGAGCGACTTTAGTTAGTTAGTTATGGATATCCATATACATCCATATATATATGATGAATAGATAAAGAAGATGTGGTAATATATAGCTTCCCTGTTGGTTCTGCTGGTAAAGAATCTGCCTGCAGTGCCAGAGACGTGGGCTTGATCGCTGGATTGGGAAGATCCCCTGGAAGAAGGAAAGTCTACCCCGTAGTATTCTGGCCTGGAGAATTCCATGGACTGTGTAGTCCATGTGGTTGTATGGAATACTGCTGCTGCTGCTGCTGCTAAGTCACTTCAGTTGTGTTCGACTCTTGTGCGACCCCATAGATAGCAGCCCACCAGGCTCCTCCGTCCATGGGATTTTTCCAGGCATGAATGCTGGAGTGGGTTGTCATTGCCTTCTCCAATGCATGAAAGTGAAAAGTGAAAGTGAAGTCATTCAGTCGTGTCCAACTCTTAGCAACCCCATGGACTGCAGCCTACCAGGCTCCTCCATCCATGGGATTTTCCAGGCAAGAGTACTGGAGTGGGGGTGCCATTGCCTTCTCTGTATGGAAAACTGCTCAGCCATAAAATGAATGAAGTTCCGTCATCTGCAGCATCACAGATGGGCCTAGAGATCATCATACTGGCACTGTATTGCATCTTAATCATGTCCCTCATCTGATGTGTTTTAGCTTTTGACTTTGTTTAGTGAGTTATGGTTTCCGTCTTTCTTAAAGGGCCAGTACAGTAAAATTACCTTCCGGACACCTCTCTATCTTGGTGGCGCTCCCAGTGCTTACTGGTTGGTGAGAGCAACAGGGACAAACCGAGGCTTTCAAGGCTGTGTGCAGGCACTCACTGTTAACGGGAAGAGATTGGACCTGAGGCCCTGGCCGCTGGGGAAAGCGCTCAGTGGGGCCGATGTGGGTAAGTGGTTGAAAGTGAGAGGTCTGCTCCTGCATGTTGCTTTCTGCTTTGGGTCAAGGATGGTTAATACAGAGCTTCAGGAGGGAGGTGAGCTGACGAGTGAGGCTGGTGCTCTGCAGACCTGATGACTTTGAATCTGAACACCAGGACGTGGTAAATAAGACCACGGGTGCTCCGAACCCTCGGTTGCGTTGGCCTCCTTCCTGAAATGCAGTCTGGTCCAATATGACAGGGCAACGAGAGTTGAGTCCTCCTACCCTTCTTCATCCAGTCCAGTGGAAAAACCAACACAGTAACATGGAAAGATCTTTTTGTATGCCGTCTGCTTCTAAAAAGAAGTCACAGTCTAATTTTGACCATTGTGCCAAAGGCATTATTGTAGCCCTCTCGTTTACTCTTCATTGGAGAAGGAAGTGGCAGCCCGTTCCAGTGTTCTTGCCTGGAGAATCCCAGGGACGGAGGAGCCGGTTGGCTGCCGTCTATGGGGTCGCACAGAGTTGGACACGACTGAAGCAACAGCAGCAGCATCTACTCCTCACAGTGACTCTGGGAAGTAGAAGTTATTACTACGTTTATTTTATACAAGAAGGCACTGGGGCTTGTAAAAGTTGAAGAAATTACCCAAAATAGGGCAGAACTAGGTTTGTGGATTATTTTTTTCTATTTTTTAAAATTAAGACTTGATTGAGTAGTTTAAGGTTCACAGCACAATTGACAGGAAGGTGCAGAGATTTCCTATATGCCCTTTGTCCCCACACATGTATATCCCCTTCTCCCAATATCAACATCCCCCATCAGAGTGTTTCTGATGTGCAATAAGGTGATTTTGTTATACATATATACAGTAATTTGCATTTGTTAATCCCAAACTCCTAATCCATCCCTCTCCCACCCTTCTCATCCTTGGCAACCACAAGTCTGTGCTCTGTGAATCTGCTTCTGTTTTCTAGATAAGTTCATTGTTTTGTGTCTTAGAATCTACCTATAAGTGATATCATATGGTATTTGTCTTTCTCTGTCTGACTTACTTCAGATGTATCATATGTCTGGTTTGATAATCTCTAGGTCCATACATGTTGCTTCAGATGACTGAACTTCTTTCTTTTTATGACTGAGCAATATTCCATTGTATATATGCATACCACATCTTCTTTATCTATTCATCTGCCTTTGGACATTCTGGGTTTTTCTATGTCTTAGCTTCTGTAAATGGTGCTGCTATGAACAGAGGAATGCATGTATCTTTTTGGATTACAGTTTTGTCCAGATATATGCCCAAGAGTGGGATTACTCAGTCATATGATAGCTCTATTTTCAGTTTTTGAAGAACCTCTATACCGTTTTCCTAGTAACTGCACCAGTTTATATTCCCACCAGTAGTGAAGGAGGGTTCCCTTTTCTCCACACTCTCTCCAGTATTACTGTTTGTATACATTTTAATGATTGGTCCATTTTTAATTGGGTTGTTTATTTTTGTATTATTGAGTTTTAAGAGTTCTTTATATATTTTGGATACAGTTCTTCATCAGATGCATTTTTGCAAATATTTTCTTCCAGTCTGGTTTGTCTTTTTAGTCCCTTGACATTGTCTTTCAGAGAGAAGTTTTTAATTTTAATGAAGTTATCTTATCAATTATTTCTTTCACAGATTGTGCCTTTGGTATTATATCACCTTACCGAAGGACATCTAGGTTTTCACCCATGTTATCTTCTAATGTTTGCATTTAAGTCTGTGATCCATTTTGAGTTAATTTTTGCAAAGTTTGTAAGGTCTGTGTCTAGATCCATTTTGTGTGTATGTGATTGCCCAGTTGTTCCAGAACCATTTGTTGAAAAACCTTCAGTTCAGTTCAGTTAAGTTGCTCAGTCGTGTCCCACTCTTTGCGACCTCATGAATCACAGCACGCCAGGCCTCCCTGTTCATCACCATCTCTCGGAGTTCACTCAGACTCATGTCCATCAAGTCAGTGATGCCATCCAGCCATCTCATCCTCGGTCGTCCCCTTCTCCTCCTGCCCCCAATTCCTCCCAGCATCAGAGTCTTTTCCAATGAGTCAACTCTTCGCATGAGGTGGCCAAAGTACTGAAGTTTCAGCTTTAGCATCATTCCTTCCAGAGAAATCCCAGGGCTGATCTCCTTTAGAATGGACTGGTTGGATCTCCTTGCAGTCCAAGGGACTCTCAAGAGTCTTCTCCAACACCACAGTTCAAAAGCATCAATTCTTCGGCGCTCAGCCTTCTTCACAGTCCAACTCTCACATCCATACATGACCACAGGAAAAACCATAGCCTTGACTAGACGGACCTTAGTCGGCAAAGTAATGTCTCTGCTTTTGAATATGCTACCTAGGTTGGTCATAACTTTTCTTCCAAGGAGTAAGTGTCTTTTAATTTCATGGCTGCAGTCACCATCTGCAGTGATTTTGGAGCCCCCAAAATAAAGTCTGACACTGTTTCCCCATCTATTTCCCATGAAGTGATGGGACAGGATGCCATGATCTTCATTTTCTGAATGTTGAGCTTTAAGCCAACTTTTTTACTCTCCTCTTTCACTTTCATCAAGAGGCTTTTTAGTTCCTCTTCACTTTCTGCCATAAGGGTGGTGTCGTCTGCATATCTGAGGTTACTGATATTTCTCCCGGCCATCTTGATTCCAGCTTGTGTTTCTTCCAGCCCAGCACTTCTCATGATGTACTCTGCATAGAAGTTAAATAAGCAGGGTGACAATATACAGCCTTGCCATACTCCTTTTCCTATTTGGAACCAGTCTCTTGTTCCATGTCCAGTTCTAACTGTTGCTTCCTGAGCTGCATACAGATTTCTCAAGAGGCAGGTCAGGTGGTCTGGTATTCCCATCTCTTGAAGAATTTTCCACAGTTTATTGTGATCCACACAGTCAAAGGCTTTGGCATAGTCAATAAAGCAGAAATAGATGTTTTTCTAGAACTCTATTGCTTTTTCCATGTTCCAGCAGATGTTGGCAATTTGATCTCTGGTTCCTCTGCCTTTTCTAAAACCAGCTTGAACATCAGGGAGTTCACGGTTCACGTATTGCTGAAGCCTGGCTTGCAGAATTTTGAGCATTACTTTACTAGCATGTGAGATGAGTGCAATTGTGCAGTAGTTTGAACATTCTTTGGCATTGCCTTTCTTTGGAATTGAAATGAAAACTGACCTTTTCCAGTCCTGTGGCCACTGCTGAGTTTTCCAAATTTGCTGGCATATTGAGTGCAGCACTTTCATAGCATCATCTTTCAGGATTTGGAACAGCTCCACTGGAATTCCATCACCTCCACTAGCTTTGTTCATAGTGATGCTTTCTAAGGCCCACTTGACTTCACATTCCAGGATGTCTGGCTCTAGATGAATGATCACATCATCATGATTATTGGGTCTTGAAGATCTTTTTTGTACAGTTCTTCCATGTATTCTTGCCACCTCTTCTTAATATCTTCTGCCTCTGTTAGGTCCAGACCATTTCTGTCTTTTATCGAGCCCATCTTTGCATGAAATGTTCCCTTGGTATCTCTAATTTTCTTGAAAAGATCTCTAGTCTTTCCCATTCTGTTCTTTCCCTCTATTTCTTTGCATTGATCACTGAAGAAGGCTTTCTTATCTCTTCTTGCTATTCTTTGGAACTCTGCATTCAGATGTTTATATCTTTCCTTTTCTCCTTTGCTTTTCACCTCTCTTTTCACAGCTATTTGTAAGGCCTCCGCAGACAGCCATTTTGCTTTTTGCATTTCTTTTCCATGGGGATGGTCTTGACCCCTGTCTCCCGTACAATGTCACGAACCTCATTCCATAGTTCATCAGGCACTCTATCTATCAGATCTAGGCCCTTAAATCTATTTCACACTTCCACTGTATAATCATAAGGGAATTGATTTAGGTCATACCTGAATGGTCTAGCGGTTTTCCCTACTTTCTTCGATTTCAGTCTGAATTTGGCAATAAGGAGTTCATGATCTGAACCACAGTCAGCTCCTGGTCTTGTTTTTGTTGATTGTATAGAGCTTCTCCATCTTTGGCTGCATAGAATATAATCAATCTGATTTCGGTTTTGACCATCTGGTGATGTCCATGTGTAGAGTCTTCTCTTGTGTTGTTGGAAGAAGGTGTTTGCTATGACCAGTGCATTTTCTTGGCACAACTCTATTAGTCTCTGTCCTGCTTCATTCTGCATTCCAAGGCCAAATTTGCCTGTTCCTCCAGGTGTTTCTTGACTTCCTACTTTAGCATTCCAGTCCCCTACAATGAAAAGGACATCTTTTTTCGGTGTTAGTTCTAAAAGGTCTTGTAGGTCTTCATAAAACCGTTCAGCTTTGGCTTCTTCAGCATTACTGGTTGGGGCATAGACTTGGATAACTGTGATATTGAATGGTTTGCCTTGGAAACGAACAGAGATCATTCTGTCGTTTTTGAGATTGCATCCAAGTACTGCATTTTGGACTCTTTTGTTGACCATGATGGCTACTCCATTTCTTCTGAGGAATTTCTGCCCACAGTAGTAGATACAATGGTCATCTGAGTTAAATTCACCCATTCCAGTCCATTTTAGTTCACTGATTCCTAGAATGTCAACGTTCACCCTTGCCATCTCTGTTTGACCACTTTCAATTTGCCTTGATTCATGGACCTGACATTCCAGCTTCCTATGCAATATTGCTCTTTACAGCATCGGATCTTGCTTCTGTCACCAGTCACATGCACAACTGGGTATTGTTTTTGCTTTGGCTCCATCCCTTCATTCTTTCTGAAGTTATTTCTCCACTGACCTCCAGTAGCATATTGGGCACCTAATGACCTGGGGAGTTCCTCTTTTGGTATCCTATCATTTTGCCTTTTCATGGGGTTCTCAAGGCAAGAATACTGAAGTGGTTTGCCATTCCCTTCTCCAGTGGACCACATTCTGTCAGCCCTCTCCACCATGACCCAGCCGTCTTGGGTTCCCCGACAGTCATGGCTTGGTTTCACTGAGTTAGACAAGGCTGTGATTAGACTGACTAGTTTTCTGTGAGTGTGGTTTCAGTGTGTCTGCCCTCTGATGCCCTCTTGCAACACCTACCATCTTACTTGGGTTTCTCTTACCTTGAGCTTGGGGTATCTTTTCACGGCTGTTCCAGCAAAGCACAGCTACTGTTTCTTACCTTGAACGATGGGTATCTCCTTACGGCTGCCTTCCTGACCTTCAATGTGGGATAGCTCCTCTAGGCCCTCCTGCGCCTGCGTAGCCACTGCTCCTCAAGTTGAACCTCCCGGCCACCAGCCCTGGCCTCGGGCGTGGGTGGCTCCTTTCAGCTGCCACCCTTGGCCTCAGGCTCGAGCTCGGGGTGGCTCCTCAGGGTACCGCCCCTGGCCTCGGGCATGAGGTGGCTCCTCCCAGCTGACACCCCTGGCCTCATGCTCCCGGTGTCTCAGCGTCACCACCCCTGGCCTCGAGCGCAAGGTGGCTTCTTCTGGCCGCCCCTGACCTCGGACGCAGGGTATCTCCCCCAGCCGCCCTTGACCTTGGACACTGGGTGTCTCCCCTCAGCCGCCCCTGGCCTTGGACGTGGGGTAGCTCCACCCAGCCGCCGCCCTGACCTCGGACACGGGGTGCCTCCTCCCCTGCTGCTACTGACCTCGGACATGGGGTGTCTCCTCCCAGCTGTCGCCCCTGACCTCAGAAGCGGGGTAGCTCCTCCCGGCCGCGGCCCCTGACCTTGGACATGAGGTGCCTCCTCCCTGCTGCCCCTGACCTCAGACGTGGGGTAGCTCCTCTCGGCCACGCTTAGTGCGCCGGCCCGGCTCTCGCCGCCGCCCGCGCTTGGTGCGCCGGCCCGGCTCTCGCCGCCACCCGTGCTTGGTGCGCCCGGCCCGGCTCTCGCCGCCCGCCGCGCTTGGTGCGCTGGCCTGGCTCTCGCCGCCGCCTGCGTAGGGGTATGGAATAACCTAAGATTGCTTTTAAAGCAATGAGGACGTTTCTCCCATAACTGAAGATAGCTGATAGGTAATTTTAAGGTTGGTTAGTTCAGTGACTGTTTTAGTTGGTTAGGGCCACTGTAACAAAATACTGCAGTTGGACACGACTGAAACGACTTCGTAGTAGTATTAGTAGGCGATTTAGAGAACAGAAATTCATTTTCTCACAGTTCTGGAGGCTAGAAATTCAACATCAATATGTTGGCAGGTTTGGTTTCTCCTGAGGCCTGTCTCCTTGGCTTGTTGATGGCCATCTTCTCATGGTGTCCGCATGTGGCCTTCAGTCTGTGCTTGACTCCCCCACCAGTCAGATTGGAGTAGGGCTCACTCACATGACTTCATCTGAACCTTAATTACCTTCCAAAGGTAGTGTCTCCAGATATAGTCCCATTGGGAGTCAGGGCTTCAACGTATGAATTTGGGGAGGACATGGTTCAGTCCCTCATAGTGACTCAGTAATGTCAGATCTCTGGGTTGGTGTCTCTGTGGTTCTCTTGTTTCTCACTCAGAATCCTAAGATGGTGCCACAGCTCTGAGCATCACATCCTCATATGACATTCTTGTGGCAAGATATGGCAAGTCCTTTTCTTGGGCCTCTCTGTTCTCCATCTTCAAGATGTTCTTTTGAAAGAATGCGTGATGAATATCACATACCTGCCACCCTAGATTCTACTGTCACATTGGCTACATTTGCTTTATGCATGGGCTTCCCTAGTGGCTCAGCTGGTAAAGAATCTGCCTGCAGTGCAGGAGACCTGGGTTCGATCCCTAGGTTGGGAAGATCCCCTGGAGGAGAGCATGGCAACCCACTCTAGTATTCTTGCTGGAGAATTCCATGGCTAGAGAAGCCTAGCAGGCTGTAGTCCATTGGGTCACAAAGAGTTGGACATGCCTGAGCCACTAAGCACGCATGCACACACGCTTCTCCACGTATGATCCTATTCCACCCTCTCTCCATTCCTGGATCAGAGCTATTTGGTACTCATAACTCCAGGTACAGCTGATCTATTTTGTTTCCTTGTTTTATAGCTGATTAGCTGAGCACATGCTACTTATAGCCACCATTTGGAATAACTTTATTCTCCTCAAAAGAAACGCTGTGACAAACCTTGACAGCATATTAAAAAGGAGAGATATTACTTTGCCAACAAAGGTCCATATAATCAAAGCTATGGTTTTTCCAGTAGTCATCTACAGATATGCGAAATGGACCATAAAGAAGGCTGAGTGCCAAAGAATTGATGCTTTGGAACTGTGGTGTTGGAAAAGACTCTTGAGAGTCCCTTGGACTGCAAGGAGATCAAACCAGTCAATCCTAAAGGAAATCAGTCCTGAATATTCATTGGAAGGACTGATGCTGAAGCTGAAGCTCCAATACTTTGGCCACCTGATGGAAAAAGCTGACTCATTAGAGAAGACCCTGATGCTGGGAAAAGACTGAAAGCAGGAGGAAAAAGGGACGAGAGAGGATGAAATGGTTGGATGGCATCACCGACTCAATGGACATGAGTTTGAGTAACTCTGGGAGATGGTGAAGGACAGGGAAGCCTGGTGGGCTGCAGTCCATGGGGTCACAAAGAGTTGGACATGACTGAACGACTGTAGGTACTACAGTAGGTGCTATGATTAGCCTCAGTGTTTACAGATGAGAGCTGGTGCTTCAGAACAGTTAAGTAACTTGCCTAAGGTCACACAGCTAGTAGGTGGTAAAGCTGATGAATGGTGACCTCAGCAATTCTGGCTCAGTGTCTGCCCTCTTAACCACATCTGCCACATCAAAGCCTCCTGAACTGGCTTCACATTGCTTCCTTCTACTTTTCTCACTCCTAAAAGTTATACCATTATTAAAACTACAAACGATCAAGTTTACTTGGAAAGGAAAAGATTACTTCCTTCTTGTTATTCCCTATGTTACTTTTCCCCTCAGTTGATCACTTAGTCAAGCAAACAGTCAACAGTAATAACTAGAACTATTATAAAGGCACCCAATGTGGTAATGTAGGAACCAGCAGGCCCATCAGAAGTCTCCTGTGGTACAGAAGGGTCTGAACTCTGAAGGTGGGTTGCCTGGACTTAGTAGATCAAATCCAGGTAGTTAACTGGTTTGGGACTCAATACCCCATCTTTGAGATTCCCTGGTGGCTCAGATGGTAAAGAGTCTGCCTGTAATATAGGAGACCCAGGTCAGAAAGATACCCTGAGGAAGGGAATGGCTACCCACTCCAGTATTCTTGCCTGGAGAACCCATGGACAGAGGAGCCTGGCGGGCTACAGTTCATGAGGTCGCAAAGGTGATACCACTGATACTACAAACAGTAGAGTTTACTTGAAAGAAAAATATTACTCTCCTCTTGTTATTCCCTATGTTTCTTTCTCCAGCTGAGCAACTAATGCTTTTGCCTCATCTATAAACATAACTGCATTATAAGAGTATCTTGTCTAGATGAGTCATGGTGCATATAGAGTACTTAGAATAAAGCTTCGGATATAGCAAATATGTTGTAAATGTTTCCTGTTGTTAATATTATTATTAATAATAATAATGTGGCTTCAGTTTATTAATAACAATAATCACAGGGTATAAGTGGTTCCTTTTTTCTTCATTCAACTTTCAGGGAAATAGCCCTGAAGGACAGGGCTGTAGAAACCTCTGACAAGAAGTTAAGTTGCAAAGTTGAGCAAGGGCCAATTCCTGACAGCGTTTTAAATTCTACAATACCAACCTCTCCGTTGAGTGGATAAGCTAGGAGGGTCCACCTTGCAGGCTCTGGGCTCCCTGGGCAGAGCTTTGGGCTTATTATTATATGAACATTAATGGCAGGCATTGGTCACATGACCTTTTTCATTTCTTCCCAGTATTTTTTTCCCTGTGATAAAACAGGGCTAGCTATCCTTTCTCACCCTCCATATTTGCTTCCCTTGGAGTGTGTTCTGTTGAAGTCCAAGTTCCTGTAAGTTAATGTGGTCTCAACGCAGTGGAGACTGGGCTCTTGTAAGCAGCGGTAATTTCTGGTGGAGATGCAGGCTTCTGGAAGAGGGTGAAGACAGTTGCAAGTCATGGCTCCTCCCTCTGATGTCTTACTTGGCATTGCTGTCTTCAACCTCAATGTTTTCTCTGTCCCTCTTCTACTGCCCCCTACACACTAAACCCATTTCCAGGGGGCCTTTCATTACTTAACCCATCTCACCTCATCACCTTCATTAAATTTTTCCCAGTTAGTGGATTCTCTCTGAACTCACATTTTAGAATAGTCAGCAATCTCAGCAAAATTTTGCAAACTTTGGCCCAGTGTTTTCTTTTATTATTTCCACCCCAAATCTCCAACCTAAACCACCACCACTCACTTTTTCCAGTCCCATCTTGGATCCCCACACCCTGCTGTGTCATGCAGCCAACTCCCCAGATTATTTGAGATTCATGAAGTCTGCAGGGGCCATGGGTCACACTGTGGTTTATTACCCTCTTACTCTTTTTCCACTCAATAAATACTTAAGCTCCTGCTTAGTGCTGGTCACAACTCTAGATGCTTAGGATAAAGGAGTGAACAAGACAGGGTCCCAGCTCATTCCTCCTATACTTGCCATGCACGTGTGTGTGTGCGCACGCGTGCGCTAAGTTGCTTCAGTTGTGTCCAACTCTGCAACCCCATGGACTGTAGCCTGTCAGGCTCCTCTGTCCACGGGATTCTCCAGGCAAGAATACTGGAGTGGGTTGCCATTTCTTCCTCCAGGAGATGTTCCCGACCCAGGGATTAAACCTGTGTCTCTTATGCCTCCTGCACTGGCAGACAGGTTTTTTTACCACTGGCACCAACTGGGAAGCCTGTACCTGCCATGAGGAGGGACCAAATTAAATAATCATCACTCGAGAAATGTAAAATTACAATTTGGAGTCAGTGTTACAAAGGGAAAGTGCGATGCTAATGTATTATAGGGGGATTTATGGGGTGGGGGTCAAGGAAAGCATTTCTGAAGATGTAATGTGAAGTTGATATCTCAAGTAAGAGTAGAAGTTAGAAAGCAGAGATGAGAGGGAAGTGCGTTCCAGGCTGAGGAAATGGTCTGTCCCAGTGGGAATGCGTTTGTGGGGCTGTGGGTCTCATGATCTAGTTTGTGGTTTGGAAAGATCCCTCTGACTACAGAC
Organism: Nanger dama; assembly: GCA_917880005.1. Taxonomy (NCBI): domain Eukaryota; kingdom Metazoa; phylum Chordata; class Mammalia; order Artiodactyla; family Bovidae; genus Nanger; species Nanger dama. The sequence continues at coordinate 3,447,910 of CAKJTW010000040.1, forward strand.
AGCTTATTGAAAGGGGTCTTCCTTCATGGGGGTGCGTGTAGGCCAGGTGGGAGGCTGGCAGTTCAGATCAGAGATGACGGGATTTGATCGAGGGTGAGAGGAATGGCAGGCTTGTCAGATCTTTAGGAGAGGAAATAGACAAACCTCGTTATCAGGCTGGGTGGGAGACGAGGGGCAGGGAGGCTGCTCCTGTCCACGTCTGCTTAGTGTCTTCCATTCCGCCCTCTCTGTCCTCCACGAGGACCTCATCTCTTTCCTGCCCCTCCCTTCATTGTCTTGCATAAACCCACACAGCAGCCGGTGTATAGTAGGTGTCGGTGTCAGTTACTTTATGTGTTGGTGCCTATACGCATGGTCTTGCAACTCCTTCCTCATGCTCTCAGAGTTGAGCGTTCTCTCTAAAACTAACCTGTTCATCTGCGCTCTGCACCCATCCTTCCCTATATTCCTGGGACCTTGGTGCCAGGATTGTTACTTCTCAACAACCCAAGGTTTCTTAACCTTCTATGTGTCACGAGCCCTTTGGCAGTCTGGTAAAGTCCATGGAACCTTCTCAGAAGGATGTTTTCAAATGCAGAAAATAGTATGCCTGATAAGAAACAATTTTATACTGAAATAAAACTGTATAATAAGTTTCGTTAGTATAGTGCTGCATGTTTCTTTTTTTAACGAGCACTTTTAAAGAGATCTTTAAAATTTATTTATTTTTGGCTGCGCTGGGTCTTTGTTGCTACATGCGAGCTTTCTCTGGTTGCGGTGAATGGGGGCAACTCACTAGTTGTCGTGCATGGCCTTCTCATTGCGGTGGCTTCTCTTGTTGTGGAGCACAGGCTCCAGGAGGCACAGGCTCAGTAGTTGTGGGTCATGGACTTAGTTGTTCCCTGGCATGTGGGATATTCCCAGACCAGGGATCAAACCCATGTCCCTGGATTGGCGGATGGATTCTTAACCATTGACTCCCTATATGATTCTTTATAAAGCATTAAAAACATGATTCTTCAATGGTGGGTGCAATAACTACCATGCTTTCAAAGGAGTGATGAGCATAAGTGAGATTTTGTTTTTGTTTTTGTTTTTTTTTATAAGTGAGATTTTGAAATACCTGCAATAATACCTCCCTGAGCTTCTGGGACCCCACCTTGTCTGGATCCCTCTGGGTGCTTTGTTCTCACTTTGTCTTCTCTGCTGGCTCCTCTCCCTTCCCTGGTGCTGTGGGAGTTCCAGGGGCCCTTCCATCCTGTCTTCTGTCAGAGAGCCCATCTGTTCTTGGTTTCAGGCTCACCCCCAAGTGGCTGCTGTCCCACCAGCCCTCAATTGTGTGCAGGATCTCTTCTTGCCCTGGTGCCCAGCAGCACACACTTCCACCATCACCTTATGTTTTAAGTGAACAAAAGACAGCTTCTCCTCCACTCCCCAGAAGCCCGGTCCTGTCCCCAGCCTCCCTTATTTCTTTCCTCTTGCCTCTTTCCTTTCCACATTCCAAGCTAGAAGCCTTGAGGTTATGCTGGAGTCTTCCTCCACCTTCAGCCTCCAGAATGAGCTGGCTCCTCCTCCTTGCCCTGGGCCTCTTTGATTGTTCCCTTTCTGTCCGTTTCCTCTGCCATCAGCCTCTCCAGCCGTGCTTTACCTCCCTGTGGGCATTTCTCCTCTTCCCCACCCTCATCGCTCACAATCCATCATGCATACCGTTGCCAGCACGGTCTTACTGAAACACTGCTTTCATCAAGTAAATATCTCTGTCTGGCTTTTGAGCCCCTTCCCTGTCAACTCCCACCCATAAAAAATAGTTACAAAGCAAATGTGTAAAATAATTGTTTCCATGTATATCTAAGATAAACCAAGGATCCCACTTCTTCCTGTGGCACCAGCACTTCTCTGAGAAAGACTCCCAGCCCAAGGAGATGGGTGGAGCTGGAGGACCTGTGAGAGCTTGGCTCCCTAAAGCCAAGTCAGGCTCTCTGTGGATGCTGGTGATGTTCTCAGGGCTATGGCTGGAGAAAAAGACCAGTGATCACTTCTGCCTGAACTTACAGTGCCTCCTCCCACCTCCAGCTGGACTTCCCACCTGGCTGGAGAGGCACACCATCTGGAAGGGCTGTAATGAAATTGTGTTATCAGGTCCTGAAGTTGGTCTCCTCTCCTGGCTACACAGTGTGCCAAGCGCTTCCCCCCTCCTCCTGAGGAGGCTTTGGGAGAAGAAAAGACTGATCAGTTCAACCAACACAGATGACTGATGAGAAAAGATAAGAGACTCATCCTGCTGAGATGACACAATCATGACATCAGGACTCTTCATCTCACAAAGTCAGTGGCAGGAGGTGGTGATGTTAGGGGAGAGGGGGAGGGGGGAGGGGAGAGCTCCAGGCTCTGTCGCATCGGGGACTGTGGGATGCCGAGCTGGACTGCTCACAGCTCAACCACAGATGCACCCCATTTTCTTCCATCCTGAGAAATGTGCTTCGGACTCACCTATGTTGTTCTGGGTCAGGTTGTGACCCATCTGCCTAAGTTCTGTCTTATACACAAGGAGAAAAGGAAGAGCAGAGAAGCAGAAGAAAAGCAACCCAGGAAAAGTCAGCTTGGTTTCATTTCATCTGGCTGACTACACTTGAAAATGACCAACAGTATCTTTTACGGGTGTTTCCAATGTGTGTTTGTAAAGAGAACTAAGCCATCTGATGTTGAACCTTTCAGCACTTTTTACTTCCGGTCACCTTCCTGTCCCTCATGAGACTGTAACTTGGGGCTGAGAAATAAGGATTCTGGAACCCCCTGCTGACCCCTGCTCCCTCCTCTGCTCCTGTCAGAGGAGTTGACAAGCCAGGCAGTTAATAAGCTTCGACAAGGCTCCTTACCTCCCTCTGTACTTATCTTGCTCACCTCTACGTTCAGCCAACAAGGCAGGCAGCACTTAAGGTAATTGAGGCCACATAAATGAGAAGGCTTTTTAACATAAAGCCTCTGCTGACATTGGAGGCATGGAAACACACTCTGTGGGAACAACAGCGAGGTGAATTACAGCAGAAACGGCTCCGTCATCCCTGTCAGGGTCCATAAAATTGCCCGGTAGTTTATTATTTGATTTATTGTGTCCACCCTGTTTTAAAGCATCTGTGTGGCTTCTCATAGAGAATAAACCAAAATCAGGTTAAAATGAAGGGAAGGGTCCACATCTCCCGAAAGCTGGTTTGCAGTTGTGCAGAGGAGCTGATCAACAGGAGAAGGGCATGAGCTGTATTTGTTCAGAATTGCAAGTGGTCGGTCTGGCCAGTCTCGGACAGGTTCACTTGATGAATCAGCTGTGTAATTCCCGTTCTGTTTTTAGGGAGTGCAGCAGTGGGATCTGTGATGAAGCCTCGTGCGTCAATGGTGGCACCTGCACGGCAAGCAGAGCCGATTCCTACATTTGCCTCTGCCCCCTGGGCTTTCGAGGTCGACACTGTGAAGATGGTGAGAAAGATGCAAACTGATGGCGGTTTCTGTCTGCCTCGTTAATTCATGTTGGTGTACTTTTTCATCAATGCATATTTAGCAAGGTTCCACATATTTTAATGGGATTAACACTGCTTTGTTGAGAGGGATGGGAGAATCTTTTTTTCGAACCAGGTGGAAGTGTCTTCAGATGTCAAAGTGGCAAACTGGCCAAAAGACAAGTTCATTTTACGATGTTCCTGGGCCGATGCTTTGGTGAGCTCCTCTTGGCCCTCAGATAACTCTGAAAAGCTTATATTTGTGTGGTTTGTGTCAGAATTTGAAGCATTCACAGCTCAGGCTCCTTAGAATATCTCACAGTTTGGAGAAAATGCTGGAAAGCCATACACAGAAACATTAACTGTATGATGTTTCTTTTTCTTTGTACTGTTCTGCTCAATTGTTCTACCTCTCAACACTGTATTGATTATTAATATATATACATATATATCTATACATACATGCAAACACACATGCACACACAAATACAATAATAATGGAAATTTTAAAAAGATCTTGCAAAAAATCAAGCAGGGATGAAAAAGTTTTATCTTTTCTACCAGTGATTCAGATTTGGCCCTAAGACACTATCATCCTAGAGAAAAGGTTTTTTTAACACTGTATAATTTCAAATCTCTTGTCACCTCGAAGAGGGTGTTGTGAGTCAGAGTAAAGAAGAGCTGTTCTATTCCATCTCTGTATTTCTGTAGCCTCACATACTAAAGGTTGGTCCTTGCTCACATCGCTGCAGGTCAGTGGGAGAGGGGTGGCTCTGGTCATTCAGGGATGCCTTCTAGCAGCCCTGCTAGGATCTTAGAATCCTTCACTGATTCCCACATCCAGCCAGTAGGCGAGAAAGAGCGAGTGAGGATGGAAGGAAGCTATAGGGGCCAGAGCTGGAATGCCGTGTACTATTCCCAACCACATTCCACTGGCCGGAGCTCAGGTACACCACCCTCTTCTCTTCGGAGCAGCTGGGAAATATCCTTGAGTTCTATACCCAGAAGGAAAAGAAGATGGCTAGTTCCAGCACAAAGGGGTTTCTAAACCACACACTTGCTTTTTCAGCTTTCACCTTGACCATTCCTCAGTTCAGAGAGTCTCTGAGGTCCTATGCTGCAACCCCCTGGCCTCTGGAGCCCCGGCATTACCTTTCCTTCATGGAATTTGAGATCACATTTCGGCCGGATTCGGAAGATGGCGTGCTCCTGTACAGCTATGACACGGGCAGCAAAGACTTCCTGTCCATCAACATGGCAGGGGGCCACGTGGAGTTCCGCTTTGACTGTGGCTCTGGGACTGGTGTTCTCAGGTAAGGGCTGAGACTGTCAGGGCTCTCCTCCCTTCAGGAGCCGCTTGGAAGAAAGGTTTGTCTTCAACCAGTTGGCTCTCTTCCTGTGTTCTGTATACAGTTGTCTTTTTTGAAACCTGTCCTGATTAATACAGATAATGTGCTTCCTAGAGATCATGCTCTCCTGGTGGCAAGGTTTCCTTTTCTCAAATAACTACCTAGCAGGTAGCGAATCTCTGCTTCAAACCATGGAAAATGGGCTGGCCTCAGATTGGGTAAACTGTCTTCCTCTCCACCTGAGATCATGCAACACAATCAGCAGAAACTTCCTAAACTGTCAATCAGTCCCTTGCTCAGAGCATCACTTGGTGAGCACTTGGCAAATACATAACAGCTAGTTGAAAAAGTAGGGATTTACCAGGTGGAGCTAGTGCTAAAGAACCCGCACAAGACTTATGAGACGCAGGTCTGATCTCTGGGTCAGGAAGGTCCCCTGGAGAAGGAAATGACAACCCACTCCAGGACTCTTGCCTGGGAAATCCCATGGACAGAGGAGCCTGGCGGGCTACAGTCCATGGGGTTGCAGAGAGCAGACAAGACTGAAGTGACGTAGCGTGCATGCAATAGAAAGGTAATGAACAGAAATGTCCTTGGTGGCCTCACATTTTTTATTTTTTTCTTTGGCCATTGGAAATGGAGTGTATCACAGCCACATTCACTTAGAAATGTTAAATCATTATTCATCTGCCCTATTTCCCACAAATGTGCTATTGGCAGAAGCTTACCAGGTCATTTCCAAGTCATTTCCATTAGATTAAGAGGGTTTCAAAGGGACACCATCTTCCTCACCAGCCTTGAGTGAACACACTGGCATTCTTATACATGCTTACATGCATAACTGTCACATAATCATGGTGTGACATGATGTCACCTTAAATATCACTGATTGATTATCAATCAATTGGGGTGGTCTCACTTTAAATTGTAACTTTCCTCTTGCATTATTTCTTTGATGGCAACTAGTTATTTAACACGGCTTTTACCATTCTTCATATAAAGAAGCCGACAAAGAATCACCAGTGATTGCAAGGACCCTTCCCTCACCAGTGTGCTCAAAAAGGCTGTGAGATGACTGATTTCAGTGGCATGGAGTAACTGAGTTCCTCTAAAGGGCTTGCTCGTGTCTGTGGACTTGGTTCTGAGTTATCAAAACTTTCCCTGTGACCTAGTTTGTACTGTTCGTCAACTCAGCAGATCGATTGTTCTCATAGAATGTGGCAGGATCTCTGTGAATCCCTCAGAGCCTGCAGTTGGAGGTGCAGGTGTTTTTCTTATTTGCTTATGTTTCCCTCTTCTAACTGTGTTCCTCCCATGGGAGTTCTTACCTTCCAGCTGGTGGCCTGCTGTCTAATGCACAGATGCTTCTTGTTCCTACATTTCGAGAAGTCTCCTCTTTTGAACCTCACTAGGGTGTTTTGTTCAACATGCCTTGCAGCAGGAAATTGGTTAGTCTTTGTGGTTGTTTTAAAGGAAATTGCAGGCTGTTTTCAATCACAACTCATATTGCTAGACTGTCATCTCTAGAAAGAGTTCTTTGTGAGATGTTACAGTCATGAAGTGAAAGTGAGTCGCTCAGTCGTGCCTACTCTTTGCGACCTTAGAATTCTCTAGGCCAGAATACTGGAGTGAGTAGCCTTTTTTCTTCTCCAGGGGATCTTCCCAATCCAGGGATCGAACCCAGGTCTCCCACATTGCAGGCAGATTCTTAACCAGCTGAGCCACAAGGGAAGCCGTGCATTGTCCTTAACTGCTGATCATTTTCCCTGGCTGATGGAAAGTGCTTACTGCCTTAGGTTTCAACAGTTCTTTAAAAGTACAGTTCATTCTTGTCCTTAAGGTTGAATTCCTACACATCAGTAACACCTCCCACCTTAGGGAATGGACAAATATTTTTGTGTCTCTGGTTATGCAAGAACATCCTGTGTCTCAAGACAACTTTGGTGGGTATTTAATTGATTCAATTTACATATGATTATGCAAAACAGCCTAAACAACTCACTTAGAACAATTTGTCAAGTCAAGAAAGGAAGAAAACACCTTGAATATCACCTTGTACTTTCAAATGGCTTCTTCCTGGATAAGGAGTGACTGGAAGGGGCTGTAGAGGGTTGTGGCTCATCAGCCCTCCTCCTGAACAAATTGCCTCCTGCCCCCTGCACATCTGCAGCAGCAGCTCCAGCTGTGGGGTCACAGACATGTGGAACCTTAGAAATCCAGCATTTCTCTTTCATAATTCGGTGCCTATTTTTGATAAGAGGCATTTTTTTTTAAGCATAAGTCATTCCTTCCCTGCTTGTCAGGAAAGGTGCCTGGGGAAAAAAATGTTTAGCATTAGGTATGATGAAAAAGAGGCAAGAACTCGGAGTAACCATCATCTGCTCCCCTGGGCCACCCCCTCTGCAGTGTAACTGACAACACCGATCACGGTTAATGTTTCAGATGGCCCTTTGGAAAATGTTTATTTTAAAAACCATTTCCAAGACTTCCTGCTTCATTAAGACAATTCAGCGAAAGCCTGAGCTACAGGAAGCTGTGGAGCTGGCCACATCATTTTAACTTTAGGCAGAGGATAAGGTGGTCTAATTTATGATGAACTTGATTCAAAAATCGAGACAATTGAAATGAGCTCATGATGGCAGCGATCAATATCCCTGTGCAGAGGGAGGCAGCTATTGACAGGGAATGACCTCTACAGGACAAGAACAGGCTCAGATGCTGTTAGTTATTATGGAGATGGGCTGCTGAATGAGATCTTTATTGCATATTGATTGGGCCAAGGTGATTAAATTCTAATTGCTAAGGACAAATGGCAAAAGCATTTGCCAGAGCGAAAAATCAAGTGAGGGGGTGGAGACCTTTCAGTAACTGTGCCCACTGGTATTCCTGGTGGGTTTCTAAAGATGATCCAAGAACACAGAATAATTGGGAGGTTCAGAGAAGGCCAGGAACTATATATACATCTTTAGAAACACAAATGCAATAATTAGACTCCTTTTACACACCTCGCTGTAAAATGTAACATGTAAAAATCTTACCAGTATCATTTAAACTTCAAGTGCTTCCATCTTGAACTAATAATTGAATTTTTTAAGTACTTTTAATTTTTTTCACAATATCAGACAAGGTGGAATCTGCTTCCCAAATATTTTATTATGAAACACTTCAAACATATAGCAAAGGTGAAAGACTTGTTCAATAAACCTTAGACCCACCACCTACTGTCTACAGTTAACATTCTGCTGTAGTTACTTTATCATGTGTCTATTCAGTCTTATATTCCCCCATCCATCCATCTTATTTTTATGCATTTCAAAGGATGCTACAGACATCATTACATCAGGAATCTGCTTTACATCACAGCCTATATAGTTTTCTCTTCTTCAAAGATTTAATGCAACTCTGATCATATTTTATCCCCTCATCTTGAAAATCAGACTAATCCTACCCCCATTTCATACTTGTGATAAGGAATAAGTAAAATGATAAGTGAGATACTCCTCCTGTGAAGGAGTCCAGTAAACGGAGCTAGCCCTGCTGTGTCTAACAAGGAGGAATGAGGCTCTTCTCTTTGCTGGACAGGACGAAGTGCTGAAGGTTGGCTCGCTTCATCAGAGCCAGATTGGTGGATATTATCTGCAACGCCAGTGTTGCTAACACATGTTCAGTTTCCTCCTTCAACAGGAGTGAAGAGCCCCTCACCCTGGGCCACTGGCACGAGCTGCGTGTGTCCCGCACAGCAAAGAATGGCATCTTGCAGGTGGATAAGCAGAAGGCGGTGGAGGGGATGGCAGAGGTAAGAAGGACATCCCCTCCTGGTGACACGTGTGAGCGGGGCTACTCTTTCCTTCCTGTCCTGGAGACGAAAGCACCAGCACAGTGGTTAATCACATGGACTCTGGTGCCAGTTTACCTGGGTTAACACTGGACGAGTCCCTTAGCTTTGCAGTTCCTCAGCCGGGAATGGGATTGATAATAGTAGGGGCCTTCATAGGGGGAGTGAGCTAATACCGGTGTCACTCACAGAACTGCCCACCCGCTCCACGCCTCCCTACCGACCCATCGCTTTGTTCACATTGCTATATAAGGTAGATCAGAACACAACTCCAAGGCGGGGCCATTAAGGGGATGGGGATGTGATCACACATCTGACAAGAACAAAGACTCTGAAACCAGACACCTAGGCTTCAAAATCTAGCTCCATTCCTTATCAGTGATGTGAGCTCAGACCAGTCTGATCACTTGATCTCCCAAGATGGTGTTTTTGCCTCTAAAAAAAATGGGTAATCGTGATAATAATAGCACTGCATTATAAGGTTTTGAGAATTAGAATAACTGTATTTCTCAAATACCGCAGAATCCGGCATATGATCAGTGTTGTGTAGCTTTACTTATTATTATTGCTAATAGTGTACTCAGTTCAGCTCAGTCATTCAGGCGTGTCCAACTCCGCGACCCCGTGTACTGCAGCACACCAGGCTTTCCTGTCCATCACCAACTCCTGGAGCCTGCTCAAACTCATGTCTGTCGAGTCCATGATGCCATCCAACCATCTCATTCTCTGTCATCACCTTCTCCTCCTATTTTAAATTACAACCTACTAGCATTCTGTACACACATGAATTTATAGACCGCTAAAAACAGAAGGGACCTCAGATTTGCCAGGATTTTAATTACAACAGTCTTCATTGTGTGCATCACAGATTTAAAGAAGGTATTGATGAATGTGACTGTTCTGATAAGAAAATGGATAGGAAAAGAAAGAAAGGGAAAGAAAAGGGACTCTTGGTGGGGAAGGAGATCTTGGTTGAGGAGAGGAGTAGAAAGACAACTTATCAGGAAGGCAGCTTTAGGGACGGCGGTGGTGGAAGGTCCTGTGAGAATCAAGGGCCTCCTTAGAAATCAGAAAAGTCCCAACCTGGGCTCTGCTTCAAGAGGCAAGTACTCTAGAAAATGTCCCATATATATTTTAGGAAGGAAGGAAAGATGGAAAGAAAGAAGAAAGAGAAAGTAGGGTAGGAAGGAAGGAAGATACATAAGGGAAAAGGGATTTTAAAGCAAGAATGGGAGTCACTTTCATACAGCCCAGAAAACAGCTGATTTTAGTCCGAGACAGAATTAGAAGTTCACAGGTGTAGATCTGACTGTGTGTTGACTTAATAATAGAAATTCACAAAAGCACTGTATCACTCTAGGCCTTAGTTACCAACATCTGTACAGCAGTAACAAAAACAGGATGGGCGTGTTTGTAAAGAGTAGGGTTAAGGCCTTTGATTATAAATAAGGAACTATTTGGGACACAGTATTTACCCTTGAGATCCTGCGGTGAAGAGACAGCACAAGGGTCGGAACCACACCCCTCGGGTCCCGTTACTGCCATACCAGGACTGGTAGAGCCAGCGTCCTCTTTACCGGCTTTTTGAGTGGATAGAGCTGCTCACCTGGAAAGCAGTGTAAGCAGGTGGGAGGGCAGGCGTGGCTGTTCTGTGTGCGTCTGAGGGTGGTTCTTGGGAGGCCTCCCTGAGACCACAGTGGGAAGACCCATGCTTGATCTCGGTGAGTTAAACCTTAATCAGATCGCCCCCAGGGGTCTCTGCCTCACAGCTGTTATACCCTGTTCAAAGGCTTGGTCAGCGAGGATAGTGGTCTTAGAGCTTAGAGAAGGAGGGGGACAGGGGTTACAGGATACGCTGGAGGCTAAGCCAGCCCTAAGTGTCCAAACCACACCCGACATCACGTTGCTTAGCTGGCTGCGCTGAGAAACACCCGCAGCCCGGGATGAGTCAAGCTGTGCAAACTCAAAGGGGCAGCGCTCCCAGGGCTTCAGAAAACCCCATCGGGGGGTTTACTCAGGTTTTCCAGCCACTCTCAGCTTAACGGAAGTGGCGGATCCAGGCACTGAGTGCCTCACTTCGGTGGGTCTGTTTGCTTCCCTCCTGTGGTCCCACTGCAGCCCCGCCTTTTGTCCACTTCAGGTGGTGGTGGCGGGAGGCGGGGGGGCCAGCAGCAGGGGGAGGACTTTGATGAGGAGCCAAAAGAGACTTCTGTCACCCCACAAGACCCCACCCAGGTTGCCTGACACAACCAAGAAACTCCCAAGTGTTTTCAAAACAGCCTGCTTCTCTGAAATCCCTTTGACCTTGCAGCCCTCCTCTTTTCCTCCTAGTATTTTATTTTAAAGACATGATGATGATGGGTCTCTGTGGGTGTGTCCTAACAGCTCCTGCCTGGTTCCCTAATCCACAAGGATTCCTGAAATTGCCTCTGATGATTCCCCCGCATCCCCATTAGTTAAATTAGAACCCTCAAAGCTGCCTGGAGGTTATTAACAGAAGGCAGTTCAGTCTGGCTACTACTAGACCTCTCTGCTGTTACCTGGCTGGACTCAGCCACTCCAAGTGCTCCGCTAGATGGAGCATCCTCCTCTCTGCTCCCCTGTTTCCTCTTCTCCACCCCGACTGGACCCCAAATCCATTCTCCTCCCTGTGGCCAATGATAGTCCTAAAACACTGATTACACTCTCTCTTGCTGAAAACTCATTGTTCTTTTGGTGAAGCGTAAGTTTCTATCCATGTGTGATGTGGTCCCTCCCTTGCCCTTGCCCTGTACCTAACATGCCCTCCAACCTCTGACTCCAGCCAGTTTCTGAGACTCAGTTTTGACTCTTCCTGCTTCACCTCCCTCTCCCTGATTCTGAAGCAGAGTAGGAGATGCCCTATTTCTACCAGGTTCCCCCATAGTCACCTGGACAGTCCTCACAGGGCTTATCTTACCTTCCCAGTTACTTGTCTGTGTTGCCCCACAGTGTAAGCCCCTGGAGGGCAGGGACCTGGGCTTTCTTATTTACTGTGGTTTGTGCATCACTTAGTACCTGGGACATGGTAGGTACCTAATAGTATTTGTTAAATAATTGAATCCTGCTACACTTTGTATTTCTTTTGACCATAAATCAAAGAAAACAATAACTTATGTTACCCCAAATGTGTTCATTCCCAGAGGTCTCAAATTTACATGTTATCTTAGGGCATTTTAACATTTTGCTTAAGATGTTTGAAGGAGTTTAGACATTAAATCTCACACACAGCTTGTTATCTAGCCCCGCCATTGGGTTTAGGCGATTGAAATGACCAGAAGCAAGAGAAGCCTTAGGGGATGGACAGTGGGGGTCTCTAAGAATCTGGAAGGAATTTCTCTGCTCTTTGTATATGATAACAAGGAATGCCTCCTACTCGCCATGCTTTCCCTTTCTCTTGGCCTAAAGGAATTCTGTCTTTACTGTTAGTGAATATATCAATAAGCGCTATACTGGAATTTGAATCATGTATCCAAATCTAGGCAAAGTGCTAAACCAGTGGGATGTCAATTGCCAGGAGAGTCTCAGGCGTGTGCCCCAAATGGCAACAGCTTATAGTGAGGGGTTATTTCTTACCCACATTACATGTCCATCAACAGTCAGCTGCAGCCTTAATCTGAGACCCAGGCTGAAGGAATAACAATGATCCCCAACATTTTTGGCACCAGGGTCCACTTTCATGGAAGACATGTTTTCCATGGAAGAGGGGGTGGGAGGGTAGGGATGGTTTCAAGATTATTCAAGCCCATTACATTTATTGTGCACTTTATTTCTATTATTATTACATCAGCTCCATCTCAGATCATCAGGCATTAGATCCTGGAAGTTGGGGACCTCTGGAAATAGGGGTAGAGGAACAGGGCATAGTGAACCATCTTGGCTCTGAATGACTCTGCCCAGAAATTATTCATTTCTCACCTGCTCATGTTTTGTTGACCAAAGCAAGTTACATGGCCCCACTTGAGACTGACAGGTTACAGGTAACCTTCCTGCAGGGAGCGAGTGATACCGATGATGTACTGGTCTACCATATTTGCTTGCATTTTCTAGATGATGAATCTCAGAAAATGTCCAGAAATTTACAAAAAATAAAAAAGGTGGTAAGCAGTAATGAAAAACAAGGCAAAGGTCAGACCAATATATATAAAAATTGTCATGATGAATCTTGAGACTGCCTCAGCCGTTTGTTCCCTAACAGGGAACCAGCGGCACAGTTGGTTACACCGTGTTTTGTTTTTGATCTGTCGGCAGGGAGGCTTCACCCAGATTAAGTGCAACTCGGACATTTTCATTGGTGGGGTCCCCAGTTATGATGACGTGAAGAAGAACTCGGGCATCCTCAAGCCATTCAGTGGGAGCATCCAGAAGGTACAGGCTACCCTTCCTCATGTGCATGGTGTGACTTTGACTACCGACAGTGGAACTGAGAACTGTGATCAGTGCAAACTGCTTTACCCAAGAAAGAAACCTTGAGGAAGTTCTAACATTTTTAAAATTATATTTTTTAATTATCAGAGCATACCTTTCCAACCCTGCTTTCTTATAGCATCTGCTCCCAGCTGTGCCCAGCAGACATCTCGTGAATGCAACTCAATGAAGATGAATTTTTACAATAAATCTACTTAGAATATCCTAGTATTGTTGAGGGGGCAATTGCACCAGGTCACTGCAGACAGTTGTAAAAAGGGAAGGAAATGGATGGAGTCTCATAGTGACTCCTGCTTCTCTTTGGGGGCACTTGGCTTTTTGCTCAAGGCAAGACCCAACTGTTTTTGCTGCCTCCTCTTCCATCCCCACCACCCTGTTTTAATGGTTGTTCATCAATCATGTAACCAAACTCTTAAGAGCACAGATTAGAGTCCTTCCATAGAAGGTTTGAGAAAAAAAAAAATCCACTCAGCTAGTGAGAGACAGGACACCGACCCCATTCATATCTGTAACATGCTCCTTCTCTCGGGGCTGCCTGTGATCTCTCTGGTCATGAGATTATGTTCTGTCTACAACAGACATGTAAGTTGACCCACTGACCTGGAGTTCCAGGGCCACTAAACATGAGGAAAAGAGGATTTAAAGAAAAACACATCCGGTTCCTGGATGTCAGCCAAGGCCTATTTCTCTTGGCAACCAGTGAAGGAATGGGGGCCAGCGACCCCTGAGGGGACTCTGAGGCAAAGTCCGGGAGGCGCTCAGGTGGCGGAGGGGCAGTGAGAGGAGGGCCTCTCAGGATTTGCACAGTTGGGCTCTGGGAAGGGCCCCAGGGACTCAGTCCTTCTCTGTATCCCAGTGTGGGGCCCAGAAAAGGGGTCCAGTCACTATTTCCTCACCCTGCTGCGCTTCCCTTTGCTGCTGAACCGTGAGGTCAGTGACACCTCAGTTCAGACTGTTGTTCCCCCGTGAGTGGGACTGGCCATGGGAAACCATGGGTTTGAAATTCTAACTTAGGAAGTAAGCTGAGCTGCTGAGAGGCTTCATCTTCCTTCTGAACCTGTCAGGCGTTGCTCTCTTCACACAACACATACAAGCCTTTCCTCCTTACTTCCTGGAAAAGCCCCCTCCCCTCCCAGTGACCCAGTCAGTAAGAGAAAGTGAAAGTGTTAGTTGCTCAGTTGTGTCCCGACTCTTTGTGACCTCATGGACTGTAGCCTGCCAGGCTCTTCTGTCCATGGAATTCTCCAGGCAAGAATATGGAGTGGGTAGCCATTGCCTTCTTCAGGGATCTTTCAACCCAGGGATTAAACCCAGGTCTCCCACCTTGCAGGCAGATTCTTTACTATCTGAGCCACCATGGAAGCCCCAACCCAGTCATGGCACTTGCCTTGTTCAATTTCTCTCGGGTTTACAGTTGTCACTCACAGCAAGAAAGGGGGAGAGTGTGGAAAGATTCTGGCTCTTCTCTGGTAGATTCTGAGTGGCATGCCTGGAGGAAGGTTTTCTCCCAGCTTTCCTGATTGTCCAAAAACTAGACAAACCTGTGGAAACATGGATGAGTGGCCAGAAGTACCCTTGCTAACCTCTTAGGATCCCCTGCATGCTGGAGGTTACCCTAAGAGAAGCTCTGTCTGAGTTCTGCAAAGCCTGAAGAACCCTGAAACACCCACCGCTCTTGGAGTCGGGGATCCCAGTGACCTTGCTCTATAATTCATCAGCTTCACTAAAGCCCCATTGCAGGGTAAAGGGGTGAGAGCAAAGAGCTGTCTGTCCTGGTGAATATTCACAGCAGAGCTAAGAATGTGACCTGAGTTTCACTTGGGGGAAGAGGATGTGGAGAGGTGGGGATTCCGGAGTGCTGGGGAAGGAGGAAGCAGGAGGGAGGGGGCAGCTGGAGAGACTCTGTTGATGGAGCTGGAGGAGGCTGCAGAGAATACTAGCCAGGAAGACACAGCAGTACATTTCCACCACCTCCAGACTCAATCACCGCCCCCCGCCCCCACCTTGGATTCCAGCCTCTGTGACATTTTGTGTTGTATTCTTCCTTACGCTGCTTTTTAGCCGCATGTCTCAGCCTTGGCTGTATCTTAGAATCGCCTGGAATGTGTCTTTAAACTTACCGGTGACTCAGTTTCACCCACAGAAATCCTGGTTCAGTTGATCTGGGTGGGGCTTGGGCATGAGTATATTTCTTAACCCCATCACCTCCCATGATTCCAATATACAGCATTAGAAACCAAATTTTGTAGTAATTGGTTCTTCTTTATGATTGCTCTGAGTGGCCAGGTTTTCCAGAACCAGAGGAAGCTGCTTGTTTAGTCTTGTACATGATGCAGATTCTCCCAAGCACCAAATGTAGTCACTTTCATTCCTGCGTCATTCACAGAACTCTGAAAGCAGTAACCAGACTTTGTCTTTTTATTTTTAAAGCTCCCCCGACCCCAGGCGTAGTTCAGGTTGGTGTACTGAAGGAAGCTGTAGAAGACTCCAGAGCTGATTTCTGAACCCCTGAATTTCTTTATGTTTTCTTTCCTAAGATCATCCTGAATGACCGGACCATCCACGTGAAGCATGACTTCACGTGGGGCGTGAACGTGGAGAATGCAGCCCACCCCTGCGTGGGGTCCCCCTGTGCCCATGGGGGCAGCTGCCGACCCAGGAAGGAGGGCTATGAGTGTGACTGCCCCTTGGGCTTCGAGGGGTTGCACTGCCAGAAAGGTACATTGGGGGTGTGTGTGTGTGTGTGTGTGTGTGTGTGTGTGTGTGCATGTGTGCATGCATGCACGTGTGCTGGGGAACTGCTTCCTGGAGCAGAGGGAATGGACACACTGTTTGGGGAGACTGCCACTCTTAAAGAACCAGTTGATTACCCTGAGACAGCCATACTGTTTATTTTTATTAATGATGTCAACAGCATATTAGATGATTCTTTACCAGCTGAGTCACCAGGGAAACCCAGATGATTAATTATATATATATATATATATAAACTACTTTATTTAATAAGAATTAAAATGCTGAAATACTTCTGTAAAGAGTAAGTAAATAGCTCCCCATCACAGCTACTATGGCTCCTTCTCTGAGAATTGCCCCATGGTCTAGAATCAAAGGGTTAATTCATAATATTGGGGGCAGGGGTGGTTTCCAGGACCCCTGATCTGAGCCTCTCCCAGAGCCTATCCTGACAGGTGAATGCCTGGGGTTTATAGACTGATAAATATTTTGACAAAATATTTTTGACTCCTACCTGTGAATGCTACAAAGGAACTCTTGCCAAATATGGCACAATATGACTTGCGTAGTAGTTACTACAAGCTAGAATGTGAACAGCCTTCTGCAGACTGCTGTTTTCCATGCTGCATATGTTTCCTCTGTACCTCAGTTGCTTCATCTGTAAAACGAGAATAATACAGCAATATTGTTTAACTCAGAGAATGGTAGTGTAGATTACATAAAGCAATGTGTATTCCTAGAAGAGGAATGAGGCAGTACTCATATTTCTCAGAAGAATACCTAGTAAGTAACAATAGCACCCATTATCCATTATCTGATGCTGAAGCTGCAATACTTAGGCCACCTGATTCGAAGAGCCAACTCACTGGAAAAGACCCTGATGCTGGGGAAGATTGAGGGCAGGAAGAGAAGGGGGGTGACAGAGGATGAGACAGTTGGATGGCATCACCAACTCCATGGACATGAGTTTGAGCAAGCTCTGGGAGATGGTGAAGGACAGGGAAGCCTGGCGTGCAGCAATCCATGGGGTCACAAAGAGCGGGACATAACTGAGCAACTGAACAACAACAACAGGCCATTATTATTCTTGGTGAGAAAAATAAAGTCTACCAGCAGGTGCTGTGAGCACTTAACTTCCAACTTACCCTTGTCTGAAAGCAGAGCAGATCCAGATTGCAGGTCCTGCTGGACTGTTTTCCACACCTGCTCAAGGGAGGCAGACGCCAGGGTAGGGTCTAGAAGAGACCCACATTGTGCAGCTGCATCACGGTGAGCCATATGGACCCTCTTTTAGAATGTCAGGGAGGCCTCACCTCTCCAGGAACTAATAAAAAAAAGGCAAACAGGCCTGAAGGCAAGAAGGCAGCAGTCCTAAGTGAGGCACTGTTCTCTCTCTCTTTCCTTTTTTTCCCCAGGTTTTTTATTGTTCTCAGAAGTAGGGCTTAGAGGAAAACTGTAGACTACAGGTAGATATTTCAGTATATGGAGTGCTAGGAGAAGTTGTTTTGCAGTGGTCTTGGAAAATATGAAAGATGCCAGTTAGCCAGTTGGTAGATTAAGTAGTAGTATGTTGAAATGAATTTTGAAACCCTCATGGCAAATCATATAAAATAAGTTTACAAATGTAGCTCACTCTAGTGATGAACCCCTAAAGAAGAGGAACTGAGCCATTTGTGAATGATCCTGATTATAAAGCTAACAGGGAAATCACTGTTTAGCTAACAGCAGGTACTTGGAGAGATTTAGCTCAAGAGTGGCCTGTTCATTCAGAAAATTGGATCCTGATTTCACACATCAGCGTTTGAATCTCCTAAGTCTCCAGTTTTACCACAGGCAAATGCAAGGTTGCTCTTGCCTTAGATGCTAACACTAAGGGTCAATATGTAAAGTCCAGGATGAAATGAACATTTCGCTTCTGGAATTAAATAGGAAGAAAAGATAATTGGTATCTTGGTAACCCTTGTTTCCTGTTACAGAACATTAACCATATAGATGTAAAGAGCTTTGCAACTATAGGTTCAGGTTCAATGAGAAATATACCTCTCCAAAATGAAAGTCAGATCACTGATGAGGGCCTGGGCCTTCTGGCAAGATCCACGAGATTGGGCAGTGGCAGTGTGGGGTTGGTCTAGGTGGCATTTAGACCCCTTTTTTTGCAACATCCTAGGCTGCAACCAAGACTAAAACTCAGAGCATCAGCTGCTTTCACACTGTATCAGCATCTCCTCATGCTTTGAAATAGGGTATTTCTGGCAAAAGGGCAATTGTTGCCAGTCCTAGGAAGATTCATACATAGGAGGCATGGCCTGTATCATGTAATTTCTTCTCCTGCTATATGGCTTGGGAGGATTAATGGAACTGTGGGTACAGGTTAGGGCTGTTAAGGACAAGTTTTCAGGCCCCAGCGGGCACATAGAGGTACGCGATTACCATACAGACTTCTGTGATTATTCAATAAGCTTGGATAAGTGTCAGAAAGAAAGGAAAGAGAGCTGACAAACTATACTGTTCCACAGAGAAGCAAAAGAACAGTCTAAAAGTTGGGATATATTCTTAGCGGGAAAGACAACGACTGGTTAGGAGCCATCCTTGGTTATCAAAGAGAATCCCACCTGATCCAATAAGATGCTTCTTACCCTTATGTATTTACAAGCTTTCCCCTCCATGATGAACAGATCATGCTTCAAAAGCACAAACATGTTCCCTAGAATCTCCCACAGATGTTAAACCACCCTTTTGCAGTGTGCAGCATGTTGGAGAAACCCCCAACGCCAGGCCTCACTCAGTCCATACCAAGGGGCACCTTCTCCAGCAGGAAGTTCGTTCTGGGGATGTTCAGTGAGTCTGGTTCTCTCTACCCTCCTCCGTGAGGAGTTCCACTGGGGCCCTACTCGGGAGACTAGACACTTGTTCTCAACTCTTGGTAGTACGGGAGGGCTGGGGCTGGGGGATTCCGGGCTCTCAGACCATCAGACCATTAAGAGGGTCTAGGGAGCCCCATCCCACCCTTTGTCTCTGCGACATCAGAGGCTGGAGCAGAGTCTGAGCCCAGATGGAGGTGGGTGCCAGGCTGCCACGGGGGCTGCAGGAAAGTGAGCCTCTGTGTCCCAGCTGGGGCTAGAGAAGCCGGAAGGCACAACTTCAGATGCCAGCAGAAACCATAAGGCGCGGTGGCCCCTCGCCTTCCCTCCGGGGCTCTCACTCTCGTGTCCCTTCTTCTACCACAAACCTCAGCACCCCTGCTGCAACTCAGTCCTGAGGTCCCTTTCTCATCTCACCAGAGGGGTGTCAGAAAGCCAATACTCCCCATCCTTAGAGATTTCTTCCTTCTTTCTCTCTACTCTCATCCAAATTTGCCCATTTTGTGTCCCAGGCCGTTAAGAGCTCTTGTATCTAAGTTACCAACAAGGGAAAGCAGAGTTTCACAAAGCACAGGTGAAAATTTAAGTTCTAAAGAATACCGATGGCTGTTTTGTGCTCACATAGAGAGACAGACAACATAACATTCACATGTGCAGAACGGGAGGGGGATTCTGTGGTCTAATAAAGTGAGTAGCTCAGTCATGTCTGACTCTTTGGGACTCCATGGACTGTAGCCTGCCAGGCTCCTCTGTCCATGGAATTCTCCAGGCCAGAATACTGGAGTGGGTTGTCACTCCCCTTCTCCAGGGGAACTTCCCAGTCTGGGGATCAAACCCAGGTCTCCTGCACTGTAGGCAATTCTTTACCATCTGAGCCTCAAATAAGACTGAGTAATCCTGGGTAAACCATCGCTTCTTCTGAGGGACTTCTCAGAGCTTTTGATATGTTCTGAGTGTCCAAGACGAGGGTATAGGATGCAGCTGTTTCCTCCAGGGTTTCCCCCAGCCCGTGGCAGACAGGCCACTTGGGAAAGGACTGAGCTCTGATGGTACCCTCTTCCCTTCCCTTCCCAGATTACGGAGAATTTCTGACTCAGATGGTGCAGAACCCTTCAGGCCACTAGATGGGAGTGTTTCTCCGCAGCAGCTGAAGTTCCACTCACTACCAACACCAAAAGCCACTGGCTTAGGTCACACATTTGTCAGGGATACACAGTCCTCAAAGATGGGAACCTGCATGACTCATAATGATTGACCACATTCTAGACACTTCACAATGTATTTAGTAAATTCATATCAAATTGCTGAGTCTGATTGGGGGACGGAGGGAAGTCCCAGAGCATTAAAAAAAAAAAGTAGCTTCATTAAATATGAGCTGTAATTTAAGAATACTCAGTATGAAAAACACAAATTCATAAAACGTATAAATTGTGCATACTATAGAGAATTTCTTTTCTTGGGATGGTGTACCCTTAACCAATGGAAAATCTGGAGGCATTCAGCCTGGATGTTGATTTTTCAGATAGTTGAAGGCTGGTAATGTAGAAAATGATTTTTTAGCTATTACTTACTTTGTGGCTGCAGAGTCATCTTCATGGGACCAAGATGGCTGCTCCAAGCAGAGCTGTCCCGCAAGGGAGAGTGCTGCCTGTGGACGCGAGAGCTGCCCACCCTGGAAATTCAGTCCAGTTCTCTGGGACTGGATTGCCATTGCTCAGGAGGTTGTGGGGAGGAGTCCTGGCTGCTGGAAAGCTAGGCTACAACCCCAGGTCCTTCCTTCACTGGTCCTGGGACTGCGTGAAGGAGCCAGCAAGTTTTCTTCCACTCTTTATAGTCCATTGGGAATTTCAAGTCCCTGAAGTGGAAAATTTGCCTGGCTTGCAGGCTGGCTATTCATTTTGTCACCAGATGTCTCAAGCTTTTGGGTCTAAATGTGAGGAAGTACCAAAAACACTCTTCGAGTAGTGCCTTTGCCACAGGACCAAAAAAAAAAAAAAAAGACAGTGTAGAAGAAATTAGACATAAAGGGTTAGGATAAAATACACTTGTGCTTACAATATTTAAACAAACTGCAAAAGGCTAGAAAGGACTAGGTGGTTACTTCTAACTGTAATGTTTCAGGATGGAATTGATATTTATCCACATATACTGATGACACGGAGTATATTTTTACCGTGTCTGTGTTCAGTAGTGTTATTTCTAGAGTGTTTCCCTGCTCTTTATTAATCACAAGACCTGAACCTTGTAAACGGGGTGAGGAGGGAATTAGGGTGATATTTTCCACTGTGGAGAGAAAAGAGGCAGCTGGCTGGCTTATCATTCCTTTTTCACGTGTAGCCTGGAGCCAAGAAAACGTAGTGGTCATTGACAAGGTAAGTAACTCTCCAGGAAGTGTTTCTCCAGGTTTAGATTAAGTAGGCATTGTCAGTTCAAGGTCAGGGGAGCCCCAGAGGTGTTCTTCCTAGTCCACCACCAGCTGCACCCCAGTTTCTACGCCGAGAACTGCAGAGGTGTATTGGGTGATCTGGTGCTAACCATGCCGACAGAAAAGATTTCCAGCGGTTTCTCACGAGGGGAACGAGTGGATTCACGTTCCCTCAGAGGAATGAGTTCCGCAGGGCTTCCCAGGGGCTGTGCAAGGCCGCTTTCCAGCGATCTGCAACCACAGCAATTGGGATTTTACAGTGACTGTGAGATTCTGACCTGCCCTGTTCTGTTTCATGCTGGCATCTGGCAGAGTGTGGGAACTACTGCCTCAACAGTAAGTACAGTGAGTCCTCCGAGAAGCGGGGACGGCCCCTGGGCTGGTGCCAGGGCAGGCTCTGGCCAGGCTGTGGGCACAGTGCCAGCCAACCACCTGCAGAGGGTAACGGGGGACACCCCTCTCAGAGGGGTTGCAGCCTCCCACCGAGATCGCCAGCCCTGGGAACACACTTGTCCCCTGGCTGGGTCTTGGGAAGCCCTGAGCTAGGGGGCTTAGTCAGCAGCTGAACGGGGCTCACACACACACCCCTTTGAGAGTCCAGGTGCAGAGCATGTCCTGATCATTTCCAGGAGTGCAGGGGAATGACTGTTGGCCACAGACCCATGTCCATGGCCAATAACAGCAGGGACGGGCCCCTGCTTGGGGCTGAGCCAAACCCAGCAGGGACTCCAGAGTGCCTGGGAGGGATGGCTTCGCCTCCTGTCTGGCATCAGCAGCTGGCAATCCAGGGCCTGCCCATCCCGCTACGAGCTCCCCTGTCCTGCGTTTCCCCACTCTTGCTTCTTATACCCCTTTCTCACCCTCTTCTTTCTATATTTTTGCTTCTCCTGGACTTCTCCGCCAGCCACAGCTTTTCGTCCCCTCTGCATCCCCTGCCTGGGGCTGCCATCCACTTGACTCTTCGTTTTCGTGTTGTTGCTGTTTTTTTCCACACCTTCTTCTCCTTTGCTTCTCTGACATTTTCTTTTCTCCTCCTCTAACATCTGCTTTCCCCTTCTTCTCTCTTCCCACCAACTTTCTACTTGTGGCATTTTTTTTCTCTCCGCTTCCTTTTTTTCCTTCCTCCTCCTCCTCCTCACTTAAACCAGAGGGTGGTGCAGCTCAAAATTTGAAATTAAAGAGCCATTCACTTCTGACTCTAAAACGCCCTCCGGGTCGACAGCCCCTTGTCCTGGGCCATGCTGCCTCAGGGGACAGGAAAGTAATTTATTGGATAGTTACCTCAAAAATTGTCTTTAACATGTTTTCTTCTCTTCCTCTCCTTCTTTTCTTTCTTTCTTTTACTCTCTCCCTCCCCCAACTTCTCTTTTTCTTCCTTCCTTTCTATGAAGAATACAGGAGCATACTGTGGGTGACCTGCCAACACAGGAACTTTTATTTGGGGGCCCAATGTCATTATGGGCTTCCCAGGTGGCTCAGTGGTAAAGAATCCACCTGCCAATGCAGGAGACGCCAGAGAGGCGAGTTCGATCCCTGAGTGGAGAAGATACCTGGAGGAGGAAATGGCAACCCACTCCAGTATTCTTGCCTGGAAAATCAGAGGAGCCTGGTGGGCTACAATCCATGGGCTTGCAGAGTCCAGACATGACTGAGCATAGACATGCAATGTCACTGGGTTTTGTGTTTTACTGTTACTTTTTTTTTTCTTTCTTCCTTCCTTCTTTTCTTTCTTTCTTTCCTTCCTCCCTTCTTTTTAATGTGTAGAAGTTGAGTTTAAACTCTCCTATCATTTGTAGTGTCGATAATTACACATTTTTTCCCTCTTGGATGTAGAGTCCTTAGTTCAGTGTCTTCTTTGTGCCAACCACATATCTGTGAAACTATGACTTATTTTATAAGCTGGCTTATTTTCTCTCATTTTGCACACTTCTTTGAACATGAGATTCATTTTACCTTAACTTTCTAAACTGCCATTTCTCTGTCTTTCTAAAGAGGAAAGTGATACTGCTGTGATCTCTTTAGAAGAAATCCTCTAAATTATCCCTAATTCATGATACCAAATGCTACTACTTAACTTACTCCTTTATTCACTGTGTGGACGAGGGTGATTCCTCAAGAAAACAAAGTAATGAAAAGGAAACACTTCTAAAATAGAAAGTAGGCTGAAGGCTGGAGTTTGGTTCATAGTCTGTTTCTCTCTTAGCTGTATAATCTTGGGCAAATCCTGCATGATTATGTGCCTCATTTTCTTTTTCTATAAAATGGGAACATCCAAGCCTCCCCTTCCCAAATACTTGCTGCTCCTTTGTATGTCTGAGGTAAAAATTTTGTGAAATAGAACACCAGAAGGTGCTTCACAAAAAAACAGTCAAAGCCTTATCCATTACTAACCAGTATCTGAGGTTGTAACCGAATGGGTTCTGGACCAGGTTGGTTTCAAATAGAGAAATCCTGGTGGATTTTGTTGGGGGACTGTTTGCCTCCCTTGGAGAACTTCTAGGGCTCTCCCCAGCTGCTCCTCATGTGGCCCAGGGCCTGCCCTTTAGCTTCCAGGAATAACTGGGCATGATTCAAGGTTCAGTGTATTGCAGGGCCTTCTCGGTAGGGCTGAGGCAGATAACAGTGACGGCCAGCCCCAGGGAGGGACCACCAGGGAGACGCCAACTCCAGGCAATCAGGCCAGGTCATCCCAAACCAGGCCAAGTGCCTGTGCAGCCAAGAGGAAGGGGCTGTCAAGTTGATAAATACCCTATTTCCGGGAGCTGGCTTTCTTTGTCTTTTCCTGCCGCGTGGTGGAGTGCTGGGGTCAAGAGAGGCGCATAGCTTGTAACTAACCTCCGTTTTATGTTCTGTCTCAGCGATCACAGAAGCTATTGAGATCCCGCAGTTTATCGGCCGCAGTTACCTGACATATGACAATCCAGATATTCTCAAGAGGTAAGAAGACCCCTCGAGCACCTTCCTTATCTCCTGGGAGGTCAGTTTCTCTTTATCTTTCCCAGAGCTTTTCCTTATCTTCCATGCCAGAAGATAATTCTCCAAGAAGGCAGGAGAATTTAGCTGTAGTCCCAGGGGAAGAAAACATACAAAATAAACATAGAAACTAGAACAAAACAACACATACGAAAAAAAAATAACCCCACAAAAATGTAGCCTTTGAACCAACCTCAAACCCAGACCCTTTCTGGTCAAAGGGCCTGGAGAGAGGGACAGTGGTCAGCCCTGGGATTTCTGATACTCAGGCTTTGAGGAGCAGTGAGAATTCAATGCTCCTGAAGCCAGGGTTATATGCGTGTGATTTCCATCAGGGGAGTCAACTTCATGCTACTTTGTGGCCATGGTCTGCCTAGAGCCAGCCGTGGAAGGGTTCTGGCACGGCTCCAGCCAAGCAGAGTGCTCCAAGTCCATGTCCTACTTTGAATCATCATCAGCGAGGTCCATTGTCCTCTTCAGGCTTTTTCCAGTTTGGTGCTGGGGGGCTTCTTGGCTCTCTTCAGGTGGATACAAGAGCATGATCAAAGAGATGCCCACGTCACAGATGGGACTTTTAATTGCTGTTGACTGAAAGTCCAGCCCTGCTCCAGAGTCCAAGCTCCTGGTTTCAGTTCAGTTCATTCAGTCACTCAAGTTGTGTCCGACTCTTTTTGACTCCATGGACTTCAGCACTTCAGGCTTCCCTGTCCATCACTAGCTCCTGGAGTTTACTCAAACTCATGTCCATTGAGTCAGTGATGCCATCCAAGCATCTCATTCTCTGTCATCCCCTTTTCTTCCGCCTTCAATCTTTCCCAGTATCAGGGTCTTTTCAAATGAGTCAGTTCTTCGCCTCAGGTGGCCAAAGTATTGGAGTTTCAGCTTCAGCATCAGTCCTTCCAATGAATACTCAGGACTGATTTCCTTTAGGATGGACGTTGGATCTCTTTGCAGTCCAAGGGACTCTCAAGAGTCTTCTCCAACACCACAGTTCTTATAAAGCTCCTGGTTTGGAAGAGCCTAATTACACTATTTCCCGTGGGGAAGACTGGCTCTGGTGAATCTAGTAAGCTCGGCTTTGGTGCTTTCAGTTTGCCCTTTTCTCTTTCTTTTCCTTCCCCTCTACTCTTTGTAGTTTAGAGAGCGCCACTCCCCCACCCCACTGCCAGCACAACCATTCTGGATATTTTCCATTGTCTCTGGTTGATCGCCTCGCCACAGACTAAGGCAACTCTTTAAGCCAAAGGCACACAGTTCTTAGGGTGGAATTTGGTGGTTTTTCAAGGAACAAAGGGGGTTGAGAGACATTTTCCTGGGGCATTGGATGTCCCTGGTGTTTCTGAACACAAACCAGACAGACCCGGCTTTGTTTCTCTAATCCCATGTTGTGTTTATTGAAGTTGTCTTGTGTGGGCCTTAGGCAAAATGGAGTCCCAGCCAAGAAACCCTCTTCTTTCTTCAAGTCCTTACACCCAAGAGATGGAGGGGTGTTCAGTCCCCAGAAACCAGGAGGGTGATGCTTAGTGAGGAGCGCAAGGTCATTTGGAGGAGTGGAAGAGTTTGGTGCAAGTAGGAGATTCAAAGCCCCCAAGCAGAAAGCTCAATAACACCTGTGTGTATATATATATAGATTGCATCTATGTGTACAGGTGTGTAAAGCTGTAGATAGAAGTCAAGTTCAGAGTCTGTTTCCGTTAGATGCCTTTGGCTGCAAGTAACAGAAAACTCAGGCTTCTCAGGAAGCGCAAGTGGTAAAGAATCCACCTGCCAATACAGGCGTCATAAGAGACCCAAATTTGATCCCTGGGTCTGGAAGATCCCCTGGAGAAGGGCATGGCAACCCACTCCAGTATTCTTGCCTGAAGAATTCCCTGGACAGAGGAGCCTGGTTGGCTATACAGTCTGCACGGTCACAAGGAGTCAGACATGACTGAAGCAACTGAGTGCAAACACACACACACACACACACACACACACACTCACACACACACACACACAACAGAAAACTCAGCTCAAAATGTCTTAAACATGAACGGTAAACATTATTTCATATAACAAACTGTCTAGACTTAGTCTGGATCCTGGGTTGATTAATTCAGAGAATCAATTGTATTATCAATGACTCATTTTCCTGCCTTGTTATCCTCAGCATATTTTGCAACAGTCATACATACCCTTTATGGTAATAAGACAGCTGTTCTTAAGATGCTCGTTAAATAGTTATAAATCATGGCAATATCAAGTGCAATTTTTAAAAAAGCCCTTTTTTTTCATGTGACTCTCTTTGAAACGAAGAGACTCTCCTAGAATCCTCCTGATAAATTTCCTCTATCTCATTGGACAACAGTGGGTCACAGACCTAGCCTTAAACCAGTCACTGCAAAAGAAATGGAACCGTGTGATTGACTTGTACCAATCAGTGTATCCAAGGCAAGTGAGGGAAAGAAGGAACCTTGAACACAAGACTGGGAAAAGCAGATCTCTAGGGAATAGCCTGGAGCTGGATTGCTCTGCACCTGGTCCAGTGGCGAAGTCGTGTCATGGACCCTGCTCCTCACTCACCACTCTGAGACCGTGTCTGAGGAGAGCACACTTGATCTCCTCCTGTCTATCCCAGGCTCTGGGAAGCCTTAGACAAAAGCTTCCTCCACTGGTCACTACTGAATGCACTCTACAGCTGCAGGCCACGTTCGTTAGACAGACACGTGGTCAGGAATTTTCCAGTAGAGCCATCTTAACCCTATGAAGAACAACATTAAATTGCATTTATTCTTACTTCACCTTTTATTTAAGGACCTCATGGTTGCTTTTCTCCCTTCATCGGATGAAACACTGGCCACTTCCTAGTGAAACTGGATCTCTGAACTAGTCTATTCCGAAGAATCAATGGGAATATCTCAACATTGATAGGAACCAATAAGTAGTATCTTATTCCCAGCCATGGCTGTAGGACTGGGACCTGACCTTCCTGAGCACCCCTTCCTTCCTCTCAGCTTCCTGTTCCACTCTGCCCTGCCTCTGCCCCAACACCTCTCAAGACCGTTATCCCATCGAGGCACCGTCCTTGTCTGACACTCTGCCCCCTGTCCAGTCACTCCTTCCCTGAGTTCAAGGACATCACCTCCACAGATGGCCCTCCACAGCCACAATCATAGCCCTGAGCCTTCGAATCTCTTGGTAATTAAGTAAACCACTTCCTTTGGAGGAGTGGGGGCACTTTCCCAAGGGCTTGTGAGTGGAAAGACAGGAAGGAGGGAGGACTGAGGTGTGTACCGGGGGTACAGGCTGGGACTGTGGCATTGGCCGGGGGTCGGGCTTATCTGTCACTCATCAAATGCTCTCTGTGGTGTTTCACCATTCTTGGGGAGAGAGACAGACTCCATGTTGTAGAATGAGGGGTTCAGACTTTTAGACCCATGGCATGCTCGTAGTGGTGATACCTTTTTCTAAACTCCTGCTAGTGTCAGAAACATCAGACCACCTTTATAACTGGCAGACAAAACCAGGATTACTCAGAAATGGATGTTGGTGGAGACTGGTTGATTTGGTGTAATGATTTGTGTCTTTCCTCCAGGGTGTCAGGATCAAGATCAAATGCGTTCATGCGGTTTAAGACAACTGCCAAAGATGGCCTGTTGCTATGGAGGGAGACAGCCCCATGAGACCCAATAGTGACTTCATTTCCTTGGGCCTTCGGGATGGAGCCCTGGTGTTCAGGTAACCCTTACGCTGGCTGCCGAAAGCATAATCTTGTGATTTTTCTCAGCCAGTACAGATCATGCCAAACAGAGGTTGCAGAGGAGCCAGAACACAGTCAACCAGAATTAACTGTTGCCTGAAGCTCCAGGTTAATTTGAGGCTCCTGGTCTTTCTTTCTAGTATCCATCTCTAGAGCAGCAGTTGGTCAACTACAGCCTGGTGGCCATATCTGGCCCCCTACCCATTTATGTGGCTCAATGGTAAAGAATCCACCTGCCAATGCAGGAGCCACAGGTGCTATGGGTTTGATCCCAGTGTTGGGAAGAACCCCTAGAGGAAGGCATGGCAACCCACTCCAGTACTGTCACCTGGACATGGACAGAGGAGTCTGGCAGGCTGTAGTCCATAGGATCGCAAAGAGTTGGAGAGTTGGACACGACTAATCACACATACCCACCCATTTTTGTAAGTGAAATTTTATTGGAATACTGCCACCCTCATTTATTTATGCACTGTCAATGACTGCTTTCATGCAACAGTGATACACTTGAGTAGTTTCAATAGGAACTGTACGGGCAAAGCCTAAAATACTTATTATTTGGCCGCAAAGAGTGGACACGACTGAGCGACTGAACTGAACTGAACTTAGAGAACAATTTTGTGGCTCCTGTATCTTATTGCCATCTACTCCCCACTTACAAATGAGGAAGTAGAAGGAGGACTTTGATCCTGCCAAGCATGGACATGAGTATTTGGCCCAATGCTCATCAGCTCAGGAAGATCTGAAGATTTAGCTGAGAGACCTGGCTTTATATTCTGACTCAGCTCCCTAATCCCTGTGGAGCCTTGGGAAGGAGAAGGCTTGCTTTCCAATCTTCCACTGCAAAGAACAAAGTACAAACTCCTACATCAATAGAACAACCCCACATTTGCATTTTTATAAGTGCTTCTCAGGTGATTATGGGTAAGACAGTTCCAGAAGTTCTACATGAGTTTAGACTGTTCTCAGATTTGTCACTGGGGAAGATCCCCTGGAGAAGACAATAGCAACCCACTCCAGTATTCTTGCTTGGGAAATTCCATGGACAGAGAAGCCTGGCGGGCTACAGTCCAAGGGGTCACAGAAGCGTCGGACATGACTTAGCAGCTAAAGAACAACAATGACAAGCTATAAAGTAGCTAAAGAATTACCAGATCTCACCACCAGAAGCTGGGTGACAGCTGGGTGGGAGCCAGATTCCCGAGGGGGCAGGGGCCAGCTGTATAATATGAAAGAGCTTCTTTAGAGATGGTGATGACACAGCCTCACTTGAGGGTAGAAATATCTTGTTTGGAACTGTGCTTCTCAAAGTGTGGTCCCTGAACCAGCAGCATCAGCATCATCTGGGAACATGTTAAAAATATACAAATTTTTAGGCTACACACATGAACTACTGAACCAGAAAAACTTTAGGGATGAGACCCAGCAATCTAACTTTCTCCCAGTGATTCTGATGCCTGCTACGGTTTGAAACCTCTGCTCGCTCTCTAGACCATCTGCTCCATGGGGGAAGGAATTTCTCTGACTTTTCCTTCTTTAATTCCCCTACCTGGTGACCTGCACAAGTGTTCACTGAATGATATGGAGTTAACTGGAGCTGAAATAGATGAAGGTGAGATAGGGAACTACAGAGAAGAAGAAGGCTGAGTTCTGGGGCTTCAGTGGGTCCTGCGCTGGGATTGAAGACAGCCAGGGTACAAGAATAGAAGTCTTGGCAATTTGAATAAAGGACATTTTGAAAGGAAATGTCACTTGTCCAGTGCTTGCCCCTACATAGCTGAGCATGCTCAGTCATGTGACCCTATGGTTGTTGAGGACTTTGGGGAGCAGAGTGTGGTTGGAAGCTGGAGGCTGCCCGAGAGCAGTTCGCACCACCTCCGCCCCTCCCCGCGGCCCCAAGGTCAAATGCTGAGCTCTTCACACCCCAGTTTCAGGCTGACTGCTGCAAAGCCATTTTCTTGTGGTTTTCCTGTGGTTAACCTCGCCAAGGCCTCAAGTACTTGATTGTGCCCAGAAAAGGGAACTGAAACAGTAGCTCAGCCGTGGGTGGGAGGCCCAACTTCCCCTAAACCGCCAGCGAAAACTCAGCTGGACGGGGAAACTCAGTCTCCTCCCGCCGCCCTGCAGCTCCCACTGGTTCTCACACCCTGCCCAGGCCAGACCCCCATGCCCTCTGGGCACTCTTCTTAAAACTCCACTCCATCCCGATGTGTTTGTTTGGTTACCAACTCTTTTTCGGGTTTCTGGAAATTGGTCCCACATTTCTCTTTTAAGCCTGGAGTTCTGGCCAAGTTCTGAGTAAAGGCACCCTCCCTCGCTCAGCCCCCCACACCCGAGAGCAGACATCTGCGCTCATCCCTGGAACCTGGCGTGGCTGCTTCGCTGCGTTTCCTTCCTCTGGGCAGCTATTCCCCCACATCGTTCACCCGGCTCAGAAGTACGGAAGGCTTCTGGAGGCGGCTGGGCAGAGAGGTATCAGAGAGTGGCCAATGGTTTAAGATTGTCAGCCTACACAGGGTCAGCTGCGGGGCTCCTATCCGAGGTTACTGGATTCCTGGGCCCACACCCGGAGATGCTGGTGGAGGAGGTCCTGCTGAGTGCCAGAATCTGATTGGAAGATACCAGGAGCCACACCCTGAGAAACCGAGTCTGGGATGGTCAGAAACCAGGGCTTCAGAGTCAGACATGCCTGATTCCCACGGCCACGTGATCACCTGCAGCTTATCTGACCTCTGCAAAAAGAAAGAGTTAATCATGAGGATCCAGTGAGTTAATTTACGTAAAGGGCTTAGTGTAAGGACCGGCATGTCTACTTATTCAGTTCAGTTCAGTTCAGTCGCTCAGTCGTGTCTGACTCTTCGTGACCCCATGAATCGCAGCATGCCAGGCCTCCCTGTCCATCACCATCTCCTGGAGTTCACATTAGTGAGTGATAATGATTATCCCTGATCAAGTGTTTACTCTGTTCAAAAAAACTCGTATCATGAACATATGTAAGGGAACTGGCACAATATACTATATAAAATTTAGCTGTTGTTATTATTATTGTTATTGTTGTTATTATTTTGAATAAGGTGCTGCTGCCATGCAGCTTACATCAGTGGAGCCTAGAGAGTAAACCTGTTGATTGGGTAGATGAACCAACCATTTTTGAGGTTTTAGTGTTTGATCCAATTTCAAAGCAAACAACAGGAAATCTAAGATAATACGGTATAATCTCAACATTCTTCGCCTAAATGCTTGTCCTTTTGCTAATTTAGTGCTCAAAGTGCTTCTGCCAGAGAATAAAGAAAAGCAATGGAATCCTAGAAAAACATTATTCATGGTTTGGGTGCAAATTAAATTAAAGAAAGGGAATCAGACTGCTCAACTGAGAGTGTG
This sequence comes from Nanger dama, assembly GCA_917880005.1. Lineage (NCBI taxonomy): Eukaryota > Metazoa > Chordata > Mammalia > Artiodactyla > Bovidae > Nanger > Nanger dama. Next base: position 3,479,122 of record CAKJTW010000040.1, read on the forward strand.
GATTTTGTTGTTTTGTTTCATTTCATGATTATATATAGGGCTTCCCTGGTGGCTTAGAGGTTAAAGCATCCGCCTGGAATGTGGGAGACCTGGGTTTGATCCCTAGGTCGGGAAGATCCCCTGGAGAGGGCAATGGCACCCCACTCCAGTACTCTTGCCTGGAGAATCCCATGGAGGGAGGAGCCTGGTAGGCTACAGTCCATGGGGTCGCAAAGAGTCGGACACGACTGAGCGACTTCATAGGGCATAAAACTAGATGTGTAAATATCACTTTACTGGGGATATTACCCACTAATTTTCCATGTGACTTTGATAACATTTTCATGCAGCAGAGAAAGGGAAGCAGTCTGATATTAGCCAAGTACCCTGTGCTATGCTTTAAAGGAGGCACGAGCAATTATAAGTGCCACCACGTGGAGGCAGTCACGTGGCTTCCAAGAGGCCTCATCTGCTGGCGTTGCCTGGTGGCCCACCTTTGTGCTCAGACTCCTGGCCTTTCGTGTGCACCTGGTTGAGTAGGTAAACTGGGTTCAAGATAACTGATTCATGATCACCAGGTAAGCGGGACATTGTAGAGAAGGCAGACACGCATTTATTCATTTATTCATTCGTTCACATATTTTTACCTTTTTTAAAAAATTTGAGATTTAACTAAGTGAAGTAAGTCAGAGAAAGACAAATGTCGTATACCGTCATTCATATATGGAATCTAAAAGAAAAATGAGGCAAATGAATTTATCTACAAAACAGAAACAGACTCACAGACATAGAAAACAAACTTACGGTTACCAAAGAAAGGGGAAAGGAGGGATAAATTTGGAGTTTGGAATTAACAGAGACATATATAAAATAAATAAACAACAAAGTCCTATTTTACAGTACAGGGAACTATATTCAATATCTTGTAATAACCTATAATGGAAAAGAATCTGAAATCAGACAAATATACATATAATATTATCTGAATCAGTTTGCTGTACACTAGCTAGTGAAGCGACTTAGCAGCAGCAGCAGCAGCTGGTAAAGTATCTGCCTGCAATGCAAGAGAGCTGGTTCTCTTCCTGGAGAAGGGACAGGCTACCCACTCCAGTATTCTTGGGCTTTCCTGGTGGCTCAGACCATAAAGAATCCACCTGCGGTGCGGGAGACTTGGGTCTGATCCCTAGGTTGGGAAGATCCCATGGAGGAGGACATGGCAACCCACTCCAGTATTCTTGCCTGGAGAATCCCATGGACAGAGGGGCCTGGCGGGCTACAGTCCATGGGGTCACAGAGTTGGACATGACTGAGCGACTAAACGCAGCACAGAAACTAACAAAACATTTTAATTCAACTATACTTCAATTTTTTTTTAATTAAGGTAAAATTTACATAAAGTGTACAAATATTAGGTGTACAGCTCAATACATTTTTTAACATACAAACGCTTGTGTGACCACCACTCGGAACAAAACATTTCCTACACCGAGGAAGGCTCCTTCATGCCCTCTCCCAGCAAAAGCAATCACTGCTCTTGGCCATTTATTATTATTTAAAAGAAGAGAAGTTCCAGGGGGATGTATATCAGGTGTCCGGGCAAGCAGGAGGTTATTCGAGAACCGAGAGGGAGTCGGTGGGGTTGGAGAGTCAGGCCGTCAAGGAGCCAACTGGGCCGCTCCCCCACCCGCAGTGGTGGCTGGATTCCTGTCTGCGGGGTTCCGTGCTTGCTCCTTGAGTACAATCTGGATGAACAGGCATGTTACCTGGCTGGAGAATAGAAGAAGAAAACCCGTCCTTTGCCCAAACACAACTGAAAAAGTTTCCATTCACTGGGTTACAGTCCCATTCCAGTCTAGTGCTGCTGCACTAAGTCACCTTGTTCTGAGACCTGGCTGGTCCTGGGTGTTTTGGTTACATATTCACAGCCGGGTGGCTCACTTTCACACGTGACTACTCTTCCAGGAGGCTTGACAGGCTTGACTCTGGGTGGCAGTGTTCTCCTGTTGCTAGTTCCTCTAGGTCTGCCAGTGCTCCTGTCTGCACTGCCTTAAGCACTGCATGCATTCCCACGTGGCGCTAGTGGTAACGAACTTGCCTGCCACTGCAGAAAGCACAAAAGATGCAGGTTCAAGGCCTGGGTCAGGAAGATCCCCTGGAGGAGGGCATGGCAACCCACTCCAGTATCCTTGCCTGGAGAATCCCATGGACAGAAGTGACTTAGCATGCACACAGGCATGGGGTTATTTGCTTGTCTCCTACTATGTGCTATGCTGTTTATATATATTATCTTACTGAACCTTCCCTAAGATCCTTCAGGGTAGGTATTATTAACCCATTTCACAGATGAGAAAATTGAGGCTCAGACAAACAGAGCAAATTGCCCAAGATCACAGAGCTAAGAATTGGCAAGGCTGGGAATCTAGGTAGATTCCTCTAATCCAGGTGTCTAGGTTCTTTCTCAGAGAAGGCAATGGCACCCCACTCCAGTACTCTTGCCTGGAAAATCCCATCGACGGAGGAGCCTGGAAGGCTGCAGTCCATGGGGTCGCTGAGGGTCGGACATGACTGAGCGACTTTACTTTCACTTTTACTTTCATGCACTGGAGAACGAAATGGCAACCCACTCCAGTGTTCTTGCCTGGAGAATCCGAGGGACGGGGGGAGCCTGGTAGGCTGCCGTCTGTAGGGTTGCACTGAGTCAGACACGACTGAAGCGACTTAGCAGCAGCAGCAGGTTTTTTCTATCACCCCGTGCTGCCTCTCATAAAAGCCCACATAGTAATTCAGCTGTATTTCTGCCAACCAGCTCTCAGCCTTGCTTTATACTCATTCATTTCTTCAACAAGCATTTGGCCACTAAATAATGAAATCTGAAAATTCCACCTCCAGGCTGCTTCATACAAGGAGACACTTGATGTGGGAAAATTCATTAGAAAACAGTGGATTTTTCTGGGTCAGAGCAACAGCTTTGTCTCAGAGTTTGTCAAGTCACCCGAGTTCTATTCTTGGTTAAATGTTGATGGGCTGTGTGGCTTCTTTGAGACTCCAGTGTTAAAGAAAGGACTCATAGTGCTTTCCCTGGGAAAAGCCAAAGCTTTCTATTCTGGCTCTTTTGTTGGCTTGAGTGCATAGAAGAGCTCAGTGACTAATCCGAGTTTCCTCTCAATTTCCTGTTGCTTGGCCAATGAGCTAAAGGAGAGACATGTCCTCTTACAACATGAGGAGAGAGTTGTCTGGGTGGAATGCATTTTCCTTCAAAAGCATGATTACATGGGCTTTATTATATTAGCAAGGAGTGGTCTATGCAGCTGGCTCAGTGCCCAGCCTAGAATAGTCACTCACTAAATATTTGTTGTATTTAATTAAATTAGAATAATTGAATGAACACTGGACTAAGAGGGATATTTCTCTCTGGTAAACAACATATGCAAGTTTCTGATCTCCTTAAGCATATCAAGGTATCTGGCAACTGAAACAGAAAGCAGAAAGCTTCGGAGTGGATCTGCTATCCAAGAAAATGTGGCAGGGGGAGGGGCACAGGTAAGAGCCCAAGTGCAAGTCCTATACTTTGGCTTTGAGATTTTAGGCAAATTCCCTTAAACTCTTTGGGACTCAGCCTACTCTGCAGTGTTTTGTTCTGTTGTGTTTTTTTGAAAAGTGAAAACACATGTATTCATTTCTGAAGACTGCCATAACACGTTACCACAAATTGGGTGGCGATAGACATGTGTTATCTCACAGTTCTAGAGGCGAGAAGGCCGCCCGGAGGCCTTGCAGGCTCACCTCCTTCTGTGACTCTCTGCTAGGTTCTGGTGATCGCTGGCCCTCCTTGGTGCTCCTTGTCTTATTGCTGTTATCATTCCAGTCTCTGCCCCATCTTCACGTGGTGTTTTTTGTGTTTCTCTGTCTCTGGGTCAAAATTTCCTCTTTTTATAAGGAAACTAGTTATATTGGATTTAGGGCTTCACTAACCGCAAATGGGGCCTCCCGGGTGGCTCAGTGGTCAAGAATCCGCCTGCAGTGCAGGAGCTGTGGGTTTGATCCCTGGGTCAGGAAGCTCTCCTAGAGCTTCTGGAGTATTCTTGCCACTCCAGTATTCTTGACTAGAGAACCCCATGGTCATAGGACGCTGGCAGGTCACAGTCCACAGGGTCGCAAAGAGTCAAACATGACTTAGCAACTAAACAACAATAACCACATATGACTTCCTCCCTAACCCCAAATAACCCCCATATAAACCCTCTTAACTAATTACACATGCAAAGACCTTGTTTCCAAATCAGTTCACTTTCTGAGTTTCTGGACCCAGGTTCAATTCTTGGGTTGGGAAGATCCCCTGGAGGAGGGCATGGCAACCCATTCTAGTGTTCTCACCTGGAGAATCCCATGGACAGAGGAGTCTGGCAGGCTACAGTCTGTGGGGTTGCAAAGAGTGGGACACAACTGAGCGACTAACACTTTCACTTTTCACTTAGATTCTGGGTGTTCATTAATTTTGGGGGGATACTCTTCAACCTAGTACAACACATTACAAATGATAAAGTCCTTCTTTTTCCTTATACAATAATAGTATACATGGAGCCTAAAATAAATCAACTTTGAGGACATTATGGTAAGTGAAAAAAGCCAGTTATGAAGAGACAAAACTGTTTGACTCTACTATAAGGTACCTAGGATTGTCAGATTTACAGAAAGAGAAAGTAAAATGGTGGTTGCCGTGGACTGGGGAGGGGAAATGGGAAGTTGTTTAATGGGTACAGATTTTTGATTTTACAGGATGAAAAAGTTCTGGAATTGATTGCTCAGCAATGTGAATATACTTAACACTACTAAACTGAACACTTACCAATGATTAAGACTGGACTTCGATAGAGGTCCAGTGGTTAAGACTCCATGCTCCCAGTGCAGGGGGAAGAGGTTCGATACCTGGTCAGGGAACTAAAATCCTCTTTGCTGCACAGTATGGCCAAGGAGAAAAAAAAAAAAAGGTTGATTGTGAATTTTACCACAATTAAAAAATTAAAAAACATGGCCTAATTTGGGAACCTAGTGTCTTTTTAACATTGTTTTGTGTTAAAGAAACTACCTTCTGAGTTCCGGAGAGCTTTCTCGTTAAGAATCATTTATGAATGACCGTCTGCCTGTGCGTCAGTACTTTCTTCTGTTCTCTGTCTTGTTCTTCTCTGATACCTTTAGCTATAACCTGGGCAGTGGTGTGGCATCCATCATGGTGAATGGCTCATTCAACGATGGTCGGTGGCATCGAGTCAAGGCTGTTCGGTGAGTACCTGTCACAGCGTGAGACGGAGCTGATAGTGTTCTCCAAGTCCCTGTAGTCCCACTTCCTCTTCCCCCCACCTGCCCTGGCATCCCAGTATCCCTGATTCCACTCATTAGGACATCTCGGTACCAACTCCCCCTGTGCCCATCACTAACACTGCAGGTTGGAAAGGCTAAACTCCCAATCTTCACTCAACAAAGGCCTTCTGGAGAAGGAATTTTTTGATGGCTAAACTGGAAGAGGGTCTGGTCATCTAGTGAGGTCTAGATATCTCTAGTGAGATAAGATTTCATGACAGGTAGACTTTGAGGAATGCTTCTATTCTCGTTATGCAGGCAATTGCCCCCACCGTTTTTTGTTTTTTGACATTACATTACCTGAATCTTAGAAGCCATGTGTGCTGCTAAGTCACTTCAGTCGTGTCCAACTCTGTGGGACCCCACAGACGACAGCCCACCAGGCTCCCCTGTCCCTGCGATCCTCCAGGCAAGAACAGTGGAGTGGGTTGCCATTTCCTTATCCAACGAATGAAAGTGAAAAGTCAAAAGTGAAGTTGCTTAGTCGTGTCCAACTTTTCGTGACCCCATGGACTGCAGCCGGTTACCAGGCTCCTCCATCCATGGGGTTTTCCAGGCAAGAGCACTGGAGTGGGCGCCACCGCCTTCTCCAAAGCCATGTGTGCCCTGCCCCATTATACGCCCTCGCCCTGCTCATAGAGCTTGCTACCCTCACTTCTGATTAATTTAGGGTGAATCATTCCTTTGAAATTAGTTTTACTATGTATATATCCCTAAAAATATATTATTAGAAACTGATTAGCAGGTCCTAATTCAGCGGTATAAAGAAATGTCAGTCCTGCCCCTCTTGATGCAGGTCTCAAGATGAGCTGAACAGTCTTTGGCTCAGGTTCCCTGAGAATATACCATAGTACTTTCTGGGGAGGTCAGTAGGCGAGGTCATGAGTGAAGCTTGGGAAACATGGGGCCACCATGGTCAGTTTCCTACTCAGTTCATGTATAGGCTATGATGGAAGTAGCTTTGCTGGACCCCATTCTTCTTTCCACTGTGCTTGCCTTTGATTACAAAGGATGTGGCAGGGTATAGAGGCAGACCTGTGCCCATCTGCTGTCCAGGTGACCTTGAAAGTCCTTGAGAGAGTGATTTTGATGAAGCCCCAACTCTGACTTGTTAAAAAGAGATGTCTTCCCGTAGTGAATATTTCCTGAAGTAGGTAGCCAGTCCCTTCTCAAGAGGATCTTCCCAACCTGGGGATCAGACCAAGTCTCCTGCATTGCAGGCTGATTCTTTACCGCTGAGCCCCTGGGGAAGCCTCAAACTGCTCATACTCCAGCTCAATTCCAAGATCCTTCAGACTAGGTGGCTTCTAGTTTCTTCATTTTACATTTTTCAAATCTAAGATGCCATTGACTATAAAGTTTATCCTCATTTTGGACATATTAAAAATGAAAAATTCTTAGAACTGATGAAATAAAGTGGGGAAAATGGAATTTTTAAAGTAATGGGGAAAAGCAGTCAGAGCAGGCAAGGCATTGCCCATCACATCCTTCCGGTATGAGATTTTGAAAAAGCATATCCAAAATGGGGAAGCTGTGTGGTCTCAAGGGTGATTATAGAACAGGCTAGAAATATCTCTAAAGCTAGTTGCTAGAAGAGTTGTTATCAATAAATGAGGTTTAGGCAAGCAAATTTTTATCATTATACCCTACTCCCCTCCCAAAAAGGAGTAGGGCCCAGAACTTTTGGAAGGTAAATGAAGGGCTAAAAACAAATTGGCTTAAAAATCTTACTTAAGGTGTTAGACCCTAAGCTCCTTCTACTTCATATAGCTGGCATGCTGCCCTTTCCCTGCTGCTGCTGCTACTGCTAAGTCGCTTCAGTCGTGTCTGACTCTGTGCAACCCCACAGATGGCAGCCCATTGGGCTCCTCCACCCCTGGGATTCTCCGGGCAAGAACACTGGAGTGGGTTGCCATTTCCTTCTCCAGTGCATGAAAGTGAAAAGTGATAGTGAAGTCGCTCAGTCGTGTCCGACTCAGCGACCCCATGGACTGCAGCCTACCAGGCTCCTCCATCCATGGGAGTTTCCAGGCAAGAGTACTGGGGTGGGATGCCATTGCCTTCTACGGCCCTTTCCCTATCCATGGAAGAATAATGAAAGTCAATTCTCTGGAGAAAGTGAATAAGGGTCTTTAAAATGGGAGACATTAGGTATAGCTAAACATTGGACTAGTCTACTCTGTCTATATTAATACTGGAAACTATGTGAAAGTTCTGTGTTGACTATTTAGAGCCCTATAAATCTTCCCCATTGAGATTCCAGAGTCCTGAGAGCCAGGCCTGCACCCCACAGTAGAGTAGGAAATCCAGGTATCCCCCAGTGATTGCGCCAGATCGCACTACAGTCACAGAAGCCATCCTGCACATGGGTCCTCCTCAGTCCTCAGCACTGAACTGTGGAGTGGCAGTCGGGGATCACTACACATTTGAAAAAAATCTCCAATATCAAACATGGATATCAGAACAGATACATAGAACACAGCAACTTGGAGGAAACTATGAATGAAAAAAAAATGATATTCACATCATCAGAGACAGAAAAAGAGTTTCTTGTTTCTGTTAACCTGAGAAACAAGAAGTGATGGCTATTGAAAAAAGGAAAAGTAAAAGACCAAGAAAGAATTCATTTTAGAAGGAGAAGGAGAAGAAGAAAGAAGAAGAGGTGTGGCTGGTTTTGGAAACCCCCTTAAAATGCAAAGTCCTTGCCAGAGAGGAGCACCTCCATCCTACTGTTCTCAGAGTCACTTTTGGGTGATTCTGGGTCCTGTGGCTTCCCAGGTGGCACAGTGGTAAAGAATCTGCCAATGTAGGAGCTCCAGGAGGTACGGGTTGGGAAGAGCTCCTGGAGGAGGAAATGGCCACCCACTCCAGTATTCTTGCCTGGAGAATCCCATGGATAGGGAGCCTGGTGGGCTACAGTCCATGGGGTCGCAAAATGTCAAACACGCCTGAGCACTCATGCACGCACCACATGGGTCCTTTAGAAGCCTCTAAACCATTCTTTGTTTTCCCGAGAGTGATCCGCCAATGGGGACGGCCACATTGGTTTCTCACAGTGCTTAGGATAACATCCACGCTCACCATGTGTCACCATGTCACCACCACTCCTCCCCTTAAAGTTCTCTGGTTCCTTCCCACATTCGGAATAAATTCTAAGCTCCTTTTGCCCCTCAGCATCTGCTTCTGGTTTCACATTTTCCTATTCTATTCCCACCTCTGGAATTCTCTATGCTCAGACTGTCCAAACCCCGGTGTCTTTTCTCTCTTTGCGGTTGCCACTTGCTGTTTGCGTTACCCTTCTCCTTCATCTGACTCACCCAGCCTTCAAAACGCATCTCAGACAGAATCTTTGTTGAGAAGTTTCCCCTGGCCTTCTCTCCATCTCCTGTAGGATTTCACAGCACCTGGGCGTTCTTCTACCGTAGAGTGGTGACACTGTATGATCACTGGCAATTTTTTTCTTTCTTTCTTTTTTTTTTTTTGCCTCATGAATTTGGGTGATTTCTTGGTCTGTTTCATTTTGACAGCTCCATCATTTAGTACAGTGCCTGGTGCTTAGTAAGGACTTGAATGCATTTCTGTTAACATGAGTACATGATTGAATGATTAAGTGAAGCTCCAAAGCTGGTGGTGGTTTTTACAGGGATGGCCAATCAGGAAAGATAACCGTGGATGACTATGGGGCCAGAACAGGCAAGTCACCTGGCATGATGAGGCAGCTCAACATCAACGGAGCTCTGTATGTGGGTAAGTGACCTTGACCTCCAGCGGAACCTCAGCTATCCAGTGCCTTTTCTTAGTCTTCCTTTTGTCATGCTGGGGCTTCCCAAAGTCGTGCACTTCACTTGATCAGTCAGATACTTGGAAATCAGGAAACTCTCCAGATATTCCATTCTTCCATTTTCTGAACTTCTGACTCATGGCTGAGGGGTCAGGAAACACTTAGATGCTTTTGTGCTGTGGACCAATCCACCAGGAAAACCCTGCTTGTTTATAGAACAGGAACCTGCTAAATATAGCTCCTGGAATTCTCCTGGAGGAAAGAATATCTGTCTTTCTGGCCCCTCGCAGAATTAGAATGAGTGGTATTTTTATAAATAGCTTAGAACCCACTAATGCAGACACATAAACATGGAAAGACACCTCTGTCTGTATGCTATTTCCTAAAAGTGAACTTAATTGAAAGCATTCAACATCATGTATTTCTTTTGGTTTAAGATGGCATCGTCTCATCACATACTACATATGGTTGACATTATACAACATTTCTTTTTTTTTTTCCCAAAATTCACCAGGTACTGTGTGGCTTCAAGTGGTCAGCTAAGTCAGAAAATCATGAGGTAGATACTTAACGGCTCTGATTGTGTATCTCACTGACCCAAGTCAACTTGTCCCTTCAAGGTTAATTATAAACTAGATGTGATGTCCAAAGCTCTAGGTTCTGCACCCTCACCTGTCCCGTCAGTCGAGGGACGTGCTGGTCAGTAGCCACTCAAGCATCCTACAGAGATGTCCTCCCCTTTGGCTCAGGTCATCTCCCTCTTGCTTCCTGGCAGGTGGAATGAAGGAAATCGCTCTGCACACTAACAGGCAGTACATGCGAGGCCTCGTGGGCTGCATTTCTCATTTCACACTGTCCACCGATTACCACATTTCCCTGGTGGAAGACGCCGTGGATGGGAAAAACATCAACACTTGTGGAGCCAAGTAACACCGGCTGGCCCTGCCCCAAAGACCGAGCCTTCTATCCTGAGAGTCCCGGGGGCCCGAGACCCTGCCAGACACAGAGGCACGGGGACCGGGAGTGTGTCTTGTCCTCAAGGAGCAAGTTCACCCTGATGGGAAACTAGAACCGAGGCGGGAGTCCCTCGGTGGCCTTTCCTGCTGACACTCTGTGGGCCAAACCCAGCGGAACACTCTGTGTAGGAAGCCTGAGACTTTGTCCACTGAGTGTGAGGTGGCTGCCAGGGAGCACACATCAAGGCCAATTTCGAGCCCGTCTGCTGTAGTTCAATGACTGTGTTGTGATTCATAGTTCATTTAAAAAAAAAAGAGAGAGACCCAAAGGGCAGTATTAAAATACTTCTCTCCTCTCCTGACTCATCACACTCTTACTGACAGCAGAATGACTGTAAAACCTTGAACCTCAGTTTTCTCATTTCGGCCCATGAATAACTAGGATTAACCCCTTCCCCTCCTCACTGCATTCAATGTGCTCTGACTATGAAAATAAGGATGAAGGGAGACTAGAGATAGAATCATAATTATGAAGCTGCCCCCCCCATCCCTGGAAAGTTTACCTTTAATAAGAAATCCTTACTTTTTATAATGCAGATCTCAGAAAATGGGGACCATGATTTTTTAGCTGTCCTTTTGTATGTGTATATTTTTATAGCGACTGACTGTCCATGCGGTATACTTTTGCGAGTTTGAGTGGACGACCCTGAGTTCTTCGCACACTTCTTAGAATTTTCTCCCAAAGGAGACTTGTCTGGTCCCTTTGTGGCAGCAGTGGTGTGGGGTGGGCACCTTGGGGAGCTGACCATTCCCTCTTGGTAAAGGATGGCTCAAAGAGGCGAATATGAAGCTTCCTGAATAAGCAGAGGAGAAGGCACCTGTGTTACTGAAGTGGATCACTGGCTTGGTTTTGAGAGAGGGGGATGTCTGTAGTACACTGAATAAAGGAGATGAAGGCTACCGTGCATTCGTTTGGTTGTTCATTCACCCATGGAGGGCTTACTGCTCCCTCCCAAGGCCGTGTCCAGAAACGGACACGAATACAGTCAGTGTTTCTGAGGCTGGGCAGGGGGCACCCTCGGCCTGGTCTGAGCATCTGAACAAGAAGCAGGGTTGCTTCCTTGGGAGTCATCATGGTGCCACTTAGCCAGCTCATGAGTGACCCTGGGGACGGCGGGCTCCCTGGCAGATACCCCGTGCTGGGACTTGCTGAGGGAGGTGAGATGAATGCTGCTGCCAACCTAAGAGGAGGGAAATAAGATCCACCTCACAGAGGCGCCTACGAGTAGCTCCGCCATGACTCTTCTCTTGCTTGTGCAGCAGGCTGTCAGCGAGGGCTGGAAACTTTGCACCAAGCAACCGTTCTAGGCACATTAAGAGTTCTAAAAAATGAATAAATAAACTAGAGACATTCACCTTGGATGTCAGCCTTCTGCCTCCTGTCTTTGAGGACCTTTGATGACCAGGATGCTTCATCGCAGAGCAATAAAGGTAACAACAGTTCATCCTCTCCTACCTACGCCACCTGTGAGTGCAGCGCTGAGGAGGTACATGGTGGAAAGCGGGTGTCACTACCTCCCTACCACGCTTACCGCCACACCGTCTCCTGGAAACATCCAGGGGCAGGGCTTCCAAGATATAATGGAGTTGCTTTCACAACTCCAGGTGAGTCACATTTTGAATCAATTGCCTTCAGTCAAAAAAAAAAAAGTGATTTGAGCAAAATATTCAGCTGAGCTGAAGCCAGAAGTGTTGTTCTGTTTCTCTCTATGGCTGTTATCCAGGGAAACATGCAGTAACCTGGGGGTGGGGACCCAGGAGTGTGTGTTGGAGCTGATGAGGATGCTGAACTGCCTTACTCTGGGTGGGATGCAAAAGGGGCTGGAAGGGGAGGGGTGATGTGATGGAGTCAGAGCCGTAGAGATGCTGTGGGTGAGAGGACACCAGAGTAGGGGGACCCAAGAGGAGCTGATCACGTGGGAGGCTCAGGGTGGGAGAACAGGCTAAGAGATGGTATATACCAAGCTGGGAGCAAGCTCCTTCACCCTCAGTGGCCCCAAATCAGGAAACGTGGGGTGACTTTATAAAAGCAGTGGTGGTTGGGAGGATAAAAACTTTGTCCTGAAGCTAAGGGATTAGACTGGGGTTTAGGTGAGCAAGAGACCCAAGGAGATCTCAGCCTGGCTTTGTGGCTCCCCCAGGTTCCTTGCTAAGTGTATCTGCTATCTATTGTCCTGATAATGCTGCCTGACAAGCAACCACAAAACCTCAGTGGCATACCGCAGAAATGTGCTGACTGCCTCCTTAAGTGGTTGGCTTGGCAGCCCTGCTGATCCGGGTTGAGCTTGACTGGGCGGTTCTTCCCGCCTCAGCGGGACTTGCTCACACATGTAGGGTGGCTCACTTAGCATGGCCTTGGCCAGGACAGGGAGGTGACTGGGGTCTGCTCCATCCTCCTGCTGGGACCAGTGGCCTAGCCTGACAGGCCCTTTGCATGCTGATGGAGGAGGGCGAGAGCACCAGCACTGAGGTCTAAGGCCTTGGACAGCCTGGGGGTTGGCCCTTCCTAGGGTCCCTTCCGCCACACTGTGTTAGTCCGGGGTCCACACAGCCTAGGGATGAAGGAATAGACCCTCTCTCCATTGTGAGAGCAACTACAAAGTCGCATGGCCCCGGGCGGGGACTCGGGGGTGAGCAGTCAGCGCCGTTCGCGCCAGCGGTGCCCGGCAGCGGTGCCCGGCAGGCTGCGGTGCCCGCCCGGCTGAGGTGGGGAGGCACCCGCTGCTCCTCCCGCCCTGCCCGCTGCCCCGTCCCCATTCCACCTGCTGCCATGCTCCTTCTGAGGAGCAGGGCCTGGCTGTGTGGCAGCGGCTCCGTGGGAGGCAGGAGGGGCCGCTGGCCAGACTCCCGGCTGCCAGAAGAGGTTAGAGGAGCCACCAGTGAGCGCGGAGGTTAACGCCAGCCGCCCCTGGCCTGCCCAGGAAGGATATCATGAAGCACGGGTTCCTGATAAGTTTTTGTCCCACAAGCAGGATTTGAGAAAATTCCCCCGAACTTCCCATGTGTTCTCAGCAAGGGCGGCTGGGGTGAGGTCAGGGAGGGGAATGTTCTTGCTTTTCTTAGGAAAACTAACTTCCACGCACCCTGTGTTTCCTCTCAGCTCGCCTGTGGGCTCTCTCAGGAAGGCCTGTGGAGTCTTCTTGGTCCCCTCGCTGCCCCAGAGTCCAGGGCGCTCGGTGCCCCTGCGGGTCGGGCACACCCTGAGCGGCTGCCCTGCTCCTCCTTTTTGCCTTCCGTCCAGTCCCCAGGCGCCTCCAACACAAACAGGCCCTCTGCTTCCCACGCACGCCCAACAGCCCTGGTGTCAAAGCCACTGGGGCTTCCCTTCCGGTTCCCTCCCTTCTTCCACCCACCGCCCACCTCTTCTCCTCTCCCCCTTGCGAGGAGCTGCCTGCCTCCTCCCCGAGTGGGAGGAAGATCTCGGAAATGTGCCCAGAGCTGGCGGACCCAGTGCTTTCCACTTGGAGGAATTGCTGCATTTTTTCACCTTTCACCCAGAAAAATATGGTTCTCAGCGAGCTTGTTTTTATCCCCTGAGAGTTCCCCAAGGAAAAGGGGATCGCGAAAAGGAGGACTCCCAGCCCCTCTCAGAGCCCTGACAGCCAGCCCCCTGCCCCCTACCCTCCACCCCCAGGGTTGCTTCACCCCTGAGAGGGAACCTGGCTGCTGGAAAATAAAGGCAGAGAATTCCAGCTTCTCGCAGAAAAGATGGTTCATCCTTGAGGAGAGGGTCTTGGACAAAACATTCCCTGCTTCCTGTTTCCCTTCTGGTCCTCTTCTAGCTCCTCCCAGTCCAGATACACAGCAGCTGCCCTTGAAGGTGAAGGTGCAGCACATGTGTGCCCTGCGACAGCCAGCCAGTCCCTTAGCCAAAAAGGGTGTTGTGTTTATCATGTCAAAGGCAGGAAAGAAGAGCTCCCGGACTGCTGTCCAGAAGGAGCCCAGAGGGGAGAGGGCTGGTGGCATGGAGTCAAAATCAGAATCCCAAATAACTCAGCCTGGCCCACAGAGTTACCTCCCAAGATGGAGAAGTGGGGGGGGTGTCATCACCGCATCATCCCTTGGTGTTTCTATAGTGCACTTTAAACACGCATGGAAAATACCAGGGGTCCTGCCTCAGCTTTGATGAGGATGTGGAGTACGAGGTCAGAAGGCATTTAACTGGTGGGCCTCAGTGGAAGTGACAGGCTGCCACTAGTAAGTTCCAGTTTATAGGTGGCTGTATGCTTACAGGCAGCAAAATGACTAATCCGGTTCAACAGCATGGTCTGGCTTCTGAGACAGGCCCTGTGAGTAACTGCACTTCAGCCTCACATTGTAAGAACATTCAGATACTGGATCTCCAAAACAGCCCTCCTTTGATGATGGCCGGAGCCGACAGGCAAGGCCAATAGGACACACGAAGACAGAAGCTGGCCGGAAGGACCAAGTGACTTGCCCGTGGTCCTCGCACAAGGACACAACTGCGGTGCTTCACTGTGGAGGCACCTGACCTGACCTGCAGTCATGCAGCGGCCGGTGGACCCCACCCGGGCTTGCCCAGTGGCATTCTGGGGCTCCCTCGGGTTAGCTGTCGTTGGCAGGAGAGTCTTGTGGGTGAGGGGGATTGGGGCCAGTCCCCTAGCGTCTGCCTTCACAGCTCCAGGTCTGCCTTCTCCCAGAGCTCTCCCATTGCCAGGACTCTGAGTTGAGCAAACCTGGAAGCAGGGACCAGAGCTGCTATGTCGGAGAGGGGATTCAGGCCCCTGGCAAGCAATGAGGTCTGGGCTGTCAGTCTTCTCCTTCTCTCCTTTGCCTTCTCCACAAATAACCTCCAGCACTCAGGGGAGTTGCCTTTAGCCTCTCCAAACATTGATGTGCTCCCCTGGGCCCCTGCCTGGCCCTGGCCAAGCCGAGAAGTCAAAAGCAGGGGAAGAAGCAGAGAAAACTCCCTGCCTCTCCTCCTCTTCTTCCTCCTCCTCCTGCCTTTGCTGAGATGTCTTTATCCTAGAAAGTGCACGGCTCCAGGGGCTCTCGCCTTTTCCTGGAAAGACGTCAGAGGAACTCTGTGTCTCAGCAGTCGGGATGAGTGCTCTTTGACTCTATCTCTCTGACTTGCTCAAGATCCAAGGCACACAGATCTTGGAACACGTGGTATCCCTCCCCTCCACCACCGCCCCTGCCCGCAGCCATGTCCCAGCAGCTCACCTCCAAGCCGGGTCCGGCTTGAGGCTCTGACCTCCTCGGACAGCCTGGTGCTAGGGACTGCACTTCCAGCTTGTCTGAAAGCGGAGTTGGGTGGGAATATCCATGAGAAGGAAGGTCAAGAAGTGCAAGGAATTTGATCACCTGCACTCATTTAGAAACACCAGTGACAGGCACCAGGCCAGAGGACTAGCTGTGGAAAGCCCTGTTAGGAAATGGCCTGAAGGAAAACAGAGGCAGAGACCCAGAGGGCTGTGGAGGACAGGGAGTGGGGGACCGCCCACTCGCGCCCCCATCCACCCCCTGTCCAGGCTGCAGGCATTCTTTGCTCTCACAGAACTTACGGTTCACAGGGCAATTGTGGGTATGAAGTGGGGGACACTGTCCAATAGGGTAGTTGTGCCCACTAGTCTGGACCACATTCCTCAGAAATAAAATAAGCTGAGTGGTCTCCAGGTCCAGCCCCTCAGAGAGGGCAGGGGAGGTAAGAGGACTTGCCCGGGGCTGGGGCCTTATTCGCCTTCACGTGACTGGATCTGGTCTGGAAGCCCATTTGTTTGGAGTTTGTTCGGAGGCTTTGAAGTTTTCAGGATGGAGGGTGGGGATGTAAAATGATTTCCTGGGTCCTCGCAAGCATTGTTGGAGCACCTCCCAACCACCACAGACACTCACTATATGCAAACCAACCCAGAGGAGACGCATGGGAATATAAAGGAGAGTGAAGACTCTTGTTCCTCAAACCAGCGTGGGCCAGGGCTATGGAGTCATCACACGCTCAGGCCCTCTTCCAAGTCCACGGGGCACCGCCTCTGTTCCTTCAAAGTCAGCAGTCTTTCTGAAAGGCCTGGTCTCTCTTTAAGAGCTCTCCTGATGAGTTAGGTCCACCCGGGATATCCTCCCTGTCTATTAACACTCAGCCGACTGACGAGTAACCTAATGATGGGAGTGACTTCCAGTCCTGTACACCAGCCCGCAAAGTAAATGCTGGAGAGGTCAAGCAAGGCTTCAACAAGTACGTGAACCGTGAACTTCCAGATGTTCAAGCTGGATTTAGAAAAGGCAGAGGAACCAGAGATCAAATCGCCAACATCCGCTGGATCATCAAAAAAGCAACAGAGTTCCAGAAAAACATCTACTTCTACGTTATTGACTACGGCAAAGTCTTTGACTGTGTGGATCACAACAAACTGGAAAATTCTTCAAGAGATGGGAATCCCAGACCACCTGACCTGCCTCCTGAGAAATCTGTCAGCAGGTCAAGAAGCAACAGTTAGAACTGGACATGGAATAACAGACTGGTTCCAAATTGGGAAAGGAGTACATCAAGGCTGTATACTGTCATCCTGCTTATTTAACTTATATGCAGAGTACATCATGAGAAACGCTGGGCTGGATGAAGCACAAGCTGGAATCAAGATTGCTGATGACACCAACCTTATGGCAGAAAGCAAAAAACTAAACAGTCTCTTGATCAAAGTGAAAGAGGAGAGTTAAAAAGTTGGCTTTAATCTCAACATTCAGAAAACTAAGATCATAGCATCTGGTCCCATCACTTCATGGCAAATAGATGGAGAAACAGTGACTGACTTTATTTTTTGGGCTCCAAGATCACTGCAGATGGAAAGTGCATCCATGAAGTTAAAAGACACTTGCTCCTTGGAAGAAAAGTTATGACAAACCTAGACAGCATATTAAAAAACGGAGACATTTTGCCAACAAAGGTCATCTAGTCAAAACTATGGTGGTTTTTCCAGTAGCCATGTGTGGATGTGAGAGTTGGACTATAAAGAAAGCTGAGCACCGAAGAACTGATGCTTTTGAACTATGGTGTTGGAGAAGACTCTTGAGAGTCCCTTGGACAGCAAGGAGATCCAACCAATTCATCCTAAAGGAAATCAGTCCTGAATATTCATTAGAAGGACTAATGCTGAAGCTGAAACTCCAATACTTTGGCCAGCTAATGTGAAGAACTGACTCATTTGAAAAGGCCCTGATGCTGGGAAAGATAAAAGGCGCGAGAAGGGGACAACACAAGATGAGATGGTTGGATGGCATCACTGACTCAATGGACAGGAGTTTGAGTAAACTCCAGGAGTTGGTGATGGACAGGGGGGCCTGGTGTGCTGCGGCCCACGGGGTCGCAGCGAGTCCAGACATGACAGAGCGACTGAACTGAACTGAGACTTGAAGTTCCTTCTCATCTTTCAAACATTTAGGGACATAATTTTGAGCTCCATTCAGGGCATGTGTGTGTTCGGCTGTGTTTGACTCTTTGCAATCCCATGGACTGTGCCCGCCAGGCTCCTCTGTCCATGGGATTCTCCAGGCAAGAATACAGGAGCAGATTGCTATTTCTTCCTCCAGGGGACCTTTCAGACCCAGGAACCGAATCTGCACTCTTGCATCTCCTGCATTGGCAGGCGAATTCTTTACCATTGCACCCCCTGGGAAGCCCCCCAAACATGACAATTGTATTCATTTTAACGTAATTCCCACTTAACAGTTTCTATCACAATCATCCTTAACAACTTTTGTTTCTTTAACCTGAAAGTAATCACTCTGGGATAAAAATCATCTTGGGTTTAAGCCCAGATCAGCTCAAGACATCTCTTGTTACTTCAACATCACTGGTTCTTACAGACCGAATAATACTTTTAATTCAATTTTACTGTTAGTCACTCCAGGGGAAAGGTAATAGATCAAATTTATAGGCCGTTGAAAACGAATTCTTACACAGCCCCTCTGAAATGAATGTGAGTTTGTAAGCTCACATTTTAGTGGGATGCTGAATGCTATATATGAAAATAATGATTTTTCATACATTTATATATTGTTTTCCCCTAATAATGACATCATTCGACTCTTTCTGACCCTTTTAAAAGTTCCCGGGTTGATTGCACTATACATTTTGGCTCAAGAACTCACCATCTGGGAAACCAGATATGCACTGAGGTCTCCCTAAAGGACAGGCCACATGTATGAGATCTTCTAGTACTTAAACACTAACATGTGTTTCACAGTTAATTTAAAATTGGTCAACAGTTTCTTCATGTTAAATACAGGCCCATTCATAATACATCAGTTGTTACTCTGGGTGAGCAGAGGCAGCATGATGCTAAAGACTTTATTTCACCCCCTTTTGAAATTCCATTTAAGATCACTTCATACTTCAAAATTATTGGGGTTTTGCTGAATCAATGACTATATTTCCAAATTCAAAAACCTGACAATAAAATTTTGATATATTTTTAGAATCTCCGGAAATGTTTAGGTTATCCTCAGAGGAAAGAAATTAAAAGCCATACTTTAAGGACCAGTATTTGTTATTTGTTTTAAAATGCTGGTTCCCCATTACTTGTTTTTATAGTTAACTTCTTTGGTAAATAGAATGTAGATTTAGTGGAATATGTGGAAGGTTTTATCAATGACATAGCAATATATTAAAATATTAAAAATTTAGTCATAGGCTTATGTGATTGCTTCACAGCCACTGTAATTTTTGAGACAGAATCAAAAGTGTTAACAACAAAGCAGAAACCACTTATCTCAAGTGCTTAAAATAGGAGGAAACCATCCCCTCATCCTAAATAATGCCCAAATCTGTCAGTGTAAGAAAATATATTTATTTTTTCCATGACAATACTATGATAAATTGTTAAATACATGCATGTTTTAAAAACAGACATAGTAACACCTTTAGAGTTAACAGCCAAGCATACTAGTTTTATATTTAAGTGTCTTAGTAATAGGTTACTTATAATTCTATGTTCTTGCTATGACCATGTTTCCCCAAAGATACGGACACTAAATTCTGAAATTACACAATGATATAAAATGTCCAAATTTTTCCTTTTAACAGAAACATAATTTCCAAATTTTCATTAAGGCAGAAAATACTTCAGTTGTTATCTCTGTAAGTGGAATTATTTTATTCCATGTTAAACTCGAAATTCTGTGAACCAGACTGAAACACACAAATATACTGCAACCTATACAGTTTGCTTCCTGCATATGTGTATTTAAATGTTTCCAGACACGATTAAGCAGAATTTTTAGGTGCAGAACATCACAACTGATCATTCAGGATTTAAAAAAAAAAAAAAGTCTGTAGTGGTAACACTTCAAGAAATTTAACAGCTTTGGATTTGCAGTTTCTCCCTTTCAGCTACATTTGCACACACCTGACCAAACAAAAATTAGTAAACAGTTAACTAGTATTTATAAAAAACTGAAAATATTTAACATATAACATCCCCTTTAAAAAAACACTCATTCTACAAACAACCTTATAAAAGACAAAAACATTATCTGTTCACAGTATGTGTATTTTGTAAACAGTAATTCACTGTAATGCAATTTTGAAAGTAAAAAATGGTGACTGTCTAGCATTGTAAGGACCTCTGACTTGTAGCTGGCTGACAAAAGAGAAGGAAAGGGAACACACTTCTATGAGCAAAGCTGAGTGCTTTAAAACGACTCTACCCTTGGACATACTTTAAGGTGGCACCATCTCAAACTGAGGATGTCTCTCTATCCAGGCCAAATTTTTTCAAGCAATTCTGAATTGAAATGTAAAAAAAGCCTTGTCCCTTTTGGAGGAAATAACTGGATAAATCCCAATCCCAGGAATCTCTACCCTTCCACAACCATGAGTGGAAGACGGTTTCTTTTTTGTTTTATTCATAACAGTCACATTTTTCTGAAACATTATGCTGGAGGGAAAAATTGGAATTGAAGGATATATCATAAATAATGGGGAAAAGTATTGAAAATCAAACTGGGGAGATTTGAAAAAAATTTTTATGAAAATTATTCAGTATTATTTTCTATGATCAACTACAAAAATACTAATGCTAAGGTTAAACGTTAACAGTTAACTTGTCCATGTTTTGTAAATAAAATTGCTTCACCACCTAGAAATCTTTTGATCTTTTATAATATACCACTAGAATGCTTAGGAAAAAATACTAAGTTCAGAAACTGAAAGCTACCTATTTAAAATGGGGTAATTCTAAAGGGAAGTACATTTTAAATGTATAAAGAAATTCAATACACTTAAATGAAATTCAATCAGGTATACAAATTATTTTTGAATTCTGTGCAGTGTAAGGTCTATATTGTTAGAAATTTTTTTAAAGTTCTGACTGGCTACTGCAAAGGCAATTTTAGACGATATATGCATTAACACATGTAATAAAAATTAATTCCTTATTAATTAAGCATTCATTTTTTTCCCCAACTCATCTTTTAAGTTTTTGGGTATTCACTTACAGCAACCAAAAATTACTTTTTCTATTTGGTTAATATTCAATCAGTTACAGTTTACTTATTTAAAAGCTTTCGAATGTATTGTTTCTGTATTTCTTCAACTAGGCACCTGCACATTAAAAAAACATTCAGAGGGTTTCTCTCTAAAAATACTAATTTTAATTTTCATAAAAATGTCCCACAGTTAGAATTTGTCTCACACATGTAAATTCTCTGGATAACATGATTTATAATCCAAAATATTAACATTCTTAATGTTGGGAGAAAGAAATATTATTCATGATTAAAAACAATAGAATTCCATTATAATCCAGTATCATAATTATAAGGATTTTGATATATTCAAATCACATCCCATGAAACTTTACCATATACAACAGAGTCTGACATCTCAATTAACAGAATGTTTTTCTTTAATCTATTACTAGAATTAAAGATAGTTCATTTGTGTTAAAATCAGCATGAATATGATCATGAAATAGTTAAAAGACAAAAAAGTACTAACTGAAAAGGAATAAAAATCTCACCACCTAATTGAAGTAAGAGGTTTAAATATTAATAGCCTTGGCACATAATCCGCGGAGGTATAAATAGACCAAATTCAAAACAAGTCATTTCCAATGATATTCTAAGGTCATGTCTAAGAGCTACATTGCCAGTAAGTTTAGCCACAAATCATTTTCTTTTGTCAAAGATTTTCTTCTGGATATAAAAATAAAATGGCCGTGGTACTATGAAACTCTGTTTTAGCAGGAAGTATCAGTTTAAAATAAAAGCTTTTAAAAGTTTATCAGGCGAATGAGTGCTCATTCTAATCAGTAAAACTCACACATCAATGTGTTGATTTGCTAGAACCAACTTAATTGGTTGGTACAAACATGTCCTGCATTGTAAACCCATCATATAAAAGTTACTGTGAATATTTAAAATTAGATTAGAATATCTGTGTAAGACCCAAGTTTTCACTCAACCTGTGGAGTCACTTCCACAGCAGATCTGAATCTGAGAGCCAATGGTCTCAGATCTATACAAGCTGGATCTTGGCATGCACCATCCCGCAGAACTCTGTTGAATCAACACATTCTGGGATGGGACTCAGTCAATAAAAACCTGACTGAATTTCCATTATGTGCCTAGTCACAGTGATTAACTAATGATCCCACATTTGCCTTTTGAGATGCCCAATTTTCTACTTTCAAAATAAGGGGGAAATGTATGTTATAAAAGATACACAAATTTTAACATGGTTCAGAACAGAAAACAGTAAAAATTACCTTAAATAGAAAAAAAATTTTTTATTAGATTATGTGCCTGAGCAGTAGAAAAACTTGAGATAATATTTTCTGCATATTAACAGGTTAGGGAGCACTTTTATTTCAAACTATCATTAAAACTGATTCCAAATTCCTTTTGGAAGAAAACATTCACGTCTCCTTCACTAAACTACATCTAATTATTCAAGTAAAAAAGGACTCACTCTGATGTTTTTTTAAATATGGACAGTATGAAGACAACTAAGAAATTATAGGACTAATTTCCAACAAGAATACAAGTTGCATGAAGGTTTAAGAATGTGACTTTTACCACAGTTTCTGAGAGCGCAATAGGACTAGATGTTCTCAATGCAATCCTTCAGATCCATGAGCCGTTAAAGCAATGCTGGTATGGAAAATGAG
Organism: Nanger dama; assembly: GCA_917880005.1. Classification (NCBI taxonomy): domain Eukaryota; kingdom Metazoa; phylum Chordata; class Mammalia; order Artiodactyla; family Bovidae; genus Nanger; species Nanger dama. The sequence goes on from CAKJTW010000040.1 coordinate 3,501,384, forward strand.
GCTGAAACTTCTGCCTTTAAATTTTTCTGGGAATAGCTGCTACTCTGTGCAAACTGCAGGGATGGAGCACCTCTATCACTGAAGCACATAAACGCCCAACTATCCAGATACCTGGGCCACAATGTCAAACTCAGGCTCCTACAGGTTTAGCGCACTGAAGACTTCAATTGTCTATGGATGCTAGTCCATGCAATACACAATTTATAAGGCCCATCTAGTGTCGAAAGCCTGGCTAAGTCTTCCAAGAATATTTTTATGTTAAATATTATTTCAGATGGCCACTCATAAGAGAAATGCAGTCACAATGACCATCAGAATCTCCATTCCCCACAAGGGAAGTTTGGTTTGCTGGCTTGGAGGAGATGTGAAAATGTATCCTTTACATGGCACTAATCGAGACATACTGGGATATATTTCAGACATTTAAATTTTTCTAACCAATGATTGGGCTTTAACTGGAAACTTTGGCAGGAAAGGTGGGTTTCCCAATCAGGAAGGGCTGGAGGGAAGCCCTCCCTCAGAAGAGGAGCTAATCTGACTGCACAGAGCAAGGCCCTATTAGACCACCTCTCACCCATGTGCAGGGTCCTGGCACTGAGCATTTACCAGGGTCTGCAATGACACAGACAACTGGATATGGGACAGAGGGTGTCTTCCTCCCCTCTCCATGCCCAGGTGCCCAGAGGCTGGGTGGTAATCACTTCCCACCTGCAGCTCAGGTCTGGCAGTCTTCAACAGGAAAAGATAGAGAAATCTGTTCTGACCTCAGACCTAAGCCACACTCTTCTAAGCCTGTCACAAGTAGTAAGGAGCCTGCCCAGACTTAACAGAGAGACATTCTGCTGCTCATTAACCCAGCGATCTTGTGTGTGGATCCCCAGGGGCAGGAGAGAGGTGAGTGCACTCTGAATCTTCATACAGAACAAGCAATGAAGCCTTGGACGGAGTGAGAGGACTTGAGAGCCCTGGTGAAATGCACCACGAGCCGGACAAAGGAGTCGTTATGTAGGTAGATGGTAGCAGCTGCAACACACATGATGGAAATCCAAACAATCTCTTCCGGCCTGTTTCCATTATCTCAGGTTAGTGGAGTGAAGATCAATAAACTCCTATCTTGGCCTAAAGAGACACTTTAGAGGCCTAAACACTTATCCTAAAGAGATGAGGCACAGGACTAGTGAGTCTTGATGGGAAAAGAGGCATGAATTGGGGGAAAGAAGGGTGTGGTAACAACAAGCTTCTGCAGGGAGAGAAAGCAGCTCCAGGGCTCACTGTCTGCGGTGGAAGCAAAGGGAAGGAGCCCAACAGGAGAAATAACAGGACAGAGCAAACTGTTTAGAGGTGACTCTGGTTTGATACAACTTTCACTGTTGAAAATATCTATGAGCTATGATGTGGTTTTACTGTACTATGTGTATACATAATTAATTGTATTTCACTCCACATGTTCATCTACCAGGAAGCTCTGGGATTTAATTGAATCCTAGCAATTAAAACCGGGATTCATAACGCAGAGTACTACCTAAGTAGATTTTTGTCCCTTGTTGAGGCTTTTTCTACAACATGGTTTTTATAATGATACATCATAGACTAGAAAAAAAAAAAAAACCTGATTCATTATGTGCACATACACTACAGAATCTCAAATGATAAATAAAAAGGGACTTATCGTGACTTCTTCAGATCTTCCAAATTTTCAAGTACTCTGGCCTTAACTCTCAAAAGATAAAATACACAGACAACCTGAGGGCAGGGAAAATAGAAGATACAGTTTTTAGTTCTTCAATCTGCTTCTCCAAGAACCACACTCATTCCAGACATCACTTGTGAAGATCAGGGGTGGACAGAAAATGCTGTGAGGACCCCACTCTAGACATCTCCCAGAGCACCTTTAATACAGGTACGCCCATGGATTCAAATCCGCTGTAATGACATTCTATATGAAAGAGCCCTTGAGCAACTGTCCCTGTTAGGAAGCATTATCTTTTTTAGTTTTATATTGAAAAGTTTGAGGACTGAAACAACTAGCTTGGACTGATGAAGAGGAAGGAACTGCTAAGATGTGCGATGAGAAAGAACACCTGTTAGAAGGTGTCAGAGATGCTCACACTGCCCAGGCAACCAGGGCTCAAAGCGTGGTCTTCTCAGGAGGAACTGAGGCCAATCCCACCTATACAGACAGCTGATGCTGCCAGATATTGCTTAGTAGTCGTCTCAAATAGTAAGTCACTGGAATCCTGTGTTTATGAATAATATTGAATTTGCTCATATATTTATAAAACTGACACTGTCATAAAAAAACACAATTTAAAAAAAACTTAAAATCTACAGTCTTAGAAATTTACTTTTAAATATTAGGGCAACCTAATAAGGGAAGCTAGCACAAACACTAAAAATAATGGAAAAACGTAAAACGCCTACCAAAGCAAGGAGACATGATTCTGATTTGGGCTGGTCAGTTTCACGCTCGTTTTCCAAGTTTGTACCCCTGAGAAAACTGTTTGATAACCATTATACAGTAGGCACAGAAATCAGCATACTTTATCAAACAAAACACTAAATAGCTGCTGCTACATTAAAATTATATTAATTTTCTTAAATGCTGTGGATAAAGAATAATGTCAAAAGTTTCCAAATCTGTGCTTGGTTTTCATCTGGAATGGAGCAAATGTCAGGCAAGTAACATCACCTGTTACTTTGACATTTTACCCCCTGCCTGCAAATCTGCGTGCAATTCCATAAATTATATGTGTGAGAAAACCAGATGAACAACAGAACAGAATATAGCTGCTGCAGGGTTTTGCATGAATGGGCCTGGCACTGCTTGTTCTTGAAAAGCTTCTTGAAGGCAGAGTAGTGTGAGAATTCTTTGGCTCGAATCCCAAATAGCTCCAAATTGTGAGTTGTGTGGATCCAATTTCTGAGTTGCTATACTTTGGCTTTGAGACTGTATGAAAAGCACATTAACACTTTTTAGTGTAACTTGTGAGAGTGAAGTCCACCCCCACTAGCAACACTTCGCAGGATCCCTCCAAGGTGCCTTGGGTCGATGTGGCAACTCGAGCAATGGGGATTTATTGAGATGGTGGACTGAAGTAACGGGGACACTTAATCATTTGGTTTGTTCTGGAAAAAAAGTTTGTAAAGGACCATCCTCCTCCACTCGATTTAGGAGAATCTTCATCTTTAGGTGGAATCAAAAATTGTCGGGAGTTAATGGAGCATGGACTTCCAAAAGACACAATCTCACTGTTGCTGTCTGTGGACCGAGGTGAGTCTGGAGATACCAAGTTCCAAGTATTTACGTTTGCCTGAGGTCTGTAACCTGCAGTTTTATCTAAGTCATCATCTGCATCCAGATCGTCTACAGTGGAAGTAATGGGGAGGTGCATCTGTGGCTTATAGCCTGCTCCCCCACAGGGTCACTGTCCAGCTCCCCGTCTGGCTTTGCCTGAGGCTGGTACATGGACTGGATGTCAATGTAGATGACTTGTGAGCCCCCACCGCCTTCTGCTCCTGGGTTCGCTAGCTCTTCCTCGATGACTGGGGGCAATAGGACACAACCACGTGGTTCTCAGGTTCTGCATCCGAGCGATCTTCTGGACGCTCAGCCACCGGAGAAATTATTTCTGTATCTTCTATTTTGGGAGCCACTGACCGAGTTTCCAGAACCTCAACATTATTTGGGGTACAAGGATTCATTTCCAATGTTTTAAGAGCACTGTTTCCCTAGAAAAAAATTTTAAAATAGGGATTAGGGATACAATGAAAAGCTGCTGCGATGCTCCTCCTACAAAAAGAAGCATTATTTTATATATTTTTAGCAGATGCTTATAAAATTGCATCTCCACTACTCATACTAGAGCAAAGCTACTTTTTTCTACGCATCAGTATCTTCCTTGCTCTTAATAGCAGTGAAAAGAAAAAGAACATGCACAAACAATTTAAAATTAATAATTTTACAAGTTCAGCAGATGCTCAAGCACTGCTATTTTCTTAGTACTTTTTACTGTTCATGACACTGGCATGTTAAACACTTTTCACAAAAGACTAAAAAAAGGAAGTCAGTACTTCAAAGGTAAATGTAAGAAAATAAAGGATTACCTCACAGACACTCTTTTGAAACTGTAAAGCTTTACAATTTTCTGGATTTGGAATATCAGGATAGAAGGTTTCTTTAATCCTTTAAATAAAGATTAAATACATTTAATAATTACAGGATTATCAGTTAGACAAGTTAGTAAGTTATCAGGTTTATTTTGATGTTTCATGTGAATACGGTAATGAACACATGAGATAAAAAGGGAAAATCATTTTCAGTGAGATCAGTCGCTAGAGCTTTCACACAGTGCATTCAGAGGTTCCTATCTGAAAACTACAAACAGTGCTTCTATTTCTAGAACTATAATATCTTATGCATCTTATGAAAACGGAAAGAAAAAGTTAAGATGCTGACTGTGCTATCAAGTCAAAAGATAAAGGCATTACTCATATAACCAAAATGCTCATACTGTAGACTGGATTCAGTACCATTAACTACTTGAGAACATATTTGCATTTTCTGCTCTGTACTACTCAAAAAGACTTTTCCTGGACTATCAGAAAAAGGAAGGCTATTAATCTTAAGCAAAGACTAAACACAAAAACGAAATTTGCTTAGTGCCCTATCATAGTTACAGCTGTTAAAAAATTTTTTTATTGTTTGAAATTCCTATAGGAAAAAAAAATGTTGTTAATATATGTCCAAAATGCTCTAACTTCCAATTTATCTCCTTATATTTTTCTGAATGGAAACTGTCTTAAAAATGTGATTTTTGGTAATGAGAATGTGGTTATCAAACAGGGTCTTCTATAGTTTTAAACTGTTACTATACTGATTTATAAGCCAGGATTGCTAAAACATATTCTCTTCTTTACCATGAACGATGGCATTGTGAAGGCCAGTGAGGACCAAATGAAGACAGCCGTTTGCCCGAAGCCCAGCCCAGGCCAGCCCCTGCTGGCTGAGCACGAGGCGCGATTTCCTCAGCCCGCTCACCTCAGCTCACACCACTCCTGTCGTCACTGCACCCAAACACACACTGCTCTCTCCCTCCAGAAGATCAAGCTCCCTCCAGAAGATCAAGCTCTTTCCAATTCTGCGGGCCCCCAGAGAAGCCTTTCTCTCTGCCTGGCACATCCTCTCCTCTTCCCCTGTTCCAGGGACCTCCACAGGGAAACCTGACATGTTTCCTCAGAGACATGTTTCCCCACTGTTCTCCCACGCGCCTGAGCTCTTTCCAGCACCCACTCACACTTCTCCACATGTATTTATTAAATGATTATGGGTTCAAGTCCATCCTCCCCACTATTCTATAAGGGTCATACTTATTTAGTCTACCACTGTCCCTCCCTTCACATAGGAGGGCCATTCACATTTGTTACATAAATGACCCGATTTTCTAAATAGATCACCAGGACAAGTGAGAGCTCAATCATTAAACTACATTTAACCCTGCATATAGTTACTGATGTATTTATGCCTTTAAATATTTTTTTTTAGTACAATGGCTACCACTTTAATTGGTAAATATGCTTTTGTGCATGCTCAGTCATGTCTAACTTTCTGTGACCTCATGGACTGCAGCCTGCCAGACCTCCCCTGTGCATAGCAGGGAAAATTTACACTTCTCCTTTGTTAAGTTTTAAAACCTGTAAATAATATGCCACGTTCTTGTCTAATATTATCTCCAGCATTAATTCTGACCAATATAAATATTTATTACCTAGTTTCCACCAAAAAGGTGTACTTGTTATTTTGTTCAGTCGCAAGTTGTGTCAGACTCTCAACACATGAACTAATCAATCATGCCTTGAAAAACAAAACAGCGAGAGCAAATCATTTACCATTCTCGTTTCCGATAGCAAAGGATACTTGTTACCACTCCAATGAGGACAGCCACCGCCACTGGGATGAGAATGGCAATAATCAGACCCTCAGCTGAAAGAGAACGTTGCAGATGTTAAAATCATCACTTTTATATATGACCTCAATAAATTCATAAGACATTTCAGTCAGTAGATTATTTGAAGAAAAAATCCTAACTGCTCCAGAGAAACTGAAAATTATTAAAACATAACCTCAAAAAGTACTGTAATGATTTTTATACTAACACATAAGTTCTTTAGAGCAGGGTTTCCTACTTCAGCACTCCTAACATTTTAGGGCAGATATTTCTTTGACATGTGCTGGTGGGAAAGAGGCTGTTCCAGGCACTGGAAGATTAACAGCATCCTTCAGCCTCTAACCACCAGATACCAGTAGCACAATCAAAACGGCACCATACAAAGCCCAGAGTCCCTGGGAGGCAAAATCACCCCCAGGCGAGAGCTAACTCCACACGGCCCTCCTTTATCTAAAGGCAGGTAATGACCTTCAACCTAGGGCTAGAGAACAAGCCTGTGATCAATGAAAGTTCTTTGCTGTTGACCAACTAATCAAGTCTATCTCCTCTCTTTCCATCTCGAATTTATAAGTGTTGTGCTTTACATTTTTTAAGGCTGTTTCTTACAGTTTTTCCAGGATATGTTAAAAATCTCAATATTTCGGGCAAAAAATTTTAAACCAGTTGACCGTAAGTTCAACATGAATTTAGAACTCTAAATTTCAGATATATCCTCAATCCCTTAATTTCTCAAGTATGCATTAGACAATAGGTTGAGATAAGTGGTAAGAATAAATATGAAGTCATTTCAGGCCTTTCAACACTGCCCTCCACCTACTTTAAAAGTATAACAAAATGTGAAATTTAAAGAAGGGGGGTTTATATAAACAAAAATCACTAGAAACCCAATGCACCTGCGTATGGAAAGCAACTCAATCACAACATTTAACTCACAGTTTTCCTTTGTCACCACAAACATGCTCCTCTCTGGGCCCATTCCTCCACCTGTGTAGGCTCGCAAGACCAGGTGGTAACTTGTTTTACCTTGAAGATCAGCAATCCTCAGTGTCTTCTGGGATATGTCAGTAATATTCTTAACCTTTGTGTCAAAACGACCTGTTTTTTCAAGTGAAGAAGATTATTACTGATCTCTATACTACTTTTAAACACCTGGTTACCCAAACCTGTCACATATCATTTTTAAGTGAGTCTGAATACTAGTCGCCTCCAGGGCCAAGGCCTGTAGTGCCAGTCAGCACCATGTTCAATTCTGCCTCTACCAGTTAGTAGCTGGCTTATCTGGATCTATTATTTGAACCACTCTGAACCTGAGTTTCTCTAACTGTGAAATCCCATATCATGACTTAGCTCTCAGAGCTGTTTTAAAGCTCTCAGAAATTTCCATGCACATTCTCTAGAATAATGCCTGGCATACAGAAGGCAATCCATAAAAGTCTCTTTTCTTTCTGTTACTAAGAGCATGAAAACCCACTGCCACCCACACCCACGGGGGCAGGGACACTGTCACTTGAGCTGACCATCTGTCTGTGAGTCAAGTGAGAAACTCAAGGGGGCGGAGCAAGAATCAATGGAGATCACTCCAAATTACTCAGGAAACCGAGGTCTCAAGTAAGACACCAGTGAGGACGCCTCGGAACTGTTTTAAAAGGAAATAAGAAGAATTGCTTAAACTACTGCTTTTAAAATTTTAACCAAAATAGTGCAGTTCAATAGCAAATGGCTAATAAAAACAGCAGTTGCCTGCCTGCACCCTCCCTCCCCCAACCAATCACTTCAAAATCAAGTTATCAGTTTCTGTGGGTATTCACTTCCATTTTTGAAATAAACTTAGATTGGTGGTGGTTTAGCCACTACGTCATGTCTGACTCTTGCAAGCCCATGGACTATAGCCCATGAAACTCCTCTGTCTATGGGATTTCCCAGGCAAGAACACTGGAGTGGGTTGCCATTTCCTTCTCCAGGGAATCTTTCTGATCCAGGGATTGAACCTGGGTCTACTGTACTGCAAGGCAGTCTCCTGCATTGCAGGTATCTTCTTTACTGACTGAGCCACCAGGGAAACCTAAATTGGTAGTGCTTGACTTTTAAATTTTAGATGTTAGCTCTAGCACACAACCACTACCCCTTCTCCCCTCAACCCCACATCACTGGCAGAAAAACATAAAAAATTTGGTAAATTCAGTGTTTATATTATCATGATTATATAAACATGAAGTACTGCTAAGACAAACTGCTTGATATGATCATGTTTCCTTTCTTATTTTTCTGTTTTAACTGCCTTTCTCCCTTATTTGTTTGATGTACCAGTTACTAATTCTTCCCACATCCTTCAATGAATATTCAACACATTTTCCATGTGATCCAATACAACCAAGTCCCAGTGCTGTGGCCTCCCCCAGCCCCTGTTCACTCTTCACCAGGTTGCTTCCCAGGGCGTCTTCTCTGGACTCAAAGCCTTCCAGGGACCCTTATCCCGGGACTCCCTGCCCCACTTATTTCCTTGTGTTGAGGCCCACTCTTCTAGTAGCTTTTGGAGAAGAGATACCTAGGGGAAGTAATATGTGTAGCCTTGCCTGTCTAAAAATGTCGTCTTCTAGTCTCACAGAAGTAGTATAGATACTACTGTATCTGTAGATAAATTGGCTTGACTACAGTATTATTTTAGGGTGAAACAATTTTTTACTCAGTATTTTAGCCATAATATCTTCTAGTATCCAGTATGTTGTTGAGAACTGCCATTCTTATTCCTGATGTAGGCACCATAACTGCTTTTCTTTGTTTCTAGGACTTTTTCTTTATATATTAGGTGCTCTGAAAATTCACCATGACATATTCAGCATAAATCTATTTCTCTATTTTACTGGTGTATTTAATGGCACCTTTTACTGCATACAATGAGGTCTTTTGGTTTGGGGAAATTTTCTTGTGCTATTTCTTTGATAATTTCCTTCCCTCCATTCCACTCTTCTCTCTTACCAAACTCTTATAAAGGAGGACAGGGAAGGTCTTTGACTCAAGCTGCAACTTTCTTTTACCTCCAAGTCTCTTTTACCTCTGTCTCATTTTCAGAATTATTCCCCCATTTTCCTTTTTAATATTTCTACTTCTATTTAATTCCTTAAAAATTTCCTCAATCACAGTTTTAATTCTGAGGAATTCATCTTCTGTTTGTTCCGTTTTATGACATCATGTCTTTTCAATAAATAGTTGTATCTCAACTATCCAAGAATAGTTTTGTTGTTTTTTTTTTCTGCTTTCCCATGTAACATTTGTTTCCTCTGATTTCTCCTGCTGTCTGTCTTGCAGGTTAGAAACTTTCTCAATTCTCTGGTTATCCTTGGCTACTCCTCATGTTTGAGAGTGAGCCACCAAAAGGCTCACTGGAAGCCTGGTATACACAGGTGGGGTTTAGTGGTGGGGGGGCTTCATGTCTGTTACTGACAGGAAGCGAGCAGCTGGGTTCCTGGCTTTTCATTGGGGGTAATTCCCTGAATCTCAGCATGTTTTATGTCTTTTCTCAGGAACCATTTAATCCTCTCACCTCTTGGCTGGGAAACATGCCTAGCTGAAGATCTATTAACCGCGTGTAAAGGAGGAAGAAGGAAGGTCATACTGTCTGCTGTGGTCTCCCCTGCCTGGAGGCTCTCTGGTTCAGAATAAATCTGTTCTCATTCAGGGGAGAGGGCACTCACATGAGCTACGTGACATTCTGTAGGACTTGGGGGTTCTAACTGATGCTTACACGCCTTCAGTCAACTCCTGCTGTTCAGCCCAGATTCATCCTAACCATTGGCATCCACTGCTGGCCCTTCAGGATAAACCAGACTACTTGTAACTGATGCTTGCCCGACTTTCCACCCGGACTGTCCCACCATCTGCTCCTCTAGTTCACTCAGCCCACTTCCACATTCTAATGTTTCTATATCCTCTTTTTGCCTCTCCGGTTTTCTGTCTTTATTGGCTTTATGGGTTTTTTGTTTTTGTTTTTTTTCCTCTGTTTTACTCTAAATTCAGGGACCAACCCACTCTAACTAGAAGTCTACATGCTATAATTTTAACTGATTCAAATGCAAAATTTCTGAGAATCTGAGGTTCAAGTGCAAAATTTCTGAGCTCCTGAGGGAAATTACACCAGACTCTGGTGTAAATGTCTGGGCTTCCCTGGTGGCTTAGATGGCAAAGAATCACCTGCAATGCAGGAGACCAGGGTTCAATCCCTGGGTTGGGAGGATCCCCTAGAGAAAGGAATGGCAACCCACTCCAGTATTCTTGCCTGGAGAATCCCATGGACAGAGGAGCCTGGTGGGCTACAGTCCATGGGGTTGCCAAGAGTTGGATATGACTGAGCACTTTTTTTTTTCTGGATATTTGCAGAATCTGATAGTTAGGGTTTGCCTCTGAAGGTTTAGAAATGCACAGCTCCGTGATTTGGGGGAGGCACGCGTTTATGCAGCTGTTCTCCAGAGGTGACTAAACTAACGCCCAGGTGGGCAGCACGTCCCTGTGGCATTGTTTGTTCTCTACTTGTCAGTCATTAAATAATTAAAATGGTTTCTTTCCAAGAAAAGGTCATTAAGGAAAACAAAAGCTCTCAAGCTGAAGAGATGATACATGCTTGTGTTATTCAGTCATAAATAAGAAGCATCTGACTTTGAACAGAAATGTCATTGAGGGTTTAAAGCCAAAAGTCTGCATAAACATTTCTGTATTTGTAAATCTGAGGATTCTCAAAGGTCTCCGTGCATACACTTACCATTTGTCAAGACTGACTCTAAGTTTTTAAGATTTAAGGGACACACACTTGCTCTATCAAGCCAATTAAGTTTCCCAACTCATCAAGGCCTTGCATAACTGTGGGGATAGCTCTTTGTCAAATAAAAGGAGGCTCTGAAGCCATTCTTTAGGTTCCTGAGTTTTCACCTCCATCAGCATAAATGCAGGAAGACTTTTTTTTTTCTTAAGGTAACCTTCAAAATATGCTTTGTTATGCATCATGCAAGATTAGTAAGAGATTTTCTCTGTCCTGTGGGGATCATAATCAAAGGCCTCAGAATAAATGATTTAAATGATTTCTTAAAGACCACATGCCATTTATCACATACTAAAATCTTGAAAAATGACTCATATTCATCAAATGACTTCATTTTCACTTCCTACTGTTCAGAGTTTTGTAGACCAGTTTTAAACTATTCAGTAGCATTTTCTTTTACCTTTTCTTTCTTCTTTCTCTCCATTTTTTGTAATTAATATAGAACTTCTAAGAAACAGTATATACTTATTCTAGTAATTTACTCACCTGATTCCAAACCCATTATCTTAGATGTGTCTCTCTCTCCTTTTTCAAAGTAAAATAAATATCCTCTTAAAAATCCTCTAAGCTCTTCCACAGGAATTTCTTCCCATTTCACTAATATGGAATCTGCAGATGTATCCTCAACAGTAAAATTTGGAGCAATAGCTGGAGCTGTAAAAGAAAAAAAGCCCGCACTTAAAGGAGAGTTTACTAATACAGAGCAAGACATTAAGGTTTAATGAGATTTCTAGCCTCAAAAATAGCTGAATCTGGAATTAGAACATTATTCTTTATTTAATCATAAACTTTCACATATATTATCATAGCACTTTTACTATGAAGATATAAAGGTAGAACTTACAACTTCCAGGTATAAAACATATCTGGGGGGTTTGTAAAACCTATGCAAAATCTTTTAAGTGGCTACTCCAATAGACTATTTCTATTTCCCTTTTTAGTGATAGTCTTAAATAAATAGTTTTTAAAATTTGTAAAAGTACACAGTAAGTCTTTCTGACATCCAAAATAAGACTCAGTTTTCTCTATGACAACAGTAAAACTGTCAAATGTAAACATTAAACAAATGAAGTAAGAATAAGTAATTATCAATAGTTTTACAGTTATCATCTAACTTATTTTTCTTCCTTGAACTAATACACATCTCAATTCAATCTATTTTTAGAATTCAATCTTAAAATTGATGTCTACTTATAATTTCTCATGTTATCTTCAACTCTTAAGAAAACTTACCCATTTAACTTACCCAATTCTTCTACATATCCAATTATAGAACGTAATAATTGATATCCTTGATTTCTGCACCCATACACGGAAAAATTATATCTTACACCTGGTCGAAACTGATCTACAGGATGAACACAATCAGTAAACTTTCCTAAGTACATATGGCTATGAATATCTATTTTAGAAATATCAAACTGAAAATAACTCACTTTGAAATTTCCAAAGCTAATTTTACAAAGGTTACAGAAAATACATTTGCATTTCCAAAACTAGTAAACATTCAGAGTGAAAAGTGACTTGACAACAATTAAATTCACATCTGCTGCAATGAAAAAGTTAGTATTATAACATGACATCATCTTGAAGGGGAAAAAATGTTAATCAAGGTTTTCATTTTGTTCCTTCAAATTAAGCAATGACAACTTCTTCCTAGATTTGGTTCTGGGTCAGTTTTTGAAACAGTCCCAGGTCTGTATCACACCTCTGAAAAACTCTTCCCTATCTAGGGTTATTTGTGGGTTGGAAAGAACCCATTGCTCTTGCCTTGTTCCAAGAAGCAGATACTAAAATTTTCACTCTACACGACACCCAGGGGTTAAAGGAAATGGGACTTAAGAGTCTATTCCTCTTTACAGCATCAGCATTTAGTGCTACGAACTCCACAAGACGAACAAGAAAAGCATTTGAACTTCGATCCAAGTTAATCACTTTCAAATGTCTCCTTAATACAATGCAAAGCGGGGTGGAGGTAACAGGACCCCTGGCCTGGAGCAGCTGGCAGGACAGATGTGAAGAGCTAACAGTAAGATGCTATGCGGGGCCTCTGCATCGAAGGTCCTCCTTCTCACCCTACAGGTTTCAACTTCATCTTATATCCCAGATATTCCAGCTAAAGAGACATTTCTCACCTCTCCGCATCATTCCACCCTGCCCTAGTCCATTCTGATCATTCTCAAGGCCAAAGTGAGAAAGGAGGGAAGAGGGGTCCTAATTTATACAGAGCACACTACGGCTGTGTAAGGTTGGGCTGTACTTCGCTGGTAAGGGATGACGTACTCGTCAAGGAAAAAGAAAGGCAACCATCGAGGCCTTGGCCAATTACGCACATCAAAGAATCCGGCTGTATTCCAAGAAGAAATGGAAAAAAAAATCTGAAGCTCCATGTAGGAATCCAATGCACGGGGCTCACCCTGACCATCTGACAATGAACAAAGTAAACGAGCAGAACGTGACTCCTGGGAGGGAAGGCTCAGCAGCTGCTCGCTCTCCTGAACTTCACTCACAAGTGCAGGAGAACCGGGCGGTGGCGGGTGGTGGTGGTGGCGACGCCAGAAGCTTCCCTACCGAGGTTCCACAGTTCCCACAGGTAGAGGCACACTCACTCACGCCAGGGACTCAGAAGGAACAGTAATGGTGCAGAGGGGCTAGAGCTCCCAAGGACAAGGCTGGCTCTGCCCGAGGTAACCACACACCCTCCTGGCTGCATCATCTTAGGCTGGCAGCTCCTGAGCCCAGCCCCCACTGCGCCCCTGACCTGCACCAGGGCAGTAGTGATGGGTGCAAGCCCTTTGCGCTCAGTAACCTGGCTTGTGGGCAAACAAGGGCAAAAAGGTGGCAAATGAGGTCATTATAATGATAAATAATGCTGTGCTGAACATTCTTAGATGCACATCTGTGCTGCTCTTAGATTTTTTTTTCCTTAGAATACATTCCTAGACAAGTAACGACGAGATCAAAGTCTATTAATTGTTTCACACACATACTGCCACAAAATGCTTTCCAAAAAAGCTAAACCAATCCATAACCAGCCCAGTGGTGAGGGGGGAACAGTCACTGCACTGCAACCAGTAACTCCATGTGCTGCTCTTAAAAAAAAAATTTTTTTTGGTGGTTAGCTGCTGTAGTGTATACAGAAATAGAAACATAATGGTGTACACACGAAACTTGCATGATGTTATTATAAACCAATGTCACTGCGATAAAAAGTAAATTAAAAAAATATCTTTAAAGAACTCTGAGAGACACCTACCAGATTCTATTACAGTTTCAGTGCTGTGTGGAGGGACTTTTTCCAGTCCATGAGGCAGGGTCCAGACTGAGATGAGTTACACCACTTAATTACATAGCTGCAGGTCATGTTGGGGTCGTAATTCCAAGCCAGGAGGATCCTATTTCCCATTCCAACAGCCTGCTCTATTTTGAGATCATCTTCAAGAAAGAAGAATTTTTACTAGTGTTAAAAATAACGTTTTAAGGTAAACCTCATGAAAATGAGCCAGAGTTATACAAGTCATTTCATTGTACATATACCACAAAATGGTGCTAGATTAGATAAACCTTTAGCCAAGTTTAGAAATGCTGCTCTATGGCAATTGCTTGGTCATAGAGATCAACTCTGCAGCTGGAAAAACAAAACAAAACAAAACAAAACAAAAAAAGAACCAAGGATCAGGTAGTGACACAGCTGGGCTGGGACATGAAGCTCAAGAGCCATGATGAATGGGGCAGAGGGAATGAGCACGAGAGGGTCATGGCACAGCAGCACAGGGACGGGAGGCTGGAGAAGAGCAGGCATGGGTGGCCAGAATCTCCTCTCTCATCATCCACTATGGATGTGAGCTCCACGAGCACAGACGGGGCCTGTGCCTGCAGCTCCACTCTGGGCACAGACCAGGCCAAGCAGGAGCACGGCCCCACGCAGTGAGTGAATGAATGGTTGTGCCAGCTCCTCGCTTCCCTTCAGGGAGACTGCTATCCCATGGGTGGGCGGGAGGGATTCTGGAAACAGGACAGAGATGAAAGCTACGGGATGGGATGGTCAGTGTGGGCAGAGAGCAGTACGGATGCATGAGGTGCAGAGGCTGACAGAGGGCACTGGGGGCCATGGTGAGGTTTGTTTTCCCCACCTGCCAGATCTCAGCCTCAGCGATAAGGGAGGCCCAAGGTTGGGAGTAAGTAATTAGTGTAGGTTAGGACAGTATGGCCAAGAGGGAAATTTTCCAGAGAAACAGGGGAAAGAAGTAATTTCTCTAACTGATGCATATTTAAGGGCTCAGTAAAAAGCCACGGAAAGGCTTTTTGAACAAAATTTGCATTCATAAGCAACTACTAGATACAATACAACAATTCGGCTTGGAATACAGAAGACTCTGGATACAACAGCTTCTTGGCTCAATGTGACTAAAAATCCACACCGTCAGCCTGTGCTGAGGCAGTAAGGCCTCCAGCTGGGGAAATCCTCAAGGAACCATGATTTGTTCTGAGTTGCAGTAACTGTCTGAAAGCTGATGGCCAGACCACTGTTAGTTCTGTAAATTACCACCTCCTGAGAGACACACAGAAAAGACAGAATATAGCTTCTGAATTAAAAGATAACACAGGTATTGCCTATTATTCTGAGAGCCACGAAATACCTGACCTAAATCGGCAGCTTACCTTGCCGCCGGTGTTCATACGTCTTCCCTTTGTCTTGTTTTTGCCCCCCAGTGCTGCCTGCGGACCTCTCCTCTCTAGCATGCACTGCTATCTGGGCTCTGGCTGCTGTTGTGTGTCTTGAAACATACTGTGTGTCCCTATTCCTTCCTCCTGATGTGTGCAAAACCGAGTGGAACAAAAAACAGTTATGTAACAAGCAGTCAGACACTGCCCAGTGCCCTCAAACAAGAACTGAAAAGGTACTGAGGACCCAAACTGGACCAACTTTTTCTTCCTTCAGGAGTGGGTGATCATAGAAAGGTGACCCCATACTAGGGTGGGACGGCAAGTGGGGGATCAGGGAATGACTCAGAAGAGGAGCTAACTGGGCGAGGAGGCAGGAATGGCCACTGAGAACTTGTGACTCAAAAAGTTGTCAAGGCAGCTGAGGAAGAATGGACAGTCACTGTCCAGCTCAGTCGCTCAGTCATGTCCAACTTTCTTCAACCCCATGGACTGCAGCACACCAGGCTTCCAGGTCCATCACCAACTCCCAAGTTTACTCAAATTCCTGTCCACTGAGTCAGTATGTGATGCCATCCAACCATCTCATCTTCTGTCATCCCCTTCTCCTCCCGCCTTCAGGGGCTTTTCAAATGAGTCAGTTCTTCACATCAGGTAGCCAAAGTATTGGAGTTTCAGCTTCAGTATCAGTCCTTCTAATGAATATTCGGGACTGATTTCCTTTAGGATGGACTGGTTGGATCTCCTTGCTGTCCAAGGGACTCTCAAGAGTCTTCTTCAACACCACAGTTCAAAAGCATCAATTCTTCGGTGCTCAGCTTTCTTTTATAGTCCAACAGTCACATCCATGCGTGATTACTGGAAAAACCATGCTTTGACTAGACGGACCTTTGTTGGCAAAGTAATGTCTTTGTTTTTTAATATGCTGTCTAGGTTGGTCATAGTTTTTCTTCCAAGGAGCAAGCGTTTTTAATTTCATGGCTGCAGTCACTATCTGCAGTGATTGTGGAGCCCCCAAAAATAAAGTCTGCCACTGTTTCCACTGTTTCTCCATCTGCCATGAAGTGATGGGACCAGAAGCCATTATCTTAGTTTTCTGAATGTTGGGTTTTAAGCCAGCTTTTAAACTCTCCTCTTTCACTTTCATCAAGAGGCTTTTTAGTTCTTTTTTGCTTTCTGTCATAAGGGTGGTGTTATCTGCATATCTGAAGTTATTGATATTTCTCCTGGCAATCTTGATTCCAGCTTGTGCTTCATCCAGCCCAGCATTTCTCATGATGTACTCTGCATATAAGTTAAATAAGCAGGGTGACAATATATAGCCTTGATGCATTCCTTTTCCAATCTGGAACCAGTCTGTTATTCCATGTCTAGTTCTAACTGTTGCTTCTTGACCTGCTGACAGATTTCTCAGGAGGCAGGTCAGGTGGTCTGGTATTCCTATATTTTGAAGAATTCTCCAGTTTGTTGTGATCCACACAGTCAAAGGCTTTGGCCTAGTCAATAAAGCAGAAGTAGGTATTTTTCTGGAACTCTCTTGCTTTTTCGATGATCCAGGGCATGTTGGCAATTTGATCTCTGGTTCCTCTGCCTTTTCTAAATCCAGCTTGACTATCTGGAAATTCACGGCTCACATACTGTTGAAGCCTGGCTTGGAGAAGTTTGAGCATAACTTTGCTAGTGTGTGAGATGACTGCAATTGTGCAGTAGTTTGAGCATTCTTTGGCGTTGCCTTTCTCTGGGATTGGAATGAAAACTGACAGTCACTGTAATTCATCAAATTTAAAGGGGGAACTGAGGAATTTTAAAATTACATCAAAATTCTTTTCTAAAGCTTATACTGAAGATGAAATTTAAACTTTAAGAAGAATTTATCAGTAAAGGATTCCTATTAATAAAGAATTGTCTTATCAATGAAGCTGTCATTTAAAACGAGTATTTCTTCCTTACTGTTTAAAAATAGCCTAGCTGATGTGTCGACTGTCATGGTCTTGGGAAGATGTGTAAAAGCAATTCTGAATAAACTGTTAACATATTTCTTCCTAAGAGTAGTATCTACCGCCATAACTCTACAACATTATGTGTTAAAGTAATTGGGTTTTGTAATTATTTTATCCATCAGTATAGATGCTTCCAGTCAATACTGAAGGCTACTGCCTTTCCATGAATATTTGACAGTAATCTGCCTATTCCTCCTTACTCATTAGCAGCAGCAGAGGATACGATAAGAAAGCTGACATTATGAGAGCAAGCAACACCATCGAAATGTTTCACCTTGGTTTCTTGTCCTTATATACTACTTTTACCTGAAGTACTCACCACTGGGAATTTCCATACTAGCTATTTTAGAAGGTGGTGATGAGCCGGCAGAATTTTTGCCACCACACTGATGATGTAGTCATTTTTATCAAGTTGTAATTCTGCCTTGTGTTGAGTATCAGGAATCTCAGAAACGGATTTTGTTTCCTCATCTGATGAATATGATACATTATAAGAAAGTATTTTTCCATTAGCTTCATTAATGGGTAAAGGCTATTAAAAAAGAAAAATAAATTCTGTTATAAAAATTGGCAAAGGTGATGTGACAAGGCAAGGCCGCTGAGTCTAAACTGGATACTTCACTAATCCTAACAAAGTAATGTTAGGAAACATGAGTCATTAACAGTGCACAGCACAGACTTTAAATCCACTGAGATCTGGATAAATCAGGGAAGCGGTGCTGAACAAAAACTACCCTTGCTGTAAGCAGTAGAGTACATAAAAATAAAAAATTAAGTAACAAGACACTATTTAGCTTCATATTTTTCAGAAGGAAACCAAAAGAAGAGATGAGAAGCAGTGTTCTACTTAAATTAAATATTAAAAAGTATGGCATCATGTTTTTAAAACAGTTATTGTTTTTTCATTTTAAAGTAGTACTTGCTCATTACAGAAAATGTGGAAAATATTAAAAAGTTGGAAGAAAAATCTCCCATATTCCCATTTCTTAAATATTCTTACATTCTGGTATTTCCTTCAAGCTGTTTTTCTAGATGGAGACTTTTATTAAAATTGTTTCAATCATTCTATACAATCGTCTATTTTTTTTTCACTTTTCTACAATACACTCTTTTTGGATAATACAATTATATATATTTCTAACAGCTTTATATTTCATATAGCATTTTTATTAGTTTACCTGAATATTTCTTAAAAAGCAGAATTTAAGTTGTTGCCATTTTTTTTTCACAATAAATGAACCTTTTGGTGCCACAGTTTTTTCCCCCAGTTAGGATTAATTCCTTAATGTGGGGTCCCAAATCTGGACTTACAGGAAAGGAAATAAACATTCAAATGTCTTTATTTATATATCTAAACTGCTTTTCAAAACAATCTCTCCAATTTATACAGCAGTGCATAGGACCCTCTGATCCAGCCACTAACACTCTGCTGAAAACACAGAGGTCCCCGACAGCTCTCTGACAGCCTGGTCCAGTGACCACACTACCATCCCAGAATTGTGGATTTCATTTGATACTGCCCACTCCTTCACATATCAACCCCTTCCCTTGGTTTCTGCACACTATTTTCTTCTGGTCTTCTTGCCCTTCTAACCTTCCCAATCTCCTCTGCTGGATTCTCCTCCTCTGCTGGTTCTTCAGATGCTGCCATCACCCACCATGCCACACCTGCCCTCTTTCTACGCTGTGTGCTCTGAGTGATCAATTTACATGCTACTCAAAGCTATGTCTTTAGCTCAGACCTCTCCGGAGCTCCAGAGCCTTACACCAAACTACTGCCTACTGAACAATACTCAATCATCCTAGTGGTCATGATGTGTATAATCAACATGTCCAAAACAACTTAATTTTCCACCCAAATACGGCAGAACCATAAACTAGTCACTGAGGTTAGAATCTGAATTGCTTCAGTATTTTTAATCCTTGGTTAAACATTCATCTAGTCTGAAAAAATATCCTAAACTCTCTACATTGAAGTCATCTATATGATCATTCCTATATTACTGCACAATATGACAGACAACTGAGAGTAGGTAAGGGATTTCTCCAGTTAAGAATAAGAGGGGATGCAGAGTCACATGCAGACGACCGCCAGGTGATGGAATGTGCACACAACACGCTCGCAGACTTCAAACATCCACTCTAATCAAAGCCATGCTGATGTCAAGTTTATGTAAAAGGTTACATTAAATAACAAAATGCACTATTTAAAAGAATCTGGTTATAACTGTTCCTATGAAATCTGATGTAGAAAACAACTGTTTGTGGTTTTGATTTTCATAAATCAGCAGTGAAAACATTTGCTCCAGTAAGGTTTATGCTCTAGTAAAACATAATGCAATTCATATTTTAGCTAAAATTTTAGAAAACTTTGTAAAACTTTATAATTCCTGTACTGTGACACAATTTATTTAGGGAACAACAAATTATGCTGACTGATAAGATACAAAAAGTTGGTTTCCTATTCACTGAAGAAAAAGCACAACATAAACACTTAAAATTCTAACTCGTGGTTTCTGGCTGCATTTCTGACTAAAGTGAGATAGGTGGAATTCATGAAATCCTTGGTCCTTTATAAGTCTCATAAAATCAAACTGAAGAATGCCTAGACCTGAGACAGAGGTCCTCACTACAGAGACTGTGGGGCGTCTGTAGTGATGAGGAATCTGGGAGTTTTAGAAGCCAGGCTACGTTCTCAGCAATACTGTCAACTAAGCCAGTCTGGGAAGTCCTGGCTCCCTAATAACCCAAGAAACATACGTAATTTAAGTAGTTTAGCATACTAAAGTTACTTAAATATTCAAGGAAAAATAAGACATTTACCTTCCAATATATTATTAGATTTTTTCCATCAGAACTCCACTCCCTCCAAATATCTGGTCCCTTGGAAGGACCTAGAAAAGAGATTTAATAGTTAATATTTGAAGATGCATACTATGTCAGTTGATAAGATCAGTAATTGGGATGGCAGGGTTTAAAACTGAAATTTTCAATAAAAATGTGAAGCAGTTACTGCTTCTAAGTCATTTTCCACTTAGAAAATTGAGCAATGGAAAAGCCGAGCTCTGAACATCTGCAAAGCACAAGGTCCCTTACAATGGGCTAGCATCACCCTCACATCCCTCAGACGGATAGGGCTGCCTCTCCATCTCACATCCTCCAACCTCTCCCTATTCAAGCCGGCTCTGGCTACAGGTCGGCTCCCTGGTTGTTCCTAAAACATGCAGAGGACACCCACTCCATCTTCCTGCACTTTCTGTGTTCTCTCTTCCTCTGACTAGAACTTTCCTTCTCTGAATTAACTGTGCAGCTTCCTTCCCTACCTCCTCTGTATCTCAGGTCAAGTGTTACCTTATTAGTGAAGTCTTTCCCAGCTACCTTACATAAAACTGCATCCCCTCTCTGCAAGCACTTGGCCTTCATTCCCTAGCCCCCTCTCTAGCTTTTATTTTTTCCATGGCCCTCACTGCCACCCAAAATACCTTATTACATATGCAGTTTAAAAACTCGTTTCTAATACTCTATGCTCTACACTCTGTGGGCAGAGTACTCTTTTATTCACTGCTATATTCCTAGTAACTAGATGATTCCTGACACAGCGGATGCTTGTAAGTATTTCTTAAGTGAATTAAATGCCTTTAGTCAATGAGGTGTAAATATAAGTGTTTCCTCTTGGCAACAACAGCTCATCAACTAAGGCAAAAGCTCCTGTGGTAACTAGTTTCCACAAGGACCAATCACACTCCCTGACATTCAGTGTGGTGGCCCCTCCTCCACTGTCTCAGGGTTGGCCTGTGCGGCCAGTAGGGTACAGGAGACGTGATGTATGTTCCTTCTGAGACTACGACATAAAGACACTGTGGAAGCTGCCTTGTTTTCTCTTTGATTACTAAATCTGGGTGCTGCTGGCTGCCATGTGAGGACACTCCAGCAGCCCTATGGAGAGGCCTGCACGGGTGAGGAATACAGACCTTGTGCCAAGAGCCATGTGAGTGAACCATCCTGAAAGCCAATCCTCTAGACCCACTCAAGCCCACAGCCCCAACTCAAGCCCACAGCCCC
Organism: Nanger dama; assembly: GCA_917880005.1. Classification (NCBI taxonomy): domain Eukaryota; kingdom Metazoa; phylum Chordata; class Mammalia; order Artiodactyla; family Bovidae; genus Nanger; species Nanger dama. The sequence continues at coordinate 3,522,866 of CAKJTW010000040.1, forward strand.
CACTCACATCCTGATGGTAGCCGCCTAAGAAACTCTAAGTTGGAGCCACTCAGCTAAGCTGTTCCTATATTTTCGATCCAAAGACACTGTGAGATAACAAATGCTTGCAGTTTTAAGCCACTGAGCTCTGGGGTAATTTGTCACAGCAACAAATAACTACTACACTCTCTCTCAGGACTTAAGCATGATCCAAATAACTCTTGGATGTGTTGTAAAGATCCTCTCATCTCTCTCATCTCAATGTGAAAAGACAAAACCTGGGTTAACACCTATCAGTTTTTGTATTACTGTTTCTCTGCTTATTGCTTCCCCCATGGTTCAAACAATAAAGAATCTGCCTGCCATGCCAGGGACCTGGGTTCAACTCCTGGGTCAGGAAGATCCCCTGGAGAAGGGAATGACAACCCACTCCAGTATTCTTGCCTGGGAATATGGACAGAGGAACCTGGCCAGCTATAGTCCATGGGGTCTCAAAGACTTGGACACAACTGAGCGACTAACACACATTACATTTTTTGGAAGAAGTTTGATATTCCCTATATTATGTAGTGCAAATAAATCTTTTGCTATCTTTTATTGAATAATTTCTGAAAATTAAACCTATTTCTAAATTTTTGCTGTTTGTTTGAAAGTTGATATCTGAATTAACCAACAATAGACTCTCATTCTGTCTTTAGAAATTATCATACTCGGAAAACCAGTTACCTGATTTTATAGATATTTTGATCTGGGTGTACCACAGAAACTATAAAGTTCAAGAACTTGTAGTCCCAACCATCCTTAGGCCTAAGTCACAATATTTTACCAAATTAGCTTTATTAATAATTGCTTTCAATAAAGAAACACTATAAATAGACTATTATAATTAAAATACCAGGAATAGGAAGAAAAAGTGTGAGGAAAAACCACCCCATAATCGTACTAAATTTCAAGTTTGGTTTCCTATGTATCATCCTAATATAGTTATAATCATATTGTAGATATGGTAGCTTAGCCGTTTCACATAACATAAGCCAAGCATTTTTTTGTATTATCATGAAACTAAAACCCATCATTTAAAATCTTTGTATGGCATTTTACTACTAGGCATTAAATAATTACACAATTTATCTAAACATTCTCCTACTTTTAGTCACTCTGCTGACATTTTCGTAAAAAAAAAAAAAAAAAGTATAAAATTTCAGGGTCCATAGTAATAATTAGCCATAAATCATTCAGCTAACTTACTGGCTTCTGTGGTTAAACACTGTTTTTCATTGCTCCATTTGCTCCATTTCCAGAAAGGGTCAGTAGAACAACGAATCCGAAAAGTATATATGGTATATGGATTTAATTTGTCCACAGTAGTAAGATAATTTGAACTTTCTACCCCCTCATTGTGACATTCCGCTATTAGAAAAGAAACATATATATTACATATGTAATATCATGTGCATATGAATAAATATACATATAATTTTTAGAAGAAAGTCTCCCAAATTTGCAACATAAATTGACTGAATGTCCTAAGACTTTACCTGTATAAAACCAAAGACAGTTCATCTACTATATTTCAATTCTTATGTAAAATTCAAAATCAGTGAAATTATGTTCTGCAATAGCAAAAAAAAAAAGTATATTTTTAATCCAAATGTTCAACCTACATAATAATGGTCAATTAAACTATGCAGAGATGATCATATTCTGTGATTAATGGTGATGCAATATACCTTAATATAATTTAGTAATCTAAGATGACCTTGAGTATTAAATACATTATTCAGATATTTGGAAGCTTATGGAGGCAAGCGTCATTTATGCATTATTTTTTACATGGCACTTAGACCCTCTAATGCAGTGCTAAACATGTAGAATATCCAACAAACATTTAAACCAAATAAAATTAAGATGAAGCAATCTGAAACAAATTTGAGGATTTGCATGTCTCCGGAAAGTCTCTGAGTTCCCAATTACTTATTGCAAAGGAACTTTCTGTGTTACATTTTGCAGTTTGACTGATTTTTAGAAATTGTCAGTACATTTCCAAATAACTATTTAAGTTATTTTAATTAACATTTATTTTAGATCTACCCCAAATTACAAGATGGTGCAGCATAAAAGTCAACCTAAGTATTTAAAATGTATTAAAAAGTCATGTTTTAACTTAAAATGACCAATTATAACTTGCTCCTATTGCTGCACTTAGCAGTTTTAAATATCACATCATCTCTCTGCTGCTGATTAGTCCATTAACTAACACAAAGGCTACAGCAAAAACTACTCATTCATTCACAAATTTATTGAGCGCCAGTTACATGCCAGGGACTATACTAGATCTAGACACATTCTGAGTAGCAGAAGTCATACTTATATTTTATAACACCTAGTACTACAATTGGTTTTAAGTGCTACATGCAATACTGTTATGATATGTGTATGTACACACACACACACACACACACACACACACATATATAATGGCTCTTAGGAAACCTCTATAATAAGTAATCTGAGAGCTTATACATGTGAATTTACTTAATTCTTTCTGAAAACTACGTATTTTATCCAAAATAATGTCAAAAGAAGTTTAGAGGAGAATCTTACTCACCAATTCATGCTCTGAGTTAGTTTTATTAATTTCAATTTGACATAACAGTTTAATTTTTGTAAAGTTGCCCGGTAAATGCCAGGAAAGTGTCACAGCTGTTGAATTAATATCCTTCGCTTTGAGTGAAGTAGGAATACGGGGATGAACTGTAAATATAATTTTCAAAAATTACTTTAAAAGTTCTTTTCTAATATGACAAATGAGAGCCAAAGAAAACAAAAAACAGGAGATGTGTTATTAGTGCTGATCAACAATGTTCCACCCAGTGTTTGTGGAAGACAAACCTCACATTTATGGCCTGACACCAGGCCAGCATTGCTTAAGAACCATTCATGCTCAAGGTTGCTCAGTTAGCCCCAGGAATACTAAAAGGTAGTCTCTACCTTTAAGGAACCCTTCCTTTACTTGAGGAATGACAAACAGAAAGAAAGAAAATCAACAAGAGTATATACAGTAAATCCTAATGTGTGGTACAGATATTAACAGACACTGGAATTTGGCTGTAGTAAGTGTAGATGTACAGTGAAGATGGGACTTATGATGAGCCTTAGAGGATAAACCAAAGGAAACTGGCAAAACTATTCCAGAAAAGCATTTCAGGCTGGAGTCCTGGCAAGAACAAAGGCACAGTGAAGCAAGCTACACACTATATTGGATATACTGCATACACCAATTTGAGTGATAGGAAAGAATCATGGGAAAGACAGCGTTGAAATGGCAGAGGGCAGATAAATACGTATAAAACTGCCACTCAAATATAAAATGTAGCTTTTCTGATCTTAGGGGAAAAAAATCAAGAAATAACGAAGTAAGGCAACAGGACCATCTACTAATCACTTGTATGCTGTCTTCTAATGCAAATGGTTTAAGCCCTTAGCCCCTGACTATCTCTAAGAGAAGGCTTCTGTGCTACTGCTCCGTATATTGCACAGCTGGTCTCAGTTGATACATGTGGAAAGACCACAGGAATGAATGCCAAAAAGAATGACCTCTTTTATTTCTATTTTGATCTCTATATTAATGGAAGTGAAGTGAAGTCGCTCAGTCGTGTCCAACCCTCAGCGACCCCATGGATTGCAGCCTTCCAGGCTCCGTCCATGGGATTTTCCAGGCAAGAGTGCTGGAGTGGATTGCCATTTCCTTCTCCAGAGGGTTGGTAAAAATTCAGAAATCATCAGTAGTAAAATGGAACAAACTATTACTGATACACAAAACCATGTGGATGGATATCAAAGACATCATCCTTAGTAAAAATGCCAGCTTCCTGCGGCGCAGTGGTAAGGAATATGTCTGCCAGTGCAGGAGATGCAAAAGACACAGTTCGATCCCTGGGTGAGGAAGATCCCCTGGGGGAGAAAACGGCAACCCACTCCAGTATTCTTGCTTGGAGAATCCCATGGACAGAGGAGCCTGGCAGGCTAGATAAAGAGTTCATGGGGTTGCAAAGAGGCAGAAACAAGCACAAAGGAACACACGAATGCCAAAGGTCACACAGTGTATGACTCCATTTACACACATTCCCCATATGATAAAACAACAGACATGAAGAACTGATTAGCTATTTTCCAGGGACAGAGATTCATGTGTGTGTGTGTGTGTCGGGGGGTCGCTAGAGTGACAGCAAGAGGCAGTTCCTTTGGGGTGATAGAAGAGTTCGGTATCTTAACTGTACTCGTGGGTTACATGAATCTATACATGGATCTGACTGCACAAAGCTGCACACACACACAATCAAGTGCATGAAAACTGGTGAAAACGGAGCACGGTCAGTGGTCAGGTTCAGTACTGAACCAGGAGGGTCAATTGCCTAACTGAACTACAGTTCCATAAGATGATGCTACTGGGAAAGTTGGAAGGAGGACTCTATTATTTTTGCAACCACCCTTGAGTCTACAATTATTTCAAAATAACAAGTTTTTAAAATATTGGGCAAAAATATTTTCAGAAATCAAAATTATTAGATAAAGCCACTTACAATTTCTATGAAACTAATTCACATTTTTATTTGAATTCAATAGAATAGTGAAACTTGAAATTTAAAATTTAAAGATTTTTAAATAAAATTTTTAAAATGAATATTAAATAACTATAAAGGAAATAATCAGTACAAAAAAAAAATTCCCTAGAAGCACTTTTCATTAATCTCAAGACATTTTACCACTTCTAAAGTTATTTTTAAGACACTGGTTTATGCAGCAACTTACCTTTTTCAGTTACGTTAACTAAAAGTGTTGATTCTGTCTGACCCAGAAGATTTTGAGCATTCAATGTAAAATTGTATATTTCTTGATTTGAAAGTATTTGAAAGAATAACTGGTAGTTTTCATTTGCGGACACTTGATCTCCATTAAATCTAACATATTTTCCTGAAAAACTGAAAAAGAGAATATTAAGGAATATTAATTTCAAAATGGCAAGAGATATATTACAGCAAAAATGGATTAGTAAATTTCAAGTAGTTTTTCCAAAAGGCTTATATTTCCAAGTGTAGACATATTACCTACTCAGGGAAGAAAATATATACAATGCAAAAAACAGAAGAAAATAATCAGCCATAGTCCCACTACCCAGAGAGTCTCTGTTCATATTTGAGGGTTCTTCTTTCTAGGCTTTTTAAAAAATGACAACAAGATATTGAGTCTGTGATGTGCTTAAGTTAGAGTGTTTATAATATACCCAATTTTCTACAGCATATTTTGTTTTGTATCTTTTGTATAAATGAAATAGAACATCTCCTTATGTCATTTAACATCCTTCCAGTGTGCTCCTTACTGTCTGACAACCTCTCCCAAAGACCTTCACCTTTCAAATAAAGTGTAACTTGTACTGCGTGGGCCCTCCAAGGATGTCGGTCTTCCTGGATTCCATGTGCAAATGATTTCTTTTAAATCATATGTCTCACAGTTCAGTTTTTGAGGAATGTCTGGTGGATCTAATTAAAAAATGAGAAAAAAAAAAAAAAAGGCAGTTACTTTCGTTACATATACCTTCCCTAAAAATGTTGCATTTTATAAATGTTAATTACATTTTGGACAATTTTCTTAAAAAATAATTTGCTTATTACATTTTGAATGATGCAGCAATTACCATTCTTTGTATAGCATGTTGTGTCAGAGTTCATATTACATTAGGAATGATGGATTAAAATATACCTAAGAGTGACTATTAGCTCATTCAGAAACTTCCCCTAGCAACCTTAAGAGATCAACTATCATGTTTTCCCCTTAATCTCATTTCAGAGCCCATCAGATCTCTCAAAGAAACCTGTGTGCAACTAGTTCAGTCAGAAAAATCTACAGGTTAAAAGTCATTATCTATCATCCTTATATTGTGACTTGAAAAGAAGTACCTAATCATATTATAAGTCAATATAAGTCATGTTACAAGTTTCAGAGTTCTTAAATAAGGACTGTTCTTACAAGGACTTACAAGGACTGTTATTTACAAAGTAATTCTTGGTAAAATTCTGCATCTCCCTATATTCAAAGTGACTACTGCTCTTTTGTTTTTAATGAAATGATTCTGTTTTTGTAGGGGCAAGACAAGAAAAAGAAAAACAGTTGTCTTTGTTTTGACAGACCTTAGCGTGATAAATTAAAATTCTACAGTGTGACAATGATTACAGAAAGTGATATTTCTATCTTATCTAACCAAGCATACATAGAAACTGATATTTCCTACTGCATTTTTTTTTTTAATTAAAAAACTTCATTTATTTTTAGCTGCACAAGGTCTTTGTTGCTATGTGGGCTTCCCTCCGCCTGTGGCTGTCTTCATTTGCAGGCACAGGCTTCTCACAGCAATAGCCTCTCCCACCTGGGGAGCAGAGGCCCCAGTAGGCATGGTACGTGGGCTCAGGGGCTGTGGTGCACGGGGCCTAGCTGCAGCTTGGCACGTGGAATCTTCCCAGGCCAGGGATCAAACTTGCATCCCCTGAACTGGCAGACTGATTCTTAGCCTCTTATCTTAGCCACCAGAGACGTCCCTTACTGTCATATTTATCTAAGCCATCTTCCAAGGAGGTTATGGTTTTGTTAATTATCTACTAGTTGAAAAACTCTAAAAGATAAATTTTATTTTTAAAAACCTGTATTTTAAAAACAGTCCTCAGTTTACCAAACAAGATTTAGAAAATTTCACATACTTTCCCCAGAGATAAGCATTACATCCTTCAAAGTACTTGGGATAACATTAAGAGAAGTAATGAGTATTTATATGAAAGTTTAACAACTGGTAAATAAAATGAACATTGACTTACTTATTTTGAAAACCATTTTAAACTTAAGGCCAAACTTTTAGTCATTTTATTTAACTCAAATACCCCAAATTTTGAGGATATTTAAAATGCTGATTATTTTAGGATTTGACAGATTTTTTTAAGTTGAAATACTTAAAATCCAAAATAACAGGAGCAAACTAGACAGAAGTGGAAGGAAAAATTGAAGGAGAAAAAATATGAAAGGGCAGTATTTAAAAGGTAATGCTTTTCAAAACAACCAACTGAAGCTAGGTAAAAGCTTGGTATAAATCAACTGTCTTTCTATATAGCAGCATATAGAAAATGCAATTTAAAAATCAATTTTTAATAGCACCAGAAAACATCAAACACCTAGAAATAAATTTACAAAATGATATGAAAGACCTCATCTCACTGAAATAAATGAGACAAAATCTAAATAAATGAAAGGCTATACCATGTTCATAGATTGGAAGACTCACTATTGTAACAATAAAAATCTTCCTAAATTGACAGATTTAATGTAATAGCAATCAAAATCCTGGCAGGTTTGAATCTGTATGTGTGTGTAAGGGGAAAATTAACAAGCTGATTCTAAAATTCTTTTCAGCTTTTTTCAGTAAATAATGTGTTAACAGGATACCCATAAGGGATAGAAAAGTGAATCGGATCCCTAACTCACACCATAGCCCTTGTTACAGGTTTCTAAAGACTCTCTCTGTAGTGAAGGTTGCTGCTCCTGAATTAACAAATATTGATCAATATTTCAACCTCCAAATGTTAAAAATGAAAGCTTAATTAAGAATTAAGTAGGTTTTCCCTAGCATTGTAATAAAAATTAGAAAATTGTCAGAAATAATAGTGAATATTATAACCTTTTAAGTTTTACTTTTATCTCATTCTTTTACATGAATATTTCACTGTTTGGTATCACTTATCAAGTAGTTTCCCTTCACTCGTTCTTAACTTTAGACTTCATGATCATTTATGAGGAATGTTGCAAATCATTTCCTAAAATTCCGTTTAGGAAAGAAAATTTAATTTTTAAAATTTAAATGTATTCTCACTCTCACTTGAATTCCAAAATGTTTACTGGGAAGGCAAGAAGTAATTAAGGTTAGAGCCATCAATCTGAGAAGGGCACCTAATGCTGGTTATTCCCTTGAAACCTATCAGCAACTGAATGTAATTCATCGTAAGTTTCTATGGAAGTGTAAAAAATGGCTGAAAGCAGCTGATGTAGAGCACCACTGAAAATCATTAAAAAAAAAAAAAAGGCATAAGAAAATCATTCTGTGCCACCAGGAAGCCCAAGTGATCGAAAGAAATTCACAAAATCTATTCACTACATTCTATACACTTTACTCATGAGATCTTTGGACCACTCAGAACTTTTAATTCAGAATGGGAGGTGGAAGAGAAGCACTGCTGGAGGCAAAACCATCAGTGCTCCTAACATTACAGTTACCATTAACGGAGGAGAGAGAGAAACTCTACATACAGAATTTTCTGTGCATGGATAACACAAGCTGTCTAGGCAGGGCAGCCCGCCACCAGCTTTTGGAAGCATCATGGGACAGAGGTGCAAGCATGCTGAAAGGTGCCCCTGGATTCCAGAGAGCCCACTGTACACAGAGCACCGTGAGGGGGACTCTTCCTCCCACAGGCCCTCCAGCCACCCTCCTCTCGTCAAAGAAGTGCAGGTTATGTTTTTGAAAGACTCTGAGCAAAATCCTCACAATTTCTTTAATTTAGGTACTTTAAATAAAAGGCACACTTTAATCAGGTGGGAAATTTATATGAAAAAATTCCTAAACAATGGAAGATTAAGAAATTATTACATACTAACTGCCCCCGACTCAACAAAACTGTTAAGAATTTATTTATTTTTAAACTAAAAATTAGCAGTTGAATGTCTCAAATCTTATTATAAAATCTACAAATAATTTTTATACATATATATTTTTTTAAAGGGCTTCCCTTGTAGTTCAGTCAGTAAAGAATCTGCCTACAATGCAGGAGATCCAGGTTCGATCCCTGGGTCAGGAAGATCCACTGGAGAAGGAAATGGCAACCCATTCCAGTATTCTTGCCTGGAGAACTCCATGGACAGAGGAGCCAGGCAGGCTATAGTCCATGGGGTCAAAAGAGTCGGACATGACTTAGTGACTAAGCCACTACCACATATATTCTTATATGGGGCTTCCCTGGTGGCTCAGATGGTAAAGAATCCTCCTGCAATGTGGGAGACCTGGGTTTAATTCCTGGGTTGGGAAGATCCCCTGGAGAAGGGAATGGCTACCCACTCCAGAATTCTTGCCTGTAGAATTCTATGGACAGAGAGGCCTAGCAGGCTATAGTCCATGGGGTTGCAAAGAGTTGGATGCAACTGAGCAACTTTCACTTTCACAAATTATACAGATACAATTATGTAAAAACAAGCTTAGAACTCACCTGAACTTGCTTGAAAACAAGCAAAAATGCTGGTACCTTCTTACGTTATTTATCAAAGAATTAAAAAAAAAAAAAAAAACACAAGAAAGAAAATCATCCCCCAGAAAAACATTAAGGCTTTCCAAGAAGACCCAAAAACATTAATAAGAACTCTTAAAAAAAAAAAGTAATATACTTACATCCTGCAAAAACAACTGTTCCAAATATGTTATCTTCTACTGAGAAAACCACATTTGTTCCACTACTTGCAGAAGCAGAAATGTTGCGAATCTTGATTGCAACATTTTCCCCCATCAAGATGGATAAGGGGACAATGTGTACTGCCAATCTGTGCTGATAACACTTTTTCTTGAGTCACACAACATACTGTTAGATCTGAGCCTGCAAGTATCACTTTGTCTTGAGGAAAAACCTTAGTCTGAGAATCAGGAGGCACTAGAAAGAGCAAAAGGGATTATAAATACTTTAGAAGTCTTTTACATAAATTAGCCCAGTGTACATAAACCACAGTTAGGTACTTTGAAATAATGGTGACTCAAAGAAAAAGTACACCCTCCAGGTTTTCAAAGGAGCAAGACATACACAAGAAATAAAAATGTGTGTGGTTTTATTTATGATGGGGTGATAGTGGGGGAGTGGAAAGGATTGTGGATCAATGTATATGGCTACAGGTTAATATTAATATCTAAGAAGTCCAAAGGTTGATGTTAAGCAGGTTTATATCCACTATGTGAAAAATCCACACCAAAAAAAAAGCTGTATGTTAAATAATTCCATTTCTTTGAAATTACTCTATGTGTTTAGCTCAGATGTCTTACTTTCCATTAACCTACATATATGGTTAAGTATTCCACATCCTAAAAGCACTTTTTAAAAGAAAAAGCCCAATTCTCTATATGTTAATGGAAGCCACCCCTTTGTTTTATTTTTCTAAGTAGCCAATTTAAGAAAAGTATCTTTAGTCTTCTTTCTACCTACTCATTCTTTAATCTCATGCAATCTGGCTTGTACCCTGATACTTATTAAAAATGTTTCCATGGTCCAACTGCTCAGTCAAATGGCCACTTCTTAGTAATCTTTCCTTCAACTTCCAGAGCATCTGGTATGTTGCCTCAAGTCTTCCTTTTCAAAATTCCCCTCTCTTTTGGGGTGTAGACTACTGACTTTTGCTACTCTTAACACTCTGGCTGCTATTTGCTTTGCTGGCCTCTTTCTTCCATCATCCCTCCTCATACCAGCTTCTAAGGGATCTGTCCTTGGTCTTCATGCCCCTTTCCTTGAGTTATGTTAAACTCCAAGATTTAAAAATTTCACATCACGTATACTAATGATTTTCAAATACACAGTTGACCCTTGAACAATACAGGTTTGAACTGCCTGGGTTCACTTATACATGGATTTTTTTTTCAATAGTAAATATGACAGGATTTGTGGTTGGCTGAATCTTTGGGTGTGAAACCACAGATATGGGGGTTCCTCGGGTGCAGAGGCCAACTATAAATTATATATGGACTTTCCACTACATGGTGGGTCAGAGCCCCCTAACCTCCAGTTGTTCAGGGATCAACTAGATAACTCCAGTTCCAACTAATCACCTGGGTGCTGAACTTGTATTCCCAACTGACAATAAGAAGTTGCTCCCGGACACTTCACAGCTACCTCAAATGTAATATTCAACACATTAAAATTAAATTTATCTTTCCTACCCAGTTTGTTCATATTGTTCTGTCTCATTGGACCGAATCACCAGATACCCAGATGCCCAAACCAATAACCTTTTTTGGCTCTATTTCTCCCCTACCATACACAGTCACTAATTCTGCCTTTTCAGTGTTTTCATGCCTCTCCTCCCTTTTATTTCTAAACCCAGCTGTCCTGCGTTATACTTGTCTTTTGCTGAACTACAAGGTTCTTACTCATCTGCTTGCTCCTAGTCCCTCCTTCCTCTGGCCGTTTCTCCATATCGTCACTAGAGTGAATAATCCGTAATGGTCACCAGCCTTTTTAAGGACTTCATTTTACTGTCAGCAGCATTCCAGGCCCTTTCTCACACTGCCAGCATCACACCTGCATATGAATTTTGGTCAATGTACAGATGATTTGGGGTAAACTTGCAGATTCCCATGTTCTCTGCAATAACTCTGCAGCTCACAGCGGTCTGCTCTATGGGCAAGAAATTGGGAGCTAATTTTTAAAAATATGGATGATATAATTACATAAAAATCTTAAATGTTCTTTAATGTTGATTCAAACTGATTTTTAAATCTGGACATTTATAGAATCCCTCAGAATGTTCTTTAAAAAAAAACAGATTTCTGAAGCCTCAGAGTTTCTGAATCAAAATGTTCTGGGATGGAAGACTTGGAAGATCCCTAGGTGACCCTCGTGCATCCAAATAGGGTTCTGAGAACTAAAAGCTTAAACTCAGTCCTACCCTTAAACAAGACTAATCTAATTCATCTGAAACAAAAATTTTTAAATAGGCATTTACAGGAGATGTTCTTCAGTAGGCTCCAGTCACTCCACTCTTTTGACCAGAGAACTGAGGATCGTCAATGTAGCATCTAACTCCCACATAGTGAATAGCACACTCCAGGGGCATGTCTGCAGTCCAGTTCCAATGATGAACTGTATCTTTGCCATTCAGAGTTGTGCTGTAGGTCACCTACAAAGGAAACACAAACACAAAACTCTGTTTTCAAGTACTATGTTCTGCTTCCCTTTAGGGTTAAAAAACAGACTGTATACAATTACCAGCAAACTAAGTAAAACTGTTTTCTATAAACACATTAAGGAGAGTTGGAGTAACAATAACTATGATTCACTTATGTTTACTTCTTCAACTTTAGGGCCTACTTCTTTTTATACTGATTTCATATTATAAAACACTCAATACACTTCATTAGAAAACACACCCTTGCCTAAAATGGTCTCCATTTGTCATAGAAAAAAACTGTTAATAGATTTTTATCTCCAAGAGTTAAAATCAGAAAGAGAAGAGCATTTCTACAAAATAAACTATTACTTTAGATTAGATATATTTTTTATAAAAGTACCATACATTTCAAACTTTACTTTTAAATATGCAATTTATAATAATATAAAAATTTTAATTTCAATTGTAGAAAATGAGGAAGATTTTAATCAAATACATAAAGATATACTAAAAGTGACCTTGAGACTTCTGGTTTAAAATGACAGATTAAATAAATGTATTTCCTGCTCTTTATTTCATGAAATTCCTCTAACAACACTAAAAGATTAAAAAAAAAAGACACAGATGCACATGGGCAAAAATTGAAAAAACAACACCAGTTAAGATTTTGGACACTGGAAAACAGATGGGCAAAGGTAACTGAATCACAAGACTTGAGAAGAGCGAATCTTAAGCCGCCAGTGAGAAAGTCAGAAACAACATAATTTCGATCATAAAAATATCACAGGGCTCAGGAACTGGTTGTACTAGGTTATCCTGGAAATGCACAGTGCAGGTAAGGTGCTAAACTGGTAGCCTGACTAAAAGTTATTTGAAGATGTATTAGGCACTCAAATCCCCTTTCACATTTTGTTCTACCAAAGGACTGTTCTTCACCGTGGCTAAAGAATGGATATTAACCCTCTGTAAAAGTGAAATAGAATTCCTCTGAATTTAATAACCCTAGGAAGAACTATGGCACCCCACTCCAGTACTCTTGCCTGGAAAATCCCACGGATGGAGGAACCTGGTGGGCTGCAGTCCCTGGGGTCGCTAAGAGTCTGATACGACTGAGCGTCTTCACTTTCACTTTTCACTTTCATGCACTGGAAAAGGAAATGGCAACCCACTCCAGGGTTTTTGCCTGGAGAATCCCAGGGACAGGGGAGCCTGGTGGGCTGCCGTCTATGGGGTTGCACAGAGTCGGACACGACTGAAGTGACTTAGCAGCAGCAGGAAGAACTAACAATGGGGATACCATACTAAAAACAGGGAGACTGCTAACTATACCTTCTAAAGGCTGGGGCCCTCCTCCCTTCCTCCCCTACTCAGCACCCAGGATACTGACAGCCAAGTACATATTCACTAGGTTAAGAGTCTCAACAAACTTTTCTAAGGAGTATATGAACAGGTCAAGATAAAAACCTTAAATAATATTAAGATTTTTACAGCTTGACAGTCCATCCTACACAAGTATAAATGAAGCACTAGTCAACAAGTCCCACACAGGCAAAAAGAAGTTCCAGTTAGACTTGCTTTATTTTTTAAGACTCTCACTTAAATAAGAGCAGCAATCAGAATGACCAAAAAGTGAGAAAAAGTTATAATATGAAAGTCAAAGTTCAAAATAAAGAAAAAAGCAGCTTGAAAAAAAAGACTGTATAGAAAGAAAAATAAAAATTGAAATCTGATATCCTCAAAGAAGAGATACTGCATCTATGAAAGACATGACAAAAAAATTTTTTTTAAATGACTAAGAATAAAAATGGGATCTCTTATATATTAAAAAGTATATTAATAAAAACTTCAAAAGCAAAAGATAAAGTTTAGGAAAAAATTGCTCAGAAAATAAAATACTGGTGCTAAGGATGCTAAGAAGTCTTAAAATACTAATGTAAGAATACTAAGAGAATTAGAGAAAAGGTTAGAAAGGTCCAGTCTCTAAAAAACAGAAATTCTAAGGAAAAAAAGAGAAAACAGAGGAAATCAGACATAAAATATGAAAATGTCCCAAGCTGACAGGCATGTGTTTTCAGACTGAAAGGGGCCTAATGAATGTCCACTGCAACAGATGAAGATAAATCCATAATACGAAACAAATAGTAGAACAATGGCTTCAAAATCTTGAGAAAATTTCCCAACCTAGAATTCTATACCCAGCTAAACTAGCAATCATGAGTGAATGTAGAATAAAGACATTGTCAGAAATGTCAAGTCTCAATGTTTTTACCAAGTAGCACTTTACTTCCTACCAGAAAGGTATGAAAATTTCATCTGTTCTGGATCTTTTCAACATCTGGAATTGACAGTCTTTTAATTTTGTTGACAACTAATTTAAATATTTTTAATAAAATATATTGGCAAGCTACCCGCAGTTAGCAGGGTATCAACAATAAACAGCAAATAAATTTAAGCTTCTATCAAAATGAGAAAGTAAGATGAAGACAAGGAATTCAGGAAAAAGAGAGTCCATCATAAGAAAAATAAAAAGGACTCCTCTAGATGAGGATGAACCATAGCTTTCTAACAAATGTGTTGAAACACATAGAGGTTTGTCCTGAATGGGTTACAGGCATGTTCAGGTATTAATCTCTTCAAACCAAAGGTTGGCTACTACAAGTGGAGGCTTCTGGAGCTTCTGAGAAACCTCTGGCCATGAGAATACTTAGCTATTTTTCACACTCTGTGCTTTACAAATATTGGCAGCATCCATGTGAACTCTTATACGACAAAGGCTGGGAAGTAAGTCAGAAGGCCCTCAGAGAGATTTATTCAAAAGGCAAAACTGATAAAATATTAATATGCTTGAACATTTTGATAGATTTATACAACCTAGAAAGAATTTGGAATTGAATTAATGAAACAGACAAGTAAAACTAAAAGCATAAGACAATATGAAAGGATGTATCCCCTCCAAAAAGGAAAAAGTAAGAACAGTATACAGTACTTGGTTCAGCTTGAATAGTGTTTATATAATCATAACACAAATAACGATTACTGGCCTACCAAAAATTATAACAGAATGATACTGGAAAAACAGGAAATGGAAAGAGCATGAGCACATGTGTAAGTGCATATGCATGGGAGAGTGTGTCTGCGGCTGGGAAGTGAGACGGGATTAAATTCTTACCTTTTGTCATGGGATGTTAATAAACAGTGCTTAAAACTTAAAATGAGAAACACTGGGCTAGAAGAAGCACAAGCTGGAATCAAGATAGCCGGGAGAAATATCAATAACCTCAGATATGCAGATAACACCACCCTTATGGTAGAAAGTGAAGAGCCTCTTGATGAAAGTCAAAGAGGAGAGTGAAAAAGTTGGCTTAAAGCTCAACATTCAGAAAACTAAGGTCATGGCATCTGGTCCCATCACTTCATGGGAAATAGATGTGGAAACAGTGTCAGACTTTATTTTGGGGGCTCCAAAATCAGTGCAGATGGTAATTGCAGCCATGAAATTAAAAGACACTTACTCCTTGGAAGGAAAGTTATGACCAACCTAGAGAGCATATTCAAAAGCAGAGACGTTACTTTGCCAACAAAGGTCCGTCTAGTCAAGGCTATGGTTTTTCTAGTGGTCACGTATGGATGTGAGAGTTGGACTGTGAAGAAGGCTGAGCATCGAAGAATTGATGCTTTTGAACTGTGGTGTTGGAGAAAACTCTTGAGAATCCCTTGGACTGCAAGGAGATCCAACTAGTCCAATCTAAAGGAGATCAGTCCTGGGTGTTCATTGGAAGGACTGATGCTGAAGCTGAAAGTTCAATACTTTGGCCACCTCATGCGAAGAGTTGACTCACTAGAAAGACTCTGATTCTGGGAGGGATTGGGGGCAGGAAGAGAAGGGGAGGACAGAGGATGAGATGGCTGGATGGCATCACTGACTCGATGGACGTTAAGTCTGAGTGAACTCCAGGAGCTGGTGATGGACAGGGAGGCCTGGCATGCTGAGATTTATGGGGTTGCAAAGAGTCGGACATGACTGAGAGACTGAACTGAACTGAACTAAAAATTAAAAAAAAAAAAAGGAAAAGTAACATAAATGTGCTAAGTGGAAAAATGGAGACAATAAATAACCAGCTAAAAGAACTGAAATGCATTGTTTATAGGCGAGAAAAACAAAAGGAGAAAGGGGCCTGCATAACTCCCAGGTGTCACGCACATTCTGGTCTGTGCAGAGCACAGCTTCTACAGCTGTTTGTGAGGCTGTGGGCAGAAATCTTCAAGTTGTAAGTGAAACACTATAAAAGAAACTTATAAATGAAACATTTATATTAGTAGTGTTTCATGATCTTTAGTGATTTTTAAACTATTACAAAATAATTGCATTATAATCTGTCATAAAATGACTGATTATAAGCAATTCTGCCTTAAATACTAATCCTAACAATATAATTACAAATAAAAATGTCACATTTTACTATGCAAAGGAATAACATTTTAAAATTAATTTGTTCTATTGCTATTTTTCTTGCTTCCTGCTGTTCTTCTTCAAAGACCATATTCTCCAAAGTAGGGAATTACTACTTTGACATTTCTATCTTGTTATGCATCTTGTGGCAGTGAGGTACACAACCTTAGAATAATATCTCCCATTCATTTCTGCCTGATTTCACTTACATATCAAACGTACCCTCTTATTCTAGCATCCTGAAGTTAGGGAAAAACACCTCTTCCCCAAAGGACGTAATGACAATGAAGAGCTGTTAAGTAGTTTTATAAATATCATATCATTTACAGTGGCAAATATTAGCACTACTTTACAAATAAGAAAAAGGTTTTGAGAAGTCATCCTAAGCTGGTAATTAGTAACCCAGAATACAAATGTTAGACCATAATAAAAAGCTACACAATACAATTTTAAAGAGGTCATAGTTCTAAGACAACAATGCTAGATGATATCAAAGTTGGCTGCAAATCAGCCTGACATTAAAATTGAAGAAAAGAGAGAGCATTTTAGATCGAGGTAATTAGAATGGGCTTCAAAATAAGGATTGACCTGGGTCATGAAATGTGTATTCAGTTTACACATGTGAAAAGGAGAGGGAGAGCATCTTAGATGAAGATAACAATACTGATTATGTAATATAAACTTTACTGGTTAAGGGAAAGCACAGACTCTGCAATCAACTGTCAGCTGGGGTTTGAGTCCTGGCTCCTTTACTTTGTATCTTCCTGAGACTTTATATCTGACTCTGTAACATGGGGATGATACTAACAGTGCCTCCTCCAAGGCCTGTTGTGAAGATGCAAATTATTAGCATACAGAGAGCTTTCACATCAATGTCAGTAACACCAGAAGCACTGGACACATGATAATCACAATTATGGCTGCTGTTGTTTCAGGGGTGTAGTATATAGGCTGTCTATAAGGAAAAATAAGATCGTGACTATGAAATACAGAATAATTCCATTTATTATCTGTACTATCTTACCTATAAACATTGGCAAAAAAATTATAAAATCATGTTCTTCTAATTCTTAACTCTATAACTAGGCATATATCAAGTGCATTAAAGAGTAAAAGGATAAAGAGGGAATTCCCACATACTAGCTGTCAACCTGTTTTACTACTATGTCTCACTATTTCTCAGACAAAGAACAAACTGAAGACAGACCATAAAGTAACTATTCATAAACAGTATAAAAAAAAAAGCAGTACTACTAATATAAGAATGTTATTTTAGATTGAGATAAATTCAAACTTACAGATTTATGCAAAATTTCTCAACAATTACTATGCATAAGTATGTTTCACAACATTTATATTTATAATGTTAGATATTTATAATAATAAATGAAATTATATGTATATTTTTATTCCATTTATGCCAAAACGTGCATATAAAAAGGCTAGACAGGAATACACAAATATATTGTTTACTATATTCAAGTGGCAGAATCATGGATTAAACTTACGTTAATTTCATAAACTTCCTATAACTGTTACATGTTATTTCATTAATTTAGTGATTTTTTTTATAGTCATAGCATACAGTTTTTAATGAATTCCAAAGGGATATCTGATCTACTTCTTTTATAATCAAAAGGTTTACTTTAAAATTATTCAGTTTCTTTAGTGTCATAGGAAAAAATCTATTTTTGTTTAAACTTACTAATTTTACAATTTCCATATTCTTTTTACGTAGAACTTTAATTTCCCAGATGACACTTGAGTAATGTGGAAAAACAGAACCTTTGTCATTCCACTTTAGGTGTAATGTAGAAGTTGAGAAATCAGCAGACAAATTCAAGATCTCTGGAGTTTCTGGAATTAAGGCTTAAAAAGGAGACAAAAGATAAAATTTAGTAAAAGAAGTAATGGTCTTCATATTGTAATTCCATTAATCAACTAATTTTAAACTCTATTCCTTCTTGATCTAAAAATAATTAAGGAGTAAAGCAAATTCTTATACCTAGTACTGAAAAGAGAATAAATATATGTATTTATTTGTACAAGCAGCTCCCAGTGATTCATCAGCCAAACCTGAGGAAATTATTTACCAGCCAGCTGTTTCAAATCCATAATACAAACAGCAACTGGATTCCCACAACACTCTGGTGTCACTGGGTCTGGGATCTCCAAACAGGCAAAATCAGAGGGAAGTGAAAGAGCTTTCAGTGTGTGGATTGTGTAAAGCTGGCCTTGGCAAAGCTTTCCGTCTGCGTCCTCGGCTCCCTCCCCCACTCATCCTCAGTGTCACAGTCTCCACACCAGGGAAGGTCACCCACTCCTGGATGTGGTGAACTGCAGCTGGCACTGGCACGTTGTTGTCACACAGCTGTGTCTGTTAGCGACCGTGGCACCCACCAGGCTGCTCTGTCCATGGAATTTCCCAGGAAAGAATTCAGGAGTGGGTTCCCATTTCCCTCTCCAGGCTATCTTCCCAACCCAGAGATCGAACCCAAGTCTCTTGCATTGGTAGGCAGATTCTTTACCACTGAGACACCGGAGAAGCCCACAACTGGCATAGGCATCAGTAAACAGCAGCAAGATGGTGGGAATGAGATGAGGAGGCCAATGGGATTCCATGCAGATCTAAAAGCACTTGGCAGGATGCGGGAAGTCTTTCAGAAAGGTTAGTTTGCAGTGGTGGGCAAAAGGCCTGTAGGGAACTGAGAAAGAGAGAACGTGACCCAGCAGGAGACAGCCAGGCTATGGTAAAAGGATACAGCTCAGGATGCCATATATGGAAAAGAAAGGACAAATCTAGCGGACATTTCAAACAAATGAAGGATTAGTGTTAGTAAGAAATGAAAACATCTAAGATTTCCTCAAGTCACCAGCTCGGAAAGCAAGAAAAAAGGCAAAAGGAACCATGGACCATTGTGAAGAGAGGTGGGAGCCAGGCCATGACTAAGCGTCAGGGAGGAACAGACCATCACTGAAGCAGGCAGCAGACAGTAAGAACGGGGACCAGTGAGAGCACGCACACAGACTCAAGAGGCATTCACTGAGTGCAGCTCAAGAAATGAGCCCAATACACAGATACAAAACAGCCAAAGCTTGAGAGCTAGTGACCCACAGTCACACTTTCGAGAGACCAGAGAACCCAGCAAGAATCCTGAGAGCAAAAGACGTGGAAGCAGCAGAAGGCAGAGAAAATCTGACATCACTAAGATCAAAAGAAATGGGCTGTCATCTGGGCCCGGGAAAACAGAGTTCAAAGTTCAGAAGGTCTGAGAAAAGACCACTGATGGTGGTGAGGGTACCATCAATTCTTAAAAAACAATGCTGGCAGGGCAATTGGCTCTGAAGCTGCATTACAAAAGGTAAAGATAAAAACCATGCTCAAAGATAGGGCCTCTCACAGGGAGAAAACTGGTAAACTTAAAAAAAAAAAAAAAAAAGGCAGCAAGAGTAAGGAGTTCTTAAAATTCTTAAATTCAAAAATTCTTTGCACCTACAAGGGATGAGTATCGTATGGAAAAACTTAGGGGGTCAGTGAAAAACAAGCACGGTATGAACCTATTCTATAAAATTCAGGCTTTCTAGTTAGGTAGGGCTCTTTCTTGCCTGTGCTCTCCTCAAATGACAGTTAAGGTGAAGGTAACTTCAAAATCACTACAGATGGTGACTGTGGCCATGAAATTAAAAGATGCTTGCTTGTTGGAAGAAAAGCTACGACAAAGCTAGACAGCATATACATTAAAAAACAGAGACATCACTTTGCTGACAAAGGTCTGTATAGTCAAAGCTAGTTTTTCCAGTAGTCATGTACGGATGAGAGCTGGACCATCAGAAAGGCAAGTGCAGAAGAACTGATGCTTTCAGACCGTGGTGCTGGAGAAGACTCTTCAAGAGTCCCTTGGACAGCAAGGAGATCAAACCAGTCGATCCTAGAGGAAATCAACCCCGAATATTCATTGGAAGCACCAATGCTGAAGCTGAAGTTCCAACACTTTGGCCACCTGATGTGAAGAGCCGACTCACTGCAAAAGACCCTGATGCTGGAAAGGATTGAGGGCAGAAGAGAAAGGGGCAACAGAGGATGAGATGGTTGGATGGCATCACCAACTCAATGGACATGAATCTGAGTGAACCCTCAGACAGTAAAGGACAGGGAAGCCTGGAATGCTGCAGTCCATGGGGTTGCAAAGAGTTAGACATGACTTAGCAACCGAACTACAACCATTATATAGCTACATAAAGATAGTGGAAGATTCTTTATAGGAGAAGTTTAAGTGGGAAACCACTTTTAATGAAAGAAGGAGCAAATGAGGAGCAACAAGCTGATTCAGAGCCAGAAGGGGCAAGTTCAAGGTGGCAGGGAAACCACAGAGAGCAGAGGCTGCCAAGAACTTGGATTCTTCAAATGTTTCAAGAAGTTACAATATAGTAGCTTAAAATTATGCAACATGAGAGTATTTTATTAAGGCAACACTCATCTATTAAAATGCTTCCCTCTCTGAAAAGTACACATAATTAACATTTTATCGAAACAGCAGTCGTCTATTCTTCAAAACCCAAGTCATAGCTAATATTTCAAGCTAAAAACAGAAGTAGTCATAATTACAAGTGAAAAGATTAAACATACTTCTTTTCACGATTTCATAGTAAACTGCTTTCATGTAGCTAGGAAGCTCCCCTAAGCGCCCATGAACTGTCATCTGCCTTTCTTTCCAGCTAAAATGCACTTGAGGACAATGTTAACTTGCTTTCTAGAAACTTTTCAGCTAGAAAAAAATATCATAAGTCTTATTTGTGAAGCTGGTGTATCTTTGCCCATAACCTCCATGTCCCTTCCACCTTAGGACATCAGAAGATGGGAGCTTTCCCAGGTCTTTCTAAAAGGATCCACAGTATTTATTCTGCTTCAGACAGATCCAAATTTTTATTTTAAGAAACTTAAGAGATTAAAAATCTTACAAAGACTTTTTTCCTTGTCCTTGTCAATTAGAAGTTCATTGTACGTGCTAAGTCACTTCGTGTCCGACTCTTTGTGACCCTATGAACTGTAAACCACCAGGCTCCTTGTCCATGGGGATTCTCCAGGCAAGTATATTGGAGGGGGTTGCCATGCCCTCCTCCAGGGGATCTTCGTGACCAAGGGATCAAACATGCCTCTCTTCTGTCTCCTGCAGTGGCAGGCAGGCTCTTTACCACTGGGGCCACTTGGGAAGCCCAGAAGTTTATTAGATGTATGTATATACTTTAAATCTCTTCTTTGCTCTGTATGTATACTTTTGAAAGGATCTTAAGATTTGGAAAAACTTAATTTCTCATAGCTTTATTTAGTAGCAAATTGCCAAAGTACCCAAATCTTCTGATGTACAGCTCCATGCCATTTCACAGCATCTCTTCCACACGACAGATGTTCAAAGGTTTACTGATGGACCTGGCTCCCTCTCTTAAAGTCATGTAATTTGCTATTTGTTTTCTTGAGTAGTGGTAGTAATAACTTAGCACTGGGATACTGTTTAGCTAACATTCTAATCATGATCAGAACCATTATTATTAAAAATGCTATCTGGCTCAGTGGTAAAGAACACGCTTGCCAATGTAGGAGATGTGGGTTTGATCCCTGGGTTGGGAAGGTCCCCTGGAGGAGGAAATAGCAACCCATTCCAGTATTCTTGCCTGGGAAATCCCAGGGACAGAGGAGCTGGCAGACTGCAGGGTACAAAGAGTCAGACATGACTGAAGCAACTTAGCATGCACAATAAACTTCTAATTGACAAGGACAAGCACAAAAATAAGTCTTTGCAAGATTTTTAATCTCTTAATAACTTTTTAAGATTTGGTCTATTAATCAAATGTTACCTAGAGTCTGTTCTGATTTGCCTTTCTAACACTGTTATCTTCAAGTGGTTTTCCAGATGGAACGTTCTTACTCCCTACTAAAAAGCAGACAACACAAATTGGCTCTTTGACGGAGTCCTGGGGAAATTTTTAAAATCTGGAATAAAATTAAGTTAGATTCCTCATACCTCACTGCAAAATAATTCCAGATGGATGAAAGATTTAAGCATGATAACAAAACCAAAATCCCCCAAATATCATGAGATTATATTATATAAAAATGAAAACTTGTGGTATGAAAAACACCACAAAGTTTAAATTTAGGAAAATATTTATGGGAAAATATTTATAACAAATAGGACATAATCGATAATCATACTATACAGAGAGTGTTTGTGAACTGAGAAGGAAATATGAAATTTCAACATGAGAGAAAATTTATAAAGGACACAAATAGCTCAGAAAAAGAATAAAAATGACAGATAATTTTTAAAAGTAAACACAGAAATATAAAAACAACAATGCTGTAATTTGGGGGGCATCAGATTACAGTGGCCAAATTAAGAGAGAAGGACAATATGCGTAGTCCTGGCCAGGATGCAGACAAGCAGGCGTGCTCTACTATGATGTCTGCGAGAATGCAAAAAGATTCAAAATTTTGGAGGAACAAGTGGTAATGGATATCAAGAGTCATAAAAGGGAATGTTTCCAACACAGCATTCCCAATTCTACGACTTTAGCTTAAGAAAATCATCACACAAATTCAGCAACGTAGGTGTGCAAAAAATGTTCATTAAAGCATTGGATATAATATTGAAAAACTAGAAGTAAAAATCTCAATGATAATAATCACTGACAATCCCAAACTCCCTAACTATCCCTTCCTGCTACCCTTCCCACCTGGTCTGGAACTGGTATGAACAGAGTACTCTATTTCAAATGGATAACTAGTAAGGACCTACTGTTCATATAATCAAAGCTATGGTTTTTCCAGTAGCCATGTATGAATGTGACAGTTGGACTATAAAGAAGACTGAGTGCCAAAGAATTGATGCTTTCGAACTGTGGTGCTGGAGAAGACTCTTCAGAGTCCCTTGCACAGCAAGGAAGATCAAACCAGTCAATCCTAAAGGAAATCAACCCTGAATATTCATTCGAAGGACCGAGGCTGAAGTTGAAACTCCAATATTTTGGCCACCCGATGGGAAGAGCCAACTCACTGGAAAAGACCCTGATGTTAGGAAAGATTGAGGATGCAAGAGGAGAAGGGGGTAGCAGAGGATGAGATGGCTGGATGGCATCACCAACTCAAGGGACCTGAGTTTGAGCAAACTCTGGGAGACAGTGAAGGACAAGGAAGCTTGGTGTGCTGGAGTCCATGGGGTCATGAAGAGTTGGATAGGACTTAAGTGACTGAACAATAATTGTAACTGTATAGAACAGGGAATTCTGCTCAAAATTATGTAATAACCTAAATGGGAAAAGAATCTGAAAAGAACAGATACAGGTATATGTATAAATGGAAAAAAAAGACATCAATCTAGTTCAGCTTTATAAGGCCTCTATTTAAAACAAGAAAATGAGGCTTCCCTAGTGGCTCAGATGGTAAAGAATCTGCCAGCAATGCAAGGGATCTGGGTTCAATCTCTGGGTCAGGAAGATCCCCTGGAGATCCCATTCCAGTATTTTTGCCTAGAGAATTCCATGAACAGAGGATCCTGGTGGTCTTCAGTCCATGGGGTTGCAGAGTCAGATGCAACTGACAAACACACACACACACATTTGATTATAGTAAGTAGTACAGTAAGCTAAAAAATAAAACATAACTTGCTAAAAATAAAATACAATTTCCTAAAAAAAAATCAATGACAAAGTAATTATGGTACCTCCATTCAATGAAATACTATGCAACCTATAAAAATGGAGATTTACATAATGACTTGAAACTCTATATAGTCTGGTAAGCCTATTATAAAGTAATATAAACGTTACTGTTTATATACATATACGTGTGCGCGCGCACACACACACACAGAGAAAATACATGTAATTAACACTATTTAACAAAATACAAATATTAACAATATTTCTCTGCAAGTATTGGCATCTTGGCTGATCTATACAAAATACTCTCACACGGATCTCATGTATAACTACAGAAAGAAAATAAGAAACATGTCTCTTTTCTCTTTTATCTCGAAGACAGCCTTAAATAGCACTTTCCCCAGACCAGCCAGAAAATGAGAATGAGACAGGTTCTAAATTCCTGGACAGCATGCTTGTTATTATCCTTTCAAAATCTGTGCTATCTCAGACACAGACCACTCCAAACATGCATTCTGTCTGTAAAACTGGACAGATCACTTATATTTTCTTTCCCTTGCTTCAGAGTAAGTCATCCTTGTAAGACTCTCTATAATATCATTGTAACACTATCCCATAATAGTTGTCAGAAGGCAACACACGTGTTTAGCCAACCATTAAAAAGGGTCAAGACAACTAGGGTTTTTAAGATCTCACTACACAGAAAAATTTCCATTTCTATCAGCCTGGGTTTATTCATGCTTCCACCCAGCTCGAAGCATTATATCCTAGGTATTCGGTCAACACATCTGTAAGAGATACCGGCGAAGTGCAAGGCACTGGACCAGACACTAGTGGCAGAAGACAGTCTCTGCCCTGGGGAGTCTATTTTCTTGTAAGGGAAACACACAGGGAGCACCTACTTACATAATAAATTATTTATGCAATTGTGAGAAACGCCGCAAAAGAGAAAAACAGACTGCCAAAAGGAATGGGGTCTCCTCTGGGCAGGGATGGTCAAAGACTAGTTCCATGAGACGGCTGAAGAATTCTGAAAGGCGTGCAGCAATCAACAAAGCAGACCGGGAGGAGGAAAGTTTCCAGCTGCGGGAAGGACCTTAGCCTCTGCAGGACCTATTTGCTTGACCAGAGGAAGAGTTTTTTATCATCGTGATCTTGCCTGTGCTCCACAGTTGGAAGTGCGGTCACTGGGTACGTGGGAGTATTAGTATAACAACAGATATCGAAGAACGGTACATTTCTGTCAACTATAAAGCATTACAATACTAACAAAGTCACCGTTCTGAGATATTTTCAAATCAATTTTCTTTTCAAATACTTACAAACGTTTTTTTCATTTAGTATGAATTTACTTTTGGAACTTCCAAACTCATATAAAGGGTTTACTGTTATTTCATAATCACCAGATAAAAGAGGTGGGATTTTAGTATTTTTCTCCAATTGATAACAAGAACGGGACCTGAAATATAAGAAATCAAAATTCAATTAGCAGATAAACTTGAGTGCAATTTTCATAAAAACTTGATTGACAAAAGATGCACTGAAAAATACTTTATGTTCTTTTGTATACAAAAATATGACAGGTCATATTGCATTTCAAGACTGAAAAAAGAGAGGAAAGTGGTTAAGTCATCAATGTAGTGGTTGGTAGTAAAACTAACCAGACTGAATCAGAAAGTAAACAGAGTAAGCAGAGATGATTCTCTCCAGAATCTTAGAATTTCAGTGTGCCCTTCAAAGCCCCACCCCAACTTTCTCTGGGCAGGCTTGTCCCCCACCTCACACGCCTGCCCCTCACTTGTGGACCACACCATCACAGGGTTCCCCACCTCACACACCTGCCCCCCACTTGTGGACCACACCATCACAGGGTTCCCGTCACTGGGACTTCAACTCAGCCTCTCTGCCCCCTGTCTTGGCTCACAGTTCAGTCATACAAAACGTTCTCATCAGCTCTGCTTCCAAAGAGCTTCTAGTTTCCACCCATTACCTCTCAGACAAAAGTGAGTTTTTCCTCTGTGGTTCCATGGCCTTTTGTATCTTTACAGGGCATGTTTACATGCTCTGTTATTCACACACATTTCTAACTTCCAATAAAAACTTTAATTCAAGCAAAAGGACTTTGGGTGCCTCCTGCATCCCCGCCCTGTTCCGCACAGGCTCCCTCACATTACTCACTTGGGACTGAGGACTTGAAAGGGTCGGCTCGCCTCCTCTCAGCCTCACCTGTGAGGTTTCTTTATGCGCCAGCAACACAAAACCACCTGAATTCTATAAATCAGGCTTTTCACACTTTGATACCATTGCACCCAATATCCTCGCCGGCTGGAACGGCTTTCTGTCCTATTTCTGCTGAGCAAATTGAGTCTTCCTACTCCACAACCACACTTCTGACAGCCTCTCTAGACCTCACACTCCTTAGTCAGTGCTCCCTCAGACCGTCACAGACCATTTCCATCAGCACTGAACCCACAGCATCGCCATGATCTGCTTCTTGTGAACTCCTGAGGCCAGGATAAGTTCCTCTCTGTAGGGCCTGCGGTGGTTATTAGTGCGATTTACCAGATTTTTCAGATTCCCCCCTTCTGGGTTCAAGGAGGATGGCCCTTCCCTGCTCCTCTGAAGCAAGGCACGGCCATGTGACACTGCTCATGGAGAAACTGAGTGGAAGTCGCGTCTCTCACGTCAGGAGGAAAGCTCTGAAAGGCCATGCTCCCCTTCTGCCCCGTCCCAGTGCATTAAAAGATGAGGGTGCCCTGGCCTGGGTCCCTGAGGCCAGGGCGAGGGGCAGAGATGCCGGATGACCCCACGACAGACGCAAGGCACAGGCAAGAGTAATCCTTTATTTTCACTGCAGAAAACAATGATGTAAAACCTGAGGGTTGTCTCTGCAACAAAACCAAGCTCAACTTGGCTGATGAACGAGCACAACACAACTAATGCTCGATAAATCTACATGCACCAGGAAAAATCCCGAGTGTACTTAAATCCACATTTTTCACTTTACAGCAGGACCACTCAGCAGCACACTGGCGCCTGGAGCTCTGTACCGAGCTTCTCTGGCATTGCTGAACAGCTCTGAGGCCTGCTGGCATCAGCGGGGAGCACGCAGAGTGTTCCGGCCTGCAGACCCTGGGACTTGTAGCCACTGTGAGAGGGTAAGGTGGTGTGACAGAACCTGCCACTTGCCTCCTAGCACCCCACCTCCCCTGAGTGACATTACCCCAGGTTTACTCAGGCACATTGCCATCAGCTCTGAGAACACATCACCCAGCCTCTCACGCAGATAGGTCTGGCCACTGGATGAAGTTCTGCCAGTGAGACGGAGGCAGACATCTCTTCAGGGAGTCTCTGAAGAAAATCATCCTTCCTGCCCTTCCTGCCCTTCCTGCTTCTGACAGCCACGCCAGAGCAGCATCTTGAACCAGGAGACCACACACTCAAGACGGCAGAGCACCACCGGAAACAGGAGACTGGATCTCTCATTGCCACGTGCGCCCACGTCAGCCTTGAACTGCTCACTCCAGGCCTTTTACGTGAGAGTAAATGCCTGTCTCCTAAACTGCTACTACTGACATGTTCTATTGGAATCTAAACTTGAACCTCACTGATACAGGCAGGCATTGGTCTAGGATGGACCAGTAAAACTTCCCCACAGCTTATCAGAACCCACAGCCTGTGAGAAGTGTGTCCCATACTCAAAATTCCCACAACAAAAGAATCAAAGTCATGGCCAAGAGAAGGGTTTGTTTCCACCCTGACTGAAGTTAAGAGTCACTTTTTAGGAAACAGAGAGCTAGGACTTAAAATTTCTTCTAAAAATTTCCAGAATAAAATCTTTATTCTAAAATTAAACACAAGGAACCTTTAGGTTATAACTTTAACCAAAGTATTTCCATTACCGGTTCTCAATGCAAACTTCATAAGAAGCACCATGACCTGCTCCAGAAGGTGCTCTCCAAGAACAGTCCCACACTTGTAAATTGTTAGTTACACACTTCAAATCATGAGGAGTACCTGGAGAAGGAGAAACAACACACACACACACACACACACACACACACACACACACACAATGCATATTAATTTAACTGCACTGTAAAGGTCAACAAGTCAAACCATCCCCAGATATAAGTACAAGCTATGTGTCTGCAGAGGGACCAATTTCTTCATGCAGAGATGAACCTGCAGTCACAGGAGGTGACTGGTTTTCTATTTCTTTTTGTAGCTTTGGTTTAAAGAAGCTAGCAAGTAAACTGATGAAAGTGGGCCAACCAGTAGGCCACTTAGGGGTTAGGCCTCTCTCAAAAATTCCACTTCCAGGCAACTAATATAAATAGAGGGAGTGAGTGCACTGATTCAATGAGGGACCAAGAAAGGGCCTGGGAGAATTTTAATCTACAGTGACCCCATTTGCAAAAAAAAAAAAAAAAAAAAAATTTAAGTAACTCTAACACTCTAAATAAAAATAAAAACTATGTATCTCTTCTACCACAAACATAGCTTCTAAGCACTCCTAACTACTACTGCTTCACAGCTTGTTACCGGACTGCCACCTATACAGAAATCCCATAGCCAATCTTTAGCTTTTTATGAAGCATATCATATACATGGTAATAAACTCACATGAGTCTCTGGAAAATAGATATTTTGTGTAGGCCTAAACAGCTAAAAAGTGACAAGCAATTCAGAAGATTATAGTCCTAATGCTACTGACACAACATTGGCTCATGGAGCACATAAACACTACCCAACGAGAAACTGTCATTCTAAAAAGACAAGGGAAAAGAAAGAAAGGCGAGGACAGGAGGAGGGAAACAGGGAAGAAAAATGGAAGACGGGAGAAAAGAGAAGGAGGGAAAGCAATCAGAGTGTGAAAAAAGATATTCTATCTCAGATTCTCCATATAAATATCTGTTAAAAAGGCTTCTTCCTTAATTTTTATACATTATTGGTATGATATTCACTATAGCAATAAATTATAAAGCTATAAGAGAAAAAAATCAGAAACACATTATAAATCATTAGTAACATAACAATGTTATTTAATAGTAATTTTTTGGGAAAAAGGTATGTTTAATTATGAAAATAATATAAAAACTAAGCTCAGAGGCAGAGAATGAAAATGTTCTTTGTACAGTAAGCTAAGTAACACCTACATACATTCGTAATGCTTTTAAATAAGATAAAAATGAATAATATAAAATTTAAAGTAGGTATTTGGATTTCACTCATGTGACATTCTGAAAGGCAAAATTACAGACAGAAAATAGACCAGTGTCGGCTGGAGGTGGGGAAGGGAGGGTCTCGCAGCAGAGGAGCAGGGGCATTTTCTGGAATGATGTATCTGCCCTGAGTCTTGATTGCACAGGTGGTTACATGACTGTATGCATTTGTCAAAACTAACAGAACTTTATCCTAAAAGGGTGAATTTTATTTTATTCTAACAGAAAGTCATACCTTACTTTTTTAAAGGGGAGAGAATACTTAGAACTATCTCTTAATGGGCCTTTTTTAAAAGAAACCAAAAGTACGTTTTAAAACATGACAAAGAAATGAAGTTTAACCACAACCTGAAGGGTTCCATGCAGGCTCAAGATCACTTCCTAATCCTAACAGTGATGACACTGCAATCAGTTCATCTTCTCTGACTCTGATGCACTTACTTTTTTTCTGGCTGTTTACTTGATTTGTTAAATACAGAAGCACAGCTGTTAATAAGAGCCACTGGAAATTTGAAGTCATCCTCATTCTTTTGCTGTCCACCAGCCAGGACGGTCGTTTCAAACATAAAGAAATGTCCATCATCTGTGCACTGCAATCAGTTCTGCATAAGGAGAAAAGAATTTCAAATGGTGTTCAAACTGGTTCAAGACACTCCTTATCCTGTGCACATCAACACTGAAAATGGATACTGACAAATACCAAAACCTGCTGTGCATTAAAGCCGTGGAGAGGCCACCAGACTCAGCTGGCCTGGCTTTGGGGGACGTGCCAGTCGGACGCAGCTGCTGCTCCAGGAGCTGTTATAGAGTCAGTTTTCAAATGATAGGCTTCAAGTTCAAGATTACAACAGAGCAAATATTTATCAACCCTCAGTACTGCTAGAATAAAGAAAAGCAGTACCTAAAACCGAGGTCTTGGCAATTTTAAGTGATACATGAAATTTTTAATTAGTATATATTACACTTTTACAGTCACTGATTTATGAGAATACTGGTTTTCTTTTCCATGTACACTGTGATGTTAATTTCACGTACAATTTACAAGTCTATTTCATGTACTTTTAGACAGTTTAAAGAAAATAGTAGGGTCATGAGTCACATATGGGGGATTGCAGATGTGACAAGAATACTGACCATGACACACAAATGACTGAAATGTAATGAACACTCCAGCAGCTCTAGCTGGGAAGGGACCCCTGGTAAACAAGACCTCAACCCGAATCTGCTGAAAACTGAAAGCACAAGGACAGTGACCGACCCTGGTGAGCAGCGTGGAGGGGCTGCATCAGAAGGAGGCGCTGTTCAACCCGAGAGCTCCCAGAGGTACCTGTCAGCGTACCCAGCACCAGGTCCCCCGCTAGACACCAGACAGTGAGCCAGACAAAGTCCCTGACAGCAAGGACCTTAGATGCTAGTTCTGGAGATACATAAGTAAACAAGGAAGAAATTTAAGGTCCTGATACAAACCTTAAAAACCAGAGTATGGGGTGGGAGGTGGGAGGGGGCTTCGACATTGGGAGATCGTGTACACCTGTGGCTGATTCATGTCAATGTATGGCAAAACAAATACAGTATTGTAACGTAGAATAAAGTATTAAAAAAATAAAAAAAAAAAATAAAACCCAGAGTGAGTCGATGTGCATGGAAGTGTGTGAGTGATGGTCTATTCTCTGGGCTGGGATGTGACTGACCAGAAGCCTGCCATGATAAGATCAGGGAAAGAGTGGCAAGAGCAAATACAAGGACCCTAAGATGAGGACAGCTCGCCAGGTTCAAAGGTCAGGAAGAGGGGCTGAGAGGATGTGGGCTGGTCAGGCCACAGAGAGCCTGAGGTCATCTTAAGGACACACGCTTCTATGGGGTCGAGATATAAGCCACTGGGGTGTTTTCATCAGGGGAGATCCACGATTCGATGGGCACTTTGGGAAGTCTTCTCTCGCTTCTATATGGAGCACAGACTCTAGGGGAGAACGGAGACTGAGGAACCGACGTCCAAATAAGATAATCAGTGGTGAGGACTAGGGTTCTAAAAGGAGATGGTGAGAGGCCATCAGATTCAGGATCTGTTCCAGAGATGGGGGACCTTACAGGCCATTACAGGCAGGGCAGGGAGGTGGTTAAAAACTGACAGGTTCTGAATCGCAGCTTCTGTACCTACTGTGTAACTTGAACCACTCTACGCTTCAGTCTCCCCATCGGTGAAGTAGGGATGATAACTGTATCTTTCTTTTAAGTCTGTTGTGAAGATTAAATTGTAAATATATGCAAGTCATTTGGAATAGTGCCAAGGACATATAAGAGCTATAAGCGTATTTTGTATATTATGTAAGGTGAAGAGAGAAGTCAAAAATGCCTACTATATTTGGTGGAAAAGTAACACTGGAATGGATAGCGCATGCGCAGTCACTCAGTCATGTGTGATTCTTTGTGACCCCATGGACTGCAGCTTGCCAGGCTCCTCCATCCATGGGACTTCCTAGGCAAGAATACTGGAGTGTGGTGATGTTCCACTCCAGGGGATCTTTCCAGTCCAGGGATCGAACCCATGTCTCCTGGACTGGCAGGCAAATTCTCTACCACTGAGCCACCTGCGAAGTCCCTGGATGATGTGCTGTGCTTAGTCACTCAGTCGTGTCTGACTCTTCATGACCCCATGACTGTAGCCTGCCAGGCTCCTCTGTCCATGGGGATTTTCCAGGCAAGAATACTGAAGTGGGTTACCATCTCTTACTCCAGGAGATCTCCCCGACCCAGGGATTGAACCCAGGTCTCCCACACTGAAGCCAGATTCTTTACCAACTGAGCTACCTAGGAAGCCCAAGAATACTGGAGTGGGTAGCCTATCCCTTCTCCAGGGAATCTTCCCAACCCAGGAATCGAACTGCGGTCTCCTGTATTACAGGTGGATTCTTTACCAGCTGAGATACCACGGAAGCCGTCTTGGATGGATAGTGGTACCATTTAAGTTCTCTCTGCCTGCATGAAGATGGAGGCAGTTGAATCATGGAGCCTAAGCTCAAGGATTCCAAGATCTGTTGCAGAAGTCAACTTTGACATGCTCCTATGCCCCACTCCCAATAGAAGTGTCCTCCCTGCAGAACATCAAAGAAATGTTGAGGACACAGAGCACTAACAAACACATGGCTATCAGAGGAAAGCCTTTCACAACTGACCCTGATGCATTCCTCTGAGTAACGATGTTCCCGTCCACTGCTACTGAATGAAACTTGCCGGCCAACAAGTCCTCAAAGTGTGCTAAAAATTCCTTGTCAGACCTAATATTAACTCATTTGTACATTGGAATAGACAACTAAGGATCATAAAACATATAAGCAAAGACTAAATCATTAAAGAGAAATTTAGAATAAAAAGTGTCACTAAGAGGAAAATAAAAATTACTGCCAGAGGAAATAGGGATAATGTGAGAAACAGGAAAACTAGAAACACACACAAAACAAACAGAAAACCACCTCTAAATAGTCATCTCTACGTAGGCATGGCACAGTCATAAAAACAAGAAGAGGATGCAATAAAAAGGAATAATCAGAAACAAAAATAGCTCTTACACATTACATACAATGGCTGATATTAAAAGACTTCCAATGTGGTTTTTCCAGTGGTCATGTATGGATGTGAGAGTTGGACTGTGAAGAAAGCTGAGCACCGAAGAATTGATGCTTTTGAACTGTGGTGTTGGAAAAGACTCTTGAGAGTCCCCTGGACGGCAAGGAGATCCAACCAGTCCATTCTGGAGGAGATCAGCCCTGGGATTTCTTTGGAAGGAATGATGCTAAAGCTGAAACTCCAGTACTTTGGCCACCTCATGTGAAGAGTTGACTCACTGGAAAAGACTCTGATGCTGGGAGAGATTGGGGGCAGGAGGAGAAGGGGACGACAGAGGATGAGATGGCTGGATGGCATCACTGACTCAGTGGACGTGAGTCTGAGTGAACTCCGAGAGATGGTGATGGACAGGGAGGCCTGGCGTGCTGCGATTCACGGGGTCGCAAAGAGTCGGACACAACTGAGCAACTGAACTGAACTGAATGAAAGATAAAACACTGAGTAATCTTTCAGAATAAACAAAAGACAGAAAAATGTGAGAAGAGAGATGAGCAACAGGAAATTGGGGGAAAAAAACAGTGATTGAACATCTAAAAAAACTGGAGCCTACTAA
Organism: Nanger dama; assembly: GCA_917880005.1. Taxonomy (NCBI): domain Eukaryota; kingdom Metazoa; phylum Chordata; class Mammalia; order Artiodactyla; family Bovidae; genus Nanger; species Nanger dama. Next base: position 3,556,308 of record CAKJTW010000040.1, read on the forward strand.
CAAGAGAATTCAAGAAACACATTTCTTAGTGAAAGCAAATGACAAGATGGCTGCCTGTTAACTGCTGAGCACTGTCACACAGTCTTAACCAAACAAACACGAGGGACAAGCATACAGTTCAAGTGTTCACCATTTGTTTCTGGATGAATAACTTCCTAATCAATCACAGGGTTGCTGAGTTTACTTATTAGAATGAAAATGTATTCATGGAATGTCTAAAATGCCAACTGCTAAAGTCAGGTGGCGTGCACAGGAATAGCTGAGTAAAGAGACCAAACATGGCCATACCATGACTAACACAATCACAGCCCATATTCACAGACTGTCTGTACATTATCTTGAAATAAATCGATTCCTCACAGCAAGATTACATTTGTTGTAGAAAAGAGGAGAGTGTCCCATGAAGTGGCAGGTGGGGGATGGAGGCGCCTGAGGACAGCTCTGGACGGGGGTGCTGTGGACTTAAGACTTTCACCCTGGCTCCGTTACTAGTGATGGTGTGACTGAGTGCAAATCACTCGATTCCTCCTGGCTTCAGCCTCAACCAGGGCGGCATGGAGGCGAGCTCTGCCCAGGGTCTCTATGAGAGATTCCCCTCCTGGCTTCAGCCTCAACCAGGGCGGCATGGAGGCGAGGCTCCGCCCGGGGTCTCTAATGAGAGGCTCCCCTCCTGGCTTCAGCCTCAACCAGGGTGGCATGGAGGCGAGCTCTGCCCAGGGTCTCTATGAGAGATTCCCCTCCTGGCTTCAGCCTCAACCAGGGTGGCATGGAGGCGAGCTCCGCCCGGGGTCTCTAATGAGAGGCTCCCTCCTGGCTTCAGCCTCAACCAGGGTGGCATGGAGGCGAGCTCTGCCCAGGGTCTCTATGAGAGATTCCCCTCCTGGCTTCAGCCTCAACCAGGGTGGCATGGAGGCGAGCTCCGCCCAGGGTCTCTATGAGAGATTCCCCTCCTGGCTTCAGCCTCAACCAGGATGGCATGGAGGCGAGCTCTGCCGGGGGTCTCTATGAGAGGTTCCCCCAAGTAGGCGGGGATATTCTGTTCCAGTGGGCAGGCACAGCACACTGTGCCAACAGTCCCATTAGGGACTCCACTGAGCAGGTCTGTGAGGGTCAGGGTCGGGGTGCTCAGGAACACAAGAATCAACGTCACTGTCACCAAGGCTGGCTTAGCTGAAAATAGCCAAGATGATAAAAGGACTTTTTGTTACAACATTTACACAGAAAACCTTCAGTAAGACATTGAGGCCATAGAGTATCAATATGCTCATCAAGTATCTGACTTCTCCACCAAAGGGACTGACGGGAGGCTGGAGCAACACATGAACAGAGCTTTCCAGTGAACAGAAAATGAGGACACAGGAAACTTGTCTCTACTCCCTCCCGACAGATACACTGTCAGAACTTACTTTTTCCACCAATGCCTTATTCCTTAGAGGAAAGCATGCCTTTTACTGAATTTCAGGAGCTAATTTTCAAAACTAGGTGAGCTGTCTCTCGACACATAGAAGAACACAAATGTAAATGCCAGAGGGGTAAGAGGGAAGAAATCACATGGGCAGGTGCCAACTAGAGCCCTGTGTCCTTGCATGGGGGAGAGCCACCTGCTTGAAAAGTGGAGGCTACGGGCCTTGTTTGCCAGATTTTCTTCTTTTTCAAGAGTAGGTAGAAATCTGGGATTTTACATGAAAAACTAAAATTTTTAAGCATAAGCAGTTCATTCATATTTTTCAAACATCCTAAAGGCCAAACAGTGGACTCACTAGAAAAGGCCCTGATGCTGGGAAAGATTGAGGGCAGCAGGTGAAGGGAGCAACACATCACCAACTCAATGCACATAGATTTGCGCAAACTCTGGGAGGCAGTGAAGGACAGGGAAGCCTGGAGTGCTGCAATCCACAGGGATGCAAAGAGTCGGATACGACTTACTGACTGAACAATAATGAAAGGCCAAATGAGGTATGTCTTTGGGCTGCCCAAGGGCTACCAGTGTGTCTACTCAGTGATGTAATTACCTTAAAGGATTCCAAAATGTCAATAAATCCTTCTGTTTAGGAAACCTGATCACGCAGAATCAATTTATAAAACTGCCGACCTGGGGGAAAAAAAAAAGATCTATCCTTTGCTTGTTTGTTCCCATGTCTTTGAATATATCAGCCCTGAGTGTATCCTGAGAGCCGGGATGCAGATCTCGGCCCCTCCCACAAAAGCTCCACACAGGTGCTGTTTTCCTTCTGTTAGGCTCTGAGAGCTCCGCCTCCAGCAAGCCCGAGGTCCCAGATCTTTCTGCTGAGGACAGTTAGAGAAAAAAATGGAAAAAGCAGAGCTAAAGGCAAAAGAGCACCAGGAACTGCAGTCCTGATAAAGTCCGTTTAGTTGTGATAGCTTTTTTTCTTTTCAGGAGGTGAAGGGGAGACAGGAGGGCAGAGAGGGGGTAGGAATGTGACAGAGAGTGACTGAGCGCATTTGGCTGATGCAAGTCTATCCTGCCCTGAGACAGGGCTTGAGAAACACCTGCTTAGGTGGGGGAGGTGAATAAAAAGCCAAAGCATCTTTATCCTGAGCCCCTATCCTCGTCATCACAGCGAGATAACTACCCTGTCATTAACTCCTCAAAGGCATGAGACACTTGAAGGAGAAAGCCGCTTAACTCTAAGACAGCAAAACCACTGTGCACGCAGGTGGCTGAATATGCAGGAGAGGAGATGTCTGGATGGTCACCCCGCGCAAGGGAACCTGGATGGAAAGCAGACAAGTGTCCTATTGCTGGGCCCCATCCTCCCAATGTCCCTTTTCTTACTGTTTTCTATTAGGGAAGATAAAAATCATTAGGAAAAAACCCCTCTGATCATCATCCACTTTCCTAATTCCATTTCTCACTCATACCCCCTACTCACAAGATCTCAAGTTCCTCAAGCTCAGCCCTCTGGAGAAGGCTCCCCAGGAACAAAAACTACAGGTAGGAAGACTCTACTGTATTAGTAAAGTCAAGTGCAGGGATTTAAGTAAAGCGAGATGTATCCATGGAAAACCTCAGCCCGGCTGAACTGGGAGCGGGGGAGCAGTGAGGGAGAGGAAAACACAGACTTAACACTGAGAGCTTAGAGGCCGTCTTCCAAAAGCTGACTGAAAATTATTTCCACACTTGAATTCTATACCCAAACACTGAGAGAATAAAATACATTTTAGAAAGATACCAGATCTCAGAAGATACTTCTTCCTTGCGACCATTCTTTGGAGGCTCTTAGAGGATGCTGTCTATTGCTGTTGTTTAGTCGTGTCCGACTCTTTGCCACCCTATGGACTGCAGCCCGTCAGGCTCATCTGTCTATGGGGTTCTCCAGGCAAGAATACTGGAGTGGGTTGCCATTCCCTTCTACAGGGGAATCTTCCCCTCCCAGGGATCAAACCAATGTCTCCTGCATTAGCAGGCGGAATTTGCCCTCTGATCTCTTTCCAGGTCACACTAAGATAGATTCCGTTCTCCTAGCTGCCCGGACCCCTTCATGATTCTATTTGTGCGTTTCCCCTTCTGCCTGGCGTTCCCTCTGTACTCCTCTCTGCCACCCTCTGCTCAGTTCACCTGGGAGCCTCCTGGTGGGCAGCAGAATGAGCTCACCATCACCTCCAGGACCCCTCCTGGGATTCCCCGAAGGCCTGCTGCTCCTCCTTCTGCTTCCATGACACCGTGATTCCATCTCTACGACAGGGGCCGCACAGACTCTGGCCTGTGGGCCAGACAGGACCCACCTCAGCTTTCAGAAATAAAGTTTCACTAGACAGAGCCAAGCCCATTTGTGTACACAGTGCCCATCACATCACATCACTGCACTGGGACTGAACGGCTCCCACACAGACTGCGTGGCCAAGCCTAAAATAATGACCACCTGGCCCCTTTAGAAAAATCTGCTGACCCCTTCCCTATTCTGTAATTCCTCCCACGGACTACAAGCTCCTTGAGAGAAAACACTGTCTCTCTTCACTGCAAGCTGCGGCCCTTTACTCCCACCTTGGCTGAGCACAGTGCCTGGCCCTGAGCAGACACTCAAAATTCCAGCCGGCTGATGGGAAGGAACACCAAGGGGTGCGGGAACACGTGTATGTCTGCACACTACGCTCTGGCTGCTGGCTCTATACTAACTCACGCACTACCAACACTGGGAACATAAGCTGGAGCTGTAGTTCCCACACCAGGCACTCAGGTGCCCCAAGAACTCGGGTATGACGTTACAGTTTAAATTTTCGGAGGAAACAAAGTGACATCTGTCCAACACTGTGAGGACCTTCAGTTCACTGTAGTTCGGTCTGAACACTAGGTCAAGCCACAGTCCTCTCAATGGCGTCCTATCTTTGTAGAGCGGGGGAAGGTTTGTTGGATGCTGTGATGAAGCACCACCCAAAGATCAATGGAGAGGCATGGAAACGAGGCTGGCAGTGCCTGATCTATTCCCAAGTTTTGAGAAAGTTACGGAATACACAGCAGATTCATACACATGACTTTTAAAGAATAAAGATATTATTTCTTTTAGGTTAATATGCATTATTTTTTCAAGCTACTACTTAAAGTGTCAGGTCATACACGCTTGCTAAGTTGTCAGGACCTAACAAATTCATAAAAAGAACTGTAAGGTATTTATTTTGACCTGGGGGCACTATAAAATCATCACTGTAACACTGAGGACACTATGGACCAAGAAAATTTGGAATCTGCATTAGAGGACAGCTGAAGTGCTCAGGAAAGTCCAGTATCTTATTTTAGCCTGCCTTCTGCATGTGGGAGAGTGATGCTGAAATTCAAGCTTTGCTATGTTGTATAAGAATCTAGCTGCTGTTTTTCTGAATTTCCTAGGAATTTTTATACTCTCATCCTGATGTTTCATTTCTGAAGATCCTGACATTCCTGTCACTTTTGGTCATCTTCATTCCAGCAAGAACTTCCCTGTTAATTCAACAGCCTGTTCCTTATCAACTTCAGCACAGTAAATTTGAGCACATCGTTCCAGTGCCTAAAGTGCTTTGAAGGTTCCCACTGCTCCAGCATCATGCAGGGTCTTGTTCTGCCTGGCAGAATGAACCTCCACCCTTCCATAGGCCTCAGGTCTCCTCCCAAACCGTGACTCTAGGGAATGGCCCATTCCACCCACCGACATTCTCCACACCCCAATGCTTCCCAAGCTTCAGAGGCCCCTGGAAGCTCCACCCCACTGAAGAGAGACATTCATCCACTCAAATCTCACCTCAGCTCAGCCATAACAGGAGTGACTTCAACAGCCTTCAAGAAAAGTCAACGAGCATCTATCAGACAAATAAACTTGTTCTCCCCTGAAACACTCGACTACTACAGTAAAGAAACAACCTGAAGAACATTCCTTCCTGTTCAAAAACATGTCAAGAGATCTTCAACATGCAAGAAAGCATGATACAAGCTCACCTTCAGAAAGAACCAGGAGCAGCTCCATTCCTCAGTCCATGCTTGCCCACACGCTTGCTGTATCAAGGGTTCTCTCTTCTTTTTAAAAAATTTTAATCTCTTCCAACTGTTAGCCAAAAATCTCATTTCCTTGCTTATGTAATCAAAATACATTTTCGTATGTTTTCTGGTGATTTACAATGCTTTATTTGCAAACTGCTTGTTCTATCTTTTGCCTCTCTTTTTAATTAGGCATTATTCCTTACTGCTCAATTAGAAAGAAATATCACAATATGCACATTAACTCTGTTATATACATTGCAAATGTATATCCCAGTTTGCTTTCTTACTTTCCAGTGAAGTTTCTGTTTGACTTTCAGACTTTTCAATTCTGTTTTTTATAGTTTTTGACTGTAAACTTCTTTCTCATGCAAAGATTCTGTACATCGTCACCTTTGAGAAATCTGTAAAATATCTAATCTTTGTCACTGTCTTCAAGTACAATTAAGACATTTAACATTTTATACTTGAATCCATATGAAGTTAACTGTGGTGAACAGTAAGGGCCAAGGACCCAGCTCTCCCCTCTCGCCATCAAGGTTACTACTTGTCCCAATGCTGGTTATTAAATAACACAATCCTTCCTCCACTTACTTGAGATGCAATTAGGACTCCACTCCTTTAACCCACTGCTCCTTCATCACACATTCTTTCACTGAACAGCATACTCTATTCTTGTGGCTTTAACCATCACTCATAACTAATGTGCTAATAATAAAGAACCCACCTGCCAGTGCAGGAGACGTGAGAGATGTGGGTTCTATTCCTGGGTCAGGAAGATCCCCTGAAGGAGGGCCTAACAACCCACTCCAGTGTTCTTGCCTGGGAAATGCCACGGACAGAAGGAAACTGGTGGGTGGCAGAGGTGGACATAGCTGAAGCACCCTGACATGGCATGGCATAACTAATGACTTTTAAATATGCATTTCCAGAATTGTTATCTTCCCAGTTACAGATTAAGCATCGACTGGACAACTTCTATCTGCAGAAACCCATGCAAATGAGGTCTTTGAGGAATGACAAAATATTTTGATGCTATATACCCACTTAGATATTTCACAGATTCCTCCAAAACTCCACATGTGCAGAATTAAACTCACTTCCCCTTCCAAACCTATCCCCTGCCAAGCCCTATTCCCATGCATGGCACCAGCATCTCCTGCTCACACTCAACTTCTCCCTACTCCTTCCACCTATTCACCAGTTTTACCTCCAAAACATGCCTCGACTCTTTGCCCTAGAACCTGCCCCTACTTCCACCCCCACTGCTCTGGTGGGCCCTCATCAGACTCTCTGCCACAGGTCACCCACATCACTACCTGGCTAATCCCATGGTCTTAGGCAGGGGCTTCCCACAGTCATCTTCCACAGTGACTCACCTAGCTCTGAACAGCATGACCATCCAAGTTTCATCATTCATCCAAACTTTAGGCTGAATGCCTGGAGGCTGTCACATCTACCGCCCTTCTATGCCTGTCCCTGGGGCATCTCTGCCTCCTGGCTCTTTCTAAGACCTGCAGGTCCACACACTGAGGTCTCCCGATGTTCCTGCCGCATCGTGTTGCATTTCCACTTCGGTCATTTATCACATCATGCAGGTATCTCAAAGATTATTCTTGCCCTCCTTCCTACCCCCATTAAAAGTTACCTAAGAGCAGAGATTCATTTTAACAACACTCCTGCATCTAAGAGAGCTTTATATGCAATACACACTTATTTAGTGAACTGAATAAATCCACCCAAATGGCATCTTGGGTAAAGACTTATAATATTTTGATGATACCCAATTATTTCTTTACATTCTGAAGAGAAAGCTGAATGCTATGCTTTTGAATGCATCTATCTGCTATAGATAAATTTATGAATTGAAAAAACAATATTGGCTCACAGTGCTAGAGGATTTTTTAAAAGAGATGAAATAAAACTATCCTTAAAGCTCTTTCTAAACTCTAAAATGAAAAAATTGATAATTATATCATACTTTTGAGCTGGTGAAATGGTGGGTTTAGCTGAGTCAACCTTAGTAGGTAATTCATAACTACTATTTTGCAGATATTATGCATTGTTTATGTATTATTTATAACAGGCAAGGCACTGTTTTAAGTTCTTCAAATCCAAAATGGATTTAATCCCCATAACAACATTATGGAGTCATATCATAATTGTCCTTCTTTGTATAACAAGAAAAATGAGGCACAGAGAGGTTTCTGACATTTGCTTGAGGTCACACAGCTAGTCAGGAGCAGAACTTAGATTTAGATCCAGGTCTGATTACAAATGGAGAAGGCACTGGCACCCCCACTCCAGTACTCTTACCTGGAAAATCCCATGGATGGAGGAGCCTGGTGGGCTGCACTCCATGGCATCGTGAAGAGCGACTTCCCTTTCACTTTTCACTTTCACACATTGGAGGAGGCAATGACAACCCACTCCAGTATTCTTGCCCGGAGAATCCCGGGACAGGGAAGCCTGGTGGGCTGCCATCTATGGGGTCGCACAGAGTCGGACACGACTGAAGCGACTTAGCAGCAGCAGCCACAGCTGATTACAAATCTCATGTCTAGACCATTACACTAACTGTGGAGCAGAAGTCACTGAAGTGGGGCAGTGGGTCCAGGGCTCCAGTCCGCATTCCACTCACTAGGCAGCAGGCATGGGGCCTTGGACAAAGCCCCTCCTGTCTCTAAAATCACACAGCTATGACCCAGGGCCCTACAGCTGTTTTCCTCATGGGATACCTTCCCTGTCATGTCTGTGAACTGGGAGATCTAGAATGTGAACAGCAATGCTGCTCCCAACCCTGGTCAGCAGAGCGCTGTTCCTGGTGCAAACACCCCTCACTCTACCAAGCCCTTCCAACCATCACCGCAGGCCAAAGGTCAGGCAGTCAGTGTCAGGGGGCAACACAGCAAACAGCTGCCATCTTCCTATTCTCCTTCCAGCTCAAAGTACATTTCCAATTGGTCAGCTGTGACTCAGCAGGTGCTGAGTCGCACCACAAGGGCCAGCCTGACGAAGGCGCGACACCGGCCCCAGGAGTGCAGTGGGGATGGGAAAGCTGTGGTGGGCAGCCCCCAGTCAGCACCTTACTTCCATATTACCACCAGGCAGGACAGCCTAGTAGAGTCACAGATCTTCAAGGTTTTCACAAAGAGGCAGAAATGCAGGGGGTTTGGTGTGGGGTTTTTTTTCCCCCTTTAATGTGAAATCTTTATTTTTAAGTGTTGGCAACTAATTCCTTCTTCAAAAATCAGTAGGTAAGCCAAACAAAACACGTTTGCAGGCCAACTACGATTCTTAAGGCACCATTTAGCAACCTGTTTCAGAATGCATCAGCATGAAAAAAATTCTTGTCTTGCTGTGGAATAACCCTAAAATATAAACTGAAGACATATATTTCAGGGCACAGATATTGACCAAAATGTGCCTACATGTTTTCTTAACATTCTTCAGAGCTGGAATTTGAAGATTCCCTTCTCCAAAAGAATTCAAATACCTTTTCAATTGGTTGTATTCTTTAATTCCAGATCTTAATATCCTAGGCATCATTTTAGAATACGAATGCTTATCAAAAAAAAACAAAAAACAAATGAAAACTGAAATAAAACCTTGAGCACCTGACCAGGGTTACAAGGCCTTCTAAGTATGAGGAAGCACAGCACTTACCTAACGTTATACTTGACAGAGTATGACAAAACAGAACCTGAAATAACTGGCATTCGTCAAAACTATCCTGAAAAGGGGCATTCAATCAGGACAGCAGATACTATCGACCAGAGACACCTGAGATTGACGTTGATCCTGAATCAGGTTACAGAACTCATTAGGCAAGGAGCCCTAATTCAACGTAACCCAGCCCCACCTAACCCCTTACTTGATGAGGCCAATGAGTTGGAAAAGCCAGTGTCAGAATCAGACACGAAGGGTTCGGCTCTGAAAAGACCTTTCCTGACATCTGAAAGGTGTTTATGAGCAAGACGGAGGGATACCGTTTGCATAAAAAGAGGGACAAGGGCTCTTTCCCAACGTGATCAATCCTACCCAAGGGGTGCTAATTAATCTGTGATGCCAAGCTAGATGAAGATTATGGAAAGATGTGGTAGAGTTCTGTCTTCCTTGACATTTTCATTAATGAAATGGAAGATGATACAGGAATCATATTCATCAAATCTGTGGACCAAAAAATGGGCAAAATAACAATATACTGGATGTAATAAGGAAGATTCTTATAATTAATTTAAGAAAGTAATTCAATAAGATAAATTTAGCATTAATAATTTCAGGGTCTCAAATGAAATGATGGCGATGATAACAATAACACATAAAAAACTGTACAGTTTAGAGGAGATGTGACTTAACAGTAACGTGTGGGGGAAAAAAAAAACCCACTGGTTGATGAAGTGGGCCAATAATGTAATAGAATCGCCAAAATAACAAGAAGAGGGACAACTCTACCGCCTACTTATTTTATCATAATGTCTGAAATTGTGTCCTCTTGTGGTATTAAAATTGAGGGATTAATGTTTAGTCTAAAAAATAAGTAGATAATCTAACATTAAAGTATTAATATAAAACATAAGCTACTATACTGTTATCTTTATTACTGTCCAAATTATCATAAATTCTTACTTCAATATAAACCATACTCTTAAGTATTCGTATCTTTTCTCACCACTGGTGCAATCGACTCCCTATCTTTTCCCTAGCTTTACTGGGATATAATCTGACAAACAAAGCTGTCTGAATGTGAGGTACGCAACGTGATGATTCGATATGTATATGTGTGCAATGTGAAATGATTACCACGACCAAGCTCACAGCGGTCTTCTCTTCTGGGTGTGCTAAAAATGCTTAGGCTTTACTCTCATAACACATTTGAGGTATATGATATGTACAGTGGTATTAAATAGCAATTCCCAGACTTCATCTTATAACTGAAAGCTTTTGCCTTCTGACCAACACCTTTAGCTTAAGTGGCGACCTCCTCACTTCCACTTCACCTACTCCGTTTTATAACCACCCACACTGAGGATCACTTGAGCTTTTAAACTTGTAGGGTGAGGCATCGGCAGATCTGCGTCTGAGAGCTTTAAACACACTGAATGCCTTCACTGACTAGCCAACTCTGGGAGCGAGTGAAGGACAGGGAAACCTGGCGTGCTGCACTGCCTGGGGTCGCTAAAGAGTCAGACACGACTTAGTCACTGAACAGAAGCTTGTGTTTTAAGAAAAGGGTGTGATGGATCGAGCATGGGAAAAAGAGAGTCATTACTGCTGCGCATGTCATTATTAGGAAACACTGCCTCAACATTATCGGGAAAATAAAGACAAACTTTTAGGGCCTGGCTGGGGCCCCTGCTGGGGCACCTTCCCTTTGGTCTGACACTCCTGCCAGGTTGCTGGGTTCCTGGATTCCAGGTTGCTGGATTCCCAAGCCTCCCTGACACAACCTGGAGTCACCCTCTCAACCATTGGCCTCACATGCCTGAAATTTCCCCCTGGCTCTCCCTGGCCTATGGAGAAGGTGCCAGCTGCCATCATGGCAGGAGGCGCTCTGCTGTTCCAAGTTAACTTCAGGCCTTTGCCCGCACTGGCCCTGTATTCAAGTTCCAACAAAAGTACCAGGCTCTGCTGTCCTCTGTGTCACTGAACACCTTATCTTCTACCCAGAACGTCTTTCCCACGCCACTCAACAAACACCAACTTGTCCTTCAAAACTCAGCTCGCATTACTCCTGATCCAACCCTCCTCAGTGTCTTTCCTTATGGATTCCCCAAACTGAGACAGATTTCAGTTGCCAAGCATCCAGTGTTGCCTACCATGCAGTAGAATTAAGAAGAAAGTAAAAATATCAAATATTTCTTATGGCTTTCATCAAAAGCATAAAGACAGAAGGCAGATCACACCCACTCAGCGACACCTGTGGCCTCTTCAGCCGCTGTGAGCATTAGAGTTTGATCCCAGCAATGCAGCCCATGGAATGCGTGAGCACAGCAATCACAATTTTGATGATTTGTGAATTGAAAAGTTCCCAAACACAGTTGTCTGTAATTCTATTGAAGTTGGCATTTGAGAAAACAGTGAGTTGGATAAACTCTACACCCAGCCAACAGAGCCAACAGTCTAATGTCTACCGATCAACACAGCTTTGTGGCTCTCCATTTACCATTACAGACTCAGTGTATCTCAAGACAGGTAAACAGTATTTTTGACAAGGGAACCCTCCACTCGAATAAAACCAAGAAAGCCAATTGCTGGTTCCAGCAGAGGCCAGGGAAGCAGAGTGGGCCATGGAAAGCAGAGGTATAGATGGAAAAAATGTGAGATAAAGAAGGAATAAAATGTCGGCTTTGCGAGTGGCTGCAGTCTGTGACATGACTTCTACATGCCTTCTCCACAGGAATAAGAAAAAAATGACTTATGATACCATCTTATCGTCTTAGGCTATATGAGAAAAATAAAATGCGAGGTCAGTATTTGTCATAAAGGTCCTGAGACATTTTTCATGAACACTGAGGGTTTATTTTATATCAAAATATTTACAGCTGCTACCAACTTTAAAAGAACTGTCTCGACTCAAAAAATAAATGACAAAATTAATGTATTTTGATGTAACTGTCAAATGGAAACCTCACTTTAAACTGCAGGTTTTATTGCCTCATCCTCAGTGAGACCATGTGCTAGAATTTTTCAAATGCTATATCCATGGATATCCATCCATCCTAAATTCATGAGTAGGAACCTATTTCAGTAATTTTACATAAAATAATCTCAAGAAAGCATGTCCTTCACAGAAGATACATAGTAGCAATTTTAAGACTGTTAGCCCAGGATATTCTAACAGATGTGTAACACAAGTCATCACTAAATCATCAGAGAATGTCAAGGTGAAATAACCTAGTCAGCACCTCCTGTACTTGGTGGATCAAGCAGGAGGCAATGGCTGTGTTCACTGAAAAGTAACATCACGACATAGTTTCTTTCAAAATTGCAGGAGAGGAAATGAGGCCCACTTGACTGTCAGCCATGGTAACACAGGTTTACTGAGTAGGTATGCCTCCTGGCCTTGGACTGCCCTGGTCACTTGCCATGGCATTCAAGTAGTGAGGGTGTGTCTGCCCTGGGCACTGCTGCCTATTTGATGCCTACCCACTGACTGGGGAAAAAAGTCCTCAATAGTTGTGGAATGAATGAATCACATTTCATTTTAACAACTCTATGAGTAAAAAGACTGGACCCTGACATTCAAGAACTTATCGTACAGGATTGTTAAAGTTGATAATAAAAGGGGAAAAAAAGCTTTGGCTCAAAATAAAATCTCTTGGCAATGGAAAGCATTGCAGTTTTAAAGTGAATAATAACAAAGTATTTCCCAGTGACAAGAAGCAATGAAATATTTCATCAGAATGCCTTAAAATGCTTCTTACAAGAGTTGATATAAGTTATTCTGCTTAGAAATCTGTCTTTAGGAATACTGGCCTTAATCATAACAGAATTGTGAAGGCAAGGTAGCATTTACCTAACACATACTAGCTGTGGGCACCATGAACTGGATATTATTATTCCCTTTTACAGGTAAGAAATCAGACACAGAAAGTGTTCGAGTTCATGCAACCAGTAGATCAAAAAGGGAATCTGTTCTCATTCTCTTCGCTACAAAATATGCTTTAAATGTTGGAAATCCAGGAAACCAAAAATGGTTGTTGTTTAGTTGTTAAGTCTTGTCTGACTCTTTGGCGACCCCTATGGACTGTAGCCCGCTAGACTCTAAAAACAGGAGTCACCTGTACTTTCAACACAAACATGTAACATTTCGTGTATAGTCTTCCTGGCATTTTCCTACATAACAGGTAGAAAACTGAGGCTCTGACTTGCTTGCTTGAGCTCTCTTTGCTTCTTTCTCCAAGACCAAAAAAAAAAACCCACTCCTAGATCAAGTTACACATACTGTTTTGCAGTTTGCTTTTTCAGTTTACAAACTCAGAATATCTTTCTACATCAATAAATACTTCCCTACTCAGTGTCAATGAAGAAAGGGTTTTCCATTACATGTGTATGCCACAATTTATGTAATCAATATCCCTATTATTGAGCATTTGTTTCTAGTTTATAACTATCATAAACAAAGCTGCAGAAATCATTTTTGCAAATTAGAGGTTGGGTTTTTGGTGTACTTTTCATGGAGGTCACCGGAATTTGGAGATGAGGTTTTTCCTAACTGGGGAGAGGACTCCCCCGCCAATGTGTGAGACACCCCACTACGTGGGCTTCCCATCAAGGGAAGAATCACTGTGCCAGGAGAAAGCAACTGACAGGAACATGGGGCCCACATGCCTATGTAGGCGAGAACCACTGCTATAGATTGGTCTCCATACACAGGCTTTATTTTTTTTCCCCTTAGTTTAAATTCTTAGTGGTGGAAATGCCTGACTAAGGGACATGGCACATTTTTGAGGCTTTCGATGAGTAATGCAAAATTACCCTCCTGGAAAGTTGTAACAATTGAATATACCCAACCAGCAGCATTCGAAAGTGACAATCCCCCAAACCTAATAGTTAGCAAGATTTGGTTTTGAACAGTCAAATCCCTATACGGCTCTAAGTTTTAAAAACAGTGAAACTATTGATATTGAGAAAAATAGCAATGTGAACAATAAATGTTGGATTTTACATTACACATGTTTTCAAATACAAAATATAAAACTGACAGCAGATCCCAGCAGAATGAACAGAATGAATGTTCAGTTCAGTTCAGTCGCGTCAAAAAAAAATCTAGTGACACTGGGCTCTGAAAAGTGCCAAGCTAGTAAGACTCCACATCTTTGTTTGCCCACCTGGTTAATATCAGGCTTCACTGCTGGGCTCTAATAGTAACATGCTCTATTGTTTACAAGGGAAGAAACTCACAATTATTGCATATTCTCTCAAATTTCATAAGTACCATCTTATAGTTAAGGTGCAATCTTAAGTTCTCAAAACTCTTGTATATTCACTTAGTCAATAAATATCTGAATGTCTACTGTGGGCTGGGCACTGTTCTATGGAGACACAGCAGTGAACCCCGTGGATCCCCCGCTGTTCCAGAGTGGAGCACAGAGCCCTGCAGTTAGGAATTAGCAAATCATAGTTACAATGCCAGTCTGGAACTACTGGATTCTTAGGCAAATGAAAACACCTCTGGGGCTTGGTTTCTTTAGCAGTAAACTTACAGTTGACCAGAAGATCCAAGGCCCTTTCTGGCTCTTAAATTCTATACCTTCTTTGGTTTTGTTTGAATGCTTAAGCTCCTATTGCTGTCAGTACTTTGGATTTTAAGCTATATATAGGACTACATATAGTCCTTCCTTAGACATCAGAACCAGGCTCTCAGTCCCTTCCTCCCAAATTTTACATGTAGAGTAAAACTCTGGTGGTCCAGGTAACTTCAAGGGATAATACAGGATCAGGTTTCACTCAGATGAAGATTTATGCTCCCAATTTAACTGTTTCTCCGAAAAGGATCCTAAAATGTTCTTGTGTCCCTCGCTTTGGCACTGCACTATAAATACTACAGCATGAAATGTGAAACAGCAGCCGGAGGTGTGGCGGCTGGTCTCCAAGCCTGTGGCTGGGAAGGCTGGCACCCAGCTTTAAGGTGGCCTGCTGGCAGCTGTGCACTGGGGTTGTGGTGGGGGAGTCTCAGCTCGCTCCAGCTTACCCTCATCCCCAAGCCACAGGCACGTTCCGTCTACAGGATGTCTACAACTCACTGCCCCACCAGCATTTCTAATAGGAGAAATGGGGGCATGCCTTCTGCCACCACTTGTTATTTTCCACCGCATCTTCCCACCACCACCATTTCAACTGTCCTCCAATACGGGGTCTCCTTGGAGAAGCCTCTTTCTGCGAGCTGTGAGAGGAAGGCAAGGGGCCTTAGTTTCCCAAGTCACCCTTAGAGAAGAACCACACACTTTCTACAAGCATTAGCACCTTTCTGGGGTCTTTCAGGATACTACCACTTAACAATATAGGTGCAGATTCTCAGCTTTGGGTATGTGATTTCAAGTCTTGCTCTGTACCTGCCCTACAAACTAGACGAATGTGAAGAGGCAAGGTTTTCTCACATTTCTGCAAAAGTATGGGAAAAACTCCAGAGAAGGCAATGGCACCCCACTCCAGTACTCTTGCCGGAAAATCCCACGGACGGAGGAGCCTGGTGGGCTGCAGTCCATGGGGTCGCCGAGAGTTGGACACGACTCAGTGACTTCACTTTTACTTTTCACTTTCATGCATTGGAGAAGGAAATGGCAACCCACTCCAATGTTCTTGCCTGGAGAATCCCAGGGACTGGGAAGCCTGGTGGGCTGCCGTCTATGGGGTCGCACAGAGTCAGACACGACTGAAGTGACTTAGCAGCTTAGCAGCATGGGAAAAACTCACCTACTAAAAGGTTTTCTTCAACTCCCAACATAAAAGCGTAAAACAGTAACTGATATATACAACCTCTGCCCACATAAGCAAACAGGAGCAGCCAGGACTGGTAAGAATGTATGTGTTGTCAATTGTAGACAGTGTAAAGTCAACCTGAAGTCCTACATCTCTACAGTTCACGAAGGAAATGTAAAGGCAGGAGCACGTGCACTTTGAGTAAGCACCTAGGCCGGTACATGTTCCAGTGACCTATAAAACAGATGCTTACGGGCGTCTGCTAGTTTGCCTGAAGGGTTTCTGCTGCAAGGAGACTGACAAAAGACAAAAGGAACTTGATTTAAGATTTCAGAGTCACAGAATCCATCCTTCACATAGCATGTGCACAGAGCTTATGTGAGAATGCTGGAAGATAAAATTATCTTACATGGGAGCAGCTTATTGGGTTCAGGTATCAACCAATCCAAACAGGAAATAAAAATATCAAATCCCCTAATTCTGCAAGATCACAGCTCCTGAAGTTGGACAGGACCTCCAAAAGTCACAGTTAAGAAAAAGACAACAGATTCTAATTAGGCATCTACAACAATTGCTTGGCACAACACTCAATTCCCAAGATTTCAATTAATCTAAAGGAACATATATTTACAATGACACACAGATTAGAAGTTGGGAAGAGGAAATACCACAGTTCCTGATACTCCCTAAAATAGAACAGGCACACATTCTTCCTGTGAGAATAAAAGTACCTGCAGAAAGTACATATATTTTATGGGCTCATTAGTCTGTAATCTGCCCCCAAAGAATTCAAACATTCACTATACTAAAAAGGCCTCTCTGAAATTTTTACACTTAAGCAAAGGGCTAATACACTGAAATCAAAGATGGAACTTCTGACTGAATTAATCAGAAATCACTATAATGTCCTGGAAAGTTATACACATTTTTAAGGCTTCATAGTTTAATTTCAGGAACAGAAACAAAATGCAACTCACGTAAAGCAACAATCTGAGAAGATGCTTTTAACAGTGGGATGGATCTGGTAATGTCAAGGGCCACAGCCAAGATGGAGAAAACTCAGCTTAAAGACTCCCAAATCTAAGTATTTTCAAAAAAAAACCAGACAAGATTATTTCTTAAACTTTTTAATTATTAGTTAATTCTCTAAATATTCACAGCACATTATGACCCAGGCTAAGCAATGAAGAAGTAGTAGATCCATAACTGCTCTCCTGGAGCTTCCAAGCAGGTGGAGGAACCCCACCATCCAAGGTCTCTCTCCCACGTCATTGAACCTTCCTTGCCATTTGCAAATGCCCAGGACACCCATCCTAGCGCCTGCTCTCTCCCACCAGCCACTTTTTGATAAGAGACTCCAGCCACACTGGTGGCCGTCTGTTCCTCTGGTGTGTGAGGCTCGGTCCCACCGCCTGGCCTTCGCACAAGCCATGCCGTCTGCGTATGTCATGCCTTCTGCCTGAACCACCACTCCTCCAGATCTCCAAGAACACACTCAACTCTCAGTTTAAATTTCTTCACCTCAGAGAGGCTTCCAGAGCTGCTCAGTCTAAAACAGTGGCCCCACCCTGCCCCTCTTTATCCCAGCAACCCTCTTTTATCACTTCTCCAGCATGTCTCACTCAGACCTTACTGTCCTTATTGCTTCTCTGCTTTTTATCCATCTCCCTCACTAACAGGTGAACTCATTAGAAAGGGGTCTCTAGCCTGTGCATTATTACTACATTCTTAGTCTCTAGAAAGTTGCCTGGAATGTAACACATGCTCAGTAAATACTTATTTAAGAAGAGCAAATACAGCCAATATTAGCAGTTTTGTACAATGACAGGTACTAAATAACAAAGGAAAACAAAACACCTTAAACATGAAAAGGTTTCCTTGGTCATTTAAAAAAAAAGGATTATTACAGCTTCTTACATTAGCTCTAAAAACACTTTCAAAAATAAGCATAATGGAAATATAAAGCTCACTGAATAATACTCAAATTTTTGTAATGTATTTGGTTCAACTTGTAGCTAGCATTAGTCTTACTTCTATAATTTATTGTTTTAAAAGCACTTTAAAAGATCTCAGTTTTTAATTTAAAAGGGCCAAATATTTTCTAAAAGCATACTCCTCAAGAGTTACGAGCAACCTTCTCCCAAAGTGTACAATTTATAAACATATTATAGCAACATTAAAATATGAGATACCAGTGATCATTTGCAGAAGGCAGGGGTGTTGGTGCCTAACAGCAAACAAGTTTTATGAAACATGACCTGACTTTATCTCCAACCTAACCAAAGGTATAAGCCTCTTCTTCATGTTCAAAATATTTAAACTCCTAAGAATTTTTCTTACAGGTTATTCTTAAAATTTTATATCTGTTCTTCTATTTCTTCTGTTGAGCCAAAGAGCTAAGGTGTTAATCAAGGAATGCCACCTTAGTAACTGGCCTTGGTGGCTCATGCTTCACCACAAAGACACCAGAGACTCTTATGGATCACTTGGAAATTATATAAAAAGGAAAAAGTGTAGACTGGAGAGAAGGGGCATTCATTTCCTGGAACATGATGCAAAGAAATAAGTTACCATTGCCTTTGGGAATAATTGAAATTCACTTAAAAACCTCAGAAACTAATGTTTTACAACAGTTCTATAGGAAAATAGTAGAAACCATCTACTACACATACCTCAATAAAGGAGAGGTTAAATAAATGATGGCTCATCCTTAATGGAGTACTCCGCAGCTGTTGGAGAATGAGACAGCTCTTAAGTACTGATGCAGAGGCTGCCAAGATTTAGTACTCTGCCGGGAGGGAAGGGGGAGGGCAGGGAACTGGTGCAGAACAGAGTATACAATGTGTCCTCAATTGTGGAAAGACAAATAAAAAGAACACATACGAAATGTTTATACTAGCATAGGCTTTATCTGGAAAGATATACACAGGGTCCTGGGGAGAACAGGGTGCAGTAAGGGTAAGGGGGTAGGGAGAGGAGATACACTTTTCACTCCATAGCTTTTTATACATGCTGAATCTTCTAGAAGATGCATAGGCAGCTGCTCCCACAAATAATGGTGGTAAATTTTAATGTTATAATAATTTATATCATTGCCAACATATTATTGAACAATGACCATCAATAAGTGGAAGGTTTCAAACATCACAGAAGTTTGTTCTCTTTGACAGCAAAGTTCTTGATCCTCATTTCCCAGAAAAGAATCCAACTCTCCAGCAATTAGAGAGGCGAGCTTGTGATCTCACCTATTACAAAGCAAATAAACTTCAATTCAATTCTTGGAAGGGAAATTTAAATCGAGCTTGTAACTACCTAATGAACTCTCCAAATCAACAGTTTCCCTTGGCTATAAAACAGAAAGTCAACCTATGAAACAAGTAAGAGGACAGTGTTTTTAAAAACATACTCTATACTTAGGTTTCCTTTCCCCTGCCAGGCTAAGACAAGGAACCCTCTGATATTAGTGAAATGTGATTTCAGATCTGTGGCAAAATCAGCATTTAAGGGAAGGGACAAGCATCATTTGCACTAAACAAACGCTTTCACTTTTCTAGGAAGAGGAATTTGCTTTAAATTCAATTTAGGAATCATTTTTGGACCCCTGACCAAATGATACTACTAAGTCACTTCATTTTACTCCAAGTAAATTTTTTTAATTAAATACAAATCTGAAACTGAAAACAAACAAATCAGAAGGCAAACTTTAAGCTGAAACCTTTCTGTCAAAAAACGTATCTTAAATGAACACATTAAAAAATGCAGAGAAATTCATTTCCATACAAATGCTATTCAGTAGCAGCATATACGCTGTATCAATATTTGAGTGCAATAACACACCCATACAAAAGGAGCACAGAGGTACCCAACCGCAAATAAAACACCTCATATATTTTTGGTAGCCAAAGGTGGGGATGCAAAAGGTGGAAACCAGAATCACATTATTCAAGGTGTAAATTCACAACATGTGAAGTGCAGAATTTTCTGTCGGTCAGAACTTATGATTCCAGCTCTGTCTTTTGAAACGATGCATTTAAAACTGGAATCTATTATGAAGCCTAAGTTTGACGGTCAACTCCTTAAACTCTGGATTCAATCAGTATAGCACCTTAGAATACAAGCACATAAAATAAAGGTAAATCAAATACACCATGAATACAGAGGGGACAGCGAACTAGCTTTAATGGAGAGATGAGGCACGGGGGTCACTTGGTTGATTACATCACTTAAGAAAAATAAAAATTAAAGCTCCTTCCCATCCCCCAGGTAGCCTGTGGCCTCAGAACTTACTGCCCTACGTGCGGCAGAAGTTCGCGGCCGGGGAGTCGGCGTCCTCCTGGAGCCCGGGTGGCCCTAGGGCGCGGAGAGCGGCGAGACCTGGTGCGCCCCATCCCCCGCCCAGGTCACTCCTCTCAGGCGCTCCCGGACCCCGGGGCCAAAGCCGGCCGGAGCGCTGCCCCCAGCCCCGCGCCGGCCGCCCGGCGCCGGCGACGATGCGCCCAGGGGACCTGGCTCCGGGGTCCGCGGCTCCCACCCCCTACGCCTCGCGCCGCGCCCACCCGCTCCCAGTACTCACGGGCCGCTTGCGCGCCGCTATCCAGCCATCCTCGGCCGCCGCCCGGGGCTGCCGGAGTTCGCAGTCGCCCGTGGGCTGGAGGCGTAGAGGAGGGGGCCGGGCACCACCCGCCGCCTCCGCCGTCTCGCCTCCCCCAGTCCCAGAGCAGGGCTGCTGCAGGCGGCCGCGGGCGAGGGGGCGGCCCGCTGCCCTCCGCGAGCTCCGGGGGACGCCGCCGCCGCCACGGACGCGCGGAGGCAACAGTAACGGCCACCACTACTGGCGAGACGCTCCAGCCCCGACTGCGGCGCGCGGGGGCGGTGCCTGCACGCCGCTCGGCGGGGGCGCCGCTACCCGGGTCCCGGCCCCGCCCCCGGCCCCGCCCCGCGCACCCCCGCCGGAAGCCGCCCGCGCGCCCCCGCCGTCGCCCCTCGGCGGGGCCGCGCGCGTCCGGCGCTCTTCGCGGGGCCGCCCCCTGGAGCCGGAGGAGAGCGGCCGCGCGCGGGCTCCAGCGCCGAGGGTGGTGCTTCCGCGGAGAGTCCGGTCGCGAGGCCTATCTCGGAAGGTCACGGAAGAGTCGGGGAGAGGAGCGGCCTGGCCCGTGCAAATGGTCGGGAAGGCCGGCCCTAGCGCGCGGCGGCCCTGCAAGGAGAGCGGCTCCCGAGACGCTGTCAAAGCGCATTGCAAACACTGATGGAGGAGAGGACGACCTGCGGCCGTGTTTTAGCTTCCTCTGTAAATACACTCGAAAACTAGCCTCTATGCCGGGGCGCGGGTGGTTGGGGGCGGGGGGAACGACACCGGGAGCGATTGCTTAGATTTTATGAATAACTTATAATGCTCCCAGGGCTGAGGCGCTGCCTCTCCGGTCACTTTCCTCCTGCCCACGCAGGGCTCCTCGGCCAGAGAGGGCCTGCGGGGCCATTCGGAGTCATCTAGTCTTGCCTCCAAGGCGTGGTGGGCTTATTTGTGAGGAGAAAAAACGGATCTCTTAATGGGGTGAGATTTTTTCCTCCTTGCATTGTTCCCATTTCCGCAGTTTCTCTTGGCCTCGGTTTTCGTCCAGAGTAATGCACCAAATGTAATTAGCTGGAGCGCGTTTGATGGCGCAGAATCATGGTTTGAAGATGTTTACTCTCTATGCCGGACACGTTTGATGATGTTCTCTTCAGCACAATTAATTTTGCAAAGTTCAGAAATGTGCCAGATGGAGCCCCTGGCACGCAGAGTCACAGGGCTCTGCAGACACACCTTCAATAGGAAGCCAACTTGTTTGTTTCATTTGTGAATTATTTGATGCACCAGCACAAAGGCCAACGTGTTTTTATAAGAGGCCTTTGGATGAAATTCCAGAGCAATTTTTAAATTGGCAAAACGAACCTTATTTTCTGAGGCAGTATTTCCCTGTTGATCATGTAACTAGCATGGGCACAAAAAGCACCATCAGGTACACTGAAAAGTAGTCTCCCTAAATGAAAGTGTGTGTTTCACAGTAAGACATGGACCCCACTTGTGTTCTAACGGCCAGCTTCATTCATACGTATTTTAAACGCCAAAACTAATGCTTCCTATTATCTCTGAGACCGTGTTTGCAAAACAGGCTTCCAGTATGTGTACCTGAACCCCTGTTTAAGATGCTGCTTTTTGTGTTACCCTGGTTCTTGAGTCCTTGGTGGGTTGGGACATTTATCTCATTTAAAAAAATTTTAATGGATGAAGGGGTTCAACAAAGAGGCACAAGTGGCTGGAGTCTAAGAAAATTGTGATGTAGCCCCTACATGAGGTGGAGAAATTCCTTTTGTGGGGAAAAATCATAGTTTTTAAGCATAATACATAGAATGCTTAATTTTGTGACTTAGACATAGAAACTCTTGGGGGAATAATGATGCCTAGCAACTATTGGATACACTCTGTGCCTGGCACCATCCGTCAGCTCTTTTAACCTGCACAAATACCTGTAAAACAGGTACTGTTTTCACACATAGGGGTGCGTTGATGCAGATTATATGAGAAATTTATGCAATTTGGGTGGTCCTCCCAAAGGAAAAGGAAAAACAAAACAATAAGCACACCCAAGCTGCTCCAGCCACCACCCAACCCGAGGGAAAGTGACAAAGGGGAAATTGAAAGGGAAAGAGATCTCAGTCTCAGCTGATGGTGGTTAAAATATCTTACTTTTGCCAATTGTACAAAAACACGACTATGTGAATGTATTGCCTTGTCTCCTGCCAGGGACTTGGATGTGGGGCTGGAACAATGCCTTAAAGCTTTAATTAGATTCAGAAAACTTGCCTCCAGTGCACACCCCCGTATCACAAGTCAGGGAACTCAGGAACTTGCCACAGTTTTCAAGGAGCACCACAGGACCCACACCATACCGAGGTCTGGTTTGAAGAGCCATGTTACACACACTTTTCATGAGAAAAAGTAGATTTTATATTTCCATAAGAAAGCAAGGGCTTTAAAAATATCTTAGCAATTTTCTGATTATGACCAGAAACTCCGTTTTTGCAGCACTTGATATAGTCCTGCTGAGTTGGTAGTAGGAAATTTTCCTTAATGATTGTATAAAAGGTGGATTAACCACTTTGGATTCTTAAAGGAATTTAACTTAAAGTGTCACAGATTGACACTGTTATTTCCCTTGTCATAGACAAGCCTGTTTTGTAAATACTATTTTATATAATAATTAAGTTTGTAAACAGAAAACAGATATTGTAAAATAAATATCAAAACATAAAATTTGTTTTGTTTGATGCTTATGTTGTATAATATGAAGAGTCTGACAGTAGTTCTTATTCAGTGTTTGTGTTGAACAAATAAGGAAATGGAAATGACTACATAATTAGAAGCAAGAAGGTAAGGTAAATAATAAGCTGAAATTGAATGGGAATAAAGCAGCAAAATGTTGAACATAAAGTACTTATTGGGTAGCTAGAATTAATTTCCTTGTTAATTATTTTACGCCCAAGATTTGTGTTCTTCTTTCTAGCTATTCTCCCTGCTTTTCTATTTTGTTCATTTCTTTCTTTCTTTCTTTTCATAAATAAGATTTCATTTGAAATGTTTAAACATAAGAATAATGTTTAAGTGAAATAAAAATCATCACCACACCTGTAATGAAAATTTTGGAGATGAAAGGCATTGTTCTTTGAAGGGATCCATCACTCACAAAAGCAGCAAATGTGAGATGATGGGGTTTTGTTATTAAATTGCTCATATCTTGGCTCACATGCGGGCTTCTTGGGATGTGTGATCTAACACGTGTGCTGTTATCAATCAGTGGGACAAGATATGGCTTTCTTCCTGGAAGAAATTTTGGAACCAAATAAAACTACAAATTAAGCATAGTTATTAGCCAGAGAATAGTTGAAATGAGTGAAGCCATTCTTCATTTTAAGCCTGACTGATAAATGTAGACTTAAATTGGTTTATTTTAGAAAGTAGTTTTGGACAAGGTACAAAACTTTAATTAGATATATGACAAGAAGATACATAAGAACAATCAGCTAATTTTCTGTCCACGTTATGTTCTGAGTAAGCAAAGTAGTTTGAAATGGGGTGTGAGGGGCATGAAAAATGCAATAAACACTATGAAAGACATTATCTTCCTGGGATTCTGTTTAAAATATTCTCTTTCAAATAGAAAGATTTGGGGGGTGTTATGTAAACTCTTTTGGTTTATGTCCTTAGCATGGCCCCAACAAGATTGTATTTTGTCTTTTGCTTATTTTTGCTATAGTCTTCTTCCAAGGAGACTTCAGGTGGTTTACTATGAAAAACAAATATTAAAAGGAAAAAAGACTTCTGGCTAAGATAATAGCATTTGAGCACAAAATTTAGCTCCAGGCTTCCTCACAGCCGAATGAAGTAGGGGGAAATGAAGATTTTTGTGACTCTTATTGTTAAGTGCAAGGAATGGCAAAGTAGAGTTTATTTTGAAGAAAGTCTTTCCTGGCTCATGCTGGGAGAGAAATTTGTCATAAGGGTCCTTATATGATGGATATTCCAGAGTCTTAACAGGACACTACAATCCACTTCAATGATTTCAGCCATCCTTTGATGGCAGGCAGAGCTGACATTTTTTTTTTTTTTCCTGGTGGAAACCTTTGGAATTGCTATTGTTGTAAATGGAGAGACTCATTCAGGTTTATTTTCTTCTTTTTTTTTTAATACTGCCCCGTGAAGGCAAACCAAAGACATAATATCACATCTTGGAGCTGACTTTTTTTCCTGGTAGAAACCTTTGAAATTGCTATTGTCATTAAGTGGAGAGATTCATACAGGGTTATTTTCCTTTTTCAATACTGCCCCGTGAAGCAAACCAAGGACATAATATCAAATCTTGGTTTCCCCAGTTTCTTTATGGAAAGAGCTTATTTAAAGTACCTATCAGAAGGTGGCAGAGAAGATGAATGAATGAATTTCTATAACGCCTCTTATTGCACTGTGTTGAACACGCTGCAGTTTTCCTCAGACAAGGTGTGTGGGTATGATTTTTCCTCCTCTCTTACAATGTCTATTATGGGAAATCACCTCAGATCCCTTTTGGAAGACTGCATGGAGTATATGACTGACAAAGTAAGCAATGAATATTAGCTACAAATTGTATCCTTATTACCACATCTACTATCACTTCTAAGTCAATCAAAGCAGGTAGATGAGTCTCTTTGGGACTACCTGTGGTAGTTAGGTGGTTATAAATCCTGTTATCCTCAGTGAGTAAAGCTTAGAAATTGATTTGAGGAGCACTGGGTAAGGAGGGTCCTTTCTGCCAACAGACTAACAGTTAATTCCCCTCGTAGACCCTGGTTTCCCAGGTGGCTCAGTGGTAAAGATTCTGCCTGCGGTGCAGGAGCCCCAGGTTCAATCCCTACATAGGGATGAGTCCCCGGAAGAGGGCATGGCACCCCACTCCAGTATTATTGCCTGGAGAATCCCATGGTCAGAGAAGCCTGGTGGGCCCCAGTCAGTGGGGTTGAAAAGAGTCGGACACCACTGAAGCGACTAAGCACAAGATCTGTCACTTCAAGAATCCTATTAATATTCTTATACTTCTGAGAGGTTAAGCATCTTCAGCTGTTGAGGCTACCCTGAGCCAGAGCCTAGGGCTGGGGTACCAGGAATGTAGAAGGAGCCACTGAAGACGCCACCAGCAGCAAAGCCTCACCAGGAATGAATCCTGCCCCACTGCCCTGCCCTGCTCTGCTCTGCTGCAATCTCCCCTCCGGCTGGATACCAACAAAGTACGGTCTGAAACTTCAAAGCCTTCCCTTCATCGCCCTCATTTTCTTGTTTTTCTTCCTGCTTCTTCCATCTTCTCATTTCTGCTTCTGTCTCCAACCACACCACACATCTTATCTTTTGGTCCTCCATCCCTTCAACTTCTTTGTGACTTACCAACCTCTCTCCTCTGTCCTTGCTTGTCTCTTTCTTTCCCAATATTCTTTATCTGTTGTCTAGAGTCATTGAGGGGCAAAGCAGGACATTCAAATTGACGCAATGCTATTCCGCATAGTCCATCATAGACCCAGAATCCTGTGCTGTTACTCTCAGTTGAGCTAATGGATCCCGCAGAAGAGCTATTTACTCCAATCTTGGTGGTGATATTAAGCCCATTATTTAATTTGTTCCTACAGTTACTGCACTCAGTGTGTTGCCAGAGGCATCTTGCACAGATGGAGAAAGAAGCCAAAAGATTAAGGAATTGAGCTGAGGTCAAGCCAGAGGTAGTGGAGTGGTTCGAAATTGGACCCAAATTCCTTAAATCCTTGGATATATTATTCTAACTAATGCACTTAATCCACAGCCTTCGATGTTCTTTACAAGACCAAAAAATCTAAAACCGAAAGAGTGAGTTTTTGTTTCCAGTTTCTGACTGTGGAGGATTTTTAATGGTTACACATTTGCCAGCAGAGCTAACTCAAGATCTCTAACACATCAGGTAGCCGAAAAATAATGAGTCAGTTATATAATTAATTTTAATAACTGCAGTGGCCCTGGGGTTTCCTTTGGGCACCTCACCTGGTAACACCGCCTAGGTCTCACATCGGAAAACAAAAGTGGCCGTCACTATGGAAGCTCCGGCCAATAGGGACGTTGCTGTTGATGATTTCCGTGCTGGAACTTAAGGTAACTGAGGACACCACTCTCAGAGGAGAAGTCCACAGCTCTCAGATTCTCTTCTGTGACATGCCCAAGAAATCTCAACTTTCTGACTGTTTTGTTTCATTACAGAATCTTACATTTAAAGAGCTGACAGAAATCTTAACACTGCCGAAATTAAGATATCCAAATCAAACTCAAGTGCATTTAGAATTTTGTTCTACCCACCTCGATAGGCCTAACATGGACTACATCAATTAATCTAGTCTCACTAGATGTTTTTTTCTTAACTCTAGGAAAGAGAAACAGGTGTACATGTGACCCTCAAGTTGGGAGATGAGTATTCATTGATTATCAGCATGAATAGTCTCAGTGCAGGGCACTTTCTTTGTGATATATGTATCAGTCCCACTGACATGACGAAACCAAAGCTCAATAGCAAAAGAAGGAAACTAACAAAGGTCTGAATTCCAGGCTAACTCAAAAGCTTCATTATTCTAAATTAAAAGACGTGAACTAAAAGTAGGGTTCAGAACACTTACTTGCTAGATACCAGCAATGAACATTTATTGAGCACTTACAGAGTTCCGGGTTATACCGAGTTGCTCCACACTCCCTGCAACCTAGTGAGTTTCAAGGAAGGCTGTCATTCACATTTACAAATGAGGCTGCATTTGACAACAGTTTATTTCAAACCACTGCAGTGTGCCTTCAAAACCCCACTCCTGACTACTGGGCTCTGTGTTCCGCTCTCAGTGCCAGCTTGGCTGCTCATCCCCGCACTGCTTCCAGCTCGCTGCTGCGGCCGTCGTTTTCACCCAGTGCTTTGCAAAGCGCTTCTCAGTCCGAAGCCACACTCTGAGTGTTCTCCCATCTCTCCTGAGTCCAGTTTGTTCCTCTCCTTTGCCTCTGTCAGCACGGACCTCTTTCTCTCATATACCTGTTTCAGATTTTCTTACTCAGTGAGAGAGATGGATTGCTATTTCTTCTGGGTATTGTTTGCCTTCTGCCATCTCACGCAGGACTGTGTCTATAGGGCCTGGCCCATCCCCAAGCTTCTCCCCTCTGCATTGAGATCTCATGATCAGATTTTCACACTAGCATCTACCTCTGTGGAGTTACTGCTTCCTCAAAGTGAAAGTGTCTCTATACTGAACCCCAACAGCCAGGAGCACCCCAGACACTTCCAATGGATTTAGAGAGAGTGTTGCTTTTGCCTATGCCTTCCAACGGTATTTTTACTTCACATAGAGCAGTGTTGTTAGGAGTTTCTTAGAATTACCATATAATTATATCTGCTGAATCCTGAATTCTCAACACGTTTCCATCTTTAGAAAATAAGAAATTTTCAACACGTTTCCATCTTTAGAAAATAAGAAATTTCAGTTAAAGAACAAAGAAGATCAGTAATTCACAGATACAGTTTTAAATATAATAGACATCCATGAAGAGAGAATGAGATGATTGGATGGCTTCACTGACTTGACGGATATCAGTTTGAACAAGCTCCGGGAGTTGGTGATGGGCAGGCAAGCCTGGCATGCTGCAGTCCATGGGGTACCAAAATTCGCACACGACTGAATGACTGAACTGAACTGATTGTCACTTTTAGATTTTTAAACCCAATATTCAACATTTACTCATTGAACGCTTACTACATACAAATGTGAAGGGTACGACAGTGAGCGAAACAGAGCCCTTATCCTCATGAAATTTGCATTGTAAGACTCTTTCAAAACACAGAATGTAATTAATTTCCTATTAGTTAAGTATTAACTAATAGAAATTACTTTGCTGGTAGTTCAGCTGGTTAAGAATCCATCTGCATTGCAGGAGCTAAGTTCAATTCCTGGGTTGGGAAGATCTGCTGGAGAAGGGATAGGCTACCCACTCCCTGGTGGCTCAGCTAGTAAAGAATCTACCCACAGTGCAGGAGACCTGGGTTTGGTCCCTGGGTTGGGAAGATCTGCTAGAGGAGCCTGGTGGGCTATAGTCCATGGGGTCGCAAAGAGTCAGACATGACTGAGCAACTCAGCATCGCAGTTTTCTATTGCTTTGTTTGGGCTTTCCAAGTGATGCTAGTGGTAAAGAACCCAACTGCCAATGCAGGAGATGTAAGAGATGTGATTTCTATCCCTGGGTCGAGAAGATCCCCTAGAGGAAGTTATGGCAACCCACTCCAGTATTCTTGCCTGGGGAAATCCCGTGGACAGAGGAGTAAGGTGAGCTACAGTCCAAGGATCGAAAAGAGTGAGACACAACTGAAAACCTGAGCACAGAGTACATTACCTAACTAGACAGAGTTTCATATCTAAATGCTTAAAGCCTTAACATTTGATTTCTCAAAGGCCCAAGGTTAGTTACAGCTCATAAAAGTACTAGAAATTAGCATATACTATCTAGCCTGAAATATATAGGGAATTTGTTATTCCTTTGATTTTAAACTTTTTTTTATTGGCTAAAAGTTAAAATATGCATACATCTCAGTTGGCATAAAGTCAACACTTTCTTCACTTTAGATATTTTCTAGTTTCTGTTCAAGAGACAGTGAACCAGAAAATAATTGTGGACTTTTCCTCCACAGCCACTAGCACACAATAGGTCTAGATATTATTTTTCTTCTTAGTTCTCTCATATCTGTCTCTAAAGTCTGGTTCACTAGTTTCCAAAGGTGTTAGGAAGTTCATTAGAGCTTCATGAAAACAAGGGACTCCTGAATCACAGAAGTTTGGGTGCAAGGAGTTATATAATGTTATATGATACGATGTGATAATACAATATAACATAATATACAGTGTAGAGGACACTGCCCAACATTCATTCTCTCATCTTTCAGTAACAGCATCCTGATTTCTGGTTAGGGAGCCACTCCCCCACCATTCTTAGTTCTTGGGGTCCATTTTCCATTTCTTGGCTTACAAGTGATCATAAGACAAGTGAGGTGTTCCTGGGTATTTAACAACTCATTCTCCAAAGAAAAAGAGCCTTGATTTACAGCACTTGCCAGTTTCAAATACTCCCACCATGGCCAATGTTGTCAGGCTACCAAGTGAAATCAATGAATGTGGAGTTGGAAAGAGAGGCACGCAGTTGAGTTGTGGAAGCCTCTAGCACACCATATCAGATACACTGAGACTCAGAATCAGAACACTTAGCCCTCTGGGCCCATGACTCGAGCCAGACCAGCCCCTTTAGGCCCAGTTCCTTAAAAGTTTTTAGTGGCGGAAAATTGTGGAAGGCGTACTGTCTTTAGCTGGGTTTGCTGACTGAAGGAACTGGACTGATTCTGGTGATCTGCATGCCATGTGGTCCATTTCAAAGGAGGCTAGCTGAGAGCAGTCAATGCAGAGAAAAGGGCAGAGAGGTGAAGAGAGACCAAGTTCTAGTATCACTCTGATTTCCTGGATCTGTACCAGCCTGAACCTCTGGACTTTGTAGTCACATGAGTCAACAAATCCCCCTTTCCAGCCTTCCTTTCTTTGTCTCTCTGTCTCCCTCTATCTCTGTCTTTGCTTATTTTTCTTTTAATATATCTGTTCATATCTGGCTTCCCATGTGGCTCAGCTGGTAAAGAATCTGCCTGCAATGCGGGGAGATCTAGATTCAATACCTGGATTGGGAAGATCCCCTAGAGAAGGGAAAGGCTACCCACTGCAGTATTCGGGCCTGCAGAATTCCATGGATGGGGTCACAAAGAGTTGGACATGACTGAGTGGCTTTCACTTTCACTTTTCTGAATTGGGTTCTATTCTTCTTTTCAAAGAGAGACTCATTAGTCTCTCCTGAGATTAACATTTCCCAGAGCAACCTGGGAACTGCTCTTCAGGTTCATCCCCCACCCCCATTCACTTTACAGAGTACTGGACACTCTGAGGAGCTTCCTTATCTCTGTCTTTACCTAGAAACCTAAATTGGTAACTGTCTTCTAAACTTCTGGTGTAACTGTTCTAAAGATTGTTCAGACTCGACATATTCAAAATGAAACTCATGTTTTCTACTGAAAGTACACTCCTTATATGTCCCTGATTTTCACTAACTTCTGCACAAATTATGTTCCTGACTAGGGATACAACAGAGAAGAACACAGTGTTCTTGTCCTTACAGAGCACTCATGCTAGAGAGAAAAAAACACACCAAAAACAGGTTAAATAATACAAAGTCAATGTCAACTTGAAATAACTGATTTTGGGGGAAAAAATGAGTTTCAGGGATAAAAAATGACAGAGGTTGACATTCTAAATGGGGTAATTGGGCTGCCTCCCAGAGAAGGAGCTTTTGAGGAAAGAGGTATAAATGAGGAATAAGTGAGAGATGTAACCGTGGGAATATCTGGGGACAGTGGGATATGGTTGCCATGTTCCAGAAATGAACAGAGGCCACGGTGGTGGAGCATGGAGAAGTTGGAGAAGCATCAGGGGGTCAGATTAGGTAAACACGGCAGGAAGGATAAGGAATTTTCATTTTCTTCTGTATATGATCCCTCCGGTGTACATGTGAAGAGGGGACCATTTCTATGATGGTCAAGAAGAGAAATAAGGAGGTCATTAAGGGGTACTTTACAGTTGTCCAAGGAAGGCATCAGGCTTACCAGGTAGCCCTAGTGGTAAAGAATCCCATGGACAGAGAAGCCTGGTGGGCTACAGTCCATGGGACCACAAAGAGTCAGACATGACTGAAGTGACTTAGTACATGGGGGACAGCATGCTAGCTTAGACTGTCAAACTTCTAGCTACCTTGTTTGGGCATCTTCTTTGACTTGCCTTCTCTTTCACTTGCTACATGCCCAACTGTGGGTTTTATTTCTACAGAGCACCGACAGTCATTGGAAACAGGTAGAGTTTCCCAGAATGCAGACTTTAAGGTATGAAGGAGGAGGTAAACTAGGGAGAGCTCTTGGGATAATGACCTTTCAAAGAGAAAAGGAAGAGGATGGGACTGGGCAGAGAAAGAATTTCAACAGCAGAGTAAGGAGCTCTGAAGCTGGGATGATCCTTCAGAGCTGTTCCCAGCTGGTGTGACAGATGAGGGCCTTTATAACCCCACAATAGTCAATCATTGGATGCCAGTCATTCCAGGAGGAAGGCATGACCCTAGGTAAAGGGGCTTTCATAGCTGAGGGCTCTCTGATGCCATCATTCCCAGTGACTAGGAGAGTAAGACTTTTATTCCTGAAAGGGGGTCTGCATACCATATCACAATATCCACCAACCCATCCCTTTTACATCTGTCGTTAAAACTTCCCTGAATTAATTCCCCATTCCTCCTGCTTAGGATAGAGCCCACCATGCTATCTCCAGAATTATACTCCAAGTAAAAGTCCCATTGGGCTTCCCTGGTGGCTCAGCAGTAAAGAATCCACCTGCTCTACAGGAGACTTGTGGAAGACGCTGGCAATTAAACAACAACAAAATCCAGCTAGGTGGCTCATGGTAAAGAATCTGTGGGCCAATGCAGGAGATACAGGTTCAATCCCTGGGTCAGAAATATCCCCTGGAGGGAGGAAATGGCAACCCTGCTCTGGTATTCTCGCCTGAGAAATCCTGTGGACAGAGGAGCCTGGGGGCTACAGTCCATGGAGTCACAAAATAGTTGGTCAGGACTTAGGGAGTAAACAACACAACAACAACTGAATCCTCATTATTGCTTGAACCTGCAATGCTCTCCCCCACTTTATCTGTTAAAATCTATCCCTCGGGGCTCACTCAAATTCCACCTTCTCTCTCCCCAGAATTTCTAATCTAGTCATCATTCCATTCTGCTGGGAGCAAGTATCTTGTTTTTTAGCTGGGTAAGCAGAGCAATGAAGTCCTCATCGTTTCACCTCTCCTCCATCCCCAGCAGCATTAGCACAAGGGGCTCCTCATAGATGTGGAGTGACTTGTCTATTTCAGCTTTCATCAGTGGCTAAATGATAACCCTGAACAGAGGGCAGCAGAACAAAGGATCAGGCAGAACTTCTGGATCTCTACCACTTGGGTTCAAATTTACCTCCCTCGCTTACTAGGTCCATAACCCTGGGCAAATTTAATCTTTTATGCCCCCGTTTTGGCTTCCCTGGTGGCTCAGAGGCAAAGAATATGCCTGTAACGCAGGAGGCGTGGGTTCAGTCCCTGGGTTGGGAAGATCCCCTGGAGAAGAGCATGGCAACCACTCCAGCATTCTTGCCTGGAGAATCCCATGAACAGAGGAGCCTGGTGGGCTGTACTGCGTACACGACTGAGCATGAATACACACCCCAGGTTATCCATCAGTGAAATCCTCACTTTCATAATCATAATGCTTACTTCATATGATTGTTGTCAGGAATAAACTAGTGTAACTAGAGCACTTAGACCAGTGGCTCCTACTTAATAAGCACATGTAAGTTTGGCCCCTACTAGGGCCTGTGCCACACCAGTCCCCTTGTTGACCCATGCTCACCTGTGGTCATCAAGATGGCCACAGAGGAGACCACTGCCCTCTCTAAGCAATATATATTTAGTGAAAAGGCCTTCACACAGCTCTTCTGCAGGGAAATCTGTTAACAGAGCTCTTGTTTTTCTCTTATGAACATTACTTTAATGAGTGAAGAAATTCTTGCAAAATGTCCTGGAATTCTCTGCTTTCCTGGGGCCCTTTCAGTCTGGACTCTGACCTGGTTTTATAATGAAGATTATGCACTTTTCCAATGTTGCAAGAAAAAAAAAAAAAAAGGGGAACAAAGCATCACATTTATAAGTGAATAGATTCAGACACTTTTGACCTGAGAAGAACTTTAGAGATCACCTAGTCCTGGAGTCAAGAAAACAAGGAAATTATGTGACTTGTCTAATTCATACAAACGTATCCAAGTTATTAAAGGACAAAGTTACTCAATAACATTATCCAGTTTCTGCCTAAAGATGCTATTTTCTTTAGTATGTATAATTCAAACAAATATATATCTAACTTGCTAATTCTCCATCGAACAAAAAAGAAATCTCATTTATTTCTCAGACTTACTGTTTAATTAAAAATTTCTCCTTGATTTGGTGTAATACCTAGTGGTTTCATAATTAGCTTTTCTTGTGAGAACAAATAGAAACCATTATCGTTCTTTCAATTATGTATCCATTCATTTACTCAAAAGTTATTTGTGAAGGGTCTTTTATGTACCAAGCAGTCAACTGAAAGCTTGAAACTTTTAAAATGAATGCGCCTTAGTATTCTGTGACTGGCCCACATCTGTGGGATCTGTGTGTCTGCTGGGTCATTCAGATTCAAGCAACTTCAGAACATGTGTTTAGGCTCAGAATTTATTGTCATCAGCCAAAGATTAACTATTGTCGGTCACAAAGCCAGTGATTGGACTCAGAGCAAAGTTGCCATATATACAACCAATTCTCATTAAGTAAGAATTGTTCTCTTAAAAACAAACAGACAAACAAAAACAACAAATACTATGGACTGGTCTCTACCTACCTCTCTTTTTCTCATTGATGGAGCTCCACAAACCCCAGGACCAAAAGGGTAGCATTATAAATTTTGTAGTACAGCATCATGTTATTATAGCACAATTATCAATGCAGATAGTATCATGTTCCTATGATAATAATGTTAGGTGAAAACAATTCCATGGTCACCTCAACTTGGAAAATTCTGGGTGCATAAAATTAAAGAGGTTCCTTGTAGTGTGCTTTATTTCCTGAACCTTTAACATGCTGATATGCATTATGGATCTCTATGAGGAGAATAAAGGATTTGACCTAACTCAAACTAACTTGCCCATGGAACCCAGTGTTTGCAGTACCTTGTCCATGAATATGTCCAAGGCCAAGGTCAGTTTAGTCAGTTTCTACAGTCCACCATCCATCAGGTAATTGCTTTTTCTAAGTAATAATATCCAGCTGCTGATGCAGCTCCCATGGCAGACATCTCCAATCCATCACAGAACTCTTCACCCAAGTGAAGTTCCACTTGGGTCTGAAAGAAGTCTCAGAATCTTTCTCAAAGCCATGCTTTAGACAACAGTTTCCAGTCCATGAAATTTAGGCTGCTGGATGGAACTGATCTTGCCTTCTTTGTTAACAATATCCACTCATGACAAGGTACCTACTATGTGCCAAGTATTTTGCAAGTTTTCCTACTGAGAATCTCTCACTTCACCTCCATTTGAACTGGTAGCATCTCACACCTGAACTATTTCAATCACCTCCTAACCAACCACGCTGCTTCCTTCTGCACTAAGAGGATGATCTGAACTACTTCCATGGTCTCCAAGGCCTGCAGGCTTTGAACCCTGCCTACTGCCCCCCACCCCTGTCTATACTTCTTTCACTCTCCTGAGATGCAGTCATGGAACCACAGTTGGACTGGCAGGTCTGGAAGCTCAGCGATCTCAGAACACTATTAGGAAATCGAATCATGCTAAGCCACTCAGTAGAGGTGACTGTGCACCACACACGCTAATTTATTAATTTACAGTGAGAAGTGGAGCAACCTGACCAACCGGAAGTTTGTGTTGGCATGTTTGTCACCTCTTTCTGGAGGCTATAAAGAGTAGTCCCTGAGAGCTTGTGGGCTGGAATCAGACTGCCTGACGTGAATCCTGCCTCTGTGCTTGAAAGCGAAAGTGAAAGTGAAGTCACTCAGTCATGTCCAACTCTTTGTGACCCCATGGCCTGTATGTAGCCTACCAGGCTCCTTTCCATGGGATTCTCCAGGCAAGAGTACTGGAGTGGGTTGCCATTTCCTTCTCCAGGGGATCTTCCTGACCCAGGGATCGAACCCCAGTCTTCCACATTCCAGGCAGATGCTTTAACCTCTGAGCCACCAGGGAAGCCTCTGTGCTTACTAATGGTGATTTCAGGCAAGTGAGTCAGTGTGTCTTCAGAGTCTATCTCCCTATCAAATGAGCATAATAATAAAAATGTACCTGCCTGGATTGTTATGATGAGGATTGAACGAAATTATATACTTATTGGGCTTCCCAGGTGGTGCACTGGTAAAGAATCTGCCTACCAATGCAGAGATGCAGGTTGGATCCTTGGGTCAGAAGAGCCCTCTGGAGGAGAAAATGACAACCTGTTCAGTATTCTTGCCTGGAGAATCCCATGGACAGAGGACCCTGGTGAGCTACAGTCCCTGAGGTCGCAAACAGTCAGACAAGAACGAGCATACGCAGACATACACTTGTTACATTCGGCTAAAAAGAGGTTGGAGCATAGTAACATAATAAATACTTGTTCCTAGAGTGGAGATCTAGCTAAACTAAGTTAATATCATAGCAAAAGCAATGAAATAATGTTAAATAGATTCAAGTTGCATTAACCTTGTATATTATTATTTATGTATTCATCCATTTAATAGTTATTGATACCCAAGTAATTTCAGATACTACCAGAATCACTTGGTAGTCCCACATCCCATAAATGTAAGTAAATTCTTTGATAGATATGGAAATGCAAATGTACAAATTAATCTATATTTTTGTACTTAACTAATTTTGTCCATTTCTTGACCCAAAACTCTCCTTGCCTTCTGTTTAAAATTTTTAAAAATCAATTGATGTCAGTTTCATCACTTAAAAACCCTGTCTGCCCCTTCACCCATCGTCCCCCTCCTCCGCATGCCTTCTGTCTGCACTCTCACTGTCTCTTTTCCTCACACGTGCCAAGCTCCTTCCCTCTGTAGAATTCCCTCATGCTGTTTCATCTGCCTGGAATTTCTCACCTCCAACTCTTGTCTTGGCTCTTGTCTGCTTGGCCCCAGAAAAGCCTCCCTGGTGCCCAGACTAGGTTAGATCCCTTCATTGCACTTAACCATGATTGTAATTAACTGATCATTGCTTACTGTATCATTCCCAGTAAAATCAATGAGGACAGGACCATTTTCTGTTGTTCACCACTGAGTCCCCAATACCCCGAACAGAAGTAGATATTCAATCAATAGGTGTTGAATGAATGAATTTAGTCTTCTCAACAATCTATATTTCCTGCAGTGGAAAAGTCAAAGATTGGAGCTGCCAAGTGATACACCCAAGTCACACGGTCGGGTCGTTCTGATTCCTATCTAAGCTCCTTATTACCGCACATGACTGCCACTTGATTTCTGCACACTACCTGCCTATCTGCACGCAGTTATTCTCCATAGCTTTAACTACTCTCCACTTCGCATCCTTGCTGTTGCAGTGTTTTTCATCTGGGCTCTGGACTTTTACTTTCATCCTTGAACCAATTCAGATCTTCCCTGTCATATTTATACAACTTACCGCTCTAGCACATGCTACATTTCATTTTGCTCAGACCTCTTTTCTCTCCGATAACCTTGCAATTCCACTCTTAGATGTATACCGACCAGAAATGTGTGTGTCACCAAAAGTCATGCACTATAATTTTCATAAAGCACTGCTCATAATAACCCCAAACAAGAAGTTATCCAAATGCCCATCCAAGTAGAATAGACCAACTCTTTTGTATCCACACAGTGGCATATAATATAAAGTCATATAATGTGACAATGAGAATGAATGATTTAACATGGGTGAGTCTTACAAATGTAATGTTGGGGGGGAAAATCTCAAGTGCATGTTATTAATATATAATTCTATTTATAAAAAGTTCAAAGACTTCCTGGGCAGTTCAGTGGTAAAGAGTCTAGTCCCAACTCAGGAGACATGAGTTTGATCCCTGGTCTGGGAAGATCGCACATGCTACAGAGCAGCTGGGCCTGGGCACCACATTCTACTGAGCCTGTACTCTAGAGGCTAGGAGCCACAACTACTGAGCCTCATGCCCCAACTAGTGAAGGCCGTGCTCCCTAGAGCCTGTGCTCTGCAACAAGAGAAGCCACTGCAATGAGAAGTCTGTGCACCACAACCAGAGTGTAGCTCCTGCTTGCCACAATTAGAGAAAAGCCCGCATAGCAGTGAAGACCCAGGACAGCCAAAAATAAATAAAAATTTAAAGATGAATGGATAAGAAAGCCATGGTACATATACACAATAGAGTATTACTCAGCCCTTAAAAAGAATAAATTTGAATCAGTTCTAATGAGATGGATGAAACTGGAGCCGATTATACAGAGTGAAGTAAGCCAGAAAGAAAAACACCAGTACAGTATACTGAAACATATATATGGAATTTAGAAAGATAGTAATGATGACCCTCTATGTGAGACAACAAAAGAGACACAGAGGTACAGAACAGACTTTTGGACTCTGAGGGAGAGGGAGAGGGTGGGATGATTTGGGAGAATGGCACTGAAACATGTATACTATCATGTAAGAAACGAAGCGCCAGTCTATGTTCAATACAGGATACAGGATGCTTGGGGCTGGTGCACGGGATGATCCAGGGAGATGATATGGGGTGGGAGGTGGGAGGGGCTTTGGCATTGGGAGATTGTGTACACCTGTGGCTGATCCATGTCAATGTATGGCAAAACAAATACAGTACTGTAATGTAGAATAAAGTATTAAAAAAATTAAAAAAATAAATGCTGTAAAAAAATTTTAAAAACCACTTTGATTTAACAGAAAAAAAAAGACGTTCAGAAATTGGCAGACTATAATATTACAAGTCAAGATAGTGGCTACTCTTGGAAGAATAGCAATTAGAGGAGATGGCAGAGATTTTCAGGGCACCGATGATGTTCTGTTTATTGATCTGTGTGTACTTAGGTATCAGTGTTTTGCTTGCAAAGATCCATCAATATGTGCATTCATAGTGTGCATACTGTCCTTTTGTATATTAGACTTTAATGATAGGTTTTATGAAATGCCTTCGTATCTGTTTGTTTCTGACAACTGCAATTTACAGAGGCCACTTTGAAATCTAATGCTACTGACCAACATGCTGCCTGCTTTTTTCCCAAGTGGGAGCTTCCTGTGCATGCAAAGAGCCTCCTTTGAATTGCTCAAAATCTCACTTGAAAAAAAAAAAGCTGCTAATGGTGACAACAAAAATGTTCCCAGGAAACAAACTGACCCCAGTTGAGAACCACTGGCCTAATAGGGCTTAAATGATTTCCCCACCTGTATCCCTTGCCAGCTTCCTCTTTCACCCACTTTCTGCCCCCGACCTGTCAAATCCAACCACCTGGCCTCCTTGGTGTCCTCTGAATACACCAGACACGTTCTCACCTCACTTCTGCACCAGCTGTTTCCTCTGCCTATAACATTCCCCTCTAGGTATCTGGGGTCTCACCCCCTCACTTCCTTCAAGGATATGCCCAGAGGTCACCTTCTCAGTGAGGCTTTCCCTGGCCTTCTTCTGTAAAATTTGAATCCTCTGTACTCTCTGCCTCTCTGCTGCTGCTGCTGCTGCTGCTAAGTCACTTCAGTCGTGTCTGACTCTGTGCGACCCCATGGACTGCAGCCCACCAGGCTCCTCTGTCCACGGGATTTTCCAAGCAAGAGTACTGGAGTGGGGGTGCCATTGCCTACTCTGGACTCTGTCTCTCTAGCTTGCTTTATTTCTATCCAGACCACTTATAACCCAATCATCTAGCATAAAACTTATTTCGTTTGATATCTGTCTCCCTTAAGAAAATATAAGATCCAAAGGGGCAAGAATTTTGTTTTCTTCACTG
Source organism: Nanger dama (assembly GCA_917880005.1). Lineage (NCBI taxonomy): Eukaryota > Metazoa > Chordata > Mammalia > Artiodactyla > Bovidae > Nanger > Nanger dama. Next base: position 3,595,406 of record CAKJTW010000040.1, read on the forward strand.
CTCTGTCCCCTGTGCCTACAACCAGCGCTTGACACACACACATAGACGCTCAATTAAAATTTGTTGAATAAATGAATGAATACAGTCAAGAGCCCAGTTCAGTGTCTGACATGCATATGACATCCAGGTTAATTTAGGATTTAACCACTGTCTTACTGTTCTTCTTGTAACCTCCATCCCCCAAGATTAGGGTATACCCCTCACCTCCACATTGTGCTGTGACTTTGGTCGACTAGCACTCTTGATTGTGACCACTGCCTTCCTCTCCACCTCCTCTGGTCATGCTTAGCCCACCTGCCAGGAGGTTCACCTGTCCCTCCCTCACCTCCACTGCCCTAGGGCAGCTACCTGTCTGGACCACCACCTTCCTGTCCCTAGAGTCTCCCAGGGCTGTGATCCTCTGGTTTCTCTCCTTCCCTCCCTGCCCCTGCACACTGTCCCCATCCCTCCTCTTGTCCCAGCAAACCCTCACCCTGGTACCCTTTCCAGAGGTGGACGCGGTTCTGATCTCCAGCTCTAACACAACCTACTTACGTCCCCAACTCTTTAACTTCCACGTGCCAAAATCTTGGAAAAGTCAAGACGTGACGTCTCTCTTTTCCTCTGTTCATTTACCATGAAACCTGAAATTGTGGCCGGCCTGTCTTTCCATGAAAGGCTGCCTGAGTTTTCTTGCTTCCACTTGACTATAATATGAGCCAGCGTTCAGAGCCACAGAAACTTGACACTGTTCAATAAGCAAGCAGCTGTAAAAGCCAAGAGTCGAGATGCCTCAAGTGAAGGGGAATTGGAGTCAAGGTTGGTCATCATTTTTGTTGCATTAATGTGACAATAGACAGTTTGTTCAGTAGACATCACAATAATGTCAGCAGGGACATCTCTAGATATGGTAGTTAGTTGCCTGTGATAAGAAAGAATCATATAACCAGACACATGATCTTTCTACATAAGGTTTGTTTGTATGCCTGTTGTGGGAAGGCATTTGGGCTAAAATCCAGACACACCCAAAGCACAAACCTAGAAAAATTGGCAAAGCAACACTTTAAATTTTTACCTAGAAACAGATCTGTGGACAGAATCTCAAAGTGCTCAATAAACAAAACAACTGATTGAACCATAATGCATTTGCCTGTGTTAAAACGGAAGATCATTTATCAAACTGTCCACAGAATCCGTGATTTGAACTGACACTGATGGCATAAACAGATAATCAGGATTTTGAGAATTTCATGGCTAGCTCAAGGAATTCAAGGACACTAGTTGAAAAGATGATTATGATTTGGTTTCTGGACACCTGGCCATGGGATCCAGCCAACCCTCCTCTCTCTTCCCATGCTGACTTCTAACAGTTTTCCTATGAGCTAGCAAGGAAGGAGCTGACAGATAAGTCCTCCATGCCCTTGAACTTTTCAATGCCTGAGTGCTATGGGGGAAGACAGCCATTTATCACCTGTACAATGGCCAGGAGGCTGCAGGGGCAAGACAAGAGTCTGGTTTCCTGGTTGGTTCTTTGTTTTCTATAATGGTCTGAAAATGATAAATACACTTGTTATCTTATCAGCCCTACCAAGGAGGAAATGTGACATGGGAAAGGGCAGAAATAGCTCAATCTGCATGATCACACAAGTTATGTATGGATTATATGCATCAGATCTATTTCTCTACAGTCAGATGTTGAAATATTGAGTGCCAAGTTTGTCAAGATCTGCATAGCGTTTAATAGTCTTCCTAAATAGACCTCATTTTATTAATTGCACTCCCTTTACATTTGAACTTTAAGAAAGAAAAGTGACAGTTACGTTTTTCTTTTTCTAAAAAATGAAGCCATATTTTAAAAAAATCTCATGTTTGGAATTTCCCAAGTCTCTGGTTAAATGCCCAAATATCTAGATCTTGGCAGAGTTCCAAGTCATCTCAGAAATGACTCCACAGTACTTCAGTGAATGGTGACATAATGCAAAACATGTTGAGCCTGTGTTGAGTCATTAATTAGTGACATTTATTGAACACTCATTGTATACAAGGCATCATATTAATGCAATATACAAACAAAAATATGAGAAAGGGAGTCTATACTAAGGCAATAAGTAAAGGATGCCTTTTTTAGATAAAAGGTATAGGATAATGGAGAAACAACTTTATTTATGAGCCTCCTTACCTTAACATTGTTCCCTGATAATAAATAAGTGAAAATATGAACTATAAATAGAGAGACACAGCAAACTCCAAACCTGTTTTTGTCAAGAAACTTGATGTGAAACCTCTTGGCTAACATTCATAAGTGAGTCAGTAAAGGCCATAATGAAGACCGAATTGCTTTTCTCTGTGATATTTTGAGAACTCTGTAGAAAACAGCTCTGATTTCAGCCTTTTAATAATTGACTTAAGGGACAAAAGGTTGCCAGCACTTTTTACCCTTAACTTTATGCATCTATAGAAAATCTGGCCCTCATGGAAACTAAATAATTATGAATTTCAAGTAAGATTAATAGGTATGCAGGCTCAACATATCTAGTGGGAAAAAAATTCATTAACATGCAACCTTGAAGCAGAAAGCACGGGTTCCTATGACTGCAATTAAACCTAGCTGAAGTCTATAACATTGGGTTCCTTGCAGATATTTTCCAAGAAGGAATAGGCAGTTTGCTTAATTCAGACACTTTGGAATATAATTGCTTGCTTTGTTCATTTTAGGGAAAAAAAATCCTCTTTTCGGGAAAGGAGAATTCAGTGTGTGAGTTTCCTTCCCTGTCAGATTGCTGATCCAGAGCAGAAGTGTCATCAGCTACAGTAGACAGATTGAATTTTCCCTGCCCTCTCTTCATTGGCCCCTTTCTGCTGGGAATAACATGAACCTTTTTCCTTTTGGGAAACCTTTGTGATTCAGTAGCTGTAACCCATTCCTGTCTCCAGAGATGAACGCAGGGCTCAAAAGGCCAATTTCTGGCCTCAGTGATTGAGTCAAAGATTGGCCTTGACCCAAGCCAGACCGATGATGCCTGCCCAGTTTGGGGATAACTAAATTGGTGGCCGCCATCTTGCTTCTCATTGGAGAATCTTCCTGAGAGAAAAGCTAGCACAAAAGAAAGCAGAGCTGCAAGATGGAAAACAAAACAAAACAAAATATACTTGAAACCATCTTTTAGAAGATATTTTGGCCATGCCATGAGACATATGGGATATAATTTCCCAGACCAGAGATCAATCCACATCCCTGCATTGGAAGCCTGGACTTTGAACTACTGGATCACCAGGGAAGTCCCTTGAAGTTGTCTTCTGAGCATCTATATCCAGCTATAGGTGAAGCCTTGATTCTGGCTAACTGATATTCTTAACTCTGTTCCTTACCTGCTCAGGTTTGGGACTTCTACTTGATCCCATCCTGCCAAACTTCTTTGGTACAAATTACCTGCCTAGACTCCACTCTCGGCCCCCAATACTCCAGCTAGCACCCTGGAGACCCACCTCCAGAGTCTTCCTCCCATGAGAACCTGCACACCACCCTCATTTTGCCCTCTCACGTACAACCTCCCCCACTCCCAACTATCCCATAGCTAGGTCTGGCCTCCAGTTTTAACATGTCCAGCTTGTTCAACCAGCAACTAAATTCATTCTCTCAAAACCACGCACATTTAATTCTGTAACCAATAAATCTATTTTGCTTTGGGTGGTTCCAATTCAGTTTCTGTCACTTGCAACTGAATGTCCTTAATCATCATAGATGGCAGATAATTTTTTTCAAGCATGTTGGTTATTTTGGAAGAGTCAAGGGGCATTCAGAATCAGGTTTTTGACTGTGATAGGCATTCAAGCAGAGAGTACCACTGTGTGCGTGAAAAATTTTGTGGTCAAATATAATGACATATAATTAATATGAACTAAAATGTGAAACTAATTATACATGCTTCTAGTAATTCCAAAGAGGAGTCTCCATGGTGCCTCTTTAAATTGAAATGGTATTCAAATACATGTTATCATAAGATTAGTAAATAAGTGAATAGCTTTAGAGTAACACACTCAAGTATGGCTGACAGGCCACCTGTACTGGTAATTTCTTGGGAGGATGGTTTAAAATTCAGATTCCTTGGACCCATTCCAATCTCATTGAATCAGCATCTCTGGGAACTGGATGTGAGAATGTTCATTTTGGATAAAATTCCAGGGTATTTTCTAGGCATACAAGAGTTTGAGCACAATTTGTTTCTAAATCATGCTTCATATATATATATATATTAGGAAACCTTCAAGTGACATTGTCTGAATCTAATGAATACTAAGAACATCTCATTATTGATAAAAGTGAAGCTGAATTGGCACACCTATAAAAAGCAGTAAGGTTCAGGTAACTTATAAAGGCTTAGAGGCAGGATATAGTCAGCTCAGGCTAAGTTCTCTGTGGTAGTTCAGTTCAGTCACTCCAGTTCAGTTGTATCTCTCTTTGCGACCCCATGAACCGCAGCATGCCAGGCCTCCCTGTCCATCACCAACTCCAGCAGTTTACCCTAACTCATGTCCATTGAGTCGGTGATGGCATCCAACCATCTCATCCTCTGTCGTCCCCTTCTACTCCTGCCCTTAATCTTTCCCACCATCAGAGTCTTTTCAAATGAGTCAGCTCGTCGCATGAGGTGGCCAAAATATTGGAGTTTCAGCTTCAACATCAGTCCTTCCGATGAACGCCCAGGACTGATCTCCTTTAGGATGGACTGTTTGCATCTCCTTGCAGTCCAAGGGACTCTCAAGAGTCTTCTCCAACACCACAATTCAAAAGCATCAATTCTTCGTTGCTCAGCTTTCTTTATAGTCCAACACTTACATCCATACATGACTAGTGGAAAAACCATAGCCTTGACTAGATGGACCTTTGTTGACAAAGTAATGTCTCTGCTTTTTAATATGATGCCCAAGTTGGTCATAACTTCCCTTCCAAGTAGTAGGCATCTTTTAATTTGATGGCTGCAATCACCATCTGCAGTGATTTTGGAGCCCAGAAAAATAAAGTCAGCCATTGTTTCCACTGTTTCCCTATCTATTTGCCATGAAGTGATGGGACCAGATGCCATGATCTTTGTTTTCTGAATGTTGAGCTTTAAACCAACTTTTTCGCTTTCCTCTTTCACTTTCATCAAGAGGCTCTTTAGTTCTTCTTCACTTTCTGCCATAAGGGTGGTGTCATCTGCATAGCTGAGGTTATTGATATTTCTCCTGACAATCTTGATTCCAGCTTGTGCTTCTTCCAGCCCAGCATTTCTCATGATGTACTCTGCATATAAGTTACAATGCAGAGTGACAATATACAGCCTTGACGTACTCCTTTTCCTGTTTGGAACCAATCTGTTGTTCCATGTCCAGTTCTAACTGTTGCTTCCTGACCTGCATAAATGTTTCTCAAGAGGCAGGTCAGGTGGTTTGGTATTCCTATCTCTTTCAGAATTTTCCACAGTTTATTGTAATCCACACAGTCAAAGGCTTTGGCATAGTCAATAAAGCAGAAATAGATGTTTTTCTGGAACTCTCTTGCTTTTTCCATGATCCAGTGGATGTTGGCAATTTGATCTCTGGTTCCTCTGCCTTTTCTAAAACTAGCTTGACCATCTGGAAGTTCACGGTTCACGTATTGCTGAAGCCTGGCTTGGAGAATTTTGAGCATTACTTTGCTAGCGTGGGAGATGAGTGCAATTGTGCAGTAGTTTGAACATTCTTTGGCATTGTCTTTCCTTGGGATTGGAATGAAAACTGACCTTTTCCAGTCCTGTGGTCACTGCTGAGTTTTCCAAATTTGCTAACATATTGAGTGTAGCACTTTCACAGCATCATCTTCCAGGATTTGAAACAGCTCAGCTGGAATTCCATCACCCCCCACTAGCTTTGTTCATAGTGATGCTTCCTAAGGCCCACTTCACATTCCTAAGGACTCCACTCCAATTCCTAAGGACTTCACATTCCAGGATGTCTGGCTCTAGGTGAGTGATTACACCATCGTGATTATCTGGTTCGTGAAGATCTTTTTTGCATAGTTCTTGTGTGTATTCTTGCCACCTCTTGTTAATATCTTCTGCTTCTGTTAGGTCCCTACCATTTCTGTCCTTTATCAAGCCCATCTTTGCATGAAATGTTCCCTTGGTATCTCTAATTTTCTTGAAGAGATCTCTAGTCTTTCCCATTCTATTATTTTCCTCTATTTCTTTGCATTGACTGCTGAAGGAGACTTTCTTATCTCTCCTTGCTGTTTTTTGGAACGCCACATTCAAATGGGTATATCTTTCCTTTCCTCCTTTGCTTTTTTACTTTTCTTTTCACAGCTAGTTGTAAGGCTTCCCCAGACAGCCATTTTGCTTTTTTGCATTTCTTTTCCATGGGGATGGTCTTGATCCCTGTCTCCTATACAATGTCACAAAACTCTGTCCATAGTTCATCAGGCACTTTATCTATCAGATATAGTCCCTTAAATCTATTTCTCACTTCCACTGTATAATCAGAAGGGATTTGGTTTAGGTCATACCTGAATGGTCTAGTGGTTTTCCCCACTTTCTTCAATTTAAGTCTGAATTTGGCAATAAAGAGTTCATGATCTGAGCCACAGTCAGCTCCTGGTCTTGCTTTTGCTGACCGTATAGAGCTTCTCCATCTTTGGCTACAAAGAATATAGTTAATCTGATTTCAGTTTTGGCCATCTGGTGATGTCCATGTGTAGAGTCTTTTCTTGTCTTGTTAGAAGAGGTGCTTGCTATGACCAGTGTGTTCTCTTGGCAAAACTCTATTAGCCTTTGCCCTGCTTCATTCTGTACTCCAAGGCCAAATTTGCCTGTTATTCCAGGTGTTTCTTGACTTCCTACTTTTGCATTCCAGTCCCCAAAATGAAAAGAACATCTTTTCTGGGTGTTAGTTCTAAAAGGTCTTGAAGGTCTTCATAGAACTCTTCAATTTCAGCTTCTTCAGTGTTACTAGTCAGGGCATAGAATTAGATTATCATGATATTGAATGGTTTGCCTTGGAAGCAAACAGAGATCATTCTGTCATTTTTGAAAATTTCTGTTGTAACAAGTGGCCTAAAATATTAATGGCTTACAACATCAAAGGTTGATTTTTTATGTATTTACATATCCATCACAGAACACTCCAGAACTCATGACTATTGGAACCATCTCTCTCTGGGATGTAGCTGGTCCTGTAATAGAGGGTAAAGGGAACAGGGGGCGCTCAGGTTGACTCTTAAAGTCTCTGCTCAGAAGTGATACATGTTACTTGCAGCCATATTCCATTGACCAAAGCAGGTCACATCACTGTTCTTGTATTCAGTGAAGTAGGGAGGGATAATCCTATAGAAAAGGATACTAAAGGGAAGAGCAGCAAACATTTTGAATGGAAATATAGTCTACTGCATAGGACATTCGATCAAGAAGGTTATGAGCTCTTGAAAAACATTGGGGGCCTATGGTCAGATAAGTTTGGGGACTGCTGCTTATTCTAGCCGTTTCTGGAGCTGCACAATGTAACCCAGCATATTAAAGGCTCTCAGAAGTCCTGCAATAGAACACAACTAATATTATTAACCCCAAGTTTCCAAGCTTTGTTTCCATGGTGTTTTCAAACACCACCTCAACACATGTCAACAATTTGACATTGGACAAAGACATCATTTGTGCTGTAGACAAAACAATATTTTCTTCTTCTACAACTACAAAGCAGGCATATGGGATATTCCTAGTATAATATTGCATAATAAATTTTGTGTAGCTTCAAGCTATTCATGTGTTTTTAAAAATTCTGATATTCCACTAAGTCATCAAAAAGCCTGGGGAACTCTATGCAGATATCTTTCTTGTTATTCTAACTAGTTAAAGTCTGTTGAAATTTAGTAGCATTATTAGAGAGCACTTAAGAAGTAAATCTAATAAACCAGTTCTTCCAGGTATGATGAGAGTATTCCAAAAAGATTTTACTTTAAAATCTTCCTCATTACCATGTTTGGGATTAGGCAATTCCTGTAAATTGAAGCAATGCACTTTTTCCCCCATTTATGGGAACTTGTCATTTTACAAGTTGATCAGCAGTTCTGTAGTTACAATAAACATGAAAGTACTCAAATCTATCAGCATCATGATGAGGGAGGTCATTTCGTACTTTTGTCTATCTCCACCCAACACATCCTTGTATCCCTGCTGGGATGCTGGTGATGTACAATGTTTTCGCTGCTGTGTAAGTAGAGGGTGTTGTTTCTCAAGTTACTATGTGGCTAGAGCATGCCACAAACAGAGGTGGTTGTGGTCATTGCCCAGTTTTTCCATGGTTAAGTCACTGCTGGTGACACCATTTTTGAAAACCCATGCTCTGTTCTCTGATGCTTTCCTCTGCTCTATCACTGCCTCTCACTCTTTCCCTGGCTCCTCTTCGTGATCTATTCATCGCATAATGGAGTTCTTCTGATTAGTCCCTTGACCTTTTCTCAACTCACTCTGCATATGCCTGCCAATGTGAATGAGTCCACTTTCTAGGCTTGGGCCCCACCTGGATCTATCTCAGCTGTTCAGTCTGTCTGATTCTTTGCAACCCCATGGACTTCCCACCAGGCTCCTCTGTCCATGGAATTCTCCAAGCAAGAAGACTGGAGTGGGTTGCCATCTCCTCTTCTAGAGGATCTTCCTGACCCAGGGATTGAACCTGGGTCTCCTGCATTGGCAGGCAGGTTCTTTGTCATCTGAACGATTGGAGATACCTCCCTCCCTGAGCTTTGGAGTCATATTCTAATTGCCTAGAGATGGTCTCCACTTGGTGCTGCATATCTGCCTCAAAGTGAATGTATCCCAAGCAAAACTCTTCATTTTCTTCCTAAACTTTTTCTAATATTCCGTTTCCCATTCATTGTTTCATTACTTATTTAGTCTACTGATTAAGAATGGGACATTATCTCTGACCCCTCCATTTCTTCTACCCAAGACTCCAACTCATGCCCATATTCAGTGCAATATTAGAAGTATGAGACTTGAGACTTCCTCTCTGTGTACTTCCTCTCCATGTACTGTCTTGATTCAGATGCCGATCCCATCTGCTTGTATACTGAGAGTGTGGTATCGTGGTGAAAAGTATGGGCTCTGGCATCCAGACTGTTTGGAATGGAATTCTGACTTTAAGCACTTCTTATAGACTGATGAAGCCAAGTTATTTAACCTCCCTGGGCCTGAGTTTCCTCTTCTACAAAGAAGGATCATTATGTCCTGCTGTGCTCAGCCGCTCATTCATGTCTGACTCTTTGTGACCTCATGGACTGTACCTCGCTAGGTTCCTCTGTCCGTGGAATTTTCTAGGCAAGAATGCTAGATCAGTTGCCATTTCCTACTCCAGGGGACCTTTCCTACTCAAGCATCAAACCCGCATCTCCTGCATTGGCAGGCAAGTTCTTTACCACTGTGCCACTGGGAAGCATAAGGATCCTTCTAGTCACTAAATGGGGCTGTTGGGAGGATTACTTTGGTAAATACATAAGAAATGTCCAACACATTATAAATGCACATTGAGTGTTAGTTACTAGTAGCATAACAACATCTTGGCTCATTTCACTTGTTCTAATATTTTTCTGTTCTCATTAGAATCACCTTCCTAAGAGATAAATCTTATTATGTCACTCCTTACCTTCTACTGACTTTCTACCATTTAAAGGATAAAGTTAACTTTCCTAGTAGGACATGTAAGACCCTTCAAAAATCTCTTCCTAACTGCCCTTTGGGGTTTATTTCTGGCCACATGAGGCTTTAAATGCCGGGTCCATGCTAAACTTCTCACCACTTCTCACTCTACATCCATTGATACTGCTGCACCTTTCCAGGTACTGCTTCCATGCCTGTCAGCTTTCCAAAGTTGTGCTGCTTTAATGACTATCCCCAGGTCTCAATGGTTTTCAACAACATAAATTTACTTCTTGCTTAAATTATAGGCTGTCTGCAGGGCAGCTTCAGCTCTACTCCAGAAGTCTCCTTTACTCTGAGATCTACACTGAATAAGCAGTCCCTTTCTGAAAATGGCTCTTCATGTGGCAGAAGGGAAAGAGTGACCTTGGAATGTTATGACAGATCTTAAAGGTTTTGTTCAGAAATTGCACAAAACACTTCTATGCAGATTTTATTGGCCAAAGTAAGTAACTTGGCTAAGCATGACCTTAATTAGGGTGGGGAGATACAAGCTCTCCTGTCCCTACATATCTCTCCCTATATTAGGAAGAAGAAACTAACAAAGAAGCAACAATATAGTCTCCCAACATTCCCTATATTTGAAACACCGTCACATGTCCCTGCTTTCCACATTTTTCAAAATCTTCTAAGCCTTGTTATCACTTCCCTTACGGAATTTTTCTGTTGGCACCAGACAGCTCATTTCTCATCATTCTCTGAGGACTCCGGCCCCATTTTTAATAAAGTGCTTGTCAAGCTGTTATTAAAAGTATGTGTTTACATCCCCTTTTCTCTCATGGGCAAAGACTACAACTCTTAATTTCTCTATCCCTGGCTCTAAGCATCCTAGGACTCAGAACATGTCAACAGAATGAATGAATGAGGCAGTTTGTTGCTTGGCCATTTATAGGCAAGGTTGGTTAAGCTTTTCTGCTAATACGCAGTGGGAGGTGGCCAAGTAACTGAGTAACTCCTTTATGCAGGCAGAAAGGAGACTTAAAGACCAGTGAAAAACACATGTGCTTTTTCCCTCCATGCCCACCAAATATCATGTCATTTTCTTATTTTGCCCTTTCCATGGCTTTGTACCAAGACAAAATGCTTCGGAAATATACTATCTGTGCATGTAGCCTTGTGAATTTATACACATGAAATATTCAAACAAAGCAGATTGTGCCTATATAGTTTGCTAAAACTTTGTTTCAAATCCAGTTATCTACTGAAAAGACTGTACCGGTAAAACTGTCTTGATGAACTATCAATAAGTCTTATCTTTGGCAGCTTTTTGGGAAGATACTAAATCAAATTGGCAAAGTATTCAGTCTTACCTCCTAAGTATTGCAGACTCATTCTCTGTCGTCTCTCTCCTCTGGCACCGTCTTAGTTCAGGTTCTTATCACTCCTTGCACACATGCGTACTAAGTTGCTTCAGTCATACCTGACTCTTTGCATCCCTATCGACTATAGCCCATCAGGCTCCTCTGTCTATGGGGTTCTCCAAGCAAGAATACTGGAGTGGGTTGCCATTTCCCCTTGCAGGGGATCTTCCCAGCCCAGGGATTGAACTAGCATCTTGTATGTATCCTACATCGACAAGCAGGCTCTTTACTACTAAGCCACCTGGGAAGCCCTTGTCACTCCCTACCTGCACTTTTACTACAAACTCCTTCTTGGTTTCTCTCTGCCCAGAATACCCTCCGCTAATCAAGCATGACTTAATTGATGAAGGATGCATTTTCGTTAGGCATCACCTTCCTTCCACACTCTCTCCAATGCTCTCACTTTCAGTTCAGTTCAGTTCAGTTCAGTTGCTCAGTCGTGTCCGACTCTTTGCGACCCCATGAACTGCAGCGTGCTAGGCCTCCTTGTCCATCACCAGCTCCCGGAGCTTACCCAAACTCATGTCCATTGAGTCGGTGATGCCATTCAACCATCTCATCCTCTGTCGTCCCCTTCTCCTCCTGCTCTCAGTCTTTCCCACCATCAGAGTCTTTTGAAATGTCAGCCTTTCACATCTGGTGGCCAAAATATTAGAGTTTCAGCTTCAACATCAGCCCTTTGTTTATATGTCCTCCAATAGGGTTAAGTCTTCTCCCCGTATATCTTTTTATCATCATGTTTTATCACATCACATTGTAATTGTTTGTTTGTATGTCTGTTTCTTCTTAATGGAATAAGAGTTTTCTGAGAGTAAGCTTTGTGGTGCAAGATTCATCTCTTAATCAGAGCAAAGCGCCTTTGAACAATTAATGATTGGTACACTGAGGTCCCCTTGAACTGAAGGCAAAAATCACAGCTTACACATTTTGTGGTAAATAATACAGTACAATTGAAAGGAGATTTTGATCTGGGCTTTTAATGTGTGATTTTCATGATTCATGAAGAATGCAGTGTTTATGTTTTGATTTAATTTTAATTTTTATATATAGGCTCTGTGCAAAACTTTTGGAAATGAACTAATTCTCATGAGAATTTCAGTAGACTAAGAAAAAGTCTATAAAAATTACCCTTCATAAAACCTTGTATGGCTAAAGAAAATTTAGAAGATACAATGCCTCTTTATTATCCTTGCCACTGAAAAACAAAAATGAAATTTTTACTGAGATATAAAAACTAAAGAAAGAAAGAGAATTTAAGCTATGTGTGCCTTAGAAAAACAGTATGACATGCTAATTTGGCCAGATGTCTTGAAAGAAAAGAAGCCAAGCGCAAATTACGTTTATCTAATTTAGCTCGAGAATGAAATTTTCAGTTTTGGTAACTCTAACACATGTTATGTAAGAGACCATGAGTATAAGAGGGAGAGAAAAAGGGCGAAAAAAGTTGTAATTAAAGTAAATCTTCCCAGAACCCTGGATTGCACCAGGAACATGGCCAGAATAAGCAAGGCTACTGACTTCTGCCAGGGTCATGTTTAGAGGTTACTTTATCATAGCCCTTGCTCAAAAAACATAATTTGAGCAAAGAAGGGTTCCCAATGTTCAGTGATCTCCATGTGCTTCCCATTAGGGTCGGAAGAAGAAATGCTGTGGTGTCTTCCGCAAAGGGAATGGAATGGGAGCTTTCAGATCTCTTTCCGACTTGGCAAGAGATGCCAGTCTGGACATCAGGAAGGCCCAGCTATTTCTAGAGTACAGGGGCACACAGCCACAGCGACACCTAGGAACCACTGCAAATAGTTACTCACTTACTCCTTTTCCAGGCAGGAAAGCATCTAGTTCAACTCAGAGTTGCTATCTACCTGAATCTAAACAACATTATGATTTTTGAAGTCTAAGTTAAGAGCAAAATATTATTAGTGATTTCCTTTGCTGGCTTAAGCTCAGATTTGGAAGCCCCCTGAAATGGCCTGTCAAACCTTCACTCATTCACCCAGTCCCTACCAAGAGAGAAGGATGGATCACATAGGCCAATTAAAACATTTTCCCACCTCCCATCAGCAACCAGGATAGTGTGAGGCCAAACCAAGGGAAGCATTATGGCCAGTTGCTTATCCAATATCCACTTCCCTCTTTTTCCTCACTTAACACTTGTCCAGCTAAATATTCTCTTTTTCAGACAATAAAACACAAGGAGATGTTTGCCTGGGAGTTCTGATAAAGCCTTCGCCTTCCTGTTAGAAGGAGACAGAGATAACATTCTCTTCCTGCTTTCATAGCACGTATGATGTCAACTACAGCAAACATCTTGGAACATCTTGAAACATGAGGCTCTAAGGATAACAGAGCAGAAAGATAGAATGACCAGGGTACATCACGGCATTATGAACTATAAACAACTCCAGCAATCACTTAACTCTGGATTTTTGTAATGAGTGAATCCCCTATTCATTGAAGCTACTATGGCTTGGGTTTTCTGTCTACGATATCTCTAACTCTATATACCAAGTCTATTAACAGAAGCTTAATTAGGGACTCTCAGAAGAAAGCCAGTCTCAGGCTATTAGCAGTAGAGAGATAACAGTTTAGAAGAGGTAGAAGTTAGTCAGGTTTCACTCTCCATTTCCAAATGTCCCTTCATTTCCCCTGCAACATCCTCATGAAATTTTGGACCAGTCATCTTGCTCGTGCTTAGTTGCTCAGTGGTATCTAACTCTTTGTAACGCTATGGACTGAGGCCCATCAGGCTCCTCTGTCCATGGGTTTTTCCAGGAAATAATTCTGGAGTAGGTTGCCCTTTCCTCCTCCAGAAAATCTTCCTGACGCAGGGAGGGAACCCACATCTCCTGCATCTCCTGCATGGGCAGGTAGATTCTTTACTACTGAGCCACCTGAGAAGCCCCAGATCAGTCATAGAAGATGGAATTAATAGTTCCCATTTTAAAATATCAGTCCTGATATATGATGTACCAATATTATGACTTCATTGCTTTGAATCATAAAGTTTCTTCCAGTACTAAGAATCATTAGCATCTATCCTGCCCTTTTAGATTTCAGCAGAGTTTGTAACTTAAGAGGCTTAGTTGACTGAAAATAATACAACCCACTCCAGTATTCTTGCCTGGAGAATCCCATGGATGGAGGAGGTTGGTGGGCTAGAGTCCACGGGTTGCAAAGAGTCAGACACGACAGGGCAACTTCACTTACACTTATTTATAATTTTAAATAAAAGAAGATATGGCTTTATCCCATAAAATTTTACATAATCTCTTTTAGGAAAACTTTATCTTTAAATTCCAGTGGAAGGTACAGTTTGACCCTTTTATTACTCAAGTTTAAGATTCAGGTATAAGACTTTCATGTGGATTCTATAATTATCTTTTGCAAATTATGTTTTTATATGATATTCATTGCTATCATTTCCCAAGTGCTAACATGTAGGTTTCTATAGGCATAGATCATATTTCTGTGTTTTTTTTATTTAAAAACTGGTAACATCTGGTTGATGGACTGGGTTATGGATGTGTGCACCTGGAGTACAGCCAGGCCCAGGCAAACATACAATTACACTCGATCCATCACATCAAAGCCATTTTCTATCCTGGCTCTAATTTTGGTTTGGCACATTGTTTCATCTTGTTCTGCTCCAAAAGTCTGCAATAGTATTGAAAAAAATGGATAGAAATGGGCAACTTGCTAATCTGCGTTTAACTCTCCCAATTGGAGAGGTGCCCACCGAAGAATTTAGAAATGAAACAAATTCATCACTTAAACATTTCTATTAATGATAATAGCCACCATTGGCTGAGATATTTACCAGGTGCTGAGAGAGGTTCTGAACTCTGTGCAGACATCTGGCCCCCACACGTCTGGGAGCAGAAATCAGTCTTCCGACACAAAGTCCTTCACGCTTCCAGTCAGTGCATGTTACAAGCAGCCTCTGGGCTGGACTCTGGGACTGCAGTAGAGAAAAAGGCAAACCTGCCGCTCTCCACTCCATGCTGGGCACCACTTTCTGCATATACACAGATGTCTCATGCAGTCCAATGGAGGGCTGGGGGAAGAAATATCCCAGTGCAACAAGAGGGAAACTAGGAGCATTAGAGGAGGACAGGAGGTAAAATCTTGCTGAGAAAATGATATTTAAACCTAGACATTCAGGGTTACTCACTTAACGGGAGAAGAGGTACTGGCACTGGGGATGAACTGCTTCCAGGCAGATGAGACAAGACACGGTTGGATAACACAGAGTCAAGAAAGGGCCAGAGAGCACTTTTGGGGGACTGAAAAGGGGCACTGCTGGGGGAGCTAAGAGAACCAGGGACAGATGTGAGAGGGACGCTACTTTGTGGGAGCATGTCTGTGACTTTATCCTAAAGGCAAAGTGAAGCCATCTAGAGTGGTAATTGTCACAGTTTTGTGTGAGTGTGAATGTTTGTGTGTGTGTGTGTGTGTGTGTGTGTAGAAGGAGGAGTAAAGACCATAAGGTGAGTAGGGAGAAGAATAATCAGATTTAAATGCAGATTCAGAGAAATTCCCACCTTTGTCCAAAGTCACTCCAAAGCTAGAATCTGATCTCAGTGTGCTTGATTCCCACCCTTTGCTCTTTACCCATCATTCTCTACCATCTTCTAACTTTACCAGCTCTCTGCTAGTCAGGGTGTGTGCATGCTCAGTTGATCAGTCTTGTTCAACTCTTTGTGACCCCATGGACTGTAGCCCGCCAGGCTCCACTGTTCATGGGATTCTCCAGGCAAGAATACTGAAATGGGTAGCCATTCCCTTTTCCAGGGGATTGTCCCCACCCAGGGATGGAACCCTTGTATTGTAGGCAGATTCTTTACCATTTGAGCCACTAGGAAAGCCAACATAACTAACTCCAGTTAGCCCCCTTGGTTTTAAGTATTTTTAACTAAACTTATTGTTATAAAGCCCCATAAAAGTCATTACCTCATAGGAAAAAAGAAAGGATTTTCAATTCTTGCTAAATCCCAAAATACATTTTTAACTTTCCATTTTTTTTCTTTTAAGTTAGAAGTTGTATCCACTTAGAATTGTTAGTAGGACATATGATTTTGCTCAGTCAAATAAGGAATAAAATATAAAATTCAGAGGTAATATTTGCTTAGGTCTTTGAGTACCTTTTTTAAAAGGCCTTAGATCCCTGAGGATTAATCAAGCACCTCTCAGATTTTGTCTTTCAAAGCTCAAGAAAGGAATGGCTTCTAATAGGATAAAAGGTATATTAAGACCTGAACTGGGGAACTTGCCTGAATGTTTTTCTTTAGAACTAGGTTTGCTTTGGAAAACTTTATAAAATGTTCCAAGCTTTTCACTTTGTTTTCCAGATTATTTACCCAGTCTAAACCATCTGTCTATAGGTTAGCAATATTTTTATATACTCTATTTATCAGAATTAAATGGATCAGATTATGTACATATTTCTTAGTATTAATTTAAACTGAGGAGATCTATGATACTACTGTAATTTATCACAATTATGTTCTTTAGAATACTGCCTTCTTAAAGTGTCGAGCTAACCCCTCCCCCATTTTTTTACAAGTACTGATCTTGCTAGATCATGTTTAAACCTGAACTAGTAATGCATAGTGTTATACTTCAAAGAACCATAAATCTTAAAGTACATGCTCCTTAATCATAAAAAAGAATAAAATGGATCAAAATGATTTTGCTTATTAAAAATAATTAGATTTTTAACAACAGTCAGTTCTCAAACAAGTGAAATTGAATCCCACATTGTATAGGAAAAAGCTTGTTCTTAAAATGCCATACAATTTAAAACTGGTGTCATTAAATCTAGCAAATTAGGGGAGAGAGTAAGGATAAGATTTGCCTTATTTGATTAAAGAACACTTTGTAGAAAATATTGGAATGAAATTACAGCATGATTCAGATTTTACTTATGAATTGCAATAGAGGTCAGAAGGAAAAAGAAAGTGTGTGTGCGTGTGTTTGTGTCCTTCCCCGCCCCTCCTTTGTCCTCAGGCAGGATGTAGCCCCACCATTTAAAAACGGGGTCCCTAGGGAAAGGAAAAAGCCCTTAGCTAAATCTTCCAGATCAACGTGGAAAGTCAGAATGACTACGGTGGAGGTGGTAAAATTTGTTCTTTTCACAATTTAGAAACTCTCTTCTCTTAATTAGAACTTTGCATGTTTTTCTCATTTAATTTTCAAAAGCCCAGAGGTGGATCACATATTGATTAGTACCATCTGATATTATTCTGAGACACATTCCATCCAGTAACTTACCTTGTGGATGGTTAAGTGACTTTACTAAGTGGCTTAGTAAAGGCAAGATCTAGAATTAGTTTCAAGTATTGTTTCTTATTTTCCCTTTCTGTCCTAAATACAAAGATGCAGACTTTTATTGCCTACCTTCTGGCGATAAATTATTTCCATGAGAGAACAGATTGTTAAAAAGGATCCTTTAACTCTGGTGGGTAGAGACAGATCCTGTAGGGGGAGGCTGATTTGCAAGCTGGGGACTTTCTGGGACGATTGGTCAAATAGAGATGAGAGGAGGGTATTGGAGGTGAGAGAGGAATGACGTGATGTAGGGAGGTGAATTATTTTGTAACTTTTCCTTGGACCCTAAAGACCCATGTACCATTGTGAACAGCATTTTGGTGTTTCTTTGACATGATGTCTCCACCCTTGTGCTGGGCATAGCATACAAAGGGAGAGCAGCCATCCTATTATAGTAATACACAGAACTGGGGATCTGCATATACATGCTACTTCAAAGGGGAAAACACTTTCAATAATGATAGCAAATAGGAAGAAGAAATGTCATTTATGAGGTACTTATTACACATCAACTATCATCATCATTAAAAATTATTAACATTTATTGGGTTTTATGTACCAGACACTATTCTAAGATCTTTGCATATATCGTCTCACTTAATTCCCATAATTACTCAATCAAGTAGATACCATCACTATCTTCCTTTAGAGAAGAAGAAACAAAGACACAGGCAGGAAAGCTACTTGTTCAAGAACCCAGGAGCCAAGCCCAGGGATCTGACTCCAGGGACCCCAGATGATTTACATGTTTCATTCAAAAGATCTGTGTTTACTCCATCTCCCATGCCAGACTCTGAGCAAAGCTGACACAATCCCTGCTCTCTTGGAACTTACGTTTTAGCAGGGGAGAGACAGTAGGCAAGTGATGATATCAACAAATGGGTCACTGCAATGGCGCTAAAGCCTCTGAAGTGTTTAGACAGTGCTATGCCCTGGTCTCCTGTAGTCATCATGACACTGTTATTCCTATTCTTCACCGCAGAAGCAAGGTTTAGGCAGAGAAAGAAAACATACTTGAGCACTTGGCTGAGGACAATTGACTCAAACTTTCCCAAGTTAGGAATCAATTATTTTACTCAGGGGTATGTCACATTTAGTGGCCATTAGCAAATCATTTAACTTGGAACCCTAAATGGTAATTACATGCACATTAAGAGTTCCAGAACATGAGTTTTACTTTAGCACAACTCACCCTATTTTTAAATGCAGAGACTTCCTACTGCTTATATAACAGAGAGACCAGGCATTTAACTGACCGCTCACGTGGGCATGCAGGCAAGGCAGACTCAGCCAGGGAGGCCGCGCTTATATGCAACTTTTCATCTGTTTTGTGGAATGTAGGCTTTGGATGAAAGACTGTGTTTATCTCTGTCCAAAGCACTGGAAATAAAAGGTCTGTGCAGATGTTTTAAGGACATCGTATAGACTATTCACAAACTTTTGTGGTCAGTTGAGCCACTAGAGTCAGGACCAATGACTCACTCTGAACCGGGTTCCGTTGGTTCTTAAAATATTATTTCAGTCTTGTCCTTAGCAAAGTTAACGTGTTCATCATCGACAGGGCTAGTAGGGAAGCGGGTGGTGGGGGTGAGATTGTGTGAAATATTCCATGTGATCACAGCCTGTTTCCAGTGCCCTAGTCATTCCCAGGCTACTATTGACCCAAGGAACATCTTAATGTGGGAGGCAGGTCAAACCAGAGTCTCTGGTTCAGATCCTTCATTCTATGAAGGAGAAAGCTGAGCCTCCAGTATGACCAAGGTTATGGGTCTGCTGGTGGCACAAAAAGCCAGCCTCCTGAGAACCCCAGCCACAACTCCTGACTCACACCATGCTGACTCCGAGACGAAACTCTTAATTCCCTTTATTTCCTTTGATGTTATTGCTTCTTCTCTTTCTCCCCTTTCATCCCTTCAAAGTTGTGTCTCAGTCTTCTAAAATGACATGTATTAGTCCACTTACAATGGCTTATAGTGACTGCCAACTAAAGCATGAGTTATGTAATTCTACTGTTTTCTAGGGGTATGGAGTCTTGAACAGAAAACATTTAACAGAGAGAGACATAAAAGGCATAGACAAGGAATGTGGGAGAGCCTCATGCATTAAGTACATTTTATAAGGCATCTTAATGTTCTGGGTAAGAAAAGAATATATTTGATGGTGATAAATGTGGCCGATGTGAGAGCTGTGTATTTTAGTGGTGAACGGGGTCAGGCAGAATTCAATTACTTTTTCTAATTTGTCAGGAAGGATTCAAGAGGACAGGGAGGATTCAAGCATGAAGAAGGGGAAATTCTGAATGCTATCAGGATGGGTGATCTGGCTGATACAAAAACTTTAATCTGTATTGTCTAGGACGGTAGCTATTGGCCGCATGGGCTAGGTAAGTTGAAATTATTAACATTGAATAGAATGAAAAATTGCATTAGCCATATTCTAAGTGCTCAGTAAGTAACATGAAACCAGTGGCTACTGTATTGGGTGGCAGAGATGCAGAGCATTTTCATCACTGCCCAAAGGTCTCTGGGACAATGCTGATACAGAAGATGCGTTGTGGAAGGGAGGGATGGCTAAATGGGGAAAGGGGACCATAGAGTAATTCAAAAAGTGGTACTAGATAAGAAGAAATGAGGGAAATGGTATACACTGAAGGGATCCAGAGAAAGAACTTCAACTAGATTTCCTCTTTGATTCAAGGCATTGACTAATTTTTTTTTTTTTAATGGTATGTCTCTGGGCAGAAGCAACCTTGTGGTTTTAGCTAGTAGATATTCCTCTGTACAAAGAAAAGTATACCTTCAACCAAACTATGGAACAGTAAAAAGATCAACAGTTTCTAGGGCCTGGGGAAGGGAAGCAAGGAAGGGAGTTATGGGAAGTGAAACACAGGGGGTTTTAGAGCAGTGAAACTCTTCTGTGTGATACAAACGTGGTGACTACAGGACACTGTATACTTGCCAAAACCTATACAACTACAAAGAGGGAAACCTAATGTAAACTATGGACTTTAGTTCATAATAATGGATTAATATTGGCCCATCCATCATAACAAATGCACCCCAACTAGTGCAAGATGTTAATAATAGAGGAAATGGGAGGTGGGGTGGGAGGTGGTGGGTGGGAACATGCTGGAACGCTCTGTACTTTCTGTTCAGTTTTTCTGTAAACGTAAAACTGCCCTAAGAAATAAAACTTATGAGTTAACTATTTCTCATAAAATATTTTCAAGCCCTCTCAGCCTTCATTTTCATATAAACACCGAGATGACAATAAAACACATTAACCTAGGGTCATCTGATAATCTAATGGAATTTATGTGTTCCTGAGAGAGAGAGAGATATGTATAAACATACTTAGAAAACAAAAGAAGGTACCTTCTTGCAGCTGTCCACAGCACAGTGTCAGGCACTCATCTTGGGGAGCACGAGCTGGATTTAACTCCATACTTGCTGCCTTCTTCGGGTGTCTTTGTGCAGTGTACAAACTGCACAACTGTACACAGCGGCTCTAGGGGACCCCAGCCATTGCTATCATGGGGTTCCAAACAGTGGCTGGGGACAAAGGAGGACCCTGTGTCTAGGATGCCAAACTGAAGGAAGAGTCTCTTAAGACGAGATCATAGTAAACCACATAAGAAAAAAAAAAGAACCTGACATTCAGAAGCAGCAGAAAAGTTAAGTGGTAAAACGTCAAAAGGATGAGAGCAACAAAACCAGGAAGACAGGAGCCCAACCACAACAATACTGTACCTGGAAGCCTAGATAACAGCAGCAGCCACAGCTCCCTCTCGGAGCTGGAATTCAGAGCCGACACTGCTCTTTGCGAGTGCAGTTCCGCATGGTGAGAGGCAGGGTGTCTGGTGGGAGAGATGACTTTGAGAAGGGTTAGGATTTGAGGATGGTCACTCCAGGAGGCTATATATACTACTCATATGGCATAGGCTGGGCGGGGGGGAGGGGAGGAAAAGAGGAGAAAACAGTGCTTCCCAACAATGCCTGGAATGCATCAGTTGTGCAAACCAAAACTCCTGGGAAAACCAAGCTGTGTCTTGGATTGTGGTTCAAGGAAATAGTAATGGGATACAAAGCTTTTCCTTCCAGGCTAGCAGCATGAGCCCAGGGCAGGATAGGAGTTAGCAAAGTGCTTCAGATGGCAGAGTGAAAGGAAATGATGGGGCCAGCCTGACCTTCCAGTATTTTGAGTAATCCTGAAAAGAACTACCTGCCCCAAGAGGTAACCCCAGCAGCCAGCTTCATGGAATGACTGGGAAGGGAAGCTGAATTGTGATACCCACTTCATTCTCAGGACTCAGGGCAGTCTCTCCAGAACACAACTGGAGCACTGTAGAAAATTTCTACTGCCCCTGGGAAAAGAGATCAGGGCTTCTCTAAGCTTGGGCCTTGGACTCTGCATTCAAATCACCCTGGGATACTTATTAACAAGGCAGGCTTCCCAGGGCCCCATCTGGACCAAGTGAAGCTGTGTCTTTAAGGATGGGGCTCTGGACACCTGCATTTTCATCAGGTCCTTATAGGTACTGGGCATTTTGAGGGTTACGGATAGAGACATGTTTCCTAGCTTGCATTAAAATCATCGAGAAGGCTGGGTAGTGCACATGCTGGCCCCACCTCCAGAGGTGCCAAATTCATTATCTGGGATGGAGCAAGAGAATCAACATTTCTAACAAGTTCCCAGGCGATACTGCTGGCTTTCGGGCCTGCACTTTGAGAACCACTGCAACACAGAGAGAATCTCTTCACCCGGAAATTTCTTAAAAGCTATGAAAAGCATAAAACTCCACTAATCATTCATCTGCATAGCTGAGCTAGTTCCTACCACTTCACTATTCAGGTGACTAATACCCATGACCTCTTTCTCACCTTGTTAGATAACTTGAAGCTGTAAACTGACAACATGAAAAGGGATCTCACCTGGCCAGCCCTAATCTTGTCTCTTGTCCTGCTTCCAAATATTTATATTATCACCAGCCCTGTCCTTTCCTCCTGTTTGGCGGAGACCTGCAGAAAATCACTCAGCTTTGTGTTATCCTGGACTTCAGCAACTCAAATCAACCCTTTTCTTTACTTGCCATAAAGAGATAAGCTGCAAAACAAAACAAAACAAAAAATAAATTTTAAAAAATGCTTATGAAAAACAAAAAGAGAAACCTGAAAATATTCTGAAATTCATAAAGTGTTATTTTGGGAGTCTTCTGGGACAGGATGTCCCCATCATTAGCGAAAGGAAGCTCCGCTTCTGATAAGCACTATTTGGCCTCTCACAGATCAAAGAGAGCCATTTACTGAAGGAAAGGATGGAAGTATTTGATGGGGCCCTTCGGCAGACTCCTCGTAAACAGGATAGGCTCTATCAATGAAAGCATATACGCAGCCAGGCCACCGTCCCCAGAAACAATGGAACAGCAACAACAGTAGGTGGCAAGGAAAAGAGCCTCGGTCCTGGCAAGATTGTTCTGCCAAGAGAGTGGCTGTAAACAGGATTAGTCGTAATGAGATTATCAACTCAGGACCTGGAGGTCTGAGGTGGAGAGTTCAGTGTTGCACGAAGGAAAGACACAGAAGTAGCTTGTAGGCTGAGAGGATGACAAAGCAAGGGGCAGGGTCTTTCCCTTCCTGGAACCCGCTGGACCAGGGATGCCCTCTCTCCTGGGCTGAAAAAGTAGTGTGATTGCAAACACTGCTTTGAAGGAGCAGAAGAACCAGAAGCTAAAGCCTTTAAGAAGTGGTTCTCAATCAGGGGACATTAGCAGTATCTAGAGGCATTTTTCACAGAAGGCAATGGCACCCCACTCCAGTACTCTTGCCTGGAAAACCCCATGGACAGAGGAGCCTGGTTGGCTGCAGTCCATGGGGTCACTAAGAGTCAGGCACCACTGAGCGACTTCACTTTCGTTTTTAACTTCCATGCGTTGCAGAAGGAAATGGCAACCCACTCCAGTGTTCTTGCCTGGAAAATCCCAGAGACAGAGGAGCCTAGTGGGCTGCCGTCTATGGGGTCGCATAGAGATGGACACGACTGAAGTGACCTAACAGCAGCAGCAGCAGAGACATTTTTGGTTGTCACAACTGGTGGGGGCAGGGTGCTATTAGCCTCTAAGGGCAGAGGCCAGGGAAGATGCTCAGCGTCAAGCAATGCATAGGACAGACTCCCACTTCCAACAAAGAATTATTCAGCTCCAAATGCTTGAGAGGGCTTCCCCAGTGGCTCAGTGGCAAAGAATTCACCAGTGAAGAACCTGCAGGAGATGCAGGTTTGATCCCCGAGTCAGGAAAATCCCCTGGAGGAGGAAATGGCAACCCACTCCAGTATTCTTGCCAGGAAATTCCATGGGCAGAGGAGCCTGAGGGGTTACATCCATGGGGTGGCAAAGAGTCAGACACAACTGAGCAACCAAGCATGCACGCATGCATGAAAATGCTTGAGAACACCTGTGCTGGGGTGGTTATGAGAGGGACTCCAGACAGGATTTTGATAAATGACAAGCTGGATGCTGAGCATGAGAAGTGAGAGGAGGTGAGAGGTGGCAGGAGGGGAGGAAGGGGTGGGAAGAGTAGGCAAGCATTTAGTAAACCTGAAACTTGAGGTCATCACTTCCCAGGTGAAAACTGGTTCGAAATACAGATTCATTTATGTATAAAGCACAGATATGTCCATGGCACTTAAACACATGAATATTTTCTGTGATATTAAACTTTCATAGGAGGCATCAGGGTGATTGGGGGAAAAAATGTCTCAAAAGGCTCCTTAGGGAGATAAATAATGAAACAAAGGTTGAGAGACAGAGAGCCATTGGTCTAGATTAGAATCGAGACTAAAACGCTTTCTCCAGCTGCATCCAGGAATCACGTGGTGGGATCTTACTAAGAGCTGAATCGGCGGCAGTGGCTCCAGGACTGAAGATTGGTTTCTTTTTGCTTTAGAGATAAAATATAAAGAGCCTTGTGCCTGAAGGCACGCTTTCCACCTGGCCCCACCACACCAAAACCCAGCACTCTTGGTCTCAACCACAGTGAATCACTCCCCTGCTGCTTGCCCCTCGCAGGTCCTTTCCTCCCCTTCCCCCAGCATCTCTCAGTGGCTAACTGCAGCTCCTCCACCAAGGACAAAGGACTAACAGCAACTCTAACCTCTCAACCCTTGGCTGCTTGCCCCTTCTCCATGCCTCCCTAGGGAAAAACAGTAGTTTACTCCTGTTGCAGCATCGTTTCCACTTTATTGTACTAATTCACTGCCTCAGTGATAGGCATTTGCACCCAACCAATGGCTGGTCCATAGTGGCCCCTCAATTTTCTGTTTAGTCACTAAGTCATGTCCAACTCTTGCCGACCCCATGGACCCTCCAAACCTGTTTAACCTGTTGGTTAAAACATGAGAGTATTTGCGCTCACTACTCACTTTGAGACAGTAATGATCATCCTCATCCGACGGGGTGGCGCCTGGATTTCCCAGATAAGGAATGGGTGTGCCCTTTCGTGCCACTTTCTGGGTCCTCAGCTTCACCTAGACCTTGGCTAAGAAGGGGCTTCCCTGGTAGCTCAGCTGGTAAAGAATATGCCTGCAATGTAGGAGACCCTGGTTCTATTCCTGGGTCGGGAAAATTTCCTGGAGAAGGGATAGGCTACCCACTCCACTATTCCTGGGCTTCCCTGGTGGTTCAGATGGTGAAGAATCTGCCTGAAATGTGGTAAACCTGGGCTTGATCCTTGTGTTGGGAAGATCCCCTGGAGAAGGGAATGGCTACCCACTCTAGTATTCTTGTCTGGAGAATTCCATGGACAGAGGAGCCTGGCAGGCTACACTCAATGGGGTTGCAAAGAGTTGGACATGACTGAGCAACTTTCACTTTCACTTTTGGTCCAGAGATGCACAGTAGGCTTCTCCAGAGCTGTGCTTCCAGCAAGAGTGCATTAGAAATGGGTCACAGATAGAACCAAGAACAAGGCCAGAAAGTGAGTCAGGGGTAGGAGTTTTACAAAGTCAAGGCCTTTTAATACTCCTTTTAGAGGAGACACAAATACATTGGCCACCTGAGACTCCAATACTTCGGCCCCTTGATGCAAAGAACTGACTCATTGGAAAAGACCCTGATGCTCGGGAAGACTGAAGGCAGAAGGAGAAGGGGATGACAGACGGTGAGATGGTTGGATGGCATCACTGACTCGATGGACATGAGCTGGAGCAAGCTCTGGGAGTTGGTGATGGACATATGGGGGAACCCTGGTGTGCTGCAGTCCACAGGGTCACAAAGAGTCAGACACAACTGAGCGACTGAACTGAACTGAACTGAAAGGAGACACGAAGGGCCATGCCACTTAAGAGGTGCCTTTAAATCTTAGATCTAAGGTAAGCATTTTTTTGTAGAGTGGCTCATAGTTTGTAAGTGTTCTGGCCCCAGTACTAATAGGCTCACCAGCCCAAGTGCAGAGTCCATCGGGCACAGTAGTAACAGTGGAGATGGAAGCCTTGGGAGGCAGGCAGAAATGCCATCTGGAGACTGAAGGGCAGGTTTCCAGGTGTAGCTCTGTGTTGTCATTAGTACAGAAAGGGCTGTGCCACAGGTGGTCCTTGAAACTGTGGGAGTGGGTGCAGTCACAGAGGGATGAACGTGCAGAGTGACAACAGGACTGAGCGGGGAAGATGGCAAACAGTTCCTCAGTGTCTTGTATTTTCAGTTAATTTTTTAAAATTTTTAATTGAAGGACAATTGCTATACCATGTTGTGTTGGTTTCTGCCATACATCAACACGAATCAGCCATAGGTAAACATATGTCCCCTCCCTCTTGAACCTCCCTCCCAGCCCACACCCCCATCCCACCCGGGGAGGTTGTCACGCAGTACCGAGGTGAGTTCCCTGTGTTGCGTAGCAACTTCCCATTAGCTGTCTGTCTTACATATGGTGATACATATGTGTCTATGCTACTCTCTCAGTTGGTCCCATTCTCTCCTTCCCCCACTGTGCCCACAAGTCTCCTCTCTATGTTTGTGTCTCTATAGTTGCCCTGCAATTTTTATGTGGAGCTTATCTTCTCAATTAGATTGCAGATCCCTTGCTGTTATGGAAAACTTTGGATATATAAAATATTTTTTACTTGCTTTGTTTTTCATCATATTATTGCTTAATAAATAAGAATTAAATAATTTATTGCTTAATAAATCAAGAATGAAATACATGAATGAATTAGAACTGTTTCTTCCATCTTTAAATTTCTGAAAAGAGTTTTCTTTTTGCCTTCACTTCCCTTACTTTCAACAATTTGGGTTCTCCACCCTCATGTGAGTGACACAGCTCTTTAGCAAGTTGCATGTGACTTCTACATTGCTGAATCCATTGACCTCTTCTTGATCACTGTTATCAAACTCAGGTTCAGCCGTTCACTGCTCAAAATCCAGTAATTGAGAGGCAAATGTCAATAGAAAGGAAAGATGTTTTAATCAGAAAACCAATTATCTGGGGAGATTATGGACTCATGTCCTGAGACCAACTTCGAAGACTGCTCAGCCATGACAGAGAAAAGGGGGAGATAAATCAAGAGATATCACTTTGATGATAAAGGTCCAAAGCTATGGTTTTTCTGGTAGTCATGTATAGAGGTGAGAGCTGGACCATAAAGTAGGCAGAGCCCTGAAGAACTGATGCTTTAGACTGCAGTGTTGGAGAAGACTCTTGGACAGCAAGGAGATCAAACCAGTCAATCTTAAAAGAAATCAACTCTGAATATTCATTGGAAAGACTCATGCTGAAGCTCCAATACTTTGGCCTCGAGATACAAAGAGCCAACTCTTTGGAAAAGACCCTGATGCTGGGAAAGATTGAGGGCAGGAGGAGAAAGGGATGCCAGAGGATGAGATGGTTGAATGCATCATCAACTCAATGAACATGAGTTTCAGCAAACTCTGGGAGATAGTGAAGGACAGAGGAGCCTGGCATGCTGCAGTTCATGGGGTCACAAAGAGTTGGAAGTGACTGAGTGCCTGAACAACAACAACAATCACAGTCAATCACTGAGGCAGGAGGTTGGATTCTGTATAATTCTGCATTGTACCAGACTGGCTGACACTTTCTTCAGATGTTATTTTATTTGCATGATCTGCCTATAGGATTGCTAAGGGGACTGTTGGGGGTGGAGAGTCATTTTTTAACTGCTTAATTCTTCATTCTTCATTTTATCTAGGGAAAAAACCAACAGTTTAAGCAAGGCTTGGTGTGCATTCAGGAGAGCATAAGTCAGAAGTTAGGTTAAATTGCCTAGTGATCTCATTCATATAATTAGGTTCTTCTATGGTTAGAGGGGATAGAAATGGACAAAAAAAAGGGGCAGAAGACCTGCTATCAGTTCCCCACTATCATACATCATTCCATTTCTATGGGATTAGGGGCAAAGGTCCATCTTCTGTAACTACATCCTGACACAGTGTGCTGTATTCCCAGAGTGTAAGATGACAGCATGGATTTGTAGCATCTCTTTTCTGACAACTTTAGTTGCCCACTTACATATGCAGGTAGAGCAAGCTACAATTTTTTTTATATCTGCAAAGAGATAGATTATTATAAGCAATAGCGTTAATTCCAGGGCTTCCTTGGTAGATCAGTGGTAAAGAATTCTGCCTGCCAATGCAGAAGACATGGGTTTGATCCTTGGGTTGGGAAGATGCTCTTGGAGAAGGGAATAACAACCCACTC
This sequence comes from Nanger dama, assembly GCA_917880005.1. Taxonomy (NCBI): domain Eukaryota; kingdom Metazoa; phylum Chordata; class Mammalia; order Artiodactyla; family Bovidae; genus Nanger; species Nanger dama. The sequence goes on from CAKJTW010000040.1 coordinate 3,623,480, forward strand.
CAGTATTCTTGGCTGGGAAATCCCATGCACAGAGGAGCCTGGTGGGCTACAGTCCACGGGGTCACAAAAGAGTTGGATATGACTTAATGACTAGAGAACAACAACAATATTAATCTCATTCTCTTAAGCCCAGCTCTTGGGATTGTACTGGCCACTGATTCAGTATTGCTCAAGATGAAGTAGCTTATGTCATAGCTACAGTCTGGTCATCAAGAAGTTAGCTTTTTTCCTTTTTCTGGAGGCAGTTATAGTATATGTAAAACAACTCAGGAATGTCCATCAGACAGAGTCTGTGACTGTATTGTCTAACCGTCAGTTGATCAGTTTCGTACTTGCTGGGGGTGGAGAACTCCAGGGTTCTGCTTGGTTCAAACCCCCCTTTTCTTTGATTTGCCTCAATCCTGAGAAGGAACAGGTGCAGAACCTAGAAGAAGCATAAAGTTTTAAATCAACAGGTTAATCATAACTTGGCAGAAGAACCCACAGGGTCAATACTCAGTTTTACCACCAGACACTGCTTTGAGGATTACTGGTAGCATCCGAGTCTGATACAGCTCAGAAAATTCAAGTTCTCAGCGATACCAGAAAGTACTGAAATCATATCCACAAAGGCCACCTAGTTTTACCTTGGATGTCTGAACCACTACCTGATTTTTGACTTTCAAATGCATTTTTCTCTTTGATGACCAAAACCGATATCACTGTTAATGATTTCAGTGCTTCTCTAGATATGAGGAGGTGCAAGACTTTGGGTCCATAACATCTCTTGGAAATATCTAACAATCTGAAGATCTGTTCTGAGAGCTTTTCTCAGCACACTGATCTCCATCCTGAACTCCTTTCAGGGTGTGTTGAAGGTCAACGACTGCAGTAACTTGTGACTTAATCCTTGTAGAGGTAGATGGCAAGTGCCAAGTTTTAGTTGGCAGGGCCTCCAAATGGTCATAAATTCAATCATGACTCGGGAGGCATTTCATAACCGTTTCGCACCGTGGTGTTTGGAATGCTCATTCCAAGGTCAGGACTAGGACTTTTATGTGCTTGCCCTCAGTCTCTTAGTCATGTCTGACTCTGCAAATACATGGACTGTAATCTGCCAGGCTCCTCTGTCCATGGAATTTTCCAGGGAAGAATCCTGGACTGGGTTTCCATTTCTTACTGCAGGGGATCGAACCCACATCTTTTACATCTCCTGCACTGGCAGGTAGGTTCTTTAGCACTGTGCCACCTGGGAAACCCTAACAGTGGCCAAAAGTCTCTGGGTCACCTGTCTTACTAGTTTGTTATAGTCCAGGAAAGATACTGCCTCGTGTTTCTTCTTTCCAAATCTAGGGTTACACTACTGCAATCATTGATCTCATATAGAACTACGCTTCAAGTCTTCTAATCATCATTATTTTTGTCAGAGGCCCAATCACACATCTGGTGATACAAGCAGTAACAATTTTTGCAAAACAGGCAATATATTAATAATATAGTTAGCAGTATTAGTAAGATCATAAGTAAGAATTTAAGTCAAGAGCTTCCATCAGGTACAGCCCAGTATAATTCCCAGGTCATCTGATTTAGTCAGTCCTAATCTTTAAGGGAAATTATGTATTGGCATCGTACATAACGCACTCAGTCCAATTTCCCCATGTTACTAGACTAGCTATCCTTATTATGGCTTAATTATTCACAACATAAGGGAGCCTTTAAGCTTTAACGACTGTAGCCTGGTGTTAACCACATAAGCCCATCCCATAGCTGTGAGAGGACTTCGTTATGGCCAAGGTCAGAGAAGGTATTATTAATTGGTCAGGAGAGGGGATCTCACCTAGTAATAATATCAGTAGTAGTCTGAGCAGAGGTATAACTTTTTCTTCAAAAATAAATTTCCTAAGGGCCTTGGAGTAGAGAAATCCACCAAGGTAACCCAGAAGTACTTGATATAGGTAACTGACCATAAACTTGACAATTGGATTTGTTTTAACTCTGCATAATATTGTGAAATACATTTGGTTCATAAGCAAAGTATAAGCAGTTATCAAAGTAACTGGTGCACAAGCCTGATTTGGCATTTTGGATCAACTGTCTACTTCAGATGTCACCATCTTCTCATCCTGGTCTGGTAGTTTCCCCTCAGTTTGAGCATTGCTTTAAGATGACTTTGGGGTTGGCAGTCCTCTCTCTAGGCCAGTCCAATGCAGGGGCCCCTTTTAAGTGGGAATGTTAATATGGGAGTCAATTCCCCTCAGTTTTGCTGTGCATGAGCTGGCTTGTTGTTGCTTAGTATCTCAGTCATGTCCAATTCTTTGTGACCCCATGGACTGTAGCTAGCCAGGCTCCTCTGTCCATGGGATTTCCCAGCAAGAATAATAGAATGGGTTGTCATTTCCTTTTCCAAGGGACCTTCTGGATCCAGGGATCAAACTCACATCTCCTGCATTGGCAGGCAGTTTCTTTACCACTGAACCACAAGGGAAGCCCATGAGCTAGTTAACAGTATTAAAGAAAGGTCCTTTCATCAAGGTTGGCGTCAGTCCTTTACATTATGTCTTTCCTAGCATGCACAGGGCTTTCCAGGTAGTGTTAGTGGTAAAGAACCCGCCTGCCAATGGAGGAGATGTAAAAGAAACAGGCTCTATCCCTGGGTCAGGGGAAGATCCCTTGGAGGAGGAAATCGCAACCCACTCCAGGGATTCATGATTGGAGAATCCCATGGACAGAGGAGGCTATGGTGTCGCAGAGAGTCAGGCATGACGGAAGCAACTTAGCATGCACACAGTATGCATAATCTCCTGGTTGCAAGTCATGGGGCATCTGATCTCTATCCAGAGATAGATTACCAGATCAGCTTCAGAATACTTGGAGTATTCTTTTAACAATTCAATTAGACATTGCAATAATCTAACATAACAGCAAGGAACTATCTGGGAAGCGAGCTGCTGCCCAGGTCTTAGTTATGGTATGTGGGATCTTTGTTGCACCACACAGCATCTTTCACTGTGCACAACTAGTTGTAGTTGTGGTGTGGAGGCTCACTAGTCGTGCTGTGAGGGCCTTTCAGTCATCTGAATTTGCTTTTAATATCTTTTGTCACTTAGTTCAAGGAATAAATATTGTCTCATAGTGATCTATGATTTTATTTGACCAAATGTTTTGAAGCTTTTGACAAACTTCCCAATATCTAATTTATTTGAAGTTCTTTTTAATCTACCACTAACTGTGGGATGCTTTAGAGGATCCCTGAGGCATCCCAGAAAGAAATATTAAACAAATAAAATTATAACATTATACCAGGGCATATCCAAATTTTAGAAACTTTATATCATTTCCAGAATGTTTCTATTAATAATATCCATACACCATAAAGTTTACCACTCAGGTGATAATGTATTCCATATAATTTAACATAAATAATCCTAGTTAAACTTATGTGTGTGAGTCTTAGTCACTCAGTTGTGTCTTACTCTTTGTGACCCCATGTACTATAGCCTGCCAGGCTTCTCTGTGCATTGAATTCTTGAGGCAAAAATACTGGAGTGAGTAGCCATTCCCTTCTCCATCTTCCTGACTCAGGGATCGAACCTGGGTTTCTTGCACTGCAGGGAGATTCTTTACCATCTGAGCCATCAGGGAAACCTCAGGTAAACTTATATAAGCACTGAATTTCCTTTAAGCAAGTGAAGTAGAGTCTATTGACAAATTAATCTCGATAATCCCATATAAAGATAGTTTCACATAGACATATAAACAGACACAACCAGAGATTTCATAGCTGCATTTTCTAAACATAGTCATCAATCAGGTAGTATAATATAAAACTCACAGTTTATAAATAACAGTTGGAATAAGTTAAAGTTTAAAAGGCTCCTCTCCTCATTTCCCCCTTCAGTCTCAAGACTTAGAGATGATCTAGATAAGATAAATGTTTCTGAGAGCGCTGGTTTCAAGGCACTGAGAGAGAAAAGCAAGTTCTCCTAGAAGAATTTTGTCCTTCAGGGTCACAATTCTGAAAAGATGTTTTATCAAGCTAATGTTTCTTCTAACTGCATATGCAAAAGAGCCAGTTTGAGAATTTTTCAAGAGTTTCACCTTAATCAATTTTCTATGAAATCTAAAGAATATTGTAGCCACATTATAATAAAATAATATCTTTTTCTTAGTCATAGGCTCATAGTTAAAATTTTTCCAATGAGACAGAATTCACCCAAGAGGGCTCTTCACTAAACAGAACCAGAATTCCCCATTTCAGAAGGCGGAATGGTAATCACAAATCACAACTCAGAACATCAGGTACAAAGCACACACATGCACAGCCGTCACAGCTAGACGAGACCTCGCCCTAATCAGACACTCCCTGAGATACAAGTAACTCAATAGCATATACACATCAGAACAAACTGTCCCTCAAAACAACATTCCTTGTCCAAATGATGCCTGGTGCTCAAAAACGACCCTCAGTGTCAGATACACATCAGAATCAACCGACCACAGAAGGAGGCTGCCTGGGCACTGTGCAGTGGACAAATCCAGTTCCTGGAGCTTGTAAACTCATCTCAAGTGCACTTTTCCATTTCCATGGACCTCCTAAAGCAAAAATTGGCAGCCAGTGCAAACCAGTAAAGAGACCGGAGAGTCCCCAGAACTAATAGTGCCAGGGGCCACTGGGACCTCCCTGAGCAGTCCCCCTCTCAAGGCCACCACAAGCAGATGGCTCATCACGACTGTTCCGAAGAGCTGCTGCAGCCATTGGCCTTACTCTGGAAAGCCCAGAGGAGCCAGACAACATGAGGGCACAGGCCCACCCAAATACTTTGAGAGGCAAGGGTCGATGGAAAGGAAAAGTGCTTTAATTAGAAAAGTCAGCAATCTGAGGAGAAGATGGATTCATGTACCAGGACCAATTCCAAAGATTCTTCTCAGCCTTGACAGTTTTCAAAGGAAAAAAAGTGGGAAGAAAGAATCTCAGTGAATCCTTAAGGCCGGAAGTTGAATATCACAGCATTCACCATTACTTGCAGACTGGCTGACTCTTTCTCTAGAAGCTATTTAGTTTTCATGATCTGCCTGCAGGATTGCTAAGGGCACTTTTGGGGCTAGAGAGTTACTCATTTTTTTGACTGCTTAATTCTTCATTCTTATGTCATTTTATCTAGAAGAAGAATCAACAGGTTAGGAAAGGCATGGTGTGCATTCAGGAGAACATAAGTCAGGAGTTAGGTTAAATTGCCTAGTGATCTCATTCCTATAATTAGATGCTTTAAAGGTTAGAGGGTAACAGAATTGGGCAAACAGAGGTGAAGGAGCTGCTTTCATCATCTTCTGCAAACTCCGCAGCGCTCAGCACAGCAACCACGCCTCCATCATTTACTATTGCCTTCCGTGGCTTCCACCATGGTCTCGGTTCTTTTTTGATCTTCCTGAATATTACTGTATAGCCTCCCTTGCTGGTTCTGTTCCTCTCTTGGTACCCTAAAAACAGAGGCTTTCTCAAATTTCTTTTGTCCCTCTCCTCTCCTTTTCCAAACTCTGTCTTGACAATGGCATTCATGGTCTTAGCAACAACTTCTATGAAAATGTCTTCCATGAAGATATCTTCTGTGAAGATGTCTTCACTGAATCTAAAATTCAAACCCTGATGTGTTTTCTGATCACTCTTGACCTAGTCCTCTGGATTTGAGGAAAGGAGCAGAGTGCAGACTCCCTTCCACAAAGTGACCAGCAGGCCTGGGTTAATGCTGAAAGCCTACACTGCTCTGGTGGAATAGATGGGGACAGAGGCTGAGCAGCCTGCTGCAAGAGGTGTCAGCAGAGAGTTAGAAGGACCCGTCAACCAGGACACATACTCAAAGGACTGCAGTAAAGATGGGAAGAGGAAGAGATGAAAGGTACAGGTAGAAGTGGTGACGCCTTAAGAGTTGTCTCACTGACCTGGAGTTCTTTCTGTAGCACAGCTCTTAAATGGGTTAGGGCACCCCTTACAGGATCAGGAACAACACTTGGGCACTGATTTCCAGACCATGTTCCTATGGGGCTCTGCCAAACTACTGCACTGAGACTGTGACTTAACATTGCCACATCATTGCACTGGGACCTACTTCCTCCTTCAGGTTCATTTGGCATCTGTTCTCCAGGGTTCTGCACTTGGCTTACCTCTTTTCATTTCCTATTTTACTTTGCTGGGCCATCTCATTCACTCCCACAGCTTCAGATGCTACTTTTAGGTTGAAAACTTCCAAATGTATATCTCTCCAGCCTAAAATCCAGATCAGTAATTCAACCTATAGATTCCACAAACACCTAAAAATTGACATGCCCAAATGGAAACCGTTGCATTCTCTGTCAAGCTGTTCCTTCACTTGTCCTCTCTTTCCTGATAATGACACAAGCAACCATCTGGTTATTCAAACCAGAAATTTCAGAGTCATCTCTGACTCATCAATCTTCCTCCATCCCTAAGTCAATTCTGTCTCTTAATCAGTTGCTTATTTTTCACACTTTCCCTTCTCCACTGCCAGTTTGTTGGTTATCTGCCATCATCTCTCACGTGGATATTCCAACAGTCTTCCAACCAGTTACTTGTGTCTTTTTACAACCTCCCAATCTGTCCTCCAGGCCACTGTAGTTTTCTTTTCAAAGCAGGAAGCTGAACTTTCTCCATGGTTCAGTAACTCCTTGGTGCTCACTGCCAGATAAAATTTAAACACAATGCCTGGCACAGCCTCCTTCCTCATTTGCCCTCTTCCTTCTAGATTTATTTACAGCCATTTCCCAAATAGTACCTGGGGCTTCACCTACATCCGTTGACAGTCTTCTGAATGGCCCTGCTGTTCCCTAATGCCATATGTTTGCACATGCACGCCACTAGCTCAAATGCCCTTTTCCCTTTCCCTAGTGGTCGGCCAACTCATCCTTCAATACTCAGCTTTTATATATCAGCTTCTCTTTGAAGCCTTCTCTGACCTTTTCTTATTTCTCTAACCCTTCCACCACCACATCACTGTACATACCTGGAATCTAGCACTTAGCCGACTGAGTTGTAATTTGTCATTGAGGCCTTTATCTTCTCCACTAAAATCTGAGCTCCTGAAGGGCAGGACCCTGTCTTCTGATTTCCCTTTGCTCCTCAGCCAGCACTAGTCTTCTAAACCATATATCTTAAAATTCTAGTCCTATGAGTTGTTAAAAGGTATTCCTTGCCGGAGAATCTAGGGTCAAATATGTCTGGGGAAAGCTGCATGTTGACAATACACGCAAGCTTAGGGAGTGTTCAGCAGAAACCTGCTTGAACTGGTTTAACTCAGTCCCTCCAAATGCCAGGGCAAGAGGAGAGCCTTGTGAAGATCTTTATAATGCCCAGGCAAAGGACCAAGGTAAGGATGTGACCTGGGTGACCCTAGAGAACAGAGAAGGCTCAAGGGGCTCTGGAGCACATCTGGAGAAAGCAACCTCCAGCTCTCACAACAGGAGAGTCACCAGTTTAACCTCCAAGAGGGAAACTCTCTGCTAGCCTAATACTTCCAGAGACTGACCTTCAGGATTGGATGTGAATATCAGAAGCATTTTATTATACAAAGAAAGTCAACTCTTCTTGGATGGCCCCCTCATGTCTTTGCTTTGGTCAGAATCAGCTTCGAACTGGCCTTCCCCAGGCTGAATTCCATCCCTAAACTCAACTCACATCACACCTTCCAGCTGTTACCCTATGGTTGTTTATATTTTTCTGCATATGACATGTGCTGTGCGCTGTGCTAAGTAGTTTTAGTTGCGTCCAACTCTTTGCCACCCTGTGGATTGCAGCCCCGCAGGCTCCTCTGTCTATGGAGTTCTCCAGGCAAGAATACTGGAGTGGGTTGCTATTTCCATCTCCAGGAGATCTTCCTGACCCAGGGATTGAAACCGTGGTTCTTACATCTCCTGCATTGGCAGGCAGGTTGTTCACCACTAGTACCACCTGGAGCCTGGGTACTTGGAGGACCTGGGGGACATTTTCAGCAGCTGCTGAGGCTAAGGGGACAGGTCTTTTTGTACTGCTTCTGCCCAGAAGAAAGAGAATTCGCTAGTTCCTATTTAACTCCCAGATCCATGGGTGGAAGAAGGAGCAGAGAAGCATCTCTGACTTGGATATCCAGCGCATTCTCCCACAGAAGGCCAACCATTTTAAAGACAGGTTTGCACAGAGGCAGCCCCACATAGGGCTTTAGGACAGGGACTGCCCTCAGGATTGCATGGACTGCAATCCTGGCTTCTCCACTTACTTCTCTGTGACTTTGGGGAAATTACTTGATCTCTCTTGTGTTTTCTCATCTGTAAAATGAAGATAATAATCCTAGTATCTACCTCCAAGGAGTCTAATAAGAACTAAATGAATTACAATTTATATGGAGTTTAGAAGAGTGCCTAGCTTGTGGCAAATGCTATTTAAGTGTTATAAAATCAATCAATCAATATTAGTTTCTTCAGAGGGACAGATCCAAGATGAGACAAATAATGGCCAGATATTGCAAATTAGCTATAGTTCCAGCACCTACTGTTTAAAAACAGTAAAAGCTAGTAGTTCTATTGTCTGATTCCATCCCCAGATAACCTATGAAGTGGGTATTATTTTCATGCTTTAGAGAGAAAAGAGGGTCAGAGGTTACCATGCTCAGTGCTGTACAGCTCCACATTAGGTGAGGGAACCAAGCTTCAAATTCATGTCTGTCCCACTTCCAAGACTTTCTCATCAGGTGATGACTTTTTCTCACTGGGGATGTTTGCTGCTGCTGCTAAGTTGCTTCAGTCGTGTCCAACTCTGTGCGACCCCATAGATGGCAGCCCAGCAGGCTCCCCCGTCCCTGGGAGTCTCCAGGCAAGAACACCGGAGTGGGTTGCCATTTCCTTCTCCTGCGCATGAAAGTGAAAAGTGAAAGTGAAGTCGCTCAGTCGTGCCTGACTCCTAGCCACCCCATGGACTGCAGCCTATCAGGCTTCTCCATCCATGGGACTTTCCAGGCAAGAGTACTGGAGTGGGTTGCTATTGTCTTCTCTGGGGGTGTTTGGGTTAGAGGCAATCAGTTACTTCCCTTGACTTATTAGTCAGGAAGTGGTTCATAAACCTCTTTAATTACACAATTCATATCCTAGCTCACCTATAGGTTTAGAGTTAATTAATACTTTTATTAGAAAAGTTAAACTTTCACGTGACACTTTTTTTTTCCCCCCACAGTACAATGAAGAGGAAGCCTCTTGGCTCCTTCAGCTTCTCTGTTCCCACCAGTTCCATTCCCCAAAGTTTTGGATAACATTTCAAAAACAATCTATGCATTTGTAAACATATTATTTATAATCTCTAGAAATGAGATCCTACTTCACACATGGGTGTCTTCCTATCTGCAGACCGTCATAAGGAGTGATGGTTCATTAGCCCAGGGTGAGTGAAGCAGGGGATCCACACACCTTACTCAACAACACTCCACTCATGACTCATTGTGACCACTGAACATGAGACCTGGAAGCCCCAGAGATGAGCCTACTTCTCCCTCTCCATTTGACAAGCAAGTAAATCAATGCCCAGAGAGGGTAAGTAACTTTCCCTAAATCTCACAGTAAGTCAGTGGTAGAACCAGAATCATCAGAAGACTGGCAGGCAGGTGCATGGGCATATATGCAGTAGTATAGGTAACAAGTGTCACAAACTTGGAATTGACTTAGAGGTAATCATGATGATATCAGTGATATCTTTAACCTGCCAATCAGAATATTGGATTGTGCGTCTACCCTACCTCTGTCTCTAGGGAGGCTGCTTCTAACAGAAATAATCTATGCATTTAAAGAATAGACAAATGAGATCATAGTTTCACAGTGATACAGGCTTCATTGCTTAACGTTCCCAATGTACAGATGAGGAAAAGGAGGTGCCAGGAATGACTCAGCAGTTCACCACAAACATCTCCTGGATGCTTGCCTGGCCTTCTGTCAGATGCTCTTGGTTGAATTGCTTTTCAGTATTATTACTGAGGTCTTATTGTTGAGAACACCTTCTTTGGGTTTCCTGCTAATTTCTAACCTGAATAAAATGTGTGTGTGTTATTTATTTTTTTTTTTTTCTGTTTGCTTTCTCAACCTTCAGCTTCCATGACCTTAAAAAAGAAAGGAAAAAAAGGAAGCACAGCTGTGCTGGTCTAAAAGCAGCCTGTTTGCAACATGATATGGGACCTGGACCGCGAGCTGCTAAACCCTGGTGTAGGGTTCTCTAAACATACTTCAACCGTTTTTTCCAAGTGGCAATTGGTTTATTTCCATTGAAACACTTGAAGATGATGAATTTACAGTATATTTCCCACTCTACTGAATGAGCAATGATAAAAGAATAGTTATGTATATCAGAAGGGAAAATAGCTAATGGATTTTTTTTTTAATTTGAAGAACAGACAGTCTTTAGCAGTCCTCGCATCTAGCCAAATTCTTTGTTAAAGTTAGAATTGGTTAATACAACATTCTCATAGTTCATAGTTTCTATTAAGATTGATATTTGATGGACCCAACAGTCTAACATCACTTTCTACTTTAAAATGTATGATTCTCTGTACAAAATCATTTGCTCCATAAACCTGGGAAACATGGTGAATATGTGAACCAGTTCTGGAAAATGTTTCTGAGTTGTTTTTCTATTTGATTCAAAGAGTTTACTCTCTGTGTGTGTGTACATATATATATAATATAATATGTTATATTATCTATGGTTTTTGCCAAAGCCATAATCTCCTCTTTCAGTGTAGGCATAATGAGTGATCTTTCTGTATGAGAATAGCACAGAAAAGCATAAAGTGATAGTTCCTTCCAAGTCCAAATGGTAGAATTATATGATTTAAGTTGTGGAGTCAGGACTAATCTCATAGGCTTTGGAAATTGCTCCCTCTCATCCTCTCTAACCTCCTTCCTCTCTTTTATCTAAGGAAAGTGAAGTAGGTAAATATGACTAAATTTATGAGAGTGGAAGGAAATGTGGTGAAACTTTTAAGGTCCTACTTTAATTCCTATGACTAATGAAACATTCATTATGGTGTTAAATAAATCTTAAGGAGATTTCAAAGCAAAGTCTGCTGTTCTTTTCATCCCATTAACTTACCATCCAGGAGCCCTATCCTCTCAAGGATTGCTTCTTCTCACTGGTTGTCCTTAACAGTCCAATCCAAATATGACTTTTTAGTTCTTCAAAAGTGGCATTTGAGTCCCTTCCCAACCCTTCTACATGCCTCCCATGTTTCACTCCCTTACCTCCCGAGTCACACCACTATGACCACCTTTAGGGTTCTTCTTGCTGCCTTGGGAAAAATTCCCAGCCTCAATTATGTCTTCACTGACACAGCCAGACTTGCCTTCCTTTGCCAAATACTTACAAAAGCGATGCCCTCCCAGTCGCCACCAAATTCTCCAGCAGAGCTTCTGCTGCTATATTTCTAAAATATGCCACCCAAGGGTGACTTTGCTTCCCCTCCTCTCCTCCCAACCAGGAGTCATTTGATAATGTCTGGAGACAGTTTCTTGTTGTCACAAGTACAGGAGGAGAGTGTTATTGGCATTTAGTGGGTAAAGAGTGCTGACTTATAATGCACAGGACAGCCCCTCACTACAAAGAAGCATCCAGACCCAAATGTCAACAGAGCCGAGGTTGAAAAACCCCGTTCTGAGTGATAGTGGAGGCCTCTATTCTCTTCTGCGACCTTTGGCAGAGAAACTAAAAACACACCCAAACAGAATCTATCCTCCAGGCCCACGTAGTGGAACCCACTGCTCTCTCCCTCACTTCTTAGCTCAGGATTGGAGGAAACAAGCAGAATCTTGTGGCACCAGTCTCTTCCTTCCTCATGTCGTTTCTTCTCCCTGCTGGACAGGAATTGGGACAGGGGGCTCCATCCAGAGAAAAGAACCCCTTCAGACCAGTGGTTTTCAACCCAAGCTGTATCACATGTTCATGTCATTCAAATATTTTAAATATTTAGAATGTGGATACTCAGAATTCAAACTGAATTGCTCTGGGATGGTGTCTGGCTGATATTTCTAAAAACTCACCTGATAATACCACTGGGTAGCCAGGGTTAATAGGCCCCTGAGCTGGCTGCCTGGTCATGGTGGGAAGAGCAGATCTCCTCAAAGAGCTGTGGGAAGTTATTCTTCTGGGGCCCTTTAACATCATAGAGCATCCAACCTTCTAGCAGAAGGGAAGTCTTTCAACAGTGTGGTCAGTGTGAGAAGTCTTTCAACTTGGTCATCCGGGGAAAATGCAGATTATCTGAGTGTCTTTGTTCAAAGTCTTTCTATATCTCAAACTGGGATTTACCGTAATTTTAAAATATTTATCAAAATCAGGAAGAGGGTAAATCAAAGGTTAAAAGCTATCTCCATAATTAAGCATTTCCTGCTAGCTATTTATTTATTAGAGAAAAAATATCTTTTCCTCTTTCAGATAGATAAAATAATACTAAATTAAAGCTTTCAGTTGAATTACAGTTTATGAAAAATAATGGGTAGTATCACAGATCACAAACATTGTCTCTGTGAAATATGACCAGCCTCTGTACATTTCCTCCCCAATTCAAAACAATGGAGTCTTTACAAGGCAAATTCATCTCACGTTAACCTGGGAATCATTACTGTGTTCTCACTGATGAAACTGCTAAAAGTCCTTCCTGATGCTCAAGAATCTTATTAAATAACCTATAAATTAAGTATATCATGTTTAATTTCAGTTTATTTCCTATTCTACCACAGAGATACACTCAACATTCCAGAGAAAAATAAACATGAGAAGTTGAGAAGCATGAAACCTAGTTCACACCACAGTATCACTTTAACAAGTCACTTTCCCTAGGCTGCTTCTGAGTCACAAAAGTGATGGTATCACCAGGTGATAAGTAAAATCCGATTCAAGTTAAGGAATTAGCAGGAAAGCAGATTAACAGTTTGAGTGTGTTAGTCACTCAGTCGTATCTGACTCTTTGGGACCCCCATGGACTGTAGCATACCAGGCTCCTCTGTCCATGGGATTCTCCCAGGCAAGAATACTGACATGGGTAGTGTTTCCCTTCCCAATCCAGGGATTGAACCCGGGTCTCCTGCATTGCAGACATATTCTTTACTAACTGAATAAGTAACAAGGAAATGTCTGGTTTTCGGTCTTGGCATATAGTGTGGAAACATGGTATGCATCAATTTAATAAATATTTACTGAGCCCTCTTGCTACAAAAATTGGGGGCATTGTTATGGACTGTACTCCACTGGGCTCCTATGTCCATGGGGATTCTCCAGGCAAGAATGCTGGAGTGGGTTGCCATGCTCTCCTCCAAGGGATCTTGCCAACCCAGGATCAAACCCAGGTCTCCCACACTGCAGGCGGAGTCTTCACTGTCCTAGACACCAGGGAAGCCTGAAGAAAATTGTTAGAGGATATCCAACCAGGGATGGTGCAGATCCATTTACATTTTAGCAAATAACTCTGGATGCTAAACAGAGACTGTATTGAAGTGGGACATTTGTGGTTCTAGGGGAGGTTATATATGAGGTTGGGGTGACCAGGACTGGGCAAGTGGCAATGGGAATACAAAAAAAAAAAAAAAAGAATTGTGGTCTATTTTAGAGAAAGAAGAGATAGGACTGTGATGGACAGAGAGGAGAATGAGAGAAAGAGAAGATGCATGTGAAAGTGTCAAGGAGGCCAATGCACATGCACCTGAAGCTTGGGGATAGGCTCAGGGCTGGGGACAAAAATGTACAAGCCTCTGGCAATGGCACGGTGTCAGAGGACAGGAACAGGTTGTCAGGCACAGAATTAGATAGGGAAGGGAGCCTTGTACCGAGTAATCCCAACATTCACAGAAGCTAAACCATGTGCTCTGCCCAAGGTCCCTGGAATTGTCTCTCGTCACCATGTGTAGGAAGCAACACCGTGGCAATGGATCCACCATAGTGTAGCATTGACGGCTTCTGTCTCCATAAATAGAAAGTGTAGTACTCTTGCCTGGAAAATCCCATGGATGGAGGAGCCTGGTGGGCTGCAGTCCATGGGGTCGCGAAGAGCCGGACACGACTGAGCGACTTCCCTTTCACTTTTCACTTTCATGCATTGGAGAAGGAAATGGCAACCCACTCCAGTGTTCTTGCCTGGAGAATCCCAGGGACGGGGGAGCCTGCTGGGCTGCCGTCTATGGGGTCGCACAGAGTTGGACACGACTGAAGCGACTTAGCAGCAGCAGCAGCAGCAAAAAGCAGAAGATACATAGGAGAGGAAGTGGGGCAGATTCCCAGGAAGCCATGGAAGCACCGCTTCCAGCTCCTGTACTAGCACCAGCCAACCCCCTCCAAGATTCTGGACATAATTTTGTATTTGTAATTTGGTACTTTTTTCTTCTAAGAGGGCTCCTCAATTAAGCAAGCTCAGACCTCACAGAATCTGACTCTGCGTCTGATGGGAAAATGAAGGAACAGGGCATGAAACCAAAACCCCCAGTGACCTGACAATTTGGCATCCAGCGGGGCCTTTTTATACAACTGCTTGTGCTGAGTCAGCTAGAAGTTGTGGGGAAACAGATTTTTGAAGAAAAGCTTTATTGTTCAAAGCTACTTCCTGACCTATTCACGTGCACCTCAACCAGAGGCATGGTGACCACACTGTGCAAAAAAAGGTAAATCCTAGGGCAAGGTTGGGAAAATGGAGTTCAGCCCTGGGCAGCACAGTTGGCTGACAGAACACTGTGTGTGCAACCGACAGAAATACCTACCCTGCCAACCAAGAGAACATCTAGTTCTGCAAACCTAAAAAGTTTGAAAAAGACAAGGAATGGATAGGCAGACTGGCTGCCTAATTTACAAGACACAGTGCAAAATGGGATTGTGGATGGGCTTCTTGTTCAAAAAGTATTAAGAATTTCAGGATAATAAGAGTATAAAGCCAGTCCCTTGGACTGTAAGGAGATCCATCCAGTCCGTCCTAAAGGAGATCAGTCCTGAGTGTTCATCAAAGGACTGATATTGAAGCTGAAACTCCAATTCTTTGGCCACCTGATGCGAAGGGCTGACTCATTTGAAAAGACCCTGATGCTGGGAAATATTGAAGGCAGGAGGAGAAGGGGATGACAGAAGATGAGATGGTTGGATGGCATCATTGACTCAATGGACATGAGTATGGGTAAACTCTGGAGTTGATGATGGACAGAGAGACCTGGCATGCTGCAGTCCATGGAGTCACAAAGAGCCGTACACAACTGAGCAACTGAACTGAACTGAATTGAAAGTGAGGAGCAGGCATGGTTCTAAGCAGGAGGTTTACATGGCTCTGGCTTCCCTTGGTGGCTCTGACGGTAAAGAATCTGCTTACAATACAGGAGACCGGGGTTCAATCCTTGGGTGGGGAAGATCCCCTGGAGAAGGGAATAGCAACCCACTCCAGTATTCTGGCCTGGAGAGCTCCATGGACAGAGGTACAGTCCATGGAGAGTCCATGGGGTTGCAAAGAGGCGGCCATGACTGAGTGACTAACATATACTCTTGACATGGCTCTGCAGGTCACATGACCATGACATCAGCACTGGGAACAGGAGAAAACTTGGGGGCTCAAATTTTGGGGCATACACTATATTCTAGACAGAGGGCGAGACATGTACAATTCATTTTATTTCATAACAACAGTGTCAAAAAAAAAACCCCACCAACATTCCACAGGTGAGAAAAAGTCTCAGAAAGGTTAGGTTATTGTATAGACACACACAGGTAGTATGTTTATGTGAGTTTAAAGGGACAGAGAAAAGAGACTAGAAGTCATTGCCCAATGACTTCTGAACCAGGAACAAGTGGGTTTCTAGTATTAAGGTCATTTAACAAAGCTAAGATGTCAAAACGGCTTACTATTTTTGAGAGCCACAGTTGAGGCAGTGAGTAAGAAACTGAAAACACCATTGTCTTTTACCATTTCCTTGAACTGTTTAGCTTTGTACTATAGGTAGGTTGTCATTTCAACAAAAGCGGACACGTCTGGAAGCTTCTAGACTTTCGGTTTTTGTATTTAGCTACCCTGGTTGGCACAGAGTTAAATGACTAACTGCTTTATTTGCAATTTATTTATATTAAAAGTGAAATGTCAAGTTCACACAGGGTGAAATAAAGGCCTCTTTATAAACATGCAAACAAACGCAAGTGCTCACTGCCAAAAATATCCAAACAAACCAAACCAGAGACGAGAAATATCTCCTCAGCTCAAATGGTAAAGTCCTTCCACATGGCCTCTTCAACAGATGAAAGGAAATCCTGACATCCAAGAACAAACTCAATCAAATGCTAGCTTAATGTCATCCCTTAGAAGACACCAAGTTAAACAGGATTACTACTTCTCTGACTAATGTGAACACTATGGACATCCACATTACAAACTGAGGCCAAAACAATCTAATAAGAAATTGGAACTTTTAATATTTTGCCCAACAGTCTTCACTTGTTTGAACACTTTCCTATCATCATTTATGCCTATCTACACACATCTATAAAGTATCATTGTGCACTCACTAAGTCACTTCAGTCGTGCCCTGACTCTGCGACCCTATGGACTATAACCCACCAGGCTCCTCTGTCCATGGGATTCTTCAGGCAAGAATACTGGGATAGGTTGCCATGCCCTCCTCCAGGGGATCTTCCCAACCCAGGGACTGAACCCACGTCTTTTATACGTCTCCTGCATTCGCAGGAGGGTTTTTACCACCAGCGCCACCATGACGATTTCTTTTATAGAAAATTGTTTACTTGAGTATAAACATACACATACATGCGTATATTGGAACTTCAAACACAGGTGTTCTTATATTTATGATGCTTTAGCAAGGAGGGTAACAGGAGGACCTGCATACTCCTGAGTCCCAGAGATGACAGACATGTAGCTTGTAAAGTACATGTGGATCCGACATGATTATCACCAAGGAGACACGACCTGGTACCAATACAAGGAGCTGGAGGTGAGCCTGGAAGTTGCCTGTGCCAACTCCATGGCCCTTGAAACTGGTGAAACTGGTTTAGAACTTACTTTGATCTATACTCGTGAAACTCAGGGCTTCCATTGAGGGGGTAGTTTATAGGATTGCAGTTTTGGTACCTTTTCTGGAGAAGGGAAGAAATGGAAACTGGCATCTTTTCTTTCACCTATCACCCTATATAAAAGTAAGTGGCAGGGTTACAAACTCAGTTGCTCCATGTGTAGAAACAGACCCATTGCAGCAGGCATAACATGTTTGGTGAACTCAAAGGTCTGGTCTTAAACAAGGAATTTAAATTATTCTCACAAGCTTGTCAGTAACTGAGGTGCATTTTGGCTTACTTCATGAAAAAGACACGGCTGAGATGTTGTTCCTAATTTCAGAAATAGGGGAAACCCTGCATTTCTCAAGCAAATAACACAACATGTAAAGAAAGCCCAATACTTATTCCAATAAATCTTGATCAATTTATTAGCATATATATATGGTATAAAGTTTGCTGACTTATGAACAGGAAGGAAATCACTGGAAGAACAATCTTTATTAATTGATCCAAAAAGGAGACCAGCATATCCTTATCCAGTCTGTTTTAGGGAATGTCATCACCAGTGACGTACAGGGGCCCAGCACTCAGAGTAGATAGTTTCTGTTGCAGAGACAAAATGCACAAAGGCCAGAGCGAGACGGCTGCTTTAAATCTCATCTCTGTTAGTTCCTGACTTTGCTAAACTCTCGGCATCAATTTCCTCGTCTGTAAAATGGGGATATTAATCTCATCCTTTGAAAACGCCACCATTTCCTACTTATTATCTATGCTCCTTTTCTTCCTTTTCAGAAGATGATTTTATTCAGTTTTATGACATTTTATTAGAACACTCATTTCCCAGACTTTGATAAAGTTGGGGTGGCTGTATGACTTGTATCTGGTTATTGAACTCAAAGCAGGTGTCACTGAGCTAGGATGTCGTGATGGAGATAAATTCAACAGGCAAATGCTTTTGCTCTTCACATCCCGTCTCTTCCTGCTGGGAATGTGCTAAGGACCCAGAGATAGGATGAATACCAAGAAATGAAGTCACATCCTAGGAGTGAAGGGACAAGGAGGAATAAAAAGCCTTGCTCCTTGAGCAGCTGAACATATCCTGGATTGCTCGTCCTTGAGTTCCTTGTTGTATGGAAAGAAGAGGAGGAGGAGGAAAAGGAAGAGGGGGAAGGTGGGATAGAAGGAGGAAAAAGGAAAGAGAGAGGAAGGGAAGGGAGGAGGAGAGGAGGAAGCTGCCATTCATTAGGTCAAGCCACATGCAGCCAAATACAGCCCTAACTGAGATACTACCCATCAAGCATGGCGTGAAGATTGTATGAGAACTACATTCTCAGCACGGAGCCTGGTACAAAGACTTTAGGAATGGTGGCGTGTACTGAGCTACTTACAGGAATGAGTGAGGGGCCCATCCCGAGCCTGCTGAAGCGGGTGCCTTCCTCCACCAGGACCAGGTGGCCTGGCTTTTCGGCAGCATCGTTTCACCCACGGCTTCACAGGGAAGCCTGTGCGGTGCTGCACCCTCAGCAACTGCAGAGCTCATGTCATTTATCTTGCCCCCTAATTGCCTCCAGGAGTGGTGCCGCATCCAGTGTCATTTCAAGGCCAGTGAACCCAGTATGATTTTGAATGTCATTAAAATTCCTGTTTTCTTTCATTGCACTTTATAGGGAAATTTAAGCTCTTAAAAGAACCAGATGTGGTACCTGGCGCAGGTTCACGGCCCAGGGATTGGTCTAAAAATCAAACTTAATGACTGTTTCCCCTAATAACTTCCACATCCAAAAAGCTAAGAAAGGCAGTCCTCCTAGGAATGGAGTCTTCTAAGCTAGCACCAAAATTGTGGTGGTAGCGCCTCAAAGACCCTGCACATGTAACATATGTGATGAACATGGGATGGCCTCATCCTTTCTGGTTTCTACACAGTTTCAAGATAATGAAAGAAGCATTTACAACTTGGAGTAAACTTGTATTGCCGTTCAGATATAATGCTAGTTTGGTTCACAAAATTACTTTATCATTTTACAGGTGGAAACCAATTTATCTACATCTGAGTTTGATCTCCTTTTCTTTTATTAACAGTTTCATTGAGGTATACTTATGTGAGGTGGAAGCTTTGCTGAGATGATATACAATAAACTGCATGGATTTCAGGGATACAGTTTGATAAGTTATGACATACGAACACACCTATAAAACCATCACCACCATCAAGATGATGGTTCTATGTTCGTTATCTTGGTTTTCTTGTGCCCTTTGTAACCCTTCCTTCTTGCCCCTCCTCATTGTCCCCCAGCTCTCACTCCAAGCATCTGCTGATCTACTTTCTATCACTTTGGATTAGTTTGCATTTTTCTATAATTTTAAACAAATGGAATCGTGTAGTATTTTGGGGGGTGGTGGCAGTCTGGGTTCTTTCACTCAGCAAACATGTATGCTAAGTCACTTCAGTCATGTCCAACTCTGTGTGACTCTATGGACTGTAGCCCACCAGGCTCCTCTGTCCATGGGATTCTCCAGGCAAGAATACTGGAGTGGGTTGCCATGCCCTCTTCCAGGGGATTTTCCTGACCCAGAGAAGAAACTTGCATCTCTTATGTCTCCTGCATTGGCAGGTGGGTTCTTTACCACTAGCACCACCTAGGAAGACCAACTATTTTGAAATTCATTTATGTTTTGCCTTTATAAATGATCTGCTTCCTTTTATTGCCGAGGAGTATTCCAACTGTATGGACATATCATAGTTTGTTTATCTATTCAACTGTTGACGGGCATTTGAGTTGTTTCTAACTTTTACCCTATTATAGATAAAGCTGCTATGAACATTGTGTACTAGTCTTTGTGTGGACATAGGCTTTCATTTCTGTTGGGTAAACACCTTAGACGCTGTTGGCAGAAATGTAAACTGGTACAGACACTATGGAAAACAGCATGGAGGTTTCTAAAAAAAAATTTTTTTAAATAGAACTACCACAGGATCCAGCATTTTCACTTTTGGGATATATATCGTAAAACAATGAAAATGGGATCTTGAAAAGATATCTGCACTCCCATGTTCATTGTAGCATTCACTAGCTAAGACAGGGAAACAATCTAAGTGTCTACTGATGAATGAATGGATAAAAAAGATGTGATAAATGTATGCAATGAAATATTATTCAACCACGAGAAATAAGGTAGTCCTGTCATTTGCAAAAACACATGGAAAGACCTTGAAGGCATTATGCTAAGTGAAATAAGTCACACAGAGAAAGACAAATACTGCACGGTATCACTTACATGTGGGATCTAAAAAAGCCAAACTCATGGATACAGAGAGTAGAATGGTGATTACCAAGGGCTGAAACGTGAGGAAAACAGAGAGATGTTGGTCAAAGGTACACACTTTTTGTTCTAAGATGAATAAGTTCTGAGAATCTAATGAACAGCATAATGATTCTAGTTAATAATACTGTATTATATACTCAAAAAGTTGTGAAAAAAGTATATCTTTAACTTCTCACCACAAAAAGAATCTTATTACACATTAGCTAACACTATGATGGTAATCATTTTGCAATACATAAGTGTATGAAATTAGCTTAACTAACCAAATCCACACCTTAAACTTACACAATATTATACCTCAATTATGTCTCCATAAAGTGAAAAACAATACACATAAAAGAGAAGACAGACGACGAAGAAGAAACTGCCAGACTACTTTCCAAAGGAGTAGTACTGTTTTGCCTTCCCAGGAGCAGTGCATGAGAGTCGCAGTTTTCTTGGTTTGTTTCTGTAGGTTCGTGTCTCCATCTGGTATCCTTTTCCTTTTGCCTGCGGGACTTTTATTAACACTTCTTGTGATGAAGTTCTGGTCTGCTGGTGATGTGTTCTTTCAGTGTTTGAATGTCTGAAAGTCTTTATTTCGCCTCTGTTTTAGAAAGACAGCTTTGCTACTGACAGCTTCAGGACCTTTCTTTTTAAAATTAATGTGTTTATTTTAATTGGAGGCTAATTACAATATTGTGGTGGTTTTTGCCATACATTGACATGAATCAGCCATGTGTCCCCCATCTCTTAAGGTATTGTTCCACTGACGTTTTGCTTACAGGTTATTTTATTTTTTACATTTTTTTTCTAACAAGAATTAGCCGCCATCCTTGTCTTTGTCAGTGTGTCGTTTTTAACTGATTGCTTTTAAGATGCTCTCATCGTCTCTGGTTTTGAGTAATTTGATGAGAACGGGCCTTACTATGATTTTCCTCATTGTTTTTGTGCTTGGAGTTGATGGAGTTCCTGTAGGTTTCTAGTGTTCACTACATCTGGAAACCTTTTGGCCATCATTTCTATAAATATTTTTTTCTGTATTGGTTATTTATTGCCACATGACAAATAACTCCAAACTTGAGCAGCTGAAAATGATACACGTGTATTATCTCACACTTCCTGGGTCAGGAATTTAGGCACAGCTTAGCTGGTGCCTCTAGCTCTGAAGCCCTCATGCAGTTACAATCAAGGAGCTCCTGGCAGTTGTCTGACCGGGTTCCAAGCTCACTCACATGTTTGTGGGCAGTCAACATTCCTTACCATCTAGATGTCTCTAGACTTGGTATCTCTAGACATCAAGACTGCCTCATGATATGGCATCTGGCATGGAGAAAAAACATCCAAAAGAGAGAAAGAGCTTCCAAGATAGAATCCAGAATCTTTTTGTAATCTAATTTGGGGATTTATAGCCCATCACTTCTGCCATATTTTCTTTCTTAGAAGGGAGTTAATAAACTGATCCCACCCTCAGTAGGTGGGGATTAAAGAAGACTGTGAATGCCAGGAGGCAAGGATCACTGGGGAAGGCATCCTAGAAGCTGCCTGCCACCTTTCTCCTTTGGGAACCACAGTTACACATGTATTAGCCCACTTGAAGTTGTTGCGGCTCTGCTTTGCTTCTTTGCTTTTTAATTTTCTTTTTTTCTCTGTACTTCATTTTGGATCATTTCCCTTGTTCTGTCTTCACGTTTGTTAATCATTTCTTCTAAAATGTCCAGTCAGCTATTAATCCAATCTAGCGCATTTTTTTCATCTCAGGTATTTTACTTTTCACCTGAAAAGTTCAATTTGAGTCCTTATTATCTTCTACATCTCTGCTTAACTTTTCAAATGTATCGTAGAGTCATAGTAACTGTCGATTCTGGGTCAGTTCCAATTGGTTGCTTTTATCCTCGTAGTTTCCTGCTTCTTGGTACTTTTTTATTTGATGCTACACATTATGAATTTTACCTTGTTGGATGTTGGGTATCTTCATATTCCTATAAATATTTTTGGGCTTCCCAGGTAGCACAGCAGTAAAGAACCCACCTGCCTATGCAAGAGACTTGGGTTTGATCACTGGGTCCAGAAGATCCCCTGGAGACAGAATTGGCAACCCACCTCCAGTATTCTTACCTGGAAAATTCCATGGATGGAGGAGGCTACCATCCTTGGGGTCTCAAAAGAGTCAGACTTAACTGCATGACTGAGCACAGGCAAACACAATAAACAATTTTAGCTTGTTTTGGGACAGAATTATGGCACTTAGAAAGAGTATGGTCCTTTCGGATATGCTTTTAAGATTTCTTCGATGGGAGTGGAACAGAGTTCAGTGTTCAATAATAATTTATTGAATTAATAATTTATAATAATGACTTGCCCACTACTGAGGCAAGACTCATCTGTGTAACACCTGCCCCCCCAACACGTTCCCCATGATCAGGATGGTATTCAGTCCATTATGAAGAATAAGCATTATTTCTGGCCTCAAATGGGAGCTGAACACTGTTACCTCTTGCCATTTTGAGTGGCTCTTCCTCTGATTTCCAGTAGTTCATCACATGCCTGAACTTATCAGTTAAATAATTACTCAAAGGAGCATTTTTCTGGAGTTTCCTCTCCGTGTCTCTCTCTCTCCTCTCTAGTGCTCTGCCTTGAGAACTCCAGCCACCCTGTTCTCTGTGTCTCAGCTTTAGCTCCTCAATCCAGGGTGTCCTTTGGTGTTCGCTTCCCTGCACTATGTCCTATAAATTATCTCAAAGCAGTGAGCTGGGACAATGACAGGACTCACTTTGTTTTTTGTCTCATATAGATCACTATCCTTTGTAGCCCAATGTTCAGTATCTTGGACACCATTGTTTCACATACTTTTAGAGAGTCATTCTGGTCCTTGTTACTCCATCTTGGTTGGAACCAGAAGTCTGGCATCTAGGCAAAACAGTTTGAATGGGCATCAGCAACCTTGCTGAAGTGGCATGCTGATGTTTATTCTTTCCTTTTAAACAGTGGATAGGGACACAGGACAAACCTTGGTGTGTATGGAGACAGGTCAGGGGAGAAGGAAATGAAAGTTGCTCAGCCGTGTCCAGCTCTTTGTGACCTCATGGACTATACAGTCCATGGAATTCTCCAGGCTAGGATACTGGAGTGTGTGCTGCTGCTGCTACTGCTGCTAAGTCGCTTCAGTCATGTCTGACTCTGTTCGACCCCGTAGATGGCAGCCCACCAGGCTCCCCTGTCCCTGGGATTCTCCAGGCAAGAGCACTGGAGTGGATTGCCATTTCCTTCTCCAATGTACGAAAGTGAAAGGTGGAAGTGATGTCTCAGTCGTGTCCGACTCTTAGCAACCCCATGGACTGCAGCCTACCAGGGTCCTCTGTTCATGGGATTCTCCAGGCTAGAGTACTGAAGTGGGGTGCCATTGCCTTCTCCGACTGGAGTGTGTAGCTTTTCTCTTTTCCAGGGGATTTTCCCAACCCAGGGATCAAACCCATGTGTCCCACATTGTAGGTGGATTCTTTACCAACTTAGCCACCAGGGAAGCCCAGGGGTGAAGGAAAGGAAGGGTAATCTTTTTCTTCACATTTAGAAGCTGCTCTACACAACTGGATCCACATATTATTTCTCCAAAACTCATCTCTCATGCTGTCATTGAATCTTTGTCATAGGCTATCCACTCATAGTTCTGAGGCTCACAAATATTCAAATCTTTTTCTTACAATCCAGCACTAAATTGTGACCAGATCCTGGCTACAAGTGCCTGGGAAGATAATCTTTCTTGGTTCATGTCTATGTAGTTAAATTAAGAAGCTGATTCATCTCTAGTAGCTACACTAAACCATTTCGTGCTGTTAACCAATGGTCATTAATATGTCAGCAGCATGTCTGTGTAAATCCTATTTTCTGCCTGTGAAAAGAATACTGATTAGTTTGGCTATACCAGAATCCAATTAGCATTCTCTCTTCTCATCTAAGTTTTTTAAATGTAATTTTTTAAATGTGAATTTTAATAGTGATTTATAGTCATTACCTTCCTTTCCCTTCTCACATAACTATGTACCTTCTTTTTGAGGTCTAAGTCCAATAGGAGCAGCCTTGTACATAATTCTCATTCTTTCCATTTCCTGTTATAATATCTTTGTAATATTTGCAATCTTCTACTTGTAATCATACTTAACTGCACCCTGTTCTCAGGCTGACTTAGTGCACTCTTAATGGCAGACTTCACAAAGCACATGTTTCCTGGAAAGACTGTTGTGCACTAGCCGGGAAGGACAGGACATGTTCATGTAAACTCTCTGAGAACCACCATCCCCTATGACCAGAGGAAGAGAGTTCAGACCAAGTTATATAACCCAGAGGGTTTGTCAAATGCTTTTAGTCAGGGCAGGGGGACAGTATCAGCTCAAAAACAGCTTGGACATTTATGAAGGGGGAAAAAGAGCCTTGATAAGCACATATGATTAAATATTTTTTCTGCCTGTAACTTGTTAGGAATCTGACGTTTGTCTTACTGATATACTGACTTCCACAATCTACATACATAAGTACCAAATAATTACCAGAAAAATAACGCTGCTGTGTGGGAAATGGCACCCTCCCAATCTAAGGGAGCCAATGTGCATTCCCCAGCCCTTACTGGAGAATCACAAAAGCATGTAGGAGAAACATCCCATGAAGCAAGAGGAAGCTCCTTGGAGCTCTAAGAATTTGAGGCAGTCAAGATTATTGTGGTTAAGAGTATAAGTCCTAGGGCATGACTCTTTGGATTCAAATCTCAGTTCTACTATTGCTTTCTAGCTGTGTGAACTTGGGAAAATTACTCAGCATCTCTGTGGTTTGATTTTTGCCTTCTGTAAGATGAAGACAGAGTAGTATCTATTTCATAGAATTGTTGTCTTGTCCTCTCACAGTTTGATTAAAATAAATTAATAAGTGGAAAAAACACCCAGACCAGTGCTTGGTATATACAGTGTTAGCTGCTATTTTTTTTTTTTTTATTAATTGGAATATGTTTGACATATAACATTGTGTAAATTTCAAGAGTACAAGGGTTTGACCTGATACATTCATATATTGCACAGTTAGACCTCAAGATATTGTTGATTTAGTTTCAGATCACAACAATAAAGCCAGTATCACAATAAAGTCACAAGAATTTTGTGGTTTCTCAGTGCATTTAAGTTTTATTTACACTATATTGTAGTCTATTAAATGTACACGACATGTCTGCAAATACATCTGCATGTCTTAGTTAAAAAATACTTTGTTGCTAAAAATTGCTAGCAATCATCTGAGCCTTCAACAAATTGTCATCTTTTTGTGGGCAGAGGGTCTTGCCTCAGTGTTGATAGCCATTGATTTTGATCAGGGTGGTGGTTGCTGAAGGTTAGGGCATCTGTTAGGGCAATTTCTTAACATAAGATAGCAATGAAGTTTGATTGACTCTTCCTTTCACAAGTAATTTCTTGGTGGCATGCAATGCTATTTGATAGCATTTTATTCACAGTAGAACTTCTATCTGAATTGGAGTCAATCCTCTCAAACCTTTCTGCTGCTTTATCAACTAAGCTTATGCAATACTTTAAATCCTTTGTTGTCACTTCAACAGTTGCCAGTGCATCTTCCCCTGGAGTAGATTCCATTTCAAAAAACCACTTTCTTTATTTGTACATAAGAAATAACTCCTCATCCATTAAAGTGTTATCAGATTACAGCAATTTGGGCACATCTTCAGGCTCTACCTCTAATTCTAGTTCTCTTGCTAATTCCAAAACATCTGTAGTTACTTTCTCTACCAAAATCTTTAACCTCTCAAAGTCATCCATGAGTGTTGGAATCAACTTCTTCCAAACTCCTGTGAACGTTTATGTTTTGACTTCTTCCCATGAATCATGAATGTTCTTAATGGCATCTGGAATGGTGAAAACTTTTCAGAAGGTTTTCAACTTACTTTGCCCAGATACATCAGAGGAATCACTATCTATGGCAGCTGTAGACTGATCTATTGCATTTCTTAAATAATAAAACTTGAAAGTCAAAACTACTCCCTGGACCATGGGCTGCAAAACTGATACTGAGTAAGCAAGCATGAAAACAACTTGAATTTCTTACTGTAATCAGAAATCTGCCAGCAAACAAAAGCCCAGGTCCAGATGGCTTCACAGCTTAATTCTACCAAAAATTCAAAGAAGAGCTAACACTTATCCTACTTAAACTCTTTGTAAACTTTCAAACTCATTCTATGAGGCCACCATCACCCTAACACCAAAACCTGACAAAGATGCCACAGAAAAGAAAACTACAGGCCAATATAACTGATGAACATAGATGCAAAAATCCTTAACAAAATTCTAACAATCAGAATCCAACAACACATTAAAAAGATCATACACCATGACCAAATGGGGTTTATCCCAGGGATGCGAGGGTTCTTCAATATCCGCAAATCCATCAATGTGATACACCACATTAACAAATTGAAAAATTAAAAGCCATATGATTATCTCAATAGATGCAGAGAAAGCCTTTGACAAAATTCAACATCCATTTATGATAAAAACTCTCCAGAAAGCAGGAATAGAAGGAACATACCTCAACATAATAAAAGCTATATATGACAAGGCACAGCAAACATTATCCTCAATGGTGAAAAATTGAAAGCATTTCCCCTAAAGTCAGGAACAAGACAAGGGTGCCCACTTTCACCACTACCATTCAATATAGTTTTGGCCACAGCAATCAGAGGAGAAAAAGAAAAGGAATCCAAATTGGAAAAGAAGAAGTAAAACTCTCACTGTTTGCAGATGACATGATCCTCTACATAGAAAACCCTAAAGACTCCACCAGAAAATTACTAGAACTAATCAATAAATATAGTAAAGTTGCAGGATATAAAATCAACACACAGAAATCCCTTGAATTCCTACACACTAATAATGAGAAAATAGAAAGAGAAATTAAGGAAACAATTCCATTCACCATTGCAACGAAAAGAATAAAATACTTAGGAATATATCTACCTAAAGAAACAAAAGACCTATATATAGAAAACTATAAAACACTGGTGAAAGAAATTACAGAGGACACTAATAAATGGAGAAATATACCATGTTCATGGATCAGAAGAATCAATATAGTGAAAATGAGTACACTGCCCAAAGCAATCTATAGAGTCAATGCAATCTTTATCAAGCTACCAACAGTATTTTTCACAGAACTAGAACAAATAATTTCACAATTTGTATGGAAATACAAAAAACCTTGAATGGCCAAAGCAATCTTGAGAAAGAAGAATGGAACTGGAGGAATCAACCTGCCTGACTTCAGGCTCTACCACAAAGCCACAGTCATCAAGACAGTATGGTACTGGCACAAAGACAGAAATATAGATCAATGGAACAAAATAGAAAGCCCAGAGATAAATCCATGCACCTATGGACACCTTATCTTCAACAAAGGAGGCAAGAATATACAATGGAGAAAAGACAATCTCTTTAACAAGTGGTGCTAGGTAAACTGTAAAAGAACGAAACTAGAACACTTTCTAACACCATACACAAAAATAAACTCAAAATGGATTAAAGATCTAAATGTAAGACCAGAAACTATAAAACTCCTAGTGGAGAGCATAGGCAAAACACTCTCCAACATAAATCACAGCAGGATCCTCTATGATCCAACTCCCAGTATACTGGAAATAAAAGCAAAGATAAACAAATGGGACCTAATTAAAATTAAAAGCTTCTGCACAACAAAGGAAATTATAAGCAAGGTGAAAAGACAGCCTTCAGAATGGGAGAAAATAATAGCAAATGAAGCAACTGACAAAGAACTAATCTCAAAAATATACAAGCAACTCCTGCAGCTCAACTCCAGAAAAATGAATGACCCAATAAAAAAATGGACCAAAGAACTAAACAGACATTTCTCCAAAGAAGACATACAGATGGCTAACAAACACATGAAAAGATGCCCAATATCACTCATTATCAGAGAAATGCAAATCAAAACCACAGTGAGGTACCATTTCACACCAGTCCGAATGGCTGTGATCCAAAAGTCTACAAGCAATAAATGCTGGAGAGGGTGTGGAGAAAAGGGAACCTTCTTACACTGCTGGTGGGAATGCAAACTAGTACAGCCACTATGGAGAACAGTGTACAGATTCCTTAAAAAACTGGAAATAGAACTGCCTTATGACCCAGTAATCCCACTACTGCACATACACACCGATGAAACCAGAATTGAAAGAGACATGAGTACCCCAATGCTCATCGCAGCACTGTTTATAATAGCCAGGACATGAAGCAACCTAGATGTCCATCAGCAGATGAATGAATAAGAAAGCTGTGGTACATATACACAATGGAGTATTACTCAGCCATTAAAAAGAATACATTTGGATCAGGTGATGAAGGTGGATGATGAGGATAATGAGGTGGATGAAACTGGAGCCTATTATACAGAGTGAAGTAAGCCAGAAAGAAAAACACCAATACAATGTACTAACATACATATTGGAGAAGGCAATGGGAACCCACTCCAGTACTCTTGCCTGGAGAATCCCATGGATGAAGGAGCCTGGTAGGCTGCAGTCCATGGGGTTGCTAAGAGTCGGACATGACTGAGAGACTTCACTTTCACTTTTCACTTTCATGCATTGAAAAAGGAAATGGCAACCCACTCCAGTGTTCTTGTCTAGAGAATCCCAGGGATGGAGGAGCCTGGTGGGCTGCCATCTATGGGGGTTGCACAGAGTCGGACACGACTGAAGCGACTTAGCAGCAGCAGCAGCAACACACATATATGGAGTTTAGAAAGATGGTAATGATAACCCTGTATGCGAGACAGCAAAAGAGACACAGATGTATAGAAGAGTCTTTTGGACTTTGTGGGAGAGGGAGAGAGTGGGATGATTTGGGAGAATGGCATTGAAACATGTATAATATCATATATGAAACGAATCACCAGTCCACGTTCCATGCATGATACAAGATGCTTGGGGCTGGTGCACTGGGATGACCCAGAGGGATGGTACGGGGAGGGAGGTGGGAGGGGGGTTCAGGATGGGGAACACATGCACACCTGTGGCAAATTCATGTCGATGTATGGCAAAACCAATACAATATTGTAAAATAATTAGCCTCCAATTAAAATAAATAAATCTATTTTAGAAATAAATAAATAGAAAAGAAAACAACATAAATTTCTTTGTACATCTCCATGAGAGCTATTGGGTGAGCATTGCTGATAAGGAGTAATATTTTGAAGAGTCTCTTCTTCCTAAGCAGTAAGTCTCAATGATTGGCTTAAAATATTCAGTAAACCATGTTGTCAACAGATGTGCTATCATCTCGGCTTTGTTGTCCAACTAGTGGAGCACAGAGAGTAGATTTAGCACAATTCTTAAAGGCCCTAGGATTTTCAGAATGGTAAATGAGAATCGGGGCTTCCCAGGTGGTGCAGCAGTAAAGAATCCACCTGCCATTGCAGGAGGGGCAGAAGACATGGGTTTGATCCCTGGGTTGGGAAGATCCCTTGGAGTATGAAATAGCAACCGACTCCACTATTCTTGCCTGGAAAATTCCATGGACAGAAGAGCCTGGAGGGCTACAGTTCATGGGGTCACAATGGGTTTCAAACAAGACTGAGCAGCTGGACATACACACACAGGTGCGTACTGGATTCAACTTCAAGTCATCAGCAGCGTTAGCCCATAGCAAGAGAGTCAGTCTGTCCTTTGAAGTTTTGAAGGCAGGCATTGACTTCTCCTCTCTAACTATGAAAGTCCTAGATGGCATCTTTTTCCAGTATAAGGTTGTTCATCTACACTGAATATCTGTTGTTTCGTGCAGCCACCTTCATTAATGATCTGAGCTAGATATTCTAGATTACTTGCTGCAGCTTCTACATCAGCACTTGTAGCTTCACCTTGTACTTTTATGGCATGGGGATAGCTTCTTTCCTTAAACCTCATGAACAAACCTCTGCTAGCTTGAAACTTTTTTTCTGTAGCTTCCTCATCTCTCTTGGCCTTCAAAGAATTGAAGAGAGTTAGGCCTTGCTCTAGACAAGGCTTTGGCTTAAGGGATTGTTCTGATTGGTTTGCTGTTCTATCCAGACTACCGAAACTGTCTCCAAAATTGTTATTCCACTTTCTTAACATTCAAATATTTCCTGCGGTAGCACTTTACATTTCCTCACTGAACTTTTCCCTTGCATTCAGGACATGGCTACCTACTTGACACAGAGGCCTAGCTTTCGGCATATCTCAGCTATGGATATGCCTTACTCACTAACCTTGATCGTTTTTTGCTTTTGATTTAAAGTGGGAGATGTATGACTCTTGCTTTCACTTGAACAGTTAGAAACCACTGTGGGGTTATTAATTGACCTAATTTCAATATTGTTGTATCTCAGGGATAGGGAGGGAGAGAGATGGGGGAACGGCCAGTCAGTGGGGGCTGTCAGTGCGCACACAACATGTACCAATTAAGTTCACCGTCTTATATTGGCATGGTTGTGCCTCCTTCAAATAATAGCAATAATAATATTGAAGATAAATGATCACAGATCACTGTAACAAATACAATAATAATGGAAAAGAGTTTTAATCTTTTCCAGGCATATACTCTTGAGTAGGATTCCTGTGTCATACGGTAGTTCTATTTTTAGCTCTTTAAGGAACCTCCAGACTATTTTCCATGGTGGCTGCCTCAGTTTATATTTCTACCAGCAGTGTAGGAAGTCTCCTTTTCTCCACATCCTCTCCAGCATTTATGACTTGTACACTTTTTGATGATGGCCATTCTGACCAGTGTGAGGTGATACCTCATTGGATTTTGATTTGCATTTCTCTAGTAATTAGCAAGGGCTTCCCTGGTGGCTCAGTGGTAAAGAATCCACCTGTAATGCAAGAAAGGCAGATTTGATCCCTGTGTCAGGAAGATCCCCTGGAGAAGGAAATGGCAACCCACTCCAGTTTCTTGCCTATGAAATCCCCTGGACAGAGGAGCCTCGCAGGTTGCAGTCCATGGGGTCACAAAAGAGTCTGACATGACTTAGTGACTAAACAACAACAAAAATAGTTAGCGATGTTAAACATATTTTCATGTGCCTGTTGGCCATCTGTATGCCTTCTTTGGAGAAGGCATATTCTCTCTATGTCTTCTGCCCATTTTTTTATTGGGTTGTTTGCTTTTTCTTATATTGAGCTGTATGAACTATTTGCATATTGTGAAAATTTTTATTTATTGTTAATTAATATTAATTTAAATGACTACTTGATTCAGTTACAGAATAATTTTAAGTATGTTTGAAAAAATTGGATATGTTGATTTACCCTTTAAAATGTAAATTTTATGAAATTTAAATACATATCAAGTGTTTCTGATAAAAACCTGGTGTCCAGATTTTGAAGATAAAGTATAAGAAAAAAGATGGCAAAATATTGATATTTAAAAATACTTACTGTGTGGTAAAGTGATAATATTTTGGATATATTGAATTAAAGAAAAGTAATTTTCCTCTTTCTCTTTTTACTTATTAAATATGGCTTCTGAAACACTTAAAATTATATAACATATTGAACTGGGCTGGGCTAGATAATGAGGGAGCATATTTGCTTTGCTCAAATGTTTGGACTTTATCTTGAAAGCAGTGGGAAGAAACAGGATCAAATTTACATATTCCATATTTACACCTCAGAAATTTAGCCTAGCAGCTGTGAGGGAAGTGGATTTGAAGGAAATAAAATCAGAGCTATGGAGATCATTTGGTCGAAAAATGTGGGCAAGAAAAATCATGATGTGACTGGTCGATGGCAGTGTGGTGGAAGATGTGGCCCTATTGAAGAGGTAGATTTCCTCAGGGGACTGAGTAAGGAGTGTCCAGGTTGACTCTAGGGTATGTGGACTGGAGAACTGGATGGATTCTCTGGGGCAGAGCCCAGAGAATGAGGAATGGAACTTAACTTACATGTCAGGCTAAGTGACTTTAGCAAAACCATCCTTGATCCCTTTACCTCTTTTAATCAGATGGCACAGGCTCCCACAGCAAAAATATTGCTATTAGGAATTACTGTCTAAGTCGTGTCCAACTCTTTGAAACACTACGAACTGTAGCCCGCCAGGCTCCTCTGTCTATGGCCTTCTCCAGACAGGAATACTGGAGTGGGTTGCCATGCCCTCCTCCAGGGGATCTTCCTGACCCAGGGATCAAACTCTTGTCTCTTATGTTTCCTGCACAGGCGATGGGTTCTTTACCACTGAGCCACTGGAGAAGCCCATTGGCTCTCCTAACTTTTTCCCAAATATGCTCCTGAATTAAGAAGCACAAGACGTAGTCCTGAAACTCTTTCTCTCTATTACTGCTTAAAAACAGCAACAAATAAGCCAGATATCTTCCAATCTCCTCACTACCATAGTTAATAGTCCACTTTGTACTCAGAGGGCTTCTGGAATGCAATGGGAATATTTTTTAAATGAGAATGAAAGAGAAGATTTGGGGAGATGTTCCTCCCCAAGGGACTCGATGCAGTTCCATGGGAAGAACAGAGGCTTGGAATCCAGACACACCTGTCCTTGGATCTTAGATCTGCTCCTTTCTGGATCTAAGTCTTGGCTCATGCAAGACTCACAATCAATATTTGTTGAACAGATGAAGTTTACTTAACTACTCTGTGCCTCAGTTTCCTGATCAGAATAAAGGGAGGATTTTCACTATGATGGGTTATTTTGCACATGAGATCAACTAGTACAAAAAGTATCTGACACTTTAATACTCAGTAAATGATAGCATTTTTTATTACATCTTGGAATAAAGTTTAAAGAGAGTGCAAAACTGTTTGTGGTACATTTCAGATGCTGCACATGACTACCAGTTTGTATAGTTCCAGGGCCATGTGGACATGACTGGCATATATCACTTAACTCAAGAAACTCTTATGGGCATCCGGCAAGTCACCAAGCAGGGCTGTGCGACCATTACCATGGCTACTGTTATTGTCTTCTTTTCCTTGTCCTTCTCTCCTACTTCTATGTAGCCTGGGGAAGAAATCTCAGAAACTCAAAATGCTAAAAAAAAAAAGGCCCAGAGGGATCTGAGCCAGGATGAAGGTGTTGGATTACCCACATACTGATTAACTAAAGTTGGCTCTACTTGAAATGACAGCTGATACTATTGTGTATTAGCTGAAAGAATCACCATCCCATGACCTGCCCTCCTTTCCATACTGAGTGGGTAGCAACAGCCTCCTAGTTTTGCTTTTTATCGCAGCTCAACAAATATTTATGCATAAAGCACAAAATGCAGGACAACTGCTCTTTTCTGTCATCCAGGAACAATTCAACTGTTCTCAAAACTTTTGCAAGGAATTAACCCATTCTCACCCACTGGAAAGGCTGGAAAGGGGCACCTAACAGCCATTAAAAAGCGTGAGGTAGGCCACACGGCCAATGAAATGGCATGATCATGCTCCCAGAGAAACAAGGTCTTGAACCTTTCATCAATAAGGAGTGTTTTCAGAGTGGCTCCATGGTATCCTCTTATGCCAGACTCCACTCAAGACATGTCCTTATCCTTGAGAAACTTATCATTTATCAAGAGCAACAGAACACACACTTGAAAGAAATAGAAGTCGACTGAGCACTTAATGGGTGATATTGACTTATAAGTGGAAGAAGAGTTTCCAGAAAGGAGAATCGATGCAGGCTGCTGATGCTGAAAAGGTCTACATGAAGAAGACAGAGGTTAAGCAAGGCTATAAAGGGTGAGTAAGATTTCAGTAAAAGAAGGAATGGAGGAAGGACCTTGGAAAGTTCATGTGTTTGGTGTGTGTTGGGGGGTGGGATGGGATCCTGGAGGGAGAGTCAAAGGCAAGGAGATGCTAATGAGTACAGTACATACTACCCACTCAGTATCCTCACCCCCACACTATATTTCACTCAGTCCCCTCCTGCCTCCCTCCTGTCTTAAGCCTCACCTCACATTTTTCTTTCGTTAACTCTAAATTTCCTCTTTTCTTTTTCTGTCTTCACCACCCTTACTAGTAAATGGACTCAAAATCACTTCTAATGCCTTGAATATGGATTTCTTAGCTTCCCGACAAAAGCAAAGACCCTTGTGAGTTCCCAGCTCAAGGCAGAATGCATGCTCAGTGAATGCAACCCAGGGGCAGAAGCTGAATTTATTTCCCTCCACAGCCAGCCCCTGAGAGCACCAAAGAGCTCCACGAATGCTGTCCTGGCATTCTGAAGGCAAGAGGTGGGGGACCAAAATGTTGCTATTAATAAAAACTGCAAAAGAATCCTTGGGGGAGACGAAAGCTCTGAAATTGTAGGGTCATTTGATAGCTAGCATTGAAAGCACTCATTTGGTTTGTCTCTCTCTGTTTCTTTTTCTCTCCTTCCTTCTCTTTATTTATTTATTTTTTCTGGAATTTTACACAAATGGGTTCATTCACAAAGAGAAAGCCAAGTTCTGGGTACAACACCTTCCCAAAACAGAGGCCTTTGAAAACATTGGTCTGGATCAAGACACAATGCCCTTTCCCCTCACCCCAACCCCATCCCTAAATCACTCCCTATAATTTGTTCAGCTTGATGCTACCCTGAGTGTCCACGCAGTTGGGACCCACAGCCCCTTTGGGATAAGAAGGGAAGGCATCCGTCCTCTCCTCTCCTCTCAGAGGCTCTGAGGCAGCTGGCCCTCTGCCTGGCTATGCCAGAAAGTGGCATGACCACCAGGGCGACTGTGGTCAGCACAGGAAGAAAATCTCGGGTATTCACAGCTAAACTATGGTTTGAGAAATACTGGCGACAGAGGGTTGGCTGGGTAAAGGAGTGAGAATAGCAGCAGACATGCACTCTTTGACTCTGCTTCTCCCTGGAAACAGGCTCTGAAAGAACCAGAGAAAGGATCCCAATGTTCCTGGGTGGTTGAGGGGCGAGGGTGGCGGTTTGCAGAGTAGCAGCCATATGGTGAGCGCCAGGGCTGGCCCAGCAGGGCTTTTCCTTTGGAGTCTTCTTAGGGATAACATAGGGACTCTCAAGGCCTTTTCCACGACGTGGGAGCAGCATCCTTTGGCCCTAAGAAAGACTCTCTGGAGGCCAGGATTTTCCAGTCTGGCTCAGATCCCCAGAGGCCTCTTCCACCAGAGACACTTCCCATTATTTCTGAGCTCCAGTCCATCAGCTTGTGCTGCAGAGACCCTGGGATCAGCATCACCAAGCTGAGTAAGGAATCTACACACATTAGTTGGATATTTCTTTCAAGTGGAACAGAAGTAAGGCAAGCTTCTCTCATGGTACACGTGTCTGGCCTCTGCAAAACTAAACTTCTCCCACCCTAACTCACCACCTTACATAAGCCCTAAAGATCTGGGAAACAGATCGGAAGTTGGCTGTTTCTATTTCACCCCCTTTCTGTTTCATCTTTTCTGTAAAATAAATGAACCTGGATGTGGACAAACATGTTTGTAGCAGAAACTTGCACATGGGGACAGGGTCATGCGCTCCATACTCCTTAGTTATTTTTATTCACTTAAGAGCATCAGAAAAAGCACAGGAGGCCCTCAGGACATGCAAATTAAATGTGGCAGCTGAAATTGGCATCTTTGGGAGCAGCTGGAGCAAGCTGGCACCCACCAGGCAAAGCATTTCAAAGGAATCGAGGCTGCTGTCGCCAAATGAAGGAACACCTGGCAGGCTGAGAGGACAGTTAAAGGAAGCAAGTCCTCTTTCTTCAGAGCCAAGCTTTGCACGCTGCCCTCCAGCTAAAGAAAATTAGGAGGGAGGTTCGCTTGTACAAAGGCCTTCAATGTGGATGATCGTTTTTTTCTCCCATAAAGACTGATGTTTAGAGAAAATCCTCTGGCAGGCTGATGGCAATCTTGTTTGTACCAGAGCAATAGAGCTCTTGGTCATAAATATGCGAAGCATAATGAAAAGATTACGGCTCAGTGGCTGGGGTGCAAATTGGTCTGGGTTGTTTACTGCCTGAGGAATGCCTCCCCTCCACCCTTCTCTTCCAGTGCAATCCCACACACAGAGGAGAATCCACAAAGGCAAATACCTTTTCAAGTCCCATTCCTCTGCTTCCCAGAGCTTACCCTACTGTGGACCTGACTATGTGGATGTGAAGATCCGCACCCACATGGGAAGGGCAAGGTGGAAGGGAGTTAAAGAAATAGGTTCCCTGGTCCTGGTTGCCTGGTCCAGGTTCCTTGGTCCAGCACTGGCCAGTCTGTTGGGGGCCTCAACTAGTACTGTACAATTTTGGCCTCACACAGAGAGGGTTGGTACTGGACTAACCATGAATTAGGGTTGGCCTCAGTGATCTCTGAGAGATAAAGTTTCCCAGTGTCCATGCTGGCCTGGATGTACATCTTTAGGCTAAATCTGTTCTAGAAGAGGGTGATTGAATGAGTGACTAAATCCCAGGCTGGAATTCTGGTTTTGTCTTTTCTGAGCCCTAGATCCTTGGGCAAGTGACTTGTCCTCTTTCCCCACACCAACTTCCTCTGTCCTGTGAAGTAAAAATGAGCCAAGAACACAAAGCATCATGCCTGAGCCATGGGATGTGCTTAGTCAATGGCGACTGTCACCCGAGCATCAGACACAGGAGTGCTGGAGAGGGAGGAACGGCCTTTCACAGCACTGTCTGTCTGTCCCTGGCTTCCCAGGAGCCTGAATTTACTTAAAATCTGTTTCCTTCCTTAGCTCTGCTGAAGCCTCTGGTTCCAGTCTCCCACCAACCTGGGCCTGCTACTACCTGCTGCCATTCTGATGTCAGATCTTAGTGATCACCGTTCTGTCCTCATGCACAACTTAGGATTTTAATCCTTCTCTTCTTCTGCCTTGTCACTTTCCTTGAGAAGATAACACCCTGCACAGAAGCACTGAAATGAGGCAGAAGAGTTTTCTTGTTTGATTCAGTTAGGTTTGTAATCTTTGCATTTGATCCCAGGGGTTTCTTCCTCCAGGTCGATGAGGCAATTTACACGTGGATGCTTAGCTTGTTTCTGTAAAAGCCAGTCCTAGAATTTAGTCTTCCTGCAATTCATGGGGTCGCAAAGAGTCCGACACGACTGAGCGACTGAACTGAACTGGACTGAACCATGAAAGAGATAAAAGGAAGAGAATTCTACCAGGGCCCTGGCCAGAAACAGTGGTGCACTGGAACTGAGTTACATGAGAGCCTGATGGAAAGACTTTTGACAAAGATGAGGGCAGGGTATAGGGGACCCACAAGGGATAAAGCAGTAGCCCAGAGCAAGTAACAATGGGGATGTTAGCCCCTGTAAACCGAAAGAGGTCAGGAAAGGGGGAAGTTACCAGAAGTAGATTCACAGAACTGTGCAGAAGGGGGCTGCCTGATAGAAGCCATGACCCTCTCAGCCAAGGGATTCAGCCTTGGCAGCCTCACAAGAAGAGAGCAAGGGGAACAGGGACCTCAGCCTCACAAGAAGAGAGCAAGGGGAACAGGGACCTCAGCCTCACTCTCCTCCTTCCTCTGCTTCTCCTCTCTGGCTTAATCTGTCCAAGAGCTGGAAGGGCAGAGATCCATGTGGTAATCCCTACTGACTAGCCCCCTTTCTGGTGGGCAGAGGGCATGGTGAAAAGAGCACTTTAGTCAAAGAGAAGACAAGAAGCTTGTGTGTTAGGGAGGTGGGAGTGGGGGACCAGTCATGTACAAAAGAGCCGCACTGATCGCAGGCAGTATAAACTCTGGACACTCTCGTCAGCGAGCCCTCACCCTCTCGGTCTACAACCTCCCTGCTAAGTCACTTCAGTCGTGTCCGACTGTGCGACCCCATAGACAGCAGCCCACCAGGCTCCCCCGTCCCTGGGGTTCTCCAGGCAAGAACACTGGAGTGGGTGGCCATTTCCTTCTCCATACAACCTCCTAA
Organism: Nanger dama; assembly: GCA_917880005.1. Lineage (NCBI taxonomy): Eukaryota > Metazoa > Chordata > Mammalia > Artiodactyla > Bovidae > Nanger > Nanger dama. Next base: position 3,661,702 of record CAKJTW010000040.1, read on the forward strand.
TTCCTACTAATTTCTCTCTCTCTTTCTAGCAAAATATCCGATTTCCATGGAACTATTTCTTCTTTTAAAAGGCTACAAATTGTTTCATAATATATTATGGAATTTACAAATAACAAATAATTAGACTGGAGTAATCACAACAAACAAAACACCATACAGCAATAATATCAATGAGTCCTGCAGTAAGAAAGAGCCTTGCTACGTTCTTTCACATCACTCCTCTCCCTCCAGAAATCTGGGGTGTGTGGATGCACCTGCCCCCACCACCTTATTCCCCTCAGGGTCCCTCTGTGAAGGGAGGAGACGTGGTGCTTACAGCCTCTTAATGCTTTCAGGACACGCTCAGTTACTTTCTCTTTGTGGCCACCATCAAGCCAGTCAGGCTCACTGACGCCAACATGTCCCTCCTGGCCTTCATCAAAACATTAGTCTGATATCCCATGCCTTAGAGACCATGTTTTTCCAGAACACTACTAAACTAACTTGTAAATGAGATTTTTGCGTCCAACAGTACTTTCTGTAATATCTTTTTATTCCAACTTTTCCCCCTATGTTTCCACCTCAGAGCTTGTAACATTTAGCTGTCCCGTGTCTGGGGTTAACAGTGAAGAGCAGGGACTTCTCTCTGGTCTCACGGTTTCACTCTGTTGATCGAAGATTAAAATCCTCATATGAAAGTTTTCCTTAGGTTGGATTCCCTGGTAACAGGTTCTGAGGCAGACAGCTGCATGTAGAAATCTTACTGGGAAAGAGTCTTGGGAGATGTGTGTGTAAGGACCTGGACAGGGCAGGACTGGGGAAGCAGAGCTGAGTCACACAAGCCTTAGTCATTCCAACGGACACGCTAGAGCTGGGATGGCCCTTCAGAGACGTCTTACTGAGGCAAATATGGCAACCTTGGCATTCTCACATCAGCCAGTCATTGGACACTAGCTGTTCCTGGGAAAGAGGAGAACCTTCGGTTCTCTGGAGCCAAGGACAATTCTTAGTGAGCCATGGAGCTATGACCTGTCAGCATACCTGAAATATATAATATGTATAATAGTCCTACATATCTATATATAATATATAAGTGGTATATAATATTAGGACCATTACATACCATTCATATACTAGTCCTAATGCCTGAGTCATGAGTACGCTGGTCCTGAGGAGAGGACTGTTGACAGGGTCCTGCAGCGCCCTCTTTAGGCTGCTCAGATCCTCTTGCAGCTAATAGTAATTTTGCCTCATCTGGAAAAACCATCTCTAGGATTCTGATTAGTCTGGTTTCTTGTGAAAACTTGGGATGAACAATAGTTCTACAGCTGCAGTTGACCTTATATTCACAGCTGATACTCTGGTCCGCATCTTCTACCACTCACCCTAGGTTTCTCCCAACCTCAGCCAACACGTCTGCCTGTCTAGGTAGATTACCAGCTTGGGGTCCTAGACCCTCTTTGCTGAGTTACCAAGACCTACTCGGGCTGTGGCTGCTACCAGTGCATAAACCACTAAATCTAGGAAGGGGAACACTGAGAGACATCCATCCAAGATCCTGAAGGCAAGAAAGGCAAAGCTGTATCTGGGATGCGTGTCAGTCCTGGTCAAGATACACTGCCCCTCTACCTAGAGTGGAGAAGATTCAGAAGAACTGATTTGATAGCAAACTACTGATTGGTCTACTCGAGTGAGGGTGCCACATTAGAGACCAGCATTGTGCTTTGTTACAGGCAGGTTGGACGGACATTCAACAGCACCATTAACTACACCAGCTTTTGTAGGTGTGCTGCTGGGCCAATGCATGAGCCTCCGCTTTTGCCATCATGGCCACTCTACTCCTGTTGTTGTTGTTCAGTCCCTAAGTTGCATCTAACTCTCTGTGACCCCATGGACTGCAGCATGCCAGGCTTCCCTGTCCTCTACCATCTCCCAGAGTTTGCTCAAACTCATGTCCATTGAGTTGATGATGCCATCCAGTCATCTCATCCTTTGTCATCCTCTTCTCCTCCTGCCTTCAGTCTTTCCCAGCATCAGGGTCTTTGCTGATGAGTCAGCTCTTTGCAACAAGGGGCCAAACTATTGGAGCTTCAGCTTCAGCATCAGTCCTTTCAGTGAATATTCAGAATTGATTTCCTTTAGGATAGACTAGTTTGATCTCCTTGCAGTCCAAAGGACTCTCAAGAGTCTTCTCCAGCACGACAGTACAAAAGCATCAGTTCTTCAGTGCTCAGCCTTCCTTGTGGTTCAGCTCTCACATCTATACATGACTATTGGAAAAGCCATAACTTTGATTAGATGGACCTTTGTTGGCAACATGATATCTGCTTTTTAATATGCTGTCTAGGTTGCTCATAGCTTTTCTTCCAAGGAGCACGTGTTTTTTAATTTCATGGCTGCAGTCACCATCTGCAGTGATTTTGGAGCCCAGAAAATAAAGTCTGTCACTCTTTCCGTTGTTTCCCCATTTATTTGCCATGAAGTGATGGGACTGGATGCCATGATCTTAGTTTTCTGAATGCTGAGTTTTAAGCCAGTTTTTTCACTCTCCTCTTTCACTTTCATCAAGTGACTCTTTAGTTCCTCTTAACTTTCTGTGATAAAGATGGTGTTATCTGCATATCTGAGGTTATTGATAGTTCTCTTGGCAGTCTTGATTCTGGCTTGTACTTCATCCGGTCTGTCAGTTTGCATGATGTACTCTGCATTTAAGTTAAATAAACAGGGTGATAATATACAGCCTTGACATACTCTTTTCCCAATTTGGCACCAGTCCATTGTTCCATGTCTGGTCCTAACTGTTGACCTGTGTACAGGTTTCTCAGGAGGCAGGTAAGGTGATTGGGTATTCCCATCTCTTTAAGAATTTTCCAAAGTTTGTTGTGATCCACACAGTCACAGACTTTTGCACAGTCAATGAAGCAGAAGTTTTTCTGGAATTCTCTTGCTTTTTCTATGATCCAATGGATGTTGGCAATTTGAAATCTGCTTCCTCTGCCGTGTCTAAATTCAGCTTGAATACCTGGAAGTTCTCAGTTCATGTACTGTTGAAGCCTAGTTTGGAGACTTTTGAGCATTACTCTGCTAGCATCTGAGATGAGTACAATTGTGCGGTAGTTTGGATATTCACCCTATTCATGATTCCATTATATAAGCACTGGGTCGAAGAGAACAGAGGCTGTCTGACATCTACTAACTGAGTCACTTCATTATTTAGTGCATCTTCTTCAATGTATGCTATCTGGTGGTGCCACCTCCATGAGCCCATCCAAGTGCCTCCTCCCTAGACATCTTTGTCCAACATCTTTCAATTATTCTCTTATAAGGCCCTGGCACACTAGCCAGGCTATCTGCCACATGCTCTGCTCTTAAGAACCATGCTAGACAGCAACTGTTTTAGGTGGGATGCCCTGGAAATCAAGCTATGAGACAGAGTGCAGAAGGTATATTTTGAAGTGCACTCAGGAAATACATCTTTAAGGAATTGACCAAGCAGACCTGAGAGAAGGGCAAATTGAAGCAAGGAAGGAAGATCTTTTAATCCTCATATCAGTTAGTCATTAGCCATAGGCTGCCCCAGTTCAGTTCAGTTCAGTTGCTCAGTTGTGTCCGACTCTGTGACCCCATGAACTGCAGCATGCCAGGCCTCCCTGTCCATCACCAACTCCCCGGAGTTCACTCAGACTCACGTCCATCGAGTCAGTGGTGCCATCCAGCCATCTCATCCTCTGTCGTCCCCTTCTCCTCCTTCCCCCAATCCCTCCCAGCATCAGCGTCTTTTCCAATGAGTCAACTCTTTGCATGAGGTGGCCAAAGTACTGGAGTTTCAGCTTTAGCATAATTCCTTCCAAAGAAATCTCAGGGCTGATCTCCTTCAGAATGGACTGGTTGGATCTCCTTGCAGTCCAAGGGACTCTCAAGAGTCTTCTCCAACACCACAGCTCAAAAGCATCAATTCTTCGGCTCTCAGCCTTCTTCACAGTCCAACTCTCACATCCATACATAACTACTCAAAAAACCATAGCCTTGACTAGACGGACCTGAGTCGGCAAAGTAATGTCTCTGCTTTTGAAGATACTATATAGGTTGATCATAACTTTCCTTCCAAGGAGTAAGTGTCTTTTAATTTCATGGCTGCAATTACCATCTGCAGTGATTTTGGAGCCCTGAAAAATAAAGTCTGACACTGTTTCCACTGTTTCCCCATCTATTTCCCGTGAAGTGATGGGACCGGATGCCATGATCTTTGTTTTCTGAATGTTGAGCTTTAAGCCAACTTTTTCACTCTCCACTTTCACTTTCATCAAGAGGCTTTTTAGTTCCTCTTCACTTTCTGCCATAAGGGTGGTATCATCTGTATATCTGAAGTTATTGATATTTCTCCTGGGAATCTTGATTCCAGCTGGTCATAATCTTAGATGAGACATATCTTCAGCTGAGAGCAATTCCTAGTGAGAGATTTAACTGTGTGGTTGAGAGACAATACTTCTCAGTCACTCAGTCATGTCTGACTCTTTGTGACCCTGTGGACTGTAGCCCACCAGGCCCCGCTGTCCGTGGAATTTTCTAGGCAAGAATACAAGAATGGGTTGCCATTTCCTACTCCATGGGAACTTCCTAACCCAGGGATTGAACCCACATCTTCAGGCTCTCTTGTGTCTTCTGCACTGGCAGGCAGATTCTTTACCACTGTGCCACTTGGGAAGCCCTCTGGTGACTTGGAGATGATTATCTTAGTCCCGAAGAAGCAATCTTGGTAGTGAATCACAGTAGCCACTACAGGGCTAGACCATAAGTTTGTTCTAAATTGGGCTCAAGTTTTATTTATTTCTATTACCCTAAACTTAATGGCTTAAAACAATGAACACTTATTATCACACAGTTTCTGTGGATCAGGGATTTAGGAGTAGTTAATGATCTGGTCCTGGTTCAGGGTCTCTCACAGGTTGTAGAGAAGATGTGGGCTGAGGCTGCAGTCATCTGAAGGCTTGACTGGGGCTGGAGAATCCACTTTCACGATGACTCACTAATATCTCTAGCACATTGGTGGTGGGTGTCGGCAAGAAGCCCCAGTTCCTGGCCACATGAACCTTTCCATAATGCTGCTATGAGAATCCTCATAACAGAGCAGCTGATCGATCCGTGGGCATGTGACCCAAGAGAGAGCAATGCAGAAGCTATAATGTCTTTTTATGACCCAGTCTCAACTGTGAGACACTGTCACTTCTCTAAATCCTTTATAATCACATTGTCCCTATTCATTGTGGGAAGAGACTATACAAGGGCATGCATACCAGAAGGCAAAGACCACTGGGGTCATCTTGGAGACTCAGCTTACAACAAAGAGGTTCACAGATCTAGAAGTCTTGAACCAAGGGTCCATCTAGCAAATGCTTATATCATCTTAATAATAACTCAGTGTCTAAGGGAGGTGGAGGTAAAGAGCTATAAATATCCAGAACTTGAAGGTGGTTGGAAACCATCATGTCCCTCCCTGCTACACTGTTTAATAAAGTACACCTAAGAATGTTTCCAGAAAGCAATCCATCACTGTAGTAATCTTCTATTGCCACAGATTATGCCAACATTTAAAATATTTTACTGCTCTAGGAATAAGTTGGAAAAATCATATCACTGTGCTCAAAGGACTTGTGCCAAAAATTGTATCCCTTCTGATTAGGATCTTCTCATATTTTCCAGGATTCTGTAGAAAAGCTTATATATCATCATCTTGTAAATCTAAACACTAAATAGTGGTTTTATGACTATTTTACATTTCTATTCAATACAAAATAAAAGGTGATTATTATGCTCATAAACAATTATTAAGGCCTGCTAGCTGGCGCTCTAAAAGTAAACAGCTAAACTTGGCTTGAGGGCCACTACAAAGAAATAAAAATACATGGTTCCTGCTCTTAGAGACATTGGCATCGTGTGAGGGATATAGCACAAACCCATCATGATGTCATAAGAACTAAACAGATGTAGAAACCAAACTGGAAACTTCCACAGAAATAAAATCTTAGCAAAAGTCTTTGGCCTCCACTGATCAACAAAACTTTCCTAACCCAGAAATAAGCTCAATTTGAAAATAGAAGAGCAAGTGATGAAATGGAAGAGATGAGAGGAGGGGTCAGTAGTCCGCACTGCCCATCACCTTAGTGGCCCAAAGGAGTCAACATGAGCTATAAATGGAAGGTTGCCTCCAAGATGCCTTCTCTACCCACCAGATCACACCACATCCCCTTGACTGAGGGATGCCCTTTTGCCCAAGGCTGTAATTCATTTCCATGACTACCAGGAAGACCAGAACAAACACATTCCTCCCCAAAGGAATGACATTTATTTTGTAGGTAGAAAATCAATATCCTTTATTTTGTGGAGGTGTGTACAATTGGTTTGGAAGCACTGCACTCAGTTCTGATAGGAAAAGTCTATGTGGTCTGAACTTAGTTGACACGCTGGGCTTGGAATCAAGTGGGCTGAGACCTTTCACTTATTTACTCACCCATTCAACAAATTTATTCATGCAGGGACCATGTTAGGCAAGGAGAACATAAAGCATAAAAGAATAAATAAATAAGTAAAAGAATAGCTGTTTTAAGATCCTCAAACTGTAAAGGGAGAATAGACAAATAGATATTAATTGATATACCCTGTGATAGAAATGTGTGATGAGCTTTGGAAGAAAAATCTTAGAAATTATTAGGTAAAGATAGGGAAGAAAGACAGAGGATGAGATGATTGGAAGGCATCGTCAGCTCAATGGACAAGAGTTTGATAAACTCCAGGAGACAGTGAAGGACAGTGAAGTTTGGTGTGCTATAGTCCACGGGATCACAAAGAGTCAGACATGACTAAGTGACCAAACAACAACAAAAGGCTAGAAAATGTGCTCTAAGCAAATGAAACATTTTCTAAGACATGAAAACCAGAAAGAACATGACTTGTTCAGTTAATTTCAAGCTACGGCTGAACTTTAGGGATCTTGTGGGGAATGGGTAAGAGATGAAACTGACACTAGACTGATCGGGAGAGATTTGGTGAACCCAGGCTAAGAGTAAGAATTTATTCTGAAGGTAATTGAGAGCTTCTGAAGGACACTAAGTGGAATGAAGTGATTATATTTGCTTTAAAAATCACTCTGGGAACAGCAAAGAAGAAGGATAAGAATGGACCCAAATGGATCCCCAGGGAACTCCCACGTTTACAAGGGAAAACAGAGCCAACAGGAAAACCAAGAAGGAGTAGCCAAAAGTTTAAGAAGAAATCCAGGCAATGGGGTTGTTTGAACTAGAAGGAGAGTGTCTCAAGAAATGGGGAGAGAAAAGTGTCCAACGCTGTAGAGAGGACAAGGAAGGCGAGGACTGAAGTATGTCCATTAGAGTAGCAACCGGCAAGCCACTGGAACCTTTAGAGGGAGGAATTTTGTGAAGCAGGAATAGGGGTCAGGGGGAAATGAGAGTGAGGAAGAGGAGACAGAGAGGACCACCTTTTAAAAATCCTGACTCTGAAAGGATGAAGTTCCCTCTTTGGAGGAAACATGTGAGGCAAGGATTTTATTCTTTTGTAAAAAAAAAAAAAGACCAGGGACATTTGAGCAGATTCCCATGTGAGTAAAAGTTATAGGAAAGAGAGCAGGTAAATAAAGGGGAAATTTCCAGAATATTTGGGAAGGAACAAGAGGTAAGGCATGGTTGGAGGGCTTTGCCTGAGACCAAAGATGCTTCTTTTTGGTCTAATGAGAGGGGAGGGGAAGGATGGTGGTGCTGGCCTGGAGAGGGCTCCCTTTGATGCTTCTGCTTCTCTCTGTGAAGGTGAGAGGAAGGTCTCTGCTAGGAGGGTAGGGGCAGGCAGGCTTGAAGACCTGGAGACAGGTAGAGCAGTTGGAAACAGGCGCTGTGAAGAGTAGGAGAGAGAACCTGTCCATCTAAATTTAGAAGAATTCTTATGTTAAAAGTGTATGGCAAAACCAACCAATATTGTAATTAGCCTCCAATTAAAATAAATAAATTTATATTAACAAAAGTGGCAGGCTTCTTTCATCTCGTATGGGAGGAAAGAGAAAGTCTGATGCTGTGAGACTCTGTGATGTCAGACAATTCAGGTCAATTCCCAGCTTTCCTTCTTCCTTGTGTGAATTTTCTCTGAGGTTCCTGCCATGTTAGTGTTCAGTTCTATTTCTTTTCTTACTCCTTAAAAAAGAAAAAGTAACTAACTATACATCAACAAACTGGCAGTGCGTCATAACTGGGGGGAGATGGCACTTCCTCTCTCTGAGCCTGAAAAAACAAAGTGATTCAGCTTCTGGTGTATTAATTAAAGCCCGGTTTACTTCCATGAAAATAGAATCTATTGTACCATCTTTATATATTTAAACCTTCTGTGACAACAATTTCTGGAACATATCCAGAGCGAAGCTCTGGCAAGGCCCTCAGTTTATTACAAAGCTTATTTTCTGAATGTGCTAGACAATTGCACTCAATTCAATATGCATTTATGAAGCACCATCTGTGTACCTGCAACCATCTCATAAAATCTAGATAATATTTCCTTGTTTTATTTGGCATGAATAACAACTTTGTGTGTCTCTTTTGTGGAAAATTTTATAACCACAGCAATGGTATAACTCTTAAAAGTTTATTTTTGACCATTCTCTCTTCCAAAATTCTTCAATGATTCAAACCAAAGTAAGAAAACACACACAAACTCCAAGCCCCCCCTCCTGCTAATTACTGCTCACTCTGACACCCCAAGGACTGAAATCAAAGGAGAGGCTTGAAGATGAGATCAGTGCATGAGAATGGGGAAGAAAATAATAAACTCAAGTCTCCCAACCAATCATTCCTCTGAAACAAAACTCATGTCTCTTTGGCCTTGCTTTTGTTTTGGAAAACACAGAATCCCTGGGCAAGGGAGGCCTTTCCTTTGTCTTGATCTTGGGTCATTCCCACTGAGAGCCCAGGAAACACTCCCCGATAGTTATTACTCTTCAGTTTGGAGAGCCAGACACCCTGACATGGTGGGAAGTTGCGGCAATTGCTTGGCTTTTGCACCCGGCTGTTACTCATTTTAATTATATTGGGGGAAGAAGCATGCAGCTTCCAGCCCAAGGGGCAGTCATGGAGCTGCCTTCAATCCAGGGCAGGGTTGGAGATGGGCTCTTCACTTTTCTCTTTCTGATGACCTGAGTTCATCTGTTCAAGACCCACACTCTTTCAAAACATTTTGCCTTGGCAGTCATACTCCAAATCATGTATCTAGTCACCTGTTGAGTTTAATGTCTGTCTTTCTATGAAACTTAACACACCAAGAAGATGGCCGCAGGTCTCCTTTCTTTACTCCTATTTCCCCAGTACCTAGAACAGTGCCAGGCACAGGTAGGTGCTCAGTAAGTATTTGCTGAACTAATTAAGTGAGAATTAAACTTGAAGATCTCATGGTGATGCTCTTTCCACAATCATATATTCCCATAGGTGGGAAGAAGGTGAGAATGGTGAGGACGCTGATTCCTGAGCACCTGAAAACCATGAGGTTCCCAGCTTAGAGGATGGAAGAAAGTTTTCTGTCTCCTGAAACCCATGGCTACGAGTATGGGCACTGTTGTAACTCCTACTTCTTCCAAATGAGGCTGAAGAGATCAGTGGGTGATGGTCCATTCACTTTCATGGGATGAATGATTGGTACTTTGAGTAATGCCAGCAGCCTTGAAGACTCACACATTTTTAGGGCTAAAAGATCATTTATCTAGGCCAATTTCCTGAATCATAGACTCCTTTGAGTTACTTTTTTAAAGAGTTTAACCTATGGAATCCATATGTATTTATAAAATCAAACCATGTTGACTCTTACTGAGATAATCGTCTACATTACTTTTCAAGTGGGATGTTGAGTGACCAAAAAGGGTGATTAATAATTACACTGGACCAAAGGCATAATTAGAGGCTTTCCTAGAAAAGCCAAGATGAATATGTGATTCCTTAGGAAGTGGGATTTATTTACAGGACTTTTAGAAACATGAGCTCCATGGAGAGAAAATCATATTAAAATGGTGTGATGAAGCCTTTAAGAAGTCTTTCTTCTGCTTTTGGGCACAGTTTTTCACAAGTTACTCCAAGCTTGAAAGACTGATCTTCAGTCACTGCTGGAAACCTCTCCTATCTCAACAAGGTGCTCAATACTCATACTTTCTCTCCACATAAATCATGCAAGCTTGATGTGAAGACAGAAACACCAGCTAGGAGCAACTGGGAACAACCTTTTTGCCCTTGAGCCAAATAATTCCAAGGCCCTTACATCAGTTTCCTTCTTATGTTATTTCCCAACCTCTTTATCAGATTTCCTGGTCTCCTCCGTGCCTTTTCATTCAATACCCAGAATCGAGCCCAGTGTTGCAGGAAGTTATCTGGTTGACATGATTTCCAACTGTACCATAGCTGTGGTTCTCAGCCTCTGTGATGGCTTAACACTCCTCTCTAAACATTCTTGTAAGAATTTAAAGCCCATCAGGGCTGCCTGTTAGGCCTCAACCATGTTGACATCACTCAGACAACAACAGCTTGTTCAGAAATAATATTTTAGTAATGAGCTACCACAAAGAACTCCAGCTTGTCTAAACAATAGATACGAATGACTCTGCTAATATGGCCACTTTCCTAGGCTTTTCCTTTTCTAGGGCTTTTGCACAGAAGAAAGTAGTGGCCAGGCACTCAAATGCCACAAACAATGCTGAGAACGTGGGAACTGCCTCCTGCTCCTGGGACAGTCAGTGCCCCAGAGGCTCGCCTTGCAAGAATGGGTTAAATGCATGCACTATGTCATCCTTGATTCTTGCCTGGCTGATCCAGGCCCACAGACTCCAAGACTAATGGGGCCTAAAGGGCCCCTCCAGATGGGTACCCCCTTACCTTAAGATGACAAGGCTAAACAGCAGCTTTTTCCTGTTAAGACAAGTCTTGGAGATGATGGAATGGTGTGTCTCTAAGCATCATGTTGAGCTTCAGTAAAGTCTGTGCCTCTTTCATCTGATACAATTTCTTCCAAAAGCCAGAACTGTTCCTATCTCCCAGATCTCTTTCAACACAGTCACTTTTAAAAGGCATGAAGAAAAATGAGTTTAACATCTCTTTGCACTGAAATCTTCTGCAAGGGAGGAGAATCAAGGGTTGCACATTTTTATTCAAGCTTCAACAAGCCGCAGAACATTGACTCTTACCTCCTCCTCCTTTTTACCAAGTAGATGGGTTCTGGAAAAGTTTTCGGAGAGTTGAATTATCCCAAAAGACCCAGGGAGTTTGTTATTTAAATGGTTCCCTGCAGAAATATTTTTATAAAAACAAGAATTCCTCATTTCAGCGCTTTTTCTTTCTTTTTTGATGTCTTGAAAATTATATTTTCAGATATTGTGGCTGTGAAAAGTGAAGACTGGACAAAGTCTGGAGTTTACACTAAAATATGATTGGTGTTAGACCAAAGGATGTGGAGGTATTTCTTCTACATGGACTCTCCTTCTGTAGAGGTTTATCTTCTTCTCTGCCTGTCACCCGCTTCCATTTTCGATTCAAATCCAAGACTGACTTTCTCAGATGGCAAGATGATTGTTCCAGAACCCACACGTAAGGATAATTTTCATTGTGTGCCTTGCTCTCCTTCTTAGCTTCTGTGGGCAGATGTCTGAAAACCGGGCTTTACCTGGTCAATCACACAAACTGAAAGTACATTTTTGTCCAGTCATTGACTGATAGCTTATTCCTGACAGCAAGAATAACCCCAGATGTTTTCAGAAATAGAAACACAGAAATTGAAATCATGCAGCCTTGCTCTGTAGAGGTTTCAAATGGGGCCGAGAAGAAACGGGCTTCATGCTTGAGGGGAGTGCAACTTTCCAGAAACCAGCCTCTCACTCAGAAATATCCGGTGTTCATCTGCAATGAACTAGCAATCGCGAGGAACTCCAGCAAATGCTGATGGCTCTTTATTTTACATTTTTATACTCTGATAGACTTGGTCCTGGCAGTCTCCCCAGCTTGAGTGAACCAGAGTCATAGGGGTTTCTGTGTTTGCCTGTAAGTTAAAGTGCATTCCCCTCCCCTTCCTTCACTTGTTTCCTTCCTTCCTTTCTTCTTTCTCCTCTCCCTCCTCTCTCCTTTCCTTCTTTCTTCCTTTCGTTCTTTGTACTTTTTGGAAGAGTAAATTGTGGATGATGGACAATGAATAGAAAGGGACTACAGTCCTTGAACTTTGAGATTGCATAAAGTACTGCATTTCAGACTCTTTTGTTAAGGTCAGTTTTCATTCCAATTCCCCCAAAAGGCAATGCCAGAGAATGCTCAATCTACTGCACAACTGCACTAACTCTATTAGCCTTTCCCCACTTCACTCTGTACTTACTCCAAGGCCAAAGTTGCTTGTTACTCCAGGTGTTTCTTGAATTCCTACTTTTGCATTCCAGTCCCCTATAATGAAAATGACATCATTTTGGGGTGTTAGTTCTAGAAGGTCTTGTAGGTCTTCATAGAACTGTTCAACTTTGGCTTCTTCAGCATTACTGGTCGGGGCATGGACTTGGATTACTGTGGTACTGAATGGTTTGTCTTGGAAATGAACAGAGATCATTCTGTAGTTTTTGAGATTGCATCCAAGCACTGCATTTTGGACTCTTTTGTTGAGGTCAGTTTTCATTCCAATCCCAAAGAAAGGCAATGCCAAAGAATGCTCAAACTACTGCACAGTTGTGCTCATCTCACACGCTAGTGAAGTAATGCTCAAAATTCTCCAAGCCAGGCTTCAGCAATACGTGAACCGTGAACTTCCAGATGTTCAAGCTGGTTTTAGAAAAGGCAGAGGAACCAGAGATCAAATTGCCAACATCCACTGGATCATAGAAAAAGCAAGAGAGTTCCAGATGGTGACTGCAGCCATGAAATTAAAAGATGCTTGCCTCTTGGAAGAAAAGTCATGGCCAACCTACACAGCATAATAAAAAGCAGAGACATTACTTTGCCAACCAAGATCTGTCTAGTCAAGGCTATGGTTTTTCCAGTGGTCATGTATGATGTGAGAGTTGGACTGTGAAGAAGGCTGAGCACCGAAGAATTGATGCTTTTGAACTGTGCTGTTGGAGAAGACTATTGAGAGTCCCTTGGACTGCAAGGAGATCAAACCAGTCTATCCTAAAGGAAATCAGTCCTGAATATTCATTGGAAGGACTGATCCTTTGGCTGAAACTCCAATACTTTGGCCACCTGATGCAAAGAGCTGGCTCATTTGAAAAGCCCCTGATGCTGAGGAAGATTAAAGGATGAGATGGTTGGATAGCATTACTGACTCAATGGACATGAGTCTGAGCAAACTCTGGGAGTTGGTGATGGACAGGGAGGCCTGGCATGTTGCAGTTCATGGGGTGGCAAACAGTCAGACACAACTGAGTGACTGAACTTAACTGAAAGCAGACAGAAAGAAATCAGGTTCATTTTAACATCCTTGAGCCACTGTATTGAACCTTACTTGAAACCAAACCTACAACTAGATTTTTCAGTTATGATGAGCCAGTACAACCCTTTCAGTTGAAGTGAGTTGAAGTTTCTTATATACACAACCCAAATGTTACCAATTTAGAAAATCCACATCTTTGACTAAATGAAACAGTGTAGGGTAACACACACACAGAAAGAGCACTTGCTTTCTGTACAATGGAGATCACACAATACACAATGTGTGAGACATATGGAGAACACACAATATGTGAGACATGCCCTTAAGGTGATAGTCTAATTGTAAAATAAAATCAATGCATGTGTTAAGTATTAGAAAATAATGTGCAAATGGCATTCACTGCTACCAAATGTTGTGCTTTCAGGGACAGGGTCAGTCAATGAAAGAGAATTAGAGGCTTCATGGATGAGTGAGACTTGGGCGCATGTTGGATGGAGTTGGATGAAGAAGAGAAAAACAAGAGGAGAAATGTGAGCCAAGAGACCCTGTGATCTAAGGTATCTTTAAAGGACTGTGACCCTCAAAGCTATAACCTCCATCAGTTTGCTTTACATACTATTCAGTATGGCTTCTGGTGATGCAATAATAATAAGCTGAAACTGACCCTTTGCTAAAGAAAACCAATATAAGCTTTTCCTGGACACTTCATCATTTTCTTATGTGCAAAACTCTGGGTAAAATTCAGCTGTCTAGGCTCTTCTCTCTCAGCTCTCTGCATAATTTCTGCCTCTGAGTTACAGGAAATTTCTTTCTGAAAAGCCATTTGGAGACAGATTGTAATATAATGCTCTTGAACATTTCACTCTAACAATCGATAAAGGCAGCACTCCCTGCAGAAATAATCCAAACACAGGGTGGAATCTAATATGCACAGAGCTGATATTTTAACTCAAGAAGCTCATGGATCCTTTGCTCGAAGCTGTGGCCCAAATTTGTTTTCCTGTCTTTGTCTTATATTTTTATATATTTTTAAGGTCAAGCTTTTGAAGTAGCTTATAGTTATTTTATTCTATTTTAGTGGTTCAAGGCTGCCACCAAGGTCAAATCTACGTAAAAATAAGCATGCTGGCAACCAGCAAAGAGCCTGTTATTCTAGGAAGAAATAACAGGGCCATCGTGACCCTGGGCCCCCTGCACGCCCTCCTCACACTCTCCTTGTGATTCTTTAAGGAAGAGGCTGAATGCTCATGGCCAGTATGTGCCAAGCAAGCCAGAACTGCTTTCTTGGAGAAGATAAGCTTTTCTAGTAAAGAGACATCCCGTCCATACTGAATCACCATGGGGTTGGGGATGGGAGATTGTGTGGGGACATCACTTTTGTTCTATTCACTGGATTAGGAACAAGATGAAAAGCAGTGTTTCTAGTTTCTTCTCTTCTCACCATGGTTATATTCAAGTTCCCTTTCTGGAACTGTCCTCTGAGGGTATGTCCCACAGTCATCAATCAGATCAGTGTTCTGAGCTTGTGCTTAAAACCACATTTTGTATGTATGTGCATGCTCAGCCATGTCTGACTCTCTAACCCCATGGACTGTAACCTGCCAGACTCCTCTGGCCGTGGGATTTCCCAGGCAAGAATACTGGAGTGGGTTGCCATTTCCTCCTCCAGTGTACCTTCCTGGCCCAGGGATAGACCTAAATCTCCTGTGTCTCCTGCAATGGTAGGCGGGTTCTTTACCACTGAGCCACCTGGGAACCTTTGGAGGATGCTTAAGGTGTCTTAAACAATAATGAGTCATGAACAACAACACCCTCTGCATAAGATTTAAAGAAAATCATTCTCATTTCGATGACTGTTTTTATAGAAAATCTGTAGTAACTTATAGCAATGAAGGAAATAGGATCCTTTGACTATTCCATAGCTCAAGGCAGCATTCAGAGCTTTGTTCAAGGGGTTTTGGTATTGCCTTTAGAACTGACTTAAATATAATTTCTCAAACAGATGTTACTTTTCTCATCATTTCATCTGTGCTCACCCATGCCTACTTCCACCACTGCCACCTACATATTTATATAATTATAGAATTAAGAAGAGGACAGTGACTTCAGATCTCTGTATAATGAACTGGGGTCAGGATTGTACAAGAATTCGACAATGCAAGGATTTATTCTCTTGGATGTTGGTATATTGAAAAAGTGTTATTTGTCCCAGGCCATTGAAAGGCCAGTATGTCTTCAAAAGTATTAAACACACTAAAAACCCAAGAGTGGTCCAGAAAGAGGACTCCTTCTAAACCTTTACCATGGTTAATCAGAAATAGAATACAGTGAATTGCTATTCTGGAGAAGGCAGTGGCACCCCACACCAGTACCTTGCCTAGAAAATCCCATGGACAGAGGAGCCTGGTAGGCTGCAGTCCATGGGGTCGCTAAGAGTCGGACACGACTGAGAGACTTCACTTTCTTTTCACTTTCATGCATCGGAGAAGGAAATGGCAACCCTCTCCAGTGTTCTTGTCTGGAGAATCCCAGGGACGCAGGAGCCTGGTGAGCTGCCGTCTATCGGCTCGCACAGAGTCCGACTTGACTGAAGCGACTTAGCAGCAGCAGCAGCAGTGAAGAGGAATGGACTGTTGATACTTCATACAACAACTGATGAATCTCAAAATAATTATGATCAATGAAAGTGGCTAGATTACATTTAAACAAATTTCCAGAAAATATAAACTAATCTATAGTGATAGAAAGCAGAGCAGGAATTGCCTGAGGTAGGGAGGAAATGCAAGTAAAGGCACAAGAAAACTTTTCAAGTTGAATCATGTCATCATTACATTAACTGCAAACTAAGATATTGGCACTTGCCATCTACCTGTACAAGGATTAAATCATGAGCTACTAAAGCTACTAACTTCAGTACCCCCGACAGGTGCTCGGGGTGGAGATCAGGACTGAAACACTGTGCTCTGAGAAAAAAACTGGCAGAACAAGCCTTCAGATAGCTAGACATTTTCAGGAAAAGGTTTCCTGAGCCCAATTCTTGCACTTCTAGGAAAGCACTCAGCCACTGACAGTGACTCCTGCTCTTCGTGAGCAGCAGCAAGCCTCTGCCACAGTGTGTGCCTGACTGCACGTACCCGCCTTCACTAAAAAGTATGTGTCACTGACCTTCCCTCTACCTCTTCAGGGCAGTTTCTCAGAGCAGTCTGGAATGCTGTCTCCCACGCTACAGTCCTAATAAACAAATGAATATGAATAAATAAATATAAATAAATAAAACAACTCGTATCTCTTATATGCCACAATTTTTTTTTACACTTGGCAAATTGTGGAGATGTTTTCACAGGTGTATTCATACCTCACCTGTATCAAACTATACACTTGACATATGTGCACTTTATTGTTTCAGTATCTCAGTAAAGTTGCCTTTGAAACTCAGTGGTAGAAAAAAGAGATAATGGGGAGGAAGAAAGAAAAACTTGAGGGAATATTTTTCTTAGCACAGACCAAACATTTATTTTGGAGTGCAGTTCCTTCTAGTTTCAACCTAATGTCTCAAAAGTGAGTTCTTATCTTGATGTGTGTGCTTACTCACTCAGTTGTATCTGACTGTTTGTGACCCTATGGACTGTAGCCCTCCAGGCTCCTTTGTCCATGGAATTCTCCAGGCAAGAATATTAGAGTGGGTTGCTGTGTCCTCCTCCAGGGGATCATCCCAACTCAGAGATGGAACCCAGGTCTCCCACATTGTAGGTGCCTTCTTTACCAGGGAAAGAATCCACCAGGGAAACCCAAGAATACTGGAGTGGGTAGCCTATCCCTTATCCAGGGGGTCTTCCCAACCCAGGAACTGAACAGGGTTCTCCTGCATTGCAGGTGGATTCTTTACCAACTGAACTACCAGAGAAGTTCCTTATTTTGATAGTTTGCTTTATATTTCCAGAGAAGAAATATATCTAAACCACAGCAAGCGGTTTACAAGATAACCACTTATAACTAACCAACTTAGTTCAACATCTAAGGAAATCTCTTTGGATATATATCGCATCACCTACACATTGTGTGTACCTTAATAATATCTCTCTTCTGGATACTTACTCCTCCTTATTGATTACCATAAGAGTTTATTTTTTAAATTTTTAATTGAAGGATAATTGCTTTACAGAATTTTGTTATTTTCTGTCAAACCTCAACATGAATCAGCCATGGGTATACATATATCCCCTCCCTTTTGAACCTCTCTCCCATCTTCCTCCCCATCCCACCCCTGTAGGTTTATACAGAGCCCCTATTTGAGTTTTCTGAGCCATACAGCAAATTCCCATTGGCTATCTATTTTACACATGGTACTGTAAGTTTCCATGTTACTCTCTCCATACATCTCGCCCTCTCCCCATGTGCATTAGGCTATTCTCTATGTCTGTTTCTCCACTGCTGCCCTGTAAATAAATTCTTCAGTACCATTTTTCTAGATTCCATATATATTTGTGAGAATACAGTATTTATCTTTCTCTTTCTGACTCACTTCACTCTGTATAATAGGTTCTAAGTTCATAGAACTTCATAGAGCTGACTCAAATGTGTTCCTTTTATGGCTGAGTAATATTTCATCATGTATATATACCACACCATAAGAATTTTGATGGGAAAGGTTCTACAACTCTCAGTCCTCAAATAATACATGTAATTGTGGGAAAATAAATGAGCATCTGGATGATTGACTTGGTCCTCAAGAAAATCTGTGGCAGAAAAGAAAAAGATAAACACAGACAGAAGACAAGTAACAAGCACATCCAACGAAAGGCCCTTGATAGGATCATTGTTCAATCAAGTCACCTGTAAATAGACTTCTTTGGGACAACTAGAAGGCTTTAGGTATGAGTGTGTGGGAAATGATATTAACGAATTCTGTGAGTGGGAAAACGGCATGGCTACACACGAAAATATCTATAATGCTTAGAGTTGTGTATAGAAGTATTAAGGGGAGATACTACTGAGGTTTGGGGTTGGTTTTAAAATCTTTTTGCAGAGAAAAGTAGGGAAAGCATGGAGCAACTGAGGCAAAACTCAACTGTCAAATCTGGGTGATGGCATTGGACAATTATGTAAACTGTTCTTTTCACTTTTGCATATATTTGGATTTTTCAAAATGAGAACTGTTTAAAGACTTGGTTAAAGGAGTCATCACATCTAGAATGAGGAGAGGGGGCATGAATCATTTGGCGTTGTTGTTCAGTCACTCAGTCATGTCCGACTCTTTGTAACTCCATGGACAATAGCCCATCAGGCTCCCCTGTCCTTTTCTATCTCCTGGAGTTTGCTCAAATTTATGTCCATTGAGTCAGTGATGCTATCTAACCATCTCATCCTCTGCTGCCCATTTCTCCTTTCGCCTTTGATTTTTTACAGACTTTGTTAAAGGACTTTTACATCTAGAAAGAGGAGAGGGGCATGAATCATAGTGATAACCAAAAAGAAAGAAAAGAACTGACCTGCAAATGAGCAGGTGGCTTGAGAAGAGGGAGTGGTGACTGGTGGCTATGGAGCTTCCTAAGATCTATTTCTAGAATAGAAAAAAAGCCTGCCTGAGCAACCTTAGGAAAACCTGGAGCAAGTGTCCAACCTCCCAGGTGTGTGTGAGGGTTAATGGCCTTTTCTGCAGCCCTAGTGGATGTCCTGAACTATTCAAGGGCCTCATATTCTCCCAAGTGTCCTTATGAGCTCCTGGATCAGATGACAGAAGGCCAGCCCCCACATTCTGCTCCTATCCCCAGTGAGGTTGATTTTCCAGGAGCCACTTAATCTCAGAAACACTACCATTTTCTCTGATGCCTTTGAAGTTGGAAATCCATCTCTCCATCTCAGAGCTATTTATCCCTTGCGGTCCTCCTCCCAGAGGCACCACAGACAAGGACCAGGCGACAAGAAAAAGTGAGATGACCCCAAACAAGCTCTCCTTCTACATTTACAGGGCAAACCATGACTTTTCTCAAGGCCCACAAATTATAGGGAGAGAAAGGGTGGAAAAATCCAGGGGGAAAAAAAACAACACCTAACCATACCACCCATAAAAACATGCCAGATGGGAGGGGTAGATGTCTATAATTCTACTGGTTTTCAAATGTATTTATTTAGTTCAGTCATTTATGAAACAAACCCCAGAAATTCCAGGCATCTCTCCTAAACAAAAGAACCACTAATGTTTGCTTCTGGTCAGCATGAAAAACTTGGTGAAAACCCAAATGTTAGACATAGCTTCCTAAGGAAGCTCAGATCTTAGATATGGAGGGCCTGCCACATACTTTCTTATCTAGGGGTCAGAGTTCAGGCTGGAGTTACCAACAGCTGGAAGAACCTCCAGGAGATACTCTTCCTACCTATGTGAAGGGGAAACTTCCTCCAGGACAGTCACCAAAACAGAAGAAAAGGTAATTATTTAAATCACAGCACTGCTAAGATGTTCTTGCTGCCCTGAGGCCCTCAAAGCAATCTTGATTCAGACTGTCTAGATTTTACAATGTTATCAGCTGTCAACAGATTTCAACCTTCCTTGAAAGTGCTTCCAATTGTTTCAGTGGCTAACGCAACCTAAATCAACACTGGACATAGCAAAGAAAACAAACCACTTATAAACGTTCCCATACCTGCCAAAACTGGAAAGCTATAAATAGGGGGTAGCAAACACTGTTCAAAAATATTTCTCAGGGAGAAAACAGGCGGAAAAGAGTGAATAATTTTCAAAGAAGGGTTTTTTTTTTAAAGTTAGTTCATTTTGCAACTTGGGATTTCTGTGGCCATAAGGCAGGGAGGAAAATATAACAGCCTTGATGGAATGTTTCCTACACCCATAGGATGTTAAAACATCAGCTTGACTGAAGCAGTTACATTGCATACAGTCTCAATAGAGTGGTTCATTTAGTTTGTCATTTCTCCTATTGCTTCTGAGAGAAAGAAAAATTTTTTTCCGTACCATTATCAGTCTTTTTGCACTTTTAAGAAAATAGGCTCTTTTCTCTCCAGAGAAAGCTTGATTTCTCAAGGCCATTTAACTACTAAACCAGAAAGGGAAAGTGAAAGTGTTAGTTGCTCAGTGGTGTCTATCTCTTTGCAACTCCATGGACTGTAGCCTTCCAGGTTCCTCTGTCCATGGAATTATCTGGGCAAGAATACTGGACTGTGTAGTCATTCCTCTTCTCCAGGAGATCTTCCTGATCCAGGGATCAAACCTGGGTCTCCTGCATTGCAGGCAGATTCTTTACCATCTGAGCTACCAGGGAAGAACCAAGGTTCAGATCTAGAGTCAATGCCCAACTATTTCTTTAATCATTCAATCTGCTGTATTTGTCTTTCAAACATTTAACTCTATTGTTGAGATCTCACTGTTGTTCTAAGGAGCAGAAATGTTTGGAATTAAATACTTTTGAGTTAGAATCGAGCTTTTGCCATTGCTAGCTGTGCAACCCAGGCTAAGTAAGTTCTTAAACTTTACCCACCTCGGTTATTCCAGAAGTGTCCCATGTGGTTTGCTTCTTAGAATCTTGTGATTAGTTGATCTGGTTACTGATTCATAATTAAAAGTAAATCTATTTAGGAAAAAAGTCTGAGGGGATAAAATAATGTCTTTTGTGTGCAGAATCCTGCCACTAACTTCTCTTCCATAGATTGACAATGAAATAAAATAGTTATGTGAGGTGCTTAACATGATGTGTGCAATACAAACATTCAATAAATAATGTGATTATGTTAATACTAAATACCTTCTGATTAGAGTTCCAGATATATCATTTCCTAGATTAAAAAGTCTTCATTCATATGTACATATATGAATATAAAATGACAATAAATACCATGTACCTGTAAATGACACCATTTTCCAGGGGACAGTTTGATCCAAAAATACTGGTGAAGCCATAAACTTCATCTTCCTCTTCTACAGCCCAGCTTTGGCAACCCTGCTTCAAAATAGATGCTTTGTTCATTCTTGCACTGTTTTCCTCCCTTCTGTTTGGAATCTGAAGCATTCGTTTTTAGTTTCTGACCCTATAAAAGAAAAGAGCCACCAGACCAAGAGTATTCAGAGCCTAGGACTAAACGCTGAGGTGGCCCAGCCTTTATATGCAAATATGCAACCTTGCTGCAGACCCTGAAGAACTTATCACTCTAGGAAATGTTTCAAAAGATCAAAAGAAATTCCACAGGACTAAGGACTGTTTATCAACCCCAGCACAGTTGCGCTGTTTCATTCCTTTTGAGGGGCGTTTTAGAAACACTCCCTTGCTTAATTTGTGTAAGACATACATACTGTACGTGGTCCCCCATAGGCATATATGCTATCGCTATGTAGTTTTAATGTTGTTTTCATCCTTTCTTATCTCAAGGTCTACATGTCCTAGAAAAGCATGCAGGAAGGCTTTGTTTCTATTAAGCATACTGATTTTCCAAGGAGACTGGTAAAAAAATGTGTTATCTGGGTCCTCCAGGAAGCAGGTGCCAAGATGGGATTAAACATGCCAGGATTTAATAAGGAAAATGCCTGTGATAGACCCCGTGTAGGCAGCTGGCATGGCTGGGACTGTCAACATGAGAGAAAAGAGGAAAGAAGTTCGGGGGATGCATCTTAGTTGGCCTTGCAGAGGTCTATGCAGGGGGCCATGAAGTCCCGAAGTGAAAGCTGGCTTCTGGGGGAGTCCTGTGTCACCCAGGAACAAGTCCCCTTGGAATCACTGTTGTGTGCAGTCCTGAGGATAATGTGGCCTCCATGCAAACAGCAGCTGGGTCTCAGATTGCAGCAGCTAGAGTCAGTTTTGCTCCCTGTAGTTGGAGGTCTTTGAGGCACATTCTCACTCCCTGCCTCAGGGTCTCTTACCAAAGTCTCAGGCAGCTGGAGAAGGCAGAAAGGGTGCCAGTGGAAAACAGGAGCTGACTGCTCCCCAGGACACACACATAGAGTGTGTGGGAGACCTACATGCTCTGAAAGGGAAAAATACATCCCTTTCTGCAAAGTCATGTGCATTGGAGAAAGTCCTTGAACTTCTGTGGGCTTGGGGTGCTGGCATGGGGACCATTCTGTCACGCTGACCTGGTCACTCACAGCCAGCTCCTAAGCAGAGGGGACAGTCTGTCTTTCTTCTGGACAGGAAAGATGTCTTCAAGAGGGTGTTGGCTGAAGAACTGAAGAGAAAGAAGAGAAATGAAGAAAAGGAGAGGAGTGGAGAGAGAGTGTATGAGAGAGAAAGCTAAGAGCTTCTGATTCACATCCAGGCCTCCATTCTGTGCTCTGCATGAAACAGAGAACAAGTCAGGAGAGCCCAGTGAGCCCAGTCAAATTCCCCCAGCGGGAAGTGACCCTGGCAGCTGGGCTCAGGAAGCTTCTTAAAGGAGACATCGAGTCACGTCAATGGCTCTGGTGAGGTTGGTGGGTCTCAGTAGAGTAGTTTCAGTGATGGACATTTAGCACTGGAATCCACTCTCTGTAGGCAGAACAGAGCTGGTGGAGGAAAGGCCTTCCACAGGGTAAACTGAGGAGCCAGGTCACAACTTCACACACACACTCAAGCGATGCTCTGCTTCAGTGGATGTTTGAGAGGACCTTGCAATTCATTCAACTGTTACGGACAACCTACTCATGTTTATGCTGGGAACAGGGGATGCAATTCATTGTGAGTGAAAATAGAGCTTATTCTTGCCCACATGGGGCTATGTTTTAGTTGGGGAGATAATAATTATTAAAATTACTTGCAAATAAGTGCCAAATTGTGGCTATGTTGCTTTGAAGGGGGCTGAGCACTGATGTCATGAAAAGATAGGATGGGGAGATTTGGTTTACTCCAGAAAATCAGAGAATATCCCTGAAGAAGTAACTTCCAGCTGAGATCTGAAGTTTCAGAAAACCTTAAACTTGCACAGGAGTGTGTCAGTGTATGTGCGTGCTCAGTCATGTCTGACTCTTTCCAAACCCTTGGACTGTAGCCTGCCAGCCTCCTTGGTCCATGGAATTTTCCAGGCAAGAATACTGGAGGGGATTTTCCTGACCCAGGAATCGAACCCACCTCTCCTGGACTGCAAGCGGATTCTTTACCACTGAGCCACTGGGGAGTCCCAGCACACAGGAGAGAGCAATTATTGCCAGCAGAGAAAGCATATACATGGCATACACACAGCAGCCCTTGGATGGGAGGAGAAATGGTGCCTGGGAGACTGGAATACAGACAGAGACCCGACAGCCAGACAAGACACTGGAGCTGCAACAGGGGCAAGGTTAAAGTCATGTGGGCCATTTTAGGGTCTTCATTTTTGTCCCAGGAGCAGGAGAAGGCTTTAAAGTGGGGAAAGGATAATAATGAGATTTGCATCCTGGGGGAAAAAATCATTCTTGCTGCAGTGTGGAGCTGAACCAGAGAAGGTGAGAGGGAATGCAGGCAGAATAGTTACTGCAAGAAATGCTGGTGGTCCTGACCAGAACGGAAGTGCAGGGGCTGAAGAGATTATTAGAGGAAAACATCAAAATTGAATCACAGTGACTTAGACACAGACTGAGACAGCAGGAGTGAAGCCAAGGTTTCTGGTTTGCACATCTGGCACGTGGGAATGCCTTCACTGGCTTGGGTGGGCAGAGGGTGGTCACTACGGGAGGATGGAGGTGGAAGTGTTCCTTTGGGACATCCAGGAAGAACCATCAAGTGCATCCGTGGCTCTAGTTTCTGAGAGGCAGAGTGGAAAGGTGGATTCTCTGCCTTCTGTTGTGCTATCCTTAGGCTGGCTCTATGGAGGGTGGAGGGTATACCCTAGAGAAGAGAGTCAGTAGGTCTGGGCATGTGGGGTTTGCACCTGCTTGTTCCTCTCTCCAGGAGCAGCTTTCTGTCCTGGGTCCTTGAGTTAGGCTGCTCGAGAACTTCTGATACGGAGTAAACAGGGCTTGAAAGAACCCAGTTAGCAAAGGATCAGAGGAGACCTAGGAGGGGGCTCTTGAGTCCTTGACAGAAGGAAGTTCTGGGCCCTCATATTGGTCCTTCATACTCTGAGTACCCATAGTCTAATAACACTGTTGACCTCTGATGTGATTTGGTTTCCTGGGAACCTGGAAAAGCACAGCGTGTTCCTATGTGTGGACACAGTGTTATCTTTGGCTTGGCCTGAGGCTGCCCGGGTGCACAACAGTCCAGATGGTGCTCCTGCCACCTGCAGGACAGAAGCAGGGACATAGTCTGGTCCTCCTGCTTCCCTCCCCATAACGCGGGGACACAGATGCTCCACAGGGAGAAACAGGGAACTGCTTTCCCCATGAAGTTGTACAAATAAGTATCACCAGTCCAACAAGTGTTTCAGGAAGTCAGGTATGGGCACCATTGCATGCCTGGAGAGACTGGGGGACAACTGAAACCCTTTATCCCATGGAGCATCCCTGGAAGCAGTGGATGGGTAAACCCCAGGTATGACTGATTGGTCTGTTTTTGTACTTCCTTAGATGCTGTTGAAACTCATCCTACCAGGGGATGGGGACAGATTTAATCCCCTGAATTTGGGAGAAGGAATTAAGGCAAGTGCTTCACTTTCTGTCTCGTCTCTTTTGGAGTCTGTCCATTTGCATGAAATAGGCATTTTCATCTGCTCAAGAGTTTATCAGTCAAGACCCTGGCCCTGGGTAAGACTTGCATTTTTCTCACTTTGCCTCTGACCAGGAAGGGAAGTTGTATTCTGCAGCCCCCTCTTAGGAAATCCACTGGGACTTTCTACTAAACTCTGCTTTCTAATATCAGTTTTATCAATGCTAAATCTGACTTTAAAACATCTCCATCTGCCCACTTTTCATGTCTGTGTTAAACAAAAACAGGACTGTCACTTCTGGACCCCTTAACACTCAAACATATACAGAAGACTATGGAGAACATTTTGAACTTGGGTGAACTCCAAGAGATGGTGAAGGATAGGGAGGCCTGAAATGCTGCCTTCCTTGGGGTCACAAAGAGTCGGACAGGGCTTAGTGACTGAACAAGAGCAACAGTGGAGAACATCAGTCCTGGGGATCTTCCTACAGCTTAAACACGAGGAGTCCTCCCTGTTGAGAGAATTCAGCCCCTTGAGAGTATCGAGCTGAACCTTCCAACCACTATGTTGAATATGATCTGGTATAAGTATACGACAGATACTTTTTCCATCAGTAAGTGTAAATTAGTCATATAGCTATTACAATGCAGGGAAAATTGAGGGGAAAAATGTTTTTATGCCTTTCCTGTACTCACTGTCTGGGCAGGCAGGGTTTTTCCATTTCCCCAGCAGGCTGGCCTGGAAGAACTGCATCAGTGGGCTCCTGCTGGGTTCAGTCCATGGAAGGCACTGGAAGGAGGAGAGGGAGTGACAGAATGATCAGGGTGTTCGTGACCTCAGTCTTTGTCGTTCTGGTCTTCCTTCTCCACTGACGGTCAAACTCCTCCTTTCCCACATTATGGCTCTGGTTAAATTTGGAGTCAATTCGACTGAATCTGAGCTTGCCCCTTCAAGCTCAGGGGCAGCAGCGGCCACTCCCCATCATCATCCTTGTGGTGTTTCACCATTCCTTCTGACTCCCTACTCCTGGCCATGCCTCCACAAATAGTTCCCTTTTGATATTCCTCAATGACCACCTTGAATGCACTCTTTTCTGTGGAGAACCAAGCGCTATGTTACGTTACCAAGAGTGGACCAAAAGACATCTGAATTTCCATTCAGATTCTCTGCCATGTTCACACGTTCCCTGCCTTGTATGCAACCAGTTACCTTTCAGAGAGATGCCTCTCTGGGAGGCTCTGCTCCTCACATACGTATCTCCCAGCTCAGACACAGTTCCAAGCTCTCTGCATCAGTGAACAGGCAGGGAGGGCATGGCAGGACTGTGAGTATCTGCATTAGAGGTGCCTCCAGCTCCATGCGGTCTTAGAGCTCTGTCTCTAGAAAGTTTCAACACCATGCGATTAAATTCACTCTTTGCTCTTGGCTGTGTACAAAACTAAATAAACTGTTGGGATCAGATATGCTATTCATTAGTCTTACTCCATGGGACACCCAGTTTGCTTTCATAGTATCTGGCAAGTATCCTAGAGTTAGGCAGGAATGAGCACTTAAGGATAATTGTCTTTATTGGATGTTTTCCTGTGAGTCTCCAAAATGGATGAGTTTGGCTTTACTGATTCTGGAAAATAGAGAATTATGCACTTAACTAACACTTACTGAGCATACATTATGGGGTAGACACTGCACATCCATTCTCAGTCGCTTCAGTCATGTCTGACTCTTTGTGACCCCATGAGCTGTAGCGTACCAGGCTCCCCTGTCCATGGGATTCTCCAGGCAAGAATACTGGAGTGGGTTGCCATTCCCTTCTCCAGGGGATCTTCCCGACCCAGGGATTGAAGCCAGGTCTCCTGCACTGCAGGTGGATTCTTTACTGCTGAGCCACCTGGGAAGCCTGAGATAGACACTGTACTAGGCATTTTACATATTAAAGTTCCCAATATCCACAACAATCGTGAAAGAGTTATCATCATTTCATTTCACAAGTGAAGAGACTAAAGCCCCGAGAGATGAAATGATTTTCCTCATGAAAAAGAGCTAGTGATTATGGGTCAGAATTTGTACCTGGATTAAAAATTACTATAACAATTATTTTATCTGCCATTTTGGTTCCTTGTTTCTGAGTAAACATATGCTTTGAACTTTGTCACTTAGCAGCTATGTCATGTTGGACAATCTGCTTTACCTAGTGCATGAAAAATAGTTAAGTTGTGCCCTCTTCCCTCTTCCAGAGGTAGAAATATGGTTTTTGGGAAATAGAGAGGAAAATGTGCAAACTAGGACGATGAAGAATAATGATAAATAGGTAAGATGAGGCCAGAGAGTAGGTTTTCCTAAACAAAAAAAAAATAGGTAAAAAGCTTGAGTTCTACAGGCAACAGTGGTTAATGGCAGTTTTCAGATAAAGAAATGATATGAAAAATTTGATGCCTTGGCAAGAAAAATATGACAGTCATGTTCAAGAAGAAAGTTGTTCTCACAGTGGTTAAGTTAATAAAAGATGCATTCCTTTGTCAGTCTCTTTAAAAGAATGTTCCTTCCAATTTCATGGAAAATGCCCCTTGGGAAGGCACAGCCTAGACTATAATCCTTGTTTAGTAGGAAATATTTAATTGAAACAATGCCTCTCTTTGTTAAGCATAGAAAGAGCTTGTATTCTCCCAGCAGGTGTGGTACTGAGGGCCTGGGACATATCCCCCCCTGAGTCCTAGACAGAAGGGCCGAGAGAAATAGAATGGTCAGGGTAAGAAGGTTTAAACCCAGTGAGATCATGTCCCCTGCTAGGTGTACAACTGGAAAAGCATGGAACAAGAAGATACATCAACCAGAAAGGCTAAAGTATACCCCACCCCACAACAATGTGGTAATCACACAGATGAAAAAAACAACAGAGATCCTCCACCATCCAAGGCACAGAGTTTTCAACTTCTTAGTAATAGGGCATCTGTGAAGCCACTTAGGATCTCAGATGACTACAACTTGAGTGAACGCAGACATAGAAAAACGTGTCATTCCTTCCAAAGGCAAGACATTTGAAAACTAACTTAAATTTAATTAATTTATTTTTAATACTTTATTCTACATTACAATACTGTATTTGTTTTGCCAAACATTGACATGAATCAGCCACAGGTGTCCACGATCTCCCAATGCCGAAGCCCCCTCCCACCTCCCACCCCATATCATCTCCCTGAATCATCCTGTGCACCAGCCCCATGCATCCAGTATCCTGTATTGAACATAGACTGACACTTCATTTCTTACAAGATAGTATACATGTTCCAGTGCCATTCTCCCAAATCATCCCACCCTCTCCCTCTCCCTCAGAGTCCAAAAGTCCATTCTATACCTCTGTGTCTCTTTTGTTGTCTCACATAGAGGGTCATCATTACTATCTTTGTAAATTCCATATATATGTTTCAGTATACTGTATTGGTGTTTTTCTTTCTGGCTTACTTCACTCTGTATAATCAGCTCCAATTTCATCCATCTCATTAGAACTGAGTCAAATTTATTCTTTTAAGGGCTGAGTAGTACTCCATTGTGTATATGTACCCAAGCTTTCTTATCCATTCATCTGTTGATAGACATCTAGGTTGTTTCCATGTCCTGGCTATTATAAACAGTGCTGCAATGAACATTGGGGTACATGTGTCTCTTTCAATTCTGGTTTCCTCGGGTGTGTATGCCCAGCAGTGGGATTGCTGGGTCATAAGGCAGTTCTATTTGCAATTTTTTAAGGAATCTCCACACTGTTTTCCATAGTGGCTGTACTAGTTTGCATTCCCACCAGCAGTGTAAGAGGGTTCCCTTTTCTCCACATCCTCTCCAGCATTTATTGCTTGTAGACTTTTGGATCGCAGCCATTCTGACTGGTGTGATATGGTACCTCATTGTGGTCTTGATTTGCATTTCTCTGATAATGAGTGATGTTGAGCATCTTTTCATGTGTTTGTTAGCCATCCGTATGTCTTCTTTGGAGAAATGCCTATTTAGTTCTTTGGCCCATTTTTTTATTGGTTGGTTTATTTTTCTGGAGTTGAGCTGCATAAGTTGCTTGTATATCTTTGAGATTAGTTGTTTGTCAGTTGTTTCATTTGCTATTGTTTTCTCCCATTCAGAAGGCTGTCTTTTCACCTTGCTTATAGTTTCCTTTGTTGTGCAGAAGCTTTTAATTTTAATTAGATCCCATTTGTTTATTTTTGCTTTTATTTCCAGTACACTGGGAGTTGGATCATAGAGGATCCTGCTGTGATTTATGTCGCAGTTTTGCCTATGTTTTCCTCTAGGAGTTTTATAGTTTCTGGTCTTACATTTAGATCTTTACTCCATTTTGAGTTTATTTTTGTGTGTGGGGTTAGAAAGAGATCTAGTTTCATTCTTTTACAAGTGGCTGACCAGTTTTCCCAGCACCACCTGTTAAAGAGGCTGTCTTTACTCCATTGTATATTCTTGCCTCCTTTGTCGAAGATAAGGTGTCCATAGGTGTGTGGGTTTATCTCAGGGCTTTCTATTTTGTTCCATTGATCTTTATTTCTGTCTTTGTGCCAGTACCATACTGTCTTAATGACTGTGGCTTTGTAGTAGAGCCTGAAGTCAGGCAAGTTGATTCCTCCAGTTCCATTCTTCTTTCTCAAGATTGCTTTGGCTATTCGAGGTTTTTGTAATTCCATACAAATCTTGAGATTATTTGATCTAGTTCTGTGAAAAATACTGCTGGTAGCTTGATAGGAATTGCATTGAATCTGTAGATTGCTTTGGGTAGTTTACTCATTTTCACTATATTGACTCTTCCGACCCATAAGCATGGTATATTTCTCCATCTATTAGTGTCCTCTTTGATTTCTTTCATCAGTGTTTTATAGTTTTCGATATATAGATCTTTAGTTTCTTTAGGTAGGTATATTCCTAAGTATTTTATTCTTTTCGTTGCAATGGTCAATGGAATTGTTTCCTTGACTTCTTTTTCTACTTTCTCATTATTAGTGTATAGGAATGCAAGGGATTTCTGAGTGTTGATTTTATATCCTGCAACTTTACTATATTCATTGATTAGCTCTAGTAGTTTTCTGGTCGAGTCTTTAGGATTTTCTATGTAGAGGATCATGTCATCTGCGAACAGTGAGAGTTTTACTTCTTTTCCAATTTGGATTCCTTTTATTCCTTTTTCTGCTCTGATTGCTGTGGCCAAAACTTCCAGTACAATATTGAATAGTAGTGGTGAAAGTGGACACCCTTGTCTTGTTCCTGACTTTAGGGGAAATGGTTTCAATTTTTCACCATTGAGGATAATGTTAGCTGTGAGTTTGTCATATATAGCTTTTATTATGTTGAGGTACCTTCCTTCTATTCCTGCTTTCTGGAGAGTTTTTATCATAAATGGATGTTGAATTTTGTCAAAGGCTTTTTCTGCATCTATTGAGATAATCATATGATTTTTATTTTTCAATTTGTTAATGTGATGAATTACATTGATTGACTTGCGGATATTGAAGAATCCTTGCATCCCTGGGATAAAGCATGGAAATTGAAACTGTAATCAGAAATCTTTCAGCAAACAAAAGCCCAGGTCCAAACGGCTTCACAGCTGAATTCTACCAAAAATTTCGAGAAGAGCTAACACCTATCTTACTGAAACTCTTCCAGAAAATTGCAGAGGAAGGTAAACTTCCAAACTCATTCTATGAGGCCACCATCACCCTAATACCAAAACCTGACAAAGACACCACAAAAAAGAAAACTACAGGCCAGTATCACTGATGAACATAGATGCAAAAATCCTTAACAAAATCCTAGAATCCAGCAACACATTAAATTTAATTTAAATTAGAAATTTAACATCTACCTTGGAGTGTATCTAGTAGTTGCTTAAATATACATATAGCAGATGCTTAATAAATTTCAAACAACCATCTATCAGAAAGCTGTAATTTTTTTCAGTCCTATAGCTATAATTGATGTAAAACATTGTGTTAGTCTAAGGTGTACAATATAATGATCTGATACATGTATGTATTGTCAAATGATCACCTACTGTGGTTAAGTTAACATCAATCACGTCATACAATTTTTTTCTTGTGATGAGAACTTTAAAGATCTACTTTCTTAGCAACTTTCAAAAGTGTGATATTGCATTGTTAACTATAGTCCCCGTGCTGTTCATTACACCCCTAGGACTTTTTTATCTTATAACTGGAAGTTTGTACCTTTTAACACACACCCACAACCCCTGAATTCCCTGCCTCTGGTAACCACCAATCTATTCTTTATTTTTGTGAGTCTGAGTTTTATAGATTTCACATGTAAGTGAAGTCATATAGTATTTGTCATTCTCTGTCTGACGTACTTAACTAGCATAATGTCCTCAAGGTATATCCTTGTTGTTGTAAAAGGCAGGATTTCCTCCCTTTGATGACTAAATAACATATATATATTATAGTAATATATGTATTATACATATATATACATTTATGTGTATATATATGATGTAAGGTGTTATACATATATACACACTTTATATATATATATATATATATATGTATGTATATTTATATATAAAGTCCCTTGGGCAGCAAGGAGATCAAACCAGTTGATCTTAAGGGAGATCAACCCTGAATATTCACTGGAAGGACTGACGTTGAAGCTGAAGCTCCAGTATTTTGGTCATCTGATGTGAACAGATGACTCATTGGAGAAGTGCCTAAGGCTGGGAAGGATCGAGGGCAGGAGAAGAGGGCATCAGAGGATGAGATGGCTGGGTGGCATCACTGATGCAATGAACACAAACTTGGGCAAACTCCGGGAGATGGTGACAGACAGGGAGGCCTGGCGTGCTGCGGTCCATGGGATGATAAAGAGTTGGATATGACTGAGCAACTGAACAGCAACAAAAAATACACACACACACACACACACACACACACACACACACACACACTACATTTTCTTTTTTCCATTCATCCATCAATGGATGGACACTTAGGTTGTTTCTGTGTGTTGGCTATTATTTAATGTTGGGAGGCACATGGGGGTGCATAGATCTTTTCAAGATTGTGATTTCATTTCCTTGGGTTATTTACCCAGAGATGGAATTATTACATCATATGGAAGTTCTATTTCTAATGTTCTGAGGAATCTCCACTGTATTTCATAGTGCCTACACCACTGACCTTCACAACAACAGTGCATCTAGGTTGCTTTTCTCTACATCCTCACCAGCACTTGTTATCTCTTGTCTTTGCAGAGAATGAGATATCTAGATAGCATCACTGACTCCATTAGCCACAAAGGCATAGGTTTATTTCTGGACTCTCTTATTATGTCCCATTGACTTTTATGTCTTTTTTTATGCCAATACCACGTTATTTTGATTACTATAGGTTTGTAATAAATTTGAAATCAGGAAGCATGATGCTTCTAGCTTTGTTCCTCTTTCCCAAGATTGTTTTCAGGCTATTCAGGATTTTTGTAGTCCCCTCAAATTTTAGGATTATTTTTCTATTTTTGTGAAAATTCCATTGAAATTTTTGATAGGAATTTCATTAAATTTGTACATCACTTTAAGCAGTAGAAAATTTTAATAATATTAAATTTTCTAATCTATGAGCACATATCTATTTACTTGTGTTGTCCTCAATTTCTTTCATCAATTTCTTATAGATTTTAGTTTATAGCTCTTTCACTTCCTTGGTCAAATTTATTCCTAGGTATTTTATTATTTTTAATGCAATTGTAAATGAAGTTGCTTTTTAAATCTATCTCTCTGATAGTTTTATTAGTGTACAGAAAAGAAACTGATTTTTGTGTAGTGATTTTGTAGTCTGCAACTTTACTGATTTTGTTTTTTAGTTTTAACAGTTTTTCAGTGGAGTTTTTAGAGTTTTCTATATATGATATCATGTAATCTATAAATAGACAGTTTTATTGTTTTTCTTAATTTAGATGCCTTTCATTTCTTTTTCTTACTTAATTGATCTAGTTAGGACTTCCAGACTATGCTGAATAAAAGTGGTGAGAGTGAACATCCTTGTCTCACTCCTGATCTTAGAGGAGTTTCAACTTTTCACCATTGAAAACTGTTAGCTGTACACTTGTCACATATAGCCTTTATTCTGTTGAAGTATGTCCCTTCTGTGCCCATTTTGGTGAGAGTTTTTATCATTAGCAGATGTTGAATTTTGTCAAATGTTTTCTCTGTATATATTGAGTTGATCATGTGACTTTTATCCTTTATTTTGTTGCTGTGATTTGTCATATTGATTGACTTGCAGATGTTGAACCATCCTTGTATCTCTTGAAATGTCCAGGTGTATCATAGTATATAATGTTTTTAATGAGTTACTGAATTCAGTTTGCTAATATTTCATTGAGAATTGTTGTATTATATTCACCAGGGATACTGGATTACAATTTTCTTTTCTTATAGTGTCTTTGTCTGGTTTTGGTGTCACAGTAGTGCTGAACCCATAGAATAAATTTGGGAGTATTTCCTCCTCTTCTGTTTTTTGGAATAGTTTCAGAAGGATTAGTACTAATTCTTCTTCAAATGTTCAGCAGAATTCACCAGTGAAGCCATCTGGTCCTGAATTTTTGTTTGTTTAGGGATTTTGATTATTGATTCATTCTCCTCACTAGTAATTGGTCTGCTCAGATTTTCTATTTCTTCATGTTTCAAAAGATTATGTTTCTAGAAATTCAGACTATGTTGCTCAACAGAAGAAGAAAGAGGATTAAAGAATCACAAAACAGCCAAAAAATAATCAACAAAATGGTAATATAGGTCCATAGTGTAAGTCACTCAGTTGTGTCAGACTCTTTGCAACTCCATGGACTGTAGCCCCCAGGCTCCTCTGTCCTTGGAACTCTGCAGGCAAGAATATTGGAGTAGATAGCCATTCCCTTCTCCAGGGGAACTTCCCCACCCAGGGACTGAACCCAGGTCTCCTGCATTACAGGCAGATTCTTTACTGTCTGAGCCACAGGGAAGACCAACATAATTACTTTAAATGTAAGTTTACTAAATCCTCTGATCAAAAGACGTAGAATGACTGAATAGATATAAAAACAAGACCCAGTTATATGCTGACCACAAGAGACTCACTTTGGATTTAAGGACACACACAGACTCAAAGTAAAGGGATGGGAAAAGAATTCCACACAAATGGAAATGAAGAGAAACCTAAGGCAGCTATACTGTGTCAGACAGAGTTTAAGACAAAAACTAACCAAAAGTTCATTATATAAAGATAAAGGGATCAACCAGTAAGATGGTTATAACATTTGCTAACATTTATGCACTCAACATAGGAACACCTAAATATATAAAGCAAATATCAACATACCTGAAGGGAGAAATATACCATAATACAATAATAGTATGAGAATTTGATACCCCACTTTCAACAATGGGTGGATTATCTAGATGGAAAATCAATAAAGAAACACTGGATTTAAGCTATATGTTAGACCAGATGAACTTAACAGACATTTATGGAATATCCCATCCAAAATCAACAGAATACACATTCTTTACAAATATACACATTCTCTGAGAGAGATTATACATTTAGCCAAAATAGATGTCTTTAACTTAATGTTATATCTCAAGGAACTAGAAAAAGAGGAACAAACTAAACTAAGCCCAAAGCTAGCAGAAGGAAGGAACTGACAGTGACCACAGCAGAAATAAATAGAACTAAAAAGACAATAGAAAAGATCAATGAAACCAAGAGCTGGGCTTTTAGGAGAAGATAAACTAGACAAATTGCTAGCTAGATTCACTATGGAAAAAAGAGGAAAGACTCAAATAAAATTAGAAATGAAAGAGGAGGTTACTCATAACACAGAAAATACAAAGGATTGTAAGAGACTACGATGGTCAACTGTGTGTCAATAAAAACCCTCATTTTTAAAATGAAGTAACCAAAAACTGAAGTGTAGTAATTGGCCCAAGGTCACCAACTAGATAGTGGTAGAACCCCAGACTAAAACACAAGTCTCCTGACTTTGAATTGAGTGTTTTTCCTCACCCACGGTGACTTTGGCACTTGTGTCTGAGGGAATTGGGTGTGCATCCATCATGGTACTGCATTTGAGGAATGCTGAGGATCAAATCAGGTAATTTGAGCCATCTTCCTGGGCTTCCATTAGGTTTTGTGACCCACAGGTCTCCATGGGGACGTCCTGGAGAGGAAGCACCACTTCTACAACGCACTCAAGAGAATCTTGCCAAACACATGACTTTTACAGCCAAATCAAAGGATAAGTTATAGGGTAGGGGCTGGCTCAATGTGCATGGATTTCCTGTGAATCCAACCTTACTGAAGGTACTAAACATCTCTTCTGGCTTCCTTTTTGTCAAAACACAAACACCATGGAGGCAAAGTGGAATCATGAAATACTATTGACAAATCTAACACATAAACAAGGGACCAAGAAAGTAAGAAAGAGAGAAAAGAGGAGAGAAACAGAGGGGGAGAGAGATAGAGAGGCCAAAACAAGAACTAGAGAAGGGAGACAGGAAATAGACGCTTATGGAGCCATTTTCTCCCAGGCCGCACCCTCCATCAGAAATCTGAAAGCTGGGCTCTAATGTAGGATCTCTGAAGTTATTTTGAGTTTCTTTCCATAGTTTTTAGGTGACTAATTTTTTTACCAATATCCCTGTGGGGGAAATTAGTATTCTCTCAACTCAGCAAAGTCTATTGACAAAGACTAATTCTCTCGGTTCCTCTCTGGAGGTAAAGAGTGACTAATGTGAGGCTGAGGGAGAAAGTCCAACATCTCTGGTTTAGACACCGCCCTCTCCCCTCACACCCCCTCCTGCCACCGCCCAGCTTGACAATTTTTCCCACCCTTGGCCCTTGGTGACAGTTGCAAGGAGCCCGTAGTCTGCTCCCAAACAGTAGAGAAGCTTCTCTGATGAACCACAGAAACAGCTGTCAGCATTGACTTATGTCTGTGCCTTTTTTAGGTCTCAGAGTCTCTCAGCTCTTCTAGTAGTTTCTATGCTTTTCAACAGGAGGAAGATTGCATACAGCTTTCTCAGCCCCACCTCTTAGGGTCAAATCGCAGCAAGTTTCTGGTACCATCTGACCAGCAATTTCACATTTTTATATATACCCTAGAAAAAGTCCTGTACATGTTCACAAGAGGACCTGCAAAGAGATTCACTGAAACATTCTCGTAATGGAAAAGTCTTGGAAACTACTTAAACATTCATCCACAGGATATGAGATAAATGCATGCTGCCACATTCATAGAATGTACCAGAGTAGATAAAATGAACAAAATGGAGCCAAATGTAGCAACCAGGATGAATTTCAAAAATATAATAATGAAGACAAAAAAACCATATATAGCAAGGTACTTTTTATATAAAGCTTGAAAGCATGTAAAATTATGCTTTTTACCTCACACTGAGGAGGTAAGCATGAATCTGAAGAACGTGAGAAAAAAATTATGGTGATATCTCTATGGGATGGGTGGTTCAACAGTAAAGAATCCACCTGCAATGTGGGGAGACCTGGGTTCAATCCTTGAGTTGGGAAGATCCCCTGGAGAAAGGAAAGGCTACCCACCCAGTATTCTGGCCTGAGAATTCCATGGACTGTATAGTCCATGAGGTCGCAAAGAGTTGGACACGATTGGGAAATTTTCACTATGGGAAGAGACAGAATAAAAAGCAAGGGCCTAAGGCCTAAGGTGAAAATATGTTTGATGACTTTGAGTAAGAGTAAGTAGTCATTGTAGCTGGAGCAGAATATTTGGAGGAAGGGAGAACATAGGAAATAAGTCCAGAGAGGCAGCCAATTGTCAGACCATGAAGGGCCTTGGAAAGTTTTGGCCCAGAAACATGTGGTGTGAGGCTTAAAATTAAGTCCGAGTATTATGTCCTGCATTGACCTGGGTTGAGGGGAGTAAGAGTGCCTCCAGCAGCATACCCACATTCCCATAAGTGCCACTCCAATTCTGCTTCTGCAGAAAATATTCCTTAGCCAAACACCCCTCTTATCAACTGGACCAGGTAGAGTTCCTGCTTATTCCCGAATTAGTCACACTCCCAGTCACATCCTCCTGTGGGAACCAGTGGGTGCCATGCCCTCTTAATACTGCGAAGCCTTCCTCCCATCACGCCTGGTGGCCCACACTGTTCCTGAATGAAAGCCCCATGTGGCCATGTGTGGTCTGCAGTGGACTAGTCCCCCAGGCTGTGAGGATACACAAGTGTGCCGTGGTCAGTTTCATCCGTCCAGTGCCCAGGAAGATGGCTGCAATGGTCTGTGTTTTGATCCCAGACACTATCCCTCCCTCCCAATGGTGTCAACAGGAGACAGTTATAAGAGTCACAAGATTTGACTTATGCTTTAAAGGGATATTGGGAAAATGAACTACAAGGAGGTTAAAATAAAAACATGGAGCCCCAGTACAGGGTGGTGACATCCTGCAGACAGGTCCATCCTCTCACACAGTGGAGGCAGGAAGAGGTGGTGGGAAGATGGGACTCGACTTAGATGCACTGTGAAGGCAGAGCTGGGATGACTGGCTCAAAATTGAATATGAGTGTGAAGGAAAGAGAGAAGGCAGTGCTTTTCTTCTGATAACTGGTTGCCATTTTTTTCATGCAGGAAAGCTTGGAGAGGGACCATTACACAGTGAATCTCCGTGTCTTGTACAACTTCTCACATGCCAGCTACTGGATTCAATGATGAATTTAAAACATAAAGCATGATCAAATAGAGCCCATTTAAGAAAAAATGGTTTAAAAAAGAAAATATAAAACCATTAAAATAATTCACCACATTATTGGACTAGAGGAGCAAAATTACAAGAATATCTCAAAAAATACAGAAAAGGCATTGGACAAAATTCAAAACCTATGTTTTTAAAATAAACTCTTAGAGAGCTAGGAATAGAAGGAAACTTCTTTAACCCAATAAAGACTTTCTACCAACCATCGACTACAATCATTAAATTTAATTGAAAAGTTTAACTGCTATTTGCTTAAGGTTAAGAACAAGATATGGATGATGGAATCAATGCCACTCTTCAACAGAGTACAGGAAATCCTGGTCACGGCATTAAGACCAGAAAGGAAGGAGACCACATTGTTATTATTTCAAGTTACAATATCACAATCAAATGCCCAGAAAACCTAAGAAATCAGCAAACTACTAAAATTAAAATGGAGTCCAGAAAATTTTTAGGTATAAAAAACAATGTGTAAAAACAGTGTTCCTATGCAAAGACAACAGTGACCCTATGGACTTGGCCCGCCAGGCTCCTCTGTCCATGGGATTCTCCAAGCAAGAATACTGGAGTGAGTAGCCATTTTACGCTCTAGGAATATTCCCAACCCAGTCGAATCTGCATCTCATGTGTCTCCTGAATTGGCTAGTGGATTCTTTACCACTAGCACCACTTGAGAAACCCCAATAGCCCAATAGGCAATATAATAGAATGTAAGACACTACTCATGGTAGCAACAAAACTACAAGGGATGTATCAACCAAAGAAACATCTTTATAGAGAATAAATGTTAAGAAAGCTGAGCACCAAAGAATAGATGCTTTTGAACTGTGGTGTCGGAGAAGACTCTTGGGAGTCCCTTGGACTGCAAGGAGATCCAACCAGTCCATTCTGAAGGAGCTCAGCGCTGGGATTTCTTTGGAAGGAATGGTGCTGAAGCTGAAACTCCAGTACTTTGGTCACCTTATGCGAGGAGTTGACTCATTGGAAAAGACTCTGGTGCTGGGAGGGATTGGGGGCAGGAGGAGAAGGGGACGACAGAGGATGAGATGGCTGGATGGCATCATGGACTCAATGGACATGAGTCTGAGTGAACTCCGAGAGTTGGTGATGGACAAGGAGGCCTGGCGTGCTGCGATTCATGGGGTCGCAAAGAGTCAGACATGACTGAGCAACTGAACTGAACTGAACGTAACAAAACTACAAAGTATATATCAACCAAAGAAACAACATCTTTTAGAGAATAAATGTTAAACTATTAAAGCACAAATCAGAAAATCTAAACAAATGAAACACTGAACAGCATATAGAATTAACACCTTGCTTTAACATCACATAGAGTTAAGTTTTCCTTGATCAATCTTTAAATTCAATGTGTGTGTGCTTAGTTGCTCAGTTGTGTCCGACTCTTTGCAACCCCATGAACTCTAGCCCGCCAGGCTCCTCTGTCCATGGGATTCTTCAAGTGAGAATACTGGAGTGGGTTGCCATTCCTTTCTCCAGATCTTCCCGACCCAGGGATTGAACCCTAATCTCTTGTGCATTGCAGGTGGATACTTTACCACCTAAGCCACCAGGAAAGTTCACTTACAATCAAAACCCCAGAGCGAAATTTTTTAACATGAAAAACAAATTCTAAAATCTATGTAGAAAAATAAGAATTTTCAAAGAGTTAAGACAAAATAAAGAAAGAAGATATACCAGCTATCAGAACATATTACAAACAGAGGAAACTGCAGACTGGGAGAAAACAAAGACAACAACTGAAACCCACAAATAATTAAATTTTAAAATATGTGAATAAACTTTTGTGACCCAGTTAATATTGCAAATGAAATTCAAAACAGAGTGTGTGGGGGAGAATAACCCATCATACCAGATAATATAACAAATTACAAGCCATAATTACAAAAACCAGCAAAGTTGTACATACTGTAAGAAAAAAAGTGGGCCAAAGTATATAAAGAGGTAAATCACACAAGAAAAAGCCGAATGGGTAATGATTAGTGAAGAATGTTTTGCCTCACTAATTATCAGAAAAATGTAAATTAAAACCACTTAATTAAAGAGATCAGCAAAAATTAGCCAGAAAATAACAAGTAAGTGTTCATGAGAAAATGGAGACATGGTAATCTTTATACATCACTGGAGTAAGTACAGAGCAATGCAGGATTTCTAGAAAGCAACCTAATAGTGCCTAGTGAAATTAAAAATGCATGTATAAACAACTGTAAAATCCTACTCCTGAGTTTATATTGCAAAGGAGCTCTCATCTAAGTGTGTATAAAGCCATATTAGAGGAAATTCATGTCAGATTGTTGGTGGTAACAAGAATTTGGGATAAGCTAAACGTCCATTGATAAAGGAAATTGAAAAAAGAAATATATAATATGATAAGAATGAATCCTAGGTGACTATCAGACATAATGAACAAGATTTACATGTAGCAACATGTTGTTCAGTCGCTCAGTCGTGTCTGATTCTGCAATCCCAGCTTGCTCAAGCT
This sequence comes from Nanger dama, assembly GCA_917880005.1. NCBI lineage: Eukaryota > Metazoa > Chordata > Mammalia > Artiodactyla > Bovidae > Nanger > Nanger dama. Next base: position 3,701,912 of record CAKJTW010000040.1, read on the forward strand.
CAGTTCCATCCATGTTGTATATAGGAACATGGATGGATCTCAAAACAAAATTTCAGCTAAAAAAAAAAAAAGTAAAAAGAAAGAGATTCAAAGCTTGATAGCATTTATGTAAGTCAAAAACACTGACACAAAATGACATTATTTTTCGAGAATATACATATCTAAATAAACAAAGGGAAAACAAATTGCAAAGACAGAAAGTCCACATAGGAGGAAAGAGGTGGTACAGAAAATAAAGAGGAAAAAATACAAAAGTAGCAAGAGGGGATGTATATGGACTGAGGTTGATAATGGGTCATGAAGAAAACAGTTTTAATGACTTATTTCTCTAGATAAAGAAGATGTGTTACATACGTACAATGGAATACTAGTCAGCCGTGACAAAGAATAGACTAATGACATTTGCAGCAACAAGGATAGACCTAGACATTAGAATACTTAGTGAAGCAGGTCAGACAGAAAAAGACAAATACCATGGAATATCACTTATGTGTGGAGTCTAAACTATCATACAAATGAACTTAATTACAGATCAGAAACAGACTCATAGACATAGAAAATAAACGTATGGTTACCAAAGAGGAAAGGGATTGGGGGAGGGATAAATTGGGAGTCTTGGATTGACAGATACACACTACTGTATATGAAATAGGTAAACAACAGGTTTTGCCAGTAGTCATCAACTCAGTCAATCCTGAAAGAAATCAGTCCTGAATATTCATTGGAAGGACTGATGCTAAAGCTGAAGCTCTAATAATTTGGCCACCTGACGCGAAGAACTAACTCCTTGGAAAAGACCATGATGCTGGGAAAGATTAAAGGCGGAAGGAAAAGGGGACGACAGAGGATGAGATGGTTGGATGGCATCACTGACTCAATGACATGAGTTTGAGCAAGCTCCAGGAGTTGGTGGTGGACAGGGAAGCCTGGTGTGCTGCAGTCCATGGGGTTGCAAAGAGTTGGACATGGCTGAGAGACTGAATTGAACTGAAACAACAGATGGGCTTTACCAGGTGGTTCAGTGGTAAAGAACCCACTGACCAATGCAGGAGACATAGGTTCAATCCTGGGTCAGGAAGATCCCCTGGAGAAGGAAATGGCAACCCACTCCAGTATTGTTGCCTGGAGAAATCCATGGACAGAAGAACCTGGTAGACCACAGTCCATGGAGGTCACAAAAAGTTGGACAGGACTGAGCAACTGAGCATGCAAAGTACTCTACTTTGCACGCTCAGGTCCTACTTGGGTCCTACTTGGGAACTATTAATATATTCAGTATCCCATAATAAACCATAATGGAAAAGAAAAAAAACACAAAAATTACTCAATTCTCACACAAGACCTATGAAAGACGAAGCAAAGAAAGGAAAAGAAATAAAAGAGTGATGAAAACCCTTCTGGTTGATTTTTGTCTCTTTGTGTTCTGAACCATTTGTCTCACTTCTTCAGAAATGAGTTTAACCCATTATCTAGGACTCAGTCAGAGAAAAGGTGTCTTCTCCAGGACTCCATCTCTCTTAAGCCTCAGTTTCCTTACATGTCAGAGTGTCCATCCACCAGGTTTGATGGGTAGGTTAAAAGAGCTGACCCATGAACATCTCTGCACAGTGTCGGGTTCAGGTTACCTGCTCAGTACTCAGTGGTCATTACCATTTGGATATGCAGAATTTTAGAACTTCACGAAACCTGGGAGGCAGGGAGTCAAGTCTTATTTCATGAACATGGGACTGTATGTACAGAGAAATTATGTGACTTTCTCATGGTCTGGAGGTAAAAGGGAAAACAGAAATAAGAAGGCAGCCCAAATCACTCTTTTTCCAATTGTGTCCACTACTACCCACTGCCTCCTCAGGCTTCCTTGAGAAGATGTATACAAATTCATTTTCCTAAGATGAAGGGAAATTGTTATTAATGGCATATTACATATATATATATATGTATATGTATATATACACTCTGCCATGCAGCTTGTGGGATCTTGGTTCCCTGACCAGGATTGAACCTTTGCCCTCTAAAGTGAAAGCGTGAAGTCCTAATCACTTGACTGGCAGGCCATGGCATATTGTTTAAATCATGGCATATTTAAATCCAAGTCACTATTTCTGGCCAATGGAGCACTGTGAAAGGAATGAAAAATACAAAAATAAAAATGCTATTTATCCAACTCTTTTATAAGATACAGTATGGTTTCCAAATCATGCCAATGATTGTCCAAAATTAGGAGAAAAAGTGCCTGTAGAATTAGGGAAAGGAAATGACAGCAGGGTGGTAGTAGGTATCAAGGTGTACCACCAAGCCAGGTCAGCAGACTGGACAGTAACTCGAGGGCCATCATCTTGAGACCCTGTGAAGTAGAAAAGGATGAGCAATTTAAAACCAGGGCTTTCCATTCACCCTCTGGAAGAATTCTTTAATTTCTTTGTCTTCAAAATCAAATGTGGCAGCTAGCAAGTTGCTGCCAACAGTGGGAAGCCTGCCATTCTGATGGAATGCTGCTATCCCTGTGAAGGCATCAATTTCATGAACTATTTTGAAAGCAAGAGAAGAGCCATCAAGGCCATACAAAACCTTGGGGCCCAGCCAGGATTAGAACATCAGCTTCAGCCACAATGTTAAATACAATGAGAGTATATACGGTGGTAGCGTCAAAACAGGATGGCTTCCAAGAGCTCAGTGCTTGAAAGCCCAAAGACAGAATCTTGACGATGCCCTGGTATAAGTGGAATTATTATGTAACTAAATAGACCCCTGCCCTATAAGCAACTTTCCTTCTCCTATTCTTCATTAGCTGTGTCCTATAACTTTTTCATGCCCCCAGTACAGAGTGTTTTGGAATTTGCTCTGTAATCCAGTGTTTCTATGTCTCAGTTCAGTTCAGTTCAGTCACTCAGTGGTGTCTGACTCTTTGCGACCTTATGAATCACAGCACGCCAGGCCTTCCTGTTCATCACCAACTCCTGGAGTTCACTCAGACTGACGTCCATCGAGTCCGTGATGCCACCCAGCCATCTCATCCTCGGTCGTCCCCTTTTCCTCCTGCCCCCAATTCTTCCCAGCATCAGAGTCTTTTCCAATGAGTCGACTGTTCACATGAGGTGGCCAAAGTACTGGAGTTTCAGCTTTAGCAAGAGTCTTCTCCAGCACCGCAGTTGAAAAGCATGAGTTCTTGGGTTCTCAGCCTTCTTCACAGTCCTATCTCTCAGGGCAAACAAATGCACTGTATTTTGCTTCCCACTACTGCACCTCAGAAGGAAATCAAATGTCTTCTCTTACATTGTCTTTCTATCAGATTTCTTCCTGTGAGCTCTGACTTCTGTTGGTAATCTATTTTCACTCGTTCAACAGCAATGAAAACAGAGAGCTATTCAACTTTTGGGTGGGGGGGCAGTAATGGAGAGCAAACCATGAACTCTGAGGACACTCAAATGCCAAGCAAGGTTTTTCCCAAAAATCACTCCTTGCAAAAAAGAGAGAATCCCTTTATATTTTAAGTTTCTTACTATAGAGTGTTCTTGTCATTATTTTATTTCTAATAACACCATTCTTTTCAGGGAAAACACATTATCCTGAAACACTTGTAATCAATGCAAGATTCTGATGTTTCTAAGTGGAATTGGTGAACTTCAATACATACTTAATTATTCTTTCACTTGGATGAATGGCCTCATATTTGCCAAAGTGGATGTTGATGGTGAACAAGCCTTCTAAATATCACTTTAAAAATATTACAGTAAGTGGTTACATAGTGGATGCTGAATATATGTAACTGTCAGATGAAACAAAACAACTGTCATAGTGCTATGCTGTGGCTTGGAAAAAAACTGAAATAAGATTATGGAAAAATATGACCTTAGTAAATTCTGTGAAATATAAAATATCAAATTATATTAATTTTATAAATGCATAAAATGATTAAATATATGTAACCAAATAAAGTATTTATAAGTAGATGATGAGTGATTTTTAGCTACATCTCTAAAATTTTGGGGGAGGATTTATTGGGAGGACTTATTTGGAGGATGGAAGAGGGTCTCATGTTTGGCATTGCCTTATACTAGGGCATTTACGGTAGACATATACACAATGGCTGAATTCTAACCATGGTTCCTGGGCAAGAACTATCAACACTTCACCACAAGTTCTTTTCTTTCCTGTGTGTTCTTGACAAAGTATGTTTACCTAACAGTCTTTATCTTGATTCTGGGTCCTTAGTGAATGATGGCTCTTTCCTACACATGACCACAGTAGTTTGTGACAAAAGCACTTGGGTCTTACACAAGTGTTTGAAGTATTACTTCAAAAGTTAGCCACTTTAGGAGACTCTATACATTTATTCAAAGAATGCCGGTCATGGACCAGAGCTGCTTGGGAAGCTGTTTTGAGGACTGCCTTCAAAGAGTCAGTTCAGTCCAAATGACAGAGCCAGGCTCTGCACTTTATAGACAGCCCTTTATTTTAGCTTTTAACCCCAAATGGTTACACTCACGCCATTTGCCAGATTGGCCTCTGGATGACTTTCAGCTCTTTCCAGAAATCATTAAATCCACTCCCTTCCACTGGCTCCCATCCCCCACCCCACCCCAAAGGATGAAGACTTGGCACACAGCAGGACTCTCAGAAAAATGCTTTGCAGGCTCCGAAGACAATTCCACATGAGGAGTTCCAAATGTTTAGAGGAAAAACAACATAATTAGAGTAAGTATATGACCTCCCAATGAGAATGAACTGAAAAGAGACAACATTCCTTTGGGTTCTAAGTACAGGGAGATTTGTTTTTAAAAATCATTGTATATTCTTACCTCACGTTGGAAATTTACAAGCCTTGCATTTCATACCAGGTAGTCAGGTGTAGCAAATATGTTTATCTGCTTACTGTAAGCCTTAGCTTTTTTTTTCCTTTTTAAAATTTAAATTTATTTATTTTTATTGGAGGCTAATTACTTTACAATATTGTATTGGTTTTGCCTTTAAAAATTTTTTTTCAGGGACTAAGCCTATAAACCGAAGCACTATTTACAAACGTACTATGCACTTTACCAAGAACAAGGAAGCAAAGTGAATATGCTTGGATGAAATGAAAACATTTTCAAAATGAAAAATTTGGATGCTTTAGCAAAACACAGAAACCATCATCCCAAGTAACAATACTGAACATAGAACTATAGGCGAGCATGATGTAGCACAGAAGTAATGAATCATCACCTTTAGTTACTCACTTATGGAGGGTACTGTCATACTAAGGACTATAACCTTTAGATGGTCTGAAAATTAAAATTATATGGACCTGTCTCACTTGCAGGTTTGGTTAATGTATCTTTCCTCCTACATTTTGGCTCCAGCATGTTACATTCTCCTCCTATATAATATTTGGTTTTTATCTTTACTGGGCAGTTATTTTGTTATGACTTTATTGCTATTAGTTTTTTCAACATAGTCTCCTAGCATATAACCTATTCCCTGTTTGGAAATTACACTGTGTTAGAAACTTATTTTTATTTTTTCAAGCCACTGGGGTATTTTTTAGTAAGTTCACTGAGGCACTAATTTCCCAAGTAGGAGTTGCTGAGCCTTTCAGTGTTGTCAAATAGCCAACTTATGAGTTGATAGGAAGAGCCAATAAATGCAGACATAATGCAATTCAAACCGGTTGAGAAATATTACTTTGGGGATTTAAAAAGTGAAAATGAATCCAGGGAATTTGCTAATTCTTTTGGATAGAATTTTAAAATTAGGGAATGAAGGAAAACAAATTAGACTTTACATATTTGGCTATCAGAAGAGCATTTGAGTCAGAAGAGTAATTTTACGGTTAGAGTAATTCAAGCTGGGTTGACTATTTGAAGACTAAGATGCATAATTCTAATATGGGACTGGTTAGGCTCACGTTTCTCATTACCTCTAGAGAGAGCACAGTGGTGCCAAATACAGACCATTAAGATAAATCCTTTCACTGTGCAAAAGTTTTAGGAAACTTTTTCCAGGAACTTAACCCAGAGGAAAACCCAACAGAAACAAAAATGATTTACATTTGTACACACTGCAGCATTTCTCTGGGTTCTGCCAGGTCCTTTTTAGATATTCTCAGGTCAGTTCTTTATTTCTACCTCTGGCATTTCACTGCAACAAGAGCAGACACTGAGTGAGTGTTTGCAATTGTCAAATGCGTACATGATGGGGTCAGATTCACAAACTCTTTTGTAGGTTTAGATATGTTTCTCCACTTGAATATATCTCCAGGATGGAGAAATTTTGTCTCTCTAATCTACTGTTGGGCTTCCCTGGTGGCTCAGAGGTTAAAGTGTCTGCCTCCAATGCAGGAGACCTGGGTTCGATACCTGGGTTCGATACCTGGGTTGGGAAGATCCCCTGGAGAAGGAAATGGCAATCCACTCCAGTATTCTTGCTTGGAGAATCCCATGGACGGAGAAGCCTAGTAGGTTACAGTCCACGGGGTCGCAAAGAATCGGACACGACTGAGCGACTTCACCTTACCTTACCTTACCTTACCTTAATCTACTGTTAAATCCTCAGAACCCAGAAGAGTGCCAGGTTCGTGGAAAGCATCAGCAACCATTTGTTGACTTTTATGGGTGAGGAAACTCAGGGACATCCAGGGAGTAACAATGACACATTTGTTAAGGTCCCTGAAGTCTTCAGACAACTGTTCAATTTATTCTATTTTTTGTAGACATGTATATTTTACAAGGGCATTACCTTCCATTTCTGTCATAATTAAACATGATTACACACACACACATACACACATTCATACACATATATTTACTATTGTTTCTTATTTTTTACTTCAACCTCGTCCTGAGCAATTACATCTAAGAAATCATGAATTTGGTGTGCTAGGTATATAATAATTGCTTTCTAATACACATAAAAATAAATACTAAGATTTAAATTCAAGAAGGAATTAAAACTTTGGCTCTGTACCACCAGAAATCATCTCACATGTTACAAGGTGCTATGCCTACCATATTTGGGGCAACTCTGTTATACTGTATCCTTATAAGAGCCCTATAGGAGAGGTCCCATGAGCAGAGCAAAGCAGGTCCTGTAAGCTCATTTACCAGTGAATTAACTGAGGTGAATGGACACACAGTCACACAGCTAATAAGTGGTGAATTTAGAACTACAATCCTCCCAATACTCTTCATTGCCAATTTACTGATTTCCACTATTTTAGGCCTTTAGCCAAAGACTTTGACTGTGTAGATTACAACAAATGGTGAAAAATTATTAAAGAGATGGGAATACCAGACCTCCTTACCTGCCTCCTGAGAAATTGGTATTCAGGTCAAGAAGCAACAGTTAGAACTGGACATGGAACAACAGACTGGTTCCAAATCAGGAAAGGAGTACATCAAGTCTGTATATTGTCACCCTGCTTATTTAACTTACATGCAGAGTACATCATGTGAAATGCCAGGCTGGATGAAGCACAAGCTGGAATCAAAATTGCCAAGACAAATATCAATAACCTCAGAAATGACACCATTCTTATGGCAGAAAGCAAAGAAGAACTAAAGAGCCTCTTGATGAAAGTGAAAGAGGAGAGTGAAAAAGCTGGCTTAAAATTCAATATTCAGAAAACTAAGATTATGGCATCTGGTCCCATCACTTCATGGCAAGTAGATGGGCAAACAGTGGAAACAGTGGCAGACTTTATTTTTTTGTGGGGGGCTCCAAAATCAGTGCAAATGGTGACTGCAGCCATGAAATTAAAAGACGCTTACTCTTTGGAAGAAAAGCTATGACCAACCTAGATAGCATATTGAAAAGCAGAGACATTCCTTTGCTGACAAAGGTCCATCTAGTCAAAGCTATGGTTTTTCCAGTAGACATGTATAGATGTGAGAGTTGGACTATAAAAAAGCTGAGTGCTGAAGAACTGATGCTTTTGAACTGTTGAAGAAGACTTTTGAGAGACCCTTAGATTGCAAGAAAATCAAACCAGTCAATCCTAAAGGAAATTAGTCCTGAATATTCATTGGAAGAACTGATGCTGAAGCTGAGACTCCAATACACTGGCCACCAGATGTGAAGAACTGACTCCTTGGAAAAGACCCTGATGCTGGGAAGGACTGAAGGCGGGAGGAGAAGGAGTCGACAGAGGATGAGTTGGTTGGATGGCATCACCAACTCGATGGACATGAGTTTGAGTGAGCTCTGGGAGTTGGTGATGGACAGGAAAGCCTGGCATGCTGCAGTCCATGGAGTCATAAAGAGTCGGACATGACTGAGTGACTGAACTGAACTGAACTATTTTATTGCTCCTCCAGCACTCCTGGGGAAATCTGTAGCTAAGCTGGTATTTGCTTTTTCTTAGGGTGGCTGCTGATACCCAGGGTCTAGCTCAGAGCTGTTTGAAAGCGATCTTGAAAGGATGAAACAGACACAGAGATGACACATTATGTAGGCCTTAATTTGTAATTGTAGTCAAGAGAAGAATAAAAAATTATTGGTGGATGCCTTCTCTATTGGTTCAGATGGTAAAGAGTTGGCCTGCAATGATAGAGACCTGGATTTGATCCTTGGGTCAGGAAGATCCCCTGGAGAAGGAAATGGCAACCCACTCCAGTAGTCTTGTCTGGAGAAATCCTATGGACGGAGAAGCCTGGCGGGCTACAGTCCATGGGGTCACAAAGAGTAGGACATGACTGAGAGACTAACACTTTCACATGTCTCATTGGTAATAATGAGCACAGGACAGAAAAGGGTATACAGTTGGGTTTTAAAGGGGAAAAAATAGATTATTAGTGTAGAAAAACATACTCCCAGGATGCTTGAAGTGAAGTCACTCAGTCCTGTCTGACTCTTTGCGACCCCATGGACTATAGCCTACCAGGCTCCTCTGTCCCTGGGATTTTCTAGGCAAGAATACTGGCGTGGGTTGCCATTTCCTTCTCCAGGGGATCTTCCTGGCCCAGGGATTGAACCTGGGTCTCCCACACTGTAGGCAGACACTTTACCGTCTGAGCCAAATGTGTTGCATGGAAATATATATAAAGCCAGTTCAGTTCACTCTCTCAGTCGTGTCTGACTCTTTGCGACCCCATGAATCGCAGCCCGCCAGGCCTCCCTGTTCATCACCAACTCCCGGAGTTCACTCAGATTCACGTCTATCAAGTCAGTGATGCCATACAGCCATCTCATCCTCGGTCATCCCCTTCTCCTCCTGCCCCCAATCCCTCCTAGCATCAGAGTCTTTTCCAATGAGTCAACTCTTTGCATGAGGTGGCCAAAGTACTGGAGTTTCAGCTTTAGCATCATTCCTTCCAAAGAAATCCCAGGGTTGATCTCCTTCAGAATGGACTGGTTGGATCTCCTTGCAGTCCGAGGGACTCTCCAGAGTCTTCTCCAACACCACAGTTCAAAAGCATCAGTTCTTGGGCGCTCAGCCTTCTTCACAGTCCAACTCTCACATCCATACATGACCACAGGAAAAACCATAGCCTTGACTAGACGGACCTTAGTCGGCAAAGTACTGTCTCTGCTTTTGAATATGCTATCTAGGTTGGTCATAACTTTTCTTCCAAGGAGTAAGCGTCTTTTTAATTTCATGGCTGCAGTCACCATCTGCAGTGATTTTGGAGACCCAAAAAATAAAGTCTAACACTGTTTCCACTGTTTCCCCATCTATTTGCCATGAAGTGATGGGACTGGATGCCATAATCTTCATTTTCTGAATGTTGAGCTTTAAGCCAACTTTTTTGCTCTCCTCTTTCACTTTCATCAAGAGGCTTTTTAGTTCCTCTTCACTTTCTGCCATAAGGGTGGTGTCATCTGCATATCTGAGGTTATTGATAGTTCTCCCAGGAATCTTGATTCTAGCTTGTGTTTCTTCCAGTCCAGTGTGTCTCATGATGTACTCTGCATATAAGTTAAATAAGCAGGGTGACAATATACAGCCTTGACGTACTCCTTTTCCTATTTGGAACCAGTCTGTTGTTCCATGTCCAGTTCTAATTGTTGCTTCCTGACCTGCATATATAAAGCCAAGTAAGTCTTATTTGTCATAATGATGTCAACAATAGTTGAAGTAGATGAGCATGCCTACTATGAACCAGACGTGTTACCTGCACTATCTCATGTATTCCTCATGGCAGGTAGGTTTCTTGCTCAGAGTAACCTTCTCAGGATCACAGACCTAAGAGGGAGCAAAACCAGACTTTGAAGAGTCTCTCTGATAGATTCCTTCCTTTCCCTCTCTGCAGTTGTTTCCCCAGAGGTGGAAAAGCATCATACTAGCCTTCAGTGCATGCCTACATTTTGGTCAGACAATGAGATCAAATAATGCTGTACACCAAAGAGCTTATGTGACCTATACAGGCCCATTGCAATGGGCAGCTATGAGATGTGGTCATGACTATGTGGTGCATATTCATCTGAGATCTGGCCTAAAGCTTTGAATGACTATGGAGCAGCTATAGAATCTATGTTTTATATCAACTTACCTCAAATGGACCAAGCAGTCTACATTGAGCTGTGCAGTAAAGTCCTGAGGTTGCCTAAGGTGCCCACAAAATCCTTAAGACTAGTCTGAATGAATAGAGTAAGCCAAGGTCAGGTGGCTAAAAGTCCAAAATAAAGCCTTCCAAAGCTGCCATAATCTCAGCCCATATTTTTTTAAAGTAACTGAATGATCTTATCTCTGAGTTCAAGAAAAAAATGATAAGGAATGTTCCAAAATCCATCCTCCCAGCTATCATCCTGCTGGCTGATAGCTTCATGTGCTGTATATACAAGCTCAGTTCTCCCATGCATTTGACATTATATTCTGATAGACAGGAGATGTCTTGTAATAGACAGTCTCAAAAGCCAGAGACATATTTTTTTCCCTAATACATCCTCTGTTTTTAAACTTTCAGCAAGTTATGGTGAAAAGACCTTATAAATATATTTTAAAACCAGTTAATAATTAAACCAAAGAGAGAAAGCAGGGGGAAAAATCAAAACTTTAGCAATGCATCTCAGTTCACACACCTTGGGAATCAAGAAGTCTTGACAAAACCCTTAAACAAAATACCTTTGTGATTCCAGTCATCACTATATTCTTAACAGAAACGAAAGAGAAAGCTCTTGAAATGGGGCAAATGCCCACGTTTTGAAGGATCGGAGAAGGAAGCGCCAGTTAATTATGTGGAGGAGCTAGAGGAAAGTTAGGAATTCCAGGATTCACACAACCCCTGGCAGCTTCATATGGCAAGGAAGAAACAGCTGAGAACAGTGTGATGTACAGAGTTGGAGGTGAACAATTTCACAAGGAGAGAGCGAAGGAATAGAAGTCCTGCCTGTATTTCTGCAGACAGTATCTTTTTAGAAAAGCTAAACTTGTAATTAGGGTCATAGTTTCTCAAATTCTCTCTTGCAAATTTGCATCATTTCAGGGTGTTTCTTGGTTACTTTGCTATTTTTAAAAACTTCCTTACTCTAGTGTTTTTTTTTTCCTTTTATTGAATTTTTAAAAAAATGAAAAAGTATTCCCAGGGACTTCCCTGGTGGTCCACTGGTTAAGACTCCATGGTTTCACCACAGGAGGTGCTTGGTTCCATCACTGGTCAGGGAACTAAGATCCTACATGCCACGTGGCATGACCAAAAACTTTAAAAATAAGGAACTTTAAAAAGCACCAACTGTTCCCGTGAAAAGTGCAATGGTTCCAACTCAGAAGCTAGGCTCCAAATCACCAACATGCACTTGATTACACACGAAGTACCTAGGAAGGATCTGGGAACCTTCTCACTTCTGCTATAGCATGGGGTCAACATCATAGTCTCGTGTCAAAGTATTAGTCACTAAAGTGTACCCTAAGACCCCTTGACTACTCGGCCTGTGAAAGGACATTCAAAGAAAATAGGTAACAGTCAAGAGCAACATTCAGCAGTTCTTGTTTCCTCTTCCACAAGGGATTCTTAGAACAAGGTGCCCCTGGGGTCTCTCTCTGGCGATCCAGTGGTTAACACTTCCTCTTCCACACAGGCGGTGTGGGTTCTATCCCTGGTTAGAGAGCTAAGATTCCCACATGCCTCCTAGAGAAGAAACCAAAACATAAAACAGAAACCATACTGCAACAAATTCAATAAAGACTTTTAAGTTAGTCCACAGCAAAACCAAGCATCTTAAAAAGAACAAGAAGAACTCGGCTCCCCTAAGTGTTCGGCTTCTTTAAGGACAGAGGGTGGTCTGGGTGGGGTTTTGTTTCCCTGGGTTTATTCCCCCTCTACCTCCTGGTGGCTGCACTTCGTGGCCGCAGCTGCTGTCACTTTGACGCGATGCTGGAGTCAGCCCGCTAGCTAGCTCGGCGTCACTCCATTCTTTTATTTCTGCGGGGTTCTTTCCACTCCCTCCCTCATGGAGGGCTCAGGATTGCTTTTTCTTTACTGTACCTGCTGCTGTTTCACTAAGATGGAGAACAGAGGAAGGGGACGAGAGGAAGGAAGATGGACAGGTCGGGAGTTCACTCTTCTGTGTTACCACTCTCTCGAGGCTCCTCAAAGGCAAGTTTCACTCTCCTTATGTCTCACTGTGTCTATAATGGACCACCAGGGAAGCTTATAGGGCATCTGTTCTCTCACAAATCACTATTTCCACAGGGATTTGGAAAAAGTTCCCTTGGACATTTGGGGCTCTCTACAGAATGTGAAATTCCTAAGTTTTTAAGCTAAACTTATTTTAACAATCAGCTTGATGCCTTGGCACATTTCCCATCTTCTGCTCAGATCCCATCTTCTGCTCAGGATAAGCCGTCACTCCTGTCGATGAGCTGGTCAATATGCTACTCTGTCCATTCCCTATATACCTCAATATGTCCAGCTATCGGTACAAGCATCCAGCCCTTCTGCTTATCTTCAAGTCTCCTTTACTCCATTACTGCTTCCCCCAGGGATCTATAGGATTCTTAGGCGAACGGTACACTCAGAAGCATACTCTGGGCCATGAACCTGGGTCTCCCGCATTGTAGGCAGACGCTTCACCATCTGAACCATCAGGGAAGCCCCTCTAAAATGAGTGTGAAGGATTAATTCTTCTCTTTACTCCAGGACTCCTAAACTCTAATGGAAAAAATGTGATCAACCAAAATGGAAGACACTATAGAAAGCATGCCTAGCTTCCTGCCATGACTATCACCTTCCCTTAGCAGGCAACCTGGCTTCCTTCTGGCCACCAGCCATACCTGGGGACCTCAAATAGCAGGAGGTAGAACTGAGAGTGACAGGCAAGTCGCTGAACTATTGGTAACGAATCATTGCATCACTTGTGGAGACCTAGCCTCTCATCTTGGAGACATTCTTCTTTGTTGTAACATGGGTCTGTCCTCTTGCTGTTCCTTTCTGAAATCATATTGCTTTCAGTATTTTGTGAGACTCTAGTTGGTGATCCCAATCTGCATACTTAGAAACTGCATCCTGTCCTCAAGAAACTCACATTCTGAATTCATGGAGTCAAGAGCAGGCCCCCTTTTTCAGTGGCTGTCTTCTTGACTGAGACACTGCTGAAATGCAGAAAGCTGAAATTCACCTTTCCTGACAGGGCCAATTTGATCTATATCTCTGGCTTCTCCTGTGTTGCTACTCAGAAGCCTGGGTGTTGACATACTGGAAAGATTAAAAAAAAAAAATCCCAAACAACTACATTAAACTCATACACACATCTTGCATATTTCATTGTGTGACAGTGGCAAACAGCAGTCTTTAACCTTTGAGAATTAATGGAAGCTCTTTAATTAGGAACATTTAAAACTAGGAGACACTCAGCAGCGAAAGGAAATACCAGAAAATTTGAAATATTAATACTTTAAGCTTATTACTTTGGCCACTTTATGTGAAGAGTTGACTCACTGGAAAAGACTTCGATGCTGGGAGGGGAACGACAAGAGAAGAAGGGAACGACTGAGATGAGATGGCGGGATGGCATCACGGACTCGATGGATGGACTCGATGGACATGAGTCTGAGTGAACTCTGGGAGTTGGTGATGGACAGGGAGGCCTGGTGTGCTGTGATTCATGGGGTCGCAAAGAGTCAGACACGACTGAGCAACTGAACTGAACTGAAGCTTATTAGAATCCTTTCACAGTTCTGAAAGGGCATCAGTGGGCACGTTCACATTTATTGTTTGATTTGTTTAACCTTTCACTCTGGCCCTTTTCAAACATACACAAAACAGAAAAAGTGGAATACTGAATCCTTGCTAACCCAATATCCAGTTTCAACAATTATCAACTCAGACTGAATCCTATTTCGTCTATAATATTCACACACATTTCTACTCTCATTGGATTATTTTTTTTCATTCAATTGGATTTATTTAAAGTACACTATTAAAATTAATGGTATAAAAAGGAGAATAAAGTTTAAAACCTTACATATTTTCTGGATAACCTCATAATTTTATGAGTTTTTTCTTTCCCTTTTAAAATTGAAGTATAATTGATTTACAATATTGTGTTAGTTTCAGGTACACAACATGGTGATTTGATATTTTTAGACATTACAAATGATCACTACAATAGGTCTAGTTACTATGTCACCATACAAAGTTATTACAATGTTATTTGCTATATTTACTATACTGTATATATTTTTTATAACTGGGATACATCTTCCTGCTGGATTTTATAACTGGAATATATCTTGTTGGATTGATCCCTTTATTATTAGGTAATGTCTTGCTTCATCTTGTGTTTTTAAGTCTTTGTTTTAAGCTCTGTTTTGTCTGATATAAGTACCGCTACCTCAGATTTCTTTTCATTTTCATGCAAGACATACTTTTTTTCCATCCCTTCCCTTTCTGTCTGTGCATGTCTTTAGATCTAAAGTGAGTCTCTTGTAGGTAGCACATATGGGAGGTCTTCTTTTATCATTCATTCAGCAATTTTATGTCTTTTGATTGAAGCATTTAGTTCATTTACATTTCAAGTAATTGTTGATAATGTACTTGTGTTGACAGTATACTAATGTACTTTCTTATTTTGTTCTCTTTCCTTGTGATTAGATGACTCTTTTTAGTGTTATGTTTGAATCTCCTCTTTGTGCGTGTATCTATTATAGAATTATGGTTGTGGTTACCATGAGATTCATATCTAACATTCTGTATGTATATATATATACTTTCTGTGACTAGAATACATTCTATTCTATACCATGAACAGCAGGATTGTTAGAATGCATTCTAACAATCCTGCTATTTTACTCTCCTTCCCACATCTAATGGCTTTGACATTATATTTTAATCTTCTGTTTTGTGTATTGTTTGACTGTATATTTGTGGGTATAGATGATTTTACTACTTTTGTCTTTTAACCCTCCTACTAACTTTATAAGTGGTTGACCTACTGCCATTATTGTAGGTTTGCCTTTAGCAATGAGATGTTTTACTTCGTAATTTTCATATTTCTAATTGCAGTCATTTCTTTTCCACTTTATAGAAGTCCTTTTAACAGTTCTTATAAGCCCATTTTAGTGGTACTGAACTCTTAGCTTTTGCTTATCTGTAAACTCTTTACAGAGTATTAATCCAATTTAAATGACAGCCTTGCCAAGCAGAGTATTCCTGGTTGTAGACTTTTTCCTTTCTGCTGGAAAGTCAGCTGATAGTCTTATGGGACCTCTCTTGCGCATGACTATCATTTATCACTTCTTTCTTTTAAGATTTTTTTCTCGATCTTTTAATTTTTATCATTTTAATTATAACATGTCTTGGTGTGAGCCTCTTTGACTTCATCTTGCTTGGGACTCCCTGTGGTTCCTAGACCTGAACGCCTGTTTCCTTCTTCATACTAGGAAAGTTTTCAACTATCATTTCTTCAAATAAGTTGTTTGTTCCTTTCTCTCTTCCCTTTCTGGGACCCTTAAAATGTGAATATTAAGCTGATGTTGTCCCAGAGGTCTCTTAAACTACCTTCATTGTTTAAAATTATTATTTTTTTTTTTCTTTTTAGCTTTCTACTACTTTGACTTCCAGTTCATAAATTCATTCCTCCGTATCATCTAATCTACTACTATTGATTGCTTCTATCTCAGTGATTATATTTTCAGCTTCATTTGGTTATTTTTTATATTTTCTAACCATCTGCTAATTCTCATTGAATTCATCCACCTTTCTCCTAAGTTCATTGAGCATCTTTATGATCATTACATCAAGCTCTTTATTGGACAGGTTGCTTATTTCTGCCTGGTTCTTCTTCTGGGGTTTTGACTTTTTCCTTTGCTTTGAATTTATTCCTAAGTTTCCTCATTTTGTCTAAATTTCTCTGTTTATTTCTATGTATTAGGTAAGTGGGTTACGTTTCCCAGTCTTAGGGAAGTGACCTTATATAGAAGTCCTTTGGGGTCCAGCAGAACCTTCCCTCTGGCCACCAGATCTATATGTTTTAATGGCATCTCCTATACCGGCTTCACGGGCCCTTCTGCTGTGGCAGGACTCACTATTGTAGGCAAGCTGGTAGGCCGGGCTGGCTCCCAGATCAGTTGGCTGCCAGGCCCCGGCTTATGCAGTGGCTACCTTATGCAGCTCACCAGTGGATGGGACAAGGTTCTGGGGCTACTAGATTATTTTGAAGCAAATTACAGACTTTATACCATTTCATTCATAAGTATTTCAGTATATATCTCTAAATGATAGGGATTTTTAAAAATTACACATAAAATATTTGAAATAATTCCTTAAATGTCATAACATATCCAATTAGTATTCAAAAATTCCCCCAGTTGGTTTTTTTTTTCATTGTTTTTATAGTTGCTTTGTTGAAATCAGGAGCCAAAAAGTTCCACCCATTGCATTTGATTGATGTGTCTGAAGTCTTGTAATATACAGCTTCCTCCCTCTTTTCTTGACTCTTTCCAATTTATTTGCTAAATCTACCAGGTTTCTTATCCTGCATAGTTTTCCAGTGTCTAGATTTTGCCAACTTTATTTCCATACTATTGTGTAAGATTCTCCTCTGCCCCTTTATTTCCTGTAAACTAGAAATTATATCTAGAGTGTCATCTGATTCAGGTTCTGTGTGTGTGTGTATGTGTGTGCATATTTCACAGATGAGTGTTTTGTAACATCTTCAGGAAGTACGTTATTTGTCTCTCTTTTGTGATTTTAGCAGCAATTCTTTATTTTTAAAAACTACTTACACCCAACTTTTTTTTCTGAGCTGATATTATACGTATTGTAAAATATTCATTAGAAACACCTGCAAGTTCTATTGCAGTCTTCGCCCATTTTCATTTCCATTAGCTAAAGAGCATTCTTTTTTTAAGCCTTAGCTTCCAAAATTCCCACCAGTCATACTTGTGTGTCATTTCTTCTGCAGTGAGATGGTTGCCCTTGCCCTGATTTTACCTCCATTTCCTTCCTACCCACTACATCCCTCCGGGAGGGAATATGAAAATCCTGATGGTGCCATTTGGTATTTTATAACAATTCCTTTAGTGTATCATCTTGTCTTTATAGTATTTTTCCTTTGCCTGTCCCACAGTGACTGTTTTCCTAAACTCTTAAACTTGCCTCTTAAGATTCTGATCACCAGTTCCAGTGTGTGGGTTTTCCCCCATACCACCAAGCACTTCTCTGACACCAGCTGGATGACTACAATTCAACTCAGTTTTGAAATTATCTGCCTGGAGATAGCATCAGATTCTACAAGTTAAAGGCTCAGTCCCGTAAGACTGCCCTCCCATAAGACTGCCCTTCCACTTCAGATGCCAAGCATGAATCTAGGTTTTCATCCGTGCTTTGGACTGATTGGTAATGAATCGGAGGTTCCCAGAGCCCCTCCTTGAGTTTGATTAATATGCTAGACCAGCTCACAGAGCTCAGGAAACCAGTTTACTCACTAGATTACTGGTTCATTATAAGGCATACTAATTAATAGCTAGACAAAGAGACACACAGGGTAAAGGAGCTTGTATCTTTGTGGAGTTTGGGGCCTGGCACAGAGACACATGGAAGCATTCTGGTTTGAGAATGTTCCTTAGACCCTGTCCTTTGGGTTTTTATAGAATCTTCATTATGTAGGCATGACTGTTTATATCATTAACCACTGGAGATTGATTCAACCTCAAGCCCCTCTCCTCTACCCGGAAGTTTAGGGGGATGGGACTAAAAGTTACAACCCTCAGTTGTATGGGTGGTTCCCCTGGCAACAAGTATCCATCTATAGATGTTTTCCAAAAGTCACTTTTACATAAACTCTGGTGTGGTCAAAAGGGATTTGTTATGACTATCAAGACACCTTTATTGCTCTTGTTCCTTAAGAAATTGAGAGTTTTAGGAACTCTGTGAGAAATGGAGATAAAGACCAAATACATATTTCTTATTAAATCATAACATCACATCTTCCTTTTCTTTCTCAATTTGATTTTCTCTCATGCACAGTATTCACAATACATGAAAGTTTTATTACTTTGCTGCTGACATCTAAAGTCCCACAAGTCCTGACTCAATCTTATCTTTTGCTTGTCTCTGATTTTTTTGCCTAATCCAGGCAATGCTGACCACTCTTACTTATTAAATTTCTTTCCTTTTCTAGGCATTGCTGTTTTCTGATTTACCTCCTACCTCTCACATCACTTCTTCTTGGTCTCCTTCAAAGTCACCTTTTCCCCTGCCCATTTCTGAAAGGTGGCAGTTGCCCACTATTTTGTCTTTGGCTCTCTTCTCCTTCCACATGATGCTGAGCGACCTGATTCATCCTCTTGGCTTCAATAGCCAATGCAGGAGGATGACTCCCAGTTCTAGACCTTCTGCCAAGGCTTCTCATCCCACTGTTTACTAGAAATCACTCTCAGACAATTCCTCCTCAATAGGAATGGAGCAGAACCCATTATCTCTCATTTCCAGCCTGCCTTACCCCGCACCACCACCCCAAATGTGCTTACTTCATTCTCTAGCTTTGTGAGTTACACCACTATCAACCACAGTCATCAGTTCCAGAAACCTGGACTCTTCCTAGGCTCCTTTCTCCCCCATCATGGCTGATCAATCACCATTCATGCTAATTGCTCCCATTCGTGCTTTGTCATCTCCCCTTTGCCATTGCCTAATTTGTTTGTCTGCCTCCTAAATTCTGCCCCTCCTATTCATTCTCCACACTGCTGCCTGAATCATCTTTCTAAAATGAGTTACAGTACTTCACACTGAAATTCCAAACTCCTTGATATGGAAATCTTCATTTGAGCTTTGGCCACAGTCTCTGTAGCCCACACTATGTACATTCCAAGGATCATATGCAGTAACGCATGTCAGTTTACTAATACATTGCCTGGCCCAATATACAGCAACTGTTTTCCATTTTTGGCCTAAATACTTGCTCTTCCTCTTGTGATGTATACCATTCCATGCCTCTGTGTGAGTGTACATGCTTTCCCATCCTCCTAACCTCTCCTAGCCCTGTCTTTCCTTTTAACACCTGGGTGCTACTTACCTTTTAAACCTCAGTTCAAATCTATTTACTTCAGGAAGGCTTTTTTTTGAAATGTTAGTTAGTGTTAGTTGCTCAGTCATGCCCGACTCTTTGCAACCCCATGGATTGCAGCCCACCAGGCTCCATCTGTCCATGAGATTTTCTAGGCAAGGATACTGGAGTGGTTTGCCATTTCCTTCTCCAGGGGTGTCTTCCCAACCCAGGGATTGATCCTGAGTCTCCTGCACTGCAGGCAGATACCCCTTCTCTGTGTTCCTAAAGTTCCCTCCATTACTTCTGTCATAGCCATACACAGTTCAGTATCAGTTTATTTGCCTCATAGACTGTAAGCAATGTGCAGGTCTTGAGGTTTAATATTTGTGTCCCCAATAATAGACTAAGTGCCTGGCCCATTGTGGATGTTCAGTCAAGGCAAAAATGAATAAAGCACAGAGAAAGACAAATATATCATATGATATCACTTATACGTGGAATTTTAAAAGGTGATGCAGATGAACTTGGAGAAGGCACTGGCACCCCCACTCCAGTACTCTTGCCTGGAAAATCCCATGGACGGAGGAGCCTGGTGGGCTGCCATCTATGGGGTCGCACAGAGTCGGACACGACTGAAGCGACTTAGTAGTAGGAGTAGCAGATGAACTTATTTACAAAACAAAAACAGACTCATGGAGATAGAAAACAAACTTAAGACTACCAAAGGGGGAACGTGAACGTGAAGTCGCTCAGTTGTGTCTGACTCTTTGCGACCCCATGGACTGTAGCCTACCAGTCTCCTCTGTCCATGAGATTTTCCAGGCAATAGTACTGGAGTGGATTGCCATTTCCTTCTCCAAGGGATCTTCCCAACCCAGGGATTGAACCTGGGTCTCCCGCATTATAGACAGACCCTTTACCATCTGAGCCACCAAAGGGGGAAGGAGGGATAAATCAGCTATTTAGGATTAACGGATACACACCACTATGTATAAAATAGATAAACAACAAGGTCCTACTCTATGGCACAGGAAAAGTTACAAATCTCATCACTCTTCTAAAGGTTCAAGCTCCTATTTTAGTGACTGCATTTTATCTTTACTCTGCTCTGCATCATGTAATGGAGGGAGGTGTTGATAACACTGTCCCTCACTAGGGTATAAAACCCTTAATGGAAATAGAAAGTGTTTATCATACTTGTTTTGTAGCATCATCCGTGACCACTCCCTTCTGTAACTCTGAGCCCTCTAGCCTAGCATGGTTCTTGACTATCAATGTTTGCAGATCTGAATTGCATTTTTCTTAGTAAAAGTGGCTCTTCTACAGCCCAGTTACTAGAACTCACCAATCCCTTCATCTAAAGACACTAATTTCAAAGTCTCTTGAAATTTTCTGTTCTTTTCTTTTCTTCCCACAGTAGACCTTTGGCCTTATCTCATCTTGAATCCCCAAATTCCTCACATTTCCTTCTGCTAGGACTTTACTTTGCTAGAGGAAAGAAAAAAAAAATGCTACCCTAATCCTTTTCGGAAATATTCTCATTTTAGCATGCTCAAGATTTCTTTCCTCTCCTTCTTCCACATGCATACTTTAGGCCCCACATTTGTTTCCTTCAAGAGACAATCACTCCCTGCATCTCCTGCTTTCATATTTTGAGCCGTTATGCCTCTCCATGTCTGCTTCTCACTCTGAACAGAATGCCTTCAGCATCTCATTTTAAAATCTTGACTCTTTAAAAACTCTTATTGTCCATCCACTCTTTTGTCCTCCTCAGAATACAAGAATGAGAAATGGATTTCTTTTCCCTGATTAAAAAATACCTTTCTCAGATAAAGCCCAGCATCCCAGTTTCATCCACCAGAACTCAAGTGTCACTGTTGCCTTTAATCACATGCATTTTATTGCATCCATAAAGCAATAAAATATTTCAGTTCACATACTATGCAAATAGTCAGCTGCAGCCAGCTCTAACTTAGGAAGAGAAACACTCGTGCCCAAGGTATTTCGTGAGGTAGGTTTGGGCTGCAGAGGACATTCCTCCTGCACTTTTCTTTTCCTCTCACCTTCTTCCTAAGGGTCCCTCTGTTGTCTTCACTTTTTCCAGTTCACTTTGACATCATGCTTCCTCTCCATC
Source organism: Nanger dama (assembly GCA_917880005.1). Taxonomy (NCBI): domain Eukaryota; kingdom Metazoa; phylum Chordata; class Mammalia; order Artiodactyla; family Bovidae; genus Nanger; species Nanger dama. The sequence goes on from CAKJTW010000040.1 coordinate 3,723,447, forward strand.
TGGATTCTAACTGGGCCTTCCTTCCCCCTTCATTCGCTTTGTATAACTTCTGCTATTCACACTTCAGTCTTCACTGATGTGAATTATCTGTCTCTTTCTTCTCTGAAAGTTCACTGTAGATTTTGTGCAGTCTGTTTACTGCCCTGTGACTGGAGAGGGAATATGGCATAGAGATCAACGTCCTGGCCAGACCTGGGGGCTCTGCTCAGTTCCTTTCTAATGTAATCACAGGCAAGTTGTTTAACACCTCTGAGCCTCTTCTATAAAGTGGGGATAACGGAGTACTTGGCTTATGATGAAGATTAACATTAGCACTTGTTATCATTGGCTCTTTGATTCCAATTAGATTATGGAGCATGCATCTTGCCCCTAGCATTTGCCCAACCATAGGCCCTCATTCACCTCCTCGCCACCATTTTTAAAACAAATGTGTGTGTATGTGTGTTTGGTAGAGGATGTCTCTGGCAAATAAAAAAAAAAAATAATAGGTTATACATCATTCCTGTCTTTAACCATTTGGCCCAAGGAGTTGGGTGTCTGTAAGGTTAGTGAACTGTGAACTTCCAGATGTGCAAGCTGGTTTTAGAAAACGCAGAGGAACCAGAGATCAAATTGCCAATATCCGCTGGATCATCGAAAAAGCAAGAGAGTTGCAGAAAAACATCTATTTCTGCTTTATTGACTATGCCAAAGCCTTTGACTATGGATCACAATAAACTGTGGAAAATTCTGAAAGAGATGGGAATACCAGACCACCTGACCTGCCTCTTGAGAAACCAATGTGCAGGTCAGGAAGCAACAATTAGAACTGGACATGGAACAACAGACTGGTTCCAAATAGGAAAAGGAGTACGTCAAGGCTGTATATTGTCACCCTGCTTATTCAACCTATATGCAGAATACATCATGAGAAATGCTGGGCTGGAGGAAGCACAAGCTGGAATCAAGATTGCCAGGAGAAATACCAATAATCTCAGATATGCAGATGACACCACCCTTATGGCAGAAAGTGAAGAGGAGCTAAAAGCCTCTTGATGAAAGTGAAAGAGGAGAGCGAAAAAGTTGGCTTAAAGCTCAACATTCAGAAAACGAAGATCATGGCATCCAGTCCCATCACTTCATGGGAAATAGATGGGGAAACAGTGGAAACAGTGTTAGACTTTATTTTTAGGGGCTCCAAATCACTGCAGATGGTGACTGCAGCCATAAAATTAAAAGACGCTTACTCCTTGGAAGAAAAGTTATAACCAACCTAGATAGCATATTTAAAAGCAGAGACGTTACTTTACCAACAAAGGTCCGTCTAGTCAAGGCTATGGTTTTTGAGTGGCTACGTATGGATGTGAGAGTTGGACTGTGAAGAAGGCTGAGCACCAAAGAACTGATGCTTTTGAACTGTGGTGTTAGAGAAGACTCTTGAGAGTCCCTTGGACTGCAAGGAGATCCAACAAGTCCATTCTGAAGGAGATTAGCCCTGGGATTTCTTTGGAAGGAATGATGCTAAAGCTGAAACTCCAGTACTTTGGCCACCTGATGCGAAGAGTTGACTCATTGGAAAAGACTCTTTTGCTGGGAGGGATTGGGTGCAGGAGGAGAAGGGGACGACAGAAGATGAGATGGTTGGATGGCATCACCGACTCGATGGATGTGAGTTTGAGTGAACTCTGGGAGTTGGTGTTGGACAGGGAGGCCTGGCGTGCTGTGATTCATGGGGTCACAAAGAGTCGGACACGACTGAGCGTCTGAACTGAACTGAACTGAACTGAAGATTCACCTGTAAGTTGTTGTTGTTGTTGTTGTTTGCATTATCCCTTTATTCAATGAATTTTTGAGTACCTACTATGTAATATATATTTTTCAAGGCACTGAGATTATAGCAGAGATGAACAAAACAGACAAAGTTTTTACCAGTCTAGTGATGACAAAGGATATTAGGCAAGAAATCATGATAAAATATGATGATTATGACTACATGGGAAATACATGAACTTTGAGAAGTTCATTTATTGACCCTTATTCATTTATTTAATTTATTTAGCAAATATTTTTATTATTTAATATGTACTAGGCATTGTTCTAGGAACTGCTGGTCAGCAAGAAAAAATCAAAATACCTGTTCTCATGGAGGTCAATCCACAATGCTGGTCTTTATCAGCACCACACACCAAACCAGTACTTTCTAAAGGGTAGAATTCATAACACATGTGAAATCTAAAATTATGTGGGTGATACACAGACTAATACATGAGAAGTTTTATATTTATATTTGTTATTATATTTTATTCATGATATAGGCTGTTTGTGACAGTTTAGACAATGACTTCTTCTTCTTCCTAATGAATTTAATTTTAAAAAGCTGAGTTCAGTCAAAGAAAAGTATTTAGTAAATAAGTATAGATTGTATGCTGACTTGGAAAAAATGTTATGGTGATACATATATTACCAAAAACAATGCAAAACCTCCACAAAAAGTGAAACACACCTTTCACCTGAAATAAAATAAAACGTTGTCCAGATGTCAAAAGTATCATTCCATTGCCCAAACTCTCAGGATAAACTTTTCATTATTTTAAAGTTTTATAGCTATATGAAGTGAAGTGAAATTCGCTCAGTCGTGTCTGATTCTTTGCGACCCCATGGACTGTAGCCTAACAGGCTCCTCCATTCATGGGATTTTCCAGGCAAGAGTACTAGAGTGGGTTGCCATTTCCTTCTCCAGGAGATCGTCCCAACCCAGGGATTGAACCCAGGTCTCCTGCTTAGTAGGCAGACGCTTTGCCATCTGAGCCACCAGGGAAGTTGGAGTGGGGATGAGAGAGATAGGGATGGAGAAAACAAATTTACATTTTTTCTTCCATTCTTCTGTAAACTGTTTGAAAGTAGAAAGAAAGTGAAAGTGAAGTCGCTCAGTTGTGTCCGACTCTTTGCGACCCCATGGACTGTAGCCTACCAGGCTCCTCTGTCCGTGGGATTTTCCAGGCAATAGTACTGGAATGGATTACCACTTCCTTCTCCAGGGGATCTTCCCAACTTAGGGATCGAACCCGGGTCTCCCAGAGATCAAACCTGGGTCTCCCACATTGTAGACAGACGCTTAACCGTCTGAGCCACCAGGGAAGTAGGGAAATTCTTATTCATAATTTTCAACATAGTAGACTGCAGCCTACTAGACTCCTCCATCCATGGGATTTTCCAGGCAAGAGTACTGGAGTGGGGTGCCATTGCTTTCTCCAATACAGCAATTAATAGATGCTAAATAAATGCTAGGTGAAACAATAAAAGAATCAATCAATGAAATGGGAAATGTCCTATTGTACCATTCAAACTACAGTGAATGCTCTGGCCTGACTGAATGTAATTAGCCACAGGGCACGAGAAGGAACAGTCTCTCTGAACCAGTCTACAAGAACAATTTAGGACTCTGCTCCAAAGATTCAAGAGCTGCTTTTCTAATAGAAGGAACATAAAAGAGATTTCTGCTGTGTAGGTCATGTATGGATGTGAGAGTTGGACTGTAAAGAAGGCTGAGCGCCCAAGAACTGATGCTTTTGAATTGTGGTGTTGGAGAAGACTCTTGAGAGTCCCTTGGACTACAAGGAGATCCAACTAGTCCATCCTGAAGGAGATCACCCCTGAGATTTCTTTGGAAGGGATGGTGCTAAAGCTGAAACTCCAGTACTTTGGCCACCTCATGTGAAGAGTTGATTCACTGGAAAAGACTCTTTTGCTGGGAGGGATTGGGAGCAGGAGGAGAACAGGGCAACCGAAGATGAGATGGCTGGATGGCATCACTGACTTGATGGACGTGAGTCTGAGTGAACTCCGAGAGACGGTAATGAACAAGGAGGCCCAGCTGCGATTCATGGGGTTGCAAAGAGTCGGACACAACTGAGCGACTGAACTGAACTGAACTACAGACCAAGTGGTACAGCTTGCCTTATATCACTGCTATAGAGGAACGGAGATAATGAAAAACCCTCACCAAGTTAGTTACATTCATTTTTTTTAAAGCACCAATTAAATTACCAGTAACAATTGCACCCCACTCCAGTATTCTTGCCTGATAAATCCCATGGACAGAGGAGCCTGGTGGGCTGCAGTCCATGGGGTTGCTAAGAGTCGGACACAACTGAGCGACTTCACTTTCACTTTTCACTTTCATGCATTGGAGAAGGAAATGGCAACCCACTCCAGTGTTCTTGCCTGGAGAATCCCAGGGATGGGGGAGCCTGGTGGGCTGTACCCCCTGTCTATGGGGTCGCACAGAGTCAGCCATGACTGAAGTGACTTAGCAGCAGCAAGACCCTATTAAGTAATCTTTTGTCATCATCAGGATCTCTGTATTATGCTAACCATCAAAGAGAAATCATAGAAACTGCAAATTATAGAGAGTTCTCTTTGAATCTATAAAAACTTAAAAAGGGGGCCAAGGGGTTAGTAACCTTTGAAAAGGAACATCCTGACCAAAAAAAATACTAAAATATGGTTATTTTCTGCAGCTTAAGAATAAAAATTTTGTATATCCCTTATTTCAAAATGTTAATTCCTGCTATCCTTAACTGCTAAGGAAACCATATTTTCTATGTTGAGAGTTTCAAGAATTAAAAGTTCATTAAATTTTTTTGCTAATAGAAAAATCCTAATAGCTAAATTTCAAAGAACTAAGGATTCAAGTATGATGAATAACCTATGTTCTTATTTTTACTGTGACAATTTAAATAATGATTCTGTAAGAGGCAATCTTTCTCAGTTATATGAGTTCAACCAGGAATTATCTTCTTTCCTTTCAAACTCTGATTGTCTCACAGTTATGAACACAGAAATGAAGTTAATATCCTAATCCTGTTGATGTCATGCTTGGGTTTTCTTGTCAACTGTCATGAGAAATGCTGTCATTAGGCAGGTTGGGTAGATGCTCACTGCCAAGTCCTCTTGCCTCATTAGACCAATTTCATAAGGCTTTCTGAATATATTTGGTAGAAATGGGATCCAGACATCCACATCTGAATTAAATTCTCCCAGCAGTTACCTCTCAAAGAGCGGTCCATCTCTCTGCTCTCTTTTCATTGGCTGTAGTAGGAGTTGAGTAGCATAGGATGAAGACGGACTGCTTGGCTTTTAAACTTGCTATTCTCCAAGGAACGTGAATATGGTCTCCTCAATTTGAACAACCGCTGGGAGCAGGATTCAATCCGTGATCTTGCCTAAGTTCACTGTAAATAGCTTGACGAGGGGAAACTAGCTTTCTTCTTGCTATTACATTGATAAATACACTGCCTAGATCCACTTACAAGTAGTTGCTAGCCAGTCCTTTGACTGCCTTTGCAAATCAGTCAAAGGATCTACCACTTTTCTGTAACAAAACAAATGATTTTTTAGTGCTAACTGACACTTCCACGATAGAAGAGCCTTTACAAGCCTGCATTTTGTAAATCAAAACTGTGGTAAACCAACATATAGAGCATACTGTCTTTTCAGGGACTAAATATTTACACTCACATTTTTGTTTGAGGACATGTCGAGTAAGTCTTTTCCTTTCAACTGGCATTTAGAGAACTAGCCACACATGCTGCTCCGTACCTTCCTGCCTGATACCATTCCTACCTGCGAGGATGCACAGCTTTTTCTTTTTTCTTTCTTGTGGGTTTGTGAGGTTTCTTGATGTTTCTGACTGGCCATGATAGGGGAAACTTTTATCAGTGTGGGGTGTGGAGGCCTCAGGAAATTGAAAATGGCAAGTGAAATCCACTGGGCTTGAATTCATCAGCTATTATGTCTGATGACCTTTGGCAGTGTATCACACAGGAAATTCAATATCTTGCAATAACCTATAAAGTTATGGCATCACTGACTCCAAGGGCATGAGTCTGAGCAAGCTCCAGGAGTTGGTGATGGACAGGGAAGCCTGGCGTGATGCAGTCTATGGGGTTGCAAAGAGTCGGGCATGACTGAGCGGCTGAACTGACTAACTAAAAACCATATTTCTCCCCAGCCCTTCTTTCTTCTCCAAGCCTCATCTTCGAGCTCATTTTCCCTCCTGCTCAGGAACTCAGTTCGCACTGCTTGTCCCTCAGTGGAGGATCTCCACCTTCCCTCTCACAGCCAGAGACTGAGCCCTACCCATAAGCTTTAAAGCCACCCAGGATGCCTTTGAAATTTGTGCCTGGTTTGCTAAGATCTCCTGGGGTCTACTGGGTCATTGTATGTAGTACCTGTGAGCAGCAGGACTGAGGAAGGGAAGATCCAGAGCTCTTCTCACTCTGGGATATGTCACCAGTCCTTCAGGAACAAACAGAGCTCTAACTTCCAGGGGAACCCCATCACCCATTACAGCCCTCGAGCTGGGTCCAGAATAAGCACAAAGCCAGAACAACACGCACTCTCAGCCAGTTTCCCAAAGACCAGGACACTAGGTTTTTAATTTGAACAGGAAAAAGAACAATTTGAAACTTTGGGTGACCCCGGCAAATTAACTGTGTGACTCCATGTGAAATGACTGCCCTCTCTGGACCTCGGTTTCCTGATCTCCGGAGGAGAGGGCTGCATCTATGAGGAGTCGGGATTAGTCTATTGCTAAGATTTCTCCCATCCTGAGCTTTCAAGATTCTACAAGGCAGCCCTTCCTCAGCCAGGCCAGTCACACGCTCAGGTATGTAGGTATCAACAACCATCCTGGATTATCTAGTACAGCCATGACTTCAAATATTTTCTCTAATTCTCAAAGCATGTGCACAATTTTCACTTTGGAAAATACTGTTAGTTCGAGTGTCTCCTGATCATTTATGATGATGTTAGCTGATTTGCCTGCATGTATGTATTCAGTTGCAGCCCTCTGGGCTAGTGCTTGATAGAATGTGTGATCCTCTTCATATCCTCAGTGCCAGCCGGTGGCCAAGCCCAGCTTGGGAGCAAAGCTTTTTAATTTAGCCAGCACTTATCTGGCATTTACAGTATACCAAGTATTGCACTGCCATGACGTGCTAAGCCACTTCCGTTGTGTTCAACTCTTTGTGAACCTTATAGACTGTAACCCACCAGGCTCCTCTGTCCCTGGGATTCTCCAGGCAAGAATTCTGGAGTGGGCTGCTGTGCCCTCCTGCAGAAGATCTTCCCAACCCAGGAATTGAACCTGCGTTTCTTATATCTCCTGCATTGGCAGGTAGATTTTTTTTTTTTTTAACCACTAGTGCCACCTGGGAAGTCCCAAGCACTGCTCTATGACTGTGCAAATGGCAATTCATTGAATGTTCACAGCCATATGAATTGAGAATTTTTATTATTACCACTTTACATATGGGAAATGGAGGCACAGAGAGGTTAGTAAGTGGCCCAAGTCATACAGTCAGCGAGTAGCCAAGCCAGCTCTTCCCCCTACTCCAAGCTGCTGCTCTCAGCTCCAGGCACTTAGGGGGACCAGCTGGCTTTGCTGGACCCTCTGCTCTGGCTCATGGTCTATGTTTCATTCCAACTTTACTATCTCCAATTTCCTCTCCAGTTTCCAAGGGTCCATCACAGTGAATCTCTTAGCAGATCTTCAGGCTTCAACCTCTATGCAACTGTGGTGTAGTGGAGGATGCTCTGTCCTCCCAGGCAAAACGTGTGGGTCACATCCCCACTCTACCTCTTACTGGTCCTGGGACTTCAGACATCCATCACCTGCCTCTACCAGCTCATTTGAAAATGAGGCTATTAATTCCTGCTCAGCAACAGAGGGGACATCCACTGAGGCCACACCTGGGGAAGTACCTTGAAAATTATAAAGTGACATAGACACCAAGGGATAACGTCAGCACCTGGCACCTTGCAGGTGATAGTCATTTATTACACATTTGTTGAAATGATCATAGATGAGAAGCAACACAAAACTTGGGCGAGCCTACTGACACAGGAACACATCCAGCAGAGAGGGTAGCCCTTGCTAGGTCCGCAGCAGAGGAAACTCAAATCATTGTTTCTCTAAGGCAATGTACCTTTAAGATGATCTGCTCTAAGTAGGAACCTTCTCTTCAAAGAAGCCCAGAAGCCAGAGTCTCTGGGACCCATGTGTGTGCAGAGCCAGGTGAGGAGATGGGCCGAACCACAGGCCTGGGTTCAGAGTAGAGGGTGGGGTGGGGCTGGGTGGTGGAGAACGCTTCCTGGGATACTTAGGAGGGAGGCCTGTGTCTCCTGAGGGCAGCCATCCCCTCAAGGTGTCCTGTGAGCTTGGTTTAGTTCAGTTCAGTCACTTAGATGTGTCTGACTCTTTGTGGACCCCATGGAGTGCAGTACACCAGGCTTCCTATCCATCACCAACTCCTGGATAGTGCAGATTTGCTCAAACTCATGTCCATGGAGTCGGTGATGCCATCCAACCATCTCATCCTCTGTCGTCCCCTTCTACTCCTGCCTTCAATCTTTCCAAGCATCAGGGCCTTTTCCAATGAGTCGGCTCTTCACATCACATGACCAAAGTAATAGCGTTTCAGCTTCAGCATCAGTCCTTCCAATGAATATTCAGGATTGATTTCCTTTAGGATTGACTGGCTTGATCTCCTTGCTGTCCAAGGGACTCTCAGGCCTGGTGACGAGGACCAAAACCAGTGCCGGCCAGAGCCAAGTTTTCACTAAATCTAAATAAGAGGCTTAAGATACCTACCTTCTTAATCCCTGAAAATAGAAACTTGAAATCGACAGCCCCTAGTTCCACCCTGAGTCTGAGGCGGGTCCAGCTGACCCCCACTGATGCCAGCGGCAAGCCTTCCCCCCACCAGAGGCTCAGGCGAGGCGCCTTGGGCTTCAGGCAGCTCTCCATTCACGCTCTGCTCCACTCTGCCGACTTGGAGCAATCAAGGAGCCTCTGAATGTCAGCAGTGTCCCTTTTCAATGAAAAAAGAATTTCAAAAATAATAATAATCAAATAAACAAGTCCTGCTGGCTTAGAGGGATCTCTGTGAGCTTCCAGGAAGTAACATTCCCACCTCCAGCTCATTTTTAGGGAGGGGAAACATGGTCTGCGGGCAGAGTGGCGACTCCTTAGACACCACCTGCTCTGTGTACAGTCAAAGAAGTGGGACCACTGGGGCAGCCAGGACCGCTGAGAGACTGCTGTGCCCCGAGGAAGGAAATAAGCATCACTGCACACATATCCAAGGGAGACAAACTGTGGGCTTGAGGTGAGAAAGGCAGTCCACACCACTGCATCTCCAAATATTTTTACAGGAGGTTGAAAGCAAAAAAAAATTTACCAAAAACTCCCCACAAGCCCAAACAAAGCCTCAGTGTTTTCCCATTTACAGCCAGTCTGATAATCACACCCTGAGCCTTCTGCAGCTGGACTGCAACTCAGCGAGGGGAAGGCGCTTCCTATAAACAAAGGCCAGCAGAGATGCCTCGCCTTCCTCCCCCCTCCTCCGCCCGGCCTCTGCAGAGCCCGCAAGTCAAACAACTGCTTAACCTCTTGTATTAATTAATATTTTGGCTCCCTCTTGCCAAGTAAGAGCCAGAGATAAAGGAGAAATAAATTGGTCGCTGGAACTCATGAAGGAAGCTGGCATGCAGGCTGCGGGCTGCTTGCTGTCCTTCCCACCCCCGAAACTGGCTCTATGCACACAGGCGGGCTGACATTCCCCGCCACCACGCCCCCGCCCCCCACCCCAACAAAGCTGCAAGGGTCTGTTCTCTGGGGAACACAGCATCACTCAGCCTACCCAAAGTCCAAGCAAGGGCTGCAGTGGCTGGAAGATGGTTTCCAGTAAGATGGTAGAAACTCAGAGACCTAATCCACAGCCAAATTGTGGGATCAGCGCAAGCTGGTTCCAGTCTTGCTTCTCTCCCTGGAAGGGAGACTTCTCCCCCAGTCTCCTTCCTGTTTTTTTTTTTTTTTTTTAATGTGCCTTCCTCCGAAACTCCTCAAGTTTAACTCGGCTTCTCTAGCCTTTACCTGCTCTCTCACCATCCCAACTCCCGTGTTCTCACTCACATCTGAACTTTGACCTCAGGGTGACACAGCTCTGGTTTGAGCTGTAGAGTCACCTTCTTGGCTTCTCTGCTGTCTCCTCTGTTATTTACATTTTCTGTGCTCATCACACTTTGCTTTTCTTCCCCCTAATGAGTGTGTAAGGTCCATGAAGGCAGCTACACAGCAGAAGGTCTGATTCATATTTCTGCCAGTCTGTAAGATACCGATATCTTTTAGAGGTTGAGTACCCTTCAACCACATGTTAGCCATCTAGTCTCTTCCTCTCTCGAGGTCAAGCTTGGGTTCTGTTGCATCCATGTGCTTTCCTGCCATGGAACCAGCACCCGTCTCTCACTTGTGCTGTCTGCCTCACTCTTTGCATTTTTGATGCTTCTTGTCTCATAGGTTCTAGCAGGTGTAAGGGCCTACAATGTCTTCTCTCCACCTTTCCAGCAACCTGTGGACTTCACAAAACCTGGCCACTCAGCTGCTGTGTGTGTGTGTGTGTGTGTGTGCGTGCTCAGTCCCTTCTGTCATGTCCAAATCTTTGCGACCCTATGAACTGTGGTGTGCCAAGCTCCTCTATCCATGGGACTCTCCAAGCAAGAATACTGGAGTGGGTTGCCATTTCCTCCTCCAGGGGATCTTCCTGACACAGGGATTGATCCTGGGTCTCCTGAATTGCAGGCAGATTCTTTACCGCTGAGTCACCAGGGAAGCCCAGCTTTACCATTTTACAACTCTACAAAGCATGGGATTTTGTTGTGATAACTGCTTCCTGTTTTCTGTGTGTGTATACAAATTTTGATTCCTTCAGAAGACCGTACGGCAGTGGCTTCTGGTCTAAGTAGCACCTGGACACTAATTAACATAGAGTGCAGCTACCAGCCGATTTTAAGAGATCATGGGTCTACAGTTGGGACTAGGAACCGAGGCTGGATTTTGAGACAGTGATTCTCAAGCTCCTCTCTGTAAATTAGGACTTAAGTTGTTTCTGCATCACTCTTGGTGTGGACCCAGCTGAGGCTAGTGGAGATGGCTGCTCCACGAGGTTACCAGGTGGTTGATTTAAATGTGTCCCATCTAAACTGGTCTTCTGAACCAGCCTACCTTCCACTGTGGGGTTAAAAATGTTCACCTGCACCCCCCCACCCACACCCAAACCCCCCACACACACCCCAGATTAAATGACCTCCACAACATACATCAGGAAAATCCCTCAAATTCCAAGCTAATTGACAGAGATTCCGTGGATAGTTAGCAAATACTTCTCCCTTCTCTACTGAAATCAGTAAAAACAATAGCTGGCCTTCAGCCCATCCAGCAAGTATCATTCCATCAGGGTTCTCTGCAACTTTTGGTCTCTTGCTACAATATCTATGAAACTCGGAATTCTCTCAAATAAGGGTCCAAGCCTAAAAGAGAAGTTTTTATACCTGGAAGCAGACCATTCAGATGTTTTGAGTTAATTTGGCATGACTGAAATAATTTTCACATTTGCAAAAATATCAGAGTTCATTTTTGGCCTCCAAAGAGCTGAAATATAGCTGTTTTCAAACGCTAATGAATTTGGCATGAACACTGCTTCTCAAAATCAGTGTGATTTTTGGAAGACAAAAAAAGTGAAGTGTGAACTCATGTAATAACAGATTTCAGAATCGCAGAATGTTGAGACTAAAACAATACTAGACATTACCTTGTCCACACCCAACTTTTAGGTTGAGGAAGCTAAGGCTTTGTCTTATATTCTTAAATAACAAAACAACAATAAAAACAACAGTTCCTCAAGGCTACTTTATCCCATGTGGAGGGTTTCAGTAAAATACAAAGGAAAATAACTAAAAGTGCTTTTCGTGGGACAGGATGGTCTGTGAACGCATGGTATTCACTGGGGCTGAGACAGCGAAGAAAGATCAACAGACCAGGAGGCAGAAGACACGTGCCAAGACAGGGTTCCCTGACCTGCCTTGGCCACGTAGAACCCTCAAAACCCTGAACAAGTCCTGACTGAGTTTTAGTCTTTTCATCTGTAAAATCAGGGTATTAACAGGGCTGTTTCATTGATGAACTGAAGCCAAGTGTGTGAAGTGCATTACAAACTCTCAAATTTCTATGATCCCAGTCATACAGGTACACACGTGGGGGTACCTAATGGTCTGCTTAGAGTTATGTCTCCATGACCCCTTACTTCAATTGCTTTTGCCTAACCACCAAAGTGTAAAATTTGGCTTTTGATCCTAGTTCTTTATGACATTTTTGCCTTCTCTGATCTCAGCCTACCCAAAGAAGAGTATCCCAGGGATGCCCATTTCCAGGCTGGATCCAGCAGAGCAGAAGTACAACCCATTTCTGTCTCCCAGGACTGCATAGTTCTCTGACCCACAACAGTTCCTTGACATTTATCAACTTGTACTAAAGGAAACAGAATAGAATGGAAGAGAATGGAGTTGAATTTTGTAAAAATGAATTCAAGTCCATCCCCTTCCCCCCAAATTCTGGTATCCCTTACAGAAAAGACCTAAGAAGGTCTTATCTGATGAGATACAGATTTTTGTTTAATTTTTTTTTATTTTTAATTGAAGGATAATGGCTTTACAGTGTTGTGTTGGTTTCTGCCAAACATCAACATGAATCAGTCATAGGTTTACCCACGTCCCCTCCCACTTGAATAGCCCTCCCACCTCTCTCCTCATCCTTCCCCTCTAGGGTTGGTAAGAGACTCAGTTTGAGTTCCCTGAGTCATACGGCAAAATCCCATTGGCTATCTATTTTACATATGGTAATGTGTGTTTCCTGTTACTCTCTCCATACATCCCCTCCTCCTTCCTACCCCTCCAGCTGTGTCCATAAGTCTGTTCTCACTGTCTGTGCCTCCACTGCTGCTGATGAGATACTGATTTTTTTAAGAGGTGAGTTCTACCTATTGCCAGAGGGTGAGGCAATTTTTTTTTTCTTTTTTTTTTTTTAAAGTGCACTTTCCCCAGGTCTACGATCTATTTTTCCTGGTAGAAAATGATCCTTTTCTTCCAGGAGGAAGTGTATAGATTTTCTGTGTGGGAGAATGGTGCTGATTCACCACAAGCTTTTATTTGCAAACTCTCATTATGGGCAAAATTATTATTATTTCTCTTTGGTGGCTCGGAGGTTTTTCTAAGAACCATAATGAGGATACTCCTAGAAAAGGAAGACAGTAACTCAAGCAATCATTTTTCTGGTGTGCTTTTATGGTCCAGCTAGAAACTGTGGCTCTTGCCATGTTTCTACGTGAGCCCAGCTGACTTTCCTCAGAAGGAGGTCCTCATTTAAACAGCACCTTGATACAATCATAGCTCAGCAAAACCTCCAACAGGAGAGACTGGGACACTAATTATGTCTGAGTCAAAGATGCCACAAAATGTTTAAATGCCACAAAGTTCTGTCAGCTATTAGTGTTAGGCTGTGTTCATCATAGCAAGGGCCAGCTACAAGGGGGGTGGTCTCTTTCAGAAGATCTCAAGTCTTGACCCATGGGGTGAATTCCTCCACCTTTTGGAAGACATGGGATGTTCTGGAATGTCGTGGGATGCCTTCCATGCTGGCAGTTCTTGCAGATTCCCTTGAGATGAAGTCTTCCTCAACACTTTCACATCACCTCTCACCTTCTCCACCTGCCAGAGGACGTAGCCCCACAAGGGCAGGAAGACCAGAGCATGATCTGAAAACACACTGGCAAACATTTTAATTTTACCCAAGAGACAATCAGGAACCACGAGAAGAAAGGAGGATGACACCTGAAGAAGACAGTTTTGCTACTCTGTTTTAATGGGATTGGATTTTTGTATAGCACGCTACAGTTTACAGTCTTTGCACAGGCATGACCTCATTTGACTGTGGCACCCTGAGACATCAGGGGATTGCTGCCCTCTTGTTGGAGATGAGGAAACCAGTGCTCAGAGGGTCTTCAGACCCAGGCTCCTCACCCCACCCCAGCCTCCAGCCCATCAACAATCCCTCTAGAGAAGGCAGCTGATAAGTGCAGATCCAGCAGGTCAGCAGACTGACTATCTCTCAGCAACACTGCGAAGGCAGGAAATGAACCCAGAGTGTCAGGCAGGAGCTGGCTCTTTTCTCCACATTTTCTCACTGGATTCCCCAAATCAAACTTCCTGGATTCAAATCCCAGCTGCCACCCTTGTTAGAAGTGTGCCTTTTTAGGTAAATTGTGTGCTCAGTCTGTATCTCAGTCTCCTTAGGTGTAAAATGGAGATGATGCTATGCTTTCCTTTCAGTGTTACTGTGATGGTTCACCCGCTTAGACACAGAGCGCTGTGCTAAGGACTCATTGCATATTACCTGTATACATTATTTCCTTTCTTTATATACATGAAGAAAGAACAATTAAGTGGGAATGTTGCTGAGACTGGGATCTAGTTTGACTCCAAAGATCTTCCTTTCTTACTGCCTTCTGCTACCCCTCTCTGCTCTGTTTCCTCCTCCTGGCCTTTTCCTCCTTGGCAAGCAGCCTGTTGCCCTTTCAGGTGTTTCTGTTTCCAGGCTGCCTGTATCAGAATGATCTGAGATGAACTGCTGGAGCTGAGCTGGAGGAATCTGCATTTCCCACAAGCAGCCCCATGGACCGTTCTGCACCTTGACAGGGGTCAACAGCCACTGACCCAGAGGGGCCACTGCAGCAGCTGCCATGGCCCAGCCTGCCCCACCGCTCCCTCCATCCAGGAAGGGTTCTAAAGCCCTACTGCTGCGGGCTCTCTTTCCCCTGCACATCCCCTGTCTGCTCTTTCATGATGGGCAGTGACTAGACATGTAAGACTGATGTAGCTCACTCTGTGATGACTGGTCATTCCCATCCACTTTGAGTAATGTGTCAGTGAAGCAATGCCTTATTTTGCCTCAAAGTTAGGCAGGCGTATCAGAGCAGCTAAGGGGTAAGGACTCAGTCGTGCCCAACACTTTGTGACCCCATGGACTGCAGCCTGCCAGGTTCCTCTGTCGATGGGAATTCTCCAGGCAAGAATATTGGAGTGGGCTGCCATTCCCTTCTCCAGGGGATCTTCCCAACCCAGGGACTGATCGTAGGTCTCCTGCACTGCAGGCGGATTCTTTACCCTCTGAGCCTCCAGGGAAGAAAAGGGGTAGGGAGCACTATGGAGAAGCAGGGGTCAAGCTACATCCATTCCATACACAAGACCCAACATGTACAAAGATTCAACAGCTACCCACTTAGAGAATCTCAAACTGGACTGGAGTCAAGCCCACAAAAATGAGATAAAACAGCAGAGCAGGCAAGCGCAAAGAGGGAGCAGGAACCAAATCAGTATTTGTATTAGAGTTTTATCTTATCTCAAAAGTCCAGCAGATCCTTTCCAGAGAGGAGGCTGGGTGTCATTTATTCCAACTTTGCACATAACAGTCAACCACCCCCACACTCGACCCAGGAGTCCACTGAGAAGCTTTTACCAGATGCTTCTCTGAGGCTGCGAAGACTGAACCTCAGAATGTAACCTTGAGGCAAACAGCATCTCTGCTTTCATATCATGATGATTTTTTTTCTTTGCCCAAATTTCTTCTTAAATTGGACTTAATCTCTGCTAAAGTAAACCGCTGAAGAATACCCTAATTCCTGGGAGGATATCAGAGATTGGTACTTGAGTCGGGAAAAGAGATGAGGGAGTGGGGAAGAATGAAAGGAAAACAACTTAACTATTAAAAATTTACAAGAGTTAAAAAAATCACATATCATTTGGCATTTCTTCCCTCCAACTGCTCTGGCCCCATTAAAGGCAAGGAAAAGCCAGCCTCTCACTGTGGAGAGTTTGCCGGATTGTGTCTTCTCTCTCCAAAAGTGGGAAGGGTTTCCAGGGTCAGGTTTAAAAACATAGTCCTATGGGCAGGCACCTTTGTTCCGAATGGAAAGGAAGTTGCTCTGTTTGCCTGGGTTTGATGCAGTCTCTTATTTTACAAACTGAACTTGGATCCACTTTACAAGAGGCAGTATGCAATTATATGTGAATAACATGGGGATCCGGGGTGTGTTTTTATAACAGGACAGAAACACTGCTCTCGGCTTAATTTTGCTTGCCGGAGCTTGGGGGCAAGGGAAGCAAGCAGCTGAGGGTCTGGGTGTGGAAGGAGAGGGGAGAGGACATAAATTAAGTTCTTCATGTGCCTCACCCTCCCTATAAGGGTAGGCCTGGCTTTAACACCATATCATCCATATACTTTCATTTCTGGAGCAGGTTTAATGTTACTATTATAACTTTGTCACCCAGTAGTTCTGATAATGGGTGTTTGGATTTGGGACTTGAAAATCCTGTCTTTGCAATCATAAATTCTGTCCTCCCTGCCCTCAGATCCCCGGTGGGGACAGTCCAGGGGGAGTCATGCCCCAGAGCCCCTCTTAGGCCCTTGGGAGTTACCCAATATCAGTGGCCAAATCATCTTCAGGTACCATCTAGTCCAATGCCCTCATTTTACAGATGGGCAAACTGAGGCCCAGTGGCCCAGTATCACTGTGATACACTGAGCTGGTGGCTAAACACAGGTAGGGATTTGGGTCCCCTGCATTGTTTTTGGTCCAGAAACTGCCATGTTGCTCTTTAAGAGTTTACCAAGAATAGACAAGATATGAATATACCTTCTGAAGTCATCATTTTAAAAAAGAAGAAAGACAAATGGACAAAAGTAAAGAAGGAAGTAGAGTAAAGAAGGGGCTTCCCAGGTGGCTCAGACAGTAAAAGCGTCTGCCTACAATGCGGGAGACCCAGGTTCAATCCCTGGGTCAGGAGATTCCCTGGAGAAGGAAATGGCAACCCACTCCAGTACTATTGCCTGGAAAATTCCATGGATGGAGGAGCTTGGTGGGCTACAGTCCATGGGGTCACAAAGAGTCAGACACAACTGAGCAACTTCACTTTTCAAAGAAGGAAGTTATTTCCAATAGTGGGGCAGAGGGCAGAGTGGTCTGAGCTCCATCTCTGAGATGAGACAGAACGTGGTCTGCTGCTTAGTTGATGTGTGAACTTGAAATTGACCTAAGCTTGCTTGGCTTTCTAATCCCAAAGAAAAGCAATGCCAAAGAATGTTCAAACTACTGCACAATTGCATTCATCTCACACGCTAGCAAAGTAGTGCTCAAAATTCTTCAAGCCAGGCTTCAGCAGTACGTGAACCATGAACTTCCAGATGTTCAAGCTGGTTTTAGAAAAGGCAGAGGAGTCAGAGATCAAATTACCAACATCTGCTGGATCATTGAAAAAGCAAGAGAATTCTAGAAAAACATCCACTTCTGCTTTATTGACTATGCCAAAGTCATATTTGACTTTATTGACTGTGTCGCTCACAACAAACTGTGGAAAATTCTTAAAAAGATGAGAATACCAGACCATCTGACCTGCCTCCTGATAAATCTGTGTGCAGGTCTAGAAGCAACAGTTAGAACTGGACATGGAACAACAGACTGGTTCTAAATTGGGGAAGGAGTACATCAAGTCTGTGTATTGTCACCCTGCTTATTTAACTTATATGCAGAGTACATCAGGAGAAATGCTGGGCTGAATGAAGTACAAGCTGGAATCAAGATTGCCAGGAGAAATGTCAATAACCTCAGATATGCAGATGACACCACCCTTATGGCAGAAAGCAAATAGGACCTAAAGAGTGAGCCTCTTGATGAAAGTGAAAGAGGAGAGTGGAAAAAGTTGGCTTAAAACTCAACATCCAGAAAACTAAGATCATGGCATCTGGTCCCATCACTTCATGGCAAGTAGATGGGCAAACAGTGGAAACAGAGACAGACTTCATTTTGGGGTGGTTCCAAAATCACTGCAGATGGTGACTGCAGCCATGAAATTAAAAGACATTTGCTCCTTGGAAGAAAAGTTCTGACCAACCTAGACAGCATATTAAAAAGCAGAGACATTACTTTGTCAACAAAGGTACGTTTAGTCAAAGCTATGGTTTTTCCAGTGGTCATGTATGGATGTGAGAGTTGGACTGTGAAGAAAGCTGAGTGCTGAAGACTTGATGCTTTTGAACTGTGGTGCTGGAGAAAACTCTTGAGAGTCCCTTGGACTTCAAGGAGATCCAACCAGTCCATCCTAAAGGAAATCAGCCCTGAATATTCATTGGAAGGACTGATGCTGAAGCTGAAACTTCAATAGTTTGGTCACCTGATGCGAAGAACTAACTCATTTGGAAAGACCCTGATGCTGGGAAAGACTGAAGGAGGGAGGAGAAGGAGATGACAGAGGATGAGATGGTTGGATGACATCATCGACTCGATGGAGATGAGTTTGAATAAACTCTGGGAGTTGGTGATGGACAGGGAGGCCTGGCGTGCTGCAGTCCATGGGGTCGCAAAGAGTTGGACACGACAGAGTGACTGAACTGAATTGAACTGAACTGCTGGGCCTCAGCGCTTATCTTTAAAAGACAAATAATAATGCCTGTGTCCCAGGGTTGTGATTCGCCTGCAATGCAGGAAACCTCGGTTCAATTCGTGGATCGGGAAGATCCCCTGAAGAAGGGATAGGCTACCCACTCCAGTATTCTTGGGTTTCCCTGGTGGCTCAGACAGTAAAGAATCTGCTTGCAATGTGGGGAAACCTGGGTTTAATCCCTGGGTTGGGATGATCCCCTGGAGAAGGAAATAGCAACCCACTCCAGTATTCTTGCCTGGAGAATCCCCATGAACAGAGGAGCCCACCAAGCTACAGACTGTGGGTCGCAAAGAGTTGGACAGGACTAAGCACAGCACAGCACAGCCCGGGGTTGTATAAGGATGAAAGGAGCTAATGCACAGATCCTGGCATGTGTGAAATGCTGAATATTCAATAAATGTTGGCTCTTGTTATAACCCCGGTGCAACCAGGCAAGGGCTTGGGTAGACTGCCAAGGCATCAGTCCTGGGGAGCCTGTCCTGAAGCCAAACTTCCTCCCTGCCAGCTCCTCTCTTCCAGTGCAGGACCCTAGCTGCCCAAATCGGCCCCTCCACCCCTTCAGAAGACAATCAAGACAATTTTAGCACTGGTGGCTCTTTGCAGAGAGGTGGCAGGGACTAGAAATGAAGTGGCAAGAAAGACATGGGTTAAAGGGTACTGGTAGCAAATAAGAATGGGAACAAAGGACAGCTGTTAAGGGGGCTCGTTTCACCCATCATCCCACACTGGATGATGTAAGAAAGCCTTTACGAGTATGGGGAATGTCAGATCCAGTCGCCAGCAAGCCAGCCCTCCATGGAAGCTTGCTGTCGTTGTTGTTTAGTCACTAAGTTGTGTCCAGCTCTTTGCAATGCCATGCACTGTAGCTCACCAGTCTCCTCTGTCCATAGGACTTTCCAGGCAAGATTATTGGAGTGGGTTGCCATTACCTTCTCCAGGGGATCTTCCTGACCCAGAGATTGAACCTGCAGTTCCTACTTGGCAGGCAAATTCTTTACCATGGTAGCAAAATGAATGCCTATCATTTTTCTCTGATTTTGCATAAGTTACTAAACATCCTGAGTTAGTGGAAAACCTTGTTTCCCTCCCCTGCCAAAGACCATTAAAACCATGTCCTGTGAAAACTGGTTTAAGTAACATTCTAATCATGAACTGCTCAGTCATGATACAGTAATTATTAATATTTATAAAGATCTCGATTCAACAAAGATAAAATAATATTCAGTATAGTTTCCATGAGAAATATATTTGGTCATATTCTGAGTCTCTGAAAACTGGCCTTTCATCTTTTGTGCATATTAACTAGAACACACTATTTTCTGGCTTTATCAGAAGGTACAGTTGACTCTCTTTCTTAACTCAAGATCTGCAGTTTTCCTTTCGATTTCCATTTATCTTCTTGCGAAACATGTGCCCCAAAGAACAACAGGATAACATTTTCTCAAGACAATATTTGTTTTGCAGAGTGTATCCCTCATACTGGACACCACCCAGCTGTTGGAGACCCTGGAGGCCGAGAGTCTGAGGTTCTGATATTGCAATTCAAACCCCAAAGCACAGAGGATCTTCATTTTGGTTTCAGAGAAGTCATTATCTTCATTTTTTTAGGGGGAAACTGAGCTGACCCCCAAGAGATAAGAACAAACAGAATGTGTTCCATCGTCCTCAAGTCTGCTGCATCAGCATATATTTTTCACTTAAAGCTTTTAAGTATTTGACTTATACATTGACGAACACCCCCTCAGTGGACTGTTAGGGTTTGGTTTAATCTTCAAGAAAACTGGCATTAAAATAGACCTTTTCCCAGCAATAATCATCTCATTTATGATAAATTATTCTATTCTCAGTACCTCTGAGACACATGAGAGCTTTTATGCAATAAAGAAGCCATTTATTTCCGAATATTTTAATGCATGTTTCCATATTTTTCTCATTTTTAATGCAAGGGCCATTGACAGATTGTAAGAGAATGTCTTTTAAAAGCAAATTTATGGCAAACATTCTAGTGAAATGGATAGCAGCATGCATCAGTGCAAAGCTGTACTGCTGAAAGGAGCAGGGCAGAGATGTTCTAATTCTCATTTATGTGCATAAAAGAGTAACCTCGACAGAGAAAGACAATGTTACTGGGCAAATTGATAAGATGTGGGAGACCTCCATTCAACGTGGGCACCATCCTTTGATTTGCTGTATGTACTTAGATGTTTCTATGTCTCAGCTGCCACCTCTGAAATGCAGGGGGAAAGAGACAAATGTCAGAGAGGACATGTGACTCCTTATGAAAGGAGTTGAGTCTGAACTTTTATGTGTCAACTAGAGAGAGGTTGTTTTGAGAAGACAGAGAATCCAGGAACAGATAATACGGTCTTTGTTAGAAATTTGATCATTTTTATTTTCGAAGCTTCTGTTTTAGAGCTGTTCATTTGGGGCCCATCTACCTGAAAAACCTTAACTGGGTTCTTAATTGGGTCAGTGGTAACAGGGTCTGGAAGGAGAATCTCAGGATCAAAATATACACATCTTTTGCTTCTGTGCTTTTTTATTTATGCCAGGCTTTGGGGGCAGAAAAATATCTTTTGAGAAATCTCCTCCGATATATAATTCTGATATGCTGCCTAACTAAGAAACACTACATTTAGTATGAGATTTAACTGCAATCATATGTACTGTCAAGAAAATGCATTCTTGACAAGAGCAATTCAGTGCTTCTGGGAAACCAGCTCCCATGGATAGCTTGTGACGTTCTTTTGGTAAAATGCTCAGTGCGTTTTCTGGACATTAATATTGTTCATCAGTTAAAAAAAAAAAAAAAGTCATTGTCTATGCATCAAGCTAATTCAAAGTCACATTCTGGACAAAAGAGTTAAAGACTTCTGGGTGAAGAATCTATTGAGCAGGGGATCTAATTTTAGTTCTGGACAGATGAGCTATTTTGGCCTTGGGGATGTTGCCTAACTCGGAACATTGCATCTAGCTCTCAATTCCCTTCCAAGTACCTGGCAAAAGGAGAACAAATATAATAAGAGGGAAATGATAAGTCAGTGTGAGGATGATTTAATAGAAGCAAAAGCTGGAAGGAAAGAGTCAGGCACACACTGCCTATGTGCCAGGCACTGTGTTGTATGTTCCCACTGTTAGAAGGGAAGAATATTGCAGGAAATGTAAGGATGCTGGATCCTGGGGACCAATGGCTCAGATCTGCTCTCACGTGGAGGCCAGTAACCATGTGCTGTAACTACTGAACGCTTGAAGTGTGGCCAGTGCAAATTAAGATGTGCGGTAAGTGCAAACTACATACCAGATTTTTAAAATTTGGCTCAAATAAAAAGAATGTAAATTATCTCACTGATATTAAATAATGTTGATCTGATGATATTTTCATTGGAAGGACTGATGCTGAAGCTGAAACTCCAATACTTTGGCCACCTAATGTGAAGAACTGACTCATTGGAAAAGACCTTGATGCTGAGAAAAATTGAAGGCGGGAGGAGAAGGGGACGACAGAGGATGAGATGCTTGGATGGCATCACAGACTTGATGGACATGAGTTTGAGCAAGCTCTGGGAGTTGGTGATGGACAGGGAAGCCTGGCATGCTGTAGTCCATGTGGTCGCAGAGTCAGACATGACTGAGCAACTGAACTGATCTGAACTGAACTAATATTTTAGATATGGGGTTAAATAAAATGCATCATTAAAATTAATTTCCCTGATTTAAACACATGACATCTAGGGCATGGGTCTCAGTCAAATTCCTTTGAGTCACTTTCAAGACAGTTCTGGGAGCTGGGACCACAAAGAAAGTACATGTATTCAGGTAGCTGGGAGCTGAGAATCTGCATTTGAGTGACTGGGCAAGAAACTTGGGACTATGTAGCTACTACAGGCTTGGGATCTGGGAGCCAGCTGTCTGGGTTTGAATACCAGCTTGGTTAATTCTTGTGTCCAACGGCATAGTTTCTCCAGCTATAAAGTAGATTAATTCCAGTAGTTGCTTCAAGGAGTTGTAGAATAAAATGAGATGCATGGAAAGTGCTTGGTAGATACACATAGTCAGGAGGAATAGATATTGGCTCTTGTGACAGTAGAGGAGTTGTAGGATAAAACTCTGAAGACTGCCACACGAATCAGCACATTTAGAGTCAATGAAATGCGGAAATACTCATGAGCCAGCCAGCTTGGCCCTGAAGCAGAGAAAAGAGATGCAAAAGAAAAATACTGTAACCTTAGATTTTATTCCTCAGGAGATGAGATGGTAATGAGTTCCTTGAGGACAACTCTTGGATGCATATCAGTACCAGAAGTTATGGTTAGTTTGACTTCCCTTTGCCCATAGTAAAGAAAGAGTCCCTTATCTTGAGTGGTGAAGCATCTTTCTATGCACGAGGACCCCCTGAGGACCCTAAGACACCACACTGTGGGTCCAGTGTCAATTGACTGGCACAGCAGCCTGGCCAGAAGTAAACCCAAGAACTGCCTACGTCAGACATGAGCCAGGTGGGGTGGGCCAGCACAAAGGGTTGAGAAAGGATTGGAGAATTTCTGCTCAGAGTGATCAAGAAGTGGCATGTCACAGCAGGTCACAGAGGAGGAGGAATACAACAGGAGCTTATGGAGGCTTCTTGAGTAATAACCTCTATTTACAACTCATCCAACTCCACTTCAATGTCTTTGGGAAGGATGCTTAGAAGCTATAGATAATTAAGTGTAATTTTTCTAGATTTGGTGTGTCTCCTAGGAGGTGTTCTTCTGAAGCTCAGGCCAAGAGGACCACAGGGAAGGAAATTTACTGTGGCCAATGGAAGCCAAGGGAGCTTTTCAGAACCATTGGCTGTTTCATTGCATTACGGAGGAGTTGGGTGGAGGGTGATCTTGGACTGGAACTAAGGGAAAAGAATTTGGGGACAGATCTTGAAGAGTGGGCTCACTTTCCTTCCTATTTCTCTATCAAAAACTACATGTTACAGGAAACCTAGTCTCTGAGCAGAGAAAAGCCAGTCCCTGGATATTACTGGCAAGAATTATAACATCTCGCTGAGGAAGACATTCTCTATCACAACAGAGAGTCTCAAATTAGTCAAAGACTTGGAATGGTTTCTTGATAAATGAAATGTAATCAATTTTGGTGACTTCTTTGGGGGATATTACATGTCTTGTTCCATTCTCTTTGTTTACTTTGGATTGACACTGAGGTCAAGTGCACAGTTGTTGGTCTCATCCCAATAGCCCAGAACTTATGAGCACATCTGCAGCCCAGGACACAGCACTCAAATGACCAGATGTAAAATGTGGTGCAAGTGAACCGAACAGTTGAGGGGATACATTCTGTAGACATAAGAAAGCCATATATATAGTAGTGACATTTAAAAGAGACTTGACTTATCAAGTCAACACAAATTGTTCAACCAAGTTTAACTCTCTTATAATGCTAGTGGGCTCCCTGGTGGCTCAGTGGTAAAGAATCTGCCTGCAGTGCAGGAGACCTGGGTTCAAACCCTGGGATAAGAATATCCCCTGGGGAAGGGAATGGCAACCCACTCCAGTATTCTCGCCTGGAGAATTCCAAAGGCAGAGGAACCTGGCGGGCTACATGTAGTCCATGGGTTGCAAAGAGTTAGACAGGACTGAGTGACTAACACATACAATGCTGGTGGGAATGTAAATAAAACAAATGCCTCAGAAATGTTATGCTCCTCAGAAACAATTCCACTCCTGTGAACATACATAACAGAAATGCACACACGTGTGCTCCACGACACACGTACAAGAATGCACATGGCCACTATCCCCAAAAAGTCCTTATTAGGGCATCTCTTTGCATGACACCAAAATCTCCTCTGCCTCACATTTGCTCTGACAACTGATTTCGGGCAGGCTTTGGCTTCTGCAGGCACAATCTGTGTGATAGTGCCTTGCCTAGGGCCTGTACCATGTGCACCTGACTGACTGCAGTGCAGCCTCTCTGACTTGGGATTCTTTTGGGAAACTCATGCATGAACGACCTGGGAGAACAGAAGAATTTGTGCTGCTGGGATAACTTTTGGTCAATGGGAGACAGGCGCCAGTAGGCAATAAGTAAATGTTTCCACTTCGGTTCTCCCTGGTAAACAGTTCTGAAACGCATTTCAGAAGGCCCCTTGGGAGATACTGATGGAATTGAACAACAGCTACTTTAGGAGCAGTTAATAAAATATCCATACCTTGGCCTCCTCTCTTTTTTGACTTCACTGTTCCAGGCCTGCATGCTTGCTCCCAGGGAAAACATTCCCAAATGAAGTGCCCACAGGCAAACCAGTCTTGAGGTCTCCTTCTGGGGGAGCCCAGACTAAGACAGCTCAATTTGGAAACCACCCAGTAGTAGAGTAAATAAACAAACTGTGGAATAGTCATAGGAAAAACAGTTAAATTCCATTTCAGAAAAATGAATGGAACTCACAAATATCACTTCTCCAAGGGATCTTCCTGACCCAGGGATCAAACCCAGGTCTCCTGCACTGTGGGCAGATTCTTCACTGGCTGAGCTACCAGGGAAGCGCCCCTTCACAGAAAAAAATGGTTAAATGCCATTTTAGAAAAATGAATGGAACTCACAAATATCATGCCAAATCAAGAAGCTAGCTAGAAAAGAATATATGCTGTAGATTCTATTCAGACAAAATTCAAAAGCAGGCAAAAAGAAATCGTGGTATTAGAAGTCGGGAGAGTGGTTACCGTTGGCAAGGAGGAAGAGAGCATTAATTGGAAGAGGTTAGGAGGGGGCTTCTGGGAATACTGCCCACATTTTTTTCTTGAACTGGATACTGTTATGTGGTACTCACTTTATGATAACTCCTTTAGCTGAGCTTTTAGGTTTTGTACACTTGTGTTATATGTGAATAAACACTATTTTAAGAGTGCTTGAGAGTTGGACTGTGAAGAAGGCTGAGCGCCGAAGAACTGATGCTTTTGAACTGTGGTGTTGGAGAAGACTCTTGAGAGTCCCTTGGACTGCAAGGAGATCCAACCAGTCCATTTTGAAGGAGATCAGCCCTGGGATTTCTTTGGAAGGAATGATGCTAAAGCTGAAACTCCAGTTCTTTGGCCACCTCATGTGAAGAGTTGATTCACTGGAAAAGACTTTGATGCTGGGAGGGAGGGATTGGGGGCAGGAGGAGAAGGGGACGACAGAGGATGAGATGGCTGGATGGCATCACTGACTCGACGGATGCGAGTCTGAGTGAACTCCGGGAGTTGGTTATGGACAGGGAGGCCTGGCGTGCTGCTATTCATGGGCTCACAAAGAGTTGGACGCGACTGAGCGACTGAACTGAACTGAACTGAATGACTAACCCTTTACTCAACAAGCTGGTTTTAGGAAGATCACCATTTATGTCTACAGTCTACTGTTCTTTAGTCGCTAAGCTGTGTTGGACTCTTTTGAAACCCTGCAAACAGTAGTTCGCCAGGCTCTTCTGTCCATGGCATTTCCCAAACAAGAATACTGGAGTGGGCTGCTGTTTCCTTCTCTAGGGGATCTTTCCAACCTGGGTGTCAAACCTGTGTCTCCTGTGTTGGTAGGCAGATTCTTTATCACTGAACCACCTGGGAAGTCTGCAGTCTATTGTTAGTTTAGTTCAGTTCAGTCGCTCAGTCATGTCCGACTCCTTGTGACCCCGTGAATCGCCAGCACACCAAGCCTCCCTGTCCATCACCAACTCCCCGGAGTTCACTCAGACTCGCGTTCATCGAGTCAGTGATTTCAATTTCAGTTCCTTCCCTAGCCTAGAGGGTAACATGAACAAGTGAAAATGACCCAGCAGGACTGTGATTTTTTGAACAGGGAGAATTCTCTTTAGTTCCAGCTGGTGTTGTGGTAGTAAACTGGTGGTCCAAAAAACACCCAAGTGATCAAAAGAGAGAGAGAGGGAAAGAGGGAAGGAGGACAGGGGAAGGAAGGGAGGAAGGGAAGGAGGGAGAAAGGAAGGAAAGAAAGAAAGAGGAAGAAAGAAAGGAGAGAAAGGCAGGACAGAGATGGAGAAATAAGAGCCCTAATTTGTAGTTTTGCTAATGTCCAGGGTGTAAATCCCTCTATGATTGATTTTTGGCTATCAGCTGTTTTACAGCTCGCTCACAACACCTTATCATTCTGAGCACCCTATCACTGGCTCTCAGGAGCCAGTCTGAGCTGGCCACAGCACACCACAGCTCTAGACATTAGTTGGCATGTATAAAAATGATTCCAGTGTGTCCTGATCTTGAAAAGTTTCAAGGAAGCCAGAAATTTGTATTTGTATGTGAAAACTCTTGATTTTTTAATGATATCAACTAGTTCACATTTTTCAAAAACACTTAACAAACCAAGAAAGAAAAACCACATCTGCAAGTTATATTTGGCCATTAAACACCAGTTTTTGACCTCTGGTCTCTCCGATGAGGCATAACCTTTTGGATACAAAGAATGGAGGAATGACTCTGAGTGGCTGGACTGTGCAGTGAATGGAGTGCTACCTGGGGCTTGCTCCCAGTTTTACTACTGAAATGGCTTTGCTTGCTAGGGCCTCAGTTTCCGCATCTGTATTAGGATGCCTTCTGAAGACATTCTTCTCATATGGGAACTTCGAGGTTTATGTGGCAAGCATCAAACACATGAAGCTATCCTTTGTGTTACGCTGTGTGTGCTAAGTCACTTCTGTCATGTCCGACTCTTAGTGACCCTATGGACTGTAGCCCACCAGCCTCCTTTGTCCATGGGATTCTCCAGGAGAGAATAGAAGCGTGGGTTGCCATGCCTTCCTATAGGGGATCTTCCCGACCCAGGGATCGAACCTGCGTCTCTTAGGTCTCCTGCATTGCATCCTTTGGGACTGGACAAACTCCACCATGTGGCAGGGACAATTAAGCGGTGCAGGGCCATTGACAGACCTTCCAGGTTTGCAGGTCCTGCTTTCTCTCTTTCCACCTCTGTCATTCATCAGTGAGAAGGTGAGGTTTTCTCAGGCCAGCAGCCTAACAATGTCCAGTGGCCCTACCAGGGAAGTCCAATCTTGATCTTCCACAGTTCTTGAGCTCCTTGATTTCTGGGGGAAAATAGATTCACTTTCTTGAAAGAAAACAAAGCAGAACAGGGAGACTTCATCTCGGCTTGTGCGGTGGCTCTGCCACCTGATAACTATGGATATCAACTTCACTTTCCTACCCTGAGTTCCTGCCTCACATGACTGTAACACAATCATCAGCTGCTTCAAATGTCTATAGCACAGAGTCTCTGCAACAGGATGTCAAATACATGTTAATCACCATGATTACTGTTATGATTTATCAAGGCATCTCTTTAGAGGTGGTAAACAGCCAACAGCTCAGATCCTCGTTAAAATTTAATCTTATGTCTCTTTGTGTTTCATTTGGTCTCCTTTACTCTGTTATTTTAGAGATTCAGCCAGAGTTAATATTTCTGTAAGACTCAGACAGGTCTGGACATGGACATTCTCATCTAATCCAGATTTACAGGCTCAGGAATGCTCTCAGAGAGAAGCTGCTATGTATTCTGTTGGAGAAAATTCACATGCCAGGAGAAAAAAGAGTCAAACAAAATATTTAAGAAGGCAATTGGGCAGTTTAATCTATGCTCTTAATTTAGTTTTAGATAATATATATATGATCCCAAAGACAGGAATAGCAACTATATTAGAGCTTGAGATAAAGGGGGAAATAGGTCATACTGATTCTATTTCTGAAATATTGATATTTAGTTCATCAATGACTTTTTAAATTAATTTTCACTTTTAAAATATTGCATTAAAACATATATCTTGATCACTGAATTTTTGGCACCTCTCTAAATTTTGCACTTGAGGCAAATGCCCCATTTACCTCATTCTAGAAAGAGGAGAGTGAAAAAGTTGGCTTAAAGCTCAACATTCAGAAAACGAATATCATGGCATCCAATCCCATCACTTCATGGGAAATAGATGGGGAAACAGTGGAAACAGTGTCAGACTTTATTTTTGGGGGCTCCAAAATCACTGCAGATGGTGACTGCAGCCATGAAATTAAAAGACACTTACTCCTTGGAAGAAAAGTTATGAGCAGCCTAGATAGATTATTCAAAAGCAGAGACATTCCTTTGCCGACTAAGGTCCATCTAGTCACGGCTATGGTTTTTTCAGTAGTCATGTATGGATGTGAGAGTTGGACTGTGAAGAAGGCTGAGTGCCAAAGAATTGATGCTTTTGAACTGTGGTGTTGGAGAAGACTCTTGAGAGTCCCTTGGACTGCAAGGAGATCCAACCAGTCCATTCTGAAGATCAACCCTGGGATTTCTTTGGAAGGAATGATGCTAAAGCTGAAACTCCAGTTCTTTGGCCACCTCATGCGAAGAGTTAACTCACTGGAAAAACTCTGATGCTAGGAGGGATTGGGGGCAGGAGGAGAAGGGGATGACCGAGGATGAGATGGCTGGATGGCATCACTGACTCGATGGACATGAGTCTGAGTGAACTCCGGGAGTTGGTGATGGACAGGGAGGCTTGGAGTGCTGCGGTTCATGGGGTCGCAGAGTCAGACACGACTGAGCGACTGAACTGAGACCTAACTGTACAGTCCTATGAGTGCCCTAAGCCAACAGCCTTAGGGAACTGAGTGGAATAATTTTTTTTTTTTAATTTCTACTTTAATCAAGAAAGTGACTCAATATCTTCACATAATGAAGCAGGTTTTCATGGAGAATCATTGAACTAGGAGTCAGAAAGCCCAGTTCTAGTTTTAATCTGGGTGTATTAAATTGCTGAGTACAATACTAGGCTTCTCTGAAATTCTGTATCTTTAAAATAAATTCCCTGGTATCTCAGGTGGTAAAGAATCTGTCTGCAATGCAGGAGACCTGGGTTCGAGACCTGGGTTCAACTCCTGGGTCAGGAAGATTCCCTGGAGAAGAGAATGGGAACCCACTCCAATATTTTTGCCTGGAGAATCTCCATGGGCAGAGGAGCCTTGTGGGCTACAGTCCATTGGGGTCACAAAAATCAGACACGACTGAGTTTAACACATACACACATTAGCAATACATATCTTTTGGTGTAGGCTCAAATACATGAATGCTTTAAAATGTTATATTAACCTGTTGATTACTGATATTTTCTGTTTTTCATTTTTTGCATCCCCTATATGTGCAAGGAGTATTAGTAAGAGTTCTTGGTTGCAAACAACAGAATTCACTGTGCTACATCAATTCTCATCACTGCACTATATTGGTATTTCACCAAATATCATCATTGAGGGCTAGATAATTGGGTTTGGAGACTACTCAGCTAGACCAATGCTCTAATTACTACTCCAGGACAGACTCTGCCGTTTCAGCGCTGCAGGGGAACTGCTACTGGGACCATCTCAACTTCTGCCTCTACATACCGAATGTCTCCTTTCCACCCTCATCAGAATTCTTCCACTCAGCAAACTTCCTGACTCTGCAAGCTCGCCCCCAAATCAAAGTTTTGCCTCAATGCATCTGAGAAGGATGGGCCCAAGTCTCTATAAGCTGCAAAGGGACTTGGGATAATGAGGTTCTGGCTCCTTCTTGGGGAAGTGGGACCATAAATCTGGAAATTTTCAAACCTAGAAAGAGTACCAGGAAAGCGCTGGGCAGCCGGATGGCATGATGGATGTCCACTGCAAGCAAGTGGATTTTGCAGGCTGGGTCAGCATTCATGGGTGTATGTGCAAAAGCACAGGACAAGGGACTAAATGTTCACATGGAAAATCACCTCCCTCTTCTCTGAAACTCACACTCACACTTGAAGCCATTCCATTTCCCTGTCTCTCCTGGAAGCAAAAGTGTTTATGAGAACTCGAGCTGAGACACTCACTCCTGATGTCTCTATCACTCACTTAAACACTTAGATTCCCCCACTTCCTTTCCATAATCTGCTAATAAGTGACTGACCTGCCCCACAGGATGCTCTCTGGACTCATTAAATCTGAAAATGCTTGGGAAATGCATCTCTAAGGCCTGCAGCCAGCTGTCATCATGGTCAGCTTACAGACACTCTCTCGGGCAGCAAAATATTGTCAAGTTCTACTATCCTGGCTCTGGCCCATCCTTTTATTTTCATCTTACCTAGCCTGGCTAGATTCTCTATACAGGACACAAACATTCAAAATGAAAGTTCTGTCTGTCTCTCCTTTTATAGATTTCTAGAGGCCCCGGGTACCAGCACAAGGAGGTGTGCTGTGAAATGAAACAGTGAATTTCCTGGGCGTGCTTCCTCTTCTGAACTGATCTAACTTAAGCTCTCTGAAGCTTTTGTCTCCCTTCAACTGCTGAAAATGCTGTGTTGGTCTGAGATGCAGGGATTTTTCATCCACATAGTCATCTATCTTAATTAGGGATTAAGGGATTAATTAATTTAATTTCCTAAAATGAGATTTCTTTTTTAGAGATTTTTTTTTAAATGTGGACCATTT
Source organism: Nanger dama (assembly GCA_917880005.1). Classification (NCBI taxonomy): domain Eukaryota; kingdom Metazoa; phylum Chordata; class Mammalia; order Artiodactyla; family Bovidae; genus Nanger; species Nanger dama. The sequence continues at coordinate 3,754,256 of CAKJTW010000040.1, forward strand.
TTAAAGTATTTATTGAATTTGTTACAATATTGTTTCTGTTTTATGTTTGTTTTTTTTTCTGAGAGGCATGTGGGGTCTTAGCTCCCTGACCAGGAATTGAACCTGCATCCTCTGCATTAGAAGGCAAATTCTTAACCACTGGCGCACCAAGGAAGTCCCTAATATGGACTTCTGTGTCCTGTTCTAGTTTGAAATTTGTGGCTGCCTCAGTGTGTGTGTGTGTGGTTGCTTTGCTTCTTCTTTTAGATTGTGAATTGATTGACAGTGGAGACTAGGACTCATCTCTGCTTCTCACCAAAAGTGCCCCAAGGGAAAAAAAATCTTCAAGAAAAAACAAGTGCAGTTAATGAAAAATTAAAAGAAAAAAACTTGTATTTTCTTATGCAATAACTTTCTTGGCTCCTTTCTTCCTTCTATCATGTTAGCTGGTTTTGCCATCGAAACAATGTAGCAAGTGGAGATTGCTAAGGGTAACATCATAGATGCCTATTTAACCAATAATATTGCTAGAAACTTTTATTGCAAAGAAAAGAAACAACAAAACCTCTTTTTTCTGTACTACTACTTAAAGAAACCATAAAGACAATAATTCCAAGGAAGAAATTATTTTGGAAAGGTCTTGTAACGTTAAGTGAAGTGAGAGTCACTCAGTTGTGTCTGACTCTTTGCAACCATAAGGACTACACAGTCCATGGAATTCTGCAGGCCAGAATACTGCAGTGGGTAGCCTTTCCCTTCTCCAGGGGATCTTCCCAACCCAGAGACTGAACCAGGTCTCCCACATTGCAGGCGGATTCTTTACTAGCTGAGCCGCCAGGGAAGCCTAAGAATACTGGAGTGGATGGACTTTCCCTTCTCCAGTAGATCTTCCTGACCCAGGAATCAAACTGGTCTCCTGCACTGTAGAGGTGTTCTTTACCAGCTGAGCTACCAGGGAAGCCCCTTTGAAGGAGCAACTTGAAGGAGGCTGGAACTCAAAGACTAGTGGGTTACTCTGGGGGGTAGGAGGCAGTGGAAACACCTATGGTGAAGGTGAAGTCGCTCAGTCGTGTCCGACTCTTTGCGACCCGTGGACTGTAGTCCACCAAGCTCCTCCGTCCATGGGATTCTCCAGGCAAGAATACTGGAGTGGGTTGCCATTTCCTTCTCCAGGGGATCTTCCTGACCCAGGGATCGAACCCAGGTCTCCCCACATTGCAGGCAAACGCTTTAACCTCTGCACCACCAGGGAAACACCTATGGAAAGGCATAAAGGACTCTGAAGACATGAAGTTCTGGCAAACCAGAAGATGCCAACAACGAGTCTTAATTCAATCTAATTTCATTTCAAACACAAGGGTAGTGAAATCTCTATAACTATTCTTTGGTTTATTAGACTTAATATAGCTTGTCTTTTGGCTCACTGAGGAGACCAGTAAAGAAGAAGAAAGAATGCATTTCAGGGTAATAGGCAAGAGTTGAAAGAAAGTGGGAAGGAGATTAAAGTGCATGTCTCACCTGGTATGAGAGAGAAATTCCCTGGCATGGAATTAACGGAAGGAGAAGAGTGTGTTCCTCTCTTCTGTGTGTATGTGCTCCTCATAAATGTTACTTCTCATGTAAGGCCTTATAGAACATGGGAAATGGGGAGAGCACAGGTGTGACATGCTATGATTTATATTCCTTAAGGGATCCCACTTGCTGCCGTGCTTGTTGGGGGAACATGAGGAATGGACTGGGCAGCAGCAGGGGCTATGGTGAGAAGCGGTCATATTCTGGGTATATTTTGAATCATCAGGTTTAGTGGGTGGTGCTGATACATTCAGTCCAGTGGACTGGTTAAAAGAACATAAGGTAAAGTCAGGAGAGGGCTCTTTGTCTGGGGTGTGTGGAAAATGTAGATGTTCAAGGGCTTCTTGTCCTCTGTGGGCTCTCATCGGCAGAGCTGCAGCAGGCTGAATGGCGGGGGCATCTGGGCTCTGGATTGGGCTCACCCACTGGCATATTGGAAGAGAACGCTCATTGCTCTAGACTTACATTCAACAAACACTTATTGCAAGCCTACTGTGTGCCAGGCAGCATGCTGAATCCTGGGAATAGTGACAAGCTAGTGAACAAGGTCACCTCACAACACTTATAATCTAACTCCTACGTTGTTTTATGGACATGAGTACAAAACTTCCCACTTTCTCGGGCATGCATGCTCAGTGGTTTCAACCGTGCAACTCTATGGACTGTAGCCCGCCAGGCTCCTCTGTCCATGGGATTCTCCAGGCAAGAATACTGGAGTGGTTGCCATGCCCTCCTCCAGGGGGTTTTCCCAACCCAGGGATAGAACCTCATCTCCCATATCTCCTATATTGCAGGAAGATTTTTTACCCACTGAGCCACCTAGGAAGTTTGTGTTTTCTCACTTCTACTCAATTTTTCTCATGCTTTTTCCTCTTATCAAAATGCTTTCTTTTCTCTGAGGTCTATTTTCACCTATCATATCCTTGTCTGGTTCAGCTCCCAGGCTGTCTTCTTCGTGAAGCCTCCCTGACTTTTTATCTTTAATTTGCAAAGCCCTTTTTGATACCTTTCCTATAATACTCATTACACTGGGATATGCTTTTATATACACAACTCTCCTCTCTTACTAAACTGAAAGTTCCTTGAGCCTGAGTCTTGCCACTCATCTTTACATTGCCCAGAGCACTTGGCACATACTTGATCCCCAGGAGGTGACAAAAGAATGAATATATATTCCCAAGGGAGAGAGCACCAAGATAGACGCACAAAGGACCAAGGGCATATGCAATGATAGGAGCAGCAGAAAAGAGAATTCAGAGGAAAAGAGAGAGAAGGAACAGTTGTGGAAAGAGCAAATGCAGAAGGAAACAGGGTGGAGGAAGGGAAAAAAAAATTAGTTGCTCAGTCATGTCCAACTCTTTGCAACCCTACAGACTATAGCCTGCCAGCCTCCTCTGTCTATGGGATTCTCTAGGCAAGAATACTGGAGTGGGTAGCCATGAGAGGTGACAAATGAACAGAGCTGCTGCTACAGTGAAACTCTGCAAGGATGGGGTCACTGGAGATCAACTAGAGGACGTGGAGTGGTGGAACAGAGGCCAATTTGTAGGTATCTAACAAAGGGATGATGCACTGAATGTGGCCACACTTAAGTCAGCTGTCATTTTTTCTGGATTACTCTTTATACAACTCGTTTATTGGTTGTTCAAGGTATCTCTGTTTCTCAGGGTTCAGTGCAGGACGCAGAAAGCAATCTAGGCATTTCCTATTGAAAGCACTGCAGGAGAAGTCAGGAGGCTGCCAGTGGACTTTGGATTTCGAGCTGAAATCATTGGTAGCATCCAGAGAACAGGCTGCTGCTGCTGCTGCTGCAATGACCGCCGCTGTGGCTCCAACTGCCTCAGCCCATGAAGCCGGACCCTGGAGGCCAGGTTGCAGGACTCAGATTGCCTGGAGTTGACTGGTAGACACCACCGCAGCACACAGCCTCTGCTCACGTCTGGCTTCCAATCTACACGAGAGGGCTTCTAGCTCCTGAGAAACCTTGGAAGGGTCATCTCCAGCCTTCCAGCATCTCCCAAAAGAAAGGGGGTGAAATGGGGGTTGAGAGTACTCACTCAGATACATCCCACAGCACCCCAAGTGGTCAGCTGAGGGGTGAGAGTCACGGCCACATCACCGTCAATTGGCATGGAGGTTCAGTGTGCCAGGGGCTGCCAACTTGTGTGTTCTCCAGGAACACTATCCTACCACCCTCCTTCAACTTCAGAATTTATGTCTCGCTCCTGTACAATTCCACAGTTGATTATTTTTTTCTTATAATATTGGTTACATTCTCCTGATTTTTTATAGTTAATTGGGTATATATGGTTCTTTCTCACCAGATTACACATCTCCCCCAAAATATAAAAACTTGTGTCTAATCGGGCTACTGTAACAAAAGTACCATGAAAAAAAGAAGTACCATAAACTGGGTGGTTTATAAACAGCAGAAATTAATTTCTCATGGTTCTGGAGCGCCCATAATCAGAGCACTGGCAGGTTTGGTGTCTAGTGAGAGTTAGCCCCTACTGATGGCTGTTTCCTTTCTGTGTCCCCACATACAGGGAGGGATGAGGGAGCACCCTGAGGTCTCTTTTTCAAGGGCACTAATTCCAATCATGAGAGCTCTGACCTCATGAATTAATCATCTCCCAACAGCCCCCTTGCCTCCTAATACCATCACCTGGAGAGATAAGTTACAACATGAATTTGGAAGGGACACAAGCACTCAGACCAGAGCAGCTTTAGTCACAGAAACTGTTCTCTTATCATTGTTACTGTAGTCTTGGTTTATCTCATTCCTAAATCCTAGTAGTTCTGTGGGTTCTCAGTCTTGGCTCCTTAATTTTGTTGTTGTTGTTCAGCCACTCAGTCATGTCCATCTCTTTGCGACCCCATGGGCTGCAGCATGCCAGGCCTTTCTAACTTACTGTCTCCTGGCTTGCTCAAACTCATGTCCATTGAGTCGATGATGCCATCCAACCATCTCATCCTCTATCACTCTCTTTTCCTTCTGCTCTCAAGCTTTCCCAGGATCAGGGTCTTTCCGAGTGAGTCAGTTCTTCACATCACGTGGCCAAAGTATTGGAGCTTCAGCTTTAGCATTAGTCCTTCCAATGAATATTCAGAGTTGATTTCCTTTAGGATTGACTGGTTTGATCTCCTTGCAGTCCAAGGGACTCTCAAGAATTAGTAAATGATGCTTAATGCTCTGTCTTTATAAATCATAACTCTTCATCCCAACACTTCCCGCTTCCCAATCCTCTCCCTCTCTCTAAGTCTTCCCTCATATCATTCACTCTACCCTTAGGTCCCAGATACATGTTGTGGGAAAAGAGAGCACTACTTAAAAAACAAGTGAGTTCATCTATTTTAATGAAATAAGATGCTCAGTTTTCCCTGGGTAACCAAACATTATCAGGCCGCCCTGACTCCAGGGAGTGAATGACTCTAAATCAGCGGGGAGCTAATGTGTTGAGCACAGCTTGCAAATGCTGCTGCCTTCCTCTGTCTTTGAGGGGAATACTGCTGAAGATGAATGATGAGTTTATTGAGATCAACATCACTTCCCTTGTCCCATGCAAAACGTTGATGTGGCTGCCAATGCTTTCAAATTAGTTTATGACTGTGGCTATAAAGTGTGTGTGTGTTAAGTCACTTCAGTCATGTCTGACTCTGCGACCCTATGGACTGTAGCCCACCTGGCTCCTTTGTCCATGGGATTCTCCAGTCAAGAATACTGGAGTGGGTTGCTATACCCTCCCTCAGGGGATCTTCCCGACCTAGGAACTGAACCTGTATCTGCTATGTCTCCTGGATTGGCAGGTGGGCTTTTTTTTTTTTTTAAACCACTAGTACCACCTGGGAAGCTGTGGCCATAACATATTAATATTAATTAATTAATTAATAATATTAATATATTAATATTATTCTATGGTGACTTGCTATAAATACTGTATCAGTTCAGTCACTCAGTTGTATCCAACTCTTTGAGACCCCATGGACTGTAGCACGCCAGGCCTTCCTGTCCATCACCAACTCCCAGAGCTTACTCAAACTCATATCCATTGAGTCAGTGATGCCATTCAGCCATCTCATCCTTTGTCATCTCCTTCTCCTCCTGCCTTCAATCTTTCCCAGCATCAGGGTCTTTTCAAATGAGTCAGTCCTTTGCAACAAGTGGCCAAAGTACTGGAGTTTCAGCTTCAGCATCAGTCCTTCCAATGAACATTCAGGACTGATTTCCTTTAGGGTGGACTGGTTGGATCTCCTTGCAGTCCAAGAGACTCTCAAAAGTCTTCTCCAACACCACAGTTTAGAAGCACCGATTCTTCAGTGCTCAGCTTTCTTTATAGTCCAGCTCTCACATCCATACATGATTGTATATTGAAAACTATATGAAATCTTTACACTCTGAACAAAGTATGATTGTACTGGACAGACAGCCTTTTCTCTAACTTCATGGGTGGCTGCCTTAGATGGTTTTCTCCATAGTGAGGAGAGTGGAGAGAGGTCTTCAGAGAGCAGGAGCCAGGCCTTCTGCTGAGTACTGGGGTTGGGGTGCCCAGACCTTTGCACAGCCACTCTTACAAGAGAAGCAACATGGTGTTTTGTGCATTTAACGTGCCACAAAGATATTTTCTTAGTGTTGGAAGATACAACAATAAAATACTGACAGCTGAATTTGGAGGCCAGATGGTTTGATTATGATTTCTCAGAACGAGGTGTCTGATTTGCCTGTGTATAAGTTTACTTCTAGCAAGAGGTGGTGGGCATCTGAGGAATTTGGGGACAGACAGCTCATTCCTTTGAATGAGAAGCAGCAAGTCTAGACCAAAGGTAAGTCCATGAGGAGGGGCTGCTTACAAAACAGTTTCAACCTGAAGAAAGAACTTGTCTCCAGTGGGTGGAGAAGGAAGCCCACGGACATGGGCAGGCTCTTTATCTCAGTACAGAGTGGAGGTCTTAGAAGGAGTGGGCTGGCTTCTACACAATTGCTTGTCTCTGCTGGGTTTGGAAGCTCCTAGTCCTCGGAGCATGGTTCCAGGGGAGCCGTGCCAGGTGAGGTCCAGGGATGCCCAGGAGCATACAAGACCAAGCGGGTCCCTTCCTGCGAGAACTCAGCTCCATGGCAACGCACCAGGATGTCCCTGCTCCGAGCCCACTTCCCTACCGCTGCCTTGAATTATTCATCAGCTTTTGCAGAAGAACAAAAGACAGAGTCATTCCATTTCTCCAGAACTGACTGTCCTCAGGGAAACTTAAAATTCATCACGAACATCCTGAACTCGCCCGTGCACTTGAGGAAGGGACAGCAAATTGCGCCATCAAACCCTCCCCTCGCCCCCTGCTTCCAGCCTGGCTGAGTCCTGCAGAGCTGGTGTCTCTGGCTACTTGGCCCTTTACGCTGGACTTTGCTCCTCTGATCACTGATCTTTAGGACAGGCGTGTATCCCAGGCCTCCCACTGGATGACCTGATATCTCAGTAGGCACTGGGGGTGGGGACAGATGCCCTGGCTCGGCCCTAGGGCCACACTCGGTAGGCTTCCCTTCACAGAAGCTCCACTCCTGGGTCTGGGCCTTCCCGCTTCACAGAGAACACTAACAGGAGGCACAAAAGAGGCTTTGTCTCCCCACTAGGGACCCCACCCCCTTTCTTTTAACTTAAGACCTTGACTGTTAGTTCACCAAGGAAATACAACACCTCAGGCGGAACCTGCTCACTTCCTCTGTCTCTAAACTTACTCAGAGAGGCACCCATTGTCTTCACACCACTCTCTCTTCTCCTGACTCCAGGGAATCTTTTTTCTTAAACACTACTGTCTCTAGCTCCGCTCTTTGCTTAAACACCCGGGCCCTCTACTAAAACCCCACTAGCTTATGTTCAGTCTCCTCTCACAGAGCGGCAGTGTGGCCTGTGGATTTGGGAGCTGGAAGCCTGGGCTGAGCACCTGCGCTGCCCCCACCAGCCTTGTGACATGGGGCAGCTGCAGGCTGCTCCCATCATTGGGGTAGTTCAGCAACTGTCAGGGTTTCTGGCAGATGATAGCACCCTCTGAAGATCAGTATGAGAGCAGTCCCCAGCAACCTCACTAACAGCGCCTGTCACCGTGGTGGCCAATCTGAGATCAAACTCTGAAACAAGTGCCAACGTTTATCAGTGAGCATGCACAGAACTGTCACCCACAATCTAATTTTATAAGCTTGATTTGGCTCGGCTCCATCCTCAAACACGCCAATAAGGACCCTTCGAAAAGGAGTTACTTTAGAGGGTGGAGAAAAGAGAATCCTCATACACTGTTGGTGGGAATGTAAATTAGTGCAGCCACTATGGAAAATAGTATGGAGGTTCCTCAGGTCACTAAAAATAGAGTAGCCATATGATCCAGCAATCTTACTCCTGGGCATATATCCAGACAGACCTCTAAGATACATGTACTCCACCGTTCATTGCAACACTACTTACAACAGCCAAGACATGTAAGCAACTTAAGTGTCTATTGACAGATGAATAGATAAAGAAGATGTGGTATATATACACAGTGGAATACTCCTTTAGCCATTAAAAAAAAGGATGAAATAATACCATTTGTGGCAACATGGGTGGACTAGACGTTATCATACTAAGTGAAGTGAAGTCAGACAGAGAAAGACAAATGCCATATGATATCACTCACATGTGAAATCTAAAATATGATACAAGTTAATATATTTATGAAACAGAAATAGACTCAAGACAGAATAAAAACTATGGTTATCAAAGGGGAAAGAAGATGGGGAGGAATAAATTAGGAGTTTGGGATTAGCAGATACACACTGTTACATATAAAATATAAAATAGATACACAATAAGAACCTAATGTATAGCACAGAGAACTATACCAAGTATCCTCCTTTTGTTGTTGTTCAGGCACTCAGTCATGTCCAGCTCTGTCACCCCATGGACTGCAGCACACCAGGCTTCCTTGTCCTTCATCATCTCCACATGAGTTTGCTCAAACACGTGTCCATTGAGTTGGTGATGCCATCCAAACATCTCGTCCTCTGCCATCCCCTTCTCCTCCTGCCTTCAATCTTTCCCAGAATCAGGATCTTTTCCAGTTAGTCAGTTATTCACATCAGGTGGCCAAAGTATTTAGCTTCAGCTTCAGCTTCGGCTGAAGTACTTTCAAAGAATATTTGGGGTTGATTTCCTTTAGGAATGACCGGTTTGATCTCCCTGCAATCCAAGGGACTCTCAAGAGCCTTCTCCAGCACCACAGTCTGAAAGCATCAACTATACAAAGGCACTCAGCCTTTTTTATGGTCCAACTCTCACATCCATATATGACTACTAGAAAAATGAGCTTTGACGAGACAGACCTTTGTTGGCAAAGTAATGTCTCTGCTTTTAATATGCTGTCTAGGTTTGTCATAGCTTTTCTTCCAGGAGCAAGTATCTTTTAATTTCATGGCTGTAGTCACCATCCACAGTGATTTTGGAGCACAAGAAAATAAAGTCTCTCACTGTTTCCATTGTTTCCCCATCTATTTGCCATGATGTGATGGGGCCAGATGCCATGATCTTAGTTTTCTGAATGTTGAATTTTAAGCCAGCTTTTTCACTCTCCTCTTTTGCTTTCATCAAGAGGTTGTTCACTTCCACTTAACTTTCTGCCACAAGGGCAGTGTCATCTGCATATCTGAGAATACTGATATTTCTCCCAGCAATCTTGATTCCAGTTTGTGCTTCATCCAGCCTGGCATTTCCCATGATGGACTCTGCATGTAAGTTAAATAAGCAGGGTGACAATATACATCCTTGACATACTCCTTTTCTAATACTCCTTTTCCAATACTCCATACTTCTTCCTGACATGCATACAGGTTTCTTAGGCATAAGGTAAGGTGGTCTGGTTTCCCATCTCTTTAAGAATTTTCCACAGTTTGTTGTGATCCACATTGTCAAAGGCTTTAGCGCATTCAATGAAGCAGAAGTAGATGTTTTCTGGGATTCTCTTGCTTTTTCTATGATCCATGGATGTTGGCAATTTGATCTCTGGTTCCTCTGCCTTTTATAAACCCAGCTTGAACATCTGGAAGTTCACATTTCACATACTGTTGAAGCCTAACTTGGAGGATTTTGAGCATTACCTTGCTAGCATGTGAAATGAGTTCAATTATGTGGTAGTTTGAATATTCTTTGGCATTGCTCCTCTTTGGGACTGGAATAAAAACTGACCTTTTCCAGTCCTGTGGCCACTGCTGAAGTTTTCCAAATTTTTTGGCAAATTGAGTACAGCACTTTAATAGCATCATCTTTTAGGATTTGAAGTAGCTCAGCTGGAATTCCATCACCTCCACTAGCTTTGATCATAATGATACTTTCTAAGGTCCATTTGACTTCACTCTAGGATGTCTGACTCTAGGTGAGTGATCATACCATCATGGTTATTCAGGTCATTATGATCTTTTTTTGTAGAGTTCTGTGTATTTTTGCAACCTCTTCTTCTGCTTCTGTTAGGTCTATACCATTTCTGTCCTTTGTTTTGCTATCTTTGCATGAAATGTTCCCTTGGTATCTCTAATTTTCTTGAAGAGATTTCTAGTTCCTCCCATTCTATGGTTTTCCTCTATTTCTTTGCATTGTTCACTTAGGAAGGCTTTCTTATCTCTCCTTGCTATTCTTTGGAACTCTGCATTCAGATGGCTATATCTTTCCTTTTCTCCTTTCCCTTTCACATCTCTTCTTTTCATAGCTATTTGTAAGTCCTCCTCAGAGAACCATTTTACCTTTTTGCATTTCTTTTTCTTGGGGATGGTGTTGATCACTGCCTTCTGTACAATGTTATGAATCTCTGTCCATAGTTCTTCAGGCACTCTATCAGATCTAATCCCTTGAATCTATTTGTGACTTACACTGTATAATCATAAGAGATTTGATTTAGGTCATACCTGAATAGCCTAGTGGTTTTCTCTGTGTTCTTCAATTTAAGTCTGAATTTTGCAATAAGGAGTTTATGATGTGAGCCACAGTCAACTCTGGTCTTGCTTTTGCTAACCATATAGAGCTTCTCCATCTTTGGCTGCAAAGATTATAATCAATCTGATTTTGGTATTGACCATCTGGTGATGTCCATATGTCTAGTTGTTTCTTGTATTGTTAGAAGAGGGTGTTTGCTATGACCAGTGTGTTCTTTTGGCAAAACTCTGTTAGCCTTTTGCAGTCCAGTCCCCTATAAAGAAAATGACATCTTTTTTGGGTGTTAGTTCTAGCAGATCTTGTAGGTCCTCATAGAGTCATTCAACTTCAGCATTACTGGTTGGGGCATAGACTTGGATTACTGTGATACTGAATGGTTTGCCTTGAAAATGAACCAAAATCATTCTGTCATTTTTGAGATTGCACCCAAGTACTGCATTTCAGACTCTTTTGTTGACTGTGAGGGCTACTCCATTTTTTCCTAAGGGATTCTTGCTGATAAAGTAGATATAATGGTCATCTGAATTAAATGGTCCATTAGTTCACTTATCCCTAAAATGCCAATATTCACTCTTGTCATCTCCTGTTTGACCACTTCCAATTTACCTTGATCCATGGACCATAATAGAAAAGAATATATATACATATACACACACACACATATAGTAGTTGTACACCAGAAACTAACACAACATTGTAATTCAACTATACTCCAATTTTTGAGTCACTTCAACTTAGATGGAACAATACTTGGACAGCATATGTTTTATGTGCTCAGTTGTGTCAGACTCTTTGTGACCCCATCAACTGTAGCCCACCAGTTTCCTCAGTCCATGGAATTATCCAGGTGATAATACTGGAGCAGATTGCCATTTTCTACTCTGGGGGACAGCCTAACCACCCGGCAAAGACTGGGGAGAGGGGTTTTGGGAACATGACCACTTCTGGGACATGAATTACTGATTAGCAGACTTCAACTGCTAATTGGTAATCAGCTGCTAATTGGTAATTAGCAGACTTCAACTGCTAATTGGTAATTGGTAATCAGCTCTTTGTGACTCCAAAGACTGTAGCCTGCTAGGCTCCTCTGTCCATTGACTGAGGTTCTCCAGGCAAGAATACTGGTGTGGGTAGCCATTCCCTTCTCCAGGGGATCTTCCCGATCCAAGGATCAAACCCAGGTCTCCTGCATTGCAGGCAGATTTTTTACTGTCTGAGCCACCAAGGAAGCCCAAATTGCACATACAAACAACATACTGACGGCTGCACTGAAATATGTTAAAGTAAATGATCACACATTCCGTATCAGAGTAAATGACTTCAGCTCTCTGCCTCTGTTTCCTCATTCTGGAAAATGACAACAATTATGATATCTACCTCACAGCGATACTGGGAGGATCAAATGAATTATTTAATACACAGAAAACACTTAAGATAGAGTCTGAACATAGTAAATACTCCACAAATATGATTGCTATTCCTACACTTCTTGAAACTCACTTCTTCCCATCAACCACAGTATCTTGCTTCCATCTCACCTTCCCATTTATGTACATCCTTTGCTGCTAAGCTTTTTCAAAAGCTAACCTTTATTCTATGTCTCCACTCAATCAAGTTTACATCTACATCAATTTTCCAGCTAATCCTACCTTTCCATCACATTTCTTATTTAATTTCTCAAACATTTGTTAATCTCATAACAATCGCATCTTGTGCTAGGTGCTAGGAAGGGTTTCAGAGGTTTATTTGACAAAATCTAACCCTTTAAAAAGTTCATGATAGAGTTAAGAGGGAAAAAAAGCACAGCTCTAAATGCCTTCAAGGCCAGGATCTCCTCCCAAAATGTGATTTTAAAGTAGAAGTAGTACTGTTCATATGTCACTCATGGAAATGACTCACTGTCCCCAGGAGAACACACATCAGTCTTTATAGTCCTAAGAATTGTGAGGTTCCAGAAATAGGAGAAGAGATCAAATAGTGCAGTATTCTCTCAATTCCAGGGTGTTTTATATTTGACACAAAACTACTTTCTACAGTAGTTTAAGATCCCTGTCCCCCCAAAACAAAACCCAATCAGATGATAGGTTTAAGTGTAAGTTAAAATTTTCCTTGAGTAGCAGCAGAATTAGTTACTGTCTAGCTTGAATGTAACAGCCATGCCTGGGGACATGAGGACAACAGAGGTGTTTAGTCAGTATCTGGGCCAAAATTGCTGATGACTGTGTAACCTCCAGCAAGCTGAGACAGACACCCCTAAAATTCCATATGAAGGTAATTCCTAGAACATGGCAGGATGGTCTAAATTATTCCCTATTTTAATTTAGAAAGAGTTAAAATTGGTATAAGAATACTAAAAATATCAAACAACAGTATTAACAGTTTGTGTTAGGGTATGATATTTTATTTGGTATTTTAGATATGTTAACATTTGGGGTAATTTGGCCTATCTGAGTTATAAATAAGCCAGTGCTGAAAAGTCAGTTTAAAATGTTAACAGTGTAACTAATTCACATTTTTTATTTTATGTAGCTATTGTTTGTTTTATATACTATTAAAATATCCAAGAAACCTTAAGCTTCATCACAGTTATAAGACTGTGACTTATTAATTCTTTAAGAGGTTATTTGTGTACTTGGGATGTTTTAGTAAATCAGGCATTTGAATTACTTAAAAAGAAAACCAAATGTATTCAATTTGTATGTTCAGTTGAACACATTTAAAGTAGTTTAGCTGAATTTTTAAATGATACAACATTTAATCTAAGACCTTCAAAAGTGATTTTTCAAATTTTTGAGATATATAAATCCTAATCTATTTATAAGCAGAATTTGAGAGATGTACTTAGATTTCAAGTGTGTAGCTTGATAAGTTAAACTTTAGTGAAATTGAAAGTATTAGTTGCTCAGTTGTGTCCGACTCTTAGCGACCCCATGGACTGTAGCCCACCAGGCTCCTCTGCACATGGAACTCTCCAGGCAAGAATACTGGAGTAGGCAGCCATGCCCTTCTTTAGGGGATCTTCCTGACCCAGGGATTGAACCCAGGTCTCCTGCACTGCAGGCAGATTCTTACTATCTGAGCCACCAGGGAAGCCAATATTAAACCTTAAAGAAATAAAAACACAAAAAGCTAACCCCCTAAATAATATCTTTCCCACAGGAACTGCTGTAAAGTCATTAAAGCAATTAACTAATCATCTTATATTTATCTTGCCTGTGCCTTCTAAATCCTTATAAAACTACTTGGGTGTATGTCTCAGCTCTCTGATAAGCTCATTTGTGGCGTATACTGGATCACCTATTGCTGCTGCATCCCCCAGGGGACCAGAACCATGACAGAGTTCTCAGCAAATGAGCTCCTCTCCTCCAACTCTACATAATAAGTGCTGAAATACAAGATCTAAGATGGTAATTCTTTTAGTCTCAGGACTTTTAGTGCTCTCAAAAATTATTAGAAATGTCAAAGCTTTTGTAACAACTGTTAGATTACATCTATTACTATTTACTATAACAGAAATTAAAACTGGGAAACCTTTAAAATATAAGAACACAAAAGCACACATTCGACTTTTCATCAAGCTAAGATGTCATGATGTGTCATGGAGCCTCTGGATAATTCCTTGGTACACTTGAAGGAAACCAGAGAGTGTCATTCTAAAACATGCCTCTTTGACATAATATTTATCTTGAGCTGAAGGCAAATAAGAAGCAGTAAACATAGAAAAAGCTTCCACCCACTGCCATCAGCCTAAAGGCAGGAAACAGTTTCTTCTTTTACTGGAGATAGACTCTTATCAGTCCAGTAATGGCACCAGAGGAATCTACAAATAAACCTTATTAAACTAACCCTTATCTTTCTAGTCATTTCTTTACTATTCTTATATTTAGCCCAAACTTCTCGGACTTGTCAGTTCTTCACAGATGTACTGTCTCTTTGTCTGAAAGGGATAAAAGCTCTCTGCTCTGGCACTTCAGGTCTTTAGCCTCTTGTGAAGGCTCCCATGTGCATGTAAAAATTCAAAGGATTGTGTATGCTTTCCCCCTCTTAATCTGTCTTTGTCAGTTTACTTTTCAGATCCAACCAGGGACCTCAAGAGGGTTGAGGAGAACATTTTCCTCCATTACACACTCATAAGAGAATGAAGATTTTTAAAAATACCATTATAGGAATAGTTTTGACCTCATGGATTGTCACGAAGAGTCGAACACGACTGAGTGACTTCCCTTTCCCTTTTCACTTGCATGCATTGGAGAAGGAAATGGCAACCCACTCCAGTGTTCTTGCCTGGAGAATCCCAGGGCCAGGGAAGCCTGGTGGGCTGCTGTCCATGGGGTTGCACAGAGTCGGACACGACTAAAGTGACTTAGCAGCAGTAGCAGCATGAACCTCACACCCCACCCTGAGGCCCACTGACCTAAAGGGGCTAGTACAGTGAGACCCTCTCATCATAAAGGCGACTTTTCATTTCATTAAGCAAAGGGCAGATTGGGAAGGTTACTATTTTAGCTTCAACCTGGAGATGCCTCTTTACACTCTCCTGCTTTCTCTGTGGCCTTCAGAGCTGTGGGGACCCCATGGCTCGGGCTGCCTGAAGAACCTCCAGGGGATCCCAGCTGGCCTCAGACCATCCCTCCCAACCCCCTGTTCCTGCCAGACCAGGATCAGCGTCCACGCTCCCAGACACAGCCAGTCCTTAGGACAATGTGGTACCCCAGAGAAAGAAACTTCTGGAGCCACTGGGAAACAGACTTTTATGGGACTGGCTTTTCCTTAGACCCAGAAAATCCTTCTGCCCAAACAGCCTTTATGGCAAACATCCTACACGAGTGGTAAGATTCCAGAAAGGTACAGGAGAGTAGGATGAAACATACAGAGCAGGCAGCACCGACGGAGGGTAGATGAGGCCAGGAGAGGGGTAAGCCATCACCACCGACAGGAATGCTGAGGGGTCCATCTGTGCCTGGGAGCCCAAGCTTGGAGGAGCCCAGGTTCTCAGAGTCAAGGCCCAAGCCCTGATGGCTGACAGAATAACCCATGTTCTCCCAACCATTCCATCACCCACATCTTTTCAGCTAAATGGCAGCTTCACCGAGATGGCAGCATCCCAGTAAGTCTATTACCGCCCCCTCAACTCCCATACCACTCCCATACCCGCTTCCATACCCCACGCCCATTCTTCTGTAGGGTTGTGAGCAGTACAGGATGACTCGGGGGCACACTTACAGTCAGAATCCACAAGTAGAGTCCATTGTCACGCCCATTCACATCTGAGCAAGCACTCTGGAGAATGAACTGTCCAGCTCAGTTCCATCAGTTTCATATCCTCTCAGAAAGCAGACAAGACATCCTGAGAGCAAAGCAGAATCAGCTCAGAAGTGTCACGGGCTGCAACCCCATCTCCTGGCAAAATGGCAGCATGAACTGGCACCTCTCTGCCACCTCCTTCCCTATCTGCATTTTTCTCCCTCCTCTCAGGCCAGAGATCTATGAAATACTTTGTTCTGGGAACTCTTAACATTCTTGGAAAAATTATATATCCTCACACATTTTTAAGTTAACAATATAACATTTTTATGGCAAGTTTATATAATTGAGAAATATATAACTTCTGGCACACTGACTTAAAATTGTTAAATCACTCAATTAAATGCATGAAATATCTACCTTCATCTATTTGAAAAACATGAACAAGCTCTTTTTAATAGTCAGAAATTTTCCATCATTTATGTTCCTTGCACTCATATTTCCATCTGTGTTACCCACAGAATCTTACTTTAGAACAATATACTTTTAAGCTTAGAAATATTTTATTGATTACCATATCACAATTCTTGGCAATAACTATGCACATAATTTAAAATTTTACATATTAAATTTTCTAGATTCAATCTTTATGCTATTATTACTTTAATACTGAAAAAGATAAAATTCCCTGCACCCATAAGACTCTACATGTTAATCAATACTCTAGATTGATTTATCATTACAATTTATACTAGTATATAGTTGAGTGAAATAAATGATTATGATTCTAAGATAAAATTTTAAAATAATAATTAAACATAAAAAGGAAACTATCCTTTTTAAAAGATCAATTTATGTATTATAGATGAATTTTGCTCATTGTCAGAATAAGACCATAGTTTGTGGAAATTACTGGCAAAAAGAAGAGAAGCCATTGGGTCGAAAAAGGTGTGGAAAAGATGAAGCAAGCAGAAAAATTGTACCCAAATTTGGAAAATGAATATAGATTTATAATGCACAATAATCTTTCGGAAAAAACTAAAGGAAATTGTTCCCCTATGTGTTTGAGTAAATAATTAAGAGAATAACCCATATAACTTTATAAAAAGCAGCCATGAAATTAAAAGATGCTTGCTCCTTGGAAGAAAAGCTATGACCAACCTAGACAGTGTATTTAAAAGCAGAGACATTACTTTGCCAACTAAGGCCCATCTAGTCAAAGCTATGGTTTTTCCAGTAGTCTTGTATGAATGTGAAAGAACTGATGCTTTTGAACTGTGGTGTTGGAGAAGACTCTTGAGAGTCCCTTGGACTGCAAGGAGATCCAACCAGTCAATCCTAAAGGAAATCTGTCCTGAATAGTCATTGCTGCTGAAGCTGAAATTCCAGTACTTTGGCCACCTGATGCAAAGAACTGAGTACTTGGAAAAGACCCTGTTGCTGGGAAAGATTGAAGGCAGGAAGAGAAGGGTATGACAGAGGATGAGATGGTTGGATGGCATCACTGACTCAATGGACATGAGTTTGAGCAAGCTCCAGGAGTTGGTGATGGACAGGGAGGCCTGGCATGCTGCAATCCATGGTGTTGCAAAGAGTAGGACACGACTGAGCAAATGAAGTGAACTGAACTTACTTTAGTTTGAAACTGTAATCTTAATCTTTAGCCTCCTCTTATTTGAAATCAAGGCAAAATATGTAATTGTAGACCCAAACACCAATATTCCATATTGATCCTTTATTTGGAGGATT
Organism: Nanger dama; assembly: GCA_917880005.1. Lineage (NCBI taxonomy): Eukaryota > Metazoa > Chordata > Mammalia > Artiodactyla > Bovidae > Nanger > Nanger dama. The sequence goes on from CAKJTW010000040.1 coordinate 3,771,745, forward strand.
TTTGTCTACACTGCAGTGCACCTTAGTAAGACACTACCTGTGTGATAAGTTTGTGTTTATGTTCAGTTGCTCAGTCATATCCAACTCTTTGTGACATCATAGACTATAGCCCACCAAGCTCCTCTGTCCATGGAATTTACCCAGGCAAGAATACTGGAGTGGGTTGCCATTTCCTACTATAGGGAATCTTCCCACCCCAGGGATCAAACTAGTGTCTCTTGCATCTCCTGCATTGGCAAGTGGATTCTTTACCTTTAACACCACCTGGGAAGCAACAGGTAGAACTTCCTTTTGAAAAGTACCCAGGGCCACAGTCAAAGGCGACTGCAGCTATGAAATTAAAGACACTTGATCCTTGGAAGAAAACCTATGACAAACCTAATCAGCATATTAAAAGCAGAGACATCACTTTGCCAACAAAAGTCCATCTAGTCAAAGCTATGGTTTTTCCAGTAGTCATGTATGGATGTGAGAGTTGGACCATAAAGAAGACTGAGTGCTAAAGAATTGATGCTTTCAAACTGTGGTGCTCGAGAAGACTCTTGAGAGTCCTTTGGACAGCAAGGAGATCAAACCAGTCAATCCTAAAGTAAACCAACCCTAAATATTCATTACTTACTCCTCGGAAGGAAAGTTATGACCAATCTAGATAGCATATCCAAAAGCAGAGACATTACTTTGCCAACAAAGGTCCATCTAGTCAAGGCTACGGTTTTTCCAGTGGTCATGTATGGATGTGAGAGTTGGACTGTGAAAAAGCTGAGTGCTGAAGAATTGATGCTTTTGAACTGTGGTGTTGGAGAAGACTCTTGGGAGTCCCTTGGACTGCAAGGAGATCCAACCAGCCCATTCTAAAGGAGATCAGTCCTGGGTATTCTTTGGAAGGACTGATGCTAAAGCTGAAACTCCAATACTTTGGCCACCATGACCATGAAGAGTTGACTCATTGGAAAAGACTCTGATGCTGGGAGGGATTGGGGGCAGGAGGAGAAGAGGACCACAGAGGATGAGATGGCTGGATGGCCTCATGGATTCAATAGACATTAGTTTGAGCAAACTCTGGGAGGCAGTGAAGGACAGGGAAACCTGGTGTGCTGCAGTCCATGGGGTTGCAAAGAATTGGATATGACTTAGTGACTGAACAACAATAGACACACTCAGTAGGTAAAGAATCCTCTTGCATTGCAGGAGACACAGGTGACTCATCTTGGATCCCTGGGATGGGAAGATCCCTGGAGAAAGAAATGGCAACTCATTTCAGTGTTCTAGCCAGAAAAAAATAGAACGGACAGAGGAGTCTGGTGGGCTACAGTCCAAAGGGTTGCAAAGAGTCAGACATGACTGAGCAACTAAGCATGCACACAGACAGACAGACAGACGCACACAGACAGACAGACAGACACACAGACACACACACAAATGTATTCAAGAAACAGCTCACAGCTTTTTTTTCAACTGAAGTATGGTTGTTGTACTATACTATAGTGAAGAACAGGGAAGCCTGGTGAGCTGTAGTCCATGGAGGTTGCAAAGAGTCGGACACGACTTAGTGACTGAACAACAACAAAGATCAAAGGTGAGGTGGGAAATGAGAACTAGCAGGACATCCAGGATCTGCCCTCAGAGGCATTAGTTTTGAGAAATAACACAGAGGGAAATGGGAATCTGGAAACTCTCTTGAAATTACCCATGTCTGTGTAGTCCATGGGACTTTGTGTGCTCCCTAATGGTGGGTTGTTTGGGGCCCCCTCTGTGCGTCATCTGTCCCTTCTGTGCACACATCCCAATGTCCATTTCCTTCAAGCCAAAGATCTCAAGCCCCCATTTCAACAGGGCATCCAGAGTCATCTTCCAAATTCCATTTGCTCAGTTCTTCTCCTCCTTCCTCCTCTTTCCCCATCCTCAATCATCCAGGCTCAATCCTTGTTCTCAAGAACCTCAGGTCTTGCTTTCTGATTGTTGCACAGTAAGATGTGCAGGTTGGTGAACTGAGATGGTCCAGATACTCCATTAACAATAGAAAGGGAAACCATTTCTAAAAGCCTTGCTCTGGTTGGTGAAGTAGGTGAGGACACTCCTGTCGTCCTACCTCATATGATCTTTCTGCTTTCTTTCCCATCTCCTGGGGCCTCCTGGGGCCTCAGTGTTTCAAGACACTATAAGCTGCAGATCCCAGAGGCACCAACCAGAAATGCCTCCTGAATATCACCTATTTTTTTACCTCTGGGTCTCTCAAAAGGCTTTCCAGAGCCCAGCTTCTGGAAGGGGTGGCTTGGGAAAGGGGATGCCACTCAGTAAAACATTTTCCTCGGCATCCTCTCATTTTCTCTTGCAAACTCCTCCCATCTCGCCTCCCACACTGCGTCCTCCCTTCCCCTCCCCAAATCTCTCCCAAGAAGGTATTTTTAGGTCAGGGGCCTCCCTTGCTGGCAAGCAGAAAAAAGCAACACCCAAGCACCTGGATTCCCTGGGGTGTCCTTGACTCAGAAACCCAGGGGTTCCTTCTTCTTCAAGTCCCAGCCTGACAGCTCAAGAAATGTTGAGAAGTCTCTGGAAGTGGAGCTGTTAGATCTGGGTGGTTGATCTGTTGAATAATTTTGTAGCTATAAAAGAATTAATTCACTTATAATCTTATCGAATTGCAGTTTATAGACTGCTTAGCAAGGCCATTAACCATATTACTGCATGTTATGCTGAACAAAATATATAATGACTTTCTGGGGCAACAAAGACATTCTTATGTATTGAGTGGTATGTCAGTATCATTATCCTCATTTTACACATGAGAAATAAGATGTTGGCTTAATTCACACAGTAAATATCTGATAAAGAGGAGGTGTGAGCTTGGGGGTTTCTTTTACCTGATTCCAAAGCCACGCTTGTCTATGGTTCTCCACTGCCTCTCAGCTTCCTAGCCTGGCTTTTGGGGCCCTTAGCAATCTGTCCCTCTCCTGCCGTTAACATCTTCTTTCCCTTACATAGCTTCACACTTAGTGGCTTGGGGTGGTACTCAGTCACTCAGTCATGTCTGACTCTTTGTGACCCTATGGACCGTAGCCTGCCAGGCTCCTCTGTCCATGGGATTTCCCAGGCAACAGTACTGGAGTGAGTTGCCATTTCCTCCTCCAGGGGATCTTCCCAACTCAAGGATCGAACCCGAGTCTCCTGCATTGGCAGGCAGATTCTTTATCACTACACAACCTGGGAAGCCTTACATCCCTTCCTATACCCAGGGTCTACCCAAGGTAAGAGGCAAAATATATAATAGTCAACAAGGCAGACACCATCTAACAATAGATAGCTGGAAAGGCTCAAATTTCAGCCCTGCATGCCTATCAACTTCCGTTCCTATTCTGAGGGTACCTGCCATCCCACTTAGATTTATACTGTTCTCTTAACCTAGACGTTCATGCCAAACCCACCCTCCATGCATTTCAGTTCTTGAGAAAGTTACATTGACTGGATTTTTAAACCATGGATTCCTCCAAATAAGGTATTTATGAGTAAGAAGGGATTCCTAAACTGAGATTCCTAAAAGAGAATATGGAGAGGTGACATCCACCAAACAATGTAAGTTACTATGCCTGCTTTTCATAAATTTGTAATCTCTTGGGTCAACTACACATAGAGTAATGATAACAAGACCTATCTTGGTATCTAGTTTTGAGTAAGTAGTAAATGCTTGGGCTGCGAAGGGAAGGCTGCAGGAGTTGAGATCTGAGCTGGGCCTTGAAAATGTTGAGAATCTGGGAGGAGGGTGGAAGATCTATTAGCCAGGGCTAAGGGTGAAGCACCAGATAGAGTGCAGGATCAGAGACAGCCTGATTCCCCTGGGCAAGACTGTCCCTCCCCCCACACACCCGTCTCTGTGCCGGCCTGAGTCATAGCCCTTTCTCTCCTTTAACTGCTCCACCGTTTCCTGCCACTGCGGCTCCTTTCTCAGCTCTGATGGGAGGTGGAGGTTGGCTGTGTACAGCAGAGACTGCTAGTCAACATGCTAGCCACCTTCCCTTTTTTCTGGAAATAAAACTTAGTGCTGGCCAAGAGGATATGAACAGAAGTGGTGTGCACCTTCTGGAAAATGTCCTTAAAGGGAAGTGGCTTGTCCCCCCTCACCCACCCCCTTGTCTCCTTCCTGCCAACTGGAACACAGACACTGTTGCTGAGGGTTATAGAGCCCGGGTCCCTAACAACTTGAGTGCTTGGCAGCCCTGGACTCTCCCCAGATGTCTTTTATGTGAGAAAGAAAAAAAGCCACTGTTAAATTTTTTGTCCTTTGGGTTTTCCTGTTTTTGTCATTTGAAGCTAAATCTAACATTAATTTTACACTCTACAATTGGCGCAGATGCCACACAAGAAAAATGACTTGGTAATTTAACAAAAGGAAGAATTATTACTCTACTTAGAAGTTAGAAATGGATATTAAAACCAGAAGAGGCCATATTGTCTGCTAAATTCTAAAAAAAGAAAAATGATCAAATTCAATGATGATAAGGCTTCAGGGAAATAGGTAGCCTGGTGACAGTGTTATAAATTATGACAATCCTTCTGGAAATTACTAGACTTAGCTCACTTGCCTCAAGTAGATTTCAGTACTATTAACCAGTGATCTAATTTTTTAAATATTGGGAAATATTGGAAAATCAATGAATTCAAGAGTAAAAATTTATAAAGATGATGATAGCAGAAAACCAAAACTGCCTACATAAGGTACTACAGGGGACTGGTAAATGACAACATATTAATTTGATGGAGAACCATTTAAAAGAAGTATAACAAATATCATAAAATAACTTGCAAGGGTACATTTAGGATAATGTGACATTTTCAAAATACTTCAGAAAACTGAATAGACCTTGGGACGGCAGCTGTCAAATTATGACTGTTTGCCCAGTCTTGGGCTTTCAATCAAGTTCAACTCATCCACACAACATCCAGCAAGAACTGAGTGTCCCAGATGTGCTCTGTGCAGATTGCTGGTCTTGCTCTGTGCTGCTGCCCTTCCTGTTCTTGCAGAAATGATGCCTTCCTGTTCGTTTTTTTGAAGCTGCCTTGTTCTTGAATCAGGGCTTTTATAAGGTGGTTTCCAGTGGAATATCTCAGGTGGCGTATCTTCTAAGAATCTTAAGGGTATTGTTCCATGGCAGCCAAACATGTTCAAAATAGAGAGATGCCAGTCTTAAAAAGAATCCTGGATGTGGTTTGAAGCGTAGCAGACATGAGTGACAATAATAGAACCCCTATGACATTTTAAAGAGAGCTGTACTAAAAACAAAAACTATAGTAACATTCTGGACAAGACAAAACTGTGGTGGTTGCCAGCATTTGTCGGGAATGAAGAGGCAGAGCACAGAGGACTTTTAGAGCACCGAAAATACTCTGCATGATGCCATGATGAAGGAAGTGTGTTGATATCATTATGTTGTTATCATTCAGTAACTAAGTTGTGTCCGACTCTTTGCAACCCCACGGGCTGCAGCACACCAGTTTTCCCTTTCCTTCACCTTCTCCGGAATCCTTCACCAGCTTCCCAATCCTTCACTATCTCCCTGAATCCCGTTCAGATTCACATCCATTGAGTTGGTGATGCTATCTAACCATCTTAATACATTTGTTCAAAACCATAAAACGTGCAACCCCGTGAGTGAACCCTATGTGACTAGAGACTCTGGGTGATGAAGATGTGTCAGTGCAGGTTCAGTGGTTGTGACAAATGTACTATCTGGAGGTGGATCAGAAAACAAAGATTGTGGCATCCAGTCCCATCACTTTATGGCAAGTAAATGGAGAAACAGTGGAAACAGTGGCAGATTTTATTTTGGGGGCTCCAAAATCACTGCAGATGGTGACTGCAGCCATGAAATAAAAAGACACTTACTCCTTGGAAGAAAAGTTCTGACCAACCTAGACAGCATATTAAAAAGCAGAGATATTACTTTGCCAACAAAGGTCCATCTAGTCAAGGCTATAGTTTTTTCAGTAGTCATGTATGGATGTGAGAGTTGAACTATAAAGAAAGCTGAGTGCTTTTGAACTGTGGTGTTGGAGAAGACTCTTGAGAGTCCCTTGGACTGCAAGGAGATCCAACCAGTCCATCCTAAAGGAGATCAGCCCTGGGTGTTCATAGGAAGGACTGATGCTGAAGCTGAAACTCCAATTCTTTGGCCACCTGATGCAAAGAGCTGACTCATCTGAAAAGACCCTGATGCTGGGAAAGATTGAAGGAGAGAAGAAGAAGGGGATGACAGAGGATGAGATGGTTGGATGGCATCACCAATTCAATGGACGTGAGTTTGACTAAACTCTGGGAATTGGTGATGGATGGGGAGGCCTGGCATGCTGCAGTCAGTGGGGTCACAAAGAGTCAGACACGACTGAGCGATTGAACTGAACTGAACTGAACTGATGTATGGGGGACTATCCACAATTCTTTTTAAAGACTGTCATCTCTCTGTTTTAAGCATGATTGGCTGCCATGGAACAATATCCTTAAGATTCTTAGAAGATATGCCACCTGATAATGGGGGACTATGTTGATAATAGGGGACTATACCAGGACTATGCATGTGTTGGGGTGAGGATATATGGGAAATCTCTGCTCTGGTCCCTTAATTTTGCTATGAGCTGAAAACTGCTTTGGTGAAATAGAATCCTCATAAAAAACAAATAAAATCATAACCAGCTTGGAGTAAAAGGGTCTGAGATTTCATAAATTGCAATACAGCCCTTGGGCACCCAACTTTTGTCTGAGTAAGAATTAGGCTCAAAAAGCTACTCGGCCAACACAGGCTAATTCTTATGGAAAAGGAATGCTGCTTCAGAAGACAGAGCCAAGAGCTGGACAGAGACGCCAAGGGCAGTGGAGAACAATGAGTTAGGAAATTACTTCCAGGAAAATCAGAGCAGGGCAACCTGGCGACATATACCTGGCAGGATCCTAGAATTCTTAGGTGTCAGTGTCACTGGGTGCTTTCCCTTTAATTCTCTTTTTCAATGGATGTACTTACTGCAATTTTCCTGTCCCTGGATTTCACTGTTTGTTGCGTGTGTGCACAGCATATAACTTCTCTCTTTCATTTACAGATTTCTAGATCCAAAAGAGTCACAGCCAAGAACTGCCTCATCCCCATTTAAACTAGAAATCACAAGATTCTAGACTCTGAGCCTAACACTATAGTTAAATGAGACTTTGGGGGGCCATAAGAGGGAGAAAGTATATTTTGCACATGCTTTTGTTTTGTTTGTTCAGTTGCTAAGTTGTGTCCAACTCTTTGCGACCTCATGGACTCTAGCACGCCAGGCTTCCCTGACCTTCCCCATCTCCTGGAGTTTGCTCAAATTCATGTCCATTTGAGTCAGTGACACTGTCTAAGCATCTTATCTTCTGCTACCCCCTTCTTTTGCCTTTAATCTTCCACAGCATCGGGGTCTTTTCCAGTGAGTCAGCTCTTCACATCAGGAGGCCAAAATATTGGAGCTTCAGTTTCAGCATCAGTTCTTCCAATGCATATTGAGGGTTGATTTTTTTTTTTTTTTTTTTTAGGATTGACTGGTTTGATTTCTTTGCAGTCCAAGGGACTCTTAAGCGTCTTCTCCAGCACCACAAAGGGGCATAAATAATTGGAATTAGGGGAAGGCTATTGTCTGCTTTCATAGTAATGGGCACGAAGGATTCATGCCTCCGGGTAGTCACTTCCCACCTTGACTTTAGTCTTGGCCAGTGACTTGCTTTGGTCAATGAGACATCAGCAAACACAGTGCAAGCAGAGACTTGAAGAAACACTTCTTACTGGGGCTTTCCCTCTCTTGCTGCTCCTCTAGAGTCCTTCTACCACCATTTGAAGAAGCCCAGGCTAATCTACAGAGGATGAGAGATCACATGGAAAGAGGCCCCAAGCTGTCCCAGCCATCTCAACTGAGGTCTCAGAGATGTGAGTGAACCCCACTCCAGCCTAGCTGATCCAGAGTAGAAGAAACATCGAGTTATCCCATAGAATCATATTTGTTGTGTTAAGCCATAAAGTTTTAAGATGGCTTTTTAATCAACTAACCCAAGAAGATTCAAGCTGGGGTAAATCCAGCATATGAAAGATGGGGAAAGTAAATTTGAAGAGGAGAAATCTCTGGGAAAAATAGACATAATGTGTGGGCAGTCTCCCAAGACAAACAAAAGCAGGTTCATTGAGGGAGATCATACTATGGTGCATGGGGAGCCAAGAAGAAGAAAATGCCAGAAGGAAAGTCCAATGGGAAAGTTGAAGATGGAAAAGTGATGATTTGGAAATGTGTGAGATTAAGAGGCAAAGTGGTGGGAGGAATGAATGGGTCAGGATGAGTGATTCAGAAATAAAGCCTTGAACAAGAGTGAACTGCAGATCTTCTTTCTAGGAAGTAGCTGGTGATTAGCATAGTGTGCAGTAGAAATACAGAATCAGAATCTATGATGGTGGGACTTCCCTGGCAGCCCAATGGTTAAGACTCCACACTTCAGTGCTTCCACTGCAGGGGACACAGGTTTGATCCCTGGTCTGGGAACTAAGATCCTACATGCTGCATGGTGTGCCCCCCAAAATAAAAGAACTTATGAGGGTGTGACCCAGGAATCACCATGCTTTACAAGCTCCCCAGGAATTTTTAATGTATAATTTCTTCTCAGTGACCCACCCTATAAGTTAAGGAATATTGGAAGAGGTAAAGTTTGTCAAGTTCCTGTTATACCCTGCCCCAGGACAATGGATGCTCTGTAACCAAGGCAGATCAATGATTCCCCAATCTAGGTGCACATTAGAATCATCTGGGAAACCTAAAAATACATATTTCAACTATATATGTTTTATTGTTCATATATATGGGGCTTCCCCAGTGGCTTAGCAGGTATGGAATCTGCCCACAGTGCAGGAGACTCATGAGGTGCAGGTTCGATCCCTGGGTTGGGAAGACCCCTTGGAGAGGAAAATGTCAACCCACTCTAGTATCCTTGCCTGGAGAATCCCATGGACAGAGGAGCCTGACGGGCTACCATCCATGGGGGTTACAAAGAGTCGGATACAACTGAGGGACTGAGCATGCATGCATGTATACATGAATGTCTAGGCCCTGAGTGAGTGAAGTTGCTCAGTCGTGTCTGACTCTTTGCGACCCCATGGACTGTAGCCCACCAGGCTCTTCTGTCCATGGGATTCTCCCGACAAGAATACTGCAGTGGATTGCCATTTCCTTCTCCAGGGGATCTTCCCAAACCAGGGATTGAACCCAGGACTCCCACACTGCAGGCAGACGCTTTACCCTCTGAGCCACCAGGGAAGCCCCACTGCATAGGAATTCAATCTCAATCGTCAAGACAAGCATCTAGGCATCAATATTTAAACTAAAACCTTTCCAGGTGATTACGGGGTGGAGGAAGACTCTGGAAGAGATGATGTAATCCCTAAACCAAGAACCCCTCAGGTTTCTTAGAAATGAATAATAAATGCAGAATCTCACTGAATATCCTCATTTTCATATCTTTTGTGATTGATCTAAACTGCGATTAAACTCAAAGAGCAGTGTTAGGAATTTGGTGACTAATGGCTGGCTATTCTGAGTCAAAAATGAAATAGCACATATTTTCATGACATAATAAAAGTCAAGTGAACAGTTTACTCAGACCGTGAATCAGTGAATGCAATTATCTGAAAAGAGTCTGAAGTTAAGTTATCTATGAAAACATATTTTGATATATTGTTATACAGGATTTCAAGATTTTGGTAGAAATGTTTAAACTACTAAAAAAAAATACTGGTTTTATAAATGAGTAGAGCTAGCCTGATGTTTGAGATAACAAAGAGTAGTTGGGAGCCATGACAAATCAAATTTGTGGGAATGGGCAAACTTTTATGACTTTTATTAAAGGTCCCTTTAGCCTACAGGCTGCCAGTCTATGGACCTTTGAGTCATAATAAACTGTTATAATATAGAAATAAACATAAGTATGGAATTATAATAATTAAGGGGTCTGTAAAGGTTTTAAAGAAGGGGTGACCATGGAAACAATTGAAAGGTTGAGGATTAGTTTTCATATTTTAATTTAAAAAATGTTAAACTTTTCATCTTGAAATGATTTCACTTGCAAGCATGTTACAAACATAGGGCAGACTTTCCATGTACTCTTCACCCAGATTCTCCAAAAGTTAATATCTAACATAACATCTGCACAAAGATTAAAATCAAAAAATTTTCTCTAATAGATACTGCTATCTTATTCCAATAGTTTTCCTTTGTCTTTCATTATCTTGACATTTTGAAGTGTGTTGGTCAGTTATTTTGTAGAATGGCCCTCAATTTGTGTTTGCATAATGTTTGCTCATAATTTAAATTAAGGTTATACATTTTTTGGAACAAATACTGCAGAGTGATACTATATTCATCTGAGTGCATCACAACCGAAGACATAGGATTATGACTTGGACCATTAGAGTGATGAAAATTTTAATCACTGAATTTAGGCAGTGCCTACCATCTTTCTCTATAATCATATTACTGTTTTCCCTTTTGTAATTAGTTAGAAGCTTTGGGGAATATACTTTGAGATTACCTAAATATCCTATTTCTCATCATTCTTTTGCTAATGTCTTAGCATGTATTGATGAACCTTGCCTGAAACAATTCTCACTGAGGTGTTTGACAAATGTTTGACCTAATCCTTCTACATTTATTAGTTGGAATTCTACTATAATTTTTCTTCTCTGTCATTTAAAGGCTATCCACTCCAGTGTTCTGGCCTGCAGAATTCCAAGGACTATATAGTCCATGGGGTCACAAAAAGTCAGACACGACTGAAGGACTTTCACTTTCACTTTACATCAGTATAGTTTGTGTATTCTTATTTTATTCTGTGGGTTATAATTCATTACTAATATTATTTATTTTGCTGTTTATATTGTCCCAGATTTGACAATGAGAGCTTTTAAAGTAGACTCCTATGCCCTTTTGACAGATTCTCATCATTCTTTTTAATATTTCCTTATATCTGGCATAATAAGACATTTCCTACCCATCTTATACTTTCTCAGCCTAGACTCAGCTACTTCTCCAAGGAACCATAGTAACTCTCATTGGATAATAGTGTTCAGAAACCAAAATCTGAGCAATTGGTGTATTCATTGTTACTGGTATTGTGTCTAGGGCTCTCTGAAAATGGAGCTAGAAAACAAATATGTGAACATACAGGCTTGTATTTATGTATATTTCTTTATGCATCTAAATATCAAAAGCCATGAGTCCCATGTGGGGTAACCTCCAATATTAATCCAATGCTACATTCACTCTAGTTTTTCTCCTTTCCTTAATTATAACTCCTTTTCCTGGCCATGAGAAATTTGGCTCTCTTTTTCCATAATTTATTAACTTATTTGCTCAGTCTTAGGATAGACATTGGAGAAGGCAATGACACCCCACTCCAGTACTCTTGCCTGGAAAATCCCATGGACAGAGGAGCCTGGTAGGCTGCAGTCCATGGGGTCGCTAAGAGTCGGGCACAACTGAGCAACTTCACTTTCACTTTTCACTTTCATGCATTGGAGAAGGAAATGGCAACCCACTGCAGTATTCTTGCCTGGAGAATCCCAGAGACAGAGGAGCTTGGTGGGCTGCTGTCTATGGGGTCACACAGAGTTGGACACGACTGAAGCGACTTAGCAGCAGCAGCAAGATAAACATTAAGTGGTTTTAGACAGCCCACATCTTTGAGTATGCAACACCTACATACACCCATCTTCCCATACATGCATATTTTTAAATGTTCATTCATACCTACATAAAGTACACTCATTCTGTCCCTCAAAATAGACAACTAAAATGTCATCCAAGTACTACATCTAGTTCCAAGTCAGGACTACTGAGTGATACAGAAACTTTTTCAGTGCAGCTCTTCACACTTGGTTAAGACTAATTTATCAGTCACCAAGACATTCAGTATATAACAGTAGACAAAGAATAGAGATAACTTCAATGAAAGAAGTCTCAATTATAAAAAGAGGAGAATTGGGAAAACACACACTCTCATGAACATAGACATCCACTGGCAAATTTTACATAAAAGACATAATTCCCCTGGGGTGAGTATGAGACTTGAGGGTGAAAACATAACTTATCTAATCAGGGGGAATCTGAGGACGCTGGCTTGGAAATGTACTAAGAACTTTCTTCCTTCTTCTCAGCATCATGATCTGATAGCGCTCTGTCAGTGGAGGAGTAGCTTAGTCAACTAATCTGGCAGCCTCTGGTTTTCTTCTCTTGGAGGCTCTTCATTCATTGACATATCTAAAGAAGTTTTCCTTTCCAAGGGCTACATAATTTTAGCATCCCTGATTCTCTGCGTGTGACTTCAAAGAACCTGAGACTGCCACAGCATTTCAGCTGTCAAGACTGTGGTCGTCCAGGATTGGGATGTCTTTGGTGACACAGTTCCTTTATAGGGTTAGGTATCATCAAGACATTTGACTAGTCACTTCCGCAGGTGGGGAACCATAGACAGAGAGCCTGTCTCCAGTTGTTTTTGAGCCTAGGAAGTTCTACTGTCTAAGAGCAGACCTCTGTTGTATTAATAATGTTGTCATCCCCTTAGACCTTAATGTCATGGATGCTACTTTCCTCTTGGCTTCTGCTACTGGACAGTTTCTGATAATAACTTGGAGTGGAATGACTTGTTCCCTGTCCTTGGTTCCATCACAGCTGCACTTGTTTGCTTTGTCAGGTGGGAATGATTTCATAGGAAGTATTTAGGAGTGACCTAAGGGGATAGGCTTGTCTTTTGCCCCAACTTTACCTCCTATCTTTACTTGTATGAACCTTAACTTGGAGTCAAGTATTTGGTCTTTGTAACATTGCCGGATTCCAGGCATGTTTCTTGCTATGCATATCCAGAGAGAGCCTTCTAAGTAAAACCATACTTTCTTCTGTTGTCAGATGGGACACTTCATCTGAAGACTGTTGCTTCATTGTAGGACCTTACTAGAATCCCAAGTCCTGGATTTTTCTTGCCATTTTTCCTGATGCACTTTGTAGGCACAAGCCTGAGTCCCAACAGGCCACTGCTCTTCACCTCATCACCTCTGCTCAGACAAGTCCACGTTACCCCACCCCACTCCTGGAATCAAATTCTATATCCGTTATAAACTCTCTGGTGGAATAAACAGAAAAGCTGGTTCAAATTTGCTTAAGCAATAAAGGAATTTATTTGCTTTTGTAACTCAAGGTTCAGAGATAAGGCCAACCTCAGAGTTAGCTTACCTCCCAGTGGGATTCACCCACTGTGCTCTCTCTTCTTGTCTGCATCCTCAAGTTATTTCCATTTTAGGGGCAAGATGGCTGCAGCAATCCTTGTCTTTATATCTTTATCCTCTGATTCTGAGAGGAAAAGTGGAGAAAGCAACTTTGATACCAAAATTGCTTGCCAGAATCCCAGTTGGACTATTTAGGTTATGTAGCTCCCTTAAACCACTGGGGAGTTGAATATGTTTGGCTTAAGTCAATCAGTACCCATCCCATGGGTGGTATGTGGTAATAACGGACCTCAAATTGAAAACAACAGACTATTAGAAAGGGGAAAGAGGATTATGGGTAGACAACTAATAATATTCCATCACCAGCCCTCTTAAACTTTCTACTAAGCCTTTTAAAAATAATTTCATGTTATCTTTTTTTCCAAAGATAGCATTAATCTGTTTTAAAATTATCTTATTTATTACATGTCTCTCTTTGAAGAATCTCAGTCTCCATGAGAACAGTGACCTTATCTATCTTGTTCATTTCACTTATAATTCAATGGCTGGCATTCAGTAAATATTTGCTTAATGAATGAATGACTGCTGCTATTGCTAGGCATTGCATTTATCCTGCATCTCTGAGACCTTACAGCATAATGTCCCAAACCTCTAGGGTAGGCATACTTTACTTGAGATGCTTGGGATTAAAGCTTCACAGCTGCTAAGTGGCTAGCCAAAATCTTAACTCCAGCTTGCTGATCCCACATATCGTGCATTTCTAACTATCCCAAACTGTTCTTCTGTGCTAAAATAAGCCCTCAGAGTCTTAGCACAGCTGCGTTCAGAATACATGTAGGAAATACATAAAATATCATGACAGCCAATGTCCACATAGTAATTTGAAAGATTAAGAGGAGTCTAAAAGCTGGCGTGAGTTAATCTTTATTTTTCTGATATTAACTACCAACATGCTCTGAGTGAAAATCATATCCTGCCTAATGCCATATGAAAGAATGGGATTGACCTCATTTTCCTATGGCAATTTCCTATAGGGCACATTATAATTTTGTTTTCTGCATGTTGCCGCTGTTGAAGATAAATGCTTTTTATCTGATAGAGTAGTCTGATCAACAGAGCAAAGAATCAATAGTAACTGACTGTTTACTATGAACTAGGTACTTCATTCACTCATCATCCCTTCACTCATTCATTCACATCTTTCCATTCTTATAGTTTTATTGAATATTTATATAGCACCTTCCATGTGGCAGGTGTCATGCTATGGGTGAGAGAGACAACAGTTAGCACAGTCTAGGGAAATACTGTAGTCCATCAATTAAGGTAACAAACTCTGAAGTCAGAAACATCTGAGTTTGACACTTGGTTCTGCTGTGACCTGTGAGATCTTGAACATATCTTGATTATCTTATCTGTGTCTTTAATATGCTTCATTGCATGAAATTGTTCTTTGACTCACAGAGTTGTGAGGCTTGGAGTGAGATAATATAAATGCTCTGTGTCTGATACATAGTAGTTGCTCGATTAAATGTTATTTTAAATTACCAGATGATCCCTATCTTCAAGTTATTCATGATGAGTGAAGAAAACAGACATATATGTCTTTACACTTAATTTCACCCAAATGATCTGACATTAGTGTTATTTTTCCCATTTTATAAGCAAGAAAATTGAGAATTTCAATAATTTGTTCAAGGCTTCAATTAATAAGTAAATGAGGCAGATATCAAAATTCAAAGATGCCTGCACCCAAAGCTGTTTTCTCTCTGATTGTCTGGATGAGATATTGAGAGGCAGTAGTTCTAGTCTTGATTTCTGTCCAGTGGTTCTCAACCTTGAAGAGCTTTTGTAAATCACCAAATGCCAGGACTCTGGGCTTCCCACGTGACCCTAGGGGTAAAGAATCCATCTGCCAATGAAAGAGACATAAGAGATGTGGGTTCAATCCCTGGGTCAAGAAGAGTCCCTGGAGGAAGACATGGTAATTCACTCCAGTAATCTTTCCTGGAAAATCCCACAGACAGTGGCGCATGGAGGGTTACAGTCCATAGGGTCACAAAGAGTTGGACACGACTGAAGCAACTTAGCACACACACATGCCAGAACTCTGTTGCAATTCAGTTAAATAAGAATATTAGGATAAAGGCTGATTGGGCATCAAATATTTTCAAAATCTCCCAAGCAGATTCTAATGGCTAACCAGAATTGAGCCCTACTCTTGATTATATTCTTTGCAGCCAAAGATGGAGAAGCTCTATACAGTTAACAAAAACAAGACCGGGAGCTGACTATGGCTCAGATCATGAACTCCTCGTTGCCATATTCAGACTTAAATTGAAGAAAGTGGGGAAAACCACTAGACCATTCAGGTATGACCTAAATCAAATCCCTTCTGATTATACAGTGGAAGTGAGAAAGAGATTTAAGGGACTAGATTTGATAGAGTGCCAGATGAACTATGGACGGAGGTTTGTGACACTGTACAGGAGACAGGGATCAAGACCATCCCCAAGAAAAAGAAATGCAAAAAAGCAAAATGGCTGTCTGAGGAGGCCTTACAAATGCCTGAGAAAAGAAGAGAAGTGGAAAGCAAAGGAGAAAAGGAAAGATATAAGCATCTGAATGCAGAGTTCCACAGAATAGCAAGGAGAGATAAGAAAGCCTTCCTCAGTGATCAATAAAAAGAAATAGAGGAAAACAACAAAATGGGAAAGACCAGAGATCTCTTCAAGAATATTAGAGATACCAAGGAAACATTTCATGCAAAGATGGGCTCAATAAAGGACAGAAATAGTATGGACCTAACAGAAGCAGAAGATATTAAGAAAAGGTGACAAGAATACACAGAAGAACTGTACAAAAAGATTTTCATGACCCAGATAATCACGATGGTGTGATCACTCACCTAGAGCCAGACATCCTGGAATGTGAAGTCAAGTGGGCCTTAGAAAGCATCACTACGAACAAAGCTAGTGGAGGTGATGGAATTCCAGTTGAGCTATTTCAAATCCTGAAAGATGATGCTGTGAGAGTGCTGCACTCAATATGCCAGCAAATTTGGAAAACTCAGCAGTGGCCACAGGACTGGAAAAGGTCACTTTTCATTCCAATCCCAAGGAAAGACAATGCCAAAGCATGCTCAAACTACTGCACAATTGCACTCATCTCACATGCTAGTAAAGTAATGCTCAAAATTCTCCAAGCCAGGCTTCAGCAATACGTGCGTGAACCATGAACTTCCAGATGTTCAAGCTGGTTTTAGAAAAGGCAGAGGAACCAGAGATCAAACTGACAACATAAGCTGGATCATGGAAAAAGCAAGAGAGTTCCAGAAAAACATCTATTTCTGCTTTACTGGCTATGCCAAAACCTGTGACTGTGTGGATCACCATAAACTGTGGAAAATTCTAAAGAGATGGGAATACCAGACCACCTGACCTGCCTCTTGAGAAACCTGTATGCAGGTCAGGAAGCAACAGTTAGAACTGGACATGGAAAAACAGACTGGTTCCAAATAGGAAAAGGAGTACATCAAGGCTGTATACTGTCACCCTGATTATTTAACTTATATGCAGAGTACATCATGAGAAATGCTGGGCTGGAAGAAGCACAAGCTGGAATCAAGATTTCCGGGAGAAATATCAATATCCTCAGATATGCAGATGACAGCACCCTTATCACAGGAAGTGAACAGGAACTAAAAGCTTCTTGATGCAAGTGAAAGAGGAGAGTGAAAAAGTTGGCTTAAAGCTCAACATTCAGAAAACTAAGATCATGGCATCTGGTCCCATCACTTCATGGGACATAGACGGAGAAACAGTGGAAACAGTGTCAGACTTTATTTTGGGGGCTCCAAAATCACCGCAGATGGTAACTGCAGCCATGAAATTAAAAGATGCTTACTCCTTGGAAGGGAAGCTATGACCAATCTAGATAGCATATTCAAAAGCAGAGATATTACTTTGCCAACAAAGTCCATCTAGTCAAGGCTATGGTTTTTCCAGTGGTCATGTATGGATGTGAGAGTTGGACTGTGAAGAAGGCTGAGCACCGGAAGAATTGATGCTTTTGAACTGTGGTGTTGGAGAAGACTCTGGAGAGTCCATTGGACTGCAAGGAGATCCAACCAGTCCATCCTAAAGGAGATCAGTCCTGGGTGTTCATTGGAAGGACTGATGCTGAAGCTGAAACTCCAATACTTTGGTCACCTCAAGCAAAGAATTGACTCACTGGAAAAGACTCTGATGCTGGGAGGGATTAGGGGCAGGAGGAGAAGGGGACGACAGAGGATGAGATGGCTGGATGGCATCACTGACTCGATGGACGTGAGTCTGAGTGAACTCCAGGAGCTGGTGATGGACAAGGAAGCCTGGCGTGCTGTGTTTCATGGGGTTGCAAAGAGTCGGACAAGACTGAGCGAATGAACTGAACTGAACTGAACACCTCTCTCAGTAGTCTTCCAGCCTTGACAGTCTGATCCTTCTCTGTGAAAGAATATGAAAATATTAGTCTCTGGGTCATGTCTAACTCTTTGTGACCCCATTGACTGTAGCTCATCAGGATCCTCTGTAATTCTCCAGGCAAGAATACTGGAGTGGGTTGCCATTTCCTTCTCTAAGGGATCTTCCCTACCCAGGGATCAAGCCTGGGTCTCCAGTGTTGCAGACAGAACCTTTACCATCTAAGGCACCAGGGAATATATAAGGCAGCAATTGTTAGGATGAGATCAGTGTGATGGCTAGGACATTTCAGGACTTTCTATGGGACTGGGGTTCCACAGTCACAACAGTGTGCTTGAAGGGGAAAGCCAGTGTGGGCAGAAATCCCTTTGTCTCAGGCCATAGCCATGGGGTTATTAGACGTAGCACAGTACCCACTTGGCATACCCAGTGGCCATGTAAGTGCTGGTGAAGGACAGTGGTGAGAGCTCAGTCTCCTTCAGTGGTTCATTGACAGATCAACAGCATCCTTCACACATGCAGGAAGGAGCAGCCTGGGAAATGTCCCAAATAAATGCAGCTGCTCTTTGTTTCTGGAGAGGATGCCAAAACATTTTGTTCCTTGGGGTTCTCAAGAATGAAACTGTGTGCATAGCTATAAAAACAAACAAACCCCTAGGGATAATTATCATACTAACCAATATGTCATATAGACATTTATTTAAGTTAATCAATCACAACTTGTATTTTGAGCTATATTCTCCCAGGCTTTATATTGAGATATTCAATGAAGGGAAGAAGAAGAATTTATTAGGGGTACCCTCTGGGACATTTTGGTCAAAGTCAAAGCTTCTGCAGTTCCCTAAATTGAGGTCATTTCAGGAACTCATCCCAGAGTCTGGTAACAGTCTCTGATGTGTTCCTCATAGCAGTTCTGTAGGATACACGGTCAGGTATCACTGTGCTTATTTCACTGAGTTGGAAACTGACACATCAAAGGTTAAGCGACTCACTTAATTACTAGAAAATGCATAGCCTCCATTCAAGCATACATCTCTGGATTCTAAATTCTCAGGTTATTCAGTTGAGTCAAGAGGAAATTATACTACTCAGGCACACCATAGGTGAGAAACCAACCAACCAAATGAAAGCAGAGACATTCTAGTAAAAACACTGGCATTGGATTCTCATTACTTGTTACTGGCAAGCTAAGGCTTTTACTACTGCACTCTCTCTGGAAACCAAGAAGAGTACGTACCAGAGTAATAGGTGGGAGCCAGCCTCTGGTTGGGTCAAATCTTTCTCCTTTCTCTTTACCCTACTCCTGCCTCAAGTAACAAGTGATGCTGAGACTCTGTGTATCCAGTCTCTGGCATAGGACAACTAACCCAAAAATGTTCCTTAAAGGTCAAATTAAAAAATTACCATCCATGAAAAGATAGTTGAGAAAGAGACATCATAGCTAAGCATGGGTGTGAGAATTCTCGAGGCCAGAAGATATGACTCGGGCTCCGACAGAGCCTGCAACAATGATGAGTGTCCTGAAGTGCTTACATGGTACCAGACCCTGTTCTAAGCATTTGACATATATTAATCCACTTAATCTTTAAAACTCTATAAGACAGGTATCTATTACTACCTCCATTTTTAAAAGGAAAATAAATGAAGAATAGAGAGTTTATGTAGTTTGCTCAAGGTCACACAACTAGGAAGAGAAAAAATCAGCCTCTGAGTTTGGTGTCTTAATCAATGTGCTCCTAGTTAAAGTGTTAGTTGCTCTGTCGTGTCTGACTTTTTGTGACTCCATGAACTGAAGCCCGTGAGGCTCCCCTGTCCATGGGATTCCCCAGGCAAAAATACTGGAGTGGGTTGCCATGCACTCCTCCAGGGGATCTTCCCGATTCAGAAATCAAACCCAGGTCTCTTATGTCTCCTGCATTGGAGGCGGGTTCTTTACCGCTAGCGCCGCATGGGAAACTCACTCAGTTGTGTTCCAGCTGTTGCTATCGCATGGACTGTAGCCCACAGGCTCCTCTGTCCTTGGGATTCTCCAGGCAAGAATACTGGAGTGGGTGGCCATTCCCTTCTCCAAGGTTTTTACTGACCCAGTGATTGAACACAGGTCTCCTGCATTGCAGACAAGATTCTCTACCATCTGAGCCACCAGGGAAACCCATACTGAATGCTAAGATTCTATTAAAAATGAAACTTTTCTTCA
Source organism: Nanger dama (assembly GCA_917880005.1). Lineage (NCBI taxonomy): Eukaryota > Metazoa > Chordata > Mammalia > Artiodactyla > Bovidae > Nanger > Nanger dama. The sequence continues at coordinate 3,791,664 of CAKJTW010000040.1, forward strand.
GAGAAAGCCTTCCCAGTCATGCTTTAAAAATACTATATCTTCTATTTCAACAGAAAACTTGCCTTTTGAGGTTTCAATTTTTATTCTGGACTATCTACACAGCTCTTAACATGAAAATCTCAGCAGAGGAAGCAGAATAGAGGCGCTCTTCAAATCCAGAACTAGACTAGATCAGTTGATCAAGGATATAGGTCTGCCAAGGCAGGTAGTGAAGAGAGGGAAAGAAATCTTTTTATAAGTCAAATATAGAGACTGTGTGTCTAAAAAGTGCTCACAAATCATGGTATGCCAAGACAGCTCTGTGGAATCCGTACTCAGATAACTGAAATACTGAGGAGCTGGACTCTCATGGAATGCATTCACTTTTCTCCCACCCACTGACTTCTAACCTTCTCTACTGGGGGTCTTTCTTCCTCACATCTTGATGGGAACTCAGGCTGACCCCTTCCTTTTCCAGTCAGTCAGGTTTTAAGGGTATCTCATTTTCAGGTAAACAGTCCAGCGGGTCTAACCCAGCACTTCAGTTTCTCGTGCGTTTCGAATTGCCCCTCCTGTCTTATTGCAGGCCTGCACCGGGGCTCAAATACCGCATTAAGGAAGGGAGGAGAGTATGGACCATTTCTTATTCACCCTGTCATACTCTCTCCCCTGCTGATACTGCTGCTGTTAACTCCTCAGAGGGCTTCCGGGGGTGGCTCAGATGGTAAAGAATCCACCTGCAATGTGGGAGACCTGGGTCCGGTCCCTGGATTGGGAAGATCCCTTGGAGAAAGGAGCAGCAACCCAATCCAGTATTCCGGCCTGGAAAATTCCATGGACAGAGGAGTCTGGCAGGCTACGGTCCATGGAGTCGCAAAGAGTCGGACACGACTGAGCGACTTTCACTTCACTTAACTCTGCAGGACCAGGTAGGGGCAAGGGCAGAGCCTTACTGACCAGCACCGTAGCACTGTGGTTGCTCTACATGGCAAATCTTGGCTTTTTCTTTCACTCATCCTTTCCGCTAGTTCTTTGGAGACCTCCTTGCTGGAGACAGCCCAAAGGAGACTATTATCTCCTAGCCGGCCACTCATGACCTCTTCAGCTCCTGTGTGACAGCTGACCCTTCAGTCTTCTTCTGCTCAGTTATCTAGTCCCCACATTGGGTGGGGTCCTTTCAAGGCAAACAGAGCCTGGCTTCCACCTGAGGTGGCCCCCTGACCCACAGATGACAGGATGACGCTCACCCTCTCCCACCACAGAATTCAGTGTTATTTACTGCCCCACCAGCCCTCCCTCTTCCCCCAAACCACTGGGTACAATTCCATCAATGTTTCCCCTTTGGACTATCATGGGCCCTGTGACCTGCTGACCCTGGAGAACACTTGTCAACCTCTGCCCCAAATTCTTTTAAATCCATGGCAGTTTTGAGTTTCTATAGTTATGCAAGCAGCTAGTTTGGGGGTGAATGGGCAAGATTAATTCTTCCTCTTGGCCAAAACCCTAGTATCTTCTACACTGTCTCCTACATTTAATTTGAGTAGAGGGAGGGGAAGAAATATTTTGGGCTCAGAGAAATCCTCTCTTACTAACCTTTCAGCACTGTTGTTAGCTTTTTATGTGTAGGTGAAAGTGGTGATGTGGATTATAAAACTGGTTCCAACCTCGTAGCAAGTCCTGCTGATGACCTCACATCCTCTGCCCTCAGCTGTGAATCCTGGCAATCAGGTCCATCCTATTTCACATCCTGCTGAAGAAGCAAGAGAGCTGGCCACTTCTGTAAGGTGCTTAGAGGTATTTTGATCACCCTGCTGCTGCTGCTGCTGCTGCTAAGTCGCTTCAGTCGTGTCCGACTCTGTGCAACCCCACAGACGGCAGCCCACCAGGCTCCACCATCCCTGGGATTCTCCAGGCAAGAACACTGGAGTGGGTTGCCATTTCCTTCTCTAGTGCATGAAAGTGGAAAGTGAAAGTGAAGTCGCTCGGTCATGTCCAACTCATCGTGACCCCATGGACTGCAGCCCACCAGGCTCCTCCATCCATGGGATTTTCCAGGCAAGAGTACTGGAGTGGGTTGCCATTGCCTTCTCTGTTGATCATCCTAAGAGTAAGCAAATTAACACCTCAAGATGACTTCCAACATTCAATTTTAATATTTATAAACTGAAACTGTGCTTGCTGATTTTTCTAACCATAGAATAACTCTTAAAATTTCTTGAGAAGTAGGGGAAATTTTTTTCTTTCTTTTAGGCATATGGAAAAGTAAGGTAGATATAATATAGAAAAGGCAATGAAGGACCCTTAGTTCTACAGATATACCAATCACATGAAAATAAAGAGGTCTGAGCAAAAGTGTGAGCAGAATGTGAGCTTCTAAAAGCAGTCTCCATCCCCTGCACTAATGCTAAGCCACAGAAGAACTTGACATCTCTACTTCTGGAGAGGAAGAGAAGTATCATGAGAATGTACTATCAAATGCCCAGTGAAACTTCAAATTCAAAGCAACAGAAAAATATAAATCTCACATTACAGGGAGACTGATAGCTAGATGATCGCCTCTATTTTGACAGGTTGATCTATAACCTGTTCTTTCCATGTCATTCTTTTTCCTTCTTACAAAGTCTGTGTGTGAATCATCACACTCTGGGTGAATCATAAAACTGTATGAGTGAATACGGATAATTACATGACTTTTAACTGAAAGGGAACAATGGCTTAAATTTCCTGATGGAACCATCTTACCCTGCTATAGATTTTCTCTCATTGTGCAGCCAAGAGTCATGCTTCCTTGGTCAGAGGGTCTGATTGTCTGATTTGGTGGAAAGTTCAGGCTCAGTGACCAATGAGACTCCGAAGGGCAGCAGCTGCATGTTTCCCTGAATCCCGGTCCCAACCAAGGGGAGCAGCCCTTTCCCAGGGCTGGCAGTGCCCCAGGCCCCGCATCGCCCCTGTCTCTCCACCCTCCACAGCCAGATCCTTGGGCCTGAGCCTGGATGGTGGCAGGAGGCCAAGTAATATAGGAATAAACTTTCCCCCTTTCCACTCTCACAGGACATCAAGTGGCACAAAAAGTGCCAACGTACAGGAGATTGGCTTAATAACTGGGATTTAGTCTCTTCCTTCAAAATAAAAATAACATGCCTTCAAATTACAACAAGTTCCCTTAACAATACTGCACAGATTATTTCTGGAACAGTGTTTCCAGCTGCGGCACCTTCCCTCCAAGTGTCTCACGTACATTAGCTCATTGGGACCTGACATCCAGGGGACTGTTGCTGTTTAGTCACTAAGCTGTGTCCAACTCTTTGTGACTCCATAGACTCTAGCCCACCAGGCGCCTCTGTCCATGGGATTTCCTAGGCAAGAATATTGGAGTGGGCTGCCATTTTCTTCTCCAGGGAATCTTCCTGACCCAGGGATTGAACCCACATCTCCTGCATTGGCAGGTGGATTCTTTACCACTGACCCAGCAGAGAAGTTCCCCTCTCCCAAGAGCAGATGGCACTAATATTCTGAGCCCTCTTTTAAGCCATGAGTCACTCTACTGGTTATGCTTTCTTCCAGTCACACAGCTAATTACTCTCAGTGTCACAACTTAAAGTCAGTTTCCTTACCCTTAGAATTCTACTGCCTTAATTGAGAGGAATGCTACATAGCACTTTTGAAAGAATGGTTAATTTTTTCTGATTACATAAGTACTTTATATTCATCAAAAGAAAACTACAAAAAGTAAGGAAAAAAAGAAAGAAAATTGGGAAAACACTAGGAAGCACCAGGAAACAAAGAAAAATCACCCATATTCCCTGTCAGACACGACGGCTGCTTTTAACATTTGGTTGTTTGTGTAATCTCATATGTCCATTTTCCTTTAAAAATGGTTTCATATTGTGCATACTGGTTTCTTAGGAAGTTTCTTTCATTTTCTTCCCAGTTATAAAGGTAATACATGCTGATTATAGAAAAACCAAAAATCACAATCATAAAGAACATCAAAACCATCCCGTAATCCCATCCACCAAGAAGTAACCATTAAAAAGCAACTTCATTGAATTTGACATTTAGAAAGCCCAAAACCTTGCAACATGCCCCTAAGGCAAGAGTAAGATGTTTTCAGGAAAATGAAGGAGCTAATACTTTGCCATTATCCTGATTTAGAAATGAGGCTGATTTGTCTAGAATGAATGCCTCTGCATTTCAGTCTCCTTGTTTGTATATATGAGTTTCCAATTAACTTCACAAGAATATCTTCAGGATCAATATTAAAACATTGGTTGAGAATTTTGAGTGCTCTGAAAGAAATCTACACTCTCCAGGCCATGAGCCACACTCATTCAGCTGGAGGTCCTCCTGCCAGGCCAGGCCACACAGAATTGGGGCTACATGAGAACAGAATAAGGTGGTTTGGCTGGAGATCACCCTCTGGCTTTATCTGGGCCAGGGAATGGAAGGAGCTGACAAAGCAGAGCAGCATGTGCAAAATCACTGCTCCTCATGCAGTCAAAACCGTCCAAGTCACGTCCATGTGCAGGTGCTAAAGACTTCGGGAGGGAGACAGCTCTCTTTCCCAGGGCATTTATGTTGACTTTTTTCTGAAATTTTCTTATTTTGTTGCTATCTCTCTAAATTGCCTTGAAAATAGTCATCAGTATGGGGGAAGAGTGCAGCGTCTGACTTACATTTTTCTTAGGGATATGTATGGCTTGCCGACAAGAACTGTGTCGACACAGTGGCTTAACCAGTCAACTGGCAGCAATGAGACTGGAAGAGGAAAGTGTTTTGATGCTACAGAACAGGAAGTCTCAATGGGAACTTACAAGACAGGTGGCCCCTGTCTTGTAAGGGGCGCCTACAAGAGGCCCCTAGAAGCAAGCACTCAGGTATGTGCTAGCTTGCTTAAATGAAACAGAACCAATCAAACTGATGAGAACCTTAATCACACTCCTGACGTGTACCAACCCACTGTTGTCTCGTGTCACTCCCAGGCTCCTCAAGGCCTGCTCCTTCTCTTGCACATCCTTGTGGATATAGCGAATGGCACCACTGTTCACTCAGCTGTTCTCAGTCCAAATTCCTCAGCATCATTCTTGAACACTCCCCTATCCTCACTCCCCAAATCTAATTACCAAGTTTTGCTGATGCTGCTTTCTAAATATATCTCAATCCTCCACTTTTTTCCATCCCCAGTTTGTCCAAGCTACAGTCACCTGTTACCTGGCCCACTGCTACTGACTTCTCACTGGGGTCCCATTGCCATTCTTGTCATCCCCAACCTCAGCAATCCTTTGAAAACACAAATCTGACGGTGTTCCTCTTCTGCCAAGAACCCGCTAGTGTTTCTGCACATTTCTTTTAATCAAAGAGAAATTTCCATGCAGTAAAAATCACTCCATGGAGTATATGATTATGGAGATTTTCACACACACAGAGTGGTATAACCACCACAGCATTCAAAATATGGAACAGTTCTTTTGAGTAATTATGAATAAAACTGTTATAAAAACTCACATAGAGTCTTCTGTGTGAAAATAAGTTTTCATCTCACTTGGATGTGGTGTTTCTGGATTGTATGGTAAATATATATTTATCTTCATAAGTAACTGTGAAGCTATTTTTCAAAGTGGCTGCACCACTTACATCCCTATGCTGGTGGGATAAAGTCCAGACTCCACATTAGGTCTTCAGAGCCCTCTACCCCTAGCTCCTGCCTGCCTCTCCATCCACAGCTTTCTCTATTACAGCCCACCATTCCATGCTTTATCACCCAGTCTCACTCTGACTGCTTTCATCATTGTGATAAACTCTTCCTAATCCCCAGGACTCCCTATAGGCTCAGTCTTTTGCCCAAGACAACTGTGCATCCATCTTTACCTGAAGAACTTTTAATCTGACAAACTTGCTGGTTTAAACATCACCTCTGCCAGGAAGCTTTCCCTGAATCTCCATTAGGATCCCCCATGTATGGATATTTCCCTCATTTACTCACTCAACAAAGGTTTGATGAATAATAACCAGGATCTAAGTTCTGTTCCAGGCACAGGGGAGAAATCAGTGGATAAAATAAATTTAAATCCAGACTCCCATGGAGCTGGGAGATTAGAACATTGGGTGACAGCCAGCGCTATAAAAACCTAGAGCAGAACACGTGGTGTTGCTATTTTAGACAGGACAATCGGAGGACACCTCTGAGCAGAGGACATCTCTGGGAGAAGAAGTGTGAGTGAAATAAAGAAGGAGCTCTGCAAATAGCTGGGGGAAAGATCCTTCCAGGCAGAGTAACCAGCAAGGACCAAGATGTTAAGATAGGGACTTCCCTGGTGGTCCAGTGGTTAAGACTCCATGCCCCCAATGCAGGGAGCATGGGTTCCATTCCTGGTCTGGGAACTAAGATCCTGAGAGCTCCAAGACATAGCAAGGGAAAGAAAAAAAAAATTTAAGTTAAGCAGAGACATTACTTTGTCAACAAAGGTCTGTCTAGTCAAGGCTATGGTTTTCCCAGTAGTCATGTATGGATGTGAGAGTTGGACTATAAAGAAAGCTGAGCACTGAAGAACTGATGCTTTTGAACTGTGGTGTTGGAGAAGACTCTTGAGAGTCCCTTGGACTGCAAGGAGATCCAACCAGTCTATCCTAAAGGAGATCAGTCCTGGGTGTTCATTAGAAGGACTGATGTTGAAGCTGAAACTCCAATATTTTGGCCACCTGATACAAAGAGCTGACTCATTTGAAAAGACCCTGATGCTGGGAAAGATTGAGGGCAGGAGGAAAAGGGGATAACAGAAGATGAGATGGTTGGATGGCATCACCAACTCAATGGACAGGTTTGGGTAGACTCCAGCAGTTGGTGATGGACAGGGAGGCTTGGCATGCTATGGTTCATGGGGTCGTGAAGAGTCAGACACGACTGAGCGGTTGAACTGAACTGAAGACAGAAAAGAGGTTGGCATGAGAGGCTGACATGTTCGGGAAGCAGCCTGGAGACCCTTGATGGGAACCTAGAAAGGTAGGGAAGAGGCAAGGAAGATGAGGTTGCATCTCGGGGTGTTTGCATAATGCCCTGCACCCCATCAAAGCATCTGCCACACTGCATTGTTACTCCCGCTGAAGTTGCCTTTTCTCACCTGTATGCTCTTTGAGGCCAGGGATGGTGTTTGCTCTGTTTATTACTTGTTGCAAGTTCTTACACTGTGACTCCTGCATAGTAGATTCTTCTTCTTTTTTTTTATTTTTTGAAATATAGTTGGTTTACAATGTTGTGTTAATTTCTTCTATGCAGCAAAGTGACTCAGTTATACATAGATAAAGCTTTTTCCATTATGGTTTATCACAGGATAATTAATATAGTTCCCTGTGCTATATGGCAGAACCTTACTGTTTATCCATCCTATATATACTAGCTTGCATCTGCTAATCCCAAACTCGTAATCCTTCCCTCCCCCACCCCCTCACTCGGCAGCCACAAGCCTGTTCTCTATGTCTGTGAGTCTGTTTCTGTTTTGTAGATATATTGATTTGTATCATATTTCAGACTCCACACATAAGTGGTAGGTTCTTAAAAAATATTTAAATGAATGAATGAGTAGTTGGACTACTTCAGCGGCACAAAGTCTCTTGATTGAATGACAAATTCTCAAGAAGATGGCATGAGCCCATATTACCAGCAGAGAAAAGGAGGCTCAGATTACTGAAATGACTTTCCCAGAGGCAGAGGTGAGTAACGTGGCTGGAATTCAGCTTCCTCGTGATTATAGCTCCCTCTCACAATATCTGCTCACAATATCCGTCTTTCCTGAACCAAGAAGTAACAAATTCTCATACCCAAACATCATTCTGCTCATTCTCATTCTCTATGTCTGCTGACCTTGACTTTGAAAGAATATCTCTGGACCATTCCTTAGAGGTAGCGGGTCTTTTGTTTTTTTAAAGCAGTCTAGGAGCTCGCAAATGTTTCTTTCTTTCTTTCTTTCTTTTTTTGACCCACAGAACGATTAAAAAAACTGGGACACATGATCTTAAAAAACAAAATTTCTTGTTTATTTTGAAGAAGTCTAAAGCTTTGGCAGTGCTGGCTCTATAATGTCTGTGGAAAAACCCATCAGACTGAGGAGTGGCTGTCCCTTTATGCAGAAGCACATCTCCACTCTGCCGCAGCCCTCAATGCTCTTTGGTGCCTTGTGTCTGGTCCATTTCAAAAGTTTCGGTTACTTGCCTGGAAGGTGACAAAATGTGGTTTCCTGCCCCACAACACATGCTGCAAAGCTTCAACACTTTGGCCACCTGATGCGAAGAGCCAACTCTTTGGAAAAAACTATGCTGGCAAAGATGGAGGACAGTAGGAGAAGGGAGCGGCAGAGGATGAGATAGTTAGAGCTTCAGCAAACTGAGAGACAATGGAGGACAGGGAAGCCTGGCATGCTGCAGTCCATGGGGTCTCAGAGTTGGACATGACTGAGAGACTGAACAATAACAAAGCACAAGCTGTCGGATCCCACGGGGGAGGGGCTTTGAGAACCAGGGCCAGGCCTCTGCGTATTCTATTTCTCTTTCCAGCACATGTAGGTAGTTGAGTTCAGAACTGGATGATTAGGTAGAGTCGGCTAAAAATTGGGAAATCAGAAAAGAAAGGCGATGCCCCAAAGAGCTGCATGCAGCAGAAGATATTATGAGAAGGCTGCAGGGGAGCCCACGTCCCTCCACCCAGATCAGGGTGCCGGCCTTCAGGTCTTACCTGTCGATAAGCCCACATGGTTTACGATGCCAGCTGACAAAGCCCCTGCTTCCCCTTGACTATATAACTCAGTGCTCCAGCTGCTGTACACTGTCTAGATTACCATTCTATCAAAGACATCAATGTATATCAAGCAGTACCAACTCAAGTCATGGCCTGGCTTGGGAGAACTCCAGAAGAGAGCTGGAAGGAATTTTCCATGCCAAGTTATGTAATCCAGGGTCTACCACAAATCCTGGCACACAGTTGCTGAATAAATACTTGTTCAAGATGAATGAACCGCGTGTAAGTTACTTTTCCTCCCACCTCATCTATAAAGCGAGGGGCTTTCATTTAGCTACTCTTTAAGATGTTGTAGAGCTCAGACATCCTGTAGTTCTATGGATTTCTAAGTAGTTACGGGCAAAGTGGAGGTCAGCAATAAATACCAGGGTCTCATCCATTTCCTGGGCAGAGTAGAACAGATTTTAATGATGGCAGAAAAAGAATCAAGAAGGCTCTGATTTTCCACTGCTGAGCTGAGATAATGCCGTTAGTCACAACTGTGTTTCTCAGCCTTGGTGTTAGAGCACGTCGATCCAGAGTTTACACTCTGCATATGAGTGAAGTCTATTGGTTAAAAATGAATTCATCAGAAATTTGCCTCCAGGACTCTAGACATGTGGCTGGAATGGGTGTGATATACAGGTGAGGCCAGCCTGCACAGGCCGGCCAGGTGGCTGGGGCTGCCCGGCTGCTAGAATTTAAAGAGCCCTCTTGGGCCTCTTGCTGGATGATTTCCTTCTGTTAGCCTGCTTCAGTGCCTAAATCCCCACTATTGGTCACACCTTTGAGTTAAGGCCCTGAAAGATGGAGTCCAGATGCGCCAATAAGCAAAGAAGGATTTTAAATCAAAATATTTGCATTCATTACATTCATTACCACTTTGGAAGAGTAATTTTCTCCAACAACAATGATGATATTTGCCATCTATTATTGAGCACTGATCCTGTCCCAAGCCCTTTACACATGCTGAATGCTTTTTATTTTCATCCACACAACCCCCTCTGTGACAAGTACTATATTTAGCTCTGTTTATAGGCTTGGCAAGAGCCAGAGGTCATACAAGCCTGAGTGAAGTCAAAACCAGATTCTAGATTTTTTTTTTCTCTCTCTCTCAGGATAGAACTGACACAGCACAGCGTGCAACCTCAATGCACAGCTGGGTCCATGTTTCCATATGCACACCCTTACACAACCATCACTCAGACTGAGACAGAGAACATTTCCAGCACCCCGGGAGGCTCTTCTCCTGGCATGTCCCCTCACCCAGAGGAACACCTGGGTCTTCCCAGGCATGCCCTCCTAGTCAGTCCCTCAGCTCCCCTCCTCTGCAAAGGATTCAGAACCTGAAAATCTACCTGTTTGGCTATGTGAAGGGAGGTGGTGGCCCAGGCACACTCACGTGGAGGGAAACGATCCAAAAACAAGAATCTTGGGAGGGGGCAGGGTACTGAGGTAGCAGGAGGGAGCTGTCCCTGGGGAGAGGTGAGGGCTTGTCCTCAGGTGCCCGTGTCCCCCACAGCACACCCGCTGCCTGTTCGGCTGGGACAGCATCTCCAGAGCACGAGGACCTAAGCGTGCAGAGACTGTCGCAGGAGTACAGGTCCCGCGTATCAAGCAGTGCTGGTCTCTCCCACTGCCGGGAATCCCAGTCTCTAACAAGAAACAGAATGCTGACAAGTGAAAGGGAGATGTGTTTGCTGGCACAGAGTCCACGGGGTGGGAAGACAGGCCAATGCGGGGCTCCCACAGGAAGTTTCAAACCCACTTTATAATTCTTAGTTTAGCTATCATCAACTCTTCCCAGATCCAAGGCTGTGTTTTCACTTTGCTGTGTTTAAATCCAGCTTCTCCCTCCTATTGTCTTTCTGACTGCCCTACAGATCAAGATGCTAGTTTGGAATTGTATAACCTCCTTGGGCTTCTGCACAGCCCTGATAGCATCCTCTATGAGACAGCTCTTCTGCCAGCTGTCTGTGTTGACTGGCAGCTTGTATTTGATTATTCTTATCAGTTCTTCTTTAACGATGCATCACCCAATCTCCAGATCTGAAGTCCTAAATAGTTGGCAGGCATTAGAAGACACACCTCAGGGAAACCTGGTAACTTAAACTGCAGGGCAACTGAAGATAAAGAGCTGTATATGTAGGTTTTTGCTGATGGAAAATGAGGAATGAAATTTCACAAAAGGATGAAAGGCTGAAGAAAGAGGGAAGGCAAGGTGCGGAAAGGAGAATGAAGGGTGGTAGGAGAGGGGGAGAGGGAAAAGGGAAAAGGACGAAATAAAGAGCATGAGAGGGAGAAGGATGAAGGCAATAGAGAGAAGGTGTGGGGGGAGGCAGGAAGGGAAATATTGAGAACAAGGTGAGGAGGGAGATGGCAGATGTAGTTCAGACTTTTGGAAGATAGGAGAGGAGTCTGTTACAAGACTCCTCTTGTTATTGTTGTTAATTGTTTACAATACCTGAGTAGCTGAACACTACCAGGCATCTAAGTAAATGGATGCTTATAGAAAACTAGATGCCAAACATGGCAAATATTAAATATTCTGCCCTGTGATGTCCATAAATGCACTCACACTTAACAGATAATGGGGTCATTATGCAGATAGATCAGGAAATACATTTGGCCCTTGTCAGTCACATCCCATTTTACATAGCTGCTGCTGCTGCTGCTGCTAAGTCGCTTCAGTCATGTCCGACTCTGTGCCCATAGATGGCAGCTCACCAGGCTCCCCCGTCCCTAGGATTCTCCAGGCAAGAACACTGGAATGGGTTGCCATTTCATAGCTGAGAGGTTATAAAAAGAGAGAGAGAGAGGGAAATAGAAACAGAAGGGCTGTGCACTCTTTTCTTTACAAATTCAGCTGGAGAGATTTCTTCAGCTCTAACCACCCATGCTACAACTGGACATGCTGCATTTCCAGAACATTCCATTAAAGGAATCTGGGAAGAATGTAATACATCTTGAAAAAATTTCTGTCTAAGCCATTTAAAATTTTTGTGTCATGTCTATTGGGAGTAAAGTGCTATTTGCTCAGTCATGTCCAACTCTTTGCAATCCCATAGACTGTAGCCCCCTAAGTTCCTCTGTCCGTGAAATTTTCCTGGCAAGGATACTGGAGTGGGTAGCCATTCCCTTCTCCAGGGGATCTTCCTGACCCAGAGATCGAACCCCGATCTACCACATTATGGGCAGATTCTTTACTGTCGGAGGCACCAGGGAAGCCCTATAGGGAGTAAGTGAAAGTAGCTCGTGTCTGACTCTTTGCAACCCCATGGGCTGTGCAGTCCTTGGAATTCTCCAGGCCAGAATACTGGAGCAGGTAGCCTTTCCCTTCTCCAGTATATCTTCCCGACTCAGGAATTGAACCAGAGTCTCCTGCACAGGAGGCGGATTCTTTGCCAGTTGAGCTACTAGGGAAGCCCCAGTAGGGAGTAAGTTCAGTTCAGTTCAGTTCAGTCCCTCAATCGTGTCTGACTCTTTGCGACCCCATGAATCGCAGCACGCCAGGCCTCCTTGTTCATCACCATCTCTCGGAGTTCACTCAGACTCCACGTCCATCGAGTCCGTGATGCCATCCAGCCATCTCATCCTCTGTCGTCCCCTTCTCCTCCTGCCCCCAATCCTCCCAGCATCAGAGTCTTTTCCAGTGAGTCAACTCTTCACATGAGGTGGCCAAAGTACTGGAGTTTCAACTTTAGCATCATTCCTTCCAAAGAACACCCAGGACTGATCTCCTTCAGAATGGACTGGTTGGATCTCCTTGCAGTCCAAGGGACTCTCAAGAGTCTTCTCCAACACCACAGTTCAAAAGCATCAATTCTTCAGGAGTAAACTCTCTGTTAAAACTGAGCTCCCCAGAATGGTGCATCCCTCCCCTTCTCCTCCATGAATTCTACAGGACCCAGCTTTTCTTGCATGAGTTTGTTTTCAAAGTTACAGAAGGCCTCGGAGATCTGCTAAATGGTGGATCTGTTTGGTTGTTTTGAGGGCAACAAAACATTTTACATTTTAGCATTCATTTACCATTCAGTAATGTCCCTTGCTAGTTAAAAGACTGCTACAGTTCAGAAAGTTAAAATTCTACCGATAAATTCATTTTGAAGCATATAAAAATAACGGTTCAAATGTATAATGATATTCTACTTGCATTTTTCCTACATGTGTAAGTATAGTGCTGATATCATATAAAAATAAAATTCTGAATCTAGTTATCTAAATTTAATTCTTAGAAAATCTGTTTAAAGAAAGCGTCTTAAGTGAACTAGAAACACTAGAAATTACATGCCTTTAGTTTCAGTACTTCCTCATCCACTGAATGAGTGTTATTTTTTGGGTAATTCATATATTTATTATTCATTATTCATTTCAGAAATATTTTGTTGAACTTAGTATGTGCCAGAGTCTACTAATATCTGAAGATGTGGCGAGGAAAGGCTCATTCCATACTTCCATACTGATGCACAGAAATGATGAGATATAATCGATGGCTATTGGTATTTATTTCATATATTTATTTTTAAAAATAATTAATTTTTGGCTACCCTATGCTAGGTCTTTACTGCACTCAGGCTTTCTCTAGCTGTGGGTGGGGGCTGCTCTTCGTTGTGATGCTGGAGCATCTCTCGTTGCAGAGCTCAGGCTCTAGGCTGCGTGGGTTCAGTCGTTGTGATGCATGGGCTTAGCTGCTCAGCAGCACGTGCAGTCTTCTCGGACCGGGGATCTAATGTGTGTCCCCTGCATTGGCAGGCTGATTCTGACCCACTGCGCCACCAGATGACTTCCTTATGAAGTCATCCGTACTTCCTCATAGAATGTAACTAACTGTACCTAATTATTTCAACACTTACGTATATAATATCGGTCTCTTCCCACTAAACTATTAACCTTACAAGAGAAATGACTGTGCCATCATTCACCTTTCTCCCTTCCAAAACTTGACACACGGTATTTACTCAGGGTCTTCTCTAGTGGCTCAGTGGTAAAGAACCCATCTGCTAATGCAGGACATTTGTGTTTGATCCCTGGGTCATGAGGATCCCCTGGAGAAGGAAATGGCAACCCACTCCAGTAGTCTTGCCAGGAAATCCCAGGGACAGAGAAGACTGGAGAACTACAGTCCAAGGGGCTGCAAAAGAGTCAGACACTACTTAGTGACTAAACAACATTTACTCAGCAAATAGTCATCCAATGTATACATTTATCATAAGTTAACATTTAGACAGCACTTAAATCCATTATATCATTTAATCTTGATAACAACCCTGTGAGGCAGGTCCTCTTCTCCCCACTTTACAGTTGGGGAAACAGAAAAAGAGAAGTGAAGGGACTTGCCACAGGTCACATAGCATAACTGAAATTCAAATCCAGGCAGTTGTCTGGTGCTAGAATCTGTCTACTTATCCACTATTCTCTATTGTCTATGAATGTATCAGTGAATAAATGAATTCGTGAATGAATAAATGGGTTTAAGTAGTTTACAGGCTCTGGACTATAGGATCACTAATTGTGATATGAAGATGTTGGACTATTCCACCCAAAGTTTAGTACAAGTTCTTTTAGCAGTTATTAGATTATCATCAAGCAGCCTCCATTTGTTATTGAAAATGTGCTATCTGCTGTTCAGGAATGCCTGAGAATGGCACCCCACTCCAGCACTCTTGCTTGGAAAATCCCATGGACGGAGGAGCCTGATGGGCCACAGTCCATGGGGTCACTAAGAGTCGGACATGACTGAGCGACTTCCCTTTCACTTTTCACTTTCATGCCTTGGAGAAGGCAGTGGCAACCCACTCCAGTGTTCTTGCCTGGAGAATCCCAGGGACTGGGGAGCCTGATGGGCTGCCGTCTATGGGGTCACACAGAGTCAGACAGGACTGAAGCGACTTAGCAGCAGCAGCAGCAGTGGCCTGTATGCTCTCTACTATGCTTGTGCATTTCTTTTCCCTCTGCTTGAGCTGTATCATTCCCAAACCTGTTTGTGCCTTTTGTACTTAATCTAAGCACATAATTGAATTAAAAATTATGTAAATGTATAGAATATAACTGGAAGAAGAAGTAAAGCTGTTGTTTCTATGAAAACTATCCTGATGTAGATATGCAAGAATGAGTCCTATCTGTATGTCAATTTTTAAAAATAAACAGTGAATTTATTTTCACTATTTCCGCATTTTATTTTAATGCTGAAAAGGCAAGTTAAAAGCTTTGGAAATATTTTTTAAAGGCAAGAAGTTTCATTTGAAAGTTGCTTCCAAATAATGTGTGGAAGAGATGATGAAGATGGTACAAGAATTGTAAAACATCCTGAAGGACTTTTCACTCAGATCCCTTTCCCTGTGGCTTTCAGTTCAGTTCAGTGGCTCAGTCATGTCCGACTGTTTGTGACCCAATGTGCTGCAGCATGCCAGGCTTCCCTGTCCATCAGCAACTCCCAGAGCTTGCCCAAACTTATGTCCTGAGACTAGTGGCCTGTGTGCCTCTCTGCTATGTTTTTGCATTTCTTTTCCCTCCACTTGAGTTGTATCATTCCCAAACCTGTTTGTGCCTTTTGTACTTACTCTAAGAACATAATTGAATTAAAAATTATCATGTTGGTGATGCCATCCAACCATCTCATCCTCTGTTGTCCCCTTCTCCTCCTGCCTTCAATCTTTCCCAGCATCAGGGTCTTTTCCAATGAGTCAGACCTTCACATCGGGTGGCCAAAGTTTTGGAGCTTCAGCATCAGTCCTTCCAATGAATATTCAGGACTGATTTTTTTTTTTAGGAATAACTGGTTTGATCTTCTTGCTGTCAAGGGACTCTCAAGAGTCTTCTCCAACACCACAGTTCAAAAGCATCAATTCTTTAGCACTCAGCTTTCTTTATGATCCAACTCTCACATCCATTCATGACTACTGGAAAAATCATATATAGATTTGATTAGAAGGACCGTTTCAGTAAAGTAATGTCTCTGGTTTTTAATATGCTGTCTAGGTTTGTCATTGCTTTTCTTCCAAGGAGCAAGCATCTTTTAATTTCATGGCTGCAGTTACCATCTGCAGTGATTTTGAAACCCAAGAAAGCCTATGGCTTTAGATTCTCACATAGAGAAAGCACTCAAGGACATTAGACTGTAAAGAATCTCAGTCAAGAAACCCATTTTCCTAGATATACATTTACGTTAAAAGGTAAGGGACTGAATGTGCATTTATACATTTTAAGATAAAATGAAGCACTTTGAAATGTATCCCATAGGGTTAATAGAAGCTTGTGCCTTCAAAGAAGTCCTTGAGTGTACCTTACCGAACAGCAGATAAGGAAATGGCTTATTAAAAATCCCTCTTTTTTTTCTGTATTCTAGCTTTATTTTTTAATTTTTTAAAATTTATTTATTTTAATTGGAGGCTAATTACTTTACAATATTGTAATGGTTTTTGCCATACATTGACATGATCAGCCATGGGTGTACATGTGTTCCCCATCCTGAACCCCCTCCCACCTCCCTCCCCATCCCACCCCTCAGGGTCATCCCACTGCACCAGCCCTGAGCACCCTGTCTCATGCATCGAACCTGGACTGGTGGTCTGTTTCGCATATGATAATATACATGTTTCAGTGCTATTCTCTCAAATCATCCCACCCTCGCCTTCTCCCAGAGTCCAACAGACTGTTCTTTACATCTGTGTCTCTTTTGCTGTCTCACATACAGGGTTATCATTACGATCTTTCTAAGTTCCATATATATGCGTTAGTATACTGTATTGGTGCTTTTATTTTTGGCTTACTTCACTCTGTATAATAGACTCCAGTTTCATCCACCTCATTAGAACTGATTCAAATGTATTCTTTTTAATGGCTGAGTAATACTCCATTGTGTATATGTACCCCAGCTTTCTTATCCATTTGTCTGCTGATGGACATTTGCTTCCACGTCCTAGCTATTATAAACAGTGCTGCAATGAACATTGGGGTACTCATGTCTCTTTCAGTTCTGGTTTCCTCGGTGTATATGCCCAGCAGTGGGATTGCTGGGTCATATGGCAGTTGTATTTCCAGTTTTTTAAGGAATCTCCACACTGTTCTCCATAGTGGCTGTACTAGTTTGCATTCCCACCAACAGTGTAAGAGGGTTCCCTTTTCTCCACACCCTCTCCAGCATTTATTGCTTGTAGACTTTTGGATAGCAGCTATTCTGACCGGCATGAGATGGTACCTCACTGTGGTCTTGATTTGCATTTCTCTGATAATGAGTGATGAGCATCTTGTCATGTGTTTGTTAGCCATCTGTATGTCTTCTTTGGAGAAATGTCTGTTTAGTTCTTTAGTCCATTTTTTGATTGGGTCGCTTATTTTTCTGGAATTGAGCTGTAAAAGCTGCTTGTATATTTTTGAGATTAATTCTTTGCCAGTTGCTTCATTTGCTATTATTTTCTCCCATTCTGAAGGCTGTCTTTTCACATTGCTTATAGTTTAAAACCCCTCTGTTTTTAATGTGCCTTTGCTAATTGAGCAAGTTGGGGTTTTTTTTTCTTCTTTTTCTTTCTTTAATTGCATATCCTCCAAGCTTCATGTAGCCTAGGTAATCTATAACCAGATTTCTTAATCACCTCTATAGATAAAGTCTTCCACATATGGGTCTCTACAGTAATGGGGGTATACGGTGGGCAGGGGCTTAAGTTGTTTTTCAGAAACTGAAGTCAGCTCCTGCCCAATTCAAACAGGTCAAAACTGGTTGGGTCCACCAACTCCAAAGTTGGGTTTGCACCAGTGGTTGATGGGTGACCTTTTGATGTCAAAGGGATTAAAAACTCCACCTTCAGGTCATGCTGAGCACCTCCAGTTTTGAACATGCATTTCATGAAGACATGCAGAACACTGGTTCACCTTTTCCTCACCTCCAGTCCCCTTTCTTGCCTAAGACCTCCAGGCTCATTTATCCCATAAGCATATCAAACCCTTCACCTCTGGGGAGGCGGATCTGAGTCTTGCCCTCCTGCCTTCTAGCCTGACTGTCTTGAGGATAAACTCTTGGTTACAACCCTGGTCCTGTCAGCTTTTGGTTTGCCTGGTTCACTAACAACTTTAGGCATGTATGTATCATTCTCTAGGATTCCCCTATTCAATCAACATTTGAGTAGGTGCACATTGATTGCAAGAAACTTCTTCAAAATCTGTGTCTCATCCTGAAGTGTACATGAAATTAGCACCCCATTCTGTGGTAGATATTAATACTGCTCACAAAATATTTCCAGTTCTTCTGGACACATAGTAGGATTGCACTATCCTGCCCCTCTTTGAAGATAAGTGGGGCTCTCTAACACGCTTTGGCCAGTGAGGTGTGTGTGGGCATGACATGGGCCATTCCAGATGGCTGTGTGTGTGTTGGAGAGGGTTCTCACTCATGTCCAACTCTTTGTGACCCCATGGACTGTAGCTTACCAGGCTTCTCCGTCCATGGAATCCTTCAGGCAAGAATAATGGAGTGGGTTGTCTTTCCCTTCTCCAGGGGATCTTTCCAACCCAGGGATCGAACCCACAGCTCCTGAGCATGTCCTGCATTGCAAACTGATTCTTTACCACTGAGCCATGGGGAAAGCCCTCTAGACAACTTTGTTAATACCTAATCATGATTTGCTATAGTTGTCTTTTCCTCCCCCTAAGACAACAGGCAAAGTTCTACAGAGATCCTATAATGAAAACATAAAACACAGGCCCCAGCTGACTGTCATGGATATGTTCCGTGAGTGAAAAATAAGCTTTTTGCTTTAAGTCACCAAGATTGGAAATTGTTTGTTATCATAGCATAATCTGAACTATCTTGAGTAATACATATTCCATGATGCATCTGTATTCATGTAAATTTGTAAATAACCTCCCTCCAAATCTGAAGATACACCGAGCACCGTAGAGAGACACACCACCTTGATTTAGTGATTTTGTGGGCTGTCTCCACTTTTTCCCCATATGAAAAGCATACAATCAGAGCCTTTAGGATCCCTTCAAATGCTGATATTAGGTCATTCTGTGTATGAGGAGAGAACAGGCACCCCATGAATGTTGTGCCTATGTCACTTAACTAAATGAAATAAAATTAATTTGATTGGAGAGCTGTTATATCTGATTGTGGAGCAATTGATTAGATTTCCATAGAGTCAATCTGATTTCATTGTTATTGTTCCAGTTGTCTTAAATAAGGGAATTAGATTGCACAGTGATCCAACTGATTCGTTTTGGCACTTGGCCTGCCAAGTGTTGGCCCTGTGTCCAGCACCACTGTTTGACCCTGGGACAGGATGTGTCGTTAATTCACTTGAATGTTGAATTCAGGCATTTTTTTTCCTTCAAGCTGCTATGTGTCAAGTACTGTCATATACTGAAAAATATTCATCAGCTGTAAATATTTAAAATGTACAATCTCCCCTGTATACACGCCACACCAAAAGGTCTAAACATTGTACAATGCTATAAACTTTGACTGGGTCAAGCTTCCATTTTAAACTCTTTGTAGGCCTTTGTTCCCTGTAGGGCTTCATTCCAACATTGCATAAGGATCAAAATGGATTGTTCCTGCCCCTTAAAAACAATTGATTAGAATTCATTGATTTAAAATAAAACTACTTATGCAATGTTGAAAGAATAGACTCTAGGCTTCAGAGGACCAGTGACTTGTCTGCTCTATACAATACTGTGTACAACCAAACAATGCTTGAGTTTGTTGTTAACAATATTGGATGACTACATGAATGAATAATTAACTAATGATTGAAGAGTCCCAATATTTCCTTATTTCAGTTGTTTTTCAGTGAAGCAACGTAACTTCTGAACATGTGAAGCAATGTAACTTCATGATTAAGTGCTTTGGCTTTGCAGTTTGTCAAGTCTGAATTTGATTTCTGATTTTGCCATAGTTGCAAATTGCATTTTCCAAAGATGGTCACAATAATACCTCCCACTCCACATAGTCTTTTGCAATATGAACTTGACACTCCCTCATAATGAGGTAGCCAATGTCTCCACTCTATTGAATCTGTGTAACCTTATGACTGGTTTGAGCAATATAATTTAGCAGAAGTGATGATGCACCAGCTACAGACATAACCCTTAACTGGCTTGGCAGCTTCTGTTTCCTGCCTGTTGGAAGCCAGCCACCATATAAAAAGCACAGTCCTTTGAAACATCAAGGTTCTGATTGAATTCTTGCATAGATAATGAAAACACAGAGAAGGAATACATTTTGGGAGAAAATTGGATGGATTCATTATCAAGCATGTTGAATATGCCTTGCCTTTGGGACTCATCATTTTAGCAGGGGTTGACTATATAGGTTTGAAACTCAAAAGAGAGATATAAGCTGGAAATATAAATTTGAGAGTCAACAGCAAATAGATGGTAACTGAAAACATGAACACAACTGAGAGTATCTTTTTATAAAAGCATATTGGATGAGAAAAGTAAGTGGTCCCGGGGCATAAATATGAGGAACAGAATTATTTAAGAAAAGAGCAGGGAAAGAACAACGAAAAGAGATGAGGAATGGAGGTACAGAAGGGTAGGTGCAAACCCAGGAGAGTTCTGTACCATAGACACTGGAAGGGGACTTCAAGCAAGAAGGTGTAGGGATGTCCCTGGTCATCCAGGGACTAAGACTCCACACTCCCAATGTAGGAGGCCCAGGTTCAATCTCTGATCAGGAGGTAAGATCTCACGTGCCTTGGGACGACTAAGCCCACACACCACAACCACAGAGCCAACACCACAGCTAGACCTGGCTCAGCCAGATCAAGAAATTAACTAAAGTATGTACTTTCTGGAAAAAGTCTTTCTTCTTTAAAAAAAAAAAAAATAGTATGGAGGAAGTTCCTTGGTGGTTTAGTCACTAGGATTTGGTGCTTTCACTTCTGTGGCCTGGGTCCAACACTTGGTAAGAGAATTAAGATCCTACAAGCTGTGAGGTATGGCCAATAAATGAACAGATAAAAATTAAAAAACAGTATGGATTTAATGTAACAACAAATGGTACCAAGTTGAAAGTCCGCACACTGACTCCTCATCATCAGGCTTTCTGATGCCACGTGCCACATGAAGAGGCTCTGGAGCATTGTCTGTATTCAGTCCAAGTAATCAGACTCAGTTAAGTCGTGAAACACATCAGTTTGCATGAATCTACTCTTTCTGCAAAGAGAGCTGAATATGGAGAAGCAAAGTGGGGAGAAGGAACGTTTGAAGGGCGAGCCTGCAGAAACCAGCTCCAGTGATGTTCAACAGGGCTTTGGGCTGTGAAGATGCTAAAGCAACAGACAGACTAGTGAGAAAAAGAGCAGCCAGACTCAGGCTGGCTTCTGTGGGGCCTCCAAGTACCCCCACAGACAGCTGAGATGGTACTGAATTCAGTAGACAGTGACTGGTGCAGGAAGCTGAGGGACTGCACTTTCTTGACTAGTACAAGATTTTTCAGCTACTGTAACTGGTGACAATTTCCAAAAGAGATGCAGAATTTACAAAGTCTTCCCAGTTAATATCTCTCTTCCACAACTTTCTTCCGAGAGAGGAAAAGGAATTAATGATTTCATATCTCCTTGGGCTAAATCGTGGCAAGGAAAGGTTGAAGAATTTCCCAAAGTCCTAAGCAGAAGCAATCTTAAGACTTCCATGAATTGCTAAATAATTTGGAGACGACCTCCCGATACATAAGTCATCTACAGTTTTTAAAGTACTCTCCTATTTCATGCTTGTGACAACCCTGGAAGGAAAACAAGGCAAGTCACTTCCACTTTACAGATGAGGGAGTTTGACTTAACCAGTTCCTATCACTGAAAGTGGCAGAGCCAAAGTAGAATTTTCATTTTTTTCTCTCCTAGTCTTCTGGTGAATTCTGTGGTTGAGATAAAGCACAATGTAGCTTGATCTTCCAAAGCTGGGGCTTGCACAATTACTTGGCTTGCACAGTTTCTGTGCCTGCAAAGTTCATGGAAAATAACCAAGAAAACACATTCTGGGATAGCCTGGGACTTCAAGGTCAAGAGAAATATTCAGTGCTGTTTTAACCAAGTTGTTTGACAGCTAATTTGAGTTGCTGAGAACATGATGATATGCAAATATCATCCTGCAGTTTGATTATTAGCATTGATTATTAACAAATATTTCTTTATAAACCAAGTTTTCCCAGTCTGGTACAAGAGTGGCCTGCGGGCTCAAGAGAGTGTTCCTAAGAAAATGGCCAAAGTGTTTCCTTTCTGTGTGTCCCCTTGAAACTAACAAGACCTCCTCCTCGAAACTGAAATATAATGCAACGCAACTACGTGCAGTTGTTTTTCACTCCTTTCCCCCTTGTCTTTAACAGAGACCAGAGTTTTGGCATCTTTATTGTGTCATTGATTTCAGATATGTTCTAAACACAGAGTAAGGAGGTCTTCAAGGCTACGGATGACTGACCAGCTAAGTTTCTTGTGTTTGGAGAATCTTGGGAAGATAAATAAATCATTGAAACTTTCATTATGAAAACCACCACTTGACCATGGTGGTGCTTCTCCTGGGAAAGCAATGGAGATTTATGGCAGGATGAAGGGGACAGCCGGGAAAGCAGTCCCCACCAGGAGCTGACTCCCACTGTGGACGGAACTGATGGAAGCATTCAGCTGAACTCCAAGCAGGCCCCTGTTCTCTGTCTTCTCTGACCGACCCCCCCACCCACCCGCCTTGGCAGTTTTTTTTTTCTTTCTTAGTAAAGTTGTGACCTAAAGATACTTCCTTCACTTATGTAATCAGTACTGGATGGTGGTGAGGAGGCAGTGGCCAAGGGCAGTCAATTGATCATGCTTTGGCCAACACACTCAAACCCTGCTGTGTGATCCCCAGGGCTTCCCACTACCCTGTCTGCCCCTAAAGTGACTGTCTTCCCTGGTGGCCCAATGGTTAAGACGCCATGGTCCCAATGCAGGCCACCCGGTTTAATCCCTGATCAGGAAACTAGATCCCATATGCCTCAATGAAAGGTTCTGCATGCCACAGCTAAGACCTGGCACAGCCCAAAAAAGTACTGCCTGTCTTCTCCCAGGACTCCTTTGTACCCCAGTTATAGCCTTAAGACGAATGAAACTGAAAGGGGTTTTCTTGTTCTTTAGGAATTCCCACCTGGAGCAGTACCCAACCTTCCATGCCCCTTGTTCCTGTTCCCTCCCTGGATTCCAAGGCCATCTGTGAACAATGCTTATGAAGATCTCAGAGGTCACTGACAAAAATCAAAGAAATTTGTATGCAAACTAATTATTAAATGCCATTTAGGAATTACTGTTAACTTTGCTTGTTAATGCCATGGTGGTTATCTAATTTTTTAAATGTATGCAAGTTGGACATACACTTAGAGATGAAATGGCATAATGTCTGAAATTGCTTTTAAAATAAAGGAGGAAGGGGTAGGTCAGTTAGGATCTTATTTGGAGACAGAATCCATTCCACATATTGTTAACAGAGAATTTAACAGAAAGAAGTATTAACCAGGTCACGGGAAGGCAAAAAGAGAACCTAAGATATCATTAAAGTAGCAATTGAAGGAAGTAGTTACTGCCCTACGGCTGGGGAATAAAGGGAAGTGGTTGCACTTGGCAACCTAAAGACTTGACAAAAGGTCCCTACTCGGCTGGAACACAGACCTCTGAGAGGATTTCTAGTGTCTGAGCTCAAGAAGGGGTGCTAAAGTCACTCCCCATCTCCGAGCACTCTGGCAACTGGGGCTGATGCCTTTGAAGAGGGCCACAAGGCTGGTTGTGTGAATGTTAGAGAAACTGCACCTAAATACTGCTGTCCGTCTGGAAAGGGGCTACTGCTCAGGAGATGGCGGTGGTGTTGACAGCAAGCCAACAGGAAGAGGCAAGCCCCTTCCTCCTCCACCCTCAACACTGTGGCCAACAGGGAGCCAACTGGTAAAGCAGAGACGAGGTCTGAAGAGTCCCAGATTCCTAACGAGGACTTAAAAGGTGGGCCTGGAGCTGAGGTAATAGCCTAACAACTAGCATGAGGGAGATGCATCAAAGGAGACAGGCAAGCAGAGACGAATCATTGAGACTCAGTGGTGCATTCGTGAGGGTTGACATATTGTTCTCTACGCTTCTGTATATATTCAAAATTTTTCTCTAATATAAATAATATAATGAAAAAAAGGAGCTGGAAGTTTCACTTTGAAAAACCTTCTTTTAAGCAGACTCACAGACATGAAGAAGAGAGCTGTTGTTGCCAAGACAGAGGGGAGAGGGGAAGACATGGATTTGGAGTTTGGGATTAGCAAATGCAAGCTATTATATACATATATAATTGAAATCACTTTGCTGTACACAAGAAAATGTGTATACACAGTTTATACCACATTGTAAATCAATTATACTTCAATAAAACAAAGAAAAACTGTTCATATCATTATCATTTTATGGAAAACATCAAAATAGCCTTAATGAAAAATTTAAAAAAAATTGTCTATCTACAATTATGTCATCCCCAAAAAACCCCAAATTTTCTGTTTTTTCAACAGCATTTTCAAGCAATTTCAAACAGCATTTTCAAGATGTGGTTTATTAAGAATCTCAAATCCCAGGGGTCACTGGCCTCCTCAGTACACTGAGAGTTTTGTTTTAACCATCCTCACCCTTTCTCTATCTATAGTCAAATTTCTGCTTTAAGACAAAGTGAGTTATCAGTCTCTTATCTCCATCTAATGATATGACCTAAAGATAGATAGATGATAGATAGACAGATAGATAGGTGATAGATATTCCTTTAACTTTTCTCTATATATCTTTTCTTTCCCTCTCATCATTCCTGCCCCCTTTTGAATTTTCTCCACTTAGTCCATGGACATACTGTAATCCACAGGGTTTAGTAGAATCACAAACAAAGGCTATAACTGGACATGACCAGTTAGCCCAAATGGTGCTCTCTGTGTCTCCCAGTTCGAGGTGGGGCATTTTATTCTTTTCAGGGTACAGGTTACCTCTCAGGCCCAAAGTGGAAATGGTCATAACACGATTAGATGGCAACTGGAAGAATATGAAGGATTCTATGCAGGCTTCTACATGTTGAATTTGAACAGTGTATTCTCTGCAGCCAAAGATGGAGAAGCTCTATACAGTCAACAAAAACAAGACCAGGAGCTGACTGTGGCTCAGATCATGAACTCCTTATTACCAAATTCAGACTCAAATTGAAGAAAGTAGGGAAAACCACTAGACCATTCAAGTATGACCTAAATCAAAAATCCCTTCTGATTATACAGTAGAAGTGAGAAATAGATTTAAGAGCCTAGATCTGACAGATACACTGCCTGATGAACTATGGAATGAGGTTCGTGACATTGTACAGGAGACAGGGATCAAGACCATCCCCATGGAAAAGAAATGCAAAAAAGCAAAATGGCTCTCTGGGGAGGCCTTACAAATAGCTGTGAAAAGAAGAGAGGTGAAAAGCAAAGGAGAAAAGGAAAGAAATAAGCGTCTGAATGCAGAGTTCCAAAGAATAGCAAGAAGAGATAAGAAAGCCTTCTTCAGCGATCAATGCAAAGAAATAGAGGAAAAGAACAGAATGGGAAAGACTAGAGATCTCTTCAAGAAAGTTAGAGATACCAAGGGAACATTTCATGCAAAGATGGGCTCGATAAAGGACAGAAGTGGTCTGGACCTAACAGAAGCAGAAGATATCTTAATATTCTTAATATTAAGAAGAGGTGGCAAGAATACATGGAAGAACTGTACAAAAAAGATCTTCATGACCCAGATAATCATGATGATGTGATCACTAATCTAGAGCCAGACATCTTGGAATGTGAAGTCAAGTGGGCCTTAGAAAACATCACTGTGAACAAAGCTAGTGGAGGTGATGGAATTCCAGTGGAGCTATTTCAAATCCTGAGAGATGATGCTGTGAGAGTGCTGCACTCAGTATGCCAGCAAATTTGGAAAACTCAGCAGTGGCCACAGGACTGGAAAAGGTCAGTTTTCATTCCAGTTCCAAAGAAAGGCAATGCCAAAGAATGCTCAAACTACCGCACAATTGCACTCATCTCACATGCTAGTAAAGCAATGCTCAAAATTCTCCAAGCCAGGCTTCAGCAATACGTGAAGCGTGAACTCCCTGATGTTCAAGCTGGTTTTAGAAAAGGCAAAGGAACCAGAGATCAAATTGCCAACATCCGCTGGATCATGGAAAAAGCAAGAGAGTTCCAGAAAAAATCTATTTCTGCTTTATTGACTATGCCAAAGCCTTTGACTGTGTGGATCACAATAAACTGTGGAAAATTCTGAAAGAGATGGGAATACCAGACCACCTGACCTGCCTCTTGAGAAATCTGTATGCAGGTCAGGAAGCAACAGTTAGAACTGGACATGGAACAACAGACTGGTTCCAAATAGGAAAAGGAGTATGTCAAGGCTGTATATTGTCACCCTGATTATTTAACTTCTATGCAGAGTACATCATAAGAAACGCTGGACTGGAAGAAACACAAGCTGGAATCAAGATTGCCGGGAGAAATATCAATATCCTCAGATACGCAGATGACACCACCCTTATGGCAGAAAGTGAAGAGGAGCTAAGAGCCTCTTGATGCAAATGAAAGAGGAGAGTGAAAAAGTTGGCTTAAAGCTCAACATTCAGAAAACAAAGATCATGGCATCCGGTCCCATCACTTCATGGGAAATAGATGGAGAAACAGTGGAAACAGTGTCAGACTTTATTTTGAGGGACTCCAAAATCACTTCAGATGATGATTGCAGCCATGAAATTAAAAGATGCTTACTCCTTGAAAGAAAAGTTATGACCAACCTAGATAGTATATTCAAAAGCAGAGACATTATTTTGCCGACTAAGGTCCGTCTAGTCAAGGCTATGGTTTTTCCTGTGGTCATGTATGGATGTGAGAGTTGGACTGTGAAGAAGGCTGAGCGCCCAAGAACTGATGCTTTTGAACTGTGGTGTTGGAGAAGACTCTTGAGAGTCCCTTGGACTGCAAGGAGATCCAACCAGTCCATTCTGAAGGAGATCAACTCTGGGATTTCTTTGGAAGGAATGATGCTAAAGCTGAAACTCCAGGACTTTGAGCACCTCATGTGAAGAGTTGACTTATTGGAAAAGACTCTGATGCTGGGAGGGATTGGTGGCAGGAGAAGGGGACAACAGAGGATGAGATGGCCGGATGGCATCACGGACTCGATGGACACAAGTCTGAGTGAACTCCGAGAGTTGGTGATGGACAGAGAGGCCTGGCGTGCTGCGATTCATGGGGTCGCAAACAGTCGGACACGACTGAGCCGACTGAACTGAACTGAACTGAATGTTTCAAAAAGATTACCCTTGTCAGAATGCAGAGAATGGATTAAAGAGGAGCAAGACTGGAGCCAAAGAGAAAAGTCAGGATTCTAAAACAATGACCCAGGCAAAGTGGATGATAACCTGAATAAGATAATAGTAACAGATGGAATGAACTGAAGGGTCTGAGAATGTTAAGGAGATGGAATCAGCAGAACTTAAATATGAATGGGAAGTGGAGCAGTGAGGTAGAAACAAAAGTAAAAATGACATCCATACTCTCTGTTGGTGAAACCAAGTAAGTGGTGATGTTTTCACTTACTAAGAGAGAAAATTTAGGCAAAAAGTGGAAGGAGGAGATGCTGAGTTTATTTGGGGGAGACTTTAATGTAAAGATTCTGAGGGATATCCAGGTAGAGGCATGCAACAGCAATTGGGTATACAGTCATAGAGCTCAGGCTCTGAAGGATCTGGGCTGCAGACAGAGATGGAGAGTCATTTTTAGCTTTTGTGATTATGTGAGTGTGTGCTTAGTCAGTTATGTCAGACTCTTTGTAACCCCATGGACTGTAGCCTGCCAGGTTCCTTTGTCCATGGGACTTCCCAGCCAAGAATACTAGAATGGGTTGTCATTTCCTTCTCCAGGGGATCTCTCTGTCCCAAGGATCAAACCCAGGTCTCCTGAATTGCAGGTGTGTTCTTCAACATCTGAGCCACTAGGGAAGCCCTTTTGTGATTTTCATTTTAATTCTACAGTTCAGTTCAGTTCAGTCATTCAGTTGTGTCCAACTCTTTGCGACCCCATGAATTGCAGCACGCCAGGCTTCCCTGTCCATCATCAACTCCCAGAGTTCACTCAGATTCATGTCCTTTGAGTCAGTGATGCCATCCAGCCATCTCATCCTCTGTTGTTCCACAAATATACATAAATAAAATGATTTGTAAGAAATTAAACAACACATGTGAATTGAAATATCTCTTGAATACTCTCTCCATATCCCAGATATTTCCTTAAAGGTATCTATTACTGTTGTTTTCACACATATTCCTCCAGACTGCTTCCTCTGCCTTTATATACATATATGAACTTACAGAACTGTGTTTTGTTGTTGCTCAATCATTCAGTCATGTCTGACTCTGGGAACCCATGGACTGCAGTACTCCAGGCTTCCCTGTCCTTCACCATCTCCCAGAATTTTCTCAAACTCATGTCCATTGAGTCAGTGATGCCATTCAACCATCTCATCCTCTATCATCCCCTTCTCTTCCTGCTTTCAGTCTTTTCCCAGCATCAGGTTCTTTTCCAGTGAATTGGCTCTTTGCATCAGGTGGCCAAAGTATTGCAGCTTCAGCTTCAGCAACAGTATTTCCAATAAACATTCAGGGTTGACTTCCTTTAGGATTGACTGGTTTGAGCTCCATGTTGTCCAAGGGACTCTTAAGAATCTTCTCCAGCACCACGGTTTGAAAGCATCAATTCTTCAGCGCTCAGCCTTCTTTATGATCCAACTCACACCCGTACATGCCTACTGGAAAAATCATAGTTTTTACTATACAGACCTTTGTTGGCAAAGTCGTGTCTCTCCTTTTAATATGCTATCTATGTTTGCCATAGTTTTTCTTCTAAGGAGCAAGTGTCTTCTAATTTCATGGCTGCAGTCACCATCAGCAACGATTAGGCTGCCTTAGATCAGTGTCCCCAAGAATTAGACTCTAAGATGGTGACTTGCATGCAAGAGATTTAATGGCAGGGAATGAACTGATAGAACAAGGCCTGTAAGGGAGTGAGGAAGTGGGGCTGGCAGAGGAACAAGTGAACTATGATGCAAATCTAGCTGATGTCTCAGCGAATCTCATGGGGGCACCGCAGATACGCCTCCGGAGTCAACCTTTAAGGTAAAGGGACTGAGCCGCTGTACCTTTGCATTAATCAGTCACTGAGTGACAGCTACCCCTAAGGAGAGGATGTACTTAAGAAACCATGACTCCTTTCCTCTAAAGGCAATTCCTTTGAGTGAAACTCCACTGTGATCCTTCAACAGCCAATGCTCCTAGTGGTTGGAGAAATAAGTGCATTGATCCTGAAGTGAGGACCCAGGAGGCTATACCACACAGTCCCCACTATACAGACTCTATGAATAGTCCCAAAACTTGCTTTTAAACCTAAGGGTATTTCCTGGTAATTTCTCCTTTTTAGTAGTTAGGTTAATTTCATTCTTTTCAATGGTTGCATAGTATTCCAAAGGATGATGGACCACCGTTTCTTTAATCTTCCTCTGTTGATGAGCATTCAAGTTGTTTTCAACCCTTTACTGCTAGAAACAATCCTACAGATCAAACGGATTTCCAGTTTCAGATAGTGATGGAATAAGTCCTCCCAAAGGATGCCCTTTCCCCTCTAGAAACAATGATAAAATCTGCATATAATAAAAATCTACTACTTGAAGCCACTGGAGAGGGAACAGAAGCAGAAAGACTATAGTGGGGAGTGAATGCTTAGAGGAAAGAAGTGCTATGATGTCAGTTCCCCATTTCTGCAGCTTTTAGCCCAAGACTGATGCAGTCCATTTGGCATCTGGCAGCTTAGTGGTGAGGGCACTAGTGGAAAAAGCCACAGTCTTTCTGGCTTGCAGAATCGGAAAAGCGAAGCTGGGAAGCTGTTACTAAAGTGAGTATAGGAATCCTGGGAGGGAAGAGAAAGGAACCTGGGAAAGGATCCCTACTTCCTGTCTAGCCACATCTGTCTGACCTCTGAACCAAGTAGACATAGAGAAGGATAAAGCAGCTCAGCGACAGCAAATGATCTGAATTGAGACTAGAGCTGCTGCCCAAAGAAACATAATGTGCAGTCCAAGCCTAGTCAAGGAAATGGCCTGCTAAAGCACAGGCAACAACACACACTAGAGAAGAAGAATGGAAACCAAAACCTTCATAATTTTATTTTCATAATATGTGATACATTCACAAATAACTTGACATATAAAGAATCAAGAAAATGAAGCACATTCTCAAGAGAAAAGAGAGTGAACTACATCTGACCCTGAGATGAAGCAGATGTTGAAACTAACAGATAAGAATGTTAAAGCAGCCATTTTAACTATTCTTGACAAAACAGAAGCAAAATGTGCTCCCAAAGCATGAAAACATGGAAAACTAGCAGAGATAGTTAAACAATAAAAGAGTGAAAATTCTAGAACTAAAAATAGCTGAAAATTTGTAATTATTGAATGAATTTAATAACCAAATGGAGATATAGAAAAAGAATAAGCGAACTTGGAAATAACTCAATGATATTATCTATGTAGATAAACAAAGGAGAAAAAAGACTGAAAAAAATGAACAAGGGTCTCTCAAATAATATCAGATGATTAACATACAGTAGTTTCAGAAGAAAAAGAGAGAATAAATAGGGCAGAAAATAATATCTGAATAATGGTCAAAAGTTTCCCAAATTTGTTGAAAAACAAAAACTTAACTTAGGCAGATTCAACATGCCTTGTCAACACCAATTAGGATAGAAACAAACATAACTAGCATTGAAATACATCACAGTTAAGCTATTGAGCTATTGTCCTAATAAAGGACAAAACTGGAAAGCAGCAAAAGAAAAATGATGCAATACATATAGGGGATTAGAATCCAATTAAGAAACGAATTTTCATCAGAAACCATGGAGGCCAGAAGAGAATGGGACATCATTAAAGTGCTGTAAGGGGAAAAAAAAAAAAACTATCAACACAGACTATCTTCTCCAGCAAAAATATTCTTCAAAGATAATGGCAAAATAAAAACTATTTTAGATAAAAGAAAACTAAGAATTCATTGCTAGCAGATCTATTCTGTGAGAATGCTAAAGGAAGTTCCTTAGCGGAAGGGAAAAGATTCAAGATGGAAAGCTAAATCCTCGGAAAGGATGGAGAGTATTTTTCTCTCAACTTAAAAAATAAATCTGTTAAATGCAAAATGTATGACACTGACTTGTGGGATTTATAATACAGGTATATGTAATACATATAAGAAAAAGGACAGAGGAGAGGTGGATATGGCTCTATATATTTGCAAACTTTCAATATTTTATATAAAATGTTATTATGTTACCATGTTAATTATGAAAAGAGTATATATTGTTGACTAGTGATTAATAGTCAACCACTAAGAAAAATTGCAAATAAGTACAACTAAAAAGCCAATAAGAAAATTTAAATAAATTTAAAATATTCAAATAATTTTTAAAGGCAATAAATGAAAAACATAGATTAAAATATAGAGGAGACAGGTAAAAAGCAAAAAGTAATATTTGGTTAGCCTACCCAAACAGATCAATAATCACATTAAATATTAACAGATTAAACAATTTAATCAATAGAAAGAGATTGTCAGAAATAACTTAAAACCTATCACCTATAAGAGACACACTCTAAATCTGAAGACATAAAGAGCCTCATAGTAAATGAATTGGCAAAAATATATGTACTATGCAAATAGAAAGCCTAAGAAGACTGCAGTGGCTATGTGAATACTGGACAAAATAGATTCCAAAATGCTGTGGGTTGAATTGTTTCCCAAAAGATATATTGAAGTCCTAACCACCCCTGGTGCCTCTGAATGTCATCTTATTTGGAAATAGGGTCTTTGCTTATATAATCAAGTTGAGATGAGGTCATAGTGGATTAGGGTGGACCCTAATCCCATTACTGGGCTTCCCTGGTGGCTCAGCTGGTAAAGAATCTGCCTGTAATGCAGGAGACCTGGGTTCAGTCCCTGGGTTGGGAAGATCCCCTGGAGAAGGGAATGTATTTTGGCCAGAGAATTCCATGGACAGAGGAGCCTGGTGGGCTACAGTCCATGGGGTCGCAAAGAGTCAGACAACTGAGTGATGAACACTGTCACTTAAACCAATGACCAGTGTCCCTATGAAAGTGAAAGTCACTCAGCTGTGTCTGACTCTTTGTGACCCCATGGACTATACAGTCCATGGAATTCTCCAGGCCAGAACACTGGAGTGGGTAGCCTTTCCCTTCTCCAAGGGATCTCCCCAACCCAGGGATCAAGCCCAGGTCTCCCAAACTGCAGGCAGATTCTTTTTACCAGCTGAGCCTCAAGGGAAGCGCAAGAATACTGGAGTGGGTAGCCTATCCCTTCTCCAGCGGATCTTCCTGACCCAGGAATCGAACTGAGGCCTTTTGCATCGCAGGTGGATTCTTTACCACCTGAGTTATCAGGGAAGTGTCCCTATAAGAAGAGGAAAATTTGGACATAGAGACATGAAGACAGGGTCAAAAAGACTCTGTAATGACAGAGGTCGAGATTGGATTGACAGATCTACAGGCCAAAGAATCCCAAGGAGTGCAGGCAACATAAGAAACTGGAAGAGGAAGGGAAGTATTCTTGCTTGGAGCCCTCAGGGAGAATGGCCCTGCTGATACCATGATTTTGGACTTCTAGCATACAGAACTGAGCATATAATTTCTGTTGTTTTAAACCACCCAATTTGTGGTACTTTCAGTTAACCCCAGGAAACTGATACATAAGACAAAAAGCATAATTAAAAATAAAGTGGGCTGTTTCATTATAACAACAGGTCAATTCATGAGGAAGGTGTAAACAATCATAAATGCATATGAAACTAAAAACAATCACAGAATTCATGAGATAAGACAGAAGGAAAAATTGAAAATTCCACAACCTTAGGTATTTTATCAATCCTCTTTCAGCAATTACTGGAACAACAGACCAAAAAATCAGCAAAGACATAGAAGATCTGAAAAATACACTACCAACCACATAAATATATAAAGGAAAGAAGAGTTGTTAGCCTTGGAACATTCTTTCCTGCTTTCTGCAATTTTCCTGGTGTCCTCAATTACAGTCTTGGTCTTTTTCTGATATGCAACATATTTACTCTATTTCCCCCTCAAATTTGTGGTTGCAAATGTTTTTAATTTACTTTTTAAAAATATCTTTCATCTTACATCATTTATGCAGCATTTCTTTATACTCTTTCTTCTTGGTCAACTATTTTAAAAGTTCTCTTTTCCTATCTTCCACCATTTCTCCTTTTTGTTCTGTTTTAAATTTAAACTTCCTCTTGTAGATTTCTGGTTTTCTTAAAATAATGGTGGTAAACATTTCCAAATGCTCTAAATTATATTGTCTTTTAATCATTTTACCACAACCCTATTAAGTCTGTACTATTATTACCATTGTATAGATGAGGGCATTGAGGCACAGGCAAGTTAAGTAATTTGTTCCAGGTCACACAGCCAGTAAATGATGGAGCCAGATTCTAACCAGGCAGTCGAATCCCAGCATCTGTGCTCTTAACTACTAGGCTGTGAAATCTGTCTCCTTAGATTGCCAAATTAAATATTTTAGTTCCTATTTTATAATAACTCTCCTTGATTTCCTCTTTATCTACTTCCTCATTTTCAAAGGTTTTGTTCATTCTATGACATATTATTCTTCATAAATTACTTCTTAACTCTTTTCTCATGGGAAAAAAAATACTTTTCAAGTTTCCTGTGGTAGACTGAAAAATGGTCCCTCAAAAGATATCCATGTTCTAACCCTGGAACTTGAGGAAATTATTTTATATGGTAAACTGTTTATAGATATGATTAAGACTCTTCAGATGGGAAGGTTATCCTGTATAGCCTGCCAGGCTCCTCTGTCCATGGGATTCTCCAGGCAAGATCACTGGAGTGGGTTGCCATTTCCTGATCTTCCTGACCCAGGGATCCGTCTTCTGTACTGCAGCCAGTTTCTTTACTGTTTGAGCCACCAGGGACGCCCTGGATCACTTGGGTGGGCCTTGAATGTAATCACATGTATCCTTAAGAGAGAAGCAGAGGCAGATTTGACACCCAAGGGAGGAGAAAGCAATGTGAAGTCAGCAGATGGAGATTTGAAGATGCAGGCCTCGAAGACGAGAGTGATACAGTCATAAGCCAAAGAATGCTAACAATCTCCAGAAGCTGGGAAAGCAGGGAAGAGTCTCCCTTAGAGCTTCTGAAGGAAGGAAAGCCCTGCTGACACCTCGATTTTCTAGTGATACTGATTTCAAGTTTATAGTCTCCAGAATGTGAGAGAACAAATTTCTATTCTTTTATGTCTCCCAGTTTATTACAGCAGTCACAGGAAACACATCCTTTTCTCTCAGTTACACTGTAAAATTTTCTTCTTGCTGCTTCTTTTAGGAAAAGAGAGAATTTTATTATATCATTTTTAAAAATAGTAAATATAGGCCCATTTTCATTAAATAGTTTCCTACCCAGTTTAGGAGTTTCTTGATAGAACACAGAGGAGAGAACATATGTGAACATGTCTCCAGAAATATAAAGTGTGGTTCAATCCCTAAAGGTGATCTTCAGAAACTGGTTTTTAATTTTCAACATTTCCAAAGATCCAGGAAAGCCACAGGGTGACTTTTCTGCCTCTATTTAAGAGATTTGAACCATCTCTAACACTGGCATGACCTCTCCATCCTGTTGCATTGTTAACTCATTGAGGGCAGGAATTGATTCCCCAAACCTGCTGCTATCTGCCCCTGAGTCTCTGGCCAGAAACTACGCATGGAAGATGAAAAAATGTGTATCAAGAGCTGTGTTTTCCTTTTTCTTGCCTTTGCTGAGAGAGAGAGACTCATGTTTAGGTCCATACTCTACAAAACTCTTAGCTCATAAGAGTCCTTTATCAAAGTCCATTAAGATATATAAGGTGTTTGTTCACTATCATCATTAATATAATTATAATAATGTGACTTGTATTATGTTTAAAAGAGCAAGAAAAAAAATATTAGATGCTGTGACTTGTATGTGCTTTGAACTCGCCAAATAGCTTTGAAGGTCAGAGGAAGCAGTCTGATAATAACAAGATCCAGAATTAGAACATATTTTTGAACTTTCAGAATTGAAGGCAGTAGGGGCAAGATATAGAAGTTCAGGAAATGGATGATGGTGTAGAGAAAATGGTGACATTTCAAAGTATAGTTGAATATATAGAGCTAACCCCCTTTCCTCCTCATTTTAATAAATACTTGCTTGGCTGAATTCTACAGCTTCCAGCTCTGCTTCAGAAGGTCTTTGTTGATCTTTACAAGGACAATTAAGTGGCAGGAATGTGTAATATAGTGAAACACTGCCAAAACAAACAGCACTCTTAAAACGTTACGTCGAAGTGGCCATTGTTGCTGGTGTTTCTGCAAGAGTCAGAAACCACTTGCTAATAGCTTAATTCCATTTCTCTGCAGACAAGCTGATCCGATTGCAGAAGAAGGACCCTGTGGTCTGCTGGTTAGAGAAAAGTCCTGGAAGCCTGAGCGAGCCCACGGTTTACAGCATAGCTGAGCAACTGACTCACTCTGAAACCCAGGGTTGCATCGCTTAACCTCACGGGGCTTGTTGTCCATCCAGCTGGAAAATGTGGAAAGATGTGAGGCTGAACTGAAAATCATTTGTGGCCCTGCTGATTTGCTGGACCACAGGGTACAGTTTGAGACTGCTGGGCTGACTGAGTTCCAGCCCCGTGGGCCATGACTGGGAAAGGCACACCTTGCAAGAAGCAACGAGAGTTCATGCTGGTGAGAGTCTCCTCTATAGGAGAGAAAAGCCTCTCTGCAGAATCAGTGACTGAGGATTTCTAGTCTCTGTCCCTGGCTGGTCTCCGTCAATAATCAGATTTCCTGTAATGGACCTTCAGTGGGTCTTATTAGTATCTAGATCCCCAGGCTTGCCAGCACATGGTGACTGTGTTCGGCAGGGTAAGTACCCTGCAGTGCCCCTTTGCACCTTGTTCCAACGATCTGCAAAGCCTGTGGGGACTGAGGGTCAGATCAGATCTGCTGAACCAGAGAAGGACTTGAGGGGACAGAGGAGCAAGCCCTGGTTTCCAGATAAGAGTTAACATAAAAAACATATCTTTGAATGGAAAGAAAATAGATTGAAATTTGGTGAGTTAAGTTAAAAGGGAAAACAATTAGAGGAAGGGACTGTTTATCTCATAGGAAATTGACATTTGGTATTGCCTTCGGATTTCTGAAAGGCAATAAAGTATCCCAGGAATGATGGCTTCCCATCTGGGAACTTACAAAATGTTGTAGTGCGAGACTGGCCTTTGAAGGTGACACATCTGATAAAACCTACAAAAGTCTTGATGGGCAACAGGTAGTTTACTGTAAGCCACAAGGGAATTTCTAAACTGACTTGGAACCTGATAAATTTTGCTTGAATTGACTCTTTTATTCCCAAGGCTAATAAGATTTGGTTTGTGTTTAAAACACCTTTTTAGCTCAGCTAGCAGGTCAAAGGAGAATTATTTTGGGTAAATAAACCATTAGGATAGAAGCAGAAATAACAAGACAAACATGGCTGTTTACTCACTGTTCACAAATCCACATACAGC
Source organism: Nanger dama (assembly GCA_917880005.1). NCBI lineage: Eukaryota > Metazoa > Chordata > Mammalia > Artiodactyla > Bovidae > Nanger > Nanger dama. The sequence continues at coordinate 3,828,082 of CAKJTW010000040.1, forward strand.
AGTTAATAGAGTTGAATATATATATATCCCTGTATCCCATCATGGATGAAAACTATCATCTCAATAAGAGTGGCTGGAAAAATACTCAGAACCCACATGAAATCTGTCCTCTGCCTTGTGATTCTGGACATGACTTCAGGGCCTGGCTCAACGTTTGAAGCCTTCGATGTCCTGTATAGGATGAGTCGTGTCCGACTTTTTGCTACCCCAAGGACTGTATCCTGCCAGGCTCCTCTGTCTATGGAATTATCCAGGCAAGAATACTGGAGTGGTAAGCCATTCTCTTCTCCAGGAGATCTTCCCAACTCAGTGAATGAATCCAGGTCTCCTGCACTGCAGGCAGATTCTTTACCATCTGAGCCATCAGGGAAGTCCTATGGGATGAGTACTTGATTCTACCATTAACTCTAGAAGAATAAGGGAGTGACACTTCTTTGAATATTTTTGAAAAGTTTTCATTTTTGGAATTATATTTTTATACTCAAATCAAGTATACAATGATAAAATTTAAAAGAATGAGGAAAACAAGACCAAAAATGAAATACAAACAAAAACAAGCTTACTTGTATTTTTAAATCAATGACAGTCTTACCAAAGGAGAGGGAAAAACCAACTTAAACAATTTTTGAACACAGTATCTTTACTATATACCCTTAGAATAAAGATAATAAGAACTGTAAATAAATATGAATTCCAGTTAATTGAACTGTTTGCCACAGATAAGCGGCTCAGTTAAGTATGAATCTACTCTTAGTATATGATAGGATTAAAATGTAAATATAATGAGGATAAAGGGACCAGATTTCTCATGGTCAGAGAAGGTTATGCTAGATTAGAGTTGGAGGTGTCAGTATGACCTCCTGGTTTATTTTATACCTATATCTTTACTGATACATATTTTACTTCTATACTTTTATCAGTTCAGTTCACTCATGTCTAACTCTTTGCAACCCCATGAATCGCAGCACGCCAGGCCTCGCTGTCCGTCACCAACTCCCGGAGTTCACTCAAACTCACGTCCATCAAGTTGGTGATGCCATCCAGTCATCTCATCCTCTGTCATCCCCTTCTCCTTCTGCCCCTAATCCCTCCCAGCATCAGAGTGTTTTCCAGTGAGTCAACTCTTCGCATGAGACGGCCAGAGTACTGGAGTTTCAGCTTTAGCATCATTCCTTCCAAAGAACACCCAGGACTGATCTCCTTTAGAATGGACTGGTTGGATCTCCTTGCAGTCCAAGGGACTCTCAAGAGTCTTCTCCAACACCACAGTTCAAAAACATCAATTCTTCAGTGCTCAGCTTTCTTCACAGTCCAACTGTCACATCCATACATGACTACTGGAAAAACCATAGCCTTGACTAGACGGACCTTTGTTGGCAAAGTACTGTCTCTGCTTTTGAATATGCTATCTAGGTTGGTCATAACTTTCCTTCCAAGGAGTAAGTGTCTTTTAATTTCATGGCTGCAATTACAATCTGCAGTGATTTTGGAGCCCCCCAAAATTAAGTTTGACACTGTTTCCACTGTTCCCCATCTATTTCCCACGAAGTGATGGGACCAGATGCCATGATCTTTGTTTTCTGAATGTTGAGATTTAAGCCAACTTTTTCACTCTCCTCTTTCACTTTCATCAAGAGGCTTTTTAGTTCCTCTTCACTTTCTGCCATAAGGGTGGTGTCATCTGCATATCTGAGATTATTGATATTTCTCCCGGCAATCTTGATTCCAGCTTGTGCTTTTCCAGCCCAGCATTTCTCATGATATACTCTGCATAGAAGTTAAATAAGCAGGGTGACAATATAGAGCCTTGACGTACTCCTTTTCCTATTTGGAACCAGTCTGTTGTTCCATGTCCAGTTCTAACTGTTGCTTCCTGACCTGCTTATAGGTTTCTCAAGAGGCCGGCCAGGTGGTCTACTATTCCCATCTCTTTCAGAATTTTCCACTGTTTATTGTGATCTGCACAGTCTAGGTACAAGTATATACATTATCTATTACTTATGTCCACTGAGAAGGCCCAGAAGAAATGACCCCACAGTAGCAATGAATACACCTATTGTCTAGATTTTAGCTTCTAAATACCACATCATTCTTTACTAAAGCAGAGTCACTTGAGGAAATGGCTGATTTCATGGCTGAGACATGATGAGTTCAAGATGAGTTCAATTTCAAGATGAGTATGGAATATCTTCTTGTATAATAAACTGTATAAGAAAATCTCAGAGAATAAGGCACAGAAGGAAGTCTGAAGTGGCCCCCTCTGCCAAATCTAGGGTAATTTGAGCATGAAAATTCATGATATTTACAGATTATCTATTGAATAAAATAGAAATCCATAAATTCATACTGACATGAATTAATGAATAATTCGAGTAAATGAAGTAGAAGGGAAAACTAATCCTTATCACAGATTGCCACAAAATAAATATAAAAGGAATAGAGTTTTAAAAGTCACTTCACAAACAGCCTTATAAAAAGCAATTCAGCAAGAATCATCAATAGATGCTAGAATGGGTAAGTGAAAGTTTGAGAAGTTTGAGAATGATATATCTACAGTCTCAAAATATCTTCTCAAAAAATACTTATTAATGACAAAGGGAAATGGTGAATTTAATGAGAAGAACCTGCCAAACACCTCCTGAACCTCGTAGTCCAGCTTACCACTGCCAGTAATGCACAAATTGACATTATGCACCTACCAATGTGATTTGCTGAGAAGAACACAAGGTGACCTCTACAGTGCTCCTGCCAAAAATACACAATTTCACTCCCATCATGAGCAAACCCTGCAGACACCTGAGTCAGGTTTTCGTCTTTGGTATGCTCATACTTTTCCACGAATATTTCTAGCATTGCATTTATCACATGCACTATAAATATGCATTGATGACGCTTCTCCTAGACTGTGATTCTTAGGGTCAGGGACAGCTACTATTTCTCTTTGTATACCTCTAAGTCTACTGCCTTCCCACATACAACTCAGTCAACACATATATTATGCATGCATGCCCAGTCGCTTCAGTTGTAGTCAGCACTTTGTGACCCCATGTACTGTAGCCCAACTGGCTTTTCTGTCCGTGGGATTTTCCAGGCAAGAATACTAGAGTGGGCAGCCATGCCCTCCTCCAGAGGATCTTTCCAATCCAGGGATCGAACCTGTGTCTCCCGCATGGCAGGTGGATTCTTTACCACTGAGTCACCGGGGAAGCCCTCACATATATTATACTGTATTTCAAATACTTCTTTGCATGGCTTTCTCCCTTGTCTTGGTGAGGAAGTCCAACTAATAATGGCTTGAACAAGAAAGGAATAGATTACCCTATAGAAAATTAAGTCTGGACATGCACAGTTCCAAAGTTGGATCACCAGTTCAGTGATGTTATATCAAAGAGTAGCTGCACCACATGCATCTCGGATTTGACTGGTCTTTCCTTCAGTTTCAAGATGGTTGCCACTGCTCCTCACACCATGGTCTTCTGTAACAGGACCATAAGAAGCGAGGAAGCAGGTGATTGGCTTGTGTCTTTCATCAGGAAGATAATTCTTCCCTAAATTTTCAGTAGACTTCCCCCTAAGTTCCATTCACATGTTCATTCCTAGACAAATTACCAATCATCCCCTCTGCCCAGAGATATTGTTGTCTGAACAAAACTGGGATTCCATTAAGAAGAAAGAATGGAGGTCATCTACTGAGTGGACGGCATGAGTGCCTGCCATACTCCCCTGACTGGCTGGTTTAGTCGCTAAGTCATGTCCTTCTCTTGTGATCTCCATGGACTGTAGCCTGCCAGGCCCCTCTGTCCCTGGGTTTCTCCAGGCAAGAATACTGGAGTGAGTTGACATTTCCTTCTCCAGGTGATCTTCCTGACTCAGGGATCAAATCCAGGTCTCTTGCATTGCCAGCAGATTCTTAACCAACTGAGCTACAAGGGAAGCCCCTACTAGACTGTAAATTCCTTGATGGCAGAAACCCTTATTTTTTGCACCTCCAGCATCTGACAATATATGCTCAAAAAAATGTGTGTTGAATGAATCAAAATGCCCAAACATGGTATAATATAAAAAAACAAATAGCAAGCATGGACAATAACAACAGTACACACTTGTACAGATTCTTATCATCTTGGACCGTGGGTTTTAATTTTCAATTCCCTCCAAGAAGGAAGAGAGGACTGAAGTTATAAAGGTTTTGGTATTTTAGGGTGGTTAATTTGGCAAAAGTAAGATAGAGCATGTGAAGTTTATAAGGAAAGAGGCTGATCTCTCCCTATAACAGACAGGGAAAAGTTAAAGCATCTGTTGAGATGCTTTATATGTTAAAATTTGGACAGCTGAAATTACATATCATGGGAAATTTCTACAAATGATTGCTCAACATTCTGTTCTCCCATCAAGATGTGAACATCCAGAAGAGACAAAGAAATCAGCTCTTCTAATTATTCAGTTCAGTTCAGTCACTCACTTGTGTCCAACTTTTGCGACCCCATGAATCGCAGCATGCCAGCCCTCCCTGTCCATCACCAACTCCCGGAGTTCACTCAGACCTCATGTCCATCGAGTCAGTGATGCCATCCAGCCATCTCATCCTCTGTCGTCCCCTTCTCCTCCTGCCCCCAATCCCTCCCAGCATCAGAGTCTTTTCCAATGAGTCAACTCTTTGCATGAGGTGGCCAAAGTACTGGAGTTTCAGCTTCAGCATCATTCCCTCCAAGGAAACCTTTCATAGAAGACCTGTAATAGACATTCCCTCACACTTCGCATAGAATCAGGCCACAGGCCCATTCCTGAGGCAGTCACTAGAATGGGGAATGAAATTAGCATGACCAGTTTAGGTTAACCATTCGGGTGGGGTGGATGCTAATGAGAAAATCTACATGGCGAATGGGCCAGTTTAGGAGTTATTGCTATACAGTAGGTTCAAATGTTTTGAAAGCCTGAACCTGTTTTATTTATTGTGGCAAAAGTAGTTATGAAAGTAAGATGGAAGAGATACTTTGAATAGGGAACAGTCATTAATTTAATATGGGCAAGGGGAGAAGCAAGTGAAAGAAAGGAATCAAAGAGGTTTTGAGATTGAATTTCTCCTCAAAATTGACCTATAGCAACAGCAGAGAGGCAAGGAACCATTTACTATTTCCAGAAACTTGGAAACCATTCCCAGACTTAAAGTTCAGTTGTGGTTAACAATGAGCAAACAAACAAAACCCAAAGTAACTAATATAGGACTCAGAGCATTTTACTATGTGGCAAGGCAGAGGTAAGGTCAACAGCAAACACAGAAAATTCTTAATGTGGCTTATGATCATTTCATCTCCCAGAAAGTTGGAAACGTGATAAGGAGCACCATTATCTTGCACCAAATTTTGATCAGTTGAGAAAACTTAGCTACGAAGAAAAGGGAAACCAGGCAGAAATGAGCAAACTCTTTAAACTCAGGAGAAAGCAGGGAAGGATAGCATGAGCTCAGTCCAACATGGACTCCAATGTTAGCAGGGTGGATTCCCCGAGTTCAGAGAAAACATAGAAGGTAAGAGACTCCCATGAAGACAGTCAGACTACGATTCCACCTGATGCAGGTGGTCCAGGCCTGGGAAGGGTGGCCACAAAAAGTTACATGGTTGCCCATGGTACTCTCTGATAACCCAGATTTTAAAAGAAAATCCATTAAAAGATGGAAGGAGTCATCATCGCATGGTGTATTAAAACCTTGGCTACGGAACTGGATAGAATTGAGGGGCAGGGGGAAAATTCTGGCACTGACTCTTGGTAGCTGTGTGGCCTTAGCTAATTTGCATAACTGCCCTGTGCCTTTATTTTCTTATCTTTAAAACTGTGTATAAGAAGTCCTCCCCTAAAAGAGAACCTTTCTACACTGTTGATGGGAATGGAATTTGGTGCATCCACTATGGAGAACAGTATAAAGGTTTCTTAAAAAACTGAAAATAGAGTTACCATATGATCCAGCAATCTCACTCTTGGGCATATATCTGGAGAAAACTCTAACTTGAAAAGATATATGGACCCCAGTGTTCAGTGTAGCAATTTTTACCATAGCCAAGACATGGGAAAACCTAAATGTCCATCAACAGAGGAATGGATAAAGAAGATGGAGTATTATATGTGTGTGTGTGTGTGTGTGTGTGTGTGTGTGTGTGTGTGTGTGTAATGGAATATTACTTAGTCATTAAAAAGAATGAAAAACTGCCATTTGCAGCAACATGGATGGACATATTAAGTAGTGACATAAGTCAGATAGTGAAAGACAAATATCATATGATATCACTTATATGTGGAATCTAAAAAATGATACAAATGAGCTTGATATTATTCCCATGTCAAAGTAGGAAAACTAAGGCTCACTGGCCTGAGAGAGTTGTTTACAAAACAGGAACAGCCCCAGAGACTTAGAAAACAAACTATGGCTACCACAGGAGAAAGGGAGAAGGGAGTCATAAATTAGTAGGTTGGGATTAACATATGAGTGAGTGAGTGAGTGAGTGAGTGAAGTTGCTCAGTCGTGTCCGACTCTTTGCGACCCTGTGGACGTAGCCTACCAGGCTTCTACGTCCATGGGATTCTCCAGGCAAGAATACTGGAGTGGGTTACCATTTCCTTCTCCAGAGGATCTTCCCAACCCAGGGATCGAACCCGGGTCTCCCGCATTAGAGGGGGACGCTTTAACCTCTGAGCCACCAGGGAAGCCCGGGGATTAATATATACATACCACTATACATAAAATAGATAATTAACCCATACCTATTGTATGGTACAGGGAATTCAATACTCTGCAATAACCTAAATAGGAAAAGAGTCTGGAAAAGAATAGATATATTTTATGTATAACTAAATCATATTGCTGTACACCTGAAACTAACACACTATCATAAATCAAGTATATTACACTATAAAATTTAAAAAGAAGCCCCCTCCCCCAAGCAGGTTGTTGTAGGAAAAAGAAGATAATTAACATAGATCACATATATTACCATACTGCTGGTCACAAGGTAAGTGCTCCATGTATTAATATATATATTTGCTGCTGTTGTAAAAATAACAAAAAAGTGCTTGTTTCCACCCTTTTTAATAAAGAGAGAGAAATTAAGAAAACCAGGAACATGCTCCATAATTCCGTTTTCTAGCTGAGTCTCTCTGGCATGCCAGAGAATTCAATCAATGGAGAGAAACACCAAACAAAAACAGCCCCCAACAAGCTTGCCCCAGCTCTTCTCCCCACGTGGAACCATAGTTTCTTCTTACTTTCAGAAAAAAACATTTCAGAATAAGTTTTAATCTAATTAAAGACTAAACAGGATGAACACAAAAATTTTAGAAGTTGGTCAAATAGGACATGTGGTGCAGTAAAAACTGATGACAGAACCAGAACACACACTTAATTCTCCTTTCCCCTTCCTCCCTCCTTCCTTTCTTTCCTCCCTTCTCTCCATCTCTCCCTGTCTTTCTTGATATTTTTCCCATGTCAGATATGAAGACTGAGGCACACTGACCTGCGACACCTGAAGACCAGCCAAGAGAGGAACTCACCTAAGTATCTGGTGAGTCTAAATCAGATCAGCAGGTGGGCTGTGGTGAAACTTCTCTCGGTGAACTGGGAGAACCCAGGGAGGAAATGATGAGAACGTGGCTCACTAGACCCCGCATTTCAAACAGTGCTTTGACATGGATGCCCAAATAACACACCAGTCACCTCAGTGTGGAACTGGAGCCACCTTCTAGAATGGGTTATGAAAGGAGATATGAGTGATATGAGTGAACTGCAAAAGACCACTTAGAGAGCCACGCTGGACTAGACCTACCTCAGTCAGTTTTCTGACAGGTTTACTAGACCAAGAACCAATAAGGAGTGTTGTAGACACAGTGGATCTAGATATCATGAGGCAGTTGACATGGTTCCTTACGAAATTCTTGTGAAGAAGTAGAGACTGTGTTCTAGGGGCAAAGAAAGTCATGTGGCTTCCTAACTGGCTAGACAACCAGAGGCAAAGGATGCAGGGGAATGGTCCACAGTACCCTGGGGGGTGACCCGGAGGGTGGTGTCCAGAGAAATGCCATGTGTACCATCCTACCACACAAGGACATGGTTGGCAGGAGACTTTAGCCTTATCTGACATCCCATTTTCAAGGCAGAATGTGCTTTAATGTTACATGTGTAAATGAAAATTAACTTTAAAAAATGTTAATATAATAAATAACAATGACATATAATAAAAATGCAATAATGAAATACGAAATACAATTTATAACATTTAATTATTAAACTAATATATATTAATAAGAAAAGTTGAGTAATAATATATCTTTTGACGTTTCCCCATCTTTTTCAAGAGAAATCCTAACCATCTATGTTACTTGTGCTAGAAAAATGGTTGCAATTATTCACCCCTTCCTATATTTGCATTCTTTGCAACAAGACCTTGCAGCATCTCCCATCAAGAGATGTCTCTGTCCCTTGACTGAAGTGGTCTTATGACTTGCTCTGGCTAATAACATGGGGCAGAAGTGATGCCATGCCTATTCCAAACCCAGGTTTTAAGTGGCCGTGGGTGTTTCCACTATCTTTCTGCCACCTCTGTGTGCACAAGTTCCGGCTAGCCTGCTGCATGATGAGAAGCGCATCATCTGGACACCCAGCTGACAGCCTGCAAACTGCCAGCATGCAAGTGAGGCCATCCAAGACCAAGACTGCCACCCGACTGACTCATGAGCAAGCCCAGTCGAGATGAGACAGGCCTGGGCCACTTCAGCAGAACTTGCCAGCTGATCTGTTGACTCGTGAGTGGTCATAAAAGTTTACTATCTTAAGTTGTTGGGTGTTGAGGTGGTTTGTCATGAAGCAATAGCCAACTGTTACAGTCCATGCCTGTTCTGCTTTATCTGTCTTGCTACTCTGGTGCTCATAATTCTTTGCTTCAGCCATGCTCTGAACAAAATTCTATGTTGACTTCTCCACAGCTCTGCAAAGGCAAAACCTCTGCCTGGTCCACCACCTCCTCCCTCGGGCGTCCTTCTTCATCCAGGGGACTCCTCCTCCTTGGAGACTCCTGTCAGGCTCTGCCTCTGCCAGGCAGTTCCCAGAGCCCTCTCCCCACACGCCTTCCAGCCTCCTGTTGGGTGCCCCTCCTGCAGCATGCTGCTGACGGCCCTTATCTATACCTATACCACAGCACTCCTCCTGGGTTAAAATCACGCGTTTACTCAGCCTACCGTTCTTGCTGCACCGTGAATTCTGTGAAGAAAGAGGTCTTATCCTTAACCTGTTATTCCAACAAACAGTGCAGTTCTTCTCCAGTAGCTGTTAGTGTTCACTGTTCCATTGTGTCTCCATTTTGCAACCCCAATGACTATAGCTCACCAGGCTCCTCTGTCCATGGGATTTCCCAGGCAAGAATACTGGAGTGGGTTTCCATTCCTTTCTCCAGGGGATCTTCTCAACCCAGGGATTGAACCTGGCTCTCCTGCATTGCAGGCAGATTCTTTACTATCTGAGCCACCAGGGAAGACTCCCCAGTAGTTGACATTCTATAAACGTTTGTTACATGATAAATGAAAAGAGAGAAAGAGACAGAAAGAAGGAGGAGATAGGGAGGATGTGTCTATTTAGCCTTGAAAAAGAAGATATAAAGGGCTGACAAATTTAGTAAAAGATATCGATAGCTTGGGAACAGCTCCAGGTTACCAGTTAGATCTTCACTGGTCCAGACTAACCAGCTGATGAATTTCAGCTCCCTTAGCCATCTCCCCTTAGCAGGAGATGCCACCAATGGCGAAAACTCTTTAAGAGTAGCTGAAAAGACACATGAAATCTATCAGGTGGGAACCAAGGTCATGCAGTCCTATGTCCGAGGGCCTGTCTCCCATCCACAGTTGAGTCACTGATTTGATCATTTTCAGGAACCAGAGAAAAGCAGTCCTAGACACAATGTAATGAATGAACAGACAGCATGTATTCATCACTCCAAGGAAAATAATTCAAAGTGACATGATCACTCTCTTCAGATAACGTTTTTAAGGGTTCTATATGGAGAAGAAATTTGCTCTCTCTCAGTCCCAAAAGGCAAAGTCAGAACCAATGGAGGCTGAAATCAGACAGATGTATGGGTGGATTTCTTAATCACTGGGTGTGCATTAGTTACTCAGTTGCGTCTGACTCTTTGTGACCCCATGGACTGTAGCCTGTCAGGATCCTTTGTGCATGGGATTCTCCAGGCAAGAATACTGGAATGGGTTGCCGTTCCCTTCTCCAGGGGATCTTCCCAACCTAGGGATCAAACCCGGGTCTCATGCATTTCAAGAGATTCTTTACCATCTAAGACACCAGAGTGAACAACTCTTGAAAAATAGTGCCGTCTTTGGCATTGGTGGTGGCCAAAGAGAGACTAGCTGACAACAGTATCAGCAAAGCTGCAAGAAAGTTTCATGTGATGGGAGTAGATGGAGTCCGCTCTCTGACAGGCTATTCCCCAAAAGACAGTCCCATGTGGTCATTGCCACATCCCCACTTCCCACAGGCTACCTGACAACCACCCGCCCAACTGTAAACACTCGTGAAGGTGTCTGCCTTACTCTAAAGAGACTCTTTCATGCAAAAGCACCTCTGCCTCAATCTCACTTGCTCAGAAATCCCATCCCCTGGCTAGAGTTGACCAATCCAGAATACATATTTGACACGAGTCTGAAATTCAAAGATAAAAATGTGGGTGCTGAGGGGTGACTCCCCTTCTGAGGAACACAGGCAGCTGCTCTGCAGGGAAATTCGGTAATAAGTGCTGACTGAGCAACTACTCTATGCCAGGTACTGTTCTAGGCACAGGAGAACCTGCAGGATAAACAGCAAACAAAATTCTTGCTTTCATGAAACTCACATTAAGTAGGGGCCAGAAAACAAAGACGAGAGGCAAATAGAGAGCAAAAGTGCATTCCTGAGTTCCCTAACAGACCCCAGAGACCTGGTTCTATGAGAAACACCAATAAATGTTGTGGTTTGCTTATGCCAACTGGAGGTGGTTTCTGTGACTTCCAACCCCAAGATTCTACATGAAATGCATTTGATTCCATATCTATTTTCTTCACAGCCACTCTGCAGCAGGGGAACAGGGGAACTTTTAAAGATCAATAGGTCAGAAACTCATGGAAGAGAAGAGAACATTTTTCTTGCTACCCTTCCATATGTCAGTTCTCAGATTTAGGGTCTCCGGGTTTCTGGTTTCCATTAGGAAGACAGAGGGAAGCTGCTTCCCCAGATATTCAGGATGGCAGAGCAAAGGTTACATGATAGGCAGAGTTTTATGATCTTGGCTGCATCCAGGTATTATTATTATTATTTAATACATCCATACAACAAGGCGATCAGCAAGGAAGTACATTCTCCACCCAGGCTTACAATAACAAATAAAATCATTCCAAAACAAGAAGAAAAAAAAAGCTCTTTTCTCCCAGGAGTTTACAGGGGAGAGGCAAGTCAAACAATACAGGACATAGATATGGCCTGAGATGCGTCCAGGGAGTTTTAAATAGACCAAGTCACCATGCGGTCGGGTTTCCAGGGGCTTTTTGAGAGCATGAGGGGAGAGCAATTTGGATGACCATTGGGCTGGCATGCGCAGCAGAGGGGTGCAGGTTCTAGGACATTGTGTGCCCCATTCTCCAAGGATCCTGTGTTCCTCAGGCTTTTAGTTTTGGAATTTTCAACTTATTAAGAAAGTAGAAGAGAGATTAAGGGAAAAAAAAAAAAACTTGCCATTTTGCCAAATCTGCTTTTATTTTAATGACTCCTACAGTGAGATGCAGATCTTCTTTCAATTTTCTACTTGCTGATTAATTTCCTGTTGACTCTGAAGGTAACTGAAAACCTTTTGGATGAAGTAGAAATAGCCTTACTTGCCAGTGATTCTTGGTAATGGGATGGAGTCGCTCAGGGCCAGCCTTCAGGAGCTTCCTCTGAGCTCTGGGTAGGTGGGTGGTTTGGGCACATGTTAATTTAAAATGTGTTCACTCATAAACATATTCAACATAAAGGCATTCTTTTCCCTCTTACAGTGTCCCAGGGTGGGGTGGGGTGGATGGAGAGGGGTTCAAGTCATGTTCCACCCTGGAGGTCCGTTCTAGTCTAAGTTGTGAAATCAGTTCTGTCTGCCCTCACCCGCCTTCCTAGTCCCCTTTCTTTGACTTTTCCCATCAGTCTTGATACTTTCCTCTCTCTTCCAATGTTCAGGTCTCTATAAAGTTTTATTCATCATACCCAGTTACAACCTGCTGGAAAGAAAATACTTTTATATTAGTCATGTACACTTGAATATGAATTTAAGCCCAATTACTTCTCCTGAGGGCGTGCGTGCATGTTAAGTCACTTCAGTCGTGTCTAACTCTTTGTGATTCCATGGACTGTAGCCTGCCAGGCTCTTCTGTCCATGGGATTCTCCTGGCAAGAATACTGGAGTGGGTTGCCATGCCCTCCTCCAGGGAATCGTCCACACCCAGGGACTGAACCCCTGCATCCCTGTCTTCTGCACTGGCAGACAGGTTCTTCACCACTAGCACCACTTGGAAAACCTCTACATATTAACCCCTGCATTGGAAGGGCAGACAGATTTAAGAGAAAAGTAATAGGCTGGTTGTTCCAAGACCCCAGTTTAGTCTTGTGTTTCCTAAACCAGACACTTCATTTCTCAATTTTGATTTTTTAAAAAAATTCTATAACATCAGAGGCTCAATAAGATAATTGTTGAATCTCCTTCCTGTGAATTTTAAAGCTTTCGACTTGTATTCCCAATGTGAGCAGGGGTGTCTGGGGAGAGCTGCAGCCTCCCCAGGCCTCTGAGTCAGTCCCGCTGTGCTCAGCCGCCTTCATCTGGATGCGGGCGATCCGAGGCACAGTCCAACAACTGAGATGTGCTGTCTGCAGATTTTCTCTCCGGAAAAGTTCCTGCCAAGACTCAATGCGAGGAAGGTCACGATCGTTCTGTTGTGTATTTATCCACACTTGAAATTCCTAATACTAACTTCGTGATGCGCACCTAATCCAGCGTGACCGCCATCACGACAGCTTTAAGCTTTAACCAAATACGTCTGTGTAGAACCATGAGTCCCCTTGTGTCCCCAGGGGCTCTCCTGAAGGGACAGAGATTCCCAACCTGGGTTGCACGTTAGACCCCCTGAAAGTGAAAGTGAAAGTGAAGTCGTGTCCGATTGTTTGCGACCCCATGGACTGTAGCCTACCAGGCTCCTCTGTCCGTGGGATTTTCCAGGCAAGAGTATTGGAGTGGGTTGCCATTTTCTTCTCCAGGAGATCTTCCCAACCCAGGGATCGAACCCAGGTGTCCCGCATTGCAGGCAGACGTTTTACCACCCCCTGAGGAGCTTCTAAAAGTCCTATACCCAGGTCACCTCCTAGACCACTCTTGTCAGCCTTTCTCCCTGTAGTGGACAAGACAGCAAGATTCTGAAAACTCATAATTCTGGTTTTCCTTAGAACTGAGGACCCCTGTTAAGACATCTGAGGTGGAGCTGTGTTTTCTAACCCCTGCCAGGGGTTAAGTAGGGGCCTTCTAACCCCTACTCTACCTCACCTCTCTTCTTTTTCTCAAAAGCTATTCCATTCTGAGATTAAGGCGTCTCCATTTTATTACTCTGTATTTCACTGGGGAAATCAGACTTTACGCTGTCTTTCATCTCAGCTTCTTGTTTGTCCTTGAATAACCCACATGTCAGCCTCCTGAGTGTCCGAATCCCTTAGATTGTATGATTTTTTTCTGTCCTTTCATTTGTTAAATTAAATTCCATTAAGCCATGTTCACCCAACATATCTAAGCATTCCTAGGGGACCTAAGTTTCTGTGGATCCCTCTTGCTTCCCCTAAACTTTTTCTTTCTGTCTTATCTCCTGCCACCATTATCCTCTTCCTCATTGCTTTTCTCCATGATTTACACCATCTCCATTCCTTCATCTCCTCAAAGCACCACTAATAAAAGACTCTGCATGTCACTTTATGGAGAGTCAAGTGCTAAGGAAGGGCATTAACACATAGAAAGCAGGCATCGCCTCAAAACTGAACATCAGGCTTCGTCATCAGGCAGCCATGGAAAATTCCAGTCACGCTGAATTATATTTTACTTTTGGGCCATATCCACTCAAGAGACTTTTTCATTTTTTTCCTCTCTGTTAGTCTCTGTTCCCCCAAATTCCTGACAAGAGTTTTTATGCAGGGAAATCTACCTGTCCACGTTAGACTACACTAGTCTCAGCTGACTTAAACATGTCCCTATCCTCATTCGTTTGGCTGAACTATAATGGGGTGCACAGTCATTAGCATAACATCATTCCTTTAGCCAGGTCACTTTTTTGAGCAGAGCCCCCCCTCCTAAGTCATGACTTCCACGTGTCTGTCCTCCTTGTTTGTTTGCCCTCATTCTGGTCTGAGTTCAAGTCCTTGATTTACTTAATAATCAGTCCAGGGCTGGGTAGTGCCAGACCATCCACTATGACCTTCTGTCAGGTGCTGGCTGGGTCGGCAGAGCATCAGAGTTGGGAGGTTGGACCAAGGATGATCCAGCAGCTCCACTTAGGGATGAACAAATTTAAAAGCAGCCTGGTATCAGCTAAGAAGGGTGGAGAGATTCATGGTGGGCACTCAGGCCTCCTGGGTTCATATCCAGACACATGGTGCTGTGGCCCTGGGTAAGTTACTAACTTCTCATAATAGTGTGTTATCATTAACTCTGAGACTACTAATAGAGGATAAGACAATGTATCCTATCTCATCAGTCTAATAGGATAAATGAACAAATACATGCAAAGTTCTTGGAACAGTGTCTAGACATTGGTACATGCTCAATCTTACTATGACCCAGGGTCCTACAGCCAGACAGAAAATACCAGATCAAAAATCCAAGCCTTTCAGTTTCCATTCCTCCATGGTTCTTACTCTGCCAGGCAATAAAGGAGAACATGTAGGTGAGTCCACGAGACCTTGCCAGCAAGCTGAATAAACAAAACCAATACACCTGAAACAATTAGGGGGCGGCCATTAGGGAATGATAAAAGGGATAAAACAGAGATTCTCAAGCTTGGCTACACATTAGCCTCATCTGGGGATTTTTCCAAAATCTGATGCCTAGACCATTCCCCACACCATTAAATCAGGATCTCTAGGGATGGGACCCAGGCATCAACATGTTTCAAGCCTCCTAGTTAATTTCAAAATGTAGCCAAGAAGGAAAATCCCTTCCTGGAGCAACCATGACACCTTGATGGGCCATCTCAGCTTACAGAGGTGACGCAATTGCTTCTGATGATGACAAGGGCTTTCAGGAAAGCTTGAACCTGACCAAATCGTATGACTCCTCTTCCAGTCATTATGTCTTTAAGCTATCATTGATTAGGAGTTTATTATGTGCCAGACTGGACACTCATCATGCATTACCTCAGTGACCCAATACAGTGATCCTATGAGACCAGTCCTATAATTAGCCCCACTCTACAGATACAGAAACTAAGGGTTGGAGAGATGATGTCACTGAGCCGAGGTGACACATATCGATCTGGGACTCAGACATGGGCCTTCCAACCTAGGGCCTACAGAACCAGGGCCTGATTCCATCTCACTGTTCTGCCCCCCGAAGCATCCTTTTCCAGAAGTGCTTCTCTCACCTGCCACTCACAATCTGAGCAAAGAACTTTCCCCAACCTCTCACCATCATCACCTCCACCTTCTTCAGCACCATGACCCCAACCCCCATGCTGGTCATTTTTTAAAAATACAGCTTTTTTTTTTCCTTTGATTTAATTCCTCCACCCTAAAAGAGATCAACTGTCCCCTTTCCTTGTCACAAACATTTACACAGCCTTTTCTTAGTAATTCCCACTTTTAGTTTCCTTTATGGTTACAGCTACTTTTATACCTAAACTGTTGTATTTCCAGCCTGCTTTGTAGCCATCTGGCCTCCTCCCACTCAGAAATATTTGGCAGAGTATAAGGCAAACCTTTGTCCCCATCTGTGTTCCCATCTCCAGTCTTCCAGAGTATAACCAATCATCTTAATCACCTTTCTCTGAAAAGTCTTCATCAAAGGAATTTGCATTTTCTTTTCCTTTTAAAGACCAAACTCCTTATCTCATTTATTTCATATATTTCATATATATATATATATATATATATATATATAAGAGAGAGAGAGAGAGAGAGAGAGAGAGAGAGTCTATTGCTGGTTAACAATATCTCCACAAATTTATAAATTTCAGGTTTATGCAAACCCTGCATTGATCAAGTCTATAACACTATTTTGCCAACAGCATTTTCTTACCTCGTGTCTCTGTGTCACACTTGGTAATTCTTGCAATAATTCAAACCCTTCCATTATTATTATATCTGTTACAGTGATCTGTGATCATCTTTGATGTTACTATTGTAATTATTTTGGGAGCCACAAACCACACCTGTATTGAATTTAATTGATAAATGTTATATGTGCTCTGACTGCTCCACTGACTGGCCATTCCCGCATCTCTCTCACTCCCTATACCCTGAGCAACAATACTGAAATTAGGCCAGTTAATAACCCCACAATGGTGTCTAAGTGTTCACGTGAAAAGAAGAGTCACACATCTCTCGCTTTAAATCAAAAACAAAAAAATGATCAAGCTTAATGAGAAAGGCAGGTCTAAAGCTGAGATATGCTGAAAGCTAGGGCTCTTGTGTCAAAGGTAGCCAAGTTCTTAATTTGAAGGAAAAGTTCTTGAAGGAAATTAAAAATCTATTCTGGTGGACACATGAATGATAAGAAAGTGAAACAATCTTATTGCTGATGTGGAGAAAGTTTTAGTGGTCTCGAGAGAAGATCAAACCACTCACACCATTTCCTTAAGTCAATGCCTAATTCAGAGCAACTCTCTTCAATTCTGTGAAGGCTGAGAGAGGTGAGAAAGCTGCAGAAGAAAAGTTTGATAATAGAAGTTGGTTCATGAGGGTGAAGGAAAGAAGTCATCACATCAAACTGCAGGGTGAAGCTACAAGTGCTGATGTAGAAGCTGCAGCAAATTATCCCAAAGATCCAGCTAAGATCATTAATGAACGTGGCTACACTAAACTAACAGATATTCAGTATAGAAAAATTCAATATATATTGGAAGAAGATGCCATCAAGGGCTTTCAGAGCTAGGGAAGAAAAGTCAGTGCCTGACTTCAAAGTTTCAAGGGACAAGCTGACTCTCTTGTTGGGAGCTAATGTAACTTGTGATGAAGTTGAAGCTAATACTTATTTACCATTCTGAAAATCCTAGGACCTTAAGAATTACACTCAATCTACTCTTCCTGTGCTCTGTTAGTGGAACAAGAAAACCCTGATGATAGCACATCTGTTGACAACATGGTTTACAGAATATCTTAAGCCCGCTATTGAGATCTACTGCTTAGAAAAAAGATCCCTTTCAAAATATTACTGCTCGTTGGCAATGCACACGGTCCCCTAGGACTCTGATGGAGATGCACAAGACTAATCTTATTTTGTGCCTGCTAACACAACATCCATTCTGCAGTACAAGGATCAAGGACTAATTTTGACTTTCAAGTTTTATTACCTAAGAAATACAGTTCATTAAGCTATGTGTGCCATAGATAGTGATTCCATTGGTAGAGCTGGACAAAGTAAACTGAAAATCTTCTGGAAAGACTCACCATTCTAGATGCCATTAAGAATATTTTTGATTCTTGGAAAGAGATCAAAATATCAACATTCACAGGAGTTTTTGAAGAATTTAATGACAACTCTCATGGATGACTTTGAGGGGTTCAGGACTTGGAGTGGAGGACATAACTGCAGATGTAGTAAAAATAACAAGAGAACTAGAATTATAAGAAGAGCCTGGGACTTCCCTGATGGCACAGTGGATAAGAACCCATCTGCAATGCAGGGGACACTGGTTTAATCCTTGGTCTGGAAAGATTCCACGTGCTGTAGAACAACTAAACCCATGAGCAACAACTACCAACCCAGTGTTCTAGAGCCCACAAGCCACAACTACTGGAGCCTGTGCGTTTCAGAGCCAGCGACCCACAACAAATGAGCCCCTCTGTCATAGCTACTGAGGCCTGTGCCTGTGCTCCACAATAAGAGAAGCCACCAAAATGAGAAGCCTGTACACTGCAACCAAGAGTAGCCCCTGATCACCTCAACTAGAGAAAGCCAGCCCAGCAATGAAGATCTAGCACAACCAAAAATTTAAAAAAAAAAAAAAGAATAATAAATAAATTAATTAAAAGAAAGAAGTGGAGCCTGAAGATGCGACTGAATTCCTGCAATCTGATGATAAAACTTGAATGGATGAGAATTTGCTTCTAATGGATGAGCAAAGAAAGTAATTTCTCGAGGTGAAATCTACTCCTGGTGAAGATGTTATGAAGGTTGTTGAAATAACAAGGATTTGGAATATTACATAAGCTTAGTGGATAAAATGGTAGAAGAGTTTGAGAGGGCTGACTGTAATTTGGAAAGGTCTATTGTGGGTAAAAGCTGACTTAAAGCTCAGTATTCAAAAAACTAAGATCATGGCATCCAGTACGATCACTTCATGGTAAATAGATGGGGAAACAATGGAAACCATGACAGACTTTATTTTCTCCAGCTTCAAAATCACTGCAGATGTTGGCTGCAGCCATGAAATTTAAAGACACTTTCTCCTTGGAAGAAAAACTATGACAAACCTAGGCAGCATATTAAAAGCAGAGACTACTTTGCCGACAAAGTTCTGTATAGTCAAAGTTATGGTTTTTCTGGTAGTCATGCATGGATGTGAGAGTTGGACCATAAAGAAGGATGAGCACCGAAGAACTGATGCTTTTGAACTGTGGTGTTAGAGAAGACTCTTGAGAGTCCCTTGGACTGCAAGGAGATCAAACCAGTCAATCCTAAAGGAAATCAGTACTGAATTGGAAGGACTGATGCTGAAGTTGAAACTCCATACTTTGGTCACCTGATGCGAAGAAGTGACTCATTGGAAAAGACCCTGATGATGGGAAAGATTGAAGGCAGGAGGAGAAGGGGATGACAGAGGATGAGATGGGTGGCATTTCCGACTCGATGGACATGAGTTTGAGTAAGCTCCAGAAGTTGGTGATGGACAAGGAAACTTGGTATGCTGTGGTCCATGGGGTTGAAAACAGTCAGATATTACTGAGCAACTGAACCAACTTACTGACTGGGTAAAATGCTATCAAACAGCATTGCATATTACAAAGAAATCACTTACGAAAGGAATACTCAATGGGTGTGGCAAATTTCATTGCTGCCTTATTTTAAGAAATTACATTTGAATCAGTTCTAATGAGGTCAAAGAAACTGGAGCCTATTATACAGAGTGAAGTAAGCCAGAAAGAAAAACACCAATACAGTATACTAATGCATATATATGGAATTTAGAAAGATGGTAACGATAACCCTGTATGCAAGACAGCAAAGAGACAGAGATGTATTGAACAGTCTTTTGGACTCTGTGGGAGAGGGCAAGGGTGGGATGATTGGAGAGAATAGCATTGAAACATGTATATGAGCATATGTGAAACACATTGCCAGTCCAGGTTCGATGCATGATACAGGATGCTCAGGGCTGGTGCACTGGGTTGACCCAGAGGGATGGGATGGGGAGGGAGGTAGGAGGAGGGTTCAGGATGGGGAACACATGTACACCCATGGCAGATTCAAGTCAATGTATGGCAAAACTAATACGATATTGTAAAGTAAAATAAATAAATAAATTTTAAAAAGAGATAATTCTACTCTAAAAAGAAAAAGAAATTACCACAGTCACCCCAACCTTTAGCAGCAACCATCAACACTGAGGCAGGGCCTTCCACCAGCAGAAAGATTACAATTTGCTGATGATGGTTAGCATTTTTTAGCAATAAAATATTTTTAACTGAATGTACATTGTGTTTTTAAGCTTACTGCTATTGAACACTCCATAGACTACAGTATAGTGTAAATATAACTTTTATATACACTGGGAAACCAACAAAATTCTTTGACTCGCTTTATTGCAATATTCACTTTCTTCCTGTGGTCTGGAACTTAACCCACAGTATCCGGAGCTATGATTGTAACACAATTTGTCAATGTAACCCAGGGCAAAGAGGGGGCAAATCCTCCCCTTAAAACAAAAAACCCTCAACTCTAACTTTTATGAAGTAGAGTTAAATGTGGGCTTCCCAGGTGGTTCTAGTGGTAAAGAACCCAACTGTCAGTGCAGGAGACATAAGAGACACGAGATCAGTGCCTGGGTTGGGAAGACCCCCTGGAGGAAGGCACGGCAACCCACTCCAGTATTCTTGCCTGGAGAATCCCATGGACAGAAGAATCTGGTGGACTACAGTCCATGGGGTCACAAAGAGTTGGACACGACTGAAATGACTTAGCATGTATTTAGTATGCATTCTGAGTCAAATATATGTGGATAGGAAAAATAGGACTTTTTGTGCTAATAAATTACTTACATTTGAAGGGAAATGAATCCTTCTTATGATGAGGTAAACTTCACTTTGAACTTTCAAAGAGAGAGCAAACCATGAACCAGTGGAAGCCCTCTCCTTCTTTTCTGTTGGCCAAAGCTCACCTCTGTACATACACTGCCTCCCTTAGCCAGTCATCTCAGAGACCAAAACTCACCCTTCTTGATGTTCAATCAGAAGTTAGCCCAAACAGAAAGGCCATTACACAGAACACAAAACAAAAGAAAGTACCAAATGATATCGGACTTAGTTATTTTTCTAGGGTGTGTTGGGCTTAACCTCGGCAAAAGGTATAGAAGCAGGAATATGAAAGTCAATCAGAATTAGTTTCAGCTGCATATGAAACAGAAAATTATAATGATTTGGGACTTCCCTGGGTGTCCAGTGGTTAAAACTCTGTGCTTCCAATGCAAGGGGTGTGGATTCAACCCCTGGTTGGGGAACTAAAATCCCACATGCCAGGTAGCATGGCAAAAAAAAAAAAAACTGGAATGACTTGAAGAAGAAAAAAGATTCTCTCTCTGTGTATCATGATTACGAAGGCTGGAGGCAGCCAGAGTGAGATTGGTAAGTAATTCACGGGTGTAAGGAAGCAGGGTCCTTCTCCGTGCCACTCTACCACATGCAATCTCCACTACCAATAACATCACTGTCAAGGTGGGTGCTGATGTCCCGGTCACTGCATCTGTCTTCCAATCAGTGGGAAGGGAAAAGGGAGAAGAAAGCCACCTGCTTCTCCACTTAAGGCCACTCTGTGGAGGCTGCACATACACATACCTGCTGACATCCACTGACCAAAAGAGAATCATACAGCTACACCTAATTGCAAGAGAGGCTGGGAAATGTAGTCTCTATTCTAGGAACTTAGTGTCCAGATAAAATCAGGCACTTAAAAGGGGGAGAAATGTCTTTCGGTGGACAACAAGCAGCCTCTTGTACAGGTCCAGTGACCTGCTTACCCCCTTTAAGAGAGGGCTCACCGCCCTAGCTCTTGGGAGTGCCAACAGCAGATAGCCTTCAGCTCAGCTCAGCCACAGAGGATGCCTGACCCCAGGGCCTGCTCATGGTCACTGACTGCTTGAGGTGAGTACATGGAGGCTGGCCTTCCAGCCCAGTGGGATTCAACTCCAACAGGCCATTTTTGCTCCAGAGCCCCCCAAAGGTTGGCTGAGGTTGCTCCTGGGGAAGTTTGAAGTTCAATTTCTCCTTTATCCCAATCTGGCTCCAGCTCTTTCACAGCTGTTGTCTCAAGGACACCGCCTAATAAATTTCCTGTGCCATAAACTCTCCTTCCCAGGGAATTCAACCTGCCATGATGGGGGAAAGAGGACTTCCAGAGAAAAGACTATAGGAAGTAAAGAAAAAGAGTCAGGAACTAGGGATGTACATGAAACTGTTAGTCAGAGTTCTCCAGAGAAACAGAACCTACAGGATGTGTGTGTGTAAATAGAGAGGTTTACCATAAGGAACTGACTTCCCCAATTTCAGAGACTGTGAGACCCAATCTCAGGCAGGCCAAGTCCACACATAAAATGAACCATCAGAGACACTCTCTCAAGGCCCAGGAAGTTCCCTCTGGATCCTCCAAGGATTTCCCTCCACCCCCAATACACACATGCATACCTGTGCTCACACCCACACATGTACACAGGCCCAGGGGGTGGACTTTTGCACCTACAGTGGTGTAAGCCAGCAAGCTGCCTGATTTCAGCATCCCCTCCCAGGCCCTGTAAAGCAAAAGACTTTACAGAATTCTTGGGTAAAGAATCATTCCAGGCATTGAATAGTAACTTCAGGAAAGGTGAGAGAAATCAAGATCCAAAAAACACAAAAAGGCAAGTGTCTCTCCACCCAGGGCAGAGATGGCAGCAGCAGTTTAGGGGCTCACAAGGCCCTGGGCCATGTTTGTGCAAACAGTAGCCAAGCCAGGGAAGCTCATTCTTCGTTACTTTTCAAGTCCCAGTGAAACAGAAAAGAAGAAGCCATCCCTGGGGGTTCAGCAGGAACGGGCTGAGCTGCTGCCCAGCACAACCTCCCAGCTCAAGACTGGTCTAAATCCATCCATTCTCCAATGATCTTTACCCTTATTTGTCATCGTCAACTCCTTTTTTTTTTTCTGTATCGATCTAAATATATATTACAATCGCTTTTGTTTTTTCTGTTTGATTACTGGCAGCCCAACTAGGAAAGTTTAATATATATCTAAGAGGGTCAAGGATGGCTTTCCTTGTCACGTGCACTCAAAAAAGTCAGTATCAAGATCTCATTAGAATGTTCTCATAACTTTCCTATCCAAAATATACATGGACAATTTTTCTATAAATGTATAATTTTTCTATAAATGTATACTATGTCATATAACATAGAACTATATATATAATATAGTCTATAAGTATTTAGAAAATATCAATTGCTGGTTCTCAAAATCCTTGTTAGAGTATATCCAAGCTACAACAAAAGAAACTTGGAAGACTCAGGATGTGGTTTAGAGCTGGGTGGCTTGTCCTGATCATTAAAAAGAAAAAGCCCAGTCCCCTGGGAAACTAAGACCCAGAGAAATAACATGCTTTGTCCCCAAACAGCAAGTCAGTTGTGAAGTTGGGTTTTGAACACAAGTCTTGACCCCTATGGCACATGATAAACGTGTTTTCTTAGCTTCTTAACTTCATACAGTAAACCTGTCATTTTCAGAAAAACAGTCTCACATGCAAGTGGGACTTTCCATTGTTTGCTAATGGATTGGCAGATGATACTAAATTCTCAGCCCAACTTTTCTACTTATTATATCCACAATAGGGTCGTCAGTGTCTTGCCAGGCACAGAGAAAGAAAGGATTCTGCTCATGAATCTGGATTCCTCGGAGTTAGCTAAACTGCCCCAAACTTCAAAGGGTATTTGTCAGGTATTTGCAATACCTGATATTTTGTTGCATTATATACTAGTCATCCCTTTCCCACCCCTAGCCTCCATCAAAAGCGCAATCATGTTCATAAAGAATGACCTTTTAAAAAGAAGTTGAGCATTCTTCCTTGAAACAAATACAGCTATGCTTCTGGTGTTGCAAACCAATATAGGCCATCACAGCCCCTCCCTCCAGGAAAATTAATAATCCATGAGGGTTTTCGGGAATTGCTAGAAGGATGACAACCACCTTTTCTAGATTTCCCGGAAGAATCCTGATTTCTTTCTGACAAATAAGTTCATTAAGCATGTAATGAAATTTGCTTTGATTTTTAGACCTTTGTAAGTGTTTCATGTCCATCAAAACATTCATCAGAAGAAAATAATAATAGCCCTGTGTTGGACCTTGCATCCTGATAGTGTGTTCGGAAATGTGGGGGCTGTAACGCAGTGGGAAGAACAAACCAGAAGACAACAGCCTCCAGGCAGAGCATCTCTGCCTAGGCTGGGTGAGCGGCTCCTTCCATCTGCCCAGTCCCCAGGTCACTGACAGCAGGCAGCAAGTGCTGACCCTCTGCTCCCGAACACAGGTGTGGGCAGCACCCTAATTTCTCCCTACAAAGCAAATTTCATCTTGCCTTTTGTAGAAGACGCATTTGACTCATCTTTCCCTCTGAGGGTTATGTGATAACTGGCTACAGGCCGTAAATTCAACTGAGTCATGAGTGCAGAGTTGCCAGTTGTGCCCATTCAATCATACTTAACACTCAGAAGTTCTATGAAACCCCAAACACACAAAAACTACTTGAAAGCAGGGTCCAGATCAGATCAGCCGTGGAGGGCGTCTCCCCCACTGCTGCTCCCTCTGCCGTTTTCCCTGAACCCTGACCAGCTCCTCTGGTTGCATTTCCTTTTTTCCAACTAAAAATAAAGAATATAGATTAAAAATTTTTTTTCTTTTGGTTTCTACATACTGTTCAATTGTATTAGTATCACATGCGTGGGCTTCCCTGGTGGCTCAGCAGTCAAGAATCCACCTGCCAGAGCAGATGACTTGGGTTTGATCCCTGGGTTGGGAAGATCCCCTGGAGAAGAAAATGGCAACCCACTCCAGTATTCTTGCCTAGACAATTCCATGGAGGAGCCTGGAGGTTGCAAAGAGTCATTCACCACTGAGTGACTAAACAACAAAAACAATCAGGTGTATAGCAAAGTTATTCAGCTTTTTCTTTTTCTTTTTGCAGATTATATTCCACTAGCTTCCCATGTGGTGCTAGTGGTAAAGAACCCACCTGCCAATGCAGGAGATATGAGACATTGGTTCAATCCCTGGGTCAGGAAGACCCCCTGGAAGAGGGCATGGCAACCCACTCCAGTATTCTTGCCTAGAGAATCCCATGGACAGAGGAGCCTGGTGGGCTACAGTCCATGGGGTTGCACAGAGTCAGATACAACTGGAGCGACTTAGCATGCAAGCATATGTTATTACATGATATTGGGTATAATCCCTGTGCTATATAGTAAATCCTTCTTGCTTATCTGTTTTATGTCTAGCAGTTTCATTCTTTCCACCTTTCTGTCATCCCCTCTGCACCCCTGCACCTTCAGTCCAGTCAGATCTGCGTGTAAATGGTGAGCAGCACAATCTCTCTCCTCCCCGAAGCTGCTGTCAGTTTCTGGCTGCAGGAATCAATCTTGTCAACAGCCCTTAGCCAGAGTGTCCTGTGCTCCCCACCCTTTCTTCCTGTCACCTTCCCATTCATTTCCTGTGAGCTCTGACCCTTTCTTGGGAACATTAATTAACCATGATGCTTTTTAATCAGAATTCTAGGAAAGTGGATATCCGTATGACTCACTGCAGTTTAAAGCAGTATTTACTATATTTAATTGAGCAGATGATTTTTTGTTTTTTACTAGACATTCACTGTATGGATTTACAACCATCTGTGTGAAACCATTCTGGGAAAGAAAAAAAAAATTAGCACCACTGGTTATAATGAGGCTTTGCCATATCACTAAAACTCTGAGTGAAAACATATGGGATGGTTATCTTTAAATGATCTCATATATGTCTTTACTTAGGAATACAACAGATTTCTTTTATAATGCCCAGTTTAAAAATAAAACACCACCCTTGGAAATTATATTCTACCACTCTTGGCTTGACAAGAAAAGGTTATTACAACTTATATTGTTAGAAATTTTAAAGGAGTCTACAATTTATACAATCATAAGCTTGTTAAATAAGCTATGTAAATTTATGTGGACCAGGGTCTAAATGAATTCAGGCCTAAATAAATCAAACCCCAGCTAGACCATGATTTAATTAAAAATTGACAATATGACTCATGGTACTTAAGTTTACTGATGTTTATTGCCAAAAGAGGCATCATGGCTATGACAGAGAGAAATGTAGGAGGGCTGACAGACTCTTCAAGGTTAAAATAGAAGTAGCAAGATGAACACGGCATTGTAGGAGTTTCTGTAACTGCTCAAATAAATGATGTCTTCAGGACAGTTTGACAGCAAGTAAACTCACAAGGTAGTCATAAAAATTCATAGATTTACATCTTTATCTTCAGCTTTTATCCCTCTCCTCTAGGGTTTGGGGGTTTTAGGATTCTCTTTACCTTCTTATGAGTGTATATCTATATAGATATAGATGTCTACATATTTTATATAGAGATCTTATGACTATATTTTATATATCTTTTCAAACTTAATTTTTGTTCTTGTTTTCACTTCTAATACATGACTTTCATAGAGTATTTTCTCCTCTTTGTCTATTTTCTGGAATATACCCTCTGTGACTGGCATCCCTATTTGTGTTCGAGATGCTTCTGTAAGTTTGGTGACGAGCTTCCTTTCTGGAACGTACGCAGATCACCTTTCACTTGGGGAGGCCCCTCTTCAGCCTGTCATCTCCCCCAAGGCCCAGAGACCACAGCCAGGGTCCCCTAGGCACAAGGCAGGTTTCAGGGGAGGGCAGGTGCAGCAGGAATGTGTCTGAACCAAAACCAGAACGAATAAGCAGACAGGAATGTGTGTGCTTATGGAATACCAGAGCACTATTTGAAACCCAGATTCTCCTAGAACCTGAGGGCACACGGCCTTGGCAATCAGTGATCAGTATCTGACTCCTAGCCCCCAAACGGAGCAGGTGGAAAGGAGGCTGTAGCCCCACAAAGAGGCTGAGAGAGTGGCATCTGTTTCCACCCTGGCTATCTCCTCCTGTCTCAGTGCAGCCCATGGGCCATCCACAGCTGGCTCCTCCCTGGGGTTCCCTCTGAGCAGTACCATTGTACAATGGATTCTCCACCAACTTCTCCAAGGTAAGCCTTTCTACCCTATTTGTGTCTTAAGGAGAGTCTTTAATGGCTTCAGGCAAAGGAGTCAGTAATTTAGGAGTTTCAGGACTCTGGCAGGGTGGGAAAGGGGTTTCTCCCTTAAGACAAAAGGTCTGTTGGTGTCCTCCACACCATCCAGGGGTTTCATGGACCTGGGCTCCCCACCTCCCTACAGCAGGGCCCTCTCTTTCTCTGCAGCCAGCTGGTCTGAGAGCTGCAGGGCTGCAGGAGGTGGGAAATACTAGGGCTCTCAGGGGTGTGTACTTGCCCACACCCCTGAGCTTACTCAGGAGATCGGAGAGGGAGCTGGTGTCTTTCCTTTCATTCTTCAAGACGAGCTTGGTCCTTCCTCCTCGGATTCTTGAACGACTTTGGGAGAGTCAAATGGAGAGAAACACAAGATTTAGGACCACGTTTAAGATTCTGCAGACTTTTTCTCAAGAACAGCCAAAGCCCAGGGCCTAGAAGCCCCCTGACTGCCAGTGGTGATCAACCAGGGAGGCAAAGCCGGGGAGAAAGGACACAGTTCACAGTGACAGAGACAACGTGCTGTGAGTAGAGCTGAGCTGATGAACCTGATCTGGGGAGACCGGCAGCCCTTGTATTCCTCCCCTTTCCTTCCAATCTTCCCATTGAAGTTGGCAACCTGAGAGCTGAGCCGGCCCGTGCATTAGCCTACGGCGCCACCTAGCCACCCCAGAGGGTACTCGAGAAACACTGTGCCAGGAGGTTTTAGGGGTTTTTTTGTTGTTATTTCCACACCAAGAAAGGGGGTTTCCATTTCATTCACGGAGTTCTGGGAAATGGAATTTGTATAAAACCTTTCTTGCACACGATGGAAAACATTTATTAGCGTCTAATGAGAGAATGTGGCCTAAAAGCAATTGTAAGAAAAACTTACGAGGGTAAGAGTTCAGCGCTCTACACTTGGATTTTGCCCTAGTAACAGCTGTGACTGCAGGTTTTGCTTCAAGAAGTTGATTCTGCCTCATGTTATTGAATCTACCTTACATTACAGACTTTATTCAAATGACAAAGAGCTACTGTTCCTCCTATTTTCTTTTTCTTTTCTCCTCCAGGTCAGATTTAGCTCTGGGGGAGGCCTAGGAATCCTGAAGGGAACGGAGGCTCATGAGAGACCAATTCTATGGGGAAACTTGGGACAATATCAGTCAAGGATCATTATGGAAAATTTATGACATTGCTGTACCCCCTGCCATCTTTTCAGTCAACGAGGCTGTCCCGGCTCCCACAGACCCAGCTCCAGGAGGAAATATGGGAGCTTATCAAGAGAGCAGGTACATCCTCACCATAGACATCATGGTTCTGCCGGCGAAGCTGGAGCTGGCCTTCCCATCTGAGATGGATAAAGCTCTGAGGCCAACAGACTCAAGGTTGCTTCTAAAGCTTCTGGAAAAAAAAAAAAAGATGTCTTAATGACTGCACTGGGAACAGGTAGTCTTTGCCTAAAGGCTCAGGAGATCTTGGAGATTGTAAACATGATCTCTGGGGCCAAATGCCTGGATTCCACAGGTACTTCTCTGTTACCTAAGCTCTGCCTCAGTTTTCTAGATAATGACTATAATCCTAGTATTTATTTCATTAGGTTTTGGTGAAGATTAAATGAGATAAACTATATAAATGCATCATATGAGGCCTGACACATGGCAGGCACTTCATAAATATTAACTAATGTTTATCCTAGAATTGAAAGCAACAACCTGAGTCTTCTTGCACTGAAACAGTTTTTGTTAATTAGCATAGAAAATTGTGCCTCTGTAGCGAGTCTCAGTGGCAATGTCTTTGGCTGTCCCCACAGTGACAGCAGAAACAGGAGGTATACATACAGCTTAAAAAAAAAACAAACCATTTTTTTCAGGGTTTCCCTGGTGGCCCAGTGGTAAAGAATCTGCTTGCCAATGCAGGAGATTTGGGTTCAGTTCCTGATCTGGGAAGATCCCACCAGCCTCAAAGCAACTGAGCCCGAGCCCTCGAGCCGGGAGCCACAACTACTGAAGCTCGTGTGCCCTAGAGCCCATGCTCCACAAGAGAAGACACTGCACCTCGGGAGCAGCCTGTGCAGCAGCGAGACCCAGCACAGCCAAAAATAAATAAAAGCAAATCAAATGATTTTTAAAAGTTTTCTAGGAGAAAGCATCCAAAAAGAAAAAGTAGACCACCAGTTTATCTCAGTGGATGCTCAACTAATGTTGCTAGCTGATCGGGTTTTTTTTTTTTTGCTATTATTATCCTTCTCCAAATCACAGTACCGTCTCAGGCTGATTCAACGAACTTTCCTGAACAGTCCTATGGCCATATAAGGCTTTCTTTCATTTATTTATTAGTTTGTAAGTTTCTTGAGTGCAAAAATCCTGTCTGGTCACTCTATGCCCCCAAACAACTAAAAACTGTTATATAATTCCCTGGTTGCTCAGCTGGTAAAGAATCCACCTGTAATGCAGGAGACCACCTGCAGCACAGGGGACCCGGGCTCAATCCTGGGTCCGGAAGATTCCCCTGGAGAAGGAAATGGCAACCCACTTTAGTTTTCTTGCCTGGAGAAAGCTATGATCAGAGGAGTCTGTGGGCTACAGTCCATGGGATAGCAACAATTGGACACAACTTAGAAACTAAACCACAACCACGATTTTGGATTAAACACCTAGACAGTTTGAAAGTGGTGCTTTTTCTGAATCATGATTAAGAGTCAGACATTATTAGTCAACTGAACTGACACTACAGTCAAATGAAAACGGGTCTTAAGGAGCCTCTCTTAAGGGTCAGCCTCTAGATATTATCATCGACTCTGGGCCATTATTGTCTTCCACCAATGCCTCACAAGAATCAAATTACAACGTAGCATTATGAACAGCCCATTTCTTGGGAAGTGGTAAACTGATGCCTTTTCCCGCAAGGTGAGGGACTGAAGAATTTACCAGAAAGCCTTGACATGGTGAGTAATGCCAATGAAACAGCACTTTATCTCTGGAAGACAGGGGGTACACATTAACATACAAGCCTTTTAAAGCCACAGCCAAAGTGCAGCGCTTCCCGAACTTCATGGATCAAGATAAATGAGGTTGTGGTCAGGTTTCAGTGCTGGAAAATGGCTTGACAAGTTTCATATATGTTGTGCCTCTAGATTTCACTTATTTATTTAACCCTAATTAAACTCTAATTAAACAGAAAAAAAGAAGATGAATATTAAGTTGACCTGAGAGCAGAGTATCACACTCTTTCTAATTTTTAATGCTCACCCTGCAGTCATATGGCAGAATTATAGAATCTCATCTAAACTGGATCAATAGCCCTTAATTAAACATTCTTATAATTTTTTTAAAGATGGGAAGACATGGATAGATAGAAAAGGCTTTTTGACTGCTATACCATATAGCATTTTCTTCCAGGTCTAGTTACAATGTTTTATATTAGGCGTACCCAGAAATACAATCTTCTTTGGCTTATAGTGATTTACTCGTATAACAGCAATTGCAGTCCATGAGATCTTCTGACTTAGGGAACAGCTCTTTTAATTGAAAACTGTGGCAAAGACCACCTGACCTGCCTCCTGAGAAACATGTATGCAGGTCAAGAAGCAACAGTTAGAACTGGACATGGAACAACAGACTGGTTCCAAATCAGGAAAGGAGTATGTCAAGGCTGCATATTGTCACAATGCTTATTTAAATTATATGCAGAGTACATAATGCAAAATGCCAGGCTGGATGAAGCACAAGCTGGAATCAAGATTGCCAGGAGAAATATCAATAACCTCAGATACACAGCTGACACCACCCTTATGGCAGAAAGTGAAGAAGAACTAAAGAGCCTCCTGATGAAAGTGAGAGGAGAGTGAAAAAGTTGGCTTAAAGCTCAACAGTCAGAAAACTAAGATCATGACATCTGGTCCCATCACTTCATGGCAGATGGGAAAACGATGGAAACAGTGAGAGACTTTATTTCTTGGGGCTCCAAAACCACTGCAGATGGTGACTGCAGCTATGAAATTAAGAGATTCTTGCTCCTTGGAAGAAAAGCTATGACCAACCTAGACAATGTATTAAAAGTGGAGACATTACTTTACCAACAAAAGTCTGTCTAGTCAAAGCTATGATTTGTCCAGTAGTCATGTATGGATGTAAGAGTTGGGCCATAAAATAAAGCTGAGAGCCTTAGAAATAATGCTTTTGAACTGTGGTGTTGGAGAAGACTCTTGAGAGTTCCTTGCACTGCAAGGAGATCAAACCAGCCAATCCTAAAGGAAATCAGTCCTGAATATTCACTGGAAGGACTGCTGCTGAAGCTGAAACTCCAGTACTTTGACCACCTGATGCTAAGAACCGACTCATTAGAAAAGACTCTGATGCTGGGGAAGATTGAAGGAGAGAGGAGAAGGGAACAAGAGAGGATGAGATGGTTGGATGGCATCACTGATGAGATGGACATGAGTTTGAGTAGGCTCTGGGAGTTGGTGATGGACACGGAAGCCTGGCGTGCTGCAGTCCATGGGGTCGCAAAGAGTTGGACACGACTGAGCAACTGAATTGAACTGAACTGAACTGTGGCAAATCAAGCACAGGTTCTTCTTCTATACTGTTATCAGATAGTGATATATTGGAGATGGAAAAAAACCCACTGGCTTCTCATACCTCTACACTGAGCCAACACCCAGCCTCTGACAGGCACCAGTGATCTAATGAAGTGTAATACTGTACAAATGATCTACTTGGCTGAAAAGTGTGGTCAAGTACATAGGCATATACACTTGAAGATATATGACTTTGTATTGTTATTGTTGTTCAGTCGCTCGGTTGTGTCCGACTCTTTGTGACCCCATGGACTGCATGCAGCATGTCAGGATTCCTTATCCATCACCATCTCCCAGAGCTTGCTCAAACTCATGTCCATTGAGTTGGTGATGCCATCCAACCATCTCATCTTCTGTCATCCCCTTCTCCTCTCACCTTCAATCTTTCCCAGCATTGGGGTCTTTTCCAATGAGTTGGCTCTTCACATCAGGTGGCCAAAGTATTGAACTTTCAACTTCAGCATCAGTGCTTCCAATGAAGAGTCAGGACTGAGTTCCTTTAGGATTGACTAGTTTGATCTCCGTGCTGCCCAAGGGACTGTCAAGAGTCTTCTCCAACACCACAGTTCAAAAGCATCAGTTCTTTGGTACTCAGATTTATTTATGGTCCAACTCTCACATCCATACATGACCACTGGAAAAATCATAGCTTTGGCTATACAGACCTTTGTTGGCACAGTAATGTCTCTGTTTTTTAATATTCTGTCTATGTTGGTCATAGGTTTTCTTTCAAGGAACAAGTGTCTTTTAATTTCATGGCTGCAATTACCATCTGCAGTGATTTTGGAGCCCGAGAAAATAAAGTCTGTCACTGTTTTCCCAACTATTTACCATGAAGTGATGGGACCAGACGCCACGATCTTAGCTTTTGAATGTTGAGTTTATGTCAGTTTTTCACTCTCCTCTTTCACCTTCATCAAGAGGCTCTTTAGTTCCTTTGTGAATTCAATATAATTCTAATCGAAATTCCCCTTGGCTTTAAAGAAACTCAGGAAGTTCATTCCAAAATGTACATGAAGGAGCAAAGGACAAGAACAGACAAAACACTCCAAAAGAAGAACCATATGAGAGAACTTGTCTTCCAGATACTAAAATTATTCTAGGGTTAAGGTAATTAAGATAGTGTGCCATTAGTGAGAAAGATATAGATGAAGAAGTACAGCAGAATATAGAGCCCAGAATCAAACTGAGACATATGCAGAGACCTGACCGGCTTTTTCTAGAGCTGACATTACAGACACCGTGTGCCTGCGACCAGCTGCTCAGCTGTGTCTGACTCTGCGGTCCCAAGACTGTAGGTGGCGCTAGTAGCAAAGAACCCGCCTGCCAGTGCAGAAGACGCAAGAGACTTGGGTTCGATCCCTGGGTTGGGAAAACCCCTAAAAGAGGGCACGGCAGCCGACTCCAGTAGTCTTCCCTGGAGAATCCCGCGGACAGAGAAGCCAGGCAGGCTACAGTCCACAGGGTTGCACAGAGTCAGACACAACTAAAGCAACTTAGCATGCATGGACTGTAGCCTCCCAGGCTCCTCTACCCATGGAACTTTTCAGGCAAGACTATTGGAGTGGGGTGTCATTTCATACTCCAGAAGAGCTTCCCAACCCAGGGAATGAACCCAAGTCTCGTGCAACTCCTGAACTGGCAGGCAGGTTCTTCACCACTAGCAGCACCTGGGAAGCCTGACAGATGCCTAGGGAAAACACAAATTTTTTTCAATATGCAGGTCTGGGGAAAACAAATTACCCATATATTTAAAAAATAAAATTGAACTCTTCACATCACACATAAAAGCCAAATTCAGGTGTAGTAAAAAATGTAAAAGTAGAATTAGAAAATTGAGGAAATAATATAAGGGAACAGTTCTATGATTTTCTGGTTTAGAAATATTTCTCTGAAAAACTATATGCTACAAAAATATATGCTAAATGAAATGATCCTTAATATGAGATTAACTATATTAAAATTAAGATTTTATGCTCCTTAAAAGACACCATAAAGAAAGTAAGAAGTTAAGTCAGAAACTGGAAGGTTTTTGCAACACAAAGCATTAATTTCCAGAATATATAAAGAGCTGCCGTAAATCAATAAGAAAAAGACAAACAACTCAACTGACAAATGGACAAAGTGTTAAACTTGTATTTCTCAGAAAAGAAATAAACAGACAAAATTAAATGGAAATGGGTAATAATACTAGAAATTAGAAAAAATACACAAAACCACAATAATCAGATAACATTTTACAGTTACTATACATACAAGAAGTAAGAACCCTGATAATACCCAGTATTACTGAAAATACACAATAGTTACACCATTTAGGAAAATAATTTGGCATCATCTAGTAAATCAAAAAAGCAGCTAAACTCTCTGACTCTGTAATTCTACCCTAAGGTAGAGTCCCTGGAGATACTTCTGCACTGTGAACCAGGAGAGATGCAGAAGAATGTTTATAGCAGCCCTGTGTGTTTGTAATTGGAAAAAACCCACTGAAACCAGACCAAATGTTAATAAACAATAGAATGGATGAATAAATCATAGTGTGCTCACAGTGAATACATCAATGAACAAATCAGAAAGCTACACTTATCAACAATGGAATTCAGAAAGGAAACATTGAGTAAAAAAAGCAATTAGCCGGATGAACTCATGCAGAATGATTTCATTTATACAGCATTCAAGAACATGCAAAACTAGACAACATATTGTTTTGGGATTAAAATACATGAGGTAAAACTACAAAGAAGCTTCCCAGGTGACACTTGTGGTAAGGAACCCACCTGCCAATGCGGGTCAGAGACATGGGTTTGATCCCGTAGACAGAGGAGCCTAATGGGCTAAGTCCACAGGGTTGCAAAGAGTCAGACACAACTGAAGTGACTTAGCACATGAGCACAATGACTCTACGGGCTTTCCTGGTGGCTCAGACAGTAAAGAATCTCCCTGCAATGCAGGAGACATGGGTTCCATCCCTGGGTCAGGAAGATCCCCTGGAGAAGTGAATGGCTACCTACTCCAGTATTCTTGTCTGGAGAATTCTATGAACAGAAGGGCCAGGTGGACTACAGTCCATGGGGCTACAAAGAGTTAGACACACAACTGAGCAATTAATACAAAAAACTATAAAGAAGAGCAAAGGGATAATGAAGATAAAGATCCAGGTAGTAGTTATCTCGGAGAAGGCAATGGTAACCCACTCCAGTACTCTTGCCTGGAAAATCCCAGGACGGGGGAGCCTGGTGAGAGCCTGGTAGGCTGCAGTCCATAGTGTTGCTAAGAGTTGGACACAATAAACAACTTCACTTTCACTTTTCACTTTCATGCGTTGGAGAAGGAAATGGCAGCCCACTCCAGTGTTCTTGCCTGGAGAATCCCAGGGACGGGGGAGCCTGGTGGGCTGCCGTCTACAGGGTTGCACAGAGTCGGATACAACTAAATCGACTTAGCAGCAGCAGTAGTACCTCTGAAGAAACGGAGGAGCAGAAGAAAGGGAAGGAATCCAGAAAGAGTGTTTTGAAGGCTTCCAAAAATATTGGAATACTTTTCTTCTTAAAGTGGGTGGTTGGCAATGGATCTGTATTGAATTATTATTATTAAAACTCCCCAATTAAAAAAAATTTCCTTTCATACTCACATAGAAACTTCAAAAAGAGCACAGAAAGTTTCTATGTATCCTTTATTCAGGTTCCCCCAATGACATCATCTTACATAAGCATAGTTCAATGATCAAAATCAGAAAACTGACCTTGGTGCAGTGCCATGAAGTAAACTGCAGACCTTATTCGGATCTCACTAGCTTTTACCTGTAGTGTGTGTGTGTGTGTGTGTGTGTGTGTGTGTGTGTGTGTGTGTACTTCTATGAAGTTTTATCCCATATATAGATTCTTGTCATCACAACCACAATCTAGATACAGAACCGTTCCATCACCACAAAGAAACTCGATAGTCACAACCTCCCTCCAACACTAACCCCTGGCAACCCCTTGTCTGTTTTCATTACCATAATTTTGCTACTCTATACATTTTTAAAATGTTCTTTTGTATCTATTTAAAATCTTTTAAAATCTTAACTTAGATGGGGGAATTGCTGAAGACCTGTAGAGGTTATCCCCATCATCTCTTCCTGCCCCATGAGGTGAAATTCCCCTGGACATGTTGAACTGTTCACCCCAACTCATCTCCCTCACCCCTGCATAAGGGGTCAAGGGGAAAGATAAAGACACTTTTTTCTCCTCTTTAGAGGGCCATCTTAGATTCAGGAGACCTTCTTGTCTTCTCCAACCTGCCCCTCCCTCTTGACCTCAAGCCACTGCAACAGGTGCTAACCTATGAGTCTCTGTTCATAGGGTGAAGGATGAAGTTAGCCCAGCATGAGGAAAGTGACCAAGCAAATTAAACACAGATGGAGAAATTGCAGATGCACTGAGAGCCATCTGATCTTGATCGACAGCCTCGGGTGTTACTCAGTCATACTTGACAGTTCTCATGTCTTTCTCCCACGCTGGCTGGCTCCTTTGGAAGCAGAGTCCCTGGCTGATCTCAGACTCACCACAGGTACAGCCAGTTTACTTTGAAACCCAGCGCTCTAATCCGGTTGAACCCCAGCCTTCTGGGGGTAAAGCCGTCCCCTACTCTGTGCCTTTTTATGTAAAAACAAACAAAACTGTTTGCCATCTGGGCTCTTGTAATACCCCTGATGCTTACTGCATCTTTCAAACCTGGTTCAAAGCAGTCTCCACCCCCTCCCTTCTTTCTCCCTGTGCTTCTCCTCTTTCTAGTTAGGTGTGTTTTGTTTTGCTTGCATTTTACAGCACTCAACCAGGCATGTATAGGCAGACCTTGTTTTTGGCTACAATCAGTCAGTTCTTGGAATCGTCCTCCTAAAGGGAATCATGTTTCCTTCTAAGAAAAATGCCATGCTTGGAGACTGCATTCCTGAAGAAAGTCCAGCCACAGTTAAATGAGTTTATTAAAGTGTATTCCTTGGGATAGTATCATGTAATTTGATTGCTGTGGACAAATAACTCCAGAAAAGACAGGATCTAACAAAGTTAATCCCCAGCCCCTGCCACTGCAAGAATGCGCACATCTTTTTTGTGTGAGGTCATTTCATAGATCTTTTTTGCAGGGAGAAGGAGGAGGTTTCTATGGGCAGGCTACTTGAGTGTAAAACTACCAAACTGCAGTATATATAGGGCAATAATCTATCTTTTTTTTTTAAGCAATGTTAAAAGAACCGAAGGTGTTATTCTCCAACTTCTATAAAACAAGCATAAACATGTGTACCTGATGACTAACTGCAGATCCGCCCTCCACGTTGCCGTCTCCCTGTAGGAGCTGACCTGTAAGAAAAGGCTCCTTTGCTCTTCACTCAGGCCTCTTGCACAAGCGTATA
Source organism: Nanger dama (assembly GCA_917880005.1). NCBI lineage: Eukaryota > Metazoa > Chordata > Mammalia > Artiodactyla > Bovidae > Nanger > Nanger dama. The sequence goes on from CAKJTW010000040.1 coordinate 3,864,822, forward strand.
TTTCCAAAGCACTTCCCAATAACTCATCTCCAGAGAACCCCAACTGTAGTTAAGACTCAGGTGCTCTTTTGACCTTCTTACCAGAAGGAACAATCCCCTCCACTCTCTTATTTCCATTTTTCCAGAGGCAATGAGTTTCAACTCCTGTGATATATCCCTTCATATCTCTGGGGGAAAATGCTTTCATTGCTACTTTTTGATGATAATTCTGTTTTAGACATTATCCATCAACTTTCCTCTGTGGAGACAGATGCTGCTCTCTTGTATACACGCACAGACACATACATGTACATACACAAACACACAGGGTACACTGTCCATTCACTCATGGTCCCAATAAAGTTAAAATCAATACTCAGTAAATACATTATTACGTACTCAGTCACTTCAGTCGTGTCCGACTCTTTGTGACCCCATGGACTGTAGTTCCCCAGGTTCCTCAGTCCATGAGATTCTCTAGGCAAGAAAAATGGAATGGGTTGCCATTTCCTTCTCCAAAATACATTATTATGATTACACCTAAATGACAAAGTTTAGCAATGTAAAAAACTATGATCATTTTTTCCATCTGCATTTTTCTGTCCCTAAAGGTAATAGATGTTTTTCTTTTTCATTTGCTTATTTTCTTATGTATTTGTTATTAATTTATTTCTGAGCACTCCCCCTTTAATTTCCTTTGGATATAGTCAAATAAATTAAGTGCTTCATCAATTTCATCTTCTTGAAGATAACTCTTCTAGAGCCTTCTGGCCTGCAATTATCTGGGTAGAATGATTTCTAACCCTACCTCCTGTTTTCTTGAAATCTCCCTTTCCTATCACTTTGGCCGTTTCTTTATATCTTTCTTGGATTGTATCTCTTGTTTGCATCTATATTGGTTTACTTCCTGTTTGGGTGGAGCACACTCTTCAGCAGTTTCCTTAGAAACAGTTCGTGAAAGGTAAAGTTTTTGAGAGATCTCATTCATTTGAAAAATAGCTTATTTAGTGAAGTGGGGTGTCTTGGGGACCAGAATCCTAGAGAAAATGGCAGGTGTGGTCAAAAGCCTCCCCGCATTCTGACTGTGATTCTTCTTCCTTCTCCCCACCTCGAATTCCCCTCACTCTGCTCCACTGAATAATGAAAGTGGACATAAGCAGGGAAGTGGGAAAATGCTAAGACTGGCTAGGTGAGACCTCAGAGCCCATCCAGGCCAGTGTACACCAGAGGAATGCCCACAAACCATTTACTATGCACAGTACAGTTTGGGGGAAACAGGGATTAATGACCTTAATTTTTAATATTTTTGAAACATTCACAAGCTTGCAAAAAAAATTGAAGCTACAGAAGAAGAATATTTGTTTCCTAAACCATTTAAGTCAATGGCCAACTCAAAGCCCCATTACCACCAAATTCTTTGGTATGTTTTCTACAGATAAAGGGCATTTTCCTATGTAAACAAATACAACCACCAAAATCAGAATACTGACACTGATATGTTATTACCACTGAATTCTCAGACCCTATTAAATTTCACCATTAGTCCCAATCATGCCCTTTACAGCAAAAGAATCCAGTCCAAGGTCACGTGTTGCACATGTCATATCTTTTTAGTCTCCATTACGTCTGTAATAGTGCCTCCATCTTTGTTTGATTTTTGTAACTTTGACACTTTTGAAAATTACAGGCCAGTTATTTTCCAGAATAATCTTTAGTTTTGGTTTTCCTAATGTTTTCTCATTTTTAGGTTCATGTTTTGCATCTTTGTCAGGGCCATCACAGCAGTAATGCTTCTGATCCATCTAGTCTATGAGACAGACACAATTTCCATTGGCCCCAATCCTGAAATCTGCCAGTTTCCTCCACTGTACAGTTGCACTTTTTTCATTTGTAGTTAATAAGTATTTTATAGAAAGGTATTTTGAAAATACATAAACACATCATTCCTTATCAAACTTTTAATCTACGCATTATTTATTTACTCTCTTTTTATTTTATTCTGTGGTTATTATTGACAGTATCACTAATTACTTTTTCAGATTTGGCCAGTGGGAGTCTATTCAAGCCTGGGTCCTTATCATTCTTAAGTGATGGTATTTGGAGGTAAGACCTTTAGGAGGCAATCAGGTCATGAGGGTGAAGCCCTTACATTAGTGCCCCTGTAAAAGAGGCCCTAGAGAGTTCCCTTGTCCCTTCTGCCACGTGTGGTCATAGCGAGAGACAGGAACTTCTCACCAGGCACTGAATCTGCCAGCACTTTGATCCTGGACTTCCCATCCTCCGTAACTGTGAGAAACAAATTTCTCACACTTATAAACCACATACTACATTATTCTGTTATAGCAGCCCAAACAGATTAAGATATGGAACTGAGTACAGCAAAAGGCATGGTGTTAGGGCGGACCAGCAAGGCAGAGAAAGATTCAAGAAGCAGTGCTAAGGCATATTTCTTCATTATAAAAGCACATGCTGACCTCTTCATAATCTCTGAGAAGCTACCGGCTTCCCGGGGTGCTCAGTGGTAAAGAGTCTGTCTGCTGATGTAGGAAATGCAGGAGTTGGGCGTTCAATCCCTGGATCAGGAAGCTCCCCCTGGAGCAGAAAATGGCAACCCATTCCAGTATTCTTATCCGGAAAATTCCATGGACAGAGGAGTCTGGTGGGCTACAGTTCATGAAGTTACAAAGAGTCAGACATGACTGAGAGAATGAGCACACATATACACACTGCAATAAATTATCAAACAATTTTAAAGAAAAGCAAGAAAGAGGTATTACAGCAATGGAAACTTGCAGCAATTATTTTTTTTTTAAACTAGCTGGCAAGCCTCCGATGCTTAGGGCTCAAATGTGCTATTGATCACTCCGAACCTCTCCAATTCTGCATTCACCCACACTACCACCACCCCACCACTTTATCTTTAATAAGCCATTTGGTAAATGCTGATGATAATAGTATTAACTGGGGAATTCCTTGGTAGTCCAGTGGTTAGGACTCAGCACTTTCACTGCTGTGAAAGTGAAGTCGCTCATTCGTGTCCGACTCTTTGCGACCCCATGGACTGTAGCCTACCAGGCTCCTCCTCCATGGGATTCTCCAGGCAAGAATACTGGAGTGGGTGGCCATTGTGAGTCCAGTTCAATTCCTGTTCAGGGAACTGAGATCCCACAAGCCATGCAGTGTGGTCAAAAAAAAAAGAAAAAGAAAAAAATTTTTTTTAAATGGTATAAAATGGCTTGGAATTTGGACATTTGAAACTTGTTGGTGAGGCCACCATAGAATGCTACAATGATAACCCTCAACATTTGACAGCTGTCTAGTGAAACAAGCATGAAAATGTATCTTGACACATGAGTGGGAAAGAAAGTTGCTTTTCAGGAAAATGTAAAGCTCAAAGGACATTTTAAGTAAGATATTGGGGGAACGATAATTTTCTCAAGATGAATAATTCCTAGAAAATTATTCAAGTATAGTAATAGGAAGAATTTAAGAAACCAGCAGCTGAGCATGAAGCCTCTTATTTTGAATTTATTTAAAATGAATATAATCAAGCTATTCTGATTACTGTAGCTGAAGTGATACGGTCAGTGCTGAGTTTTATAGATTAATGCCTCTGTGGTTTATGTTGTGATACCCATAGAAAGTCATTTGTTGCAGTTATTTGAAATAGTTATAAATGGTGTCTTACCAAAAAACAAATTTTCTCCTTAACAGCAATTTATACATTATGCTTTTATTTGTTTTTCTTTTATATTTTCTTTCCTTTATTACTCTTCCTTTCTTTTTTATAAACCACTGTGCTGAGGGCTGACTTTCAGTGGATCTCAGGGAGGGAGCTGCTCTGCTATTTTGCTTATTTAATATGTAATATTGATCCTGACAATGCCACTGGATTTTTAAGGAACTCTTATCTTTTACAGATGGTACTAAATATTTGCTATTGAAATGACAGAATGTTTCAGATTTGCTTCAGAGGAATCCAGTGGAATGAAAAACAGTGGCTAGACAGCAATGGCATAAGATTGGACAGGAATAGGTCATTGTTTAAGCTAGGTGATTAAACAATGCCTGACACATGGGTTTTATATGCTATTTTTCTTTAACTTTGTATACATTTGAAATTTTCCATAATACAAAGTTTGTAAAAAATAAAATTAGATCTCTTAGGTGAGAAGCTGGGGAGCTTTGGTGGTTTTGATGGACGTAGTCTCTAGAGGATTGAAATAAATTCATCTCTCTGATGGGTGGCACAGGGAGCCCCTTGAAAAGGTAAATAAACAAAACTTGGCCAAAGACCAAGGGGATTTCATCCTAGGGATCCTAATCCTTGGCTCACAGAAAACTCCGGGGCTGAGCTCCTCCACCCCTTGGAGGAGCACCCTTGGGCTGCTCTTGCCTCTGAGTCAGGGGTTTTCCTGACTCAGCTTAACTGGGAAGACTGATTTGGGAGAAGTCAAGTGAGTAAGAAGGAATACATCTATTTTTTAAAATAGATTGTCCCAAAAAGCTTATTCTAGGGGTTTTATATTTTCATCTGAAGCATTTATACACCCTAGCAGAAGCCCTGATAAAACGTTGGTGGGAGCTTTCTTAACTTCCTTATTTATCTCTTCTGCAGAAAACAAAACAAAACAAAACAAAACAAAACTCAAAATCAGACGAATTTCCAGAGGAAAAATTTATCAAAATTTTAACACTTTAACACTTAATTGGGGCGATTAATTTAAAAACATAGTCATATAATAAGTTATTTCAGACTGTTCATTGACTTTATGTTTTTAAATGGCAAAAGAGATTTAGTTTCTTCCTAGCAATATATCGGTATTCACATAACACCTTTCTTTTTTTCTAGGGGGTTTATTTTTGTTTGTTGTAATTCTCATGGAGTAAAAGGTTCAAGAGGAGGAACTGTGAGACAGAACACTGAAAAATTTGATTCCTGAAGGCTTTTTCTCCCCCTGTTGTATGCCATGCAGGATCTTAGTTCCCCTAGACACGTGCCCTCTGCAGAAGCAGAGGCGCTAACCTCCAGGGCATGTCCAATCACTGAAGGCTTTGAATGCTAAATTTCCATCAGTACTTAAAGGAATCTTTAGTCATCCACACACACATGAGTGTCTAGCCCCTCTCTAGATCACCCTTTCTCTGAAGAAGTCAACTCATTCTTTTTAACTTTTCCTTCTTTGTTCTACAAACTGGCAGTTACTAAACAGGTAGCCATGGGCACCTTTGCAGGCAGACTCAGAAGCAACACCGGCACAGAAAAGACATCCCACAGGCAGTGTTTGGAGCCCAAGATAAATATTCTAAGCTCAATATTTACATTGGAGGTTGGTCTAGATTTGATTTTTTTTTTTTTGAAAACATGAATTTCTTTCTTCTCCCTCTCCATGTGTGTGTGCTAAGTTGCTTCAGTTGGATCCAGCTTTTTGTGACACTATGGACTGTAGCCCCCCAGGCTCCTCTGTCCATGGAATTCTCCAGGCAAGAATATTGGGGCAAGCAGTTTGCCATTTTCTCCTCCAGGGGATCTTCCCAACCCAGGGATCAAATCTGGGGCTCTTGCGTTGCAGGCAGATTCTCTACCACTGAGCCACCACAGAAGCCCAAGAATACTGGAGTGGGTAGTCATTCCCTTCTCCAGGGGGTCTTCTGGACACAGGGATTGAATCCAGGCCTCCCACATAGCAGGCAGATTCTTTACCATCTGAGCCACCAGGGAACAAAGATACTGTCTTACCATATGGACTTTGGGCTTGACCAAGTGAATCTCATTGGCCAAAAAATGTGAGCAGACAGGATGAGAGCAGAAGTTTTAAATGGGCTTGTGTGATTTGGCTTCTCTTAGGCTTCTGTGACCTGCATGGGAAGAGCATGTCCTGAGTAACTCTCCTTCAGGGAGAACGTGAAAACACACAGAGGAAATCTGAGCCCAGTCAAGCCTGAAGCCAAGCCCAGGCGACCAGCAGCCTGAAGCAGAACTATGAGCAAAATAATTGCAAGGAGTTCTTCTTGCAAGTCACTGAACTCTGTGATGGCCTGTTATGCAGCATTATTGCTTCAGTGGTAACATAAAAATCATCCACATACACAAGGAAACTGAAATCTAAGAGCAGAAGCATTTTCTAGTCACTGTGTAAAGCAGTGACTCTTAACTTACTTTAGACTTAGGAACCTTCCTAAGATTTTGATAAATACTTTGATCTAATTCTTCTCCAAGTTTCCTTGATTCTTTATGTTTCTCCTCAGGTTTCCATGTGAGCCCACCTGACTGGCAAAATCTAGAACATATCTGGACTGCTAGTTGCAAGGGGCTTGGGGACATGTAGGTATTTAGCTTTCCAGCCATTGAAACCCAGGAGTTTGCAAAGAGTTTGCAAACCTAGGAGTTTGCGAGAACTTACTTGCCAACCTACTCTTTCTAACACACCATCCCAAGGAGGAGGAGTTTAGGGTGGGGTGGGGGGAATGAGAAGATGAAGTCAGAGAGAATTAGAAGAACCTGGTAACCCAGAAATTGTGACAAGAGGCCGTATGAAGAAGTCAAAGGTTAATCACTTAGATTAAATGATGTAGAGGAACACCATGCAGAAAATATAAAGAATCGATTAAATTGGGCAATAATGATATCCCTGGAGACCAGACGGGGGGCTGTTCCATTTGAATGGTGAAAAGATGAAAAGGTAGAGGCAATGATTCCCGTGGTGCAACTCTTTACAGAACCTTGATTGAGAGAGAAGTGGGGAAGATGTGGTTACTACCTGTGTGTTCTTTGTAATAGTGGATCATTCCCCACTGGTGGATTGGTCAAGTTGGAGACTAGGAATAGTCTCAATGTCTCTGTTTGTCATTTTTTTCCCATTATCTTTTCCTCATGCTCTGAATGAAGGGGTCTTTTCTTGGGTCTCCCAAGTCTTCTTGTGAGTCAAGGGAAATGACTTTCAAAAGTCCGTGTGGTTTTTCTTGTCAGATTGTGTGTGTGCTCATTCGCACACTTGTGTCATACTCTTTATGACTCCGTGGACTGTAGCCCGACAGGCTCATCTGTCCATGGAATTTTCCAGGCAAGACTACTGCAGTTTAGTTCAGGTCAGTTCAGTCACTCAGTCCAGTCACTCAGTCGTGTCCGAATCTTTGCGACCCCATGGACTATAGCCCACCAGGCTCCTCTGTCCATGGGATTCCCCAGGCAAGAATACTGCAGTAGGTAGCCATTCCCTTCTACAGGGGATGTTCCCAACCCAGGGGTCAAACCCACATTTCTTCCATTGGCAGGTGGATTCTTTACCACTGCACCACCTGGGAAGCCCATTCAGCATCATTTCTGTCAGATTATCTGAGCCCAAAGCTGTGAGCAAGTCCCTTGAAACGGCTCCCATTGCTCACTGTGCTCCACCCACTCCTGGCCCCATGCAGCCTGTCTCTCACGACTGCCTCCTGACAAGCTCTATCTCTCACTCTTGCTCACCTGCTTTGCCCTACAGTTCATATTAATTCTCACATTGTGCCCACAGATCTCAGGACTCACAGGTTTTTAAGTCAAACCATTCTTGGCCTAATGGCGTTGTTTGCTGTTGCTCATTTATTCAGTCATGTATGACTCTTTGCAACCCCATGGACTGCAGCGCACCAGGCTTCCCTGTCCATCACCAACTCCTGGAGCTTGAGCAAACTCATGTTCATTGAGTAGGTGATGCCATCCAACCATCTTGTCCTCTGTCGTTCCCTTCTCCTCCTGCCTTCAATCTTTCCCAGGATCAAGATCTTTTCCAACGAGTCAGCTCCTTGCATCAGGTGGCCAAAGTATTGGAGCTTCGGCTTCAGCATTTGTCCTTCCAATGAATATTCATGATTGATTTCCTTTAGGATTCACTGGTTTGATTTCTTTGCAGTCCAAGGGACTCTCAAGAGTCTTCTCCAGCACCACAGTTCAAAAGCATCAATTCTTTGGTGCTCAGCCTTCTTAATGGTCCAACTCTCACATCCATACATGACTACTGGTAAAACCATAGCTTTGACTAGATGGACCTTTGTTGGCAAAGTAATGTGTCTGCTTTTTTAATAAGCTATCTAGGTTGGTCATAGCTTTTCTTCCAAGGAGCAACTGTCTTTTAATTTCATGGCTGCAGTAATCATCCGCAGTGATTTTGGAACCCAAGAAAACAAAATCTGTCACTGTTTCCATTGTTTTCCCATCTATTTGCCATGAAGTAATGGGACCAGATGCTGTGTTGGTAAAGACTGCTAATAACCTCGCAATATCCATCTTCTCGTCTTCCTTTTAGTAAAAGAACCTACAAGTTTACCCAAAGCCTAAGCAGAGACTAGCCAGGCTACCAACATCTAGGGCTGGCTTCATGGAAACCACTGCATCTTTCTGGTCTGACATCTGGTCTCACGCTTTGTTCTCTGCCTCTTATCTGACCTAAAATAATATCCAAAGATGTCTCACATTGATGGTGATATTTGGAGAACCAGGGGCATGAATGAACAGGACTTGGTAGGATGCTCCTGGAAGCACTGTTTCCTTCAGTTCAGTCGCTCAGTCGTTCAGACGCTTTGTGACCCCATGAACCGCAGCACACCAGGCCTCCCTGTCCATTACCTACTCCCAGAGTTCACTCAGACTCATGTCCATTGAGTTGGTGATGCCATCCAACCATTTCATTCTTCTCCTCCTGCCCTCAATCTTTCCCAGCATCAGGGTCTTTTCAAATGGGTCAGCTCTTCACATGAGGTGGCCAAAGTGTTAGAGTTTCAGCTTCAGCATCGGACCTTCCAGTGAACAGCCTGGACTGATCTCCTTTAGGATGGACTGGTTGGATCCCCTTCCAGTCCAAGGGACTCTCAAGAGTCTTCTCCAACACCATAGCTCAAAAGCATCAATTCTTCGGTGCTCAGCTTTCTTTATAGTCCAACTCTCACGTTCATACATGACTAGTGGAAAAACCATAGCCTTGACCAGACGGACCTTTGTTGGCAAAGTAATATCTCTGCATTTTAATATGCTGTCTAGGTTGGTCATAACTTTCCTTCCAAGGGGTAAGCGTCTCTTAATTTCATGGCTGCAGTCACCATCTGTAGTGATTTTGGAGCCCCCCAAAATAAAGTCTGACACTGTTTCCACTGTTTCCCATCTATTTCCCATGAAGTGATGGGACCAGATGCCATGATCTTTGTTTTCTGAATGTTGAGCTTTAAGCCAACTTTTTCACTCTCCTCTCACTTTCATCAAGAGGCTCTGTAGTTCCTCTTCACTTTCTGCCATAAGGGTGGTGTCATCTGCATGTCTGAGGTTATTGATATTTCTCCTGGCAGTCTTGATTCCAGCTTGTGCTTCCTCCAGCCCAGCGTTTCTCATGATGTACTCTGCATATAAGTTAAATAAGCAGGGTGACAATATGCAGCCTTGATGTACTCCTTTTCCTATTTGGAACCAGTCTGTTGTTCCATGTCCAGTTCTAACTGTTGCTTCCTGACCTGCTTATAGGTTTCTCAAGAGGCAGGTCAGGTGGTCTGGGATTCCCATCTCTCTCAGAATTTTTCAGTTTATTGTGATCCACACAGTCAAAGGCTTTGGCATAGTCAATAAAGCAAAAATAAATGTTTTTCTGGAACCCTCTTGCTTTTTCCATGATCCAGTGGATGTTGACAATTTGATCTCTGGTTCCTCTGCCTTTTCTAAAACTAGCTTGGACATCTGGAAGTTCATGGTTTACATATCGCTGAAGCCTGGCTTGGAGAATTTTGAGCATTACTTTACTAGGGTGTGAGACGAGTGCAATTCTGCAGTAGTTGGAGCATTCTTTGGCATTGCCTTTCTTTGGGATTGGAATGAAAACTGACCTTTTCCAGTCCTGTGGCCACTGCTGAGTTTTCCAAATTTGCTGGCATATTGAGTGAAGCACTTTCACAACATCATCTTTCAGGATTTGAAATAGCTCTACTGGAATTCCATCATCTCCACTAGCTTTGTTTGTAGTGATGCTTCCTAAGGCCCACTTGACTTCACATTCCAGGATGTCTGACTCTAGGTGAGTGATCACACCATCGTGATTATGTGGGTCATGAAGATCTTTTTGTACAGTTCTTCTGTGTATTCTTGCCACCTCTTCTTAATATCTTCTGCTTCTGTTACGTCCAGACCATTTCTGTCCTTTATTGTGCCCATCTTTGCATGAAATGTTCCCTCGGTATCTTTCTTGAAGAGATCTCTAATCTTTCCCATTCTATTCTTTTCCTCTATTTCTTTGCATTGATTGCTGAGAAAGGCTGTCTTATCTCTCCTTGCTATTCTTTAGAACTCTGCATTCAAATGGGTATATCTTTCCTTTTCTCCTTTGCTTTTTGCTTCTCTTCTTTTCACAGCTATTTGTGAGACCTCCTCAGACAGCCATTTTGGTTTTTTGCATTTCCTTTTTCCTGGGGATGGTCTTGATCCCTGTTTCCTGTAGAATGTCACAAACCTCTTAGAAACAATATATTTCCTTAGAAACAATATATTGTCTCTTTAGAAACAATATTCTCCATGATCCTCTGGCATTCATATCAATTAGTTTGCAACAAATCCAAGCTCTAACACTTAACAGTAATGCTAATTAACATTTCTGTGTCTCAGTTACAATATGGAGATAATTTAGTACCTGTATCCAAAAGTTGCTGTGACAATTGTTTTAAGCAATTACAGTTCAGCGATCTTATTTTGCAAATTTTAGAACAAAATATGACCATGTGAGGAGAAGCCAATGGCACCCCACTCCAGTACTCTTGCCTGGGAAGTCCCACGGAAGAGCTTGGTGGCTGCAGTCCATGGGGTCGCTAAGAATCAGACACGACCGAAGCAACTTAGCAGCAGCAGCAGCATGACCATGTGAAGCAGTGCTTGAACCCCTCCGTAGACCTTGGAAAAGTTTACGTCATTAGCTTTACAGAAAACCTATCTCTGCCTACCTTACAGGATCATTAAAGAATGACACAACATAGACCCAGGGCCACTAGCGCATAAGGCAGCTTTGTGCTTACTACACAAAGGTGAGGGCTCCAGACTGACATGGCTCGGGGCTTGGCCAGCAGAGCAGGCCTGGATTTTCAGCTCTTACTCTTCCCTTGGCCGGATGCCTTCAGCATCACAAGTGCAAGACTGCTGATACACCTGTGACATGGGTGTACTTTTCAAAGTGCTGAGACCCGGGGTGGGGGGGTGAATGGGGATTAAGTCAAGTCCTTTCTCTCACCAAACTGTTGTGTCTAAGCATGAAAGTACCTATGCCTGAGAAGAGAGCATTTCTACCTTCACACAAAGGCTCCGTCTCTCTGCCAAACCCTGCACCCACTTTTTACAAATGTGCAGAAATACCATCAAGCTGTGGGTGGCCCAGCACCTGTGGCAACCCTGATAATTGGCACCAAGTAGGCACTCTGCAAATATCAGTGTTGCTCTCTAGGGGCCTCCCATTCTTTCCTGCCTGTATCATCTTCTCCTTACTTGCTCACTCTTGTATAACTCAATGTGAAGTTAATTAGCATATTTTCAAGGAAGTAATTGGAAACCTAAGTTGTTCTGGGGAGTTGCTTTACCAGTGTGTCCCTGGGCTTTATGGAGGAGGGAGGGGTGGGGGGTGGCGGTCCACACAAGACAGCACCTTTGGGATTTTGCCAGGTCTCTTGGCCGTCTGAATTGGCACACTGGTAGGAAGAAATTTGAGGTTGCAGCTCCTTGGAAACACCCCAAACTCATTTTAGGTAAAGCCAAGCCAAAGGGCTGTTCCTGGCTAGTACCAGAGTCTGCGGGTGGGAAGGTGGGAGGCCCAGTATCAATGCCCAGCCCTGTCAGACAGGTCTTGCCACCTTCAGGGGAAGGCTTGAAACATTCGGAGAGCCTGTTCTCTAAAAAGTGGCCACCAGAGGGCGCCTGCGTGTCTCATTCTTTCTGTAGTTTGTCCAGCTGAACTGACAGGTTTGCTGAGCTCCTTTGGACCTTACCACGCCTGCCAAGAGACTAAGGGCAGTTGTAACAACTAGACAGCGTATTCAAAAGCAGAGACATTACTTTGCTGACCAAGGTCCGTCTAGTCGAAGCTATGGTTTTTCCAGTAGTCATGTATGGATGTGAGAGTTGGACCATAAAGAAGGCTGAGCGCCGAAGAATTGATGCTTTTGAACTGTGGTGTTGGAGAAGACTCTTGAGAGTCCCTTGGACTGCAAGGAGATCCAACCAGGTAATCCTAAAGGAAATCAACCCTGAATATTCATTGGAAGGACTGATGCTAATGCTGAAGCTCCAATACCTTGGCCACCTGATGGGAAGAGCATCTTTAGAAACAAACCCTGGTGCTGGGAAAGATTGAAGGCAGGAGAAAGGATGACAGAGGATGAGATGATCGATGGCATCATAGACTCAGTGGACATGAGTTTGAGTAAACTCCGGGAGATGGTGAAGGACAGGGAAGCCTGTCCCTGGGGCGCTGCAGTCCATGGGGTCGCAAAGAGTTGGACACTACTGAGATGCTAAAGCTGAAACTCCAGTACTTTGGCCACATCATGGGAAGAGTTGACTCATTGGAAAAGACTGATGCTGGGAAGGATTGGGGGCAGGAGGAGAAGGGGACAACAGAGGATGAGATGGCTGGATGGCATCACGGACTCGACGAACTTGAGTCTGAGTGAACTCCGGGAGATGGTGATGGACAGGGAGGCCTGGCATGTTGCGATTCATGGGGTAGCAAAGAGTCGGACACAACTGAGTGACTGAACTGAACCGACTGAGCGGCTGAACAACACACCTCACAGGTAGGTTATGAAGATGGACAGCAGAGGCTTTACATGTTCATCCACATTATTTCAGCTGAGTGAGCTACCTCAGACATTCAATTTCTCCATCAAAGGACACATACATTTGATAATGCAAAGGCTAACTTATATTCCCAACAGCATTTGAGAATTAACTGTTGACCTACATCCTCATTAACACTGGACATGATCAATTTTTTACATTTTTCTAACATGATGGATTTAAAATACATATGGAGAACATCTGTTTTTAATGAGTTTCTGTATTTTGTCTCTTCCTATCTTGTTATTATTCTTTGCCCTGTGAGTGTGTGCTCAGCTGTGTCTGACTCTTTGCAGTCCCATGGACTGTAGCCCGCCAGGCTCCTTTTTCCATGGAACTCTCCAGGCAAGAAATCTGGAGTAGGTTGCCATTTCCTTCTCTAAGGGATCCTTTGACCCAGGGATGGAACCTGTGTCTTTTGCATTGGCAGGTAGATTCTTTACCACTGTGCCACCTGGGAAGCCCCATTCTTTGCCTTATATGGATGTTAAAGCTGATATGTATTTTCTTTTAATCCGCAAAGTCTCCCTGTGCAAGGAAATATGGTTTCCGTCTAGCCCTGTCTTACCGGAAGGCACAGCCCCCTGTGTGAGTCGACATTCTCTTCCAAACCCCGTGGCTGTCTCCTCACAGGGACTGTTCACTCTGCGAAGCTGCTTTCCTTCCCTAGTTTTGTGACGGAGCCTGTCGCCATGGTAGCACCTTCTGCTGTAGATGGAAACCTCCTGTAAGGCCAGGCTGGGTTTGCTTACTTGCTCTGGTCAGCAAATAGATGCTACTCAAAAAGTGTTACAATTGACAAAGATAGGTTTCAGACTTGCCTTCTCCCTGCCAAAAGAATAAACACAATATAGGATTCTGACCACAATTAATGTGTAAAACAGGGAGTTTGGCTAGCATTGATGGCAAAGGAAAAATAAGCACTAAAGCAGACAGCGGCCCTCTGCTGATTCAAAACAAACGTAGTAGCATAACTTCAAATTCATAGTCTGTAGCAACTTATAAGGGAATTTTAAGTGTCAGCTCTAGTTTCAGATGACCTAAGGATTTCTTTTCCACTTTAAAAGAAAGTTTTTCAGATTATACATACTTCTTTTTAAAGAAATACATGATCACCGAAGACAATTAGCAATTTCTTCAAAAGTATCAAGAAAAATGACCTATCACCCTTCCATTTAAAGATAACTGCAAAGAACATATCATCTATTTCCTTCTAGTTTATATTTATAGGCACACATATAATGTATAAATATTGTTTTTTCCAAAACAAGAATCGTAAGATTCTGTATCTTGCCTTTTCATTTTTATCATTGGAATCAGCCTGTCATTAAATACATTCTGAAACCTGATTTTCAATGCCTGAATGATATTCTATTACAAAGATATATCATAATTTATTATAATAATAAGCTTCCTTCTGTGTCCAGACAATGTCTTCACTCCCTCAAACTCCTGTTTCCTCTTCCTGGGACCACAGGCAGCTTCCATTTCCCAGCCTCCCTTGCAGTTTGGCTGGACCATGTGACTGAGTTCCAGCCAGTGCAATCTGGGCCAAAGTGGCTGGCCCTGGCCTTAAAGTCAACCCATGCCAACCGCCTGCCCTCTTTCGTTGCTGCAAGTACGTGTGGAAGCCACGTGTTTCAGATGCCAGGTGATAACCGGGAAGCAGCCTCTATCCTCGACTCACCACTTGGAACAGAAAAGACAGCTCGACTAGCATCAGACCATGACTGAGTGAGAAACAAGCCTCTTTGTGCTGCTGCACAGAGCCCAGCGAAGTGAATGTGTGAGTGAAGGACCTGCAAGCTGCTTCCATCTTTCCATCACCGTAAGTGAAGAGCAACACACTGGTGATATGCAATTACGCTGCTAAAATAACTAAGCAGTATAGTACTGGAGTTTTTCTCCTGTTTTAAATAGGCAGATAGTGATTATTTTCTTCTTATTTTCCTATAATTGTATAGTTTTCTACAGAGAACTATTTTTTTAACTTTTGTAATATTAAATTACAAATTACAAATATTTATAATATTAAATATTAAATTTTACTTATTTTTAATTGAAGGATAATTGCTTTACAGTAGTGCATTGGTTTCTTCCAAAAAAAGATCAGCCATAAGTTTACCCATGTCCCCTTCCACTGGAACATCCCTCCCACCTCCCACCCTTCTAGGCTGTGACAAAGCCCCAGCAAATCCCCACTGGCTATCTGTTTTACATATGGTAGTGTATGTTTCCATGTTATTCTCTCCACACCTCCCACCCTCTGCTTCTTCCCCCCTCCCCCAGCCGTGTCCATAAGCCTGTTCTTAATGTCTGTGTCTCTACTGTTATTCTGCAAAAGGGTTCATCAGTGACATCTTTCTAGATTGCATATATATGTGTCAGTATACGATAATTGCTTTTCTCTTTCTGACTTACTTCACTCTGTAAAGAATAAGAATGTATGGGAAAAATCCCACTGCTGGGCATACACACTGAGGAAACTAGAATTGAAAGAGACACGTGTACCCCAATGCTCATCGCAGCACTGTTTACAATACCAGGACATGGAAGCAACCTAGATGTCCAGCAGCAGATGAATGTATAAGAAAGCTGTGGTACATACACACAATGGAATATTACTCAGCCCTTAAAAAGAATAAATTTGAATCAGTTCTAATGAGGTGGATGAAACTGGAGCCAATTATACAGAGCAAAGTCAGTCAGAAAGAAAAACACCAATACAGTATATTAACATATATATACGGAATTTAGAAAGATGGTAATGACAACCCTATATGCGAGACAGCAAAAGACACAGATGTAAAGAACAGACTTTTGGACTCTGTGGGAGAAGGCGAGGGTGGGGGTGATTTGAGAGAACAGCATTGAAACATGTATATTACCACATGTGAAATAGATCGCCAGTCCAGTTTCGATGCATGAGACAGGGTGCTCAGGGCTGGTGCACTGGGATGACCCTAAGGGATGGGATGGGGAGGGTGATGTGGGGGAGGGTCAGGATGGAGAACACATGTACACCCATGGCTGATTCATGTGAAGGTATGGCAAAACCCACCACCTCCAATTAAAATTAAAAAAAAAAAAAGAAAGAAAGAAAGAAAGAATGTATGGAAAGAGATAAACAGCATTATCTGGGGGACAACCCCTGAAGCTGAGGTGTCTGGCCATAGACTTTCTGAAACAGGGCCCACTTTTACATGGAAGGGTCTGTGTCCCAACCCAGCTC
This sequence comes from Nanger dama, assembly GCA_917880005.1. Classification (NCBI taxonomy): domain Eukaryota; kingdom Metazoa; phylum Chordata; class Mammalia; order Artiodactyla; family Bovidae; genus Nanger; species Nanger dama. Next base: position 3,880,865 of record CAKJTW010000040.1, read on the forward strand.
CCTGTGGGATAGGGGCTCCTAGTTCCCCCAGTTCTAAGGAGCCAAAGTCTAAAACAGCTGCCAAGAGCCCATGTTCTCAGACAAGTGCTGCATAGCATGCATGCAAACTCAGGCTGCATGGAATACAATTCTGTCTGTTCACTCCAGATGAAGCCCACTGGTTGACATGTAGAACTCACAGGCAACACTTCAGACCAGTGTCTCATTTTTGTTATTGTTAATTGTTGCATTTTTAAAAAATTTAATATTTTACTAAGTAACATAATTATATGGATAAAAATTCAAATGATACGAAAAGGAAGAGTTAAAACTATCCGCTCTGTCCCTCAGTTGTCTTCCCCAGAGGCAATTAATTTTATTTCTTTTATATCCTTAAAGAGATTATAATGATTATAACTTGACCAGAACAACCCCCAACCAAAAATCTTTGATTTTTACAGATATTACCATAAAAAACAAAAACAAATGATAAAAAAGGAATCTGCACAGATAGGTCTAAAATGAAAACTACAAGCCCCTCCCCTACACATTACCCCCCATTCGTAGCCTTTCTCCTCAAGAACATCCAGAGTCACCAAATTTCTTGTAATCCTCCTCCAAACAGGCTCATGCATATATGCCATAAACATTAACAAATTAAATAGATAAATGGACATACCACATATACATTTCTGATTCTTTTTCACTTAATTGAATATCTTGGACATATTTCCACAGCAGCTGATAAAGCACATAATCTTCCTTCCTTTCCTTTGAAAAGATGAATCATAGAGTTTTCACTAGTCTTCTATTGGATGATCTTCAGTTTGTTACTAGTTTTTGCTATTACAATGTTTTTCCTACCATCACCCCATTTCCCCCACAATGTTTTTCTAATGAGCATCTGTGTGTATGTTACAATTTTGCAACTATGAATATTTGTAAGTCTACATTTCCAGCTAAGTGAATATTATTACTTTTTCTTCCTGAAATCAAGGGTATTTTCAAAGGAAATGGTCTGTATTCATTCTTTTCTGAAACATTCATACTTTCATCTTTAGGCATCATGTTCCAATAACTTCTAAGAAAACAATTTTTATGATTATTTTTGCTACAAAATCTAGTAACATTAATTTAATAACATTTTCTTCCTTTTGGGTTATAAAATTTAGCTTGATTATTTTGTATTGAATTTGAATGAACATTTCTCCTAGGCCTGTTTTCAAAAAATGCCCTGAGAATGTGGAAATTACCTGAGTTTTATTCCACCGTGACTAAGCATCATCAAATAATTGCTGTTATGTTAGAATTGAATGAAAGAGCCTACGTTTTAAAGCTGACAAGACTGGATATAAAGGTGAATATCTTTAGGAAGTATTCATTTTAGTCTAGATAACATTTAAACACAAATGGAATCACCAGATAAAGATAAACCTTACCATAAGTCCCTCAGATAAATTTTGGGTTTGGCATTTCAATAAAATTCACAGGAAATTCAAGGACAAGTTTCACCAATCCTCCTTTCATTCCCCAAACTGTTTCCTTAGTAGTATTGTGTTATATGAGCTTCCCTGGTGACTGAGCCAGTAAAGAATCTGCCTGCAATGCAGAAAATGCGGGTTCGATCCCTGGGTTGGGAAGATAACCTGGAGAAAGCAATGGCTACCTGTTCCAATATTCTTGCCTGGAGAATGCCATGGATGGAGGAGCCTGGCAGATTACAGCCCATGGGGTCACAAGGAGTTGGACACAACTGAGAGACTAACACTGTTACTTTTTCATCATGTTATTAGTACTCATAAATTTTTATTCTAACATGACATTTAGGTTAATAGATTCAGTTCAGTTGCTCAGTCGTGTCCGATTCTTTTGCGACCCCATGAATCGCAGCACACCAGGCCTCCCTGTTCATCACCATCTCTCGGAGTTCACTCAGACTCACGTCCATCGAGTCTGTGAGGCCATCCAGCCATCTCATCCTCAGTCGTCCCCTTCTCCTCCTGCCCCTAATCCTTCCCAGCATCAGAGTCTTTTCCAATGAGTCAACTCTTCACATGAGGTGGCCAAAGTACAGGAGTTTCAGATTTAGCATCATTTCTTCCAAAGAAATCCCAGGGTTGATCCCCTTCAGAATGCACTGGTTGGATCTCCTTGCAGTCCAAGGGACTCTCAAGAGTCTTCTCCAACACCACAGCTCAAAAGCATCAATTCTTCAGTGCTCAGCCTTCTTCACAGTCCAACTCTCACAGTCATACATGACCACAGGAAAAACCATAGCCTTGACTAGACAGCTTGGCTTAGTTGGCAAAGTAATATCTCTGCTTTTGTATATACTATCTAGGTTGGTCATAACTTTTCTTCCAAGGAGTAAGCGTCTTCTAATTTCATGGCTGCAGTCACCATCTGCAGTGATTTTGGAGTCCAAAAAATAAAGTCTGACACTGTTTCCACTGTTTCCCCATCTATTTCCCATGAAGTGATGGGACCGGATGCCATGGTCTTCATTTTCTGAATGCTGAGCTTTAAGCCAACTTTTTCACTCTCCTCTTTCATTTTCATCAAGAGGCTTAATAGTTTATAGATTAGCCTTACACAATTCCAGCAGGCTTTCAGCAGTTTCCAGATTGAAGTCTAAGGCAAAAATACTTGAATCTTTTGAAAAACTGGATTGTTTCAGAAGAATATTTTATTGGAGAGAGAAATCTACCCTAGGAAAGTGGAAAAAAACAAAACAAAACACAAAAAACAAGTTCCTTGTATTTTCTCCCAATAACTTCATCATTTAGTACTTCAAAATATAACTTTAGGGAGTGTCCTTCAGTCACAGCTGAGTAGCTCTCATTAAACTGCCTCTCCTACATACAACAATATCAAACATTAGGAAAAATACAAATAAAAAACACATAAAAAGCAGTGGAGAATTGATAAAATCAGTAAGATTCTGGAAGAGAATTAACACTTGGAACAAAGGAAAGTATGGAGTGAGTTTCCCATATTTTATGGCTCTTAGCCTGAGACCCCACAGGTCTTGTGCAGTGTGAGGGTAACTAAAACTCTGTTAGAAAGTTTACAATATTTCTGGCTTGAAGAATCAGAGGTCAGAGTTCGATGCAAACACATTGTTTGGAAAATAAAGCGAGAAACTGCAGAAAAGAAATAGCTAGAGAGGAAAAAGCTTATATTCTGTGCTTAAACTTACATCATTGATAAACTATGAATCATGTGCAAGACAGAATTCAAAAAGCCTAGATAAAAACAAGCCCCCCACCAAAAAAAAAAAAAAAAAACAAACAAACAGTGAATTTGGATTTGAGCTGCTACTGCTGCAATCAATACCTCGTTTGCAGTTTGAGCCTAACCACACTCTGCAGCTGCTCAGTTGCTCAGTCGTGCCTGACTTTTTGTGACCCTGTGATGGAGCGTAGCTCGCAGGCTCCCTCTATCCATAGGATTTTCCCAGCATGAATATTGGGGTGGAGGTGGGTTGCCACTTCCTCTTCCAGGGGATCTTCCCAATGCAGGGACTGGACCCCCATCTCCTGCATCTCTTGCACAGCAGGCAGATTCTTTTCTGCTGAGCCATGGGGAAGCCCCTAACCACATTAACTGCCCATTTAAAAGAAAACCAGTGTCACTGGAGGAATGTAATAGAACTCATTTTCATAACATAATATTTACAATGTCCAGGTTGTAATACAAAATTATTTGACAATCCAAAAAATAAATAAACAAACCAGGAAATGTGATACATTCTCATTGGAGCCACAGTCAATATAGCCTGATTCTAAGATGTCTAGATGCTAGAATAACTAAGTCATGTTCTAAAAGTAGCAATTAGAACTATGCTCAGTGAGGTAAAGGAAACTATTCCCAGCATGAGCTAAAGGATAGTACATATCAGGAAAGAAATAGAAAATATATATAAAAAGAAAAATTTGAGAACTGAAATATACACCACCTATCATACAAAATTTAGTAGATGAATTTGATAGCAAAACCAAGATGAGAGGAGAGGAGTCAATAAGCTTAAATAAAGTTTGATAGAAGCTTTCCAGTCTAAAAAACACAAAGAAAAAAAGTGAAAACAATAAAGTCCCAGGGCATTTGGGACTATATGAAGGAGAGGTCTAACATACGAGTAATTGGATTTTAGAAGAGAGATGAGAAAGATAAAAGAGTAGAAAAAAATTTGAAGAAACACTAGCTAAGAATTTCTCAAATTTGGTAAAGATATAAATTTACAAATTCAAGAAGCTCAACAAATGTCAAGCCTGATGAATAATGGTACTAATTTTTAAAAATCTCTAAAAACATCATTGTCATACTGGCAACCAAAAAAGAAAGAAAAAATATTGAAAGTAACCAGAGAAAAATGACAGATTATATATACAGGGGAATAAAAATTTGAATAATTGACAACTTTTCAACAGAAACAATAGAGATCAGAAAATCACGGAACAACATTTTAAAAGTTTGAAAGGTAAAAGCTGTCAACTGAATATCCTATACCCAGCAAAAACATCCCTCAAGTATGAGATGAAGTGAAGTGTCAGTCACTCAAGTATGTCTGATTCTTTTGGACCTCATGGACTATAGCCCACTAGGCTCCTCTGGCCATGGGATTCTCCAGGCAAGAATACTGGAGTGGGTTTCCATTTCCTTCGCCAGGGGATCTTCCCAACCCAGGGATCCAACCAGGGTGTCCCACGTTGCAGGCAGATTCTTTACCATCTGAGCCACCAGGGAAGCTGAATGAGATGAAGTAAAGACATTAAACACACACACACACAACTAAGAGAGTATATATCTCCACATCTGCATTTAAAAATGCTAAAGGAAATCCTTCAGGCTTAGGGAAATAAGAACAGATGAAAACTCGGATCTTTGGGAAGACTGAAGAACACTGGGGTAAAGGTAAACATGTAAATATAAAAGACTATTTCTCCTCTTAATTTCTTTAAAATACATATTATATGCCAGTTTTATCTTGTCATAAACATAATACGTTTTATAACTATAACATAAAGGACAAGAAGCATGGTTAAATGGACCTAGTAGGTGAAATGGTTTAATATTATCTCAAGCAAACAGTAAAAATTAAAGATGTATATCTTAATCCATTAGGCCACATACCAAAAGGTTCTGTAAAGAGGAACAACAAAAACCCAAAAGGCAAATTTAAAATAAAATTCTTTTAAAAATTCATATGATGTAAAAGAAGGCAGAAAAGGAGAAACAGAAGGACAAAAAGCAGGGAGAATGAAAGAGAAAACATATAGTAAAGTGATAGGTTTAACTCAGTCATATCAATAACTACCTTAAATGTAAGTGTGCTGGCATCTCTATCAAATTAAAGTGCAAAGTATGTTCTTTCAAAAAAACTTCCAATTACATGCTCTCAATAAGAGATGCTGTTTAGATATCAATATGAACATGACTATAGATTTATTTTAGGTCAAGTTTAGCAACTCATTTTCAAAAGTTTCCAAAGTTCCCACCTGACTCTCCCTCTAAGTACTTCCTTCCTGACTGGATTAATGTTCTGTCCTGTAGTATTTCTTACTATGCTCATTTTTATTAATTCCCATAACCACAGGCCCAAAGAATAAAAGCAGTTATCCAAGCAAACATATTCAACAGTATCTCTAAAGCCCATGGAGCAAAAAGAAAAAAAAAGAAAAAAATATTCCCTGGTGGCTTGGACGGTAAAGAATCCACCTGCAGTGCAAGAGACCTGGGTTCGATCCCTGGGTCAGAAAGATTCCCTGGAGAAGGGAAGGGCAACCCTCTCCAGTATTCTTGCCTGGAGAATTCCATGAACAGAGGACCCTGGCAGGCTACAGGCTTTGGAATCACAAAGAGTCGGACACAACTGAGCGACTAACACTGGTACCATGCTCTGGTTTCTGATGATTTCTGGAATAAGGTGTGAAAACTATTGGAATACGCAGGGAGAGGGTGGAATGTGTAGAAGCAATCAGTCCTTCAACCAATCTTCCAAACATTTAGTTCAAGCAAGAAACTCCTTTAGGACTATTAAGGATGCTATTATCCCTCACTTAAATCCACTTAACAGACACTGAAGGAAAGCAATTCATACTCAAGTACTTAAAGGAATCCTCTGAAATTCTAAAATGTGAAAGCTCCATGTGGCTCTGTAACATTTAACATCTTGCTTTGTCATTGTCAGTCCCTTTTTTGTTTGCTTTTGATTTTTTTAAAAATATACACATTTGGAAATAACTGTCTCTTAGCTAATCAAGATTTAGGATATATTTTAGATTAGAAACTTTTCAAAATTCCTGTTTTGTTTTTCACAATATAAGAATACATTTACCAAATAACATTTTAATTTCCATTGTTTTCTCAGGAATAATGCCAATGTCACCCACAATCATAACCACAGAAGCATGCTTTCAAACCTAAAAGTGAATCTTTAATATAGCAAATGTGAGAACATCCAAAAAATAGAGAATTCTTATCCGTGAAGGTAATTGTAAATCATCATCCACTTGATGAAGCCACTTTCTTCAGAAAACTCCCAATTCCTTCAAATTCTATCAGTCTGGTTATCAAATACTGCCAAATATGTAATTACAGATATTTGTAGCAGTTTAACAAATAGAATAATAATTTATATTTCACAGCTTACATAGATGATTTCATACGTCTATATCTATGTGCGTGCTAAGTTGCTTCAGTCGTGTCTGACTCTTTGCGACCCCACGGACTGTAGCCCGCGAGGCTGCTCTGTCCATGGCGATTCTCCAGGCAAGAATACTGGAATGGGTTGCCATGCCCTCTTCCATATCTACATCCATAGACAGATCTATGTAATATTCCTGATACTTATAGAACTGTATTTCCCCTGAGAAACTGGGTAGGGTAAGGCTAACATTCCCCTCATGTCTCTCCTGTCATAGTGTTGCAGCAAAAATGGAAATGAGTGAATGGCCTTTTGCACATACCAGCCAAACAGGCTTGCAAGAGTTAAACAATCTTGGTCATTCTTTAGCTGTTACTACTCACAAACACTTGTAGTTGGGCTTGTCCTTCACAAAGCTAATTACTCTCTGACTCCGTATAGATTATACCCCCACACTTGGCATTCTTGTTCCCTTACGCTTGGAGCATTCTGCATTTCAGAAAAAAGGCCATGGGCCAATTATTTCAGGGAAACCAGACCTGGTTGCTGAGTTGCCTCAGGCCAGCTGTAGTTGTTTTGAAACTTTGCAAAGAAAGAATAAAAATGTTAGATGTTCATGAGGATATAAAACCTCTCTCTATTCCCAAGAGATGGGGCACAGTACTTGAAGTGCTAGCCTGCTACATATTCCCCTTTGCCAGGCAAAGATAAAGCCATTTTTCTATTTCTTCCAAACTCTGTTTCCATATTCTTTATTGGCACTGGTGGACAGGGGCCAAGATTTTGGCAACAATAGCTACATATATGAGACTTTCTGGTGAAAGGTGAGGAAGGATGGATCGAGAATCATTCCCAGGTTTTTTGATTTGGTATCTGAGTTAAAGGTTGGGGCATTCACTTAATATAAGAGAACTAAAGGTGGAAAAGTGAAGCATTTGAACTTGAACATATTGATTTTGACGTACAAATAAGCTGGTCTGTAGTTCAGATGAAATAATTGCATGGAGAGGAAGATTCAAGGTTCAAGAGAGCATAGGTGACCACAGAAATCAGGAGCATGGACATGATCATTCAGGAGACTGTGGATTCAGAGAAGAGCGTCAACGATGGAGCCCTGGGTGAGGCCAACATCTAGGAGACAGATGGAGAATGAAAAGGGACAGGGAAATGATTAAAGGACATTTTCCCATATTGAGGTATTTAGGGAAGTCATTCTGGCTTATACACAAGTTAACCTGAATTTAATGCTAACTAAAACAGCCTGTCTCTGACACAGAGAACTCAAAAAGGAGCTCTGTAACAACCTAGAGGGGTAGGGTGGGGAGGGAGGTGGGAGGGAGGATCAAGAGGGAGGGGGACACATGTATACCTAGGGCTGATTCATGTTGATGTTTGGCAGAAACCAACAAAATTCTGTAAAGCAATTATCCTTCAATAAAAAAAATCATAAAAAATACATTGTCCATCTGCTTTAATTATAAAAGAAAAGGGAGCACTGACCAGAAGAATGTCCATGTTAAAAATAAAGATTAAATGCATCATTAAATGCCTCCATTCCTGGGATACCAGGGCCGATACTCCTTCAATAACAAGACTCCCTTTCCAGGTGCCAAGGCCATACTAACTCCCTGTGTACGTGCTGATCTTTTTTTTTTAAACTTTAAAGGAATGTATCCCTGACTTGTTCAATGTTCTTTGTTTGGACAACATATTAAACTGTGCTGAAAACCATACTCCTCTGTATCTTTCTCCTGGATTCTGCTGCTGGCCAGCGATCCTTGGCATTCCTTGGCTTGAGGCAGAATAACTCCGGTCTCTGCCTCAGGAATCACATGGTGTTCCTCCTGGGTTTCTGTGTCCACATTTTCCTCTTCCTATAAGAATAACAGGCTTTGGGTTAATCCAGTCTCAACTTGATGAAATTTGAAAAATCTATATTTCCAAATAGGGTCATATTCTGAAATTCTAGGTGGACATGAATTTTTGGAGGAAACTATTCAACCTAGTACATCATCCTAAGGGAATGATCACAGATTTACAGGTGCTATACTAACTAGTCTCTAGAAAGAGGAGTATATGCAAGGAATTAGAATGGTGCACAAAATAAGTGAATTTTATGTGGACACCTGTTGAAGGATCATCGAGAAGATGTGCCCTCTGGTTGACCCTCCAACCCCAAATAATCAGAGCCTCCTTATCTCCTCCCCTGTCCTTGGAATATATGTTCTGCTGGCTGTATCTGTACCAGGAGCCATTTTCAAGGATGCAACCTTGACAGAACAATGTGTTGTTGAGATCATGGGGTCTGTACGCAGGACTGAACCCCATTAAGGCTTCTGTATAACTTTAAATATTCTGGCAGGTGGGTGAGGAGATTTGGAGATGTATTCATCTCGCTACCGTAGGAGATAAGCCTTCCTCATCCATAGTCAGATGGCTAAACTAATGGACTCTTTAAAACTCTTAATGTGAGGTGTGGCAAAGTACCTTACATTTATTTAAACTTCATTGTCATTAAATATTTACCATATGCACCATGGTCTTCGTAGCATCATCAGACACAACCTGTCTAAAAGAATTCTTTCCCTGGGATGGCACTGGGAAGAGCAATAACCGTGGACAAACAAAAGCATTTGGGCTTTAAACATAAAATCATTTGGATGGATTCTGACATTTTGAGCCATTCAGTCAATTCAAGAAGTGACTCTTAAGATATGATTCATGGGTGGTCCTTCTCCATTATTCCTAGTTCTCCCAATCACTCTGATACTTTGCAGCACCTGAATCTCATCAGGCTTAGTCCCGCAGAGCCAGGTCCCATGGACAAGACCACAGAACTGCAGGGCACCCCTCCTCAACACCCCAGCCCCGCCAATCTCCCTCTGGATCCAAGGGTAGCACCATAGCAGCCGTATTTAGATGGTTTCCATATCAGATCCCAGGTGGATATGCCTTTAGCTAGTCCACCATATAACTATCGTGGTGGTGGTGGTTTAGTGGCCAGTTCAGTTCAGTTCAGTCGCTCAGTCGTGTCCGACTCTTTGCGACCCCATGAATCGCAGCACACCAGGCCTCCCTGTTCATCACCATCTCTCGGAGTTCACTCAGACTCACGTCCATCGAGTCTGTGATGCCATCCAGCCATCTCATCCTCTGTCGTCCCCTTCTCCTGCCCCCAATCCCTCCCAGCATCAGAGTCTTTTCCAATGAGTCAACTCTTCGCATCAGGTGGCCAAAGTACTGGAGTTTCAGCATCATTCCTTCCAAAGAAATCCCAGGGTTGATCCCCTTCAGAATGCACTGGTTGGATCTCCTTGCAGTCCAAGGGACTCTCAAGAGTCTTCTCCAACACCATAGCTCAAAAACATCAATTCTTCAGTGCTTAGCCTTCTTCACAGTCCAACTCTCACATCCATACATGACCACTGGAAAAACCATAGCCTTGACTAGACAGACCTTTGTTGGCAAAGTAATGTCTCTGCTTTTGAATATACTATCTAGGTTGGTCATAACTTTTCTTCCAAGGACTAAGCGTCTTCTAATTTCATGGCTGCAGTCACCAGCTGCAGTGATTTTGGAGCCCCAAAATATAAAGTCTGACACTGTTTCCACTGTTTCTCCATCTATTTCCCATGAAGTGATGGGACCGGATGCCATGATCTTTGTTTTCTGAATGTTGAGCTTTAAGCCAACTTTTTCACTCTCCTCTTTCACTTTCATCAAGAGGCTTTTTAGCTCCTCTTCACTTTCTGCCATAAGGGTGGTGTCATCTGCATATCTGAGGTTATTGATATTTCTCCTGGCAATCTTGATTCCAGCTTGGGCTTCTTCCAGTCCAGCGTTTCTCATGATGTACTCTGCATATAAGTTAAATAAGCAGGGTAACAATATACAGTCTTGACGTACTCCTTTTCCTATTTGGAACCAGTCTGTTGTTCCATATCCAGTGGCTAAGTCTTGTCGAACTCTTGCAACCCCATGGACTGTGTAGCCTGCCAGGCTCCTCTGTCCATGGGATTTCCCAGGCAAGAATACTAGAGTGGGTTGCCATTTCCTTCTCCAGGAGATCGTCCACACTCAGGGATGGAACCAGGCTCTTTGGCATTGCAGGCAGATTCTTTACATACTGTATCACCAGGTAAGCCCCCTTTTAACTACGAAGAGAGGGTAAATATGCATTTCAAGGGCCCTGTATTTGAAATATGTATTTCAAAGATTAAATGAGGTTATTAAGAGAAAAAGTAAGCCACGTTATAGCACACAAAGCTCTTTGTGTAAGGCTACGGGACAGCTAACGCAGGGACAACTGTGTCTACCAGGGAGTTTCTAGGGAGGAACGCGAACCAGGATCGTAGAACTCAAATTTTATTGCTCTGAACTCCACACAGTCGAAAGTTTGCCTGGAGCGCTTGTCTGTGCCCAAAGAATCTCTGCCGGGAAGCCCAGGGGGTGTGCCCCCAGGCCGGGATAACAAGTGGCCCCGCGGGATCCCACCCGCTTAGCTCCGCTCTGCTCCCGCCCGGGTGCCCGGCCCGCCGTTTTCGGTTTCCACTTTTCCTTCCCAGGCCTCACCCCACTTCCTTTCCCACCGGTCCCCGCCCGGCCGCCGAGGCCCGGGGTCCCGCACCTCTGCAGGGTCCCATCCGCTCTCCCCCGGGGGACCCAAAGGAAGAGAATTCCTGTGGGTCCCAGGAGTGCCAAGAGTGCGCAGCGAGACGGGAAATTGCAAAGTCCTCGGCCCTCTGCCCTCCCCCGCGTCTTTCCCGTAATTCCCGCCCCTGGGCGCGCGCCCCGCAGCTGATTCATAGGCCGGGCCGGGGCCGGCCCTGCGCGTCTGCACCCGCGCTCGCCCGGGCCTCGCACCGCGGCTCGGCAGCCCCGCCGCCGACGACTCGGCCCGGCTCGCGGAGCCCTCGGCCCGCGGGGTGAGTACCCGAGCGCGCGCCCCGCTCGCCTCCGCGCGCGCCGCCCCCCTCCGCGGATTCTCCGCCGGCCCTCGCCGTCTGGACGGGGCCCGGAGCCCTGCTCTCCTGCTCGGTGCCCCGAGGCCTCGCGTTTGCTTGGGCTGGGGGGTTCGCTCTGCCCCCGAGAAGGCGTTTCGAGGGGTCCTCGCCGGCGCCCCGCGCCCGGGTGCGTTACTACTCATTCTCGCCAGAGCGCACGCCGCTGGGGTCGCCACGACCGTGCCCACCCTGCGTTTACGGTCCCCGTCCCACCGCGCCCTTCGCAAGGCAGTCGGGGGATATTTGTGGGGTTAAAATTCCCATTTGACCCACTTTTGCCTCGTTCCCAGCACCCCAAAGTTAATTGGGCGTTAATGGCGGTCTCCAGCCTTCCCTCACGCTCCTTGAACGCCTCCCTGACGGTCATGCCTCTCGCGGTCGGCGACCTCCCTCCGCCTCCCTCTGCACCTGGAAGCGAGAGGCGCTCACACGCAGGTGCCGCCCAGAAAGTTCTTGGGGATGCGGTGGTGTCTGGGGTAGACGCCAAGCGAATGGAGGCAGCACCGAGTTGGCTGGCTGGCGATGGAAGCCTTGTAACCGCGCCGCCTCTCACCCTTCTACAGACAGCCCTTTCCTGGGCCAAAGCACGGACGGGTCCAGTACGTTGCCCACGACCGTAGCGCTGGCTTCGGGGGGCGGTGACGTCGCGGAGCACTGAGAGCCCTTTCTTGCCAGCCTTTGGCCCGCTCGTGCCTCCTTCCGTCCCGCCTGCCTGTCCTGTGGCTGGAAGCGCAGTGTTCAGTGCCACGGGACAACGGTGCCTGGTAACTGACAAGCTTGAAGACTCTGAACAAGTTTATTCTCCAACTCGGGAGAAATCAATGTAGTCAGAGGCTAGGACAGAACTGAATGCCGTGTATTTAATTTGAGCTGGAAGGAAAAAAAAAAATGTGGGTCTTATTCTCAAGTCTAAACTGACTTTAGGAAGTGGGTCAGGTTAACTTATGGCTCAGCCTCTGTTTCCTCCTCTACGAAATAATAACTGTTCACACTAACTATGGATCGGGCACTAAGTACTGTACATATACGAGAGTGATTTAAGCTTCACCACTGAGGTGGGTAACAGTTTTCCCATTCTGATTTTATCAGTGAGAAAACTGAGGCCCAGAGAAGTTAAGCAACTTGTCTGTGGTTACACAGCTAGCAAGTGACACAGTCAGGATTTGGCTTTGGGGGCTGCCTGTAACCACTGTCTGTGTCTCAAACTTTAGGACCCTTTGTGGAGTGCCGCCCGCCCGCCAGGCCCCCATGAATGGTGCTTCATTACCGTAGCACTCTCCTGAGAGTGCTTTGCCTCTCTCCTGAGCTGCTTTAATCTGCACTCAGAGACCCTTGAATCTGAAGAGCACCAAATCGTCATAGTGGCCAGGGGTCTCCAGACTTAGCTGTGCCTCAGAATTATTCTTGGAGTCTTTAAAAGCACTGGACACCAGTCTCAGTTACCTACTCAGAATCTTCAAGGGCATGCTGAGTTTGGCACCTCCGCTGATAGCTTTCAGTATCGTTAGAATGCCTCCAGTGGCAGGGAGCTCACCACCTAAGATTTCATTGTTGGCTAGGGCTGATTCTCAGCTGTAACTTGCCTCCTTGTGGTACCTGTTCTGCCTCCTGTTGTCTCAGCAAATATGTCTAAACCTTCTGTGTCAACGGCCACCTTGAGAGGAAACGGCTGTCTTAGGTGTCCAGTGGGGACCGCAGCCACACTGGGGAGAATACTTCCACACTGGGTTTTTCCTTCTCCCTCTTTAACCTGAGACTGGGGACACCTGCAGTGGTGCTCAGAGGTGTTCCAAAGTCTGTGCTGTTTTTTGTAGCCCATTTGTCCTGAAAAAGGAACCCAATCAGGAAAACGATCATGGTTCTGAAAGAGGTGGTACTGTGAGTGTGTGTTCCTTGTGGGAATATTGTAGGCTCGAGCAGAAGGAAAGCTGAGCAAGTGTCATCTTGCTCTCTTTACAGGAACACTGAGCCCTAGCCCTGCTTTCTCTGGAGGAAGTCCTCTTTGACTGAACAAAATATATGAAATGGGGAAATACAAGGCAGATAAGAAGTTGTGAGAAATTCCCCTCCCTCCAAGCAGGATTCCTCATAGTTCTGTAGCACAGATTTCTTTTATAGAAGCTGTGTCCTTGTGTTCACAACCTTCTGTTGGTTTTCAGAAGTTATTTACTCGTTTATCTGTTTTATTTTTTATGTTTTAAAAATAATACAAATAATAAATGAATATATATATGAAGCATGGGGGGAAAATGTAGAGCTGCCTTTGTCACTCCTGTTCTTACTCAGGGAAATTTCAGGTTCGTACCTATTATTCCAAGACTTTTTTTTTTTTTGGTATACATTTGCACATATATGTGTATGTGGTGGTTTAGTTGCTAAGTCGTGTGTGACTCTTGCGACTCCATGGACTGTAGCCCGCCAGCTCCTCTGTCCATGAGAGTCTTCAGACAAGAATACTGGAGTGGGTTGCCATTTCCTTCTCCAATATTTATATATACTATGTTTTAATAAATGTAAATGAGATCTTACTATCATTGTGCAGCTTACTTTTTCACCCCCAAGTCTTAGACCTCTATCATGTCTGTATGTGCCTCTTTTATTAATGGCTACATTCTAAAGTAATAATATTTATTCTTATTTCTAATTATGTTAGCTAGAGATATTTATTCACCTTTTCCCTTATTGATGGACATAAAAGTTAATTAAAATTATTCAGCATTAGCAACAGTGCTTCAGGGAAAATTGGGCATTCACTTTTGTGCTTAAGCCTGAGTGTAATATCCTAAGAGAGAGATTTGTGGATCAAACAGTTTATCCATTTTTCACTTTGGTAGATAAAACTCTTCAAATTGCACAGCTGACCCACCTCCCTCCTGCCCCCCCGCCAGGTACTGTGAATAATTTAAACTCAGCACATGAGAATTTGTTCTCCTCATCCTTCCTAACACTGGGTATTATCTTTTTTTATCTAAATTTTCCTGGTGAACGAATGAAACTCAGTAAGACATTTAAATTTGCATTTTGCTGATTACTGCTGCAGTCTAATATCTCTAAATATTTATGGATTGTATGTTTCTTCTGTGAATTACCTGTGAACGTCCTTTGCTCACTTTTCTATCGAGTTTTCTCTTATTTCTATTTAATGCAGAAGCCCTACAGGTATTCGGTTTCTTAATCTGTTGTCTCTTACAGAGGATGCAAATATTTCTCCTAGTGTAAAGCTCCTTTTCCCCAATTTTTTTATTGTGGTAAAATACATAATATAAAATTTATCATTTTCACCGTTTTTAAGTACACAGGTATGTGTTATTAAGGACATGCGTATTGTTGTGCAAGCATTACCACCATCCATCTCCAGAACTCTTCATCTTGCAAAACTGAAATGCTGTACCCATTAAATGATAACTCTCCATTCTCTCCCTAGCCCCTCACAACCATAATTCTACTTTCTGTCTCTATGAATACTCCAGGTACCTCATAAAAATGGAGGAGTCATATAGTCTTTGCATTTTGTAACTGGCTTATTTTACTTAGCAAAGTGCCCTCAAGGCTCATCCCTGTTGTAGAATGTATCAGAATTTCCTTCTTTTTAAGGCTGAATAATATTCTATTGTTTGTATATACCTTACTTTGCTTTTTCATTCATAATGCTTTGATTTTTAAATATCTTTTGCTGCACAGAAGTTTTGTTTGCTTTTAAACGTATTTATTTTATTTTTGTCCATGCTGGGTCTGTGTTGCTGCGTGGGCTTTTCTCTAGTTGTGGCGAGTGGGGGCTACTCTTCTTGTGGTGTGCCGGCTCTTCATTGTGGTGGCTCCTCTTCTTGTAGAGCACGGGCTTCGGTAGTTGCAGCTCATGGGCTCTGGAACACAGGCTCGGTAGCTGTGATACATGGGTTTAACTGCTTCGTTGCACGTGGGCTCTTTCCAGACCAGGAATGGAACCAGTGTCCCCTGCATTAGCACGTGGACTCCCATCCACTGTACCACTAGGAAAGTCCTGCAAGGAAGTTTTAGATGTTTGTGTAATCGACTGCAGTCTAATCACTTACGTGCTTTGTCTAGGTTAGAAAGACCTTTTTCACCTGAAAATTATTTCCAAGCTTTTATTTTTTCTAATACTTTTCTCACTTTGGTTTTATATTTAGCTTTTCAAAATACCAGATTTTTGTATAAGATGAAAGGTAAAATGTCACAACTTTTTCTTAAGTTTTAAGCAGTTGATCCAGTGAGGCTCTGAGTGCTCACTTCTGTCTGATTCTTTCATGATCCTGCAGACTGTAGCGTGCCAGGCTCCTCTGTTCATGGACTTTTCTAGGCAAGAATACTGGAGTGGGTTGCCATTTCCTCTCCAGGGGATCTTCCAGACCCAGGGATTGAACCCACATTTCTTGCATCCGCTGCATTGACAAGCGGATTGTTTACTGCTCTACCACCTGGCCTGGGAAGATATAGTTGATTCAGTATGGTTTGTTTATAATCATACTGCTTTTTCCAATTTGTTTGAATTCTATTATTTACAGCAAAATAAATTGCTGTTTATTAAGGACCTGTTTGAGGATTCTATCTTATTTCATTGATCTATTTTTGTCTCTTCTTCTGCCAGTTTCACTCGTACCACTGCATCACTTCTGCTATAACTTCAGTTCAGTTCAGTCGCTCAGTTGTGTGCGACTCTGTGACCCCGTGGACTACAGCATGCCAGGCTTCCCTGTCCATCACCAGCTCCTGGAGCTTGATCAAATTCATGTCCATAGAGTCCGTGATAGCATCCAGCCATCTCATCCTCTGTCGTCCCTTTCTCCTCCTGCCTTCAGTCTTTTCCAGCATCTGAGTCTTTTCCAATGAGTTAGTTCTTTGCATCAGGTGGCCAAAGTGTTGGAGTTTCAGCTTCAGCATCAGTCCTTCCAATGAATATTCAGGACTGATTTCTTTTAGAATTGACTGGTTTGATCTCCTTGCAGTCCAGGGAACTCTCAACAGTCTTCTCCAACACCACAGTTCAAAAGCATCAATTCTTTGGCGCTCAGCTTTCTTTATAATCCAACTCGCACATCCATACATGACTACTGGAAAAACCATAGCTTTGACTAGATGGACCTTTGTTGGAAAAGTAATGTCTCTGCTTTTTAATATGTCATAGCTTTTAATATGGTCATAGCTTTTCTTCCAAGGAGCAAGTGTCTTTAATTTCATGGCTGCAGTCATCATCTGCAGTGATTTTGGAGCCCAAAGAGAAAGTTTGTCACTGTTTCCATTGTTTCCCCTTCTATTTGCCATGAAGTGATGGGACCAGATGCCATGATCTTAGTTTTTTGAATGTTGAGTTTTAAGCCAACTTTTTCACTCTTCTCTTTTACTTTCATCAAGAGGCTGTTTAGTTCCTCTTTGCTTTCTGCCATAAGGGTGGTGTCATCTGCATATCTGAGGTTATTGATATTTCTCCTAGCAGTCTTGATTCCAGCTTGTGCTTCATCCAGCCTGGAATTTCACATGATGTACTTCGCATATAAATTAAATAAGCAAGGTGACAGTATACAGGCTTGATGTACTCCTTTACCAATTTTAAACCAGTCCATTTTTTCATGTCCAGTTCTAACTGTTGCTTCTCAACCTGCATAAAGGGTTCTCAGGAGGCAGGTAAGGTGGCCTGGTATTCCCATCTCTTTAAGAATTTTCCAGAATTTGTTCTGAAGTCAAAGGCTTTAACATGGTCAATAAAGCAGAAGTAGTTGTTTTTCTGGAACTCTTTTGCTTTTTCTATGATCCGGCAGATGTTTTTCTGGAACTCTTTTGCTTTTTCTATGATCCAGCAGATGTTGGCAATTTGATTTATGGTTCCTCTGCCTTTTCTAAATCTAGCTTGTACATTTGAAAGTTCTTGGTTCATATACTGTGGCAGCCTAACTTGAAGGATTTTGAACATGACCTTGCTAGCATGTGGAATGAGCACAATGGTATGGTAGTTTGAACATTCTTTGGGATTGCACTTCTTTGAGATTGGAATGTAAACTAACCTTTTCCAGTCCAGTGGCCCCTATTGAGTTTGCTGGCATATTGAGCACAACACTTTCACAGCATCATCTTTTAGGATTTGAAATAGCTTAGCTCGAATTCTGTCATTTCCACTAGCTTTGTTCGTAGTAATGCTTCCTTAGACCCTCTTGGCTTCACACTCGTGATGTCTGGCTCTCGGTAATGACCCCACCAGCGTGGTTATCCAGGTCACTAAGACTGTTTTTGCATAGTTCTTCTGTGTATTCTTGCACCTCTTTTTAATCTCTTGTGCTTCTGTTGGTCGGCCTACTGTTTCTGTTCTTTATTGCGCCTATCTTTGCATGAAGTGTTCCTTTGGTACCTGTAATTTTCTTGAAGAGATCGCTAGTCTTTCCTATTCTATTTTTTTCCTCTTATGTCTTTGCCTTGTTCATTTAAGAAGGCTTTATCTCCCCTTGCTATTTTCTGGAACTCTGCGTTCAGACGTGTGTATCTTTCCCTTTCTCCTTTGCCTTTCACTTCTATTCTTTTCTCAGCTGTTGTTAGGCCTCCTCAGACAAGCATTTTGCCTTCTTGCATTTTTTTTTTCTTGGGGATGGTTTTGGTCATTGCCTCAGTGAGTAGCAGTGCTTACTTTTTCAAACTCTTACCAATGCTAAGTATTGTCTTTTAAGTCAGCTTTGCCTATTGGACACTACACAGACACACACATGGATGTAAACAATTGCAGCTTTAATTTGCATGTATTTAATTATTAGTGACAGTGTCTAGTTTTCCTTTTTATTTTTGGTTATTAATATTTCTTTCTCTTTTATAAATCACAGAATCATGTCATTTATCAGTTTTTCTTTGGAGTTTCTTATCTTTTTCTTATTGATTTCTAAGCGCGTATATATATTAGAGACATAACCCTGTGACATGAATATTGAAACTATTGTTCCCAGTTTGTTTTTAGACCAATTATATGTCTAAAATATTTTCAGTGTTCATTTGATTGTTATGGCAGTCTTTACTTTTGCTCCTGGTTTCACATCATGCTTGGCAGATTATACAAATATTCACCTATGTATTAGTCAAGTAATTTTTTCTTACACTTTTGCTGAGACATAATTATAAGAGACATTATTTTAAGTATAGAGTATATGATAATGATATTACTTACATGCATCATGAAATGTTTATCACAGTAAGTTCTGTGAATATCCATTATCTCATATAGACACAAAATTAAAGAAATAGAAAAGTTTTTTCCATGTGATGAAAACTCTTAGGATTTTCCTCTCTTACAATTCTCATGTATAACATGAAACACTGTTAATTATCTTTATCATGCTTGTATTTATTTATCTTATACATACATCCCATGTATTTATTTATCTTATAACTGGAAGTTTGTACCTTTTGACTGCATTATCCAGTTCTCCCTACCCCTACCTTCTGCCTCTGATAACCACAAATCTGATCTTTTTTTCATAATTGTTTGTTTGTGAAGTGTAATCAGCGTTCAACACTATGTTAGTTCCTTGTATGCAACATGGTTATTCAGTATTTCAATACATTTCTAAATGATCACCATGATTAAACCTAGTCATTTGTCACCAAAGATATTACATTGTTATTGACTATATTCACCACACTGTCCATTTCGAGTCTGTGGCTCACTTATTTTGTAACAGGAAGCTTATGTGTCTGAATTTCCCTCATCCATTTCCCTCCTCTTCTTCCCGCTTCCCTCTGGTGACCACCTGTTTGTTTTCTGTATCTATGACTTTGTCTCTGTTTATAAATTACCTATGTTCATTTTTTAGATTCCACATACAAGTAAAATCATATAGTATTTGTCTTTCTCTGACTTGTTTCACTTAGAATAATCTGTAGCTCCATTCATGTTATTGCAAATTCCAAGATTTAATTCTTTTCTATGGCTGAGTAATATTCCATTATGTATATGTGCCACATCTCCTTTATACATTTATCTATTGATGAGTGTTTAGGTTGCTTCCATAGCTTGACTGTTATAAATAATGCTGCAATGAACTAGGGGTACTTATATCTTTTCAAATTAGTGTTTTTGTCTCCTTCAGATAAATACTCAGAAATGGATTTGCTTCTTCATAGCAGGCTTCCCTGATAGCTCAGATGGTAAAGAATCTGCCTGCAATGCAGGAGACCCAGGTTTGATCCCTAGGTGAGGAAGATCCCCTGGAGAAGGGCATGGCAACCCACTCCATTATTCTTGCCTGGAGAATCCCATGGACAGAGGAGCCTGGTGGACTACAGTCCATGAGGCTGCAAAAGCTTAGACAAGGCTGAGCGACTAACACTTTACTTTCATGGTAGTTCTAATTTTTAATTTTTAGACTAACCGCCAAGCTCTTTTCCATAGTGGCTGCACCAATTTACATTCCCATCAACAATTTAAGAGGATATGTATACTTATGAATGATTCACTTTATTGTTGGGCAGAAACCAATACAACATTGTAATCAAGTATCCTCCAATTAAAGCTAAAATTAAAAAAAAAGATGCAAGAGGTTTCCTTTTCTCCACATTCTCATCAGCATTTGCGTTCTTACAGTTGTGAGGTGATATCTCCTTATAATTTTGATTTGTATTTCGCTGATGTTTAGTGATGTTGATCATCTTTTTCCGTGCCTGTTGGCCATCTGTATGTCTTCTTTGGAAAAATGTCCACTCAGGCTCTCCACCCATTTTTTAATTGTGTGTTGTTTTTTTCTTTTGATGTTGAATTGTATGGGTTTTCTGTTTATTCTAGTAAATTTAATGGTCTTGCATTTTTATCTTTGTTCATCTGGATTTTATTTTGTTGAAGGAAATGAAGCTATACCAATAATGATCAAACTAACATTAATTGGGCTTACTATCCGTATGATCTCATACTCTCATTTGATCCTCATGGCAGTCCTATGAGGTAGGTTATTTAATCTTATTTCACAGAAAAGAAAATGAAAGCCCAGGTGGTTTAAGTAACTTGCCCATCGTCATATAGTTAGTAAGTGCCGAAAGGGGGGTTGATTCTAAGTAGTGTTAGGGGATTGACTCTAAGTAGTGTTATGTCAGAGTACCTGTACGTAACTATTACAGCTTCCTTTTCCCACACATTTCTGGGTTAGTACCATTTGGGGGAATGATGTATTTTTTTCAAATGAAGTATCACCTTTGGCATTTACCAAATGCTTGCATATTCTTTGAGTCCAGGTTTTATGGTCTTTGACTTCACATAAAACAGAGACTCACCTTTACTCCTAGCTGGAATCACAACTAAATGTTGTTTTTAAAAAGCCAATGAGCAGTGTGTGAGTCAATTGAGCCTCATAACTGAGGAATGATCTTACAAAACTGTAGAAACACTTACTTGGGTAGGTTTAGAGAGCAAGGGAGAAGTGCTTGAACCCTGGGCATACCTCTGGAGGAAGAAGGGACGGTGAAATTGGAGTGAAGTTACTCTGTCAGTTACCAGCCCTACGCTGTAACAGTGGAGGCCCTTTCAAAGGCAGAGTGTTCCTCGCTCAGTCGTGTCCTACTCTTTACAACCCCGTGGACTTTAGTCCTCCAGGCTCCTCTATTCATGGGATTCTCCAGGCAAGAATACTGGAGTGGGTTGCCATTCCCTTCTCCAGGTGATCTTCCCGACCCAGGGATTGAACTAGGTCTCCTGCATTACAGGCAGATTCTATACCTTCTGAGCCACCAGGGAAGTCCATTCAAAGGCCGGGCTCTTTTAAAAGCTGTAAGAAGAATGAGACCTGGAAAATGTGAGGTTTCTCTAAGAAGTGAGCAATTGTTTGTACTGCCATGTAGAACTCTTCTATAAGGTACACACACTGGGCACATATCCTGTTTCAACAGCTTCTTTCTTTAAAACAGTATTTGCATATAACATCATCAGGGCACCGAGCCAGTTTTGAAGAGGTTGGCAACACACCCATGTTCTTGGGAAGCAAGTGACTGATTAAACTGCTTCTCATGGGGATTATTTGCAGTGGGGAAACTTCCCAGGAATAAATATTTCAGTAATGACCTAATAAGAAGCACTGATGAAGAGGGACAGATTTTTCAAAATCCGTGCTTTTTAAACATGTAGTATTTATACTGAGGGATGTTCAAAGGCCATCTTCTTTTTGCAAAGAGACAAGATTTGAATGAGAAGTTCTACAAAAAAGTGGGTGATTTTTCTTTTCTTTCCTCTCATTTCCCCTCAGAGAAGGAATGTCAGTGAAAGACATGTATGAATTAGGGAACATTTGACAACAGAAAATGTAGACAGGCCTGAAAAGGAATCTATTTTAATTAAAATTTAACACAAAGAGAAAGAATGCAAGAAGATTGGTACAAGGTTTTACTGGTTAAATGGATATTGACTGGGTAGCAACTATATTCTGGAACTGTGATAGACAGTGGGGAATAAGATCCAAGCCTGTCCTCAGGCACTCATAGTCTGGGTGGGAATAATGGAGATCTGAAAAATAGAAATAAAGAAAAGATTTGGTCTATATCCATTAATCCTATAGTCCTAATGACAGGTACAAACTATACACTGCAAACTTATATACATAAAATAGATAAGCAACAAGGAATCTCTGTGTAGCACAGAGAACTATATTCAATATCTTGTAACAACCTATAATGGAAAATAATCTGACTATATGTGTGTGTGTGTGTAGCCAAATTGCCTGCTATATACCTGAAACTAACACAATATTGTAAATCAACTATATTTCAATTTTAAAACACTAGGAATTTTTTTTAAGAGAAATAACATATTGCTAATGAGGAGGGGAAGGGACAGTTAGGGAGATGGAGATGGACATGTATACACTGCTACATTTAAGATGGATAACCAACAAGGACCTACCATAAAAGGACAAGAAACTGCTCAGTGTTAGGTGGCAGCCTGAATAGGAGGGGAATTTAAGGGAGAATGGATACACGTACGTGTATGGCTGGAGTCCCTTCCCTGTTCATCTGAAACTGTCAAAACAGTGTTGATTGCCTATACCCCAATATAAAATTAAAAAGATTTTAAAAAGAGAGAGAGAACAGATTTGAGTAAGGACAAAATCATGCAGTTGAGGCAGAAAAGTATTTTTCCTGTGTGAATTCTGCCACCTCGTACTTCCCAGACTTCCTTTTGTCATTGCAAATTGGATGCAGCCTTGCTCCTCCCTCACAGATGTAGAGAGAGAAAGCCTGTTGAATGAATGGGAGGACTGGGGAATTAAGCAGAGCTTTGGAGGAAAAACCAAGCCCTGAGTGCCCATGAGGGGAACGTGCCAAGCAGCCGGCTGATGCAGGACACACCAGCCCTCATCCTTGAGGTAATGTAGGAGAACCTAGCCTGTTCCCAGGTTTTTGTTTTGATCTGGTCAGGGGGCATGGTACACAGTGTAAAGTGCCCCAGAACTACGTGCTCGGACCTCTTTCTCTTTTCTGTCTGTTCTCCTCTTGGAGATCATCCGTCCTGTGGCTTT
Source organism: Nanger dama (assembly GCA_917880005.1). Taxonomy (NCBI): domain Eukaryota; kingdom Metazoa; phylum Chordata; class Mammalia; order Artiodactyla; family Bovidae; genus Nanger; species Nanger dama. Next base: position 3,903,982 of record CAKJTW010000040.1, read on the forward strand.
ATACGTGTGCACTGAAAACCCTTGGGTTTGTCCCCCTGAGCCAGGACCCCTTCCATGGACTCCACACTGTGTAGCTAGCTGGCTACTTCACATCTCATTTGAATATCAAGCATCTCAAGTTAAGATGTCACAAATTCAGTCGTTGATACAGCCCACTAAATCATTCTTGCGCTTCTCCGTTAACGGTGATTCCATTTTCCAGGCACGCAGTCCAGAATTCTGAGAGCCATCCGTGATGTTTCAGTGTGTCAACGCCCCACACGTTCTGCCAGCTCTGTCTGTAAAGTCTCTCCCGGATTTCATCACCCTTCCCACTGCCACTGCCGTCCCTCCACCCCCGGGGTCTAAGCCAGCGTCAGTCTCCCGTGGACCACGGCCTGAGCTTGCTCCTGCCACTCTTGCCCCGTTCAGTCTCTTCTCATTAAGGGTCCTTCCTGTGCAAGACCACATTACTCCTTTGTTTAAAACTCACCAGCAGCTCCCATCTCACTCTGAGCAGAAGCCAAAGCTTCTAAAGTGTTTTCCTGCCTGCTCTCCCTTTCTGTGTGCTGTCTGATTTCTCCTGTCCCTTACCTCCTTGCCCTCTCCAAGCCCCGGCTCTGTGTCGTGTCTGGACTATGCCCAGCGCTCAGCATCTCAGGATGTTTGCACAACTCACCCTTTACCTCCAGCCTTTTCACTCTGTTGTAGGGGTCTCACAGGGAAGCAGCTGATGCACTCAGAATTGGATCACCCAAGGAAGACTGACATAGGAAGGGTGGAGGGGAACCGCGTGGGCTGTGCATCCAGTCACCTGGGGCCTTGGATAAGAGTTCCTGGTGTCTGTGTTTTTCCCACAGTGTCAGGCTCTGTGCCTGCAGGAAACCTGTTCACAGGCATTTCCCAGAGGGGGCTCCACAGCAGAGAGGAGTGCCACAGGGCTCCCTGGAAGGTTCTCCCTCATGACTCTTGCTCTGCAAGTTTCAATGAACGTTATTGATTTTACCAAAAGATTTTCAGACAACAGCTAGGACTCCTAGTCCTTCTGCATAATGTCCTGAGTGGTCTGGAGCCTGCAGTATCTGGATGGTGGCTGCCTAGTCACAACACTGGACAAAACCACGTTGCTCTGTGCAGGCGGTGACCACTGGGTCACAGCTGCTGCCTGTCCAGTGGGCTGTGAAACCATGCCTGTGAGAACTGATGCAAAGAAAACCAGGACATTCGATGGCAGCTGGAGCTGAGGTCCCCAGCTTCACAACCAGCCATGTGTGAGATGGTGGGAAAGGGCAGGGCTTCAGACAGGACTGTCCTGGTGATTTTACCCAGACCATAGACATATGTCCTTTGTAAATTACCATACCTTCAATTCTGTTATAAGACAACTTGTGTTCTTTAGTTTCCAGTTACGCTTAACTGGTAAGTAGCTTCTAATTCCTAGTTTTAAGTTTCTTTGCCCCATGACTTGTTTAATTTTTGTGACTCGGTAAATATTTGATTTACTGAGACTCCACCTTTAAGAAGCATCTTAAATAGCCCTTTCATGCGGGGGACACAAGGCAGCATGCGTCCTACCCCTGGAATTAACCTGCTTCTGAAGTGAGGGGATGAGCAAGGAAACAGCAACCCACTCCAGTATTCTTGCCTGGAGAATCCCGTGGACCGAAGAGCCTGGTGAGCTACAGTTCATAGGTTGCAAAAAGTGGGACACAATTGAAGCGACTTGGCATGCTTGCTTTTCTCACTGTGGTGGGTCCTTGTGTTCCTTGTGTGATGTACATGCTAGGAGGATGGGACCCTGTGCCGTAGACCAGATTGGGTGGATATTTAAATGCACGGTGAGTATCAAAACCCTACTGTGGCATTTTCCTTTGCCTTCACTTTGGTTTTCAGCAGAAACTGTTTTGAGTCAGTCTTCCTCCCGGCTATGATATTCAGTTGTAGTAGGAATCCATCTGAAGTTGTCCGTAGAGGTTTCAGCAGGGTATGAATGACCTGTTGTCAACTGTTGAAGTAGCGGAAAGCGGTGCTTAAAGGATCAGGAAGAAAAGCTGTCGTCTGCAGACTTCTGCTCCTGTGTAAGCAGATCTGACCACTCGAGAGTAATTGACTGGTTTGGTTTACCCTCTTCCTGTCTTCACTATTGTTCCAATTTCTTGTAAAATGCTGTTTGAAGAAAACAAATGGATGGTGTGGGCAGTGAAAATGGATGATCTGGTGCACAGAGCGTCTAGCTTTTGATGACCCGAAGCAGACTAGATGGAGATAAAAGTCGACTTTGAATTTTTCTTTGGTTCTCTCTGCAATGAGTCAGAGTTTGCAGTAGAAAAGTGAAATTCAGTACTTCCCCTGACTAATGTGTTTATTATTAAGTGAAGAACATATTAGCCTTCTTGAGACCATCCAGCTTATTTGTTGTGCCCTCACATTGTGACAACGGTCAGAGGAGCTGATGAATCAGCAGAACTCTTTTGGCCTGTAGTTCCTAGCCCTCTTGGAAGACAAGAATACCGGAAGTGCTCTTGAACAGTGCCACTCTGCCTGTCCCCTTCAGAGACATGTGTGCGTTTCTCAGGTGACATTTTAAGGAGAGAGACCGGGAAGAGGGGAGATGACTCCCCTGCAAGGAATCAATTTGAATGGAGCTCTTCTGAGAGTGTGGCTGGGTTTTTCCGCTTTATCTTTCTTCACCAAACTTTGCCTAGTGTGAAGAGATTGGTGACTCCATTACCTGTTGTCACACAGCCTCAGCGTCCCATTTGGGAAAGCTGCCCTGGGCTGGGGCGTGGCCTGCTGCTTTCTGACCTCTGCTGGGCGGGCTGGAGCAGCACAGGTGACTCACCTCTGCCTCTTGTGTTACTCATCCTCCTTTTGGGTCCAATAGCATAGCCCAGAAATGTACTTTTACGCCAGAGGCGGAAACACAAAAGAGCAAGAGGAAATACATAAAGTCTTTTGAGGCCTCGGCTCCAAGAGGACACACTGTCACTTCTGCCTCATTTATGAGCCAGAGCAAGTCAGAGGCAGCTGGAAAATCAGCTCATTGTGGGGTGGGGGTGGAAGAGGACTCCAAATCCACAGAGACAGGGGGTGTGGATATAAGGAGGAAAGGGGAGAGGGGGCCCTTCTGAAATTTGCCTATTTGTTTTTATTTGTGTGGCTGCATCGGGTCTTCGTTGCAACATGAATGATCTTTGGTTGTGAGAGGGCTTAGTCGCCCCACCTCATGTGGGATCTTAGTTCCCCAGACCAAGATTCTAACCCTGGTCCCCTACCTTGGAAGGTGGATTCTTAACCGCAGGACCACCAGGAAAAGTCCCAGAATGTCATTATCTTTAATGTCTTTATCTTCCACAATAGGTTCAAAGAAACCTGCTCACATCTAAAATTAAATTTCTCTTCTTTGTAATTTATCTTTTCAGGAGACGAGACCCTATGGCTCTCTTTGCAATCTTGCAGACAACATTCCTCTTAGGATTGCTGCCCTTGAGAACTTATCAAAGTGAAGGTAAGAAGTGGAAAGAACAATTAAAAAAAAATCACATAGAAAAAAAAAAAAACAAGCAAGGTAATTGGTGCTTTGGAGAAAAATGAACAGGTCATTTTTATTTGGGAATTACGGGAATTGGTGAGTAGCAGTGAGTAATTTAGTCTCCACCTTCCTGATCTTAATGGCTCATTTTAGTAAGCTACACCTTAACCCTGATTTCCTGGCCAATGGAAACTTGTCAGTAGACTTAATCCCTCAGCATTTCATGATCAATATATGATCCATTGCCATTGGCAGAGGAATTCCTTCTGTACTTGTTGTGTAGAAATGGGTTATGTGATCAGAGTTAGAACAAGTTGGAATGTCCTAATTCACTGAGAGGCTGTTGCCACCACGGTAATATGCTAAGTGCTGAAATGCTGTTTATAGCTAAAGAAATAGTATTTGTCTCTTAGCTACTGCAAAGAGATCCAACCAGTCCATTCTAAAGGAGATCAGTCCTGGGTGTTCTTTGGAAGGACTGATGCTAAAGCTGAAACTCCAACACTCTGGCCACCTCATGCGAAGAGTTGACTCTTTGGAAAAGACTCTGATGCTGGGAGGGATTGGGGGCAGGAGGGGAAGGGGGCGACCAAGGATGAGATGGCTGGATGGCATCACTGACTCGATGGACGTGAGTCTGAGTGAGCTCCAGGAATTGGTGATGGACAGGGAGGCCTGGCGTGCTGCAATTCATGGGATTGCAAAGAGTCGGACACGACTGAGCGACTGAACTGAACCGGACTTACCAGTGAATGTGAGTGTGTGTATGCTCGGTCACTTCAGTCGTGTCCAATTCTATGTGACCCTAAGGACTATAGCCCACCATTCTCTGCTCTGGAGAATGGGATTTGTTATATAGTATACTTATTAAAGTATAGTTAATATAAAGTATACACACTATAGCATACGTAGTATAAATATATATGTATTATATATAACATAGGTGTAGTAGTAGTTTGTCACTCAGTCGTGTCCGACTCTTTGCGACCCCATGGACTGTAGCCCACCAGGCTCCTCCCTCCATGGGATTCTCCAGGCAAGAGTACTGCTAGGAAATTATACTATATATACTTACTAAAGTACATATACGTTAATAAGTTTACTTTAGCATATATATATTAAAATAATACAATTATGAGAGTTTTTACCTTTAATGTTAGTTTTTCTAGAAATAACATCATATTGTTTGGCTGCAAGCTCTCCCATCTTGTGAATGGGCCACAGTGTGTTTCCTTAAGTGTGTTGGAACCAGATGGAGAAACTGGTGGGGAAGTAGGCGAGCCTGTGACTAGCCTCTGTCTGGTTCTAAGCCGCTCTTTTTGGCCATACTGCAATACTGTGTTGTCGAGAGCTAGGCCAAGAGCCCTGTGTCCCGGTTGGGTTCTGTGACCTTGGGAAAGTCACTCCCCTTTTCTTAGCTTCAGCTTCTTCCTCTGTACAACACTGGGACTGGACTGAATCACCTCCGAGGTCTCTCTGTCTCTCTGACTTTACCTTGGCATTTCCCACCATTTCCCAAGGGTGTCCTAGATTGCTTTCACTCAGCTATTTCTGACTGCTGTCTACCGAGTACCTGCCTCAAGCTCCTCTTTGTCTAAAGCATCACAGGACAGCCTTCTAGAGCTTCCCGAAGCACTGGTGATATAGGGTAGGTGCCTCACTAATTCAGTAATCAGTCACAGAGTGTCTGCACTGTGACAGGGGTGTTACAGTCTTGATTTCAGCAAGATGAGTAAGACTTAGTGCCACCTCTGTTCAGCTCACGGTCTGCAGGGGAGACAAACACCAAACAGGCTATGAGCGCATGCTGTGATCAGGGTTCAAAGATGGGGTGAGAAAAGCTGCGACGGGGAGAAGAGAGTGCTGGGAAGGAGGAGCTATTGGTGAGGGGCTGCTGGTCAGGCAGGCACTTGAGAGCGTGCTGGTGCCGTGCTGGATCTCTGTCATTTGAGAGCTGCCGTGGGTAAGACATTGTGCCAAGTTCTGGGGACTAGAGTTCATTCCAGGATGCATAAGACTCTGCCTTCCCGGAATGAGAATCTCGAGTGAGACTGACAGCAACAGATGCCCATACCAAACAAGCAAGGTGAAATGAGGGCTAGGAGAGGTGGGCTGATTTTGTATGCACTCTGCTTCTCTACACAGTTATTAAAAATAATCCAACCCCCCCCCATTCCATAAGGGTTCTGCCTTTTCATTTTCCTAAGTCTCCCTTTAGTTCACTTCCTAAATCTCCCTTTGGTTCACAGGTTTAGGGAGAGAATGAATAGCAGCTGTTGCTTTCCGCTGTCTTTAACTAAAAATTGAGACATTTTATTCACAAAGGAGATAAAACCTCTAATCAAATAATGATAGAGGATGACTGCCCTGTTGGGCTTTGAATGTTCAGGAATCCCAACTTATTTCATTTACCTTTGAATGAATGGGGCATGATAACTAATTCCCTCTGCCCAAACTTGTTAAGAATCAGAATGCCAATTTATTAAGTGGGGAGTAAAACATAGAAATATAACCGGGACTCAGCCTTTTGGTGCAAATCAACTCAGAAGACTAAATTATGTATTCTGAAGTGTCATCTTAGTGAAATGAACTAGACATCTTAAAGGAATAATTCTTTTAAAATCTAGCATATTATATGGTTCTGAAAGTTATACATGTTTTCTGGAGAACATTTGCAAAGTACAGAAAAGCATAAAACAAGAAAATTAACACCAACATGATGTTGTAAGGTGATTATCCTCCAGTTAAAAATTAAAATCACTCAACCTCACCATCCAGAAATATTGACTGTTAACATTTTAGTTTTAGTTTTCTTTATAGCTTTTTAAAAATAACAGAGGTGCTTTAAAAAATATAAAATGGGGTTATAGTTCAATGTGATTTTTTAAATGTATAAAAGGTCAAGAAAAACTTACAATTTAAACTTGGCAGTGGAGTGAGAGTGGAATTGGTAGGGAATTCAATATCTGTATTGGTTGAATATTTTTATCATGATCATTATCATGATCATTTAAAAAATAATGTTTATTGATGTGAAATTTACATAACATAAAATTACCAATTTATGATTACAGTGGCACTTAATATGTTCAAAATTTTTGCATCTACCACTTCTATATAGTTCCAAAATTTTTTTGTTGTCTCCAAAGAAGACATTGTAATCCTTAATCAGTTATCCCCATTGCTCCTTCCCTCAGCCCCTGGCAACCTTCAGTCTGTTTTATCTCTCTGTGGATTTAACTGTTCTGGATATTCCATGTGAATTGAACCATACCATACGAGACTCTTGTATCTGGCTTCTTAGTATAATGTTTTCAAGGTTCCCCCGATTTGTAGCATGTATCAGTACTTAATTCTCTCTTCACTTCAGTAGCTCAGTTGTGTCTGACTCTTTGAGACCCTTGTGGACTGCAACACGCCAGGCTTCCCTGTCCATCACTAACTCCTGGAGCTTGCTCAGACTCACGTCCATCGAGTTGGCGATGCCAATCATCTCATCCTCTGTCATCCCCTTCTCTTCCTGCCTTCAGTCTTTCCCAGCATCAGGGTCTTTTCTAATGAGTCCATTCTTTGCATCAGGTGACCAAAGTATTGCAGCTTCAGCTTCAGCATCAGTCCTTCCAATGAATATTCAGGACTGGTTTCTTTTAGGACTGATTGGTTTGACCTCCTAGCAGTCCAAGAGACTCTCAAGAGTTTTTTCCAATACCACAGTTCAAAAGCATCAATTCTTTGGTGCTCACCTTTCATTACGGTCCAACTCTCACATCCATACATGACTACTGGAAAAACTGTAACTTTGATTATACGGACCTTTGTCAGCAAAGTAATGTTTCTGCTTTTTAATATGCTGTCTAGATTTGTCATGGCTTTTCTTCCAAGGAGCAAGTGTCTTTTAATTTCATGGCTGCAGTCACCAACTGCAGTGATTTTGGAGCCCCCAAAATAATCTCTCACTCTTCCTATTGTTTCCCCATCTATTTGCCATGAAGTAATGGGACAGGATGTCATGATCTTAGTTTTCTGAATGTTGAGTTTTAAGCCAACTTTTTCACTCTCTCACTCTCATCAAGAGGTTCTTTAGTTCTTCTTGGCTTTCTGCTATAAGGGTGGTATCATCTGCATATCTGAGGTTATTGATATTTCTCCCGGCAATCTTGATTCCAGCTTGTGCTTCTTCCAGCCCATCCATTTCTCAGGATGTACTCTGCATAGAAGTTAAATAAGCAGGGTGACAATATGCAGCCTTGATGTACTCCTTTCCCGATTTGAAACCAGTCTGTTGTTCCATGTCCAGTTCTAACTGTTGCTTCCTGACCTGAATAGAGAGGGAGGTCAGGTGGTCTGGTATTCCCATCTCTTTCAGAATTTTTCAGTTTGTTGTGATCCACAGTCAAAGGCTTTGGCATAGTCAATAAAGCAAAAGTAGATGTAACTCTCTTGCTTTTTCAATGATCCAACGGATGTTAGCAACTTGCTCTCTGGTTCCTCTGCCTTTTCTAAGTCCAGCTGGAACATCTGAAAGTTCACGTTTCATGTACTGTTGAAGCCTGGCTTAGAGAATTTTGAGCATTACTTTACTAATGTGTGAGATGAGTGCAATTATGTGGTAGTTTGAACATTCTTTGGCATTGCCTTTCTTTGGAACTGGAATGAAAACTGACCTTTTCCAGTCCCATGGCCAATGCTGAGTTTTCCAAATTTGCTAGCATATTGAGTGCATCACTTTCACAGCATCATCATCTTTTAGGATTTGAAATAGCTCCACTGGAATTCCATCACCTACTAGCTTTGTTCGTAGTGATGCTTCCTAAGGCCCACTTGACTTCACATTGAGTGATCATACCATCATGATTATCTGGGTCATGAAAATCTTTTTGTACAGTTCTTCTGTGTAGTCTTGCCACCTCCTCTTAATATCTTCTGCTTCTTTCAGGTCCATACCATTTCTGTCCTTTATCGAGCCCATCTTTGCATGAAAATTTCCCTTGGTATCTCTAATTTTCTTGAGGAGATCTCTGGTCTTTTCCATTCTGTTGTTTTCCTGTATTTCTTAGCATTGATCAGTGAGGAAGGCTTTCTTATCTCTCTTTGCTATTCTTTGGAGCTCTGCATTCAGATGGGTTTATCTTTCTTTTTCTTCTTTGCCTTTAGCTTCTTTTCTTTTCTCAACTATTTATAAATCCTCCTCAGACAACCATTTTGCCTTTTGCATTTCTTTTTCTTGGGGATGGTCTTGATCACTGCCTCCTGTACAATGTCAGAAATCTCCATCCATAGTTCTTCAGGCAATCTATCAGGTGTAATCCCTTGAATGTATTTGTCACTTTCACTGTATAATCGTAAGGGATTTGATTTAGGTTGTACCTAAATGGTCTAGTGGTTTTCCCTACTTTCTTCAATTTAAGTCTGAATTTTGCAATAAGAAGTTCATGATCTGACCTAGTCATCTCCTGGTCTTTTTTGCTGACTGTATAGGGCTTCTCCATCTTTGGCTGCAAAGAACAGAATCAATCTGATTTTGATTTGGACCATCTGCTGATGTCCATGTGTAGCGTCTTCGCTTGTATTTCAGGTCTGAATATACCACAGTATGTTTGTCCATTCATCTGCTGGTGGACATTTGGGTTGTTGTCACCTTTTTGCTATTGTGAATAGTACTGCTACAAGCATTTGTGTACAAATATTTAAGTCTTGCAGTTCTTTAGAATATATACATAGGAATGGGTCATATGGTGATTTTAACTTTGTGAGGAACTTTCAAAATGTTTTCTTCAGTTCCAAAGTCTTTTTACACTCTTGCCTTTATATACAAAGGTTTTAATTTCTCCACCTGCTCACTGATGCTTATTTCCAGTTTTTAAATTATAACCTTCCTTGTGAGTATAAGATAGTATCTCATTATGGTTTTGATCTTCATTTCCTTAATGATTAGTGATGTTGAAGGTCTTTTCATGTGCTTATTGGCCATTTGTACATCTTTGGAGAAATGCCTATTCAAATCATTTGTCTGTTTTTAAAATAGAGTTGTTTGTCTTTTAGCTGTTGAGTTGTCAGAGTTCTTTATAAATTTTGGATACTAGATGAGTGATTTGCAAAATATTTTCTCCATTTTTAGTTTTTCTTTCCATCCTTTTGACAATGTCCTTAGATGCACAGAAGTTTTTAATTTTGATAAAGTTCCATTTGTCTGTTTTTTTTTTTTTTTTTGACTCATGCTTTGGCATCATATCTAGGGACCCAATGCCAAATCCAAGGTCATGGGAGTCCAGAGATTCTAACTGGTATCCTAACCATTCCCAGCATCTGGTATAAGATTCACAAAGGATGGGTATCTTTCTGGGAAAATAGTCATTGATGGCTAATAACTTGGACTTTATGGCCATTCTTGTTAACTTTGCTTCCATAGAATGAACTTTCTGAAAGTTTTTTTCTAAACTCTGAGGGTAAAACCGTACTTAGATCCTGACGCTGTCTATCAGGTGGACCATTAACATGGAAAACTTCATGCTTGTATCCACCAAGAATACTTATCGACTTTTCTGCCTGGGCCCAGAGCCCCATCGTTATCATCTGTATCCTGAACTTGGCAGGACATGATGGGAGCCACACTATTCAGACATTCCAGTCCATGTGGCCTTTGATTGGGCGAGGTGTTCCTGCCTTCACAGTTGGGGGAGCAGTGCGATAAAGGCTTGGTATTAAAGAGATCCATACTTAGGTTCCATGTCGCTTTGTGTACATTGTTTAAGCTATCAAACTTGAGTTTTCTCATCTATAAAAAATGACTGTCTGAGTTTTACGATGGGCATTTCATGAGAAAAAAATATACAAAGCATCTGGCACCATGCCTGATAAACTTTATGTGCTCAATCTTATTGTTGCTGTTATTTTTTACCTCCCTGTGAGAAAAATACAGGCTTCCCAGGTGACTCAGGGATAAGAATCTGCCTGCTAATGCAGGACATGTGGATTCCACTCCTGGGTCAGGGAAGATCCCCTGGAAGAGGGAAGGGCCTCCCACTCCAGTATTCTTGCCTGGGGAATCCCGCGGACAGAGGACCTGAGGGCTACAGCCCATGAGGTCGCAAAGAGTTGGATACGACTGAGCAAGCACGTGCACACAGCATGAGAAAAGCAGCACGTGTAGAACGACAGTTTGGGAAGGCGTTTTTCAGTATTAGAGATTCATGCCATTGTTATTCTCCAAAGAAGGTAATCTCTTACCCTTTAAACTAGGTGCCAGAGAGTCCCAGATCACTAGGGGAAATCCCCAAAGAACTAGAAAAATGAATGCTAAAAAGATATGTGCTCCACCATGAACCATCGGCAGCCAGTTGATTTTATCAATACACTCTTCATCTCTTCAATACCTTTGCACCATTCCCAGTGTACTTTAAGTTAAGTGACTTAAGTGAAGTCGCTCCGTCATGTCCGACTCTTTGCAACCCCATGGACTGTAGCCTACCAGGCTCCTCCATCCATGGGATTTTCCAGACAAGAGTCCTGGAGTAGGTTGCCATTTCCTTCTCCGGTGTACTTTAGAGGCCCTCAAACCAACCGTGAAGCCTGCTGATTCAACAATACACAGTTCTCTTGGAATCTGTATGGCACTTCCTCTACTTACAAAAAAAGTGATGTCTTGTTCTTCTCCCAGAATTAACACCGATCCCACTCACTCCATCAGGGCAAATCCTCTCTCTGAGCTGTTTTCCAGCTCACCGACCTCAGCAAATCTGTCCCATGTTTGCATCTCTCCTCTTTGACAGATTAAACACCATTAAACACTCTAAACTTACAGTCACTCGTTATTTCATAGAAGTCTCTTGTGTCTCTCCAGTAGGTTCCTTCCTTGAGATGGAAACCTTGTCACGATTATTTCATTTCACACTAGGTGTCTAATCTCATCCAAAGAGCCCAGTGAATTCTTGCCAGAGGTGTTTTAAGTTCAGTGCATTGAGATTTAAGCAATAGCCTCTAGAGATGGGACTTGTTCTCACTTTATAGCTGTTTAATAAACTATGAAATATTTGTTTGGGTTTTTTGACCACAAATCATATGGGATCTTAGCTCCTCAACCAGCGGTTGAACCCACATCCCCTGCACTGGAAGACAAAGCCTTAACTACTAGATTGCCAGGAAAGTCCCATAAACTATGAAATAGTACATAAAATATTCATTTTAGATGTCCAGAACTATGAAATTTATAGCAAAAGCCCTCTTTTTTTATTCAGCCTTGTTATAAATTTCTAAACTATTTAGATTGTTCAATAAAGTATCCTTTTGTGTAACTGTCAATATATTAATTTGCTGTGTATCATTGAACAACTCATTTCATTCATCAAGGGCTTCATTTCATCTGCTAAGTGATTTCTAAATTCCCTCCAGCTTTTCGGTGTCCAATTCTAGAGTGCATATGTGAGCAGCGTTTTCCAAAGCTAATCAGTGATGATATTGAACAGTTTAATTTTCTTTGATTATTCAATCATACGCCTATTAAATGTTACTTCATATCGTGTTTTGGTCTTTCAGTCTTGTCTGAACCTTTACCATTAACTCCTGAATCACTGAACGTTTCCATCAATTCTGCAAAGCAGTGTTTGCATTTACAATGGACGGTCCACAACCTTGATTATCATCAGGAATTAAAAATGGTTTTTCAGATTCAGATCAGTAGATTTAAAGCATCCAATGTCATCTGGATGGTAAGTATTTTTATTCTTGGCTCAGTATTTTAAAAATCCTTTTCTAACACCATGATTTGTCTTTTACGACATCTTCCCCCAAATCCCAATTTAGAATCATTTTAGCAACTCAGAACAGTTCTAAATAATCACAGTTCTGTGTTTTTAGTTAAAAGATCTGGGACAAATTAACATGACAGTTTTAGTTTGGTAGGTTGGGTGGGTTGTGCTATAAAAATAGCACATTTTCTCAGTTCTTCTCTGTTCTCTGTGAAAGCTGTTGGGGTCTATCCTTGTGAAGACTGGGTTCCAAAATCCATGATCAACCATATTATTCCTCTTCCTTCTTTCTTCTCTGCCTACCAAAGATTTTCCTAAATCAGAGGTAATATTTTGGCAATTCTAATGTCAGTGTGGCTCTCAGGCAGTTTCTTTATTAATACTGTGCTGAAATACAAGAAAGAAAACATTTTAGCATTTTCTCTTCTACCCAGCAAAGAGGTCTTCCATGGACCTTGTTGGAGAGTAACTTACCATGTCCTTTGTTTCCTCACATGTGCCTTTTTCTATAGCAAATTAAATTAAGAAAATCCTGAACTCATACTCTTTTTGCCTTTGAATTATTCGGGATTGATGTTCTTTAGTCTGGCTTAAGTCATGGTTATGTCTGTTCTGCTTTCCCATTTGCTGCACTGGGGCACTTTGGTGGTTTCTTTCAATGACCATTTATGGTCCAGGGAGCCCTAGTAATCTATGCCCACATCATGATCATTTGTTATCATGGGAGGTTGAAGGACAGTGAAGTATTTTCTCACTGAAGGGAAACAGAGAATTTGCCTAGAGGGAAGTGAAATATGGATGTTTTATTGCTGGGGACCTCTATTTGCTAGTGGACAGCCACTGTTCTTTCAGGCAGTGGAGGCATGGATGCAGGGACCCAGGACCCTTTAGTAAAGCATAAAGGTCACTAACTTTAAAGGTTCCAGTTACTTTTATGATCCATCATCATCACCTTTGAGATCTGAATGAGTGGCCTAAATATCGTTCTGACTATTGATTTAAGGTTGATACCAGGTCTATAATTCTGTCCCTCAAAGGGCAGCTTCCTACCATGAGAGTTATTTGATGTTCCTTTTTTTTTTTGTAAGGCCCCAAACAGTAGTTTATTTGGAGTTTGTTAGGACTGCAGGCCAGGAGACACAGGTCTCAGAAACACTTGCATTGTGTTCCCTGGTTTTTGATATTTTGAAAAAATTTATTGAGATATAGTATAATTGCTTTACAATGCTGTATTCGTTTCTGCTGTATAGCAGAGTGAACCAGCTATACATATGCATATATCTTCTCTTTTTGGATTCCCTTCCCATTTAGGTCATCAGAGAGCACTGAGTAGAGTTCCCTGTCCTACAGGTTTTTGTTCGCTATGTATTTATATAGGATGTATATAGGATGTATATATGTCAATTCCAGTCTCCCAATGCATCCCACCCCCTTTCCCCCTTGGTGTCCATACGTTTGTTCTTTCCATCTGTGTATCTCTGCTTTGCAAATGGATTATCTGTACCATTTTTCTCGACTGCATACAACAGCGGTGTTTGTATACAGCTATTCCCTCCTCAGCTTCCTCCTGCTATCCCTTTCACAGGGATAATTTCTGTATTTTCATATTTTTTGTATTATCGATGGATACACTTGATTTGGGCCTAGCACAGCATTGAACAGAGGTCATGTTGAGGCTAAGAATTGCCTAGGGAAAAGAAATTTGAGTGGAGGGCTGGAGGAATTTGTGGAAAACTAGCACTTAACCCCATTAGTGAAAGTATCATTAACCATAGACCAGGTGGAACTCATTCTTTATTCTTCTAAAAGATAGTTCTTTTGTTACCGTGCTGCTACTGCTACTAAGTCACTTCAGTCGTGTCCGACTCTGTGCGACCCCATAGACGGCAGCCCAACAGGCTCCCCCGTCCCTGGGATTCTCCAGGCAAGAACACTGGCGTGGGTTGCCATTTCCTTCTCCAATGCATGAGAGTGAAAAGTGAAAGTGAAGTCGCTCAGTTTTGTCCAACTCAGCGACCTCATGGACTGCAGCCTACCAGGCTCCTCCACCCATGGGATTTTCCAGGCAAGAGTACTGGAGTGGGGTGCCATTGCCTTAAGAAAATAATGGTAGGAAAGCCTGAAGTAATAGTTGTTCACATCTGTTTAGACCTTTGATTCAGTTACTAGTTCTCTTTTCAAGGTAAAAAGACAAACCTTTTTCTTTCTTGCTAAGTAGGTTTCTTGCTGCTGAAATCTACTTGTAACCAACCAAGGCTGGAGGTGTTTGAGGGCAGAGTTTTGCCTTGTCCATTACATGGTTCCCATAACATCCAGCCCAGCCTGATCCCTAGGGCACAGAAAGGTTTGTGATGCTGCTTTTTCTTCTTTTTTGTCACTTATTCATTTGACAAAAGATAATCACACCTGCCTATGCCAGATGCCGGGAACAGGTAGAGAAAAATCAGCTTTGACTTGAATAGTTTACCACGTTTGAGAGGATAGTCCAGGACACACACAGCAACACCAAGGGGACAATTTCAGAAAACCTGCAATGACCTACCCCCTGACCACGCATGCACAGAACCCTCTCCCTTTGCTGCTGGGGTTGGCTGGTGTAGGACCCTCCATAGCCAGAGGAAGGAACAGCCCCTCTCCAGGCAGCTCTGTTTCTGGCTGGAGCCCTGGGCTCCACATGGGGGTTATGGCCACACGCAGTCTTTCCCAGTCATCAGTCGCCATGCATCCTAGAACAGATGATGCCATGAGAAGCTGTTATCTGAACCTCTTGGCCCTGCAGTCAAGGACAGACCTAAGGTCCTCTCTACTTAAGATTCAGAAAGCCACCTGAGAGAGGCTGCTTCTATCTGGACCATAATCTCCCTTCATAGGGCAGGTCCCTGAAATACAACCTCGCTTGTTGAGAAGGAGCAGCTTCCTGTTCTTATGGGCTCCGATTGTGTGTTCCCAAATAAGCCAATGGATAATAATAAATATATTTATTTATGTTAAATTTATAAATTTATATTAAATTAAATATGTATTATAAATAAAAAAACAAGGCAAATAGATGGGGAAAAAGCTCCAGAATCGCTGTGGATGGTGACTGCAGCCATGAAATTAAAGGTACTTGCTCCTTGAAGAAAAGCTGTGACAAACCTAGACTGCATTACTTTGCCAACAAAGGTCTGTCTAGTCAAATCTATGGTTTCTCCAGTAGTCATGTATGGATGTGAGAGCTGGACCATAAAAAGGCTGAGCACCAAAGAATCGATGCTTTCAAATTGTGGTGTTACTCTTTAAGAGTCCCTTGGACCACAAGGAGATCAAACCAGTCCATCCTGAAGGAAATTAACCCTAAATATTCACTGGAAGGACTAATGCTGAAGCTAAAACTCCAGTACTTTGGCCACCTGATGCTAAGAGCCGACTCATTGAAAAAGAACCTGATGCTGGGAAAGACTGAGTGCAGAAGGAGAAGGGGGTGACCGGGTGGGACTCAGTGGACATGAGTTTGAGCAAACTCTGGAAGATAGTGAAGGACAGAGGAGCCTGGTATGCTGCAGTTCATGGTGTCACAAAAGAGTTGGACGTGACTTAGCAACTAAATAATAATAACAAACCAAAGAACAAGTGTCTTGACCCAGGTGCTTGCAGCTGGTCCAGGGACGCTGAGTGGATCCTGGCTGGTACTGACCACTCAGAACTCACCGTGTAGTCTCACCTTGGTCTTTCTAGTCACATGCTTTATGGTTCTGTCCATGGCAGGGGAAGGCAGAGTAGAGTAACCACTCCAAGCTTGGAAGGAGGCCTGGAGCTTGAATCAGGGAGGAATAAGCTTCTTGGGAATGGATCAGTGACTTCACTTGGGCATCATGTAAATGCCAGTTTTTCATGACTTACTGATGTCTGCCAGGGCCAAATTAAACTTGCCACTTCAATGAATGAAAACAGTCCAAACACAAGTCATCACATTTTTAAAAGTCACTGAATTGATGCATTCAAGGAAACTTTTATCTCCTCCACAACATGGCTATAAAGACCACAAAGCACAGCTTTGTGGTTGGACAGAATCTACACAAAGAGGGTCTGGGAAAAACAGAGCTCGTGACATATTAATGAACTGATGAAATCATTTAGCACATAGTTTTTAGACTGTGGGCTCTGGTCCAGGCCTTATTCAAGGCGTGGGGCTATCAATGCTGAGCAAAACTAAGGAGATCATCACAAAGTTAAAGTGTCCTAGATGTGGAGGAGTGCAGGTTGCTGACAGCGGGCTGTGGGTTGAGCTTAGGCCTGACCTTCTCTAGCAGCTTGGAGGAAGGGCAGTTGGAGTCAAAGTAGGAAACAAGATTAGAAGCTAATTTAGCATGGAGAATGGAGAGGAATGTTCCAGGAAGATCCAGCAGGGGTGAGCAGAGGCCCTGAGTGAAAGGGGGCTGGGAGCTTTCAGGCTTGAAAGCATGGGACATGTGGGATGGGCAGGACAGGGCCAGACCGCCTGCAACTCTGTGGATTATGCTCAGGTGTTGTTTTTATCCTGGGAATAGTGATGAGATCACCCCTTCCAGAGTGATGAGATCTGATTAAAACCACTCTGGCTCCACAGTGGGGATAAGTTGGGAGGTTGGAGGGAGGTGAAGTGTGACCAGTTTGAATTGAGCAGTGGGGTTGGTCCAGAGGAGAGGGACCTGGAGTAGGTGATAGGAATGGGAGGAGGGCAGTGGCTGAATTCCTGAGGGATATAGGAGGTGAAATCCAGCCTGTGGCTTGTTCACATTATAGCAAGGTCACCATGACTGCTATAATGTTCGTATTATAGCAAGGTCACTGATTGACTAACAGCCAATTTTTGTACTAGTTTTTAAATAATGGAGAAAATGTACCGAGATTGTGCACATTTCATAGTAAAAGTTGCATGGGTCAGGACCACAAAACTTGTTAAAAACAATGTTGTATAGGGATGTGCTGTGCTGTGCTCGGTCTCTCAGTCATGTCAGACTCTTTGTGACCCCAGGGATGTAGCCTGCCAGGCTCCTCTGTCCACAGGGATTCTCCAGGCAAGAATACTAGAGTGAGTTGCCATGCCCTCCTCAGGGGATCTTCCCAACCCAGGAATCGAATCCAGGTCTTCCACATTGCAGGCAGATTCTCTACCATCTGAGCTATGGTGTGGATAGCCTATCCCTGCTCAGGGGGTCTTCTTGACCCAGGAATCGAACCAGATGATCTTCTTGACCCAGGAATCGAACTGGAGTCTCCTGCAATGCAGGTGGATTCTTTACCCCTGAGAAACCAGGGAAGCCCTTTATAGGGATAGGAATACCATAAACTGAAATAATGGAAGCACTTAGCAAATGGGAGTTCTGCTTAGAGTGGGAAGGGACATGCATGATTAGATGCCCTTCAGGTGGACTAAGCAGCTCTCCTTCCTAGAACAGTGTTTGGTTCTGCCAAGGGCACCATATAAGGCTGACAGCTGGGGGAGGGGAAGGCATAGTGGAGGAAGGCCTCCCAAGTTTGGCAGCTCTAGGTGGCATGTGACGTAAAGTATTGCCCCCTCCTCTTCACTGGAGGACTTGCCATTGGCCCTTAAAAAATGGATGCAAACTCAGTTTTCCCCAGGAAGGGCAAGGTATGTGTTGTCCTTGTCTTACAGCTGTGGGGGCAGAAAGCAGGCATCCCACTGAGAAGCATCAGTGCTTGGATCTGTGGTCCAAGAAGAAGAATAAAGCCCGGTCCCTACTTTTACGGTACCATATTCATGTCAGGGCTTGACCATTGATGAAATGCCACTGACTACCGACACTAGTTGAGATTCAGTTCAGTTCGGCTCAGTCGTGTCCGACACATATAGACTGAAAGTCAGAGGATGGAAAAAAGATATTCCATGCAACTGGGAATAAAAGAAAGTGAGAGTAGCAATAATCATATCAGACAAAATAGACTTTAAAACTGTTACAAGAGATAAGGAAGTATGGGAAGAAGGGGTTTGGGGAGAATGGATACAAGCGTATGTATGCTTGAGTCCCTTCACTATTCACCTGAAACTACCACAACATTGTTAATTGACTGTACACCAATACAAAATAAAAAGTTAAAAAAAAAGAAAGAAGGTGAGACATCACTTTACCAACAAAGGTCAAAGCTATGATTTTTCCAGTAGTCATGTATGGATGTGAGAGTTGGACCATAGAGAAGGCTGAGTGCCAAAAGAATTGATGCTTTCAAATTGTGGTGCTGGAGAAGAGTCTTTTGAGAGTCCTGTGGACTCTCAAAGAGATCAAACTTGTCAATCCTAAAGGAGATCAACCCTGAATATTCATTGAAAGGACTGATGCTGAAGCTGAAACTCCAATACTTCAGCCACCTAATGCAAAGAGCCAACTTATTGGAAGAGACCCTGATGCTGAGAAAGACTGAAGGCAGGAAGAGAAGCAGGCAACAGAGGATGAGATGGTTGGATGGCCTTACCGACACAACGGACATGAATTTGAGCATACTCCAGGAGATAGTGAAGGACAGGAAGCCTGGCTTGCTGCAGTCCATGGGGCCACAAAGAAGTGGACTCGACTTAGTGACTGAACAACCGTCACGTGCAGGGGAGCTTGGGGAGAGGTGGGGGTGGGAAGAAACCAGAGGGACAAGTAAGAAAAGCTTCATGGAGATGAATATAACAGGCTTGAAGGTTGAGACTAATTCCCAATTTAGAGCAGGGGGTGGGGGGCGGGGGGGCACGACATGAGGAAACACTGAGATGTAAAGGCACAAAGCTGGTCCAGCAGCATGGGGGGCAAACCACTGGTTCTTGAGAGAAGAGTCCTGCAAGGGAAAAGCAGATTGGAGCCAGACAGCAAGTGGCCTTGGATGACAGGGTCAAGCGTAAAAGGAGCCATTGAAGTTTATTGAATTTATGAATGAAAATACCAGTGTTTTTGAAAGATGAAGACTAAAATCTATGAAAGCAAATTACATTTCAACCTGGACAAGCTTCCCAAGAGCACAGGGTAAGTTCTGCCTATGTGGTTGACATCTCTGGGTACTAAAGACTGTGAAGGTTGGAGCTCAAGGAAGGCATTGTGTTGCATGCGGCCACCACATCTGTAAAGACAAGAGGCAAAAACCAAGGGGATCATGGCAAGTGATCCATTAACTTCTGGGCGACAGTGGAACTCCTGGGTACCATGCAGGACTGCCAGCTCTACTGAGGTTGGATCGGATGAATATTAGAGAATTCTTGTCAATTTTGCTTATTTTTAAAAGGTGCCTCAATTAATTCTCTACTTTGCAAGAATTTTCTCAGCATGCTCTTGTGACCAGAACTGTGTGTACATCTTCTTTCTCTGATCTTTTCCCTTAAGACTCAAGCAGTGTCTGTTCTCTCTCTCTCACTTAGTTCATGTGATCCCCTTGGAACTAGAGGCCCAAAGAGATTGGGAGCCAAGTTTTCAATAGGCAGGAGGCTGATCCTTGCTGTTCCTTGCTGTTCCATCAGAGCCCAGGAGCTGGCTGACTGGAAACAGACTGAGCTTGTCCCTGTCCTGGAGTTATAGTAGACTCTTAGGTGTGTGCTTTAGGAGAAGTCCAGGCAAGCCATTTTTCAGGACTGCATGGCTATATGCTTCCAAGTTTTTCTCTATTTCTAGGAGAACTACAGCACCTCTGTGAAGCGGAACCAAGTCCTGCACTGGAGCTGGGAATCTGAGCTCCCTTTGGAATGTGCTGTACACTTTGTAAGAATGAGGACTCTGGTGGATGATGCCAGGATTCCTGCACCCAGGTTCTGGAGTAACTGGAGTTCATGGGAGAAAGCAGATGGTAAGAAGTGAGGCTATAAAAGAGAGAGGGGGCTTCCTATCTAATATTTCTTGGGGATCAGTAGTCAAATTGTAGAAGTCCTTATTGAGGAGGGAGACGCCAGCATTATTTATATTTGGCTCCTATTGGATCTAAAAGGCATGGATATGAGACTTGCCACTGGGAGACAGAGGTCTCAGGAGTTTAATATTCTTGCCTGGAAAATTCCATGGACAGAGGAACCTGGCAGGATACAGTCCATGGGGTCCACAAAGAGTTGGACATGACTGCGCACATACGCGTTGGACCCAAAAAGCATGGATGTGAAACTTGCCACTGGGAGACAGAGAGCGGTCTGAGGATTTTTTCCTTTGAATTTATTCATTGAGATAATTATGCAAATTCAGACAATGTAGGATTCATTTTCCATACATGTGAAGTATGTACATTGTAGAATGCTAAGTGAACAAAGCAAAATATAAATTGTACATATATTTTTATTAGAACAACACAAACTGTATATACAGCTAGAGCAGAATTTGGGAAGCTTTTTCCATCAAAGACAAAATAGGAAATATTTTAGGTTTTACAACCCTACATTCTCTACCGGGGCTATTCAGCTCCACCACTGTAGCAAGGGAGCTGTCATAGGCAGTGTGTAAATGAATGGTTGTGTTCCAATAAAACTTTATTTACAAAAGCAGATGGTGGCTGGAATTGGCCCACAGGCCGTAGCTTGCCAACCCCTAATGTAGAGCCAAGGGAGGGAAATATGGAAAACTGGAAGTAATTCTTCATTTGAGTAATGAATTCATGGGTAATTGTGTTTTAAATATCTCTTAATTTTGGTTATTTTGTTGAAATTAAAATTTAGCATTCTTTACAATTTCGTATGCTGCAGCTAAGCTATAGGTTAGCTGTAAAGCAATGGCATCTGATGCTTTCAGCTATATACATTGATAGGTTATCTGAAACTCCTACCAAGAGAACCATTTCTTAGCTAAGTTTTTATGCAGGTTTAACTCAGACCAGTAACACTTGAACCCACAAGAAGGCCAATGATTAGTTTAATACTAATAGAATAAAATCTGCCTCCTAGTTGCTGCTTTCAACACTATATGTATTTAGTTGTAGCCTCTTCCCTAGGAAATACATATAATTCTCATCCCTTTTTCACAGATGAGGAAGTGGAGGCACAAATAGCTTTCGAAGAAAAAAAAATTAAGGCCATCAGGCCACTAATTCTGGTGGAGCCAGACTTCTAACCTGGAAAATCTAGCTCCATAGGCCGTGCTCTTAACCATCACATCCTATTGCTGAGAGGCACACTTAGAGGAAAAGAAAAAAGAGAGATTTAAACGATAGTAACAGAAAAGAAAGAACAACATTATCAACAACTTTGGTACAATGGATGAGGTTTCTCAAAATTGTAACCTCCATACTAACCCCAAAATTGATAGAAAAGCTGATTATGGCTGTAAAATTTTTATTAAATTATACTTGATTTATAATATCATGTAAATTTCAGGTGAATAACACAGTGATTCAGTTATACATTTATATGTATTTTAATCAGATTCTTTTCCCTTATAGGTTGTTACATAATATCAAGAATAGTTCCCTATGTATACTAGGTCTTTGTTGGTTATCTATTTTATACACAGCAATGTTTATATGTTAACTTGAAACTCCTAATTTGTCCATTCCCTGTACTCTTCTTTCTCCTTTGGTATCCATATGTTGTTGTTTTGTTTTGTTTTCTGTATCTGTGAGTCTGTTTTGGAAATAAGTTCATTTGTGTCATTTTTTCTTTTAGAGTCACATGTAAGTGATATCATGTGTTATTTGTCTTTGTCTGGCTTTCTGCACTTAGTGTGATACCCTCTGCTGCTAAGTCACTTCAGTCATGTCCGACCTCATGAACAGCA
Organism: Nanger dama; assembly: GCA_917880005.1. NCBI lineage: Eukaryota > Metazoa > Chordata > Mammalia > Artiodactyla > Bovidae > Nanger > Nanger dama. The sequence goes on from CAKJTW010000040.1 coordinate 3,925,941, forward strand.
GCCCACCAGGCTCCCCTGTCCATGGAATTCTCCAGGCAAGGATACTGGAGTGGTTGCCATTTCCTTCTCCAGTGATATTCTCTAGGTCCATCCGTGTTGTGCAGATGGCATTACTTCATTCTTTTTATGGCTGAGTAAAATTATATATATATATATATATATATATATACACACACACACACACACACACCACATTTTCTTTATCCATCTCTCTATTGACTGGATATTTAGGTTGGTTGCATGCCTTGGTATTTGTAAATAGGCCTACAGGGATCTTTTCAAATTGTGGTTTTCTCTAGGTATATGCCCAGGAGTGGGATTGCAGGATCATATAGTAGCTCTATTTTTAGTTTTTTAAGGAATCTCCATATAGTTCTCTACAGTGGCTACACCACAGTGTTGGAGGGCTCCTATTTCTCCACACCCTCTCAGCATTTATTATTTATAACTTTTTGATGATGGCTATTCTGACTGGTGTGAGGTGATACCTCATTGTAGTTTTGATTTGCATTTTTCTAATAATTGGTGATGTTGAGCATCTTTTCATGTGCTTTTTGCCATCTGTTTGTCTTCTTTGGAGAAATGTCTATTTAGGTCTTCTGTCCATTTTTGATTGTCTTATTTGTTTTTTTCATATTAAGCCACATGAACTATTCGTATATTTTAGAAATTAGTCTCTTGATAGTTTCATCATTTGCAAATATTTTCTCCTGTTCTGTAGGTTGCCTTTTTCTTTTGTTTATGGTGTTCTTTGCTGTGTGAAAGCTTTTAAGTTGAGTCCATTTGTTTATTTTTACTTCCATTACTCTAGGAGGCTGATCCAGAAAGGTATTGCTGTGATTTATGTCAAAGTGTATCTTGCCAATGTTTTCCTCTAGGAATTTTATAGTATCTGGTCTTCACTTAGGTCTTTAATCCATCTTGAGTTTATTTGTGTATATGGTGTTAGTTCAGTCGCTCAGTCATGTCCAACTCTTTGTGACCCCATGGACTGCAGCATGCAAGGCCTCCCTGTCCATCACCAACTCCCAGAGTTTATGCAAACTGATGTCCCTTGAGTCAGTGATGCCACCCAACCATCTCATCCTGTGTCGTCCCCTTCTCCTCCCACCTTTAATCTTTCCCAGCATCAGGGTCTTTTCAGATGAGTCAGCTCTCCACATCAGGTAACCAAAGTACTGGAGTTTCAGCTTCAGGATCAGTTCTTCCAATGAATATTCAGAACTGATTTCCTTTAGGATTGGCTGGTTGGATCTCCTTTCTGTCCAAGACTCTCAAGAGTCTTCTCCAACACCACAGTTCAAAAGCATCAATTCTTTGGTGCTCACCTTTCTTTATAGTCCAACTCTCAGATCCATACATGACTACTGGAAAAATCATAGCTTTAATTAGATGGACCTTTGTTGGCAAAGTACTGTCTCTGCTTTTTGATACGCTGTCTAGGTTGGTCATAACTTTCCTTCCAAGGAGCAAGCATCTTTTAATTTCATGGCTGCAGTCACCATCTGTGGTGATTTGGGAGCCCCAAGAAATAAAGTCTCTCACTGTTTCCACTGTTTCCCCATCTGTTTGCCATGAAGTGATGGGACCAGATGCCATGATCTTAGTTTTCTGAATGTTGAGTTTTAAGCCAATTTTTTTCACTCTCCTCTTTCACTTTCATCAAGAGGCTCTTAGTTCTTCTTCACTTTCTGTCATAAGTTTGGTGTCATCTGCATATCTGAGGTTATTGATATTTCTCCAGCAATATTGATTCCAGCTTTTGCTATATCCAGCCCAGCATTTCTCCTGATGTACTCTGAACTGAACTGAACTGAAGCAGGGTGACAATATACAGCCTTGATGTGTTCCTTTCCTGATTTGGAACCAGTCTGTTGTTCCATGTTCAGTTCTAACTGTTACTTCCTGACCTGCATACAGATTTCTCAAGAGGCAGGTCTGGTGGTCTGGTATTCCCATCTCTTTCAGAATTTTCTATGGTTTATTGTGATCCACACAGTCAAAGGCTTTGGTGTAGTTAATAAAGCAGATGTTTTTCTGGAACTCTTGCTGTTTCAATGATCCAACAGATGTTGGTAGTTTGATCTCTGGTTCCTCTGCCTTTTCTAAATCCAGCTTGAACATCTGGAACTTCATGGTTCACATACTGTTGAAGCCTGGCTTGGAGAATTTTGAGCATTACTTTACTAGTGTGTGAGATGAGTGCAGTTGTGCGGTAGTTTGAGCATTCTTTGGCATTACCTTTCTTTGGGATTGGAATGAAAACTGACCTTTTCCAGTTCTGTGGCCACTGCTAATTTTTCCAAATTTGCTGCATATTGAGTGCAGCACTTCACAGCATCATCTTTCAGAATTTGAAATAGCTCAACTGGAATTCCATCACTTTCACTAGCTTTGTTCATGGTGATGCTTCCTAAGTCCCACTTGACTTCACATTTTAGGATGTCTGGCTCTAGGTGAGTGATCACACCATTGTGACTATCTGCATTGTGAAGATCTTTTTTGTATAGTTCTTTGGTATATTCTTGCCACCTCTTCTTAATATCTTCTGCTTCTGTTAGGTTCATACCATTTCTGTCTTTTATTGTGCCCATCTTTGCATGAAAATTTCTATTGGTGTTTCTAATTTTCTTGAAGAGATCTCTAGTCTTTCCCATTCTGTTGTCTTCCTCTATTTCTTTGCATTGTTCACTAAGGAAGTCTTTCTTATCTCTCCTTGCTATTCTTTGGAACTCTGCATTCAAATGGGTTCTCCTTTGCCTGTCACTTCTCTTCTTTTCTCAACTATTTGTAAGTCCTCCTCAGACAACCATTTTTCCCTTTTGCATTTCTTTTTCTTGGAGATGGTCTTGATCACTGCCTCCTATACAGTATCACGAACCTCCGCCCATAGTTCTTCAGGCACTCTGGCTTTCAGATCTAGCCCCTTGAATCTATTTGTCATTTCCACTGTATAGTCATAAGGGATTTGATTTAGGTCATACCTGAATGGGCTAGTAGTTTTCCCTACTTTCTTCAATTTAAGTCAGAATTTTGTAATAAGGAGTTCATGATCTGAGCCATAGTCAGCTCCCAGTCTTATTTTTGCTGGCTGTGTAGAGCTTCTCCATCTTTGACTGCAAAAAATATAATCAGTCTGATTTCAGTAATGACCAGCTGGTGATGTCCATGTGTAGAGTCTTCTCTTGTGTTGTTTGAAGAGGGTGTTTTCTATGACCAGTGTGTTCTCTTGGCAAAACTGTGTTAGCCTTTGCCCTGCTTCATTCTGTACCCAAGGCCAAATTTTCCCATTACTCCAAGTATCTGTTGACTTCCTACTTTTGCATTCTAGGCCCCTGTAATGAAAAGGACATCTTTTTGGGCGTGGGAGGGTATTCTAGAAGTTCTTGTAGGTCTCCATAGAACTGTTCAACTTAAGCTTCTTCAGCATCATTGGTCGGGGCATAGACTTGGATTACTGTGATACTGAATGGTTTGTGTTGGAAATGAACAGAGATCATTCTGTCATTTTGAGACTGCATCCAAGTACTGCATTTTAGACTCTTTTGTTGACTATGAAGGCTACTCCATTTCTTCTGTGGGATTCCTGCCCACAGTAGTAGATATAATGGTCATCTGAGTTAAATTCACCCATTCCAGTCCATTTTAGTTTGCTGATTCCTAAAATCTCGATGTTCACTCTTGCCATCTCCTGTTTGACCACTTCCAAATTGCCTTGGTCCATGGACCTGACATTCCAGGTTCCTATGCAATATTGCTCTTTACAGCATCAGACTCTGCTTCCATCACCAGTCACATCCACAGCTGGATGTCATTTTTGCTTTGGCTCCATCCCTTCATTCTTTCTGGAGTTAGTTCTCCACTCTTCTCCAGTAGCGTACTGGGCACCTACCGACCTCGGGAGTTCATCTTTCACTGTTCTTTTTGTCTTTTATACTGTTCTGGGGACTGGGTAAACAGGAACAGACAGAAACTTGTGTGCACTAGGACCCAGGAGAAAGGTGCAGTGACCCCACAAGAGGCTGACCGAGACTTGCCCAAGAGTGTCCAGGAGTCCCTGGTGGAGGCGTGGGTCAGCAGTGGCCTGCTGCAGGCTTTGGGGCACTGAGTGTAGCAGTGCCTGCATGGGACCTTTTGAAGGAGGTAGCCATTATCTTCATTACCTCCACCAGAGTTTGACCTCAGGTCAAGTAACAGGGTGGAACACAACCCTGCCCTTTAATAGAAAATTGTATTAAAAATTTACTGAGCATAGCCCCACCCGATCAGAACAAGTTTTCCCCTTGGTCAGTCTCTCCCATCAGGAAGCTTCCATAAGCCTCTTATCCTTCTCCATCAGAGTACAAACAGATTGAAAACCACAATCATAGAAAACTAACGAATCTAATCACATGGACCACAGCCTTGTCTAACTCAATGAAATTATGAGCCAGGCCATGTAGGGCCATCCATGATGGATAGGTCATGGTGGAGAGTTCTAACAAAATGTGATCCAGTGGAGAAGGGAATGGCAAACCACTTCAGTATTTTTGCCTTGAGAACCCCATGAACAGTATGAAAACAGAATGAATGGTGTTAGAGAATGTTTTAATTTCTTTGTTTTACATGTAGCTGTCCCGTTTTTCTCAGTACTGCTTATTGAAGAGACTGTTTTTTCTCTATTGTATATTCTTGCCTCCTTTGTCATAGATTAATTGACCATAGGTGACTGGGTTTATTTCTGGGCTTTTGATCCTGTTCCATTGATCTGTGTTTCTGTTTTTGTGCCAGTGACATACTGTGCTAATTACTATAGCTTTGTAGTATAATCTGAAGGCAGGGAGCCTGTTTCCTCCAGCTCCTCTTTTCTGTCTTAAGACTGCTCTGGCTACTCAGGGTCTTTTGTGTTTCCACACAAATTTTTTGTTCTAATTCTGTGAAAGATGCCATTGTTAATTTGATAGGGATTGAACTGGATCTGTAGATTGCCTTGGGTAGTGTGGTCATTTTGACAATATTGATTCTTCCAATCTCAGAACAGGGTATATCTTTTCATCTGCTCCTGTCTTCTTTGATTTCTTTCAAGGCTGATTATTCCTAATCCCCAAAGCACTGGCTCTCAGCTGGTTGCACATAGAATCACCTGGGGACCTTGAAACAAAATCCTTCCCCTCAGGCCACTCTACTTGGGTGACCTCATTGATGGCAGTTTTAGAGCTCTGGTGGGCCAGAAGCCAAACTGAAGGGCATGAGGTGATGAGGGGGTGATGACAGCTTACTGATAGACAGAGGCAGCTCCTTGGGGAGTGGAGGAGCGAGTGGAGAGGAGGTAGGATGCAGGCATGGAGGATGATGAGTGGGATATACAGAAAGAAGACAGAAGTGAAAGGAGATACTTGGGTGACTGGCGTCGGAGAAGCTGGAAGACGAGTGATTTACAGGACGATTTAAAGCTTATGAGGGACACGTGGCTTGGGAGCTGGGCAGAAGCTGGCGGGTGTGAATGTGGCTTTGCTACTTGCAGGGTGAGCGAACTTGAGGTCAATCCTGCCTGTCCCATTGCTGTAAGGTGATAAGGATGACAAGAGAGAAAATACATAAGCACTGAACATGAGACCTCCTACATGGCTAGCATCAGTAGAGAGCAGCTACTGCTGTCCTGGAAACCAGCCGATCACCGGCAATAATAGAGTCATTCACAGGACCACAGGGCGACAGTCACTGTGCTGTCTCAGCAGTGAAAGCCGGAGCAGTGATGTTCCTGTAATGATAAGAGTGATGGTACACAGGACATTTTTGCACACAACAAAGTTTATAGATTTTTAGGTTCCTATTTTCTCCAGGAGGTAGAAAAAGCTAAGGTTATCTGTTGAGAGTGAGACAGGAGGGAACTGGTTTGAATTTGAGCCCAAGTCTCACTGAGCTGTCTTCTCTTATCTTGCAGCCCAGAATTCACTTGGAGATTATCCATTGTACGTTTTCCCTAAAGATAAGCTGGTGGAAGAGGGCTCCGATGTCACCATTTGTTACATTTCTAGAAACCATCAAGATAACATATCCTGTTATTTGGAAGATGAACTGACATATGGAAAACAACTTGATCAAAATGTATGGGCATTTGAGCTGAAGAACGTTTCTTTCCATAGGAAAACTGGGACCAATTTCTATTGTAAGGGCCAAGGTGTTCCAGAGGGCGTCGTTCTTTTTGTCTCAAGTGAGTGGACCCATTCTCTGTGACCCCCTCTTCCCATTTCCCGTGGAAGAGATCAAATCTTCTTTCCCAGAAGAAAGATTACTCCTTGTGTCCCCAGTTGACTTTTGTTTTCCAAGCCTTCTAGGAGAGTCTCTGTCAAAGATACTCTGAAGCAATACTTATTGGATTTCCTGTTGTTTTCTTGAGCTTACTGAAATTTTATTCCTAGAAAATTGAGTGATAAAAGGGAGAAAGTTCAGGTCATGACCTGGACCACTGAGAAAATATCCTGCTTTGTGTGAGCCATGCTGGAATGACCACTGGATGGCGGGGCAGGGAGGAGAGAGGCTGCAGGCTGGATGGCCCTAGAGAGGCAGCCAAGGTCATGGTCGGAAGGCCCGGGTTTGACGCTTCTTCCCGTGGCTGGGTGCCCCGTCTTGGCCAGTTTCCCCCTTCTGTGAGCCGGTCTAGTAATGATTGTTGTGGGGATCACAGGAACACGGCAGGGCTGTATGATCAATAGCTGCACACGCAGGACTTCCGCAGATGAGGCCTTTACTGCCCTTAATTGGGTGGTGAAGGGGAGAGCAGGCAGCCGTGAACTTCTCTCTTCGATCTGTGTGTGCTCCCCCGCCCCGACCTGCCGTGCCCTCCTGTGTTGTCTTGCAGCCTCCGCCTTCCCCTCACAGTGGGGCAGCACGCGCATCTCCTCCCTCCCTGCTTTCCCTGCCACAGGCCATCTCCAGTCTCCTGGACGCTTGCTCACCCACACTCCTTGTGTGTCCTCTCAGAACAGCAGTGCCTCGGGGACTTGGAGATGCCGCACTTACGTTCCTTAGAACTCTCAGCCTTCGGCTGCTGAAGTTAGTAGGTTCCCCAGGTCTGGCTTCCTGGCCTGCCAAGCACAGCCCAGGCTCTTGAAGCCACAGCATCCAACACAAAACCCCAGGCAACACTGACTCCATTCATTCATCACTTGGCTCATTTTGTCTGCATGTCGCAGACTGAGCGCCCGGTGGCCAGCTCTGGGGCTAGCAGTGCAGACCTCATACAGTCACTCCCACTGTCCCTGGGGACATCCCAGCAATGCACCAGGCAAGGAAGGAGAAGGGGCCAAGTTGAGGTGCCCGAATGTGACTCTCTGGAGCTGCTGATGCGCTGGCCTCTGTTGAAGTAAACTTTTCAGTGTTCAGAGCAACTCTGTGGCCTCAGATCCCAAAGAGAGCTTTCCATTTCATTTGTGTTTCAACAAAGGGCTTCTGCTCAGTGCTTCATCTGCCTTTTCTTTGTATGGACAGAGGTGCTTGAAGAGCCCAAGGACTTTTCTTGTGAAACCCGGGACCTGAAGACTGTGACCTGTACTTGGGATCCCGGGAATGACACTGGCTTGATTCAACTGCCTTCCTACACTTTATTTGAATCGTAAGTGAGCTCTGGTTACCTTAGTGACAGATTCTCCCTTGTTTGAGGTGCTTGTGACAACATATCAAAAATTTTCAACAAATATTTTCAGACAACCTTGCCAGGGTCAAGAAGAAATCCTTAAGGGGTCACAGGTATCTAATACTTTCTATCCAAGTTTTGTGAAAGGAAAATGGAGCATAAAAATAATAAGACCATTAGTTGTGAATCTTGATGTGAAATAAGTCCATATGGTGGTCTACATCTACCTAATTTCTAGCTTTTTAAGAGTACCCAAAGTAGTAAACTAAGGAAAGTTTTCACAACCCACGAGGGGAAGTCAGCAATTCATCCTTCCATATTTAACCACATAAATCAGGTTTTTGAAACAGTGTTTTCATCATCAGTATTTGCTGGTGATGGACAGATGCTGTTGTGTGGAACATAGTTTGAAAGCCACTGAACGTGACCCCCAAGGGATGCAGGGACACACATCTGTGTTGACAAAAGTGTAAACCCTGAAACTGTTGTATGTGTGTGTGTTTTTTTAAGATTTTCCGGGAAAAAGACACTTTGTAAACACAGAAACCGGTGTGATTGGCAAGTAACTCAAGACGCACAAGAAGTGTGTAACTTCACACTCGTGGCTGAAAACTACTTTAGAAAAAGAAGTGTCAGTATTCTTTTTAACCTGATCCATGGAGGTGAGACTTGAGTGTAGCTCACTGTGGTCACTGGCGTAGCTCTGTTTGATACACTGCGTGATCGAGTAAATGTGCTGGAGATTTCTGCCTAGTGCACAGCCTAAGTGAGAGTGTTAGTTTGTGACTGTTGTTCACGCCACGCTTCTCTTCGTGGGTGCATGTATAGCCCGTGGTCCGCATTATTTGTGTGTTGCTAATGTAATGAACGCCACGGAGCTTACCTCCAGTTCAAACTAGAAATCTAACAACGACTTACATCATCTCCTGTCCCACAGCCCCTGTCCTGCTCCTTCCACTACGGAAATGACACATTTATTTTGTGTGTGCTTTGGATATATTCTCTTTTCTTATGAAATCCTGTTTTTATTTTGTTTTAATGCATATCAGAGACATTAAGCTATATGTAATAATCCTAGTAATTGTTTTTATATAATATTAAATTGCTAACACTCATATTATCCAGTGGTGTTGTAGTCCATTTATTTTCACTGCTATAAAGTATTTTATTGTGTAAATATACAGCATTTTATTCATACATCTCCTTTGATGGGTTTTCAGATTGTCTCAAGGTTTATGCTCTTGGATACAGTGTTAATAAGAGCATTTTGATATGTATATATCCAGCAAACACCTATAATTTTTTGGTTTTGATTTTTTTTGAGTATATACCTATACCTAAGAGTAGAATTGATGAGCACTCAGAAAATGTAAATGTTCAGCTTATAAGATAATGCCCAATTCACTCCCAAAGTGGTTGTAGCAGTGGATTCTCTCCAAATTGGTACTGTCGCCCTTTTCATTTTTGCCAGTTGAATGAATGGAAAGTGGTATTTTGTGATGCTTTTGATCTGCACATCTCTGAAGCTGCATATCTCTGTCTACGGTTTGATTACACCCCTCCTCTTTTATGAAATGCAGACTCTTTAATCATGCTGTTCATTTTTTTCTGGAATGCTTGTCCTTCTTTTACCTTCTTAATTCTACACATCATTTAGATTTCAATTTAATTATCACTTCAGTCAGTCAGCTAACTACAGGGTGATGCCAATCCAGCAGGCACTTCGATCCAGCTGTGAACAAGATGGAGTAATTGCCCCTAATGAGTATATGAGCTAGTGTGTGCTGGGGTAGAGGGCGCAGTAAACATATAAACAAGTTAATAGCGTGACTCCAAGCATTGCTAAGTCCTGAGAGGGAGATAAATTGAGGTGGGAGGGGTGGAGAGCGCCTGGGGCGCTGCTTCCAGCTGGGATGAGGGCGCTGAAGGGTGGAGAGGCAGGAGACCTCTAGGGCATTTGGAGCAAACAGAATGGATTAGAAGAGCTCTTGGGATGGGAACAGGCTCTGGGTGTTTCAGGGACAGAAAGAACATCCCGTGCCTCTCCTGTGAGAGAAAGGAGATTGGAGTGGTGGGCAGTGGCCAGGTCACACAGCAGCTCTGGGAGGGGGTAAGATGGAAGGTGTTTTTATTTCAGATATTCAGTTGATATTTTTCAGTTCTAAAATTTCCATTTAATTCTTTCTTTAAAACTATTTTTTCCTCCACTGAGAAGTGTTTTCCTTCCACTCATTTCAGGTGCATTTACGTTTACCTCGTGGATCTGTTTTAAAGTCTTTATCTAATTGTTGTAGCTTCAAGGGAGTCATCTTGATGCATGAGTTGATATCTGTTGACTGGCTTTTCTCTTTGAAATTGGTGGCATTTTCTGTTTTTTGGTTTTGTTTTGTATGTCAAATGATTTTGGATTGTATTCTTGCCCTTGTTAAAGTTACTTTGATTAGACTCTGGATTCTGTTATATTCTCTTTGATGGGCCACTCACTTCTCCAAGTTTTGACTCCCTTTACGTTCTTCCCTGCTTTTGTTTAAGAGTCCTCAGTTTCTTTTATATTTTTTCTGAGTTTCTAATATAATCAATGAGAGAGAAGGGCTGTAGTTGGCTTACTGTATCTTAGCTGCAAGTCTGGTTTTATTTGTCATTTTCTCAAAAATAAGCAAAAATGCTTATTGGGTAAAACATTGAAAAAATGAAGTGCCTATTTACCAAAGTCTTTTTGGATCTATGCTTGAGTTTTGTTTTTATTTTTTAATTTATTTTCACAGTTCGTCCCATGGCTCCCTATAACTTACTCCCTAAAAATGTCACTGCCATAAGTGCCACCATGACCTGGAAGGTATCCTCCATAGGAAACAGGTCTGCACTTTTGTGTCAGCTGCAGCTCCTTGGTGAAGGAAAAGTGATTCAAGTAAGCGCTTAAGTTTCTATTTTCAAGAATTTCTTTATGTCTAAACAGAGACTAATGCATATAAAATCTCTTGACATTTTTATTTCTGTGTGGGTTCAAATGGAAGGGATCATCTGTTTATGAGGAGGAATATTATTCAACCACTAAAAGGAATGATAGTGGGTCATTTGTAGATACACGGATGAACCAGTCTGTCATACAGAGTGAAGTGAGTCAGAAATGGGAAAACAATGATCATATATTCATGCATAATGAAGAATCTAGAAAATGGTGCAGGTGAACCTATTTCCAAGGCCGAAATAGAGATGCAGACATAGAGAACGGACATGTGAACATGGGGCTGAGGGAAAGGAGGAGTGGAATGATTTGGAAGACTGGGACTGACGTATATACCCTACCGTGTATTCAGTTCAGTTCAGTTGCTCAGTCGTGTCCGACTCTTTGCGACCCCATGAATCGTAGCACGCCAGGCCTCCCTGTCCATCGCCAACTCCCAGAGTTCACTCAAACTCACGTCCATCAAGTCAGTGATGCCATCCAGCTATCTCATCCTCTGTCATCCCCTTCTCCTCCTGCTGCCCAATCCCTCCCAGCATCAGAGTCTTTTCCATTGAGTCAGCTCTTCGCATGAGGTGGCCAGAGTACCATGTATTAGGTTGGTGCAAAAGTAATCATGGTTTTGCATTGTTGAATTTTACTGTTTGATGTTAGAATACATTCTTAAATAAATGTGGTTATGATATGCATCATTTTAATGTGCACTTCTCACTTTATGTTTTCTGTTAATGACTTATGACTTGCTATTTATTTTATATTTAGACTAGGGAAATGATGTTACACAAAAAGCAAATTCAAGCGATTTTCTTATTAGAGTTCAAAATGAGCCATAAATCAGCAGAGGCAACTTGCAACATCAACAACACATTTGGCCCAGGAACTGCTGACGAGTCTATAGCACCGTAGTGGTTCAAGAAGTTTTGCAAAGGAGACAAGAGCCTTGAAGATGAGGAGTGCAGTGACTGGCCATCGGAAATTGTCAATGACCAATTGAGAGGATCATTTTACAACTACAGGAGAAGTTGCCAAAGAGCTCAGTGCTGACCATTCTATGGTAATTCAATATTTGAAGCAAATTGGAAAAGTGAAAAATCTCCATAAGTGGGTGCCTCATTAACTGACCAGAAATCACAAAAATCATCATTTTAAAGTGTTGTCATTTCTTATTTTATGCAAAAACAACCATTTCTTGATCGGATTTTGATGTGTGATGAAAAGTGGATATTATATGACAACTGGTGATGACCAGCTCAGTGGTTGGACCTAGAAGAAGGTCCAAAGCACTTCCCAAAACCAAACTTGCACCAAAAAAGGTCACGGTCACTATCTGATGGTCTGCTCCCTGTCTGACCATCTGAATCCTGACCATTCTGAATCCTGGCAAAACCATTACATCTGAGAAGTATGCTCAGCAAATCAATGAGATGCACTAAAAACTGCAGTTCCTGGCACTGGTCAACAGGACAGTCCCAGTTCTTCTGCACGACAGTGTCTGAATGCACTTTGCACAACCAGTGCTTCAGAAGTTGAATGAATTGGGCTGTGAAGCTTTGCCGCAACCACTGTGTTCACCTGACCTTTCACCAACCAGCTACCACTTCTTCAAGCATCTCAACAATGTTTTGCAGAGAAAATGCTTCCACAACCAGGAGGAGGCAGAAAATGCTTTCCAAGAGTCTGATGAATCCCAAAGCACAGATTTTACGCTACAGGAATAAACCAGCTTATTTCTTAATGGCAAAAATGTATGGATTGTAATGGTTCCTGTTTTGCTTAATAAATATGTGTTTGAGCCTAGTTATAATGATTTAAAATTCATGGTCCGAAACCACAATTACTTCTTCACCAACCTATATAAAATGACTAGTGAGAAGCTGCTACATAGCACAGGAAGCTGAGCTCGGTGCTCTGTGATAACCAAGAAGGGTGGGATGATATGAGGTGGGAGGGAGGTCCAAGAGGGAGGGGATATACGTGTGTGTGTGTGTGTGTATAATGTGTATATATATATATAGATAGATGATTCATTTCATTGTACAGCAGAAACTAACACAACATTGTAAAGCGATTCTATTCCAATTAAAAAAGGTCCAGGAAATTAATCATAAACCTCTAGAATTTAGAGATATTTTTCCTCAAAGAACTAGTTGTACTGCAGGTCTAGATGTTGCGAGTGTGATCTGGCTTTACAATAAAGTGTGCTCACCGGTACTTCTGTCTTCTTCCTCCCCACCTCATCTTTTTTTTTTTTAAATCAAGCAACACAATATCTCCGTCAGGGTGAATGGTGAGTGCCTCTTCAGTGAACTGAAGCCGGACACAGAATATATGGCCCGTGTACGCTGTGCTTATGCCGACCATTTCTGGAAATGGAGTGAATTGATTAGCCAAAACTTCACCACAGCTGAAGCTGGTACGTTTGGCTCCCTGACATTCCAAGAATCTAAACTGACTGACAGGAGATGGGTGGACTTCCCTGAGAACTTCTGCTTGTACCAAAAACTCAGGGGAAAGTGTTACAGCAAAGGCTGAGTACCATCTTTAAAAAAAAAAAGTGAATTTAATGCCTAATGAAGTGTGGGTGAGAAGACATCTACCTCAGACATTTATTTGCCATCCCAGTTATTTCTACTGAACATCTTCTCTGGGATTTTTAGTTTTCCAAAATGGTTTCTAAGCTCCCGGTATTGCTGGATTCCTGTTGGAAGTGGGGCTCCGTAAATAAGGATGACCCTTTCATTCAGGCGTGGGGACAAACAGTAGCATTTGGAGGAAAGCACTGATCTCGTAGAAAACAGCCTTGGGCTGTGTCTGGAAGGCAGTATCTGGAAACGTCATCATCGTTGTTAAGTCGTTCATTCCAGCGGCAGCAAACTGGGAGCTTTCTCATGATGCTCTCAGAGGTTGTTTACTCAGTAATGACTAAGCAGAGAGTTTTCCTCCCAAATAACTACGTTTTAGACCACAAGTATTGCTCCGGAGATGAGATGGCCCAGCCCTGCATTCATCTCCTTCCAATGCCACATAATAGTCCTGCCGTCGCCCGGCTAACACACGAGGCAGCTGGGCCCCTAGACTGGGGAGGCGCGCCCGCTTGCAGTTCATGAGCAGAGACGAAACAGCAGTCGCCGGAGCACAGTGTTTGGCATGTGCCAGACGCAGCTCCAGGGTTCCCAGTGTTTTCCTCAAATCCTCCCGCCGCCGTGGATGAGGCCAGGGAGGCGCAGGGGAGGATGAGGAGTGCCCCAGGCCCCGCCAGCAAGGGGGCTGAGTCAGGACTGCGGCTGACTCCAGGGCCTGCCCCCCACCCAGACTGCCTGGTGTGTGTCTCAGCCTAGAGAGCTTGTGGACTCAAATCCGGGCTGTTTTGCTGCCTAAGGAAGGAGTGTATATATTTATTTGATTCCATCTTGTTATTCATGTCTGTAGGCTGTGGAGTTGTTTTTTTTTTTTTCTGTTTCAGCCTGGAAGGGACATTTTAAAGTGCTCTGACTGAGGGGTTAGCGAGGGCACCAAATCCACACCTGGGCTGGTCACCAGAGGTGCCCAGTAGCCTCTTCCCCTCGTCAGCGCCTCCAGGAGCCCAGTCATTTCTTCTAGTCATATAGACCCCCAAGAATCCCTGGAGCAGAGAGCCCCGTTCCTGATGGCAATGTGGTATCCTCCTCGACTGTGGGCTTCCCAGGTGGCTCAGTGGGTAAAGAATCCTCCTGCAGGGCAGGAGACACAGGAGATGCGAGTTCAGTCCCCAGGTCAGGAAGATCCTCTGAAGGACACGGCAACCCACTCCAGCATTCCTGCCTGGAGAATCCCATGGGCAGTGGAGCCTGGTGGGCCACAGTCTATAGGGTCACAAAGAGTTGGACACAACTGAAGCAACAGGCAAAGAAGATTTGCTTTATCCTAATACTTTATCCTTTAATATTGCTTTGCTTTGGGATTATTTTTTTGCAAGTGTATTCCAAAATTATACCTAAACTTAGTGGAAAGAAAAAAACTTTACATTTTTTTAAACATTTTTGGTAGCTAGTTTATTTTAGATTATAATATCATAAGTCTGAAAATACTTAACTTTGCTTTTGCAAAGTTAAAATCGGTTGAATCTACCGATGGTGAACCTATACTTTTTCAGCTCTGATAACACTTCGCTCAGTGCTGGCAGAGTCGATGTTTATATGTATTATAATCCTACTTAAGCAGAATCATGATGAGCAGGGATAAATGACCCCATGGGGAGAATTGTAGTGACGGAAATATGGGGCACCATCAGCTGTGTTGCTGTTCTCTTTTCATGCAGGTGGTCACGTGCAAACCAGCAGCGGAAGAGTCCGCACTGAGCTTGAGGTCTCATATGGCGCTTGAGTTTTTCAATATGTTTTACACTTGATATTGGCTTCTCTGGTGGCTTGTTTAGCAAATTGAAATCTGCCTCTTAGTAGATTTTAAAAATATATGGCCACCTTCTACAGGGGAAAAAAAGGAGTCTCTTAAATTTCAGAGATTTCCTTAGTGGCTCAGATGGTAAAGAATCTGCCTGTAATACAGGAGACCTGGGTTTAATCCTTGGGTCAGGAAGATCCTCTGGAGAAGGGAATGGCAACCCACTCTGGTATTCTTGCCTGCAGAATACCATGGACAGATGAATGAGCCTGATGGGCTATCATCCATGGGGTTGCAAAGATTTTAAAAATACACGGTCACCTTCATGTTGAATAGAAAGTGTTAGCAACTGTATGAAAAAAAAAAATTCAGTTGTTGGGGACTGTAAACGATATTTTCATAAAGCAGAGAATTAAAATTTTATGTTATATTGCAAAACAGTTTTCTTTCTTGTGCAGAGATATGTTGAATCCAGTCATAAATCACTGATTTATGTGCCACAGTTTAGTGGCAAGAATGACAAGGAGGCAAGGTCTCCTAGAACAGAGTGGGGAGAGGCGTACAGGGGGAGCTTTGCAGCTGGTGCCCTGAGCGCCCACACACAGGGAGCTGTCCCAGGCTCAGGCCAGGAACCGGGGGACAGGCATGCATGGGGAGGAGGGGGACAAGGAAGGGATCCCAGCCTCTGACCACAGCCGGGGCCAGCCAGTGTGCCATCAGGAAAACTGGGCTCCACTTGAGAGTGTCCAACTGCAGCCTCCACCAGAGGGGCAAGGAAGTAGCAATGGTTTACTGTGCCTAGAAATTCCAGAAATGGGAAATTTGCCTAACTAATCTAGCATTGGACTGATGCAGGTTTCTTTTCTAACTAACCCCCTAGCATTGGACTGACGCAGGGTTCCAAAATTCCTTGGTGGCTTCTAGAAGCTCTGAGGCTTGACTTTCACAAAGGCCCCGTGTCACTTCCCGTTCCGATGTAGCAGCCCTTTTGTAAAGCACCTACTGCATGCCTGCCCCTTGAGAGTGAACAGTGTGCCACGGCCACGTGTGTAGACATCACAGAGAGTGAAAAGTCGAGATGCAGGCCTCAGGTCGGACTAGCCGTGGTCACTTTGCTGACCGAACTAGAGGAAGGTTGAAAGTATTGTTCTACGTCCATGTTGTGACCCAGGAGCTTTCCTTTGGTTAATTTCAGCTCCATCGGAGGCGCCTGATGTCTGGAGAGATGTGACATTTGTGTCAGGACATCCAACGGTGACCTTGTTCTGGAAGGTAAGAGGCCAGACAGAGGTTTAGAAAGACATTTTTGCTTGTCATTGGCTTTTCACCAAGATTAGATACTCATGTAGTCTTTCGATTGGGAGGGCTCTTCCCAGGAATCCTGTAGAATTTCTGACCTGGTCGGGGAATCCCTATTCTGCATCCATACCCCTAACACTGGACCAGGGCCTTCTTCCTCGGCAGCCTCTTGCCTTGCCCAGGTAGCTCGTTCTGGTTCTGATGGTTAGAACTGCATCTCCTAACTTCCCCGCAGGCCTGCCCCTAACATCTGCAGGACCCAGGGCATGAGGAGAAGTGGAGAAATATATACCATATTTTAAAGTTATGAATAATTTATATTTGAAAGTTTTAAGTCAAGCTTAAAGATTGTAACAGAAGTCAATCTAGTCCTTCTATGTTGACTAACATGCCTTCATGACAACGTGGAAGGCCTGGTTTACATTGAGGTGGTGGTGATTTGATTGCAAAGTCATGGCCGGCTCTTTTTTGATCCCATGGACTGTAGTTCACCAGGCTCCTCTGTTCATGGGATTTCCCAGGCAAGAATACTGGCTATGCTGTGCTGTGCTTAGTCACTCAGTCATGTTCGACTTTGCAACTCCATGGACTGGAGCCCACAAGGCTCCTCTGTCCTTGGGGATTCTCCAGGCAAGAAAACTGGAGTGGGTTGCCATGCCCTCCTCCAGGGATCTTCCCAACCCAGGGATCCAACCCAGGTCTCCCACATTGCGGGTGGATTCTTTACCATCTGAGCCACCAGGGAAGCCCCACTCTTGAATTCCTCAGTGTTTAGTGCTAAAGCATGGCCATGCTGGGGACCTGGCCCCCAGCCAGAGCCCACCCCACTTTTCTTCCCACCTGCACTCTGGGGCTCCCCATCCGGGGGGCTCATTCACACACCTGTGGATGCGCCAGTCTACAGGCGGGTTCTGTCCATACCCCGAGCGAACAGCTGCCCCAGCCTGATCTCAGGTCTGGGGGTGCACACATCAGGGGGCACCATCTGGCTGGGGGTTGAGGCCTTGGGAGTGGGCTTAGGGTTGTGTGGACAGAGAATTCTCTGCAACCTGGAGGATCATCTAGAAGAGGGACCGTGGGCCCTGGGTCTGGGGAAGCACAGCTTGGGGGCAAGAGGTGACACAGCTGGTGGAGGGAGGCATTCCAGGAGCCCAGCCCCCTCCTGTCTTCCCTGGTCTGTACTCAGTGTGGTGGTGGTGGTTTAGTTGCTAAGTCGTGTCCTACTCTTGCAACCCCATGGACTGCAGCCCTCCAGGCTCCTTTGTCCATGGGATTTCCTAGGAAAGAGTAGTGAAGTCGGTAGCTATTTCCTCCTCCGGGGGATCTTTCCAACCCAGGGATCAAACCTGCATCTCTTGCATTGCAGGTAGAATCTTTACCGACTGAGTCCATACTCACCAAGTATGTTTTAATCCAGGCTAAATAACCCCCTTCCTCTCGATTCCTTAATTGGTCACCCTTTGGACATGCTCTTAAGCTCACCCCCAAATGATCCTATTCTCTACTCAATTTTAGTTAGAGTGTCTGATTTCAAGTGGTTTATTTAGAAGGTTATTTTCGCTCTTAAACTGTTTTAATTTGCTGTGTGTATGTGTGTATAAGGCAGTCAAAGGAGAGAAGAGATGAGAAAGCAATCAAGCAAACTCTTATTCAGTGGGAAGCCCATGTTGAAATGATTGTCAATATTTGTTTTCAGCCTCTATCAAAAGTGCATACCAACGGGAAGATCCTGTTCTATAATGTAGTTGTAGAAAATCTTGATGAACCATCCAGTTTAGAGGTCCTCTCTGTCCCTGCTCCGGCCAACAGCACAAAAGTAACCCTCAATCAGAGTTCTTACCAGATCTATGTCACGGCTCACAACAGTGTGGGCCCTTCTCCAGCTTCCACAGTTGCCATTTCTGGACATCCTGGAAATGGTGAGTTTCTTTGGTTTTGTTTTTCTTCACTAGGAAAATGTTGATGGTGTTATATGGTAGATATGAATAAATTGGGAAGAGTAGTTTGGAGAGACAAAGATGCAGCTGCCAGACACTGTCTGTCATTTTCTTGGGGTCCAGGCATGTTGGCGGGTTTCTGGGACATTCCTCCTTGGTGTGGGAAGATTTCAGCCATGGCTCAGGACATTTCCCTTCCAGGGATTCTTCCACTGATTTGGGAAGTTAATCTCAAATTTTATTCAAATAAATGCCACACAAACAAACAGTCCTAACAGAGTTAGAGTTGGTATGAGCATGCTTTGTAGCTTATGGAATATGAGTTGCATTTCTTATATGGCAAAATATTTTGTCAATTTTGGCCACAAGGAGAACTAGCATCATCTTTCAAAAAGGGCTTTGCCAAAGCTGGGGAATAAATGATGATAACTGTCTAAACACTTAGCCTGTGAAAGTCCAAACAAGGTGGAAATGACCTTACATGTATACAGTCAATAATGGTGTTTCTTTCCTTCCTGGGAGAGCTGTGAAAGGAGGTCGGTTGCACTAACCCCACCCCCAGTGGTACACACACTCAGACACTGCACACTTGGACAGCACCCCACAGACATCCTAAATTCATTTGTGAACCTTGCAATAATGTCACCCTTCAGTTACTGCTATAAAAATGGTCAGACCCTGCTTGTGGGGTTATGTCGGGTTGCTTTATACCTGTTATTCAAATTAGGCTTACATTTAGGTTAAATGGGCTAGATTGGAGGCTGTTATTATTTTGTCTTATTTATTTTGGTTAAAAACCATCCAGTGTGTCAAGTAAGAAAAAGAAATTGGGATTGTGCCACAGAAGAAAAACTAAGGAGTTACTTGCCATAACCTTTGCTTTTGAAGAACTGTATCAGAGAAGGAAGTGAATGGTTGTATTCTGCCTTTATTAGGAACAGAACAGGAAAGGTGGGCATTTCATTCACTCCTCGGGGAGCTGATAGATAAACTCTACCTCCAGGGAGGCTCAGCTCAAACAGCTCTGCTAAACACTCTTCTCTGTTTTGGGGTCATCCCCATCTGGGGGTTCCCACCCTGTCTTCCTTCCTCATGCCCTGCCTTCAGAACCCACTCCATCCCTTTGTGAGGCTCTATCCAGCCTTCCGATATGGTCCACATTCTTAGGTCTCTAGAGTGGATAAAGGCACTGATGTGCTATGAGACAGGCCAAGGAGGTTCAGCCAATTCTTGCTAAAGTGTGAATGACTGAAAAGGAAAGATTCTCTTTTTCTTTGCTTTTCCCTTCACTTCTCCAGACATAGTTGCAAGGTTAAAGCAGCAGCTTGGGAGAGTTACGCTTTAAGTTTGGGGTACAATTATAGTCAGTGTGAATAAGTGGAAAATGTCAGCTTCAACATGAAGGAGATTTGGGTCTCTGATGAAGAAAGACAAGCTGTGTGGGTAGGATAGGCACAGGCCTTCGTGGGGGACCCCTGACCTTATACCTGGGGCTGCACATTTGTTTGGGTGCTCCCAGCTGGATGATAATTTGGTGCCCTGGAAAATTTGATAGCACCCATCAACATTCAGCTGTAATTAGAATTGCCAGATAAAGGTGCCTCATCCAACATGAATTGCAGAGAAACAAGAAGCACATGTGGAGTATTAAGTCCAATGTGGAGTATTAAGGCCACCCCATGTCATATTTGCTTGTACCACACTGGCTGCCTCTCTGCACAGCTTCTTGGAGGCCCAGTCCTTGATCAGAGTCTGCTTTCACTCAAGTGACCACCTAGGTCCACTGCCTTCTGAACAGAAGGAGCCTGTAGAATCAGCCTTGGAAACAGAAGTTCTCATTCCTCCAGACCTAGACTGACCTGCTTGAAATCAGCAGAGCTGTAGTCCATTGAGACCTTTTGTCCAATTGTCAGATGTTAGGAAGACTGCCCTGGTGCATAAAATGCCTTGAGGCAGCATCCTAGGCCATAAGTACTGTCACACCCTTCCATAATCTGACTCTGTATGTATGTGAATCGTTTTTTCCTTCTTTGCTCTGCGATCACCTCAGTTTCTACCCCTAACATCTTGGAGACAGGAGTTCATTCTGAGGCAGCCAGCATTGTGTTGGGGAATAAGCTGAATTGTTCAACAGATAATTTTTGAAAGTAGATCAAGTACCAGACACAGTTCTAGGTCAAAGGTCAACTGCTTTTTCAGTAAAAAGGCAGAGCATAAATATTTTAGACATTAATATAGGCACTTCAATCATTACTTTCCAATCTGTATTTTCTATCCTTTGTTTTTAACAACACTTGAAAAATCTTAGAACTGTTCTTAGTAAAAACAAGCTTTCGAGGCTGAATTTGTTCCACCAGCGGTCCTGCCTGCTGATCCCTGTCTTAAGCTGATGTTTCTTTGGGTCTCTCAGGACAAGGGACATTTGAGAAGCAGGTGCGAATATTTACTGGGAGTGAGAGGTAGGAAAAACCTGATGAAAACATCCCTCCTGCCCTTATCCAAAGCCCTGTCGCAATTACAGAGGGAAGGCTTGGACCTGCTAGATACACAGCATGTTCAAGCTTATTTTCTTCTTTAGATACTTTTGCAGAATGTCTGATTAATTAAATCTGAAGCATTGCCCTCTTTGTAATGGACAGACAGTGTTGAAGAAGGAAGAGTGAATGGTACAGAGGATGGATTTCCCATGTCTTGGAGACCCCAATCCAGAAATGCCACAGGTTACGTTGTGGAGTGGTGTGATGGTCCCCAGAATCTTCCCTGTGTTCTCCGGTGGAAAAACCTAGGCCCCACTAACACAGGCACAGTTATTAACTCAGGTAAGAACCTTCTGTATTACCATCTCACTCCATCCACCTAATTCAACTAGGATTTCTGGACCATCTCAGATACTCTGTGCTCACTGATAACTCCAAATCCCGTGTGGGTCTTGGAGTTCAAGTGTTGCAGTGATGTGGCCTAAGTTTTGACCTTTATATTTACTTTTACTTTTATAGAGCCATCCAGATGTAAGACTGGATAGGTGTTCATAAGGTTCATGGATTTGTTCTAAGCCAGCAGTCTCAAATGGATAGCAAAGGACCTTTGTAACCGTCGTCCTGAGAGCTTTTACAAAAGCAAAGATGTGGATTTGGAAGACATAGGAGTAGAGCTGATGGTAGTCGATTATCATCTCCTTCAGTTTCAGTGCAACTTGTAGAGCTTGGTCTCTCTCTCGGCCACACTGGATTTGTCTTTTCCAGGTTGCAAGTGTAGCGATTTAAGGTTACGTTAGTGGCTTGAGCAGTGGGTTCGTGGCGCCATCTGCTGGTCACAAGGTAGAGATGTGGGAATTGTCGATCCAGAGAGTGAGTGATGAAGGAAATGGCAGACCCCTCGAGTGTTTTTGCCTGGGAAATCCCACAGACAGCGGACAGAGGAGCCTGATGGGCTACAGTCCATGGGATTGCAAAATTAGGATATGACTTAGCGACTAAACCACCACTCCCCCACCACTGGAGGGTGACTGATGAGGCCCAGGGGGTCATTCGGGTGGCTGGCGGGAATGAGGAGGAGGAGTCTTCCCCTCATTGAGCAATGTTAGAGGTGTGGGGTGAGGGGCAAGTGAGTTACTGGCAGCAGATCTTCCATGCCTCTCATGGGCGGAGAAAGGGCGCGTCGCTGGCGGGAGATTCAGAGTCAGGAGAGAGTTTTACATGGTTTTTCTGGTTCTGGGTGAATTCTGCACCCAGTTTTATGCACATGGATAAGGGTATTTTGAGTGCTTCTCTGGTGGCTCAGAAGGTAAAGCGTCTGTCTACAATGCGGGAGACCTGGGTTCGAGCCCTGGGTTGGGAAGATCCCCTGGAGAAGGAAATGGCAATCCACTCCAGTACTATTGCCTGGAAAATCCCATGGACAGAGGGAGCCTGGTAGGCTACAGTCTATGGGGTCGCAAAGAATCGGACACGACTGAGCAACTTCACATTAAGGGTATTTTGAGAGAGGATGATGTGGAAAACAGCCCTCCACCCCCCACCCACCCCCATTGTCAGATATGGGAGGATTCCAAGGTTCAGGGAAAGGAGGGAAGATGGTAGAGATGAAGGGCAGAAATTCTGAGGAAGAAGATTGTTTAAGGGGACCCAAATTCATTTTTTATTCTTTTCCTTTTCAGAAATAAAGAGAATGTCATCCTGTGTTACTGACAATCTGTTGACTTTTCTTCTCTAGATGCTTTTATACCAGGGGTTCGCTACAACTTCAGAATTTATGAAATTTCTACAAAAAGGATGGCTCATTTGTTAGAGAAAAAAGCTGGCTATTTGAAGGAACTGGGTAAGTTTAAAGGATTTATTGTGTCCATGGGTAGTCTTGTTCAGGACAGTTCAGAGACTCTTTGCTTCAGCTTTAGGAAAATTATAGCACCTTTCCTAATTTTCAGTGTGCTATTTATTCTGGCCATTGGGTTTTTTAAAACATTATTTTTTAATCATAAACATAAAACATTTTCATTAAAGACAATTCATGAAATGTTATGCAAAGAAGACAAAACTCTGGCTGATTTTACCACCCAAGGGCACATATCCAGAGTTAATGTTTTGTGTGTGTTCTTTCTCAGTACAGGCATACACTTTGATATAAAAATCAGATCTTACTCTATGCAGTTTTGTAAAGTCCTTTTTGACTCATGTCTCTAAATAATATTTAACTTTTCAGTCATTATGACTGCAAACTGCCTCATGGTTTGCATATGGCAAATCACCCATCTTTGGACTTCTAGGATGATTAAAATTTTTTTCAATTAAAAACTATAAAATTCACCCTCAATTTTCTTGCAGTCTTTAATATTCAATCTCTTTTTCTTGGCCAAATCCCCTTATGCCTTATCTGACTCACCGTCATTTTAGCTGAATATTTGTCCATTGCTCTGATAATGGTTTTTAAATAAAGTCCTAGAGGTAGAATACTTGAACCAGAAGGTTGAACTTCTTAAATACAGTTTTACAGTTTTTAAGACTTTTGGCAGATATACTGTGAAATTGCTGCCCCTCTCAGACATTGTACTTTGATTCCACCAGCAACATGGGCAAGTTTTGATCCTTTCATGTGGTTGCTTATTTAGCTTCTTGGCATCCAGGGTCTCACACCCACTGGGAGCTGGGCGGCTGGGTCCTTGGTTACCTTGCATCAATCAGATCAGCTCTTGGTGTTCTCCATTGAGTGGGTGCTGTCCCAGACAGGCAGGAGGGGTATTTCTGTGAGTGTGGGTGGGCGCAGGCCAGGCATGCACCAGCCTGTGTGCTGAAACAGGCTCAGGGCAGCCTCAGAATAAACTCTTCCCACACTTGGACGGGGCCGTCCCAGGTGGCATTAGTGGTGAAGAACCCTCCTGCCAAAGCAGGAGGCCTAAAGAGATGGGGGTTCAGTCTCTGAGTCAGGAAGATCCTCTGGAGGAGGGAATGTGGCCCACTCCAGTCTTCTTGCCTGGAGAATCCCATGGACAGAGACTGGTGGGCTGAGGTCCATAGGGTTGCACAAAGTCAGACACGTCTGAAGCGACTTAACACACACACACATACAGTTGGACAACTATACGTTGCCACTGCCTGGGAACTAAAACTTTTCAAAGCCACCTTGACCTCTTCAAACATAACCCTTCCTCCTCCTCCCTTCCCCCTACTTCAGTTCATTCTCCCAAACACTGTTTAGAATTCAGGCGCAGAAAAATGTCTAGGGAAGCCTTTATTTTCTTTTTTGCGGTGTGACCTTGTACAAGTTATTGAATCTCTCTGGGCATCCATTTCTACTTCTGGGAGAGGCAAGGCTTGAACAAGACAAAGCTTGTTCCTTCCCAGCTCTCATGAACAAAGTCAGAGAAAAAGATAAGAGTCCTTTACTTGTCATAAGCACCTGTAGAGTGGGCTGTGGTTCTACCTTCGATTTATATAAATGCTCTGAGACTGCTTCCAAATTGTGACTCTTACATTATCTCACCTTCCTTTCTTAGCTCCTTCATACAGCCCTGAAGTGGCCACGATTAACTTGACCTCCCACTCCTTCACTCTAAGTTGGAAGAATTATTCCACCGAATCTCAAACTGGTTTTATACGAGGGTACTATGTCTACCTGAAATCCAAGACAGGGGAGAAGTGCCACCGGGGATTTGAAAAGACAGTTCTTCCAGGTGACACTTTTTTTTTTTTCAGTCTGTTTAAAGTTTCAAGATCTCCTTACTTGAAATCATTGGAAAGGCTACCAGCCATCCCTGATCATGTCCAGGCTGATTTCTGTGCTCGCATGCTTTAATGATCGAATAGTGTCCTTATTAGTAGGGTGGACAGGACGATGGGGGCCAGGATTTTAACTTGCTTAAAAACAATGTGGTCCGGTATTTTTAGAAGCACTTGAAGTACTCCCAGCTCCTTAAGAAAACCTACTTACTGCTTAGGAAACTTGCTTGCTAACCTCATTTTTTTTTGACTTTGTTAAAGCTTATCGCAATGTATTCTAAGTAGCTCTTGCAAGCTCTTACTCTCTCTCTGGCAGATTTGAGTGCCCCCCACACCCTCCCACCCCAATAGCCCTTGCTTAGTGGAATGCTCATTTTGCTTGCCATCTTCCAAACATCTTAGTGTTCCCAGTGTGATGAAATTATGATTTCATTTTTGATTGGTTTAGAAATGTTGGCAGTGCTGAGTCCACAGAAGTATTAGTGCCTGACTGTCTCACAAGATCATTATTACATTCTTAATTATTTTTTTCTTAAAAAAATTTTTTTTAAAAACAGATAATTCAGTAGGTTGCAAATACACAATTGACAACCCAGATCAAAAGACATTTGTTGTGAAAGACCTACAGCCAGAGTCTGTCTATGAGTTTTTCGTCACTCCTTATACAAGTGCTGGTGAGGGTCCCCTGGATGACTTCACAAAGGTCACAACTACGGATGAATACTGTGAGTTTTTCCAAATCAAAACTCTCCTCTTAGGAGTTCCTGGGAAACTGACAAATGACACACACAGTTGTGGACTTTGTCTAGATCAGGAATGTTTAAACCTTTCTTCTCTGTCTTTGTCTGTCTCTTATTTTCTAGATGAAACTCATGAAAAAAAAAAGTTAAGAGTCCCACAACATACAGTAGATAAGAGTGAAGCTAATATGACTGATCTATGACCTGGAAACTTTCTCAGTCCCAGAACAGTTTGAAAATCACAGATAGAGTATTTTAGTGTTGACTTGGAAAGACTGTTATGACTTCTCTCTAGAGAGGGGGTGGGGGTGTTTTTGTCAGCAGAAATATATGTACATGTGAATGACTATCAGCCTTCAAATGCCCTTGTATGATTTGCTTTTATAAAAGAGGATGTTTAAGAACCTATCTGCACTGTTCTTTGGTGGATTTGCAAGCATTGAGAACAGGAAGATTGGCATTTATGAAAATGAAGTACAGGTTGATATATCTGAGAAATAAAAGTAGAATAATTACCTAGGTTATGATTTAGGTAATTTTATCAGACCCTAACTAGAAGGGGTACATTAGTCTGTTTTTAATGGGTAATAAAATACCTTGTGGTACTGGAGAAGACTCTTGAGAGTCCCTTGGACAGCAAGATCAAACCAGTCAGTCCTAAAGGAAATCAGTCTTGAATATTCATTGGAAGGACTGATGTTGAAGGTCCAATATTTTGGCTACCTGATGTGAAGAGCCCATTCATTGTAAAAGACCCTGATGCTGGGAAAGATTGAGGGCAGGAGAAGGGGGCAACAGAAGATGAGGGACATGAGTTTCAGCAAACTCCAGGAGATAGTTAAGGACAGGGAAGCCTGGTGTGCTGCAGTTCATGGGGTCGCAAAGAGTTGGACACGACCTAGTGACTGAACAATGAATAACAAAAATACCTCCAAATCTCAGTGCCATACAGAAACAAATCTGTCTGTTCATGTTCCTGGCTTGGCTGACACAGGTTGAACCCGGTGGGGCTCCAAGCTTCAGGCACCTTTAGGTCTGTTCCATGTAGTTTGTTAGTTCCCGGAGGCTCAGGTTGAAGGACAGTGGCTCTGAGGGACCAGCTCTGCTCAGAGTGCATCACAGGAACACGCGAGCAAGCAATTCTAAGCACACTCAACTCAGCTACCAGCATGACCACTACTCACCTCCCATTAGGCAAACCAAGTCACGGCTGAGCCTCCAAGTCAAGGGGGTGGAGTATACTTCTCATACAGAGAGTGAAGAATGGGAAGTAATGATCCATTCTATCAGGAGAGGTAACGAGTTTGAGCCACAAGTATTAAGGGCAGATGGATCCCTGTGCTGGCTGGTTGGCGTCTCACCACCTTGCTCCCCACCAGTCCAGACAGCACTCAGAGTGAATCTTGCACAGAGTTTTGAGAAATAACAGACGTGTAACACTTATTTCTTTGAGGGAAAAGCAGTCACTAAAAACTCCCTTTCTTTTCCCTTCTCCAGCCCATATACTGATGCACATCATTCTCCCCATGAGTTTCTGTGTTTTGGTCGTCATGATCACCTGCTACCTAAAAAGCCAGTGGTAAGTGTGTGGGGAAGGCTCCATCCAAGAAGAGAGTCAAAGAAAAAAATCTAGAAAGGAATTTAATAAGATAGAAATCACACTGGATTATATGAGGCAAAGTGCTGGAAGGGAAAGGACAAAGGAAGATTTGGTAAAAATATGAAAAATTTTGAATAATCTTGTTTATCAATAGATAAGCAATAAGTCAGTATATAAGGAAACTATTTGAAAATATTGCAAAACTTGTTATACAGCAAAAGCTAATATTTATATTTCACTTTACCATGTACTTGGCAGTGTTTTCAGTGATTTACATATAACAACTCACTTAATCCTTCCAACATCATCACTACCATAATGATCTCCATTGAACCAGTGAGGAAATCAAAGCACCAGTTCAGTTCAGTTCAGTCGCTCAGTCGTGTCCGACTCTTTGTGACCCCATGAATCACAGCACGCCAGGCCTCCCTGTCCATCACCAACTCCCGGAGTTCACTCAAACTCACGTCCATCCAGTTGGTGATGCCATCCAGCCATCTCATCCTCTGTCATCCCCTTCTCCTCCTGCCCCCAATGCCTCCTAGCATCAGGGTCTTTTCCAATGAGTCAGCTCTTCGCATGAGGTGGCCAAAGTACTGGAGTTTGTTTTAGCATCATTCCTTCCAAAGAAATCCCAGGACTGATCTCCTTTAGAATGGACTGGCTGGACCTCCTTACAGTCCAAGGGACTCTCAAGAGTCTTCTCCAACACCACAGTTCAAAAGCATCAATTCTTTGGTACTCAGTTTTCTTTATAGTCCAACTCTCACATCCATACATGACTACTGGAAAAACCATAGCCTTGTCTAGACGGACCTTTGTTGGCAAAATAATGTTTCTGCTTTTTAATATGCCATCTAGGTTGGTCATAGGAAGGTTAAAAAGCTTGCTTAAATTTATAGTGTTAAGAGTGATAAAGCAAGGATTAATCTGACTCCAGTTTTCTCACTCTTAACCATTCCACTCTATTGCAAAATTCAGTGTAATTTTCATTGGTTTTCCAGGTTGAAGGACAAGTGTTATCCTGACATTCCAGACCCTTACAAGAGCAGCGTCCTGTCATTAATAAAATTTAAGGTAAATGCTGGGAAATTCTAGGGATACCATGTACTTATTAAAGACTAACCCAGGGGTTGGGCTATAATAATCATACATTCCTAGACCTCCTCAGGAAGCTATAACAAAGCCAGAGCCACCTCTGCTCCCCCAGCCATGAAATGAGTGAACCCAGCTTTGACTTCTCCTGTCAGGGGCTATCCTTTGGTTTTCAGCATCACCTCCTTGTGATCACCACCATTAACTCGTGACCAGGATAAAACAAACAGAAAAGTGAAGCTCTCAGTGCATATCACATACTTTATATACCGTGATGCACACACACATTATCTTTGCCCATTTTGTGTTTCTGTTTCAGGAGAATCCTCATATAACAATAATGAACGTCAATGACTGTGTTCCAGATGCTATCGAAGTTGTAAACAAGCCCGAAGGGAGTAAGATACAGTTCCTAGGCACTACAAAGTCACCCACAGAAACTAAAGGTACTAAGCCTGCCTATCTGGACCTGCTCCCGACAGAGAAGAACGACTCTGGCCCTGGACCTTGCATCTGTTTTGAGAACTTTACGTATAATCGGGCAGCTTCTGACTTGGGTTATTGTGGACATTTCCCAGTAACCCCTCAAGCCCCACACTGTCAGCTGGGGCCACTGACTTCACCTGAAAATTTAGTAAAGACACTGGAACAAAACTACATGAACTCTCAGGGAGAAATCCCAGCTGGAGAAGCTAATTTGAATTATGTGTCCCAGTTGGCTTCACCCATGTCTGGAGACAAGGAGAGCCCACCAACAAATCCACCAGAGCCAGCACTCTGTTCGGAGTATAAAATGCAAATGGCCATTCCCCTGGGTCTTGCCTCCCCTGCCACAAGTGAGAACAGCAGCCTGTCCTCCACTGCCCTTTTAGATCCAAGTGAAGACTGCCACTAAGCAGAGTGCCCACTTCATATCCTGATGCCACACAGACCCTAGCAGAAGCACAGCTGGCACTGTTCCATCACCAGATACCTCGGGGCTTAATCCCAGTGCATCGCCACCACTGCAAGGTCTGATTTGTATGATTTTGCTAGGTTTCAAAGGTCAGAAGCTATGAAGTTTAACGTTTGTGCTTGGAGCGGGCTTGCTGTGGAAATGGCAGGATCGAGGGAACAGGCTTACCTTGCATGCCTACCTTTATGGCAGCAGACCTGGCACTGGACGCACCCACTCAGGACTGGGCAGGTTGGCTGTGGTCCTTGAAGTTCAGCCTTAGCAAGAAAGCATTTCCAGGAAGTCTTGCCACACATGTTGTATCTTAAGGGTAAAGGAACTAGATTTCAGGCTGCAGAAGAGTCGTTACGGGAGCATCAGTTGTCAATGCTAATTTATTCCGGGTGTGTTTAATGAAGTCACATATTTGAGACCCAAACAGATTTTAGACCTCCTTTGAAGTGGTGACAGTGGCAAGATGAACTCCTCCTGTTGGACCGTATCTAATAGGTAAGCCATGCAAATGAATGGATGAGGCCCCCACAGGTGTCCCCCCTATTTACCATGGTTAAGGAGCAGGGCTGGCACGGAAACCCTGCCTCAGTGTCAAGATTATAGTACTCCTACTTAGTAGACACGTCTTCCACAATTGTTAATGACTACCTCAGAAGGAAGATATGTTATTAATTCCATTCACATCTTATGGTTCATCCCCCACACCCCTACCCCAAGAACTATGATAAATACATGACCTGTTTTCAGTAAGCCTCTTTTGGATTCTCCAGTAGATTGTCTGGGCCAAGATAACACCTTCATTGTCTTCTTATATTCCTGTGATGGTTTAACTGTAAAAGGCTATGCAGAGTGGGAGCTCCTTAGTGGCTTGGCAGTAGCTCTGCCTCCTTAAACCAATATATGCAAAGCACCTACCTGCTATATAGCAGTGTTCAGTCATGCGAGAGTTCCTTTCCCTTCTCTGCCCAACAACCCTTAATGTTTACTTATCGTATTTCTAAACAAGCGTGATCAGGAGCTCCTTTCTCTTTGCTGTGGTGGAGATGGTGCTTCCTGTACCTTTGGTACCAAATGCCCTGTGTCACACCGTTCCACACTAAGAACAACAAGAGAGAAGGAGCCACAGCTGAAAGGAAGATGGCTGTTAACTGACCTAAATAAACACAAACCAAGACTTCTGCTCATTCTTTTCAACTTTTTCCTTCCATGTAACTATGCTTTTGACTGGCATAATGGACTATGTATACCTAATGTAGTACACGTAAGTATCTTGATTAGTCTTTTGAGAAGACTTTGGGGCCAGTATTGTTATCATTTAGCCTCTTTGTGTCTGTCATGATGTAATTATAAAAATACACAGAAACATCAATGATGGTGATGATTTGTAAGTAGTATCTTTTGTAAAGATATTCTTTAGAAAAATAATGCACAAAACCTTGAAGTCACTTCTGTTGCAATAAGCCTTAATTAAAATTTTTCATCACTGTATTATTTTGTGTTTCCTCTGTATCAGTGAAGTGAAACTCTTGCAATTATCGTTAAGTGATAAATCATGTTCTGAGCTTATTAGAAATGTAAATTCCTAGGTGACACTCCAGATCTCCCTACCAAAATCTCTGTGGCACAAGGCCTGGAATACATCCCAGGCACTCAGATACACACTCAACTTTGAGAATCACTGACCTGAGTCAAACAAAGATGTCTTTCTGAAATGTAACAACACACCAACGGGAAATGGCTGGGTTTATATAACTTTGTCCTTACAGTATCACTATGACCCAAGTTTTGGCTCTAAACATTCCTTTCCCATGTCCATAAATAACCAAATAACATTGTTTAAAGACTATATTCCACTTACAGCATTAAGAAGTGTTAATCAGAAACTTTGAAATTTGTGTCACAATTACCAGGATTAAAAGAAAAAACCAACTCATGGAGAATTTCAAATGTAGATAGAAATAGGAATTTAACAAACCCTTATGAACTATCCCTGGTAGCTCAGATAGTAAAGAATCTGCCTGCAATGCAGGAGACCTGGGTTTGATCCTTGGGTTAGGAAGATCCCCTGGAGAAGGGAATGGCAAGCCACTCCACTGTTCTTGCCTGGAGAATCCTACGGACAGAGGAGCCTGGTGGGCTACAGTTCATGGGGTTGCAAAGAGTTGGACATGAATGAGCGACTTAACACTACTACTGTGTACTATTATCAACCCCAATAGCCACTAAACCACAGTTGTTTAGTCCATCCATAGTCTTATTCAGTCTCCCCCTTGATACAATTTTGAAGCAAATCATGGTTTCATTTGTAAATGTTTTTCTAAATTGGCTTTTTCTAAAATAGCCATAATACCATTTTAATAATCACACCTGTAAAAAAAACTGAATCAAAAGATGGGCAGAAGATCTAAACAGACATTTCTCCAAAGACACAGATGGCCAGAAAGCATATGAAAAGATGCTCAACACCGCTAACTTTTGGAGAAATGCAAATCAAAACTACAATGAGGTATCACCTCACATCAGTCAGAATGGCTACCGTACAAAAGTCTACAAACAATAAATGCTAGAGGGTATGGAGAAAAGGGGGCCACCCCACCATCACTATCAGTGGGAATGTAAGTTGATACAACCACTATGGAGAACAGAATGGAGGTCCCTTAATAAACTAGAACTACCATGTGCTTAGGCTCCCACCCAGTTGCTTCAGTTGTGTCTGCTTCTTTGGTGCTCAGTAACTTCAGTCGTGTCTGACTGTGTGACCCCATGGACTGTAGCCCACCAGGCTCCTCTGTCCATAGTGGGTTGCCATGCCCTCCTTCAGAGATCTTCCCCAGTTCAGTTCAGGTCAGTCACTCAGTCGTGTCCGACTCTTTGCAACCCCATGAATCGCAGTTCGCCAGGCCTCCCTGTCCATCACCATCTCCTGGAGTTCACTCAGACTCACGTCCATCGAGTCCGTGATGCCATCCAGCCATCAAATCCTCGGTCGTCCCCTTCTCCTGCCCCCAATCCCTCCCAGCATCAGAGTCTTTTCCAATGAGTCAACTCTTCTCATGAGGTGACTAAAGTACCGGAGTTTCAGCTTTAGCATCATTCCTTCCAAAGAAATCTCTGGGTTGATCTCCTTCAGAATGGACTGGTTGGATCTCCTTGCAGTCCAAGGGACTCTCAAGAGTCTTCTCCAACACCACAGTTCAAAAGCATCAATTCTTCGGCGCTCAGCCTTCTTCACAGTCCAACTCTCACATCCATACATGACCACTGGAAAAACCATAGCCTTGACTAGACGGACCTTAGTCGGCAAAGTAATGTGCTTTTCAATACACTATCTAGGTTGGTCATAACTTTTCTTCCAAGGAGTAAGCGTCTTTTAATATCATGGCTGCAGTCACCATCTGCAGTGATTTTGGAGCCCCCCAAAATAAAGTCTGACACTGTTTCCACTGTTTCCCCATCTATTTCCCATGAAGTGATGGGACCAGATGCCATGATCTTTGTTTTCTGAATGTTGAGCTTTAAGCCAACTTTTTCACTCTGCTGTTTCACTTTCATCAAGAGGCTTTTTCCAGGTATAAAACTCACATTTGCCTGCATCTTCTGCATTGCAGGCAGATTCTTTACGCACTGAGCCACCTGGGAAGGTCTTGTGATTCAGCAATTCTAATCCTGGGCATATATCTGCAGAAAATCATAATTCAAAAAGATACATGCACCCCAGTGTTCACTGCAGTACTGTTTACAATAGCCAAGACATGGAAGCAACCTAAATGTCTATCAACAGAGGAATGGATAAAGATGTGGTACATATATGCAATAGAATAAATAGAATGAAATAATGTCACTTGCAGCAACATGGGTGGGCCTAGAGATTATAACATTGAGTGAAGTCAGAGAAAGACAAATATGATATCACTTCTATGTGGACTATAAAAAAACCTGATATGAATGGATTTATTTAAAGAACAAACTCACAGACTTCAAAAACAAACTGATGGTTACCAAACAGAAAAGGTGCGGGGGGGTGGGGGGGGGGTGTGTGCAGGGGGGAGATAAATTAGGAGTTTGGGATTAACATAAACACACAACTATATATAAAATAGATAATCAACAAGGACCTAATGTATAGCAGAGGGAACTCTACTCAATATTCTGTAATAACCTATATGGGAAAAGAATCTGAAAAAGAATGGATATATGTATATCTGAATCACTTAGCTGTAGACCTGAAAACTTCAATCAACTCCAATATAAATAAAACATTTTTTTAATTAAAAACACATGTAAAAACCTAGTTAGTAATATTCCATATCAATTCAGGATATTTTGATGGTGGGTGGAGCTGGCAAAAGACCTACAAATAATGCTTCAGCATAGTGACTGGTCCTCAGCTGCAGGCAGGTAGACAGGAAGCAGGGAACTAGTCACACAGTTCTAGTATCTAGTAGTCACACAGGGAACTAGTATCACAGTGATATTGATATGGAATATTATTACTAACTAGGTTTTAAACATGATTTTAATTAAAAATTTTTTACCTTATACTGGAGTTTATTGACAATATTGTGTTAGTTTTCAGGTGTACAGCTAAGTGATTCAGATATACACATATCCATGGACCTGCTGGAAGTGCCTGCTGACATTCCAATACCTGACCTATACTAAGTCTAGTGAAACTGATTCTCCACTAGAATGTCATTTATTAAGAAAATCAGGTTGTATTAGACAATATCTAGTATTTCTTCTAAGAACTCTGTGGAGACCAGCTGGCTTTCATCTCGAAGAATTTACAAAACATGTAAATTCTTAAGCATTTTATAAATTCTTAAGCATTTTGCATAAAGTAGGCATTTTAAAACCTTCAAAGAGGGACTTCCCTGGTGGTTCAGTGGTTGAGACTCCTGAATCCACTGCTGGGGGCATGGTTCAATCCCAGGTAGGGGAAGCAGGATCCAGCAAGGCATGCCCAAAACAAAATGACAGCCTTCAAAAAGATACAACTGAAATATAAAGGCTTCAAAATTAGTAGTTAAAATAGTATTTACAATAAATATATTCCCACTTAAAGGACATTTGCTACATTTAAGCAAATGTAGTTGTCTTTGTCCTCTAAGCATTAGAGGAAGTTTTCATATATATTATTTAAATCAATGTAGAGTTAGTTGCTATGGTGTGAATGATCACTTGCCTCCCCAAATTCCTACATTGAAATCCTAACACCCAGGGATGATGGTACTAGTAGATGGGGGTCTTTGGGAGGTCATGAGGCTAGAGCTCTCATGAGTGGGATTGATGTTCTTATAAGAGACACTAAGTTTCCTAGTCCCATCAAGCCATCGAGGACACAAGACAAAAGAAGTCTGGGACGTAAAGAGGGCCCTCACCCAAATATGTTCACACTCTAATTTTAGATTTTCAGCCAACAGAATTGTGAGAAATAAACTTCTGTTATTTATAAACTGTCCAGTGTTTGCTATTTTGCTATAGTTATTCAGTCACTAAATTATGTCCAGCTCTTGGCGACCCCATGGACTGCAGCCCGCCAGGCTTCCCCGTCTTCCATTATCTCCCGGAGTACTTTATACACCAGAGTTTTAAAAAATGAAACAAACTTTCTGAAGCTCAGCTATATTGTCAGTTTCCAAGATGAGCTGTATGATGATGAAGTGTGCTTTTTGAGGGCCAACTACATTTTTGTTGAAAAACAGAGTAGAAGGTAATATGAAAATGATACACATAAATATGTTTAAAAACCAAATTATCCAAAATAAATCTATTTCTGAATACATTTTACCACATTCAATCAATGATAACAGACCCTAACTTTGACATTGAATTTTATTCTCCAGGATTGACCATTTATTTCCCTTGTACTATTTTCTTCTGCCACTAGGTGGTTGTTGGCTAGCTTACCTGGATCCAGTTTCTGTGAAAGTGGAAGTCGCTCAGTCATGTCAGACTCTTTGCGATCCCATGGACTCTACACTCCATGGAGTTCTCCAGGCCAGAATACTGGAGTGGGTAGCCTTTCCCTTCTCCAGGAGATCTTCCCAACCCAGGGATCGAACCCAGGTCTCCCGCATTGCAGGCGGATTCTTTACCAGCTGAGCCACATGGGAAGGCTGAGTGAAATCAAATAGCTTACAAAGAAAAGTTACCATCACTGCTCATTCTATATATTAATCACTAAAGTCGTATTGTTCTGAAGATAGATCTACTTTATCAAACTTTTCACAATAACCTGAGATTAAAAAAATAATAACTGTAAAGATGTTTGATTAGATTATAAAGTGTTTAGAAAGTATAAATACCTATTTTAAAACATTTGGAACAAGCCACTACTCATTTGAAAAGACCCTTATGCTGGGAAAGACTGAAGGTGGGAGGAAGGGGCCGACAGAGGATGAGATGGCTGGATGGCATCACCGACTCAATGGGCATGAGTTTGAGTAAACTCTGGGAGTTGGTGATGGACAGGGAGGCCTGGCGTGCTTCAGTCCATGGGGTCGCTAAGTCGGACACGACAGAGCGACTGAACTATGTGTTACTGGACCAGATTCTTATCTGTGGTATTTAAAAGTCACTTTTACCTAGAGTTACATGTAACAGCCTCAGTGGTACATAAATCAACAATGATGGTTTTAAAATTTGAAATAGAACAAGACACAAGTTTAAGAATTTTTAAGTACATTTTATTAAGAATGTATCCCTTTGATAAGATTACGCTTCAGGAGGCTTTTAATGCCCTTGACATAAACTGTACACATTATACAAAAACAAACCACAAAAAAAAATCAAGGTGAGCAAAACCATTTAGGGACAAACCTTATTTAAATTATACACAACTCAATGAAATATTCTTACGGAAAATATATAAATACTTTTCTTTCTATGTTACAGTTATACAATATAAATCAGATTTCAATGTCTGTTCAGTGACCTACAAACACCAGAACCTCCAAATATGTAGCAGCGTATTACTAAATAAAAAAGAAAAAAATTATGTGGTTAGAGAGCATTAAGTCTGAGATTTTTTTCACAGTCCCTAACCACTTTTCAAAACTAATTTACATCATTTGTTTTACAATGCAGCTTTAGGGTTTCTGACAGGCCAATAATGGAACATTTTTCAACTATTATCTATGAAAGTTTTTAATCTCCCCCTCCTCTGCCCAAAGACTTTGCATTTTGTGCTAAATCAACCTATTAGTGGCAAAATTACAAGATATACTTTTTGGCATAAATTATATTTTTCAAATTAAATATTTTATAAAGAAAGTCAAACAAAATGTGCAATTTATGCGTGCAGTGGCATAGCTATCCACCTACGTTACAAAAATACTCTAAAGGGGAGAAAAACCACATTCATTAAATAAACCTACTGTGAATGAAAACTACCCTGGGAACCTAGAACTAAAAGGAAAAACAAATGCTCCTAGAAAGATTCTCACAGATTTTAACATTGTCTGATAAGCATTGCTATTAATTTTACTGGTATGCTTTTATAATCAAACTCTCACTGTAGTGACAGTCTTGAAATGAAGCTGGTAATAATGTATTTCTTGAATGGAGAGACAAGGGAGACCTTTCCCAACTGACATTTTGGAAGATCTGAAATGTTCTTTTATTCCAACAGCTCTTATCAAACTCTCTCAATTAATTGTTCCTTTTTCCCTAATTTAATGGATTGTGAATTTGAGACAAAACTGGAAACATAGGACAAAAGGGGAAAAACCTTACTTCCAAAGGACCTTTCCCAAGGTAGTTTACAAAACTCCTCTCACACAAAATTAGCACCTCACTCTCACCATGCAAAAGTAATCGCAGTTGTAATTTGGATGACAATTTGACTGCTTTTTATTGCTTAGTGATCTGTGCTTTAATGTGGGGATAAAAGGCATCCTCTGAATGGAATGAAAAAAATTTTTATATAAATAGCAGTAGACAAATCTAAATAAGCATTCACACCTCACTGTTGAACACTTTGCATCTGTAATATGCCCTGAAAAACTCAGCTTTAATTACTTCAAGCTCTGGATAAAAGAGCTGAAAACTATTAAAGCCACACCATTTCAAAAGGACTTATACATATGATGTTAGAGTAACTAGTAAAATAAAGTATATACCTCCAAAGAGCCTCTTTTAATGTCAATGTCTTACAGAATGCCCTTATGCTACCAATCTTTATTAGAAAATTTTTTATTAGGGAGAAAAGACTTTTTCCCCCTTCAAATCTACCTAAGCATAAACAAGAAGTAAAAGTATAAGAAATTTTAGACCATGTTTAATTACAAATACTAATTTCTAATTTCCTTATTTATCAGTATTTACTTAGTATGTGAAGCTGAAATCTGTTCTTGAAAAAAATTTCAATTAGAAACAACAATTCACTTTACAATTAGAAATTCACAGTTTATAACCAGCACAACTGCCCAAATTCCTCCAAATTATTCAATAATTACCAGTAGTACAAATTTATATGGACTAAGAGTAATTCTAAAATCTTGAAAAACTATAGTATTGACATTATTTTGGTATTTTATAGTCTGGTAATATCTATTACATATAGATGCTTTTTCAATTATTTCTATCACCACTGACAACATCCCTAATCTTTTCTGATATAATTTAACATTTTAAACACCTAAGTAAATCACTTGGCACTGCATGTGAGCATTTTTCATCGTAAAAGTCTACTCTTATACAAATAAGTACTTAAAGAAAACGTTATCAGACCTGTCAGTGAAACATGGATAAACCAAATAGCACTATACACTTAATATAGACATTTTTTTTTTAGATTATTGAGAACCACAAAGCTCTGAGTGTCTCCCCAAACTAAGTGCTAAAGGCAAATATTATGATATTTACATACATATCTTTCAAAGTAATAATTCAAAAAACCGTTCAGGCTAATAGTAACAAAGACTTCATTTCAGGATTGATGAGTGAGGTGGGGTCCAGGAATGAAGATGTATGTGTATGTTTGTGTGTGTGTGTGTAACAAAAAAGAATTTACTGTTAACTTTTGAGGGATTAAACCACAGATTTTATACTCTATATTAACTGAGGTAGTGTTTAAAAATGAATGTCTAAAATATGTTAATTCCATTATTAATAAGATTACTACATTACCTCCTTTGGAGTTTTAAACCACTATTTGGTCTAGTATCTCTGACATTTGGTTCTCTGGAAGGCAGTTTCATCATCCAAGACCAAAGACCAAGGTGACAGGCAACGTTCTTAGAAGTACTGTTGACATTTAAATAAACACTTGGGTTCAGTGATAAATTAAAGTTTAAAAAAAAAGCATCTGTTTTATCTTCAATTGGATTTTATGAAAGAAAATCTGAAGAACCACTTTTTAACATAAGCAGCAGCTTACAGCCCTTATCTGCTTTGTTATAATGTAAGTTGCTACACAGTGCACATAAGAACAATTCACTGAAGTGCAGTCAAAGAGGTGTTATGAAGTGAGATGAAATGCTTCATCTCAATTGGAAATTTCAGTGCCAGTAAATTAAAAAAAAAATTATCTCTGCGAGTTATGCTTTCTAGTTCACAGGGTTCTTTACAGAGATCTCAAAGAACAAGCCCATTATAAAAATGAACTGTAATAAGGGAAAATACTAGTCCCCGTACTATGACTGTGTCAGAGCTGATGCATAACTGTAAAAATGGTCTAAACAAATCAATTAAAAAGGGTCCTAATCAGTCCAGCTGGATTTTTTTTTCTACTTAAATGTAGACCTCAAAAAGATCCTTTCATTTACAAGCATTCTAATGATGATGGCCATGCTTTTTTTATATATAAATTTGCATATATGTTTAATTCCTGTAAAGATTTCCAAATATCTTTAGACATACACAAATTAAACAAACAAAACTTTGCCCTCATCAACTTTAACAACTTCACAAATGTGATAAAGGCAACTACTGTAATCATAAACTCACCTATCACTGCATTTAGTCTGTGCAAAACAAGAACACTGATATAAAAATTAAATTACTGCTGCTTTAAAATTTGGTACTTAAGGCTTTTCACTACAATTTTTAATCGCAATTATGTTTCGCCAAGGATTTTTTTTAAAAGAAACTATGGCTCTTCTCTTCCCATGGAATGTATAACTTGTAGGCAACCTTATCTTTTCCTCAAGAGATCCAAGGTGTTATTTAATGCTTTCTTTTACTTTAGGTCTAAATTAATAGTGCTTTGTTCAAGTTCCTGTTAAAATGGTGATGTGGGAAGCTAATGGAAATGGAAGTGCACTGAAAACATATGCATTTTATAAATGAAAACTACTCTGAATTATAAAATAATTTTCTGATTTTAATCAGGAACTGTAGTGAAAAACCTTAATCGGTTCAAATAGCCTATAATATAACACATTGCAACAAAACTAAAGAGATGGAAAACAAGTAAGAAACTTTATGTAAGTCTAGTCACATAAAAATAACTTATAAGTCCTGGTTGTTGAGGCTCTTCTTTCGCTTTGAGGTTAAAAACCTCTGAAGTAGTGTTATAAACATGAAGAAAAAAGTGGAAGGGGCAAAGATCCCCTTCTAATACCAGCAGTTACAGAACATCCCATTGTGCTAACAGGATGCAGCCTCAAAGACACTGATTCCTGGCTTCCAAAATTAGTTAACAAACAAGGCATCTTTATATTTACCCTAAAAAGGAATTTGGAAATAACGGTGTTGTAGGGTGCTTCTGCATACCGTACTGTTCCACTGTTATTATGCTCTTAAAATGAAAAGTCGAAAACCCATGTAGGTACTCAGTGCTTGAATCTTGCATACAATGGTAACTAAAACTCTTAAAACTGTGGTAATGAATAATGAACCCCAAAGGGGCTCCACAGAGGGGAGAGGAAGTTGTTTTGGTTAGGGAAGTCCGCAGTTCCAACTGTTCATGTACCAGTAATTGCTGGAACAGCGTATAGAAGATACTCCTGTCTTTGCTGCCCAGTCAGTTGGCTTTTTTGAGGCTTTTAGAAGTCCACAAATATGAATATATATATATCTGTATCTATATCTATATATATATATAGTCTACATCTATATACATCATAAATATGAGGTCAGGATTCAGCAGATGTATCAACTATAGGTTGCTTTGGTGGTGTTGCCAAGACAGCCTCTGCTTCTTCATGCATCTAGGGAAGAAGTGGTAAATTATTAATGACTTTCTAGTCTATCAACAGATATAATCTCAAACCTTTTAGTTTAAATCAAACAAATATTTTTGAAAGATAAAGATCAGAAGTAAAAATCCTACTTACTTGTAAAAACTGTACATCCTGAAATAATTCTTGTATGAACCTCCGACATGGAAGTCTAAATGTGCAGTGTGACAGTAAATGGGAAACCTCAGAGTAAAGGCATATGTCATCAAAT
Organism: Nanger dama; assembly: GCA_917880005.1. Taxonomy (NCBI): domain Eukaryota; kingdom Metazoa; phylum Chordata; class Mammalia; order Artiodactyla; family Bovidae; genus Nanger; species Nanger dama. The sequence continues at coordinate 3,966,130 of CAKJTW010000040.1, forward strand.
GTTTGAGGATACTTCTCTTTAATTCTAAAATGAAAGAAAAGACTAGGATGTGATAAAAATTACAATCATGACTTGCCTATTTTCTTTCAAAATATCATTTTTAAATCTCTTTTCCTCTGGATATATAGATCAAGTGACATATCTGGAGTGAGGGCATTTAAGAATGTAAAACAGTAAATATTCCTACCTCACACTTAAATTATAACTGTTTCAAGTTAGGGCTATCTCTTAAAATGATAAAAACCCAAATACTTCGTGAGAAAGTGATAAATATTCTTTTTCACTAGCCTGAGAAATTACAAAATGTATTTACTGGCCCAGAATAACTCAAGTATTTTTAAAACTAAGCTTTAAAATAGAAATAAAATTTAAAAAAAAAAGAAATAAAATTTTAAAGTTAAACTGAAGTTAAACTTTGACTGGGCTCTGTCTTTGTATCTTTCAGCATTTAGTAGTAGCTCTCGCCTGGTCTAGCACCTCAGAACTAGCAGTGGGGTGGGCTAATACAGGTGAAGGACCCTCTACACTTAAAGCTTCTGGCCAGGAGGTCTGCGGTGGGGGGCCTGGTATATGTGCTACTACATTTTGTAAAGTTCCATGGGAGACCCTGAAGTGCATTTCATTTTTTGAGGACCACAGCTTTAAATAGTGAATAACAAAGATGTTAAAGATGGCCTGAATATTCTTTTATCATGTTGCTGTGATTTAGAAAAGCAAAAAAGTCTGCAACTTTTATTAAAGAAAGGAGTAAGAATAGGGAAAAATTAAACCAAGAAAATGTCACTTATTTTTATGTATGCCAGCTTTTCTTGAGTCTCAGAATTCTTCTACTTTCTTAAAAATTGTTGAGAAACCCCAAAATCTTATTTTTGTGGGCCATGAAAGTGAAAGTCACTCAGTCATGTCCAAGGTCTATACAGTCCATGGAATTCTCCAGGCCAGAATACTGGAGTAGGGGAGCCTTTCCCTTCTCCAGGGGATCTTCCCCAACCCAGGGATTGAACCCACATCTCCCACATTGCAGGTGGATGCTTTACTTTTACTTTTGCGGGCCATAGCCATCAATAATTAACATACAAGAAATTAAAATTTAGAAAATTTCAAAACATTAATTCATTTAAAAAGTAAAATCCTTACATGTTAACATACATATATTTTAATGAAAAATAACCACATTTTTCAAAACTAAGAAGAGTTGCTATTGTTTTACATTTTTACAGATCTTTTTAACGTCTGGCTGAATAGAAAACCTTTGGATTCACATACCTGCTTCTGCATTCAATTTATTACCATATGTTAGTTTGGTTGAAGTAGATGAAGAAAATCTAGGCTCACTCAGATATGGCATGCAGTTGAGAACTACTGATGTAAAGCAAACTGATCAAACTTTTAAGTATTCACCATAAAAAAAAGCAAAGAATACTCATGCTCAAAGATTACTTACGTTAAAAGCCCAGTTTCATGACATTTAGTTGAAACTGAACTACTCAAATTAATGACTAATCTCAGAACTTCTTTGCGAAGGAGTATACGGCACATTGGTGTATCATCTGGAATTGTTTTAACCCCTGAAAAGAAGATCAAAATATTTTATCCGTATCACAATAGAAAATTACTAACTCATGGAATTTGTTTTTCAACTTTACCAAAGATATATATAAAACTAAGATAAACTGCACATGACCTGCCAATCATTTGGGGATCAAAATTCTTTCTAATGAAAGCAGACAGCTAGCGAGTATGTATCAGCAGCTGATATAGGTACAATAGTTGACTAAATATACCTTAATAAAAGTAAGATGTCATAGATCTGAGACAATTAATGAACAGCATTCATCATTAACAACAAACAACTAAGTATAGTTACATTAACAAGGTTGGATTTAAATCTGAAAACTTACCTAGTAGCAATTCTGTACTTTTGGTGCTGCTGGCTGAGCCTTCTTGAGACACTCCATCACTGCATCCAGAAATGCCAGAAAATTTAGAGGGAACTACTTCTAAGGGATTATGGATAGTTTGCTCACACCAATCAGAATATGGAATGTCTTGAAGGTCTGAGGAAATAAATTAATTCAATAAACAGATCAAAACGGCTTAATTCGTATGCTTGCACTGTATACCACAAAGGAATGGTTCCTTGTAATTTCCTTCCAGTCTCTTCAATAATTATTTTCCACTATGAAGATTTTCAAAGTAAATTTACAGACTGCTTAGATAGCAACGTGTTAAACTCTAAAGACATTTATACATAAGATTTTATTTTCCTAAACTACAAAAATAATAAATATGTGTTTATTTAAAGAATTCATATAAAGATATATATAGAATAAGTGAAGGTCTTTTACCTAACCCCTCTTCCATGCCTCTCAACCCTAAACTAAATAGCCTTCTCCTTAAATATATAAAAATTCAAATTGTCTATTTTAAATTTCTCTCTTGCTCTTTAGATGTATAAGTGAGATTACACTGTATCTATTATTCTATCACTTGCTAGTCCTACCATTTAATAATCACCAATATAACAGTCATAGTTCTCCAGACTTATCAGTTCCTTCCATAGGGTTAAACTTACTATACTATCCATGCATTGCTAAGGTCTACTCCTAGATGGGATTTTAAAGTCAACTAAACATCTTAGTGGAGCTAAAATAACATCAATATTTTTTATTTAAAAGTTCCCCGAGCACTTAAACTAAGTAAAATGGAAATCAGAAAGTCTTCAGTTATCATTTTAGGAGGTAACACTGGGCAACCCAGAAAATCATGCAACCTTAGTACGCTAAGAAAAGAGATTTCAGAGAGAAGAAACACCATCAGTCAAATGGTAAGGCCTCTTGATAGTTAGTCCTATTCTCTTTCCACTACAGTACACTGTCAGAGTAGTAATAAGAGTTTTTAAAAGTCCAGGAAACTAGACCTATAGCAACACATACTATTCTCCCTATGCTGCTTCAGTAGAATAGATGTCACTACCTTATCTCACCTTTAAGTACTTCCTAAGATTAATAGTGACATAATGCTAAGCAGAATATGTTCTGGTTCCTCAGGATATCAACTTAGCATAGTTTTAATATCTTGGTTACTAATCATGCATCTGTCAGATACTTAAAAGTTACATATGCTACTTATTATACAGTGATTTTAAAAATAAAACTGCCAAAAGATCTGAGAACTAAAGATGTACTTAAAAACCAGTAATGCTGAATAACCAGGTAAGAAATGACTATGCTATTTTGGACTCAGTAAGCTTCCCAGGAAGCAAAAAGACAAAATATTCCAGTACAAAGAACAATAAGAAAATTATACGTTCCTGTGTCAATGTTGTTTTGAAAATGCTGACAACGTTCCTTTGTCAACATTGTTTCTGAAAAGTTATAAACTTTTTCATTTCAGCCTCATCTTCAATCAGTGACGACTCCTAACATTTCTAACCTGTTACAACCACATTTTATTTCTAAAGATAAAAATCCATTCTTATTCCAAAAAACCAAAAAAACGAAAAAACAAAAACCACCACGCCTGTAACTAAACAAAGCCCAAACAATTAGTTTCTCCCACTGCGGTGGTTTAGTTACTGATCATGTCCAACTCTTGCAACCCCATGGACTGTGGCCTACCAGACCCCTCTGTCCATGGAATTCTCCAGGCAAGAATACTGGAGTGGGCTGCCATTTCCTTCTCCAGGAGATCTTCCTGACCCAGGAATCGAACCCAGGTCTCCTGCATTGGAGGCAGATTCTTTACCAACTGAACTACAAAGCGAAGCCTCACTGGAGTCTTCTTCACATCATCTTCTACTGGAAGAAGTGAAAAAGCATCCCAAGAACAGTGATAACAGAAGGCTTTTAATCAATGGGATATCTTTTATGTGAAACTTGCTAAATCATATGAATAAAGATTTTTTATGAAGTAATTACATGTGCTAAACGGAAACTTCAGAGAACATGTGGGTAGAATACTGGCACTATTTATTAATTAGCAGTATATGGAGAACAAAAATTTCTTGGAATTGGGAAGCTAGGCACGGAAGATAATGTCTAGCACTCTGCTAAAGGCCAAAACCATGCACACTAGACTAATGATATTGACTTTTAGGGACCTTAATTTTGAAAAGTATTCACTGCAATGAAACTTATACACTCTTTTACTCAACACATTTTATTTCAAGATTATTTTTAATTTGGATGAAGCATTATATCCATAAACTGAACCTTTTTATCTATGTAATTGATGTTTCGTTTCTTAACTGTAGGTGTTGCTTTTATTGTTTCCTCTCTTTTTAATTAATAAAATTCTGTACTGTCCTTAGTTGCTCAGTTGTGTCAGACTCTTTGCAACTTTGTAGACTGCAGTCTGCCAGATTCCTCTGTCCAAGGGGATTCTCCTGGCAAGAATACTGGAGTGGGTTGCCATGCCCTCCTCAGGTGGATCTTCCCAACCCTGAGATCAAACCCAGGATGCCCTCATTGCAGGCAGGTTTTTTACTGTCTGAGCCACTAGCTCAGCTTTATTTTATCTTTTAATTAAAAATGGAGACATGAAGTATAGGACAGATCAGCCTCTAAGAGACTACAGGCCTTCTTTATACCCTGTATCTGGGCATAAGGCGGAATCCAGCCTTATGTGAGAAAGAATAAAAGCTCTAGGGAAAAAAAATTACGTAAGTCCATATGGGTTAATTCAGAAAAATCATAAGCTAAATTCTTCCTATCAGAAAGTGAAGTCTCCAAATAGCATATTAAATGCTGAAACAATTCATCAAAAAATCAAGAATTTCTGTGAGGAGCTCTGATCCACTTGATCATCATTTCTCCTGGGCAGCAAGAACAAGGAGACTGTTGTTGAAATGAACAAGGAGATTTTCCCTAGGAACACAGTAAGATCATTCTAATTGAACTATCAGAATTTATGAAAGAATATTATTTCTAATGTAAACAACTTAGTGTGAGTCACCATTAATGGACAGCTTAGTGAATGCTAATCTTACATGTTAGTAAGTACCAAAACTACACCATAAGCCAGTATCATTATTCCCATTTAGAAATTTAAGAAAAATTAAAAGTAAAGCTCAGTGAAACTAAGTATATTGCCCAAGATCAAATAATAAGATGGAAAAGTTTGGTTTTGAGCCTAAGTGCTCTTGATACCAAACCTCACACCCTGCTATGTTTACACCAGGGGTCTGAGTATTTCCTGGAGCCCTGGCACTTTCTAGTCTCCTCTGTCCTCAGCTGTACATCTGGGTGAGGACAGGGAGATGGGACACCACCTGGTGTTCCCCTTACACCGTCATCTGCAAACCACTAATCTTTTGTATAGACTGCTATTGAAGCGTGGGTTTTACACCTAATGTTTTTGAAAACCACCACTGTCTCTTTAGGGCCTTCCTAAATGTAATCTCTACCCACTCCTCACAAATCTGTCAGTTTAATAACTCAGACATTCAAACCAATCTCCTTGCTATTATCTTTTATAGTCTGCTGATTTTTTTCCAGTGCTCTCTTTCACAGATGGAGTAGTCTAAAACACCAGTCTAACCCACTTTTAGTTGGTTAGCTACAATATGGCAAATGCAGTGGTATACATAAAGTGCACCCTAAAGAAACATAAAACGTGGCCTTGCATACTTAACAAAACATTGCATAAACATCTGAGAACGTGGTATGCCGGGAGCCAGCGTGAGTAACTCCGCCCATGGCAAAGGTCATGAGGAAGGAAGCATACACCAAGGTGGGATCGAGCCTCAGGAAACCCCGTTCCCGAGCATCTACCCCCAAACCAGAGTCCACCTACTTTACTGTTTCATACTCTCACCTACACCTCTGACTTTATGGGGGGCTGTTCCCCACTGGTTCTCTCGGAGAAGGAGTAAACTTGCAGCTCTAGTCAATAAAAATTCCTGGGCGTGACAAGGGTGTCTCAGGTCAAACCTCTCTACTGGCAGACTAGCTTGTGTGACAGGATTATCCACACTCCTGCCACTATGAACATGATTGTTTACTACCTCTCAACCATAAACAGCACAGAGAGTTTGGAGTATTTTGAAAATCTTAATTAGCATAGGGCTTTTCTCACTGTTGAGTCAATGATTGCCGCCAGGCCTCCGTATCCTTAGGCACCTGGGAATATATTAATATATTTGGAATATAGAAAAAGAAATATAGTAGTTTTTGATGTTAGCAATACTAGACTTTTTGAGTTAATGAATTTTCTCTTTTGTTATAGATTACTGTACTTTGTTATAAATCACTGTGTCCTTGCTATGTAAAAATGTAACTTTATCACTATCTTAAGACTAAATAGATCTTAAGGGGAACATTGGTGAAGGGTTTTCATTTGTTGGGCTGATGTTTGCTGCTAAATCTCCATATTCCCTGCCCTTATAATGACTGTAACTAGCATATAGGAGAAATAAGTATTTACCTTTAAGATTAATCATGTTAACCTCAGGTTAGATAAATTCCTTTCTTAGCTGTAACCCACTACCCCCTCACCCTATAGGAATGCAACTTTATCTGCTACCTTCAGAGGGTGGCGCCTGATTTAAGGAAAAAACCCCTTGGAAAAAATAAGTTTTTCTGGTTAACTGTTATCAGAAAGAAAGGGTCGTAAAATGTCAGCAGGCCTCATGGCCAGAAGATGATGTAAAACTCTTAAGACCTTTTTAATACATTTATGTGAAGCACCTGATTTTGATAAAGGTCAGGACTGCTGACCCCCGCATGACTTTAAAATTTTCCATTTGTCTCTATGTGTAACAAAAGGTATATAAGCAAACCTAAAACTAAAAAATCGGATCAGTTTCTGGAAAGACTGATTCCCCCATGTCGTTCTTTCTTGTTCCCCATTTTTCTGGCTGAATTCCCATCTGGAGTATGGGTGCTCGCCAAGCCTGCTAATTTTGCCCTGGCATTTAAGTTCCATGTGAGAGGGAGCCCAAGGCAGGGCACCCTCCAATATTCAAGTGGGCGCCAGTGGCCTACGTAGGTGGTGGAAGCTTCTTGTCTCGAAGCTTTATTGGGTCCCACGTAAACCAAGTTATTCAGCCTCTTTTTCTCCACTAATTTTCCTACTACGCTATTTCTTTCTAATCTCCCTCTATATCTTTAATTAAGCAATTAATTCCTAGGATGCTGACCCCGTCCCCACTTCGAATTACCCTGGATCTACCGGGGCTGGACCCTAGCAGTGGTAGACACACAATACAATATTAGGAAATATCCTAATCGCCTTTCCTCTGAGCTTTAACATTTCTTGAACAACTGCCAACTACCAACACTACCACCAGATTGAAAGTTTTAAAGAATGAAAAATCTTATGTTCAAGTCCTGATGTCTCTTTAAAATTATCATTACACAGCAGAGGGACAGCTTCAGACTACTGCAGACTACAGTAATCCAAACAGTGTGGTAATGGCACAAAAACAGACATATAACATATAAATAAAGGAAAGAGAATAGACAGCCCAGAAATAAACCCATGAACATATGGTCAACTAATCTAAGAGAAAGGAAGCAAGAATATACACTGGGTAAAAGACAAGTCTTTTCAAAAAGTAGTGCTGGTACAACTGCACAGCTACATGTAAAAGCATGAAATGTTCAAATGAAACATTAGAACATTCTCTAGCACCACACACAAAAATAAACACAAAATGCATTAGAGACCTAAACTTCTAGAGGAAATCATGCGCACAACACTGTTTGACATAAACTGCACCAATGTTTTTTGGATCTGTCTCCCAGAGTAATTAAACTGGAAACAAAAATAACCAAAATAAACTTAAAAGCTTTTGTACAGCAAACCCCCTCTCCACCAAAAAAAAACCAACACACATAAAACAAAGAAAAAAGACAACTTACAGACTGGGTGAAAATATTTGCAAACAATGCTTCTGACAAGGAATTCATTCCCAAAATATACAAATAGCTCATACAGCTCAATTAAAAAAAAAAATCAAAAAGTGGGCAGAAGACCTAAATAGACATTTTTCCAAAGAAGGCACAGATATGACCATGAAAAGGCCAACAAGCACATAAAAAGATGCTCAGTACCACTAACTATTAGAGAAATGCAAATCAAAACAACAATGAGGTATCATCTTACAGCAGTCAGAATAGTTATCATTAAAAAGTCTATAAACAGTAAATGTCGGAAAAGGTATGGAGGAAAAATGAAACCTCTTATACTGTTGGTGAGAATATGAATTGGTACAGCCATTGTGGGGAATGGTTTTTAAGGTTCCTTAAAAAACTAAAGAGCTACCATATGATCCTGCAATCCCACTCTGGCATATACCCAGAGAAAACCATAATTGAAAAAAATACATGCACCCCAATGTTCACAGCAGCACTATTCACAACAGCCAAGACATGGAAGCAACCTAAATGTCCATCGACAGACAAATGCATAAAGAAGTTAGAATGTTACCTAGCAATGAACAAGAATGAGATAATGCCATTTTCAGTAACATGGATGGACCTAGAGATTATCGAATTAAGTCAGAAGAGAAAGACAAATACGTGGTATCACTTACATGTGGAATCTAAAAAATGATACAAACGAACTGATTTATAAAACAGAAATAGGTTCACAGACATAAAAAACAAGCTTATGGTTACCGAAGGGGATGGGCAGAGACAAATTAGGAGTTTCAGATTAACATACACATAAAATGGGTATACAACAAAGGTCTACTGTATAGCAGAGGGAACTATATTCAGTATCTTGTAATAACCTACAACGGAAAAGCATCTGAAAGAGAAGACACCCATACACACATGTAAAATTCACTTTGCTGTACACTTGAAAGTAACACAACATTGAAAATTACCTATACTTCAATTTTAAAAAAGCAGAGGAACTATTTTTAGTTATCTGCCACGGATAATATGGCTTTCTCAGGCGGCTCCGTGGTGAAGAAACTGCCTGCCAATGGAGGAAATACAGGTTTGACCCTTGGGTTGAGAAGAACCCGGGATGATGAAATGGCAATCCACTGCAGTATTCTTGCCTGAAAAATTCCATGGACAGAGAAGTCTGGGGGCTACGGTCCATGGGATCACAAAGAGTTGGACACAAATGAGCATGCATGGATAATAAAGATATCTACCTTCTGATACATAAAATTCCTTCATTTGGCCGATAGCAGTGCTTCTCAAACATTAATGTATACATGAATAACCTGGGCATCTTGTTAAAATGCTGATTCTGATTCTGTGTGGGGCAGAGTTTGAGACATTTCTAACAAGTGCTCAGGTGATGCTGATGCTGCTGGTTCACTGACCACTTTGGGTACAAAGGGCTATGCAGTACCTGGTCTCCACCTATCTTTCTAGGCTGATCCTGTATTTCCTCTCCCTTCACTTTCTGGGCTCCATTCCCATGGGTGTCCCATGATTATATCCATCAGAGAAGACTTTTGTTCATGTTCCTTCTTCTCTCTTAAAATTCTCTATACACCAGTCTTCATTCAGTTAGGTTCTATTCATTCTTTCAACCATAGCTCAACAGCAATTCTTCAGCAGTCTCTTCTTTGATCTGCTTATGTGATGATGTTTGTTGTTTAGTTGCTAAGTCATGTCCAACTCTTTCTGTGATCCCACAGACTCTTGCCCGTCAGGCTCCTCTGTCCATGGGACTTCCCAGGCAAGAATATTGGAGTGGGTTTGTCATTTCCTTCTCCAGGGGACCTTTCCAACCCAGGAAGTGAAACTGCTGCAGGAGGTCTCCTGCACTGCAATCAGACTCTTAACCGCTGGGCCACCAGGGAAGCTCGCCTGGCTCTACTCCTTTGCTAATACCAGGCAGCAAGCAACGGTGGCTCAGGCAGGAAGGAATCTGCCTGAAATGTGGGAAAACTGGGCTGAATCCCTCAGTTGGGAAGATCCCCTGGAGAAGGGAATGGCTACCAGTATTGCTGCCTGGGAAATCCCAGGAACAGATGAGGAGCCTGGTGGGCTATAGTCCATAGCATCACAAAGAGTTAGCTATGACTGACAGAAAACTGAACACTGGGCACCTACCCGTGATGGCACTTGTTGCAAATGTGGTGGTTATATTTGTGTATTGATTGATCAATCCATTTCCTTCTCCACTGGATATACAATATAAGAACAGTGTCTTTTTATTTTTTCCTCTCACAACTGTCTTAGCATCTAGTTCAATGCCTGATCCTCAGAGTGACATAATAAATATTAAGTTGCATGCACAAATGAGTAGAGGTTCTGTGTCTTTTTAACAACTAGCCTGCCTCCTTTCACACCTCTGAAAGGCTTTATCAGTAGTAAATTGTAATCATTTCCCAGTTAAGAGTTATTCTCCTCTTCACTTCATATCACTTGAATAACAAGTCAAGGGGTTCTAATGGCTGTGCCAAGGTGAAAGCCTCACTGACGACACAATTCTTCCACAAGTCCCAAACTTGATGAGTCTCAACCTGATTACTATACTGGAGTGAGTTGCCACTTCCTTCTTCAGGGGATCTTCCTGACCCAGGGATTGAACTTGGGTCTCCCATGCTGCAGGCAGACTCTTTACTGTCTGAGCCACCAGGGAAGCCCAACTAGCTCAGCAACAGATCACAGATGAATTTGCTGGCCTGTCTTGTGACTGGGTAATTAGAGGGCTGGCTTCCCTATTTCCTGTTTGATAAAGAGAAAAGAGTACAGCAGAACTCCACAGTAAGTGCTTCCTAAGTATTTGCTGAATGAGTAAATAAACAGAACTTACAAGAACTAAAACATCATAAACAATGTATAGACAAATGACTTAGTAGCATCTTCTCTGTGTACAATACATCAGAACAATACTGACCAAACCTTTCACTCAACAGAAAATAAAAAAAATATAGCAGGCTGAGTCCCTGTTCATAGTGGGAAGTGACTTGTCCAAGGGTTTGTCAAACTTAGGCCCTACTGGGAGAGGATTAATCTCTCAGCACATCCATAACCTATTCAGTTATCAGTGTGCCGAAATTTATCAGTTGGGAAGCTCTTTATCAGAATACCATGGAGAAGTGTAGATGAATGACCCAGAGAATTCTGGTTATCACTAGGTTTTTCTGAGTGTGGTGAAGTGATATTCACCAAGAAAAGGTACCTATAGTTATATTTTAAACATATATATCATAAAAAAGCTGAATCTGGGTCTGATTCACTTTCTACCTCAACAAAAACATACTGAGTGCCTAGTATATAAAGCAGTATGAAGCTAGGTATTAGAAAATAAAAATGCAAGGGCATGACAGATTATACCCTGAAGCACCTTACTGAATGGAATGGGAAAAAATAACCAACAATAATTAACACAAGAGATCATGTACAAAGGGCAATAAAAGTAAAGAGGAAAAAGTGTCAATATCTAACTAAGAGGGACAGACAAAGCTGTGAAGATAAAACATTCCCGTCTGAGGATGAGGTGGGCTTGCCAAATGGACTCTATGTGGCTATGTGTGAGCTTGCATGGTGTGTGAGGAGTGGAAGATGCAAGAGGGAACAGCATGGAAAACACACTTTTCAAGCCTAGAATCATGAAAAAGAGCACAGTCTGTTCAAGAACACCAAATAAGTCAGTAATGGCATGTCAATTACAAGATAGGAGAATGATGATAAAAACAATCGGTGCATCAGACAGAGTCTTGTGTGCTAGACATGAAAATTCAGTAAAGAACTGTCAACAGACTAATCTAAGGCAACAATATGAAAGGTGAATTGCAAGGGGACCAAACTGGAGACAAACACTAACACTACCCAGGTGGACGCTGAGGGACTGCACTGAAGCTGAGGTAATGAGATGGAGAAAGGATGATCAATAGGGCTGGGAGATGTCTTGTGACTGAAGCAGATTCAAATTCAGGTGGATTCATCCAGACAGACATAATCACTCACCTGAATGACTACATATTGCACTCAGTTGGTTACTGGGCTGGAAACCCAGAATTTCAATACAGACACAATAAAGGCAGTTATCATCTGTATGTTCCTGTAGTCCAGTGTCTTCTGTACTTTCTAAAAACAGAGAAGCATCTGAATGGATTGAATTCATTATTTCCGTAAGACTCATCTGCTGTCGTAGCAAGTGAAAAGAGTTTTTTACAAGACCTCCAGTTCCAGATGGAAGACCTGTGTGTGAGTAAATATAAAACATAATCTGAAGAAGATGGCATCAATGACACTTCTTTCAAGATGCATTAAGCTATGTGAAATTTTAAAGAAGGGAAATTAGGGAAGAAAATCAGAACACCTTTTATGACTCAAAATCTAACCTTAATTGGGGAGAAAAACAGGATAATTTGCTTTAAATTAGGAAAATAATTGACATCAGCAGATATATTTATCTTACTTTAACATGAGGTTTTAAATACAAAATAAAAAGTTAAAATTATACAGTTAGGTATCATTTCTTCTCAATATTTACATAAAGAAAAAGTAAATAATTCTGGGTCTAAAGAGGTCCTTGTTAAGAAAAAAATCAAGATTATAAACCTTTAAATCTGTGGCTGATATGCATATATTAGAATACTACAGCTCACAGAGATCATGTAATGTATACAATTTTTTTCTCTCTCTCCTCTCTCCAAAAAGGGTAAGTGCTAATTTTTTAAAATATGTTTAAAACAGAAACAACTGATCTGGTTTCTGTCTTCAGGTTAGGTACTTAGTCTGCCCTCCTCAACCAAAAAGTTATGGTTTAATTTTAAATTGACTCAACTATTTTGTTGCCCCAAATTAAGTATATGTAAATTTTTAGTGTCATGCTACTGATAAGAATTTTCTTTTTAATATAAAGAGAACAAAAACCATGCATTACCTCCAACATCATGGGCAAATACTCTTGCCCCTCGATCATCATGCGGAGGTATATTTTTTGTTTGAAAATAAGGAATATCCTTTACCTGAAATAGATATATGTCACGGTAAGTCCTATTATAAAAAGAAATACATTTTATGAATATTAGCAAAATTAAATGAAATATAATTTAAATGGAATTATTAGAGCACAGGAACCTATAATGAAAAGATATTGAAGGAAGTTATATTACCAAAACTTGACAACATAAAACCATTAAGGTCTTTATCTATCCTCAGTTACTTAAATGGATATTAAAATAATTATTTTACAATTTATCTAAAGTGTTTTTGGTCTTCTAGACAAATGTGTATTCTTAATTCTATCTATCATCTAGAGATTTGTTGAGTATTTTGTGGGATTACCACAGTATGTGGCTGCCATGTATGACATAAGCAGAATCAAAGGATCAAATAAAACAAGGGATTAAACAATGTTATATGTCACTTATATATCAATTAAAAAAAACAATAAGGAATAAGTCAAACGTGACTAAAAAGCAAGATTAGGACTTAAAATTTTTATAGAGATATATAGATAAATCAAACAAGATGCAGATTTAGTATGAGAAGAGAAAAAGGATAATGTTTTAGGGACTTAGAGGTGCTAAAAAGAGTACAGAATAGTTGAGAAAAGTGAAATAATTCTCATGGTAAAACTTCTTTAAATAAAACTGCCTAAGAATATTACCGTCCCTAAAATTAGTATTCACTCTAAATTATAATTTCTAGTAAGCAATTAATAGAATGTGAAAAGAACAGTAAACTAAATCAAAGAAACCGAAAGAATTTATGATACCTGGAATATATCATTGATATCTACTGGAAGAGCAAGACCAATATAGTCATCTGAGCTACCATATGTCGCACTGGACACCATGGACCTCACGGAGGAGGATCGCTGCAGCGTATTTTGGTTAATAGGACTTAATAAATCTTCTTTATCTAGCGAAGCATAACTTAAAGCTTTCATGAACCTAGAATATCATTAAAAAAAACTACATTAGTTTATTGATCTGCTATAGCAATCAGATAAATAACTGTAGTCTATTCTCTTTCGTAACTTCAAAAAGGAGAGAAAGTGCGTCAAGTACTAAACAGTGCCATCTTATGTACTGAGAACATATGAACACTTGAAAATATTTATCTCTTATAAACTGATATATAAAAGTTCATTAGTAATGCTGACTGTTGACTAAAAACAACTGTTATGGTCTCTCAGGTAAAAGTGAAAAGGTGAGCAATTAAAGTAACTTTCAACATCTAGAAGTAAAAATAAAAACAAAACCACAAAACAATACCTCAGAAAACAGAGGTATTATCCAAATATTAACTTCACAGTCACTTCAGACTGCCAGATTTGCTATCATATAAGTAAGGGCATGTCTACTAATGCTATTTAATACTACTTTTATTAAAATAAGCTTAATCACTTACTCTTTTGTATAGTAATTACTTTATCAACATAAGATTTTGTAACATAGCAGACAGACACAAAACAGTTAAAATGGTATCATATATAATAGTACAAAAGATAGTTTATATGAAGCACTAATGTCTCCTCAATACATTCCCTACCAGTGACTCCATGACATGGAATACTAACATTTCCATAAGATATTCCTTTCTTATACAGATTTTTATTCATGTAACAGACATACTAAAATATTTATTATATGCCTGCTTTGTATATACAAGGCAGTACTCAAGGTTCTACAGTATATGTATACTGCTATCTGAAAACTCAAATCATTTAAAATGTAAAAATGCAGCCTATTATTAGAATTATTATCTAATTATTATTAGATTTTGAAAAGCATACAATGTAAATGTTTTATAAACTGCTAATAAAAATAACATAGGAAACACCACTCCTAATTTCTACTAATTTCCACCTAAATTTCACTCACAATGGAAATTTACAAACTTTATAAAATAGGTCAGTAGTTTTTAATTTGTACTTTTGTATCTTTCAAATTCCAGAGAACTCTTCAAAGACTACTGGACTGAAGGGGAAGAAATGATCGTTATACTTGCCTCCACAATACCTATTTCAATCACAGTAGAGCCTGGTGGGCTGCCGTCTACGGGGTCGCACAGAGTCAGACACGACTGAAGCGACTTAGCAGCAGCAGCAGCTCCATTTTTACATATTCTTCACATTGGGTTTCCACAGAAATGTTTTTATGAAGAAAGGGTTTCTCTACTTGAAAAGTTAATGCTTAAAACCACTGATCTACTCCAATTGCCTCCAAGTAATTGAGGCCTACATATTTCAAAATTCACGAATTTTACTATACAGATTTACAACCGTAAACAACTGAAAGGCTTGTCTGCCTTTGTTCTGGATTGATGAGGCTTGCAAAGCTTTTGAATTCCAAGGAGATGAGACATTACAGCATAATTATGGAACTTTTTCCAAGTTCCTTCACTCAGTGCTGGGATCAGATCTCAAGATTAAGGACTCCTACTCAGTGTTTTTTTCTGCTGTGCCTCAAAGAAACATCTCAGAAAGACAAGGTTTTTAAGACTGCTGGATTCACGCTCATCATTATACCACAGTATGAGAATGACTACTCTTCTAATTTCATAGGAAAAAAAATATTTTCAGCATCGATCCAAACTATTATAGTTAATGTGTAGTTATCGTCCATCATTTTCATTTTCTCTGAATTAACCAAAAGAAAGAAGTGGGAAAAGGAAGACTAATATCGACAATTTTTTCCTCCATGGAACCTGGTTAAATACTAAATACAGATTGAAGAATAAATGGAAGGTTTGATGAACATAAGATTTCTGTTCAGCATGCATTCCTTTGTACAGCTGTTCTTGTTTCTCTTGACTGCTTTATCTTGTTTTTATTTTTCCCTCTCCCAAGAAATGAAAAACATACAGTAATCCTTTATAATGCCAATAAGCTGGAATTTTACTCCGGGAGTAAAACTTCCATATACCCGTCTCTCATTCTAACAGAGAATACAGGAAATAAGATCCTAAGAACCCAGACTGATTAGAAAATAGTGATTTGGAGTTGTCATTTCTGGTTTATTCTAATGAATAGTCATGCAATGAAACTTTTCACCTGTGCTATAATCAGTTTAGATAGAAATACCTGCTTCAACAAGATAGAATAACCCTAACTGGGTAGAATAACCCTAACTGGGTGGTCCAGAGTTAATAGGGCTTTGCTTATTGTCCTGAGCTGTAAGACGGTGGTGTCCTCACTACTTATTTTGGGTGCTACATTGCCCATGGCTGAATGCTACTAGCTGTTATAGTCAGACTTTTCAAATACTTTGCCCTAGTATAAAAGTTTCCTCCTTTGCTACCAATTTCAAAAGCTGTTCTTTCTTGTCACAGGTCCTTACCAGTAAAAGTTTTTAATTATTGCTTCTATAGGCCTGAAAACCTGATATCCAAACTTGTTAGAATAAATACCGACAAATTTTGAATGTGGGTCAGAGGTACCTCCTTTGAATAAAATTCGTGAATGTCACTGCACAGATTTATACTAGTGAGTTGTTGAGAGGGATGAGGCTGTCAGATAGGTAAGACAGTACTGCATAATTTATGAAATCCTACCAAAGGGAACATAATTTACTATCTGCTGCAAGGAGTCTCTTCTACTAAATGTGTTAACATTTCTGAGAGACAATGCCTTCATAACCTAACAACTTGATTACATAAACCAAATGGATTACATTAAAGAAATATCAATAATAATAGTGATAATAATAGCTAACTTATTATTGAGTGCTTAATTTGTGCTAGGAACTAGGCTCACTACTTGGCAAATACATCCATTTAATAAATGTAAATGAATAATCAAAAACTATAGAAAATTTTTAGCAGTACTTGACCCAACAAAAAATTAGGTTTTACAAATTTTTGCAAAAATCAAATTTAGTGACAAAAATCTTTTATAGATAAAATTTACTACTTTGACTAGCTTGATAAAATCTTTAGATATGGCAGAAATCTCCCAAATGTTCTTGAGCACAGGCATACTGCAATCCTGAATTCTGAGGATCAAGTAAATTCATTTAATGTTCATTTGGCTCCTACTTTACTTATCACAGCTACTTAAACTGAGGGTTTCCCTGTAGGTCAGTGGTAAAGAACCTGCTTGCAAATGTGGGAGACGCGGGTTTGATGCCACGGTCAGGAAGATCCCCTGGAGAAGGAAATGGCAACCCACCCTGGTATTTTTGCCTGGGAAATCCCAAGGAGAGAGGAAACTGGCGGGGCTACTAGCCCATGGAGTCGCAAAAGAGTCGGACATGCCTTAGCGACTAAACAACTTAAGCTGTAAAGACTTGTACTGAAATTTTGTTATCTTCAAAAAAAAAAAAGGTCAACTTTTGGAGCCTTAAATTGACCTACCTGAAAAAGTTGTTTGTTATTGTAGGTCTTAAGCTCCTGATTCCCCGACATGCTTCTTTTTAAAATCGATCCTTGCAGAAGCGAGAAATAAATAAAAAAAGCTTGTGACTTGTGTGTCCTTGCAAAGCATGTATGTTTATTTCCAGGGCCTAAAAAGAGTTTCTTTTCCCCCCTTGCAGCTGCAAGAATCCATTTCAAATCACATTCGGGTAACTAGGAGCTTATAGCCTACTACAGTAAACAGGAGGTCAGTTCTGAGGCTTACGTAGATGTAAAACTTGGCTAACGCTTTGCATTTAAGTCTGTTAAAATTCAGCCATGTTCATTTTAAAATGTATATTTGCTCACCTGCTTGGTGTTAACCTGGACTCAAAGCTGTTGGCCTTCATGGTGATGGTATCGGTAAACAGCACATCTTTTGCTGGGGATGCCAAAGCTTCAGAATGAGATAAGGATGGATGCATTCTTTGCTGCTGTAATCTTTTCAGGGTAGCGTAGCCAAAGGCATCTCTAGAACTTGTGTAACTAAAGTTACAGTCTGCTAGACTTTTAATTGTAGCAATGGAGGGTGCTTTAAGGGATTGTGCTCTTCTAGGAAGTGTATGAGAAGAACCTGGAGGCACCAGGGACACTGAGTTTGATTTAGAGAGAGAGAGATGGTTAGACTGTGGCGTCAAATAGTGGCTTGTCTTAACAGTTTTAGTACTTACCACAGTACTCATACTTCCACAGTCTGTGTCCACAGTCGTAGCATCTACACCTACTGTCTCTCGTGAAGGACTTGAACTCATTGAACTTATGCCACTTGTTGTAGTATCTGTATTAAAACTCTGGCTACGTATCTTCATATGTGAGCTCGATGAACTTTCTACAACTAATCTCTCTCGGCTTGTGTTTTCTCTGTGATTCTCTGTACCAAGACTTTTGGTGAATTTTAAGTCATTCTCTCCAATACTTGGAGTACTACCAGTGTCTTCAATGTGCTTATTCCCAACAAATGAAGTTTCTAATTGTAATGTTTTCTGTACTGTGGACATGGGCGTGAAATCATCACTATGATTAAAGTCAACACTGGGCTCTGTAAGTGTTCTGATCCGCCTGTTGCTTGTCTTATTTTCAGATGACAGTTTCCCTCCTTTTGGATCACTGCTGCTACGATGTTTTTTATTAGGCAAAGTAAGAGAATTTAAGATACGATTCTTCACAAGTTTACTAGAAGCAAAGAAAGGGAATGGGTTTTTATCCTTTATAGGTCCAGGTCGGTCATAAAATGCTGGCTCGGCATCTTCACTGATGTCCAGGAAAAAGGTACTAGTAGAGCTGCTGCCAAACCGGTCATCCTCCATGATGAACATACCTACGATCAAATGATTGATAATAAAAGCACATTAAAAGGACAAATAATTATGGTAACTTTAAGTGACACAGCTGAGGAAATTTTTGTCTAGTAGTCACCTGGAAAAAATATTTAAAAAAATAAAGAATTAAGATTGCTGTGCCAAATAAACAGAACTTCCTTGAGATTCAAAATTTGTATTTGAATAAAATATAAAATTAGTATGAAATCTTCTGTTATCCCCCAAAAAAAAAACCTACAGGACTCATGATGTCATAGCTTATCTGAAGTTTCTTTTGTATCCCTGTAAGTTTTTAAAACCTCCAAATATTCAGGATAAAATTAAAGGCAAAAAGGAGACTTGACTATGGATGTTTATTCAGTTGGTACATGTTCCTGATGGTTTATACTTCCATTCACAATAGGCAAGAAAAATCAATCTTATAAGAAATGAATGTCCAATCTTGAACAATATATACTTAGAACTGAGTCACAACATTTTAAGTTCATGTTTAAACGAATTACATTTATTTCTCATTTCGTCAAGAAATTCATCTAAATTCAATGCCTACCTCTCTCTAATAAAAGATTCAATCCAGCTGACTAATGACATCTATGGGACTGTATTTTATTTTTCTGTTGAATAATTAGAAATGTTTCCAAATATATTCTGAACAAAGGTAAAACAAAATCTTAAACTTGCATACTGCACTGTTTTTCCATATTATGTCAATTTTAAGATACACATGTTTCACACTTAAAATTTCTAAAATCAGGATGTATCTTGCAATAGGCATCTTTTTTTCTTATACAGTGGTGTGCATATTATAATTTAGGATGTCTTTGATCTGGTGAAATATGTTTGATAAATATTGACCTATCCTCTTAAAAAAACTGTGTCTTAAATTTTTGTACCTAGCACCGTTTAACACAGGGCTTAAAATTGCAATCCATTTTTCATTTAGTTGATTTTTTAAAACTTCATTTAGTTGATTTTGATACTCCCTTTTAGCAATTTCACTATTTAATTTTAAAATTTAGCTTTTTTTCTAAAAATGAGTATGTGAATATACCTCTTAACAAATATATTCTAGCTCAACAACCTCATATATAAAAAAATGAACTAAAGAATTAGGTAAAGGATGACAGTAGGTAAATAAACATTTACTTATTAGAAATTGAAAAAAAAAGGCAGGGGGAGGGGAATGGTTCTTCTGGCACATGATTTATTATTTAACTCTGTAAGTATGAGTTTCCAATAGCTATTTAGAAAGCAAAGGAAAACAACAACATAGATTGATGGCTATACTCCCTGCTGTGAAAAGATACACACTCTCCAAGAAGCTATTACTGCCAAATTATCTCAGAAAGAAGTAAATTAAGAATGTAAATTCATTTAAATTTTTACATCAGCAGTGTTGGTTTTGGCTAACTTCATATGATGTTGTCACAATACTCACTTGATGGTGCAGATTCACTTTCACTATTATGCCTAGAGCTTGTTGACTCCGAGTTCAAACTTAGGGTGCTTGGGACAGATGAGAGTTCATTACAGAGTTGTTCTACATCATCTGGAACCACTGGCCACAAATGTTTACGACTGTGCCTTACAGCATCCCAATTGTGACATTTTAGAATATCACAGCCTTGCTTGGTTTTGGCTATGAGCCCAAGAACATATACACAGGTCCTGTAAGTAAAAAGTGAAGTAATGATAGTTTATAATTTCAAATTGAGATTTCTTAAAGCAACCATGAAATATTAGTTTCCTATATGGACATTTGCATTTTATTTAATAAGCTATTAAGAATGACATGAAAATCTTCCTAATAAAACTATTAATTACATGGAAATAATTTCAAAGAATTATAATCAAATAAAAACATATATATACATATACATTAGCTTTCCTGAAATAAATTCAGAATATTTAGGCTAATGGAATACTGGACTATTTGGACAGAAGCTAAACTCTCACTGTTTACTTGCAAGGTAAATGTCAATGCTATAATGTTGTTAAAAAATAAAGTAATATTAAACAAGGAACTCCATAAGATGTTTAATTTAATGCACTGAAAAACTATGATCATAAACTATTTTTCTCACATCCACATGTGAACAACAATATATACAAGAGAGGTTTCTGAGTTAAATCACACACCCTCTGACTGAAAGAACTTCACACTGTTTTGCAAGTTTCAGTATATCTGGAATCACATTTTCTTCTTGTAGTAAATTGAGACCCCAATTAGATGAGCCAATATTTCCCTAAAAGAAAAGAAATCACATGTCAAATATATTTCCAAGAGTAACTCTTTAAGAGATGTGAAAAGCTACCTACAACACAAAAAATCTAACCACATCTGTAAAAAGAACTGTGGGGAAAAACCTCACATAAGGAACTTTAGGAATTAAAGTTCCATTTGTCTTATCAAGGGGCTTCCCTGGTGGCTCAGATGGTAAAGCATCTACCTGCAATGTGGGAGACCCAGGTTCAATCTCTGGGTCAGGAAGATTCCCCTGGCGAAGGAAATGGCAACCCACTCCAGTACTCTTGCCTGGAAAATTCCATGGACAGAGGAGCCTGGTAGGCTACAGTCCATGGAGCTGCAGAGTCAGACATGACTGAACAACTTCACTTTACTTTTGTCTTATCAAGAAAAACAATAGTTTAATTATTTACTTTCTAATATTTAAGTGGGTAGAAACAATCTTGGCTTTAGAATACTAATCTAAGAACAAATTCCAAACAAAATAATTTTTATTTAATATCAATGGGAAAATGAGTAAAAGTCTAAAAATTTAGAAGATCTCATAGAAGTGTTTATTACAAACCAAGGCCCAAAGAGATGCTTTCAGTTTTTAATTTCTTCCCATTTATCCAAATCTGGTGTACGAACATTATGACAGAGTTCTGTAATAATATTCTGGAGAAGGAAAAAAATGCCATGTGATTAACAATACATTTTTAACATATTTTCTTATTGTATATGAAAATCTATTTAACATTTATATTTAGTAATTTCTATGTATTAAAAATCTTAAATTAATTTTATACAAAATTTCTTAAGAAGCAGCATTAAAACATGTGCTCTGAGCTCATATACTAGAGCTGGGAACTTATTAGGCAAGTGGCTTTCAGCATGTTACTCTATCTTCCCATGCCTTTATTTCCTGAACTCTAAAACAAGGATAATAATAGCTTCTGTTTCATAAAGTTTAATGATTTAATGAATTATTACATAGAAAGTTTAACAAAGTACTTGGCACTTAGTATTATAAAATGTTAGCCATTAATTATCATTATTTCTTTTAGACAGAAAGTAATAAATTAATAACTAGATCTTTTCATACTATGGAGGTAATGATAGTGAGAAAATCATTTAAATTTTCAGTAAATTAAAGAAAATTAATATAAAGATACACACCTCAATAATCTTCATGGATAATATAAAAATACATGAAATTATGGAGTATATTTATATAAAACTTTTGCTCCTGAGATGAATACTGATATGAAAAGGAACTGAACATATAGGTTACTACTGTTAAGAAACACATACAAATACTCCTGTAACTATTCCTAAAATAAGAAAACAATTATACTTATTGAAAAGACCTAGTAGCAAGACATACTCCCAGCCAAAATTTGATGTGCATGCTATACTCAAAGAACAGCTGCTTGCCTAAGCCTCCAATATTGCAAGAAGTATATGAGAGTAGTTAGATACTAACAAACAGCAGCTGATACTTTCAGTTTGTTACTCACCAAAGGTAACTGAATATGTTTCAGGTTCAGTTTAATTTTCCAATGAAAGGAATGAAGAAATTCAATTTTTCAGCATTTTTTTTTACTAAGAAGATGAACTTTCCCAACAAACTAGAAAGAAAAAGAACTTGGACCTTGACTGGCTTACTTAGTTTACATAACAAATTACATATGCAAAAGATCGTAAGTCAGGGAAGTGTATGCAAGCCTGTTTATGAATCTAAGGACTGCAAGCACAGAATGCCAAAGTCAGTTACAAGATGGAGCTTTAAAAGCAATTATACTACTGACTTTAAGGCTGTTGAGAAGTTTTTGCAAAGATAACACTTAAGTAATATTAACTTTTTTCTATTACTGTAGCTATTTAAAATAAGCAAATTATGTTTTTACCTGTACTTCCAATAAATGACAGCCTGTTTTGTGGTGTACCAGTTGTCCATAAAGATGTACAGGTAGGTAGACATGAGGACGCTGTAATCTATTATGATAAAAATGATTGATAAACCTACTGGCTCACTGTAAACATACTAATTTATAAAATGACTTAAAATATGAGATAAACAATTAGACAATCACTAAGCATGGCTAAAAATATGGAGGTGGAAAGGCATTAGAATTCTTCTAGAAAAATAATAGTTTAGTTGGTTTCAGAGTAATGGTAAGAGACCTAAGACTAGAAAGACAGATGAGGGTTAGACCATGAAGGGATCTAAATGCTCTGCAATCAGGGAATGCAAGTTATGAATGCCACTGAAATTTTAAACATTCAGTGCTGTGCTTTAAAAAGATTTTTCTTATGTCAGTGTAAGAATATCCAAGTACTTAGAAAACTTTAAAAAACAATGATTTATAACAACATGATTTTAAATTTTATGTTAGAGGACTAGCAATAAACTATTCCATTAACTGGACTATACCTTTGGTTACTCCGACGAACATAGTTGTCACCATCAATTGGCTTCCGGTAAGTGGTAAGTGCTTCATTAAGCTGTTCTTCAATCAAGTCAACGTATTTTGAATTATATTCCTAGAAAATAATATTGTTTAAATTATATATATTACCATAACAACATTTACTAAATCTCTAATATGTTAGTTACCTAGCAAATCTTGGAAGCACAAATAAAAGAAAAATGAACATCTTTTTCTTTGTTCAGGAAATCTGAGAAATTTTTGAAGAGCATGGATATAACAAGCTATTATGAATGCAAAAATGTTCTATCATATCCATATCCATAAACTTTCTGCTTATATCCTTTTTCCCCATTTTCAATTAATATTTTGGGGTCCACATAAGTAAGTTAAAATTTTTGTTTATCATCTTATTTGAATTCCTTTCCTCATTTTTAAAACAAAAAACTAGTTTCTTAATTTTAAATCCTGAAGATATTCACTAGGAATTTTAAAAGGAAATTAACTGATTAATTTTAGCACCTTCTGGTGAAAAATAGTATCTTTTTCTTCACTGATTTAAATCAGGTCAAATGTAAAAAATATTTCCAACTAAAACCTGGAAAACTTCTAGTCAAATTATTTAAACTGAGACAGTCAATCATACTACCATCTTCATTGCAAAAGATCTCCACTTTAAACTGTTCAGAAGAAATTGACAGAACCTCTGAAAACCAATCTGCCAGTACTTATCCAAACTTTAATATACTTTTTGACTCAACAATTAAACTTTAGAAATTTGTTCAACAAATATATTTGCACAAGTAAGCAAAGAATGCAAGAATATAAAGCAAATACTGTTTACAAAACTAAAAAGTTGGAAACAATCTAAGTGCCCAAAATACAAGAGTGATGATAAAAATTAGGGTACATTCATATAATTTACTATGTAGCCACTGAAGAGAATTAGATAGCTCTAAATGCACAGCTCTGAAAAGATATCTCACATATACTGCTAAAGAAAAAAATTAAATACAGTCCTATTTACAGGTGTGAGTGAATTTATCTGTATTTTTAATTGAAGAATATATACTTACAGATGTACAAAACATCTGTAAATGTATACAAAATGTTAACAAACATCACCTTCAGAAAGATAGAGTAAAGGGGCAGGGAGATATTTTTCATTTTAGACCATCTTATACTACTTCAATTTGATGAGTTACCTTAACTCCCTACTTAGAGACTCTAAAAGCTTACTTTTTCTTATTTTTTAATATAAATTTATTTTAATTGGAGGTTAATTACTTTTCAATATTGTATTGGTTTTGCCATATATCAACATGAATCTGCCACAGGTACACACGTGTTCCCCATCCTGAACCCCCCTCCTTCTCCCCTCCCGATACCATCCCTCTGGATCGTCCCAGTGCACCTGCTTTTCTTTTAGATTCTTTGCTGTGCAAAAGTAATGTAAAAGTTTAATTATATTAGCAGCAAACCAAATTACTACTACTGCTATAACACTACCATAATCTCCTCTAGACATGAAAATCTCAGTACAAAAACACAAATTAAGGCAAGTATTTTGAGCTTTATGTAGGAATAGTTACATTCATGTGGTACTGTCTGGCTAGTCTTTTGACCAGTGGCAACCATGTGGAACACACTAAGAAAGGCCAGGGGTATGGTTTGTAACAATGAAATGCAGTGAGTTCTAATGTGGATCATCTTGAGGATTCTGCCTCAAGGAGGCAGGGAGGGACAAGACCCCAAATGAGGGTATACCTCTAGATACTAGGAGGTACTAAGTAAGCAACCAGAAGAGCCACTTCTCTGGTCAAAGGAACTAAAAATGAGAGATCTGCAGAGTGAAGTCTTTGAGGAATTTATGAACATAAGACCTGACTAAAAAGAAAAATCAACATTTGAAATCTTCCCTCTCCAAAGCTAACAGGCCCAGGTAACAACTACATCAGCTGGGTAAGACTGTCCATGAATTCTCATCCGTTCCTCCTCCTCTCCCTCCTGCTCTAAAGCTGCAGAGGCCCTAAATCTGCAGCTGGTAAATGGGGAGGAGATAAATAATAAAGAGTGATGAAATGAACCATACCCCCTCTTTTATTGCAGGTTTCTAAGTCTGTACCAAGCCTGGGCTGGGAAAGAAAGTTTTAAATCAAATGAGTGGATTTTCAGTATGATTCTGGCCTGGATGTTTTATTACCCAGAAAAGAGCATCAACTTTATCATGGCATGCTACAAACTCTTGGGAGAAAATCAAACACAGAGGAAAGAGCATCAAGGGCTCTGGAATCAAAAAGTGCCCCTGGCTCTGTTATTTTCAAGCGGTGTGACCCAGGATAAATTAGGTTACTCATCTTAGCTTCTACATTTCCCTTCATAAAAGAGAAATAATAACAAACATTTCACAGAGTTGCTCTGAGGATTAAATGAGGTAATACTTGAAAAGCACTAAGTTTAATGGTAGGCAATCACTATTCACTAATTTTTTTGAGAGAGTAGACTATATTGTCTTTGCTTTTACACCTCCTATTTACTGGCTAAACTCACTATAACTGCAAGTTAGCATCTGTTTGCAACTTTCTACTGAAATTGCTCTGGCAAAATTCACCAATGATCTGTCACATTCAACAGTGTTTTTCTAGTGTTTACCTTATCTGACCTCAAGAATATATACCACTGGCCTCTCCTTCCTGAAGCATCCTTTAGTGAAATCATTCTGATGATTTTTCCTCAGTGTCCCCATCCTTTTGTTCCCCTCATTAAAGCAGAGTGTTCTCTAGGGAGCAATTTCCAGTTTTATTTTTTTGTTCTTTACATTTGCCTTGGTGATCTCACTCAATTCAAATTTCAACAACTACTACAGGACTGGAAAAGGTCAGTTTTCATTCCAATTCCAAAGAAAGGCAATGCCAAAGAATGCTCAAACTACCGCACAATTGCACTCATCTAACATGCTAGTAAAGTAATGCTCAAAATTCTCCAAGCCAGGCTTCAGCAATACGTGAACTGTGAACTCCCTGATGTTCAAGCTGGTTTTAGAAAAGGGAGAGAAACCAGAGATCAAATTGCCAACATCCACTGGATCATGGAAAAAGCAAGAGAGTTCCAGAAAAACATCTATTTCTGCTTTATTGACTATGCCAAAGCCTTTGACTGTGTGGATCACAAGAAACTGTGGAAAATTCTGAAAGAGATGGGAATACCAGACCACCTAACCTGCCTCTTGAGAAACCTGTATGCAGGTCAGGAAGCAAGTTAGAACTGGACATGGAACAACAGACTGGTTCCAAATAGGAAAAGGAGTATGGCAAGGCTGTATACTGTCACCCTGTTTATTTAACTTATATGCAGAGTACATCATGAGAAATGCTGGACTAGAAGAAACAAACTGGAAACAAGATTGCCGGGAGAAGTATCAATAACCTCAGATATGCAGAAGATACCACCCTTATGGCACAAAGTGAAGAAGAACTAAAGAGCCTCTTGATGAAAGTGAAAGAGGAAAGCGAAAAAGTTGGCTTAAAGCTCAACATTCAGAAAACAAAGATCATGGCATCTGGTCCCATCACTTCATGGGAAATAGATGGGGAAACAGTGGAAACAGTGTCAGGCTTTATTTTGGGGGGCTCCAAAACCACTGCAGATGGTGACTGCAGCCATGAAATTAAAAGACGCTTACTCCTTGGAAGAAAAGTTATGGCCAACCTAGATAGTATATTCAAAAGCAGAGACATTATTTTGCCGACTAAGGTCCGTCTAGTCAAGGCTATGGTTTTTCCTGTGGTCATGGATGGATGTAAGAGCTGGACTGTGAAGAAGGCTGAGCACCGAAGAATTGATGTTTTTGAGCTGTGGTGTTGGAGAAGACTCTTGAGAGTCCCTTGGACTGCAAGGAGATCCAACCAGTCCATTCTGAAGGAGATCAACTCTGGGATTTCTTTGGAAGGAATGATGCTAAAGCTGAAACTCCAGTACTTTGGCCACCTCATGCGAAGAGTTGACTCACTGGAAAAGACTCACTCTGATGCTGGGAGGGATTGGGGGCAGGAGGAGAAGGGAACGACAGAGGATGAGATGGCTAGATGGCATCACTGACTCGATGGACGTGAGTCTGAGTGAACTCCGGGGGATGGTGATGGACAGGGAGGCCTGGCGTGCTGCAATTCATGGGGTCGCAAAGAGTCGGACACGACTGAGTGACTGAACTGAACTGAACTGAATTATTCACTGACAACTCCCAAACTGCATTCTTCAGCTCCAGATCCACATTTCCAAGTATTTTCTGGATACCATCACTTGCCATCCCATAGGCAATAGCAGTTCAACTTATTCAAAATTTAGTATCCTCAACCCTGCGAATCACAGTCTCTTAATGACAAGCCATTATTTACTCAGGCATTCAAATCGGAAACTGTAAGAATCAAGTAGTCCTCATTTATTATATCTAATCAGTTCATGAATTCTGTTCATCTTATTTTAAAAATGCCCAGAAAATATGTCTCTATCAATCCTCACCACCACTGAAGATCATGCTCTTACCAATTTTGCTTCTAAACTAGATATTCAGTATTTCTAGATATTTTCACTTTTTAAAGTGAGGATAATCTTCTGTTTAGGGAATGAAACTATTACATCTTTATTTCAGTTTTCCAATTCATCAATTATTCAAAGACTCCATGCCTTAAGTTGTATGCTTTACAGTTACAGTATTTCTTTTCCATTCAGTTTTACTGAGAGAGAATTGACATCCAGCATTGTGTACATCCAGCATAATGATTTGACTTACACACATCTGAAATGACTATCACAATAAGTTTAGTGAACATAAATTATTTTATAAGATATAAAACTAAAGAAAAAAATATTTTCCCGATAAGAACCCAGGATTTAATGCACATTACAGTATTTCTTTTCCATTCAGTTTTACTGAGAGAGAATTGACATCCAGCATGTGTACATCCAGCATAATGATTTGACTACACACATCGAAATGACTATCACAATAAGTTTAGTGAACATAAATTATTTTATATAGATATAAAACTAAAGAAATAAAATATTTTCCCTTGTGATAAGAACTCTCAGGATTTACTCAACAACTTTCATATATAACATTCAACAAAGCTAATTATATTTATCACGTTGTACATTGTATCTCTAGTACTTATTATAAGTGTATAAATGGAAGTTTGTATCTTTTGACTGCCTTCATCCAGTTTCCTCTACCCCCACATCCCACCTCTGGTAACTATAACTATAGTTTCATTATTTTTTTTTTTAATTAGACTATCTTATGAAATATGGTTCAATATAGACAATATAAACAATGATCTGAATTCAACAAAGGAAAATCTGGGAATCATTTATGTTAGGACTGATTATTCTATAAGCTTCTAAGATGCTTTGATGATTTATAATGTTTCAAGTTAACTGAAGCCACAGTGATGACCAGCTAAAGAAAAGCTAGAGAGATAACCTTCAAACTAGTCCCTTCTTCCTAGATTTCCCTATTATGTACAACAGCAAGAAGTTTGCTCTCAGATTTATGAAAAGTCTACCCTAAAATGAAGTTTAATAATTAGATTATTATATCTGCTTGGTAGAACTGTTTTATAATCTTCAGTTAGGAAAACTGTTTCAAGTTTCAGTTCAAAAGGGCTGTAAAAGGAACCCAAAATAAAAGAAATGATGATGGTAAGCAGGGTTGACAAATGATAACCGTAGATTAAAGCTGAAAGCAAAATTTCAACAGAAAACATACATCAACAGTTTACACTATAAAATAACTGTAGTTTAAAAAATGGAAAAATATGAAAATAAACGATTAACAGAATTTTAAGACCTGACTTCATATGAATATTTAAATATTTAACTTTAATGTCAAAATCCTCAAATCTATTTTCCAAAATAAGAACATACAAACTGAAACTTAGTCAATGGAAAGTTACCTTGTGCCACTTTTCCAACTGTTTTGTTACATAACCCCTTTCATTCAAATAGGAAAATCCTTTTGGAATGGAGAGAAATCTGTAAAGTGCAACAGGCAACAGTTTAACATTGGGTCTCACAAAAAATTGCTTATAAAGCTAAAGTATCTCAAAGCAAATATACCTTAAGCCCAAAGACTTTAAGAACAGTGCCTTAAAGAGGTCAATTATCTTATAATTTCAAATATAAATACTTTGAAAATCTTTGCAAAGACATGAATCCAACCACAGTAAAGAAAATGTTATAAAAAGAATGAGGACACATCTAAATGAAAAAGGAACACTATGGAAAACAATGAAAAGCCAGAGTTTCAGTATTAAAGGATGCCCAATATTCTAAAATGGGCCTCTTTCAGAAGTTAACAGCTAAACTCTTTAGAGTGCTTCCTTTACAGATTTGAATCCAGCTTTAATACACACTGCCAGAGAGAACAAAAAAGAAAACATAACTATAAGAAAAATTTTCTAAAAATTTACCTCAGGAGGAGAAGCAAACCCTTGTCCCCAAGGTGAGATAAAGCTGGCTTCATCTGAATAAGTGCGTGAAGATTGGCCTAAAATAAATAATTATTAGGCAAATTTTAACTGCATGAAGACAGTAAATTCTCTACTTCCAAAACCACTATATTACATACATTATAATTTCACAGTTTTCTATCAAATTTAAATATTTCATAAATATTCATATCTAAGTATTTTATTGTAAGATAATGAAATTTCACCTTGTCTTCACATGCTTCATCGAGAATATCAAGGGCCTCAGAAGAAATCGTTTTGTTTTTATCATGCAGCTGGGTCACTAGTAATTCAATTCCCCAATTATTGAAGAATTCAACATTAGCTCTCAGTAATACTCTCAAATGTTTTGTTGCATACAGTCTGCAGGCCTATAAAGTTAAATGAGAACATTAAAAAAAAAAAAAAAAAACAACCACCACCATCCAAACTTCACTATAGACAGTCCATCTGACTTTTAGAATAGTTTTACACTTGAAAAGGGCAGAAAGACTGGAATTGACAGTCTAGCCCTTGATACAAATATATTTTTAGTCCCAGTATAATAAAATACTGTATCTATCTAGCTGCTTCAAAGCATTTCCCTTTATATAAAAATATGGGTACTGTAGTTGAGTACTCTGGACAAACTAAAATTTAAAAATAAACTCAAATTCCATCCCATAGTCTTAAAACGTATAATTTTATTAGGCTAAAGTTTATAAAATACTGAACTAACTTGTTATGAATTTATAGTTCTATTGCCTATGTTATACTCACATCAGTGGCTGCTGTTAAGATTTTGGAAAGGATGACCCTGGCCAAACCATCTCTGCTATAGTCCAAGCTTGAAACAGTCAGTTTTAGCAAGTGATCTTGGTTTTTCAAGGAGCAAAGGTTAAGTAAACTAAAAAAATGATGAAAATAATAAAGGTTGTTAGAAATTACTGTACTGATTCATTAATTCAACAAATATTTTAAAATTCCTAATAAGCATTTCTAAAAGAAAGCATTTAAGAAATAACCCATTTTTAAAAAGCATCAGAGCATCAAGAAAACTCTAATTAAAATTTTTTGTATTTTAACAAAACTTTTGCCTTTTCATACTATTTGTGGGGTTCTCAAGGCAAGAATACTGAAGTGGTTTGCCATTTCCTTCTCCAGTGGATCACGTTTTTTTCAGAACTCTTAATGACCCATCATCCATCTTGGGTGGCCCTACATGGCATGGCTCATTGTTTCACTGAGTTAGACAAAGCTGTGGTCCATGTGATTAGTTTTAGTTTTCTGTGATTGTGGTTTTCATTCTGTCTGTCCTCTGACAGATAAGGATTAGAGGCTTGTGGAAGCTTCCTGATGAAAGGGACTGGCTGTGGGGAAAACTGGATCTTGCTCTGGTGGCAAGGCCAAGCTTAGTAAATCTTGAATCCAATTTTCTGCTGATGGGTGGGGCTGTGTTCCTTCCCTATTGTTTGGTCTGAGGCCAAAATATGGTAAGGGTAATGGCGGTAATGGCGACCTCCTTCAAAAGAACTTATGCCAGCAGGCTCCCAGGACTGCTGTAGTCTGTGTCCCTGACCCTGCAGCAGGCCACAGTCAACCCACGCTTCCACCGGAGACTCTAGGACACTCACAGCCAAGTCTCTTGGACTGCAAGAAGATCAAACCAGTCAATCCTAAAGGAAATCAACCCTCATTGGAAGGACTGGTGCGGGAAGCTGAAGCTCCAATACTTCGGCCACCTGATGTGAAGAGCTGACTCGTTAGAAAAGACTTTGATGTTTGGGAAGATTGAAGGCAGGAGGAGAAGGGGACAACAGAGGATGAGATGGTTGGATGGCATCACCAACTCAATGGACATGAGTTTGAACAAGCTCCGGGGGATGGAGGACTGGGAAGCCGGGCATGCTGCAGCCCATGGGATCACAAAGAGATGGACATGACTGAGAGATTGAACAACAACAATAAAACTTACCAAATACAGGTACACAGACTAAAAAGCATACCCTTTCTGATCACATTAAAAATAAAGTTTAGGTATATACTGAAACAGAATCTAGGAATGCTCACCATTGAAATACGCTGCATTTTTCCAGCATTTTGACGCCATGAGGGTGGCAAGAAAGTGTTCCAATAAATAAAAAGTAGTGTTGACTAAGAGTAGTCAATAAACCATTATTTTGAAGGCTTCTTTCAGGTTTCATTCCAGAAGAGGCATTGAGCCACTGAACAATATCCTTTACTAGATCTTCTAAGTATCCCTGCCCATCCTAAAAGCAAATACATTATGTTATTGCTAGAAAAGCAGTTAGTGTCTACCATTAGAAAATTCAACTCGATTAATCAAGTCCAAAACATTTAATAATAATGAAGTTACTAATAACAGACATTAATCTCTGAGTATCTGTTCTGTTTAATCCTATTCAATACAATGTGCAAGAGATGCTATTATTTTCCATTTTACCAAAAGAAAACCAGGTCTTTTAGAAGGCAAATAACTTGTCCAAAGTCACATAAATAGCTAGTGACTAAGGATAAAAATCTAGGTCTGGGCTCATTCTATGTTTCTAAATACAGCTTATACATATTCAAAAATAAAAGGAAGGGGGCAAATTCAGTGAAAAACATGTGCTCTGGAAAATATTCAAAGTGCCTATTACCTCTTCAGACTCAAGAAGAAATTCTGTAAACTGACAACCCACAACTGTGAGCTGCTTGGACTTGGCAAAATCCAGATCCAGATTGGCGTATAACTTACTACTGGGCTTGTAAAAATAAAGTAGTCTTCGTACAAACCTAAAGATTAAAATAAAAAATCAGAAACAAAGTAATAAACCAAACAATTATTTTAGAATCTTAACCATAGCTTTTGAATATGTTTTGAGTTTAAACCATTGGGGTAAATGGCAAGAAATTTAATAAACACATTTGGTACATTCTACACACGCACGTGCGTGCATGCACGTGCACACACACAAATAATCCCCTTCATTATAAAAAATATCTTTGTGAAATAAGAATTTTATGGTGAGATGCCTGATAGAAAATAGTGGAGAAGATGCTAGCAGGAAAAATGCAAACATAACACTGCTAGAAGATACACAGTTGGTTAAATATGATGAAACCACCTGTATATAAATTTTCATTCTTCTTTTTCTTTTTGACAAGTATACATTTTATTTTACTATTAGGTCTTTTTTTAAAAAAACTCTATTTAAACCTAGAATATATATATTTTCTTCTACTATACTTTATGAATTTATACTAGATAACTGCACACAAATGTTACTACACTATGATTTTGTCAGTTTTTCACAATTAGGCAAAAAGTCAACAATAAAAGCTTCAGGTAAAATTTAAACAACTGAATTTATAAAGCAATGGATGATATTTTCATGTTATAATTTTTAACATTATGTTCTAAGCTTCCATTTAATTTAATTCAATTTAATTTCTATGCTATTATCCAATCTAATAAAGATGCCAGGTCCAGGAGCTGGAGAAACAAAGTTGAATGACACTTCATATCTGTTCTCACAAGTCTGAAAAGTCAGTGCTATGTTTCTTTATCCCAACGTACTTTATATGTTCTATACATTTATTAAAATGTGAAGAGATGATAATCATCAATAATAATACCAATGATGTGAACTTTTAAAAAACATGAAGTAAAAGCTCTCTTATTCAAAGAAGTCAACACTGGTGGTTGGGTAATCTAAACTCAGAAGGAATAAAAATGCATGGGGTACTAGAAGACAGCATAATACCTTTAAGTATCGTATATGCTTTAAACATAAGCTGTTTTATGGAAGGTGTGGATGGTTAAGGGCAGTGTAAAGAGGAAGAAGAATGAATAACTTCCAAAGTCACATGCAAAAGAAATTAGAATATTTAAAATGGCCATCATTTTGAGAGGGAGACATTATGCTCTTAATATATCATTCTCATGTTAGGGCCAAGACTAGTACATGGCTGATACTCTTGATGTGAGAAAACTTTTATCTTAAGTATTTCATTTGTTCCAAAACTAAACCCAGAATGTAAATAACCAGAAAAGAATTAATTGATGATTTTTGGTTATAAAACACAAGCTATATATAAAAATATGTATCAGTATGTACCTACTGAATACCAACTATTAAAAAGTAAGAATGTATGTTTAAAACATCAATTATTACTTTTAACAGGTATCAGATATAATATAATTCAAATTTAAGTTCTTTATATTTAAATGCAAAACAGTTCTTACATACCTGTGCAACTGTTCATCTTTATAGTTTCTTAGATTTACATTTGGCCACTAGAAAAACATAATATGTTATATTACATACTTATTAATTCCTAAACATATAATTATGATAAATTGCAATGAATAATAAAATGAAAACAATCAAGCCATTATCAAGAAGTATCCTATCATACCTTAAGAATGGTCCCAATAAGATTCCAATTCCATTCAAGATTCTCTTTATGTTGAAGGACTTGGCTATCTCTAAGGTTTATTAGAAGAGCTTCCTCTGTATCCTAAATCACCAGAAAGTAGTAAGAAAAATTAAGAAAAACTGGCCTTACATCAAATAACAGTTGAAATTTTAAAAACAAAAAGAAAAAATTTTCATTTAAGGAGAATTATCAAGGTTCTTCAAAAAGTTATAAAAACTCAGCTCAACTGCCCAATCATTATAAAACTTATTAGAAGCTTTTTGAAAATCCATATGCATGAATAAAACTGCTAACTCAAGCATGTATATGCCTACTAAAATACAGTGGTTAAGAATTAGGAAATTAAAGTAAAAATCGCATCTTCTGCATCAGTACCTTAAGAACAAATATATCCTTCTGGGCTCGGAGATACTGATCCCGTTTCTGATGTGTTGCAATTGCTTTCTGAATAATGTGATCTAAATGAAGGCTATAAGGTTTAGGTCCTCGTTTTTCATTTCATGGAAGCGTTTTAAACAGTTCAAAGCTGCACTGGCTCGCCTAAATGAGGAAAAAAATTCAATTAATACTGTAACAGGGAAAGCATAATTTTAAAGCGATCACTTTGGTAAATTATTCTATTGAAATTTACATAAATGCAGGCTAGATACTGTTACTAAAAAGTAAATGATTGAATCAAATTTGGAACCACACACACAAAAAAAACAAGAACACTGCTGATTTGTATGAAGAAACATTAATTATTCAGATTCAACAAAACATACTAATTTTTTTCTTATAGTGGTGGTGGTACAAGTTGTATGTTAGTTTTAAGAACTCCCTCCTCAAGGTCCAAACGGAAGTTTAATATATTTTCTTATTTTAAAACTCTGCTTTTCACATTTAAGGCCTTGATCCATATGAAACTGATTTTTATTTAAGGTATGAGGTTGGATCACCAATGATTCCAATATTAACAGAATAGTCTCTATTTTCCCTACTAATTTGCAACTGTAAATGAAATCCTTTTAAAAATTATTTTTAATTCCCTTTTATTATAATAAATACAAACTGGATTCAAAATTTAAAAACTTTGAGATGTGCCCAGATTGGCAAGTACTTATCAGTAAAGACAGCTTACCAAGCTCAAAAACTAACTCTATTATCATTGGAATTTTGAAGGTAAATTTGAATTCCTGATGAATGCTAAAATCCATGGATAGAAGCTGACTCAAAGAGTTCAGGTCTACCAGGCTTTGAGAAAGTACATTTTTTCCATGAAGAAACTACTAAAATAAGAGCTGAATGCTACCAATACCAATGTAAGCCTGAAGTCAGAACTGATGATCCCAAATGCCCTCAGTTTATAATATAACCTCAATCTGTTAAATAATAGTATTCTCATTGGTAGATTTTAAATTAATAAAAAAATACTATTTATTTATAGTGAAGCCCTTATGTGTACTTTTAAATTAATAAAGCTAACTAAACTTTTGAAAATTGTAGTATAACTTAACAAAAATTCCTGCTTCTGACTAAGCTAATGAACAACATTTTAAAACATTACAGAAAAAAAAAGAAGCCTAAATATATAAATTTTTCTGATCATAAGAAAAAAAAATCCCTGGACTAGACATAATCTTTATCAGATGAAAAAGGATTCCTACTATCACTATACAATCAAGCTCCTCCAACCTTGAATTCAGCAGAATTACAGCTGTATTACCATACTTCAGTTTATAAATTCTATATTTGTAGTATTTCCTTCAGCATTAAGGGTTTAGCTTACTTCAATGC
Organism: Nanger dama; assembly: GCA_917880005.1. NCBI lineage: Eukaryota > Metazoa > Chordata > Mammalia > Artiodactyla > Bovidae > Nanger > Nanger dama. The sequence continues at coordinate 4,002,085 of CAKJTW010000040.1, forward strand.
CTAAAGTATGGGCTACGAAATTCCAACATTTTTTTTTCTCAACATTTTAAACCCCATATATTAAAAAAACTACAGTTAGTCTTTGTGCTTTAATCTGATATAATTTAGACATTGAGGAAGAGACTGAATTGTTTCTCAAAACATACAATAGTCCAAAAACTCTCAATCCCAGTATTTTTACTGATCCAGTAGAAATTTTATGTTCTTGTCCAGAAACACATGAGAAAAGGTTGACTTTACCAAGCCAAAATACTTTGTAGCCTAAAATACAAATTATTTTTAAAAACTACAAATTTTCCTCTTATCCACAGGCTTCTCTAAAAGAATTCTCAGGAATAACCTATATATACTACTTTCTTAAAAAGAAGATAAGGACATCTAAGTGAGTATTAAATATACTACACACAAGCTTTGCTAGAACTTGGATACTTACAATCTCTTTTCCTTAGGGATATCAAAGGATGCAGCCATATTCATTAGGGTTGGCAGGCAGTGCAAATGATGGCTATGTGAATGAGGAAGAATTGTGTTTGCCTAAAACGAAAAACAGTATTTTATAAAAAGTTGAAAAAGAGTATTTTATGTTATAGATTATCCACAGATATAATGCCGAAGACTGAGATTTTTACTCATGAAGTTAATTACTTTCTAATACATACTTATTATTTTTATCTTATTTGCTTTCATCAAGGATGACATGTAACAAATACCAGGATACAGGCTCAGATTACATTAATAAAACTCTAAATTCCATAGATCCTTTATCATAACTTTAAATTACAATCTTAAGTGGTACCCAATTAAACTCAATTCTTAAATAATTAAAAAGGATGATAGGTCAAAACTTAGATGCAGTGCTATAATGTTAAAAGTAGAACTTAAAATGCTGGATACAATATCATAATTTGTGAGTTTAAAAGCTAGCTTCTCAAAAGAGGTTTGTCTCATAATTCCAACAATCTTTAAAATAATAAACTTGCCTTTTGCTTTCCTAACAAAACCCGCAATATTAATTCTTTCATAGATGGGCTTAACAGAGCAAGTGGCTAAATAACTTACTGATAAACAAGACAGTTATCATTAAACTGCTTAATTTTCTTTTCCTCACTCACAAAGCTGAACTTCTATATAGAAAAACCCTGGTGATGGAGGGGACCAAACACAAAACAAAAATAAACTGACAGTAATAACAAGCCATAACATAATTTCAAATGATTTGCCATAGAGTTGCTGCTGGTTACTTCTCCCTTAATTAGTTCAGAGGGGTTCTTTTTATTTAGCATTTTATTAACTAATGGGCTTCCCTGGTGGCTCAGACGGTAAAGAATACACTTGCAATGCAGGAGACCTGGTTCAATCTTGGGTTGGGAAGATCCCCTGGAGAAGGGAACGGCTACCCACGCCAGTATTCTGGCCTGGAGAATTCCATGGACAGAGGAGTCTGGCAGGCTACAGTCCATGGGGGTTGCAAAGAGTTGGACATGACTTAGCGACTTTCACACTTATTAACTAACAGACTTAGAAATAGAAATTTCTAACTTGTAAATGGTCAAAGTACTCTCACTACTTCATCTGCTAGATATTGAAAATGATCAGATCACTTGGCTAGCTCCTTGTTTCCTCAAGTTACTGATGTCATAAAACCATGTCCCCCAAAAGATTCCCATCTTTCAAAACAAACCTCAACTGACAAGTTTACAGAGAAGTACATGTTCAAATAAGGCCGTTATATTTAGATTTTTCCTTCACAAAGTTTTCTAAAATTTACTGTTATCAATTCAATCCCTAGCTGACTAAAGTAACATCTATAGTTTTGTAATTCTGTAATTTTTAGGTAGGAAGTCATTCTAAAGATTCTAAAGAAAGATATTTATGGACTCAAAATGTCAACATTGAAAGTGAATATTCAGTACTTTATATTTTTTCCATTCAAAAACTAGCCTATATATATATGATACAAGGTATCAAGGGCTCTTTGTAATGCAAAGATATATATCCAAATAAATGCAAACTTATGTTTTTGAGATAATGCAAAGTAACACTGTTAAAATAGCCTTGTTTCATAAATCAAAGCATTAATGTACAAAACATAATCAAAAGTTGTTAAACTTACCATATGTAAAAGTTCTCCTAAAAGGATGGTGGCTCTAACTGAGATATGGTCATCACTGTTTGTTATTACCTCAACCAAACCCTTTGAAAATAAAAAGAAAATATCATAGTTCCAAAATAGCATATATGAACACATCTATGTATCATGTTTGTTGCTCTGAAAGAACTGCTAGAGAAAATAAAATAGAAAAAGGTTTATAATTCTTACTTCTAAAAGTCCATTACGAATAAATGCTGAGAGTATCAGTGCCAAATAATTATCCATGAGGTCTGGCCTGGAAATAAATACAGCACAGAAAAATTTAAATCTTTTTCCATACACTAGAAAACTGAACATAACAATAGCAACTGTAATAAATCTGAATCTGAATTATTTCTGTACTTAAATTCTACCTGGATCTGGCACGATGAGGAAGAATAGTTTTTGCCTCAGCTGCTACAAAGCCATCTGAAAGCCTCCAACTGTCTTGGAATCTACCTGGATCTAACATAAATTTAGATAGTTAGAAGAAAATAATACATCAATGAAACACTTTAAATAACCATCAGCTAAACAGGCTATCCATGGACAGAAGAGCCTGGCAGGTTATACTCCATAGGGTCACAAAGGGTCAGACACGACTGAAGCAATTTAGCACAGCACAGCATACAACCAGGCTATAAATAATTTTAACTGTTTGCTAAAAAAAAAAAAAAAGACTCAAAAAGGCGCGCAGAAAAAAGTGATTTCTATAAATGAAGGGTTTACATGAATCTAACTTTAACTTTCTTCACTGAAGGGTTTAGAGTCATTTAGCTAAAATAAAATTTAAAAAATAAAATAATCTAATTTGAGAATTGCAAAAGGTTTCTTATTATCTCTTCTCTTCTTTTCTTGATCCATCCTTCTATTATTAATTTCACTGCTAAATTGGGAGTTAGGATGATGGAGAATAAATTAAAATTTCTTTTTAGAAATTCACCTGAGATTTTATTTTTATATTAATTTCATGCCACACATATGCAATAAGAAAAGAAAATGATATTCAATACTTATTTTAGCATTTTCCCTTGGAGAGACTCTGCCTCCATTAGGTAAGTCATTTAAAAATTACAATATATGAACAGTGAATGCACTTCAATACTTACCTACACTGAGCAGTGCTTCTATGAACTCTTCAGTCACAACAGGTAGAGGAAGACGAAATATATCATAAAGCACTTCAAGGAGACCTCGCTGAAAGTAAAAAAAAAAAAATACAGTTCATTTGTTTTTATGGAATAAATCTTCACCTAAAAATATTTAAATGTCCTATTCATAGATTTAAAAATTGGTAAAAACAGAACTACCATATTTTAGAAAACTACTGTATCTGCCTATACTAAAGTACTGAATTACTACATATACATGATATAACTTTTTCAATAAATCTTTTACTATCCCCATTGTAGACATGAAGAAATAGATTTAAAGGTTAAAAATAATTTGCCTAAGGTCATGGAGCTATAAATAAAATCAGGAGTCAAACTTCAGTCTGGCCAAACTCAAAAGAGCATGTTTTTTTCCTGAGTAAAAAGTCGACTGAATTGGAACCTTTATTTCCCTGCTTATAGATCTCTCCATCCTTAACTACATCCTTCCATGGTATAGATGCTTTTATTTATAGTTCACATTTTAAGCAAGGCACCTCTAGCTAATATTTATACTATTAATTAGAAACAGGGGGCGAGTTTTGTTCCTTTGAACATTAAAAGAAAAATGTAGAAGGGGAAAAGGAAGAACCTTATAAAGGGTTAATTTCTTTTCCTCTAATTTCAATCTGTTTTAGCTGTTTTATACAATTCTTATACATTAGTAATTAGAAAATGAAGTGTTAGTTACTCAGTTGTGTCTGACTCTCTGCAACCCCACAGACTGTAGCCCACCAGGCTCCTCTGCCCATGGAATTCTCCAGGCAAGAAAACTGGAGTGGGTTGTCATTTCCTTATCCAGGGGACCTTCCTCCTTATCCAGGGGACCTTCCCAACTCAGGGATAGAACCTGGGTCTCCTGCATTGCAGGCAAATTCTTTACCATCTGAGCCACCAGGAAAGCCCTAATAATTTAGGACTATGTCTAATAAATAAGCATATAAATACCCCAATTTTAATCAAAACCACTACTCATAACATAAAAAGTTAGAAGGCATAAGCTGCATAACTACTCTGCTTGCTTTTCCCTAAGTATAGTTTTCTGTATTGCTTGAAACTTTTACAATGAGAATGCTCCTGTGAAATGTCTATACTTTTTATTAATAAAGCGTAATTTCAAAGAAAGGCATAATCAATGTCATATTTTAATCTAATTTTAATACATCCATAGTTCCTAACAACAGCACTGTTTCAAATGATTCGTATTATTTTCCTTAGTGTTCAACTAAGTCATAAATATTTATTCCTGTATTTTTAAAATGTTCTGTGATACAGATTAACAATTCATGAGGAAAAACACCACCTGAAACTTTTCTCCAATTAATTTCCTCCACTCAAATTCCAGGGATGATACAGAGTAATTTTTACCTACCCTTATTTCCATATTTGGAATGCAAAGTACTCCAATTAGAGACTGAATCCCAGAGTTTCCAGGTTTACATAAATTAATAATACCTATGAAGGATAAAAAGAAAAAAAAGATCACTGATTTGAATTTCAAAAGATGTATTCATAATACAAAATGTGACATTTTTCTAAGCTAAACTACACTATTATTTGATCATCATAAGTGATAGTATATTTCAAACATATTCTGAATTTCCAACTAAGTAGAGATTATCAATAATTTTACCATTTAAATTACATCCAAAAAGGTTCTCAAGAAATTCTGGACTTCTTGGCAATAGAAATAAAAGCAAAAATATGGCTTTCTCTGGGTATATGCCCAGGAGTGGGATTGCTACAACATATGGTAGCTCTATTGATATTTTTAGTTTTTTAAGGAATCTTCATATGGTTCTCCAATAGTGGCTGTTTCAATTTACATTCCCAGTAACAGTGTAGGAGGGGTCCCTTTTCTCCACACCTTCTCTATATTTACTGCCTACAGATTTTTTTAACAATGCCATTCTGATCAGTGTTAGGTGATACCTCACTGTAGTTTTAATGTGCATTTCTTTTTCTCAGTGAACTCTGGGAGTTGGTGATGGACAGGGAGGCCTGGCGAGCTGCGATTCATGGGGTCGCAGAGAGTCGGACACAACTAAGTGACTGAACTGAACTGAACTAATGTTATTGAGCATTTTTTCATGTGCTTTTTGGCCATGTGTATGTCTTCTTTGGAGAAATGTTTATTTAGACCTTCCACTCATTTTTTTGATTAGTCATTTCATTTGGGTCTTTGATATTGAGTTGCATGAATCATTTATATATTTTGGAGATTAACCCCTTGGTCAGTTGCTTCATTTGCAAATATTTTCTCCCAGTCTGAGGGCTGCCTTTCTGTTTTGTTTGTGGTTCCCTTGGCTGTACAAAAGCTTTTAAGTTAAATTAGATCCACTTGTTTATTTGGGCTTTTTTTTTTTTTTTCCACTACTCTAGGAGAAATGAATAAAAAAATTTTTTTAAGATCAGGCTGTGATTTGGGTAAAAGGGTGTTCTGCCTATATTTTCCTCTAAGAGTTTTACAGTGTCTGGCCTTAGAAGTCTTTAATCCATTTTGAATTTATTTTTGTGTATGGTGTTAGAATGTTCTAATTTCATTCTTTTATATGTAGCTGTCCAGTTTCTCAGCACCAACCACTTACTGAAGAAACTATCTTTTCTCCACTGCATATTCTTGCCTCCTTTGTCGTAGATTAATTGGCCATAGGTGAGTGGGTTTATTTCTGCGCTTTCTATCCTTTTCTATTGATCTATATATTTCTGTGCCAATACCATACCATTTTGATAACTGTAGCTTTGTAGGATAGTCTGAAGTCAGGGAGACTAATTCCTCTAGCTCCATTTTTTCTTTCTCAAAATTGCTTTCACTATTCAGGGCCTTTTGTGTTTCCATACAAATTTTTGTTCTAGTTCTGAGAAAAATGACACTGGTAATTTTGATAGAGATTGCACTGAATCTGTAGATTGCTTTGGATAGCATAGTCATTTTCACAAACTAAGAACATGATATACCAAGAATATGTGGTACATATATACAATGGACTACTACTCAGCAATAAAAAAGAAAAAATAATGCCATTTGCAACAACGTGGATGAACCTGGAGACTGCCATGCTGAGTGAAGTAATTCAGACACAGAAAGACAGATATGATATTGCTTATATGTGGAATCTAAAGAAAAGGGGACAGGATACAAATGAACTTACAAAACAGAAGTAAAGTCATAGATGTAGAAAACAAACTTATGGTTACCAGGGGATGGAGGTGGGGATAAATTGGAAGACCAGGACTGACATATATACACTACTATGTGTAAAATAGATAACTAATAATAACCTACTGTATAGCTCAGGGAACACTGCTCAATACTTTGTAATGGCCTATTTGAGAAGAAAATATATTTTTAAGTGGATATATGTATAATTGATTCACTCTGCTGTACACCTGAACCTAACACAACATTGTAAATAAACTGTACTTCAATAAAAAAATTTTTACAAGAAAAGCAAAAATGAACAAATGAGACCTAATCAAATTTTTAAGCTTTTATATAGAAAGGAAACCATAAGCAAAATGAAAAGACAACTTACAGAATGGGAGAAAGTATTTGCAAACAATGCAACTGACAAGGGATTAACTTCCAAAATATCTAAACAGCTCATACAACACAGTAAACAAAAAAAAACCACAAAGCAATCTAATAAAAAAAGGGGAGGGGGAGACCTAAGTAGATATGTCTCCCAATAACACATGCAGATGGTCAACAGGCACACAAAAAGATGTTCGACATCACTAATTATTATTAGACAAATGCAAATCAAAACTACAATGAGGTATTACCTCACACCAGTCAGAATGTCCATCATTAAAAAGTCTACAAATAATAAACACAGGAGAGGCTGTGGAGCAACAGAAAGCCTCTCACACTATTGGCAGGAATGTAAATTAATGTAGCCATTACAGAAAATAGTATGGAGGTTTCCTGGGAAACTAAAAATAGAGTTAACATATGATCCTGGAATTCCACTCCTGAGCATATATATATCCAGAGAAAACTCTAATGTGAAAAGATACATCCACCCCAGTTTTCACTGCAGCACTATTTTAACAGTCAAGATACAGAAGCAACTTAAATGTCCATCAACAGACGAACAGATAAAGAAGATGTGGTATATATATAAAATGAAATATTATTCACCCATAATACGGAATAAAATAATGGCATATGTAGCAACACAGATGGAACTAGAGACTATCATCATACTAAGTCAAAGACAAATACCATACAATATCACTTATGCGTGGAATCTAAAATATGATACAAATGAACTTATTTATGGAAACATAGACAGACTTGCAAACAGAGAAAACAAACTTATGGTTACCAAGAGGGAAAAGAAGTGAGGAAGCAATAAATTAGGAGTTTGGGATTTATAGATACACAGTGCTATATATAAAATAAACAAGGTCCTACAGTAAAGGTATAGTACAGACAACTATATTCATTAAAACAAACCATAATGGAAAGAATATGAAAAGAACACACACACACACACATATATATATACACACACACACATATCTGAATCACTCTGCTATACACCAGAAGCACATTATAAATCAACTATATTTCAATAAGAAATTAAATTAAAGGAACACATCCCAAAACAAAATAAAGAAACAAAAGGAAAGGTATTTGGGACTACTATCTTGCTTATTAGGTATTTATAACATTCTACATTACACCTTAAGGTATGAAATTTTAGCTATGTATTCAACTAACATTCTTAAAATCTTTTTTAGTATAGATCATGTTCAAAATTTTTACTTAAATGCCTAGGTTATCATCAGCATGTTGACTTACAAAGGGTCAATTTTAATACTGTGTATTAAACCCCTCTTGGTTCTAATGATAACACATAAAAAAAGACCATGTTAACATATAAATGAGATGCTACAACAAGTTAACATTTGAAAAAATAGTCAAGTTTGTCTTATACGATATAAAGTAACACAGAGGAACGTACCTGCCCATGACCGGAATGTTGCTATGATTCCCATTTTACTGGCTAGAAACCTTGCTTCTCTGTCTTCTCTGTTGGGTGGGGTGGGGGGTGGAGTCAAAGAAATTAAATGTTTAAATAAAAAGTAAGTTTTCCCTATTACTGTATCAGAGTAACAGCTATCACTACTTAATATTTAAATATTTACATAGGAAATTAAAAATACATTAAAATAAAGATAAGATCTACCTCAAAGCAAATTACTCAATTATGTATTGATCATGCCTTCCCACATGTGAAACTCATGTTTTAAAACAAATTATAAATACTGGTTTTCTGAGTTCTACTTTTCCTGCTCTTTCTGAAAACTATTCTTAGATAGCTCACTAACACTTGTAAGCATTGGCAACACCACCAGCCTGCTTAAGAAGCATCTGTCGAAAGACTACCCTTTAGCAAAGAAAATTATCAGATAAACCTCTTCCTGTTACTACATGTGTTCTCTTTACTTCAAATGTCTTGTCCCAAACTTATCTGAAGCCGTATATTCACTGGCATTATTAAATAATTAGGCATTATTACTCATTTACTTCTAAGTTCATTCAGGTTGTTAGCAGAATCCACTCTTGCTGTTGTACAACTGAGGTTTCAGTTTTCTGTCAGCTGGGGCCTACTACCAACTACTTTCTTCTTTTGTAACTGGTATCCAATCATCTCACTTGTTTCTTTCTATGTAATAGTTTATGACAATCAATTAACCAAAAGAACTATTTACATTGTTAAACACTGTTTATGTATGGCACGTGGCCAGTTTTACTTAATTAGCAATCATGTACTTTTATGTTACCTCAACCATCTCTACCCTGTCAACAGCCCATTTCTTTTCCGTGCCATATTTTTCACTTTTCTAATAAAGTTCTTAACAGTTTGAGAATACAAAAATCTACAGAGTCGGTAAGGGAAAAAAACATAAAGAGTAAAGAACAATGAAAGAAAATCAAATTAAAGAATGGTAAGCAAGCAGTTTATAAAAGTGGAACAAAATCGTTAAAAATATCCCACCACACACATACAGACCAACCACACTGAGCTCTGCTGTACTAATAATCAACATGAGACTGTAACAAAAACTGAAATGGGGACATGGGGTGGTGGAAGAAATGAGAATTAGATAACTGCGTGACTAAACTTTTGGTGCTCCTTATCTTAAAAATGTTTGTGACACACTTGTATTGACTGCCTGGTAACCCATTCTCTAACCTATTCAATAAATTGATAGTTTTATTGAAAAACAAAAACAAAAACAAAAACAAAAACAACCCATCCATTTCCTTATGCCCTAGCCATAATGTACCCATGCTACAGAAACTGCCCATACTCCAGAAACTTAAGGAAAGAAAAGTATTGAACCAAACAGGAAAGATAGGCTTTTGGTGGAATATACTCTCCACCCAACCACAACTCTAAGTACCCTGGTTCATTTCTTATTTATCCTGGTAGGCAAAATTCTAAAAATACCCCTGTCTTCTCAAGACTGCAGGTCTTAATCCCTGGATCCCTATGAATATGGTATCACTGCCACAACTGTGATTATGTTTATATCATACAGCCCAACAGACCTTAAGATACGGAGATCATCTGGTAGGCTTGATCTGGAGAGCTTTCTCTAGCTGGAGGGAGAAGAGGAAGTCAGAGAGAGACTCAAAGCACAAAGATTCAAGGAATTTCTGTTGTGTTTGAAGATGGAGAGTGCCATGTGCCAAGTCAAAAGGTGGCCTTTAGAATCTGAGAGAAGGCCCCAGTTGACATCAAGAAAAGAGGAACTTCAGTTGTACAAGAGCAAGGAATGAATTCTGCCAATAATCTGAGTGACCTTAGAGATAAATGGATTCTTCACTAAAACCTCTAGATAAGAACCATGCCAGACCTCTAACCTACTGAATTGTGAATAAACTGATGCTATTTTAAACCATTATATTTATAATGGTTTGTCATACAGCAATAGAAAATGGATACATTCTTCATCAGTAAGGAGAATGCCCAAGTGTCATAGGGAGCCAAGAAAGAAAGAGGCTGAAGAATCTCAGTTCATAACTTAGCAAAAATAGTCTGAGAAGTCTTAACTAGAGAACAACTATTCTTAATTTCTTAGCTCAGGAAATGATGTTAGTAAGCATGCAATGCATCCACAGTGATGGAGGTATTTCAAGATATGAAACCGCTATTTTTAATTCTGGAGAAAAATGAAAAACAACAAAAATATGCCCATTTACAATGTTCCCAAACTTAGTGGAGGAATTTAAAAAACATGTATATCTGCAATTCAAAAAACCTACTATGCGACACCTGATAGCATATTTATTGGAACTGTGTCATTGGCAAAACTCCACAGATAAATGTATTATTTGACCTCTAAATCAATTTAAATATAACTATTCCAGCATTCCTAGTGAACACGTGCTTTTCCCTCCCAAAAGACTCTGAAAAATCATCCTACGTCATTTCTGGAAAATAATCTTTATCTCCTTTTATTTCCTTATTAACCTTACCCTCAAAATTCTACATGGCTTATCTTTCTGCATACTCAATTTAAGGCAGCTCTTCATTCTACTCTTATTATTTGATTCTTTTAGTCTTTCAATGTAATTATGCTAAAAATATGTACAATGGTGCTGGAGAAGACTCTTGAGAGTCCCTTGGGCAGCAACATCAAACCAGTTAGTCCTAAAGGAAATCAATCCTGAATATTCATTGGAAGGACTGATGCTGAAGCTGATGTTCCAATATTTCAGTCACCTGATGCAAAGAGCCAACTCACTGAAAAAGTCCCTGATGCTGGAAAAGACTGAGGGCAAGAGGAGAAGGGGGCAACAGAGCATGAGATGGTTGGGTAGCATCATCAACTCAATGGACATGATGAATTTGAGCAAACTTCGGGAGACAGTGAAGGACAGGGAAGCCTGGCATGCTGCAGTCCATGGAGTCTCAAAGAGTCAGACATGACTTAGTAACTGAACAACAACAAATGTACAAAAGAGAAATGATTAAAGGTCTAGGTTTCTACTGCCACCTACCTTAGATTATTAAAATAAGAAACTAATTTCAAGTCTTTAAATTTCCCAAAAGCTTACTTTAATTTTTAAGCCACAATTAGGAGAGAACTACAATATAACTCCATGAAATAGGAAATTTACTTAAACTCATTTTGCTCTGGCTTGACATACAAATCAGGCAAATCTAAAAGTTTTAACAGCAACACACATGGTACTCACTTTAGCTGTCCTTCAGCTGTATCTGGACTATGTCTGTAGTGAAAATCGGTATAGGGTGCTAAAATTCGCTAATAAAAGGAAAAAGCAAGAAAAAGAAAAGAATCCTTATAAAATGCACTCTTCCTTTAACAAGCTAAAATTCATCCAACTTCTCTGTATCTCTAATAATCCCAACTAGAGCTTATATGAAGAGCTTATTTCTTCAAACTCATCATCAAGGAATATATTTGAGTGATTTTTTTAATGTACAGTTTTTGAACTTATAAATTGACAGGTATTGTACCTATTAAACAGTGCACAAATCACGAATGTGAGGTTTGATGGATTTTTCTCAAACTAAACATACTCACTGTAACTAGAATCCTCAAAGCCTCCTTCTTCTCCCCTCAAGATGACTACACAGATTTCTAACACTATGAGTTAGTGTTGCTTATTTTGAACATTATTTAAATATCTTTATTTTATAAATTCCATTCTTTTTGTTGCTAGTATAAAGAAATCCAAATTATTTTTGTCTATTGGCCTTTGTATTTAGCAACCTTGTTAATAAGCTCATGTATTTCAGAACTTAAACTAACTATAATTCATTTACCTCACCCCCTGCTCTGCACTGATTACATTATTGTGGTCTGAATTTTATTTTAAAATACTTAAGAAATTACAAATACTGCTTTTGACAATGAGTAGTTATTTTATTTTAAAATACTTAAGAAATTACAAATACTGCTTTTGACAATGAGTAGTCTTTTATATTTAGTCATATGTGTACCTTTTTTGCCACCCTTCATTCTTTCTTGCATTTTCTTGTCTCAGATCATTTTCGTTCTGACTAAGGAGTCCCTTATTGGAGAAGGAAATGGCAACCCACTCCAGTGTTCTTGCCTGGAGAATCCTAGGGACGGGGGAGCCTGGTGGGCTGCCGTCTATGGGGTTGCACAGAGTCAGACACCACTGAAGTGACGCAGCAGCAAGGAGTCCCTTTAACCTTCCTCACTGTCTCATTTTTTAAATAACAATAAATACTTATTATCTCACATAGCTTCTGTGAGTCAGGACTCTAGAAGAATTTAGCTGTGCAGTTATGACTCAGGGTCCATCATAACATCGCAGTAAAAATATTGGTCAGGGGTACAGTCATCTCAAGGCTTGACTAAAGCTGTAGAATCAGCTGCAAGATGGTTCACTCACTACATGCAAATTGTTATCAACAGGGCTGAGTTCCTTCTCATGTGTGCCTCATTATAGGCTGGATCACTATCTTCATGACATAAAGGCAAGGAATCCAAGAAAGAATCGTGTTTCTTTAGATTTCCTTGGGTCTTTTTATGTTAGTCTAAAAAAATCTTTATTTTACCTTTGTTTTTGAAAGACATTTTCTCTGGGGTAGGTGGCGTTATTTTCTTTTGCATTCTAAAGATGTCATTCTACTGTCTTCTGGGTTCTACTGTTTCTGTTGGGAAATCAGCTGTCAGATTTGTTCCTTTGAAAGCAGTCTTTTTTCTCAAGCTGATTTTAAGATTTTTAGTTATCTTGGTTTTCACCAATCTTACCATGATGTGCCTAGTGAGTTGTTTTCTTTATATTATCTTGAGTTTTCTGAGCTTTATGAAGTTTCACCAGTTTTAAAAACAAAGTTTTGAGCACAGTTTCTTTGGATATTTGTTTCTGCTTTTTCTCTCTCTCTTCTCCAAAGACAACAATTATGTTTTATCCCTTTTGTTCTGTTCATTTTCTTCCTATTACCCACCTGCAAATGCTTTGATTTTTGACTTCTCTTTCCGTTTACTAATGACACCTTCTTGTCCAAAATGAGTTTTTAATTTCATCTAGTTCAGAATTTCAGGTATTATATTTTTGATACTAGCTTCATTTGATTTATTTTTCACATTTCAATTAGAAGGTGAAATTCTCCATTATTCATCTATTTTCTTTTTTTCCATCATCTGTGGATATGCGTCTATGGAATTCCTTTTGAGTTTTCCATTACACAGTCATAACCTCTTGCATGTATCCTTTTTATTTACATAGTCAAATTTCTGACTGAATGATGGACGCTGTAAATTTGATTAAAGGTTCCAAGTGATGTTATCTCCATTAGAGACGGTTCATCCTTTCCTCTGTAGTCAGGTCAATTAAAGGGAGTGATCAGTTTATTCTAATCCCCGAGTTAAACTGAAACAACACTGCAATTTTGTTGAGAATGGACCTCTAAAACTGTAAATAGAGATTTTAGCAAACTTTTTTTTCTCTTCAGCAGTGAGAGACTGGGTATTTTTCTACATACGGTCATAAGTTTTGAACTTAAATCTTTAAATACTCATCCAGAATTGCTTCAGAATTTGGAACATGTAAGAACAGGAAAAAGTTATCAAATTAGAGTGAAAATTTATAAAAATATAATTAATAAAAATGGGGACAAGATTCTCTTTAACAGCAGACTTTAGGATGAAGTTAATGATAAAGTAGAAGATAATACTTTGGCCACCTCACGCGAAGAGTTGACTCACTGGAAAAGACTGATGCTGCGAGGGATTGGGGGCAGGAGGAGAAGGGGACGACAGAGGATGAGATGGCTGGATGGCATCACTGACTCGATGCACATGAGTTTGGGTGAACTCCGGGAGTTGGTGATGGACAGGGAAGCCTGGCATGCTGCGATTCATGGGGTCGCAAAGAGCTGGACATGACTGAGCGACTGAACTGAACTGAATGATAATTAATGATTTAATATCCAAGGCAATCAGTATTTACTGAATATTAATTATGGGTCAAGTAGTAACTAAAACATTTATGTAGATTAGAATGAATATATGTAAAACACTTGGAAATATTACCTAACTTATTATAAGCTTTATAAGAATGCTAGTTGCTATTACTATTACCATTATTATTTTAGTATTTATTCTTCATAATAATTAAATTAAAAGCCATGACTTTTATTTTACCTAGTGAAAAATGGATCCAAAAGAGGCTAATAACTTGCCCCACATTATAAAGCTGCTGCTGCTCCTGCTGCTAAGTCGCTTCAGTCGTGTCCGACTCTGTGTGACCTCATAAAGCTAGTAGGTTATAGAACAAAAAAATCAAAACCAGATCTGTAAAGCCTGAAGTCTATGCTCTCAATCACTATGCTGCATCAGGGGAATCTTGTTAAAGAAAAAGAACTAACATTTGTAAAAAACCAAGAAAGATGCAAAGATGGTAGTGTACTTAAAAGTCCACCATATTCTTTGAGGATTTTTTTCATATACAGAAAGGCTTTGCTAATCTGCTGTACGATATACAGGTAAAGGAAAAAAAAACAGGTCTATACACATCTTTCTTTATTGTGATCATCTCTCCAATCTTAAAAGCAGTTTCCCCACTTGATAAAGAAAACACTTAAAGCAAAATACACTGTGAAATATCAAAAATACCAGCTCATTCCCACAGGATGCCCATGAATAATGTATTTAAGAACATTTATTAAGGAGATAATTGTACTGAAATTTGTTAATGATACAAGCTAATGTCAATTTTATAATATCAAAATATTTCTAGTAGCCCTAATAAAACCAGAACCTATAACATTTAAGACAAGTTTCATAAAATGATCTAAACAGGCAAAGTAGGGAACAATAAATGTTTCATAATTTGCATAATTTCACACCCAAATACAAACATAGTAAGCTTACTCTGAATAATATCTGCAATGGACAACAATGTAATATTGAATATATTCACACAAATAAACTATAAGAATAGTCTGTGGGAATTCTCTGGTGGTTCAGAGGTTAGGACTCTGCACTCTACAGCCAAGGGCCCAGGTTCAATCCCTGGCCAGGGAACTAAGATTCCACAAGCTACAAGGCAAGGCCAAAAATGACGGGAGGAGAAAAAAAAAGAACATAGCTTGTGATAATTTTATTCCAAACTCTACTACACAGTTTATTATAGAAAAATAGCTTTACTATTTTAGACCAACTGAAAAAACAACACTGAATTAGTAAAAGCAGAAAAACAATAGTGTGTTTTTTAAAAAGATATTTATTCTATTTATTTCAATTGTATATGGCCATTAGCTACCAACAAGTGCTCCCAAGTTCAGAAAGTTTTAGCATGGTTTAATAAATAAATAGTACATAATTAGCAGGAACTATTCCCACACAATTAACACACTACAGCCCTTAAAAAGAAATTGTCTTCTTAAATAAACAGGTAAATGTCTATGAAATCTTAACTGTGCTCAAATTTGCTCAGTCAAGCTTTCACAGATAATAAAAAAATGAATAAACTTCACATGTTGATGAAATATTCTTGAGAATTCTTTCAATTCAATCCAAATTAAATGAGTGATAAAATATTGCTGGAATAAGCCAAGCTTATTAGTTAATTTAAGTTTAATAATTAATGCTGTGCTGCATCTATTAACTTTAAAATTTCAAATAAAATTTCAAAGTAAAAGTATGTAATTAAAGTCATACTTTAAAACTGCAAGAGAATATTAAAGATCCTACCTCTAATTCGACATCAGCTCGTACATACTGTCGGGTCTTTGGATGATTAAGAAGGTGCAAAATTGTAGTAATGAGAGCCTCATTTATTCGACTTAATTGGCAATCAATCACATTTTTCAAGATGGTGTTCAGTCCACCTCGAAGGGCAACCACCTCTGGATTCTGAAGTGCTGAAATAAAGAAGAAAAACTTAACATATTATATAGGGGATAATTAATAAATAATCAGAAATCTGGGATTTTAAAACTGAGCTTTCTGACTGAAAAAACTTTCTACTTACTATTCAGTAAAACATGGACAAAACTATTCAGTAAAACATGGACACAATTTTTTTTCTTATTGTCTTCTGAATTGTTTTTTCATATCTTTGTCCATGTTGTACTGAATAGTTCTTTCCTGTCAACTGCCAATTCTTTATATAGGGGAAAGATAAGCCCTTTATCTGTTTCAAATCTTTTCTAATTTAATTTTAGATTTTAAGCTCAGAAATTCCTCCCTTACTTCAAAGATCAGGCATTCTCTTTGTATGCACACACAAACCTGTGTGCTTTAACTGAATTCATGGTTAACATTATCAGTTTTAAATCTCTCAGGAAATAGACTCTGGTTTAATATTGGTAAACTCAATTTTTTTCAAATGTTTATTCTATTATCCCAGCATGCTTTCTGAAGTTTTCTATGTGATAAGGGTAAGCAACTATTGACTCTCTTTTCATTTTTTCTCTCCTAATAACCTAGCTTAAGATTTTTGAAATACATGTGGAAAAAAATCCCTTCCCTTCCATTTATTATTTTTCAAAAATGTTCTCATAGTAGCATCTTAATTATTTCACTTTATGTAGGTGTTTATATATTTAAAATGTTACTTTCATTTTAAAAATTACTAAATTTACACATTTTTAATGCTCTCAATTTGATTACATGAGAATTATCTGTTCTTTGAAACAATATTTTAAGATAGAAGTGAATGAGTCTTCTTTGGAGGCAATTAATTCATCAAGTACTTCTATGGTTTGTGATCCATCATGTGTTCTACTCTGAGTCAACTGGAAATTAAAATCTTTGAAAATCCATTCATTTCAATAAGATTTTCAATTATATAAAAAGTTTATCTCATACTTTTCAAAACTCCTATTACATTCTCTTCCTTATCCTATTAACCTTTTCTTTCTCTGACCTTTGCATTTTTCAAACAGTAGTGTATGTTTGCCTATCTGTGTATCTAAAATGATAGTGTCTGTGTATCATTTTCTTCTTCCAATTAACACAGATTAGATTAAATAATCTATCCTGTTCACTAAGACTGAAAATCATTATTGCTTTCCTCTTATCTTAAAATTCATTTTTTTCTTCCTTTTTTATTTCTTGGGTTCACTCACTATTTTCATTATGTTTTGCATAATTATAAAAGTATCTTCTAATGAAGAGTTAACTTGAGTATATGACTTTCCAGGAATCCCACTTATTGATAGGGGTAGTCAAATTTTCATGATTTTTAAAATTTCCTTGATCAAATTTCTACTTCCTCTTTAAACCAATAGGTATTGTGGACAGTATTTTTGGACTCTCCAATAAAAGGCTTGACTCTTCTGTTCCTTTAAATTTTGTAATTAATTTATTTATCTAGAGTGAATGTAACCTATACCATTTCGGTGGGGAAAAATATGATCTTCTCTTGTCATTTAAAATTATATTATTTTAAACTTTTTTATATTATTTTATAATATTTTATATTATTTTAAACTTTTGAACTTTAAAATACTTGATTAGCCATGCATTTCTTTGAGAATTACTTATTTATCCTACTGATCTGTATATAAGTAAGTTCTTTACCTATCATGTTTGTTATATTTATTTTTTCTTTGTTCTGGCATGGCATGTTTTCTTATCTCTTTATAATAAAATCTACAGCTGATGAAATGTTTGATTTCTTTTGATAATTCAAAACTCTCTTTCCTTACAATAAGAAAGAAGTCATCCATTTTTCTCCCCATATTTTCCACACTTAACTCTTTAATCCTATATTTAGAATTCTTTTTTTAATGCATAGGGAATTGTTTTTCATTCACATCAAGATACACAGTGTGGTTAACTAATGTCTGAGAATCACACTTTTTAATGTCTGAGAATCACACTTTAAGAGATTTTATTCTAATTACTGGAATTTGGACAATTCCTTTATCTTAAATTTCATGATGAGTAGAACTTCTAAAATTTGTAAAGTTTAAATGTCTCTTTAAAATAATCTGTTTAAACAGCAAGTCCACTACTTCCCTATCAGGACTGTCCTATTTTTTCATATTCTTGTTTTTAACCAACACCTAAAGAATTTGCATTAAAAATGTTATATATTCTTTCTAAAATATTGTATATTTATTACTCAAAGAATAATTCTGACCTAGTTCACAGATAATGGCAATGCATGCTCGAACCATTCTGTCTCTTTCTTGAAGTCCATCATTTCCAACTGCTATTAATGAGTTGGCCACAGAGCTAGGAAACAAGGGAAGCATTCACAGTAATCATCTGTAACAGAAAGAAATCAGAAAAAGAAATTATTTCCTAATACATTTTTGAAACCTATCTTGTTCAGACAGAAACGTTAAGACCACAGAATATTTTTAAGACCAAAGCATCAATTTTAATCTTCTGCTTCATATGAACATGTCAAAGGATACAACAGATATTTGATACAATAAATGTTAATCATTACAATGGAAAACAGTGTTGGCTTTTTTCCTGTAATAGTCCAGACTATAAATTAGTTGACTAACAAGATATAATCTTTCAGAGACTCTAAATTCCTCCAGAATAGGAGCTCTAGAATAACTAGAAGAGAAAAGGAGCTTTTGTTGTTGTTTTTCAATCACTAAGTCTTGTCTGACTCTTTGCAACCCTATGAATTGCAGCATGCCAGGCTCCCCATGAACAGAATGAAAAAAAAAAATGAACAAAAAAACCCACAAAAGCTTAATTCTATTTTAAACAACTTTTCAGTAACGAGACAAACTAAACCAGTGGTGACAATAGCTGTCAACATACTTCTGTATTATTATATTCCTGACCCTTTCTTCATATATAATCACCATTCCATCCTATCCATTTACCTCATTAACCCAATTCTCTTCACTTTCAAACTCTGATCTGGGCCCTCATTCTTTCTTATTTTGACTGCAGTAAAATGAAACATAATAATCCCCCATCTCTAACTATCATTTGTTGCTATACTGAAAGCCAAAGTTTAATAATCCATGATCTATTTTAAGTCCTCGTTTTCTTTCAGATTGTTGTGGCGACTGCTCTCAGCTCTTAGAGGCCACCCTTAGATCCTGGTCATGGGGAGCTCACTCATGATTATTTGCTATTTCAGAGCAAGGCATTAGTTTTGTTCTGACTAAGGAGTCCCTTATTGGAGAAGGAAATGGCAACCCACTCCAGTGTTCTTGCCTGGAGAACCCTAGGGACGGGGGAGCCTGGTGGGCTGCCGTCTATGGGGTTGACAGGTTGGCAGGAATCCCTCCATAATCTATTTCTAATATTTCAAAAACTGTGCTGGAAACATTATACCTCTGATGATAAAAACTTTTGTTGAATCTCACTTTAAATGAAAAGTTTAATTGGCAATAACATTTGGAATACTGAAAACAGATAACATATATCTTCCATTTGGAAAACAAGGAAAAATTATGTAGTTATTACTGTTTAGTAAATAAAAGACTATTTGTTAGATGAAGTATTTCAAAATAACAGGTCCTTAGAGTGGGAGTAGATGAAAATGTTTTCTTCAGTTTGGGTGGTAATAAATATTGGGGATAATCAACCTGTCCTAGATTTAACTATATTCAGAATTCTTCTGAAAAATAAGACTTGTATCATGACACAATTGGAGGATCCAATATAACTAAATTAATATCCAGTTAGGTCCTTTAGAGATTCAAAGGAAAGATCTATGTTGGGTAGAGTACTTGTAAATGTATGACAAGGTTCATATGAAATTACAGAATACTGCTCCATGACATAAAATATATAAATATCCAATATTTTAAAATCTATAAAAACTTCCACATTTGTTTCTAAACAGTATCCTTCATTAATTAAAAATGTTGGAGAAGAAAGGAAAAAGGTGTAAGAAACTGATCTTTCTGGGTGAGAAAATTCTCATATCCTATGACTATAATTTGTATTTTAATACTTACTGATCTATTATTACACTTATGAGGACTGTAAGACGTATGCAACATATTCTAAAAAGAGCTGGCTAGAAGCCAGGCCAACTGGCTTTCAGGGCCAAATCTAACATTAATAAACTGTTGCCTTGGGAAATCAATCCTCTTGATGCATATGATCTGATGATTTCTAGAATTTCAAGTATTAAATTCTAATCTATGAATCTCAAATGGGTATCTGTAATTTAAAAGTTTTTACAGATGAAACCATTCTTATTTTCCAGGAAAAATATATGCAAAGAAACTCTTAAATTCTGTGTAAATTGGAGGATGTTTTCCTTACAAATCAATGAGCAATCAGTGAGGGAAAAGTCATTCAATTTAATATCTGTTGAAATAAAAGTTTAATCATCTCTTGATAGAACAGATATATATATATGTAACAAATATAAGATCATAAGTATGTAATAAATTTGTAGAACTGTTAGAAATTACAGAAACACTGACTTTTCTAGGGGAAATATTTAAAATTTCATCTAAGACTGTAAGATGAATATAATGTAGAAAGGGGTGGAAATGAAAAGAGCAAGACACAAGCAATGATCATAGCAGTGGTGAAAGGCAGCTTGTCTAAAGCTAATGGCATAATGAGATAGGTCATAGTAACTGGTTGGCCAAAAGTGAGCTCTGAATGTCAAGATAAGCAGGTTGTGCTTAATACCAAAAGGACTCATGAGCCAGTGCAGGTTTGGAAATTTGGAGAACTGGGTTTTTCACTCTGGTTTAGCCAATATCTTGCTGTGTATCAAGGGCAAGTGATTCCTTTAACTCAACTCAACTATTAAAAACAAATGTGTGATATATTAAATTCATGAATGTTCAATGTGAAAGTCGCTCGGTTGCGTCCGACTCTTAATTCTCCAGGCCAGAAAACTGGAGTGGGTAGCCTTTCCCTTCTCTAGGGGATCTTCCCACCCCAGGAATCAAACCCAGCTCCTGCATTGCAGGGAGATTCTTTGCCAGCTGAGCCACAAGGGAAGCCCAGTAAATTTATACTGCATGAATAAAGAAATGATGTATGAGTAATAGCCTAATTAGGCAGGAAGTAAGAGCTTCCCTGCTAGTTCAGTTGGTAAAGAATCCCCCTGCAATGCAGGAGACCTCCTACAATGCAGGAGACCTGGCTTTGATCCTTGGGTCAAGAAGATCCCTAGAGAAGGAAATGGTAACCCACTCCAGTATTCTTACCTGGGAAATCCCAATGGACAGAGTCGCCTGGTAGAGTACAGTCCACGGATTCACAAGAGTCAGATAGGACTTAGTGACTAACCTACCACCAAGAAGAATTTAAATTGGATAAAGAGTAGCAAGGGCTGCTCAGTGGGAAAATAATAATAGAAAATGAGAGCAGTAAGAATCAGGAAGGATTACCTGGATTAGAGAGAGGAAAAAAAAATTAAACACATTGAAAACAAACCAACAAACAAAAAAAATTCCCTAAATGAATGAAACAGGTGAAAAAGAAGAAAAAGTACCATGAGTATTCTGAATTATTCATAAAGCAAGTTATCCAAAAGCAAGAGGTGTTTTTATTTTCCTTTAAAATACAAAAGATTAATTGTTTAGTCACTAAATCGTGTCTGACTCTCTGTGACCCCATGGACTGTAGCCTGGCAGGTTCCTCTGTCCACGGGATTTCCCAGGCAAGAATACTGGGGTGGGTTGTCATTTCCTTCTCCGGGGATCTTCCTGACCCGAGGACTGAACACAAGTCTCTGGCACTGGCAAGCCCTATAAAACATTAATACTTTCAATGAAAATTTAAAAACTGTTCTAAATGCATACAAAAACCCACAGTTGACCTAGCAATTATATTATTATCATTAATTTCTACTAACTCAGTGGTCAAGATGTTGCTGCAGAAAAGAAATATATGCTTTGACTGTTAAAAGTATTAGTGAAATTATAGTTCCTCTGGCCGATAGAGGCCACTGTTGATTCAGCAAGCATGCTTTCCCTTTTAAACTAACTGCTTTTAGCTAAACCAAGGAGCCCTGCGACACAACTCTTGCTTTAAGCCTGTTTTTACCACCAGGTACAAGCAATTTTCTTGCCCTTAGATCCACAAATGATATGTGCCTCAAATTACTCTGTTCTTTAAAAGATAACAAAATTATATTTTTGTTATGGCATTACTAAATTGCTTCAAGGGTCTGTTTATTTTTATTGTGCTATTTACAGATTAAATGGTAACTTACATAAAACATTGAACAAAACTGAAAGAAAGTATTTAGTGAATAATTCAAAGAAGCTGAATTGAATCCATTTGGGTTTGTTTTTCCACCTCAATGCAGTTTCTAAGGCAGCAACTCTCAAATTGTGGTACAGAAAACTGACAGTCCCCAAAATATTTTCAGAGATTCTGCAAAGTCAAAACTATTTTCATAGTAATTCAAAGATATTGTCTTTTATACTCTCATAAGTACATATGGAATTTTTCCAGAGGCTTCAATGCATGTGAAATCACAAGAGATTGAATATAGAAGCAAATATGACAATCCAGCTATCTTCTATCAGGACAAACACTACAGAAATTTGTATAAATCTAAAATAATGCCGCTCTAGTCATTAATTTTCTTTTGAAAAATAGTTATTTTAATAAAAATGTTATTTTTGTTTACTTATAGTTTATTTTTAATATGTTAATATATCTTTAAATTTCTCACTTTAAATTCCTAGTAAGTAAATACTGACATATATATATCTCAAATAACCAAAGAGTTATTCTAGGTTTTTCAGAAACAGATTTTGTTTTATTACCTTGAATTCTCAAAATTACTGCAGTAGGAAAGACTGTATGAGTAAGTAAGGAAACATAAATCTAATTTTTAAATTTAAATATGAAGAGTCAAATCATGATGCCAACGTAACAATTTTTACCCTATAACAAACATTTTTAATCTATCTCCAATATCACTCTTAACTAGAACTACAAGTTTCTTTGAAGACAATTCATCCATTTGCTTCTTCCTTACTATGCTCACCTGTGGGTACTATTACTAAACATAAGCTGGACAACTGGAAGAAAAAGGAAAAAGAGGGGATCAAGTTAATGCACAAACTCAGCATTCTGCAATTCTGGAACATGTGCTGAATTCAAAAGTAGGGAAAGAGGAGAAGAGCTGAAAAATGTTAACTGCTAATTTTAGATATTTTTACATTAAAACAAACATATACTGCACAAGTCTTATGAATTTTTAAGGTGAAACATGATACTTAAGAATGAAAGATGATAAAATTCTTACATGAGCCGTACTCTAACCAAATTAACTCTCAATTCAGTCTATTCCTCTGCCATTAGGGTATCACATTAACAATTAACAAAAAAACTCTTGGAAAACCTATCATTAGAAGCATTATGGATTATCCTCAACATCTTCTGCAAGAGTTTAGATTTTGACCTTTTATTTTGTACAATGGCCTTAACTGTTTATTGCAACTGTATACTGATGTATCCAAATTCATCTTCAAAACAACCAGCTGGCGATTCCTTTTTTAAACACAGGTATATAATTAAGACAAAATGGGGATGCCACACAAGTAATCCTCTTTTTCCAATAACATATCAAAGCAGTAATTTCTTTATATGTCTAATAAAGGAAGAAATATTCTTTACAATGGAGATTTTATTAAAAAATACTGTCCCAGCTATACCCAATCACATAGAATAATTACACAGAATATCTATACTTACCTTGAAGTTTAATAGACCTACTTAACGCCTATCATTTCAACAAAATAAAAACGTTTAATGAGAATTCAGTCTAAATTTTAATAGATTTCATAAGACAGTCTAAATCTAAAACTGTAAAATGTATAACATGAAAACCATAAATCTGCTTTTACTCTCAGACATGGAGCCTACCTTTCTGACTAATCGAAGTGCTTGTGTTCTCTCTACCTCGTTGCTCTGCTGTATGTCAATGCACCTAAAGAATATATAAAATATTATTGATAAAAATCTTATTAAATTTTTGTATAATACAGACAGACCCATGTTCATGTCAATACAGTATTTTTAAATGTTAATATATGTAATTTTTCAGTACCAGCAGATATTTAATATCTCCAGTGATAAATACTTGTTATAAATCAAAACTATTTCATTTAAAACTCCAAGAATATAAGTAATTTACAGAATTACATACATCTATACAGAAATAATAAACATATTTATAAAGCAAAATATCAGAAATCTACTGAAAAAGATATTCACCTATCTTTGATAAAAGTTCACAGATATTTTTAATAATTGTGAAGGAAAAATATTTCAAGCCTATGTTTTAATTGTGATTTTAACCACAGCCTAAATTTTGCATGTTATGACTATGTTAAAAGTCTTACATTAGTCATAATAACTATATTTTACTAAAGTATAATTTGAAATGTGAAAGTACTTCAAAAATTAATGCTCAAATATGACTTAACTGACATATCTCTGTAAAGTTCATTAAATTATTCAATTTCTAAAGAACTTTGGTTTATATGGCAGAATAATTCATTCTTACTCATATTTAGACAGTTCACTATTCTAATCAATATTTTATCTATTGATAAATAGATAACTTGCTATTCAAAAAGCATTTCTGCTATCTGAATATAATTAATCTAAAACTATTTTATCAAAAAGTAAATAGACACAGGATTCTATTTCTGGCCACAAAGATCTGAACAATCCTCCTGCCAAAAATAACTATAAAGGTTAAATATGTTACTTTATAAAGCAACTGTGAAAAGGCAATGGATAATAATCCCTGGAAAAAGCACAAGCTCCATATTCACTCGGGTTTTGTACCTGGGGACACTTGTCAATTTCCAGTTTTAAGTGAATAGAGTCCTAAAAAGAATACCAAAAATCTTGCTGTACTGTGTAGAGAGACTGAACTGGCACAGCCAAAGTGGCTGAGACTTGACGGGGAAAAAATCTCAGAGAAAAGAAAACATAAGAGTAAGCAAGAATTTGCATGCAATCTTCTTTCCAAGACATTTGCCTATTTCTATGTTGTGCAAATGCAGGGTTAAAGTCCAAAAACCAAGCAAAAAGCTACAGCTGAGCAGACAGATAACTGAGTAGAAATTTTAGCAGCTATATAATACTGTAAGAAACATGTTAGGGCTCGAGGCTGATCAAGATGAAGAGGTTCTGCTAAATATTCACATTTTCACTTGAGATTCTCAATAGACACTTCCTAGCCAAGGCAAGGGAAAAAACAAATTTTAACAGAATCAGTGTAATAAATCAACACTCCAGAATAAAGCATAAGTCTATAAATAACATGATCCAAGAGCCAAAAAATTTTAATATACAATGTTCACATCCTATCACGTAATAATATGAAATATGCTTTAAGACAAAAAAAAAAAAAAGGTCAAGTAGCCAAAATCCAAGAAAATGACAACAGAAACAAAACTCAAACGATTCACATATTGGAACTGTTGTAAGAGATCTATAAATAACTATGACTATTATGTCCAAGAAAATAAAGCAGAAATCTAGAATGTTTAAGTAAAATGTAAATCATAAAAATATAGTAACTGAAATTCAAAATTCAAGAGACTGCTTTACTAGCACAATGGAAGAAAAAAAACAGGTTAGTAGAAAGCACAAAGGTTAACAACCACAAATACTGAAAATAATGTTGTAGCAAGGACATCAGAGACATTTGGGGCAGCATAAAGCTGTATAGCTGTATCAGGGGATAGGAGAGAAAAGTAACAGAGAAGTCTTTAAAGTAGTCAAAGGAGAAAAAGACATTATCACTTACAAGAAGCAAGAGAAACTACTTACTTAGAAACAAAATCCAAAACATAGTAACTTAAAGCATAGTAATTGATCAAAAATATAGCCTTCAACTGGGAAGGTAAATAGAGGATTTATAGACAAAATATGAAAGAGTTCAACTCCAGTACCTATACTCTGCATATAAGTTAAATAAGCAGGGTGACAATATATAGCCTTGACGTACTCCTTTTCCTATTTGGAACCAGTCTGTTGTTCCATGTCCAGTTCTAACTGTTGCTTCCTGGCCTGCATACAGATTTCTCAAGAGGCAGGTTAAGTAAGTAAAGTCACTCAGTCGTGTCTGATTCTTTGCGACCCCGTGGACTGCAGCCCACCAGGGTCCTCAGTCCATGGGATTCTCCAGGCAAGAATACTGGAGTGGGTTGCCATTTCCTTCTCCAGGGGATCTTCCTGACCCAGGGATTGAACCCGGTCTCTCTCATTGGAGGCAGACGCTTTAACCTCTGAGCCACCAGGGAAGTCCAGAGGCAGGTTAGGTGGTCTGGTATTCCCATCTCTTTCAGAATTTTCCACAGTTTCTTGTGATCCACACAGTCAAAGGCTTTGGCATGGTCAATAAAGCAGAAATAGATGTTTTTCTGGAACTCTCTTGCTTTTTCCATGATCCAGTGGATGTTGGCAATTTGATCTCTGGTTCCTCTGCCTTTTCTAAAACCAGCTTGAACATCAGGAAGTTCACAGTTCACGTATTGCTGAAGCCTGGCTTCGAGAATTTTGAGCATTACTTTACTAGCTTGTGAGATGAGTGCATTTGTGCGGTAGTTTGAGCATTCTTTGGCAGATGACACCACCCTTATGGCAGAAAGTGAATAGGAGCTAAAAAGCCTCTTGATGAAAGTAAAAGAGGAGAGTGAAAAAGTTGGCTTAAAGCTCAACATTCAGAAAACGAAGATCACGGAATCTGGTCCCATCACTCCATGGGAAATGGATGGAGAAACAGTAGAAACAGTGTCAGACTTTATTTTTCTGGGCTCCAAAATCATTGCAGATGGTGACTGCAGCCATGAAATTAAAAGACGCTTACTGCTTGGAAGAAGCAACCTAGATAGCATATTCAAAAGCAGAGACATTACTTTGCAGACTAAGGTCCATCTAGTAAAAGCTATGGTTTTTCCAGTAGTCATGTATGGATGTTAGAGTTGGACTGTGAAGAAGGCTGAGTGCTGAAGAATTGATGCTTCTGAACTGTGGTGTTGGAGAAGACTTTTGGGAGTCCCTTGGACTACAAGGAGATCCAACCAGTCCATTCTGAAGGAGATCAACCCTGGGATTTCTTTGGAAGGAATGATGCTAAAGCTGAAACTCCGGGTACTCTGGACACCTCATGCAAAGAGTTGACTCACTGGAAAAGACTTTGATGCTGGGAGGGATTGGGGGCAGGAGGAGAAGGGGACAACAGAGGATGAGATGGCTGGATGGCATCACGGACTCAATGGATGTGAGTCTGAGTGAACTCCAGGAGTTGGTGATGGACAAGGAGGCCTGGAGTGCTACGATTCATGGGGGTCGCAGAGAGTCGGACATGACTGAGCGACTGAACTGAACTGAACTGATACCTATACTACAAGAAAACAGTGATGGGTATTCAAGACAGTGACCCAAGACAGAAGTATAGAAATGCAAGAAGGAAGAATATTGGAATGAGTAAATAACATAGGTAAATATCAAGAGTTCCAATTTAATACAATTAACAGGACTATCCTGTGGGTTTACAAATACATACAGAAATAAAAATGTAACATGACAAAAGACAAGAGGGGAGGTAATATGGTCAAACTGTAAGAGGTTCTGGTTGTAATAAAAGTGGTAAACCTTAATATACCAAGGATAAATGTAATCTCGAGGGTAATTGCTAAAGAAGAAAAGGCTTTAAAGCCAATACATTAATAGAAGAGGGAAAAAAATCTTGATTTCCCAAAGAAGCAAAAAAGGACAAATGCCAAGACCAAAGAATAAATGTGACAAGCAGAATATGAACAGCAAGAGAGCAAAGTCAAATATATGTGAAAAATAATAGCAAGATGACAAACTCATAAACATATATATATATATATATACATTAGATAAAGCCCATAGTTCCTGCATATAAAAACCACTAGACATAGTCTAAATACACCAATCAAAAGGCAAAAATGGTCAAACTAGATTTTTTAAAAATATGTATGATGTTAACAGGAGAGAAACTTAAAATTTTTATGAAAAAGAAAAACAAAGTGAAAGGACAAAAAGGATATATTGTGCAAATCCTAAATAAAAGAAATAGAAAGTTAGTATAGCTATCAGAGAAGGCAATGGCACCTCACTCCAGTACTCTTGCCTGGAAAATCCCATGGACAGAGGAGTCTGGTAGGCTGCAATCCATGAGGTCGCTAAGAGTCAGACACGACTGAGCGACTTCACTTTCACTTTTCACTTTCATGCACTGGAGAAGGAAATGGCAACCCACTCCATTGTTCTTGCCTGGAGAATCCTAGGGACAGGGGAGCCTGGTGGGCTGCCGTCTATGGGGTCACACAGAGTTGGACACAACTGAAGCGACTTAGCAACAATAGCAACATAGCTATCTTAGTATCAGATAACAAGAACACTCATAAAAGAAGTATTACTAGAAACAGACACATATTTGTAAGTATAAGCAATTAGCCCAATGAGAAGGTTTAACAATATGAATGCAATAAAAAACTTCAAAATATATGAAGAACTGAAAGGGGAAGTAGAAAATCTGAATAGTATTATGCCCCTAAAAACAAATTTAAAAACTGACTTCATAATATAAAACTGCCTTTAAAAAAACCACAGGCCCAGACAGATACACTGGTGAGTTCTACTGATCATGTATGGTAAAAACAGTATATTAGATCAGTTTTTATAAAAATTCTTCCAGAGAATATAAACAGAGAAATATTTCAAAAGTTGTTTTATAAACATACTCTTGATACCAAGATCAAACAAGATTAGAAAAATGGAAAAATAGGCCAATACCTCTCATAACCATAAATGCAAATATTTTTCCACAAACGATTAGCAAATCAAATACAATTAAAAATAAAATAAAAAGACATAATGAGAAAATAGGTGTTTACCTCAGGAATACAAACAAGGAATAAAAAGAAATCCACTAAAAATCTACAAAAAGTATCATAAACAAGGGTAAGTAAAAGCTGTAAAATTTCAACTTGAGTTCAGGGGCAAAACAGTTACCCAGTTACCATTTCTAGTCAGTGCAATATTCTAACCAGTGCAATAAAGAATTAGAAAGAAAGAAAGAAAATGGTCATCAATTGCAACTAATACTAATATATATAGAAACTCACAAAGCCCTACAATTATTTTTCTATATGTTATCAGAGAGAACTATGAAAAAAATTTTTAATTACATTAACACTGCTAAGTCACTTCAGTCGTGTCCAACTCTGTGCAACCCCATAGACAGCAGCCCACCAGGCTCCCCCATCCGTGGGATTCTCCAGGCAAGAATACTGGAATGGGTTACCATTGCCTTCTCCAAGACCTCTGCTAGAAAACTACAAAATGTTGAGAGAATTTAAAGTTCCAAATAAATAAACACTGAGAAGATTTGATATTAAAATGTCAATTCACCCCAAATTAATCCAGAGCTTCAAAGTAATTACTGTTAATACCTAGGAAAGTTTGACAGAAATGGACAAGTTGATTCTAACATTCATGTGGAAATACAGAACTCAAAATAACCGAGAAACTTCTTTCCTCAAGGAGGACTTACACTAACAGATAACTTACTGTCAAGCTACAGACACTTAAAACTGGGAGAAAACAGAGCTAGAACAGACAAACAGGCCACATAAAGAATATAGGGAAAGTAAAAATAGATCCATACTTATCAATTACCTGACAAAAGAAAAACAAAAGTAATTTAGAACATAAAAGGAAAATCTTTTCACTAAATGCCTCTAATATTTATTGGATATTGATAAAAATGAATCATGACCTGACAATTATTTCAACATATAAGGAATAAACCCTCCAAAAGAGATCAAAGAGACGTCTCTTCCAAAGAAGACCAAACTCATTAATCGTAAAATAAAAGACGGCTATATTGGATTTTATTAAGAGTAAGAAGACGAAGTAAACTGACTAGAAGAGGACATTCTCAATTAGTAAGTATACTCGAAAGGAATCATATACAGAAGACATCAAGAACTCCTACACAAAAAGATAGACAATCGATTTACAAATGAGCAAAAACAAATAGGATATACAAACAGTCAACAGGCAAATGAAAGTCAAATGGAAATTAAAAGCCCAATAAAACTCACAATGAAAACCACAGAAAAAAAAGGTATAATTAAAAACTGAAAATATTAAATGCTGGTAAGAATATGGAGAGACTGGAACACACAAGTATTTCTGATAGGACTGGAAATCAGTACAACCGCTTTGGAAAACTGCATGGCAGTGAAAGTGAAGTCGCTCAGTCATGTCCGATTCTTTGCGACCCCATGGACTGCAGCCTACCAGGCTCCTCCATCCATGGGATTTTCCAGGCAAGAGTACTGGAGTGGGTTGCCATTTCCTTCTCCAGAGGATCTTCCTGACCTAGGGAGTGAACCCAGGTTTCCCACTTTGTAGGCAGATGCTTTACTGTCTGAGCTACCATGGAACTTATTACTAAAGTTAAATATACATAAAAATTTATCACCCAGCAATTCCACTCCTATATATGTACCTAAAAGAAATGAGCGCACAATATCCACCAACAACTTGTGCAACAAAGTTCAGGGCAACTTTATTCAAAACAGTCAAACACTGAAAACAACCAAGAAAAAAAAATCAACAGAATAAACTATACTCTATTTATAACATGAAATACTACATGGAATTTTTTTTTTAATCAACAGGGATAAATCTCACAGATAACATTAAGCAAAGAAGAGAGTAACATATACTTCCAAAATATGATACTCAAAAATAAGAAAATCTAGTCTAAAATGAGAACAGTCAAAGCAATGTTTACTACTGATTGGGACCCTGAAAATGTTCCATATCTTATTTGGGATAATAGGGTACTTGGTTGTACCTACCTGTAAAAATTACATGTTTTACACTAAAAATCTCTATACTTTATGATAGGTATCCTAAAACTTAATATATGATTTTAAAAATATATAAAAACAGAGGGCTCTAAGAAAATTACCTAGCTATTAAATAGTCCACTTTCAGTTTTAGCACCTTCTGCAGAATACTGGAGTCTTGGATGAGATACCGAAGAGCTCGAAGCCCTGCTGCCCGCACTTCTTTTGCTTCATTCAATAAAGCTAACCGCAAGCTGTATGAAAACAAAGTCATGCTACATGAGTTTCAAATACACACAAAGTTGAGGTATCAAACACTTCCTCAGCTGAAATGAGCAAAGGTACTCGTCGTTTTACATATATAAAAATTATTCACTGTAAGCCATGGCACTTCACTAATGTTGTTTTTAAACTTATGCCTCTTTGGTACATTGCTTCAGGCTGTACCACATATGCCTCTACAATCTATCACTCTCCATTCACCTACTTGTTTCACTTCTTTCAAAGAATCATTGGTTTAAGCCAATAAATAAAAATGTTTGATAATGACAGTAGGAAGAGACTATTTAAACCAATTTTAATTCCTAAGCATACCAAAAAGTTTCATATGGCTATGAAACTGTAACACTGCCTTTCTTGGTAGGCTTGAGCAAATCAGGTTTGCCATAAGCACATGTTGTCTTATGTGAGATGTAGAGATAATTATACAGGTTCTTTTTGCTCTTGGGAATAACATGAGAACTTTTACTCTGTGTTTAATTTAGAAGTTAAGACTGTAGAAGTCCAGGTACTTTTCAACATTAGTTTTGATTATATGTATTTGAAAATTACAATAGGATAACAATTGAAAATGTTAAAAATGTTGAAGATCCTAAATTTTTCTAACATTCACACAACTATTTCTATAAAATCAATACAAGGTGTTACAATAACCTATTTTTAGATAAAAATTACTAAAACTGAAACTACTAAAATTCAGAAGACATGAAGAAGGGAACTAAACTATACTTACCAAATTATGATATCCTCATAGTTAAACCCCAGTTTTTCTTCACTGTGGCCAATATCACAAAGCAGCTGTCAGAAAAATAAAATAAGGATACAAAAATGCATTATGTTTTTGCCTACTTATACACATTACTTTTTCAGACAGGAAAAATAAGATCTTTGTCTTTAATAAAATTTTGAAAAATATATGATTTGACTGTCAAAATACAAATATTTATGTCTATGATCTACATGTTTTTCTGACTTGATAGTTCTAGATTTCATGACTTTGTTTCAAAGCTAAACAATTATTTTTTATTATTCTTTTCCTCCCTTCACTCTGTTTTTAAAACTATTCTTTCAGTGGTTACCACTGAGATTACAACATGCGGTTTTGAAATGACTACAGTCTAACAGAAATTATTAGTTTACCATGTCTTCAATAAAAAGACTCTTTAAACACTTCATTTCCATTCCTCTCACCTTTCCTTTTGTTTTTGTTTTTTTTTCCACCTATCTTTTAAGCCCTATAAAGTTACTATTGTTTTTAGTGAGTTCAATTATCAATTTATATTTACTCTCAAATTCACACCATTTCCATTATTCTTCACTCCAGTGATAGCTTTAGGGGTATTCTCTCTTCTCCCTAAAGAACCCACAGTTCATTGTTGTTGATCTGTTTTACTGCTGTCTTCATTTGTTTTATAGTCAAGTTTGCTGGTAATGAATTCAAAACAATTTCAAGATGGCTTCCATTGTTTGTTGAGAAGTCTGATATCAGTCTTATTATTGGCTCCTAAGACAGTACTGAAGCCATGAAATTAAAAGACGCTTACTGCTTGGAAGAAAAGTTATGATCAACCTAGATAGCATATTGAAAAGCAGAGACATTACTTTTCCAACAAAGGTCCATCTAGTCAAGGCTATGGTTTTTCCAGAGGTCATATATGGATGCGAGAGTTGGACTGTGAAGAAAGCTGAGCACTGCAGAATTGGTGCTTTTGAACTGTGGTGTTGGGGAAGACTCTTGAGAGTCCCTTGGACTGCAAGGAGATCCAACCAGTTCATTCTGAAGGAGATCAGTCCTGGGTGTTCTTTGGAAGGAACGATGCTAAGCTGAAACTCCAGTGCTTTGGCCACTTCATGTGAAGAGTTGACTCACTGGAAAAGACTTTGATGCTGGGAGGGATTGGGGGCAGAAGGGGACGACAGAGAATGAGATGGCTGGATGGCATACCGACTCGATGGACATGAGTTTGAGTGAAACCGGGAGTTGGTGATGGACAGGGAGGCCTGGCGGGTGCAATTCATGAGGTCACAAAGAGTCGGACACGAATGAGACTGATCTGATCTGATCTGAAGGTCATATTCTTTTTTTTTCACTCTCCAGTCAAGATATTGTTCTCTATCTTTTGATTTTCTCATTCTAACTGTTCAAGTGTGGTTTTATCTGTATCCCTGCTAAGGGAAAACATAAATTTCCAAATCTCTAGGTTGATATATTTTATCAATTTAAAAAAACTCTGCATATCTTCAAAATTACTTTTGGCCAATTTTCTCTTTCCTTTTTCTGATAATTCAAATGTTTGATCTTTTGGTACAGCACAAATCTCTAAGCCCTCTTTTTCGGTTTTCTACTTATCTTTTATTTCTGTCCGTTCAGTTCAGTTGCTCAGTCGTGCGTGACTCTTTGCGACCCCCATGAACCGCAGCATGCCAGGCCTCCCTGTTCATCACCAACTCCCAGAGTTCACTCAAACGCATGTCCATCGAGTAGGTGATGCCATCCAGCCATCTCATCCTCTGTCGTCCCCCTTCTCCTCCTGCCCCCAATCCCACCGAGCATCAGAGTCTTTTCCAATGAGTCAACTCTTCTCATGAGGTGGCCAAAGTATTGGAGTTTCAGCCTCAGCATCATTCCTTCCAAAGAACACCCAGGGCTGATCTCCTTTAGAATGAACTGGTTGGATCCCCTTCCAATCCAAGGGACTCTCAAGAGTCTTCTCCAGCATCACAGTTCAAAAGCATCCATTCTTCAGCGCTCAGCTTTCTTCACAGTCCAACTCTCACATCCATACATGACCACTGGAAAAACCATAGCCTTGACTAGACAGACCTTTGTTGGCAAAGTAATGTCTCTGCTTTTGAATATGCTATCTAGGTTGGTCATAACTTTCCTTTCAAGGAGTAAGCATCTTTTAATTTCATGGCTGCAGTCACCATCTGTAATGATTTTGGAGCCCCCCAAAATAAAATCTGACATTGTTTCCACTGTTTCCCCGTTTATTTCCCATGAAGTGATGGGACCAGATGCCATCATCTTAGTTTTCGGAATATTGAGCTTTAAGCTTTTTCACTCTCCTCTTTCACTTTCATCAAGAGGCTTTTAGTTCCTCTTCACTTTCTGCCATAAGGGTGGTGTCGTCTGCATATCTGAGGTTATTGGTATTTCTCCTGGCAATCTTGATTCCAGCTTGTGCTTCTTCCAGCCCAGCATTTCTCATGATATACTCTCCATGTAAGTTAAATAAGAAGGGTGACAATATACAGCCTTGACGTACTCCTTTTCCTATTTGGAACCAGTCTGTTCTTCCTTGTCTAGTTATAACTGTTGCTTCCTGACCTGCATATAGGTTTCTCAAGAGGCCGGTCAGGTGCTCTGGTATTCCCATCTCTTTCAGAATTTTCCACAGTCTATTGTAATCCACATAGTAAAAGGCTTTGGCATAGTCAATTAAGCAGAAATAGATGTTTTTCTAGAACTCTCTTGCTTTTTCTATGATACAGCGGATGTTGGCAATTTGATCTCTGGTTCCTCTGCCTTTTCTAAAACCAGCTTGAACATCAGGAAGTTCATGGTTCACGTATTGCTGAAGCCTGGCTTGGAGAATTTTGAGCATTACTTTACTAACATGTTAGATGAGTGCAATTGTGCGGTAGTTTGAGCATTCTTTGGCACTGCCTTTCTTTGGGACTGGAATGAAAACGGACTTTTTCCAGTCCTGTGGACATTACTGAGTTTTCCAAATTTACTGGCATACTGAGTGCAGCACTTTCACAGCATTCATCTTTCACGATTTGAAATAGCTCCACTGGCATTCCATCACCTCTACTAGGCTTTGTTCACAGTGATGCTTTCTAAGGCCCACTTGACTTCACATTCCACCAGGATGTCTGGCTCCAGGTGAGTAATCACACCATTGTGATTATCTGGGTCACGAAGATCTTTTTGTACAGTTCTTTTGTGTACTCTTGCCAGCTCCACTTAATATCTTCTGTTTTTGTTAGGTCCATACTATTTCTGTCCTTTATCGAGTCCATCTTTGTATGAAATGCTCCCTTGGTATCTCTAATTTTCTTGAAGAGATCTCTAGTCTTTTCTATTCTGTTGTTTCCTCTATTTCTTTGCATTGATCGCTAGGGGAAGGCTTTCTTATCTCTCCTTGCTATTCTTTGGAACTCTGCATTCAGATGCTTATATCTTTGCTTTTCTCCTTTACTTTTCTCTTTTCTTCTTTTCACAGCTATTTGTAAGGCCTCCCCAGACAGCCATTTTGCCTTTTGCATTTCTTTTCCATCATGATGATCTTGATCCTTATCTCCTGTATAATGTCATGAACCTCCATCCATAGTTCATCAGGCACTCTGTCTATCAGATCTAGTCCCTTAAATCTATTTCTCACTTCCACTGTATAATCATAAGGGAGCTGATTTAGGTCATACTTGAATGGTCTAGCGGTTTTCCCTACTTTCTTCAGTTTAAGTCTGAATTTGGCAATAAGGAGTTCACGATCTGAGCCACAGTCAGCTCCTGGTCTTATTTTTTGCTGACTGTATATAGCTTCTCCATCTTTGGCTGCAAAGAATATAATCAATCTGATTTCGGCGTTGACCATTGGGTGATGTCCATGTGTAGAGTCTTCTCTTGTGTTGTCAGAAGCGGGTGTTTGCTATGACCAGTGCGTTCTCTTGGCAAAACTCTATTAGTCTTTGCCCTGCTTCATTCCGCATTCCACGGCCAAATTTGCCTGTTACTCCAGGTGTTTCTTGACTTCCTACTTTTGCATTGCAGTCCCCTATAATGAAAAGTACATCTTTTTTGGGTGTTAGTTCTAAAAGGTCTTGTAGGTCTTCACAGAACCGTTCAACTTCAGCTTCTTCACCGTTACTGGTTGGGGCGTAGGCTTGGATTACTGTGATACTGAATGGTTTGCCTTGGAAACAAAGAGAGATCATTCTGTAGTTTTTGAGATTGCATCCAAGCACTGCATTTCAGACTCTTTTCTTGACCATGATGGCTACTCCATTTCTTCTAAGGGTTTCCTGCCCACAGTAGTAGACATAATGGTCATCTGCATTCACCCATTCCAGTCCATTTTAGTTTGCTGATTCCTAGAATGTTGATGTTTACTCTCGCCATCTCCTGTTTGACCACTTCCAATTTGCCTTGATTCACGGACCCAACATTCCAAGTTCCTATGCAATATTGCTCTTTACAGCATCAGACCTTGCTTCTATCACCAGTCACATCCACAGCTGGGTATTGCTTTTGCTTTGGTTCCATCCCGTCATTCTTTCTGTAGTTATTTTTCCACTGATCGTCAGTAGCATATTGGGCACTTACCGACCTGGGGAGTTCCTCTTTCAGTATCCTATCATTTTGCCTTTTCATACTGTTCATGGGGTTCTGTCCTTTAGCTGGGTATTTTCTATTATCTTGTCTTCTGATATGTCTAATCTTCTATTACATCTAGCCAGTGAGTTTTTAACTTGACATAATGTGTTTCCATTTACTTTGTACACTTCCAATATCATAATAAAATATCATTTTTCACCTATTTTCTCCAGTTTCCTCTATGTTCTTGATATATTAACTACATTTGAAATATTTAAAGCATTTATCATCTAAATGGATATGAATGATATAGATAATCTCTGAGTCCATTTTCATTATTTGTTTTTCCTTTTGTTCTGGTTATGCAGTCCTATCTTGGTGGATTCTATAATCTTTGTACATAAAAACTTGCAGAGATTCCTGATGACATTTTTCTCCACAAGGGGTTCACCCTTCTCTCTCTTGATGAGGCCAGTGGACAACGGCGAATCCTGATTAGGCTGTTGCCCTAGTAAGACTGAGTCAACCTCTGGTTTTTCCTCTCGTCCCCTCCCCTTCCCCCAGGTTTCAACTGAAAACTTGTTGTTCATGAGACCAATCTCAAGAGAATAACACATCTCATTTTTGCTTTACAAAAACATTAGGAGCTCCACCTTGATTTTCAAAGGTTATCTACTTAGAATTTTAAGTTTCCCATCCCAGGATTCAACATATGTACTGAGGAAAGAATCTCCTTTACTTGATTTCCACAGGTCTCCATCAAAAGCTCTGTGCTGTTTTCTCCATCTCTCAGTAAGAGTACTCCTGGGACTAAAGTATCAATTTTTAGCTTCCTGTCCACATTCCACATTAGTGAGTACTTCCCAGGTAAATACTGTAGAAGTTAGCTCATTTCAACAAGACTTTTCTCTGAAGTCTTGGTTCCTACACCACTTACAGTCTAATTAACTGCCTGATGCCTTCACACAGGCTCTCCTTGTTTTTCACCCAGTCTGTTTTGAAATTTTATCTAAAAGCTATATGCATGCATGCTAAGTCACTTCAATCATGTCCAACTCTTTGCAATCCTATGGACTGTAGACTACCAGGCTCCTCTATCCATGGGATTTTCCAAGCAAGAACACTGGAGTGGGTTGCCATTTTCTTCTCCTGGGGAATCTTCCCTAGCCGGGATGGAACCTGTATCTCTTACATCTCCTGCATTGGCAAGCAGATTCTTTACCATTATCGCCACCATTGTAGGAGGCGCTTTACCATTAGCGCCTCCTACAATTTCTCAGGAGGCAGATAATGTGGTATGGTATTCCCATCTCTTTCAGAATTTTCCACAGTTTATTGTGACCCACACAGTCAAAGGCTTTGGCATAGTCAATAAAGCAGAAATAGATGTTTTTTTGGCAGTCAATAATACTAGCAAATAATATATTAGTCAAAAATATTTATAAAAACATGACAGGAAAAAGGTTTAGGCCCTGTATTAGTTTGCTAGGGCTGCTGTAACAAATAAGCAAACTGGATGGTTTATACAAATAAAATTTACTTTCCCATGATTCTGGAGGTTAAAAGTTCAATATCAAAGTGTCTTGACAGAGTCTTTTGTTCTTAGGGCCTCAGATGGCTATCATCTCTCTGTGTTGGCACATGATCTTTCCTCTATGTATGCTGTGTCTTTATCTTATCGGCTCACCAATCACACTGGATTAGGGACCACCCATAGGATTTCATTTCACCTTAATTACCTCTTTAATGGGCTAAGCTCCAAATAGAGACACATTCTGAGGTACTAGGAGTTAGAACTTCAACAAAGAAATTGGGGGGTTGGCGGGGGACGTGCAGCACAATTCAGCTCATAACACCCCACCCTCGCAGTAAAGTAATACAGGCAGGTGTTTACCATGTGAAAGTCTAAACAAATTGCAAAAAGATTAATAAGAGGCAAAGAAAATGCACAAAATAATTTACTGAAGATAATTAAACATATATCTTATTTCCTAAAATCTGAATCAAATACATCAGAAAATGCTATTTAAATAGAGCTTAACAAACTGGCAAGAAACTGTTTTTCAACATGAATATACTAAATAAAAAAACACACTGAGGACGAAATTATAAACACATATGAAAAACTAAGTTGGAAAAATGCAACAAAATCAAGACTTTCTTTTGATGATTTCTACTAATAAAATAATTTAAAAAGTAGGTTCTTCCAGATGTTTAAGATGGATTTAGAAACCAGTAATCAAACTGCCAACATCCGTTGGATCACAGAAAAAGCAAGAGTGTTTCAGGAAAACATTTATTTCTGCTTTATTGACAACGCCAAAGCCTTTGACTTTCCAACAAACTGTGGAAAACTCTTCAAGAGATGAGAATACCAGACTCCTACCTGCCTTCTGAGAAATCTGCACGCAGGTCAAGAAGCATCAGTTAGAACTGGACAAGGAACAATGGACTGGTTCCAGATTGGGAAAAGGAGTATCTCAAGGCTGTATATTGTCACCCTGCTTATTTAACTTATATGCAAAGAACATCATGCGAAATGGTGGGCTGGATGAAGCACAAGCTGGAATCAAGATTGCCAGGAGAAATATCAATAACCTCAGATATGCAGATGATACCCTTATGGCAGAAAGCAAAGAGGAACTAAAGAGCCTCTTGATGAAAGTGATAGAGGAGAGGGAAAGGGTTGGCTTAAAACTCAACGTTCAACGTTCAAAAAACGTTGAGACAAGATGATGGCATCCAGTCCCATCACTTCATGGCAAAAGACACAGAAACAATGGAAACAGTGACAGACTTTATTTACTTGGGCTCCAAAATCACTGCAGATGGTGACTGCAGCCATGAAATTAAAAGACCCTTGCTCCTGGGAAGAAAAGCTATGACAAATCTTGACAGCATATTAAAAAGCAGAGGCATCATTTTGCCAACAAAGGTCTGTCTAGTCAAGGCTATGGTTTTTCCAGTGGTCATGTATGGATGTGAGAGTTGGACTGTGAAGAAAGCTGAGCGCCAAAGAATTGATGCTTTTGAACTGTGGTGTTAGAGAAGACTATTGAGAGTCCCTTGGACTGTAAGGAGATCCAATCAGTCCATTCTAAAGGAGATCAGTCCTGAATATTCCTTGGAAGGACTGATGCTGAAGCTGAAACTCCAACACTTTGGCCACCTGATACAAAGAACTGAGTCATTGGCAAAGACCATGATGCTAGGAAACACTGAAGACAGGAGGAAAAGAGCATGATAGAGGATGAGAATGTTGGATGACATCACCAACTGGATGGACATGAGTTTGAGCAAGGTCCGGGAGATGGTGATGGACCTACAGTACAAGGGGGTCTCAGAGATTCAGATGCAACTGAACTGACTGAACTGAAAGTAGGTAGGTCCGGGAGATGGTGATGGACCTGCAGTACAAGGGGTCTCAAAGATTCAGATGCAACTGAACTGACTGAACTGAAAGTAAGTTCAAGCACAAGATCCTCAAGACATGATTTACAACAATAAGGAACTAGAAACAAATATTCCTAAAGGAGAAACTTATGTAGCAGTATTAGTGTTACATAATACTGAAACACAAAACATGCTGGGTCCCTTGAGTCATGTCCAACTCTTTGTGACCCCCTAGACTGCATCCCACCAGGTTCCTCTGTCCGTGGGATTTTCTAAGCAAGAGTGCTTGAGTGGGCTGCCATGGCCTCCTCCAGGGGATTTTCCCAACCCATGGATTGAACCCACATCTCTTACGTCTCCTGCATTAACAGGTGCATTCTTTACCACTGGGACCATCTG
The DNA here is from genome assembly GCA_917880005.1 of Nanger dama. Lineage (NCBI taxonomy): Eukaryota > Metazoa > Chordata > Mammalia > Artiodactyla > Bovidae > Nanger > Nanger dama. Next base: position 4,042,558 of record CAKJTW010000040.1, read on the forward strand.
GGAAGACTGGAAACACAAGGAATAACCTGCATAATGTATCAATAACTTAGGGAAAATATTCTTAAAAATATACATTTTTAAAAAAAAGTATAAGATGTCCACACATCACCATTTTATTACCAAAAGAAAGTACAATCATAGGGGATTTATTTTTCTTTCTGTGCTTTTCTGTATTTTATAAATATTTACAATGATTATCTATTACTTACATAATCTAAGAAGGATTACATATACAGTATAGTATTCATAAATAGTAACAGAAGTAGCATTTATTGACTATTAATCATGTCAATCCTAGAAAAGAAGTAATATTTTGGTAATAAAGACAATTGAGAGTAGAGATGGTAATAAGACCTCCAAACATCACAAAGCTATTATTAAATGGTAAAGCCATAAATGAAACCAAACCAGTCTAAGTCCAGAGCCCACTGAAATATGACTCTACTTTTGTATTAAAATTATTTACATATGCAAAGCAAAACCAAACACACACACACACACACACACACACACACACACACAATTTACACGGGGGAGGTGGTCGATTTAAAAACAGAATAACTGAACATTATCATTTCCCCAGCCACAAAAATGGTATGAATCAAGAATCTGGAGAACCATAATCTTAGCTATAAACACATAAAATGAATAAGTGGATTTATTATATTTTTCTAGAACAGCTAGCAAAAACACACATACAAATACTGCCCTTTTCAAAGGATTAACAAGCACACAAAAACACGGCATTACTTAAAGACTTAAAGATAAAAAGACTTAAAACTGCATTACTAGAAATACGGAATATTAGAGATTTTACAAATATTTTAGATTACTATCATTGTCACTGTATGGTACCATATATTAATAAAAAGAAAATTAAATGGACATCTTATTGTGGTGTTATCACTTAGATTTTTGGATATATTCTAATTTATAAACTTAATAGAAAAATTAAACTCAGAATCTGTTATTAAAACATAAAATATTGTGCTTCTAAAATGGGAAAAATGTCAGTTTCTTAAACTAACTCCATTTCTAAAAGGCAGTGTTTCCATTCTTCTGCTACATCATGTTAATAAAATGAAATGCTTTGAAACTCAAAAATAAAGTATAAAAAATCTTACCTGGTCAAGACTTAGTTTCCCACCTAAGTATGTACTTGGTTCTCCTTTCTTGCTTTTCTTTTTCACACTTACTAGACATCCTTGCAGAAAACTATAGACTCAGTGAAACACAATTTCAAAATTATCTCCCTTCTCAAACCACAAAATATATGACTGTTCACCATTTATCATTTGCTAGAATTAGCAGTTTTGAAAGGTGAAAAAAAATTTCTAAGTTATTATTATGATTTCCTAAAAGCACACAAAATTTGGAAATTATTTAGAAAGGAGTTTCATTTTCTGGTACCTAATATAAATGTATTTATCGTGAAAGAAATGTTTCTGAGAAAAATATCCACTCAGCTGGAAAATGGAAAATCACAAGTAACTAAAAACAGTTTACAGTGAAACGTATGTCATAATTATCTGCCTATTCTCCAGGAATAGTAACAGATATTAAGGCTATCCTTTCAACAGTGGCTAAATTGTGCTTTCAAATTGTTTGAAGAGGAACTAACGAGACCCTTGATGAGGGTAAAAGAGGAGAATGGAAAAGCTGGCTTGAAACTCAACGTTAAAAAAAACAGTATCATGGCATCCAGTCTCATCACTTCATAGCAAACAGAAGGGGGAAAGTGGCAACAGTGACAGATTTTATTTTCTTGGGCTCCAAAACCACCGTGGAAAGTGACTGCAGCCATGAAATTAAAAGATGCTTGCTCCTTGGAAGGAAAGCTATGACAAACCTAAACAGCACATTAAAAGTACAGATATCACTTGGCTGCCAAAGGTCCGTATAGTCAAAATTATGTTTTTTCCAGTAGTCATGTACACAGACATGAGAGCTGGACCATAAAGAAGCTTAAGCATCGAAGAATTGATGCTTTGGAATTGTGGTGCTGGAGAAGACTCCAGAGTCCCCCAGACAGCAAGGAGATCAAACCAGTCAACCCTAAAGGAAATCAACCCTGAATATTCATTGGAAGGACTGATGCTAAAGCTGAAGCTCAAATACTTTGGTTACCTGATGTGAAGAGCTGACTCAACAGAAAAGACCCTGAGGCTTGAAAAGACTGAAAGCAAAAGGAAAGGGGGAAGAAGATGATGAGATGGTTAGACATCATCCACCACTCAATGGTCATGAATCTGAGCAAACTCCAAGAGACAGTGGAGGACAGAGGAGCCTGGGCTACACTGACCATGGGGTCACAGAGAGTTTGACACAACTAAGCAACTGAACAACTGTTTCCAGATATATAGAAGAGGTCTTAGTAATCAGTCTTAATGAAAATGTCCCTTTTGAATTAGAATTATCCCAAGTAGAGACTGAACATTCTATATGTAAATAATGCACTTATATCAGGAGTAAGATATTATAGAAGACACTGATAAGATTCTAAATTTTCCACTATCAAAGAAACATTACACTTTTACTTTTAATCACCAGGAGTTCATCTATTTGTTAAGTTTCAAAATATTAGGGATAACTTATTTTAAAAAAAAATTTTATAGTAATTTACTCTCTTACCAATCACCTCCCAATTTAAACAAACAAATCTTACAAATCAAACCCTTTTACTTTTAACTCTAGCAAAGAGGTGGGCAGAAAGAGCAAGAATGCTAAATTGGTAAATTTAAATAACAGGAATCTCATCCTGCCTCAACTACTGACTGAATTACTAATTAATCTTCAATCATTGAGTAACAAATTTTTTCAATTCTATCTTAGCTATTATTGGTAACTTTCCTTCTCCTGTGTAAAATATTAAAATGTAACAATGCCTGCTCTATTACATAGGTTTGTTAGTAGTAAGAATAAATTACTGTTTAGTAATCATTGAAAAATCTTTCAAAATATAAGAATTAGGAACTTAATAGTCACTTAAAATGCTAAATTATTAGACATCACACATTTCATTGGCATTCTATTGCTTCCCATCCCATGTGTTTTTATGACTATCAGTCACAAAATACCTAGTTTACTATCACTAAATAGGATCAGAGTTCAGGCAGAAGTTGTAACAGAAGGCTAAGCTCTTATTAAAAGCTGTAAAGATGATGTATCTTAGTGATATGGAAAGTGTTTGAGAATGAAACTAACCTAAAAGAAAAGAGTTGAGAAATGGAGAGAATACAATTAACATTTTTTCAACCCCTAAGTCACTCCGCCTGAAATTAAGATTTTACTTTTGGTCTTGTTCGTCATGAAAGCAAATAACTTCCTTTTACTTTAGCTCAGTTGAATTAAGTTTGTTAAATTTGTTACTTATACATCAACTTAAGCATTCAATACCATCCGAAATTCACAACTATTTCATGAGTATAACTATTAAATTTTTAATATAAACAAAAATATTGCTACATGATATCTTATATCTAAATGGGGTATGGGATTTCCCTGGTCCAGTGGTTAAGACTCCTAGTGTTCACTGCAAGGGGCACTGGTTCAATCCCTGGTCAGGGAACTAAGATTCCATATGCCACATGGTGCTGACAAAAATAAATAAATGAATGAATGAATGAGGTAAAGGCTTTGATAACATGTCACTGGTATAGTGAAGGACAGGGGAGCCTGTCATGCTATAATCCATGGGGTCTCAAAAGAATTAGACATGACTTAGTGAATAAACAACAACACTGGTATATTCTGCTTAGTTAAAATCCATGTGCAACATCAATCTATTTGTTATCCTTAACTCACAGAACTTCCTTGCAAATTAAGTATTTCTGACAAACATAAAATAGTCAAAGGTGGCTATCAACAATATTTTATTTTGACAAGTCAGAAGTCTTAACCATCTCTAGGTAATAAAAATGCCTGAGATGCTTATTAAAATTATTAACTTTAAAAAACATAATGATCAGCTAAAACTGGACGGTTAAATGCTATGGCCATTTTACTTATAGGACTTTGAGGGTTAACTGAACAGTTCTCCTAAAGAAATAAAAGAGAGAGTAACCCAAACTTTAAAAAATCTTGCCACAAATCAGAATTCCACAGCATAGTCTTTAGAGGGTAATTTATAAGGTTTCAAAATAAAAAGTACAAATATTCTTGGCTAAATAATCACACTTTTAAAATTCTATTCTGTATAAAACAGTACATAAGACTGTTACTAATGCATTATTTAAAATGCAAAAAGAAGTAGGAAATACTTGCATTTTCTAATGATGGAATGATTAAATTACTGTATATGTATTATGCATTTGTATGTATATTTGGATGCATATACATATATATGGATGGATAGATATGCACACACACATCTATCAACACATATATGCAGCTACAAAAAAGTAGTGGATCTGCATTTATAGAAAAAGAAAGGGCTAGTGATATCCTGGGAAGTGGATAAAATACAAACCACAAATCTCAAGATCTCATTAAAAAAACCCTATGTACACATATAATAAATGTTAAACATACTGAGCATTATATCAGACATTTCTAGTTTAGCTTAATTCTTACAACATAGTAAAATATACACATTTATAATTATACCAAAGAAGAATAAGAATACCTTCTAGTGATAAGTTCTGAGAAATGGTCCTTTTGTGGGAGTAAGAAGGTGGATGGGAAAGAGATGTGAGACAGGACTTTCACCTTTTACTGTATATTGTTTAATACCACTATTATTTTTATATTTAATTTATATAATTTTGAAGCTTTTTTAAACAGAACAAGATTCCCGTGGAGTTTTTCATATATGAGATTAAATATAGGGAAAGAGTTAAAATGTAAAAGAGCTAAAATATTCTCACCTTTAAAAAAGGTCTTTAGATTATCAGCAAGTTGTCAGTTTTAAAAATAGAATGCTAAGATTATTTTCATCAGCAGCCTGTTATACACAATACTTTAGTGAAATGATGTCAGAAGGCAAGCATGGGTGTGTGACATTCACGTGGTACTAGGATCACATCACTGGCACCCTCTCTTCATACCTTAAAAGGAAGTTTAATTCTAGAGATAAAGCCCACCCTATACAACATTTCAGCCCCAATGATCTACTAAATTAACTTAATCCTAACAGGCATGCTATACTTAATAACAAAACAAATGCTAATACAACAGAAAACTCTTATTCAAACTACAAAATCATTCCAATGTAATACCTTTAATTAAACACTTGCAATGTGCCAAGATTTGGAGAAGAGAGGAATATAAGAGTAAAAAAATAAATAATACATATTTCTTGTGCTTAATAATCTCAGTTTAATGAGAGCAACACAATAAATAGTAATGATAACAAAAAACCCATAAAATTTAGTAGACACGTATAACTTATTATGAGAACACAATGAAGGGTGACCAACTAATTCCTGTATAACTAGTCTCTTGGAATCATAACCCTTTTTCTTATTTTCTTATTCTGCAGAGTATTCTTGGAGACATCTAAGAATTTCTAAATATTACAGTGTTTAAGTTAAGGAACTTACAGACTGTACCAAAAAAATACCAAATTTGTAAATATTTTTTAACCTAGCTTGAACAAAATGGAATTCAAAGACACATTTTATTATGATTTAAATTCAATAAGCATTTATTTTGTGCTCGGTATTTGGAGAAATTTTATAATAAAACCTACAGACATTTATTTATAGCAGTGGCTCTTAACTAAGATGATTTTGCCCCCTAGGAAACATTCGGCAATGCTTGGAGACATTTTTGCTTGTGACCAGTGGAGGTGTGCTACAAGCATCTACTGGGTAGAGGCCAGGGGTGCTGCTAACACTACAATGAAAAAGACAGGTTCTCCAAACAAATAATTATCTGGCCCAATAAGTCAACCTGCTCAAGCTGAAAAACTGTTACAGTAACAGCTTACCTATCTCCAACTCAAGCTATTAAACAGACTCACGTTTTTACAGTCAACAAAAATTCCTGAAAAGTAGCAAAAAAACCAAACAAACCTAGGTTGTAAAGCATTATCTGGTATGGAGTACATATTATATGCCAAGCACTGTACTGGGACCTTGCCTCTGACTGCAGCAAAACTATCTCTGAGTAAAGAAATCTGTCCAACAGTGCCTTGCTTAGAGTCAGTTCAGTTCAGTTCAGTTCAGTTGCTCAGTCGTGTCAGACTCCTTGCGACCCCATGAATCACAGCACACCAGGCCTCTCTGTCCATCACCAACTCCCAGAGTTCACTCAAACTCATGTCCATTGAGTCAGTGATGCCATCCAGCCATCTTATCCTCTGTCATCCCCTTCTCTTCCTGTTCCCAATCCCTCTTAGCATCAGTCTTTTCCAATGAGTCAACTCTTTGCATGAGGTGGCCAAAGTACTGGAGTTTCAGCTTTAGCATCATTCCTTCCAAAGAACACCCAGGGCTGATCTCCTTTAGAATAGATCTCCTTGCAGTCCAAGGTACTCTCAAGAGTCTTCCCGAGACCACAGTTCAAAAGCATCAATTCTTCAGCGCTCAGCTTTCTTCACAGTCCAACTCTCACGTCCATACATGAGCACTGGAAAAATCATAGCCTTGAAGAGATGGACCTTTGTTGGCAAAGTAATGTCTCTGCTTTTCAATATGCTATCTAGGTTGGTCATAACTTTTCTTCCAAGGAATAAGTGTCTTTTAATTTCATGGCTGCAATCACTTGATCTGAAGCTCATACTTTTCTCACTGTTATCACCAGGCAGCCAAAGCAGATTTTACCAAGTCTCATGTTTATGGACTTTACCAATGGAACAGCCTCTCACACCCTGACCCAATGGTTAGGCTCTCATATTCCAGAAAAATTCTAGTAAGTTTGCTTATCTGATTGTTAAATACATAAATAATTTACAACAGAAAATAAAAGGGCTGCTACAAGCTGATACAAGAGCCAGAGAGAAATGTGAAAACTGTACAAAAATGATACGGCAAAACAGAAGACAAAAGTACAAGAAGCTCAAAAGCCTAGGGCCTTCAAAAGCCTAGGGGCCTTTATTACAGAGACACATATCATTCTATACAGTGATACAATGGGGAAAAGGAAGGAAGAAAACAGACAGGGAAGGAGAGAGGGGAAGGTGTAGGGAAGGGTGAAGAGAGAGGAAATGAACCAGGGAAGGAGGTAAAAGAGGAGTAGAAGGAGAGAGCAGAGGGAAAGAGAAACACGAGAAGAGACTGGAAGAACACAGATCAAAGAAAAACCAAGTGGAGGGAACAACTTTGTGAAAAACCACAGGAAAAATTCAAAAGGAAACAAAGAAATGGAGGGGTAAAAGGGGAAAGAGAGCAACTGACCTTAACCCATAAGAAAAGGAGCTCTAGATAGAAATATATGGAGAACAGAGAAGGGAAAAAGAAAGCTATCCAAGAGATTACAAGAAAGAGATGTTTAAATCACTCCCAATTCAAAAAGTTCTATACACACTGTCTGTGTTTAGTGGTTACTAGCCACACACAGGGGGCTATAAGCACAGAAATTTGTTTTAATCTGAACAGAGATGTGCTATAACGTACACAAATTGCACAATAAATATACTAAAGAAATTCTCACACTGTTAAGAAAGTTCTAGGACCCACAACAGATTTCCCAACCAGGGAATCCTGCAAGGAGACTGAGAACTCCAAGGGAATTTGACCTTGGAGGCCAGTGGGAGACTGAGCCACTAGGTGCAATCTCAAAAATGTCACAATAATCTGTTTATTTCTAAGGCAAACCATTCTATATCACAGTGGTCCAAGTTGATGTCCCAACCACTAATGCCTAGGAAGCTGAAGCTGAACATTCTATGATGACCCATAAGACCTTCTAGAACTAACAGCAAACAAAGATGTCCTTTTCATCATAGGGAAATGGAATGCAAAAGTTGGACGTCAACAGATACCTGGAGTAACAGGCAGGTTTGGCCTTGGAGTACAAAATGAAGCAAGGCAAAGGCTAAGAGTTTTGCCAAGAGAACGCACTGGATACAGTAAACACTCTCTTCCAACAACACAAGAGAAGACGCTGCACATGGACATTACCAGATGGTCAACACTGAAATCATACTGACTATATTCTTTGCAGCCAAAGATGGAAAAGCTCTATACAGTCAGCAAAAACAAGACTGTGAGCTGACTGTGGCTCACATCATAAAATCCTTATAGCAAAATTCAGACTTAAAGAAAGTAGGGAAAACCACTGGACATTCAGGTATAACTTAAATCAAATCCTTTACGATTATACAGTGGAAGTGACAAATAGATTCAAGGGATCAGATCTGATAGAGTGTCTGAAGAACTACAGATGGAGGTTCATGACATTTTATAGGAGACAGTGATCAAGATCATCCCCAAGAAAAAGCAATGCAAAAAGGCAAAATGGTTGTCTGAGGAGGCCTTACGAATAGCTGAGAAAAGAAGAGAAGGTAAAGGCAAAGGAGAAAAGGAAAGATACACCCATCTGAATGCAGGGTTCCAAAGAATAGCAAGGAGAGATAAGAAAGCCTTTCTCAGTGATCAGTGCAAAGAAACAGAGGAAAATAACAGAATGGGAAAGACTAGAGATCTCATCAAGAAAATTAGAGATACTAAGGGAACATTTCATGCACAGAGGGACACAATAAAGGACAGAAATGGTATGGACCTAACAGAAGCAAAATAAATTATGAAGAGGTGGCATTAATGCAAAGAAGAACTATACAGAAGATCTTAATGACCCAGATAACCATGATGGTGTGACCGCGCACCTAGAGCCAGACATCCTGGAATGCACAGTCAAGTGGGCCTCAGGAAGCATTACTACGAACAAAACTAGTGGAAGTGATGGGATTCCGGCTGAGCTATTTCAAATCCTAACAGATGATGCTGTGAAAGTGCTACAGTCAATATGCCAGCAAATTTTGAAAACTCAGCAGTGGCCACAGGGCTAGAAAAGGTTGGTTTTCATTCCAATCCCAAAGAAAGACAACGCCAAAGAATGTTCCACACAACTTTAGCACAATCGCACTCATCTCACATGCTAGCAAATGTTCAAAATTCTCCAAGCGAAGCTTCAACAGTACATGAACCAAGACCTTCCAGATGTTCATGCTGGATTTAGAACAGGCAAAGAACCAGAGATCAAATTGCCAACATCCACTCTCAGACAGTTCCGGAAAAGCATCTACTTCTGCTTTATAGACTATGCCAAAGCCTTTGACTGTGTGGATCACAATAAACTGTGGGAAATTCTTCAAGAGATGGGAATACCAAACCACATTACCTGCTTCCTGAGAAACTGTATGCAAGTCAAGAAGCAACAGGACCACACATGGAAAAACGGACTGGTTCTAAACAGGGAAAGGAATATTTTAAGGCTGTATATTATCACCCTGCTTCAGTCAGTTAGTCAGTCAGTTCAGTCGCTCAGTCGTGTCCAACTCTTTGCAACCCCATCAATCACAGCACGCCAGGCCTCCCTGTTCATCACCATCTCTCGGAGTTCACTCAGACTCACATCCATCGAGTCCGTGATGCCATCTAGCCATCTCATCCTCGGTCGTCCCCCTTCTCCTCCTGCCCCCAATCCCTCCCAGCATCAGAGTCTTTTCCAATGAGTCAACTCTTCGCATCAGGTGGCCAAAGTATTGGAGTTTCAGCTTTAGCATCATTCCTTCCAAACAAATTCCAGGGTTGATCTCCTTCAGAACGGACTGGTTGGATCTCCTTGCAGTCCAAGGGACTCTCAAGAGTCTTCTCCAACACCACAGTTCAAAAGCATCAATTCTTCGGTGCTCAGCCTTCTTCACAGTCCAACTCTCACATCCATACATGACCATAGGAAAAACCATAGCCTTGACTAGATTTAACTTATATGCAGAGTACATCATGCGAAATGCTGCACTGGATGAAGCACAAGCTGGAATCAAGACTGCTGGGAGATAAGTCAATGACGTCAAATATGCAGATGACAGCACCTTTATGGCACAAAGCAAAGAGGAACTGAAGAGTCTCTTGATAAAAGTTAAAGAGAAGAATGGAAAAAGCTGACTTAAAATTCAACATTCAGAAAAACTAAGATGATGGCATCTGGTCCCATCACTTCATGGCAAACAGATGCAGAAACAATGGAAACAGTGACAGACTTTCTTTTCTTGGGCTCCAAAATCACTGCAGATGGTGACTGCAGCCATGAAATTGAAGATACTTGCTCCTTGGAGGAAAGACTATGACCAACCTAGACAGCATATTAAAAAGCAGAGACATTACTTTGCCAAAAAAGGTCCGTCTAGTCAAAGCTATGGTTTTTCCAGTAGTCATGTATGGATGTGAAAGTTGGACCATAAGAAAGCTGAGTGCCAAAGAACTGATGCTTTTAAACTGTGGTGTTCGGGAAGACTCTTGAGAGTTCCTTGGACTGCAAGGAGATCAAACCAGTTAATCCTAAAGGAAATCAGTCCTTAATATTCACTGGAAGGACTGATGCTGAAGCTGAAACTCCAATAATTTGGCCACATGATGTGAAGAACTGACTCACTGGAAAAGACCCTGATGCTGGGAAAGTCTGAAGGCAGGAGGAGAAGGGGATAATTGAGGATGAGAATGTTGGATGGCATCACCGACTCGACAGACATGAGTCTGAGCAAGCTCCAAGAGTTGGTGACGCATAGAGAAGCCTGGCACGCTATAGCCCGTGGGGTCACAAACAGGCAGACATGACTGATCAACTGAACTGAGGTGAGAACACACACTTATCTTCTAAGATTTAGTATGAAAAAACATTAAATATTTCATTGATATTTCATACTAATTACATAAAATAAGTTGGATATAGTGTATTAAAGAAAATATAATAATAATTTCACACTTCCTTTTACTTTTAGTGTGATCTGCTAGAAAATTTAAAATTATAAAAGTGGTTCACATGTGTTTCTATTGTACTGTGCTTCTCTACAGTTTAACAGTGCTTTAGGACCCATTCTCCAAGCTAGGTTTCAACAGTAATGTGAACTGCAAACTTCCAGATGTTCAAGCTGGATTTAGAAAGGGTAGAGGAACCAGAGATCAATTTGCCAGCACCCACTGGATCACAGAAAAAGCAAGAGAATTCCAGAAAAACATCTACTTATGCTTCACTAACTACACTGAAGACTTTGATGATGTGGATCACAAAAACTGTGGAAAATTCTTAAAGAGATGGGAATACCAACCACGTTATCTGCCTCCTAAGAAACCTGACTGCAGGTCAAGAAGTAACAGTTAGAACTGCACATGGAACAATGGACTGGTTCCAAACTGGGAAAGGAGTACATCAAGGCTGTATACTGTCACCCTGCTTATTTATATACAGAACACATCATGTGAAATGCCAGGCTGGATGAAACACAAGCTGGAATCAAGATTGCCGGGAGAAATATCATTAACCTCAGATATGCAGATGACACCACCCTCTGGCAGAAAGCAAAGAGGAACTAAAGAGCCTCTTTATGAAAGTGCAACAGAGGGAAAAAGCTGGCTTAAGTTCAACATGCAAAAACTAAGATCATAGCATCTGGTCCCATCATTTCCTGGCAAACAGATGCAGAAACAATGGAAACAGTGGCAGACTTTATTTTCTTGGTCTCCAAAATCACTGCAGATGGTGACTGCAGCCATGAAATTAAAAGATGCTTGCCCCTTGGAAGAAAAGCTATGACAAACCATGACAGCATATTAAAAAGCAGAGACATTACTTTACCAACAAAAGTCCATCTAGTCAAGGCTATAGTTTTCCCAGTAGTCATTCTGAATCGTAAAGAAAGCTGAGTGCCGAAGAATTGATGCTTTTAAACTGTGGTATTGGAGAAGACTCTTAAGAGTCCCTTGGACAGCAAGAAGATTAAATCAGTCAATCCTAAAGGAAATCAGTCCTGAATATTCATGGGAAGGACTGAGGTTGAAACTGAAACTCCAATATTTGGGCCACATGATGCACAAAGCCAATTTATTAGAAAAGACTCTGATGTTGGGATAGATTGAAGGCAGTAGAAGAAGGGGACAACATAGAACGAGAGATGGTTGGAAAGCAACACTGACTCAATGGACCTGAGTTTGAGCAAGCTCCAGGAGATGATGAAGGACAGGAATGCCTGGCGTGCTGCAGTCCATGGGGTTGCAAAGAGTCAGACACGACTGAAGGATAGAAGAACAAAAAAAGGACCCATTCCGGTGCCAAAGTGAAATAACAGAAATCACTGCCATTCTTACATTCATTCTTCTTTTAGAATCCCAGTTGTAACGATATGGAAGTACATAACTAGATGTCAACCTGATTATAACATGAACCAGGAGATCAAACAAGACATAAACCTCTATTAATTGTTTTTAACAATTAAATGGTGGCAAGTGCTAAGATATGTTACTATTAGACCTGGGTAAAGAATGATGACATAAAAACTGGGGAATTTAGAGTAAAACCAGGAGATTCAATTTGTAACCTTGAAATAACTCTGGTCTTAAAAACCTGACATTACCTGAGTAGAACACTGAAGAAACGTATTTGAAGATTTTCAACTTTCATAAAAATGAAACATACAACAAGGATATTTTTGACACCCCTTCACAAGCACTTACTCAATGTTTTTGAAAGTTTAAAAAAAAATCACTTTGTCATCACTCATACAAGATAATTTTCTCATGTTATATAAAAATAAATCCCAGAATGGTTCATTAAGAAAAAAATTAATGTATATGTATATTTCACTAACTATAGAAAGAAAAAAAGCTAATCTACTTTGTATTTATTATATAACACCTTATTGGGAAAAAATTTTGGTTACATAGTGACTATATTCTTACCACCCTTCTATTTCTATGAAACAAAATCAAATTCAAGCCACAGTCTTAACTACCAAGTAGCAAAGAACTAAACATTTTGGAAAGATTAAAACAGTGTGACTCAAATTTTAATGTACACCCAAATTCATCTGAAATAGTCATTAAAATGTAGATTCTCACTGAGTAGGTCTGGGTGGGGTTGAAAATTGTCCATATCAAACAAACTCCAAGTTGACACCAATGTTGCAGGTCTATGGATCACACTTTTAGTAAGCAGCTAAAACAATTATTCTTACATTTAAAATGTACAACAAGGCACTATACTCAATATTTGTAACAGCCTATAAGGGAAAAGAATCTGAAAATAAGTATATATAATCTGAATCACATGCTGTACACCTGATACTAACATGACACTATAAATCAACTAAACTTAAATAAAATATAAAAATAAATAAAATGTAACAATTTATATTTAGTAAAGTAAAAATGGAAATAAAAATTTTCCCAAAGGAAGCATTCTATTTTCTATTTATGGCATCACCTCGAATAACAGGTATTTTAGTGTTTCCATGAGTTAGCTGTTCGGCATTACCAGGCTCCCAACCATACCAATCGCTCTATCAAACTTGGGAATTCTTGGTGGCTAGTAGAGATCAGGTCAATATTTATTTGGGACAAGTGCCCTAACATTTATGTTGAATTCTAAGATCCAGATAATGGGAACAGAGTTATCAGGAAAGGAGAGGAAGTGGTAATATTTCTCTGGAAATCATTATATATATGAAATGTAACATACCATACTCATGTACCAACAAATTTATCATATAATACCCCATAAAAATGAATATTAAAAGGCAACAGAATTACATCCTTATGTGACTAATAGTGGAGACTGAATTACTGATTTCTCAGTGATTTCTTTTCCCTTTATTCTCTTCTGAACCTACAAATATTTGACAACAAATGTCAAATACTTCTCATTATTCAAATATACTTTTAAATTTAAAAACATATGACAAAAATCCATGAGAAAGGGCCAAGGAAACACTAATATTGAGGCAATACTGAAGATTTTCTTGTTAATGGTGGTAATAAGTACAATAAGGAAAAATAACTTAGGATGATAATGTAAAGACTGAAGTTACTTACCTTAGTAAAGTTATTCAGATGGCCTAGCTTTCTCATATTTGAGACTCCTTGCAATTTGGCCACATTTTGGAGAATCTCCCTTAAGTTATCAGAAGGTTCTAGAACAGATAAAATAATTAAACATAATTTTAAAAGATTAAGATAATTTTAAAATAATTTTATTTTCCCTAACAAAACACATGAAACGTGCATTATTAAAACTTCACAACTGTGACTCTCAGTTTTTTAAAGTCTTACATTCTGTCTCAAATCTATCTACTTAGGAGACTTCAAAGTTTATGTGGATGACTCACTGAATGACCTTTACCTCTCTACTCCATTTATACCTATGGTCCAACTCTCTACATCACCTGGAACTATTTAACCACTAATTCTAAAATTTCAACCCCAACTGCAAGAACACCTTTCACTTCTGGCCATAATGTAGTAACATCAACCAAACATACTGTCTTATTTGATTCAACTCCAAAATTGGAAAAAAAAAACATAAAACAACAGTTCTCAAAACAATGGACATTAAGTAAAGAAAAATAATCATTGAGAAATGAAAAAAAAAAAAAAAAAGGAATGCTCTACAACTGCCCTCAGTTTACTGTCATTAGAGTGTTGCCAGGCCTTGGTGCTGAGGAGATACCCAGGCAAACTGAGTTCAAGAGACAGCTCAGAGTCCAAGGAGAACAAACAGTATCAAAGAACAGAGCACTGCAGAGAGAGTGCACTGAACATCTGCCAAAGGACCCTTTATGCAGCCATTACAGCAACAATCGGTGCATGTGTGTGAGGAAATTATCACTCAAAAAAATTAAAGGGATGAGTATCATGTGTTTACACACAAGGAGCAGTGCTTGTTTCTAATGGCCATACTGGAAATCTTAATAGTGCATGGGGCATTGGACAGAGTATTCAGAAAAGTCTTGGCTCAGTGGTGGGGAACAATGTACAGACTAAACATTTCTTTGATTCTACCTAACAAATCTTTGGGCTTCTCTGGCAGTTCAGGTGGTAAAGAATCTGCCTGCCATGAAGGAGACCCGTTTCGATTTCTGGATTAGGAAGATCCTCTGAAAAAGGGATAGGCTACCCACGCCAGTATTCTTGGGCTTCCGTAGTGGCTCAGACAGCAAAGAATCCGCCTACAATGTGGAAGACTTTGGTTTGATCCCTGGGTTGGGAAGATCCCAGAGGAAGGCATTGCAACCCACTCCAGTATTCTTGCCTGGAGAAACCCCAAGGACAGAGGCGGCCAGGAGGCTACTGTCTATGGGGTCACAATAAGTCGGACATGACTGAAGTGACTAAGCGCACGGCACACAGCGTATCTTCAAAGCAAGATTTGAAAGAATCAAACTGTTTCCAAATAACTAAAATGTCTCAGACCAAAGCTCAGTAAGAATCATAAAAGAAAAATAGAAAACACCTAATGAAGCAAAATTTACAATGACTAGTATCCAAATATCATCAGACATGCAAAGAAGCAGGAAAACATGACTCATAGTAAGCAGAAAAATTAATCAACTGAAAATGACCCAGAACCAACACAAATATTATTAGATTGGTACAAACATAATCGCTGTTCAGGGCTGTGAATTTTAAATCATTATAACTAGGTTCAAACACATTATTATTAATCAAAATAGGAACCATTATAATCAACACATTTTTGTCAACAAGAAATAAGTGTTTATTCCTTCAGCGCAAAAACCCGTGCTTCAGACTTCAATAAACTCTTGGAAAGCATTTTCCACATCCTGCTGGTTGTGGAAGCACGCTCCATCCAAAAAGTTACCAAAATGCTTGAAGAAGTGAATCAGTTGGTGAGAGGTTAGATGAATGTAGCAGATGAGGCAAAACTTTGTAGCTCAATTCATTCAACTTCTGAAGTGTTGGTTGTGAGACATGTGGTTGGGCGTTGTCATGGAGAAGAACTGGGCCCTTTATACTGACCAATGCCGGCTCAAAGCTTTGCAAATTTCAGTGCCTCTCTCATCAATTTGCTGAGCATTCTCAGAATGATCTCAGGGGGATTTAAAAAGCTGTAGTGGATCAGACCAGCAGCAGATGGACAAATGGTGACCATGACCTTTTCTGGTGTAAGTCCGGCTTTGAGAAGTGCTTTGGAGCCTCTTCTCAGTCCAACCACTGGGCTAGTAATCTCAGGTTGTCATAAAAAACCCACTTTTATTCACGTATCACAATCCAAAAAGAAAAAAAAAAGGTTCTTAGTTGTTGCACAGAGTAAGAGAAGACAACACTTCAAAATCATTTTTGATTTTCTCACTAGGCACCCAATTATCAAGCTTTTTCACCTTTCCAATTTGCTTCAAATGCCAAATAACCAAAGAATGGTCGACACTTGAGTTCTTGGGCAACTTCTCATGTAGTTCTAAGAGGATTAGCATCGATGATCCTCTCAATTGGTTGTTGTCAACTTCTGACACCGGCCAGCGCACTACTCATCTTCAAGGCTCTTCAGTTTGGTTCAGTTCAGTTCAGTCGCTCAGTCGTGTCCGACTCTCTGCGACCCCATGAATCGCAGCACGCCAGGCCTCCCCTGTCCATCACCAACTCCCGGAGTTCACTCAGACTCACGTCCATCGAGTCAGTGATGCCATCCAGCCATCTCATCCTCTGTCATCCCCTTCTCCTCCTGCCCCCAATCCCTCCCAGCATTAGAGTCTTTTCCAATGAGTCAACTCTTTGCATGAGGTAAAAATCTTCTTGAACCACCACTGCACTGTACATTCGTTAGCAGTTCCTGGGCCAAATGTGTTATTGATGTTGCAAGTTGGCTCTGTAGCTTTATGACCCATGTTGAACTTGAATAAGAAAATCACTCAAATTTACTTTTTGTGTAACATCATTTCCCTAGTCTAAAATATAAACAGCAAGTAATAAGTCATTAGCAAAAAAACCAAAGAAATGTGCATTAAAATGATGCATAAGATAATCACATTTATTTAAGACTATTCCAATATCAAATGGCAAAGTTCAACAATGACAAACCTCAATTACTCTTGCAACAATCTAATACAATCAGTAGAAAAGGACATTAAAACAATTTTTATAACTGTAGTCTATATTTCAAAACCTTAGGGAGAGGCATGAAAAGTGTAAAAGCACTCAAACAATTTCTATAGAAGAAAACTACAGTGTCTCCAATGTAAATATACTGGATGAGAAAAAAAAAGCATAATAGATTTTATAGAAAGTAAGAGTTGTGAATTTTGAAGACAAAGCAATAAGAAGTACCCAAAATGTAACACAAAGGGACAAAAGAAAAATGAAAAGACCAACAGCAAACTATAGGGATTCAAGCAGCTTAACAAAATTGCAATATGTATAACCGGAGTCCCTAAAGAAAAGTTTGGAATAGAAGAATTAACTGAAGAAATAATAGAGGAAAACTTTCCAAGTTTGATCAAAGCAAGCCAATAAATCCAAGAAGTTCAATCAATCCCAAGCACAAGGAAAAGGAACAAAATAGGCCAAGGTACATCACAATCAAATTACTCAAAATCACTGACAGAGGAAAAATCTTAAAAGCAACCAGATTAAAAAAGACTGCAGCCATGAAATTAAGACACTTGCTCCTTAAAGCTATGACAAACTTAGACAGTGTATTAAAAAGCAGAGACATCACTTTTCTAACAAATGTCCACATAGTCAAATTTACGGTTTTTACAACAGTCATACACAGATGTGAGAGTTGGACCATAAAGAAGGCTGAGCATGGAAGAACTGATGCTTTCAAACCGTGGTGTAGGAGAAGATTCTTGAGTCCCTTGGACTGCAAGGAGATCACCAGTCAATCTTAAAGGAAATCAATGCTGAATATTCATTGGAAGGACTGATGCTGAAGCTCCAATACTCTGGCCACCTGATGAGAAGAGCCAACTCACTGGAAAAGACCCTGTTTCTGGGAAAGACTGAAGGCAAAAGGAGAAGAGGGTGGCAGAGGATAAGATGGTTAGACAGCATCACAGACTCAACGGACATGAATTTGAGCCAACTCCAGGAAATAGTGGAGAACAGAGGAGCCCAGCATGCTACAGTCCATGAGGTCTCAAAGAATAGGACATGACTTAATGACTGAACAACACAGACAGAACAGAGAAATAAAGAGAAGAGTGACAAATTTCTCCCGGAAAACAAAGCAAAGAGAAGACAGAGGAACATCTTTAAAATACTGAAAGAAAAAAAAAAGCTTTTAAAATGCAAAAGCAATCCTTAGTTCACCTGTTTTACAAAAAAAAGGCCAAAGCTAGAAACTGCCCTGTGGTTGGAAATCTGCCAACCCTTGGATACAGCGTCAATATTCAAGTTATTTTTCTATTAACATATTCAGCATCCTATTTGCTTTAAACAAAAGCACAATCTAAAAAAAAAAAAAAATTGTCACATTATTGATATTTTAAGACCCATTATGATTTTCCTTTGAGATTTTAATCTGTTAACACAAACTAAGGAGCTATTTGTTTCGAACGTTTTCCTCAGCAAATGAAACATCACATTGTTCTATAAATTTAGCTTGCATCTACTTCTCTCCATTCCATTATATTCAGTGTGAGCCATAACAACCACACACTGGTTAGTGTCAAACCACTAAGCATATTACATATCCTGCTGCTGCTGCTGCCAAGTCGCTTCAGTCGTGTCCAACTCTATGTGACCCCACAGACAGCAGCCCACCAGGCTCCTCCGTCCCTGGGATTCTCCAGGCAAGAACACTAAAGTGGGTTGCCATTTCCTTCTCCAGTGCATGCATACATGCTAAGTCGCATCAGTCGTGTCCGACTCTGTGCAATCCTACAGACAGCAGCCCACCAGGCTCCTCCTTCCAGAGGATTCTCCAGGCAAGAATATCTGTGCAATCCTACAAACAGCAGCCCACCAGGCTCCTCCATCCAGAGGATTCTCCAGGCAAGAATACTGGAGTGCGTTGCCATTTCCTTCTCCATTACATATCCTAGCTATCTCCAATCTCTTTGAAATTGCTACATACTAAGATCAAACCCCACCAGGGCCTCCCTGGTGGCTCAGATGAGAAAGAGCCTGCCTGCAATGTGGGAGACCCAGGTTCGATCCCTGGGTCAGGAAGATCCACTGGAGAAGGAAATGGCAACAAAACTCCAATATTCTTGCCTGGAAAATCTCATAGATGGAGAAGCCTGGTGGGCTACAGTCCACAGGTTGAAAAGAGTTGGACACTACTGAGTGACTAAGACTCAAGATCAAAATAGTCAATCTTAAGGGAAATCAACCCTGAATACTCATTAGAAGGACTGATGCTGAAGCTGAAGCTCCAGTATTTTGCTGATCTGATGCAAACAGCAAACTAACTGGAAAAGTGCCTGATGATGGGAAAGACTGAGGACAGAAGGAGAAGATGGTGTCAGAGAATGAGATGGCTGGATGGCGTCTCAGATGCAATGGACATGAACTTGGGCAAACTTTGGGAGATGGTGAGGGACAGGGACCTGGCATGCTGCAGTCCATGGAGTCCCAAAGAGTTGAATATGACTGGGCAACTGAACAACCACAAGATCATTCATTTGATTTCAGAACATTTCCTGCAAATACTGGATATATTTAACTCCAATAAAATTTGATCTAATATTAGATGGTTTAGGGTATGTCTTTATAATTAGTAACTCTTTCATTTTAAACATGGAATGAAAACAGCTTATCACTGTGTGGTATCAGAGCTCATACAAAAAAAAAAAAAAACTGCAAGGAACTATGAATAGATCACATCTTTTTGTTATAAATGGTACCTGTTTGGAGACACTGAAAAAGAAAAATTGTAAGTAAGCCAATGATTTTTAAATGATTTAACTATATTTGAGAACATAATTTAACAACATTTGCGCTAATTCAGAATCTACAGCAGTTTGGAAGTCAGAGTTTACTAAAAGCCAGTGTGAAATTCACCTACTAGAAATACATAATTTAACCATCTTACATCAATTTACAATTGAGTAGTCAGACATCAAACAGTTGCACTAAAGCGAGGACCCAGTTTCCGCTATGTAATAATGTGATAGGACTAATATGATGATTAGGTTGAACATATAGTTTTCAAAAAGGCTTGCATATTTCTAATTATTGCCTATTTTCTAGGTACAAACTGATTGCAGACATTTTTGAAAAGCCACAATTTTGTGACAAAATAAAACTTCAAGTCTGAACTCACTCAAGAAGTATTAACTGAACACCTACCATGGTCAAGTACTGTTTTAGGTACTGGGAATAATACATCAGTGAACAAGAGACATCATTTCTTACTGGACCTTATATACAACTGGAAGAAAACTGACGATTAACAACAAAAAAAAGCGACAAAATGAATACTGACAGGTAGTCAGAAGCCAATACTGTGTCAAATGTTTGCTGAATACATACTGATGCAATGTTGTTGTCAATCCAAATCAAATCAGCCTTTCTTCTTTCCCCTCCTCATCCCTTTGTCTTACATATAATTACCATCTAAGCCACCAGGACTCTTTCCAACCCCATGGACTATGGCCTACCAGGCTCCTCCTTCCATGGGATTCTCCAGGCAAGAGTACTGGAGTGGGTTGCCATTTCCTTCTCCAGGGGATCTTCCCAACCCAGGGATTGGACCCAGGTCTCCCACATTCCAGGCAGACGCTTTAACCTCTGAGCCACCAGGGAAGGCCCATACAATTACCAGGAACCCCCAAACAGAATGGGAATATGGAAGAACTTCTAAGTTTCTTCATAATATATTTCCTGAAAGACAGAACATGTTTCCTTATAGAAACTCATGCTTCTTCCCAGACAAATTCAAAAACAGCATTAGGGCCATTTTAAACATCAAATACTATGTATGCTCATACGTTACAATGTTCTTATGGGGATCCATAAGTTCAAATCCTAGGGTAAATTTTCCCTGGTTAAGTCAGAAGTCCCAGGTTTCTTCCTTACATGCTAGATCAAGAGTACCTAAACATTTTAATTAAAAAGACCCAGACAGTAAGTATTTTAGGCCATAAAGTCTGTTCTGTTGTAATCAAGAAAGCAATAGAGAAAACAGGTAAATAAATGAATGTGGCTATGTTTCAATAACATTGGCTCATGATCTGTCAACTGTCAACTCCTATGCTAGACAGAACTTAAAACTACATGAGCAAGCTGAGATCAACGGGCTTTTTTTTATTTGGGAGCTGGGGTGGTGTACAGGGGAGAGAATTTAAGGAGGAGTTTACCTCTCTGATTCTTACTACTTTCACTTAATGTTTCCAATTCAGCGTCTCCAAAACTGTGCCATGTGAAATGTATAAAGCACAAATGAGATAATCCGCTAGGATTTCCTGAAGCCCAGTAGTTTAGCCCAGGGCTACATTAAGTAAAAAGAGAGAGAGAAAAAAAATGTGGCTAGAAAAAAAAAAAAGTGTGGCTAGCTGGCAATGATGGCCAACCATTCAAATGCAAGGAAGCAAAACACAAAAGAACCGTTAAAATTACAGTTGCTCTTTTCCTCTTATTGTGTAACTTGTAGTCCTATGCATGTTCCCAGTGACTCTCTGGAAGTAATGAAATAACTATAGTCAATATTCAGCAATTTAATATTATATAAGCACAAACATGCATACATAGATACAAATATATATACAGAAAACTACCAAAAGAAAACTACAGTTAAGAAATCTTTTATTTATCTCTATACATCTATAGACACACACATATACATATATTCATTCCCCCTTTAGCTTAATTCTCCATGTATGTACATATACATATATGCACAGATGTGTGTGTGTATATATATATATAATATATACACACACACACACGAGTAAGCATGCATTTATTTTAAAATGTTCCCAATATATACTGCTTTGTAACATGCTGTGATAAATCATACTATTAATAATATCCTTACCTGTCAATAAATATATAGCATAAAATTGATACTTAAATTTTGGTTCAAGTACACAGAGTAAATTAATAACCAAATACTAGTGGCATACATTTATTTGATAGTAATAGAAATAACAATTCTGAAATAAAAAACTGGATCTGAATCTAGCTTGCTGCTGTTGTTTAGTTGCTAAATTGTGTCTGACTCTTTGCAATCCCACAGACTATAGCATGCCAGGCTTTGCTGTCCTTCACTATCTCCCGGAACTTAGCTCAAATTTATGTCCATTGAGTGGTGATGCTATCTATATCTCTATTATCCTCTGCCACTCCTCTCTCCTGTTGCTTTCAATCTTTTCAAGCATCAGAGTCTTTTCCAATGAGTCTGCTCTTCGCATCAAGTGGCCCAAGTATTGGAGTCTCAGCTTCTGCATCAGTCCTTCCAATGAATATTCAGGGTTGATTTCCTTTAGGATTGACTGGTTTGCTCTCCTTTCAGCTCAAGGGACTCTTAAGAGTCTTCTGCACCATAATTCGAAAGCATCTTCAGCAGTCAGCCTTCTTTATGGTCCAGCTCTCGTATCTGTACATGACTACTAGAAAAACCACAGCTTTAAAAGGAATCTGGCTTAATCACCTACAAACCATGTATCCTTGACTAAGTTACTAAACCTCACAGGCACCACTTTCTTATACTGGGTTGGCCAAAAAGTCCATTTTGGGTTTTTTCCATAAAATGTTAAGATTATAGTGAATAAGTGACTGAAAGTCACTCCCATCAAGTCCAACTCTTTGTGATCCTGTGGACTCTGCAGTCCACATAATTCTTTAGGCCAGAATACTGGAGTGGGGAGCCATTCCCTTCTCCCAGATCCCCCTCACTGCAGGCAGATTCTTTACCAGCTGAGCCACAAAGGAAGCCCAAGAATACTGGTAGCCTATCCCTTCTCCAGTGGATGTTCCCGACCCAGGAATTGAACCAGGTCTCCTGCATTGCAGGCGGATTCTTTACCAACTGAGCTATCAGGGAAGCCCAAAGTTACAATGAATATATTATACTAATTACCTAACCGTGAAGGCATTGTTTCAAGGTGTGAGGTACAATTCACTTAGCAGAGCGCCTAGCCTATAACAGATGTTCAATAAATAGCAGCAACTATCATTAAAATTAGTTATTATCTGCTTACAAAAATAATTTTTATGGATCAATTATGTGAAAGTTATGCGGCCAGCCCAAACAAATATTTAATTCACATATTAGTGTGTCTAAATTAATGAATTTTGGCTACATGTTTTAGCATATTACTTTTATGATCCAAGATTTGCTCATTTTTGAAGTAAAATATTTTATTTGCCTTCTTAAAAATGCCAGAGTGATGAGGAGTGGGAGCAGAGTTGGACAATATTTTCTGTGATTTATTTGTGAATATACATGAACAAACGCTAATAAGCATCAAGCTAGAAAAGTTGAATGCATAAGAATTAACAAAATTAAATGTGACTACATATATCTGATACATATTACTTATCTTAAATTATCTATGTTTATTGTGAACAGACATAAAGGATTAAAAACACATGGCAATACATATGTTAGTATTTCCTTTGTAAAAGCCAGCAACAAAACTGTCTCCTCCATCAGCAAGGACTGTGAAAGTACATCTTCTCAGCCTTACTCACAGGTCCAAAAGGTGAGGAAGCACTGCTTCAAATTATTTAACATTTCCTGAAATTCTAACAATTATTAATATCAAAGAGTAATTTAATTTCGGAGGTAAAAGATCTATCAAAATGATAGCATCCTGGGAAAATGGCCTTCCTTTTACCTTTAATGCAAAGGAACTAAAAACTTCTTAGGAGACCCTTTTCTATTTCTGATAGAGTAGTAGAATATTGCCCCTTATACTGATGCCAAACTCTGTCCATTTGTAATTTTCATCCATTTGTTCTGGTGTAACAATCTGGAATGCAGAACAGGAATTATCTACCCTCAGTACTGAAAATGATCATTTTTCCTCACAAGCAACTGAAGCAGGCAATAATCTTCTTTTAATCACTGTTGTATTTTAAATATGTAATAGAGATGGACAAGGAAAACCTATCAGTTACTTCTGCGAGCAAATCAGTTTGTTATAAGCTCTTTAAATGTTATTATTATACTAAAAATTGAAGAGTTTCATAGGGCTACTTTAGAAGAACGATGGACATGAAGCACCTCGAGAGGGAATAATTTGTTTAGAGGCAAGACTACAGAGACAGCAAGATGGCACTCGGTTTCTTTAGCCAGGCATGCCCCTTCTTTCCCTACCTGATCTGGAAGAAATCCTCATTCCTCAGAAGTCTTACTCAGATGTGTAAAATTTTCTTTAACCTGCAAGCACCCTTCTTTATGTTCTCATGATATATTCGTCATACCGCTATCACAACAATTATGACAGAACATGTATCTGATCTAAGTTCTAATTTACACCTATCATGCCAGTGTGATTAGTACCACCTCCTTTGACTCCCCAAAGTATCCTAGGCTGCATTGTAAATGATATGACCACCAGAGGTATAGTTAGTTAAAACTCAACCACCGTTTGAATACTTTCTTATAACTAAAATCTTTTCTGTATCTCCTTTTCCCAGAGACTGGAAGAGAATAGTTTTGTTGGGTTCTTGTTCCAACATCCTGGGAACAGTATAATAGGAACACAGGTTTCCCTTCTAGATTGTATTTAGCCATTTTATTACTTATATAACTAGAAATACAAAGGTATCCTATAAAGTACAGTTTTGATTTATCTTGGGAGTAACTTTAGATTTCTAACTTTTTTTTTTTTTCTCTCTTTTGGTTTCTTTTGGCCATGTGGCATGTGGGATTTTCCTAAGCAGGGCCTGAACCCATGGTTCCTGCATTCAGAGTCTTAACCACATCTAAGTTTTATTCAATTGTACATTTCAGGGTTCACTATGGCAATACACTATAACAACAGTTTAGATGAGAAATATTAGTAAATATAAGATATAGTCTCAGGTCTGGAGATCAACATGAAATGGGAATAGGTGTGTGTACACACACACACACACACACACACACACACATATGTATATATACACACACATGTGTATATATATATATATATATGACACTAGTAATACTATGGGAAAACAAAAAGTTTGATAAAGACTTCACTAGACGGTAAGATAAGCGCTACAGCCTATTTTGCTAATAATTTTACATGAAAAATCTGTCTTCATCTCCATACCAACCATACAAGGTAGTTGCTAATATTATCATTCTCATGTTAAAAAAAAATGAACATTATTAGTTCATTTGCCTAAAGTCACATAAATACCAGATATGGTAGTAAGATATGAATCTAAATTATCTGACTCTAGAGTCTATCTTATTCCATATGCAATCGCCCTGCATATCAATTCTCCTGTCTTTCAAAGGAGAATGTATCTTCAGTGTACATACTGGTTTGTAATTACATGATAGTCTGACCTTTGGTTCACCATTATGATGCCATCCTAATGGTATGATATACAGGTAACCACCTCAAAATACATTTACTGAACAGATGCCCCACACCACACTATGAATATTAAAATGTAAGAATTTATAATGGAAATCCTATCTTACGATTAATTATAATGGTAATAATTATAGTAGAGATACATATAAAAAAGGAGCAAATAAGAAAGATCACACTGCTTTAATGTATGTTTTTCAATTTCTATTGCTTTGGAAAGGAATCACTTTTTCTTAGGTAAGAATAAGCTTATTTAATATGATTAGCAATGAACTGCCTTGACCTTAATTATTTACCTTACCTAATTATCTACTAATCATTTCATCATCATCTATTTTTACATGGTAAGTAATCTGTGAATTTTTAAAGATTTTCTGGTAAATATAACTTAAGATATTTGTGATAGAAAATGAAGAAGAGTTGGGGAAAAAATATGAAGTACTTTCTTAAGAGTTCATCTCTTTCCCTTTTTATAGTAAAATTAGAGATCAGAATATTTAGGCTTATAACACTTGTTATGAGATAATTCCTTTACAAAATAGTAACCAAATTCACAAAGCAATTTCACTTTGTGAACACATACAAAGCCATTCACCAGGCTACAAAAAGATTCAAATAAATCTTGGTCATCACATTATTTTATTGCTATTTTTCTGCAGAAAAATCTATGAAAAGCACTGTCTGCAATCCGAACATTTTCTAAGATAGTGAATAACTAAAATAAATTTCCATATAAAGATTACAATCACTGGATGTTCTGCTAAAACTTTTATGTCTTAGTCTGTTAAATCATTAGGTTTCCACAGTCCTCTCATCAGAAATCTTTCATCATAAGAAAAAAGTTCTGTTTCTCTCTGAAACAATTCACTATGTAAATGAACCTTGTAAAAGAACAAAACAGCTGTGCCTAAAAGCTGAGACAATTAATTGTTATATACCCCCAGCCTATTAGATTTATTTACAAAGTTAGGTGTACATTTTGCTTATACAGCTATTTTTATGTTTCTGTTTTTCTCTATGAAACGACTATTTATAGGTAAGATCACTTGTCTGACAGGTGGCTTCTATGAATGTAATTAAGGACTTCCCTCTCAGAGACTGAGGAGCAAAGGGTACAAATACACTTTGGCTGCAGGACACAATTTGAATGTGAGTTAGAAAGCTGAAAAATGCTATTACAATGTTATTTTCTAACCTTTCCATTTGTATTATTGGTTTCACAGCTTACTAATTCCAGTATTTCCATCATTAATTACTCACTATTTCTAACTGACCTGTCTCTTTTACCAGTCTTAAAAAAAAAAAATGCTTCTGCCCAATGTTTCCCATTTTTGATGTGACATTACTTCTACCAAAACTCTCTGAGACTCAAGTTAATTAATTCTTACCTTACCTTCTAAATTCTACCAATTAGGTATCTAGGCCACCACTACACTAAGTTGTCCTCTACAAGTTCACTATTTGCCCAATGCAAAGGTTTTTTTCTCAGCTTTTCAAACTCCCTTACTTTTCCGTTATAGCACTATTGGCCAATGATAACCAAACCCACCTTCTGTCCCTTGGCTTCTGTAATCACACTATCTTGGTCCTCTTCATACCTATTTGTCACTGTAGCTTATGTACCTCTCTTAAAGGTTTGCATTCCTTCCTCCTATTTTATGCTCTTTAATATTACCAAAAATTCTATCATTTGCCCTTAGGTTTCTTTTTTCATTGTCTCCGTAACACTAACAAATTCAATTTTAACCTTTAAATAAACAAAGCCTCAAAGTTTCAATTCTACATTTTATCATTATTCTACATTTGTTAAAAAATAAATCTATTTTCATGTTTGGTGATCTGTCATCTCAAATTCAGTATGTCCTGTAATCAAATTAATTCATCCTTTTAAAAAAAAAAAAAACTTTCCAAAATTTCCTTCTACAGCCAATAGTAATAAGGTCTGAACTAGAAAATTACATCCAGGACAACAAATATCACTGAGGTATCTTACACAGACTGTACCACATTAGTATCTTATTTTTATGTACTACTAAGTTCTGAATCAGTGCCCTGTGGATATTACCACATGTAGTATTCTGTTTATGCTTTTTATGGCTCAATTAAATAATTTAATACATCAAAGAAGATACATCTCATCAAAATTATCAAGACAAAAACATAATGACTAATCTGGAGTCCCAGGCATGAGGGCAACACATGATACATTAAGCTTTTTCATGAACCTTGGTCAATGGTGATTTTAATTGTGCAAAAATGCCATAATACACGAATGATCTGTGTAATACAAATGTAAACAAACTCTCTAATTAAAAATTTACTATTTGTTATTCTTCCATACATTTCACTCAGGCATGCATAAATAAGTGAATTAGCACCAATAATCAAAATCTAAAAGTAAACTTACAAACGTTGTTTGAATTTAACCTTAAAAACCTCTGAACTATTATAAATATAACAATATAAAGCACTTCTTTGGTTATGTCTTGCATGAACAGGACATCTGAATATGACCACACTAACTGCTAATATTTTTATATTTATTTATGCTTTCTGATAACGCCTTTAAATATGACTGCTTTACATACTTCTACTACAGGACCTTCAGATGAGCCTTTGTCTGACATGCTGGTTAGACACACTGAGATAATACAAATTCTGGTCACGTTTTGCTGCCAAGTAACTTTAGGTCAGGTTAGGTTTTGTCATGTCACTTTTTACAAAAAATAGCTTTCATTTTCAGAGTTTTTGGTTTTTCAAAACTGTGGATAATAGGTTGTGGGTCTATACAATTAATATTACCAACATCCCAGACCCTGCATTCTTTTCTACAACAAAGTCATCAAAACTGTGTTTCTCCCAATGACACAAAATATGTACCAGTATTGAAGTATAAATTTAGATCTCCTTAGTCAAGTTGAGTAAAGTTCAGTAAGGAAAAAACTTGTCACCAGAGAATTTAATCCCCAA
Organism: Nanger dama; assembly: GCA_917880005.1. Classification (NCBI taxonomy): domain Eukaryota; kingdom Metazoa; phylum Chordata; class Mammalia; order Artiodactyla; family Bovidae; genus Nanger; species Nanger dama. The sequence goes on from CAKJTW010000040.1 coordinate 4,070,900, forward strand.
CAAATAACTTTTCTATCAATTCAGAATAAAAATTTACTGTTTTATGATTTAAAAAAATTAGAAAGACAGACTTCTGCTTCAGGGCAGCTACCTGGCTACTAAAGCACATCTGTGAACTACCAAAATGGGTGCTACCTCGCAGCAAGTTAGAAATGTAGAATCTTGCACCCTCCCATATCTACCCAATCTGACTTCTCATTAAATCAACATCCTCAGGCGTTGCATTTGTACATTTTTGCAGAAAAAGTTAACCTAACAGTACCAACTGCTTTTCCTTAAAAGGGCTGCTTACCAGGTTAGTTGCTGGCTTACATCTGGAAACAAACTCAGGGAATGTTTCTACCACCTAACTGGTAAGAGCAGCTTCCTGGCCCCTAAACCATTTACGCAAACAGTATGGTTTATGCTGACCATCTGCTTTCATTCTGTGAGTCTGGATACATTTAGAACACTTATTCAACAGAGGCAGAGAGCAAAGAAAAGTATTTCTAGGTAAACCTGAAAAATAAAGAGAGACTTCCTGAGACTCTGAAGCAAGTGTCTCTGGAACCTAGATACATTCTTTTGCACAATCAAAAGAATCTCAATGAGAGAATTTTAATTTAAAGTATTCCTTGGTCTACCATATCCCCAGGCAAGAAGGAGAGGCAAATTCAACCATTAACCACCACTCCAACCCACCTACCCGCCCACCCAAGAAGCCACCTTTACCCTGGTTATAAACACAGAATGAAACATGAAAACAAATCAGTATCAATAGAAACAAACAAAATAAAAAACTAAAAAGACTTTAAATATTAGAATTACCATATACATAATAGAAACAATGAAATAATATTTTATATAACTAAAGTTGGGGGAGAAGGGACTTCCCTTGTGGTTCAGTGGCTAAGACTCCACTATCCCAAAGAAGGGGGCCCAGGTTCGAATCCTGTTCAGCAAAGTAGATCCTGTGTGCTGCAATGAAGATCCTATTTGCCACAACTAAGACTCAGTGCAGCCAAATAAATAAATACTAAAAAAAAAAAAAATGCAGCAGGGGGTTTGGCAAACTTGTTCCATTAAGGGTCAGACTAAATATTTTGGGCTTTGAAAGCTATTAATATAAGGTCTGTTTAATAAGTAATTAATTCAGTAATAAAAGCCAGAGAAGGCAACGGCAACCCACTCCAATACTCTTGCCTGGAAAATCCCATGGATGGAGAAGCCTGGCAGGCTGAAGTCCATGGGGTCGCTAAGAGTCGGGCACAACTGAGCGACTTCACTTTCACTTTTCACTTTCATGCATTGGAGAAGGAAATGGCAACCCACTCCAGTGTTCTTGTCTAGAGAATTCCAGGGACAGGGGAGCCTGGTGGGCTGCCGTCTATGGGGTTGCACAGAGTCGGACACGACTGAAGCGACTTAGCAGCAGCAGCAGCACCAAAGCAGGTACAGACAATATTAAACGAGCATGTCTATGTCTGAATAAGACTATTAGAAATGCAGCTTTGTAAGCCTTCTATCACAAGATCTTCAAGCTATAACTTGCAAACGTTTGATTTAAAAGAAAGGACAGGAAACATAAGATTCAAAATTTACAATCATCTAAGCAGGGTGATCCAACAATCCATTCTGAAGGAGATCAGCCCTGGGATTTCTTTAGAAGGAATGATGCTAAAGCTGAAACTCCAGTACTTTGGCCACCTCATGCAAAGAGTTGACTCACTGGAAAAGACTTTGATGCTGGGAGGGATTGGGGGCAGGAGGAGAAGGGGTCGACAGAGGATGAGATGGCTGGATGGCATCACTGACTTGATGGACGTGAGTCTGAGTCAACTCCGGGAGTTGGTGATGGACAGAGAGGCCTGGCGTGCTGCGATTCATGATGTCGCAAAGAGTCGGACACGACTGAACGACTGAACTGAACAGAACTGAAGGAGAACTTAAAAACAGCATGACTGAAATTTTAAAAACTCAATGGGGGGGATAAAAGAATAGATACAGTTGAGGGGAGAACTAATGAACTGAAAGATATATCTGCTGCTGCTGCTGCTAAGTCGCTTCAGTGTTGTCCGACTCTGTGCAACCCCATAGATGGCAGCCCACCAGGACACGACTGAAGCGACTTAGCAGCAGCAGCAGCAGATATATCTTTCAGTTCATTAGTTCTCCCCTCAACTGTATCTATTCTTTGATTCCCCCATTGAGTTTTTAAAATTTCAATCATGCTGTTTTTATTTTTAAGTTCTGCTTAGATGACTGTAAGATATTATATATCACTAATGAATCGGAAGATGTGTCTGAAGATGATATATGATCCCCAAGAAAAAAGCAGACAAAATACATGAAAGAATTTAAAAAACAAGAACGATAATAAGAAGTCTAACATGTATTTAATAAGAATTCCTAAACAAGATAAGAAAAAATGTAGGAGATGCAATACACAAAACTTCAAAGATTGAGAACTTTTCCAAATTCTTCAAAAACTTAGAATCAGGACATACAGTGAATTTCAAAATAGTACAAACAACCACCTAAACACATTTTTTTTTCAAGATATTTAAAGGCAAAAGAAATAATAATGTGAAAAGACAGATTATGTACAAAGAAAAGCAATGTGATATATATAAATGAAACCAAAAATGTATGAACCCTGACTCAAAATGTTATCTGTAAGACAAGAAATCTGAACACTAAATACTAGATGATCTAAAGAGGATTACTGCTAATTTTCTTAGTTGTGCTAATAGTATTACAGTTAAATATTTAAAAGTCCTTATCTCTTAGAAATACACACAGATGTATTTACAAATGAAAATAATATATGACTAAGTTTGCTTTAAAATTATCCACAAAGAAAAAAGGAAAATATACAAATGAAGTAAGACTGGCCCATATGTTTATATAGTTGAAAGGGGATAATGAATATATGAGGGCTCCTTATATTTTTCTTACGTATTATGACTGAAATTTTTCATAATAAAATATTTTAATGGAAGTGATAATCCCAAGTATGTGGATCAAGAACAACTCTAGCATATCTCCACTATGATGTATATTTTTTTCACATAAGCAGTAATTCTACACCAAATTATACAATCTAAAGTAACTTACGTATGAGTACCAGAATTTATATACAAGACTATATATAAAACTACTCTTTATAAGAGCAAGAAACTTCAAATGACCAAATGTCCAAGATTAAAAGAATGACTAAATCACTATTATTTATTTAATAACATTTACCTTCTGGGTTTTCACCTTAATACTTGACAGACACTATGCTAGAATCTTTGAACAAATTTTCTCATGTTATACTACAATAATCTTTTAAGAGCCAGAGTATTACTAGGTTGGCATAAAAGTAATTACAGTTTCAGACCCGAATTTTAAATCATTATAACTAGGCTCAAACACATCTTCATTAATCAAAACAGGAATCATTACAATCAACCCATTTTTGTCAACAAGAAATAGATTTGTTTATTCCTATAGCATAAAAATCCACGCTTCAGGATTTAACAAACTCTTGGAAAGTATTTTCCATGCAAAATGTTGTCAAGATGTTTGAATAAGTGGTAGTCAGTTGGCAAGAGGTCAGGTGAATATGGCAGATGAGGCAAAACTTTGTAGCCCAATTCATTCAACATTTAAAGCACCTGTGTGACATGTGGTCAGGTGCTGTCATGCAGAAGAACTGAGCCATTTTCTGCTGACCCATGCTGGCTGCAGGCTTTGCAGTTTTCAGTTCATCTCATTGATTTGCTGAGCATACTTCTCAGACGTAATGGTTTCGCTAGGATTTGGAAAGCTGAAGTGGATCAGACTGGCAGCAGACCACCTAACAGGGACCATGACCCATTCTGGTACACGTTTGGCTTTCACAAGTGTTTTGGAGCTTCTTCTTGGTCCAACCACTGAGCTGGTTGTCACTGGCTGTTGCATAAAATCCACTTTTATTCACACATCACAATCCAATCCAGAAATGGTTCATAGTTGACACATGGAATAAGAGAAGATGATACTTTATGACAACAATCTTTTTGATTTGTGGTCAGCTCATTAGGCATCCACTTATCAAGCTTTTTCACCCTTCCAATTTGCTTAAAATGCCAAACAACCAAAGAATGGTCAACACTGAGTTCTTAGGCAACTTCTCGTATAGTTTTAAGGGGATCAACTTCAATGATCCTCTCAAGTCAGTCGTTGTCAGCTTCCAATGGCCAGTCACCGAGCTCATCTTCAAGGCTCTTGTCTCCTTTGCAAAACTTCCTGAACCACCACTGCACTGTACATTCATTAGGAGTTCCTGGGCCAAATGCACTGTTGATGTTGCAAGTAATCTCTACTGCTTATGACCCATTTTGAACTCAAATTAAAAAAATCACTTTTCGTCTAACATCATCCATAGTCTACAATACATATAAAATAAACAGCAAGTAATAATTCATTAGCAAAACATGTAAAGCAAGAAGTGCACATCAAAATAATGTATAACCACATTCAAGAACGTATTCCAATATCAAACGGTAAAGCTCAACAATGCAAAAGCAAAATTACTTTTGTAGCAAGGCAATGGCACCCCACTCCAGTACTCTTGCTTGGAAAATCCCATGGATGGAGGAGCCTGGTAGGCTGCAGTCCATTGGGTCGCTAAGTCGGACATGACTGAGCGACTTCACTTTCACCTTTTGCTTTCATGCACTGGAGAAGGAAATGGCAACCCACTCCAGTGTTCTTGCCTGGAGAATCCCAGGGACAGGGGAGCCTGGTGGGCTACCGTCTATGGGGTCGCACAGAGTCGGACACAACTGAAGTGACTTAGCAATAGCAATAGCAATATAACCCTTCCCACAAAAAAAGAAAACTTAGGCTCAGAAAATTAAACAGCAAGTTAGGTATTTCCCTGCAGATTATGGAGCAAGAATTTGGATCAAGATCTTCCCTATTACAAACTCAGTTTTCATTTCACAGAATAATTAGGAATGTATATTTTCAAAAAGCGATGTCAGTTTTCTAAGCAAAATAGTTTAATTTGGTAGTATTAAAAATATTTTTTCACAGCATTATAAATGTAAATTGTGGTTAATGTGGACCTGCACAAATTACCAGTAAGGTCTGAAGTAATACTGTTTCAATTTGTAATTCCTATTTTATCTCTGCATGAGTCTGTAAGCATATAATAAAATCAACTGGAGGTAAAGGAAGCAGGGTTTGACAAGTTTATTTCAAACAACCTTCTTAATATTGTTACAAGCCTCCTCATCACTGATCTACCTAGAATATTTAGAAAGCCCTTTTCTTAAGTCTCACAACTTTCAGTGATCTCTAAAGTTTCTGCTACCTCTAAACTCTCAGTACTTACTCAGCTTCAAGGTTCCACACCAATAAACTTCAACTACACTATTTCCTGCCTACCTCTTCTAGTTTCTCATTCTCCACTCTCCCTCTCCCCAAGCACTTTCTATCTATGGTTCCTTCCTATCTCTGGGCCTTGGTATTTTATACTCTTTCTACTTGACTTTCCCCCTACATCTTCACTTGCTGTTTCCCTGTTAGTCCTGGATTAACTAAGTATCAGAGTTTTCCCTGACAATCCCCCTAACCACCTATCAACTCCCTTTCGCATACTCCAATTTTAACTACTTAAAATTCTGTGCTGACTTGCTTTTATCTGTGTTCTCCCTACTAGAACAAAAACTCCTCAATGGAAATATTCAAGGTTTTCACCACTGAATCACCAACAAAAGAAAATTACCCAGCACATAGTAAAGGTAAATAAATATTTGTCAACTATGACTACAGGAGGCAGGAGTGAACAAATTATAGCAATATTACAAGAAAGGTAACATATAGTATATTATAGAAGCTCAAATAAGGAAGATATTCAACCCAGCTGAGAAAGTAAACATTAACTTTGTAGAAAATGTGTTTCTAGTTAGAGTGAAGAGAACAGTTTGGAAAATGATAGAACTAGAATAGGGATAGTAGTTATGAAGCCAATGCAATCACCCAAGAAAGAAAATGAGGCCTCTGTAATGGTATGACAACAAAAATGGGAAAAAAAGATTTATCCAAGGAGAGGGAAATGGCAACCCGCTCCAGCATTCTTGCCTGGCAAACTCCATGGACGGCAGAACCTACTGGAGTACAGTCTATAGGGTTGCAAAAGAGTCAGACATGACTTAGCAACTGAAACAACGTATTTTATTTTTAATTTTACTGAAGTGTAGTTTATTTACAATGTTGTTAATTTCGGCTGTAGAACAAAGTGAATCAGTTATAAATATATGTATTATCTTTCATATTATACTCCATTATGGCTTATCACAGGATATTGAATAAACTTCCTAGTGCTTACCAAAAAAAAAAAAGATTTTTCAGTATTTCAAAGATAAAATCATTATCATCCGGTCACAGATTTGACATGCAGAAAAAGGACAAGGAATGAGGTCAGAATGTTTTCCTGGGTGTTCTCTTGGGTGATCTGGCCCATTAAAGTAATGTGCTGAAGACCCAGATGGAAAATAGAGAAAGATTTTTATAAGAGTAAGGTAATTAGTAAGTGTGAAACATAGTAAGCTTGATATACATGACCACATGGTTAAGACACTAAGTAAACTGTTGAAAAAAATTAGTCTGGAGCCCTCAAACTAAACATAAATTTGATGGTCATTTACTCAGCCAATAAATGATTTATGGCCCTTATCAAGCGCATATAGTGCGCTGGGGCTGTGCCGGGCACGGGGGACACAACGGGGGAACACCACCAAGCGTGTGTCCTCACAAAACCTACATTCCAGGAGACAATAAATACTACTGCAGTCAGCAACAGCGACAAGAGCTATGGAAGAAACCAAAACCAAACAGAAAATGATGCAAATGAGGGTTACAACAGGTGATCAGAGAAGGCCTCACTGATAAAGTGGTATTTGAATAGACTTAAATGAAGTGAGACAGCAAGCCTACTAAGATTAGGGGAAGAATAATCCAGACAGGATGTAGTAAGTACAAAGGCCCTGAGAAGAGACTGAGTAGGAATAAATAAAGAGCGGCTGTTTTGCCAAATATAATTAACAAAAGGAAGACGTAGGCAATGAGAATGGTTGTGAAGAAGCCACTAACTAGATTATAATGGCAGTCATCACATACAGAGGTTGTATATTTTTAAGAAAAACTATTTTGTCACATATATTCCAGTATTTAATACCATGCTAAAATATAGCAGATGTTAAATGAATTCTCTTCAGATTAATGAGTGAATAAATCAAATGGAATTCCCCCTACATTTGAACCCAATTTATATTTAACCACTTCCTGAACTCCAATTCATCCCAAAGGAGAAACCAAATACCAATCTAAAAGTCTATAAGCTTTAGTAATCTTCAGAAGCAGAATTTTTAAAATAGTTTGAAGAGTGACATCATCTCTAAAACAAGTACGTGCCCTTCCAAGAGGACTCCTTAGAAGGAAAACATCTACTTCATAACAAATAATTTCTAGACTGTCTGCTAAACAATACATTATTTGATAAATCCTTCACACAACTGCTAATGTTTTGATAAAATATCATTTAGACCTCTTCACTTCTGATCATGTTAGCGAGCCAAGAATTTACCACAGTAGCTCACCTCTATGCTAGGAAAAATCATTAAAAATAGTCTGGAAAAAAAACTACGTACCAGTATTACAAGAGCAGTAACTAATATAATCCTGAAAAGCATGGTTAAAAATATAGATTTACTGCATTTAATCATTCCTAATTAATAAAATCAAACAAGTAATCACTCAAAATTCACCACTAAAAACAAGCATTCTTTTGGTAACTAATAATCCACAGTTTAAATCTGGTTCAGTGAACTAAATATTCTAGACTCAGAATCAACAAGGATATTCCAAGGTTATTAAGTGTTCCCACCTTCAGGGAATTACAAAGTCACTGTTTTCCATAGTTTCAAAGAGTATATGCATAAGAATATTTTAAGTGGAGTGAATATTAGTATCTTTAAAATTACCAACGTTTAGAAAACTCACTTCATCAAAACTTCACCTTCAGTATAGTTGAATATTGCTTCACTTTCACATTTACTCTTGTTTTTGCATACTGAAATAAGTAAATGTTATTCTATTTTACTCATTTATACTAAGCACATGTTGCCAAATTGCTGTCAAGTATTTAATCAATTTCCTATGCAATACTCTCTTCTACTTTCTTGAGTATATGCACACCAAGAGATGGGCAGGAAAATCTTCCTCACAAAGCACTGCCAACTTAGAGGGAAAAAACCTAAAATTCAATAAAGGACTGAGTAAAAAAACAAAAAACAATTAAAATTTATCTTAAATCAAGGAATAGAAAACACTATCAAGCATACATAGGAAAAGAAAAACTAGTCCATTTCTATAGTATGTCTTATTACAGTAGAGTCACCAGAAGACTAGAAATGGAATAAAAGAAATAGAAATCAATGAAAGAAATTGAAAAAACAAGGGGAAAATAGAGAAACAATCACATGAAGATACTTTGCAACTATTAATGAGGTCTTCCACTGAAAATATTATTGCAGTAAGGTCCAAGAAACGCTCACCATCTACCCTTTTTCTCCATAAAAACACTAAGCCAATTTTTATAATCATTCTACCAATTTAATTAGGTCAACACAAAACTTTCATTGGATTCGAATTCTAGTTTTTCCAACTTACTAACTGGTAGCTTTGAACTCCATATGGTGATCTATTAATTTTTCTTTAAACAGTCATTTGGAAAAAAATTAAAGAAAAAAATTTCACCTATCCAGATGTGTTAATGCCTAAAATCTATTAAAAGGTCAGAATGAAGAGGAAAAAAGACATACTCAGAAAATGATTTTTAAAGTTGGAATTAGTGGAATTATTCCAAATTCTATTTAATCATATAAATTCACTTCCCTTTCAAATTAAAAATATCCATATATATCATGATACACCTGACACACATAAGCAGACTTGGATTAAAATAACTTCGATTTTACATACAACACAGTGATACAACATACTACTGAGCAAATGAAGTTAAATACAAAGGGTATATGTAATGTAGGAGAAAATCACATAAACTAATCTATGGCATTAGAAGTCAGAATAGTGCTGTCCTTGGTAGGGGAAGTGCCTAAATGGAGAGAGAACAGGAACTTCTAGGGTACTGCAATATTCTGATTCTTGACCTGGGTTCTGATTATCAAAATGTTCAATTTGTTAACTTTCATAGAACTGTAAATTTATGACAACTCTCAGATCTACATTTTCTTCAATTATAAATAACATTTACTGCTTTCTTACTATAGTAAGTATTTTAACAACAAAAAAGATGTTTTAACAACTCCACACAGTTTTTAAGTACTGTCCTCTACAGTACCCCCATTCTATAAACACAAATGAAATTACAATTCTTTTTCTTAGTCTACTCTCAGTAAAATACTTTATCTTTTATTTATGCCCTATTTGTCTTGATTTAACCACATCCACTCAAAGTTGAAACAATGTCTCATTTTTTTTTACAGTTCACACTTAAACTCTCCCTCTTCTCATCTCCTCTGCTTTAACTGACCATGTAAAAAACACCTAATATCTATTTATATCTACCTGCCAACTGTAATATTTTACAAACATTTCACTAACTCCTCCAATAGAGATAAGAAAATATGCTCAGAAAGGGCAGTTTGTCCAAAGTAAAAAAATTTCAAGAGGCAAGGTTCCAAAGCTCAGGCGCTTACAGTTCCAGACTGTCTATGTGTCAAGCAACTGTTTAGTCAGTAAGTCCTCTCCTACTCCTTTGCAAACCCAAGGACTGCAGCCCACAAGGCTCCTCTGTCCATGGGATTTCCCAGGCAAGAATACTGGAGTGGGTTGCCATTTCCTTCTCCAGGGGATTTTCCTGACCCAGGAATCGAACCCTGTCTCCTGTGTTAGCAAGTACATTCTTTATCACTGAGCCACCAGGAAAGCATGTTATTAAATGTTGTCCACATCCATACCACACTGTCCATATTAGTATCCTATTTTATATATTTTTTACCTTATTGTCTATCTTTATACATATAATCCTACTATTCAAATTGTAGACATATATAATACTTTATCAAGTCATATCTCACCTACCTTGAACCTATGAAGCAATTACCTGTCTTGAAAACAACCAGGATGCAAAAGAAAGCACTCCAAGAGATGTTAATAAAATTCAAAGTATATATCATCAAAGTTTATTCACTACAGTTCATATGTTATTGACAGTAAAGCCCTTTAATTCCTATAATCACAACCTATTTATCCTTATTTTCCATACAATGTTAACAAGTCCAGTTACATCACAGTAATATAAAAAAAATTTCTAAAGTAACTCCAAATATGCTAAAAATAAACATAATATTTATACACACACATACTTCCCCCACTCATATTCAAGTACCCCAGGTGAATATTTAGTGGCAATATACTTATTTAAAAAATAACTACACTTTTTCTGACACACTTTTATAATATAGAAATAATTACTGATGTAAGTAAAAGAAATTCCCTAGGACTCAAAAATTAAATCTAAACTTTCTTAACAAAACAACTATTACAAAAACAATAATGTATCAAAAGGCAACTGCCACAGTCTATCCAAATCTCTGAAGCTTTTTATTTCCTTTTGAAAACCAGCATTTTTTAAAATTTCATTCTGCCAGGTAAAACAATATACACTTATATATTCAAAACAATGTGGAAACATGAACACACAACACTGAATTCTTTTCGTGACAGAAAAGGGCTATTTTAAGATTTTATTAAAAATACAAAGTGATTTAAACTTTAAGACTATGCCAATCTAAAATTTAGCTCATTACAAAGTTATAAAATTTTATGTTAAGAATTATTCCCACATGAAATACAGAATCCTACACAATATAAGAATTAATTCAGTCCACTTTATAACCATGTTACAGCATTCAAAAATAACACAAATTACAACCTATAGTAATAAAATCACAAGTCACTCTAAATAAACAAAGTAAAAATAGCTATTTGCATTCAAATATCCCACTACCATGACTTTATACTAACATTCTGTGACAGATATGAATAAAATTGTATCCACAACACATTGTTAAATAAAACATTCCACAATATTCCACTTGCCACCCCAGATAGTGCCATACAGCTAGACGTTAGCGTTCACAGCTCACCTACCTCCAACCACTGGAGTCTTCTCACTCTTTTTAAAACTCTATCCCCTCAATTTATCTTTTTTTTCCTTGGGGAGGGGTTGGTGGTGATGTGTTTGTCGTGAAGGTTAGGGAGTATATTATACAGAATTATGAGTGAAAGAAAAACCAGGGGGCAATTAAAAAGTTTTACTATATGAGGGATGAACATTAAGCATGGAAATAACTAGCAATATTATTTTAAGATGTGATTTCTCAAAATATGAAACTACTGATAAAAATATATATGTATACACATCTAAAAACAGTTAAATACACTTTTATCTGGCAAGCTGTTTCTTCTAAGTAACTACAAGTACATTACTTGGCAATCTTTTCGTTTACAGCTTCTGTGTCTCTTTACTATTTATTCATTGTAAGAAACACATGAAATTACACTGGGTTCTGAACAAGATTACTTGCAATCCCTGTAAGTGGCAATTCAACTCTTGTTTTGCTCCTTTTAATAGAGTGTTAATTTCCCCAAACACTGTTCATCCTTTACCCAAATAATCAGAGGGTAGGATGTCTGGATTTTGGCAACTGAAACAGTCAATGTTTTTCAGGATAATCTTAATTTCAAACATTCTCTCTCACCGTGAGGTGACATGTTTAAAGTCAGAAAATACGTTTAAAGTCAAAGTCATTTTAATGTGGAAAATAATAAAAACACTTCTGGTATCTACTTCCAAACTGCACGTATCTAGAAATAAGTTTGATACAAATTTACAGAGCCCTTTGAGCATGCAATACTAATGAAGAGGAGGTATACTACAAAACAATGGAAGGAAATTATTTATGCTTAGGTTTGGAATGCAGCCAAACATCTATATACTCATAATCAGGAGCACACGATTACTTTACAACATGCCTAAAATCTCTCAGTCTAGTCAAGCACTACCTTCAAAGGTTTGAAAAGCACTGGTCTGAAATATTATCAGCCTTCAGTAGATTTATATACAAAGCTCATCACCAATTTTTTCTCAACAATATGCCAGGAATATGTTCGTTCAGAAAAGTAAGTACAATTATTTAAACACTACCCTTTTATGTAAAGGTATTACAGGTGTCAACAATTTCATGAGGATTCCCCTCAAGGTCATTCCTTATCTATCTCCCATTTTTTTCCTGAATTCCTCTAGCTTTGGATTCCTTTATAAAGATAACTGGCAGGTGCTTCAAATACTATGTCCTGATACAGGTATATCCCACCCATAATATAAACTCTGTAAAGCCAAGAATTATGCCTTCCTGATTCACATTAACATTTACTACAAAAATATGCTGACTTAACATTAGCAAACCATTACAAATCCAAATTCTTCAACATTTTAGGATAAACAAAATGGCAAAGTAATTGAAGGGGCCAGATTCTTTAAAATTCAGGTAATTAAGGTTAAAAACTCTTTGTATATTGCTTACTAATCTCAACTGACTCCTCAAACAGGTATGTTTGAAGCCTTGGTACATCCCCAATTTTATTATACTTTATATAAGTTTTGTCATTACTAGTCACATCACTCAGTTTATGCAATATGTCTGGCTAGACAACTCCACAAGAGGAACATTAAGAATGTACTTAGGTTTATGTTCTCTTTCAATCTTATGATTCTGAACGCATGAATGTTATATTTAGCTAATTTTATGTAATTATTTTCAATTTAGTTTGGCATCTGTATAATCTTCTAAGTACATTTATCCTATCAATGTAACTTTGAAGTAGCTATTCAGCTTTAACCCGGTCATAGTAACCAAAAAAAAAGCACAGATAATACAAAACAATGGATAATCCAAAAGCATTAACAGTCAACTCTCAATTATTCATATGTGGATTACCTAATAAATATTTTAGCCTGTTTACATCCACTATTCTAAGAGTATTTATTTGCTTAAGAAATAAAAATTGATGCTAACAATTCAAATGAAAGATACATCAATCTACAGTAGGGGATGAAAGAATACAAAATCATCCCCAACCATATATAAAGTTATTTATATATTTAGAATTCTTCCACTATTATTTACCTTTTTATGAAGGGTAGATAACTGAGAGTGGACTGCATTCAGCTTGGTGATAGGAGTACAGATACACAGGCATGCAAACCATTCACTCACCCCACTGTGCTTTTCACAGCCCTATTTTCAGTAGCCTGAGACCTGGGAGGGGGAGGAGGCAGCAAGTCACTGCAGATGATCACTTAAAAGGAAATTGAGAGTTGACTGTAATTTACATTTAAAGTACTATGAAATACCATACTCCTACATGTACTCATTGCTGTTTATGGGAATCCTTCTCACAGTAATTTAACAAGTGATTTAACAAGACTTTCTCTTTAACCTTTCGATATCCCAGAAACACCCTGATATCTGAGAATCACAGAGACTGAAGGTGAAAGGGCTATACATGTAAAGAAGTATGCATTTTGGAGATCAGGAAACTGAAGCCTAAAGAGGTTAAATAAGCATGCCAAGATCAACCTCAGATTAAGGGGAGAGAACTGAGTCCTCCAGAACTCAATTTCAATGCTAGAGCTGACAGTGCCTTCAACCCAAAGCTCTCCCCTTGGCTACAAAGATCACAATCTTGCTAATTTTTAAGCTTTCTTCTCTTGTTGGCCTCTTTCCTTTTACTGATCCCTGTGCTGTGACATACACTCTCATCAGCATATATGCTAACATTCAAATCTTTAGCTTTTTCTCCATTTACATTCTTCCCTCTCTCAAGGCCCTAAAGCAGAGAACAATCAGATCACAAGTTAAAAACAATTACAAAAACATCCATGCCAGAAATTGCTGCTACCTCTTACACATCTCTGACAGAATCAATCATCTGAAACTCAAAGTGCAAAGCTGAACTCATTATCATTACTTTCAAAACAATTTCTCCATTTCTTGGCACCAATACTTTCATTGTCAAGTCTGCAAATTTAAATACTCTTTTACTTCTACTCTCAATATTGCGCCCTTTTCTCATCTCTCTCTCTCCATTCTTCCTTACATGTTTCAGTTATTATTATGATATATACTGAGAAAGAAGCTTAAGATCCAGTGGAAAAAGAACTGAGCAAAGAACTTAAATAAGGCAATAGTAAGTGATATTTAGAAAGGAATAAACAAAGATGTGGAAAAGTAGAGGAGGAAGGCATGAATTCCCACTGGAATGATAAGGAAGTATTTTCCTAGAAGTAGCATATGACCTAGACCTTAAAGAATTAGGATTTCTCTAAAGAGTGCTGAAAACAGAATTCTAAGCACAGAAAACAACCTATGCAAAGTAAACAGAAACTGCATGCCATGTGCAAGGAATAACCAACAGTCGTCTCTGACTAAAGCAGAGTCTCAATCAAAGGCACAACACGATCTCCAAGGAGAAACAATATGAATGTGGAATGTAGGTGCTTAGACTAGCAAATTCTCCACAACCCTGCTTTGAGAAGCACTGTGCAAAAGAAGGGAGTGCTTTACCCAAGTGAACTATGTGGAGAGAGAGACTGACTGAAAATGGTATGGTTAAGACAGTATAGAAGAAAATAACTCTGGAATCACAAAAGGCCTTCAATGCCAAACTAGGAAATCTGGACTTTATACTGTGTGCAAAAGTGAAACTATTAAGTGCACATGTATTGTTGTTATTTTAAATAAGAGAAATGAAAAGATCAGATCTAGATTTCGGGAAATAATCCTGGCAATCATATAGAAGAAAAAATGAAAAAAGTGGAGAGAAAAGAATATTTTACTGTCATCCAAACCAGATAATCAGGTCATCCAAATGATATAATGTGCAGGAGACCAACGACAATGAAAATAGGAGAAGCTGGATTCAGTATGTATTTCAGAGGCAAATTGGGGAAACATGTCAAATGAACAAAGTGGACAAGCAATAGGTCTATAGCTTGAATACCAAAGGATGGTGGTGGTACCAAGAAAGTGAAAAGTGGGTAAGTTTTGGGGTGCAAAATTTTATACAGCACAATCTCTGGCAATTACCTACCATACATACACGTTAATAAATTTTGCAAGTTTAGAAGAAAAAGTGTGAATAAAAATGTAATTATTGTAACTATCTCAATTCATGGATTTTTTGAAGCCATGAGTGAAAAGGCTACAGAAGGTAGCATCAATAAAAGAGAGGACAAGAAAAATCAAGAACAGAACCTTAGGGTACACTTGCTTAAGGAGGTGGAAGACCAGCCAGTAAACAGAGAAAGAGTGGCACGAGAGTTAAGGAAAAGAACCAGAGTTTTAAGACTAGCGACAGAGTAGTAGCCAGAAGTGCATAATCTGCAGTTAGTCACTTACTAGTTATTCAGGTAAGGCTGCATAACTTTCCTTTCTGAGTTTCAGTCATTAGAATTTTAAAAGCCAGTATCTTCAACTGTAAAATAGGGATAAGAGAACCTCAAACAGTCTGGGGCTTCCCAGGTGGCACAGTAGTAAAGACTCCACCCGGCAATGCAGGAAACACAAGAGACAGGGTTCTATCCCTAGGTCAGGAAGATCCCTTGGAGAAGGAAATTCGAGAAGGAATTTCCACTCCAATATTCTTGCCTGGAAAATCCCATTGACAGAGGAGACTGGCAGGCTACAGTCCACAGGGTGGCAAAGAGTAGGACATAAGAGTAGGACGTGACTGAGCACGCACACACAGAAGAGTTGTTGAAGATTAAGTAAAATAATACGTTTTACTGTCTGGAACAATACTAATACAGTAGTAGCACTAATAATAGAATGGGGAACTTAAAAATGCCAATGACTTTTGCATGAGGTTACAAGCATCCTTTAAGAAAACTGTTTTAAGTTCAGGGGAGAGCTGTGCTTACACGACTGCTGAAGGAGTTAAGAAAGAAAACTGGAGTGAGGATAAACTATTCTGTGTGCAAAGCCTACCAAAAAAGGACTGTTTTAAAAATCTTTGTCTTTATTGTTCCATATGTCTCACCATCATCCCATGCCTAACAAAGTGATCCATAGGAAGAATACAACAAATGTTTGCTGAATATGAGAAAATTAAACTAACAGGAAGTAAAGCATCAAGAAATCTTCTACAAAGAATCTTAGGGGAAACAGAATGAGGAGCATAAAATTCTTTTCCAGTTTAGCCTTGGAAATGAAGAGAGATGCTTTATCCTCTTGATTCGAGAAAACAGAAGGTGAGTATAGGTGAAATGTAAAGGGAGAAGACAAGTAGATTCACATTAGACAGCTTCTATCTTCTTAAGAAATAAAAGAAATAAAATCTTCCTCTATGCAGGGTAGGAGGATTCCAAAGTCAGTTTAGAATATGGAGAAAAAAATTAGTGGGTTCATCCATTTCAACATATATTCAACTTAATCTGCCTCGACTACCTTGGTCTAGTGCCCCATCATCTCTCAGATTCTACCAGTGGCCTACACAGCAGCTCCTCTTCCTACTGTCTCTTCCCAAGGTGTGGTATATTCTCTTGACGTGAGCCCTCATTTCCTTCCACCACTACTATTTTATGAGAAGTCAATCCCTCTGTGAAGCTGCCTCTGAGCCTCTCCTCAAAGAGTTAATCATTCTCTCCTCTAGGCTACCTCTGTTCCTTGTACAGTTTGATTAGTTTATTGTTTCATATTGCAATCACTTCTTTATGTCTGTTCCAGTAATATCTTCCTCATCTTCAGTCCTCCAGCACTTAATTCAGCATTTATTAGATAAAAAGCAGTCAAATGTTTGTTTCGTCTAACTGAAATAAGTGATTAAACATGAGTTTAATCCTAACTAGAAAAAAAAATCACAAAACACAAAGTGTTCAAATCTGCATCATTCAGATAACCTTTCTGCTTTTCTAAGTATTAAAGAGCAGCTAAGACAGTCAACCTTTTCATTCCTACTAATGGAAAAATAAAAGGATTGAATGGTCAAAAATATGTAAGACTCAATACTTAACAAATTATATTTTAATAGTTATATTTGAATATACATGTTTCCATGTCCTAGGAATTCACCTTGAACACAATAATTATACTAGGAAGGGTTTCTTATTCCAGGAAGAATACTCTCTCTTCAAGTTATTCAGTACCAGGAAGAGATGCCCTAGCAGACTGATTTAAAAAAAAAAAAAAAGAAAGAAAAGACTATCCTTGCGGTGGAAGTGGTTAAGGGAAGCATTTCAGTTTCAAAATAAATTTTGGCATGCAAAACAGAGAGAGTATTTAATGATACCAACAGCAGTTATCAGGGACTTTCACAATTAAGTAATTGCCTGAACAAAACTTAAAGCAACAATTATCAATAAATCAACCATAGGATCTCCTACAATGAAGTTTCTAAACTCAAAATTGACCCATAAACAATTTTTAACTGAAGCACTTTCATACAAACCATAGCAGTAATATCAAAACAAAAATTAAAGAAACTTAAACTCTCCTAGCCTTCAAGAAGCTTGCAAGGATGGCCAAGTCTCATTACCAAGAAATTTTCTGGAATCAGGGAGAAAAGCCATAAAGTAGAATATCTAATATTTTTAAATAAAATACCACATTTTATCTTAAGTACATATAATAGATTGTTCTTTACTTAGACCTAATACTGGTAATGTCAGTTTTATTTTTTACACTTGTTATATTCAAGAACGTATAAAGTGCTGTATGTCAATTATCTCTCAAGAAAAGAAAAATGATCACAGTAGGGGTGGGGGCCTAGGAAACAAACTATGTGATGGGGACATACAAGAGCTTCTTATAACTTAACTATATTCATGCATTCACATATGATTTATATATTTTGAAGCTTTTCTTAACAAATTGAAAAACAATAAAAAAGAATTCCAGTTCAGAGAGATTATACCCAATTAACTGTATGTCTCAAAAATAAATGAAAGCTTCAATACAGTGATTCCTGGTTAACAAGTTCATAATATTAAAAATAATCATCTGAAATATTTTAAATGTGATATCAAGAAGGAAGAAGTTTGATTTTATTATTTAGGAAAGCAACTAACATTTAGTTAACATCATCACTCACAAAGTCCTGGGTCCCAATTCTGAGTACTATATGGCCTAGTTCATTTACTTCTCATATTCTTAACAACCTTTAAGAATAACCTGAAGTTAATTTTTTTTTGAGCTGAAGAAACCAAGAGTTAATGGAGGTTAAATAAACTGCCCCCAGTCATCCAGCTGAGTTACAACTCAAAACCATTTGACTTTATACTACACACTGATGGCTCCTCTAGGAATTACAATAACCATGGCCTCTATTTTATAATGAACTTGGTTAGACAGCTACACAATGACTTTCTCAAAGGTTACATAAAAATAATGAGAATGAGAGCAAACACTACCTTATAGGATTTAAGAAATTTTTTGGTTACTCAAACTTTATCTAAAACATGCCGTAATCCAATCCACAAACAGCTGCCCTTCAGCTGCAACCCAGACTGCCCCACAGTTCTCAAATGATTACGGAAGCTTAATTCCTCATGAACTTTCTTCATGTTAGATCCACAAGCCTTCTTCTAACAATGAATGTTTGTCAGAATAGCAATTTCTCAAACAATGGAGTCACTATACAATGAATCTAACTCAGATTATTTTTCTTATTCAAAACTTCCTTAAGATTTCCAGAACAGTTCTCTCACGGCCTCTCACTCTAAGCTGCATATTGCTTTTGCAGTTTCAGCTAGCTGTGCATACTTCATTCTAAACTGAAATACATCTTGTCTGGGCAAGCGTTTTTCCACACTTTTTGTATTGATATTATCCTACAAACACCTATAGACACAGATGGTTACTAATAACTCAGGGAATATAGCATTCTAAATAATAAATATACAGCTATCTATGTACTTGAGTAAAACTGGAGTAAATGAAAGGTATCAACTCAAATTTGTACATAAGCTCTTTTACTACCCCAAATTTTGACATCACACAAACCACTACATATAGGAAATCAGCAAAGTCAACTTAAAGCACAAGTATAATTCAGTTTCTAGTACCACATTCAAACAGATTTTTAATGCACAAATTAAACCCTAGATCTATCGAATAAATGGTCTTCTCACCTTCATCTAAAACATATATGCACATATATAAATTAAATCACTAAAACTACATCTTTTACAAAACTCAAATGCTAAATTGAGCCCTGTGGGGAATCTTGCTTATTTTGTCAGGCAGTTTACTGGAAAATCTTTTCCCTCATGTATTTTATACAGACTTTTCATGTGTGTGTTATAGTCAACTTTTCAAACTGTTACACAGAAGTCAAAAGTTTTATATCTCTCTAATTAATATTCAAATCCTATCTGCTGAAAAAAGTTCTAATTTAGTGCATTAGTAATCTAATTAGTTGTCATTTCTGTTACTTAAGCCCTATTTTATTTTAGAAACTCCGCAAAAGTACCTTGTTCACCCGAAACTAAGTCCCTGAACTTTTGGAATAAAATATTGTTACAAAAATTTATTGTAGCTGAATTAAAAACTAGCCTTTCAGTCCACAAAACAGTAATCTTACATTATGATATACAAAATAAAACAAATTAGAGAATACGCTAAGCTTTAGATACAGAGATGATCCTCAACAATGAGCCCGCATCTAACAAATATTGTAAATAAGTCATTATGTCAAGTAGAAGGTAGTTTAAAAGTTTTATATAAAATGTTTAAAAGGACTTTTTTTTTTAAACTTCCTAAAGTGTTTTTCAGATCTCAAAAAGGAAAATGGTTCTATACAGCTGAACCAGGTTACACGCTAAGTTACAGCGGTGTTATAGTGGGAAACGACTTCATCGGAATCAATAGACTCAATCTTGTTTACCGTGGATGAGAAAAGAAAAACCTTGTATATAACTACCAAATTCTGGGCGAGATATTGAATAAATTCCAGTTATGGTGACTGATGAAAATAAACTTGCCAGTAGCCGGACTAGGTCCTTAAAAATATAACCCGGGTTTACCCAGTTCCGAAGGTGTAAACAAACCCGTCGCCACTGCAGAAGGTAAACAATGAACCTGCAGCGAGGGTGAGGGGGCGGTCTTTGCCAACTACAGTCTCAGCGGCCCGGGAAAGGGAAACAAGAGGGAAACACACACACACTTCGCAGAAATCATGGGCTCTGGGTTTCGCTACTGACTTATCAGTGCTGCGGGTCCCCCCAGGGCGGTGGGCAAGGAGAAAAGCATCACGCAGTCGGCAAGGACCGAGCAGGTCCGGCTTCGGCGCTGGGGGACGGGGAGGGCAGGATGTGGTCTCTCTTCCCTCAGACATCCTCTAGCAACCTAAATAACAGCCTCCACCACCCTCCGGCCGCCCCTGGGATTCGGCCGCCTGAGCTCCGGGATAGGACGACTACGCTCCCCCGGGGTCTAGCAAACCCAGAGGGTCGGCGCCGCCGCCGAGTCCCGCTCGGTGCTCCTGGGCACCGCAGCACCCAGAGGCCCGGGAAAGGGCTTGGGGAGAGAAAGCGGGCACCGGGAAGGGGGATGGGTCCGGGAAGACAGCCCCGACTCGCTCCCGCGGGCCGGCAGGCGGGGCTCGGGCTCTGCCTCGTACCCCCGCAGGTCCCGTGCGGGGCCGGTCCTGCCCGCGGCCCCCAACCCCGGCTCCTCCCCAGTAGGACGCCCTCGCCAGCGCCCCGCGTTACCTCGGGTCAGATCCAGCGGGACGTTCTCCTCGCCGCTGTCATTCCGCCCTGCGCGAAACAGACACATAGCCCCAATTAGGATTCGCTCCCAGGCCAGCGATGGCAGCCCCGGCTCCGACCAGCGCCCCGGCTCGCTCCACCCGCTCAGGGCCCGGGGGAGGCAAGTGCCAGGGTGGCGGTTGCCGGGCGGCGAGGGGTGAGGGCTGCAGCGGACTTACCTCGTATTCGGAGGTTCTTCAGCGAGCGGCCGCGGCCGATCGCCGCCATATTGACGGGTTTCAGTCACAACACCGGAAACCTCGCCCAATCGCGCGAGAACCCCTCCCCTCCCCCGCGCGCCGCGCCTGCCCCCCGCGGCATCTCTCCCGCCCCTCGGCGGCGGCTGGCGGCGGGCAGCGGGTGGTGCCGGCTCACCCGGGGCGCGGAGGAGTAGGACGCCGACTCGGGATCTCGACTCGGGATTCGACGGAGGGTGGAAGGCGCCGCGACGTACTCGGCCCTCGGTAGCACATCCGCCTGGGGGGCATTTCCCACGAGGGGAATCCCATTGATGCGAATTTGCAGCGTGGAGGATGCTTCCCGTCCAGCCGCCGCGGAAACCGTAATCTAAACCGATGCTAGGTGGGAGGAGGCCGTGATGCGCCGGACTGGCCACCTGCTGAAACCATCCCGGATGACTGTTTTCAAGTCCTGAAATAGCCCTTCTTCCTTATTTATCAATTAAGACGATTTTATTAAAACAATACACAGAAAAGAAAAACTTCACCGTTTTAATGTAACTAAATTCTGCCTAGAATCGCTTTGCTCCAACCAAGTTAACATATAACAAAGTTTGTTCTCCGACCTCGCTCAAACCTCCGTGCTAAGCAGCCTTGCGTTTGATTTTCAAAGCCACACTGAGCCAGGCTGGCTTCTTTAAGTGGAAGTGGTCGGGTGGAAGTTTTGTTTTTGACCGCTTGGAGCAGAACCCGAGAACGGGATGAAGTCTGGGGTGCCGGGTGGTGGTCCCTGGCGGTGGGTGGGATTGTTCTCGCGCACGCGCGGGCGCCTGCAGGCCCGGGGAAAGGGTTTCTTCCTGGAACCAAGAGTAGTGGCAGAAGCCTCCGTCTGGGTTTTCCTCTGTGTGACTCCTGAAACAGTGGCTAGTGCAGATGTCGTGAATCAATATTTTTTATAGATGAACCTAACACTAAGTGTAGAGACTTTAATCTATATATGCATCTGGCCACAGACCCAGCAACTTTGTTTTACACTAGATTAACTTTGTTTTTTTATTAACTTTTTATTTGGTATTGGGGCACAGCTGATTAAAAACTAGATTAAAGAGAGGGGTGACCGTTTCGTCTCTTCCTATTCCTCAACTCTTTCCTTTCTGTTCTATAAGACTGGAGGTTGATTAACAGTAGATATCTTGCTGTCTTTTCCCAGCTACCGGTTAATGCATTGTTCATAATAAATAAGTGTTCAATAAATAATGAATTATTTGAATAAATGCCCTAGATTCCTTGTTTCAACGCTCTTTTGCTGTTTTTTAAAAAAGCTATTTGTACATACCAGTTGCAGTCGTTAATAATAAAGAAAAATGGGAAAAAATAAAAGTAGGGATTATGCAGATTATTGCAGCATTTGAAAATGATGCAGGTCTAGTGTATTTGCAGGAAATAATGTTCATGATATTAAATCTAGCAAAAGATTAGTTCTCTGTTATAAACACTTAAAATACATAAAAGTATATAAAATATTTTACATATCTATGTATGGAGAGAAAAGTCCGATATATACATCAAAATGTTAACTTTTTTTCCTTTTTAAGTGGTGGTACTAGACATAGGGTTTATCTTCTTGTTTGCTTGTCTGTACTTTTAAAATGTCCTATGATCAGTACATATCAATTGTAAAAGAAGTAAAAATTTTAACGAGAAAAATAAAAGCAGCATAGAGTAGCATCATCAAGAAAATAAAAGAGGAATACTTATTCCTTAAGATACTAGTTTCTGTATATTCTGGGTCCTTTTCTTAGGAGATCTGCAATCAGATATCTGCTGCTGATACACTTCTTAGATTCAAGGATGTGATACAATTAGCCTACTTTTTAAAAATATACTCTGATATTAATATTCTAGTTACAGCTTAAGGCAAAACTTGATGTCTAGTTAGGACATTAAAATTTTGTATTTCATCTCTTTATGTATCACATTTCACCATTTTAGAAAAGCAGAAATCTAGCAATGAAATTCCACCAGCATTTTAGGATTGTTCCAATTTTCAACCACCCTTTAAACCAATTAATGAAATTCTCATCTATTCTGAATTAACTCTTTCCCAGTACAATTTAACTTCGTTTTCTTTTTCAGTCTTCCACGAAAATTGAGTACAACCAATACAGTTTTAAGTGACTTAAGATACTTGAGAACCTGAATCTAACAGTCTTTTTATAACTATCGATATATGTTCCTATTTAAAGATCATTATTCATTACTCCATCTCTTTCAGGAGAAAAAGATCATCTTTCTCCAAGACTTACATCTTACAATGAAACTAGTTTTTCCTGTGTTACTGTCGCAGTCATTTGACTGGCTGTGTTCTCCATGTTTGTTCTTAAGGTGAATGGCATTTCTGGTAAACATACATTCTTAGTGTTTACAAATGACATTCATCTAGGAAGCAGGAGTTTCGGTAAATTTTAGTAGGAAATACATTTTACATTGTTATGTTTGCTATTATTTTAAACCATAATACTACATTATTAATCTTAGGTTTTAAAATCTCTAAGTTTTTTTCTAAACTTTCCAATAGTTAGCCATTTCTCATTTTGAAACTTGTTTTTCTTCCCTGTTTATTTCAGCCCATCCCTCTGTCTTACTCATTTTGTTTACTTCTTACTACTTCTCCAATTTTCCAGGTCATTTTGATTCTAATCTGGTCATTGAGAATGTGACTTCCTCTTCTTAGTTTTCATTTCCCAATTAAGTTTCATTTACTGTGTGAATGACTGTTTTTTCTTGTAGTATTAGTCATTGATAAAAAATGTTACTTGAGATTAGGTCCAGGACCACACCTCTGAAAGATAACTGCTTGATTCCAAAGATACAATGACTTCACTGATAGTCATTCTCTGGGTTCCATTTCTAACCAATTACACCAGTTAACAATTCTAATTATATACCAAATTGTATCAGTTTCAGATACAGTGGTAACACTGAACAGAAATGAAGCCTCGCCAAAATCTTAGTTCCCTTTATCTATCTGCCTTATGACCTAGGCCATATGAAGATAAAGTGAAGTCAAAACCCACAACATTTGATCAGTCTGTTTTTTGGTAATTTCATCCCTTAGTTAAACCACAATTTAACATCTAGATAAAGGCCATTAAAATGACAGATGGTGTCCTAAAATAGATATTACAATCATACACAGGATTGACAACTACAAATTGACCTTCCCTCACTACCTGTTTGGAACAGATCCTCAGAGCTATGAGATGCTGTCTCCCAGGCTGCAGTCCTCATTTTGCCCAAAATAAAACTCACACCGTGCATCTTTTTAGTTGACAGGATTAATTAGGAAGATTCAGCCTGGTCACAGCACAAAGTTGTTTCTTAGTATTCCTTTCAATTTCAATCTCTGTTCTGAAACTTAATGTAAACTTCATTTTTAAAAAAATTCTGTAAAGTATAAAAGCCCTCAATGAAAACAGCTTTAAATGAAATTAAGAGTATGTTTGTGAAAGAAGATGGATAAGTTCATAAAATCTGGAAGGGTATATGCTAAAATTTCAACAGTGATTATCTCTGGTTGGTAGAATTTTAAGTGAATTTTATTTTTATTTTTCTCATTTTAATTGTTCTAAAACAAATTATTACTTATGAAAAACTTTTAAGGAAAACTGTTTTAGAGAAATTTTGTTGGCTATCTTAACCACAATTACAAACATTTGATTATAAAAATTTGTTAAGCGGTGGACCTATCAAAATTGTTTATGTATCTCATTATATAAAAAGAACATTTATATATTCTAATACATGTATATTAGCTTTTTTATTAACTAAAATATAAAGCATAGAGATGAAATTAAAATAGCTCAAAGTAATTTTTTTATGTTACTTTACTAATGGCACAAGTAAAAGCAAAGGCACTGAATATACTTCAGTATTTTAAAAATCTCTTGCTAAAATCTTCATGGCATAGCAATTCAAAAGTAATTCTAAGAAGAGTTTATTTGTATATTGAGTTTTAGTGGCTGAACAGAAAAGAAGTCAAAAGTCGAAGAACTATTCTATTGGCTGCAGTTTTCTAAATCATAATCCCCGTTTTTTTCAAATCCATCCAAATTCCATTCATTCAAAACTTTTAAAATGTAATTTAGCTAATGAATGTCCATCTCTCCTCATGTCCATTCGTTTTCATAGCAAACTGGAAGGCATAACATTTAGAAATATTTATCAAATAATTTCAAAATGGTTTCAAAAATCTTTATCCAAAAGATTCTAAGCATGTTAATAACTCTGTTTCCATGATTTTTAAGTGTATAGATATAAAATTTATTTAGGTTGTGTTCAGAAGAAGAAAAAAAAATTACAAAGCTATGTGTTTCCAAATACCTGTTATTTAAATGTTCTCTTCCTAGCACACAGTTCTCTGAAAATCAATAGCTTTATTAGTTAGATTATTTATTAGTTAAGATTTCATCTTAAATGAAAAGATTAAATTTAATCTTTTTTAAAACTTCTGAGATATACAATGCTACGGGACATAATCAATCATCACAAAAAACCCAGTTTGGCACTAAATAGATATCAAACACCTGGATGATACAAAAGCTCTTCATAGTGACTCCATTTCTCGTTTCAAAGCGTGTGAAAACTAAACTGTATTTTTCTGTTTATGTGTGAATTCCTTTATAATTTATAGAAACCTCTTTTTTCATAAAACATTGGTTTTTTTAAGGTAGTTGTTTACTGATAAGGATATATGTTATTTGGTACATCTTTGCTTTGGTGCTACAAAAAAAGAGCAGTTATTGGTGCGTTTTACCAATGAACAGAATTTAGCAAACAACATAATCTGAGACAAGTGTCGTTTATGCTTCCATCCAAGTGCACAGAAAAGCTTCCATAATACCTATTTGTTTAAGTACCTTTTTCTTCAAATTGTCAGTTTGTTTTTTTCTTTTCCTTTTTTGTTTTGATTGGCCAATAGGACTGCATGGACCTCTTTGTTGCTAAAAGAACTATTTTTTTGCAAAGCAATGAATTCAGTGCTTTGTTGTTGGGTTCAGTTGCTCTGTCATGTCGGATTCTTTGCAGCTCCATGGACTGCAGCATGCCAGGCTTCCCTGTCCTTTGCTATCTCCTGGATTTTGCTCACTTATGTCCATTGAATCAGTAATGCCATCCAACCATGACATCCTCTGTCACCCCCTTCTCTTCCCACCTTCAATCTTTCCCAGCATCAGGATCTTTTCCAATGAGTCGGTTCTTCAAATTCAACACTGTATAACTTCTAACATTACTGAAAACAAAATAGAAAATTATAATATCTTCAATTATCTGCATAATATTTTGAAATATTTTACTAATCAGATAGCTTTATACTATAATTAGCTAACATCCCAAGGAACAGTGTACACTTAGAGTAAAATAATATAAAAGGATAATGTGCATAAATTCATATTTCTCATAATTGTAATTATTTCAATTTTTTAAAATATTGACTGACACTGATGTTCAATTACATTTAGTTCAGCTCACTTAGTCATGTCTGACTCTTAGCAATGCTATGGACTGCAGCACACCAGGCTTCTCTCTCCATCACTAGCTTCTGGAGCTTGCTTAAACTCACGTCCATCGGGTCAGTGATGCCTTCCAACCATCTCATCCGATTACATTATCATTGCTTTTTCCTTATAATGATGTTGATAAAGTGCTAATATCAGGAGTTGGAATATCTGATCTTCCATATTTAAAAGTCTCCTGCTTGTGCTTTCACTCTTTGTATTATATACACACAGATCCTTTGCAAGATTCTTTGTAATCTTGTATCCACCATGTATCCACTTTTTGAAAGATAGTTTAAAATATACTCAAATCCACTTATCTGGATTTAATACATGGACATATGATGCCCACGTGGAAGACTTAGTAGGGGTGTTGTGAACTCCTCTGAGTTTCAGAACACCTAGTCTTCCCTCAGGATACCTTATATGACTCATGCCATTTAACCTACTAACCAAATGACAGCTTGATTGTTAATCTGCATAATAAATACCAATAGTTTATTTTATCTTTTCTTGTTCTTTTCCTAAAAAAAAAAAAAAAAATCCAAAACTTCACCAAAAGCCTAACAATGTACTAAAATTAGAGCAAGAGTGAACAAATGGAGAACTGGAAAAGCCAAGCTCTCTAGAGGGCAAAGGCCAATAGCATACCAGGGCTTTGAAGGCCAAACCACTACCAGAAGGTAGAAAAGCAGTACACTGACATTCTGCTTTAAGCCCAAGATCCCAGAAGTGGACCAAAGTGGACCCAGGTTGGTAGTGCCCCCTGGCTTCCAGAAGTAGCAATTACAAATCCTTTCTGGGAAAAAAGGTAGGCTCTATGTAACTCCTAGGCTCTTCACATTTAAGATCAAACAAATAAAAGTCCATGTTAAAAGGTCATTAAAATCATAGGAAAAAGTCACCGTGAATAAGAATCAATAGAAATAAAAATCAGAATTATATCCCATCAGCTTCAGAAATTGATGATCAGAAACAGAATATAAGGCAATATCTAGTTAGATGGATAGATAAGTCGATAATTTTTTAATTAAGAATTTCTGATTCCATCCATGATGGAATAGGTGTTGGGTTTACTTTCCCACAATAAATATTAATCTAGATAAAATATATGAACAACTGTTTTTAGGCATTGGACAATATATGTAGCGTGGGCCATGATCTTGATATTAAGAAAGAAAGTGAAGTGGCTCAGTCATGTCCGACACTTTGAGACCCCATGGACTGTAGTCTGCCGGGCTCCTCCACCCATGGGATTTTCCAGGCAAGAATACTGGAGTGGGTTGCCATTTCCTTCTCCAGGGGATCTTCTCAACCCAGAGATCGAACCTGAGTCTCCTACGCTGCAGGCAGACTCTGTCTATCATCTGAGCCACTAGGAAAGCCCAAGATTTAGAAGGAGATTAAGAAACAAAGTCAACTCCACATTCTCTCTTGCTTTTTGCCTGCTGACACCTTTCAAAATAAAACACAAATCTGTGGAAACAAAATAGAGAACAGTAGTCTCACTGAATGGAGGAAAGAAAGATTAAAGTTCAGAAATAATGAAGCAATTGAAGTTTGAGGGACAAAATACCAGGAAGGAGAGAGCTGTACAGAGTAGGAATTCCAGAAATCTGTACATGAATCCTTTTGATTATTTAGCTGAACTGAAAGCTGCATAAGTATTGGTACTTTGTGAGACCTGGCAGAGAACAACTCCTGGGGACTCTGAACTAAACAGAGAAGATCCAGAGTTTGCAGACTGGTGAAAGACAATATGAATCTCAACCAGGAAGTAGACACTTCGGTGAACACTCTGAGCATTCAGTTAAGACTTTCCAAATGGCTATAATTTAGGGAAAGGGGTGAATGGAGAACTCCCAACACTTATAACTTAAGGAAAAAC
Source organism: Nanger dama (assembly GCA_917880005.1). Lineage (NCBI taxonomy): Eukaryota > Metazoa > Chordata > Mammalia > Artiodactyla > Bovidae > Nanger > Nanger dama. Next base: position 4,099,376 of record CAKJTW010000040.1, read on the forward strand.
CTGCACCAATCCTAAAATAAAGAATACTATAGATGCATCCAAACAAAACATGAAACCAAGTCTGAACAGGATCAAACTGATTTGCCAGTATATTAGCTAATAACTAGGGCGGTGGGTGGGGGGCGGGGGTCACAAAGCCATTAAAAGAAAACAATATCCCAGTTCTCAAACACATAGCTTTTACAATGTCCAACATATAATAAAAATTCTATTAGATGTGAAAAACCAGGAAAATATGGGTCATCATTAGAAAAAGAGTCAATTAAAACAGACACAGAAATAACAGATATTGACACTAGTAGAATTTTATAAATATAGTTAAATATTTTACAGTTGGACATAATAAATAGACATATAGGGACTTAGACTAAAGAAATGTATACTGTTAGAAAGAACCAAGTGAAAATTCTTGAAAGGAAAAATACTAAATTAAAATTGTAAAAATCCATTAAATGATGATACAATAGACACTAAAAATAAAGGACCAATGAATTTGAAGAGAGAACAATAAAATGACTAGAGAAGAAAAAAGACCGGAACGACAAAAGAAGGAAGAACAAGTTTCTGTAATCCATTAAAAAAAAAAAAAAAAAAAGCACACAGCCTGAAACATATGTAATTGTGGAGTCCCAAGAGAAGTAGAAAGAGATTGGGACAAAAAGACAATGTTTGAAGAAATAATACTGAAATGTTTCAAACATTATGAAAACAAAAACACAGATACAAGAAGCTGAAAGAATCAAAAGCAAAGAAAACCATTCCCAGATATATCATAGTCAAATTGTCAAAAATCAGAGCTAAAGAGAAGGACTTCCCTGGTGGTTCAGAGGTTAAGAGTCCACCTGCCAATGCAGGGGACACAAGTTTGACTCCTGATTTGGGAAGAATCTACATTTCCCCTGATTTAGGAAGAATCTGTGGGGCAGTTAAGCCCATGTGCCAGTACTGAGCCCATTTGCTTCAATTATTAAAGCCCACATGCTAAAGCCCATGCTCTGCAACAAGTGAAACCACTGCAATGAGAAGCCCACACACCTCAACTAGAGAGTAGCCCCGACTTGCTGCAATTAGAGAAAAGCCTGCAGGGAGCAACAAAGACCCAGTGCAGCCAAAGATAAAATAAATAAATTTTTAAAAAATTATCAGAAAAAGAGAAAAATCTTTGTGCCACGCAGCTTACAGGATTTTAATTCCCTGACCAGGGAATGAACCCTTAACATTGGCAGTCAAAGTGCAGAATCCTAATAAGTGGACTGCCATGGAATTCTCAAGAGAAAAATCTTAAAAGCAGAGAAGAGAACCGAAAGCAAATTAACTACAAGCAATAACAATAAGAATTACTGGTGACTTCCAGTCAGAAAAATGTAAGCCAGGCAGAAAGAATATAAGATATCAATTAAATGACATCTTTAAAGTGAGAAAGGAAAAAATGTCTAAGTCTAGAATTCTGTATCTAGTAAAATCAGTTTTAAAAAATGAAATAGAGACATTTTAAGACTTTCAAAAATTTGAAAGAAATTTTTCACGAACAGATGTATTCTACAATAAATGTTGAAGGTAGTTCTGCAGACAAGAGAAATAATTCCAGATGGAAATTCAGATCTACATGAAGAGACAAAGAATGCAGACAACAATGGTTAATATATATGTAAATGCAAAAGATGCTTTTTAAAAGATAATTTCTTGTTTAAAGCAAAGGTAACAACAATGTATTGTGGGTTTAAAGTATAGAAATAAAATGTATGGCAAAACCAGACTGTTATAATGTTCTCGTAGTATGTATGAAATGGTGCAATATTAGTTCAAAGTATACAGTGATTAGTTAAGATTGTATATAATATAAATAGCTACATAGGCAATTTCTGCCCTTCCATGTCAATTACTGTATTAAAAGTATGTAAGTTATACACTTTCTGACTTTAAAACTTACTACAAACCAACAGTAATTAAGGCAATGTAGACCTGGCATAAGGATAGATGAAAACAAGAGGCAAAAGCCAAAAGAACTTCAAGGATAAAGAGATAAATACACATTTGCAATCAAAGACTTCAGCTCTCTTTCATCAGTAATTAAGAGAACAAATACGCAGAAAATCAGAATACACATTCTTTTTAATGCAACCAGAATAGATACGAGAGAGCACAGTCTGGGCCACAAAACAAAGTCGAAGAAATCTGAAAAATTGAAATCATATGAAACATGTTCTTGGGCCATACAAAGTTAAACTAGAAACCAATAGCACAAAAAGGTCTAGAAAACTTCCAAATATGTAGAAATTAAACAGCAAAGAAAGAGTCAAAGAAGAAAGAGTCAAAGGTAAATCAAAATGTATTTTGAATTACTTAAAAATGACAGCTTAGTATATCAAAATTTTTGCATGAAGCTAAAGCAGGGTAATTAACAGTATTAAGTGCTTTTATTAAAAAAAAAGAAAGCTCTCAAATCAATTGTTTAAACTATTACCTTAAAAAACTAGAAAAAGAACAACAAATTAAAGCCAAAATGAGCAGAGGGCAATAAAAAGTTAAGTACAGAAATTAATGAAGACAGGAAAACAGAAAAACAATGAAATCAAAAGTTGTTTCTTTGAAATAAATAGTGATAAACTTCTAGCCAGACTGATCAAGGAAAAAGAGAGAAGCTGCAAATTACAAATATCAAAAGTGAAAGATGGGACATCACTGTTGAACCTCCAGATATTAAAAGACTACAAAAGGATTATTAACAGCTTGATGCCAGCAAATTTGACAACTTAGATGAAAAATGGACCAGTTCCTTGAAAGATAGAAAATACTAATGGTTATTCAAGAATCTCATTTATAGATATCAACAAAGTGACTCTAAAGTTTATAAGGAAAGGCAAAAACATAGAATAGCCAAGACAATACTGAAGAAGAAAAACAAATGTATATTTTTTTGTCTGGGCCATACAGCTTCTAGGGTTTTAATTCCCCTACCAGGGATCACATTGGAGACCTTGGCAGTGAAAGTACCAAGTCTAACCACTGGACCACCAGGGAATTCCCAAGACAGGGTAATTTTATAGAGAAGGATAGATGTAAATGAAATGAACAGAAATAAACAGCTCAGATATAGTCATATCTTCAATTAATTTTTACAAAGTTGGGGAAGACAAATGTTGAAAGGATAGTCTTTTCAACAAATGTGTTGAATACATTGGATATCCACATACAAAATAATAAATTTTGATCTGCATTTCATGCTCTATGTAAAAATTAACTCTGAATGGATCATAAAACCAAATATAAAGCCTAAAACTACAAAACTTCTAAAACAAAAGAGGAGAAAATCTTTGGTGAGGCAAGGATTTCTTAGATACGTTGACAGAAGCATGGTCAATATGAGAGAAAAACTGATAAATTGGATTTTATGAAAAAGAAGAATTTCTGCTCTTAGAAAGACAATTTTAAGAGAATAAAAAGATAAATGATAGACTTTGAGAAAATATTTTCTTTCTTAAAGTAGTGTATAATTAACACATAAAAGGATTCCTAACAGTGACTTAATTAACACATTTCTCACCACATAGATTTACTTTTTTGTTATTATTGAGAACACATCTACTCTTTTAATAAATTTCAATGACACAATACAAGTATTGTCAACTACAGTCATGTTATAGATTAGATCCTCAGAATTTATTCCTCTTGTAACTTAAAGTTTGTACCTTTTACCAACCTCTCTTTATTTCCCCACCTCCTGCCCCTGGCAACCACTAAACTGCTCTCTGATTCTATAAGATCAGCTTTACAGAGTCCATATATAAATGGGATCATGCAGTATTTGACTCTCTCTGTCTGGCTTATTTCACTTAGCATAATGCCCTCCAGTCTGACCCATATGGCAAACAGGATTCCTTTCTATTTTTATTGATAGTGATGGTTATGTGACTGTATGTGTTTGTTAAACTTACAGGACTATATATTAAAAGGTCAAATTTATCTGTATATAATTTTTACCTTTAAAAAATGGAAGTAAAATTACCCCAAGATGTAGAAAATTTAGAGTGTAGTATAAGCTCTAACATACTTTAAAAGGATTCTCAGAAAGAAGGAATTGAGATACTAGAGAAGATTCAATATTTGAAGAGATTAGGGTTTATATCTTCAGAGATTTACTAAAAATTCAAATTTACAAGTACGGAAAGGCTAAAGTATGGCAAGCAGGATAAATAAAATGAAATTCACACCTGGACACTACATAGTGAAAGTACAGAGCATCAAAGACAAAGAGTTCTTCAAGGCAGATGTAGAAGAAAAGTAGATAACCTACAGGAATCCCCAGCAGAAATAATAGATGCCAGAGGAAATTCTCTTTAAAGTGGTAATAAATATGACTGCCATCCAAATGTCTGTACTAAAAAAAAAAAAAAATCTATCTTTAAAGAATACAGAAAAACAAAGACATTTCTAGATAAACAGTGGGAACATTCACCACCAAAAGACTTGACCACAGGACTCTTCATTATATGCATTTCAAGAAGAATAAAATGGTTTTGAAAGGTAGTCTAAGATACGAAAGAATGATGAGTAAAGAAATCAGTAACTCACATAAACAAATGTAAACAAAAAGTTTGCTTCTGAAAATATTTTAATATTAGAGATTAAAAAGGAAAGAAATAAAATACTGGAAAATATTAGTTTGTTATGTAAGAATGGCGATCTGAATTAATCTGTCCAAAAGTACTTATATTGTTCCAAGGGAGGGGATAAGTAAGTAACCAGCTTTAGACTTCTTGAAGTATGCTGAGAAAAATGCAAGTATAACAACTAAAAGAAAAAAACCGGATGACAGAGCTACACACGAGTGATATGGGATTATGGGGAATGAACCAACAAAAATAGCAAAGGAGGAAAAAAATCGGTCTTCAAAAAAAAAAGACAAGAAGGAGAACAAAGAACATAATACAAAACGGAAGCCTGGCAAACAGAAAATATAATGCAAGCTTAAAAACACATCTAATTACATGTACACAGATGGAATGCTTTATCTGTGTTTAGTTATAAATTGACCAGTTAAAAGTCAGAAATAATGAAATTAATTTTAAAAGATCAATTATGCTATAGCTATGCACTAACATTTTAAAAAAGTTTAAAATTATACAGATGAAAAAAATGAGTGTTTATATGAATATGAGAAAAAAAATAGACTAAGTAAAAAGGTGTGATTAGTGGCTCAAGTTATCCCAACATAATGAAAAGAGGTTCAGCGATCAGGAAGATTTAAAATTATAAAAGCATGTGTACTTAATAAAATAGTAATAATACAAAACAAAACAAAAATAGAAATAAATGAAGAAAACTTGCGGATCATTATCAGAGGAGAGTCCAAAAGACTTCTTCAACGATGGTTAGTTTAGGCAGATTTCTTTCCTGATGAATGCTGTTAAAACTTGATTTTCCTGTAAGGAGTCTTATCAGAAAAAGCAAGCACAGAAGAGGAAGTAAGTAGGATTCCTTAGAAAAGAGCTTCAAAGAGGTGGTTTGCTCAGGCTTTCATTTACCTCAGTGCGGACACACAACTTGTCAGTCAGAAGAAGAGCCTCGGGACATGCCCCAGTCAACTTTAAAAACAAAAGTCACGCTCTGTGAGAAATAATTACATGATTGGTGCCAGTCATTTTCAGATCCTATTTTAGGATTTTCCTGAAGATCATGCTAGATATTCATAAGAATTCTTTTGTTTAAGAAAGTAATTTGTTCAATAGCATAGCTCTTCCAGGGACTGAAGTGTCTATTTCTGCTCTACGGCAGTACCCCTCTTCCAGATATACCTTGGAAACTGAGGTTACTTTGTCAGCATGAAATCAGAGAAATAGCTTCTTTATTTTTGAATAATTTTACTTATTTGTGGCTGTGCTGGATCCTCACTGCTGCTTGGGCGTTTCTCTAGTTGCAGCAAGCAGAGGCTACTCTCCAGCTGAGGTGCACGGGCTTCTCCCTGCGGTGGCTTCTCTGTTGCTGAGCCTGGACTCTAGGGAATGCGGGCTTCAGGAGCTGTGGTGTGGCCCCCAGGCTCAGAGCCCAGGCTCAATAGTTGTGGCCCATGGGCTTAGTTGCTCCATGGCATGTGGAATCTTCCAGGACCAGGGATCAAACCTGTGTCCCCTGCATTGGCAGGCAAATTCTTACCACCAGGGACATCCAATAGATTTTTTTGAAGAATATTTTAATATTAGATTTTAACAAATTGTGTCTAATATTCCTCATTAACTTTTAACTTTTGTAAATTTCTAATTTGTAGTTATGCTTTTATTCATCTTTTCCTTTAGTATTCCTACAAATGATAATTCTTTTAATTTGCTACTATCATGGAGATTTTTTTAAAATTATTATGGCTTCTTTTTTAATAATTTATTGATGCTTCGGCTTCCCTGGTAGCTCAGCTGGTAAAGAATCTGCCTGCAATGCGGGAGAGCTGGATTCAGCCACTGGGTTGGGAAGATCCCCTGGAGGACAGCATGGCAAACCACTCCAGTATTCTTGCCTGGAGAATCCCCATGAACAGAGGAGCCTGGTGGGCTACAGTCCATGGAGTCACAAAGAGTTGGACACGACTGAGCAACTAAGCACAGCACAGCACAGCACATTGAATTCTTTAAATTTTTTTGTAAAAAGTGCTCAGAGTCTTAAAATTATCTGGTCAGATAGGAAGCAAAGTTCAGCATGAATTTAGTGGAAACAAACGTGAAGCCCTGGGAATGAGACTCAGAACAGATATAAATGGGACCTTAGCACATGATGGAGAGTTGGTCTTGCATTTAGTGAAGACAGTTAAACCAGGCAAAAGTGGTCTGAAGGAGGAGCTTAATTGGGGTGAGGGAAAGATTCACATTTTCAGGTGGGTTCAAAGAATTTAAAATGGAAAACAAAACGTTCAAACATTTAGAAGTATAGAATAGCTTCATGAACGGGTAATGATTAGAGTTTCTAAAATAAGACACAAAAGGACTTCCCTGTGGTCCAGTGACTAAGACTTTGTGCTCCCAATGCAGGGGGCTGGGGTTCAGTTCCTGGTCAGGAAACTATATCCAACATCCAGAAACTAAAGATCTTGCATGCCACAGCTAAATATCCCATGTGATCCAACTAAGACTTGGTGCAACCAAATCAATCAATAAATATTAAAATGAAAAGAAAACCAGTTGGAGATACCAAATGGAGAGTTTTCTTGTGGAGGTATCTATTCTTGTGGAGGTATCTATTCTTGTGGAGGATGCCCCTCATTCTAAGATTTAAAAGTACCCCTCCTAGGTACAACGACAAAGAGAACCCTCATAAATGCTCCCACAGAAAGTGACATGAATTTTCACAACAGCATTATTTATGATGCCAAAAACTGGGAATAATCAAACTTAGATGGCAGTCTAAAAACAGAAGTACCTGTGATTTGTTTATTCAAAGAATGATATACCTCTTCCAAACATAATGAGGAGGGACAAAAGCAGGTTGCAAATAAGTAAATATAGTACGATACTAGTTACATCAAATGTTAACAAATAAAAAGTAGTTACTGATAAATTTTGAAAGATACCCACATATGTAATGAAAGTATAAAGAAATACTTGGGAATGACGAACACCAAAATCAGGCACTGTTCCTCTCAGGAGGAAAGGAAGAAATAGAATGTGATTGAAGTGAAACACACAGGGAGCTTTATACATATTTACAATACTTTATTTAATGATAAAATTCACTTTTAAAAGATGGCTGAGGGAGAAATAAAAACTGTTATACCATTATTGTCAATGTAAGATTTTAAATATTCAATGAAATTTATCTTTGGATACTAAGAAAAGTTAGATGAACAAGAAAATACCATCAATTTATAGTCACAGCTTAATTGTGCATAGAAGCCTTGCTCTGATTGTTTACCCACTTTATACCCTAGATGAAGTTTAAATGGTTTTAGCCTACTTGTGAAAAACAAAGCTACTTTCAAAGGATAAACATTTATTATCTTTCAATAACAAAGATATTAAAAATAATTTGTTCTAAGTTCTAAAGGCAAATTTGAAGTGAAATTCTTTTCGGCCTAAAAACAAATCTTAATCTCGTACAAATAGTTGAAACAAGTGTAGATACCTAAAATTGACTGCTTTGAAAGAAACAAATACTAGGCTGAATGTGTAAATTTTGGTATGTTTGCTAAGAAGTCCTTCACGATATATTATCTTTTTTTTCCCCTGAAGTTATTGTAGACTTTACAGTTCATATTCTTCAAGCTTACCTAACAATAATTACATTTATATTTCAGTCTTGTCTTTCTCTTGAAACTGGACTCTGTACCTTACTCAATGCCAAATTTTCTGTTTGTCATCTGTTTTATAATAAAAAGAACAGTGTTTCTAGTTTCTGACTACTTTGTGCCCTAGTGATAATTTTTATGTCTGCCTTCTTTCCATTTTTTAGTGTTAGGAAACAGAAGGAGAAGTATGTATCAGATGCACATGGAAAGCAGGTTATCACAGTAATGAGAACTTGGGTGCAAAGTGCAAGCCTCAGTGGCCATGTAACTTGGGAAAAGCATGGATCATCTCTGAGCCTTGTTTCTTCTAGGTGAATGAGCCAGATGTAGGGCTGATGATAGGCTGATGGTGTAGGTTGATAGGGTTGATGTAGGGTTTAAAAGGGACAAAGCTCATAGCACTCAGTTCTGTCTAGCACATGGGAAACTTTCAATAAATGATGATGACAATGCAGCATATATACACTGAAAAAGTTGGCTTAAGGTTTAACATTCAGAAAACTAAGATCATGGCATCTAGTCCCATCACTTCATGGCAAATAGATGGGGAAACAGTGGCTGAGTTTATTTTTGGGGCTCCAAAATCACTGCAGATGGTGATTGCAGCCATGAAATTAAAAGACGCTTACTCTTTGGAAGAAAATTCATGACCAACCTAGACAGCATATTAAAAAACAGAGACATTACTTTGTCAACAAAATTCCATCTAGTCAAAGCTATGGTTTTTCCAGTAGTCATATATGGATGTGAGAGATGGACTATAAAGAAAGCTGAACACGGAAGAACTGATGCTTTTGAACTGTGGTGTTGGAGAAGACCCTTGAGAGTCCCTTGGACTGCAAGGAGATCCAACCAGTCCATCCTAAAGGAGATCAGTCCTGGGTGTTCACTGGAAGGACTGATGTTGAAGCTGAAACTCCAATCCTTTGGCCACCTAATATGAAGAGCTGACTCATTTGAAAAGACCCGGATGCTGGGAAAGATTGAGGGCAGGAAGAGAAGGGGATGACAGGGCATGAGATGGCTGGATGGCATCACCAGCTCAATGGAAATGAGTTTGAGTAAATTCTGGGAGTTGGTGATGGAAAGGGAGGCCTGGCATGCTGCGGTTCATGGGGTCCCAAAGAGTCAGACGTGATGAGCGACTGAACTGAACTGAACTGAAGTCAATCACATACATAATTATATGTAATTATCTCACTCTTTTAAACAGTGAGACTGGATGGCTTTACCATTTGGATGAATGTATAAAAGACAGAATAATAATAAATAGGCTTATAATGAACATTCACCTTTAACTGCCCCTCAGCTTATTTACCCCGTGTACATTTGGTGACAGATAATGCTGTAGCTGAACTGATTCAGGGTGCTGACAGGACCCTGACAAGCCAGGACAAACCCTTAATGATGTGAGGAAGGCTTGCTTTAGCATTTGGCTCATAAAATACACACTTTTGTATCCCTTCCAATTTGATGAGAGAGCCACTATTTCTGGAGGATACTGATTTCTGATCTATTCTTGGTAAATTTTACTGGCAGGTGCACACATCCCTCAGCTACTTTAAGAAGTGGCTGCTGTAAAAGAATGCAATAACGCCATTTACATGGATGAACCTAGAGATAATCATACTCAGATATGACGCAAATGAACTTATCTACAAAACAGGAACAGATTCACAGACATAGAGAACAGACTTGTGGTGCCAGAGGGTGGGTCAGGGAGGGTTGGACTCAGAGTGTGGGACCAGAAGATGCAAACTATTGTACGTAGAATGGATAAACAGCAAGGGCCTCTTGTATAGCACAGGGAACTCTACTTGATATCCTGCAAAAAAACTATAGTGGAAAAAATATATATAAAAAGGAATCGCTCTGCTGTACACCAGAAACTAACACAACATTCTAAGTCTACTATACTTCAACAACCACGAAAAAAATTTTTTAAATGGCTGCTGAAGTTCGCAGCTGTACCTTACTCCAGGAGTCACCCTCAGCCCGAAGGAGCAATGTTCCCCAAGATGCACTGGAGAATGAGATTGGGAGAGGAGGAAGCCTCTGGTAGCCAAAGACTGTTGACAGGGGAACACAAGCCCAGATCCCTTGCTTCCGTGAGGGATGAGCACTGCTCCAGCGCTTCCTTGAGGCATCCAGCTGAGCCTGGGCTGCACCTGTGTCCGTCCATGTCTTTGCCTGCCTTCTTTTCCTGCGCTATCCTGTTTCCTTTTTCCTTACAGATTTCTCCTGGGAGATCTTCCTCAACAGACACCTCACAGAAGAATTCCAGTCTCAAGTTCTATTTCCAGAGGACCCAACTTAAGAAACCTTCCTAGTAAGTCTACCTTGATAGCCATGTTAGGAAGAGGAGAGATTTTTGTCTTCTTCCTCTTCTAGACGAATGCCCCGAAACTTTATATGTCCCTGAATGGTTTGGGGTCTTGGTTTTCCTAGTCCTCTAGTTCTTGGAAGTTAGTAACCAACATAGCTTAGCTTTCCTCTTTTACATCTATACATATTAAAAATGAGAAACCAAAAGAAAACTTTGGTCCCCTGAGGTGTCTGGGCAGCAACAGCATTTCAGTGCTTTTCTTAACGCAGCTTCTACCATTTAGGGTGAAACTCTGACGAGCATATCATATTAAAGTACAACAACCTAACTTTCATCGTAACTTTAAAGTTTACTTTCAATAGTACTGCTAGCAATATGGTGGTGAGGGAAGCTTCAGTAGCTTATGGCATGTGTTTGTTAAATCATAAATTTGAAAGGGAAGAGAGAATTTACATGCCTGAATAAAGTTCTTCACTAACTTAAAGTTTCAGAAAAATATAAACAATATTTCAAAGATCTATTTCCGAGAACTGAGATAAGAGGGTTGGTTGACATTGGTGGTCATAGAAAGTATTTCTTTGCTCACCTTTGTTTATAAGAATCTGACCACAAATGAAGAAAATAGCTTATATTAAGCAATTGGATATCATTCTCAGCTGGGAAAACCCCAAACCACAATTTTGATGAGATTTCCATTCCGGGACATGGCATTTGCAGTATATCAGAGACTAAGGGATTTGTATGTGGCAGCATTAGTTTTGTTATGATTGTATTCCTATTAGACCTCTCAGTGGTATTTGGTGTTAAAATGGAATCTGGCTGTAACAGACACTAAGTAAATTTAGTCCACCATTTACACAAAAAGACTCATTATTGGCAAGTTGGGTAGCTATACAGTGGCCTGTGTTCTGTCTCATTGATTTCCCATCATAAATAGCTGACATTGCAGATGGACCACATGGGTCAAATCTGGCCCATAATAATTTGGGATAATAATTAAGGTTAATTTGTTAGGTCTGAATAGTGCTTTTAAGAAAACTTGAATCAAAAGTAAAAAAAAAAAAACCCTAGGAAGTATATAAACCTTGACATCACTTCTTTTGAAAAATTGAAGACTCTGTTGACACCAGAGAAGGCAATGGCACCCCACCCCAGTACTCTTGCCTGGCAAATCCCATGGACAGAGGAGCCTGGTGGGCTGCAGCCCATGGGGTCACTAAGAGTCGGACACGACTGAGCGACTTCACTTTCACTTTTGACTTTCATGCATTGGAGAAGGAAATGGCAACCCACTCCAGCGTTCTTGCCTGGAGAACCCCAGGGACGGATAGCCTGGTGGGCTGCCGTCTATGGGGTCGCACAGAGTCAGACACGACTGAAGTGACTTAGCAGCAGCAGCAGCAGCAGCAGCTGTTGACACCAGACTCACAGTCCATGAGATTTGAGTCATACATCAGTAGCGCCCAGGTGAGAATCAGATGTTGCTGTTCAGTTGTTCAGTCGTGTCCGAATCTGTGTGACCCCATGGACTGCAGCATGCCAGGCTTCACGGTCCATCACCATCTCCTGGAGTTCGCTCAAACTCATATCCATTGAGTTGGTGATGCCATCCAACTACCTCACCCTCTGTTGTCCCCTTCTCCTCCTGCCTTCAATTTATCCTACCATCAGTATTTTTTTCCCAGTGAGTTGGCTCTTTGCATCAGGTGGCCAAAGTATTGGAGCTTCAACTTCAGCATCGGTCCTTTCAGTTCAGGGTTGATTTCCTTTAGGCTTGACTGGTTTGATCTTGCAGTCCAAGGGACTCTCAAGAGTCTTCTCCAGCATCACAGTTCAAAGGTATCAATTCTTCAATGCTTAGCTTTTTTACTGTCCAGGTCTCACATCTGTGCATGACTACTGGAAAACCATAGCTTTCACTATACAGACCTTTGCAGGCAAAGTAATATCTCTGCTTTTAATACACTGTCTAGCTTTTCTTCCACAGAACAAGCATCTTTATTTTCATGGCTGCAGTCACTGTCCACAGTGATTAAATTTAAATTGGGAAATGGAGGAAAACTTTAGAAATGGACTGATTACACATGTGTGGACAGTGTGTGTGTGTGTGTGTGGGAACCATAAAGTAAAGAGCAGTACCCTGCTGCTGCTGCTGCTGCTGCTAAGTCGCTTCAGTCGTGTCTGACTCTGTGCGACCTCACAGGTGGCAGCCCATCAGGCTCCACCGTCCCTGGGATTTTCCAGGCAAGCACACTGGAGTGGGTTACCATTTCCTTCTCCAATGCATGAAAGTGAAAAGTGAAAGTGAAGTCGCTCAGTCGTGTCCGACTCTTAGTGACCCCATGGACTGCAGCCTAGCAGACTCCTCCATCCATGGGATTTTCCAGGCAAGAGGACTGGAGTGGGGTGCCATGAACAGTACCCTTTACCAGTAATCTTAGGGAGTGACTACAGTCTTGGCAGAGGGAGAGGGAGAAACAGTGGAGCCAGGGAGGCAGCATGATGGAGAAGCCTGTCTGGCATAGCTGTGACTTCTCATGGAGGACACAATGAGCTTGTGGACAATGCCTCAGGGAGGAAACCACAGGAATAAATAGCTAAAGTTCACTCTCTGTCCCTCTGAGTGTCTGCTAGTGCTCCTAATAGGCTGAATGAAGCTAAGTCAAGGGAGCAGCCCATAAAGGGTAGTCCTGAGGGACAGAGAGAAGAATGAAGAAGACTGGAGCAGGGATCTGGATGTCCAAGTAGGAGATACTCAGTATAATTAGCAACTCACCCCCTGTAAACAGGGGATTCCCCTGTAGGTCAGTCAGGAAAGAATCTGCTTGCAATTCAAGAGACCCAGGTTCAGTTTCTGGGTGGAAACATCCCCTGGAGAAGGAAATGGCAACCCACTGCAGTATTCTTGCCTTCAACCCACTCCATGGGAGAATCCCATGGACAGAGGAGCCTGGCAGGCTATAGTCCATGGGGTCGCAAGAGTCAGACATGACTTAGCAACTAATCCACCACCACCTGTGGACAGAGCTTATATTCCACGGTTTGCCACAGTCCCCACCATTCCTTATTGTCCTCATACCAAAGATAAGAATCAGTTGCTAGTGATCATCATGTTGACATCATGGTATTTCTTATAGGATAAAACCATTTCTCTATGTCTCTATCAAAAGTGAGCAAGGAAAGATAGAAGAGCAAATTCTTCAAGAGAACTTAAAATACACAAATATCTATCTATACATTTCTTATCAAGAAAATTGCTAATGTGTTTAATATGCAAACAAAATATGCATTTGTCTTTCATATATATACATGTACACATACATACCTTGGCTTCTTTACTCACCAGGTCAGGTTTCCTGTTCTTGGCAGCACTCTGATTTTTGTGTTGGGAAATTATCTTCCCATGATTGAATATAGTCTTGCCTAAGAGGACGATTTTTGGTGACTTTCTTTAAATTGGGAGTCAAAGAAGAGCCTCCCTGCCCCACCACATAAGCAAGTACATGACTTAACCACAGTCAATGGATTTCTCTCTCTAGGGACTTTGATTCCATGAGTGAGTTATGCAAAGGCAGCAGTTAATTTATGTTGCTTGCAGCCAGGAACTCTGAATTTTTCTCTAAACTCGAGTAGGAAAACCATTAACAAGTTGGCGTTTAAACATTCCGTTAAAAAAAAATTGTTTAGTTAGTCATTTTTGGCTGCGGTGGGTCCTTGTTGCTGAGCACAGGATTTCTCGAGTTACAGCCAGTAGGGGCTACTCTCTAGATGCAATGCGCAGGTTTTTCCTTGTGGTGGTGTCTGTCATTGTGGAGTACGGGTTGTAGGCTGTGTGAGCTCAGTGGTTGTGGCACACAGGTTTAGTTGCTCTGTGGCGTGTAGGATCTTCCCTGACCAAGGATTGAACCAGTGTCTGCTGCCTTGCAACGCAGACTCTGAACCACTGCACCATCAGGAAAGTCCCTTTTTGACATTTGGAAAACTCTTCTAATTCAATAAGTTGTGAAGACACTTACAGAGGAATTGTTGCCTGTGGAAAACCTCCCAAAGATGAGAGGTACCTGTTGCACATTCATTATTTTGCCAAATTTGCAGTTAAAGCTGAAGACTGTGATTATGCCCTAGCCTACTCTAAGAGACCATACACACAGACTAATATTTTCCTCAGTTACATAGAGTGAAAACTGTCACTGAATTGGAAAATAGACTTGCTGTTCAGTTGCTAAGTCATGTCCCACTCTTTGTGACTCCATAGACTGCAGCATACCAGGCTTCTCTGTCCTCCACTATCTCCTGGAGTTTGCTCAAATCATGTCCATTGAGTAGGTGATGCTATCTAACCATCTCATATTCTGCCTCATCCTAAAGAAAGTGAAAGTGAAGTGAAGTCGCTCAGTCGTGTCCGACTCTTTGTGATCCCATGGACTGTAGTCTACCAGGCTTCTCTGTCCATGGGGTTTTCCAGGCAAGAGTACTGGAGTGGGTTGCCATTCCCTTCTCCAGAGGATCTTCCTGACCCAGAGATTGAACCCAGGTCTCCTGCATTGCAGGCAGACGCTTTACCCTCTGAGCCACCAGGGAATCCTAAAGAAAGGTGAGCACCAAAGAATTGATGCTTTTGAATTGTGGTGCTAGAGAAAATGCTTGAGAGTCCCTTGGACTCAAGGAGATCAAACCAGTCAATCCTAAAGGAAATTAACCCTAAATATTCATTGGAAGAACTGATGCTGAAACTCCAATACTTCGGCCACTTGATTTGAAGAGCTGACTCATTGGAAAGGCTAGATGCTGGGAAAGATTGAAGGCAAAAGGGAATAGTTGCTTCTGTTATAAAAACCAGGATGACTACCTCCCTAGGTATTTTCAGTTCAGTCGCTCAGTCGTGTCCGACTCTTTGTGACCCCATGAATCGCAGCACGCCAGGCCTCCCTGTTCATCATCATCTCCTGGAGTTCACTCAGACTCATGTCCATCGAGTCCGTGATACCATCCAGCCATCTCATCCTCAATCGTTCCCTTCTCCTCCTGCCCCCAGTCCCTCCCAGCATCAGAGTCTTTTCCAGTGAGTCAACTCTTCTCATGAGGTGGTCAAAGTACTGGAGTTTCAGCTTTAGCATCATTCCTTCCAAAGAAATCCAGGGTTGATCTCCTTCAGAATGGACTGGTTGGATCTCCTTGCAGTCCAACGGACTCTCAAGAGTCTTCTCCAACACCAGAGTTCAAGGAAATATCAAATAAAAAAGATGTCCATCCTGTAACCTGAAACTCAGATGTAGGAACTGGACCTGGTTGAAACATCAGCTTTATTTATTATTATATTATTTATATTTATTGTGTTAAATCTTAGGTGTTTCAATGTTACTTCCAAATTTGTCAGTGTTGTTTAGTTGCTAAGTCATGTCCGACTCTTTTGTTACCCCATGGACTGTATCCTGCCAGGCTCTTCTGTTTATGGGATTTCCCAGGCAAGAATACTGAATTGGGTTGCTATTTCCTGTTCCAGGGAATCTTCTCAACCCAGGTATAGGAGTATAAAGCAAGTAAGTAAGATTCTTTACTTTTGAGAAGTTCTGCTTAATGATGAGTCATTGGGCATGAAAAGTGAAGGAGCAGAAGTAGAGACACTTTTGGGTTTTGAGCTTGAGTGAATGGATGATTGATTTGTCATGGAAATAGAATCTATAGGAGGAATCATCAGCTGAAAAGGGAAAAGAGGATGAGTTCACTTTTGAGTCACATGAAGTTAGAGGTACTTGTGGGATATCCACAGAACCTTGACTTGAGAGTAATTGTAGCAGAAACCAGACTGCGCTAAGTTGAAGACTGAATATAACTTGAGAATGTAGTAAGAGGGTGAATAGGGGCCAGGGCTTCACATTCAATTCATATTTGAGTGAGTGAGTGAGTGAGTGAAGTTGCTCAGTTGTGTCTGACTCTTTATGACCCCATGAACTGTAGCCTACCAGGCTCCTCCATACATGGGATTTTCCAGGCAAGAATACTGGAATGGGTTGCCATTTCCTTCTCCAGGAGATCTTCCCGACCCAGGGACTGAACCCAGGTCTCCCACATTGTAGGCAGATAATATTTAGAGTTAATTAAACATTTATTGAAACCAGGAAGAATCTATTATATTGCACAGGGATTGTACCCAATGTTTTATAATAATTATCAAACAATAATTTTACAATAGATTATATATATGTATAACTGAATCACTTTGCAGTACACCTGAAACTAACAGAACATTGTAAATCAACCATACTTCAATTAAAGAAAATTGACTGAAACATTTCTTCACCAGATATTCTGATTCAGTTGATCTGAGGAGGATGTGTATTGTTACATACTCTCCAGTGCTAAGGTTGTCGGTACAGGTCTTCTGGAAATCATACACCAAGATGGAGTGAAAATGCAGTAATATGGGAGAGGAAAGAAAGAAAGAAAGTCGCTCAGTCATGTCCGACTCTTTGCAACCCCGTGGACTGTGGCCTACCAGGCTCCTCCCTCCATGGGATTCTCCAGGCAAGAGTACTGGAGTGGGTTGCCATTTCCTTCTCCAGGGGATCTGCCCAACCCAAGGATCAAACCCCGGTCTCCTGCATTCCAGGCAGACACTTTAACCTCTGGGAGGGGCAAATACATGTGTCAGAGGAAATGGGAGGAAGGCAGGGAAGGCTGGAGGAAATAACAGGGAGCAAGGCAAGTCTGAACCCAGAAAGGGCGGAGGAAGAGATGGTTGGGGCAAAGCATCTCAGAGTGCTATGATGGTAAGGAAGGGTTAGCCAGGCTGCTGGAAGATTTTGTATCTTTCAGGAACAGGCCTGTCACACTCAATTGCTGGGTACATAGGAGCAGTCTGTTGGAAGGCTGGCATTGGTAGGACTGGGGCCTTTGGTTAATTAAGCTCTCTGTGGTTGAAGGTCCATGAGGCACATTTTCCTGGCTGCCACACATAATCCTGTTTTTTTTGGAGGGGGCACATCTCATGTGAGGGCCTTTCTTCCTTGACCAGGGATAGAACCCAGGCCCCAAGCATGGAAGCATGGAGACCTAACCACTAGATCACCAGGGAATTCCATATACCATACCACTGAAAGACAACAAGATGAGGAAAAGAAGATAGAACAGACTGTAGTTAGAGGGGTATTTGGACAGTAGGCAAGGTTTTCTGTTTTTCAAGCAGGAAAGACTTGAGTATATTTGTAAGCCTAAAGGAGGGAATTTGCATAACGGGAAAAAAAGATAGAAAAGAGGAAATGTAGGAGGTAAAGAGGGATGGGGAAGAAGTGAGACAGGGAGGTTGAGAGTGAAGTAATTGTGAAAGAAGACTCCAGAGAAGGCAGGAAAATGTGAGATAACAGGTTGTGGCTTTGACTCTGAGTGGTGACATCTTATTTTCTGGGTTAGTGTCTGGATATGGACTAAGGCTGCACCTTGTAGGATATTCAAAGCATTTGCACTTGGTTATCTCAATTTCTGTCACAAATCAGGAGGCGGGTCTCAGGGACTTCAGTGGTAAAAGATTTGGTTTGAACCGGAGGTATCCCATCCTCTGAGGCTGAAGCCAAAAGAGGTAAGAATGGGCTCAAATACAGTCTTAGTTATGGAACAGAAAGCTTGCTAGCCTTGATTTCTTGATAAGTAGGAAGCAAAGTTATCTGCTGAAGGTATTATTTATTTGTCACTCTTCTCACATGACAAAATTCCTTATGTAAAACCAAAATAGAATAATATTTAGTATATTAAAGTTAATACTTCAGATATTTCCTTTATATTAAGGCAATTACCTATTACATAAATCTTTCACAGGCATGTATCTGTTTCTTTGTATATGAACCAAAATTCTAAAAGATTCTCTTGATATAATTTAGCATTTTTAAAACTGACATTGTATTGAGTTTATATATTCTCAATCAGAAGAAAAAATTACTGGAAACATACTATCAGTGTATTCCGTATATTTGTTACCTGATTTAACAAACAAAAACCACATTTGGATGATGTAATTTTATCTGGTTTTGAAGTAAATTCATCACATGAGCAAATACTGTCTCCCTCTATCAAAAATTAGACATCAAAATATTTCATAATTGGAAGGGGTCTTTTAAGATCAGTGTCTTCTAATCTGGGGGCCTCAGACTCCCAGAATGTATACATGGATCGATAGTAGTTGATGATCTGTTTTTACATTTCAAAGTACCTAATAGAAATCCCACTTAACCCATATGAAGGCTTTGAATTCCTTTACAATTACTTGGAATTATTTCAATTCAGAGGGGCCACTCTTCAGACTCTCCAATGGGTGGGCCTTTGCAATATTAAAACATGGGTAATGCATTAATCGTTATTTCATCACTGAGTTTTAAAAATCAGGAAAAGCTTCTAAAGCACAGGGCTAGGGCAGAGGAGGATTATAGAAGTTAACTGATAGTGAAAACATTGGGAAAAACTGACTTAGTCTAATCCTGAAATTTGCAAATGATAACTATTAATAGGAGGAGGATTAATAATTTATCCAATATCACATCAAAGCCCATTAATAGCAGAGCCAGCATTAGGATTCGCTCAGTTCATACTTTGTTTGTTTAGTCGCTAAGTCCTGTCTGACTCTTTTGTGACCCCATGGACTGTAGCCTGCCAGGCTTCTCTGTCTATGGGATTTTCTAGGCAAGAATACTGGAGTGGGTTGAAGTTGAAAAAGTTTCCTAATATACTTTTTTTCTTGGGTGTTAGGGCTCTTCAGTTTGTGTCATGTTTAGTGTTCTTAGCATTTGGAACCCAAATGATTCACATTTTGTTTTGGGATTGTTTTTGGTTGAGTATGTACTAATATGAAACACCTCAGCCCAAATGCTAAGATTTATTAATTTGTATGCCCTCTGTTGGCTAACTTTCCAGTAAAGTGGTTTAAAGTTTTTTTCCATAGAGGTCATTGAGAAACAAAAACCTTTAAAAGAGTATTCATAGCAAAGAGGTGCATTAAAGGCTACTTTCAAACTTCATTCTTCATAATTTTAGGGTAGTCTTCATTCATATCCACTCTAGTTACAATAGCACTTTAAACAGAATTATACTGTTAGCATACAATTCTACAAAAAGAAAACATTTTAGACTCTTCCACCATTTTAATCTTAGGTGTGTATAGGAATTGCATACATTCTCATCAAATAATTAAAACATATTCACAATTAACAAATAGAGACAAACTTTATACAAAAGTTCCACTACTACTATCATCTTTAAAAACATTTAACCCACCAATAAGAGAGGAGACAGCCCTGCCTTTTAAAAGCTAGGTAATTTGAATGGAGAATATAAGATATGATCATTAGAAGTACAAACAATAGCTTTCCCTCTTAGGAAAAGTCTAAAAATTTCCTTCCTTATATTTTTTTGTTGTTCTTTATGTTTCTTTAGACAACACAGTCATTTCTTCTCAAATGATTTTTAAGAAGAGTTGTCTATGATTGGACTAAAAGAAGTGCCTTCATTGTAGCTGAGGCAGAGCTGGGTTTTTTTTAATATTTCTTACATCTCATAAATAGTCTTCTAAGACGTTGATTAGGCAGAGCTATCACTTTCCAAGTCCAAAATTTCACGATGTATAAAAGTAATTGGAATTTTTTGATAAAAGTACTAAGTAGCTTTGTGCATTCATTTTCTATGATACTCGATAACCAGCCAGTTAAAACCCAGACTTCACACTGATGTCAAATGAACGTAGCAGAAGGACCAAAACTGAGAGCTAGTCATTGTCATAGATGCAACCTGAAAGGAGAACACAGAAATTTAAATAGTTACACAAAATACATATTCTCTAAGTGTTCGTACATTGGAAGTGTAAATGATTCGTACTCTCTTGGTTTAAGATTAAGAAAAAGTAGAACTGGCTCACTTTATGAAAAATCAGTTAAATGGAAGCCCATATATTTATTTAACACTCATTGCTTAGTGTACTTTTCCAAACAAAGTTTCTGGACAAATCTATTCTCTACCAAAATGAGACTCAGGATTATTTAATCTGAAACTTTATTAAATGTACCTTTTGAAAGTAATTATGGATGAGGCTGAAAATATTAGGCATCAGTAAGAATCGTACGTTTAAAAGGAGACTAAAAGGAACATTACACTATGCTTCATTTCAGGTGAGATTAAATTTTTAGATCATAATTTAGAAGTGTTCAATGCTTAGATAATACTAATGAATAATACATGTTATGAAATATGTACCTATTTACTGTCCAAGCACAAATTTTGGGGGATAAAAGCAATTCTTATTAAGATTCATGGTATAATGAAAAATTCACTAAATATTTTTATTCTTTTATTTTCAAAGGAAATAAAGAAGAAGTTTTCTCTTGATTTCCAATCATTTACAAAAATAAGTTTTTTCATTACACCAAGGTATTTACATTTCCTAACATTTTCAGGTAATTCAAGTTCTGATCAGATTGGAAGGCTCTTATTAATCCAGTAAGCTATTTCCAGTATTTGTAAGAACAGTAAATTCACCATTCTTCCCTGTGGTTAGTGCCACATGAGACTTACCATCAGCAATATCATCATAAATCTCTCCATCACTGTTAAGTAGAAAACAAATTTTACTTTAATGAAATAATCTTCTTAATATTAAAGTAACATTAGGTTAAAAGTTTAATAACATTATTTCATGTGATACAAGGCATTTAAAGATGAGAAGTATTATGATGATGAGTATTATGTGTTATACATTTATAAATGGGAAGAAATTTCATATACATCTGCATCCCCTTTTATTGACTTAATCTAATCTTCTGTTTCATTCTTAAACACACACACACACAACTTATTCCATATCATAGACATACAAAATAGTGAAAACATGCCCCAAAAACCTATGCCCCAAGACCATGTCTTATTCATCTTTCAATTAACCTATAAGCCTAGCATATATCTGTCTTTGGTTAAGAAATGTTTGTTGTACTGAACAAACTGAAAAATCAAAGCAGAATACTCTACTGGGGGCCCTCATCCAAAACTCTGATGAATTCTTTATGTTTGTTAATATCAGATGTATACTACTTTCATGTGAATTTCAAGTGTTGAAGGAAATACAAAAATATTTGGCATAGGAAATGGGTATATCATTTTTATAATATTTCTAATTATAATTTTTAAATATTAATTAAAAAATATATAAGTATTGGGTACAAAATAAGCAGCCAGGATATGGTTCATAGGTGATTCTTATGTTACATAATTTAAAAATGTTTGTGGTAATAGGCAGATCCCTAATAATAGTTTGTGACTTTTACACATTTTAGGTTTTATCTGATCCTGAATCTTTGTGACATATTCTATTCCATACACACGCTGAGTCCCTCCTATGTACCAGGAGATTTATAAGTCAGACACAGCCTTTATTTCTAGAAGCTTATAAGCTAATGGAGGAGAGAATGACATGCAAGTAATTAAAATAGAATTATAAATATTAATGGAACCTTGAAATGGAGAACACGGTTTTGAAGTGCAGAAATGTGAGGTGAGTTTGTCACTTAGTCCAGACCTACTCGTGGTTCCTGTACTACCTTTGTGCATTTAGAAGCAGCAGGCTTTTCAAATTGCTGCTAACCATGGCAGTTGCCATGAGTTCCCTATGTCTTTGGTTTGAATCCTTTTTCTGAGGTTGAGGAAGGATTTGGCTAATGGAAATTTGATACAAATGCAAAGAGGACAGATTTTTTTCTACCATTCATTCAATAAACATTTATTAACTGTTCACTTCAATAGATGGTAAAGCAATAATTACTTAGAGTACACTTTCTGAATTCTCTCTAAATCATCCTGTAATAATCACTGATGAAGATGTGGTTCCATCATTTGTCACACATTCTTTCCTTGAAATTTGTATCTTTCATAAAGTAAGCCCACTGAAAAGTTCAATGCCTACTACTGTGATTAATGCTCTGAAGAAAACAAAAGTGTTATGATTATTTTTCTCTTGATTCTTTACTAGTTTGCTGACAGAGCACTTAACTTTCAGTTGTCTCTTTCTGATGGTGTCAGGTTGTTTATGGATACAGTTTGTGAATCCTCCTTGATTTCTTAATTATGCTGAATTCTGTAAATCTCTGGATTGGTATATGACCTACTGTGATAATGGAGCTCATTTCTTACACTGGTTTACTTGGAACAGAATCTTGTAACACTGGGGCGGGGGAGGGAGAGGGGAGTGTGACTCTGTTAGCACTAGTACCAGACCCTGACAATGTCTTATTCATAAAAATAGAAGAATCATTGACCACTATCTTTTCTTTTTGGCATGCTTCCAAAAAAGGCAACTTAATATTCTATGATGCATGGCTTGAGTAAAGAAAAGCCCTCAATTAGGAGCCAAATTATAAACTGTTAACAGGTGATGTTTGTAGCTACACTGCAGAGCTATTGATCTCTGATTTATCCAATCAACTGCATTTTTGTTGTTTTGTTTTGTTTTGGCTGTGACGCATGTGGAATCTTAGCTACCTGATCAGGGATCAAACCGATACCCCCTGCATCGGAAGGTGAAATCTTAACCACTGGACCGCCAGCGAAGTCCCTCAACTACATTAATAGCTAGTGAAAATCAAAGTATTAGTGAAAGTGCTGGCAATTTTGACCTGTATCCAATGTTGCTATGTCTGTCTTCAATGAATATATAAAACCAGCAATGGTATAATCATGAATGAGAAGGGCTCCTGTTTTAGATTTAAAAGAGTGATACCTAAAACTAACTTCATTATGGATACTACCATATTGACATTAGTATAGAGTATTGTTTAAAAATTTACTTATGATAGTTTAGTAGATTATGTTATTTAAATGATATTAGGAATCCTTCCTAAAGAAAAGAATATCATTCTTTTTGAAAGTATAGTAGGAGGAGAAAATAGGCTTACTTGTCCACCAAGTAGCTCCGAAGGACATAACCATCTAAGAAAGAAAAAGAAAATATATTTTAGTAACAATATAAACTTGAAAATTCTCTGCTATTTTTAAAGAAATTGAAATAGAATTTAATAATTAAAAGAATATCATATAATATATTGAATAATTATATCTCCAAATATGACTCATTTTTATGTGTCCACTTCTCTCTTTCTTTTTTCTCTCATTTTCCGCCATTTAAAATATTTTCTCCTTCTCCCTTAAATTAAAAACCAATATTTTCTTTTCTAAGCTACTGTATGCTCTAGCCCAAGCTTCTTTCACAGTTTAATCTATCTCTTCAAGGTGTTGCCCATGTGGCACAATTTAAAGAATTTATTAAGCATAATTTCTCTAGTTACAAGAGAGTAGGTCACAGGTGTGTGTGCTTAGTCCTTCAGTCATGTCTGACTCTTGGAGATCCCACACATTGTAGCCTGCCAGGCTCCTCTGTCCATGGGGATTCTCCATGCAAGAACACTGGAGTGGGTTGCATGCCCTCCTCTGGGCTGGATCTTCCCAACCTAGGAACCAAACCAGGGTCTCCTGCATTACAGGTGGATTCTTTTATCAGCTGAACCACAAGGGAAGCCCAGGTCATGGGTAGGGATTTTAAATATCTCCAGGTCTAAGACTTAACTTTTCAATTTTTTTTTACACTGAACAGTCAGAATTATATTCTACTCCCTTTCAGATCCACAACCTAGTGGTTACTTGGGGGAGTGGGCATTCAAAAGGTTTCAAAACAGCTTTCTTATAATCAGTGTGAAAGATCTTTCACTATTGCTTTTGCCACTTGACAGAATGTCAATGTTTCTATTTTCATCTTTCAGGGAACAAATAATTATTAGAAGAACAGATACCAGAGATTCCAGTGATTCCTCTGTTAAATAGAAAATAGACATTTTATACAGGAAAGCAAATTATTTTTTTCCACTTTATTTTTGCCCCTCTTGAGCAAAATACTCCTAAGAAAAAAATATGGACTATTTTTCACAAGAAAGTGTCTGCTGACATCTAATTAATTTACTAACCTTTAAGGCTGTTAGTTTTGTGTTAGCACCTAGTCACTATTGCATGCTTACCATTAGTACTGTTTATAGTTTTGTCAATCAGCATCTAAATAATTTCTTGCACTGAGTCAATTTATTGGTTTTGTTCCACCTCAGATCTGGTTTTGGGCTCTAAATCAGAGTAAATGTGTAAAAAATGACAAAGCAGGAAGTTCATAAATGAAAATTAATACCAATGCTACTAACTTAAACATATTAATATCATATTGCCACTGACTTAACATGTAAAAATTTTAAGTTAGAATCATATAACTGAAATTGTGCATTAAAATTTAAGGAAACAAACTTTCCCTTGAAATATTCCAGGGTAAAAATACTCCACCAAATATTCTGTCAAGAGATTCACCACTTTTTGATTAAAATTTTTATTAAATTTTAAAATCTTATTGTATAAGAGTCATATTTGGAAAATAAAGAATCAAAGTTATCTTTGAATTGCTGTAGCATAGAGGTAATGAAGCATGTGTCAAAATCATAAAAACAGACTAAAGTAATATTTTTCTTAGAATACGAAAAAATTAGACCATGTTATATCTTCCATTTTATTTCAATTAAAGCAGATGTGGAAAAAGTCAATGTAAAGGTCATCTAAAATTAATATCTATAATCCTTGGGTTGCCTTTGATTGCACAGTTCTTTCGTTTCACATTAACAAACTTAAAAAAATTTAAGGTTGGACATCATCCATTTAGCGTGATTTTTAAAGGGGGATAAGCTCATCTTTAACAAATTCAATTTTCCGTGTGTCTCTCAAAAGAGAAACTCTGCAAATAACAGATTTTAGAATAAACTGCAGATTTTGTATCAGGGTTCCAATAGTGGAAATCTGTCTTCACCTGTACTTGTGTTTAAGGCTAACATAAAGTGTGAACCATTTCTACAGACAGTAAGAGTCATAAACTTCATTTTTTCGTTAAAGTTGATGGTTATGTTTTCATTTTTAATTTTCTCTTAAAAACAAATTGGAAAATAAAACAATACAAGTTAAGTGTTCCCATGATATTCATGTTTAAATTAATAATTTGAAAATAACGACTGAAGCCTTCAATGATGAAGTCAATCTCTTTGTTAGTTGTCTGGACTTTGTAAAGTATCTGAACTAAAATTAGAATGTAGACAATTAGAAAAATATATAAGAAATAAGAAAATATTGCCAAAGATTGGAATTATTCCGGCATCAAATATATTTGTTGTCATTTGTAAAAAAATATTTAGAAGGTCAAAGAAACTAAATCCAAAATAAAGAATATAATCCTCATTTTGGAAATTAAAGGTTTTTATTTTCCAGTGCTAGAGGAGCCTGGCAGGCTACAGTCCATGGGGTTGCAAGAGTCAGACATGACTTAGCAACTATACCACCACCACTATAGGACATCTATTTTTTAAAAATTCAATTATGCTAAGATGGTGTCAACATGGATAAACACTATCTGTAATTAGGTGTAAAACAGTCCTTTCAGTGATCAAAGTTAATAATTCATAATACAGTTTAATTACCTAATCTCACAAAATTAATTATAAAAAATATATTTTCTTAGCTTCTCAAACTTTTATTACATTTCCTCCTATATCTTGTCTGTTCAAGAGTTCTAACCACTTTTTTGTTTGAGGAAAGCACTAATATTGCTGCTGTGTTTGTAGTTGTGAGATACATAAACATCAATGATTGGGAACATTATTTGAGAGCAAACATATTAAGGGGTTGGAGAAGGGTTGGTCCTGCACTGCTCTGTATTAGTTCCCTGAAGTGATGGGATCATTTAGGGCTCATTAGCTATAAGATTACTATTAAATAGCATTTCTACAGGGTGAACAACTTTTAATACAGCATAGGTTTTGCTGTCTAGTACCTTTAAAAATCTCTGCTAAAACTTCATTATATTAGAAGCATGATTCACAACAGTGACAAAACAAGTGTCTTACCATGAATTTTTATACAATCTCTCCATTATAGTTCCTAGAAACAAATGTTTGTTTGCAGTAGAAAATGTTCTCTTTGCTCACATGTTCCATGTACAACCATCATAGGGAACATTAATGAAAAACACAAACAAATGAAATAAACAGAAAAACTCACCGTAGTTCTGATGGCCACTGGCACACTAGGGAGTCTCATATATTATATGAGATTATTATTTGGAAACTTCACATTCATAGAGCAGAACATAGAACACAGTGGCCTGAAACAAATGCTTTAAAATATGTGGTGGGGTAGAGCTAGTTAAGAAAGTCACACCCACCCCATATACATGGCAGTTAATTTCTTCCCCTAATGTTTACTTGCTCCGGGTCAGATGTGTCCTAGAACTAATGACTGACCTTTCCGAAGGGTGTTGTGAATATAAAATTACCAAGGATATACAAAGCCATCTTTGGAATAAAATGAAAGAGATTGTTGTTCTAATATTTTCAAATTTTTTACTCAGTAAAAATGATGAATTGTATTATTTCCTTATCATTGCATTTGTCATAAGCAAGCCCAGAAATAAAGTTAAATTTACTCACTTTGGCCTCATGCAGTTTAAAAACAATAAAGTCACACTGTATACTTTTACCCAGGCAAGTGAAACAATGTCCAGCTTCAAGAGAAAATGCTCATAGTGGAACAGAAATTAAAAATGAAATGCAGTATAAAATACTAAATATAAATTATTATCCTAGTGTATTAGAAATGTTCTCTTTCCTCTCTTTTTCTCTCCCTACTTAGTTTTTGGGGTTTCAAATCAGATGAATTATTAAATTTCTGAATAAAAATTTTTTTCTTCAGTTAGCATGTGTTGTTTTAAAATGGAAAACAAAATTACCGAAGCAAAGAAATGATCAATTGGATTGAGGATATTCAAAGTACCTTTAAAATTCCTCTTCCTTTGATGTCCAAAGGAAATAGAGAACATTTTGACCACAAGTAACTCAGCTCATGTCTCATTCCACACATTTTTGTAGGAAAATTCTCTCCAGTGACAGGAGGTGGGAAAACTCTAGCTTATGAGACACTGAGTTGAGGAAAATGCACAAATATTATCAAGAAATTCTAAACATTTGGGAATGTGCCATCAAATATATATATAAGATCTCAATGCCGCTAAAATATGCTCTTCTACAAGTCTGTGGGTGAGACTTTTCAAATGTGCTAATGCCGGTAAAAGTGGTTTGTACTCTACAGTGAGAAGGGATTACTGCTCATGCTTTAGCCTCGGATTTCTATCATTACAAATTACGTTTAAGTAAAGTATGGTTTTCTCTCTCTTTTTTGGGCCAGATTAAAAAGAATAGAAAGTAAGGAAGATGTCAGGATCACCATGGTGCTGGATTGCAAATGCTATTACTGCTAATTACATGCAGAAAAAACAACAGAAAGATTTGGAGTCTCTCAAATGATACACAACAAGTGAACGGAATCCCTAAGGGTAAGACAGAGAGCTTGTGTCTTAAAACAAGTTCAACTATTCAACAGACTTCTTCCCACAAATGTCAGTATGTCAGATTTTCATCTGGTTAAACAATTGCAGTCTCTAAATTCTTATATTCAGTTCAGCAAGTCCCAAACAGGCAGTGTAGAATGTGTTGGCAATACAATGTTGAGAATATTTCATTGAAGTTACTCTCAAACTCAGAGTTTAATAAGAGTAATATGTTGTTAAAGCAACAAGAACAATTGCAGCAGTAACAGTAAGTGGTATGGTGGGGCAAGGAGAGATTAATTGGGAGTGAGTGTGCTTCCAATTTTAGATGACAACTGGTTTGTTTTTAATAGATAATTTATGGGCATCCCAAATAGAATAAAATAGTATAGAAGGATGAAAGGCATAATTTACTCAGGGAATAACGAAGTCAGTAGTCTGTATTTCTGAAGTATCAGCTGCAGATGGGAAACAGTTGAAGAGGGGAAGGCTAGATCATAAAGGATTTTATATACTAACCCTAAAGACTTCATGTTTTTAAAAATAATATTCAGGTAACAGTGTGGTGAGTGGACTGGCTGAAAGTAATGGTAAGGGAGACATTATCTTTTGCAAGGTTATTGGAATAATCCAGATGAGGGAGGGTTAAATCCACGCAGCAATGGTACCAAATCCTATAGTGATATTTGAATGGATCAGAAATTAAGAAAATTAAAAATGTCAAGGATTCAGTTTAGGGAAAGAATAAGGAGCAATTGTGGAAAAATTAAGAAAGATAAGAGATTTGGGGAAATAAATGGGAAATGAGATAAACCTGATCACTGAATTGTGGAATAATGCAATTGAAGATGCTTTTGATGGCCCTCCCATATACTTTCGCCCTCCTGATTTCAGATTTGTGATTCGACTTGCAACTGATAGTAATTGCATTTTCTGTTTATTTACTGATGACTTTTATTTTTTTTTCTGGCTTCCAGAACTCTCTTTGTCTGCTTTCTCAGTGTCCTGAATGACTGGCCACATGCCCAGGGGTAGTTTTCAATCCCTGATGGACCGGAGTTGATGTATAAATACCCCTATTTGTTTCCCACCGGATGGGATAACATTGCTGCTTGAGCCTGCCAATGTAGAAATAAGAGATGTGGGTTCAGTCCCTGGGCCAGGAAGATCCCCTGGAGGAGGGCATGGCAACCCACTCCAGTATTCTCGCTGGGAGAACCTCATGGACAGATGCGACCCCATAGACAGCAGCCCACCAGGCTCCCCCGTCCCTGGGATTCTCCAGGCAAGAACACTGGAGTGGGTTGCCATTTCCTTCTCCAATGCATGGAAGTGAAAAGTGAAAGTGAAGTCACCCCGTCGTGTCCGACTCTTTGCGACCCCATGGACTGCAGTCCACCAGGCTCCTCCGTCCATGGGACTTTCCAGGCAAGGGTACTGGAGTGGGTTGCCATTTCCTTCTGTGGACTAGCAGCATGAATTATGTGAGACCTTGGGAAATGCCTCATCTCAGATCTACTAAATTAAAGTCTACATTTTTAACAAGATCTCTGTGAAGTGCATGTACTTTTACATCTAGGAGCATTGCCCTAGATGGGGTCTGTTGTTAAGGACAGGAATCTCTGGACTGCAGGTCAAAATAAGCCTGAAACTTGTCCTCTGGAGAAAGGTTCATACAACAAGCGTTAGAACAATCATCTGTTGTGAAAAATGTGACATAATTGGAAAAGCAGAGGGAAAGAAACTATCACTTAGGCCCATCACCCTGTGCATGCGTGCTTGCTCATTCACTTCAGTTTTGTCCGACTTGCTATGACCCTATAAACAATAGCCTGCCAGGCTCCTCTGTCCATGGGATTCTCCAAGTAAGAACACTGCAGTGGGTTGTCATGCCCTCCTCCAGGAGATCTTCCTGACCCAGGGATTGAACCAGCGTCTCTTATGTCTCTTACATTGGCAAGTGGGTTCTTTACGTCTAGCATCACCTGGTAAACACCCGACTCCATCACCTTAATCGGCCATTATTAGCATTTTAGTTTTATTTACATATTTTTAAAACATGGCTGTAAAGAAATCCCATCCTTTATTAAGCAGGCTTCTTATTTCTGTTACTAATGGATCATGAGCATTTCCTCATGTTATCATAATCATCCCGGAAAATATTTGATTTGGTATATTCATCATAACTTTAAAAATCTTGAGCATTTAAAAATATTTTGGCTGCCCTTTAAAGCATGCAGTTATCTGCATTTAAGACTATTCCTTAGGGTGTGTGTGCACAAATCCTGGATCGAGTGGGGGTATTCTTTGTCTCCTGCCTTCTGTCTTTAAATGATCCCCTGTGACCTTCTAGTCTTAACACTACATACCCCAGCCTGTTATCCTTTGTATCCAGATTCCATTTTTCCCTTTTATAGCCAACCACACCTTGTCCATAAAAACTTAGATCCATTTTCCCCACCCTTGAGTCACTGTGTTTTATTCTTAAAAGATCCATTTTGGTTCCTGTCCCTGAGTCACCTTCCTGTCATTAAAATTGAACTCAAGAGTTTTCCGTGCAGACTTACTGGGCTGATATGGGACAGCCAGGCTGGCTATTCAGTTTTAAATATAGGACATCATAATTTTGACTTACTCTTCCCTGGACTTTAAATGAAATAAGCTACCTTTTAAAATTGGGCAAAAACATTTCCATCTGTCAGCTTAAGTATCTGTCAGAGAGAAAAGGACTGCCTTGTATTTATTTGAAAGAGTAGGTTATATTAAATGTGCCAAATAGGAAATGAAAACAAGTGAATTTGCAAGGTAGGAAAACTGGAAATGCTAGGTGTGACATATGAGATATAATTTTAAAACCAGACCAGAGCAAGAATCACTCAGTTCTTTAGCACAATGGTTCTCACTTTAGTGTACATAGGAACAAACTGGGGAAGACTTACAATCTCTGTCTGACCCCCAGAGCTCATAACTCAGCAAGTCAAATGTGGGGCTCAGTTCAGTTCAGTTCGGGCTAGGGTAGTGCAATTCTGATAATCGCATCAGATGTTGGGGGTCTGTGGGACCATATTTCCAGAAACACTAATTTGGCATTATCTTTGCAACTCAGTGCCAAATATAGCAGGTGGGAAATGAAAAAAATTTTAAATGAAGTACATTGATTCCAGCCCAGCAAGATCTCCAGTTTCTTAATGTGAATTTTCCAGAATTTACAAAGCATGGAATTTACAAAGCATGGAGCAAAAAGAGTTTGGAGTGATCACTAAAACTTGTTTAGCTGTTAAATGCTAGAGCATTATATTTCTGAAGAGTAAGTAGTGACTTACATTTTCCTTCTTCATTCCTGCAGAGAACTTTCGTATCATCTGTGTTTTGTATAACTTCCAGGGATTCTCCAGGCTTTATCTGTAGATCTCTGTTGCCCCACTTTTTAGAAGATAAGGAGGATGCAACTTTGGTGGAATAGAGGACTCTAATTTCACCATCATACTGGAAAAATAAGGGAAAACATTTATTATTGATTGATGTGTATTATTAAAGTAATTCACTTATTGACAGACTTACAAAAGAAATTTTGTTAAAAATTTCAGCAAAATTTCAAATTTTGTTAAAAATAAAACTAGTTCCTTGTTTTCTTTTAAAAAGATAACATAAGAAGATTAAAGAAAACTTTTTGGAGAAAAATCATCTGCAACCTCACCAACCTACTATAATAATTATTTTTAAATTTAAAAATTTAAGATGTACATGTGTTGATTTGTCACACTCATTTTCTGCAAAATGATTACTATCAAAACTTCAATTCTATTGGTTCGATCACTTTACATAATTACCATTTCTTCTTTGTAGTGAGAACACTTAAGATGTACTCTCTTAGGAATTTTCAAGTATGTAATACAGTGTTGCTGACTATAATCACCATGCTGTAATTAGATCCCTAAACTTACTCATCTCATAACTGAACATTTGTACCCTTTGACAAACAGCTCCCCCTGCTCTCTGCCTCTGGTAACCACCATTTTACTCTTGGTTTCTGTGGGTTTGGTTTTTTTAGATTCTACATATAAATGATATTATACAGTATTTGTCTCTGCCTCTTGTCTGACAATTTACTTAGGATAATGCTCTTGAGGTCCATCCACATTGTCACAAATGGCAGGATTTCCTTGTTTTTCATGATTGAATAGTATTTCATATATATATCACATCATTTTTAATCATTCTATTTTTATTTTTATTTTTATCATTTTATTTTTATCTTATTGAGGAAGCTGTCCTTTCAAAGGACAGCTAAATTTAGATGATTACCATAGTATGTATATTGGGCATGCACAAGAGTTTGCTTAATTTCTTATAGGAATAAATCTAAATCTAAAACAAAGTTTGTAGAAAATATAGGTGTTGTGATGGATAACTGTGATATTGATAATTACACAGATAATCATCAGTTTTTTCATTAGGGCTTTGAACTTTGTATGATATTTAAATGTAACATACTTTAAATTTTTTCCTGAAGTCTTTTTCTTCTTTTTCTTGCTTTTTAGCTTCTTAGGGTCTTTTTCTTCGGCTTTGGTCTTGGCTCCTTGACTATGATGGCAGAACATACATAAAACAGCATTTAGTTTCAAAATATAAAAAGAACAGTGTATAATGGAGAATTCGTAGCATTACATTTTTGTTAAATTTCATTTTCAATTAATTATTTTTCTTAGAAATCTAGTACATTCACTGTGATAAATGATGACTTTTCTTAATGTAGAATGTTCTTCAAGAGAGTACAGGCTGAGTTAAAATGGAAGTTTGAGATTATCATGTTGAACAATATAAAATGACTGAAGTATAAGCATTGTTGTATATCAGCAATTTCAGATGATACAACCTATTCTTGAATCCCTTATATTTTTCAACCGTTCCTAAATAATCAAGTGGTTTGGTTAATGTCATAGAAAAAACTTTTTAGAAAGAAACATTAAAAAAAAAATTTGACCATGCCATACAGCTTGCAGGATCTCAGTTTCCTGACCATGGATTGAACCCGTGCCCCAGCACTGAAGGTGCTAAATCCTAACCACTAGACCATTAGGGAATTCCCCCACAAAGAACACTTTTTGAAAGACTGATTTTCATGGTTTAAAAATTTATCTCTATATTAATTTTTTTATATCTACTTAAAGTGAAGCCAGGGTTGTATCTCATGATACCAACTAAAGTCAATTACTATAAGAGAAGTCAACTGGTCTAAGCTAGTGATTCTCCAGCCCAGTCACAAGTAGAATCACCTGGGAAGTTTTTTTAAAGATATCACTGCCCTTGTCTAAATCCTAGAACTTTTAAATTACATTAAATTAATTAAAAATTCTAATTAATTAGGTTTAGTGAAGTCCAGGTACCGACACACATATTTTAAAAGCTCCCAGGTGATTTAATCTGCAACCAAGCTTGTGAACCATTCCCCAGGGTTAAATATGGTTGTTAGGAAAAGGCTGTGAATCTCCGTAGGAAGGAATTTTAAAAAAGCAGAATATTTGTGAATAATGACAGTTTTCAAACACTGATATTAATTTTTATTTTGATTACCTAAGATAAAGCTTTGTTTGTAACTGAGCTATTTAAAGTTGGGTTTATTCACTGGGAAGTGAATTAGTATACAGTACTGTCCTGCCCTAAGTTCTGCACTGTCCCTCAGCGCCTTCTGTCTGCAGGCTTCCCTGGTGGCTCAGTAGTAATACATCTGCCTGCTGATGCCGGGGGACACAGATCCTATCCTTGGGTTGGAAAGATCCCTTGGAGAAGGAAATGGCAACTCATTCCAGTATTATTGCATGGGAAATTTCATGGACAGAGGAACCTGGTGGGCTACAGTCTACAGGGTAGGAAGGAGTCGGACCCAACTGAGCAACTAAACAATACAATCTTCTGTCTGCTGGTGTCCTGGGCAGTGATGGAGTCCTTGGCCCAGATAAGCATACTGGAGCAATCAGAAC
Organism: Nanger dama; assembly: GCA_917880005.1. Classification (NCBI taxonomy): domain Eukaryota; kingdom Metazoa; phylum Chordata; class Mammalia; order Artiodactyla; family Bovidae; genus Nanger; species Nanger dama. Next base: position 4,133,374 of record CAKJTW010000040.1, read on the forward strand.
ACACACAAATGTTAAAAAGGACCCACAAGTTCTCTTTAAAGATCGTTTATTGAAATTTATTTTAAAAAGTGCAATGAAGCGACCTCATGGACTGTAGCCTACCAGGCTTATCAGTCCATGGGATTTTCCAGGCAAGAGTACTGGAGTGGATTGCCATTCCCTTCTCCAGGGGATCTTCCAGACCCAGGGATTGTACCCAGGTCTCCTGCATTGTAGGCAGACACTTTACCCTCTGAGCTGCCAGGGAAGCTTTTTTAGAGAATACACAATTGTCTTAAACTCTGAAAACAAGAATGGGAAAGAAAATAGTCCATATTGCATAATGTTGAATCAGCTGGGGCTTATTTTGCTTAAAGAAAAGGGCCAATGGATTAATCTGGGTTCCTAGAGAGCTATTTAATGGAATGTGGTGGCATTTCTACAGTAATATTAAACGCAAAAATGCATTTAAAACTGTCAGGGATAGAAGTGACTTCCCTATGGTGAGGACTATTAGATTTTCTTTTCACGGAGCACTAAAAAGGAGAATGATTCTCCTTTCACATTTCTGGTGTGTTTTGCCTGTCGAACTTGATCTTCATATATAAATAACAGCATATTTCCCCCTCAGTTTCTTTGATCTTGACACTGCATCTTGTTCCATAAAATTAGTTTAACAATGTTGGTAAAAAATATAAATATTTACTTAGAGTTCACTCATGCATTTTTTACCAGTACAGCTCAGAAGACACCATTTACTATATTCCACCGATGTTACTTTCATCCTTTAACTGATCAATTCTGAGATCTTTTTATTCATCTTTCTTTTTCTTGCAAAAGTTAAAGGTGTTCTTGCTTTTAGCATGTATCAGATCATCTCACATACTCACTGGAGTGCAAGAAAGCATTCTACCATGTTACAGTCTATTTCAGAAGAATTTTCAAAAGGTACTCCTCTAGTATTAACTGATTTTAGATTTTCTTACAATTTTTGTCTAAAATTAAATTGAAGCCTTAGGGAAACTAAAGAATGTCACTATTCACTGTTTGCTTTTGTTGTTGTTAGTTTGAATGGAACCTTTGAGAATCTGATGCTTTTGTAAAAGTATGACATAACTTTTAAAAGTCCTTTCAAAATACAATCCTTGCTCTCATTTTTTTCACAAGAAGAAACAATCTTCTTGAGGAGGACAGAGGAGGTTTGAAGCAGGTGGGTTAGGATTTGAGATACAAATTGAGCAGTGTCTTCAAGACAAACAATGTTTGGGGAAAAGTAAAAATAAAGGGAGGGGATGAATTAGTGAGATCAGTTGCTACCAGGCTTTCAGACATTTTCCCAGTGAATGAGAGAATAAATGAACATAGACATTGGTGGGTCACAGGGCAGAGGATAACCAGGGGACCAGAAGGACCACTGGGGAAGTGGGGAGGGGAAGGGGGAAAAGTAGGGGAGGGAGAGAGAGAAAGAGGAGGAGGACCTGGGCTATCCATCCATTCACAAACCTGGCAGAGACGGCAGAGCTGGGATCAGGAGAGGAGAACAGAGCCAACAGGATGGCACATAGTACAAACGCACCCCATTGGGGTTTTATCCAGTTGAACGTTCTTGAACTGTCTGGTTATCATTACTTCACTGTAATGAGAACATTTTAATTACCTTATCTCTATTGGGGGAGGAGGGAAATCAGAGGCATCCACATCGTCGTAAACTTCATCTCCCACGTCTGACAAAAGACAGCATAGCAAATGGTGAAACACTGTTAGTGGACATTTTGATACGAGCCTTCAGTGATATTTTTAATATAAAGATTGTTTTGAGGAGAGCAAAATAACTTTCCCGAGGTCTCTGTACATTTCTCCTGGATGCATCATCTATTCTTTAAAGGGGAAAGATTTTTCTCTTCCTTGCTGCATGTGTTAAACTTCCCTCAGCAACGACAGTGACAATGATTGTAACTACTGTTATCAGGAAAAAACCCTCAAGTAGTGACTGAGATTATTTGAAGATCCACAAGTATGATGAACGGCAAGATCAGTTGATTGCTGACAAACAAGTCAATACTGGCCATCGGCAGCAGGTAAAGATACTGAAAAAGTACTCAAGAAACTTACCTTTGGGGTGCTATGATAATAGCTATCATTTTACGTAGATGGCTGTATCTTTGTCCATGTATCTATCTACTTATCTATTGATTTGTCTATAACTCTTTTTTACTCACTGATCTGTTCTTCATTAACTTTTACCTAATAGTAACATTACCTATGGCACTACTTGAAAATAAAATGTGCTTGTGATACCTGAACGTTTTGGGAATCAGCATTAGTGGAAAAGTGGCTATGACCTTAACTGCCTCAGGGATTTTTCCAATCTGTAGACACTTTTCTTCCTTCTGGACTTCTTGTCATTAAAGTTAGAAGGAGCGCTGCTTCCTTTCTGCACCTATTAAGTTGCCCCACAGCAAATTAAGCTGAAAAGATGGCTTGAAAGGAGTACAAATGTTTTAAGGAATGATTAGTACAGAAAGTTTAAAATGCTCTCTAATAGTGGCAAGAATTTTATTTTCTTTAACTCCCCCTTTTCTGTATATATGTACATACATATACCTGCTGTATTTATATGTGCATATTTTCCTTCCACTCAGATTAACTAATTTCACAGTATAAAAACTTGTTCACCTACCTGAACAATCTAGAATAAATATATAAAAAATAATGACATATCACTGATATTCAGAAGAGGAAAAATTACTGTTCCATGCACATGCACTTAAGAGATAATTAATAAAGACAAGAGAAAATCAAAACAAGCAACACATTTTTTACTTAATTGATCACATTTGTTCCATTTTATAGCTACTCTTTGTGGAGCTAAGTTTCTTGAGTACTTTTTAAAAATTATAAATTAAGATATAAGTTCATTATCAATTAATCAATTTGAGCTAGAGACTTACATCTTTTCAAATTGTTAGATGAAAACAAAGTCAGATAGACAGTCTGGAAGAATAGATTATCTCTGTGTTTGGTTTGCTTTTTCAATTTATTTATAAATTAAAATAAACTTTTGAAAGCCTCTGAATATACTTGCAAGATATTTTATTCTGTTCAAAGAAAATTTCAGGAAAATCCTTTAAGACTCAGCAAGGGTAAAACATAAGATGATCAAAATTTTACAAAGGAAAAACTATTTGACATTTAGCAGTGGAAAAATTTCCAAAGACAATATAAATGATACATTTTTAAAAATCAAAGAAATTTAGATTCACATAGTGTGGCACATATTTAGAAATCTTTTTGCAGAAATCTAATACATCAAACTCCGACTAAATTGGGGTGGGATTCATGAGGATTGTTGGGGCCCATCTCTACTCACTTGTCCCTTTCTCCATAGTGATCCTGTGACTGGAAGAACTGTTTAAAAATCACTGAAAGTTAAAAATTTCCTTTTCCCACTATTTTAGAGAAACTGTGACCATCCCAGGTGAAGTTACTTGACAAAGTTACACAATTTATTATTTTCAGAGTCAGGACTTTAATTCGGATAGCGTGACTAAAGCAATCATTTCTGCTACCCTATCTGCAAGAAGTGAAATATAAAATATATTAACTAATATTGAATATATTAGTTTTTACTACTTACCCACTTGTTTAGGAGGAGAAGGGAAACTGGAAAGAAAATGAGAACATAATTATAATCAGACCAATATAAATACAGAAATTGGGTCTTTTATTTAGGAAAGGCATGAATAAGTAACAGTCTTGAGGCTTATAAAGGCTAATTAATCTGTTGAGTATTATTCCTTTCTCATCCTCCATTTCTCTACTGAGTCCCAAGTTTTTGTCAATCAATTTGGAATTTAGCAAGACTTTTTGTGAACTGTGGTATTGGCCAAACAAATCAAGAATCATGACATCCAGTGGTTTATTTTTCTCACAGCCATTGGACCAATGTTTTTGAATTTGTTCTATGGAGTTTGAGCATATTATCATACCAGAGTAAATGAAATGGTCTAAATATTTCAGAGTCATTGCAGTGTAGCTCCAGACAAAAACTGTTTGTTTGACTCAAAGAATAGAAATGTAGAGTCACAACAAAAGTCACAGTATACATAATATTGTTTGATAATATGTACGCATATATCCCCAAACAGAAGAAAGGTGAATAAGAAAGGAATATAAGAAAGGAATATCCACTGAAACTGGAGAGTGAGAACTTAAATTAATAGAAGTGATTTGAAATCAGGATGGGGTGACTTTTAGTTGCAACAGAAAAAGACCTTGGTTTTTATTACTTTCTGAACTTTAAACACACATACACACATAACTGGAAGAACGGTGCACAGTTACACTGAAGTGTGAGAGGTCATTAGTAAAAGTGATTTAAAATCAGAATTAGCTGGTGTGTTATTGAGCAAAAAGAAATATTTGCTTTTATTTCTAAGTGAGGACTACATTTGAGTAATGATACATGAAGAGAGGATTTGCTAGGTTTACTTACAATTTTAAGTATCTCGCTTATTGAGTGTTGATTTAGTGTCTCACAAAAGCATTTAAAATTAAGAATTCTATGTGTAATTGACATCTTATAAAGACTTCTGTTAAAGTGTGGTGACTCTATTAGCATATATAAGACAATGAAAATTTGAGTGTACTTAAGGTCCTTCAAATTTATACACATGGAACTTATACTAAAGGATTATTTTTGTATAGTAAGATAAAATGTATGCTTTAGTCTTATTTATACAAACAGAAGATACTTAGAATAATTTTAGTATAGGACAAACATGTAATTCAAGTGGAATTAATATATCATTATTGTGAAAGTTACAAAGACTTTAGATACTGTACTTAGAGAAAAGAAATTCTAAATTTTGTCCTTTTTTTCTATAAATTAACTTTTAAAAGAGAATGTATATTTTGAATAGTAAGTATAAAATATTATACAGTAAAATGTAGTGTTGGAATTCTGACCTTTTAGATGTGATTTACAGCTTAATAAAAGGTCCTACTAAATGGAGTGTATGCATGTCTGTGTGTGTGTGTGTGCATGTTTGAATGGAAAACAAAATACATTTTTGATGTATATGATGATCTTATGTAAATGCATGAGTTTAAAAGTGACACAATAAATTAGACTAGAATGACTATTACAAAAACACATTAAAATTTCTTAAGACTGTCCAAATTTGGTTATTGGTTATAAAATATTAGTAGCATTTGATTAAATTATTAGTGTAGTTATTGTGCACTGGATTTGGTGGTTGTTTGACTCTTACGATGAACTTTCATCATTGTCTGACTCAGAGTCTTTAGGTTTCTCTCGTATACTTTTCTTTTGTCATCTTTTCCCTTTAACATCTTCAAAATCCCCAGGACCAGGTGTTACTCTTCTCTTCAACCTGTAGTGTGGAGCTTTGGAGCATGCAGGCATTGATCAGATTTTTTATAATCATGTGTTGATCATTCAGGCTGTAAGCTACTTTTTGTATTCAACAAGATGAAGCTATTAAGTTTATAAGTCATGGTCTTTGAATACTGTTGTGACTAGGTAAATAGTAGGCAAGTTATTTTCTCCTATTTGGTAGATTTCTTAAACCTTGTTTCTTAAACCAGTGAGCTGAGTCAAAAGTTTTAAATATCAATTTAGCTTTGCTATGATTAAAAGTAAGTTGTTATTAGATTAAAATTTTTAATATGTATTTAAATTTTTAAAATGAACCACTTCAAAAGTTTAAACACCTAAAGGATTAAGTTTTCAGTATTGCCACATACAGCCACAGATAAACATATGATCTCAATTTATTTGGATTGCTTACAACTGTGATTATTATACAGTTCCCTGGTGGCTCAGACGGTAAAGAATCCACCTGCAATGCAGGAGACCTGGGTTCAATTCCTGGGTTGGGAAGATCCCCTAGAGGAGGGCATGGCAACCCATTCCAGTATTCTTGCCTGGAGAATCCCCATGGACAGAGAAGCCTGGCAAGCTGCAGTCCATGAGATCCCAAAGAGCTGGACACGACTGAGCGACCAAGCACAGCACAGCACGTGATCATTATACAAAGGCTAGCCATGCAATTACAAGCTTTCCAGAGATTGTCACAAAAATGAAGTACTGATTGATAAATAAATGATTGGGAAAGGTCTGAATACTTGTAACCCTTACCGGTTTTCCATTTCACTCCTTTTGACATAGTTGTCAAGGTTCCAAGTGGTATATTCCAAATAATATACCACTTCATTTGAAGTGTGGTATAATTACAATTCCTCATTTGCCATTGCTGTTAATTAAACATTTTTGGTTATGTAACAGGGAATGCTACTTTCTGCTTTTATTCTAACTAGAAATCAAAACTAGTGACAATTTCTGTATATACAATACTTTGCAAAGAGGCAATTAAGCTGATTATTCTTACCCATCAGTATCCTCCTCCTCTTCTATCCCATCATAAATGTCATCATCTGGGGGAGGTGGGAACATTCCTTCATGTGAATTGGGGGAAAAAAAATCTGTTAATTTTGTAATTTGGTCACAAATGCTAACTCAAAACTTGATAATAAATATCTTATGCAGAAATAAGATGTAGAAAGCATCTTATTTTCCTATCAATTATTTACATTAAAGTAGCTTTACTTTCCCACTCTTACACAGAGGTAAATTAATTTTTTAACATCATTTCATAAGGAATTCTTAGAAGTGAACTGTAAAAATATAAGGGATGATATAGGGTACTGTGCACTGGAGGTGACAGAAGTTTGGGGAAATAACTGAGAAAAAGTAAAATTAAACAGACGATGGAGTTGAAATTTATTGCGGAAAAAGGAGGGAAAAGTTGATAAGAAAAACTTAATTAATACTAAGGAGACATTCAGAAAAAGCATTGATCAAGATGTAAGCAAAGGAAAGCAAATGAAAAATGACTCTAAGCATTGACGGGAGCTGGGACAAGGAAAAGAAAGGAAGGTGACTTTTTCATTTCTTTATTTCATTTCATCAAAGGAATATTTTAAAAGTTAAACCCTTGCTTGATTTGTTATCCTATGTTTTCTATTTGACAAATATTTATTTAACCAATGTTTACTGACTACCTTGTTTGTAAAAATATGTACAATAAAGTTGAAATTAGATTTTTAAGATGAGAATTTCAGCACTGCCAGGTATTAGCAACCCTTATTTTATTGATGGGATAATGAGGAGTCTTTAGGAGTCATAGCTATGGTGACTATGTAAGGTATCATCCAAATAGGGACATTTCTGAAAGTGAAGGGGGATACTACTAGAAATTGTGCTCAGACAGCTGCACAAATCAAGACTGCCCTGGGCACACTGGAAGTGGAATCACCCTATGACCCGTAACGCGGAAGAAAGAAGTGACTTGCTCAGGGTCACTCAGTGGCCAGGACTGGACTTCATGTTATTGATTCCCAGTCTATCGTTCTTTCTACCACATTAAGATCCTCCTCCTTATTTGCAAACAAGAGCATTTTGTCAATAATATACACAAGAACGTAGAAGACTTGAGAAACTGATAAAAGTGGGTAGCTTACCTCCACTTCCACTCTGACTGTGGCTAGGAGAAAAAGAGTAGACATTAACTGATATATTAATTATTTAGCTGTCAGGAAAGGAAGTACATATTGAGCAGTTAAATGAGAGAAAAGATAACATTCCAGTCAACAGTTATCAGGATGTTATTTACAATTGTCAAGATATAAAAACAACCTAAATGTCCACCAACAGATGAGTAGATAAAGAAGACGCAGTGTATATACACGATAGAATGTTATTCAGCCATAAAAGAAGAATGAGATTTTGCTATCTGCAACAATACCAGTGGACCTGTGGGGCATTATATTTAGTGTAATAAATCAGAGAGACAAATACTGTATGCTGTCACTTACATGTGGAATCTAAAAAATAAAACAAATGAATAAATATTACAAAACAAAAAGAGACACAGATATGGAGAACAAACTATTGGTTATCAGTGTTGGGGTGAGGGTGGGAGTTTAAGGAGTACAAACTACTATGTATAAAATAAATAAGCTATAAGGCTGGATGGCATCACGGACTCGATGGACGTGAGTCTGAGTGAACTCCAGGAGTTGGTGATGGACAAGGAGGCCTGGCGTGCTGCGATTCATGGGGTCACAAAGAGTCGGACACAACTGAGCGACTGAACTGAACTGAACTGAAGGATATATTGTACAGTATAGAGAATATAGTCAATATTTTATAATAACTAAATGGAGTATAACTTATAAAAACATTGAATCACTTCTATATCTGAAACTAGAAAGTAGCTGAAATCAGCTACTTTTTAATTAGAAGAAAAGTTATTAGATGTTATATGTGAAAAGGAAGAAAAATTGTCCTTATTGTAATAGATGAGTAGTAACAAAGCAAAAAACAGAACAAAACTAACAAGGATCAAGTGAGGTTCAGTACTCCATAAAGTTTTCTAAACAGTGACATTGTTTGTTTCTAGCATTTTACCATAAGGAAATTTTCAGATTATATAGTATTACATGAGTGATGTAGATGGACTTATTTTAAAAAGACAGTATTATTCTAGAACTGTTACTGCATTGAATTCAGTTTCCTCTCAATATCTTATAATGACAGCATTTAACTTCTAGTCCAATAGCATTACTTTTTTTTTTTTTTTGCAGTACAGGATTCTGCATTACATTTTTACAAAGGGAATACTTAAAAAAAAAATTGAAATCCTATTCATGGGGCCTTTGTAGAGTGTGGCTCCTAATTCTCTAAATTTCTCTTTCTATAAAATTCTATACCTCCCCTCTTTTAAAATTGTTTTCTTGCCCATTTCCCCACCAAACTGTGAATTATGTGAAAGCAAAGGAAGTCATCTAGTTCATTTTGCAGAAAAAGATTGAGGCTTTGAGAAATGAAGTGATATGACCATGTCCACTTTTGATTAACTGAAAAAATGAAATAATCTCACTGTTCTGCTTTCCTGTATGGACGACGTCATTTTTACTACACCTTGCTGTGCCCTCTGTGTCATTTTTGCCTTTTAGATAATCTCCCAAGAACAGATATCTGATATTTCAAGCATATAGTATATTTATACATCATATGTGATCCTTAACCTTAAAGTCAGAATAACTTTAAAGTCTACTGCTAATCTAGAAATAGAAAGTATTTTCACTAATGGAACTTCAGAGAAAAACATGCTATAAATGTCTTAATATACAAATAGAAATGATTTTTGATGAAGCTTAAGTATATTCACTACTTGCTTACAAACTATTTTCACACTCACTCTCTTCAACGCTTTCCTCTGAGCATGAAGTAGGCATTTAGAATTATGAGAAAAACTGCAAATTTGGGTTGGCTGCCACTTCTGGCAAATACAACATATTCCGCCTTGGAGACTTCATATCCAATTTCCAAAGAATCGGGTGATCACAATCAGGAACAAAGGCACTATATATTATTTGAATTCTAGAGCAGTTCTTCAGTTTCTCTTTGGAATATAAACCATTGATTTGGTGAGCTAGAGGGAAGGAGAGGAGAGTGTGAGAAAAGACAAGGAAAGAGAAAGAGGAAACGAGAAATGGCAGGAAAAAGGTTGGGAAACACACCTGGAAGAAAAGTTTTTATATGACGAAGGAATGGTATTTGTACTTGTAATTTCTTTTTGTTCAACTTTTCACTTTTATTACAAAAAACTGCTTCACTGAGAAGAAAGGGAGAAGAACAGCTGCCAGGATCTGTGCTTTTAAGCCTCCTGTCTGCTCTCAGAGTGTGAGGTATACGGTTGGATCTCCTAACCCTGGAGAAATTGGGAATGAGCTGGTCAAGAACCTCCTGATAGGAGCCAGGAGGTATATGGGGGAGGGAGAGGAGAGGCTGGTGCTTTCTCTTATTCTTGCCAGAACAAGCTGCCAGCTATACTCAGCATCTCTCCTTGTTCTACTAAGGACAAAGCATGTCCTGTTATAAGATCTCTGCCAACAGCAGCTGTAGTTTCAAAACAAAAACAAAAAACCAAACAAACAACTTGTGTAGAAGTGATGTCTCTTCTTCCATTTTCTTATTAAATATGCATAAAGAAGGAATCAGTTCAGTTCAGTTCAGTTGCTCAGTCGTGTCCGACTCTTTGCGACTCCATGAATCGCAGCACGCCAGGCCTCCCTGTCCATCACCAACTCCTGGAGTTCACTCAGACTCATATCCATGGAGTCGGTGATGCCATCCAGCCATCTCATCCTCTGTCGTCCCCTTCTCCTCCTGCCCCCAATCCCTCCCAGCATCAGAGTCTTTTCCAACAAGTCAGCTCTTCGCATGAGGTGGCCAGAGTACTGGAGTTTCAGCTTTAGCATCAGTCTTTCCAATGTAATAGATTCTAGTAAAATATTGTGGTGCTGTACTTGTTTAAAATATTAATCAGTGAAGCTATACACTTCCTCTAACCCCATTTTATTAAACAGAAGACCCCTTTTCTGCTACATATTTACTAACTGGAGATGTCTCGTAGAGTTGTGGAATGTATGGTGGTGGTGGTTTAGTCACTAAGTCTTGTCCTACTCTTTGCAGCCCCTGGACTGAGTGTAACATGCCAGGCTCTTCTGTCCATGGGACTCCCCAGGCAAGAATATTGGAGTGGGTTGCCATTTCCTTCTCCAGGGGATTTTCCCGACCCAGGGATCAAACCTGGATCTCCTGCATTGGCAGGTGGATTCTTTACTGCTAAACCATTTGGAAAGCCCTGTGGTATGTTCAGACTAGTTAAAATGAAAAAGGTAATGGCATTAACTTGGGAAAGTCACCTATTATGAAAATAATGCTTCATTTTCAGGATATCATCCTTTTTTGTGGATTTATTTATTTTTTGAGTATTTTCATCAGTAAAAAAATATATATATATATATATATATATGTCTCACTGCTGCTGCTGCTGCTAAGTCACTTCAGTCGTGTCCGCACAGACGGCAGCCCACCAGGATCCCCCGTCCCTGGGATTCTCCAGGCAAGAACACTGGAGTGGGTTGCCATTTCCTTCTCCAATGCATGTAAGTGAAAAGTGAAAGTGAAGTGGAGTTCTTTAATTCCAAAATAAGAAAAATTGTGTGTGTGTGTTTTTAAAGATAAAAGACAAACATAAGGTATAGTGAAGTAGTTCAGTCGTGTCCAACTCTTTGCAACCCCATGGACTATTGCATGCTGGGCTCCTCCATCCATGGGATTTTCCAGGCAAGAATACTGGAGTGGGTTGCCGTCTCCTTCTCCAGGGGATCTCAGGCAGACTCTGCCATCTGAGCCACCAGGGAAGCCCAGCATAAGGTATATATGCCGATAATGTACATGGTAAGACACGCTCATGTCCAGAAAATTCTGTAACTCTCAAAATATGGCCATTTGGAACTCTGATATCAAATTTGACATTTGCTAACTTCAAAGTAGGTCAAGGTGTTTCTTATTACTAAGGTCAATTTACAATCTGTAAACTCCAGTGCATACATGGCATGTTTTTATATGTATTGCATAATTTATGATCATAAGATGTTAAGACAGCATTGATATCAGTCATTTTAGAATGATGAACTGCCAGAAAGCAATATAAGTTTAACTGATGCCATAAGCTCAAAACCATAAAAGGGAAATTTAATTCTTTATATGTTTCATAACTATTAGTATTAATAAATATTAATATATTTCTATTTTGATCTTTTTACATTTTTGAATGCTTAATAATAAAAACATTTTTACTTCGAAATTTGAGTTATAAAGAATGCAGATGCATTTTTTTCTCAAATGAAGATCTTGCATAGATCATGTGGGGAGGTTTCCTGTTTCACAAAGTCGGCATAGAAAAATGAGGATTCTTCACTGGGTTGGAGATTTTCCTTCTCTTTTTCCTTCAATTTAAAGAGATTATGGCTCTACCAGGAAAGGGAGATATTGGAGGAAAGAAGGAATGAAAGGAGAACAGAAAAGGAAGAAAAAGAAAGAACAAGGAAGATCAGAGCTAGGAGAAAGAGACAGAAGAGGAGGCACTATAAAGGGAGCTGGAGACTGAGAAGGAAGAGAAGGAAAGTACAAGAGAGAAGTTTGCCCTCCCTTTGATTCCTCTAGAAAGGATGTCTTGATCTTTCCCTCTGCCCCAGAAAGATGGTCCTGTAATTTTTCCAGGGCAGGTCACAAGGTCCAATGGAAAGTTGAGCCCTTACTTGATTGCTAGGGATCATAGTGGATTGAGCTTTTACATTTTTACTCTTAAAGAGCAAAGTTGTCATAAAAAGCATTTCTATTTGTTATATTTTCAAATAACAATGACAAATATATTTAGACTCAGATTTCAGAGAAAAATATTTTATATTTTTAGAGCTAACTTTGATATCTCATGCTTCATATTTTACAAAGTCATATGTATTCTAAGCATATCCTTAAACTCAAATCAGAATGAATATTGCAAAACAGTATTTTGGATTGACAACACATCTGCCAATGGCCCATTACATTTCAAGCAGTATTTAACACAAATAGCCAAAGAGTAAAATGAAAGACTATATAGAGTTTCAAATGAGTTATCATCCATATTGAAGTGATTGTAAATGGTAACTTAATTTAGTGATAGAAAGTAGTAGGAAATTAGGAAAGTAAAATTCTAGCATCTTAAAACCCACACTCTCTGACAAAGAGATAGTTTGATTTGCTTTCCGATTTGTTTTTACATATACCTGCTAACGTTTTCCTGCTCTGCAACGTCATCATACACTTCCTGGTCATCTTCAAAAGGTCTTGATGAAAGAGCACTGAGACAGCTTTTTTCCGTTTCAAGGAGTCATAGTCAATCTCTACAGCTGTTGTTTTAATATAGCCATCTACCAAAAGGGGAACAATTTATGTTCAGATAACTGTAGTTTAAATATCATAGAGTTGTAAATAAAATATCAATTATACACTTTCTTTTTACATTTTTCCTTTATTTCTTTGCTTGCAATTCTGACTTAAAAGACTTGTTGACACATGCTTTGTCAAAGTCTCATGATGTTGCGCTTTGGGGTAAGTCTAAAGTCTGTTTTCAAGGTTCTAAAGTGATGCAGAAGAAACATTTTTGCTTTTTAACATCAATGAAGAACCTAGTACTCTTTGCTCCTCCTTGGGATATTATATTTACATTTTTTCCCAACTAAAAATATTACACAAATGAGGTGAAGATGGAGCTATTCTTGTCATTTAAAATCTTCTCATTTTTGTCTACTCTGTAACATACTCCTAACTTACGCTTATGACTAGCTTTGGAAGAATTTTCACATTAAGACTGGCTCAAAAGAAAACACTTTGAAGTCTTAGGAAAATATGCACTCACATGACCCCCTGGCTGTTCTGCCCAGCCATTTTCCTTCAGGGTTGTCTGTGATGCGAATTATTTCAATATTCTCTCCTTGCTTGAAGCTCAGTTCATTCTTTCCTCCTTTGACATCACAGCAAGCTTTTGCTTGATGGATGACTTGAATAGGGCCTGTTAGCTGCAAAGAAAGGGAAAAAAAAATCACAACCAGCTTCTCACTATTCAGGAAATCCTTAAGGAATGCAGTTTTGAAAGACTAGGTCTACTACTTGCTAACCTGCTTATTACCAACATTTACAGGTCTGAACCAGAAGTTGAGGGTGAATGTTATTTCTGGTGAGGGTTCTTATAGGAGGGGGCTAGGGGAAAATTGCAGAGGTCAGACAGAACCAGCAAAAATAGGTAAGCATGTGTTCAGGGGCCAGGAGAGAATGGCAGTGATCTGTTGACCTTGGGAACTCTGTGGAAGATTTGAAGAGGAAGTGACTGAAAATCAAACACCACTTATGTATGCGACATGCTGGGTGCTATGTGTTTTTATGGGGTATGCTGGTGTTCTGCTTACTAGCAGAGGTTATTTCCTTCTCTGCTTTGTGCAATTATTCTGATGGTTCTCTGCAGGCTTAAAATAGCAAGAGAGAGAGGGTTAGTGGTGGTGGTAGGTTGTACTTGTGAGAAAAACATTTTCTTTCCTTTTTTTCGACTTCATGGTACTTGCTATCTATAAACTTGGAGTAGACATTACCTGCTATAAACAAGATAACAGTTTAGAAATAGCTTTGTGAATAAAAATAAATAGCAAACCAATATTATGTGATGTTTTTATAATTAATATCCTGAAGAGTACAGTGGTTTCTTGACAGCAGAGGAGTAATCTAGTTTAGAGCCCATGAATCCTAAAGTCCTAATTTCTTAATCTTTTGTCTTTTCAACAGAATTTCTTGAGTCTTTTGATATGCAAATATACATCATGATTTTTGAAGATTTATTTATTGAACTTGTGAAAATGTGATGAATTGCGAGATACCATCATTAATTATATACTACCAAGAAAGTACACTAGCTTGATTTAAACTTTGATGTGCCAACAATTTTACAATGCATCCTAATTTTGGAATTTTAAAATGTGAAATATTTTGTCATAGAATTAATGAAATGTGGAGCTGTATAACAGTTCTCACATTTATTTATTTAATTTGAACATCTATCAACAATTTTCTGGAAGGAATATAGCGTGTGAAGTCCTAGTCTCGACAAATGTTTGAGTTCATGTTTGGTGGTATGATTTCATATCTTGTCTTTTTCTTACTAACAAATATTATTTGAATAAATGAGTGAAACTATCCAAAATTGGCTTCTCCAAAAAAAAAAACCCCACAAAGAAAAGCTTCACATAATTCCTTCAAAACTATAAACAACCTCTTCATAAAAAGTATGTTATAAAGATTTTCATTTAAGAAATTAATTTTCCATGTTTTCTACTTGAAAACTATGAACATTGGTAGCCATACATTCTGTATGAGTAAAATATTTTAATAGTCATATTGCAATCTTACTTTTGCTTATATATAGTAAGCAAAATTGAACGAGAGCCTATAATAGACACTACATCTTATTTTATTTAATCCCATAACAAACTTTTAGGAGAAATATTGTCTATTCACTTTAAAAATAAGAGTCTGAGGTTCAGAGAAGTTTAGCAATAGGTCCACTATTATATAACTCACAAATGCAGCTGGAATTTGAATCCACATCTGCCCAACTGACTCTAAGTTTTACATTTTCCCTGCGCCTACTGTTGCATCTTTTTTCACTATAGTCAATATACTGGGAAATTATATATAAGCCAGACTTTTATAACTCAAACCATATATTAATGTTCTGGAGGAACTAAATATTTAAAGGAAGCTTGATATGAATCCTTTTCAAAGTGAAGAACAGTTTTGTGACTAGATAATCACTCTAAATATAGCTGACATACCAGACCCATACCAGATGGGCCATGTCATCAAAGCCTAGCCGAGAAAGCATAGCCTGCAAGCATAGTGGTAGTGGTGGCAGCAATAGGAGGCATCCAGTTAGAATGAAAGATCAGAGGAGACAGAGGCCAAGGAGGAAGAGGGAGAAACAGAAGGTATGAGAAGTCAGCATGGACATAGGCTTAAAGTAAAGGCACAGATGTGAGTCAGGTCTAGACAACATCAGTCAGGGTGGCTCACGGAGTTTTACTGAGACAGGTCTGCTTAATCCAGAGACATTTCTGTCCCATGCACCATAATACATGCCACAGGGATATGTATGAGTGTAGTCCTGAGCCCATATTCTTTAATCTCTTAGTTGCTCAGTCGTGTCTGACTTTTACGACCCCGTGGACTGTAGCCTACCAGGGTCTTCCATCCATGGAATTTTCCAAGCAAGAGTACTGGAGTGGGTTGCCATTTCCTTCTCCATGGGGTCTTCCCCAACCCAGGGACCGAACCCAGGTCTCCTGCACTGCAGGCAGACACTTTACCGTCTGAGCCACCAGGAAAGTAGGTTAATATGAAATGCTCAGTCATGTCCGACTCTTCGTGACCCCTTGGACTGTAGCCCATCAGGCTCCTCTGTCCATGAAATTTTCCAGGTATGATGAAACACATAACGAGGAGAGTCAGAATGGATTTGAGTAACTGAGTATTCATTCACCCAACCGACAAAATTTCCTGAGCTGCCACCATATTTTGTTTAGATTTTATCCAGATTATAAGCCACATATTTTATTTGGATTTTATTGTATTGCATTTTTAGTGCAGGGATAATGGAGTGTAGTAGACAAAAACCTTACTTTTATGAAAGAAGTTACTTTTTAGAAAACAATGATTAAGTAGTTGTTCAACCATGCAAGGTTTCAAAAAATGGTGCCCCTTTTGTGTGAAAGTTATAAAAAGAGAGGTTACTGTTTTTCACCCATCAGCCAGCAAGCTCTTACTTTAAATTTCTTCTTTATTTCTTGTTCTTTCTTTTCTCTCTCTTTCTGTTCTTTTTCTCCAGCTCTAATCTCTTCTTTTCCTCCTTTTCTCTTTTCTTTTCTTTTTCTTTGGCTGTGTCTCTGTGGATAAAAATTTGGTTGTTTCAGCACCTGCAGGCATTTATGTGTTCGGGCTCACTATTTAGAGAGGTTCCTACCCCAAACAGAAGATAGTATGTGGAATAGAGGTGAAGGTACAAAGCTAAGTCCTGTCAAAATTCTTTGGTGTGTGAGACTGTTCTTAAAACCTGCAGGAGGATGCCTTCCAAAGGCCCTGCTACCTTTACAACCCCTGAGGGCAAGTGGAAGGCATTGTTATAAAGGTTTTTGCAGCCTGTCAGCGTGAATACAATGAATGCCCCCCCACCCAATCTCTCTCACAAGAGTACACTCACTGGTACAAGTTCACAGAAACTTACTCACTTGTACTCATAGGTACAAATCTTCATTTAGAAACTATTCAGAATTAGCTGAATTCTGGGTGAGGAAGATTAACGTATTTGAATCAACAGAAGATAAATAAGAGAAAATGCTCATTTTTATTTTCACTCATTTGCTAAGAAATTTCTTAATCCTGGACTACCCAGAAACCCATTTGGGAACACTTTTTAACATTTTTCTTTTTAAGCAGGTTAAAACTTTGGCATCCGGTGCTGTGTTAAATCGTCTCTCAGAGCTGAATTTTGAGGTAAAGTACTGCCTAGGTGAGGACGTTGTAATATATACACAAATTCATTTGCCCAAAGACACACTGAGAGCAAGAAATACAGATTCCTGGCCCTGTAATTCCCTGCCTGTGGGCTGTCTAGTGGGTTGTAGGACTCTGACCTCTCACACAATGGCATTTTAACAGAGTCCTCTGTAAAATCCTTAGACAAGAAAGGAATCTTTAGTCCTTTGTATTGAAATAAAGGTTATCATTATATGCCCGTCACTTGAACAGCTGAACTTTCCCCCTCCTACTATTGAATATCCATTCATTCTCCCTCATACAAATTATTATATTCATCTTAGAAGAAAAATATGGTAAAAAAATGTTGCTCATACATGTCTTCATAGGTTTCTCCTTCACTCTCTTGTTCCTGTCAAGAAAAATATTAATAATGACTTATTGCAATTATTCAATAAGGGAACAAATATATACTACATGGCTCAAATACTCAGTAAAACAAACATAAATCTGTGTATACATTTCACATATTTAATTTTTTTTTTCCTTTTTGGAGACAGACTGGGAAAGGAAGCACAGAAAGATTTCATTTTATATATTGCTATGTAATTCAGATTTGTAGCCAGACTTCAGTTTCTGTTTAGCATAACAAAATTACTGAGTCAGTGAAATGACTGGTGTTTAATGTCTCAAGCATTTCAGGTGAAATAAAATTGCAATGGAAAAATATTCCCAGTGTTCTTAAGAGTTTTCATTTGTTGGTTTGTGTCAGTAGAAAATAAATCACAGCAATTGTTACATATTCTAGTTATAGCAATATAATATGAGAAGAATAAAAAAGAGAAACTAACCTCATCTAGATTTCCAGTACCTGAAGTGTTTAAAAAAGGGATAATAATTAAGAAGTGCTTTAATAGAAGATTGTTAGATGTAACATAATACTCAAAACAGTTCATAATGTTAACAGAATCTATACTTTGCCAAAGGTTTAGAAGTAGAGAATAGAATATGTGGTTTAGATCCTTACTATGGCTTTTCCAAACCTTGTAACTTATTATAAAATCATTTCATTAGCTTTCATAAAATAATGCAAAAGTGAAAAAAACTGAAGACACTCTTTAGTCTCTTTACGAATGGACGCTGAAAGCATCCACACTTGGTTTTGTGGGCTTGTGCGGAACACGGGCTTTGCCAGAAAATCACAAGTTCACACTTTTTGACTCATTTGTTCCCAAGGATTTGCTTTCATGTATCAAACAAATCAAGTTAATTAGATTTTTTTAAAAGATATTTTACTGCTCAAGTGTTTAATAATATCAACAAATTTTCAGGTATTAAGACATCATCTAAAACAATAACAATAAAAACCGTGTGGAACTGACACATGAATGAATAGACCAGTGGAACAGAACAGAGAGCTCAGAGACAGATAAAATTTGCATGCACACAAATAGGAACCCACATTTGTTTAGTTTAGTTTCTAAGTCTTGTCTGACTCTTTGCAACCCCAGGGACTGTAGCCTGTCAGTCTCCTCTGTCTGTGAGATTTCCCAGGCAAAGAATACTGGAGTGGGTTGCCATTTCCTTCTCCAGGGGATCTTCCTGACCCAGAGGTCAAACCCAGGAACATTATGTACACACAAACACACCTATGTATGAAAAGACACAAACACACCAATAGAGTTAATATAGTAAATGTGGTATTATAAATTAATGAGAAAAGGGTGAATTTCATAGTACCATAATGGGGAAACTGACTTTGTACATGATAAAAAAAAGTCTAGGTTTCTACTAATTCCTCAGAAGTGGACTGCAAACAATCAAAGACCTAACTATAAAGGATAAAGTTCATAGAAGAAAATAGAAGATAATATTTTTATTTCCTAGGGATAGGAATTCTTAAACAAAACTTTAAAAGTACAAATTACAAAGTAAGTATTAGTATTAATAAATTTGATTATATCAAAACATATTTATGTTCAATGAAGGACAGTATGGACTAAGTTAATAGACAATGGACAGAATGAGAGAAGATATTTGCAATTCCTAAAACTGCTGCTGCTGCTAAGTTGCTTCAGTTGTGTCCGACTCTCTGCAACCCCATAGATGGCAGCCCACCAGGCTCCCCCATCTCTGGGATTCTCCAGGCAAGAACATTGGAGTGGGTTGCCATTTCTTTCTCCAATGCATGAAAGTAAAAAGTGAAAGTGAAGTCGCTCAGTCGTGTCCGACTCTTAGCGACCCCATGGACTGTAGCCTACCAGGCTCTTCTGTCCATGGGATTTTTCAGGCAAGAGTACTGGAGTGGGATGCCATTGCCTTCTCCACCCTACAACTGACATGGTATTAATATCTGGAATACAAAGGAACTCCTGCAAGTCATCCAGAAAAGGATACCAACCCCAAGAAAAAATGGTCAAGGAATTGGAAGTAGCAACTTATAGAAGAGAAAACCACAAAGGCTAATAAACAAGTCAAGGTTTTGAACTCAGTAGTAAGCTGAGATATGAAATTGAAACAAGACATTTTATACACAGAAGATTGGAAACAACTGGAAAGCTGCCTCTGCACTGGTGAAAGGCAAGCATCCTGGAATCTTCATGCCCTGGGACGGGACTACACACAGATGCAGCTCTTCTGGAAAGGACTCCAGTGCTACTCAGTCAGAATGAATATGCCATAGCTTACAAGCAGTCACTCTACTCCTTGATACACATCTTAAAGGAAGGAAGACTCTCAGAGGTTCACATGGGGATATGGCCAAGAAGGTGCACTGAACTAAATATCATTTTTGGTAATAGTAAGTTGGAGGTGAAATATGCATAGGATGCATACCATGGAGAGCTGTGCAGTAGTTAACAGAAATAAATTAAGTATACATATACTCACAGATAAGCCTCACAAAACACATTAGTGTGAGTGTAAAAAAGACCAGAATGAGCTATACTATACTGTTTATGCAAATTGAAATATATACATATACACATACAACAATATACAAAGAATGTGTACAAAATACATATACACACTAAGTGCATTAAAATATTTTACTCTGATGAGATAAGGAAGCAAAGAGAGTGGGTTGTGAAAAGGGAATAAATAAGTAAAACAAGAGGACTTGCATGGACTAATGGTGATAATGACTCATTAATGACCCCATGAGAAAAATTAACTCTAACTTTCATATCTGAGGGAACAAAAAATAAAACATCATTTGCCTCTTACCATCAGAGTGCATGACATTATCTTGATTTTCTTCATTTACAGGGCCTCTGAAAACAAGAGAGAGGAAAAAGTGAAAATGGGATAAGTAGATGCTCCTCTTACAATGAAAAAGAAAAAAAAAATACAAAGATTATTTAAACTAACTCTTGGGCTCCCTGGTGGTCCAGTGGTGGGGAATCTGGCAGGGGACACATGTTTGGTCTGGAAAGATCCCGCATGTTGCGGGCACCTAAGCCTGTGCCACAGCTACTGAAGCCATGCTCCACAGCAAGAGAAACCACCAGCACGAGAAGCCTCCACTCGCCACAGCCAGAGAAAGGCTGCAAGCAGCAACAAAGACCCAGTGCAGCCAATAATAGTAATAAAAATAACAAAATTTTTAAAAAAGATAAAAATAACTCTTTTCTCTTTCATATCTACTCTGATTTAAAACTTCAAAGTCAGTAGAACAGGTTTGAGCTTTGTACTGACACTGTACTGCTGCAAAAAGTGGAGAATTGGGGAACTTGTATCCAGCACTGTCCATACAAAGTGAGCACCTACAATTAATCCATAGTTTCAGGGCAGTAAGATGTTTTTCTGTTAAAAATGACAGTATATCAATAAGTCAATTCTGAGTTCTGAAGGCAGATGATTGGCTGTACAGTATAGATTTCAAAGGCCATCAGTTTCAATCCTGGCTCCTCGCCCCTTTCTAGGTATTCTCCACCTGGCTTTGCTTCTATCAGTTGTGGCTTGGACTCCAAGGTCCTTCATTTCAAACCACTTCACTCCAACTACTCATAACAGTTAGCAATACCTGGGCCCCACAAATCCCTAATGATTTATGGAACTATCTATATTTTCTATTTCTATTCTTGGGTTGATCAGCATAGCTGGGGAAAATTGCTCTCTTACTGATTTGGTAGATTACAAATAATTGACATTCAGCCTCAGCTGCATTCCCAACACTATCCTGTAATCTCATTACACCTTTTTCCTAGTCAATCTTCTTTTACATCATTCTTCTGGATAACTATTCAAGACCTTCACTTCTTCCCTTAAATCTCCTATTTCTCTCCTTTCCTTTATCATTAGATGATTTTGTTTCTTATTTCACTATTTAGCTGTTTTGGGGAGTGAACTCTCTTAAGAAAATACATTCCTTTAACTTCCAAGCTTCTCTACAATGACACCCATCCTTACATCTCCAAAGTTGGTCTTTCCATCTGTGTTCTGAATGCTGTCTGAATGATCAGTTATTTCACTCCTTTTATTCCTTTTCTTCTGTGTGTCATCATATCATTTATTTATTATTATTATTCTTTTTCTTTCACTCCCCATCCCTAAATATCTCATTATAGTAAGTCCTCTACAAACAAATCTTCAAGTTGCAAGCTTTCAAAGATGCAGATGTGAGTATGTGTTTGCATATCCAACTATGTCGGGAGTAAGTGAAATTGCAGCTTCCCTCCGTCTCCTATTGCTGATGATCCTTCAGCTCTGCTATCTCTCAGCTCTTCTCCCTCTGCCAATTAGTATCTCTTCTTGCCTGTTCACTCAATATCAGCCCCTGTATGCCAGCTATTGTAATGTTCTAGTGTATTTTGAAGATACTGTACCGTAAGAGTAAAAATATTTTCTTTACTTTTTTTGTGTTTGTTTTTTATGTATTATTTATTTGAAAAGTATTATAAACCTATTACAGTACAGTACTATATAGCCCATTGTGTTAGCTGGGTACCGAGGCTTGCAGTTACAGCCTAAGCAATACTTACAACCTAGGTTAGAACAAATGAACTTACGAGCTTCCTCTCGGAATGGACCTTGTTCATATATGAGGCACTTATCGTACTGTTTCCTCCCTCAGCCCAAGTTACTCTCATTCATAAAGAACACACATTTCTCTTCACCTTTCTAAATTCTACACATCACCACAAGGGCATCTTCCTCTTCCTAGTCCAAGTAGGAAAAATTGTCCGTACTCACTTTACTGGCTCTCCTCCCCTTTGTCTCTTCATTGACTGCAATCTAACTTTCTTTGCTAATCCTTCACTGAAACTACTCTTATGGCTATTTTGCTTTTCTGGAGCTTCTTTTGGTTCTATGAGAAATCTCTTATAGCTCATATCTTGTCTCTCTGGTCTCAATCCCACAATTTTTTTTTGTGGGTTGGTTTCCTCTGACTTCTCTTTTAATGATGGCGTTCTTTTGTGTTCTTGTCTTGGCCTCTGCATTTTTTTCCTTCTGCCTTTGCCCCAAATGGTCTTACATTCTCACATGCTTCCTCATCTTCACAAAGTATCTTAATGTTGGTGACTTCACACTGAAATCTCTAGCCCATAGAGAATCTCATATTCTTTGTTTCAGACACATCCATCTATCTGTCATCTGCCTATCTATATATTCATCTTTCTATCTGTGTTTGTATGTTCCACTGATGGCTCTATATTAACACCCCTGAAGTTGAGGTTTTCCTTTCTCATTTCAGCCTAAATCTATTTTTCTTACTCAGTTTCTTACGTTGGTGAATTGCACCACAAATTCACTTCACCACCCAAGCCTCACTTAAAAAGTGAGAGCCTTTATTTCTCACTCTTTCACAGTACTATGTGAAATTAATCAAGTTCTGTCAGTTCTACATATTTAATGTCTCCTATAATACACTTCCCCTTCCATCTCTCTCCCCTGTCCTGCTAGACACAAGATCCAGATTCTACCATCACTAGTGTGGAGCCCTGCAGTGGCCTTTGGGATAGTCTTTTAGTAATGAGAATTGTGCTTTATTTTTTCTACCCTTAAAGTCCTTTCTTTATTCAGCTGCCAAAATGATCTTTCTAAAGTGAAATTAATACCATTTGAAGAATGTGAACGGGAAGAGCCTTGCTATCACTAAGGCCATAAAAAGGCTTAGTGGATGTCCTTGTGACTCTGGAAGAAATACCTTAGATACATATATGTAGTCATAAACTTTTATCTAATAAATTCACTTAAAAAAATTGAGCATTTAAAAATTAACATATATGCATAGCTTACTATCTAGGTAAGTGTGAACACCCAGGGAGATTGATCATGACATGACACTTGTTTTTCTTCTGAATCTTAGAAGATTCAAAATTAAATACAGAAAGGATGAAGTAATTCAAACCCATGATACAAAAATCTGTGAAATAAATTTTCTAATCATTGGGACAATAATGTATGTTCAATATTTTAAGTGTTTGTTATGTTTAAGAAATTTGTTACATTAGATATTTGTGAGTTAGGCTTATTATTTTAGTAATAAGACATTTTAGATAAGACATTTTAGTAATAAGACATTCATCAAGTGTTGAATGTCTGTGATTGCTGGCCTCACAAAACAGAGTCAGCTAAATCTATGAGCTCCTGATAAAAAAAAATCCACCATCACTTAGGAAAGAGTTTAATGTCTTACCTAAACAAAGAAAGAAGCACATTTAGAAAATAGAACGAAATTTGATCAAGTGCTTGTCTATATCCAACAGCCAGTTTACAGAGGCATGGGGAACACATAAGCTTACTATAAGGAAGCAATCAGCACGATGTAGACTGTGGGCAACTATAATGCCCACCAACAACTTGATGTATGCAACAAATAAGCGGCAATAAATAAAATGAAAGTAATACAAGAGGAACCTATAGCTTGAAAGAGAATTGCAAAACATATAAGCCACAGACTCTGGTTGGATTCTTACTCAAACAAACAAAAAAAACCCACATAGGATTTAAGAGACAACTGAGTAGTGGCTTGATGTTTTATATTAATACAAAGGGTCTATTTTTAGGAATACCTACTGAAATATTTATGAATGTAATTATATGATGTTTGATATTAGTTTCAAAATAATATGAGATGAGGGAAGTGGGTAGTGTATAGATAAAACAAGATTGGTAGTGAGCTTATAATTGTTGAAGTTGGGGAGGAGTATATGGGTACTCATTATATTATTCTCCTTGCCTTTTATATGCTTAACATTTTAAAAAATAAATATGTTTCTTTAAAAGTATCTGAAGAATCCAATTGTAAATGCAATTGGATTATTTAAGGGAACTGGATATGATTTAATAGATTTATGAGTCATTTACAAGTTCTTGGGAGGGTTTTGCTGGGTAAAGTTATGAAATTTGTTCAGGCATCAGAAATGCTTAAAAATAAAATTCAGTATGTAAATTCATACATGCAATGTCAAACATGTAAATGACCTTATTATGAGCATAAGTTTATTATGAAAATAAGTATGATATGAAAGAATTTAGTCTAAGTTGTCCAATCATTGATCAAAGATCCCCCTGAAAATAATCATTTTTATTGAAATTAAAAATTACTAGGCGTATAAATAGCATAGCAAATTATGTGAATTTAAGTACTTAAAATAAATTAGGCCTTTACACTATTAACTTTAGTAAACTGAGTATTAATTAAAAGCATAAGATGTAAAACACCTCAGACATCAAAATACACTGACATCCTATAGAATAAAGTCTATTGTCCTTTTCATAGTGTACAGGTCCTTAAGATCAATCCTGCTCTTTTACAGTTTTATTTTTCATATTTCCTCTTCTTACATCATCTTCTTTTCAGATATTAACACTGAATTCACTTATTCTCTGAAGACTGGTGTCTTGTTCCTCCATGCTTAGCCCACGCTATTGGCCTTCTCTGGACTAATCCTCCCTTCTCATCATCCCCTGTGGAGGCCCTCGTTAATCTTTAAGATTCTCCTTAAACACTCCCTCCTCTGTGAAGTTACTGCAACTCTCCCAAGCTCTTGCAGTTGCTATTTCCATATGTCATACATTGCTCACTACAGAGACTATTCTGGATTATTGTAATTATACCGCGATTACTTGCAGGTCTCTATTCCTTCACTTCATTCCTACTATGAGGCCATAGAACCCTTGGTATGATGAGATTATGTCTTTGTTAGTTAATTTATTATTATGACTGTCATTTTTAGGAAGCTGTTAGAATAATTCTTGTCAGGTATAGGACTTTTGACTAAATTAATGCTGTCTTAGTAACACTAAGAAACTAGCATTTATTACTAAAGAAAACTGTTTATTATTTTTGAAAATAATATTAAGTTAAAAAGACTACTGGACTTGCAGTTAACTTCCTGAAACACACAGAGGAACAAATATTTGCAAAATGAAGATCTGTATAGCATGCTCATTCATATCTACTTACACTTAATTCAAACCATTTATTACTTATAGATAATGTTTACATGCATGCATATATTCATGGACCCAACATTATAGCATTTAAATTTTAGTTTTATATAGGTCTGAATGCAACACATATAGAACAGCAAAATATTCACTAAGTATGAAATAATGTTAAGAATGGGAATAACAGTGAAGAATAAAAGGAAGAAAGATGAGGAGGAGAAGGAGGTGAGCGTCATGGATAGACCCAGATCAAACAGTAAAAAAAAAAAAAAAAAAAAAGTGTTACAGGCATTGAGAAAAACCAAACAGAGAAACAGACAATCAGTGAAACTAGTCACAACCCAAGTCCTAGAAAATGAAGCAGAGGGAGTGGGTGAAAAAGAAAAGGAGGCTTATCAGTTGTTATAGTAAGGACGTCTATTCAAAAGGTCTTTCACTATAATTCTTTGTTTTTCTACTTTAGCATACAGAATTTAAAAAGAAAAGCAAAATTAATTTAATGTTATGACTGTCATGCTCAGAAAGCTATTAGAGCTCTATTTCCTGACTTTTAAAGATGGGAAGCTATTGACCTTTATACCTTATTTGCCATTCACGACCTTTATTCCGACTTTAGCATTTGTCAGTTTGATTTTTAAAGACAGAGGAAATCTGACACTTTGTTCCATGCCTGCCCTCACTGAAAATGAAATCCAGTGAATTTTTCTCTGGAACACGTCTTCCTGTATTTAACGCATGAGAAATTACACAATTATGATGACTTGTTTAAGCCAATGGACTTAGGTAAGTCTTTCTGGGGGTGCATGACTGATATGGCAAGTCTCAAACTCCAGAAAATGTTAAATATTTCTAACTAATAAAAAAGGTTACAATGGTGAATTCTTACATTTCCTCTAATTTTAGAGCCAGAAAAATCTTACACTAAAAATGACCTCAAAATAAGATCTGGTGAAATTTTCCTTTTTCAACTTTAGTCATCTCCATTAGTTATTATTTCTTATTATTTCACTTTTCCTGTCTCATTACTATTAATAACCATGTAATTTGCCTTGTATACTAAAATATTCAACGATTGGTTCTATATTCATATGAATAATCAGTTACATTGTTAAAATTATTACTTTTTTAAAGTGGCACCAAGAAATATGTTATCCTAAAGAAGTTGATTTGAACACTGAAAATGATAAATGAGCTCTTCTAACCCATTTCAGTTCCTCTTCAGACATCTGAATAAAATAGAACGTGGAGCTAGCTGCTTTCTGACCACTAGGTGGGGAAACAATACAATTTAAAATGCACTATAACTTTGGCTTCAACTACTTTCTTTTAAAATATGTTTATTATTTTAAATTCTCACCTGCCTCCAATTCTTTACATTCTTAAGGAAAATTCTGACCTGAACAATATAATTACAAGTGACTTCTGGGAAGCAGGCAGGTAATAATGGCCATGTGATCTTCTGAAATTCTTTCTTTGATCCACATTAGAAGTTCTTTTACGTGCCTTAAGCAACACAGACGCAACACCCTGGGGGATATGTGAAACTTATCAGTCATTTATGGCTCTTGAGAGCCAGTCCTTCACCTGAGCACTGGTTCTTTTTCTAATCCTTGGTTCTAGGAATGCACTTTCCTTGTGATCCTAACAGTGTCTGACTTGAAGCATGGAGTATACGCCCACAACACATACATATTTATAACTGAGAACTCCCTTCCAGCTCTTCACTGCTTACACCTAACTGCCTCCTCAACATCTCTGCCTGCATGCACACCACAAGCTTTGCACAGCTGCGCTGTCCTGATTTTCCCCACTCCCAAACGTGCTCACTTTCAGCCAGTCTCCTTCAGTTACGGACGCATCATCCTTGGAGTTACTCAGGCTCAGAACATTGGAGTCGCCCTGGATCCTCTTTCCCTTTCATGCCCTAAGTCCAAATTCTGTGGTCTCTACCTTCAAGGTACATCCAGAATCTGGACCCCTGTCATCATCTCCACTGCATCATCCTGGTTAGAATATCTTGCCTGCATTTCTGTAGGATCTGCCTAACTGGTTTTCCTTCTTCAGCATTTGCCTACTACCTCTTTTCAGACAACAATTAAGGCAATACTCACGAAACGTGAGCCTGAAAACATCACTGCTCCACTCAAGCTCTTCAGCGTTTCCCACATCACTTAGGATAAGAGCCATCATCTCTGTCACGACTTGCAGGGTCTGCATGAGTCTGTCCCCAGCCCTCACACCACCTAACCTGCTCTACTTTATCCCATATCACTTGATATTTCCTAAAATTCTATATCCTTTACTAGTTTCTTATTTTTTCCCTTATGTCTCTTGCCACCTGCTTTATGTGAGTAGGGATCTTTGTTTTGTTCACTGATATTTCCTGAACTTCTATTACAAAGGCATGAAGCGGTGCCTCACAAAATCATTACGAGAAGGGTGGTGGTGCAAAGTAAAAGCACAGAGACACCCATCTTTCACAGTTTTACTTAAAGATCATTCTATAAATTTCCCTCTCACATGAAATATAAATTTGTGAGTCTGACTATCAAGACGCATTTTACTTTCATTTCCTCTTTGTGTCTTTTCTAGCTTCCCCTACTTGGGGGAAAGTTTCCAACCTAGATATTTCTTCATTTTGGATTTTATTCGGGCTCTCTGATGGAAGCTTGAAAGTCTTACACCATATACCACATTTTTACTTTTGAAAAAATAATCTTCTAACAGATATTCCTTAGCTTTCATCTTCATCTGACATTTAACTTTAAGATGTTAGAGTTCCAGTGTATCTAGGCAATGTAACATCTAAATTCTTGTTTCTCAGCATCTTTTTTTTTTTCTTTTCTGAGAATATACATTTTGAGGAGTTGGTAACTCTTAAATGAATCAGACTTTTGAATTAGGAGTCCTTAATAAAATGGAAATAAGGATGAAGTTGATTACAACTGATGGATTTTGCTAATTTCTGACGTAAGCAATGTTACAGGCAAAATTTTGAACCTGGTTGGTTGGTGGACTCTTTGACTTTGTAAGAATTTCCTACAAATGTGGGAAATTGACCAACATCGGTAGGATGCAGTAGTCCAAGCTACTGGTCTCTTTGAAATTTGTTCTTCCTTCTACAACTGTGTATTCCTCACCTTATCACTGTGGATTCTAGGGGGCAGGTTTACAGAAAAGAGTTAACGCAGCAGGCCTGAAGCTATTTGAAAAAGAATCTTCTACCAAGATAGTCTGTTGGCTTATATCTGAGAACTCAACTTCTAAAGCATTCCTTGCACTGATAGGAAAAGTTGCCTAATGATAAGAGTGCTTTGCTGTGCCTAGACTGTATAAACAATGCGACTTATGGTGAACACCTGCTTTACTTCTAGAAGTCTGGTATTTTGGTAGTTGCTAGGCAGAAGGTGCCTAGGTGGCAGCTTTCAATAGAAAGATGACTCTAATAGGCTTCCCTGGGAAACAATACCACACATGTATTGCATTTTTGTAGCTAGAGAAAGGGGCAGTTTTACTCTGTCCACTGCCAAGTTTAGAAGAGTATGACTAGGCTAAATCTTAGCCACAAGTACTCCTATGTGCTAGGTCCTGTGTGTCCTTGCGGTTGATCACCAAACCTAGGACTGGTCCCAGGGACTCTCAAACAACAGGAATAGTGATAAACCCACTTCAATGATTTCTTCAGTCAAATAATTACCAGTCTTTTTGCCTTATCAATTATCAAGAATTCATACTCAAGGTATTTACTGAAATTTCTCACGAGAATTACACAGGATCCAGAAGCCTAATTAAAGCCATCTGTTGAGATAGAGTCATTATAATAAGCCTCAAAAGTACTGAGATCGAAATCTAATGGGTGAAATTCTTCAGAGTAGGATAAAGACATAGGATTTAATACATGTGAAAAGAAAGCAATTTATACAGAAATCAAGTTTATATAAGAGCACATATTAGTTATTTTAATTAGGTTAATATTTATTTGACGCTCATATGTTAGTAGGCAAATGGCTCATATTCTGCTTTGGTAGCTGACATATAAACTAGGATTCATAAACTCGAATGCCTGGAAGGGCATGGGGTTAACATAAATGTAAAATGAAGGTTGTATGTAAAATAGTAAACTGCTCTAACATCTTCTAGTCAGCTGGAGTTCTTTTTTAACCAACAGCAACCCTCCCCCCCCGCCCACTCCCCATCAAAGCCTAATAAAGTGAAATGTAGCACTAGCCACCCATGACAAGTGTGTTTTCAACTCCTGTTCTAAATTCTAATTATCAGCATTGAAGGAAAGCTGTCAATCAGACATGATATTAACTGAGTCTATCATAAGGATTAGGGATATTAAGTACTTTAGATGTAATAAACATCAATCTTGTAGGGGATTTAAGTGAAGGAAAAACAACTGTAGCTAAATATTTTTGGCATATTTGTGGTAAAGTATAATCATGCAAAACAATTTTTTAGAAGAAGAAATAGAAGATCTACTCTGACTTGCCAACAGAATCTATGCTTGCCATTGTCTTTCTCTTTAAAACAATATTTCATTCTATCCCAGTCTTCTGCTTGTTTTTTTTTTTTTTTAAATCAACCAGCTTTTCTGGTAAATCATGGATAAAGAGCCTGTGCATAACAACATATACAGTTTTGACATGTCTAAAATGTACCATCTAAGAAAAGTGAGAGGGGGCTTGAATAAGTTTCCTATTTTTTAAACACCCAGTCAGAAATCTGGTTACTTAGAGAAAACCTCCATTTTTTTACTTATAGGAGGTTATTAGCAGAGTGGTTAAAAGTAGACCGTGGACTCAGACTGCTATTGACAGTCTGCTATTGAGAGTCACTTAACCTCTGTAAAGTTCCATTTACTCATCTGTGAAATGATGAAAACACGATCCACTCAGTAAAGTCATAAGGATTATATATGTAAAGTGCCTAGCACATTACAGGCCGCCAATAACATATGGTGGTGGTACTGGCGGGAATGTGGTGGGGTGAAAAGATGGCGGTGTGAAAAAGATGGTGGCGGCGATGCGCATGGTAGTGGTGGTGGAAGCGGTGAAGGTTAGGGAGATGGTGGTTGCGCTGACCTGAAGAATGCTTCACAACTTCTAAAAAGGCTCTAGAAATTTTCCTCAAATGAACTCTTAAGGGAAAACCATTGCCAAAGCAGATAAATAAGAATTGCTAAAGGATATGGAGGTGTGAGAGCAGCTTGCTAAGCCATCTCTTCTCCCTGCTAACGGACCACTTTTGCGGCTCCACCAGAGTCACATGGAACCCTCAGCACTCAGCCAAGCATAGTTTGAAAATTCCTGACAAGAGACTGACAAAGAAATGGCGAAATAATCTTTTGCTTACTTGAGGTCTAAGGGAGGTTTAATGTTTCTGGGAGGTAGACTTGGGGCTGGCAACTGTGTTGGGTGAGATGCTGGCAATGGTGGTTGGCTGGCTGGATGGGATGGTGGAGGTGGTGGCAGGGCAGTTGTTGAAAAAGTCATTGGTCCTTTGTTGGTACCTACAAAGCAAAACAAAAAATACTGTGAATTAAGACAGATCTTCACCATGCAAAAACTGACCATTCCAAGTATGCAGAAATGAGGATTTTAAACATAATAATGAAGGAAATGCATTGTAGGTGGAATTAATGCTTTAAAGAATTTAATACTCTCAGTATCACGGGACATAGACTTTTAAACGTTCCATTTCTCCCCACCCTCCACTGCCCAGTTTACTGATGTATAATTGACAAATAGAATTTCAAGATATTTAAACTGTATAACGTGATGATTTGATACACATATGTATTGTGAAAGGTTTCTCCCTACCAAGTTAATTAATATATCTATCACTTCACGTATTTGCTTTTTGGAAAGGGTGGTGAGAATACTTAAGTTGTACTCTTTTAACAAATTTCAGTTATACAATATAGTGTTATCAACTGTAGTCACCATGTTCTGTTTTAGATCCTCAGACTTTATATATCTTACCCTTTGACCAACCACCTCCCCTTTTTCCCCCAACTCAGCCCCTGGCAACCACTTTTCTACTGCTTATATATTATATAAAAAGTGTCCTGATTCTTTTTAGATATTTCTGCCTCTCTTATGGTAATTATTAAAAATACTACCCTTTCAGGAGCCTGGCTACAGTCCATGGGGTTGGAAAGAGTCGGACACGACTGAGCCGACTTCACTTCACTTCACTCTCTGCTCACTATCATAGTCCTCTTGGAGTTTTAAAAATTGTCCAGTCCCTACACCCATGCCTTGTGACATTCCTCGACAGGAGAAAAATCTCACAGGCTTAGCTCATGTTTTCTTTTGCCAGCCTTTTTTTTTGGGGGGGTGGAGGGGTTAGGTAGGGATAACTAGTTACCTTATAAATCTGATAAATGAAAATTTCTGATTACATTTATATGTTAGAGATATTTTTGTATTTTTGTCATAAAGTTAAACTTTTTGATATTTAAGGCTAACTACTTTTTCTTGAATTGATTAGTAAATTTTTTCATGGATAATTTGTCACTATAGTTACATTTAAGAAGGCCTTCCCTACCCTGAGCACACATAATTATTAACCTTATACTTTCTCCTGTTTCTCATTGGATTCATGTTTTTACATTTAACTTTTTAAAAATTATTAGCAATTTATTTTGGAATTAGACATGAGATCAGGATCTGTTTTTATGGGCTTATTGTTGTTTTTAAGCCATTTACCAATGTCCCAGGGCCATTTGTCTAATAGGGTAGTATTACTTACCTCTTCTTTCCTAAAACAAATATTAAAAATCCTAGTGAATGAGACAGATGAAAATGCAGCTTGTTATTTTAATTTATAAATAATATGGTTTGATAGAATCATAAGTGACTTGAAAGCTTTACACAAAGAGAATAAGCCACTGTGAACGGATATTAACAAACCACTGGCGGTTTAGTCACCAAGTCAAGTCCGATTCTTGCCACCCCATGGACTGTAGCCCGCCAGGCTCCTCTGCCCATGGGATTTCCCAGGAGAGAATACTGCAGGGCATAGCCATTTTCTTCTCTAGGGGATCTTCCTGACTCAGGGATTGAACGTGGGTCTCTTGCACAGCAAGCAGATTCTTTACCGACTGAGCTACCAGGGAAGCCCTGACAAACCGTTATCCAAAGAGAAGAAAAATTATTTATTAGCCATTTCTGACATCTTTTCACGGAAAATGTTTTGACCAGTGGGAGACTCCACCACATGAGAGTGATCTAAGGCCTGAAGGTGAGAAATTATAGACATGGTCTGGGGAATGCTGAACCGGGTAGACTAGGACCCAACCTACCCTGAACTCCGTGGGCTACGGATTTATCTTTACACAGGATTAGGAGGCTTTCTGATGGGGCTGCTGGGGCAGCCCTCTGCTCTTCTTCTTGCCGGGCATCAACTCCCCCTTCCCTGGTTATAATAACTTGAGCTGTCCAGAAAGTGGGGTGATTGCCTGGACTTGGAACTCCAAGGGGTCCTCAGGGAACTATGACAACCTTCTCATTACCACCACCAGAGGGCGTGCCTGAGGGCGCAGTCAAACCAGAGGAAAGGAGAGCTGGGTGATGGAGAACTGGATGGTTTGTTTTTTCAAATTACTTTTGGAAACTGTTAGAGATAGTCTGACAGGCTAAATGAGACGCTAAACTATAAGTGTCTTGTTCTTCATTAAGCTTGAGGGAACACACACTAAAGTTTTCTTATGTTACACTAGTATTTAGCAATGGGATATTTTGCTTTGCAAAATCTATGGTCACTTTCAAATACTACAAGGAATATATTTGCATGCATACAAAATAATACTAAGGAAAAGCACCTTAGTTTTTCAGGGAGGCAAAAAACAGGTAGACTTGCCTTACTCTAATATGATTGGCTCTAAAATCTTAATGTAAACTTCAAAAATTGTGCCAAAATATAATTAATAATAACAGAATTCTCAAAAGCAAAAATCTAGTCTGACATGATGGAAGAGAAGAATGGATATTGAATTATAATAAAGCAAATAAAGAAGAAACAGAAACAATAAATCTATAGGAAATTTCTGAGATTAATTATAACATTAATAAATCATTTTTTTGCTAGGAACCATTTTAGGCATTTTGCACATGGAATTTTATTTAACTTACATAACACTTCTTTGGGTATTTGTTATCTAGTTTCCATTTGATAAGTAAGAAAACTACCCAACTTCAGAGAGTCAGTAAGCAACACAAGTGGAATTCAAACTTAGCCAGAATATGAAACTTAGTTGATATCTTATGATGTTTGTGCCCTTTCTGCTATGTTCTGTCCATGCTCTTAAAGTCATGAGATGGAAATCATTGATAAGTTGAAATGGACATACTAACAGATTTTCATAGGTCCAACTTTTCTAATTGGTGCTTTGCCTCTTAGTGAAATATTGAACAACTGTTTTCAGTTTTATTAGAGCAATATTAACTCTGGAGACTATAAAATAATCTAGAAAGAATTCAAATAAAGTAGTGTTTTGGACACATGTTTCAGAATTTGACAATCAGATAGCAGGAAAGTAGACATCCAGGAGTTAGTGGAAAATGGGCCCCCAAAGATGGATGACTGATACAGGTTGACAGGGCAAAAAATGTCTCATGATTTGGAATTGAGGAGCTTGAAATAAAATCATGAAAAGGTCTAAAATATATGAAATAAAACAAAGGGAAAGAACAAGTTTAGAATTTAGTTAGTATAAAGAATTAGAAATGTAAAATTTGAGAGTTAACAATCAAAACTCTGATCAATCTATCTATCTATATATTTGGGTCTTATCCCTCAAGTCTCAGAGATATCAATATTGCCTAGGTAGTCTGTGGCTTTACAAGAATTGAAAGACCATTTGGAATTTCTTCCTCCGAGAAGTGTGCAGGGATATGGGCCTCATAGTAGCAGACAGAGCAAGACTACTGGACAGTACAGGACCGCTCAGCGGCAGTGAGCTAAGCAGGTAAATTTTATCCTACTGCCCACTCTCATCCCAAGTCAGCCTCAGGAATTATGTTCCTGGACCTTTCAATAGGAGCTTAAGGCTTAAGGCCTTAAGTATATTGTCACCCTGCTTATTTAACTTATATGCAGAGTGCATCATGAGAAATGCTGGGCTGGATGAAGCACAAGCTGAAATCAAGATTGCCAGGAGAAATACCAATAACCTCAGATATGCAGATGACACCATTTATGGCAGAAAGCGAAGAAGACCTAAAGATCCTCTTGATGAAAGTGAAAGAGGAGAGTGAAAAAGTTGGCTTAAAGCTCAACATTCAGAAAATGAAGATCATGGCATCTGGTCCCATCACTTCATGGCAAAAACAGATGGGGAAACAATGGAAACAGTGACAGATTTTATTTTCTTGGGCTCCAAAATTACTGCAGATGTTGACTGCAGCCATGAAATTAAAGATCCTTGCTCGTTGGAAGAAAAGGTATGACCAACCTAGACAGCATATTAAAAAGCAAAGACATTGCTTTGCCAGCAAGGTCTGTCTAGTCAAAGCTATCGTTTTTTACAGTAGTCATGTATGGATGTGAGACTTGGACTATAAAGAGAGCTGAGCACTGAAGAACTGATGCTTTTAAACTGTGGTTTTGGAGAAGACTCCTGAGAGTCCCTTGACAGCAAGGAGATCCAACCAGACCACACTAAAGGAAATCCTGTCTTGAATATTCACTGGAAGGACTGATGCTTAAGCTGAAACTCCAATACTCTGGCCACCTGATGTGAAGAACTGATTCATTGGAAAATACCCTGATGCTGGGAAAGATTGAAGGTGGGAGGAGAAGGGGACAACAGAGGATGAGATGGTTGGATGGCATCACCGGCTCAATGGACATGAGTTTGAGTAAGCTCCGGGTGTTGGTGACGGACAGGGAGGCCTGGCGTGCTGCAGTCCATGGGGTCACAAGGAGCTGGACACGACTGAGTGACTAAACTGAACTGAACTAAGGCTTCAAGTAGATGCTGGCCATTTTGCTACAAAGCTGAATGGGAGTTTGACTTACACCTAGTTGTAACACTTGAACTTCCACAAGAGAGGTAATAAGTTTGATAATAAAATTCTTAACCATAATTTTAAAGTATGCCTAATAGCAAAAACAAAGAGAACTGACTGTACTTACAGTAGGGAGCAGTTCATACTGGTTACAGAAAAATGCGGAGAGTTGTGAACGAAGGGGAGAGAAATTGCAGAACTGTCTAGAACATGAAAACAACTCTCAAGAATCTGGGGAAGTTAACAACTTCTGATTTGAATTTTTCATTCTGTTTAATTTTGGGAGCTTAGTAGAGGCCTTATACAAGTCATGTACTCTGATACATGGGTGGAACACCTGGGCCATTTTACTAGGAGGAAATGCCTGGCAGGAGCCTCCATGAGTCTACCATCAGTCCCCAGGGGTTATCTGCCCCGCCCTGAAGGGTGGTTCCAGGTTCACTGAAACACCAGCTACCCAAAGTGGTGATGTTATGTCAGGATCTAAAACATAAATGGAAAAGCAGAATTGAAGGGGAAGGGGAAAGGAAGAATGAGTGGGGAGAAGGGGAGGGGATAATTAATGAAGAAACTTTGACAGTGGTAGTATACTTATATATAGAAAATGGAAATTGTGTTATTTCACAAACTTTGTACTTGAGATTTTTTTTTAAAATAAATACTGGTTGCTGGTATTGTGACAATACTCTTGTAATATAAAGATCTATGAGGACTCAGGAAATCTACCCCTTAGATTCTGACATTGATGACTTTTGATGAAGAAAGTGCTTGTAACCTTCACGGTCCACGAGGTCTAGGGAGCATCTTAAGTTGTGGTTCTGGATTTCCTTTTCAATCCATGGATTCCTTAAGAAAACCAAAGATACTGTGAGGACTTCTCTGGTGGTCCAGTGGCTAAGACATCACACTCCCAATGCAGGGGGTCCGGGCTTGATCCCTGACTAGGGAACTAGATCCTGTATGCCACAACTAAGAGTTCGCATGCCACAACCGAAAGATGAAAGATCACATGTGCTGCAACTAAGCCCCAGTACAGCCAAATAAACAAAATAAATATTAAAACATCCTGAAAAACAATGTATCATGTCATCCCCAATTGCCATAAAACCTTGACTGTAAACTTAATTTCTATCATGATTTTGTTGGGATGTCTTAGAATTGAGTCAGACGTTAGAAAACTGATTTTACCACCAGCTTTACACCAAAGAGTCCTTTATCTTCAGCAAATCATTTAATTTCCGTGATTTAATTTTTCTATCTGTCAGATGGAAGTAGTTTGACCCCAACTACTTCATAAAGGTTTAAAGATTAGATGAGCTGATATGTATTAAAAGCATCTTGAAAAGTCTGAAGCATGGTATAAACATAAAAGATGATCACATAAGGATGAAGGATGCGACAAATAAAAATCATTACTGAGCTATCCTGACTTGAGTTATTTTGAAATCATAGTTTGAATTTTTATAAGGTCTTCAGTTATTTATTGGGTAATTATTATGTGCCTGCCCCAAGAATTGATGCTTTTCAACTGTGGTGTTGGAGAAGAGTCTTGAGAGTCCCTTGGACTACAAGGAGATCAACCAGTCCATCCTAAAGGAGATCAGTCCTGGGTGTTCACTGGAAGGACTGATGCTAAAGCTGAAACTCCAATACTTTGGCCACCTGATGTGAAGAGCTGACTCATTTGAAAAGACCCTGATGCTGGGAAAGATTGAGGGCAGGAGGAAAAGGGGATGACAGGGCATGAGATGGCTGGATGGCATCACCAGCTCAATGGAAATGAGTTCGAGTAAATTCTGGGAGGTGGTGATGGAAAGGGAGGCCTGCAGTGCTGTGGTTCATAGGGTCACAAAGAGTCGGACATAACTGAGTGACTGAACTGAACTAAACTGCCCCAAGATTTAGCCATTGAACTGGCAATGTGGAATAAAAAATTTATCTTCTATACACCTGCGTAGGTCGACATATGGCTATTGTTCATCCAAATGGGACAAAAGCTCTAGCAACTGTCTTGTATTTCCTGAGTTTAGGCTGATAAACTCTGTACTAAGAATAATCTAAGTGTATATTTGATGGGGTTCCTAGCAATTGTAAATGCCAGTCATTTACACCTACCTAAACACAGCCTCTTCAGAATCTGGTCTCACTGAGACCTTATCACATTACCATAATAGTTGTTTAAAAGCTCCCCACATTCCCGGACCCTCTCACTCCCTCCTAGTTCACCACGGATACTTTACCTTTTATTTTACCAAGATCATGGAGAACACTCTACTGGACCACCCCATTTACCTT
The DNA here is from genome assembly GCA_917880005.1 of Nanger dama. Taxonomy (NCBI): domain Eukaryota; kingdom Metazoa; phylum Chordata; class Mammalia; order Artiodactyla; family Bovidae; genus Nanger; species Nanger dama. Next base: position 4,171,063 of record CAKJTW010000040.1, read on the forward strand.
CTGTTCTAACTTAAAACCTCCTTTCATCTTGCTTCCCTAATTTCCTTTGCCTCTGATTCTCTGGAAAAAATGTCATTCTTACCAATACTAACTGCCATTCTTGGTTCATGACATGCCTGCTTTTTATAGACTTTGCTCCATTAATCAATAACTCCTTCCACTTTCATCAAGTAAGAAACAATTATTAAGCACTTACTCTGTGCTCTGGACTGTATTTCAGTCTTTACGATGCACTTCCCATCTTAAACGTGGTTTGATCTCCTGTACGTTAAAGAAACACAACAATATCCTTCCTTCCTTGTCCCTCACTCTAGTTAAGAGCTGCTGTGTCTCATTCCCTTCACAGCCACATTTCTTGAAACAAATGTCTTTTATTTGCCACTTCTATATGTATCTTTATTGCCCTTCAGTGGCTTCATGGCCAAGGGAAGAATGAAAAGTTCTGGCATAGAGAGTTTTGAGTTTGAATTCAGACTTCACCACTCATATTCATTTAATTGTTTATTACTCAGTTTTGGGTCATGAGTAAGCTGCTTGACATCCCCAAGTCTTTCTTTTCTCATCTGTGAAATGGTCATATACACCCACCTTGCAGAAGCATCTGAACATTATAGTTCTTAATAAACATTCCTATCCTTAGCTATCACTTAATCTGGCTACATCATTGATACATGGCATCTCCCCATCTCAACCGTAAAAACCAAAACCTTTTCTTCAAACCAATTATGAATAAGTAGGATATGCATAATCAGGATATCAGTTAGGGTATCTTGGAATGGACTAAGAATCAGGAAGTTTAGCTCCTTATCCAGCCCTTCAGGTAATGAACAAAGAAACATTGCTTTTGCTTTCTTGATTCCTGTGTGTGTGTGCTCAGTCATGTCTGACTCATGACCCCATAGACTACAGCCTGCCAGGCTCCTCTGTCCATGAAATTTTCCAGGCAAGAATACTGGAGTGGGTTGCCATTTCCTTCTCAATTCTTGATTCCTGAACAACACCAGAAGCAAGTTTTCAGCATGGGAAGTGGAATGGTTTGATAGAAAGAGTACTTGTGCTGGAATCATTCAGATCTAGGTTTGACTACCAATCCCAGCTTGTAGTAGTTGTAGGGCACTGGATAATGTAGTTTGCTTTTCTGTGTTTATATTCCCTGCATGTTAAAATGAGATTACTGCTTCCTAACATGCAGGATGGCTATGAGAATTAGAAATAGTATGTACCTACTATTTCTACCCAACAGTGGGTGTTCTGATTAAGAACTATCCTAGCACCTAGAACCACTTTTTTTCTACACAGGACAGGCTCTTATTAAACCTTCAAGGGTATGTTTATGTCTCTGTGTGTAGAGAGACTAGTATAATCAAACCTTACCAGGCTTTTTTTTCTTTTAATTTTTGTTGAGACATGGTTGATGTATAATATCGTGTTAGTTTCAGGTATAGCCTAGTATGATTTCTTTTAAAAGTTTTCTAGGGACTTCCTTGGCAGTGCAGTGATTAAGACTCTGAGCTCCCAATGCAGGGGGCATGGGTTCAATCCTTGGTAGGGAAACTCGGATCTACATGCATGTGTGATCAGTCGTTTCACCCATGTCCAGCTCTCTGTGACCCTATGAACCATCGCTTGCCAAGCTCCTCTGTCCACAGGATTCTCCAGGTGAGAATGCTGGAGCGGGCTGCCATGCCCTCCCCCAGGGGATCTTCCTGACCCAGGGATCAAACCCGTGTCTCTAGTGTCTGCTGCAGATTCTTTATTGCCGCGCCACCGGGGAAGCCCAAAGACCTACATGGCAAGGCCACACACAAAAAAGTTTTCTAAACTTTCACTTGTGCTTGGAACAACATGCTGTGCTGCACTTGTGACCATTTTGCTACAAGCAAGCTTCTGACAAGCCACCTGTTTTTTAAAGCGTCGTGTGGTTGCCCTGCTTATACTCTGGCTTGACACCATGCAACCGAGTGCTGCTGGGAGAACTCTCTCGTTTGTATACAGAGCACTCACACATGGTTTCTCATGCTAATTTTATGTTTTTTAAAGTTCCCATAAGTTACGTTGTCACTTTTAAATGTAATCTCTTCCTAGTTAAATAGTAAACTGAGGGTGGGTCTGCACGGTCACCATCTGTGTTTGCCCTACAACACTTGACATCTATCATACATAGCAGGGTATTTCATGTCTTACTGATTCGGGTTTTCTTTTTCCCTCTCTTTTCCCTTTAGAAAAAAAAGTAGTTTAAAATAGTTTATTGTGGAATAAATATATGTACAGTAAAATGCAGCTAAGAGGGAATACTGAAAGAAAAATCTCACATTCTAATTCCATCTCCCTTTTCCCAAAGACACCTGTTATCAGTCTCATCTGTGTCTTTCAAGAAATATCCCATGCATTTTGTCACATAAATTGGACCTTAGTACATACAGTATTCTGTACTTTGCTCTTATGACAAATATTTTTTAGAAGATTTCTCTTTACTGGCACAAATAAGGCAATGAAAATTTCATAACTGTGGCATTCTCCATTGCATAGATTTAGTATAATTTATTTGATCCATCTCATAATTGATGGAAATTTTGATTTTTTTGAAAATTATTTTATCAAGTAAGAAATATATGATTTAAAGAGTACACTTCAGGGACTTTCCTGGTGGCTCTGTGGTTAAGACTACCTCCTCCCAAGGCAGGGGGCACAGGTTCAAACGCCGGTTGGGGAACTAAGATCTGTGTGGTTCAAAACAAACAAAAGAAAAGGAGTACAATTCAATGGAATCAGTATGTTTGTATTAGTGCAATCATAACCCCAATTTAATTTTAGGACACATGAGTCACCACAAAAATAAAGCTGACCTATTATTTTCCTCACCCCATCTTCTCCCCCTTATTCCTGCCTTAGGCAACCACTGATTTATTTCTGGTCTCAGTGGATTTGTTTATTCTGTGTTTTCATATTAATAAAATCACACAATATGTGGCCTTTTGTGACTGCTTTTTCACTTAGTTGTTTTTGAGGTTCAGTCATGCTGCAGCAGATATCATGACTTCATTCTTTCTATGGCTGGTTTATATCCCACTGTATGGATACCACATCTACTTATCTATTTTTCAGTTGATAGACTTTTGAATTGTTTTCATTTTTTAGCTGTTACAAATAATGTTGGTATGAACATTTGTGTGCAAGTCTTTGTGTGGACATATGTTTTCATTTTTTTTTACTATTAATATATGTCCAGCATAGAATTGCTTAGTAACTGTATGTTTACTATTGGGAACTTTGGTTTGTTTTGTATTTTTGATATCTTTGGGTTACTAGACAAGTACAATTACAAAATTATTCTTGTATGTTTGATCACAAGTCTGAATATATGTGTAGGGTAAATTCTTAGAAAGTGGAATTCGTGGATCGAAAAATAGAACATTAAAACATTTTGGTAAACAGTGCCATTTGTTAAGAGTTTATCAATTCATGTGTCTTCTAACACAAGAGGATCACACCTGTTTTACCATAACCTCACTAACAGTGAGGTATTATCACATTGTTTTGGTCTTAATTCTGATATGTAAAAAAATGCTATGACATTTTAACTTTCACTTCAACGTTTGCAAGTGATGTTAAGGATCTTTTCATATGGTTATAAGACATTTTGTGTGTATGTGTGTTTCCTTAATATAGTATGTTAGTGATACAGAACCCTATTTAATTAAATTGCTGAAAAAGAATTTATCTCTTCTATGATTGACAGTTGATCGAATACATTGCTGTTTGATCTAAAATAGAATATCATTTACAATATAGGCATTCAAGTAGATATTACCATTTATGTCAAAGTATCTTACAGGTTTTCAGAAGATCTTCAGTAGCTTTCAAAGGTAAGGATTTGAAAGTATTTATGAGCTTATCTGGGTCATAGGCTTAGAAAAACTAGTTTTGCAGAATTTTTTTTCTTGCCTAATTCAAAGTCATCTATTCTTATCTTCATAGAATTTATAAGCCCATAGTGGATGTAAACTCACAGAGGATGGGAAATTTTGGAGATCAATTTAGTTGAAAACAAAGTACTGTAACTATATTAGTGAAAAACTCTTTGCTTTGAAAGCAAACTACCAAGAAAATGCTGGTCAGCTTAGAATATTCCACCAACGTGGAAAGAAAAGTAATACTGAAACGTTCTTGTTTGCATAGATAATTAAGCAAAAATTAAAATAAAGGTGAAGAAGTAGAGATCAAAACAAATACAATCAATTAGAGGAAAATAAGTAAAGAAAGGCTTTGATCACTATCTTAAACTTCCCCCATCTCAGATCTAACTTTAACATTCAATGTTTTTGAATCTTTTTAATTCTTAAAAATTCACTTCCCCAATAACTTTGTTGGATATTCACAATTTATGTAGTTATTTTTATAATTAGATGTAACCATGAAGTGTTAAATGTTTTTATTTATTTTTAGTTCATAAAATCACATGAAATTCAAATCGGGCAGTAATTTGACTGAAGATTGCTGACTTCTGAATCTTTCTATTTTAAAAGGTTAAGGGATTTCCCAGGGGGTTCAGAGGTTAAGACTTGTGGCTTTTACTGCCAAGCCCTGGGTCTGATCCCTGGTCAGGCAGCTGAGATAATGCAAGCAGTGCCGTGTGCGTGTGCGTTAGCCATTTCGTCGTGTCCAGCTCTTTTGTGATCCCACGGACTGTAGTCCACAGGCTCCTCTGTCCATGGAAATTCCCAGGCAAGAATACTAGAGTGGGTTGCCATTTCCTTCTACAAAATATTATATTAAAAGGAAAAAAGTCAGTGTATAGGAAAGGTTTTTTGTCAGAAGCTGATATTTACAAAGTACCTTTCTTGTTTCTAAGAGAGAGTGCCCTGGGGCAGAAGATAATTGAATTTCTTTTCTTCAAAGGCTAAACTTTAAAAAAATATATACTTAAACTTATATAGGAGTAAAGGAAGCCCTACGAGAACTCAAGGTTTAGAAAAGTCTCATATGAACTGATCGATATGTTGAAAGGATAGTGAATGTTTTGAGTCAATCACCATTTTTAAAATAAAAGTCAATATAGCCTAGAAATATAACATCTATGAGCAGAGAAGGAGTAAACATTGGTGATGCAGAGATAATATTATAGCTTCAGAATATGAGCAAATAGAGGGACATCTAAAGCAGATGCTCCAAAGTCAACTTTCAGTGGAAGCCAGGCAGCAACATGCATTTGTATGTATTGCTGGGAATTGACTGGTGAGCAGGAAATTCGTGTTGTCTCGACGGGATCACTGCTACAGGATTCTAGCCTACTGTAAACATGTGGAGAACAAGTCTAGATTTTTCTGTGAAATCTTCCAATTTTTAATGTTGGCGACTAAGTAAACAAAACAAAACAAACACATCAAACATACATCCCCACCCCACCCCAAACTCTACACAACAAACAAATCTCACTTTTGGATTATTTTGTGATAGATGTGGGATATTTTGTGAAAATTACTTTGTCATAAATGCCTTTTTATTTTTTTAAGTAAGAGGAAGTACTATAAAGAAAAGGACTGTTAAGGGAAATTGCCTGATCATAAGTTCATCCAGAAAGCCAGATTTTTCCTGCTAAAACTGTAAGGTTTTGAAAGGGGTAAATTAGACCATCAGACCAAGCAGACATGAATTGAAAAAAGAGAACCAGAACTGCCAACAAAGAAGGCAGAACTTCCTGGTAGTGCATGGACAGAGTATGACGTGACCGATATCCAGTATAGCTGGAAGCACAGCTGTGTAGACAGACTGGTTTAAACAGAAGGTTCAGTTCAGTTGCAGCTCAGTCTCTCCTCCTCTGGAGGAGTGCGTGGAAATCCACTCCAGCATTCTTGCTTGGAAAATCCCATGGACAGAGGGGCCTGGTGGATTGCAGTCCATGGGTTTGCAAATAGTCAGATATGACTGATTGACTAACACTTTCATGCTTACATTAATTTTTTTTTAGATTTTCACTAAAATGATAATACAATTAAAAATGTATATAGAAGATCTAAGGGACTGAGAATTTCCAAAGGCCTCACATTGAAATATACTACCATGACAGTTCACAACTCAGTCAGATTTGGGAATCACAAATAAAGATTTCTCCACCTCATTTATCTCATCTATGTGCTTTGCTTAATGATTCTAACTGATCAAACAATGCCAAGTTTTACTGTTCCTAAATCTAATTAATAAATTTCTTCACTATTTTATGCAAAGTAAATAATATATCAGATTTACATTGTGCATCTAATTTTGTATGAAGTCCAAATATAATAGTAAATTGGTGACGTTAATGTAATCAATATAATATTTAACAACCACTCATATTGATTCCTATTTTGTGTTTTCTTACTCCCTATACCTAGCGTGTGAACAATTTCTATCAGTGCTACCCATGAAACATATTCTGAATTTGTCTTCTTGTCTCTTCCAACCTAGTCCAAGCCATGTCATTTCTCACCTGAAATTCTTCTAATCAGTCTTCAGATTTATCCTTATGCGCCTACATTTTATGCTCCACGCAGCAGTGAAAGAGAAGTCCCCAAATGTAAACTAGATTATAATATTCTTCTTCATAATGCCTCCAATTTCAGTGGCTTCTCCTATTACAAATTCTGAACTATGACCTTCTAGAACCCAAGGAGTTTGGTCAGTGCCTACTGTTACAGCCTCATCTTGAACCACTCTCCCTTCACATAGATATTCTAGCTGACATAAGGGCTTGCTATTTCTTTAACCACATCAAGCTGATTCTTGCCTAAGTAATTGTCACTAACTCCTTTCTGCTCAGATATTCCTTTCCCATATTACTGTGTAATTGGATCTTTTCATCATTCATGACTCTGCCTAAATATTATCTGCTCAGAGACGTCTTCGCTGACAATCTCGTCTAAAATCACTCCACCTTGTCTGCTACCCTCTCAGTCACTTGGTAGCATCATTGGTTTTATTTTATTCACAACACTAAGCATTCTCTGAATTTGTTTATCCATTTATTTGTGTTTTATCTGCTCTTCCAACTAGGATATAGGCTATATAAAAGCAAAAACTGTATACATCATTCTTATTGCTGTATTCCCAGGCATAAAACTATGGCAGTCACTCACTAAATATTTGTTGAGTAGATAAATCAATAAACAAGAGATCTTTTGCTGGAAAAAAATAGGAAATGTCCAATTCTCTTGCATCTTGCTCTTAGAACAAAAGCAAGGATTAAACATAATAATAAAGGATTTATTTTGTAATTCATGTTTATCACTAATATTCATACTAAGGATCATCATCATTTTCAGCATGAAGCAGTGAAATTGAATGCTACAAGGCACTGAACAGAAAGAATGACAGGCAAATATAGGCATAAAGTGACATAATTAGTATAAAGAATAACACTTAACATCAGACTTGGGACTGGAATAAGAAGTCATCCAGTAGAAAAATTCACTAGGTCAAAGTACAATTAAATTTTAAATCAGTGATTGACTGAAAGACAGTAAGTCTTTGGAAATAAGAGAGTCAGGCCAGTCAGGTGCAGGACCGAAAGAAAGGATTTTGAATAGATGAGAAATGGACTGGTAAAAACCATCTAGATCAGGGGTATTTCTCCCAGTTGGTGCTAGTGGTAAAGAACCTGCCTGCCCGTGAAGGAGACGTAAGAGATGTAGATTCCTGTGGGTCAGGAAGATCCCTTGGAGGAGGAAATGGCAACCCACTCTGGTAATCTTGCCTAGAGAATCCGGGGGACAGAGGAGCCTGTAGGCTATGGGCCATAGGGTCGCAAAGTGTCAAACATGACTAAAGCAACAGCATGCACGTGCATGCACATCCTAGAAATGAAACAGGATTGAGGTGAGGAGACAGGTGGGATTATAGCTGGCCTCAAATTCATGAAAGACTAATTTGAGGATGAGTCATGTATTTAAACACATTACAGAGGCAGTATGAACACCAAAGGAAGTTATAGAAAGATTTCAGTGGAAAATAAGATTAAAATTTCTAGGAGACAGAACATGCTAAGAAGTGGATTCTCTAGTCACAGAAATTTCAAGTGTAAGATGATGCTTCCAGGGACTTCCCTGGTGTCTAGTGGTAAAGAATCTGCCTTCTAATGCAAAGGATGCAGGTTTGATCCTTGGTCAGGAAACTAAGATCCCACATGCCATGAGGCAACGAAACCCATGCTGCAAGTACTGAGCCCATGCCTCCAACTAGAGAGAAGCCCGTGCAGTACTGCATGTGTGCCACAGATAAGGCCTGACGCAGCCAAATAAGTAAATAAATTACCAAAAAAAAAAAAAAATGATGCTTCCAGACATTTAGAGTCCATTCCTTTAGCATGGCTCTGTCGAAACAGCCGTCTAGCCAGGCTAGTTACCAAAGGTGAGACCTTAAGTCCTCTACTTTCCTCTTGTTTAAAATGGGAACAGCTATAGCTGCTACATAAATTGAATGAGATAATGTGCATAGTGTACCAGGCACAGATTCTGCAAGCAAGTAGGTGCTCAGTAAATAAATAATGGTCATTATGGGAACTTTGCAGCTATGAGAAGACAGCCCAGGATACTGATGACTTGATAGCTTGTAGAGGCCATTCAGACTCTCAAGGCTTCTCAGTTCCCCTGATATTGATATTGAACTATTCAATTGATATTGAACTAATCTTTGAAGAGAAAGGACAAATTTATGACTATTGTTTCAGCCAATTTCTTTTATTTTGTTTTCCGGGAAAAGTATCACCAACATTTATATTCATTAAGACCTTAACAAAAGCATTATATATATATATATATATATATTTTAAAGAATTGGTCTGGTCAAAATTCATACAGAAAGATCAGCTGGGAAGGAGAAAAGAGTCCAAGACAGGCAGTCAATGTGGAGTTCCCGTCAAAACCATGTACTTTGGAGTTAATCAGACTTGGAGTTATGGGCAAGTTATTGACCTTGGCCATAAGTGCTCTTCTATTCCATTCACTGAGTAATCGTTACTTGGTTTCAGTGTGCCTATATATATATGTAATAGTTAATCATTGTTATATAACTTGTGGACAATGAAGCAAGATAGTAGCCTAGTAAGCCTAGTAAGACGTCTAGTAAGTCTAGCCTAGTAAGAAGTCATATGTGAAACAGCGATACCAGATGCAGATAATATGACTTGCTAAATGCAGATTTTGCAACCATGAAAGTTAGTGATACTGGAATTTTAGCATGATGAAACTAGGGAGGGAAGGATAAGTGGCTTAGTAAAACCTCATTTTGCTCTTTCCACATGTGTCAAGAATTCACAAATGAAATATTTTATGCCCAATATATAATGGACACCAACCCAGTTATCTTGAGGAACTAGGAGATATAAGAAGCTATGCTCATCTAAACTCCCCCAGTCTGATTTCTTCTGATATGTTTTGCTAACACTGTATTACTTATACTTATCTTGGTAAACTTTAACATCTACAACTTGTGTTATAGTGTTCATTTTGACTGAAACTTCTAATGCAGTCTTTTGTAGGAATGCTCAAAGGGCACACTTAACTTAGATTGTGGATAACATCCTTGTTGAAGGGCCAACTGCTACTTTCAGTCAGTTCAGTTCAGTTGCTCAGTCATGTCCGACTCTTTGCGATCCCATGAATTGCAGCACGCCAGGCCTCCCTGTCCATCACCATCTCCTGGAGTTCACTTAAACTCATATCCATCAAGTCGGTGATGCCATCCAGCCATCTCATCCTCTGTCGTCCCCTTCTTCTCCTGCCCCTAATCCCTCCCATCATCAGTCTTTTCCAATGAGTCACCTCTTCGCATGAGATGGCCAAAGTATTGGAGTTGCGGCTTTAGCAGCATTCCTTTCAAAGAACACCTAGAGCTGATGTCCTTTAGAATGGACTGATTGAATCTCCTTGCAGTCCAAGGGACTCTCAAGTGTCTTCTCCAACACCACAGTTCAAAAGCATCAATTCTTCGGCGCTCAGCTTTCTTCACAGTCCAACTCTCACATCCATACATGAACACAGGAAAAACCATAGCTTTGACTAGATGGACCTTTGTTGGCAAAGCAATATCTCTGCTTTTGAATATGCTATCTAGGTTGGTCATAACTTTCCTTACAAGGAGTAAGCGTCTTTTAATTTCATGGCTGCAGTCACAATCTGCAGTGATTTTGGAGCCCCCCCAAAATAAAGTCTGGCACTGTTTCCACTGTTTCCCCATCTATTTCCCATGAAGTGATGGGACCAGATGCCATGACCTTCGTTTTCTGAATGTTGAGCTTTAAGCCAACTTTTTCACTCTCCTCTTTCACTTTCATCAAGAGGCTTTTAGTTCCTCTTTACTTTCTGCTACTTTAGAAGCTAAGAATTATATTTAAAGAAACCCCATAAGTTAGAGATATCTAACTTGGAAATCATTAAACAGAAAAAGTACAAGCAAGTTAATTACTTAGTGACCAAAAAGTTAGTACATGATGGGAAAGAATTAAAGTATGTATAGCAATCACAGAAAAACTTTCAGGGTACCCTTATTTCATTATAGGTGATACATTAATAAATTATATAGCATAGCTACATATTTATATCACATGGCTATATATTTATATTGCATAGCTATATATTTATATCACATGGCTATAGTTTAATAAAACCTGGCTATGCTGGGTCTCAGTTGTGGCATGCATAATCTCTTTTTTAGTTGCAGCATGTTGGGATCCAGGAATCTACCAGGGACCAAACCTAGGCCCCCTGCACTGCACTGGGAGCATGAAGTCTTAGCCACTGGACCACCAGAGAAGTCCCTATTATAGCTATTTTGAAACTTAAAATAATATTTTTAGATGTTTCAACTTAAATATCACCCCTAGTTCTAAAAAGAAATCACCTTTTAAGCTGTTATTAACTTGTCAGAATTTTCTTGTTCAAAAATTGAGTATAAGGCTGACTACTGAACTTCGATCTATAGCAGTAGTTTTCAGAATTTAAGAATGACTTGGTGCATATTTAATAAACAGGTTCTAGGAACCCATCTTTAGAGATTCTGATTCAGATGTTCTCAGATGGGGCTCAGGGATCTGCATTCTTGCCTAGAATCTCAGGGAATTCTGATGCATGTAGACTATGGACCATGCTTTAAGAAACACTAGTTTTGCTATCGTCTTCTTAAAGAAACAGTGAAACTCAAGCCAGCGAATGTTGGTACTACTTATGTGGTAAAAGGTTTAGATTAAGATAGGAAGAAATGTTTTACATAGATTGCTTAAAGAATCTTAAAAATAACTTAGAGATAGCATTTATCCATTTTCTTCTACTTAACATTGAACAATATTTCTTAAAGTGTAGACCCAACACTAGTAGTATCAGGATCATTTGAGAACTAGTTAGAAATACAAATTCTCAGGCCCCATCCCAGATCTAATGAATTTAAAGATTCTGGGGGTGGGTTCCAGAAATCTGCATCTGTCCTTTCCAGGTTGTTTGGATGCACATCAAGTGTGAGAATCACTGGTGCAGACTAAATGGTGGGGATCTGGTATGATTCGAAGGGCAACAGGGTAACATAGAAGGCTGTGAAGAGGCTGGTAACTTAAGTAGTCATTGTGCTACCAAGGTGTGCAACCTGTTGCCTGGATGCTGGATCCAACCAGGGCCAGACCCCAGTACCTGGAGTGTGTTTTATCACAAATTCTCTTTCTTAAAGCACAACTTGCTTATTTTGTTTTTGACCCTCATATTGGCTACTAGCTGATGCTTTCAGTTTGTACTTTATTTTCAGTTTCTTCTGGTTATTTTGTCCTTTCTGTAGGAACCAAACCTTATAGGATCCAACCGTAGTTGTAATAAGAGAACCTGGTGATTATAAAACAGGGAAAATCTCATTAAGATGATACCACTGAATTAGCTACCACTGAATTAGGAGGTTGGGCTTAACATACACCAGATCTTCCAGACCCCAGAATCAAACCTGGGTCTCCCACATTGCAGGCATCTGAGCCACCAGGGCTTTACCGTCTGAGCCACCGGGGAAGACCCTAAATGCAAAATAGGTAACCACAAAATCACTGTGGATGGTGACTACAGGCATGGAATTAAAAGATGCTTGCTCCTTGGAAAGAAAGCTATGACAAACCTGGACAGCAAATTAAAAAGCAGAGACATCACTTTGCTGACAAAAGTTCGTATAGTCAAAGCTATGGTTTTTCCAGTAGTCAGGTATGGATGTGAGAGTTGGTTCATAAAGAAGGCTAAATCACAAAGAATTCATGCTTTCAAGCTGTGGTGATGGAGAAGACTCTTGAGAGTCCCTGGGACATCAAGGAGATCCAACCAGTCTATCCTAAAGGAAATCAGTCCTGAATATTCATTGCAAGGACTGATACTGAAGCTGAAGCTCCAATACTTTGGCCGCCTGATGTGAAGAGCCAGCTCATTTGAAAAGACCCTGATGCTGGAAAAGATTGAGGGCAGGAGGAGAAGGGGATGACAGAGGATGAGATGGTTGGATGGTATCACTGACTCAATGGAGATGAGTTTGAGTAAATTTCAGCAGATATTAAAGGAAGGGAAGCCTGGTGTGCTGTAGTCCATGGGGGTTCAAAGAGTTGGACACGACTTAGCAACTGAACAACAGCAACTAACCACGACCTACTGTATAGCACAGGGAACAATACTCAAAATTTCGAAGTAACCTATAAGAGAAAAGAATCTGAAAAAGTATATATATATACATATATGAATCACTGTGCTGTATACCTGAAACTAACATGACATTGTAAATCAACCATATTTCAATTAAAGAAAAAAAAAGTAAAAAAATGATGACACCACATTATCCCTTTTATAATTGGATGGATGGGGAAATGAGAAGTAGGGGTGAAGGGTGATAATCACAAAGGCGAAGATCAGCAGATAACTTTAGGAGATGGCAGACTGAAAAGACTGGAGAAAGGAAGGCAAAGTGATTAGGAGCAATCTTTAATGAAAGTTTATAGAATACTGACTATCAGCCATCTCTCCATAAAGGAAACAGAACCAGGCAAAGGTAGGTTCACGAAGGAGATAGAATTTATTTTATTTTGACTACCTATTCTATACCTTTCTGGAGCAAAGAGCCTAAGAATTAGGCTATTATGTCTATTTCTCAGGACAGCCATAAAATTGTAGGACTGAAAGTTCTTGTGAGTTTACTATTTTTGTGCCTTTCACATAATTTGGCATAGAAAATCTGTTGATTCATTATGAAGCTATCTTCCTGCTTCTGCGTAGAACTTTGAAACAGAGAATAAGAGAATCACTTATTCTTGTCAGCCTTGTGGATATGATAAAGCACGGAATATCTCTTTAAAAGTCCTCAATTCTGATCAAAGATAAGAAATTATCTGAGGTCCAGATAAGTTTAGTGACTCATGAAGGAATGCAAATCTTAAAATCATGAGGTCCTGATAAAAGAATCTTGTTTTCCTTAGTCAAGCCTCATGTTCTTTCTACCATCCCTGGAAACAAAATCTCTGTCTCTATATATATGTAATTTGTTTCTAAACCCTAAAATGATAAAATTATAGCATCTTCCATTTGAAAGTTTTTTCACTGTCTCAACATTGAAATAACCAAAATATACATATTACTGTCCGAATGAAAGAAGCAGCTAAGGAGAGATTAGACAAAATAGAAAGTCAATAACTAACAGACTTACAGGTAAACACATCAGGCAGAACTATTCTCCAATAAAGAAACAGTCTCCCAGTTGTTTTTTTGTGAAAGGGAGGACTGTTATAATTCCCCAAAGTCTTGAGTATATGGTTGCTCACTCACATGTATGTGTGTGCATGTTCGTGCAGAGATGATTCTGGGCGTGAGCAAGGCTGATAAATAACTTCCGGGAAAGAAGGGAATTATTCATAGCTAGATCTCTGAGTTGGAGGAAGGAATGAGGAGCTTAGGATTAGAAGACAGAGCAGAGTGGAAATTGACCCAGCCAAACTCTATGTTGAATGTTGAATCTTCTTTGTGGATAATCCAAGAAAATGTCAAGGAAGGGACTCGGTTGGTGGGTGGAAGGTCATGTGTCAACAGCAATCTATTTGATGGGGTTTGGAGAAGACCTCAGTTGACTGATATCGCTGATATAAGCAAAGAGCTGGGTTTGATTGTGTTGAAATGGTTCTGAGGTGAGAATGTCTCACACAGTCATCAGCATGGATATGTGATGGTGGGAAATAGTTAGGGACTTCTTTTGACCTCATTGAGCAAAACCTCTGTCTTTTGGAGAGAAAAAGAGAAGTAGGACGAAAATTGCTGTGATAATATAATATGTGGAATTGCCACTCTATAGGTTTATAATGAGTTAAGTATTAGTGTGTCTTTTATGTGCAGGCTTCCTACTACATAGGATGTTTCCAGAAGATTTTAAACTGAAGACTCAGACTGCAAAGTGCTCTGCTTGACCATCCTGATAGGATGTTAGGCAGAAGAGAATATCCATGTGCATCTGCTCAAGGGTCCAGATGGAGGTGGTTGGGCAATATCAGCTTCTAAGGAAGCATTTGGAATTGAGGATGGGGGTGGGAGAGGAGGAGTTGATTTTGGCTGTTCCGGTGGCTAGTGAGTGCTACTCGCTTTTCAGTGGCTAGAGATCAAGGAGGCTAAAATTCTTGCCCTAGGCAAGACTGTTATACTTGGGAAGGAATAGTGTGTCTCAGGCTGCTGGTGGCATTCCAAAATTATGAAGAGTTCATTTTATACATGAGATCCAGGGGTCTCCAGAGACTGGTGCAGAGCACAGAGCAGCCCCATCTAAATACAGCAATGTAGCATCTCTGCCCCAAAGTGGCCCCCCTCATGCTTGTCCTCTTTCATTCACAAAATCCCAAGTGACTTCTATATCCACCCAAGGACGATATAACTATAAAGGCACACTGACACTGCTCTGCTCCCATAATCAGCAAAAGTAATTCTATATTTTCAAACAACTAAACATATAATAACTCCCCACTCTGGATGATCATACGATTAGTCTTCATTTGGCATCAATGATTAGGAGTGGCTTTACTATGAAAGTGCCAATTTTTGAAAAGATAAACCCCTCTTATCTCTCCAAATAGTCATAAATGGTAGGAAAAGAAAGTTGGAAACTTGAGAGTTTTTCAGAAGTGAGGCTTTTGCTCGAGTTAAAAATAAAATAGAAATAGCGACATGACTTCCTGATTTTCAGATTCAAGTCATTTCACGTGCTAGTCATTTGGTTTGCCTTCCCAAGTCTACTTTAATTGAGATGGTGTAGGCAGTGAAAAGTGTACCCATAAAACCACGACAAAGTTTCACCTTGAGAGACAGGACAAAAACAGGAAGGTAAGAAGTCAGCCTAATTTCCAAAGATTGAGAAGTTACAATTTTAATGAGGCATTATGCACCCATGGGAGGAAGGTTGTAATCCTTCTCTTATGTAGTATTTGTGACTTTAAAAATGTGGACTCTGGAGAGCTCTGGCCCTGGCAACCCTAGAAGATCACTGTGACAGCTGTCATTATTTCCAGCCATTCATGGCCTACACTTGCTATTTCAGGCCCATCCTGAATTTAGTAACATGACACAGCCTGCAGGCTGGAGCCCTAGACACCTATCTGGTTTCCTGAGGGCTGTGGCTAACCTCTGAAGTTTATTGTTTCTGTTGCTGCCTTCGTAGTGTCACGCCCCTGCTATCCAGACAGGTCTCTATTTTTCTTGAGGAACTAACAACCAGTCCTGAGATCTGAGACCCACCTATTCCTTTAATTTCACAGATTTTCAGAGCTGCAAGGCACCTCAGGGGTGATCCAGTTCTACCCTCTCCTTTTGCAAACGAGAAGGTGGTCAAAGAAATTACTTGTCCAAGACCAACTGAAGTTGACAGAGTTGAAGGGAACTCTTGACATTAAACCCAATTTTTATTAACTGAAGTGATCAGTCACTCCTATTTATGGTGCTGTAACTGGTGGGCATCACAGAATCAGGGCACCATTTAGCATGCAAAACTACTTTTTTCCAGTAAGTTTTTAACCTTTAGCATTTCTTTACTTCCAGCCTTTGAACCTCAAATTCTATATTGAAAAGGGTGCCACCAAAATCATCAATGTCTTTCCTCACCTCTCTCCTGTCCCTGAGGTTGTGTGTGCACATGTGTGTGCTCTCTGAGAGAAGGTGTCTTACAGAGCTGGCTCTGAACAACAAAGTTGCTGAAGCTGTTAGAAGCTGCAAGAATACCCACTTCCTACTTTACTGGTGACATATTTTTGCAAAGCCGTTCTCACTCAGCTTCCCCATCTCAAGCAAATTAAGAGTTAGAACAGTGACTTCAAATTCCTTTTTATGAAGTTTCTGCTCTGTATAGTAAAACAACTTAGCAAACAAAATATTTTTCACCAGTGAATTTGAATTGTAATAATGGTGTTACTCTGCATTTATCTCATGCAGCATTTCCTTCAAAGCTAGTTTCTGGGAACATTGGTCCTTACTGAGCTATTTTGAGAGGGTGCGGATGGGGGGAAGGTCTGTGGTCAAATATGATTTGGAAATTGCTTCAAACTATTTTCTCTGCTTGATATTCATAGTGCTCAGTAGTATATTAAAGATCTGACATTAAAAAATTGCCTTTCCTTGCAATATTTCCCAAGCACACTTGAACTGCTTTTCCCCATAATATTTATTAAATCCTGCAGAACTCTCAGTAGATGGGTAATTCTGAGAAACCATTAACCTTTCAGTATATCTCAGTGTTCCAAGCACTGAATGGGAATACTTTTTTTTTTTTTTTTTTTTAAGGCTCAAATATCAGAATGCAAAATAAGATTCTGTAGTCAAAAGGCTCAGGGTTCAATTTTGGCCACATCTCTTCTTACTAGTTACATAATTTGGGGTAAATTACTTGTTTCTGCTTTATTGACTATGCCAAAGCCTTTGGCTGTGTGGATCACAACAAACTGTGGAAAATTCTGAAAGAGCTGGGAATACCAGAGCACCTGACCTGCCTCTTGAGAAACCTGTATGCAGGTCAGAAGCAACAGTTAGAACTGGACACGGAACAACAGACTGGTTCCAAATCGGGAAAGGAGTATGTCAAGGCTGTATATTGTCATCCTGCTTATTTAACTTCTATGCAGAGTACATCATGAGAAATGCTGGACTGGAAGAAGAACAAGCTGAAATCAAGATTGCTGGGAGAAATATCAATAACCTCAGATATGCAGATGAAACCACCCTTATGGCAGACAGTGAAGAAAAACTAAAGAGCCTCTTGATGAAAGTGAAAGAGGAGAGTGAAAAAGTTGGCTTAAAACTCAACATTCAGAAAACTAAGATTATGGCATCCTAACCCATCACTTCATGGCAAATAGATGGGGAAACAGTGTCAGACTTAATTTTTGGGGGTTCCCAAAGCATGGCAAATGGTGATTGAAACCATGAAATTAAAAGACGCATGCTCCTTGGAAGGAAAATTATGACCAACCTAGATAGCATATTAAAAAGCAGAGACATTACTTTGTCAACAAAGGTCTGTCTAGTCAGGGCTATGGTTTTTCCAGTAGTCATGTATGGATATGAGAGTTGGACTACAAAGAAAGCTGAGCACCAAAGAAGTGATGCTTTTGAACTGTGGTGTTGGAGAAGACTCTTGAGAGTCCCTTGGACTGCACGGAGGTCCAACCAGTCCATTCTAAAGGAGATCAGTCCTGGGTGTTCATTGGAAGGACTGATGTTGAAGCTGAAACTCCAATACTTTGGCTACCTGATGCGAAGAACTGATTCATTTGAAAAGACTCTGATGCGAGGAAAGATTGAGGGCAGGAGAAGAAGGGGACCAGAGGATGAGACTGTTGGATGGCATCACCGACTCAATGGAAACTCCGGGAGTTGGTGATAGATAGGGAGGCCTTGCATGCAGCAGTCCATGGGATCGCAAAAGTTGGACACAGCTGAGCAACTGAACTGAACTTAGTTTCTGAGCCTAAGTGTCTTCATTGCAAAATGGGAAAAATTGGAATGGATTATAATATAATATCAGGAGAAAAGGGAAAAAATACTGGTAGAATATCCAAATAAAATAAAGGAACATGAGCAATACTTGGGTTTTTTAACTACGTGTGTGCATGCTAAGCTGCTTCAGTTGTATCTGACTCTTTGCCACCCTGTGGACTGCACCCTATTAGGCTCCTCTGTCCATAGGATTCTCCAGGCAAGAATACTGGAGTGGGTTGCCATGCCTTCCTCCAGGGGATCTTCCAGACCTAGGGATTGAATCCATGTCTCTTATATCTCCTGCAATGGCAGGAGGGTTCTTTACCACTGGTGCCACCTGGGAAGCTCATTTTTTAAACTACACCAAGATAAAAAAAAAATACAGAAATCCTGTCATTATGTTTCTGATAATTATTTTTAATCTTTAAAGAAATACTGCTTCAGAATTTATTGTTGGATGTGATAGGACAGATTTTTTTTTTCCTTAAAATCTTTTACCATATTGTAATAGTTTTCTAACAGGTAGCTGATAATTTTCTCAAAATCTTAAGAAATCTCTAAGAAAAATATTATCTTGTAGAACACACAGAAAATTTGCCTAAATCTGAAAAAAAGTCTTCCCTAGTTCCGACTCCTAGTGAATTGGTTCCCAGAGAAGGTTGTAAGTTGTTTCCCTTGGAAGCGTAGGTTAAACACTTATTTCCATGCTATCTAACAAGAGTCCTTTTAGCCCAGGCTGATAGCAAATAACATTTGTAGGGTACTTCCTATGGGCCGGGCATCTATATTCTCAAAGCTCTGCTTTTGGAACTGTTCCTATAATTCCTCAAAAACTTAGAGGTAGGTAGCCTTGTTGTTCTCATTTGTAGGTGAGGAAACATGCAGATTATTATAACTTGTCCAACGTCTGACAGTTACTGGTGGGCAGAGCTGGGACTCACACCCACGTAGCCTGGCTCCAGACAGCATGTGTCTAACTGCTATGCACCGGCTGAACGGCAGATTCCTGTAGGGGAGCAAGAGACATAGGGTAGAGTAGAAAAAGAGAAAATAGAGATGAGATCGTTTCCATTTCTAGGGAACCAAGAACAGTGTGTAGGGTTTAATCTTTTCAGTACTTTTTCGTATTTTCCACACCTCGTCACTTCTCCCACAGATACTCTTTGAGTTACGGGAAAAGTCCACCGTGGGGCCGCTGTCAGCTCTCATTTCTCTCCAGATATCTATATGTGCTCATCTCCCTCTCCACCAGCCCTTCTTCTCAGCCTCTTGCCTCTTCCCTCTCCAGTACTCTTGCCTGGCAAATCCCATGGACAGAGGAGCCTGGTGGGCTGCAGTCCATGGGGTCGCTAGGAGTTGGACTTGACTGAGCGACTTCGCTTTCACTCTTCACTTTCATGCACTGGAGAAGGAAATGGCAAGCCACTCCAGTGTTCTTGCTTCCGAGAATCCCAGGGACGGGGGAGCCTGGTGGGCTGCCATCTCTGCGGTTGCAGAGAGTCGGACATGACTGAAGCGACTTAGCAGCAGCAGCAGCAGCAGCCTCTTCCCTCACTGACCTGCTTGACAGTCTTTTCTGAGAGGGGGTGGGGGTGTCTGCTTAGGTGTCAATGCCTCCTCTTTTAATTCCCAAGAATGTTACGACTCACAGTACCCGGGAGCCTGTGCTCTTCTCCCTAGCATTTATCAGGGATAGCATGTGTGCCCACTGACTTGTCCACGGCTCCTAGCACAAGACTAGTGTCAGGAGAAGAGTGCAGCATTTGTTACCTCTCTGGCAGGTCCCTAGCATCCCACACAGCACCTAGCACATGCTTGGTGCTAAAGAACTATTTGTGGCTGTCCACAGCTATTGTTATTATTGTCTAGTTGCTAAGTCCTGTCTGACTCTTTGCAACCCCATGGACTGTAGCCCACCAGTCTCTGTTCATGGGATTCTCCAGGCAAGAATACTGGAGTGGGTTGCCATTTCCTACTCCAGGGGATCTTCCAGACCCAGGGATTGAACCCGCATCTCCTACACTGGCAAATAGATTCTTTACTGATGAGCCATCAGGGATGCCCCATTCCCCAATGATTCACCATGTCCAAAATAATTATCCCTCACCTACAATTTCTTTCTTCTTTGTGCTTAAACAGAAAAATCATGTTTGACCTTACATGCCACTGGGATAAAGGAGGAGGAGTACGTTTCTACTCAAGTTTTGCCTCTTCTGTCCTGTTCCATGTGCCTCATCACCCCCTCCTGGGCCCTCCACTGATGCTTAATTTCTATTCTGACCCTCCCATCCTTCTGTGTGACAAGGCAATCCTTGTAGAAACACTGATGAACAAATACAGGTTGGGTGTTGACTAAGACTTGGGAAAGTTCCTATAGTGACCAGTCCCAGAAAGACTATGTGGCCAGAAGGCTCAACAACATCATGGTTATCTGGCCAGGTATTCTGGCCCTTGAGGGATAGAAACACAGATGCTCTAGCAACAGATGTTACTCCTGTTACTGTCTCCATGAAGTGGTACCTGGTGGTAGGTGCTCCCCACTGAATGCTGGTCTCATTAAAGCTGAGTGTAGTAGAGACAGAACGCAGCTCGGGAGGACACCATCTCCTTTCCACCACTCCTGCCTTTCCTCTGATTATGTTCTAATTATGAGTAATAAACCCTCTTACTGAAGCTGTCTTATAAACCAGGCTATATTATTCTCTGCTTCCAAATTTCAGTAGTTATCTTACCATTGTAAGAGATTACACAAGTGATTTTTTTCTACATATTTTGGGAACAGAATTTTAGATATTATCTTGCTCAGTTACTCATTCATGCAAGCAGTGCTTACCAAGCACATAGTACAAAGTCCTTTGGCTGAGTGTGAAGGGACTTGAGGATGAGTGGGGTGTGGTACTTGCTTTCATAGAAGTCACAGTACACAAGAGTTCAGGTACAGAAATAACTAGCACCATGTAACATGTAATTGGCATGATATTGTTGGTGATATCAATTCAGTTTTGGAGATGTAACTGAGGCACCATTAGATCAGCATGTTTGGTAGAATGTTCCGGGACGATGAACATTTTAAAATCTGTGCTGTCTGATACTATAGTCACTAGCCATAGATGGCTACGGAACATTTAAAATGTGATGATTGCAACTGAATAACTACATTTTAGATTTATTTGGTTAATTTAAAGTTAAATTGCTCCCTGTGGCTAATGGCTACTGTCTTGGACAACACAGATCTAGATAACAGCGTGTCAGACAAGCAAATGTAAACATTCAGAAAAGCACTGGGCCCCAAGAGTCATATTGAACTATCAACAATGTAGAGAGAGAACTGAAACTGCTCTGAGCACCAGACCCTTGTAACTATCTGCCTTTGTGAGGGCTCAAGGACTCTCCTGATTGAACGTGTTCAAGAGAAAGATCATGGTCTTCTCACATAGCTAACCCATCATTTTCTAGTCCATATTTCTCTCCTATCCACTTTCCTTTTCCACCTCTACCGCCACCTCTTTGGTCCAAGCTCCTGCTTGGATTACCGCAGTGATCTCTTACTTCTTTATATTGCTTCTAGAACCATCCTTCCCAAACATCAAATCCAGCCAGCTCATACTCATATTTAGGCAAAAGTCCTAAGTTCTTTACATGGTCTATAAAATATAAAGTTGGACCCCTGCCTACCTCCCTGGTCCCCTTTTACTCCTCTTATTCCTTTCTCTCCCTTGCAACCTCACTTACCCTGTTTTCTTTTTTTCTTTTCCTTTTTTTTTTTTGGTCAAAATATTTTAAAACAGAATTATTCACTCATTAAAAATGTTTCTTTGAATTTTTGCCTTTTAAAAGAATAGCCGAAAAACTTAATATTTACCTACTAGCTGTTTTACACACTTAGGAGCATGTGTCAGAAATCTTTCATTTAATTTTTTTTAAAACTTGAACTTTTATTTATTGTGGTAAAATTCATATAACATAAACTTTACCATTTAAATCAATTTTTCTCCTTTTTAAAAGGTTGAAGATTTACAATGCTTTAGTTTTAGGAGTTCAGCATAGCAATTCACTCATATATATATATATATATACACACATGTATATATATCTTTTTCAGATTCTTTTCCTGTATGAATGCATGCATGCTAATTTGCTTTAGTTGTGTCAGACTCTGTGACTGTATGGACCGTAGCCCACCTGGCTCCTCTATCCATGGGATTCTCCAGGCAGGAATACTGGAGTCAGTTACTGTGCCCTCCTGCAGGGGATCTTCCAGGACCAGGGACTGAACTTTCATCTCTTACTTCTCTTGCATTGGCAGGAGTGTTCTTTACCACTAGTGCCACCTGGGAAGCTCTCTTTTCCTTATAGGAAGTTATAAAATACTGAGTATAGTTCCTGTGCTATATAATAGGTCCTTCAAACTTACCTTCTTATTGTCCATTAAGCAATGCTAGTGTGAAAGGAGAGCAAGTAGCCTATACAGATGCTATTAATGTGTAAGTGTGTATGCTAAGTTGCTTCAGTCGTGTCTGACTCTGTGCGACCCCATAGACAGCAGCCCACCAGGCTCTCCCCGTCCCTGGGATTTTCCAGGCAAGAATAGTGGAGTGGGTTGCCATTTCCTTCTCCAATGCATGAAAGTGAAAAGTCAAAGTGAAGTTGCTTCAGTTGTGTCCGACTCTTAGTGACCCTACGGACTGCAGCCTGCTAGGTTCCTCCATCCATGGGATTTTCCAGGCAAGAATACTGAAGTGGGGTGCCATTGTGTGGTTAAATATTATCTACCATTGCCATTTGGCTTCACTAAAATTTGTGGAAGCTCCCAGAGGCACTGTGCAGGTGCGTCTAAGCAATAAAAATAGATGCTTCAGGTCTATATCTGTTTAAAACAAGTTTTAATTAAACAGAAGGCTTTCAAAGGGACTCAGGTTATAGACATCATTTTAACTAGATTAGTGTGACCTATGCAGGAACAATGTAGGAAAAGTAAGCTTATTTGAGCACCATCACATCCCTCACTAACTTGTTCAACACAGACCTAAATCAGGGTGAAAACCAGGAGCCATAATTTAAGAGCTTTGAAGGTCAGAGTATGTAGCATGTGGGTGATGTGAAATATTTAGTAAAATAAAGTACCCAGTTGGAGGAAGAAGAATGAGTAAGAGAAGACTTTCTTCACAGCATTTCTCTAGAGTAGTTGGCACCTTGGTTTGATGTATTTTGTGTGATTGTTTCTTTTCTGTTTGTAGTTGTTATTAATTTTTAGGTGCTTCAGGAAAATGTCATTATCCTCAAAAGTTATTCAGGACAGAATTGTCTTCTTAGGCAAAAGGAAACAAGTGTGGGCATGCCTAGTTCTAAGGCAAACTGAGTTGACAAAGTTCGTCTTCAAAGGTCCCTGTGTCTCCTCTTTGCAATTGTTTCTCCTTTTAGGTACTCTCAAACTCTGGTCCATGAAGAAAAGTTGTTACATTGAAGATGTCTTTTGCCACAACCAAAATCAAGCATAGTCTATGCATTTACCTGTTTGGGCCTATCCTAAGAGCACTTGACTCTTTTAGGAAGATTGGCTGAAATCCCTAGCACGATGGGAGAATAAATGCTGTCCAGAAGTTTTCTCTGATTCTTCACAAGGAGACTGACAAATGCCAGCTCCAGTAGCACTTTAGGCCAGCCCAGCGTCTATGACAAAGTTGTATGGAATGGTGGTCCAGGCCAACTGCCTGGTTTACCAGTTGTCCTTTTCTTTGATGTCTCTACTTTTCCATTCCTACTCTATCTGGGACTTACCTAAGGAAAATGAGTTTCTAATATTGCTCAAAACAAGCCATTGTTTACTTTAAGACACCAAAAAGGCCTTTGCCAGGTAAAAAGGGCTGATTTAAAAAAAAAGAAAAAAGAAGAAACAAAACAAAACAAAAAAGATTTACGTTTTCTCTATTGTCAATGTGCACAGCATTTCCTGGGCAGTCATGAAAAATGGAGATAACTTGGCCTCAAAGCCAGAAGTTCTGATTCAGAAAGGTGGCTATGGTGGTGGTAGAGTTGTGAGGCAGCAGTGATTTTGAGTTTTGTAAAGTGCCTAAACTCGTTCTGATGTAGATGGTCAACAAGACCATTAAGAAGAGACAGGTAAAAAGAAAATTTTGTGACAGTTGTCTGGTGAGCTATTCTGAGAAGATGAAAATTTATTTCTAATGGAAGACCCAGTCTGCCACTTAGCAACTTAGAAGAAAACCTAATTTTCAATTATTAGAGAAAACATATTAATGTATTATAAACTGATTTGCTAGGCTAATTTTGTGACCATATGAGTAAATGTGATTAAAACTATCTAAAGCAGATAGCTGCCAAGTTTTAGGTGAATTATAATTTAACAAATTGATTGATGAAGTCTAAAACATTTTGCAATGGTGGTGTGAAACAGAATAACAATAAGTTAAATAATAAACAATTCAAGCATTTTAACCAAAAAAAAGTTTGGTGAGCTTTCTTCTACAGGGAGGTATACTTATCCTAATTAAATCAGTAATGTGGTTACGTGTTTAAATTATTTTAAATTACCAAAAAGTAAAAATTTGAAAACAAAAGTTAAATGGGTTATTCTGGTGAATTTGAATATGAAAATAAACTATTAGATAGTATAGTTAATTCAGCTCTCTCTTTTTCTGTTCATTCACATAACACAAAAATCCCAAGGAAATTTCCAAAAGTTTTTACATTGAGTGATTAGTCCATTTGAAGACTATGAAAAGACTTTTCATATTTGCAGAAAATATTAACAAATATGCTACTGCTATTGCAAACTGGGCTTTTACTTAAATATTCCTTGTTGAATCAAGATGCTGAAGCTACTCCCATCAGTTCACTGCTGTGACTTAGAAAAAAAAAACCTTTAGTAAATGCATATATCTTTAGACAGTTCATCCTGTGCCCCTAAATTCGCTTAACAGTGAGTGCTATAGAGAGATACCTGTTGAATATATGTTTTGAATCAGTGTTCATTTAAAAGAGAGATTGGGGGAAAGGCAAGCAGGGATAAACTGGGAGATTGGAATTAATATATGCAAACTACTACATATAAAGTAGATAACTAGAAAAGACTTAATGTATAGCACAGGGAATTCTACTCAGCACTCTGTAATGCCCTATACAGGAAAAGAATCTAAAAAACAGTGGATATATGTACATGTATATATAGCTGATTCATTTTGCTGTATACCTGAAACTGACAAAACATTGTAAATCAACTATACACTCCAATAAAAATTTTTTAAAATTCCCCACTAAAATAAAAGTGAGAGATGATGCACAACCTATTCTGATCTATATACCTATAAAATCTTAGGAAATTGTGTCAATTTTACTTATCAAAGATTAATTAATTTTTACCCTATGGGCATCTTTTGACTTTAATTTATTGATTTCCCCCAAGTAAATGGAAAGCACTTCAAGTAAAAACAATTTTGACCCAGCTTTAATTAACCTGGATTCTGGATTATATATTTTTAGCATGTATACCTTAAGTCTGGAATCCAAGTAAAAATCCATTTTTGAGACTATGTAATTTTTACAATGCCAAATAATGAATTATGTGTCCCTTTAAGGTGCTCAGATACAGTTTTCAAAGCTCTTTCTTTAGATCTTAAAAGTTCTTATAAATAGGGAAGAGTACTCATTATATGTAAACATTGTTTTTCTTGTAGCATAATTCAAGAAGCAAAAAGCCCACGTAAACAATTATCTTCTTTAAAATGGTTGTCATTTATTATTACCAGGTGCAAGCTCTACACTCACACATACACACTATCAACACACGAGGATGGCTGAATTTTTCACTGTTTTCTACACTGTGTAAATTCAAACTTTAGAAGATTCTTTTAAGACAGCCTGTTAAGCACTTTTTCTGATCTTGATGCTTTATGACGGTTAAATGGCTTACTAATGCTTTCCCCTTAGATATATGATTAAACGTTCCTAGTCAAATGGCTGGTGGATTACCCACCCTAGCAACTCTGCTTACCTCAAATCTCTAGAAATGGTAGAAAAGGTTATTGATGAAAACTAAGAAACTGTAAACATACTGTAAAGCAAGAAAGTAAATCCACAGTGGACCAGCTATGAGGAATCCCTAAAAACAGATTTGAAGAAGAGATCTACTTAAAGAAGAAATAGAAGCTCAAATGGACCACAAGAGAGAGGGCTATGAAAGAGTCAGAGAGCTCTACGCTCAAAAGGCAGAGATTGCTGGGGGCAAGAAAGATCTTTTGGGGAGTACCTGGAGGGAATGAAGCAGTATAAGTATGACCAGAAATCATGGGAACAATGACTGAGTTCTTGGGTGGGAGAAGCTGAGCAGAGCTCCAGAGGTGCAATACCCAGGAGGAAAGGGGTGTCCTGGTGAAGACTAGCCATCAAGGCCCTGTCCCCCAGCACTCAGCTACTCCCTCACACCACTGAACCCTGTCTTTCCCCCAGAGCCCGCTGCACAAAGAGAAACAGCAGTCTAACTAAATCTCCACTACCAACCTCCACACAAAAAATCTCCCCAAATTCAAGAAAAGCCAATGCCAAGAAAGGAGGACTCTGTAGTGAACAAACAGTAAAACTCACATCTAAGAAGACAGCAATACTTGGATGCAGGATGATAACTGCATCTCAAAGAGAACCAAGTTAAAACTGTGAAAATGAAAATCTTGCATGTTGCATTGAAACAAAATAAAAAGTGATTTAAAGTCTGCAACAATTGGATGATGTTCTTATTAGTACTGGTTGATACCTGAGGTGACTGCTGATGGCTGCCCTTTATTACTCATCTATTTTTCAATGAGGTCTTTATTTGAACATTATCTTCATTTCTCCTTTAATAAATGTAATTAAATTTCTGCTAGTGATCTGAGTCTTCAGGATACACCAGGAACCTTAATAGTATATTTTATACCTTTTCATCAAATCCTCACAACAATTCCTTGACACAAAACTGATATCTTATCTCCATTAACAGATGAGAAAACTGGAGGCTTGAGAAGCTAAGAACCCTTCTTAGGGTCACAGTAAGTAGCAGAGCTTGTACTAGACCCCGAGTCTCTAGCAACAGATCATCTGCTATGAATTCTCCCTGATGAAAAACAATTGTGTAAACACTTACATTTTTCAAAACCAAAAAGCACTACTGTCTTTAGAATACATTTCACTTTCTCATAGATCACAGGGTGTTCAGAGCGTTTTCTGCAAGCTCGCATATCAATTTCAACAGTGAGATTAAAAAGAAAGTTTCCAGCTTACAAAAATACAGTGACAAGATTGAAAAAAAAATCTTTTTTTTTTTCGTGCTACATCTACCGTTTCCTTCTCTCATTAGGCTTATAAGAGCAGGAATCTGTCTGCAGCATGAAAACTTGAGACAACTTTTCTCCAAACTTGCATGGCTTTGAACTTCAACTAAAACAGCACCACAGAGGAAAGACATCCTTTATTTTAGGACAAACATTTAGTTTTCTTTTGCCGTGGCTAAATTTTTAAGTTCTATGTGAACATAGGCTTAATTTGAAGGTTAGCAAATTAGCATACCCAGAAAAGGTGATGGCACCCCACTCCAGTACTCTTGCCTGGAAAATCCTATGGATGGAGGAGCCTGGTGGGCTGCACTCCATGGGGTCGCTGAGAGTCGGATACGACTGAGAGACTTCACTTTCACTTTTCACCTTCATGCACTGGAGAAGGAAATGGCAACCCACTCCAGTATTCTTACCTGGAGAATCCCATGGACAGAGAAGCCTGGCAGGCTACAGTCCATAGGGCCTCACAAAGTCGTGAGGGATGAGTGAAGTGACTTAGCATGCACGGCACACACAAGGAGGGGTAACTAGGCCAGGACAGTTGCACTTGGGCACTCATCAGATTCAGAGCATAGAAACACCCAGTGCTTTTAACTCTGCTCATCCCTTGGCCCTCCTGGTCAGTTTCAGTGGAGGGGACCCATGATCTCCGAGCATGGAGATCTCCCAAGGAAACAAGTGTGGCCACCCTAGGCAGGACTGTAGGTTCCCCTGTTACTCTGGCCGCCATCAATATAGTGGTAGTTCTTACAGTGATACACAATTCCTCAGGTTTCCAAAGTCTCTTTATCTGAGCACTTGCACTTTTCCCTTTGCCTTGAGTACCACCAATGGGGCTTCCCAGGTGGTGCAGTGGTTAAAACAACAACAACAACAAAAACAGGCCTGGCAATGCAGAAGATGCAAGAGATGCGGGTTTGATCCTTGGATCAGGAAGACCCTCAGAGTAGGAAATGGTAACCCACCCCAGTATTCTTGCCTGGAGAATCCCATGGACAGAGGAGACCGGGCTATAGTCCATGGAGTCACAAAGAGTCAGTGTGACTAGAACACACGCGCGTGCGCACACACACACACACACACACACACACACACACCACCAGTAGTGCTAAATAAGGTTTTGTAATTTGATGAACAGTAACTATAAGTGGCATGTGAAACACAATGCTGAGCTAACCTGACGGCCACTGCAGGGCAGCGGGAAGAAAAGAAACGGAAAGAGAAGAGAATTGAGAACAGAAAAAAAGGAAGAAAGGAGATAGAGGGAGCAAGTGGCAAGAGTCCTTGATGACAGGTGTTCGTGGGGGTACACTGCACTCCTCCAGGCTGGCCGGCAGCTGGGGTGTACCAGCCAGCTTGTGTGTATGACTTAACCACCAGCCTTTAAAACAGCCTAACTAGTTGAAGCTCCTGAGGGTTCCAAATACGCCCAGTCACCCCTGGATATCTCTGTCATCCAGCAACACACAGGTTAATGCCTGATACAGGAAAAGACTTTCAAAACTCCAGTACCAGCCACCTAGATGGTAGATATTTGAATAGCACCTTCTCACTTTCCCTAACCAAGCAAATTTTTAAGATCAACACTTGGATACTATTTGTTTACTTAAACGGATCACTCATTTCCATGTTTTGATGGATGTAATCACTAACTTCTAATATCCTGGCTCATTGTTTCAGTATTCCTTTTGCTTACAGGAAAATACCTCTGGCTTAGAAATCCTTCCTCTTCCATTAGTCCCTTTACACCTCCCTGACTGGAACAGTTCTCATAAACAGCAGTATGTCTTAACTGTGGTCCAGAAACAACTTGCAACAGAACCACTTGGTAATGTTGATAACTATTCCGATTCTTGGGTTCTATCTCAGGCTTCTTGAACTAGAAGCTTCAGGGGCATTCCTAAGCAATTTAAAGTTTGAGAAACTTCGAAAGACTAAGACCCAACTTTGATGTTCTCTTAGTTTCTTCTGAGTATATGACATATCCACTGTTGATTGGAACACCTATCCATTTTGGTCATCTTTTTCTTTAGGACCCATTTAAAGTCACAGTAATCTGGAAGACATGTAAGGGACATAGGTTTCCATGGCTGTCCTTGTAACATTTTAATTCAGGCAAAAGTCTGAAAACTTGCAAATTCCAGATCTGACAGAAGAAAACCAGTCTCCAGCACTCTTAATTTTTAAAGAATCCCTGGTTATTAGATGCTGAAAGTAAACAAAAGAATAAAACTACTTGTCTGATTATAGTACTATTTGGAACAATTCAGTTCCTGTACTTCTATCAGGACCAACCAAACTCTCCTGGATCTTTTCTATTCATCATCAATTTTTTTTCCTAGTAATAAAATGTATATCAACCGCAATATAAAATAAAACCATTTCTTCTGTCCCCACCCCTGGCCATCCCTTCCTGCAAACTCCTTCCACTCTCAAGAGACGGTGAGATGGCCTTTGTATATGAAACTCCTGCTTATGTGCAAGGGAAGACCCCAGCTGGGTTCCAGGGTTCGGATTAGAGACCACTGAACTTTTCTGAATAAGAAAATGGAAAGAGTGTTCTCATTTTTCTTTGCCATTAAGAAAGAGGAGTCAAAGAAGTGAGGAAAAGAAAGAAGAAGGTGAGTCACCATGGTGGGGACAGAAGATTGAGTTGCAAAAGTTCCAACTTACACCTCTAGCCATGTGAACTCCTGTCTCCACATACGTTCACTGATGTCTGTCACTCACGCACACTCTTGCCTTCAGTGAGTGGTTCACAGTGAAAATTAAAGGAAAGAGCCAGGGCTTGTGGTATGGAACAGGGTCAGGGCTGCAGTTGCTAAATGATCCCAGTTAGACTCAGGAGCTTAAAGCAAGAAATGACCTTGAGAATTCAGGTCACATGGTTATTCATCTTCTGAGGGGACCATTAAATTTGTCCATGAAACCTAGGCTGGCATTTGGAATGGACTTTATCCAGATTTTTCAGGAGCATGTTAGCAACTTTTATTTCCTACTTTAGCTTTTTCATTTCAAAATCACGTTGACACATGTATTTAGCTATACTTTTTAGTAGCTTAGAATTCAGCCACCTCTTTGAGCTTCATGCCTCCATAAATCTCAGCTTTTCTGCAGGTTTTATTCCCCAGGCTTCACCGTTCCCAAAATAAAGAGATTTGTGGTGATGGTGGAGAGGGATAGAAAAGAATAAGATTTTTAAAAAGGAAACATAGCTTAGAAGATGAGAATGAAGAACAAAGCAAGAAAATAGAAGGGAAGCTGATGGCTGGGGGAGTGGTGGGCTCTCATTTGCAAATCTGAGTGGCAGAGGAATGTTTGTGTTCCTCCAAAATGTACATGAAACCTAATCCTTATTGTGATGATATTTGGAAAACTTTGGGGGTAATTAGGTTAAGAGAGTGAAGCCCTAGTGAATGGGATTAATGCCTTTAAAAAGAGACCCCAGAGAGCTTTCTAGCTCCTTCTGCCATGTAAGGACACAGAGAGAAAACAGCCACCTATGAACCAGGAAGTGGGCCCTCGCCAGACTCTGAATCTGTTGGTGCTTTGATCTTGGACTTTCCATCCTCCAGAATTGTGAGCAATAAATGTCTGTTGTTGCAAAGTCACCAGTTGATGATATTTTTGTAACAGCAGGCTGCACTGCCTACGAAACTATGCTCACTCAGACAGAGGGACTATTAGACAATCACTCAGAGTCAGTAGAGAAAGCAGGCATTCCTAAGTGGTAGATAGAGATCGAGCAGAAGATAGTGATCTAGAAACCTTGCATGCCACTCAGCCAGAGCACGACTAACTCCTCCTCTTGAGGGCTGAGAACTCAAGTCTTCAGAGGAATCAAAGATAGCTTCTTAAAGCGTGAGATTTCCTGCTTGTCAAACTGTTTTTATCTGGTCTACAAAATCTTCTTTAACTGAGAGTAACATGAACGACTGAACTGTATTTTATAGACTTGCCTAAAATTCCTTCCATATAAAACAGCTTTTGAAAGAAAATGGCTGAGGAGCCAGTCGAGGCTATATTGTGTGTGTGGTGTGTGTGTGTGTGTGTGTGTGTGTGTGTGTGTGTGGCCTGCTTACCCCATCTAGATGAACGAGAAGCTAAAGATTGGAGAACAGGAAGAAGTTGGAGGCTAGACCCTTAATAACCGAGAACATGTGATGTATCTCAACTTGTTTAAGGTGACAATTTGGAAGAGAAATAAGAACGATTGCAGGATTTAAAAACAAACCACTGAGAGAGACTCTTTTGGGCATTACTAGAGTAATGCCTAGAAGCTTCTTTCCCCACCTAACAACAGTTGAACAACTTTCACTCTAGATGAGGGGAACAAACACTCAAACACCCCTCGGATCTCTGTGATATTTATCTGCCTTGCCGTTTTACAGGGACAGATTTTTAGCTGCCTGATTGCAGTAATCCAATCACCACAGGGCTTGCTTCAGAAAATCAGATGATCTATCTTATTGCTCTAAGAAAAGAAAACCAAGAAAAGAGAGTGGCGGGTGTTACGTGGCAAGAACTTCCCCGTGCCCCTCTCTACCTCAACAAACCCACTGTGGCCCCTGGAGAAACACCTGCCTGGTTGCCGGGAGGCAACATCTCGCCAAAGAGCTGTTGCGGTGTTCAGGAACACAGCTGCAGAGAGATGCAGACCTCTGTTAACAAATGCAAACAGCTGATTCTACAATGCAAGTTCTTGCTTTGGGGAAAGAAAAACCTCACATGGGTTTTTGTACAGATTGTTTTTTTCGACAACAGATGTCTCATCTTCGGTTACTTTTTCTTGATAGCATCTTTGGGTGTTTTTCTTCTACCTGTGCTTTGCCAGACAACATGAAGTATAATCTGTTTTCTTTAGCAGCAATTTAAATGGAAGAGAAATAGGTTTCTTGCCTACGTATTTACTAGTTGATATAGCAGTTGGATTCTCCAGCGTATGGACCTTTTTTCTTTTTGTTTCTCACATGTCGGAAAAACAATCTATTGCTCTAGATGGTTCTCTGGGCTTTAAAGCCATGCCAGACCATCATGACTGTGCTTCAGTTCACTTTAGTCGCTCAGTCGATTGTGCTTACTCTATTAATAAAAGGATGAAATATTTTCAGGTTTGTTTTTTTTTTTTTACAAAATCAAGTAACTGGATTTCTGCTCCTGAGGCATATTTTGCTCTTCTGGAGCTATTCTTGTGTTATCAAAGTTAATTCATTCTGTTTTGAGTGTAAAACAGACATGCACAAAGAGGTATTTTTTGCATTTGAACTCATCATATTCAAAAATAGTGATTATTGGGAGTTAAAAAAGGAGCCTTCAATGGCAAATGAATATCATGAAATTCTAATTCTTTGAAAAAATAAAAAGAGTTTTCTTTGGCTTGGATTGGAAATTATTTTAGCAGATTATATGAAGCAAGAGATCTCTTGTCCAGTAACCGGACTGAATGTATGTTTGTCCCAATCTTCCTATCTAAGGTTTTTAAAAACTTTTTAAAGTGCAAGCACAATTGAAATTAAGGAAAAGCTTGCAGGTATCTGATTATCAGACTCATATATATTTGTATTTGACTCTTAGTTGTCACTTTATTTTTTACCCCTTCTGTCCTCAAGTAAATTGCAATTTCATTTTATTGCTTTTATCTCTATGGGTTGCATGTTTAACTTTTGCCAGTTTTATTGAAATATAATTGGCATACAGTACTGTGTAGGTTTAAAGAGTCCAACAAAATAATTTGACATATACAGCATGAGAAGATTACCAAAGTAGATTTAATGAACATCCATCATGGAATAAATAAAGATTAAAGAAACAGAAAAATAGTTTTTCCTTGTGATGAGAACTCTTAGGATTTACTCTCTGAACAGCTTTGCATGCTTATTTAAAGAATTAAATACTGTTGACCAAATTTGTTATATATTAAATCATTTTGTATGCATTTCATACTTTAAGAGTAAGTGAGCCAGTCAGTCATTATAAAACAATATATTCATTTATGTTATAAGTGGCCATAACTTTTCTGATCTAGCACATATATTACGTGAATGCTAATATAACGCCAGTTGATTGGGCAATATTTCCATATTTTGCTTTGTAAGTGGCTTTAAAATATGCCAATTTCTGCCCCTTGGTCACAGGAAGAATTATTATATCAGGGTAAGTCATAGCATGTTGCTCCAAACTGGGTTTTACCGAAATTTCTCTTCTCATAATGAGGAAAAGCAACAGTCCGTCTTACAGGCATGGTGACTATCACTGAAAGGAAACTTTTCCTGTGAGTTAAATGATAAGAACGGATAACTGTGTCAAAATTAATATTAAAAGACTAGCTGGTGCTTGAGCCATTAAGAATGAATTTTGATGGCCAAATGGATTTTGATGCCCCAGCAAGAAAACAAGAACTTCAGTATTCTGAGGGGACTTTAAGTGGTGACAGTGACCCTGGAGAGGGGGACTCTGCCTTCCCCAAGAGTCAGCCTGGTGGTCTTTTCCTTTTCCTGGTTCATCTTCCTAGCCAGTATTCAATTCCTCTCTTAGTCTAAATATAAACTGATTGGATGCTAAGGCTTAAAATATGACTGCTTTCAGGGTTTTTAGTCGGTAGAGGTCAGACACTATCAACTGTTTGAGGGAAGCCTCCATCGGGTAGCACCCTCACCCCTTCTTGATTGTGTCCTGAAGACTCCTCAGAATAGGAGACTTGGGGTGGAGGGTGGGGAGTAGGAGGGAGTGGTCATACAAGTGTCCATGCCCGGTGAGCCCAGTCCAGAGGGTCCACAACAAAGCTCTCCGTAGGCACTCAAGATCACATGAGTTTCCTTTCTGCCATCTTGCTGCCTGTCTTGCCAAGGGGTGAACTTCACAAGGTCCCTTTGGAAATACTGCTGACTTCTGGATTATAGCTGAAATACTTAGTGGTATTGAACAATGAGGGAGGGACTTACAGGATGTCTCTCTTCTAATTACCAAATAAAATAGGAAAAATGAAATAGGCAAGATAAATATTCTCCCAAACTCAGTTGCAGCCACTGCACAAAAAAGGAAAATAACTTCATTGAATAAACTTTTAAAGTTAGTGGCTAAGGGAAGAAACAGAAGAGTCTGGTGCCACAGGAGGCAAGTGAGGCTTCCCACTTGTTATGTGCGCTCAGAAGCAAGATGGGATGGTGGTGGTGGTAGGGGAGACAGGTATTCTAGGGAAATCTGTGGATGCTCCCTAATAAACGCCAGGTTGGAGAAGTGGAATGAATAACCTGGGGAAGGTCAAGACAAAGTCTATAGTATGAAGCCCTAAATACCCCAACAGGATTTTCCCAGAGACAGAGCGGGGAATGAGCTGCTGTGGTTGGCCTTGCCTGTGGACACGCTCTAAACAAGATGTCAGAAAATGGAACAGCATTCACGTTCCCTGCAAAGACTGTCCTCAAGACCAGCACAGCTCACCTTCATTTTGCAGGTGAGCTGATTAAAAGCAATACTTAGAACTCAAATCACAGCTCTGAGGGGAAGAAACATTTATCACACTGGATTAAAGTGAGTAGATGCATTTGTCATCCATCAGTCAGATCAAAAGAAGTGGTGACCCCTCCATGTACATGGACCAGAAAATCCCTGAGAACTAAGAGGAATATCATCTCAGAAAATACTTGTGATAGAATGACTGACACAGATACATCTTGGCTAAATTCTAAACCTTAGTAAAGACAGAAATTCCTTTGGGAATCCAGACAGAAAAGCAAGTCATTTTCAAAGAGGGGAGTTCAGGGTGGTTTCATATTTCTCTACTGCAAAATTATATGCCAGGATATAAAAACAAAGACCATGAAGATTGTTTATAATAGTGATAAAGATATTGGATAAAAACACCCAAAGCATGCTGTTATAATACAGCAGGGGATAGGTTATTCAAGAGAACTGGGATTAGACTGAAGAGCTAGTTTACTTTAGAAGAACAAAAGAGGTTTAGACCTTGGAGAGGAAAGACCAAGAATGAGAAGATCATAGTATTTGATTCAGCTTTTTCAGTGTTCTGAAATAGCGAGATGTTTCAGAGGAATTGTCCTGGGATGTTTCTAGGTACCTTGTTCTTAGATTCCAAGCACAAAGCAGTGTAGTAATGCTTGAGGAAATCCTGCTATAAAGGATCCACTCTGCCTCACACTTCTTAAATGTGCTTGATTATTGAATCCCTTTTTCATGCAGTGGTTAGGATCAACACACACTGATATCAAACATTTTCAAATATACAGTCTAATAAGGTGATTTTAAGAGAATACATGTAAAAGGAGACAGAAAGAGAAGAGACACGAGAGTTTCAGAGTCTGTGATGGAAGATCTTGCTCCTCCTAGAAACAAATGACTTGTTGATGAAACTAACCCAAGCACCTTTTGGCTCCAAGTTAGTGCAGAATGGATTAAAGTGATACAAACGGAGAGGGAATGGGTCAGCCACATCATTAGCCCTTTGTTATTGTCCACTGGAATCCTGGCCTTACCCCTTCAGTTGTCAAGATGATGAGGTAATCATTCTCTCTCCCTCTCTCTCTTTTTGTAAAAAAATATTTATTTATTTGACTGCACTGGATTTTAGTTGCGGCATAAGGGATCTTTGATTTTTGTTGCAGAATCTTTTAGTTGTAGTATTTAAACTCACAGTTGTGGCATATGGGATCTAGGTCCCCAGCCAGGGATTGAATTTGGCCCCTTATCATTGGGAGAATGGAGTCTTAGCCACTGAACCACTAGGAAAGTCCCTGAGCTGATCATTTTTAAAACCAACATATGGAAAGATGAGTTTTAGTCTCTCTCTAGCTTTAAAAACAACACCAGAAAAATGGTTGAATTGAATGTTTCCTGATGGGTTTTATTAACCCCTATGTGCACACCTGTAGTCAAGCTAGGGGTCCTTAAGTGTGAGTTCACACTTTGCTGTGAGGCACACACATTGGTGTCTGAGAGGAAGGCCTTTCACTACTAGCTCAGGAACCAAAAGGAACCACAGCAAAGGTTAGTTCAGAGAACATTTTGATATTTGGATTTTTTTTTTTAAGTTTAGGCTTTTGTACCTTCAATGATTCTGGAGAAAAGAAAAGCTATTCATCCCAAGCTCAGAAAAGTAACAGGTTATATTCAAGCTATGGTTACAAGTAAGTAACGGAATAGATCTACAATATGGCTCATTTCGTACAGATATAATATTTATTTTGTATCAAAGCTTCATTCTATTGAGAATAATTCTATTGGAATGGGTTATATAGTTTGTTAAAAGTAATTGTTAAGCTATAGAGAGTATTCAGTATCACAGTAATCCAAGTCTATGCCCCAACCAGTAACACTGAAGAAGCTGAAGTTGAGTGGTTCTATGAAGACCTACGAGACCTTTTAGAACTAACACCTAAAAAGATGTCCTTTTCATTATAGAGGAATGGAATTCAAAAGTAGGAAGTCAAGAAACACCTGGGGTAACAGGCAAATTTGGCCTTGAATATGGAATGAAGCAGGGAAAAGACAAATAGAGTTTTGCCAAGAGAACGTACTGGTCATAGGAGACACCCTCGTCCAACAACACAAGAGAAGACTCTACACATGGACATCACCAGGTGGTCAACACTGAAATCAGATTAATTATATTCTTTGCAGCGAAAGATGGAGAAGCTCTATACAGTCAACAAAAACAAGACCAAGAGCTGACTGTGGCTCAGATCATGAACTCCTCATTGCCAAATTCAGACTTAAATTGAAGAAAGTAGGGAAAACCACTAGACCATTCAGATATGATCTAAATAAAATCCTTTATGATTATACAGTGGAAGTGAGAAATAGATTTAAGGGACTAGATCTGATAGAGTGCTTGATGAACTATGGACGGAGGTTTGTGACATTGTACGGGAGACAGGGATCAAGACCATCCCCATGGAAAAGAAATGCAAAAAAGCAAAATGGCTGTCTGGGGAGGCTTTACAAATAGCTGTGAAAAGAAGAGAAGTGAAAAGCAAAAGAGAAAAGGAAAGATATAAGCATCTGAATGCAGAGTTCCAGAATAGCAAAGAGAGATAAGAAAGCCTTCTTCAGCCATCAATGCAAAGAAATAGAGGAAAACAACAGAATAGGGAAGACTAGAGATCTCTTCAAGAAAATTAGAGATACCAAGGGAACATTTCATGCAAAGATGGGCTTGATAAAGGACAGAAATGGTATGGACCTAACAGAAGCAGAAGATATTAAGAAGAGGTGGCAAGAATACATAGAAGAGCTGTACAAAAAGATCTTCACGACTCAGATAATCATGATGATGTGATCACTCACCTAGAGCCAGACATCCTGGAATGTGAAGTCAAGTGGGCCTTAGAAAGCATCATTACAAACAAAGCTAGTGGAGGTGATGGAATTCCAGTTGAAGTATTTCAAATCCTGAAAGATGATGGTGTGAAAGTGCTGCACTCAATACGCCAGTAAATTTGGAAAACTCAGCAGTGGTCCCAGGACTGGAAAAGGTCAGTTTTCATTCCAATCCCAAAGAAAGGCAATGCCAAAAATGCTCAAACTATAGCACAACTGCTCTCATCTTACATGCTAGTAAAGTAATGCTCAAAATTCTCCAAGCCAGGCTTCAGCAATACGTGAACCGTGAACTTCCAGAAGTTCAAGCTCATTTTCGAAAAGGCAGAGGAACCAGAGATCAAATTGCCGACATCCTCTGGATCATGGAAAAAGCAAGAGAGTTCCAGAAAAACATCTATTTCTGCTTTCTTAACTATGCCAAAGCCTTTGACTGTGTGGATCACAATAAACTGTGGAAAATTCTGAAAAAGATGGGAATACCAGAGCACCTGACCTGCCTCATGAGGAACCTATATTCAGGTCAGGAAGCAACAGTTCGAACTGGACGTGGAACAACAGACTGGTTCCAAATAGGAAAGGAGTACATCAAGGCTGTCTATTGTCACCTTGCTTATTTAACTTCTATGCAGAGTACATCATGAGAAACGCTGGGCTGGAAGAAGCACAAGCTGGAATCAAGATTGCCAGGAGAAATATCAATAACCTCAGACATGCAGATGACACCACCCTTATGGTAGAAAGTGAAGAGGAACAAAAAGTGTCTTGATGAAAGTGAAAGAGAAGAGTGAAAAAGTTGGCTTAAAGCTCAACATTCAGAAAATGAAGATCATGGCATCCAGTCCCATCACTTCATGGGAAATAGATGAGGAAACAGTGGAAACAGTGTCAGACTTTTTTTTTTTTTGGCTCCAAGATCACTGCAGATGGTGATTGCAGCCATGAAATTAAAAGATGCTTACTCCTTGGAAGAAAAGTTATGACCAACCTAGATAGCATATTGAAAAGCAGAGACATTACTTTGCCAACAAAGGTCTGTCTAGTCAAGGCTGTGATTTTTCCAGTAGTCATGTATGGATGTGAGAGTTGGACTGTGAAGAGGGCTGAGCGCCGAAGAATTGATGCTTTTAAACTGTGGTGTTGGAGAAGACTCTTGAGAGTCCCTTGGACTGCAAAGAGATCCAACCAGTCCATCCTAAAGGAGATCAGTCCTGGGTGTTCTTTGGAAGGAATGATGTTAAGGCTGAAACTCCAGTACTTTGGCCACCTCATGCGAAGAGTTGACTCATTGGAAAAGACTCTGATGCTGGGAGGGATTGGCGGCAGGAGGAGAAGGGGACAACAGAGGATGAGATGACTGGATGGTATCACCGACTCAATAGACCTGAGTTTGTGTGAACTCCGGGAGTTGGTGATGGAGAGGGAGGCCTGGTATGCTGCAATTCATGAGGTTGCAAACAGTTGGACACGACTGAGTGACTGAACTGAACTGAACTGATAGAGAGTATGAATACTAAATTCCAACTAGACTTTGGTGGGAAGACAAATTTAAACAACTAACAAGAATATATTATTTCTGTGCTCCAAATAGATAATGTTAAATAGACTGTTCTCTGTCTACATAGATCTTATTTATGGTGTTTGTAGTATTTATGGTGGTATTTATAGCAAAACAAAACCACGACAGTTTTCAACCAAAGGACAGAGAAAAGGAGAAGGATGAAGATTCTGTGGGTTTTATTTATGCTTGATTTATTATTACATAATATCTTATGTTTCAAGAGAGGGAAAGTAGCAGGGAGGGTGATGAACGGGTCACAGGCTCTGAAATCAGAGAGATAGGAGGACTGTGCCCAATGTCCAGGACCAATTTCTCCGCCTAGTCACATTGTTGATTTGGGCAAGTCCCCTAACCTCTCCGAGCTTTAGTTTCCAAGTAGATTTCCCATTTCCATTGGTTTCTTAGGAGGAATAAACAGGGGTAACATGTATCTAATATGTAAGAAGTACTCAATCAATGGTAAGAATTCTTTTTTATTTTTAAGGTTTTTTTTTTTTTGATATGGACCGTTTTTAAAGTTTTTATTAAATTTGTTAGAGTATTGCTTCTGTTTTATGATTTGGCTTTTTGGCCATGAGATATATGGGATTTTAGCTTCCCAAAGAGGGATTGAATCCGTGTCCCCCTGCATTGGAAAGCATAGTCTTAACCCCTGGACCATCAGGGAAGTCCCCTTACTGGCTGATATATTGGACAAAGATGATAAAAGATGGAAGGTAGTTTTGGGAAAGAGGTTTAAGGAATTAAATGTGAACCTGGAAAGGAAGGAATCAGGTAGAAGACTAAGAAAAAAGTTCTAGAGTTTTGAAAACCTACAGAGTTAGATGAAGCTTCAATTAATTTGAATACTATGATACACTTTCAAACTCTGGTATTTTTTTTAACCTTCCTAAATGGAATACTAAACTACTTAGAACAATAGCAGTGGTGGGATTAGGAGTCAGCAAACCCGACTATTAAGAAATTCTCTGTGTTCAGGAAACAAATGTTCATTTTTGTGACACATATACATAGCACTGTTTTGAAGAGCCAAAGTTTGAAAACAATACAAATTGTTATATGAATTAGGCAAGTCATCCATATACCTGAATATTATGCAGCTCAACAGTAACCTCTTATTAAAATGTGTAAAGATAGGCAGCAATTGTATTTTCATTTTAAAAATACAAACAAAGGATCAAAGTAATGCATACTGAATTTTATTTCTTCAGTAAAAGGCAAGAGGATTAATATCTATATTTATATGTGCTTGGGTAAGCATAAAGAAACTTTGGACAAATACAGCAATTAGAAGAGTGGTTTCTATAGAGACCCAGCAAATGGTGGAGACTGACTAAAAGTACTTTTCACTGTATACCATTTTATAGTTGTTGTTTTTGAGCCAGATATAATTTCTCCTTAAAAATATCAGTTAAAAATTAAATGCTTTTTTAAAATTGTGATTGCTGTAAAGGAGTGTTACTCAGAATTAGTTATGAACTGGATTGCTTTATACTGACAACAACTTGATGTCAGCTCAAATAAGACTGAGTTTTGAATTTATGGTTACCTTGGGGAAAGATGGGGGAAAAACCAGCTAGGGAGCTTGGGACTGACATGTATACATTGTGATATTTAAAATAGATAACCAATAAGGACCTACCGTATTAAGACAGGGAACTCTGTTCAATGTTATGGAGCAGCCTGGATGGGAGGGGAGTTTGGGGGAGAATGGAGACACATGTATGTATGGCTGAGTCCCTTTGCCATTCGCCTGTAACTATCACAACATTGCTAATTGACTACACTCCAACATAAAATATTTTTTAAAATATTAAGAATCCTACCTCTCACCAAAAAAAAAAAAAAAAAAATTGAGTTTTGAATTCTGGAAGAGGTGGAAGAAGAGGGAACAGTTTGAAGCTTAATATGTATCAAGGGATCA
The DNA here is from genome assembly GCA_917880005.1 of Nanger dama. NCBI lineage: Eukaryota > Metazoa > Chordata > Mammalia > Artiodactyla > Bovidae > Nanger > Nanger dama. The sequence continues at coordinate 4,212,190 of CAKJTW010000040.1, forward strand.
GAGGGTAGAGCTGGGTTACATTGATGAGAAGATTTAGAATCTTAACTGTGTCATGGGACACTAGAGCAGTGGGGAGGCACATCCGGATGGGGACAGGGTTGCAAGGAGAAGGAGAAAGAGGGCAAGGATCAACTTGGCTTCCTGAGCAATTTGGCTTGAGTCTCTGGGAGCTGTGTTTCACTGAAAATCAGCTCCAGGCTGACCTTACTGGTACTACAGACCAAAAGAGGGCTTCACTGGCATTTTAATAGCGCAACAGCAGACGTCTGAGTACCACCATTCAAACCTGCCAGTGCAGTGGAAATAAAGAGGGCGGACGTGGAAGAAACCTCTCAAGGATTTCTATTTTGCATCAGGACAGTTTTCTTTGACATGAAGTCAGAGCCATAAAATAGTGGTTATGATAGCTCATTTTCACCTGAGGCAGAGAAAAATTAAGACAGGGAATTAGAAAGAGTCCTTTCGAAAATTAAAACAAACAAACAAACATTTCTGAGTTATGTATCAGTATTAGAACTAGTGATCCATTACTCAGAAATGTTTGTTTTGTTTTTTTTTTAATCTTCTAAAGAACCCTTTTTAATTCCCTGTCTTAATTAGAACCAGCACATGATGGATGACACATAAGGACTCGTTCTAGAAAACAGATGATGGGGGGGGCTGGTCATTCTAAACTTGTTTCTATGTGAGTGATTAATGGGGCATTTGATTACTAATCTGTGGTTTGACATAGAGAATATTGATCTCAGGAAAATGACATACTGCAAAATGCTTCTATAGGACCAAAATAAAAAAAACTACATTTATACTCAGAATTACTTTAAATAGATCACGTTCTTGTAAGTAAAAAGATATATCTAGTAGTGGTGTGGTCACTTGTAACCATCCTTTTCCTTTTCTCATGATAAATGACAATTGCACATTCTTTGCCTAAAGCCTTTATCATTTCAAGCATAAGTGAGCTTCTCACATCCCTCAGAGGGTTACCAATCTTTACCAAGTCATTCAGCATCAACTTTTATTGTATGCCATAGCAGGGTGGTAACATCTCTGATAGAAAATTAAACTATTTCCCCAGAAGGAAAATAATGTGTCCCTCTGTCTGGCTTATTATCCTAAAGTACTACTTTATCAATCAGGGATGTTCAGAAAACTTTATGCTGACTGAAAAACAGCAGCTAAAATATAAAATAGTAAGTGCTATTTCACGAGTCCTGTGCCTCTCTTCTTTGAATACTGGACTTAGGAGACACATGATAAATCTGTGGACATTTAAAATCATTTGTAACAAGGTTTCTCAGCCTCTGCACCGTTGACATTTGGGCCTGGATAATTCTTTGTTGGGAGGAGCTGTCCTGTGTTTCGTAGGGTGTTTAGCAGCGGCTCTGGCCTCTACTCGCTGGATGCCAGTAGCACCCTGCAGCCGTGACAGTCAAGCGTCCCCGGGCTCAGCCACTTGACTCGGAGGTTTGCTCACCTTCTAATGCCTTTGTGGTACTAGAGGGAACACACCTCACTCTTAATCCAACAGAAATGAAACCCAACAAAAGAAGTAAAGGAATTGGTCATCATTAAGCAAGACTACCTAGAAATCAAATGGATGTATTCCTCCCCAAGCCCCCAAACCAGCTCCCTCAGGTCACTTCCTTACAGAATACAACTAAGGATTTCAACTCTCTCAGATGTCCCACACCAGAAAAGAGAAACTGCCAAGGAAAAGTCATCATACACACAGGAGTACTGGTGATGGAATCATTCCTTATTACACATTTTTACCCAGAAGCTAGAACACCCTCTGATGGGAAGCAAAACATATAAAATAACAAAGGAGAAGAGAACTCACTGTTTCCAGAAGTGGCTTTTCGGAATTTCGACAGGTCAACGTGGGGTGGTCTGCTGGGTTTTGGTGGAGGGGGTCCCAGGGTAAACAAGGAAGGCAGGGGTTTCTGCTTGGGGGTCGCTGAATTCTTGTCCCCCTTTTCCTTGTCTTGACTTTGGCTCCAGGGCCCTGTTGATGTCAGCTTCGAAGGGGTCTTTGAGAACTTGCCAGGAGGAGCCCCAGAGGCTGACTCTTCCTGAGTAATTTTACTCAGGAAGATGTTCTTAGCAGCGTCCATTTTCCTGTCTTCTCTTTTCTCTTCAGTATTTTTGGGAGGCCTCCGGGAGCCCCTCTGTTTGCAGCAGGTTTCAGAACAACTCCAGGAAAAGGAGATACTGACGTCTCACCTCCGTGCTCTTTATTCTCTGGCTCTTCCCTGGCTGGTTTCAAAGGGCCAGACTTGGCCTTGGCTGCCAGGGGGGCCAGGGGCCCTCTCTGGGGGCCACAGTCTTGGTGGGGCTCTCATCTTCCTGAGGATCCTCTGTATTCATGGGTGGCTTCTGGCCAAAGACAGGTTTGGGGAAGAGGGGTTTGGGGTCCAGATCTTGTGAGGCTGACAGAAACTTGCCTTTTGCCCCAGCCAACTTTGACAAGACTTGTTTTGGTTCATTTTCCAGGGCTGGAGGCATTGACCCCGGCTTGGGGCCTGGTTTTAAGTCATGGTCTTGGTTTACACTGGGAAGCAAAGGTTTAGTCCCAGGAGGCCAGGGAAATGCAGGTTTGGCATCTTCTTTTGGTAAGTTGATGGGCTTGGGGCCTACAGGTTTCAGAAATCCTGCTTTCACCTCGGAGTCTCTGGTGGCCGAGTTAGCCTGTGGTCCAAACCTGGGACTCACTCCCGTTGGCTTTAGAAATGGGGGGCTTGGGCTCCTTGTCAGGCTTTTCCTCAGGAGAAGGTTTCACCCCCAGAGGTGGCTTGGGGGATCCAAACTTGGGCGAGTTGCTCAGTCCTGCAGGAGGGCTCGCATTTCCTTGGTTGTTGAACAAGTTCTTTTTGGCTTGGACTCCTGAAGGGGAGTTTTGTCCTGGGATCTTGAAGGGGCGGCTGTTGATGGAGACCTCCTCCGTGGGGTTGCCCCCCTGTGTTAAACTTCGCCATGAGGGACTTCACATCTGCTTTTCCATCCTGCAAGCACAGGGAAGAAACACTCGCTGAGAGCCTGAAGTCTCACTTGCACAATTTAAAATACTACACTTTAAAGGTTTCCTGGTTTGAGGCCTTCAGCGTCGCTGATTGGTTCACGAGATATTGTAACATTTATCTTCCTCTATGGCAAAATAAGTTGTGAGACACTCTTCAAAGGGGAGGGCAGTGATACACAGACTTCTTTTTGTTGTCTTAGACTGACTTGGTATTTTTTTTTTGTTGTTAAGTCACAACTTCTCTTTCCTTCTTTCCTCTCACTGTTTCTCTAGCTCTCTTGTGGGATTTACTCTGCACTTGGTATTTATCTGTTTTGTTGAACTTGAAAAAAATGTGAAAGTGACTAACAAAAGGCTTCTTCCATATTTTACAGCTGAAGCTCTTAAAGAGAAACTGCATTTCAAAAATGAAAGCAAGCTCTTCTGTAAATTTAGGTTGCATGCTTTATACAGCATAGCCACATTTGACATCTCTGTGGTTTTCGAGCCTGTTCTTGTTCGTATGTATATTTAAGTCCATCTGTTTGCTCACGGGGAGATGTGGCAGAAAAACCCACTCATTTTTATATATAAGCAATAAAGTGAGTTTTGTTCTACTTATCGATACATATTTAGTATAAATGATTCAGCTGGAACTAGACTAGCAGGCTGACTGCACTCGTTTTCAAGGGGTCTAGAGTCTGGGACACTGGAAAGGTGATGAGGAAGGGGCTGGAGACTCTCATTTCCAGAAGCTGGTTTCTCCAGTCTGCTGCTACGGTTTGGTCCCTCTTGTCTAGAATCAGGGTGTTACCTAGGAAAGAGGGCGGGCTGTCTCCTTCTCTGAGACTATAATCCTAAGTAACCTGGAAAAATTCATGGTGGGTTTCCTTTTTTCTCCCAAAAGCTGGGAGTTGAACTTTTGTAGTTCTTTCAGGAAATTGGGAAAAAAAAAAAAAAATCACAGGTAACCATGACAGTTTCCATTTCTGTGCTTTAAAAATTAACCTAGAAAGGTTTTCTTATTTCCCACACTCACCTATCATTACCACACGCCCGAGCATATTTCTTCTCTCAAGGCCCTACTCAGATACCAAGAAACCAGAGATCCTCTCTGGTGGGAAAGAACTGCTTTCTCCTCTTAAGTCATGTAGCACCGAAGGCACTGTGATATACCCCATGTTACTTTCTTTCATAATAAAAAGAGTTGCTGTTTAGTGTGTAAACACATGTGCTTGATTCTGAACCAGGCATGTTATCTATGTTGCCCCATGTCATTCTTTTGAAGGATGGCATTGTTTAATTCCATTTCATAGGAAAGAGGACTGAGGTTGAAACTGCAGGAGGATGTGATGGTAAGAGTATGGGAACTTGGTTGCAATCTTCGTTGATTGACAAGGCCTCAGTGATACAGTCTATACAATGGGGATAATAGCGACTATCTGCCGGAATTGTCATATGTGTTAAAGACGGAGTTTGTGAAGTGCCTCTGTGACCCTCAGCCTGGGCTCAATGAAAGGCAACTACTCTTACTAGAAATGTTAAGTAGCATATTCAAGGGCTCACAGCCAGAAACTGTAAGGCCAGAGATGCAGATTCAGGTCTGTCTTGGGCTACAAAGTCCAGAAACTGTCTCATTTTCCTTTGTATAGAACCCCTGTGGTTCTAATATATTTGGGCAATTGTTCAGGTTGACACTGAGCTGAATTCTGTGAATGGTGATTTTTAAAAGAAATGGTCCTTTCATTAAGAATTTCTCTCTGTACTAACCTATAATATGTGTGTACTTGCAAGATGGGGGTAAGGAACGTAGATAGGAGGAGAAAACCAAGTGGAAGCGGAATTTTCCAGGTTAATTTTACTCCTTTATTACCCTATATCCAAGTTGCTGAGAATATCTTGCTTTCTACCTTGCCTCCTTTGACCATTTGTTTAATCCACATGATTTTCTCAAATCCTCAAGCAATCCCTGGGTGTAACAGGCAGGAAGACCAGAGAACCAGGGAGAATTTGGTTGCTGGAAGAAGGAACAGGTGAAAACAAGTTCTGCCTTTGCCTTCCGAGACTATAGCTATGGAAGACTTTAAATCTTAACACAAAATGCAAAAAGAATTATTAATACAAAAATTTCCTCAGTTTGCTTTCCTCTATTATGGGACTAGTAAAGTCATGTCATAGGGCTGTTAGGAAGATCAAACAAATCAATATCTGTAGGACATTTTAAAGAGTATATAGAACTTGGAAGAGTTTCCTATTTTTACAAAGCAAGTGAAGCCTTGGAAATATATAGTGCACCTCTCTCAGTGCACTGGTGACAGAACAGAAACCAAAGGATTTGAGTGACATCCTTTTTAGTCACAGTTACTTTACATCTGGGATTTTGGCTGGAGTGGGGGTGGAGTTGGGGGAAATCCACAAAACACACTAACCCATTGTCAAACCGCATGCCCTGCTTTTACTTTAAAAATATGGAAGTGGTTGATTTGGAATTGTTATTTAAGTCCCAGGTGCCAATCCAGACCCAGAAGGCAGTGTGACATCAGGGTTAATAGCCCCGGCTCTGAAAGTACTGACTTGGGTTCAAACTTCGATCCGACTACGTACTTATTATGTGACCTAGTAAGTTACTTAACCTTTCTGAAGCTCCATTTTCTTCATCTATAAAATGAGAATTGTAACAGTACCTATTCCTCATTGGGTTTTATTTTTTTTTAAATAAAAGGATTAAATGAGCTAATGCATGTAAATTTTCTTAGACCAAGAACTGCAACATAATATACATTCTATGATTATCTGCCATTGTGATTTTTTTTCTAACGCACTAGCCACGTAACATCATTTTCTCCAAGTGACCAAATTCTGAAGCTACAATCATTAATGTTATGTTCTAATTTTATATCAATGTGACTAAAACCAGCATACTGCTGGGTAACATTGTAAAGTTATAATGTTTGAGTTTGGCTTACCTTCCCACCCTCGCCCTGTGCCCCCAAAACTTTAACTGGTTGTTGAAAGACAAGGAAAGAAAGAGCCACAGATTAGCAACAGCACCTGTGTTTACTAATACTTCCCTGGTGGCTCAGTGGTAAAGAACCTGCCTGCAATGCAGGAGACCCAGGTTCAATCTCTGGGTTGGGAAGATCCCCTGGAGTAGGAAATGGCAACCCATTCCAGTATTCTTGCTTGGCGAATTCCATGGACAGAGGAGCCTGGTGGGCTGTATAGTCCATGGGGTCACAAATAGCTGGACACGACTGAGTGACTAATATGTTCACTTTCTGAATAGCTTGAAATCCACAACTATAAATCTATTAGATGGACTACTTAGGTTTATAAGTTTTGGGTGTTATCACTCTTAGTAAGTTTATTAGCTAAAATTTTCAACACCCAGGTTCACCCTTCATCTTAACAATAATAGTTGAATTTCTTCCTTAATAATAATGATAGAAAGGCAAAAATGGTTAAATTTTTTTTTTACATTCTCCCATATTGATTTCATTGTAGACTGAATATTCATTCCATTTTCTAGGGCTCTTTTTACTTTGAGAAAGTTAAAAGAGGATAAGAACAATGTATTTTATGATAAAGGGAAAAGTAATCCTGCTTTAAAACCTGACTCTCTAAACCCTCCTGCCCCAGGTCTAGGAGGGTCATATACCTAACTTAACAGTACAACACAAGTTTATGCTTATTGTTCTGGAATAATGATTAATAATGCTCCCTTTTATTCTCAGAATTGAATGCTTTAAACAATACATTGCATGGAGAGCTTATTCAACTCTTCTCCAGAGTCAGTCAACCGCTGTTATCAGTTTCTTATGTATATTTCTAAACTATGTCTATATTGATAAAAATGTATATAAATAAACACACATACATCTTTTCTGTCCCTATGTTTTGTACATGTGGGAAGCTCTGCTTTGCACTTTACTTTTTTCCTGTGTTACACACCAGCTCAGCAAGATAAACCATCAGTAGCCATTCTGATTTGTTCCTAAGTGATTCTAGTTGTTAAATACTTTCAGTATCAATTCTGCTTTTTCCCTTAACAATTGATCCATATCAGTGCCTATTATTTACACAGCTTTTTAAAGCCTTACTTTATTTTTTACAACAATTTTAGACTTATGGAAGGATTCAGAAGATAATACAGAGAGTTCTCACATAATTTACATCATTTCTCCTATTATTAACACCTTACATTAGTTTGCAGGACTTTTTAAACTTTTAATGATTTAAGGATCAGGCTTCTGCTTATCCTTAAGAAAAGATATTTCAGAATCTACTGTAGAAGATCTCAGAGTTTAAGATATTTTAAGTAAAACAAACATTTCACCTCAAATTACTCAAAATTTATTTTCAAAGTTATTTGATGTAATTTGTTATTTTTTCCATCTGTTAATATATTTGTGCAGATCTTTCTCCACTTATGACGGGGTTTATCACTGCCGTTAGTTGCTAAATCTTGTGCGGCTCTTCTGCGATCTTATGGACTGTAGCCTGCCAGAATCCTCTGTCCATGGGATTTCCCAGGCAAAGATTCTGGAGTAGGTTGCCATTTTCTTCTCCAGAGGATCTTCCTGACCCAGCAGTCAAACCCATGTCTCCTGCGGCTCTTGCACTGGCAGGCAGATTCCTTACCACTGAGCCACCTGGGAAGCCCTATGATATACCTATGATAGGGTTCCATCCCAATAAATCCATCATAAACCGAAAATACCTAAAGTAGAAAGTGCATATAATTCACCTCACGTAGAGCACATTTTAGGAGAAGGCAATGGCACCCCACTCCAGTATTCTTGCCTGGAAAATCCCATGGACAGAGGAGCCTGGAAGTCTGCAGTCCATGGGGTCTCTGAGGGTCGGACACAACTGAGCAACTTCACTTTCACTTTTCACTTTCATGCATTGGAGAAGGAAATGGCAACCCACTCCAGTGTTCTTGCCTGGAGAATCCCAGGGACGGGGGGAGCCTGGTGGGCTGCCGTCCACGGGGTTGCACAGAGTCAAACACGACTGAAGTGACTTAGCAGCAGCAGCAGAAGAGCACATTTTAGCTTAGCCCAGTCTCCCTTAAAAGTGTGCTCAGAACCTTTACATTAGCTGTTAGTTGCGCTAAAGCATTCAACACAAAACCTATTTTATAATAAAGTGTTGAATATCTCATGGAATTTATTGAATACCATACTGAAGGAAAAACAGGATGGCTGTCTCGGTACAGAGTGGTTGTAAGTGTACTGGTGTTTAACCTTGTTTACCCTCCTGATTGCTCAGCCGACTGGGAGCTCTGAGCATCACCTAAGAGTACAGTACCACATATCATTAGCCTAGAGAAAGATCAAAAATCAAAATTTGGTTTCTGCTAGATGCATCATTATAATGTTCAACAATTTTAAATTGAACTATTTTAATTCAAGTAATGTCTGTACAATGTTTAGCCAAAACTACTACCCATTGCGCTATAATTACATAGATGTAGAAATGCTCTTGATAGCAGTGAATTTCCTTTAGACCTCATATTTTCCCCTTCCTGAGAATTATACATCTTCACTGATATAAACTTAACATGTTTTCCACAGTCCCTGGGAAGATGCAAAAATACTTTAGCTACATCCTCTGAACTTCTAGTTAACAACTCCAGATTCCTGAAAATCTTTTTGCTTTTAGCAACTTACATAAAGGCAGTGAATCGAGTATATATACTTAAACAAAGACTGAGGTAGCATTTAGGACAGACATCAAGAAATTACATATCAAGAACATGTTTTCTTTTGTAGTTAGTTCATCTACATATTTTCATATGGAAAAATTAGTAATACCCCATCACTGTTATTGGTAACTGGATTTTGCTTGATTTTAAATATGTCTTGGATATTAGATTAATCCAGTGGTTCTCAAATTGGGGCAGTTTTTGCAATGTCTGCAAACGCCTTTGATTGAAATGGCTGACTGAGATAGTGCTCTTGACAGCTCATGAATAGAGGCCAGAGCTGCTGTTAACCCTCCTACAATACCCAGGACTGACTCCTATCAGTCCCAACAGTGCTGAGACTGAGAAGCTTTGAGCTAATCCTCTTACTCCTGGATTATTAGAAACATCTTACCAGAAAGCCTGTTTTTAATTTTTATAATGCAATACACTCTAAAACCTACAAAAAACTGTAGAGAAACTAAATAATACAAGAGACCATCACTAGATTGTTTTCAAAGTTCCTTGTCTTTCAAGTCTCATTTTTGTAAAGTTTCACTTGTAAAACACAGACGAAATAAAACACCCACAAATCTTGGGTAACTAATAGATTTAAAATAATTTTGAAGATTTCTTGCTGATGCAGTGGATAAGAATCCGCCTGTCCCTTGTGCCAGGGGACACAGGTTCGATCCCTGGTTTGAGAAGATTCCACATGCCACAGAGCAACGAAACCTTGAGCCGCAGCTACTGAGCCGCATGCTGCAGCTACTGGAGCCCGAGTGCCTAGAGCCTGTGCTTCTCAACAAGAGAAGCCACTGCAATGAGAGCCCGTGCACTGCAACTGGAGAGTAGCCTCTGGTCACCACGACTAGAGATAGCCTGCACAGAGCATCCAAGACCCAGCGCAGCCAATAAACAATACAACATAAAATAACTGTGAGCTTGGTTTTGCTTCCTTAAGATGTGGTAGTATCATTTTTGTAATTAACTCATGAGGAAAATGAACCCCTATTATGGATATTCTTATTCTTTTCTAAATGGAGACCATGGAATAAGAGAAGAAAATGATTCTACTTGATCACATATAATGCGTTTAATCATGAGGAAAGTTGGCAAATAACAATAGTTTATTCAAATCTTTCTCTATGTCTCTGATTCTTTGTTCTCTCTTTAATCTCTGATCAATTTTACCATGCATTGCTTTAATTTTTTATTGCTATGTTGAGATAAGATATCATTGCTCAAATATGGTCTGAATTGTTGGTTCTACCTGTGGAACAAAATTAGTTTCTACCACGGTCACTATTGCCCAGAACAGAACCCCATATAGAGTGACATCAGAGGATAGTATGAGGCTGAGAGGAGATGCATATGTAATGGGAAAATATTCCAGGAAGTCAGCCTTACTCCTGCCCAGTAAGAGGGAAGGAGGCAGATGAAGGGTGGTGCACCGCACGGGAGAGCCCAGCTCCTGCCGAAGTGATGGCTCATGTTGTTCAAATTTAGGATCCACTCAGCCCAGGACTGACTAGAAGCAGAGCAAAAAGACTGAAAAGATAGCACATTCTTCTATAAGCCAGATAAATTTTCCACCCCGAGGTAAGAATAGGCTGGTGAAAATTTGGATTAAACTCACGCAATTCAAACTTTCATAGAACACTAGTAGTATTTATCCCCACTGATTGCTTAAAGAAAATAAAAATATATTCTTCATGACCAAGCCAAGCCCTCCCAAACTCACACACACACACACACACACACACACACACACACACACACACAGAGATAAGTTGTTTTTTCTCTTTAAAGAGACTTGATCTGCTACACCTAGTAAACTTGGAAAAGAGATTTTTTTTTGGGGGTGCAGTTATTTTAGTCTGAAAATAAAATGTCTTTAAACTTCTTTTGTTAGAAATTATATAATAAAATGACTTTCATTGTTTTTGATTGTCAAGATAGAGTTCACGGCAGCTGACTAAAAATACAGTACTTATGACCCAGCTTCTCCAGATGGCAGCTAGCAAGTTCCACAATAGACATTGAAACTGAAGTCAAGTCTTTTCATCTCTGTTAACACTGTCTAAATATTTAGATGAATCATAATTTATGTATTTATGTGTGTACTCTGTTTCCTTAAGGATTTGAAAAATCAGGGACCTGTTTTTTTCCGTCAAGAATGTTCCCCCTCGGCCACTCCCCACCCAAATAAGCACTCCCATATTTCCTGACACGTATCTTTTCATAATTGCTAATTTTAATTTATTTTTATTTAAATCTTTAAAATATTTTTACAATGTTGTGTGGAAAAGTGAAACTTTAAGTCACTCAGTCGTGTTTAACTCTGTGTGTCCCCACGGACTGTAGCCCACTAGGCTCCTCTGTCCACGAGATTGTCCATGCAAGAATATGGAGTGGGTAGCCATTCCCACTCCAGGGAATCTTCCTGACCCAGGGATCAGACTCAGGTCTCCTGCAATGCCAGAAGATTCTTTACCATCTGAGCCACCAGGGAAGGACCTAATGTTGTCTTGGTTTCTGCCACACAACAACACAAATCAGCCATAATTATATATACATAAACATACTGGCTGATGGGCTCAATTTGTTTGACTTTCTCCATCATTGATCAGACAGATGATAGTAGGAGAAACGATTTTCTTAGCTTCTTAAGGAGTGTTGAACCCAGCCATGAATCTATTCTCAAAACCTCCCTGCCTACTTCATGGCAAATGGGCTGTTATGGATTCCAGCTGGCTGAGCCTCTGAGGCTGAAGGGAGCATCAGCCCCTCTTTAACAGGATGTGGGAACGTGCCTCTCACCACAAACTGAGTTCCTGGGGCAGGAGAGGGCTGCTACAGGCTGGTCGAAGCCCAGGGAGGAGGGGCTGGCGGTGGAAGAAGCGCTGGCAGCCCCCACTGTGACAACCCCTTGCATTTTGGTCAGCGACTTGAGAAGGTGGAGAGGGAACGGTAGCTGACCCACCTCAGCCTCGTGTTGTGAGGTATAACGTAGTAAGAAGAAAACAGCTGGCACGAGTGCGGTCTCTGGCAGCTGTGTGTGTGCCTGGCTTCCCTCCGGAGGCTAGACTGAGCAGCACCTTGGCAGTAAACCTCTATAGCTGCGCTGTGCGTCATCACGCCCTCTTCCGTGATCCAGGCGCCTGCTGCTCTGCACTCGTTCCTGGTTCCCACTGGGCTCTCCCTTCTGGGTTGAACTGAAGTAGACGAAGCCAGGTCACTCAGCCACTGGTCAAGTTTAGCCGGCGAAGGCCCATCTCCCAAGTGCTGAGTCACCTTGAACTCTCCAGGTATACTGATCGGTTCGGCATTTGTGTTCCCTTTGTCCTGAAAGATCAGGTCTGAAAATCACCATCACTTTACAAATTAGAACCTTCAAACATGTTCCTGGCTATCTGATCAAATAGCTCCTGCATAAAGTACAATTTTGTCTTTGGCATGGCCTCTGATGGCTTAACCATTAACGGATGAGGAAATTAAATATGCCTCTTTAAGTATTTCTGAAGTGTGTTCTGTAAATTTTTGACTTCTTGATGTTAGTGGAATGCTGATAGGATGTTGATAATAAACAGTTCTGAAACCATGGGTTTTTGTTATTGTTTCATACAGTTTCTACAGCAAATTTAGCCAACATTTGCTTAGGATATAATTCATTTCAGTTTAGTCACTCAGTCATATCCAACTCATTGTGACCCCCACACACTGCAGCAGCCAGGCTTCCCTGTCCATCACCAACTCCCGGAGCTTACTCAAACTCATGTCCATTGAGTCAGTGATGCCATCCAACTATCTCATCCTCTGTCGTCCCCTTCTCCTCTTGCCTTCAATCTTTCCCAGCATCAGGGTCTTTTCAAATGAGTCAGTTTTTCACATCAGGTGGGCAAAGTATTGGAGTTTCAGCTTCAGCATCAGTCCTTCCAATGAATATCCAGGACTGATTTCCTTTAGGATGGACTGGTTGGATCTCCTTGCAGTCCAAGGGACTCTCAAGAGTCTTCTCTAACACCACAGTTCAAAAGCATCAATACTTCAGCACTCAGCTTTCTTTATAGTCCAACTCTCATATCCATACATGACTATTGCAAAAACCATAGCTAGATGGACCTTTGTTGGCAAACTAATGTCTCTGCTTTTTAATATGATGTCTAGGTTGGTCATAACTTTTCTTCCAAGGAGCAAGCATCTTTTAATTTCATGGCTGCAGTCGCCATCTGCAGTAATTTCGGAGCCCCTCAAAATAAAGTCTGCCACTGTTTCCTCATCTATTTGCCATGAAGTGATGGGACCAGATGCTATGAACTTAGTTTTCTGAATGTTGAGCTTTAAGCCAATTTTTTCACTCTCCTCTTTCACCTTCATCAAGAGGCTCTTTAGTTCTTCACTTTCTGCCATATGTGTGGTGTCATCTGCATATCTGAGGTGATTGATATTTCTCCCAGCAATCTTGATTCAGTGTGTGCTTCATCTAGCCTGGCATTTCAAATGATGTACTCACCATATAAATTAAATAAGCAGGGTGACAATATACAGCATTGACTTACTCCTGTCTTGATTAAGAACCAGTCTGTTGTTCCACGTCCAGTTCTAACTGTTACTTAATAACAAAGCCTTTGTTGTGTGGATCACAACAAACTGTGGAAAATTCTTAAAGCGGTGGAAATACAAGACCACCTGATCTCCCTATTGGCCTGCATACAGATTTCTCAGGAGGCAGGTCAGGTGGTGGTATTTCCATCTCTTTAAGAATTTTTCACAGTTTCTTGTGATCCACACAACAAAGGCTTTGGTGTAGTCAATAAAACAAAAGCAGATAATTCACTTAGCCTGCATTAACTATATGAAATCAGAGGGTAATCTCTGAGGAATTTACATTTTGTCTAATGAACTTACAGATAACTAAAATGTTTTTATAGATCTCTTTCTAGGGACTTATTTAGATCTTAGGATAATATTTAATGTCCACATGGTAATACAACATAAGTCATTTCATTTTTCTGTGTCTCCAAGTGTCACCCCAAAGAAATCTTATTTTAATCCACTCTTTTTAATGCCTATTCTATTTTCATATAAAAAAGAGTATGACCCAGCAAAAGAGAACACACTTTGCCAAACACATGAAATTTGAAATAAAACATTCTTGATGGCTGAGAAAGATACTCCTTGGCATAGGAAAAACAGGACAGAAACGTTCTGTTCTTTTTTTTCTTAGCCCCCACATCCCTCTCAACACACGTAAACACACGTTGACACCAAGCCTGGCAGTTCCTTTCTGCCCTTGACGGGAAGTTAGAAACCGAAAGGGTAAGCTCTACATGGAGTGGGTGGGGGTGGGGAGAGGAGGCCATCTGTGGGGTTTTCTAGAGACTTCCTTCCCAGCATTGAGAAGTTCTGTGTGATAAGAACCACTTAGAAGAGGAAGATTTCAACAGGTCCATCAAGACAGAGAGCAGCTAGCTGCTGATCAGTAAGGGAGCCAGACGGGGGGGTAGGGGATGGGGAAACAAAACCAAAACTAGACATTAGAAATGGAAGGTTATGGGAGAATCCCATCCATCCACAGAGAGATGGATGTTTTTGAAACCTCACTTTACAGAATATGTGGAATCCTTCCCCCATACCTCTTTCTCAACCCATTTCTGTTCCATTTCTTTTGAACTTGGAAGAAAATGCACTCACTATTTCTTAATCAGGATTAAGTAATATAACCACTCCACAGTCCTGACCTCACTTGTTTTCCTCTCCTGGAAGTCACAGCAGCAAGACTCTGCCATGAAATGAGCAATTTCTCTCATCTTTGTTGTCATGGGCTCTTTACTGTCGGTTGCACCTTTTCTCATTAAAACTGTGATGTTCTCAATTTCAACCTTTTCATGGTATATATCCTGCTCTTAACACCTAGCCACTCTCTTTTCTCAGGCACCCTCAATTTTCCAAGGTGCTACATGACTTCAGCTGCTCTGGGTTTTCACATACCCACTCATTTGATGCATATTTTCTCCAGAGGGTCCCCGTGATTCCTTGCTAATGCATTAGTTCTGGTATGTGGCACTTTGCCACTATCTAGTTCAAAATCTGTGCTTTACTAAGATTACTTATTTAGGGTACAGATGATCTCAATATTTTTCTTTGTTTGCTTGTATATACAGCAAAAAACATTCTGGAGTTTGGTATTTTATACCCATTACTAAATCTATTATTAGAACTAATAACACTTAAAAATTCCACGTGTAATATCTCATTTGATCCTCCCAAAGCCTGGGAAATTCTTCTTGCTACAGAAAGGTATACGGAGTTCAAGCACATGGTAGAACGGAGATCCAAACCCAGATTTTCTATGTCTCATGTTCTCCTTACATCATAGAATCATGACTTTCTTTCCCTCTTGTGTAGTTTGTATTTAGAGTTTAGAATCTCAGCTCACATACAGGACTTTTTGCTTCTTTTTCTAATCCAAAAAATTTCCCACTAGACCCTAGTAATTTACCTTCAGTTCAAGAACCCCTCATCATTGCAGATGATGTGTTAACATCTGTTCTATCAATACCCTGACATGAACAACGAGACAGAATGTGACACTGGGGATGTAGGTCCCCGGCCAGAATGTTCTGACTGGTTTTGCAACATCACAGGTCACCTGGAAAGGGGAAACAGCTAAGAGAAGACAAACAATGCTGCCTGCTTTTTTTTGATGTTTGGTCTGTCTGGTGAAGGAGTCCGGGTTTAAGTAGATGACTATATTAGATCTCTTTCCCCTCAAAGAGCTGTTCTCTACAGTCAGTGACGTGAGTCCTGTAACTCGGTTTAGGGGTCTGGAGCACCATTCTGGTTTATCCATTGTCTTCTGGGGCTAGTGTCGATTGTTCAGCTGACTGAAACTTCAAGTTTACTACCAGAGGGAAGTTGAAGAAGGATGTGAACCAATATAAAAAAATTGCTTTTATATTTTCACACAGTGAGATACTTTTTTCTTTTTATCTAAGTTACAGTGATTGAAAGAGCAAAATCAAAATGACTCCATCCCTCACATCATACACAAAAATAAATTCAAAATGGCTTGAAGACTTAAATATAAGATGAAAAGTAAGAAAAGTGTTAGTTGCTTAGTTGTGTCCGGCCCATTGTGACCCTATGGACTGTAGCCTGCCAGATTCCTCTGTCCATGGAATTCTCTAGGCAAGAATGCTGACGTGAGTAGCCATTCCTTTCTCCAGGAGATCTTTCAAACACAGGAATGGAATCTGCATCTCCTGCATTGGCAGGCAGATTCTTTACCACTGAGCCACCAGGGAAACCCTCCAAAATATACAGACAGTTCACACAACTCAAAAAAAACCAACCAAAAATCAAAAAAACCAATCAAAAGACCTAAATAGACATTTCTCCAAAGAAGACATACAGATGGCCAACAGGTACATGAAAAGGTGCTCAAGATCACTATTAGAGAAATACAAATCCAAACTACAATGAGGTATCACTTCATACCTGCTGAAATGACCGTCATTAAAAAGTTTACAAATAATAAAT
Organism: Nanger dama; assembly: GCA_917880005.1. Lineage (NCBI taxonomy): Eukaryota > Metazoa > Chordata > Mammalia > Artiodactyla > Bovidae > Nanger > Nanger dama. Next base: position 4,228,425 of record CAKJTW010000040.1, read on the forward strand.
ACTGGAGTGGATGGGAGAAAAGGAATCCTCCCACAGGGTTGGTGGGAATGTACTTTGGTGCAGTCAATATGAAGAACAGTGTGGAGGTTTCTTAAAAAGCTAAAAATAGAATTACCATATGATCCTCCAAATTCAGACCTGGGCAAATATCTGGAAAAGATGACAACTCTTAATTTGAAAAGATACAAGCACCTCGGTGTTCACTGCAGTGCTGTTTATAATAGGCAAGATGTGGAAGCAAGCTGAGCGCCCATTAACAGATGAATGGATAAAGAAGATGTGATATATATATATATAGCTATATCTATATATATCGATATATATATACATTCCAATATATATGCAATGGAATATAGCTTAGCCATAAAAAAGAATAAAATAATGCCATTTGTAGCAACACGGATGGACCTAGAGATTCTTATACTGAGTGAGGTCAGTCAAACATCATACGATAGTGCCTATAGGTGGAATCTAAAAAATAATGAAAATGAACTTATAGAACAGAAACAAATGAATATAGAAAACAAATTCATGGTTACCAAAGGAGAAAGAGGGAAAAGATAAATTAAGAGTACAGGCTCTCCTGGTGGCTCAGTGGTAAAGAATCTGTCTGTTAATGCAAGAGAGGGGGTTTGATCCCTGGATCAGGAAGATCCCCTGGAGAAGAAAATGGCAACCCACTCCAGTATTCCTGCCTGGGAAATCCCATGGACAGAGGAACCTGGTGGGCTACAGTCCACAGGGTCACAAAATAGTTGGACATGACTTTGCAAGCAAGCACAACAACAATGGGATTAACAGATACACACTACTATGTACAAAACAGATAAACAATAAGGCTTTACTGTAGAGCACAGGGCACTATATCCAATGTCTTATAATAAACTGTAATAAAAAGTTATATATTTATATGTACATATATATATATCAGAATCAAGTTGCTGTACACCTGAAGCTAACACAGTATTGTAAATCAAGTATACTTCAATTAAAAAAAGAAAATGTCTCTAAAGGGAGGAAATAATATCAAGCTTATATGTAAACATCTTACTGCTCAGATGAAATTTCGACTCAAATTTTTTTTAACTTCTAGAATATTTTAAATGACACATGTAAGTGTGACTAACACGTAACAGTGGACCAGTGTCAAGTTTCTAATATGAATAAAACCAAAAATGACTTGAGAAGTATAAGCACACTTGTCACTGACTAAAGTTATTTTTTGACTGATGAAGTAAATACAGATATTTTGAATGGTCTACTTTGAGGTTAAGACAAGGAAAGAGGCACAGGGTGTGGTGGAATCACCCTGGGGATTTTTTTCAAGCTGCACATGCTAAATGTCCCAATGCATCCTGTTTTGTTTCTTCAAAGATTTCTTTATGGAGAATGACCAGCCCAGCCAGTACAAATGGGAAGGTGTGACATCACCCGGTGTATTTGGGTACAAAAATGATTCAAAACCATTGGGACCTTGGATCTCTCTTGCTCTTATCCTCGCATGTTTATTGAGTTGCCGAAATTCAGTGGCAAGGATTAGAATGTCTTTGGGGGCTACCGTGATTCAGCATGGGTTTCCCTGGTAGCCCAGATGGGAAAGTAACTGCCTACAACGCAGAAAACCTGGGTTTGATCCCTGGGTCAGGAAGATCCCCTGAAGAAGGGAATGGCAACCCACTCCAGTGTTCTTGCCTGGAGAATTCCAGGGACAGAAGAGCCTGGTGGGCTAGAGTCCATGGGCTTGCAAAGAGTCGCACAAGACTGAGTGACTTTCCCTTTTTTTTCACTGATTCAGCATGGGTGAACGGAACTGAGGTACAGAGGCTGACTGCTTGTCTTTTTAAATTTCTGCCCTGTCTTCTCTACTCAACTGAGTCGTTTCAATGGTAGCAACCTCAAAATATATGTCCATGTCGCAGAACCTGTGCACGTGACCTTATGTGAAACAGAGGGTTTTGTATAATTAGGATCAAATGAGGAGATCATCCTGATTTACCAGGTGGCACTAAATCCAAGGACTAGTGTCCGTGTAAGATAAGATACAAAGGAGGAAAAGACCAGAGAGGATGAGGATGCCATGTGAAGGAGGAGGCAGGCTTGGAGTGATGCAGCCACAGGCCAAAGAATGCTGGAGGCTGCCAGAACTTGTGTGTGTGAGTGTGTGTGTTGCTCAGTCGTGTCTGACACTGTGCCACTCCGCTACTCCCACGAACTGTAGCCTGCCAGGCTCCTCTGTACATGGAATTCTCTAGGCAAGAATCGGAGAAGGCAGTGGCATCCCACTCCAGTACTCTTGCCTGGAAAATTCCATGGACGGAAGAGCCTGGTAGGCTATAATCCATGGGGTCGTGAAGAGTCGGACACGACTGAGCAACCTCACTTTCACTTTTCACTTTCATGCATTGGAGAAGGAAATGGCAACCCACTCTAGTGTTCTTGCCTGGAGAATCCCAGGGACGGCGGAGCCTGGTGGGCTGCCATCTATGGGGTCGCACAGAGTCGGACATGACTGAGGCGACTGAGCAGCAGCAGGCAAGAATACTGGAGTGGGTAGCCATTCCCTTCTCCAGGGGATCTTCCTGACCCAGGGATCGAATTCTGGTCTTCTGTACTGTGGGCAGATTCTTTATCATCTGAGCCACTAGGGAAGCCCCAGAAGTTGCCAGAAGTTGGAAAAGGCAAAAACTGGATTTTCTTCTAGAGCCTTTGGGGACAATGTAGCCTTGTGGACACCCTTGATTTTAAGACTTCAGCCTCCAAAACTCTAAGAGAATAAATGTTGTTGGTCATCACCTAGTCTGTGATTTGTTATAGGATCCACAAGGAATTAATACACCAACCCTCGCAAAGATCCAGGATGCCTTTGTTCTGATTACTCTAAATGTCTGAGCACCTGCGTGGGTGCTGTTTCGGATGAAGGGCAGGAAGCATTGTTTCATAATTATCTTTTCTGGGCTACCATAGTTATCATCTCAGAGCAAGGTGTCTCTAGTGGAATGGTCCCTGGCTTGGAACAACAGAATAGAGAATTATTAATACTTATATGCAGTAGGTGAGTTTCAGTGGCATTTGCAGGCTCTTGGAAGCAAGATCAGATACTAGTTTAATCAACATGGGTGGCACAGACTTAGCAACACTACTAATAAGGTATATGTTGAATTTGTACAGCTCAAAAGTTTTGTGGGTTTCCTATCATGTTACGGAGGCTAGTTAGCAGAGATAAAAAAACAAAATAAAACACGTTCTGAACTCTTCAAATGTATGAGAAATCCTAGACCAGCTTCTGACAGGGGAATATTCTTCAGTTTCTAGGACTTTCCATTGGGTTCTAATCCTGACCAAATATATACTTGGTCTATTCCTTGTGACTGATACAGTGAAAACTGTATCAGTAGTTGTAACTATAGTTGCTGGCTATTTCTCATCCGCCAGCAGCTGTAGAAATAAATGCCTGGGACACACTTGACTCTGGGCTTTGGTAAAAGAAAGATCAAAATGAACCTTAAAGGTGGGCCAGTTTTAATGGGAAGACTTGCCTTAGATTTACAGTGTTTGAGAAAGAAAAAATAACCTTAATGATCAATGAATTCAAGCTCTTCATTTTGCAGGAAAGGAAACAGGATATGTGATCTACCCAAGGTCACACAGCTACTTTCTGGCAGAACCAGAATCTGGTTGTCCCGTTTGCTCAACCATTGGGCCCACTGTTCTGCACCACCTGACCTTTGAGAGAGCAGTTTCTGCAGCATCTTCCTCTTAAAAACAGTCATGACAACAGATAATGCTATGGATTGCCTTCTTTGCTAGGAGCTCATAATAAACCACAAAGAAGTTATTGTTATCCCCATTTTACAGACAAAGAAACCAAGGCATGGGGCAGTTCAGTAATTCACTCAAGGTCCATAGCCGGTGAATGGCAGAGGCCCCATTCAAACTCATTTCTTGATTCTGGAACCATGGTCTTAACCAAAACCCCTGGGACTACAGTTTTAACTTTGCCAGTGAACCACAGTTTTCCACATTTTCACCCAGAAGCAGCTGCTACTAACGCCTCAGACCAATGAAAGATCTTGTCTACTTCCCCAGATTTTCTCTCCTTCTCTTTTTCTCCCTCACCCCACCCCACTTCTCTCCTTAACATGGGATTCCAATAGTAGAAAGAAAACATGATTTTTAAGGGACAGTAAGGCTAGAGGGCTTCCCTGGTGGCTCCGCGGTAAAGAATCTGCTTGCCATGAGGGAGACCTGGGTTCGATACCTGGGTCCTGCCCCTGCAGGAGGGCATGGCAACCCACTCCAGTATTCTTGCCTGGAGAGTCCCCAAAGACAGAGGAGCCTGGCGGGCTACAATCCATCTGGTCGCACAGAGTCAGACGTGACTAAGCAGAAGCAGCAGCAACAAGGCGAGAACAAGCTTCAGGGCAATCGCTTGCACGTATTTAGCCTTTGCGCCACTAGGTGGCGGTGTGACTACTCAATGAGGCTGCTTTTAGAATGCCGGAGCTTTTAGAATTTACCCCCACACAAGCTTTACTAAATGCTGAGTCTAGAGCAGGGGCCTCTGGATTCCTGCAGGAGCTGGGAAGCCTTTGAAGTGAGCTGGTAGTTAAATGGATGGAAATAACAAGCAGAAAGCACGGATTTGAACTTTTAAAATAATTTTCCAAGATAAATGGAGTCCTTCCCAGACATTTCTGTTTGAAACAGAAGCCTAACTTCTTCAGTGTGTCCCATGAATTTACACTAAAATTCCATTGATATTCATGATCATCTGTAATGGAAGCTTTTCAAAGATATAGTTTTATTGAAAGGAACCATCTAGTCCTCCTGCCCCTCATTTATCATTAATTTCTAGGAGCATCAGAATATCTAAAGTTTGTGTCCTGCCTGGTATATACATGTTTTGATCAACCTAAAATCCTTCCCAACAGTCTCTCAGCCTGTACATAAAAGCAAAAGCATGATTTTGCCTTATGTTCATAAACCCATCTATTTTTCTACACAGAGTAATCTCTAATGTCAAAATATTAAAAGCAGCACATATTAGTGATCTTTAATAATATTTATTACTATTAATTTTAATACCCAATAAGTATGTATAATTTTATATTCACAACAAACCTAGGAGGTAAGTACTATTATATTCTCATTGTTTTAGCGGAGGAAACTGAGGCACAGAGAGGTTAGGCAACTGGCCCAGAGTCATGCAGTTGGTAGGAGGCAGAGTAAGAGGTCCATTTTAATTACCTCATTGTAAGTTTAGTTAAAGGGGGTGGGGAAAAAGCACTGTGATATTTTCATGAGAGACCCCAATTCATACAAGAGGGCCGAAGGCACCAACTAAATTTTGGATTTCCTCAGGTGACCTGTAGCCCTTGTCATTGGCCCCACTTTGCCAGAATTCCTTTTGAGAAGGCAGGGTTGATGGTGGAATAGCCCCCTTTCCCTAGACTGTGTAGGAATTACACATAAATCCCCACTTCCTGTCAGCTCTTAAGCTTTGGGGAAAAAATGAAATTTGCTCTTCATCAAAAGTGTAAGACAAAAAAAAAAAAAAAGTGTAAGACCAGGCTTGTCAGGAGCCAAGACTGACATCAATCCTCTGTGCTCAATTAGGACTGTGGTTCCAGTTTTGCTGCAAGACTTCATTTAATGCTAGCAACAGCAGATGCTGGAAGAGCCATGTGTGAGAAGCCCCGTCTAGAGCAAATGACAGACACATTTTTATCTGCTTATCACCCTCTGGCTACAATGAAACTGAGCTGTGTTGTCTGATGGCCACCTCTTCTGCTGTTTGCCAACAAAACATGCCTTTCTGTCAATGATTCCAGCCAGCACAATCTGTGCTGCCAGAATTTGGAGGCGGTAATTTTCCTGCTGGAAAAAAAAAAAAATCCCATGTTGATTTGAAAGAGGAAACCTGGGCAGAGCTGTTACCTGACTCCTGCAGAATGAAGTGGGAGGGTAGTCTCATTGAGGAGTTCTTCCAGGGGCCAGGGACTGGACCACTCCTCACTCTGGGCTGTTGTGTCTGTTCAGGAAGGAGAGCCCAAGCCCTGTGGCACTTTCTGAGCCCTGGCAAGGAGACGTCCAGGGGAACGGTTGAGTGATCCACACTTCCCCCCACCCCACCCCACCAGGCTGATTTAGACAAGAAAAGTCCTCTTATGCCCTCAGGATATTGAGTAAGAAGGAGGAGGAAGAGGGGAACTAAAAGTGTCTACTCAGCCTGAAGGCTTCTGCTGACATTCCCACCAAGCATGTGATATTTAAAAGGGTGAAACCAAGTCAAGGCTCTCCTGCTGCCCCTATGGCTGTCAAAGGGAGGAACCTGGAAGGCCTTTGGTTCTGTAACCTCCTTGCACTCCCGGGATTGTCCGCCTGCAGTGGAAGTCAAGGACGGGGAGCTGTGATTAGGAAGGTCCTCCCCTAACATTTGGGACCCAATTGCATCTGTGGTTGGGAGGTGAAGTGGGCTGCTTGACTCTAGGAAGCTAAGGGAGTGAAGCAGGTAGAAAACCCAGCAGATTCACTCGTCTGCTCTTGGCTAGAGTTTTTTTCAAGCTCTGGAGAAAATGGGGTCTTAAAATGACAGTCTATGTTAAGAGACTATCATTGGCACAAAATGGGATTATAAGAAATGGTAGCTATTAATCTCCCTTATCTTCCATTCATTCATTCATTCATCACTCATCCACATTAAGCATCTACTCTGTGGACCAAGCACTGTGCTAACCTCGAAAAGTGAATGAGGCAAATCTCTTCCTCCAAGTGGTTTATAATCTTGTAGAGTTCATGCTGGGAATGGGCACTTTTCTGCTTAAATAATTTTTTTTTCTTCCATAAGCTTGACACACTTTGTGTGCCCAATCTGACTTATGACCTGTTTTACAGAGCCTCAAACTAAGAATGGGTTTCACATTTTTAAAGAGTTGTAAGAAAAACAAAAAAGAAGAACAACAATAACCCATGACAATGACTGTGAGTGAGTGAGTGATAAGTTGCTCAGTCGTGTCTGACTTTGCAGCCCTATGGACGGTAGCCCACCAGTCTCCTCTGTCCATGGGATTCTCCAGGCAAGAATACTGGAGTGGGTTGCCTTTCCTTCTCCAGGGGATCTCCCCCACCTAGGAATGGAACACCGGTCTCCTGCACTGCAGGCAGATTTTTTACCATCTGAGTCATCTGGGAAGCCCTGACAAAGACTGTATGTGGTCTGAAATATTTACTATTTGGCCCTTTGCAGAAAAAGTTTGCCAACATCTGTTCTATAGGAAGAGAATTCTTGGTTTTCAGCCAGGCATACAACTACACCAAATAGGATATTTTCCAGCCCCTCTTGACACTAGCTGTGGCCATGTGACTGAGTTTGGGCCAAGCAGGAGGTCAAGGTGGAAGAGATCTGTAGAGCTTCTGCCTAGTGCTCTTAAGCTGGGCCTGTGATGCTTTTCTCTCCTAGAAGGCTGTGCAGGCCTAAGCAGCTCAGGTTTATTGATAACTAGGGCTTATTAATGCCCTAGCAATGGCAGAGCCAGAGGTGGAAGGAGGCTGGACCCTGACACCAGGGAGCACCTTGACTATCCCTGGATTTTACAGGATGGTTATGAAGGAGAGAAAGAGAGAGGAGAAAAATGTAAACTTTTACATTAATTAGTTTATTTTGAGCTGCACTGCATGGCATGTGGGATCATGCCATCTTCCCTGACCAGGGATCAAACCTAAGTCCCCTGCATTGGAAGCACAGAGTCTTAGCCGTTGGACCACCCGGGAAGTCTCCCAAAACGTTAACTTTTAAAAGTCAGTGTTATATTTCCTCTCCCCAACAACTTCTTCCTGATACGCAAAACAAAACAAAGTCTGCCATGACCCAGAAAGTGCCCTGTCTTCCTGGAAGATCCTTCCTCTTTTTCTTTCACCTGGTTCACTCCTGCTGGAGCTCCAGAGCCCAGTATAGACTGATCACGTCTAACCTCAGTCCCTAAAGACCAGTGAAGGCGGCCGGCTTTCCTCTGTCTTCAGAGCTTTTAGTTGTTGGAATCTGTTTCTCCCTGTAGACCTTGAGGGTGGACTGTGGCTTCTTTGTCTTTGAATCCAAGCTTCTGGTACATACGTGTCTGTCACACAGAAGGTACTTTATAAATATTGTGAAATGAATTAATTTATTAAAGGCCAAGGATGGCTTCTTGGGGAGGATGCTTTTTAATGCATTTATCTCAGGAAAAGATGTGTAGCAGTGTCTGCATCTGAGGGGTAGACATAAATTTAGCTTTCCAAATGAGAAGAAATATACACACTTAGAAAGATTATATTTTAAAAATTGAATGTTTGATTGGATTTGGAGGATAACTGTGCTTGCTGATAGTGTCTGAATAGGTTTGAAGATTTAATAATAAAAAGCCATGAAGTCAGTTTAATAACATGATGATTTGTTCCTGAAATCAAGGGAAGTATAGATACTTACTCAAATCTATCTTACTTGAGATGATCTTATCATTATGTAGTAAAAAATACTCAATTTCCCCCTTATTTTTATAAAGTCCTTATAAAGGAAAATATGTGCAAGAATATATTATTATTTTCCAACAATAACATAATAATGATAAAAATGTTATTTGTATCTCCCTTTTCCCCTCTATCTTATGTAGGTTGTAATCAATAAGTGCAAAAGCAAAAACCACTGTTTTTGGTGTAAACCTCTTTTACCATATGCTCTTGGTAGATGTAACTAATTTTCTGAGCCAGAAAATTAATATAAGGCTTTCAAGACATCATATAGTGGTAGTATTTTTCCTCTTCATTTAGAGGAAAGAATATAAGATAAGAGGCGCCTATTTTTCTTCACATATATATAGTCCTTCTTGAGATGGCATTAACAGAAGGTAGAGCTGGAAAGAATTCGTTGTACAATTATCTTTTTTAAGAAACCAATAATGACATGTTGATGTTTGGCATAAACCAGCACGATACTGTAAAGCAATTACCCTTCTATTTAAAATAAATAAATAAATAAATAAAACTAAACAAAAAAAAAGAAATCAGTAATGTAACATGGGGTTTGTATTTGAATATCCATTTTTCTTTATTTTTGTACCTACCCCCTAAAGCTTTCCATAAATTATAGTCATTTAAAATTTTCTTAAATCATATGTTTGATCTTACATTACATCTGCTACAGAATCATAGCTAACACTTCAGTGCTTCTGGATGTTAGAATCAATGCTTAGCGCTCTGCTTCTCTCCCAGCAAGGACAATTCTAAGCAAATGATGAAGGATTCAATGAATAGCTCATTCTTTGTGCACTTGAATACCAGGCTTTTTCTTCCTCATCCTGGGCAATTTTGTTGTGCAACACAAGGAAATAAAATACTACAGGAGGAAAATTAGTGAGTTGGGAGGTAATGTGATGAGAATGGAGGCATTCAGTTTTCTCAATTCATTATTTCTAGTAGCAGTACTTATTTCGGAGAAGGAAATGGCAACCCACTGCAGTATTCTTGCCTGGAGAATCCCAGGGACAGAGGAGCCTGGTGGGCTGCCATCTATGGGGTTGCACAGAGTCACAAACAACTGAAGCAACTTAGAAGCAGCAGCAGCAGCAGTACCTAGTTAGGATATCAGAACTTCTGTCTTTGTAATCCAGGCACATTCTTCTATTATTCCTATCTCATCCCATCCTCACCTCTACCCCAGGCTGAGCAATCTTACCCTATCTCTATTTGGTAATTACCACCTATAGCACTGGCCTGTTTATACATATAGCCTGTGAGCAAGCTTGCTTTTCTGATTCTAAATTAAATGTTTTGCATCGAACCTGGCTAGTCCAGGTTCGATACATGATACTGGATGCTTGGGGCTGGTGCACTGAGATGACCCAGAAGGATGGTACAGGGAGGGGGTGGGTGTTCAGGATGGGGAACACGTGTATACCTGTGGCAGATTCCTGTTGATGTATGGCAAAACAAATACAATATTGTAAAGTAATTAACCTCCAATTAAAATAAATAAATTTATATATAAAAAAATAAAATGTTTTTGTTGTTTGGTTGCTAAGTCATGTCTGACTCTTTTGAGACCCCATGAACTGTAGCCTGCCAGGCTCCTCTGTCCATGGGATTTCCCAGGCAAGAAGATTGGAGTGGGATATCATTTCCTTCTCCAGGGGACCTCCCCAACCCAGGGATGGAGCCCATGTTTCCTGTATTGGCAGGTGGATTTTTTACCACTGAGCCACCAGGGAAGTCCCCTAAATTAAAATATTGTGTGTATTATTGTTGTTACACTTTAGCAGTTATGACTCTTATTGTCCCTCAGTTAAAAAAAAATGATGTAGCATATATTAATGCATATTTGGCATCTAGAAAAATAATACTGATGAACTTATTTGTAGGGAAAGAATAGAGACGTAGACATAGAGAATGGACTTATGGACACAGCAGAGGAAAGAGAGGTTAGGACTAATTGAGAGAGTAGCACTGAGATGTATACATTATCATGTGTAAAATAGATAGCCAGTGGGAATCTGCTATTTAATATAGGGAGCCCAGCCTGATGCTCCGTGATGACCTAGAGGGGTGGGATGGGAGGAGGGTGGGAGGCTACAGAGAGAGGGCATATATATATATATATAGAGAGAGAGAGAGAGAGAGAGTTATGACTGATTCATGTTTTTGTGTAGAATTAATAAAAATGGCTCAGACAGTAAAGAATCTGCTTGCAGTGCAGGAGACCCGGTTCGATCCCTGGGTCAGGAAGATTCTCTGGAGAAGGAAATGGCAATCCACTCCAGTATGCTTGCCTGGAGAATCCCATGGACAGAGGTACAGTCCATGGTATTGCAAAGAATTGGACATGACTGAATGACTAACACTTTCACTTTTCACAATACAAACCAATGCAACATTATAAAGCAATTATCCTCCAATTAAAAATAAATAAAAATAAATAAAAAATGAACTCCACAGTCTAGTTCTGAGGGGAGTGAGTGACACAAAACCAAGGGCCAGTCCTGCTGCATCTCAAGGAGAGGTATTCTGGTTCTGGTGGCTGCGTTGACTCTGCTGTGCCTTTTAAAGCCTCTTGAGATTTACTCAGAACACAAGTCAGAACTTGTTTGGGAGTGAAGGCGATTTGGCCTGAAGCTGGGCTTTCGCACAGTCCCAAGGCTTCCTTTCCCAGGAGGGTCTGGGTGTAGTGTGAAGACAGATGGCACAGGCTTCTACCTTCTGCTCGCTCAGCACATGAGTGCCTTTGGCAGGAGAGCCTGAGCCTCGCTCTGCTCCACACTGAGGAGCACAAGATGAAGCACAAATGAATCCAGAGCTTGGGGCTGCCCTGCTGACAACATATGCCTGGGCATCAGGAGTTCTGTCTCTGAGCCAATGCCGTGCGATCACAGGGGGTCAAAGGTGGGTATTCCTGGAGTGAGTTCATCGCCTGCAGTCAGAAACCACTCTACTTCCAGACACACTGGCAGTTAGGATGAGAGTGGATCACGTAGCAGACAAGTCAAGAAACAGGTACTGCTTATTTTTCTTGCCTTTAACAGCTAACTCCCAACCCCACCCTTCCTCCCCGCCCCCCAAAACGCCTGCACACAAGTCAGAGAACCAGAAAAACAATATAACCTGCAAGATTTAAGACCAGTTCCAGGTTAAGGTGTGAAGAAAGGGTGGCTTTTCTCTATTTTCTTCCCCCTTTTCTCCCTCAGACCCCAAATTTCTTCTCAGACCTGCCTTTTTCTTTTTGTTTCTTAGGAAAGCAGAAAATGAGTTAATCAACCTCAAAGATTCTTCCAGCACTGAGTGTCTTAAGATTCTAAACATATGTTCAAAACAGGAAAAGGCAGGGGACTTGAACATCTTCCAAGGTTTCTGTCACTCGGAGCTCTATCAGTGAGCAGAACCGTTTGAAAGAGGCCAGTGATCTCTGAGCAACGGGCCTGCAAGACCTTCACCCATGTTCCCTCATCTCCTTGAGTCCTTTCCTGAGCTTTGTCATGCAGAAAAGTGGTCATTCAAGACTTTTCACTGTTGTAGGTAGCAAAAATATATATTTGAGCATGTGCTCCTAATATCTGGGTATTTATTAGTGATATCTATCTGTCTATCTATGTAACCATCCATCCATCTATATTGCTTTGGGAATACACTTTATCCAATATGAAATGTAAACAAAAATAAAAAAGATGAGATTTTTAAAAAAAAGTGTAGTATATATATAACAATTTCTCTTCCTCTTCAACAAACTGTCTTGAACCCTCCTTTGAAGGGTCCTCCACTTAGGACACCACTGGAGAAGAGGAGAGAGACCACTGGAGAAGAGGAGAGAGACCACTGGAGAAGAGGAGAGAGACCACTGGAGAGAGGATGTTGGCAAAGGACCCAGAGCAGTAACAAAACCCGCGTTCCCTGTAGCTGGTTCCACCCATTCAAATGGGTTAACCGCTTGCTTTCTTTAACAGGCAAATCCAACCACGCCCTCTGTCTGATCCACAGCCATCTCCTCACCCCATTCTGAGCTCCCTGCATTGCCTTTCCTGGGTCTGAGGCTCTCACCATGGCTCTCCTGACCAGGTAACCACCTGAGGAAGGTTATCACCTAAATGTCCAACAGGCACCACAGTCACCGATTCACAGGAGATTAAACTTAGAGCCCAGAAGCAGCTTTAGCCCCCTTTCTCTGACTCCCAGGTCCACATCTCCCGAACATCCTGGTGCTTCGTTATCCTGAGCACTTCGGCTCCTGCCCCAGTGCATTGCCTGCCTCACTTCCTGCCTCTGTAGCCTCAGAGGCCTCCTATGGAATTGCTCTGCCTCCAGTCCTCTCTTCTCAGGCCTGTCGAGCATGCTCTTCCTTTGCTCCACTGGATCATGGCTGCGTAAGGCCCTTCAGTGGCTCTCCAATCCTTCAAAAAAATAAAATAAAAATGGAAACCCTTCACCACGGATGAGATGAGACTCTCCTTCATCCTTTTTGCAAAATCTTCAGGACGTCACATGGCAGAGCATCTGCTTCTCTCATTTCCATAGGTTTCCCCTTCCTTCTTCATTGGTTAACCCATATCATCATTGCACTCCACTCAGAATCCACGTCCTCCCATGAAGCCTTCTCTGATCTTCCCTCTGGGCTTCAAGAGGATTTATTGTGTCAGTGATAACATTTTATGGTTTGGTTTCACTAGAATTTGCCAGGGCTAGGGCCCAATTCTTAATTTATCTGTGGGTCTTTAGAATAGTAGTCCTCACACTTTAATATTCAGACTAACAGCTGGAGGTGTTTTTAAAATAAGTGCAATTCCAGACTGAGTAGGTTTGGGGTAGAGCCCAGCCACGGGCATTTGCAACTAGATTCTTTTTCCAAGTGTTTCTCATCCACCTCCTCCTCAGAGTTTAGCAAAGAGGAGGTGCTAAGACTTTTCATTAATAGCAGTGAGAAAAGGAATTCTATTTTCTTCTTTCGTCTTTCCATCCCTGATAATCAAATGCACTAATATGGGCCAGTGTTAGTCGCTCAGACGTGTCTGACTCTTGGCAACCCATGGACTGTGGCCTGCCAGGCTCCTCTGTCCATGGGATTTCCCAGGCAAGAATGCTGGAGTGGGTTGCGATTCCCTTCTCCAAGGGATCTTTCCAAACCAGGGATCAAATCTGGGTCTTGTGCATTGCATGCAGATGCTTAACCACTGAGCCACCAGGGAGGCCCATAATATGGGCCAAGACAGACCATATTGACTGCTTTTGGAAGCAGAATCTTTGACAGACTATACCTGGGTACAGAGATGTACCCCGCTCCCCCACCACACACACACACATGATATGAAGCTGACCTGTCGACCTGCTTTTGTTGCCTATGAGTAAGTGTATGTGTATGTACACACACATATACAAATTTATATAAATCATATTTATTACTAACAATTAAAAATAGTTTAAAAAACATAAGAGGATCTTTTCATGTGCCTCTTAGCCATCTGTATGTCTTCTTTGGAGAAGTACCTATTTATTGGGTTGTTTGTATTTTTATATTGAACTGTGAATGTGTGCACGCTAAGTTGCTTCAGTCGCGTCCTATGACCCTATGGACTGTAGCCTGCCAGGCTCCTCAATCCATGGGATTTTCTAGGCAAGAGTACTGGAATGGGTTTGGCCTCCTCCTGACTCAGGGATTCAACCCTGGTATCCCGCATTACAGGCAGTCTTTACTGCTGAACCGCTGGGGAAACTCCTGATATTAAGATGCATGAGCTGTCTGTTTATTTTGGAAATTAATCCCTTATCATTTGCATATATTTTCTCCTATTCAGAGGGTTGTCTTATCTTGTTTTCAGTTTTCTTTGCTGTGTAAAAGCTTTTAGGTTTAATTAGGTCCCAGTTGTTTATTTTTGTTTTTATTTTCATTACTCTAGGAGGTGAGTCAAAAAGATAGTGCTGCAATTTACATCCAAGAGTGTTCAGAAAATAACAAAACATTGTAAAGCAACTGCTGCTAAGTCACTTCAGTCATGTCCGACTCTGTGCGACCCCCATAGACGGCAGCCACCAGGCTTCCCTGTCCCTGGGATTCTCCAGTCAAGAACACTTCTCCAATGCATGAAAGTGAAAAGTGAAAGGGAAGTCGTTCAGTCGTGTCCGACTCTTAGCAACCCCATGGACTGCAGCCCACCAGGCTCCTCCGTCCATGGGATTTTCCAGGCAAGAGTACTGGAGTGGGGTGCCATTGCCTTCTCCATGTAAAGCAACTATCCTCCAATAAAAATTAAAGAAAAGAGGGTAGGAGAACTCTTCTAGATTAAAAATACCAAAGAGACATAACAATGAAATGCAATATGTAAATCTTGATTGGATTCTGATTTGAACAAAAACACATATAAAATAATGCAGGGGTAACTGGAGAAATTTTCATATGGGCAGTTAAATGATAAAGAAATCACTACTTTTCTTAGGTGTGATAATGGCATTATAGTTAAAAATGGAGAAAGTACTTACTCTTAGGAGATATATGGTTAAATTTCTAGAGATTAATTGTCATGATTTGCATAACTTACTTTCGTTGGTTCAGGAAATCATTTATACATATACACAGAAAGAAAGAACGATAGTGCTAAGTCATGTCTGAGTCTTGTGATCCCATGAACTGTAGCTTGCCAGGCTCCTCTGTCCATGGAATTCTCCAGGCAAGAATACTGGAGTGGGTTGCCATTTCCTTCTCCAGGGGAACTTCTTGACCCAAGAATTGAACCCAAGTCTCCCACACTGCTGTCAGATGCTTTATCAACTGAGCTACATGGGAGGTAGCATACATATACATAAAACATGGCAAAAAGTTAACTGGGTGAGTCTAGCTGAAGGGAATACAGTTGTTTGTTGTAGTATTGCTTAAGCTTTTCTGTAGACGTAAAACTTAAAAAAAAAGGGGGAACATGTAAAAACTAGAGTGATTTCATGTAATTATTCAAATTTATGGCTTTCCTGGAAAAGTCTGAAAATTTGATTCAAAAATTAACTGAAGTTTCATTGATCCTCTATGACTTGCTATAACTATACTTAGGAGGCTTCCCTGGTAGTTCAGTGGTAAAGAATCTGCCTGTAATGCGGGAGATCCAGGCTTTATCCTTGGGTTGGGAAGATCCCCTGGAGGAGGGCATGGCAACCTACTCCAGTACTCTTGCCTGGAGAATCTCATGGACTGAGGAGCCTGGCAGGCTATAATCCATAAAGTTGCAAAGAGTCGGACACAACTAAAGCCAACTGAGCACGTACACACAGCTCACACTTAGATGGGGCTTCCAAGGTGGCGCTAGTGGTAAAGAAAACCCACCTGCCAATGCAAGAGACACAAGAGACACAGGTTCAATCCCTGGGTTAGGAAAATTCCTGGAGGAGGGCATGGCAACCCACTCCACTACTCTTGCCTGGAGAATCCCATGGACTGTGGAGCCTGGCAGGCTACTGACCATAGGGTCACAAAGAATCAGTCATGACTGAAGTGACTTGCCAGGCAGGCATGCATACTTAGATTATTAAAATCACCTCCCTAGGCAGAGGAGGTATTATATTTGCAATTCATGAGATGGAGGTCAAGAACTCTTGAAATTCTCCTCCTGGATTCTCTTGCAGGGTTGTATCTCTTAAATCCAACAAGACTGACCTTAAGTGTCTTTTGTTAGGGAAAGCTTTCACCTTTCACCTTGAGGAGGCCAAATAGGAACTAGGGAACAGAAGGCTTGGGCTTGCCAAGTAGTCTGTGTCTGTTCTTGATACACACAGAGCCTAGAGTGACCAGATCAGGATATGAGGTGAAAGATCCAGTGAGCAGCAGTGGGTGACTCTTAACTGGAGCAGTTATCATCTCCATCTTCTGAGATTTGGGATCCCGGCCACACAAGTCAGGACAAACCAGCACTGACCTGGTGGGTAGAGAATCACAGTGAAATCATGATGGAGGCTGTCTTTGGGATCCCATGGTGGGAAATTGGCCCGAGAAGGAATGATGTCTGACTTCAACTTTCTGTATACAGTTTACTCTTTACATATTAAAAAAGACTTCAAGCAAATGTAACAAAAGTCTTGGTTATGGATCCATTGGTGTTTGTGGTATACTTCTTTGTGGCCCCCTCATTTTAAATATTTCTCAAAAATAAACAAAGCAAAATATTACTTCTACCTCCCGAAAGTGTTCCATGTCCTGGACATGAAAACTTTGAAACTGTTGTTGCCTACAGAACTGAAGAAAGCAGAAGTATAAGCTCTCATTTTCCTGAAGATGAAAAACCACAGATTTTAATTTCAAGTCACTAGAGTCAATGTTTTTGATATGGTGAGTTTCCCCTTAATTTCCCAGCAGTTAAATAAAGAGGTTATGAAAGAAAAATGCAAGGCAGAAAATGTGTGAGATCTTTCTTATGTATGATATAATTTCCCTTTTCTTTTTTCTGACTCTGGAAACTAATAAAGCAAGATCCCTCCCTTATGATGTAATCTCCCTTCTTTTTGATTTTGGAAGCTAATAAAATTTAAAAACACAGTTTTAGTACTACAATTGATGAGTCTCTGGGGATGTTAGCTAAATACAGCCTTTTCTCACTATGAAATTAGGTAGGTTCTTTTGGCCCATTCTAATCCTTAGTAATGCATGAAAATAAAGCAGGATAGTAAAGAAGTTTTATCTTGTGGTGACGTCATGCAGAGGGGCCCATCTCTGTGTGAGGGAGGGTATGGCTGCCACACAAGACTGGGCTCAGTTTGGACTGAATATCCTGCTTCATGGGCTCATATGCAGCTGGGGCTGATGGAAATAATCTGGGGTTTAGGATCCCAGGCACAGGGAGCTGAGTCTTTTAGACGATGAGGACTGATACTCTTTTACTAATGGCAGAACTTAAAACACTAGTAGGACAATGAGCCTTATTGGGATGGGCCTGAGTTTATGCTTTCCCACATGGGACGGCTGGATGTGTGCACAAGATGCTAAGATGATTTGTCCCATAGGCTCTGCAGTGTGAATGGAGAAAGCCCAAGGAGAAACCAGCCATCACCCGGAACCAAAAGGACACCAGAAACTATGAACTCTCCTATCAGCTTACAGGCAATCTCAGCAGAATCAGTTGGAACCCAAAACTCTTTAAAGTCTGATGAAGAGGAGTGAGTTTGAGGTATATTCTTGGAGATTCATTTTTAAATTTATATTTTCCATCACTTAGCAATATAATTTGGCCTGCTCTGTAAAATGGATAATTATGGCTACATTTTATTGAGGATTAACATGTTTCAGGCAAGGCAGATGAGACTTCCTATATATTATCTAATTTAGTCCTCACATGACTGCTGTGTCTTCCCTGATGGCTCAGCAGGTAAAGAATCCACCTGCAGTGCAGGAGACATGGGTTAGATCCCCAGGTTGGGACAATCCCCTGGAGAAGGAAATGGCAACCTACTCCAGGTATTCTTACCTGGAGAATCCCATGGACAGAGAAGCCTTGTAGGCTATAGTTCATAGGGTTGCACAGAGTCAAGACACGACTGAGCAGGAGTGCAAGGATGCTTATTACGTTGATCTTATAGATAAGAGCACTCAGGTTTAGAAATGCGAAGTGAGTGATCTAAGGGCTGAAGAGATCCTCTCCAAACAGATATATGGGTAATACCTCAAGGTAATATCTCAAGGGCTTCCCTTGTGGCTCAACTGGCAAAAAAATCTGCCTGCAATGTGAGAGACCTGGGTTCAATCCCTGGGTTGGGAAGATTCCCTGGAGAAGGGAAAGGCTACCTATTCCAGTAATCTGGCCTGGAGAATTCCATGGACTGTACAGTCCATGGGCTGCACAGTCAGACACAGCTGAGTGACTTTCACTTTCAGGCCCTGTGGGTAAGCATTCAGATACAGCCATCGTTGATCTAACGCAGAAATATTTTGGCACATGTCAATCTCTATAGCATCTTTCAAGTTATAAAGTTGGTGAAGTGAATTTGCCGTTCACAGCTATACGGCTGGCTCTGGGATAGTCCTGCCTAGATCAGTGTTTGCTCTGACTTCTACAGCATGGGACACCTAGCAATGATTAGGCCATATTTTGACCACTTTCTGAGACTGGTGCCTGTAACAGCACAGCACCCAAGGTCTGAGATTGGACTATAGCTGATTTTAAAAGTTTTAAAAGCTGTAGAAGACTTTCTTTTAAATGAAATTTGTGTTAATAGTAGACACAAGTTAAAATCACTCTAGTAGAGGCTAGGGTGTCAGAAACTCATTTCTCCTACCCCAACCTATGGATTCATCTCCTTGAAATTCCCAAGACTCCTTAGAGCAATCTGAAATTACTTTTCTATAGTGTTAGTGGAGGGACAGGGATTCCTGCTTGCCCCAGGCTAGGCATACTAAGAATGCAACATAATCTTGTACAAATATATTTTCATTTTAAGAGGAAAATATACTCATTTTATATCATGATATTGATTAGGGAGAGGAGGAAGATAAAGATGAGGAGGAGTGAGAGCTATTAATCAAGAAATATTTACTGAAGGAGACAGTGTGATGAAATAGACAATGGTGTTTGGGCTCAGAGCCAAACAGCTCTAGTTTCCAGCCACAACTGTTGTTGTGCTTGGATTTCTGTGTTATCTTGGATGTGTCCTTTCTTAATTTTGAGCCTCAAGTTCAAGGATTAAATTAGATGATTTTTGCAAAAGCACTTAGCACGGTGCTTGGCACATGGCAATGTATGGACTAAATGTTGGGTCAGTCTTTTGCATCTGTACTGAGTACTTTTTAGGTGACAAGGCATTCTATAATCAAAGATAAATAAGGCAAAATCTCCACTCTCAAGAAACTCAAGGCTGTTTGGGGAAAACAATACATTTTTTGAAAATTTGTAGTATAATGATTGTTACAGGCAGTGTATTTCAAGCACCAAATAATAAGTCCAGACAAGAAAAATTATTGTGCACTTGGGGTGATCCTGAAATACTGCCTGAGGAGCGAGCAGGGTTTGGTGGGGTGAAAGATGAGAGGATCTCAGAGGTTACATAATTCTAGGAGATGAAGAGACAAACAGATAAGTATTTCTCTTCACTGAGTGGGGAACTGAGACAGAGAAGTCTATAGTCTCACAGAGTCAGCAATTCTCAGCTGCACCCTGTCCGACTGGGTGACAGTCATCAAACCAGATAACTGTCGGTGTGGTCTTTGAAGGCGGGTAGGGCAAGGCTGGATCACCAAAATAATAACAGACCTTTTACTTAGGTGATGAGACTTGAAAAGTGGTTATAAGCAGGAGACAAGCCAGAAGAGGAAGCAGAGAAGTACATCATCAAACAGTTTGACTTAGTCTGGAATCCTGGGACACGGATAAAGTGAAAGTGAGCCCCGGCCGGGCGGCCCCTGCGCCCCATGGAAGTGAAAGTGAAGTCACTCAGCCGTGTCTGACTCTTTGCGACCCCATGGACTGTAGCCTATCAGGTTCCTCCGTCCATGGGATTTTCCAGGCAAGAGTGCTGGAGTGGATTGCCATTTCCTTCTCCAGGGGATCTTCCAGACCCAGGAATCGAACCCGCATCTCCCGCACTGCGGGCAGACACTTTAACCTCTGAGCCACCAGGGAAGGCCAGGGACATGGATTAGTGCAGAGCAATTAGCAGTGGCAAACCTTCTCTGAGCCTAAGATAAGACTGATGAAAGAAGGAGTCTGAAAGACATTTGTGAACATACACACACGTGTGCATGCACACACAGGCACATGTAGATGAATACCAATGCTCAATAGTCAGTTTTTATTAAAATGAACATGCATTCTTGTATAAAAGGGATCAATTTAATATAAATGTTCCTAATAGCCTATATTACCTAAAAGTACATCCTGTGAAGCTAAACAGACTAATAAGCCATTAGAAAGATAGTCAGGGTTAATTTGACATCAGTCTATCCATTCTCTGCAATAACTCACAGTTGCAGCAAGTCTCACAAGTAGCAACCATATGCTGTGACCACACTCAGCCCAAGTTGCCAACAGACATGCCATGTTCTCAAATTAATATTGAATTGTTATTACCTACTGTGAGTCACAGGGAACTCTACTCAGTACTCTGTAGTGATCTATATGGAAAAAGAATTTTAAAAAGAATGAATATATGTATGTATAACTGATTCACTTTATTATATAGCAGAAAGTAACACTTCATCATAAATCAACTACACTCCAGTAAAAATTAATTTAAAAACTGAATTGTAATTAAAAACATTGTAGATTATGACATTTTAAATATTTTATGAAATAAAGCGATTTGTATGCAATTGGAAAGAGTTGGCAACTATTTGTCAAATAAATGGTTTGGTTTATGAGAAAAGAGTAGAGACTTAGATGAAACCCGGGTAATTAGTTGATTGGATAAATAACAGTGGTCAGCATTTTTAGCAAAGTTTTCTGGTCAAGCTTAGAAACAGGGTTCAATTTGCTCTTTTCTTTCTTCAGTTAATCATTATCCAGATGCCATTAATTTTGTTTATACTCACTGTATTCTAGTACAAAGATTCTCAAGCTTCTGATTTCAAAACTACATTGGACACCTAAAAATGCTCATTGCAACACCATTTACAATACTTAAGACATGGAAACAACCTAAATGGCCATCAACAGATGAGTGGATAATGGATAAAAATTTGGTACATATATATAATGCAATACCACTCAACCATAAAATAGAATGAAATAATGCCATTTGCAGCAACATGGATGGACACAGAGATTATCATACTCAGTGAAGTAAGCCAGGGAAAGACAACTGAGACAAATGTCATGTGATGTCACATATATGTGGAATCTAAATATATATATGTACATATGTATATACACAAATGAACCTATTTATAAAACAGAAATAAACCCACAGGCATAGAAAACAAACTTATGGTTACCAAAGAGGAAAGGGGTGAATAGGGATAAACTAGGCGTTTGGGACTAACACATGCATACTACACACTATATATAAAATAGACAACCAACAAGAACCTACTGCACAGCACAGAGAACTATGCTTAATATTTTGTAATAACCTATAAACGAAAAGAATCTGAAAAAGAATATATATATATATACACACACAGCTGAATCACTGAGCTTGTACATCTGAAAGTAACACAACATTGTAAATCAACTATACTTAAAAAAAAAAGAAATATTGGAAGATCCTAAATAGTTTTCACAAATGTGGATACTAGCTGAGAACATTTTCATTTATTAATTCATTTAAAATGACAATAGTAAATTATTACATATTAGCATGGATAATACTTTTATGAAAAATATGTTTTCTAAAACAAAAAATTTAATGAGAGGCATAGCACTGTTTTGCATTTTTGTAAGTGTCTTCAGCGTATGGGGTAGTAGAAAACAGCTATATTCTCCTATTGGTCTACATTCAATCTGTGGTGACATATTCTTTTTTGGGGGGTGAAATATGTGATATATGGCCTCATACATAGATCTGTCTGGAAAAGGGAAGTATAACATTAGCTTTTTCATATAATTTTGGGGTCTCTGAAAAATTTCACTGAACATTCATGAGAGAATGAGAATAAAAAAGGCAAATAACATCTTAGTAGTATTATGTAGATAGTATCAATCCTGTGGAATCCATGAAAAGGAGCTGGTGATTCCCAGGGGTCCTCAGATCACACATTGAGAATCTCTGCTCTAGCCTTTCTCTGGCTTTATGTGGGGCAGATGTATTTCCAAGGGACTTGGGGTTTCCTGTTATATATAGATGATTCTTCGTGTTAACTAAATAGACACTTCAAATGTATGATATTCAGGCTTCCTGGCTTGTTTCTAGGTATTCTAACAGAATCTTCTACCTAGTTCCATTATAAAGGCCCCATGATCACAGCACACGTATGTCAGATAGTCTGATTTTGCAGGGAGCTAGGAGGAATCTGGGCTTCCCTGATAGCTCAGTTGGTCAAGAATCTGCCTACAATGTAGGAGTTGCTGCTGCTGCTGCTGCTAAGTCGCTTCAGTTGTGTCTGACTCTGTGCGACCATATAGACCCTGGTTCCTGGGTTGGGAAGATCTGCTGGAGGAGCAATGGGCTATCCATTCCAGTATTCTTGGGCTTCCCTTGTGGCTCAGTTGGTAAAGAATCTGCCTGCAATGTGGGAGACCTGGGTTTGATCCCTGGGTTGGGAAGATCCCCTGGAGAAAGGAAAGGCTACCCACTACAGTATTCTGGCCTAGAGAATTCCTCGACTCTATAGTCTGTAGGGTTGCAAAGAGTCAGACATGACTGAGCAACTTTCAATTATGGGCTTCCCCTGTGGCTCAGCTGGTAAAGAATCCACCTACAATGTGGGAGATCTGGGTTTGATGCCTGGGTTGGGAAGATCCCTTGGAGAAGGGGAAGAAAGAAAGAAATAGAGGAAAACAATAGAATGGAAAAAACTAGAGATCTCTTCAAGAAAATTAGAGATACCAAGGGAACATTTCATGCAAAGATGGGCACAATAAAGGACAGAAATGGTATGGACCTAACAGAAGCAGAAGATATTAAGAAGAGGTGGCAAGAAAACATGGAAGAAATATACAAAAAGGTCTTCATGACTCAGATACTCACAATCATGTGATCACGCACCTAGAGCCAGACATCTTGGAATGTGAAGTCAAGTGGGCTTTAGGAAGCATCACTACGAACAAATCTAGTGGAGGCGATGGGATTCCAGTTGAGCTATTTCAACTCCTAAAAGATGATGCTGTGAAAGTGTGGTACTCAATATGCCAGCATATTTGGAAAGCTCAGCAGTGGTCCCAGGATTGGAAAAGGTCAGTGTTCATTCCAATCCCAAAGAAAGGCAATGCCAAAGAATGCTCAAACTACCACACAGTTGCACACATCTCACATGCTAGCAAAGTAATGCTCAAAATTCTCCAAGGCAGGCTTCAACAGTATGTGAACTATGAACTTCCAGATGTTCAAGCTTGATTTAGAAAAGGCAGAGGTCAAATTGCCAACATCTGTTGGATCATTGATAAAGCAAGAGAGTTCCAGGAAAACATCTACTTCTGCTTTATTAAATATGCCAAAGCCTTTGACTGGGTGGATCATGACAAACTATTGAAAATTCTGAAAGAGATGGGAATACGAGACTACCCAACCTGCCTCCTGAGAAATCTGTGTGCAGGTCAAAAAGCAACAGTTAGAACTGGACATGGAACAACAGACTGGTTCCAAATAGGGAAAGGAGTACGTTAAGGCTGTATATTGTCACCCTGCTTATTTAACTTATATGCAGAGTACATCATGAGAAACGCTGGACTGGACTGAATGATCCAGTGATCAATGAAGCACAAGCTGGAATAAAGATTGCCAGGAGAAATATCAATAACCTCAGATATGCAGATGGCACCACCTTTATGGCAGAAAGTGAAGAGGAACTAAAGAGCCTCTTGATGAAAGTGAAACAGGAGAGTGAAAAAGCTGGCTTAAAACTCAACTTTCAGAAAACTAAGATCATGGCATCTGGTCCTATCACTTCATGGCAAATAGATGGGGAAACAGTGAGAGACTTTATTTTTGGGAGTTCCAAAACCACTGCAGATGGTGACTGCAGCCGTGAAATTAAAAGACATTTACTCCTTGGAAGAAAAGCTTTGACCAACCTAGACATCATATTAAAAAGCAGAGACTTTACTTTGCCAACAAAGATCCGTCTAGTCAAGGCTATGGTTTTTCCAGTGGTCATGTATGGATGTGAGAGTTTGACTATAAAGAAAGCTGAGTGCCAAAGTATTGCTGCTTTTGAACTGTGGTGTTGGAGAAGACTCGAGTGTCCCTTGGACTGCACAGAGATCCAGCCAGTCCATCCTAAGGGAAATCAGTCCTGAATGTTCATTGGAAGGACTGATGCTGAAGCTGAAACTTCAATAGTTTGGCCACCTGATGTGAAGAACTGACTCATTGTAAAATACCCCAATGCTGGGAAAGGTTGAAGGCAGGAGGAGAAGGGGAGGACAGAGGATAAGATGGTTGGATGGCAGCATTGACTCAATGGACATGAGTTTGAGTAAGCTGCGGGAGTTGGTGATGGACAGGGAGCCTGGCCTACTGCAGTCAATGGGTCACAAAGAGCTGGACATGACTGAGCAATTGAACTGAACTGATCCAAGGAGAAATTTGAAAAAGATCATTCATAGAGGTTGTTTTTAATTAGTTATGTTTTATTATTAATATGATTGTTTTAGACAATTTCAGGTAAGGAGAAATATTAATCTTAGATACATTTGATAATTAGCACATATATTAGTTTAGTTTATGTATTTTAAAATATTTATTGATAAGCGAACAAACTTAATGGTTATCTCCTGTGGGAGCTTGTCCCAGGAAATGGGATTATAAAACTGAATCAAACAGTCCTATTGTGCCAAGAAGCTCACAGTCCTTGAAATATGAACAAGTAATAACAAAACCACAGAGTTCATAAACACAAATTGAATAATCAATTTAAATTCTATGGCAGAAGGGAGGCCAATTGGCTGGTGAAGCAATGGAATTGCTTTCCTGTTTGTTTTATGAGTAGGAATGGAGGCAAGAAGTGATGACTGTCAGAAAGCTTGAAATGAAGAGGGAATTATGGATAGGACCCCAAAGAACAGCTTTCACTTTCCCAGTCAGCGCTGGATTTAAAAAATATTTTTCTTGGAGAAGTGAACAAAGGTGACATTTCTACCCTTTGGGCTTAGAAGTGGGTCAGTGCACATTTTGAAAATAAATAACTCCTGGGTGATTTGATGCAGATGTCATTTACAGCTGTCCAAGTAGGGGCACAAGGATTGTCAACAATTTGCCACAAATCTGTATTTAGAATTTGGCAGAATTCATGAAATGTAGATTATTTGTGTATAGAAAAGCTTGCTTTCTCATACACCGCTTAAATATTTAGTTGTTTTTTTAAAAATATTTTTGTGGCAGACAACTGAGTGTCCATAGGAGCTGCCATCTTTATTCTACACACACTTGTTAAACATTTCTGAGCACTTATTAAGCACCAAGTGGTGAATAAAACCCTAAATTAGCTTCTTATTTGTCAGAACTTGTAGTTAATATATCATTCGTTGCTGCTGCTGCTGCTAAGTCGCTTCAGTCATGTCCTACCTTGTGCGACCCCATAGATGAAAGCCTACCAGACTTCCCCATCCGTGGGATTCTCCAGGCAAGAATACTGGAGTGGGTTGCCATTTCCTTCTCCATAATATATCATCAGTTGGTATGAATTGCATCAAGCATATATTTTTCAACAGAACTACTTATAAACTTTTAGAGGAGTGCTGTCTAATAGGTTGTTTTTTTTTTTAATGTAGAAATGCTCTGTATCTGTGATATCTTATGTGTAGCCATTAACCATATTCCACTACTGAGCAGTGAAATGTGGCTAGTGCAGCTGAGGAACTGAATTTTAAATTTTATTTACATCTCATAAATTAAAATTTAAATAGCCACATGTGGCTCAGTTCAGTTCAGTTCAGTCACTCAGTCGTGTCTGACTCTTCGCGACCCCAGGAACTGCAGCACGCCAGGCCTCCCTGTTCATCACCAACTCCTGGAGTTCACTCAAACTCACGTCCATCGAGTCGGTGATGCCATCCAGGCATCCTTGGTTGTCCCCTTATCCTCCTGTCCCCAATCCCTCTCAGCATCAGAGTCTTTTCCAATGAGTCAACTCTTTGCATGAGGTGGCCAAAGTACTGGAGTTTCAGCTTTAGTATCATTCCTTCCAAAGAAATCCCAGGGCTGATCTCCTTCAGAATGGACTTGTTGGATCTCCTTGCAGTCCAAGGGACTCTCAAGAGTCTTCTCCAACACCACAGTTCAAAAGCATCAATTCTTCGTCACTCAGCCTTCTCCACAGTCCAACTCTCACATCCATACATGACCAGTGGAAAAACCATAGCCTTGACTAGATAGACCTTTGTTGGCAAAGTAATATCTCTGCTTTTCAATATGCTATCTAGGTTGGTCATAACTTTTCTTCCAAGGAGTAAGCGTCTTTTAATTTCATGGCTGCCTGTTACCATCTACAGTGATTTTGGAGCCCCCCCAAATAAAGCCTGACACTGTTTCCACTGTTTCCCCATCTATTTCTCATGAAGTGATGGGACCAGATGCCATGATATTCGTTTTCTGAATGCTGAGCTTTAAGCCAACTTTTTCACTCTCCTCTTTCACTTTCATCAAGAGGCTTTTTAGTTCCTCTTCACTTTCTACCATAAGGGTGGTGTCATCTGCATATCTAAGGTTATTGATATTCCTCCCCGCAATCTTGATTCCAGCTTGTGCTTCTTCCAGTCCAGCATTCCTCATGGTGTACTCTGCATAGAAGTTAAATAAGCAGGGTGACAATATACAGCCTTGATGTACTCCTTTTCCTATTTGGAACCAGTCTGTTGTTCCATGTCCAGTTCTAACTGTTGCTTCCTGACCTGCATATAGGTTTCTCAAGAGGCCAGTCAGGTGGTCTAGTATTCCCATCTCTTTCAGAATTTTTCAGTTTATTGTGATCCACACAGACAATGGCTTTCCCTTGTGGCTCAGCTGGTAAAGAATCCACCTGCATGTGGGAGACCAGGGTTTGAACCTGGGGTTGGGAAGATCCCCTGGAGAAGGGAAAGGCTACCCACTCCAGTATTTGGGCCTGGAGAATTCCATGGACTGTGTAGTCCATGGGGTCGCAAAAAGTCGGACACGACTGAGCCACTTGCACATGTGGCTAGTGGCTACATAATTGGGTAGCAACATTCTAGAGGGCCAAAACCACACACCATACCTTTGTTTTCTAAACTTCTCAGCATCATGAATTCTGGGCACATAATGGAATTTTAAAGGATACTTTTATATGAAATTATATTAGTCATATTGTTATTAAGGCCCAAATCTGGGTTAATGAGAACTTAGCTTACTACTTACTTTGCTCAGAAGTTAAGAATAGATTTGGAAATAATTACTAGAAGATTTATGGAACTAAATCTCTCATTTATAGTGACCAATTTTCTTGGGAAATCTGCCAGACAGCCTGGACTATCATAAGCTAAAGGAAGCATTGGGGCTTTTTCATATTCTAGTCTATGAACTGAAAAATTGAGCTATCAAATAACTGGGCAAAAGAGTAAAGGCAAATGCAGAAAATAAAGGCTATTAATGTAAATTCAATTACTTGAGCACAGTGTTACATAGCACAGGTGGGCCAAAGGTGCTACGATGTTTTGGCAAAAATTTAGAGATTGAGATGTCATATCCACAGAGACAAGTGACACCTAAGATTTATAAGGGATCCAGGTTTTGCAAAATTTCTCAGCACAGTTGGACAGATGAGAGAAGACAAACAGGCAGGCAGCTACATAAAATTGTAAGAATCAGAGACTAACAAAAAAACAATCAAAAGATTATCACATGATAGCAAAATTTTAACTGCCCAATTGGGAGTTTGGAAAGAAATGTGAGTTCAGCGTAAGCTAAGCTCACATTGGACAAAGGCAGTAGAAAGAGTGTGTTACCTGAAGTTAGGCTGAGATTTGAAGGCTTAGCTCCTCACTTAATGATCAATTTTCTTTTTGACCAAGTTGATTATGTTTCAACTTTCTTATTTAAAAATTGAAAAAATATTAGCTAACAGGAAAGACTGCTGTGAAAGCTGGCACAGGGCTCAACACATAGTAGGTCCTTAAGACTATCAAACTACTAAAGGAATTATGACTTCGTTACTACCACCAGGATCTTCTGGAGGTAGAACAAATATAAGAAATCTGATGCTGTTGGTGATAGGCAGTGAATGTGTGAATTTAACTTGAATTGAGTTTGTTGGAAGAATGTGTAAGAGATAAGTTTAACAGGTAAGATGGGCCTAAATAATTTCTCTTCCTTAATGAAATATTGACAAAAGAATTTAGGTTTGACTGTTGTTGGTGATGGGAAACAATTATAGGTTCATGCCAGAAGCAATGGGGAAATAGATTAGTCAGTGACACCACCAATGATGAGCCGTTGGGAAAGGCAAGAAAGCAGTTAAGAGGATGTTAACAATAATCCAAATGTGAGATAATGACCTGGACTGACTAAGATGGTAGCTGCAGAAATGGAAGTAAAAGGGCAAATATGAGACATTTAGAAGAAACAATGGACTAAAGTTGAACTTCCTAGCTGTATGTGCTAAGGTGTTACAGGTCAGTTGAGATACTGGTACACAAAGCCTTGGGGGCTGTGGGGCACACTTTATCCATCAGCAGGCAATAACTTTCAGGCACAAGCAGCCTCTTTTGTTTACCCAACCAATCTAGCATCGTCATTTCTTGTGTGGGACATGACATACAAATTTCTGAACTAAAATGCTTAGTGCCAGTCAGGATATAGGAAAAGTAGGGAAGAGAGAGTTAAAATGACTATAGCACTTTTCATTCTCCAAGACAAGATGGGGAGGTGTTGATGAAAATGGCATAAGTAGGGAAGGGAACTGGTTTAGAGAATTTTGTTTTGGGTATTCCAGGGGCTGTGCATGTGAAACATTTGTGTGAATAGGTTGTTGGGAAAACAGGGTTAGAACAAAGATGAGACTGATCTTTTTTTTTTTTTTTTTTGGCCACCCAGCACAGCATATGGGATCTTATTTCCTCCACCAGGGATTGAACCCATGCTTCTGGCAGTGGAAGTACAGAATCTTAATCACTGGACTCCCAGGAAGTCCTGAGACCTATCTTACAGACAGAAATTATTTGAATTGATAATGTAGTGGTGGTTAAGTCACTAAGTTGTGTCTGACTCTTGTGACCCTGTGGATTGTAGCCCACTAGGCTCTGTCCATAGGCAAGAATATTGGGGTGGGTTGCCATTTTTCTTCTCCAGAGGATCTTCCCAACCCAAGGATCAAACCCAGGTCTCTTGAATTGCAGGCAGATTCTTTAAAGACTGAGCCACCAGGAAAGCCCCCATTGATAATGGAATATAAGCTAAGCTAAGCTAAGTCACTTCAGTCGTGTCTGACTCTGTGCGACCCCATAGACGGCAGCCCACCAGGCTCCGCTGTCCCTGGGATTCTCCAGGCAAGAACACTGGAGTGGGTTGTCATTTCCTTCTCCAATGCATGAAAGTGAAAAGTGAAAGTGAAGTCGCTCAGTCCTATCCAACTCTTAGCGACCCCATGGACTGCAGCCCACCAGGCTCCTCCATCCATAAGATTTTCCAGGCAAGAGTACTGGAGTGGGGTGCCACTGCCTTCTCCAAATGGAATATAGTCAACTGCATTGATAGAATGGACCTAAAGACAGCTCAGAGGTTAAAGCATCTGCCTGGAATGCGGGTTCAATTCCTGGGTCAGGAAGATCCCCTGGAGAAGGAAAATGGCAACCCACTCCAGTACTCTTGCCTGGAGAATCCTATGGATGGAGGAGCCTGGTAGGCTACAGTCCATGGGGTCACAAAGACTGAGTGACTTCACTTTCACTTTCATTTTCAAAGACAAAGCAACTGAACTGAAAGACAAAGGAGATTGAAACAGGTTGATAGCAAACCATTAATTGACATCCTCTGAGTAGGATTTTAACCAAATGCAATTGATAATGGCATATAGTCAACTGCATTTGTTTAAAACCCTACTCATTGGATGTGAATTAATAGTTTGCTATCAACTTGTCTCAATCTCCTTTGTCTTTAGGTTTGTTCTATTATTTATTTTAATCTTCATGTTAGGCACAGACATGGAAGGATTCTGCTATTTACAAATCATACAAATATGGGAGAACTAGCTAAAAACAGTGGTTGATATGATCAAGATTTGGAATGATTTGTTGACCCTAAACTAAGAAGATAAAAGTAAAACAAGTACACCCAACAATGCAAATGTACTTGATGCTACTTAACTGTATGTGTACATATACATATAAAATTACTGTGGTTGGGGGTGGGGTGGGGAAGGTAAGTCATAAGGAAGCCTTAGAAGAAAATGAGAATGCTTTGCCTTTTGCTAGGTAAATATTTTAGTTTCTTCCTTTGAATCTCCCTTAAATAAGTCATTCCTAATTTGACAAAGATCACAATATTTAATTAAGCCAAGATTAATTTGTTTGCAGGGTCTCCCTGGTGACTCAGAAGTAAAAGAACCTGCCTGCAATGCAGGAGACCTGGGTTCAATCCCAGGTCGGGAAGATCCCCTGGAGGAGGGCATGGCAACCCACTCCAGTGTTCTTGCCTAGAGAATCCCATGGACAGAGGAGTTTGGCGGTCTGCAGTCCACGGGATAGCAAACAGTCAGATATGACTGAAGCTAATGAGCAGCAGTAGCGGCAGCAACTTGCTGGCATCACTACTGTGGGCCAGTCTACCTGCCTCCCGAAGAAGGGCCAATAAAAAGCAGCTACTGTGTGAGCAGAAAGCTGGACAAGGACAACGCTGTCTCTGTGGTCAATGTCTGTGTCTGTGGCCAATGTCTCTGTCTCAGTGTCTACAGCTGCTGCTGCTGCTGCTGCTGCTAAGTCGCTTCAGTCGTGTCCGACTCTGTGAGACCCCATAGACTGCAGCCCACCAGGCTCCCCCGTTCCTGGGATTCTCCAGGCAAGAACACTGGAGTGGGTTGCCATTTCCTTCTCCAATGCATGAAAGTGAAAAGTGAAAAGTGAAAGTGAAGTCGCTCAGTTGTGTCTGACTCTGTGTGACCCCATGGACAGCAGCCCACCAGGCTTCTTCATCCCTAGGATTCTCCAGACAAGAATACTGGAGTGGGGTGCCATTTCCTTCTCCAATGCATGCATGCATGCTAAGTTGCTTCAGTTGTGTCCGACTCTGTGCGACCCTATGGACAGCAGCCCACCAGGCTTCTCTGTCCACGGGATTCTCTAGGCAAGAATACTGGAGTGCGTTGCCATCTCTCCAATTTCCTGTTTATTTCCACCTCTTTCTCTTCCACTTCCCCTTTACTCTTGTTCCTCAAAACCTAGATGCTGCTGCTACTGCTGCTGCTAGAGTGATGAAGAGGTGGTAAAAAGGAAGGGAAATGAGGTTTGGTAGGGTTTCCACCTTATTTCCATTTTTCTCTCATTTCCAAGGGTGAAAGCACCAAGTATAGTTGAGGTGATTGTGCTCTGCACAACCTCAGGGAGCACCATTCATAGTGTGGCATGCAATGCGAAGCACTTGCCAGTGAGAATGAAAAAGAAACTTATCATTTTGGCTCATCTGATTTGTTTCTTCTATATTTAACTGCTGGAGGGTATCTTTATAATTCTGTTCAGAAAATGTTATTTAAAGTGCAATTCTGTTGTAAATTTACATTAAAGCCCCAAAGGAAGTTTTATCAGGCCAAGAATTTTGCATTATGCTCCCTCTTGGCTATAATTCACCCCTAGTCCCCTACTTTTTTAGTCATCCTGAGGCTATGCTGCTAAGAGCCTTCAGGACGCTTACATGTTGTTTTTGTACTCCAGAAATTGTTAAATCATTTCCCTGTTGGCTTTTCACCCCACTCTGGTTCAAATAATCCCAACTCTCCTAGGTTGCCCCCAAAGTTTTTCTTTTCAATAGACTTCAGCAATTTTCTCAAAGCTGTCAAATGCTGGAATCCAGAGTTAATTTCCTTAAAAATTAATTTTTTTAAAGGTAATGTGTGTGCATGAATTGGGAGAGGGGATGCGCCTAATTTGTACAGAAATATTTTCCCAACTCAAAATGAGACATGTGATCATAAAAGCTATAAATTTCTGCACTAAAGTTGTTAGTAATTATATTTATCAGTGTTTGTGTGGATGTGTGTGTGTGTTTGGAAGAGTGAGGTGAAGGAGATGGAAAACATAATTTATCAGGTTTTTTTGAGAAAGAAGCAAGAATAAGATGATGGTTAGATGATTATTCCTGTGAATTTTTGAAAGAGTTCTAGCTGAGAATTCTCTATGGTCTCACATGACCCACCAGCTCCTTATGCTTTTGGCTGTGCTACAAGGGTTATGGGATCTTAGCTTCCCAACCACTAAGGATCAAACCCTGGTGGTCTTAACCACTGGGCCACAAGGGAAGTCCCCTGCAACAGCCCCTTAGACCAGAGACAGCAGAGCTTGGAGTTGCATTTAGGAACACCTGAGAGAAGAGGCTTCCTTGAATGGGATGTCCCAGCAAGAGGAGGAGGGATAGCTTGACAAGCAAAGTTCTTAGCTCCTAGACTATCCTTCTTCAAAGAACACCTCATGTAAGACTCGGAGGGGGCCGCTTTGTTTACTTCCACTAGAATTTTAATTTCTTCTTTAGAAATTTCACAGCAACTCTGTATGTCAAAGGGATAAAGAAAATATTTTCCCCTTCTGTTGTGTTTTGACCGTGCCTAATATACAGAGAAATATCAATAACCTCAGATATGCAGATGACACCACCCTTATGGCAGAAAGTGAAGAGGAATTAAAAAGCCTCTTGATGAAAGTGAAAGAGGAGAGTGAAAAAGTTGGCTTAAAGCTCAACATTCAGAAAAAGAATATCATGGCATCCAATCCCATCACTTCATGAGAAATAGATGGGGAAACAGTGGAAACAGTGTCAGACTTTATTTTGGGGGCTCCAAAATCACTGCAGATGGTGACAGGAGCCATGAAATTAAAAGACGCTTACTCCTTGGAAGAAAAGTTATGACCAACTTAGATAGCATATTGAAAAGCAGAGACATTACTTTGCCAACAAATGTCCGTCTAGTCAAGGCTATGGTTTTTCCAGTGGTCATGTATGGATGTGAGAGTTGGACTGTGAAGAAAGCTGAGAGCCGAAGAATCGATGTTTTTGAACTGTGGTGTTGGAGAAGACTCTTGAGAGCCCCTTGGACTGCAAGGAGATTCAACCAGTCCATTCCGAAGGAGATCAGCCCTGGGATTTCTTTGGAAGGAATGATGCTAAAGCTGAAACTCCAGTACTTTGGCCAGCTCATGCGAAGAGTTGACTCATTGGAAAAGACTTTGATGCTGGGAGGGATTGGGGGCAGGAGGAGAAGGGGATGACAGAGGATGAGATGGCTGGATGGCATCACTGACTCAATGGACGTGAGTCTGAGTGAACTCTGGGAGTTGGTGATGGACAGGGAGGCCTGGTGTGCTGCGATTCATGGGGTCTTAAAGAGTCGGACACGACTGAGCGACTGAACTGAATATACAGAGAAAAATACAGTGGTATCTCTCTTTGGGATGGGCAGGTGGCTCAGAGAATAAGCATGAGAAAACCCTAAATTAAAGGAGGAAGCATAAAGGAAAATGGAAAAGTATTCCTGTGGGAAAGAGAGACCTTAACTTCAGAACTGTTCTATGAGCACATCACTGTGTCTCCCAAATCACAAAGCTGTAGTTTTTATTTTTCTTTCTTTCTTGGCTGTGCTGCATGGCTTGTTCCTTAGTTCCTTGACTAGGGATTGAACCTGGACCCTTGACAGTGAGAGTACAGAGTCCTAACCACTGGACCACCAGAGAATTCCCCAAAACTGTCATTTGTAAAAGCCCAAGTAGAAGAACTATCTTTCCCCTTGTATGATAACCAAATAAATGTGTGGGAATATTGTATATAATAAACATAATTGTATGATTACAAATCAGCTTAGGTCTGCCAATTTCATTTTTATCATAATGATAAGTTCAAATGATCAGGGAATTTTTCCACATCAATATTATAACCCTGCTAAGTTCCTGTCACGCAAAATATCATTTCCTCCTAGGAGAGCTCCAAGTTACACTGTCCACATACTCTTTTCACTTGTTTCCTCTCTTATGTCATGCAGGCAATTGTTCTGAGAGTTAAAAATAGTGAAAAAAATAAAATTCAAAAATCCACATAGAGGGAAAAGGTTAAACAACATATAGTATTATCGAGATAAGGGAATATTATTTGTCTATTAAAAGATGCTACAGGGGTTCCCTGGTGGCTAAGATGGAAAAGAATCTGCCTGCAATGCAGGAGACCCGGGTTCAATCCCTGTGTCAGAAAGAATCTCTGGAGAAGGGAATGGCAACCCACTCCATTCTCCATTGTCTGGAGAATCCCATAGACAGAGGAGCCTGGAGGGCTACAGTCCTTAGGGTCACAAAGAGTTGGACATGAATGAAGTGACTTAGCATATATCACATATGCTAGAGTCATACTGTGCTTTTAGTAAAGTTTGTTCTTGGGATTCCCTGGTGGCTCAAATAGTAGAGTCTGCTTGCAGGAGACCTGAGTTTGATCCCTGGGTCGGGAAGATCCCCTGGAGAAGGAAATGGCAACCCACTGCAATATTCTTGCCTGGAAAATCCCATAGACAGAGAAGCCTGGTGTGCTGCAGTCCATAGGGTCTCAAAGAGTACTTAGAAACATTTGAAAGTTTGATCCACTAGCAATGTGTCCTTTTCTAAGCTCTGGGTGTACTTTTCTATATTTTTTCAGAGAGACTATGGTCTCTCTTCTGAGGTTTTGAGAATTTGATCTGGCAACTTAGAAGTAGTCAAAGCATACTTCTTTGGTAGCTCCTGTGTAACAGGAAAAAATTGTTCCTGTTTAAGGGGGTCCCTATTCTGTGGCCACTCTCTGGGTAGATTAGGAGTCAAGGAGAAACATGCCACGGCAATAATTCATTTTCTAAAACTCAAAGCCTCCTACTCAAGTTCACTGATAATATTTGGTTCTGTCTTCCACATCCTCCAAGAAATCCCAGCTGTTTCTGAGCATTAATAGAAAGCATGCTACTGATCTTTGTAATAAGAATTTTGAACCTTCAAAACCATTTTGAAGGGAATCAAGAACTTTCTGACTTTAAGGTTGTAAAAGTATTTGCATTTGAGGTTTGAAGAATTTTAAACAAGACAAAATATCAAACGTCCCATAAGCGCCCATTCGGGGTAGGCTCAGTGCTAAGAGCTTTTGCGGTGTTTGCTTATTTGATGTTCACTGGCATCCACTTGATGAAAGTGAAAGAGGAGAGTGAAAAAGCTGGCTTAAAGCTCAACATTCAGAAAACGAAGGTCATGGCATCTGGTCCCATCATTTCATGAGAAATAGAGGGGGAAACAGTGGAAACAGTGTCAGACTTTATTTTTGGGGGCTCCAAAATCACTGCAGATGGTGACAGGCAGCCATGAAATTAAAAGACGCTTACTCTTTGGAAGAAAAGTTATGACCAACCTAGATAGCATGTTGAAAAGCAGAGACATTACTTTGCCGACTAAGGTCCATCTAGTCAAGGCGATGGTTTTTCCAGTGGTCATGTATGGATGTGAGAGTTGGACTGTGAAGAAGGCTGAGCGCTGAAGAATTGATGCATTTGAACTGTGGTGTTGGAGAAGACTCTTGAGAGTCCTTTGGACTGCAAGGAGATCCAACCAGTCCATTCTGAAGGAGATCAGCCCTGGGAGTTCTTTGGAAGGAATGATGCTAAAGCTGAAATTCTAGTACTTTGGCCACCTCATGTGAAGAGCTGACTCATTGGAAAAGACTCTGATGCTGGGAGGGACTGGTGGCAGAAGGAGAAGGGGACGACCGAGGATGAGATGGCTGGATGGCATCACTGACTCAATGGACGTGAGTCTGAGTGAACTCTGGGAGTTGGTGATGGACAGGGAGGCTTGGTGTGCTGCGATTCATGGGGTCACAAAGAGTCGGACACGACTGAGTGACTGAACTGGCATCCACAGAAAAGGCTATCTTTGCCACTATTTTGTAGAAGGTGAAACTGGACCATTGAGGGTGAAGCAGTTTGCAAAAGGGGAAAGAGGTAGCAGAAGGTAACGCTTGTATTTGTACACAGACTGTCTGGCCTTGGAGACCATTCCCTGTGCTGATCCAGGAGGCAGATGATTCCTAGGAGTGCGTATGGGCAACACCGACTACTTGGTGAGAGAATAAAAGAGAAATGATCTGCTAAACAAACCGCACCGTCATCATGCATTACTTTATCCTTTTTCTCTGTATTCTTGATCCTACAGGGATAAGACATTAGGCTATAAAAAGATAGTAGAACCTTAAAAAGCATTTGAAATGGATTAAAATCTTCTGATTTTAAACCTCAACAAATGAAAACACATCAGTGTTGAGAAAGTGTAAAGCACCTTCAAGTAATTTGTCTTAAAGCGTTCTTAATTCTACACAAGCCAAAAGGAGTTCCTAAAACTGTCAGTGTTTACGGTGGAACTTCAAAAGGAAGTGTGTGGAAGCTTTGCTTTGATATTCTGAACGCTGCGAATGTGCGAAGTTGTAGAGTTTTGGCTGACTTTGAAATCCACCTGTCTGGGCTACATTCTGCAACACTCTCAGCACCGACACGGACATTTTTTGGCTGCTCCTCTTAAGGACTGTTGAATGTCGCCGTCATCTGTGTCACATGCACAACTCAACACACTGGGCTCATGCTGGTAGGAAACTCAAACTCTAGAGTTTCTTGACATCTTTCGTTTAGATCGTGTTAAAATTTGCTATGACTAAATAAAAAACCAGTTAGCTACAGTAGCTAAGGGGTCATAGAAGCCACAAGTAACCAGTGTGTTCTCAAAAAAGGCCCAAGGAACAGATTTCATAGAAGTCAGACAAGTAGGCTGGCGGATCAGCCATGGATTGTTCATTACTACTTTTAGAAGAATGTGGCATTTCTGACTCTAAGTCTCAAAGATGCTATTATGAAAGTGAACTTTAAAATGTGTAAACAAAGTCAGGTGGCTGAGGGGATTGTAATCAGCTATTTTTCCCAGAAAGAAGTCAACATGTCGTGGAAGAGGGAGGGGCTACTAGGATATTTTAGCACTTGTACAAGCAGCCATTCTTCATTTGTCAAAGAGCTATCAATGAAGAAAAGAGACTGACATGTTGAAAAAGACGTTTGAATGTGGAATTAATCCATTTGACCAGTATTAAGTTTCTGGCACACACTAGCCATTGAATTAAGGGCTTTTAAGCAGACAAAGAT
Organism: Nanger dama; assembly: GCA_917880005.1. Lineage (NCBI taxonomy): Eukaryota > Metazoa > Chordata > Mammalia > Artiodactyla > Bovidae > Nanger > Nanger dama. The sequence continues at coordinate 4,265,836 of CAKJTW010000040.1, forward strand.
GAGTTGGGCTAGGTTCTGCATTCAGGGACTGTTACTCTGGTTAGGGGAGATAGAGTAGAGTTAAAAAAATTTTTTTTTCCTGATCATATGAATAAATATGAGGACATAGTACAAACCTTCAGTTCTTTGTGAAGAGACCAGGACTTAGAAGTCAGAAAAGCCTCCTCAGAAAAGGTGAGCCTTAATTCACTGTTGAAATGTGTCTCCCAGATAGACAGGGTATTCTAAGTATTTTAAATATTCCTGTTAGAGTGAACAAAGATATTGCTGGTGACATTGTCCAGAATAACTCTGCCTGACGTAGTAGACACTAGTCACATGTGGCTTTGCTTAAACTTACATTGATTACAGTGGAATACAGTGTAACATTTAGTTCTTTAGTTTCCCTAGCCACATTTTAAGCACTCAATACCCACACGTGGCTAGTGGCTATCACATTGGACAATGCAGGCGTACCTGCCGTCACAAGAGAAATGTCTCCATCACTGCAGAAATTTCTACTTTCAGTGCTGGGAAACTGCAAGCAGACAGGCAGTGTTGGAGGGTCGGTTTTAAGGAGTGTGTGGCAAGAGCTAAGCCTGGAGGTAGGGGTTGCAGGTAAAAGATGGAGGTCTCATGTGTCATATCTCAGAGTTCAGTCTGTACCCACTGGGTTAGGCATGAGCAAAATTTTCTGTAAAGGGCCAGATTGTAAATATTCTTGGCTCCTGGGACCACATCGTATTTGTTGAAGCTGTATAACTCTACTGCTGTTGCCTGAGATCAACCACAGTCAATATAGAAATGAATGAGTGTGACCATGTTCCCATAACACTTGATTTGTGAAAACTGAAAATGGGCTGTATTCAGCCCACAGACCACAATTTGCTGACCCTGCACTACGCATTAGGGAAACCCCCTGAAGGGTTTGAAGCCAGAGAGTTGCTTAATGAGATGTGTGCTTTAGAAAGACCATTCTAGTAGCAGAGTAAAGAAGGATTTAAGGAGTGTGAGATGCAAGACTAATAGTCCAGTCCAAAAGGATAAGGGCCTGAATTCCGAATGCAGCCTATGGACTATGGTTGGAGAGAAGGGAATGTGCATGTGCTTTTAAGTTAGGTGGCAATGGAGAGATATTAAACAACATAGAAATATAAGGCAGGGGTGGTTAAGTAGATGGTGGTACACCATCTTGGCTGCACCAAATTATACAATACAAGAACAGATTTGGGGAAAGGTGATGACTTCAGACTAGGTCAGGTGGCATTTGAGATGCCACACATGTGAGTCATTAGCAGAGGGTAGTAGCTGAAGCTTTGAAAGTGACAGAAAATACCCAGGAGGTAGGGCAGGCAGAGTGCTTGCAAATGATGGTACCTTGAGTGTTACCAAAATGGAAGACACGTTCAAAGGGAACTGAGAAGGAATTGTTACTGGCACAGGGAAGAAAATCAGGGAAGGATGGTATTGCAGAAATCAAAGGAAGACTTTCAAGTGCTATTGAGAAGATTAAAAGATTCCATTACGTTTGGCAACTAGGGAGTCATTTTTGAGCGCTTTCCAGAATAGATTTCAGAAATAAGATGTATTAGGCTGGCCAAAAATTTCATTTCGGTTTTTCCATAAGATGTTATGGGAAAATCCCAATCCAATATATCTTATTTCTTATTAACCTCAATAATAAAGAAACTTCTTCTAAAGATGATTAAGTGGGATAATAGCTGTGACTTCCCATGTTCTTGGTTTTCGTGTGTGTGTGTGCGTGCATGTGTGTGTTCACAAGGGACCCTGGAGTTTTATGTAATAAACACATGGTACATATAATAATAATTTAAAAATGAAATAGCAGTTTTAAAACAGAATCATATGATTTGGGAGTGCTCCATTTCACAATTTAATGGTCAAAGAATTAGTCACCCCTTCAGTGGAGGAGTGTCAAATGATGATTTATAGCCACCTCAAAGAGGTTTATATTAGGAAAATATTTTACATGCCTAGTGGATGAATATAACTCACTCCAAGCTTCGCAAGATTTGTTGTTTAAAATTTTGTCTTAAAATATGGAAAAACTGACAAAATCATGCTGTGGTTTTTAAGAGTATTTCATGAGAGAATAAGAGTTGGTATTTGTTCCTGAAGGAATTGCTTTAAAGAGCATGAAAATCTAAGGAAACACATTTCTCTTTGCTTTAAGTGACTTTTACCTCTTAGCAAGGGAAAAGTGAAGTGGAATGACAATAATACAATAATAATAACAATACCAATGCAAATAAAAGAAGGAGCCTCTTCATCACCAGTGACTAGTTGGCTCACTGGGTAGACGGAAATACAGTTTCATCATTTTTTTTTAGGTTGCATTAGGCAGCTTGCAGGATCTTAGTTCCTTGACCAAAGATGGAACCAATGCCTGCCCCCTGCAGTGGAAGTGCTGAGTCCTAACCACTGGATCACCACGAAAGTCCCTGGAGTACAGTCTTATCTAGCACTAGAGTTTTACTGGCAGCTAACTTTATTCTGTTTAGACTGCTCTCTATTCGTTGGCAAGACTCTGCCCTGAACTGAAAAGTCATTCTAAGAATATGTGGGGCTACTTGAATAGACGAGAACATCTCTAAACTGTGATAGATGAAAAGTAAATTGAACTCTATACAGAACTACATTTGAAAAGGAAAGCTGGATACTGTACACTATTTTTTTTTTTTGGATACTGAAAGAGTGACACAATCACAATAGTAATGTTTGAAGAACTTAATTATAAACTTTACTTAGAAAAATACATGGGTATAAACATCAATGAGTATTGTGACAAAAGAGCAATGATGGAGGGCATAAAGGAGATTAGCTCTGTTAGATATCAGAATATATAATACACTAATAATTGAAAAGGTATAATAATACAAGCATAGATATAGATGGCTCAAAAGAAAGCCATAATATGCGATAATCTAAAAATAATAAAAACAGGGAAATAGAATATCTACATAAATATTATTTTAACTTCACACTGAATTTCGTCTCTAAGTCATAGTAGATTGCAAATAGAGAGTAGAGTTAAAAGGAAAATCAGCAGAGTATCAATTACAGTTATCCAGAAAGATGTTGACTTTGAGAGAATTTACAGCAGAGGAGACCAGCTCATAAAGGAGATAAACCTGCCATGTGACAATAGACAACAGCAATAAAATAAATAGAAAACAAAATATATAAATTATTTGCACCAATAATATATTCTAAATTAAGAATTTAAGTATGAAGATATCATTAAATGTCAATAGATAGCTCTTCACTCCCTGTACATCCATAAATCCTCTGTGAGAGGAAACAGTAACCTAATGTAATTGAAAGTGTTCAACGGCAAGTAAAGAAAATCTATTTAAAATGGTTCTTTAATATTGTCTTGCTGCTGCTACGGCTGCTAAGTCGCTTCAGTCGTGTCTGACTCTGTGCGATCCCGTGGACTGCAGCCTACCAGGCTCCTCCGTCCATGGGATTTTCCAGGCAAGAGTACTGGAGTGGGTTGCCATTACCTTCTCCTGTAACTGCATAGTGATACACCAGTAACTTACTGCTATGGGGAAAAACACCATTTAATGAGACATGAAGACAAAGCGCAAACCGACTAAGGGGACACACGCTGTGGGCCACAGCACTGCTCTGACCAGAGCAAGTGGGGGGCCGGGGGAGGGGAGACGGATGGGTAAACTACAGCCTCGGGGGTGGGGGGCGGGGGGTGTCTGGATTGAGGACAATTAAGCAGACAACAGGAAGAGACAGGAAATCAAAACCAATGATGAAAGCAGACACACCGTCAGAGAACTCCAACAGCAAGGAAAACATACAGAATTGTTCTTTACAAATATTAGGAAAGAAATCAAGCATGAAACCACAGAGAAATCGTCAAAGAATTTTAAATATCAACTAATTAGCCAATGACGAAAATTATAAAAACAGTGTGTCAAAAGACCACAAAATGGACTAGTTACTATTAAGTAATTAATGTGAAAAAATTGAACTCTCATTCTTTCAGTGTTTCTATACCCATAAACTACCAAAAAATTAATTTTTTAATTAGCTTTATGACTTTAAGGAAATCATCCCAATTAAGAAAACAACCAACATTATTATATGCAAGAAAATGTTTATTACAGTTTTCCAATTGGAAAAATCCTGGCAGCAAACAAAATGTTCAAGTCAATTATGATATCTTAACTTAAATCATTAAAAGAACTATGAGCAGCAAGTAACAGCATGGAAGAATGCTCATGAATTAACCTTAGGTGAAAAAATGCTATGAAAATTATATTAAAAGATTTATATATTTACTTGTAGATAAAGAATGAATGGTCATACAACATGAGGGAAATAGTTTTGGCTGTGGATTATTTCTCTTTCGAATTTCCTTTAATATATTTTGCTTAACAGACACAAAAGAAAAAAAAAATCTGTTGTGCACAGAAGAGGGAAGGAAGCAGAAGTCAACGTGATGTTTTTCATAAAAGGTTAAAGCATTTTTTAATAGAAGGTTAAAGCATATGTCTTAAAAGACGGGCTCACAGCATCCACTTAGTACAGTTAACTAGTAATCTGATACTAACCGAGTGACACCCACCTAGAGAAAGCTAAACTCATTTTAATTTATGAAATGATAAGTTCCATCATGCCCTACCTCTAGGCTGTTCTGGTGCCATTTCTTTGTAGTTGAGTCAGCCAAGTGGAATGGTTCAAGCACAGGCTCTGGAGAAAGTCTGGGTTTGGACTTTAGTTCTACCACTCATTTACTGGTTATGAGTTATTTAGCCTTCGGTTTCCAGATCCATAAAATGGGGTAAAGTAGTATAACTTGCAGAATTGTAAGAATTTACTGAACTGATATTTTTAAAACATACCATTGTCTGGTATACAGGAAGCACTTAGTAAAATGTTAGCCATTGTTACTATGTTCCTTATTTCCTTAGTACAAAGTTTGAAAGGTGATTCAAATATCCATATAGCTCAGGACAGTGCTATATTAAAAGGAGGGAGATAGAAAAAAATCTATTTTTATAGTTCTAAAGAAAAGTATACTTTTTATCACCCAGACTATCTAGCCTATTAATCTATTATTTGAGATTCCCTGAAAGTTTTTAATAGGATTAAGATGTTACTATAAAATAGAAAACCATTTAAAAATTTACAGTGCAAAAGGTGAACTCAAGGAAACTCCTTGAGGTAGATTTACTACAGACAATTTTCAAATAAGAGAAAAAATATTTCTTTTTGCTCTTAAAGAATCAAAATCTAGTTTTATTTCCATGAAATAAAAATAGCCATAAAAACTGCCAATACCCATCTAGGGAGCCTGAACCTTCCCCCGCTCTGTTAGACACTGTACCAAATCACTTATTATGAGCCCTTGGGAAATGTCAATGACAAAATCTAAAACTTGCAGAGAGCTTGGCTTATATTTTCTGAAATAATTCTATGTGTTATAATTTCTGTGTTTTCCATGATTCAGCTGAAATGGATTGGCACAGATATCCTTATTTTTGAATCAAGTGAGATTTTGTTTTAAACTATGAAGTTACTCATTAAATCAGGAGGACAGTTTGCCTTAATCAGATTAAGTTGCAGTAAAATTATGAGTCTGACAGCAAACATGTATTGGCACCTTGGGATATGCAAGATAACATGGTAGGATACAGAATAATTGGGGAGAAAACGCATTTGAATATTAGAGGTGCTTGATGAGAATTTCAAGGCATTGACAAAAGAAACGCTGAAGGTAGACATGGCAAGTCAAGGGAGTGTAAGAGTAGGGCAAGAGTGAAAAGTGGAAGGTTTCGTAAAGGAAAAAAATTAGAGCCATGTATTAAAGGAAGGGTCAGAGCTGGGTGGGCAGAGAAGAAAATGGAGAAGTAGCAACAGTTTAGCTACAAGAGGCATAGATAGAAGGCAACGGCATCCCACTCCAGTGCTCTTGCCTGAAAAGTCCCATGGATGGGAAGCCTGGTGGGCTGCAGTCCATGGGGTCGCTAAGGGTCAGACAAGACTGAATGACTTCACTTTCACTTTTCACTTTCATGCATTGGAGAAGGAAATGGCAACCCACTCCAGTGTTCTTGCCTGGAGAATTCCAGGGATGGGGGAGCCTGGTGGGCTGCCGTCTATGGGGTTGCACAGAGTCGGACATGACTGAAGTGACTTAGCAAACACTCTCTAGTGGTATGTCTTGAAAAATTATTACTAAAATGTTAACTGTGATTTTCTTCAGATAGTAGAACTATTACTGTCTGAACATTTTATTTTCTCATGTTTTTGAAAAATATTCATCATCATGCATATCATTTTTATAAGAGGGGAGAACAATAAGGCTATACACATTTAGAAGGGAAAATACTTTTTGCTGATATCTCAGTAGATAAATGGAAGCTCTATGAATAAACACACTGGTTAAGAATATAAGACATGGAGTATTGTACTAAAATTCCCAGCTCTGTTTACTCAGTCTATTTTACACTTAAAATTTTTACCCCACTTTTCATTATAAAATATTACAACCATATCTGAAAGTTTTTGAAAGTGAATACCAAAATACACCCCCTCTCCTCAGAATCTATATTTGTTAGCATTTTTCCACTCTTGTTTTTGCTTTCTAGTTATTTATCCATTCATCTTTTTTTTTTTTTTTTTGGATGCATTTCAAAGTGAGTTGCAGACATCAATACCCTCTTTGATACTAAATTTTAACTACTCACCAGTTTCCTCTGTACACACACACACTAGTCCAGAACCTTTCAGCTGGTTGTTATGCGCTGAAATCTGATCGCACTTCCCTTATCTAGATACTGCTTCCAATCCAAACACATCCCGTATCAGCTGCCTACCCAGAAGACCATTTACTAAACTTTACCCTGATTCTATATACCCAGAACTATGGAATTTATTCAACTCATAGAATATTAAAGCCAGAAAGGAAACTGTCTGATCTGGGGTCACCAACTCCAATGTTTCCAGGAATTAAGCAGGTAGCTTAAAAAGTGGGTGTCTCCTGTAAAGTAATCCAGTGGATTTGGTAATATAGACTCATTGTGGGGAAGCAACAAGGAGAAACAGATAACACAGGGAGCTTGAGAAAACAGAATCGACCCTGGGGCAAGACTCCCAGCCTCAGCCTACAGTTCTAAAGGCCTGGCATTTTAACCACGGCTCTTTTGTCTCCTCTGAGGGTCTAGCACTCTTAAAGAAACATATTTGTTAGACTAACTGAAAGAGTACACTGTTAAGTAGAATCTTCCTTTAATTAAAATTACTTACGGATGCAGACTTTATAGCCTACAGTTAAATACAGATCTTAACAGTGCAAACAGTAGCACACATATTACACATGTAAAGATGTGATATATTTTTAGTTTTTCCACATTGCTTGCCCAAGAAGGGAATATTGCTTCATCTCTGGTGGATTAACTACCTGTCCGTGTACCCGTAATGAACCAGAAGAGAACAACCAGTTTTCTCACTGATCAAAGGGTAAATGTAGCGTCATTTCTCAGGAATGTGCCTGCAGATTTCTTTTTTCTTTCTTTTTGGTCTGTGTGGCTTGCAAATTAAATAGCAGGAGTTACTGTGTGGAAGGGGAGAAAATGGGGATGTAGGAGGGTCAGGATGTATAGATATTATGCCTGCTTTTTCATGCCCATTAGTCACCTAGATGTGATTATTTCTCCTGCTTTCTGAAACTTCCTCTCTCCTTGCCCTGCTTATCAAATTCAATCAATGTTTGTTCAAGTTAGCTAACTTTTACATCTATGGAGAATTGAAACCATCTACTTTTCATTTGTACAGTAGCTACAGGTGGACTTTGCTTAGAAATCAGAAGGTACAACAAATTCACCTTCACAGTCTTTCCTTTGTTTGCTTGATAATTAAGGACAGATACTTTGGAAACTCACCCCTCCCCCAACCCCATCCCTTAGGGAACTAATTTATTAAACAGTGTGTACCTCAGCCTTACTGTGTTGGGATAGCTAGTTCTGCTATTAAAAAAAAAAAAAAAAAAAGAATCCACCCAGGCCTGAAATGCTGTCTCATGCAGTTGTGAGTACATGTGATAAAATTAGGTTCTTTCGGGTGAATGTTCTTTTGTGATAAAGTCAACTCAACTACTTTCAAAGTTATGATGAATAAAATTGCCAGTAGTTCTTTTGGAGTATGCCTGTACACTGACAAACCAAAATGTATTAATGTAAGTTAAGCCTCCTAAACCTCCCCTTAGAGAGTTTTTACTAGATTTCACATGAATTCTTTCAACTAAATGTCTGTCATAGATCAAATTCAGCAGATGTTTATTTCAACTTCTTTTGATCTCTGCCAGTACTTACATAAGGATTCAATTTATTGTTGGCTTATCAGTTTTTGTAGTTAAAATCTGACTAGAAACTAGAGATTCTGAGCTCTGGTTTTACAGTTCCACTAGCTAGTTTTTAAAAGATATATAGCAAAATTCTGAAAAATTTTAATAAAATTAGTTTTTACTGAATTAATATTTTAAAAAGCATATAGCATTTTTTGGGGGAAATTAGTCATATAAAGTAAAAGATCTTAATATGAAAAAAAAGAGAAAAAAATTTGAATGCTTTTAAAGATTCCCATTCTCAAAACACTTATTTTGACTGAATTTTGTTTTGCAAGTTCTTTGCACATTTTACTTATGAGACAAATAATCATTTTAGAAAAATTTTGTATAGCTTTTGTTATGGAACAGGCATTACTCCGAAGACATTCATGTGTAAAACTACATAAGCCTTATAACAACCTTAATAAGCAGTAGTTATTCATCTCTTTTTACACACGGGGAAACAGGCACAGAGAGGGTAAGCTGATCAAAATCACATGGCTGAAAATGGGCAGCACTGAGATTCAAATCCAGGAAGTCCAACTCCAAACCAGACTCACTTTAAACTCTATTCACTAAAAATTTACCAATTTTCACTTAGGGTTCCTGTTACACTGAGTTAGACTTGGTGTACATGATTATCAAAATGGGTTAAGCAGTAAATAACTAAAGCAAACTTTGGATGTTTGAATCTTTTGGGGGAGCTTAAAGGAAAAAAGTACCTGAGCTTAAGACCAGACCAGCTGAATCAGTATCTCTGGGGGGTGGCGCTCAGACAACAGTGTATTTTAAAGTTAAACAGCCAGTTGCAGTATGCTGCCAGGTTGAGAGCCACTGGTTCAAGTTTCTAGCCATCTTATTATAGGGAACCTCAAATTTGAGTAGGCATCAGCATCACATGGAGGGTGTGTTTAATGTACAAGTGGCTGGGTCCAACTCCCAGAACATATTCAGTCAGTCTTGGGCTCCACCCAAGAATTTTCATTAACGCTCCAGTCCAATGAAGTTGATGTTGCTGGTTTAATGATCACATTTTGAAAAATACAGTGTTGATAAATTGGGACAGGGATAAGGGTGGTAATAGAGACCTAGAAGAAACTGGACTAATTCTTCAAGTATCTCATCAACCCTGATGCTGACACATTTCCTCTAGTTTGTGGATTTACGTAATAACATTGATTGAGGATGAGAGAGAAAAGACAAAGGAAAGATATGACACTAAAGGGAAGTGAGGGACATGAGATAGAGAAGAGGAATTACTGGCTTAACCACATGTCAATGACAATATGAAATGAGAAAATTTAACAGTAGCAACCCTCAAAAAAATGCTCCTTTCTGTGTCAGAAACAGAACAGAATTGAGTGAGAGCAAGACTGGAGGGGTGGTCAGGTGGGCTGCTGGTTTAGGGTACAGAAGTATTTATTAATTCAGCTCTTATAGGTAATCTGAGAATCTGAGGTATGGCTGATCTTTGAAACCAAGGGTGGGGACAGATGTGCTTTTTCCCATCCTCAGTGCCACAAAAGATGACCAAATGATCAACACTAAGAACTGCCTGAGGATAGACCATCAGTGCTCAACTGGGGATGTGAGCTTGGTAAGGGGAGCAGGAAGCACGTTTTGTAATATCTGGAAACGCTTTGTGTTGTCACAGTGAGGGGGACAGAGGTGCTGCTAGAGCTAGTGGGCTGGGACCAGAGATGCTGCTAAACATCCTGCAATGTACAACATTGCTAAGTTGAGAGATGCTGGGCTAGACACAGTCCTAGAACCAGAATCTGGGCCAAGATGCCAGTTGACTTAGTAATGAATATGCTAAATGTGCAAAATTATTGGGGCCCTGAATCAGCTATCAATGTAGACCTGTTTCTGGGCTGGAGGAACCTCAGGAAGAAGTAGAAGTAAGCACAACATTGGAGACAGCAAACAGCAAAAACCAAGCAATCTACCAACAAAACCATCTCAAATGGGTTACCACATAGTTCCAAAATACAGAAAGAAGACTATAAACAAAAAATAAAAATGCAACAAAATCAACAATTGAAAGATGGATTTGCCTCAATTTAAGCTAAAATGGAGAAGGAAATGGAAATCCACTCCAGTATTCTTGCCTGGAGAATCCCATGGACAGAGAAGCCTAGTAGGTTATAGTCCACGGGGTCGCGAAGAGTCGGACACGACTAAGCGACTTCACCTTCACCTTCAAGCTAAAATAATAGGACAATCTGAAAGTGACCTTAAGGATATATCAAGTAAAAAAATGAATATCTGTAGGAGAGTATGAGAATACTTGAAACAAAAACAGACAGACATTAGATAAGAACAGGTAATTAATAAAAAAACCAATTTTAAAAATTAGAATAAAAAATTAACCATTGAAACATAAATTCAATATATGGGATGAACTATGGCTTGGACACAGGTAAAGTGAACAAGTATCTTGGTCTGCCTGGGACTGAGAAGTTTCTGGGACATGGGACTTCAGTGCTAAACTGGGAAAGTGCTGGGCAAACTGAGACTATTGGTCACGCTAGACATAGATGAAGTGAATGGGAAGATGAAGTTGATAAACTGATTCAGGATTCATCACAGAGGCAAAGAGATTTAAAAAATGTGAAAGAGCAGTTATAATCATATAGGATAGATTGAATCTATCCAGCTTTCACTACAGGGATGCTAGAGGGGAAAAAAAAAAAAACTGGGAAGGAGGAAATGGCAGAGTAATAGTTTTTGAAGAAATAATAGGTTAGAATCTTATAGAGTTAAAGAAAATCATTAGGTTTTACATCAGGGGTTGACAACTATAGCCCATGGACCAAAGCCAGCCTGCCACCAATGTTTGTGAATAAAGTTTTATTGGAATGCAGCCACAGCCATTTGTTTATGCATTGTCTTCAGCTGCTTTCATGCTACAATGATAGAGCTGAATAGTCGGAACAGAGACCACAAAACCTAAAAAGCCTAAAATATTTACTATTGGCTCTTCAAAGAAATATTGTAGATCCTTGCTTTAACTTGCAACTCTGAGTATCAAGAAGGATAAATAAAAATCAATTTACATATCTATGAAGCACAGTAAAGTTGTGAAACATAAAGACAAAGAAACATCTTGAAAGGAATGACAGAATTTTACCTACAGGGTAAGACAATTAGACTTACATAGCACAGGATTCAACAACATTGGAAGTCAATGAGGTAAGTCTGTAAAGTGCTGAGGAAAAGTAATATCAATTTAGAATATTTATATATGGCTAAGCTATCATTTAAGATTGAAATTAAAATGAAACAGTTTTCAGTCATACAAAACTCAATATACTTTGTGGTATATAATATTATTCTTCTTTCAAATGGGTACCCATCTCTGCCATTACCCTGAATGCATAAAGATTATACATCCCTACATCTCTGTCCTTTTTAGCTGAGGCACGACTACGCAATTTATTCTGGCTGATTAAATGTGAGTAAAAGTAGAGTACATTTCTTCCAAGTAAAAGTGTTAAGAACTAGGAATTGGATTGGAAGTTTATATTCAATGGGTAATTGCATTGTATTAAGATTTTGTTGTGTTTGAGAGAATAATAACAGAAATACTAAATAGCGGTATAAATTGTTAAACAATAAGTAAGAGCAAGTGTACTTGGGTAAGAAGATATATGAATCCAGAGCCCAAGAGTAAGATGTGAGGAATAATGCTATATATGGAGTTTTATGAAGTATACAGATTGAACAATATATGAGAGTTAAGAGCTTAGAAACAGAGTCACACATATATGGGAACTGGACATACGACAAAGGAAGCAACAGAAGGAAGTAGGTGAAAAAAGAGACTGAACTAGATAGTACTTGACAATCAGTTATCCACAGGTATAAAGACTGGATTATTAAAGACCTAAAGGTGAAGATAAAATCTTTAAAATTTAGAGGAAAGGTGAGGAAAATAGCTTTAATATTTGAGAGTAGGGAATAACTGTTTAAAACTGACATCAAAGCAGAAATGATAGACTTACTTTAAAATTTGACAGCATTAAGATTTAAAACTTGCATATAAGATAGCAACACTAAAAATAAAATAAAAAAGAAGCCATAGATTCAAAGCATAACATTAGCAATGCATATAACTGACATGAGCGTCCCTGGTGGCTCAGATGGTAAAGAATCTGCCTGTAACACAGGAGACCCAACACCTGGGTTGGGAAGATCTGGAGAAGGAAATGGCAACCTACTCCAGTATTCTTGCCTGGGAAATTCCATGGACAGAGGAGCCTGGCGGGCTACAGTGAGTCAATGGGTTTGCAAAGAGTTGGACATGACTGTGTGACTAACATGTTCCCTTCATAAATGACATAGAGTTAATGCCTAGAATAAGGAATTACTATAAATCAACATGAAAAGATAATCCATAGGAAATGAACAAAGCACATGAGGAGAATTTACAGAATAGGTTACCTGAATGGTCAATAAACTTACAAAAACATGTTCCATCTTAGTAGTAATCGGGAAAATTGAAACAAAAATGAGTTTTGCTATGCCAACAAGAGTTTAGTTTCTAAAATATACAGACAGCTCACACAAGTCAATATAAAAAAATGAACAGTTCAATCAAAAACGAGCAGAAGGCCTAAACAGACATTTCTCCAAAGAAGATATTCAGATGACCAACAAGCATGTGAAAAGATGCTCAATATCAATGATTATTAAAGAAATGCAGATCAAAACTATAGTTTTGATAGTTTCCTCATTATAATAAGGAATCACTCATACCGATCAGAATGGCCATCATCAAGTCGACAGGGCAGATCTCTGGTGGTCCGGTACTTGAGAATCCACCTGCTAATGCAGGAGACACAAGTTTGATCCCTGGTCAGGGATCTAAGGGCAACTAAGCCTGAGAGACACAACCAGAGAGGTATGTGCACCACAATTAGAGAAAGCCTGCATATAGCAACAACGACAGAGCACAGCCAGGATAAATAAATAAAAAAGAACGAAAAAGGGTCTACAAAGAAAGCAGGCTGGAAAGGGTGTGGAGAAAAGCGAACCCTCCTACACTGTTGGTGCTGCCACTATGAAAAACAGTATGGAGTTTTCTTTAAAAACGAAAAATAGAGTTACCATATCGTCCAGCAGCCCCATTCCTGGGCAAATATCCAGAAAAGACAAAAACTCTAATTACAAAAGCACGCACAACCAATACAATATTGTAAAGTAGTTAGCTTCCAATTAAAATAAATAAATTTAAATTAAAAATATATATATATTAAAAAAAAAGCACCCAAATTAGAATACAACCCTGAGATCTGGTTAAACAATCAACACTTTCAATCCGCTTTCAGAGGTCACATGTATCAGTTTCCTTTGAGGCTATCTTAAGAGTGAAATGGAAAACTGAATAAGAGAATTATATACATTTTTATATAATTATATAAATAAAAGACCTAAACAAAAGAAAAAAAAAAGCATGCATGAAAACCAATGTTCTTAGTAGCACTATTTGCAATAGCCAAGTCATGGGAACAGCATAAATGTCCATGGACAGATGAATCAACAGTGAAGATGTGATATATCTGTATTTATATTTATATTTAATAGAATATTACTCAGTAACAAAAAGAATTAAACAATGCCATTTACAGGGCATTTACATGCCATTTTACATGGATGGACCTAGAGATTATTATACTAAGTGAAGTAAGTCAGTGGAAGAAAGACAATTATTGTGTGATGTCACTTACATGTGAAATCTAAAAAATAATGCAAATCAACTTATTTACAAAACATCCTCACAGACACAGAAAGCAAACTTATGGTTACCATGAGGGGAAAGGAAGGGAAGAAATAAACTAGGAGTTTGGGATGAACAGATATACACCATTATGTATAAAATTGATAGACAATAAGGATTTACCATATAGCACAGGGAACTATACTCAATATCTTGAGATGACCTATAATGTAAAACAATCTGAAACAGAATATATATAGATATATCACTGTGCTGCACACCTGAAACAACAGTATTGTAAATCAAGTACAGTTCAATTTAAAAATTTTTTAATGAATAAAGTTTTGCATATAATAATAAATTCTCAAAACTCTATCAGTAAATCTGGCAGTACAAGTTTTAGGGATGATGTAGAGAAATGGGGAATCTCATAAAAGATGAGCAAGAGATAAATTGTTACAATGATTTCAGAGAAAATTTGCTAAATTCAGTGAATTTAAAGGTGCCCAGATTGCTTATGCAAAAGAATATTTATTCTAGTACTGTTTGAGATGGAAAATAATGACAACAAATTCAACATCGGATAATAGATGACTAAATAAATAATTACACAGAAATAAAATAGGTGGAACTAGAGCTGCATGTGTCCAAATGCATATATACTGAAAACATACCAATGTCAAGATAAAAGAATGCAAATGCAGAAATCATAGAAAAGCAAAGTGGGGAAAAAAAAAAGAAAAGCAAAGTGGGCAATCACTCTTATATGGTATCTTACGGATACAGGCAGATTAAATAAAAATATAAAAACATGTTAGGGAAGGTGAGGTGAGGTGTCCCTCTGCCTGTAGAGGGAGGGGCATGGAACTGGAGAGGGTAAAATGAGGGCTTAAACTTTGCCTTTTTTATTTTTTGAAAAGATGGCAAAATGGCAATAATATGACAAAATGGTACAATAATATGCATGAACTCTGAGTGTAAGTATGTGAACATTTGTCACGCTGTTTGCTAACATGCTACAGTATTTTAAGAAGAGAAGGGTACAGGAGGAAAGAAAGGAGCAGATGAAATGCATCTCCAAGAATTAGGGAAATGATATTATGTTGAAGTTACCAAACCCGGAACTGGAGCCCCCACCCATTTGCTTCAAGAGCAAGGCTGCTGAGCATTTAGTGTCTGCGCAAATGTGCTCTAAAGTGCCTCTCATTTCCTCCTCCGTCCATTGACCTGTGCATGAATGAGATCTCATATAATTTGAACTTTTCAATCTTGGCTCAAAACTTGCTTGTCATAACAGAAGAGTGTTTGTTTTTTTTTTTTTTTAACACATTGGTAAAGATCTTGCAGCAAAAGGGAGGTAGTCTGTTTTGCAGAAGCAGAGGATATACAGATCAAGAGTAGAGAGTAGGCGTGCATGTGAAGGGAGTGTGTGGAGGTATGTGGACTTCTACTTGGGGACAGTAGCCTGTCATTCAGAACTGTGACTGACCCCTCCAACTTACATGATAAAGACAAGAACCACTGCTCTCCCTCTCCCTGAAAGTACTGGGTAGGAACCCTAGTTCCCGAGGGATTTTTGTAGCTCAGATTTCATTATCTAATTTGCCTGGGATACCAGCTCTCAACTGAGCTTCCACGGTAGCCCCTCAAATTATTTGTGGGGTCACAAACTAATTCCCCCTCAGAAATCCTTCACAATTTAAAATCTTGGTTGTGTTTAAATCTGGGGCTCACAGTTTTAAAGGATGAGGGAGAAAAAGTCAGTATTGACTTTCTGAAGTCAATTCGAAAAGTTAAATTAATGAAGCCCCCTGTCATGGTCAAGGAGATCCAGAAAGGATGTGCATCGGTTCAGAAAAAGTCCTCCTCTCAAAATGTGGACAATGACACGGACTCTTTTGCTTGGGAGTCTTCAGTGGCTGCCAGAGGGGAACAAAATACGATCAAATTCCTTGTCATGGCCCTGGAAACCCAGCAACATGTGACAGTTGCCTCTTTCTAGAAGCCACCTCTTTGCCCCTCTCCCTCTCCTCCTGCCCATGTATTCTTGCAGACCCAGGCTCTCTCCTGCCTCTTGTCTTTTGTACCTGCCATTTCTTGTGCCTGAAATGGTCTTTACTGCCACATTCCCTGTGCCCAGCTTATTCTCAATCTTCAGTGCCATAATTCTCAACCTGCACCAGGCCCCACTTCATACATTAAGGTTTCGATTTAACCAGTCTAGGCTGGGGCCTTGAGAATAGGTATGATTTATAAGGTACTCATATGATTTCAATGTACAACCAGGGTTGAGAACCAGGGCTTTAGTTTAAACATCACCACATCAAAGACCAGACTGGTGTCTAAAGAGGATATTTCCTCCTTATGTTCTGTCTCAGCTCCTTGTTTACCTCCTTCAGAGCTCACTACCTGGTATTTTACTTACATGTTTACTCTAATTGGTGGCTTAGATTGTAAAGAATCTGCCTGCAATGCAGGAGACCTGGGTTTGATCCCTGTGTCGAGAAGATCCTCTGGAATGACTACTCACCGCAGTATTCTTGCCTGGAGAATTCCATGGACAGAGGAGCCTGGTAGGCTACAGTCTATGGGGTCACAAAAAGTCAGAAACAACTGAGCAACTAACACTTTCACTTGAATTTACTTGAATTAACTTTCCATCTTCCAGGGAACAGTGGTCCTCCAAGTGTGGTCCCTGAATTAGCAGCATCAGCATCACCTGAAAACATCACCTAGAAATGCAAATTTCCAGGCTCCATCTCTGACCCTTCAGGATATTCAGATGTGTGTTAAAGTTAATCCACCACATTCAGTGTGAGCTCCAAGAAGTCAGGCCCTCACCATCTTTTTGCCCTGCATTCTTGTCCAGCAGAGTCCAACAAGGAACAAGGGCTCAATAAGCCTTCATTAAATCCAGAGTGATAACACATTTCTTCTGTAAGTAGCTCACATGCAAATTGCAAGCCGACTGAAAGGAGCAAAACAAACTAATAAAACCCTCAAACCAATTTTATACTTCATTTCTTAAACATTCTAAGGTTTATTGGTAAAAGATGTTTCCCCTCACTAACTGTGAACATACAAAAATCTGTGCATGATTCACTATTTTCTCCTCACTCTTTTTCAGGAAATCTATGACCTGAAATGCGCCTAAAAGTATTTGCCATGTGGACAGTTATCATTCTATTATTTCCATTTCGAGCTGTGAAATGAGATAATTTGTTTAAAGTTTCAGATTAAGTTAATTTCCACAAGATCAGATATTTGAGAAGTAGAATCTTATTTTTTGTCCTTCTGCTTCTAAACTGTAGACTCATATTATAAAGAACATCAAGGAACCCACAGCCAATCCTCTACCCTTACTAAGCAACTTGAGAAAGAGCTGGCAAGACCGAGTCAAGATCCCGTTGCAAAGCCAGCACTCTTTGCCACCAGGTAGCTGAAATCCATCATTCATTATAGCTTATGTCCTTGTCCTCACAAAACCCCATGTACTTTTCCACCTAATTCCCACAAGTTTCTACAGTTTTTCTACCGATAAGTTATAGGAAGAGGGTGATAACAGGTGAATTTCTCAATAACCACATGGGCCACCGTGTGGTTCCACTTTCTAATACCCGCTTCCGGCACTCCAACCTGGAAGAGGCGGGCTTAGTTACACCAGTAACAGAGAGCTTAGAGAAAGGCTAAGTATTTGATCATTGAATCTCTTTTTCTGAGTCCTGGGGTGGAGAGCCACAAAGCCAGTGACCCCTTCAGTCTCCCACCCCAACAGCTCTACAAGAAGATTTCTGTAAAGTGATCATTCTGGAAATAGGATAATTCATAATGGTACTAGCAGAAGTTACAAGCAGTGCCTCCCAGCTCTAACAGAGGTGGTCACCAGCCTCAGAAAAGATCCTGGCACTCCTAAAAACCAGTCCCGGGCTTTTCTTAAACCACTATCTTCCTTGGTACCTACTTTTCCTCAGCAGCATAATACATAAAAGCTCAGGCCTTGAGAGAAGACAGAATTGTGGTCAAGTTCCAGTCCCAGTATTCAGCAGCTGTGTGGCTGTGAGTAAGGGAGTCACCCTTCCCAAGAGTCAGTTTTCTCAGATAGAGAACAGGAACAATCGCAGTAACTGTTTGCGAGGAGGTGATAGGGATTTTATGGCAGAAAGTGAAGAAGAACTAAAGAGCCTTTTGATGAAAGTGAAAGAAGAGAGTGAAAAAGTTGGCTTAAAGCTCAACATTCAGAAAACGAATATCATGGCCTCTGGTTTCATCACTTCATGGGAAATAGATGGGGAAACAGTGGAAACAGTGTCAGACTTTATTTTTTTGGCTCCAAAGTCACTGCAGATGATGACTGCAGCCATGAAATTAAAAGACGCTTATTCCTTGGAAGGAAAGTTATGACCAACCTAGGCAGCATATTCAAAAGCAGAGATTATTTTGCCAACAAAGGTCCGTCTAGTCAAGGCTATGGTTTTTCCAGTGGTCATGTATGGATGTGACAGTTGGACTATAAAGAAAGCTGAGCACTGAAGTACTGATGCTTTTGAACTGTGGTTTTGGAGAAGACTCTTGAGAGACCCTTGGACTGCAAGCAGATCCAACCAGTCCATCCTAAAGGAAATCAATCCTGAATATTCATTGGAAGGACTGATGCTCAAGCTGAAACTCCAGTACTTTGGCTACCTGATATGAAGAACTGACTCATTTGAAAAGGCCTTGATGCTGGGAAAGATTGAAGGCAGGAGAAGGGGAGGACAGAGGATGAGATGGTTGGATGGCATCACCAACTCAATGGACATGAGTTTGAGTAAACTCCCGGAGATGGTGATGGACAGAGAGGCCTGGCATGCTGCAGTCTATTGGGTCACAAAGAGTCGGACACAACTGAGAAACTGAACTGAACTGAACTGTTAGGGATTTAATGAGATGGTGGATGCCAAGGCTTGGGCTTCCCTGGTGGCTCAGATGGTAAAGAATCTAGCTGCAATGGAGGAGACCTGCATTTGATCCCTGGGTTGGGAAAATCCCCTGGAGAAGGGAATGGAACCAACTCCAGTATTCTTGCCTGCAGAAATCCATGGGCAGAGGATCCTGGTGGGTTATAGTCTATGGGGTCACAAAGAGTCGGACATGACTGAGTGACTAACACTTTCACTACTTTTTCATGCCAAGGCTCACAAATGTTAATGGCTGTTATTATTATCTTCCTGTGTTCACTAGGAGTCTTTATACCTCCTTAGGAAATCACTTTTTGGGCCTGGAAAGAAAGAATCCAACATTCGTTCAGTGTCTGGCCGCTGCCTGCACTTTATTAGGTGCTTTATAATTACAATCTTATTTACTCTTCAAAACAATCTTTCAAGATACTATTATAATAATCTTCTTCATTTTTGGATAAGGAAACAAACGCAGAGCTTAAGTAACTTATGAAAAAGCCATGCAAGTAGAAAGCAGAGAATAAGTAGATAGAAATACAGCCTTTGATCTATGACGTCTCCCAAGGAGAAAAAGTAGAAGAGTATTTTTCCTTCCTTTTATAATGCGACCTGCCTTTCTGCAACTTGTTATAGAATGTGAGAGGCAATGTTGGGGAGAGAGAAGCTAAAGGAGATCTACTTCCTTTTTAAGTATAACCTTGATAAGCTACAAAGATAGGCATCATATATCATTATTGCAACTGGGAAATTCGTGCACCATGACACTATATAGTTGTTTAGTTGCTAAGTTGTGTCCAACTCTTGCAGCTCCATGGACTGTAGCCCATTGGGTTTCTCTGTCCATAGGATTTCCCAGGCAAGAATACTGGAGTGGATTGCCATTTCCTTCTACAGGGGATCTTCCTGACCCAGGGACTGAACCTGCATCTCCAGCATTGGCAGGCAGATTCTTTACCACTGAGTCACTAGTGAAGCCTCACTATATAGTAGGTAAAAGTAAAATACGTTGTTTTACAAGAGGGTAACTTGGTTAAAAGTCGAAATATATATATATATATTTTTTTAATCTATCTATTCTTTTAGCATTTCTTGCAATGGAAAATAATTAGGCAACAAACGTAAATGAATGTTTATGAGAGTCTTATCTGTGTGACCATAAAGAAAGTAAAATAAAACAAAAAGCAGTCTCAATGTCCAACTATATGGAACCGATTAAAATAAATTACGGAATACAATGCAGTCATTAAAAATGATTCATTACTAAAAATGCTTTCATAACTCAGATATTATTCAAGATATTTTAAATTAAAAAGCAGAAAGGGATGGTTTATAAAGTATGATAGTACTTAAGAAAATTATATTTATAAAATACATTTTAAATGACAAAATTCTAGAAGGATCTATACTAATTTAGCAATGATTGCCCCAGGTGATAGAACTATAGAAAATATGTATTGTGTAATTTCTGCATGTCTATATTTCTAAGAAATTTTCTTTAATAATGTGTTACATTTACAATAAGATCGTGCTCTCTTAAGAAAACATTATGTAAGACATCAAACACACTATCCAATTAAACCTGTTTTTCTTCTATTACTATCTTGTGTTCCCTAAGAAAATTCAAATAACCCTGTAGACCACAATGCCCTCACTTATTTTTGAAGAGAATATGGCAATTAACGTCAAGATCTTTTCTAAGAATCCTAGATCTGCAGGCAGAATTTGGAAACATTAGTGAAAGTGACAGTCGTTCAGTAGTATCCGACTCTTTGCAACCCCATGGACTGAAGCCCACCAGGCACCTCTGTCCATAGCATTTCCCAGGCAAGAATACTGGAGTGGGTAGCCATTCTCTTCTTGAGAGGATCTTCCCTCCCCAGGGATCAAACCTAGTTCTCTTGCATTGCAGGCAGATTCTTTACCATCTGAGCCACCTCGGTACTTTCCCCATTTTGGCTCATAAGATTTCAGACTACAAACTCGTGCCATGAATTCTTTACCCTGTTCATTCCAGTGCCTACAGAGTGCACTCTCTACTCCCACCGAGTACTTGTAGGGATCATCGCCTCGTCCCCATTTTCCCACTAGGAGGTGGCAAAGGCCGTCATCTTCTCCATAAGGAGAGATTTCTCAGTAACAAAGTCATGTTCAACTCTGTGATCCCACGGACTGTAGCCCACCAGGCTCCTCTGTCCATGGAATTCTCTAGGCAAGAATACTGGAGTGGGTTGCAGTTTCCTTCTCCATAAGGAGAGAAGGGGTAACCAATTTCTAGTCTTGTACGAGCTGGAGAGTTGGGGAAAGTCGTGTGGAATTAAAAAGTTATCTCTCTTCTGGACTTTGGGAGCCTAAACACCACATATATGAGAACACAGTCAATTATGCAGAGAAATAATAGGAAACTAGCAGAATATTAATGCTGTGGTTTAGGTTCACTATGGGTTAAGCTAGTTTTTATGGTACACTGGGAACCCAGTCATGATTTTACGTGTGCTCCACATAAGAATTTTCTATTAACTTTGGAACACAAACTGTCCCCAAGATTTGGACTATTTGGATTTTGTTTGCTTCTCTTAATTAAAATAATAAAATTCATTTTTTTTCTCTTTTTTAAATTTTAGATTTTGTCCATGTTGTGGGAGCATGCGGGCTCTTCGTTCCCAGACCAGGGACTGAACGTGCACCTAGAAGTGCGTAGTCTTTAGAACTGGACCACCAGAGAAATCCCCTAAACTGCATTTTTCTAAACAAAAGAACTCCTCTTGTAAAATTTCACTATGTTGTCAAAACAACCCTCATCTTCAGCGATATTGCCCAATGTATATCACTGGAATTTTCTTTAGGTTTCTAAAGTGCTCATGAAAGGAAACTTGATTGCACTGTGGTTCTAAACCAACCATCTTAAGAAGCAAAGACAAAGAGTGTAGCTTTTCTTTCTTTAAGGCATAACTCTTCCCCTGTTCAGAGGCTAGAATCAGAAAAGGGAACTCCTGCAGCCACAGTCTCTCAACTGGTATAATAACGTCTTAGCAACTTTATTAACAAAGGGAACGACGATGAGATAAGCAAAAATTCCAGAGGCTCGGAAGACCTGCCCGTGAGGCACACCCGGCCCTCTCTGCTCTATGTAGAAAAGATCAGATGTTTGCTAGGAGACCAAGGAGAGTCATAAAATCTATTACTTACCATTTTTTTATGAAAGAGTTGATGTGCGTGGCACACAGCGACTCTGAAGATGCTGTAACTCGGACAGTGAATGTGCAAGTTAGCTATGCAGACGGTACTTCCTTTTTTGAACCCTGTGGTCTGTCCAGTTTTCACACATTGATATATAAGGTTTATTTGCATGTTATCTCAGCCCTCAGAACATTTGTGTAACTGGCCAGGTTTATCCAGTTACTATGCCTTACTGATATGAAAACAGCTACAGGTAGAGCTTTGAAGTCTTAAAGATTGACACAAAAGTTTTTTAAAGTGTCTGAATAGTAAATTCTGTGTATGTTATTAACCCATTTTATATATAAAATGAGTTTGTAGAGGATTCATATTAACATGTTTAAAGTGGTTGACTTCGGTGGCGACATTATTATAAATAATCCTTGTTTTGTATTTTGCTGACTTTTTGACTTTTCAATTTTGAGTATATAATACTTGTTTAAAACAGAACTATAATCTTAAAAAGAACAAAATGATAATGATAATTTTAATCATCAATTTCAATGCATTTAACTACCTCATCAATATTTAAATGCAGGACATGTTTTAACCTTATCATAGGATGTTATTCATTTCAGTCTAAGTTCATGTGTTAATTTTTTGGTAATATTTGTTAGCAACTGACATCTTAATTTGTGGTTACAAATTTCTATATCTTGTGTATATTACCATATTAACCTGGAAGAGGGGCATCAATTTTTTTTGTTTGATCCTGAACTAATACTAATTACTATCATGACAATAAAAATTCTTTAGTAAGTGGATGTTTCCTTTTATTTATTTCTTAAACAAAAATGTTTTTCAAAATTGAGATGTGGGTAGAAATATGGATAGAACCATTGCTAGGACAAGACAGAAAGGTAGAGCAGGGGTCAGTTCCCATAGGTAGAAAGGAATTTGAGATTGCCTTGAAACTGTGGGTATTTTTTAAATGGGGCTTGAGGATACTCAGGAGCTAGGAGAGTAGTCAGAAATTATACTGTCTCTGGCACACCGTAAGTACTCAATGAATGAATGGAGGAGGAAGATCAAGGCAAGACAGGTATGAGAAAACTAGGCATTTTTTAAGACAATAAGACATTACCAGAAGACCTTGAAATGGAGACATTCTTTGGCATAACCAGAAAGCCTCTCACCCACTATCTGTTGAAACAGTACAAATTAGATTCTAAAGCAGAAGCTTTTCACCTGGCAGCCCATTAAAATCACCTGGGAAGTTTTAAAAAAATCCAAGTTTTCAGGTTTAACCTGAGACCATTAAATAAAGATCTCTAGTTTTGAGCCCCAGGCATCAGTGTTTTTAATACAGTTCCCCAGGTAGTTCCAAGGTCCAAGCAAGCCTGGGCTCTAAAAGGAGGAGCAAGTGACATACCAGGGAGATAACAAACAGATAAGCAGGCAAGATTTGCCAGTGGAAATAATCCTGATACCTTGACACTGTTTACTACTAAATTTATCAACGTACTTTCACCGTGCACTACATAATAACTACTTTTTCTTGATCATTCCATGACTTTTCTCTCTGGGCCAGTCAGTTGTACAAAAATCACATGATAAACAAAAACTGAGCAATTTCCATTCACAAGTCGCTGGTTAAATGAACACTGAGTTTCAATTTATTCATTTGAGTTTCATTTCAGTTTGTGTTTATTTAATATTTCTAAATGTAGTATATTTAAGAAAGGTATTTTGGCTAAGAAGAAACAGGCTAAAGCTCCCATCTATAACTCATAATCCACCAATAAGTTTTTAGTTTTTGGAGCATAATCATTTTACTTCAAAAAACATGTATTTCAATTATCACTTACGTGAGTACATTTCCTGTGAAGTCAATTAAGTATGCAAATCCTTGAGCAGGAAGATGAAACAGGAAATGCAAGAAAGCTGACACAATGATACCATCTGATGAAGATAAAGGTTTTTCTTTGTGTGTGTGTGTGGTATAGGCACTGAAATTATTCCTGCTAGCAGAAGGGTGAAGTACCTTAGAGAATGCAAATGTGGTTATAATTCTTCAAATCTCTTTTCATAAATTTGCATTCTGGAGAACTATTTATGTTCAGGCAGTGGTAAAATTAAGCTGTCTCCCTGGTACCAAGTGACGGCTAGATGGAGACTGTGAGGCTCAGAGACAAAGTCGGGGGTGCAGGGGCTGGCAAATCTAGCTTCATTTTTTTAAGTCAGTTTATAAGATGGAGGCAGGGACCACTAACAACAATGTAAGTCACACTGCTTATGCTCCTGATTTTAAAACACTGTCATTGTTGTATCTATCAGGTTTTAAAAGGAGCATGGTTGAAGTTGTTAGCATAGAGGGTAAGAAATACTTGGAAACTCTAACATGATTGATTTCAGCTTTGTAACCTGAATGGCTAACATTTTAAAAAAGAAACAAATGATCATCTACTTTACGTGCTCAACATTCACAGGACTGGACAAGACCCCTGAGATAGAACAAGAGGATATTGAGTCTCACCTCTTCCAGGAAGCTTTCTCTGCTGTTGGCTCATTCATCTCCCCCTTTTCCTGGACTCCTGCAGAGTGAACCTGGAAATGAAGCTCTTTGATATGTTTGCCTTTTATGGTGCTCCCATTGTATTGGCTGCATTAAGTGTGGCTAACCAGTTCTGAAATTCTTCCAGTGTGAATTAATTTTTGTATTTCCTTCTGTCACCCTAAGAGCTTTCAGTAGCTTTTACTCTTTTAAAGCTTTTTTGGCTTATGAGTTCCTTTCAGAATCTGATAAAAGCAGTATGTAGTTTGCACACTAATTATGCATGTGCACAGCCTTCCTTGAAGCCCATCATTTCTGGGAAGCTGTAGGAGAACTCTTGGCTAAAATATCTTCAAATACTAGGAGATAATCACTATATTGGTGCTTTTTGATGATGAAATGAAAGCACAGAAATGTTCAGTGATCCCTTAAATTTTCAAATTAGGGAACTGGTCAGCTGAAACGTCATTATTTTGTAAACTTGTCTCCTTTTATCAGCATGCATTTGAACCTTGCCAGGAAAGAACAACTCAAACTCACAAAATAGATTCATAGAAATTCAAGGAAGTTCTAGTCTCCCTGTGTGTGGAGATATGGAGTAGCCAAATGAAAAGTAACAGGAAAAAAGCAGGATAAGAATAGGCATGCTTTAAAAAATTGTGCAGGAGGAAACGGGTAGCTCCTTGATTTGGTTTATTTCTCTTTCACTTTTCGTTTTGAAAAAATTTTTTTTCACTCTTGTACTTTCTATTTTTGAGGAAAGGAGGCCTTAACACTTTCAGAATATCCATGCACTGGGAAGAAATAACATGTTACACCAGAGAAAAATCAATTTCTCTTTTGAGAAATCCTGTATTTCAATAGGATCATTACCTGAAAACTGGGTTTGCCTCTTGGTAAGTGTCGAGCCAAAAGACACACCAAGCCAAAGCATAGGAGAAAGAAGGATTTTTTACTTGCAACAAGGAGAACATCAGGGATCTTTCCCAAAGCAGTATCAGCTGGAACAGCAACACTGGGGAAGTTTTAAGTTAAGGGTGTATACATATTCATGAAGCGGCCTGGACAGTTAACAGTCCAAGCTTTAGTTGGCTGAAGTCATGAGAGTCATCAAAGGTCAACATCATCATCTCTTGTTCCGTCACTCAGTCATGTCCAACTCTTTGCAACCCCAAGGACTGCAGCACGCCAGGCTTCCCTGTCCTTCACAATCTCTTGGAGTTTGTTCAAACTCATGTCCATTGATTCAGTGATGCCATCCAACTATCTCATCCTCTGTCATCCCCCTCTACTCTTGCCTTGAATCTTTCCCAGCATCAGAGTCTTTACCGATGAGTTGACTCCGCATCAGGTGGCCAAAGTATTGGAGCTTCAGCATCAGTCCTTCCAATGAATACAGTCTAAGGGACTCTCACGAGTCCCTCTTAGGTGATCTGGTGGTTGAGGGCTTCAGGCTAATCTTTACCACTCCCAGTGAAAGACTCCCATTGAACTGCATTCTTTTGTTCCCTTAAGATCATTAATTACTGAGACCTGTTCAAGGACAAACATTGTGGCCAAGCTTAGATCACAAAATGGTTAAGGCAGAAAATGCCTTCTCTTCTGTCAAGAAAGTCATACAGCGTGCTAAGTCGCTTCAGTCGTGTCTGACTCTGTGACCCCATGGACTGCAGCACACTGCACCCCATGGACTGCCAGGCTTCTCTGTCCATGGGATTCTCCAGACTAGAATCCTAGAGTGTGTTGCCATGCCCTCCTCCAGGGGAACTTCCCAACCCAAGGTCAAACTTGCACCTCCTAGCTCTCCTTCATTGGCAGGTGGGTTCTTTACCACTAGTGCCATGTGGGAAGCCCCTGGAAGAATTCTATGTTATATATTAATTTACTTATGATTTTCCTATTTTGCATATAATTTGTATCTTACCCTTTCTTGAGATTTGGGAACTCCTAAAGTTTTGCAGGGACTTCCTTGGTGGCTCAGATGGTAAAGAATCTGCCTGCAATGTGAGACACTCGGGTTGGATCCCTGGGTCAGGAAGATCCCCTGGAAAAGGAAATGGCAACCCACTCCAGGATTCTTGCCAGGGAGAATTCCATGGACAGAGGAGCCTGGAGGGCTACAGTCCATGGGGTCACAAAGAGTTGGACACAACTAAGCAACTAACAAATACACAGCTCTTTAGGATTCTGCTGAGTCTTGTAATCCTTTTATCTCTAAGAAAACATTTAACTGGCACCATCAAAATATATACCTTCATTGGGTTGATCATTATCTTTGAAAACGTGTCAATGACAATTGTAGTTTAATGAATAAAAGAAAGAAAAGGTCTTACATGGAAATAGATCTGCTTTCTCTTTTGTCCTTCCCCATTCATTCATTTGTTCCTTTTCCTCCCAAACAGAAAAGTGAAGCCAGAAAGATTTGGAAAATAAGCTGACGGGCTTCGGGAATGAATAGACTCAGAGATGATGACAAAGGGGAAAACGGATCACTATCCCATTCTAGAGGTGTTATCCTGTCCCACTGTCGATTAACTGCAGGTGTGAATATTCTCATTTTCTTAGTCTGTTAACTTTTTAAATTTATTTTTAATTGGAGGATAATTGCTTTACAATATTGTGTTGATTTCTACCATATAGCAACATGAATCATCCATAAGTATACATTTATCCCCTCTCTTTTGAGCCTCCCTTGCATCCTCCCTGTTCAATTTTAAAACAAAAATATTCCATTTTGGTATAGGATAAATAATGATGAAGCCATACAGCTTTTTCTTGTGTGTACACTCTTAGAATATATTTCAAATTTCTTTATAATAGTTGACTTATTAGCATCTCCAGTTTATACTTTTTTTCCTCGAGTTTCTTTCTTTTCTCCTTTTTTAACTTTTGAATTACTCTATTCTCTCCATTTGAAAGATTACTCAACCTTAGCCTTTTTGCACCCTATTGCTCAAATCAAGATTTGTCAGACAAGAAATCTTCCTAAATACACTTAATACAAAATTGGCCATACCTGAGTTAAACTAGTGACAATTTTCTTTTTGGTCAGTAGGATAGTAATATTTCTATTTTCAATTCTACAGTACTTTTTGGAACAAAATAGTACTACTTCATAATGCCATATGGAGGATGTAGGAATATCTATAATATAGCTATGAAAACAAATATATTAGAACACAATGTGTGAAATGACTCAGTGTCATCCTGATCCTCTTTTCTCTTGTCCTTTCCAAGAAGATTGACTTTAGTAGGCTCAGTTCAGTTCAGGTCAGTCGCTCAGTCGTGTCCAACTCTTTGCGACCCCATGAATTGCAGTACGCCAGGCCTCCCTGTTCATTACCATCTCTAGCACACGGTTAAAAAAAAATCATTGATCAACAAATGATACTGGGATATTCACATTGCAAAAGAATGAAACAGGAACCTTACCTTATACCATATACAAAAATTAACTCAAAATGAATCAAAGACCTAAACATAAGAGCTAATAAAGTATAAGACTCTCAGAAGGAAACACAGGGGAAAGCTTCAAGTGACATTGACTTTGGATTCAATGACACCAAAAGCACAGGCAACAAAAGGAAAAGTAGGTGAATTAGACTTCAACTTTAAAAACTTCTTGCAAATCATATATCTGATAAGAAATTACTTTCCAGAATATATAAGGAACTCATACAACTCAACAGTGATGATAACAGCAAACAGGCAAAGGACTTAAACAGAAATTTCTCCAAAGAAAATAGACTAAAGATCAATAACCACATGAAGAGATGCTCAACACCATTAATAATTAATTAGGGATGTGTACATTGAAACCACAATGAGATACCACTTCATACCCTACTAGGATGGCTACTATTTTAAAACAAAGTCAAAGTCGCAGAGATAGAAAGTAAAATAGTGGCTACCACGGTTGGGGTAGCAGGGAATGGAAAGTTACTGTTTAATGAGAGTTTCAGTTTGGGATGATGAAAAATGTCTGCAGGTGAACAGTGGTGATGGTTGCACAATATGAATGTACTTAATGCCACTAAACTATATTGTTAAAAATTGATCAAATGGTAAATTTTACATAATGTATATTTTGCCTCACACACACAAAAAACCTCCCTTAAAAAAAAATCACTGAATCCACCAATCAGATAAAGGAGAGTACCAAGCCACTCTGCCATATATTGTTATCCTCCATTTTCAGGTTTCATCCTCTTGGCTGCCTAATGTCACATACATTAGAGTCAAATTTGAAAAGATTTATATCAATAGCATTGCATGATAACATAACAACAGCAACCACTTATTGCTCTTTGGTGCCAAAATCGTTATATGCATTATCTCAATGAATCAACCTAACAATTCTATGAAGGAGATATTATTAGCCCCAGGTGTGTCTTGGAATTTAAGAGTTCAGTGACTTGTCTACCATTAAAAAGCCACACCATTCCATTCTCTTGAACCATTTCACTGCTCTCAGTATAGTAATTGGTAATGAACATGAGGTGAGGATGGAGGGGCTGGGAGGGGACTGGTGAACAGAAGGATAGATGGTTTTTCTATAAATTACTTGTGTGTGTTTGTGTATGAGAGAGAGACACATCTACAAACAGACAGAGAGACAAAAAGTTTTATTTTCTTTTAAGCTAAACTTAAGCTGAGTGTAGTCTTTATTCACCATTTTGGACAGTTTTTCATAAATATCGAGACACTAACTCAGGAGCTGCTCTTGTGGAGTTTTGGATGCAGTATTCTGCGGTGTTTACAATCAAATACACACTCAAAAGGCCTTGGGGAGATAATGATGTAAAACAAGATATCTCTTGGCAGTGATATAGGTATATGTCTATTGTGTCATAAGTAGAGTAAATAAGCAACCGAAGTTTTAAGTATAAAAAATAAAAACAATAAAAATGTAGTGATTCTCTGAAGCTTTCTTTCCCATTAGGCCCAAGGAAACATGAATGCCCATCCAACTTCCCCAGGCCCTTTGGTAATGGCTGGAGCTCAGTAAAATGAGCTGAATGTAAAGCCTGAGTGTCAGAGGACTACTCCCCACACACCCTTCTCTTTGAATTTGTAGGGTGGCCTCTCAGAGGGCCGGTTATACTGTGCTCAGTCTGGCAGGACCAAGTGAGGACTTCCCTTCTTAGGAAACCTCAATCCAAGTTGAACCATGTAAGCCTTAGCCTCCAGAGATCTTCCTCTCCCCCAGTTTCTGGTGATTCATCCTCTGTGCTGATTCCTGTTGGGCAGTTTCTGGTGTCTCAATGGTGCACCCTGCTGGAAATCTCTACCAGATACACCACCTCTGGAGGAAGTTGGAGAGTCTCATTGTCAACAGTCAACCTATACTGTTCTCCCCATTTCCAGTAAAGGGACTCTGATAAATCATTATGCTGACCCTCAGGGATCTCATCAAGGCTCAGCTCTTTTCTTGTTTGCCATTTATAATTCACAAGGATGCAAGGAATTCTCAGTAGTTAGTATGGTAACTCTTCCTTGATTCAAAGGCTCTAGATTAGAAATTCTTTCAACAGTGGATTGTCTAGGAACAGAGTGTAGTATTTCTGTGCATTGAACATCCTAATTCTTTCTGATTGACTCAGACTTCTGGGGGAAGGAAATAGGTACTCTCTTGAGTGCCAAAGCTATTTTATACCCTAAAGGGTTGGACATTGTTATTTTTAGAACACCATCTTTGTGTCCTACCTAATATTAAAATACATGTCATATCTAACGGGTTTTTTTCTTTGCTAGGAAAAAAAACACTTGAAAATGGCTTCTTAAATTTTTCTTTTGAGGGGAGACAAGATGGCAGAGAAGTAGGCAGAAAGTGAGTACATCTCTCTCCACAAAGATGCCAGGAATATATCTTCAGATGCAGAGGATCTCACAGAGAGCCAGCTGAGTACTGGCAAGAGTCCCTGACCATCAGAAAGGAAAATATAGTTTCATGCAAAACTTGGTAGGATGAAGGAAGGAAGGGGGGGCAGGGGAGAAGAGTGAGGGGCACCTGATCTGTACCTGGGGGTGGGTGAGCTGAAGCAGGAGAGACGCTTGCATGCAGGTCAATCAGTTGGGACAGAAAGGGAAACATTTGAGGGTGTCAGAGAGTGAAGCAGCTGATTTGTGACAGTGTGAATGGATTGAGAATCATAGAAACAATTCATGCTGTGGTCCTACGTACCCTGAACAGGGAGGCAAGTCCACTGAAATGCACCGTGGCTGGGAGCAGGAGCATGGGGATTGGAGAGCAATCCCAAGGCAAGGAGAGCTGTTGACTGTGGGAAGATGACCAGAGGGGATAGGAGCGAGGAAGTCCGTAGTGAGGAGCGCCTTTGGAGGAATGCTGGGCAGCTATGCAGGTGGGATGTTGCGTCATCGCAAGGGGGTGGAGCCATCACGGTCACCTCTCTCTTCCCACACACTAGCGACCAATAGAAAAAGACCTCAGCAAGGGTGGCCCTTTGAATGCCTAACTCGCTGAGCAATAGCAAAGGACCCCAGCCAGGGGTGCCTTTTGAGTGCCTCCTATGCTGAGCCGGGCCTTCCCTGGTGGCTCAGGAGGTTAAAGCGTCTGCCTGCAACGCGGGAGACCTGGGTTCAATCCCTGAGTCGGGAAGATACCCTGGAGAAGGAAATGGCAATCCACTCCAGTATTCTTGCCTCAGAGAATCCCATGGACAGAGGAGCCTGATGGGCTATAGTCCATGGGTTGCAAAGAGTCGGACATGACTGAGCAACTTCACTGTGCTGAGCAACCAGTCAGGACCAGTCAGGGAGGCCCTTTGAACACCACCTACCAGAGACTAGAAGAGAATTCTAATAGTGCTATATCTTCTGCACTTGTTACTGATGGCTACTGGGATCCCTGCAATACAAGCCGTGGCACCACCTCCACGCTAGGTCTTCACTGGGGTAGAGCTGCCAGAGGCTAGAAAAGAATCCTTATAGCACCATATCTCCTGTGCCTGCGCCATATCTCCTGTGCCATATCTCTCGCCTCCCTGAGCACTTGGTGCCACTGGGATCCCCACTATACAAGCAGCCATGCCACCTTCACAACCGGTCCTCGCTGGAGCAGACCCAAGTCCTCCAGGGCAGCCTCAGGAGCAAATTTCTGTGGATGACTCACACATAGAAAGGGAAAGTAAAAGTGTTAGTTTCCCAGTTGGTCTGAGTCTTTGCAACCCCATGGACTATAGCCCTCCAGGCTCCTCTTTCTATGGAATTTTCCAGGTTAGAATACTGGTGTGGGTTGCCATTCTCTTTTCCAGGGATTTTGATAACCCAGGAATCGAACCTGAGTCTCCTGCATTGCAGGCAGATTCGTTACTGTCCGATCCATGAGGGAAGCACCCCACGATTGAGATCCAGGGATGGAATGGCTAAAGAAGAGGTTTGAAAACCTTTCCACCAGCTGTACAAGCCGAAGATTAAATCCACACAATCACCTAGGCAGACTCTGTGTCTATGTCATATATGTATAAGGATAATGAGCATTCCCAGAGAAGAAAGTACCCTAACTCTGGCAGCTGTGGACATTGGAGGTTAGAACACGCAGGAGTAGGGTCAGATTAGTTTGAGCTAATTAGTCCCACAGCAGGTCCAAAGACCAGACCTCCAATGCCATATTGGAGGGCTTCCTAGATAGACGGCAGTGTGCTATGGCTCATAGCTGGGGAAAGGACACGGACTGTCCTTTTATGGAACACACAAAAGACAATTATTAGTATTCTTATATTTTGATTTGTCCTGTAGTTCTGGATTTTTTTCTCTATTGCTGTGTTTGCTGATTTATTACTATTATCTCTATTTGGGCATTTGAGAACTTTTTCTTGTTTTGTTATTTTTAAGCACACTTTTTATTTCCTTTATGTATTTCTAGTTCAACTTTGGCTTTCTACAGTCCTGCATTTTTATGTTTCTTTTGATTTTGTTCCTGTTCTTTCCTTGTTGTTATTTTATATATATATTTATATATATAAATATAATTTTATATTTATATAAATATAATTATATATAAATATATTTTATATATTATATAGTATATATATCACATATAGATTTTTAAATATACTTTTATTTAACTTTGCTTTTCCACTTTTCTTTTTTTCACTATGTTTGTTTCTTTTCTTTCCTTTGCTTTATTCCTTACCTGGCATTCTGCTCTGGTCTTTTTTTTGTTTTAGTTCGTTTTTAATTGTTTGATATTTTTGGTTTCCTTTGCTCACTGGGTCACTCTCTTGTACTTTGTTTTCTTTGGTCTGTTTTGGTTCATTTGTGTGTATGTGTATGTTCTTTTGTTTTTGTTGTTATTTGTCTGAATTTGCTTTTACCATTTGTCTGGGGCTTGTTTTTTGTTTCTCGTTATTTTGTTTGTTATTAGTTTTTTGTTTGTTTTAATACCCAATATTGCCATAACACATGGCCTGTTGGGTCTTCATTCTCTGACCAGAAGTTGAGCTTGAGACTCTGGGATGGGAGCACCGAGTTCAGGATACTAGGCTTCTGAAGAAATACTGACCTCAAGGAGTATTAATCAATGAGAACTCCCACAAAGACTTTCATCTGTATCCAAGACCTGGTACCACCCACCTCAAGATGCCTCACCCAAACAATAAGCAATATAAGAACACAAACTCAATCAGTCATCAACAGATATCCCAAAACACACTGCCTCACACAACCCCGCCCATCAGAGGGGGATAAACTCACCTCTTCCCACCAGAACGCAGACACAAGTCCCTCCCAACATGAAGCCTTCTTAAGCCACTGGACCAGTCTCACTCACTGAAGGCAGAGAGCAAAAACAAAGGGAACTATGACCCTATAGCCTGGGGAAAGAGACTTCAAAAACAGTAAGTTAAGAAAATGAAAAGACAGAGAAGTATTGTGCAAGTGAAGGAACAAGGTAAAAACCCACAAGATCGATAAATGAAATAGGCAAACCGCCTGAGAAAGAACACAAAGTAATAATAGTAAAGATCCAGAATCTTGAAAACAGAATGGAGAAAATGCAAGAATATTTAACACATTTAACAAGGACCAAGAAGAAATAAGGAAAAAAGCAAACAATGATGAACAACACATTGACTGAAATTAAAAATATTGTGGATGGAATCAAGAGGAGAATAACTGAGGCAGAAGAATGGATAAGTGAGCTGGAAAAGAGAATGATGAAAATAACTGCTGAAGAGCAGAATAAAGAAAAATGAATTAAAAATATTGAGGACAGTCTCAGCCACCTCTAGGATAACATTAAGTGCACCAACATTAGAATTATAGGGGGCTCAGAAGAAGAAGAGGAAAGATAGGGTCTGAGAGAATATTTGAAGAGATTATAGTTGAAAACTTTCCTAACATGGGAAAGGAGTCAATCAAATCCAAGAAGCTCAGAGAGTCCCATCAGAATAAAACCAAGGAGAAACAAACTAAGACACATATTCATCAAACTAACAAAAATTAAACACAAAGAAAAAAAATATTAAAAGCAGCAAGAGGAAAACAGCAAATAACATTCAAGGAAAACCCCATAAGCTTACCGGCTGATTTTTCAGCAGAAAATCTACAGGCCAGAAAGGAGTGGCAGGATGCCCTGCAGGGAGTGACAAAGAGTCAGACATGACTTAGTGACTGAACACTAACAACAACAATGAAAGGGAAAAGTCTACAACCAAGATTGCTCTACTCAGCAAGGATGTTGTTCAAAATGGATGGAAGAGTAAAGCTTCACAGACAAGTACAAGTTAACAGAATTCAGCACCATCAAATCAGCCTTAGAACAAATGCTAAAGGAATTTCTTTAAGTAGGAAACAGAAGGAAAAGACTAACAAAACCAAATCCAAAATAATTAAGAAAATGCCAATAGGAACATATATATGAATAATTGTTTTAAATGTAAATAGGTTAAACACTCTAACCAAAAGACAGAGACTGGCTGAATGGATACAAGAGTAAAACCTATATTTATGCTGTCTATAAGAGATCTGCTTCATATCTAGAGACACATACACACTGAAACTGAGAAATTTGACAGTAGTGGGAAATTGACAGTAACACAGTAATATAAGGGACTTTGCTGCTGCTGCTGCTAAGTCGCTTCAGTCGTGTCTGACTCTGTGCAACCCCATAGACGGCAGCCCACCAGGCTCCACCATCCCTGGGATTCTCCAGGCAAGAACACTGGAGTGGGTATAAGGGACTTTAACACTCCGCTAACACCAATGGGAAAAGAAATTCTATGCAAATAGAAATCAAAAGAAAGTTGGAAAAGCAATTCTCATATCAGACAAAATAGACCTTAAAAATAGAGTCTTACAAGAGATAAGGAAGGACACTACATAGTAATCAAGGGATCAATACAAGAAGACATGACAATTGTAAATATTTATGCACCCAACATAGGGGCACCTCAACAAATACGGTGAACACTAGCAGAAATAAGAGGGAAAATTGAAAGAGGTGAGTAGAACCAGTCTGTGTCATGTGTATGTCACATGTGTCTGACTCTGCGATCCCATGGACTGTGGCCTGCCAAGGTTCTCTGCCCATGGGATTTTCAGAGCAGGAATACTGAATGGGTTGCTATTTCCTGCTCCAGGGCATCTTCCTGACCCAGGGATTGAACCTGCGTCTCCTGTGTCCCCTGCATTGCAGGTGGATTCTTTGGCACTGAACCACCAGGAAGCCTCATCCAAGAGGAAAACATAACAATTGTAAATATTTATGTACATTGGGGCACCTCAATACATAGGGCAAACACTAACAGACATAGAAGTGGAAATTGACAGTAACACAATAATAGTAAGGGACTTTAACACTCCACTAACTCCAATGGACAGAGCATCAAGACAGGAAATTAATAAGGGAACCCAAGCCTTAAATGACACATTGCCTTAGATGGGCCAATTGATATCTTCTTACATCCAAATGCAGAAGAATATGCTTTTTTTTTTTCCTCACATGCACATGGAACATTCTCCATGATAGATCACATCTTGGGTCACAAATCAAGCTTCAGTAAATTTATGAAAACTGAAATCATATCAAGCATCTTTTCTGACCATAATGTTATGAGACTAGATATCAATTATAGGGAAAAAAACTGTAAAAACACAAACACATGGAGATTAAATAATATACTCCTAAATAACCAACAGGTTACTGAAGAAATCAAAGAGGAGATGAAAAATACCTGGAATAAATGACAATGAAACATGATGACTGAAAACCTATTGGATGCAGTCCTAAGAGGGAAGTTTATAGTAATACAATCCTATCTCCAGGAACAATAAAGACATTGAAAAGACAACCTAACCTTAAACCTAAATCAACTGAAAAAGAACCAAAATCTCCAAAGTCAGTAGAAGGAAAGAAATCATAAAAATCAGATCAGAAATAAATGAAAAAGAAATGAAAGAAACAACAGTAATGATCAATAAATCTAAAAGCTGGTTCTCTGAGAAGATAAAAAAAATTGACAAACCATTAGCCAGACTCATGAAGAAGAAAAGAGAGAAGATTCAAATAAACAAAATTAGAAATGCAAAAGGAGAAGTTACAATAGACAATAAAGAAATAAAAATAAGAGACTATTGTGAGCAACTATATGCCAATAAAATGGACAACCTGAAAGAAATGGACAGATTCTTAGAAAAGTTCAGCCTTCCAAGACTGAACCAGGAAGAAGTAGAAATTTTGAACAGACCAATCACACTCACTGAAATCAAAACTGTGGTAGAAAAAAAAGTCTCCCTCAAAGCAAAAGCCCAGGGCCTCACAGGTGAATTATATCAAATAATTTTTGATAGAATTCTATCAAAGAATCCTTAGAGAAGAGCCAATGCCTGTTATTCTCAAACACTTCCAAAAAATTGCAGATGTAGGAACCCTACCAAATTCATTCTACAAGGCCACCATCACCCTGATACCAAAGTTAAAGACATCACATACGAAAAAGAAAATTATAGGCCAATATCGCTGATGAAAATAAATGCAAAACTCCTCCACAAAATTCTAACAAACAGAATCCAATAACACATTAAAAGGATCATACACCATGTTCAAGTTGAGTTTATCCCAGGGATACAAGGACTTTTCAATATTTGCAAATCAATCATAAATGGTGTGATACTTCATCTTAACAAATTGAAAGATAAAAATCACATGAAAATCTCAATAGATGCAGAAAAAGCTCTCAACAAAATTCAGCACCAATTTATGAAAAAAAAGAAAACTCTTCAGAAAATAGACGTAGAAGGAACCTACCTCAACAAAATAAAGGGCATATATAACAAACCCACAGCAAATGTTTTCTCAATGGTGAAAAACTGAAAGCATTTCCTCTGAGATCAGGGACAAGACAAGGGTGCTCACTCTTGCCACTATTATTCAATATAGTTTTGGAAGTCTTAACGATGACAATCAGAGAAGAAAAAGAAATAGAAGGAATTCAGGTTGATAATGAAGTAAAATTCTCACTGTTTGCAGACAGCATGATACTATACATAGAAAATTCTAAAGATGCTATCAAAAATTACTAGAGCTTATCAGTGAATTTAGTAATGTTTCAGGATACAAAATCAATACACAGAAATCCCTTGCATTCCTGTACAGTAACAATAAGAAATCAGAGAAATTAAGAAATCAATTCAATTCATCATTGCAACTAAAAGAATAAAATACCTAGGAATAAACCTACCTAAGAAGACAAAAGACCTGTATACACAAAACTATGACACTGATGAAAGAAATCAAAGACAGCATAATCAGATGGAGAGATATACCATGTTCTTGGATTGGAAGAATTAATATTGTGAAAATGACTATACTACCCAAATAATCTACAGATTCAGTGCAATCCCTATTAAGTTACCAATGGAATTTTCCACAGAACTAGAATTTAAAAAAATCACAATTTGTGTGGAAACAGTAAAGATCCCCAAATAGGAAAGAAGAAAAAAAATCCTGAGAGAGAAAAATGAAGCTGGAGGAATCAATCTTCCTGTCTTCAGGTTAACTACAAAGCTACAGTCAGTAAGACAGCATGGTACTGACACAAAGCAAAAATATAGACCAATGGAATAAGATAGGAAGCCCAGAGAATAACCCATGCCCCTGTGGGCACCTAATCTTTGGCAAAAGATGCAAGAATACATAATGGAGAAAGGACAGCCTCGTCAATAAGTGGTTCTGGGAAAGCTGGACTTCTACATGTAAAAGAAAGGAATTAAAACACTTCCTAACCAGACCACCTGACCTGCCTCTTGAGAAACCTATATGCAAGTCAGGAAGCAACAGTTAGAACTAGACATGGAACAACAGACTGGTTCCAAATAGGAAAAGGAGTACATCAAGGCTGTATAATTGTAAGGCTGTATAATTGTCACCCTGCTTCTGAAGGAAGCACAAGCTGGAATCAAGATTGTCGGGAGAAATATCAATAACCTCAGATATGCAGATGACACCACCCTTATGGCAGAAAGTGAAGAGGAGCTAAAAAGCCTCTTTATGAAAGTGGAAGAGGAGAGTGAAAAAGCTGGCTTAAAGCTCAACATTTAGAAAATGAAGATCATGGCATCTGGTCCCATCACTTCATGGGAAATAGATGGGGAAACAGTGCAAACAGTGTCAGACTTTATTTTTGGGCTCCAAAATCACTGCAGATGGTGACTGAAGCCATGAAATTAAAAGATGCTTACTCCTTGGAAGAAAAGTTATGACCAACCTAGATAGCATATTGAAAAGCAGAGACATTACTTTGCCAACAAAGGTCCGTCTAGTCAAGGCTATGGTTTTTCCTGTGGTCATGTATGGATGTGAGAATTGGGCTGTGAAGAAAGCTGAGTGCTGAAGAATTGATGCTTTTGAACTGTGATGTTGGAGAAGACTCTTGAGAGTCCCTTGGACTACAAGGAGATCCAACCAGTCCATTCTGAAGGAGATCAGTCCTGGATGTTCTTTGGAAGGAATGATGCTAAAGCTGAAACTCCAATACTTTGGCCACCTCATGCAAAGAGTTGACTCACTGGAAAAGACTCTGATGCTGGGAGAAATTGGGGGCAGGAGGAGAAGGAGATGACTGAGGATGAGATGGCTGGATGGCATCACCAACTCGATGGATGCGAATCTAAGTGAACTCTGGGAGTTGGTGATGGACAGGAAGGCCTGGCGTGCTGCGATTCATGTGGTCACAAAGAGTTGGACACGACTGAGCGACTGAATGGAACTGAACTGAACTGAACACCATACATAAAAATGAACTCAAAATGGATTAAAGACCTAAATATAAGACCTCAAAAAATGAAAATCTTAGAGGAAAACATAGACAGAACACTCTTTGACATAAATCACAGCAAGATCCTCTATGACTTGCCTCCTACAAGTAATGGAAATAAAAATGAAAGTAAACAAATGGGACCTAATTAAATTTAAAAGCTTTTGTATAGCAAAAGAAACCATAATTGAGATGAAAAGACAACTCTCAGAATGGGAGAAATTAATTGCAAATAAAGCCCCACTCCAGTACTCCTGCCTGGAAAATCTCATGGACAGAGAGGCCTGGTAGGCTGCAGTCCATGGGGTCACTAAGAGTTGGACATGACTGAGCGACTTCACTTTCACTTTTCACTTTCATGTATTGGAGAAGGAAATGGCAACCCACAGTGTTCTTGCCTGGGGAATCCCAGGGATGGCGGAGCCTGGTGGGCTGCATAGTCCAGTCTATGGGGTCGCACAGAGTCGGACACGACTGAAGCGACTTAGCAGCAGCAGCAGCAGCAAAGCCACTGACAAAGTATTAATCTCCAAAATATACAAACAGCCCATGCAGTTCAATATCAAAAAACCAAGCAACTCAATCAAAAAATGAACAGAAAACCTAAACAGATCCAAAGAAGCCATACAGATGGCCAAGAAACACATGACAAAATGCTCAGCATAGCTTATTATTAGAGAAATGCAATGAGGTATCACTTCACACTGGTGAGAATGGCCATCATCAAAAAAATCCAAAGGCAATAAAATCTGGAGAGGGTGTGGAGAAAAGAAGACCCTCTTGAACTGTTGATGGGAATGAAAATGATACAGCCACTGTGGATAATAGTGCAGAGATTTCTTTAAAAACTAGGAATTAAACTACCATAGGACCCCGCAATCCTACTACTGGGCATATACCTTGAGAAAGCCACAATACTAAAAGACACATGTACTGCAATGTTCATTGCAGCACTATTTACAATATCCAGAACATGGAAACAACCTAGATGTCCCTTGAGAGACAAATGGATAAAGAAGTTGTGGTAAATATATACAATGGAATATTACTCGGCCATAAAAAGGATGAATTTGAGTCAGTTCTAGTGAGGTGGGTGAATCTAGAGCCTGTTATATAGAGTGAAATAAGTAAAAAGAGAAAGACAAATATATTAATGCATATATATGGGATCTAGGAAAATAGTACTGACGAACCTATTTGCAGAGTAGCAATAGAGAGACATACATAGAGAACAGACTTTGGACAAAACGGGGGAAGGAGAGGGTGGACAAACTGAGAGAGTGGCATTGAAACATGCACATTACCATATGGAAAATAGATAGTCCATATCTATTTTCTGTATTTGCTGTATAACGCAGGGAGCTCAATTGTGTGCTGTGTGACAACCTAAAGGGGTGGGAGGGAGGTTCAAGAGGGAAGGGACGTATGTATCAATGGCTGATTCATGTTGATGTATGGCAGAAATGAACACAACATTGTGTTGATTATCCTCCAATTAAACAATAAATGAAGCAGTGAAAAAATTTGCTTTTGAAATTATTTGTATTGTGATCTCTCAACAATTGTGTACATTATTGAGAATTTCTTTTAAATGAGGAAAATTAACTTAAATTTATTTACAAAAGTGTGAGAAGTTTATTAATAAAAATATAAATTAGTGAAGACATAAGAATTGACATTTAATTAAATTTAATTATTAATCATAAATTAACATTTAATTAAAATTTTATTAATTTTGAATTCACATTTTTCCCTTGTAGTTTGAGCCTTTCTTCTTTTCTCTCCCCCTCCTCCTCCTCTTTTTCCTTCTTCTTCTCTTTCTTTTTACTTAAGGATTGTCAGACCTTTTCAAAAGCTCTCAGATTTTAAGCACCATGCTGTCTAATGAATAAAAGTGTAAAATCAGCTCTGTTGAGTAGCTTATTATGTAGACTGACTTATCTTAGACAATTCATAAGGCTACATATTAAGTTTGGCCATATGAAATTCCTGGGTTTTGTTTTTGTTTTTGGTAAAATATGACTGAATAGAGACAGTTTCACATGATTTAAGGTAATGGTTTTTGGTTACAAATACATTTTTTCCTCTGGAAGTGTAGAGTTAAATCACAAAGCTAAGACTTAAAAAGCAGAGTTCTGTGCTTGTCGTAGGTGTTTGGCAAGTATTTGCAGAATGAATGCGAGCTCGTATTCACGAATGACTGAACAAGACACAGGAATGTAAACAAGAGCAAAATTGCATGGTTCAGACTCGTGGTAATGGAACTGGCAGAAGATATTCATCATATGAAGAACTGTGACAATTACTTTAAAGTCTTTTTAACCAACATTCTCTTTTAATTCAGTTTTGTTTTGCTAGTCAGAGATTGGCATTAGCTGTGTGGGAAA
Organism: Nanger dama; assembly: GCA_917880005.1. Taxonomy (NCBI): domain Eukaryota; kingdom Metazoa; phylum Chordata; class Mammalia; order Artiodactyla; family Bovidae; genus Nanger; species Nanger dama. The sequence goes on from CAKJTW010000040.1 coordinate 4,307,218, forward strand.
GAAGTCTTGGCATACCTCACTGCTGACTCCTCATTAGGGAGTAACAAATGGAAACATCATGGGAATTGAAGGAGAAAAAGAAGCATTGTGGATTTAAGAGAGACACTTCAGAGGTTGGTAGGATTTTCATGAAGCATGTTGCTTTTCATTTGGCAGCAAGAACTATCTCTGGAAGGTGCTGGTGTTTTTCTTTCCATATGATCCCAGGGAAACCAAAAAGTCTGTTTTTTTTTTTCAATTGCAATCCTAGAGAAAAACAAAGGATTATCAAATCTTAATGATTAATAGAGCTTCAATGTTGGGTCAATCCACCACCCATCAATTTACTCATCGTTTTATCCTGTTGAACTATGATATACCAGATACTGTCCAGGTGCTGGGAAGACAGTGAGGTTTAAGATATAAGATGCATTTCCAAACTAGAGGGGATGTTCATCTGGTGTTGGGAGAGTAAATATGATTAGCGCTAAAAGAGCAGGGGGACGTGCTCAACATGTAGCTAGAGAACGGATGCCTGGAGATGCTGGAGGAGATTTCATCAGAGATGTTAATTGACCTGGGTCCAGAATAGAGGTTTTGACCTTGGCTAAATATATTAGAATAACCAGAGGATTTAAAAGAAGAGAGAAAGAAAAGCAAAGGTAGAGAGGGAGAGAAAGAAGAAAAAAAGAACCATGGCAACCCAGGATCCACCACACAGGTTCCAGTTTAATTGATTTGGGGGTGGATATCTGTTTTGTTATATTTCTATTTTGCCCTTAAAAAAAGCTAATAGGTTAATATCAGGCTAATACTGACACAGTTAGCAACTAGATTGAGAACCCTTGGTCTGGGAGAAGTAGAAACACATAAGGAGAGGGAGGTTGGATTAGCTGAAGGAGGAGAAAGTTGCAGAGTCTTCCACCCTAAGTAAATGGTATGCAAAAAGAAAGATGACGTCCTAAGGTTTTCAGCCTCATGATGGGGGTCAGTCCAGTGTATGTAGAAATGTGGAACGGAACGTTCTGTAGCAAACTGGATGCCTAGAAGTGCTCCCATGAGGGAAAGAGTCAGCAAGAAGGGTTTCACTGTGGTCTAGTGTCTCAGTGAGAAACTAACGGTCAGGTGTGAAAAGTCAGCCAGAAGACACCAGTGTTTTCAAGCATGTGATATATACCCGAGGAGGGACCTTGATTGTCATTATCCATGAATACAAAATGTAGAATCCAAATCAAGAAATTTACATGAAAAACTGGTGCAAAGTGATAAAAACAAGAGGATATCCCTAGAGACAAATAACCCTAGGATTACCATCTCTACTCAGAATACACAAGGTTCCCACAGGAAACAAATTTCCCTGAAGATTAGGCCTGATATAAAAAAAACCATTAATACTCAAGGAAGAAAAAAATGCCACGAGAATGAGTATGTGTAGAAACTATATATTCTAGGTCAATCTGAGAAAGACTGTTATATGAACATGTTTAGCATGTTCAAAGGGCTTCCCTGGTAACTCAGTAGGTAAAGATTCTGCTTGCAGTGCAGGAGATCCAGGTTTGATCCCTGGGTTGGGAAGATCCTCTGGAGAAGGAAATAACAACCCACTACAGTATTCTTGCCTGGAAAATCCCATGGACAGAGGAGCCTGGTGGGATATAGTCCATGGGGTTACAAGAGTTGGACACGACTTAGTGACTAAACCACCACCAGCATGTTCAAAGAAATAGAAATAAGAAACATCCAGTAGGCCAGAAAAGAAAAAAAACAGACTTAAAAAAAAAACCACTCAAACAAATAGAAATTAAATTTATTTATAATTAATCATAATTAGTTTATAATTAAAATAAATTTGAGAAAATGCTCATTGGTTATAGGATATAGTCTATATGCAGCTGAAAAAAAATAACTGAAAAATTAGAAGACAGAGCTGAAGAAATTACAGAAAGCTGAAGAATATTCCACATATAGAGAAACAGGTAGAAAACAGAGGTCCTGAGTATGAATTTTTTTTGCTACAAATGCTGCTTGGAATACAGAACATAGGATTGACATTTTGAGATAGGTGAGAGACAGAGTTAGTACATAGGCTAAATCAGTTATCCTAAAATTTCTGAGAAATATTAACATGTATATTGTCAGCATATTCCTGAGTTTCTGTGTTTGCTAAGAAGGGCAAAAGACACTTGTAATACAAAAATTTTTAAATTTTCTTTGTAAATACAAAAAAATTTCTGTCAGTTCAGTTGTGTCCGACTCTTTGTGACTCCATGGACTGCAGCACGCCAGCCTCCCTGTCCATCACCAACTCCCAGCATTTACTCAAACTCATGTCCATTGAGTCAGTGATGCCATCCAACCATCTTATCCTCTGTCATCCCCTTCTCCTCCCGCTTTCAATCTTTTCCAGCATCAGGATCTTTTCAAATGAGTCAGTTCTTCGCATCAGGTGGCCAAAAGTATTGGAGTTTCATCTTCAGAATCAGTCCTTCCAATGAATATTCAGGACTGATCTCCTTTAGGATGGACTGGTGGGTTCTCTTTGCAGTCCAAGGGATTCTCAAGAGTCTTCTCCAACACCACAGTTCAAAAGCATCAATTCTTTGGTGCTCAGCCTTCTTTCTAGTCCAACTCTCACATCCATACATGACTACTGAAACAACCATAGCTTTGACTAGACAGACCTTTGTTGAAAGTATTGGTTGAATGATAAACTTGAGGCTATGAAATCTTTGAGGAAACTGAATAATTGTTTCAGACATTTTGTTGTAGGAAACTGCTTATTCAATAAAAAGTAAGTTATGATTTTCAAAAGAAATTAATCTAACTAGCTAATCTTGTGATAATTAACAGTTGAGCTAAATCTTACTTATCTATTAGGATTCTAATTAATTCTATCAGAATGAAAGACCTAGCAAATCCTCAGTTTTAGAAAGATGGCTAAAGTCATTCTTCCTTGAAAAAAAACAAAATATTGAAATATAATTTCAGATGATTAGCTGTAAAAGTGAAGAATCTGTTTGCCTGGTCTGGAGCCCGCCAGACTTCTCTGTCCATGGGATTCTCCAGGCAAGAATACTGGAGTGGTTGGCATTTCCTTCTCCAGGGGAATCTTTCCAACCCAGGGATTGAACCTGAGTGTCCTGCATTGCAGGCCAATTCTACCATCTGAGCCACCAGAGAGAATAGTAAAGTTAAAATTAAAAAATTAAAATTCAGTGAATACCATTTATAGAAATTAAAAAACCATCCAAAACAACATTGGATATTTTCCCATTGGCACAGATGTATTTGGAAAAAGTGAAAAATATGGACCAGAAGGAAACACTCCTAACTTAATGAAAGTGACTGTAAGGGGAGGAGGGTAAAAGAAGGCGAGGAAAGTTGAGGGAGGTTAAGAAATACAGAGTATGAGTCAGGGGTACAGAATGTACAGTGTAAGGAATGTAGTCAATAACTATTTAATCTACCTATGGTGACTGATGATAACTAGATGTATCACGGTGATTCTTTCGAAACGTATAGAAATATTGAATAACTATGTTGTGTAACAAGAACTAACATAGTGTTATAGGTTGATTACACTTCAAAACCAACCAACCAAACAAACTCATAGGGAAAGAGATCACATTTGTGGTGACCAGAGGATGGGGGTAAGAAGAAGGGAAATTGAATGAAGATGGTCAAAAAGGTAAAAATTTCCAATTATAAGATAAATAACTACTTTGGGTTTCAATTTCCTTTTCCAGGGGATCTTCCTGACCCATGCATCAAACTCAGGTCTCTTGCATTGCAGGCAGCTTCTTTACCATTTGAGCTACAGAGAGGACCTCGGGATATAAGGTACAACATGGTAAATATAATTAATACTGCTGCACATTATATGCAAGCTGTTAATGGAGAAAATGCTGAGTTCTCATCACAAGGAAAACATTTTTTTTAAATTCTTTAGTCTTGTATTAATAGATGAGATGATGAGTGTTCACCTAACTTACTGTGATAAGCAGGTAAGTGAAATGTAAGTCAAATAATTATGTTATACTCAAATTCATACAGTGCTATACATCAATTATATATCAATAAAATGGGAAGAAGACAGTAACTGTATCTGAGTTGTGTGGGAGACAAGAATCAACCTGGGCTTTTGCAGGGAGATGATGTGGTACAAAGTACTCTATTGTATCTGTGATTATTTTTCTTTTAAAGGGGTTCTGAAGTATTTATTGCATATATATATTTACATATACACACACATATATTCACATGGTGAGTTCCTGGATGTTTGTTATACTTCTGTAAACTTTTCCCTTTATGTAAAATTTTTAGAACTAAAAAAGTAATGCAATCATTACAATTTATTGTCTATAGCTCTATTTAGAGGAAAGGTAGAAGTTAACTGTGTGCTAAATGACCCATAAAGGCTGATTTGTCCATTTCCACTATTCATTCCATTTTAATCTTTTGTTTATATGGCTAATCTAGAAGCTTAGTGCAAATTAACTGAGGAACTAGCTTTCAAATTAAATAACTCCCCAATGCATATTTTTGTCCTTAATGATGTTAAAGAGGTTGTTCTCACCTTTAGAAATTTTCTATTTTTTTATCTCACAGGCAACTCCCTTGAACTCTTTTAGGCAGGAACACACACATTCTCCGTCCAGCAGAACCACAGTCCCTCCATTTTGGCACGGCTGGCATTTTCTTGAACTGAATTCATTGATGTAGTCTTCAATGGCTCTTTCCAAATTTTGTTTCTTGAGGTGTGCATCTTTCATTTCCACTGGAATCAGATCATATATCGGAGCCAGCTGCAAGAGAGAAAAACGTTTAATTTTAGGTCTTTTCCTACTGACTAATATTTTAGTTTATGTAATATTTTTGACTAAATTATTTAATCTTTGATTCATTAATTCAACAAAGGCTTATTGAATGATTATTATTGCCAGCTATAATGTTAGCTTTTAAGACCTGGTGGCTCAGATGGTAAAGAGCCTGCCTGTAATGCGGGAAACCTGGGTTCAGTCCCTGGGTTGAGTAGATCCCCTGGAGAAGTAAATGGCAATCCACTCCAGTATTCTTGCCTGGAATATCCCATGGATGGAGGAGCATGACAGGCAATGGTTGACGGGGTCACAAAGAGTTGGACACATCTGAGTGACTGACAACCACATGATGTTAGCTTTTAAGCCTATACTAGTGATCAAAAGTAGCCATGATCTCTGTAACTATGGAGATTCCATTACAGAGACAAAGCGTGTTAGTCACTCAGTCATGTCCAACTCTGTGTGACCCCCATGGACTGTAGCCTGCCAGGCTCCTCTGTCCATGGGATATTCCAGGCAAGAATTCTGGAGTGGGTTGCCATTTTCTTCTCTGGGGTGGGGGCGTGTCTTCCTGATCCATGAATCAAACCTGGGTCTCCTGCATTACAGGTGGATTCTTTACCGTCTGAGCCACCAGGGAAGCCCATTATTGAGGAAAGGAGACTGATACTGCAAGATAATTTACTGACATATTTATTGTGAATCCTTTTTACTTCCTTTTTTCTGTCTCCCCTTCCAGAAGGTAGAAAAGTGCTTGCGCTCTCTTGTCTAAGAGGTTTATGTGTGATGCCAAGTCCAGAATGTCCCTAAAAATGAATTTTTTATTACCTTTGAGGGAGAGATTTTCTCCAGTCCAGGAAGGGGATAGAGTTAGCATATACATCAAGTAGCAGGAACCATAACTAGATCACTAACAGCTGTTTTGGCAAGTAGCAAAATCTTTGAGGGGCCCTCAGGGAAGGTGGCTATCAGGGACCAGGCTACAGATTTGTCAATGTCTCCAACGCACAATCTTGGCATGGAAAGTTTGAAACCACTTGATGTCAAGTAAACTTGTAAACTTGAACCATGAGGTCATCAGGGTGACCACAATGGACTAAATACTTACATATATCATATCCGTATTTCCCAATGAGAAACATCTGGATGAGCAAGAACCACCCTGAACCCATCCAACAAATGAATGACGGATGAATTTTCCAGCAGCATGGAAGGGTGGAAATGTCAAATTTAATTATACTTAAATAAATGAAGCAAAGTGATTTTTTTGTACCCTTAACTTCCTGGAGTAAGATACATAGTTGCCACAATTGAATCAGGGAAGTTTGGAAAAGCTTTCCTGAGAAAATGACCATGAAGTTGAGATTTGAGGGTGTAAAGACAAAAAGACTACTCTAGTAATATAGTGCAGAGTTTAAAAAAATAATTCTTATAGTAATGTTACATATATAGCACATACAGAATATATAGAGTTATGTTTTATAAATCTATATAAACCATATATGGGCTTCCCAGGTGGCACTAGTGTTTAAGAACCCACCTGCCAATGCAGGAGACATAAAAGACTTGGATTCAATCTCTGGATTGGGAAAATTCCCTGGAGGAGAGCATGACAACCCACTCCAGTAATCTTGCCTGGAGAATCCCATGGACTGAGGAGCCTGGCAGGCTATACTCCATAGGGTCGCAAATGAGACCCTTTGGTGGCATAGTTCTTTGAAATGAGATAGCAAAATTTAGAAGAAATTAGAATCTAAAGACTCAAGAAAAATGAGATTAAAAATACACCACAAATTCCTGCAGAAGAGTAATGATAGATGAAATCATGTTAACCAATCCTTTTTCTGAGGACAATGAGAAAAGCTGAACAAGTAAATAAAAGTGAAGTTTAAAAATCCACTTGAAGACCCTGGAGAACTAACAAGATAACAAAATATGACTAGGCTAAGACCAGGGAAGTGGTGGAAATTCAGTGAGGTGAGATCAGTACTTTTGGGTTAATTGTCCCCTTGACACATTTCCTAAATTAGGAAGAGGAGCTAAGAGGTAGGGCAGCATGTTACTGGGCTGGGAAAAAGACTGGAATTCAGAAACAACAAAGGTAAACAAGTTGTGTTTTTGGCTGAGACTCAAGGACCAGAGCCCTAGAAGTAAGCGGGAATTGGAACCGAGGAAGCCCGGGCAAAGAATGCAGCCAGTTTAAACATAATCCTGAGTCAGTACCCCAGAAACTTTTAAATAGACAAACGTATTTTCTTTGGAAGAAAATAAAATCACCTCAAGCTTCAAGCTACTCTCATAGAATCCCTGGCAATATGGGAGATATGAGTTGGATATCTGGTCAGGGAACTAAGATTCCACATGCCATTTTGTGCCTCAGTTACAGAGAAGCCCGCATGCCACAATGAAAGTTTCTGCACGCTGCAACTGAGACTTGACACAGCCCCAAATAAGGAAATAAAAAACTAGAAAAGGGACTTCCCTGGTGGTCCGAGCTTCTGCAGGAAATGCAGGTTTGATCGCTGATTGGGGAACAAAGATCCCCACATGCCACATGGCACAGCCAATAAGAACAAACTAACAAAAAAGAATGCCACTGGAGGGTGAAAGTCCTCCAATGAAAGAAGACATCTGTAACACTGTTATAGGAGAATAGGCTCATATCCTGACTACATGAAGAGCTTCTACAAAGTCCCCACAACTGTCCCTCAGTAGAGTCTTTTATGACTTAGCACGTAGGATTCAGATTCCAACTCTGACATATTTAATTGGAAGAAAGAAACCTCTTGACAGTGTTGCCACATTAGCACAAACAGCATAAGTATGTGGTGGAGTTATTTTGATTTTCAAGAAAAGAAATCCATCTTGTTTTTACCCTTCAAAGGAAAGTCAAGGCCAGATAACTGAAGATACAGGATTAGAGGGTCACAGAGAAAATACAGTTTGGATGAAAATCATAAACAGTGTTCAAAGAGATAAAAAGGAAGGACGCGCAATGGTAGATAGTTTCAGAGGAGCCTCTGGAGTCAAGAATCCCAAAAGAAGACAAAGAACAATGAAAATGCACTTCCTGAAGTTTGCTTTAAGAGCTGCATTTATTCCCTCCGATGAACTTCGGCCTTCTATTAAGTAAGAAAACAGTTTTCATTGTTCTCCCATACTGGCTAACTGTTCTCTTTCTATCATTTTCAGTAGAAGTTTGTTTTTCCCAAGTAAAGATGTCATAGTGAAAATCTGAATCTTACTGCTAATTCATAAAAATTATGAATTTTCAGTAGATGCAATCTATCATGTGACATGCTTAAAATACAATGAATTCACAATACAGCTTGATATTAACTACACTTAAGTTTCTTGATGTCCACTTAATGAAACTATATGAACCAAATGTAGTTTGTTGAAAAAGTGTTTTATTTTAAATTGCTATACAAGGGAGTCAGGGATGATGTTACTATAACTGTAATGACTATAGTGTAGAACATTGGTACCACAGCTCTTTAAAATTCTTCTGATATTTTTAACATCTGGTGCATCATTCTAAGAGTTGCATGATAAACAAAAATGGTAGATCAATTAATTCATTCTTACTCAAAGTTGCTCCAGAAAGAGCTTAATAGAACTTGATAAGAGCTGCTGAGGTAAGTGAGGGAAAGGAGAATTGAGAATGCATGGCGAAGGCAAGATGGAGGCAAAAGCAACAAAAATGCACAAAAGTCATGCAGGAGGACCCATCAGTGCACAAAGTGAGTCATACATTTGGTTATATTTCTAGCAAGTTGAATAAGACAACTGGATTTTAAATTACATGCATGTAAGAAATGCTCACTTGATTCTCAAGAGAAACAAAATGATCCTTGAAACTGAGAATGAAGAGTAATATCTTCCATGAGTTCTCATAAAGGGGATGTTGTATTATGTAATATCCTTTCAGTAAATAAAGCAAGCATAAATTAGTTTTTATAATGCAAAAATAAAACTCTGCAGGAAGTCAATATGCTATATGCTACCTATACTGATCGATCTCTACTACTACTGCTCTGGAGGAAATCATAAACTTTATATCTCTCAGGCAATCCTTACTAAATATAATTTCGCTCAGTTGACATTTTAATAACTAGTTTGTGGCAGTAAGCTAAAGAAACCAAAGTTCAGGTATTCTATTGAGGCAAAATGTAGGGCCATTTATGTTAATGTTCAGGCAAGAGGGAAATAGGAATAGTATATTTTCATGAAAGCTGAAGACTATGACAAAACCAGTATTGGAAGGGTGATCTAGCTTAGCTCCTCTTCAGAGAAGGGCTGAAGGACAATTCTTGGGCTGGGCCAAGACACTCCTCAAGAAGTGATCTGGGATCTGCTGAAACACACACGAACAAAAGGGTAATCAAAGCGACAGTATTGCACTTAATATAGCATGGTCAGAGTTACTTTAGTGTGGAAAATAAATATAAATAAAACCAAGTGCTTTGCTTAGAAAATCTCAGTAATATATTTAAACATGATGTAACTTCCTCATGTTTCCTCCAAGAGAAACTCTTTGCAACATAAATACCTAGATAATTGATGTAGACTGCTGCTGCTGCTGCTGCCTACAGAGAATTAAATATAAACCAGTTTAATATGGGTAGGGAGGGGCTTTTTCCATTTTTCACATAATTGAATAGAAAGGTCAATTATTTTATGATGGTCATCCCAGTATTTGGACATGTCACAATACACAGACTATTGTCAATTACCAAAGAATAAATCCATGACTGTAGATTGTTCAATTATCACATGGAAATGCCAGTTAACCAAAGGACATTACATTTATATGAGCAAAATAACTTGGAATCTATTTCAAGATTAAATTAAGCTTTGTCCCAAGTCTCTTTAGCCTGGAATTTGCTAAGTCTCCCAAGCCATACAGAGTCAAAAAGTTCATATTATTTTACTATTTTCTGAATTTCTCTAATAAGATGAATTTAAGAAATGTTTCATGGTGGACTCACTATGGTTGACTTTTTCTCAGGGAGAACATTAATATGAAAAATCCCAGCTTCCAATTCTTGAAGAAAGAAACATACAGATATTTTAGATAAAATGCCTGAGTAAAAGTGAAAGTCACTCAGTCACGTCTGACTCTTTGCGACCCCATGGATTATACAGTCCGTGGAATATTCAAGGCCAGAATACCAGAGTGGGTAGCTTTTCCCTTCTCCAGGGGATCTTCCCAACCAAAGGATCAAACCCAGGTCTCCCACATTGCAGATGGATTCTTTACCAGCAGAGCTATCAAGAAGATGAAATGCCTACTAGTCTAAAAATACGGGAGTCAATCAGTTCAGTTCAGTCGCTCAGTTGTGTCTGACTCTTTGCGACCCCATGAATTGCAGCATGCTAGGCCTCCCTGTTCATCACCATCTCCTGGAGTTCACTCAGACTCATGTCAGCAGTTGTCCTTAGAAACAGAATAAACTGTATTTTGCATCCAGCCAGTAGTACTGAACCAACAGAGCTGATGAATGTCTTTGAATAATTCTAGTAAATTCCGTAGTAAGTCTTGAGATTTAAAAAATCAGCAGCTCTAGGATATTCTGGAGTGTGATGTCAAGTAGGCCTTAGGAAGCATTACTACAAACAAAGCCATTGGAGATGATGGAATTCCAGCTGAATTATTTAAAATCCCAAAGATGATGCTGTTAAAGTGCTGCATTCAGTATGTCAGCAAAATTGGAAAAGTCAGCAGTGGCCGCAGGAGTAGAAAAGGTCAGGTCATTCCAAACCCAAAGAAGGGTAGTGCAAAAAAAATGTTCAAGCTACTGTGCAATTGCTCTCGTCTCATATGCTAGCAAGGCTATGGTCAAAGTCCTTCAAGCCAGGCTTCAGCAGTACATGAAGTGAGAACTTCCAGATGTGCAAGCTGGATTTCAAAGAGGCAGAGGAACCAGAGATCAAATTGCTGACACTTGTTGGATCATGTAGAAAGCAAGGGAGTTCCAGAAAAACATCTCCTTCTGCTTCTTTGACTGTGTAAAGCCTTTGTGTGGATTACAACAAACTGGAAAATTCTTAAAGAACTGGTAGTACCAGATCACCCTACCTGTCTCCTGAGAAACCTGTATGCCTGTCAAGAAGCAACAGTTAAAAGTGGACATGGAACAATGGACTGGTTCAATATTGTAAAGGAGTATGACAAGACTGTATTGTGTCATCCTGCTTATTTAATGTATATGCAGAGTACATCTTGCAAAATACCAGACTGGATGACTCACAAGCTGGAATCAAGACTGCCAGTGGGAATATCAGCAACCTCATATATACAGATGATACCACTCTAATGGCAGAATGTGAAGAGCAATTAAAAGAGTCTCTTGATGAGAGTGAAAAAGGAGAGTAAAAAGCTGGCTTGAAACTCAATATGAAAAAAAACTAAGATTATGGCATCTGGTCCCATCACTTAATGGCAAGTAGAGGGGAAAAAGTGGAAGCAGTGACAGATTTTCTTTTCTTGGGCTCCAAAAATCACTGCATATGGTGACTGCAGCCAGGAAATTAAAAGACACTTGCTCCTCGGAAGGAAAGCTATGACAAACCTAGACAGCATATTAAAAAGCAGAGACATCACTTTACCAACAAATGTCCATAGAGTCAAAGCTATGGTTTTTCCAGTAGTCATGTATGGATGTGAGAGCTGGACCATAAAGAAAGTTGAGTGTCGAAAAATTGATGCTTTTGAACTGTGGTGCTGGAGAAGACTCTTGAAACTCCCTTGGAGAGCAAGGAAATCAAACTACTCAATCCTGAAGGAAATCAATCCTGAATATTCACTGGAAGGACTGATGTTATAACTCCAATACTTTGGCCATCTAATGTGATCAGCCAGCTCATTGGAAAAGATTCTGATGCTAGAAAAGATTGAAAGCAGAACAGGAAGCAGGTGGGAGAAGATGAGATGGTTGGATAGCATCACTGACTCAACGGACATGAAACTGAGCAAATTCCGGGAGACAATGGAGGACAGGGGAGCCTGGCATGCTATAGTCCATGAGGTTGCAAAGAGTTGGACATGACTTAGTGACTGAACAAAAACAATAGAATATGATAAATTATTATTAAGACCTCCTCAGAGAACAATCTTGGATCCACACAAGAAGAGTTGAACTTTGTAGAGATGAGAAGACAAGTCACTTTAAATGTCCATCTGAATGTAACGGTAGCGCAGTGGGAAAGACTTTGTCTGCCAATGCAGGAGACACAAGAGACAGGTTTGATCCCTGGGTTGGGAAGATCCCCTGGAGGAGGAAATGGCAACTTGTTGCAGTATTCTTGCCTGGAGAATTCCATGGACAGTGGAGTCTGGTGGACTACAGTCCATAGCGTCACAGAGTCAGACACGACTGAGCATGAATGAATGCATGAACTGAATGTGAACTTCTACCTAAATCAATTCTTTTCTTGTTTGTTTGGCACTTGGCTTGTAGGATCTTAGTTCCTGCACCAGAGATCAGACGTAGGCCCTCAACAGTGGAAGTACAGAGTTCTAACCTACTAGACCACCAGGGAATTCTCAACCAGTTATTTTCCTGTTTAAGATCTTCTGACAGATTTATTTCACTGAGTTCAAGATAATGAGTATAAATATTATTTAAATATGACAAAATAAAAGTGGACTCTTCCGATTTTAATTTTGGTTAGCTTTTTTCTTCTCTTTATCCTAGCTTTTGAACAAAATATTTGAAGTCTTTCATGGATGTGTTTGCACATTTACAACTGGGTAGATTTTCATAGATTTCCATCATAATTTTGCAGTTTCTGAGTTTCTCAATCACATAAATGAGGTAGCTTTGGTGGTTTCACTCCCTTTAAAAACAGTAATGAAGAAGGAAGGAATCCAATTCTCTAATAACTAGTCCGAGCAACAATGTCAACATGTTTATAGCTCAAGTTAATAAAATGGAAGTATGGGTCAATCAAAGATAAATTTGACCCGAGGGAAGAAAACTGTGAAACTGACAGGGAAAAAGAGCTCAGACAGTAAAGTATCTGCCTTCAAAGCAGGAGAGCTGGGTTTGGTTCCTGGGTTGGGAAGATTCCCTGGAGAAGGGAATGGCTACCCACTCAAGTATTCTTACCTGGACAATCTCATGGACAGAGGAGACTAGTGGGTTACAGTCCATGGGGCTGCAAGAAGTCAGGACTGAGCAACTAAAACTTTTACTTTTCACTTTCATAGAAGAAAGTAGGAAAAATACTTTCTAACAATATCAGGAACAAAATAAGCAGTAAAGGAAAACACATACCTTTTTAGTTAGTTAGGGGACAGAATGATGATGAGGCTAAATAACATTGTTAGTTATATCAGTTATATTTTTTATTAATAGTTATAATGCCATTTTTTCCCCTTAGAAATAAGCACCAGACTGTAAAGTCCCAAAAGGTTTATAAACTGAAGACTATTATGATTAAGAAACAAAAAGGAAAGGATTTCCTAACCATGAGAATTTCTCATCCTTGGTCTTACTTTCTGAGGACTTGTGAACTTTTCTTTCACACAGGCCCTTGATAAATATGATTTTCCTATGTTGAAAAGGGTGGTATGATGTCACCTGAAGGCAAGGAACAACCAGCACAGATGGAAGGGAACTGACAATTCCTGGGCAAATATTTTGTACCAATCTGTGCTATAGTCTCTATATAAGCAATCATACTAAGTCCTCAAAGTAAACACGGAGCCCTGGAGAACTCAGCGTTGCAGAAGTCAGAAAATACAACACATCTAATGAGGAACAGAGACTGAGACTCAGTCTGTGAGGGTCTGATGCCCATTCCCCACCTTTCTTCTATGCCCTGCTGCTTTCAGGGATGGGGCATGAGTGACTGACTTTGATACTTACAAGTCTTTCAGATGAAGTTACATTTAGTCAGGAAAGGACAAAATCTTCTATTTGAAAATAAGTATTTCTTACTTTTTGGCTTATGAGCACTGGAGCATCATTTAAGGAAGAGGCCCAATTTACAAAGTCAGTCACATTAATCATTCTGGCTCCTCTGAGAAGTTTCTCTTTCAGTTCAGTTGCATATTTTCTGGTTCCTCCTCTTATGAATGTAATAACATCATCAAAGAGGTCAGCCTCTGGGTTCGTTTCTGAGAAGAGAAAGAAGACATACATAAAGTGTGTATAGTTCTGTGATATTTGATTAATATTTATTGAACCCTTTCACAAGGTATAGTTCTAGTACATTTATTGAATTTTACTTATAAATATTACTTAGGTAATTTTTTCACCCCAAATCTCCAAGGGTAATTTTTACACTTGATCTTAGCCAAAAGGCCAAGAAGAGATCCAAGGATAGTTTTTATTAGTAGACAATTATAGATTTCAATGTTTTTAAAGAAAATATAAATGGGATGTTATTTAAGATACATTAATAATTGAAATGAACATGAACTTGGGAAAACTCCAGGAGATGGTGAGGGACAGGGAAGCTTGGTGTGCTATAGTCCATGGGGTCACAAAGAGTTGGACATGACTGGATGACTGAACACACACAACACAATAATTTAAAGTTCATCACCTAAGCGTGGGCACACATGGGGACATGACTTTTTATTAAAAAAATAAATTTATTTATTTTTGGCTGCACTGGGTTGTCATTGCTGTATGGGCGTTCCCTAGTGATGAGCAGAGACTAATGTCCAGTTGCAATGCATGGGCTTCTGACTGCAGGGCCCGGGGTGGGCTTCCCTTGTTGCGGAGCGTGGGCTCTAGAGCACATGGGCTTCAGCAGTTGTGGTGCATAGGCTTAGTTGCCCCACAGCATGTGAAGTCTTCCCAGACCAGGAATTGAACCCATATCCCCTGCACTGGTGGGTGGATTCTTAACTACTGGACCACCAGGAAGTCCAAATGAACCTTGATTGCATGCATTTTTGTTGAAGACTTACCTTCATAATTATATTTTATATAAATTTGTATTGACTATTTTAATATTATAAAATATCAAAGAATATGAAAAAAGAATAAAAAGCACAATTTTTTTCCACCACATTTTTGCATATTTCTCCCTCAGCCTCTCCCAGACCAAAACACTTTTAAAAAGATTTGGGTGAATCATTTAGAGTTGTGAATTTTTTGAACTAAAAATCTAATTTCAAGATGATATTTTTATCCTTCCTTATTTTTATAGATGAGAAAACTGAACCTCAGAGGCATGGAGTGCCTAGCCCAAGACCACACAGTAAGCTTTGGGATCAAATTTTGAAATTATGATATTTGATGGCAAGGTCAGCTTTCTTCTCACTTCAGCAGTAGTTTCCATTCATGACCACATATTTGTGACTGGTATGCTTTAAAAATATTAGGTTTTCCTCTCCTCTATTTCTCCACTATCAGCTGACTCTTTAAAGGTGAATCTTAAGCATTTGCATTTCTGAAAATGTTCTCAAGTATTTCTGGTCAGAATGAAAAATTGAGAACTCCAACACCACTCTAGATTATAAATCTGCCAGTGATCAGCAACATAGGTAATAGTTATACCAAGCAATTTATATTTCTTTAAAAAGTTATATACTGACTTAATGTTAAGGATGGATTAGGGATTTTCCCATTTTCACCCAGTTTTATTGAGATGTAATTGACATACAACACTGTGTAAGTTTAAGGTGGACAACCTAATGACTTGACATACATATATATATATATATATTATAAAATGATTGTCACAAAGTTTAGTTAACAAACATCACCTCATGTAGTTACAAAAATGATTTTTTCCTTATGATGGGACCTTTTAGGATCTACTCTCTTAGCGACTTTCAAACATATCACATAGCAGTGTTAACTAGAGTCATCATGTTGTATATTACATCCACAGTATGTGTTTATCTTATAACTGGAAGTTTGTACTTTTTGACCAGTTGGGTGAGGATGAATTAGGGGTTTTGAGTCAGGTGGAAAATTAGGGTGTTAAGGAGATGGCTTTGGCTTTCTCCTCTCTTGATGGACACAGACAGCTCCTCCTCTAGGCCATTCAGAAGCTTTGTTAAAATTAGGGAAAAATAAAGAAAACTTTCCTCAAGATATTTTTCTACTATTGGTATTCTACCATTGTCACGGTAAATATAGAAATCTACAATGACCACCACTAGAGTTGTGCACTTCAGGGCTCAGCCATTGAATATATGCCCCCAGGTTACTTGTGTTTATAGTCATTTGGGAAACACTATAAAGATAAAATAGTTTTGGGGAATTTCCTGGCAGTCCAGTGGTGAGAACTATATGCTTTTACAACCAAGGGCCCACGTTCGATCCCTGGCCAGAGAACTAAGATCCCACAAGCTAGTGTGGCTCAGCAAAAAAAAAAAAAAAAAAAGAGTAAAATAGCTTTAAACACTTTTAGTTTTTTGTTTTCCTTTTAAATAAAGAAGAGAGACAATAAAGAAGACTCATAGTGACAGGGCAGTTCTCATGGACATTTATTCCTTCTTTTTACCCTAGTAAGTTAAGTCATACTTACCTGTTTGACCCATACCCTTCTTTGAGCAAAGTTTTGGATCAAAATTTCCTGTAACTTCAACTCCAACCTTCAGAGACAAACCCAGATCAAACCCGAGGCATCTCTGTACGTCCCTTGCTTCAATACCTGTTTAATATATTTAGTTGGAAATTATTCGATAGTATTATCAATATCAATACATTCCAATTTTGTTATTTTGTAAGAAATATACTGACTTATATTCCTAGACATTAATACTGAACTCAAATGTAAGGTTATATCTGCCCCACTTTGCCCTCATACTAGAATCTAGTGGTCTCCTTTGACTTTGCTTGTGAACTTAATGGTAAAGGACAAATATATTTACTGCTTGTGAAAAAGGACATGAGTCAGACAGTGGTGGTTATTGTGAAGACCTTTATCTCTAACACCATAAAAGGGAGACAGTGTCTAACATGTACTGAGTGATTATGTGCCCAGCATCATTCTAAGTATTTTGTGGAATTAACTAACTTAATCCTCACATTAACCTCTTGAGGTAAGCTTTATCATTATCCTCATTTTACAGATGAGGGTACAGAATCATGAAACAGTTAAGGAACCTGCTTTGGACAGATGATTTAAATACATGACACTTTGATCTAATCCTATGAATATTCTTTAGTAGACACTGGTCATGGGAGCTGACTCACTGTGGTGTGTGGATGCTCCAGTAATAAGGAAAAAAAGTCCTAATATTTACTTGAGTATATAGGAAATTGTTTCTTTAAGAGTAACCGCCCAGGCCTCAGCTCATTGACCCTATAGTTTTTGCTCTTATTTATCATTTCTGATCGTACACAAGTATATAAACATGTAGTTGTTTGTCTTGGAAACCAAAATACTTTATGAAAAAGAAAAGGATAAACTAAGTTAATCCCATGGTGGATTAGAATCTCAAAGTGAGATTTAGAAGTAGATATCTGGGGGTATTTAGTCATTCATTCATTCAGCAAGTGTCTTTGGTGTACCCACAATTAGTGAGAATTTAAGAAATGTCTTGTGGAATTTTCAATGGGAAAGGAGGAAGGAGAATAGAAATAGAAGGCAATGCTAGAAATGCAGAATACTGAATTTCCAACCTTAACCCAAGAAGCATGAGAATTCTAAGATGAGGATGAAAATACCTAAGTGACCCCAAAGCTTAGATTCTCTACCTCACCTGTGGACCTTTACATGACCAGACAGAGTCTGGACATCCCACACTGAGGTGGAGGATGTGACTTGGTTTTTGGGTGCGGCAAAGTGGAAAAGTAAGAGTGATCCGCTCTTCAAAGACCCAGGGTTGACCTAATCATCTTTGTCTACTAAGGCCAGAAGGTACATAGATGTAAGTAGGTAGTTCTGAGTTATCCATGATGAAAGATTACAACCCGTGGGGTTTTTCACCAAAGCAACTCTTAGCCTGAAGGGCTCTTTGTGGTTTGATGACCCTTCTCTTCTGATTTTCAGGTTATTTAAGACACATCCCTTTTGTGTCCCTTCCTCACGTGATATCTATAAATATAGCCTACCAGTCTGGGCTCCTAGAGACCCATTTATACCATCTCTCGGGGAACAGCCTTGTGAGGCAGTATAAGCCAAGAAACATCATACTCCACTTCTCCTGACAATGCTTCTACTGGTCCAAGACTGAGGCATCAAAAGCAATTGGTTCTGGCCATTCATATTTGTTTCATCTACAAAATGTTTATCCACTCTGGGGACAGGTCAGGCTTTAGGATCAGAACTGAACCCCCTTTTATTTTCACTTGACACAGCCAGAGGCTAAGGATAAGAAGCTGTGGAAGTGATTTCAGCAACATTTCCTTTGCTAAGAGATACACCCCAAAACTTTGAGAACAGAGAAACGAGATATGCTGACATCTATCACCTCTTTAAAGAGTATTGTAATTAGCCATAATTACCCACAAAATCAATAGTTAAAAGTTATTAACATAGAAAATTTGCATTTAGTTTATTTTTAAAAGGCTTTGAGGAAGTCTTTAGGCTAGGATTTTAATTATGTAGCTCACAGACTTATTCTGTACATATGGCAGACATTGATGAGCACCGAAGAATTGATGCTTTTGAACTGTGGTGTTGGAGAAGACTCTTGAGAGTCCCTTGGACTGCAAGGAGATCCAACTAGTCCATTCTGAAGGAGATCAACCCTGGGATTTCTTTGGAAGGAATGATGCTAAAGCTGAAACTCCAGTACTTTGGCCACCTCATGTGAAGAGTTGACTCATTGGAAAAGACCCTGACACTGCGAGGGACTAGGGGCAGGAGGAGAAGGGGACGACCGAGGATAAGATGGCTGGATGGCATCACTGACTCAATGGACGCGAGTCTAAGTGAACTCTGCAAGTTGGTGATGGACAGGAAGGCCTGGTGTGCTGCGATTCATGGGGTCGCAGAGAGTCGGACATGACTGAGCGACTGAACTTAACTCAGCTGAAGAGTCTTTTCTATGATTTCAACTGTGGTCAGAAACCTACTCAATATGGACCCAATTCAACTACCACTCTATGGTTAGAACTGTCATCGTATGAGGTAAAACTAATTTTCCACTGTTGCTTTAGACTTACATGTTGTTACCACTGTTTCTTCCTTCCACTCTGGGAGAAACTTTACAACATTTCCTTTCCACTTCTCAAGAATACTTTGAAGATAATTGGCACACATATAACTGAACCAGTCTACAGATTAAGCAAGAGGTTATATAAATGATGTCTCTTGTACTTTCTTTTCCCTTGTAAATAGTGCTGTGGACTGTGCTAAGTCACTTCAGTCGGATCCGACTCTTTGTGACCCTGTAGCCCACCAGGCTCCTCTGTTCTTGGGATTCTCTAGGCAAGAATACTGGAGTGGGTTGCCATGCCCTCCTTGGGTCTGTTCCCAACCCAGGGATAGAAGCTGCATCTCTTAGGTCTCCTGCAGTGGCGTGGGTACTTTACCACCAGCCCCACCTGGGAAGCCCTTTGTAAATGGTGCTTCAGTAAAAGCAGCATCACTAAATAACATTATCTTGCAATACGAATTTGTGCATTTCTCAGTAGCCTTGCTGAGTAGTACATGGCCACATGATCTTGTTTGAGGCGGAAGTCAACTTGCTGTTTGATCGGATTTTAGAGGCCAAAAGGCAGGGAAAGAATTTTTCAAAGAAGCAGGTTATAGAACTCTGCCACTGTTTTTAGTGCTAACCACTGGAAGAGGTTAGTGCTTGAAAGAGTGGTTGATTCAAACCACATTGGAAGCTAGAGCTCTATTTCTCAGTATACCTTTCTGCTCCATGGACGTTTTATCCAAAACATATATTAGCTCATAGAGTCCTCCAAGAGTCCCAGAGCTACTGTAGTGGGTTCCGTAGGTTTCCAAAAATGCAAAATATTCCCCCTTTTCATAAGCAGTCGGTAGAGCATTTATAGAATCCAAGAAAGTTGTTTGCAGCATGACATCTCGACTTCTCATCACAAATCTTCCCAGGTGAACTTTTCCTTTTACATGCAGAAACATTTTTTCCTTTATTGCAGAGCAGAAGAAAAGAAACGTGAATTTTATCACCCTTATTTCAAATTCAAAACTCACAAAATTTAGAATTTCCATAGTCAATATGCTTTTAGCCATGACAGCAAGGTAACACTGTAACCCATCTGAATGACAAAATTAAAATCCTATCAAAAGTGTTGATGAAGATGTACAGAAAATAGAACTCTCATGCATTGCTGGTGGAAGGGTAAATGGTACAATCATTTTGGAGAACTGTTTGGCACTTTCTAAAAAGGTCAATACTCCCATGGCCAGCAAATTCGTTTCTACATAAGATCAGTAAAAGCAGCTCACGAAAAGATCTGTAAGAGGCTTTTATAGCAACTTTGAGCAGAATAGCTAAAAATGGGAAATGACAAATGTCCACTGACAAGAGAATTAATAGACAAATTGTAGTCTATTCACACAACAGAATACTAGTTAGCAATAAAAGGGAATGAAATACTGATACAGGCAACAATACAAATAAAGCTCAAAACTATTTTCCTGAGTGAAATATACACCAAAGAGTTTATACTGTATGCGTGCGTGTGTGTATGGTTGTTTCAGTCATGTCCAGCTCTTTGCAACCCTATGGACTAAAGCCTGCAAGGCTCCTCTGTCCATGGGCTTCTCCAGGCAAGAATACTGCAGTGGGTTGTCATACCCTCCTCCAGGGGATCTTCCCAACCCAGAGACTGAACCTGTCTCTTATGCTCCTGCTTTGGCAGGAGGGTTCTTTACCACCAGGGACACCTGGGAAGCCCATATACTCTCTGACTCTATTGTATTTATATAAAGTTCTAGAATAGGTGAAACTAAGCTGTGGTCAGAGAACTCTGGTCAGCAGTTGCTTCCTAGGTAGTGGAGGATTGATTCAAAGGGCAGGAGGGAATTTTCTTGAGGTGATGGAAATATTTTGCATTTGTTTGAGGAGGTGGTTACAAAGGTGGATATAACAGTCAAAACTCATGAAACTATATGCTAAAATATTTTCATTTTATTTTATGTAAATTATACCTCACTAAGGTGACTTAAAATGTTAACAATGGAAGGAAGGATATGTAGACATTATATGTGAAGCCCAATCTTATTTTACACACAAGGAAACTGGGATTCAGAGGTATCAAATTATTTTCCCCCAAATCTGTGGCAAAGATTGGTACTGAAAACCTGGGTCTCAGGCCTTTCTGTGCCTTCTCCTAAGTTCTCTGAATCTTTGATAACGGGGAAAGACGGATAATATTTGAAGAAGTAGTTTTCAAGTCAATCTAAACACCTCAGCACTTAAATGTTCCCAGGGATGATGGCTTACATATGCCAAGGAAAACTGGGGCAGCGACAAAGAGCTATGTGTGATTCAATGCTATAAGACTGTCCCAGGCAAAACTAAACGACAATTGAGATCCCACGATTTTGTGGAAGGTTCTTTTAAAATTTTCCTGCTGTAGTTGTGGTGAACACGTGTTGATTGCATAGGAGTTTAAAACATTTTATTATTATTTTTTAAAGGTGAATCTTGGTATGTATGAACATCACAGCAAATTTTTTTATGTTTTAGAAGCACAGCTGTTTACACTATGGGGCTTAACTTCAACTGATACTGGGTGATTCAGTATCTAACAAGAATCTTAACGAAACTTATTCCATATTTATATGTTTTCCATTTGGTGAACTGCATAATCATTCTTAACAGAATCTCAAAGATGCACAAAACATATTTGAATTTCTTTTCATTTGCTAAAATTTAGAGGTGTATCCTGTCAGAAAGACATTATATTCTTTGGTTCAGCTTATGTTAGAGATAGATCTTAGATCATTCCCATCCAAATCCATTCTTGTTTCTTCCATCTTAAGGGAATAAAAATAATTTCTTGGTTTTACTTGTCTGACCACTCGCCATCCATTTCTCTGCCTTCATTGTGTTTAGTCTCTTAGTCATGTCCGACTCTTAGTGACTCTATGGACTGTAAACCACCAGCCTTCTCTGTCCATGAGGATTCTCCAGGCAAGAATTCTGGAGTGGCTGCCATGCCTTCTTCCAGGGATCTTCCCAACCCAGATATTGAACCCAGGTCTCCCGCATTGTGGGCTGATTCTTTACCATCTGAGCCACCAGGGAAGCTCAAGAATACTGGAGTGGGTAGTATTCTACCTTCTCCAGGAAATCTCCCCAACCCAGTAATTGAACCTGCATTCAGACCTGAATGCAGGGTCTCCTGCATTGCAAGCAGATTCCTTACCAGCTGAGCTACCAGGGAGAGCCCAATTAGAAGCAAAATTCCTTTAAAGAGTTTTCTAGTTTGGTTGTTTCCAATTCTTTTCTTCCCAATTTCTCTTAAATCTAACCCAGCCATGCTGCTACCCTCTCCACTCCCAACAAAACTTCTCTTTTATTCAAAACCTCTTCTGAACTTGCCAGTGATCTTCACACTGCTAAAGCCAGTGGTCAAGTCTATATATCCTCTTTTGTATATTAGTACATTTGACACAGTTCATCACTCTGTTCTTTTTGCCATCTAGAATAGTGCTTCTCAAACCATACAGTATAAATATCTAGAGAATCTAGTCAAAATGCAGTTCTGACTCAGTAGTTTTGTTGTAGAGTCTGAGATCCTAACTTCCCAGTGATATTGCTTCTACTGGTCACAGAACACACTTTGAGTAATTAGGTTCTATGGCATTGCCCTGGCTACATTCTTCTTTCCTTCACTCCTCGTTCCCCAGACCACTTTCTATTGAAGTTTCTTGAGTTTAGTCTTTGATCTTCCCTTTTCCAACCACACTAATTTTTCAGTGGTCTTGCCAAGGCCTACAACTTGAAGCACCATCTATATATTCTGTTGTTCAGTTGCTTAATTGTGTCTCACTCTATGGGATCCATGGATTGTAGCACACTAGACTCCTGTCTTCAACCGTCTCCTACAGTTAGCTCAAATTCATGAGCATTGAGTTGGGGATGCTATCTAACCATCTCATCCTCTGCCGCCTACTTTTCCTATTGCACTCAATCTTTCCGAGCGTCAGGGAAATGAGTGGGCTCTTCTCATCAGGTGGCCAAAGTATTGGAGCTTCCAACTTTACTAACCGTCCTTCCAATGTATGTTCAGGATTGACTTCTTTTAGGATTGACTGATTTGATCTTCTTGCTGTCTCAAGAGTCATCTGCAGCACCACAATTCCAAAATATCAGTTCTTCGGCTCTCAGCCTCCTCTAGGTTGAACTCTCACATCCATATATGACTACTGGAAAAATCATAGCTTTGACTATATGGACTTTTGTCAGCACAGTGATCTCTCTGTGCTGTCTAGGTTTGTCATAGTTTTCCTCCTAAGGAGCAAGCGTCTTTTAATTTCATGGCTGCAGTCAACTTCTGCAGTGATTTTGGAGCCCAAGGAAAGATAATCTATCACTTCTTCTTTTCTTCTTCTACTTGCCATGCAGTGATGGGACCAGATGCCGTGATCTTAGCTTTTTCATGTTGAGTTTCAAGCCAGCTTTTTTACTCTCCTTTTCATCCTCATCAAGAAGCTCTTTATTTCCTCTTCACTTTCTGCTCTTACAGTGGTATCATCTGCGTATCTGAGGTTGTTGATATTTCTCCTAGTAATCTTGATTCCACCTTGTGAGTTATCTAGTCCAGCATTTCACATGATGTACTCTGCATATAAGTTAAATAAGCAGGGTGACAATATATAGCCTTTTTGTACTCATTTCTCAATTTTGAACCAGTCAGTTGTTCCATGTAAAGTTCTAACTCTTGCTGCTTGACACATATACAGGTTTCTCAGGAGATGGGTAGGGTGGTCTGGTACTCCCAACTATATAAGAATTTCCCACAGTTTGCTGTGATCTATAAGATCAAAGGCTTTGGCATAGTCAATGAAGGAGAAACAGATGTTTTTCTAGAACTCCCTTGCTTTCTCCATGATCCAACTGATGCTGGCAATTTGATCTCTGGTTCCTCTGCCTCTTTGAAACACAGCTTATTCATCTGGAATTTCTCCGTTCATGGACTGCTGAAGCCTAGCTTGAAGGGTTTTTAGAATAACCTTGCTAGCATGTGAAATGAGTGCAATTTTACAGTAGTTTGAACATTCTTTTGCATTGTCCATCTTTGGTATTGGAATGAAAAATGACATTTTCCAGTACTGTGGCCACTACTGAGTTTCCTGAATTTGCTGACATACTGACTGTAGCACTTTAACAGCAATATCTTTTAGGAATTGAAATAGCTCAGCTGGAATTCCATCACCTCCACTAGCTTTTTTGTAGTAATGCTTCCTAAATTTCACTTGACTTCACACTCCAAGATGTTCAGCCTTAGATGAGTAACAACACCATCTGGGTTATTAAGGCCTTTTTTTTGCATAGTTCTTTTCTGTATTCTTACCATCTCTTCTTAATCTCTTCTGCTTCTGTTAAGTCTTAACCATTTCTGTTCTTTATTGTGCCCACCCTTGCATGAAATGTTCCCTTGATTTCTCCAATTTTCCTAAATAGATTTCTAGTCTTTCCCATTCTACTGTTTTCCTCTATTTCTTTGCATTGTTCATTTAAGAAGGCCTTCTTAGCTCACCTTACTATTCTCTGGAACTCTGCATTCAGTTGGATGTATCTTTCCCCTTCTCCTTTGCCTTTATCCTCTCTTCTTTCCTCAGCTTTGTAAAGCCTCCTCAGACAAACAGTTCACCTTCTTGAATTTATTTTCTTTGGAATGGTTTTGGTCACTGCCTCCTGTACAATGTTATGAGCCTCCATCCGTAGTTCTTCAGGCACTCTATCAGCTCTAATCCCTTGAATCTATTCATCACTTCCACTGTATAATAATAAAGGATTTGATTCAGGTCATACCTGAATGACCTAGTGGTTTTCTCTACTTTCTTCTTTTTAAACCTGAATTTTGCAATAAGAAACTCATGATTTGAGTCACAATCAGCTCTAGGTCTTGTTTTTGCTGATTGCATAGAGCTTCTCTATCTTTGGTTGCAAAGAACATAATCATTCTGATTTTGGTACTGACCATCTGGTGATGTCCATGTGTAGAGTCATCTCTTGAGTTGCTGGAAAAGGGTGTTTGCTATGACCAGTGTGTTCTCTTGACAAAACTCTGTTAGCCTTTGCCCTGCTTCATTTTGTACTCCAAGGCCAAACTTGCCTGTTACTCTGGATGTCTCTTGACTTCCTACTTTTGCCTTCTAAACTCCTATGATGAAAGGGAGATCAAACCAAACAATCCTAAAGGAAATCAGTCCTGATTATTCATTGGACAGTCTGATGCGGAAACTGAAGCTCCAGTACTTTGGCCAACTCATGCCAAGAGCTGACTCATTAGAAAAGACCCTGATGTGGGAAAGATTGAAGGCAGGAGGAGAAAGGGATGACAGAGGATGAGATGGTTGGATGGCATCACTGACTCAATGGTCATGAGTCTGAGCAAGTTGCAGGAGTTGGTGATGGACAGGGAAGCCTGTCATGCTGCAGTCCATGGGATTGCAAAGAGTTGGACATGACTGAGCAACTGAACTGATGATGAAAAGGACATCTGACATTGTCAGTTCTAAGAAGGCATTGTAGGTCTTCATAGAACCAGTCATCTTCAGTTTCTTTGGCTTTAATGGTTGGGGCATAGACTTGGATTACTGTGATGTTGAATGGTTTGCCTTTGAAACAAGCTGAGATTATTCTATTGTTTTTGAGATTGTACCTAAGTACTGCATTTCAGACTCTTTTGTTGACTATTTGGTCTACTTCATTTCTACTAAGGGCTTCTTGTCCACAGTAGTAGATATAATGGTCATCTGAATTAAATTTGCCCATTCCCATCCATTTTAGTTCACTGATTCCTAAGATGTCAGTGTTCAATCTTGTCCTTTTCTGTTTGACCACATCCAATTTACCTTGATTCATTGGGCCTAACATTCTCGTCCTTATGCAATATTAAATCTTATAACTTTAAGCACCATCTATTTATTAACAGCTTGTGATTCAGCTGGTAAAGAATCTACCTGCAATGTGGGAGACCTGGATTCGATCCCTGTGTTGGGAAGATCCCCCAGAGAAGGGAAAGGCCACCCACTCCAGTATTCTGGCCGGGAGAATTTTATGGACTGTATAGTCCATGGGGTCTCAAAGAGTCAGACATGACTGAGCGACTTTCACTTTCTCAAAGCTTAATTCCAAACCTCCTTCCCAAATGTCAGACTCATAACATCAACCTACTACTTTATGTCGCCAATGGAATGTCAAATAGACATCTCAGACATAATCTAAAACTTAACTACTGGTCTTCTTCAAACCTGCTCTACCTGAAGTTTTCTCCATCTCAGCTGATAGCAACTCCATTCTTCTGGTTGCTCAGAGCAAAAACTGAGTCATGTTTGACTCTAAAACTGTCCTGTTCTGAAATGCCATCATCTCTCACCTAGATTTTTGCAATAGGTTTTAACAAATCTTCTTGCTTTTGCTACTAACTTTCATAATCTTATCCCAACAATATCCAGAGTAGTCATTTAAAATATATTAAAATATGTCAATCTTCTATTCAAAACATTCCAATGGCCCCTCATGTCACTCACTGGAAAAAAATCAAACTCTTATCATAGGCTGTGAGGCCTTTTATTATCTGACTCAAGGTAACCTCACTAACTTTTTCTCCTGCTGGTTTACTTTGGCCCAATGTGCAAGTATCTTCCCATCTTAGGGACTTGTCTTTAATAGATCCTTCTGCCAATTATATTTGACTATTTCTTCTCCTTCAAATCTTTATTCAGATCTTATCTTCTTAGTGAAGCCTATCCTAAACTTCTTATTAATTTTTTATTTAAATTTTTTTTGTGCTGAGCTGGGTTTTCATTGCAGTAAATGTGCTTCTTCTCTAGTTGTGCACAGGATCAGTAGTTGTAGTGTGCAAACTTAGCTGCCCAGTGGCATGTGGATTTTATTTTCTTGACTAGGTATTGAACCCAAGTTCTTTGCATTAGAAGGCAGATGCTTAATCACTGAACTACATGTGGAGTCCCCTAAGTTTCTTTTTAAATACTGCCATCTGCCCAGGACTCCTAATTGCCTTATGCTACTCTACTCTCTCTTCATTTTATTCTATAGCACCTGTCATTTTTTACATAGTATATGCTGCGGCTTTCTGCTAAGTCGCTTCAGTCATGCCTGACTCTGTGCGACCCCATAGACAGCAGCCCACTAGGCTTCTCTGTCCCTGGGATTCTCCAGGCAAGAATACTGGAGTGGGTTGCCATTTCCTTCTCCAATGCATGAAAGTAAAAAGTGAAAGTGAAGTCGCTCAGTTGTGCCCGACTCTTAGCAACCCCATGGACTGCAGCCTACCGGGCTCCTCCATCCATGGGATTTTCCAGGCAAGAGTACTGGAGTGGGTTGCTATTGCCTTCAGTTCAGTTCAGTTCAGTCGCTCAGTGTCCAACTCTTTGCGACCCCATGAATCGCAGCACACCAGGCCTCCTTGTCCTTCCCTTTTTGCTGTTATGCTTATTTTTAATCTATCTTCCCAGCTAAACTTTTAGCTCCATGAGAATAAGAGTCTTTGTTAGTTTGGTTCACAAATGTATTCTAAGCACCTAGAACAGTGCCTGGCCACAATTAAATAGCTGCTGAATGACCTCAAGGATTTTCCAACTGCCCTTTTTGAGTGAGTGTGCATGTGAATAGAAGCAATGTGCTGACCTATAAAAAACAGTTATATTGTTGCTGGGGATTGGGGGCAGATGGAGAGAAGGGATAGTTAGGGACTTTGGGATGGACATGTATACACTGCTATATTTAAAACGGATAATCAACAAGGACCTAGTTTATAGCACATGGAACTCTGTTCAATGTTATGTGGCAGGGGAGTTTGGGGGAGAATGAATACATGTATATATGTATGGCTGAGTCCCTTCACTGTTCACTTGAAGCTGTCATAGCATTGTTAATAGACTATGCCACAATACAAAAGTTAAAAAATAATTATACAATTAGGCATAATATAAATACTAACAGTGAAGGAGTATTATTTTTAAGTGGAAGGAGGATACCTAAACAGATGATTGTGACATCAGAAAAGAAAGAGTGAGCATTTTACCAGCATCATACTGATTACAGAAAGTATATTCTAGATTTATCCCAAAGATGAAACAAACCACTAAATCTGGATTAAATATTAAAAAACAAACACAGTTTCAAAGTATCAGATTAAATGTATGATCACAAAGTAAGCAGACAATTTCATATGCAATGTATACAATTTCATGGCATTGTTACTTTAGAAATACACTTTACAGTAAGTAGTCATCATTCTGAGACATTGCAATGAATTACCAAAAAATTCCTGAGCATGATTTAATTCTGAAGAGAATATAGATTAAATAGTCTGCTACCACAATCTCAGTCAAAAAGAATGTTCTGAATCCTTTTCTCTTTTTTTTTGGCTGCACCACAGGCATGTGGAATCTTAGCCATCCCTAACTAGGAATCGAACTCATGCCCTTTACAGTGGAAGCGCAAAATCTTAACCACTGTATCGCAAGGGGAGTCCCCAAAAGTATACTCTGAATTCTTTATATGCTTGTTCTGTTTGTAACCACAAACACTCACATTACTACTGAATTGAAGGGATTTTTCTCCAGTTAACTTTCTTCCTATGGACCCTCTAGCTACCTACACATTTGAAGATTTGTTGAGTATTATTTTTCTTCATCTTATGAGCACTATCTTTTCTAAACAATTAAACTTAAAAGGATGCTTGGTTAGTATTCAAAATATTCCATTATATTTTGTATACTAAAGTTTGATCTTACCTTCTTAGCCGAACGTGATGACAACAGTCTGTAAATTTCATCTCTGGAATATGTAAATCGAAACGTAGCTTCAGCAGACCACTTGGGAGGACTTCTGCTGTTTTTGTTGTCAGAATGTTCTAAATCTATACATTTATGCTTTTCAATTGCTTCCACAGGTGTATATTTTATAGTCAAACCTGCATTAACATTTAATTTCGTCTCTTCAATAATAGTTCTGAGTACCTGAATCTCTTCTTCATGATTTTCAGTTCTGAAATTCTTGTCACCTCTGGTCTAAGAGAAAATATACAAAAAACCACCCACAATAAATAGAAAAAGACTAAAATCAGGCAATTTGTTTGAAAGAGAGTAGAGCAAAGAAGTTAAGAGTGAAGGCACAAAAGTGAGACTGCCTATTTGCCTATTTAGTTCAGTCTATTTGCACAAAATAGACTGAACTAAACAACCTGGTTGTTTAGTTAAAACTAATTTAGCTAAATTTTAACTAAATTTAACTAATTTAGTTAAAACTATTTAAATACAGGTTTGATAACCTTGAGAACATTACACAATAACCTCTCTGTGCCCAGTTTGGTTCCTAGTCTATAAAACAGGGATATTCACCACACCTGGCCCAAAGATTGTTAGGAGAAATCAATGAAATAAAGCATATGAAGGGCTTAGAACATAGCAAGCTTTCAAAAGTTAACGTATTAATAATTAAAAAGCAAGTTGCATAACAGATTCCATGTAAAATATATTCCCATTTGTGTAAAAAAGAAAGAAAAAAATGATAAAGCTAACCTAGATAGCATATTCAAAAGCAGAGATATTACTTTGCCAACTAAGGTCCGTCTAGTCAAGGCTATGTTTTTTCCAGTAGTCATGTATGGATGTGAAACTTGGACTGTGAAGAAGGCTGAGCGTTGAAGACTTGATGTATTTGAACTGTGGTGTTGGAGAAGGCTCTTGAGAGTCCCTTGGACTGCAAGGAGATCCAACCAGTCCATTGTGAAGGGGATCAGCCCTGGGATTTCTTTGGAAGGAATGACGCTAAAGCTGAAACTCCAGTACTTTGGCCACCTCATGCGAAGAGTTGACTCATTGGAAAAGACCCTGACGCTGGGAGGGACTGGGGGCAGGAGGAGAAGGGGATGACAGAGGATGAGATGGCTGGATGGCATCACTGACTCGATGGATGTGAGTTTGAGTGAATTCCGGGAGTTGGTGATGGACAGGGAGGCCTGGTGTGCTGCGATTCATGGGGTCTCAAAGAGTCGGACACGACTGAGTGACTGAACTGAACTGAACCCTTCAGAAGCCTTATATATCAGGCACTGTTTTGAGCATTTTACACATGTTAATTAATTTAAGTAGAAATTTCAAGACTTGAGCCCTGTTCTGCCTCTTAACCTTTTCACTCCACTGCCTAATTGAAAAATAAAATAAAATAAAATAAAAATAAAAACGTCTATGTGCATAGAAAATTGCTGGAAAAGTAGACAACCCATAGAGTGTTCACCCTTGAGAAGGGGAACTGTGAATAGATACATCTCTGGAGTAGTGGCAGGCTTGCTTTTTTCTTGCATTATCTTTCATGTTGTTTGGACATTTTGATTTTTTTAACCACGCTCATTTTTGCACAAAATAGACTGAACTAAACAACCTGGCTGCTTAGTTAAAACTAATTTAGCTAAAACAACCTAGATGTTTAGTTAGCTGTTTAATTAAAACTTTCTATTAAAACACGTGAACTTATTTACAAAACAGACTCACAGACACAGAAAACAAACTTATGGCTAGCAAAGAGAAAAGGATGGGAGAGGGATAAATTAGGAGCTTGGGTTTAACAGATAACACACTACTATATGTAAAATAGATAATCAACAAGGTCTTACTGTATAGCACAAGAAACTATATTTAGTATCTTGTAATCTATAATAGAAAAAAATTTTAAAAAGAATATATATATATATATATCTGAATCAGCTTTATGTTCACCAGAAATTAACATAACACTGTAAATCGACTATACTTCAATAAAACAAAACTTTCTTTGCCAACTGGGTTATTGTCAGGCATCAGTGGGAGAGCTGTTAATCTGGACAATTAAACTCTCTTTCAGAGGTCCCCTGAAGCAGGCTGCAACTCTTGTCTGGGAAAAGACGCTCATCTCTTTAGTCAGTGACACAGATGGGACTTCGTAGCATACACTGAGTGACTTTTATGCACGGTGAATGGTAAGGTCTGAATGTGTATGTCTCCCCTTAAATTCACATGTTAAAATCCTAATGCCCAATGGGATGGCATTATTAATAGAAGGTGGGGCCTGTGGAAGGAGCCTTCATGAAAAGATTAGTGCTTTTATAAAAGTGACTCCACAGAACTCCCTAGTCCCTGGAAACCACGTGAGGATACAGCAAGAAGTCTGTAACCCAGAAGAGGGCCCTCACCTGGCCCTGCTAGCACTTTGATCTGAGATGCAAGCCTCCAGGACTGTTTAGCAGCAAATTTCTGTTGTTTCAAAGCTACCTGGTCCCTGGTATTTCATTACAGCAACCCAAAAAGACTAAGACAAGAAACTCGAAGTTATCATCTAATGGGAAAGATTGAAATGTATATAATTTTCTTTAAAGGAAAGTGCTCAATGCAAAGGGGAAGAGTAACCTAACCATGTCACTTCCCTGCTTAAAATCTTTGTCTTCCCTGCCTTTGAGATAAAGTCTAAATTAGATTTGTTCCAAGTTAGTCTCTCCTTGTCTATACTCCAGCCCGCTGATCTTTCCATTTCCACTGCCTATGTTTCCTCCCACCACAGGGCTCTTTTATGTTGTGTTTACTTTCTGGAAACTTCTGTACTTCCCCTGCCTCCTCCACCTTCCCATTACACAAATATTATACACACTCATGCAAACATATGTACTATATATCCCTTGGTCTGGTGAATCCCCACTACTATTTCAAGTCTGAGCTTAACATCACTTCTTTAGGGAGATGTTTCCTCATCCTACAGACTAACAAATCTGTTTCCTATGAGCTCTCATGGTTCTTACAAAATGAAAAACTCTTCCCTTTTATAATTGCTTATTTAATAGACCTTCAGATGGTAAACTCCTAGAAGTCAGGGACTAAACCCATCTTACGCACATGCCACTATAGTTTCACCATTTAGTAAATTGTTTGGTGAAAAGTGGATGACAATAAATAATCTATTAAATTTAATATGCAGCTCCAATATAGCTAACATAACATATGTATTGATTGCTTATTCTGTCGGTAGTTGCTAAAAGTATTTTACATAAATGTTTAATTACCTATCTTTTAATTTCTCGAATTATCTGCATTTTACTGATAAGAAGATAAAGGTTAAAAAATGCTTCCAAGATCACACAGCTAGGGACTGGCCCAGTCAGCAATGAAACCCAGGAAGTCTGATTCCAGGGCAGAATTGTTCATTTTTATGTGACACTGCCAAAGAGGGCTTGACAAATTCTCTGTGGTAAATGAAGAAAAGGTTCATGGAAAAGGTTTTCTTGAACATGTGGCCTTGAAAAATTAATACATATATATATTATGCAATAATATTATATGTTATATTAAACTGAATCACTTTACTCTATACCAAAAACTAACACAGCATTGTTAATCAACTATACTTCAATTAACAAAAAGAGAGAGAAATGAATAAATTTCTATTGCCTTGAAATCTAAGGCTAGTAGAAGCAATTGAAGACAATTCCGTTCAGTTTTCCATGCTGAGAAGTGCCAAAGCTGAACAAAATGGTACCAGAAAACTATCTCTCCCTAACTCTTCTAGAAGGCTAAGGTCTTCCTAGTTCATTGTCTTCTAATTGGTTGTAGGATTAGAGTGGCATAATGTGTAGGCTCTTGTGCTTACATCTGAATAGGCTACAAAGGAACTGGCCCTGGGTAAGGATTAACTTAGCAGTGTGAAGGACTGCTTGCTGGTATAAAGGAATATTAGTCATGGTGTCAATTAGAATGTTGAATGGTCCTGTTTCACTATGCTAGGATGGTAGTAGTGAGTAAAGCCTGAAATAGTGAGGGTTGGGTCACACCCCAGAAAGCCTAGAGATAAGAGCTAGATTCAGTTCAGTTCAGTTGCTCAGTCGTGTCTGACTCTGTGACCCCATGAATCGCAGCATGCCCGGCCTTCCTGTCCATCACCAACTCCCAGAGTTCACTCAGACTCACATCCATTGAGTTAGTGATGCCATCCAGACGTCTCATCCTCTGTCATCCCCTTCTCTTCCTGCCCCCAGTCCCTCCCATCATCAGAGTCTTTTCCAACGAGTCAATTCTTCACATGAGGTGGCCAAAGTACTGGAGTTTCAGCTTTAGCATCATTCCTTCCAAAGAACACCCAGGACTGATCTACTCTAGAATGGACTGGTTGGATCTCCTTGCAGTCCAAGGGACTCTCAAGAGTTTCCTCCAATACCACAGTTCAGAAGCATCAATTCTTCAGTGCTCAGCTTTCTTTATAGTCCAACTCTCACATCCATACATGACCACAGGAAAAACCACAGCCTTGACTAGACGGACCTTTGTTGGCAAAGTAATGTCTCTGCCTTTGAATATGCTGTCTAGATTGGTCATAATTTTCCTTCCAAGGAGTAAGCATCTTTTAATTTCATTGTTGCAATTGCCATCTGCAGTGATTTTGGAGCCCCCAAAATTAAGTCTGAGACTGTTTCCACTGTTTCCCCATCTATTTCCCATGAAGTGATGGGACCAGATGCCATGATATTCGTTTTCTGAATGTTGAGCTTTAAGCCAAAATTTTCACTCTCCTTTCACTTTCATCAAGAGGGTCTTTATTTCTTCACTTTCTGCCATAAGGGTGGTGTCATCTGCATATCTGAGGTTATTGATATTTCTCCTGGCAATCTGGATTCCAGCTTGTGCTTCTTCCAGCCCAGCATTTCTCATAATGTCCTCTGCATATAAGTTAAATAATCAGGGTGACAATATACAGCCTTGATGTACTCCTTTTCCTATTTGGAACCAGTCTGTTGTTCCATGTCCAGTTCTAACTGTTGCTTCCTGGCCTGCATACAGGTTTCTTAAGAGGCAGGTCAGGTGGTCTGGGATTCCCATCTCTTTCAGAGATCAGATCAGATCACGGTTTATTGTGATCCACACAGTCACAGGTTTTGGCATAGTGAATAAAGCAGAAATAGATGTTTTTCTGGAACTCTCTTGCTTTTTTGATGACCCAGCGGATATTGGCAATTTGATCTCTGGTTCCCCTGCCTTTTCTAAAACCAGCTTGAACATCTGGAAGTTCACGATTCATGTATTGCTGAAGCCTGGCTTGGAGAATTTTGAGCGTTACTTTACTAGCATGTGAGATGCATGTAATTGTGTGGTAGTCTGAGCATTCTTTGTCATTGCCTTTCTTTGGAATTGGAATGAAAACTGACCTTTTCCAGTCCTGTGGCCACTGCTGCATTTTCCAAATTTGCTGGCATATTGAGTGCAGCACTTTCACAGCATCATCTTTCAGGATTTGAAACAGCTCAACTGGAATTCCATCACTTCCACGAGCTTTGTTCGTAGTGATGCTTTCTAAGGCCCACCTGACTTCACATTCCAGGATGTCTGGCTCTAGGTGAGTGATCACACCATTGTGATTAACTGGGTTGTGAAGATCTTTTTGTACATTTCTTCTGTGTATTCTTGCCATATCTTCTTAATATCTTCTGCTTCTGTTAGGTCCCTACGTTTACTGTCCTTTATTGAGTCCATTTTTGCATGAGATATTCCCTTGGTATCTCTAATTTTCTGGAAGAGATCTCTAGTCTTTCCCATTCTATTGTTTGTCTCTGTTTATTTGCATTGATCACTGAAGAAAGCTTTCTTATCTTTCCTTGCTATTCTTTGGAACTCTGCATTCAAATGGGTATATCTTTCCTTTTCTCTTTTGCTTTTCACTTCCCTTCTTTTCACAGCTGTTTGTAAGGCCTCCCCAGAGAGCCATTTTGGATTTCTTTTTCTTGGGGGTTGTCTTGATTCCTGTCTTCTGTACAATGTCATGAACCTCCATCCATAGTTCATCAGGCACTCTGTCTATCAGATCTAGCCCCTTAAATCTATTTCTCACTTCCACTGTACAGTCATAAGGTCTTCTCTGCCTATATCTTCAATATTGGCATGTTCTAGGATTCCATTCTCTCTGTTCTTTCCTCTCTCATTATACACCTCCTGGATTGGCCTTAAGCACTCTCAAGACTTCAGTGATGCTCTGGTGTATGCTGATGGTACCTAAATTTCTGTCTCCAGTTCAGACTCCACCCTCACATTAATATATTATATATAATCTATTTTGGGCAAGATAACTCTACCCAGAAGTCAATCGTTATCTTCTTGGAATTAATTCTTCTTTGGGAAGATTCCCCATCTCCCCTTCTAACACACACACACACACACCTCTCAGGTCTTCTCTGACGGCCTACCATCCACTGGAGGTCTCCTTTGACTTCCTGTCTGCATATTTTTCATCTATGGTGAGTTTACTTTGTGCTGGACCGTGTTCTAAGCACTCTGCACTTATTAACACATTTAACCTTTTCCAAATTCCTATGAAATATGTATTATTATTATTATCCCACTTTATGATAAGAAACTGAAATTCAGGAAAGATAATTAATTTTCCTGGAGTCATTTGGATGGTAAGTGAAGGAATTTATCAGAATTCAAACCCAAGAAGTCTTATTCAGAACTGAGCACTTGACCTTCTGCTCTACTGTCTCCAATTCATTACTGAACTGTTAGTTCTTAAGACTGAGCTGCATCTCATATCTCCTTCTCTGTCTCTAGTATTACAGATGCAGTTCAGTTTTTCATCATCTCCTTGGACCATAAAATAGCCTTCTTCAGTTATTATCTCTGTTGTTGTCTCCTCAAAATTCATCTCCACAAAGCACAAAGACCATGTTATGCTCCTTAGTGGTTCCTTTAACATCCTCAGGATTATGCCCAAGTAACTTAGTATGGCATATGAGTATCTTCATAATTTGACTCCTACCTATGACTCCAAATTTGAATCCATAATAAGTTCATTGTAGACTATAGTTTCTTTCAAGATAGCAGCTTCTATAGGCATAGTCTTACTTGTTTCCCAAGAATATCAATACATAACAAATAAACTAGCATGTAAATATATAATAAATTTTATTTGTTCACTACAAAGTTTTCTAAATGGGTTCAAACCGCCTATAGAGAGAATAGTTGGAATGTTTATTATTTTCACTTCCTGTCAACTTTAATGGCAATTCCAATTATATGTTCACTTGGATATGGGTTATTCCCTTCTTTAAAAAAAGCATTTGCTTTCTAAAGCAAGAGTGTCAGTATTCTGCATGCATTTATTTACTAATCCAGTAATCATTTATTTCCCTGGAGGAGGAACTGCAACCCACTACACTATTCTTATCTGGAAAATCTCATGTTTAGAGGAGCCTGGTGGGCTATAATCCATGGGGTTGCAAAGAGTCAGACACGACTGAATGACTGAACACACAATTATTTATTTAGCATGATATATGATGTTAGTTTCTCAGGATTCCATGGTAAATAAAATGGTTAGAAACTCAACTAAAGGTAGATAGGATACAGCAAAATCAACACCTGAACAGAAAGAAAAAGCAAAGACTATTGCATAATTTGCAGAAGAGGCATCTAACCAAAATAAAAGATTCAGAGGAGAAAGCTGAGGGTGGTGTGGCCATTAACAGCCAGAGGAAGAATGACCTTTTCCTCCCTGCCAAGGAAATTGATCGTTATCTGGAAGGCTATAGGCACACAACACCAAATTTAAGAAACAGAGTGACAAGGTCAGATTTATCATATATCTTCATACTGAAGTGAGTGGAATGAATTGAAACTGAGCAAAGCTAGAGGTCTCAGACTGATAGGAGGACTAATAGTAGCCCAGATGGAAATGATGAGAGCCCAAGGCAGTGGGCATGGCAGTGGGAATGGGGAAGAAGAAACAGAGATAAGAGACTTTACAAAATAATGGCACTTGCAGACTGATCCCATGTTGTGGGCTTTGAGGGAGATGAACCTGTAGAGGTCTTTAGGAAGATTTCCAGACTTTTGAGTTGAATAATTAGGAAGATATTGTTTCATTTACCAAGTAGAGAATTCAAGAGCAAGAAACAGAGGATTGGGAATAAGATGAGATATAAGGTTTGGATATGTGAACTGTGTGATGTTTGCAGTCAACTAGCTACACAGACCAACCTGAAAGTGAAAGTCAAAGCCGCTCAGTCCTGTCTGATTTTTGCGACCCCATGGACTATACAGTCCATGGAGTTCTCCAGGCCAGAATACTGGAGTGGGTAGCCTTTCCCTTTTCCAGGGGATCTTCTCAACCCAGGGATTGAACCCAGGTCTCCCACATTGCAGGCGGATTCTTTACCAGCTGAGCCATAACACAGACCAACCTAGACAGCATATTATAAATCAGAGACATTGTTTTGCCAACAAAGGTCTAGTCAAGGCTATGGTTTTTCCAGTAGTCATGTATGGATATGAGAGTTGGACCATAAAGAAAACCGAGTGCTAAAGAATTGATGCTTTTGAACTGTGGTGCTGGAGAAGACATTTGAGAGTCCCTTGGACTGCAAGGAGATCAAACCAGTCAATCCTAAAGGAAATCAGTCCTGAATATTCATTGGAAAGACTGATGCTGAAGTTGAAACTCCAATGCTTTGGCCACCTGGTGTGGAGAACTAATTCCTTGGAAAAGACCCTGATGTTAGGAAAGATTGAAGGCAGGAGGAGAAAGGGACGACAGAGGATGAGATGGTTGGATGGCATCACCGACTCGATGGACATGAGTTTGAGTAAGCTCCGGGAGTTAGTGATGGACAGGGAAGCCTGGCGTGGTGCAGTCCATGGGGTCACAGAGAGTCGGACATGACTGAGCAACTGAACTGAGTTACACAGATATCTAGTTCAGAGGGAGACCTGCTGTAAATACAGTATTTGTAAACCATCAAGATGGAGGGGAAATCTAAAGCCACAGGACGGAATGAAATCACCCAGTGTAGAGAGAGACTGTGAAATAAGATAGCAACTCTGGTAGCAGCAATATTTAAGGGCTGTTTCAAGTAAAGGGAACTCAATGAAGTTTAATACGAACTTTTGTGAAAACAGTTTGGGTAACAAGGTAACAGAGGTTTGGTGTTATGGGCTGAACTGTGATCTCCCAAAATCCACATGCTGAAATTCCTGATTCAATTACCCCAAAATGTGATGGCATTTTGAGACAGAATCTTTAAAAAGTTATTAAGTTAAAATGAGGTCATTAGGATGGGCTGTAATCCAGTATGACCGGTGACCTTATAAGAAGGGGAGATTAGAATCACTCCAGCATGGAGGGAAGACCACGTGGAGATACAGGAGATAGCCCCCTACTGTCAAGGAGAGGGACCTCTGGGGAAACCAACCCTGTTGACATCTTGATCTTAGACTTTCAGCCTCCAGAACTGTGAGAAAATAAATGTCTGCTGCTGTTTAAACCATCCAACTTGCGGTACTTTGTGATGGTAGCCCTAGGAAACAAATCCAGTTGGGGAATTCATGGGAAGTACAAAAATTGAGATAGCAAGTGTAGATGAGAAGAGTATGTAGAGATGAGGGCACCCTTTCTGGGTTTTTGTCTTTTAAATGAAAATCTTAAAGATATTTATGTATTAAGGACAGGGTGGAAAATGAGGGAGACGGAGGCATCAAATAAGTTTGTGCACAAGTACAACTTTGAAGAAAAGAAAAACCTGAGAAGATTCTTATCTGTGGCTTGGATATTCTCTGTCCAGTTGAAGCTCCTGCCATCTAATAAGGTAGGCAGAATAATAAGGTAAAGAGCTGGAGGAGGTCGTCTAACATTTTGAACTACCCTGTGGAGAGTGGGGAAGTGTGTGGACCTGCTGAGAAGGGTGGAAGACCCGGGTGTGGTTATGACGCTACCCATTCCTGAATTATTAGCATGATTTTCTCTATGGTGCTTAGCAAGGTAAGTTTATGTAGAAAAATAATAGAGTTCATCCAAAGATGGAGTTTTTCTAGAAGGAGTAGAAAGCAAGGACAATGATAATACTATGAAGAGTGGTCAAAAATGGATAGAGATTGATTAGAGGAAAAAAACTGAACATAGGAGGAGCAAAACAGACTGGAAGGAAAATAGATGCCCCCAACCTGGGTCTGCTGCTGTTGCTGCTAAGTCGCTTCAGTCGTGTCTGACTCTGTACAACCCCATAGACGGCAGCCCACCAGGCTCCCCCATCACTGGGATTCTCCAGGCAAGAACACTGGAGTGGGTTGCCATTTCCTTCTCCCAAAACTGGGTCTAGATGGGGTTTAAGACTAGATTAGTGTTCACAAGGGAAGATGAGAACTGAGTGACTGGATAGTTGTGATGAGGCAAAACATTAAATGGTTCAGATTTCAGAGGCAGCATAGTTCTGGTGAGTACAAGGTTAAGGATGTGTCTAGAAAATTAGTGACTCTACCAGAGGAGGTATAGGAAGTTAAGAGGCCCTCATCTCTTGGTTCACACCTGTTACTAACCTTACAGGGAAGCTGACAGGCTGGTGACTGTGACGAAGAAAAACTGTACAGTCCAGACCTGAGAACTAAAATAAATAAATAAAACCCAATAACCCTTCTTGCATCGGCAATGACAAAGTTTCCCTTCTTTGGTATACTCTTTCAAAGAAAGTAGAACATGTGTAATACTTCTTAGAAAGATGAAAACTCTCCTTCAAAAAATATGCTTAAAGAAGGTTAACCTGGCATGATGGGAAATATCAATAATCCAGGATGTTCCCTGAGATTTGTGGAAGACTGATTTTTTTTTCTGGACTTAACAGGTACCAAAAATATGACAGCATGCACCGGGGGAAAGAATACCAGTCAGATATTTGAGACATTAAACATATTTAACATTCACAAGACAAGATGATCACTTCAGGTTGCAGTGGGTAGGGACTGATTTACAACATTGTTAGAAATAAAAGGAATACTAACTACAATTATAGAAAAGTAATATGTTTCTCAAACTGATGGGATTGCCAGCAATAATAAAGGACATTGTCATGACTAAATAAAGTAAATTTTATGGATCACAAATGGAACCATTTAAAGAAACAGATTATTGTAGTTACTGAATCAGAGTAAGTTATTTATTATTCTTTATTACGTCTTGTTTAAAACAAAAACGAATCGCTAAAAGTAATAAATGCTATTCTTTTGAAGGGGGGGCAGGTACAGTTTGTGGATCGTTTTAGAGAATTTAGGTGACTTACAGAAAGGCAGTAGGCTTGAGCTGGCATTTTGTAGAGTAAAAATCACTCTAGGAGATAATTTCACTAGAACTGGGGATGGGGTGTTACAAAGGGGATAGGAAGGAAAATAAGTCTAGAGATGTTCTTGGTAGATTAGCCAAAACCAGACCTCAAGAGTGTGGCAGCAGGGTACTCAGTCCTTGTCAGCACTAATTTAATTTTTAGTTTTATCAGAATCTTAGATGATTCTTTTCACAGAGATGAGGTATTTGCCAAAACTCTATCAAGTAGCTGCATGCTGCTGAGGATTGATCACAGACTACCATATATTATCTAAAGAGACTCAAGCTACACCTCTTCTTTAAGTCAATCTTATGTTCACATTGAATTTTCATTCTACTGATTTTTTCACATCATTTAGAATGAAACTTACGGAAACAACTGGTCAGCTAAAGCTGAACCATGTATTTTCTTCTAAGAAGACTTACGTCATAGGTCAGCGAAGCCACGTTCCAGGGCCTGCGGTAGTACGTCAAGGTGTTGCCATCCCAAACTCGGTCACAGAGTCCATTGTAGTACTGGTTGTCAAAGGGGGTGCTGAGTGGATCCATGCCTAAGATGTTGATCCTGGGAGTGACCAGAGAAGCATCAGGCATGGAGAAATCTGGAGCGAATGCCAGGCAGCCCTCAGGAACCGAGAGAGGAGAGCTTCAGCTCATCGTGTCCCCCAAACCCATGTGATGGTGTGATAGAATCAGGAACAGAAGAGCCTGGTCACCTCTACTCTGTGTCTGGGGTGGGAAGTACATCTTAGGAAGGTCTTATAAACTCTTTTAGGCAATTAGGCCACTGTTGAGCCCCATGAAAGAAATTCAATAAGTAGGAAGCAAGGGGCCATCTGGCTGTTAGAGTTGAATTCTCACTGATGTAACTCTTAGTTAAACTCCCTTGGTGAACTATAAGCCAATGCTACAATATCACCTCTTAAAATTATCTGAGAACAGAGCATCTTGGGGGGGTATAACATATGCATAAGATTTTAAATCTATGAATCCACATGGGGCCTCTTTCTCTCCCCATTCTCTTTAAATTTAAACATTTTCCTCCAGCTGTCTCATTGTCACAAACCTTGTTCCCTCCAGAATTATTTTACTCTTATTACACTTTCCAAGAGGAACACAAAAATGTCATCATCCAGCAAGGCATTCTCAAAAGTTCTCCTTTTTCTCCTAGCAAAATATTGTTATTTGGCAAGCTTTAATTCAGAAATAGGAATCTTGTTTATCCTAAAAATATTGACTTTGATTTGTAGGCCAAAAATCAATATATGAACAAGAAACAGTTCATTCTTTGTGAAGTGCTAATTGGTGAAACAGTCCTTGCTGTCTAGACTGTATCTGGAATAAATGGCCTCAGGGCAGAGAGGCCAAAATAGAGGTTTGCTTCTCATATCCATAATGTAGCTTGGCACAAAAGCATAAATATGCTCTAAGCAAAATTCTAAGCCAAAGCTATTGCTTTGGACCATGTCCCTGAGTCCAATGAGCTGGATTACAAATCTGGATGTTGATTTCAAGAGCAATTTGTCAAAGGGTTTGGATAGTAAACCCATTGCTAATGCAAGAAAAATAATTGGAAACGTATCCTATTTCCAATGGGTTAGTTAAAAACAACATTTTATATAAACAGCACATTCTTAATAAACTTTGAATCTACAAAGAAGATGAACATTATAGCTCAACTTAATGAAAGGCAAGTTAAGGAAATGATTTAGTAAGATCTTTCTCAAGGCTGATTATATAATTAGAATCAACTCCTCCTCACTATTTGCCCCACCAAAAGTACCTTTCATGAAAAATACTATGGCCCTAAATTTCTAGTAAAGGGCCAAATAGTAGACTTAGTTGAACAAGGAAGAGAGGAAAAAGAAATGCTATATATCTAGTTTACATTCTTAAACATCTTATACTGTATGGGAGATTAGAAGTTTGCCTTCAGCTTTTCACCCATCCCTGTATTCACAGACATGTGAACAATAAATATTTTTAAAAATATTGTTAAGGTTTCTGATACAAATACATAGAATACTGGAAATAAGTGATCTGTGTTTGTTTCTTAAACAAGGCCTCAAGTACTTTATTCTGTCGTGAACTTGTCTTCCATGTATCTTATTAACAATGACCCCGTACCTCGTTGTATTTAATGAATAATGACATTGAATTGGCTTATAATGATGCAAAGAGTCAACTCAATGGAAAAGACCCTGATGCTGGGAAATGTTGAAGACAAAAGAAGAGGGAAGCAGGGGATGAGACAGTTAGATAGCATCACCGATTCAATGGACATGAACTTGAGCAAACTCTAGGAGATAGTAAAGAACAGAGAAGCCTGGCATGCTGCAGTTCATGGAGTTCACAAAGTTCATGCAGTTCATAAACAGTAAGACATGATTTAGCAACTGAATAACAATAGTGGTGAAATACTCTTGACTGTTGTATCTATGAGTAGTGTTTGTAATAAACAATGGGTAATATTAGGATAGTTAATATTGTTTTTGATTTCATTAAAATTATACTCAAGGTAGGGGTTGGATACAATTACCAATTTCAAACCATAGTCCAAGGATGAATGTGCATGTACCAAACGGGTGGTACAGGTAAGTGATGTACAGTGTTCCCAAGAGGAGGAGGTCCCCATGGCAGTGTTGTAAAAATGGTTTTAGAAGGAGTATCATGCTTTGATTTGAGTTTTGAAGATGGGGTCTGGAGGGCAGAAGGAATGAGTGTACAAAATACTGTAAGTGGAGGGACTGCTCTGGTGGTCCAGTGGCTAAGACTCTGCATTCTCAATGCAGAGGTTCCAGGTTTGAACCCTGGTCAGGGAACTAGAGTCCACATTCTGCAACTAAGAGCTCTTGTGCCACAACTAAAGACCCCAAAGTGCTGCAACTAAGACCTACTGCAGCCAAGTACACTTAAAATATTAAAAATGTTCTGTAGGTAGAAATATATATAGCATATTTTTGGGTGGTAGTCTTCAGATTTTCTGGTTGTCTAATCTAATAAATCATGCCTCCTTGCAGGGTTTTATTTTGACAACTAAATTGTTTCCTTTTAAGTTTAAGTAGTTGCAAAGGATAAATTGATGAAAGTGAAAGAGAAGAGTGAAAAAGTTGGCATATTAAAAAGCAGAGACATTACTTTGCCAACAAAGGTCTGTCTAGTCAAGGCTATGGTTTTTCCAGTGGTCATGTATGGATGTGAGAGTTGGAGTATAAAGAAAGCTGAGCTCCAAAGAACTGTTTCTTTTGAACTGTGGTGTTGGAGAAGGCTCTTGAGAGTCCCTTGGACTGCAAGGAGATCAAACCAGTCAATACTAAAGGAAATCAGTCCTAAATATTCATTGGAAGGACTGATACTAAAGCTGAAACTCCAATACTCTGGCCACTTGATGTGAATAACTGACTCATTGGAAAAGACCCTGATGCTGGGAAAGATTGAAAGCGGGAGGAGAAGGGGACGACAGAGGATGAGATGGTTGGAAGGCATCACTAA
This sequence comes from Nanger dama, assembly GCA_917880005.1. Taxonomy (NCBI): domain Eukaryota; kingdom Metazoa; phylum Chordata; class Mammalia; order Artiodactyla; family Bovidae; genus Nanger; species Nanger dama. The sequence goes on from CAKJTW010000040.1 coordinate 4,350,709, forward strand.
CTCAATGGACATGAGTTTGAGCAAGCTCTGGGGGTTGGTGATGGACAGGGAAGCTGGTGTGCTGCAGTACAGGGGGTCACAAAGATTCGGATATGACTGAGTGACTGAACTGAACTAAAGGATAAGTTTCCCAGCATACTGTAAATATTTACACTTTAAAATATAATTATTGTGCTTCTTTTAAAAATAAATGGCATATAAATTCTAGAGTGAGAGCAGGTATCAAGTAATGACCATATTTATTTCTTTAACAGCTGGTTGTTTATGATATTCCTTTTGATTCTTCTTTTTAAAAAAATAAACTTTATTTCTTAGGGCATTTTTAGGTTCATGGCAAAATGAGTAGATAATAGAGTTCTCATATCACCCACCTCCTTTTATGCTTTAATCTATATTTCTATTTCATTTCTGATATAGAATTTTAACCTAATATAATGGAGTTTTATGCATGGAAGTTTTAATTGATCACTTTTTCACACTTTTCTGTACTCAAAAGATATTAATTGAAGTTTTAAAAACATTAAATATTCTTTGACCATAAGGTCCAAGTGTTTAATAAATTCTTCTGGATTGAGTTACCATTTTTAGTAGCGCATTTAAACATATTAAAATTTAGCAATATTTAATAAACATAAAATTTTTATTGGAAAAGCATCTCTTAGTGAAATGAATGGGGCTTCTTTTTAATTAATTGATTAGTTACTATACCCACGTTAGAATATTACTTACTGCTAGAAAAAACATAGGGCTTAGTATTGACTTCATTTCTACTTTTCATTTTTATAGATGTAACTGCTGAGAAACTTTATGCACATAAGTAAGTAGATAAGAACAGAAGGAATTTTGTCATAGCAGTGTCACTCAATTCCTTGATCTTCTGAGTTTTATGCCAAAAAAGAACACATACTAGTCTTTAGTTAAATGTTATTTTTATAGTCCATTACCTGAAAATTGATTAGGACATCTTTAAATGCTGTTAGTAAAAAGAATTGGAGACCACTTGACTTATAAGGCCTCAAGTACAACTGAGTACAAAATTTGGAATTGTTTCTTGGTTTTTCTATCTCATAGGGAAATATGAGATGGGTGAGGGATGTACTCTTCTTTTGGGAAGTGGGAATTAGATTGTGAAAGAAGAGATGAGACAGGAGAATGGATTTGGCAACTGAATGAATGATCCTGAATCTTCAAGCTTATCAGTTAAAAATCAGTATGTAAGGAATCGAAGATTTATTATTAGTTACATTAGTTAAGTAACTAATAGTTGGGGAAATTGTTATTGTAAAACTCACCTATCTCCCCCTGAAAAGTCTTTTTGCACCCCACAATAAAATTACCCCAGTTTGAAGGGTTTTGTTCTATGAAATAGCAAATTGCCCAGTTGGCTGGATCCATTTGGAAAGTTACAATGATGCTGATCCACAGACTAAAGGACCACTAAGGAAGAAATGTTTCAAAACTTTTGACTTGGTTCCACCACTACAGAGACAGCCAGTCTAGTCTAGAATGAGCCAATATTTTTTCTGCCAAGAAACATGAAAACTTCTCATGGATGGAATGTCATCGCTTGGGAAATAAAAAGCATGTGTTCTTTGGCAGCACTTGGAGATGGCTGTTTTTACACCTGCACCTAAAACCCAAGGCAGTTCCAATTTACCAGGTGAGCCGAAGAGCAGGCTCCGTCCACAGAAGTGGTGTTATGCTTAGATCACACACAGAAATAACTCCTTGTGTATAGCATATCATTTACAGCTGGTATGGATTTTTTTTTTTCCAGTGGATGCAGGATGGGTTGGGGATTTCCCTTAAACACTTCTGAAGAATCTCAGATACCAAGAGGCTAAAATGTTTGTGATACAAGTGAATTCTCCTGGCATGAGAATTTAAATGAGAGTCCTTCAAATGAAAACAACTATAAATTTAATTAATTTATGAGTACTTGTGACTCTCATGTGTAAAAGAATCTGACTGTATATGACTGATATGACTTAGTGAGGTTTTCCAAACTGGAGAGTTTATAAGCATGTAGCTATGATTAGTTTGTTTATTCCTATTATCTCTATTTCAGTATAGTCCCATAGCCACATATAAGCATAATGGAGATATATAGTATTGATACATAAATATGTACCATCAATGGTATTGAAGAATATTGTGATTAGTGATATAACAAAGCATGCTATTTTGAAATCGATTGTTAAATATCAATTACTGATTTATATTACTCTTTATAGTGTTAATTCAAATATTTGGGTAATAAATAACTACTTAAGGAATTTCATTTTCTAAGGTTAGTTATGCTTTGAAGTTAGGGAGTTGACTTATGGGCTTTGTAGTGATGTGGGAGGAGTGACTTGGGCAGTGAGGGGAATGTGGGAAGAAAGAGGGTTAGGTGACATGGTGAAAAAAAAACCAAAACACATAGTTTTTCATCAGTCAGGGAAACTTGGGTTTTAGTTCTGCTAGCAACTAATATTGGAGAAGGCAATGGCGACCCTCTCCAGTCCTCTTGCCTGGAAAATCCCATGGGCGGAGGAGCCTGGTGGGCTGCAGTCCATGGGGTCGCACAGAGTCGGACATGACTGAGCGACTTCACTTTCACTTTTCACTTTCATGCGTTGGAGACAGAAATGGCAACTCACTCCAGTGTTCTTGCCTGGAGAATCCTAGGGACAGGGGAGCCTGGTGGACTGCCATCTATGGGGTCGCACAGAGTCAAACACGACTGAAGCGACTTAGCAGCAGCAGCAACTAATATGCCAAAAGGCCTTGTTTATTTTACTTAGTTCTTATCTATAAAGTGAATATAAAGCCACCCCTAACTATCTCACAGGATTATTGTGAATAGCTAAGAGAGGGAATGCACAAAAAGATTTGGAAAAATTCAAAGTATTATGCTCATCACCTGCCCTGATCAAGGTAAGGCAGAAGGTATTTAAGGAGTCTTGGCTGCTCTCTGGGATGACTCATTGGGAAACTCCCTGGCAGATACCACAGAATGAATTTTCTCTTCGTGTACAAAAGAAACCTATAGATTGCAAATGATTGTTTTTCAGCCAAGGGGTACGATTTCTGTATCCTTTTCCTAGAAAATCAGGTGTAGATTTGCATCAAGTGAGAATCTGTAACACAGGTAATGCCCTGCTTGGAGCCTGTTTGTTTAGTTCAGAGAGAAAACATTCTTAGATCCACATAAAGCAATAATTCTATGGAAACAGGTGAAACTTCAGCTCCGTAAGGAGAAGCAGCGTCTCAACACTAGCCCCACATGGCATCAGAGCTACTCCCTCTGATCTTTACTTCTTGGGCAAACTCCAGAATGCTGGGACCCCCTGAGAACTCATACCCTGGTAGAGATCCAAGAAAAGTTCCAACAGGACTTTTCAAATATTTGAATCGAATTACCAGACCTAATACTGGCAATTCAACTTCAAAAGTTAATGTCTCATTTCAGTCTTGCTATCATCTTCCAGAGGTTGATAACCAAGGGGTCTCCTCTCCTATTGACCTCAGAAGTAGTCACCTATTATTCCGTAGACATCTACTGAAGCCAGACAGTTTGTCCAAATTATCTTGAGATGCTGATTCAGCACTTAACTTCTTTCAATAGCAAATGTAATTCAGACAGAATACAGACCAGAGGCCACTCTTTGTACTGGCTCAAACCATCTACCACTCCAGCACGGCAAGAGAGGTGGGGATCATTTTCGCTCATCCTCATCTGCAAGTATCACAAGTGGAGTACAGACCCATATCCTGCCGTCCGTGCCAGCTCTGACTCTTCCACCACTCTGTTGCGGCAAGGGGGACGAGGGTCCTGTTCACAGTTATCCTCATCTGAATAGTCTCCGCAGTCATTGTCATCATTACACAGAAGTCGATTCTTTATGCATCTGCCTGCAGTCAAAATCAGGAAAGACAGAAAGACACTGTGCCTTTTCTTTCTGAAGTTATCAAACATCCTTTAAAGTCAGAGAGGAGTGATCACACGTTATATTTGGATTTTTTGTATCCACACTTGGAAGTATGAGGGTCAGGAAGCACATTTCCTTCTTTTTGCTTATAAAGGCACACAGAAACCCATACCAGGCCATGGGAGGATTACCTGTACCGCACTGAAAATCGTTGCCACAGTCATCCTCGGGGTCTTCGCAAGCTTCTGTGGGTACACACTGCCGCCGATCTCCCACAGCGTCCACGCACCTTCGCCCATTAAACTGTCCAAATACCTCAATGCTCCTTGAACGAAACTGCATAGAAACAGCTGGAAATGTTAGTGTTTCTAAGGCCAAAAGGGCTTCTGATCTAAAACTGCAGACCTCCAACCTCCAGTTGAGTCAAAGGTTTTAAGATGGAAGCCTGAAACACAATCCCTGACCTCGCTTGAAGGAACACCTCATGTGGTTGGCAGGCTCCTGTATAGAATATGGTTCCTCTTGTTCAGCCAACTGTGCAGCATTCAGGTTTCCCAGTAAGTTTAGCCTAATCCATTTAGATATTTTCCTTTCATTCTGAGTTCAGAACACAGCTGGTGGTGGTGGGGTGGGGAGATGAGGCTCGTACCTCTTTGCCATTTTCCTGGCAATACAGTTGCCATCTGGAGACACCAGTGGGGAATGGCAAAGAATACTTACCATTTGTTTGAGGCAAGGGTCACATTTCGACCACTCACTCCAGGAACTCATCCTGCAGTCTATGGGCAATGGTGTGTCATGTCTTTCTTCTGGGTCGTAACTAAGATAAAAAAAATACCTGTTAATAATGACCATTATGCGGGCTTGTTTCCAAGAAGTCTTCACAAGCCAGATTAATTTATTTACTTCTTTCTCTCTTTTGAACCTCAATACTTATCCTTTTACTCCATCTCTCATTTGACCCTTGATCACATGTTGTATTGTGTTTTCAAGTCAACTTGTTTAATTCTTGTATTGCATTATAATTTAACCTTCAGCCTAAGGTGAAGAAAACTAGTAAGTCATCCAGCTCAGGAATTTCTCACTGATTAGTCTTATTTTTTCAAATAGAGTACAGACTCACTGAAGCTAAGAACAATTTTTCACTCTGTGCCCCTCAGAGAGTCTGGCAAAACTTCGAGTTGCCCTATTTCCTTGCAAATTTAAGCCAGTCCACCCAGCCATTCCTGTGGCAAGCACTTCATAAATCAAGCTTTCCCACCCCTGCGATTTGTATGTCCTGAACTTACAGCATCACACCCCACGTCAGGACTCATTCCTCATCCTTTTGAATTCCAATGTATATTTTTGGCACTTCTAACCTTCCCTCCCACCCCTAGCTGCGCTTTTCTGGCTTTGAACTTTTCTTTCTGTCTTGGTTTACCATTCCAGGCTCTGTCAGTTGAAGCACCACCTTGAATTACTATCTTATTCAGTGGCCGAAAGAAAACCAAGAACAGAAGGTATGAAACGAGAATCCTGTAAACTTCTTGCTCCATTTTCCTGAAGTGGCACCTGTCCTTTTCACAATGCTGCTTTTAATTTTTATTTTGGAGGGATGGTAAGGCCAATCCCTCCTCCAAAGCTCTAGTTGTCAGCATCTCTTTGAGCCCTTGTTAACTTAGTATTTCCTCCATTAAAAACTCTCCTTCACTACCAGCTCCTTTCCATTTGTAGTAGAATGTATTCAAGTCCTTGACATTAAACGTAAACAAATGAGTGAAAAAAATAGAACACTCTTTCTGAACTTTACTTTTCCTTCCAGCTACCCTCACTTCCCTCTGGCCTTCACAATGACACTTTAAGGAATTCCTAGAGATATATTTCTGTTTCTCTCTGTTCCAAAATAATAATACCTCTCAGTTCCTCCTTTTAACCACCTCCCAAATTCTCTCATTTTTGGGAGGCCAGCTTTCTGGAAAAAGTAGTTTGCACTCTGTATTGGAAGAAAAGCTATGACCAACCTAGATAGCATATTCAAAAGCAGAGACGTTACTTTGCCAACTAACGTCCGTTTAGTCAAGGCTATGGTTTCTCCTGTGGTCACGTATGGATGTGAGAGTTGGACTGTGAAGAAAGCTGAGCACCGAAGAATTAATGCCCTTGAACTGTGGTGTTGGAGAAGACTCTTGAGAGTCCCTTGGACTGCAAGGAGATCCAACCAGTCCATTGTGAAGGAGATCAGCCCTGGGATTTCTTTGGAAGGAATGATGCTAAAGCTGAAACTCCAGTACTTTGGCCACCTCATGAGAAGAGTTGACTCATTGGAAAAGACTCTGATAGTGGGAGGGATTGGGGGCAGGAGGACAAGGGGACGACAGAGGATGAGATGGCTGGATGGCATCACGGACTCGATGGAAATGAGTCTGAATGAACTCCGAGAGATGGTGATGTACAGGGAGGCCTGGCGTGCTGCGATTCATGGGGTCGCAAAGAGTCGAACATGACTGAGTGACTGAACTGAACTATTTTGTTCCTTACCTTTCAATCACAGCTCAACTGTCCTGTCCTAAGGTCATTGCTTTTGCCAAAGTCGACAGTGACTCCAAGAGGCCTTCTCCCTTGGTCCCCTTCAGTCCTTACCTCACTGATCACTTCATAGCCATCAGTGAGGTTGACCACTCTTGCTCTTTAAGACAGTCTCTTTCCTTGGACTGAATGACACCAGGCCCCTTTCATTGCTTCTTTCCCCTCTGTCCTTTGCTCCTACTCTCCTGGGCAGATTCCTTGTCTTTTGGCAGTCTCAGAAATGCTGTTTTTTTCTCAAGTTGCTGTCCCTGGATTTCTTTTTCTCTCTACATTTTCCCCGAGGGTTTGGTGTCCATGTATATGTTAAGGACACCCAGAGTTAAGTCTGCAGCCCAGAAATCTCTTATGAATTTTAAACCCTTGGATATAACCCCTAATTGGACATCTACATGTGAATGTCTTCATGGCTCGTGAACTTAAGAGTGTGTGTTTTCTATGTGTCCAACTCTTTGTGACCCCATGGACTGTAGCCCACTAGGCTCCTCTGTCCATGGGATTCTCCAGGAAGAATACTGGAGCGGATTGCCATTCCCTTCTCCAGATGATCTTCCCTACCCAGGGATCCAACCCAGGTCTCCTGCATTGTAAGCAGATTCTTTACTGTCTGAGCTGCAGGGAAGATTCCATGAACTTAATGTTTCTCCAAACAAACCTAGTACTTCTTCTCCCAAGGTTGTTCCTCCGGTATTTATTGCCTTGGTAAACAGGGCCTCCATTTATGCAACCACCCTAACCAGAGACTACAGTGGTATTTGTGTTATCGAACCTCATCCCCCAAATAGAATCAACCACTAAAACATCTTCTTTATCACTGTAAATGACTCTCAAATCCTTCTACCCTTCATCTTTTCCAGACATTTCTCTGGTCTGCAAAAACATTTTATCTCTCCTAGATGACAGCAGTTTCTTTCTAATCTGGTTTCCAGAAATCATCCGGAGAAAAAATTTTAAAATGCAAAGCTGATTCATTCATTCCCCTACTGAAACTCTAGTAATTTCTCTCTGTTTTGAAAATAAAGTCTGAATTTCTTGACATGATACGGTAGGCAGAGTAACAACCCCCAAAGACATCTGTGTCTTAATCCCCAGAATCAGTGAATATGTTACTTCACAAAGATACTCTGAGCATGTGATTAAGAGGAGATTATTTTGTATTTAATCTGGATGAGCCCATTCCAATCATGTGAGTTCTTAAAAGCAGAAGAGTAGTTCAGAGAGATATGCAGTCTGAGTGGCAGGAAAAATTCAAAGCATGAAGAAGGACTCCACCCACTGTTGCTGGGTCTGAAGATAGGGAGTTTCACCAAGGAATGCAGGCAACCCCTGGAAGCTGAAAGATGCAGGGAAATAGATTCTCCCCTAGGGCCTCTAGAGAGGATTCTAGCCCCACAAGAGCCTTGATTTTAGCCCAGTGAGGCCCAATTCAGATGTCTGACCTATACAACTGCAAGATAATAAATCTGTGTTGTTTTAAGCCACTAATATGCGATCGTTTGCTATAATTGTAAAAGGAAACTAAGACATGTAGTTCAGAATACTCTACATGGCCCTTCTTTCTAATTCTTCAACTCCACTTTTCCCTCTAGCCACACTGAACTTGAAAGGCCCAAGATAAGCACATTTTCTCACATCTTTAGGCTTTTAAATCTACTGTTTCCTATTCACCACATGGATCTTATTTTCAACATAGATTTTTTTTTCCCTCAGAGAACTTCCCTAACCTGTCATTTAATTTACTTTTCCATGTACATATTCTTATAACATCTTGTTCTTCCCCATATCATAAGTGCCTTTGCAATGACATATTTCATTTAATCAATTTATCTATTCACTTTTTAAAATTCATTCATCAAGTATTTATTGTCAACTATTTGCTAGGCTTTAAGGATACAATGGTATCCAAAACAACCAAACAAAATAAAACAGAAACCACCATCCTCCAATTAACAGAACTTATATCCTAGATAAAAACATCAATGAGCTAACGAAATTCTCAGTCTTGCTCAGCTTGCATATCAAGTGTCTGGAACATACTAGGTACTCAGCAAATGTTTTATGAATGAATAAATGAATAAGTACATGAAAAAGAAGAAAGTTCTTGATCTTTGGTCTAGAACAGACTCAGGTCTGTGTTTCTCTAGGCTCTGGTCTCCTGGTGAACCACTTATATTATATTCTTACAAGACTTACTTGTCATTCAGCAACCTTCATGACAGGAGATTCCATTTTTGTAAGTCTGACCTTCCTATATCATTCAGAAAATCAGGACACTTGATAAGCTTCAGTCCTCTGCCAAAACTCCTTGAAGAACCTGATTTCATGGAAGTTTGAATATTTACATCTATTTAAGACCACGTGGCTGAAAAATTCTCTGCGAGAACTTTTCCATTATACTAAATCCTCGTCTGGAACTGACCAGCCCTAATCAAGAGGCAATGGTGGATGCACCTTTATGACCTAGAGAAACAGGAAGGTCTCACTACTGACTGCATACCATAATCCTCCAATAGTGAAAATAGGAATTGTAAAATTATAATCCCCCATTCCACACTAATTAAATCAAGCTTTCTAAGGATGGGCTTCAGGCACCAGTGTCTTTTAAAAGTATCCCAGATTATTCCCACATTCACATGAAGTTGAGAAAAACAGCTTGGCATGATCTGGTGGATATCTATGAAATCTGGGGTGTAAGGGGGTGTCCATTACATTGCATAACCCAAGCTTGTGATCACCACTGACCTGAGTCACTGCACTGTTTTATTACTGGTTTTAGGAATCACCTTGGGCTTTACCTACTAATGTACTCATGGATCTTTGTAATCTACAAATATAGCCTTTCTAGTATTAGTTAGGCCTGCTGCCTTCAACTGGATTATTTGTTCCTGTCTTTTTGTATTTATCACTTACTTAGAATATCATGTTAGCATTTTGTTTCAGTGTCTTCCCCAAAGAGATTAATTCCTTGGTTTTAGAAATAACACCCTAAATATACCAGTGGTATGATATATTATACACCCAATATGTCAGCAAATCTGGAAGACCCAGAAGTGGCCACAGGACTGGAAAAGATCAATCCCCATCCCAATTCCCAAGAAGGGTAGTACTAAAGAATGTTCTAACTATTGGACAATTGCATTCATTTTCCATGCTAGCAAGGTCATGCTTAAAATCTGGCAGGCTAGGGTTCAGCATTATGTGAACCAAGAACTTCCAGATGACCAAACTGAGTTTAGAAAAGGCAGAGGAACCAGAGATCAAGTTGCTACATTTGCTGGATCATAGAGGGAAGCAAGGGAATTCCAGAAAAACATCCATCTCTTTTTCATCCACTATGCTAAAGTTTTTGACTGTGTGGATCATAACAAATGGTGGAAAGCTCTTAAAGAGATGGGAATACCAGACTATCTTACCTGTCTCCTGAGAAACCTGTATGCAGGTCAAGAAGCACCAGTTAGAACCCTATGTGGAACAACTGACTGGTTCAAGATTGAGAAAGGAGTACAACAGGGCTGTCTTCTGTCACCCTGTTTGTTTAACCTATATGATGAGCACATCATGAGAAATGCCGGGCTGGATGAGTTATAAGCTGGAAACAAGATAGGTGGGAGAAACATCAACAATCTCAGATATGTGGATGATACCACTCTAATGGCTGAAAGTGAAGAGGAACTAAAGAGCCTCTTGATGAGGGTAAAGGAGGAGAGTGAAAGAGTCGGCTTAAAATTAAATATTGAAACAACTAAGATCATGGTATACAGCCCTATTACTTCATGGCAAATAGAAGGGGAGAAGGTAGAAGTTGTGACAAATTTCCTCTTCTTGGGTTCTAAAATCACTGCTGATGGTGACTGGAGCCATGAAATCAAAGGCTATTATTTCTTGACAGGAAAGCTATGACAAACCTAGACAGTGTGTTGAAAAGCGGAGACATTACTCTGCTGATGAATGTCCATATAGTCAAGGCTACGGTCTTCCCAGTGGTCATGTACAGTTGTGAAAGCTGTACTGTAAAGAAGGCAGAGTGCAGAATTGATGCCTCAAACTGTGGTGCTGGAGAAGACTCCTGAAAGTCCCTTGGACAGAAAGGAGACCAAACCAGTCAATCTTCAGGGAAATCAACCCTGAATACTTGTTGGAAGGGCTGATGCTGAAGCTGAAGCTCCAGTATTTTGGTCATCTGATGTGAACAGCTGACTCATTGGAAAAGTCCCTGATGCTGGGAAAGATTGAAGGCAGAAGGAGAAGAGGGCATCAGAGGATGAGATGGCTGGATGGCATCACGGATAAAATGGACATGAACTTGGGCAAACTTCAGGGGATGGTGAGGGACAGGCAGGCCTGGTGTGCTGCAATCTACGGGGCACAAAGAGTTGGACACAACTGGGAGACTAAACAACATGACACCTTCATCTTTCTCACGTGCTACTGAGACCAGCTTCAGTGAGTAACTCTCTTGGAGAGTATGGTACAGACTTGGGGATTATGAATGGAAGGTAAAACTCACTGCAGATACTGTAGAGTGACTTACAGCCCTTTGTTTGGCAATCCTAGAGGGCAGTCAGTACTGGGGAGCAACCAGAAAGGCTGTTCATGATGTCACACATCAGTGACTAGGACCCTGCTCCCGTGATACTGGCATTGACTATAGAAGTTTCTCTAACATCCTTCACATTAATAGTAGCCCTGCATTAACAATGTGCACACTAATTGACTCACACTTTGGACTTAGAACAGAGCACCAGATGTTTGTCTTTGATCTTTTATTGCCCTCCTAGACCGTGATTTCAATTCATCCTTTGAATGATCCAACCTGATCCCATGGGTAGGTCTTCACAGATCCCACTCTTGCCTCAGAAGGACTTACACTCCTCTAAATGTCAAACTCAGTGTATTTTTTTGTTTGCTGCGGCTGCCAAGTCGCTTCAGTCGTGTCCGACTCTGTGGGACCCCATAGACGGGTAGCCCACTAGGCTCCTCGTCCCTGGGATTCTCCAGGCAAGAACACTGGAATGGGTTGCCATTGCCTTCTCCAGTGCAGGAAAGTGAAAAGGGAAAGTTCTGGGACTGCCACAACAAAGGACACAGGCTTAAACAACAGAAATGTATAGGTGTCTGCAGTGGTGAATTCTTCTGAGGCCTCTCTCCTTGCTTTGTAGGTGAAGATCTTGTGTCTTCATTTGATCTTTCCTTGGTCCTTTGTGTGTTCACTGTCACTCTTCTTATAAGGACAACAGTTATAGTGGATTAGGGCCCTGCCCTAATGACCCCCCAATGCAGTCACATTCTGAGGTACTGGGAGTTAGAATTTCAGCATATAAATTTTGGAGAGACACAATTCAGCCCATAACACTTAATAAAAGTTTTTTGATTAAACAGTGTTTTATGTTTTCCACTACTTTTTCTAGACCATTTCCAAAGCTTATTTTCTCAAAAAAACCCCTTTATTTTACCACTGAGGGTAAATTCTACAGGTGTTATCAGTTATATTTTACAGACAGGAGCCTAAAAACAGAAAATTATTCTGCGTTTTCAAAGTTCGACAGTTAGTAGCAAAACTGTGTTAAGAATCTCTGTCTCGCCACTCTTTCCTGCTGTTATTTAATTGCTAAGTCATGTCCAGCTCTTTTGTGACCCCACGGACTATAGCTCCCCAGGCTCCTCTGTCTGTGAGATTCTCCAGGCAAGAATACTGGAGTGGGTTGCCATTTCCTTCTCCAGAGGATTTTCCGCACCCAGGGATCGAACCGTCGTCTCCTACAGTGGCAGGTGTATTCTTTGCCACTGAGCCACAGCTACCCTTTTACTTTCTCTCTTATGCTATCTTTTCTCCCCACCTCAAATCCTTTTTGAAATAATCTAAAGAATCATATCTTATTCCACAGTTTATGGATGTAATAGTCTGATGATTGTTAGACATTTAGAGACACATTAAGTTAATAAGAATATATTTATTTTTTAAATATAGCAGCTCCAGGTAAAGGTCAGCAATTAGACAATCTAGTTCTTGCCTGGGTGTATTTTTAAAAAGCTTATATTCAGGTTAGCCATGAAATTCATACCCAAATGAACTTTTGGCCAACCCAATATATAAATGTTGTCAAATTAAACAAAACTGAAAATTACTGAAAAGTGTGTGAACACCTGAATGTTTTGCCTTCACTGCACAGATACCTGGATATTTAGAGACAAAATAAAGGTAGGGCTTGAGGGAATTATTAGGAGGAAATAACAGATTATGCAAGAGGAATGTGTTATTGAAATGAAAGCACTCCATAAATATTAAGAAAGAAAGTGAGTAATCTTGGATAGCTCCTTTTGTGCCCAGTACCCCCTCCCCAGACCTTTTAACTCACTAGACAATCTTTGGTAGCACAAAGACTGTGTCTGTACAAAGCCTACCACCTGCCTTTCACCCTGCTGAGCTATTAGGCTGAGTGGAGAAGTATTTATAATGTATTTTCTGGATTCTGAGATGAAATGTGTTTATCAAGTAAGGCCTACTTTCAATCTCAGCTTGAAAGTCATTTCCTAGATCAAAGAGATGTACATCAACTTGGCAGGGGGTCTAAATCTGGACCAGAAATGCATTAAATGAAGAGCCACTGATGTACACCTGGTTGCATCTCCCTGCCATGAAGAGAGGTTTCCAGCTTCAAAAACGAAAACCTCGGGAGAGTAGTTTGCACCCCAGGACACTTTGTGGTGGGCCAAGGCAAGAAAACGCCTGCTGTAGCAAGGAATCCTTTTGTCAATAAATAAGACAATGTGGCTCCTTTGAGTGAAGAAATATAAACTAACAGGACTGCATTCTTAACCCATGGATCCTCCAGCTTGTTTATTTCCTGTGGTTCATCAGGTCGAAGAAAAATATAACAGCAGTGATCACTGCTCGAAAATTTCAGGTCATCTCCTGCTTTCCCAAGTCTTAGTTAAGAGCTTCTCTCATGTACTCCCAAGGCGCCAACATTCAGTAATATTTATGGAGGATCTGCTCTGTGTCAGGAATTGTCCTGGTGACTGAGGACACAAGATAACATCTTGACCATCGTGGAGCCTATGTTCTAGTGGGTGAGATACAATAAAAGAGTGTCCTAAAAATGCAATATGCAGTATCAGTTAAGAGATGTGAGCTGTGGAGGAAAATAAACCAGGGTAAGAGGACAAAAAGTGCCATAGGCTGGGGTGGAGGTGGGGGTTTCTTGCAGAGGGTGGTGACTGAAGCCTCTCAGAGAAGGTGTGCGTGTGTGCTCAGCCACTCCATCATGTCTGACTCTTTGTGACCCCATGGACTGGAGCCCGCCAGGCTCCTCTGTCCATGGTGGTGCTTTACAAATGTGTTCACAAAGTTTTTCATGTTAAAGCTATCAAAGATGGGATCTATGTGACCCCTTTTGAAGCTGATGGTGTCTTTGTCAATGCCTTTGATGAGCAGAACAGAAGGGAAGTGAGCCTGTATGACTTTTTAAGGCTAGGTCAGAGAAGCCCATGCAAGGTCTGCTGGTTTATCTAAAGACACTGGCCCTAGGAGCCTTTTTACCAATATGTATGAAGCCAGCTATCCTAAGCCCACCATGTGGAAAGTACACACGTACGTGTGTCACACACACACACACACACACACACACACACACACATACATAAGAGATTTCTAAGGAGAATCAATTGCTCCAGTCCCCCAGCTGCTTGGGTCTTCCCAGCTCAAGTGACAAACATGAGTGTAATTGTCATGATGACCCCAGCCCCAACCACATTTGCCTACATCCATAGGAGAGATCCACGACAGCCACGCAACTGAGCCACGTCAACGCCAAATCCGAGTCAAATAAATAATTGGTATTGTTTGAAGCTCCTGTTTTGTAATGATTTGTTACACAGTAAAGAAAAAAAAAGATAATAGGAGCTGCTATTTTTTTTGATACCTGAATGAATTCGGAGAGAAAGTATGTGAGGGTCTGGAAGAAGAGTGTTCTGTGCTAAAGGAGTAAGTGCAAAGGGCCTGAGGTGGCATGTTGGAGGTACAGCAAATGGAGCAGAATGACCACAAAGGAGAGTGAGATGCATCTGGAGAAACAGGCAGGAGCAGCTCGTGGCTTGTTGGCTGTGACGAGGAGGTTGCATTTGATCCTTAGCTTGATGGGAATCCTTAAAAAAATATGAGAACAGTAGCAACACTCAGATTTGTGTTTTCAAAAGATTTCCCTGGTTGTTGGATGGGCAATTGACTACTGCAGAATGGACAAGGGTGGATGCAGGGCAGAAAGGATAGTGATTTGAGCTAATGTGGTCACAGTAGAGACAGTGAGAATTGGGCAGATTTGAGGCATATTTTAAAGGTAATGGAGAAGGCAATGGCACTCCACTCCAGTACTCTTGCCTGGAAAATCCCATGCATGGAGGAGCCTGGTGAGCTCCAGTCCATGGGGTCGCTAAGAGTCGGACACACTGAGTGACTTCACTTTCACTTTAAAGGTAATACCAACCAGACATGCAGTTACATTGCATGTAGCAGTGAAAGTAACAGAGGAATCAAGTATGGTTCCCGGGTTTTGACTTAGTAACTCGGTGAGTAGGGCTTCCCAGGTGGCACAGAGGTAAAGACTCTACCTGCCAATGCAGGAGACACAAGAGATGAAAGTTCGATCCCTGGGTTGGGAAGGTCCCTTAGAGCAGGAAATGGCAGCCCACTTCAATATTCTTACCTGGAAAATTCCATGGACAGAGGAGCCTAGTGGGCTATAGTCCATGAGGTCGCAAAGAGCAGGACATGATTGAGTGACTGAGCTCACACAACACAGACAACATGATTCAATGATTAGTGGTGCAGGTTGGGTGGGGATGGGAGGAGAAATCAGTAAGTCTGTTCTGGACACGTTTAGTTTGGGGTACTTGTGATATTTTCAAGAAGAGATATTGACTAAGTAATTGGACATTGGGCTCAGGAAAGAGATCTGTATCCTAGATATAAACCTGAGAGTTGTCAGAATATAGGTTAGGTGACATTTCTCACCATGAGGCTGGAAGTGAGTGGTGTGTCTGGAATAAGGCTGAGGACTGAGACAACATTTAAAAGAAATGTTACAACATGTCTGAAAGCTGATGGGAATGATTTGGTACAAAGGTAGATACTGTTGATGTCAAAGAGTGGGCAGAATTAAAGGAGCAGTTTTTAGTGAGGCTGGAGCAGATGAAGGCAGTGCACAAGTGACTGGTTAGGCTCAGGGAATGTGTTGCCTTTAGCATTGTGGGCCTCAGAGAATTTGGCTGAATTGCTCTCGCCATTTATTTGTTGATATTCCTCACTAGACTGTGAGCTCACTGAGGGCAGAGACCTCAGTAACAGGCTCTGTATTACACTATATCTCCCGAAGCAACACCCGGCCCATGTTGCAAAGTCAAAAACTAACTCCTGTACTAAATGAGTGAATAAATAAAAGATCATACTTGATCAAGAATAGTTCATAAATAAATATCTATTAACTTGTATTAAATATAGATATTAAAAACACAGACGGATACAACCAAACAAGGAGATTTTGGATATTTTCTATTTTGCTTTTTCTTTGGCTGTGCTGCATGGTCCATGGGATCTTAGTTCCCCAACCAGGGATTAACCCCACAACCTCAGCAGTGAAAGCATGGCGTCCTAACCACTGGACTACAGGGGAATTCCTTGGATATTTTCAATTTAACAGTTAAGCCTAAATTTTCTATTGATGACTGGATATTTTTCCAGATTGCTAAGTTTAATTAAAATAAATTGAATGATAATTGCTAACTTTTGTGAGTGCTTAGTTTATGTCAGAATCTCTTCTAGGTTTTATATTCATTATCTCATATAATTTTTACATCAGCCTTATGAGGTATCTTCTACTAGTATCATCATACTTGAGAGATAATAAACTAAGCCACAGTAACAATGAGTAATTTTTCTCAGGTTACACAGAAGCTTCTTGGTGGCAGAGCTGGGATTCAAACCCAGGCAATTTATCTCCAGAACCGCCATACCCAGCTACTCTCTGGATTCTTAACTCCCAGTCTAGAATTTCTTAATTGTTAGAAAAATGAATAATAAAGTAAATATGACAACTAGAAAATGCCATATATACAGCCAAAAGATGAATGACAAAACTGGGAAAGATGTTTATTATTTATACCAGAAATGAAGGACGACTAATATATAAAGTCATCATAGAAATCTCTAAGAGACTCAGTTGAAAAATGGGCAAAGAATATAGTTAATGGAAAACAAAACAATTCATGCATATAGCCTTTAAACATATGAAAACATGTATAGTCTGATGAAGAGAAAGGCAAATTAATTCTATTCAAGGATACTATTTTTTACCTATGAGTTCTGCAATTATAAAACTTGGCCTACAGCAAAGCTTCAGTGAAACAAGCACTTTTATACTCGGCTGACAAAAGCACAAAATAATACCCACCCATGGGACTGTGTGGCAATTTCAGCAAAATCTTGAAGCAAAACCTTTTGACCCAGTGATATATTAATATCACTTCTGGGAATTAATCCTCAGATACAATTATCCATTTTTAAAATGCTATATGAATAAGGATATTCATTGCAACACAGCTTGTATTAATAATACAAAGTTGGAAACAACCCAAGTGTTGGTCAACAAAAGACAAGTTCTCTGAACTCTATATCCATACAATGGAAAATTAATCATTTGTGAGAGGAGGAAGTTCCTTTCATCTGATGCAGAAAAGTCTCCAGGATATATTGCAAAATGTAAAAGAAGAAAAGCAAAGTACAAGATAGTGTATATGTATGATACCTTTTATGAAAGAAAGGGAGAGAGTAAGATGATAGTCGGCTCTATGCTTTAATCCACATAAAGACATACTGGAGGGACACACAGGAAACTAAAAGGTAGTTCCCTGTTGGGAAAGTATGAGGTGAGGCGGGGTATGTTCTAAGTACTTTATATGTAACACAAATCTCATGAAAAGTCAACACTTCTCAGTGTTTGTTATTTTTTTGATCTTTGAACCAAGTAAATATTTTGTTATTTACAAATGAAAAGGAAAGAAACTAACAATAGCTATACTCATAGCGCGCTCTCTGCATGCTGGTCACTTTGCTAGGTACATTGCATTTGTTATCTTGGCTTTCTCACAGTAGATCACATTGTCATTTCCCTTGTGCAGGTGCTAGGAACAGGTTTAGAGAAGTTAGGGAATTTGCCAAGGGTCACATAGCTAGTAAACTGTAAACCTGGAACTCAAGCTGCCTGGCTCTGGAACCTACATTATGAGCTGTTATTCTACTTGTACAGTGGTATTTGCTGTTTCGCTTTTTAAAAATATTTCTAGTCTACCTTGGGAGTCACAGGAGACGATGTGCCATGACCTAGTCTCATAGGCACGATTTTGTTTGCAAACAAATGATCGTTGAAAATCCCCAATGGTTCACCAGTTGCAATAGCGATCGCTTCAGATAAAGTGTCTGCAGTGTCTCTCCCCTGAATACTGGCTGTAAGTCTCTCCCCTCCTCTCCTAAACCAGAAAGCATATCAAAGTGAAAGGAATACCAAGGTTATTACTTGAAGGAACACTTCACATTTATTGAGTTCTTACAGCATGCTGGGCACAGATATTTTAAGTCAATTACAGGTAAAGAGATTTAATGTCTACATCGAACCTTATTAGATAAGAACCATTTTTCACTGGGGCTCCCCAAGTGGTGCTAGTGGTAAAGAACCTGCCTGCCAATGCAGGAGACACAAGAGATGCAAGTTCGGTCCCTGGCTCAGGAAGATCCCCTGGAGGAGGGCATGGCAATCCACTCCAATATTCTTGCCTGGGAAATCCCCATGGACAGAGGAGCCTGGCAGGCTACAGTCCATGGGGTTGCAAAGAGTCGTACATGACTGAATAAACACACACATGTGCATGTGCGCGCACACACACACACACACACACACACACACACACCATTTTACAGATGAAGGAACCAAGGTACAGAGAGGTTGAGTAACAGTTCAGAAAGGTTGCCCAGAGTTATATTGTTAGTAAGTAAGTAATAGCACCTCAACTTGAGCTTGAAAAGTCTGGCTCCAGAAGACTGCTCTGTTCTGATCAAATTTGTATTTTAAAATTGTTTGCAAACATATTTCTTTGGCTGAACTATGTGTCTCACTCCATGACTGGTCTGAACACTCTGTTTGACTTCAACCCTGTATAAAAGGGCTGAGCACAGTGTTCGGAACGGGGCAGCCTCACCAGCCTCCTGAGGGCATAGCAATGGAGTGACTGCAGCCCAACCCCAGCCAGTGGTGCAGCTGCTTAGAGCTGGGGGGCAGCCAAAGGGCCTTTCTGGTCCTCACTGAAACTGCAGGGCATGACCAGAACCTACGGGATCCAAACTTCAAAGCCATGGAAGCCTTCCCAATGGCCTCTCATTCTTGATCAGCAGGAGTCATGATCTAGGAATGTGGGTTGTTTAAATTATTTTTAACTTAAGAAAGGGTCAGGGTAAGTACAAGAGGGCTAAAAAAACTTTCAGTAACTGGCTTCCTCAAACCCCTTTGTACCTGATGTCTAGTAAGTGCAAATAATGCTTCTTAGATAATATGGGAAGAGGTAGTGATGGGATAAAGGAAAGCCTGGTGAAGCACTTCACCCAAGCCCAGGCTGGTCTGTGTAGCATGTCTGTGTGTCCCCTCCTGGAAGATGCAGCCGTGTGAGCAAACTTCACATGTCTGATGGGGCCAAAGCAGAATTGTAGCCTCCACAGCAGCTGGGAGGCAGACAGTGATGTGCTTGAGGTGGGCACCAGCGCCCAAATGGAATTTGGTGAACCTGAGAGTCAAATGGGCTTTCCAGGTGGCTCACTGGTAAAGAATCCACTTGCCAATGCAGGGGACCCGAGTTCAATCCCTCCAGGGTCAGGCAGATCCCCTGCAGAAGGAACTGGCAACCCACTCCAGTATCCTTGCCTGGAGAATCTTATGGAGAGAAGAGTCTGGTTGGCTATAGTTAGTTCATGGGGTGGCAAAAAGTTGGACATGACTGAGTGACTGACCAACACCACTGAGTCATATGACTGAAGGGAAATTGAATACAGGTCACAGTCACATTGGGCAGAGGGACAGTGCAGTTGATTTCTCTAGGCTGTATTGTCAAATGGTGGGATATTTTAATACTGTCACCAGATGGGATCATGCTGTATCAGACAACACAGGACTGTGTGTTCTCTAACCATTCTGAATTACAACGTAGATGGTCAATAAGCACATCTTGTTTGGTTGGCTTATTTTCTGGATTGGCTTGGAATGGGCTTCCTGTTCCCAATTAGGATCAGAGCAAAAGAAGAGAAAGTGTTTTTGCTGGAAGCCTGGCTTACAGGTATGCACCATGGTGATTCTTCCTGAATGGAAGAAAACGTTCCCCTAAACCTAAGGACAAAATGTGTGCCTCTGGATACCTCTTGGGATGTCAAGGAAGAGAAGGAAATTGGCCAACCTCTGCCTGGTGTGGAGGCAAAGGCAGGATGTAGCCAATTATTGAGAGTGTTAGACATGGAGGCAGAGTGTGGGAGAGATTTATTTCTTTAAACTTCTCAGCCCCTAGATACAGATGTGGGCGTATGTACTAGTCGTTTGCAACCCAGTGGACTAGCCCACCAAGCTTCTCTGTCCCTGGGATTCTCCAGGCAAGGATACTGGGGTGGGTTGTGATGCCCTCCTCCAGGCAATTTTCCCAACCCAGGGATCAAACCTGCATTTCCTGCATTGCAGGCAGATTCTTTACCATTGAGCCACTAGGGAAGCTCCCTAGAAACTGATAAACCCAGGTTTATTATATCCTAGTAAAAACCAGCTGTGTTTCTTAAGTCCAGTATTTGAAGAATATCTCAGTCTTAACATTTAAATACCTTGTTTAAAAGAAACCCCTGGGAATGGCAGCAGGTCTCCTGAAAAAACTATGAAAGACATACCTGAGCTTTTTCTCATTCTTTTTCAAAGTTTAGGTTCTCTGGTTCCATATCTTAATGTGAGTGAAAAAGTTTGACCTATTTTGCTGCTATAGAAGCAGACCCAGAAATGGCAAAGCCCGCAGGGAAATTCCAGAGACAGAGAGAAAAGTGACTCACCTGGGAGTGGGCCCCGCTCTCAGGAGACTTATTTCTAGAATGCATATTACAAAGGCGAACCTCTGGCCGGCAGACATTTGCACTAGCGAGATAGCTCCCGGAGTGGAATGGCCAGACAGTTCCTGGAAGACACTTATTTGCAAAGGACTGGGGAACAATTATTGTTTGTTTTTGCTCAGGATTTCTTTAGAATTGGGCTTCCTGGGTGCCAAAGTCCAATCAAAGGAGAGTCATTTCGTAACTTGAGGCCTACCGTTTTGGCCAAGAGTATATTTATCAGTTGTATATTCAGGTGAGGAGCCCATGACTGCTAAATGGCTGAGATGTGTTGAAAACAAAAGCCCGACAAACAGACAACTCCAGTGGTTCTCATTTTCAGAGCCTCTGGGAAGGATCATGAGGGACTGTGTAATTTGGAGGAAAATGGTCTATGGATAATTCTTACAGAGGCAGAAACTCAAAATTAATAAAAGAATTGCACTGAGAATTACAGACATAGCTGTTGCCCTCTGAGGATGAACTGTATGGTATTTCCACATGGACAGATAGTAAAATGCATTTACAAACTGACATCTTTTTATAAGTGAAGTGAGTCATTTTGAAGAATCCAGGTACGTTCCCTAAGGCCTTTCCAGTGTCTTCCAGAAGGACATGGTGTCTTTATCTAAGAAGCACACCTGTCAGCAAGATAGATTCTAAGATGGAATTACTTGGTCCAACCCATCAGAAAGAATTTTTCCCCTCACTTTCACATTCTTCAGAACTTGTGAAAAGGGCAGGCTATTTTGGAAGTACTGGAGAAGGGGGGATATCACAGTCGCTTTTAAAACACTGGTTGCATAAGAGAATGACTTGGGGGACCTGTGAATAAACACTGATGGCAGCCCACTCCCCCTGATACTAATAATTGATCCAGGATGGGGCCCTGCATCAGTATTTTTTAAAATTTCATTTATTTTTGGGTGTGCGAGGTCTTTGCTGCTTTGCTTGGGCTCTCTCTAGTTGTGGCGACAGGTGCTACCCTTCCTTGTGGTGCTCGGGCTTCTCCTGCTGAAGAGCAAGAGAAGAGCACAGGCTCAGGAGTCGCAGCGCACAGGCTCAGTTGTTCCATGATGTGTGGAATCTTCCTGGACCAGGGATTGAACCCATGTCCTCTGCACTGACAGGTGGATTCTTATCCACTGAGCCACTGAGGTCGTCTTTCATCAGTATTTTTAAATTTTGCTGCGTCATTCAAATGTGTGACCAGGGTTGAGATTTTGAATGATCACCTTGAGAAGAAACACAGGAGGTACAATATGTCACTGATGTTTAAAAATTTTGCTGACACTTAAGGGGACTTCATGGGCTTCCCTGGTAGCTGAGCTGATAAAGAATCCGCCTGCAATGCAGGAGACCCCAGTTTGATCCCTGGGTTGGGAAGATCCCCTGGAGGAGGGCATGGCAACCCACTCCAGTATTCTTGCCTGGAGAATCCCTATGGACAGAGGAGCCTGGTGGGCTACAGTTCATGGGGTTTCAAAGAGTCAGACACGACTGAGCAACTAAGCACAGCACAGCACAAGGGGACTTCATAAGTATTCATTAATTTAAAATAGGCAAATTTCAAACATTAGTACATACCAAGGCCAGCAAAACACGAAGTAGAGTTGGGGAGCTAGTTTTCTAGTACTGCCTACCTTTTTCATCTTCTCTATTATCTTATCTAGAGTAAGAGTTAACTACTTTCATCACCCTTTCCTGCCCCCTCTTTTAAAAATTTTCTTTTCTTTTTATACAGAGCAAGAGCTTTCTAATGGGATTAATTTCATCAGTTCCTAAGTCTGCTGTGTAGACAATTTACACGGTCAATATGTAGATCTTGTAGAATTGCCAAGTAATGAGGCAATTCGAATGTGTGTGATGATACTTGTAACTACATTGGTGAATAAATTTTTCCCAAAGGGCTCTGCTTGGGAATACTTGCTAATGACAAGTGGGCTGTATCTACATATAGTGTAAATCTTTCAGATATAATGGAGGAGTGCTGAACCCCCTCTCTTACATGGCTTCTCTGAACCCTGCTAGGATATTTGTGGAAAGAAGGTCTTGGAAGCAGGCATGGTAGAATGATGCCTTATGCTAATTAGACTTAAAGCTAATTGATTAGACTTTGTGATAATTGACTCATCAGTTAGATGTAACTGGAGACTGAAAGGGCATCCCAGGTGGTGCTAATGGTAAAGAATCCACCTGCCAATTCTTGAGACCTAAGAGATGCTGGTTCAATTCCTGGGTTGGAAAGATCCCCTGGAGGAGGGCATAGCAACCCACTCCAGTACTCCTGGCTAAAGAATTCATGGACAGAGTAGCCTGGCAGGCTACAGTCCATAGGGTTGCACAGAGTCAGACATGACTGAAGTGACTAAGCAGCCGCAGGAAATTGAAAAATCACTTCTCTCCTTGGAGACTGACTCACTGGAGGTGGAAATGGATAGGGATATTTCTTAGCTGACTGGTTTAAATATTGAATTGCTCTGTAGAAGTTATTTTTTTCCCCATGGCTCAGGAAAAATGTAATGAAGCAAAGTAATGAGAGTGGCAAAGTATAATAATAATGTACTGTATTAATTATAATTATAAAAATATAGTGCGTCTTACATTTTTGTAGCATTTTTAACTCTTCTTTGCCCTTAACAGCTATCATGTATTGGACATTTTTGAAATGAGATTTGTGTTTCTATGTGTATTTCAAGGAAATGAGGCATCATGATGCATTGGACTAGAGAAATGAAAATGATAGCATTTAAAATTTTTTTTTTTAAATTTAATTTTATTATTATTTACTTTACAATGTTGTATTGGTTTTGCCATACATCAACATGAATCCGCCATGGGTGTACACATGTTGAAATTTGGTAACACTTACTGGCTTCCAAAGAACAAGATGAATAAATGTTATGAAACTTCTCTAATGTGCCAGGTTGTATGTGTCATCTCATGTAATTCTCAAGATAACCCATTTTACAGTTGAGGAAGCTGAGGTTCACTGAGATAACCTCATTTGTCCAGCATCACCCACCCTCAGTGCTGAGTAGCTGGAATTTGAACTTGGAGAATCTTAGGCTTTTCCTACCACATCATCAGTTCTGTTGGTACTATTCTGATTCGTCTGGTCTTGAGCTCAATCAGGTCCAGCTCGTTGCAAATCCCTAGACTGTGGCCTGCCAAGATCTTCTTGGTCCTCAAGGTACATGAGATTTCCCAGGCAAGAATACTGGAGTGGGTTGCCATTTCCTCCTCCAGGAGATCTTTCCGACCCAGGGATCGAACCCGGGTCTTTTTACCACATGGGTCTTCCTTTACCTTCAGTTTGTTGCAGCCTGCTTTTACTCCCCTGAAGACCTCCATGTTGCTGAATCTGAGGTACATTTTTTTGGCCCTGTCTTTGTCTCACAGAAGCATTTGACCCTACTGGCTGCTCTTATGCCTGAAAGCTCTCTGTTTCTTTGGCTTTTATGATACAGCATTTCCTCTTCTTCCACTTTTCATTTGTCAACTCCTCTCCCTTGAAGGCCAGGGAAGTCTGGCGTGCT
Organism: Nanger dama; assembly: GCA_917880005.1. Lineage (NCBI taxonomy): Eukaryota > Metazoa > Chordata > Mammalia > Artiodactyla > Bovidae > Nanger > Nanger dama. Next base: position 4,374,882 of record CAKJTW010000040.1, read on the forward strand.
ATGGTTCTTGGGGTCACAAAGAGTCAGACATGACTTAGTGACTGAACCGCAACTCCTCATCCATCAGATGCTACTACCAGATGCTCCTTGTCCATCCACAAAATGCTACTATTCCCCTTCTTTCCTCAATCTCTACCTACTTTTCTTATTGACTCTTAAGGTTACACCCATTATTTAGAACCAGTGGTCTCAAGAGGTGTTCCTGTTGGAACCAAAAGATGGTCTGTTGAAGCTCCTTTACCAAAATCTGGGTTCTTGTTTTGAAAGTGTAGATATCTGGAAATGATCATTTTTAAAGATGTAAAATGTATTGTGTTACTTTCCAGCTTAACAATCTTCAAGTACTTCTAAGAAATGGATTTTAATTTGTGTGAAGTTGAACTTGTCATGTCTAAAATCAAACGCATACTTCTTGCCCTGTCCCTGTCAAGGAAGTTCTTCTTATATTCCTTATTTCATTAATGAGTCACCATTCCCCTGTTTTTCTGTTTCTATATCTCAAAGTCATCTTTGTCTTTTATTGCACTACTATTCTGATAGTGTATGAAATGTTAAGCAGTTACTTCACAGTTATTTTATAATTACTGAATGATCAGTTGATTTCATTTGTTTCAGGTATTTGTATATTTGGCTTTGGAACTTGAGACTTTGACGAAAAGAAACTAGTATTTGAAGACCAAACTATATACAGACTCATTAGTTAACAATATGTAAACCCAGGTAAATAGAATAAGGGATGATGCTTTGCAAATCTTAAATTCGCTTTATCTTTTTAAAGTTATGCTTTCTTGACAATTTCTTCACAATTTCAGGGCTGAACACTGAGGCGTGCCCAGGGGAGGATGGTGAAATGCAGGAGCAATCGACTCCCTGTGAATAGCAAAGCACAGGCGATAGTACAGAGAATGCTGTTCCTCAAAAATTATAAGAAGGAAATAACTAGGAGTCAGAGGAGCAGGCTTGGAGATGTGAGCTCTGAGTCACTATTTCAGGCCAGAATGAGGCCAATATGTTAAGCAGGTTGAGGTCACAGACAGATGCTTCGGTCCTTGCCATTTTGAGCTCTGGGGAACAACTTCCAGACTTTCTCAGTTTGGGGCAAAAAGCTAACTTGAAATAAAAGTATTTGTGCTGTGTGTTTGAGCAGAGAAGGAGCGGCTGATCTGGCTTCCTAAGTTTCTTTGACTGCCATATGTCACAGTGGATATTTGTTCCCCTCTGTCCTGAGGAGGAGCCCCTGGAGGAGGGCATGGCAATCCACTCCAGTATTCTTGCTTGGAGAAGCCCCATGGGCAGAAGAGCCTGGGGAGCTACAGTCAGTCCATAGGGTCGAACAGAGTCGGACACAACTGAAGTGACTTCACATGCATGCATGCATGCATGTCCTGAGGAGGGATGAGGTGGGTAGTGTCAGGCTTGCTGTGTCAAGGACAGAGTGACTCCGGGTCACTTCTGTCACTCAGAGAGAAGGGTTAGGAAGGCATTTACAGTCAGATCTCAGGAGTCAGCATCAGTGAGGGCCAAGGTGAGGGTCCAGGCAGCAGGGTAGTCCACCAGGTCCTGTAGACTCCCCCAATTTCATGAAGAAGACCAGATCTGACAATCTTCAGTCAAAAATTCTAGCTACAGATACCAAAGATGTTAGTGCCCAGGTAGATGGGAGGAAGGAGGATTGTTTAAGGACCTACCTGAGGGTCTAAACTTCTTTCTCAACACCTCCCTCCACACCTCCCAGAAAACTAAACAGCATCATGGAGAGGAGCGGGAAGAAGGGGAAGAAATCTAAAACACTGTGTACATATGAGAAAGAGATAGTGTTACCTAGCACAGACACCCTAAGGACTGGATTGAGGTTCTAGGACCCGACTCTGCATCCAGGAGAGTGGAGACTTTTAAGGAAGACCAGATTCATAGGAATAAAGGAAGGAGGAAAGGAATGGAGGGAAGGAGAAAGAAAGGAAGGAAAGAAGAGACAAAAGAATGTGGATACATTTTTCTTTCTGCACTCGAGTATGAAAATGTTAGTCCCTTAGTCATGTCTGACTCTTTGTCCCACAGGCTTCTCTGTCCATGGAATTTTCCAGGCAAGAATACTGGAGTGGGTTGCCTTTTCCTTCTCCTCTTACCAATCCAGGGACCCAACCCAGGTCTCCTGCATTGCACTCAGTCTTTAGCATCTGAACCATCAGGGAAGCACCTAAATATAGTGTAAGCAAAATTTTGTCTTCTCTAAACATGTTTTACTAATCCTTCTTCTCTAGGGATGGGGCTAGTCCATAGCTATAGGTGACTTAAGTCAGGAACTTCATCTTGTTTCTGGTCTAGCATAGTCTTCATTTTTCCCTCTCTACTGACTTGACCTTTTCCTTGTCTTGGGGTTTTGTATGACTTGTTGATAGACTGTAAGAAATCTCCCTGCTGTGAGTTCAACTGGTCAGTTTCCATTCTCTATAAGTCTAGAGTTTGTGTTTGTCAAATTAGAAGCTGAAGAAAGTTGCCACCACTGAAGAACTGAGGAGGAGAGAATAAGAAAGCACTGTAAAGAATAACTAAACCATGTGTCATAAACCCATAGCTTTGATCCACTTCATGAAGAACATGATACATTAACTGGCTGTTGGGTTGTAAAAAAATTGTGCAATTTTATAACGGTAGTAAGGCAATGGCACCCCCACTCCAGTACTCTTGCCTGGAAAAATCCCATAGAGGAGCCTGGTAAGCTGCAGTCCATGGGGTCGCTAAGAGTAGGACACAACTGAGCGACTTCACTTTCACTTTTCACTTTCATGCATTGGAGAAGGAAATGGCAACCCCCTCCAGTGTTCTTGCCTGGAGAATCCCAGGGACAGGGGAGCCTGGTGGGCTGCCGTCTATGGGGTCGCACAGAGTCAGACATGACTGAAGTGACTTAGCAGCAGCAGCAGCAGTGCTGTTTTAAAATGTGTGAACTTGTGTGAACAGCTTTCTTCACTGACTGAACCACGCACCTGGTCTGACCGTGAGATGATGCAGGAGAGTTTGCTATTTATAATACAGAAGAAATTGGAAGAATATTACTCATAACTCATCATTCACTGTGAGCAGTCTGATTAAAAATACTTCAACATGCTGATGGGAAATGTCTGAATTAGAATAAACTGAGCATGCGGTTAAGATGGTTGTTGCATTTGTAACAGCCAGAAAATTTACACTTTGAAGTGATAATTTATTTTAGCCCAAAAAGAGCTCTGAAAGAGTCAAAGGAAAAAAAATGGATGAAATAATATTTTTTCATTCAATTTTGTAAGCATTTTGGTTATAGAACGTGGAAGAGGAGAGAAATACTGTAGAGAAAATATAGTCTGGGTAAACATAAGACATGCCAGTCTAAAGACAATGACACCAGTTTTTGGAGGGAGTGGAGTGGTTAAGTGGGTAACTCGAGGTTAAGTGCAAGGGCATTCGGCCCGGGGTTAGGTTTCCACTTCAGCCATTTACTGGCTATGCGACTTTGGGCAATGACTCAAGTTCTTTGTGCCTCAGTGTCCTTTTCTAGGAAATGTTCGCAGTCAGTAGCAGCAGCCCACTTCATAGACTTAATATGAAATTAAATTGTTTATTGTTATACTCTCAGAAGAGCTTCTGCCTTTGATAAATGCTGGGTAGGTGTTTCCTGTTATCATTCCATGACTTCTGTGGACCATCCCTGAATCCACTACTCTTGCTTTTCAAGTCTGGCAGTGTTGTGCTTGCAGTGAAGTAAAATGAAGAATTGTAAAGCCGTTTAGAGAGTAATTACTCAGGAGTTTCACAGTCCTCCCCTCAGGATCCCTTCAACTGAAATGGCACATCCTTTTGAGTTCAGATTAGGTTTGTATTAGCATTAAAGGCTCCCACGCAGAGACTTGTAGTTCTCTGCCCCCTTCTATTTGATTCTGTTTGGTAACCTCCTGGCATTAACACACAGAGACTAGTCTTCTGCATTCTTTAGCTTCTACTTGCTAGTCAAAGTGCCTCACCATTAACTTTGCTGAATATGCTCTCCGAATGAATGTGCCTCTCTTCTGCCCTTAGGGTGTTGTGGAGTCAAAGACTGCCTCCATCTCCATTGGTAGGTCAGCCAACTTGGGGTTAAACAATGACCCGGGCTTGCGGGAAGCACATTAGCTAATCCATCATCCATTTCTAAGCTCTCTGGCCAGGACTGGCTTCAAGACCATGTGAGACAGCCCAGGGGTCAGCACTCAGGCAGGCCTCAGGCTTGGTTTAATGCTCAGGCAGCTGCCATCTTGAAATTCTGAATTTTATGTTGGGACTCTTGTTTTGAAAGTTAAGTTTGATGGTTAAGTGGAACATGTGCGCAAGCAGAAGGAATATGCACTGTGCATTCCTCTTTCTATGGCACCCCATTTGCATAGAGTGTTTATGTTGCCCTGTGAGCATAGGATTCAAGGATTCAAGTGGATTTATGATGTGCAGGAGTTCAGTGAATCAAAGTAAAAGTGAGTATGAGGTGAGACATAACACACTTTACGCTTAAGACTGAATAAGTGGGGGGTTAAGTGAGGGTGGGGGCTAGGTGACACTGACAGCCCTGAGAAGTCACACTCTCTGAACCAGAACTTGCTTCCAACACACACCTGCATGCGTGCTCAGTCATGTCCGACTCTTTTGCAACTCTGTGGACTCCTCTGTCCATGGGATTTTCCACACACAAAACTCTGCAAATAACCAGGAAACATCAGTAAAGGAACACTTTATTACTAGTGTTCCTTCTGTGCATTAGCATCCATGTAACACTGCAAGTGATAGTTGGATGGCATCACAGACTCTATTGACAAGAGTTTGAGTAAGTTCTGGGAGTTGGTGATGGACAGGGAAGCCTGGCATGCTGCAGTCCATGGGGTCGCAAAGAGTCGTACACGACTGAGTGACTGAACTGAACTGAACACTGAAAGCAACAACATAGAATGAAAAAGATAGGGCAACACTTATTTTCTTTTCTTCTATCTGTTTTACTCATAAGTGAGATATGCTGGTGAGATATACATGCATGAAGAAGGGAATTAAAGATAATCGAGCTAATTTTGTGCAGTGTTTCTAATGGTTCTGGTAGGAATGAAATGCATGCAGAAGAGGGCAGGAGGAGAAGGGGCAACAGAGGATGAGACGATTGGATGGCATCACTGACTCAATGGACATGAGCTTGAGTAAATCCCAGGAGATAGTGAAGGACAGGAAGCTGGGCGTGCTGCAGTCCACAGGGTCACAAAGAGTCAGACATGACTGAGCGACTAAACAATAGCAACATAGGCATATATGACTTATGAAATATAAATTGTATAATTTCAATGATTTCACATATGAATTAAAGATCATAGGTAAAATTCATACTAATATTTTAACATTTTAATTTTTTCTTTACTTAGAACAACATTAAATGGCAAACAAAATACATCATATTAAGAGAGAAATTTCATACGAAAGGAGAGAGCTTTCTATTTTACTGCCTTTAATAGGGTTTTTACCCTGCTTTGAACCATGGAGATTCCTCCGTCTGTATTTTGCCCCAGGGCGCATGAATGAAACAGCTAGCCCTGCCTCTTCCTTAACTCCCTTTACTATATTTTGTGCTCAGTTGTTCAGTCATATTTGACTCTTTGCAACCCCATGGACTGTAGCCCCTCCAGGCTCCTCTGTCCATAAGATTCTCCAGGCAAGAATACTGGAGTGGTTTGCCATTCTGGTAAAGCTAAAAACTTGGTTTCCCAGCCTCCTCTGCACCTCATAGTGACCATTTGACCACATTCTGACCAATGAACCATAGATGGAGTCCACTAGAAAGCCTTGGGGAAAACTGAAACGCTTGGTATGAGAAGCAAATATTGACTGCACCACCTTTTCACTCTGCTCTCCTTGAATGGTTAACATCCCATTCAAGAGCTACACGGCCATCTTGTGACCATTAAGAAACAAACTGAAGAACAGAAAGCCAAAGCTACAAAAGTTGGAGTGAAAAGTTAAGAGTCTGTGTCCTTAAGGGTCTTGTTGAGTTGCTGAGGCAGCATCAGCAGCCATCAATCTAGACTTTTATAGGAAAAAAATAACTCCTACTAATTTTAGCCACTATGAGCCTTTCCATTACTGTTGTCTGTTCATTATGAGTGGACATGTGGGCCATAAACTACCTGCCTTGCCCAAGGTCTTTCATCAGAAAGAGGCAGTTCCCCCTGTTTTTAGCCCTCTTCTTTCCACCATCAAGACCCAGTGAACCAGATTCACTGGCCATTGAGGGAGACAAGAAGGCACATATCACACCGACCCTTCCTTCTCTTCCTCCTCCTTCTCTGCTAGCTCCTGTGCTCCAACACCCCTCTTAGCTGCCCTCAAACAAAAGGTTCTGTGATGATCCATCAGCATAAGTAAGTACCTGGTGGAGGCAGCCTCAGACATACTCTAGAAACATCCCAAATCCAGCCTCAGCCCAGTTGGTTGACCTTGTAACTTTTGGAACAGCAATTATTTTCCTTTCTTACAGGTAAAGTAAGATAATGGGGACTGAAGTCAAGCATACACAAGAATACACAGAAGAACTACACAAAAAATATCTTAATGACTCAGATAACCATGGTGGTGTGATCACTCATCTAGAGCCAGACATCCTGGAATGTAAAGTCAAGTGGGCCTTAGAAAGCATCACTACGAACAAAGCTCGTGGAGGTGTTGGAATTCCAGTTGAGCTATTTCAAATCCTAAAAGATGATGTTGTGAAAGTGCTGCACTCAATATGCCAGCAAATTTGGAAAACTCAGCAGTGGCCACAGGACTGGAAAAGGTCACTTTTCATTCCAATCCCAAAGAAAGACAATGCTGAAGAATGCTCAAACTACCACACAATTGCACTCATCTTACACGCTAGCAAAGTAACGCTCAAAATTCTCCAAGCCAGGCTTCAACAGTACATGAACTGTGAACTTCCAGATGTTCAAGGTGGATTTAGAAAAGGCAGAGGAACCAGAGATCAAATTGCCAACATCCACTGGATCATTGAAAAAGCAAGAGAGTTCCAGAAAACATCTACTTCTGCTTTACTGACTATGCTAAAGCCTTTGACTGTGTGGATCACAATAAACTGTGGAAAATTCTTCAAGAGATGGGAATACCAGACCACCTGATCTGCCTCCTGAGAAATCTGTATGCAGGTCAAGAAGCAACAGTTAGAACTGGACATGGAACAACAGACTGGTTCCAAATAGGAAAAGGAGTACATCAAGGCTGTATATTGTCATCCTGCTTATTTAACATATATGCAGAGTACATCATGAGAAATGCTAGACTGAATGAAGCAAAAGCTGGAATCAAGATTGCCATGATAAATATCAATAACGTCAGATATGCAGATGACACCACCCTTATGGCAGAAAGCGAGGAAAAACTAAAGAGCCTCTTGATGAAAGTGAAAGAGGAGAGTGAAAAAATTGGCTTAAAACTCAACATTCAGAAAACTATGTTCATAGCATCTGGTCCCATCACTTCATGGCAAATAGATGAGGAAACAATGGAAACAGTGAAAGACTTTATTTTTCTGGGCTCCAAAATCACTGCATATGGTGATTGCAGCCATGAAATCAAAAGACACTTGCTCCTTGGAAGAAAAGCTATGACCAACCTAGACAGCATATTAAAAAGCAGAGATATTACTTTGCCAACAAAGGTCCATCTAGTCAAAGCTATGGTTTTTGCAGTACTCATTTATGGATGTGAGAGTTGGACTATAAAGAAAACTGAGCATGGAAAAACTGATGCTTTTGAACTGTGGTGCTGGAGAAGACTCTTGAGAGTCCCTTGGACAGCAAGGAGATCTAACAAGTCCATCCTAAAGGAAGTCAGTCCTGAATATTTATTGGAAGGATTAATGCTGAAGCTGAAACTCCAACACTTTGACCACCTTATGGCAAGAACTGATTCATTGGAAAAGACCCTGATGCTGGGAAAGATTGAAGGTGAGAGGAGAAGGGGAGGACAGAGGATGAGATGACTGGATGGGATCACCGACTCAATGGACATCAGTTTGAGTAGGCTCTGGGAGTTGGTGATGGACAGGGAGGCCTTGCGTGCTGCAGTCCATGGGGTTGCAAAAGTCAGACATGACTGAGTGACTGCACTGAACTTAACTGAACTGAGGTCAAGCAAATAAAAATGAATTGACAGAAAACTCCACAACTAACGTTAGGGGAACACTCAGTCATGAAGACTTTCAGAGGTGAGTTTTTTTTTTTTTCTTTTCTTTTCTTGTATAACCACATCATCTTTGGTCATGACAGAAGCCCAGTTTCTTTGTCAATGAGCAGCCACCACAGTTGTCTCCCTGGAGACTGGCACTTTTATGATCTTCAGCACATGGTGAATGAGTGAAGTTGCTCAGTCGTGTCCGACTCTTTGCAACCCCATGGACTGTAGCCCACCACGCTCCTCCATCCATGGAATTTTCTAGGCAAGAGTACTGGAGTGGGTTGCCATTTCCTTCTCCAGGGAATCTTCCCGACCCAGGGATCGAACCCGGGTCTCCCACATTGCAGGCAGATGTTTTACCGTCTGAGCCACCAGGGAATCCGCAGCACATGGCAGAGGTCTGGTAATTAAGCACATTCAGAGAAGAAAGAGAGAATGAAGGGCTAAGTCCCTCATCGAGTGAGATGGTACAAGGCTGAGCCTTGTCCATCAGCACTACTATAATTAGGACCCATTGAGTGGGCTGCTGCCACCACAGCCGTGTGTGTCCACCTTTGGCATAACAACTTAGAACATGAGACTTAGTTGTTTTTAACAGAAGGGAGTTTGTTAAAACATAACATTTCCCAGCAATAATCTAGCATTTTATTATTTAGCAATCTCCTCCAAAGGTTACAATAGCTTAAATATTTACCAAGGACTGTTGCGGAGCTCTTGTCTTTCACTAGGAGACTTTATATTGAACCCATTCCAGGAATATGGGTCAGAGTCCTCACTCATCAGTTTATTGCAGGGTCAACCAAATGCCTGAGTTAGCGACATCCTCTATTTTTTCCCTCCCTGCTGTCAGCACAGGAAAGACACAGAATCACTCTCTGGTTCTTGAGATACAGTGTTAATACTTTGATGGAGGAATTTGAAACCACTGACTGAAAAGATCTCCCTACATAGCTGAATAAGACCTCAATAGCCAGAATATGGTCACATGACCACTGCTGGGTACAAGGGAGGCTGGGAGATCAAGCTTTCAGCTTTACCAGCTTCTATAGGAAAGGTAGTTAAGACACACAGTTTTACAGTAATATACCATGGAAGCCACTCACTTAAAGAACTGAAGCAGATTGCAGCCATTTTAAAGCACAATGCCATTCTCAGACGAGCTGGAACAGTAATAGATCCCATCTTGCTGAATTACAGTGGCAAGAGAATGAAGTTATATTGTGTAAATGGTAAAGTACTTCACAGATGCAAGATTATTTTGAGAAAATTGATACCTTCTCTCTTTGTATCAGTTATGTGTGAGAGATTGGAAGGCACATTGGCTGTTAAAGTTTAGCTTTTAGCTTAGATTTATGTGATGCTTCAATAAAACCCTCTCCCAAGGATAACAGTTTTACCGTAAAGCTGAATTCCCAGCTTACAGGTGTAAACACCACTGCTACTGTGCTGTGCTGTGCTTAGTCACTCCATCATGTCTGACTCTTTGCAACCCCCTGGACTGTAGCCCACCAGGCTCCTCTGTCCCTGGGGATTCTCCAGACAAGAATACTAGAATGGGTTGCCAATCCCTCCTACAAGACATCTTCCCAACACAGGGATTGAATCCAGGTCTCCAGCATTGCAGGCGGATTGTTTACCATCTGAGACACCAGGGAAGCCCAAAATACTGGAGTGTGTAGATTATCCCTTTTCCAGGAGATCTTCCTGACCCAGGAATTGAACCAGGGTCTCTTGCATTGCAGGCAGATTCTTTACCAACTGAGCTACCAAGGAAGATACCGCTGCTACTAAGAGACTCTAAAGAGGTCTGTTTCCACTTCACAGGGACACTTCAGGAGGCACCTCCCTCTGCTTGGTTAACAGTAGTTACTATTGCACTGAAGTGAATGTCATCCCGTTGTACACATGAGCAAGGATTAACCTCTGGCAAGAGCTTGCTTAAACCACATGGAAATATCACACAGGTTCAGTGGGTTAGATACACTGCAGAGCATTTGGATATGCCGTGGGATTTGTGCAGCATATTCTTATCAGCAGCCCTTTCCAGCTCATCTGTGGTTTACTGGAAGCTGCTTACGTGCGGAGTCTGTTTCTCTATATTCTACTCAGAAACAGATCAAATGTTTCAGTTAAAAGGAAAGGTAAGGCAGTACTATCAAATATCCCAGAACAGTAAATGCCAACCAATGACACTTACTCTGTCAAGCTCATCTGATTACCTGGAGATGTCAAGTTTAACGCCAAGACTTCTACACTCAAGCAGTGTCTGCTTTGGGGTCATCTGTTTTGTAGCTCTAGGTCTTGAAATGAATGAGAGCCTTGAATGTCTTATTTTTTTTAAATAAGGGAAAGTGTTTAAGAGTGTCCTGGTGCTAAAGACATTTGACCATCAGCTTGCCCACCTCACTTAGAAGCTCTTCTGAGTAGCTTACAGAAGCTGAAACCAGTCCAGAGAGCTGTGTTTCGATGAAGTCAAACATCACTGAATAGAGAACAGGGGAGGAAAGGGTAAAGGTGTGAACCAGTAGTTCACTAAGGAATGATTTTTATACTAGACATAATCGAGGTTCTTCTGGCATAGGTCTTATCCACTGGACTCCCATTAAACTCCCAGGAAAGGAGAATGTATAGGTCTGAGAGAGGAAAATTGAGTCTTGAAAAGCATCAGATATTAATTTACCTGTGGTCCTGTTTCACAGATTTCTACTTTTTCATTTTGGTGACAATCCAGAATGCATCATAATTAACATTTGCTCACCTTACACTAGTATATGTTATATCTTGACCCTATCACATCAACTCAAAGCAGGGCTCAAATGAACTGACAGTAACACATGAGATTCTGCTATTCCAGTTTATTGAAATGAGTAAATTTATAGCTTTCTTTGCATACAGAAAAGTGCACAAGGAATTAAGTATGTACAAAACAATTGTGTGGCTGGTCATCAGTTTCAAAAAATTTGTCTACTTTCAAAAATTCAAACTGTCTAGAAATAATTGCCTCCAGTTTAGCACATTTAGGTATTTGGACATATAAAATATTATTTCAAGTCTGTTGATAATAACTGAGTAGAAAGTCAGACATTGCCATACATGATCAGCTATTACCATTCAACATAAAACCATAGGACTTTAGCTTGGCCTACTTGGGGCTAATCAACAGAGGTTCATGAGGCCACCATCTTGTTTTGATCCTGAGCAGGCATCCTCTTCTTCCACCTAAAGATAACATTGTGTGTGGTTGATTAACACCCACAAGAACCTGAGCACTAAGGGTCAAGAAATAACGTTAGAAACCCAACATAAACAAAATAAAACAAAACTCATTATGGCAAGAGCAAACCTTTCAGATCTGTGCCAACAACAGGACTGAAAATGAGCTGGAAGAGTTTCCAAGATTGTGAGGAGAAAAATATTGCCTACATTAAATTTTTAATGATAACACCAAATACTTGCTCTACAGAATCCACCCCCTCCCACCCCTATTAATCTTCTGACTGTGAGACGGTGGCAACAAGAAAGCTTTCCAGTTACTTGATAAAGGTCTGGCATGAGCCCAGATAAGCACCTATCATGTTTGGCACAATCACATTTAACTTTGTGATGTGCTTCTCTTAGGAATGCAGTCCTTCATTGCTGAGTCGAGTTCAATTTTTCCTCAACGTGAACTGTTCTGGAGCCTCAGCTCAAGAAGATAGCCTCTTATTCCATAGAAAGGATAAAGGTTGTGTGCATTTCCAACTCTAGTTACTGAGATTAGCGATTACTGAGAAGGTAGAGCATAGAGGCTTCAGACCTGTGAATCATTAGATTTTTTTTTGCCTCATAAAACTCTATTATTTATGAAAGAGAGAAGCCCAGGAGCAAAAATGACTGAAAAGAGAATTGGAGGTAAAAGAAGAGGAGAGATGAAAAATGATTGTTCCCTCCTTTGCAATAGCTAGCAAGAGATAAGAGAAAGGCCAAGCTCACCCTGGAGAGAAAACGAATCTTCAGAAAGAAAAGTTGCATCCTTAAAGACATTCTCAGGTGTGTCAGATTCCAAGGAGATTCTCCTAAGGGGAAATTGAACTTGCTTCCATTTTACTTTTAAAATGCTCTGTAAGTGACGGTCTGAAGCAAGATTTAAGAAGGTGCCTTGTTCTACAATCTTTAGGTTTAATGCTCTGAAACAGAACCCCCAAACACTATGAACAGTAGGGATTTCAAAATTTATTCGAAACAGTATGATCTGAGGGGTTGTGGTGGCTGCATCACCCAACCAGGGAGTACAGGGTCACATGGGTTCCAGAAGGTTCTAGGGTCACAATAGACAAGGGTCCAAGTAGGAAAACTACTTCGCTTACATTCGGATAGGGAGTTTAGGTTCTTAATTTATTTAAAGCCGTAGATTCAGTTTAGCGAAACAAAAGTAGAAGGTATTCTACAAGTGGGAGAGGCAGCAAGAAATAAGGCAATTGATAATATGTCAAAGCTAAAACAAGGGCAAAGGTCAGGACTTGTCTGCCAATTAGCTTTGTTCTTGACTACCAAGGCCAACCTCTTTGATTCTCTGGACAATCAGCATGCCAAGTTCCTAGAGAAGTATGGAGAAGAAAAAAACCCATGGTTAGAATTTTGGGGTCTAATATTTAACATGTTAAACATTAAGTCTTTATCTATGTTAATAATAGTATCTCCTAGGACTGATTCAAGAGGATAAAACAACTGATGTAGAATCTGTAATAAAGTGATTAACTCAAGTGCTCAATAATGTTAGCCATTTTGTCCCACAGTAGTTCTTCTACTCACTCCCAATCTACCATTTAGCAGGTTAACTAGAATTACTCTTCCTTCATGACCTAAAGAAGGAAGGGCTTCCAGAGAGACCTCTAGTCAATTCAATGAGGTGCAAACAATCCTCCTAGACTTTTAGTGCATGTTACTCCTTTTGCTTGGTTCATGGGTGCCTCCCCGGGAAAGGAGGCAAGAATGAGTCCTTGTTAAGATTCAGTGTATCATACCATTTTATTAACATTGCAACTCATCTGGATACTTGCTAAAATAAAGCTTTTCCTCAGCACCAAGGGGGATTCCTCAGGGCTAGGGCCCAGGAATTTGCCTTTTCAATAATCTCACTCTGTAGCCTATTTTATGGAAAAGCATTTTCAGAAAAACTGTAATTATAGAAGTGGAGTGAGGGAGATAATTCAAATGCAAATAAACTCAAATCTTATTGTTAGTATCAGACTTAAGATATATATCAATTTAAAATAATTAAGTTCTACGTGGGTTGAGAGAGTTTGGGTCAAGAGAGTTTGGTAGTCCCACGTGAATGGGGGCCAGGGGGCAAAACTGGGAAAAAAAAAAATGGGTCTGGATTCTTTTCATTCTTCCTATTTTTCTCTTCTTCCAGCTATCCCTTACTTCCTCTAAAATGCAGATAAGCCTCTTCTCCTCCACAAACTGCAATCTTTTAAGATCAGATAAAGTTGCTTCCACTAACTGGTGAGAAAGAAACACACTCCCATCTTCACTCCCAGATCTCAATCTAAGGTGATGGTGGTGGTTCAGTTGCTAAGCCGTGTCCGACTCTTGCGACCCCAGGGACTGTAGACTGCTGGGCTCCTCTGTCCATGAGATTCTCCAGGCAAGAATACTGGAGTGTGTTGACATTTCCAAGTCTAAGGTGGTAACCCACAATAACTGACTGAGGATAAAACCCACCAGTGGACTCATCTGAACTTGCCTTTCAAGGGGTTATTGGAAGCTGTCACGACTTTGAGGTTTAATATCACCAGACGATTTCAGACCAGTTGTGAGGCCCCCTCACAAAAAAATGCATATTGAATTGGATGGCAAAAGTGTAATCATGATTTGTTTGGCTGACCTCTTTGGTGGTTTCAGAAGGCCTTCAGAATTTGAAGCTTCTATAGAAAACTGAGTAGTTACTAGGAAACTTTGCAATCACTTCAATATGAAGATCAAAAAAATCTAGAAGGCTGTTATGTGTTATATGGAGTTTTACTTCTATACAGAAATGAAATGTTAAAAACACAGGACAGAAACCTATATCCATGAGTATATTACTATTTTTTTAATATGTGTAAAGACTCTCTTCATAAATGCTCAGCTTAATCATTATTGGATTAGTTAGGCATAGTGTTCCATATCTTTTACTTCTCCATTTCAGAAGAAATTTTTCTTTCCATTTCTAAAATTAAAATTTCACCCTTATTCTCTGTGCCACCCTTTCTTACGAAGCCTAAGCTTAGCAGGATCTTCTACTTACAGAAGTTAGGCAAAAGGATTTCCAAATGGATCTCTATATATATCGGATGATGTGGGTTGAAGAGAAGCCATCTATGGAAACAAAACCACCTAATCAATAACTATAATTACAATGATAAGAAAATACCTATAATTAAGACTTCTCAGATTCCTTTAAAAATCGCTTAGGTCACAGACTAATCAGATATTGTATGGGTCTACAATGATTTGTGTTTTCCTGCTTGTGATTGATATATATTTAATATTTACATCAAAAGCAAGATTCAAAATTATGTTTACTCCCCCAAAATGCAAAATATTATTTTTGTGAGCTAAGTAATTTTGCGTTAGGAAATTAAATGTTTGAAAGGTTTTTAAGCATAGTGTTTTGGCTCAATTTTCTTTCAAAGTGCTTTCCCAGGCTAGATTAAGTGAGAGACAAAGGACTTTTCTATATGATATTTGCTTCTGAAATTCAAGAGAGTAGCTCCTGTAAAAATAATCTTTCCCCAGTTTGAGTTGAGGTTTACACTGTAGTGGTTCTCAGTGATAAATCTTATTCAAATGTCCTTTATCGTCCAAGATACAAGCAAGATTAATTCAGGAGGTGATAACTCTGTGTGGCGTGTACTTTGGAATATCAGCTTCTAATAGTTGGTACTTACAGAGGCTGGTGATGAGCGGAAAGAATCTTTAGAGAAGGGGTTCTCAAATGCATTGTCAGCAGATTTGGTAACTGGCGGGGCACTGTGTCGGGGAGCTGGCTTTGGTAGATCTAGAAGGTGAAAAAGTAGTCAGTAAACAAGCTTTCCTCCAATGCAAGCCCAAGTCCTCCAGTCAGGCTTATCTCAGAAATTAAGTTCCATATTTTTGAAACTGACATTGACAAAACAAAAATCATCACACCAAATACCGGGACTCCCAGTGATGATTACAAGCAAATTCATCCCTTCTTGGAAGAGGAAGCCAGGCATATTCACTTGAAGTGGAAGAGATTCAGAATTCCCTCACTTAAAAACACCTACATGGCAAAACTTCATTAAGCCTTGAGGCCAACACAGAAATAAAGACCTCTCGAGATTCAATTACCTGATAGCTTAACTAATAAAAGTACAGCTAGCATTCAAATACTGCTTGCATTTCAAAGCTCTTTCTTTCTACCACGCCTTTTAACTTCCGTCATTAGATGGGTAGTATGATCCATGCATATCTATTAATAAAAAAATGAGCCTACAGCCCTACATACCTACCTGCAGTCCTCTGGGTGCCACAACCCATTGAATTTCAATAGCTCTCAGCAGCCCTTGTAAGAATTGTCACAAGAGGGCAGCACTGGGCCAGGCCTTAGAAATTGCTAACTAAGGTACCCTGTTAACTCCATAAGCTACGTGGTTAAGTTGTCTCCATAACCCCGATAGATGAAACAAGCAAGAGTACAGCTATTAGGGGTCTGGAGAGCGTTCTGAGAGACTCTCTGGATTCATACGACTGAAATCCTTGTGGGTGCGGTTGCCAGAGAAGTGGGTAGCTTACCATTGATCTTTCTCAGCAGCTGATTGGCGTCCAGATCATCATGGTCTGCGTTCTCCTGAGGAATGCCAACCTTGCTGCTGAAATAATTGGAGAAGGCACTCGAGGTCCCAGAGGAGTTCTGTTCTCCCTTTCTTGCCGGCACAGTGGGTGGCTGCCGTAGTTGGAAGTCCTTAAACATTTCTTTCACTTCCTTGACTTCTCTATCCCCGAGAGGGTCCAAGGCAACGAAGGCATCACTGGGGACCTCCTTTGGAGGGCCAGTTCTGGGAGGCGGTTGAGGAGGAGTGACCAGGAGAGAGGAGAGCATGGAAGGGGGCTGGGTGGACACAGCAGGAGCTGGAAACGCACTGCTCTGAAAAGGGTTCCCCAGAGGGCTGTTTGCTGACCATGTATCGGGTGGTATGGATGCTGATGTGCCCCCAAGCTCCAGGGGGTGGAGGGGAAACTGAGACTGCGAAAGAGGAAGGCTGGTTCCAACCCGGAGCACTTGGGCTTGTGGTGAAGACGATTGGCTGACCGAATCCTGAAGGCTGACCAGCCATCATAGCGCCCGGGACCACTGAAGGGGACTGACTGAAGACTAAAGGTGCTGGGCTCCATGGCGCTGCCTGAGCAGAGAGAACTGGCACACCACCTGAAGGAAGGAAGCGGGACAGAGGACTTAAATCAGGAGACCAGCTTGAAGAGGATTCCTGAGTTCCAGAAAGTCAGCTCTCTGGAGAGCACTGATAGAGAGTATCTACGTGCGACCTTTATTAAGCCTTAAGGCTGACGTGGTTCTTATTAGATGAAACCACTCTAAAGATGAATTGGGCTTCCCTGGTGGCTCAGATGGTAACGAACCTGCCTGCAACTCAGGAGACCCAGGTTCGATCCCTGGGTCAGGAAGATGCCCTGGAGAAGGGAATGGCTACCCACTCCGGTGTTTTTGCCTGGAGAATTCCAGGGACAGAAGAGCCTGGTGGGCTACAGTCCATGGGGTGGCAAAGTATCAGGCTCGACTGAGCAACACTTTCACTTTCTTTTCAAAGATGAATTGGCTGTAGCACATATTCAGATGTTTGTTGCACTTTGAAGTCCTTTTTTTCTACCACATGTTTTTAAAGTTTCCTCATTAGATAGGTAATACAGTCCACAAGTACCACGTCATAAAAGAAAATGAGCCCTTTTCATACAGACATGGATGCAATTCAAACAGCTAGTACAGAGCCAGTCAGTAGTATGAATCTACATGTTGAGTAAATACATTGACATATATAAGCCATGCTTATTATGAAGTAGTTAATTAAGATAATCCATTGGATACTCGAGTCATTGATGTAATCTTTTCATTTGGCAAATGGCTCAGGCCTGGAGTCTTATGGAGACTAGCTATTAGGCATATACATTAGGCTTTAACATGCTTACGTCCTGAAGAAACCATTTCCAAGTTTCTTTTCTTTTAAATGTTGCCAAGGTTGATACCGCTACATAAAAGGTAGTAAAATTTGGTTTATGCCAAGATGGTTTTAGACTTTTACATACAAAAACGGAGGAGAAGCTGGTTATCCTAGGAGAGCTGTTTCAAATAAAAGTGCTTCCTGCCATGTGTCACTCACTAAACTCTGCCAGAAGTTAAGAGGGAGAGGAGATAACGTGAAGGAAAAACAAAGACAAAACAAAACAACCCCCCCAAACAAACAACCAAGAAGCAAAAACACTAGCAATGTGAGTAACTACACCTGTCCAGGCATCTGGTCTTTATAGGGAAATGGCTTTATCACCAGACCCCTGCCATTGTTGGTCTGTAATTAATTAAATCACTAAAATCTAGGTCTCTTCAGTGCTCACCCTCTTCTTCTTGAGAAGCTCATTTCTGACATCTTGTTCTAATACGTAGGATATTTTCTCTTTTGTGTCTTCCCAAGTGTATTAATAATCCAGTTAAACTGTCAGCACTAACAGAAGACCTAAATTCAGCCTCATACTGCTTTGCAAACAATGTTCTGCTCTCAAAAACCTACTTGCTTTGGGCTTTGGAGCAGAGCAATTCTTTAGTAATGAACACTTTCTAACCAAAGAAGGAAAAGGCCTTCAGACTTGTTTCCAGAGGGGGAGATATTTTGAAATGGTGTTCAGGGGCTGATGGAGCAAGATATTCTATCTCGAACCCCTCCATCTGACCATTGAACACACAAGGTGTACTCATGAAGAGTGAGTGGCTTTCAGTGGTGGCTCATCTTATTAAATTAATATGCTTACTTTTGAGGCGAAGAAATTGAGTAGAAGAATATTAATTATTAAAATTGGGAGGGTCACAGTCTGCGATAGAGACCAAAACTCACGCATACCACTGATTCCAGTCCCTACCCTCCTGTTCTGTCTCCTTGACATCAAGGAACAGAGCTATATTTTTAATTGGAATGTTAATTAAAATGCTTATTTATTATTCTTGGCCACGCTGTGTGGCATGCAGGATCTTAGTTCTCCAAGCAGGGATCAAACCTGTGCCCTTGCATTGGGAGCACAGAGCCTTAACCATTAGACGGCCAGGAAGTCCCTCAAATACTTATTTACATGTATACAGAAATCAGACTTCATTTACACCAAAGAATATGCACACAGGCAGACCTTGGAGATATTTCAAGCTTGTTTCCAGACTGTCATAAAAGGGAATATGACAATAAAGTGAGTCAAGCAAGCTTTTAGGTTTTCCAGTGCATAAAAGTTATGCTTATATTATACCATAGTCTAGTAAATATGCAATAGTATTATGGCTAAAAAACAAAGTACATACCTTAACTTTAAAATAATTTATTGTTAAAAATGTTAACCATCATCTGAGCCTTCAGCAAGTCATAATCTCTTGGCAATAGTAACAGCAAAGATCATCAATCACAGATCACCATTTAAGAATAAAATGTTTGGAATACTGCAGAAATTACCAAAATGTGACAAAGAGACAAGAACTGAGCAAATGCTGTTGGAAAAATGGTACTGATACACTTGCTTCACTTATGGTTGCCATAAACCATCAATTTGTTAAAAAAAAAAAATCCACTGTCTCTGAAGTTCAGTAAAATGAAGTGTGATAAAGCAAGGTATGCCTCCATTCCTTTCACAACCAATCAAGGGAACAGTTCTCTTAGATTCGATAATACAGGCTTCTTGAAATAGGGGTGAGTTTGAACAAAGTTATTGCTATCATTAAAAAAAATAATTTAAACTTTATTAACTGAAGCCAGAGTCACTCACTAATAATTTACTCCAATTGGATGTACAAATTGGGTAAAACTGTACATGGCTTTCTCACACCCACCACATGCCAAAGAACAGAGCTGGGCTCAGAACCCTGCACTTTCATACAGTGACTTACACTTGATTCAGATTTCACTTACATCCCCTCTGAGGTGTGTATCCCTTCCAAGAGGGGCATTAGTTTAACAGGGGATAATAGGGCTTTGATTTAATAACGACAAGATTACATTGAAGACTTGCATTGTTATTACTTTTTCAAATGGAGAGGATCTCAATACCATTTCTCCAATGAAACTAGTCTGAGCTTCAGAATCCCTTACAACTGTCTTTAGTAAGCCATGACAAGTTAGTTCAGGTAGGTGCAACACTTGGAAATGTATTTCTTCTCACATGTCAACTCAAGTCAAGAGTTCTGAATGGAGGTGGATTGTATAGAAGTAAAAGTGGAAGAAAAGCTCCCTAGGATGCTCAAATCATATGCCCCAGGAACGCCTATGGATATGAAGTGCTTCCTTCTATGAATTACCATCTGATAAAAGCAACAGAGCCAAACCTAACTCCATCTCTAAACACCTACCTAGACCCGGGAGGGGCCCCAGTGGGGCAGGAGCACTCGTTTTGAAGAGATCCAGAGGGTTGGTCTGTAGGGTTGCAGATTGTCCTGTAGATTGTCCTGGAGGTTCTG
Organism: Nanger dama; assembly: GCA_917880005.1. Classification (NCBI taxonomy): domain Eukaryota; kingdom Metazoa; phylum Chordata; class Mammalia; order Artiodactyla; family Bovidae; genus Nanger; species Nanger dama. The sequence continues at coordinate 4,394,797 of CAKJTW010000040.1, forward strand.
AGATGGGAGGAGCAAAGATGTCTGCTGCAAGTAAGTCTTTTGCTGGAGACTGATGGGACAGAGAGGGTATGGAGGAGTTACTCAGGAACAGTGAAATACAGCTCTATTCAGTTTCCTAGTCTGTAACTCGACTTTGGATATACAAAAAGAAAGGAAAAAACTTTTTCCTATTATTGATAAATTACTACCAAACCCCCCAAAGACAAAACCAAACAAAAAAGACACAGATCTGGGCAATGGACAGAATATTGGATCTTGGTGACTGATATAACAGAGGAGACTCAAAGTGAAATCTAATTTGCTTGTTCACACATTTGTGTCTGTCTGACCTCCTTATCAGCTAAAAGCTGGAAGCTGGCAGTGAAAGGACAACTATGAGTGAGTAGCTTAAATATTTTGGTCATTCTCCTGGATTTAAATCATTCTGCATAAAGATGATACAGTAGTTTAATCATTGAGCCAGCTTGCATATTCCAATGAAGTTTCTAAAATGAAACTTACATAAACCACATTTTAAATTGCTTTTGAAAGAAGTGGTAATAGTAACTATGTAAGTTTCTTTTAAGACATTGGATTATTCTGGCATTAATCAGAGGAGGCAGAATCGAGAATTTTATACCACCACCTGGACTGGAATGCAATACAAGGGGCGGGGGGGTGTGTGTGGGGTGTGGGTTAGTATGGGGAGGGTACAAAGGGAATCACAGGAACCCTTGTCCTCCCCTCCCATAACATGACGATCAAACTTACCAGAGGTACAGAAGCATAGCAGCATTAAAAATGGAAAAACTTGTGTTTAGTTAATAATACGTTATAAGACATGCAAACGGAAAGCAGAGGGTGACAAACACTGCCGAGTGAGAAGCTTAAAAAGGGTGCCGATTAGAGGAAAGTGTTCCTGGAGAATGATGCGCCTTATCCCACCTTCTATTTTACAGCCACACAGGAAACTACAAGAGCAGCAGGAAAGAGAGCTTGCATCACACCACCCTTTGGTACCGCACATGCATTCTGCCAATGGCTATGTGGAGAAGACAATTCACCTTAGCAGTCCTTCTGCCTCTTCCGGGTTTGGTACTTTGTGGAGGTGGGATAATGGCTATGGAGTCATGTGGTGAGGACTGGACAGAGCTTTCCAAGTCCTGCTTTACGCCATTCGGGACGGGCAGTCCTTTGGGAGGGCTTCCCACAAAAGGGTTCGGGAGGATTTGATATGGAAGCCGTTCTGTTCTCTTTCAGACACCTCATTGTGAGTTCTCACTGCTGGCTGTGTTTGCGTACTTGATAAGGGCCATGGGCCTGCCTGAGCTTCCTGTTTGCCAGTCCGGTTAGAGATCTGGTCAAATTGCTGACCAAAGTAATCAACATCCCCATTCAGGGGCCCATTACTCAGAGGGATAGACGAGGCTACTCAAATTCTCTTTCTTCTGATCTGGAGATTTGAGAGAATCAGACGAAGAGGGTGTCGATTGGTCTGGCTGTGCAAAAGGATCATCACGGAAAGGATCAGGATTAGGGGTGGGAAAGAAGTTGAGATTGGCAGAAAAGACATTTTCAGGCAAGAAAGATGCCTGAGGCTTTGGTCGAGGAAGAGAGCAGGAGGTGATGCCATTTGTTAAGAACAGATTTTCTTGTAAAGAATTCTGATTGGTGTCGATTTCAGAGTTTAGATCCACTAACAGGATATCTTTGCTTTCCTATCACATTTGGAAAGAAAAAAAGAGAAAAGGGTTAGTCCATGTTGTGACTTCAAATGAGAAAGCTACATACTGATGACCAGGATTATAACAATTTCCATTATATTTCAGTCTTACTGGTTGATCTTTACCTCCTCCCATCACGTCCCTGAGTATATACAGAGGTCCTCCTTGCACTTCTCAGGCCCTTTTAATTAGGTTTCCACTTCATTCACCCTTCATTCAGTGAAAACTTACAGTTGTTTGTTTTACATGTCTCCCCTCACCCTTTCAGACTGACTGAGCTCATAATCATTATTTCAATTTATGCCTTTGAAAGTCTTACAGGGAACTGATTGCAAATCATTTCAAGTGACTAAGTATAGCTGAACTTGAAGGAAATGACCTCAGACACCTAAACCCACTTCATACCTGATGTGCGCTCCTATTATACCCCTAGAGTCACCTACCATCACCTTTCTCAATAAGTGAATTCATTGGCTTATATATTCATATTTTATAGTTTTGGCTGTGATAAAGTTTAAGGTTAATATATTTCCCTATAATTGGGTTTTCTTCTGGAGGGGTCAAAAAGATTGTCTCCTCCCATCACAGTGGGCTAGGTATGCCTCTTTAAACACTTAAGGATCTTTTTGAAGGTGTTGCAAGTTGGAGCTCTCATTCTCATCATCTGAGTCTCTCTTTTGGACATAACTTTTTGTCTACATCCTTCTCAGAACATGATACTCAAAAGACTGCTGTAATCTAATAATTATATCTTTTGTCATGATACAGCTTAGCATTGCTTGTGTTGTGACAGTCATCTCATCTCTTTTTGTTCAGTCGCTAAGGCGTGTCCAACTCTTAGGGACCCCATGGACTGCAGCCCACCAGGCTTCCCTGTCCTTCACTATCTCCTGAAGTTTGCTCAAACTCATGTCCATTCTGTCAATAATACCATTAAGTAATCTCCTCTACTCAGTGGATAAATTCAACTAATTTTAAAGTCATCTTAAATTTATGAATAAGGTGGAGACATGGGTTTAAGAGTTAATTTGAAAGACACTTCTCTATCATTTTTTCAGATATGTTAATTATTTGAGTTCTCAATTGTCAGATAAGACATTCTTCTCAACATAAAAGCAGCAAATTTGATAAATCTGACATGTCTTTATTCAGGTCAATGACACAACTAATTAAGATTCACCCTAGGATACAGATGGCACACTGATAGACCTTCCTTCTGATTGACTGATCACTTAAATACTTAACTATGCTAGCCATAGAAGAAAATAAACAATAAAAATTACCCAACTGAAATGGAAGCTAATTTTCTATCATTAGCCTGGGAAGATTCTTAAATATTTTGGTCATTGGGACAATGATCAAGACATCCTCAGGAAATATAAAATCCTCAAACCAGCGAATAAAAATGGAGATTGAATAGGCTTTCTCAGCTTTAAGAGAAAAGAATAAATTTTTTAAAATTTTAGGCTTAATTGGTATTTATTTTTGGCTTCCTTTACTGTTAGGGATAAAGATACAATTTGTGAAAAGCCATTTTTTCTCCTGATAACCAGAAGAACTTGTCAGAAGAGATAGCTTGTGATTTAAAAAAAAAAAAACTTAAAAAAAAATCAAAGAAATTGATTGGAAGATCTCAATGTAGGGATCTTTAACAATCAAAAGGTAGGACAAAATGTATTACAAAGCTTGTGATTTCAATATTTTTTCATTTATTATGAGCCACCTCTGGATTAGAACAGTTGGGTGTTCACAGCTGGTAGAGTTCTCCTTCAAATACTTCAGAAGTTCTGAAGACACGAAACAGGAGCCACAATGTTAGACTTCTGAATAGTCACCCTATAAGTAAAATGTATAAGGCTCTCCTCAGGTTGCGTTTTGTTTTTAATTCAAAATTAAAAACCCACTTCATAGACTACAACTGAAAGATGTAAGACTCCTCATCTATGTCCTCTGTCAGCATTTATTTAATTCTGCACTAGACTGTCAACTGTAAACACTTTATGCACTTGGCTGTCATGTGGCACCTGAGAGACAAGGGCTGTGGCATGAACATGAAATATAGTCCTTGCTCTTAAGAGGCTCCAGTGGAAAGGGCAAGCAGGCAACCAAGAAGGTATCTGTGCAGACCAGGTTTTAAATGTTGAGCTCAGTAGACTAGCTTTTCTTCAGGTAATTCATCTTGGCTAACCATTCCAGTCTACCAAACCCTGGCACTCCCTGCTTAAAGCCTTTGGGGACTTCCTGCTGCTCCCCTATATCAAAATAAACTTCATTAACTAGACTTTCAAAATGACCCACAATGGAGGTGGGTCATTTGCTTTTAGCCTAGCTACTACTCTCTACTCTCCTACATACTTCAAAGACCTAACTCAAGTTCAGATTCTTTACAAAGCTTTCCCCCACTGATCCTTCTATTTCAGCTTCACTTGCAGCCACCCATTGCATCTTATATATACATGCTGCTGCTGCTGCTGCTGCTAAGTCGCTTCAGTCGTGTCCGACTGTGTGCGACCCCATAGACGGCAGCCTACCAGGCCCCCCATCCCTGGGATTCTCCAGGCAAGAATACTGGAGTGAGTTGCCATTTCCTTCTCCAACATACACATGACACTGTGTTTTGTGCCGTGATCCCATCCCCATATCAGATTTGATGGGGCAACCACATCTTATGCCTTTTTCCTTAATAACCAGGCTTTCAAATGGTGAAGTTTTTAAAGTTAAAGGTCATTTTTTTGTTCTTTTAAATTTTCTTTTCCTTTCCTTCTTCTTCTTTTGAGACACAGTACGGAAAAATATTGTTCAAGTGATTTTGTGATAAAAATTACATTGTAAGACATGTCACTTAGTTTGCAGTATGAGTTTTACTTGAAATGCAAAAAAACCTATTCTTATAAATGTTGGAGGGAGGCACAGATGGGTTAAGAAACCACTCATAAAGTCTAGGTAATTTAAATTTCTGCTTTCATCTCTTTCAGAGCAACTGCTGTGAGATTTCAAAATTTTTAAAAAATTGGTTTTATCGAGTAGAAATAAATCTATTTCATGACTTATGAATATGGAGTCATATGTAGAAACACACTGGCAAAGTCTAATGAGCACATAATTAGCACCATTAACATTCTTTTAACAGATACCATCACTTTGATATTATTTATCATTTAAATTTACTGTTAGTTTAACTAAAACTTGCATTTTATTTCTACAAGCCAAAATTTCCTAGAATGCACAAAGTCTAACATAAACAAGACTTAAGATTACTCCTGTTTTTCTTCATTTTTTAAAGAACTTTGTAGAAGACTACAGAAGCACATTAACCATTCAGTGCTTCCCTGCCTATCTCATCTCACTGGAATTCTACACACATTGAGTGTTTTGACCTCTTCCAATATACTAGTTGTTTGAATGTTGTTGGAAAGAAGGTTGTTCAGATGTCAATTTACTTTGGGAAGGAGCTTCTCATGAAGGAGGGGCAAAGTTGTCTAGCAACCAAACAGCCTCAGAGCAAGGATGGATCCTTCAGAATTATCTGATTTGGTATTTCAAAAAGTTTATCTTTACAATAGTAACAAACATTACAAACAATGAAAGGTTTCACAGACAAATGAGTCAGGACTTCTTACTTGAAAGAATATTAAATGAGCTTCTCTACTGCAGGTTTTTAGGGTCGCTAAAATGCTATGTTATGCGTTTTGATTCTCAGAGAGGTGAGGGTAGAGATGAATATCTGCAGCCTCTGCTCCTTCCCATCTCACTGGGCCTAGGTATTTTTGTGAAACTTCATGAGCATGCCATTCTCTACAGTACTCCACCAAGCAAGACGTTCCCCACTTCTCAATCCGCTGTTGCCCTAGTTCCTAGGACCTTCTTGGTCACAGAGGTTTGCTTGACGGTTCTACAGGAGACTCCCAGATAAACATTCTTCCCATCATTCTAGACTGACACCCTTTTTCTTGAGTTATCTCTAAGTGCTTTCTCATAATTTATGTTCAAGTCCAGAAACTCACTTACTCAGAGGCATTATCTGAACCTCTAAACTAAATAAAAACCTTGTAAGTAACATCAGCTATTAGGCTTTGTGATTATTTTAACATTGATCTCCCTGCTAGACATTAAACTCCATGATGTCACTGAATTATCAATCTCACTTCTGTGCCTTGCAAACAGCAAATACTCAAGAAACTGTTAAATAAATAAAAAGTTTTAAGAAGTCATTCAAAATTACAAGTAATTTCACTTGAAGCCTGTTTTGGAAAGTCTGAGACTTAGGCTTAAGCCTTGAAACTGAACCTCTCTTTGGGTAGATGAAAGATTTTTGAATCACCATTTCCTTATTTGTAAAGGAAAATATCGCTCCATTCTCAGAGTTGTTACAGATCAATAATAAGATCTGATATACTTAATATCCTATAAAGAATGAGCATCTTTTAAACAAAGACAAGCTTTGCTTAAACATAACTGAACCTCTTAACTGTTTGGTTTTACTTTATACCAAGCTTATGCTGCCAAATTACAACAAAAGAATTAGAAAAAAAGAAGAGGCCAGGGGTCTATATAATCAGTCATCTAACAGACATATTTCCTTAAAGTTAGCTTACACAAAGGATTAATATTCAGCTCCTCCTTCTGATCCTAAGTAATACCAAGATGGACTACACTGCCTGACCTATTGGTCAGATTTAACTTCTAAGCAATATTAATGTATCTGATGTAGTGCTGATAGGCTCCTATGGTGACTTAAGATGCAAATTTGTTCTAGTAGCCATATATACTTTATGCAGAAAAATCAATAGTCACCTTCCAAGTTTCAATGAAATGCTCATGATTTCTGGTTAATTGCCAATTTGAGTCATAGATGCCATTTCCATTACATTGCAAATTTAAAAACAGACACTTACTGTTGGACTACTTAGGTCAGGAGGTGTAGACATGTCCCCAAACAAATCCATCTGGTCAACACCCTTAAAAAGTATTTTGATTAGATTCAGATGTGTCTATTAAAAGGATTATTTTGTATATTGTTGTAATTGTTTCCTATGCTAAAGTTTAGGAAAATTGTTGTCACAATTGGATTTTCACTTATCTAATATAGATTTGGTATTAGGTTAGTTAGGTCAGGTAGTGTAGACAAGTCCCCAGATAAATCCACCTGATGCATACTTTTAAAAAGTATTTGGATTAGATTCAGAAGTTTTTATAAATGTTATACTGATGGTTAAAGAGTTGTCACAATTGGCTCTTCATAAAGATTCCATACATATTTGGTATTAGCAACATCTTTAGGAAGTAAAACCTGTGTTCAGGTAAGTAAGAATCATAAAAATTCACATACATACCAATTTCAATTTGCAAGGTGGGTCATCAAGATTCATTAGGGCATCACTCCCATTCTGAAAAGATGGCAAATAATAAAGAGTCAGTTGGTGAGTTTTCTCTATGCAATTTAATTTCCTAGCATATTAACTTATTAGCAGTTAAGATTTTGGCACTAATCATTCAACTGTACTTCTTCTAAGACGAGGGGTCATGAACACACAGTAATAAGCCAGGAGGGAAGTCTGCTTGGGTAGATGGCAAACAGGGTTTACACATAGGCACATGCATTTCACAAAAACAAAAGATGCTCTTTTACCTCTACTGTTTTGTTGGCTTCTTCCATCAAAAAGAGAGACACAAATTCAATGATCTTAATAAATTATCGGTAAAGTGAGTTCAAAGTGAAAGTGACAGTTGCTATACAGTCCATGGGGTCACAAAGAGTCAGTCCATGGAATTCTCCAGATCGGAATACTGGAGTGGGTAGCCTATCCCTTCTCCAAGCGATCTTCCCATCCCAAGGATCGAATCCAGGTCTCCCACATTGCAGGCGGATTTTTACTAGCTGAGCCACAAGGGAAGCCCAAGAATACTGGAATGAGTATCCTATCCCTTCTCCAGCGGATCTTCCCGACCCAGGAATCGAACGTGGGTCTCCTGCACTGCTGCTGCTGCTGCTGCTGCATCGCTTCAGTCGTGGCCGACTCTGTGCGACCCCATAGACAGCAGCCCACCAGGCTTCCCCGTCCCTGGGATTCTCCAGGCAAGAACACTGGAGTGGGTTGCCATTTCCTTCTCCTGCACTGCTGGGGGATTCTTTATCAACTGAGCTATCAGGGAAGCCCAAAGGAAGTTAAAAGGAGAATAAATATACCTATGGGTTCACAGGCACAAGGCATAAGAGAGTCTTGCATTTGATTTCTGCCCTACATTTCCCACCCCCTCCTCATATCAGTACTGGATTTAAATAGAGCTATTAGACTTGGTACTCATGTACAGTCCTTGGGATCAATGTGAAACTTATAGGGAGAAAAGACAAGAGTCAGGGACTGGAAATCAGAAGGGCCTAACTGTAACACCCATCCATTCCCCTTTGGCAAGAAGAGAAATACATATCCTTACATTTTACACGTTGCAGAGCCACATAGAAGCCAACTTTCCAGAGAGGATGCATATTCACATAATGTTAGACACAGTTTTGAATATTGTATCAAGCTTAATAAGGCCTGTATGAGACAGTACTTGCCTTTTTCTTTTCTTCTTCCTTTTTCTTTGTATTATAGATAACTTGGAAAAGGTCTTTCAGATCAATGACTAACGGCTCAGCCTGAAGCAAGACAAAGCATCTTTATCAGCATTTTAATCTATATTCTTCCTTTTGTTTCCCATCACTTATGCTTAGTATTAGTTTTTTCCTTTCTCTTAAAGCTCCTTCCCTCTGGTCTATGGGAGATTTCCACCACTCTCACCCCTATCCCCAGAAACATAAAGTATATAGATAAAACAACAAGTATTAATATAATCTTCCAAGCCTTTTCATATTTCTGGGAATAATTCACTATTGTTCTAAAATCAGCAATGACCTTATGACAAATTCCATTCTGACAGCCCTGGTGCCACACATTACATGGGTATCAATGCCATTGAAAGAAGATTCCTTAGACCAAATAAAGAGAGTCATCCTCCAAAGCACTGTTTAGTCCTCCTACATCCAACTGTTTCCAGCAAGTTCTCTAGTTGAGAGACAGACACCCTTATGCTTAAGTCCCCCTCCAGGCATACCTCAAGGATCAGAGCTTACCTGTTGCCCTGTTTTTATGGCAAAAAACTGGTGTTGGCCTTCTCCTCCACACACGTAACCAAATGCTCGGTTGTCTGTCACATCACGGGCAATGAAAGAAATCTTATTTACTGGATGTTCATGTTCTATTACCTTAAAAATGAACATCAGAAATAATGTATTGAGAAAACTAGAATCTATTTGCAAGCAAGCATAACTAAGTATTAGATACCTAGGCATATATGAAAAGACTAAAACATCTGAACATGTTTCCCTCCTGGTCGAAGGCCACATTTATCCTTGCTAGGAATAGGTCAAAATGGGAAACAAATAACAAACAAAAAGACAAAAAAGAGGAAACAACAAAGAGTAAAAACAGAAATAGAAAGAATGATCCTTCTAATACTTCCATACTTGAGTCTCTCTCTATCCCAAAGACATGATGCCAAATCGCAAGGAAGAACTGAGGATTAGAAGAGCAAGATTTTCTAAAGCAAAGATGGGGTATATAACCTCTAAAGCATCCCAAGTAGGTCTACTTTCCATGTTCAGTTCACTTCAGTCGCTCAGCTGACTCTTTGCAATCCCATGGACTGCAGCACACAAGGCTTCCCTGTCCATCACCAATTGGCAGAGCCTATTCAAACTCATGTCTGTCGAGTCGGTGATGCCATCCAACAATCTCATCCTCTGTCATCCCCTTCTCCTCCACCTTCAATGTTTCCCAGCATCAAGATCTTTTCCAGTGAGTCAGTTCTTCCCATCAGGTGGCCAAAGTATTGGAGATTCAGCTTCAGAATTAGTTCTTCCAACGAGTATTCAGGACTGATCTCCTTCAGAATGGACTGGTTGGATCTCCTTGCAGTCCAAGGGACTCTCAAGAGTCTTCTCCAACACCACAGCTCAAAAGCATCAATTCTTTGGTGCTCAGCTTTCTTTATAGCCCAACTCTTACATCCATACATGACCACTGGAAAAACCATAGCTTTGACTAGACAGACATTTCTTGTCAAAGTAATGTCACTGCTTTTTAATATGCTGTCTAGGTTGGTCATAACTTTCCTTCCAAGGAGCAAGCATCTTTTAATTTTATTGCTGCAGTCACCATCTGCAGTGATTTTGGAGCCCCCCAAAATAAAGTCTCTCACTATTTCCATTGTTTCTTCATCTATTTCCCATGAAGTGATGGGACCAGATGCCATGATCTTAGTTTTCTGAATGTTGAGTTTTAAGCCAACTTTTTCACTCTCCACTTTCACATTCATCAGGAGGCTCTTTAGTTCCTCTTCACTTTCTGCCATAAAGATGGTGTCATCTGCTTATCTGAGGTTATTGTTATTTCTCCCAGAATTCTTGATTCCAGCTTGTTCTTCATCCAGCCCAAGGTTTCTCATGATGTACTCTGCATATAAGTTAAATAAACAAGGTGACAATATACAGCCTTGATGTACTCCTTTCCTGATTTGGAACCAGTCTGTTGTTCCATGTCTAGTTCTCACTATTGATTCTTGACCTGAATACAGATTTCTCCAGGAGGCAGGTCAGGTGGTCTGGCATTCCCATCTCTTTCAGAATTTTCCACAGTTTGTTGTAATCCACACAGTCAGAGGCTTTGTCATAGTCAATAAAGCAGAAATAGATGTTTTTCTGGAACTCTCTTGCCTTTTCAATGATTCAGTGGACGTTGGCAATTTGATCTCTGGTTCCTCTGCCTTTTCTAAATCCAGCTTGAACATCTGGAAGTACATAGTTCACATACTGTTGAAGCCTGGCTTGGAGAATTTTGAGCATTACTTTGCTAGCATGTGAGATGAGTGCAATTGTGCGGTAGTTTGAGCATTCTTTGGCATTGCCTTTCTTTGGGACTGGAATGAAAACTGACCTTTTCCAGTCCTGTGGCCACTGCTGCATTTCCCTAAATTTGCTGGCATATTGAATGCAGCACTTTCACAGCATCATCTTTTAGGATTTGAAATAGCTCAACTGGAATTCCATCAACTCCACTAGCTTTGTTCACAGTGATGCTTCCTAAGTCCCACTTGACTTTGCATTCCAGGATGTCTGGCTCTAGGTGAGTGATCACATCATCTGGGTCATGAGGATGTTTTTTGTACAGTTTTTTGTACAGTTTTTCTGTGTATTCGTGCCACCTCTTTTTAATATCTTCTGCTTCTGACTTTCCCAACTCAGACTCGAGTGAATGGCATATCTAAGCTAGAGGAATGTTCATAAGGATCCTTTGACAATGGCTCAGACAGGTCAGAGAACCATCCTAAGTATTATTGGAACAATTACCCCCAGGACTTTCTGGAAGTCACCGAATTCTGTCACAGTGAGACAGACTATCACACTTAGATGTTCATGTCATTATCCAGGAGTGTCATATGAAGGGGGCTTATTGATTTAGTAGTGCCTTCCCCTCAGTTCCCTACTCTTGTTTATCTTGATCCTTTCAAGTAGAGAGTAGGGCTCAACTCTTGAGTGATATTTGAAGGTGCCCAGGATGTGTCTTTGCTTTTGTTTCTCAGTAACTAAGGTCACTGAAAGTTTATATTGGGCATATTGGGAGGTCTGAGAATAAGAGAATGCTTGTGAGGGAAACCTGTCACTATTTTTCTGGCAGGCTTATGAAAACAAGAGTCAAAAGATCAGGGGCGGTAGAGACAGCAGTGCGTGAAGGTAGCAGGGTGGCCAAGCTGTACCAGGATTCCAGGGCCCTAAGTCTGACCAATGGATTTTTGCATATTAAATAACGGGAATCTCTAGGAAGGGCTGAATAGCAACGGAAGATCTCCACACAGTATCCTGATACAATAAACTATTGTGTAGCAATGAAAACCTGTTTTAAATCAATGAATCTGATGTTATATAGAGTAGAGGGAAGAAAAAAAATCCCAGAACACTTGAAGTATGATAGTTTTTTGATAAAACTCAAACAAACAGAAATTAAGGAAGGCTATTCATGTGATAGAATAATAGCAACCACAGAAAATGAGCAAGGTTACACCTATGGGGTGAGAAGGAACGGGAGAGGGAAAAAGAAAGGAAGTTCACCCATGCCCAATATAGTAAAATATACCCATACACAGATCTATGACAGAATCACAAACAAGGGGTAAGTATTAATCTCTTAGTCCACAAAAATACCTGACCTATACTGGTATCTATGGTATACTGGTGTTGAGGTTAGACTTATTGACTTGAGGTTCACATCTATTACAGGAAATAAATTTCAAAGTAAAGTATCATGACTTCTCACCTCCTACCCTGTCTGTTTTTTTGCCTGTTACTCTTGGAAAATGTAGCAATATGTACTTTTAATTTTTTTTTTTCTACAGAATTTTGGAAAGGGAAAATGGCAGCTGAAATTTATGCCACAAATTATTTGTCAGACTCAGATGGTCAGAAAGGTGCCAGCGAAAGTGAATTCTTACCCCAGTTTTCTCATCAATGATTTTTATTCCAGAAAGGGAAATATTGACCCAGATCCTTTGCTTGTGTTGTCCCTGAGACCGAGCAGCTGCCGCCATTCCCTGGTGAGATTGGGAGAACAAGAAAAATCTAGTTAAAAGCACCCTATGATGCCTCTGATTCTAAGGTTTTAAAAGACAATCAGCTTTGTTTTCAGCTTGGTTTACCATCTAGGAAAGGATTAAACATCCTTCATAAGAGACTGCAGGATTAAATGGAAGACAGCGAGCCAGGAGATCACTAGTTAGCTATGTGAACTTGGTTAAGTCCTTCTAATTCTCTTGTCCACTGAAGAATCACTGGCAAAGACAAGAAGATTGGACCAGAAGATCTTCAAATGTCTTCAAAGATGTTTCTTCTAGGCCTTGTCTTATTTAATGAGTATTACTTCCTTAATGGGGTTCATGCTGCTGCTGCTGCTGCTAAGTTGCTTCAGTCGTGTCCGACTCTGTGTGACCTCCTGGACGGTAGCCACCAGGCTTCCCCGTCCCTGGGATTCTCCAGGCAAGAACACTGGAGTGGGTTGCCATTTCCTTCTCCAATGCATGAAAGGGAAAAGTGAAAGTGAAGTCGCTCAGTCGTGTCCGACTCTTAGCGACCCCATGGACTGCAGCCCACCAGGCTCCTCCATCCACGGGAATTTCCAGGCAAGAGTACTGGAGTGGAGTGTCATTGCTTTCTCTGAATGAGGTTCATAGTGTGGCAGTATTAGAATTTACAAATTTAAATAAACCTAAAGGACTAACACTAAACAGCATTAGTTTCAGAGAAGAGTCCTGAATTTTACCCGAATACCTCCAGGCTCTGAAATTTGGTCTGCTCAAAGGAAAAGACATCTCGGGTCCTGCTGTACATGACTGCATGCTAAGCTGCTTTAGTCGTCGTGTCCGACTCTTTGCTATCCCATGGATTGTAGCCCACCAGGCTCCTCTGTCCATGGGGATTCTCCAGTCAAGAATAATGGAGTGAGTTGCCATACCTTCCTCCAGGGAATCTTCCCAACCCAGGGATCGAACCCCAGTCTTCTGCATTGGCAAGCAGGTTCTTTATCACTGAGCTATTAGGAAAGTCATAAGTAAACACAGACTTCTAATATCACTTCCTCTGTTGGACATTTGCTTAACATAGCAACAAATTATGCTTTCTTCTGTTACCTTTAGTTTCATCATAGAATCTTGGCTCATTTTATCCCCTCTTGCATCTGGCACATCATCAATGCCAATTAGCTTGGCCTTGTATTTCACACCATCACCTTTGAATCTTGCCAAAAGATATTCGTCTGTCTTTTCAGTGCCTGAGAAAAGAAAAAGTCAGAGGATCAAGTTTATACATGTGCTGAAATATCAGCTGTAGGTATGACCAAAAATGCTGTAGAATCTAAAAATCTGAGTCACATAAATCTTGATTATACTACAGTTGATCAATGCAACATTCTACCATTATCCTTATTTCCTCTGAGTTAAAAAAAAAAAAAATCACACTGTGTAAAACTGTGTATGGCATTGAGGTGGAGAGAAAACAAACTCTTAATGATGCAGAATGGGCTGAATTATGGGAAACTTACGGGAATATGTGAGATAGGATTGGGGGATATTCTGGGATACTCTTCATCATAGTTGTAAAAATATTTTTAAAAGAATATAAGAAGGATAATACTTTTTCTAATAAAAGGAAAATAAGCCATTGCACAATTTACTAACATTTTCAAACCATCAATAAAGTAGAAGAGAACTGTGGGTAAATTCCCTTGAAAACCATAAAGATTATTTCATCAATATAACTTCTTTTGCTTCTCTTCTCATTCCCATTTCTAAAGCATGGATGTGAAAGGCAAAGAAATCATGGCATATTCTCAAACTATGAATGATTAAGGATGCTGACACTTTCTAGTGGTACTTTTGTGTCAAAAGAAGAGGGTCTTATAAAATAAAGATCCTGATTTTTATAAAACAGCTACTTCAGTAAAGCAAAATCATACATAGGTTACTGAAAGATAACCATGTAATATTTGACAGTTGCATTTCCAAATTGAATAATATTTATGAAAGTTTCCCAGCAGGATCCAAGTTGAGGCAATTCCTGGGTTCATATATATACATATATATGTCTTATCATAGAGGAATTGAACCAATCTCCTCTGCCAAAGTCTTAAACTTTCATATTTAGGAGAATTTGAGACTTGGCTGAGACTGAATCAAGGCAAGGGCCAGATCTTACTTTCCCTTGAACTTCATCCTTCTTCACTAGTAACCACCACTAGCTCCCCTCAAAGGGCTCAAGAAGATTCCTCCATACCTTTCTTCTTTTCCTTCTTGGATGGTGCCTTTGGTGCAGCCTGCTGGTCAGGCTGACCATTAGTTGCGCTCGTTTCTACTTCGTTAGACATGGCAAGAAGGCAGACGGCCAGCTCCAGCACCAGCAGACTCTTAGTGACAGCAGGCTATCCCTGATGGAGTCGTCTCAAACAAACATAGCCTGCTACAGACGCCTGTGGGCAGAGTTTAGAGGCACAATGAGATCACAACACAGCGAACCCAGACTTTATGTCCTAATAGGCCCACAACCAGTGACTGCTGAGCGTACTTCTTCAGACTCATTTTGTTCTTACTTCTCTGTTAGACTGAACTCTGATAGCACGGGAGTGGGTAGAACTGTTTCCTTTGTAGTTTCCAAAATGGAAAGAAGGTATTTACTAGATTTTTCTTTAAGTAATTATTATCTGGTAATGTGATTAGAGGTACGACTCTTATGTACAAAACACACAAGCTACAGGATATATTGTATAGATGGGAAATACAGCCAATATTTTATAATAACTATAAACTGAGTATAATCTTTAAAAATTGTGAATCACTATGCTGTACATCTTAAACATACAATGTTGTAAATCAACTATATCTCAATAAAATAAAAGCTGTTATTATCTGGCTAAGAAATTCGTATCGGAACTTTGGATAAAAAGCTAGTATTAAAGATAGGGATCAAAATATGTCACATGTAGGGGCTTCCCTGGTGGCCCAGTGGTTAAGATTCTGGACTCCCATTGCAGGGGCACAGGTTCGATATCTGGTCAGGAATTGGATCCCACATGCCACAGCTAAGGGCTCACATGCTCCAGCATGCCACAACAAAGATGCTGCGGGCCACAAACGAGAACCAGCACAGCCAAATAAATAAAAATTACAACATTTTCTTAAATGTCAAAAAAATGTTCTCACTGAGTGAACATACTTTGTGCTATTATTTAGCATTATTATCCTCTAAACAGCTTCCCAGGTGGCACAGTGGTAAAGAATCAACCTACTAATGCCAGAGACAGGAGAGATGTGGGTTCGATCCTTGGGTAGGGAAGATCCCCTGGAATGGTAACCCACTTCGGTATTCTTGCCTGGAAAATTCCATGGACAGAGGAACCTAGCAGGCTATAGTCCATTGGGTTGCAAAGAGTCGGACACAACCAAGCACACAGGGGTGGGGGCCCTCACAACAGTTTAGTTCTCCATAAAGCTCCCCATGTATCACAGCAGGTGAAACAAAAAAGCAAACTCATTGTAAGCACACAGAAGTGAGTTAACATTTCAAAGGTTCTTTCACCTCTCAGGAGTAAACATTTCTATACTGCACCAGAGAGCTAGAGAAGGTTAACTTTCTATGTAAACTGAAGACAAAAGGCAGAGAAAAGCCACTCACAGTGTGTAATCCTGTGAAGAACACTTATGGGCTCATCCACTAGTCTCACCCTCAAAGCTAGTTTCATTCTTTGCAGTTTTAATAGTCTTTTGAAACATACACAGGTCACACATACATACAATCTGTGTATGGTTAATGTTATCTGAATTATTGCATTTGATGATTTAATAGTTGATTTTGCTCAAAGACACCTGACTGGTAGGTACCTGGGGAGACAGTCTATTTACAGGTAACAACATTAGCGGACTTGAAGTCCTGTTTACCCATGACTTAGTTGGGGGCCAGGCACTATTAGTTCCTTAACTGCATTAATTCCAGAACTCATGGTAACCCTGTGAATAGTATTATGCAGTATTATTTCACTTTCCAGAGGGAAAGCCAAGGCACAGAGTTTTTAAACAACGCAGCTGCTGAGTTAAAACCAGGTCTCCAATCCAGGCTGTCTGGCCCCAAGCCAGAGTTCCTCAAATGCTACACTGATGAGTCTCATACGGGAAACCTCATGTTGGCCACCGAGATGCTCTATTATATACTTGTAGTGTCCCTCACCTCCCTGCAAAAAGATACACCCAAGTCCTGACCCCTGAACCTTTGAATGTGACCTTATCTGCGTAAAGGTTCTATGTAACTGTTATCAAGTGAAGGCTCTTGAGTTGGGATCATCCTTGATTTGGGAGGGTCCTAAATTCCATAACAAACGTCATTATAAAAGAAAGGCAAGGGAAGATTAGAAGTACAGAGACACACTGCAGAGGTGATGTGAATACAGAGGTAGATATTGGAATGATGCGTCTACAAATCAGGAATGCCAGGATGGCCGATGTCCCCCAGATGCTAAGAGACAGATGTACAATGAGTATTCTCTCAGCACCTTCAGAAGGAATAAACCTTGATGACATATTGATTTGGGGCTTCTGGCCTCCAGGACCATGAGAGAATAAATTCTTGTTATTTCAAGTAACCTAGTTTTTGGTAATTTGTTACAGCAGCCCTTGGAAACTAACACAACAACTCTGTTTTTGTGTGTGTCTTGAGTTGATTTCGAGTGGTTCCAAGATTCATTTTCCAGCAATGTGATAAATCTCTTAGTCATATTCCTAGTCTTCTAATTTCAGGAAGCCAATAATAATGCTCTTCTTTCAAATCAACAGGATATTTCCCCATGTTAACAACAGCAGACAGTGAGACCAAGCTCTGATCTAAGGAGAAATATCAACATCCACCCTCTTGCATCCCTTTCCTTTCTTAGTTGCTCATCGTATCTTAGAAATAAGGACAACACTTTCATGTGACCCCACAGTCCTCCAGTTACCACTTCATGATTTAAACATCTAAAATTGGTGCTCTCTTCCTCTCAAAGGACTATTCATCTTAATGCTAATCACAGAAAGTCAGCTCCAACTGCTAATGGCTCTTCTGACCAAATCCAATTACTTTGCTTTCCTTCTTTTGAGTGTATCTGACTACATGCATCATACATCTATACCTTTTTGTGAGCCCTTTTCCCCCATCTTTTTGCTCCCATGACAATCTTGAAGCTCCAGTCCATAGCTTATGTTCATTAAATTAGGATAATCTGAATTTTTTCATAATGATGGCATTCTAAATTTTAAAGTAAAGCTTTCCCACTTAATCTTGGGGTTCCTCCTGCACTTAGGACAAAGATGAGACGTTGTCATTTTATATTAAATATTTCACCCCTTGTTTCTGTCATTCAGTCGGTAAGTCATGCCCAACTCTTTGCAACCCCATAAACTGCAATACACCAGGTTTCCCTGTCCTTCACTATCTTCTGGAGTTGGTTCCAATTCATATTCCTGCATATCTTTAATATTCTTTTCTTTCATTCTTATATAGAAACCCCAATATTTCTCATCTCTTTCAGAAATTTTTTCCTTTTTGACTCCTTTCCTTTTCGAATTAGCAGAGCTGCTTTATCTCTCATTTTCCTACCCATTCCTGTTACTTGTTTGTCCCTGAAGACTTTCACTCCTTCCTGTCCAATTCTGGCAGGAAAGAACCTGGCATAAGAATTTGTTGCCCCATCTTTGAAGTCTAATATCATACTTTTCTGTAGGATATTATTACTGACAAGAAAAGTCTTAGCTCATTAAACATGGCAAATTTTATTCAAAAGTGAGTATTTTAAAGGAATTTGAGGAATGCCACAGAGCATTTTGAGGGGGCTTGGGAGAGGGAATGGTGGTGTGTGGTTTAGTCATAAAAATGATACAAGACGTAACAACCTTGTAACTCAAGACCAGGCATTAAATCTGGTGTCAGCAGACAGCTTTCAAAATGGAAGAGGTCTATAGTGAGTGGTGCTACCATGGTTTCACAGCGAAAACTTCTTTTGTTAGACACTGAAGTTCAACATTCATAGCAGTAGGATTGTTTTAAGGTACTTGGTATTTTTGACTATATCCTTTCATGGTTTGGGGATGAGCAGTTACAAGGAGCAGGGGAGGAAAAAAATAGGTATAAAATGTTCCTTTAGCATCTTAGTGTATTTTTTAAAGAAAAGGGATGTTTATGTTGGATTGTAATAGCCAAGGGCAGGTTTCTATTGCAGGCCATACAATTTAAAAGTTATCTGTGCTCCCTGAAATGATTGGAAGGTAGATTTTGCCCACAGGCTCCAAGACTCAAAGATAAATCTCTTTATAAAGAAATATTAAAGGTTTACCTAAAAATTTTTAGCCAAAGCGTACAACCAGTTATGTGTATAAGAGAGTGATAAACACTCACCTTTCTCCACAGGTTTAAAGAGAAATTCCCTCCCTGGTGGCTCAGAGGTTAAAGCGTCTGCCTGCAATGCGGGAGACCCAGGTTCGATCCCTGGGTCGGGAAGATCCCCTGGAGAAGGAAATGGTAACCCACTCCAATATTCTTGCCTGAAGAATCCCATGGATGTAGAAGCCTGGTAGTCTACGTCCACGGGGTCGCAAAGAGTCGGACACAATTGAGCGACTTTACTTTACTACTTTACTCCCTCATCTCAGACCTCCCAAATGCCCAAGTTCCCATTTGACCTGTGGGGAAACAGAGGAAGTCTTGCTTCTAGACTAAGGTCTCTCTGTATGAATAATCAACTTAAATCCAGTGTTTAAAATTCAAATGCATACTCCTCCCGACAATGTTACAGAATTGTCAACTGTGCTCATAAAGCCTCTAATAGGTTTTATAATGAATTGATTTTTGGGAAGGCTTTGGGCCTGAAAAAGGAAGCAGAGGACCAGAAGAGGCCCTATCATTTCCTGTGACTGTTTTCCCAAATTAGGGTATCG
The DNA here is from genome assembly GCA_917880005.1 of Nanger dama. Classification (NCBI taxonomy): domain Eukaryota; kingdom Metazoa; phylum Chordata; class Mammalia; order Artiodactyla; family Bovidae; genus Nanger; species Nanger dama. The sequence continues at coordinate 4,414,041 of CAKJTW010000040.1, forward strand.
TTGGAAAAAAAAAAAGGCATCTATTTCAAAGCTCTAGTAAGGTAACAGAGATTTTTAACTTTTATTTTTAAAGGAGAACCACTGGGTGTAGGACAACCAGCAAGGATAGTCCTTCTGACTAAGGATCAAAGCTGACTGAGGATGAGGACCCAAACTGACTGAGGATCAGGACCTAAACTGACTGAGGATCAGACCACACACACAAAGGATGCGATCATAAAACATGGATTACTAATAAAGTCCAAAAACATAATCAAAAAGTCACATGGACTGCCCCCTCACACCATCTAAACCTAGCTGGTTTGTTATTCTAGTTCTTAGGAATGATCTGTTTACTTCTTTAGAAGCCCGAGAAGAGAAATAAGATGATACATATGAAAACAGACGAGAATCTAAAGTTACTGTATATTTTGACCCCTTTTAAGGTCTAATACAGAATAGAAAGTTGTAAATGAAAACTATGTTAAGTCAAAAAAATGAGCTTCATTTGAGTGAAGATCTCTAACTTGGATTTTGGACTTCATGCAAAGCATGTGGGGACTTCCCCTTTCATGGCACAAGAATCAGATGATCAGGAGACATTTTGCAACATTTTTTGTTTTTTGGTTTCTGAGAAAGTTTTAAGAAATGTATACCAGAAGACTGTGTGAGTCACCTCAAGATGACTATGTCCTTTGCACTAGAAAACAATCTGTTATAGTTTATTTAGCACTTAAAGTGATTCATGCAAGTATTTAGAACCTTGGAATACTGAGCATAGGGACACACTTGTGCAGGCACACATTTGGCTGGTGCCTCCTTATTCTTCCTCACCTTTTCCATCAGGAGGAATAGTATTGGCATCAGCAACGATTCTAATGAATGACTACAGGGTTCTAAAGCAACATCATGACACAAGTTTGCCACCTCCCTCCCAGTCTATCTTTTTACTTATTATTCAGAGCAGATAGGAATTGTCCTGGTCAATCTCAATGCTGGTAAAAGGAATAACTTGAATTAAAAACTTATTTAAAGGTGGCTCTATTCTACAAAAGACAGAGGACCTGTTTTTAATGGTAAGGGGAATAGTACAAACCCCTAACCTACCAAGCCCTTCAAACACTTGTCCTGGAAGCTCTGTGAATAGAATGTGTCTCCATCTTATGAATACTGAAATAGACTCAGTAACACAAAATCAACCACTAATTAGCTGATGGGCTTTAATTGAACATGATCTGTATTCCCTTTCTTTTTATATATGCTGATGTTCTTATCTTCTTTAATTCCACTGATGTTAACCTGTATTTTTCCAGCTGCTTTCAGAGTCATAATCCCATGGATTTTCACATATCAGTTAACTTTCCAGAAAGAGCCACATAAAACAGTCACAGGAAAGGGAGTTATGGAGAATCAAGGACAAAGCAACATCGATGTCTCTGCTAGTGTCCAGCACTTTGGAAGGGTCAGAAGAGTGCTTCCTTGTCCTTTGGAACCTTTTGCTTGTCTCAGCTGAGATACTGAACTAGAACATGTGAAATATTAACCTCTAGGGCACATCTTGGGGTCCAAGAGGGCAGCAAACAGCCTTCAGCACTATCTTCAAAGTAACCATTTGAGAATAAGGGACCTTGCCAGAAATGATGCAGCCAAGTTTCTGATATTTGGTGCAAACCTAGTCTCCCTTAATTGCTTGAATCCCTAGGCTTTTAGGAAAACTGATTCTACCCTGCAAAGACCAAACTGAGTAGACAGTAAGATTTTTGCAGACTATTTAATTGGGGAAATGAGACTATGTTAACACACATTGAAAAGGAGTCCTTAGGAGATTTTCTTGTAAATGCTGACACTGCTGAAGAGGCCTCAGGAACAAACCGTGCCTGAGTCGAGGAGGTATGCACTGGTTAGGCATTTACAGAGATCACGTATCATTGCCTGTAACCCCTGGGAAGGATGCTGCAGAAAGATAGGACTTAGAAAGCTCTGAACTGGAAAACTTCTCCCAGCCTTTGAAACCAAGTCAGACCAGAGTTAAAAGTTCCCCAGACAGCTAATTTGGGAAAGAGGCCAGATAGTGTAGCAGGTCAGAGTTCAGGCTAAGAAGTCTTTCACATTTTCACTACTTTCTAGCTCTGTGGCTTGAGTCAATCTATCTAATATTCATTTCTTCACCTGTAAAATGGGAATATAATTTGTAATGTTGTTATAAGAAATCAATAATAACTGATGTAGAGACCTCAGTGTCTTGAACACAGAAAGCTCTCAACAAGTGGCAACTATGATTAAATCACATCTAGGTTTCATGGACAGTTCAGTTCAGTTACTCAGTCACATCCAACTCTCTGCAACCCCATGGACTGTAGCAAGCCGTGGGCTATGTGTCAGGTAGGCAGTCTTCTGTTGTAGTTGACATTGCTTTTCCACACCAAGTGCTTAAATGATTTTAGAACAAGTGGGACCAATAAGTCAATAGCTAGTAAGTAGAAACACTGTTAGAACCACCTCCTGTCCAACTCTGGCTTTGTGACTGTAGAAGGTAGGTTCTGATAGGAATGGGCTTCCCTGGTGGCTTGATGGTAAAGAATTTGCCTGAAATGCAGGAGACCCAGGTTCAATCCCTAGGTCGGGAGGATCCCCTGGAGAAGGGAACTGTACCCTCTCTAGTATTCTTGCTTGGAGAATCCCATGGGCAGAGGAGCCTGGTGACTTACAGCCCATGGGGTCACAAAGAGTCGGACATGACTGAGTGACTAACACACACACATCTGACAGGAACAGGACTTGAGAATAAAAACTACACTAAGTTACCCAGAGAGGCCTGTTCTGATGAATTCCAAGTCAAATCTAGGCCTCCATGATCACCACTGGCAGTGTAAAAACTCGACCTCACATCCCCTGGGAAACTTTTATGAGGAGGTCATAAGATGTCCAAGTCCGTGACACACCCAGATCCATTAAGTTGGAATCTATGTGGAAAGAGATGCAAGCACCAATATATTTTAAAGATTTGCAGATGATTCTAGTGCACTGACAAGTTTGAGGTATAAGTCTAACTTCCACAATCCTTTGTTGCCTTAAAGAAATAAATACCAAGTAGGTTAGACTACTGAACTGCAAGAAACCTAGGGACTAATTTCGACATACCCTATCATTATAAGAATTAAGAAACCAGCATTAAGCGGCTGCCTGACATTGACATTTCGTAGACGTAGTATGACTTTTCCTTTATGTTTCTATCTATTGATGAGGCTCATATTCTTTTAGTATCAACTAGTACAACTGATTTCCAATCAGTTAGAAAGAATATATAACTTGTCTAACTGTTAAATAGCTGGCTGTAGATAAGAGTTGGTACCAGGAAAAATCTGCATCCTAAAATGAGACTAGAGTGTCCTATTTTTAGAATGTATGAGTCTGTTTTTTTTTTTTTTTTTAAACAACAAACTATTTTTAAGAAGTCCATACAAGGCCCATTATATTGAGACTGAACCAAGAACTAAACAATAGATATACCAAAGAACAGGAAGATAAATTAGCAGAGTAGCTTGAATAGATGTTTTCTGAACCAAAACAGAAAAAGTTTTATGGGGTCTAATGATAGGGTATCACTAGATCCTCTTTGGCTGGGTAGCTGGAGTCCTACCTGGTTAAACTAGCTCACAAATGCTAATTTGATTACTTGGAAGAAAGTATTTTGCTAGGCTTGAGACACAACTCACAGATCAAAGAATTCACATTATTTCAGTACATTCTCTGCTACTCAGTACTTGGCCTTTTAGTTATTTTTTTCTAAAGCCTGATAGGAAGTTTGAGTTCTTCAGATGGCAACTTCCAATATTCTTGACTCATTGTGACTTCTCAATTTTGTACCCACCTCCACCCACTTTGTTTTTAAAATAAGTTTTTATTAGGAGTATTTCCTAACAGAGCCTAAAGAACAGTCATCATAATAAAAGTGTTTAGGAGAGATTAAGACTTTAAAAACATGCTTGCATGTGTCACTTCAGTCGTGTCTGAGTCTTTGTGACCCCAAGGACTGTAGCCCTCCAGGCTCCTCTGTCCACAGGATTCTCCATGCAAGAATACTGGAGCTGTTGCTGTGTCCTCCTCCAGGGGATCTTCCCAACCCAGGGGTTGAACCTGAGTCTCTTATGTCTCCTGCATTGGCAGGCAGGTTCTTTACATCTAGTGCCATCTGGGAAGCCCCCAAAATAGGCTTAATGTTATTATCTGAATAATAACAGATATACAATATCTGATATGTTATTATCTGAATGAAGGCCTATTCCCTAGACTGTGCAATGCAATCAATTCACTAAAAATGTCTAAAAATTACTCACAAGGTGAACTGAAGTATTGTAGATGATCAATTTTATAATCACATTACTTAGTTGTTCAGTGCAATGACTTATTTTGAAGACTTTACTAGGATTAGAAAAGGTAGAATGTGTAGACTCACTGAGTAACTTGTGCAAGCTGGGCACAAGTTAATATGCTTGTGCAAACAAAGACACAGAAAACTGACTCTAGAATCTCTCCTTATACTTAGTCAAACTCTAGGAAAGAAGGTACTGTTGGAACATCTCTGTGGTCTATGGACCGTGTAGCGTTTTTGTGAATACGGATACATGATGCTTAGGATTGGATTAACTGACCTTACAGAGTATGCCTGCCTCAACGTTAACATCTCCTTTTACTCATGCCTCAGGAGCTATGTGGCAAAGAGAGGTAATGACTGCATCCTTGAGTCAAGTTCATAGATGGTTCATTAAGCAGCATCTTGAACCACCTTATTAGCTGCTTCTCTATTAGATAACGAATCATCTATGGAAGGAGCCATGAGTGATTCTCATTAATTCTAAGGAAAGGGATTCTCCAGGCAATAATACTGGAGTGGATTGCCATGCCCTCCTCCAGGGGATCTCCTCGACCCAGGAAGATCTCTTATGTCTCCTGAATTGGGAGGTGGGTTCTTTACCACTAGCGACACTTAGGAATCCATTGTTCTTGGAGGAAAGGAAGTTATGCCTTTTGAGGGGGTAGGAGGGGCTTGGAAACAAAGGTTACCCTTCTCCATACACCTTGGGCTTTAGGCTCAGAGGTAGCTGGCAACTTAGTAGGTAAATTTTTTATCAAGGTAAGACATATCTGGGAAATGGCCAGTGGATTGAAGTGGTCCAACATGGAGTGGGAATGTGGGGGAGTTATGGGAAGAAGGGGAGGGAAAATTCCTTATGTTTGAGGAACAGATAGCCTTTGTGCCTAGAGGCCGTGCTCCACAACAAGGGAAGCCACCACAATGAGAAGCCTGTGCACCACAGTGAAGAGTAGCCCATGCTCGCTACAACTAGAGAAAGCCCAGCAACGAAGACCCAGTGCAACGCCCCCTCCCCCCCACCCCACCCTTCAGAAAAGACCGGGCTCAAATGTCAGGGTCCCTAGCTAACCTAGTCAAGAAGACATGCTGGCGCTTTGGGCAGGCTTCAGTACCCTGGTTCAGGTGGCGCGAGTGGTAAAGAACCCACCTCCCAGCACAGGAGACGTAAGAGATCTTCCTGGGTCAGGGAGATCCCCTGGAGGAGGGCCTGGCAATGCACTCCAGCATTCTTGCCTGGAGAATCCTGTGCACAGAGGAGCCCAGTGGGCTACAGTCCATAGGGTGATGACTGAATAGACTTCTGAACACACAATACCCTGGCTGGTGGGTGGTACGCATGAGCACACTGAAAGAGCTGTGACTTGAGGGCCTGTGGGGACATGATAGAGCCCTGCAGGGCACTTCTCCCCTGACCCTGGGACAGCCGGGCGGGACCAGAGACAGCAGCCCCTGCCTCAGTCACCAGCGCACTTGCTTCAGGGACAAAAGTCATCACAGTGTCGGGGTAGCACAGTAACTCACCCTGGGTGCTGTTGTTAAGTCTGGGGATGCCGAGCTGTAGTTTTAAAATCTGATTTCAGAAGAACTCTACTTCATACTATTAGATAGTAAAGGATGCTATATTTCATTCTGCTTTCCTCCCATCCTAAAGGCAAAGGAAGAGAGTAGAATACTCTCTTTAGAACAGAGAATAAACAATCTATGAAATATTTTTAAGGTTTTATTTTTTTTTCTTTAAGGACCAAACTACTAACATGGAAGCCTCTGAAATTCTTCTATTGCAGGGCCTCTGGGGCAGTAATTTGAGAAGCATTATGGAGCTGATACAAAATCACAGAAACATATGATTTTTACTTTGAAATTTGGCACCTAAATGCACAGTGGATATTGTGCTTGTCCCTTGCAAGAAAATGTAGTCAAAATACTAATAAATCAGAACCAGGGAAAAGGACTGTTGTACATTTGATTTCTAAGCCAATACACTAACACTATTCACACCTTCTTCAATAATCTTCCCTCATATCTATGTATACTTTTCCCAATTGACCAGTAAAAACTTCATTGCTCTCATATCTATCCTTCCCAAGTTCATTTAACAAAACTCATCCCTCTTCCTAATTTCAAGCTAGCTTTTAAATAAATCATGCAGATGAAACTTAGCAGTTTCCCAGAACACACAGCCTCAAGTTGTGCTTTCTCGATCCCAAGTGAAGTAATCCTGAATGAAGTCAGCCCAGCACATGGACTTCAGGATACATGGTTTATACATTTGAGCCCCTCTGTGATTTCACCTATGATGCTTAATCTTAATTGTTAAACAGGTCCCACTTTCTACTTGGGTGCCATTACAACAGTCACCTTGAAAGTTAGAGGAGTCATTCTGAACATTAGAAGAATTTAAGAAAAAATACATTATTTAGAAGCAACTGTATTTTATTTATTTACTTTTTTTGCTTCTGCATCTGCTTTATTTTACTCAACATAATATTTATGAAGTTCCAGCTATGTTGTATCTTGTTCATTATCATTACCACATGTCTCATTATATGAATATACCACAAATTTTATCCAGTTTGGAGCTGTGATGAATTGTGCTTCTGTGAACATTCTACCACATATCATTTGATGCATATATGTATGCACTACTTTTTACATTAGTTTATTTATTGCAGTATAGTTGGTTTACAACGGTGTTAGTATCAGGTGTATAGCACAGTGATTCAGTAAGCTCATTTACTGTTAACTATTACCTGTGTACTTGATAGATCAGTTATCACTCTAAGGGTGGTGCTTCATGATTTAGCTGATTTCCTTTAGGAAGATCTGGTTGTTTTTAAATAAGATAAAGGAAAAAATGAGTCATTTAAAACTATAAAGGAATTTTCTATCTATTAATATTTGTTGAATTTCTGGTTGACAGAGAAACAGCAACCTGATAACCAGCCCTCTCCTCTCCCAACATCAGTGATCTACCTTGCTGAAGGTTAGGAAGTCACCAGAATGAAATCTAAAAGGTCAGGGGAACTCATCTGGAAGAAATATGCATTTACACTCATTTGCTTACTTCTTGGTTACTGGCCAAATTAGATAAGCTAACAGATAAGAAATCCCTAGGTAACTGCAGGTTCTGTTAGATAAGCAGAAAGGTGATTCTACCAACTTGCTTTCTTGCTTCTTGCAATGATATATTAATATTACCCAAGTGCTGAAAATTTAGGTGACAGGTTCTAAAAATTGTCTGAAATAGCTAGACCACCTGCTTTGAACTTGTGAGGACACAGATACTCTAAGAAGTTGCTGCAGACTGAGATGGAGGAAGTAGTGGAAATGCACAAGCATCCTTGAACTAAGGTTCACACTCCATCATTATCCCCTCATCTTTTGGGAAATATACCAAATAAGTATATGGGGATAAATCAGTGCATTTTAAACCAAGGGGTGGAAAAATTCTAAACAGCAGCACACTAACTCATGCTAAATGAAACCGTTTGGGGATTTTAATTGCTGGGCAGTTGAAGCAACTACTTTGAACAATGTCTGTAATAAAGTGTTCCAAGTATCAAAATATGTGTATATGGTTCATTCACTGCAGAGATAGATGAGCACAGTAAGTTCCGATTACAAGAAAAAAAATCTACCACTTAATATCAGACTTTCACTTCTAAAGTCTAAGTAGGTGAGAAACTTTGTTTCATGAATTCTACACATAAATCCATGTGAAAGCAGCCAAATTAAACCTGTAAGTCGTCACCATTAACTGGTCCTTCCTTCCACAAACATTTCTAGGCATCTACCTTAGCAATCCTGATGTATAATTTGCAAGTTGGGAAGAGTAATTCATGGATACTTGTACCTACTAATAATCCTTTAGGTAAAAGCCACTCCTATATATTCCAAACATCAAATGTTAATAATCTAAAGAAGTTTTCAGGAATTCAATTTCTATTCCACGTTTGGCAATCATTTAAGTGACTTCTGCAAATTAAGTTAAAATGGAGGTGGTATTTCAGTGAACTAAGTTAAGAGTTGTTAGAAAATGAAGATACAGGTTACTGGTTTTCTTTCTGGGTTGTAATAATCAAGTAATACAAAGAAAGATCTCAAGTATCATCTTAATCTGTACAGATGTCGAAAAGTTTACTCTGGGATTTGAAGAGTGACATTGAAGATTTTCTAACACATACTGTCCACTGGATTGTTTTCTTAAGTCATCTCTTCTAATCTTAAAATCATCCCAGAGCTTGGTGGGTGGGGAGGGAATGACAAATTGGTGCCAGCTGCATTTAAAAAAGGTACTTAAGAAAATTGTCCTGGTTATGTCATTATACGTATTTTCAAAAGCTCAAGTCTTGAATATTTCATTTACTATTTTCTTTTTTCAAAAGATAAGTTCCTGAGGTGGCATTAACCAATGATATTTTTCTTGTCCAGTTCCAACATGATTGTTTTTTTACTGTTGATCTAGATATTTATCTGAAAGATTGAAGAAGTAATCAGTGTCTTAACTTTATATTTACATGAAGTAATATTCAATGCAGTATGTTGTTTCCTATAAACCTATACCATTAGCCTGATTAAACAGCATAGTTTGGGTATCTCATGGGCCTTCCCTGGTGGCTCAGTGGTAAAGAATCCGCCTGCCAATGCAGGAGACCCAGGTTAGATCCCTGATCCAGGAAGATCCGACATGCTGTGGCGCAGCCGCTGAGCCACTGGGGCACCACGTGCCGCAAGTACTGCGCCTGCGCTCTAGAGCCAGAGACCTGCAGCTTCTGAGTCCGCCTGTACACCACAACTAGAGAGTAACCCTCACTTGCCACAACTAAGCAAAAGCCCTTAGAGCAATGAAGACACAGAACAGTAAAAAATAAATACACTACTTTAAAAATTTAAAAGGCAATAAATGCATTAACTAAGCAAACCATCAATTCATATACAAGCAAAAGAATCGCTGCTCCCCAAAGAGCGTCACGTATTTGAAATGATAAATTTATATACTAGGACAATCTATATAATTTTTCTGGCTTTCTGGACTATAAAGACATTTATTAGATCTGTCTCTGTGTCTGTTAAAATGTGTTACTCATCTGCAGCTTAAGATAGTGTGAATCTAATACTGGCTAACCCTCTACTCTTTTTCAATTAAATGAATTTGGCTTAAGTTAATAGTGGGAGTACTATATTGTCTAACAGTTGTGCTAAAAGCCTGTGAACCATACCTATTTTCTAGTTCTCAGAGCTTTGACTACAAATTTTAAGAAATTAATACAACATTATAAATCAAGTATATTTTAATAAAATTTCTTTAAAAAGAAATTGTGCTACATATTTGTCCTTTGCATTAAGTTATCATTTATAACCTGCCTAGCACTCATAGTTACCAAGTATCACCTCATGGTCAAGCCTTGACTTTAAGGCAAATGATTGGTCAAAAATTTAATTTACTATGGGAAGACTTTCCCAGAATAAGCTGATGAGATGGGAATCCTCCCTGCTCCTAGGCCTGTTGCATGTACACCATCCCTGTTGGTTTTCATTGCCTTCTTAAGATGACAAATCATGGGTGTGCCACACAGCTATACAGATTTAGCGTGAGATGAGCTAGTAGACTAGAGCTAGTAGGGGTTCCCAGGTGGTGCTAGCGGTAAAGAACCCACCTGCCAATACAGGAGATGTAAGAGATGTGGCTTTGATCCCTGGGTCAGGAAGATTCCCTGGAGGAGGGCATGGTAACCCACTCCAATATTCTTGCCTAGAGAATCCTACGGACAGAGGAGCCTGGCGGGCTATAGTCCGCAGGGCCGGAAAGAGCTGGACATGACTAAAGCAACATAATATGCATGCACAGACTAGTGGACGTGGTTCCTTATGACCAGCCTCTTTGCTGGGCTTCCACTGAAACCTTCTACCATTATGAGATATCATATTTATATTCAACTACAAAAAGTTTCTGATTAGTCTTCACTGTCAACATCAATGATTCACTGAGCAAGTGGTTTCATTAGCATTTAGAGCAATCTCATCTGCTATCTGAACCATTAACAACCTGTTGTAAAATTGTGTCTGCTAGGCAATTGACATTTAAACTCTTAAGGAAATGGAGAAGGAAATGGCAACCCACTCCAGTATTCTTGCCTGGAGAATTCCATGGACAGAGGAGCCTGGGAGCTAGAGTCCGTGGGATTGCAAGAGTTGGACATGACTTAGCTACTAAACCACCACCACCACTTAAGGAAAACATGAATGGATATAAGTGATTAGAAAGGGACTCCATTTGTAGCTTCTCTTTATGATCCTTATTATATACGGTCATTAAATAAAAAGAACTTTAGTTGGTCCTTGAAGCTTTAGAGTCACTCCACTGTGGCATCTGCTATTTTCCAGCCTCATTACGTAGGCATTTTTAGCATGAGAGAATGCAATTAGATCATTTGTTTCCTTAGCCGAGCTCTATAGCCCTGTGCAAAGACAAGTCTTTGAAAGCCACTATTAAGTTCCTAATCCAATCTTTATTAAAAAGACTCAATATTGTACACAGGAGGTTAAGACAAGTTATTTTAAAAAAGCAATGATCAAGCTTTTCTGTAATCCAATGATGTCTTCTACTGCAGTAAAACTTGAAATTAGAAATATATTTATAGTTTTAATCTTTTTTCTTTTCCATTATGGATAATTACAGGATATTGAATATAGTTCGCTTGAATATAGTATGACCTTGTTGTTTATCTATTTTGTATCTATTAGTTTGTAATATAGTTGTAATCTCTTCAAAAACCAGAATGTATAGAAGCATGTAGACCATGAGTTTCACCAAAGAAAACACTGAGAACAACAATAACATGCTTTCTTAGTCTCTCTAAGATAAGCAAAGTTTTACTTTTAAGATTAATTGTCAGCTCAGTTGGTAAAGAATCCACCTGCAATGTGGGAGACCCCGGTTCAATCCCTGGGTTGGGAAGATTCCCCTGGAGAAGGGAAAGGGTACCCACTCCAGTATTCTCTAGGCCTGGAGAATTCCATGGACTGTATAGTTCATGTGGTTGCAAAGCATTGGACACGACTGAGCGACTTTCACTTTCATCACAAGTAGGATGTGAATTAAATATCTGGCCATTCTCTCCAGAGTTGAGGTTCTCTAACTGAAATTTCATTCTACATTTTCATCGTCAACTAAGAAATTCTCTTAAGAGTCAAATATCACCCTGTTGACTCTTAAGAGCATTGTGCTTACTCAGAGTGACTCCACAGATGGTAAATCATTGGCTACCCTAGATTTTGCTCTGAAGCCATGCTACTAGAAAATTCAAAAGGCCTTCAAATACAAGCAGCTTCTTTTATTTTTTTGCTATTGTTGAAAGCATAAGGATTTAGTGATTGATACCTGCCCAAAACCATTACAATTTAGAGCCTGGAAAGAAAGTTAACCCCTGAATGCCAGTGATTAGTGCCAACAAGTTAATTCACGTAATAAATCTACATCCCTACTATGTGCCAGGCACTCTTCTGGCACTTGAGATACATCAGTGAGTGAAATAAAGATCTACTCCCTTATCGAGTTTATTTATTTATTAAATTTATTTATTTTTAATTGGAGGATAATTGCTTTACACTATTGTGCTGGTTTCTGCCATACATCTACATGAATCAGCCATAGGTATACATCTGTCCTCTCCCTCCTGAACCTCCCTCTCAACTCCCATCCCATCCCACCCCTCTAGATTGTCAGAGTACTGTGCTGAGCTCCCTGAGTCATACAGCAAATTCCCACTGGCAATCTGTCTTACATGTGGTAGTGTATATGTTTCAGCACTGTTCTGTCAATTCTTCCTACCCTCTCCTTCCCGCTGCTGCGTACACAAGTCTGTTTTCTGTGTCTGAGTCTCCCTTGCTGAGCTGCAAATGGGTTCATCAGTACCATCTTTCTAGATTTTATGTATATGCATTAATAATGCAATATTTGTTTTTCTCTTTTGACTTCACTCTATATAATAGGTTCTAGGATCATCTACTTCATTAGAACTGACTCAAATTCATTCCTTTTTACCTTATGGGGTTTACACTCTAGCACAGGAAACCCATAAATGGACTATGGGTTTCAGAAGCTGACAGGTGGTCTGGAAAAAGACAGCAGAGTAAAGTAGGTTGGGGGTTCAGGGTTGGGGATGGCTTTAATAGGTTTTTTAGAAACACAGAAGGAATGCCATACTTTTAACCGTTAAATTTATCGAATATTTATTACTTGCCCAGTGTGATGCTATGTATCTCTTATTTAGTCCTAGAAGAAAGTATTGTCGTCTCTATTTGATGAGCGTGGATGCTGAAGCACAGAAGTCAGTCAGCTCCCTGAAAGTCACATGAGTCTGATATCTATGCTCTGAATTTCTTTGTTTTAGAACAATACAGGCAAAAAGAGAGAATTTTTGTAGCTCCTCTGATAGGTGGAATGAATGTTAGCCAGATAAGACATTTGGGAAAGAGGAAGTGATAGCAATGAGAAAAGGATATTTATGTTATCTTGGCTAGAATACTGGACCCGCGCTGGGTTATATTATGAAAAAAAGGTTGAAAAGTCAGATTGGATTAGAGTGGACTTACAGAACTCTCTTTTGTCTAGACGGCACTGAGAAGATTTGTAGATCTTGAGCAATGGTGTGGAGGTCGAGGTGGTGACAAGTCTGTGTATGGAGCTGTGGCATCAAAGAGCCAGATAACTTTGTAGTAGGAGAGTTGCATGAACTTGCCATTTTGAGTGATTCAGCACTGCCGGTTTCTTTCATTTACTTATGTGGCTAATCTTTTGGAAACAAAGCCTTTTAATTGAAAGGTTAAGGTCTAACAATCTTAAATGTCAGATTCAAGGTTATCCCGTCTTACCAAGCTAAGATGCTTGGTGACCCTCAAACTTCAAATAAACAGTGTGTCCTAAAGATGGCTTTAAAGAAAAAAGGGCAATACCTCTTATAACTTTCATTCCAAAACCTAAAAGAATTCTTAAGCCAGTTTTATAAAAATTTACGTAAATGAAGTGATATTTGCAATTTGAGCACCTAAAGGGACAACTTCTGTAAAAGGCAACTGTGGACTAAAGTAGTCACGTCATTACAGCTCCTTGTTTAAAGCAGACTATATAGCATTTTTCCACTGTGTATATGTTTCTCTATAAAATTACTGAGAGACTAGAAGGATCAATACCAAGGAAATGCTGGCTAAGAAGAGTGACAGTAGGGTGAGAGACAGATTTCTGCTTCTAATAGATTTAGAATAGTGATATTAGGGTGACATGTGCTTTTCTGTATTTCTAAAATGAAATTCCTTAGAGAAGTGCTAATTTGTCATATAGCAATATTTAAAATGTAGGCAAATCTGTAGTCTAACTTGGGCTAAAGACAGAATCATGAAGCTACTCTAGGATCAGTCACCCTGAAATTAAACTCAAAAGCTAAAAGAACCTACAAAGTGAACTTGAATATCTCTGGAAGCATGTGGAATGCTGCCCACAGCAAGCTTTCCATACTGTCATCTTAGACTTCATTAAATGATGTTTACTTATCCAAAGGTGTTGAGGAAAGCTCTTGATACATTAAAACAAATGAACAGTAAGTTTTGAATCAAACGCTCACTATGGCTTGACAAAACTCCTATGCTAGGATTTTTAAAATCGGTCACAGTGTGGCCTAATGCCAATTTCCAGATTGGTTTCCTTAGATCCAGTGAGGTCTCTGTAGAGACCAAAGTCAGCATTTAAAGAACCTAATGGATATCAAATCTTTACCTGTAATACAGTTGCACACACAAATTAAAACCCAGCTTTCCTTGATTTGAGCAGAAATTGTGCTGTGAAAGGGATAACCTTAATTATCCAGTACTAAGCCAAAGGTTTCATTTATTTTTCTCAATTTCTATTCGTTCTTTAGTAAATAGTTTGGTGGATGCTTTTAAAAGGAGAAACAGGAGAAGAATAAGAAGCTGTCCTTGGAGGAAATACCAGGTTGAGAACTATTCACTATTATGATTATTATCAGCCAGTGATTGTGTTCATGGGGTCAGATAGATTTGAGGGCCATGATGAACATTCCAGTGGTAGAAGTTAAACCAAGGACCAAAAGACTACACTATCTGTTAAATTTCAGTAACAGCTTATTGGCCTTTCTCAGGCCCTGCGCTGCTATAACTTAGAGGAAACTAGGGATATTGCTCATTACAAACAACCTTAAAATTTAAAAAAAAGGACTCAAAACTATTTTGCTTATGCCAAATATAAGGCGAGCTGAAGCTCCCCACTCTGCTCAATTTATAATAAATTCCAAATAATGTTGCAGATGAGTAGCTTGAGTCACTCATTCACCTGGTGAATGTTTATTGAACACCTGCTGTGTACTAAGCATTGTATTATGCTATATATACAGTGACAAAAATAGATACTGCTGTCAAGGGGCTTACAGTGTAGGCAGGGGGAGAAAATAAGCATGTAAAATAAGCTGAGTATTTTAGATGAAATATTTCCAATTAGGCTATAAAGTTTTATAGCCATTAATAATGTCTAGTAAAAGAAGGTAAAATTAGACTACTTCAAGGAATTCTATAAATTGCTCTCTTTTAAATATTGACCATGGAAAGATGAAAATTTTGTCTAAGAGTATAATTTTCCTTTTCAAGACAGTTTAAAATGATGACATTTACTTAAAACATTGAGTAGATGGGGGATATTTACATTGAATATTTGAGAATATTCTATAACAATATTGGGCTTTCTTGGTGGCTCGGATAGTAAAGAATCTGCCTGCAATGCTGGAGACCCAGGTTCGATCCCTGGGACAAGAAGATCAGCTGAAGGAAAAGAATGGCTACCCACTCCAGTTATTCTTGCCTAAAGAATTCCAAGGACAGAGGAGCCTGATGAGCTATAGTCCACGAGGTCCCAAAGAGTTGGGACACAACTGAGCAACCGACACTTTTCACTATAATAATATTGCAACCTGGAAGACAATATTGCATCTCTGTGACAGCCAGTGGGAGGAAAAACATCTTGTGATTTGTTAGATCACTAAGGACTGTCAACAATGTTTCCTGCAAACTTACCTTAAAACTAGAGCCCTGAATCAACACTGTTTTCATAAACATGGGAAAGAAACACCATGCTCCTTTGACAGTAGTTTTGTCACTTCTGGAGCACAAGCAATTCAGAGATGACACAAACCACTATATTTTAGAACCAAAAATAGTCTGTGGCACTCTTAATTACAAGATTTTTCTAAGAGTACAATAGTGTCACTTTCAGATCCAAGCCAAACAACTGTGGATGTAAATGAATCAATATTTTGAAAATATAACCATGGGTCCCTACTAGTATCTTTGGTTCTTTAAAGAGCACTACCTCATTTACAAAAGCATTAGCAAGAGAATATTAAGTAACATTTGGTTAAAGTCAGCCTTCATCAAGAAAATGGCTTTAGTATGACTCAGGGAATTCAAATCAGGGCTTGGTAACAACCTAGAGAAGTGAAAAAGGGAGGGAAGCAAGAGGGATGTTCACGTGGGAGGGGACATGGATAAACCTACAGCTGATTCATGTTGATCTTTGGTAGAAATGAACACAATACTGTAAAGCAATTATTCTTCAATTAAAAGTAAATAATTTTTTTAAAGAAAAATGGCTTACCATCACCCTGAAATAGCAAGGCCTTCAACAGGTGCTGGCTGCATGAAATACAAGAATCCGGATCCTAAAGCAGTGTACAGGTGCATCCCCTGTTTCTATTACAGTATTGCAGAGTTCTTGTATGGAAAGCTGAACATTTGTGTCTCTACACACTATCTGGAAACAGACATTCAGATTTACTTTTGTTCATGGATACACCTAAAATATCCACAATGAAACTAAGATTGTATCTTAGACTGTTCACATATCTACTGAATGTGGCATACTTCTGGCCCTCTATTTTCCATAATTGCTCTTCATTTTCATCTCTCCTCCCTCCCCACCAAAAATGAATTTGCTTTTTATTTACTTCTGGCATTCCTTCCCAATCCTTCCTCATCACCATTCTGAACTCCTGCTTCCAAAGGTGTACTACTTTGTGTCACATACCTTGCTCCTCAGAATTAGCCAACTCTTAACACAGTGCTATTTTGATATTTTTTTATACACACAGGACTATGTTTTTCCAGTAGTCATGTATGGATGTGAGAGTTGGACCATAAAGAAAGCTGAGCACCAAAGAATTGATGCTTTTGAACTGTGGTGTTAGAGAAGACTCTTGAGAGTTCCTTGGACTGCAAGGAGATCAAACCAGTCAATCCTAAAGGAAATCAGTCCTGAATATTCACTGGAAAGACTGATGCTGAAGCTGAAACTCCAATACTTTGGCCATCTGATGCGAAGAACTGACTCACTGGAAAAGACTCTGATGCTGGAAAAGATTGAAGGTGGGAGGAGAAGGGGACAACAGAGGATGAGATGGTTGGATGGCATCATTGACTCAACGGACATGAGTTTGAGCAGGTTCCAGAAATTGGTGATGGACAGGAGAGGCTGGCATGTTGCAGTCCATGGGGTCACAAAGAGTCGGAATGACTGAGCGACTGAACTGAACGGAACTGAACTGATACACACAGTACAGGTATTTCATAGTAGTAGAATATTTGAAGTAAAGAAGCTTTTTGTGGGGTGACTTCTAGCTTTCATCTTCTCAAAAGGATCCAATGAGAATCTAAATTGTAAGAGACTTTAGTTGTCCCTGACCTATTTTCATGGTTGAATTCTTATAGTGGTGCCCTATCAGACCTCAGGGTTTCCTGATTTTGTATTAATCAGGCATCACTGTTCAATTCCTCCATTGAAAGTCAACCTGAGATTCAAAGCCTTGCATAATTAGAATGCACACTAAATATATACATAATATACTAAATATATACACCTGTTCCCTGGAGAGGCTGATCGCTTCCATTTACCATGGACACACACACAATGCCTTCTCTTATTACCTCCCTAGGCTGTAGCATTTGCTGCCTTCACCTACTTGTATTCCTACCCATCATTCAAAGTCCCTCCAAGATGTGTCTACTATGAACAAAATAGATAACTAGTGGAAAGCTGCTATATAATACAAGGAGCCCAGTTTGGCACTGTGATGACCTAGAGGATGGGATTCCGGTGGGGTTGGAGGGAGGCTCAGAGGAAGGGGCTGTTTGTTGTTCAGTCGATAAGTCCTGTTTGACTCTTTGCAGCCCCATGAACTGCAGCACGACAAGCTTCCCCATCCTTCACTATATCCCAGAGTTTGCTCAAATTCATGTCCATTGAATTGGTAATTCTATCTAACCATCTCACCCTCTGCCACTCCCAAAAAGCAGAAACATCACTTTGCCGATAAAGGTCAGTATAGTCAAAGCTATGGTTTTCCCAGTAATCATGTACAGATGTGAGAGTTAGACCATAATGAAGGCTGAGCACTGAAGAATTGATGCTTTTGCACTATGGTGCTGGAGAAGACTCTTAAGAGTTCCTTAGACTGCAAGGAGATCAAATCAATCAATCCTAAAGGAAATCAACCCTGAATAATCATTGGGAAGACTGATGCTGAAGATTCAATACTTTGACCACCTGATGCAAACAGCCAACTCACTAGAAGAAGAGGGTATATATATATATATAATTATGATTGATTCATGTTGTACAGAAGAAACCAATACAACACTATAAAACAATTATCCTCCAATTAAAAAATAAGAACAACAAAAAATGCATGTTGTCTGAGGTCTTCACTGACCTCTCACTAGCTCTACTATTTCTCTACACTTGACCTATTGTTGCCCTCTGATCCATGTAGAAATCTTCCCCTAATTTAATGAAATGTTGAGGTCAGGGAATTGAGGTGAGTTGAGGTGAAGTCGCTCAGTCGTGTCCAACTCTTTGCGACCCCGTGGACTGTAACCTACTAGGCTTCTCTGTCCATGGGATTCTCCAGGCAAGAATACTGGAGTGGATTCCATTTCCTTCCCCAGGGGATCTTCCCGACCCAGGGACTGAACCTGGGTCTCCTGCATTGGAGGCAGACGCTCTAACCTCTGAGCCACCAGGGAATTATTTATCCTATTTTCCTAGCCCCACCCTTATCCCACTCAATATGCAAAAAATTTGGAAAACTCAGCAGTGGCCACAGGACTGGAAAAGTTCAGTTTTCATTCCAGTCCCAAAGAAAGGCAATGCCAAAGAATACTCAAACTACCACACAATTGCACTCATCTCACACACTAGTAAAGTAATGCTCAAAATTCTCCAAGCCAAGCTTTAGTAATACATGAACCGTGAACTTCCTGATGTTCAAGCTGGTTTAAGAAAAGGCAGAGGAACCAGAGATCAAATTGCCAACATCCGCTGGATCATTGAAAAAGCAAGAGAGTTCAAAAAAAAATATATCTATTTCTGCTTTATTGACTATGCCAAAGCCTTTGACTGTGTGGATCACAATAAACTATGGAAATTCTGAAAGAGATGGGAATGCCAGACCACCTGACCTGCCTCTTGAGAAATCTGTATGCAAGTCAGGAAGCAACAGTTAGAACTGAACACGGAACAACAGACTGGTTCCAAATAGGAAAAGGAGTACATCAAGGCTGTATATTGTCACCCTGCTTATTTAACTTATATGCAGAGTACATCATGAGAAATGTTGGGCTGGAGGAAGCACAAGCTGGAATCAAGATTGCTGGGAGAAATATCAATAAACCTCAGATATGCAGATGACACCACCCTTATGGCAAAAAGTGAAGAAGAACTCAAAAGCCTCTTAATGAAAGTGAAAGAGGAGAGTGAAAAAGTTGACTTAAAGCTCAACATTCAGAAAACGAAGATCATGGCATCTGGTCCCATCACTTCATGACAAATAGATGGGGAGACAGTGGAAACAGTGGCTGACTTTATTTTTCTGGGCTCCAAAATCACTGCAGGTGGCAATTGCAGCCATGAAATTAAAAGACACTTACTCTTTAGAAGGAAAGTTATGACAAACCTAGATAGCATATTCAAAAGCAGAGACATTACTTTGTCAACAAAGGTCTGTCTAGTCAGGGCTATGGTTTTTCCAGTGATCATGTATGGATGTGAGAGTTGGACTATAAAGAAAGCTGAGTGCCAAAGAATTGATGCTTTTGAACTGTGGTGTTGGAGAAGACTCTTGGGAGTCCTTTGGACTGCAAGGAGATCCAATCAGTCCATCCTAAAGGAGATCAGTCTTGGGTATTCATTGGTAGGACTAATTTTGGAGCTGAAACTCCAGTACTTTGGCCACCTAATGTGAAGAGCTGAGTCAGTTGAAAAGACCCTGATTCTGGGAGGGATTGAGGGCAGGAGGAGAAGGGGAGGACAGAGGATGAGATGGTTGGATGGCATCATCGACTCAGTGCACATGGGTTTGGGTGGACTCTGACAGTTGGTGATGGACAGGGAGGCCTGGTGTGTTGCGGTTCATGGAGTAGAAAAGAGTCGGACATGACTGAGTAACTGAACTGAGCTGACCCCCACCCTTGCCCCTCCACCCCCAGTCTGGTAAACAGCAGTGCCCTTGAAACATTAGGGGTAATACAAGCTTGCCATTTGTTCCTTAAAATTAAAATCTTTACTTTTCTGATTTTTCATGAAATAACAGCTTTTTCTTCAACTGCTGAGCAATCGCCACTCAAACTCTTACTGCCAAGATAGCTAGGTTAATTGATCTGAGTCAGCATTATGTTCTCCCGATTTAATAAAGGGATCTACTGCTTAGCAGATAAAGATCTAAGTTCTTGCCCTGACATCCAAAGCTCAGTGCAATACAGCTCTTGTTTTCAAATCTATCACCTCTGACCTCTCTACCATTTTGTACTTTCTCTTGGTCAGACTGGCCAGGCAGTATTCTTTGGGCATCCATCTGCATGATATATTTATGAGCTTCTGCCTAGAATGCATTTTTCTTCCTTGCTTTGCCGATTTGATTTCCACCATTGGCTTAAAGGCCAAGTCCATCATCACATGAGTCCTTTCTTTTCTCTGGACTCTACTGTATACCATTTAATTATAATAAAACAATATATTACTTGAATGGTTGTCATTTTCTCTAAATTTCTTGTAGGAAGCAATTGTTGACAGTTATATGTTCCCTACTGGTGTTACCCTTTAGATGCTAACTTTAAAGTTACCTCTTAAGTTACCACTAGAAAGTAGATGTAAATACTTTTATCCAACTTTCAATTACAATCAATAAAAATTTCAGACCAGCTGACAAATCAAAAACCCCAAGAACAAGTTATCAGGCAGCCAAGCAAATATCTATGCATCAATATATCTTTCAGAAGACAGGTTGGATATTAAATAAAACTATCATTTCAATTCAAGTACATGAACACTTCTGAAAAGTTTCAGCTAACAGCCAAACCTTGGTCCTGGGAGCAATCAATATTAAATCTCCATACTGCAAACCACCTATGGCCAAAAGAGCCTGTTCAATCAGTTACATATTTGTTTTCTACTTTGAAGCTGGGGTTTTATTAAAGATGTCTGACTTCAGAGGCAAAGGTTTAAAAAAGAGATCCCAAAACAAAACTCCAAAATCACACCACCACCACTCAATGCTGATGTAGTAAAGCACAGCTGATATTTTCTTTGAAGGGAGATTTGAGCACCTACTATATGTACCACTCCAATTTCTGATCCTTTGGTCTACAAGTTAAGTTATATGTTTTCCATTAGGATTAACATCGTGTCCCAAAGACAGACTGGTTCAGCAATCTTCACAGAACTATGTGAACCCCCTGACAAATATTCACACACATGTGGCTTATTTCTGCTGCACTAAATGGTGTCAAAAGCACGTTAGAATCTGCATTACATATTAGAGAAGACTAGAACAGGTCTTGTTCCCTTAATAGGACACTTCAAATATGAAGAATAAGTGAGGTCACTGGGTGAAATGTTTTTTAATAGAACAAAGAGGGTAGTTGCACCCAGCACAGATCCATTAATGAAGTTATTCTTCACTTTCCAGTTCTTTGGGCATAGATTAATGCTAACTTCAGGAGGACTCAACTGTCCTGCCCAGAGAACATTTGAGAGGTGCCTTAAGAGTTAACATCTGTGTGCCTGTACTGGTCTATGAAGGGTTGCCACATTTTCTTGCTTGACCCTCACGTTTAATAGTTTCACGGTATGTAAGAAAGATGGGCTTCTCGTTTGTAGCCCGAATCCCGAATCCATTCATCTGTAGATTTAATTTGCCTAAAGACCACAAACAATGAAAACAGGACCATTTATACCAACTTAGTTACTTCAGACAGAGTCATTTGTGGTCCAGAGCCCAGGTTTTTAACCACTAACCTCTGCTGCCTCTTCAGAGTTCCAATTCTCTCCATCGCACCCTTGTATCTTTCAATCTAAGAAGCGACCTCTGATTAACACGTCAGTCTTAGGACTGTTGTGCCAGGTGAGTGGAGTGACTCAGGGTCAGAGACATTGAGTATCATGCCTAAGAACAGCCATGCTGTCATTCCACTGCAGGACTAGAGTCTACTCTAGTCCTTTATGTAACTCAGACTTTCTTCTAGAGTCCTGCTCACTGGGAGTTCTTCCATTGCTGCTGCTGCTGCTGCTGCTAAGTCGCTTCAGTCGTGTCCGACTCTGTGCGACACCATAGACGGCAGCCCACCAGGCTCCCCTCTCCCTGGGATTCTCCAGGCAAGAACACTGGAGTGGGTTGCCATTTCCTTCTCCAATGCATGAAAGTGAAAAGTGAAGTTGCTCAGTCGTGTCCGACTCTTAGCGACGCCATGGACTGCAGCCCACCAGGCTCCTCCATCCATGGGATTTTCCAGGCAAGAGTACTGGAGTGGGTCACCATTGCCTTCTTCACTTCCATTGCTAGCCTAGCCACATACTTCACATAAAGGTATTTACTAACTATTCTGATAAACATCAAGATTTTAATCGTAAAGATTCATGCTTTCATCCTGACTCACCACTTAACCGGAATGACCTTGGGCAGGCTGATATTTATTGATCACGCTGGAGCAAAGAAATGGAGATACTGTTTCTACCTTAAGTTATTTAAAGTGAAAGTCAGATGGGAGAAGAACAGTACAGCATTAACCATAAAGCACTATAAAAACCAACAGATTCATTTACCATGATGGGCAGGGCTTCATCTGTACTCTGGGCATGGCATGAAAAACAAAATAAAACGTTTTATAGGTTAGAGAAAACCATCTGGCTCAAGAAGAATGATCTAGTTTACTGAAATCTTTTTAAAAAGAAGTAACTGGGACAGTTTTCTAATAAATGGAGATTAATTATGTTCCTTTAAAACCCCAGAAGAGGGAAAAGAATTTGGAAATGACGTGGTAATATAGAACTAAGGAGTAGATCTGTTTTCCTAGAATCAAAAAAGCAGTACTTGAGATGGCAGGAAAAAAATCAGGATCTGTGCTTTTTCATCTTTTTAAGATTCAGTTAAATTGCTGCTGCTGCTGCTAAGTCGCTTCAGTCGTGTCAGACTCTGCGACCTCAGAGACAGCAGCCTACCAGGCTCCGCCGTCCCTGGGATTCTCTAGGCAAGAAACTGGAGTGGGTTGACACTGCCTTCTCCAATGCATGAAAGTGAAAAGTGAAGTTGGTCAGTCGTGTCCAACTCTTTGCGACCCCATGGACTTCAGCCTACCAGGCTCCTCCATCTGTGTGATTTTCCAGGCAATAGTACTGGAGTGGGGGTGCCAAACTGAGCTCTGTTTAAATGCTTTGCTTTATTATTTCCATGATTGTAGGAATTCAGTTACTTTGTTATACTTTCCATTGAACAACTGAGTTATGAAAGTTTCTCTTAGATCATGTGAAGGGTTTGTTGGAATACAGCTGGATGGACCCTACTGCTCATATTTGGTTTAGTGGGTCTGGGATAGGAACCAAGAATTTGCATTTCCAACAAGTTGCCAAGTGATGCTGATGTAGCTGATCTGGGGACTATACTCTGAGAGTCAGTCTGAGATGAGTTCTTTCTAGTGTGAACTACACACTCTAGCAAAGTGTCCAACACTGAAAGAATGAATGAATTTAACTGTTAAGTAAGAACTTCCAGCAGTTTACCTGTCACACAAAGATCTAAGTCTGTTTCAGAGTAACACATTGCTAGAGAGAAATGGGGTCACTTTTTAGCCAGAGGAAACATTCAATCATAAATTCCTTGCCCAAGTCTCTTCCAGGTTGGAGAATGTTTCAAACCCAGCTTTTCCAGTATTTTTACTTTCAAACCCAGCAGCTCCTTCTTTGTGGTTACCTAAATATCTAAGTGACAGCCTTTATGCATTCTGCCTCCTGTAACTTCCCTGCAGCTGAACATTCACTGGGGCTGCTCTGTTGACACAAAGTTCTTACCAGTTTGAAGAAGTTAAAGGTCACTTGCCTCTAGCTATCCTAGAGGCTAAGTTATAACTTATAGCAGCAGAGAGACACTGCCGGGCTGCTTCAACGTTGAGGCAGCAGCTTTTATGTTCTTGAAATTTTATGTCTTAATGTTTTTCTTTACTGTGATGATGTAAGTATGAGCTGCAGTTGGACAATTAGGAGTAAAGTTTTGGATTAAAATGAATTTAGAAGGGAAAGATGAGGTAGGTAGACAGAACATTCTATCTCACTTAAGAAAAAAAAGTAACTTCCATTTTCAGACCAGGAAGCAATTTGTTCAGATTTTGTTTATCCTAAGGTAGCTGGGAGAAATATCAATAACCTCAGATATGCAGATGACACCACCCTTATGGCAGAAAGTGAAGAGGAAATAAAAGCCTCTTGATGAAAGTGAGAGTGGAGAGTGAAAACGTTGGCTTAAAGCTCAGCATTCAGGAAACGAAGATCATAGCATCTGGTCCCATCACTTCATGGGAACTAGATGGGGAAACAGTGGAAACAGTGTCAGACTTTATTTTTGGGGGCTCCAAAATCACTGTAGATGGTGATTGCAGCCATGAAATTAAAAGACGCTTACTCCTTGGAAGAAAAGTTATGACCAACCTAGATAGCATATTCAAAAGCAGAGACATTACTTTGCCGACTAAGGTCCGTCTAGTCAAGGCTATGGTTTTTCCTGTGGTCATGTATGGATGTGAGAGTTGGACTGTGAAGAAGGCTGAGTGCCGAAGAATTGATGCTTTTGAACTGTGGTGTTGGAGAAGACTCTTGAGAGTCCCTTGGACTGCAAGGAGATCCAACCAGTCTATTCTGAAGGAGATCAGCCTTGGGATTTCTTTGGAAGGAATGATGCTGAAGCTGAAACTCCAGTACTTTGGGCACCTCATGCGAAGAGTTGACTCATTGGAAAAGACTCTGCTGCTGGGAGGGATTGGAGGCAGGAGGACAAGGGGACGACAGAGGATGAGATGGCTGGATGGCATCACAGGCTCGATGTACGTGAGTCTGAGTGAACTCCGGGAGTTGGTGATGGACAGGGAGGCCTGGCGCGCTGCGATTCATGGGGTCACAAAGAGTTGGACGCGACTGAGCGACTGAACTGACTGACTGACTGAAGGTAGCAGGCTTCCTTCCAAGGTAGGAAAAAGATTTGAGAAGGGGAGTAACCATGGCAACTTGCCCAGGTCTATGGGCAAGAACAGTATGGTGCCCTAGGTACTTAGAAGGTTTTTTATTTCTAGTCTAGTTCCTCAGTTTAGTACAGGGGTCCCTCCCTTCCCCCTTCCTTCTGCTCCAGTGCTGACTTCTTGGGTGAAGGACTGCTCCCCCTTTGTAGGGAGTCTGGGGTAGGGGGAAAGACTGAAATGAGACCAGAGATCAGCTTGACCAAACCAAACTGCAAGCTCCAGGCAGAGAACAGAGAATAACGCCCAGTTGGTTTAGTGTAAGCACAGCAAATTCCCTGGCTTTGTTCATATGAAGAGCTTAAGGGATTAACATTTTTCAGGTAGATGGGCGGTGTCCAACTTTGACAAAGATATTCTCTATTCTGCCTATAATTTTCACTAAAGATATGTAATTCAGCAGTTCAGGAAGCAAAATGAAAACAGAACAACGGAATAAAGGAGTCTAAGCATATTAGATTAACAGTCTTCCCCGAAAAACGGTGGGTAGGTATTATTCTCTTCGGATAAGAAAGCTTAAGTACAGAGAAGTGAGGCAATTTGCTCAAGGTCACACAGGCAGCTGGGATTTGAACTGAGGCCATAGGACTTCAGAACCCACTTGCTCACCACCACTCCCTGACTTAGCTAGGTGGGAGGCAGAAACGGCCTGTGGGCCAGCGCTTTGTGTTCACTCTCAGCATATTTGTTCCCCTCACAGGAAATCAGTGTGTTCTTTGTAGAAGAAGGGGACTCCAAGGTCTGCTTTCCTTCTGAGTCACAGGATTAATCCGGTCAGGATACAGAACCATGAGTTAGGTTTCCCTTAAATACAGAGATCTGGGGTTACAGCTATTTCAGCTAAATGTGATTTTGGCCAACCTCTGTGCAATTCAGTGGCACAGCTTCAACTTTAGAATTACACAGCAGCACCAGAGAATTTTTAGATATCACATCCTGTTCCTCAGGTGTTTCATACTGCCAGTCCTCATTCTGGTTCTGCTTGGAGGGTGTGTGCACGCTCAGTCATGTCCAACTCTTGTGACCCCATGGACTGTAGCCTGCCAGACTCCTCTTGTCCACGGAGTTCTCCAGGCAAGAATACTGGAGTGGGTTGCCATTTCCTACTGCAAGGATCTTCCCAACCCAGGGATTGAAACTGTGTCTCCTCACCGGCATGCAGATTCTTTACCACTGAGCCACCAGGGAAGCCCCTGGAGGGTAGAGAGCCCTAGAAAGTGAAAGAAAGAAAGTGAAGTCGCTCAGTCATGTCCGACTGTTTGCAACCCCGTGGGCTGTAGCCTACCAGGCTCCTCCATCCATGGGATTCTCCAGGCAAGAATACTGGAGAGGGTTGCCATTTCCTTCTCGACCCAGGGATCAAACCGGGGTCTCCCGCATTTCAGGCAGATGCTTTACCCTCTGAGCCACCTTCCTGGGCCCTGGAGAGCCTTAGGCATTTGGTCAAATACCAAAACTTCCTCAACAGAACACTTTCTAGTCTTGTCTCCTTAGGGCAACTTAGCGCCCTGGAGATCTGTCTTTGGTGGACTTTTTAGGTATTTAAGTATCTTAGATTTGTCTCTAAGAAAGACACTGATTAAATCCTCAAGTTAGGAAAGACTGAGGAAGGGAAACATAGGGAACCTTCGAAACTATGGCTTCCCTGGTGGGCTTCCCTGCTGGTCCAGTGGTTAAGAATCTGTCTACCAATGCAGGGGACACAGGTTCGATCCTTAGTCTGGGAGGATCCCACATGCCACAGAGCAGTTAACCCCATGTGCCACAACTAACTGAGCCCACACTCTAGAGTCCCTGTTCCACAACAAGAGAAGCCACTGCAATGAGAAGCCAACACACCACAAAGAGTAAGTAGCTCCCATTCTTCGAAACCAGAGAAAGCCTGCACACAGCAACATAACGCAGCCAAAAAAAAAAAAAAAAACAACAACAACTACCCAGGTAAAAAATATCTGTGGTAGCTAGTATAGGTTTACAGACATATGGGGGTAGGATGAGAAATCAAATGGCACTTACTGGCTCTACCCAAGAGTGGAGTCCACGCCCCACAAAGCCTCCTACTGACCAGGAGCCATGGCCAAGGCTTCGGTCTTCCTCTCTGTAAATCCTCAGGTAACAGAGGCATGGCTCAGCAGGAAAATAAAGGTCACCTCAACCAGCTGGACAGCTGCCTCCTGGGGTCCCTTCATGCCAACAAACATCTCAAAAGCAATTCTGTTCAACCCAAACAAGGTGACTGAAAGTCATTTGACCTTTCAGGCAAAGCAAGGAGCAAGCCTAGGGCACAGGAATTTGGACTTTTAGTTGAATTCACAACTATAAAAAGTCTTGAGTGGAAATGCAGATCCTACTTTCTGCCTTTAACAACGAGGCAAGGCCTTGAACAAGCAATGGGACCCCCTTCCCTCTCTCACATCCTCAGGAGAAAATCAGCTTGAGTCTAAGATCACCAGAACGGCAGCTACTTATGTGTCAGAGCTGGCAGTTGGGGAGACAGTCCTCTACCTTCTATTTTGAAATGGAGGAGGGTAGAGCTTGAGAAGGACTGATTTCTAGGGCATCCATTTGGATAAGAAGGAAGAGAGCTGGGAGTGGGAAGGGAAGGCAAAATGAAGCTATTCATCATCAACAGGAAAAGAATCCAGTCTGCCTTAGGGAGGAGACTGACGAGGGATTTAGAAGTAATCTGTCCCAGAAATACACACTTTGTGCTTTTCCGACACGATTGCACATTGCATTTGATATAGCCACATACCTAGCACTTTAACCAAAAGGGGTGAACTCTCATGGCAACAAAGTTTCTTACAGTGTCATGGAGGCCCATCTCCCCTCAAAGAAGAAGAGACAGAACCTGGTGAGAGGTAGGGTGGGCACTGGGCCCGGAGAAGAGTAGCCTAAAGGTCTGGCTGCTGGTTTAAGAAGCCAGGTGGAGGTGAGACCCAGAGCAAGGGAGACAAGCCTTTTGGTAGCTGTCAAGCTCCCCCATTCCCAGCTAGTTTTCTCTCACCAATAGCCAGGAGACGCTCCTGTGTGGGGAGCCAACCTCAAGCCTGCAGGAAGATCAATTAAAATCCCATCAAAGCCATTTCGAGAGCTTTATCGGACATCTCGAAGGCATTTTTTTTTTGCAGCTGCTTTCTTTTCCTCAGCCGTTCCTTCTATTTGAGTTACTTCTGTCTCACCTCCTTCTACCCCACTCCCCTGCTTTGTCTGATTAGAGCCAGAAATTTTTTCATTAAGTCACTTTATAGTGCAATAACAACATTTACTATTCATGAAGTCGCCCCTCCAGAATTTTTTAAGTCTTTCCATGTGTTTGGAAGCTGATTTCTGCTCTTCTCGTTTTACAGAGTGCCTCTCTTCCTTCCAAACACAAACTAAAAAAAAAAAAAAAAAAGGATAAGGTGGGGGTGGAGATAACGTCCAGATTCTTTAAGCATTTTTAATCCAGTTAGATTTCCTTTGGACTCAAAGGGCTCCCTGCTAAAACTGACTGCGGACCTGAATTCCTTGCTAAGAATTAAGTCAAGAGGGAGAGACGGCAGGAACAAATACAGAGTCAGCTCCATGCTATGAAACCCGCTATGCTGACCGAAGCTCCACGATGTTAACCCATTCATTCTTTCCCCCACCTTTCCTAAAATTCATCCTTAATCTTTCTAGATTACAGCAAGCAGGCAAACACCTTTTAAATCCTCGGAGGATTTCAAACAAGTTTGTTCAGTCTCTTGTGCAGATACTTTCTTAAGAATGTGAGTGTAAGACAAAGTTCCTATTTTAACGCCACACGTTGTCAGTCACTGGGAAAAAGCTTCTCGTGGGTACAAACCAAGTCCTCAGCCTTTGTCACACGGCAAAAATAAACACTCTTAGCGGAGTTGATTAGGCGGTCAGTAGCCACACCAGTGGGGCTTTTGAACAAGCAGACAGACAGGCACACACACAAGGGAGGCGCTTGTTACATGTCACTAGCTGGACATCTGGAGTCCGACCCCAAAGGTAAAGGCTTTCCGTGGAAGCATTCCTCGATGTCAGGCCACAAAAGCGCCCGTCTGCCCAAGTCCGCCGCCGTCTCCTTAATAAGACGCCCCAGCAGTCCCAGTTTTGCATCCCAAGAGGGAAAGAGAGCAAAGGAGGGAGGGAGGTCGCCAAAATGGGGCCAAAGGAAAGAAGGGACCAGAGCTACTCACAGTCTAGCTAGCGCCTCTGCGATGCGAGCATGACTCCTCGGTGCCCGAGCCGCCTGGCTGCCGCGCTGCCCACACGGCTGCCGCGCTTAAATAGCCGCCGGCCCGGGAGCCTCGGAGCCGCGGGCCACTCCCGGCGAGATATGGTTCTAATCAGATGCTGGCAGCTTTGGACTCCCCAGGAATGCGCCGGGATGTTTTTGCTGCCTGGGTTGGGTAACTCCCCCTCAACGTGTCTGCTGAGTCTTCCAAACTTAACTGTTTATTAACTCGAGCTGGGGCCGCGCAAAGTAGCCGGCTCCGGGGAGCCGGGAGCCCCACCAGCGGGGGGCGATCGCCCCGAGCCCAGCGAAGGGGAGGAGTGGGGAGTCTGGGCGCCGTCCGCAGCCCAGGCTCGCCGCGCTGAGGCAAGGGACCCGGGAGAGTGCGCTTAAGGACAGGAAAGGGAAACCCCGCAGGAAAGGGGTGGGACCCAGCGACCTTCATCTCAAAAATTCCTTCTGTGGACTGCCGCTTCCAGTGATGTGGCGTCCCAAGTCATCCGAACCCGATGGGGCCCTTGGAACAAAGGGCTGCCTTTACTCCTGACTTTCCTGGCTAGAGGCAGTGCATGCTAGCTCAGACTCTGCTGTCTCTACAGTTGAACGTGTGATCGCACTGCCACCCCGGTTAAAGGAATTCGTGTCTCTTTCATGGCAGATGTGGGTAATCTGTGTGTATATGTAAATTGGTGGGTAATTTGTGTGTATATGTAAAACACACTGCATTTATGTGTGAAATATAATCCTGTGTATACACATAAAACAATACTCTATGAAATTGATACAAACAAAAATGTGCAGGTCTATATAACTTATCTAAGTAAGCTATATATTTGATGTAAACAGAGATTATTTACTGGCTTTCCCCACAGAATGGGCATCCCTGTGTAGACACTTAATATGACTTTATCCGATTTCCATAGTGTTTCCTGTACCTCTAAGAAAAATCTGAAATATGAGAAATAAAATATTTGAAAAGGGACTTCCTGGCGGTCCAGTAGTTAAGACTCCACTTTGATTGCAGGGGTCACAGGTTAGGGACCTGTGGGGGAACTAAGACCCAGGAATCCCACATTCCTGGTGGGGGAGCTAAGATCTCACATGCCTCCTGGCTTGGCCAAAAGAAAGAAAGAAAGAAAGAAAGAAAGAAAGAAAGAAAGAAAGAAAAAGAATAGAAAAAACCTGAAAATATTGATATGCAGTACTCAGCAGTAGAAGGCATTCCATAGTTGTATCTTAGTGGACCTTCACAAGCTGGGGATTCATGTTTTCTATATTTTAAAATCATGAACGATTGTAAAACATCCCCAGAAGCTTTGCTGCTTTTTAAGAATTATGAAATTATCCTTGTGAAAATGTGTCTGTTTCCTTCCATTTTTTAAAAGTCTGAGACAGTGTTTGGCATGCGTGCTCAGTTGTGTACAATTCTTTGCAACGCCATGGACTGTAGCCCACCCTGCTCCTCTGTCCATGGGATCCTCCAGGCAAGAATACTGGAGTGGGTTGACATTTCCTTCTCCAGGGGATCATCCCCACCCAGGGACTGAACCGATGTCTCTTGCATCTCCTGCATTGGCAGGAAGACTCTTTACCACTGGCGCCTCCAGTATGTAGTAAATGTGAAAATACTAAACTGTGACTTGTATGCGAGGGGGTAATTGATTTTATTGAGTAAGCAACACAGTGGATTTGCATTTTATCTCTGGAAACTGGGGGCTCAAATTGGGCTCATGGGACACCAAGGATGTATTTTGTGGTTCCAGCTTAGCCCTGACTGCAAAGCCACTGTGTAATTTGGGACAAATCTGTATGAGTGACAGTCCCTGTTCTCAAGTAGGTCAGATTTGGAACAGCCCAGGAGCTAGGGGTGCAGAGCAGCAAAACCCGGTGACAATGAGAACACTCACTACCTCTTTGGACCTTTACTGTTTCTGCCACCTGTCTCACCCCCTCACATCTGGGGGGTAGGGGAAGGGAGGGTGGTGCTGATAGCTTTCAACATTCCTCCAAGGTAATTTGCTATTATTAAAACAATAATTTTGTGTGAATGACAAGCGGTATATAAAATTCAGTCTTGGGACTATTTATAACTTTTATGCAGAGAACTTTGAGTCTGGTATATCTTAGGACCTGGTGCTTTATTTCTAAGATCCAGGAGTACGGAAGGTTGGTTTCATTTCCCAAAGCTAAGTAGTTAGAAAAATGACAGCTGATTTCAGGCACATACAGGCTTTGATAATTTGAGGGGAAAAAAACCCAGTTTCTCTCTTTTAACCTTACTATGTAACACATTCTCAGAAGTGACCACCTGCATCTATTTTTTTTTTTTTTAATTGAAAGACTCTTATCAAGAAATGTTGACTTATGTTTGCTCTACTCCACCAAATGGAAGGGATTTGTCTAAGAGGCCAGAGAAAATGATTTCATCTTCCATGAGTTAGTGTTTCAAGAGAAGATTTTGATGAAAACAATTCATTTTTGAGCAGTGGGCTCATACATACAGCTTCAAGCGGACAGCTCTATCATTTCATACAGAAATCTTGAGTCGACAGTAGAGAACTCTGATTTGATTTGAAGTGTGTTTTTATATTTCTAGGGCTCTGATATTGCTTCTGGCAGTAATTCAGTGTCCTTCTCACATTAAGAAAGAAAAAGAGACAGAGAGAAGAATGAAAATAAACACAACCCTTTTTATCCCTGGTAGGACAGGGTCCCCTGTCCCATGGAAGCTTTTGGCTTTTCAGTGGATCTAAAATGAACACGCTCACAGCTGGAGAATCACACCCAAGCCCACCCAGATGGTAACCCTGCCTAAACCGTGGTCTTTTCTTATCACTCCTGAAATGAACGTTTGGAAAATTAAGGTGAGGAAACTTGAGTGCAGTGCTTGAAAAACTACGGTCCTTGCATGACTCTCCTTGCACAAAAGCTGCTTGAGAGGGAGAAGGAAGAAAAAAAAAAAAACACCCTAAACTGACGACTGTTCCCAGCTGAGGAAAGGGGTAGTTAATCTCGTGATGGCTTGCTGAAGAATGCATGGTTTATTATTAAAGTAATCTCTTAAGATTTTCCTGGAATGTGCTTCCACAGCAACTCTGCCTGTGTGAGCTATCCTATGTGTATGTGTCTTTTCTTCCATAATTAAGCTGGCTTTTTCCCCCTTCAGCTCACAGACCTAAGGCTTTCTTTCTCCTTTCTCCTGGCCTTCTTCTATCTCCTTCCTTACTGTTCTCATCTTCCTTAAACATTCCATTTTGAATCCTGCCATTTCCTATGAATTGTAAACGGTTCTTTAGACTTGGCCATGGGTAAGCCATCTGTGCACCTTGGTGCCTTGCTGGATGCTTCCAGATATTCTAATCAAACAAAGACTGGTTGATGTCTGTGGCTCTAACAAGGTCACTTCTTTTTTCCTCCCCTCCTCAGTGTTGTAAAAAAAGAAAAGAATGGTTATTGTTCCCAGAAAATGTTCTTTGACCTTCACTTGTTCTGCACCTTCATAGATGCAGATAAACTGGCCCTATCAGATTTGGCTATTGGCAAGGCAGGGCAAATATTGGAGAGTTATGTATCATCTATCTCTTTGTCTAAAATCCAAAATATGTGGAGGATAGTCTCACTGAAGGCAGGCTATTTCTGTTTTGCTTTGTTGGTTGCTTTTGTTTGTTTTCTTGCTTACACCTGTAAATGTGTGGCATGCATGCTCAGTTGTGTCCAACTCTCTGTGACCCCATGGACTGTAGCCCGCCAGGCTCCTCTGTCCATTGAATTTTGTAGGCAAGAATATTGGAGTGGGTTGCCCGTTTCCTGCTCCAGCACCTGTATAGCACCTCAGAACTCAATATTTGTTATTTGCTTGTGATGTGAAACACTAGTGAAATGCAATTGTTCCTGGAAAGCTAGAATGATAACATGAAGAACATTTAAAAATTCCATATGATAGATTTACATAGCTTGTTACATTTTGCTAATAATATTAATTTTTATAATGAGAAGTTGTAAAGGGAAAAGGAGTTCTCATGTGAATTATGCATTAAAATACTACTTTATTTGGAAAATAAGTTAGAAAGTTATTAAAAATAAAAATATGTATAATCCTGCAAAATGCTAATATCAATTATTATTGTAGCAAATGCTTATACAACTCTCTATCCTGTGAATAAGAATCCAACCCCTAGAAGTAAAACATATCTAAAAAATACAAAGATGTTAATTGCTGTAGTGTCCATAGCAGCTGGAATCTAAGAAAAATTATGTCTGTCAATAAGGGAATGAGTGAATAATTTATGATTCATCTGCACTCTGAAATCATGCAACCATTTAAAAGAATACATTGGAGCTGAACCTTGTAATATGAGAGGATTTCTATTAGGCAGTATTGAGTGAGAATAGCAAATATAGAAAAAATGTAAAATACGTTTCTACTTTAGTAATACAAAAAGCAACATTCATCTATGTAGGTTTGAATGTGTGTGTTTGTGTGTCAGTCTGTATACATGGTTATCAGGGGGACCAGATACTGGACTGCAGTACAGATGACTGGGGACCCAATGGAGATGAGGATAAACAAGGAGAGGAGATAGGGAGAGCGCTGCTAAAAGGTAAAAATAAAAATAAAAACAGTCTTTATGCAGATATAGTTATAGATCACATTTGTGCATTTAAGTGAAATGATATATGCATGGGCTTCCCTGGTAGCTCAGACGGTAGAGTCTGCCTGCAAGGCAGGAGACTTGGGTTCGATCCCTGGGTCAGAAAGATCCTCTGGAGAAGGTAATGGCAACCCACTCCAGTATTCTTGCCTAGAAAATCCCATGGACAGAGGAGCCTGGCAAGTTACACCCCATGGGGTTGCAAAGAGTCTGACATGACTGAGCGACTAACATACGCAGTGGATATATGCGTAGATTTGCACAATTAAAAAACATGTACTCCCGGTGGACTTCCCTGTTAGTGCAGTGGATAAGAATCTGCCTGTCAGTGTAGGGGACACAGGTTTGATCCTTGGTCCCGGAAGATCCCGCAAACAGTGGAGCAGCTGGGCCCGCTCTGCCACAGCTGGTGAGCCTGTGCTCTACAGCCTGCAAGTCACAACTCCTGAGTGCTTGGCCCAGACCCCTGGAGCCTAGGCACCATAATGAGAAACTCTTGCACCACAACAAAGAGGCTGTACCCCTGGCTCACTGCAACTAGAGAAAGCCAGCGCAAAGCAACGAAGCCCCATCGAGTTGAAAAAAAAAACCAAAAACTGGTGAAAAAAGACATCAAATATTTTTCAGGTCAGGAAAGAAGACAGTTGTAGAAGAAACCCTATCAAATAGAATTTCTCTGAGGCGTTTTCCTCAAGGTCTTTCAGAAGTGGGTTCTCATCAGTGTTTTCCTCATCTTGGGCCCCTAGAACAATAGTTCTCAAACTTGAAAGTTTACCACCCGCCTCCTGGGGACTTGCTCCAGGGAAAATTCCTGGGCCCAGCCCCAGAGCCTGGAAAGGTGTGTGAGTGGGTTGGTGGGGGAGGCGAGGCTCGCAGTACATGCGAATCTTCATGTTTAACCAGCTCTTCCTGGTCATTTGGAGGCTGTGGTCTTGGGGACCCTCTTGAGAAACATCATTTCTCTCCTGTGGTCAAGAAGACACTCAGTTTGTTCCTCTCTGAGCCTTGAGAACTGTGTGTCAAGGGAAAACAGTGAGGGTGAGAGGAAGCCAGTGCTATTGGTCTTTTCATTTCAGTTCAGTCGCTCAGTCGTGTCTGACTCTTTGCGACTCCATGGACTGCAGCATGCCAGGCTTCCCTGTCCATCACCAACTCCTGGAGCTTACTCAAACTCATGTCACTGAGTTGGTGATGCCATCCAGCCATCTCATCCTCGGTCGTCCCCTTCTCCTCCTGCCTTCGCTCTTTCCCAGCATCAGAGTCTTTTCAAATGAGTCAGTTCTTCACATCAGGTGGCCAAAGTATTGAAGTTTCAGCTTCAGCATCAGTCCTTCTAATGAATATTCAGGACTGATTTCCTTTAGGATGGACTGATTGGATTAGATATGCTCGTTCTCCCTCCCCTTGATTCTCTGCATCCTCAGGTGGTATCCTGGTTCTGGTGGTAACTTCTCTCTCTGCTGCCTCCTATCAAGACTTGTTTTCAGAGGAAGACCTGATATTAGCCATTTGCATGCACCTATACCCAGGTATTTGCATTTCCAACCCTGACACTGTGAAAGTGAAAGGCACTGGCCAGCGTTAAATAGATCTTAGGCATCCTTTAGTGAAGGACAGAATTTTTTCCCTTTTTGAGCAAGTGGAGGTAATTGTCAACTCTGCCCTGCACCCAGTTTAAGGTCATCCATAAAGAGAGAAGACTGTAGGACCTCTGACTCCTGGGATGGCCCTCTACTATCCCTGAAGTCATTTTACATCTTGCCTTCAAAGAGGCCATTTGAAAATTAAAACTATATTTTATGTATACAATTGTTTTTCTGATACAGCAAAGAAACGTGGGATTTAAGATCAGATCTGGAGTAAAGTCCAGGCTTCATCTCCTACTAAACTGCAAATGTCTATAAGCTTTCTAATTTCTAATGGACTCAATTTTTTTAATGTATAAAATGGGCATCTCCTGTCTTCCCTTTCCATTTTGGCTTTTAGTGGGAAGACAAAGAAGTTATGTACATTTCTGGGAGAAGAAGTTACATATATTCCTTTGGGAAGTTTGAGATTATATAAAAACCATGCATGCATGCTCAGTCACTAAGTTGTGTCTGACTCTTTTGTGACCTCATGGACTGTAGCCCACCAGGCTCCTCCATCCATGGAATTTTTCAGGCAAAAATACTGGAGTAGTTTGCCTTTCTGGGGGACATAAAATTATGTAAAAATTATGTAAAAATACATTATTTGAGGGGACAAGAAAGGAGCTTTTTCCCCAAATATTTTCCACCACCAATATCAGAAATTCTATTACTAGTAAATCATGTGTTTAGATACTGATGCTCCTCTGACTGCAGTGAATTTTCCTAAGACTGACCCCTTGGCTAATCCTAGACCCTAATTTTCTAGCAAATTAGTGAGGATTACTTTAATGGATCAGTTTTATCCTCTCAGAGAGAGATGAGTGAATTTCTGCTGAAATGGAGATATTAAAGGAGAGAGGGTGAGGCAGAAAATGGGCACCAAACTCTTTCACTTTGGAGATCTGTAGACAATTCAATACAAAAAAATTTCCACTCTGCTCCAACTATGGCCACATGTTGTGCTGGGGTTCCTGGGTTGGCTTAGCAACCTCAGTTCTAAACTGGAGCAACCACTTGGGAGAGAAGAGGGGATACTATTTGTTATACTCATTTAATGTTTAGGTCCAATATCATCTCTTAATTAAAGAATGAAGAGAAATTGTGTTTGGACTCCAGGGTAATTTTTTCCCTAATAATTCTGAAACTTAGGTATGTGCATGTGCCCATGCTTATGTGCATTTTCTGAGGAGGTGAACCATAGATTTCACTGGATAATCCAAGGACCCCATGGCATAAAAGAAAATTAAATTCTACTGCATTGTGGTTGTTTAGTCACATTCTTCCTGTTCATTTTTATCTGAGTGTTTTGTGCCAATCTGATGTGTGTTCTCACAACACCATTGTCAAACAAGTTAGGGAAAGCATTTCTTTTTCTAAAGGTTAGGAAATTTAAGCACAGAAACGTTGATTTACTTCTGTTTACAAAGTTGGAGACAGAGCTAGAACTATTACTCAACTTTCTTGAGTGATCTAGAATGCATGGCTTATGTAGTCATGACCCAATCATAACAATTGTGGTTAGGACAACTCGTAGGGTTTACTTGGAGAAGGAAATGGCAACCCACTCCAGTATTCTTGCCTGGAAAATCCCTTGGACGGAGGAACCTGGTAGGCTTCAGTCCATAGGGTTGCAAAGAGTCTGACACAACTGAGCTACTTCACTTTAGTTTTTCTTTCCTTTAGGGTTTAACTGGATCCTGTACTGCTCTGTCCAATATCTGTTGTAGATATTCCTTCATGTGAAAGAGATTGGCAAATGGAGGGGTGTCCAGAGTAGGGCTGCTTGGATAGTGAGGGAATTTTCTTGGTGATTTAGAATTGCTTGGTGCTCAGCCAGCATGGCCTGACTGTATTGGGCACATGTGGCCAAGGGTCAGGAGTGGAGATCTACGTATAGTAGAGCTCTTTCTGAGTATCAGAAGGCTTGCTCTGTGGAAAGTAGATTAGATTCTTCTCTTTGGCCACGGATGATAGAAGGGAATCCTTTGCTGGGTTGTATAGTGTTCCCCCACATAAGATTCATGTCTACGCTGGAACTTCAGACTGGGTCTTATTTAGAAAGAGGGTCTATGTAAATGCGATTAGTTAAGATGAAGTCATACTGGATTATACGGAGTCTCATCTCCTGCAATTAAACTTTTTGCCTGCTTTGTGATACTTTTTTGTCAGAATTTCTTGGCTTTTTGTTTACTTCATTTTCATTTAGCACAACTCTGGAACTGGGGGCTTCCTAATAGCTCAGCTGGTAAAAAAATCTGCCTATGATGCAGGAGACCCCAGTTCAATTCCTGGGTTGGGAAGATCAGCTGGAGAAGGGATAGGCTACCCACTCCAGTATTCTTTGGCTTCCCTGGTAGCTAGATGGTAAAGAATCTGTCTGCAATGTGGGAGACCTGGGTTCAGTCACTGGGTTGGAAAGATTCCCTGGAGAAGGGATAGGCTACCCACTCTAGTATTATAGCCTGGAAAATTCCATGGATTGACTAGCCCATGGGGTCGAAAAGAGTCAGACATGACTGAGTGACTTTCACTTACTTACTTACTGGAACTGGTGCATTTAGGTGTGAATCCAGTTGTGAGATCTGAGAATTGCTGAACTTACCCTCAGTAAAGTTAGGGCAATAACATTATACACAGTGTTGTTATAAGGATTAAAGGTGAATCTGTCAAAAGACTTGCGGTAATCGTTAGCACAAGTGTAGTACTGATGATAACATGATAACATGATTTTTGTCTCTTAAAAGAATAGTTTTTTGTTTTGTTTTTTGACCTCAGTGTGTGGTATGTGGGATCTTAGCTCCCCTCAGCTCAGTTCAGTTCAGGTCAGTCGCTCAGTCTTGTCCGACTCTTTGCGACCCCATGAATCATAGCACGCCAGGCCTCCCCTGTCCATCACTAACTCATGGAGTTCACCCAAGTGCACTCATGTGTATTGAGTCGTTGATGCTATCCAACTGTCATATCCTCTGTTGTCCCCTTCTCCTCCTGCCCCCAATCCCTCCCAGCATCAGGGTCTTTTCCAATGAGTCAACTCTTCGCATGAGGTGGCCAAAGTACTGGAGTTTCAGCCTCAGCCTCAGTCCTTCCAATGAACACCCAGGACTGGTGTCCTTTAGGATGGACTGGTTGGATCTCCTTGCAGTCCAAGGGACGCTCAAGAGTCTTCTCCAACACCACAGTTCAAACACATCAATTCTCCGGTGCTCAGCTTTAGCTCCACTACTAGGGCTCAAACCTTCCAGTGAAATCATGAAGTCTTAACCACTGAGTGCCAATAACCTTAAAAGAATAATTTTTAAAATATCAAGTAAATTTGAAATAAGCTTACTTGAAACCTCAGAAATTTCACTTTTAAATCAGCTTAGAACTCTAACTCATTTGCTAAGAAATATGTCCAAGAATGCTTAGAATAATAAATAGTAGAACAACTTAAGTGACTACCGACAGGAGAGCAGATAAATAAATCATGGTGCAGGCATCCATTGGGAATACTCTAACAATAATAGGAATGACTTGGATATATGACCCAGAACTGCTTATATCAACACAGATAAATTAAATAAGCAGAACAAGGAACAGATAAATACATAAAGCACAAAGCTTTTACATACGGTTTAAAATATAAAAAATAAAATTATGCATTACTTAAGAGATACAACTATTCATATAAATGAATATAAAAATGCTTCAGTTCAGTTGCTCAGTTGTGTCCTACTCTTTGCGATCTCGTGGACTGCAACATGCCAGGCTTCCCTGTTCATCACCAACTCTGGGAGTTTACTCAAACTCATGTCCATTGAGTCAGTGATGCAATCCAACCATATCATCCTCTGTCGACTCCCTCTCCTCCAGCCCTTGATCTTCCCAGCATCAGGATCTTTGCTAATGAGTCAGTTCTTCACATCAGGTGGCCAAAGTATTGGAGTTCAAGATTCAACATAAGTCCTTCTAATGAATATTCAGGACTGATTTCCTTTAGGATAGACTGGTTGGATATCTTTGTAGTCCAAAGACTCTAAAGAGTCTTCTCCAACACCACAGTTCAAAAGCATCAATTCTTTGGTGCTCAGCTTTCTTCATAGTCCAACTCTTACATCCATACATGACTACTGGAAAAACCATAGCTTTGACCAGATGGACCTTTTGGCAAAGTAATGTCTCTGCCTTTAAATATAATGTCTAGCTTGGTTATTGCTTTTCTTCCAAGGAGCAAGCGTCTTTTAATTTCATAGCTATGGTCACCATTTGGAGTGATTTTGGAGCCCAAGAAAATAAAGTCTCTCACTGTTTCCATAGTTTCCCCATCTATTTGCTGTGAAGTGATGGGACCAGATGCCATGATCTTAGTTTTCTGAATGTTGAGTTTTAAGCCAGCTTTTTCACTCTCCTCTTTTACGTTCATCAAGAGCTTCTTTAGTTTTTCTTCACATTTTGCCATAAAGGTGGAGTTATCTGCATATCTGAGGTTATTGATATTTCTCCCAGAAATCTTGATTCCAGCTTGTGCTTCATCCAGCCCATTTCCCATGATGTACTCTGCATATAAGTTAAATAATCAGGGTGACAATATATAGCCTTGACATACTTCTTTCCTGATTTGGAACCAGTCTGTTGTTCCATATACAATTTTAACAGTTGCTTCTTGCATACAGATTTCTCAGGAGGCAGGGGTTTAGGGATGATGAATATCAGTTTCAAGACTGAGGTTTCTTTTGAGAAAAATAAGAGGAATAAATAAAAGAGAGCTCCAATCATGATAGTAATTTTTATTCCCTGAGACTTGATGCAGGGTACATCTATTATTTTACTTTTATGGCTTTTTAAAATAGACTGTTCTCTAAAAACTTTATAGACATTAATTTACTTAATCCTTGTAATAATTCTGTGGGTTAGAACTTGCATTATTAACTCCTTTTTCAGTTTAAGAAGTTGAGGCAACTGATTGACATCACACAGCTAATAAATGGGAAAGCCAGGCTTCAAAGCCAGGTAGTATGGGTCCAGGGTCTGTGACTTAACTCCTATGCAATCTTGACTTCCCATAGAATTTATGAAGAAATAAAAAAGCTGCCAGAAATGAAATGAAAAAGCTACTCTCCAGTAGGGCTCTGGAAGGCATGCCTGTTTCTTCCACCTCCTCATTCCTGGCTCTGCTCTGAGTCCTCTGCTTTCCAGACTTCCGGTCCTTCTGTGCTCCAGTCTGGGTTCATACCTCAGTTCACCTTGTTCTCTCCTTCTTGGATCTATGGTCTCATGTGGGTTCAAATTTCTGTCTTTGATCATGACCTTCGCATCCTTTCCAGGCCATCTCTAGTGTCTGGACGTTGACTATAAATGGAAAGTTCTGTCTTCACTTTAAGCCTGTGTCTGGCCCTTTTGGACAAGGGTTATGAGAGGGAGAAGAGAAGAGAAAAGGGGAGGTTTTGCTCTCCTGATGAGGACTGCAGTGTCAAGGCCATGCAAGGAGTGTTTCTGAGAAAGGTTTTAAGAGAGACTGGGCAGAAGTAGAAGTAGTAGCAGATGTGTGTATGTGTGTGTGTGTGTGTGTGTTTATGTTGGTTCAAGATGCAAGCTGCTGATTTCTAGAAGAAATACTGGTAGAAGATACAAGATATGGGGATGATTCAAAAGAACCAGTAACTCTCAAACAATTTGTACCTGGCTTTCAGAAGTCATCACCCCATCGGATTGGAGGTAATCTGATTTTTTTTTCCATGGCAAGGAAAGCATACTTATTTTAGTTAACACTCAGGCTGATTGCTCTCCTCAGTCTCTCCTTGGTGAAAGACATTCTTCCAGGCCAGCCAGGTAATAGGCTAGCCTCTGCTATGGCTTTGATTTTCCGTGGAGGAAATGAGCCCACCAAGGTGAGCTTGCTGGAGAAGTCCCACCAGCCAAAGCTAGGCTAGGTGTGTCTGGGTGGAGGAGGAAAGCTGATCTAGAACTCTGCAGCTGCAGCTGACTATGTCTAAATCCCAAAGTCATTTTGTTGAGGTGAACCGGGAAATGAGTAATCATAAACTGTAAATGTATTTATCTGTCAAGTGGACACTTTGTTATTTCATTGTATATTAGTCAGTTTTTAAACTACTGTTAGACATTAACTCTACCTAACAATGTGATAACGATCTCCTCTCTCTCTCTGTGTCTCCCCCTCCACACTTTTATAGTTAGTTGTGATTGGAGTCTGAGTTATAGGTAATAGTATATTGGTAAACCAGTTCTCTGAAAAAGAAAGCTTTGTTTTTATTTTGGATAGTAGATTTTCTTTTGTGACTTAATGTTTTTCCTTTTTGTATTTTGTATAGTTGATTAGGATGTAGGTGATTAACAAGCAGTGTTGTGACGGTTTCAGGTGAAGAGTCAGGAGATCCAGCCATACATACAACTGCTTCCACTCTCCCCCAGAGCCCTCTCCCATCCAGGTTGCCATGTAACCACTGGGTAGAGTTCCATGTGCTATACAGCAGGCCCTGTCAGCTATCCATTTTAAACATATTAGTGTGTAAATGTCCATCCCAAACTCCCAATCATCCCTTCCCTCAATCCTTCCCCGGGCAACAATAAGTTCACTCTCTAAGTCTGTGAGTCTGTTTCTATTTTGTATTACTTTTTATATTATTTTATTTCATACTGAAGCATAGTTAATTTACAATGTGGTGTGAGTATCAAGGGCATAGCACAGTGTTTCAGGGGGAAGGAGTAGCTGGGGAGAAAGCTCTGCTTTATTATGGTAGCTGATTTGCATGGAATAACTACCTCTTTGCCACCCCCTGGATTGTACAGTCCATGGGATTCTCTAGATGTGTAGTTGCTGCACCAGTACAGATCCATTAAACCAAACAAGACCAAAAAGAGAGTGCATATATTGTTTAATTTAAGGATTGAATTTCTAGTAAGTCTAGAATATGGGTGTGCTATACTTAGCATGTTGGAGAAGGAAACAGCAACCTATTCCAGTACTCTTGCCTGGAGAATCCCAGGGACAGAGGAGCCTGGTGGGCTACAGTCCATGGGACCACAAAGAGTCGGACACGACTGAGTGACTTCACTTATACCTGGCATCTAGGCAGGCCAAATTGATTTCTGCCATTTGGTGCTTTTTCAAAGATTCCATGAGATGCTCTAGGAAGTATTCAGCTAACTATGAAGTACATTTGAAGTAGACTGATTTTAAACAATCTTCTAGCTACATCTACCAGTTTAGGAAAGATGTACATATAGGGGATCAAGTTAAATGACACCACTTGATGCAAAGAGCCGACTCATTGGAAAAACCCTGATGCTGGGAAAGATTGAAGGCAGGAGGAGAAAGAGACAACAGAGGATGAGATGGTTGGATGGCATCACCGACTCAATGGACATGAGTTTGAGCAAACTCTGGGAGATGGTGAAGGACAGGGAAGCCTGGAGTGCTGCAGCCCATGGGGTCACAAAGAGGCAGACACGACTGAGCTTCTGAACAACAACAACCAGTCATGAGCCAAATCCAGAATGTGGCACATTCTATTAAAAAGCCTGCTTTTTCCAACCAGTCAGCAGTATTAATAAAATGGAGGGGGATGGTGGAGAGGCCACAGTAGATTTATGAAGGCAAGGAAAATACTGTGCTATTTTGTGAGTCTTGTATATATTCTGAGTCTAGCAAACAAATGTTAAAAAATATTTTTGAGACATAAAATTTGGATTTTAGAAGATATTAAGGTGTTACTAATTTTGTCAAGTTGTGTGCATGTATTGTCCTTATAAATTAGAGATGTTAAGTGTTTATGGTAAAACGATGTGGTATCTTGGATTTTCTTTAAAATGTTAATAATCTACTCCATTCCCAAAACTGAGGGACAATAGACAAAACAAAATTCTTAAAGCAGAATGATGGGTATATGGAAGGGGGTGGTCTGTCTACAATTCTCTCTGTTCCAGTTTATATTTTAAAATTTCCATAATAAAAAAATTTAAAATGACTGCTACCATTAGGTATTCCATGGAGTTTATTCACTCAGTTTTTTCCATGTTCTAGTTGCTGTGGGGTTACAAATGGGTGCTGTGGATAAACAAGGCTTAACTTACTCTTAAGATTTCCATGATTTAGCTCAGAGAGCTTTTCACTTGGAACTATTTCATAGGAAAATGAATATTCTGTCAGTGTTGAGCTCAGAAATCAGACTCTGGATATAATAGTACCCCTTGTCTGGAAGGGTGACTGTTTTACCCTAATTCCTCTCCGGGAGGGGACCCAGACATCTTTGTGATGGAAGAGTGCCTTCTGGGATCAAGGATCAAGTTAATCATATGCATCACTCTCCACTCAATATTAGGCTTTATCAGCAGGCCCAGGCCTGGCCCCTCTTTGATGCCTCTATGCTCCCAAGATTTTTTTTCCTCTTGGTTACTGATTTCAAGCTGGAGTCAGATGATTTGGGAAATGACCTCGTCTGTCCTGTGGGCTTCACACCACAGGGGTGAAAACAAATAGGTACAAAGTCTGTTTGGCTTCTGAGCCCTAGAAAGAGGCCCATATTGCTGTCATGTGCTGGTCTGATAAGATGTTCCCGAGTTTGTTTTTTTCTTTTTCTGACTTCATTAAGTCAGGAAATTACTCGACAGTGCTTCAAGTAGATCTGCCTTCAGGGGTGTCTTTGGTAGTCCGGATGCAGCTACCAAAGCATTTCTATATCATGAATTTACTGCTGGTATTTGGGGCAGGGAGAGGGGAGACTTTGCTTCTCTTCCTTATTATTCTGTTGCTCAAGAGTTGTGGCACCTCTACCAAGGGCAGAAAAGGAATGAGATAGAACTTGGAAATCAGTTTGACTTTGATGAAGATAAT
Source organism: Nanger dama (assembly GCA_917880005.1). NCBI lineage: Eukaryota > Metazoa > Chordata > Mammalia > Artiodactyla > Bovidae > Nanger > Nanger dama. Next base: position 4,458,346 of record CAKJTW010000040.1, read on the forward strand.
GCTGGTTATGCATTTTTATGCATGTAACTTTCTAATTTAGTAAACTTTCAAATATATTCTTATTTGACCCTAATAGCCCTCTTGCAAATTAAACTGGTTTAATTGCCTCCATTTTAAAGATGATATAATTATATCTCAGAAAACTCAGGGAATGCCTTCCAGTGCAATTAGATTGCTTGTGAAGGTGCCAAGATTCACATCAATCCTTCTAAGTCTTATTACCCCACCCAGTGACCTTTCAAATACTCTGTATGACCTCTTAAACATTTGATGAAAAACAAGGAAGAAGAATATAGATATTAGAGTTTTAAAATTATAATGTCTCCATAGCACAGCTGCTATGAACTTAGCTATATTTTATCACTTTTTTCCCCTAGATACATACTTATTTTAATTTCCAAGAATCTATGGGTGTTTTAATGTAAAATCAGTTTTCTATTTCACCTAAAATATTTTCATTGGATCAGACCATTATTTTGGTACTGTATATAGGGCACAATTCAGGGCTATCTTCAAAAAAGTTGATTTCTTGCTGCACAAAGGTGGGGTCCTTGTGGCTCATGCCTACTATCAATACAGGAAAATTGTCCTCAGTTATTTGGATTAACGTTAAGTCTCAGAGTAAGTGGTAAGTCAGCACACTTGTCCTTTATGAAGGAAGATTGCCCAGAGGACATGTGAGGGGAACATTAACTTCTCTTCATGGCCATCTGGTTTTTCTTAGGTGAGGAATGCTCACTGATCATGGCAGTCCTTGCAAAGCCCATAGGAAGAGACAGAGTCTTCCATCCAAGCAAGGAAAACAGCATGAGGTTGGCAGAGAAATGTTAGTCACACAAAAAATAAAGCCTGAGATGAATCAGGTGGAAAACTTAACTGTTTGGACTGGGAAAACTTTGGGGTTGAAATCATGTTTTTGAAGAATTTGTACTCTTTATTATTATTGAATAGTCTCCAAGCTGAACTATTAATAAGTCCAGACACAATAAAAATTCAAGGATTAAAAAAAAAAAGAAACAATAAAAGTACGATGTTAAGTAAAAAAGTGAGTTAAAATACTTGTTGTTTATCTGAATAGGTCTTCTTAAAATATATTAGTAGACACTCTAAAGAACACAAATGGTAATGAGGACACGAAATCATAGGATAGTTTACTTGTAACAAGGAAGGATGAAGTTTGAGATTTCTCAGTAGAAGAGATACCCTTTTTAGATCAATAGAAGATACACTGGGCTAAGGTAGAGCTGATGTGGTGATTAATATCTACCCAATTGCTACTTTGTGTCCTATAGCAAATGACCCATCTCTATATGTGACATTCTTCAATTTGAAAAATGCCTGTCCTGCATATCACAATAAAATAGATAAAATCAATCATGACAGAAATGTTATATAAAATTATTCTATTTTATGCATTTTTGATGTGAAAGGACAATTAAACATATCGTTTGCTTTTGCTTTCAACTGATATTTATAAATCATCAAAATTTTAAATTGCAGGTAATTTGACAAAACTCTGAGTCTTGTAAGAGATCATCTTACTTTTTAGGGAAAGATTTTTTTTATTAACCTTTCTCCAAATTATAAATGAAAGACCAGACAGAGGAAGATACTGGTATTGCATTGAATATGCAGTATGTTTACAGAGGCAATGGCACCCACTCCAGTCCTCTTGCTTGGAAACTCCCTTGGGTGGAGAAGCCTGGTGGGCTGCAGTCCATTGGGTCGCTAAGAGTAGGACACAACTGAGAGACTTCACTTTCACTTTTCACTTTCATGCATTGGAGAAGGCAATGGCAACCCACTCCAGTGTGCTTGCCTGGAGAATCCCAGGAACGGGGGAGCCTGATGGGCTGTTGTCTATGGGGTTGCACAGAGTCGGACACAACTGAAGAGACTTAGCAGCAGCAGCAGCAGCAAATAAATACATGTCCCAAAGCAATGAGCACAGTGAAGCTGAAAGTGGATTGCATGCATGCTAAGTCTCTTTAGTTGTGTCCAACTCTTTGCAGTCCCATGGACTGTAGCCTGCCAGGCTCCTCTGTCCATGAGATTCTCCAGGCAAGAATACTAGAGTGGGTTGCCATGCCTTCCTCCAGGGGATCTGCCTGATGCAGGGATCAAACTCGAGTTTCCTGCGGCTCCTATATTGCAGACAGATTCTTTACCACTGAGTCACAGGGAAACCCTGAAAGTGGATTATGGCTCTTTCAATAATGATATGAGATAATTCACATTTGTCTCCTAGCAACTAAATACTATGGATAGGTAAAGAGAAATTCTGAATACAAAAGTTTAATCATCATGATTATTATCATAACAGATGTAAATAGAGTATTTAAAGATGTATCCAAAATATCATCTCTTTTCAGTTATAAGCATTAGGGCTTGGAGTACTTGGATGCAATCTCAAAACGACAGAATGATCTCTGTTCATTTCAAGGCAAACCATTCAGTATCACAGTAATCCAAGTCTATGCCCCAACCAGTAATGCTGAAGAAGCTGAAGTTGAATGGCTCTATGAAGACCTACAAGACCTTTTAGAACTAACACCGAAAAAAGATGTCCTTTTCATTATAGGGGACTGGAATGCAAAAAGTAGGAAGTCAAGAAACAGCTGGAGTAACAGGCAAATTTGGCCTTGGAATGCAGAATGAAGCAGGGCAAAGACTAATAGAGTTGTGCCAAGAAAATGCACTGGTCATAGCAAACACCCTCTTCCAACAACACAGGAGAAGACTCTACACATGGACATCACCAGATGGTCAACACCGAAATCAGATTGATTATATTCTCTGCAGCAAAAGATAGAGAAGCTCTATACAGTCAACAAAAACAAGACCAGGAGCTGACTGTGGCTCAGATCATGAACTCCCTATTACCAAATTCAGACTGAAATTGAAGAAAGTAGGGAAAACAGCTAGACCATTCAGGTGTGACCTAAATCAAATCCCTTATGATTATACAGTGGAGGTGAGAAATAAATTTAAGGGCCTAGATCTGATAGATAGAGTGCCTGATGAACTATGGAATGAGGTTCGTGACATTGTACAGGAGACAGGGATCAAGACCATCCTCATGGAAAAGAAATGCAAAAGAGTAAAATGGCTGTCTGGGGAGGCCTTACAAATAGCTGTGAAAAGAAGAGAGGTGAAAAGCAAAGGAGAAAAGGAAAGGTATAAGCATCTGAATGCAGAGTTCCAGAGAATAGCAAGAAGAGATAAGGAAGCCTTCTTCAGCAATCAATGCAAAGAAATAGAGGAAAAGACCAGAATGGGAAAGACTAGAGATCTTTTCAAGAAAATTAGAGATACCAAGGGAACATTTCATGCAAAGATGGGCTTGATAAAGGACAGAAATGGTCTGGACCTAACAGAAGCAGAAGATATTAAGAAAAGGTGGCAAGAATACACAGAAGAACTGTACAAAAAAGATCTTCACGACCCAGATAATCATGATGGTGTGATCACTCATCTAGAGCCAGACATCCTGGAATGTGAAGTCAAGTGGGCCTTAGAAAGCATCATTACAAACAAAGCTAGTGGAGGTGATGGAATTCCAGTGGAGCTGTTTCAAATCCTGAAAGATGATGCTGTGAAAGTGCTGCACTCAATATGCCAGCAAATTTGGAAATCTCAGCAGTGGCCACAGGACTGGAAAAGGTCAGTTTTCATTCCAATTCCAAAGAAAGGCAATGCCAAAGAATGCTCAAACTACCGCACAATTGCGCTCATCTCACACGTTAGTAAAGTAATGCTCAAAATTTTCCAAGCCAGCCTTCAGCAATATGTGAAGCGTGAACTTCCTGATGTTCAAGCTGGTTTTAGAAAAGGCAGAGGAACCAGAGATCAAATTGCCAATATCCCGCTGGATCATGGAAAAAGCAAGAGAGTTCCAGAAAAACATCTATTTCTGCTTTATTGACTATGCCAAAGCCTTTGACTGTGTGGATCACAATAAACTGTGCAAAATTCTTCAAGAGATGGAAACTCCAGACCACCTGACTTGTCTCTTGAGAAATCTATATGCAGGTCAGGAAGCAACAGTTAGAACTGGACATGGAACAACAGATTGGTTCCAAATAGGAAAAGGAGTACATCAAGGCTGTATATTGTCATCCTGCTTATTTAACTTCTATGCACAGTACATCAAGAGAAATGCTGGACTGGAAGAAACACAAGCTGGAATCAAGATTGCCGGGAGAAATATCAATAACCTCAGATATGCAGATGACACCACCCTTATGGCAGAGAGTGAAGAAGAACTAAAAAGCCTCTTGATGGAAGTGAAAGAGGAGAGTGAAAAAGTTGGCGTAAGCTCAACATTCAGAAAACTAAGATCATGGCATCTGGTCCCAACACTTCATGGGAAATAGATGGGGAAACAGGAGAAACAGTGTCAGGCTTTATTTTGGGGGCTCCAAAATCACTGAAGATGGTGATTGCAGCCATGAAATTAAAAGACGCTTACTCCTTGGAAGAAAAGTTTTGAGCAGCCTAGATAGCATATTCAAAAGCAGAGACATTACTTTGCTGACTAAGGTCTGTCTAGTCAAGGCTATGGTTTTTCCAGTAGTCATGTATGGATGTGAGAGTTGGACTGTGAAGAAGGCTGAGTGCCGAAGAATTGATGCTTTTGAACTGTGGTGTTGGAGAAGATTCTTGAGAGTCCCTTGGACTGCAAGGAGATCCAACCAGTCCATTGTGAAGGAGATCAGCCCTGGGATTTCTTTGGAAGGAATGATTCTAAAGCTGAAACTCCACTACTTTGTGACCACCTCATGAGAAGAGTTGAATCATTGGAAAAGACTCTGATGCTGGGAGGGATTGGGAGAACGAGAAGGGGATGACAGAGGATGAGATGGCTGGATGGTATCACTGACTCCATGGACGCGAGTCTGAGTGAACTCGGGGAGTTGGTGATGGACAGGGAGGCCTGGTCGGCTGTGATTCATGCGGTCGCAAAGAGTTGGACACGACTGAGCTACTGAACTGAACTGAACTGAACTGGTGTCTCAGATGGTAAAGAATTTGCCTGCAATGCAGGAAACCCACCCCTATTTTATCTCTGAATTGAGAAGATCTATTGGAGGAGGGGATGGCTCAGTTCAGTTTAGTTCAGTCGCTCAGCTGTGTCCGGCTCTTCGTGACCCTATGGACTGCAGCACACCAGGCCTCCCTGTTCATCATCAGCTCCCAGAATTTACTCAGACTCATGTTCATTGAGTCAGTGATGCCATCCAACGATCTCATTCTCTGTCATCCCCTTCTCCTCCCACCTCCAATCTTTCCCAGTATCAGGGTCTTTTCCAATGAGTCAGTTCTTTGCATTGGGTGGCCAGAGTATTGGAGTTTCAGCTTCAACATCAGTCCTTCCAATGAATATTCAGGACTGATTTCCATTAGGATGGACTGATTGGATCTCCTTGCAGTCCAAGAGACTCTCAAGAGTCTTCTCAAACACCACAGTTCAAAAGCATCAGTTCTTCAGTGCTCACCTTTCTTTTGGAGAAGGCAATGGCACCCCAATCCAGTACTCTTGCCTGGAAACTCCCATGGATGGAGGAGCCTGGTAGGCTGCAGTCCATGGCGTCGCTGAGAGTCGGACACGACTCAGCAACTTCACTTTCACTTTTCACTTTCATGCATTGGAGAAGGAAATGGCAACCCACTCCAGTGTTCTTGCCTGGAGAATCCCAGGGATGGGTGAGCCTGGTGGGCTGCAGTCTAGGGTCGCACAGAGTTGGACACGACTGAAGCAGCAGCACCTTTTTATAGTCCAATTCTCACATCCATACATGACTACTGAAAAAAACCATAGCCTTGACTAGACGGATCTTGTTGGCAAAATAATATCTCTGTTTTTTAATATGCCTGGAATTAATATGAGGGAATGGCTACCCTCTCCAATATTCTTGCCTGGAGAATTCCATGGATGGGGGTCCTGCCAGACTATAGTCCATGAAGTTGCAAAGAGTAAGACATGACTGATGCAGACCCAGATACTGGATGTGCAACAATGAAGTCAAGTATTCCAATTCATCCTTCTAGGAAGTAATCAAATTAAATGGATTCTTTTATCTTAATAAATCTATAGGCAGATATGAAATATTTAATAGACTTTTTAACTCTTCTCAAAGTTGTAGGATTCTTCACCAAAAATTTTATTCTGCCTCAATTCCCAACTTTACTCTTTTATGCTTTCTTCTTTGTGTCAATAGAAATTAAAGTTTGTAATAACCAAAACCAGAGTTTCTCTTAAAATTGTTAGGTTTTTATCATAAAACATTTATGATGTAATCACACAACATGATGTAATAGAATAAGAAACATTTTGCTTCTTGGGGATACTTTTTGGAAGTTCAGTTCAGTCGCTCAGTCGTGTCCGACTCTTTGCGACCCCATGAATCACAGCACACCAGGCCTCCCTGTCCATCACCTATTCCTGGAGTTCACTCAGACTCACGTCCATCGAGTCAGTGATGCGATCCAGCCATCTCATCCTCTGTCGTCCCCTTCTCCTCCTGCCCCCAGTCCCTCCCAGCATCAGAGTCTTTTCCAGTGATTTAACTCTTCTCATGAGGTGGCCAAAGTACTGGAGTTTCAGCTTTAGCATCACTCCTTCCAAAGAAATCCCAGGGCTGATCTCCTTCAGAATGGACTGGTTGGATCTCCTTGCAGTCCAAGGGACTCTCAAGAGTCTTCTCCAACACCACAGTTCAAATTACCAAATACCAATCAGTGTGTCAGAAATTTTTGATTTAAATTTCAGGATTTACTTCCTCTTCAGCTTAAAGCTATTTGGGTGGTGAAATGGAGTGGAGTGGGGTGGGGAAGGAATATTCCTGTAAGAGTTTCTATAGCAATACGATTTATCTTTGAAACTGCAAACATTAATGAAGGCTTGGAAGGTGACACCTTACAGAAATATTTCAGTTATTCTGAATAAGACTGGAAACAGCATTTCTACATTTAACTCTGGATGAAAGCAGGAGGCTTGGGCATACAAACAATGCTGCTTTTATTAGAAAGCAGTCCGAAAATGAGCTAAAAATCATACTTTCATTGCCCTCCCCATTCTTTCTTGCTCTATCATTCAAAAGACAAAAAAAAAAAAAAAAAAAAAGAAGAGAAGGAAAAAAAAAGCAAAGAAAGAAAACCAAGCTGAATCAAACAAAAACTATCTGGACATTTTTGAAGAATGTTGCATGCATATGTGAGTGTGTTTATGATCGTGTGGGTAAGTGTATGTTGGATTTCAGCTAGAGAGTATTTTCTACATCTCTGCAATTTCTACACCAGCTTGAAACCAAATAATATTTAATCACTTCCATAAAAATGCCAAAATAAGAAAAACATGCATGAAAAAGGCAGGATTAAGAAGAAGGCATGCTATATATGTTATAGCTGACCACAAACGTCATTCACAAAACAAGCAAGTGGCCTAACTAGGAATTTTCCAAATGCTTTTTTGGGTGAAGTTAACTCCCATACAGAGAGCTTCAAAATAGAAGAGGAAAATGACAGGTTAGTGCAGACCCTTTTTACTGATTTACCCCTAAAATAAAGACCACATCTTGAATTAAAATGCCAGTCACCAGAGGGTGCTTATGAGAATGCTTCATAAATACAAATAATAATTCAGCACGCCAGCCCTTTTCAGAGAAATAAACCCTACTTCCAACTAGGAGGAGACCTCTGTGTAAGAGGCTGGGCCTGCTAATCCAACCTGGCTCAGCCCTCTTGGTTTGGGAAGATTTTTACTTCTGTCTCTGTTCACGTCTCCTTTTGGTGTTTTAGCGAATGATAGAGTTTATCCAATAGGAAATATTGGAATAGTTTTTGCAGTACCTTTATTTCTCCACCACTGGCTTGAACAAGACTATCATATGGTGGTGTTGAACTTTACTAAGAGAGCTATGAGACATTAAATGTAAAATCAGTTTAACTTTAGCTGCATTTGGGAAAAATTGAAATAGTCCACATAGTACCCAGAACCACAGATTTTCAGGATCTTAAAGAACCCCACCCAGTCCCATCTCCTATCTAGGTCTTATATTTCTTCTACCATCCCCTTCACCCCAAGAACTCACCCTAAAACACTCTCAGCAAAAAAGATTTCCTGAGGACTCTGTTGTGTGTATTCAGGTCAGTTCAGTAGCTCAGTCGTCCAACTCGTTATGATCTCATGGACTGCAGCATGCCAGGCCTCCTTGTCCATCACCAACTCCTGGAGTTTACTCAAACTCATGTCTATTGAGTCAGTGATGCCATCCAACCATCTCATCCTCTGTTTCTCCTTTCTCCTCCTGCCTTCAATCTTTCCCAGCATCAAGGTCTTTTCCAAGGAGTCAGTTCTTCCCATCAGGTGACCAGAGTATTGGAGTTTCAGCTTTAGCATCAGTCCTTCCAATGAATATTCAGGACTGATTTCCTTTAGGAAGGACTGGTTGGATCTCCTTGCAGCCCCAGGGACTCTCAAGAGTCTTCTCTAACACCACCATTCATACTTAGCTTAAATACCTTTTCTGCTTGATCCTCAGCAAAAGCAGATACAATAGAAAATTCAGTCTCCTTTTGCAAGTTTGTTTGCCTTTTTTTAAAGACTCAGAGACGTTGCATAAAACCAACTCAGATGTCAGCTGATGTATTATGAACTTAGAGTGGGAACCTTGAGTTCTCTCCTATCTCTCTGTGGGTTCTGGAAGGGAGTTTATTTACAGTTTTCTTGGCTGACTTGGAGCTCGTGTTTCTGCCACTTTTTTTTTTTTTTTTTCAGTTCATGGTTCACCTTGCTGTTCCTTGTCTGACATCTCTGTTTTGTACCACATCAAACTCGACATCCTTCCTTGATCAACTCACACTATACCATATGAAACACACTTAAATAAAGATCTTTGTGAGTAAATTGGTCTTTTCTGAAGGTGTATGGAAATAAAATGGGGTTTATTTTTTTAAAGGTTTTCTTTACTTTTGTTCTTTTAATTGTATTGAGATCTCATTGACATACAGGACTGTATAAGTTTAAATTGTACAGCAGAATGATTTTACTTGCACCATAAAACGATCATCACATATATTTAGTGAACATGCATTACTTCATACAGATACAAAACTAAAGAATTAAAAATTTTTTTTTCCTTGTGATGAGAACTCTTAAGATTTACTCTGAACAACTTTAATACGTAACATACATATGACTTTCATACACAACAGATAGCAGTGTTAATTATATTTATTACGTTGCATATTACATCCCTAATGTAACTCATAACTGGAAATGCCTTCCTTTGACAACCTTCATCCAATTCTCCCTTCCTCTCCTCCCTGCCTCTGGGAACCACAAATTTGATCTTTTTTCTATGAGTTCTTTTGTTTGTTTTCAAAGTACAGTTTATCTATAACACTATTTTAGTTCTTGTCACACAACAGAGTGATTTGATATTTCTGTACACTTCAAAATGATCACCACAATAAGTCTAATTATGATATGTCCCCATACAAAAATATTGCATACTTACTGACTATGTTCTTCACACTATACATTTCATGTCTGTGATTCATTTACTTTGTGGCCGGAAATTTGTGCCTCTTAATCTCCCTCACTTATTTCTTTCCTCCCACCCCTCTCCCCTCTGGAAACCACTTGTTTATTCTATGTATCTATAACTCTGTTTCTGTTTTATTATGTTTGTTCAGTTGTTTTATTTTTTAGATTCTACATATAAGTGAAATCATACAAAATTTATCTTTCTCTGTTTGACTTATGTGGAAATATATATTTTATTTGACACACATATATTAAGTAAATATGTATTATATACCTTGCATGTGTGCTGAGTCCCTTCAGTCATGTTCAACTCCTGCAGTCCTATGGACTGTGTAGCCTGCCAAGCTCCTCTGTCCATGGGATACTCCAGGCAAGAATATTGGAGTGGGTTGCCACTTCCTTCTCCAGATCTTTCCCACCTGGGAATTGAAACTGGGTCTCTTACATCTCCTGCATTAGCTGTGGAGGTCTTTACCACTAGTGTCACCTGGGAAGCCCCATTATATACCTTAATAGATATTAAAATGCATATATATATATTGACATATATACAACACAATGTAAATTTGAATATTAGAATCCTTATTGTTGAAAGTCTTATTCTTTGCTCCTTTGTAGAGTCATACTCTTTTTCCTAAGCCCAAATTCCTATTCTTTTCACATGAAGAGTATTCAGAAATCTTTTCTGTTTTTTTCCTAGAGTCTCTGCAACCATAAAACTAGAAGAGAGCACAGGCAGAACAATCTTAGACATAAATTGTGGCAGTATTTTTTGGATCTGTCTTCTAAGGCAAAGGAAACAAAAGCAAAAATAAGCAATTGGAATCAAATCAAACCGAAAATCTTTTGCACAGCAAAGGAAACCATACACAAAACAAAAAGAGAAGGTATTTGCCAGTGATATGATCAATAAGGAGGTAATATCCAGAGTATATAAATAGCTTATACACAAAATATCAAAAAAACCCAAACAATCCAATTAAAAAGTAGGCAGAAGACCTGAATAGAATTTTTTACAAAGAAGATACACAGATGGCCAAAATGTACAGGGAAAGATGCTCAACATATTTAATCATCAGAAAAAGTGAATCAATACCACAAGTGACGGATCACCTCCTACCTGTCAGAGTGGCTATCACCAAAAAGACCACACATAACAAATGCTGGTGAGGATGTGGAGAGAAGGGAACACTTGTATGCTATGAGAGGTGATGTAAATCGGTACAGCTCTGTGGAACGCGGCATGGAGGTTTCTTACAAAACTAAAACCAGAACTACCATATGATCCAGCAATTCTGTTCTTGGGTGTATACCTCAAGAAAATGAAAACACTAATTTGAAAATGTACATACAACCTAATGGTCATAGCAGCATTATTTACAATAGCCAAGATTTAGGAGCAACTTAAGTGTGTCTCAACAGATGAATGGATAAAGAGAATGGAATACCACTTAACCATAATAAAGAATAAAATTTTGCTATCTGCAAAACATGGAAAGGTTTGGAAGGTATTATGCAAACTTCTAAATTCTTGTTAGTGACATGCTCATATATCTTCCTCTTTTACTTCAAATCTCTCCATGCCCTTAAGTTCTTTTCATCCATCCCAAAGGTTTATCAAGACATTTTAAGCTATCCCCTAACTTCAGAGAATAAATATATTTATCTGAATTTTTTTTGATGTCTGAGAATCTTTACAGGTTTTGCTCCATTTAGAGTGCATTTATTGAGAAAGTTGCAAGGAAGATGGAAAAATTCAAACAACTGAGCAAGCAAATAGTTCTGGATAAATTTGCTGAACGTACTACAAAATGCAGATTTTTAAGCCTTAGGTGTTGGTTCAGTTGTGCTGTGCCATATATGAAAAAAGTAAAAAGATATATCCTTCTGAGCTAAGAGTGGGAAAGTTGGTCCTTATCTAGATTAAAAATACATCTAAGTCTGAAATTGGATGTACTAATTCCTTGTAGTACTGGTGAAACTACTCTGGAGGAAGAGAGTGAGAATATTGAGATTGGGAGTGAGAGTTTCCTGGGTTTAAGTTTTTCTGATGAATTACTGTTCTATTTTGGCTTATGACTTTAGAAAATTTAATTAAGGCCATAAAAAGTATGAAAATGAAGTATTTTCAATTGAAAGTGTTAATTAGGAACTATGATTGTACACTTCTAATTTTTCAGGGTAGCTCTGATTTCAAATATTCTACCATTCTGTCTCTCATAATGTTCTTATCATGCTTATTAATTTACGGTTCGGAAAATATGTTTCTTCCATATGTAAGCTTAAGAAATTGAGTTAAAATCTAAATTGCAAATATAGCATTCAGTTAAAGAAGACAAACTGAACTCACATGTTACCTTCCCAAACCCCCAGTAAACTATTATTAAATGAGTAAAAGGCTATACATTAAAGAATCTGCCTGCCAGTGTAGGAGATGCAAGTTCACTCCCTGGGTTGGGAAGGTCCCCTGGAGAAGGAAATGACAACCTACTGCAGTATTCTTGCCTGGGAAATCCCATGGACAGAGGAGCCTGGCGGGCTACAGTCCATGGGGTCCCCAAAGGATGGGACATGACTTAGAGACTAAACACCACCACTGCCACCAAAAGGTGTAAATCCCAAAGGACAGAAAGAACAGGAGAAGGCTGCAGCAGGCAAGGTATTTGAACAAACCAGTGATTGGTAGATAGTGGGATGAAGGTGTAGATACTGATTTCTTCAGGCAGAAGAATTTAGACCTTGTGTATTGCAGGTAGCACAATAATCACAAAGCTGCAGTGGATGCTGCAGAAGCCTGGAGAGACTTGCCTCATGGCAGTTGCTGGTAAGATATCTGGAGGGTAGAGGCATGGGACTGGGTCAGGGAAATAGATGATAAGATAATATAAGTTGATTCTCTCTCCAGGGAATAGAACACTAACAATCCAATCCTTCCACCTCTCTAATGCTCACTATGGACAGAACATTCATAACTACAACATCCCGATTTTGTCCATCATTATCATAAGACACCAGGGACAATGGAGGATGAGTGAAGGTGAAAAGTCATAGTTCAGCACAAGGAAGCTAATAAAATCTACTCTCATAGGAAACTAATAGAATAGTTTTATCCTATCAGTCCCCTTTTCCTGCCTATGCACACAATATCGCAGTCAGGAAGCTTTCCCCAAGACAAGAGATTAGGTGGTCTCTAGAAAGACTGAAAAAACCCCTACAGGCTTAGGAAGCTCTAACGGAATGGCCAGCTGCCTGCAAGATCTACCTGGAGGAAGTCAGCTAACTCTGGCCATGTGCACTGAACTTCCACTCAGGTCTTGCAACTCCATTCTTAAATATGAATGAACAACCTTGGATCATCAGAACATAAAGAATTGCTATTATGTTTAAGGATGGAGAGAAAAACCAAAGTAAACAAGGTAAAAACAGAGAAAGAGAAGGAAATGGAGATAATGGAGGGGTAACACATATATTGCTGCTGCTGCTGCTAAGTCACTTCAGTCGTGTCAGACTCTTAGCGACCCCATGGACTGCAGCCTACCAAGCTCCTCTGTCCATGGGATTCTCTATGCTAAAACTCTTTAAATGTATTCCTGGGGAAATGTGAAAAGCTATTAAGTTTATAAAGAATAACAGATTGCTGTAAAAAAACAAACAAACCCAAAAGCGTTCTTAGAAATTAAAACTAGGATCATGCTATCTCTTCCATAAACAATGAGGGGGGGAGTGTTTCCTGAAGTAGAACCATAAGATGAAGAGAAGAAAAATTTGACTAAGATAAGAATCACAGAAAATCAATTTAGAGAATCAACAATCTAAGTTGTAGAAATTTCAGAAAGAAATATTAGAGGAAGAAAATGATAAAGAATGAAAGGAAATTTATCAAAATGGATAGATAGGCATCTCCAGAAGGAAAAAACAAAACAGTATTCAATACAATCTCAGTGAAACTTCAGAAGCCAAGGATAGAAAGATTACCCACTTGTTCATGATTAATTTGATTCTTATCAAATACAAAGTGAAAGATAAAGTAAAATAAAAGGTTAAATTGATTTTGTTATTTTATGCTGAAGACCTTCATTGGCTCGCCAATGTCCTCTGAATCTATTTCCATCTCCTCTTCACAATAGGCAAGGCCATTCACCAGCTGGTCCTAGATCACCTCAGTTATTCCTGTTGTATAGTTTTATAGACACCTCTGCATTTGCCAGAACACAATGTTAAATTTCTCTTGCTTCCTTGTCCTTTCAAATGGCTAAACCTTCTCATTCATCTTTGAGAGTGTGGCCCAGAAGCTGCCTTGCTCCACTGCTCTCCATAACTTCTGTTTTTATAATTTTTAAATTTATTTTACTTTACAATTCTGAAAGGCTGAATAAGGTCCTTTCACTGTGTTCTCATAGAGTTCTATGCTTTTGGTTAGTAAAGTGAGAGTCACTCTATCATAATTTTCTAGCTGCTTTCTGTATCCATTTCCCAAACCAAAACTTCTTAAGCTCAAAGACTCTCTCTTATTTATTGCATATCCTCAGTATGTAGGTACTGAGGGCATGCATAATACATGGTAGGCACTTTTTTTTTGTTGTTTGAATAATGTAAAAATCAAGTGAAGGAAGAGATAGGTAGGGCTGTAGACAATCAGTAAATCAAAATTAAAGACAGTAGTTATGCCTTTACAAGGTTATTTAAAGTTATTCCCTTTTTACCTTGCCTTAAATTACTATATAGTTCATTGATCCCAAGAATTTTTTTCATGCTTTAATATTTCTGGAGTTGGACTATGTCATGCATTTGATGGCTTGCATAGATTTTTAAATTGATCTTTTTAGTGGTAGATAAAATGGTGCGGATTCCAATCAAGGAGTCAGAGAGTTCATGAATCATGGCACATATGAGTTAAATATATGTGTGCATGACATGTGTGGGGCTTCCTGGTGGCTCAGATGGTAAAGAATCTGCTTGTCAAAGCAGGAGATAAGAGGTCTATCCCTGGGTTGGGAAGATCCCCTAGAGAAGGAAATGGCAACCCACTCCAGTATTCTTGCCTGGGAAATTCCATGGACAGAGAAGCTAGGTGAGCTACAGTCCGAGGGGTAGCAAAGAGTTGGACAAGGCTAAGAGCCTGAGCACATATACACATGACACATAAATGAAGTCTGGGAAGGAATAGAATGGGAGTCCTGAGTTGGACTTATGGAGCGTGAGGAATAAGGACTGTAAGAACTTGGAGCTATCAAAATTTCCTGGCTCAGAGAGAAAAGAGGAAATGGAGGCACAGAAGAAGAATGGGAGCAGTGTAGAGAAGTTCTGGGGTTTCCTAAATAAAAAGATATGTTACAGGTTGATAAAGCTCCTTACCTCAATGCAGTCACCTAGATCTATGATAGAGTAAGTTGTAAAGCTTAGGTTGACTTACTGTTTAGCAGTGTTGAAATAGCAAGTTTTAACTATGTTTTACAGGCCACCCTCCCAGAAAGGAGAACAAGTTATTGAAAAGAAAAATAGGATTCTTGTTTCAGGATGCGTCATCAGTCAGTTAAGAAAACTTGGAAAGTGGAAACCCTCCATGTTCTTATAGGCCACAATGCCAAACCAAAACCCAAATTAGCCACTGTTGGGCAAAACCCTGATTTTGCAAAACCTAGTCCCAAACCAATTCTGGCTGAGTACAATCAAGTGACAGACAATATTTAGAAAGTATTTTTAGAATAGCAAAATGTTCAGTCCATGAGGAAAATACCCTACCATTGAACCATTACTGAAATTTAGTTACGGCAGGTTGCAATAATATTAGATACTTGATTAGGCTAAAAAAAAAAAAATATATATATATATATATAGGCAATTTGTGAGCAAATTAATAGTATATATTTCCAGATAAGCAGCACTTCCATCAATAACCTTTGTCAGTGAACAATGTAGGACATATAGTAATCTATATTACCTAACTTGGGACAAAATTTAATGGCTATTCTGGCTGCTTTCACCATCATTTTATTAAGGTTTCTGATCTTTTACATTTTGTCTAGATTTTGTTTAGTTCTTGATGTACACCTATGAATAGTTCTAAAAAAATAAATCATTATTAAGTGGAAAACAAAGAAGTAACCAACAAACACTTTGCAATCCATGAATCCTAGGACTTCCCTGGTAACACAGGGGATTTGAATCTGGTTGCCAATGTAGGGTCCACAGTTCAATTCCTGATCCAGGAAGATACCACATGCCACAGAGCAGCTAAGCCCGTGTGTCACGACTACTGAGCCTGCGCTCTAGAGCCCCAGCTCCCCAGTTACTGGCCTGTGTGCTGCAGCCATTGAAACCCACTCGCCCGAGAGCCAGTGCTCTGCCAACAAGAGAAGGCATTCAATAAGAGGCCTTTGCACTGCAACCAAGAGTAGCTTCCGCTTGCCGTAACTAGAGAAAGCCTGCGCAATGCAACTAAGATCCAGTGCAGTAAAAAAGAAATAAATAAGATAATTCAGTGTTAACAAGTGTTTTTAAAAATTGTGAGTTCTAAAAGGGCTAAATAATATCTCTTTTTAATGTTGAGTACACTGATCTTTCGCGATAAACAGCTCACCCCTAGGAACCGAATCAACTGTTCACTGGTAACAAAATTCTGTTAAAGTATAGCAGAAGAGGCCCATGATTGAGTGTGCCTTATCCAGTGGGATATATCATTAAAATGCTCACAGATGGTACAACCATTAGCTTTTATCACAAGTCAGTCATAGATATCATAAAGGTAGAATGTTTATCTTTTACATGATACTTTTTTCCCCCCTACTGTGAAGTTATGATTCCAGACCTTAATTATCAGGGAATATTTTCTTGAAATCACAGAGATAATGAAGACATGGTATCCTTTACAACTGATTAAAGAAAAAGGGTAAATTTAAACCCTCAATTTTCTGAGCTACCTCACTGTACAACTGGGTAGCAAAAATCCTTTGATACAGAACATTAGGTTTGATTTTCTGACAGTTTCTGAAAAGTCCAAGTTACTCATGATTGCATTTTCCTATAGGATTTCTGAGAGTTCTGGAGACATTTCCTATTTCCAAAGAAGCATCATTGTTGTTTCTGCCCAGGTATAAAGAGATTTGTGTGAATTGGTGCTGCAAGCAAAAAACATGTGTCTACAAATTGTCAGTGTTCTCAGACAAAGATGGCTATTGTAGCCTCAAACAAGTCCATTTATTTGAGTGAAGGGAATATCCTGTGAAGGAATGACAAGCTGACATACATTTATTAATGTCTCTCATACTGTGTGACAAAATCTGGCAGAGTAACTGAATGGGACAATTTGTCATGATTTTATGGAAGCCTTTCACACACAGAATTCATGCCTTTGTTCAAGCTGCCTAAAGTGGTTAAGTTTCCTAAAAGATTTCTTGGGCAAAATTCCCTCAAAACTTCCCCTTTTATTTTCAAGGCTTTCAGCCCTTCCATCTATACATGAGATAACTTTCCTGTTTTTAACCTTCTCCTCAGGAGAATATGTGTCTTTAGGAATATCTTGGAAATAAGACGAGTCTTCAAAGAACAGCTGTAGAACTTTAAAATTGGATGTTTTCTTAATCATGTTAATCAGATTACATGATGAGTCTTTTCTATGCACAAATGTAATTGAAAGGATCAATGGCAATAAGAATGTGACCATTTACTGTTTTTAGATAGCTGATTGCTTGTATAATCAAATGCTTTTCATTTTGGCATTTTTCCTTTATATGGTTGCTAGTTTTGTTATTTTGATATTTAACTCTAAGAAGTGGTTGCAACTGTCATTCAAATAAGACATGGGATGGAGCCCAAAGAGTCTCCTGATATATTGATAGTTGTAGTATAAATGAATTTTTAGTATATTTTAATACATTGTATAAAATATGTATTTACACACATACATATATGTACGCACATGTACTTTAAAATATTAAATCTTCATGTAATTATGCAAAGCTTAGATGTCTGATCACAGACAAATTGGTGAAAATTCTAGGAAGGCAAAATTTGGCTCAGTATCTGCTTTCTAACCATCAGGACTGCCATGGCACAGAAACGGCAGCTTAAGAGAGCAGTAGGTTTTTCATTCCTAGAGGTGTTCACATAGAGATTGGGCTTTTGCTGATACTGTCAAGCACTGCGGGCATACACAAAGGATCTCTAAAGTCCCTTTCATTTCTGAAATTCCATGAGAAAAAAATTTTTGAGGGAAATTGAGTTTTAACTTCCTGTTCTTTTCAATCAAAAGGAAGCCTTCTAAATAGAGGAGAGAAGCATTGTTAAAATTAATTGAAAGCTGAATGCTGAGATTTGGACAATCAGTTTATATAGCATGGTATTTGATGTCCAAATGTTTATCTCAGAAGGGACAAGGACCATAAATAACACTTCATCATCCTTGCATCACTGAATTAGTAGTCTTTCCTTATTAACAAATTTTTAGGTTTTACTCTAAGCACGGATGGCTATAGCCTTCAGTTATGGGTTGAATTATGTCTCCTCATAAAGATATGTTGAAGTCCTAATCCCCAACACCTCAGAATGTGATCTTATTTGAAAATAGGATTGCTGCAGATATTAAGTAAAATGAAGCCGTTCTGGATAACATGGGTAACTCTAATACAACTATTATAAAGAAGACCACATGAAGACGTGAAGGCATGGCGAGGAAGTCATGTGATGACAGAGGTAGAAAGGGGGTTGAGACATTTAGAGACCAAGGAACACCAAGGATTGTCAGCCTTCAGAAGCTAGGAGAAGGGCATGGAACAGATCCTCCCTTACAGAAGGAATCTTCAGAAGGAATGAACTTGGCCAGCACCTTGATTTCTGACTTCTAGACTCCAGAACTTTGACAGAATAGATTTCTGTCATTTTTAAGCCTCCCAGTTTGTTATAGAAAATTTTGTAATGGTACTTTGTTATAGCAGCCCTAGGAAGCTAATACATTTTCCTTATAGTCAACTACCTATAAAAGGCATGTATTTATGTTCTTCCAGAAAATTCCTATGCATAAGCACACATAAATATCATTTTTTTTTCTTTCTAGTATGTGTTGGAAGCATATCATAACAGCTCTATACTTGGCCTTGATTTTAAATTAACATAATCAAAGATTTTTCAAAATCAATACATGCAATGTTACTCTGGTCTTTTGAGTGGCTGTGTACTAAGCCACTGCATGGATCTAATAATTCTAATAATATATTTGACTTGTCCTTTACTGATGGTCATTCCGACTCTTTAATTTCAAACAATGCTGCAGTGGACATTCTTGGATAAATGCCTTTGTGAATTCATTCAAATATGTGTATATGATAAATTCCTGGAAGTGGAAATGTCAGTTTTTAAAACATGACAGTTTTTGGCAAATTGTCTTCCAAAAAAGTAGTTGTAGTTAACATTTTAGCTACATATGACAGGGACTGTGTCTCACTGAATCCACACTTTTGATTTTTTTCCCTGTCTTTAATGATGAGTGAGATTAAGAATGTTGTCATATGTTTTGGCTGTTTGCATTTTTTATTATTATTTTTTTACTTTTATATGACTTTTATTTTTTTTTCTCTCAGAGTATTTTATTTTATTTATTTTTTTAAGTACTTTATTCTACATTACAATACTGTATTTGTTTTGCCATACATTGACATGAATCAGCCACAGGTGTACACAATTCTCCAATGTCGAAACCCCCTCCCACCTCCCACCCCATATCATCTCTCTGGATCATCCCCATGCACCAGCCCCAAGCATCCTGTATCCTGTATTGAACATAGACTGGCACTTCATTTCTTACATGATAGTATACATGTTTCAATGCCATTCTCCCAAATCCTCCCACCCTCTCCCTCTCCCTCAGAGTCCAAAAGTCCATTCTATTCCTCTGTCTCTTTTGTTGTCTCACATACAGGGTCATCATTGCTATCTTTCTAAATTCCATATATATGTGTCAGTATACTGTATTGGTGTTTTTCTTTCTGGCTTACTTCACTCTGTATAATTGGGTCCAGTTTCATCCATCTCATTAGAACTGATTCAAATTTATTCTTTTTAAGGGCTGAGTAATACTCCATTGTGTATATGTACCACGGCTTTCTTATCCATTCATCTGCTGATGGACATCTAGGTTGTTTTCATGTCCTGGTTATTATAAACAGTGCTGCAGTGAACATTGGGGTACATGTGTCTCTTTCAATTCTGGTTTCCTCGGTGTGTATGCCCAGCAGGGGGATTGCTGGGTCATAAGGCAGTTCTGTTTGCAATTTTTTAAGGAATCTCCACACTGTTTTCCATAGTGGCTGTACTAGTTTGCATTCCCACCAGCAGTGTAAGAGGGTTCCCTTTTCTCCACATCCTCTCCAGCATTTATTGCTTGTAGACTTTTGGATGGCAGCCATTCTGACTGGTGTGAAATGGTACCTCATTGTGGTCTTGATTTGCATTTCTCTGATAATGAGTGATGTTGAGCATCTTTTCATGTGTTTGTTAGCCATCCGTATGTCTTCTTTGGAGAAATGCCTATTTAGTTCTTTGGCCCATTTTTTGATTGGTTCATTTATTTTTCTGGAGTTGAGCTGCATAAGTTGCTTGTATATCTTTGAGATTAGTTGTTGTCAGTTGTTTCATTTGCTATTGTTTTCTCCCATTCAGAAGGCTGTCTTTTCATCTTGCTTATAGTTTCCTTTGTTGTGCAGAAGCTTTTAATTTTAATTAGATCCCATTTGTTTATTTTTGCTTTTATTTCCATTATACTGGGAGGTATTGGAAAAGAAGAATTAAAACTCTCACTGTTTGCAGATGACATGATCCTCTACATAGAAAATCCTAAAGACTCGACCAGAAAACTACTAGAGCTAATCAATGAATATAGTAAAGTTGCAGGATATAAAATCAACACTCAGAAATCACTTGCATTCCTATACACTAATAATGAGAAAGTAGAAAAAGAAGTTAAGGAAACAATTCCATTCACCATTGCAATGAAAAGAATAAAATACTTAGGAATATACCTACCTAAAGAAACTAAAGACCTGTATATCGAAAACTATAAAACACTGATGAAAGAAATCAAAGAGGACACTAATAGATGGAGAAATATACCATGCTCATGGGTCGGAAGAGTCAATATAGTGAAAATGAGTATACTACTCAAAGCAATCTACAGATTCAATGCAATTCCTATCAAGCTACCAGCAGTATTTTTCACAGAACTAGATCAAATAATCTCAAGATTTGTATGGAAATACATTTTTTCCTTTAAAATTGGCTAATTTTTTTCTAATGGGCTATTCTTATTTATAAGAGTAGTGGCAGGATTAGGAGTTCCTTTAAAAATTTATTTCTTAGCCCTCTTATATTGGTATAAGGGATATAATGCAGGTGGCAACTATTAAGTGTGAATATTTTTGTCTTGAAAAAAGTTTTTGTATGTGAAGTGAAGTGAACTGAAAGTCAGTCAGTCGTGTCCAACTCTTTGTGAACCCATGGACTGTAGTCTGCCTGGCCCCTCTGTCCATGGAATTCTCCAGGCCAGAATACTAAAAAGGTTGCCATTCCCTTCTCCAAGGGATCTTCCCAACCCAGGGATCAAACCCAGGTCTCCTGCATTGCAGGAGGATTCTTTACCATTTGAGTCATCAGGAAAACCCAAGAATATGGGTGTGGGTAGCCTATCCCTTTTCCAGTGGATCTTCCTGACCCAGGAATCAAACCAGGGTCTCTTGCATTGCAGGTGGATTCTTTACCAGCTGAGCTACCAGGGAAGCCCTATTCAGAGATTCACCTTTGCTTAAAAAATGTAGCATTTAATCTATTAAAGTTAAAAATTCGAAACCATGCTTAAGCTTTTATTTTTTAAATAGGGTTTTCTTTTTATATAATTGTATTTGTTTATTTATTTCTGGCTGTGGTTGGTCTTCTTTGTTCCTGTGTGGGCTTTTCTCTATTGCAAGTGAGTAGGGGCTAGTCTCTAGTCAGGCTTCTCTTGTTGCAGAACATGGGCTATAGGCATGTGGGCTCAGTAGTTGGGGCTCTGGGGCTCTAGAGCACAGGCTCAGTAATTATGGCACACAGACTTAGTTGGGCTTCCCGGGTAGCTCAGCTGGTAAAGAATCCTCCTGCAGTGTGGGAAACCTGGGATCAATTCCTGGGTTGGGAAGATCTCCTGGAGGAGGGCATGGCAACCCACTCCAGTATTTTTGCCTAGAGTATTCTATGGACAGAAAGGCCTGGTGGGCTTTTCCATGGACTGGTAGGCCAGTCCATGGGGTGGCAAAGAGTCAGACACGACTGAGCAACGAAACACAGCACAGCAAGGCTTAGTTGATCCATGGCATAGGGGATCTTTCTGAGCCAGGGGTTGAACCTGTGTCTTCTACATTGGCAGGCAGATTCTTTACCACTGAGCCACCACCCTTTATTAGACTTTTAAATTCAGTTTACAGACTTATTATTTTATTTGTAAATCTGGATAATTTTGGTAATGATTTTTAGGGAAATTTTAGATGTGTATAACCACATTTATGCACTTAGTTAACCAAATTCCTTCATATATTTTAAAGTTGATATTGTAAAGTTCATCTGCTTGACTTCCTTTTCAAGTATCTCAAATGTCTATCGAAAAATCTTCCCAAATACTTAATATTATAAGAAAATCTTAAAAATATCCAAGCACATAAATATAGTGAAATTTAATTTTTTCGCACTCAAAGTTTTTATATATAGTATATGAGTTAAAATTGCAAGTCTAGATCAACTATTTCATTACACGTTTAAAATTGCAACTATTCACCTCATTTCTCATTTTAATATGCCAAGTTCCTTCCAAACATGGATATATCACTTAATCAAAAACATTAATAAGATTGTTTTGATCCTTTTAAATACTTCTATACTTAATTCAAAGTTTTTGAGAGTTGAAAGATGCTTAGCTACTAAGGGAATTATGTCATCTAATATCACCTTTGGAGCTGATTTCTCAGCTTAACTGAGGTTGCTTAACAACCAGAAGTTTAGGTCAGGACATTCACTGATTTCTGACAGAACATACTGAGTCCTATTTAAGAGTTCGTAACAGGGATTTCATAATTTGAAGGCTGATATTTTAATCCTGCCTTGTGTAGCAGAGATCTATGGTCTGTTGAAAGGATTCCTTATCTCTCATCCACTTGATTACTTGAGAAATTTAGCCATTTTTTGGAGTTTTAAGATAGAAACTAATGGAAATAGTGAGAGACTTTAATTTGGGGGCTCCAAAATCACTGCAGATGGTGACTACAGCCATGAAATTAAAAGACGCTTGCTCTTTGAAAGAAAAGCTACGACCAACCTAGACAGCATATTAAAAGCAAAGAAATTACTTTGCCAACAAAGGTCCATCTTGTCAAAGCTATGGTTTTTCCAGTAGTTATGTATGGATGTGAGAGGTGGACTATAAAGAAGACTGAGCGTCGAAGAATTGATGCTTTTGAACTGTGGTGTTGGAAAGGACTCTTGAGAGTCCCTTGGACTGCAAGGAGATCCAACCAGTCTATCCTAAAGGAAATCAGTCCTGAATATTTATTGTAAGGACTGATGCTGAAGCTGAAGCTCCAATACTTTGGCCACCTGATGGGAAGAACTGCCTCTCTGGAAAAGACTCTGATGCTGGGAAAGATTGAAGGCAGGAGGACAAAGGAACGTCAGAGGATGAGTTGGTTGGATGACATTATGGATTCGATGGACATGAGTTTGAGTAAGCTCTGGGAGTTGGTGATGGACAGGGAAGCCTGGTGTGCTGCAGTCCATGGGATCACAAAAAGTCGGACGTGACTGAACAACTGAACTGAACTGATTTTTCCTACCTAATTCTATTAGAGTTATTTTATAACTCTATAGGTTATAAAACTTGGTGGGAGCCTGCATTCTTTATATATACTTCCAAGTATAACTCTTTTATATATTAAAATAATATCATCTGAACCTGTGTATTATCTCATAGCTTTCCTTCACAACCTCAAAGGACAACCTGCGAACAAGAAGGCTGAGTGTTGGTTTACCTTTGTTTAATTACTTATGATTTGATTGAAAAACCTCATATATCTTGATAATACGGTCACCAAATGAAGGTCATATATGTGTCATACATATTCAATATGTGGATACATTTGAATATGTATCCACAAAAATACACATCTAAAAATGTGGATGGCAGTATTGTTTATATGAAAAGGATTGGCATTAATCCAAAGGGCCACTGATGGAGGATAAGTTTTGCTGCTGCTGCTGCTGCTAAGTCACTTCAGTCATGTCCGACTCTGTGCGACCCCATAGACGACAGCCCACCAGGCCCCCCATCCCTGGGATTTTCCAGGCAAGAACACTGGAGTGGGTGCCATTTCCTTCTCCAATGCATGAAAGTGAAAAGTGAAAGTGAAGTCACTCAGTCGTGTCTGACTCTTAGTGACCCCATGGACTGCTGCCTACCAGGCTCCTCCATCCATGGAATTTTCCAGGCAAGAGTACTGGAGTGGGGTGCCATTGCCTTCTCCAGGATAGTTTCTACCACCTTTTAAAAGGCACTTAGAATTCTGCTGCACATTTCAGGACTAAAGATGACATGTTATTTGGCTTTAATGCTTTAATTTCTGGCAAGCTCAGCACCAAATCCTCCTGACTTCAAGATTCTTGGCTTGCAGGAAAAGAGTCTGAACTGCTGATATCATAGTACAGAGAAGTATGGAATGTAGTATTTGGATGGAAAGAGTGATCCTGATAATTATAGCACCACTATATTCATCTGATTTACTTTTCTGCAATGTGGTGTTTGTGATGAAAGAATACATAGTATTTGGAAAGCAGTAAACCTGAATCTTTTACCCACAATGGACAATGTTCGGGGCCTATAAACAGGAAAGTCTGTTTTTCTGAGTATATACTTCAAGTTTTTTTTTTTTTTAAATTTTGTTCTTTTCCCCTAAGATTTGTGTTTTAATTTTTTAATATTTTAAAAATATTTATTTATTTATTATTTTTGGCTGTGTTGGGTCTTCACTGCAGTGCATGGGCTTTCTCTAGTTGAGGCAAGCAGGGGCTACTCTCTAGATGTGGTTCGTGGGCTTCTCATCTCAGTGGTTTTCCTTGTTGCAGAGCACAGGTTCTAGGCACGTGGGTTCAGTTGTTATGGCCCATGGGCTTAGTTGCTCTGAGGCATGTACAATCTTCCCAGACCAGGGATTAAACCCGTGTCCTCTGCACTGGCAGGCAGACTCTTAACACTGGACCTCTAGGGAAGGCCATCTGCATATATACTTTAAAAATAGGGACTGTCAGGGCACTAGGCACAACTTTGACTTCAGAAATTTCTGATCAGAAGGAAGAAAGTTTATCTATTCTGATAAAATTTTATATTATGAGAAATAAAAGGTTAAAGCCAGAAGAAATCATAAACTTCCTCTTTGCATGAATAAGATAGAACCCAGAGAGCCTAAATGATCCAAGTTCTACCAGTGGAGGTAGTACGCTGAGTGCCCTCAAGAACCATGGGACATGAGTGAAGATAATCCATTCTGAGGATGGTGTAGACTGAGGATGAAGAGAAAGTCAAATTTTTTTCTGAACCATAGATTTGAATCCAACCAATCCAACCAATAGTGACTGAATCCAAACAGAGATAGTTGAAAAAAAAAAAAGAAAGAAATCTAGAACCTATAGCAAAAAGATAAAGAAAAGCAATGGCCTCCCTGCCCTCCCTGCCCCGTCACTTTTTTTTTTTTTTTCCTTAAAAGTTTGTGAAGTTGGTTTGGATGAGGTAGGATTTCAGGAGCCAACTGATGAGAATGACAGGATTAGTAGCATGGTTTGGGGTTGGGCAGACCAGGGAGCCACATTTCCCAAGTTTTTTTTTTAAAGCAAACACAATACAGATGGGTTTCTTAAATATAGGGCAGTAAATAAAATCTTGAAATGTTATGCAAACTTTTACATTCATGTGAGTGTTTTTCATCTGGATGGAAGATCCACAGTTTAAAAAAGATGCTGAAAGGTCAGTGGAACTGGAAAACAGTTAAGTATCCATAACGATTTCCTCCTAGATACTTTGACTAAAATTCTTTGCTTGGCGAGGAATACGGCAGCAAGAGGTAATCCTTTCTAAGATGTAGACCACTGTCTCTCAAGGTTTAGTCCACAAGTCAGTCAATGCTCATTTTTTTCTTTTCCTATAGAGATTGCAACTTTTTCATAAAGAAATAAAGATTTCAACAAAGATAATTGTAAATTACTGTTTCTACAAGCTAAAAACTTACTGACATGACATAATACGAGACAGAAGATGAGACAGTGGGAGAAATTATTTAATTTCCAGCAGCTACATTGGAAATAAATAATTTCCCTCAATGAATTTTTACCATCATTAGTGTTTATATAACCCATAGGTCAAGGAGGTCATCTCTCTTTGTACTTAAGATTTGAATGCAAACTGGTTCTACTTTTCAGTCCGTATTCTTACTGTTTCTCTAAATACATCCAGAAATTAGTAGTGTGGTGGAGGGAAGCTTAGGTTTCCTTCCTGTCTCATTCAGTGAAACTCCTCTTTTCTCTCTGTTCCAGGCCATTCTAAGCTTGAATCAAGCCTGTTACTTGGTAATTTTCTAAAGCCTTGGTGCACACGTGTGGAGCAGATTTTTTTGATGGTTTAGCGCAATGTGGGGGATTTCCATCGCGGCACTACAGATGGTTTTAAATGGAGCATTAATGCTGCTGTTCACAAATGACCTCCAGTCCCCCACCCCTGGGCTTTCTCGTGGAGCCCAGCTTCTACAGGATCTGCTGCCTATTGTGTTTCTGAGTCCCTTTTTCCTTCTCTTAATTTTCATCCCTCTTTTCTCTGTGTCCTTATCCCAATCATTAAATAACGGTTAGCTGTTTATGAAGAACAATTTATCTAACTCTTTAAAAGTACTCTCATTTCATACACCATGTTTTGGAAGAGGTCTTATTTTCTCTACCCAAAGCAAACTTTCAAGGTATATTCTTAGACAAAACTAGTTCATCTCTTTAAGAGACCTACTGTTACAATTACATTTGTAGGACTTCTGTGGTGGTCCACTGGTTAAGACTTCATTTTCCAATGGTAGGTTTAATCCTGAGCTGGGGAGTTAAGATTCCACATGCCTTGGGGCCCAAAAAACCAAAACATAAAACAGGAGAAATATTTTAACAAATTCAATAAAGACTTTTCTTAAAAACTTATTATTTGTATTGGAGTATAGCCAATTTACAAGGGTGTGATAGTTTCAAATGATTCAGTAAAAACTTAAAAAATAGCCCACATTAAAAAAAAACTTTAAAATATAAATTACAATTGTACCTATAATTTTAATAAGAAAAATACATAATAATTTTAATTTTTTTCATCATGTTACCCTTAACTTTCCTCTTTACAACCATGAATTTCTTATTTCTTCTCACTTTTTGTATATCCAGCTGTACTATTTAGTGTGTGTTAACATTTCCTCGCTTTCATCGAATGCTTGGTTTTGAGACCTCTTGAAGGTCTTTTGAAACCTCCTACTGTTTCTCAGTTCTCAAAATTTACATTTCTCTGTCAGAAATAGAATTGTCTTATGATCTTTGGGAAGCCTTGTATTTATCTTTTCTCTACACTTAGAGAGTACCTTGAGTTTTTTTCATTTTTCTTAGCTTGATCAGAAAAGTATGGGGGAAAAGTCTTAGTTTCTACATTGCTAAATCCAACCTCCAAACCTTAGATGCTTTTCAATTAGGAGAAAGCAGCCAATAAACAACAGAGTTTCCAGGTAGTGAAGTGGTAAAGAATCTGCCTGCTAATGCAGGAGACCCAAGAGCTGGGAGTTTGATCCCTGGGTCAGGAAGAGCCCCTGGAGGAGGGAGGGCATGGCAATCCACCCCAGTACTCTTGCCTGGAGAATCCCCTGGACAGAGGAGCATGGCAGGCTACAGTCCATGGGGTCAGAAAAGTGGGACGCAACTGAGCACACTCAAACACACAGCCAGAAAACATGCCTGACTCATCCCTTTTACTTTCCCTCTCCCCACAGGATCAATACTTGATTTGCATTGCAGCATCTTTTATAATTCTATATCTTTAAAATAAACTTTGATCATTACTTTGGGACTACATCTTTTATTCTCTGAATGTTTAAAAACACATGCTAAACAAAGTATAGCAAACATTTTACACGAATCACCTGATATCCCATGGATATAAGCAGCTTCTGATGTTCTGGAGATGTCTGAGAGGCTGGGTTTTCAGGTAAAGCAGTGTGGCTGCTCTGGAGGACTAGAGACCCAGAAGATGTAACTGGGAATGAATTAGCAAGCCCTTCTAGGATTTTCAGATAACAGGACGAGATGTGGCTCTGGGAAGGGCAGTGAGAGCACTTTTGAAGGGAATGGTGTTGAAAAAGGGTTTCCCAGCAGGAGGAAGGTGATCCTGATGAGATATGGTGAGAACCACAGGGTTAGAAGTGTAGCATCTGGACTAAAGAAGAAGAGGTATGAGCTACAGAAAGCACATGTTGTGTTTGGTTAACTAACTGAACACGGAATGCCAAAAACAGTAAGAAGCTGAACATTTCTCATTACTTGAAAGATAATCCATTACTCGCTTTGGTAGGGTACAGGAAATGGAGGATGAATTGATAAAGCTTTGTAGTTTTCGGGGTTAGTTGATATTTGCACACTCATTTCAGACAGTGCATCAAACGTGACTGATTTTCTGGGGAAATTTATGTATCTGAGAGAAAAGAGTTTCTAATTAGGGTCGGTTTACGATGCAAAGACCATTCAGGAACTCTGTCATGTGTCCTAAATTATTTGAAAAGCTGTTGACATTAATCAAATTAATTATATAGAGCTAGCCTTTAGATTCTTAGAATATTTTTAAACACACACACACACAAAATGTTTCTCTTTGTTCTTTAAAAAGTCTATTTTTTTAAAACATGGTCATATCTACTGAGTTTTTTTCTCTTCAAAATCCTGTGTATAGAACAATCACTGATGGCTTACAATAAATCATTTCCAACTTCACTCTCTTCTTAGGCAACATTATCCAAACCTGTGGTTTAAAAAATGATTTAGATACCAACAGCTCCTAAAGTTATTTCTCCATCTCTAATCTCTCTCCTGAACTCCAGACTCAAATATCTGCCTCCTCTTACACATCTCTATTGGGAGATCTAAGAGGCATAGCAATCTAACAGGACCAAAGCAGAATTCCTATCTGTTTCTCCTTCTTCAACTTGCTTCTTCCTAATTTTTCTCAATTGATAATGCCAGGATCCACTTGGTTGCTCAAAAATCTACAGTCATTTTTGGTTCTTCTTTTTTTCTCTCATTCTTAATATTGACTAATGCATTGAGTTTACTCTATCTAAACATTCTTGATGACTCTTCCCACTTTTCTTCATCTCCTTAGCTGTTATTCTGGACAATCTTCCCTTTCAGTACTGAATCCAGAGTAACAGTAGCCAGAGTAATCTTTGAATCATATTTGTTCAAATCAAATTATATCTGTTTATCTCTCTCACACTTAGAATATAAGCCTATGTGAACCTGCAGCCATTTGTCTCTCTGGCTTTAACTGATCATTGTCCATGCTTACCTGATGCTACACTGGATTGTGTTATGCTTCTTAGAAAGTCCAGTGTTGTTCATTCTTCAAGGACTTGCATGTTTATCAGCCTGGACTGTCCTCTTTCTAAAGCATCATATGTCTGGATCTTTTTAGCTTTCCAGTTCTTATCTTAAATCTTGCTTCTTCAGTTTAGTCTTACCTAATCCTCTGTCACAGTCAGAGTCTACCCAGGAAAATGAAACTACTCCTAAATATTTTAAAACAGGACATTTACACACAGTATTGTTTACATATACAGTAAACAATATGTGGTGGAAGAGCTGAGAAAACAAATAAAAGATGGAAAAGCAACCCAGAGCTTGGCAACATCAGAAAGCTACTACCAACCCTAGGTTGGAGGGACAAAAAGAGGAGGTAGTTTACTGAAGTCCAGGAGCACAGAAGAGGCTAGAACCACGTGACTGACAAGAGCCAGGGAGGAGATGTAGTCTCTGATGAAGACATAACCTGAGGCAGGGAGAGAGGGACAAAACACCCTGGTTTCTCCCTTCTTGCAATGCTCCAATCTCAGTGATTCCGTTGATTAAACCTAGCCATATGTTAGCTGACATAGGGGTCTATAGAATGTAACCTGTAAGGTCAGCTCTACTCAGGTACTGAGCAAAGTAGGACAGAGGGAGAAATTAATCTGAACGGAATCAGATGAGAGATGGTTATATCATCCATCTTAAAGTAGTTACCTTTGCCCAGACACATCCTAACCCATCATTCATTTTTCATCAGAGCATATACTCATTCTCAAAGTTTCTTATTTGTTCATTTTCTGTCATTTGTCTTTCTTTAGTTCACATCCAACCCAGCATCTGGCATATTTTATGTGCTCAAAAATGAATACAGGGAGGAGGAATTTTTCTCTATAAGTTTGCAGAAGGAAAGTTACATAAGGAAGTCCTCTAGTAACTTTCCAAATTTGTGCACAATGTAACTAGAAATCAAAGCTGCGTTTTTCATTAAATCAGTAGATATACATTCCTTAACTTAACTTTCTTAACTGTGAAGGATGGTGCTATATATTTTGGGAGAGATAATTATAATGCTTTTAAAAATAAATACTTGTTGATTCATTTTTAGAGTTTAGTTTTTATCAGCTTTCTTCTTTAAGGAAAACTATATGGTATAATATGCTTTTAAATACTGTAGAATGTTTGTCAGTTCAGTTCAGTTGTTCAGTTGTGTCCAGCTCTTTGCGACACCATGAATCACAGCACGCCAGGCCTCCCTGTCCATCACCAACTCCCGGAGTTCACTCAGACTCACCTCCATTGAGTCAGTGATGCCATTCAGCCATCTCATCCTCTGTTGTCCCCTTCTTCTCCTGCTCCCAATCCCTCACAGCATCAGGGTCTTTTCCAACTCTTCTCATGAGGTGGCCAAAGTACTGGAGTTTCAGCTTTAGCATCAGTCCTTCCAATGAACACCCAGGACTGATCTCCTTTAGGATAGACTGGTTGGACCTCCTTGCAGTCCAAGGGACTCTCAAGAGTCTTCTCCAACACCACAGTTCAAAAGCATCAATTCTTTGGTGCTCAGCTTTCTTTGCAGTCTAACTCTCACATCCATACATGACCACTGGAAAAACCATAGCCTTGACTAGATGGACCTTTGTTGGCAAAGTAATGTCTCTGCTTTTGAATATGCTATCTAGGCTGCTCATAACTTCCCTTCCAAGGAATAAGCGTCTTTAATTTCATGGCTGCAATCACCATCTGCAGTGATTTTGGAGCCCCCAAAATAAAATCTGACACTGTTTTCACTGTTTCCCCATCTATTTCCCATGAAGTGATGGGACCAGATGTCATGATCTTTGTTTCCTGAATGTTGAGCTTTAAGCCAACTTTTTCACTCTCCTCTTTCATTTTCATAAAAAGGCTTTTTAGTTCTTATTCACTTTCTACCATAAGGGTGGTGTCATCTGCATATCTGAAGTTATTGAGATTTCTCCCAGCAATCTTGATTCCAGCTTGTGCTTCCTCCAGCCCAACATTTCTCATGATGTACTCTGCATATAAGTTAAATAAGCAGGGTGACAATATACAGCCTTGATGTAGTCCTTTTCCTATTTGGAACCAGTCTGTTGTTCCATGTTCAGTTCTAACTGTTGCTTCCTGACCTGCATATAGATTTCTCCAAGAGGCAGGTCAGGTGGTCTGGTATTCTCATCTCTTGAAGAATTTTTTAGTTTCTTGTGATTCACACAGTCAAAGGCTTTGGCATAGTCAATAAAGCAGAAATAGATGTTTTTCTGGAACTCTCTTGCTTTTTCCATGATCCAGTGGATGTTGGCAATTTGATCTCTGGTTCCTCTGCCTTTTCTAAAACCAGCTTGAGAATGTTTTTGGTTACAGGTAAATATTTATAAAATCAAGAAACTGTAAGACTTAAAAGAATATAAAAATTTCTGAGTTTCTCCTTTTTCTTCAAATTATCGATTCCTATAGTCAGTTCAATCACTCAGTCATGTCTGACTCTTTGTGATCCCATGGACTGCAGCATGCCAGGCTTTCCTCTGCATAACTAACTCCCAGAATCTGCTCAAACTCATGCCCATTAAGTTGGTGATGCCATCCAACCATCTCATCTTCTGTCGCCCCCTTCTCCTCCCACCTCCAATCTTTCCCAGCATCAGGGTCTTTTTCAGTGAGTCAGTTCTTCGCATGAGGTGGCCAAAATATTGAAGTTTCAGCTTCAGCATCAGTCCTTCCAATGAACATTTAGGATTGATTTCCTTTAGGATAGACTGGTTGGATCTCCTTGCAGTCCAAGGGGCTCTCAAGAGTCTTCTCCAACACTACAGTTCCAAAGCATCAATTCTTCAGCACTCAGGTCTCTTTATAATTCAACTCTCACATTCATACATTACTACTGCAAAAGCCATAGCTTTGACTAGACGGACCTTTGCTGGCAAAGTAATGGCTCTGCTTTTGATTATGCTGTCTAGGTTTGTCATAGCTTTTCTTCCAAGGAGCAAATGTCTTTTGATTTCATGCCTGTAGTCACCATCTGCAGTGATTTTGGAGCCCCCAAAATAAAGTCTGTCACTGTTTCCATTGTTTCTTCATCTATTTGCTATGAAGTGATGGAACTAGGTGCTATGAACTTAGTTTTCTGAATGTTGAGTTTTAAGTCAACTTTTTCACTCTCCTCTTTAACGTTCATCAAGAAGCTCTTTAGTCCTTCTTCACTTTCTGCCATAAGCGTGGTGTCATCTGCATATCTGAGGTGATTGATATTTCTCCCAGAAATCGTGATTCCAGCTTGTGCTTCATCCAGCCTGGCATTTCTTCTGGTGTACTCTGCAACTGGGAGGAGCCACCCACGCCGGAGGCCAGGGCTGGCGGCAGGGAGGAGCAA
Organism: Nanger dama; assembly: GCA_917880005.1. Lineage (NCBI taxonomy): Eukaryota > Metazoa > Chordata > Mammalia > Artiodactyla > Bovidae > Nanger > Nanger dama. Next base: position 4,490,907 of record CAKJTW010000040.1, read on the forward strand.
CCCAAGGATCGGTGGCTGCGCAGGTGCAGGAGGGCCTAGGGGAGCTATCTCACGTTGAAGGTCAGGAATAGTGGCGGTAAGGAGATAGCCCTAGTCCAAGGTAAGGAGCAGCAGCTGTGCTTTGCTGGAGCAGCCGTGAAGAGATACCCCACGCCCAAGGTAAGAGAAACCCAAGTAAGATGGTAGGTGTTACAAGAGGGCATCAGAAGGCAGACACACTGAAACCATACTCACAGAAAACTAGTCAATCTAATCACACTAGGACCACAACCTTGTCTAACTCAATGAAAGCAAGCCATGCCTGCGGGGCAACCCAAGATGGGCGGGTCATGGTGGAGAGGGCTGACAGAACGGTCCACTGGAGAAGGGAATGGCAAGCCACTTCAGTATTCTTACCTTGAGAGCCCCATGAACAGTATGAAGAGGCAAAATGATAGGATACCAAAAGACTCTGATTATGGGAGGGATTGGGGGCAGGAGGAGAAGGGGACGACAGAGGATGAGATGGCTGGATGGCATCACGGGCTCTATGGACGTGAATCTGAGTGAACTCTGGGAGATGATAATGAACAGGGAGACCTGGTGTGCTGTGATTCATAGGGTTGCAAAGAGTCGGACACGACTGAGCAACTGAACTGAACTGAACTGAACTCTGCATATAAGTCTATTTCTTCAGTTAATAATAAATACGTACTTCCATGCTGCTTATAACACCTTCAGCTCAAAGATCGCAGAGCGACTCCAGACACAAAGTTACTGCTCTCCTATTTTTCATTGAGAAACATGATATTTAGGGATACCAAGCCTTTTTTCTCAGAATTACAGCATCAGAGGATGAAAAGACCCTTACCAAGATAATCAAATCCACTCTCTTTGCTTCTAAAGTATGCATTGAATTATTGAGCTAAAACAAGATTATATCTAAATCCTCATTGGTTAGCAAGGGCTCTTGGGGAAGGAGATTGTAAATGATCCCATTTTAATAGCACTTACCGTGCATAAATGTTTCCTGATATATTCTATATCCCTCACACTATAATTTAAGCCTATTTGGTCTCACTCCTTCCTGACCTCCCATAATACTCTCAATTTTGAATGGCTTTTAAATTTTTTCATACACAAAAATCTCATCTCTATAACAAGATCATCAAAACAATTCCTTTGCTTGACATTGGTTCAGTTTGCCCCAGAGTGCAGGTTCAAGTATGTGTCCAGCTAGCTGATGGACTGTAGTGTTAGAATCTATTTCGAGTAGAGAAAGTAAGTGAGTGAGTGATGCTCACATGATATTGGGGCATAAGGAGATGTAATAATAACAATAATAACAACATGAAGAAGAAGCAGCAGAAGAAAAGTTAATCTCTACTGAGTTCTTGTTATGTATCAAACAATCTTCTGAGCCCTTTTACATATTTTAACTTGGTTAATTTTCACAAAGACTCTGTGGGTTGGCATTATTATTAGCCTATCCTAAAAAAGAAAGCTGATGTACAGAAATGTTAAATGTCCAGGAAAATGTGGTTGATAAGTTGCAGTGCTGACGTTCTAGAACCCATGTTCCTAACCTCTAAACTACAGCTTTTGTGGGGGAGGGGACAGGGACTTTAATAGGAAGTGTCCAGGAAATGGCATATGGTGGTTCTGGTTTCAGTTCTCACTACAAGAAGAAGTGACTGTTGCTTGCGACAGCAGACAGAAGACCACTGCTCTCCCGAAGGAAACACAGCTGCCGGGGAGAAGACATACAGACACAGAATATAGTGCAGCAAAGCCATGGTCAGCATTTGAGCGAGCAGAACTTTATGAAGAATTTCATCAATAAAGAGTAGCTTTGGCATGAATAGTGACCTTGACTAAGAAATAAGGGCCCGGCAGAAGAAAGGAATGAAGGTTCCAGCCCAAACCAGACATCACATTGTGCAAATAAATGCATACACACAGAAAAGCATCAGACAAGATCTGATCTGTTTCCATAGCCCTTAGCCATGTAGACAAGTCTTATGACTAGTTGCTTAGTAGAACACGTTGACTGCCTTCTATACATCATCATTTATAGTAAAAAAACTAAAGTCCATAAGATTCTTATTTAAGAGTGTGTGTGCTATCATTTTAGGTAAATTTTTTTCATCATCTAACAAAAGCTCCAAGTCAAAAGAGTCATTGTTTATATTGCTAGATATGAGTTCCTGATTGGAAGAGTAGAATGAACACATATTCTAACTTCAGAATTCTTTCATTGTTAACAAGATTTCCATGCTACCTGCTACAGATATACAATATATGTTAGTATTATCACCTGGTGTTAAGTTTGAAATGGAAGTTTCACCAATTTCCCCAACTAATTAAACAAACATACATGTACATACACATATATAACCACACACGCATGTATAACCATACATACATACAAGCATACACTATATAGCCATACATTTTCCTCCAACACACTGACCTTTCTCATTCTTATCTCCTCAGTTGACTGTCAAACTCTTCCCATGATCCTGTCCCACTATAATGAATAGATATTATTTTTCAATGTTTCCATTATTTTCTGCAGATGCAAAATGATGCTAAGTCATCCACACCCCTTCAGCTTGCTCTTGTTGCTTTGGCCAGGAATGACCTTCCAATTTCCAGATTTATGCAAATCCAGTTACTCTTTAAGGCCCAAGTCAAAATTTCTCAAGTGATGTTCTCTATAAACGCCAGTCATTCCCATCTCTGACCTCCTTTGGTATCTCCTGTGAGTGCCACTTTGGTAATCAGTCAAATGGCAGTCTGCACATTGCTCTGTTTCATGTATGTAAGACTTGTCTGACAAATCAATCATACACTTATTGGACTTAGGAACTGACTCTTAAACTTCTTGCCCTTGCACATGTCCTGGGACAATGGCAGATACATAGCTGACTCTCAATGCATAATTGTTGGAGGTAAAATGAATTGAAAGTACTAAATTGTTCTTTTTCAGACTAACTGACGTCAATAAGTAAAGTATTTTTGAAGGACTGTTTCTCCACTGTGTTCCAGAAGGACCTGTGGGGCATGCTATATATCAAAAGAGTCAGAGTTCCCTTTAAATCCACTGCATGTTCAATAAGACCAATTGAGTATGTCCTCTTCTTTCCACATGTTTTTTAATCTGGGTAATTTATGCACCTATAATGTTGGACAAAAAAGCACTTCACTGGAAAAGAAATAGAGGGGGACAGTCTGCTTATTATGGAAGCATGCAATCATTTGAGGATAAACATTTTTATGACATTTCTATAGCCGAATATTCCCACATGGAGTTAATGCTTAAGTCATGAAAGTTTGAGTCTGCTATGTTCAGAAATTGGTGCAATTCTGTTTTATTGGCATTGGTATTTGTGCAGGCAGCCTGAATGGATTAATGAGAAATAATGAGCATGAAATATAAGATCTACCCAATGGGTTAAACTCAGTGATCATAGGCCACAATGGTATTTCCCAACCTCAAACATGCTAATCCACTTTGAGAACTATAGTACCTGTGAGTCCATCAACTATGCAGTTACCTGAAACATTTTTCAACTAATGTGTTCTTTTAGTCTCCTAAATCACCTCCTCATGTGATAAGTTTAGTAATACTAATATAGTCAGCAGATAACATTTAGGAAATACAACAGACCTATAATTATCTCTGTTAAAATCTTTGCAACAACCTTGTGTAGAGGGTACACTTACTACAGTCTATTAGTCATTCTTTGGACTTTATCTTTTCTTTCCTCAGTTTTCAGTGTTTTGAGTGAAATTTTAGGAGATGGTCTCTAACCCTCAGTGATACATTATTTCATTTGCATGTCTATGGCCATTTTTCAGTCCTTTATGTGCTTCTTAAAAAGGCAGGCTAAAAGGAGAATGATGTTAAAATCACATTTAGAGAGAGATGTTGTTTATCATTGTATGGGAAAGTATAAGGACTCTTAAAACTATTTTTCACATATTCAACACTGTGCTGGCTCCCTCAACCTCTACTTTGTATTAGTTTAAGATGTACAACATAATTATTTGACATATGTATATAGTGTGACATGATCACCACAGTAAGTTTAGTTAACATCAATCACTACACGTAGTTACACACTGATTTTTTTTCTTGTGGCTTTTAAAAAATTCAAGACACACACTTACCAGTGACCTTAAGGAGCAGTGACTACCACAACCTAGTCTAAAATAAGTGCTCACTAATTATATGTGAAACAAGAAAGAATGAGGTAAATAAATATTTTCTGTTTCCTTTGCTTGAGCCCTCCATTATTCATTCACAACCATTCATTCCATAATTGTAACTGAATCCATGAGACTCTAGCCCCCAGGCCTCACATTATTTCTGAACTCAGTGAATGACACACCATCTTTTCAGTTTTTCAAACCAGAAATCCAGGGGCCTTCCTTGATACCTCTCCTTTCTTTGTCTCTTTGTCCTTCTATGGTTTTGCTTTTTAGATTTCTCTTAAATCATTCCACTTACCCACAAACCAGCTTTCTAGATAGCCCACTCACATCTCCTTCTTCTTCCTCTCCATCCCAATTCAACAGGTAGAAAATCTATTTTAAAAACAAATCTGATTGTGTTTCCCTTCCCACTGGCTTAAAGTACTCAGTAGTCTCCCTTTGACCTTAAGATAAAGCGAAACCTCTCAGTTCGTCTTAGAACTCCCTCCGTTGCTTAGGTTCCTATTCCATCTTGCATGGATGACTCTATTCTCTCTTTATGACAACCACCCCAGCCTGCTTGCCTTTCTTCATATGTGTCATGCTTCCTCCCTTGCACATGAATTCCCTGCACAGTCTTCCCTCCTTTCTTCACTCTCATCCTTCAGAAGTTAGTTTTATTTAAGGTCCTCTTCCTTGACAACTCTGACTATGTCATATCCTCCTACAATCATTCATTCATTCATTCATTCAAATAATTCAAGAAATATCTATTGAGCAACTTCTCTGTGCCAGGCTCTGTGCCAAGGGCTGCAGTACAACAGGAAGCAAGGCACGTGTGGTTCTTAATCTTGCTGTCCAAATAGAAATCAGAGCCCAAGTCTGTCTTCTTTCACAGGACTTATTGCAAGCACAATTTAACGCCTATTTTTATTATTAGGCTTGCATCTGTTTCCTGTGTAGACTGTAGTCTCCATGCTGGCAAGAATTTTTCCCCACTGGTTTGTTTCTAGAATCCAGCACCTTACTTGAAATATAATATGCACTCAATGAATATATATTGGTTGAAATAATTTTAGAGATGTAAATCTAAATACATTAAAATGTGTCTACCACATATATACTTCCTAAATCTTAAAATATTTATTTTTTTCTTAGTCTTGTCATTTCATAAATTGTGGTTTTATGTCAGTCACATTTTTATTAATTTATTTTTGTTTATTTCATTAATTTAATTTTGTATTAAATTATTTTGGAATGATTATCACTCACTGATCAAAGATAAGTCATTTCTATCTATAATCTCCCCAGATATTAAATGATAATATCTTTGGGAAAAGAGAGTGGAAGTATCTGGGAACTTTATTTCCAGGGTAGCAGTACCCATTGGGGGCTTCCCTGGTGGCTCAGATGGTAAAGAATCTATCTGCAATGCAGGAGATTCAAGTTCAGTTCCTGGTTTGGGAAGATGCCCTGGAGAAGAGAATGGCTATGCACTCCAATATACTTGTCTGGAAAATCCCATGGACAGAGGAGCCTGGTAGGCTACAGCGGGGTTGCAAAGAATTGGAGACAAATGAGTGACTAACTCTACTATGGGTACCCACTGAGTTTTCTATTTTTCAGCCTTATTTAGAATTTCTTATTCATATCTAAACACTACTTCCAATTTCATACTGATTGAAATTCTAAAACAAATTTCACAATGACTTTCAAAATCTAAAGATATTATATACACTTGTTACTTCCTTTCATTTCTTGCAAAAACAGTATTTCTCATTTTGTGTTCTAAGGGTGCCATGGTCAAATAGTACTGGCTTAAACACAGCAGAACACATTTTCGCTACAGCATTTTATAGAGCCCCAGACCAGTTATTTTGCACTGTAAATTCCCAAATGTGCGTGTGTGGCAAGGGCTGAAGGGAGTGTAGTATTACATATTCAGAACACCAGCTTTTTCAAAAACATTTGAGAACTGGACTCCTCTTTCCAAGAGTTCTTGTTCAGAGTCTTTGGGAAATGCTACTTTTAATGCAGCATGATTCTAGATGTGGGATAAATGTTGGCAGATCACTCTTTTGATTATCATTAAAATAAATGAACTTTTGCAGTTTTCTCTGAAAGTCAACTGACTCGTGAAAGAACATGTGTCCAATTCCACCCACCAAATGGTTATTGAACATCTTTTGTCTGATCATTTAGTATCGGCAGTTCTCTTGACCAAGAAGATCACAGTGACATGCCTGCTTCTGTGGATGCAGAAGAGAATATTTGGGGGACTGAGTCCTTACTATGTTACAGCCTGCTGCAATGCCAACACATAGCACTCCTACATGTGGAAGTTCTTATTCTCTGTGATAAGACATGGGATGCTCAGGTCATACAGTTAGCAGAAAGGAGAGCTGAAAATCAAACCAAGGCCTCCTTGCTTCTAAGCCTGGTGGTCTCTCTTTCTTGGCCATAGCATCCTGACTTATGTACAATTTCTTATGAGAAGTTCACTAAAAATAACGTGAATACTGTATAAATAAATGAGTCCTAAGGAAAACATCAGGGCTGTTTTCCTGTTTCCAACAGATGGTATTCTTCCCCTTCCCTAGGCTGTGTTTTTGCCCAGAATTTGAAGAGTGTTTTGAAGAAATATGTTGCTAGCAAACGTCTCCACTGCTCTGTCTCCTTTAAGTAAATTGTGAAATTTCCATTAATGCAGAAGTAGAACTACTTCTCAGCAGAAATTCTTAGCTTGTGTTTGTGGTTTAGGTTGGTGGCAGATGTGATTTCCTTCATAAAATCTTAAAGCTGGAAGGAAGTGAAAAGATTGTCATAAGGTCCCACTCGTGTACAACCAGAACAGTTGAAACCTGGAAAGAGTTAACGATTTGTCCAGAATCACATAGGAAATAATAATACAAGTAAACATTAATGAAGATGCCAGGATCATTATTTTTGTATACTGAGAATATACCATTATAAGGCATGTATTATATAGTATATATTACCCCTATTTTCAGATGGGGTATCTGAGGCTCAGATAGGTTACATGACTTATCCAAGGACATGCAGTTAATAGGTGGTAGAACTTCAGCTGAAACTGTCAGTCTGACTCTAAGGATGAGGCCCTTTCTGCCACACTGGTCCCAGTCTCTGCACTGCGGGCTCATCAAGATAAGCAATAAGGAGTGATTCAGTCTAATCTCACTCAACCTCAAATCAAATGAAAAATTTGAAGGGCCCAAGAAAGTCTTAAAATCACACCATTTACATGAGGTATTACTGAAGAAAAATGGACCTGGATTAAAAAAAATGATGTCAGAGGTCAGTGATCCAAAGAAGGGCATTTGCTTTCCATACTCATCATTAATTGGATGGATTCATTTCAGCAGTAGAGCCACAGCTTGACATCATTTTGAACTTTCTTTTACGTAGTTATTGTTGTAACCTGCTGTATTTTTTTTTTTTTTGCATGACCTCATTAGAGGTTTGAGAGCAGGGTTAATTTTTCTCATTTTCCTTTGAGAGCAGGTTTAATTTTTTCCAATGTTTGGACCTCAACTTTGTGAATAAGTGATAATGGTCAATATCATATGATGAGACCAGTTTTCTTGAGTAACTTGATCTACAGACTCAGAAGGTTTTAACTAAAGTTAAGCTTGATCCTTTGAATCAACAGCAATGCTAGTGGAATCTAAGACTCAGATCTGCATGGACTTTGAGAGAGTTTATAGACAGCTTATATGTGCTATATGAAAACAAAATAATTGAAATCAGATACATATAAATAAACAAATTCTTTATTATTTTTAATTTCAAGTAAATGTAAGATTATGATGATTATATTTTTTTAATTTTTTTGTTTGTTTAATTGGTTTCTTCTTTTGAAATTTTACCTACGTTTGAAAAGCCCAGCTGTATCCTACTTGGTTCAAGACAACATCCTACCAAGAAGAACCTCTGAACCATTACCACATTTGCTCTCTGTTCCAATTTCTTAGAATCGAGTCAAATACTACATGGCATTTTTATATCACTTTTCATGGTGTCTGTCTTACCTTCCTACAAAGACTATAATATTAATACTTTTAAGGAAAAAAGCAATTCAGTTTTAAAGTTCCTTTGTTTTCTTGTTTTGTTTTGATTTGCCCTGTGGTAGACGCATGGTAAAATGAATGTTTTTAAGATGCATCACTTCCTTGTTTTTGTGTGTCTGCTCTCTGGGTATAAACTGAATTCCTGGGAGATTATCCATGTTCAATATCTTCTTCCCTTTGATCTTTCTCACTCTGATTTCAGTTTTCCCTGAAAAGTTCCATTTGCTAACATTTCTTTCTTTTTATTAATGTGAGGAAACTGGAATGACTATGGTTATATTGAGTGGTTGACTGAAGTATAAAGTTGAGCTATGTTCAGATGTTTTTGGTCAATGGACACAGACTTCATCACTAATTTAAGCCCAATCTTCTACAGAAAGTCTGCATATTCAAATCTGGAAAGTTTTCTGAGATAAAAAAATCTTCTTTTCTACTAGATTAAGAGGCAAGCTTTCTTGAATTTATGGCCTCAGGACTGTCTGCCACACGGTCTGTTTCTGCTGTTTGATTAAGACAGAGGTCAAATCAAAGGTATTTGTTGAAGTGTGTTTATAAAACACCTACTTTCTGCCCATCATTTGTAGGTACTCTCTTTTCAGCAGTACTAGGTTGATTCATAGTTATAATTTCATTCTGAGAGAGCCTCAGAACAGAGCAAGGCAACATGAGTGAGTACCCAAATCTCATAGTTTAAAATCCATCAGCTCCAGGAAGAGGGAGTCAACAGTGAGAGGGAAGTGGACTTTTCTGCCGGTGGATAAGCCTTCTCACTGCAAAGGAAGTGTGCTTGGTTATAGAAGACTGGGGAAAAATACAGAGAGGCTGTCTTTCTACTTTTTCCTTAATAGATAAAAAGTAAATTGCAAGGCCTAGGACACCACAAATAATAAACTGTTGCTGGCCAGTGGCAAGAGACACATTTGGAAATCAGGAAGCCAACCTTCTGTTCCAGCAGCGGTGTCAGTGAAGGACACTCCAGCGCTGGAAGTCCTTTGGGAGAGCAGAGAAGTCTGTAATGCTTGCTAATAGGAAACTTTCTGAAGAGTGAGTCTCGGGGAAGAGACTAGAAAAGTGAGGTGATATATTATAGGAGAGATCTATAATGAAACTCAGTTTTTAGAAACCTGATATCTTTGTTTTTATTCCTGGTTCACCATAAAAACATGCATGAGTGTTCACAGAATATATCTAGCAAGGAATTCCAAAAAGCCAACACACAGATTTATAAGATCAGTCTTTATCAAAGCAGGCTTACTACCTCGTAAAAAGTTGACAGAGAAAAACCATCTGGAAAGTTAAACTGGAGTTGTGTTGTATCAAGCTAAGTCACCCCTTCATGGATCATAGCCTTGTTGCGGTGGAGGGGCTTACGTAACTCAATGGAGCTATGAGCCATGCCACGCAGGGCCACCCAAGACAGATGGGTCATAGTGGAGAGTTCTGTCAAAAGGTAGTCCACTGGAAGAGGGAATGGGAAACCACTCCAGTATTCTTGCTGAGAGAACTCCATGAACAGAATGTAAAGGTAAAAGATACAACACCAGAAGACAAGCCCCCAGGTAGGAAGGTGTCCAATAGGCTACTGCAAAAGTGAAGAGAGCAATTACTAATAGCTGCAAAAAGAATGAACTAAAGAGACTCTTGATGAGAGTGAAAGAGGAGAGTGAAAAAGTTGTCTTAAAACTCAACATTAAAAAAAAATAAGATTGGGCTTCCCCAAGGGCTCAGTGGTAAAGAATCCTCTTGCCAATGCAAGAGACATGGGTTTGATCCCCAATCTAGGAAGATCCCACATTCCATGGAGAAACTAAGCCCACTCACCACAGCTATTAAACCAATGCTCTAGGGCCTGAAAGCCTCAGCTAGAGAGCTCATGTGCTGCAACTACTGAAGCCCATGTGCCTACAGCCCGTGCTCCACCACAATAGAAGCCACTGCAGGGAAAAGCCTGTGCACCTCAACTAGAGGGCAGTCCCCGCTTGCTGCAGCTAGAGAAAAGTCTGCATAGCAAAAAGACCCAGAATAGTCAAAAATAAATAAAAAAATAAATAAAGGAAAATTATTAAACAAACAAAACTAAGATCATGGCATTTGGTCCATCACTTCATGGCAAATAGACTGAGGAAAATGTGGAAGCAATGACAGACTTTATTTTCTTGGGCTCCAAAATCACTGCAGATGGTGATCGTAGCCAAGAAATTAAAAGACGCTTGCTCCTTGGAAGAAAAGCCATGACAAACCTAGACAGCGTATTAAAAACCAGAGACATTACTTTGCTGACAAAAGTCCGTCTAGTCAAAGCTTTGGTTTTTCCAATAGTCATGTACAGATGTGAGAGTTGGACAATAAAGACTGAGTACCCGAAGAATTGATGCTCTCAAACTGTGGTGCTGGAGAAGACTCTTGGACAGCAAGGAGATCAAACCAGTCAATTCTGAAGGAAATCAACCCTGAATATTCTATTGGAAAGACTGATGCTGAAGGTGAAGCTCTAATACTTTGGCTATCTGATTTGAAAAGTCAGCTCATTGGAAAAGACCCTGATGCTAGGATAGATTGGAGGTAAAAGGAGAAGGGGGCAGCAGAGGATGAGATGGTTAGATAACATCACCAACTCAGTGGACATGAATCTGAGCAAACTCCTGGAGATAGAGAAGGACAGGGAAGCCTGGCACGCTGCAGTCCATGGGGTCCGAAAGAGTCCAACATGACTTAGTGACTAAACAACAGCAACAACAATCAAAGTGAAGGTGTTATTCTCAGTAAGACTGAAAATAGTCTGACCCAAATGGCACAACTTAGCAGAGGATTCATTTTAGCAAATCAAAACATGAAGTATCAGAATTGTTCCAGAGTTTGGATGGTACAGTGAAGAGATTTCTCATAAAGTATCCTTAAAATACAGACTTCTGCCCCTTATCACCATATTATCAAACCCCTCCTTCACCAACGCCCATCCTTGATTCAGTCCTTCTGTATTTAGGAATCTGTTTTCAAAAACATTTAAACAGCCATGTTTGGGAACCAATGGTCACGGCAACAAACCAATCAGGATAATTTCTGCTGGTGGGATTCCATTCTGAATGCATGTTGAGCTACTTGGGGGCACTTTTAATGATACCAATGTTGGAGATTTCTCTTCCAGAGATTCTGGTTTAACTTCTCTGAAAAGCAAATTTCTTGAAGCCCTTCAGTTAAACCTAATACACAGCCAGGGTGGTGAACCACTGACTTAAGCCAAATCAGACCCCAAACTTCTGATTTTGAGACTTTCTGACCAACATTCATTTTATTTTTAAAATAGTGACATCCAGTTTTAAAAAATTTCATACATTATTATTTCTACCTTTGATCAAAATCTCAAACTATTATAAAGCATGCATTTATCTTTTAGCTTTAAAATTAATTTTGCTATTAATGACTTTTCTTGGGATATCGCTTGGCTGCAGTAGCAGCAGGAGAGGGAGCGTCTGTGACACAGGAGTTTCCCTCCCAAATGTTTAAATTTCTCCTGCAAATCCCATATACATTTGTTCAGAGAATGTACCTGCCAAAAGATAGACAAGGTGAGGAGATCTATTCAGAATAGACAGAAGATCCCCTACACCCAAAAGGCTGGCCAGGGATAGGAAGACTGAACAGGAATGGCTCAGGCAACAGAGAGTTCTGGAGCGGCAGTACAGGTCTTGCTTGGAGCTGTTGAGCTCCTCCAAGCCAGGCTCTGTTTCTGACTCATTTGACTGAAATCCACTATGCTGCCCCATACACTATCCAAGACACCACAGCCCAATTAAATCTGCATTTAACTTAATCTGCAATTACAGTACAATTATAGTATTTGCATCTTCTGTACTACATCTGAGTCCTGGAATCCTGGGTTCTGCTAACAACCTGACTACCCAACTTCCCATCATTCTATTCTAACATCTATAAGATATTATGGGAAAACCCTAATGAATGTCCTGGCTAACCCAAATTTAGCTTATCTGATTTCACGTTGACTACCTGAAGAGTATAACCCCCTCCTACACCAGTGCCCAGTGGAATAAGAGCCAACATAGTAAAATGGATGTTCTGGACTGTCCCTAGATGGTTTTACCATTCTTTTTAGTTTTTATTTGACTTGTCCAGGTCATGGTAATGACTGGATGAGAGTTTGAAAATGTTAACCATTACATGGTAAAGCCTTTGTAGTTCTGAACTATTTCAGAGTTCGAGAAGAAATTCTTGTCAGAAGCTTGTAAAATGCATGTTGTGAATGAAATAGTTGGAATAGACTTTTTTGACAAACAAAACCTCAAAAAGTGTTTTAGGAAAGGGAGGGTATGGGAAGGGAAGACAATATTCAACCATCCCAAAATAGCTGGTTTTTTACTACAGGAAAAAGATAAGGCGAAGGCAGATTAGTCATATTTCCTTATTTGTTATTGTACCAGAATTATCCAGTGAATTGCAACATCATTTTATATTACTATTGAGACTTCTTAAATGCATCAGATCACCCAGAATGGAGTGGAAGAAAAAAATTACTTAAAGCACAACTTTTAAAAACAGTGAGTGACTCAGGTCGGTAATTTGTAACCTTTTTTTTTTTTTTTCTTTTTGGCAACAAGTCCAGCCTTGTTATTTTAAGATATCTGGCTCACTCCAAAGCTGCAGAGCTGACAATGAAACCAGCGTTTGGCCATCTTAGCTTGCTTTCATCTTCTTTGCTATTCTCATATACAGACAGATTTGTTTTGGATCTTCTTGGCCTATAAGTGGGGCCCTCACTTATTAATATATTCATTCAACATGTATTTATTAATCATCTATCTGTGCCATGTGACACCCTGTGATTTTTCATCTATGATGACATCATCTTCTGCCATAGGAGTGACTCATATACAATGGTGATGTCTCCAGCTTCCATTCTGGTTCTCTATTTGCCTATTAAAGATGCTTACTCCCTGGAAGGAAAGTTATGACCAACCTAAATAGCATATTCACAAGCAGAGACATTACTTTGCCAACAACGGTCTGTCTAGTCAAGGATGTGGTTTTTCCAGTGGTCATGTATATATGTGAGAGTTGGACTGTGAAGAAAGCTGAGCGCTGAAGAATTGGTGCTTTTGAACTGTGGTGTTGGAGAAGACTCTTGAGAGTCCCTTGGACTGCAAGGAGAGCCAACCAGTCCATTCTAAAGGAGATCAGTCCTGGTGTTTTTTGGAAGGAATGATGCTAAAGCTGAAACTCCAATACTTTGGCCAGTTCACGCGAAGAGTTGACTCATTGGAAAAGATCCTGATGCTGGGAGAGATTAGGGGCAGGAGGAGAAGGGGACAACAGAGGACGAGATGGCTGGATGGCATCACTGACTCGATGCACATGAGTTTGGGTGAACTCCGGGAGTTGGTGATGTACAGGGAGGCCTAGCGTGCTGTGATGCATGGGGTCACAAAGAGTCAGACAAGACTGAGCGACTGAACTGAACTGAACACTACATGGCATTGACTTGTGCAAGGCACAGTTCCAAGTGCTTTACATATGTTAACTTCTTGATCCTCCTGAGAACCCCATGAAAAAATACTTCATTTTTTAATCTCTATTTTCCAGTTTGTTGTTCAGATGCTAAATTGTGTCTGATTCTTTGTGACCCCATGGACTGCAGCACACCAGGCTTTCCTGTCCTTCACCATCTCCTGGAGTTTGCCCAAGTTCATGTCCATTGAGTCAGTGTTGCCATCCAACCATCTCATCTTCTGTCACCCCCCTTCTCCTCCTGCCTTCAGTCTTTCTCAGCATAAGAGTCTTTTCTAATGAGTCATCTCTTCATATCAGGTGGCCAAAGTATTGGAGCTTAGCTTCAGCATCAGTCCTTCCAATGAACACCCAGGACTGGTCTCCTTTAGGACAGACTGGTTGGATCTCCTTGCAGTCCAAGGGACTCTCAAGAGTCTTCTCCAGCACCACAATTCAAAAGCATCAATTCTTTGGTGCCCAGCCTTCTTTGTGGTCCACCTCTCACATCTGTACATGACTACTGGAAAAACCATAGCTTTGACTATATGGATGTTTTTCAACAAATTTATGTCTCTGCTTTTTAATACACAGTCTACGTTTCTTATAACTTTTGTTCCAAGGAGCAAGCATCTTTTAATTTCATGGTGCAGTCCCTGTCCGCAGTGATTTTGGAACACAAGAAAATAAAGTGTGTTACCATTTCCACTTTTCCTCCATCTATTAGCCATGAAGTAATGGGACTGGATACCATAATCTTAGATTTTTGAATGTTGGGTCTTAAGCCAGCTTTTCACTTTTCTCTTTCACCTTCTTCAAGAAGCTAGATGTTAAATAATTTAAAAAATATATCTGAGGATAGCACAGCTAGTAAGTAATACAGTTTGGTTTTGAACCTGGGCAGTCCAGCATTAGAGGCTGTATTTTTAACCACTGTGGAATCTCTGACTTCATCTACAAAGCCCTCATTAGTGGAATATCCCTGCTTTGACTTAACCCTTCATGGAAGGGTTTCCACTTGACTCATTCCATTCTGAAGCAGAGCTCAGAAAGAACATTTGAAATGGAAGTCCTGCCCATTGCATACTTTCAGCCTTAGTTACAAAAGCAGTTCTGGTAAATATAGTAATTTTTTTCTAAGCTAGTTTTTTTTTTTTTCAAAGTGTTAATTAGAACATTTGCTTTTTCCAAGAGGCTATATTTTCTGCCTATTAAGACATTGTATATCCTCATCTCAATTAATTCTAAGATGATTTGTTTCTCTAGTGTCAAATGTTTCTTAAATATGAGGTCTTTCTGTGTATTTAATTTTTCTTGGCTAATGTTCAGCATAATCACTTACACATTAAAAGAAGTGAAAGTTTTAATTCAAGGTCAAAGCCTTTGGCACACATTACATTGAGACAGCCCCATTTGTGGCAGAAATGATGTTGTTTAGCTCATAATCCAAAGATGGCACATAGGCCAGTACCAAGAGGCTCATGAGCCATTTGTCATAACCACTCATTTCTTTCCCAATACTTCTTTGACTTCCATGGACCTTCTCTTAGAGTCCCCAAGATCCCTCATCTTCCACTCATGAAATTATACTGATTCACAGTCTCTGTTTTCTATCTTTTATTTTGGGATTTATTGGGATATAAAAGAATGATTGAAAGGTTCTAAATTTAAAAAAGTATACTAAATAGAGAAAGAGTCCCTTTTAACATTTCATAGCAACAAATAGTTTCACTATATCCAGAAAATGGTCACTTAAATCATCTATAATGAGAAAGAAAACATAGACTTTAAACTTAATGAAGGTAACAATGATTGCTTGTGTGGTGTGTGTTTTGGTAGAGAATGTATTTGAAGACTGTAGAAATTCCTGAGATCTTGTTGGGAAATAATAGGATAGCAGGAATTAGGATCTCCCAGATAGCACCCTCACCCCATTACACTCTCACTTTTGATTCTCCATGAGTTGCCAGGGTAATCCTACACACACACACAGACACACAGACACACACAGACACACACAGACACACATCATACACCATGTAAGTATGCTTCAACTCTTTTTCCCTTTCTTTCAGCAAGGTATACCATCTCCTTTCTTTCCAAAGTAGGCAGAGGGGTAGGCATTTAAGTTCAAATGTCAGTCTTACTAAACATATCCCTTTATGTGCTAATTTGATAAAATATCTTCACTTGGAAATATATTATGGTCCACATAGGAAATAAGGAGTTGACATTGTAATCTCACCCTCAATTCATTGATCTCTGGAGGCAAATATGTTGAATAATTCAAAATGGAAAAAATAAATCACTCTGAGAGCTGAGTCATGCAGTTTGTATCATTGATCCAATTAACTGGACGGATGCCAAATTGCCATTTTATTTTTTGCTGTGAATGCCTTTTGGTCGGTATATCTTGTGAAAGTACTTTGTGGTTCCTGGGGTAAAGTCACTCTGTGGTACTATCAGCAGTTTTTCTTTTTCTGACTTAGGATAATAACTTTTGTTTTTACAGTCAACACTTAGAAATTCAGGATAACATAAAATGCTCTAAGCTTATGACCCAATTTTTATAGAACTATCCTGATTTGAAATATTTTATCTTACCATCCCCATAAACCACTGAAGTTCTTAAAAATGTTGTCCTTGGACTTGAATGGACTGAAATTTGAATCACAGCTCTGCCACCCACTAAGCTGTGTGAACTTAGGTAAGATGTATTACCCTTTGAAGCCTCAATCTTTTTCATATGCTCTTCCATTTTAGAGTTTAAGTGAGGATAACATAATTTCATGCATGCAAAGTTCTAGTATAACGGCTGTCTAGAAAATTCTCATAAATATTAGCTTTTATCATTGGTTAATTCAAATATTTTGGGTCATACTGTTTATTCTAGGTTGACTTTTATATCTTGAAATGCTCCCCAAATTACTTTTGAAACCTAACATTTTTTATTTGTAAAATATGATGACTATCTAAAAAGAATGGAGATTATTTTAAACATACAATCACCATATCTGCTTTAAATTAGTATCTTGAACTTTCCTCTCCTCAGTTACAATGAAATGAGCAACTGAGTTGATTTACTTGAGACTTCCATTATTCTTTCTTTGACTATTGATGTTTTATGAAATTGTTAAGTGAAATAGTGCAAGGAAAGAAAAGGTAAATGATTCAAACAGCAAATTGCATGGTTATTTCCTAAATATTTAGATAAGATAGAACATTTTTTCTGAAGTGTTAAAATAAATCCCTGTTTGTTCTAATAGCAATTTTGCAATCTGATGAAAGGTTGGGAAGATTAGCCAATTTTATAGTAGGGGGAACACTGAATATGGAAATTCCCAGAAAACCTTGGCCCAATTAGTCACTGCGTATTAATGCTGCTTTCTACAATCACTGAATCATGTTGTCCATTGGCTGATTCATTCTTTTATTTCTATCAAGCAAATATCTATCAAGCACTTTCTATATGCCAGGCGCTGTTCCAGATGTTAGGGACAGAGAAGTGGGCAAAGTAGACCAAAAGCCCTTCCTTTGTGAAGCTGCTAAAATAAATAATTAAACTGCTTATTATGTTATATATACATATTATAGAGCAAATTAAAACAGGAAAGCAGGATGGAGAGTAGGGTTACAATTTTAATGAGAATGGTGATAAGCAAGGTGATCCCTGATCATATGACACTTGAGTCAAAGCTTGAAAGAGATGAGGGAGAGAGCCATATGGGGAACTGGGAGAACAATACATGCAAAGACTTTCTTTTTTTTTTTTCCCCAGTTCAGTTATTTTTATTCAAGTAAACAAAAACAATTCTACAACCCATTAGCCCCACTAGTATTTCTTTTTTTTTTCACTTTTAAAAAAATTTATTTTTTTAATTACAATACTGTATTTGTTTTGCCATACATTGACATGAATCAGCCGCAGGTGTCCACGATCTCCCAATGCCAAAGCCCCCTCCCACCTCCCCACCCCACATCCTCTCCCTGAATCATCCCGTGCGCCAGCCCCATGCGTCCTGCATCCTGTATTGAACATAGACTGGCGCTTCATTCTTACAAGATAGTATACATGTTTCAATGCCGTTCTCCCAAATCATCCCACCCTCTCCCTCTCCCTCAGAGTCCAAAAGTCCGTTCTATAACTCTGAGTCTCTTTTGTTGTCTCACATAGAGGGTCTTCATTACTATCCTTCTAAATTCCATATATATGTGTCAGTATACTGTACTTTCAGTAGAAGTATGTTAGTTGCTTGGTCGTGTCCAACTCTTTGCAGTCCCATGAACTGTAGCCCATCAAACTCCACCGTCCATGGAATAGAACTAAGTTGCAAGGGCACTTGGAGGTTTCTAAACAGAGGAATGACATGATCCAATTTAAGTTTCATTGGGATCACTCTGTCCTGGGTGGAGAATAGAAACTGGGGACCAAGGACTGAAGCAGGAAACCAGCTAGGAAACTATTGGGATAATCTACTCAAATCTTTAGCAGAGGAAATTGTGAGAAGCGGCAAGGGCCGACAGACTTGGCAGAGTATTCTGTATGCGGTCTGTGAAGGAAAGAGAAGAGCTAAGAAATGACTCCAGGGTTTTTGGCCTGAAAAACTGGAATGGTTGAGTGGACTCCATTATCTCAAAAATGCAGTGTTTTTGGCCCTGAAATAAAGCTGCAAATTCAATCAATGGTAAAATCATTTTATTTGCACTGTACTCATTTGCAATGTGTAAATTTAATTTGAGCAAGGGCTGACATAATATCTACCATTGCTTTTTCTGGAAATAATAGATGGTCTAAAGAAATAAATCACATGAACAAGACTCCAGAAAAGGCTCTTTGGATGAGAGTATGTTTCAAAATTTAGCAAACAGATTTTTAAGCAAGAATATTCTAATGGATCCATCACAGGCTTAAAGATAATGGACAGGGTGGGTCCCAAGTTTGGGTGTTTTTAAAAGTCTCCCTAAGTGATTCCAACCACCAGCCCACTCCTTCCCCTCACCACCCCTTCTCTCTTGTCTGATGAGAACGATTGCATTCTGTGAAGATGATATTTTAAATATGTGCAAAGCAACTTGCAAAGTGCATTTCTTAAAGTGGGTTATCAGGAGCTCTATCTGCATATTGGAATTACAGTGCTCCAAGCTATCAATAACCTCAGATATGCAGATGACACCACCCTTATGGCAGAAAGAGAAGAGGAACTAAAAGCCTCTTGATGAAAGTAAAAGAGGAGAGTGAAAAAGTTGGCTTAAAGCTCAACATTCAGGAAACGAAGATCACGGCATCTAGTCCCATCACTTCATGGGAAATAGATGGGGA
This sequence comes from Nanger dama, assembly GCA_917880005.1. Taxonomy (NCBI): domain Eukaryota; kingdom Metazoa; phylum Chordata; class Mammalia; order Artiodactyla; family Bovidae; genus Nanger; species Nanger dama. Next base: position 4,509,993 of record CAKJTW010000040.1, read on the forward strand.
AACAGTGGAAATAGTGTCAGACTTTTCATTTTCTGCAAAATCACTGCAGATGGTGACTGCAGCCATGAAATTAAAAGACACTTACTCCTTGGAAGAAAAGTTATGACCAACATAGATAGCATATTCAAAAGCAGAGACATTAATTTCCCCAACTAAGGTCCATCTGGTCAAGGCTATGGTTTTTCCAGTAGTCATGTATGGATGTGAGAGTTGGACTGTGAAGAAGGCTGAGCGCTGAAGAATTGATGCTTTTGAATTGTGGTGTTGGAGAAGACTTTTGAGAGTCCTTTGGACTGCAAGGAGATCCAACCAGTCTGTTCTGAAGGAGATCAGTCCTGGGATTTCTTTGGAAGGATTGATGCTAAAGCTGAAACTCCAATACTTTGGCCCCCTCATGCGAAGAGTTGACTCACTGGAAAAGACTCTGATGCTGGGAGGGATTGGAGGCAGGAGAAGAAGGGGACGACAAAGGATGAGATGGCTGGAGGGCATCACTGACTCGATGGACGTGAGTCTGGAGTGAACTCCAGGAGTTGGTGATGGACAGGGAAGGCTGGCGTGCTGTGATTCATGGGATCGCAAAGAGTTGGACACGACTGAGTGATTGAATTGAACTGAACTGGAAGCATCTTTGAAATCATTTTGTTACCATCTGTAGATTTAATGGTGTATGTTGAGGCTGAGAATGTTCACTGGAACTCTGTGCTAAGAAACATTTTGAGGGTGTTTCTGAGGCTAATAGAGAGTCAGCTAATTGAGTTACTTGGCATGCATCACATATCTGCCATCCCAACTTGTTCTAACCTCTCATTTCAGGGAACTTCCCTTGAGCCCCAGAGACAGTTTAGGAGCATTAGTGCTTGGTTCAGCGAAGTCCACATGCTAGGCCATCTATATTACCATAGAAAAGAAATGCTCAGATACACACACAAGCACCTATCTCTAAGAGCCTCTACAGCTCAGAATCCAAACTTTCCACTAATCTAGACAGACCTGAATCACTGAATTCTACTGTATATGAAGGTCCGTTTCCTTGAAAGAGCCTTTCTATTGTTTTTGTTTCTTCCATTCATTTTATTTAAAAAAATTTATGATTAGTCATTTAAGTGAAAACAATGAAATAAAAATTATATTTTATAGACTGCAGTGCATTTACAGCTAAAACTATGATCCACAAAACCAGGCATAAAGAATTTGTGCTTTCTATCTACAGGGCCGTGGAATGTAAAGGAAAGGGCAGAACAGCAGCTGCAAACAATTACTAAGCATTTTCACTGGTCTCGCAAAATGCCATGAATTCATAGCACCCCACCAGAAACCTGGACTGCACTCCTCTGAAATAGCTCTCTGTCATTGGCCAAACACATATCCTGCCTCTCCTTGGCAGGGTCTCCCCATCCAGACTTTATGGAGGCTCTGACTCCTGACACCTTGAAATAAAGAGCCCCTCTCTTTTTTTGTCTCGAACTCCTTCTCCTTGCCTTGCTTTCATCCTTTCTTCCAGAACGTATTCCTTACAGTTTATTTAGTTTCAGCACATCACAATTCACAAATGCAGACATGGGCCGCTGGAGAACCACAGTGCACCCCACACATGCGGAAGGAAACTCTCCTTTCGTCCTGTCCAGCACTAGTGAGCTAATCGTGAAAAGCTGCCCTCATGAACTTTCTTATGGCTGCACTGGGGATTCCTGAGTTTTAGTCAAGGAGAGACTTTTCTGAAAAAGCTTAACTCCTTAGACTGACTTGTGAAATCCACATCATAAAATGCACCTAGAATGTCCATGGTAAACTCCGGTAGCGTAGCCAACTTTTATCCAGAAAGAAAATACACCATGAGTGATTGGCAGGAGATATAGGAGTTAGAGGCTGAAAGAAACTTCAGGGACTTAACTGAAGATCTATATGGAAAGACTGGATGAACTGATCCATTTCAGGCCTGTTTGTAACTCTTAACCCAGATTCTGATGACTTGTGCCTCAGGTCACATCATAGAGACTGGAGAGGGTTAGTACTTATGGACTTAACCTGGTCTTTTGTTAACAATTTACCTTTCTGCCATGGCCACAGTGAAAGAAGAACTTTGCAGTGTAGTTATTCAACCCAGCTAAGCCAGGATCTGGATAAACTGAGAACTGACAGAGGCTTTATAAAAGATACTTTGATTTTTCTTCCATAGTTTAAAGGAGTAAATAACTGGATGGACTGTAAGCAGTTTTTTGATTACTGTATGTTCAGGTGTCCTATGTGTAGGAAACAGGTCAGATAAGGGCTGGGTTTGTTGATTCTCAAAAGGAGGGGCTAACTTTGCACTCTAGTCCAGAGGTGCCAAACCCCATGGCAGGATCATCTCCTGTATGTGCTGGGTGACCAGCAGTCTGCATAGAATGATGAATCCATTCTCGCATCACGATTTTGGGTAACGAATGACCTCTGCATTTTTTGTTTTCAAGCAGTTCACATTTTTAAATTTAATAGGCCATCCTTGTAAGGAGAAAATAAACATCGTAAACATCTGCCCTATGATTGTAGATGTTATGGAGACCGACAGGAAGGGGACCAAAACAATAATTGAAGAAATATAAGTGGACCCTGCCAAAAACCAGAACGGTTTAAGCTCAGGTAACTCAGGCTGGGTATACTGCATTATTATTGAAAGAAACTGAAGTCATAAACATATATTTCCCCAATAAAATAAAGTAAAAAATTTAAAAGAAAAGTTTTTGACTCATAGTTTGTCTTAATTCTGGGAAAACAACTATGCTCCTAGTCTTAGAATTTAGTTTCCTAATTTTGGAATCTTCCTACATCAGACTTTGACTCCCAAATGTCATTGCCATTCCAACCAAGTGTTTGACTCCTCAGCATAGAGCCTAATTTTCAGACATCAGTCAGCTAGTCTTTTTAGAATATTATCTTTCTTTTAAACTTTAAATTCTTCAATTATGAGATATGAAGTATAGTCAGAAAAAAAAAAGTTTAAAACTAGGGTTTAGCAAAGAGGTGATAAACAGAATATCCATGCCACTATCACCCAGAACAGACATGTAAAACATAACTCACCTGAAACCACTTTTTCTCTGAGCTTTCCTCATCATAATATCTTCTGTCATCAGCTGTAATAACTTTTATAATATTTCTTTTATTTTCTTTATAGTTTTGCTAAATTATATGCATCCTTAAATAATATAGTCTTGTTGGTTCTCTTTTTGAACTTTATATCAAGAGAACCATACTATATTCATTTACTCAATATTGTGATTTATTCATGTTGGTTAGTTACAGCTTTTTCATTTGCTTTTCAGTATAGTATTTCAGTGTATAAAGAATCCTGTGCTACTATTGGTCAACATTTGTGTTGTTTCCAGTTTGGGGCTATTATGAACATGATATGAGCATTCTTGTTCTTGTACCTGGAATAGAGGTCACACATTTCTATACGGTATATGCCTTGGATATAGTGCTACATCATAGGCTTCAACTTTACTATATGATACTGAACTGCTTTCCAGAGTCATACAAATTTATCTTTCCACCTACAGTGCATGAATATTTCTCTTGTTCCACATCTTCACCGTCACTTGAACTTTCTAGCTTTCCTCATTTATGTATTCCTTACCATAGTTTTAATTTGCACTTTCCTGGCTACCAAGGAAGAGAGCATCATTTCATATGTTTATTGACAGTGCAGTTGCCCTTTTCCTGTGATATGTCTCAAGTCTTTTAATCGTTTTTCTATAAGATTGCTCTTTTTGCTTACTGATTTGTAGTTCTTTATATATTTTAAAATTTAGTGCTTTGTCAGAGTTTTTATATATATTATAAAGTTATACACATACATACATTATAGATATTATATGTAAAGGTCTCTCAGTGCACTAGAACATATATTCTATTTAGGAGAGGAGAGTGAAAAAAGTTGGCTTAAAGCTCAACATTCAGAAAATGAAGATCATGGCATCTGGTCCCATCACTTCATGGGAAATAGATGGGGAAACAGTGGAAACAGTGTCAGGCTTTATTTTTGGGGCTCCAAAATCACTGCAGATGATGACTGCTGCCATGAAATTAAAAGACACTTACTCCTTGGAAGAAAAGTTATGACCAACCTAGGTAGCATATTCAAAAGCAGAGACATTACTTTGCCGACTAAGGTCCGTCTAGTCAAGGCTATGGTTTTTCCTGTGGTCATGTATGGATGTGAGAGTTGGACTGTGAAGAAGGCTGAGTGCCGAAGAACTGATGCTTTTGAACTGTGGTGTTGCAGAAGATTCTTGAGAGTCCCTTGGACTGCAAGGAGATCCAACCAGTCCATTCTGAAGGAGATCAGCCCTAGGATTTCTTTGGAAGGAATGATGCTAAAGCTGAAACTCCAGCACTTTGGCCACCTCATGCAAAGAGTTGACTCATTGGAAAAGACTCTGATGCTGGGAGAGATTGGGGGCAGGAGGAGAAGGAGACGACCCAGGATGAGATGGCTGGATGGCATCACTGACTCGATGGACGCGAGTCTGAGTAAACTCCGTGAGCTGGTGATGGACAGGGAGGTCTGGTGTGCTGCGATTCATGGAGTCGCAAAGAGTCGGACATGACTGAGCGACTGAACTGAACTGAACTGAATTCATTTTATGCATATATGTAATTTATATTTTATATTTATATAATCTCTAACCTTGCCTTCAGTGAGCTTTAAGAATAAGAGGGTGGGATGTGCACTAATATAATGATTGGCATGGATTTAGAAGACAAAAGAGTGTTCAAATCTACACTAGCTTGAAGTTAGTATTGTACTACTTTCTTATTTACTATTGTGCTATCAAACTCAGAGTATATAAAATCATTTGCAGAATATATTGTGCGCCAAAAGAACAAAAGAAGATTCTAAACCTAGAAAGCACCCTAGAGGTAAATATAGACCATCATAAAATCTATGATGCTTATTCAAAAATATAGATTAGCTGTGGTTCATGAAGTGCCCAAGAACTCATGGACATAAATTATACATAAGTCTTGACTCCTCCTCCAGTGCTCTAAAGAATTGCAAAGTGTTATGAAGAAATCTTCCCACAATTCCAGTTAGCATAGGTCTCCTCTTTGAGGCGTGCTCCCTGAAAACTGTTTTTAGTATTAAAAAAAATCAGAGTCTTGAGGAGATGATAGCAAATTTAGTTGTTCTCTTACTTCTTCTTTAAAACAGGAAATACTTGGGGAGCAAATGTCCCTTATTTATTTCCTACAGATTGCTGGTTTTTCAAGCTTTCCGGATCAGGCTTCCTGCCTAGAGGGCTGGATCTTAAGTCCAGAAATCTGCACTGTCACTCAGATGCAGAATCCATCTGTGGTTGATGGCTGCTGGGAGGCCCAGAGCCTCTGACCTATACAAGCATCATCCCTTCTTGACTCGCAGTGCTCCAGGCAGTGTGTTTATTCAGGACTTTGGCATTTATGTTTGCTTGGCACATTCAGTTCAATGGGATCTTTAATGGCCACTCCGACTAGTCAGTGCCAGTTTCAAAGCTGGGCCTCAAAGGAGAGAAATAGAAAATGGGACTAGAACTTGGTAGGAAGGAAGAAGACAGCTCAGAAAACTGCAATTAAAATTTTTTTCATGTTATGAATAACAGAATAACAGAATAACAGGAGTTATTCTGTTTTCTTGATGGCATCGATAGAAACGTTTGTAGGCGTATGCTTGAGTCTTTACAAACTGTATTTTATATGACACTAAAAATGAAATAGAGCAATAAAACTAATTTTAAACTTGCTGTACCCTCTAGAGCAGAAAAAGGATGTGGTAATGCGTAAATGAAGCCCAAGCTGACTGTGACAAAATAATAGAGCTGTGTCATTTTAAAAGCAAGCTCTCTATTGGGATATATAAACAGACATAAACTGGCAGTTCTCTAAATGTGGTCTGATGACCACTGGTGGCCCTTAAAGATCCTCCAGGTGGCCTTTGGGCTTGTCTCGTAATTTTGGTATTTAAATATAACCGGCTTTTATACTTTCTCTGTAGTCTAGAATAAATGGCTTTATAACTCTCATTAATGTCTCTTTAAAAACAGCATCTCTAAATCATTTTGGTCAGGATATGTGGTCTCTGATGCCTTGTGCCAATAGGAAATGGTCTGTGGGCAAGAAATACAGAAGATGCCCTGGAATCACATGGATGGACACTTTAGGTAAGCTAACACTTATTGCATGCTCAGTATATGAGAGGAATTGCACCAAGTGGTCCTAAAATATGATTTACATGTCCCCAACTACTCACTGCTCTATCCTAAATGCATGATGGAAAGGAATGAGATCTAGAAGGGTTAGGAACATAGGCTTTAATTCTTTTATAATCTTCTGAGTGTTCACGTTTCTTCCAGAAAATATGCATTTATTACTTATAAAAATGTTTTAAAAATATAATGCAATTTAAAGTTAATCAAGTGTTTAGCCCATGACAGTATTAGTCTAAAGCCCTAAGTGTATTAACTAATTTATGTTAATTTTAAAGAATACTAAGTCTGGTGTATTATTTTCCCCATTTTATAGTTGAGGAGGGCTTCTCAGGTGGCTCAGTGGTAAAGAATCCAGCTGCCAATGCAAGAACCACAGAAGATGCAGACTTGATTCCTGGATAGGAAGATCCCCTGCAAGAGGAAACAGTAACCCAGCCGAGGAAATTGAGGTATATGAGCTTTTCTTAGGGTCACACAATTAATAAGTGATGGAGTCAGAGTTTAATCTCAAAGGTCTGACTATAGAGTCCCACACCCAACTGAGACTTTGTATTGCCTTGATTCTCTAAGGATTTTATATTGGGGGAGGGAGTTAACAACACAGAAATTTAAGAAATAATGAGACATAAAAGTCTACTGTTCCGTGAGCCATGGCTACTGAGCCCCCTTGCTGCAACTACGGAAGCCTGTCTGTTTTAGGGCCTATGAGCCATAACTGATGGACTCCTGTGCCGCAGCTATGGAAGCCCGCGTGCCGAAGGGCCAGCAACTGCTGAGCCCACATGCTGCAACCACTGCAGCTGGTGCACCTGAAGCCTGTGCTCCACAGCAAGAGAGGCCACGGCAAAGAGAAGCCTGCAAATACAGAGCAGCCCCAGCCCTCCACAACTAGAGAAAGTCTCTGCAGCAACGAAGACGATCCAGTGCAACCCAAAACAAAAAGACAAATACTAATTAATTTTTTTAAAAGTCTACCATAATCAGCCTTGGGTTCAGGGATGTTTTTGCAGATTCTAGCTGGTGATTCTGGTGATAGAGAACCATTGATTTTACACTCTTATGGGCTCATTTGGATACGAGACAATGTGTCCAAAAGTTTACATCAAAATCTCACCCTGACATGGTTGCAATCAAAGTGTCTTACTTGAGGGGAGTGGACTGCTAGGGTTTCATTGAACTGTTTAGAGCTAAGTGGCATATTAGTACCTCGGGGGCCCTGGATTCATGCCATGAGCACAGAAGCAGTGAGTAGCAGGTGCTGCAAAAGTGTGGGCAGAACCACTGAGAGAGGAGGTGGCCACATCCCGACAAGGCTAGACTGGTCCAGGGCTGCTTCTGATTCTAAGATCTGTGAGCATCAGGGCTTCCAGTCAAGCATCAAGGCTGCATCAGGAAGGCAGGTGCAGGTATAGAAGTTATCATGGGGGTTGCTTGCTCCTTGGGGTTCTCCCTCCTCTCCCCATCACTTCTCAGGTGGCTAGTAACCCACAGATGTCAGTCCTCTAGCTTAATATCTAAGAAATAATTTTTAAGAGCAACCTAGGAACCCAGAAGCATATATACACACAGAGAAATTCCGTAATGTACATTTTCTCATTCATACATGAGTAACAGAACAAAACGGCATGTGGGTCATAAAAAAGCACTCATAACATGGAAGAAGAGATTTAACTAAAGGCACTGTGGCAATCACAAGCATTTGCAGAAATAATTTTCAAGTACCTGCTTTGGTTCTTAGTAAAAATCAAGAGCATATGGACCTGTGAACTAAGATGTTAAATATGAAGTGATATGACAGCAGACTCGGTTTTCAAAACAGAACACAACAAAATGTTTCTGGCTGAGAATCAAACAGAAATATATAGGGAACTATAAAGGGGATAGGGAAAGTGTAAGAAAAAAACCAAACTATGATAACAGGATTTGGGTCCAACTCTGCAACCCCATGGACTACAGTATGCCAAGCTCTCCTGTCCTTCACTATCTTCCAAACTTGCTCAAATTCATGTCCATTGAGTTGGTGATGCTATCTAACCATCTCATCCTCTGTTGTCCCCTTATCTATTTGCTTTCAATCTTTCCCAGCATCAGGGTCTTTCCCAATGAGTTGGCTCTTTGCATCACGTGGCCACTGTATTGGAGCTTCAGTTTCAGCATCAATACTTCCACTGATAGCATTTACATTAGAAGAACTGGCACAATGGAAACTGTAGGAAATAAATGGAATAAGTTGGAGGACACAGATGGAAATGGGTTTCAGAATCAGAAGGGACAAAGAGACAAAATGATTTCAAAAGATATTTGATATAAAATGCATAGAAGGAATTCCCCAAATATGAATAACATATGCCCCAAGAAGGAGATCAGAATAAATAAGAGGGAACAATGGCAAATATAATAGAAAAAGGCAAATCTGATCCTGTAGGTTGAGTGTCTTATTAGGTTTCTGGTAAGATCAGTTCAAACAGCAACATTTTAAGGGCTTCTTGTTTCTTCTGCCCATTCCCCTCCTTGATTCTTTTGAACACAGGAGGACCTCTTAGTAGGGTTCAGTTAAGGAAAGGTAAATCAGATAAAAATAAAAAGATAGAGATGAACTCTCAGACATGGCTTGTGTTCCAGGATACTAAAGAGGGATATAGTTAATATGTAAAACAGATGAAATCTCATGTATTTGTGGGTATATTAGCTCCTCTATTCATAGGGATTCTCTAAGCAAGAATACTAGAGTGGGTTGCTGTGCTCTCCTCCAGCGGATCTTCCTACCCAGGGATCGAAACCAGGTCTCTCACATTGCAGGCGGATTTTTACCATCTGGCTTCCCTGGTGGCTCAGTCTGCCTGCAGTGTGAGAGACCCAGTTTCAATCCGTGGGTCAAGAAGATCCTCTTGAGAAGGAAATGGCAACCCACTTCAGTGTTCTTGCTTGAAAAATCCCACGGATCAAGGAGCTTGGCAGGCCACAGTCCATGGGGTCACAGAGTCAGACACGACTGAGCGACTTCACTTTCTTTTCTTTCATTCTTTACTGTCTGAGGCACCAGGGAAGCCCAATAATCTAAACACAAAAATTAACTAATCTTCCATTTTGTTTAGCTAAGAGCAGAGAAGAGGCCATGTAATCAGAAAATTGGAGCATGTAGTCCTGAAAGTGAAAGTATTAGCTGCTCAGTTGTGTCTGACTCTTTGTGACCCCATGGACTGTAGCCCACCAGGCCCCTCTGTCCATGGGATTCTCCAGGCAAGAATACTGGAGTGGGTTGCCATGTCCTTCTCCAGGGGATCTTCCCAACCCAGATCAAACCCAGATCTGCATCACAGGCAGATTCTTTGCTGTCTGAGCCACCAGGGAAGCCCATGAGCCCACTGCTAGTTCAGTGCACAGCTACACATTTCCTTTACCCTCTTTTGCCTCACTTTCCTCCTCTGTGAAACTGGAAGACAAAACTGTACTAACAATGACCTTCTGCAAGATGATGCTATGAGCAGGTGAGCAAAGCCACACACACAACACTTTCCCACAAATGTGAGGTTACTAGGAGCACAAGAACCATGAAGTCGAAGCTAGTAGCTGGACTGCCTCTCTCAAGGTGAAGGAGCCATGCCAGGTGATTCTCTAAGAAGAACCTAAATTGAGAAGAACCCTCTCTGCTTTGTGGATAAAACAATCTTTACTTGTTAAGAAAGAATCATACACTAACCTAAGCAATTGCATTTCTACATGCCCAGACACATCAGATAAAAATCATTAAACATACACCAATCAGGCTGAATAATAGAAACAGGCTTAATAGTGGAAAGTTTTTACAGGATCCATATCTCTTGCTTTGAAAATAAATGTGTCAGCTTCACGTCATCGTTTATTTTCCATAATGTTTTCACTTCGCTTGATCAGCATTCATATACCAGGAGGAGATTATTATCTCAGAATAAACAATAACACATCCCTCAAGATTTCCTCTTCATTGTACTTTACGATTTTACACTTAACTAGAACAGCACCTCACAACAAAACTCAGTACAAGAACAAATCAATAATGTTATAGGGAATGTGTCTTTTCAAATGTCTTCCATAACATTCCTAGAAGGGTTCCACAGAAACACAGCTATAGGAAGAGAATTGACACGCTGTTGTCCTTCTGATTTCCAGCACTACTGACTCTGGTACAAGGGAATTTATTATTAGAACCCTGTATCTTCACGGCTATATTAGTGCTTCCAAAGAGCTTTGGCTGTTGAGGCCATGACAGAGAGCAACGACTGCACAGTCTTGGAGTGTAACCCTGCTGATCAAGGCCTGAACAAGGGCAAGATCAGGGAGTCACTTGCCTGGGGACAGAAAAAAAGCTTAGTCATCAAGCTAAATAATATTTGAATATAACACCATGAAAAAGAAAACTGGATACCAAAAAAAAAAAAAAGCTATGATGAATAAAATCTGGAGGCGATCACTGTATCAAAATTTCAAATGAAGACAAGATCATAACATCATTTACAGAGCTGAAATCAAATTACAGTGAGCACAGGACGGTCTTGAAGAGGGGATAAAGTTAGGAAAGCACAGACCAACGGAAATGTACTGCAGAGGGCATGCAGATACTTCTGATTGAGTGATGGTGAAGGGGTTTTAAGACTGATTATTGGCACATTCAACTCAGGAATGCTTTTTATCCCTTACTAGACAGCGTCACAGCCTAGTTACCAAGAGTCTTCCTTTTATAAAAAACGTGATTTAATTTATTTATTTATTTTTGACTGCCCTGGATCTTCGTTGCTGCTTGCTCTGAGCTTTCTCTAGTTGAGGCAAGCATGGGCCACACTCTAGCTGCCTTGGTGGGGCTTCTCATGGTGGTGGCTTCCCTTGGTGCAGAGCACAAGCTCCAGGGTGTGTGGGCTTCCAGATTTGCAGCACGTGGGCTCAGCAGTTGTGGCTCTTGGGCTCCAGCACAGGGGCTCAGCAGTTGTGGCACAGGAGCTTGGTTGCCCTGCAGCATGTGGGATCCTCCCAGACCAGGAATTGAACCTATGTCCCCTGTACTGGCAGGCAGAGTCTTTACCCCTGAGCCACCAGGGGAGCCCTCAACAAGACTCTTTCAAAGCCTAGAGTTTAGGAGGAGGTGGAGGGGGCATCAGGTTTCCTCTACTTCAAAGCGATTGATAGATTTCTTTGGAGGCAGCAATGTGCTTTTGTGTTTGTGGGACTGGGTGGATATTTAAGTGGATGTTAACTCAAGAGGATAAATGTTTATTCTAAAAAAAAAAAAAAAGAAAAAGCTGCCCTTAGCCACACTTTGAAAAAAAATCCTTGCTACACAGATGCTGGCCAGTGGGCGTGGGTGGAGTAATGTTCCTCTCCAGAGGGGACAGTGAGCTCCTCTGGGGGTAGTTGCGCTGCCCTCGTGTGTGGTTGCTGGCAGGACTGCAGGCCATTTGGCTAATGTATGCATGGCGCCCTGCCACAGCCCAGCAGGTCAGCTGCCCGGTTATTGGGAGGGACGTCATTCTCCCACCCACTCCCAATCTAAAACAGTTATGGTTGTTCTGGACCTTGATTCTATCCCTTTCCCTCAGCAAAAAGAGAGACGTGGAGAAGAATACAGTTAGTTAAAAAAAAATACATCTCGAGCTGAGAAGTGCATAGATGATTCAATAGTCTTCCAAATTCTTTCTACTGCCTTGCTCAAAGTAAATGGCACAGATTTATTTTTCTCCTTCTGCTAAATTCAAACGTGGGTTATATGACTTTCTGGGTGGGCAGTTTATTTTTCGGTCCACATTCAGCTTTAGTTCAGACCTTAGTACTGGAATACGTATGTGTGTTCCAAAATTATCGTTGATAATATCCACCCAGACCAAAGGGTTTAAGATCAAAGTCAGTAACAAAATTATCATTGATAATATCCACCCAGACCAAAGAGTTTAAGATCAAACTCAGTAACAAGAATCACAGTGATATTTGTTGTTGTTGTTCAATGTCTGACTCTTTAGCAACCCATGGACTATAGCTACCAGGCTCCTCTGTCCATGGGACTTTCCAGGAGAGAATACTGGAGTGGGTTGTCAGTTTCCTCATTGAACCTGAGTCTCTCACATTGGCAGGCAGATTATTTACCATTGAGTCACTAGGGAAACCCTACAGTGATATGCAAATCACTATTCCAGCCAGTAAAGAATTGGGGGAAAGCAGTGACAGATTTTATTTCATTTTATTGGACTTCAAAATCACTGTGGATGGTGACCGCACCATGAAATTAAGAGACACTTCCTCCTTGGAAGGAAAGCTATGACAAACCTAGACAGCATATGAAGAAACAAAGACATCACTTTGCCAAAAATTTCTCATAGCCAAAGCTGTATTTTTCTAGCAGTCATGTATGCATATGCAAGTTGGACCATAACTGGAGTTCTGAAGAACTGATGCTTTTGAATTGTGATGCTGGAGAAGACTCTTGGAAGTCCCTTGGACAGCAAGGAGATCAGTCAATCCTAAAGGAAATCAACCCTGAATATTCATTGGAAGGACTGATGCTAAAGTTGAAGCTCCAATACTTTGGCCACCTGATGCGAAGAGCCAACGCATTGGAAAAAACCCTGACGCTGGGAAAGACTGAGGGCAGGAGGAGAAGGGGATGACAGAGGATGAGATGGTTGGATGGCATCACTGACAATAGGCATGAATTTGAGCAAACTCCAGGAGACAGTGAAGGACAGGGAAGCCTGACGCGCTGCAGTCCACGGAACTGCAAAGAGTCAGACCTAGCAGCTGAACAACAAAAACAACAAAAGGATGAGCGGTAGAATTCAGAACTTGTTCCTGGGCCTTTAGCCAGAAGAAGTCTGTACTCACGTCCAGCAGCAGAAGTGCTGCTGACTGCCTCCAAGCATCTGATGAGGCAGAAACTGAATATGCATAGTCACTGAAGCTCCTTTTATCACTCTTTCTTTTCTATCAGTATGATGAAACAGATCTATAAGAACTGAATGATTGGAAGAGAGAATTTTTATAATCTTAGGTTAGGAAGGGCTTATAGCTATTGTTCTTCATTCCCTATCTAGAATGCTTTCCTTCCTAGATGCTCTCCCTGCCATAGTCGGTGCTACAGGAAAAATGTCATATTCCATGTGGCATTTTTATACTGCCTTGAATTCCAGTTACCTGTGAATATGTCCTCTACACACATACATATATATGAATTTCTAGAAGTAATCACTGAATCCTATTTATTCTGGAATTCCTTGCATAGTGCCTTGAATATACTGTTTGTTAAGTGTGTTGAGTGGATGAATAAAACTATAAAGTTTCATAAATTTAAGTTGGCCAACATGCTATTAGACAAATATATATATATATGTTTTTAAAATTTGCACCTGTAGAGTATCAGTTCAGTTCAGTCAGTTCAGTCGCTCAGTCGTGTCCGACTCAATGCGACCCCATAAATCGCAGCACGCCAGACCTCCCCGTTCATCACCATCTCCTGGAGTTCACTCAGACTCACGTCCATCGAGTCCGTGATGCCATCCAGCCATCTCATCCTCAGTCGTCCCCTTCTCCTCCTGCCCCCAATCCCTCCCAGCATCAGAGTCTTTTCCAGTGAGTCAACTCCTCGCATGAGGTGGCCGAAGTACTGGAGTTTCAGCTTTAGCATCTTTCCTTCCAAAGAAATCCCAGGGTTGATCTCCTTCAGAATGGACTGGTTGGATCTCCTTGCAGCTAGTGGAGGTGATGAAATTCCAGTTGAGCTGTTTCAAACCCTGAAAGATGATGCTGTGAAAGTGCTGCACTCAATATGCCAGCAAATTTGGAAATCTCAGCAGTGGCCACAGGACTGGAAAAGGTCAGTTTTCATTCCAATCCCAAAGAAAGGCAATGCCAAAGAATGCTCAAACTACCACACAATTGCTCTCATCTCATATGTTAGTAAAGTAATACTCAAAATTCTCCAAGCCAGGCTTCAGCAGTATGTGAACCGTGAACTCCCTGATGTTCAAGCTGGTTGTAGAAAAGGCAGAGGAACCAGAGATCAAATTGCCAGCATCCGCTGGATCATGGAAAAAGCAAGAGAGTTCCAGAAAAACATCTATTTCTGCTTTATCGACTATGCCAAAGCCTTTGACTGTGTGGATCACAATAAACTGTGCAAAATTCTGAAAGAGATGGGAATACCAGACCACACCTAACCTGCCTCTTGAGAAATCTGTATGCATGTCAGGAAGCAACAGTTAGAACTGGACATGGACCAACAGACTGGTTCCAAATAGGAAAAGGAGTATGTCAAGGCTGTATATTGTCACCCTGCTTATTTAACTTATATGCAGAGTACATCATGAGAAACACTGGACTGGAAGAAGCACAAGCTGGAATCAAGACTGCCGGGAGAAATATCAATAACCTCAGATATGCAGATGACACCACCCTTATGGCAGAAAGTGAAGAGGAGCTAAAAAGCCTCTTGATGAAAGTGAAAGTGAAAGAGGAGAGTGAAAAAGTTGGCTTAAAGCTCAACATTCAGAAAACGAAGATCATGGCATCCGGTCCCATTACTTCATGGGAAATAAATGGGGAAACAGTGGAAACAGTGTCAGACTTTATTTTGAGGGGCTCCAAAGTCACTGCAGATGGTGATTGCAGCCATGAAATTAAAAGACGCTTACTCCCTGGAAGAAAAGTTATGAGCAACCTAGATAGTATATTCAAAAGCAGAGACATTACTTTGCCGACTAAGGTTCATCTAGTCAAGGCTATGGTTTTTTCCTGTAGAGTATAATGCTCCCCCAAATTCATCTACATATTCAATATAATCCCTATCAAAATTCTGAATAGCTTTTGCAGAAATCAACAAAGTGGTAATAAAATTCATTTGAAAGGGAGCTGCATAGTTAAAATCATCTTGAAAAGGAACAAAATTAAGGGACTCACACTTTCCAATTTCAAAACTTACTACAAGGCTATCGCAGTCAAGACTGTGAGACATTGGCAAAAAGATCAACAAAAAGGTCAATGGAATAGAACTAATAATATAGAAATAATTTGTTTTTACAAGCAAATGATCCTTGGCAAAAGTACCAGGCAATTCAATGGACAGAATAGTTTTTCAACCAATGGAGTTGGGAAAACTGGATACGCACTTGTGAAAGAATGAAGCTGGACTCCTACCTCACACAATATACAAAATTTAAAAACGCATCAGCAATCTAATATAAGACTAAAACTATAAAATTCTTAGAAGAAAATATACACTAAATCTTTCTGACTTTAGATTAAGCAATGATTCCTTAAGTAGAATACCCAAAACATAAGCAACAACACAAAAAATAAACTAGACTTCTTAAAAATTAAAAACTTCTGTGCTTCACTATCAAGAAAGTGAAAAGATAACCCACAGAATGGTTTCTCACATCCTCCAACAAAGAAATGAATCTTGAAGCAAAATACTCTGTTATAACTATTAGAACAAAAGCATTTGAATGAACAGTTATACAATTCAGATTTGGTGACTGTGGGACTGTGCACGCTGCCTTTTTTCTCTTTTGTCTTTTAACAGAGTGCTTTGGCATTGCCAATCAAAATAAAACTCTAAAGTTCTTTGCTCTCTAATCAGAAAGTGTACCTCTATGAATCTACTCTAGTGAATTATTCAAAAATCACAAAAATATTCAACAACTAAGGTACAAGGATGGCTACTGAAGAATCTTTTATGGTAGCAAACATGGAAACAACCAAAACTTATCAATGAGGAGAATTTTAATAAATCATGATGCAGTCAACATTCATAGGATGGCTATGTAAACTGACATTCAAAGTTATTTACAATAAATGCAGTGAAAAAATTCATGATACATGACAATATGTACAATGTCTTATTTCGTACTAAACATAAAACAAAGCTTTTATGTTCATTTTTTCTCAAGAATCACCTAAATATTATTAATTAAATATATACTTGCTGTAATTTATCTTGGCTTATGCTGTACACCAGTGCTCACAGGAGAAGCAACATGATCCCAAATAAAAATACATGGAATTCAAATGTTTGCCCTTTTCATGTTCAAATTTGGAGCAACATTTGAAGCTGCTCTTTATTTTAACCAAGATGTCTTCAAGTATATATTCCAAATTTAGTGAATATTCATTGAACCAATTTCACATGATATAGTAAAAGACTAATAGACAGAAATATGATTCACGTTTAAAGATATGCACAAATAATAGGCTGGAAATATCTATACAAAATGGTTTTTAATGGCAACCTCTTAGAGTACGGATAGAAAAAATGAAGAAATTAATAGCATGGGTGACATATTTTACCTTTTACTATCTCTTCTATAGTTGAATTTATTATTGGCATTTAATACTAAATTTCATAATTTAAAAATGAAGAAAAAGTGAGCTAAATATACGTAAATTAAAATTACTAACGAATTAAAATACAGCTACATTTGGAAGATAGCTATTTTTTAAAATAGTATTGTTTGCCTTTTTAAAAAATTGTTTTTCTCTGTTCTTGGAGCAGTAAAAAAAAAAAAAGTTTACCTCCTTGAGTCCAGTTTTTCTCTCTATAGATTTGTCTCTTCCTAGTTAAGAGGTATTGAGACAGACTAGTGTAAACTTTTATTTAAAAGCCCCAGCATTTTCCATTCTCTAATATGTTTTGCGTTCTGTCTCTCTATCAGAATAAGATCTCATTTGTGTTCAACTCAGTACTCACTTTTCATTATTCTGTTGGTTGGCCTGACTTTGTTTAAGATTACAAGAAAAGATGTGCCAAATGGCATGACCCATTATTAAAAATTTAGAGCATTCCAAGTTTTGAGACTTGAACCAAGTGTTTTCAGTATCACTTACTGTTTTATGTGTATGCTTGTCAAAAGCAATTACTCCTGATTCAGCAAAATTCAATGCTTTCTAACAAATGATCAGGAGGGTAAACAACTCATTTACATGGGGAGGTTTATATTTTCAGAAATGCCTCAAGGGAACCTTTCCAAGAGGCCAGAAAGGAATTCAGCGAAAAGGAAACAGCAGGAGGATCCTGTATTTCTCTGCAGTTCAGCAGTACTGGTTGCCAACACCAACATCATAACATTTCAGAACTCAATTTTCCATATTTTGAAACTTCATACAGAGATTCCATCAAGCAAGTCAATCTGCTATCAAACTCAGCTTTGTCTGTTAGTTGCTGAACTTTCTACTTCATGACTTCCAAGCTAAGCTGTAAGAGTTTTATATCCTGAGAATAAATCAGAAATGATGGGGATGCATATTATTAACTCAGTGGTTCTCAGACTTTGGCGTGCAGCAGAATTGCCTGAAGGGTCTGTTAAAATGCAGATTGCTGGGCTCAACCACAGAGCTACTGATTCCACTGAGTTTGGGAGAGAGCCTGAGAATTTGCACATTTTTAGGTGATACTTCAGTGATTTTTGGCACCACACTTTGAGATCCATGATATTAACTCTCTAGGCTGCACAAGCGTGCTCAGTCATGTCTGACTCTTTGCGACCCCATGGTCTGTAGCCTGCCAGGTTCCTCTGTTCAGGGAATTCTCTGGACAAGAACACTAGAGTGGGTTCCTGACTCAGGAACCGCGTCTCTTGTGTCTCCACGTCTCTGTGGTGCATTGCGCCTCCTGGGAAGCCCCTTTAAGCTACTAGGGCCCCAGTAACTAGATATTTTCACTTACTAAAAGGTGTCCTTCTGGCTTTCAAATTTTAAGAAACTCAGATATTAGTGACACAGTCTCTGAATCTGGTTATTCTAAGAGAAGAGAATGATGCATGTGGCTGCAGGCTTTTATAAGAATTCATCTAAAGAGTTGGGAATACCAGACCACCTGTCCTGCCTCCTGAGAAATCAGGAGATCAAGAAGCAACAGTTATAACTGGACATGGAACAACAGACTGGTTCCAAATTGGGAATGGAGTACGTCAAGGCTGTATATTGTCACCCTGCTTATTTAACTTATATGGAGAGCACATCATGAGAAATGCTGAAGCACAAGCTGGAATCAAGATTGCTGGGAGAAATATCACAAGAGAAAGTGAAGAATTAAAGAATCTCTTGATGAAAGTGAAAGAAGAGAGTGAAGAAGTTGGCTTAAAACTCAACACTCAGAAAACTAAGATCACAGCATCTGATCCCATCATTTCTTGGCAAATAGATGGGGAAACAATGAGACTATTTTGGGGGCTCCAAAAATCACTGGAGATGGTGACTGCAGCCATGAAATTAAAAGATGCTTGCTCCTTGGAAGAAAAACTGTGACCAACCTAGACAGCACATTAAAAAACAGAGACATTATTTTGCCAACAAAAGTCCATCTAGTCAAAGCTATGGTTTTGCGGTAGTCATGTATGGATGTGAGAGTTGAACTATAAAGAAGGCTGAACACCAAAGAATTGATGCTTTTGAACTGCGATGTTGGAGAAGACTCTTTAGAGTCCCTTGGACTGCAAGGAGATCCAACAAGTCTATCCTAAAGGAAATCATTCCTGGATATTCATTGGAAAGACTGATGCTGAAGCTGAAACTCCAATAATTTGGCCACTTGATGTGAAGAACTGATTTATTGAAAAAGACCCTGATGCTAGGAAAGGTGGGAGGAGAACAGGATGACAGAAGATGAGATGGTTGGATGGAATCACCGATTCAACGGATGTGAGTTTAAGTAAGTAAGCTCCAGGTGTTGGTGATGGACAGGGAAGCCTGGTGTGCTGCAGTCCATGGGATTGCAAAGATTCGGGCACGACTGAGTGACTGAACTGAACTGAAGAGCTGGTGAAAATGATTCAACATTGTTGGGTTTCAGATTGTCTTTTATAGGGGTGCTGTTTATTTCATTGTAAACAGCCTCTCTCACCTTTGACAAAATTGAACTGTCGGGAGCAGAGAAAAGTGAAAGTGAAAGTTGCTCAGTTGTGTCCAACTCTTTGTGACCCCATGGACTATACAGTCTGTGGAATTTTCTAGGCCAGAATACTGGAGTGGGTAGCCTTTCTCTTCTCCAGGGGATCTTCCCAACCCAGGTCTCCCGCATTGCAGGTGGATTCTTTACCATCGGAGCCACAAGGGAGCAGAGAGTCTGGGCTTAAATGTGGGTATGGTGCTTTAAGATTTCATGATTCCAAAGTAGTGGCCTCTAGCCCTGTGCCAGTCTTTATTGGAATTATCCACAGCCCTCAGGGACAGTGAAGAGGAACTAAAAAGCCTCTTGATGAAAGTGAAAGTGGAGAGTGAGCAAGTTGGCTTAAAGCTCAACATTCAGAAAATGAAGATCATGGCATTTGGTCCCATCACTTCACAGGAAATAGATGGGGAAACAGTGTAAGGGACAGTATAGAAGAGCGAAAGATGCTTCTATGTCACTTCATTAGGCTTTTGATCATATAGATAGTTTTTTAGTCCTTAAATGGAGAAAGAAATGGCAAACCACTCCAGCATTCTTGCATGGGAAATCCCATGGACAGAGGAGCCTAGTAGGCTACAGTTCATGTAGCAAAGAGTTGGACACAATAGACTGTGATCATGATCACGAGTTAGTCTTTAAATCGAAATCTGTGTATTTCTGATTTGCCATTCAGCAAAATCACCATACTGGGGATTGGGTTCTTCTGGAGTGGAAGCTCTGCTAGTTAATTAATTATTCTACTATTAACTAAAAGTGAAGTCTATTAGTATTACAGCATAAACTGGTTCTATGCCAGGAAAAGTTGAACCATATAAATACCCAACTGAGTCAGTAAATTCAGTGCTCCAGAGGCAGTGTTAATTGTTTTAAACATACTTCAGTGTTTTCTTTTAGTATGTTTTATTGAAATGGGCAGATCTTTTATTTTACCACCAATTTAGTCAAATTGATTTTCAACTGAATCATACTTACTGGCACAGTTTTCCAGAAAGCTGAGGTTTGCCTTATAAGAAGCCAAAGGCAACTCAATTTTTGCTTGGACTATCACTTAATGTGAGAAGAAGCTGTGTGAGCCATCCCTCCACACACACTGAGGCTGCAGGAGGAATATGAATTCATCTTCTCTGGGAATTTGGGAGATTAATAAAGTTGGATCACATTATTAAGTTAATAATGATATTTAGTATTTATAGATGTTTTCATAGCATTTTAATAGCTCTAGGATCATTTCAACATTTTTGTAAAAGTATAATTGTCATTTCCATTTTACAGTGAGGAAAGATGAAACGTAAAAAGGTAAAGAGGTTTCCTTAGGCCCTAAAATAGCTACCTTGTAATAGAAGGAGGGGGGAATAGCTGGGGCTGGGGAAAAGTAAGAAGAGAATGGACTTTTAGTCAAAAACAACTGATTTGGGTTCCAGTTTTTGTCCTTATTAGCCACATGACAGTGAACAAATTATTTAACCTCTCTGAGTCTCAGTTTATTTATCTGTAAAATGGCACAATTATCTTCTTACTTTACACCATGGTTGTAAATATTAGGGCTAATTTGTGTAAAGTACTGAGCACAGAAGTATCCAAAGAAATGATTATTAGTGCATATTGGGTATTGGGATTACAAATGGTAGGTTCTGTGCAACCAAGAAACAAGTCTCCCTTGCTCACTGTATCTCCAGAATCTAGCAAAGTGCTTGGCAAAGAAGACAGTCATTGAATATGTGTTGAATGATTAATATACCACAGCTAGTAGCTACTTGCAATTTAATTAATCACAAGGCTTGACATGTCCATCCTTATCCAGATTTAAAATGTTAAAGATGCCATTCCTGTGGACTGATTACATCTGCTTGTAAATGAAATCAGGGAGCCATAGAGACTGTTTACCATTAGAGTTTTTACTGAGAAACCTGCTGGATATGTAAGTAGAAAAGCATTTGCAGGGGGCAGGGGGCAGGGGGAGGTCGGGCAAGATTCTGAGCTATAAAGAAAACTCAAATAGATCCCTAATTCTGGGATGGGAATGCATGTCCAGGGTTAGCTGGTATGGAATAGACCCCATGTCCAGAGTTCTGAAGCCCAGTCTATTAAGGGCAAGTCATATCTTTAGCTTGTGCACAAATGTGTGTATTCATACCTAGAAGCACATAAAGTACTCAGTAGTATGTAAGGAAGAGCATCTTCTCAAACAGATTTTGGAATGTACTTGGTGGCCCTCCTCCCCTAAACTGGTAGCCAAAATTGATCATGTATGATGTAGTGAAAGGGCCAGACAAGTCTGGATTTGAAATCTGCCTCTTCTACATTCTAACTCGTTGCTGCTGCTGCTGCTAAGTCGCTTCAGTCGTGTCCGACTCTGTGCGACCCCATAGACAGCAGCCCACCAGGCTCCCCCGTCCCTGGGATTCTCCAGGCAAGAACACTGGAGTGGGCTGCCATTTCCTTCTCCAATGCATGAAAGTGAAAAGTGAAAGTGAAGTCGCTCAGCCATGTCTGACTCTTAGCAACCCCATGGACTGCAGCCCACCAGGCTCCCTCCATCCATGGGATTTTCCAGGCAAGAGTACTGGAGTGGGGGTGCCATTGCCTTCCACCTGTGCAAATTGCATAACCTTCCTGAGCCTCAATACACCCTTCCACCAAATGGGGATGCTGACAGAACCTAGACATCTAACAGGACCGTGACTGTTAGATGTGATAATGTATGTAATGTGCCTGCAAAGAGAAAGCACCTGGTAGTGGCAATGGTGATGATGACGACGATGATGATGCATAAAGTTGGAAAGGCTCCTAAACATGATACTCTGGTTAGGAAGGCTTGGTTAGAGCTCAGGATACAGATGGGTGAACAAAGGAGAATTTGTGGATCTCAAAAGCAGAGATAACGACAACCCAGATGCATGTTCATCTGTTTAACAATTTTACTTGATGATAACTCTGAAGGTTGTGAATATTAGTGTCAACTGCCCCAGTGATTGCACTTGAAAGGTCAGGATTATCTAGGCTTTTATTGTTCTGCAAATTCAGGATTGGTTTGAAATGTGAATTTCTTTGCATACCTTTGCAATCACAGCATAAGTAAAGGCCAGAGTATGTTCAGAGATGATGCTTCTGTTGAGTTTTTGCAGAGTAAGTTTCTCATCACCATCCATCTCACTGATGATGTTGCAACTTGTGTTTTTGATTCCCTGTCTTGACCACAAACAAACCTGGAATTTATCAATTTTGATTCCTCTCTCTTCCAGGTGTCTTGTGATCCCCAAATGACATTCTTTCCCCTCCACCAGGAAAAGGAGACTGATAGCCTCAACCACACAAGATGTTGATCAGGTATATATTATTTCTCAAACTATTTGCAAGTTGAAAAAAAGAAAAAGCCTGGAGAGGCTAATCCTCACCTTGAAGGGATTAATATTTAATGATGAAATTTTGGCCTTTGCAGTACCTAATAATGAGCATGTGCTGAGGTAGGAACAGGATATACATTGGGAAAAAAGCCAGTGTGGTTTCTTCTCATCTCTACTATATTCCCCCAATTCTGTATGTCTCTGTCACCCCCTATTCTAGGTTTCACACTTAATTATTGGAGGGAAAACTCACACAGATTTTGAAAAGGTTGTGCAGACAAACATATTTAAGAAATACTGACCTGTGTAATTGTTCAATACCATGTATTAAAGTTAAAAGATTCGGGTAGAGCACAAGGAGGATTATTTGATATAGTCGTGATGAATTTCTGTGAAGATTCTAATAAGTAAATGACAACAAATTAAATTTCAAAATAACACTTTCAATTAAGATCCCAAGTAGTCATTTTCTCAACCACTGGTAGTGGGCAACGTGTCTTTAGTGAAGGAGATCCTCAGTATCAGGCAGTATTTACAAGGGTTCTAGTCAAGGCTATGGTTTTTCCAGTAGTCATGTATAGATGTGAGAGCTGGACTGTGAAAAGGCTGGGTGCCGAAGGATTGATGCATTTGAACTGTGGTGTTGGAGAAGACTCTTGAGAGTCCCTTGGACTGCAAGGAGATCCAACCAGTCCATTCTGAAGGAGATCAACCCTGGGATTTCTTTGGAAGGAATGATGCTAAAGCTGAAACTTCAGTACTTTGGCCACCTCATGAGAAGAGTTGACTCACTGGAAAAGACTGATGCTGGGAGGGATTGGGGGCAGGAGGAAAAGGGGATGACAGAGGATGAGATGGCTGGATGGCATCACTGACTCAATGGACGTGAGTCTGAGTGAACTCTGGGAGTTGGTAATGGACAGCGAGGCCTGGCATGCTGTGATTCATGGGGTTGCAAATAGTCGAACATGACTGAGTGACTGAACTGAACGGAACTGAATACACTATGAAATATACTCTATGAGGGTACATTGTTATCCAGTTGCTCAGTTGTATCTGACTCTTGGCAACCCCATAGACTGAAGCATACCAGCAAGGACAGTTTTCCTTGTCCTTCACTATCTTCCAGAGTTTGCTCAAACTCATGTCCATTGAGTTGATGATGCCATCCAACCATCTCATCCTCTGTCACCTCCTTCCCCTTCTGCTCACAACCTTTCCCAGCATGATGGTCTTTTCCAATAAGTCAGCTCTTCACATCAGATAAAGTACTGAAGCTTCAGCTTCAGCTTCAGTCCTTCCATTGAATATTCAAGATTGATTTTCTTTAGGATTGACTGGTTGGATCTCGTTGCTGTCCAAGGGACTCTCAACAGTCTTCTCCAGCACTTCAGACTTTGCTTATTTTTTGTAGAATTGATAGTATGGGACATGGTTCCCCTCACATAGTAAAAATTTTTTTAATAAATGAGTGAACAAATGCAATATGCAAACTTTGGTTCTGATGACACTTTTATTAATTAAAAAATTTTAATTGTGGTTAAAAACATAGAACTTACCATTTTAACCACCTTAAGTGTGCAGCTCAGCAGTGTCATGTATTTTCACACTGTGGTGCCATGGGTCTCTAGAAATGTTTTACCTTGCAAAACTGAAACTCTACATTCTTAAACAACAGCTCCACACTCCTCTTCCCTCCATCCCCTGACAGCCACTATTATTTTCCATTGCTCTAGATATTGACTACTCTAGATACCTCACCTAAGTGTAGTCACACAGTATTTGTCTTTCTGTGACCGGTTTATTTAATGTGACATAATGTCCTCAAGGTTCATCCACATTGTAGCATATGTCACAATTTCCTTCTTTTTTTTTTTTTTTTTAAAGCCTGAACACTATTCCATTGCATGTCTCTAACACATTTGTTTACTCACTTATCCAGTGAAGGACACCTGGCTTGCTTGCACCTCTTGGTTATGATGAAGATGACCACTGCTTGGTTCACCTGCAGTGAACATAGGTGTGCAAAGACCTTTTTGAAACACAGTTTTTAATTCTTTGGACTATATGCCCAGAAGTGAAATTTCTGGATTATATGGTAGTTCTATTTAAAAATTTTTGAGGAAGCTTCATATTGTTTTCCATAGTGGAAAACAATTTTATATTCCCACCAACAGTGTACAAGTATTCTAATTTCTAATTTCTCCACATCTTTGATGAGGCTTTTATTGACAGAGAGTAGTGGACATTAAAATGTGTTATTAGAGTCAACTCTTGTAGGGAGCCTAACTGATGGGGGCTTTCAGCTGCTGCCCTTCTGGATCCATCATTGTGTGTGTGCTGCCGTCCTGCTTCCCAATGGCTGCTCCTTCCTTGCCATGACTGAGCACAGAGTGTGGGGAGGGGATGGGGAAGATTAGTGCAGGCTAATTTCTGTGAGGCACAGGACTGTCCACCAGGCCCAAGGAGTTCCCATTGGCCTGGCCAAAACTATCTTGACATTTCACTGCCATCTGCAACTCTTCCACTCACCCCTCCTTCTTTTCTCCTCTCCTACTGGTAGCAGGTCTGTATCCCCTTATCAAGGATCTCCTTGCCTTTTCCTGCTTCCTCCCTCAGTAAATCTCTTACACATATAATTCTGTCTTGGCATCTACTTCTAAGCAATCCTGAAATAACACACAGATATACAGTGGCCAATTCACAGAGAGACATGAAAAGGCTTAAGCCATGAATAGTTTAAATTTAACCTGTGCAAATCCAGCTCTGTAATTTTTTTTTTAAAGAAATGAATAGGCACATACATTTCATCGTATCAAAATTGTCATTAGTCTCACTCAAGTGGACTCAGTGTCAACCTTTTTCCTAGAAACATTCTCTCTCACACAGTCACAAGAAGGTTACCAAATAGACACGAACTGAGAAAACTATTAATCAGAATATACATTAGAAGCAACAAATGCATTTATAGAACCCCAGCAATTTCAGATTTAAATGAAAATCCATCCACCTACATTAAAAAAGCAAGGACAGAATTACTTACATGTTAAACTTAATGCTTCATATCTTTTCACAGAATACAGCATTATCTGAAACACTGGCATGTGAACCAAAGCTTAGTTTTATAGCTGGGCTTAAAGTCCCCACTTTGAGTGATTTCTGACATAGAGACACTTTATGTTCCAAATACATTTACAAACGAGAACATCACTTGGAATTTGCAAGTCTGCCTAATTTTAACAGTTAATCATGTATCAAATCTTACAGGAATCAAAAATTGCTGCCTGTGTATAAAAGTTTTTCTTTCCTATAGAATGCTCATTTCAGATAATGTTTGTGCCATGCAGAGAGAAAGAGAGGCATTTGATATCTACTTGTAGATGAACATATGAAAAAATCGATTGCTAAAATATACAAAGATTCAAATGGACATTTTAGTATTTAGGTCAAGATGTCTTCAACAGACATAGTGGGTTAATAAAATACAGCAACCGAAATGTAAAAGATGATATTTGTTTTTGAACTTAAAAATGATTCTTTCCAGCAGGCAGGGAAGGCTATTACCCTGAGGACCTGCCTTGCCAGGTCCAAGCCATTCCCAGGGATCTCACAGCAGCCAGCAAGCACAGTCATGAACTGGAATAGCATTTACTGGAATGGGATGGAGAGGCCTCTTTCTGGATGACTAGAGAGTGATTCACAGGGACAATTTACAAAATTTTCACAGGGTCTCAAATTCTTTCCTGTTTTGAAAAATATAAGTATTTCTACACATAGGGCAAAGGAAGATAAAGAGGAGAGCATGGATTCCCTGTGATTTCAATGCAGTTCATTGTCCCTGATGATTTCAATGAAGTCCCTGTGGTGTTGGTTGCTTTTTATTTTTTTAATGTTATCCAAAAGACTAAAGGAAACACAATCCATCAGCTGTGAAAAATGACTAAGTGCTAGCTAGCTGTTTGCAACGGTATTACCCATGTGACTCCTACACTTTGATGGTTAAGAAAAGCCAGCGTGGGTTTCTTTTTCATGCCTATGTGTGCTCGCGTGCTTGTCTTAGGCTGGGTCGCGTTCACTCTTGGCTGGGGTCTGGCCAGCTCCAGTTTCAGTTGTAGACAGCCATGGACAATCTGCCTCTTTATTCTGCTTGGAAGCTCTGCTGATAGAGCTGTTTAAAGGGCTCAGGTGCTGACAAGCTGGGCGCTGTCAGTATCTGGGATTACAGGAAGTCCATCAAATCTTAGAGATGCTTTCACTCCACACGCTGCAGAAAAAAAATGAACGTATCGTTGTCTTCTTTCCTTGCTTGTCTGTCATCGGTAGCCCCGGTGCCTTCTTCAAACTCAGATTCAATATTAATTCTATATTCACGATGTTTTGGCAAATATATCATGCTGTTACTATAAACAAACAATAATCCCTTGAATTTGTTTTTCCTTTAAATTTTACAAATTTAAGGTCTTCTTTTGAGAATTACATATTCAATACTCCCTTCCCCCAGCATCTTGACTCTAGGAAAAACACATACCCAGACACAGGCTGCAAAAGCATGGGAGACAGCCTGGGTCTTTATTATATTCATAGGCAGTAATGATTCTCAGAATCATGGGGTCATGCAGCTGTTGTTAAAAAACAGAGACTACTAGTCTTTACGCCAAGGAGTAAATCAGCATCTTTAAGACTGGATATCTGTATCTTATACATCGAAGTGGGGCTTCCCAGATGGCACAGTGGTAAAGAATCAGCCTGCCGATGCAGCAGGCCCAAGAGACACGGGCTTTGATCGTTGGGTCAGGAAGATTCCCTGGAGTCAGAAATGGCAACTCACTCCAGTATTCTTGCCTGGAAAATTCCATGGACGGAGAAGTGTGACAGCTGACAGTCCACGGGATTGCAAAGAGTTGGGCATGAATGAGTGACTGAGCACATACATCAAAGTCTGAGAACAGTTGATAATGGATTCTCTAGTGTGGTCTCCACCCAGCACCCTAAGACTTCCAGGTTTCTTTTAAAGCTCCTTCTCTGATCACTTGACCCACCAGCTATTTCACGAGCCCAGTCTTACTTCTCCAGCTGAGTTACCCATCTTAGCCACCCTGTAGCTCTGGGGTGTTTCTCTTTGCACCCGCCCCCTCCCCCTCCCCCACCACTCAGCTCCCTTGGGCACATCTTGCTGAGAC
The DNA here is from genome assembly GCA_917880005.1 of Nanger dama. Classification (NCBI taxonomy): domain Eukaryota; kingdom Metazoa; phylum Chordata; class Mammalia; order Artiodactyla; family Bovidae; genus Nanger; species Nanger dama. The sequence goes on from CAKJTW010000040.1 coordinate 4,537,651, forward strand.
CTCTGTTGTAAACGCATTCTCTGGCTGGCTCTGCCCCTGTACCTGTGCCCAGAGTACTCATTTACTCTCCCACTGCCATCCAAGCCTTTGCTCTGTAGAACCTGCTGCCCACCTAAGTGCAGCAAGTCCTACCAGGTACAGTGTAAACTGCTGGTTTTTTGAATTGCCAGCTCTGTGAGTATGATGAAACTGCTGATCTGTTTCCTGATCTGTATAATAAGAGTTCTAGGAGATACATTTCTAAAATTCTCTGCTTCTGGACAGCCGGTAATTTTCTGTACTCACATCATGTTGGATTATTAGCCTCTCCCCACAGCAGCTGTTTTGGCTCATATGATTTCTCAATCTGTCTACTGGCAGCCTGTTTGGGAGGTGTCCTGTCCCATGGGACACAACTTAGCAGAAATAGTGTCTGGTGCTCTGACTAGTCCATTACAGGAGGTCAAAGAGGAAGATACACTAACCAGAGATGGCAGGGTGGAGCCGAGACAGGACCCCAAAAGACAAATGGGGTGATGGTGGACACAGGGTGAATATTTGAGTAGTCTAGGCTAGTGGCAGGTATATAGAGATCTTAACCCCCGAAGCAAAGCTCATTTATGAACCAAAGGAAATTCAAGTATTATAAACAAATATTGAGGTTGGCATTTATAAGAGGGATGTTTGGGGAACTTAGGCGACTGGCCTAAAATCAGATTTAAATCCCAAAAGTCAAACTCATTTAAGAACCAGAGGAATGTTAGGCATCATAGAAAAAATCTGGGAAATGGTTACAAGAGGGTATCAGCAAAAGAGCTGCAGGTTCTGAGCTGGCCGGCAGTGACTTCAGATCCTGCCTTCTCCCTGAGACAGCAACTATGATGGCTATCTGTTCCTGCAGACACAGAGCGTTCCATCCCTTGTGTCCTTGGCTCACTCAGACCTTGGACGAGTCTGGCTGAAGCACTGGTGTGTCATGGGAGGGCTGGGCCCCCATTGGATAGTGTGAGATCAGTCTTCTCTCTCTAGTGTCTGGGATTCGTGGAGTGGGGACTGGGGTGACATGGACAAGTTGTGACCATCCCTCCATGCTTCTTCCACTCTACCTAGTCCCGTGACCACTCTTCTGCCTTGTGTCCTAAGTTTTGCTTGACGCTTTCGAATTGTGGTGCTGGAGAAGACTCTGGAGAGTCCCTTGGACAGCAAGGAGATAAAACCAGTCCATCCTAAGGGAAATCAATCCTGAATATTCATTGGAAGGACTGATGCTGAAGCTGAAGCTCTAATACTTTGGCCACCTGATCTGAAGAATTGACTCATTGGAAAAGACTCTCATACTGGGAAAGTTTGAAGGCAAAAGAGAAGAGGGCAGCAGAAGATGAGATGGTTAGATGGCATAACCGACTTAATGGACATGAATTCAGGCAAACTCTGGGAGACAGTGAAGGACAATGGAGCCTAGCATGCTGCAGTCCATGGGGTCGCGAAGAGTTGGACATAACTTAGTGACTGAACACCAGCAACAGCTAGTTCCCTGGAGCTTTACCAGTTGACATGATCGGGGTTTATATTAGCGTCCTCAGTCTGCCTTAAAAATGTACCACAAAACTAGTGGCTTCAAAAACATAAATTTATTTTCTTATATTTCTGGAGCTTGAAGTCTGAGATCAAGGTGTCAGGAACATTGGTTTCTCCTGAGGGCTGTAAGGGAGAAATCTGTCCTATGCCTGTCTCTCAGCTTTGCTAGTTTGCTGACTATCTTTGGTGCCCTGTGGCTTCTGCCACACAACTCCACTCTTTCTACAGTGTTCTTCCTGAGTGTGTGTCTGTGTCCAAATTTCCCCTTTCTATAAGACACCAGTCATATTGGATTAGATGTATACCCTTCTCTTCAAGAGAAGACTCTTGAGGGTCCCATGGAGACTTTGCAAGGAGATCAAACTAGTCAATTCTAAAGGAAATCAACCCTGAATATTCTTTGGAAGGACTGATGCTGAAGTCCCAATACTTTGGCCACCTGATGCGAAGAGCCAATTCATTGGAAAAGACCCTGATGCTGGGAAAGACTGAAGGCAAAAGGAGAAGGGGGCAGCAAAGGATGAGACGGGTAGATAGCATCACCAACTCAACGGAGATGAATTTGAGCAAACTCTCCACCCTGTTCCAGTATGTCCTCTTTTTAACTAATTGCATCTGCAATTAGATTAGACCCTATTTCCAAAGAAGGTCACATTCTCAAATACTGGGGAAGTATATTCATCCTTCAATATATGAATGGGGGAAGGACACAATCCAACCAATAATATAGTTCTTCCTTTTTACCAATATATTTTTCTTATATCTTCAACTTCCTATCTGTATCCCTAGCTATTAATAGGAGTTGAAGCTAAACCAGATGGGCCACTTGGAATCATGATACTGATTGCTAGGTGCTTGACTTCACAAACTACCCCAGCCTAGGAGCATGCTGTCATATTCTGTCTACCAGATTGGACCCCCTGAAAAGCAATATTGACCTAGGAAAAGATCAGGTGTCCCTTGAAAGTTATTTTGGGGGCTTTGACCTATTTCCTCTCCCTTGTTTTGAGGCCTATCTTGTAAACAGGTTAGCATTCTGCATCTTCCTTGTTTATTTGTGCGTATTTTCTCCAGACAGCTCTGTGCAGGCAATATCTCAAAGCCTCATATCTCATGTCTCTAAACAGTAATAGGACGTCCACAGGCTACGTGGCTTCCCTCATAGCTCAATCAGTAATGAATCTGCTTGCAATGTGGGAGACCCAGTTTCGATTCCTGGATCAGGAAGATCCCCTGGAGAAGGGAATGGTAACCCACTCCAATATTCTTGCCTGGAGAATCCCATGCACAGAGGAGCCTGGCAGGGTACAGTCCATGGGATCGCAAGAGTCGGACATGGCTTAGTGTCTACACCACCACAGGCTACATGCATTATTAATTACATTATTATATCATGTGGGTTAAAGTAAGACTTTGTGCTTTTGCATTGACAAAGTATAACTGAGAATACTACCAAGAAGTCATATATGACCTACAGTACTTCAGTTATGAGTAATTTATAGGAAATCTCTAGATAATGTGACTTCAATGATGGATTGAATTATCAGAAAGTTACCAGATATCTCCATATTTATTTACCCTTACATTTAACTCACTGGAATATTCCTGAATTCTCATGAATCATTTATTTGGCAAATCTTCTGACCTGAACATTAGCTCTGTACTATTATGTTAGATTTGGTGGGAGGAGAGGTGGGTGTAGAAAATGGATGAGAATCAGTAAGAAGAGCTTGGAAACACTGATTTCTTATATCAGGAAGTGACAAATGAGTGTTAGAGGTGGGGAGTTTGGACTGTGTTTTTTGCTCCAACACCTAAAGTATCACATTCTCTGGAGATGGTTTGCTATTAAAGCTAATTGGTTCTCTTGGAATGAACTTGGACTATTTCTTCCTTCTGACGTAACTGTGAATCCTCTCCAGGCTATAGTGCATCAGGTCCAATTCCTGTAGTTGGTTGACAAGGAAAAGAACATCTCCAAGAAAAACAATGAGTCCAGAGAAGGAGCAGGGGTGGGATGGGTGGCAGGAGCATGAAGGCGGGAAGTTATGGGGGATGCTAAAATAAAGGGGGACTGAGAAGCTGCTAGATTTTCATCAACACACAGCAGTAAAAGCTTCTGCCAACACAGCTGCCCTGAGCTCCCTCCTATTTACAGTAATATGGCAATAAGTGGAAATTGTAGGTGGATACTACCCAAGGAGCAAGTTCTTTCTTAGAAGTGTAAATTGGCATTTAGGCAAGTTAAGAAACAAGGAAAGGGAAAAGTTTCTATATGGGACACAAGACAATTTTCTGCCAGGTCAGGCTGCAGAGCTGGAACCATCTCAGCAACCTGGGTGGACTTTCCTTAACACTTTCTCAGTTACCTAAGGTTTGGGTGGTCCATGGCTATGAGCCTCCCATATGGCACTAGAGCCTGCCCTGCAGCAAGCCATTAGGCTGCCAACAGGATCTCAGCACAATCATGATGGGTAGGGCAGAGTCAGAGAGTGTGGACCAACGTGATCAACCCAGCTCCACAGGCTAGGCACAGACACTAGAAGTTACTGCCACTGGACTGCCTTGTTCCGGGGAACTCTGGGTATTATACTCTAATTTTAATCCTAACAACAACTGAGGTCCCGCGAGTGCTTTTATTTGAGCTGAACTGGTCCTCCTTCAGTGTCATAAAGAGTTCCAGTCTTCTGAACCAGTATGTTTTCTCTTATTCTTCATCTTCCTCCTCTTCCACACTAACTCCTCATCTGTTTTTGTTCTCATCATAGTTCTGTGCTCCTTAAGCTGCTCATGACTGGACTCCTCCTATTGCATGTCTTGCCTGTAGGAGAGTTCTAGCTATGCAACTCTTCCTCCTGTCCACCTGTTGTCTGCCGTGCCATCACTTGGGCTTTCCTGAGGGGAGAGGCTGTGTCTCAGTCACCCTAGACTGTGGCATAATGACTGGCAACATTGCTGCTAACCTGGAGGTGACAGAAAGGGAATGCTGATTTCCTCACAGACGTTTCCTGGTGACATCACGAGCATTTAACATCAAATCCAACCGTCTATGGAGCAAAAGATACCATGTGCAGGAGAGTATGTCAAGAACATTGTCAGAGCTCCTAACTTCAGCGAACTCGCCATCCAGTTAGAGTGGCAGCACACAAAGAAATGACCCTATAATAACTTTTGGCAGGTGGATGACATGGGTTAGTGCGCAGAGCTCAATGTCAAGAAAGTCAAAGGCTAGTCTTATTTTGTCAGCAGCAAGGTAGGAACCCATTTTCTCTGAGGCTTATTTCTTGAGCAAAGTGAGAATAAATTCTGTCAGTGTTTCTCAAATTGTGACACATAATATTTTTTGGGGGAGGGTGACCTATAGGCTCAGAATTGAGTATGATTAAATTGCAAGAAAAGAAATTAATTTCTTTTAAAATTTTCCTTTGGGTCACAAAGAAATGAGGCAAGACACAGTCTCAAGCTCAAAGTTTGCCTACTCTAGCCACTAGGATTGAGCAATGTTGTGTTTTCATTTTATTTTTCTCAGGCAAATTATTTTGGAAGTTTTTCTCCATTTATGTTAATAAGATTTACTTTTAAAAGATTGTATTTTAGTAAGATAAATGAGTTGATTTAAATAAATTATAAAAGGTAATAGACATGTGAGTATAACAAAAATTGTAAATGTGGTGCTGAAATATTTAAAGTTTCAGTTCAGTTCTGTTGCTCAGTCGTGTCTGACTCTTTGCAACCCCATGAATCGCAGCACCACAGCAGGCCTCCCTGTCCCAGTGAGTCAGCTCTTCGCATGAGGTGGCCAAAGTACTGGAGTTTCAGCTTTAGCATCATTCCTTCCAAAGAAATCCCAGGGTTGATCTCCTTCAGAATGGACTGGTTGGATCTCCTTGCAGTCCAAGGGACTCTGAAGAGTCTTCCCCAACACCACAGTTCAAAAGCATCAATTCTTCAGTGCTCAGCCTTCTTCACAGTCCAACTCTCACATCCATACATGACCAAAGGAAAAACCATAGCCTGAACTAGATGGACCTTAGTAGGCAAAGTAATGTCTCTGCTTTTGAATATGCTGTCTAGGTTGGTCACAACTTTTCTTCCAAGGAGTAAGTGTCTTTTAATTTCATGGCTGCAGTCACCATCTGCAGTGGTTTTGGAGTCCTCAAAAATAAAGTCTGACACTGTTTCCACTGTTTCCCCATCTATTTCCCAGGGAGTGATGGGACCAGATGCCATGATCTTCATTTTCTGAACGTTGAGCTTTAAGCCAACTTTTTCACTCTTCTCTTTCACTTTCATCAAGAGGCTTTTTAGCTCCTCTTCGCTTTCTACCATAAGTGTGGTGTCATCTGCATATCTGAAGTTATTGAAATTTAAAGTTTAGGAAATACCAAATAAGCCAACTCTGGGATTATTTTCAGACTTACACTTCCTAAGATTTTGCAATATTTCCAAGGGAATGGTGTGGCTAATAGGAGCTAATAAGTGCATCAAGATGATTTACTGACAACATAATATGTCAAATGATCCATTGAGAAATAATCTGTGATACAAGTAGCTATGGAGATAGCTATGGAGAGAGATACAGATAGATAGTAGTATTGTCGATATAACTATAGATTGCTATACAGAAAGACTCTGATTAGGTGCAACATACTGTCAGATGACCTCGCAGCAAGAAGTGGCAAGCTGCCTGATTCTTGAGAAGTGAAGTTGCTCAGTTGTGTGCAACTCTTGATGATCTTATGGACTGTATCGCCTACCAGGCTCCTTCATCCATGGAATTTTTCAGGCAAGAGTACTGGAGTCGGTTGCCATTTCCTTCTCTGGGGGATCTTCCCGACCTGGGGATCAAACCCAGGTCTCCTTCATTGTAGGCAGACGCTTTACCCTCTGAGTCACCAGGGAAGCCCTGTGATATTGAAAAATGTGATATATTTGCATTTTCCTCCCCAAAGGAGAAGAATCTTTTGAATTCTTTAGCCTGGATTTCTCTCAGTTCAGGGGAAATGTCACTTTTTTTTCTTTATTTTGTCAAGTTTTAACCTGCAGAGATGTTTAAACTGGCTTGTCTAAAGTGAAGAGGATTCTTGAGGATATAAAGAGAAGTGATCTCATAGAAGAAAGGTGGTTGGATGGTGGGGACTAGCAAAGAGAGGGTTGAAACTCTCTGTCTCTCAAATGTGGCAGACTTTCAGGTCAGAGTGGGGTAGGGGTAGAATTCTGTACTAAAATCTTATCATTAAAGCACAGGTTCCCACCCTCACATACTGTGGGTGGGAAGGTAAATTGATGCAGTGCATGGGTGCTCCGTCATGTTCAAGTTTTTGCAACCCCAGGGACTATAACCTGCAAGGCTCCTCTGTCCATGGAATTCTCCAGGCAAGAGTGCTGGAGTGGGTTGCCATTTCCTACTCCAGAGGATCTTCTTGTCCCTGGGATCAAACCCATGTCTCTTGCGTCTCATGCATTGGCAGGTGGATTCTTTAATCACTGTACCACTTGGGAAGTAAACTGGTGCAGCCACAGGGAAACAGTATGGGGGTTCCCTTAAAAAACTAAGACGAGAACTATCATTTGATCCAGCAATTCCTCTCCTGGCTATGTGTGTGCAATTTTCCAGGCAAGAATATTGGAGTGGGTTGCCATTTCTTACTCCAGTAATATCACTTATATGTGGAATCTAAAAAATAGTACAAATGAATACATATGCAAAAGAGAAAGACTTGCAGATATAGAAAGTAAATTTGTGGTTACTTGAGAGAGGGAGGGGAGACAGACAAATTAAGGGTATGGGATGAATATATTAATACCAACTTCTATGTATAAAGTAGATAAGCAATAAGGATATATTGTATATGTGCTCAGTCATTCAATCGTGTCTAACTATTTGCGACCCCAGGACTCTAGGACCCCAGGCTCCGCTGTCCATGAAATTTTCCAGCCATGAATACTGTATTGGGTTATGTTTGCCTTCTCCAGGGAACCTTCCAGACTCAGGGATTGAACCCATATCTCTTGCATCTCCTACACTGGCAGGTGAATTCTTTAGCACTATGCCAATTGGTTTGATTTCTGGGTCTGGAAGATCCCTGGAGAAGGAAATGGCAACCCACCCCAGTATTCTTGCCTGGAAAATCCCATGGACAGTGCATGGGGTTGCAAATGAGTGGGACATGACTTAGCAACTAAACTACAACAAAGGATATACTGTATAGCACAGAGAATTATGCCCATAATCTTATAATAACCTATAATGGAATATAATCTGCAAAGATACTGAATCACTATGCTATACACCTGAAACTAATACCATGTTGTAAATCAACTAAAAAAAAAAGACTAGAGGTTCCCATGGTTTCTATGGACCCTCCCCACCCCTCTACCCCTACACACACACACACACACACACACTATGCAAAATGGCCTGAGCAAACACCTGGGCAAGTGTCCACAGTGTAAGACCCCTGACCCATGATGGAGCACCACAACTGATCAGCTTCAGAGTCTTGGATGGAGAAGACATAGAAGGTTGGATTGGGATGGAAAGTGTTCTATTTGGGACATCTATGAGCCTTCAGACCCCAAGAACAACTGATATCAAACTTATCAATTGTGCTGAGTGAAGCACTGAAGTTAAATTTATTAAAGGAAAAGTAAGGTGACGTTTGTGCCTTAGTTTGTGGAAAACTTCATTCTCTTGACAGAATAAGGAGAAATGGAAGAATCTGGAAAGCACAGGCTCTCTTTCTTCTCACATTTTCTTCCTTTCCTTCCTTCCTCCATTCCTTGGCCTGTCTTTATTTTATTTTTACTTTACATAAATTAAATGTGATTTTATATAGTATATGCAGTTATAATTATTAATATAATAATAAATCATAAACTAACTTTATATTCATAAAGACATGAAAGTAATTATATCTGAGACATGATGTCTTAGAAGTAAAATAGATGGTTCATTCCATATCCAACACTTGGAAAAGATATGGCCACAATACTGATGGAATGCCATGACCATATACCATAATGGTTTTCATCATCATCTCATGAACACTTATTTAATTAAACCCAGTCTGGGCTGCGTTCTCACAGTTTCTGTTATTTCTGTGTTAATTTCCAGAAGCATCGTGGACATCCATTGGAATATGTTAGCTAAGTATAATTTGTAATTGTACAAAATCACTTTCCAAAAGTTTCTGCATAGCACCCAGCAGAGTGCCGTGTAGATAACAACTATTTGTGAAATAGATGGATGAACACTGAATAAATTATTTTTAGTCTTATTTTCTCTAGAGTTAAGATTTTCCATCCCATAAAAACTTGAGTAAGCCTCTCCTCTGACTTAGATTCCAGCTCTGTGAAGTAGAAAACCATGATGAACACTGCACCATGTTATACAATTAATCGTCCTCCCCAAACTGTGATTTTTAGAAATGTGGTGTCATTTTCAGACACATAACTGATTACAATGAATGTAATTTAGAGATTCTAGAAAGAGAAAGACCCCAGGAAAAATGTCTCACCAGGAGAAAAAGGGAAAATGGTCTCTTTTTTTCACTGCCTGGTCATTCAGCTTTGCACCTAGACAGAACATGAATCTTCCTTTACTTCTGAGGATGAAACAGGAATATTTAGAATTGTCAAGAGAAAGAACCCACAATTATTTCCATGAGAATTTTGGCTAAGGGGACATTTTGACAAAATGGATTCCTGTCCTTGCCTGATTTCTATTAAATGTTCTAGCCTTTCTTGTGAAAACTGGGTAGTGATTTCACGCTTTCATTGTTCCAACTGATCTGAGTTTCACCAGACACTTCATGGCTATACTCAGTTCAAAAAATGATGGAATATATTTCCTTGATTTTAAGTGAAGTTGTGAGGGAAGCCTGGAGGGAATTAGACCTCCTGTGGAGGTCATTCTGTGGGGGACTTGATGGCAGAAACTGGTGACAATGATTGCTTGTATTACATAATGATTAGTTCAGGTCATTGTACCCAATGATTACTTGTACTAAGAATATTGAACTTCACCTTAATTTTATCCATGTAGTGCAAGGACTTTTATCCAATTGAAAATATGTGCTTAAAAGTCTTCAGTTTCTCCAATGATCCTACAACATCTGCAATTGTATTAGAAGCTATTTAAATAAAAAATTAACAATGCCATCACCTTTATAATTTTTCTGCCCCATTTCCACCCAGTGTTGCCTGGAACCCTGGGTCCTAAGATTGACCCCCATTGCCTGCCTCCCCATAATTCCCTCCTAGACTCTCCAGCTTGGTGCCCTTAGGGTTACTGAACACTGATTAAGTGTTCAGTCTGATTGACGATCAGAATTAAAAATAGAGCAAGGTTCTAAACTCTCAGTGAACGAGAGAATTCTAGATTCTTCATATTGAAAATAGCATTAACCCAATATCCTTAGTTCATGTATGGAATTAGCCTATCTAAGCTACAGGCAGTCCACGGGGCTGTAAAGAGTTGGACATGACTGAACAACTGAGCAACACCACCACCAAAGCCACAGTCCCCCATCTTTACAACAGAAATATTAATACCATTCTCATGGGGCTATTTTGAGAATTAGGCAAGTTATACGCAGAGCACCTAGCATACTGCACATGGTATATATACTATGTGCTTAATAAATGAGAAAGTTTTTGTTGTTGAAAACAATAGTGTCTCTCTGTATATGCTGTTAAAGCTACCCTCTTCTGTTCTTCTTAACTAAGAATCACTTGAAGACTCTGGTGCAAAAAGTAAAAAAGCCAAAGACAAAAATATTCTTTCAGAGATACTGAACGTCAGATGGCTATATTGTCGGTAAATGTATTTAATGAAAAGGAAGGCCAATGGCTAAGGGTGGCAGAAAGAGATTCTAATGTAGACTTTATTACTTATCCTGGACTGTTTTAACAGGCTCTGAATAAACTCTGCTCCATGAGTTTGTCTCCTGCTTTGTTCTTCCTATACATTCCCGGGGGATGAATACAGTTTTGTCAGACTATGACGATTCCTTGTTCAGAAACCTTCACTGACTTCCTGATCTTTACTGGATTACATCTCAAACCACATAGTCAGTTTCCAAATTTCTTCAAAACCTCAGCTCTCCCAGCTTCTCTTCATAAACTCTAGCCAAATCAGGCATGTTTTACCTCCAAGGCATGCCCTATTCACACAGGACTTCTGCATGTGGCTTCCTTCTCTAGAAATCTCACAAGCAGACCAGTTCAAATGTGATTTTCTCCCTAATGTTCATTCCTGATCTTACAAATAAGAAGAAATCTTTTGAACTTTTGCATTTCTATGTTCTTTTATGTACATCTGTTGTTGTGTAGTCACTAAGTCGTGTCTTACACTTTTGTGACCCTACAGGCTGCAGCTCGCCAGGCTCCTCTGTCCATGGGATTTCCCAGGCAAGAATGCTGGAATAGGTTGTCATTTTCCTTCTCCAGTGTATCTTCCCAATCCAGGAATCAAACCTGTGTCTCCTGCATTGGCAAGTGGATTCTTTACCACTGAACCACCAGGGAAGCCCATGTAGATTTGTAATGTCTGTTGAAATATTTTCTGCTGCATTATGTTTATTTTTCTGAATTTTATCTCATAGTCACTTAAAGCACCAAAGACATTTTAATTATTTACTATGCAAGACTTAACACATGGTTGGTGATCAGTAAATGTTTTCTGAATAAATGAATGCGATTGCATTAAAATTGCTCAGTGTGGTTGAGAGACAAGATAAAAGCTTAAACATAAATGACAATGAGGCACAGGTAGTGCTAGTACCGAGTAGGGGTCTGAGAAGCTGCTTCCAAGTCTGAGAGGAGAGTAAAGTAATGAAATAATTGGGAGATTCAATCTTGGCCATGGAAGACTTTAGTCCCCTCTCCACTGGGTGTTAATAGTTGAGAATAATGCCAAGACTTTTTCATTATCCACAAGGTAAATTAAAGCCCCAAAAGGGAATAATTTTGCTCCATATGCCAAAATTGCTATATATTCTGCATATAAATATTATTATTTAAAATATGTTAAAAGTTTTTCCCCTACTTGGGACAAAGAAACATTCTAGATTTCATATGTAAAATTTATATATTGTGTTGGCCAAAAACTTCATTCAGATTTTTAAAATGTTGTGGAAAAATACAAATGAACTTTCTGGCCAACCCAATACTATTTTTGTTGAAAATGAGCAAAGTCTTTGTAGACCATGCTTTGGGTTAAAAAAATCTACAATTTCTCCTTCATTAGGAGAAATCTGTAGCAATGGCTTAAACCTTATTGTTTCTACAAAGCATTGAGATGGTAATGTCTGAATGAATTACAACACACAGATTTAAATTTTTCTTATGGACATCATTAGTATTAAAATAATGAGAGTTTTTCACACATCTGGATTTTATTGATGTTTTAGAAAAACAGATTCAAAAACTAAATGAATGAACCCATAAGACAGTTGAGTGTGAATGTACTTGTTTGCAATTTTAATGTGTTCATTTGGGATGTGGGAAATGATTCATGTGGGAATCTTCCTCGCATTATAATACAGTGAGGAAGATTTATATAAGATTGATACAATTGATATGAGGGAAAAGGATGCTGCCTATCAAGGCTTAGGTCAAATGTCAAAATTCAGGAACACAGAGGTGGATGTTGAGAACGCATAGGGATCTGAGGGCTGGAGGCCCATCTTTGCTCAATGGTGTTTCCCATCCACATTGATAGGATCAGTATCACCATCTGAAGACACACTCAGCATGCTCCTATGACACAGGGCAGGTGGAAAGCAAACACAGGGTGTACTTTAAGCCCACAAAGGGGGAAAATACTCACTGACCTCTCTTTCGAGAATCCCAGTGCCTAGTCCTATAGTCAGTGTGACCAGCTCAGCCTGGTCTGCCTGAGACCTGCTTCGATTTAGCATCATGTCTCATGCAGCCCTTAGTCCCAGGCGAACCAGGACAGTTGACCACCCCACCTCTGGTCAAGGGTGTCATTTAAAGTGGTGCCTCTCTCTTCCTTGAAGGTGCACACCCAGCATCCGTAGTGCTTGTTAAGATTCACATCTGGACTGAATATCTTAGGCTGGGGCCCAAGTTTCTGCATGTCTAACAAGCTCTCAGATGATACTAGTGCTGGCGCTGGTCTGGGGACCACACTTTGAGTATCAGGGTTTAGAGCATACTTTGTGGACTCTTAGAGGTTAGATGGAGACCTTGCTTCACCATTCACCCCATTTGAACATCCTTGGTGAAGTGACTTAACCTCACTGAGCCCTGATTTCCTCATCTCTAATAGAGACTATCTTCTAATAGAGACTGACAGAACTATCTTCCTCACAGGGCAGTGAGGATTAATTGAGTTAATTATGAAGACAGAAGAAGCACTCAACAATTATCAACCGCTTTTATTATGAAGATTTCCTGATGGCTCAGACAGGAAAGAGTCTGCCCGCAACGCAGGAGACCCAGGTTTGATCCCTGGGCCAGGATGATCCTTGAATAAGGGAACCTCTTTTGTTATTATTGACATTTTATTGTGTGTCACTGAAGTAATCAAAGAGGTGGTTGACACTGAAAACACAAATAAGTTGAAGAAAGTTTCAGGTAAACCCCTAGTTGAAGGAGTCACAAGCACTGGTGTTTTAAAGGCAAATTAGAACGTTTGAGGCAGAGGAATATCACCAGGATGGGAAATATGATTGACCCATTAAGTAAATCTTAAAATGTGTGTTCATCATAAAACACTAGTCTTTTATACTTTGTTGCACATTCTGCTCCATATTCTGAGTTCCCTGGAATGGTAGGCATGTCACAGAAGTCTGAATCTCTGATTCAGGCAGAGGAAAGTGGACCCACTAAGCAGTTATATCCATGGGGTTGCAAAGAATTGGATACAACTGAGTGATTAAGCACAGCAAGCAGTTATGCCCAAGGCTCAACCTCGAGCCCAGCTGGACTTCATGGACTTCATGGCCTGTACTGCTGTTTACTGTATGAACTTGAAGAAGTTATACAACAACTTTGAACCTGAGCGTTCTTACAGCCCATGGGGGATGATAATGCCTACCTCCCAGTCCCATATGAGAATCAAAAGTGAAGTGTCTGTGCAGGTCTGGCCCATGTTAACTGCCAAGTAAATACTGGCTAGTGTTATAACTATCTTTTTGGTATTAAAACAGAACTATTTCAGCCTCATATTCTTTAAAGGAAGAAGAGCCATTGGATTGAGTGCTTCTTGGATGTACTGGTTCTCAAAAGATAATAAAGCCTTCAGACTTTGATGACCAGATGCTGCTGGTACCTGACTATAAGGTGAGGAGTCATCTAACCTGAATTCCCTGCTTTATTATGAGTGACCTTGAAGCATAGCTCATCTTCATTCTTACTCACTGGATCACGGATACACTTTGATTATTTGTTACAAAGAAAACCGTTGTTGGGCCAATGGTCTTTTCCTGGATTGTCACTTTGCAAGCACTGGCTGATTTGACCTGTTTTATTAGCAGATCTGAACATTTGGATCTGAAAATGAAAATGTATGAAACCAGTGTTAGAGAGTGGCCGTTCCTGGTGGTGGTGGGCCAAGAAAGATGCAGACATTTTTAGATTTGAGAGCTTGAGGCAGTATGGGCATGTCAGCAGTTAGAGTCAGAACTAACTTATTTATAAATCCTCACTTTGTGTTCAAGACATATTTTCTAAAGCTAAGTCATATTTCTGATGTTGCAAGAAAAAGATTGAAAATACTTAATCCTAAGTCTAAGAAACAAGACTATTGTCCTATTCAAAATTTGGCAGGCCTATGTCTCAGAAAAATAAAACAGCAGCTCACAAATTCTTCTTTCAAATTACTTGACCAAACCCACATAATGCTTTCTTGCTACTCATACCTGAATGCCGTCATTGGATACAGAACTGGGTCATGAATTCATCTCTCAGTCGGGGGAGGAGCGTTGGTTTGGAATCAGTTCAAATTCTGGCTGTTCTACTGAGGAACAGTGTAATTTTGAGGAACTTATTTAAACTCTCTGATCCTCATTTTCTTTCTTTATGAAATAGCTCTAATCCCTTCTTCAAAGAGTACTGGGAAACAAATGATATAATATTCAAAGAGACTCTCATGGAGCTCAGCTCATAGAGAGTATTTAAAACATATTCATTTTCTTCCTCTCCTCCTATGCTTTGCAGCTTAATATGCATTGGCTTGTTCCTCATATTGCTGTCTGCCGTTTGCTGCACTTTTCAGATACAGACAAAGTTGAAAGCCTCCTTGTAGGTGTTCATGATCTGATCTGGGGGCATCCCTAGTTTCTGTGTCCCTCAGGTCACTACTGAGCAGGGGGTAAGCTCTTGATCGAGCTACCCTAGAGAACGACATCATCAGCCCTCCTTACCTAATACTGATTTGAAATAGTGAGCAGAAATCCAGATGTTTCCTGTATATAGTTCTCTGGTGGCCAGGATACACTGACATGGCGATGGTGCCATTGGAGGGTTTCAGAGATCTCTTGTTTTACCACTTACCAGCTGGGACAGAGCACCTGTCAGTGAAAAACCATATTGTATATCAGAAGAATATTTCTCAATTTAGCCAAAATAGAGAATTGAGGGTCTCAATTTTGAAACTGCATGCTTTTTTTTAAGTAGGTATCATGCCATTTGGTTATAACAGTATGGAAGATTTTAGTGCACAATAGCAATAATTTCTTACAGTTTTAAAAACAGATGAATCTAGGAGTTCAATCACATCCTAAAAACCAAGATCTGGACTCATGTTTATCCCAAATTCCTCTAACTCTTGGCAAAGTGGGGCATACAACTTCCTGCTATCTAGTCCTTCATTTTTCATATTTTAGAGCTACTAAAATGTGAAATGTATAGGTTATGAACCTCACTCTGTTGGAAGCTTGGATCGATGATGATAATTTGGTCCTAAACGAATACTCAATAAAATGTACTCATATAGAGTTGAATGAAAGCTTTATTTTTCCATTAACTCTTCATAAGAATTTAATTTCCTTCGTATACAGCAAACATATGCTTCCTGTGATTATGAATAGAGCACAAGCTATAGAAATAAGTAATTTGAAGTTTAGTTAGAATATTTTCTGTTTAATATGGACCATTTTAAAAGCCTTTATTTGAATTTGTTACAGTATTGCTTCTGTTTTTTGTTTTGTTCTTTTGGCTGCAAGACATGTGGGCCCTTAGCACCCTGACCAGGGATCGGTCCTGCGCCCCCTTCACTGGAAGGCAAAGTCTTAGCCACTGGACCACCAGGGAAGTCCCTAGAACATTATCTTTTTGAGGAAGTAATTTTGTGAAAGTTGCTAACATTTGGGGGTTTAATTTTCTTCATCTCTATAATGAGGGCTTGGCTAGCAGACTCCAATGGCAATCTCCAACTTTAAACTTTTATAATTCTGTATAAAATCCTCATTTTTGATCTAAAATGTGCAGTGGCTAATTTTCATATATTTTGTTCCTCTTTTGTTGAGATGCATTAGAAATTATTCCTAAGAATACATATACAGCTGTTTATTGTATTAGAAAGGAACTTTCCTTATGGTACAGCACAATGTCCTCGTAACGAGTGGGCAATAACTTAAAAATCTGGTAAATTAGCTAGAAAGCTGACCAACCATTGGTGACACAATATAATTGAAATTAAGTCATCAGGGGCCCAACATAATGGGGAAACTGGGGAAAGCTGATATTACATTATAAGAAAACAAGTATTTTTTTTTACTTCATCCCTGACAGGTCATAGGGCACAGTAATTGTTCTAATGTAAAGAAAAGTGTACTTTTCTAAGAGGACAATGAAATATTAGATACAAGCTGTGATTTTCAAAATATGTAACCATATGTATGGCATGGGGTCCCACCAGTCAAAAACACAAAGAATAACCATGGATATAAGCCTTAAAAAAATAAACCACATAGTGGGGAAGGAGATGGGGGATGAATGTAGAAAGTAGCATTGATATATATATATATATGTACACATTATCATATATAAAACAGGTAGCTAGTGGGAACCTGCTATATAACACAGGGAGCCTAGCCTGGTGCTCTGTAATGACATATATATATATATATATATATGTACACATTATCATATATAAAACAGGTAGCTAATGGGAACCTGCTATATAACACAGGAAGCCTAGCCTGGTGCTCTGTAATGACATATATATATATATATATATATATATATATATATGTATAGTTATGACTGATTCGCATTTTTGTTGTACAGCAGAAACCAATACAATATTGTAAAGCAATTATCCACCAATTAAAAAAAAACAACTAAAAGCCAAATAAAAGAAAAAACAACTTAAAAGTACTTTTACTGTTCCCAATGAGAATAATTTATTTTTTAGCAAATATGTATATCCCCAGCTTGAAAAGAAACAACAAAAGGGGAAAGCATGTATCTGATTCCTGCCTACTTCCTAGTCCATCTTGTCCCACCTTCCCCTTGCTCTCACTGTCCGTCCACATTTGCCTCCTTCCCACTTCTGCCTAGACTGCTCTCCCTGCATCCTCAGACAGTGGGTTCCTAATCATCACCCACTCTCTGAGGATATCACACCATCTCCTGAATCGGCTCTCACAGCCACCTTAGTTATTCCTAGTAATTCCCAGCACATTACCCTGCTTTGTTTTCTTCCCGAGCATAGAGTAATAGCTGACATTCTGTTTTAGGTATGTTCAATAATTATTTATGTTCTGTCCACTTCATGAGGGTCTGTATAGAATAGACTTGGGCTATCTTGTGCATGCCTGGCAAATAGTAGGTCATTAATTAACATTTCAATAATAATAACATTAATATGTATGTGCTCAGTTGTACAGTTGTATCCAGCTCTTTGTGACCCCATGGACTGTAGTTCACCAGGCTCCTCTGTCCATGGACTATTCCAGGCAACAATACTGGAGTGGGTAGCCATTCCCTTCTCCAGGAGATCTTCCTGACCCAGGGATTAAACGCAGGTATCCGGCATCTCTTGCGTTGGTAGAAGGACTCCTTATCACTGAGTCATCTGGGAAGCCAATAACACTCCTGATAAACCTAAAAACATGTGGGCACCTACTGCATGTCAGACTCCACCTAGATTGGGCTTCCCTGATGGCTCAGTCAGTAAAGAATCTGCCTGTAGTGCAGGAGACCCGGTTCGATCCCTGGGTCAGGAAGATCCCCTGGAGAAGGAGATGGCAACCCATTCCAGTATTCTTGCCTAGAGAATTGCACGGACAGAGGAGCCTGGTTGGCTACAAACTATGGGGTTGCAGGAGTTGGACACTGACAGGGAATAAACCACCACCACTCACTTAGATTATCTTCCTAGGTCTCATATCAACTGTATGAGATGGATCTTCTTTTTAACAAAGGAGGGAAAAAGAAGCTTCTAAAAGGTTAGAAAAATAAGATGCTCAAGATTTCAATGTTCTTATAGGTGTTAACTGAGATTTTAATTTAAACCTCTGAATGCATTCTTTGCTGAACTGCCTCTTAATTAAATATGCCTCCATAATTAATAAATCAAGCAAAACATGTCTATTGCCTTGTATTATCAGAACTATTGGATTATATTACTCTTTAGTGAGCAATTGTTCTCAACATTTTATCTTCATTAAGGAAATTAAAATGTTCTTTGCACTCCCTTCCCTAATGAACCATGTTTCTCTAAAAGAATATATTACTACGGTGTATCATTTCTTACCATAAATACCAATTTTAAAATTTATCACTTTGTACACCCAGATCACTGTATCTAATAGTTTCCTGAGACAGACATTTATAGATTGCATATTTGTATTCTTACATAAATCATATGTTGAAACCTTTTTGCTCAACATGATGGTATTTGGAGGTGTTTAGGGTCATAATGGTGTGGAGCCCTCATGAATGGCATATTGTTGTTGCTCAGTCACATCTGATTCTTTGCAGCCCCATGAATTGCAGCACGCCAGGCCTCCCTGTCCTTCACCATCCTGTGGAGTTTGCTCAAACTCATGTCCATTGTGTCGTAGTGCCCTCATAAGAGAGCACCCCTAGAGAGGCCCCTTGTCCCCTCTGCCTTGTGAGGTGACAGCTAGAAGGCATTGTCTGTGAACTAGAGAGTGAGCCCTCACTACACATAGAATCTTCTGGTGCCAGCCTCCAGAACTGTGAGAAATAAATTCTGTTGTTTATAAGACACCTTTCTATGATATTTTCATTATATAGTGACTGAGAGAAAGATGTTGGAACAATGAGGAAGGTCAGATGCTGAAATAATAAAAAGGTTCTAACAAAAAGATAGATTTCATGAATGTAATTCAGAAGCCAGTAAGTTAGAGGAAAAATAACTAGGAATACTGGGTAGCAGATTCCTGTACACAGTCTATCTGTGACTCTATGTCTTAATTTTTGACTTTTGAAAGGTTTCTTAAAAATACCTAAAGGTTTCATACTGGGTCCTGAGAAAGACGACATGATTCTTAAAAATAGAAATTCCAAGGCCCAACCCCAGATCTACTGATTCAGAATCCCCGGGTGGAGGTGGGGGGGGAGGAAGGAAGAGGTATCCCAGGAGAACATTATATTTAAGCAAATTTGGCAAGACTGAATCCAAGAATGCTTATTATGTGAGTAATACAGGATGCACAAAGATGATAATGTGAGGCAAGCAAGAAAACTTTATGAAATTCTTTACATGAAAGAAAAACATTAAATCTATTATGTTGTATAGATTGTATTGTTACAATACAAATACTATTGTATTTTTGTTGCTTTCCATTGCTTCTCGTATAAGATCAGAATTCAGTAACTACTTCAAATGAAAGATTGAAAATTTTAAGCACTCAAAACTTCCATCATCAAATTTTGTTATTGTTGTTGCTCATTTATTGACTCTAAGGGTATATTTCTTTCTTTTACTTATAATGTATGTATGCATGTCTGCAAACTTGTGCACACACACCCTCACACATGTGCACACACATTCACACAGTTCCATGGCAGCAAAGAAACCCTCACATTCCAGATATGTCTTAGTGAAGCATGATGGTTAAGAATTCTCAATATTTTCACGTTACTTGGAACACCAGTAGGTAGGTTACCCTGGCTCCATTCCCAGAATTGAACAGTAGGGGCCTTGTGAAATGCTAAATGATGTGTATAACAGTATTCAG
Organism: Nanger dama; assembly: GCA_917880005.1. NCBI lineage: Eukaryota > Metazoa > Chordata > Mammalia > Artiodactyla > Bovidae > Nanger > Nanger dama. The sequence continues at coordinate 4,557,396 of CAKJTW010000040.1, forward strand.
GCGCTCCGAGAGCCAATCCGTCAAAACATTTGCTGCTTTGAAAATGTGTTCTTCAAAAAAATGGGCATATGGAACTTATTACGCTGCTTGGTGGAGTTCAGGCAGCAGAGTCCAAAATAAGCATAAAACCCTTTTGAGGACACAATTCTACCTTAAGGTAACAGAGTCTCTAAAACTGTCCTTTCCTGACCTAAAGGGGTATAGAACTCTCACAGGAAGTAGCAGAGTTCCAAATATTTTCCTGGGATTCAAGTGTTAGAACAGCACAAAAATTGGTAGAAGTTTTGAAAAGACCAGAAAAGTAATATTTAAATAAGAGCTTGGAACATTTGACCTGTTTAAGTAATGATCCCTCAGTTGGTATCTCTTTATCACCCACTTCTTTCATGGTCGTTGGCCCATAACTGTTGTTTAAGAAATATTTGTGAACAAATAAATCTGACATTTTACAGCTACATATTCAAGTAGAGATTAGAATGCACAGCTACATACTTGTGGAAATTTGGTGGATAAAAGAGAAATTAAATCCTTTAATCTCCACAGAAATAAAAGAAATATTTTAACAAAGAAAATAATCAAAAGAAGGTCCATGATTAACTTATTGTCATTTTTCCCCTCCCTGCTGATTTCTGTGACACCTGGATTTAAGAGGATAGACTTTAAACTTTTTACATGTCCTTATATAATTGAAATAGTGAAATATCAAAGGAAGCTAATTGATAGAATTTATGAAGGATTAACTTACTTTGAACCTGCATAACATACTGTGTGCTGTACGAGGTGTTAAAAGAAAACCTGTGCTTCTTTTTCGTTAGCAGAAAAGACAAAAAATGTTATTATCAGTCATTGCAGACAGTAAGAACAGAATTTAGGTTTTGAAGCTGAAAAGCCTCAAACTCCTTGCTGTGTTTTATTATGCATAACTGAAATTCTTCACAGTTACAAAAGTGTAAACTCCTCCTGATTGCATCAATATGTACTTGGAACAGGGAGGCCTGGAGACCACTCATTGTGAAGGAAATCTGCAGCTACATTTTGATTTGTTTTGAAGGAATAAAAGTAAATCGAGAAAGTGTGCTCTTCTGTGAAAGCCATGCAGGCATCTCATTTCTACCTTCTTGTGAATCATAAGGTGAATTCATTTGCCTTGAAAATCTCCTTCATCTGAAATTTCTTGACAGTCAGAGATAGTCCCTTCTCAGTATGTCTGAGCACCCAAAGAGCCTTGCCTGGACTGCTCTTGGATGGTTTAAACTCTCTCAATGCAATGCTCACTTCTGCCCACTATGTTATTTTTCACCATTTCAGGATTCGTTTTTATATTTTATGACTGCTTCCTTTTAGGATTTTTTTTTCCAAGAAAAATGACAAGAATGATCCACATAAGTCCATAAGAGATGTTGTAAATAAACATTATACCATGCGTGTGGGGTAAAAAAAAAACAAAACAAAAAAAAACTAGAAATGGCTGTTCTCACTTTCTGGCACTTACACACATGGCCATCTGTTTGAGGGCTGTTTTACTTGGCTTTTTCCCAACATTTATGTAACTGGCCGATTGAAAGGAAATGACATCACCAAGTTTCCTGAAGACTATCACTGGAGCCGCAAAAAAGTTAGGAAACAAATTGCTTAGTAAAGAGAAAGATGTTTTTCAATGTCTCTTTTCTCTTCCATTTCTTTCCTTTTTCCTAGCATTTCTAACAATATTTTTCCCTATTTCTGCACCTTCTGTGTTAATATTTTCAACGTCTGCTTTAGGGCTTCTCCTCTTTGAATTATGAGGCATTAAGAGGGGAAAAAAATTCTCTTCTTTGGGTTCACATGATATGATCATAACATGCTGAAAAGTAAGGAGCTCTCAGACCCACCTAAAATCCAGTAATAGATTGGATTGACTTCTTTCTCTCAAATGACAGCAGATTTTTGAACCTATAGATCTAGGTTTTGAAAAGACCTGAAGTAGTTCTCACAAGACCTGAATTTTTTAGCTACCAACTTTCTCTTACAGCTTGACACATAGAGCATGATGGGATGAAGAGGAACATTTGGAAAGTATATCATATATGTTGGCAACACCAAGATATCAGAGGTAGGAATGATAGAGGTTTTTATATTAACAGCATAGTTTATATGTCCTCTTATCCCAGTATCCAGTAATTTGCACCACTGGACCAAGGAGGCCTTTCATCTGATTCCAAAATGAAGCCATCTGTAGGGGAAGTCTAGCAGCTATTTTTAAGGCTCACAATTGGATGGAAAACATATTAAGTATTAGAGGAAATTAAGTATATCTGCTTAATATTTTCTCAGGAGTTCAGAGCAGAAGATTATCTAAACAGAGGCCTCTTTAAGCCCCTATGTTAAAAACTTTGGAATTTTAAATGTCGTATATCATTCCAGTGGGCTTCCACTTGTGGTCTCCTATAATATTGGACTGTTGGAGTTGTGTCGTCCTGAATCAGCATTCTTCCAGCTGGGATGGAAGCATGAGTCTGAAAGTGTGCCTTTTGATGTTACCTGGATTGGTTTGAAACTCGCCTCCCCACCTCCCTGTCCCCCCATCTCTTTTCCATCCATCATCATCATGGGTAGTGGATTCTGCTACTGCCCCACACTGAGTGCCTTTGCCAGCTGATGCATCCATCCTTCAGGTATTTGGGGTTCTTTCTGGAGAATTGTCAGTAGTTGATGCAAGCCACCTGCCGGGGCTGTGACAGTTCACCCTTCCCCTCACCCTCCTATTTGGCCAATGATTGACAGGTTTAGATATAAAATTCTTGAGGGGCTTCTCTGGTGGCTCAGTGGCAAAGAATCTGTCTGCCAAGGCAGGAAACATAGGTTCAGTCCCTGGTCTGGGAAGATCCCACATGCTGTGGAACAGCTACTGAGTTGCTCTAGAGCCTGGGAACTGCAACTACTGCGCCCGTGTGCTGCAACTACTGGAGACTACATGCCCTGGGGCCCATGCTCCACGACAAGAGAAGCTTTTTCCTAATAAGGTTTGGAAAGGTTTTCCTTTCCTGTAACAAGTCACATATATCTGAAGCCCTGTCATAGACTTGGTTTTTCAGGGCCTCCTACCCAAGGTATGGATTTCCCAGTGCACAAGTGGTAAAGAACTCACTTGCCAATGCAGGAGACTTAAGAGATGTGGGTTTGATCCCTAGGTTCAGAAGATCCCCTGGAGAAGGAAATGGTAACCCACTCCAATATTCTTACCCTGAGAATTCCCATGGACAGAGGAACCTGGAGGGCTACAATCCATGGGGTCACAAAGAGTCGGATACAACTGAAGTGACTTAGTGTAGCACAGCACCCAAGGCATGCTGATTATCAACAATGATATCCAAATGATGAGACAGTTCCAAGAGCAATTCTACTGAAGTCAAAAGCATGAGAGAAATCCCTATCAAAGTTTATACAGCAAGACAAATGGAGCAGTTGGGAGGTTATCAGTCAGCAGCAGCATCTAAAGAAAACAAAATTTAAGGTAAGACTGTAAGAAAAAAGAAATCATCAGTGATAGGTTACTTGAAAGATTTTAAAGAATCTGGTGGAGACTACAGAGACAGATAAAAAATGTTGGATTAAAAAATGCTAACACATATGAATGAAAAACTTTGGAAACATAGAGAAGTAGAAAAATAATATCAGAATCACCTGGAATCCTGCTATCCAGATATGATCATTTTAGGTATATTTCATTACAGTTTCTTTCCATCATTTATCTATGTTTGCATTTTTTATATGTATTAATTTACATACATGTATGCATTGGGAATTGCTATGCATACAATCTAATATCCTGTATTTTCTTCTTGAACATTACTACTAACTTTTCATGTCATGTAGTACTCTGGAAATCCTGTTTTCAATGCCTACAGAACATAAATTCTATAGATTGACTATAATATGTACTTACTGTCAGAATTTGGGTTTGCTAGCAATTTCTTGCTGTTTACAACACTGCTATAAGGAATGATAGGCTTGTACATAAATCTTGATGTTCATTTTAGATTTTCATTTATAGATTATACTAATAGTATACTATATTATACTAATAGTAAAACTACTAGGTCAAGTGCATGCAAATTTTAAATAAATTGTCAACTTATGTTCTGAGTTTTGGCCAACATACTGGCAGTTATTGTCCAAAAAGATGTGCCAATGTGCAATTACTCTAATAAAAATTCCATTGTGTAGTGCTATTGCCAAATTCCATATGCAAATTAAATAGAAGCAAATTTTGTGAATTTTATAGTAAACAATATAATCATTTTTTTCTTTGTGTATATATGTTGTTTGGACCTTGTTTCTTCTTGTGTAAAGATGAAAACTTTTTTGTTGTTAATTTTAAAATAAACGTGTTCCTAGAAAGCAACCTAAGTATCCATAGATGAGTGAATGGATAAAGAAGATGTGGTGTATACATATACAATGGAATAGTACTCAGACATAAAAAGAGAATGGAAATAATACCATTGCAGCAACATGGATAGGCCTAGAGATTACCATACTAAGTATACCAGACAGAAAAAGACAAACATCATATGATATTGTTTATATGTGGAATCTAAAAAAAAAAATGTAACAAATGAACTTATTTGCAAAACAGAAATAGCCTCATAGACATAGAAAAGAAATTCGTGGTTACCAAAGGTAAAAAGTGGGGGAGGGATAAATGAGGAGTTTGGGATTAAAACATACACACTATGACATATAAAAGAGATAACCATAACTACAAGGACCTACTATATAGCACAGGAAACTATACTGAATACTGAATATCTCATAATAACCTATAATGGAAAAGAATATAAAGAGATATATATACACATTATGTCTGTGTTATATATATATATACATATATAAATGTAACTGTTTCCCTTTGTTGTACATCTGAAACTAACACAACATTGTAAATCAACTATATTTCAATAAAAATTTAAAACATGTTTATAAAAGATAAAAAGCATGTTCTTGATTTTTTCCTTTTTAATATGCCTTATTAAGGTCTAGAGAAAATACTCCAATGAAACCCTAGGTTTCAAGAACATGAAAACAAACTGTGGTCGATTGGGTCACTGTTTTGGGAGACATGAGCCCAGCACACATGAATTTCTTCACTCCACTAAAGGAAATTGATACTTTGCTCCACTTGAATTGTCTTGATATACTGACCTACTATATTACATACACATCTACGGTATGCCTGGTCTTGTGGACATTTCATCCCCAAATGAACATTACTTGTACCTGAGTAATTGAGGAATTGTGAACAAAATCATAGAACTTGATAACAGTGAAAGCATAAAAGTCAGTCTGGTATAAGCAAATTCAAAATAATGTGAAAATATCACACGGATGAAGAATCAAGCCAGCAACTGGAGGGTGGCTCTTGGGACTGAAAGAGGAACCATGGAAGGAGGGGGTGGGTACTAACAACTCTGCAGTGCTAGACAAGCAGGGAAAGAGACTGAACCATCTTCCGGTTTTCATCTACCTCCCCAAATGTCTCTTGCGGAATTGGGTCTGGTATGTTTCTGATTTTATAATGCACCAAGTGACACTCTAGGTAAAGATGCAATGTTGTAATGGCTAATTCACTCATTAATAAGTATGCTATTATATAGCCACAGTTTCCTTTACGTTTTTGATTTACAATAGTAAGCAAATAGTATTTACTGTACATGCATGTTTTTGTTGTCTGTATACATATGGATTTGTGGGCATGTGATTTCAATAACAAACTGGCACTTTTCCATTTTTAACAAATTATAGGGTTGGCCAACATGGAGTCTAAAGAAAGAACAAAGGAATGAACACTTAAGAGAAACAAATAGCGGAGGAGATGTCTAGAATGATTGGGAAGCAGTAGAAAGGCAGAGGAAAGGGTCAGGACGCGGGCCTGGCAGACTCTGCCAAAGTGAATGTTTTGATAAGAAACAGATTCAAGCTCTCTATACCCGATAAGTCACTTTCCATTTGATGTTGCTTTGACATCCAAGTCCCTCAGTGGTTGAGGTACTTCAACCAGTGCCCTGATTCTGGTTTCCTTTCTCTCTCTCTCTTTTTTCTTTTAAATATGCTGCTGTTTACTTTTAAGAAAATTGTATCTTGTCTTAATACTTTGATATGTATAAATGTCATAAAATGTACATTTTACCATATCACTTTAATGAAATAGCTTTTTATTAAAAATTTTTATATATTACCATTTATTTTAGACTGTGCTGGGTCTTAGCACAGTCTAAGTTGTGCTAAGTTTGTGTTAGCAAACTATAGTTGTGTTGAGTGGGGGCTATTCTCAATTTGTGTGCATGGACTTCTCATTGCAGTGGCTTCTCTTGTGGAGCAGGGGCTCCAGGGTGCACAGGCTTCAGAGGCTGCAGCACGTGGGCTCAGTAGTTTCCGCTTGTGGCCTCTAGAGTACACGCTCAATAGCTTGGCACACAGGCTCAGTTGCTCTGAGGCACGTGGGATCTTCCCAGACCAGGGATGGAACCCTTGTGACCTGCATTGGCAGGCAGAGTGTTTAACACTGAACTACCAGGGAAGCCCCTATTGGAATACTTTTTACAAACAAAATACAATTTTAGGTATTGCAGGCTTTTTCTGTATATCAAAAATAATCTGACTCAAATTTTTTTTTCTTAAGGTTTAAAAAATGATTCTTTTTTAGACTGTAAAAGATCCTGGGAAACAGAATTTTAGTTTCCCAACCAGGGATTGAACCTATATCCCGTGCATTGGAAGTACAGGATAAGTCTTTACTGGACCACTAGAGAAGTCCTTGACTACATTTTAGTTTTAAAAATCTGTTAAATCCAGTCAAGTGATATTGGTTTTAAATTGTTTCACTTAAACAGTCTGCTCTGGTATCAGGCAGAGCTCTGTTAATGACTGTCCTTTGTTCTTGCCCTTTTTGTATACCTAAGAGTTAAAATACAAACCCCATGAAGTATTTAATTCCCTGGATAGTTACTCCTATGCCACACTAAACCATGTAAACTTTCATGTTCTCTAACGTGTAATATAGAAATTTGATATGCCTTAAATCTGAATTTGGGACTGCTAATATCTAACGGCCACCTCATACGAAGAGTTGATTCATTGGAAAAGACTCTGATGCTGAGAGGGGTTGGGGGCAGGAGGAGAAGGGGATGACCGAGGATGAGATGGCTGGATGGCATCACCGACTCGATGGATGTGAGTCTGAGTGAGCTCCAGGAGTTGGTGATGGACAAGGAGGCCTGGAGTGCTGCGATTAATGGGGTCGCAGAGTCGGACACGACTAAGCAACTGACCTGAACTGAACTGAACTGAATATCTAACAAGTGTGTACCATCCTTTATCAATTCCCTAAATTTTATTTTCTACAGATGGAATTTTTTTTACTGTCAGGGGATAGATTTAGGTGGGCTTCCCTGGTGGCTCAGTGATAAAAAGTCCACCTGCCATGTGACATTTGAACCCTGGGTCAGGAAGATCCCCTGGAGGAGGAAATGGTAACTCAGTAGTTTTGCCTGGAGAATCCCATGGACAGAGGGGCCTGGTGGCCTACAGTCCATGAGGTCTCAAAGAGTTGAGCGTGACTGAGCACACACATGCACATACACATGTGAAAAGCAGCAGGTGTGGAATGACCGTTTGGGAACACTAGGGTTGCAAAGAATCAGACATTAGGGTTGTAAAGTTTCGGACATGACTGAAGTGACTTAGCAGCATACCTTTAGGTGGTAATTCATGAGGCTATTGCTGACTTGTACATGAACTTTAGAGCCAATGGGCCACTGGATTCTTTAGTGCAAGGAGTGATTACAGATGATATCTGAGACAGGCACTATGATTCCAAAAGTGCCCAATTTTCCACCTTTTCTTCTCAAGATGTAGTAATGGATATAACCACTTTAAATAACTGGTGAAACAAAATCACATCTATGGGTATTTTAAACATTTTTGTGTAAAGATTTTAATGAGACAAAACCAAAGGCTGGTTCTTTGAGAATATAAAATAAAATAGACAAACTATTAGCCAGACTCATCAAGAAAAAAGGGAGAAGAATCAAATCAATAAAATTAGAAATGAAAATGGAGAAATCATAACAGACAACACAGAAATACAAAGGATCATAAGATACTACTATCAGCAACTATATGTCAATAAAATGGACTACTTGGAGGAAATGGATGAATTCTTAGAAAAGTATAACTTTCCAAAACTGAATCAGGAAGAAATAGAAAATCTTAACACACACATCACAAGCACAGAAATTGAACTGTAATAAAAAAAAGTCTTCCAACAAACAAAAGCCCAGGACCAGATGGCTTCACAGGTGAATTCTATCAAAAATTTAGAGATAGCTAAATGGTATTCCATACATGCTGCTTTTCGCATGTGTATGTGCATGTGTGTGCTCAGTCATGCTCAACTCTTTGTGATCTCATGGACCTATTCAACTCAATGGACGTGAGTTTGAGTGAACTCTGAGAGTTGGTGATGGACAAGGAGGCTTGGCATGCTGCAATTTATGGGGTCGCAAAGAGTCGGACATGACTGAGTGACTGAACTGAACTGAACACCTATCCTACTCAAATTCTTCCAGGAAGATGCAGAGGAATGTAAACTCCCAAACTCATTCTATGAGGCCACCATCACCCTAATACCAAAACCAGACAAAGATGCCACACAAAAAGAAAACTACAAGCCAATATCACTGATGAACATAGATGCAAAAATCCTCAACAAAATTCTGGCAAACAGAATCCAACAACATATTAAAAAGATCATACATCATGACCAAGTAGGCTTTATCCCAGGGATTCAAGTTTCCTTCAATATTTGCAAATCAATCAATGTGATATACCACATTAACAAATTGAAAGATAAAAACCACATGATTATCACAATAGATGGAGAGAAAGCATTCGACAAAATTCAACACCCATTTATGATTAAAAACTCTCCAGAAAGCAGGCATAGAAGGAACATATCACAACATAATAAAATCCATCTATGCACTCCAGTATTCTTGCCTGTAAAATCCCATGGACAGAGGAGCCTGGTAGGCTACAGTCCATGGGGCAGCAAAGAGTCGGACATGACTGAGCGACTTCAATCATTCAATCATGATAAACCCACAGCAAACATTATCCTCAATAGTAAAAAACTGAAAGCATTTCCCCTAAAGTCAGGAACAAGACAAGGGTGCCCACTTCACCACTACTAGTCAACATAGTTTTGGAAGTTTTAGCCACAGCAATCCGAGAAAAAAAGGAAATAAAAGGAATCCAGATTGGAAAAGAAGAAGTAAAACTCTCACGGTTTGCAGATGGCATGATCCTCTACATGGAAAACCCTAAAGACACAACCAGAAAATTACTAGAGCTAATCAGTGAATATAGTAAAGTTGAGGATATGAAATTAATACACAGAAATCCCTTGCATCCTATACACTAGCAATGAAAAAACAGAGAAATGAAGGAAACAATCCCATTCACCATTGCAATGAAAAGAATAAAATATTTAAGAGTAAATTTACCTAAAGAAATAAGATCTCTATATAGAAAACTATAAAACACTGATGAAAGAAATCAAAGATAACACAAATAGAAGGAGAAATATACCATGTTCACAGATCAGAAAATCAATATATTGAAAATGAGTATACTACCCAAAGCAATCTATAGGTTCAATGCAATCCTTATGAAACTACTAATGGTATTTTTCACAGAACTGGAACAAATAATTTCACAGTTTGTATGGAAACACGAAAAATTGTGAATAGCCAAAGCAATCTTGAGAAAGAAGAATGGAACTAGAGGAATCAACCTGCCTGGCTTCAGACTATACTACAAAGCTACAGTCACCAAGACAGTATGGCACTGGCACAAGGACAGAAATATAGATCAATGGAACAAAATAGAAAGCCCAGAGATAAATTCATGCACCTATGGACACCTTATCTTTGACAAAGGAGGCAAAAATGTACAAGGGAGAAAAGACAATCTCCTTAACAAGTGGTGCTGGGAAACCTGGTCAACCACCTGTAAAAGAATAAAACTAGAACACTTTCTAACATCATTCACAAAAATAAACTCAAAATGGGTTAAAGATCTAAATGTAAGACCAGAAACTATGAAACTCCTAGAGGAAAACGTAGGCAGAACACCCTCTGACATAAACCACAGCAAGATCCTCTGTGACCCACCTCCCAGAGTAATGTAAATAAAAGCAAAAATAAACAAAGGGGACCTAATTAAACTTAAAAGCTTTTGCACAATGAAGGAAACTATAAGCAAGGTAAAAAGACAGCCTTCAGAATGGGAGAAAATAATAACAAATGAAGCAACTGACAAAGAATTAATCTCAAAATATACAAGCAGCTCTTGCAGTTCAATGCCAGAAAAATAAAATAATGGGCCAAAGAACTAAACAGACAATTCTCTGAAGAAGACATAGAGATGGCTAACTAATACATGAAAAGATATTCAACATCACTCATTATCAGAGAGATGCAAATCAAAACCACAGTGAGGAACCAATTCACACCAGTCAGAATGGCTGCTATCAAATAGTCTACAAACAATAAATGCTGGAGAGGGTGGGGAGAAAAGGGAACCCTCTTCCACTGTTGGTGGGAATGCAAACTAGTACAGCCACTATGGAGAACAGTGTGGAGATTCCTTGAAAAACCAGAAATAAAACTTCCATATGACCTACCAATCCCACTGCTGGGCATACACACCAAGGAAACCAGAAGTGAAAGAGACACGTGTGCCCCAATGTTCATTGCAGTACTGCTTACAGTAGCCAGGACATGGAAGCAGCTTAGATGTCCATCAGCAGATGAATGGATAAGAAAGCTGTGGTACATATACACAAAGGAACATTACTCAGCTGTTAAAAAGAATACATTTGAGTCAGTTATAATGAGGTGGATGAAACTGGAGCCTATTATACAGAATTAACTAAGTCAGAAAGAAAAACACTAATACAGTATATTAACACGTATGTATGGAATTTAGAAAGATCACAGTGATGACCCTTTATGTGAGACAGCAAAAGAGACACAGATATAAAGAACAGATTTTTGGACTCTGTGGGAGAAGAAGAGGGTGGGATGATTTTAGAGAATAGCACTGAAACATGTATATTACCATATGTGAAATAGATGGCCAGTCCAAGTTCAATGCATGAAACAGGACACTCAAAACCAGTGCACTGGAACAACCCAGAGGGATGGGATGGGGAGGGAGGTGGAGGGGTGTTCAGGACAGGGGGATACATGTACATTCATGGCTGATTCACATCAATGTATGACAAAAACCACCACAATATTGTAAATTAATTAGCCCACAGTTGAAATCAATGAATTAATTAAAACAAAGTTTTTATTGAGTTTCCTAGCAGATAGTTCAACTGAGATAATTTTTTCTTATGTGGAATGGATGATTTAAAAATGATAAATGATCTTTCTGTTTAAAAAGGATATAAATTAACTTATTTGTGAAACAGACTCACAGGCATAGAAAAGAGACTTATGATTACAGAAGGGGAAGGGGGAAATCAGGGTTAACAGATATATAGCACCATATATAAAATAGAAAACAACAAGGACCTACCGTATAGTTCAGGAAACTATGTTCACTACCTTGAATAAACTATACCGGAAAAGAGTCTGAAGAAGAATATGTATATAAACATACACACAAATATGTATAATTGAATCACTTCACTGTACACCTGAAATAACACAACACTTATATCTACTATACTTCAATGAAAATAAATATACTAAGTCATTCTACATGGAAGCTATTTTTAGCCAAGTCAAGGACTCCATAGAAGCACTTGGAATTTGTGATTCCCCAAACCAAGCTTGTGTAATCCATTCCATTCATATGCAGCTTCTCCATCCCACCCAACTTCCTGCTTTTTCCTCCAAAATTACTGGCTAATTTTAATACACTCATGTTGGCTCCATTTTGACTGCAATGGGATATTTACCTTGGCAAGCGTGTTTGCTTTTGTAAAATGAGTAGTGTTTACTTTGTGATAACAATAGCCTTCAGAATATTGCTTTTTAGTATAGAGTCACATACAGAATAAATAAGTAAATAAAATAGAAATTTATGTTTAATAAACCCTAAAAGACATACCCTACTTTAGCTAAGTATGATTATATGTAGGTCTGTATGTACATACAGATCTATCTATCTATCTATCTATCTTATCTATATGTATATATATATATATATATATATATAGTTTTGACACATCTCAATTTTGCTATATGATAGTACTACATGTATGTGCATGATTAAGAAACCCCATTTTAGCTGTGTGTAACTTTTCCCCCTTCTAATCATATAATTCTATTTCAAATATGAAGTAAAATAGCTTAAAAATATTAATTATAGAAGCCAAACCTCTCTGAGTCATGCAGTGACCTTCCTCCATCCTACCCCCACCCCACCACCTCCCACTGTTATTTTTGTACATTTGGCGTAATCATTTCTCTTTCATGAGACAGAAATTTCCTTTCCAAGAAATGAGTGCAAGCTCCAGACTGAAATGATGAAAATGCTGATGGTGGTATCTAGTCTATTCAAGTCTATTTCTCCAGGTATGTGTTTTATATATATATATGTGCCGCTATTTTGCTCTCATCCAAAGTGTCAATTCTTTTAGCTGAATTGTCTACTAGCTCTAAAATAACAAGAATGACTACTAAGGAAAAAAATATATGAAATTACACTGCTGAGAATATTTATGCTTTTCCCCCCTTTTGGTGGTGGAAGGATCTGTCTTGCAAAGGCAAAACTAGCAAGAACTTTATACTTTCGGCTTAAACATTAAACAGAAATATGTTCATTTAAATCTTTGAGTAGACAAGCTAGGTTTAGGTTCAGCCTCAGGAAGGATGGAATGGGTTTAGGTGTGAAGTGGGTAAAAGCGTGTCTTTTTCTTTTTATGGCAGGTGTGATCTAGAGGAAGTAAGAAGATTTATCTCTAAGTCTAAAGAATTAAAGGAGGATGAAAACGGGCTTACAGTATCTGATATGGGCTCTCTATTGTTTCTGTCAGTTTACATCATTTGTTCACAGTTGGTCACAAGACCTCAGTCTCTATTCCGTGCTAGGAATGTAGTTTTTCAAAAACAGGAAGCAACACTCGAAGTAACTGCAGATTTACAGTGCCGACCAGGCTGATCCCTGGTCTTTGTCGCCGCTTTCCTGTTGAGGTCTGGAGGAAGTGCTAGAGAAAGAAAAGAGAGGGTGGGGGAGGTGGCTCGATTACAATGAGATTACAGTCATGGGTTAGACTGACCCTGGACTCATCTTAGTGCAAGAGTGATGAAAACACTTTAAAGAGTTGCCAACAGCTCAGTAGAAAGTATTTGACATCTCACCTACATCAACAAGCAAGAGTTAAAGGTTAAATCACACACACTCAAGTGCTGGGAAAAGGATGTGTCTATGTCATCAGCTTTCTTTGTTCTAGGATGGCCTATGTCAACAAGGGGACAGACACATTCCCTGGTTGGAGCCACCAGGACAATGGAGATGGATCCACAATTTGTACATGATAAATCCCCTTCTAAGCATTTGTAGTTTGCTGCTAGTTACATGAGCTTCTTTATGGTGCTCTACATGTATTTGAATCACTATGTATTTAGAATGATGTGGTTTTGACCTTTTGCTTGCTTCATTCAGATTCTTGGGGTCCCAAGCATGAAGCTAAATTTAAAAGGAGGAAAACATGGGAAGGGAAAAGTTTTATCTTTTTACATGTTTCCAGTGTTGACTCTGAATTCAGTGAGCCTTCACCCTAACATAACTGGTGCTCACACACTAGAGGAGCTTTTTGGAAAAGCATTTATTTAGTGCTCTTCACAAAGGTCTGAAAGGTTGAACAGGAGATTTCTTGACCAGGTTAACAAAGATTGAATTTGACATTGTGAAGAGAAGAGAATATACCTACCCAAAAGAGTAATACAAAACTATTGTCAAGGAGACCAACAGGCATACCTTGGAAGGGAAAAAAGAGTACAGAAAAATGCATCATATTGTAGGCAGGCCAAGTCCCTTTTGAAGATCTGTTGAGAGCAATAGAATATCTATTTGCACTAAAACTTATGCCCATGTTCAGTAGGATCAGAGACTCCTTGATGACTGTCCACAGAAATCCTTAAGGTCCTTGTAGTATTAGGGGACAGCAAGGTGGCTCCCACACTTCCTTATCGTATTTTGACAGTTAAATAAAAGACAATACAAAAAAGGTAAGAATAGGTATAATCAAAAGCACCTTAACAAATAAATGTTTTTTAAAAACAAGATTCTGGACCCTGGATGGTGCGTGTGGGCAAGGCTTTGTACCTTCACATTTTCTGTTACCTGTAGATTTTGTATAACCATCAGTCACTAGATTCTTTCATATATGAATACTGTCATTTAAGCTACAACAATACTTACTTGTTATTCTTATTTTTGGCCTAGAAAACATGTTTTTGAACTGTGGTTTGGAGAAGACTCTTGAGAGTCCCTTGGACTGCAAGGAGATCCAACAAAGTCCATTCTGAAGGAGATCAGCCCTGGGATTTCTTTGGAAGGAATGATGCTAAAGCTGAAACTCCAGTACTTTGGCCATCTCATGCGAAGAGTTGACTCATTGGAAAAGACTCTGGGATTGGGGGCAGGAGGAGAAGGGGATGACCGAGGATGAGATGGCTGGATGGCATCACTGACTCAATGAACGTGAGTCTGAGTGAACTCCGGGAGATGGTGATAGACAGGGAGGCCTGGTGTGCTGCGATTCATGGGGTTGCAAAGAGTCGAACATGACTGAGTGACTGAACTGAACTGATGGACTTACTTTCTTTCTGATCTCTGGTGTAAGGAATATGTCTAATTTGAGATGGATACATTAAGCCTTCACCATCTGATATCACTAAATACTGGCAACATTGAAAGAGCAGCTTTCACCAATAATCTGATCAGTGTTCATGTAGCATTACAATTACCACATCTGGCTTGAGTAAGTCATTCCTGCAACACGCTTGACATGGAAGCTGAGACTTCACTAGATTTTTAAGGTTGTGTGACTGTATTTTCTTCTGTCATATTGCTACTAAATGCTGCAAATAATGTCAGAATTTAAGCTGAGACTTGCTCTCATCACAGTATACCAACACGGCCTGGTGTGGTTCATCATCTACTCTGACCTTCAGAGGCTATATAGAGCTTACCAAAAGAACTTGACAGTTTAAAGCAGCCAACTTGGCTTATGTCAATTTGCCTCCATTTTTCAGAACTGGTCTTAGCATTAAGCATTGCAGTGTTTTCCATGGGTAACTGGTTTGTTTTTACTTTCCAGCATTATGAACCTTGTATCTGTTTTCTTTCCTCTTTGTGTTGGGCTGTTTGACAGTTAAGAGTTAGTCTGTTGATTGCCTGTAGCAAGTATATAAAATTTCATGGAATAACTTTCATACTTCTATTTCATTTTTAGAAGACAACACAGTGAGTGATTAAGAGCATGAGTTCTAGAGACAGACATCTTGGGTTCAGATCTACTAAGTCAGTAGTGCGGTGCCAGGACATGTTAACCTTTCAGGTTCCTTATCAGTCTTCATAGGGGCATCCATGATGGAATGAGAGAGCACACGCAGAGCACTTAGAGCAGGATCAGAGCCTTGGTAAGAATGAATAAGCTTCAGATATGATCTTCGGATCCATTGTATTTTTCTAGTTTATTTTGGCCTTGCCCCCATTTTCTTCTTTTGTTTGTTGAAATCTTGCTATGATATGGGGTTGACTTCCCTAGTGGCTCAGATGGTAAAGAATCTGCCTGCAACAGGGGAGACTCAAATTCAATCCCTGGGTCAGGAAGATCCCCTGGAGGAGGAACTGGCTATCCACTCCAGTATTCTTGCCTGGAGAATACTGCTGACAGAGGAGTCTGGCTGCTTACAGTCCATGGGATCACAAAAAGTCAGACACGACTGAGCAACTTACACTTTCATTTTACCATGATATAGAATACATGTGTTATAAAAATGCCTTAATTTCTTCTTGTGTTCAGACAGTAATGTCGAGGGTATATTTGGAAAGAAAGGAATTAGAAGTATGGAAGTCAATTAGAAGAATATAAAAATAATCCATCTGATAGAAGATAACTAAAATAGCAGCAGTAGAGGAAGAGAGGTATTTGAGTTATTTATGAGATTGAATTGACAAGACCCAATGACCCACTTTATGTGAAAGGTAAATAATAGTAAATCTGGGGTGATTTTTAACTTGCTAGTTTAGCTGATAGACAAATGAAGATACCATCAATCAAGATCAGGGATATAGAAAGTGTTAGAGGTGGTTGGAGACAGTGATAAATAATGAGTTAAGTTTTGGCAATGATGAGTTTGAATTAGTTTTGCCAGATAATTAAGTGAAGCCTAGTAAAGCATTGAAAATAAACATCTAGAGCTTAGGAAAGATTATAAAGGTGGACACATTGGTTTAGAATTTAGCAGAATATATGTTTTTGGCAATTATTATAGGTACAATCACCCAGTATTATGTGAAGGCCATGGAACTTCTGGGAAATTAATTTGAAGACAAAAGCTGTGTCTTCTTCATCTTTGTATTTCCATCCAGGATACTAGTCCTATCTCTGGCACCGGGGAGATGCTCAGAAAACTTTTATTTCATAGCCTATCAAATGTAATGAGTGAATAAGTAAATAGAGAAAAGCCTCAGAGGAGACTAAGAGAGAACAATTAGAAAGATGACAGAGTATTAGCATGATTTCTCATAAGAACAAGGGTTTTAAGAATGAGGGTACAGGCAACATTTTGGGGTGTTGGGTGACATAAAATTGAGCCAGATAAAAAACAACAGGTACACTGAATGACAGAACTAGGACAGAGAGCAGACAGAGAGTAGTTACATTGAATGAAAGAACCAGGACTCAAAGAGATCTCAACAGTGTGGAAATGAGAGTTAAATCTCATTGTTATTTACTAGGGATAAGTGGAAAATCTTAACTTAGGTACATAAAATTAAATGCATAAGTAGTAGACATAGATGACCTGATTTAACTGCATTCCTGGGGTGTAATAGCATGCTGAAAATTCAATATAAATTAATACTAGAGCCTGACTGCCAGGGTGTGTAATTAAGCACTTCTAGTAAAAATATCCAGCATGAAAATATGGGGATAATAATATCGCAGTACATATCCCAGGTACAGTTTGGGACAATGTACTTCAAGAGAAAAAACTATAAAACTACAGTATATGTAGGGAACAAGCAGAATAAGGAAAAGTCTGAAAGTCATGCCATCACTTGAAGATGGTCGAGGGAAGTTGGTGTGTCTTAACTTCATGCTGTAAAGGAACTAACTGTACTTTATGTAGTCAGGTCTAGATTAAAGGGTAAAACCATAGAAGTGGTATACAGAGACTCCAACTCTCTTTGAGAAAGAATTTTCTGTAATTAGGCCTATCTCTCAATGGAATAGCTATTAATGGGAAAATAGTTTCTTTATTTCTTTACTTTCTTACTTACTGAACTAATACTTTGAGGACATCTACCAAAGTTTCTAAGATACATATCCCTTGGCAATCAGGATACGATAGTAAACCAGTGACAGATAATTATTACCCTACTGGAGTTTGCATTTTAGATTTATTTATTTATTGAGCATTTATTGGGTTCATGCCCTATGCTAGACTTATCCTATGCCTCCAGGATACAGGGGAAAATGTCTCTGCTATTAGGGCTTCCCTGGTGGCTCAGAGGTTAAAGCGTCTGCCTCCGATGTGGGAGACCCAGGTTTGATCCCTGGGTTGGGAAGATCCCCTGGAGAAAGAAATGGTAACCCACTCCAGTATTCTTGCCTAGAGAATCCCATGGACAGAGAAACCTGGTAGGCTACAGTCCACGGGGTCGCAAAGAGTCGGACACGACTGAGCAACTTCGCTTCACTTCATCATGGCCTCAACCATCTGCAGGGGAGGAAGACATTAAGCAAATAAGTATATAAATATACATGAAATCACAGACAAGACTAGAGGATAATTTGTAGTATGTAGCCAGATGAATTCTAAAGAGAAGAAACTAACCAGAAGAACTCATGTACTTGGTGAAGTACATGAGTTCGTCCTGGTGAAGTACATGGTGGAGTACATGGAATGGTCCTTCTAAGAACTGGCAGATTGTGGCTAAACATGGAAGAACAGTATATGCAAGGTTGTGGTCAAGGATGGCGAGAAGGCCAGTGAGGACAGTGATACCATAAAATAGGATGCATAAAAGGAAAAGGAATCCTTTGAATTCTGGATGAAAAAGGCATTAGAAAAGGAAAACCTGGATGTGGAGAAAACAAGGACCTCATTTCTTCAGTCTTGAAAGGTCATAGTGCTTTGGAAGAGGATGGAGGCAGTGGAGATGGAAAGGAATGGATGAATTCAAAGTGTATTTCAGAGCAGGTTTAACAATGATAGAGGACCTTGTCTGAATTGCACTGATTTTTTTTTGTGAGGAGTTAGGGTGAGGAGGATTTCAAGAACAATTTTCAAGATGCTAGCTCCTATAATTGGCTGCAGTCTGACAAAAGGCCCTTGGAGAAGCTCCGTATGTGTGGTGGTAGGGAGACTGATCATGGATATGAGTGCTCTTTGGACAGGTGACACTTGTTCAGAAGACAGTAGACATCCTAGTGGTATCAGTTAAAACTAAATCAGAGTCAGGGTCAATGTCTCTTATGGATAGGCCCATTATATTCCTTGTGTTCAAGAGCTCGGCCTCCTTTTCACTTTGCCTTTTATATCTGGGATGGAAAGAAAATGTGAAACTCCTTCCCTTCTTTTTGTCAACAGAAAACTGTGTAAAAGATTTTTCAAGATCTTTGTTGTTGTTTTTGAAGGAATTCAGATAAAAGTCTTGTTATTTGTGTTGATTCCAATCAGGGCTTCAGAAATGATATTTTTCAGATTATCTGTGGTCTTGTATCGTTGGCTTTGCAGTTCTCATTCTTTGTTGGTACCTAGGATAACTTCAGATGCCTCTTCCTATAATGAAGATGTTTTCCAAATGTTTAACTGCTTGCCAGCAATCTGAGAGAACTCATAGACATGTAGGTGGCAGATATTTCTCCTACTGAATTATATTGTGCAAGAATCTCCTCTGAGAAATTGGGAAGTCACCTAGAAGTTGTTAGACAGCAGTGCTTCTCTGGTAATATTGGTGATGGATAGGAGAGAAGAGACCATTAAATTAGGAAAGGTAAGATAAGCATCCTAAGAAAGTACACTTCAGCATCTGTAATTAAGTGCCAAAAAGTCTTTAAAATAAACACAATAAAAGGAGAGACAAAATGGCCACCAAATAGAATGATCTTCTCCACTCACAATGCCATGCCATTTTTGTTTATAGTCTCTTGATCCACTACTTATACACTTAAGCCAATAATTTAGTATACCACCTTATTTTAACGCATCATCTCATACGTGGGTTCTTGAAATAAGGTCTTGCCATGGTCTCCCTCTCCTTTCTGCCCTCCTGCACTCTATCATCAAAGTAAATTTTCAAAAGTGTTTCTTTCATAATACCTATCTAGAGTTCAAAATCTTCCTCTCAGCCTACAGGTTATGATGGTATAAACAAAAAAAATCCCATCTCCTCAGGCTGATGGTTAAGAAACTCCAAAGGATGCAACCAGTCCCAGCAGTGGTATTTCGTACCCACCCCCCCAGTCACCTCCCCCACCGCCATTCACTGTCTTGTAAGCACACTGAAATATTTCCATCTCAGTGTTTGTTTATGCTGTTCACTCCTCCAGAATGTCCACCTGCTCCCCGACTTTGCCCTTCTTTCAAGCCCAACACTGAGCTGCACCTCTGGAAACACTGCTAGGCCATGATGCTCTCCTGCCCCCATTCTCAGTAATCCTCTCCAGAGAGGGCCTTCTGCATGCCTGACTGGAGGTCAGTGGGGATCACTGAGGTCATCTATATTTAGATTCTAGACATTTTCCAGTAAGGAAGGAGATAGGCTCATTTGAAAATCTAGTGTTGGAAGTAGGAATGAAGAAAGACAGCTTTTGCCAGATGCTCTGGGGAGTATACTGTGCAATAAAATGTAAGGCATTTTTTATCTCTTCTCTCTTTCTCTGTCTCAGCTTTTAGAGCCAAGTTCCCCATGTCTTGACCTGACAAATTTTCTGGTTTCTTCCAGAACCTGTTCCTCCTTCAGTCTTTCCATAACCTCTAAGCATATGTCTTTTCATCGTCTCTTTTTCTCTCCCAGATCATATGAATGAAATTATTTATTCCATGGTCTAATCTTTGCTCTTTTTCAGTTTTTAATACTTTATTTTCTTTTTATTTCTTAAACTTAATTTTTATTCATTCATAGTTTCTTGCTGAGTCAAGAGAGACTTCCTTTTCTCTTTCCTTCCCTCTCAATAGTTTATCACTAAAGGCAGTGACAACTTTCTACAGAGAACATCTTGCATTCAGATTACCACAGAGCAGTAGCTTCTTTTTATTCTTCATGTTCCTGGCCAACTATAATTTTGAGTGTATTTTATTTTATTTATTTATTTATTTATTTAAATTACAATACTGTATTTGTTTTGCCATACATTGACACGAATCAGCCATATTGTCTGAAAGTTTATTAGGAATGGAAGGTAAGTTTTATAATAAATTACTCTAAAGTACTTGGTTTTGCAGTCAATTATGCTATACTATCTACCATATTGGCATATATTATCATGGCAACCCACTTTAGTTTTCTTGCCTGGAGGATCCCATGGATAGAGGAACCTGGTGGGCTACAGTCCTTGGGGTCACAAAAAGTTGGACACAGTGAAGTGACTTAGCAAGTATTCACATGCTATATTACCTGTTACTTACGTATTAGCTTGATTACTGTCTTTAAATGGCTCTGAGCTACCTGAAGGCTCCCCTGGTGGAATAATCAAGGAATGTTTTTGGTTTTGCCCTTAAGGTCCTACCATTTAAATCTCTGGTATCTAAAGGAAAATGTTGCAGTAGCTTATCCACCTGATAAGCAGAAATAGTATGTCAGACACATACAGAAGACGGGGACTGTTGTCATGTTCTAAGCAGAGGCATTTCCTAGCCACATAATCTCATCAACTCTTTCTCAGATGAAGTAGTAGTTCCTTCCTTCTGATGAAAATAAGTTCTTGTTCGAAGAACAAGAGATGATTAAAAGACATATGCTTAGGGCTTATGAAAAGACTGAAGGAGGAAACAGGTTCTGGAAGAAACCAGAAAATTTGTCAGTTTAAAACATGGGAAATTGGCTCCAAAACCTGAGACAGTCCTAATCTTGTTGACTGCATTTACTCAGCATTATAATAGGGACAGCATTATAATAAGGAAAAAGAACTCAGAGCAGTTGCCCAAATGTAGACTCTATCCTAGGAGAAGAAGGGCAGAATGAGGTGTTTAACACTTAGGTGAATACTTTTCATGTCAGTACTTGGGTTCCTGTCTCTGCTGGGAGTAATTTATCCCTGACTGGGACCAGAAAAGTCAAAATCCTACCATGAAACATTTCCAGGATGCAAATGCAAAATTCATTCATGTGAAAAATGTCACTTATTGTTTTGCAAAACACAGTTTGAAACTGAATTTCTATTTTTATTTCTTTTGTCCTTCCTGTCCAGTATTCACTGTACTTAGATTTTGAGGTATACTACTACAGCTTGCAGAGATTTCGGGTTTCTTTAGCTGAGTAGCCTGGACTCTTGTTTAAAACAATATATTTGAAGGTTTTCATGTATCCTGGCATTCCATATTGCTCCTGTCTTAGCTTGCTTTATTTCCAGTAATTGAATAAAATGGAAACAATGACAATACTGTGCGTATTGTTGCTTAGTTGTTTCTCAGTTGCTTAGTTGTTTCCAACTTTTTGTGATCCCATGGACTGTAGCCCACCAGGCTTCTCTGCCCATGGAATTTTCCAGGAAAGAATACTGGAGTCGGTTGCCATTTCCTTCTTCAGGGGATCTTCCCGACCCAGGGGTCCAGCCTGAGTCTTCTGTTGCTCCTGCACTGACAGGTGGATTCTTTACCTGGGAAGAATTTTTTACCTGAGCCACTTGGGAAGCTAAATAACAATAGTAATAGTCGTTTAGTAAGCACTTAATGTATGCAAGGTACTTTCCCAGACATTATGTATGAATTACATCAATTCATCTTCACAGCAATATGATGATATAGGTAGTATTGTTCAATATCTATTTTCAGATGAGGAAGGTCAGTTCAGTTCTGTTCAGTTGCATCCAACTCTTTGTGACCTCATGGATTGCAGCATGCCAGGCCTCCCTGTCCATCACCAACTCCCAGAGCTTGCTCAAACTCATGTCCATTGAGTCAGTGATGCCATCCAACCATCTCATCCTCTGTTGTCCCCTTCTCCTTCTGCCTTCAATCTTTCTCAGCATCAGGGTCTTTTCAAATGAGTCAGTTCTTTGTATCAGGTGACCAAAGTACTGGAGCTTCAGCTTCATCATCAGTCCTTCCAATGAATATTCAGGGCTGATTTCCTTTAGGATGGACTGGTTGGATCTCCTTGCAGTCCAAGGGATTCTTAAGAGTTCTCCAACACCACAGTTCAAAAGCATCAATTCTTCAGCACTCAGCTTTAATCTTTATAGCCCAACTCTCACATCCATACATGACTACTGGAAAAACCATAGCTTTTACTAGATGGACCTTTGTTGGCTAAGTGATGTCTCTGCCTTTAAATATGCTGTCTAGGTTGGTCATAACTTTTCTTCCAAAGAGTAAGCGTCTTTTAATTGCATGGTTGCAGTCACCATCTGCAGTGATTTCAGAGCCCCCAAATATAAAGTCTCTCACTGTTTCCATTGCTTTCCCATCTATTTGCCGTAAAGTGATGGGACGGGGATGCCATGATCTTAGTTTTCTGAATGTTGAGTTTTAAGCCAACTTTTTACTCTCCTCTTTCACTTTTATCAAGAGGCTCTTTAGTTCCTCTTCACTTTCTGCCATAAGGGTGTTGTCATCTGCGTATCTGAGGTTACTGATATTTCTCCTGGCAGTCTTGATTCCAGCTTGTGCTTCATTCAGCCCAGTGTTTCACATGGTGTACTCTGCATATAAGTTAAATAATAAGGTGACAATATACAGCCTTGATGTACTCTTTTCCTGATTTGGAACCAGTCTGTTGTTCCATGTCTAGTTCTAACTGTTGCTTCCTGAACTGAGACACAGAACAGTTAATTAATTTTGCTCAAGGTAGCTCTGATCCACCTGGGTGGGGCCATTACTAAAGTTGGACTTTATTTCCCATTTTAGTGGCTACCTCAAAGTAAAGTTGTAGTGACAGAAAAGACAGGAGCATTTTTACATGATTGTCTGAGTTGAGAGAGGATAGAATTGATTTTCCAAATTTAGTTAGCTTGATTTCTATAGTCCCTAACATGCTCAGTGGAGTCAGGAAGTGGGATTATTTGTTGGATGCTAAAATTCCATGCCCCAACTTTATTTGGGTTTCTGTGGAGGTATAATGCAAATACTTCAGAGAGTGTAATTCTTTTACCTTAGTGAGAAGACAGTAGCCAAAAGAGAATCTAGTGGTGAGTTTTTATAGAGTCAGTAGGAGAGTTTGTTGTAAGATGGGAGTTTTGGAGAGAGGACAGTGAAATGCTTTATAGTAAGCTAATGGTGAAAGGATCATGGTGACTGCAGTATAGTCGGTTATCATTATCCAGTTAAAATCATTTTTGAAACTCAGCAGTAGTCTCTTTCCTTGCTCGTGATACTTGCCATTATTTCATAGGTTTGGAAATACAAACTTAGGAAGTTCAAGCCCTATCTGGGTTGCATCTTTTTTTTAGGACTATACACATTATTATGGCAGGTGCAATTACGTGAATAATGGTGTTCCTTAATGGAAGCATAGGTCCAAGGACAAGGTTGTTCCTGTGTGTGAATGATAAAGAGGGATGGAAAAAAAATCATAAGAATAACATGGGTTTTTAGTACAGAATAGCTTTGCCCTAAAAAACTTAAATTTAATGCTCTAAATTATGCACTAAATAAGAAACTTGACTTTACTTCAGAACCTAAAGAATGAGATTATATAGAACAATTATTTAAAATCAATATTTAAAAGCTCTTAGATGTCTTAAAGTTGTCAATTGCCATACTTACTGTTTAATAATAACTCTGGTATTTCCCTTAAATCAGGGAAATCCTACTATCTTCTTATGGAAAAAACCTCCAGGTTTTGCTCACTCCCTGAGGGCATGTGTTCAGCGGCTCATTTGTTGTTGTTTGGTCTCTAAGTTGTGTCGAACTCTTTGAGACCCCATGGACTATAGCCCGAAGACTATAGCCTGCCAGCCTCCTCTGTCTGTAGAATTCCTCAGGCAAGAATACTGGAGTGGTCTGCCATTTCTTTCTCCAGGGGAATCTTCCCAGCCCAGGATCAAGCCTGTGTCTCCTGCGTTGGCAAGTGAAGTTTTTATCAGTGGCTCTTTAGTGCTGTGTTAAATGGATCTTTCCTCTGTCCTTTAATTCGTTACGCTATTTAATCCTCACAGCAACACTACATTACAATTGAGACATGGAGAAATCAAATAATTGGCCTCAGACTACACAGCTAGTGAGCGGATTTGAATTTTGGCAACTCTACTCAGAATCTAGGCTTTAAATCACTGCCAATCTGCTTCTTTAATTCTATTCACTTGTTGTGGAGAATTCCAGTGATCTTAGTCTAAGAACAAACACCTATCACTCCACAGAACAAAACATACCATTTTGTAATAAGATGTCATGGAAAAGATCACTGGTACCTTCCAGATAATTTCAGATGGCTTGTGAATCAGGTGAATTATGCTCTTCAGCTGACTCCCTCTGCTTGGCTTTCTCAATATTAAATCACAGCTGAACTACTTTTACAGCCTGTTCTTTAAGGGATGGGATCACATTTCAAACATATTTGAACAAAGGAATTTTAAAGCCAGTATAATTGCCTCATTTGATAGGAGAGAATGAAAGAAATTAAATATTTTGAGTGCCTCTTAAAAGTATCAGTGTGTCACTAGGGGTGAGCATATTATTTATTTCAGTTAATCTTCAGTTAATCTTCCCAAAGAATGTGTGAAGTAATCATTATTATCTCACTTGGCAGATAAGAAAGCTGAGATTCAAGAAAGCTTACTAACTTTCCTAAAGCCACAAAAGGCAATGCCAGACTATAAACTCAGATTTTTGGTATTCAGAATCCACATCTATCATTTTAGGGTGCTGAAGACTGTTCTGTTGGACGCGGAATGTAGCTTTTAATTTTAGGGATATATTTGTGTTAAGCTACACACACTTTTGTTCAAAGATGCAGGCTGTGGGCTTGGAAAGATGCCTTCTAAGAATCTCTGCAAGAAAATGAATGTGGCAGAGAAGTAAGGACTTGGAGATTTATAAAATGGTGTCTAGATGGTTAGTGGTGCATCAACTGACAGTTTGACTTGCTTGAAAAGCTAACTGCAAAGAAATTTAATGAGTCCAATTTGGGATGTATTAAGTTTGAAATGACACTGGAATGTATTGAAACAGCTTGCTGGAAGGCAATTGGGAGCAGAGCTCAGGAGGGAAGTTGGAGCTCAGGTTGGGGGCACTCAGTGTATAGTTGGAGATCTGCATTAGGGAGAGGATGAGATTTCCCAGATTGAATACGTACAAAGAGCAGAGGACGAAAGATAGAATTCTGTGAACTGCCGAAGGGCTGGGAACTGAAGAGGATGATCTAGTGAATGAGACTGTGGAGCACTCATGGAGGGAGGACCTGTTTCGAGGGACCAGTACTTTTGAAGAAAAAGTGGGACAGACTTTCAAGTAGAAAGGAGGTGTTAGTCATGTACAACAATAAAGATAATTTAAGAGGATGAAAGCTGAAAAGGGTTCACACGATAAAAAAATTAGTAAGGCATCAGGGATACATTTTAAAAATAAATGTGTTTTAATAATGGAGTTTGTAGACAGTGTTTTCAAATCACAAAGAGAACTAGTTTTCACTGTAGACCAGTCTATTACCTGCAATAGGAATCATTCTGAAAAGAGAAAACTTGCCAGCAGATAATTAAGCATATGGCACATAATTATTTGAAATGAGACAAGTCTTGGAAGCTCAAGGAATGGTATGGAAGCCTGAGTTGCTGGAGTAGACAGAGTGAGAGGGAGAGTTGTAGGAGATGGAGTCAGAGAGAGAACCATGAGGCTGGAGAGCATGGGTCCTGAGAGATTACTATGGAGAGAATGTGACTCTCCACTCTGAATGGGATGGAAAGCTTCTGTGGGTCCTGAGCAGAGGAATGACATGATC
Organism: Nanger dama; assembly: GCA_917880005.1. Classification (NCBI taxonomy): domain Eukaryota; kingdom Metazoa; phylum Chordata; class Mammalia; order Artiodactyla; family Bovidae; genus Nanger; species Nanger dama. The sequence continues at coordinate 4,583,787 of CAKJTW010000040.1, forward strand.
TGACATATGCTTGAGCAGAATGACATCCAGATGCTATGTTGGAAATAAAGTACAGCAAACTAGTGGCAAAAAAAAAAAAAAAAAAAAAAGCCAAAATGGGAAGACCATGTCAGAAACTACTGGGATCCAAAAGACAGGACAGTGCCTTGGGCTAGAATGGTAGCGGTACATGTGGTGATATGAAGTCAGACAGCAGACGTGTTTTGAAGGCAAAACCCACAGGGGAAAAAAAAGTTGAATAGGAAATGGAAATTATATACACACCATTTTCTTTCCTAAGACTTTTTTTTTTCCTCGTAGAAAGTAGTTGGTTGGAGGTAGAAGCAGTGATGAGGTGAATTGTTTTCCAGATGGGAGAAGTCACAGCATATCTGTTTGGTAATGAGAAAGCTGTAGAAGTAAGGAGAAAGTTAAAATGGGCAAATTTCCAGCATGGTGTCCTTGAACAAATGAAAGGGGAAGGGAGGCAACTATGCCAGCTAGGGAAAAAAATGGCTCACTTCTACTCGTTACTCTGTACTTAGACTTGGTATGTCCCAAACTTTTCATGTAAGATTTTTTTTTTAACATGAATGATTTTCAGTGACTATCTATGTTAGCTTTGTACTGTGAATACTGATGGATGAAGGAAATACAGAATGATGACTGTGTTACTAACTATAACAGTTATATGAGAAGCATTGGTTTAGTTCAGGTTAGCCTGATGTTTCATGCATATATAGACCACAATATCCCTTGACACCAGAGAGTCATGTCTATTGTCCACTGCATGGCCCCTTGCTTTCTGAACATTGCCTGCGAGTTTCTGCACATGCACTTTCCTTCAGGATGCTCTTGTATCTTACACATCCTTCAGAGTATAGCACAACTCCTCTTCCAAAATTTTTTTCAAGCACAGGCTTCATCTCTATCTTTGTGTTCCAATAATTAATTTCTTCCTGTCCTTTACCCGTATTATACCCATTTGTATAATAATTGAATGCACATTGTGTATTTCCAGACCCCTACATACTTTAAATAAGTGTACTGTGCAGATACATTATTTGTATCTTCTCCCCTCTATTACCTGAGATTATTTCAGCCTAAAATGATGTCTTGCTCATTTGGTTCCCCAACAATGGACAGTTCCGTATTGAATGAAATGGAAATACTTGAAAACTGGATTTATTTCATGGTGTTCCAGAGGACAGAATTAGTGGGAAAAAGTAAGATTAAGATAGATTTTGGCTTGTTTGATGGAAAGGCATTATAACATGATGACATTTCGAAAATGGGAAAGACTGTTATTTAAAATATGAATTCCAGGCAGCCTGGATGGGAAGGGAGTTTGGGGGAAGATACATACATGTATATGCATGGCTGAATCCCTTTGCTGTTACCTGAGACTGTCATAACATTGTTAATCAGCTATGGTAGTGGTGGTGGTATAGTTGCTAAGTCATGTCCGACTCTTGCGATCCCATGGACTGTAGCCTGCCAAGCTCCTCTGTTCGTGGGATTCTCCAGGCAAGAATACTGGAGTGGGTTGCAATTTCCTTCTCCAGGGGATCTTTCTGACTCAGGGATCGAACCTGGGTCTCCAATCAGCTATACCTGAATACAAAATAAAAAGATAAAAAAATAAGCTCCAGGTAACTGAAAGAAACCCAGTCCATTTTTCTCTCAACTATCATTTAAGCTCAGAGCACTATACCAAGCATGTTGTGAAAAATAGTATCACATTTAGTCATGATACTAGTCCCCCAAAGAAGGAATTTTAATCATCCCAATTTTACTTTAAATGGTTAACCAACTTGCCTCAGTATAAAGCTAATTGGTGAAAGTGGGCTGGTGTTGGAACTCAAGTCTGTGTGGTGCCCAGGCCTAGATATTTAATTCAGATGCTTCACAGTGTCAGAGAGATTCCACATTGGGTAGAATGTAAGCATAGATAAATCTCTGAAGTTATAAAGGAATGCACAATTCAAGGAAAAGGCAAATCATCTAGGTAGACTCCCATGTCTTTATGACCGTTAAACAGGCTTGCTTTCCAAAAGACAGTCAAGAGATGAAGCCAGGAGAGACAAAGCAATCCATAGTGAGGTGCCAAGATAATCTTTTAATACGTTCTCTATTTATTCTTGAAGTGAAGTGAAAGTCGCTCAGTTGTGTCCAACTCTTTGTGACCCCATGGACTATACGGTCCATGGAACTCTCTAGGCCAGAATACTGGAGTGGGTAGATTTTTCCTTCTGCAGGGGATCTTCCCAACCCAGAGACTGAACCCAGGTCTCCTGCATTGCAGGTGGATTCTTAACTATCTGAGCCACAAGGGAAGGAAGCCCCTGTTTATTCTTAGATCCCAGATATTCCTGACTCAAAATGAGAATGGGTTCACGGTCTTTGATAATTGCATTATGACTGAATAAACACAGAGTAGGGCTTGGGGAGCTTAGAAGACCTGTCCCAAAGTGGAGTACACCCAACCTCTTTGAGCACTGGACACAACACACAGAACTTGTCATGAGTATTACCAGAATTTTCAGCACATGCCTGCAGTAGGTGTTTAATTAATTTTATCAACATCTCCTTTCTCCTCCATCCTCTTTAAGTCCATATATATAGTGCAAGATACTGTCTTGAGTAGCAGTAACCCAAAGATATCATTTTTATTTGACAATGTGTTATCTATGGATATAAGAAAGTAAAGTCGCTCAGCCGTGTCCGACTCTTTGTGACCCCATGGACTGTAGCCTACCAGGCTTCTCTGTCCATGGGATTTTCCAGGCAAGAATACTGGAGTGGGTTGCCATTTCCTTCTCCAGGAGATCTTCCCAACCCAGGGATTGAACCCAGGTCTCCCGCATTGTATTTACTGTCTAAGCCACCACGGATTTACATGAATATAAGAAAACATAATGTATATTTATATGGTGAGCCTTTGATCCAAGACTTCACAAAAGGAGAATGCCATATTTTTGAAAAAGTTTTACTTTTGATGTTTTGTTCAAGAAAATATGCATTTACATGCATAGAATGGAAATAGAGTGTTAAATAAATTCTACTTATGCACTTTCTTACCATATTTCAAGATATTTACTCTTCCAGAAAATAATTTGACTTGACATTTCTAAGCTCGTAGCATGGAGAGAGGCATTACTACCTCAGCCTTTTGTGTTTCTGCTAGATTTTTTTTTTTTTTGGACAGTTCACTCAGTATAACCAAAGAAAACTTTATTCAAGTGAACCTCAGCTTCACTTTTCATAGAACTATGACCTTAAAAACTAGTCTCTTAACTTCCTTCAGGGAGCCATGTGACTGACTGCCTTGTCAGCAAGCTACTTTTCCTGAATCTAAGTTATTTCCTTTCCTACAGAGAAAAATTGCTGTTATCACTTCCAACCCTTTCACTAATGGCCATTTTCATATATAGTTTACCCCTTCAAAACAAACAAAACAAAGAATGCCATTGTTTTGCTTATTTGCTAAAAAATTGTTTATCCTAAAGAAAAAAATGTAAGGATATAAGCACATTTCATGGTCTATGGAAAAATCAGCATTTCCAGAGATTTCTGAAACAAGGACATCTAAAAGTTCTCTAAAACACCTATTTTAAGATATCCATTTCAATTATCTAAACATAAGAAAAACACGGTCTGCTTAAAGCTAGCATCACCCAAGTACTTTGCAATTTCTTTATCTCATAACCATTTCTTTTTGGTTTTTATTCTGCATACTTTTCTCTAACAACTAACACTGGAACTACTTCTGTCTTGTTTGACATTCCCCTGGCCTTGGCTTTTGAGAGAGGCTGTGTCCTGATTTCTTCCCTTAATGATTTTTTTCTCACCCCTTTTCCAGAACTCCGTTCTCACTCCTTGTGGCCCTTTAAATGTTCTATCCTTAGCATCTTGCTCTCTTTCTACATATTTTCACTGGATATTCGCACAGTCACTCACCTAGGCTCAAGCCTCGTCTGCTCACCGATTATTCCCATGTTTAACCTAGACTTTTCTCCTGAACTCCTGCCCAAATACCTCCTAGCTTTCCCACAGTTCATCTCCAGTGTAACATGTCCCCAGCTGCACCCTTATCTCCTCCTCAGCCAGATCTTCCTGTGCTCCTCCTTATCTTAGCAGACTATTTCCATGTACCCAGACACCCAAGCTTAAAATCACTGAGTCATTCTCAATTCCATTCTCCTCTGAAAGTTGTCTCCTATCTGTTCCTTCTCTTTCTTCCTGACACTGCACACGGAGTTCAGGCACTCACCAGTTCCCCCAGGTGATCACAACTGTTTCCTAACTCCTTGTTTTCTTATCCTAGTCTACTCTGAGGTCAGAGACTTATTATGAACACGACATTCTTTGAGTTGGCCCTTTGCTTTAAAACCTTTGATATTCCCCATTTCACATGTAGAAAAACCCGAAACTCCTTAACAGACAGTATAAGCCACCTGCAGTTTAGATTCAAGTGGCTCTGCTAGGCCCATCTTTTGGCGTCACTCCACCCCAAAGGATTCCCAGGTGGTGCTAGTGGTTAAGAACCTGCCTGCCATTGCAGAAAACATAGGAGATGCTAGTTTGGGGAAGATCCTTGGGTGGGGAAGGTCCCCTGGAGGAAGACATGGCAACTCACTCCAGTATTCTTGCCTGGGAAATCCCACGGGCAGAGGAGCCTAGCAGGACCCAGTCCATAGAGTCAGACATGACTGAGTGACTTAGCACACCCTCCAAAGGCACAGATGCTGAGTCTTTGTCATTGCACATGCCATTATTATCTCTCTTTGAGATGTTTTCCCCTATTTTCTTTTTCCTACCTAATGACTGATAGCTTTCATTTTTCAAGAGCCACATCAGATGATATCTCTTCTTTGAAATCTACCCTGACTTCTGTAGAAGCATGTCCTCTGTCTGCTGTTAGTGGCCTTAGCTTACCTCACACTAGCATCAGGATGCTGTGTTGTAAATATTACACAATAGTAAAGGACTCTGAAAGAACAGGGGCTATGTCTTCTTTTCTGCAGTGCCAAAGTCTATCATTATGTCTGACTTGTGATAAACGTTTGGTCCTTATCTGTTAAATGAAAATGAAGTTATTGTAATAGGTAATAATGAAAACTCTTAAGAATGGCCCAAATGATTCCAAATAGCTGTCCTAAATATTTATGTTTACTCTATATTTTCTTTCTTCCAAAGAACTTTGTTTTCTTCCATTTTATTCTATTAGTGGGACACCCGAGATAGGCAACTAAGACTCAAGGGAAAGGACAGAGAAAGAACTCAGTAACTGCACTGAGAGACATTGGAGTCAAACTCAATATTCCTAAGAGGTGATGGGTGTGGCCAGCTACTACCAGCCTCCATCTGCTACATTTTGTTGTTCTTTAGTCACCAAGCCATGTACAACTCCTGCGACCTCAAGGGCTGTAGCCCACCAGGCTCCTCTGTCCATGGGATTCCCAGGCAAGAGTACTGGAAGGGATTGCCTTATCTTTCTCCTGGGGAATCTTCCTGACCCAAGAATCAATCCTGCTTTGTAGACAGATTCTTTACCACTGAGCCACCTGGGAAGCCCTCTGCTACATTGCTACACTAAAAACTGGCAGCTAGGGAGTGAGGAGGTAAACCCAAGGGTCAATAGAACAGAGTGTGCGTGAGATGAGAGGCAGCTACCTTCCCATGGGGAATGGAGATGGCGATACCTGGCCTTTCTTCCTAAAAAACCTCCTTTGGGGTTCTAAGAGAATTATTCATAAAGACTGTTGTATCCTTTGGTCCTTCAGTTGGGCATTTGCTGAGGAAAAGAACTTGAATTTATCATGGGAGCAGGGAAGATGAGTCTTGGTGAAAGGGCCAGAGGGAGGGGAGAGTGTTGGGGCACTCAGTCTAACGGCCAAGAAAGGAAATTTCTGTGCGTCAAGTGGATGCGGGTTTGAATGAATTTGAGGCTGATTCACCCTAATTCCAAGACAGTTTCTCCACCACACTCTAGCTACAGAAGACTGTGGAGTACATGGCCAGTGACAAGAGCTGAACATGGATTTCCAACTTCTCAAATCATTGTATCTCAAAGAACTCATACCTCTAGCCCCCAGAGTCAGAATTTGGAGGCTGCCTCATGGTGGACATCAACGGCCAGGCTGTATCCAGAGAAGCAGCACTTGGCAGAGGCATTATGGTGGTGTCCTGCTGGCTTGGTGCACTTCCCATTCTTTGTGCACCTCTCAGCTCAACACCCCTGCAGGGTAATCCTAGAAGGGGGATGCAGGTGCTGGTACCCTTGAAATAGCCCTGCAATCAGGTAGGGCGCCAGTTCATACTTGGACTGGCAGTGGGTAGAAGGTGAAGATAAACTCCAATTGAATGGCTGGACTGTGGCTTAATATCTGAAAGTGAAAGTCGCTCAGTTGTGTCCGACTCTTTGTGACCCAATGGACTATACAGTCCATGGAATTTTCTAGGCCAGAATACTGAAGTGGGTAGCCTTTCCCCTCTCCAGGGCATCTTCCCAACTCAGGGACTGAACCCAGGTCTCCTACACTGCAGGTGGATTCTTTACCAGCTGAGCCACAAGGGAAGCCCAACCACACTGGAAAGTGAAAGTGAAGTCACTCAGTCATGTCTGACTCTTTGTGACCCCATGAATTGTAGCCTACCAGGCTCCTCTGTCCATGAGATTTTCCAGGCAAGGATACTGGAGTGGGTTGCCATACTGGAGTGGGTAGCTTATCCCTTCTCCAGCAGATCTTCTCAACCGAGGAATCAAACTGGGATCTCCTGCATTGCAGGAGGATTCTTTACCGACTGAGGTATCAGGGAAGCCCTTAATATCTGAAAACAACTGGAAAACTATGACATTGCCTCAGATACCTGAGGAGATCTACTACCCATAGAGTGGCTCAGATGGTAAAGCTTCTGACTGCAATGCGGGAGACCAGGAGTTTGATACCTGGGTTGGGAAGATCCCCTGGAGAAGGAAATGGCAACCCACTCCAGTATTCTTGTCTGGAAGATCCCATGGACAGAAGACCCTGGTAGGCTGCAGCTCATGGGGTCGCAAAGAGTCGGACATGACTGAGCGACTTCACTTTCTATCGTACAATTGGGAAGAATGATTGAGAAACACAAAGGATTTATGTTTCTTGTTGAGTTAGCACTGCTTTCTAAAGTAGGTTCATGTGGAAACTCATTTAAATTCATAGATGTTCTGCACAAAGTTTAACCAAAATTCAACCCCAAACTGATATCAAAGCAAACCTTCCTTTACTGATTTATCACTGAATCTGACAGGTAGCACCATTCACTAATGTCCCTACTGAACCCTCTGGGGATCAGACCATGGTCAGAGGTACCCATGGAGGACGTGCAGAAATGCAGTCTTGTTCTGACCCAAAGGGGCTCACAATATAAAAATGAAGTGAAGATGTATGGCAGCTCCTACTCAGATCAATTTAGAATGAATATCTAACCAGTTTCAGGATGATCTAGAACTTTCCAGAACCACTGAGAACTCTGCTGATTCATATATTAGGAGATACATTATGTAAGCCATCCATGTTTGGAAATAGCTGATATGTTTGTTTTCTCTAGAGCAGAAATGCAAAGTAATTTCATGATACTAGAGAATATTAAGAGTAATTTCTCTCACAGTTCTTCTGAGGGAAGACTAGGCCATGTTTGAACTACTTCTAATTTTGTCTCTGTTCCCTCAACAATTTCACACTTCCATTGTTTGTTGTCTGTTCAGTCACTAATTTGTGTGTGACCCTTTGCAACCCCACGGACTGCAGCCCACCAGGCTCCTCTGTTCATGAGATTTCCCAGGCAAGAATACTGGGGTTGCCATAAGCAGCACACACACACACACTCACACACACATATATATTGCATTGTTCTTGCTTGTAGACTCCGTTCTTGCCAGTCCCTTAATAGTCTATTTTCTGACCAATTTCTTTCTCAGGTCATTTTTCCATATTCACTCTGAAAATCTGAGGCACTCTGCTGTAATAGAATTCCTTGCACCATATAATATTAGTCTTTGAAGTAGTATGTGCTGTACTCTGCTTAGTTGCTCAGTCCTGTCTGCCTCTTTGCAACCCCATGGACTGTAGCCCACTAGGCTCCTCTGTCCATGGGATTCTCCAGGCAAGAATACTGGGTGGGTTGCCATGTCCTCCTCCAGGGGATCTTCCCAACCCAGGGGTCGAACCCAGGTCTCCTGCACTGCAGGTAGATTCTTAACCCTCTGAGACATCAGGGAAGCCCTTGGGGTATTATATTACCCATATACATGTTTGGAGAGGTCTTCTGATTTTTCAGCTTCCTCCATGAACAATGCCTCTTCTCTTGTTAAATCGTTTATGTTCCAGCCAGTTCTCCATCACCTCTCTCTTCTCTGGGACTGTTTCCCTGAACTTCAGCATTCCCTTAACTAACTCCCTAGAAGCTTATTTTACTACTCCTGGGGATAGTCTTAACAATGTATAAGTAACATTCACAGAAATGTGTATGAGAAATTGTAGAATTTTAGCTCCAGAAGGTTTTATGCCTAAGGAGTCTGTTGATGCTAGAATTAAATAAGTAATCAGAGGTAGGGGGCCATGAGAATTAGGTAAAATGCATTAACATTCATAATAACACAGTTACAGGTAGTACAGTATATGTGTAGTAACAGTCATTTACTCCTTGACTGTGTGTGAAGTCACACTGTGTGTTTTAATGTAGGACCTTAAAAAACAACCTGATAAGAAACAGAGCAAACATTGTTTCTAATGATAATCAGTCAGTGTGATCTCCCAGCCTCTCCCTTAATTTTTAAATGGGCCCAAGTAATTAAAAACCAGAATTACTGGACAGAAGCAGTCTGGGCACCATTGATACATCTTATATGGTAAGGGTAGGTGGATTTTGGTAAGGTGGTTACAATGGCTCCTTTTATGCCTTGGAAGTCCAATTCTAAACATCCACTTCTATCGGGGACTTTGAGATATGCTTTATTACACCGTGATGGAAATAATCATGAAATACTTTTATGTTTTGCAGATGCTGGAACTTCTTCCCTTTTGATGTAAAATATAACATGAAGGCTTTGCATTAAAATCAGAGGCATAAAATTTGCTAGCATCTGTAGATATTTTATTCTTTAGGTACTCCCTGGTCTTGAAAAGAAGAGGTAGAGAACCTTGCCGGAATTTCAGTCATCACCTCCGCCCAAGAAACCACACGCGGTTTCTTTATCATAACAGCGCCCCCTGCTGCTTCAAAGCGAAGGCTTCGAGATTGTTTGCCCGTTTGCCTTTCAGTCTTTGAGAGACTCTGGAAACATGGCTGGAAAACATTATCCTCAACTGAACCACGGCCAGGGAAGTCTCAGGAGGGAATTCTTTCCTGACATAAAATTAAACCTGGCTTCAGCATCTCTTTTGCGGGAGGGGGTGGGGGTGGGGGGAGGAAAGGAAGAAAACTTACTGTTGATGTCTCTTGGCTTGGCTTTCTATTCTGTTCTTAAAGCAACATTATTTTAAAAATCTGTAACAAAACCTGTCATCTGCCAAGTCGGCCCCAAGCCGCCCAGTCTGTCTCAGCACAACTTTCCCTGTCTTGCCCTCTTCCGTCGCCGCACTCCACTCACATTTGGCAAAATTTATTCATAAACAGACGCCTTTTAACTCACCGTTGGTAGGAGCGGTGGCTGAGTGCCTCCGCCGTGGAAGGGAATCTGGTGCCAGGCGTCCCGCGGAGTCCCAGGCACGGGGGCGGGGCTGGGGGCACCGATGTGGCAGTGGAGCTGCGCAGGAAACAGGCCTCCAAGCGACTTGCTTGCAGCCTTGCTCAGTGGAGAGCTGGCCCTCGACTTCAGAGGTGGCCCAGGAGCAACTGGCAGCAGGCGCTGTATTTTCAGGTCCAACTGGACGCACTGCTTGTGGAGAGCGGAAAATCTGGAAGCTGTGATGGGAGAAGGCGTTTGCCCCTCTGTGCCTGGCGGGAGACGGTGTACTGAAGATTGCCCTGTGGCCTGATGCCGCTGGTGAGAAGGTGCCGGGTTATTTATTCACCCAAGGGGCAGATGTTAGAATTATTGAGTTTATTTATTTATTTTTTAATATTGAATTGTCTCAGCCAGCACTCTGATGTTCTGGTGGATGAAAAGGATGCTGTGTCTCAAGATGAGCCCACACATATTTAATAAACCAGTGCTAGTCTGTTGTTCAGTCGCTCAGTCGTGTCCAACTCTTTGCGATCCCATGGACAGTGACCCTCCAGGCTCCTCTGTCCATGGGATTTCCCAGGCAAAGATACTAGAGTGGGTGGCCATTTCCTCCTTCAGGGGATCTTCCTGACCTGAGGCTTGAACTCATGTCTCCTGCATTGGCAAATGGATTCTTTACCACTGAGCCACCAAGAAGGATCATGGGCAGATCTAGGAGTTACCTTTTTCTCTGGTATGACCTTCCTTTCTATTCCCATCAAAAATAGTGACTTAGAAAGTTTGTCCATGCATGTGAGGATTACAGCAAGAGAACTGACACCCTTCAGCAGTTTTGTAGCACACAGCATGATCATTATATTAGGTTATACTGTATAATAGGTTCTGGAATGTTCAGGCCTTGGTCCCTGGCTCTGAAGCTGCTACTCTCATTAAAATGCATTTGTAGGATGGGCTTCCCAGGTGGCGCTAGTGATAAAGAACCCACCTGTTACTGCAGGAGTCGTAAGAGATGAAAGTTCAATCCCTGGGTCAGGAAGATCCCTTGGAGAAGGGCATGGCAACTGACTCCAGTATTCTTGCTTGGAGAATCCCATGGATAAAGGAGCCTGGTGGGCTACATTCCATAGAGTCGCACAGAGTCAGACATGAGTGAAGTGACTTAGCATGCATGCATATATCAGGATAATAGAATGCAATGTTTGACATCATCTAACCGCACCCTGTGCAGACCAAGAAATTATATGTGATGCGCTCCATGTAGTCTGCTAAGAAGGGGCCAAGAGGGGTGCTAGGATGCTAACACACTGAGAACTTGCCTGTGTGGTCTGGTTTAAGAATTGCTTCTAACTGGTTTCCTTGCTTAAGAATATCTTCTTCAACTGGCTTATATAGGAGACTGCTTTTGGGAGGTGAAGTTGTTGTCCACCTGAGACAGTCATTTAAAATTTAGTAGTAAAGTAATGTTTTATAGTGAACTGTGTTTTTGAAGGGAACAGCTAGCCAGTTGCCTAGCCAGGCCCTGAGGATGGGATGACATTAGTGATTGGGAAGTTGTCCTTGGAAGAAGGTGGGTTGAAGCAGAAGGGTCAGGCCAGAGGCAGTGGGAGTCACTTGGGAGGGTGTGGGAGGGCCTGTGAGGGATCACATGTGGGGACGCCTGGGCATCTTGGGGGCAAAAAGAGAGCACTGTGAGCTGGGGCTTGTTCTATAGGGATGGAAACTGGGGTCCTGTGAAAGGAGGGGTGCAAGGAGAGTGGACTCTGAAGATAAATCTGGTTTCTTTTTCACAGTTTTCTGAGGCCTATCCTGAGAACTGGTCCTACCTCCCTCTGTATCCAGCTACTTAGAAAATGACTTCCTTGTTCCTTGTCCTAACAGGTGAATTTTGTCTCCCTCTGCTTGCGTAGGTCTCAGAACAAAGACAAGAGCGTTGAGTCCTAGAAGAGAAGGCACAGTCAATACCAGCTGTCATGACATTAGCCTGCCTATCTGTGTCTCCTGCCTGGTTCAATGCAGCCTTATTCTCTTCTCTACTCCTTCATTTCATCTCACATCCAAAGGCAGACCTGCTGATCTCACTGGCCTACTAAAAGATATTAAATGTTGATGTATGGTCAACTGAACAATTTCTCACCTGTGGTAGATCAATTTCTTGTTATCAACTATTTAGCCCTCTTTCCTGAGAGAGGACTATATCCTCATCCACCACAATGTAACTTTTAGTGTCTCCTGTGTTGGAGGGGTATCCCTTGTTCTACTGATGTCAGGCGTGGCCATATGATTTATTTTGGCCAATAGAATACGAGCAGACATGACATGGGTCTTGTCTCTGGCAGAAGCTTAGGAAGACATCATATGTTTCTGCCTGTCCTTTGCCTTGGGGAAACCAGGTTTCCCAAGGAAGAACAGATCTTTCAGGCTGAGTCAAAGAATAAGTTGAGAAGACATATGCTATGGAGCCACCAATGTGGAACACAAATGAGAAACAAATGTCTGTTGATGTAAGCCACTGAGATTTGGGGTTTGCTTGGTACAACAGCACAACTGACTCATACAGTTCCACTCCAGTTTATCCTCAACCTACTCTTCTAGACTTATACAGCATTACAACCACACATGTTCCCTACACTCCAGCCAATCTAGAAGCATCTCCATTGCCCAGCCACTCTCTGTATTTCTTGTTCCTTTTGGCTGCACCCCATGGCATGTGGGATCTTAGTTCCCTGATCAGGGATTGAACCCACACTCCCTGCATTAGAAGACAGAGTTTTAACGACTTAGATCACTGAGTAAGTCCCTTCCCTCTGTGTTTATTATCTCCTATCTCTCCTAGACCCCCATCTCGAACAAATCTTACTTTAGAGATTCTTCCAGCTAGCTCTAAATCTATCTTACCAACAAAATCTTTCTGAATGTCTTGGTTTGAAATGATTTTTCCTCTTTCTGAATTCCCAAGTTTATGCTACCGATCTCTCTATTCGTTAATAATAAAAGTGCTATTTACAGAGCAAGTTACTACATACCAGAGATAATTGTACATGTTTGTGTACCTTTGTACACTAGATGTTGATTTTTTCCAACTGTGTTTGTATACACTAAGATTGGATAAAAATAAAAAGGCTTATTGTGGGTAAAAACATGTGAAAGGTAAAACAGGAGAAGGTTGAAGAAAGTGGCAGGAGTCTTCTTACCATAGTGATTATCTGATGCTTGTAGAAGAAGACAAGGAGGATAGGAAGAGTTTCAAGCTGCAATGCAATTCCAAGAACTGTTCTGCCAAGTCAGTGGGAGTCTTTAAGTCAAAGTCACCTTTGTGGGCCAGAGGTCTTATAGCTCAAGTGATCTGCACTGGTACCAGTGTTGTGCTTGACTATTAGCTGGGAGCAGCCTTGTGGGGATAAATGAGTGTGGATCCCAAACAACAAAAGCTGGGGTTATTCACCAGTGATTCACACACCATAAAAGACGAGCAGTTCTTACCATGGTCACCACATCAACATTAGCTTGTTGAATCTTCATAAAACTCCTGTGAGGTTAGGGCTAGTATCAGTTTTGCTTTAAAGTAATGACACTGAGAGGATAGTGTCTAGGTTAGTAAGCCTAGAGAGGTTAAATGACTTTGTTACCATCACCCAGCTAGTAATAGGCTGGAGACTGAGCTTTTCCTCTAAACTACCACTGACTTCAACTCTTGTCTCTTACTAAGCCCAAGAATGAGTTAATGCACCTTAGTGTTGTCTGAAAGAAGGTGGAAACCTGGGCCAACACTGTTCAATGCCACTCTTGTTTTTGTTGAATCCAGAAATGCACAAGCCTCCCTTCAATTTTTATGACACGCAAGCTCTTCCCCTGTGGGTCAAGGGAGAGAATTAGACATTTTTTCCAGAAGACTATCAGGCACTGTTCAGATAAACTGTTATGAAATATTTTATGAATAAAACAGCTCATTAGAAATGCTTCTTAAAACCCCAAGGATACAGGGTTCTCAGATATTTTTTCCTGTAACTCTTTTCTTTCTTTCTTTCTTTTTGAAGAAAAGGAAGTTGAGAATAGAGTGGATGAAGAATAAGGTTTCAGAATTCTGAGCAAGGTTGAAGAAGATGTCCAAGAGAATATAGAGAGCCTTATGGGGTAAGAGACTGGAAAAGTGAAAGGGTTGCGAGAGCCAGGCTCCTTATGACTATAGGCATAGGGTACCCAGAAGGGCAGGATGGCAGGGGCAGACCATTGAAGGTGTAAACATCTGATGGCCAGGCTTGAATTGGTGAAGGCTTGAATGGAGCCTGGAAGGTGGCTGAAGCACTGGTTACCTGGAGATGCCACGCAACACAAAGTGGGTAAAACTAGTTCTTGGATTTGGGGTTGCTGCTGCTCTGAGAGCTACTGAAATAGAGGCCTTGGATCAATGATAGCAGCAGCAGAGAGCTTCCCTCATAGCTCAGTCAGTAAAGAATCTGCCTGCAGTGCAGGAGACCTGGGTTTGATTCCTGGGTTGGGAAAATCGCCTGGGAAAATCCCCGGAAGGAAATGGCAATACACTCCAGTGTTCTTGCCTGGAGGATAACATGGACAGAGGAGCCTGGTGGGCTATAGTACATGGGGTCAGCAAGAGTCAGACACAATTAAATGACTAAACCAAATAAAACCAAAGAGTGGTAATAATGAAGATACTCACCAAACCCTTGTTTAAAAATCCATGGAGGTCAATGCCATACTCAAAAGAAAGCAAGCCACGGGCTCCAAGTCACACGTGCCTGTTAAGTTGCTTCAGTCGGGTCAGACTCTTTGCGACCCTTAGAACTGTAGCCCCCCAGGCTCCTCCATGGGATTTTCCAGGCAAGATTACTGGGGTGGGCTGTCAAGCCCTCCTCCAGGGGATCTTTCCCACCCAGGGATCAAATCCTCATCTTTGACATCTCCTGCATCTGTAGGCAGGTGGGTTCTTTACCACTAGTACCGCCTGGGAAACCCCCAAGTCACAGGAGTGAGGCCAAAAAGGGAAGAAAAGCAACCAAATCCTCCCTGTGACAGTATAGTGGGTGGAGCCAAAGCTGCATGAAACCTCAGGAGAAAAATTAATACCTCACTTGCAAGTACTGAGGAACAAAGAAATGAAAAATGTGAGGAAGGCAAAATTACATTTTGCAACTGTTGTTATGACGAGGAGTTGCACCATTTCTGGAGAATACCAGGTGTCTGTGTAGAGAGAAGTTACGTAAGCTCCTATTCCAACTCCCTGCTCTAAAAATTTGCTCCATTTACCGTATTGTCCTCAGATAGATGATACATCTGATAAGAACAGATACTACACTTGATCTTAGCCAAAAGGCCTGGAAGGGATTCTTTCCTGTAATTCTTGAGCCATTATTCCAGCCCTATTTCCTGCTGTACCTAATCAATGCTGGGTTTTAGAATGCCTATTGTTTTGATCTTATGAATCCATATTTTTTTCTCCTGAGTTTAATCTTTTTTTTTTCTTTCTTGTCTGTGACTGTGTTTCCCATTTTGAGAAGTTGTGAGTGGCCTTGCTGAGAGAAGCAAATAAGGGCCAACCTGATATTTTGAAAGGATACAAACTACTCTCCTCCTACCCCCAAAATTAAAGAAAACAGAAGGACTTTTAGGGCCAGGGTTCATTTTCCTATAAACAAATATAAATAGGAGAGAGAGATGGGTATATGGTATGATATATAGCTATATCTATGTGTATATGTATGGTGTGAATACATAAGATAGACTTTTTTTTACTGTAGTTAAGTGGAGTTTATGCAGAATTCTGCCATGTGGTGAAATCAAGAGACTTCCTAGGCTAAATGCTCTGCAAGAATCTTCTGCAAGGGAAAATTTGTTGTTTTTGTTTAGTTGCTAAGTGGTGTCCGACTCTTTTGCTACCCCATGGACTGTTGCCCACCAGGCTCCTCTGTCCATGAGATTTCCCAGGGAAAAAATACTGGAGTGAGTTGCCATTTCCTTCTCCAGGGGATTTTCTTGATCGAACACATGTCTCCCACATTGGCCAGCAGATTCTTTACCACTGAGCCACCAGGGAAGCCCAAGGAAAAACTAAAAGACACCAAACAAGCAAACATACATCCAGCCTTCCAGATCCTCCCTGGATCCTTCTATCTATCACTGTTCCCCTGACCACAGTGCATGGCGTTTACTTATGGCTCTGTGTGAAGACCTGCCTGGGACATTAAAATGGGGGTGGGATCAACTCTGTCCTGTAATCATTTTTAACCAGTTCTGTAAACAAGCCTAGTTTATGGGCTTATCATTAAAAGGCATTTTTGTTTGATTGCTACTTTAAGATGAACTCACTGGGAAAGATATTGTTTTCCTGCTGTAGAAGAAAACTATCAAGCATAATGACGTTTCTGGTCATTCTAATTTTAGAAAATGAGACCCCCAAATCTCTTAAGTCTTATTTCAGAAATTAGGATCTTCAGTCATAATACGTTAATTAACTCCAATTTGCATTCACAGATAAGATGTCCTCCATTTGCTAGAGCTGGAACTGGACAAGTTTGTCTTTGGAGAAAAGGATGTGATGAACTTCTTGCCTCTTTGTTCATCTTTCTCATCAGTCAATAGATATTCTTTCTGACTTTGAGGTTGAAGATAGGAGAGGAAAGACGGAGAGGAAAGACAAAATGGAAAGAAAAACCTACTTAACTGTGCTGTCTATAAGCTGCCTTCTTTTTTTCAGAGCCTCACAGATGGTCCTCCAGACTCCCAACCTGCTTGGCTTTCAGACGACAGCAGTTCTCCTCACCTCTGACCTACTGTTCCCTTCACCCTCAGCCTCTGATTTTCTGGTGCTTCATCTTGCACAGATCTTCTCCAACCCAATTCCCTGTCCTCTGGCAGAAGTTCTTGTATGCATGTCTTTAGGATCCCACATAAAAGGACCCCAGACATCTCCACCTGGCTATAGGCAGCACAGATCTTGACTTGCAGTCAAAGGGGGACAGAGTTATTTCCTAAGCACAGTTCTCTCTGCTCCCCGAGAGCACCAGAGGGGCTTTAGTATGTGTCAGAGGAACCTCCCAAACTCAGCAACAGAAGCAGTTTCTCTTAGAGTTTCTCCTTTGAAAGCTCTCCTACTAAACTCCAAGGCAGGAGTCTGCCTCACACTCTCTCCTTGTCCCAGAGTGGAGGGTAGAACTCACAGTAAGGCTTTCTCTATCTAAAAGTGTTGAGTTAGTTGCGCAGCATTGTCCAACTCTTTGCAACCCCATGGACTATAGCCCACCAGGCTCCTCCTAGCCATTCCGTTCTCCAAGAGATTTTCCTACCCAGGAATCAAACCCTGGTCTCCTGCATTGCAGGCAGATTTTTTTATGGCCTGAGCCACCAGGCAAGCCCTCTCTAAAACTTTCTCTTAAATCTCCCTCTTAATTTCCAGTTGGGGAATCTTTATACCCTTGAAGTGGATATGGTGAGGTTGCTCAGTCATGTCCGACTCTTTGCAACCCCATGGACTGTAGCCTACCAGGCTCCTCCACCCATGGAATTTTCCAGGCAAGAGTACTGGAGTGGGTTGCCATTTCTTTCTCCAGGGGATCTTCCTAACCCAGGGATCAAACCCGGGTCTCCCACATTGGAGGCAGATGCTTTAACCTCTGAGCCACCAAGGAAGCCCCAAAGTGAGTGAAGGCCCCAAATCATGTACCTGATTCCATGCAATTTACTTATAAATTTGCATCTTGATTTTCAGCTTCTCCCCTCACTTGATATCTGAGGTTCTTTACGAGGCATCAGCTGAATCTTTCATTTGATACATTTGATATTAGGTGTCATATCTTTTCAGTATCCTCTGCCCCTTTTAGCACCTTCCCTGGAAATTTCCATGTTCTTATGCTGCATACTCTACCAGGTCCCTAAAGTGTGTAATTTCCTGGGGCTTAGCCTTCCTTGGTCCTCCTCGTCCCTTTTGACGTCTTACCTGTTCCAGTTGCCCCTCCCCCCCATAAGCACCCCCATCATATTGTAGATTTGGGGTTCCAGCCTCAAAGCTCTGCTCTTTGCTAAGGGAGCTGCGGTGCCTCTTGGGAATGCTGTGTCCTGTGTTCTTAATCCGCATCTGCACTGGGCATGTTCATACACTGTCAGCTGAAAGTGACAACTTGACTCGGAAGTTTTCTAAATTTGGGAATGGTTTGTTATTGTTCTTCTTGCTTTTACTTCTTAGTAAAACCCTTTTTTTACCAACTAAGTAGCTCAATTCATTTGCTAGTAAAAATTTCAAACAAATAAAATAGGAATAAGTGGGAATAGAGTGAGAGTGGGGTCTGGGAGACCACCCATCTGGCGTCCTCCACAGCTCTATAGGCACTGATAAAGAAGCCCGGGGCTTCAGGAAACACACTTGGAAAATCTTGACTTTAAAATAAAACGTGACTTTTAAAACAGGAGCAAAGCATGGAAGATTGATTTAGGGAAAGGCTGTGTGCCCCGCAGTCCTTCAGAAGTCACACCATACGGGCTTTTGCCTCCTCTGTGAAAATGAGTGAATGCTCGTGCCCCCGGCCCCGATTCCCTGCTTACTTCGGATGCATTCAGCTTCTAAATGGCCCCTCTTGGCGAGATCTCAATGCAGTTTGGAATTTTGTTTATTTATTTCTCTAAAACCCAAGATTCTGAAATGGAATCCCTATGACGAGACTCATAAAGGCAAGTGAGTCTTTTCTTTAAAAACAAAACAAAACAAAACACCCTTAAACTAAAAGTAAACAGTTTCGAAACTTTATTCTTTGGATTATGTTTATGGCATTTTAATGCCATTCCTTAAATCTCTAAACCGTATGAACTGCTGAGACTTGAACAGACTAATTACGCTGCTGGCTTTTTGAATCTTGACTGCCAGGAACTATGTTATTGCTTTGAGTTTTAAAAGAAGAGCCAAAATATCCCTTTATCTTTCCCATGTCATTTTTCTCCTGTCAACTTTTCCTGTACTGACACTGTGACATAGACATCATCTGGCCAACACAGAGGAATGGACTCTACCCTTTAGCTGTCTCACCCCCCAGCCACACGAGTATTTACACATTCTCATACATATTCAGATTTTCTGGTCAGGCATGTGGAGCAAGTCAAGTGGTTGCTTCTTAGGGAGGAACTGGCAGGATGACTCCACTTCTTTTTAGGTGAGCAGAAAGATTCATGAAGACTAGAAGGAAAAGGATTCAGAAGTAACACTGGAAAAAGAAAATCATCTCTTTTCTCCCCTACAATCCTTTCTCTGTTGGTGACTCCATAAGAGCTGGTGTTTAGGAAATAGGATTGTTAAGGGCTCAGGTCTATTGAGTAAAATATGCTATCATGACCCTGACAAGCCACACACTAGGGATGAGCAGAGTTGGAAAGGCCTGGACACACAAAAATTTTGGAATGATTATCTTGCATTCCCTGCACTTTATCCCTGGGAGGAACAAAGTCCAGAGCTGGTGGTGGGGTCGGGGGAGCTGATGAGGAGGCTTGTGGGGCTTCTTGTGTGCTTTCCTTACCACCTGGGGATCCTTGATTGTTGAGCTGTCTGAAGAGAGCTGAGATTCTCAGAGCTTTGCTGAGGAATGACAGAAGACCAATGTGAGCTGTGGAAGCAGCTTTCAGGAGGTGTCTGCTCTGAACAACCTCCTTGGGACATCTTAGGCGGCAAGAAACCCTCTGCACTAGTTGGAAAACACTGTTTGAAACAATTGCTACCTTTAGAAAGTGACTAGTTTTACTTAGAATTTATTTCCAGAGGATGTTGGACTGAAGGGTTGATATCTAATGATTAACCTCTAGTAATTAACCTGCAGAAGGCAGAAAGAGGAATCAGAGCTTCATCACCCAGGATGTTAGCCCAGCTCCTCCACAAACACCCATGAACACCCTGAACCACTTTTCTCTTTTTTGATGTTTGTAGTTCACACATGCAGCTTGGCACACGAGTATGTACTATCTTACTATCTTACACAGTGAATGATTGCTTTATGTGCTTGTCTTGACTCCTCAGCAATATATTTCTTAAAGGCAGAGAATGAGAACTTGTGTTACATTTTTAATGTATCACACAAGGCTTCTCAGCTCAATACTGAGCACAGAATGGGTCTTCAGAAAATCTTGGTTTACTGATCAGTGACTGGCAAATTACAGTAATTATCAAATGCATCGAATAGCCTGATGGCCAAGCTTTGGTCCATTTCAGTTGATTGACAGTACTAACCACAGAAGCAACCCACAGACATTTGGGAACTTGTGGTCAGTTTTATGGCATTCCAGGCAGAGAAACATAATCTGTTCAAAATGCTTAAAGCTAACTTGTATATTAAATATGACTAATTTTTTCTTCCTTGTCACTGAGGAAAAAAATTTTGTTCTTTGTATTCTCACTGTAATAAAACATAAAAGGTTACACAAACTTTTTACGGAGTATTCACATTCCAGCTCTGCTATTTACTGGTTGTGACCTTGAGGAAATTATATAAATTCTGAATACCTCTCTCTCTTTTTCTTTTTCTTTTCTCTCATCTTCAGACACCATCTGGAGAACTTCTTTGCTTGGAAGTTAAATCTCCCACTCTATACTGTTCAGAAAACTAGCCATTGATGTAATTCAAAATACTTCCACAGACATACACACCTAGATATACATACCTAGATAGAGAATGACACATAGATAGACAGACGGTAGATAGATGATATATGATAGCTTATTCTAATCACTCTTTGAAGAGGTTAGATTATGACTCACTGACAGTCTAGACCTGGATGGGTTGAAGTGTGCAGTTTGGGCTATATACCTGGGGAAGAACATTGACATTTGTACAAAGAGCCAAAGTATAGAAAATGTTGAGGCAAGGAGGGAACCTGAGAAAGGAGAACAGGTGGTCAAACTGGAACGCAGGATCAGAAGAGGAGGAAGAGCAGGAGGCCCCCACAGGGAGAGTAGACCAGAAGGAGCTTTGAAGAGAAAAACTACTAGAAAGTTATTAATTTGTTCACCATGGGGTATGTTGGCACCTTTTGCCTTGTGTCTCACCCTTGTGTCTTTAATAAAATACCCTTCAGGGTATTATGTTCCCTGAGGCTTTTCTGTGGAAGTTTTTTCTGTTGGGACTGTTTAGAGGAAAAGTTTCACATTCTTTACCTCTAAAATGATGTAATGATGGGGTCAGAGCATATAAGCAAATGAGCTCATGCTTGTGAAATGTCGGCATATAGTGATTTTTTTAAATTAACATTTTAAATACATTGTGAATTGATTTATCTATTAGCTCATAACAGCCTATGCTTTTACACTTACTATTGGTTAGAATTGCTTTTGTGCAATATTATGAACGTTTGAGAGTGCATGCATTAGACTCAGACAAACCTGGATTCAAAGAATGACTCTGGCCCCACCCCCACTTTTTGTGAATTCAAGCAAATGCTCTCTCCTCTCTTATTTGTAAAATGGGGATATACCTATGTCCTAGTGACATGGTAAAGGGGAGCGCTAAAGAGGCAGCATTCCAAAGCTGTATACTAAGAGTGTCGAAAAGAAAAATTATTGGACATTCAAATGGGGGTAATTAGAAGAGATTTTAAGATATGGACAATTTATCAAGTTGTGAGTAGGAAGCAACTCAATGGCTGGTGCTGTATCCTTAGACCAGAGTAGAAGATCTGAGAGCTGTGGAGAGGAGTAGGGAGGGGGAAGAGAACAGTCTGGAAGAACAGTTGTGTGGAACAAAGAAGGGAGTCGTGTGGTGTGGTCCACACTGGTAGCTCTCTCTGGGCACAGAGCAGGCGTGGGAAGCAGGATGGAGACTAAGAACAGAGAGGCATGGGAAGTATCCAGCATAGAAATGACTAACACAGTGACTAGTGTGGTAACATGCAATAATTGATTGCACTTATTAAACAGAATGATCTTGAATCCATAGCTTTTGTCGGTATCCCGAAGAAATCGAAAGAGTATCCCATTTTATATGCCTGGAGAAATCAATTTGATTAAAATATTGGTTCTTGCCAAATTCACCAGGGTTCATTAGAGATCACTCATATGTAGCTCATCCTCAGGAGTTAGGGGCAGTGTTTCCAGGTTCCCTACTAAACTGTTTTTCTCATGACAAGAGTATAAATATGCTTCATGAAGAGGACCTGCACTGCCAGTGATCATATACCCTGGCTTGCTCACTTTCCATCCACGCTACCCAAGCTGAGGTACCACACCTCTTTGAGCCTCATGTATAAAAATAGTCTTCTATTTTTGCAGCAACATGGATGGACCTTAACAGTATTATGCTAAGTAAGATAAGTCAGATGGAGAAAGATAAATACCATATGAATTCACTCACATGTGGAAGATGAAGACAAAACAGAACAAAAAAATGAAAAGCCAAAATAAAAGAATTAACCAAGCTAAAACAGACACATAGATACAGAGAACAGATCAGGGGTTGTCAAAGGGAAAGGAGTAGGGGAGGGTGAAATGGGTAAAGGGAGCAACTGTATAGTGATGGATGAAAAGTAAATTGTTGGTGGTAAGCACACTAAAGCTGAAACTCATGTGAAGAGTTGGCTACCTCATGTGAAGAGTTGAATCACTGGAAAAGACTCTGATGCTGGGAGAGACTGGGGGCAGGAGGAGAAGGGGATGACAGAGGATGAGATGGCTGGATGGCATCACGGACTCAATGGACATGAGTCTGAGTGAACTCTGGGAGTTGGTGATGGACAGGGAGGCCTGGTGTGCTGCAGTTCATGGGGTCACAAAGAGTTGGACACAACTGAGCGACTGAACTGAACTGAAGCACACTATAAGGTGGGCCTTACCTAGTAGCTCAGAGGGTAAAGAATCCGCCTACAATGCATGAGACCTGAGTTTAATCCCTGGGTTGGGAAGATCCTCTGAAGAAGGGAATGGCTATGCACTCCAGTATTCTTGCCTGGAGAATTCTATGGACAGAGGAGCCCAGTGGCCTCATCCATAGGATTGCAGAGTCAGGCAAGACTGAACGACTAACACTTTGGTGGTCCAGTGAAATGAAAAAAGTCTTTTTAATTTAAAATATACCTGATCTGGGTTTTGGGGCTAGACTCTTAAGTACTTACTTATGTTCTATTGCCAGTAAAAGTGCTAATAAATAATGTAATTTTCAGTTGTTTTTGATGTTAAAGGAAATAAATGTTCATATTTAAATTTCTTTTTCATGTATGAGTTTTAGGATAAAAACATCAAGACCTCAAAGATTTCAGTGAAATGAGATAACATTTGTGAAATTATCTGTCACAGGGCCCAGGATACGGAGGCGTCTTAGCAGATGCTTGCTTCTTCCTGGAGGCAGGGGAACTTCTGTTGCTCCTGAACTTGGGGGTGGAGTACACGTTTTACCAAACCCGTTACTCCATTTACACAGTTCTTCCAATTCCATTCAACAGAAGCCATGTGGGCAGTTTGCAAAGTCAGGAGCACTGCCATGAAGACGAGTGATGATTTCTGCAGATTTTCCAAGTGTTCTCCACTATAGCCAACATAAATAATTACACAAGTAATTCCTACATTATCTTACAAAGTGCAGTGTTTCATAAACTGTGCTCCAAATCAATGCGAGCATCTGCCATATATCAACTGAAGTCCCTCAAAGGAAATACTTCTTGGTCAGAGAAATTTGGAGAATATGGGGTTAAATGAGACTAAATAAATTCCAAATTACTGGCCTTCTTTTTGTCTGTTATCTAATAACCTGTGTTGTATTTTGGACAAAATCATATATCTAAGATATTCTAAACTTACTTTACCACAGAACCATTTTAACCCTCAAGTTCAACTACACACACTTGGGAATATCCAGTGTAGCGTAGAAAGACTGGATTTGATTTTCATAGAATCCTCTAAGTTGACAGAAAAAAATATGATTATCCCCATCTTACAGATAAGACAAAGGAAACTCTCAGCATGATAACTGGCTTCTGCATGGACTGTGAAAAGATGGAGTGAACTCAACTATTAAATAGGCTCTTTTGTGGAGAACTTTCATTTTCATTCCTTTGCAGCATATTGCCACCTGTATTAGTTTCCTATGGCTGCTGAAACAAACCACCACAAACTGGATTTCTAAACAGGGCTTTTTTTCTCCCTCTCACAGTTCTGAACGCTCCGAAGGAGAATCTGTTTCAGCCTTCTCCCTGGCTTCTGTCATTGCCAGCACTTTTCAGAGCTCCTTGGCACTCCAATTTCTGCCTTTGTCTTCACATGAGTTTCTTCCCTCGGGTGTGTCTCAGTCTCTCTCCCCTTATAAAGGCACTTACTGGTCACTGGGTTTTCTAATTTACTCTGCTACAGAAAGGCTTGTATGTGCAAGCTTGAAGCCCTCATTCTTCTAGGCTAGAATCAAGTCTTTATTTTATGATCCCAAAGTGATTCTTCTTCACTCCTTTAGTCAGAGTAATTAACTTTGTTTGAATATTTGTCTTTCTCTTTATTTGAATTTACCAGAATTCCATGAAATATTCTAAGCAAAACACATCCATTTGATGCAAAGAGGTTGTGATAAGAATTTCCTGATGATTCTCTGGATTTCCATGGTTTTGAGGTCATGCCAAACTTTTGGGACAGTCTTGATGAAGCTGTTAGAAAGCGTGTTCTCCCCTTTCAAGACTGCTCAGTCAGTACAGTTTAAGTCTAGAGTTGCTGGCAGCTGTCCTGTCACTTCTCGGAAGAAGACTCCTGACCATGGAGCCAATATCCCAACATTAAGGAAGAAAGGAGGAAAAGACAGAGGAGGAGGAGGGTGGGAGAAAAGGGAGGGAAGGAGGGATCTAATAAACCTAATCATAATATTAGGTTTATGTATAGTTATTTATAATATATATATAATTATAAAACCTAATATAATAAACCTAATCCATTTGAGGCCCTGGATCCAGCCATCGCTGTACTTCCTTATTATAAAAGACAAAAAAATTATTTTTCATAGGTGGGCTTCTATACTTTGCCTGACATTGTCCAGGCAAATAGAGTATGGCATTCTTTTCATCCAAGTTTAATCTTCCAAAAGTGAGGGAGATGGAGCTGTGAGCATGCACTTGCTTTGGGTAAGGGTATGTTCAGCTCAGCTCAGTTTAGTTCAGTCGCTCAGTCATGTCTGACTCTTTGTGACCCCATGAACCGCAGCACGCCAGGCCTCCCTGTCCCTCACCACCTCCTGGAGTTCACTCAAACTCATGTCCATTGAGTCGGTAATGCCATCCAACCATCTCATCCTTTGTCATTCCCTTCTCCTGCTCCAGCATCATGGACTTTTCAAATGACTCAGCTCTTCGCACGAGGTGGCCAAAGTATTAGAGTTTCAGCTTCCACATCATTCCATCCAATGAACACCCAGGGCTGATCTCCTTTAGGATAGACTGGTTGTATCTCCTTGCAGTCCAAGGGACTCTCAAGAGTCTTTATGTTAGGTCCATTATATGTTATGCCACTGAAGTCTTATAACAACTCTATCAGTTAGATATCGGTAATGTGTAAATTAAAAAATCAAAACATTAAGATAGTAGTTTTCTTTAACCTGTAAGAATGAAGTTTAAAAAATAAAATGAGGATACATGTGTATATATGTCTCTCTGTGTTTATATATGTGTATATAAATACATATACATCCTCTCTGTCTCTCTCTCGGGCCTTCCCAGGTGACACTAGTGATGAAGAACCTACCTGTCAATGCAGGAGATGTAAGAGACACAGGTTCAGTTCCTGGGTCAGCGAAGATCCCCTGGAGGAGGGCATGGAAATCCACTCCCTCCAGTATTCTTGCCTGGAGAATCCCATGTACAGAGATGCTGCTGCTGCTGCTGTTGCTTCAGTCGTGTCTGACTCTGTGCAACCCCATAGACGACAGCCCACCAGGCTCCGCTGTCCCTGGGATTCTCCAGGCAAGAACGCTGGAGTGGGTTGCCATCTGGCAGGCTATAGTCCATAGGGTTGCACACAGTTGGACACAATTGAAGCGACTTAGCACATGTGTATGTGTTTGTGCATATATATATAAATTGGTCTTCCCAGGCGCCTCAATGGTAAGGAATCTGCCTGCCAATGCAGGAGACACAAGTTCGATACTTGGATTGGGAAGACCCCCTGAAGGAAGAAATGGCAAGCCATTTTAGTATCCTTGCCTGGAAAATTCTATGGACAGAGGAACCTGGCAGTCTACAGTTCATGGGGCCACAAAGGATTGGACATGACTGAGCATACACCCATGCACACACACTTATATTATTGTGAAATAAATGAAATTCATCTGTTAGTGGTGAAGAGTCTTCAGTTCTTTATTTAGAATCAGTGGAAGGGTTTCCATGGTTGTCAACTCACTTGTGCCAGGAAAGTCAACTTTTTATTAAAACCTCTGATTGCACATATAAATACTGAGAAATGCATTTTAATTGCTCCCGCAGACAAGTAGTCTGAAAAAAACGACAACAGGAATGTTCTAAATTACTGCAATCAGATGGAAGAAGGACTGCAGCCGAGGAGAGCAGGAATAGAACATCCCTTTCTGTGTTGAGTACCTTGGAGGGAAATGTGTGAGGCTTTTAAATGGAGCTTTACTCTACTTAATGCCCCTGGATGCGTGAGTTCCTCTGAAATGGCCATACCATTTAATGTCAAAATGAAGCAGGGGACCTAGCGATTACCATGCTAAGTAAAGTCAGTCAGTCAGAGAAAGGTAAATGTCATGTGATAACACTTTTATGGGGAATTAAAAAAATGATGCAAACAAACTGATTTACAAAGCAGACTCACAGACCCAGAAAACAAACTTGTAGTTACCAAAGGGGAAAGGTGGGGGAAGAGATAAATTAGGAACTAGGTGAACATATACACAGTACTAAATATAAAATGGATAAATAACAAAGACTTACTGTATAGCAGCAGAAATTCTACTCAGTATTTTATAATAATCTATATGGGAAAAATGATACCAACTATACATATATATATATGTATACATATATACATACATATGTACTTTAAATAAATGAAATAAAAAAATAATGTGGAGAGACCCTACTATGGAAAACAACCCAGTAGCTACATACTTAACAGTTTCTTACCCTTGCCACAACAGGCTATATCAATGCCATTCTCACACATATATATCGAATGCCTAGAATCTTTTAGTGACTTGACATTATCCATAAGGTAAAAGCTCCTTATCTCCAAACTGGAGAGAATGCATTCTCCCAAAGTCCCCTCTGACCAGATGTGACTGTTGTCCACCTGGGCAGCCTCTTTTCGTCTCCCATGGCTGACACTTCAGCTAAGCCAGTCTGCTTGCAATTATACCAACACATGATACTCTGCAGTGATATGCAGCCTTCGCATGTGTGTCCCCTCTGCCTGGGATCCCTTTCCCAGCCCCATTTGTTTGACAAGCATCATCTTTCAAAAAAGTTTTTTTTTTTTCATTTTTAAAATTTTTGCTTATGCGGGGTCTTCATTGCTGCACAGGCTTTTCTCTAGTTGCAGTGAGCAGGAGTCACTCTCTAGTTGTGCTGTGAGGGCTTCTCATTCCAGTGGCCTCTCTCTTTGTGGAGCACAGCTTTAGAATCTGCGGGCTTCAGTGGTTGCATCTCCTGGGCTCTAGAGCACAGGCTCAATAGTTGTGGTGTACGGCCTCAGCTGCTCTGAGGGATCCTCCTGGACCAGGGATCAAACCTGGGTCTCCTGAATTGGCAAGCAGGTTCTTTACCACTGAGCCACCAGGGAAGTCCCACGAGCATCATCTTAATCTCTTGTAGGGATCTCTGATCTCCTTGATGAGGCACATAAATCCAAGAGTTAATCACCTGGCACCCTGTGCTACATACACCTTTGCTTCCATAAAACATGTACATTTTTCATTCTGAGATTGTAAGGATAACACTTCCATCTAGTATTCATATAAGTGGGGATTTTTCTTTGGAAAAATAGTCAATTGTAATATACACAGTCATAGGCTTTGGGATTAGACTGCTGCTGCTGCTGCTACTAAGTCGCTTCAGTCGTGTGCGACTCTGTGTGACCCCAGAGACGGCAGCCCACCAGGATCCCCCATCCCGGGGATTCTCCAGGCAAGAACACTGGAGTGGGTTGCCATTTCCTTCTCCAATGCATGAAAGTGAAGAGTGAAAGTGAAGTTGCTCAGTCGTGTCCGACTCTTAGTGACCCCATGAACTGCAGCCTACCAGGCTCCTCCGTCCATGGGATTTTCCAGGCAAGAGTACTGGAGTGGGGTGCCATTCTTAACTCTATCTCTTACTACCCACGAGACCTTGGATATTTATCTTCCTTGGACCTCAGTTTCCTCATCTAACAAATGAGGGTGGTAAACACTCCAGGGAAGTTCTGTGAAGATGAATTGAGACAGTCTAAGGCAAATGATTGTTGTCAACAAAAGATATGTTACTTTGTCTATTAACTTAGGGAAGAAGGATGCTCATTGCCAGAAATTGGCTAAAGTAGTGCTAGAGGGTAATTAGTCCATTTTTAGGACACTGCAGAGAACAACTGTTCTATTTTCCTCTCTTGCTTATGCACATCATGGTTAAGAACACCAGCCTTGTCAGTCATCCATAGAGACACCATTATCTTGCTGTTTCCAGACTCCCCTAAAGGTTCCAGTCAAATCGTCAGCATCTAGCATTGTTTGTTTGGGACACATACAGACCCACATTCTAACGTCTCCCAAATTCTGTGTTCTATTTTGCCACCTGAGCCTTAAACATTTTGCCTGCTTAACTCTGTTGAATAGGTCTAGCTGCTTCTTACCCTGTTTCAAGAATCTTCTTAAGGAAGAATGAGTCAGACATGCTTCTGGCAGGTTATAGTACTCCTGCTATAATCTAAGGATCTCAAACATTAGCCACCAGTCTTTCCTTTGCCTCCTGACCTCTAAGGCACATCACTGGGCAACCATACAATGGGAACTCTGCAGGTCACAGTGTCTATTCTGAGCCCAGCCAGCTCCGAATGCTCATTTGTGGCTTCTTAACTAGTGTATTTACCAGTGAATGTGATTCCATGTTGTAGACCACTGTGGAGAGGTTTATGAACACTTTGTGCTGGTGAAGCCTGGTTTAGCAGAAGTGCTGTAGGAAGACATACTCTTGCCTACAGGTCAGTGTGTGTCTTACAAGTTGCTCCTTTTCAAAATCCATTACCATTTATTTGGTTAGATAATCTGAGGCATACTTTCTAATGAATCAGAATCACTATATCTTTTCCTTCCAGAGTGAAAGATATATTTAAGTTCTCTGGGTTTCTCTTCTGTGTTAGATGAAGGCAATTTGAAAAACTGATCAAGAAATATTCCCTTTGGATTCATCCTTCTACCTTCCTCCAAGGGCAGAATTAAAGGTGAACCAGCATCACACTGCACTAAGCAGGGCACCAGATTATTCTTTAACAGAGCTTTTGAACTTTGGTCTTTAACTCTTGAATGATGGTCATAGAGAGCCATTTCATCTAATCTATTAGCATCTATAAAAAGAGTTTCAGGCATTTACTTTTAGAGAAAATAATCTGCTCATTTCAGTGGAACAAGATGGACAGCCAAGGTCAACGAGGCATCAAAAGTAAGTTTTCCAGCCCTTTGTGGAGGCAGGATGGGGAATTTTTTTTAAAAATGGTATTTAACAAATAGAGTCCGAGTGGAATTTTAAATAAAAATCCCAGATGATAAACTCTTGGCAGAAGAACCTTTTTTTTTTTTAAACACTTTTTTTTCCCCTCCTGACATCTGTTCTTCTCACTTTCTGAAATAAACATTTCACTTTGCTAATGTTGCGAGGTGTGGGGCTGGGAAGTTACTCACTGTCTCCCTCACCCACAGAAACAATTTCTTAAGGCTTAAGGGAGATTTTTTTTTACACACCCCTTTCATAAGAGGTAAACCCTTCCCAAATTTGAAAAGCAATCAAACCAGAATGTCTCAGAGCCTCGTGATGGAATCACGGCTTCCTTTTCTTAGGCAGGAGAAATACATCACGTGCCCCACCTAGAGGTACGACTTGGAATTGCCTGTAAAGGAGATCTAAAGTGGATTCTGGGAGATCCTATTTACTGAATTTCAAATTTAAACCAAACACTTTGAAACAGAGAGATGAGAGAATTAAAAGATAAAATGTCTATTCTCAAAGAACTGATAAAGGGGGAAAGAAGTAAAGGAGTAAAAGTGGGCTTCCCCAGTGGCTCAGATGGTAAAGAATCTGCATATAATACAGGAGACCTGGTTTCTATCCCTGGGTTGGGATTGACCCAGTGTGGGGAAAGAAGTAAAAATACTTAACTTAAAAAAAAAACAAAACTATAATATGCAGGTGTGCTAAGTCACTTCAGTCATGTGAGACTCTTTGCGACTCAATGGACTGTAACCCAACCAGTCTCCTCTGTCCATGGGATTCTCCAGGCAACAATACTGGAGTAGGTTCCCATGCCCTCCTCCGGGGGATCTTCTTCACCCAGGGATAGAATCTATCTCCATTGCAGGTGGATTCTTTACCACTGAGCCCCTGGGGGAAGTGCAAATCTTAATATATAATTTGTCAAAGAGTCTGTGCAGATGGTAGGCTCAGTACATGTTCTTAATCCCTCTCTCCCACCAGGGTCCCAGCTGGGCCCTTGAAGAGTTGGTTTGTGTGAGTTGGTTTGTGGGCCAGAGGAGAGGGAGGAAAACTTGTAAAGTTAGGAGAGGGAGAGGGCTCCTACCTGCACAGTGAAGAGCCAGGGCTCCTGCCACACTGAGCGGGCAGCCAAATGAATTCCTTGTAAGACCCTCGGATGGGACCGAGGGGCTGAGAAACTCTTGCCCCTGGGAAGAGGCCAGGCGATTCAGAGGAGCCTGGGACAAAATTAACAACCCCTGCAGATGTTTGAGGAAGTCAGCAGCTGCCAGGCCTGTCACCTCAGTGACCCCAGAAGAGGTCTGCTTGGCCAAGGCAACTATTCCCTCTGGTGCTAACTTTCTGTGCCTTGAGATCCAGGAGACACCCAGGAATCTGGGGATTCTCTCTCTCCCTAACCATTAACCCCAAACTCACAGCTATTTGGCCCATTGTCACCAGCCTCCTGGGCTAGTAAAGCGTTTTTTTTTTTTTTTTTTTTAATCAGTCTGCTAACTCACAACTCCATGGAACAAGATCTGCTAGTTCTAAGGAATCTTTCTTCTAATAATAATAAGCTGGGCTGCTTGTGGGTCTGCAAGGATGGTGATCAAATTGAAGAGGCTACTGTACTCTATTGTTTTTAAAGAACATACAAGCATATTGTATCCCCTTCTCCAGGGGATCTTCCCAACCCAGGGATCGAACCCTGGTCTCCTGCTTTGTAGGCAGATTCTTTACCACCTGAGCCACTGGGGAAGTCCATATCATAGTCAAAAATATCTAAAGACAGAGAAAACAAATATTGGTGCTTACAAGACTATACTGGAAGATTATTAGGACAAACTCTGCGTGCAATCATGTTTCTGAATGACACTTGGTGGGTGATGCAGATCCCCTGAGTCTTGTCCTGACAAATCTGGTTTGCTGCTATCTCTGCTTTAAACTAATTCTCTTCTTTTTCCTGAGTCTGCAGCTGGTAGGATATTCGAATCTGCAGAAGCCTCCTGTACCCCTGGGCTAAACCTTACCTCTTAGGAAACTCTCCTACTCTGTTAAGTTCTTTAAGATCTTCATGTATGTGATCCTATTCTATAGCACCTTCTTCCTGTTCTTTTCCTTTTTTTGCAAGCTTTCTTGCACTTGAGCTTTTCTTGTACACATGACCTCATTCCCAAGTTACTCCCTTTCCTCCCTTTCAGGTTTCAGCAACCTGTCCTTCTCAGCCAATTTCTTTTCCTCTGTTATTCTGTCCAGTTCTTTCTCCAGAATATCCTCCTCTTCACATCGCTCCACCATGTAGCCCTGAGACAGCTTCCATTTTCTTCCCACCTCTTCTCTTTCTTGCTTCTTTGTTATCAGTCTCTTCTGGAACCTTTGAAGGGCTCTCTACTTGAGCTTCACATGCAAGTCCTGCTGTGTTCTCCACTCCCACCTGAATGTATCCTACTGTCTCGCTGAGGGCTTTTTGCAAAAAGTCCTGCTTTGTCTTCTCTTCCCCTAATTTATCCTGTCCTTTCTCAAGTTTACCCTTTGCATCATTGTTTTCTGCAAGGTGTGCATGCCTTCTCTTTCTTCAGTTGCGGCACCACCTGTTTTGGTGATTTGATAGCAATGATCTGTGTGCCCAGTACCAGTGTGTATTCTCCCCCAGTTCTTTCTGTCTGCTTGCCTCCTGGGTTTGTCACTGTTTCTCGCCTCATTGGTCTTCCCTCCCAGGATTCTGAGAACATCGCCTCTTTCACCATTTCCTGCCTGCTCAGCTCCTCACTGAATTCTGCCTGTGCTTTCTGCTTCTCACCACACACCTTCAGATGGATACAAAGCAACTCAGCATAGACCCTCACCCCACACCCTCGGGGCTTCCTGGTGGCTCAGATGGTAAAGCGTCCACCTGCAATGCAGGAGACCCAGAGTCGATCCCGGGGTTGGGAAGATCCCCTGGAGGAGGCCATGGCAACCCATTCCAGTATTCTTGCCTGGAGAATCCCATGGACCGAGGAGCCTGGTGAGTTACAGTCCATGGGGCTGCAAAGAGCTGGACACGACTGAAGTGCCTGAGCACGCATGCAGGCATACACTATAGTGTGCTCACCACCGAAAGCTTAGTTTCCATCCATCATGACACATAATCCCCTTTACCCACTTAGACCTCCCTTTCCCTTCCGGTAACCACTGCTCTGTTCTCTTTATCTATGTGTTTACTTTTGCTTTGTTTATTTATTTATATACTACATATGAGTGAATTCATAAGGTATCTGCCTTTCTCCATCTCTTATTTCACTTAGAATAATACCTCAAGATCCATTTATGTTATTGCAAATGGCAAGATTTTATTTTTCTCTGGCTTAGTAGTATTTCATTGTATATATATATTACCACAACACCTTTATATCCATTCATCCAATGATGAGTTATTTCTGTATCTTGGATATTATAGATAAATGCTACCATGAGCATAGGGGTGCATAAATCTTTTTGAATTAGATTTTCATATTCTTCAAAAAATACTCAGAAGTGGAATAGCTGGGCCATATGCTAGTTCTATTCTTAATATTTTGAGGAATTTCCATATTGTTTTCCATAGTGGCTGTACCAATTTACATTCCCATGAGCAGGGTGTATGGTGTTTCTTCACATCCTTTCCAGCACTTGTTATTTCTTAATCATTCTAACAGCTGTGATGAGATAGTTCACTGTGGTCTGGACTTGTGTTTCCCTAATAACTAGTGATATTGAACATCTTTTAATGTGACTGTTGACCATCTATATGTCCTTTTTGAAAAAAAAACTATTCAACCCCTTGCCCATTTTTTATTTATTTTATTATTTTTATTTTTTTATACGAACTCTAAGAACCTTCTTAAATTATTCTAATTTTGAACTCATTTTGAATATTTTCCATCCAATTTATAGGTTTTTAAAAAATACTTTATTCTACTTTACAATACTGTATTGGTTTTGCCATACATTGACATGAATCAGCCACATGTGTACACAATCTCCCAATACCGAAGCCCCCTCCCACCTCCCACCCCACACAGTCTCCCCAGATCATCCCATACACCAGCCCCAAGCATCCTGTATCCTGTATTGAACATAGACTGGCACTTCGTTTCTTATATGATAGCTTCTGCACAACAAAGGAAACTATAAGTAAGGTGAAAAGACAGCCTTCTGAATGGGAGAAAACAATAGCAAATGAAGCAACTGACAAACAACTAATCTCAAAGATATACAAGCAACTTATGCAGCTCAACTCCAGAAAAATAAACGACCCAATCAAAAAATGGGCCAAAGAACTAAATAGGCATTTCTCCAAAGAAGACATACGGATGGCTAACAAACACATGAAAAGATGCTCAACATCACTCATTATCAGAGAAATGCAAATCAAGACCATAATGAGGTACCATTTCACACCAGTTAGAATGGCTGCGATCCAAAAGTCTACAAGCAATAAATGCTGGAGAGGATGTGGAGAAAAGGGAGCCCTCTTACACTGTTGGTGGGAATGCAAACTCGTACAGCCACTATGGAAAACAGTGTGGAGATTCCTTAAAATTTGCAAATAGAACTGCCTTATGACCCAGCAATCCCCCTGCTGGGCATACACACCGAGGAAACCAGAATTGAAAGAGACACATGTACCCCAATGTTCATTGCAGCATTGTTTATAATTGCCAGGACATGGAAACAGCCTAGATGTCCATCAGCAGATGAATGGATAAGAAAGCCGTGGTACATATACACAATGGAGTATTACTCAGCCCTTAAAAAGAATAAATTTGACTCAGTTCTAATGAGATGGATGAAACTGGAGCCGATTATACAGAGTGAAGTAAGCCAGAAAGAAAAACACCAATACAGTATACTGACATATACATATGGAATTTAGAAAGATAGTAACGATGACCCTGTATGTGAGACAACAAAAGAGACACAGAGGTAGAGAACAGACTTTTGGCCTCTGAGGGAGAGGGAAAGGGAGTGGGATGATTTGGGAGAATGACATTGAAACGTGTATACTATCATATAAGAAACCCTGCCCATTTTTTAAATTGTTTATTTTTGTTGTTGTTGAGTTGTATGAGTTCTTTCTATATTTTGGATATTAACCCTTATCAGATAAACAATTTGCAAATATCTTTCCCATCTGGTAGGTTGTCTTTATGTTTGCTTGACTGTTTCCTTTGCCGTGCAGAAGCTTTTAGTTTGATATAGTTCTATTTGTTTATTTTTACTTTTGTTTCCTTGTCTGAGGAGATTTATTCAGAAAAATATTGCCAAGAGTGCACAAAATCTTGTATGCAAATTTTCATAACAACTTAGTTCAAAGTGGCAGAAACATAGAAGCAATCCAAAATCTATGAAATGCTAATATGTAATAAAAAAGAATGAACTACTGCTATACAAAACAACATAGGTGGATCTTAAAATTGTTACCCTAAGTATCAGAATCCAAACACAAAAGACAGCACATGATATGACTCCATTCATACAGAGTTCTGGAAAATGAAAGCTATAGTGACATACAATAGATTCAGTGGTTGCTAGAGGTTGGGGGCTCTTAGAAGCTGGAGGTAGGAACAAGGTATATATGAAAAGCCGTACAATACATTAGGGTGATAGATAATTTCTTTATCTTAATTGTGGTCATGGCTATTCAATTATTGTCAAAATTCATCAAATAATAAATTTTAGTGTATGTAAATTATACTTTAAAAATCTAATTAATTTAAAACTAGCTAATAAAAATCTGTCATTTAATAACAGTACTATTATGAATTGGACTCACTGGTACATCTTGGGATTATGTTTTCGCAAAAATCCTATCCTATCTGTAGCAATATGCATGATCTGCTGCTACTGCTACTGCTAAGTCGCTTCAGTCGTGTCCGACTCTGTGCGACCCCATAGATGGCAGCCCACCAGGCTCCCCCGTCCCTGGGATTCTCTAGGCAAGAGCACTGGAGTGGGTTGCCATTGCCTTCTCCATGATACTAGCTATTAATTCTTAAGGGATTGCTATATGGCAGCATTGTTCTATAATTTATAATTTATATATTTTATAATTTTTGTTAAAATAATCTTTCTAACAACCCTCTGAGGAAAGTATTGTTATCTCTGTTTGACAGGGGAGAAAGCTAATCACCAGGATATTAATTAACAGCTAGTAAGTGTCAAATTTACATTTTGAAACAGGTGGTTTAACTTTAGAGACCAGCTCCTCAAGTATGACTGCATATTGAGAGGCAAACACAGGAAATGTACATGTCAATATACTGCAATCTGTTTAATCTCCCAAATGAAGGGTATATGCAAATATCAGTTCAAGAAGGGGGAATCTTGGCATAGGAATCCTTCACTGGGAAAGATAATTCTAGTTCTGTCTCAAAGGTTGAAAAGGAAACCTTTGAATTATTGAGTAGCATCAGAAAATGTGATTTCTAAAAGTCACCTGATATTAGACAAGGCACTTTTCTTCTCATAAAAATAATCATTTTATTCTTGGACTCAACTGGAATATTCTCAGTAAAAAAGGGTGAATATTCACAGTCTCTTATAAGCAAAGGCCTTGTCAATTTTTAAATTATAATTTGGTGTGCTATTCTATTAGACATTAAAACCCATATTCAGAGAGAATTTTTGAATAGTGAAGCCAAACCTTTCACACACTTGAAAAAAAAGTTGCTTCAAATGTTGTGCTCTAATCTTTCCAGCAGATGGCAATACAACCATTCTTTAAAAAAACATGTTTCTTCATAAAAAAAAATAAAAAAAAAAAAAACATGTTTCACCATCCAATTTTAAAAAGACAAAAATGGCTTACTCTTTCTTATTTATTTATTTATAATCCTCTGGCAAGTCCTTCTTTGTGGTAAGCTAAAACAATGCATTCTACACAAGAGTTTTTAAGATTGCAAAGTTTTCTAACACCTTATTTATAAAGGACCTTAAATGCTAAACTAGACACTGATCTTTATCCTGTAGAAAATGGAGAAAGCATAGGTATCTTTTGAGTCATGACTGACATGGTCAGAACTGTACATTAGGAAAATCACTCTGACTGGGAAAGGACAAGTGGCAAGATGTGGAAAGAGAATAAATATTTGTTGGAATGGCTTAGAACAGAGGTAATAGGAAATTGATCTTGAACATGGCAGTAAAAGCTATGGCTTAGGGACTTCTTCGGTCATCCACCAGTTAAGAATCCACCTTGCAACGCAGACAATAGGTTCAATCCCTGGTTGGGGGAAGATACCCTGTGCTACAGGGTGACTAAGCCTGTTCGTTACAACTGAGCCTGTGAGCCACAGCTAGGGAGTCCGTGTGCTGCAACAAAAGATCCCTCATGACACAACAGAATTTCATGGACTGCAGCTAGGATCAGGACTGCAGCTAGGACTGTAGCAAGATCAATAAATGAACAAACAAAAAAGCTATGGCTTAGATGAGGAAATAACTGCAGACATCCACAGAGATAACTGAACAACTGATTGGATGTTAGAAGTTCAAAAGAAGGAAGAGCCATAGATAACCCTTGTGTCTTAATCATGGTTTTTGGGGAAGATAACTAGAAGGCACAGAAATAGATTTGGACAAAAGGGAATTTTTGAAGTGCCAAGGTGCGCCTGTATGCTGATTTAATTTAGCATCTCACAAGACAGCCTACTGTTTAGATGAGAAATAACATTTCCAAGATAGATGCAAAAGTGGTAGATATTTGTAGCCATGGGAGTACATGAGAAAGTCTGAGATGAAAAAGGCTGAAGTCCTAGGAATCTTCTGGAGAATACTTGCATTTAGGAGAATCTGAACATATGATTAAGTTTAGCAGGATTTTCAGGTGAGTGTGCTGTCTTTCAAAGCCTATGATTAAGGACAAATGGAATAAGAGTAACAGATATTTTAAAAACTTTGGATCATTTGTAAAGATATCATTGCACTTTGAGAAACCATTACACAAATGGGTAGAGGCAGAAAGATTATTATGAGAAAGGAATGGAGAAATGAAGAAAAAACTTAAAGTTTCTTCTAAGAAGTCTGGCAGTGATGGGAAAAGAAGCTGTGGTTCTGTAGGTTGACTGGATGGTCGGGACCAGGGAAAATCTTTACAAAGTCCAGAGTTTTCCATGTATTTGTGTCTGTCATGAAGGAGACAGTTAAAATTATACTAAAGCTGTTTTCTTTTTTTCTTCTTATGACATCTAGATAATTTAATGAAACTACAGAACTTCATTTTCCTAGACATTCATAGATGTAAGAAAGAATGGAGAATATAATTTGACAATGAATGTTGCAACATGTTTCTTATTATTTACTATTTATCCAGTGATGCCTGAAGCTTTGAGACTATGAGACTTAGTCACGCTAATCAAGTCTGTTTGCAGAGTCCAAAATCTTTTGACATAGTGGTAAATGATAAGTCTGAAGAGGCTGCTGAAGCATCAACCAAGCATTTAGAATCACAGAAAGCTCTGAAGCTCACTGCTCCGTTACAATATGGAAGCATGTTTTCTTGTCCAAATTTAAATTTTACCCTTTTGGTTTTTTCCCCCTTAGGAAAAGAAAACACAGTTGGCAATACTTTATCTTGCTGGCAGAATTACTGAGGTGTAGAATTTGCTTCTTGCCACTAGAACTTTGGTGTCATGGTGTCATTTTTTGTGCAAAGGAATCTGCAGAGGTTGCCAGTTGAATCTGTGTGAGGAAAAATAACATAGCCTTGAATTGCAAACAACCAAGTCTGCCGTCAAATATGATAAACATACTGATTTCATTAAAAACTAATAGCAAGACAGAATTTTCAAACACAGAGGCAAAGGAAAGTAAAGACAGGAAGAGTGTGGTTGGCGGGGGGGCACTTCTAGGAACTGTTATCTGTTCTTTTCTGTACAGATAAAGAGTTTGTTTATACATTCCCAAATACCTGTCTCTGCTTTTAATTCTTGAGATCAGGCTGTACCATTTCTGTTAACAGTCCTATCAAATGAAAGATGATGAAATGACTCAGTTCTACTACGTATCACTGCCCACATGTTAGCATGTTTGGAGGCCTGGAAAGGCTGTGGTCTGCTAGAAGATAGAGCCCCCAGGGACGGATGCACAACAATTTTTATGTACATCAGAACCCAAGCAGAGAAAGCAAAGAAATCAACTTTCGTTTTATATCTATAAAGATTAGAAATGCAATTTTAACTCCTAGTTTCAATAAACAGGGATTTATTTTCAATGGGAAGGGCTCTTTTTTTTATATCTTTGCAGAATGGACTGATCAAATGGTAAACAGAGTACACACCTATTACTCTGATCACTGCTTTGAAAGTAGTGGGAATCCAAATTCATACAAAAAACAGATTCTCAAACTAGATTCTTCTGATTTCAATAAAGCTCTTTCCTAGGTTAAATCTCAAGATCCTTAAGGATAGAAACTTGCTCTTAATTTTATTTATATTTGACATACAGTGTATTTAAAAAATGCTACCTGTTTAACACTTTTAAATTTTGACAATCACTTGGCCAATAGTTATCACCACTTCTGTGGCAATAAAACTCTTTATCTGTTTGCCTATCTGGTGATAATGGACTCCCTAGCCAGGAAGTGAATGGTAATGGGATTAAACCAAATTGGGCACACCTAACTCCATCAGTCCATCCTAAAAGACCAGTCCTGGATGTTCATTGGAAGGACTGATGCTGAAGCTGAAACTCCAATACTTTGGTCACCTCACATGAAGAGTTGACTCATTGAAAAAGACCCTGATGCTGGGAGGGATTAAGGGCAGGAGGAGAAGGGGACGACAGAGGATGAGATGGCTGGATGGCATCACTGACTCAATGCACATGATTTTGAGTGAACTCTGGGAGTTGGTGATGGACAGGGAGGCCTGGCATGCTCCAATTCATGGGGTCGCAAAGAGTTGGACATGACTGAGTGACTGAACTGAACTGAACTCCTCATTTCTTCAGGGATTAGGTCTGATAGACAGAGTGCCTGAAGACCTAAGAATGGAGGTTCATGACATTGTACAGGAGGCAGTGATCAAGACCATCCCCAAGAAAAAGAAATGCAAAAAGGCAAAATGGCTGTCTGAGGAGGCCTTACAAATAGCTTAGAAAAGAAGAGAAGCGAAAGGCAAAGGAGCAAAGGAAAGATATACCCATCTGAATGCAGAGTTCCAAAGAATAGCAAGGAGAGATAAGAAAGACTTCCTCAGTGATCAATGCAAAGGAATAGAGGAAAACAATAGAATGGGAAAACAATAGAATAGAGATCTCTTCAAGAAAATTAGAGATACCAAGGGAAATTTTCATGCAAAGATAGGCTCAATATAGGACAGAAATGGAGAAGAGAAGATATTGTGAGAAGCAGAAGATATTGAGAAAAAGTGGCAAGAATACACAGAACCATACAAAAAGATTCTTAATGACCCAGATAATCATGATGGTGTGATCACTTACCTAGAGCCAGATATCCTGGTGTGTGAAATCAAGTTGGCCTTAGGAAGCATCACTATGAACAAAGCTAGTGGAGATGATGGAATTCCAGTTGAGCTATTTCAAATCCTAAAAGATGACTGTTAAAGTGCTGCACTCAATGTGCCAGTAAATCTGGAAAACTCAATGGTGGCCACAGGACTGGAGAAGGTCTGTTTTCATTCCAATCCCAAAGAAAGGCATGGAAAAGAATGTTCAAACTACCATACAGTTGCACTCATCTCATACATAAGCAAAGAAATGCTCAGAATTCTCCAAGACAGCCTTCAACAGTAAGTGAACTGAGACCTCTAGATGTACAAGCTGGATTTTAAAAAGGCAGAGGAACCAGAGATCGAATTGCCATCATCTGTTGGATCATCAAAAAAGCAAGAGAGTTCCAAAAAAAACACCTACTTCTGCTTTAGACTTCCCTGGTGGCTCAGACAGTAAAGTGTCTGCCTTTATAGGAGACTCAGGTTCAATCCCTGGGTCAGGAAGATCTCCTGGAGAAGAAAATGGCAACCCACTCCAGTATTCTTGCATGGAAAGTCCTATGGACAGAGGAGCCTGGTAGGCTGCAGTCCATAAGGTTGCAAAGAGTCAGACACGACTAAGCAACGTCACTTCTCTTCACTTCAC
Organism: Nanger dama; assembly: GCA_917880005.1. NCBI lineage: Eukaryota > Metazoa > Chordata > Mammalia > Artiodactyla > Bovidae > Nanger > Nanger dama. The sequence continues at coordinate 4,624,213 of CAKJTW010000040.1, forward strand.
TTCTGCTTTATAGACTATGTCAAAGCCTTTGACTGTGTGGATCACAACTGTGGAAAATTCTTCAAGAGATGGGAATACCAGACCACCTGACTTGCCTCCTGAGAAATTTGTATGCAGATCAAAGAAACAACAGTTAGAACCGAACATGAGACAACAGACTGGCTCCAAATTAGAAAAAGAGTATGTCAAGGCTAGATATTGTCATTCTGTTTATTTAACTTACATACAGAATACAGCATGTGAAATTCCAGGCTGGATGAAGCCCAAGCTGGAATCAAGACTATCGGTGGAAATATCAATAACCTCAGATATGCAGATGACACCACCTTTGTGGCAGAAAATGAAAAGGAACTGAAGAGCCTCTAGATGAAAGTGAAAGAGGAGAGTGAAAAACCTGGCTTGAAACTCAACATTCATAAAACAAAGATCATGGCATCCAGCCCCATCATCTCAAGGCAAATAGATGGGGCAACAATGGAAACAGTGATAGACTTTATTTTCAAAATCACTACAGATGGTGACTGCAGTCATGAAATTAAAAGACACATGCCCCTTGGAAAAAAGCTATGACCAATCATTTAAAAAGCAGACATATTAAAAAGCAGAGACATTACTTTGCCACCAAAGGTCCATCTAGTAAAAGCTATGGTTTTTCCAGTAATCATGTATGGACTATAAAGAAAGCTGAGCATTGAAAATGGATGCTTTTGAACTGTGGTGTTAGAGAAGACTCTTGAGAGTCCCTTGGACTGCAAAGAGATCCAACCAGTCCATCCTAAAGGAAATTAGTCCTGAATATTCATTGAAAGGACTGATGCTGAAGCTGAAACTCCAATACTCTGGCCACCTTATGCGAAGAACTGACTCATTTGAAAAGACCCTGATGCTGGGAAAGACTGAAGACAGGAGAAGGGGACAACAGAGGATGAGATGGTAGGTTGGCATCATCGACTCGATGGACATGAGTTTGAGCAAGCTCCGGGAGTTGGTGATGGACAGGGAGGCCTCTCATGCTGCAGTCCATGGGATCGCAAAGAGTTGGACACAACTGAGCGACTGCACTGAACTGACCTCCTTATTTGTGATTGGCTTAGAGTGGGGTGTATAAGCCTGTTCTGGCCAATGAGAACTGAGGGGAAGTCTGTGAGGACTTTTGAGTTTTCTTGCTTCTGATTTGAAAAGGAAAGCATAGAAGAGACTCTTTCCTCTCTCCTACTTTCCCCTTTCCTACTTTTCAGTACAGCTGTGTGAGGACATGCTGTTTGTAGCCGTGGCAAACTCAAGGGGAAAGCAAGATAACTGAAAGAGCTGTGGGAGAATGCTGACTAGGTGGCAGGATTCACCAACACTTGCAATTACTTCTGGGTTTCTAGCCAAAAATAACGATGACAATAAATGCCTTCATGACTTTGCCACCTTGGTTATTTTGTACTTCCTAGTCAAAAACATTTAAACTGAGGCAGAAATTTAAAAAGATATCTCACGCTACCTCACTGTTTCAGCTAATAATCTTGGGAATGTTAACTGGAGCCCACAGAGGATGTTGATACTCAGAACATTGATCTGACTTGACGAACATCACAAAACTAGTAGACAGACCTAACTCTGAAAATCCTAACTTTGGATGGCCACTCATATACTTGGTGCAATGCACTTGTTTGACTTGTGTCAGGTAACGACAGGCAAGGATTTGCCGACATGAGTAAAGCTTCAATCTTGGGGAAATTTCCCTTTTCCTCAGGCAAGTCCTCATGAACTTTCACATCTGCTAAAGGCTGATCTCTTCCTAACATTTTGGAGGAGTCCATTGTTATCATGCCCAGAAATAAAGATTTGGAAGGAAATTCTTTTTCACATTCATCCCATCTTCTTCCTTCCTTTCATTGATTTGTTACTGAAAATTCAGCCTACTCTTCTAATGGAATGCCCCTTTTAAAGGACCTCACTGTGATCTGAGAAGTGAGTTGGAGTCCATTCTTACAGGAGAATTCCAGTTCTTCCTCTCTCCAATCTTTTTTGGGTACAGGTAAGTGTGATTCCCAATTTCATTTCCATTTCCATAGGAGAGCATAGTTTCTCTGCTTCATTTTGGCTCTAACTTAGGTTTGTGACCATCCCTGGATTGTACCAGACCCATTTCTGCACCCTTTAAACTTCACTAGTGAAGTCGCTTAGTCGTGTCCAACTCTTTGCGATCCCGTGGACTACCAGGCTCCTCTGTCCATGGGATTCTCCAGGCAAGAATACTGGAGTGGGTTACCATTTCCTTCTCCAGGGTATCTTCCCGACCCAGGGATCGAACCCAAGTCTTCTGCATTGTAAGCAGATGCTTTAACCTCTGAGCCACCAGGGTCAGGGAGAAGGTGTGATTCTTATCACTCTTTGTCTTAACATGGGTTCTTCAGGAAATGAAGCCTGCAATATAACTTAGAAGCTAATACTTTATTGAGGGTTCAGTCTTGGGAAATCTAGAGTGAAGGACAGTGGGTGCATTACTGAACTGGCCATAGCTTTGCAAAATACACAACTGGTCGTTCATCTTGCAGAACATATTTAGGAAAGTTGTACAGGTTACTATGTCTTAGAACTGCCCATAGAGGAAGAGGGTGAGAAATTTATTTCCTGACTTTCCTCCATCTTCTGTTTTGCTTTGGTCCAAGTTCATCCCTTATGGGAATAACTTTCTTGAAATTATAGGTAGCATTATTAAGCCTCTTCAGGCAGATTTAGAGCCTTGACAAATCTAATAGGGCTGTAACACAAAGTCTCTTCCTGATAACTGGTGTCACACGTGGGTCTATGGCCTTCCCCTGGTGGCTCAGACAGTAAAGGATCTGCCTGCAATACAGGAGACCCACATTCAGTGCTGGGTTGGAAAGGTCCCCTGGAGAAGGGAATGACTACCCACTCCAGTATTCTTGCCTGGAGAATCCCATGAACAGAGGAGACTGGTGCTCTAAAGTTCATGGGGTCGCAAAGAGTCAGACATGACTGAGTGACTAAGCAAGCACATGGATCTACAGTGGCAAATCCACTAGCTTTTGGTGTTTATCTCTGGGACCATTCTTACTGGCCAGTAATTAAAGAAAGCGGTCAAGGGTAGACATGAAGGGTCTTATGGGTTAGACTTACTGGCTTTGAGTGATACAGAAACTGGGTCTAAACCCAATCTGTGTTTCCAACAAGCTGAGAGGAGATCTCTTTTTTCCTTCCAGTTTTATTGAAATATAATTGACATGCACCACTGTTTAAGTTAAAGGTGTACATCATAATGATTTGAAAGAGATTTCTTTTTGTTTTCTTCAGTTTTCCTCACTCTAAAGGGACTGGATCTCTCCTAGGGGCTGATACCCTTACTCCCATGTCTTCTAAAACTTACCTGTTCCTCCAGAGCCATAGAGAGATGGGTTTATTTTCATGGGTGGATAAAGTCAATAATTCCCCTCCACCTCCAAGAATGTGAAAATTATGAAATCCTGTCTTGTATTTTCACTGTGTAGAACATTCTTCAACTGTAAGGGACTAAATTCATTTTTAGGATCTGAAATCCTCTTGATAACTACCTATTTGTGTTGCTGCAATCATTGCACTTTATCAGAACAAAACATAAAGCTAAAACTTGTTTTGCATTGTACAGTGTGTTTTTATTGGTGGGCAAATTTTTTTCTTTTTCTTTATTGGTTTCATAAAACACAGAAACTGATGAGTTTGAATTATGTAAACCAAACAGGAAAAGAAAACACTAGATTAGTTCAAGGGAAAGGAGATGAGGGTATGAGATAAACTTCAGATCATCAAAAATGGTTCGGTTCTGGGGCAGATTTTTGAATTATACATATATTTTTCTTCTTGTCTAAATGTTTCTATGTTTATAGAAACTTTAAAACATGGATTTGTCTTTCTTTAATAATGATCTAACCTCTACCAATGGAATGTTTCTGTAAAAATCTCTCAGCTATATATTTGGAAACTCATGTCTTAAAGGCAGATTTGGAGACATAAGTCTGATTTAACACCACCAAATGTCAGCAGCAAGGCTTGAGTTGCATTCCTGTCAGCACTTGTCACTAGCAAATACAATTTAGCCAATGATTCTTGATGAAAAACTTCACATGCAACACAGGCAGCCCAAGGATCCCAAAGTCTTTGGTGAATACAAGCCCTTGGGCCCACTGTGTCACATTCCCATCTCAGCTGCACATTGCAGTGTGGTGACCAGTCTCTGCCTCTCAGGACAAGTGTGTGATGGAACAAGAACATTTTAGCTGCCCCTATAACCGCAGCCCTGGACTAGATTTATGATCTCGGGGAAGCACTCTGAGTTTTGGTCAACACTGTCAAAATAAAATAGCTTTTGAAGAAGAGTGGCTGCTAGGGAAAAAAGCCAGCCACAGATGTGCTGACTGATCTGAAACTTCTTTTCAGATGCTAGAAAGAGCGTAGTCTCTGGATTTAGACACAGTTCAGTTTTATTCATGGGTTCATCATTTATTAACTCTGCCTACTAGAGTATATATCTTACTTTCTTCTCTGCAAAGTGGGAATGCTAATTATTCTCTCAAATAATTCATGTGAAGATGACATGAGAGGCTATATGGAGCTATATAGTCTCATATCTGACTCCTTGCAGCTCTTCATTCGGGTTCCAAGTCTGTTTCTCCTTGCTCCCCTGCCCAGCACACCCTCTTCCTGGCATTTCTTCAGACCAGGTATCCTGTAGATCCTATTGCTTGGCTTCTCTGATCTGTCTTGATGATTTCCATTATCCATGTGAGAAAAGATTGATCATCTTTTCTCAGCTTCCTCAGCGTCTAGAGATGAAGGACACACCTCTGGCCAATAAGACATAAAAAGATATCTCCTGAGACAGAGGATGAGATGGCTGGATGGCATCACCGACTCGATGAACAAGAGCTTGGGAGAACTCCGGGAGTTGGTGATGGACAGGGAGGCCTGGTGTGCTGCAATTCATGGGGTCGTAAAGAGTCGGACATGACTGAGCGACTGAATTGAACTGAGAGTTTTCAGGGAAAGTTTTGGTTTGCTGATAAGCAGACAGAAATAACTGGAAACACTCTTCTTCCTATCTTGAATGCCTGGGTCTGGGACAGCCATTTCATGACCAGATTGCAATAAGCATGCCTTGCAGAGATGTGAGTTCTGACTTTGGCTTGCAGCTGCCTATCCCAGTCTTTCAGTAGGTACAATAAGAACAAAACTCTTGTTTGGTCAAACCACTTGACATATATAATTAGGTAAGTGGGACCAGGGTTAGAGGAAGAGGAGAGAAAAAGAGAGTAAGAGTATGACAGAGACAGACACACAGGCAGAAGGATAGATAGACTACTCTCATGCAGCTGGGGAAGTAAATCCTCTGATTTCTGAGGTATAAATATCAATATGGTAGGCTAGATAATGGTTTCCCCAAAGGTATCCAGGTCTTAATCTCTGGGACCTGTGAAGATCACCTTGCATGCATGCTTGATAAATTAGTTCAGTTTTGTCTGACCCTTTGGGACCCTAGGGAAGCCAGGCTCCTCTGTCCATGGGGATTCTCCAGGCAAGAATACTGGAATGAGTTGCCATGACCTCCTCCAGGGATCTTCCCAACCCAGGGATCATACCCACGTCTCTTACGTTTCCTGCATTGCTAGGTGGGTTCTTTACCACTAGTACCACCTGGGAAGTCCACGAAGATCACTTTATATGGCAAAAAGATTTTGTAACTGTTATTAAGTTTAAGATTCTTGAGACTGAAGAGATTATCATAGTGGGCCCTGAATACAATCATGTGTAGCCTTACAAGGGGCTTTCCCTTGTGGCTCAGCAGGTAAAGAATCCGCCTGCAATACAGGAGACCTGGCTTCAATCCCTGGGTTGGGAAGATCCTCTGGAGAAGGGAAAGGCTACCCATTCCAGTGTTCTGGCCTGGAGAATTCCATGGACTGTATAGTCCATGGGGTCACAAAGAGTCAGACACGACTGAATGATTTTCACTTTCACTTTATAAGAGGGAGGCAGAGGAGACTGATACAAACATACACAGAACAGAAGATCAAGTGACCCCAGGGGCAGAGATTGGACCCCTGTGTCCATAAGCCAAGAAATACTGGCAGCCTCCAGAGGCTCAAAGAGGCAAGAGTGGGAAACATCCTCTACCAGAGCCTCTAAGGGACCATGGTCCTGTCAACAGCTTGATCTCAGCCCAGTGATACAGACTTAGAACTTAAGAATGATGAGAAAGTGTTTGTGTTGTTTTAAACCACCCAGTTTGCAGTAATTTGTTACAGCAGCCACAGAACATTAACACAGTGAGCTATCAAAAATTTATGATTTCCAACTAGGGGGGATGAGTAATAGTGATAACTGATATTTATTGAATGTCCAGAATGGCACCCCCACTCCAGTACTCTTGCCTGGAAAATCCCATGGATGGAGGAACCTGGTGGGCTGCAGTCAATAAAAGATCAGTTATTAAATAAAACAATCATGCAGTATTGGCATCTGCAATTGGACATACTAGGTCCTTTAAGAGAACATTTTCTTCACAGATTAAAAAATGAGAGCTTACGAAGTGTCAGATGCTGAGCTGAGCACCAGGATGGCAAAGATAATTAAGACAGACAGCTTTGTCTCCAGAGCAGCTCTCTACCCACCCATCTCACACGACTGTTTTATGAAACCCTAGCCATTATACCAAAATTCCACACAAAGTATAACTTCTAAACTATTTCCTTAAACCAAATATAAATTGATATAACTTAATTGTAACTTTGAATGATCTATATTGTTATTCTTTTCCATATGTCTAAATAATGAAAAATAAATAGAAAAAAATGGAAGGAAGGAAGGAGGGACTATTTTCAATAACCATGGCATAGATACTAATTACTTCATACCTCTGCTGAAAAATTCCTTGGTTATTCTTTCTAATTGGCAGTATTTTTCACGTAACAGTTTCAGAGCCTGATGATAAAACACGTGTTTTTAAACACAAACTTCTGTATTTTTTTACAGTTTTTTTTTAAACAACATATCAATGTATCTAATTCTTGGTCAGATTATTTTTCCAATTAGGTTGTTCCAGAATAGTGAGCAGAGTTCCCTGTGCTATATGATAGGTCATTGTTGGTTATTCATTTTAAAGATAGCATGTGCATGTCCTTCCCCAAACTCCCTCTTTCTTCCCTTCCTTCCCCTGGTAACCACAGTTTGTTCTCTAAGTGTCAAAATCCCTGTTTTTAAGGTTAAAGTTTCCTTGTATTTATTAAGTGTTTCATTTTGAATTAGCTTCTGTGTTTCTTCTCATGTCTGAAAAGTGAATAGGTGAAGAAAAGTTCTCTATTGCCTTCCAGGATTCCACAGAAGCAGGCTTTGAGCCTGGTTAGATCACTGATGGACTTCTGTCATGGTTCAGATGGTAAAGAATCTGCCTATAATGCAGGAGACCTGGGTTCTATCTCTGGGTCGGGAAGATCCCCTAGGGAAGGGAATGGCTACTCACTCCAGTATTCTTGCCTGGAGAATTACATGGATAGAGAAGCCTGGTGGGCTGTAGTCCATGGAGTCTCAAACAGTCGAAAAGACTGAGAGACTAAACGGTTTTCACACTTTCACTTTTCAAGTCATTGATGCCTTAATCTGTGCAGTTTTATTTTCCGATTTCCTTTCCTCTCCCATCTGATCCAATGAGGTAAGCTTTTGTAGTTCCATATGCTAAGACTTTTGCCAAGGACAAGTAGAAATATTATCAAGTCAATAGTTCTTTCTATCTCTTGTTAAGGGCTATTTGTCCTTGAACCCAGATTAGATCCATTGCATTAAAACTTCCTGCTAAGAGTGAAAATGGAACCAATATTTAAAGGTGTTAAATCAAATACTGTGTCAGTGCAGCACAGTTAAATAGATGATATATATGGTTGCTGTCGCCCAGTCACTAAGTCGTGTCTAACTCTTTGCGATCCCATGAACTGCAGTAGGCCAGGCTGCTGTCCTTCACTGTCTCCCTGATGTCCATTGAGTCAGTGAGGCCATCCAACCATCTCACCCTCTCTTATCCCCTTCTCCTTCTGCCTTCAATCTTTCCCAGCATTAGGGTCTTTTCCAGTGAATCTGCTCTTCACATCAGTTGGTCAAAGTATTGGAGCTTCAGCTTCAGCATCAGTCCTTCCAATGACTATTCAGGGTTGATTTCCTTTAGGATTTACTGGTTTGATCTCCTTGCTGTTCAAGGGACTCTCTCAAGAGTCTTCTCCAGCACCACAGTTTGAAAACATCAATTCTTCAGCAATCAGCCTTCTTTATGGTCCAACTTTCACATCCTTACATAACTACTGGAAAAAACCATAGAATTGACTTGACAGATTTTTTTGTCAAAGTGATGTCTCTGCTTTTAATATGCTGTCTAGGTTTGTCATAGCTTTTCTTCTAAGGAATAATGTGTGGTTAGCACAGATTCTAATACATTTGCAGTGAAAGGCTATTTATATCATGTATTCAAAGCATTATAAACAAAACTGCTTCATTTACAGCTCCTCAAAGATTTCTTCTTAAATGAGAAAGTGGCAATAGAGAAAATTAAAATTTAGTCTTTTAAACAAATGTTTATTTAGATACCTATAGCTTAATTCTTTTAATTCTCTTATTTCTGTGAATTTAAGCTAATGTTTTTTTCCTTTTGGACTTGATTTAAAAATAACAAAATAAAAAATTACCTTCTTTAAACTATTTATTTGTTTAAGTAGGCAAATAATTAGTTGTTGGCCTATTTAAAAATATCTTCCAAATGTTGCATTAAGAAACATGTCTGGATTTAATTTGTGAGAAATGCACACACAAATTGAAAAAAAATGAAATTCTGTCTTTTGTATTCCTTTGTACTTTCAAAAGCTGCTGATGCTTTAAAATCAACCTCTGAAAAGTAGTTTTGATCTGCACTTACAAACTATGAGACTATGCTAAGTAATCTTAATATTCTTTCTGTGAAATCTCCATACTTGTAGTTGTGATGAAATCATCCAAATCAGTTCCCTGAAATCTTGAAAAACAAAAATGCTCGTAAAGTGGATTAAACAAAACCAGCTTGAGCTCTTGATGAGTACACTTGGAAGATTCCAGGTCTCTGTACCATATTGGCATTCTTTTACTGAATTCCCCAAAATATTACAAAATAGCCATTTAATAAAGCACAATTAAATAGATTTGAAGTCACTGCCATGTGACAGAATCTTATTTTGACTGATTTCAGTAGAATCTCACAAAGGGAAGTCTGAATGGACCTCTGTGGGAGGTTAGGGTCTGGGCAGTGTTTCAAAGTGGAGAGAGGATGAGATTGCCCCAAATTTATGATATGATAGTTTAGGATCGGTGGACAGAGTAAGGTGTGTATCTCAAGGAAAGATTTGATGGATAAACTATCATTTGAGAAGACAATACTTTGCCCAAGTAATCAATGCATGAATATCTTGATAAAATAATATTTGTTGGGTTTGATCTTACCTTTTCTAGACAAACTTTTATTGAACAACTCAGTCATGTTACTATTGACAGTCTCAGTTTGCACTTTTCATTTTGAGATATATTTCTAATTAATTCTTTTCCCAAAGATGTACAGTTGTGAGTCCACGCCCCTTTAGAGGTAAGACTATGATTTTTGGAGAAATTAAAATACTCTTATGTTTACTCTGTTGCTTTCACCAAAAAGAGTTGTGGAAGGGTTATCATTAGTGGAAGACGGGAAATAGGAAAAGAATAATGTATTCTAGTAATTCTCTGGCAATGAGCAATCTTGCCCATCTTTGAGGAGGAATAATTTTTATTCTGAGAACCCTTTTTAGGGCATGACACACCAGGGCTGCTAATTGTGACTCTCCTTTTTACAGCATTCTCTGTTTAAGTGGGGCCAGGAAATCTGGAGAAGGAAGCAACGTTTTCCATCAAGAATCTTCAGTTCAGTTCAGTTCAGTTCAGTTGCTCAGTAGTGTCCGACTCTTTGCGACCTCATGAATCGCAGCACGCCAGGCCTCCCTGTTCATTACCATCTCCCGGAGTTCACTCAGACTCACGTCCATTGAGTCCATGATGCCATCCAGCCATCTCATCCTCTGTCATCCCCTTCTCCTCCTGCCCCCAATTCCTCCCATCGTCAGAGTCTTTTCCAATGAGTCAACTCTTTGCCAGAGGTGGCCAAAGTACTGGAGCTTCAGCTTTAGCATCAGTCCTTCCAAAGAAATCCCAAGGTTGATCTCCTTCAGAATGCACTGGTTGGATCTCCTTGCAGTCCAAGGGACTCTCAAGCATCTTCTCCAACACCACAGTTCAAAAGCATCAATTCTTCAGCGCTCAGCCTTCTTCACAGTCCAACTCTCACATCCATACATGACCACTGGAAAAACCGTAGCCTTGACTAGACAGACCTTAGTTGGCAAAGTAATGTCTCTGCTTTTGAATATACTATTTAGGTTGGTCATAACTTTTCTTCCAAGGAGTAAGCGTCTTCTAATTTTCATGGCTGCAGTGCTCTTATAATAGGTATTGGTCCCAGAGTCTGTGTAGAAAAGGGGCAAGGTAGTTATTTATTGATAATATATCTGTCTGGCAAAAGTGATCTTGACATTCATTTGGTCTCAATTAATAAATTATTCTGGCTGCTTAAAAATAAAGCATTCAGGGAAGCGTCTGCCTCTGATGCGGGAGACCCAGGTTCGATCCCTGGGTTGGGAAGATCCCCTGGAGAAGGAAATGGTAACCCACTCCAGTATTCTTGCTTGGAGAATCCCATGGACAGAGAAGCCTGGTAGGCTACAGTCCACAGGATTGCAAAGAGTCGGACACGACTGAGCGACTTGACTTACTTACTTACTTACTTTCTACCCCCTTCTGATGTCTATGTCAGAAGCTTTCTCTATCTCCTTTATACTTTAATAAAACTTTATTACACAAAAGTTCTGAGCAATCAAGCCTCATCTCTGGCCCTAGATTGAATTCTTCTCCTCCAGAGGCCAAGAATCCCGGCATCTTTGCGTGATTCAGCAACACGCTTTAATCTTGGGGCCTCGTCCAGGGTTCTTCAGGACAAGGTAAGGATGCTTGGAGCTCTAGTTCTTTGTTCTCCTAGTGAATAAGTTCTCTGCTGTGCTTTACTAACTCTATGGTGTTCTTGGATGAATGAATGAAATGCCCTGCATGAAGCAAATGAGGAGCACTGCTCTGCAGTTCTGCAGTGGCCTCATACAGCTTATGGCAGAAACTTGTCAGGGGTTTATACCAACCTGCCAATGCCAAGAGGCACCCAATGGGCAAAGCATATGGGCAAAGCATATGGACTGAACTTTCCTTTCTCGGTCAAACTTTTTGGTCTCTTTGACCATTTCATAACTCCTTGGAAATTAGAAGTACTAACTCTGATGCTGGGAGGGATTGGGGGCAGGAGGAGAAGGGGACGACAGAGGATGAGATGGCTGGATGGCATCACCGACTCGATGGACGTGAGTTTGAGTGAACTCTGGGAGATGGTGATGGACAGGGAGGCCTGGTGTGCTGCAATTCATGGGGTTGCAAAAAGTCGGACACGACTGAGTGACTAAATTGAATTGAACTGAACCTACTCTATCAGATCATAGACTTTCAAGGGACTTATGATCTATGCTGTTATTGTGTACTATGACTTAGGTCCCAAACTTGGATGAAGCACTAGCCTCGCTAGGAATCAAAAGTTCAGAAGTTAAATAGAACTCTAGCTACAAAAGCATCTCTGAGGTTAAAGGTTACTCAGATTGGAACTACAATGTTTTTTTTTTCTTTTCTTTAGGTAGCACTTGCTCTTAGTGGACCAGAGTACACTCTTATCCTGGTGTGGTGACGCTTGGAAGGAACATCTCAGTTTTATGCTTAGTATCGGTCTTATTGTGGTCAGGAACATACTCAGGGTCATGCACAGGCACTTAGGTGACGAATGTTTCCCCCAGTGGTTTACCCTGGGAGGCATTCCAGAAGGTTATTCTGATTGTACCCTGGGTGGCATCAGAGTTAATGGTGAAGAGCTGGACGTCAGTTAGGGATGCCATCAGGTCTACCCCTGGTGCATCCCCATCCCATCTCAGTGGTAGAACCGGGAGGGATGTGTATGGCACCTGCGTTGGTAAGGGACAGATTAAGTCTGACCAGGAAAGAAAAGCTTTGGTGTAAAATCTGTCTACACCCCCATCTAGAGCAAGGAGGGATGCCTCCGGTAGAAAGATGGTGCTGGTCGCTTTTTTCTCTTACAGATGGGAGCTAACAATTCCAGCCTCACTCCTTTGAACAGTGTCCTAAAAAACTGGGATAGATTTAATCCCCAGGGCTTAAAGAAGACACACTTGGTCTTCCTATGTGATATTGCATGGCCATGGTATCCATTGGAAGATGGCGAACGGTGGCCAGTTGGAGGATCTCTTAAGTATAATAGTGTTTTACAATTAGACCGGTTCTGTAGAAAACAAGGGGAAATAGAAGTAGCCTATGTGTTGCCCTTTTTCTCTCTGCGAAATATGCCAGACATATGTCTCCTAAGGGTATAGATTTGGGTGTGACTCCTTCAGCTCCCTCCTGTCCTCCTACTTTGCTAGATGAGATGGAGGACAGGAGACAAGAGATAAAGAAAAGCAGGTTTCTCCAATCTATCCCTGGGATCATATGTGCAGAGCAGCCAGAGAGACTGAGAAACAGCCACACAAGCTGTTGCTTCTTCATGAAGCACCCACTGGGAGAAATAATCAGTCTGTGAGAGTTAATAAGCCTTTTTCTTATCAAGAAATACAAATAATCAAGGAGGATCTGGGAGACTATTTAGAGGATCCAGAAAAAATATATATTAGAGCTTTTAAAGGTGTTACTCTGCTTTATGACCTTACTTGGAGAGATGTGATGTATATCTTGGGACAAACGCTGACTCCTGACTCAAAGAGTCGAGTTTTGGGAAAAGCGGTTGCTTATGAAGATGAATGGCTTGGTAATGAATCAGTAGGGAAGAGGGAGAATGAGATAGCTGCCCTTCCCACCGGAAATCAGGCCATCCCAATTACAGAGCCAGACTGATACTACAACACAGCTAAAGGAAGATGGGACCAGAGTCATTTTGTCAGATGTATTCTTGAAGGATTCAGGCAGGTGTGTGCTAAGTCTTTAAACTACGGCAAATTGGCAAACATAGAACAGGAAGAGAAGGAGGCTCCTGGTAAATTCCTAGACAGACTGAGAGAAGCCCTTCACAGGTTCACTGAGATTGATCCCAAAAGAGGAAATGAGGGAAAAGTGATCTTAAAAGATAGATTTCTCACTCAGTTGGCTCCAGATATCCACTGTAAACAATTAAAACAGGCATATGGACCAAATCAGTCTTTAGATAATCTGTTATAACTGGCTCAGACAGTCTATTATGGTAGGGAATATGAGGAAAAGAAAGAAAGGCAGAAAAAAGACAAAGGAACAGGCAGAAGCCCTCACAATGGCTATGAGAACCATTCTTATAGAGCCTGGAAAAAAAAAAAAGCCCAGAGGGACCCAGGTGAAAAGACATGGACTTGCTATTACTGTGGAAAAGAGGGGTGCCTCAAGCAGAATTGCCCTCAGGTATCTAAGCCACACACGACTCCAGGTCCAGTCTGCAAAGGACCACACTGGAAGAGAGACTGCCCCCAGAGGTGTAGGTTTCAGGGGTTGGACTTTCAAGACAATCAGGACTGAAGGTGCCTGCGGGTCCCCACACAAGCTCTCATCCTAATTACACCTGAGGAACCCCAGGTATTAATAACTGTGGGGGGCCAATCCATCGATTTCCTTTTAGATACTGGGACAACTTACTCCATGCTTACTGAAGCCCCTAGCCCACTTTCTTCCTGATTTGCTTCCATAATGGAACTGTCTGGACAAGCCAAAAGACGGACCTGATAATCTATATGAGCTTACTTCTGCTGACTCCAAAACCCCTGAGTCTGCCATTTGGGAGTTCCTGTCCTGGGTTCACTCCTATGCTGAATTCCACAGTCGGTCTAGCTGCTGGGTCTGTGGAGCACTCCCTTCTTCATCAGTGCAAGGCTTTCCACGGTGGACATCTTCACTTCAAGGAAAAGACTTTCTCCAAGTCTGCAAATATCTTCGACATGTGATGCCTCTTCATTGGAGAAGACTCTTGAGAGCCCCTTGGACTGCAAGGAGATCCAATCAGTCCATTCTAAAGGAGATCAGCCCTGGGTGTCCTTTGGAAGGGATGATGCTAAAGCTGAAACTCCAGTACTTTGGCCACCTCATGCGAAGAGTTGACTCACTGGAAAAGACTCTGATGCTGGGAGGGATTGGGGGCAGGAGGAGAAGGGGACGACCGAGGATGAGATGGCTGGATGGCATCACGGACTCGATGGACGTGAGTCTGAGTGAACTCCGGGAGTTGGTGATGGACAGGGAGGCTTGGCATGCTGCGACTCATGGGGTCGCAGAGAGTTGGACACGACTGAGCGACTGAAATGAACTGAACTGAAAAACCTTAAAACTGACTGGTACAACACTTTGTACTTTAACTATGGACATAATGTGACTTTGCATTTTGATTTTAACTTGTTTTAATGACTATTTTGCCTTACGTCTATAATTGTATAATGGGGTTTTCTAACCGTCTAAAAGCTTTTAAGTTACAAATGGTTGTCCAAGCTCCTACGAGTGCTGCAGCCTCCTCCAGCTGTTACTTGGGGCCCCTGGATCAGAGACCCTCAATATGAAGGTTAGGAGAATATGTTGCCTTGACAATTTAGGGATCATGCCCCTAAACAGCAGGAAGTAGTTACGGAATGAAAACAATGCCCCTTTCCCTTGGCAACATAATTCTCCTAAAAGAAAACGGGGGAATGAGAGAGTAATTTCCTAGGCAGGTTGATAAGTCTAGGGGTCTCCAAGGAGAGAGGGGTCTGGAATCCTCAAGGAGGAAGAAAGGTAAAAAAAATTTTTCCTTTACATTCCTTGAAAGTGAAAGTGAAGTCGCTCAGTTGTGTTTGACTCTTTGTGACCCCGTGGACTGTAGCCTGCCAGGCTCCTCTGTCCATGGGATTCTCCAGGCAAGAATACTGGAGTGAGTTGCCATTTCCTTCTCCAGGGGACCTTCCCAACCCAGGGATTGAACCCAGGTCTCCCGCATTGCACCAGGGTCAGTCTACATTCTTTAGGATTATATAACAATAATGTATCCTGCCTGAGGACAGTCTCTGGATTAAACTTTCTGGCTAATTCTGTTATCCTAAAATGTAAATTATGGGAGTAGGTCTGGTGAGTTCTTTTCAACCTCCAGTCATTCTTTGGATTCATTGGAGAGTATATAACTCCACTGCTAACATTAAGCAAGTGGGTACTCTTTCTGTCCCCTTCTGATGTGTATGTCAGAAGTTTTCTCAATCTCCTTTATACTTTATTAAAATTTTATTACATACACACACACACATAAAGCATGCTCATTTCTAGTTTTTCCATATCTAGAAACTTGACTTCTCTTAGCTAAAATTTCTAATATCAGATTTCATATATTTTGGATGGTAAAATTGACTATTTGAACTCTAAAAGATAGAGTCCTTAACCAAGTTCATAATTATATTTGTAATCACTTGGGTACAATTTATATTTGCAATTGGTCTGTGACTTCTCTTGCTCACTATTTGGCTTTTCTTCTAGGGAACAGGTGGCTGCAAGTCCAGCCATTCTTTGATATCCATAAATAAGACTGAAAGGCTGTCATCTCTAGTTTTCTCTGATAAAAGAAGAGACGTGGCTGCTCAGTTCAGTTCAGTTCAGTCACTCAGTCATGTCTGAATCTTTGTGACCCCATGAATCACAGCACGCCAGGCTTCCCTGTCCATCACCAACTCCTGGAGTTCACTCAGACTCATGTCCATTGAGTCCGTGGTGCCATCCAGCCATCTCATCCTCTGTCGTCCCCTTCTCCTCCTGCCCCCAATCCCTCCCAGCATCAGAGTCTTTTCCAATGACTCAACTCTTTGCATATTTAATTAGAATTGATAGCATGAAATACATCATACCATTAATAGATGCTTATTGGCAGCATGCTTCACTGCCACGGAAGCTCACTGAACCTCAGGTTCTTTATCTATCAATAGGAATAAATATAATGCACATCTCTTAAAGCTGATATGAGGATTAAATGGAAAAAATGAAGGTAAAACATTGAGCAGAGTACTTGGCACATAGTTAATAACTAATTGCTGTGATCAAAGATTAATAAAATGAGTTATATATTTATGATATATAATAATACATAGGATGGAACAAAATAATTTAGTAATTTATCTTTGTATTCTCAGAACCAATGATTAGATGGGTTGGTAGCCTTGTCAGTAGAAAATTAAAAGAAAAAAATGACTGTGACAGAGAAACGATTGGAAATAATTGTGTCTGTTTATAGTTAGCAACAGTTGGATACCTACAACATATGCATTTTATCTTACACTTTGTTTTTTTACTGATGGCACCCCACTCCAGTTCTCTTGCCTGGAAAATCCCATGCACAGAGGAACCTGGTGGGCTGCAGTCCGTGGGGTCGTGAAGAGTCAGACACGACTGAGCAACTTCACTTTCACTTTTCACTTTCATGCGTTGGAGAAGGAAGTGGCAACCCAATCTAGTGTTCTTGCCTGGAGAATCCCAGGGACAGGGGAGCCTGGTGGGTTGCCGTCTACAGGGTCGCACAGAGTCGGACACGCCTGAAGTGACTTAGCAGCAGTGGTATTCTAAATATGTTGATAAATGTATTCTCCATTGTGGAGCATTAGTTTCCAACCAGAGTCTGAACCAAATGTTAAGTATTCAGTAAGTAGGTCAGGGCTTCACTGAAGAGTGTTTGATCACAGTGATGCTTCCGTTGTTGCTGTTGTTTAGTTACTCAGTCGTGTCTGACTCTTTTGCGGTATCATGGACTATGACCCACCAGGCCCCTTCCTCTATCTATGGGATTTCCCAGGCCTGAATACTGGAATGGGTTGCCTATGCCCTCCTCCAGGGGATCTTCCCAACCCAGGGATCAAACCTGAGTCTCCTGCATTGCAAGCAGATCCTTTACCCACTGAGTCACCTGGGAATATGAATCTATGTCTTCTCTTATTAAGATCTGCCCCAAAGAAAATGAGTTTTTCCTTACACATTTGTCAAATCATCCTTAAACTGGAAATGAAAATTGGGCTGAAGTTGGAACTCTTTAGAATGAAAACACTGTAAAAGTCAGAGTCAATAGCATTTTTATAATAAACTCTAAAGATAGAACAAATGTTATTTTTAAATACCAGAACTCATTTCAGTTTGCTTTGATTATGTTAGCTTTCTTTAAAAAACATACAAAATTAACTTACTGTCAGAATTCTTCAGTGCCACTTCATTTCACTGTGTCCTACTTCCCACCAGTTGCAGTGGGTTGGTCGACTTTAGTGTCTTGGATCAGGCTTTTATTATTTGGTGGAAGATCATCAAAGTAAAGGGAAAGTTGTTTTTCCTTCCTTAGGTATACAGCCAGAAAGAACAACAATATTTTCAAGTTAAAAAGTCATTGCAACCTAATTGAAAACTTCAGGCTAAATGCTGGGAACACTGTGTGGTTGACCATTTTGAAAGAAATTGAAAACAGATTCTAGTTGGCTTTAAAACGAATCTAGCTAATAATCGAGATAGATAATAAGTAGACACATAAAGGACAATTAAAGAAGGAAATAGTCTGAAATGAATAGAAAAGAGAAGCAGGTTAAGTCAACAGGGTTAACAAATGAAGATTTTCATTTGTGTGGTTAATATAGAGTAACTTTATTTTCCAAAGATAACATTGAAAGAATGTTGGAGAGAGCCCTGTTGTCTCTGGTTTTTGCCCAGTTCTAAACAAGGATTAACACCAATCATGCATATATCTGCTGTGAACCCAAGTGATCTCTTAAAGCTGTTGCTTGTTTTCTCCTATTCTTTGAGGATCAGAAAACAAGAAGTGTGTACTTACAACCAAAGATTACATACAACTCATAGAATTGGCATATTCTGTAAAATTGAAGCTACTGGTTCACCAAGGTAGGGCATATGATTTGAGTTATTTTTCTGGCTTGGGAATGATTTTAGGTCATACTTCTGCTGGATTTTATATTGTTCATTGAAAAACACGTGTATGTGTATATATGTGCAAATATATAAAATACATAAATATATATATGACATGTAAAACACACACAAATATATGCATATGTATTACATATCCATTATTCAATGAACAAAAAATGACTCAGTAGAGGTGAGTCCTAAATTTAGGTGAAATTAATCACTTACAAACTGAGAACAAACAAAAAAATCACTTACAAACTGAGAAAATAACTCAAAGCATGTACTCTACTAATAGTTAATCAGTAGCTTAAATTTTACATGCATAGTTGCTTAAACATATACATGTAAATATATATACAGGTAAACGTATATGTGTGCATCTATATATGTATTTTTCCCATTAAAAAGTTACACAATCTAAATATAAATGTTATATGTAATATGTATATACATGCATAATATGTGTATATAATTTGAAGTGAGAAATTCTGAGATGGAGTATTGAATTCAGCTCTGTTACTTCATAGCTGTATGCCCTTAGATAATTATTTAAGTTCTTTAATCCTGCAATAATGTTTGTAGAATGAGAATATTATCATGCACATTCTTAGTGAAAGTGAAAGTCGCTCAGTCGTGTCTGACTCTTTGTGACCCCATGGACTGTACAATCCATGGAATTCTCCAGGCCAGAATACCAGGGTGGTTAGCTTTTCCCTTCTCCAGGGGAAACTTCCCAACCCAGGGATCAAAGCCAGGTTTCTTGCATTGCAGGCAGATTCTTTACCAGCTGAGCCACAGGGGAAGCCCTAACATAAGAAGCGATGCACATTCTTAAGTTCGTGAAAATAAATGAGAATGTATGCAAAGTTCTTAGTGTACTGGGTGGCAAGTAGTAAGTATTCTGTACATGCCTACCACTGTGTGAAAAGCTTGACATATATTCTCATTTATTATAATAAAATATTTAAGATATATATACACACATATGTAACAGAAAGAGAGAGAAGGAGGGAGGAAGAAAAAAGTCACAGAGGGAGGGAGAAAAAGAGATACCTTTTTAGGAGTCAGATAAACTGTGGATCCCACTCAGGCCAATACTGTCATATCCTTGGCATAACTTCTGCAAATCTCATGTTATGAACAGTGGAGCTAATGAACATAGTATGCAGCCTTTTATGCAGAGGACAGAGGTAGATTTGTTCATCTTCGTATGCAGAGTTGTGTTGGGGAGTATCTTCCTTCTACAGCTTCATAGACAGCAGGCCACAGTGGCTTTGGAAAGCAATGGAGATGAGGTATTTCACTGAGTGACAGTGGAACACAGGTAGATGACTGTAGAATGCATTCTCCAACAAAAATTGTAGGACTCAGAAGAGGCAATTGCCCATGCATGGAAAACAGAGATTACTGCGTACTTGGTATGCTTTGGAGTGTGTTATATAAGTTTTACATAACACTTAAAATATAGAAAAAGTAAGAGAGTTGGATCACAGAAAAAACAACAGATCATCAAAAAAGCAAGACAGTTCCAGAAAAACATCTACTTCTGCTTTATTGACTACGCCAAAGCCTTTGACTAAGTGGATCACAACAAACTGTGGAAAATTCTTGAAGAGAAGGGAATACCAGACCATCTCACCTGACCCCTAAGAAATCTGTATGCAAGTCAAGAAGCAACATTTAGAACCAGACATGGAACAACAGACTAGTTCCAAATTGAGAAAGGAGTACGTCAAGGCTATATATTGTCACCATGCTTACTTAACTTATATGCAGAGTACATCAAGCAAAATGCCAGGCTGGATGAAGCCCAAGCTGGAATCAAGATTGCTGGGGGAAATGTAACCTCAGATATGCGGATGACAACACCCTTATGGCAGAAAATGTAGAGGAACTAAAGAGCCTCTTGATGAAGGCAAAAGAGGAAAGTGAAAAAGCTGGCTTAAAACTGACCATTCAAAACACTAAGATCATGGCATCCGGTCCCATCACTTCATGGCAAATAGATGAGGCAACAATGGAAACAGTGACAGACTTTATTTTTGGGGCCCCAAAATCACTGCAGATGGTGACCGCAGCCACGAAATTGAAAGACATGTGCTCCTTGGGAGAAAAGCTATGACAAACCTAGATAGCTTATTGAAAAACAGAGACTTTACTTTGCCACCAAAGGTCCGTCTAGTCAAAGCTATGGTTTTACCAATAGTCATGTATGGATGAGAGTTGGACTATAAAGAGTGCCAAAGAATTGAAGCTTTTGAACTGTGGTGTTGGAGAAGACTCTTGAGAGACCTTTGGACTGCAAGGAGATCCAACCAGTCCATCCTAAAGGAAATCAGTCCTGAATATTCATTGGAAGGACTGATGCTGAAGCTGAAGCTCAATACTTTGGCCACCTGATGTGAAGAACTGATTCATTGGAAAAGACCCTGATGCTGGGAAAGATTGAAGGCAGGAGGAGAAGGGGACAAGAGAAGATGAGATGGTTGGATGGCATCACCGACTCGATGGACATCAGTCTGAGCAAGCTCTGGGAGTTGGTGATGGACAGGAAAGCCTGGTGTGCTGCAGTCCATGGGGTTGCAAAGAGTCAGACATGACTGAGTGACTGAACAGAAGATAGTTTAAGGTCATAGAAAGAATTGAACTAATTTGAATTCACAACTGAGTCTTAGTTCTGAGTGCATGTTAGGGCTAATCATCAAAACAAGATCAGCAGTTTGCATCAGTGTTACTGTAGCTAAACTTTTATCCCAGATTTTAGATATTAGCAGTTTTGCAATGACCAAGAACAGCATATACCACTGAAGTCATATTTGTTGTTGTTCAGTCACTCGGTTGTGTTTGACTCTCTGTGACCCCATGAACCACAGCGCACCAGGCTCCTATGGTCCTCCACTATCTCCCAGAGTTTGCTCAAATTTGTGTTCATTGAATCGGTGATGCTATTGAATCATCTCATCTTCTGGGGCCTCCTCATCCTTTTGACTCTGATCTTTCCCAGTATCAGGGTCTTTTCCAATGAGTCAGCTCCTCCTTTCAGGTGGCTAAAGTATTGGAGTCACCTGATACATTATTCAACTTAAATATGAATCAAATTTAGTGAGTGGATTTTGGTATAAGAAAGCATAACCTTTCACTGAGCTTATAGTAGATACTAGGTGCCGTGCTAAGTACTTTCAAGCACTGATACCTAACCCTGTGGAAGAAGCACAATTGACAGCCTTATTTTTCTAGTAAAGAAACTGAGATTCAGAGGATCATATAGTTTGTAAGTACAACAGTAAAGCAAGGAGTCAAAGATTAGAGGGACTTCAGAACTTGTCTCAGCTTGAAATTTGCTTCTCTAGTGTTTGTGTAAGAGTTCTTAGAAGTGGAATAACTACAAACAATTTAATGCAGAAACTTGAATAAACTTGCAGTTACCTTTTGTGACCCCTAGAGGACACGTTTGTATTTATAAGGTAAACTACAAATGGAAACTGATAATTGCAAGAAGCGAAATAATGAAAAAAAAAAAAAAGCACATATAGATACCTATGTGTTGGCAGTGTGAATTTGGAGTAAAGGTATAAATTACCTTTATAAAATACTTTCTCTCAACTTCTCTGTATATTTTAAAGCATAATAGCTGTGTTTTATAAGTTAGTAAAGTCGCTCAGTCTTGTCCGACTCTTTGTGACCCCGTGGACAGTAACTTACCAGGCTCCTCTGTCCATGGAATTTTCCAGGCAAGAGTACTGGAGTGGGTTGCCATTTCCTTCTCCAGTTTATTTTATAACATTTTGCTTATTAAATGCGTGTATCAGAACAGTTAGGTGCTTGTTAAAAATGCAGATTTATGCTTTGGCTTTGCCTCACACTAAAAGGTAAGAGTCCAAAAAAATTGTATTTTTTTTTAACAAATACCAGGTGGTAGTTCTACATGTGAAAATCTGAGAACCACTGTTTAGCTACTGCTACTGCTGCTGCTAAGTCGCTTCAGTCGTGTCCAACTCTGTGTGACCGGATAGACGGCAGCCCACCAGGCCTCCCCCGTCCCTGACATTCTCCAGGCAAGAACACTGGAGTGGGTTGCCATTTCCTTCTCCAAAGCATGAAAGTGAAAAGTGAAAGGAAGTCGCTCAGTCATGTCCGACTCTTCGCCACCCCGTGGACTGCAGCCTACCAGGCTCTTCTGTCCATGGGATTTGCTAGGCAAGAGTACTGGAGTAGGGTGCCATCATCTTCTCTGGAGAACCACTGTTTAGCTATGTAATCCTCAAATCTGCCTGCATGTTAGTCTCTTGTGGGAACTTAATGGAATACAAATGTTTTGTCCCCATTTAAGACAATCTCAACTTTTCTAAGGGTAGGGCCCTGAAGAACCAGAGACTCATGGTTGAGAAGCAGATTGGGTGGAATTCAATAGTGACCACCTCCCTTAAGGCTACTAAGACTGGAATTACTGCTTCTGTGATTTTATGGAATCACATTGTCCACTTACACATATATGCATGTATAAATGTATCTTTTGTGTTATTTTATTATAAAAATGACTCATGATTATAGTAAAAAGAAAGAGAGAAGTGAAAGAAAGGAAGGAAGAAAAGAAGAAAGGAGAAAAGAAAGAAAAATACAGGAGAGAACTGAAAGCTAGAAACAGCAACCATTTCCCACAATCCAGAAAATGATTGCCAGCAGTTTGGTGTTGCTCCTTCTGGTCTGTTTTGTTAAAATATTGGGACTATATCATACAAACAGCTCTACATAGCTGCTATTTTGTGTAACATCCTTTATGAACATTTCCCCTGATAGCTAAAGATTCTCTGAAAACAGGTTGCACTGGATACATACAATTCCACTGATTAGAACACACCATAGTATTCTTATTCATTCAGAATATTCTCATTCTTTTTCCAGTGTAGACTCTTGAGACGGTAGTTCATCTTTATAATGTTTAAATAAATGATTTTATTTATAGAGGATAGATATTAAGGGGCACTTTAGATTTTATATTCAGATTATAATCTTTAAGTTAATTGCAGTTGAGTTAGTTTCTAAAGAACCTACCTTGTGTGTTGGAAGAGAGATCAAGGAAAGACTGGCTAGGTCATCTATTAATAGATGCATGTTTACTTCTGAGTCAACATCCATGTGCATGCTCTGTGGGTGGAAGATCCAGAATATCATGCATATCACTAATTAGCATCATTCATTATGACAAAAGGAGAAGGCAATGGCACCCCACTCCAGTACTCTTGCCCGGAAAATCCCATGGATGGAGGAGCCTGGTAGGCTGTAGTCCATAGCGTCGCTGAGTCAGACATGACTGAGCTACCTCCCTTTCACCTTTCGCTTTCATGCATTGGAGAAGGAAATGGCAACCCATTCCAGTGTTCTTGCCTGGAGAATCCCAGGGACGAGGGAGCCTGGTGGGCTGCCGTCTATGGGGTCGCACAGAGTCAGACACGACTGAAGCGACTTAGCAATTATGACAAATAAAAGAGAGTTTTCTCATAACTTTTCATGTGTTTCTTCCATACTTTCCTCAAATAATAATGATATTGTAGATAAAGAAAAGGAGTTGATGTCAAAGTATAAATACAGAGTATTAATCTGAATCTTAAAACTCAATAGTTTTATGTATTCAGGATCATTTGGAGACTATTGCAAGCCTCAAAGGACAATATTTATTTTTTAATTGATTTTTATTGGAGTATAGTTGCTTTGGGCTTCCTCAGTAGCTCAGCTGGTAAAGAATCCACCTGCAATGCAGGAGACCCCAGTTCAATTCCTGGGTCGAGAAGTTCTTCTAGAGAAGGGATAGGCTACCCACTCCAGTATTCTTGGGCTTCCCTGGTGGCTAGGACAGTAAAGAATCCATCCTCAATGCAGGAGACCTGGGTTCAGTCCCTGGGTTGGGAAGATCCCCTGGAGGAAGGCATGGCAACCCACTACCATTTTCTTGTCTGGAGAATCTCCATGCACAGAGGTACCTGGAGAGCTACAGTCCATGAGGTCACAAAGAGTCAGACACGACTGAGTGACTAAGCACAGCACAGCACAGAGTTTCTTTATAATGCTGTGTTATTTTCTGCTGTGCAGCAAAGTGGATCAGTTAAATATATGCATACACTATTCATGGAGTTGCAAAGAGTCAGACACGACTGAGCGACTGAACTGAACTGAACTATTTTTTTAGATTTTCATCCCATTTAGGTCACCATAGAGCACTGAGCTCCCTGGGCTATGCAGTAGATTCACATTAGTTATCTATTTTATATGTAGTAGTGTATATGTGTCAATCTCTAGGGACAATATTTTATTACCATATTATGGATACATACCCTTCTGACACACATATGGCAAATATCTCCCACTTCATTATTTTTCTATTAACTTTATTCACTTGACTCATGCAAATCTAATAAAATTTTGATTTCCAGCTTTTACTCTTGGTCTCATGGAAAAAAGATTATTTTCTATCCCACAGATAACCTGTGTTTTCATTTATGACTCATCCCCACTATTTTATTAAAAATTATTTCAAACTTAGAAATCATGAAAACAGTTTACAGTGAAAACCTGTATCAGTACCCTCTGGATTCTACCATTAGCATTGTACTCTTTCCTTTCTTATGTATCTATCCATCTTTCCATCATTCTATCCAACACATCAATCTATTTTTATTCATTTCAAAGTGGTATTCATCAATTGCATCTCTTGAAAACCTCAGTATGCATACTATATGTATTTGACATAAATTTTGTCCTTTTTTGTGTACTGGAAATGATTTTATTCTATGATTAAGGTCTTTGAAGTTGCTGCAAGGGAACAAAAATCATAGTGACCTTAGATAAATGTCAACACTAAAAGATGAAAGATTATTCCAGAAAATGGTTAACAGATATATGTGGGAAAACATGGAGGTACCTATCTCTGGCGAAATGGGAGAGGAGAGGTCCAAGATGTAGAGGATATATGGATATATATAACTGACTCACTTAATTGCACAGCAGAAACTAACACAACATTGTAAAGCAACTATACTCTAACAACAACAACAACAAAAACTTTCACACTCGTGATACTTTGATTTCTCAATTTCTTAGCCAGATAGAGCACATTTTAAATAGTTACTGCTGCCATCCCACATCAAAGAATATATGAGTGGTGCATTATTTGTTGTTGTTACTTGAGGGTGTTAGAATGGATTTATCTTGTTTTGGTATATTTTGACTTACACATATAGCTTTGTTTTCTATGGTAGCTGAAACTAATTACTATGAACTGGGTGGCTTATGGGATTCCCTGGTGGTTCAGACAGTAAAGAGTCTGCCTGCAATGTGGTAGACCTGAGTTTGATCCCTGGGTTGGGAAGATTCCCTGGAGAAGGAAATGGCAACCCACTCCAGTATTCTTGCCTGGAAAATTCCATGGATGGAGGAGCCTGGTAGGCTACAGTGTGTGGGGTCACAAAGAGTTGACCATGACTGAGCGACTTCACCTTTCACCTTTGGTCTCCAAACTATGGTCTGCCATAGTTTCCATGGCCCAAAGTGCAATTCATGTGGTGTGGGTGGCTTAAAATAACATATTTATGCTCTTGCAGTTTTGGAGACCAGAGTGTGAAATCAGTTTCAATGAGCTACAGGGGGCAGGACTGGCTCCTTCTAGAAGCTCTGGGGAGAACCCTTTTCCAAGACTTTTCTAGAAGCTTCTGACTGGCTGTGTCCTTTGACTTGCAATCCCTGTCTTGTTCTTGTTGCTCAGTTGCTCAGTTGTGTCTTACTCTTTGTGACCCCATGGACTGTAGTCCTCCAACTCCCCTGTCCATGGAATTCTCCAGGAAAGAGTACTGGAGTGGGTTGCCATGCCCTTCTCCAGGGGATCTTCTCAACACAGGGATCAAACCCACGTCTCCTGCATTGGAAGGCAGATTCTTTATTACTGAGCCACCAGAGAAACCCTAATCCCTTTCTTAAATCATTCCAAACCCTTTCTTCCATTGTCATGTGTTTTCTACAATCAAATCTCTGTCTTTCCCTTTCTTATAAGGACATTTGTGATTACATTTAGGGTGTACCCAGATAGTCTAGGATA
This sequence comes from Nanger dama, assembly GCA_917880005.1. NCBI lineage: Eukaryota > Metazoa > Chordata > Mammalia > Artiodactyla > Bovidae > Nanger > Nanger dama. Next base: position 4,650,404 of record CAKJTW010000040.1, read on the forward strand.
AAGTTTCCAATTCTAAACTTAATTACATCTGCAAAATTTCTTTTGCAAGACAAGGCAACATTCACAGTTTCCAAAGATTAGGACCTGGGTATCTTTGGGGCTATCATTTAGCTTAACATACATGCAACTATTTCATCTTTTTTGTTTGTTTGTTTGTTTGTTTAAGCAGCATGAAATAAGAATCTGATGGAATCTTTTCCAAACAATTGCCCCAATTTTTTGAAAATACAAATATAAAAGATTTTAAAATGAAAAATTCTCAACTCTAATTGAGATGATATTTTTGTCATATACTATATTCCTTATGTTTTCTCTATAAATTGGTTTCTTTTAAAGTTTAGTAACTTTCTGTCATTAGTATGACAAAATATGGTAATAATTTGATTTATTGAAATTTATTCTAGATGCTTCTTTCAGCAAAATTTTTTTAAAGTTGGAAAAAGGAAGAGAAAAAAATTGAAGAATGCAGCTTTGTTGCTCTAATAAAATGGATATTAATGTCCTTTATACTAATTTGTTCTTTGCCGGAAAGTTTATATCAAATAAATATTTTATATGAAGGTGTGTGTGTGTGTGTGTGTGCCTTCAGTGGTGTCTGACTCTTTGCAACTCCATAGACTGTAGCCCTCCAGGCTCCTCTGTCCGTGGAATTTTCCAGGCAAGGATTCCAGAATGGGTTGCCATTTCCTACTCCAGAGGATCTTCCTGACCCAGGTATTGAACCGGTGTCCTACATTGGCAGGTGTATTCTTTATCTCTGCGCCATCTGGTAGGGTGTTTCATCCATTTGTGGAATATAAGAAAGAAAGAACAAAATTGCACTCACTCAACTCTATCAAATATTAAATTGTAAGCAGCTAAGACAAGACAATCAACTAGAAAACAAGCCAGGAGGCTAAAAACTATATACATCAGAATCTTCACGCTAATTCTAAAATATGTAGGCTGTTATAATTTGAAAGTTATCTTTGTTTTTTTTTAAATTTATTAATTAATTTATTTATTTTTTAAATTGCAATACTGTATTTGTTTTGCCATACATTGACATGAATCAGCCATAGGTGAACACAATCTCCCAATGCCGAAGCCCCCTCCCACCTCCCACCCCACATCCTCTCCTTGAATCATCCTGTGCATCAGCCCCATGCATCCTGCATCCTACATTGAACATAGATTGGCGCTTTGTTTCTTACAGGAAAATATACATGTTTCATTGCCATTCTCCCAAATCATCCCACCCTTTCCCTCTCCCTCAGAGTCCAAAAGTCCACTCTATTCCTCTGTGTCTCTTTGTTGTCTCACATATAGGGTCATCATTACTATCTTCTAAATTCCATATATATGTGTCAGTATACTGTATTGGTGTTTTTCTTTCTGGCTTACTTCACTCTGTATAATCGGTTCCAATTTCATCCATCTCATTAGAACTGAGTCGAATTTATTCTTTTTAAGGGCTGAGTAGTACTCCATTGTGTATATGTACCACAGCTTTCTTATCCATTCATCTGCTGATGGACATCTAGGTTGCTTCCCTGTCCTGGCTACTGAGTGTTAGCTTCCTTCCAGTACAAGCAACACTTTTACTTAATAAACATTGTTTTTTCCAGTTGGCTGTTTTCTAAGCAAGTTATAGAATTACTAACATTAAAATATTTTAATTAAAACAAAACCTTTGGCACTGTACTATAGTTTTTAATCTTTGGTAAATAAACATGACTTTGCAAGCAAACACATTACTGGATAAATGCTCTATGTTGAATTGATCAGACCCATTTCTAGAGAGTGTGTTGCCAATTAATTGTTAATACAGAGCATGCTTTTTCAAAACAGTTGATGATACATCTAGTTCCATGGACACACCCTAAATGAATAAGTTGCCATTTAAAAGTTTTTTGTAATTACTATTCTAAACTATGGAGTCAGGGCTTAATATGTCTCTGAATTAATTATGAATACATTCTGTCTGCATGTCTTCTATTTTTAATAGTATTTATTTTTCAGGTTCACAGAATAATTGAGCAGAATACTGAGAGTTCTTACATACTCCCAGCCCCCACCATCTGCAACCCACAAAAGATTGGTATATTTGTTATAATTTATGAACCTCCATGGGCTTCCCTAGTGGCTCAGCAGTAAAGAATTTGACTGTAATGCAGGAGCCACAGGTTTGATCTCTGGGTCAGGAAGACCTCCTGGAGAAGGAAATGGCAACACACTCCACTACTCTTGCCTGGAAAATCCCATGGACAGAGGAAACTAGAGGGCTATAGTCCATGGGGTAGCAAAGAATTGGACCTGATTTAGTGACTAAATGACAATAACAATATGAGCCTATATGTAACACTGTCATCACCCAAAGCCCATAGTCTATGTTAAAGTTCACTCTTGGTATTGTGCCTCCAATGGGTTTGATCAATTTATGATGACATATATTCACCATTATAGTATCATATAGAATAGTTTCACTTCCCTAAAAATCTCCTATGTTTGGGCAATTCATCCTCTCCTCCTCCGCCACTCCTAGCATCGATCTTTTTACTGTCTTCATAGTTCTACCTTTTCCAGAGAGTCAAGGTTGGAATCATACAAGGTACCTTTCTCAGATATGTTTTGTTTTCAGATAGCAATGTGCATTAAGGTTCTTCCATGTCTGTTCATAGCTTGACGACTCATTTCTTTTTAGCTGGATAATATTCCAACTATCTAGATGTACAACAGTTTATTTATCCATTCATCTATTAAAGGACATATTGGTTAGTTCCAACTTTGGCCATTATGAATATAGTTGCTATAAATATCCATGTACAGACTTTTGTATAGACATAAGTGCTCAATTTATTTGGATAAATACTAATGACTACAATTGATGGACTGTATAGTAAGAACATGCTCAGCTTTATAAGAAACTGCCAAACTGCCTTCCAAAGTGACTGAATCATTTTGCATTCCCACCAGCAATGAATGAGGATTTCTGTTGTTTACTTCTTTGTCAACATTTAGTGTTGTCAGTGTTTCAGATTTTTGCCACTTTCATGGGTATGGAGTGGTATCTTGTTGTTTTAATTTGAAATTTATTAGTGACATATGATGTTGAACAAAAGTTAATATGTTTATTTGACATTTGTATATCTTTGGTGAGGTGTCAGCTCCAGTCTTTGCCCATTGTTTAATCAAGTTGTCCATTTTCTTATGAAGGTGTCCATTTTCTTATGAAGTTGTCCATTTTATTATTGTTCAGTATTGAGTTCTTTGTATACTTGCATAATAGTCCTTTACCAGATAGGTCTTTTGCAAATTTCTTCTTCTCTTAGACTTGTCGTCTCATTCTTTTCAGTGTATGTATATATTTTGTTTTCTTTGTTATTCTATATCTGAGTTTTAATTTCTCTTTCCATTATAATGTTTATTTATTTAAACTTATAATGATTGTTTAGAGGTTTCCCCACTGGCTCAGTGGTAAAGAATCTACCTGCAATGCAGGTGCCACCGGAGATGTGGGTCCCATCCTGGGTCAGGAAGATCCCCTGGAGGAGGGCACGGTAACTCACTCCAGTACTCTTGCCTGGAAAATCCCATGGGCAGAGGAGACTGGCAGGCTACAGTCCACAAGGTTGCAAAGAGTCATACAGGACTGAAGTGACTTAGCATATAATGATTATTTAATTGATGTTGATTTTTAGAGTCATTTGAAAGAACTTCCTGTGAAGTTCAGATATTCCCTTAATACAAAGGCAAACATAAAATCCTTACCATGAATTGTGTGGTGACAAAGTGTGATGGATGTTGGGTCAGACAAGGCTTATTTATTAGCAGTGACTCACTTGGACACAACAGTCTCAGGGAAAATTCAGACCGTTGTCTCTGCAAAATGAAAAAGTACTGAATGCCAAGAACCTTCTTATAAATAGTTGAGATATAGAATGTTGAATATGCAAATGCTGAGACATTATTACATTTCAAATGAAGAAATAGAAATGTCTTTACATTCATTAAAGGTTGATTTTCTTCCTAAAGTTTTATAGGCTGGATTTCACGAATCCATAGGAGATGTATAGAAGCCTTAGGAGTGTTTCTCAGACTACCTATTGTGAAGGGCTATTTTATTTTCCAGTTGGTTGTAGGTTGATACAGTTGCCTTATATGTACCCCCTCCTTTATTTTTACAGTTATGGGTATGTGTGTGCATGGGTGTACATGTGTGTGTGTGTGTGTGTGTGTGCACGCGTGCATGTGAGAGAGAGAGATAGTGATATGGGCTGGTAACATTTGCAGCTTTGAAAAGCATTTTGACTGTTTTCTGTTGTTTGTAGGCCCTGGTGGAGAGAGTGCCATTTAAATTGGTTCCCATATTTCAGTAGAAATTAAAGAATCTCAAGTTGTTGGAGACAAATGGCAGTTCTGCAGACAACAGATGAGCTGTGTTTATCAAAGCAGGCAAAAAGCATATAACAGTAATCAGAAAGATCTGAGTGCAAAATCTAAATATACGTGTAACCCACTAGTTTTATGCTTGATTTTTATAACTGAAAGAACACCAGAGGCCTGATTTAAGACATCACCATATAAAGTCAAAATCTTCACCCCAAATCCAGATCTAGCATTCTTTGAACTGAAAAGAAGCTGGGTAACTTTGAGGATGAATCCTTCACTTCAGTCACTTCACAAATACTTCCTATAAATTTTCTCCTTACTTGCCTCTAATATGTTGCCATCCACTTATTAGAGTAAATGTGTTCTGGGTAAAGGGAAATAACCAGAGATTTCAGGTTTCACAGAGAACAGACTGTGAGTCAACTCTAGCTCCTGAGATCAGGAACAGCACATCAGGAAAAGTGGAACTTTGTGTAGTGAGCTGATAAATGAGTTGTAATTGGATTCTATCTCACAGTAAGCCTGGTAGAATACGGAGTCCATCTCCATTTTTAAGTGTATGCTTGAAATAAATACTCTCAACAACTGGGGAATCCCAGCCTGATTTTCTGTCACTGTGGAGAGCCGTATCAATCTGGGTAGGATATCTCCAGACTCTTGACTATGAGAGAGTAATGAGTAACTAACTTATTTAAGCCACTGTTACTTTGGGTTTTTCTCTTACAGTCAAAATGAATCTTAACCAATACATTACTTAAATTCTTTCAATTCATTTTCTAAGTTATTTCTTTACTTATAATCAAAAAACTTAAATAGGACCTATTCAGATTATCTTAGTTCTCAAAAACACCAAGAGTTTGTCTTTATTATTTTTCTCTTATTTTATTTTTAAATTTTAAAAAATTGGCCACACTATGCAGCATGTGAGATCTGTTCACCCATCAGGGATCAAACCTGCTCCCCCTGCATTGGAAGCATGGAGTCTTAATCACAAGTCTGCCAGGGAAACCCTGGCTTTATTGTTTTCATTTTTATATGCCAAGTGTCTGGGATTCAGAAAGGTTAACGATATTGGAAAACATCACAGTAGTATATGTGCAGTAGGGAAGCTCAGCTTTTTAATGCTACAAGCCATTCTCTTGATGCTTATATAGTAGTATTTGGGTCTTTTTCTTTCTTTTTTCTTTTGGCCATGTGGCATGTGGGATCTTAGGCCCTCGACCAGGAAACAAATTCGTGCCTTTTGCCTTGGAAGTGCAGAATATTAACCACTGGATATCCAGGCATGTCCCAGTATTACCTTTTATGTTGAAAGTTCCCTACTTATGGGATCTATTTTCTCTGTGAAATAGAAAATGAAATAATTTGCTCACTATGACAGGGATGGTGCTAGGTTAGTGGAGAGTGATGATGAGTATTTGAAGTAAGAGAGAGAGATATAGAACCTTGAGACACAAAGTATAGCCATAGGTTAAGTAGTTTTGACATTCCCTGGTAGCCTAATAGAAATGCAGATCTTAGCACCTGACCAACTGAATCAAATCTGCATTTTGAAATTTCCCTAGGTGATTTTTTTTGTGTTCATTAAAGTTTGAGATGCCCAAGGACAAGCAGACTGCAGACTTATTGTCAAGCAGCATTAAAAGGCCAGCTGAAATGGAGACTATGCATTTATAGGCTTAAGTTTAGCAAACCTCTCTTGTTGCCTATCCAGAAGTCATTTCATGATTGGGGACAAAACTGACTCCTACTGAAATGGTCAAATCCTTGCTTTCTCTCTTGTTCATGTATCAAGGGTTTATGACCCAAACCTGGCCAATGGAAGCTTATGGGTAATACACTGAGAGAATTTTCAGAGAGACTTTCATCTCATTCATGTGAATGAATAGCATTAAACTCCTACTTTCTTGGTCTGAATATTTTTCTAACTCTCTGTGATCCATGCAACTATAGCAACCATTTTGCAGTCTTGAAGGCATAAGCCCCAAAACCAAGCCAAGATAACAATCTGATGAATTAATGCTAGAAGTACCGTCCCCTTGGATTTCTTGTTATGTGAAATAATAAGTATCTTTATTGTTTAAAGTGTTTTCATTTAGTTTTTCCATTACTTTCAGCTAAGAGTTTCCTGAGTGAAATAAAATGGTTTTGTGGTTTTTCTCTTAAAATCCTTAGAACATTAGATTAAGGTAAAATAAAGCAGATTACCAAATTATTCAGTATGAGTTTTACAGAGTGAGCATGACTGAATAAAATAGTCAAAGGTATAGACAAAATAGCAGTCGGAGATATAGGCAAGTGTTGCCCTGTGCCATAATGTTGGCACTAGATAGGGACAAGCCAACAGCCAGGATGTTGTTGAAGGGATGACCAAAAACATAAGGTCAATATGTGATGAGACTAAAAATTGTCACATTGAGAGAAAGCATTAGAGAGGAAGCTGAAGTCAGAAAAAGAACTTCAGAATTTGAGATTTCAGAGGTGAGACAATTCCTATAGATGCTAGCCATGTAGATGGATGAAATAACATAAATCTGAAGACTGTTGGAGTTCAGGAAGTCAAACAATTATCAAACCAGGTTATCAAGTGAGTCAACCACATGAATACTGAAGACACTTGGAATTATAATAGATCTTGAATGTTAGTTGCTCAGTTGTGTCCAACTCTTTGTGACCCCATGGACTGTAGCCTACCAGTCTCCTTTGTCCATGGAATTCTCCAGGCGAGAATACTGGAGTGGGTAGCCATCTCTTTCTCCAGGGGATCTTCCCCACCCAGAGATCAGGCCTGGGTCTCCCGCGTTTCAGGCAGATTCTTTACATCTGAGCCACCAGGGAAACCCATTATAAAAAGGAGTTTGGGTATATTCTGATTAACTGGTTGCTGGTGATAGTATTCTAAACTTAGGGAATCAAGAGCTTTGACTTTGTATGTGTGTGTGTGTGAGAGGAAACTTTCTCCATGATGTGGATTAGACAAATATCCCCATCTCACCCCTTTCTTTTTGGATTTTGTGCATTACTTGGAGCAGTTAGGAGGCAAATAGAGCTGACTTAATCACAGTTGTATTTCCTTTGCTTTATTGAATCCATTTGGGCATGAGTAGCTATAGTTCATCTTCCATGTCTCAATGAAAAGCAGGGAAAGAGGAGGTGATTAAGTATTTTCCAGGACAATTATTCTTGGTTTATCAGTCAGCTTCCCTGGTAACGCAAATGGTAAAGAATCTACCTCTAAGGTAGGAGACCCAGGCTTGATCCCTGGGTTGGGAAAATCCCCTGCAGAAGGGAATGGCTACCCACTCCAATATTCTTGCCTGGAGGATTCCATGGACAGAAGAGCCTGGCAGGCTACAGTCCATTGGGTCTCAAAGAGTCAGACATGACTGAGCAACTAACACTTTTACACTTTGCTACGTTAGTAAACAATAGCATATGGGAAACAGCATTCATTGCTTGCTGTGATTATCTGCCGCTCTCCTGGTCTCTAGTGGAAACTATTGGACCTCACTGGCACCACTGGGGTCTGTTGGGGTTTTTTTAGACCTTTTTGAGCTTTGTTGGACTCTACTTAGCTCTACTAGTAGGTTTTCAGAGCTCCATTGGATTCTGCTGGGCTAGACTCAGCTCCATGTACATTTTGGTAGTTATTTTTGGGGATATAAAATTGAAGACCAGAGTAAGAGGGCCACATACAAGTCATTCTGTGGTATTTAAAGCTTCTTCTGGATAACATGATGGCAAAGACACATCATTTTAATTCCAGTCAAATTCTTCTGAGCCTTTTTCTCCAGTAGGCCTTAAACTTGACTTATAATACATCAGATTCTTAGCACACCCTTCTTCCCTCCTTGAACCCACACACATCTTTGATGATCCCAGCCCTTCTCAAAATGCATGCCTAAGGAAGTTCAGCACTGCCAGCAAAATTTCCTGTTCATTCCAGAGTAAAACCTGGTGATAGGTTGACTCCTGAATTCCTTCTTAGAAGAGTTACTTGAGAAAACTTGCGAATATAAATCCTTTCTCTGCCCTTTCTACCAATCAGAACCATCTCATCCAGACCTGACAGCCACCTCTTTGAAATGCAAACATTTCATGACTCTAGCTAATTTTCCCCTTGGGAAGATAAGAGCCGAACTTCATATATCACTACCTCCTGTCATAAAGATACAGTAATTTGTTTCTCTTTCAGATAAGCACCAGCTGCTGCTGCTAAGTTGCTTCAATCGGGTCCGACTCTGTGCGACCCCATAGATGGCAGCCCACCAGGCTCCCCTGTCCCTGGGATTCTCCAGGCAAGAACACTGGAGTGGGTTGCCATTTCCTTCTCCAACGCATGAAAGTGAAAAGTGAAGTTGCTCAGTCGTGTCTGACTCTTATTGACCCCCTGCAACACAAACCCAAATGACTTAGTCACAGTAACTGACACCTTTCTTGCTTTTTGTAAGTTTTCCCTTCCCCGGCTATGCTCAATCTCTGTTCCCTCACTTGTCCTTAAAAGCCCCGTTACCTCTGCAAAGTTGAGGCTGGACCCTTTTCTCTATTGCAAGAGCGTATTACTGAATAATAATACTGCTTTAACTGGTGTTTATCTTCAACAGTAACAAATGTCACATTTTTCATATTCCAAAGCACATCAAATGACCAAGCCCAGGGTTTGTAAGGCAAGGAAACACGACAAGGGCAGAGAATAAGCAAGTAGATAAACCAATGATACCATACATAGCTTTTTAATGAGTACTCTAGATTCTAGAATGTGTTCTTCCTATCAGATTTCATGAAAGAAATGCTAAAAACAGTGTTTTGACACAGCAAATATAAATAGAAAAAAATTATAGCTATGTTGCTTTCTTAATTGGTCAGCACAAAATTTCCTCAAGGGAACTAAACCCCCACATTTTTAAAAATGTATAAACTTTAATATCAGAAATATGTTACTTGTTTTCATTCTGAAATGATGAGTAATATTCCAGCATTCTTTAAAAGAAAGCCAATTACATGTACTGCCTCAATACTAAAAATATGTATTTAATAGTGAAAAATAGGAAAAGCCATAACAATTGCTGAAAAGTCGTCTGAAAAGCATCTAAGATCCTTACTTCCTGTAAATTTTGTTAAAAATCTTTCCACCAGATTTCTAGTTTACTTAACAAAAGCAAGGTACACTGTGTGATTGTCACTTAATGTGCCTCCTCAGATCTTTTACAACCAATTTTTTTGGCCACATTAATATAAATAATGGCAACTATTTAAGACAGTAGGGTCTCTAGTGAAATTGTTCAGTCTTGTACATTTCAATTCATTATGCTCCAGCAGACAGCACAAAATGTACTATTTGGATGATATTCACAGCACAGTGTCAAACAACAGTCTCAGAGTATTAAATTCCTCCCAAGTGTGTGTGTTCCCTTATGTTCTGTGATATTTGACTTGAAAGAAAAATAACTCTGCAATGTAGTGACAAATATGCAATGACAGAGGTAATATATCTTCACTTCAAACTCATCTTTCAAATCTTTAGCAATTAATGGGAAGGAGGGCAAAAGGCACAATAACAAGTGGACAGTTCTATTGAAAGATTTGAAAGATTTGCTGTGTTCAAGGCATTAAATGATCATCTGTTAGGTAAGATGATTATCCACATTTTGTGGGTGAGGGAACAGAGAAAAAGAGAAAATTTAATAAAGTATCCTCCCTGCCCTCCATGAACTTGTTGGGTAGTGAAAAGTTCCAGGAATTGATGTTAAACATTTATGTGTTTGTTGATGTTGGTGTTGACCGTGACGCAGTCCTGTGTTCACAACAATATCACACTGAGTGGAGAATAGGGAGAAAAAGAGAAGGAAGATGCCCTTTCAAAATTATTTGAACAAATCGGAGACATAAATGAACATTGCCAAAATACCACTTAAAGAGATGAAAATTTTTCTAAAAATAGCTTGTAGTAAGCTTGGAGAGATTGTTTTATATAAATATGACTAAAGTTTACATGGTCACAGCAAATCAAATAATAAGTCAAAAGATCTAAAGAATTAGATCAGATTTAAAATAAAACTAATGTCAGAAATAACAATATTAACAATAGTAAAAATTACATATTCATTGAGCATTTACTCTGGTGTCAGTCATTCTGCTAGCCTATTTACATAGTCTTTAACTTAAATTTTAATTTTTTGCAGCCTTTTAAAAATTGAAGTATAGTTGATGTAGAATATTATACAAGTTAGAGGTGTACCAAATAGTACACCTGTTTAGTATAATATAGATTCACAATTTTCAAAGGTTATACTTTATTTTAGTTGTTATGAAATATTGGTTATATTCCCTGAACTGTACACTATATCCTGTAACTTATTTTATCCCTAATAAACTTTTTATATATTCTCTTTTAATTCTTAAAACTGGCCTGTGAGTTTTGGTGCTATGATTATCATCATCTCACTAGTGGTGAAAACTAAGACTTGGCATGATCTGGTAACTCTCTCAAGTTTACAAGCTATTACGATAGTGGAACAAAGATTTGGATCAGTCTCCAGAATTTGTATTAGCCTGAATTATCTGCTAGGTACCTTTTTAAGTAGTAAGAAGTAAAAAGTCTCTAGTTACATGACCATAATATCATAATACCATAATACTCTATAGACTACCAAATAAGATACCATGAATTTGGGGTTTTATTTTCTCTGCAGAAGAAATCTTAATTTGTCCCAGGACAGTAATTCTTTATGCTGGACCTTGTAATCCTGGGGGAGAGTAAGGGACATTAAAGAAGAGTGAAGTATAGACAGAGAGAACAGACTGTGGTTGGCTGCCAAGGCTAAGGGATCGAGGGAAGGATTGGGAGTTTGGGATTAGCAGATGGAAACTCTTATGTATAGGATGGATAAACAGCAATGTCCTACTGTATAGCACAGAAAACTATATTCAATATCATGTGATAAACCATAATGGAAAAGAATAAGAAAAAGAATATGCATATATACATATAAATAACTGAGGTTTCCCACGTGGTGTAGTGGTAAAGAACCTGGCTGCTAATGCAGGAGATGCAGAAGATGTGGGCTTGATCTCTAGGTCAGGAAGATTCTCTGGAGAAGGAAAAGGCAACCCATTCCAGTATTCTTAACTGGGGAATCCCATGGACAGAGGAGTCTAGCAGGCTACATTCCATGGAGTCAACTAGGCATGTACGCAGTTGCACATACCATGTGAATAACTGAATCGCTTTGCTGAATAGCAGAAATTAAGACAACAATGTAAATCAGCTACATTTCAATAAATTTTTTTTTAAATTACAATGCTGTATTTGTTTTGCCATACATTGACACAAATCAGCCATAGGTGAACACAATCTCCCATTGCCGAAACCCCCTCCCACCTCCCACCCCACATCCTCTACTTGAATCATCCTGTGCATCAGCCCCATGCATCCTGCATCCTACATTGAACATAGATTGGCGCTTCGTTTCTTACAAGAAAATATACATGTTTCATTGCCATTCTCCCAAACCATCCCACCCTATTTTAAAAATGGGGGTAAAGGAGATGAGATTTTTCTGATGTGATTCTCTAAAAGAGATATGATTCCAGCAAAAACGGGAACAAATCTTATTCTGGAATCTTTCTTGCTAGGAAGAAGCTATTTACAAATATTATTTTGCCTTATTGGGATTCTACTGTTTAGGAGTGAAGCATGACTTCTAGCATATTGTCAATAGGGGGCAAATAACCCTGAGTCCTGGCATTTGGGAAATAAACATGAGGTTGTCCAAACTCCTGGGGTAGCATTCCTGCCACCCCAAGTTCACTGAGCTGAGCATGGGGTGGTGGCAGTTAAGGTGGCATCTCTCCTTATCACTTGCTCAAGAGAACCACGGTGTAACATTAAGTCAGTCAAAGAAAACTACTGGTAAAATAGATAAAAACTAGTTTATGTAGAGAAGTTCTAGACTGAGATTCCTGCTTCCTGGAGAGACACCTCCACCCCGGGGGTGAGTTCAGCAATGCTTTATTGCTAGTGCCCCTCCCCCACTGGATCTACAAAGCTACAGATGCTCTTTGTGCTGGGAAGACTTTCCCAGGATAAGCCCGGTTCCTGGTGCAGTCCTTGGACATTGTCTTCTAACAATCCCAAATAGACTGACCCTGTCAGGAGACAGGACACATCACAGCCTTGATCTCAAGAAAGCCTCCAAAGACTCTCTGGGGGCAACTATAATTACAACTTCAGCAATATTATTTTTGACTTAAACTAGTTGGATTAGATGATCTTTTAAGTCCCCTTAGATGTAACACTTTATGACTAAGCAGTTTATGGGCAGGCCTGGGAACACACCCATCATATTTCTTTGGGAAAAGACATTACAAATCAAAACAAGCTCAATTAATAGACTTCTGGAACACAATTCATTAAAGGCAAGAATAGATGAAGTGGGAGCAAAATGTATAGGCTTTGGAAGAGAACGTATTGTGTCCATATTTGTCAGAGCCTAGGGTCACTTTGTTACTCCAAATGCTGAAGGACACATGGGGCCCATTTGATGGGTCTAAGAATGCCACTGAATACTTTGATGGGATTTGGTGATGATTTTTTTCCCTTCTGAGTTGAACTTCTTAGCTGGTTGTTTTATTGTTTAAATAAATATGCACTCACAAGGAAAGCTATGGAAATAATAGAAACATTAGAAAATCAACTTCATAAGGAAGAACTAAAATATTAAGTATATGAGGTTATGAAGGAACGTTAAAATTTCCTTCTTGAATTTGAACAGATGTTGTGTAGGTAGATATGTAGATAAAACAATGTTGTATTTTGCACAAAAATGAGGACACAACATCAGCAAATTATGAGTATTCTTAAAGGGCAAAATAGAAAATAGTATTACTATCCTTGAAAATCTGAGGACTATGGTGGTGGTTTAGTCTCCAAGTTGTGTTCAACTCCTGTGACACCATGGACTGTAGTCTGCCAGGCTTCTCTGTCCATGGAATTTCCCAGGCAAGAATATTGGAGTGGTTGTCATTTTCCTTCTCTAGGAGATCTCCTCAACCCAGGGACTGAACCAGGGCCACCTGGATTGCAAGGCAGGCAGATTCTTTATTGCCCGAGCAACCAGGGAAACTCTGAGGACTATGGGCTACCTTTATATCTAAGCTTGGTGAATAAGAATATGAGATCAATGGACTAAAAGCTATGAATGAGACAAAATCTGTTTATGAAAAGAGGAGCTTCAAAAGCTGAATAGTTGAAAATTCTTCTTTTAAGCTTTTGAGGAATAAATCTCCTCCTCTTCTTCCTTCTCAAATATTGTAAATCACCAAGGGGTGAGAAGACGACACTGAATTTTAAGAGTGAAGCAAGATAATGCTCGGCATGAGACAGCAATGTCCTGGGATTTGGAAATCATGCATGCTGTTAAAGATTTGGGGATGAGATAGAATAAAAATACCCAGCACTGCCAAAAGAGGACCTAATCCCAGAGACAGACTGCAATAGTAGTAATGTGATGAACTAATGGTAAGAATACACCGAGCCTGGATAAAATAAGTGAGTAAGTTTTAGTCACTCAGTTGAGTCTGACTCTTTGTGACCCCATAGACTTTAGCCTGCCAGTCTCCCCTGTCCATGGAATTCTCCATGCAAGAATGCTGGAGTGGATAGCCATTCCCTTTTTCAGGAGATGTTCCTGAGCCAGGGATCTAACCCAGGTCTCCTGCATTGCAGGCAGATTCTTCACTGTCTAAGCCACCAGGGATACAATATATGGTCAATTCAGTTCAGTTCAGTCACACAGTCGTGTCTGACTCTTTGTGACCCCATGGACTGCAGCACGCCAGGCTTCCCTGTCCATCATCAACTCCCAGAGCTTGCTCAAACTCATGTCCATCGAGTTGGTGATGCCCTCCAACCATCTTATCCTCTGTTATCCCCTTCTCCACCTGCCTTCAATCTTTCCCAGCATCAGGGTCTTTTCTAATGAGTTAGTTCTTCACACAGGTGGCCAAAGTTTTGGAATTTCAGCTTCAACATCAATCTTTCTAATGAATATTCAGGACTGATTTCCTTTAGGATTGACTGGTTTGATCTTGCAGCCAAAGGGACTCTCAAGAGTCTTCTCCAACACCATAGTTCAAAAGGATCAATTCTTCAGTTCTCAGCTTTCTTTATAGTCCAACTCTCACGTTCATACATGACTATTGCAAAAACTATAGGTTTTACTAGACAGATCTTTGTTGGCAAAATAATGTCTCTGCTTTTTAGTATGCTGTCTAGGTTGGTCATAACTTTTCTTCCAAGGAGCACATGTCTTTCAATTTCATGGCTCCAGTCACCATCTACAGTGATTTTGGAGCCCCAAAAATAAATCTGTCACTGTTTCCATTGTTTCCCCATCTATTTGCCATGAAGTGATGGGACCAGATGCCATGACCTTAGTTTTCTGAAAGTTGAGTTTTAAGCCAACTTTTTAACTCTCCTCTTTCACTTTCATCAAGAAGCTATTTAGTTTTTCTTCACTTTCTGCCATAAGGGTGATGTCATCTGCATATCTGAGGCTATTGATATTTCTCCTGGCAATCTGGATTCCAGCTTGTGCTTCCTCCAGCCCAGCATTTCTCATGATGTACTCTGTATATAAGTTAAATAAGTAGGGTGACAATATACAGCCTTGACATATTCCCTCTCCAATTTGGAACCAGTCTGCTGTTCCATGTCCAGTTCTAACTATTGCTTCTTGACTTGCATACTGATTTCTCAAGAAGCAGGTCAGGTGGTCTGGTATTTCTAGATCTTGAAGAATTTTGCACTTTGTTGTGATCCATATAGCCAAAGGCTTTGGCATAGCCAATAAAGCAGAAATAGATGTTTTTCTGGAACTTTCTTGCTTTTTCCATGATGCAGTGGATATTGGTAATTTGAACTCTGGTTCCTCTGCCTTTTCTAAATCCAGTTTGAACATCAGGAAGTTCACAGTTCATGTATTTTTGAAGCCTGGCTTGGAGAATTTTGAGCGTTACTTTGCTAGCCTGTGAGATGAGTGCAATTGTGCGGTAGTTTGAGCATTCTTTGGCATTGCCTTTCTTTGGGATTGGAAAGAAAACTGACCTTTTCCAGTCCTGTGGCCACTGCTGAGTTTTCCAAATTTGCTGGCATATTGAGTGCAGCACATTCACAGCATCATCTTTTAGGATTTGATAGCTCACTGGAATTCCATCACCTCCACTAGCTCTGTACATAGTGATGTTTCCTCAGGTCCAGTTGACTTCACAGTCCAGGATGCCTGGCTCTAGGTGAGTGATCACACCATCATGGTTATCTGGGTTATGAAGATCTTTTTTGTATAGTTCTTCTGTGTATTCTTGTCACCTCTTCTTAATATCTTCTACTTCTGTTAGGTCCACATCATTTCTGCCCTTTATTGTGCCTGTCTTTGCAGGGAATGTTCCCTTGGTATCTATAATTTTCTTGAAGAGATCTCTAGTCTTTCCTATTCTATTGTTTTCCTCTATTTCTTTGTATTGATTGCTGAGGAAGTCTTTCTCATCTCTACTTGCTATTCTCTGGAGCTCTTCATACAGATGGGTATATCTTTCCTTTGGTCCTTTGCCTTTAGGGTCTCCTTTTCACAGCTATTTGTAAGGCCTCCTCAGACAGCCATTCTGCCTTTTTGCATTTCTTTTACTTGAGGGTGGTCTTGATCACTGCCTCCGATACAATATCACAAATCTATTTCCATAGTTCTTATATCTATTAATTATTTATCCAATAAATGGAAGACTGTTTATATCAGGGATTCTAAATTGGGATTCTAAGAGGATGGGGCCATATCCCTGGGGACAGAGTTGATTAGAATCATAAGTCTTTGTCGGATCATTTTTTACTACATACTGTATTTCAGAAATTCTAATATATACTTAGGGTTGTGTTTTATATTTTCTGTTCTCCTTCTCCCAACTCCCACACTAAAGCAGTGATAAGGTCATGTGTTTAGGGTGTAAAAAAGAAATCCTGACAACCAGTGTCCTGCATTATATGAAGAAAGAATGTACATGAGAGGAATACTTGCTGGAAACAAACCAGAAAGAAAAATATCCTTTTCTAAATATAGAACTTTGGCCACCCTGGTATCTCTGTAAAATAAGCTAGTTTCTATACATATACCTTCACCTCTACTTCTTCTTTTTTAATTTAATGTATTACCTTTGACTGCGTGGATCACAACAAACTTAAAGAGATGGGAACATCAGACCACCTTACCTGCCTCTTTCTACACAATAAACTATTTTTAACACTAACCATGAAATTAAGCAAATAACATTAGTGGCCAGAAATGATAATGAAAATTCTGTTATTGCTCTTTATAAATATATTTTACTTATATATAATTACGACCACAAAAACATGAAAAATAGAATAAATACAACCATACTGAAATAAAAAAATTAAGGGCTGATATTTTAAAATTACATTTATTCATGTTTTGAAACAAATACATAAATATGTATAACCACATATTGGTCTGTTACACTAATAAATAAGATTCAGTTCAGTTCAGTTCATTTCAGTTCAGTTGCTCAGTCATGTCCATATTGTGCCTGTTTTTAATTTCTAACTTCCAAAATATTAAAGTGACTTCAGGGAAATGATTTTTCTTTGTGTATTCATTTTCAGTAGAAAGCACAGTCAAATTTGTTCCTACTTGATGGAAGAACAATTTTTATTAATTTTAATTTCAAAGTTTTTCTTTCACATGCAGTAATAATTATATAAATCATGTAGTTCAAAGACAGTTTAAAGAGTTCCCATAGACTAGCACCCATTTTCCCCTATTAACAAATTACTTTATATATTTGTTACAATTAACAAACTAATATTTAAGCATTATTTTTAACTAAAGAACATAATTTATTAAAATTTACTTATTTTTTTAACTAATGTCCTTTGTTAGGAAAAGTTGTAAGCATAAGAATGTTAGGGATACATCCATAAAACTCCCCATTTTACAATACATCCAGGAAGCTGCAAGACTGTCATGTCTGTTTAGATCAGTTTTAGTGGCCTTCAAATTATATATTCACCAAAAATCATAATTTCTGTATATAATTTGGAGAAGTTTGAGGTCTAGTATTATGTATTTATGAGTTTAAATAGTCAATTTGAGTGGGACAGATGGCAGAATAGGAAGACCCTGAGCTTACCTTCTACAGATACACCAAAATTACAATTACTTATAGAAAAACAGGCTATGAGAATGACATGAATACTAGCATAGAAGATTCCCAACTAAAGAGAAAAAAAAAAGAGACACAACAAGATAGGTAGAAGGAGTAGAGATGCATCTAGTCAGGACGCACATTCTGTGGCCAGTGACTCATAAACGGAAAGGATATCACAACTGCAAAGATCTTCCCTAAGGAATAAGGGGTCCAAACTCCATATCAGGCTCCTCAACCCAAGGGTTCTGCACCAGGAAATGAACCCCCAAAAATCAGGCTATGAAAACAAGAGGCCTACATGAGGGTTATAGCAAATAGAAACTCTGCTTTTTTGCCATTAATCAACAAAATTTTAATATTTCTCATTGTTCTATAAAATTATTTCTCATGATTCTATGAGTTGGCTGGGTAATTTTGGCCTCAGCTCAAACTGGAAGATCTAGAGGTTCCCTACAGTCACAAGTCTAGTGGTTAGCTCAATAACCAGGCATCCCTCATCTTCCAGTGGGCTATCCCAGCTCCTCCCCACAGAGTTGATTGCAGAGTTCCCAACAGCAAGAGGCAAGAAGCCCCAAAGCACAAGTACTTTTCAAACCTTTACTTACATCGTGTTTGCTAGCATATAACATGCCAAAGCCACTCACATGGCCAGCTTAAACTTTGAGAACTGCAGAAATGGCCTTCACACCTTTTTTTTTTTTTTCTCTTGAATATAAATTTGTTTTACATTTTTAGTTTTCAATATACAAGGTGGAAACCCATTGTTGTTTAGGAGACCCCCACTCTTACATGCATGTGTGCTAAATTGTGTCTGATTTTTGTGATCCTATGAACCATAGCCTGCCAAGCTTCTCTGTCCATGGGATTCTCCAGGCAAGAATATTGCAGTGCGCTGCCAAGGAAGCATGCAAAAATTTCACACGCTTTGAGTCCTATAACAGAAGAAAGTGGTTAGAGCAACTTTGCTTGAGAGCCTCCCCAGAAGCAAGAGGCAATGGGACAGCCCCTAGGGACTGAGGCACTAGTGGCAGACAGTTTGGGGACCTTGGATTCTTTTTATTTCTTTTGCTAGCCTGAATGCTATGGCTGTTGTCCAATCTTCTTAAATCTACTGAGATTGTTTTGTGATCTCTCACGAAAATATTCCATGTACACTTGAAAAGAATATGTATTCTACTATTTTTGGATGGAATATTCTATACATATAACTATTAAGTTCATCTGGTCTAACTTTCCATTAAGGCCAATGTATCCTTTTTGATTTTCTGTCTAGATTATCTGTCTACTAATGTAAGTGAGGTGGTAAAATTTCTTACTGTTGTATTTCTGTCAATTTCTTCCTTTCTGTCTGTTAATAAGATTTTAATAATAAAAATCTCTTGCATTTTTATACATAAATAATGAGCCATCTGAAAAAATCAAGAAAACAATTCCCTTTACAATTGCATAAAAATATAAAATACCTGAGAATAAATCTAACCAAAGCATTGCAGCATTATATAGCAAAGTTATGAAAACAACATGTGTCTACTGATAAATGAATGGATAAAGATGTGATGTATATATATAGTGGAATGTTGAGGTGAGGTAAAGTCGCTCAGTCGCGTCCGACTCTTTGCGACCCCATGGACTGTAGCCTACCAGGCTCTTCCATCCATGGAATTTTCGAGGCAAGAGTACTGGAGTGGGTTGCCATTTCCTTCTCCAGAGGATCTTCGTGACCCAGGGATCATACCCAGGTCTCCTGCATTGTAGGCAGATGCTTTACCGTCTGAGCTACCAGGGAACTCAGCCATAAAAATGGAATTTACAACAACATGGATGGAAGAAGGGGGCATTATGCTAAGTCACACAAAGAAAGACAAATTACCACATTTTATCATTTATATATAGACTCTAATACAGAAAACAAATGGGTAAATAAAGCAAAATGAAAATAGATTCATAGACACAGAGGAAATACAGGTGGTTACCAGAGGGGGAGGGTGTGGATATGGGCAAAACAGGTGAGTAGAATTAAGCAGTACAAACGTCTAGTCATAAAATAAATGTCATGGTGAAGTAATATACAGCATTAGCATTATGGCCAGTAATACTGGAATAACTTTGTATGTTTAATCATTATGCTGTATGTGTGAATTTAGCATAATATTGTACATAATATTTTTGGCATCTCCAAAATCACTGCAGATGGTGACTGCAGCCATGAAATTAAAAGATGCTTACTCCTTGGAAGGAAAGTTATGACCAGCCTAGACAGCATATTAAAAAGCAGAGACATTATTTTGCCAACAAAGGTCCGTCTAGTCAAAGATATGGTTTTTGCAGTAGTCATGTATGGATGTGAGAGTTGGACTATAAAAAGAGGTGAGCCCTAAAGAACTGATGCTTTTGAACTGTAGTGTTGGAGAAGACTCTTGAGAGTCCCTTGGACTGCAAGGAGATCCAACCAGTCCATCCTAAAGGAGATCAGTCCAGAGTGTTCATTGGAAAGACTGATGTTGAAGGTGAAATTCCAATACTTTGGCCACCTGATGTGAAGAGCTGACTCATCTGAAAAGACCCTGATGCTGGGAAAGATTGGAGGCAGGAGGAGAAGGGGATGACAGAGGATGAGATGGTTGGAGGGCATCACCGACTCAATGGACATTAGTTTGAGTACACCCCTGGAGTTTGTGATGGACAGGGAGGACTAGCATGGTGCAGTCCATGAGGCTGCAAAGAGTTGGACATGACTGAGTGACTGAACTGAACTGAACTGAACTGATTGTACACAAACTTTATTTCAATTAAAAAGAAATTTGAAATGAACAATGACACCACAGTGATTGTAAAATGAAAGAAACATGTTTTCATTTCTTAGTCTTGAAATGAATATATGACATCAAGTATGCATATTTGGGAGCTGATGGTTAAATTGGAATTTCTTCAAATTATGTAAAACATGGGGTTGCAAAGAGTCGGACATGACTGAGCGACTTTCACTTTCACTTTTCAAAACAATACTTATTAAAAAGATAAGCAATACAAATGTGTCAATTTTTACCTTCCTTATTCAACAATAAAAAGGACATTTTTAAAATTTAGAACTTAGAGCAATAAAAAACATTTTTTCCCCTAAGAAAGAGTATTGTGTATCTTACGTTGTTTAGAGTTGCTAGCCAAAACAGACATTTAATTGACTTTAGTAGTATCTTTAAATCTACAGACAATCCCCTTTCCTGTCTTCCACTATGCCTCTCTGATCATCCACGGCTCTACACTTGGTCTATCACTGGGTATGTCAGTCCTTATAGCACCTTATATACAAATCTTAGCTTCTTTCAACTGTTTTCTTAGGACATCCATTTACTCCAATCCAAGAAAGCATTTTCCTCCCTTTTACTTTAGTATAATAGACAAATAAAATTGTAACATATTTGAAATGTACAATGCTATGATTTAATATACATATAATCCCATTAGGTTAGTTAATCCATCCATAATCTCGTATATTTATCTTATTTTGTGGTTTGTGAGAACGTTTAAGTTCTACCCTCTTAGCAAACTTCAGTTATACAGAAACAGTTATTAACTATAGTCGTCATATTTTACATTAGATCCTCAGAGCTTTTTCATCTTATAGCTTAGAATTTGTACTTTTTATTAACTTTGCCCTATTTCCCCCACCCCTCCTAACTCCTGGCAGTCACTCTTCTGTTTCAATGAATTCACACTATTTTTTTAGATTCCTTATATAACTGATAGTATGGGGTATTTGCCTTTTTCTACATGTCTTGTTTCACTTAATATAACAGTCTTCAGGTTTATCCATGCCATTGCAAATGATAGGATTTTCCTCTTTTTTAAGGCTGAATAAAATTCCACTATCAAATTTTAGCTGTACTGATGACGTGATGTATTAAGGGCAGGCGTGCACAGTTTGATTTCCTGTTGGTGCCAAGGCTTCATTGCCCCATATACCCATCTTTTATCCTTTCTCAGAAGCAACAAACAAATTCCTATCTCGCTTCGTTACTGCATGCATGGCAATGCCCCTCACCACCACCCATCCCCTCCACTGCCAAGATTATTACTGATTGTTTTAACAAATGGGTGTCTCTCCATCAACGAATTCTACTAGGGGCTGACAAGAAAATGTCATTTTATCTATTTTGGTACATAAGTGATCAGATTATATATAATTTTTTTCAAAGAGTAGTTCATTTTTTCCCAAAGAATTTTAGTTTTGAGAATATAATGTATTGGTAGTCATCATTAGTCAAGCTCATGACTTGTAGCTAGAAAAGCATAAACAATAGGAAGCAAATTGGTTTCTCATTTTTAAAAAGACTGATTGGAAGCCTAATTTCACAGCATGTCCCAGGTGCTTAAAAACTGTTACACTTGAGGTTTTGTCATTGATTAAATCCTTTTATTAACATTTTGAGGAAAATAAAGGAATGGCAAAAAATCTTTTATATATACATTTGTTTGCATATTTTAAAGCAATTATTAATAAATGCTTGGCTCTTTTTCCTTTAACCAGATTGCATAAATTTTATGTGAAACTTTCCCTCATATTATTGCTTCTAAAACTTTAATAATGCCTCTTGCTTTTTCTAACCTTTCTCCATTTAGCATTCTTTGTAGTTATTTGATTAGCTGTGACAAAATGGTAAACCTATACACAAATAGTTTAAATATTTTTACTGCTTGTAACATTTAATAACTATATTTTTATTTTAACTGCATTAATTTAGTGAATTATAATTTGATATAAGTATATTAATTGTCTTCCATGCTAACATTTTGGTTATTTCCTATATACAACCCAATTCCTGCTTTCACTGGAAGCTGAACAGGGTTTTTCTATTTTTGTTTTTATTTTTATTGTTCCCCAAGGCTTTCTTCCTTGTGTTTTTCTTGGGTAGGCAACATCTTGCCATGAAATATTTGAGCCATGACTAAAGTAAACCCACATGCTACTTGTTAAGTGAGTTTTTTTTTTTTTAATGAAGTATTTGGTTAACATGTAGCAAAGAGGATTTCTAATACAGTGCTCCACAGCCCAATATCTAGAATTATCATAGAGAAATATAATTCTAGAAACATATTTTATATTTATTATTTGATTTATCACATAGTGGATCTCAGGAGTTGGTGGTAACAGCCAATGAAACACTACACTTTAGGAAGAAGGTAAATAATATTATTTGAATGCATTTGCTAGTTTTGTGTTTTACATAAAATATTTTATTTTATTCTTTCAACTTTCATAAGTAATGAGGATGTTGTTGTTTATAGATGTTCAAAATCTTTGCCCAGGTCATATTAATAAGTGGTAACACTCCTTTCCCCAACTGCTCAAATTGATTCTTTTCTGATTTTTGCAGAACCCATGAATGACTAAAAATCATGAAGCACTATGCTTTAGAAAGAAGGGAAGCATTTTTTGAATGCATTTACTAGTTTTTTATTTTGTATAAAATATTTTATGATTAAAAATTTCAATACAGTTACAACAGGGGACTAAACTCAGGCCCATCTGAATGCAGAACCACAGATGCCTGCAGTGGTTACACTCTCATGAAGCTGGCCCTGCTTGTGAACTTTGAGACGTGGCACTAAAAGGCGAAATGGTTGACTTTCTCAAGGAAAAGTTGAGACTGACGTATGAATGCAGAAGCTAGGGCACTGAGAAGGTTGTGGGAACACTAGCTCACCAGCTTTAGTAATGTGCAGAATCCAGGGAAACATTTAGACATAAGCAGCTTAGAAGTCAAGAGTTCAATACACTTCATTTAAATCTAAAAAAAAACAAGAACTAAATGCACATTTGAGTTACACCTGTATTAGGACAATCTTTGGCTACATTGTCTTTTGGAATCGCTTTAACACCTTTGCAATTCATATTGAGTCTTTGCCACATTTGCTATTCATCTTCTCCATCTTGTATTAATATTATCTTATGTCAGGCTCCCATACATAGCAAGGTACCATAGTTTAGGTGGCTTTAAGATTGTGTTCACCTATGGCTGATTCGTGTCAATGTATGGCAAAACAAATACAGTATTGTAATTAAAAAAATAAATAAATTTAATTAAAAAAATAAATAATAGAAATTCAATTCTCACATTTCTAGAGGCTGAAATGTCTGATATTAAGGTGTTGGTTAACCCTAGTTCCTGATGAAAACTCTATTCCTGCTTTATAGATGGCTACCTTCTTGCTATATCATCATATGATCTTTCCTTTGTACATACAGATGGGAAGAGATACAGAGAGGTAGAAGTAGAGAGAGGGGCACTTTTCTTCTTTTTACAAAGTCATCAATTCTATCCTGTTAAGATCTAATCCTCATGACTCATTTAATCTTAATTACCCCCTGAAAGCCTTATGGAATGAAGCAGGGCAAAGCTAATAGAGTTTTGCCAAGAGAACACACTGGTCATAGCAAACACCCTCTTCCAAAAACACAAAAGAAGACTCAACACATGGACATCACAAGATGGTCAATGTCGAAATCAGATTGATTATATTCTTTGCAGCCAAAGATGGAGAAGCTCTATACAGTCAGCAAAAACAAGACTGGGAACTGACTGTGGCTCAGATCATGAGCTTCTTTTTGCCAAACTCAGACTTAAACTGAAGAAAGTAGGGAAAACCACTAGACCATTCAGGTATGACCTAAATCAAATCCCTTATTATTATACAGTGGAAGTGAGAAATAGATTTAAGGGACTAGATCTGATAGACAGAGTGCCTGATGAACTATGAACTAAGGTTTGTGCCATTGTACAGGAGACAGGGATCAAGACCATTCCCAAGGAAATGAAATGCAAGAAAGGCAAAATGGCTGTCTGGGGAAGCCTTAAAAATAGCTGTGAAAAGAAGCGAAGTGAAAAGCAAAGGAGAAAAGGAAAGATATAAACATCTGAATGCAGAGTTCCAAAGAACAGCAAGAAGAGATAAGAAAGCCTACTTCAGCAATCAATGCAAAGCTATAGAGGAAAAAAACAGAATGGGAAAGACTAGAGATCTCTTCATGAAATTTACAGATACCAAGGGAACATTTCGTGCAAAGATGGGCTCGATAAAGGACAGAAATGGTCTGGACCTAACAGAAGCAGAAGATATTAAGAAGAGGTGGCAAGAATACACAGAAGAACTGTACAAGAAAGATCTTCATGACCAAGATAATCATGATGGTGTGATCACTCACCTAGAGCCAGACATTCTGGAATGTGAAGTCAAGTGGGCCTTAGAAATCATCAGTACGAAGAAAGCTAGTGGAGGTGATAGCATTCCAGTTGAGCTATTTCAAATCCTGAAAGATGATGCTGTGAAAGTGCTGCACTCAATATGCCAGCAAATTTGGAAGACTCAGCAGTGGCCACAGGACTGGAAAAAGGTCAGTTTTCATTCCAATTCCAAAGAAAAGCAATGCCAAAGAATGCTCAAACTACTGCACAATTGCACTCATCTCACATGCTGCTAAAGTAATGCTCAAAATCCTCCAAGCCAGGCTTCAGCAATACGTGAACTGTGAACTTCCAGATGTTCAAGCTGGTTTTAGAAAAGGCAGAGGAACCAGAGATCAAACTGCCAACATCCGCTGGATCATTGAAAAGCAAGAGAGTTCCAGAAAAACATCTATTTCTGCTTTATTGACTATGCCAAAGCCTTTGACTGTGTGGATCACAATAAACTGTGGAAAATTCTTCAAGAGATGGGAATACCAGACAACCTGACTTGCCTCTTGAGAAATCTGTATGCAGGTCAGGAAGCAGTAGAAAGAACTGGACATGAAACAACAGACTGGTTTCAAATAGGAAAATGAGTACGTCAAGGCTGCATATTGTCACTCTGTTTAACTTATATGCAGAGTACATCATGAGAAATGCTGGGCTAGAAGAAGCACAAGCTGGAATCCAGATTGCCAGGAGAAATATCAATAACCTCAGATATGCAGATGACACCACCCTTATGGCAGAAAGTGAAGAAGAGCTAAAAAGCCTCTTGATGAAAGTGAAGGAGGAGAGTGAAAATGTTGGCTTAAAGCTCAACATTCAGAAAATGAAGATCATGGCATCTGGTCCCAACACTTCATGGGAAATAGATGGGGAAACAGTGGAAACAGTGTTAGATTTTATTTTTGGGGGCTCCAAAACCGCTGCAGATGGTGACTACAGCCATGAAATTAAAAAAACACTTACTCCTTGGAAGAAAAGTTATGACCAACCTAGATAGCGTATTGAAGAGCAGAGACATTACTTTGCCGACTAAGGTCCGTCTAGTCAAGGCTATGGTTTTTCCAGTGGTCATGTATGGATGTGAGAGTTGGACTGTGAAGAAAGCTGAGTGCTGAAGAATTGATGCTTTTGAACTGTGGTGTTGGAGAAGACTCTTGAGAGTCCCTTGGACTGCAAGGAGGTCCATCCAGTCCATTCTAAAGGAGATCAGCTCTGGGTGTTCTTTGGAGATGCTAAAGCTGAAACGCCAATACTTTGGCCACCTCATGTGAAAAGCTGACTCATTGGAAAAGACTCTGATGCTGGCAGGGGCGGATTGGGGGCTGGAGGAAAAGGGGACGACAGAGGATGAGATGGCTGAATGGGATCACTGACTCGATGGACATGAGTTTGAGTGAACTCTGGGAGTTGGTGATGGACAGGGAGGCCTGGCATGCTGCGATTCATGGAGTCGCAAAGAGTCGGACATGACTGAGTGACTGAACTGAACTGCTAAAAAGCCTTATCACCAAATATGATTTTATTGGAGGGATGGTGCCAATATTTTTTGGCAGGGGACCAAATTCAGTCTATAGCAAGTTTAAATTTTAAAATTCCAAGTGATAGATTTCTTATTTAATCATATTCACCTTGATTTATTTGGCCCATCTTTCTAACTGGCTAGCACACTTTGGGCTTTTATTTCATAGAGTAGACACTCTTCTCATGCCCCTACACTTTTTAGGAAACCTTATCTTCACGTGGAAAAATTGATGGACTCCAAAATTTGTCCCCTCCACCAACCCTAATCTGTGAGGATGGTAACAGGAATAAAGTGTCATTTCATTTGTCTAGATTTACCTCATTGAAAGGCAATTTGGACTATAATAGTGATATCTTCCTGTATCAGAATAATTGTCTATACCGCAGAGGAACTGACTCTACTTCATCTATTGTAAGGAGTTGACACTGGAAATCTGCTGTTCAGTTCTTGATGCTACACTTAGAGGGACACTGATTCACTTCTGGCCAATAGGGACGGTTAGTGGTTTTAGGAGCATGATCGATGAGGAATAGTTGAAATTCCTAGGAGAAAAGAAGATGTGGTGGACATGTTTAAAGTCCTAGCATATGAAAGAGGAATTAGGCTCATCCCAAGTGCCTTCAGAAGTCAGAGCTAGTATTAATGGATAGATATGAGAGAAAGGTAAATTAGTTTCTGAGGAAGAACCTTTAAACAACCAGAGCTGCGCAGAAGGGGTCAGGGGGCAATTCCTCTGAATCATTAAATAGGAAGCTTTTCTTCACTGATAATATTCAATCAGGGGAAGAATATTTTATACCAGGGTCATTGTCCAAGACTGAATTTGTCCTGAAAGTGAAAGTGAAGTTGCTCAGTCGTGTCCGACTTTTTGTGTCCCCATCGACTGTAGCCTACCAGGCTCCTCTATCCATGGGATTTTCCAGGCAATAGTACTGGAGTTGATTTCCATTTCCTTCTTCAGGGGATATTCCCGACCCAGGGATCGAATCCAGGTCTCCCACATTGTAGACAGACACTTTACCATTTGAGACACCAGGGAGCCCTAGGGCAGGGGACTTGTGTTTTAATAGTAGGGAATGGTTCTTGAATTGTGAAGCACCCTCTGGTGCTCTCAGGAGGCTGGTTTTCTGTTATAAAGTGCTATGTCAGGACTTCCCTGGTGGTTCAGTGGTTAAGACTTCCCCTTTCAATGAAAGGGGTGTGGGTTCGATCCCTGGTTGGGGAGTTAGGATCCCACATACCCTTTGGCCAAAACACAAAACATAAGCAATATTGTAAAAAAATCAATAAAGACTTTAAAAAATGGTTCACATAAAAATATTTTAAAAATAAAGTGTTGTTTCAAGGAATGAATACTGTCTGTATCAATCTTCTAGGTATGACATAATAAAGTATTTAAAACTAGATGGTATCAAACAACAGAAATTGTTGTCTCAAATTTCTACAGGTTAGAAGTTCAAAATCCAGATGGTGGCAAGGACAGACTCCTTCTGAAATCTATAGGGGAAAAAAAATCTTTCCTTGACTCTTCCTAGTTTCTGAATGCCATCAATCCTTGGCATTCTTTGGCTTGCAGTTTCATTGCTTCGGTCTTTACCTCTGTTGTCACACGACATTCCTTGTCTCCTAGTGATACCAGTCATGTTTGATTAGGGCTCATTCTAATGATATCAACTTAACATCTACTAAGACCTTCTTTCTAGATAATGTCATGTTGACTGGTACCAGGGCTTATAACTTCAACATATTCTTTTGGAGGACATATTTTAACCCTTAACAGCATCCCCAGGAGGCTGGTGCATTGCACTTTCATACTGGCTTTGTCCCTACCATGCTCAATCATCTAAGCAATTCAGTTTACCTCTTGGCACTTCAGTTATGCTTCTGTAAAATGAGAGCAATAATTTTCTCTAGAAAGCCCAGAGTCTGATGTGACTACGTAAAGTGTTGAAACATGGACATGTGTTCTCAGAAACCCTCATATATAGACATGTTTATTTTAACCCTCTTATTATATGTGCATCTCTAAATGGTAACTTTTTTTCCCTTGAGCATAATTAAGGAAAGCAGTGCTTAATCTCTAACAGATATAAAAATATCAAGAACACTAACTATAAAAGGCCAACAGGCAGGGTCTGCAATAAGAACATGAGAAACAGCACAGCTTTATTTCATTTTGGAGGAATCTGAGGAAATGAACTAACTTAGTCAATACAATCTTCCCAGTCCACATAAGGAAGAGGAAAACATGAGACCTGTTTTGGGAATTTATTCTAAAATTTATGATCTAATGTTTTTCACCATGACAGTCACTTTGTTCCCACAACATCCTATTCAAAGACTTTCTGGTGACCTAAATCTGTCGTTTACTTATAAAAGTCCATATTTTCCATTCTGTCCTTGATTTCCAGCTATTCCTTGCACTCATTGTTGACTATCATAAGTGAAAATTAGGAGAGGTGGCAACATGCTTGCAAACAAAGGGGCATAATGGTCTAGCATTTGAGGAAGGATTTAAAAGAAGTCTGAAACCAAGCAAATTGGAAGAATGTGTTCTCGGTAGCTTAAAGTAATGGATATGAACTGAAAATGGCAAAATAATCTTGAGAAAAGAGCAAAGTTAAAGTACTCATACTTCCTGGTTTGAAAACTTATTACAAAGCTACAGTAATCAAGACAGTGTGGTACTGGCATAAGGGTAGATATATAGATCAATGGAATAGATTTAAGAGTCCAGAAGTAAACTGTTACATTAATGACCCATTTATTTTTAACAAATGTACTAAGATAATTCACTGGAAGAAATAACAATCTTTTTAACAAATGACACTTGGACAATGAAATATTCACATGTGAAAGAGCGAAATTGGGGCATCTACCTCACATCATATACAAAAATGAACTCAAAATATTCATAGACAAACATAGGAACTACATCTAGAAAACTCTTAGAGGATAACATAGGAGTAAACCTTCATGACATTAATTTTAGACAGTGGTTTCTTTGATATCACATCAAAAGCAAAGATATAAAAGAAAATAACAGTTAAATTGGACTTGGTCAAAATTAAAAGTTTGTCCTGCAAATGATATAATCAAGAAAAAAAAACCCTACAGAATGGGAGAAGATACAGAATGCAAATCATATTCTGTATCTAGAATATATAAAGAACACTGACAACCCAATACTATAAGGACAGATAACTCAATTAAAAAGTGGGCAAAGGATATTTAATAGACCTTTATCCTAAGGAAATATATAAATGGCCAATGTGTACATGAGAAAATATGCAACATCGCTAGTCAGTAGGGAAATGCCAATCAAAACTACAATGAAAAACCTACATATTGTAATGAAAAAGATGGATAATCAAGCTTAGTGGGATGAGTGTGTTGGAGATATCTCTAAGCCCTGATGGTCCAGGATAATTTCATCAGGCATGAGATCTTAAGCCAGAGAAAGACATATGGAAACAGAGGCAAAAGTTCTAGCCAGCCTGCAGAGGCCAATGCAAATACCCAGAGCATGAATCACTGATCAGACACTTTCCACATGCTTTGTGGCCCAGTGAGGGGCCAGGGTCTCAGAAACCAGAGCACTCATAGCCAGCTGATGGAGATGATGGTGCATTTACAGTAGATCATTGAAGAGCATGACATACAGCTGATACCCAAGCACTTGCAACAGAACCAGACAAAGGAACAATCAGGCCAGTCAGGAGCAGGAATCTCTCCTGGACCACTTAATCTGTCAACTGGTCTACCTCCTACAGTCTGGGGCCATGAGTGGCCTGGAGCTCCAACAAACTGTCTTGTCCTTCCCAGGACTCTAGGACTGATGTCAGAGTTGGGCAGTGAGCCCATCATCCAGGTAGCCCAACCTCCTAGCTCATCAACTGAGAGATTTTGAAGCTTCATTTGTCAGCCTTGACCTATCCAACCATAAGATTGACATCTCTGCCTTGTACCACTCCAGCTTCTAGGATGACAAGAGCTGCCATGGAGACATATACCAGGAGGACAAGAATACTTTGGGCTTCATTAACCTTGGACTGATAAAGCATAAGCTGTGTGTTGATCTGATGACTGAAATCTTAAGTCAGAGTGATGTAAACTGCATTGAGGAGATCCTACTGCAAGATCCCAATTAGAGAGGACAATCATCTCTGAGGAAGAAGTTACCCTATTCCTGACCTACTACTGCAAGGAAGGTGCCCACCTTGATCCAGAAAACTTGGTTTTTCAAAACGGTTGTCGCTCTGTCTTTTCCATGCTGACCACTGTTTTGTGTGATCCAATTAAGGCCTTTCTGACTCCTCATTCCTTTCTATGGTGGTTTCCTCTTCAGTTTCCAGCTGTGTGTGAAAGTTGAGCTAATGCTTGTCCACTAATGTGAATATCCATGCTTTCCAGCTCATTTTGTACAAGTTGGAGAAAGCTCTGCTTGAGGTTATACTTATGGAGAATAAGCATAATTAATCCCCAGAATCCTCTGGATGATTCTACTCCCAGACTCACTGAAGGAATACCTGGAATTTGCCAAGAGATACAACCTACATGTCATCATAGATGAGATTTACATGCTGTCTGTGTTGGATGAACATGAAAATGTTCTGGGCATGGGAAGTTTGTCTGACCTCAACACCCATGCGATCAATCAGTCAGCACCAATAAGGATTTCAGCATCTCTTGCTTTGGTTTAGGTGCTCTGTATACCCACAACAAGGAGGTGGGCTCTGCCATGAGCTCTGCAGCATTTCTGGCATCACCCAGGACAAGCCATGTTGGCTGCTCCAGCACAGAAAACAGACTGAAAAAGTGTATCTGCTCACCAACTCTCACAGGTGCATTATCAACAGCTGAAGGTTTTGAAGATCCCCTTTCTCAACTGTGGCTCTGGCCTCTATGTCTGAGTCAACTTGGAGCACATCCTGGACCTGTATGCATGTGAGGAAGAGCTGCTCCTCCATTGCTATTTCCTGAACAGCAAGCTGATGTCCCGTGGTGAAACCCTACAAGTATAAGGTGCCTAGAATTTTCCACCTAATCATGGTGGATAAACTCATCTGCTAAAACACAACACTGCAACAGTTCTATCAGGTGCTTCTATGGAGTAGAAGCAGGATTTGATAGTGAAGCAGCTGGAGGATGTGCATAGGGAGTGAGTAAGCTCTCTTCCTCCCAGTCACTCCAGCCAATCACATGCTCAGAGAGGCTTGCTATCAGCCTCTGGTCTAGAACACTGGGGCACTGAGCTGAAC
This sequence comes from Nanger dama, assembly GCA_917880005.1. Taxonomy (NCBI): domain Eukaryota; kingdom Metazoa; phylum Chordata; class Mammalia; order Artiodactyla; family Bovidae; genus Nanger; species Nanger dama. The sequence continues at coordinate 4,682,011 of CAKJTW010000040.1, forward strand.
TGGTGCTGTGGCTGAGCAAACAATGGGCTCCTCCAGGAAGTGGCTCACGTGACTCAGTCATCAACCTCCTTCAACTGAGCATCTTTCATTTTTGGAAGCTTTGCATCCTTTCATTATTTGCTAGCTATTGCATGTGCAAAACATTTTTATGGGGTTGGAATGGGAAAGCCTACAGGAATACAGAGAACTCCTTGGGGCTCTGTTTAGTTGGATTTATTTTTGTCTTTGATGTTTTCTAAATTCCATATTCTTTTGAATTCCAGGCCTGTTCTTTTTCTTGTTGATATTTTTCATAATAACCTTTGGAAGTTAGATTAATTTTTGTCCTTTTAAAAATTCTAAGGGAGGTTACATGTGATGAATACTGTCAGGGGCTGGCCAGAAAGGAAGGGAAAAAGTGACCCCTAACTTATGGAACATATTCCAGGCATTAGAGGCACTGTCCCATAGGATCCTGACAAGATCACACTGTCCTTGCCCATGAGTGATTGAATGGCAGGGTGGAGGCAGAATTCCAGAAGTTCCTACTTCTTTTTCAAAATGAATCTCTTGTGACAAGCCTGGGGTCTTTCATTTCCATCTCTGGTGTTTTTCAGCTGTTTTAATCATACCACTTGAGTTTCTCTGCAAAACTTTTGCATATCTGAGATTTAGTATCAACACTGCTGCTATGAAATGAGTTGGACAGGGACCACCACCATTTTATAGATGATAATAGGGCTTTTAGAAACACCTGGTGGCTTTGGTCAGTCATTTGGGTTTGTGCTTATCCTCCCTTTTGGGTCTAGGTTTGGGGGTTCTTGTTCTTCAGTAATAATGTTCTTTTATAAAAAAAACAAAACTAAAAAAAGAAGTGTACCAACAAATCCTGATTCTTAAGTTTTTTTTTTTTTAAATACCAGATAGTGTTTTTAGAAATTGACTACAGCTAATAAAAAGAGAAAGGGAATTCACTGGAAAGATGAGGGAGCTACTGTGACCAGACATGCTCTTCTTAGGGCCTCTGAAATAGCAGCTAATGGACAGTCTTATCAGGATGCTGTCCCTAAGATGGGAGGGATGATACCTTCCACGGAAGATATAGACTGTTTCTGTCTCCTGTTCCACAGATTTGAATAATAGAGTTGGGGGTAGGGGGAGAAAACTGTCACATCTACAAGTATGGAATCTCCCTCCATTCTTTAGGTCTTTAATTTCTCTCAATAAGGCTTTGCTAGTTTTTGGCATAAAAGTCTTATACATATTTTGTTAAATGTATCACTCTGTTATGCTTTTCATGTTATTTTAAATGTCTTATTAATTAATTCATCTTCTAATCATTTGTATACTGAAATAACTGATGTCTATAAAATGAATCTTGCACCTACCAAGAACTTTGATGACTCTGAGGTTTTACCATGGTGTTTTGTTTTGTGCCCATGTTCAGTTGTCTCCAGCTCTTCATGACCCCATGGACTGTAGCCCACTAGATTCCCTCTATTCATGCAATTTCCCTGCAAGAATATTGGAGTGGGTTGCCATTTACTCTCCAGGGGGTCTACCCAACCCTGGAGTTGAACCCATGTCTCTTGCATCTCCTGCCTTGACAGGCAGTTTATTTTACACTGTGCCACCTGGGGGACTTGAGGTTTTACCCTACTTGCAAACTCATAGATTCCATGGATGTTGACAGAAGGCATGAGAAGCTTGGATCACAGACAAATGACAACTTACTAACCACAGTAATAGCAGTAATCAGAGTATTAATTTTTGCTTAGGTTCCCCAAGCCTTGCTTCCTACAGGGCAAAGTGAGGAGGACCAAGGGATGCCTGCATGTACAATGGGGTGGGTTGCAGGAGAGGGAACCAACATTTAGGGAACCTGATTCTTTTGTAATGGCCAGTAAGCCTGCCTAAAATTTGGCCCTGAGGAAGGCATTATTTTTACTATACTGAAAATTTGTATTAATAATTTTAGTTCAACGATCCTTGCTTTACAGATAAGGATTCTGAGTCCAGGGAGGAAAATCAAGCTTTACATCCATTTCTTTTCTCCTTACCCCCATGGAAGGAAATGGCACCACACTCCAGTATTCTTGCCTGGAGAATCCCGTGGACAGAGGAATCTGGTGGGCTACAGTCCACAGGGTCGCAAAGAGTCAGACACGACTGAGCGACTTCACTTTCACTTTATCCCCATTGGGCTTATTCTTGGTCAATGATTACCTCTTGTCTAGATTATTGTCACAGATTCCCATATTCATACCAATGTTCCTAAAGTTCTCCTTTGATTATTTAATTACTTAGTTAAAATGTTAATAATTCTTTAAATAATGCATGTTGAACATTCCTTACTTTTCACCTACGTTCCAGGCTCTGAAGTAAACATGACGGAGAGAGTTGTGCTGTTCACACTGCATGAAGTTTCTTTTTCACCTTCTAGTAGGGGAGACAGAGAAAGTAAAACAACAACAAAATGCATGTGTCCTGTCTGAGAAGGAAACATGACTGTTAAGAAAGCCAAAGAAAATCATAAAAGTACAGAGTGGTGGTATGGAAAGTGCTATTTTTGATCCATCCTTGTTTGAGGAGCACAGTGAATAGGTACAACAGTGAAGTAAGGGACCCTGTTAAGAAAAGATCCCAGGAGAAAACACAGCAGTAATGATGCGCTAAACAGCAAGTGCAAAGGCCGTAAGGCAGGAGAACTTTGATATATTTGAAGAGCCAGAAATGGCAACCCACTCCAGTATTCTTGCTTGGAGAATCCTGTGGACAAAGGAGCCTGGTAGACTACAGTCCACAGGGTTGCAGAGTTGGACACGACTGAGTGACTTCACTTTTCTAGTGTGGCTGGAACAGAGGAAATCTGGTAAGAGATAAAGACAGAAAATACACAGAATGGCCAGGTCATTAGAGTCCCCTATCCAAACCTGATGTTTCCTCAAATTTTAGTGAACAAACTTCAGACTGCTTAACTGAGTAACCAAGGCTCCCCACTAATCTTTTTCAACCTTTTCCAACTTTACTTTAATAGTCCTCTTATATGAATACTTCATATCAGCCCAACAGTCTTCATCAGACCCCAAATTACTTCTCATGGGTCTGCTACTAGAATGACTTTCCGTATGCAACCTCTGACTGTTGAAATTGGCAGGATCTTCAAGGTCTAGTTCCAAAATCCTGCTTGTCAGTTCCGTGTATGAAGTTGTATCTGCACATTAGACTTTACATTTCTGTGTGTGTGTTTTGTTGTTTCTATGGTGCATTTTGGGTTCCTAGAGACTTGAATGTAGCACCTTTTATCCCATTTATATCTAGTGTGGAGCCTTATAGATATTAAAATATGATATAAAGGTTATTTGAGGAAAGTACCATGTGTTTACAATTTTGGAAGAAAAAAGCTCTCTAAATTGCATCCTCTCATCTGAAGAGTAAAATAGGGAAGTGATAGAAACATACATTATAATTTATTTCTATATAGTTATCTGATATTGAGTAAATACTTATATGAATGATAAAGTGTCATAGAAGAATGGTCTAGGTTTTTCCAAGTGTGTAAATTCTCACAACTCTTTGAGACCCCACGTGGAACACTCCAGGCAAGGATACTGGAGTGGGTTACCATTTCTTTCTCCAGGGGATCTTCTCAATCTAGGGATCAAACTAATGTCTCCTGCATTGGAAAGTGGATTCTTTAGTGCTCAGCCACCAAAAAGTCCCCCTTAAATAAAAAATACTTTTTAATCACTTTTCATTTGGAAACCTAAACAGTGTAAACTAATCCATCACTTATGAATCTCCAATTGTAAATAATGAAATATAAAATTGTAGGTATGACTATGCCAAAGCCTTCGACTGTGTGGATCACAATAAACTGTGGAAAATTCTTCAAGAGATAGGAATACCAGACCACCTGATCTGCCTCTTGAGAAACCTGTATGCAGGTCAGGAAGCAACAGTTGGAACTGGACATGGAACAACAGACTGGTTCCAAATTGGAAAAGGAGTACATCAAGGCTGTATATTGTCATCCTGCTTATTTAACTTATATGCAGAGTACATCACGAGAAATGCTGGGTTGGAAAAAGTACAAGCTGGAATCAAGATTGCTGGGAGAAATATCAATAACCTCAGATATGCAGATGACACCACCCTTATGGCAAAAAGTGAAGAAGAACTAAATAGCTTCTTGATGAAAGTGAAAGAGGAGAGTGAAAAAGCTGGCTTAAAGCTCAACATTCAGAAAACGAAGATCATGGCATCTGGTCCCATCACTTCATAGCAAATAGATGGGGAAACAGTGGAACCAGTGGCAGACTTTATTTTTTGGGGCTCCAAAATCACTGCAGATGGTGACTGCAGCCATGAAATTAAAAGACACTTACTCCTTGGAAGAAAAGTTATGACCAACCTAGACAGCATATTAAAAAGCAGAGACATTGCTACCAAAGGTCCTTCTAGTCAAGGCTATGGTTTTTGCAGTAGTCATGTATGGATGTGACAGCTGAACTATAAAGCAAGCTGACAGCTGAAGAATTGATGCTTTTGAACTGTGGTGTTGGAGAAGACTCTTATGAGTCCCTTGGACTGCAAGGAGATCCAACCAGTCCATCCTAAAGGAAATAAGTCTTGAATGTTCTTTGAAGGACTGATGTTGAAGCTGAAACTCCAATACTTTGGCCACCTGACGCAAAGAATTGACTCACTAGAAAAGACCCTGATGCTGGGAGAGATTGAGGGCAGGAGGAGAAGGGGCTGACAGAGGATGAGATGGCTGGATGGCATCACGGACTCAATGGACATGGGTTTGAGTAGGCTCTGGGAGTTGGTGATGGACAGGGAGGCCTGGGGTGCTGCAGTCCATGGAGTCACAAAGAGTTGGACAAGACCGAGAGACTGAACTGAAATGAACTGAACTAAAACAATATTTCTTTTAAGAGTTTCAATAATCTCTGAAGATTTTATCAGTACAATTGCTGACAAGGAAATTGTGCAATTTGTTACAAACACATTTAGGAAATTGGAATCGATTTTTTCTCAAGGATTATATAAACTCATCTTTCAAGACCTGCTAAAATTTTGATGTCCAAAGTAATACAAGCAACTTTTTGCCCAGTTTATCTCTTTTTTTTCATCTTGCTTTTAGTTCTTTTCTTTCCTTTCAAATTATTTTTTCTTTGTTGTTTTGTTAAAAGCATGCATACTAATTTTAAAGATTAAACACTATAGAATATATATAACTAAAATATTATCCACATAAAAATACCATTTTAATGTTATAGTCTTTGATCTGTATCTTTTTATTTGACTTAGCATTATTTCTTGGCTATCAACGAACATAATCTTTAACATTATTTTAATTTCCTTGCAATATTTATTTGCATATTGGTGCATACCTAGTTCCCACACTTCTCTGAGGATCACGTTTCTAGTTTCAGAATAAACTCATTATCTTCCACTGAAATAATGGGGGAATTATTGTTATGAAATAATGCTTCTGTGAAATAATTTTTAAGCAATGTTATACATTTAAGGATGCTTTAATATTTGTAGCAGCATCAATTTTTCAATAGCAAATATTTGGCCAGGTGTGACAGAGGAAACGTGTATTTGAGGTTGGGTGAGTTTCTAGAAGTAAATTGAATTGAATGCTTTGAGACAAAGTTATTTTTACCATATCTCACTGATTCTTAATCTTGGCATACATATTACATTCATATACATGCTTTGAACTTTTAACAAATATTGACATCCAGACTATATCCCAAACCAATGAGATTAAATCTTTGGATTAAACCACAGCTTCTGCTGAGTCTAAAGAGAGACAGTTAAGAACCACTGAGACTAATTCCAAAGTAATTTGTGCAGAATTTATAAAAATTGTGTCCTTTTCATTTTGAGGAGAACGGAAGCTCATCTTAAAATTGGGGAAATACGTATACATGTGGAGTTTGTTCATTCTAGTTTGTAGAATCTCTTTTTGTGTATGCCACTTACTCCTAGATATTCTCTGAGAATCAAAATCAAGCTTTTGGATAGTTAAAAAAAAATTTTATGGTTACTTATCTTTCTGACAAGTACATGCCACAGTGGTTGCCTTGAAGGGTCAAAGCTCCTGGAAACATATAAATTTGTGGAAACTTCATTCTAAGTGGAACATTTAATGCAGAATCTTGAATTAGCTGAATTAAAGTCATAGATGGCTTTCTTAAAAGAGAGTAAAATGTAAGAATGGGGAGGAAAATAGAAAAGTTGAGAGGGAGTATATTGTCACTTTCAGTGACTGAACTGGATTTTGATATGAATGATGCCTCAAAGCCATAGGTGTAAGTAGTGACAATATCTTATTATTTATTTTATTAGCTATAGAAATAAATGGACCTTTGTCTACCTGCACAAACTTCACAGCCCCCAAATCTAAAGTATCCAATAAAGGTGGTTTTCACTGAAATAAAGTTTATAGAAAGCAATGTTTCTAATGAAACATTGACAAAAGATAGGCAAAAATGTCTCACAAACACAATGAATTTTTGCTTTCTTTTCTTGTATTGTTTTTTAGAAAATCACACATAAAATGATGGTAAAGTAATGGCTAAAGGGCAACTTAGAACTAAATGGAAAACTTTTGTTTTCCAATTAATATTGTTTCAATTCTCAAGTACCAGGAGAATTTTGAATAGAATTTTAAGATATAATGTCATGAAAGAAAAGAAATGAAAATGTATTCGTTGTAGGTAAGAGTTTGTAAAACGGGTGAAGATGTAGAAAATAAATCAATATAACTGTATTTTCACCCAATTATTACTGGGTGAATGTGGTTTTTTAATCTAAGAGTATTGTAGAATACATCTCACACCAAATAATTCAGTGGTGCTTTTTAAATTTCATAAGCAGCTATAACATATTGAAAAAATAATTTGATGCCATTTTATGATAGGTGTCATTTGCAAGGGGCTTCCGCAGTGGCTCAGCAGTAAAGAACCTGCCTGCAAAGCAGGAGCTTCAGGAGGTACAGGTTTGGTCCTTTGGTCAGGAAGATCCCCTGGAGGAGGAAATGGCAGCCCACTTCAGTATTCTTGCCTGGAGAATCCCCATGGACAGAGGAGCCTGACTGGCTACAGGCTATAGAGTCAGAGTCTGACACAACAGAAGCGACTAAGCACGCACGCATGTACTTTGCGAGTTTTGTTTTTTGATTGTTTAAGTCCATAAAGTACCCACATTGCTGCTATAGCATAACTTATTGTTTTAGCAAATATTCCCTGATCAAGAATGATTGTTTAATAATAGACTCTTATAATTTCATATGAAAGCTATATGGAAAAAAAATAAACAGGATAACTTTGACAATTGTAGTGGTTTTCAATACCTAAAAACTTGGCAATATGTAGGTAAAATATTAAGATAAATTATTTCAATGTTTTAAAATGTTGGGATAATCTTTAAGTATAAAGTTACATTTTCTATTCTCCACAAATTAAATTATGTTTTATTTAAAGAGTTTCCTTTAGATAATAGTGCTTCACAGATATAAGGATTTTGCAAAAGCTCTTGAAATTCAGACAACTAGCACTCTTAGAACATTGGGTTCACAAAATGGTTTAGAAAATTGTCAAAAAAGAAGAGACAAATAAAATTTTTTTTTTAAAAAGCAGAGCTTCCAAATTCATCACTAGAATCAGTCAGAGTTTAAGTCATTTTTCCTGGGAATGATTCAGGACAAATAGATATGAGATGGTGGGACTGGACTAAAAAGTGTTTTCTTTTTTTTTTTCTTCCAGTTTTACTGAGAAATAATTTACATACTGTATAAGTTTAAGAACCGTATAAGTTTCAAGTGCACAGCATGATACTTTAAGTTAGATATATAGTGAAATGATTACCACACTGTTTCATGAACATCTATCATCTCAAGTAGATACAAAATAAAAACATTTTTTCCTTATGATAAGGACTCCGGATTTACCCTGTAAATAACTTTCATATATAATGTAAGTAGGGTTAATTATATTTATCATGTTGTATATTGCATTCCTAGTACTTATTTATCCTATAGTTGGAAGTTGGTACATTTTGACTATCTTTATCCAATTCCCCCTATTCCCACTCATGGCGTTCTTTTTTAATCTTAAAAGCACATACACATATCAATTAAAGAATTTAGTTTTGATCACATGTTTCTTTCACATCACTATTTTTTTTTTTGTTTCAGTTCTGTTCTATTATGAATTCAGAACTGTATTGTTTTGAGGCAGTGTTAATTTCAGCATATGTGAAAATTTTGTTCTCGGGTTGAATATTGTTATATTATTTTATTTTGTACTACATATGACTGTGGTGGAGGGATGCTACAAAAAAAAGTACAGTATTAGGGGAGCCTAGTTGCATGTGGTGTGAGAGCATGTGATTGTAGCCAGGAGCACTGATTTCTAGCTTAACATTTGCTTCATTCTCCTTGTGTGACCCTGGCTAATCATTTAACCCACCCGTGTTTCTATTCCTTTAATCAGAGGGAGAGAATAATTTCTATCCATTCATACAAAAATTATAAATTCTTTAAGTGCAGAGATCATGACATTTTCAAGAGTTTTTGCTAGCATTTTTCTTTTTTTTACAGTTCTATGCACTGGTAAGCTCATTTGGTAAAGAATCTGCCTGCAACGCAGAAGACCTTGGTTCAATTCCTGGGTCAGGAAGATCCCTTGGAGAAGGGCTATCCACTGCAGGGCTTCCCTTGTGGCTCAGCTGGTAAAGAATTCGCCTGCAATGAGGGAGACGTGGGTTTGATCCCTGGGTTGGGAAGATCCTCTGGAGAAGGGAAAGGCTACCCACTCCAGTATTCTGGCCTAGAGAATTACATGGACTATATAATCCTTGGAGTCGCAAAGAGTCAGACATGACTGAGCTACTTTCACTTTCATTTCAGGCACTGGCAAGTACTTGAAAATAATTGACCTAATGTTTAATAGATGATTGAAATTAATGCAAGCATTAGGCATGCAATTTATTAAATTACTATTAAATCATTATACCATGGTAGTGTCAAAGAAGACATATAGATGGCTTAGGAAGACATATGTCAAGTTTAATTATCTTCATTAAATCTAAGACAGTAATAATATGATTTAGCAGAATATCACTGCACTGGGCTCAGGAGGCTTAAGGTCCAAGAACATCCTGGAGTCCCATCAAAATAATTAATTCATGGAGTTGCCTGGATAGAAATGTTTTCTAAGGTGTTCTTCTCTTTGTCATTTTATGGCAGAGGAAAGCAACGGTCTTGTATCCTAGACCCAGATATTTTTGCTTCGTTTTTGAGTTCTTCCTTTCATGACTTGGCCAAGTTCTTGACTACTCTAGCTGGCTGACTTCTTCTCTAAAAGGTTGACGTAGGTGTTCACAAGAGTTTCTCAGGTTACAAATTTCAGATCATTTATGGGGCAATGTCTGTTTCTTTGTTGGTTTTTATTTCTATTCACATTTTTAGTAAATTAAAACAAGGTTTCTTTGTGTTTCTACGTTCAATAGTGTTTATTGTCACCTTACTGACACTTTATTTCTAAATGAAACAAATGACAAAATAACAACAGCAACTCTGCAATACATTTAAAAGAGAAATAGAAGAGTTTGATTCTGATCCTTCTTTGCCAAGGAATTTGTGGGGCCTTTCCTAGTCCAACTTGTGCAAGGCTTAATCCTGTTTCAAGGCAAAACATTTCCAAAGTTGCTAGTGAATGTGGAGCATACAGTTCTGGAATCACTCCTGGTAACTTGAACAAACTATTCTGCAAAATTTCATACTATGGGAGAAAGGAGACCACAGTGACAGGAAGGCCCTTCTTGCCAAATGGATGAAGTTAGAAAGAAAACACAATGTTGACATGGAGAAAAAAACAAAGGATTGCTTGAAATCCTTCAGAGAATGCAGAAAACTCCACAATTGTTTTACTATCTGGTAATGATTAAGGATGCTTCAAATCTGTTGTGCCTTAGAAAGTTAGGTATTGAAACAGAATGAGTATCTATTTTTTATGATACATGTATTTATTATTATTATTTTTTAAATTTACAATATTGTATTGGTTTTACCATACATCAACATGAATTTGCCACAGGTGTACACATGGTCTCCATACTGAACCCCCCTCCCACCTCCCTCCCCGTACCATCCAGAATGAGTATCTATTAACATCTGAAAATATGATATTTTTCTATCTTTACTTTTAAAGAAATTCCTATGGCTGATTCATGTTGAGGTTTGACAGAAAACAACAAAATTCTGTAAAGTAATTATACGTCAATAAAAAGATGAACTTAAAAAAAGACAAAGCAATTTTTTCCCAAGAGATTTATTAGTCTACAAGGTTTAGATTCACCCTGATCCTTCTGTGAGGATCCCAGCTCTCTCAGAAATCCATGTTGTTTACAGGTGTATACTTACCTAGACTGTAGGTGGCTTAGCATTATATCCTGGCTTCCCATTCATTTGTGCAATTGTCAAGGCAATACATGGAAAGGTGAGTCTGAATACCTGGATCTTTCTCACTGTTAAATCTTATTTGGTGACACTGAGCAAGAATCTCTCTAGGCTGCTATTCTCACCTATTTTAATCCTCAACCTAGGATCCCAAAACCTCTCTGGGTCTTTTTAGGATGTCAGGGGAATCTGAAATCTTTATTGAATTAAAAAAAGTTTAATTGAAATCAATTATGTTCTTCTCAATTAGGGTACATAGTCTGAAGAAAACTATTTTTTTAAAGCAATAATAGCAGTTTAATGTAACCCCACTTGCGGTAATAAGAGCATATTACCCCATAAGTGGTCTCATGCTGAGCAGCTATTCTTGTTGAGCATCATTATGTGCATTAAATTATTTAATTAATAAATTATAATTTGTTAGGTACAAACTTTTAAGGGAAAAGACATCAAAGGGAAAAAGGAACACTGTATTTTTGAAGAGTTAAAAATAGAAATTCATGCACTGGGTTATCTATAAAGTGTTCCAGCTCCAGGATTCTAGATCTAGGAGTTGGTAAACTTTTTCTGTTGAAAGATCACATGAAGTGAAGTCGCTCAGTTGTGTCCGACTCTTTGTGACCCCATGAACTGTAACCTATCAGGCTCCTCTGTCCATGGGATTTTCCAGGCAGTAGCACTGGAGTGGATTGCCATTTCCTTCTCCAGCAGATCTTCCCAACCCAGGGATTGAACCCAGGTCTTCCGCATTGTAGACAGACGCTTTATCGAGACTATTTTAGACTGTGTCTGCCAAATGACTCTGTCAGAGCTACTCAATTTTGCCACTACAGTGTGAAAGCAGCAATAGACAATACGTAAACTAATGGATTTGTCTGTGTTCTAGTAAAACTTTATTTATAAACACTAGCAGTGGGCCACTCTTTGGCCAGCAGACACTAGTTTGCTGACACCTATGTTTGGTGATCCCTGAGACTGCTTACTCATCAAAGAAAGGAATACAGAGATGGAAGGAAAGATAAGCAGGCAGGAATGTTTAATGCATATTAAAGGCTTCTGCCCCAGTTTCTAGTTTCAGGTGCAGTGAAAATAAAATGGCATCAGATAAATTAAGCTTTTGGAAAAGATTTTCAGTGATTGATGTCCTCATGTTTTCCTATTTACTTCCATAAAGTCAAGCCTAATTTCGTAACAGTCAGCACTTGAGAACAATGCTACTGCTGTTTAGTTGAAAAGTTGTATCCAACTCTTTGTGACTTCATGGACTTAGCCCACCAGGTTCCACTGTCCTTGGGATTTTCCAGGCAAGAGTACTGGAGTGGGTAACCATTCCTTCTCCAAATGGTTACCCACAGGGGACCTTCCCAACCCAGGAACTGAACTAGCGTCCTCTGCATTGGCAGGAGGATTCTTTACCATTGAGTCAGCAGGAAAGCCCACTGAGGGCAGCAGTGAAAAATAAATTGTAGCAAAGATTATGCTGCAGGCACCAAGTTCAGCCTTCCTTTTGAGATTCCTAACTGGGGCAAGTAGAAGACTCAATGGAGAAGGCAGTGGCACCCCACTCCAGCACTCTTGCCTGGCAAATCCCATGGATGGAGGAGCCTGGTAGGCTGCAGTGCACGGAGTTGCTAGGAGTCGGACACGACTGAGCGACTTCACTTTCCCTTTTCAATTCCATGCATTGGAGAAGGAAATGGCAACCCACTCCAGTGTTCTTGCCTGGAGAATCCCAGGGACGGGGGGAGCCTGGTGGGCTGCCGTCTACGGGGTCACACAGAGTCAGACACGACTGAAGCGACTTAGCAGCAGAAGACTCAATATTGTAGACAGAAAGTCCTGGAGGATGGTTTTCACTCTCTTATGGCAGAAGGTCTTAGTTTGAATTAAATACCTACTTTTTCCCTTCTTTTTCACCAGAACTTCTCATTTGTAGCTGCAATCATGACTGTTTGGGCTAAATATTTGTCCTCTGCCCTTTGCAGCTTGTTATGGCTTTGTGACTAAGATTTGGCTAATGGGATGCAAACAAAAGTGTTGTGTATGACTAAGAAAATGTTCTAGAAGGGAGACAATGTGTTCCTCTCATTTCCTTCTTCCTATTAGCTAAAATACAGACATGATGGTTATAGTTCCAGAAGCTATATTAGACGATGAGGAGAAAGCCACATGCCAAAAATAACAGAGCTGCAAAATGAGAGGAACTTGGGTCCCTAATAATTTTCTTAAATTTGAGACTTCTTTTAAGTGAGAAAGAAATCAATTTCTAATGTTTCTAAGGATGTTGTTATTTTAGGCTATTATCAAAAAATCCACAAACAATAAATGTTGGAAAAGGAGTGGAGAGAAGGGAACCCTCCTACCCTGTTGGTGGGAATGTAAATTTGTACAGCCACTATGGAGAACAGTATGGAGGTTCCTTAAAACACTAAAAATGCTAAAACACTAAAAGCTACCATATAATCCTGCAATCCCACTCCTGGGCATAAGTCAAGAGAAAACCATTATTTGAAAAGATAGATGTATCCCAGTGTTCCTTGCAGCAGTATTTAAAATAGTGAAGACACTGAGCAACCTAAATACCCATTGATACATAAATGGAGAAAGAAGATGTGGTACATATATATGCAATGGAATATTACTCAGCCATTAAAAGGGATGGAATAATGCCATTTGCAGCAACATGGATAGACTTACAGCTTGTCACACTGAATGAAGTAAGTCAGAAAGCATGATATCTCTTATATGCAGAATCTAAAAAGAAATGATACAAAAAACCTATTTACAAAACAGGAACAGACTCACCGACTTAGAGAATGATCTTATGGTTACTAGAGAGAAAGGGTGAGGGGAAGGCAAGTTAGGGAGCTTGAGACTGACATGTACACACTGCTAGGTTTAAAATGGATAACCAACAAGGACCTATTATGTTAGCACAGGGAACTCTGTTCAATGTTATGTGGCAGCTTGGGTGGGAGGGGAATTTGGGGGAGAATGGATACATGTTTAAGTACGGCTGAGTCCTTTGCTGTCTGCCTGGAACAACAGACTGGTACCAAATAAGAAAAGGAATATGTCAAGGCTGTATATTGTCACCTTGCTTATTTAACTTATATGCAGAGTATATAATGAGAAAGGCTGGGCTGGATGAAGCACAAGCTGGAATCAAGAATGCTGGGAGAAATATCAATAACCTCGGATATGCAGATGACACCACTCTTATGGCAGAAAGTGAAGAGGAATTAAAAAGCCTCTTGATGAAAGTGAAAGAGGAGAGTGAAACAGTTGGCTAAAAGTTCAACATTCAGAAATGAAGATCATGGCATCCGGTCCCATCACTTCATGGGAAATAGATGGGGAAACAGTGTCAGACTTTAATTTTTGGACTCCAAAATCAGTGCAGATGGTGATTGAAGCCATGAAATTAAATGATGCTTACTCCTTGGAAGGAAAGTTATGACCAACCTAGACAGCATATTCAAAAGCAGAGACATTACTTTGCCAACAAATGTCCATCTAGTCAAGGCTATGGTTTTTCCAGTGGTCATGTATGGATGTGAGAGTTGGACTGTGAAGAAAGCTGAGCACCAAAAGAATTGATGCTTTTAAACTGTAGTGTTGGAGAAGACTCGTGCGAGTCCCTTGGATTGAAAAGAGATCCAACCAGTCCATTCTGAAGGAGATCACTCCTGGGTGTTCATTGGAAGGACTGATGCTGAGGCTGAAACTCCAGTACTTTGGCCACCTCATGCGAAGAACTGACTCATCAGAAAAGACCTTGATGCTGGGAGGGATTGGGGGCAGGAGGAGAAGGGGACGGCAGAGGATGAGATGGCTGGATGGCATCACTGACTCGATGGATGTGAGTTTGAGTGAACTCCGGGAGATGGTGATGAACAGGGAGGCCTGGCATGCTGCGATTCATGGGGTTGCAAAGAATCGGACACGACTGAGAGACTGAGCTGAGCTGAACTGAACTGAACTGAACTAAAACTATATAACATTGTCAATTGGCTATATTCCAATACAAAATTAAAAGTTAAAAATAAAAAATGCCATTATATAGATTTTCTTGCTTTAGGACAGAATTCTAACTTCAACTTCCCTTCAGAAAACAGTTTTGGTTTTACTTTAGAAATTTACACTCATTTAAACAAGGGAAAACCCCTATATCTGCTCTGATTTGAACAGTTCTTGGATTTCTGGTGCATTTCAAAGTCACTCATAAATCAGGGGACTTTTAGAAATTGATCTTTTGATGGGAGTGGAGGGAGCAGGGAGCAGGGACTGTTCCCTCCCTCTTGAACTTCCTCCCCACTACCCACCCCATCCTACCCCTCTAGGTCATCACAGAGCACTGGATTTGAGCTTGCTGTATCATTCAGCAAATTTCCACCTGTTACCTAATTTTTATATGGTAATGTATATGTTTTAATGCTACTCTCTGAATGCATACCATCTCCTCCCCCCACCCCTGTGTCCACAAGTTCTCTACATCTGTCTCTGTTGCTGCTCTGCAGATACGTTCATCAATACAGTCTTTCTAGATTCCATGAAAAGTGAAAGAATATTGGTCAGTCATGTCCAACTCTTTGTGATCCCATGGACTATACAGTCCTTGGAATTCTCCAGCCAGAATACTGGAGTGGGTAGCCTCTCCATTCTCCAAGGGATCTTCTCAACCCAGACATCGAACCCAGGTCTCTCACATTGCAGGCGGACTGTTTACCAGCTTAGCCACAAGGAAAGCTGAAGAATACTGGAGTGGGTAGCATACCCCCTTCTCCAGAAAAATCTTCCAACCCAGGAACTGAACCAGGGTCTCCTGCCTTACAGGAGAATTCTCTACCAACGGAGCTACCAGGGAAGCCCTGGATTCCATATGTATGTATAAATATATGATATTTGTCTTTCTTTCTGACTTACTTCACTCTGTATAATAAACTCTTGGTTCATTCACCTCATTAAAACTGGCTCTGATGTGTTCCTTTTTATGGTTGAATAATATTCTATTATGCATATGTACCACTACTTTTTATCTGTTGATGGACATCTAAGTTGCTTCCATATCCTAGCTATTGTAAATAGTGCTGCTCTGAGCATTGGGGTACATATATCTTTTTCACTTTGGGTTTCCTCAGGGTATTTTCCCAGTAGTGGGATTGTTTGGTCATATGGCAGTTTATCTTTGATGCCTATGTTTTCAGTCATTCCTGTTTTCTGATACGATGATAGCCATTTGTCATGTAAAAGTGCTGCAATCTTGAAGTTGTCTTTTCTTTGTCATTCACCTATAAGTATTTTCTGATTTGCTTTATTTCTTTATTCTTTACACAAGGACTATTAAGTATTGTTTATTTATTTATGTACTTCCAAAAACTCATTTTAGTTTCCATATGGTGAGTTTTTTTTTAACATTATTTTGCTGTTTAATCCACTGCAGTTGTCCTTCGAGTATGTAAATATAAACATAAATAATACATTTACATAAATATAAGTCCCCTGAAGCATCTCTTCTTAATCACCACCCAAGATTTCTTAGCTTTTCTCATAGATGTTTCTTCTCCTATCATTTCTTCAACTTTATTTTTCCCCACAATTCTCAATTCTTATGTTAATTCAGTTTAAAAATAAAGAAATAGAAATAAAATGATGAAATTTATAACTCTGAGTAGACAAGAGGCTTTATTAACCTTGAAGTTAAAATGTGTCAGGAAATACAGGTTGGTTTAGACCAGTCATTTCTAGCTCTGAGAAGTTTATAAGGTTGTTTCTCAATCTGAATGCCATTCAAATGCTTTTGAAGACTTGCTGATAAATGCTGGAGGAGTAGCGGAGAAAATGTAAAAATTCCAAGGAAATGAAAATATTTTCTCTAATACAGAATATAATAAATGAGACTAATAATAAAAATAAATTAAGTAAAAGTGTTTGGTGTTGGAGAAGACTCTTGAGAGTCCCTTGGACTGCAAGGAGATCCAACCAGTCCATTCTGAAGGAGATCAGCCCTGGGATTTCTTTGGAAGGACTGATGCTAAAGCTGAAACTACAGTACTTTGGCTTCCAATGAGTTGACTCATTGGAAAAGACTCTGATGCTGGGAGGGATTGGGGGCAGGAGGAGAAGGGGACGACAGAGGATGAGATGGCTGGATGGCATCACTGACTCGATGGATGTGAGTCTGAGTGAACTCCGGGAGATGGTGATGGACAGGGAGGCCTGGCGTGCTGCGATTCATGGGGTCGCAGAGTCAGACACGACTGAGCAACTGAACTGAACTGAACTGAAAAGTTTTTGGTGTGTTTGATTTTTGAAAGGAGTCATGATAGGAAGCTAAGTAATAAATTTCTTTAGTTGGGAAAGAAGTGTCTAATTTGTCCCAGTAAACAAAATATTATGACCTGTAGTGTAAAGAAAGAGACTCATTAAAACATTGTCCACATTCTCAGAGTAGAATAGAGAGTTTGAAGACAAACAAAATTTACTGAATATCAGATTATTATAGGCATATGGATGTCATGCATTTTTACCAGCTACTTAATTGTACTGAATCTCAATTGCATACATTTGAAATAATCTGACCTATTCAAAAATACTGAGAAAGCTTTTATGTATCAGATGAAGTAAAGATGTTCTGAAAATCATATAGTTTCAGAGAAACTACAAAAACATAAATACTGTATTTGTTTTGCCATACATTGACATGAATCAGCCATAGGTGAACACAATCTCCCAATGCCGAAGCCCCCTCCCACCTCCCACCCCACATCCTCTACCTGAATCATCCTGTGCATCAGCCCCATGCATCCTGCATCCTACATTGAACATAGATTGGCGCTTCGTTTCTTACAAGAAAGTATACATGTTTCAATGCCATTCTCCCAAACCATCCCACCCTTTCCCTCTCCCTCAGAGTCCAAAAGTCCATTCTATACCTCTGTGTCTCTTTTGTTGTCTCACATATAGGGTCATCATTACTATCTTCTAAATTCTATATATATGTGTCAGTATACTGTATTGGTGTTTTTCTTTCTGGCTTACTTCACTCTGTATAATTGGCTCCAATTTCATCCATCTCATTAGAACTGAGTCAAATTTATTCTTTTAAGGGCTGAGTAGTACTCCATTGTGTATATGTACCACAGCTTTCTTATCCATTCATCTGCTGATGGACATCTAGGTTGCTTCCATGTCCTGGCTATTATAAACAGTGCTGCAATGATGTGTCTCTTTCAATTCTGGTTTCCTTGGTGTGTATGCCCAGCAGTGGGATTGCTGGGTCATAAGGCAGTTCTATTTGCAATTTTTTAAGGAATCTCCACACTGTTTTCCATAATGGCTGTACTAGTTTGCATTCCCGCCAGCAGTGTAAGAGGGTTCCCTTTTCTCCACATCCTCTCCAGCATTTATTGCTTGTAGACTTTTGGATCGCAGCCATTCTGACTGGTGTGAAATGGTACCTCATTGTGGTCTTGATTTGCATTTCTCTGATAATGAATGATGTTGAACATCTTTTCATGTGTTTGTTAGCCATCTGTATGTCTTCTTTGGAGAAATGCCTGTTTAGTTCTTTGGCCCATTTTTTGATTGGGTCGTTTATTTTTCTGGAGTTGAGCTGCATAAGTTGCTTGTATATCTTTGAGATTAGTTGTTTGTCAGTTGCTTCATTTGCTATTGTTTTCTCCCATTCAGAAGGCTGTCTTTTCACCTTGCTTATAGTTTCCTTTGTTGTGCAGAAGCTTTTAATTTTAATTAGATCCCATTTGTTTATCTTTGCTTTTATTTCCAGTATACTGGGAGTTGGATCATAGAGGGTCCTGCTGTGATTTATGTCGGAGAGTGTTTTTCTTATAAAATAATTCCCAGAAAATAAAAGATAGAAATACTAATAGCTTGCATAAATTGAGCATTTTCTCTGTGCCAGGCAGTATGTTAGTTTTCATGATTATGTCATTACGTTCTCACAGTACTAGCTGTTGTTGTTATTTGTAATGAGGAAACTGAAGGTTAGGGAACTTATGCCAACTTGCCCAAGGTAAAAATAAATGGTGGTAATAAGCGGTGGCTCTTGAATTTAAACCGAAGTTAGTCTGACTCCAGAATTCAAGTCTAACTGCTTCGCCAAAGTGCCCAACTGCTTTGCCAACTTTAAATCTGAAACTGGATTAAATTAATTGCATGAAAATAGTGGGATTGGCCACTGATGACAGGAAAATAATTGTTAATTCAATATAACAAAACTTCAGAACCGTTATTACCTGTGACAATCATGCCTCAGCTCTGGTCTAGACTTGTCTAAGCCTGGTTCTTCTGGGTGGGGGCAGGCAAGGAGATGAGGTGAGGTCATGGCTTCATGTAAACTGTTGTCAAGGGCCTTGCTTTTGTTTGGGGTGGTGGGTCCACTGGGCTTGCTATGTTATTAAAAAATATCAATTCAAGAACTTATTAAAGCAGACCTTGCTGTAAATACAGCATGATGATTTTGTCATGATCTGGGATTATGACTAATCCAAAACCCAATCCTCTGTAATTGGTATCGGCAAAATAAATGACAATAAAAGGGGAGGGGGAATTAAACTTGAATGTTCTCAGTTTGAGAACTTCCCTTTCAACACCATTTTAGAAACATCCCAGTGTGTGGCACTCTTCTTCCATCTGATCCTCTGCCTTTCTCTGAAAACCATCGCCTCAGGACTTTCCTGATCTACTTCTCAGTCTCACCTGATGACTCATTTTGGCTGGAGTCTAGTTGTTAGAAGTTACAAATTATTTTGTTATAGAGAATGTAGGAAACTGGATATGCAGAGACATTTTGAATAATCAGGTTTTGGAAATGGAAAGAGAATGAAATAAAAAGCTGACCTGCCTGATGTACTTATGACCATGGATCAACAGTTTTAGAGATAGTTGGACCAAATATCCTACTATGATTGACTGAAAGTAGGGCTGGCTGCTGTTCGTCTATGGTCTTTTGCACCTGGTAATCAGGAAAACAGAGTTTATTTTCTTATCTTTAACTAGCTTCAGGAGTTAAGAAAATAGTATCAATAGTTAAATGATTCTTGTTTATATTTTCTTTTATTCAATTTTAGGAGACTTGAGCAGATAATATTTAAGCTTCTCTTTATAGAAAGATCTAGATAGATAAGGTACATAGAGAAGTACCTTGGCACGTTGCATAGTGAAACAATTTTATATAACAGCATTCTTACTTTTATAAATTATTTGTCGCATACTGAATACTTTGAAGAAGTATGAGTGAATGTCATCAGAAGATTGTTTATGCTCTGCTCATTTATGCTGCAGAAGTCCTCTCTAAGTCACCTGCTGCATACGTGAAATGACCGCATGTTCACAAGTGGCTGGTATTCAACTTGGGCCCCCTAGGCTCTCTGCCATGACTCATCCCCTTTCTTTCTGAGTGTGTTCTACCCTCTTACCTCCTCTGGAGTCAATATTTATCCCTCCTTTATTGTTGTTGTTTTGTTGCTAAGTCATGTCTGACTCCATGGACTGGAGTCCACCAAGGTCCCCTGTCCATAGGATTTCTCAGGCAAGAATACTGGAGTAGATTACCATTTCCTTCTCCAGGGGATCTTCCAGACCTGGGGACCAAACCTGTGTCTCCTGCAAGAATCTCCTGCAGGCAGATTCTTTACCACTGAGCCACCAGTATCTCTCTTTAGAGTATTACAAATGGGACTCCTTGTTTAGTCAGCTTGTTTAAAGGAAGATGATTGCACATAAAGTATATAGTCTGTTTTACTCCTTACTCTCATTCCCTGTAATTCCTCTGCCCTAGCTTGGGAATGGGAAAGCTGGAACTGGGGGAGCGGTGATTAATTCTGGTTTTAGACTTTGCAGCTGGTTTGGCTTTTGATGGCCATAGGTTAGGGGCAAATACATGTCCATAAAATTCAAATGAGGAAGATAATTTACAGTCAGTGTTTAATATGCATTATTTCTTGTTTTCACAATAACTCTGTAAGATATGATTATTACAATCTTTATTTTACAAATGAGGAAACCAAGGCTTTCTGAGTCAAATAAATTGTCTATGGTGATAACGTTAGTGAGTGCTAAACTACAGTTGTGGCCAGGTTCCCTGACTACAGAGTGTGGCATTTGCCAGGTACAGGGTGTTTGATGAATAAATTCAAGACAGCAGAGACTACTGGGTGCCCTCTTGAATTTATTCACTGGACACTCTGTACATTAAATCAGTGATAAAAAAGAGAAGATATCTAATTACTGTTTTCTGTGGAACTTTAGCTTCCTGACCATCACACCAAAGAATTTAAGAAAAATTTAATTTTATTGTTGAATTATAAGAAAATAATGATTTGTATTACTTATTTGACTAATATTCTAATTTGACTTCACTACAAAGTTGATGATATTGTTTCTTGAAGCATCTGAATTGAATTCAGCAGTATGACTTTTCACATCTCACTAATATTAATATGGGAGTAAATTCACTATAACCATAAAAATTCTGAAGCTAAAGGGCATGCTAAGACAATTAAGTTCAACCCTGGCCTGGCCTCTTCATACTTTTGAACTTCAGTGACGATATATTCATGAATAGGAACACATGCTCCTTACTTATTTCATGCAGTAAAGAATAAAATTGATGAAGTTAATAAAGCAACAAAAGAATGTTCTGGAAACTCTGAATACAGATTCAAGACAATTTCTTTAATTTTGTCCCTTATTATCAGCTAGTCATTGTTTTTTAACATTCTTTTCTGGTTTGTATTCTTTTATCAATTTTAAATTAAAAAGAATTTTGTGACTGTTCTGGGTCTTTGTAGCTTTGCATGGGCTTTCTCTAGTTGAGGTGAATGGGGGTTACACTTCATTGCAGTTCACAGGCTTCTCATAGCAGTGACTTCTCTCGTTGTGGAGCACAGGTTCTTGGGGAATGGGCTTCAGTATTTGCAGCACTCTGGCAGAGTAGTTGAGGCACATGGGTTTAGTGGCTCCATGGCATGTGGGATCTTCCTGGACCAGGGATCAAACCTTTGTCTCCTGCAGTGGCAGATGGATTCTTATCTACTGTGCCACCAGGGAAGTCTTCTTTTATTTTAAAGTCTAATTTCTCAAGGGATGAACTTAGACATACATCATCAGTGTTCGTGTATATTTGTATCAGTTCACTGAGCAACAGTTCTAACACAAATTAAAGGAATATGTAGATTGTCTTTACTAGTGCTATAAATTGTCTCAGTATCTGTACATAATAATTGAATGGGTTTTATATTCAACCTCTCAAGTTTCCTTATGTGACCTAATTTTTAAGATTTAGCTCATGTTTTATTCATCTAACTTTGCCGTTACTTGAAAAATAAGGACTTAGTAAATCAAGAAAATAAACATTATCTGCACAACATAATCTGCCCCTAGAATCATTATAAAATGGCCAGTTCTAGAAGTGTTGCTGCTGTAGCAACTTACAAGCCAAGCTACCACTTATGATTTGAATGCTAATTGTAAATAGATGAACTAGATAAAGTCCATAGTATCTTTGGAATATGAACAGAGTTTTAACATGTATTATGTAGTTGAAACTCCTACGTGAAACTGGTTTGTTAATGGGTGCAATGGACTTTCTTTAGGAATCTCTGCTAGTCACGAAGGGAAATTGCTAGGAAGATCTAAAACTGTGGCCTTAATCTAATAAAAATAGCTGTTTCTTTATTCTTGTCCCTTCTCTGTAGTCTCCGTTGACTCAAATAGAGTTGATAATGTGAGACTGACTTGGAATGGACTTGGATCAATGGACTTGGATGAGAAGCTGTAGATCCTCTTATGATCTCTTTGATTTAACAGGTGAGAAAAACTAAAGCTCAGAATCCAATTAGGCAGACTTATGATTCCCAGTCTCTTGTTTTTTCATCTATTCTCCTCAACTTCTGTTTAGCATCTTCAAACTACACAAGGTCTACACTTATTTGATGTATTAAGTCACTAAGTATCTTCCCACTACTACACCTAGATGAGATTCCGTACAGACATGTAAAAGAGTTGCACATCTCTTGTTTCTACCTACAATGATAAATTCCCTAAAGTAAAT
Organism: Nanger dama; assembly: GCA_917880005.1. Taxonomy (NCBI): domain Eukaryota; kingdom Metazoa; phylum Chordata; class Mammalia; order Artiodactyla; family Bovidae; genus Nanger; species Nanger dama. The sequence goes on from CAKJTW010000040.1 coordinate 4,704,546, forward strand.
CATCCCTTACTGAAAAGCAGTGTGAGTCAGAAATACATATTTCTTGTTACAGTAGCAGTTTTTGAGAAAAGAAAATAAACATTTTAGGCAGCTTCAAAAACCACTCCACTCTGTTAAGATGGATTTTTCCTTGCTTACATATGTTCATCTCTTTAGACATGTAGATTTTAGCTTTTAACAGAGTTTGACTTCTATGATAGATTCATGATAGTTAATGATAATACTCTCATGCCATTTCACATCTGAAAAATCTATACAATGCATTTTGGACTTCATAGACTCTTGGATTTAGAAAGATATTGTGGAGTTAATAATAAAAAATGAAACAAATCCACTTAAGGCACACTTCTCTGTTGGATGACACACCTACTGGCAAATCACTTTTAAGAAACGTAAGTACTCTTTAATGACATGTGACTAAGAGAGCCCATTTAAAAATTCCATTTGATTTACACTTAGTACCAAATAAAATCAAGGGATTTCAGTGACAAGGATGTTCCATTTTCATATTATATTATGTACAAAATTGATATTTGAAAGGGAACATTTTGGTTTTTTTAAAGAATACTACATTTACTTTGAGTTCTTCAGTTCAGCTGCTCAGTTGTGTTCGACTTCTTGCGACCCCATGAATTGCAACATGCCAGGCCTCCCTGTCCATCACCAACTCCCGGAGTTTACTCAGACTCACGTCTATCGAGTCAGTGATGCCATCCAGCCATCTCATCCTCTGTTGTCCCCTTCTCCTCCTGTCCCCAATCCCTCCCAGCATCAGGGTCTTTTCCACCGAGTCAACTCTTCGCATGAGGTGGCCAAAGTATTGGAGTTTCAGCTTTAGCATCATTCCCTCCAAAGAAATCCCAGGGCTGATCTCCTTCAGAATGGACTGGTTGGATCTCCTTGCAGTCCAAGGGACTCTCAAGTGTCTTCTCCAACACCACAGTTCAAAAGCATCAATTCTTCGGCCCTCAGCTTTCTTAACAGTCCAACTCTCACATCCATACATGACCACTGGAAAACCATAGCCTTGAATAGACGGACCTTATTTGGCAAAGTGATGTCTCTGCTTTTTAACATGCTGTCTAGGTTGGTCATAACTTTTCTTCTTTTTTCATGGCTGCAATCACCATCTGCAGTGATTTTGGAGCCCAAGAAAAATATAGTCAGTCCCTATTTCCACTGTTTCTCCATCTATTTGCCATGAAGTGATGGGACCAGATGCCATGATCTTCGTTTTCTGAATGTTGAGCTTTAAGCCAGCTTTTTCACTCTCCTCTTTCATTTTCATCAAGAGGCTCTTTAAGTCTTCTTCACTTTCTGCCATAAGGGTGGTGTCATATGCATATCTGAGGTTGTTGATATTTCTCCCGGCAGTCTTGATTCCTGCTTGTGCTTCATCCAGCCCAGCATTTCTCATAATGTACCCTGCATACAAGTTAAATAAGCAAGGTGACAATACATAGCCTTGACGTACTCCTTTTCCTATTTGGAACCAGTCTGTTGCTCCAGGTCCAGTTCTAACTGTTGCTTCCTGACCTGTACACAGATTTCTCAAGAGACAGATCAGGTGGTCTGGTATTCCCATCTCTTTCAGAATTTTCCACAGTTTATTGTGATCCACACAGTCAAAGGCTTTGGCATAGCCAATAAAGCAGTAGTAGATGTTTTTCTGGAACTCTCTTGCTTTTTCCACGATCCAGTGGATGTTGGCAATTTGATCTCTGGTTCCTCCACCTTTTCTAAATCCAGCTTGAACATCTGGAAGTTCACGGTTCATGTGTTGCTGAAGCCTGGGTTGGAGAATTTTGAGCATTATTTTATAAGTGTGTGAGATGAAGGTAATTGTGTGGTAGTTTGAGAATTCTTTGGTATTGCTTTTCTTTGGGATTGGAATGAAAACTGACTTTTCCAATCCTGTGGCCACGGCTGAGTTTCCCAAATTTGCTGGCATATTGAGTGCAGCACTTTCATAGCATCAGCTTTCAGGATTTGAAATAACTCAACTGGAATTCCATCACCTCCACTAGCTTTGGTGGTAGTGATGCTTTCTAAGGCCCACTTGACTTCACATTCCAGGATGTCTGGCTCTAGATGAGTGATCACACCATCGTGATTATCTTGGTCATGAAGATCTTTTTGTATAGTTCTATGTATTCTTGCCACCTCTTCGTAATATCTTCTGGTTTTGTTAGGTCCAGACCATTTCTGTCCTTTATCGAGCCCATCTTTGCATGAAATATTCCCTTGGAATCTCTGATTTTCTTGAAGAGATCTCTAGTCTTTCCCATTCTGTTGTTTTCCTCTATTTCTTTGCATTGATTGCTGAGGAAGGCTTTCTTAACTCTTCTTGCTATTCTTTGGAACTCTGCATTCACATGCCTATATCTTTCCTTTTCTCCTTTGCTTTTCACTTCTCTTCTTTTCACAGCTATTTGTAAGGGTTAGTACTTTATAAAAACATAAGAGTACTGAAGTACAGTACTTTCCAGCTAAATGCACTACATGCTAATTTTTGAGAAGCAATTACTTTTAAAACTTTTTTTAGATATAATTTTTAGTACACAAAGTAATGGTTCTGGGTAGCATCAGGGAAAAATCAGATGCGCAAAAATATGGTTCCCTGCATGATGGAATATATACATTAATAGAAACAGACAGAGGGAAAGCAAAGGGGCACCTTTTTGTCCTGAGGGTCACTGCTCTCTTTATTTGAAGCCTCTCATTAGGTCAAACGAAAGTCAGCATCACAGGTGCTGAGTAACAGGACCACTGGGAGCACCATGACCAGGACAGCTGGCCACCAGCCCCCGTTCAGGATGCCTTTCACCTCTCCTTCCTTTGTTCTCCTTGTGCTCATATGTTGCTCCTCCTTATGCCCCTTCTCTTGTCTAATTTCTGAAATAGGTTGCCCTGGTTGGACTCTTTCATAAGTTTCTTTCATAAGAAACTATTTGAGACCGAAAGCAAGGTCCTTTGTTTTACATTGCATTTGATCAGATAATGCCTTGTAAATAGATGCCTTAACCGTGGTATTTTAAGCATTCTGGGGAGGATGTAGGAGGGATATTTAAAAACACAAGCTTTCCTGATTCCTCTACTTAAATTATATGGGCAGCCACCATATCAAGATGGTCAATTCCAATAATGTGAATCTCTCAGGCAGTTCGTATTTTCATTCCTTAATTCAATGACTATTTACTGAATGCTGACAAAGGGCCAGGCACTGACTGAGGTGTTGGGCTAATAGAAATGAACATCACAGGCAAAATATTGACCTTCATGGAATTTACAATTTAACAGGTATGAAATATGAAGGATGGGTTGTTATAGGAACACAGGACAGAGAGAACTAACATATCTGAAGAGGCCTAGAAAAACCCTGGGATGGAGTATTAGGCCAAAAACAAGGGCTGGCCAGTAAGTTAACCGCCCAACAGTTCCCCAAATGCCTGCTATATCGTTAGCTAGAGACATTTCTCTGCTTTCTGTCAGGCTGTTCTAGTCATTCCCAGCCTAATGATGGTTGGCACAGGAATTAGAGAAAACACACCCTCTGCTGCTCTCTTAAGGACTGACATTTATTTTGCACTTTTTATTCTCTATTTGTGCTTTATCTCTCTAGAATAGAAATACAGAATGTTATTTTTAAGTGTGATATGTTTTCTGATCCATTTTCATTAGCCTGATATGAAACTGCAAGTTTAGGAAAGAAATACTTAGAATTATAAAAGGTTAATGCACCAGGGGCTGAGCCAAATAGGATGCTTAAAAATAAGGTGGAGTCAGAATATTTACTCAAAATATGACTAAACACTTCATCAATCAAATTAGAAGAGATTTTAAGAGACCTGGTAAAAATTATAATTCACTTTTCATTGGACACTCCACACTAAAACACACACACAACCCTAAATGACTGTTTTTCTTAAGGTTAGGATGGCGCTTCAGTAATAGGAATATTTTAAACAAAGTCCTGTTAGAAATTTTTGTTTGAAAACAAAGTCAATATCCTTTAAACAAATACTTTCTGGCAGCCGCCAGTGGCACTTTGCCACACTGGAAACGAGAAAGGGTGCAGGACAGAAGCAGTCTTGCTTCTGCACTGCTTGAAATATATTTTTATTGTTTTACTCAAACTCAGTGTTTTCACTGCTCAAAAAGCTTTCATATATGCTTTTTATTAGAAAATTCCTTCCAAACATTATTCTAAAATAATAACATATAACATTTTATCATCTACTTCATATTAAGTGTACCATAAAATCCTTTCAAGTTCAACTGAGTATGTTTTTTATTTGACCAGTCCGTTCAACAAGCACTGGATTGCTGAGGATTTTTACACAGTTTCTACTTTTCATCTCTCAATTCCTGACACACTATTAAACACAATTCCTGACACAATCTATGACATTATTTCTTATATGACTGCACCTTTAATAGATTTAGGGGAACTGATTTTCTTTAATGGACCCGTTGTTTCTGCAGTACGTCTTTAAAAATTTTCCATTCTTGTTAGGTAGCAGTGGCAAGTCAGGCCCTCTCCTATGTCTGGGGCTTTTGCTTCTGTATGTGCCATTTTCTTCTGTGTCTGAACTCTAAGAAAAAAACCATTATCATCTTTTATTCCACTCAGCACAATGTTTTGTAGGTGAAAGCAAGATATTCTGGGCAGAAAGCTAATTAAAGTGAGATTAAGTATAGTGAGGAAGAAGTTATAGACCTTTTAGAAAATGTTTGATCAGTATAAGTATCTAGAGGAGGGCTGTGTGCTAAGTCGCTTCAGGCATGTCCAGCTCTTTGAGATAAAGTTAGGGACTGGAGCCCTCCAGGCTCCTCTGTCCATAGGATTCTCCAGGCAAGAATACTGAAGTGGCTTGCCATTTCCTCCTCCAGGGTATCTTCCCAACCCAGGGATCAAACCCACGTCTCTTACACCTTCTGCATTGGCAGGCAGGTTCTTTACCATTGGGAAGCTCATGTATAGGAGACATTAGCTAAAAATACGAAGGAGTTAGTTTTAGAATAGTCAGATAGGTGCTAATTTTAACAAGGGAATAAAATAACCTGTGAAACTCATTTATTTTAAAGCTTGGTATTGACTGCCAGTAATCTTTCCATCAAACTCTGGCAAACTCTACCTTGCTGGACACATCTGGCCCAATGTCCTCTTTGTAAATAGAGTTACAGTGGGGTGCAGCCTTATCCATTCTTTCATGTTTCGCCTATGACTGCTTTTACACCACAATGTCAGAGTTGAGTAGGTTGAAGCAAAGAATATTCTTCACAAAGCTGAAAATATTTACTATCTGACACTTTACAGGAAAAGGCCTACTCTAACAATTCTGCTTTGTTTCTCCTTTTGACTAACAGTACATTAACTTCTAATATTCAAAGACAGTTGTCCAACAGAAGCCTTCAATGTTGTATGAAATTGGGCAAAAGAATCAGATTTATGAACTGATTATTATGTTGCTTTTTACTACAGACAGTGAGTTATATGATATATGAACTCAACTGATTACTGCAAAATTCTCTAGAACTCATGCAGGGAGGCAAAATTTTATAAAAGTACAAAATTCAGAGAAACATTATGTCTCATTACAAAGCTAAACAATTCACTAACTTTCTTCACTAACACAGCTAGATATAATGATTATACCCTCTGGCAGTAATCTGTTTCAAAAGAACTGGCTATGAGAATGAGTGGTCTTCCCAGTGGTAAAGAATCCGCCTGCCAATGCAGGAGACACATGAGACACATATTTGATCCCTGAGTGGAGAAGATCCCCCGGAAGAGCACATGGCAACCCACCCCAGTATTCTTGTCTGGAGTTATCCTAGGGACAGAAGAGCCTGTTGGGCTACAGTCCTTAGGGTTGTAGAGAGTTGGACATAGCTGAAGTGACTTAGCACAGGACACAGCACAGCACTGGAGGGTCATCTCTATGGCAACTGGAGAAAACGAATCTCGAACTTTCAAAAGCACTTCCAGCAAGACCGTGGCAAAACCAGTCCAAAGGTGATGATAAGCAGGACTGCTGCTTTCATTAGAGCTCATACTCTTAAATCAGGCTATTTAATGCATGAAATCATTACAGCTTCCTGACAAAGCAAATTTTACCTGAACCTGTTTCAAAGGGAAACATACATAGGGCTGACATGGATGCATACAATTTTGATAATTTGAACATTAGGAAGAGCCGGATTTCCTTTTATTAAATATGCGTATATTAAAGGAAGTAAGGGTGAGAATATTCAGAACAGCAGCAGTAACACAGTGTAATTATTGTTGGAACATTTTTAGTTCTTGGATATGATTACAGATGTGTCTTTGATCCTAAAAATTGAAATTATTTGATACAAAATTGTTAAACATGTACACCTCAGGAAAAGCAAGGTGTGTTACAGTTAATGATGTGTACTTTTGGCAGAGATTAGACAGATGCTTTTTTTCCTTCCGGATAAACAAACTACAAATTCCATCTTCCTTGCGATTCCACTTTCCTTGGTCTTGTCATGTGACTGCGTTACGGCCAATGAAATATCACTGGGAAGTTCGGTGCTGTTTCAAGGCTTGGGCTATAAAATCTCTCTCTGCATGAGGACTTCTTCCTTTTCCTCCATCTGCTAGCCAGATTCTGAGAATCAGGCCAAGGCCTTGGCGATTGCTTAACCGTAAGATGGAAGGAGTTGGGTCTTAGAATCACTGAATAGAATATTCTTCAGGAAACATTCCACTGGACTTGATGGACTCCATATGGATGTCCAGGAGATTGTGTTAAGTCACTGAGAGTTTTTTGGGTAAGCAGCAAGAGATTATGTCAGCTGTGTCACAGCCCCCTCCTTCGCTATGGATTCATGCCATGCCAGTGACAGGTACAAAAGAAGAAATGGTCAGTTCTATTTAAAGAGATGGAAGATACCATCCTTGAGTGGTAACTTGAAAAATGTACATGAGGACAATTCATCTAAGAAAGAATTTGGATTTATGGATAAGACAACTTTTAATTTATAATATTGATTTTTTAAAAATGTAAGATAACATGAAACACAATAAAAACCCTTCCTTCACCTTCCAGAAATGCCATATCCTTCTTGGCTTGTTATGGTGTACAAGGTTCTCTTTAGCTAAAGAAAATATCTTCAAAAGTCTGGCACTAAAACACATGTTTTAACTAAAAAAAGAACAAAGTTATGAGGACTATCTTTTTAAAAATATTACACATACGTTCATTTATCCTAAGAGCTTGTCACTTCAGAAATCAGAGTGTAGAATACCTAAATATACTGAAATACTCCAGTGGGATTTCTCTGCGTGCATGCTAAGTCACTTCAGTTGTGTCTGACTCTTTGCGACCCTGTGGACCGTAGCCCACCAGGCTCCTGTCCGTGGGATTCTCCAGGCAAGAATACTGGAGTGGGTTACTATGCCTTCTTCCAGGGGATCTTCCCAACTCCAGGATCGAAGCTGGGTCTCCTGCATTTCCTGCATTGAAGGCAGATTCTTTACCATCTGAGACACTAAGGACCCAAGGATTCCTCTTTATTAATATCCAAATATCAAGTTTGAGCTTCCAGTCCCAATTTTGTAAGAAGTATCTACCCTCTCTCAAATCATGGAATTTCAGAGGGGATTATATTATTGTGCTTATTCCCTAGTCTATATTTCTGATAATGCTGAATGATTATGCCAACTGTTGCCTCATTTCCTTGGCGGTCTTCTTTTCTTCACACCACTCTGGACTTCCTTCTTCCTTCCTTTCTTCTTTAATTCCTCAAATAATAATATAAAACTTTCGAATGCTTCCAATTGTAAAATAACACTTTGCTCCCTTTGACATCATGGGTAAGTAGAAACTTCTTCTGGTAAATAGAACAATCAGTATATCCTGAGTTAAGTTCAAACAGTGAAACAATACCAACAGCAGCAACAAGAAGAAGATGGGTTTCTTATTGAATTCTAGTCTTTCAAAGAAAAGAAAACTCCAGCATTTCCCTTAAATTGATGACTCCCTAACACAAACAGTTTTATTCCTCAGTTTTGCAAAGTAGTACCTGATGATATGAAGATGTTTGTTGTTTCTTATAGTCATGAAAGAAAGTTGTTTTCCACTATGAATAGATGAAGTCTAACATGATTAAACTTATAAAATTTTATCATAGAGTACCTGTTTCATTTTTGTTGAACCAGTCTTCTAAGGTCTAGATCCTTTGTAATCCTTTACAAAAAAAACATTTTTATTTTTCTAAATATTTCATCTCTAAAGGGAACCCTCTTACACTGTTTGTGGAAACTTCAGTTGGTACAGTCATTAGGGAAAACAGTATGGACAGTCCTCAAAAAAAAAAAAAAAAAAAAAAAAAAGGGCTACCATGTAATCCAGAAACTCCTCTTCTGGTCAAAACTATAATTCAAAAACATACATGGACCCCCTAATTCATAGCAGAACTCTTCATAATAGCTAAGACATGGGCTTCCATGTCTAAATGTCCCATCACTTCATAGCCAGTAGATGGGGAAACAATGGAAACAGTGACAGACTTTATTTTCTTGGGCTCCAAAATCACTGTGGATGGTGAATATAAAAGATATTTAGGAAACTATTCAAGTGAATAAATTCATGTAAGTTGAAGGCAGAAAATAGTTTTGTTTGCTAAAAATATGAGGTGATTCTTTTTTTTTTTTTTTCAAAAAGTCTGAGTTGAATCCAGCTTACTGTCACCTGCTATAGTAGCAGTAATTTTAATATAAAAATAAATTATTAAATATAATAATAAAATAAAATAACACAGTCACTCAGAAATATTTGTATTGTGTTTCCCAGTATAATTTGGCCTAAGTCCTTACCAATATGGACTCCTTTCTCATGTTCTTAAAATGTGTTTACTGTAGAAATAGACCATATGGTTCTCTAGTAATGAAGAGGCTGGACACTGGGCTGTGATCTCAAGCTCAGGAACATGGAAACAATTCCCAGCAGCTTATTTTTGTTGTATCCCTGGTTAGTCTCCTCAATTATTGGTGAACATACACAGAACTTTCCAAATGAAGACAAGTGCACACTGCTGGACTGTTGGGTCCTGTCATCTATTGTGTATTTGTTATTCATTATTTTGGAGTCTCCATTCCAGACAGTCTCTCTTAACTCAATTTTCATTTGCAAGGATTAATACATTAAAAGCAGTAGCTCTATTAAGTCAAATGTCCAATTACAGAGCTATCTGCTTTCATAGGGAAGGGACTATATAGGAAGAGAGCTTATAGCTCCAAAAAACAAACCATTAGATTCTTATTTTATCTCAGAATAATAGGAAAAATAGTGAAAACAAGAGGAAAACTACTGGTAAATGAATACACTTCTCATTTGAACAACTTAGATCCTTAACAGACATTGAGTTCTGGCTCCATTGATGCTTTCTTTTATATATTTTTCTTGTAAACTTTTTATTTTGTATTGAAGTATAACCAAGTAATTATGATACGCTAATTTCAGGTGAACAGCAAAGGGACTCAGCCATACATTCTGAATCTGTACCTAAGGGAGGGATTCAGGATTTAGAAAAGATTTCTCAGTGGGATCACTGTTTGACCAAGTTCTATTAAGATTATTTCAACATTTCTATGTTGTTCAGCTGTGAATAGATTCTAGTATTTTAAATTGGAAGTAGAATGATGTTCATTGGATTATATTTTTAGTCTCTATTGCAGGTGACTTTTAAAAAGGGGCCTGGAAAGTCAAAGTAGAAATGTGTCTTTGAAATTGTCCCTGATGAGATGAAAGTGGATTCCAAGCTGCTGGAAATTTTGGTTCCATCTAGAAGATAACATGGCTACCCGCAACAACAAGAAAGGAGGCATTTCTGTATAGTAAGTGGGACAAATATAGTGGCACAAAATTCCTTGTAGGATGATTTACACAGCTACGTTTGTCTTCACCCTCTTCCTTCCCACTCAAGGAAGGACACAGCCAAATTCACGTCTTCCTTTCCTGGCCTCTGATGCCCCAAAATCTGCTCAATTGTAAATTTAGGAAAATATGTTGATAGAACCATTTTGAAATCATAAAAGTAGTTATTCATTTGATTGAACTATTTATTTTTTTAATTTTCAACAGAATTTCACAACTTTTTTCCTTACTGCAATAGAGTATTACTGAGAAGTAAACTGATTTGATTTAAAATGCCAGCTTTGCAACCTGAACATTACATGGTAGTCAGTAGGAAAAATAAGTCTCTAATTACATCACCTTCCCTTTTTGCAGCTAGCATATTATTTTATTTTGTTTTGTTTTTCTTACATACACCCAAAGGTACAAAATGCCTTTCTAATGCTCCTGGTGAACTAAGCATGTCACTCCAACTTGCCTGCTTTGGGGAGGGCTAAGGCACTGTAGTAGCCCAATGTCCCTCATTCTTTTACAATCTACTTTTGATGCACATACTTAGAAAGGAGTTGACATACTTAGCATGTTATTCGCTTCAAGAGTATTTAAACAAAAGATACTCATCTTATGACCAGATGAAGCTCTAATGGTGAAATATAGGTATCTAGAAGTCCAGGGGAAATTAATTTATAGAGAGATTGTCTCACTAAACCTTAAAACCCCAAACCTTAAATATCTTCTATACAGGCATTGCAGGACAGTTCTTAACATAGTTTATTTCCCCTCACCCAGGTCTAAATGCCTCTGTCATGAATTGTGTATAAACTCACAAGGCTTGTTAATATCTGCGTGCCCAGCAGAAATAAATGTTATTAGTTAATTGGAGGCCCACCGCTTTTGGCACTGAAATTGAATTTAGCAACTTTTGTTGCTAAACAAAATTCCCAAAAGAATGGTCTTGGGAATTAGGCCCCAAGAATAGTAAGAACTAGGAAAACTATTTTGAACTTGGGTACATAGAGCATTAGCTTTGCTCTCTTCAGATTCACAAATACACATTTACAAGAATTTTTAAAGCATTATTCTTGGATTTTAATGACTCTAAGAAAATAATCTCTCATGATATAATCTCTTTACTTTCATTGCCAAGCCAAAAACAAACCTGTCTGACTCTCCCATAGGTATAAAGGAAGAGCAAAAGACGCCAAATTAGTCAATTTGACGACACATATTTTGAAGTGCATGGGGTCTATGCTCTTAAGGTTTGTAAAAAGCAATCCAGTCCAGTTTTTCAACTGATCATCACTTAAGGTAGAAGTCAATTTAATTTTCAAGATCCTGAGTAATGCATTTTTCCACCAACCTGCTATTACAGAAAAAAAAAATCAAAGTTAGACGTTAGCAATAGCTCTATACTTTTAGTACTCTGATTAGAGGTCATGTTGAAGACATTTTCAAGGACTCCTGATGAATATAAGTTCTCAGACTTGAAGTTAGAAATCTATAATAGCAGAGAAATATTTCTGATGGTAAGGTTTTTCAGTTTTATTTTTGTGTGTGTACATAAAAAGTTATATTACTGCATTAACTGAGATTAGGTTCAGTTGAATGTTACAGAAAATCCCAAATAACAGTGGCTTACATAGGATGGAAGTTTATTTTTCATTCAAGTAAAAGTTCTAAAAGTGTCTAAGGTGTTGCAGTGTATTAATGACTCAAGATACTTATGGCATCATTCTCCATTAAGCTTGACCACCATTCCCAAGGTCACCTCATAACCGAAGATGGCTGCTGAAGATCTAGTCATTACCTCTGCATCACAGCAATCAGGAAAGAAAGCAAATAAGAGAATATAGTCTCTCCCCTCTAGGATCACTTTCTATCACTTCTATATTTACCTCATTTGTCAGATATATAGCCCAGTGGCAGTACATAGTTCCAAAGCACTGTAGGGATGTAGTCACTATTTTTGTGAATATCCATTTGAGTAAGACTCAGAAGAGCTAGTAATAGGAGAGAATGAATATAGGAAGAAAATTATAAGTCTCCATTATGATTGCATACATAATGTGTGACTTTGGACAAGTTACTCTTCTTAGTCTCAGTTTTATCCCCTATATAAAAAGGACAGTATTTCTCTATCTTTTGGTGTCATTGGCAGAATTATATGAGGTAGTATATATAAACACCTTTGCAAAGGGTCTGATATATGACAAGTTCACAATAAGGGCCGTGATTGCAATATACAGCATTTTGGGTCCAAATAAATTTTCCTGTGATCCTTTATAGCAATAGTTCTTAACATCTTAGAGAATCTTTAATGATTATATTTAGCTACCTACATCATTCATCTAACTACACCCTTAGATTTACCTGTGATCCTTTCATAAGTATATGACCACACAATTAAGAATACCTTCAACCTGATGTTGACAGAGAAAGGAAGCAGAGCTTAAACAACCTGAGAAATATCTAAGCATTTAGTAGTAAATTATTTACAATAATGCTAGCCTCCTTAGGTAAGTGTTAGCTATTACTATTATTTTTATTGTTTTAATATTGTGGTCACTATTATCATTTTAGTCACTAGACTGTGTCAAAATGTGGTTGGAAATATTTGAGTGGGTTGAAATTAGAGATCATAGCTTTAAAATAGTAGGAATGCATTAGTCAAGGTTAAGTCAGGGAAGCAGAGCTCCTTTGAACATTTGGGGACTAACAGATTTATCACAGACCTTAGATCTTACAGAAATATGGGAACAGGTGGTAAAGTGAAGGTCTGGAACAGAAAGTAGAGGTCAGACACAGACATTAACCAGTTCATGCCAAAAACTCTGGCAAGAATGACTAAGTCAGAGCTTGAAGACAAATACAGAAACTAAGCCTGGCCAGACGATGAAATAGATGCAGAGGAGGGTGCCACAGAGGTCTATAAGAGGCTCTTAACCTCCTGGAAGCCATCTGCTGGTGGGCCCGCAACAGCTGTTGCCCAGCCTGGCCCCCGGCTCGGAAAGCAAGCTGATCAGAGAGCAGGAAGGAGTGCGAATGAGCTAGAATCGGTTGGGCGAAGAAACATCGCTGTAACTCATCCCACTGTCCTTCAATAAATCATGACTGCTATTCTACCTTCCAAGTCCTATCTAGCACCACACAGAGAAGGAGCTTCAGTAAAACATAAATCCCAGCTTCACCAAGTTGATGTAGCACAATCCAGCACTGAGATTTAATAAATGAAGCCCTTATTTTCAGCTAAAAGTTCACATTAGTTAATAAATTCGCTCCCCTTAAACAATATTTATTTAGTAATCAAAATTTTTTAGATTCTTTAATAATTTGTTTATGATGTTACAGAGAACTATTCTTGACTTGGAAGTGAATCAGCAAGATGATTGTGCAACCTTTTAATGTTATGCCAAAGTGCTATCTAACACACCTGACTCCCTCAGAAAATAGAATTTTCACTATGGCAATTGAAATTGATTTGGATCCAGGCACTTTACAACTTTGAAATATAGAATTTAAGTTGTAGAAAACTGATAAGATGCAATGGTTTGTTTTTCTTTTGTCAGACTTGAGGACTTCAAAATCACAGTTTTATTGCTCTGTAGAACATAATCCCATTTGGTCAGACACGACTGAAGTGACTTAGCATAGCCATATTATTTCAGCACCTTTCTTCACTGATCATATAAAATTCCTATTTTTCATTCTATTGGTTCCCTCATTAATGAGCTTAAACTGTCAGGTATGCTTATATATATACTTCCAAGGTGGCCCTAATGTGTAAAGAACCCATCTGCCAATGCAGGAGACATAAGAGATGCAGGCTCAATCCCTGGGTGAGGAAGATCCCTGGAGGAAGGCATGGCACCCATTCCAGTATTCTTGCCTGGAGAAACCCATGTACAGAGGAGACTGGCAGGCTATAGTCCATAGGGTCACAAAGAGTCAGACATGACTGAGGTGACATAGCACTCACATAAATACATATATGAATGACAATTAATTTTTAAATATTTTTAAAATTTAAGTTTGATAATCATCATAAGACTATTACTATTTTTATAAACAAGAGGACTTTTCTAAGGTAGGTAGGACTGAATGTGAGGAATTTGAGAATATCAGCACTGAGAAACTCACTGAAACAGTGTAATGGTGAAAGGAATCAATTGGCAAGATACCTAACAGGAGCAGGGATAACAAGCATGTTTGCAGGAAGACTAGGCTGTAGACTGATGAGACAGGAGAACAGTCACCTAAAGCAAAATGAGCCTGGTTCCTTTATGGTAGTATAAGCTGAGGAGGGCTTTGTAAGTATTTTAAAAGGCAATACATGTCAAGGCCACACAAATAGAAGACGGAAGGACTCAGTAGATGTTTATCTATAGTAAAAAACAACAGTAGACTATTACTTGGATAGCATTTATTCTGAAAAAACAGACTCTAGATTTCCAAGTTTATAAATAGCTCACTATTGTTAACGACGCTATGACTTTCTTATTTCCACTCTCAGCTCCCCAAAGGACCACCAGGAAAAAATGGTGAACAAATTATGTTAATCAGACTCAACTGCATGCAGGAAGAATAACAAATAGATAGTACCTGAATCATGTCATAGAGTGGAAAGTTTAAAGGAAAATATTTGTAGAGTTTGGGGTTTGGGCTCTAGTGATGGAAGGCAGATCTTTTAAGGGAAGGAATGAATTGGGATTAGGTAAAGTTTATGACTAAAGACCCCATGGTGAAAGATCAGCTAAAGGATTCTGGATTATGCTGGTCCATTTTCCTGTACATATTCCGTAAGAGCATGATGCGCTTAACTCAGTTGCTTAGTCCCACTGAGTGTAGCTCACCAGGCTCCTCTGTCCACGGGATCCTCCAGGCAAGAATGCGGGAGTGGGTTGCCATTTCCTTCTCCAGGGGATCTTCCCAACCCAAGGATTGAACTCATGTCTCCTATGTTGGAAGACAGAATGTTTCCTGATATGCCACCTGGGAAGGCCAATAGCATATTTGAAGGTAATTAGGATGTAATACTTGGGTTTCTCTTACCTTGGGCGTGGGGTATCTCTTCACGGCTGCTCCAGCAAAGCACAGCTGCTGTTCCTTACCTTGGACGAGGAATATCTCCTTACTGCAGCCGTTCTTGACCTTCAACATGTGACAGCTCCGCTAGGCCCTCCTGCGCCTGCACAGCCACCACTCCTGCACAGCCACCACTCCTCGTGTTGCTTCTCCCGGCCGCCGGCCCTGGCCTCGGGCGTGGGTTGCTCCCTCCCAGCCACCTCCCCTGGCTTCGGACTCGGAGTGGCTCCTCAGGTCACTGCCCCTGGCCTCGGACGCAAGGTGGCTTCTCCCGGCCGCTCCTGACCTCGGGAGGCGGGATGTCTCCTCCTGGCCGCCGCCTGACCTCGGATGTGGGGTAGCTCCTCTTGGCTTTTCCTGCGCAGTCGTAGCCTGGCACTCTAGGCCACTGCCCCTGACCTCGGACGTGGGGTAGCTCCTTTGCCGCGCTTAGTGCGCTGGCTCGCAGCCGCCTGCGCTTAGTGCGCTGGCTCGCAGGAAACAGGGATCAAGACCATCCCCATGGAAAAGAAATGCAAAAAAGCAAAATGGCTGTCTGGGGAGGCCTTACAAATAGCTGTGAAAAGAAGAGAGGTGAAAAGCAAAGGAGAAAAGAAAAGATATAAGCATCTGAATGCAGAGTTCCAAAGAATACCAAGAAGAGATAAGAAAGTCTTCTTCAGCGATCAATGGAAAGAAATAGAGCAAAACAACAGAATGGGAAAGACCAGAGATCTTTTCGAGAAAATTAGAGATTCCAAGGGAATATTTCATGGAAAGATGGGCTTGATAAAGGACAGAAATGATCTGGACCTAACAGAAGCAGAAGATATTACGAAGAGGTGGCAAGAATACATGGAAGAACCGTACAAAAAGATCTTCATGACCTAGATAATCATGATGATGTGATCACTAATCTAGAGCCACACATCTTGGAATGTGAAGTCAAGTGGGTCTTAGAGAGCATCACTACAAACAAAGCTAGTGGAGGTGATAAAATTCCAGTTGAACTATTTCAAATCCAGAAAGATAATGCTGTGAACGTGCTGCACTCAGTATGCCAGCAAATTTGGAAAACTCAGCAGTGGCCACAGGACTGGAAAAGGTCAGTTTTCATTCCAATCCCAAAGAAAGGCAATGCCAAAGAATGCTCAAACTACTGCACAATTGCACTCATCTCACATGGTGGTAAAGTAATGCTCAAAATTCTCCAAGCCAGGCTTCAGCAATATGTGAAACGTGAACTCCCTGATGTTCAAGCTGGTTTTAGAAAAGGCAAAGGAACCAGAGATCAAATTGCCAACATCCGCTGGATCATGGAAAAAGCAAGAGAGTTCCAGAAAAACATCAATTTCTGCTTTATTGACTATGCCAAAGCCTTTGACTGTGTGGATCACAATAAACTGGAAAATTCTTCAAGAGATAAGAATACCAGACCACCTGACCTGCCTCTTGAGAAACCTATATGTGGGTCAGGAAGCAACAGTTAGAACTGGGCATGGAACAATGGACTAGTTCCAGATAGGAAAAGGAGTAATTCAAGGCTGTATATTGTCACCCTGCTTATTTAACTTATATGCAGAGTGCATCATGAGAAACGCTGGACTGGAAGAAACACAAGTTGGAATCAAGATTGTCGGGAGTAATATCAATAACCTCAGATATGCAGATGACACCACCCTTATGGCAGAAAGTGAAGAGGAGCTAAAGCCTCTTGATGAAAGTGAAAGAGGAGAGTGAAAAAGTTGGCTTAAAGCTCAACATTCAGAAAACGAAGATCATGGCATCTGGTCCCATCATTTCATGGGAAATAGATGGGGAAACAGTGTCAGACTTTATGTGTTTGGGCTTCAAAATCACTGCAGATGGTGATTGCAGCCATGAAATTAAAAGACGCTTACTCCTTGGAAGAAAAGTTATGACCAACCTAGATAGCATATTCAAAAGCAGAGACATTACTTTGCCAAATAAGGTCCGTCTAGTCAAGGCTATGGTTTTTCCTGTGGTCATGTATGGATGTGAGAGTTGGACTGTGAAGAAGGCTGAGGCTGAAGAAGGCTGATGGTTTTGAACTGTGGTGTTGGAGAAGACTCTTGAGAGTCCCTTGGACTGCAAGGAGATCCAACCAGTCCATTCTGAAGGAGATCAGCACTGGGTTTCCTGTGGAAGGAATAATGCTAAAGCTGAAACTCCAGTACTTTGGCCACCTCATGGGAAGAGTTGACTCATTGGAAAAGACTCTGATGCTGGGAAGGATTGGGGGCAGGAGGAGAAGGGGATGACAGAGGATGAGATAGCTGGATGGCATCACGGACTCTATGAATGTGAGTCTGAGTGAACTCTGGGAGATGGTGATGTATAGGAGGCCTGGCGTGCTGCAATTCATGGGGTTGCAAAGAAGTCAGACACGACTGAGCGACTGAACTGAGCTGACTGAAGACGTAATACTGACAGATTTAATTTAAAAATCTGGTTTTCCTGTTTAGTACCTAAATAACTCAGGAAAAGAAACAGTGTGTTTTTCCCTCCAAATACCTATACTCTAAAAACCTGCACAGAAATGATAGAATTGTAAGTTTTTTTCTATTTTGAATTAATAGTAGATAGAAAATAGAAGATATTTTACTGAAAGGAAACTGAGGCAAAAAGAATTTAATTAGCTTTCCCAAAGTTGCCAGAGAGAAAGCATCAGAGCCACTTAAAAATTTCTGGCCAATCACAAAGGCTGTGAGTCACTAAATATAGATTTGTGAGAAAAATGAGACCAATGTCCTCCAGCAAGACTTGGAATTCCTTGTGTACCACATCTATTACCACAGCCTTAGACAGAGTCTGGCTTGAGGCTATTGGGATTGTAAAGTCTGGAAGACATTCCACACACCAGCCCCGTCTCACTCACCATTATACTCCCCTTCCTGTGCTGACTGGCTGCAGACTTGCTCCCTGAAAACTTGTGGAATTTTCTCCAAGGAATATCCTCAACCTCAATTCAAATAAAAACATCTGCTCATAAACTTAAAATTTTATCATTTCTGTTAAAGTTTTCATAGCATAGATGTTCTAAGGGAAGCAACACAAAAATCTTGATTCCCTGGAATCAAGAACAGACAGGAATACCAGATTTAAAAAATTAAATTTATCAACATTGACATCTCTGTGGTATAGAATTGCCACCCTGCCCAGGATTAGTTTGTAAGAAGATAGAATTTGCTATACTGCATCATACTTACAGTCTATCTAGCCCATGGTTATTGCCAACAAAGTCTCCAGGGGATAGACAACATATTTGATATATAATTTTAAAAATATTTGTTGTTTTCAATTTCTATTTATAAACTCACTTCTTATGTAAATATTTCTTCATGATTTTTTTCCCCAATGGTTTACTACTACTACTAATATCCATTGGAAGCAGGGGAGAGAGGAATATGAAATCCTGATTTCAGTCCTTGATCATTCTTCAAAATCTATAAAATACAATTGCCATATAACTGAGCAATTCCACTTTTGGGTATAACCCAAAAGAACTAAAATCAAAGTCTGGAAGAGATAAATTTACATCATGTTCATAGCAGCATTTCTCACAAGAGCTAAAAGGTATTAGCAGAAGCAGCCAAACTGTTCATGTATGGATTAGTGCATGCATGTGTACTCAGTTGCTCAATTGTATTTGACTTTTTCAACCCTATGGATGAATAGATAAATACGATTGTGGTATCTATTTACAAAGGACTGTTATTTAGCCTGAGAAAGGAAGAAAACCCTGACATGTGCTACAACACTGATCAACTCTGAGGATATTATGTGAAGTTAAACAGGTCAGTGACAAAAAGATGAATACTGTAATTCTATTTATATGAAGTACATAGAGTAGACAAAATTATAAAGACAGAAAGTAAATGGTTGGTTGCCAGGGATCCAGAGGATCAAGGAATGGGAAGCTATTGTTTAATGGAAATAGAATTTGAGTTTTGCAAAATTAAAGAGCCCTAGAGATTGACTATACAACAAAATGAATATATTTAACATTACTGAACTGCACACGTCTAAGTGGTTAAGGTAATAAATTTCATGTTATGTTTATTTTATCACAATTTAAAAAATCAGCCATGATGCCAGACTCATGTTTTGCTGCTGTTGTTTGGTTGCTAAGTTGTGTCCTACTTTTTTGCAACCCCATAGGCTGTAGCCCATTGGCTCCTCTGTCCATGGAATTTTCCAGGCAAGAATACTGGAGTGGGTTGCCATTTCCTTCTCCAGGGGATCTTTCCAACCCAGGGATTGAGCTACATCTCCTGCTTTGATAGGCAAGTTCTTTACCACTGAGCCACTTGAGAAGCCTGCCAGACTCATGGTAAATTATCAAAAAAATCAGCTATTACAACTTGAATGTAATATTCTCTTTATTAAGTAGCACTGCAAAGTTGAAGTGAGGCAGAAATTTTGTTTATGTTTTCAACGGAGTAAGCTGAGAAAGGGAGAGGGATAGCTGAATTCATACAGTCAGTCCTAAATACTGGATGGAATAAGTATGGCATTGGGAAAAAGGGCCATAACTGTCAGTTCAGAATACATTTGTTGATCCCAGAGAAAGGGTGAGCCTCAAAGACTATACAGATACTATTCAAAAGAACTAGCAGTTTTGAGTCCTTGCTGTTTTGAAAAACTGTCTTAAGAGCCTTGTGTGGATAACCTCACTGAATCTTCAGCCAATGCTTTCAGCCAACAACCACGTACTACTCTAACCCACTTTTGCCACTTCAGAGAAAAAGTGAGGCAAAGAGAGATGGTGGAGAAGCTAGAGGTGGCACCAGTAAAGTGGAATAAGATACCACTGACAGGTGTGCCCAGGCTGAGATCAAGCCCTGATCCTTTGGAGTGGGAGTACTGAATCCAAGACTCTGGACTACCAGAGAACTAACCTAGGGCGTTTCAAATAGTGAGAACTCACACAAAAGAAACCACTGTAATACAAGACCCGGCTTCACCCAACCACCAATAGCATCCTGTGCAGGACATCTCAACTAAACAACAAATAAAACAAAAATACAAATCCAGTCATCAGCAGACAGGATTACCACCTCACTCAGCCCTGCCCATCAGAGGAAAAACATAAGCAAAAACTCAGCACAAATCTCACCCTATAACAAGCTTACAAAAATCACTGGACCAAAATTAGAGGGCAGAAACCAAAAGGAAGAAAGAATTCAACATTGAAGCCTGGGAAAAGGAGACCTCAAACATAATACATTAAAATAATAATAATAATGAAAAGGCAAAGAAATACTACACAAATGAAGGAACAAACTAGAAACACAGAAGTCCAAATAAATGAAGAGGAAATAGGCAAACTACCTGAAAAAGAATTCAGAATAATGATAGTAAAGATGATCAAAAACCTTGAAAGCAAAATAGAGAAAATGCAAGAATCAATTAACAAAGACCTAGAAGAATTAAAGAATAAACTTGCAGAGATAACACAATTACTGAAATTAAATACTATAGAAGCAATCAATAGCAAAATATCTGAAGCAGAAGAACGAATCAGTAAGTTGGAAGATAAATAGTGGAAATAACTTCTGAAGAGCAGAATAAAGTAAAAAGAATGAAAAGAGCTAAGGAAAGTCCCAGAGATGTCTGGGACAATATCATTTGCACCAACATTTGAATAATATAGGTCCCAGAAAAAGAAGAGAAAAAGAAAATGTATGAGAAAATTTTTGAAGAGATTATAGTTGAAAATTTTCCCAACATGGAAAAGGAAATAGTCAATCAAATCCAAGAGGCACAAGAGTTTATACAAGATAAACCTAAAAGAAACACACCAAGACACCTCCTAATCAAACTAACAAAGACTAAAACACACACACACACACACACACACACAAACACACACAATTAAAAACAGCAAGGATAAAGGAACAAGTAACATACAAGGGAACCCCCATACACTTAACAGCTGATCTTTCAGCAGAAACTCTGCAGGCCAGAAGGGAATGGCAGGATATATTTAAAGTACTGGAAGGGAAAAATCTATAAGCATATATTACTGTACCCAACAAGGATCTCAATCAAAATTGACAGAGAAATCAAAAGCTTTTCAGACAAGCAAAAGTTAAGAGAATTCAGTACCACAAAACCAGCTTTACAACAAATGTTAAAGGGACTTATATAATCAATGAATACAGGAGAAGAAAAAAGATTTACAAAATCAACCCCAAACAACTAAGAAAATGGCAATAGGAACATATATGTCAATAATTACTTTAAATGTAAATGATTAAATGCTCCAACCTAAAGATACAGACCGGCTAAATAGATACAAAAATAAGACCCATATATATGCTATCTACAAGAAACCCACTTTAGACCTCAAGACACATATAGACTTAAAGTGAGAGGATGGAAAAATATATTCCATGCAAATGGGAAGCAAAAGAAAGCTGGAGTAGCAATCCTATTAGACAAAATAGACCTTAAAATAAAGATTACAGGAGATAAGGAAGGATACTGCATAATGATCAAGGATCAATCCAAGAGGAAGACATAACAACTATAAATGTCTATGCACCCAATATAGGAGCACATCAATACATAAGACAAACACTAACAGACATAAAAGGAGAAATTGACAGTAACACAGTAATAGTAAGAGACTGTAACACCCCACTCACACCAATGGACAGATCATCAAAACAGAAAATTAATAAGGAAAGACAAGTCTTAAATGATACATTAAATGAGATGAATCTCATTGATACCTTCAAGATATTCCATCCAAATGCAGAAGAATACACCTTCTTCTCAAGTGCACATGGAACATTCTCCAGGATAGACCAACATCTTGGGTCACAAATCAAACCTCAGTAAACTTAAGAAAATTGAAATCATAACACGCATCTTCTCAGACCACAATGCTAAGAGACTAGATATCAATTACAAGAGAAAAAAAAAAAACTGTAAGAAATACAAACACATGGAGAGTAAACAACACATTTCTAAATAACCAACAAGCTACTGAAGAAATAAAAATGGAAACTAAAATATTTTAGGAAACAAATGACAATGAAAACAAGACAACTCAAAAACTATTGGATGCAGCAAAAGCAGCTCTAAGAGGGAACTTCATAGCAGTACAATCCTACCTCAAGAAACAAGAAAAACATCAAATAGACAACCTAACTTTAAACCTAAAACAACTAGGAGAAGGAAGGAAAAAAACAACCCCAAATTAGGGAGAAGGAAAGAAATCATAAAGGTCTGAGCAGAAATAAATGAAAAAGAAATGAAAGAAACAATAATAAAGATTAATCAAGCTAAAAGCTGATTCCTTGAGAAGATAAACAAAATTAACAAACCTTTAGCCAGACTCATCAAGGAAAAAGGAGAGAGAATCAAATCAAGAAAATTAGAAATGAAAAAAGAGAGGTTATAAAAGACAATGCAGAAATACAAAGGATTAAAGGAGATTATTATGAA
This sequence comes from Nanger dama, assembly GCA_917880005.1. NCBI lineage: Eukaryota > Metazoa > Chordata > Mammalia > Artiodactyla > Bovidae > Nanger > Nanger dama. Next base: position 4,726,973 of record CAKJTW010000040.1, read on the forward strand.
CAACTAAATGGCAATAAAGTGGATAATCTGGAAGAACTGGACAGCTTTTAGAAAATTTCAATCTTCCAAGACTGAACCAGGAAGAAATAGAAATTATGGACAACCCAATTACAAGCACTGAAATTGAAGCTGTGATTAGAAATCTCTCAGAAAACAAAAGCCCAGGACCAGATGACTTCACAGGTGAATTCTATCAAACATTTAGAGAAAAAATAGTGCCTATCCTTCCAAAACTCTTTCAAAAATTGCAGAAGAAGGAACACTTCCAAACTCATCCTATGAGACCATCATCACCCTGACCAAAACCAGACAAAGAAAATACAAAACAAAACAAAACAAAAAACCCCAAAACAAAACAAAACAAAAACTACAGGACAATATCATGATGAACATAGATGCAAAAATTCTCAACAAAATTTTAGCAAACAGAGTTCAGCAGCACATCAAAAGCTCATACAACATGATCAAGTTGGGTTTATTCCAGGAGTGCAAGGATTCTTCAATATACATAAATCAATCAATGTGATACACCATATTAACAAATTGAAAGATAAAAACCATATGATCATCTCAATGGATGCAGAAAAAGCCTTTGACAAAATTCAGCACAAATTCATGATTAAAAACCCTTCAAAAAATGGGCATAGAAGGAAACTACCTCATCATAGTAAAAACTATATATGATAAACCTACAGCAAACATTATTCTCAATGTTGAGAAACTAAAAGCCTTTCTCCTAAGATCAGGAATAAGACAAGGGTGTCCATTTTCCCCACTATTATCCAACATAGTTCTGGAAGTCCTAGCTACAGCAATCAGAGTAGAAAAAGAAATAAAATGTATCCATATTAGAAAAGAAGTAAAGCTCTTACTGTTTGCAGATGACATGATATTGTACGTAGAAAACCCTAAAGATAGTATCAGAAAATTATTAGAGCTAATCAATGAATTTAGCAAAGTTATAGAAATCAATACACAGAAATCACTTGCATTTCTATGTACTAACAATGAAAAAATCAGAAAAAGAAATTAAGAAATTAGTCCCATTCACCATTGCAACAACAAATTAAATATCTAGGAATAAGCTTACCTAGGAGACAAAAGAACTGTACACTGAAAATTATAAGACACTTTTGACAGAAACCAAAGATGACATAAACAGATGGAGAGATATTCCATGTTTCTGGGTAGGAAGAATCAATATTGTGAAAATGACTATACTACCAAACACAATCTATGGATATAATGTGATCCTTATCAAATTACCAATGACAGTCTTCACAGAACTAGAACAAAAAATTTCACAATTCATATGGAAACACAAAAGACTCTGAATAGCCAAAAAGTCTTGAGAAAGAAGAATGGAGCTGGAGGAATCAACCTTCTTGTCTTCAGATTATACTATAACGCTACAATCATCAAGACAGTATGGTACTGGCACAAAAACAGAAATATAGACCAATGGAACAAGATAGAAAGCACAGAAATAAATCCATGCACCTATGGGTACCTTATTTTTGGCAAAGGAAACAAGAATGTACAAGGGGCAAAGACAGCCTCTTCAATAAATGGTGCTGGGAAAATTGGAAAGCTACATGTAAAAGAATGAAATTAAGAACACTTCCTAACACCATATGTAAAGATAAACTCAAAATGGATTAAAGACTTAAATGTAAGACCAGAAACTATAAAACTCTTAGAGGAAAACATAGGCAGAAAAATTGATGACATAAATCAAAGCAAGATCCTCTATGACCCACTCCTAGAGTAATGGAAATAAAAACAAAAGTAAATAAGTGGGACTTCATTAAACTTAAAAGCTTTTTCACAGGAAAGGAAACTATAAGCAAGATGAAAAGATAACCCTCAGAGGGAGAAGATAATAGCAAATGAAACAACTGGCAAAGAATTAATTTCCAAAATATACAAGCAGCTCATACAACTCAATATCAGCAAAACAAACCACCCAATCAAAAAGAGGGAAAAGGACCTAAACAGACATTTCTCCAAAGAAGACATGCAGATGGCTAACAAACTCATGAAAAGATGCTCAACATTGTTCATTATTCGAGAAATGCAAATCAAAACCACAGTGAAATATCACTTCATACCAGTCAGAATGGCCATCAAAAAGTTGACAAGCAATAAATGCTGGAGAGGGTGTGGAGAAAAGAGAATGCTCTTGCTCTGTTGGTGGGAATGTAGATTGATACAGTCACTATGGAAGATGGTATGGAGATTCCTTTAAAAACTAGGAATAAAACTGCCATATGATCCAACAATCCCATTCCTAGGCATATACCTTGAGGAAACCAGGGTTGAAAAAGATGCATGTATCCACTTGTTCATTGCAGCACTGTTTACAATAGCTAGAACATGGAAGCAACCTAGATTTCCATTGATAGATGAATGGATAAAGAAGTTGTGGTACATTTACACAATGGAATATTACTCAGTCATAAAAGATCCCATTTGAGTCAGTTCTGATCAGGTGGATGAACCTAGAATCTATTATACACAGTGAAGTGAGTTAGAAAGAGGAAGATAGATATTGTATTTTAACATTAACGTACATACACGGAATCTAGAAAAACAGTTCTGAAGAACTTATTTACAGGGCAGCAATAGAGAAACAGACATAGAGAACAGACTTATGGACATGGGGAGAGGGGAGGAGAGGGGGTGAAATGTATGGAAAGAGTAACATGGAAACTTACATCACCATATGTAAAATAGACAGCCAACAGGAATTTGCTGTTTGGCTCAGGAAACTCAAACAGGAGCTCTGTATCAACCTAGAGAGGTGGGATGGGGAAGGAGATGGGAGGGAGGTTCAAAATGGAAGGGATATATGTATATCTATGGCTGAATTATGTTGAGGTTTGACAGAAAACAATGAAGTTCTGTAAAGCAATTATCCTTCAATAAAAAATTAAATTTAAAAAAATCTCAAAGGCAAAAATAAAAGGAATATATTTGTTCTCATCTTGATTCTATTAATAACTGATTGAGTGATCTCTAGTGATTCACTTTGCTTCTCTGAAATTGAGTTTCTTCAACTAACATTTGATTGTTGAAATGGATCACTTCTCTATTTTCTTGCACACAAAAATATACTTTCAGAATTTGTGACTTAACTCCACTTGCTTCCTAGTGCCATGAATATGTGTTTCCAGTCAACAAGTTTATAGTCAAGAAGCTGAAGATGCAAATTGCTACTGTTATGGGCATACTGTTGAGCACATAGGAGTCCTTGAAGCTTTATTTCATAGTAATTACTTGACTTCATTGTACTTCCCTAAACAATGACTTCAAATATATGAGAAGTGATATGAGTATAACAGAATACACAATATAAAATGCAAGACCATATCAATTTTAAGGCCTGAATGCTGGATTGGACGAGTTGTATATAGATTACTTAGCGGAGAACACAGGGAGTAATTCTGTCAAGGAACAGCATCACAAAAATACTATTATTAAACTTATGGAAAAAATGATCACCCTCAGATAAGAGTAAGCTTCCTGGTGGCTCAGAAGATAAAGGATCTGCCTGCAATGTGGGAGACTCAGATTCAATCCCTGGGTCAGGAATATCCCCTGGAGAAGGAAATGACAACCCACTCCAATATTCTTGCTGGGAAAATCTCATGGATGGAGGAGCTTGATAGTCTACAGTCCATGGGTTCACAAAGAGTCAGACATGACTGAACAACTTCTCTTTCATTTTCACATAAGAGTATGTAAGTATAAACAGCAAGGTCCTACTGTATAATACAAAGGAATATATTAATTATCCTGTGATAAAACGTGGTGGAGGAGAATATGAAAAAGAATATATGTTTGTTAGCCATCCGTATTTCTTCTTTGGAGAAATGCCTATTTAGTTCTTTGGCCCATTTTTTGATTGGTTCATTTATTTTTCTGGAGTTGAGCTGCATAAGTTGCTTGTATATCTTTGAGATTAGTTGTTTGTCAGTTGTTTCATTTGCTATTGTTTTCTCCCATTCAGAAGGCTGTCTTTTTCACCTTGCTGATAGTTTCCTTTGTTGTGCAGAAGCTTTTAATTTTAATTAGATCCCATTTATTTATTTTTGCTTTTATTTCCAGTATACTGGGAGGTGGATCATAGAGGATCCTGCTGTGATTTATGTCGGAGAGTGTTTTGCCTATGTTTTCCTCTAGGAGTTTTATAGTTTCTGGTCTTACATTTAGATCTTTAATCCATTTTGAGTTTATTTTTGTGTGTGGTGTTAGAAAGAGGTCTAGTTTCATTCTTTTACAAGTGGTTGACCAGTTTTCCCAGCACCACCTGTTAAAGAGACTGACATGAAAAGATGCTCAACATCACTCATTATCAGAGAAATGCAAATCAAGACCACAGTGAGGTACCATTTCACACCAGTCAGAATGGCTGCAATCCAAAAGTCTACAAGCAATAAATGCTGGAGAGGATGTGGAGAAAAGGGAACCCTCTGCTGGTGGGAATGCAAGCTCGTACAGCCGCTATGGAAAACAGTGTGGAGATTCCTTTAAAAATTGCAAATAGAACTGCCTTATGACCCAGCAGTCCTCCTGCTGGGCATACACACTGAGGAAACCAGAATTGAAAGAGACACATGTACCCCAATGTTCATTGCAGCACTGTTTATAATAGCCAGGACATGGAAACAACATAGATGTCCATCAGCAGATGAATGGATAAGAAAGCAGTGGTACATATACACAATGGAGTATTATTCAGCCCTTAAAAAGAATAAATGTGACTCAGTTCTAATGAGATGGATGAAACTGGAGCCGATTATACAGAGTGAAGTAAGCCAGAAAGAAAAACACCAATACAGTATACTGACACATATATGTGGAATTTAGAAAGATAGTAATGATGACCCTATATGTGAGACAACAAAAGAGACACAGAGGTAGAGAACGGACTTTTGGACTCTGAGGGAGAGGGAGAGGGTGGGATGATTTGGGAGAATGGCATTGAAACATGTATACTATCATGTAAGAAACGAAGCGCCAGTCTATGTTCAATACAGGATACAGGATGCTTGGGGCTGGTGCACGGGAGGTTCCAGGGAGATGATATGGGGTGGGAGGTGGGAAGGGGCTTTGGCATTGGGAGCTCGTCGTGTACACCTGTGGCTGATTCATGTCAATATATGGCAAAAGAAATACAGTATTGTAATGTAGAATAAAGTATTAGAAAAAGAAAAAGAATATATATGTATATAACTGAGTCACTTTGTTGTATAGCAGAAATTAAACACAACATTGTAAATTGACTATGCATAAACAAAATTTTTAAAATTTCAAAAAAAGACTATATGGGTACAGATCCTTATATAGTCATTATATCTTTGAGAACAGTTTTTTGACTGTGCTATTACTGAGAACACAGAAATATCAGCCAAACCTATTATCCAATTGTTGGCGAAACTCTAAATCTATTAAATGAACTTCAAAAATCTCAATAGATATGTACAAAGATCCCAGAAGAAAATGTGATTTGCATTCGTAATATTTGATGAAAAATATTACATTATCTCAGAGGGCTGGCAGAATGAAAATCATAGTCACAGAAAACTAATCAAACTGATCACATGGACCACAGCCTTGTCTAACTCAATGAAACTATGAGCCGTGCTGTGTAGGGCCACCCAAGATGGATGGGTCATGGTGGAGAGTTCTGATAAAACAAGGTTTACTGGAGAAGGAAATGGCAAATCACTTCAGTATTCTTGCTTGAGAATCCCATGAACAGTATGAAAAGGCAAAAGATATGACTCTGAAAGTTGAACTCCCCAAATCAGTAGGTGCCCAATATGCTACTGGAGAATAGTGGAAAAATAACTCCAGAAAGAATGAAAATACAGAGTCGAAGTGAAAACAGTGCCCAGTTGTGGATGTGACTGGTGATGGAAATAAAATCTGATGCTGTAAAGAGCAATATTGCATAGGAACATGGGATGTTAGGTCCATGAATCAGGTTAAATTAGAAGTAGTCAAACAGGAGATGGCAAGAGTGAGCATTGACATTTTAGGAATCAGTGAACTAAAATGGACTGGAATGGGTAAATTTAATTCTGATGACCATTATATCTACTACTGTGGGCAAGAATCCCTTAGAAGAAATGGAGTAGCCTTAATCAGCAAAAGAGTCCTAAATGCATTAGTTGCATGCAACTCAAAAATGACAAAATGATCTGTGTTCATTTCCAAGGTAAACCATTCAATATCACTGTAATCTGAGTCTATGTCCCAACCAGTAATGCTGAAGAGGCTGAAGTTGAACAGTTTTATGAAGACCTACAAGGTCTTCTAGAATTAACACCAAAAAAAGATGTCTTTTTCATCACAGGGGACTGGAATGCAAAAGTAGGAATTCAACATATACCTGGAGTAAAAGGCAAATTTGGCCTTGAGGTACACAATAAAGCAAGGCAAAGGCTAATAGAGTTTTGCCAAGAGAACACACTGGTCATAGCAAATACCCTCTTCCAACACCATAAGAGAAGACTCTACACATGGACATCAGCAGACAGTCAATATCAAAATCAGATTGATTATATTCTTTACAGCCAAAGATGGAGAAGTTCTATACAGTCAGCAAAAACAAGACCAGGAGCTAACTGTGGCTCACAAAGGAACTGCTTATTGCCAAATTCAGACTTAAATTGAAGAAAGTAGTGAAAACTGCTAGACCTTTCAGGTATGACCTAAATCAAAGCCCTTACACTTGTACAGTGGAAGTGACAAACAGATTCAACTGATTAGATCTGATAGAGTGCCTGAAGAACTATGGATGAAGGTTTGTGACATTGTACAGGAGGCAGGGATCAAGACCATCCCCAAGCAAAAGAAATGAAAAAGGCAAAATGGTTGTCTGAGGAGGCCTTACAAATAGCTTAGAAAAGAAGAGAAGTAAAAGGCAAAGGAGAAAAGGAAAGATATATCCATTTGAATGCAGAGTTCCAAAGAATAGAAAGGAAAGATAAGAAAGCCGTCCTCAAGTGATCAATGCAAAGAAATAGAGGAAAATAATAGAATGGGAAAGACTAGAGATCTCTTCAAGAAAATTAGAAATACCAATGGAATATTTCATGCAAAGATGGGTACAATAAAGGATAGAACTGGTACGGACCTAAGAGAAGCAGTTCAGTTCAGTTCAATTCAGTCATTCAGTCGTGTCCGACTCTGCGACCCCATGAATCACAGCACGCCAGGCCTCCCTGTCCACTCCTGTCCACAGGCCTCCCAGAGTTCACTCAGACTCATGTCCATCCAGTCCGTGATGCCATTCAGCCATCTCATCCTCTGCCATCCCCTTCTCCTCCTGCCCCCAATCCCTCCAAGCATCAGAGTCTTTTATCAGTCTTTTCCAATGAGTCAACTCTTCACATGAGGTGGCCAAAGTACTGGAGTTTCAGCCGTAGCATTATTCCTTCCAAAGAAATCTCAGTGCTGATCTCCTTCAGAATGGATTGGTTGGATCTCCTTGCAGTCCAAGGGACTCTCAAGAGTCTTCTCTAACACCACAGTTCAAAAGCATTAATTCTTCAGCACTCAGCTTTCTTCACAGTCCAACTCTCACATCCATACATGACCACTGGAAAAACCATAGCCTTGACTAGATGGACCTTAGTTGGCAAAAGTAATGTCTCTGCTTTTCAATATGCTTTCTAGGTTGGTCTTAACTTTTCTTCCAAGGAGTAAGTGTTTTTAAATTTCATGTCTGCAATCACTGTCTTCAGTGATTTTGGAGCCCTCCAAAAATAAAATCTGACACTGTTTCCAGTGTTTCCCCATCTATTTCCCATGAAGTGGTGGGACAAGTTGCCATGATCTTCATTTTCTGAATGTTGAGCTTTAAGCCAACTTTTTCACTCTCCTCTTTCACTTTCATCAAGAGGCTTTTTAGTTCCTCTTCACTTTCTGACATGAGGGTGGTGTCATCTGCATATCTGAGGTTATTGATATTTCTCCCAGCAATCTGGATTCCAGCTTGTGTTTCTTCCAGCCCAGCATTTCTCATGATGTACTCTGCATATAAGTTAAATAAGCAGGGTGACAATATACAGCCTTGATGTACTCCTTTTCCTATTTGGAACCAGTCTGTTGTTCCATGTCCAGTGCTAACTGTTACTTCCTGACCTGCATATAGGTTTCTCAAGAGGCAGGTCAGCTGGTCTGGATTCCTATCTCTTGAAGAATTTTCCACAGTTTATTGTGCTCCACACAGTCAAAGGCTTTGGCATAGCCAATAAAGCAGAAATAGATGTTTTTCTGGAACTCTTATGCTTTTCTATGATCCAGCAGATGTTGGCAATTTGATCTCTGGTTCCTCTGCTTTTTCTAAACCCAGCTTGAACATCTGGAAGTTCACAGTTCACATACTGCTGAAGACTAACTTGGATTTTGAACATTACTTCAGTGTGTAAGATGAATGCAACTGTAGGGTAGCTTGAACATTCTTTGCCATTGTCTTTCTTTGGGATTGAAATGAAAACTGACCTTTTCCAGTTCTGTGGCCACTGCTGAGTTTTCCAGATTTTTGGCATATTGAGTGAAAAACAATCTATTGCTTTATTGACTATGCCAAAGCCTTTGGCTGTGTAGGTCAGAAAAACTGTGGAAAATTCTTCAAGAGATGGGAATACCAGAGCACCTTACCTGTCTCCTGAGAAATCTGTATGCCGATCAGAAGCAACAGTTAGAACCAGACATGGAACAACAGACTGGTTCCAAACTGGGAAACGAGTACGTCAAGGCTGTATATTGTCACCCTGCTTATTTAACTTACATGCAGAGTACATCATGTGAAATGGTGGGCTGGATGTAGCACAATCTGGATTTAAGATTGCCAAGAGAAGTCAGATTCATAGATAACACCACCCTCATGACAGTAATTGAAGAGGAACTAAAGAGCCTCTTGATGAAAGTGAAAGAGGAGAGTGAAAAAGCTGGCTTAAAACTCAACATTCAAAAAACTAAGATCATGGCATCTGGTCCCATCACTCCATGGCAAATAGGAACAATGGAAACAGTGACAGACTTTATTTTCTTGGTCTCCCAAATCACTGCAGATGGTGACTGCAGCCATGAAATTAAAAGATTCTTGCTCCTTGGAAGAAAAGCTATGACCAACCTAGACAGCATATTAAAAATCATAGACATTACTTTGCAGACAAAGGTCCATAGTCAAAGCTATGGCTTTGCCAGTAGTCATGAATGGATGTGAGAGTTGGACCATACAGAAAGCTGAGCACTGAAATTGATGCTTTTGAACTGTGGTGTTGGAGAAGACTCTTGAGAGTCCCTTGGACTGCAAGGAGATCAAACCAGTCTGTCCTAAAGGAAATCAGTCTTGGATATTCATTGGAAAAACTGATACTGAAGCTGAAGCTCCAATACTTTCACCTGAGGCAAACAACTGACTCCTTAGAAAAGACCCTGATGTTGGGAAAGATTGAAGGTAAGAGGAGAAGGGGACTACAGAGGATAAGATGGTTGGATGGCATCACCAGCTCGATGGACATGAGTTTTGGACAGGGAAGCCTGGCATTCTGCAGTCCATTGGGTCGCAAAGAGTCGGACATGACTGAGTGACTGAACCTAACCAATGAAAAAAGGAGGGTGAATTATCCAGTGACAGTAAATGAGTAAAATATGCATACACTGTGACCTACCTGATTACTTCATAAGAAAATTCATTTCATAGTAATAAAACTCCTAGCACCTATGGGTAAAAGTCAAGGATGTTTATGGCAGCAATGGTTATAGTGATAAAAATTTATAAACAGCTAGTCAATGGACATGAGTTTGAGTAAACTCTGGGAGATGGCAATGAACAGGGAGGCCTGGCGTGCTGCAATTCATGGGGTCGCAGAGTCGAACACCACTGAACAACTGAACTGAGGACCTTCATCAGTTAAGGAATGGAGAACTAAATTCAAACAGCATAATGTCATATATTCATTTAAAATGTTATACAGTCGTGTGGCCTGTTTGTTACAGTTGATGAGCTGATGGTGGTACATTGCTGCTAAGTCTAAGTAGCTTCAGTCATGTCGGACTCTGTGTGACCCCAGAGACAGCAGCCAACCAGGCTCCCCCGACCCTGGGATTCTCCAGGCAAGAACACTGGAGCGGGTTGCCATTTCCTTCTCCAGTGCATGAAAATGAAAAGTGAAAGTGAAGTCACTCAGTCATGTCCGACTCTTAGCGACCTCATGGACTGTAGCCCACCAGGCTCCTCTGTCCATGGGGTTTTCCAGGCAAGAGTACTGGAGTGGATGCCATTTTATTAGTAACTTAAGTCCATAATTTATTTTAGCACCACATGAATGCAAGATGCTAATAATAAGGGTGACTATGTGTGACTGTGTGTGTGTGTGAGTGTGTGTGTGTGTCTGTGTACGACAGAGAGAGAGAGAATGTGGGGTCTCTAGCACCATTTTTCTGTAAATCTATAATTTTTCTAAATTTATATTAACTAAAAATATATAAAGCAATGATGACAAAATGAGTCAGCTTCATACTCTGAGTTGAAAAGGAATCTCTAATGTGTTATTAAGTGGTTAGCATATATAGGTTGGCTTATAAAAGCAAATATCAAAAAGTCACCCTATATTTTTTCTACTATGATTATATGAAAATTGACAAATAAATTAAATAATACACACTAGGTTTTTGATCTTTTATTTGGATGCAGATATGTGTTGAGAGGATGGAGAAGAAAAAAATGACATTATAAAAATGGAAAAATATATGTGCTATAAAATAAAGAATATATTTTTCTGTTTTATAGTTAAATCATAACAAATACAAAAATCCGAAACAATATTCATCATCTTCCATAACTAAGGTAAGCCTAAGCTAAGATCAGAATTCCATGATTTACTCTTAATATGTAAGGAAGGCTTTTGTAATATAGAAAAAGAACTTTCATATTTCAAAAATAACCTTTCAGGACCATAATGTTATTACAGATTCCAAGTTTATTTTGAGACTCAAAATACAAAGATATTTCCATCTTTGTTCTAGATGATATCTTCCATCTGTGGCAGCTGCAGCAAAACTTGATATATGAGAAATTGATTTAGTTACGCCAGTTTAAATTTTTAAAGATATAATTATTGTTATCCAAGACTTAATTTTAAAACAAAGTTCTACTACCCTCAATAAAAGTGAAATAAAATGGTAAGAAAATAAATGTAAGTTCTTTGTTAAGTGTGTATTATAGTCAAGGCTATGGTTTTTCCTGTGGTCATGTATGGATGTGAGAGTTGGACTGTGAAGAAGGCTGAGCACCGAAGAATTGATGCTTTTGAGCTGTGGTGCTGGAGAAGACTCTTGCGAGTCCCTTGGACTGCAAGGAGATCCAACCAGTCCATTCTGAAGGAGATCAACCCTGGGATTTCTTTGGAATGAGTGATGCTAAAGTTGAAGCTCCGGTACTTTGGCCACCTCATGGGAAGAGTTGACTCATTGGAAAAGACTCTGATGCTGGAAAGGGTTGGGGGCAGGAGGAGAAGGGGACGACCGAGGATGAGATGGCTGGATGGCATTACGGACTCAATGGATGTGAGTCTGAGTGAACTCCAGGAGACTGTGATGGACAGGAAGGCCTGACGTGCTGCAATTCATGGGGTCACGAAGAGTCAGACATGACTGAGTGACTGAACTGAACTGAACTGACTGATGGTCTTTTCTATGTGGGACAAACTTTTCTCAGTGTAAATCTTAGAATGAAAGGTGAGTGGGTGATAACGACTTCCTAGCATCACAGAGACCTTCCTCACGTTAACAGAGAAGTAGTTACCTACTAGAGTTGGTTGCCTGCCCTCCAGGTTATAGAGGCAAGTATAATGGATTAGGGAGGATAAGGCTCCCTGTGTGTATCTATATCTCTTAGTTCTAAATTTCTATACATTGATCATGAGTAAAGACTCAGATGGACTCAGTGCCACATGGGATATGAGGATGGGTGGATGAAGAGTACTGGACAACAGCCTGGGTGCAAAGGAGAGTAGGCTCCTAGGAAACAGGAAGCAAAGTCATCAGTTGCTGGCAAGTCAGCTAGAGTTTTGGGGTTTAATCACATTCTCCTCCCCATCTTAGATATTTGCACATCAAATTTCAGTGGATAGACATTAATATATCACTATTATGATTGGTAAAATTGGTTTTAGAGAACATGACTTGGATTAAAAGACAGACAGACTTTTAACTTTTAACAAAGCTTCGTTAAGCTTTTTCATATTCCCTCAAATTGGAATAATTACCTATATAGTCCTAGATTCTACAGCTCTCATCACAGAGGTAGACCTTTATGAAACAGGCAAAAATCATATCTGTGTTAGCAGGTGCTTCAAAATAAAGGGACTGAACTATACATACAGCGTATCCCAACCTCACAAGTCAGATAAGAAGGCTAAAATAGTGGCCTTAAGTGTAGATTCAATGGATAGTTCCTAAAGGAAATATGAGGATTGGGAACCAGGATTCCTTTAACAGGAAGCCTATAATATCTCAGGACTTCTCTGGTGGCTCAGACAGTAAAGAGTCTGCCTGCAATGCAGGAGACCCGGGTTCGTTCCCTGGGTCGGGAAGATACCCTGGAGAAGGAAATGGCAACCCACTCCAGTACTCTTTCTTGGAAAATTCCATGGACAGAGGAGCCTTGTAGGCTACAGTCCATGGAGTCTCAAAGAGTTGGACACGACTGAGCAACTTTACTCATTCACTTTACTCAAAATATTTCAAAGAGGTGATGGCTACAGTTATTTCACACTTTGCTCTCTAAAAGCAAATAAGCATATAGGAACAAGTAGAGGTGACTAATTATAAAAGAAACCTCTAAAATTTGTTAAATGTTATATAATATTCCAGCCTTCAAGTTCAGAATCATTCAGTTCATTGTGATCTAATGCTGTCTAACAGCTATCACAACAGGCAGAAAAAATATAAAGATGAGTAAAACATGCTCCCACTTCTCAAGGAATTTATAACTTGTTTACTTTTTCTTAGCATTTTTACACAAGCTTCCAAAATTATTTGAAGGGTATTTTTAAAAATCTACCACTGCATAGCTGTTTATAATTTTTTTTTGCAAAACACTACACAATTTTAAATCATCAAATGAAAAAATATCATTTGTTACACATCATCACATTGCTAGTCAGAGAAATGCGCAATAATGAAGAAAATCAATGCTGGATCAACTAAAGTCTACAGTTGGGAACCATAGTCTGAAACACAGTGTGACAGGCATTGTGCAAGAAATTTGAATTGAAGTCCAGGCTAGTAACAGATTTCTCCAGGGAGGAAAGTGGCCCAGGGAGGAATGGATCACCTCTACCTACATCAGTCATTGAGTCCTCTTTGGAAGGACACGCCCGTGGGTAAGCCAGCTCTCATCAGATGAGGCTGACAGCTGGAGATTACCCACTGACAAGCAACCTCAAACTGTTCTTTCTTGAAGGAGATCTGAGAGTTACAGCTTCATATCCATTGTAGTCTACACCTGCACTGCTTGGAGCCACTTACACAGTTGGGGAAGAGTTCAACTAGGCATTTGATGGGACCTTCTTCCCCAGAGAAAGAGGTGGGTGGGACCAACTACAGCTTCCCCTATTGAAGCTGACATCATAACAAATGATCATGGTCTCCCTTCTCCACTATCTATTCCAGATTTCTCTCAATTCAGTAAATAGCTTTGCTGACCTCAGTGGCATATCTGGTGTCAGGACTAAGACCATATCCCTGAGGACTCTGAGACTGGGGTTACCAAGGCTTCTAAGGCTGTGATGCTGCGCTTGTCCATTTAACATAATAATACAGCAAGGAGTCAAAGGAAGTGCTCCAGTCTGAGACAGATATATTCCTCCCGGCTTCCTTGCTCCAGGGAGAACCCTTCCTCCTCCTCACAGTCAGGGTTAATTGTCAGCCAGTATATCAGTTCTACTTACTGCTGCTACCTGTCTCAAGTGACCAGAGAGCAGCTGAAATTTATAGATCAATGGAATTCTTTCTGAAGTGTCCCCTCTTTGTGGGCCAAGAACTCTTAACTTGCAGAACCCAGTGTTGTGGGTATGAGAATAAGTTCTGCAAGCAGGTTATTGGAAATAAGATTTGGGAGGGTCATTCCTACTTCTATATCTTGATTCTTGAACTGTTGTATTCTTCTTATCAGGGCCATAGAACCACATAAAGGGATTTGATTCAAAGTCCATACTGTCTCCTATAGTATGTAGACACCATCCTTAGAAAGAATTATATATGAGCTGATGCTTCAGCTGTGCCTTTGGGAAGTTGTTCCAGCATTCAGTGAGGCAAGCAGCTTCTGGATAGCTTGATATGTGACATGATTAGTGGAGCTGATGGCATGGACCCACTCTCCAATATTCTTCACTATAAAGTGACCTGCTTGGTCTGTTATATATGTGGGACTCCCAATAGGTCAGGGGTTTCCCTGGTGGCTCAGATGGTAAAGAATCTACCTGCAATGCAGGAGACCTGGGTTTGATCCCTGGGTCAAGAAGATCCCTTGGAGAAAGGATTGGCTACCCACTCCACTATTCTTGCCCGGGAAACCCCATGGACAGAGGAGCTTGGTGGGCTATAGTCCATGCGGTTGCAAAGAGTCGTACATGACTGAATGACTAACACTTTCTCAGTAGGTCAAAATTTTTATAAGGCATGTGGTAGTGGTTCTAGCTGTAACTCTGTGGGCAAGAAAAAAATAAAAAGAAAATTGCTCAGTAGTGTCCAACTCTTTGCAACACCATGGACGGTAGCTTACTAGGTTCCTCCATCCATGAGATTTTCCAGGCAAGGGTACTGGAGTGGGTTGCCATTTCCTTCTCCAGAGGATCTTCCCAACACAGGAATCGAACCCAGGCCTCCTGCATTATAGGCAGACGCTTTACCGTCTGAGCCACCAGGGAAGTCTTTATACCCAGAAAATGTATGTATTTTATCAAAACAAATAGTGACCTGTGCACTAGTGATTAATGATGTGCCTAGTTTGTCTGCTTGAGGAATGGTGTCAAATCTTTTTGTATGTATGTGTATGCACATATGTGTACTTTTTAATTTTATCTTATTATGATAAGAAACAGCATAAAATATATCTTCAACAAATGTTAAGTGTACAATACATTACTATTGACTATAGTACAGATCTCTATAGTTTCTTTAGTTTATTTAACTGCCACTTTGTTGATTAATAACTCCTAGCCCCTGGTGATCACCATTTCCATTATTTGATTTTATGAATCTGAGTCTTTTAGGTAACTCATATAAGTGAGTAATGTAATATTTGTCTTTCTGTGTCAGGTTTCTATCAGTTAGCATAATGCAAAATGGACAAGAAAAGCTTTTTGATGATGGTTATTCTGATCAGTGAGATGATATCTCACTGTAGTTTTGATTTGCTTTTCTCTCATAATTAGTGATGTTGAGCATCTTAGGTCTTCTGCCCATTTTTTGATTGGGTTTTTTGTTGTGTTGATATTAAGCTGTGTGAGCTGTTTGTGTATTTTGGAAATTATTCTTTTGTCAGTTGCTTCATTTGCAAACTGGGAGATTAAGATTGACATATATATACTACCATGTGTAGCTGGTAGAAAACTGCTATACAGCACAGGGATCTCAACTGTGATCATCTAGAGGGGTGGGATGGGGGTTGGATGAGAGGGAGATCCAAAAGGCAGAGGATATACATATACATATGACTGATTCACTTCTTTGTATAGCAGAAAATAAGACAATATTGAAAGCAGTTATATTCCAATTTAAAAAAGAAAGGAGAAAAAGATAAGAGCAGGCATAATCACATAGTCCTGCAGCTCTAAATATTTCAGTAACTTCCTACTATGTCCAGAATAACCAAATAAGCAATTCGTTGTAATGGATAAAGAGAAAATTCCAATCTATGAATTAATGCTAAATTTACGAAAGTTTAATGTATGAACAAATTTGTGTATTAGAAGAGAAATATTAAAGAACATTTTGGAAATAGATTATGCAGACTCTTATAGCCAGTGCTGTGTGATGCACGAAAGGGAGAGAACATTGAGAAGGATGCTGAGACTTCAAGCTTGAGCTAAATCAATGGTAACACCATTTTCCAAGAAAGAGAATAAAGCAGGTATAAAAGTTGCTTATGTATAGGTGTTAATCTCTTCTATTGAGCTCTGATCTACTTAAATATACTAATTAGTTTTTTTACTCCCTACAGTACTACATGTGATCTTAGTCTCAAATCAAGTATTTGATATATGAGTGGATAAATGCAAACTATCAAAGTCTTATTTACAGACCACAACTATTCTGAGATTATTTGAGAAAGCAGCTAGAGCAAAAATGCTATTTTTAAAAATCCTGACATTCTGATACACATGTAGGAAATCCATATGATATCACTGACATGAAGGCAAAAATGCATGTTTTTCATTCTTTTTCATCCCACATTGCCCAAACTAGGATTTGTATTTTCTTTAAAGACTATTCTTAATGTTTAATGAATGAGTAGGGTGCCCTATAGTGAAAAATGGAGATTTGTTCATCACCCACAGCCATTGTGCTAGAAAAAAAATGTAAAACTCTCATAGGATTGTGAGTTAAAATGCAACTTCAAGGTCTTCTTTCTTTAAACTTCAGCTGAGTGTAACAGCTTAGTCTGCCTCAGGGGCAGCTTCAATCTTTTCTACTTCATATTTTGGGGGCAGTGAAGCAAATTTTGAAGGGAGGAGGGCAAAATTCTAGCTAGAAGTGGTGACAGGGCTAAGAAAGGTGATTCTGAAAACTAAAAGAGGAAAGAAAAACAAAATCACCAATTTGCATTGTTTGAAATCTGAGGAGCATCCAAGGTCAAAGGAGATATCACATGAACAGCCTGTGAATAAACCAATCATTGTCATTGGAATAGGGCCAAATCAGAGTCCATCCAGGCAGCCTGGCTCCTTGTTAGTGGGACTGAAGAGATATTTGGCACTGAAAAGACATCAGAGAGGAAGAACAAAACCCTGCCCTGGGCAATGGCATCGCTGAGGAGCACTAATTCACTTAGCTGGGGACAGTTAGGTCTTCCTTTTGTTTGCACCAGCATATGGGAGGTATTATTGGAGTAGCTGTTTTGCTCTCTGCATCTGTTGCTAACACAAATAAAACTTCTCTGCCTGCCTTATTTATACCTTCTGCTTGCATGACCAAGAAAATGATTTTCAGTCCTGTCATGGCACATCTCATAGCAACAAGTGGCTGTTATTGTAAATAACCTAGTTTAATTTTATTGCCTCCCCCAAATATGGGGAACAGTTTGCTTCCTATACAAACAGTGCTATAGGCTTGAATGGAGATTCTTGCGGCTTAAGTGAATTGTAATAAGGGGGAACTGGGAATCAATTGCCCAGGAGAAAAAAAAATTACAGACAAGGCAGAATGGGTCATAGGGAGGATAATTATACCAAAGTGTTGGTCACTCAGTCATGTTCGATTCTTTGTGACCCCATGGACTGTAGCCTGCCAGGCTCTGCTGTCCATGGAATTCTCCAGGCAAGGATACTGGAGTGGATTGCCATGCCATTCTTCAGGGAACCTGGAGTTGGTTCCCTGGAGAACCAACTCCTGGGTTGGTTCCCAATCCAGGGAACCTTCTGCACTGCAGGCAGATTCTTTAGCATCTGAGCCACCGGGGAAGCCCCAATATATCAAAACATTTCCTTAAATGCTGCTGCTGCTGCTGCTAAGTCACTTCAGTCGTGTCCGAATCTGTGCGACCCCATAGATGGCAGCTCACCAGGCTCCCTCGTCCCTGGTATTCTCCAGGCAAGAATACTGGGGCAGGTTGCTCTTTTCTACTCCAGGGTTCTTCTCCGAATAATTTAAACCACATTGGCAGGTGGGTTCTTTACCAGCAGCACCATCTAGGAAGCCCATGGAGTTTCCTTAAAATATAAAAATAAACATCATATGATCCATCAATCCCCCTCCTGGGCATACATCCATAAAAACACAAAAATTTAAAATTTAAAAAATTACTTGCATGCCAATGTTCATAACAACACTATTTATAATAATCAAGACATGGAAACAACCTAAGTATCCATGGACAGACAAATGGATAAAGAAGATGTAGGATTCCCTGGTGGCTCAACCACTGAAGAATCAGCCTACAATGCAGGAGACCTGGGTTTATTTCCTGGGTAGAGAAGATCCTCTGGAGAAGGAAATGGCAACCCACTCCAGTATTTTTGCCTTGGAAATCTCATGGATAGAGGAGCCTGGCGGGCTATACAGTCCATGGAGTCACAAAGAGTTAGATATGACTGAAGCGAACAAAGCTAGTGGAGGTGATAGAATTCCAGTTGAACTATTTCAAATCCTGAAAGATAATGCTGTGAAAATGCTACACTCAATATGCCAGCAAATTTGGAAAACTCAGCAGTGGCCACAGGACTGGAAAAGGTCAGTTTTCATTCCAATCCCGAAGAAAGGAAATGCCAAAGAATTCTCAAACTACTGCACAACTGCACTCATCTCACACTCAAAATTCTCCAAGCCAGGCTTCAGCAGTATGTGAACCGTGAACTTCCAGATGTTCAAGCTGGTTTTAGAAAAGGCAGAGGATCCAGGGATCAAATTGCCAACATCCGCTGGATCATGGAAAAAGCAAGAGAGTTCCAGAAAAACATCTATTTCTGCTTTATTGACTATGCCAAAGCCTTTGACTGTGTGGAGCACAATCAACTGTGGAAAATTCTTCAAGAGATAGGATTACCAGACCAGCTGACCTGCCTCTTGAGAAACCTATATGCAGGTTAGGAAGCAACAGTTAGAACTGGACATGGAACAACAGACTGGCTCCAAATAGGAAAAGGAGTCCGTCAAGGCTGTATATTGTCACCCTACTTATTTAACTTCTATACAGAGTACATCATGAGAAATGCTGGGCTGGAAAAGCACAAGCTGGAATCCAGATTGCCGGGAGAAATATCAATAACCTCAGATATGCAGATGACACCACCCTTATGGCAGAAAGTGAAGTGGAACTAAAAAGCCTCTTGATGAAAGTGAAGGAGGAGAGTGAAAAAGTTGGCTTAAAGCTCAACATTCAGAAAACGAAAATCATAGCATCTGGTCCCATCACTTCATGGGAAATAGATGGGAAACAGTGGAAGCAGTGTCAAACTTTATGTTTCGGGCTCCAAAATCACTGCAGATGGTGATTGCAGCCATGAAATTAAAAGACGCTTACTCCTTGGAAGGAGAGTTATGACCAACCTAGACAGTATATTGAAAAGCAGAGATATTACTTTGCCAACAAAGGTCCGTCTAGTCAAGGCTATGGTTTTTCTTGTGGTCATGTATGGTCATGAGTTGCACTGTGAAGAAGGCTGAGTGCCAAAGAATTGATGCTTTTGAACTGTGGTGTTGGAGAAGACTCTTGAGAGTCCCTTGGCCTGCAAGGAGAGCCAACCAGTCCATTCTAAAGGAGATCAGTCCTGGTGTTCTTTGGAAGGAATGATGCTAAAGCTGAAACTCCAATACTTTGGCCACCTCATGTGAAGAGTTGACTCATTGGAAAAGACTCTGATGCTGGGAGGGATTGGGGACAGGAGAAGAAGGGGACGACAGAGGATGAGATGGCTGGATGGCATCACCGACTTGATGGACGTGAGTATGGGTGAACTCCGGGAGTTGGTGTTGGACAGGGAGGCCTGGCGTGCTGATTCATGGGGTTGCAAAGAGTCAGACACATCTGAGCGACTGGACTGAACTGAACTAAACTGTAACATCTTGGGAGTTGAGGCACTTGTCTTCTGCTTAAAGATCTACTAGACTAGGAAAGAGGGAATGGTATCAAACGTTTTCTCCAGCACCACAGTTGTCTCCACTGTGAGTTGAGTGGAAGAAGCAGCAATTCCGATGAGGCAAAATAATCAGAAAACACACTTAAAAAATAATTAGGCATTATGGAATACTACTCAGCCCTTAAAAAGAATAAATTTGGCTCAGTTCTAATGAGATGGATGAAATTGGAACCAATTATACAGAGTGAAGTAAGCCAGAAAGAAAAACACCAATACAGTATACTGACACATATATATGGAATTTAGAAGACAGTAATGATGACCCTCTATGTGAGACAACAAGAGACACAGAGGTATAGAGTGGACTTTTGGACTCTGAGGGAGAGGGAAAGGGTGGGATGGTTTGGGAGAATGGCAGTGAAGCATGTGTATTTTCCTGTAAGAAACGAAGCGCTAATCTATGTTTGGTGTAGGATGCAGGATGCATGGGGCTGATGAACAGGATGATTCAGGTAGAGGATGTGGGGTGGGAGGTGGGAGGGGGCTTCGGCATTGGGAGATTGTGTTCACCTATGGCTGATTCGTGTCAATGTATGGCAAAACAAATACAGTATTGTAATTAAAAAAATAAATAAATTTAATTAAAAAAAATAATTAGGCACATAATATCAAGCAGGAAGGAATGGAAAGAAAAATCGCAAGACATTTAATTATCACTCATCCTACTGTTAGAGAAGGCAATGTCACCCCACTCCAGTACTCTTGCCTGGGAAATCCCATGGACGGAGGAGCCTGGTAGGCTGCAGTCCATGGCGTCCTGAAGAGCTGGATACGATTGAGCGACTTCATTTTCACTTTTCACTTTCGTGCATTGGAGAAGGAAATGGCAACCCACTCCAGTATGCTTGCCTTGAGAATCCCAGGGATGGGGAAGCCTGGTCTATGGGGTCACACAGAGCCAGACACGACTGAAGCGTGCAGCAGCAGCAGCATCCTACTGCCTCATTACCCTACCCTATTTTAGCCATTTATTTCTCTTTCATCTTTCACTCTGCCTTTTCCCCTCCTGCCATCTTAAAATCCCTCTTTCTTTCATTTGTTCTGTCACTTTTTTTTTTTTTTGCCCGTCTTCTATTTCTTCTGTTTTTCTGGAAAGTGGAAAATGAGGGGCTCTGTGGTAAGATGGCTATACACATTTGTAACATCTGATTATAGGATTTTTAAGTTATTGTTTTTTTAAGTAATTATATTTTAAAATGAATTCATATCTATCTACCTACCTAGCTATCAGTCAACTATTCAGAGAGAGAAACAGAAAAAAAAAAAGATTATTGAATGAAAAACTGTGATATAATTTTTAATGCTCTTGATATTTTTAAAATAGAATAAAACATTTTTGTTTGGTAGAACATTGACCACTAAGCTTCCAGGTTTAATGCATAATTCCTTGATAAATTGGCAGAGCTAAGAGACAGGCTTTTAGCAAATACCATGGGGCAAGGCTAGCCTAAACCTGGAACCTATTTTTTTCACTGATAGTTACGCTTACTTTGGATTGGCTGTGTTTGCCAATAATCTTAAAAATATAATTAATTAAATCATTGTTCATCTTAGAGAGAATTTCAGTGGGGCAAAGTGTAAAGAAGACATAAATATTCAAAATTATTCACATGGTTTGTAAGAAAATGAAAAAGTATCAAGTTTCCCAAGGAGTTTTACAGTGCAACTTTAATTCACCCAACCTGGTAAAATCTACATCTGCTGAAGACAAATGTCTTATGTTCATGCCTTAGTAGAGCTGTATTTCCTTACTATTACAAGGCCCAGAGTTGTTTTCCTTTCAGTTAGGGAGTTCTGATTTTCCCACAGGCTGTGTCAAAGTGCGTACATTCCTTTTAGAGCCTGATACATAGAGAAGTAATTTGTCGTCTCCGATATCATCTATGACAGCAAAAGTCTGAGCAGCTATTTAGATTATGAACTATAGAAACTATGGAATTTTCCAA
Organism: Nanger dama; assembly: GCA_917880005.1. Taxonomy (NCBI): domain Eukaryota; kingdom Metazoa; phylum Chordata; class Mammalia; order Artiodactyla; family Bovidae; genus Nanger; species Nanger dama. Next base: position 4,748,802 of record CAKJTW010000040.1, read on the forward strand.
GAGAGAAAGGTGCTTTCCCACTCTTATCTGATGTAATTTTCAAAACTCTCTGGAGTTGGGAGACCAAAATAAAGCAAAAATTCCCAGAGGTCATTCAGAGAGGTTACAGTGAAGCTAGGAAATGAATCGGGCCAACCTAAATTTCCTTCTATCCAAATGATCTGTTTGTTCAGGCCCTGATAGCTCCTTCTAGCTTCTTATCACTGTGTTTTTTGGTCTGTACCTTTCCCATTCTGGAGCTGCTCTGTCAGAAGTTGTTCATGGAATTCCAATTCCAAAAATAGAAAGACCTTGGCAGTCATCTACATCATCTATACCTTTCATTTCTTATGGAAAAGAAATTGATCCCCAGAGAGGTAGATGATTTTGTCACAGTTAATAAATTATAAATACAGGAATAGAATTTGCATTTCTTACTTCCAGACCACTGCTTTATTTCCAATTCAACAAAACAATTCAGGTCATTTAATTTTCCAGTGAATCTTCCTATACTCTGGTCAAAATTTAATCTATGCATTTACTGATTTTCATACTTGTCATTTTAATTGGAAAATTGTTTATCAATGATATCTTTAATTTTGTGATAGAGTTGCAATTTGTATTTAACAGTTGCCATTTCACTGCAGTGTAGCTTTTATTTCTTTTTTGACTCAAGAGTTTACCCATGATTAAAGCATAGGCATTTGTGCAGATAGCTGGCAAAATGATATAATCAAAAAGGCCACTAGTGAGGCATACAGGTAGATTTTTTATGAGTATTATATCCACAATTTCAGGATTTAATTAAGAAAATTGAACAAAATTTGCCTTTATGTATGTTCCCCTTTTAATGAAATAAAATTGCAACAAGGTACATGATGACCAATGCTGAATATTATTTTTTTATCATTGAAATAAAGAGCAACACATTAATATACTATTTCAAAGGTCAAATACTATTACATGCAAAGCATATATTAATATTTTCTTATAAATGTTGTCATTTTCACTTATTTACAGGTTTATTCTTCGCATGCTGCTGCTACGTTGTTTCAGTCGTGTGCAAATTTGTGTGACCCTATAGACGGCAGCCCACCAGGCTCCTCCGTCCCTGGGGTTCTCCAGGCAAGAACACTGGAGTGGGTTGCCATTTCCTTCTCCAGTGCATGAAAGTGAAAAGTGAAAGTGAAGTTGCTCAGTCGTATCCAACTCTTCTCGACCCCAGGGACTGCAGCCCACCAGGCTCTTCCGTCCATAGGATTTTCCAGGCAAGAGTATTGGCATGAGTTGCCATTGCCTTCTCCATTATTCTTTGCATAAAACTCCAATTAATCTTCACAGAGATGGTGATCAGAGTGTAATTATAGTGCTTTATGATTTATGCAGAACTTTCAACTTGTGCTCTCGGTTGAGGTTAATGATAGTCTTATAATTTATAGGTTTTATTGTTATGGGCTTCTCTGGTGGCTCAGAGGGTAAAGAATCTGCTTGTGATGTAGAAGACCTGGGTTTGATCCCTGGGTTGGGAAGATTCCCCTGGGGAAGGGAATGGCAACCCACTCCAACATTCTTTTTGGAGAAATCCATGGAGAGAGGGGCCTGGTGGGCTATAGTCCATGGGGTCAAAAAACATCAGACAGGACAGAGCAACTATCACTTTTATTGTCATATTATGAAAACTAACATTTAGTGATGTTAAATTATTTTCTCAGTCACAAAAAGAGTTAATGGTGTGGTTTAAGATTTAATCATGTTTTACAACTCCAGGCCTGAAGAGCTAGCATTTAAGATCCAAGTTATGAGAAGAAATCAACTAAGTAAAGATCCTGGGGGAAGTGTTCCAAGCAAAGAAACTTGAGATGGGACTGCTCATGTTGGGTCCAGAGGAAATAATTGGAAGTAGTGTTAAGAGATAAGGATGGTGACACAGGAAAAAGGGGAGCTTCTGTAGGACCTCACATATTGTATTGAATAGTTTGGAATGTTTTAGAGTTTCAGTAGGAAGTTGAAGGATTTTGAGTACAAGTGTGGTGGTGTCAGATTTGTAATTTAGAAAAAAACACACAGTGTAGTGTGTAGGAGGATCTCTTGGGCTACGGGAGAAAATTAGGGGTACAGAGAAAATGATGAGGAGCCTGTGGAAATAACCCAATGAGATGGTGTTATCTTGGACTGAAAGTGAATAGCAGTTAAGATAGTGAGAAATGCTAAGATATAGGATGTATTTTAAATTAGACAGATGGGATGAAATGTAGAGAATGAGAGAAAGAAAATTAGGTATAATTCTGGGGGATTTTGTTCTGAGCAAATAGGCATAGCATGATGCCATTTTCTGAGTAGCAAAGACTTGTTATGAGGTATATTAATTTCAGAAACTTTTGAATACATTATTACTACCCTAAGATTATAGTTACCTTTGGAAATATAGCTGTGAAGGCAATAGAATAAGTCTCTACCTTTATGGAGCTACCTTTTCTTAAGGGGAAGCAAGACAACAAATAAACAATAGATATCAGATAGTGATGAGTATAATAAAGAAAATTTTAATGTTACAAGGAAAACAGGAATGCTTAAAGTGGATTTGGTCTTTTATTATTTATTTTTTAAATTTAATTAATTTATTTATTTTAATTGGAAGCTAATTTCTTTACAATACTGTAGTGGTTTTTGCCATACATTGACATGAGTCAGCCATGGGTGTACATGTGTTCCCCATCCTAAATCCCACTCCCACCTCCCTCCCCATCCTATCTCTCAGGGTCATCCCAGTGTACCTGCCCTGAGTACCCTGTCTCATGCATCGAACCTGGACTGGCGATCTATTTCACATATGAAAATATACATGTTTCAATGCTATTCTCTCAAATCATCCCACCCTTGCCTTCTCCCACAAAAGATGGATTTGCTCTTTTAAATAGGTATGTTGATAAAGTGTCAGCAGGGAGGTGATGTTTGTAGAAAGACCCAAAGATCATGTAGATATAAGCTGTGCCAAACCTGACTGTTTATTGGACATCCATGACATGCATGAATTGAACAACTAGATAGTCAAGCCTGAGTTTAGAGGACAGGTTGAGGATTAAGGTGTAAATTTTTTAATATACAGCTGCAATTTGCTGCAATTTAATAACATAGAATTTATGAGGAAAAGATGAAGGCTTGAGATAGAGACCTTGGCTTTGAGGCATCAATAAAGAGATCATATAGGGGAAAATTGGCTAGGAGAGACAGACAGACTGATGCACATTCATAACACACAGAGCAAGGATCCAGTAAAGTCTGAAGAAAGCTAAGACTATGATGTGTGAAAAAAGGGTGAGAGGAGTGGCCAATTCTAATTGCTGAGGAAATTGATATTTCTTCAAGATGAGGATGGTGAAGCAGCCACTGACTTTGATGAGGCTCAGGTTATTGGTGACCCTGAACATTCTCAATTTAAAGAAATGAAAACTAAACCTCAACTACAATGGATTGAGAAGAAAACATGATGCAAGGAAGTAGAAACAGTAGCTCTATACAAGCCTTGGGAGGAGGTTTCTTGAAGGAGCTCTAAGGCATACAGTTGAGGCTAGAAGCTCTCATAGACTCTAAGGAGGCTCTTTGTTTTTATGGTAGAGACATTAATACATACTTCTAACTCAAAAAAATTGACCCAGTATATAAAGAGAAATTGATGCTGTAGAAAAGAAGAAAGATAATTCAAAAGCAGTATTTTTATAAAGGCAAAAAGAATAGGATCTAAGGCACAGGGTAAAAAGGAACTTAGCCCAGAAAGAGAACCTCTAATTCCACTGGAAAAAAAAACAAATTGAATGTGTAGACGGATGGTGGTAGTTTAAGGAAATTAGTAGTGGAAACTAAGACTGGGATTTTTGGTTTGAGATTTTCTTTTTTGTTGTTTTTTCCGATGAACTATGTGTTGGAAGTTGACAATTTATGTGAGAGGCAGTTGAGCTTTAGAGATTTAAGGAGCTAAGATGTTAACTAGTTGGCTCAGAGTTAAAAACTAATTTACAAGAGCAGTATTGAATGCGCATCAGTTCAGCTCAGTTGCTCAGTCATGTCCGACTCTTTGCGACTCCATGAATCGCAGCATGCCAGGCCTTGCTGTCCATCATCAACTCCCGGAGTTCACTCAGACTCATGTCCATCGAGTCTGTGATGCCATCCTGCCATCTCATCCTCTGTTGTCCCCTTCTCCTCCTGCCTCCAATCCCTCCCAGCATCAGAGTCTTTTCCAATGAGTCAACTCTTCGCATGAGGTGGCCAAAGTACTGGAGTTTCAGCTTTAGCATCATTCCTTCCAAAGAAATCCCAGGGTTTATCTCCTTCAGAATGGACTGGTTGGATCTCCCTGCGGTCCAAAGGACTCTCAAGAGTCTTCTCCAACACCACAGTTCAAAAGCATCAATTCTTCAGTGCTCAGCCTTCTTCACAGTCCAACTCTCACATCCATACATGACCACTAGAAAAACCATAGCCTTGACTAGATGGACCTTAGTCGGCAAAGTAGTGTCTCTGCTTTTCAATATATTATCTAGGTTGGTCATAACTTTTCTTCCAAGGAGTAAGCGTCTTTTAATTTCATGGCTGCAGTCACCATCTGCAGTGATTTTGGAGCCCAAACACGTAAAGTCTGACACTGTTTCCACTGTTTCCCCATCTATTTCCCTTGAAGTGATGGGACTGGATGCCATGATCTTCATTTTCTGAGTGTTGAGCTTTAGGCCAACTTTTTCACTCTCCACTTTCACTTTCATCAAGAGGCTTTTGAGTTCCTCTTCACTTTCTGCCATAAGGGTGGTGTCATCTGCATATCTGAGGTTATTGATATTTCTCCCGGCAATCTTGATTCCAGCTTGTGTCTCTTCCAGTCCAGTGTTTCTCATGATGTACTCTGCATATAAGTTATATAAGCAGGGTGACAATATACAGCCTTGATGTACTCCTTTTCCTATTTGGAACCAGTCTGTTGTTCCATGTCCAGTTCTAACTGTTGCTTCCTGGCCTGCATACAGATTTCTCAAGACCAGGTTAGCTGGTCTGGTATTCCCATCTCTTGAAGAATTTTCCACAGTTTATTGTGATCCATACAGTCAAAGGCTTTGGCATAGTCAATAAAGCAGAAATAGATGTTTTTCTGGAACTCTTGTATTTCCATGATCCAGCGGATGTTGGCAATTTGATCCCTAGATCCTCTGCCTTTTCTAAAACCAGCTTGAACATCAGGAAGTTCACGGTTCACGTATTGCTGAAGCCTGGCTTGGAGAATTTTGAGCATTACTTTACTAGCATGTGAGATGGGTGCAACTGTGCGGTAGTTTAATCATTCCTTGGCATTGCCTTGAACACAAATTTATAGTGAGTACTGTCAGCTAGTATGTAGAATTGGTCCAATTTTTTTAGCTGCTGTTGAGTAAGCATATCAGTTCAGTTTAGTTCAGTCACTCAGTCGTTTCTGACTCTTTGAAACCCAATGGACTGAAGCACGCCAGGCGTCCTTGTCCATCGCCAACTCCCAGAGCTTACTGAAACTCATGGCCATCGAGTCGGTGATGCCCTTCAACCATCTCATCCTCTGTCATCCCCTTTTCCTGCCTTCAATCTTTCCCAGAATCAGGGTCTTTTCAAATGAGTCAGCTTTTCACATCAGGTACCCAAAGTATTGGAACTTCAGCTTCAGCATCAGTCCTTCCAATGAATATTCAGGACTGATTTCCTTTAGGGTGGACTGATTTGATCTCCTTGCAGTCCAAGGGACTCTCAAGAGTCTTCTCCAACACCACAGTTCAAAAGCATCAATTCTTCAGTGCTCAGCTTTCTTTATGGTCCAACTCTCACATCCATACATGATTATTGGAAAACCAAAGCTTTGACCAGATGGACCTTTGTCAGCAAAGCAATGTCTCCACTTTTCAATATGCTGTCTAGGTTGGTCATAGCTTTCCTTCCATGGAGCAAGTGTCTTTTAATTTCATGGCTACAGTGATTTTGGAGCCTAAGGAAAGAAAATCTCTCACTGGTTTCATTGTTTCCCCATCTATTTCCCATGAAGTGATGGGATCAGATGCCATGATATTCATTTTTTTGAATGCTGTTTTAAGCCATCTTTTTCACTCTCCTCTTTCACTTTCATCAGAAGGTTCTTTAGTTTCTCTTCATTTTCTGCCATAAGGGGGATGTAATCTGCGTATCTGAGATTACTGATATTTCTCCAGGCAATCTTGATTCCAGCTTGTGTTTCATCCAGCCCAACATTTCACATGATGAAGTCTGCATTATAAGTTAAATAAGTAAGGTGGCTCCCCTGGTGGCTCAGACAGTAAAGAATCTGCCTGCAATGAGGGAGACCTGTGTTCGATCCTGAGATTGGGTAGATTCCCTGGAGGAGGGCATGGCAACCCATTCCAGTATTCTTGCCTGGAGAATCCCCATGGTCACAAGAGCCTGGTGGGCTACAGTCCTTGTGGTCACAAAGAGTCTAGCACAACTGAGTGACTAAGCACAGCACAAGCAAGAAGACAGTATACAGCCTTGATGTACTCCTTTCCCAATCTGGAACCAATCTGTTGTTTCATGTAGAGTTTTAACTATTTTTTCTTTACCCGCATACAGATTTCTCAGGAGACAGGTAAAGTGGTCTGGTATTCCCATCTCTTGAAGAATTCTCCAGTTTTTTGTGATCCACACAGTTAAAGGCTTTAGCATAGTCAATGAAGCAGAAGCAGATGTTCTTCTGGAATTCTCTTTCTTTTTCTATGATCCAACTGCTACTGCTACTGCTAAGTCGCTTCAGTCATGTCTGACTCTGTGCGACCCCATAGACAGCAGCCCACCAGGCTTCCCCGTCCCTGGGGTTCTCCAGGCAAGAACACTGGAGTGGGTTGCCATTTCCTTCTCCAATGCATGAAAGTGAAAAGTCAAAGTGAAGTCCCTCAGTTGTGTCTGACTCTTAGCAACGCCCTGGACTGCAGCCCACCAGGCTCCTCCATCCATGGAATTTTCCAGGCAAGACTACTGGAGTGGGGTGCCATTGCTTGTTGGCAATTTGATCTCTAGTTTCTCTACCTTTGCTAAATCCAGCTTGAACATCTGGAAGCTCTTGGCACCTTGCTTGGAGAACTCTGAGCATTACTTTGCCAGTGTGTGAGAAGAGTGTAATTGTGAGATGAATGATTGCAATTTTGAGATGAGTGCAAATGTATAGAATAGGCTTCCTTTAAAAACTGCTGCTTGGAGAATGTAAATTTTGAATAATGCCTGGAGGAGACTCTGTTTTGATGGAAAGTAGAGTGTAGGGTATTTTAGTCTGGTGCTCATTGTTGCAACGAATAGAAAAATTCAAGTTAATTCAATTTATTATGAAGCTGACCTTGAGAAAATAAATGGATTCTCATGGAAATTTGGGAAGAGCAGCTACACTAAGTTCTCACTAAACCTAGAGCTTGGTAAGGGGCAACTGGTTTCTCAGGATGTCTTGAAAGCTTAGAATTTATGGTTAATAGATTTTCTCTTCCAAGTCTTTGCAGCTATGACTTGGCCATACCTTAGGGAGTTTTGGTCCTAATGTTTGTCAGTCTTCCAACTGTGAATTTTTTGCTTCCCACTGCAATCAACAGAGAGAGTCTAACTCTCATGTTGGACAAACTGATTAAGCATTCCATAGATAAACTGCCTCTAATCAGGGACTAGTCCTGATTCACTAAGCTGAGGTTGGCAATGAGAGGGGGTGTGACCATGAGGCTACTTTGGCAGCAGAGGTTGAGGGTAGCCAGAGTCCCTCAGAAAGATACAAGAGCACATGGGTGATGGTCACCATCACTAAGTTATTTCAGGCCAGAGAAAGACATACACAAGTGCCTGAAATTATTTATCTTTTGGATTGGGGAGTGATCATCAGCATTCTGAATTCATGCATATGTAGTCTTCTAACTTTAATTTTTATTATGGCATATTGTTATGTTCCGTTATAACTTATAATCTAGAACTCATTTTAGAAACTAGTATATGAACCAAAGGAAGGGAAATGATTTAATAAGAAAGTTTTGAGGATTGTTGCAGTTACTTTTCCTGAAGTCTGCTGAGCATCAAGTGTGGGGATATAGTGGAAACATATTTGATAGGAAATTTATAACTTACTACTAAAATATGTTTCTGTTCCTAAAATTATACCAAGTGACTGTAACAGATTGTCCTTTACTAATAAAACAAATGCAACCCTTAGTACAATTCTTTCTCTGTCAGGAGAAGGATGAGATAATTTGAAGAAGGGAAGTTGGGATACTCATCTTTGACTTTATTTAAACCTTGTTTTCCTTTTCATGAGAAAATAGACTTTAGTGAACAGCCTGGTACTTCCTACTTGTGCAAACTTTTAACCCAATATTGTAGGGAAAAAAAAAGTGAATAAAATTAAACTGTTACAACCTAAATGAGAAAAGAATTTGAAAAAGAATAGATGCATTAATATGTGTATAACTGAATCACTGTATTGTACACCTGAAATAAGCACATTGTTAATTAGCAACACTTCAATACAAAAAGTTTAAAAAGTTAAAAATTAAACTTAAAAATTTCAACTAGTGCTTTTCATTGCTAAAATCTTTCTTAAAATCATGCAAAATCAGGTCAGCCACCCATCTCCTTTAATCTTTTCAACAGATCACCAGGATTCAATTGCTTTCTTCCTCTTTCGTAAGTGCTGTTCTAGCTGGTTGGACTTCCTTTCTGCCCTCCAAAATTAAGCTTATAAATGAGATACAGACACCCTAGTTCCTTTGGTATTTGTTTTTCTCAAAGATAATCAGGAAGGCTGCTGATAACAATAAAAAGTCCCCACAACAACTACAAAATTGCAAACATAAGGAATGACAAAACTTTCAAATTTCTTATTAAGGTCATTCCTAACCCACATCTAAATTGGTAACTGAAACTCCCATAGACTTCTACTTTTTTTTTTTTTAATCCTTTGGATAGGATTTATCAAAACTCTCATCTTCTCTCACATTCCATTCTTCTTTGCTGACAGAACAGAATAGATGGAATGCTAAAGCTTATCAAAGACTACTTGATTAATTGACAACTATTGTGCCACTAGACATTGGCCTTGCTTGCAAAAACCTTTAGTGCATTTCCTCCTAAAACCTACAATGACTGTTTCCTATTGATTAAGGATTAAAGGCTTGATCCTATACAAACATTGTTATGGCCTCCCCTGTTAGCCTGTGCCATGATCCTGCTTGTCCTCTGTTCGGCTGAGACCCCATATTATCCGTCTCCATCGGGCTTTCATTTTAGTCACTTTAATGTTATCCTCCTTCAGGTGTGGAGTTACCTAGAACAATCACCCCAGATCATTGGTCTCTATTATATATTATAGAAGGGCTTCCCAGTTGGCTCAGAGGTAATAAGTTTGCATGCCAATGCAGGAATCTCGGGAAATGTGTTTTCAGTTGCTGGGTCAGGAAGATCCCCTGAAGAAAGAAATGGCAATCAACTCCAGTATTCTTGTCTGGGAAATCCCATGGACAGAAAATCCTGGCAGGTTACAGTCCAAGGAGTTTCAGTGGGTTGGACATGGACTTAGTGACTAAGCACACACACACACACACACACAGAGCGTATATATTATAGAAAGAATTCGTGGTCAACATATACACATTGCTGTATATAAAACAGAGAACCAAAAAGAAACTACTGTGTAGCACAGGCAGTTATAGTCAGTATCTTACAATAACCTATAAAGGAAAAGAATCTGAGTATATATAAATGCATACAACTGAATCACTTTGCTGAATACCTGGAACTAACACTTTATAAATCAACTATACTCCAATTAAAAAAGAAAACAAAAAAAAAGATTGTAAAGGAGAAAAATATGGCAATAAATTTTGTTTTGTCTCTTCCACATCTGATCGCTAGCACCAGCCACAAGCATTGCTTCAGGCCTCCAAACTTCACGTTTGCATCCTTTGGACCATGTTCACTGTTGTCTTCTTAAAGTATCTGAGTGAGAGTTGGGGTATGGGATGGGAACACAGACATCGTTTGTCTTCCTTTGGGAGTCATTTGCTCCAAAAGAAGCTCATAAGTCAGATCAAGGACAGATTAAAGAGAAATAGATCACTGTAATCTCTAGAAGCTGTACAACTGACTTTATCAGTTGCATCTTTCAAAGAAATTAATGGAATATTGACTCTATCAAAAGACAAAGCAAGATACTGTATCTTACTATTTACACCGTAAATGGGATATTTTTCACAACCTGACCTTTATACCTACTTTTTCATCAGAATATATATCAACATAAGAGAAAGGGAGCAAGCCAACATGTGAAAGAAAATATGAATGAATAGTGACAAATATGAAACTATAAATCTACTTTAAAGGCAGCAGGCTTGAAATCTTTGAACACTGGGTGGAGTTTCTTGTTTTCCACAGAAATCAAATGGCTTATCTAAGACAGTATATCCTATTATTCGACTATGTCTTACACAGAATAGAAGTAGATTTCAAATTTATTGTAAATGGGTTCCTTTTCCACTCATAACACAGACAACCTCCAGTTCTGATAAGAAAGTAACTGAACTTCATTTGATCAGATTGCTTGAGGTCAAAATTAAAGAATGGAAAAACTAGATCACAGTAACATTACATCAGTGACTAGCAGAATGTTTAAACTGCAAATAATCTGTGGCAAAAGAAATTGATGTTATTTCTATTTCTATTACTTCAGTATCTAGAGAAGTTATTCATTACAAACACAGTGCCATTCAAAGAGTAAAAATGTGTACCCTAAAGGTGTACATACATTACTGTGTTTTTTGTTACATTTTTCTCATATTACTAATAGAAGTGAAATTCAGCCCCAACCACATCATTCTGCAATCAAACAAAGGGTAGAAATTTTCTCCAATAACATTTCCAACATAACCATTTTTAGGATTTTAGCACAACTCTTCCCTGACTTTTCTGTGCTTTTTCTAGCTCTCTTTTTCTTACACTTTTACCTTAAATAGTCTCATACTGTTTCAGTACTTATAAGGATTTATTTTTAATCAAAAAGATATAAAATATATAGATTATCTCTTACTACCTATGCAAATAATGATATGACAAGCAAAAAGTCAAAAAAAAGTTGATAACTTTTATCTGAGAGCTTTAAAAGATCATGCTTGTACACCTGACTAACTACTCTTTGGTCTATCAGTTTTAACACTTTTTTTATTTGGGACATGACAAGTTGAAATTTGGTAAAAAGAAAAACAAACAAAAACAACAAAAACACCAGAGCTACCAACTTAATTTCTGGAAAGGGAATACATGCTGAAAGTATTCTTATCTGGAATTCAGGTTGGGGAGACAAGGGTTTATACTATTCTGTTTGATAAGAGGTGATAGATATCTATATGAATCTACTAATTTACCAAGAGATTGACTTCCTGGGGCGGAAGGAAAAGGTTGGAATCCATGTTAATATACTAAGAAATGGTGTTGCAAACATATCTGATCAATCTGAGTGGTTTCAATAGTGCCCAGACAACAGAAAAGAACAGGGTCCCAAATGGAAGAAAGAGACTGGAATTATGAGTCCACATGTAGCAAAAAGTCCTGTTGGTCAAAGGACATGACTGATTTTGAAACTTATTGCAATTGGAGATTGTGAGTGTGTCTGTATGACCAAGGATTCATGAGTAACTGTGTGAACACAGAAAAAACTACAATATTCTAGGACTAATGCACCATTACTGTGGAATATTCCCTGACTAAACAAAAGATAGGAACACAGTAGACAAATGGAAAATACATATTAACTTCACCACATATAATGCTGGGTCTGGGTAAATTCACAGGAATCCTCAAGGAAGAGACCACAGTCACAGTGGTGGCACTCAAGGTCATGGGCAGTGGAGACTGTATGAAGCTGCCCTCTCAGTGGTTGCCTTGGGCCATGTGACACCGCCTGGCCACGTTCTCATGTGATGAGTGGAAAGAGCTCTATCATTGACTACCAGCAGATTTTAAAGCATGAACCTTTGCTATAGGACATTTCCCTACACTGAGTATCCACAGGAAGAACGATGATACAGTAATGGGTCAGGAGTAGGGTTTCAGCTCTAAGGTGGTACCTTAGCAAAGATTTTCTACCAGGCTGGTGAAAAGCACCAGCAGCAGAAGGAGGCAAAAAGGCCAGAAGTGATGAGAAAAAGCTTGTGAGCATCCTTGAGAGTCCTTGAAAACAGACTCTTATTGAAGTGCTCTCCATAGGCAAATAGGAATTTGGAACTCAAGATTTACCTACTAGTGAGTATTAATGCTAATATCCCTACATTGTATTTACTTTGTTGCGAATGTATTGGTGGAGGCAGTGTCTCCAATTTTACTCAAGAAAAGTCTTGAACAAATTTTTCATAGACAATAGATTAGCATTTTGTTTCAACTCACTGTGGCAACTCTTCATACATATCATCAGATTATGAACTGTGGGTTTTAAATCTTTTAGATAGCTAAAGTTTATTTACTAAAGTCACAAAATTTTGTTTTCAATGAGTGAAGTCATTATAAATTAATATTTTCTTTAGTTTCTTTAAAAAATACTGTTTTAGTTTTTGCCTGGAGCTAAAAAGTAATGCTTATTTGGCTTAGAAAATTTGAAGATCAAAGAAAATATGATACAAAATAAGTATTACCCGTAATTCTATCATAATTCCTTTGAAAACCCACACAGTCAATGATCTGGATGTATCAAACCAGGAAATTCTTTTATTTCTAGCTTTTGCCCCATCTAAGAAAAGTAATTAATACCCTAAATTCCTTTTATCTCAGATTTCTAATGCATAAGTTAAATTGACTATTGTCTTTTTTTTTTTTTTTTTTATTCTTAATCTATTAAAATAAAATGCTATGTTTGTGAGAATTATTATGCTCAGTTCTTGACCTGGTGAATTGATAGAGTGGTTTCATGATAGCATGACAATGAACAATGGGATGTCACCAAAATAATGGGTTGGCTTAAAAAGTTTGTTCACGTTTTCTTCCATACCATTTTATGGAAAAACCTGAACAAACTTTTTGGCCAACTCAGTTTTGATATTTGTACTATCAAGAGCTAACATATTTTGTACTCAGCATGTTTCAGATTCTGTTCTATGAACTTTACATATGTTATCTTATTCAGTCTTACAGGAATCCTATAAATGCCATTATTACCTCTACTTTACAAATAAACAAATGAAGGCACATAACATTCCTGTAACTTGTCTAAGGTTCCACATGCATGCGTGCTAAGTCGCTTCAGCCTGTAGCCCACTAGGCTCCTCTGCCCATGAAATTCTCCAGACAAGAACACTAAGCTCCACAGTTATAGCCAATCTGCGGTCACAAATGAAGACAACTTTATTAAATACAGAATATTAGTGGATGGGCTGGCATTTACCATATCCCTTCCATTTGGTATTGGGTATTGCCATACAACTAGTGAGTTTCTAAATTAAAATAGGGTGTATATGCATGTGTACTAAATCGCTTCAGTCATTTCTGACTCTGTACAGCCCTGTGGACTGCAGCCTGCCAGGCTCCTCTGTCCATGGGATTCTACAGGCAAGAATACTGAGTGCGTTGTTTTTCCTTTCCCCAGGGGATCTTCTCGACCTAGGGATTGAACTGATGTCTCTTACCTCTCCTGCATTGACTATACTAAAGCCTTTGACTGCGTGGATCACAGCAAACTGTGGAAAATTCTTAAAGAAATGGGAATACCACCTTACCTGCCTCCCAAGAAAACCTGCAGGTCAAGAACCAACAGAACCTTACATGGACGACAGACTGGTTCAAAACTGGGAAAGGAGTATGTCAAGGCTTATATTGTCACCCTGCTTATTTAACTTATATGGAGAGTACATCATAGGAAATGCCAGGCTGGATGAAGCTTAAGCTGGAATCGGCACTGCCTGGAGAAATATCAATAACCTCAGATATGCAGATGACATCACCCTAACGGCAGAAAGTGAAGAGGAACTAAAGAGCCTCTTGATGAAGGTAAAAGAAGAGAGTGAAAAAGCTGGTTTAAAGCTCAACATTCAAAAATGAAGAGCATGGCAATGGTCCCATCACTTCAGAGCCAAAAGATAGGGAAAATGTAAACAGTAAGAGACTTTATTTTCTTGGGCTCCAGAATGACTGAAGATGGTGACTGCAGCCATGAAATTAAAAGACACCTATTCCTTGGAAGAAAAACTATGACAAACCTAGACACTGTATTAAAAAGCAGAGACATCACTTTGTCAATAAAGGTTTGTCTATTCAAAGCTATGGTTTTTCCAGTAGACATGTATGAATGTGGGAGTTGGATGCTTTTGAACTGTGGTGCTAGAGAAGACTCTTGAGTATCCCTTGGACTGCAAGGAGATCAACCTGTAAATTCTAAAGGAAATCAATCTTGAACATTCATTGAAAATACTGATGTTGATGCTGAAGCTCCAATCCTTTGGCCACCTGATGTGAAGTGCTGACTCATCGGAAAAGACCCTGATGCTGGGAAAGATTGAGTACAAAAGGAGGAGAGGGTGGCAGAGGGTGAGACAGTTAGATAGTATCACCAACTCAATGGACATGAACTTGAACAAACTCCTGGAGAGACAGGGAAACCTGGTGTGCTGCAGTCCATGGGGTTGAAAAGAGTCAGACATGACGGAGGGACTGAACAGCAACTCTTACCTCTCCTTTTACAGGTGTGTTCTTTACCACAATTGCCACCTATATGAAGAGTTATATTTCAAATTGCTACTTGGCAAACCTCACAAAGGCATGCAACTCTCTTTAAGAGGCCAATCATTAGCATCTTTCCTGAGAAGCTGAATCATTGTGCTTTAATTACAGATCACATTTCCAGCTTACTCTGAAGAAGTAAAGGACACACTCTGCTACATTTTATGTGTTAGTGTTAAGCAGTGTTAAATTGTTCGTGAAATTGGCCAATTTATTCTGGTCAAAGGAAAAAGGTATGGAATTGCATATTATTGTAAACTCATGTTGCCTTATACAGTTCCTCTTCCAAGCATCTAAATTTAACTTCGTGGTTTGGTAAATCTAATAAATTGTCTGAGAGCAGATGGATTGAGTTATTCCAGATGAACATAAGTGAACCATTTCCAGTGAATGGAAAGCATTATTATCCCACACTATTCTGTTATTTATTCAAGGTACAGAAATGTTAAAGCAGTGAGCCTTATAGTTAGGGAAATTATTTATGTCTATTATCAGAAGCTGTAACCTGATGTGACCTGTATTTTGCCATCCTTTATTTTTTGTAGGGGGTCGTGATGTCTGGAGGGTGGGAGGATGAAGACATAATAGAGAAATTTAATCACAGAGAAATCCAATTTAGATAACCTGCACATTGTGTAAAAGGAGCTCTTTCTACTTAAAGCAGCACTTGCCTAAAAGATACCAAAATTAAATGCCCTGCAGAATGCAAGATCTTCATGGAGGAATGCAAACTCTTAATTGCAGGGACCTCGGCACTAGTTTCAGAACAAGAATCAAACCCAGGCTCCCTGCTTTGGGAGTGCAGAGTCAGCCTCTGGACCACCAGAGAAGTCCCAGTGACAAAGAACTTGAAGAGCTATCAGATCAAGATTCTTTCCAGAACAAGGGACAATACCAATTAAGCACAGACTTGGTAACCTATTCCATCCTATCCAGAAAGTGATTTTCAACCCTTAGTTAACATAAGTATAATGAACCCTACCTTTCTAGCACATTAAAACTCTTTGATTTTTCCCACTAGGAAAAAAATCATCTCCTAGGAAAATTTCTTTTTGGTCTGTGTTCCTTTGCTTGGCAAGGAAATAATTTCACTGGTCACATTATTAATCATGGCAGTAGTCCTTGCCTTTTCTCTAACAATTGCTTCCATAAATTATTATGCTACTTTCCTTTTTCATTACTTAAATTTTAATTTTTATTTAAAATCTAAGTTTATGCCAAAATATAATTTTAATGCATTTAGTTCTGTATAATGAAATCATTCTAAACATTTTTCATCTTGAAAGGGGAGATTAACACCTCTTGCTGGAGTTAGGGCATGGAGTTACTGCGTAGATTACTTGTGTTGCCAACATCAAAATTGTGTTACAAAGGCTTAGGCCAGCCATCTGCAATTCATTAGATTCTCTCTACACTGTAGTTTTCATCTTCATGCCTTATCTGTGTTACCCTGCACTCCTTGGAGAATTTCTTCATCTAAAACATGAAGAATTGCCCTTTTAAATCTGATTTTAATAATTTAATCAGATATCTTTCTTCAAGAGCAGATTTAAAACTCGTCTGCTGCAGATTTTCATTGATCAACTCCATCACTCTGATTTTGTTTCATCTTTGATACTAGCCCCCTGGAGAAGGGAATGACCACCCACTCCAGTATTATTGCCTGGAGAATCCCATGGACAGAGGAGCCTGGTGGGTGACAGTCCATGGGGTCGCAGACTTGGACACAACTGGGAGACTTTCTCTTGGGCTTCCCCAATAGCCCAGTTGGTAAAGAATCTGCCTGCAATGCAGGAGACCCTGGTTCTATTCCTGGGTCAGGAAGTTCCACTGGAGAAGGGATAGGCTACCCACTCCAGTACTCTTGGACTTCCCTAGTGACTCAGCTGGTAAAGAATCTGCTTGCAATGTGGGAGACCTGGGCTTAATCCCTGGGTTGGGAAGATCCCCTGGAGAAGGGAAAAGCTACCCACTCCAGCAGTCTGGTCTGGAGGATTCTGTGGACTCTATGGTCCATGGGGTCCCAAAGAGTTGGACACTACTAGGTGACTTTCACTTTGATATTAGTAAATTTAGGTAGATTGTTTTTTGATGTTTTTATTTAGTAATTGTTCTTTACCTGTGATTTTAACTTGCAGGACTATTCCAAGTTTCCCATTGTTGTTTCCAATGTCCCCTACCTCCTTTATAATCTCTCCCATTATATGTTGGTTAATTCATTATCCTTGGTAGCATTTGAGAACTGATCAGTTCAACCACTTGTTAATTGTCAAATTTTTTTTTTTTGAAAGGAAAAATGTTAGTTGCTCTAGATTTTAGAAGCTCCTTCATAGTCTCAGTGTTGATGAAATGCTGTTGTGAGAACAAGTTTAAAACAATATTTTTCAAAAACAAAATGATTATTAGAAAGAAGAGACAAAACAGTAATAAATTCTAAAATCTCAAGCATTTTGGACAATGACCTTGCAGGAAGAAAATATAAGAATCCAGGTTGTGTGGAATGGTGATCCCAAAGCTCCAATTTGTCCAATCCCCTATTACTGTCACAGAGGAATTTGTCTTATCTGACACACAAGGTAGATAGATCTTTCTATCGAAAGCAGCTTAAAACTAACTCTTTCTCACAGAGACCCAAGGACAACAGAATAGTCCCAACCAGTGTGGAAATACCAGCTAATACAAAACCATTCTGTAAGTCAGAGCATCACCAAAACAATATTGAAGAGTATAATATAGATGTTGCAAAGCACATTTTGGGTATACATGAGAACAGGAAGGGCTTCCTAGGTGGCTCAGTGGTAAAGAATCCTCCTGTCAACTCAGGAGACACAGATGTGAGTTTGAACCCTGCATTGGGAAGATCCTCTGGAGGAGGATATGGCAACCCACTCCAGTATTCTTGCCTGGAAAATCCCATGGACAGAGGAACCTGGTGAGCTACAATCCATGGGATCACAAGAGTTGGACACGACAGAGGATAAGATGGCTGGATGGCATCACTGACTCGATGGGCATGAGTCTGAGTGAACTGGTGATGGACAGTGAGGCCTGGCGTGCTGCGATTCATGGGGTCTAAAAGAGTCGGACACGACTCAGTGATGGAACTGAACTGAACTGAAGCAGTCATATCTACGAGAATTGGAAATGAATCAGGTGATGATATTCAGGAGTCATTTTTACTTTTATTAAGCATTAATATTATCCTGACAATTTAAAAGATACTTGTGTCTTTTTGAGGGTATGTTATCTTGTCTTTAATGTCTGATTGTGATTTTCCCGCATTACCACTGACCACCCTCATTTAACAGATAAATTGTTTTGTGAACTAACTAGAAGAGTGGATCGTTCTGCCGAAAGACTAGTGTTTCAATTTTCTTGTGTGATTATATAAGCAGAACGGAAGTTCTCCCAGCTTGCATGACTAGACTGAGTGACTTCTTGTTTGTGAATAAATGTTTTTATCTTTAGGGGAAGGTGGTTTAAGATTTGCTTCTATTATAATAAACCACCTGTTAACAAGAAGGGCATAGTTTTACCCTCTCATAAGTAGAAGCTTTCTATATATAACAAAAAGAACTTCATAGCCTCTAAAAGCAAAATTGATTAACTTTTTCTTTCAACAATACAATTATCATTGACTGAGCATTTGAATGATGTGTCTCTAAAACTTCTTCCCACAGTAAGACACTAACCATCTAAGACAAACTATACTGACCTATTAATAATGAGATAAATTTCTTCTAGACCTTGCCTCTGAAATAGTAGCTGCTTCATGAAGATCTTGTCTAAATCTTTTAAAATTTTCATCTCTCTTTAAGTAGTTCTAGATAGGAACTACTAGGAATCTAATCCAAGGGCTCATTTTGCAGTGAGTATTGGTCAGCATATTTCACAGGAAAGAATGGCTGATGTAGGTTATCCAGTTCGGATACTGTGTTTTCTGTGATAGTTCTTTTTCCCTGGCCCTTCCATGCAGCAGAGGGCAGTAGTGAACTGTGCATATTTCCTCTGGAATTAAGCCAAATAAAATCAACATTTTTATGAAAATGTCTCCAACTGTATATTTAGTGCCCTCAATGAACAGTTATTTATCAGAGCTACAATCCAGTATATTTCAGATCTCAGACATATGGTTCATTTCAGACAATTTAGGATTTGAGTAATAATATTGTATCATTGTATTACAACTAGTTATTCGCAAATCAGATGTAAGCAGAAATTAAACATTTTAATTTTTTCTAAGAAATTTCCTTAAGGAAAATTTATAGCATAAACATATTTTAGTTACTTCCTAGATTAAAACATTGTCTTCTTCAAGGTAAATAGAATATTTTTATGAAATCACATTTTCTTTAAAAGGTTTTTAAACAAATAAGATTAAAATATTGTTTTTTAACAAATAAACACATTTATGAAACTCTTTATTGATATTTTTCAATTTATGCAATTGACCTGAAGTACTGAATTTCCACTTTTTGTTTTTAAAATTTTTTCTGATATTTACCTACATATTTTTGTTTTACTAATTTTTCCTTATTTTGTATCTAAAACGTCATCTAAAATCTTCATAGAAAAGAACATGAAAACATTTTTCTCTTATACTCTCCTCATATATTCCCTCATCTTTTTCCTTCAAAAGTACTGCTTTAAATTACTCAGTGTTGGGCCCTGTGCCTTCATCATTGAAAGCAGTTACTAAATATATGTCTATAGCAACATATTTAAACAGCTGAAATGGATTTCCAGTGAAGAAAATATTACTCACATTTACTGAGTTCTGAGATGTGCCCAGAATTTTCACCTGGTTTTAAATCACCATTAACAGAAAATTCTGATTATCTTTCCAGATTGCAAATTTTAAACAGATCCTTTCAAAATAGAAAAGGATTTGTGTTCTTGGGAAAAGATGTGGTTGAGCAAAGGTTGCAAAAATAAACAAACTTCAGTTGCATAGCCCACATTTAAATCCCGGCTCTTCCACTCACCAGCTGCCGAACCTTCCACTTCACCACCTCTGCTTCCCATCCGGGGCTTCCCAGAGCTGGATAGCAGAGTCAGTGACCATCTTCCTGTCCCACTTATCTTGTTTGCTTACCTCTTATTGGGGGAACTTCAGTTCAGTTCAGTCGATCAGCCGTGTCCTACTCTTCGTAACCCCATGGACAACAGCAAACCAGGCCTCCCTGTCCATCACCAACTCCCGGAGTTTACCCAAACTCATGTCCATTGAGTCAGTGATACCATCCAACTGTCTCGTCCTCTGTCATCCCCTTCTCCTCCTGCCTTCAATCTTTCCCAGCATCAAAGTCTTTTCCAGTGAGTCAGTTCTTCACATCAGGTGGCCAAAGTATTGGAGTTTCAGCATCAGTATTAGTCCTTCCAATGAACATGCAGGACTGATCTCCTTTAGGATGGGTTGGTTGGATCTCCTTGCAGTCCAAGTGTCTCTCAAGAGTCTTCTCCAACACCATAGTTCAAAAGCATGAATTCTTTGGTGCTCAGCTTTCTTTATAGTCCAACTCTCACATCCATACATGACTATTGGAAAAACCATAGCCTTGACTAGATGGACCTTTGTTGACAAAGTAATGTCTCTACTTTTTAATATGCTGTCTGCTGCTGCTGCTAAGTCACTTTAGTCGTGTCCAGCTCTGTGTGACCCCATAGATGGCAGCCCACCAAGCTCCCTTGTCCCTGGGATTCTCCAGGCAAGAACACTGGAGTGGGTTGCCATTTCCTTCTTCAATGTGTGAAAGTGAAAAGTGAAGTCACTCAGTCGTGTCCAACTCTTCGCGGCACAATGGACTGCAGTCTACCAGGCTCCTCCGTCCATGGGATTTTCCAGGCAAGAGTACTGGAGTGGGGTGCCATTGCCTTCTCCGAATATGCTGTCTAGGTTGGTCATAACTTTCCTTCGAATAAGTAAGCATCTTTTAATTTATCTTAAAATACATAAAATATAAAGTGAGAGCTGACAAAATTGAAAAAAGAATAATTGCAAAATGAATATTGGACTTTTATTTTTAATACTAGAGAGTTTAACACCTCTTTCTGTAACCAGTGAAAAAAATATCAAAAATCAATAAAGATTTAGAATATTTCAGCAACAAAATTAAGTACCTTGACTTTATGGATATGTATTGACTATGATTCTCTAAAACTGTAAAATATATATGCTTTTCAACTGGACAAGGAACATTTGTCAAAATAATACCTACTTTAGACCATAGAGTGAATATTAACAAATTGCAAAGAGCTGAAATCAAGCAGAGTTCTCTCCATGTGGAATTAAACTAGAACTCAACAAAAGTAAAATCACTACAAAATATTTAAAAGTTTGGAAATTAATCAGTACATGTAGGTAATCCATCAGGCAAAGAAGAATTCAGAGGAAATTAGAAAATATTTTAAATTGAATGAAAATTCAAAGTATCAAAAACTATAGAATGCTGCTAAAGCTGTGTTTAAAGGAAATTTTAGAATTTAATAGTTTTAAAGCTTAGTTTCCTAAGATTGATCTATAGATGCAATTCAATCTCAATCAAAATTTGAATTTTTTTGTGTGAAAATTTTCATGTGTTATTTCTATGGAAATACAGAAGACCTGACATAGTAAGACAAAGTTCAAAGAGAAAACTAATGAAGGCTCTACTTGTTATAAAGCTACAGTATAAAGACCTGCTATAAGCTACAGTAATCCAAGGCAAAGTAAAAGTAACACAGGCACAGCCTACCAGCTGAACGCACCAGAATAAGGAACCCAGAAACAGTTCCAGAAAACACAATATATGACATTATATATGACAGAATCAGTACTGCAGTTGAATATGATAAACAGTGCTTAGTCAACTGGACATCCAAAAGGTGAAAAATGTACTTGGACCCCTACATTCTTAATAAATCTATTAATTAACATGATTCATAGACCTAAATGCAAAAACAAACAAACAAACAAACAAAAAAACAAACAACAATAAGTTACCTAAAGAAAATAGGAAAAAAATTTCAAGACTGTAGGGTAAACAAAGATTTTTTAAACAGAATGCAAAGCGCTTAATGTAACACAGAAAACACTGAAAAGTGAACTATATTAAAATTAAGAACTTATATTCAATGAAAGACATTTTCACATTCAAACTGCTAAAAGGAAAATCACAGATTGGATATATGTAATACACACTGTATAAAAGACATATGTAGGTTCATGAATCAAGGCAAATTGGAAGAGGTCAAACAGGAGATGGCAAGAGTGAACATTGAATTTTAGGAATCAGCAAACTAAAATGGACTAGAATGGGTGAATTTAAGTGAGATGACCATTATTTCTACTATTGTGGGCAGGAATCCCTTTCAAGACATGGAGTAGCCATTAGTCAACAAAAAGTCCAAAATGCAGTACTTGAATGCAATCTAAAATATGACAGAACGATCTCTGTTCATTTCCAAGGCAAACTATTCAATACAACAGTAATCCAAGTCTATGCCCCAACCAGTAATTCCGAAGAAGCTGAAGTTGAACAGTTCTGTGAAGACCTACAAGACCTTCAAGAACTAACACTGCAAAAAAAAAAAAGAAAAAGTCTTTTTCATTATAAGGGACTGGAATGCAAAAGTAAGAAGTCAAGAAACACACTGAGGAACAGGCAAATGTGGCCTTAGAGTACAAAATGAAGCAGGTCAAAGACTAAAAGAGGTTTGACAAGAGAACGCACTGGTCACAGAACACACCTTCTTCCAACAACACAAGAGAAGACTCTACACATGGACATCACCAGATGGTCAACACCGAAATCAGATTGATTATATTCTTTGTAGCCAAAGATGGAGAAGCTCTATATAGTCAGCAAAAACAAGACCAGGAGCTGACTGTGGCTCAGATCATGAACTCCTTATTGCCAGATTCAGACTTAAATTGAAGAAAGTAGGGAAAACCACTAAAGCACCCAGGTATGACCTAAATAAAATCCCTTACAATTATACAGTGAAAGTGACAAATAGATTCAACGGATTAGATCTGATAGAGTGCCTGAATAACTGTGGACAAAGGTTCGTGACATTGTACAGGAAACAGTGATCAAGACCATCCCCAAGAAAAAGAAATGCAAAAAAGCAAAATGGCTGTCTAAGGAGGCCTTACAAATAGCCAAGAAAGAAGAGAAGCTAAAAGAAAAGGAAAAAGGAAAGATATATCCGTTTGAATGCAGAGTTCCAAAGAATAGCAAGGAGAGATAAGAAAGCCTTCCTCAGTGATCAATGCAAAGAAATAGAGGAAAACAGAATGGGAAAGACTAGAGATCTCTTCAATAAAATTAGAAATACCAAGAGAACAATTCATGCAAAGATGGGCACAATAAAGGACAGAAAGACTATGTACCTAACAGATGCAGAAAATATTAAGAAGAGGTGGCAAGAATAAACAGAAGAACTATACAAAAATATTTTCATGACCCAGATAACCACAATGATGTGATCACTCACCTAGAGCCAGACATCCTGGAACCAAAATCAAGTGGGCCTTTGGAAGCATCACTACAAACAAAGCTAGTGGAGGTGAAGATATTCCAGTTGAGCTATTTCAAATCCTAAAAGATGATGCTGTGAAAGTGCTGCACTCAGTTTGCCAGCAAATTTGGAAAACTCAACAGTGGCCACAGGACTGGAAAAGGTCAGTTTTCATTCCAACCCCCAAAGAAAGGCAACACCAAAGAATGTTCAAGCTACCTACCACACAGTTGCACTCATCTCACATGCTGAAGTAGTGCACAAAATCCTCCAAGCCAGGCTTCACCAATACATGAACACTGAACTTATAGATGTTCAAGCTGGATTTAGAAAAGGCAGAGGTACCAGAGATCAAATTGCTAACATCCACTGGATCATGGAAAAAGAAGAGAGTTCCAGAAAAACATCTACTTCTGCTTTATTGATGATGCCAAAGCCTTTGACTGTGTGGATCACAAGTAACTGTGCAAAATTCTTCAAGAGATGGGAATACCAGACCTCCTGACCTACCTTCTGAGAAATCTGTATGCAGGTTAAGAAGCTACAGTTAGAACTGGACATGGAACAACGACTGGTTCCAAATCAGGAAAGGAGTACATCAAGACTGTATATTGTCACCCTGCTTATTTAACTTACATGCAGAGTACATCATACGAAATGTCAGTCTTCTTGAAGCACAAACTGGAATCAAGATTGCCAGGAGAAAAATCAATAACCTTAGGTATGCAGTTGATACCACCTTTATGGCAGAAAGCAAAGAGGAATTAAAGAATCTCTTAATGAAAGTGAAAGAGGAGAGTGAAAAAGTTGGCTTAAAACTCAGCATTCAGAACTAAGATCATGGCATCTGGTTTCATCACTTTATGGCAAATAGATAGGGAAACAATGAAAACAGTGAAAGACTTTTATTTTGGGGCTCCAAAATCAGTGTTGATGGGGACTACACTCGTGAAATTCAAAGATACTTGCTCCTTGGGAAAAACAGCTTATTAAAAAGCAGAGACATTACTTTGCCAACAAAGGTCTGTGTAGTCAAAGCTATGGTTTTTCCAGTAATCATGAATGGATGTGAGAGTTGGACTATAAAAGAGGCTGAGTGCCGAAGAATTGATGCTTTTGAACTGTGGTGCTGGAGAACACTCTTTAAGACTCCCTTAGACTGTAAGGAGATCCAACCAGTCCATCCAAAAGGAAATCAGTCCTGAATATATTCGAATGACTGATGTTGAATCTGAAACTCCAATACTTTGGCCACCTGATCTGAAGAATTGACTCATTTGAAAAGCCCCTGATGCTGGGACAGATTGAAGGCAGGAGAAGAAGGGAGCAACAGAGGATGAGATGGTTGGATGGCCTCACCAACTTGATGGACAAGAGTTTGAATAAGCTCTGGGAGGTGATGGACAGGGAAGCCTGGCGTGCTGCTAGACCACGGGGTCACAACGAGCCAGACATGACTCAGTGACTGAACTGAACTGAACTGAACAAAACAGCTTTTTAAAAGATAAATAAAGTTTTTTTAAAACTGGCAAAGACAAACAAATCTTTTATAAAGGAGTATATTCAAAT
This sequence comes from Nanger dama, assembly GCA_917880005.1. Classification (NCBI taxonomy): domain Eukaryota; kingdom Metazoa; phylum Chordata; class Mammalia; order Artiodactyla; family Bovidae; genus Nanger; species Nanger dama. Next base: position 4,773,618 of record CAKJTW010000040.1, read on the forward strand.
AATCAATAGGATAACAAAACAAGCATTTTAACAATAGATGTCCAAATGGCAAAACAATCAGGGAACTGCAAATGCAGGTATAATGAGATACAGGTACACACCTACCACAAGAGCTTAAGTCAAAAAGTTTGTTAGTTCTAGCAAGGATATGGCGAGCATGATTTTGTATGCGTAATATAGATGGGGACATGAGCTCAAAGAGAGGACCTAGCAGAAGCCCATTGGAGTGGATACCAAGCAAGAATAGAATTCTCTAAGTATATTCTCCAGTAGTTCCCATCTCAATAACTGGACCTGACATCAATTCAAATTCCAGGTTATCAATTACAATTTCTGTCCCTTGCATACCTTGAAAATTCTGTTCATCAGCAAATCCTGCTGGCTATTCTTCCAAAGTGACCTTCAGTTCTACCTTTCTCTATCTTTCTTGTCTATCATTACTTCTCACTGAAGAGTCTCAGAATTATACCTTAGAGTGTAAATCAGATCAGGAAATTCTTATGTTGAAAACCCTTCTGTGGATTCTCATTGCATCTCAACTTCAACAGACTTCTTACTTATACACATTGGTCTTACATTGTGTCACTCCTGTGTCCATCTGCCACCAGCCTCATTGTCAATTTCTCTCTATCTCCCTCCCATCCACACTAGTGTTTTATTTCTTCAAACAAGCCAAGTTCAAACTCATATTAAGACTTTTGTATTTGCATTTTCTTTGCTTAAAATTGTCTTCAAGTTTCAATCTCTGAGTCAGGAAGATCCCTTAGAGAAGGAAACGACAACCCATACCAGAATTCTTGCCTGGAAAATCCTACGGACAGGGGAGCCTAGCCGTCTACAGTCCATGGGGTCACAAGAATTGGACACAACTTAGTGACTAAACCAACCAATCAAGCGTTTAGTATCTCTACTCATTTTCATGTGTCCTGTTTCAGTTCAGATGAGACTTGGACTAAAAGGTTTTTCCTCAACTCTTCTGTCTAAATAAATCACTCCCTACCTCAATCCATCTACACGATCACAGGTGCATTCATGTTGGAAAAGACATTCCCAAGGATATTCCACCAAGGACACAATTAAGGGAATCTATCAGTTCATTTAACTTTCAGACATTTTAATGTTCCAGGGTGTGTAAAAATACTCTCCATTGGCAAGCAGAGGGACAAAGAAAAACTTACTATTGTGTTTAATTAAGAATACATATCTTTAAGGCTGCTCCTCATTTCCTGTCTTACAAGCCTGTTTCTTAATGCTGAAATGAGGCATTGCCAGTAAGGTATTGTTAGAATGTTTTGAATCTGGACACATGGTGGAATGGAGACGTGGAAACTACCAATTTAATAAATTCAGACGAACAATGTCAAAGACTGCATGGCTCTGAAGAAAGGATACTAGTAGAGCCATGCTAAGAAAGCATAAGAATGAAATAACTGAATGCAAAAAAAAAAAAGATTTGAAAACATTTAAACACAAATTATTTTCAGAGATTCTTAACACTCATCTCTAAAATGTTTTATTTTCTCTTAAAAACAATCTCTTGCAACATGTCAGTGCAGCATCAGTGATAGATGACTGACGAGATGCTCTTTGACTATCTCATATACATTGAATAGAATCCATGGGCAAAAATCATACATAATTTCTTTTGAGTGTACATTAGCCAATAAAGCAAACAAAACTGATTTCATCAAATCACAGTTTTAACCTATTATTCCAACTTTACTAAATGCTTACTATTTCATTTCATAAATCATTTAATATTTTAATTTTTTTATTGAAGGATAATTGTTTTATAGAATTTTGTTGTTTTCTGTCAAACCTCAACATAATTCAGCCATAGGTATACATATATCCCCTCCCTTTTGAATCTCCCTCCCATCTCCCTCCCCATCCCACCCCTCTAGGTTGATACAGAACCCTTGTTTGAGTTTCCTGAGCCATACAGCAAATTCCCTTTGGCTATCTATTTCACATACGGTACTGTAAGTTTCCATGTTACTGTTTCCATGCATCTCACCCTCCCTCCCCTCTCGCCATGTCCATAAGTCTATCCTTTGTGTCTGTTTCTCCACTGCTGCCCTGGAAATAAATTCTTCAGTACCATCCTCCTAGATTCCATATATATGTGTTAGAATACGATATTTATCTTTCTCTTTCTGACTCGCTTCACTCTGTGTTTTAGGTTCTAGGTTCATCCACCTCATTAGAACTGACTCAAATGTACTCCTTTTTATGGCAGAGTAATATTTCTTTGTGTACATGTACCACAACTTCTTTATCCATTCATCTGTAGATGGAAATCTAGGTTGCTTCCACGTTCTACCTATTGTAAATAGTGCAGCAATGAATAATGGGATACATGTGTCCTTTTCAATTTTAGTTTCCTCAGGGTATATGCCTAGGAGTGGGATTGCTGGGTCATATGGTGGTTTTATTCTTAGTTTTTTAAGGACTCTTTATACTGTCTTCATTTAACATTTTGTGTCTCATTCTAAGGAAAAAAAGCCTTATAGACCGTATGTTGTAATTTTTATTATGTTTCATTATTACCTACTAGCTAAAGCATATAAAAAGTATAAACTTATTGGCATTATTACAGGTTTTTATTATAAATGCTTGTTTTTCTCAAAAGCCAGACATTTGAATTTGACATTGTACTCACACATAAAAATATATTTTATCTTACATCATGCTCTATCAGTAATAATTTTAGTTACTGGTTTAGCATTACAAATTAAGCATGAAAAAAGTATAATGATATATTATCTTGTTTTTCTAATTTATAAAAATGGATTTATATTTATAAATTGGTTAAATTATTTATACATCTTTTTACTCTTTACTGATTTTACTAGTCTATGTTTCATGTGTATGCTGCAATTCATTTTTCAGTGGCTTTTATGGTACTTCTTAAAATACTTTATTAACACTTCTCTTAAACTAAAAAGTAAGTATTTTTCTAAAATAAAATAAGATTAATTATATTTGAAATGACAGTGAAGGTTTGATTTAAAAAGGTTTGATTTAAATAATAAGGTATATATTTTCCATAAGATAAATATACTAACTACTACCTCTCTAAGATTTGAAAAAAAGATTCTGTATACACATAATAAAATTAAAACCTTTTATCAGAAACATTGTATTGGTAAAGATCTAATACAGAAAAACCCTTTGATTTTTCAAAGTTTTCTGAGTTAATTGAATTTATTTTATTTTTTTAATACTTTATTCTACATTACAATACTGTATTTGTTTTGCTATACATTAACATGAATCAGCCACAGGTGTACACGATCTCCCAATGCTGAAGCCCCCTCCCACCTCCCACCCCATATCATCTCCCTGGATCATCCCGTGCACCAGCCCCAAGCATCCTGTGTCCTGTATTGAACATAGACTGGCGCTTCATTTCTTACATGATAGTATACATGTTTCAACGCCATTCTCCCAAACCATCCCACCCCCCTCCCTCTCCCTCAGAGTCCAAAAGTCCATTCTCTACCTCTGTGTCTCTTTTGTTGTCTCACATAGAGGGTCATCATTACTATCTTTCTAAATTCCATATATATGTGTCAGTATACTGTATTGGTGTTTTTCTTTCTGGCTTACTTCACTCTGTATAATTGGCTCCAGTTTCATCCATCTCATTAGAACTGAGTCAAATTTAATGTGGAAATGAATAACTAATGTAATTAATAATTATTTGATACTTCTTGGAAAGGTCATTTGGGGATCTATTCTAGAAACTGAAATAAATGAATGTCATAGTGGTCTACAATATATTATCTGGGAATTCAATTAGGTCTTTCAATGTCATTTTGACATGTAATTCATAAGACATTCAAAGAAATAAATGAAATTGCTCTAGTACAATTCTTTCAATTACCCTCTAATTATTTACATGAACAATGTTTCTCAAAGTTGATAAATATTAAAATAAAAAATAATAATACAATAGACTGGCTTCCTTGGTGGCTCAGATTACAGAACCTGCCTGCAATGCAGGAGAGTCAGGAGTCTCAAGCTCAATCTCTGATTAGTGAAGAGCCTCTGGAAGAGGAAATAGCAACCCACTTCAGTATTCTTGCTTGGGAATTTCCATGGACAGAGGGGAATTTCCATGGACAGAGGGGAATTTCCATTGACTGATGGGCTACAGTCCACGGGGGTCTCACAGAATTGGACACAACCGAGTGACTGAACATACAACACGCAAAAACTGACTCTAGGATTTTTATTATGTTTACCCACAGACGTATAAACTAATTAAAGCATTAAAAAAAAACCTATTTGGTTCATGAAGAGGTACATTTCTAAAGTATATATTTGCACTGAACACATTTGAAAGAGTGCTGTATGATAGTTTCATTTTAAAATGTCAATATGTTACAGAAATTGCACTGTAGTGTTTAGTCTCCTATAAAGTGTCAGACTTTATTTTTGGGCTCCAAAATCACTGCAGATGGTGACTGCTGCCATGAAATTAAAAGACGCTTACACCTTGGAAGAAAAGTTGTGACCAACCTAGATAGCATATTCAAAAGCAGAGACATTACTTTGCCGACTAAGGTCCGTCTAGTCAAGGCTATGGTTTTTCCTGTGGTCATGTATGGTTATGAGAGTTGGACTGTGAAGAAGGCTGAGCACCAAAGAATTGATGCTTTTGAACTGTGGTGTTGGAGAAGACTCTTGAGAGTCCCTTGGACTGCAAGGAGATCCAACCAGTCCATTCTGAAGGAGATCAGCCCTGGGATTTCTTCGGAAGGAATGATGCTAAAGCTGAAACTCCAGTACTTTGGCCACCTCATGCGAAGAGTTGACTCATTGGAAAAGACTCTGATGCTGGGAGGGATTGGGGGCAGGAGGAGAAGGGGACGACAGAGGATGAGATGGCTGGTTGGCATCACTGACTCAATGGACGCGAGTCTGAGTGAACTCCGGGAATTGGTGATGGACAGGGAGGCCTGATGTGCTGTGATTCATGGGGTCACAAAGAGTCGGACACGACTGAGCGACTGAACTGAACTGAACTGAAAGAAATTGGATGTCATTTTAAAGTATGCTGAACAGAGGTCCCTAGAAGTTTAAAATTCCTTGGAGGGGTTGTGAGCAATGAAGTCTGAAGAACATTTCATTCTCTTACCAACTTTGTTTTCCTTCACAGTAGCTGACATTTCACAGTTGATTACATTATTGTTCAGAGAGTCTCAGATACTAATAAAAGACTACTCTTTGGTATTAAAAGTCTTACTGAACGTTATAAGCACTTCTAGAATTTCCAAGAGTACTAAAGTTCTGAACCCTAAGACTGTCTTATATTGGTCACAATTTCCAACCATGTTGTGTGGTCTCTGGCAATAATACCCCTGCCACAAGCACTCAGTCACATGACAGTTTGAACTGCCACCCTGGGATTCTACGTGCCTCTCCTCACACCTGCCAGGTGACTGACTCTGCCCCCCGCCACCCCTGACATTTGCTTCTTCTATCTTCTCATTTGCTTGGGTACTAAGGACTGGTGAACCCTAGACCATCTACCTGCAACTGACTTAAGGGAGTGGAGTGTATGATTTTTGTTCTATCTTTACAAGCTAGAACTCCAAATACAGAACATTACCAAAACTGATGACGGAAATGTAATGATTCTGGACAGGCACAAAGGAAAAATGTCTACTGTAGAAGTGTCTTTAACTGTATTCTCCAATAGAGAATAGGCTCCTAGGAAGCTGTGCCTTTGTCTTTTTGACTCCATCCACAACAACGGAGAGACCATACCTTCAGGGGGACAGTGTGTCACTCTCATTACCTGGATTTGGAAAACAGAATTGGAATAAAGAGAGAATTTCTCTGGCAATATCAATGAGCAACATATTTATAATCGATGATCAGCTGCCTCATATTTTGGTTGCTAAAGCCCAAGGTCTTGAGTTAAAAGACATAGAAGAAAATAAATAAAATACCTTCTTTATCCTTCTTTGTGTGAATTCTCCTGCTTTTTCATGAGAAAAGCATTGTTATTTAGTTGTTCAGTCATGTCCCTCTCTTTGCAACCCCATGAACTGTAGCCTTCCAGGCTCCTCTGTCTACGGAGATTTCTAGGCAAGAATACGAAAGTGGGTTGCCATTTCCTCCTTCAGGAGATCTTCACACTCCAGGAATTGAACCCACATCTCCTGCAAGTCTTCTGCATTGCAGAAAGAGTCTTTACCACTAAGCCACAGGGGAAGCTTGGTGAAAGAAGCATAGAAAGGCCCCAATCAGCAATTTACATTCAGTATTAAAGACACTGCATGGTCTGTCAGTTTCTAAATTCAGCATGATTCAGGGCTTTTCAGAATATGTTGGGATGAATATTGTCTAAACATGTTTGTTTTATGTTTTCAGTGGATTAACTGAATTTATATTCATTGGTATATCCTGTGCATTACTAAGCTATTTATCACACCACATTCTATTAGCCTAGTATAAGTGAAAATTGATCTTCTAACTTCTGAAAACATGCATTATTACTAGAAACACACTAGGAGCCACTAAAATGTTCTGATGATTGCATGCTACAAAGCCAGCTTCATATACTTATCAACATTAAGTTTCACTGACCTTTGTTGTGAATTGCATTTTATTCCTATGTGGAAATCCTAACCCCCAGCACCTCAGGATGAAAGGTTATCTGGAGAGATAGGAGGTAATCAAGTTAACGTGAAGTCATTAGGGTTGGCATAATCCAGTGTGACCTGTGTCCTTATAAAAGGGAAACTCTGAGCACAGACATGTGTTTGAAATGCTGTGTGACTGTGAAGGCAGAGATCAGAGTGATGCATGGGATGAAGCCAAGGAAAACTACAGACTGACAATAAAACCACCAGAAGCTAAGAGCATGGAATCGATTATCTTTCACCCTTCAGAAGGAACTAACACTTCTAACATCTTGATCTTGGACTTCCAGACTCCAGAACTGTGAGAAATTAGATCCCCATTAAGTCATTTGGTGTGTTATTATACTTTGTTATGGCAGTCCTGGCAAACAAATAATACCTTATTTAACATTGGCTCTTTTCATAATTTCTCTTTCTTACATGGTTCTCAATAGGCTTGAAGAATTTTTTAATCTACAAGAGAACATCAGAGCTTGTTTTGACAAGGTACTCAAGCTTCTAGTGAAATGCTCTGGGGCACAGGCCACTTCTAAGGCCATTTGTTGAATCACTGAGCCTGATGACAACTTTCCTAGGGAACTGGGGAAAAAGATACAGCTCTGGAAGTCAGACTAGGCAGCCTGGAAATGAGTAGCTTGGATAAACTGATAGGCGGCAATAGCTTATCTCTTCTTTCTTTGGACTTAGATTTCTCATTTGTTTGTGATGAAATAGTCACATCCAAATGGCTGAGACCCTGATACGAGCCAAAAGAAAATGATCAAGGAGGCAGCTCACTCTGTCCTTATTACCTGAGGGCCCTTGTAGCTCCATATTGCCCATGGAACTACATCGAATTTATAGGTGAAGTCAGGGAGAACTGACGTCTTAACAATATTGATATTCAAACAATAAATGCCCTTCTATCTCTCCATGTATTTACATCTTTCATATCTTTCATCAGAGTTCTGTAGCTTTCTACACATAGATCCTGTACATATTTTGTTGAATTGGTAACAAAGTATTTTTTGGGGTGCTTTTGTGAATAGTATCAAGCTTCTAATTTCAAATTTCAATCGTTCATTGCTGGGATTCAGGATAGCAAAAATAGGTTTTATATCTCAACCTTTTGCCCTGGAAACTCATTATATTTGCTTATTAGCTCCAGGAAATTTTTTGTAGGTTCTTTGGAATTTTCTATATAGGCAATCACATCATCTGTGAACAAGGATAGTTTTGTCTCTTATTGCACTTTGTATATGTTATATTTAATCTTATCATATTGCACTGGCTATGACTTTCAGAATGACATTAGTAAGTGTGGTGAGAGGATATGACTTCATCATGAAGTTAGAGAGAAAGTGTCCAGTTTCTCACCATTAAGTATAATGATAGTTGTAGTTTTTTTTTAATACATGTTCATCAAGTTGATAAATTTTCCCTCTATTCCCACTTTTCTGAGAGACTTTATTATTTATAGCTGTTAGATTTTGTCAATGGCTTCTTTGGCATCAGTTTATACAATCATACAATTTTTCTTCCTTAGTCTAGTGTTTGATTTTTTTTTTTTTTTGAATGTTGAACCATACTTGCATACCTGGAATAAGTCTCACTTGGTAAGACAACGTTCTTTAGAGTTCAACTCTTATTTAGTTCTTCTTCACTTTCTGTCATAACGGTGGTGTCATCTGCTTATCTGAGGTTATTGATATTCCTGCTGGCAATCTTAATTCCAGCTTGTGCTTCACCCTGTCCAGCGTTTCTCATGATGTACTCTGTATATAAGTTAAATAAGCAGGGTGACAATACACAGCCTTGACAGACTCCTTTTCTTATTTTGAACCAGTCTGCTGTTCCACATCCGGTTCTAGCTGTTGCTTCCTGACCTGCATACAGATTTCTCAGGAGGTGGTCAAGTGGTCTGGTATTCCTATATCTTGAAGAATTTTCCAGTTTGTTTTAATCTGCACAGTCGAAGGCATTGGCATAGTCAATAAAGCAGAAGTAGACGTTTTTCTGGAACTCTCTTGCTTTTTCCATGATCCAGCAGATGTTGGCAATTTGATCTCTGGTTCCTCTGCCTTTTCTAAAACCAGCTTGAACATCTGGAAGTTCATGGTTCACGTATTGCTGAAGCCTGGCTTGGAGAATCTTGAGCATTACTTTGCTAGCATGTGAGATGAGTGCAATTGTGCAGTAGCTTGAATATTCTTTGGCATTGCCTTTCTTTGGGATTGGAATGAAAACTGACTTTTCCAGTCCTGTGGCCACAGCTGAGTTTCCCAAATTTGCTGGCATATTGAGTGCAGCACTTTCACAGCATCATCTTTTAGGATTTGAAATAGCACAACTGGAATTCCATCACCTAAACTAGCTTTGTTCGTAGTGATGCTTTCTAAGGCCCACTTGACTTCACATTCCAGGATGTCTGACTAAGTGAGTGATCACACCATCATGGTTATCTGGGTCATGAAGATAATTTTTTGTATAGTTCTTCTGTGTATACTTGCCACTTCTTAATATCTTCTGCTTCTGTTAGGTCCATACCATTTCTGTCTTTTATTGTGCTCATCTTTGTATTAATTCAGAATTAAATAGAAGAAAGTAGGGGAAATCACTAGATCATTCAGGTATGATCTAAATCAAACCCCTTATGATTATACACTGGAAGTGACAAATAGATTCAAGGCATTGAACCTGATAGACAGAGTGCCAGAAGAACTATAGATGGAGGTTCGTGACATTGTACAGGAGGCAGTGATTAAGACCATCCCCAAGAAAAAAAAAATGCAAAAAGGCAAAATGGTTGTCTGAGGAGGCCTTACAAATAGCCGAGAAGTGAAGAGAAGCTAAAGGCAAAGGAGGAAAGGAAAGATATACCCATTTGAATGCAGAGTTCCAAAGAATAGCAAGGAGATACAAGAAAGCTTTCCTCAGCAATCAGTGCAAAGAAATAGAGGAAAGCAATAAAGTGGGAAAGACTAGTGATCTCTTCAAGAAAATTAGAGATACGAAGGGAACATTTTATGCAAAGATGAGCACTATAAAAGACAGAAATGGTATAGACCTAACAGAAGCAGAAGATATTAAGAAGAAGTGGCAGGAATACACAGAAGAACTGTATGAAAAAGATCTTCATGACCCAGATAATCATGATGGTGTGATCACTCACCTAGAGCCAGACATCTGGGAATGTGAAGTCAAGTGGGCCTTAGGAAGCATCACTACAAACAAAGCTAGTTTAGGTGCTGGAATTCTAGTTGAGCTATTTCAAATCCTAAGTCATATCCGACTCTTTGAAACCCCATGGACTTCAGCATTCCAGGTTTCTCTGTCTTGCACTGTCTCTCAGAGTTGGCTCAAACTCTTGTCCATTGAGTCAGTAATGTCATCCAACTATCTCATCCTCTGTTGCCCCCTTCTCCTCTTGCCCTAATCTTTCCCAGCATGAGGGTCTTTTCCAATGAGTTGGCTCTTCTCATCAGATGACTGAAGTATTGGAGCTGCAGCATCAGTTCTCCCAATGAATATTCAGGGTTGATTTCATTTAGGATTGACTGGTTTGATCTCCTTGCTATCCAAGGGACTCTCAAGAGTCTTCTCCAGCACCACATTTTGAAAGCATCAATTTTTTGACACTCAACCTTTTTCATGGTTCAACTTTCACATCCATCCATGACTACTGGAAAAACCATAGCTTTGACTATAAGGACCTTTGTCAGCAAAGTGATGTCTCTAGTTTTCAATATGCTTCCATGGAGCAAGCATCTTTTAATTTCATGGCTGTTTAGGCTGTTTACTTATTTATTTTAGGTCTTTTACCTCTTATAATCGGAGAAGGCAATGGCACCCGACTCCAGTACTCTTGCCTGGAAAACCCCATGGATGGAGGAGCCTGGAAAGCTGCAGTCCATGAGGTCGCTGAGGGGCGGGCATGACTGAGTGACTTCACTTTCACTTTTCACTTTCCTGCATTGGAGAAGGAAATGGCAATCCACTCCAGTGTTCTTGACTGGAGAATCCTAGGGACGGGGGAGCCTGGTGGGCTGCCCTCTATGGGATTGCATAGAGTCGAACACGACTGAAGTGACTTAGCAGCAGCAGTAGCAGCCTCTTATAATATATGTATGTAATGCTATAAATTTCCCTCTAAACACTGCTTTTGTTGCAACTCTCAAATTTTGATGCTGTATTTTCATTTTTACATAGTTCAAAATATTTTAAAATTTCTTTTAAGACTTTTTATTTGTCCTATGTGTTATTCAAATTTTAATATCCAAATTTTTGTGGATATTTTCCAACTATCTTTCCCTCACTGACTTGTAATTTAATCCATTGAATTCTGAGAACATGCTTCATATGACTTCTATTCTTTTAGCTTTGTTAAGCTGCAAATTAAAGTTATAAAATTGGTCTCTCAGTCAATGTTCCATGTGAACTTGAAAAAGATGTATATTTTGTTGTTATTGAATGGAGTATTTTATAAATGTCTATTGCATCAAGCTGTTCAGGTCAGTTCTATTCTTACTGAATTTGTGCCTGCTTGATTTATCACCTGATAAAAAGTTGGATGAAGTCTAAATATAATAGTGGATTTGTCTATTTCTCTTTTCAGTTCCATCAGTTTTCAGTTCTCTATCACTTTTTGCTTTTGTCTCATGTAGTTAAGCTGTGCTGTTAGATGCATACATATTTAGGACTTTTAAGTCTTCCTGGAGATTTGCTCTCATTGTCATTATTTCATGGCCCTTTTCAATCCCTGTTAACTCTCCCTATGTGTTTCCCTCATAGCTCAGTTGGTAAAGAATCCGCCTGCAATGCAGGAGACCCCGGTTCAATTCCTGGATCGGGAAGATCCCCTGGAGAAGGGATAGGTTACCCACTCCAGTACTTCCCTTGTGGTTCAGCTGGTAAAGAATCCTCCTGCAACGTAGGAGACCTGGGTTCGATCCCTGGGTTGGGAAGATCCCCTGGAGAAGGGAAAGGCTACCCACTCCAGTATTCTGGTCTGGAGAATTCCGTGGACAGTATAGTCCATGAAGTCGCAAAGAGTCAGACATGACTGACATGAATTAGCAGCAGCAGCAGCAGCGTGAAAATGTATTAATCTGGCTAAGAGTTGGGATATGTTTAATACTTACCATAGTTGAGGAAATGGCAACCCACTCCACTGTTCTTGCCTGGAGAATCCCATGGACGGAGAAGCCTGGCAAGCTATAGTCCATAGGGTCACAAACAATCCAACATGAATGAAGCGACTTAACAATGTAATTGTTAGTGCAAAGGTTTCAAATTCCTCTGTAGTATTTCTTTGACTCTCTGCTTGATTTTGGGCTTTCCTAAGCACTTCTCCTCCAATTTACCTTGATTCATGGACCTAACGTTCCAGGTTCCTATGCAATATTTTTCTTTACAGCCTCAGACTTTACTTCTATCACCAGTCATATCCACAACTGGGTGTTGTTTTCACTTTGGCTCCATTTCTTCATTCCTTCTGGAATTACTTTTCTACTCTTCTCCAGTAGCATATTGGGCACTTACTGACCTGGGGAGTTCGTCTCTCAGTGTCATATATTTTTGGCTTTTCATATTGTTCATAGGATTCTCAAGGCAAGAATACTGAAGTGGTTTGCCATTCCCTTCTGCAGTGGACCATGTTTTGTCAGAACTCTCCATGATGACCTTCTCTGTCTTGGGTGGCCCTACTCTTCTCCTCAGAGAAAGTTTGTATCTCACAGTTTCTTTTGACTGCAATCCATGGTTACCATCCCAGGACCCTATTGCTGTGGTGGTCAGGAATGGGAGAGAAGAAGTCTCCTATAATCTAATGATTAAATCTTTAGTCCATCTGTGTCTCTAGACTATGACAATAGTTCAGTTCAGTTCAGTTCAGACGCTCAGTCGTGTCTGACTCTTTGCGACCCCATGAACTGCAGCACGCCAGGCCTCCCTGTCCATCACCATCTCTCTCGGAGTTCACTCGGATTCACGTCCATTGAGTCCATGATGCCATCCAGCCATCTCATCCTCTGTTGTCCCCTTCTCCTGCTGCCCCTAATCCCTCCCAGCATCAGAGTCTTTTCCAATGAGTCAACTCTTCGCATGAGGTGGCCAAAGTACTGGAGTTTCAGCTTCAGCATCATTCCTTCCAAAGAAATCCCAGGGCTGATCTCCTTCAGAATGGACTGGTTGGATCTCCTTGCAGTCCAAGGGACTCTCAGGCGCCTTCTCCAGTACCACAGTTCAAAAGCATCAGTTCTTCGGGTGCTCAGCCTTCTTCACAGTCCAACTCTCACATCCATACATGACCACTGGGAAAACCATAGCCTTGACTAGACGGACCTTAGTCAGCAAAGTAATGTCTCTGCTTTTGAATATACTATCTAGGTTGGTCATAACTTTTCTTCCAAGGAGTAAGCGTCTTCTAATTTCATGACTCATAAGCATTTCTCAAATGATATAGCTTTTGTCACTCTTACATAAAAAGAAAGTCTAGATGGGGCTAGAATAGGAGAAATGCCTTTTTTGAGTTGGAATAAAGCTCCAACAAAATCATTCCCCTAGAGAATAAACCTTTTTAATGGTGAATTCTGTAGACCTGTTTCACAATGACTGTTCTTCCCTTCTTCCTGCTAGAGCCTGGAGGGTATCTTTCTAGGACTTTCATCATGAGAATCTGATGAGGTTACTAGAATTAAACTAGTGAAAATGTGGGAGAGTACCTAAGATTGCAGCCTCCAGGGATTTCTTATTCTTAGGTTAGTGCATAGTCAGCTCTAGTGATTCAACGAAATTATTGTTCAAGTGTTCCTATCAGTTTACGTCTCCAGCAGCCTCTGCTCCAGATAAGCACATGAATATCTGGATTATCTGTCTTTTTCGTTTATAGGGGATTAATTTCCCTGAAACCTCAACTGTTTTTTGGACCCAAGGGAAGTCACTGATTTTCAGTTAGTTCAGCTTTTTCATATAGTAAAGACAGGACTGATAACTACCAAGCTCTTTACACGTCAGTGCTGAAATTGAAGGTCTTCACTCTCATTACTAAAAATTCAAATTAATAGTGATGATGACGACAATAATAATTATCAGAAGCAGTAATAGTATGAATTCTAAGGACATACTTGCTTTAGATTTACATATGTGTTAAACAGTTTCTTTGCTTGCCCTCCTTCTTGCATCTCAGACATTCCTGATTCCTTCTGGGACAATTTTTTCTCTTCCATAAAGTATATTATTTTATAGTTGTGTTTAATTTTTTCATTTATTCTGTTTCTTGAAAAAATCTTAGTTCTATATTCTAATTCCAGATGCTAGTTGTTTGTGGGCCATGATTCTAGGTTAACATATATTTTCCATTAAAATGTTAAAGCTTTTATTATATTTCCTCTTGGCTCTCTCATTACCATTGAAAATCCTTTTGTCAGTCTATGAGACATTTCTTTGGAAGGCACATCTTCTTCATTTTTCGTTTGTATTTTCTTCCCTTTCATCTCCTCATTATCCTCCTTGTTTATCATTTTCATGACTGCCTTTAGGTATTTTCTTTTCTTTTTATAAACTTGGAGATTCTTCATAGAGACATCTCTCATCATATATATAGTATCTAACTGTGTAATAGTTGGATGGGCTCATTTTTTGTCTACAATATGTCACAGTTCCTTTATAACCTTAGCTTTTACTATTCCTTTTACTAAAACATCTATTAAATTATTTCTGTGAGCCAGAATTTTACATTAAGTCCCCCACTTAATCCTGTCAGCAATATTATAAAATTAAGGATTATCACTGTCCTTATTTTAAACATAATAAGACAGGCTAAGATTTCTTAAAGAACAGAAGTGGATTCTGAGCCCAGGTCTATCTGGCCTCAGAGTCACTCTCTCCTAACTATCACCATCATGTGAACTTTCAACCTAAATTCTCAGCCTGGCTGGTCTACTGCATCTTCCACATTTCAATTCTCCTACTATTTGGTATCTATACTACTTCCTTGACTGATAATAATTCTTTCATATTTTCACCTAAATATTCATGTACCTTTCTCTTCCTCAGTATGGTATTAGTCTCATCAGGGCATAAAATGTGTCATTTGTCATGCTCCACATACAGTGTTATGGAAAAATTGGGTGCAGTGTATGCTCCTTAAATCATGAAAATATTATCTTTCAAATCTTAAAAATATTTTTCTAAACGTGTCAATCAGAATACTATAATAATTATATTGAATTAAAATGCATGTATATAATAATTAGGGTATCTCTGATGGCTCAGTGGTAAAGAACCCATCTGCCAATGCAGGACACACACATTCAGTCCCTGGGTTAGGAAGATCCCCTGGAGAAGGAAATGTCAATCCACTCCAGTATTGTTGCCTGGAGAATTCTTGCCTCCAGTATTCTTACCATGGACAGAGGAACTTGGCAGGCTAGAGTCCATGGAGTCACAAGAGTAGGACATGACTTAGCAACAAACAGCAACAAATACAACAATTAACCAAAAGTAAAAGAAAATCTGTGGCCATTAAGGTGTGTGTGTTTGCTAAGTCACTTCAGTTGTGTCCGACTCTTTGTGACCCTATAGGCTGTAGCCCACCAGGCTCCTCTGTCCACGGGATTCTTCAGGCAAGAATACTGGAGTAGGTTGTCAAGCCCTGCTCCAGGAGATCTTCCCAACCCAGGGATCAAACCCAAGTCTATTAGGCACTGGCAGACAGTGCCCCTGGCCCCCGCCACCAGCCACTAAGGGCAAAGTGATAAAGGGAAGAGTGAAGTTTGGGCTCATAATGTGTCACTAAAATCATTAAAATGACTGTGGTTTATTTTGTTCTTTGTTAACATACGTGAATACATTGGAGTTATACTCTTCATTTCTGAGTTTGTGTTTTAACTGAAGTAATTTGTCAATTTTTAAACATACCCAAAGTGTCCACATTTCTCCAGGGCACATGGGATGATAATTTTAAAAGCAGGAACCAGAAATTAGCCTGTGACCAGGGCCACAGTCAATGTGGACAAAAATGTGCTGCTAGCATTACAGTAATAGACTGAATACTTTGACATCAACAATATGCTTTCCTTACCGCAGTGTGTTCCCCTATATTGCTTCATCATTATGAGTATGTGTTTAAAACCCACTTACTAAGCTGAGTGCCAAGTACTGTATTGTCTAGAATCACTGCAAGAGATGTAGGTGTATGAAGTTCACACGTGGTTATTAGAACTTTAACTACTTTTCACTTGCCAAGCACAGTTAATACACAAAAACAAAATAATAAAGATGATGAAAGTTTAAGTTCCCCATGGTTGCCTGCCCTTCTCCACATCCACCTTTGATTTTTTTTCCAGAAAATTTACTGCCTCCCCAAAGATTCTTATGTTCTTGGAATCAGTTCCAGTAAGGCTAGTTATGTGGTGGTCTAATTCCTTCTTGCTCTGCTCCAAGTTGGCTTTTGATGGTTATTTCAAATAAAATATTTTTACGGCCTCTCTAACATGTCCATGTAGTAAAAGTCTCAGAATAATTTTGACTCCTCTTTTGAGATGAGTGAATGCAGCTTTGGGGAAACTGCGGGCAGACTCGGATGGTTATTGACACCATGCAGAAGAACTCATGATGAGCCTGTAATTCAGAAACGGCTACGCATGCAAACATGTCTGCACACACAGTTACTAGCCTTGTGCCCAGAAGCCCTGGCAAGAATGGGTGGCAGTCTGGCGACAGTGAAGTAGGGATTTGGGGAACACAGCCAGAGGGCTGCTGGCCTGTGGGGTCCCTGGAGTCCTCAACCACTTGCAACCACTGTGACGCAAATGTGCTGTCAAACCGAACTCAGGAACACAAAAGAATGGAAGGAATGACAGACAAACGTAAGGAGGAAGGCACATTAAGGGAAAGTGGAAAAGAACAAGGGAAATAAGAGATCAGTGTGGGGAAGGCAGAATTTCTCAACATTATCAGCACTCCAGGCACTCAAACCAAGATTCCGAAGAACCATTTGTCTTGACATTACAAAACGAGACAGCCAATCTCTTACTTACAGTGAGAATCACTTCATTTGTGCCATTCATTAGAGGTGCCAAGAAAACTAGTTATTTGTTCTTATTGAACACAGATTAGCTTGTGGACTGAGACATGTGACAGTTCTATGTACATTAAAAGCTGAGTTCGATTAGGCTCCTCAGGAAATTGATACATGAGACAGTGCAGAGCAGATGTAATGTGCAAATGGGTTTCTCACTTCTCATTCAGACCATTTGGATGACAACTATTTTGAAAACATTTAGAGGTAGAAATAATTACATGTTGCTTTTGTCCCGCAAGCCCAGAAAAATTTGCTTATTTCTGGATACGAGTATATCTGTGGTATTTTTAAAATCATTTAATTTTTGGTTATTTTCTGGGATATGAGACTTAGAAATTGATATGGAAGTAAACACAATCTTCACTATAATTTTTGAATTGTTGTTTATAGACATTCGGTGACTATGAAACAGTTTAATTGGAATTGTTCGAACTTTCTTAAAGGCAAGATTAAAAAAAAAATTGAACTAGAAACCCAGAGACATAACTCTAACTCTGATCTTAGATAAGTCACTATCAACTAGAGATCTTAATGTGAGAAAAGATAGTTTTCTTTCATTTTCAAACTTAAATAAACATATAAAAATTCTGCACAACAAAGGAAACTATAAGCAAGGTGAAAAGACAGCCTTCTGAATGGGAGAAAACAATAGCAAATGAAACAACTGACAAACAACTAATCTCAAAGATATATAAGCAACTTATGCAGCTCAACTCCAGAAAAATAAATGATCCAATAAAAAAATGGGCCAAAGAACTAAATAGGCATTTCTCCAAAGAAGACATACGGATGGCTAACAAACACATGAAAAGATGCTCAACATCACTCATTATCAGAGAAATGCAAATCAAGACCACAATGAGGTACCATTTCACACCAGTCAGAATGGCTGCGATCCAAAAGTCTACAAGCAATAAATGCTGGAGAGGATGTGGAGAAAAGGGAACCCTCTTACACTGCTGGTGGGAATGCAAACTAGTACAGCCATTATGGAAAACAGTGTGGAGATTCCTTAAAAAATTGCAAATAGAATTGCCTTATGACCCAGCAATCCCACTGCTGGGCATACACACTTAGGAAACCAGAATTGAAAGAGACACATGTACCCCAATGTTCATTGCAGCGCTGTTTATAATAGCCAGGACATGGAAGCAACCTAGATGTCCATCAGCAGATGATTGGATAAGAAAGCTGTGGTACATATACACTATGGAATACTACTCAGCCCTTAAAAAGAATAAATTTGACTCAGTTCTAATGAGATGGATGAAATTGGAACCGATTATACAGAGTGAAGTAAGCCAGAAAGAAAAACACCAATACAGTATACTGACACATATATATGGAATTTAGAAGACAGTAATGATGACCCTATATGTGAGACAACAAAGAGACACAGAGGTATAGAGTGGACTTTTGGACTCTGAGGGAGAGGGAAAGGGTGGGATGGTTTGGGAGAATGGCAATGAAACATGTATATTTTCTTGTAAGAAACGAAGCGCCAATCTATGTTCAATGTAGGATACAGGATGCATGGGGCTGATGCACAGGATGATTCAAGTAGAGGATGTGGGGTGGGAGGTGGGAGGGGGCTTCGGCATTGGGAGATTATGTTCACCTATGGCTGATTCGTGTCAATGTATGGCAAAACAAATACAGTATTGTAATTAAAAAAATAAATAAATTTAATAATAAAAAAAAAAAAAAATTAATTTCAATGATCTGCTTTTATTTTCACTGTAGTTTACACTTCCAATGAAACTATGTTCAAAGTTTTTATGTTCTACATACATTCACAGGGTATTTTTAATCCTCTAGATAGCCAGTGATGATAGAATAGAAATTATATGAAATTTTATATTGTAACAATGTATAGTGATTCAAATTCTTCTAAATATCACCAGAACATCAATAGAATGACAGACGAACTAAAATGATTTCATGTACTGTCTTTGATATTTCATTGACTGTTAGTGAAGCCTTACACATATTTTTAATTTTATTGTTTTGAATGTGTATTAATGTCAGAGGATGGGGCATCTTTTAATAAACAGTTTGTGGCTTGATTTATAGCTTTTAAACATATAGACATATGGTACTCAGGCCTTCATTTGTATTCTTACCCCAGAGTGTGCAAATGTTGAGACAATCTAAGTTTGACAGCTTAGATATAGCACAAATCTTACCTTTGCCAGATGTGTGGAAAGTGTTGTTTCTTTATGTTTCTTTCATTAATGTAAGAATCCTGAAAAAAAATGCTTTGTAATTTATTTTGAATAGAAATCAATTCATACGATTTTCTAAAATTACAAAATACATTACTTAAAAGTTGTTTTAAAATTTTATTTATTTATTTATTGGCTGGTTGGATCTTCATTGCTGCACACTGGTTTCTCTAGTTGTGGCCGGTGGGGGCTACTATCTAGCTGCAATGCATGAGCTTCTCATTTTGGTGGCTTCTTTTGAAGCAGAGCACAAGCCCCAGGGCAATCAGGCTTCAGTAGTTGTAGCGAGAGAGCTCAGTAGTTGAGCTCACAGGCTCTAGAGCGTGGGGTCAGCAGTTGTGGTGCACAGGCTTATTTGCCCCGTGCCATGTGAAATCTGCCCAGACCAGGAATTGAACTCATGCCCTCTGCATTGGCAGGTGGATTCTTAATCACTGCACCACTTGGGAAGTTCTGTGAAGTGTTTTTTTTTTTTTAATATGAGAACTTATTTATAATTTCAGTGAATATCCTGGGTATTAAGTTTGGAATTATCTAGTTGGACAATAGAGAAAGCAAGAGAATTCCAGGAAAACATCTACTTCTGTTTCATTGATTACACTAGAGCCTTTGACTGTGTAAAGCACGACAAACTGTAGAAAATTCTTAAAGAGATTGGCATACCAGACCACCTTACTTGCCTCCTGAGAAACCTCTATGTGTGTCAAGGAGCAACAGTTAGAAACTTACATGGAAAACTGACTGGTTCCAAATCAGGAAGGGAGTACGTCAAGGCTGTATATTGTTACCATGCTTCTTTAACTTGTATGCAGAGTACATCAGGTGAAATGCCAGGCTGGATGAATCACAAACTGTGATCAAGATTTCTGGGAGAAGTATCAACAACCTCAGATATGTAGATGATAGTGATCTAATGGCAGAAAGTGAAAAGGAACTAAAGAGCCTCTTGATGAGTGTAAAAGAAGAGAGTGAAAAAGCTTGCTTAAAACTCAACATTCGAAAAATGAAGATCATGGCATCCAGTTCCATCACTTCATGGCAAATAGAAGGGGAAAAGTTGAAGCAGGGACAAATTTTACTTTCTTGGGCTCCAAAATCACTGTGGATGGTGACTGCAGCCATGAAATTAAAAGATGCCCGCTCCTTGAAGAAAAGCTATGACAAACCTAGACAGCATATTATAAAGCAGAGACATCATTTTGCACCAAAGTCCACCCAGTCAAAGCTATGATTTTTCCAGTAATCATGTATGGATGTGAGAGTTGGATCATAAAGAATTTATACTTTCAAATTGTGGTCTGGAGAAGACTCAAGAGTCCCATGAACTGCAAGCAGATCCAACCAGTTCAATCCTAAAGGAGAATAACCCTGAAGATGCACTGAAAGGACTGATGCTGAAGCTGAAGCTCCAATACTTTGGCCACTTGATGCAAAAACTCTCATTGGAAAAGAGGAAAGATTGGAATGATGCTGGAAAAGATCGAAAGAAAAAGGGAAAGAAAGTGGGAGAGGATGAGATGGTTAGATAGGCTCACTGACTCAATGGGAAAGAATCTGAGCAAATTCCAGGAGATAGTGGAGAACCTAGGAGCCTGGCTTGCAGCAGTCCATGGAATCACTAAGAACAACAGTAATATACCACCAATAAAACAGAGATCATGAACAATCATTATTTAACTGATTATTCACTGTTTTTTCTGATTATACGCTCTTTTTTTTAATGAGGGAGTTCCATGTGATGTACTATTTCCATCTGAAGAATGAAGACTGAGGCTCTTCACAGAGGGCCTCACTGATGACTCTGTCTCATCAGTCATCGTTTCTCCCTCTCACCCAATTGTTTGTTCTCCTTGACTCAGTGTTCATGATTCAAGATGTGAGTTTGTCTAATGCTTCCAGAGATGCTTGGTGGGGCCACCATGTTCCAGTGGATATCTTTGATATCTGACTCAGCTGGAAATGCCCTCTTTTTATATAATCTCATAGTATATATTGAAATTTTCTATAATTTTCCTTTCCCTTTTTATATACACCCTCAACTTGTCTGCTTGTGAATTGTTCATCTTTACGTTCCAAGAAATCATACTCTCTAACCTTTTACCTACCTCCCAACCTTCCAAGTTCAAGTAGCCTCACCAGGCATGAAGCTAGGGCAAAAATCTATCAGTGATCTTTATTCTATTGAGATGTTACTCATCTCCAATATGCTGCAGGTTTTTTTTTTTTTTTACTATAAGAACTTTACTGAGATGTAATTCACATATTATAAAATTCACACATTTAAAGTGTACAATTAAACAGTATATTAGTATGACCAAAGATATATTACATCACATAATCAATGTGAGATTAAATCAGAGTTTATATAGGGATAGCTGATGGAAAAACTTAGAAGTATATTTTCAATTTTACTTATAAATGTTTTGATATGACATCTCCCACCTCTGCAACACACTCACACACACACACACACACACACACACACACACACACACACACACACACACCCTTTTTAATTGAATTGGAGAAGACGGCAAGAATGAAATGGAAGCATGATATATTGTAGTCATGTATTGTTTTTATATGTTTGAGAAAATAATATTGTACTACATATCATGTGACATAGAATATAAGCCAGGTTGAGTATGGGTAGAATCCATTGAGCAATTACAAAATAGAACAGATCTCTTGGGTGTTAAAGTATCCAGGATTAAGTTGTAATGATCAATGGAAACTTTGTACCTTCAGCTCTGTACCATGTTTGTATCTTTAAATACATACATACATACATGCATACACACAGCCATTTCTATATAATATATTTTATTCATTCTCTACCAAATATCAAGTAGTATTTTTAGGGACTTTTCTCTTATTCTAAATATTTATTATTCTTTCCAGAGACTTTCAAAAACAGCATTCTTTAAACTAGGGTACATGTATCCCAGGGGTATATAAAGACTTTATTTGTGGTAAGAGGGCAGAAATAATAATTTTAGTGGATAATTTTAATATTCTCAGTTACTGGATCCTCAAAAATTACTCCTAAATTTAACCATACAAAAAGATCTTCACGACCCGGATAATCATTATGGTGTGATCACTCATCTAGAGCCAGACATCCCGGAATGTGAAGTCAAGTGGGCCTTAGAAAGCATCACTACAACCAAAGCTAGTGGAGGTGATGGAATTCCAGTTGAGTTATTTCAAATTCTGAAAGATGACGCTGTGAAAGTGCTACACTCAATATGCCAGCAAATTTGGAAGACTCAGCAGTGGCCACAGGACTGGAAAAGGTCAGTTTTCATTCCAATCCCAAAGAAAGGCAACGCCAAAGAATGCTCAAATTACTGCACAATTGCACTCATCTTACATGCTAGTAAAGTAATGCTCAAAATTCTTCAAGCCAGGCTTCAGCAATACATGAACCGTGAACTTCCTGATGTTCAAGCTGCTTTTAGAAAAGGCAGAGAGAAAATTGCCAACATCCACTGAATCATGGAAAAAGCAAGAGAGTTCCAGAAAAACATCTATTTCTGCTTTATTAACTATGCCAAAGCATTTGACTATGTGGATCACAATAAACTGTGGAAAATTCTTCAAGAGATGGGAATACCAGACCAGCTGACCTGCCTCTTGAGAAATCTGTATGCAGGCCAGGAAGCAACAGTTAGAACTGGACATGGAACAACAGACTGGTTCCAAATAGGAAAAGGAGTACGTCAAAGCTGTATATTGTCACCCTGCTTATTTAACTTCTATGCAGAGTACATCATGAGAAACGCTGGACTGGAAGAAACACAAGCTGGAATGAAGATTGGTGGGAGAAATATTGATAACCTCAGATATGCAGATGACACCACCCTTATGGCAGAAAGTGAAGAGGAACTCAAAAGCCTCTTGATGAAAGTGAAAGAGGAGAGTGAAAAGTTGGCTTAAAGCTCAACATTCAGAAACAGAGATCATGGCATCCGGTCCCATCACTTCATGGGAAATAGATGGGGAAACAGTGGAAACAGTGTCAGACTTTATGTGTTTGGGCTCCAAAATCGCTGCAGATGGTGACTACAGCCATGACATTAAAGGACGCTTACTCCTTGGAAGAAAAGTTATGACCAACCTAGATAGCATATTCAAAAGCAGAGACATTACTTTGCCGACTAAAGTTCGTCTAGTCAAAGCTATGGTTTCTCCAGTGGTCATGTATGGATGTGAGAGTTGGACTGTGAAAAAGGCTGAGCTCCGAAGAATTGATGCTTTTGAACTGTGGTGTTGGGGAAGACTCTTGAGAGTCCCTTGGACTGCAAGGAGATCCAACCAGTCCATTCTGAAGGAGATCAGCCCTGGGATTTCTTTGGAAGGAATGATGCTAAAGCTGAAACTCCAATACTTTGGCCACCTCATGCGAAGACTTGACTCGGTGGAAAAGATTCTGATGCTGAGAGGGATTGGGGGCAGGAGGAGAAGGGGACGACAGAGGATTAAATGGATAGATGGCATCACTGACTCGATGGACATGAGTCTGAGTGAACTCTGGGCGTTGGTGATGGACAGGGAGGCCTGGTGTGCTGCAATTTATGGGGTCACAAAGAGTCGGACACGACTAAGCGACTGAACTGAAATGAGCTAAACTGAAATTTAATCTCTTAGAATATATTTCCCTGAGAACTCATCTGTGGTCCAACTATCCCCTTCAAAATCACTCTTCCCTCATTTATGCACAATAAAGACACACCCTTCATCAGTATTCAGTCTTACCTTACCCAGGAGCATGTATCAATACTTTTGTGGCATCAAATAAAGAGAGATAATTTGAAATAATGGTGAGAGTGATGTGTAAAAATAAGTAGCTATAATGAATAGGTAAGAAGTCCTCTTTTCAAATTTTATGGGTTGTAATTCTTTTTTTTTAATCGTTCAAGGAAAATGTAATAAAAATGTCATCCAATTCTTCATTAAAAATATTTTTGATGAAAGATTGCAAGGTGGCTTTGTCGCAAAACTTGGATGAGATGTAAAGAATTGATTGATAGTGCACAAGGAAAACTCTTTGTGTTTTTATTTACTTAGTATGTGAACACAATTTCTCAGCCCATAAATCTATAAAAGCAAAAATAAGAATAGAATTTATGCTGTCTAATCTAGCAAAAACTAATATGATTGATAAATGTGTTAACTCATTAGTGAATAAACAACACAAATTAAGAACAGATGCACTTCCAAAAATCCTCTTTATGATTGGCATTTTGTTTCAAATTTACATTTATATTTATATCATTTTGATCAATTATGAGCTAACAATTGGAATGACTTTTTAATACAGAAGAACTTTCATTTTAATGCTTAGAGATTTGTTGGTCTCAAAATTTTAAAAATTAATTTCAATATGTACATATTTTTCTTAAATAATGGTAGGAGTAATGAGTAAAAGATCTGCAAGCATAAAATTATATGAGATTAAGATAAAACACTATTTGGGAACTAGGATGAAAACTGCAGCTCATGAAAAAAAGAGATGAAGCTGAAGACTGTTGAAGACATTGTTTATGATTTTGAAATATAATAGTGAGTATTAAAATTAACAGTGAGTATTGAATCATCATGGTACTTAGACTACAGGAGATACATTAAGAGTATTACGGGGCTTTATTTTAAAAGTTAATATTTACAATATGCTGGAATTTGTATCTTTCACAACTAATTAAACTTTTATTGAAAAATTATCAATATCAACTTGTAAAAATGTGTAGTATGTTATTTTCAATATTCCTTTAGGAGTAAATAAGCAAAAAAACTTTGGAGACCATAATTTATGGACTAAATCATCACATATCCTTCAGCCTCTTTTAAAAATAAGAAATGAATGAGCCTGGGTAGCTAAACTACCCAGATATCCTCTAGATGTCATGATTTGTAAAATTATTAAATATTTTCTTTTATGTAATAAAGATATCAAGTTATTTCCTTTAAATGAGATGTTTAGTATTTGATTAAAAATTAACTTTATTATTATTTTGGACTTACTGAGCAAAGTTGTGCTTTAAGATATACCTGTAGTGCCCTTCATATTGAATTAATGGTGCTCTCTGTCCCCAGCCCCAGCCACAAATTCTAGGTCATGTTTCATGATGCTTCTCTGGTACTCCAGAACTCCAAATTCATCAAGTTCTATACTTCTACACTTTATATTTTACTAAAACTTATTATTTGATAAGCATTGCATAGAAAAGGATATTCTAACTTGCTTAAGGGTCCTGGAAAGATGATATTAAAAGTAGTGATAACTATAACAACGTGAAAGTGTGTTAGTAGCTCAGTCGTGTTCGACTCTTTGCGATTCTCTGGACTGCAGCCCGCTAGGATCCTCTGTCCATGGAATTCTCCAGGCAGAAATACTGGAGTGGGTTGCCATTTCCTTCTCCAGAGTATCATCCTAACCCAGGGACTGAACCCAAGTCTCCTGCACTGTGGGCAGATTCTTTACCATCTGAGCCACCTGAGAAGCCCAGTTAAAACAATAACATCATAAACAACAGTTAGAAAATTAATCCAAGGCTACATGACAACTAAGTAGCAGGGTAATTTGATACCAAAATCTAAACTTTTTTTTTTTTTTCTTTTTTAAAGTTTTTATTGGATTTACTACAACATTGCTTTTTTAAAATGTTTTGGATTTTTGGCATTTGAGATCTTAGCTCCCTGACCAGGGATTGAAACTGTAACCCTTGCTTGCACTGGGAGGTGAAGTCTTAACCACTGGACCACCAGGGAATTCCCCAAAACCTAAATTCTTAACTGTTATACTAAAGTAGTAGCTACAGTTATTACTAGGATATAATAATATACATAACTGCCCTTTCAACTTTCTAATCTTTTAAAAACTAAATTTATTAATTCAAGTTTTAAGTGGTTAGGTCATAAAATAGTATAATTAGGAATAGTCAAATCTCATCATCCTTGATGGAGGATCACAGATCTCTCCATTGATGTGGTCCATTTGTCTTCAAAATGGTACTATTGGTCATATAACAGACCAGTGTGGCCAGAACTGAGCAAAGGAGCATGTCCTAAAAAGCTTAGAGTTTAAACTCTACAAACTGACACTATATTATATAAGAAAGTCATCTTTATTAATAAACTGTATTACTGGAAAGACAGAGGAATTAAATATTTTTCCTTGCTGAAAAGTTTCTTTTTTCCTTTTTGCAAGCCTAGTTCCCAAATCGGTCTGAAGTCAGATTTTGCTGTTAACAGTAGTCTTAAATTTAAAATGTCATAGTATGTTTTTAAAGTTGATTTATGTCAGTCCCAACCATGCCAAGGGGGAAAAAAAAGATGGCAATCAAATTTTGTACTTAAAGTCCATCATGCCTTTTATTACCACCATTCTAAAATATGTTTTAAAAATAGTCATAGGAACTGAAAATACCACTTTATCCTCTGAAACAAATATGACAGAATCAAATAAAATGATTTTTGGTAGCTTTTTGCCTCTAATGAGAGAGTATTTAATCAAGTTGTCCATCCATTGCATAACACTGCATGTTCTCCAGAAATATCTTTCTTAAAAATGTCATTAATTGGTATTCTGAAATCATCACAATAGAAAAATAATTCTATAGATATGACAACCATAACATAATATGACCTAGGAAGAAGGCTTCAGGACTAGAGTGAAATAAAAGAAAACCAACCTACATAGGTCAAAATTGGAAGAAGAGAAAAGCTAGAAGCTGACTAATTCAAGGTAAGTATCAGAAATAGACAAATAAAAGTTATATTTTTACTAAGATAAGACAAAAAACAATGGACAAATAGTTTTGAAATTGAATGCTTCTTTCCAGGGTCTTAAGAAATGGGTGATGATTCTATACAAAAGAAATTGATGATTCTATACAAAATGGAAGACCAAAAAAACAACCTTTTGTGAAATTTTTGCTGAAAATATGTTTAACTCTAGTGTTGATTTGTTCTTTGTTCAGTTCAGCTCAGTTCAGTCACTCAGTCGTGTCTGACTCTTTGTGACCCCTGGACTGCAGCATTCCAGGCTTCCCTGTCCATCACCAACTCCTGGAGCCTACTCACCGATGTCCATCACTTCAGTGATGCCATCCAACCATCTCATCCACTGTTGTCCTCTTCTACTCGTGCCTTCAATCTTTCCCAGCATCAGGATCTTTTCACATGAGTCAGCTCTTCACATCAGGTGGCCAAAGTATTAGAGTTTCAGCTTCAGCATCAGTCCTTCCAATGAACATTCAGGACTTATTTCCTTTAGGATTGATTGGTTGGATCTCCTTGCAGTCCAAGGGACGCTCAAGAGTCTTCTCCAACACCACAGCTCAAAAGCATCAATTCTCAGTGCTCAGCTTTATAGTCCAGCTCTCACATCCATACATGACTACTGCAAAAACCATAGCTTTGACTAGACGGACCTTTGTTGGCAAAGTAATGTCTCTGCTTTTTAACATGCTGTCTAGGTTGGTCATAACTTTCCTTTCAAGGAGTAAGTGTCTTTTAATTTTGTGGCTGCAGTCACCATCTGCAGTGAGTTTGGAGCCCAAGAAAATAAAGTCAGCTCCTATTTCCACTGTTTCTCCATCTATTTCCCATGAAGTGATGGGACCAGATGCCATGATCTTCATTTTCTGAATGTTGAGCTTTAAGCCAGCTTTTTCACTCTCCTCTTTAATTTTCATCAAGAGGCTCTTTAAGTCTTCTTCATTTTCTGCCATAAGGGTGGTGTCATCTGCAGATCTGAGGTTGTTGATATGTCTCCTGGCAATCTTGATTCCAGCTTGTGCTTCATCCAGCTCAGCATTTCTCATAATGTACCTTGCATACAAATTAAATGAGCAAGGTGACAATATATAGCCTTGACACACTCCTTTTCCTAATTGGAACCAGTCTGTTGTTCCATGTCCAGTTCTAACTGTTGCTTCCTGACCTGCATACAGATTTCTCAAGAGGCAGGTCAGCTGGTCTGGTATTCCCATCTCTTTCAGAATTTTCCACAGTTTATTGTGATCCACACAGTCAAAGACTTGTTGTTCACTGTAGTTTGAAAGAAATCAGTATATACATTGGGTTTTACACATGGAAATTCATGGAGTGGAGCTAAAGGAAACTTCTAAGTGAAGTGCAGCCATCATTCATTCATTCACTCATTTATTTGATATTCCATAATTCACTCAACAAATAAATTCATCAATAGCTGGGGGCAGAACAGTGAATAAACAGGTAAAAATCCTTACTTGTAGCCTGGTAAGAGGATACAAATAGCAAACAAGTAAATAAACACATAAAACAGCAATAAGGGCTCTGTAGAAAGAAAAACAATAAGGAATGGTGATAAAGAGAATGGAAATAATTGCATTGGTAAATGGAATTTAAATAGGATGTTGGGAAGAAAGTTTCACTAAGATGGCATCTGAGTAAGATCTGAAGGTACGAGATGACACCTGTAGATATTAGGCTGGCCAAAAATTCATTCAAGTTTTCCATACCAGTAGATGGAAAAATCTGAATGAACGTTTTGGCCAACCCAATAGCTAGTCTGAGAGTTGCTCAGGAGCAGCAAATGCAAAGAGCTTGAGATAGTGGGGTGCCTGGCATCAGGGCAGGTACCAGAGGTGTATTGTTATTTTTCAGCCACCCAGTTGAATCTGACTCTGAGACACAATGGACTGCGGCATGCCAGGCCTCCCTGTCCCTCACCATCTCCCAGAGTTTGCCCAAGTTTATGTCCATTGCATCAGTGATGCCATCCAGCCATCTCATCCTCTGACCATCATCTTCTCCTTCTCCTCTCAATCTTTCCCAGCATCAGGAAAATTTCCAGTGAGTTGGCTGTTCACATCAGGTGACAATACTAGAGTTTCAGCTTCAGCATCAGTCCTTCCAATGAGTATTCAAAGTTGGTTTCCTTTAAGATTGACTAGTTTCATCTCCTTGCTGTCCCAGGAACTCTCAGAAGTCTTCTCCAGCACCACAGATAGAAGGCATCAATTCTTTGTCACTCTGCCTTCTTTACAGAACAGCTGTCACAATCTTACGTGTCCACTGGGAAGACCATAGCCTTGACTATACAGACCTTTGTTGTCAATGTGATGTCTCTGCTTTTCAACGCATTGTCTAGATTTGTCATAGCTTTCCTGCCAAGAAGCAATTGTCTTAGATTTCATGGCTGCAGACACAGTCCACAGTGATTTTAGAGCCCAAGAAGAGGAAATCTGTCACTGCTTCCACCTTTCCCCCTGCTATTTGCCATGAAATAATGGGGTCAGATGCCATAATCTTAGTTTTTCTTATTTTTTAAATATTTAGTTGTAAGCCAGACTTTTCACTCTCCTCCTTCACTCTCATCAAGAGATTCTTTAGAGTTGTAGAACTTGCCAAAAGGCCCACCCTGGGCAGATAAACTAAACTAATAAAAGATGTCCTGTTATATGGACTGATGCAGGATTTCAGTCAGGAGCACTCCTAGGCTGTAAGACATCCCAGGCAAATAATTTCTGTGGGCTCTGTCTTTATAAAGAATTTGACTAATTGGTATTACATTTTAATGGTCCATGTAAGAAGATTTAGAATAATGAATAGATTTATTTAAGTGAAAGTCATTCAGTCGTGTCCAACTCTTTGAAACCTCATGGACTATACAGTCCATGGAATTCTCCAGGCCAGAATACTGGATTGGGGAGCCTTTCCCTTCTCCAGTGTATCTTCCCAACCAGGGATCAAACACAAGTCTCCTGCATTGCAAGCAGATTGTTTACCAGCTGAGCCACAAGGGAAGCCCGCTGAGTAGATATGAGGCACTTATTTGTTTATTGGGAGCAGTCATTCTGGCTGCAGAAGGGCAGGGGTTACTATTCAGCCTTTCTGTTCCCAGCTCCTGGTACTCAGACCCTTACAAGAGGTACTTTCTACCAGTCTGTTAATTCCATTGCCTTTTCCATTAGCCTGCTGCCTAATCATCAATTCAATCTCTAGTCGTTGGCAAGATTTTGTCCAATTACTGTTCAATTTTATTAGACCAACTGGTGTATTTGAAATAGAGACTTCAGTAAGAAGGCTATTGTAATAATCCGGGAAATGGATGGTAGTGATGAGCTGTGTCAAATACTGCTGAGACATCAAAAACTTGAGGTCTGATGAATGATCATTGGATCATCAGTCTTCCCTGATTGTTTATCTGGATTATAATGAGTGAACACCACCAGAAATAGAAAATTCCTTGCTAAGGTACTCATTCTGTATTTCCACAGCTCTGCATGCTGCATTGCTGCTTAAGGTAAGCAGTGTCTAAAATTTAATATTTAATTCCCTGATAAGTCCATGCACTAGTTTAGTTTTTATCTTCTGAGAGCATATCAACATAGAAAACTTTCCTCCATTGAATCTGTTATTAATAGTAAAGGAGAGATTCAACTAAGAATTTGGTGCAAGTAAAACTTAAATTCTCATCTGCATTCATAATTCCCTAAGAAACGGATCCATTGTATTTTTGCCAAGGAGCACAGATTGAATTGGTGATTTAGGCATTGTGCGTGCAGGCTCAGTTGCTCAGCATGTCCAACTCTTTGTGACCCCACAGATTATAGCCTGCCAGAGTCCTCTGTTCATGGAATTCTCCAGCCAAAAGTATTGGAGAGGCTTGACATTTTCTTCTCCAGGGGCTTTTCTCAACCCAGGGAATGAACCTGTGTCTCTTGAGTCTCTTGCATTGGCCAGCAGATTCTTTACCACTGCGCTACCTGGGAAACCCCAATTTAGGCATCAGAGCAAATTAGAGAATCCACCTGCAATGCAGGAGACACAAAAGATATAGATATGATCCCTGGATTGAGAACATCCTCTGGAAGAGAACATGGTAACCCACTCCAGCATTCTTGCCAGAAAAAAATGGATGAACAGAGGAGCTTGGCAGATTGCAGTTCAAAGGGTCACAAAGAGTCAGACATGACTAAGCAACTAAGTATGCAATTAAATAAGAATGGAATTAGCAGGATAGTAAAAAGTGGCTCAAGTAAGGATCTGGTTACCAGGGGTTAGAAATGAGGGGGCTCTTACAATTGTTCCTGTCCTCCATCTATAACCAGGTTAATTGTTGACACTCAACCATGCACCTGGTTAGGCAAGTGTCAGCTTCATGCTTTTTGCTTTGGGTCACAGTTGATTTCAGAATGTGGGTCAATTTCAACTCATAGATAGACGTAAATAGGCACTTTAATCAGGATGTTTCTGAACATTAGAATGTGGTTAGAGACGCTAACTGTGGAATGATTCCCAAGGATAAAAACTTAGAGCTAGGCCTTCCTTATGATAGCAGAAGTATATTCTACATGCAAAATAGGGTCATTAAATGGTTTAGATGAACTAATATATGTGAATATTTTACTATTTAAAGTGATATGATAGTTCAAAGAGCATTTTCTTTTATATCATATATATATATGTATATATACATGTATACATGTACATATATATATATATATGTATGTGTATATATATATATATGGCATTTTCCAGACTCATATGAGGTATTTCTGGTAAATGAGGTACAGAAATCAAAATATCAAAGCTGCAGACAGTAGATTTTTCTCTTTATGTTTTATTTTCTTAAAAAATGCTTTAAGAAATTACTTGAGAATTTGGTTCAGGTTATAAGTAAGAAGCATCCAGGGATAAGACCCATCTATGAGTCAGCATGAGTCAGTAATTCAGTAAGCCTGGGAACTGGAAATGAGTTGGAATGTAATAACTTTCTAGTGCTTAAATGTGAATAAAGCTTTTTGAACGCCTGGAATTGCAAATGTCTGTGGTTGTCTGTTTGAAGATGATTTTGTAACACAAAGAAATTCAGGGAAAGGTCTTTCAGACAGGACAATGTGTGGCTGCCCTGTCCCATGAAGAGAAATTTTGACTTGAAAAACTCAAACATGATGAAGTAAGAAGTTCTATCATGTGAAATCTGGGAGCATCCATAACTAATGAAAGCTTGGATTGCTGGAAATGAAATTTGAAACAAGCCATTTCAAGGATGTATGCCAAAAAATCTAACATTATAAAACAACTAGGACTTTCAAGTTTTTTAAGACTGTAAGATAAAGAGGGGTCCCCATTTATTGAAGGAAGTAGCTAAATTTTATTTCCTCTATGTCTTCAGATCTATAGGCGGTAGGTTCTGTGGTGATGATGGTAAGATCTCTAAGTAAATGGCTTGTGAATTCCTGTTGTAGGAAAGCAAACAAACAGCAAACAATTACTCACTGCCAACCACTGAGCTAATTAACTTAGACATGGAAACAGGGATATCGAGACGTTATGCATTATAAGCAGTAGTGACACTCTGCTGCTGCTGCTAAGTCACTTCAGTCGTGTCCGACTCTGTGCCCCATAGATGGCAGCCCACCAGGCTCCTCCAACCATGGGATTTTCCAGGAAAGAGTA
The DNA here is from genome assembly GCA_917880005.1 of Nanger dama. Classification (NCBI taxonomy): domain Eukaryota; kingdom Metazoa; phylum Chordata; class Mammalia; order Artiodactyla; family Bovidae; genus Nanger; species Nanger dama. Next base: position 4,806,017 of record CAKJTW010000040.1, read on the forward strand.
CTGAAGTGGGGTGCCATCGCATTCTCCAAGTGATACTCTACGTGATTACAAAAACAGAATAGCATAGTCAGAGACGAATCAGAATGGGCTGTAGCATCATCCGGAAAGGATACCTCCTGCAGCTAACCAGTAGAGCCTTAGTATCTAGTGAAAGTCCCTCAGTTGTGTCTAACTCTTTGTGACCCCATGGACTATACAGTCCATAGAACTCTCCAGGGCAGAATACTAGAGTGGGTACCCATTCACTTCTCCAGGGGATCTTCCCAACCCAGGGATTAAACCCAGGTCTCCCGTGTTGCAGGTGGATTCTTTACCAGCTGAGCCACAAGGGAAGCTCCAAGTAGAGCCGTACTTGTAAGTAATTAATGAATATCAGTCCTGATTACAAGTAAATTTATCAAACAAGTTAATGATATGAGTGAGACAGTTTCAGCCTAGTTAACTAACTCTCCCTGTCACATATACAAGTTTTGTTCATTTTTCTTAAATGTTGGGATTTGATTGTTACTATCTAACCAACTATTTGCAAAAGAATACAAATTGCTGAGATTGTTAAGAAATAAAATAAAAAATTTTCAAGCAATGCCTTTGTTCAGTCCCTAAGTCCTATCTGACTCTTTGTGACCCCATGGACTGCAGCATGCCAGGCTCCCCCGTCCTTCACTAACTCCTGGAGTTTGCTCAAATTCATGTCCATTGAGTTGGTGATACCTCTCTTTTGCCTTCAATCTTTCCCAGTGATAAGCAGATTAATTTCAGTAAGGGCTTCCCAGGCTCTTACTGTGGTACAGTGGTAAAGAATCTGCCTGCCAAAGCAAGAGACATGGGTTCGATCCCTGGGTCAGGAAGATCCCCTGAAGAAGGAAACGGCAAACCACTCCAGTATTCTTGCCCAGGATATTCCACGGACAGAGGAGAGTCCTGGCTGGCTAGAGTCCATGGGGTCACCTAAGAGTCAGATATGACTTAATGACTAAACAACAACAAAGGGTAGATGATAACTGACTAAGTCAATTATTTCTCAAGAGCTTTATAAGAGTATAATTGCTACTTATTTGATTTTAGTAAAAAAAAACTAAAAGTGGCTGAGTTTGTAGGATATATTAAAGAACCTCACCTAGTATATACACTTTCCTATGACTTTGAGTACGACTTCACTTTTACTTTTCACTTTCATGCATTGGAGAAGGAAGTGGCAATTCACTCCAGTGTTCTTGCCTGGACAATCTCAGGGATGGAGGAGCCTGGTGGGCTGCCGTCTCTGGGGTCGCACAGAGTTGGACATGACTGAAGTGACTTTGCAGCAGCAGCAGCAGCAGCAGCTGTGGCTTGCACTCTGTGCTTGGTTAGAGTGATAAAATCAGCATTGCTGATTCCTTATTTATAGTGCTGTAATTTTAAAAGCAGCAAATTGGAATTACTGATGTGGCAGCTGATATTTTACCACACTTCTAAATCATACTGTTGGCTGTAAATTAGAGTTAGATGATCCTGGATGCATTCCCAAGTGCCATCAGATCCACTTATGTGGTAGGCCAGTGCTAAGTAAACCAAAGCTTCACAAGCTTCACAATAAACTGTGTATCTGAGCAGGTAGTTGAAAGTAAATGCTATAGAGAAAAATTTATAAGTAGGAGACCTTTTTCAAACTATTATTTTCAATCAGAATTATTATATTAGATAACATGAAAGGCTTTTGATTTTCATACAATTCACATACAAATTATCCAAGATCTATTTCTTTAAACAATTTTTTTTTCATTCTTATAGAGTATATAGAAATAAAGTAGATTCAAAACAAGCAAAGTTCTGTTTTGCAAGATGAAGAGTTCTGGAGATTGGTTGTACAACCATGAGGATGTACTGACCACTGAAATGCCCATTTAAAATGCCCATTTAAGATGGTAAATTCATGTTATGTATATTTTACCAAAAAGTTTTAAAATGCTGAAAGAAAATGGGCAAAAGACAAGCAAAACCTATGATATGTGCTTGGGAACTGCTAACTCACTTCACTCGTGAAAGGTCTAGCAAACTTCAAATATCTTTAGCCTTGTAACTTTTTAATCAGCTGTCTTTGAAGGACCCACAGTAACTTACCTCCTGTAGGTTGGATATATGAAGGCAGAGGCTTTTGTTTACTTTGTTCAGTGCTATATCCCCATTGCCTGGAACAGTGTATGACATGGAGCACACAACAAATGAGATCACATTTCTTATTTTCTATGTTAACTTATCTTCTAAGAGCTAAAGAAAAAAGTCAGTCCATAAGGATAAATTTTTATGACCTTCAATTCTGGAGGCAATGTATTCTAAAGCTCTGGTTTTGAATATAATATACAGTCCATTTCACAATATTGTGCATGCAACCGTATTTTACAATCCCACAACACTATCTCCTAAACATACCTCACACATTTTACTGCTCTTTGGAAATTGAGCAGATGTATTGAGCACAGAATTTTGGATTCCAGCAGAGTGACTGAACTGAACTGAACTGAAGATACCTTCCAGCTTTTCTTTTTAGCAAGAATCCTCATAATGTTTATAAACCGATGAATATCAGGAACCCTCAAGAGGGAAATTATAACATACTGTGCTTCCCAAACACTTTTAATCACAGAACACTGTGAGTGTGTGCATGTGTAAAGTAGCTGTTAAATATTTCCTGGAAAGAATGTTCTCCAGCCCAGCATTCATTCCAAAGAATAGAGTTTGGAAATTAACCCTCAAACAGGGTTGATTCTGGTTGATTCTAAGTCAGTGGAACTATCTGTTGGGTGGAACCATGTTAAGTTTCCACTTAGTTAATGTGGCCCAGGTGTCCTGTTGCATGAGCTAATTAGTTTTAATATTTACAGAATCTCCAGGAAATCCATAAATCTGCTTTATTAATTTAGCCTCTGACACTGAGTTTTGTATAAAGAAGTAGTACTCTCAGTACCACTCATTTTCAGACCACACTCAGCCTCTTAGCAGATTCTTTCTTTCTGCTACTTTTATATAAGCTCTCCACTACTCAGCTCTAAAGATCAACAGAGTGTTTTTCTAATATAAAGCAATTCATTTTTGTATTAATAGTTCATTTGCAGCATAATATTTTTGCAAGCACCTAAGTCATCCAATAAGACAAGACAAAATACAGTATATGAAGCATGAATTATGTATACAATATGTTCTTTAAAGTATTGCCACATTTTGCAGATGTAAAGTTTTAGTAACATTTTAAAATTAAAATAGTAAAGCAATTCACTTTCATTTTTCCAACATGAGACAATGTTTTTCAGTTCAGGAACAGGTAGAAAAGCATTTCATTTTTGGAGTCATGTTTTTGTCTTATATTTAAAACCCATCTCACAAAGATTTAGATATATATGTTCTTTTTTCTAGTTGCTGTATATTCATAAACTGCTTAGATTGATGTTTTATTATGAGATATTACTGAAATATATGAACATTATTTATATGGAGCAACCGACTCCAAAACAATTTTTTGGTAGAGATAAGAATCCTTCCAGAATACTGGAAACAAAAGCAAAAATAAATGGGATCTAATTAAAATTAAAAGCTTCTGCACAACAAAGGAAACTATAAGCAAGGTGAAAAGACAGCCTTCTGAATGGGAGAAAACAATAGCAAATGAAGCAACTGGCAAACAACTAATCTCAAAATATACAAGCAACTTATGCAGCTCAACTCCAGAAAAATAAATGACCCAATCAAAAAATGGGCCAAAGAACTAAATAGACATTTCTCCAAAGAAGACATACGGATGGCTAACAAACACATGAAGAGATGTTCAACATCACTCATTATCAGAGAAATGCAAATCAAGACCACAATGAGGTATCATTTCACACCAGTCAGAATGGCTGCGATCCAAAAGTCTACAAGCAATAAATGCTGGAGAGGATGTGGAGAAAAGGGAACCCTCTTACACTGCTGGTGGGAATGCAAACTAGTACAGCCACTATGGAAAACAGTGTGGAGATTCCTTAAAAAATTGCAAATAGAATTGCCTTATGACCCAGCAATCCCACTGCTGGGCATACACACTTAGGAAACCAGAATTGAAAGAGACACTTGTACCCCAATGTTCATTGCAGCATTGTTTATAATAGCCAGGACATGGAAGCAACCTAGATGTCCATCAGCAGATGAATGGATAAGAAAGCTGTGGTACATATATACAATGGAGTATTACTCAGCCATTAAAAAGAATACATTTGAATCAGTTCTAATGAGATGGATGAAGCTGGAGCCAATTATATAGAGTGAAGTAAGCCAGAAAGAAAAACACCAATACAGTATACTGACACATATATATGGAATTTAGAAAGATAGTAATGATGACCCTGTACGTGAGACAACAAAAGAGACACAGATGTATAGAACGGACTTTTGGCCTCTGAGGGAGAGGGAGAGGGTGGGATGATTTAGGAGAATGGCACTGAAACATGTATACTATCATATAAGAAACGAAGCACCAGTCTATGTTCAATACAGGATACAGGATGATTCAGGGAGATGATATGGGGTGGGAGGTGGGAGAGGGTTTCAGGATTGGGAGCTTGGGTACACCTGTGGCAGTTTCATGTCAATGTATGGCAAAACCAATACAGTATTGTAAAGTAGAAGAAAGTAAAAATAAAATTAAAAATATAAATAAATAAATAATTTTTTAAAAAAGAATCCTTTCTGTCTTATTTTAAAACAATAAATATATTTGGTTATTTGCATAAACTAGGATGTAGTTGCAATTGTGATATTTTAATTATGGTGGTGTTGGTAAAAAACATTATTGATAATTTGAAATCACCAAAAAGATTTTATCTATTTATTCTCACCTAATATTTGCAATTTTCCTGCAAGGTAGATATTTTTATAAAATGCAAAATGATTCTGATAATCAAAGAAGTTAAGTCAGTTGCTTCTGTTTCTATAGTTAGTAAGATGAGCTAAAACTTAAATCTAAATTTACCACATTCAGTTTTGAGTCTTCTTTCATTAGATGACAACTAGTTGTATTCTAACTAAAAATATATATAATTCAAACAATTCAGCAAGTTTTTGAATGATAAATTCTTAGGAAAGGAATTGATGAACCTAAAGACACATACGTTAAATATATTAGTTTAAGTTGTCAAAATCTTTCCAAAGGCTGAGCCAATTACATTTTTACACAGGAGTTTCTGTTTACTCATGCTGCAGACAAATGCATGCATTATTCATATTAAAAAAATAATACATTCTTTTTTCCAGTAGTTTTGATTTCTTAAGTATGAATTACTTTGAGGACTTTCTAATGTTTTTATAGACATGTATAGTTTTCTTTTAATAAAATGCTTTATTTTACCCTTCTTTAGAAAAACTGTTAGTTTTTTTAATTGATTTGTAAAAACTCATAGTACCTAAAGAAAATTATCCTTAATTTACTGGCATATAAAGTAGTGTGGAACCAAATTTATCCTTATGACAGCCCTCTTCTCACACTTGCATTCCAATATATTTTCTTTAGTGGTGGAGTGGAGTGCTGGCTAACATACTGGGAACTGAACACAACCCATGGCCTATTTTTTTCTATGCCTTACTCTGTCTGTAACTTATTTGCTTTATTTCCCATCAGATTCTCTTTTATGTCAAAATATGGATATGCTCATGGGAGAGTGTCACACATGCAAAAGTCATCTGTTGTGAAAGTCACAGGAGAAAGTTTGAGAAATATTTATCTAGCATATCGTCCCATTTCTAATGAGAGGAGTGGTGGCAGTAAATGGGTAGGAGGGGAAGTAAACCCATGCACAGGGACAGGGGTGACTCACTAAGAGTCACAGGGTTAATGAGCATCAAGGCCAAGGACTAAGACCCCCTTAGAACCCTTACTTTTCTACCCCACTCTCTTTTATGCATAAATTCTACTGCCCTGGCACTCCATTTCTTCTTCAGATCCAAGCAAAGAAAAACAGCATCCTAAGAAGCTCTGCAACATTCTTGATATGGTTTCCCATAAAACCCCCTGACAATTAGCTAATATGAAGCATTCACATGAGTTTATTTGGGAATTGGCCGCTGCTGTGTTTTCACTGTTGCTGCTGCTGAAATAGTTTGAGTCTGAAATCATTATGGCTGTGGTTACATTTCTTTGGCCAAAGGACATTGTGAAAGACTCCATCACCACAGAAACAGATGAATATTCCTCTGCTCATACTGGAAAAAAAAGTGAATTGGTGGCAGCAGCTCCAGCTACTTCACGGGAGGCCTCTAGCCATGACTCAGGCTCGTGAGTGGATGTCCCCAAATCAGATGATCCATTTCCTCTCCTCTAAGTCCACGTGGCTGCTTGCAGGATCCTTGTACACTGACCAGTTTCTTTGATTTGAAAAGTTATTTTTCCATCAACTAGTTTTCAGGTTTCTATTAGCTTTAGTAAAGGAAGGATGGCCCCATTATCCTGTCTGGAAAATGAAGCTACTCTCTTAGAGCTAATAATTAGTGTCTGACTTTTGAGTCATATTTTTTTTTCCTTTATTGTTTCGAAATAATAAATCTAAGTATAGGAAATTTGAAAAATACAAACAAAAGTCCAAAGAAACCACTTTCTATGCCAGCACCCCAATATTAAATCTGTCAACATTGTAGTGAGTAGCTTCTTTCCTATGAATTTATGTCTCATGGCTTTTTAAAGGTTTGATTTAACTAAAAGAAAACATAAAAGAATACAGGATCAATTAATTTTATATACTCAGATGATATAGTATTTTCATTTGATTAAACATTCGTCTCTATGGTATGAAAAACTCAGAAATATGTAATGTAGGAGTGTGGCTAACAGTCTGATTTCGGAAAGCTGGTTATAAGACTGGCTTCTCGGTTAACTTAGTGGTGAATTTTTCTGTAAAAAGAAATCACTAAGCACTTTAGCTTTACTTTGCCCATCTCCAAAATGGGGTTTCATGACCCCTAAATTATTTTTAAAATTTATACTTTTATGATTCTGCTCAAAGGCACATGTAGGGAAATCGTTCAACCCAATTAAGTGTGTGAGAAACATCAGAACTAGTTACAAAGTTTTAATTTAGCATCTAAGAAACAGGAACAACATCAGACTGGTAGTTATTTTTAGTTACAGATATGTTTTGGTTTTGGAGAAAGCAAGAAAATGACTCTTCCTTTGCAAGAATTCTATCTGTTGCGTAGTTTAACATTTTCTTTTTAAATTTGATCACAGTTTTGAAAGCCTTCTGGCATTTATCGAGATGGTATCTTTCTTTTTCTTGTAAATAATGGTCTCATTATTTTAATTAAAGAATATGAATTCTTTATGGAAATCCAAACAAATCCAAAAAGTACAAAGTAGACATAAAAATATCTCCAAATCCCATCACCACAATATAACTAGCATTAGCATTTGGTCAACGTCATTACAAATACCATCTGGACATTTATACTGAGAAAACTATGAACAAAAAAGCTAAGAAAAAGGTGGAAAGGAAGCATGACAAACTTGCATAGTATGTAATCCCCTCTCTCTATATAGGATTATTTTTATAGTATTATGATCATTCTACATGTACAATTTTAATACAATTTTAAAGTTTGAATGTACTTGAAGCCAATAGAAAAAATAAGGAACTGAATTTGAAGTGAAGGGTATACTGAACTTCACTCAGATCAATATTTCTTCTACCTGAAAAATAGAGGAAACAATTATGAAGAATATGAGAATGCTATAATCAATTCCCTGGTGGCTCAGACATTAAAGAATCTGCCTCAGATGTAGAGATCTGCATTCGATCCCTGGGTCAGGACAATCCCCTGGAAAAAGGAAGAGCTACACATTCCAGTATTCTTGCCTGAAGAATTCCATGGACAGAGGAGTCTGGTGGGCTACAGTCCAGTTCAGTTCAGTCGCTCAGTCATGTCCGACTCTTTGCAACCCCATGAATCGCAGCACGCCAGGCCTCCCTGTTCATCACCATCTCTCGGAGTTCATTCAGACTCACGTCCATCGAGTCCGTGATGCCATCCAGCCATCTCATCCTCTGTCGTCCCCTTGTCCTCCTGCCCCCAATCCCTCCCAGCATCAGAGTCTTTTCCAGTGAGTCAACTCTTCGCATGAGGTGGCCAAAGTACTGGAGCTTCAGCTTTAGCATCATTCCTTCCAAAGAAATCCCAGGGTTGATCTCCTTCAGAATGCACTGGTTGGATCTCCTTGCAGTCCAAGGGACTCTCAAGAGTCTTCTCCAACACCACAGTTCAAAAGCATCAATTCTTCGGTGCTCAGCTTTCTTCACAGTCCAACTCTCACATCCATACATGACCACAGGAAAAACCATAGCCTTGACTAGATGGACCTTAGTCAGCAAAGTAATGTCTCTGCTTTTGGATATACTATCTAGGTTGGTCATAACTTTTCTTCCAAGGAGTAAGCGTCTTTTAATTTCATGGCTGCAGTCACCATCCGCAGTGATTTTGGAGCCCAAACACATAAAGTCTGACACTGTTTCCACTGTTTCCCCATCTATTTCCCATGAAGTGATGGGACTGGATGCCATGATCTTCGTTTTCTGAATGTTGAGCTTTAAGCCAACTTTTTCACTCTCCTCTTTCACTTTCATCAAGAGGCTTTTTAGCTCCTCTTCACTTTCTGCCATAAGGGTGGTGTCATCTGCATATCTGAAGTTATTGATACTTTTCCTGGCAATCTTGATTCCAGCTTGTGTTTCTTCCAGTCCAGCGTTAATCATGGCTACAGTCCATGGGGTGGCAAAGAGTTTGGGCACGACTAAAACTTTCACTTTTTCACTTATTGTTTTTAAACTTTTTAAAATTTCTACAGACACAATTCTTACAGTTGTTTAATATTTGCTGTATGTTTAATTAATTCAATGATCATCACAGGTTCTTTCCCCAAAGCCTCTATAAGTGCCTGGGTTGTGCTCTTGCTGCGCTCAGTTGCTTAGTCGGGTCTGACTCTTTACGACCCTATGAACTGTAGCCCACTTGGCTCCTCTGTCCATGGGAACCTCCAGGCAAGAATACTGGAGTGAGTTGCCATGCCTTCCTCCGTGGCATCTTCCCGACCCAGCGATCAAGCCCACGTCTCTTACGTGTCTCCTGCACTGGCAGGTCGGCTTTTTACCACTAGTGCCACCTGTTTCCAGGCTACAGACAACACTGTTTTATGAAGATACAAAGCCAGCATGACCAAGCACAGGCAACAGAATACAAAGGCTACAGTTGAAGGAATATATCCATAATGGAGCCAGACTTGTTTTTCTCTGTTACAATTTCATTTCCTTTTCTAGGTTTTTTGTTTGTTTGTTTTTAGTACATTGAATTCCATTAAGATGACTATTCTGAATTCTTTGTCAAGCAGTTCTCAGATAGTCACTTTTTCAGAGTCATTACTGAAGCTTTGTTAGTTTCTTTTGATGGTGTCAGGTCTGTCTGATTCCTTATGATTTTTGCCTTAGTTTCTGTGCATTTGCAGATGGGTCTTCTCCTCTAGCCTCTATCAGAAGTTGAGTGGAACTGTTGACTTGCTCCCTGCCCCAGTGGGCTGTAGGATGTGGTCCACAGTGCCTGGCACCTCTCGCAAGGCTTCCTGATTTGATGGGGCTGGAGGCTATGCTCATCATCTGGGTGGTGCAGAGAACTTGCTTCTTTGTCCAGCTGGCTCTAGAATTGGCTCTGCATCCTTAAGGCCACTGAACAGAGATCCAAACTGAGCAGAAATACCCATAAAACTCCCTAAGTTTGTAAACATAGGGATACAAGTGTAAATTCTCAATAATTTACTGAAGAATTTTCTAAGTGTCAATTCTAAGAAAATTTAGCAACAGAATCATATTGTTCAGAATCTTGGGTACTTTTCCTCAATAATCACTTCTCAAGCGGCATTATGTCCTACCTGTTTATCCAGTGAATGTTTATTAAGATTTTAAAAATTCCTATTTCACTTAGGTCTTAGGAGGTTTCAATTGTGTAATCTGGCTTTACTCTGACATCTGTACTTGGAAAAGCAAATGGGCTAATTTCTTTTTTTTTTTTCCTTCCTTTATCCTTTCATTACCTTCCTCTTTCACTTTATTCTGCTTCTTAAAAAATTAATTTCTTTGTAAATGTAATACACTAACATGATTAAAGAACTAAAAAGCTTATTTTAAAAGATATGTCTTATTTCCATTCCCATTCTTTAAGTTTCCATGCATCTCCCATAAATCAAAGCTTCCATTACTCTTATACTTCCCAGGGTTTTTTATGTATATAAAAATACAAATGAATACAGCATCTAATTTTTCCCATTTTACACAAAACATGCCACATTATATACTTTCTTTTGCATATATTTTTTCCAGTGCTCTGGAGATTTTTTTCAAACTAGAACATAGAAAACTCATTCATTTTTTATAGCAGCCTAAAATTCCTTTGCACAGCACATCAAAACTTCATTTAAGCAGTTTACTATTGGTAGATATTTGGGTTAGTTTCAAATTTTGATGTTAGAAATAATACTAAAATCTGCTACATGCAATTTTAAATTTGATGTTCCAGGGTTTTAAAAGCTCATGTTTTTGTTTAGTTGCTAAGTTGTATCTGACTCTGTCACCCTGTGAACTGCAGCAAGCCAGGTTCCCCTGTCTTTCACTGTCTCCAGGGGTCTGCTCAAACTCATGTACATTGAGCTGATGATGCCATCCAACCATCTAATCCTTTGTCACCCCTTCTCCTCCTGCCTTCAATATTTCATAGCATTAGAGTCTTTCCAATGAGTTGGCTCTTCCCATCAGCTGGCCAGAGTATTGGAGCTTCAGCTTCAGCATCAGTCCTTTCAATGAATATTCAAGGTTGATTTCCTTTAGGCTTGGCTGGTTTTGTCTTCTTGCTGTCCAACAAACTCTCAAGAGTCTTCTTCAGCACCACAGTTCGAAAGAATCAATTCTTCACTGCACAGCCTTCTTTATCATCCAACTCTCACATCCATACATGATAACTGGAGAAACCATAGCTTTGACTAAATGGACTTTTGTTAGCTTTTTAATATGTTGTCTAGGTTTGTCATAGCTTTTCTTCTAGGGAACAAGTGTCTTTCAATTTCAAGGCTGCAGTCACTGTCCACAGTGATTTTGGAGTCCAAGGAAACAAAGTCTCTCACTGTTTCCATTCTTTCCCTATCTATTTGCGTGATGTGACGGACCAGATGCCATCATTTTAGTTTTTTGAATGTTGAGTTTAGGCCAGCTTTTTCACTCTCCTCTTTCACTTTCATCAAGAGACTCTTTTAGTTCCTCTTCACTATCTGCCAGTAGGGTGGTGTCATCTGCATATTTGACGTCATTGATATTTCTCCTGGTAATGTGATTCCAGCTTGTGCTTCATCCAGTCTGGCATTTCACCTGATGTACTCTGCATATAAATTAAATAAGCAAGGTGACAACATACAGCCTTGATGTACTTCTTTCCTGATTTTGTACCAGTCCATTGTTGCACGTCTGGTTCTAACTATTGTTTCTTGACTTGCAAACATGTTTGAAGGAGGCAGGTAAGGTGGTCTGGCATTCCCGTGTTTTTCATTATTTTCCACAGTTTTTTGTGATCCCCACAATCAAAGGCTTTAGCATAGTAAATGAAGCAGATGTTTTTTTCTGGAATTCTCTTTCTTTTTCTATGATCCAACAGATGTTGGCAATATGATCTCTGGTCCTCTGCCTTTTCTAAATCCGGCTTGTACGTCCTTGTACCTCCGGAAGTTCTGGGTTCGCAAAGTTTTAAAGGTTTGTGTCCCTCATTAACTACATATGTTATTTCCCAGAACTTCACCAACAGTCTGTTATGAGACTTTAGTATTTTTGCTCATATGATCAGTGAAAAGTAATACATCTATAAGTGAAAGTGAAACTTGCTCAATAGTGTGCAACTCTTTGCAAATCCATGGCCCACCAAGTTCCTCTGTCCATGGGATTTTTCAGGCCAAAATACTGGAGTGGGTAGCCATTTCCTTCTCCAGGAGATAGTCCTGATCCAGGGATTGAACCTGGGTTTCCTCCATTGCAGGCAGACTATTTACCATTTGAACCATCAGGGAAATCCAGATACATCTTTAGTATAGTTTTAATTAATACACATTTTGCTTTGGGTGTATTTGTGCATGTTTTCATATATGTTTATAGGTCATTTATATTTTTTCATTGTTTACTTAACTATTGGGTTTTTTGTATTATTTTCCAATTTCAAAAAGCTCTTTATATATTATGGAGATTCCTATAACACATTCTCAACTCATTGTTGAAATATTCTGTTATTGAGGCAGATCCATATCTACAGTGGGCATTAATTTTAAGAACCATTGAGTTAGTCTTCATCTGTGTTTCTCTATTATATGTGTATGTGAGCATGAGTTTAATGTACATACTAATATAACTACCATATGTGATGCTGATTTTTCCATCATGAGACTGAAAATATGAGCATAGTTTCATTTTATCTTCTATCATAACATGACTCCTTCCTCATCTCATTGTTGAGTTTTCTCCCTGTGCTACATGGTCCACTGTGGGAGTGCTGACTCCCATGTGCTAGATAATTACCTTACCAAAGGGTAAATATATTTACCATAAAGCCCTGGTAGAACAAAGGCAAGTTCTGCCCAAAGTAATTCACCCATTATCCTAAAAGGCAGAAATTGACTTCAATCTCATAAATAACATTATTTCTATTATTAAAAATTATTTGTATTTACAAGGGAAAATATGATGCTCACACAAACACAAATATGAATGCACACACACATATGATGGCTAGAAATTGTATGTGCAGTTCTCTATCACCTACAGTCTATTTTTACATTTCTATATCCATTCAAAAACTGAAGATCATGGCATCCAGTCTCATCATTTGTGGCAAATGGGGAAACAATGGGAACAGTGACAGACTTTATTTTCTTGGGCTCCAAAATCACTGCAGATGGTGACCACAGCCATGAAATTAAAAGATGTTTATTCCTTGAAAGAAAAGCTATGACAAACCTAGACAGCATATTAAAAAGCAGAGACATTACTTTACTGACAAAGGTCCATATAGTCAGTCATGTATGGATGTGAGAGTTGGACTATAAAGACAGCTGAGCATTGAAGAATCGATGCTTTTGAACTGTGGTGTTGGGGAAGACTCTTAGAGTCCCTTGGACTTCAAGGAGATCAAACCAGTCAATCCTAAAGGAAATCGGTCCTGAATATTCACTGGAAGAACTGATGTTGAAGCTGAAGCTCCAATACTTTAGCCACAGGATGTGAAGAGCTGACTTATTTGAAAAGACCCTGATGCTGGGAAAGATTGAAGGCAGGAGGAGAAGGAGCCGACAGAGGATGAATGGTTGGATGGCATCTCTGACTCAAAGGAAATGAGTTTGAGCAAGCTCTGGGAGTTGGTGATGAAAAGGGAAGCCTGGCGTGCTGCAGTCCATGGAGTCTCAAAGTGTCAGATACAACTGAGTGACTGAATTGAAAATGAGAACAGAGTTAAATAAGAACCTAATAGAGGTTAAAGCAAAAAAAATCTACTTTTCCTCCTTATTTTCCTTTAAAATCATGAACTTATCCGTGATACAGACTCACAGACATACAGAACAGCTTTGTCATTGCCAAGGGAAGGGGAATGCAGGAGGGATGGACTGGGAGTTTAGGATTAGCAGATCAAAACTATTATATATAGGCTGGAGAAACACAAGGTCCAACTGTATAGCACAGAAAACTATATTCAATACCTGATAATAAACTATAATGAAAAAGAATATGAAAAAAAAATTATAAATGGATCTTCCCAGGTGGCTCAGCAGTAAAGAATCAGCATGCCAATGCAGGAGACATGAGTTCAATCACTGAGCCGGGAAGATCCCCCTGGAAAAGGAAATAGCAACCCACTCCAGTATTACTGCCTGAGAAGTCCCATGGAAAGAGAAGCCTGGCAGGCTACAGTCCATAGGGCCGCAAAAGAGTCACATGATTTAGTGACTAAACAAAACAACACCATAACTGAATCATTTTGCTGTATAGCAGAAAATGAACACAAAATTGTAAATCAATTATACTTTAATAAAATAAGCTTTTGAAAATAAACAGGAGGAGGAATCTTCTTTGGCTGGTACTCTGAACCTTAGAGCTGATGCTTTTATGTGTATATAATATATACATAAACAGAAAAATCGGCATTTCTAAGTATTATATAAACAGTAGATTATTAAACAAATAACCCTGAGAAATCTGGTTAACAATTTAGAAAAAAAAAGGGGAGACCCTTACTTCACAACATGCTACAGAATAAAATTACAAATTGAGAAAGGAAATGTAATGTAATAAACCAAAAATATATAAATAAATAAAACCACTTAAAAGGATTAGTTGAAAAGTTATGTAAATATTTACCTTATTCAAGCCTGGGAAAGGTCATTCTCTGGGAAAAACAAAGTACAAAAAGTCAGGTCATTAAATTTACTACATGAAAATTAATATATTCTACATTCCAAAAGGCCATAAAATTGATAAGCTATCTGAGAAAATGTATTTTCAAAGAAATAGATAGATATCTTTCTGGAAAATAATTTTTAAAATAGCATTCTCAAGAAAAACTACACTTTCGATCATGTTTAGAAAATGCTTAATGATACAGGAAAATGCTAATGATTTATTATCAATTAAAACTGTATAGAGAACTGATTGACAGAAACACCTTATGAAATGTTCATGGTCATTAGCTTTGTGTGATGGGATTATACAAGCTTTTTATGTGTTCATACTTTTCTGAATTGTCTCAGTTTTCTTTTATACTAAAAAAGTTACATTTTTTAAAATTCAAAAGTCTGGAAAAAATCATCGCAATTATTTATTTTCACTAAATCCATTTCAGAGAATAGTATGGAGAGCTATTTGAATAATGTATGTGATCTGCTTTTGTAGAAAGATTATTATTAGAAATGTTCACATTTGTCCTATTGAAAATGTGGACTTTGTCCTATTTTGAATAGTCTTTGTCCTATTTCAAAATGGCCACCTGATGCAAAGAAGTGAGTAAGACTCATTTTATTTCAAAAGGCTGTATTTGAAACACCAAAAAAAAAAAAAAAAAGGTGTCCTTTTCATTATAGGGAACTGGAATGCAAAAATAGGAAGTCAAGAAACACCTGGGGTAATAGGCAAATTTGGCCTTGGAGTACAGAATGAAGCAAGGCAAAGGCTAACAGCGTTTTGCTAAGAGAACACACTGGTCATAGGAAACACCCTCTTCCAACAACACAAGATAAAACTCTACACATGGACATCACTAGATGGTCAATACCAAAATCAGATTGATTATATTCTTTGCAGCCAAAGATGGAGAAGGTCTATACAGTCAGCAAAAACAAGACTTGGATTTGACTGTGGCTCAGAACATGAACTCCTTATTGCCAAATTCAGACTTAAATTGAAGAAAGTAATGAAAACCACTAGACGATTCAGGTATGACCTAAGTCAAATCCATTACAATTATACAGTGGAAGTGAGAAATAGATTTAAGGGACTAGATCTGATAGACAAAGTGCCCGAAAAACTATAGATACAGATTCATGACATTGTATAGGAGATAGGGATCAAAACCATCCTCAAGAAAAAGAAATGCAAAAAAGCAAAATGGCTGCCTGAGGAGGCCTTACAAATAGCGGTGAAAAGAGAGGCGAAAAGCAAAGGAGAAAAGGAAAGATATAAACATCTGAATGCAGAGTTCCAAAGAATAGCAAGGAGAGATAAGAAAGCCTTCCCCAGTGATCAATGCAAAGAAATAGAGGAAAAGAATAAGATGGGAAAGACTAGAGATCTCTTCAAGAAAATTAGAGATACCAAGGGAACATTTCATGCAAAGATGGGCATAATAAAGGACAGAAATGGTATGGACCTAACAGAAGCAGAAGATACTAAGAAGAGGTAGCAAAGATACACAGACGAA
The DNA here is from genome assembly GCA_917880005.1 of Nanger dama. Taxonomy (NCBI): domain Eukaryota; kingdom Metazoa; phylum Chordata; class Mammalia; order Artiodactyla; family Bovidae; genus Nanger; species Nanger dama. The sequence goes on from CAKJTW010000040.1 coordinate 4,821,995, forward strand.
TATAAAAAAAAAAGATCTTCAGGGCCCAAATAATCACGATGGTGTGATCACTGACCTAGAGCCAGACATCCTGGAATGCAGTCAAGTGGGCCTTAGGAAGCATCACTATGAAAAAGCTAGTGGAGGTGATGGAATTCCAGTTGAACTATTTCAAATCCTAAAAGATGATGCTGTGAAAGCTAAGATAATGGCATCTGGTCACATCACTTCATGGCAAGTAGATGGAGTAACATTGGAAATAGTGGCAAACTTTATTTTGGGGGGCTCCAAAATCACTGCAGATGGTGACAGCAGCCATGAAATTAAAAGACACTTACTCCTTGGAAGAAAAGTTTTGACCAACCTAGATAGCATGTTAAAAAGCAGAGACATTACTTTGCCAATGAAGTTTCCTCTAGTAGAAGCTATGGTTTTTCCAGTAGTCTTGTATGGATATGAGAATTGGACTATAAAGAAAGCTGAGTGCTGAAGAACTGATGCTTTTTAAATGTGATTTTGGAGAATACTCTTGAATATCCTTTGGGCTGCAAGGAGATCCAACAGTCCATCCTAAAGGATCAGTCTTAAATATTCACTGGAAAGACTTATGTTGAAGCTAAAACTCCAATATTTTGGCCACCTGATTGAGTCATTGGAAAAGACCCTGATGCTGGGAAAGTTTGAAGGTGGGAGGAGAAGGGGACAACAGAGAATGAGATGGTTGGATGGCATCACTGACATGATGTCATAAGTTTGAGTAGGCTCCTGGAGTTGGTGATGGCCAGGGAGGCCTGGCATGCTGCAGTCCATGGGGTCACAAAGAGTCGGACATGTCTGAGCAACTGAACTGCACTGTATTTGAAAAGTTTGCTTGCATACTTAACACTGTATATCCCATTATCAGTTTGTAAGTTTAAAAATGTCACAAGTGGGATAAATAACACAGTAGGTTATGATTGCCTAAACTCCATCACTGGCTGTGTGTCTTTGGGTGTATCATTTGCCTTTCTACCTTTTAGCTTATTTCCCAGGTGGCATTAGTGGTAAAGAACCCTCCTGTCAATGCAGGAGATGGAGTAGTCACAGGTTCCATCCCTGGTAGGGAAGATGCCCTGAAGGAGGGCGTGGCAAACCAGGCCAGTATTCTTGCTTGGAGAATCCCTATGGTCAGAGGAGCCTGGCTGCCTTTAGTCCATTGGGTTGAAAAGAGTCAGACATAACTGAAGTGGCTTAGCATGCATGCATTCTACACCCAGGGTTTAAGTTTTAAACTTAAGTAACGTCTAGGCAAAAAAGCAAAATGGCTGTCTGGGGAGGCCTTACAAATAGCTGTGAAAAGAAGAGAGGTGAAAAGCAAAGGTGAAAAGGAAAGATATAAGCATCTGAATGCAGAGTTCTAAAGAATACCAAAAGAGATAAGAAAGCCTTCTTCAGCAATCAATGCAAAGAAATAGAGGAAACAACAGAATAGGAAAGACTAGAGATCTCGTCAAGAAAATTAGAGATACCAAGGGAACATTTCATGCAAAGATGGGCTTGATAAAGGACAGATGGTCTGGACCTAATAGAAGCAGAAGATATTAAGAAGAGGTGGCAAGAATAAACAGAAGAACTGTACAAAAAGATCTTCAGAACGCAGATAATCATGATGACGTGATCACTAACCTAGAGCCAGACATCTTGGAATGTGAAGTCAAGTGGGCCTTAGAAAGCATCACTACGAACAAAGCTAGTGGAGGTGATGGGATTCCAGTTGAGCTATTTCAAATCCTGAAAGATGATGCTGTGAAAGTGCTACACTCAATATACCAGCAAATTTGGAAAACTCAGCAGTGGCCACAGGACTAGGAAAGGTCAGTTTTCATTCTAGTTCCAAAGAAAGGCAATGCCAAAGAATGCTCAAACTGCCGCACAATTGCACTCATCTCACATGCTAGTAAAGTAATGCTCAAAATTCTCCAAGCCAGGCTTCAGCAATACGTGAACCGTGAACTCCCTGATGTTCAAGCTGGATTTAGAAAAGGCAGAGGAACCAGAGATCAAATTGCCAACATCTGCTGGATCATGGAAAAAGCAAGAGAGTTCCAGAAAAAATCTATTTCTGCTTTATTGACTATGCTAAAGCCTTTGATTGTGTGGACCACAATAAACTGTGGAAAATTCTTCAAGAGATGGAAATACCAGACCACCTAACTTGCCTCTTGAGAAATCTGTATGCAGGTCAGGAAGCAACAGTTAGAACTAGACATGGAACAACAGACTGGATACAAATAGGAAAAGGAGTACGTCAAGGCTGTATATTTTCATCCTGCTTATTTAACTTCTATGCAGAGTACATCATGAGAAACGCTGGACTGGAAGAAACACAAGCTGGAATCAAGATTGCTGCGAGAAATATCAATAACCTCAGATATGCAGTTGACACCAACCTTATGGCAGAGAATAAAGAGAAACTAAAAAGTCTCTTAATGAAAGTGAAAGAGGAGAGTGAAAAAAGTTGGCTTAAAGCTCAACATTCAGAAAACGAAGATCATGGCATCTGGTTCCATCACTCCATGGGAAATAGATGCAGAAACAGTGTAAACAGTGTCAGACTTTATTTTTGGGGGTTCCAAAATCTCTGCAGATGGTGACTGCAGCCACTAAATTAAAAGACACTTACTCCTTGGAAGAAAAGTTATGACCAACCTAGATAGCATATTCAAAAGCAGAGACATTACTTTGCCGACTAAGGTCCGTCTAGTCAAGGCTATGGTTTTTCCTGTGGTCATGTATGGTTATGAGAGTTGGACTGTGAAGAAGGCTGAGCGCCGAAGAATTGATGCTTTTAAACTGTGGTTTTGGAGAAAACTCTTGAGAGTCCCTTGGACTTCAAGGAGATCCAACCAGTCCATTCTGAAGGAGATCAGCCCTGGGATTTCTTTGGAAGGAATGATGCTAAAGCTGAAACTCCAGTACTCTGGCCACCTCATGTGAAGAGTTGTCTCACTGGAAAAGACTCTGATGCTGGGAAGGATTGGGGGCAGGAAGAGAAGGGGACAACAGAGGATGAGGTGGCAGGATGGCATCACAGACTCAATGGATGTGAGTCTGAGTGAACTCCGGGAGATGGTGATGGACAGGGAGGCCTGGCATGCTGTGATTCATGGGGTCTCAAAGATTTGGACACGACTGAGCCACTGAACTGAACTGAACTGAACTGAAGGCATATCAGGGAGCCTCCTGGCTTGGACCAGTGAATGCATACTAAGTTGCTTCAGTTGTGTCCTACCTTTCTGACCCCATGAACTATAGCTAGCCAGGCAAGAAAGAGCAGGGGTTGCCACGCCCTCCTCCAGGGGATCTTGGACCCAGGGGTCAAATCTCTGTCTCTTCTTTCTTCTGTATTGGTAGGGAGGGTTCTTTACCACTAGAGCCACCTGGGAAGCTCTTGACATGGGAAGCTAGAAGTCTATTTGCATGGAACAAAGGGGACCCTTTAGGCCATAATATCCAAATATTGGGCTGCCCAGGTGGCACTAGTGGTAAAGAAACCACCTGCCAATGTAAGAAACAAGTAAGACTTGTGGGCTCAATCCCTTGGTGGAAGAGGGGAAGGCACAGCAACCCACTCCAGTATTCTTGCCTGGAGAATCTCATGGATAGAGAAGCCTAGTGGGTTACAGTCCTTTGGGTTGTGAAGAGTCGGATGCGACTGACTTAGCATGCATGCAAATCCTATTATTAGCAGGGAGTCACGTGGAGCAGGAGTGCCTTTTAATCAAGTTTTAACCACACACATAGAGAGTGAGTCTAAAAACACATAATTTCTCTTATGTGAATTTGTTTCTGGTTTATTCTTGTGATTTAAGAAAATAACAATCAAGTAAAAACCATGAAAACAATTTTAGTAAAACTTCCATAAGGTAAGAGAGAGTAAACTGCCTTACTAAGGAACACAGTTGTTATCCTATCACTTGAGGCATCTATGGAGCTCTATAAAGTCAGGATGAGTGACAATGCCTGACAGGAGAGGAGGGAGTGGCAGAGATGCTCAAAGACATGCACTGATTAGACTCCCTCATGGGTCTTCCCAGAAAAACTTTAAAAGGAAGGACTTTTGCATAAGGTTGGAAAAATGTACCATACTTGGGGCAAGAAGAAGTAACGAAGAGTCATAATTTTGAGGCACAAACAAGATAAAGTGGGAGACCTGTGGAAAATACAGACTCTTATACTGTGTATTTGCTCAATTCAGACACAACGTGACCAACCAAAAGAAGGAGAGCAAAGCTCAGTCTTTGGACTGGCTCTCCAATTTCTGTTTTCTCTTGCAGGGAACCATAACTCTTCACCTTTAATGCTCTGTGAGCCAGTGTCTCACATAAGTATTTGTGAAAAGACTAAAGAAAAACAACAGGAAAGAATTTTAAAAATTAAAACAGGACCAAATTTAAAATCTGTGTTCAATTCATAATATTTCCATATGTGTAAACAAGCTCATATATAATTGATGTATACTGGGTTATATTAAACATACTATTTGGCAGCTTCATTTTTGTACTCAGTGTTATTCATTGACTATTTCTTGGAAGACATACTCCATTCAGTGTAGAGGTTGCATAGTATTTCACTGCATGGGAAGATCATGCTTATTTAACCAGTCACGTACTGACGGAGATTCATTATTCTATAAGTTTTTAATGAGTATCTGCTATGTAATAGACAACTGTGCTGAACACTATGGTTCTGCAGTGAGCAGAGTGGGGATTTTTTTTCTGTGTAAAGAGCATAGAGCCTAGTGCAGATCTTCCAAACAGATGTTCAGAGACATGAAACGATGAGCCAGGAGATGCTGATCTGGTCTGCCCTTGCAGTAGTTGGGTAGTGCCCAAGAGAGCGGGAAAGAACTGGTCTCTGTTGCCTCTCCCTGTCTGGTGCTCCTCTGGAGGGCAGTGAAATGGGGCAGTCTGTGGTCTTTGCAGGCTGGGAGCAGAATGAGTGACCTGAGCACGTGCTGTCCCATTACATCATGGTGCAAAGGTCAAGGAGGAGCTGTCACCTGCTGAGTTCACCACGGTCACCCAATGTGACCCCGAGCTCGTGAGACCTGTTGAAGGAGTTTGTATTCCAGGTGCCCAGGAACATGTGGCAAGATGCAATCAAATGGAAGGGAGGCCAGGCGCGTTAATTTGGCAATGACAGCTCCAGGTACCATCCTTTATTTCTGGTTCCACATATCAGGAAATTCTGTCCATTTCCTCTTGATGAGACTTTTGAGCGTTGGGTTCAGGGAACTGCAGCACAACCGTTCTAACAATGCTTGCTCATTCTGCAAGTTAGTGCATCCATTCTTGCCTGAAGAATCCCAGGGATGGAGGAGCCTGGTGGGCTGCTGTCTATGGTGTTGCACAGAGTCAGACACGACTGAAGCAACGTAGCAGCAGCAGCAATATTTTGAAATGCTTGATATGAAAACAGTCTAATTGGGTTAAAGATCATTAGCATTCTTAAGTAAGAAATTTCTAAGTGTCACTTGTTGAGGGATTGGAAGGAAAATGTGTTTGACTCCTTAAGTATAAATACATCTCTCATGTTCTGATGCAAAGAATCACCTTCTCAAGGATAAGTTCAAATTCAAATTTAAAAATTCTAATTTAAACAAATTAGAAAGTATTTTATTTGGCTCAACAATTAATACCTTCCTTGTTTTGAATTGATGCTTTTGAACTGTGGTGCTCGAGAAGACTCTTGAGAGTCCCTTGGACTGCAAGGAGATCCAACGTCCATCCTAAAGGAGATAAGTCCTGGCTGTTCATTGGGACAACTGATGCTGAAGTTGAAACTCCAATACTTTGGCCACCTCATGAGAAGAGTTGACTCATTGGAAAAGACTCTGATGCTGAGAAGGACTGGGGGAGGGAGGAGAAGGGGACGACAGAGGATGAGATAGCTGGATGGCATCACTGACTCGTTGGACAAGAGTCTGAGTGAACTCCGGGAGTTGGTGATGGACAGGAAGGCCTGGCGTGCTGCGATTCATGGGGTCGCAAAGAGTAGGACACAACTGAGCAACTGAACTGAACTGTTTTGAATTACGCTTTTCTTATTATAAATATGTGGTATAAAGTAATAATATTTTCACCCAATCTTAGCCAGAAAGCAGTTAAATACCACTGATTTTACTCCAGTGTCCCATGCAAATATTATCAGTCTTTGTTTTGTCTGTGCTGTGAAATGATACAGGCTAGGAAGTACTGGTTAATCATTACTTCTTAAACTAACTGTGGTAAAGGATAATATTTTGAAGAATTTCCACTCTGCAATGCTTTTTTTACTTCTGTGACAAATAAAATGAGCATCAATATAAATCACAGAAACATCTTTTTAAATCTATCTTCCAGGATAATGGAAATAAAGCAAAAATAAGGAAATGGGACCTACTTAAACTCAAAAACTGTTGCACAACAAAGGAGAAAATAAACAGAAGACAACTTACAGATGGTGAGAAAATATTTGCAAATTATGTGGCAGATAAGGGATTAGTCTCCAAAAGTTACAAGCAGTTTATGACAGTTAAAAGCGTTAAAACAAACAAAACCCATTCAAAAATGGGCAGAGGACCTGAACAGACATTTCTCTAAAGAGAATATATAGATAGCCAATAAGCACATGAAAGATGTTCAACATCGATAGCTATCAGAGAAATGGAAATCCAAACTAGAATGGGATAAAAGCTCACACTGGTCAGAATGGCTATTATAAAAATTCCACAAACAACAAATGATGGATAGGGTATGGAGAAAAAGGGTATGGAGAGAAAGGAACCCTCCTGCACTGTTGGTAGGAATGGAAATTGGTATAGCCACTATAGAGAATGGTATGGAGGTTTCTTAAAAAACTAAAAATAGAGCTACCATATGACCCTGCAATACCACTCCTGGGCATATATACAGAGAAAAACAGCCTGAAAAGACACATGCACCCCAATATTCATTGCAGCACTATTTACAATAGCCAGGACATGCAAGCAACTTAAATGTCCATTAACATCCACTCCATAGAGGAATGGATAAAGAAGATGTGGATATATATGTGTATATAAATATATATATATATATATATATAAAATGTATATGTATATAAATGTATACAAATATATATGCACATATATAAAGGAATATTTCTTAGCCATTAAAAAGGATAAATTAATGCCATCTGCAGCAACATGGATGGACCTAGAGAGTTTCATACTAAGTAAGTCAGAGAAGGAGAACTATCATATAACATCCTTTATTTGTGGAATCCAAAAGAAATGATACAAAGGAAATTGCAAAAGAGGAAGACTCACAGTCTTAGAAAATGAACTCATGGTTGCAAGGGGGGGATAGTTAAGGACTTTGGGAAGGTCATGTACACACTGCTATATTTAAAATGGAAAACTGACAAAAATATAGCACATGGAACTCTGCTCATGTTATGTGCCAGCCTGGATGGGAGGGGCATTTGGGGGAAAATGGATACATGTATATGTATGACTGAGTCCCTCCACTATTCAGCTGAAGCGATCACGACATTGTTAATTGGCTATACCTCAATACAAAATGTTTTTGGTGTTAAAAATTAAATAAAAAATATAAAAAGGAAAAAAATGAATGTCAAAAATAAATGACTAAAAAAGAAAAGGAAAAAGGCCATAAAATACAAGCTTCTTTTAAAAAATCATTAAGTTCAACAGATACGACATCATCTTGGCAAACTGCTATGAAAGTTTAACATGTATTGGTCACTCAGCCGTGTTTGACTCTTTGCGACTCAATGGACGGTAGACTGCCAGGCTCCTCTGTCCATGGAATTCTCCAGGCAGGAATACTGGGGTGGGTAGCCCGTCCCTTTTCCAGAGGATCTTCCTGGTCCAGGGATCAAACCTGGGTCTCCTGCACTGCAGGCAGATTCTTTACCATCTGAGTCACCAGGGAAACCTTGTAAGTTTAATGCTTACTCTCGATTCCTTATCATATCAGACTCACTAAAAACCAATATTAGAAAGCAGACCATACTTTTTAAGTTTTTAAATTTTTAAAAATGTATTTATTTTTAATTGGAGGATCATTGCTTTACAATATTGTGTTCATTTCTGCCATAAATCAACATGAGTCGGCCATAGGTATATGTGTATCGCCTTTCTCTTGAGCTTTCCTCCCACCTCCCACCTCCCATTTCACCCACTCCTCTAGGTTGTCACAGAGTACTTGGCTTGCGCTCCGTGAGTCATACAGCAAACTCCCACTGACTATTATTTTATGTATGGTAATATATACATTTTCATGCTATTTTCTCAATTTCTTCCACTTTCTCCTTCCCTCACTGTGTCCACAAGTCTGCTCTCTCTGTCTGTGACTTCATTGCTACCCTGAAAATAGGTTCATCGTACCATCTTTCTAGATCTCATATATATGAATTAATATATGATATTTGACATTTGTTTTTCTCTTTCTGACTTCATGCTATGTAATAGGCTCTAGGTTCATCCAGTTCATTAGAATGGACTCAAATGCATTCCTTTTTATGACTAACATTTCATCGTATATGTGTACCACAGCTTTTTTATCCATTCATCTGTTGATGGACATCTAGGTTGCTGACCAAATCCCCTCAATTAAGTCTCACTCTCTTCCTTGGTGGCTCAGTTGATAAAGAATCTGCCTGCAGTTCAGGAGATCCTGGCTTGATTCCTGGGTAGGGAAGATCCCCTGGAGAAGGGAACAGCTAGCCACTCCAGTATTTTGGCCTGGAGAATTCCATGGACTGTATAGTCTGTGGGGTCTCAAAGAGTCAGACAAGACTGAGAAACTTTCATCCTCTCTGTCACTGGCTCTAATAGTCTTGTTTAGAGTTAGCCTTATTCTTCCTGAAGTTCACCACTCCTTTGCTTCAAACCACACCAAAGATAGTCTCTGAACCCTGACAAGCAGACCTTAAACAGAGAGTGCGGTTGGTAACTTAACCCATTCATTCATTCAATAAACTTGAGCCTCAATTCTGTGCTTGTCTCTTGAGTGAAGAGTTTTAGGTTTCAGAGAAATAGGAACTATGAATTTTGCCCTGTGGTCATCTAGAAACTTAAGGAAGGGACTTTCCTTGGGCTACAGTGGATAAGTCTGCCTGATAATAAGGCGACACGAGTTCAATCCCTGGTCTGGGAAGATGCCACATGCCACGGAGCAGCTAAAGCCCATGTGCCACAACTGTTGGAGCCCACACACTCTAGGGTCTGTGAGCCGCAAGTACTGAGCCCGCAAGCTGCAACTACTGAAGCCCATGCCCCCAGAGCCCGTGCTCTGCAGCAAGAGAGGCCACGACAATGAGAATCCTATGCAACCACAACAAAGAGTTGCCCCTACTCTCCACAACTAGAGGAATCCCGCACACAGCAGCAAAGACTCGGTGCAACCATAATAAATAAATACATACATAATTGTTTAAAAAAGAAAGAAACTTACAGAAGACTTAAAAATATACTACTGAAATGTCAGAGAGGCTGTATGACATGATGACCAAGAGCTGCTTGGGCTTCAGAGTAGGACAGAGCTTTTAGGCTTCACTCAGCCACTTACTTAACCTTTTTGTCAGTTTTATCTGTACCATGGGGTTGTCAGGCTAATGCATGTAGTAAGCACTGATGAAAGATCAGCTACTGGTATTTGAGAAAAATTATAGAAGAGCACATGAGGTACAAATACTTTCCATTTGCACTGGACTTTACAGGTATGCTATGGTTATTGTTTGCTACTGCTAGGACACTTCAGTTGTGTCCGACTCTGTGTGACCCCATAGACAGCAGCCCACCAGGCTCCCCTGTCCCTGGGATTCTCCAGGCAAGAACACTGGAGTGGGTTGCCATTTCCTTCTCCAATGCATGAAAGTGAAAAGTGAAAGTGAAGTTGCTTAGTCGTATCCAACTCTTAAGCGACCCCATGGACTGCTGCCTACCAGCCTCCTCTGTCCATGGGATTTTTCCAGGCAAGAGTACTGGAGTGGGGTGCCATTGCCTTCTTCAGTGGTTATTGTTTAAGAGTTGGTTAATTATTGGATCATTTATTTTTCTGGAGTTGAGCTGCACAAGTTGCTTATATATCTTTGAGATTAGTTGTTTGTCAGTTGTTTCATTTGCTATTGTTTTCTCCCATTCAGAAGGCTGTCTTTTCACCTTGCTTATAGTTTCCTTTGTTGTGCAGAAGCTTTTAATTTTAATTAGATCCCATTTGTTTATCTTTGCTTTTATTTCCAGTATACTGGGAGTTGGATCATAGAGGATCCTGCTGTGATTTATGTCGGAGAGTGTTTTGCCTATGTTCTCCTCTAGGAGTTTTATAGTTTCTGGTCTTACATTTAGATCTTTAATCCGATCCAATAAAAAAAATGGGCCAAAGAACTAAATAGGCATTTCTCCAAAGAAGACATACGGATGGCTAACAAACACATGAAAAGATGTTCAACATCACTCATTATCAGAGAAATGCAAATCAAGACCACAATGAGGTACCATTTCACACCAGTCAGAATGGCTGCGATCCAAAAGTCTACAAGCAATAAATGCTGGAGAGGGTGTGGAGAAAAGGGAACCCTCTTACACTGCTGGTGGGAATGCAAACTAGTACAGCCATTATGGAAAACAGTGTGGAGATTCCTTAAAAATTGCAAATAGAACTGCCTTATGACCCAGCAATCCCACTGCTGGGCATACACACTGAGGAAACCAGAAGTGAAAGAGACACATGTATCCCAATGTTCATTGCAGCGCTGTTTATAATAGCCAGATCATGGAAGCAACCTAGATGTCCATCAGCAGATGAATGGATAAGAAAGCTGTGGTTCATATACACTATGGAATACTACTCAGCCCTTAATAAGAATAAATTTGACTCAGTTCTAATGAGATGGATGAAATTGGAACCGATTATACAGAGTGAAGTAAGCCAGAAGGAAAAACACCAATACAGTATACTGACACATATATATGGAATTTAGAAGACAGTGATGATGACCCTATATGTGAGACAACAAGAGACACAGAGGTATAGAGTCGACTTTTGGACTCTGAGGGAGAGGGAAAGGGTGGGATAGTATGGGAGAATGGCAATGAAACATGTATACTTTCCTGTAAGAAACAAAACGCTAATCTATGTTCAATGTAGGATGCAGGAGATATGGGGCTGATGCACAGGATGATTCAAGTAGAGGATGGGGGTGGGAGGTGGGAGGGGGATTCGGCATTGGGAGATTGTGTTCACCTATGACTGATTCGTGTCAATGTATGGCAAAACAAATACAGTATTGTAATTAAAAAAATAAATAAATTTAATTAAAAAAAGAGTTGGTTAATTAAACCAACTATTGCCATAATCGTTTGGCAACATGTCAAATCATGTATCAGATGGTCAGTTATACATTTTAAACTTACACACTGTTACATCTCAGTAGAGATGTAAAACATTACATCTCAATAGAGCTGAAAAAAAGTTTGTTAATCAGATGAATCTAGAGATGAAGCCATACCCTAATAATTAAGGGGGCAGAGGTATCTCACTGGAGGAAGAAATCATTTGGTGTCAGTAATCAGTAAGAGTGGTGTATCTTCAGATCAGAAATCCAGAGCTGAAAGGACAGGTTCAATGTTGACTGGTAAGGTTTATCCATTCATTTATCTCGTAAGTAGTTTTTGAGCCCTCTTCTGCTATGCATGGCATGAGAGTGTTTCTCTTTGACCATGGAGGTGACAGTGGGATTGAGAGGAGGCACCCTCCTGGGGGAGCTGACTTGAAACCTAAAGAGCAAAGAGCCTGTGACATGGTGCTTACAAGGCTCTAGGGCTGGAATTTGATATCTGAGCCAAGGGCTGGCTGAAGTGGGATCAGAACTTCTGTGTTGGGTCAGCTGAGCTATTTTTGTACTTTTGTTCACTTATATTTATATTCCAGTTGCCCTCCCTTGGTGTTTAGCTAAGTCTTTTAAAAGTGCTGTGCAAAGGAAAATGAGGAACGCATTTGTGGCAATCTAGAAATGGCAACCCACTCCAGTACTCTTGCCTGGAAAATCCCACGGATGGAGGAGCCTGGTGGGCTACAGTCCATGGGGTCGCTAAGAGTCGGACATGACTAAGCAACTTCACTTTCACTTTTCACTTTCATGCATTGGAGAAGGAAATGGCAGCCCACTCCAGTGTTCTTGCCTGGAGAATCCCAGGAACGGGGAAAGCCTGCTGGGCTGCTGTCTATGGGGTCGCACAGAGTTGGACACGACTGAAGCGACTTAGCAGCACATCCATAGTGTTTCAGTCATCCCTTGGAGGGCATTTTGGAAACGTATCTTTAGTGGAGACCATGATTAGGAGAAATTGGTTTTTCCAGTACTCATGTACAAATATAAGACTTGGACCATAAGAAAGGCTAAGTACCAAAGAATTGATGCTTTCAAATTGTGGTGCTGGAGAAGACTCTTGAGAGTCCCTTAGACTTCAAGGAGATCAAACCAGTCAATCCCAAAGGACATCGACCCTGAATATTCACTGAAAGGACTGATGCTGAAGCTGAAGCTCTAATACTTTGACCACCTGATGTGAAGAGCTGACTCAGTGGAAAAGACCCTGATGCTGGAAAAGATTGAGGGCAGGATGAGAAGGGGACGACAGAGGATGAGATGATTGGATGGCAGCACTAACTCAATGGACATGAATTTGAGCAAATTCTGGAAGATAGTAAAGGATAAGGAAGCCTGGCGTGCTGCAGTCCATGGGGTCACAAAGCGTTGGCCTCGACTGAGCAAATGAACAACAACAACAATGAAGAATTCAGAGTAGTGATAGTAAAGATGATCCAAAACCTCAAAAACAAAATGGAGAAAATGAAAAATCAACTAATACATTTAACAAGGACCTAGAAGAAAGAAAGAATAAACAGAGATGAACAATATGATTACTGAAATTGAAAGTGGACCATACTTTAAATAACTCTGATCTGTTAGCATTTGGTTCAAAAGTACTGCTGCAATTTAAATAGTTAAGTATACAATTTAATACAATTTTCTGATTATTTGCTTACAATAAATTGTGAAAAATGGAAGAATAGTCTTTTAAAATTTCTTTTTTAGATTATATATATCAATTTTTAAACTGAAAGTATGATATTTCTTGATACTATACATGACTACAAGTCGGCATTTCTGTTGTTAGTTTTAAGTATCAGTAGAATATGCATACTTTCTTCAAAATTACATATCTTAGCATAGCTAAAGCAATTTTGGAAAAGAATAAAGGGAAAGTGATCAGTCTCTCCAATGTTAAAATTACCATCTTCAAGACAGTGGTCAAGGGATAAAGACATTGACTGAATAGAAATGTATCGTCTGCACATATATGTTCAATTAATTTTTGACAAAGAGCAAAAGCAAGTGAAGAAGGGATTGGTTTTTCTATAAATGATGTTGGAGCAATGGAAAAATCTATAAGGAAAATATGAACCTAACCTACAGCTCACATTTTATAAAAAATATTATCTTAAAAATAGATCATAAACTTAAATATGAAACAGAAAACTATAAAAACTTCTAAAAAAACCATGGGAGAAAATTTTAGGACCTATTATTAGGCAAAGAGCTCTCAGAGGTTACACTAAAGTAAACAATAAGATCCTGCTGTATAGCAAAAAGAACTAGATTCAATATCCCAGTATAAACCATAATGAAAAAAAAAAAGAATGTACATATGTGTATAACTGAGTCATTTTGTTATATAGCACAAATTAACATATTATAAATCAACCATGCTTCAATAAAAATAAATTAAAGGAAATATTGATAGATTGAAGTTCAGTAAAGTTAAAAATTTGTACTGTGAAATACTCTATTAGTAGAATGAAAAGGCAAATTATGAGATTGGAAAATATTTGCAAGTTACACACACATAAAAGAACTTGTGTTTAGAATATATGAAGAACTCTGATAACTCAGCATTAATTAAAAAGCAAATAATGAGCAAAAGGTACATCTAGACATTTAACTAAAGAGAATATACAGATGAAAAATAAGCACATGAAGAGATGTTAAACATTATTTCAGGGTTCAAATCTGAGCATGAAAAAGGCAGAGTTTACCAGCAGTTCTAAAAGAAGAAGATCTGAAAAATATTATCATCATCAACATTGTAATTATCATTATTAGTCATTAGAGGAATCCAAGTTAAAACGGAAAAGAAATACCACAATACACCGATCAGAATAGCTATCTTTTTTAATGTTAACCTTAAATGTTGGAGAATGTACAAAGAAATTGTATTATTCATTCATTGCCTTCAAGAGTGTAAAGTGGTGCAGCCACTCTGAAAAAGAGTTTGGCAGTACTTTCAAAATGAAAAATAATGTTACCACAAGACTGGGACATGTACCACAGAGAAAACGCTTAAAAAGTTTATGCAGAAGTGTATACATGAAAGTTAATAGCAACTTTTTTTCACCCAGTTGACCAAGACCTGGGAAACCCTCAGATGATCCTTCAGTGGGTACATTTAAATCAAGGATTATTGCTGCTGTTGTTCAGAGATTCCGTGATGTCCAACTTTTTGCAACCCCATGGCCTGCAGCATGCCAGATTCCTCTGTCCTCCACGATTTTCCAGAGTCTGCTCAAAGTTTGCTCAGAGTTTGTCCACTGAGTTGATGATGCCATCTGACCATCTCATCTACTGCCCCCCTCCCCACCCCCCCACCTTCTCTTCCTGCCCTCAGTCTTTCTTTCCCAGCATCAGGATCTTTTCCAGTGAGTTAACTTTTTGCATCAGGTGGCCAAAGCATTGGAGCTTCAGCAACAGTCCTTCCAAAGAATATTCAGGGTTGATTTCTTTATGGAATACTATTCAAAAGTAAGAAAAAAAAAGAGCTACTGATACAGACAACAACTTGGAGGAACCTCAAAAATATTAGGCTAAGTAAGAAGTCAATTTCAAAAGAATACATACTTTTGACCCATTCAGAAACCACTTATATAATATTTATGAAGTGACATGATTATACATATGGAAACATAGAAATTAGCGGTTGTTAGGGGTTAGGCAGGGGTATCAGGATGGCCTGAAAGTGGCTATGAAAGAGGAGGACAAAGGAATCTTGTGGCAATGCTATAGTTAAGTATCTACATTGCACTGATGGTTACACAGAGCTGCACATGTAATAAAACAGCAGAAAAATACAGGTACACACACTAACATATACAGAAGTACATTTATGACTGGCAATATAAAAATAAGGTTTTTGGATTGTATCTGTCAATTTCTGATGTTGATGTTGTATTATAGTTAGGCAAGACATTAACAATACGGTAGACATTGAAAGCTATATATATAATCATTTTTACAATTTACCATTCTGTTTTAATGGGTCATTAAAGCATTTGGAGAAAAGTATCATATAATAATCTGAGAAGAGGTTGGAAGGATTTTTAAAACAAAAGAGAAAGAACTCAGCATTTACCAATATAAACTATATGTACATTGACATCTCAGTTTTATATCTTTATTTTATGGTAACTGCAGATGGTGACTGAAGCCATGAAATTAAAAGATGCTTACTCATTGGAAGAAAAGTAATGACCAACCTAGATGGTATATTCAAAAGCAGAGACATTACTTTGCCAACTAAGGTCCATCTAGTCAAAGTTATGTTTTTTCCAGTAGTCATGTATGGATGTGAGAGCTGGACTGTGAAGAAGGCTGAGCACCGAAGAACTGATGCTTTTGATCTGTGGTGCTGGGGAAGACTCTTGAGAGTCCCTTGGACTGCAAGGAGATCCAACCAGTCCATTCTGAAGGAGATCAGCCCTGGGATTTCTTTGGAAGGAATGATGCTAAAGCTGAAACTCCAGTACTTTGGCCACCTCCTGCGAAGAGTTGACTCATTGGAAAAGACTCATTGGAAAAGACTGATGCTGGGAGGGATTGGGGGCAGGAGGAGAAGGGGATGACAGAGGATGTGATGGCTGGATGGCATCGCTGACTCGATGGATGTGAGTCTGAGTGAAGTCCGGGAGATGGTGATGGACCGGGAGGCCTGGCGTGCTGCGATTCATGGGGTTGCAAAGAGTCGGACATGACTTAGTGACTGAACTGAACTGAACTGAAAAAAAAAAAAATCAAAGAAAATAAATAGGGGCCTGGTAACAGAAATTCCAGGCAGACTGGTGAGTTGGCACTCAGCTAGTGAAAGCGTGCAGCATTCTTTGGTATAAGGGCACTGTCCAAGTTCATGGCATTATTATGTCTATGACTCCAAAAGCCTTATTGGGTAAAGGCAAGAAGACTTTCTATAAACATCCTGTTTTACCCAAATGATTTCCTAGAATTATAATGAAAAATGATAGTAAAATATTAAAAGGATAAGCACCAAGTAAGGAGATGCTTTTGAAATGATGCCTGGGAATATTTATACTTTACTCACTCAGATTTGAAAGAATTCTCACAGCCCATTGATGATAAAAGTATTGTTATGATGGAATCGCCAGCCCACCAAATAGTTCCTCCTTTCTGGTATACTGTTCCTGGAGTTGGTTAAAAGTCTAGGACTTTCCCTGCCTGATGTGTATTGAGACTAATTAGAAAAGTGATTCCGAAGGATACTTGAGAGAAAAAAGAAAAGGGATTGATGGTGAGGGGAAAAGGAATGGTTCAAGTGAAAAAAAACAACAACAAAACCAAGGAAATCTGTACCCTAATGTGAGTTTGTCAGATAGAATATAATTCATGGCTACAATTTCTCATCCTGCATATTCTCAAAGACAGAAGAAGAGAATAGGATGCAGGTCCTGCCATAAGAAAATCCACGTGGGGGATCTCCATTTCAAGCATCCTGAGTGTGCAACCCACCCATAACATCAGAGATGGAATGCATGAGTAGGTTGTAGGGCAGGAATGGGGGATGGGAATCTATCAGTGTTTTCCTTGGATCCTGAATTAAGTCTCACAGTAGAATTTTTGCTAATTAACTTATATAATGACAATAGATATTTAGAGTCATAACTTTTACTAAATAGAGTTGGTTTGTCATAATTTAAAATTAAACTCTCTGGAGGTATTATATTCTATTGCAATGAGGTATCACACTGATGGGCTTCCCAGGTGGTGGCAGTGATAAAAATCCACCTGCCAAAGCAGATTTATGAGACCCAGGTTCGGTCCCTATGTCAGGTAGATCCTCTGGAGGAGGGCACGGCAACCCACTCCAGTATTTCTGCCTAGAGAATCCCATGGACAGAGGAACCTGGTGGGCTACAGTCCATGGAGTCTCACAGAGTCGGACACGACTGAAGTGACTTAGCACAGCATGGCATTACTCTGAAGTCAATTATGATGTTAGAAATGCAAACCACTAAGAAAACAGTTCAAAAACTATAGCTAAAACAGTCTGCTGAGGAGAAAGTTGATACTCTGAAATATTTTTAACACAAAAAAGGCAGTAAGGAAAAAGGAATATTAAAGATATTAGAAGGAAACAAAGAGTAAACTGACAGGCATTAATCCAACTATGCTGATAAGTGAAACACATATAAATAAACACTCCAATCAACAGACAGAGATGCGGTTACTGCTGTCTATGAGAGACAAATTTAAGTTCAAAGATACAGATTGGCTGAAGAAAAAGAGTGGAAAAATATAAATCATACAGCAATACCCATAAAAGAGCCAGAATAGCCACATTAATATCAGTCAAAATAGATTTTAAGACAAGAAATATTTCTAGATAAAGAGAGATCCATGTTTTAGTACTAAAAAGATCAACATACCAGGAAGATATAACAACTGTAAAAATGATAAAAGTATATATACACTTCAAAATCCCAGCAGGGCTGAGAAGGCAATGTTTTCGGCTTCTCAGGTGGCACAGTAGTAAAGAATCCACCTGCCAATGCAGGAGACTCAAGAGACTCAGATTCCATCCCTGCATCAGGAAGACCCCAGGAATGGGAAATGGCAACACACTCCAGCATTCTTGCCTGGACAATTTTCATGGGGTTGGAAAATTCTCATGGGGTCACAAAGAGTCAAACACGATTGAGCACACATGTGCACGTGTGCACACACACACATACACACACACACACTTCAAAAGAGAGCCACGATATATAAGAAGCAAAACCTTAACATTCAAAGAAGAAATAGACAAAAAATGTATAGATTGAGATTTCAGTACTTCTATTTAATAATAGCATATTCAAAAGCAGAGATATTCCTAAGGTCCATCTAGTCAAGGCTATGGTTTTTCCAGGACGCATGTATGGATATGAGAGTTGGACTATGAGGAAAGCTGAGCACCAAAGAATTGATGCTTTTGAACTGTGGTGTTGGAGAAGACTCTTGAGAGTCCCTTGGACTGCAAGGAGATCCAACCAGTCCATTCTGAAGGAGATCAGCCCTGGGATTTCTTTGGAAGGAATGATGCTAAAGCTGAAACTGCAGTACTTTGGCCACCTCCTGCGAAGAGTTGACTCATTGGAAAAGACTCTGATGCTGGGAGGGATTGGTGGCAGGAGGGGAAGGGGACAACAGAGGATGAGATGGCTGGATGGCATCACTGACTCAATGGACGTGAGTTTGAGTGAACTCCAGGAGTTGGTGATGGACAGGGAGGCCTGGCATGCTGCAATTCATGGGGTCGCAAAGAGTTGGACACAGCTGAGTGACTGAACTGAACTGATACTGAACTGATTTAATAATTAGCACAATGAAAAATCAAGTTAGGCCATAGACTTGTGAACCCTATTAACATATATAAAACACATCACGAAATGACTGAAGAATACACACTCTTGTTAAGAACATGAGAAGAGAACCCTTAGGGTAGACTATATGTTAATACATAAGCAAAAGGAATGAAATCCTGTAAAATATGCTCTATGAAAACAAGAACTTAAATTAGTAATAAAGAAAAGATGTCTGAGAGATTCCTAAATATATATACATTAAAAAACAAAATTCTAAATAGCTCATGACTCAAAGAAAATATAAAAAAGTAAATCAAAAATATCGTAAAATGAGCACTAAAAAGGTATGTAATGCTACTAATACAGTGTTTAGAGGAAAATTTTAAACTATAACTGCTTATATTAGAAAAAAATATGTAAAATCAATCTAATCTTTCGCTTCAAGAATTTAGAAAAAAGTAGAGTAAATCAAGCACATAGTAAGAAGGGAAGGAAATAATAAAAAATTTAATTACAGAATTAATTTAATTGCAGAATTTAATTACATAGAGGTAAATAGAGAAGAAATCAATTAACCAAAATCAAATCTTTGTAAAACTCAACATAATTGATATTTTAGCTAGACTGATTAAGAAAAAAAAAGGTGAGAAGACATGAATTATCAAAATCAGGAATGAAAGAAGGGAATCAATTCATATCCTACAGAAGGTATTATAAGAGAAGACTATAAATTTATGCCAAAAAATAGACAATTTAAATAAAATAGAAAATTTGTTGTCATGCACAGATATATAACTTTATTAATTGTGGATACTGCTATAAATTTTCTAAATGTCAGAATGATGTATATCCTGCTATAGACAGTGATAACATGGTTTGTCGTATTCTTCTTCAGTATTCTGTATATTGTAAATACATAGCCAGAATCTATGCTTAATGAGTGTATCTAAACCACCATTCTTATTAAGTCATGGTGTCACATTCAGTAGGTTACACTGTCAGCCACAATTAGCTCTTTCATGTGGCTAATCCCAACAGTTTGGCTGATATTCCACTTGAGAAAAGGTTCTAGTTCTTGCTCCCTATGAGTTGGAAAAGATCAGTCAATTCTATCTCCTTAACATTTTCTTCTCCTTTTTCACCTCAAATTTAGAGGCAGGAATATGGAGTAAGAGGGTCTGATATCCTTCACAAACCTGTTGAGATTCACCCTGAGTAAGAGCTGGTTCAGAGTGCATTGTGTGGGCATAACGGGAGAATATATTATAATTTTCAGTGTCATGGAGTCTGCTCCATAGATGGCTGCTGCTGCTGCTAAGTCACTTCAGTCGTGTCCGACTCTGCAACCCCATAGACAGCAGCCCACCAGGCTCCCCTGTCCCTGGGATTCTCCAGGCAAGAACACTGGAGTGGGTTGCCATTTCCTTCTCCAATGCATGAAAGTGAAAAGTGAAGTCACTCAGTCGTGTTCCACACTCAGCGACCCCATGGGCTGCAGCCTTCCAGGCTCCTCTGTCCAAAGACGGCAGGTAACGGATTTGAAAGGTTTTTAGTAAATTTTCATAAGGTTCCAAAAGGAAAAGCCCTGGACTTGACACTAGATACACTCGGTTTAATCCTGCTGCTCATTAGCTGCCTACCTGAATAAGTTATGACACCTCTCTGAACTTCTTTTTAAATATGTAACAGGAGAATTTTATGTAATTAGTAGTCTCTGAGATGGGGCTTCTCAGGTGGCCAGTGGTAAAGAATCCAGTTGCCGATGCAGGAGACGCAGGAGACGTGGCTTCTATCCTTGAGTCAAGAAGATCCCCTGGAAATGGGAAAGATCCCCACTCTAGTATTCTTGCCTGGAAAATCCCCTGGACAGAGGAGTCTGGTGGGCTACAATCCATGGGGTCTCAAAGAGTTAGCCATGACTGAGTGACTGGGCACACGCAATCTCTGAGATGCCTTCCAGATCCTACATTCCATAACTTTATGACTTTAAGCTTGGCAGTGGTTCCGTACACCATCCTGTCCTCATACTAATCACAAAGGGATATTTCTGCAATGTATCAGGGACTTAGGAAGTCCAATCCTCGGTGTTACTTACTTATTTAATTATTTGTAAAGAGATCAAATGTCCTATTCTTCATGTATTCCCACTTGTTTCTCAGTCTCTTTATATGTTTTATTTAAGGCTCAGTGGTGCTTTATCTTTGGGATCAAAGGCAGAACACAAGGAACAATGGAAAGAGAACAAAAACATGTATTTACTCAGGTCTGTTGCTGGCTTCGGCACAGTAGTAAAAACTTGATGTGCTTCCCACTAGAGATAAAGAGATCCCTCGATCACTGTCTCTATCCAAGAACAGATGGTCTTAGGAAACATTGCATTGAGTTAAGCTGCCCATTGCATTGAGTTATGCTGGTCCTAGATAAGAAATGTATCCACATCCCTTCTTAACCAATCACAACATCCTGTCTCCGAATAGTATCAAAGACTCATACTCTCTTTTTTCTTATGATACATATGACCAACTTACAAGAAAACATTTATGTATATCATTGCCTAAAGTTTATATTTACTTAGAATTTTAGGCCAAAAATTGTAAATGGATCCTGAGTTGAAAAGCGTAAAGTTTGTATGCCTTGGCAAAAAGTAAGTCCTACATTTGTCAAGAAATGAAGGTCAAAGGAGACAGGCAGAGATCACTAGAAAAACAAGTTATAAAAACAGATTCCCATAACACTTTCACCAGATTTTCCTTATACATGCTCCATTTCTTGTTTGAAGTCTTTGGAATGCAGTGCTATGTTTTCAGTAACTACAAAAGAATGATAATGTGTTTTCTCACATTGGGAATTATCTTTGGAACCGATGATATGCTGAGTTTGCTATGTCCTCAAAAACTACGCATTATGATAAAATGATTAAAGACTTTTGTCTGGGAACTTTAGTCTGGTAGAATGTGTCCATGGAGGGAAAACTGCTTCTGGCTTCCAAGCAAGTCCAATTTTCTCAATATTTCAAGTCAGTAAGACTCTTCCTTTCTGGGAAGCGGTTGGATTCCATGTGAGCGTGTTGGGGCAACATTCTCAGAAGTTGAAGGGCCTTTGCAGCTGCCTCCAACAAACCAAGTGCTTCTCTCCTGAACCCTGAAGTCAGCCCTGGAGTACTTCCTGTTATTTTCTGCCTCCTTTATACAGATCTTGCTGCTGCTGCTGCTGCTGCTGCGTCGCTTCAGTCGTGTCTGACTCTGTGCGACCCTTTAGATGGCAATCCACCAGGTTCCTCTATGCCTGGGATTCTCCAGGCAAGAACACTGGAGTCGGTTGCCATTTCCTTCTCCAATGCATGAAAGTAAAAAGTAAAAGTGAAGTCGCTCAGTCGTATCCGACCCTTAGCTGCCCCATGGACTGCAGCCTACCAGGCTCCTCCACACATGGGATTTTCCAGGCGAGAGTACTGGAATGGGGTGCCATTGCCTTCTCGATACAGATCTTGAATTGGGTGAAATCTTTGCCCAGAAATACGTAGCCTCGAATGTTAAGTTGGTGATGCTGGTCAATAGGTGAACGTGAATATTATTTGGCCATGTTTTACCTTAGCCAGACAGCTGTTGAAGTTCAGCTAAACTTAGAAACTCATAAAAAAATGGCTCCAAACATTTCCATATGCATTCTTTAATTGTTTTTCCTGGAATCTGCTTAGGGGAAGTATTTTAGCAGATGTCCTGACCATATGTAACTGTCCTGGCAATTAATTTTCATAACTCTTGGGTTAAGAATGTGTGAAATGAAAATAAGCCTGCAGGATGTATATGTGTTGTTGGCATTCATATAGTAACAGCTAGAGGTATACTATGGCAAACACTTCTTGTTCATGGAAAGTTTATTCTCCTCTGGAGCCCTTCTCAGATATTCTTTTCCCATTAAACTGCCATGAAGTTCATCAAAATGTTAGATATGCTTTTCTTGGAGCAATTTAGTCTTCTTTCCAGAGTTTCTGATACTTTTTTTCCCCTATCTGAAAAGATAGACAAGTACATATTTTCCTTTTTTTATGTCCAACAACTCTGCCCACTTCATTAAGCATTTCAAGTCTTACCCTTTATCTTCCCACACTCATCCCAACAGTTGACCATGAATTGGAGATTTTGAAACCCCCAATTTATTATCTCCACTGAAGCTCCACACTGATAGGCTTACTTCCTTTGATGTGCTATCTCCTCTCCTGGCAAGTAAGTACCCCTTCTTCATTGATTATAGGGAAGTTGTCTTTTATTTACTTATTTATTTACCTACTCACATGATTTATTCTTGAAGACAAAAGGTCACTCACCATGCACTCACTTAGTATTTATATTTGCACCTTGAGTGGAGGTTTATTTTTTAATTAGAGAAAATCATCATTTTATAACTCAAGCAAACACTGCCAATCCTACGAGGCTCAAGCTCTCTCACAGTGGCCTTTTCAATGCTTCAATCCCCTTCCTAGAGGGCTTTGAAATGAATAAATCATCTCTCTGGAGCCAAAGCCACTACTCCTGGGCTGCTGAGGGTGGTCGGGGTTCCGGCAGTTCCTACCGGCTGCCTGAAACTGCCTTCTCCGATACCAAACCAGAAGTTGTGTTTTAGACTTCTATAAGAGTCCTGCTAAAAATTTACAAGACAGAGAGTACGGAGAAGACCAGAGCACTGTTTTATGTGCTATCTGTTGGCTTCTTACAAATATAGATTGGCTATAAAAGAATTCACATATAATTAATTGTATTATTTAATAAATTTGCATTGTTTGATTATAACCATTTTAATCTGTGTGTCCTGCTTATTCTGTTGGCACACGTAGGAATACATGGCCCGGCATCAGAGCGGGGCTGACAGTGAAGTCTGTTGTATACATTGAGAGGATCCAGAAACACATTTTTTATCACCACATAAATGTGTCCATCCTCCTATTTAAACTGTTCCAGATCCCATATCCTCCCCTTGTTTACTCCTTCAACTAGTTTTTCTGCAAAATGTCTAAGTTTTCTTGTTGTTTTCAATCAGCTTCTATCACTTTTAAAAGCCTGGAGGAAAGGAGAGACCTAAGAAGTAGGAGGAAAGCTCGGAGCAGCAGTGTTCTGGGAGCTGGGGGTGGAAGGGCTTGTTCCCTGTGTTCATGGGACCACGGCCCGTGCAAGGTGATCGCTGAGAAGCCGTCTTTCACTTAGTAACAGGAGGTCATTTTATTAGAGTGACAGTGGCAACATGGTTGTCATGGATTTAAGGAAAACGAAAGAAAAACTGCAGGCAGCGAGCATGGCTAAAAATTGTCTAGGAAATTCTGTAGTGAGGAGAAGTGGAGAAATGGAGCAGTGAATTCAGGGGGAAAACCAGGTCAAGGTTTTTGGTTCTGATTTTCCTTTAACAGAAAAATATTACTTTTTCTGATTGTAAAGTAATGATTCAAGAGAAAGAGGGAAAGTCATGTGGCCACATCTGTGAGGAGGTAGGAGGGGACAGGCAGCAAGGGTGAGGCTTAGCCTTCACTGGAGCAGAGACCATTCATCCACATGAGTGATGGAGCACAGGGTATGTGGTCACAAGTATGCTAAGTTGCTTCAGTCCTGTCTGACTCTTTGCGACCCTATGGACTGCAGCCTGCCAGGCTCCTCTGTCTACAGGATTCTCTAGACAAGAGTACTGGAGTGGGTTACCATGCTCTCCTCCAGGGAATCTTCCCAGTTCAAGGATCAAACCTGCATTTCTTACATTTCCTGCATTAGCAAGCAGGTATGTTTTACCACTAGTGCCACACACGTGTGTAGATAGGTAGATTGTTGGTGCAAGAAGGATTTCAAAGGAATCTTCTGGTTGCTTCTATTTTTTCCATAAAATAAGAAGCAATGATTTTAATTAATTTATGTAGAGCCTCTGCAGAGACAATACAGCCCTTAATTCCATTCCAGTACAATTACCGAAGGAACATTTACCCATGTATTTATGTATTTCACTTTCTATTTATAAAACTTCTCATCAACGCTTTCCTTCCTCTTCTTTATAATTATAGCTTCAAACTCAATCCTGTACTCCCAAAATAAGGACAAACTTGCCAAGTATACACGAAAAGTTGTGAGTCTGTGTGTGTGTCTACAATTTTCTTCTCAGTTGAGAAAAAGACTTTTTCAAAAGACTCTGAGAAGTGTGGTAGCAAAAGGCACACATCTAATACGACTGAGGGTCATATGTCTCCGGGGCCCTGTATCTGTTCCGCTGGCCCACCTCTGAGTTAAGCCTCAGAAGTAGTGAGGATTCACAATAATCTGGCACTCTTAGCATCCTGTGTCAAAGCTTTCCACTCAAATGTCTCCTCCAAAATCGCATCCAGAACAAGAATAACTGAGGAGTCTCCATCCATGTGGGACAGAAGCAGGGAATAATCTAAGCGATTATATGTGATTTGTTTCACTGAATTAAAGGAGCCATTCTCATCCTCCAGGGAGCATTTCAGGGAGCATGTTCTAAGCTCATGAGGATGTGATAAACTGAGCCCCATGACCTTCCTGATGATGTTGTGAATGCCCTCTACTCCTCCACCTCTTGTCTCCCCCTCACTGCTCCTTCCTGGAATGTCTTCCTTAAAAGACAGCCTGAGATCAAATGCTCAACTCAGGCTCTCTTTTGTGATCAATTAAATCAAAAGAAAACATTTAAAGCCATGCTGTGCGTGTGCTTAGTTGCTCAGCTGTGTCCAACTCTTCATGACCCCATGGACTGTAGCCTGCCAGGCTCCTCTGTCCATAGGGATTCTCCAGGCAAGAATATTAGAATGTGTTGCCATGCCTTCCTCCAGGGGAACTTCCCATCCCAGGTATCAAACTGGGGTCTCCTGCATTTCAGGCAGATTCTTTACCAACTGAGCTACTGGGGAAGCCCCATTTAAAGCCATAGAGGGACTATAAAATAATAAAACAAATTTGAACTTATATACTGTATTTGGAAACAATATTTTATTCTGAAGCTTTTGGTAGCCAAAGCTCAAAGAAGAAACGATGATGGGCAAATAATGACTATTGTCTTACAAAAAGAAGCATATTGATTGATTTGAAAAAACTTATTTTTCTCTTTCAAAAAAATATAAAGAAAAATCAAGCTTGGATAAGATATAGTAGGGTCTTAAAATGAAACCTTGCTGTGTAGCAGCCATATTCTTCATGTACTGCCATCAGGAAAGGTGAAGTCTTAACTCGGTGATTTGGACAGGTAATGAGGCACATGGAATGCATCTCAAGTTGATCAGTCTGCATGTTTTAGGTCACCCCCAAATCAAAACTATCAGGCTCTACCATGATACTGCTATCTAAAATCTTAATAGCTTTTTAAAACAGAATACTAAAACTTAATGAAACAATTTCTCTTGTTGTACAGACTCTAAAATAAGTTAATGATGCTTTGATTCACTTTGTAATTAAGCTGGCACACCCACTCCCCTTGGGAAAGGTACATACTTCTGATTTGTAAAGCTGTGAAAGGCAAAACTATGTCACACCTGAAATAGCACTGACTTTCCGGTTTAAATGATGATGTTTGCTGGAGATAAGAATCCTTGTTGTTTAGTCGCTCAGTCATGTCCAACTCTCTGCAACCCTATGAACAGCAGCCGCCAGGCTCCTCTGTCCGTGGGATTTCCCAGGCAAGAATATTGGAGTGGGCTGTCATTTCCTTCTCCAAGAATCCCTAGATTAGTTCAAAAAGATTGTCCTTGTCCTATTGTTTGGGGCCACCCTTACACAGCCAGAAGTGAGGAAGCTAATGCCTGTTCCCTCGGATATGTTCAGTCCATAAACAGTAATTTTGTGAACCATTACTAGCAGAAACTTCTAATAATGCAGCACTCCCAGTAGGTAGAGTGAGTTTTTTCCCCGAGTAGTCTATGATGTGTACCAAATACGGGTTCAGAGCTTCCTGGATATGTTACCCCTTGTGTCAGCGAGAGTTCAACCAGAGAAACAGAGCCAATAGGAGATATAGGTTTAGAAATTCATTGTGGGACTGACTGTGTATGTGTGCTCAATCATGTCCTACTCTTTTGTGAACCCATGGACTGTAAGCCTTTCAGGTTTCTCTGTCCAAGGGATTTTCCATGCAAGAATACTGGAGAGCATTGCCATTTCCTTCTCCAGGGGATTTTTTTTTTTTTTTTTTTTTTTGGTCACAAAGCAATTATATTTGGTTATGTCATACATAGTATTTTTAAAGTGCATATAAACAATAGCAGTGCCTTCCTTTGTTTTTATGATATAGTAATATTAGACATTTCCATGTCCTCTTTTTGCCAGCCATAAGCAATACAGAATTCTGTACAGCTTACAAAAGCTTCTTTTCAATACAGGGATCAAACCCACGTCTCTTGCATCTCATGCATTGGTAGATGACTTCTTTACCACTAGCGCCACCTGGGAGCAAACAGGCAAGCCCAAAATTTGAAAGCAAGGCTGGAATATTCAGGCATTGAGCAAAGCTGCTGCTCCCAGTGGAAATTCCTTCTGCAGGGAGGACCCAGCTTCTCTCTTAAGGCTCCTGATTGGATTGGATCAGATCCACCAGGATTATCTAAGATAATCTCCTTTACTAAAGTCAACTGATCACACTTAAGTCATATGTACAGAATACTTTCATAGCAACACCTATATTTATGTTTGTTTGAATCACTGGGGATTGTAGCTTAGTCTACTTGACACATCACACTGACCATCACACCCCTAAGAAAAATTGTAAACTTTTGTAAGCTTTAACAAAACAGAAGCAGTCTGGCAAAGCTTGTTTGGAGAAAAGTAAACAAGAAAAAAGAAATTTGTAAAAATCTCTCTTCTTGGCAGTATCTCTCTGATGAAGTCCTCTATAGTTAATACGGTCAGTTCTTCAAGTGCTACACTGATCCATCTTAAGTATTTGAATGCCTGTAATTGAAATGTCTCAAGGTTTCCAGGAATTAATGACCGAACCAGACATATTCCACAGAGAATCCCCAGTGACAACATTCTGATCTTCCAGGACATCCTTGATGAATTAACTAAGACCTTTTGAGCAGCTAACATCAGAAAGATCCAAAAAAATCTGTACTGGAGTAATCCCAGTGATATTATCATGGTCCCAGAAGATGTTTGCATTAGTCAGATTTCTAGAGCACGGACTAGACACACCTCTCATGCTATATGGTACACGCACTAATAATATCAGGACACCTAAGATGAAGACTGGCAACTTAGCGTCTGACACTGCTGCTGCTGTTAAGTCGCTTCAGTTGTGTCCGACTCGTGTCCAACACCAGGCTCCTCTGGCCCTGGGATTCTCCAGGCAAGAACACTGGAGTGGGTTGCTATTTCCTTCTCCAGTGCATGAAAGTGAAAGGTGAAAGTGAAGTCAGACTTGCGTCTGGCTCTGCGACCCCATGGACTGCAGCCCACCAGGCTCCTCCATCCATGGGATTTTTCAGGCAAAAGTACTGGAGTGGGGGTGCCATTGCCTTTTCCCAGCGTGTGAGACTAGCCCTTGTAAATTCATTGTGGGTATAGAGATTCTGAAGTGCAAAAAATGTAAGGGTTAATAAGAATTACAGACTGCCTGTGAGTAATGTGAGCCAAGAATACAGTCTGCTGTCTTTTTATAAACTTGTAATTTGCCTTTAGCTAGCCTTCCTGTATTAGAAAATCTCCACTGGTAATTGTATGAAGTAGTTAACTATTATCATTTGGTTTCCCTCCATGTCATATTTTTATCTGAATTATGAAGATTGTGCCTTTCAAAATTCTCATATTTCATCCCTGGCTTTTCTTGTAGCTTTGTTTTTATTACAGATGTTAGTAGAATGAGAAACTGCCGCCCAAGCAGAATAAAAGAATATGTTGTGCCAATCAGCTTGGCTTATTATCAATCTCTATTCACAGCTGAGTTCTAAGTGGGATTTAAGATTTTACTGATTTTCCATATGCCTCCCTGCACTAACATGTTAAATAAGGATAGTTATGAAGTTAAGGAAATAACAAAAATTCTAAATACAAAGTTGGAACAAATGTTGTACTTTCAAATGTACTATCCCTTCGAAAAGGCATTACAGGCAACCAACAAGACATTCCATGATCAAGTTGTTAACATATTTCTAGAAAAATTTACTTGTTTAAATTTTCCTCAGAGCCTGCATTAAGTACTTTTGCATATTTTTGAATAAATAACATATACATGCATATAAATAAAGGATTGGAGTCAACCCTAAAGCATAGACAAACTATCAAGTGAATAATTTTATCTTTGATCAATGAGTTATAAAGTCATGTATGGGTATGCATCACTTAACTGAATCTGAAAATAATTTTCAAGAAGGATTTCCCACAAACTATCTTGAAGTGTAATCTATATATATTTTCTTGTAGGAGTATAACACTGATTTGGATATATATTACTGGATATGTTTGCTTTAGATAGTGATTTCGTATGTATAACACTTTACTTAGGTGCATTAACATTATTTACATAAATTTAAAATTGTTGTTGTTGTTCAGTACCTAAGTCCTATCTGGCTCTTTGCAACCCCATGGACTGTAGCATGCCAGGCTCCTCTGTCCTCCATTATCTCCCAGAGTTTGCTCAAAGTTATGCCCATTGAGTCAGTGACGCTATCTAACCATCTCATCCTCTGCCACCTCCTTCTCCCTTTGCCTTTGATCTTTCCCAACATCAGGATCTTTTCCAGTGTGCCAGCTCTTTGCATCAGGTGGCCGAAGTATTGGAGCTTCAGCTTTCACAACAGTCTCTTTCACTGCTGCTGCTAAGTCACTTCAGTCGTGTCTGACTCTATGCAACCCCCATAGACAGCAGCCCACCAGGCTCCCCCGTTCCTGGAGTTCTCTAGGCAAGAACACTGGAGTGGGTTGCCATTTCCTTCTCCAATGCATGAAAGTGAAAAGTGAAAGTGAAGTCGCTCAGCCGTGTCCGACTCTTAGCTACTCCATGGACTGCAGCCCACCAGGCTCCTCCATCCATTGGATTTCCAGGCAAGAGTACTGGATTGGGGTGCCATTGCCTTCTCCACTAACCGATATCAATTATCAGGTGATCACTGGCAGGTAACAGAAATTTTGAAGTGAGTATTCAAAGGAACCTAGTTATTATTATGGGTAGGTGGTACAAGACAGACTTAAAAGATCCATAACAGAAAAAAAAAGTAAAATTTAAAACTTCATTTTATTAGGTTGATGTAGAGTCAGATTATGCTTTAAAATTTCTAATTAGGAATTGGTTTTTCTAAGATGCTCATCACTGCTAATTATTAGGGAAATGCAAAGCAAAGCTACAGTGAGGTACAACTTCACTTCAGTCAGAATGACTGCCCTTAAAATGTCTACAAATAATAAAAGTTGGAGAGGGTATAGAGAAAAGGGAACCCTCCCACACTGTTCATGGGAATGTAAATTTGAGCAGCCACAATGGAAAATAGTTTGGCGGTTCCCCAAAAACTAAAAATAGAGTTGACATATGATCCACCAACCCCACTTCTGGGCATATACCTAGACCAAACTATAATTCTAAAAGATACAGGCTCTCCTATATTTATAGAAACACTATTCACAATAGTCAAGACATGAAAACAATCTAAATGTTCATCGATGAATGGGTAAAGATGTGGTATATTGTTGTTTAGTTGCTAAGTTGTGTCTGATTCTTTATGACCTCCTGGACTGTAACCCACCAGGCTCCTCTGTCCATGGAATTTCCCAGGCAAGAATACTGGAGTGGGTTGCCATTTCCTTCTCCAGGAGATCTTTTGACCCAGGGATCAAACCCACATCTCCTGCACTGGCAGGCAGATATTTTTACCACTGGATCACAGCATTAACTTGGTGAAGAGGCTTGGATAACTCAGCGAAGCTATGAGCCATGCCATGCAGGACTATCCAAGATGGACAGGTCATAGTGAAGAGTTGTGACAAAACGTGATTCACCAGAGGGAGAAATGGAAAACTACTCCAATATTCTTGCCAGTAAAACCCCACCAACAGTATGAAAAGGCAGAAAGATATGACACCAGAAGATGAGTCTTCTGGGTCAAAAGATATCCAGTATACTACTGGGGAAGAGCAGAGGACAATTACTAAAAGCTCCAGAAAGAATGAAGCCACTGAGCCAAGTGGAAATAACACTCAGTAGTGGATGTGCCTGGTAGTGAAAGTAAAGTCTGTTGTCATAAAGAAAAACATTGCATGGGAACCTGAAATGTTAGGTCCATGAGTCAAGCTAAATTAGATGTGGTTAAGGAGGAGATGGCAAGAGTAAATGTTGATATTTTAGGAATCAGTGAATTAAAATAGATGGGAATGGGAGAATTTAATTCAGATGACCATTATATCTACCACTGTGGGCAAGAATCGCTTAGAAGAAATGGAGTAACCCTCATAGTCAACAAAAGAGTTCAAAATGCAGTACTTGGGTGCAATCTCAAAAATGACAGAGTGACCTCAGTTTGTTTCCAAGGCAAACCATTCAACATCACAGTAATCCAAGTCTATGCCCTAATCACTGTTGCTGAAGAAGCTGAAGTCAAATGGTTTTATGAAGACCTACAAGATGATTTAGAGCTAATACTGAAAAAGACCTCCTTTTCATCATAGGGAACTGGAATGCAAAAGTAGAAAGTCAAGAGATACCAGGAATAACAGGCAAGTTTGGCCCTGGAGAACAAAATGAAGCAGGGCAGAGACTAACAGAGTTATGTCAAAAGAGCACACTGGTCAGAGCAAACACCCTCTTCCAACACAACAGAAGACTCTACACATGGACTTCACCAGGTAGATAATACTGAAATCAGATTGATTATGTTCTTTGCAGCCTAAGATGAAGAACCTCTACACAGTCAGCAAAAACAAGACCTG
This sequence comes from Nanger dama, assembly GCA_917880005.1. Classification (NCBI taxonomy): domain Eukaryota; kingdom Metazoa; phylum Chordata; class Mammalia; order Artiodactyla; family Bovidae; genus Nanger; species Nanger dama. The sequence continues at coordinate 4,853,592 of CAKJTW010000040.1, forward strand.
GAGCTGACTGTGGATCATGAATTCCTTATTGTAAAATTCAGGCTTAAATTGAAGAAAACCCAGGAAAATGATTAGGCCATTCAGATATGACCTAAATAAAATCCCCTATGAAGTCAAGTGAGCCTTAGGAAGCATTACTATGAGAAAAGCTACAGAAGGTGACAGAATCTCAGCTCAGCTATTTAAAATCCTAAAAGCTGATGCTGTTAAAATGTTGCACTCAATATGCCAGCAAATTTGGAAAACTCAGCACAGGCCACAGGACTGGAAAAGTCAGGTTTCGTTTCAATCCCAAAAAAGGGCAATGCCAAATAATGTTCAAACTCTGTGACAGTTGTGCTTACTTCACATGCTAGCAAGGTTATGCTCACAATCTTTCAAGCAAGCCTACAGCAGTACATGAACTGAGAAATTCCAGACGTAAAACCCGGGTTTTGAAGAGACAAAGGAACTAGAGTTCAAATTGCCAACATTTGTTGGATCATGGAGAAAGCAAGGGGATTTCAGAAAAATAGAAATTTCTGCTTCATTGACTACACAGCCTTTGACTGTGTAGGTCACAACAAATTGTGGAAAATTCTTAGAGATGGGAATACTAGACCACTTTAGCTGTCTCCTAAGAAACCTGTATGTGGGTCAAGAAGTGACAGTTTGAACTGGACAGGAGCAGTCCAGCAGTCTGGTTTGATGTTATATTACTCAACCATAAAAAGGAATGAAGTTGTACCATTTTCAGCAACATGAATGGGCCTAGAAACTATCATACAAACTGAAGTAAGTCAGAAAGAGAAAGAAAAAATAGCATATGATATCACTTATATGGGAAATTTGAAATACAACACAAATGAACATGTCTATGAAACAAATTATGAACTGTGGTGTTGGAGAAGACTCTTGAGAGTCCCTTGGACAAAAGGAGATCCAACCAGTCCATCCTAAAGGAAATCAGTCCTGAATATTCTTTGGAAGGATTGATGCTAAAGCTGAAACTCCAATATTTTGGCCACTTTATGAGAAGAACCGACTCATTTGAAAAGATCCTGATGCTGGGAAAGATTAAAGGCTGGAGGAGAAGGGGAACAGATTCACAGACATAGAGAACAGTCTTGTATTTGCCAAGTCGGAGGGGTTAGGGGGAGTGAAGGACTGAGAGTTTGGGATTAACAGATGCAGACTCTCAAATATAGGATAGATAAACATCAAGGTTCTAATGTATAGCATAGGGAGCTATATTCAATACTCTGATAAATCATAAGGGAAAAATATGAAAAGAATTATATATATATATGTATATACACATATATATAATATGGCTTCCCTGATAGCTCAGTTGGTAAAGAATACACCTGCAATTCAGGAGACCCCAGTTTGTTTCCTGGCTCAGGAAGATCCACTGGAGAAGGGATAGGCTACCCCTCCAGTATTCTTGGGCTTCACTTATAAAAATCTGCCTGCAGTGCCGGAGACTTGGGTTTGATCCTGGGGTTGGGAAGATCCCCTGGAGAAGGGAAAAGTTACCCACTCCAGTATTCTGGCCTGGAGAATATAATATATGTTCCACTATACTGTATAGTTCATGGGTTCACAGAAAGTCAGACATGACTGAGTGACTTTCACTTCACTTTTATATATATGATTATGTATATATAATTGAATCACTGTTGTACAGCAGAAACTAATACAACATTGTAAATCAACTATACCTCTTATTCTTGTAAAATGTAAGAATTGAATTGGTTTTTCAAATTTCAATGTAATTTGTGGGCAATATTAAAATTTGTAGAAGATAATGCCAAAACTGAAGCCACTTTTCACTAATGTATTGAAAAAATGAATGAATATTACCACACTGAGAGAAGAGCCCAGGTAATAAATCGAGATAATATGTAATGAGAGGTATCCTTTAGGATATCTAAGGTCCAGTATATACCCCAATCTTGTTCTAGTATGCCCTCCTGCATGGAAACTGACAACAGACCCTTTGCAAACAAGAAGTGAGAGAGGAAGGAAAGGGATCAAACTGAAGAAGCAAGAGAGGAAGTAGGATGGAGTCCATGTGTGCCTATTTTATAACTTTCTGGACTGAGCCCACTGCCCATACTGCCTTTTATTCTATTTTTCTGTTTTCTTTATCTCCACCCTCTATGAAATTCTTCTATGAAGGCCCCTATGAAGCATTTTTCTTTTTTTTTTTTTCCCATTTTCTTTTTTTTTGACCACAATGTGTCTTTGTTGCTGCCCACAGGCTCTTAGTTCTGGTGCATGGGCAGAACTTTCTAGTTGCAAGTGGGCGGACTTCTGCTGTGGAATACCAGCTCTAGAGCATACAGACTCAGTAGTTGCACCTTGTAGGCTCTAGAGCTCCGGTTGTGGTGCTGGGCCTAGTTGCCCCGTCACCAGTGGGATCTTTAGTTCTCTGATTGAACCCACATCCCCTGCATTGGCAGGCAGATTTTTAACCACTGGACCACTAGGGATGTCTCCTGAAGCATTCTCAAGAAACACTTAATCCACTGTACTTCCCAAGGATGCTAATGAAGATTCAACACAAACAAGTAACTATAGCCACCCTTTTGAATCCCATTTTGCAGATTATGCCTCTGAGAGCCAGTTTTCAAATAGGCAGATTACGAACACCTTGACTCTTTGTGAATATTTTCCATTATTTCATCAGTGGTTATGCTAATCTTCTCCTTCTAGATTTCATAAGACTGAATGTATTTAAATAACTTTTAAAATCAAATTGTAAGTATTCACTACATAATGATCTAACCAAAAGAAGCTACTGATATTAAAACTGCATCAGAAAATAGATTCATAAGATAGTTAGGAAAAGTACTGCTTCTATTTTTGGAAAGATACTCTTTGAGCTAATGTGAAAACGTTATTGCTTCAGGGATACTATTTTTATTTTAACAGAAATAATCTTCATGCATTTATAACCGTTAGTTATATAAATGGAGCAATTAAAGTACATACCAAAGCATCAAAGTTAAAATAATTAGTCATGATCACAGTCAGTGAGAATGAGCCAAAAATTTCAGCAAAAGTCACATACCTCATGACAGATAGGTTTGTTCAAATAAATAAAAGTGAATTCCTGGATATTGTAGAGACTTGAGTATCAGTTTTGGGAAATGGGGACCAACCTACGATACCTTGCTTGTCTAAACATAATAAGAAGACAGCATTCCCAACTCAACTGTGCCAGAAACGAAGTGAGACAGAAAATAACACAATTTCCAGTACTGTTATTTTTAGTCTTGATTTCAAGGCTATCTTTTGAAATCTCTAGCCCTGTGTAAGAGAAGACTGTGTAACATTCATGGGTAATCAATTCAAAATCTCTTTGAAAGGTTCTAAGTTGTTTCAAAGTACCCAAAAGTCATTGTCAAACTCAAGGTTATAATCAAATTAAGAAATGATGAGATAATCTCCTTTTGCATTAACAAAATATCACAGGCTGGGTGGCTTAAACGACAGAGGATTATTTTCTCACATTTTTGGAGGCTGGAATTCCAAGATCAAGGTATTGGAAGCTCTGGTTTCTCTTGAGGTCATTCTCCTTGGTCTTCGATGGTCACCTTCTTATGTGTCTTCACATGATTTTGCTTTTTCTGTGCACTCACCTCCCTGGTGTCCCTCTTTGGATAAGGTCATTGGTCAAACCTTATTGGATTAGGTCCCACCCACATGACCTCATTTAACCTTAATTACTCTTTGAGGCCTGAGTCTCCAAATCTAGTTCTTTGGGGTTTATGGCTTCAACAGATGAATTTGGTGTGAATTTCATTCATAATACCCTTAAGTAAAGTATTAAGAAATCTTCACTGATCTTCAAAATCAGGAAAGATGTAAAAACAAATTCCACTTTGCCATACTTTTTAATGTACTTCACAATTTATCAGTTTCCTTCCAATTAAAGGAAGAAGGAAACATACCATCCTAAGAATGGTGCATACAAATACTGAGTACTTTAAAAATAGTGGTTATAGTTGCAATTATATGGGGCAAAGCTCTTTTGAAGGACAGTCTAAATTCCCAGGAAAATTTTTCCTGTGTGTGGGAGGCTGCTACTGTGCATAGCAGATACTGAGTTCTGGCTGTAACCACTGGATCTTACTTTATGCTCAAGTGGACCTTGAACTGCCAATATCTGTACACGTATTCCTGGGGACTTTTTACAGGAACTGCAGAAAGTGACTATCCAAGCAGATAAGAAATTATGGGAAACTGTCTGATTCTACTGCCTCAGCATTTCTCACGTGGGGTCTCTGGAACTGGAACAATTCTTAGATGTATGCTTATCAGCTTCCAGAGTTCCATATGGGATTAAGCCTCAGCTGTCCTCTGTAGTGGATGGCTTAATACCATGCCCTTTATTGGCTGGCATCCCTTTCCTATATCTCTTTCCATTGTTCCTTGTATTCCATTGGTAAAGTTCTTGCAGTTGGATTCTTGTAGTAGAAATCTGCTTCTGGGGAAACCCAGTATAAAATCTTACAATCAATGTTTATTGAAGCATTGTTCACAATAACCAAGACATAGAAACAACCTAAGTGCCTGCCAAGGGATGAATGGATAAATATTATGTGGTATATACAGTATATATACAATGGAGTGTTAGTTAGCAATGAGAAAGAGGGAAATCCTGCCATTTGCAATAACATGGATGGCACTACAGTTAGAGAGATAACACAGGCAAGGAAAACAAATACAGTATGATATAACTTAAGTCGAATCTAAAAACAGAACTCAAAGAAACAGAGTAGAATACTGATTATCAGGGGCTGGATGGGGTGGTGGAGAAATTGAGGAGATGTTGTTAATGGGTACAAACTGGCAAGTAAAAGATGAATAAGTTCTGGAGATCTAATGCTCAGCATAGTAATTATGGTTAACAATACTGTGTTATATACTTCAAAGTTTCCAAGAGATTAGATCTTGCATGCTTTCCCCATGCAAAAATAAGTGATAGTTCTGTGATATGACAAAAGGTATTAGAAATATTGTTACCGAGCCCATGTCTGACTGCTTGCTGCTCAAAAGCCATTAAAATGTCCAGCTTGGTGGAAAGGAAAGTTTGCTTTATTTTGCACGCCGACAGTCAGGGCAGATGCCTGTCCAAAGGCCACCCCCACCCCCCCTACTCCCAAGAAGTTTTATAGATAGAGAGAGGAGGCTACATGCAGAAACAGTATAGTCAGCTCTAACAGTCATCTTGAAATTGGTCATCAGGAGTCTGACCAGCATCATCTTGATTGTTTTAAGTACAGTTAATCTTCAGTTCTAGGGTGGGTTTGTTTCCATTTCCTTGAGGCCAGTTCTTAAAACTGTGGAAGCTGATGTCACAGCTATAGTCTGGTCATCACGTAGCTAACTTCTCCACCTAGTTGGGTATCAGTATCGATAAGACAGCTCACAGGATATGGCTCAGAATATTAACTATAGCCCTTGAGAAGGAGCTAAAGGTCCTTGACTATGCTTAATGAGTACGTTATTATTATTTGGCCTCCTTTGACTATTTTTCTTTGTTTCTGCATTTCTCATTTCTTTGTTAAACTTACTCTTTGGCTAAAATTCTCCACACAGAAAAAGCAGGCAGAGGACACGGAGGAGCAAGGAACATAGGGTCCTGTTCTGTCTCAGTATCAGTGTAATATATATCAGATCAACACATTGTACACCTTAAACTTATATAATATTATACATCAATTATATCTCCTTAAAATATATATAATTAAAATCTTAAAAATGAAGGAAAAAGATCTGATGGTCAACTGAGAGCTCAGTAGTTCTCCAGCTGAACAGGCACACCTATTACATAGGATATTCTTGCTTATGGAGGCTTCTTCTCATGGAGGCTTGGAGATCATCTTTTATTTTCTTGAAACTGATGACATGTGAGCATAAGGTGAAAATTTTCTAATCAGAGTGGATAGAATTATCATTTCTCCAGAGGGTCTGGAAGAATTGATTATTTACCAGATTTAGGTTTCTATGAGCCATTAAACCAGGAGAGCCAAAGACATTGCAAGAGAGTTGCCTGTGAAGATCAAGAAAACATAAAGGGGAAGATCCACGGTAGGAACAGCTTTTAAGGAGAACTGAGTAAAAACATATAAGCCAGAGGGGGAGGATTTAAAAAGGTCATAAACAATAATATGCTGGAATGGGCTCATTCCAGCTGGCAAGAGTCAATTGTAAAATTATCAAGAATTTTAAAGTTGTTTATTTAAAACAGCCAAAATAAAAATTATATGAAGTGGTAAACAGCATAATAAAAACAAAGTTAATAATCATTACTCCACTATTATTTTACTGTGTTTACTATTTTCCGTGCTCTTGAGGTTCTATGTCTATTGTATTTATATGATGGAAATATTAATATATCGTGTGTTTTACGGATTTCACTACATTCCTTTCAACTTTGCATTTAGTGATATCTTGTTGGTAGACTGGACTAAGAAATGGTGAGATTACTGTTATAAGTCAGCTTTTTTTTTTTTCCTTGGAGATCTAGTTATTAAACACCAGAACACCACTGATGACAAGGCAAAACATCTGTGATAATGGGGTATTCTGAATAGAGAAGAGGTAAATTTGAAAGAGAAAGCTCCTCATCTTTGAATCATTCTAGAAACTGTGCACTGTGGAGAAACTGAAACTGTCAGTATAAAAAGTATGTCAAAACTTACCCACAGTGGGTTTCATAGGATAATTCTAATCATAAACAGCAGAGCTTAGTAGTAAATACCATGAACTTAGGGTGGAAACCTAGTTCTGCAATGTACCTAACTTTATACATATTATTTAATCTCTCTTGACCTCAATTTTCTCTTCTGTAATGAAGAATAATGTTTGTTTCTTGAAGACATAGGGAAGAATAAATAATTTGATTCCTGTAAAGTGCATAACAAAGTACCTGGCACATAAGAAATGCTCACTGTGATCACCTTCACCTGGAAGAAAGTGATACCTGTAAAAATCCACCTTCATAAGATTCAGGACCTAGGAACTCTTTGTCTTTGGATGGGTGACAAAAGAAAGCTAAACAGTTAGTACAGCCATAGACCTTTGTAAGGCACTCCCATTAACCCACTTGTCTGGAAAGAACCACTATTTCCCTTTGAGAAAGTTTATTCCTCTCTAGCCAACACCCTACCTATATTCTTACAGGTGTAAGAAGCTTACAGGCATACTTTATTTTATTGTGTTTCACAGATATTGCATTTTTATGAATTGAAGAGTTGTGGAGATGCTGCATCATAAGCAAGTCTATTGGTATCATTTTTCAACAGCATTTGGGTCTCTGTGTCCCATTCTGGTAGTTCTCTCAGTATTTCAAAATTTTTGCCTTTGTATTCTTCACCAGCAAAAGTCCTCCATAAGTGTCTCCAGATAATCACCTACATTCCTTTCCTCCACTTGCTGACATCACATTTTTCTTTACACCACTCCAGCCTGAGTTTCACTCACCCCATCCACCAACTGCTTCAGTGAATCTGCTTCAGTCGAGATTACTAAATTGTTCTGGGACCCATTCAAAGCTAGTGAACTTGAACTTGGAAATGGAGTGTTGACAATGCAACTCATCTTTGCTGTCTCTTTATATCCATTTATGGCTTGTACCCACGGATGAGAACAGTCTGTTCCAGTCCTTAGGTTCAGGTAAGCTTAGGCTTGCAGTTAAAGAATATTTCATGCTCATGTAAGTATCGTAAATGCTTGTTTTGTTTTTGTTTTTGTTTTTCTTTTTTTTAGTTCATCTAAGAAGCCAATAGGAGAAGGCAATGGCACCCCACTCCAGTACACTTGCCTGGCAAATCCCATGGACGGAGGAGCCTAGTGGGCTGCAGTCCATGGGGTCGCTAAGAGTTGGACATGACTGAGCGACTTCACTTTCACGCATTGGAGAAGGAAATGGTAACCCACTCCAGTGTTCTTGCCTGGAAAATCCCAGGGATGGGGGAGCCTGGTGGCCTGCCATCTATGGGGTCGCACAGTCAGACACGACTGAAGCGACTTAGCAGCAGCAGCAAGAAGCAGATACTGAGATGGGATTAAATGGGCAAACATGATATTACACAGGAAACGCCTGAGTAAGAGAAAAGATCCCTCATGTATCTCTCCCTCTCTGGCTACCCTGCGCTGCACACAAATGCACGTACACTCCACGGACACTGTTTCTGCTTCAGTCCTTTAATTGCTCATGTCTCTGTATAATCTCCCACCCACCTTGATATTAACCAGATTGTGGGAAAAGTGGGAGAGATGACCTTAAGCATTCCCTCTGAGAAGCAGAATTCCCAAAAAACTGTGACAATTCCTGAGCATTCTTATCCTGCCATGCAGCCTAGAATATGGCACAGGGCTTGGCATAAGGTAGGAGTCAGGGATTGCTGGAAGGATCTGGCAGTTGAGTTCCTGCTCACCTCAAAACCGCAGTCACATAAGGATCACCAGAGACTATTAAGGAAGAGGCCTAGGGAATGAATTATGTGCCCAGCACAAAATCCTTCACAGCTTTGAGCCAGGAACTCGAGCCTCAGTGTGTGGGCTCATTTAGCTGGACCAGTTCCAGGTGTGTTTCAGGAGCTGGACTGTTACAACAGTTGTGTGCAAATGTGTGTTTCTTCTTTCATTGGCTTTCATAGCCTGGAGTTCCTTTCATTTAGTAGAAGGCACTTGCTTTATGTTCATTTTTTGGCAATTATAAAAAGATGTTATAAACATTCACAAACAGGTTTTGTGTGGACTTGTTTTCATTTATTTTGGACAAACACCTAGGAGTGGTACTAGAGGATCATAAGGAGTAAGTGTATATTTAAATTTTTGTATGGCAAAACCAATACAGTATTGTAAAGTAAAATAAAGTAAAATTTAAAAAAAATAGACGATAAAACAGAAACAAAAATTTGTGTTTTTTAACAAGGATTTTCAAGTAAACAGTGTGGATTGGAAGCTGCTGTAAATACTACCCAAAATAATCTCAGTCCATGCTTCTTAAAAGATTGCAGACTAGTCTCCTTAATATTTTAAATGCAAAAAAACTTCAGTTTTTCTTGGTGTGTGTGCACCCTCCTCTTTTTCTTTTTACCTGTTGAAAGCTCTCACCTTCTTACCCTCACCTCTGGAAACCACCAATCTGTTTTCTCTATCTATGAACTTGGTATTTGTTTTGTTTGTGTGGATGTTTTGCTTGTTTTGTTTTTAGATTTATCATAGAAGAGAAATGATAGGAGTCTTTTCTGATTGACTCATCTCACTTAGCATAATGCCCTCAAGGCCCATCTATGTTGCTGCAAATAACAAATTTTATTCTTTTTATAGCTTATTTCTTTATTCATTCATGCAGCAATAGACTGTTTATGTATCTTGGCTATTGTAAATAGTGCTGCAATGAATGTGGGGTGCAGGGGCTTCCCATGTGGCACTAATGGTAAATAACCTGCCTACTAATAAAAGAGATGTGGGTTCAGTCCTTGGATTGGGAAGATCTCCTGGATGAGGAAATAGCAACTCACTCTAGAAATCTTGACTGGAGAATTCCAAGAACAGAGGAGCGTGGTAGGCTACAGTCCATGGTGTCACAAAGAATTGGACATAACTTAGTGACTAAACAAGGCAAACATAATAGTTATTTTTTAAAATAAATATCAGTTCCTTTAATTAATTCAAAATATTAAAATACTTGAAGTACTAACCATTGATGTTTCCAGAATTTCCTTTTGGAGTGCCTGTAGACATTAATCTGAATGGAAGGTTGGAGGCTAAGAAACTTCTCCTGGAAAGTCATCTATCAGGTGCCTGTGGTTGTTTCATATTGTTTGTTTATTTGGGTTATCTTTGGATGGCTGACTAGTTAGAGATAGCAGAAAATGTTAAAGCAATGCTAAGTTTTCAAGTCTCCCCTTGGCACTGCTGTTGGTGCTAAGTTTGTTTCTTAATGAAATGGATGTTAACTCACCATTTTTATATACCTCAGCTGGTAGTAAATGAGTGTACCAGTCAAAGGTCATGCTGTAGTTACGTGGCAGGCTTGCTGGGAGCCCAAGGTGGTGAGAACTATTAAATCATCTAGTAGACAAAGATTCCAAGAGGGGAAATGAAAGGTCAGAAGTACTGCTTATTAAATTCCTGAAATCATGCCTTTCTGTCTCACTGTGTTCATAAGCCTCGATGACTACAGCTGATGGGCCTGAATCTTCTCAACAAACCTTTCTAGAAGGCATTCAGGAGAATGGCTAAGCAACTTTGGACTGTGGACTCTATTTTTATAAGTAGTCTGTAGGCTGCTGTAAATGAACTCATAAATTAAGAAATTCTCCTGTGAAAGAAAACGAAGCCTTTGAAGTATACAGTCAGCGCTTGACTCTGCAATGAGACTAAAAACTCATTTGAATTTGAGTGAGTCAGACATTAGGATAAAATCTCAGTATCAGAACAAACTACCAGTCCTTCCCCAGGAAGAAAACAATTGTAATAATACAGAATCTGAATTTTATCACTTATCTACAAGGTTAGCTTTTAAATAAGTATTGCACAGCAATAGAAAAAGGAAGTAATTCCATAGATTTAGGCAATTTAAGGCCTTACAATAAGGGCATCACAGGGTAATTAAGCAGAACCTCTAAGAATATTATGCCTAACATCTAGTTGCCTTTAGCAACTAAAACATAACACTGAATGATACAGGGATTTTGCTCTATTTTGCTGCCTGGGAGCAAACTGATCAACTCTGTTGTTGTTTTTCAGTTGCTAAGTTGTGTCCAACTCTTTGAGACCCCATGGACAATAGCCCACCAGGCTCCTCTGTCCATGGGATTCTCTAGGCAAGAATACTGGAGTGGGTAGCCATTTTTTTCTCCAGGGGATCTTTCTGACCCAGGGATCAAACCTGAGTCTCCTGCACTGGCAACCAGATTCTTCACCACTGAGCCATCAGGAAATAGATTATGAAAGGTATTGGCCTTCTTTGTCTCTTCCTCATTTTCTGGTACAAAAAGTCTTCTTTATGATACTACTATGGCATCTTCAGTTTTCCCAAGCAACATTTAAGAAATCCTCAGAATGAATTTGAGCATTAACTAGATGGGAGTCTGAAATTTGTCATTGTTATGTTTGCCAGACTGTTTGCACTTATTTAACAGTCTAAGCAGATGTTTACTTTCTCCTTCATTGTTTTATAAATATTTCCTGAAACTGAGCTTAGTTGTAATGATGCGTAATTCCAGGTGAAGGAGTATGGTCAGATGTATATAATGAGTGCCAAAGGAACACTTAAAATTCATTTTATCCTTTTGTACTCCTATTAGTAATAGCTAGGCTCTCTGGGTAATTTTTCCTAACTTGAGTATATGTGTTCTTTCTCTGCTTGTTGATAGTGTTACACTTGTTCTAATTTCCCTTTTCATTTATTATATCATATTTTTACAGAACATTTCACAATGTACTTTTTCTCTTCCACAACTAAAATTTTAATTTCTTCAATGTAGCCCCAAGATCTCAATTAGCTTTGAATCCAATGAAATTAGTTCCTAACCCTAACAAATAGTCAACTGATCTTTGATTAGTAATTAAGTGAATTAACAAAATAATTTGATATTTTATTCAAATGAATTAAAATTTCAAGGTAATAACTTTTCAATGTTTCATTCAAAGCAATGTCAAATTATATTTTGGTCAGTTAACTTTTAATTAAATTGAGACACTGAATCTTGTTAATTAATGATGACAGCTCACTGAGAGGAAAGTGTTTGATATTGAGAGGAAAGGATTGCACTAGGGAGATATTAGAATATCAGCTTTTGCATACTATGGTGATGAGCAGTTAATGAAGAAGAGGGTTATTTTCAGGAGTAAAATCAGAAATCTGACTCATGAACTTGCCAATGTACATGAGTACATGTATTTTCTTTTGGCTGGGGCTGATGCCAACATGATGCTCATGACATACTATCAACCTCACAGTTAGGTATTGGTGTTACTGTTATTTTTAGTAGTAGTAACAATAGATTCAAACCAGTTCAACCATAGCACTCCCACAGCATTTCTTGTGACCAGGGAAGATGGTCATGGTATCTGAGATTAACGATATAGACTGCTTATAGATACACAAATCTAAGTGTTCGAAAAAACATTTAAGTAGTGACTTCATTATCATCATGTTATAAAACCTAGACAATAGCTTTAACAATGTATCAGTTTTTTTCAAAAATAATGTCCAAAACACTATGGCTTTAGAAGAAAATAAGTAAATGAATGATAAATTTGAGTACATTAAAGTGGTACAGTTCTTTAAAATGCCATAAGAAATACCAAGGAAGTGATCTATCAGGAAAGTATTTGAAATACACATATAGGCAACATGCATGAATTATTTGAATACACAGAGTTTTTTGCGAACTGCTTGAATTCACAGACTGCAAGGAGATCAAACCAGTCAATCCTAAAGGAAGTCAGTCCTGAATATTCATTGGAAGGACTGATGCTGAAGCTGAAGCTCCAATACTCTGGCCACCTGATGCGAACCGCTGACTCACTGGAGAAGACCCTGATGCTGGAGAAGATTGAAGGCAGGAGGAGAAGGGGACTACAGAAGACTAGATGGTTGGATAGCATCACCGACTCAATGGACATGAATTTGAGCAAACTCCAGGAGATGGCAAAGAACAGGGAAGCCTGGTGTGCTGCAGTCCATGAAGTAGCAGTGTTGGACATGACTGAGTGACTGAACAACAAGAGTTTTTAAATCAGTAAGAAAATAAACCTAATGTAAATATCACATAGAGAAAACTGCAATAAAAAGTAAAAAATCATGGAAAGAGATATGAATAAAAATCCCCCAAAATATACAAATGGACAAAAAGTGAATAATTGCTAAATTTTACTTAAAACTAATGGAATATAAAACAAATAAAAAGTGATTTTTAAAAAAATCTATAAATATATTAGCAAAAATAATATATTTGATATTGTTTCTTATAGAAAATACTGAGCAATAAGAGCACTCATACTTTGTTGGTAGGAGAGCTCAGTTCAGTTCAATTTCTCAGTCGTGTCCGACTCTTTGCGACCCCATGAATCGAGAAATGCCAGGCCTCCCTGTCCATCACCAACTCCCGGAGTTCACACAAACTCATATCCATCGAGTTGGTGATGCCATCCAGTCATCTCATCCTCTGTTGTCCCCTTCTCCTCCTGCCCCCAGTCCCTCCCGGCATCAGAGTCTTTTCCAATGAGTCCACCCTTCACATGAGATGGCCAAAGTATTGGAGTTTCAGCATTAGCATTATTCCTTCCAATGAATACCCAGGACTGATCTCCTTTAGAATGGACTGGTTGGATCTCCTTACAGTCCAAGAGACTCTCAAGAGTCTTCTCCAACACCACAGTTCAAAAGCATCAATTCTTCAGCACTCAGCTTTCTTCACAGTCCAACTCTCACATCCATACATGACCACAGGAAAACCCATAGCCTTGACTAGATGGACCTTTGTTGGCAAAGTAATGTCTCTGCTTTTGAATATGCTATCTAGGTTGGTCATAACTTTCCCTCCAAGGAGTAAGCGTCTTTTAATTTCATGGCTGGTAGGAGAGTAAATGGTGTCATATATTTGCTGTGTAATTTGATATTTCTGCATCTGTGCGCTCAGTAATGTCTGACTCTTTGCAACCCTGTGGACTGTAGCTCACCAGTTTCCTATGCACATGGGATATTCCAAGCAAGAATAGTGGAGTGGGTTACCATTTCCTCCTCCAGTGACTCTTCTCAATTCAGGGATCGAACCTGCATCTCTTGTGTCTCCTGCACTGGGAGGTGGATTCTTTACCACTGGTGTCAACTGGAAAGTCTTTCAACAAAACCAAAAATCCACACAGATTTTTATGTATTTTTAGTGATTCGTTCTGTCGTTATTCTTACAAAAGAACACCAAGATACATTATATGTTATGTCAGAATTTTTAGTTATCTGAAAATATCTTCATTTTTCACCAGTTAACATAGTTAAGTCCTGATTTTCGCCTGCCCCTTCCATAGTTTTCTGTGAGTTTACCATTTATCCCTATCACTTGGTTTATGAAAGTTTATTGGTTTATTTTAAAAAACTTGGTTTATGTGGTAAATATTATGGTCACCTTTCCAGTATGGAAATGGTTAAATAAATTATGAAGGACAATCAGCACACATGAATCTACTTTTTCATTTTATACTTTTCCATACTATTTGAATTTCTGCTATATGTAAGTACCAGTTTTATTCTTAAATAATTCTTATAAAACATATGAAACTTACTTATTCTCTGAAATTCAATTAATGGGAATGATCTTCCATATATTCTATACTAACTATTAATCACTGGTTTTATGATCACTGTCAATGGAGGTAATAATTCCTGCTTAACTCTAAGGTTCTAAACCTCTGAATCTGATGCCAACAGAATTCTAGTGAATTAAGTTTTAATTATTTTCTTGAGGAACTTCGATTATTTCTGTATAAGTCAACATCCAAATCTCCTAGGTTGGTTCTAATGCTCATTTCAGCTGCTCAGTTGCATTTGACTCTTTGTGACCCCATGAACTGCAGCACACCAGGCTTCCCTGTCCATCACCAACTCCCAGAGTTACTCAAACTCCTGTCCATCAAGTCGGTAATGCCATCCAACCATCTCATCCTCTGTGGTCCCCATCTCCTCCTGCCTTCAATTTTTCCCAACATCAGGGTCTTTTCAAATAAGTCTCCTGGTTGTATTTCCTTGCAGTCCAAGGGACTCTCAAGAGTCTTCTCCAACACCACAGTTCAAAAGCATCAATTCTTTGGTGCTCAGCTTTCTTTATAGTCCAACTCTCACATTCATACATGACTGCTGGAAAAACCATAGCTTTTCCAGTAAAGATACATCTAAAACATAGACGTATCTTTGTCAGCAAAGTAATGTCTCTTCTTTTAATATGCTGTCTAGGTTGGTCAAAGCTTTTCTTCCAAGGAGTAAGTGTCTTTTGATTTCATGGCTGCAATCACCATCTGCAGTGATTTTGGAGCCCCCAAATTAAAGTCTGTCACTGTTTCCATTGTTTCCCCATCTATTTGCCATGAACTGATGAGACCAGATGCCATGATCTTCGTTTTCTGAATGTTGAGTTTTAAGCCAACTTTTTCACTCTCCTCTTTCACTTTCATCAACAGGCTCTTTAGTTCTTCGCTTTCTGCCATAAAGGTGGTGTCATCTGCATATCTGAGGTTACTGATATTTCTGCTGGCAGTGTTGATTCCAGCTTATGCTTCATCCAGTCCAACATTTCACATGATGTACTCTGCATATAAGTTAAATAAGCAGGGTGACAATATACAGCCTTTATGTACTCCTTTTCTTATTTGGAACCAGCCTGTTGTTTCATGTCCAGTTCTAACTGTTGCTTCTTGACCTGCATACAGATTTCTCAGGAGACAGGTAAGGTGGTAATACCTTCCCATCTCTTTAAGAATTTTCCACTCTTTGCTGTGATCCACACAGTCAAAGCTTTTGGTGTATTCAGTAAAGCAGAAGTAGATGTTTTTCTGGAACTCTCTTGTTTTTTCGATGATACAATGATTGTTGGCAATTTGATCTTTGGTTCCTCTGCCTTTCCTAAATCCAGCTTGAACATTTGGAATTTCAAGGTTCATATACTGTTGAAGCTTGGCTTGGAGAATTTTGAGCATTACTTTGCTAGCATGTGAGATGAGTGCAATTGTGTTGTAGTCTGAACATTCTTTGGCATTGCCCTTCTTTGGAATTGGAATGAAAACTGACCTTTTCCAGTCCTATGGCCACTGCTGAACTTTCCAAATTTGCTGGCATATTGAGTGCAACATTTTCACAGCATCATCTTTTAGGATTTGAAATAGCTCAACTGGAATTCAATCACCTCCACTAACTTTGTTTGTAATGATGCTTCCTGAGGCCCACTTGACTTCGCATTCCAGGATGTCTGGCTCTAGGTGAGTGATCACCCCATCATGGTTATCTGGGTCATGAAGATCTTTTGGTACAGTTCTTCTGTGAATTCTTGCCACCTCTTCTTAATAATAAAATCATTCTAATGTAATGCTTGATAATTTCACAAACAAGATGTTAATGATATCTGAATAAAGAAGTCTTATGCCTCAAATAATGTACTCAATTTAAGCTTAGGTCATTTATTATGTTACAAATCAAGAGAAAAAGATTTGTTAAAAAGAAAAACTCAGCAGCCCCTTAAAATGCCCTGAAAGAGACTAAAATTGAAAGGAAAAAAATCACAGAGAGGCTCCTTCACAACACTCAGGCCATACTTACCGTTAACAGTGGAAGCGTCAGAGTCAGTGCCAGTGTTCAAATCCAGCTTCTTATCACTTGGAAGTCATGTGGCTTTAGGCAAAATAGTTAACTTTTCTGTATGTGAGAATCTTCATCTGTAAAATCGGAATAATAACTGTTATAGACTTCATGTTTGTGACTTCCTGAAAATTCACATGTTGAAATCCCAGTCCCCAATAGGATGGTATTTGGAGATAAAGCAGTCATTAGGTCATGAGGGTGTTCCCATGATAAAATTAATGTACTTAGAGGAAGAGGAAGGCAGAGATGGCTAGATCGAGTTCTCTCTCCATCCTCAGCCATCTGGAAATCAGGAAAGGGGCTCTCACCAGGAACCTAGTAGTCAGGCACTTTGATTTTGGACTTTTAAGTTTCTAGATCTATAAGAAACACAAGTTTGTTATTTAAGTCATTCAGTCTATGGTATTCCGTACAGCAGCCCAAACTAAGACAATCAATTCAGTTCAGTTCAATCATTCAGTCGTGTCCGACTCTTTGTGACCCCATGAATCGCAGCATGTCAGGCTTCCTCACCCATCACCAGCTCCCGGAGTTCACTCAGACTCACGTCCATTGAGTCAGTGATGCCATCCAGCCATCTCATCCTTTGTCATCCCCTTCTCCTCCTGCCCCCAACCTTAGTCGGCAAAGTAATGTCTCTGCTTTTGAATATGCTATCTATGTTGGTCTTAACTTTTCTTCCAAGGAGTAAGTGTCTTTTAATTTCATGGCTGCAGTCATCATTTGAAGTGATTTTGAAACCCCCAAAAATAAAGTCTGACAATAACTATGTCTAATTTAGAGATGTATTCATTTCCTATGGCTACTTTAACAAATTACCACAAATTTAGGATTTAGAACATCACAAGTTTATTCTCTTCTAGTCTGGATGTTGGAAGTCAAAAATGGTTTCACTAAGCCAAAATCAAGGTTTTCATAGGGCTGTACTTCCTCTGGAGGCTCTGGGGAGAATCTGTGTCCTTGCTTTTTCCCATTTCTAGAGCTACATTCCTTGGCACATGGTACCTTCATCACATCTTTAAAGTTATCACTGTGGCATCTTTCTTTCTGACTCTGCTTCTGCTTCCATCATACAGCCTTCTTTTCTTTGTTGTCTTCTCTCTGCTTCCCTCTTATAAAGACACTTTCTTTTCTGAATGTTGAGCTTTAAGCCAACTTTTTCACCCTCCTCTTTCACTTTCATCAACAGGCTTTTTAGTTCCTCTTCACTTTCTGCCATAAGGGTGATGTCATCAGCATATCCGAGGTTATTGATATTTCTCCCAGCAATCTTGATTCCAGCTTGTGCTTCTTCCAGCCCAGCTTTTCTCATGATGTACTCTGCATACAAATTAAATAGCAAGGTGACAGTATACAGCTTTGATGTACTCCTTTTTCTATTTGGAACCAGTCTGTTGTTCCATGTCCAGTTCCAGTCCCATCACTTCATGGGAAATAGATGGGGAAACAGTGGAAACAGTGTCAGACTTTATTTTGGGGGCTCCAAAATCACTGCAGATGGTGACTAAAGCCATGAAATTAAAAGATGATTACTCCTTGGGAGGAAAGTTATGACCAACCTAGATAGCATATTCAAAAGCAGAGATATTACTTGGCCAACAAAAGTCTGTCTAGTTAAGGCTATGGTTTTTCCAGTGGTCATGTATGGATGTAAGAGTTGGACTGTGAAGAAAGCTGAGCACCAAAGAATTGATTCTTGTGAACTGTGGTGTTGAAGAAGACTCTTGAGAGTCACTTGGACTGCAAGGAGATCCAACCAGTTCATCCTAAAGGGGATCAGTCCTGGGTGTTCATTGGAAGGACTGATGCTAAAGTTGAAACTCCAATACTTTGGCCACGTCATGTGAAGAGCTGACTCATTGGAAAAGACCCTGATGCTGGGAAGGATTGGGGGCAGGAGGAGAAGGGGACAGCAGAGGATGAGATGGTTGGATGGCATCACTGACTCGATGGACGTGAGTCTGGGTGAACTCCAGAAGTTGGTGATGGACAGGGAGGCCCAAAGAGTCAGACACAACTGAGCAACTGAATTGAACTGAACTGACCTATAAAGACACTTAGAAGTGCATATAGGGCCCACCCAGAAAATCTAGGGTAATCTCATTGCAAGGTCTCTAATTTAATCTGTAAAGACTCCTTTGGCATATAAAGTAACATTCACAGGTTCCAGAGATTAGGGCTGGGTACCTTTGGGGACCATTATTCCGCCTACCATAATGCTGTCACTATAGGAATTAAAGGAGATAATAAATATAAATTTCTTGACAAACATTCAACAAAAATTGAATAGCATTATTATTTTTGTTACAAAGTTCTACATGGAAAAACAGAAGTATAGCCCACATATTTTATATCCAGTCAAACTTCCTTTCAAGTATAATGATAACCAGCCACATGTAAGCAAACAAGGATTCAGAGAACAGCATCCAGGAAGATGTCTTTTAATCAAACAAACAAGTACATAAATAAAATTACAGTGAAAATTAAGCAATCATGATATACATGTTTTTAAAAGAAGAAAAAAAAGTAATAATGGTAACAAACCACTGGTGAGTATTGAATTTTTTTAAATACAAATTTTAGATGAAAACTTTTCTCATTATGGTTAAAGAACAGCCATATAGTATAATAAATCTCAATATATAAATATATATATATATCATTAAAAATTGGAAGAAAGTGATGTAGAGGGAAATGAGCATGCTAATTTTTCATTTCTTTTCTCAAAGATTTAATAAATGTGACCTAATGTCATATGTATCAAAGAAGAAATAGTGACTTTTACTGTAAAATTTCTATAATCTTATTAACTTTATATATACATTTGAATGGAAAAGCAATGGCACCCCACTTCAGTACTCTTGCCTGGAAAAACCCATGGATGAAGGAGCCTGGTGGGCTGCAGTCCATGGGGTCGCTGAGGGTAGGACACAACTGAGTGACTTCACTTTCACTTTTCACTTTCATGCATTGGAGAAGGAAATGGCAACCCACTCCAGTGTTCTTGCCTGGAGAATCCCAGGGACAGGGAAGCCTGGTGGGCTGCCGTCTGTGGGGTTACACAGAGTCGAACATGACTGAAGTGACTTAGCAGCTTAGCAGCAGCATACATTTGAAGGAAATAATATGTTTTAATGTTTATCTAAATATATTCAAGATCTTATATTTTAACCTACTGATAAATTCAATGCTAATATTTGAATTATAGAAGTGTTACATTTATGATCATATATTGATAAAATTAGTTCATCTACGTAGCTATGATGAGTCTATCACCTGTCTAACATAAAGAAGGAGCATTCTGAATGAAATAGAAAAAATCTTGATGCTAGTGATTTTATGTGTAGCAAAATTTGAGTTTTTATATGCTTTTTTTACTTCATATTCTCCTTTATTATTATTTAAGACTAAATTATAAGCTTTCTCCTAATTAATATATAGGGTTTTTTTTTCTTTTTGAAGGGATTCTCTGTTGGCTCAGAGGTTAAAGCATCTGCCTGCAATGCTGGAGACCTGGGTTCAATCCCAGGGTTGGGAAGATCCCCTGGAGAAGGAAATGGCAACCTACTCCAGTATTCTTGCCTGGAGAATCCCATGGATGGAGGAGTCTGGTATTTTTTCAATAATAAAGATGACAACTCTCCTGGAACCACAAATGAAAACTCAAGATCACCATCTGCCTCTCAGTGAATAAATCTAATCATTTACTATGGCTTCATGTCTTTTTAACATCTCTAGAGTATTTAATAATACTAGTCATCTTTTATTCTCTCTTCTGACTTGACTTTTACCCTCTTCTGGTTTATCTGACTATAAAAATCTATCTTTTGTCCTCTCTTGATTCCAGAAGCTCTTTTTCTTCATGGTCTTACTTTTCCCTTTACACACCCATCTAAATGATTGTTTTATCTCTTTGACATTACCACTTTGACATCAGATAAAACTTGTGGCACATTAGAATTGCCTTGGGAAATAAATAGTAGTTCCCAGGCAACTTTAAACCAAAAAATGTAATTAAACTTTCTGGGGTTAGAACAAGGCATTGTTTTTGTTTGTTCATGTATGTGTTTGTTTTTTAATTTATAAGTGATATAGTTACTATGCAAAGCATGGTCATTAGAAAAATAACTTGAACATCACCTAGAAGCTTATCAGACATACAGAATCTCAAGGCCCATCTCAGAACTTTAAGACAAAAAAATGCATTTTTGAAATCCCAGATGATTCGTATTCACATTAAAATTGAAAAGTACTGATGTAGATTACTAAGTTTAGCACTTGTTCTAACTTATCTCATACACTCTGTCCTTATATGTCCACTGTCATTTGCTTGTGGAGTATCTTTAATACATTCCAGTAAGGGATTCAAACTCTCAACTTAAGCTGTCAATTCAACTAACATTTCTTTGTTCTCTCAATCATGAGAAAACATTTTTCTTTGAGTCTTTATCTGCTAACAGTCTTTATACTGTGAACAGTATCACTTTATACCGTATTAAATTTTGTCTTAAAAAAGTTCCTTTACCACAGTCTCAACGTCCTTTGTATTATCCTCTTCCATACCTCTCCAGCAGTATTCCCTCCCATTTGCAATGCCAATTCAGACATAATTACCTCTCACCTGAACTTTTGTGATGGCTTCCCCAACTGATTTTACTGCCTTCAGGAATCCATGATTTCAATGTATTATGCATGGTTACTTTGGATTAACTTTCCTAACACATCAGGATCAGCTAGCAAAGAGGTGAGACTAATGTTAAAAATCTCTAAAAGAAACTACATGAGCAACTCACTCATAAACTTCACGTTAATGGAACTAGAGCTCCCTTGCTGGCTCAAACAGTAAGTAATCAGCCTGCATTACAGGAGATCCGGGTTCAGTTCCTCGGTCAGGAAGATACCGTGGAGAAGGGAATGGCTACCTACTCCAGTATGCTTGCCTGGACAATTCCATGGACAGAGGAGCCTAGAGGGCTGCAGTTCATGGTCACAAAGAGTCAGACATGACTGAGTGACCATTTCAATGACCAGAGTAAAGTCATTTTCACATTTTCTGATTTCTTTGGAGATGAAAAAATTGGTGATAATAAACTATGGTAGAGTGCAGACTAGCAAAATCTAAAACAGTGAAACCAAGAAAGTCACAATGCCCTTCAAGAGCAAATATAACAGTAATAAATTATTTTTATTTAAAAAAATTAATTTAGAAAGAGTCCTGTATGTTTGCCATTTGATTTAGTTCTTTCCATCATTTATAATTCAAATAAAAAAAGGAATTAACATTTCTAATTACAGCTGAAAGTACTTCATGTATTTCCTCAGCAACATATTGTAATAAAATTAGTTGTTCAGGTTATGTCATTTTAATAAATTTGAAATTTTTCTTCAACCAGTAATCATGCCATGCAAGAATAATTAAATTGTATCTGAATTCGGATGTTAGTGATTATGCAGTTTTCTACTTATCTGAGCTTTTACGTTTTAAAAATAAAAGAATAAACTCAACCATAAAAAGACGATACTTTTACTTCTTTATGATGTTTAAGCTCAATTTCAAAATTGAAGCAAGACAGTCTTAACAAGAAAGGGTCTTTACACTTTTTACATGGGAAATTTAAAAGGAGATGAATTTTTAAAGGTTTTGAGGGAGAGTGCTTGCAGACTTCTAGAAACTCACTTTGTAGGTATGTTTCCTTACACATGCTCAAGCATGTGTAGGTATGTTTCCTTACACGTGCTCAAACCATCAGTCCCCTGAGGGCTCAGTGGTAAGGAATCCACCTGCCATGCAGCTGACCCTGGTTCAATCATTCAGTCAGGAAGATCCCCTAGAGAAGGAAACGGCCACCCTCTCCAGTATTCTGGCCTGGGAAATCCCGTTGACAGAGGAGTCCGGCAGGCTATGGGCCATAGCTATAGTCCATAGGTGTCGCAAAAGAGTCAGACACGACTGAGCAACTAAACAAAGAAGAAATTGTTTCTCTATTCCCCGATTAAACTCAAAACACACAGATTCACACATTCTTTAGAGTTAACAGTTCTCTATCCCTGCCTTCTTCCTGTACTATAAATATTGAGATGAATCAGTCGCTGTTCCCCTCCAAGGCCACCATCTTCCATACCTTGTGTTTCAGAATTCTGACCAAGTTCTTGCAGTTAATCTAAGGAGAGTAGATGACGGAACATTTTTCAAATTTAATTGAAATCACTTTTTTTTGACACGTACTGCCTTAACAAAGATAGATTGAAAACAAAACATCAACTATCAAGAAAATTCCAACTATCAGCTTGATTGGAATTGCCACTTTTCCAAAGGGAAAATTCAGAGACATTGTACCTCTCTCCTTGATGTAAACATCTATTCACTCAGCATACCCTTTACTCCGCTGCTGCTGCTACTCGGTCACTAAGTCGTGTCCAGCTCTTTTGACCCCATGGACTATAGCCTATCAGGCTCTTCTGTCCATGGCATTATCCAGGCAAGAATTCAGAGATGGCTCTCATTTCCTTTTCCAGGGGATATTCCCAACCCAAGGATCTAACCCAAGTCTCCTGGTTGGCAGACATATAATTTACCACTGAGTCACCTGGGAAGCTCAGCCTTTACTTCCTAAGTAATATTTGATTGTGCCCCTTCTGTATACCCACTGTAACTACCTCAACTCAGGCATTTAAATTCTCTTGTCTTGATTATTCCATTGGTTTTCTAACCAGGCACCAGGTTTTCAGTTTTTATTCCCTATGAATGATATGTTTTATCTTATAAAAACCCCAAATGAATTTTTCTCTGGTTAAACTAAAACCAAAACTATACTAAAACAAATGCAAACCTTCAAAAGCATCCTAATGCCTAGAAAATAAAATCTAAAGCTGTCGTTTAGACTAAAGCCATCTCACAATCAGCATTTTGTTCTTGCTGCTCCTAGGTTTAAGAGTTTGAAATATAATAGCATTTTGTAATTACTCACTCTATTTATAAATGAACTCAAAAGAGCTGGTGTCCTATAAACTCTTCCATAATAATTCTTAACACTTCTACTTAATATTTCTGTTACGTACTTCTCTTTATCTGCACTGCAAGTGTCTTCATTCCATATGAAGCCCTGTGACTTAAGTATCTTTTCTTATAGAATAGCTAATGCAGAGTTTAAAATGAATGATGTTCCAACATGGAAAGAACTAAGTAGAGATTTTAAATCATTAATAGTACAGTGTCCCTTGGTATCTGGAGGAGGGGGATATTGGTTCTAGGAACTACCATGGATACTAAAATCTGCAGATGCTTTAGTCCCATGATAGGTCCTCCATATCTGTGGTTTCACATTCACAGATTCAACCTGAATCTGAGCATCTTCACTTTCACTTTTCACTTTCATGCATTGGGGGAAAGAAATGGCAACCCACTCCAGTGTTCTTGCCTGGAGAATCCCAGGGACAGGGAGCCTTGTGGGCTGCCATCTATGGAGTCTCACAGAGTCAGACATGACTGAAGAGACTTAGCAGCAGCAGCAGCACAGTTCAAACTCATGTAGTTCAAGAGTTAATTGTATATTCTGTTGTATTCATAAGTATCAGTAGATAGATAGGTAGGTAAATAGATTGATAGACAGATGAATATTGAAAGGAGAAATGAAGTGAGAAAGAAGGAACAAGGAAAACAAATTGGGGTTACCATCTAATTTTTCCTTCCTCCAAACCAAGTGGATTGAATTGCTGGGCCTTGTTATGGAATCCTATGTTTATCTGTCATTTTGTCAAATGTACTAAGAAAATGTGGAAATAGATTTGTGATGCTTTGCTAGAAATAATCATTTCTAAAAGTTAGAAAAAATATCTGATGTAAGCGACAAATTTAGATAGCAATTTCAGGGGAAGAAGCACTAGCTTCAGAGATGGAAAACATGTCTTTGATGCTTGTTTACTCTAAGAATGTAACAAATTACTGTACCAGTTCAGTTCAGTTGTGCAGTCATGTCCAGTTGTTTGCGACCCCACGGACTGCAGCATGCCGGGCTTCCCTGTCTATCACCAACTCCCAGAACTTGCTCAAACTCATGTCCATCGAGCCGATGATGCCTTCAGCATCACCAATGAATATTCAGGACTGATTTCCTTTATGACGGACTGGTTGGATCTCCTTACAGTCCAAAGGACCCTAAAGAGTCTTCTCCAACACCACAGTTCAAAAGCATCAATTCTTCAGCCCTCAGCTTTCTTCATGGTCCAACTTTCACATCCATATATGACTACTGGAAAACCATAGCTTTGACTAGACAGGCCTTTGTCAGTAAAGTAATGTCTCTGCTTTCCAATATGCTGTCTAGGTTTCTCAAAACTTTTCTTCCAAGGAGTAAGAGTGTTTTAATTTTAAGGCTGCAGTCACCATCTGCAGTGATTTTGGAGCCCACAAGAAAATAAAGTCTGTCACTCTCTCCATTGTTTCCCCATCTATTTGCCATGAAGTGGTGGGACTGAATTCCATGACTTTTGTTATTGAATGTTGAGGGTTTTCTTCTTTGTTTTTTTAATATCTCTGCGTTTTTTTTTTTTTTTTACTTTACAATATTGTATTGGTTATGCCACACATCAACATGAATCCACCATGGGTGTACATGTGTTCCCCATCCTGAACCCCCTCCCACCTCCTTCCTCATACCATCCCTCCAGGTCATCCCAGTGCACCAGCCCCAAGCATCCTGTATCAAAGCTGGACTGGCAATTCGTTTCTTATATGATATTATACATGTTTCAGTGCCATTTCCCCAAATCGTTCCATCCTCTCCCTCTCCCACAGAGTCCAAAAGACTGGTCTATACATCTGTGTCTCTTTTGCTGTCTTGCATACACGGTTGTTGTTACCATCTTTCTAAATTCCATATATATGCATTAATATACTGTACTGGTGTTTTTATTTCTGGCTTACTTCACTCTGTATAATAGGCTCCAGTTTCATCCACCTCATTAGAACTGATTCAAATGTATTCTTTTAATGGCTGAGTAATACTCCATTGTGTATATGTACCACAGCTTTCTTTTCCACTCACTTGCTGATGGACATCTAGGTTGCTTCCATGTCCTGGCTATTATAAACAGTGCTGCAATGAACATTGGGGTACACTTGTCTCTTTCAATTCTGGTTTCCTTGGTGTGTATGCTCAGCAGTGGGATTGCTGGATCATAAGGCAGTTCTATTTTCAGTTTTTAAGGAATCTCCACACTGTTCTCAATAGTCAGGCTCTACTACAAAGCCACAGTCATCAAGACAGTATGGTACTGGCACAAAGACAGAAATACAGATCAATGGAACAAAATAGAAAGCCCAGAGGTAAATCCACGCACCTATGGACACTGTGTCTTTGATAAAGGAGGCAAGAATATACAATAGAGAAAGACAATCTTCTTTAACAAGTGGTGCTGAGAAAACTGGTCAACCACTTGTAAAAGAATGAAACTAGAACACTTTCTAACACTATACACAAAAATAAACTCAAAATGAATTAAAGATCTAAATGTAAGACCAGAAACTATAGAACTCCTAGAGGAGAACATAGGCAAAACACTCTCCGACATAAATCACAGGAAGATCCTCTATGACCCACCTCCCAGAATACTGGAAATAAAAGCAAAAATAAACAAATGGGATCTAATTAAAATTAAAAGCTTCTGCACAACAAAGGAAACTATAAGTAAGGTGAAAACACAGCCTTCAGAATGGGAGAAAATAATAGCAAATGAAGCAACTGACAAACAACTAATCTCAAAAATATACAAGCAACACCTGCAGCTCAATTCCAGAAAAATAAACGACCCAGTCAAAACATGAGCCAAATAACTAAATAGACATTTCTCCAAAGAAGACATACAGATGGCTAACAAACACATGAAAAGATGCTCAACATCACTCATTATCAGAGGAATGCAAATCAAAACCACAATGAGGTACCATTTCACACCAGTCAGAATGGCTGCTATCCAAAAGTCTACAAGCAATAAGTGCTGGAGATGGTGTGGAGAAAAGGGAACCCTCTTACACTGTTGGTGGGAATACAAACTAGTACAGCTACTATCAATGCTGAGTTTTAAGCCAGCTTTATCACTCTCCTCTTTCACTTTCATTAACAGGCTCTTTAGTTCCTCTTCAGTTACTGCCATAAGGGTGGTCTCATCTGCATATCTGAGGTAATTGACATTTCTCCCGGCAATCTTGATTCCAGTTTGTGCTTCATCCAGCCCAGCATTTCGCATGATGTACTCTGCATACAAATTTAAAAAGCAGGGTGACAATATACAGCCTTGTACTCCTTTCCCAGTTTGAAACCAGTCCATTTTTCCATGTCCAGTTCTAACTATTGCTTCTTGACCTGCATACAGATTTCTCAGAAGGCAGGTAAGGTGCTCTGGTAATTACTATATATATTTTTATTGTTTAGCTTTGTTAATAATGAGCTGCCATTTATGAGATTATATTTGAGCCTCGATTGCTTAATAGATGAAATAAGGATATTAATAACTGCTCTATCTTTTGATGGGGCTTCCCAGAAGGCTCGGGATAAAAATCCGCCTGCCAATGCAGAAGGCTCAGGTTCGATCCCTGGGTCAGGACGATTGACTGGAGGAGAAAATGGCAGCTCATTCTAGTATTCTTGCTGGAAAAATCCCATGAACAGAGGAGCCTGGCAGGCTACAGTCCATAAGGTTGCAAAGAGTTGGACACACCTGAGCAAGCATCCTATCTTTTGATATTCCATAGTTTCATATCATGAAGATCAAATCAGATAAAGAAAATACTCTGAAATTTTAAAAATTTTATGAAAATTTATCTTCCCCCACTCATTTAGCTGTTTAATAGATAAATTTAAACGTACTTATTTAATACATCAATGAATAGTATTCCACAGTGCTCAGAAGTTTCAGATGTATCTATGGCAATCTGGAAATTTGCTTTTATAATGCTCTTCTGGGAATTTTATTGTAAGTAAATTAATTTTCAAGCACATTTTCCTTCTCAGCTTTTTCTCTAGGGGCAAGATATGATAAAGATTATATTGGTATATGTTGAAATCTAGCATTTAAAAAGTGGAATGTCTTAAATCCACATGAAATAAAAGTCAAAAGCTTTTTTGTGTGAAATACTTTATTGCTAGGTTCCTAGCACACAATACCTCTCTTCAGAGTTAATGTTTTACTTTGAGATCACATTTATGCATTTGATTACATTTGCTTTATTCTAAATATCTTTGAAGAGTGTGTGTAAAACAAAAACTTGTAAATTCTCCTTTGGTTGGAGAATTTAATACATGGTGAAGAGTGGTGAACATTATATCTTTCTAAGTGTGTTGAGCTATTTCAAATCCTAAAAGATGATGCTGTGAAAGTGCTGCACTCAATATGTCAGCAAATTTGGAAAACTCAGCAGTGGCCACAGGACTGGAAAAGGTCAGTTTTCATTCCAATCCCAAAGAAAGGCAATGCCAAAGAATTTTCAAACTACTGCACAATTTCACTCATCTCACACACTAGTAAAGTAATGCTTAAAATTCTCCAAGCCAGGCTTCAGCAATACCTGAACCATGAACTTCCAGATGTTCAAGCTGGTTTTAGAAAAGGCAGAGGAACCAGAGATCAAATTGCCAACATCCACTGGATCATGGAAAAAGCAAGAGAGTTCCAGAAAAACACCTATGTCTGCTTTCTTGACTATGCCAAAGCCTTTGACTGTGTGGATCACAACAAACTGTGGAAAATCCTGAAAGAGATGGGAATACCAGAACACTTGACCTGACTCTTGAGAAACCTGTATGCAGGTCAGGAAGCAATAGTTCGAACTGGACATGGAACAACAGACAGTTTCCAAATAGGAAAAGGAGTACATCAAGGCTGTATAATGTCACCATTTATTTAACTTATACGCAAAGGATATCATGAGAAACACTGGGCTAGATGAAGCACAAGCTGGAATCAAGAGTGCCAGAAGAAATATCAATAACCTCAGATAGGCAGATGACCCTTATGGCAGAAAGTGAAGAAGAACTAAAGAGCCTGTTGATGAAAGTGAAAGAGGAGAGTGAAAATGTTGGCTTAAAGCTCAAC
The DNA here is from genome assembly GCA_917880005.1 of Nanger dama. NCBI lineage: Eukaryota > Metazoa > Chordata > Mammalia > Artiodactyla > Bovidae > Nanger > Nanger dama. The sequence continues at coordinate 4,882,045 of CAKJTW010000040.1, forward strand.
GTTCAGAAAATGAAGATCATGGCATCTGGTCCCATCACCTCATGGCAAATAGATGGAGAAATAGTGGAAACAATGATGGACTTTTTTTTTGAGGGGGCTCTAAAATCACTGCAGGTGGTGACTATAGCCATGAAATTAAAAGACTCTTATTGCTTGGAAGAAAAGCTATGATCAACCTAGACAGCATATTAAAAAGTAGAGACATCACTTGGCCAACAAAGTCCATCTAGTCAAAGCTATGGTTTTTCCAGTAGTCATGTATGGATATGAGAGTTGGACTATAAATAAAGCTGAGCACTGAAGAATTAATGCTTTTGAACTGTGGTGATGGAGAAGACTCTTGAGAGTCCCTTGGACTGCAAGGAGATCCAACCAGCCCATCCTAAAGGAGATCAGTCATGAATGTTCATTGGAAGGACTGATGTTGAAGCTGAAACTCCAATACTTTGGCCACCTCATGTGAAGAACTGACTCACTGGAAAACACCCTGATGCTGGGAAAGATTGACGGTGGGAGAAGGGGACAACAGAGGATGAAATGGATGGCTGGCATCACTGACTCAATGGACAAGAGCTTGGGTAAACTTTGGGAATTGGTGATGGACAGGAAGGCCTTGAGTGCTGCAGTCCATGGGATCACAAAGAGTTGGACATGACTGAGCGACCGAACTGAGATGAACTGAACTGAAGTGTATTCTAGCCCTTACTTGCTCTACTTAATATGTATTTTCTCTCTCATAGTCATTGGATTATTGCATCCTGACCTATGCATATTTTATGAGAAATAATGGGCTAAATCGCAGCTGGTAACTGAGTGCCCTTTTGGAATTCACTGATATGTATCTCTTTGATTTATTACACACAAATTGAAAACAACAAGTGGTTTTTCAGTTTCTCAGTTTTACGAACAATCCAAAGTGCACTGGTATTTCCTGTAAGATACTAATAGCAGAACAGGAGTTATTATTCCCATTTCACAGATGGCTGTTCAGATAGTTTAAGATGCTTGTGTTATTCTCATAATACCACAAGAAACCTTCAAAGGGAAATGAATCAGAATTCCCAAAATTTTTTTTGGTAAACAGTGCTGGTATTTACTAGCTGCTTGACCTTGAGTAAACCTCCTGTCCCTGTGGACCTCAGTTTTCGTATCTTTAAAACTAGAGAATTAGAAGATGATTGCTAAGGTCTCTTCCAACTTTAAAATTTTATGAACTTAATTTGCTAATTTACATATAGTAAATCAAATATGCTTGCATGGTTAAAAATGTTTTACTGAAAATTTTGGGTAAAGAGTCACTCCATTTCATGGCAGTCAATATTTTTATAGCAGTTTAAAATGCTTCCTTCTTTCTTTGCTCTTTTTCTACTTGCCATTTAGAAAATTATTTTCTAACACTACAGACCATATATTGAGTAAGATAATTTAAATTAGAAGGTTATTTACTGCAACCGTGTTTATTTATTTATTTTTTCTAAATGCTCCTGTTGGCACGTGGAATTTCCCTGACCAGGGCTCAAACTAGTACTCTTTACCATAGACCACTAGGGAAGCCCAATCACCATTAAATTTTAAAATCAACTTTCATATTTATTTGTCACTTTTATTTCACATTTTATTATGAAAAATTTCAAAGATATAAGAAATTTGATTTAAACACAACCTAGAGTCTAAAATAACCATTTTGCTCTACTAGTCTTATCACATATCTATCCAACCATCATTCCTCTCTCCATCTGTCAATCTATCTCATTTTTGACACATTTTAAAGTAAGTTACAGATATATGTACTCTTCACTCCTGAACCCTTAAGAATGCATATGTTTAATTAGAGTCAACATTAGTTTATAGTTTATTTTTAGTTTAAATTTACATACAGTAAATTTCCCAGTCTTAAGCAAACAATGTGATGAACTTCGGTAAATATATAAATATTTATGAAACCCAAAACTTTGTCAAGATAAAGAATATTTCCATCTCCATAGTAAGTTCTCTTGTGTTTCTTCCCATTCGGTCCTTGTATTTCCCTCTAGAGGCAACTACTGTTTTGATTTTTTTTCCCATCAGAAATTAATTTTACCTATTATAGAATTTCATACAAATAGAATCATACACCGTAAATAACATTTCTTTTCCTCATCAAAAATTTTCAGAGGCATCCATGCTGTTTATTCCTTTCTATTGCTGAATAGTATTACATTGTCTGAATACATCATACATTCTTATGAGACAAAAGACCAATGATCTTGAGAAACCTTCATAATATGAATAGTTTGGATATACTCTAAAGCCAAACCTGCAAAGCAGTAAATATCTCATTGTGCAAATGGCATAGCAAATTTATGTATGGTTAGTAAGAAAAAGAAAGGAGGAATAAAACACAATTTCTACAAACTAATTCTAATCTTATACTAAAAAAATTTTTAAATCAAATGCTAAGATTTTGCATATAATTAGGCTTCTGTTTGGACGTCAATACCTCATAACTACAGTGATTATGGCAAAACCAGATCTATCGCTGGCTTGACTGGTGAGAAACAATGGAGAGTTAGCTAAGGTTCTGAGCTGGATTCCCTTCCTGATGTTTCTGTTCCTCACAAAATACTAAGTCATGAAGATATATAAACTTATGTATCAGTTGAAAAATTTATCAGCTCTATAACCTTGGTAATAATAGTTTACTAAGGCAACTCAAGAAAATAAGGGTCTCAGATTAACTTTAAGGGGAATTCTGAAGTTGGGATAAGTGAGCTGGTGTTTATACCCTGACATAGACTAGTCATTAGGTATGGTCACCCTGGCAAGGCAACATGTCCTTGAATGGCCTCTCTTCATCTGAGTCAGTCTTGTATGGGCTGCCACTTGAAGGTTTTCTTTCAGCAGTGGAGGAATGAATCTTTCATTCTTAAAAGGCATACACAGGTTACATCAGAGTGGCCACCATCCTTTCTTGGAAGGTTCACAATATACCTTTTTTTTTTTTTTCCCTCATATCATAGTTATCTACTTATTTATGTACTCAGATGCTTAGTCATGTCTGACTCTTTGTGACCACATAGACTGTGGCCCACTAGGCTCCTCTGTTCATGGGATTATCCCAACAAGTATACTGGTGTGGGGTGCCATTTCCTCTTCCAGGGGATCTTCCCAACCCAGGGATCGAACCCACATCTTTGCATCTCCTGCAATGGCAAGGGGATTCTTTACCACTAGTGCCACTTGGGAAGCCCATCATCTTGCTCGCTAGATGCAAGACACCTTGAAGACAGGATGGTGACTTTTTCAGCTTTGATCTACCTGGTAATGTCAGCTGTTCAACTTTATATTTGCATTATTATGCTTCATGATATGCATGTCCTTTTTTCTTTCATAAAAGCCCTATGCTAAACCAAGTATTTTTGCTTATGTACAGTCAAACTTGCCCAATCATTGCTCCATGTGACCTTTTCTTCTTCTTTTGCTGTTACCTTTTCCTTTGTCTTAAAGGTGCATTTATGCTGTTAAGTTCTTTCCATCCTAACTACATAGCTCTAGCTTTATTGACTTCCCTGGTGTCTCAGTGGTGAAGATTCTGCCTGCAATTCAGGAGCCTCAGGAGACATGAGTTTGATCCCTGTTGGAAAGATCCCCTGGAGAAGGAAATGACAACCCATTCCAGTACTCTTGCCTGGAAAGTCCCACAGTCAGAAGAGCCTGGCCAGTTACAGTCCATGGGATCACAAAAAGTTAGATGCAGCTGAAACACCTTAGCACACAGCACACAGCTTTATTCAGAATTCCTCTCTTGTCTTCTATCTTGCTACCAAATTTTCTGTACTGAGTATGTCACAAGAACATACATTATTCATCACATTATTCAAAATGTTATACATAGCATAGAGTCTTTCAAATGGGACCTAGTTAATAAACATGTTGAATTTGAATGAATCTTATCAGAGGCAGTTTATAAGTTCTGAAATATTTGAGTCTTAAGAGATGTCCAAAATTTCTGTTAACTCATTTTATTATGACCTTGTGTGTCTCTATGTATGTGTGTGTTGAGATGATGGAAAAGATAAAATCTAAATGATACAAGATCATTGGGAATTTATCTTTAATTATGCCTTCATCCAGCATAAAACTTGGTGCATATTGGATTTTTAGATTTTTCTTCTCTTTACTGAATTCTGGTGTCAGAATGTCCAGTGCAATGGAGACTCTATCCAACACTGATGGTTAAAGCAATCAGGTCACTAGATGATCAGTTTTCTAGCAATGGAAAGTACAAACTGACCTCATACATATCTATAGTTCCCTCAGGACAATCTGCTCAAAATATAAGAACAATGGAAGGAAAGGTAAGCATGGGCAATGTCAAGCTTATATTTATAAACTTGAATCAATTCTAGTTGGATCAGCGCTAACTGAATCTTTGTCTAAGTCTTCAGGAGAGGAAAGTTGAAAAGAAATCTCTTGCATACAGACATGCCATAAGGAGTTGTTGCACCTTTTAGCTGTGTCAAAATAGTAGACAGTGTTCGATAAAAATTCCCTTTTCTGTTTGTGCAGAGATATTGCTTACTCTCCACTTTCAAACTGTATTCTTTTGCATTCATCTATTCTGCTAGAGGTTATCAATCATAGCTTGGTAAAATGACAGGCCCTTAGCAATTTGTCCGCTCTCCTTCTAGAAGCCAGCTCACAGTTGATGGGATTATACTCTTAGTGAGCTGCAGGCTGACAATATTTCATTATGCCATAACAGCAACATTTACAAAAATAAAGCTTAAGTAAGCTTGGAAAGCAATTTCACCCCAGGGAAACTGAGAATATGCATTATTTTTCTGCATGGAATCAATAATCAAGAATACTTAATACTACACTATGACAGAATATCTATATACATGAACTCCTTAGTTAATAAACAACCTAATAATATTCTTCAACTTCAAAGTTTATAGAGTTATGGAACTAAAGAGGGAGAAATGAATCTAATTTGACTTTGAAATGAATAAGGACATAGAAATGGTTGGTGGCATCTATTCTCTATTTAGCTGTTCAGTTTTTATGGAAATGGTCATTTCTAACAGTTTTTATTGCTTTAATATCATATATTTAAAGAAGAAATTGAAGTAATACAGAAAAAAAGATTAGAAATTTCTCCACTTAGAATTAATCAGGGTAGATATGGTTGTTGTTGTTTAGTTGCTAAGTTGTGATGGATCCTTTGCAACCCCTGGACTGCAGCATGCTAAGCTTCCCTCTCCTTCACTATCTCCTGGAGTTTGTAAAACTCATGCCCATTGAGTCAGTGATGCTATCCAACCATCAGATATTAAGTGTACAATATTATAAACATCTATATCCTTATGGAGAGAGAGAGACATAAAACAGCACTTCTGTAAAAATAAAATTACACCTTGCATGCTCTTTTTAGCAAAATTATTAAAATTTATTTTTGTATTATATTTAACAGAGAGAGAAAAGGAAACTGAACTTAAAATGAAGGAATGGTGAAGCTCCAGTTCATGTTTTTAAATTGAGAGAGTAGTTATTAAAATATCCATAAAATAAAAAAAATTAAAAATTTTGAAACAGTATTTTTCTTTTTATTTCTTTTGTTTTGTAAATTAACTTCATTATGTGACTGTAGATCCCATGGTTATTTATTCTTAATTCTGTATTCAAATGTTCAACATTGGCATTTTAGCAAAGATCATCTATTATTAGTTAATTTATTTTTTTTATTTTTATATATATATATATTTTTTAATTTTTTTAATTGAATTTATTTATTTTTTTAATTACAATACTGTATTTGTTTTGCCATACATTCCAGATTTGGTCATCAAGTAGTTTTTTTAAGGATCCTGGATTCCTTATTTCCTTAATCCTTTTATGCTTGAAAAAAACTGTGACTTTAATAAGTTTGCGATTTAATAAAGAATAATGTGGTTAGTATAAATTTCTTGCTGAACTTCCTATTTCTTAGACTTTTATAAATACATATATTGACCAACGTAGATAGTATATTCAAAAGCAGACATTACTTTGCTGACTAAGGCCCATCTAGTCAAGGCTACGGTTTTTCCTGTGGTCATGTATGGATGTGAGAGTTGGACTGTGAAGAAGGCTGAGCACCGAAGAACTGATGCTTTTGAATTGTGGTGTTGGAGAAGACTCTTGAGAGTCCCTTGGACTGCAAGGAGATCCAGCTGGTCCATTCTGAAGGAGATCAACCCTGGGATTTCTTTGGAAGGAACGATGCTAAAGCTGAAACTCCAGTACTTTGGCCACATCATGCGAAGAGTTGACTCAGTGGAAAAGACTCTGATGCTGGGAGGATTGGGGGCAGGAGGAGAAGGGGACGACAGAGGATGAGATGGCTGGTTGGTATGGACTCGATGGACGTGAGTCTGAGTGAACTGCGGGAGATGGTGATGAACAGGGAGGCCTGGTGTGCTGCAGTTCATGGGGTCGCAAAAAGTCGGACACGACTGAGCGACTGAACTGAACTGAACTGATATTGCTCTCTTGTTCTCTGGCATGGCATGATGGTGAAAAGATATTTAAGGCCACCCTGTCATTCCTTCATATAAATAGCTCAATTTTTCATCAATATACTTAGCATCAACATGTATTTATATCTTTTATTATAACTATGTGTGCCATATGACCTATTAATCCATTTTGGGAAAAATTTCAGCTATTATATCTTTGAATGGTGTTAAAAGACATCAATTATACTTGTGTTGGATGGTCTTTGTCCTTTATTTTTATACTTTTCTGTTAGTTACTTTTACTTGTTTCTATTTGCTAATTCTCTACATCTTTTCTTCTAAGAAAGTAATTAAAATTGAGCTCTGCTAGTCCTTTAAAATATATTTTTATTCAACTTATTGGTTTGTAATAATACAATTTTAGTTCTTTTTTTCCATAATATTTCTTTTAAATGTTACTTTGTTATTTTTAATCTCATTTTTGAATACTTTTTCCTAAAATTCAAGTCTTCACAGAATTCTCCTTTAATATGAAGCAGTCACGAAGGCTTTTTTAATGATGTTTAATTTCTTTATCTGTCTTTGCACATTTTTGGTGTAAAATGTTTTCGTGTTTGCAGTAACAATTTTTTACTCATCCAGACATTCTATTCCCAGGTGGTGCTAGTGGTAAAGAATTTGCCAGCCAATGCAGGAGACTTAAGAAATGTCGGCTTGATCCCTGGGTCAGAAAGATCCTTTGAAAGAGGAAATGGCAACTCACTCCAGTATTCTTGCCTGGGAAATTCCATGGACAGAGAGGAGCCTGGCAGCTGACAGTCTTTCATGCTACAAAAGTCGGACACAAATGTCTCAGTCTGAGCACTGAGACATTCTACTTTTGTTTAGCTGTGATGACCTCTCCTTGACTCTTTTACTCCGTTTTTAAGATCCTGAACATGGAATTTGTGGAATAAATATAGGTATGCATGCATGCTGAGTCGCTGGAATAAATGTTGCCTTCTAAACACTCCACTCAATCTGAAGGTGCAGGATAGGGAGGAGATTACTTGGAAGTTTCTGCAGTTGGAAGACTGAACTTTATTTGTCCCTTTGAAAAAGTAAAGGATCTTGTTAAAATCCTTAAGTTATGTTCAGAATATATAATGTTATGGGTTGAATTGTGTTTTTCAGATTGAAGCCCTAACCCCCAGTGAATGTGACCTTATTTGGAAAAAGAGCACCTCACATGATCAAGTTAAGATAACATTATTAGGGTGGACCCTAACCTAATGTGACTATATCTTTTAAGAAGGGAAATTTGAGCGTGGTGACAGGCACAAATAAAGGGATAATGACATGCAATGCTGAAGGCTGAGACTGAGGTAATACATCTATAAGTAAAGAAATATCAAAGATTTCCACAAAAACCACAAGAAACCAGGTGAGAAACACAGAGCAGATTCCCCTTCACAGCTCTCATAAGGAACCAAGTCTGCTAACATTTTACCTTCAGAACTGTGAGACGTTTCTGTTGCTTAAGGCATCCAGTCTGTGGAACTTTCTTATGGCAATCCTAGGGAACTAAGGCAATGGCACCCCCACTCCAGTACTCTTGCCTGGAAAATCCCATGGACAGAGGAGCCTGGTAGGCTGCAGTCCATGGGGTCACTAAGAGTCGGACACGACTGAGCCGACTTCACTTTCACTTTTCACTTTCATTCATTGGAGAAGGAAATGGCAACCCACTCCAGTGTTCTTGCCTGGAGAATCCCAGGGATGGGGAGCCTGGTGGGCTGCCATCTATGGGGTTACACAGAGTCAGACATGGCTGAAGTGACTTAGCAGCAGCAGCAGCAGGGAACTAATACTTAGGAATGTTTCTTTTTCTTCTGGGTAAAAGGAAATTCCGCTTGGTTCATTCTTCCAATTCAACCCAGAGGTCTGAATATTCAGGAAAACATTATTTTAAAAACTTAAAAAAAGATGGAGATAGGGAACTTCACTTGGAGCTTTCTCTTTGTATCTTACCTCATTCTTAAGTTTCACGGTAGTGAAAGTGAAAGTCACTCAGTCGTGTCTGACTTTTTGGGACCACATGGGCTTTCACCTGTCAGGTTTCTCTGTCCATGGGATTCTCCAGGCAAGAATACTGGAGCAGGCAGGTATTCCCTTCTCCAGGGGATCTTCCTGCCTGAGAGATTGAATCTGGGCTTTAGTCTGAGTCTTAACTTTACTATTCTTTATTCTCGACAGCACATTAAATTTAGAGATAGAAACTTTTTCAGTGTAGATTTTACCTATATCCTTTATCTGGAATCACGGTTTGATTTAGACTTCTTTGAAAACAAAAGCTGTCTATGTGGTGCTGAATATAGTAAGTTTTATGCCAAGGATCCTCTGAGCCCTAGAGTGGGTCCTAAGCATGGATGGATCCTATGCAGATGTACCTTCTCAATTTCCCTGGTCTCTAGGTTAGTATTCATTAAAGGGCAGGATGAGTAGACAGAGCATTCAATACATTTTTCCTACCTGGCCTTTTGATGATGTGCTTTGTTACTTTATCACACTATCACCCATCTGTTAGATCTATGAGCAGTTTCTCATCTAGTTTAATAAAAGAAAGCATTATAAGAAAAAAGTCAAACATGGCACTTTAATTAGGTAAATAGTGGTACTTCTAGAATATTATATGCTTGTTTGGATATTCATAATTGAACTTTTAAATTCTCTTACATCTCCTTTGCCTACCAAATAATTGTGACTAATAATAAGCATTTGAAAAGTGAAAACAAGATATTAGTCTCTCAGTCGAGGCTGACTCTTTGGACCCATGGACTATGTAGCCCACCAGGCTCCTATGTCCATGGAACTCTCCAGGCAAGAATACTAAAACGGACAACCATTCCCTTCTCCAGGGAATCTTCCTGATCCAGGGATCGAATCTCTGTCTCCTACACTACAGGCAGATTCTTTACCATCTGAGCCACCAGGAAGCCCATAACCATTTACCTCTATATAAAAGTTATTTTCCTGAGTATTGTGAATGGTGATATTGTAAACATAAGGGTACATGTACCTTTTTGAATTACAGTTTTGTCTAGATTTATTCCCAGGAAGTGGATGGCTGGATCACACAGTAGTTCTATTTTTAGTTTTCTGTGGAACATTTACATTATTTACCATAGTAGCTGCACCCACTTGCAAGCCCACCAACAGTGTAGGAAGATTCCCTTTTCTCCCCATCTTCTCTATTGTTGGTTACTTGTAGACTTCTTAATGAGGGTCACTGTGACCAGATTGAGGTTTTACCTCACTGTAGTTTTGATTTGCAGTTCTCTAATAATTAATTGTGTGCCTGTGCTGTCTCTCAGTCCTGTCCAACTCTTTTGAGAACCCATGGATTGTAGCCCCCAGGCTCCTTTGTCCATGGAATTTCCCAGGCAAGAATACTGGAGTAGATTGTCCACTTCTTATGCAGGGGATCTTCCTGATCCAGGGATCAAATCTGCATCTCCGGTGTCTCCTGCATTGGTAGGTGGCTCTTTACCACTACGCCACCAACGATGCTGAGCATCTTTTCATGTGCCTACTGCTCATCTGTGTGTTTTCTTTGGCGAATGTCTATTAAGGTCTTCTGCTTACTTTTTTTATTTTTGTTGTTGAGTTGTATAGGTGCCCTTGTCTGTTGCATCATTTGCAAATGCTTTCTACCATTTCATAGGTTGAGTTTATTGTTTGTTTGTTTTTATGGTTTCTCTGCACCAGAAAGATCCCCTGGAGAAGCGAATGGCAATCCACTCCAGTATTCTTGACTGGAGAATTTCACGGACAGAGGCTGCAGTCCATGGAGTTATAAAGAGTCAGACATGACTGAGTGACTAACACTCTGTTGTGGAAAAGCATGTAAGTTTGATTAGGCCCCATTTGTTTATTTGTGTTTTTATTTTTATTGCCTTGGGAAACTGACCTAGAAAAATATTGGTACAGTTTATGTTGGAGAATATTTTGTCTATACTCTCTTCTAGGAGTTTTATGGTGTCAATCAACAGATGAGTGGATAAAGAAGATGTGGTACACATACACAATGGAATACTCAGTCATTAAAAAGAATGAAATAAGGCCATTTGCAACACATGTTTGCAACTACAGACTGTCATACTAAGAGAAGTAAGTCAGAAAGAAAGGAAAAAAAAATCATGATATCAATTATATATGTAACTCTAAAATATGGCACAAATGAACTTGTCTACAAAATACCTACAGACTCAGACATACACAACAGATTTGTGGTTGTCAAGGAGGAGTAAGGGAAGGAGAGGTATACATTGGGAGTTTGGAGTTACTAGCTACATTTAGAAAGGATAAACAACAAGGTCCTACTGTATAGCACGAGGAACTATATCCAATTTCCTGGGATAAACCATAATGGAAATGAATAAAAATGTATATATGTGTATAACCAAGTCACCTTGCTGTACAGAAAAATGACCATAACATTGTAAATTAGCTGTATTTCAATAAAAAAGGGGAAAAAAAAGTTATTTTCCTGCATGCAATCCAAGCTAAAAGGGATCAAGCTAACTCTCACTTCAGTTCAGCTCAGTAGAAGGGTCGTCTCCAACTCTTTGCAACACCAAGAATCACAGCATGCCAGGCCTCCCTGTTCATCACCATCTCCCGGAGTTCACTCAGACTCACCTCCATCGAGTCCATGATGCCATCCAGCCATCTCATTCTCTGCGTCTCCTTCTCCTCCTGCCCCCAATCCCTCTCAGCATCAGAGTCTTTTCCAATGAGTCAACTCTTCGCATGAGGTGGCCAAAGTACTGGAGTTGCAGCTTCAGCATCATTCCTTCCAGAGAAATCCCAGGGCTGATCTCCTTCAGAATGGATTGGTTGGATCTCCTTGCAGTCCAAGGGACTCTCAAGAGTCTTCTCCAACACCAAAGTTCAAAAGCACCCATTCTTCGGCTCTCAGTTTTCTTCACAGTCCAACTCTCACATTCGTACATGACCACTGGAAAAACCATAGCCTTGACTAGATGGACCTTTGTTGGCCAAGTAATAACTCTGCTTTTGAATACGCTATCTAGGTTGGTCATAACTTTCCTTCCAGGGAGTAAGCGTTTTTAATTTCATGGCTGCAATCACTATCTGCAGTGATTTTGGAGTCCAAAAATAAAGTCTGACACTGTTTCCACTGTTTCCCCATCTATTTCCGATGAAGTGATGGGACCAAATGCCATGATCTTCATTTCTGAATGTTGAGCTTTAAGCCAACTTTTTCACTCTCCTCTTTCACTTTCATCAAGAGGCTCTTTAGTTCTTCTTCACTTTCTGCTGTAAGGGTGGTATCATCTGCATATCTGAGGTTATTGATATTTCTCCCGCCAATCATGATTCTAGCTTGTGCTTCTTCCAGCCCAGTATTTCTCATAATGTACTCTGCATAGATGTTAAATAAGTAAGGTGATAATATACAGCCTTGATGTACTCCTTTTCCTATTTGGAACCAGTCTGTTGTTCCATGTCTAGTTCTAACTGTTGCTTCCTGACCTGCATATAGGTTTCTCAAGAGGCAGGTCAGGTGGTCTCATATTCCCATCTCTTTCAGAATTTTCCACAGTCATTGTGATTCACACAGTCAAAGGCTTTGGCATAATCAATAAAGCAGAAATAGATGTTTTTCTGGAACTCTCTTGCTTTTTTCATGATTCAGCAGATGTTGGCAGTTTGATCTCTGGTTCCTCCACCTTTTCTAAAACCAGCTTGAACATCTGGAAGTTCACGGTTCAGGTATTGCTGAAGCCTGGCTTGGATAATTTTGAGCATTACTTTACTAGTGTGAGATGAGTGCAATTGTGCGGTAGTTTGAGAATTCTTTGGCATTGCCTTTCTTTGAGATTGAATGAAAACTGATCTTTTCCAGTCCTGTGGCCACTACTGAGTTTTCCAAATTTGCTGGCATATTGAGTGCAACACTTTCACAGCATCATCTCTGAGGATTTGAAATAACTCTCACTTCACTTCTATACAAATTTGGGCAAGGAGACAAATTGATTATGACATTGGAATAGCATAAGAACTGAAATCCCCGAGCTTCTCACTTGATTTAGGTTTACAATGTAATATCTTTACTGTTAACTGCCAGCATAATTGATAATCATTTTTCTTAGCATTTCCCAATAATTAAAGAAGACTATCACTCAAACTTAGGAAAACTGCATTGTAGCAAACAAACAAACAAAAGGCTTAATCATTGACAAAATCTTTGTGCTATTTCATCATAATTAATACACAGCTAATTAACACCATCTAAATAATGTAAAATTTAATCACTATAGAATACTTTGTTAGGGGGTGGTCTCTATCCCATTGTTAGGCACAGCTGTTGTTGTCTACAGCTACCTATTACATGCTGGTCTGTGGTGGCCAGTGATCCTTAGTGGTTAACACTGGTCCTGGCTGCATGCATAGTGAATATGAAGGTGCAGCAGTTTGGATGTGCACCCAGTAAATGAAACCCGATTGATAATATATTAGGCAAACAGAACTTAATTTTTCTCCTTAATTACAGAATCTTTAATGAACGGAGATTTCATTATATTGTTGATGAGTTGAAGGATAGAGTGGTGGTGCCAACCAGGATGGTCCCTTTTATTAAAAAACAAAGGAGATGGAGAAATAAGTATTCGGCTAATTATATAAAGAGAAGCAGGAAGACAGGATTTGAGAATGCTTATTGGATCAACCATTCATCAGGAAATAATATGAAAATAACATGTTCTACATGCTCTTTGTTTTCCTTTTAGCATATTTCCCACATTTGTCTGTAAGTTCCTATTGAGTAATGACTGTTCATTTGTTTGATTAAATTTTTGGATTTAAAGTATCCAAAGATCTGAAAATTTCTATTTAGAAAATAATTAAAACTGACTCACCAGTCAACTCACTTTAGATCCTTTTGATATTTCTATTTGTAAAATATTTGCTGACTGTAAATTGGAGTTTTACTTGCTTCAATCAAAATATACTTAGCAATCAAATAAAAAATATGATGGTCATAAATCCTCAAATTTCTATACTGATCCATTTCACTTATATGTTCGTGAGGTCAAAACAACAACAAAATCAGGATTAGGGAGCCAAATAAACAGAGAGTCTAAGAAATAATTCCAGAACTCTGAACTGATTTTAAAACTGAACAGTGCTCATGAGGATTTGCCTCCGGGGAGTCAAGTTATTGGGCTCTGTGGGTTAAAATAACAAGGGAATTAAAGTTAATATTTATGTGAGTTTGAACTGTTAGGGCCCCTTAGGTTAACTAGCTACATAATATTAATGGGAAAAGTTGATTCTATCACTGTTTCCCATAGCATGTGAATATATTAAATTTGCTGATAAATGTTTAGCAAAAATATCTCAAAATATCTGATTTACCTAGGCTAAAGCACAATGTGGGAGAAACATTTTCAAAAATAATTAGAAAAACAGAAAAATTTTTGAACAATATCAAGAAAGCAATTAAATTACCTTGAAAGTCACGAGTGAGCCTCTTAAAATTTTAAGACCTACTTGAGTACAATAGAGCATTCTCTTAACATTAAATCAGAATCTATGGCTTATGGGTGGCTGGGATAGGAAAATACACACAGTGCTGACTTCTTAATAGATTATTGACCAGGGGATTTTTGCAGAAACTAATGCCTGTGGCATTAATATGTCTTCAGTCAAATAATGTGTTAAGATATTTTTAGAAGCCTTAGAGCTTGGGAGTAAAGTGTTTGTTAAAAAGAACAGAATGAATGGCACAAACACTTTGGGTGATTATGTATATATGTGTGTAAAAAAATAAAAAAATTTTTTCCAGTAAGTAGGAGCAAGAAGTAGAGGAAAGAATAGTCATATGAATGAAACAAAAAAGCAAAGACTTTTATAAAAGAAGGAAAACAACAAATTCTCCAAGATAGGATATAGTAATATGACCTAGACCTGCCCTTGCTACCCACCCCAAAGTGATTCATTTTTTCCTTTAAGAAGGTACACCAATCAGAGAAAACATAAGAGTCTGATTTGTAAGTCAGAACTGGATCCCTGCCCTTACCATGTTTGCCACCCTATCATTACTCTGTTTCCTTATCTACAAATTTCCTTGGACCACTCTTGAGCTATGATTCTATTGATGCTAAGTAGGGCATGGCAGAGAGCTAAAGTTCTCTGGTCTATCAGCCTAGGTTTACCTGGCAACCCACTCCAGTACTCTTGCCTGGCAAATCCCATGGACCGAGGAGCCCCGCAGGCTGCTACCATGGGGTCCCTAGGAGTCGGACACGACTTAGCAACTTCACTTTCACTTTTCACTTTCATGCATTGGAGAAGGAAATGGCGACCCACTCCAGTGTTCTTGCCTGGAGAATCCCAGGGATGGGGAGCCTGGTGAGTTGCCGTCTATGGGGTCGCACAGAGTCAGACACGACTGAAGTGACTTAGCAGCAGCAGCATTGAGTAAAACAGGCTGTGTTTTGCTATGATGTCCTCAATAATTCATGTTCTGTTGCCCGTATCAAAATGGCAGCCTTTGCTGTTGATCATCATGTAAAAAATGGTTTTAGTCATTTGTGAAGTTATTAAGGTATATTTAAATTGTAAAACAAAAAACAAAAACAAACAAACAAACAAAAAACCTATGTGCTTTTGACCAGTAGCAAGCTGAACAAAGGGAAAAAGCAGCAGAGTGCCAGCTGTTACAAGTTTCACATCTTGTGCCAGTTCGGGACAACATTGAGTAGTGTATAAAGATTGCATTCAGTATCATAGCACCTCTCTTCTCAGTGTTTCCCTTAGCAATACACCCTGTAGTTCTCGGGATATCCCTTGGTTAAAGAACTCCATCTTCCCTGTACTTCTTTGGGTTACTTGGTTCTTTTCTGACCAACATAGCCCCAGTTTCTCATCTCAATAACCATCTCAAAAGGTATTTATTTCCGTAACAGTGGCTAGTGTTTGCAATGGTGATATGTTGAAGTGTGAATTTCTTGCACAAAAAGATCCATATAGTTAAAACTATGCTTTTTTCAGTGGTCATGTATGGATGTGAGAGTTGGACCATAAAGTAAAGCTGAGCACCGAAGAATTGATGCTTTTGAACTGTGATGTTGAAGAAGACCCCTGAGAGTCCCTTGGACTGCAAGGAGATCAAACCAGTCAACCCTAAAGGAAACCAGTCCTAAATATTCATTGGAAGGACTGATGCTGAAGCTGAAACTCCAATACTTTGGTCATCTGATGCAAAGAACTGACTCATTGGAAAACATTCTGATGCTGGGAAAGACTGAGGGCAAGAGGATAAGGGAACAACAGAGGGTGAGATGGTTGGATGGCATCACTGACTCAATGGACATGAGTTTGAGGAAGCTCCGGGCAGTTGGTAATGGAAAGGGAAACCTTGCATGCTGCAGTCCGTGGGGTCGCAAAGAGTCAGACGTGACTGAGAGACTGAATTGAACTAAACTAAATACTATTTTGGGTTACAGACCTTTTGAGTACTCTTGGCATCTTGCCATTTGAGTAATTCTTCCTTTGTTTTAATAGATGTTTTAGCTTTGGCTTCCTTTCCCCTACAGAAGAGCTTGAGACAAAGATTTGTTTGTAGGAAGGAGAGGTATAAGCCAGAAAATGGAAGAAACAAGCAAAAAGCTAATACAAGAATGTGTTACCTAATTATCCATGGTAGGTGACTGTGGCTTGATTCAATGTGACTTTGAGAACAAACGTATGAAATATGCCTCAGAGCTATTTACCAGAGGACAAAGGAGAAAGCATTTGTCCATCAGCCTCTGGTCCCTTTGGTCAAAAATAGGCTCCTGGGCATTAACTCCCCAACCTTCCTTGTGTTACTGAATGAGCATCCAGAATATCCCTGCAGCATATGAGAAGCCCCACGGCAGAAGCAGCCCTGAAATGAGTCTGAGATGGGAATGAGCATTGTCAGGATGCACTTAAGTGACATTTAAGTAAAGGTTCAGTGAACTTGTTTTGTAGCAGTGGCTGGAGGAAGAGACGGGATGGATAGAATCTAAAGAAGTACATAAGAGGTTTCTGATACACTGGGGAAGGCCAGTTTTAATAATCCTAGCCTCCAGCATAGTCTTGTCTCAAGATCTACAGTGTGGGGCTGAATAAAAATTTTCCCTAAGGGGGGAGGCCGTGTTAATCAAATAACAAAGTCAGACATCTTTTTGCTCCCATTTGGCTTCATGACAGGAGAGCCCCAGATGATGAATAGCCTTCTTTGCTATGAGTAATTCTCAGATGTAGGCATCTTCTGAAATGTCACCAGCTTTTTACTAAAATGAATAGAGGTAAAAACATTACATAATCTCCAATAAAATCTAAAATTTTGAGAGGGATTACAGAATAAAACATTCTGACTTTTTCATTTCTCATGACTTCCCTCCCCACTCCAAAGGAAGGCATGTTCTAAGAAACATTAGGAAAAGAACTGCTTGGAAATAAAACCAAGGCATTTAGGTAGGTGAGCAGAGGATTCAGAAATCTAATTTTGTGGAGAACTGTGTCTACAAATCAGGAAGTTAGGATTTCTTAGTGCCCCCATGAAGCTATATAATTCCAGGTTTCCTGCCTCTGCAGCTTTGCATGGTTAACTCATCAGTTTTATTAATCCTTCCATGCCAACTCAGTTCCACATTGCTTTCAAGACTTAACCTAAGCCCTATCTTCTACATTAACCTGCCACTGAGTCTGTCATTCTGTGTAAGCCTATACTTTTCTTCAGCATTTTTAACAGCCAGTATTTCCAAGCTCTGCTTCACACATCGAGCAAAGAGAATATTTAAAAACATTCCTCCATTAGCCTCATTTCTCCTTCACTGATATTGAATTCATTGCCCAGTTCTTCTTATCTCTGTTTCACTATCTGATTTATATTTATATGAAGCATTGTATAGTTTGGAAAATATCAGGCTACCTTAGAAAAATGTGTGTGCATTTATTCAGCCATTCATTCAACCTATGTATTAAGCATTTCAAAGCAGGCTCTTTGGCTGTGAAACCATATGGAGAAGACAAACAGGGCTCCTGCTTCAAAAATCTTAAGTGGGGCAAGGAATGGAGTACAGGCAAAGCATGCAGTTTGATTTTAAACATTCAAAATGGGAAAGCTGAACAATGTCCTAAAGTGCTGAAGTGGAGAGTGACAGGTAGACTTCAAACTCAGTGCTCAAGGAAGGGCTTTTGGGAAGGTGGTACTTAGGCTGATTCCTAAGTGGTGGGGAGGATCTAGTCCAAGGAGGGCTTAGAACGACAGTATATTAGGAGAAAGGGTAGCATAGGAAAAGCCCCAGAATTGAGTGGGCATAGGGAAGGACGGTGCCCAAGAGAAGGTTAGAGAGATGGGTGGTACTATCTCCTGCTGGACCTTGTGGCAAGGTGAGGATCGCGGCTTTTTCCTATATGCAATGGCAACCCCTTGAAGGAATAGGCATAATTGGATGTACTTCAAAATGTTTAGTTTACTGTGTGGTGATCTGTTTGGGGAGGGCAAAGACAGAAATGCAGGAATCAGATGAAGGAGGTATTTCAGGCAAAAGATGATTAGTGATGCCAACTAAGAAAGAAAATGACAGACTCAACATGTGTTTTAGAAAAGAAATTGTCAAGTATTGAAGAAGAGTAAGGAAAAATCCTTTCTATATCATGTATTGCCTTGGGTGCAATTAAAATTTTTTGTGTGCTTATTTTTTCTCATCCATCAAATTAATGACTTTTCAGAATAAGGTCAGTTTTTTACAGGTACTCAGTACTTTTCTTAAATTTCTGAAAACAAGACAGATACTCAATAAATACATTTTCCTTGTCCATTTTATCTTAACTAAGCTACAAAATACTTTGTTGAAATCATATTAGATGCCAGAGTAAAATATCTTGAATGCTTTCAAGCCCTTCCAATCTTGTTTTTATTACTCTATTATTTGGTGAATGGATGCTAAAAACCACAATGTTGACTTTTTGTGGGTGTTTCATAAAAATGGGAAATCTCTCTGTTGGGTTAGCATTGGTACTGCCAAACTAATAAGTATAGTTTTCAACAGAACACAAACTTGGCACCTAAAACAGGGCATGGTGTGTCCTTGAAGTCGAAACAGATCAAAAGATTCTTAATCCATGTAGACTCTGGATAACTTTCATAAAACAAAGTCAAAATCTACTCAAGATGGCTGCAAGCAGAGCCCTCTTGAAGCAGGAACCCTTTCCAGTCATGTCCCAAAGAGCAATCTCAACCAAACACTTTCCTGGCACACACCTCCCTGGCACGCACCTTCACTCTTAGTGACATCCCTTTTCTTCCCAGGTACCAACAATTATTCTCAAGTAAAAGTTCAAATAATTTATTCACAGTTCTTTAGGGGTTTTATTTCCCAGGACTATTTGATGCCAAAATTATTTCCACAGATTAATTTTCAGATGTGAAAGAGCTAAAGGGACAGTGTCCTTCCTAAGGAAAGACTAAGAGCAAAGATGACTCTGCTGCTCTGACTAATATGAAGTTTGGCAGGGTCTGAATCCAAAACTCCCTAAGTGGATCTGACTGAGGACAACTGGGGAGGTTCTTGGCAGCTCTCAGAGCCGGGAAATTTCCCTCAAATGGAGAGATGCCCTTTTCTCTCTCTGGCTTCCCTCTACCTATAGCTTTCAAAGAATTCCAGAGAAACGACCTTCAATCATGGAGGCCCTCAGCCCCTCTCCTAAAAACTGGAAAATGTAGATGCAGATGGAGGTTTGTCTCTCTTGTGTTGGTAAGTTTTATCATTTATGCTGTCTAACATTTGAAAAGACTGTCAAATATTTTGAAGGCTCAGATGATAGCCAATATACTCAAGATTTAAAAGCTCAATTTGGGAATCAGAGTCCTCACATTTATTAATGGTACCCCAAGAGCATTACTCTGTCTGCTAAATCCCGCTTGACCTGCACGATTCTCTATTGAATAACATGCTGCTACTGCGTCTTGTGCTTCCCTGATTCTGGTCCTAATATTGACTCTGACATAGCTTTCATGTTCCACTCTTGATGCCATCTTTATGGAACAACAGTATAAGACTCGAGCGACAGATCTTCATATGTGAACACTGATCTATCCTGAGCCTTTCCTCGACCCTCTAATGCAGCAGTCCCCAGCATTTTTGGCACCAGGGATTGATTTCATTGAAGACAGTTTTTCACAGGTGGTGGTGGGTGATGGTTTTGGTTTCACCTGCCACTCATCTGCTGTGCAGCCAGTTCTTAACAGGCTACAGACTAATCGCGGTCCATGGCCCAGGGGGTTGGGGATCCCTGCTCTAATGTTTGAACTCTTAGCAGTCCTCTATCCTATGTTTCTGTAATTTTAGTGACAGGAAATGGCAACCCACTCCAGTATCCTTGGCCTGGAAAATCTCATGGACAGCGGAGCCTGTTGGGCTGCAGTTCATGGGGTCGCAAAGAGTCAGGCACTACTGAACGATTAACACTTACTTATTAACACTAATGACCTCTAAAACCTCTTTGCAAAACTCTAGATCATATGAAATTTCTCTCTCTGATGAGAAATATTTCATCTCCATGTAGACCCATTCATACTAAATTTTAACTCTGAATGATATAAGGAGAATATTCTTTTCTCTTATGGAGGTGGAGGTGAAGTCGCTCAGTCGTGTCCAACTCTTTGAGACCCTATGGACTGTAACCTACTAGACTTACTCTATCCATGGGATTCTCCAGGCAAGAATACTGGAGTGGATTGCCATTTCCTTCTCCAGGGGATCTTCCCAACCCAGGAATCGAACCCGGGTCTCCCTCATTGGAGGCAGACGCTTTAACCTCTGGAGCCACCAGAGAAGCTTGGAGTCAGTCTTCAATCATATGTCTTCTCTACACTAATTGGCCCTAATTATTTCAACCATCCCTGTTCAGAAAGGTTTTAAGATATTTTACTGTCCCATGTGCTCTCTTAATCACTACAGTTTTCCCAATGTTTCTTTCAATGGGTGAAGCATAACCCAGAATACCATAACTCAAATAAGGAACAGGGAAAAGACAAACCTTCCCTCTCCTTCATACTAGGTCCTTTCAAATCAAGGTGACAGTTTCTTGAACCTGATCACTTCTCAGATGTTGATACTTACTTGGCCACAACTCCAACTAAAAACGCTGCACAGTTTTCAAGATATTCCTGCCATGTTCTTCTCATTCTCTCAAATTATTGTTATTTGTTCATGACTGTATAACTTTAATTCTATTTATCTTTATTTGATAAATATTCCTTTTTATATTTACTTTTTCTTACAAAAATTGTTTTGGAGTATCTGCTATATGATAGTCACTGTGTTACTCAGTGGGAATATACCTCTGAACTAGATACCAGACCAAACCACTTTTTTGAGTTTATAATCTAAAGGCAACAACAAGTGACTGTGAGTCCTCTAACTAAAGGAGTAACTAAGGGAGCTATTGGAGTATATAGGAGGCAGATAAGGGAGGTATTTCTGGAATAAGTGGCACCTGAATTTAAAAGTTAGCAATATGAAGCCTGGAATGAGGAACAGTTCAGAGAACTTTCTTATCAAATATCCAGATATGAAGATGAGTATGGTGTTACTAAGACTGAGAGATCAGTGGGTAGAGTTTATATGTAAGCTAAGAGGAAGATACTACTAGGAGATGACTCTAGAAATATAGTTTACTTCAGTTCAGTTGCTCAGTCATGTGCAACTCTTTGTGACTCCATGGACTGCAGCACGCCAGATCTCCCTGTCTATCACCAACTCCTGGAGCTTGTTCAAACTAATGTCCACTGAGTTGGGGATGCTATCCAACCATAGGTTCCAAATCCTGAAAAATTTTGCACTGTAATCTGGAAGAAATTGGTAGCCATAAAAGGATTTGACGGAAGGAAGTGATATGATCATTTTCATATTTTAAAAAGATTACGTTGGCTACCGTGTTAAAAATGAACCCAAATCAATGAAATAAGATAGGAAATTATTGCAGCTTTCTAGGCAGACGATAATGGGAGCTTAAACTAGGGAACTGGTAGAGGGTAGGCTTAAAGGACATTAGAGATATAAGGACATATGTTATCAGGGTGTATATTACATATTGAATGACCTTTGGCTGCTAGAATTGATAGTTTTAGATACCTGTGTATTGGTAGATTGACAAGTGAAGTTGCTCAGTCGTGTCCAACTCTTTGGGACCCCCATGGGCTGTAGCCTACCAGGCTCCTCCATCTATGGGATTCCCCAGGCAAGAATACTAGAGTGGGTTGCCATTTCCTTCTCTAGGGAGATCTTCCAGACCCAGGGACTGATCTCGAGTCTCCCGCATGGTAGGCAGACACTTTACCGTCTGAGCCACCAGGGTAGATTGACAGAGTATAGGTAAATTCAGGATAACAGCTAGCTCTCATCTTGAAGAAGTGTATTGGTTGTATTATCTATTGAAAGAACTGGTTTAGAAACCAATAAGAACAAGGGATTAGTTTGGACATGTTGTATTTGGATTTCTATGGGTCATTCAAATGTGGATGTTCAATAAGCACATACATATTTGGGTTTGGAGCATAATTACCTAACCTGGGAGATATATATATATAATCTGTGGGTCAGTATACATGCGCAAATTGGATTAAGAGACTGACTCATGAAGGAGAACTGTAGAAGAAGAAAAAAAATAAGCTCTGGGTGGGATGCAGGTAAACTCTACCACCTTGAAAAGATGTGGGAAAAAATGGGAAACCCAAAAGGAGGATGAAAGGCATGGTCATAGAGATAGTGTTTAAAAGAAAAAAAAAAAAAAGCAAAATGTGTTATCACGGAAGCCAAAGGAAGAGAGTGCTTCAAAAGAAGTCAAGACTGTCAAATGGGGCAGCACACTTGTGTCCATTACATTTAAAAAGAGGAATTCTTTAGAGCTCATGATGACAGTAGCTTCAGTGGAGTGGCAAGAAAATAAGCACTGGGTTAAAGAGCAGAGGGAGTGATGAAGAAGAATAACAGGATAATATGATACAATATATGATAGTGGATTATAGGCAACAGGCAGCAAAAAGAAGGTGAGATACAGGATAGTAGCAAAAATAGGATTTCTTTTAGGATAAAAAGATGACAGCAAATTTAAATGACAATGAGGGAAAGCCTATGGTAGATAAAGGAGTTAGAATTTAAAATAAGGTGCCTGTGAAAGCAAGGATCTTCTCTGACGCTTCTGAAAATAGTGATGTAGATTTTGCTTAAAACATTCCAGTGACTACATTGTCATCACTTCCATATTTTTGGACAGATCTTTTTGTTTTGTTTTGAGTTTTTTCTGTTTTTAACATTAAAATAGTTTTAACCTGGTTCAATGTTGCAGATATGTGAGACCAATAAGTCTAGTGACCTAATGTACAGTCAAGACCATATTAATATGTGCCAAAAGTTAGGTCAGATGCTCTCACCACACATGAAAGGTAAGGTGAAGAGAATAGATGAATATGTCAGTCATCTTGACTATAATAATCATTTCACTGTGTATACGTACATCAAATCATTATGTTGTACACTTCAGTTCAGTTCAGTCATTCAGTCATGTCTGACTCTGCGACCCCATGAATCGCAACGCGCCAGGCTTCGCTGTTCCTCACCAACTCCCGGAGTTCACTCAGACTCATGTCCATCGAGTCGGTGATGCCATCCAGCCATCTCATCCTCTGTCGTCCCCTTCTCCTCCTGCCTCCAATCCCTCCCAGCATCAGAGTCTTTTCCAATGAGTCATTCTTCACATGAGGTGGCCAAAGTACTGGAGTTTCAGCTTTAGCATCAGTCCTTCCAAACAACACCCAGGACTGATTTCCTTTAGGATGGACTAGCTGGATCTATTTGCAGTCCAAGGGACTCTCAAGAGTCTTCTCCAACACCACAGTTCAAAAGCATCCATTCTTTGGCTCTCAGCTTTCTTCACATTCCAACCCTCACATCCATACATGACCACTGGAAAAACCATAGCCTTGACTGGATGGACCTTTGTTGGCAAAGTAATGTCTCTGCTTTTGAATATGCTATCTAGGTTGGTCATAACTTTTCTTCCAAGGAGTAAGTGTCTTTTAATTTCATGACTGCAGTCACCATCTGCAGTGATTTTGGAACCCCCAAAATAAAGTCTGACACTGTTTCCACTGTTTCCCCATCTATTTCCCATTAAGTGATGGGACCAGATGCCATGATCTTCATTTTCTGAATGCTGAGCTTTAACCCAACTTTTTCACTCTCCTCTTTCACTTTCATCAAGAGGCTTTTAGTTCCTCTTCACTTTCTGCCATAAGGGTGGTGTCATCTGCATATCTGAGATTATTGGTATTTCTCCTGGCAATCTTGCCTCCAGCTTGTGCTTCTTCCAGCCCACCATGTCTCATGATGTACTCTGCATAGAAGTTAAATAAGCAGGGTGACAATGTACAGCCTTGACGTACTCCTTTTCCTATTTGGAACCAGTCTGTTGTTCCATGTCCAGTTCTAACTGTTGCTTCCTGACCTGCATATAGGTTTCTCAAGAGGCAGGTCAGGTGGTCTCATATTCCCATCTCTTTCAGAATTTTCCACAGTGTATTGGGATCCACACAGTCAAAGGCTTTGGCATAGTCAATAAAGCAGAAATAAATGTTTTTCTGGAACTCTCTTGCTTTTTCCATGATCCAAGAGATGGGAAATTTGATCTCTGGTTCTTTGGCCTTTTCTAAATCCAGCTTGAACATCAGGAAGTTCACGGTTCACGTATTGCTGAAGCCTGGCTTGGAGAATTTTGAGCATGACTTTA
Organism: Nanger dama; assembly: GCA_917880005.1. NCBI lineage: Eukaryota > Metazoa > Chordata > Mammalia > Artiodactyla > Bovidae > Nanger > Nanger dama. Next base: position 4,906,356 of record CAKJTW010000040.1, read on the forward strand.
CTAGCATGTGAGATGAGTCCAATTGTGTGGTAGTTTGAGCATTCTTTGGCATTGCCTTTCTTTGGGATTGGAATGAAAACTGACCTTTTCCAGTCTTGTGGCCACTGCTGAGTTTTCCAAATTTGCTGGCATATTGAGTGCAGCACTTTCACAGCATCATCTTTCAGGATTTGAAATAGCTCAACTGGAATGCTATCACCCCCACTAGCTTTGTTCATAGTGATGCTTTCTAAAGTCCACTTGACTTCACATTCCAGGATGTTTGGCTCTAGGTGACTGATCATACCATCATGATTATCTGGGTCATGAAGCTCTTTTTTGTACAGTTTTTCTGTGTATTCTTGCCACCTCTTCTTAATATCTTCTGCTTCTGTTAGGTCCATACCATTTCTGTCCTTTATCAAGCCTGTCTTTGCATGAAATGTTCCCTTGGTATCTCTAATTTTCTTGAAGAGATCTCTGGTCTTTTCCATTCTGTTGTTTTCCTCTATTTCTTTGCATTGATTGCTGAGGACACTTATATAAGTACAATTTCAAAAAATATCAAACCTGACAAAATACTCCTTTTAGGATCAAAATATTCCAGTTAATGGTTTTGTTAAAAAAATAATGCCTAAATTAGGAAACTGCGTCTTTCTCTAGTCATTTATTCATTATACCAATATTCACAAATATTGACTAAATATTAGAGACACTGAGCCAAGTGCTAGAAATGGAAGAATAAGGCATAATCCAAGCATTCACAAAGAGAAAAGCATATACTGAAAAGAAACATGATTAATATCTCTATTTAGTGCTCATTTAGCCTTCTGGTACCTCATCAAATGAAGTTCATTCACTTTAAAAATGGAAGTTTTTCAACATTTGAAGACATTTATTAATATTATGCTACCATTTGATTCCTCTGGCAATTATGTAAAATTTTAAGATATTCAATGTGGAAAGCAAACCTTTCATCATCTAAGTAGGGTTTTGTATAGTGAGCTGTTAAAAATGTGAACAACAAATATAGAAAGTAATACTCCTAGTCATAATGAAATATGAACAGATAGTTAATCTAGACACAATTGATCCTGTATCATTAAAATGGCATTAGAGTTTTTGGCAACTGATTCTTGATCTTGGCAAATAATGAGAAATTATTCACCGAGTTTTGGATTTAATGCACAATTTTGAAGCCTGTGCTCTCTAATCTTGTTTATACTCAGTTTATACTGGCAATGAAAATACATGACTTCTCACCTATTTTTAATATATTTCATTTTAGTTTATATCATTGTTACAAACTATGTTAATCTCAAATATTTTCATTCTATTTTCAAATGCACTGCTAGCCACTCCTTTTTCAGAAAACTTATTTTGATATCAATTAAAGTGACCTATTAAGACATCAAATAACACAGAACTAAATATAAATTTGAAAACTATTTAACCTGATGTCAATAGATAATTTAATGTTCTTTAGGTTCTTTGGGCTTTATTATTCAGAAAGTAGTCTAAAGGAACTCATCTAAAGTTGCATTTTTCACCAATTATACTAATGACTACTATGAGAAAATTTTAAAATTTATCTGATAGAAATTCCAGAAATCTGAGTCTTAGAGGAAATATGTCAACCACAGGGAAAAAAAAATCCATCATTTTTTAGTCAAAGGTTAATTTAATGGTATAAGGAGGTCAGTGGGTCATAGAACTTCAATTACCTTAACCAAAGAAACCAAAACCAAAACTAAAGCAATGGAAACAAAAACATAAAACCCAACAACACAGCAAAACAAAAATACAAACAATTTTCTCCAGGCATATCAAGACTTGTCCTGTGCAAACAGTGATTTTCCTGTCTTTGCTTTGAAGTTTTAAATGTCAGCCAACAACTTTCTTGGTTTCTTTGTCTGGCACCAATTCTCTTTGGCTATTTCTAAAACCTTATGGAGATTCTTTGCTTCTTCATACTACATATAATTAGGAGTTGTATAGCTAAAAATATTGTTTCTGAATACATTTTTAAAGTAGCCATATCTCTCTCTACATTTTAGTCTTATTTCTAATATGATAGACAATATTGTTTATCTTGGTATCTAATTTTAAATAACTATGGCAGAATTCTTTTTAAATTACATGCTAGTTTTTATTAAGGAAGTAGACATATTTAATATTGTAGAAAATATGAAAACAGTGAAAATACAAAGATGAAAATAATGTAATTTTTAATAATTGCTAACATTTTAGTAAAACACTAAGGATGTTTTAAATACTATTTACAAGGTATGCTTACAAAATATGGGTAATATATTACAAATTTAATTTTTCCACTTAAAAATATAACTTTTTTTTATGGTTGCTTAAATTTTTCCTACAGAATGATATTGAGGATAATATAATTTAATCAAGTGGATATACTATATTTAACCCACATGCTGATTTATAGTAAAGGGGCTTCCCTGGTGGCTCAGATGGTAAAGCGTCTGCCTGCAATGTGGGAGACTTGGGTTCAATTCCTGGTCGGGAAGATCCCCTGGAGAGGCTTATTTATAGATTTTGTTTATCTTTTTACTAAACATTATCTTTCTCGAAACATTATGTAATAAATCTTTATATGTGTCTCTGATTATTCCACAAGACATCTTTCTAGAGGTAGAATAACCAGGTCAAAAATCTGCATTTGTAATGCTCTTGATATGTGTTTCCAAATAGCTCTACAAAGTTACCATAAACGATAAGGCTTTTTAACAATAATATTGATATTTACTTCACTTATTTTCTTATGTATCTATTCATCCCTCTATCCTTCCATTGAATCCATTTTATTTTTAAGTATTTCAAAGTAAATTACAGATATCAGTACACATTCCCCTAAATTAATCAGCATACAGAATTGGTGTTCAATGTCTGTATACAGTTTTTTTCTTTTAATATAAAAATGCCCATATCTAGGGTGCTTTTGGTGAGTTTTGACCAATACATATGTTTATGTAGAGAACATTAAAATGTTCTGCCCTCCTATGTTTTGATTGATCTTTTTTCATTTGTTCTTTTCCTTATCTCCACATGTAACAAGTCTGACCAAGTCTATCTCAAATTGGCTTTCACTTTTTCTACATTTTTTCCTCAAATCGGTGTTCATTTTTTCTGCACTTGCCAGACTTCAACAAAAGCGTTCCAAATAACTTATTTCTGAACATGCTCTCCTCAGTCCATTTTTCATTTGGCAGGCTGAAAGATTTTTCACAGACATAAATTGAGTTTTATCACTCTCCTGCTTTCTTCCGGTGATTTCCATTCCCCTCGTGACCTATTCACAGCTCCTCTCCACCTGCATCCCAAATCTAGCTCCCACTTGGTCTCTGCGCTTTAGCCACACTGGTCTAAAGTACTTTCAGTACTTTCTCTTTCATGGACTTTCTACACCTGTTTATTATCTCCCTTCCTAGAACACTGTAGCTCCCTTTCCTTGTTAAACTGACTATTGTCTTTATCCATCCTTTTCAATGAAGTCATCCCTGACAACTTACTGCATCCTCCCCACTCCTCCGCCTCCATCAGTGACCCCTGTGTTCTGTCCTTCAAGCACTCATTGTCATGCACAATTAGAAAATGACCTTTCTTATTTCCCGTGCTTTTCACTCACTAGGCTGTGCACTCTACAAAAAGGGAATGCAGGTTTGTGTACCACTTTCTCATATTCTTCTCACATCTTGTGGGTGCTTGATGCACTCACAGCACATTGTGTAACAAATGAACAAACCAACAAATTCTTAAGTTTTGCCTTCTCCGCAAAGGACATGCTAAGGAAATCTCTAGTGAATTTTCTTTCACATTTATATATATGTACATATATATTCACACACACACACACGCACACACACACACTCCTATATGAAAATTGAAAATGTTAGTTGCTCAGTCATTTCTGACTCTTTGCAACCCCATGGGCCATAGCTGTCCAGGGAATTCTCCAGGCAAGAATACTGAAGTGGGTTGCCATTTCCTTCTCCAGGGTACCTTCCCAACCCAGGGACTGAAGCCAGATCTCCCGCATTGCAGGCAGATTCTTTACATCTGAGGCACCAGGGAAGACAGTGTATTCTAAATATGACTGAAAATGTACAAATGCTTCATGAGATATATGATAAAGGAGAATAATATTCTAATTTGGAGCTTATGGAAGGAGTAGTCAGTCATGATCTCCTCTTAGTAATGCGATTTTTTTTCCCAGTTACACTTTTAAGAATCTTTCTGCATTAGTCTCTGTTTTTTCCCTTTTATCTGAAATCCTATAGCTTTAACAAACCTTAGCACACAAAATTAGCACCCCACTATTACTTAATCAACACTTTACAAGTTAAAAGAAAGCAACAGGATACATGATTATGAAAAATTCATCATGAAACAGAAACTGCTTATGGGGAATGTGTTAAGTTTTCTTCCTGCTTCAAATCAACAGGTCAAAAATCATACCACAGCTTGAGAATCTCATTAATTTTTTGTGACATGTGGATACAAATATTAGTAATTACTGATGAAGTTGTAACTATTTTCACACAAAAAGTTCTTTCCAATAACCTTTCTTGTAAACTCTGACCATATGATTGTTTACATATATTGAGATTTCAATCATGTCATTGTGAATTACATCCCCATGCCTAATATTCAGGCTTCCCAGGTGGTGCTAGTAGTAAAGAACCTGCCTGCCAGTGCCGGAGACATGAGATACAGGTTCGATCCCTGGGTCAGGAAGATCCCCTGGAGGGAGAGCATGGCAGACCACTCTAGTATTCTTGCCTGGAGAATCCCATGGACAGAGGAATCTGGTATGCTACAGTCCAAAGGGCTACAAAGAGTCAAACATAACCGAAGTGACTTAGCATGCATGCATGCACACCTAATATTCTGGCCACTGGAAAAGAAGGTGCAAGAAACGCTTACTTGCTGTGTGGCAGAGGTCAGTAAATGAGGATGGGATGATTTGGGAGAACGGCATTGAAACATGTATAATATCATATATGAAACAAATAGCCAGTCCAGGTTCGATGCATGATACTGGATGCTTGGGCCGGTACATTGAGACAACCCAGAGGGATGGTAAGGGGAGGGAAGAAGGAGGGGGGTTCAAGATGAGGAACACATGTATACCTGTGGCGGATTCATGTTGATGTATGGCAAAACAAATACAATATTGTAAAGTAATTAACCTCCCATTAAAATAAATAAACATATTAAAAAAAGAAGAAAATCCCTTTGCCTGTTCTATTCTGCTACAAATAAAAGAAGAAAGAGTGGGTTCTGATTTGTTTCCTTATCTTTTATTCTCTAATGTGAGCTTCAAAGTATTCTCATTTTCTAGCAACACAGCATGGTGGCAGGGGAATGGATGCAAAGCCAGCATTTAACAGCTTTATCATAACTCTATTTCTTGAGTTTCATTCAATTTGTGAAGAAATCCCATTCATCCTTCAGAGGAACTCACAATCTGTTTTAATGCCCTCAGAGGATGATATAATTAAGAAGATTTCAGATAAGAAAGACTCAGAATATAGTTCCAACTCCACTACTGAGAACTTTCTGACTTGGAAAATTATGGCTTTGCTAAATCTCAGCTTTTCTCATTTATAACAGAGTAAAATTAGTACTTAACTCTCAGATGTGGGTTCTGAATATTAAAAGATATGATGTGTGTACATTGCTTTCCAATTTACCTAAATGTTAGTTACTTGAGTTTGGATGAATTCCAGGAGTTGGTGATGGACAGGGAGGCCTGGCAAGCTGCACTTCATGAGGTTGCAAAGAGTCAGACATGACTGAGCGACTGAACTGACTGTAGTTACTATTATTTTTGGTGATATTGTTTTTATCCCCATTGCCTTGGACTCAGTGAGTTATAGGAACAAACTATATTCTTGCTAGGATCATACCAAATGTATAAAATTTCCTTGAATTAAAAATAGAAAAGAGTAGTTTGTATTTTTATGAAATTATTTTGCTTCTTGGTTAGACAATATTAAATAGCCATATAATATAGTAGCAAGTAATGTCATCTTATGTTGTTCTATGGTGAACAGCAGAAGATTAAAAAAAATAGAATTATTGATTGGCTACAGATACTGAATTTTCTAAATCTTGCTCAGCATTATGATATTCAGCTCTAATTTGACAACTAAAGTAAAATTCATAAAAACAAAGTTTTTGATGCTTCAGAGATCACCCAAGCCAGCTGTCTAATTTTACAGATGAGAAAACTGGTGGGTTAAGAAGTACAGACAACTTGGTATAAAATACATAAACTACAAGGATATACTGTACACAACATGGAATATAGCCAATATTTCATAGTGACTATAAATGGAGTATAACCTTTAAAAGTTGTAAATCACTATGTTATACAACTGAAGCTTATATAAAACTATAAGTGAACTACACCATAATTAAAGAAAAACTGATTGTTTATTAACCAAATAGATAAAGTTACTTGAGGAAGTCATATACTTGGTTAGTTAAAAAGACTAGACTTCAACTTGATGTCCTTATCTCACAATTAAGCACTAATAATCTTCACACCACTTGCTCTTTGGAAGAAAAGCTATGACAAACCTAGACAACATGTTATAAAGCAGAGATGTCACTTTGCCAAGAAAAGTCTGTATAGTCAAAACTATGATTTTTCCAGTAGTCATGTATGGATGTGACAGTTGGGCCATAAAGAAGGCTGAGCACCAAAGAACTGATGTTTTCGAATTGTGGTGCTGGAGAAGACTCTTAAGAGGCCCTTTGACAGCAAGGAGATCAAACCAGTCAATCCTAAAAGAAATCAACCCTGAATATTCATTGGAAGGACTGATGCTGAAGCTCCAATACTTCGGCCACTCGATGAGAAGAGCCAACTCACTGGAAAAGACCCTGATAGGAAAGACTGAGGGCAAGAAGAGAACTGGGTAACAGAGGATGAGATGGTAGATGGCATCACCAACTCAATGGACACAAGACTGAGCAAACTCCAGGAGACAGTGAAGGACAGGGAAGCGTGGCATGCTGCAGAGAGCTGGATATGATTAGTGACTGAAAAACAAAACCTTCAAGCCAACCACTGCTATAGTCTCTCAGTTTGGAAGCCATCTTTAAACTTTCTGCTATTCCTTATATATAACTGAGCACCAACCCTGTTGGTTATTTCTTTGAAATGTCTATCAGGTTGGTGTATCCCTCTCTGTTCATACCTGAATTGCTACAAAAGCCTCCTTGCTGGTTTATTTTTCTGTTGTTTTCCTCCACCTTAAATTTATACTAACTGTAGTTACCAATCTCTCTATAACGTAACTTCCATCATGTCTCTCCAGTGTTCAAGAATTTCCAAAACCTTTACACCAGTTATCTTAACAAGTGTAAAGTTCTCTGCCCAAATTTGCATGTCTCTAGAACATGGCACTTCCCAGCCAGTCTTATTTCTGACATTGTTCATGCAGACAGAAATGTTGCATTCAGACATGCTAGTTTTCTTGCTGTTGTCTATATATACCATCTACATTTTTGTTCCTGAGTCTATTTGCTCTATTACTATAAACTGTGCCTCTATCCCCATCCCATTCAGTTTATCTAAATCTTTCTCATCCTTCAAGTCTCAGCTACATTTTTTCAACTGAAGATGTTTCTGACTGTAACACACAGGTTTCTTAATTCTCTGACTGTTTATTTCTTGCATATTGGCTGCATACATCTAAGTTCTTTGTCTTTCTATTATTTTTATTAGTATTATGCCCATTAACAGTGAAACTGAAGGTTTGATAGCCATCTACCATCTCATCCTCTGTTACCCAATTCTCTTCTTGCCCTCAGTCTTTCCTATTAGGGTCTTTTCCAGTGAGCTGGCTCTTCTCATCGAGTGGCCGAAGTATTGAGCTTCAGCATCAGTCCTTCCAATGAATATCCAGGGTTGATTTCTTTTAGGATTGACTGGTTTGATCTCCTTGCTGTCAAAGGGCCTCTTAAGAGTCAATTTTGAAACAACTTTATGGTTAGATAGTAATATCTAATTCAGAAAATGTTCAAGACCTTTCCCTCCCTCATATGTCCCAATTCAGAGAGAGAAATGAAAGCTTCCTCTAGACAACACATCTCTGGGTGTGAATTCTTCAAACTGGGATTTGGTGTCATCTTCATGATCAATACTCGGTGGTCATTAACAATCATATGCCTTTGAGATTCTCCATTTTTTTTCTCTTCTCTCATTTCCCTTCATGGTTTTTGAGTAACTTGAATCTATCTGCTTGACCTAAAAAGTGCCATTTTTTCTCAGCTTCTGGGTCAGTTGTGAATTAATTACTTCCACCTTGCTTCTCCTGAGACAGGTCTGAGATTGGAGGTATGAAGGCACTTGGATTTTGTGCATAAAGAATATAAGAAAAACAAACCTTCATACTACTACTCTTTATGTGGCTCCTGGCTCTTATTCTAAAATAGTATCTTTCCCTCCCTCTATCTGAAATACCACTGTCTCATATTCCCAAGTGTACGTCTCGACTCAGAGCAAGGGGATGAGCATGTGCCAGACTGAAAGAAGGAAAGGAAGAGAGAAGAAAACCATCAGACTCCTCACATGCTAGAGTGTTTTCTCTTTTCAACTCAGCTGTAAGCTCCTTGAATGCAAACACTTTCCTCTGAAGTATTTTGCCTAATGTACTGCGTTACATGGTAGAATTTCAATAAACACTTTGTGATTGAAAACTGTTATCATGACTCTTTCTTAAGAAATGAACAATGATATATCATCCATAAGAAGTTGATTTTTTTCATAGAAAATTTATGATTAAACACACACAGACACAGAGTCAGTATAAAATAATAGATCATGCAAGCCCTGGCCCGTATAGTATAAGGGAAAAGTTTTAAGAACTCTTTCAGGGCTTAAAATGCCTTACCAATATTTCTTTTCTGTTTGTACTCTCACTTCCCACATTTATGGCTCTGATTTTATTGTGGATTAAGATAATGGAAAAAATCTTGAGAATTTCATTAAGTATTATATCTTGGAGAGAAAAACATGTCCACATGTGCACAGAAATTATATAGTTCAAAAATAACATCTAGTTGTCACTTACAATGGTCATGTTTATAGCCTGGCAAATACCATGGAACTAGTTAGAGCTGAGGTGGTGCCTGGAGCATGCTAAATTAACTTAGTCCCTTTCTTAATTGAAATGTTGTCTCTGTTTATGGGTTGCAACCTCTTACTTGCCTTTGTGATTCAGATTCTCCAGTTGCTAAGAGATTTTTCTAAATGTTTCATTTATCTCTGAGTTAGAGCATTTTGCTGTGGCTGCAAAGTACCCAGAGTATCTAGAATATCCATCTTTGATATTTTATTTAATTATATCTCTGGAACTAAGCAGCAATAAATTGAGACATCTCCTACCTTAGAGCCAGTGCCAAGTTCAGGGGATCAGCATAAACGCAGCTTAGAAGATAGGCTAAACACAGTATTGCCAACCGCTCATGGTCTGCCTTGTTCTTGCAGGTCTAAGCTGGGCTGCACTTGATGGTCAGCAGCAGAGACACTCTGAGTAGAAAATGCCTGTGATTCTTAGTAATAATTTAAAAACTTACGAAGTACCACCAAGAGTTTAATATTTACTTCAGTTAATCCTCACAATAATCACTCAGGCAAGTGCTATTATTATGTCCACTTTACAGGTAAGGAAATGAATGAAGCTTTGCCCAAAGTTATTGAAAGTGAAAGTGAAGTCGCTCAGTCCTGTTCCACGCTTTGCAACCCCGTGGACTGTAGCCCACCAGGCTCCTCCGTCCATGGGATTCTCCAGGCAAGAATACTGGAGTGGGTTGCCATTTCTTTCTCCAGAGGATCTTCCAGACCCAGGGATCGAGCCCAGGTCTCCTGCATTGCAGGCAGATGCTTTAACCTCTGAGTCACCAGGGAACCCCTAAGCCATTAAACACTGGTAATAGAACTTGATTTCTGAAGTGTCTGGCTCCAGAATTCCTGCTCCTCATCCTTCTTCTCTGCTCTCTCCATCTGCATGGGAAGGAGATCTGGCTCATTGCTTTTCCAGAAGAGGGAAAGGAGAGACACCTGGCATTGCCTGAGCTTGGCTGCATTACCCTTTATTTGCTGTTGCTGTTGTTTAGGCACTCAGTCATGTCTGACTCTTGCGGCCTCATGGACTGTAGCCTGCCAGGCTTCTCTGTTCATGGGATTCTCCAGGCAAGAATGCTGGATTGGGTTGCCATTTCCTCCTCCAGGGGATCTTCTTCTCGACCCAGACATCAAACCTGCATTTCCTGCATTGACAGGGGCATTCTTAATCATTGAGCCACCAGGGAAGCCCCTCACCGTGCATTATTTTTTCTCTAAAAGGAAATATTTGAAGATAAAAGATTTTTCCCTTTGTCATGTTGTATTCTGAACATAACTTTTAAAATTCAAATTACATTTATGAATACTTTCTTGGATAATGATCAGAATCTTTATTATTTTTATTGTTATTTTTAATAATATCACACTTCTGATTTCCCAAACTCAAGTTTAATCTAGTTTCTCACTATTAGTACTGCTAATGTCTCCTTTTGTTGTTGTACAGTACAAATCTAAAATAATTTTTTGTTTCCAAGTATGCAAAGGAACTCTATTTTGAAACATCTGAATTTGGGAAAAACAAAAGGAAATAAACATCTTAAGAGAAATTTAAGTTTACCTTAGCTTAATTTTCCAAGGAACTTACATATATTTTATATCTAAGGTTTAATTAGATTTCATTACTTTTTAGATTTGTTTTTCATTTTGTTACTAAATGTGAAAGAAAAGCTGAAGATGTAATTAAATTTTATTATCTCAGAGATATAATCCATAACTTGAGGGTGAATAGTCTACAGTTAAAAAAAGAAAACCAAATCTCATTAGATGCACAAATGAATAAAAAGAATGTTTTCATTACTGCAAAAAGATGCATGAATTCAGAGGGAAAATCCTTAATTAAATTTTACTTTAATTTTTCCAAATTTCCAAATCTGAGAAAATGGAATATTTGGCTTGACCCTATTATAGCATACCCAAACAACCTCAACCTTTATGTCTTTGTCACTTTTATTTTTGTATATTCTTTGTGACTCTCCTTTACAAGTCCTGGTAAACTTCTTAGGATTAGCCAGAGAACAGGGAACAGCCTTGAAGTGGTAGGTAAGTCTTTTATTTCATAAACAAATTCTTGGCAAATAGATGTGTATATTCGTATGGTGACCAGTTTCCATTAGGCTGAAATGGCAACCTCTGCAAGACTGAGATGGATGGAGTGGCTTGAAGAGGTATGCTGATACTTTCTGGAAGGTTTTGACTCACTTCTGTGCAGAGAATATGCGTTTATCATTTCCGAACTTTTCCCATATCCTATTTTATCTTGCCTCTCCCTTTCAACTTTCTGGCCTACCACATACTGGCTTCTCTGATAAAAGGACCTATGGAGAGGGTGAGACTTTCAGCTGTGAGCTTGCTTAACTACAGATCGCACTAAAAAGATCTCCAAGGACAGTTGAAACTTCAATAAGGCACCATTACAGAAAATCAGTCTACATCTTCTGGCTGCTTCATTCTGTTGTTGACCCTCACTGCCGGGCTAGTTCCTTTCCTTAGGTTCTGGCTCAGGCCTTGGTTGTGACTATAGAATTCATGGTTAAAAGCTGAGCCAAATGTTAGAGTTAGAAGGAATTCAATTCCTTTCGAAGTTCTACTGCAGTCTATATCTAAAACCTCCACTGTTATGGTAAGATCTATGGTCGCAAATGTTCAGAACACTAAGATCATGGCATCCAGTCCAATCACTTAATGGCAAATAGATGGGGAAACAATGGAAACAGTGAGAGACTTTATATTTTGGGGCTCCAAAATCACTGCAGATGGCGACTGCACCCAAGACATTAAAAGACACTTGATTCTTGGAAGAAAAGCTATTATCAACCTAGACAGCATACTAAAAAGCAGAGACATTGCTTTACTAACAAAGGTCCATCTAGTTAAAGCTACAGTTTTTCCAGTAGTCAAGTATGGATGTGAGAGCTGGACTATAAAGAAAGCTGAGCACCGAAGATTTGATGCTCTTGAACTGTGGTGTTGGAGAAGACTCTTGAGAGTCCCTTGGACTGCAAGGAGATCCAACCAGTCTATCTAAAGGAAATCAGTCCTGAATATTCATTGGAAGGACTGATCCTGAAGCTGAAACTCCAATACTTTGGCCACCTGATGTGAAGAACTGACACTAGAAAAAGACCCTGATGCTGGGAAAGATTGAAGGCAGGAAGATAAGGAGATGACAGAGAATGAGATGGTTGGATGGCATCACTGACTCAATGGACCTGAGTTTGAGTAAGCTGTGGGAGTTGGTGATGGCAGGGAAGCCTGGCGTGCTGCAGTTCACGGGGTCACAAAGAGCTGAATGCAAGGAGATCAGCCCTGGGATTTCTTTGGAAGGAATGATGCTAAAGCTGAAACTCCAGTACTTTGGCCACCTCATGAGAAGACTTGACTCATTGGAAAAGACTCTGATGCTAGGAGGGATTGGGGGCAGGAGGAAAAGGGGACAACAGAGGATGAGATGGCTGGATGGCATTACTGACTCAATGGACGTGAGTTTGAGTGAACTCTGGGAGATGGTGATGGACAGGGGAGGCCCGGCGTGCTGCGATTCATGGGATTGCAAAGAGTTGGACACGACTGAGCAACTGAACTGACTGACTGACTGAGTAACTGAACTGAACTGAACTGATAGTCACAGAACACTAGGTCAAAGTTTCTAAAGGTAGAAAGGTATGTTGTCTTATTGTACTTTTTTTTTTTTCCTTTTCTGGAACATCTTTCTTCATTGGTCATCAACATTAAATATTTTGTTGGCCAAGAATTTCATTTGAGTTTTTCCATAAAATCCTATGGGAAACTTGAAGGAACATTTTGGTCAATCCAATACTTCATGTAACTTTAAGACCTAACCCAACCACATAATTATAAGGAATAAGATATGAAACCTCTGCAAATATCAAAATGTAGGCCAAATTTTATTTCAAAATAGCACTTTAGAACTGATTTTTAATATTTTGTCATATGCCCAAACCATTCATGAGGGAGGGATTAAGAAGTTTTAAGTTTTTATAGGATTTGATATTTTTCACTAAACCCTTTTCTACAATGTAGCACTTATTTTCTAACATCATTTTTGAAGTGAAGTTGCTCAGTTGTGTCCAACCCTTTGGCACCCCATGGACTGCAGCCTACCAGGCTCCTCCATCCATGGGATTTTCTAGGCAAGAGTACTGGAGTGGGTTTCCATTTCCTTCTCCAGGGGATCTTCCTGACCCAAGGATTGAACCCAGGTCTCCCGCATTGCAGGCAGACGCTTCACCGTCTGAAGCACCAGGAACAAACTAATAGGAGACGAGTGACTTTTATTTAAAGCTATTACTTTTCCAGCTGCACTTCTTTGATATGAGATTTATCATGTATTGATATAATAGGTAAGTCTTACCTGCATGCTGGAGAAGGAAATGGCAACCCACTCCAGTATTCTTGCTGATAGAATCCTGTGGACAGTGGAGCCTGGTGGACTGCTGTCTGTAGGGTCGCACAGAGTCAGACACAACTGAAGCGACTTAGCATGCATGCATGCACCTGCATGCACCACCTCAAAGTCATAGTGTAGTAGATAAAAATTTATATAAAGTGTTTCTCTCCTCCAAGGTAAGTGTGCTTGTGGCCAGTTCTATAATAGAACAATTTATTAATTGCTGAAGAACAAGACATCATCCAAAGGAGTTAAGCTAAAGAAATTTCCTTTTTAGACTTAACAGTTTGTTTATTTATGGAAATGAAAGTTCTTCACTAAAATTAATTATTGTGTTTTTAAGTGTGTGTGTGTATACAAAATTTTGCATATAATTTATATCTCCTATCTGTCAACCTGGCAAAACAGTCAGGTTTGAGAATTACATTTTATTTGGTGATCATCAGGATTTCAGGCCTGGCAGAGAGCATTTCAAGTAACTCTGAGAACTTCTTTGAGGAAATGGGGCGGGGAGGAGTCAGGTTACTCAGAAGTTTACAGCCAAGGGGCAGGTATTCTGAACATCAAAAGATGATTGTTAATTAATTAAAGAAAACCAGATATCTCAAGGAATTTCGTGCTCTTCTATGTATGGGAAGATGCAAGTGTCTGGGCTCACTGAAATCAGTCCTTTTATATGCATCTCAGCTATGTGGGGCCAGCATCTTGGTTCTTGATTATTCACACCCTTAGTTCCTCGCTCACAATGGCAGCCAGCAGCTGAGAGTTCATGGCTTGCGGGCATTTTCTCCCTTTTGGGTGCCCCTGGGGCTCAGAATTTCACATGGAGGACCAAAATCACTGATGATTATAACATCCTTGTTTACTGACATGGCAGGAAATACCCCATTTCACATATCTTAGATGGCTAATTAAACACTTCTAAATATTTCCATTAAATATATAAATATAGAAATTTTATATTAAAATCCATTCATAAATGCTTATGTCAAATCCAATTTACTTGAATGTCTACTACTTTGAACCAGCACAATACCCTTAGCACTTGAAATTTATCTGTGAAGAAAATTATAAGACTTCTGCCCCATGGAACGTATATTTTGGTGGACAGAAAATATCAATAAGAAATAAACATAAATATTTGAGTCAGTTCTAATGAGGTGGATGAAACTGGAGCCTATTATATAGAGTGAAATCAGAAAGAAAAACACTAATACAGTATATTAATGCATATATATGGAATTTAGAAAGACGGTAATGATGACCCTATATGTGAGACAGCGAAAGAGACACAGATATAAAGAATAGACTTTTGGACTCTGTGGGAGAAGGTGAGGCTGGGATGGTTTGAGAGAATAGCACTGAAACACATATATTACCATATATGAGTTAAATGGCCTGTCCAAGTTCAATGCATGAAACAGGATAACAGGGCACTCAAAGCCAGTGCACTGGGACAACCCAGAGGGATGGGACAGGGTAACACGTGCATACCTGTGGCCGATTCATGTCAATGTATGGCAAAACCACCACCATATTGTAAAGTATTTAGAGTCCAATTAAAATAAATTAATTAAAAAAGAGAAACAAACATAATAAATAGATTAAATAATGTGTTAGAATATAATGTGTGCCATAAAGCTTGAGCAAGCTAATATGTTATGAATGCTAACGGAAAAGGGTATGTTGTAATTGGAATAAGGTAGTCAAGGAATGCCTTACTGAGAAAAGGGCATTCGTAAAAGACTTGAAGAAATGAGAGATTAGCCATGTGGATACACGCAGAACGTGGAAACACTGTTGTTGGGTTCTAGACCACTGCAATAAAGTGAATATTACAATACAGCAAGTCACACAGTGCTTTTGTTTCCCAGGACACATAAAAGTCATGTTCATATTATACAGTAGTCTATTAAGTATGCAATAGCATTAAGTGTAAAATAAACAATATACATACTCTAATTTTATAAAACATTATTACTAAAAGTGCTATCACCCGAGTTTTCAGCAAGTCATAAACTTTCTGCAACAGTAGCATCAAAGATTACTGATCACACATCATCATAACAAATGTAATAATAATAAAAAATGAAATATTTTGAGAATAACCAAAATGTGACCCAGAAACACAAAGTGAACAAGTGCTGGCAGAAAAAATGCTGCTGATAGACTCATGGTAGGGTTTCTACCTACCTTAATTTGTCAAAAAAAAATTAAACAAAACACAACACGGTATTGCACTGCAAAACGAAGGCAGATTGGTCTGGGCAGGCAAAGAGAAAAACGAACGCAGAATCCTAACATTAGAGTGTTCTTAGGGTGTCCAAGGGACAAAAAAGGAGGAAAGAGGGCTGGAGAGGAGTGAACAAAGTGGAAAGATAATAGGGTGACAGATAATTGGAGTTCAGCCCATACAGTGATGCGTAGGCCTTTATCATGTTGTTGGCTTTACTCTAAGTAAACTGGGGAGCCACTGATAAGACCTGAGCATCGGAATTCGATGATCTGACTTTATTGAAGAAATCACTTTCTAGTGAGGCTAGATCAGGTGGCAGGCAAGAGTCGAAAGCAGGGAGATCAGCTTGGGTAGGCAGGAATCCAAATGATGATGGCTCAGACAATGGTGGCAGCAATAAAGATGATCAGAAATGGGTTTAGATGGGCTTATGGGTAGTTGATCAGTGGGGAAGCTGAGCCTGTAGGTATGGATGGCAATTAGAGGGTAAATGAAATTTATTGGATTGCTTCAATTTTCTCAAGTAAGAAGTAAGATCAGCTGAGAATGAGAATCAGGGATGAGGTCTTGGGAGTTTCTAGAGAAATGAGAAGATGAAATAGTTATCAAACAGAATATGAGGCTGAAAAGACTGGGGAATATGAAAATGATTTCCTGAGAACCTTAAGGGCCCACTGTGACTTTCATGCTCATAAACATGAAGTAAAACAAGCTCGTCATGACTGTGTGTTTCTCCACAAGATGAAGCTAAACAGGGACTGTAAAAAGGTAAAGTGAGTTGGATTTAACCAGGCTTGTGGTTTGGCCACACATGTAAGGTAAAGGGAAAGAGTTATAAGCAAGAGACTAATTATGATTGATCATGGAACTTGAGCCTGCTAAAGAGAGCCAGAGAATATCAACTGAATGGAGAATGCTGAAAAAGTGATCATATCAATGGAACATGTTGAGGGGCTGGAAAGTTTGAGGGGATGAGTTGAAAATTTAGGAGGTGATCATGAGAGTGTGGATGCATGAAACTAGAATTACGATGTGTTTCTCCTACCGGCAATGGCTAGCTTAGAACGGGGTTTCCCAGGTGGAGCTAGTGGTAAAGAACACACCTGCCAATGTAAGACATGCAAGAGACATAGTTCGATCTCTGGGTCAGGAAGATCCCTGGAGGAGGGCATGGCAACCCACTCCAGTATTCTTACCTGGAGAATCCCATGGACAGAAGAGACTGGCTGGCTACAGTCCATGGGGTCTGACAGAGTCAGACATCACTCAGTGATTAAAATAAAAACAAAAGAAAGACTCACAGAAACATTAAAGAAGGAATACAGCGTTGATTCCTTTTCCTATTAGGAAAGGAAGGAAACAGCTTGCTTAAATGGCTTTTGCAAAAGGTGAACTTTCTTTTTCAAGCAGAATTGTGATAACCTGAACTGAATTAGGAAGTGGAGCCTCAAAATAGCTATTTAGCATTCAGGAGACAGATGTTTCCTTTTTTTTTTTTTTAATGCATAAACTAAAATACTTCGGCATCAGGAGACATTTTTCTCCTAGAGGAATTAGAATATTTCAGTTTTTACCAGTGAACTATTTCTATTTTAGCTTAGTTAAGTTCTAAAATTCATCATTTTAGGATCAATCACAGTTAAGGCATAGCATTATGAGTAAAAAATTTTCACTTCTGGGTTAGAAATTGTGTTTTAATACATCACTTGAGCCAGTACCTATATAGATACACACACACACACACACACACACACACACACACACACACTCTTACTTTCAAGAAAAATAAAACAACTTCCTAAGTTTTAGTGCAATAGTTGGGACTAAAGGGTAAATGCAGAATTAATAGCAAGAGAGAGAAATAGGAAGAGAATAAAGAAATCAGATACAGTAGCAAGTGTAGTTTGCCTACAGATTTTATAGGTACAGTGTTTCACCATTTTGTTATTAGAGATTAAGTGAAAATAAGTCACTAAAAACAAAGACAAGGTTGTAACTAGGGAGAATAAATATAGCACAACCTATTTTTCTTTTTAAATTCTAATTCTTTCACTGTATTCTATCTTCCCACCAACACATGAGACCACCAAATATTCCCTAATTAATCCATTTCTTGGGAAAGCATTTGTAAATTATTAAAGCAGAATTTCTCTTAGATTTTTTAAAAATTTATTATTTCTAATAATATATATTTCCTCCAATATTGTATAGTTCAATTGTATATTTTTAAATTTATGATCTAATTTACATATTACTTCAGGGCTTCCCTGGTAGCTCAGATGGTAAAGCGTCTGCCCGCAATGCAGGAGACCCGGGTTCGATTCCTGGGTCGGGAAGATCCCCTGGAGAAGGAAATGGCAATCCACTCCAGCGCTCTTGCCTGGAAAATCCCATGAACAGAGGAGCCTGATAGGCTACAGTCCATGGGGTCGCAAAGAGTCGGACATGACTGAGCGACTTCACTTCACTCACTTCACTTACATATTATTTAAATAACTTAGTTAAATAATATATTACTTAAACAAAAGCAGTGTAAGAATATAACACTTTAAAAATAGGAAAGTCCATATTAGACAGCTAATAATTTTAATACACACTTCAATGACTTCACTAGACTTGATCAGCCAGAAATTTGGATGAAGAGGGATCATAGTGTTTTATTTAACCCCTTGAACTCAAGAAGAAAAATATGTGATCAACTAATTTACTATGTTTATTTAAGTAATAAGTAATAATTCAGTGCTTACTAATAACAAACATTGTTTTAGAAACAATTAGATTAACTTAACCTTTGTAATGGCCCTATAAGATAAGGTCTAGTACGTTTCACCTCATTTAAAAGAAAAATCCTGAGGCACCTAAGGGTTAAGAAACTTACTCAAGATCATGAAGATGGCATGTTGGACATCCTTATTCCAGAAGCCATGATCTTGATCAGCGTGCTATGCTTCCTCTTGAAATAAGTTTAAAATGGGGTTTTAAGTGCTTTGAAAAATCTTGAAATACCTTAACTTTTACAAAGAACTTTGTACAATTATATCTACAAATATTTGATGGAGATGAGGTTAAGGTTTTATAATCCTGAGCCACAATCTGATCAGTTTTATAGAAAAATCTAGGACAAGATGTATAATCTCTAGTAAGAAAGATCTCACCTCAAGCAAGGAGAAAATAATCAATCCAATTTTATATTCCACCATAGTAAATAGAAGCCTAAACTATTTTGAAAGTACTGTTTTCTCAATTTTAACTTATTATTTAACTTATTTTAACTCAGAGAACGGGCAACTTCGAGACTGACCACCCACATGCAATTTTAGCAATTATATGCAGCAAGTCATTGACCAAAAGAGTTATCATGCAAGACATAGTTGAGAAATCAAACTTGACCACATAGAGGCCCAGGAAATATTCCAAAATCTCTTGCCAGAGGCAATAATGAACATTTATGTGTTCTGCATGGGAAAGAATTGTAAGGTCTTAAGGAAATGCTTTTACTATAATCTGACTTAGAGTGGATGAATTGATATCAGATACACAATATTAAGTAGCATAATAAGCATGAAAGGCATGAGAGTTTGAAAAGTTCAGAGAAGATTGATCCCTGTATAAGGTGAAAAAATGGTAGGAAGAAAAAGAGAAGGAAGGACAACTCTGTTGGAGCTACAAGATAAACATGAAAGTCTTCTTGCAAGTGTGGAGTCCAGGCTTCTGAATTAAAAAAAAGCGAAAACCTAATATTCTATGAGATAATACCTGAGAGAAAGATAGAAATTAAAAATAGAGTCATATTGTACTATACATTAATGAATACGTCATACAAGAGGGATACGTATAATCCACATGTCCAGAACCACCCCCATGTATATGAATCTCTCTTCATTCATATGAGTATAGAATTTCCAGTGAAGAAGCATGGGGAACTAAGAAAGATTCTGATAGTGATGGAGAGTATGGAGAGGAAAGTATGGAGAGAATGGAGAGATAACAGAGCCAGCCAAGAAGTGTACTGAGGTTGAGATGGTTAGAGACCCACCCACGTTCATGCGTTCTTTTTCACACAATATAGAGTTGTCACTGGCAAGCAGTTGCCCATCCATGAACTGTGTTTCTCAGTCTTTTTCTGTGACCATAGACTGCTGTATACCAAGAAAAATCAAGTGGAAATTATGCGTATTACTCTTAGGCATTCCATCAAAACCCCTGGCACTATATCCCTAGTTTCCTCGTCAAGGAGCTCTAATGTAGAAGGAATCTGAGTCCCTGAAGTACCACATAGAGAAGTTACTTGCCAATCAGACATGATCACAGTCAATTATCACTGGACTAGTTGCCAGTGAGGTATAAAATTCTCATATAATATGTTGAGACACTAAATTTGAGGGTTATTTATTACAGAAGTTAGTATTACCCTGACACACACACAGACACAAATCCACCAGGAATGAAAAACTAGGATGTGAGTGTAAGCAAATTGTTAGTTAACTAAAACTTCTGTCTGCTACTGTCTATTCCTTGTCTATAGATTTATGAATGACACTTTCCAAAAATAAGTGATTAAGGCTATAAAGGTTTTTAAGAGTTTCTGAACTTTTGAAAAGAAACAGAACAATGGCAAGGAATGATGAAAATGTCATTTTTATTTTTCGCTACATGTTAGTACTTTAACATAAAAGGAGAATGTAAGACATGAGATACACATGGGTGGCCAGTGAAAGACTGAAGCCCAAGGTGTTTCTTATTTATTTATTTTTTAATAGTTTATTCTACATTACAATACTGTATTTGGTGTTTCTTAAAACTTCAATCTCTGGAAGTAATTCATTGGCCCAAAGGAAGTTTTAAAGTAAATGCAAAGAGGAGAGAAGATGCTCAAATAAAATTCAAAAGCTAGTGACTATAGGGAAAATGTCATGACAAGAACAAATGGCTAACAATAAAAGAGGTGCCTGGAATTTCCAACAAAAACACTTTTAGGAAAAAACAACTAAGCAAAGAAACAAAAATAAATTAATACCAGTATGGTGTGTAGACTAAGTGTCTCCCCAAAGGTGTCCATGTTCTAACCCCCAGAACCTGTGAATATGTTAGTTACATAGAAAGAAAAATTAAAGTTGCTAATGGAATTAAAATTGCTAATCAACTGGCCTTAAAACAGATTATCCTGGAGTAGCCTGGATAATCAAGAGACCTTTAAATGTATATAAAGGAGGCAGAGGAGTGGAGTCAAAGAGAGAGGTGAAGACGCCACGCTGCTGGCTGCAAAGAATGCAGTGAAAGTGTTAGTCATTCAGTCGTGTCCACCTCTTTGTGACACATGAAGCCCATCAGGCTCCTCTGTCCATGGAATTTTCCAGGCAAGAATACTGGAATGGGTTGCCATTTCTTTTTCCAGGGTATCTTCCCAACCTAGGGATCAAACCCATGTCTCGTGCATTGCAGACAGATTCTTTACCATTTGAGCCATCAAGGAAACCAAAGATAGCACAAGAGACCCTAAACCAGGAAATACAAGTGGTTGAAGAAGCTGGAAAAACAGGGAAGGATGGATTCTCCTCTAAAGACTGCAGAAGGAATGCAGTCTTGATAAAACTTTGATTTTAGCCCAGTGAGACCAATTTCAGACTTTTAATCTCTAGAACTAAAAGATTATAACTTTGCACTGCTTTGAGCCACTAAATTTGTGGTAATTTATCACAACAATGATTGGAAACTAATATAACTGATTTCTTCATAGCCCCATGCTAATAAACAGAGTATAAATAATAAACTGTGACTTTGAGATTAGGACACACTTTGCAAATCTGGAAAGATGAGACTAAAACATGGGAATAAGCTGATGGAAAAGAGTCCTGGACCTAAGAAGGAGACATGTTAAGAGACAGTTATGCAATCTTTCATGAAGTTATACACTTGTGTGGACAAGGACATTGAACGTGAAGTGTTTTTGAAGAGCACTGAGAAAAGTTTCAAAGAAAAAAAAAAAAGTATGTGTTATCATTTCTGATACTATACCTTTACCATGTATTACTTTTGTTTAGATTTTAAGGAAGTGTGCCACTATATTTTTTCCTCCTATGATCTTGTGAAATAGTCAGGAACACAAATTAGGAAACAAGGGCTTTGAAAACCATCGTCCAAGAGACAGAGATGGGATTAGAACTAATGTCTTTTGCCCAGTTCACTTTCTACAATATTAACTGCAGTGGGAAAACAGAAACACTATGTTCACAAAACTATAAAAACAACAAATACTAGGAATGAAGGATTTAAATCACTATTTTTTTGTTGTTCAGTCACACAGTCGTGTACGACTCTTTGTGAACCCATGGACTGCAGCGCGACAGGCTTCCCTCTCCTTCGCTGTCACCTGGAGTTTGCTCAAGCTCGTTCATAGAGTCGGTGATGCCATCCAACCATCTCATGCTCTGTCACCCTCTTCTCCTCCTGCCCTCAATCTTTCCCAGCATCAGAGTCTTTTCCAGTGAGTTCGCTCTTCTCATCATATGGCCAAAATTATTGGAGTTTCAGCATCAGTCCTTCCAATGAATATTCAGATTGATTTTCTTTAGGATTGACTGCTTCGATTTCCTTGCTGTCCGAGGGACTCTCAAGAGTCTTCTCCACCTCCACAGTTTGAGGGTATGAACTTTTCAGTGCTGAGCCTTCTTTATGGTCCAACTCTCACATCCATACATGACTACTAGAAAAACCATAGCTGAAATGATAGACTTGCTGTTATTGCTTTGGCCAGACTACCTCTGGAATATTGTAGTCATTTTTTTTTTTCCTTAAAAGGAAAGTATTCCTTGCTTTCTTAAACAAAAAAACATACACAAAAGTCTCATTCAGATAACTAAACAAATCATGGTAAGAAACATGAAAAAAATCTAATATTTCCTAAAAGAAGTTTTCTGCAAAAAGACATTGTTAGTTTAAAACTAATTTGAAAGTCCTGTTTTGGGTCTAAAAATTATTTACAGAGAACTTGGAATAATTGCCTGACAAAAGGTTCTGATATTGTCAAATATTACACATCTAAGTGCATGCATGCATGCGTGTGTGTGTGTGTTTGTGTGTGTAGGGAAAAAATCCAAAGGCATAAACCCAAATGCTAATTCCAGTGAAATTCCACAGAATTCCAGTGAAATTCCACAGAATTCCAGTGAAATTAATCATATCAAAACATATTTCCAAAGCCAATTCAATTCTGTTTGTAAGCTAATTAGGCTTAAAAATTGGGAAAAGGCTTTACAAAGCACAGCCACAAATAGAAGCTTAAAAATATAAGGATACTTTTCTTCATGACAGTTTTACATATAAAATGCACACTTTTACACAGATGTCAGCAGCCTCTCAATTATGTCCACAGAAATTGACCTAGAAAGTCTTTTCTAACAGAAATAGTAAATGTACGACTTAGGAAATGTCTTTTACACAGCTGTTCCACTGGTCACAGTATATGTGAAAATCGTGAAGAATTTATGTCCTGTATTTCTGCTGTTGCTGATCTGAGTATTCTAACTAGTAGCATTGTTGTGCTCGTAATTTTGGTGAATGTATGTATACATTTCTTTTGGGTATATATCTAGGACTGGGACTGAGGAGGGAGATAGAATACTAAAAAGTCCTCCACAGTTCCAGGCCCTAGTGAAAGGGGGGATTATCCACATGGGTTTTATGCTAGGCAGATACCCAGGTGGGGCTAATCTAATCATATCATTTGCTTTTAAAGCAAAGAGTTTTCTCCAGGAGCAAAAGAGGAAGTCAGGGAGATTTGAAGCCTATGAAGTCCTTGCTGCATCACTGCTGGTTTGCTGAAACAGGGCTCCTCATACAAGGACGACTGGAGCCACACTGTGTTGGACTTCTGATCTGCAGAACCATGAGCTGATAATGATTGTATTTAAAGTGACGGTTTGTGGTAATTTGGTACACAGAAAGAAAAAACTGATATCTAGAGTTTGTATGCATTTCATAGATGCTGCCAACGGTTTTTCAAAGTATCACTTTTAAGTATCACTTTTCAAAGTATACTTCTCACCAGAAGTGCATGAGAGTTCCAGTTACTCCATAAGGTTTACAGGTTGTCCTTGGTATAGTCACAGAATATAAAGCATCTAGTAGAAACTTCGGAGAAGGCAATGGCACCCCACTCCAGTGCTCTTGCCTGGAAAATCCCATGGATGGAGGAGCCTGGTGGGCTGCAGTCCATGGGGTCGCTAAGAGTCGGACATGACTGAGCGACTTCACTTTCACTTTTCACTTTCCTGCATTGGAGAAGGAAATGGCAACCCCCTAGAGTGTTCTTGCCTGGAGAATCCCAGGGATGGTGGAATCTGGTGGGCTGCCATCTATGGGGTCGCACAGAGTCGGACACAACTGAAGAGACTTAGCAGCAGTAGCAGCAGAAACTTGCCTGTTTAATGTAAAAGTATTAATCATTAATGAGATGAAACTAAAAATAAAATGTAGCATTCCATTTCCTATGTAAAACAAAGAAAATTTTAATAAATTATAATATTCATTTCTCAAATTGAGCCCAACACACACCAAATTTTTTGTTGTTGTTCAGTGCAAAGTTGTGTCTGCTCTTTGCATCCTTATGGACTACAGCATGCCGGACTTCATTGTCCTTCACTGTCTCCCAGAGTTTGCTCAAACTCATGTTCATTGAGCTTCTGATGCCATCCTGCCATCTCAGCCTGTCGCCCCCTTCTCCTGCCCTCAGTCTTCTCCTTTTTCAGCTGACTATTCAAAGGAAATGGTAATGAGTATTTAGTATTACTTAATGTGACTAGTTGATGTTGAAATGATATCATTTGCCTTTTTCATAAATCAAATAGCTGTAATAATAAGAACATTTAAAAAAATCCTATAGCTATTTCATTCAACTTGTTTCACTGGTCTTTGTTGAACCTACTCCTAAAGAGATATTGGATAATGTCTTAAATATCAAGGATATATTATGTGAAAATTCCACAGGGACTCTGAAGATTTTATATTTATTCTAAATTTAATATCATTTGGCAATTGATGTTTTCATCTTTTCTTTTGATATTTTGCTTGTTAACTGTTCAAAATATCATTCATAATCATTTTGACTATATATACTTGTATAACTTTTTAGAGCTTACTCTAGGAAT
Source organism: Nanger dama (assembly GCA_917880005.1). Lineage (NCBI taxonomy): Eukaryota > Metazoa > Chordata > Mammalia > Artiodactyla > Bovidae > Nanger > Nanger dama. The sequence goes on from CAKJTW010000040.1 coordinate 4,931,288, forward strand.
TAAAGAATTCTTACTTACTATTTACAGTCTACTAATATTTAGAATTAATATATAATCACCTAATTGGAATGCAGAAACTATAAATTCCCTTTCACTTCTCTCAGTTATTAACATAGTACATAGTACATTTCCCCTCTTTCTTTCTTTCTTTCTTTCTTTCTTTCTTTCTTTCTTTTGAGGCACAGAAAGCCTTTATTGCCCCAGGAAGCAAGTGCATTCATTCCACCTCACCAACTTTAAGAGTCACAGAAATACAGATTTCTATAATAAAGTACAGCACAGACTTGGGGAGAAATGATCCCTTAGACTATATTGGTTGTGATACTGAGGTGACCAATTGACCTTGTTCAGTGAAAATACCTCTAACACAATGAAAATTATAAACTAGCTATAACATCCAATTCATATGTACAATTCAAATATAAATATGTATTATATCCTTCAATGTATAGCAAGTTTAATACATTGGTGTTTACAAAATAAAAACTATATTATGCTTCAGCTATATAACATAGTACCTCTACAAACACTGAAAACTTCCTTCTGAGAATGTTATATTTTATGCTTTCAACCATCAAACATACTCTGCAAAATACAAGAGGAGAAAAATAGGTACTATATGTACCCAGATATTTCCCCTTTGTGTTTCTCTGTCTTCGATCCTGATGTTCCAAGTTTCCTTTTGCTATCATATCCCTTCTGTCTGAAGAACTTCCTTTAGCAATTTTTTTAAAGAAAGTCTGTAGCCAACAGCTACTCATAGTGTGCGTTCATCTGAGAATGTCTTTATTTCATCTTAAGTCCTGAGGGACATTTTCACTGATATAGAGTTCTGAGTCATTAGTGCTTTCCTTTCAACATTTTAAAGATGTCATACCACATCCTTTTGATACAACACACAGTGGGAATGAGCCCAGGACTTCACAAACAACTTGGCAGAGTGACCAATTGAAGGAGAGGAAACATCCCTCCCTTTAAGTTTTGGCTCCTACTGGTTTCTCACTTGCCAGTTGTACTTAGTGGAGGTTATTTTATGATTTAAATATTGCACTGTACATAGGAGGCATGTTGCCTTCTCCTTATTTGTCTGCTTACCATGTACTTTAATATTTGAATGAAATGTTATGTCTTGGAAACTCAAGTGGGCCTTAGGAAGCATTGCTACGAACAAAGCTAGTGGACGTGATGGAATTCCAGTTGAGCTATTTCAAATCCTAAAAGATGCATATTGAATGCTTCAATATGCCAGCAAATTGGAAAACTCAGCAGTGGCCATAGGACTGGAAAAGGTCAGTTTTATTCCAATCCTTAAGAAGTGCAATGCCAAAGAACGTTCAAACAAACTACTGCACAATTGCACTCATCTCACACGCTAGCAAGGTAACGCTCAAAATTCTCCAACTGAAGTTTCAACAGTACATGAACTGAGAACTTCCAGATGTTCAAGCTGGATTTAGAAAAAGCAGAGGAATCAGAGATCAAATTGCCAACATCCACTGGATCATAAAAAAAAGCAAGGGGATTCCAAAAACATCTACTTCTGCTTTATTGACTACACTAAAGATTTTGACTGTGGGGTCACAACAAACTGGAAAATTCTTAGAGATGGGAATACCAGACAACCTTGCCTACCTCCTGAGAAATCTGTATGCAGGTCAAGAAGAAACAGTCAAAACTGGACAGGGAACAATAAACTGGTACAAAATTGGGAAAGGAGAATGTCAAGGCTGTGTATTGTCACCCTGATTATTTAACTTATACGCAGAGTACATCATATGAAATGCTAGGCTGGATGAAGCTCAAGCTGGAATCAAGATTGTTGGGGGAAATATCAATAACCTCAGGTATGCAGATAACACCACCCTTATGGCTGAAAGAGAAGAGGAACTAAAGAGCTAAAGAGCCTCTTGATAAAAATGAAAAAGGAGAGTGAAAAAGCTGGCTTAAAACTCAACGTTCAAAAACAAAGATCATGGAATCCAGTCTCATCATTTCATTGCAAATAGATGGGGAAACAATGGAAACAATGACAGACTTTATTTTCTTTGTCTCCAAAATCACTGTGGATGCTGACTGCAGCCATAAAAGTAAAAGATGCTTGCTCCTTAGAAGCAAAGCTGTGACACACCTGAAAGTGAAAGTGAAGTCACTCATTCGTGTCCGACTCTTTGCGACCCCATGGACTGTAGCATATCAGGCTTCTCTGTCCATGGGATTTTCCAGGCAAGAGTGCTGGAGTGGGTTGCCATTTCCTTCTCCAGGGGATCTTCCCGACCCAGGGATTGAAACCAGGTGTCCCACATTGTAGGCAGACGCTTTACCCTCTGAGCCACTAGGGGAAGCCTGTGACACACATAGACAGTGTATTAAAGAGCAGAGACATCACTTTCCTGACAAAGGTCTGTCTAGTCAAAGCTATGGTTTTCTCAGTAGTCATGTACAGATCTGAGAGTTGGACCATAAAGAAGGATGAGCGCTGAAGAAGTGATGCTTTTGAACTGTGGTGCTGAAGAAGACTCGTGAGAGTCTCTTGGACTGTGAGGAGAACAAATCAGTCAATCCTAAAGAAAATCAACCCTGAATATTCATTGGAAGAACTCATGATGAAACTGAAGCTCCAATACTTCAGCCACCTGATGAGAAGAGCCCACTCATTGGAATAGGAAAAAATCCTGTTGACGGGAAAGATTGAGGGCAGGAGGAGAAGCCGGTGACAGAGAATGGCATCACTGACTCAATGGGCATGAGTTTGAGCAAAGTCTGGGAGATAGTGAAGGACAGGGAAGCCTAGTGTGCTGCAGTCCATGGGGTTGCAAAGAGACGGACATGACTGAGTTATTGAACAACAGCAACGTCTTGGAAAAGCCATTGATATTTCTAGAACAATGTGATTTTTATGCCACATTTTCCCCTTCAAGGAAATAAATTTTTTTTTCTTCAAGGAATAATTAATACCAATAATATAAATGATAAATCAATAATTTTAAAACCTCATATTACTACCATTTTCCCTAAATAATGGAGATAAAGAAGGGGGAAAAAATCCAGGAAATCTCATCCTTCCCTACAGCTGTATCTGAGTTTTAAGAGTTTTCTCTCTTGTTCCTTGAACTAGAACTAGAAGGTTTATCCTAGATTTGCCTTCTCCAGAGTACTCATTTCTGGGTTTGAAAAGTGCAGAGTTCTGATCAGGGCATACCAGAGGATGAAAACAATGACAAACTCACAGCTGTCTCAGGGGTATTCTAAATTCTGTTTTTCTTCCCCAACTGCTTTCTTATATTTACTTCTTAGAGTTCTCAAATAGCTGGTTACACATTCTGTCCAAGTTTTATAGCTGAGTTCAGTGGAAGATAAAGGAGTGTTTACTCCATCTTATCCAGAAATAATAGTCTATAACTTGCATTTTAACTTAAGTATCTTTCCCTATATGAAATGTTTTTCATCTTTAACTTTCAAGCAAGTAAATCTAACTTCTCCTTCATGTCTTCTGAATATGGTATCAGTGTATGTTTCTCATCATAATTTTTAAACATCTTCATTTTCTACTAATTCATTCATAGATTAATAAATATACACATACAGATACATATATATTTCACAAGATGTTACAGAAAAACCTAAACTTTTTACCAACCAAGTACATATATATGTATTGTTATCTTCCTAGACTCTTTTATGTTAATGGTTTTTATATAATCTTTTACAAAATATTTTACATTAATATTTTTTTCTGTTTGGTAAAATGGTAAAATAAGTTAGTAAGTTGCAGCACTAGATTTTCTAATGTTTAAAATGCTTGTATTTTTTCAGATAGATCCTGTCCATGGTAAATTATTCATTCAATATATCTTTGCTTAATGATTTTTTTGTGTGCTTAATTGTTACTTATAATTTTTGTTTATTTATGAATGACTTTAGAGTATCTTTTTGTTTATGCTGTTCTTACTCTGTTTTTGTATGAAGATTTGTCTAGACTGACAGAAAAGCTTGGAAAATTGATCATTTTTTTGTCTTTATCTTAAGAATTCTGAACAGTTTAAACATTATGTCATTTTTATTCATTTTTTTCCCTAACATAAAATATGAAGTCTGGCATATAGAATATATTCAAGAAATATGTTTCCACTGATAAAAGGGTGAGTAAGTGAATAATGAGTTCATTTAAAAAAATTATCTTGGCAGGTATAATCACTGAAAATGCAGCCGTTCTACCAGGTTCATATAATCTATCAAGTACTATATTTGGAATTAGATTCCAGTGAAATAAAAGGCATTCTTAGCCTTCAGAGTTTCAGTATACTGTTAAAAATTCTAAAAATGTGCCCTCTCCCAAGTACTTATGTGCTCCTATAGATCAATAAACTAATTAATGCAATAGACACACAACTAAATAAAAATGTATTAGCAGATCACAAGTGTATTTCTTACATGTATTTTTCATAAATTTTATTTTGTATTAAATTTCACCTAACCATTAACTTTTATTATGTAAGTAGTACTGTGTTATTTTAAGAAAATAAACTTGGCCCCCAAATATGTTAATATAAAAATTAGAATTAAAGGCTACTCTCTCTTAATATAACAGTACTCCAGTATTCTTGCCTGGGAAATCCCATGGACAGAGTCTGAGCCTGGTGGGCTATAGTCTGTGGAGTTGCAAAGAGTCACAGCTTAGCGACTGAGTACACAATGTTTTATTAAAATATAAATTATATGTTTTCATTATCATCAGATATGAATATGTTTTAGCTAATTTTTTTCTTTAGGCTTTTAAGACATGTTACCAAACAGAAAATAAATAAAAATGTCAAGAAAATAGTTTGAGAACTAGAAATTGATGAGTTTCTCATGTGAGAACAATTTTACAGTTATGATAAAACAAAAAATGCCAAGTAAAATCACTATAAGCATTCCTCAAAATTCATATTAAAACTATATAAAAAATTGCTGGGAGCTTAATAAAATCTGTAGTGTTTTTACAAAAGCTGACTTAATATTTTTCTCCTCTGTGTTCTTTTTATGAACCCACTTGATTTCCTCCAAATAATAATGAATTTCACAAGCATAGAAGAACACAGCACTTTGTATCTGAACAAACAGAAGTGAATTAACTAAATTGAGTCGGTGACACAGACATTAGTGTTAAACTATAAGGCCCTGTAATAGCTATCAAAGTAACAAAAATGTATCAAATCACTGTTCCTTTTCGAATCTTGAATTTTCTTTTGAAACCGAAATGGTCAGGTACGGCAGAAGCATATTGCTTTAAATTAGTTCTCAACACAACTTTTTTAGAGATATGTCTTAAAGAGAATAGTGTACAACTAAGTATTAAATAAGCTACAAGGAAATATTGTATAGCACAGGGAATTTAGCCAATGTTTTATAAATTTAAATGGAATATAATCTATAAAATATTGAATCACTACATTGCACACCTGAAACTAACATAACGTTATAAATTGATCATACTTCAAAAAAAAATACAGCATGCCATCAGTGCTGCTGAAATTAAATCAAACAAATCCTCTGATAATAACTGTTGCTAATTCATTTATTTTTGAATTATGGCTTTCTCAGGGTATATGCCCAGTAGTAGGATTGCTTGGTCATATCTATTACTGTTTTTTTGTTCTTTTTTTTTAAGAAACCTCCATACTGTTCTCCATAGTGGTTGTATCAGTTTACATTCTCACCAGCTGTGCAAGAGAGTTCCCTTTTCTTCATGCCCACTCCAGCAGTTATTGTTTGTTGATTATTTGATGATGGTCTGAGACCACCCTTATGGCAGAAAGTGAAGAAAAACTAAAGAGCCTCTTGATGAAAGTGAAAGAGGAGAGTGAAAAGTTGGCTTAAAGATCTTCAGAAAACGAAGATCATGGCATCCAGCCATCACTTCATGGCAACTAGTTGGGGAAACAGTGGCTGACTTTGTTTTTCTGGGCTCCAAAATCACTGCAGATGGTGATCTCAGTCATGAAATTAAAAAACATTTACTCCTTGGAAGGAAAGCTATGACCAACCTAGATAGCATATTCAAAAGCAGAGACATTACTTTGCCAACAAAGGTCCATCTACTCAAAGCTATGGTTTCTCCAGTGGTCATGTATGGATGTGAGAGTTGGACTATAAAGAAAGCTGAGTGCCTAAGAATTGATGCTTTTGAACTGTGGTGTTGGAGAAGACTCTTGGGAGTCCCTTGAACTGCAAGGAGATCCAACCAGTCCATTCTAAAGGAGATCAGTCCTGGGTGTTCTTTGGAAGGACTGATGCTAAAGCTGAAACTCCAATACTTTGGCCACCTGATGTAAAGAGCTGACTCATTTGAAAAGACCATGATGTTGGGAAGGATTAGGGGCAGGAGGAGAAGGGGACAACCTAGAATGAGATTGTTGGATGGCATCACTGACTAGATGGACATGGGTTTAGGTGGACTCCAGGAGTTGGTGACGGACAGGGAGGCCTGGTATGCTGTGGTTTATGGGGTCACAAAGAGTCAGACACGACTGAGCGACTGAACTGAACTGATTCTGACTAATGTGAGGTGATACCTTATGTAGTCTTCATCTGCTTTTTCTCTAATAATTAATCACATTGCAGCACTATTTACAATAGCCATGACATGGAAAAGCAAGCTAAATGTCTATTAATAGGTGAAAGGATAGAGAAGATGTGGTATATACATACAAGGCAATATTCAGTTCAGTTCAGTTCAGTTCAGTCGCTCAGTTGCGTCCAACTCTTTGTGACCCCATGAATCGCAGCACGCCAGGCCTCCCTGTCCATCAGCAACTCCCGGAGTTCACTCAAACTCACATCCATCGAGTCAGTGATGCCATCCATTCATCTCATTCTCTGTCGTCCCCTTCTCCTCCTGCCCCCAATCCCTCCCAGCATTAGTCTTTCCAGTGAGTCAACTCTTCACATGAGGTGGCCAATAAGGCAATATTACTCACCAATAAAAAAGAATAATACTGGGTCTTTGGTAGAGACATAAGTCTGTGGGCCTAGAGTCTGTCATACAGAGTGAAGTAAGTCAGAAGGAGAAAAACAAATATCATATATGAACACATACGTATGGGACCTAGAAAAATGATACAGATGAACCTATTTGCAGGACAAGAATAGAGATGAAGACATAGGGAATGAACATGTGGACCCCAGGGGCAGTGGAGGGATGAAGTGGGAGCTTGGGATTGACATATGTGCAGTGCCACATGCAAAGGAAACAGCTGGTGAGAACCTGCTGCATAGTTCAGGGGAGCTCAGCTGGGCGCTCTGTGACGACCTCAATGAATGGGATGCTGTGGCAGAGGGAGAACCCACAGGGAGGGATTTTTGTGTGCATATAGCTGATTCACTTCATTGTACAACAGAAACTAATACTGCAAAGCAACTATGATGCTGCTGCTGCTGCTGCTAAGTCGCTTCAGTTGTGTCCAACTCTGTGCAACCCCACAGACGGCAACCCATCAGGCTCCCCATCCCTGGGATTCTCCAGGCAACTATATCCCAATATTAAAAAAAAAATTGATTGGGATAATTGAGACAGAATCACACAGTTATCCAGCTGCCAAGGCCACAAAGTCGTCTGGGAGAAATTAATCCCAGAAACTTCAGAGAGGGGATGCTGGAAATGATCATTCATGAGCCTCCCTTGGGAGCAGCAGGTAGTAAATTGTCTGGCTAAAGAGACACAATTGCTTACAATTCTCTGGCTTTCTCTGATTTAAGAGAATGAATCATCCTTGACACCCTAACAAAGATACAGATTATAGATATTCTTTCTCTTCTCCATTGAAATAATTATTTCCTAGGAGGAAATGGGTAAGGTTAGAGATACAACTCTGGAAGCCACTCAAGTTTAGAGATCATTGCTTTACATCTGTTCTCATAGTTCTAGTAGATGAGCCCCTCTTTCCCACCAAGGGAATTATAGGAGTATCTGAAATTGTTCAATCTCATACCTCACAGCTGGCCCTGAGAGGTTCATCTTACACCCTTTCTTCAGTGCTTCTTATGGTATTTCTAGAAAAATTTAGCTGAAAGTGCTGCTTAGCAATTTGGTAAATTGTGTTTAATTCTAAATATAATCCCAGGTATAGCATCTGCTAGAGATGATTCTGGCTCTAACGTTAAAGAATACTATGACTGCTACATACTTGATTCTTTATTTGCACAATGCCTTGTGATCATTCTTATATTTTCATCTTAAATTAAATTTATGAAAAAGCCATTTTGGAGAATGCAGACTTTGAGATAAGCAAAGATTTAATTAAATAAATATTAATATTTAAAATAATATATTTTAAAATTAAAAACCTTTCAGGTAAATTCACACCTAGAGAATTCTTTAAACCTCTTAATGATAACTGAGGTCACAGTTATACCTATACATTTCTAGATGCTGCTCTAGAACATTGATTCTGCATGGCCTATGGGAAGCTGCAGGACTGTTTTGTATGTGATTCTTGTGAGCATTTAAATAGAATTATTCTGCTTATTGTCTGATTATTAAGTAATCTACTTTACTCCTTAATATTCTTAACGTTCTTACACATAAATGTCCTCCACTTTCTAATTGGTTACTTTTAATCTGCTAAGGGCTGGAAGAAGATATGATCAAACTTACTGAGTATATGCAAGCTAAGAACAACTAGGTTCTGAGTGAAAATCTGGGAGGTATCCAGGAACAAAATATGTGTGCTTAAGTACTTACTATTTGGCATTTAATTTGTCTACTTTTTTTTTCTTGTTTATCCTTAGAAAACCAGCAATTTTATCTACCCAAAGTTCCAAGAACTGTGAAGTATCACTGAATTGGGTATTTGACTTTTCATGTATATTTTTCTAATCCACCTATTATATTTCAGTTCTTTACAGATAGAAATTTTCCTGGCATTTTTCACAGTTTATTCCCAATAGTTAACTTCTGATAGCCTCTGTTAGTTTAGTGAATATGTGGGGAAAAAAGATGATTTCCATCTCTAGAAAATAAAGCTTTTATTCAAGCATTCACAATGCAGAATGATGATTTAAATGTCGTCACAGTGATTAATCAGCAGTGTGTTCAGATGCAAACTCATCTGCGTTTCACCCTTGTCTCAAGGCAAAAGTGAAAATGTCTTGCATCGATGGTGAGTCATCCTGACGTATCCCTCTTCCTTCTATTAGCAAACATGAGCTCACATACTCACGTAGGAGCAGGTGCTGATTAACTCATCCTCTAAAGTTTGGGAAGAATAAAATCAGTTATTAATTTCATAAATTGGAGATAATAAATTATAACTCAATTTTATAAGCTAGTTGCACACTTAAAATTTAACTTCAAGCCATTTTAAGAGTTCAGTCGCTCCACTAAAAGACTAATTTCAAATGTACTATTCTTGAAATAGCTAAGGTTCACAGCTCTAAAATTCAGTGTAAAATCTCCAGGTTGCCTCCTCTATAAACCCAATTCATTTTTTTCTTTTCCTTCTAGACAAACCAGTTTTCTTAGGTCACTTCTTTTTAGGCTGCACTTCGCCTACCCGAAATAGTCAGGAGCACAGTAAGAAGTTCAGTTCATCTTGTGAGTTAGAGTGAAAGACAGAAATTTTTACATGTGAAAGCAAACCATAACTTACATGTTTTTCAAAGCAGGCATTATCTTTTGACCTGTTACTGTGAGTTTTCAGAAAAACAAGATGGTAGCCAGAACTTATCTCTTCTCTGCCTAGATGACACAGGCCCAAATACTGGCGCCCAATAGTTCTTCATTTTCATTATCTTCAGAATTCTAGAACTGGAAGTAAACCTTAAGATTGAAATTTAAAGATGGAGAAACCCATAAAATTTCAAATGACTAACAATTGAATTACCCTTGCGACACCTATACTTGAAGCTATATAGGTATCAGTTCAGTTCAGTTCAGTTGCTCAGTCGTGTCTGACTTTGCGACCCCATGAATCGCAGCATGCCAGGCCTTCCTGTCCATCACCAACTCCTTCAGGATGGACTGGTTGGATATCCTTACAGTCCAAAGGGCTAGCAAGAATCTTCTCCAGCACCACATTTCTAAAGCATCAGTTCTTCGGCTCCCAGCTTTCTTTACAGTCCAACTCTCACATCCACACGTGACCACTGGAAAAACCATAGCCTTGACTAGATGGACCTCTGTTGGCAAAGTAATGTCCTGCTTCTGAATATGCTATCTAGATTGGTCATAACTTTTCTTCCAAGGAGTAAGTGTCTTTTAATTTCATGGCTGCATTTACCATCTGCAGTGACTTTGGAGCTCCTAAAAATAAAGTCTGACACTGTTTCCACTGTTTCCCCATCTATTTCCCATTAAGTGATAGGACCTTTAGTTCCTCTTCACTTTCTGCCATAAGGGTGGTGTCATCTGCATATTTGAGGTGATTGATATTTCTCCTGCCAATCTTGATTCTAGCTTGTGTTTCTTTCAGCCCAGCGTTTCTCATGATGAACTCTGCATATAAGTTAAATAAGCAGGGTGACAATAGACAGCCTTGACGTACTCCTTTTCCTATTTTGAACCAGTCTGTTGTTCCATGTCCAGTTCTAACTGTTGCTTCCCTGACCTGCATATAGGTTTCTCAAGAGGCAGGTCAGGTGGTCTCGTATTCCCATCTCTTTCATAATTTTCCACAGTTTATTGTGATCCACACAGTCAAAGGCTTTGGCATAGTCAATAAAGCACAGGGACAATAAACATTAAGGTAACATGCTCACTCAGCCTTGCTCTAAAGAGCTCTTTCAGGTGCTCTCTTCACATTGACCTGTGTTTAGTACATGTGCAGTTGCAGTACTGGACAAGCTAGAGGAATCAGAGAAACTCAAACGTGAAGGCCATATAGCCTCCAGGGAAGAGTAAAAAGATTTGGGAGGTGGGAAAAGGACAGGTGAGGAAGATATAAAAAAACATTCAGCTGGTGTTTAGTGGAAAAAGAAAGAAAAAGAGTAAGAATAAGCAGAGTGACAAGACAGTGTGACATTTTTCTTTAGAGGAAGATGGTAAGGGAGAGAATAAACATTCTGTTTTGTGTTTAAATATAATCCTTATTTGTCTTTTCAAGAGACTCTACCCTCTACTCAAGGACTTTGCTCAGATTGGTTGAGAAAGGCAGAATAGTGGGATATTCATAAACAGAATCTGAGGCCAGACTGTGGGATAAAAGCCCTGTCTCTTCTACTATAACTGTTTAATTTTGAACAAGTAATTTAAGCTTTCTCCCTGGTTGGTTCATCTGTCAAATAAAAATAACAATTGTACTGACCCTATAGTATTTGAGAAATAATAGTATGTTTCATGAATTAATACATGAAATATATTTAGAACAGTCCTTGGCATTTGTTAGGGAATCAAAAATATTAGTAATTTATATTTGTATATATATAACAATCTGATATTCTCTGATATTCTTATGGAGAATCAGTCTTATCTATGTTACAAATAATTAATGCCAAAATTTATTTGGAGTATTTATAAACTGCTGAAATACTCATTTATTAAAATATATTTTTCCTTTTAAAAGACTACCCTAGAAGTACTTTCTAAAGCCAACCTTAACATTAAAAAATATCAAAAAAACAAAAAAAATAGTTTAAATTCCAGTTATTCCCTTACTAATACTCATTTATTAACGAATACTATAACCATGGCCCCATCCGGTGAATTTGTGTATCAGTGTTGCTAATTCAGTTCTATTGACACATCAAAATGAAAGGCTCTGAGAACCACCAAGCTTCTCATTTCTTAGTGAGAAAATTGAGACCAAAGAGATTAAGGAAGACTTGTTCAACTCCAGAAGGATGGGGGACGGAATAACTGAGTGAAATCCTAAAACTAGATATTTGTCTAGAAAATTCTTGGTGATAAATTAATATTTGGAAATTTTGGGGAAATTTTGGGTGAAGATTACTCCTCACAACTGATCTAATTGCTTCTCTTGTCCACCTATTACACAACAAATGTGAATATACCCAAGGTTATCAGGGACAATGGTAGAGGTCCATGTGAGAAGAGAGGCGTCAACTAGAATATAACATATTAGAATACAGGAGGTTGAAATTTCTCCCTTTACATCCTCTTTCCAGAAAAGATCAGAAATTAGAAGACTTAAAAGACATAACCAGAATGTCTAACAGCTCTGTTTAGCTGTCATGCAGTGTCCAACTCTTTTGTGACCCCATGGACTGTAGCCCTGCAGGCTCCTCTGTCCGTGGGATTTCCCAGGCAAGAATACTGGAGTGGGTTGCTATTTCCTTCTCCGGGGGATCTTCCTGATCCGGGGGATCGAATCCATGTCTTCTGTATTGGCAGGCGGATGCTTTACCACTGAGCCACCTGGGAAACCAGTTTTACTACACGCCCAAATGAGAAACTTTTCTTCCTTGAGTCTTTTAGAGATGATGAACTCTTGAACTCTCGGTATGTATTTTTGACAGGAACTTTTAACTGATGCTCAGATCACCCTAGAGTGCAACAGAAAACAGAAAAACCACAGAACTTTCTTTCCTCGTAAGGCATATGATGTATATACTTCAAGGTACTGCGAGGCAGTGGGCTATCACTGACACTTAAGATTTGGGTTAAGAATTTTACTCTCCTAAACTTTTCCAATCTTAGTGAAGTTTAATGGCCTATTTGTTCAATAATTTATAGCCGATAAAGTTCTAGTTAAAACCCATCCTCTAGTGCTTGGGAATTATGACTGCTTTCTAGCTATAATCTGCTGAAACAGAAGGAAGGTAAAAGACATTGGTGCACATTCATTGCAAGTGTAGCTATTTAGACCTGAAAGATATACAGAAAGAGAGTTCTTCAGATCTCAATTTAAAAAACTGTTGCCCAAAAGCACTGAGGGCATGTTCTCTGAGTGTTAGATAGGTTGAGTATTAGATTAAAATAGTTAATGCAAAGAATTACCCTTGATTTTTTTTTATGGTTTTCTGAGAGTCTGTAATGAATTTGTCTAACTTCTTAAAATTATAACTATAACAGTAATAATCCCAGTTTTCCTGTCCATGAAGAGAAACAGCCTTTGTGACTCCATTTGCAGGATGGGGATGTTGAATATTCCCTACTCTTGCATGACCAGCATGATGCAAGGTCCCTACTCCTGTATTCTTCACCTGGCACTTCCTAGGCCAAGACCTAGGGTCATTTAGATTCTCCTGAAAGGACTAGATCCTTAAATTGCTTATCCCTATAAAAAGAGTCAGAATCTGCAGAAGACTGAAAAGTGTCAGAATCAATAGACATGAAAACAAGTGCAGAAATTGGCAAAGAAACTTTCTTTCTTTCTACACTTGAAGACTGTGTTCTCTGTACATAAAGAAGAGGAGAGTATGGGATGGTACCACTAAATATATTTCACTTTAGCATCTTGGAATTATGGAAAACAATCCATTAAATTGTTACTAAATCGGAGGCTTATTGGGCCTTTTTTTTTTTTTTTAAACAACTGTTTAATATAGTAAGTATCTGTCTTAATAGGGCTTCTCAGGTGGTGCAGTGGTAAAGAATCCACCTGCCAAGCAGGAGACGCATGAGACACAGGTTTGATCCCTGGGTTGGGAAGATCCCCTAGAGGAGTGTCGAGGTCTAGCCTCAGCAGAGTCCAGGGATATCTTTAGGATGGACAATGTTGGCGAATGAAGAAAGATAGATAAAGAGATAAGGAAAGAGACATGGGGTGACCGACCAAGCTTTTTTGGTGAGCAAGGCCCATTTACTTTATTTTGGGGGAGTTTTATACCTTGAGTTATACATACAGCAAGGTGAAAAATGTAGAGTCAACATTTTATCAGTAATTACTTTTATCGATATCAGGTTTCTTTTTGTAAGAGTCTTATTTTTTGTACATCATCTTTTGTTCTGGAGGCCTGTTGATATTTCATGACCTCCTTTTGATAAAGGTTGGTCAGCCAGAACACCAGAAAAATGATTTTCTCTTAAAGTTTTTTTTTTTTTTAATTTTTAGCCTGTGTCACCCTTAAAGTACAGAGATACATTTTTATGGAGCAAAGATTCAGTGGGTTACAGCAAAGAAAGAACTTATTAACTCAAAGTCTAATGTTGCTAATGTTAAGGCTATTATTTGTTTTTTTCCGTCTTGACTATATGCACTCCCAGGAACACAATGGATAAGGGATGTGAGAACTTGGCAGCAAGCATAGGCTTAACAATATTGCAAGAGTCTGGATAAACTTGCCCAGTAAGCTAGAATACTAACAGGGGGTTTGAAACAGTCTTTTCATGCCCAGGAGATTTATAAACTAAAGCCCGAAGTTAACTCTTTTGGTCAGGGACAGCCCCCTGCTAATGTCAGAAGAGCTGGTGAAAGACATAAAATAGTAAGACAGATTTTGGTTTGGAGGTAGATATTTGAGCAGGTCCAGGGGATCCGTCGAATCCTGAGGCCTTGTTCATCAGGACTCTTCCACATGACCTTGTCATGGGTCTGATGGCCCAGGGATTCCCTTGAGTCCTGCATGACCTTGTCATGGGTGGGCTCTCCCGTGCTGGCTCCCAGAAGAGGAGGAAATGGCAACCTGCTCCAATATTCTTGCCTGGAGAATACCATGGACAATGGAGCCTGGTGAGCTATAATCCATGGGGTAGGAAAGAGTCAGACATGACTGAGGATGAAGGCAGAAGTCTTGGTAAGACTGGCATTATAAAAATTATGTCCAAATTGCCATACTATGCATTACAGGCAAAATAGATCACATCTGTCTTTCTGACCTCGGCATCCCCAATCTCTAGTAGAGTATCTAGAACACAATCAGAACTCAATGTATATACCTACTTCCTTACTGAAGAATGAAAGTAATAGCTGTCTTATTTATTGACAACATTCAAAATAGATAATTGGCATAGTATTCTGCATTTTATAACATGCTTTTTACTTACTACATGCTCATTTTCTTTGCTTCATTGGAAAATGGTTATAGGCCATGCCTGTTCCCAGCAACCTCAAGTGACTCAATGGCACAGGGAGAAATAGAATTTGGAAGCATATATTGTGGTTTAGTGAGAATTTTCTTACTGGAAATATAGTGGAGCGGGAGACCTGGGTTCAAACCCTGGGTTGAGAAGATCCCCTGGAGAATGGAAAGGCTACCCACGCCAGTATTCCTGGAGAATTCCATGGACTGTATAGTTCATGGGGTTGCAAAGAGTCAGACACAGTTGAGTGACTTTCACTTTCACTTTCACTTTGAATCCTGAGGTTCCATACCTCCATCATCTTCATCTGTGTCCACCATCTTCAATTTCAAAAGAATATATATAAGCTACATTCAGTTGGGAATCCTCTGAACTGATAGGTTTTCAGTCTTCTACCAAGCCCACCATATCCAACCTGTGGACATGCTTTTGGGAAGAAGAAAGCGAGGTGACAGAAAGCCATGACCACTCACTTGTAGCCTTGATCGGCTGTATCCTTTTGATTGTATATTCCTGGTTTGGTTGTAAAGCAAAGAGGAACTGAGCTTGTATCCCAGTAATCATTTCATCTAGTTCCCACGCCTAAATTAGCTTTTGTGGTCTGGCCTGGTTCAAATGCCCAGAATATTCCAATGTGGATGGTTTCTGTTTTGACTTAACTTAGAATGCTATTTCTTTATGCAATTTTCAGGACAAAAAAAAGTTTTACTTCATACATTTGATGCAAAAATGTCTTGAACTATCAGATATACACAGGGGGAAGGCAATGTGAAGACATAGGGGAAATCAACCACCTGCAAGTCAAGAAGAGAAGTCTAGAACAGATTCTCTCCTCATGACCCTTAGAAAAAAGCAGCCCTACCAACACCTTGATCTTGGATTTCCAGCTTTCAGAACTGTGAGAAAAAAAAAGTTCTGCTGTTTAAGCTACCCAACCTGGTGAAATGCTTTGTTATGGCAGCCCCAGCAAACTAACACTGCTTCATTTTGTGATTATTGTTCACAAGAAACTTACACTAATTTCTATGCCCATGGATATGAGGTAAAAATGAGTAAAATTGTGGCTATTTAGTATTTAAATACACTTATAATGAAATAGCATATTTATAATAGCAGGCTTATGATACTTTAAGAGGATTATTTGTTCTGTTACCAATCAGAAGAGGATTTCTGAAATGACTGTATTCTTAGGTACCAAAAGTACTTAACACATTTTCTGCTGCTGCTAAGTTGCTTCAGTCATGTCCAACTCTGTGACCCCATGGACTGCAGCCTACCAGACTCCCCTGTCCATGTGATTTTCCAGGCAAGAGTACTGGAGTGGGTTGCCATTGCCTTCTCTGTCTAACCACTGAGATGCCATCAACTCCAGGTCACATTATTCTTAACCTTTCACTTCTCTACCAAAAGTAACAGATCTTAGTGTTCATAAATGTTCCACTCTATTTACAGGATGTTTGCTCCTGCATGTTTATTCTTCATTCTCCAGATAATTATAACTTAATGAAAATAGTAATTTCCATGTCATGCCAAAAACAACTTACTCTATAGTGGTCTAAAAAAAGATATTTAAGATTTGCATTGAACTAATCTTTTACTTATAAAATCACATTCATATTCAGTTAACCTTGTTTTGAATACCTATTCTGCATAGGACATAGAATTTTAATACCCATTTCATGTATGTATCACTATTTCACAAGGGAAGAAAAAAACTTAAAGAGGTGTAGTAATCTGTTTTACACTATATAATTGATAAATAGTGGAATTGAAATTCAAATCCAAATTCTGTCCTAGGTTTTTTTTTAATTGTTATATTATTATGCTCTATTGTTTCCCATTTTGATGTCCCAATATATTTATAAATATTAGTAGAAACCAGGCAAAAGAAAAGATAAAATATTAAAACCAAGTATTTGTTTTTCTTTCTACCTCCCTGTTCCATATTTGCATCCCCAGGGAGAAACACAAAAATTGTCTGGAAGTCTAAGAATGTTGTAAGAAATAGCAGGCATCAGAGTGGCTCTTGTAAACAAGAGGTCCTGTGTGCTTCCCTAGGATAAATGCTGTTTAAAACACACATTCATGTAATATCTGGAAAGCATTCTAAAAGCACAGACACCTATTTAAATCCCTGCAGTTAATTCACATAGACATTTCACATCTCAACACTATGCTTACTTGGAAGAATAGGCTATGTGTTCTGAAAAATAAAACAAAACTTGCCCATAGAATTTTCCTTGGGGCAAAACATTACTGAATTTTGCAGAAGTCATCCTGAAGGAAGTAAAAAATTATTACAGCTCAAGAGTAAAAGCATACTTGACAAGCATAAGCTTCTGGTTTTAGGGTGGGGAAACTCTCTTACTATGTCTGAGCTGCATAAAAGCAAGTAAGTACAAGCTTAACCCTGCAGTTACTTGTTTCTGTAATTTCTAAAAAACCACCTCTAAGGAAAAAATGACTTCAGAAATTCTCTGAAAGAATTTTGATTTTTATAACTTAAAGTTTGAAGCATAATTCTAAAGAGAAGGATATATTCAAAAGGTAAAAAAGAACATCTTTGACATTCCTTTCCTTTAATGAATAGCACAGTCAGCATATTAGCAAATAAACTAAGAATACCACAGCATACATCAGGCAAGACAAATAAATTTAATTTTGAGTGCTAATTCTGTTACTAGTTACTAAATGATATCATTAAATTAAGAACAATGAGAGTGTTGTGGCTGATTTGTTGAATTCTGCTAAGCATCTACAAATTGGAGTTTCTACATCTGGACATGTATCTGTGATCTTCAACATAGACACTTGCATGTATTATATCCAAATACTCTCATAGTTAGAAAATGTGATGGCAATAATATTGCAAAATTATATCTGGATATTTTTCTATTATGTTCCATTAGTAAAAGTGTAACTGTGAAAATGCATGACCTTGGATGGTTAAGTTCAAATTGTTCTAGTTTTTCCTGGAAAGAGAAAACAGCTCTACTTAAAGAAAACTGATTAAATGGTAAGAGAAATAAATCCAATTTAAGAAGCCAAAGGGATGCAGCTAAGAGAGAGAGAGAGGAAGGAGGAATCTAGAGCACCAACTGAGTAACTAAGTCTTGGTCCCTGGATATTTCTCTGATGAATCTACCTCACAGCATGAGAATATTTTCAGTGATATCCCTTGAAAAATACAACAAATCATAGAAAGAGGACACATTTTGGGATTAGATTCTCCTTGTGAAATACTAAGTTGTTTACTAGAAAAGTCATCTGATCCTCAGTTACTTCATAATAAAATAGTGAGCATGTCAATTATTCATTTAAGTTGTTGAGAGTATTAACAATAATGCAAGAACAATGCCTGCCACATCATAGATTAGTGGCAGTTAATATCATTGGCCTTTCTTTATGCAATCTCAGAAAATGTTAATCACAGATTTGTTTCAACTGAGAAATGAAAAAAGATGAGCATGAAAGTATGTATCTTCACATGAAAAAAAGGCATGATTATTATTTGCAAGGATGTAAGCATATTCTTGTACCTCAGCTGGTAAAGAATCTGCCTGCAATGCAGAAGACCCTGGTTTCATTCCTGGGTTGGGAAGATCCCCTGAAGAGAATGGCTATCCACTCCAGTATTCTGGCCTGGAGAATTCCATGGACAGAGGAGCTTGGCAGACTACAGCTCCTCTGTCCATGGGATTTTCCAGGCTATAGTCCTGGAGTGGATTGCTGTTTCTTTCTCCAGGGGATCTTCCCAACCCAGGAATCGAACCCGGGTCTCCTGCACTGTAGACAGACACTTTACCATCTGAGCCACCAGGGAAGTCCAGACTACAGTCCAGGGGGTCTCAAAGAGTTGGACATGGCCGAGCAACTTTCACTTTCACTTTCAGACATATTGTATGTAATAATATTCACAGTCACCTTATTCCATTCCCTTATGTTAGCATCTAATCTTGTGTCTCTCTCCTGATACCTGTTGTTGATCTAAATTCCCTCATCCCCAGACATGAAACATTTCTAGAAAAAAGAGGGTTTAGTAAACAAAACAGAGTTTTGTTTTGTTTTTTTTTAATTAAGCCAAGCCCTGTGAATCAAACTGCTGAGAAAAACAGACCTTATGCTCCTCCATCCCCTTTCTTACCCCTACTTTATAAAGTGATAAATTGTTTATTGGAAAATTCATTTCTTGGCTTGAATAGAATGACCTGTGCCCTCAGTGTGCATAAATTTAGATTGGGAACTAGATGTGAAATCTTGAATCCTCTGGTGAAATAATTCATCATGACACTTTGATAATTAAAAGGCTACCTCAGGTCACTGGGAGGAAAAAATAGGCAACATAATTCTTGTCCTCAGTTTTCAGTGTTACCACATTCCTTTATCTGCCCCAAATGTAGATATTTGATTTGAATTCAACTTCTTAGATGTGTAACTTAGAGCCATTCTTGGAATCTCATATGTAGTGAAGGGAGGGTGATAAGTAGACATTTAAGAACAAAAATAAAATTGAAAACAGGCTTTAACTGATTGTCTTGAACAGAGCTGAGAAATGCAATACACTCTAAGACTTACAGAATAATGCTTTTTCCATAAAGAAGCACTCTGCTCTTCCAGGATATATTCCTACACAAGTCCTAGAGCTCACTTCGCACATCATAAGATCCAACAGAAGGCGGGCACAATCAGGGCCTTTTCAGGTGTCCATTTCTCTCCCCTGTTGTTGCTTAGAAACATTCCTCTAATTCCTTACTCTGGTGATCACACTCTCTCTCTCCCGTAAATTCTATCATTCTGCTCGAAATCTTCAGCAGAAAATCAGGAAGAGTCCCCTTGGAACATATGAATACATAGACTAGGACTATCCTTTCACATGGGGGTTTCATGCCTGTGCCATCGCCCTTGGAGTATATGAATAAACACTACTTATGGCTGTCAGTGGGCCAGCATGTCCCAGAGTGTGTGGGTTCAGTCCCTGCTGGAAGATCCCAAGGCTGCTTACTACTCCACCCTCATTTCACATGCAGCATGCACAGATTTCCAATTGCTTAGAAGAGACTGTTATCATCACTCATTACCACCCATTTGTTTGCTACTTAACCTGTAATTTCATGGAAATTCCCTAAAAGACTTAAAAAATGCACATATTGCAAAATTATTCTCAGGTAAAAGTTTTCCATTGTTCATTCAGGAACTGAGTGTTTTCATCAGCTCTTCTAAGGGTTCCACTGCCTCTGATTTTGAAAAACTCTTTCCTAAGAAGAAGGGTGTTGGGAAAAATGTAAATTTACCTACTGGTTTTAAAACTTGGGGTTTATTTATTGCTCTTAACATCTCTTGTGCAGTCTGATTGTGACTACTCAGGTCTTTTCCAAGGTATGTCAAGAGTATGGTAGGCAGGATAATGATACCTCCTCACCTGTCAACCCCACCAAATGGCCACACCCTAATCCTTGAACCCTCTGAACATGTCATCTTCCAAACAGGAGACTTGTGGATTGGATTAAGTTAAGGACATGGGGATGAGGGGATACCCCCATGTCTTTGTGGGTAAGTCTTGGAGTCCCATGTAATCATAAGGACCCTTATAAGTAAAAGATGTGTGTGGTTATGGGAGGAGGGAGTGGTCAGAGAAACAGAAGTCTTGGAGTGATGTTATAACTTGAAGATTGAAGGGCCTTACAAGCCAAGGTGTGCAGGCAGCTTCTAGAAGATGATATAGACAAGGAACTGATTCTCTTCTAAAACTTATGGAAAGAGTGCAGCCTTACTTGTTTCTTGCATGTTTCATCTTGCCTAATGCCTCCTGGCACTTGGTTAGAGTCTATAATTGTCCGTAAATGAATAAATAAGTGACATCTCCAAGCTCTGTCAAATTAGAGGCCCTGATACACCTCTGGTATCTTTGTTCTACAAGTTGCATATGTTAGGCCATCTATGAGTGCAGAGCCCTGATATAGATGTCACACTTCACGCCTTCCATACTTACTATCTCCACTACTTGCAACCTAGTTTTATCCCTTGTAACTACTGAGCACTGTGCCCTGCAGACAGCAACACACATATTTCTCTATGGTCTTGTGATAAGTAAGAAGACTGTGTGATTTTACCAACTGTCAGGTGGAGACAGAGGAAATGGAGTGAACCAGTCAGGATCCAACCAGGAAAAGATAATCATTTCAAGTATTTAAAATAGAAGTGGCATTGGTTTAATAGATACAGCTGAGACTTTAAGGAAGAGGAAAGGGTGATAACACTGAGATTAGAGGGAGCAGAAGCTGCTACCACCCATAAGCTGGGACAAAGGGAATAGATGGGGTTACTGGAATGCAGAAGCTTGGCTCCACTGGAGAGAGCTAGGTGGACATGCTGGGTGGGACCTGGTGTCAGGGAGAACACAGATATGGATGAGCATGTTGTTTGAGACAAAGGGAGAAAGGAAAATACCTTGAGCTCTCTTATCACCTGCCAGTCTCCCGACAGTGCCTATCACTAGCTGAACCCATCCAGAAGCTATCTGACACACAGAGAAGGAAGGTCAATCCAGGGTGCAAAGGAGAGTAAGATAAGGAATGATCTGAGTACAACACACCAAGGAACAGAATGAAGAGGAAAGGCAATTCACCTTCTTGTGTGAAAGTATATGGTAAATATATAAAAGCTATTTGCCTCTTAACTGGTTTGCAACTTACTTTCCGTAAAATGATTAAATAACCTTAATTACAACCACCTATAACAGAGTCTGGAAAAACTGTAAAAATGAAACATAAAAACCTGAGCCCCAAGGCGCACCTCTTAAACTGTTCCAAGAATAAAAACAATGTCGCTTTAAATATCAAATGGACACTGTTTTAGAACTCTTCATACTTCTAATTTGCATTCTGTGCTAGGACATATGTCTCTAAGATAAACATGAAAGAAATGTAAACCATGAAAAGTCAAAAAAAAAAAAGAGAGAGAGAGAGAGAAATGCAGCCAATGTCAACTGATAGATTCGTATTTTGCAAGAGGTCTACCTAAAGTGTGGCTTGATTTTTCTGTTGAAGACAATATAAACTGTCATCCAGGCCATGAAGAGTTGGAAACAACACTTAGAGCTAAAAAGATAAGGAAAAAATTAAGTAATGTCATGGAATGTGTATACGAGAAAGTGACAAAGTACTTGCCAATTGTCAGTTTTAAGCTAACAGGAAATTTCCTATAAATCTAGAATAGTAGATTCCTGGCATCAAGATATCCTAAGTATTGTTGCACTGCTACTATTTTTCTTCCCTACTTATTATCTGAGGAGGAAAAAAAAATCAATACCTAATGATTCACAACCTAAATCTCAGAATGTTAACTCCAGTGCCAGCTAGACAAAGGATAAGTCATTTTGTTATGACTGATTACCTATTTATCCATTGAAAACATTGGGTTTATGCTGGGTACACAATTTATGTTATTGTTGAAATGTTATGACAGTTCATTTTTCAGAGCTGAAAGAACACTTTTTAAAAGGCAGTGTTACTCAATAGGATAATGATAAGTTTTGTGCTGTGAAAGCTATGTGGGTTTTTCTTTTCAAGTGTCTCCTGATAACTTCACCATCACTGATTTCCACACCTTGGAACCAATCACTTAAAGTGTCCTGCTTATCCCCTTTATTCTTCTTTTTTAAGATTTTTTTTTTTGGGGGGTGTGGACCATTTTAAAAGTCTTTATTGAATTTGTTACAATGTTGCTTCTATTTTATATTTTGGTTTCTGTTATACCTTGGTTATAATGCCATGGCTGCGAGGCATGTGAGATCCTGGTTCCACAGCCAGGGATCGAACCTGAACTACCTCTTTGGAAGGCGAAGTTTTAACCACTGGACCGCCATGGAAGTCTGAGCCCCTTCATTCTTAAAGATGCCGTTCTAACCTAGAGTGCTTGGTGAAGTCATGACATTTTGTCACCAAAACCAGACAGCTTTTGAAACCACAGTGTAATCATGGTGGTACTTGCAACTACCTTTCCATCAGTCCATACTTTGTCCATATTTTGTTCCTACAGGTTCCTAAACATTTGAACATATATGTTCCTAAATTAGTTATAAGCTCTTTGCAGGTACAATGTGGCTTATTTTATCTGACATAGAAACCAATGTATATTAAATTAATCTCTTCATATATATATATATATATATATATATATATATATTCTTACACATTCTGTCGTGATTTCTTTCCTTGTGTTATTTTTAGGTAGAAAAATATATTCCTCACTATTCCTGAATGTATAGCAAGCGAGATTAGGAATTTCTTCATAATTTAGTTGAAGGTAAGTCCCTTGGACACCCATCATTTCCCAAACAAATGCATCAGTTCAGTTCAGTTCAGTCACTCATTCCTGTCTGACTCTTTGTGACCCCCATGAATGACAGCATGCCAGGGCTCCCTGTCCATCACCAACTCCTGTAGTCCACGCAAACCCATGTCCATCATGTTGCTGATGCCAACCAAGCATCTCATCCTCTGTCATCCCCTTCTTCTCCTGCTCTCAATCTTTCCCAGCATCAGGGTCTTTTCAAATGAGTCAGTTCTTTGCATCAGGTGGCCAAAGTATTGGAGTTTCAGTTTCAACATCAGTCCTTTCAATGATCACCCAGGACTGATCTCCTTTAGGATGGACTGGTTGGATCTCCTTGCAGGCCAAGGGACTCTCAAGAGTCTTCTCCAACACCGCAGTGCAAAAGCATCAATTCTTCGGTGCTCAGCCTTCTTTATAGTCCAACTCTCACATCCATACATGACCACTGGAAAACCATAGCCTTGATTAGATGGACCTTAGTCAGCAAAGTAATGTCTCTGCTTTTGAATATGCTATCTAGGTTGGTCATAACTTTCCTTTCAAGGAGTAAGTGTCTTTTAATTTTATTGCTGCAAGCACCATCTGCAGTGATTTTGGAGCCCCCAAAATAAAATCTGACACTGTTTCCACTGTTTCCCCATCTATTTCCCATGAAGTGATGGGACCAGGTGCCATGATCTTAGTTTTCTGAATGTTGAGCTTTAAGCCAACTTTTTCACTCTCCTCTTTCACTTTCATCAAGAGGCATTTTAGTTCCTCTTCACTTTCTGCCATAAGGGTGATGTCATCTGCATAGCTGAGGTTATTGATATTTCTCCCAGCAATTTTGATTCCAGCTTGTGTTTCTTCCATCCCAGAGTTTCTCATGATGTACTCTGCATATAAGTTAAATAAGCAGAGTGATAGTATACAGCTTTGACATACTCCTTTTCCTATTTGGAACCAGTCTGTTGTTCCATGTCTAGTTCTAACTGTTGCTTCCTGACCTGCATATAGGTTTATTAAGAGGCAGGTCAGGTGGTCTGGTATTCCCATCTCTTGAAGAATTTTCCACAGTTTCTTGTGATCCAAAGGTTTTGGCAATAATCAATAAAACAGAAATAGATATTTTTCTGGGACTCTCTTGCTTTTTTGGTGATTCAGCAGATGTTGGCAATTTGATCTCTGGTTCTTCTGCCTTTTCTAAAACCAGCTTGAACATCAGGAAGTTCACGGTTCATGTATTACTAAAGCCTGGCATGGAAAATTTTGAGCATTACTTTACTAGCGTGTGAGATGAGTGCAATTGTGGGGTAGTGTGAGCACTCTTTGGCATTGCCTTTCTTTGGGATTGGAATGAAAACTGACCTTTTCCAGTCCTGTGGCCACCGCTGAGTTTTCCAAATTTGCTGGCATATTGAGTGTAGCAATTGTAAAACTTCCTTACATGCCACATCACATCACAGTTATAGTCTTAAACTTGTTGAATTCTTTAAATACATCTTTAGTATCAAAGTGATGGATATAAAGAACACAAAGGTAAAAATGACATGATTCCTGCTTTCAAGTAGCTCATTTTAGTTCCAATAGAAAAGTGATCAAATGAACAAATGCAATGTATTTGCTCTTATGGGCTTTATTTGCCTTCCTTCCAATTTGTAGTTTACAGTCCCTACCCACAGTAACTCACAGTGTAACTCTCTTTGGGATAGAGTCTTTAAAAGATGACTAAATTAAAATACCATCTGGTGATTCAGATGGTAAAGAATCTGCCTTCAATAAGGGAAGACCTGGGTTTGATCTTTGGGTCGGGAAGATTCCCTGGAGAGGGGAATAGTAATCTCCTGCAGTATTCTTGCCTGGAAAATTCCATGGACAGAGGAGCCTTGGCGTGCTACAGTCCCTGGGGTCATAAAGAGTCGGACACAACTGAGGGAATAACACCTCACTTCACTGTCAAGTTAAAATGAAGTTGTTAGGGTGGACCTTGATCCAACCTGATTAGTGCTATTATAAGAGGAAATTTGGATATAAAAAGAGACACTAGGGATGTAAGAGCACAGACAAGGATCCAGGTGAAGAAAACAAAGAAAAGATGGCCATCTGTAAGTTAAGAGAAGGCTCAGTAGAACCTGAACTGCCCACACATTGATCTTGATCTTCTAAAACTTACGAGCAAATACATTTCTGTGATTAAGCACCTGTTCTATGGCTTTTTGTTATGGCAGCACTAAGAAGCTGATACTTACCTCTCTGTGTAAGTTCCGCAGTGGGTGTAAGCATGCAATCTTGTAAGAGCAAATAAAAGACCATAACCTAGTTTGCAGTGCATTACAAAAGCTGTGAAAAAACTTCCTCTACATGGTACTCTGTGTTATCTGGGCACTCCCTAAGGAATATTACTGTATTTCAGTGGACATTTATCTCTATGGGTATGTGTAAATATCAGAAAAATTCTACAATTCAAAGTGGTGATTTCCAAGATAATGAGCTAAAGAAAGCCAGGAGGCAGAAAACCCAACTAACTATTAGGTTTGGCTAATGGCATTCAGAATCTAAATGTATGACCGGGATTGCACAAATGGAAATTTAAAAAACAGATTTGTAAGGTCTTACGTAAAGTTATACCAAAAATAAATGAAAGAATCATTATAGAATTCTTTCTGTTAATTACCTTTGCAACAAACAGGGTTAAACAGCTACCATGCTGTGCTTAGTCACTCAGTAGTGTCTGACTGTTTGTGACCCCATGGACTGTAGCTCACCAGGCCTCTCTGTCCAAGGGGATTCTCCAGGCAAGAATACTGGAGTGGGTTGCCATGCCCTTCTCCAGGGGAACAGCTATCATAGAAAAGTATTTTTCTGGCTGCTGCCTGATTTGCATCATAATACCTTTAATACTAAACGCTCAATTTACCCCCACTGACACAAGGAGGGGCAACCCTAATGGTGCAGAAGGAAAAGGAGGAATTCCTTCAAGCTCAAGGTAATTTGCCTTAGTCCTAAAACTGAAGTTTAGAGGACCCTACGCCCACAAACATGGAGAAGGCAATGGCACCCCCACTCCAGTACTCCTGCTTAGACAATCCCATTGATGGGGGAGCCTGGAAAGCTGCAGGCCATGGGGTCCCTGAGGGTCAGACACGACTGAGCGACTTCACTTTCACTTTTCACTTTCGTGCACTGAAGAAGGAAATGGCAACCCACTCCAGTGTTCTTGCCTGGAGAATCCCAGGGACGGGGGGAGCACAGAGTCGGACACTACTGAAGAGATTTAGCAGCAGCAAGCCCATAAACAACTCTACCCTCATGAGACTGGGTCAAGGAGAGGATAGGCTTGATGCTGTCCAGTAGTGGGGTAAAAACTTTAACGTGAGTGTCCAGCACAATCAGAAAGAAAATGAAATGCAGCATCATTGCTTCCACTGTCTGGCTGCCTGACTCTCTTAGACTTCTCCTCCCCAGGTTTTCATGGCCTCTTTGCTGCTAACTTTGCAGAACTTCTACAAATTCACCCTACTCAATCCCCAGATTGCTCAAAAATATGTTTGCTGAAAAGTACTTTGCTTTGCCAGAAAACACTTACTCTGATAAAAGCAGTGTGTAATTGTTATTGCTGTTACTCAGTTGCTAAGTCATGTGTGACTCTCTGAGACCCCATGGACTATCCTGTCCTTCACTGTCTCCCAGAATTTACTCAGACTCATGTCCATTGAGTTGGTGATGCCATCCAACCATCTCATCCACTGTCATCCCTTTTCCTCCTGCCTCAATCTTTCTTAGCATCAGGGTCTTTTCCTATGAGTCAGCTCTTTGCATCAGATAGCCAGTTTCTTTGCATCAGGTGGCCAAAGAACTGGAGCTTCAGCTTCAGCATCAGTCCTTCCAATGAAGATTCAGGGTTGATTTCCTTTAGGATTGACTGGTTTGATCTCTTTGCTGTCCAAGTGCTCTCAAGAGTATTCTCCAATACTACAGTTCCAGAGCATCAGTTCTGCAGCACTCAGACATTTTTATGGTTCAACTTTCACAACTGTACAGGCTCCTGGAAAAACCAACCATCCCTTTGACTATACAGACGTTCGTTGGCAAAGTGATGTCTCTGGTTTTTCATACACTGTCTAGATTTGTCATAGCTTTTATCCCAAGGAGCAAGCATCTAATTTCATGGCTTCAGTCACCATCTGCTGTGTTTTGGAGCCCAAGAAAATAAAATTAGATGTATGATGAGATAATTAATAAACAATGGTATTATTGAAGGCAATGCACAGAAATAAAAAATGTGCCTAACTCTTGAGAGTAGAGTTAAGAGACATGAAAACCGGAGTGAGAAGTGCCTACATACGCATTAAAGGGGTTCTAGATTTCAAAAGAGGAGTATATAAGAAGGCAATATTAAAAAGAACATTTATTTAGTGTTTTTAAAATTTTTTAAAATGTTTCCTCAGATAGAAAGTGAATATCAAATGACAAGAAGCATAAATAAAATAAATCTACATCTAAATACACTGCAGTAAAATTTCTGAAAATCAAAGAGAAGAAAATACTAGTAAAAGTTATCTCTCAAATAACATTTCCCAACAAAGAAAATTTATCTGTATGAAAAGGGCACTTAGATTGAGAGCAGACTTCTCCATAGCAAAAAATCTTTGAGAGGAAATAGAAGTCAACCTGGGATTCCATAAACAGTTCAGATTTCTCATAATAAAATCAAGACATTTCAGATATGGAGGGAATAATGGATTTTAATAGCCACAGAACATCACTAAAAGAATCAGTGGAGAAGTACTTCATTGAGAACCATGATCACAAACAAATATACAGAGTACCGGTAAATGAAATTACTAGCTTTAAAAAATAGTTACTATGGACAGCTATATATAGATATAGACTTTTATAAAATTAGAATTAAAATTCTAGATATGGAAGATGGCATGGAGGAGAGTTCGGATGGTAGCTTCTAAGTTCCATGTCTTTGTCTGGTAGACAGAGGATAGGGATACTAAATATTTTAGACTTGGAAATGTAACATTAAAAGAATAAGAAACTTTTTTGTTGTTTTATGTTAAGATAGATCATCAAAAAACACAAGAGAGTTCCAGAAAAACATCTACTTTTGCTTTATTGACTTCTCCAAAGCCTTTGACTGTGTGGATCACAATAAACTGTGGAAAATTTTGAAAGAGATGGGAATACCAGACCACCTGAACTGCCATCTGAGAAATCTGTATGCAGGTTAAGAAGCCACAGTTAGAACTTGACGTGAAACAACAGACTGGTTCCAAATCAGGAAAGGAGTACATTAAGGCTGTATATTGCCACCCTGCTTATTTAACTTATATGCGGAGTACCTCATGTGAAATGCTGGGCTGGATGAAGCACAAGCTAGAATCAAGATTGGCGGGAGAAATATCAATAACCTCAGATATGCAGATGACACTACCCTTATGGCAGAAAGTGAAGAAGAACTAAATAGCTTCTTGATGAAAGTGAAAGACGAGAGTGAAAAAAGTGGCTTAAAGCTCAACATTCAGAAAACTAAGATCATGGCATCTGGTCCCATCATTTCATGGCAAATAGATGGGAAACCATGAGATACTTTATTTGGGGGGGTGTCTCCAAAATCACTGTAGATGGTGACTGCAGCCATGAAATTAAAAGACACTTGCTCCTTGGAAGAAAAGCTATGATCAACCTAGACAGCATATTAAAAAGCAGAGACATTACTTTACTAACAAAGATCTGTCTAGTCAAAGCTATGGTTTTTCCCATAGTCATGTATGGATGTGAGAGTTTGACCATAAGAAAGCTGAGTGCTGAAGAATTGATGCTTTTGAACTGTGGTGTTGGAGAAGACTCTTGAGAGTCCCTTGGACTACAGTCCATCGTAAAGGAAATCAGTCCTGAATATTCATCGGAAGGACTGATGCTGAAGTTGAAACTCCAATACTTTGGCCACCTGATGTAAAGAACTCATTTGAAAAGACCCTGATGCTGGGAAAGATTGAAGACAGGAAGAGAAGGGGGCGACAGAGAATGAGATGGTTGGATGGCATCACCAATGAGTTTGAGTAGGCTCTGGGAGTTGGTAAGGGACAGGGAAGCCTGGCATGCTGCAGTCCATGGGGTTGCAGAGTCAGACACGACTGAGAGACTGAACTGAACTGAAACTATTTTTTAAAGATTCCTCTAAATTTAATTTTTATGTATCTGTAAATAGACATATTTTAACATACTTTATTTTAATTATACATTTTTCACAAAAAGAAGCCAATCATGTACCTGAAAGTGATATTTTATTGTATCAGTAGTAGGGTGTCTCAGATGATAAAGAATCTGACTGCAATGCGGAAGACCTGGGTTCAGTCCCTGGGTCATGAAGATCCCCTGGAGAAGGGAACGGCTACCCACTCCAGTATTCTTGCCTGGAGAATTCCATGGACAGAGGAGCCTGGTGGGTAACAGTCCAAGGGGTTGCAAACAGTCGGACACGACTGAGCAACTTTCACTTTCAAAAGTTCCATAAGGACATGAACATTATTAGAGCAAGATACGTCTATCACCTACACAGATAATATTCAAGAATAAATAGGCTTTGTATGCAGACAAAACTGTGTTCCCTGAAACCAAAACTGTGATCCTCCAAACTTGGATGACCATAGGCAGATATCTTAATCTTTCTGATGCTTAGTAAACTTAGCTGTTATAAGGAGTAATAGCATTCACCCTACAGAGTTGTGGGGTGAAGATTGGAGTTAAGGTTTGTGAAGAGTTTGGTACAAAAATATCTTCATGACCTGGATAATCACAATGGTGTGAGCACTCACCTAGAGCCAGACATGCTGGAATGTGAAGTCAAGTGGGCCTTAGAAAGCATCACTATGCACAAAGATAGTGGAGGTGATGGAATTCCAGTTGAGCTATTTCAAATTCTGAAAGATGATGCTGTGAAAGTGCTGCACTCAATATGCCAGCAAATTTGGAAAACTCACCAGTGGCCACAGGACTGGAAACGGTCAGTTTTCATTCCAATCCCAAAGAAAGGCAATGCCAAAGAATGCTCAAACTACCACACAATTGGACTCATCTCACACGCTAGTAAAATAATGCTCAAAATTCTCCAAGCCAGGCTTTAGCAATACGTGAACTGTGAACTTCCTGATGTTCAAGTTGGTTTTAGAAAAGGCAGAAGAACGAGAGATCAAATTGCCAACATCTGCTGGATCATGGAAAAAGCAAGAGAGTTCCAGAAAAACATCTATTTCTGCTTTATTGACTATGCCAGAGCCTTTGACTATGTGGATTGCAATAAACTGGAAAATTCTTCAAGAGATGGGAATACCAGACCACCTGACCTGCTTCTTGAGAAATCTATATGCAGGTCAAGAAGCAACAGTTAGAACTGGACATGGAACAACAGACTGGTTCCAAATAGGAAAAGGAGTATGTCAAGGTTGTATATTGTCACCCTGCTTATTTAACTTATATGCAGAGTACATCATGAGAAATGCTGGACTGGAAGAAACACAAGCTGGAATCAAGATTGCTGGGAGAAATATCAATAACCTCAGATATGCAGATGACACCACCCTTACGGCAGAAAGTGAAGAAGAACTAAAATGCCTCTTGATGAAAGTGAAAGAGGAGAGTGAAAAAGTTGGCTTAAAGCTCAACATTCAGAAAAAGAATATCATGGCATCCAATCCCATCACTTCATGGGAAATAGATGGGGAAACAGTGGAAACAGTGTCAGACTTTATTTTTGGGGGCTCCAAAATCACTGCAGATGGTGATTGCAGCCATGAAATTAAAAGACGCTTACTCCTTGGAAGAAAAGTTATGACAAACCTAGACAGCATATTCAAAAGCTGAGACATTACTTTGCTGACTAAGGTCCATCGAGTGAAGGCTATGGTTTTTCCAGTAGTCATGTATGGATGTGACAGTTGGACTGTGAATAAGGCTGAGCGCTGAAGAATTGATGCTTTTGAACTATGGTGTTGGAGAAGACTCTTGCGAGTCCCTTGGACTGCAAGGAGATTCAACCAGTCAATTCTGAAGGAGATCAGCTCTGGGATTACTTTGGAAGGAATGATGCTAAAGCTGAAACTCCAGTACTTTGGCCACCTCATGCGAAGACTTGACTCATTGGGAAAAACCCTGATGCTGGGAGGGACTGGGAGCAGGAGGAGAAAGGGATGACAGAGGATGAGATGGCTGGATGGCATCCCTGATTCGATGGATGTGAGTCTGAGTGAACTCTGGGAGTTGTTGATGGACAGGGAGGCCTGGTGTGCTGCAATTCATGGGGTCGTAAAGAGTCGGAAACGACTGAGCAACTGAATCGAACTGAGCCGAGCCGGACAAACCGAAACATTCATGAAAGGAAGCATGTCAGTGCTATATAGCAGCCTGGATGGGGGGAAGTTTTGGAGAAAATGGATTCATGTATATGTATACTGAGTCCCTTTGCTGTTCACCTGAAATTGTTACATTATTAATCAGCTATACTGCAACACAAAATAAAAAGTTTACAATTAAAAAAAAAAGAAAGCAAGTGTGTTTTTTTTTTGTTTTTTTGTTTTTTTTTTTTTTATTTGGCTGCACTGGGCATATGGGATCTTTGATCTTCATTGTGGCTTGCTGGATCTTTAATTATGGCACGTGGGATCCAGTTCCCTGACCAGGGATCAAACCTTTGTCCTCCTACATTGGGAGCATGGAGGCTTAGCCTCTGGATGACCAGGGAAGTATCAAGTATTAATTTTTTAAATTAACAACAGTTCAGTCAGCCAGTCAGTTCAGTTGCTCAGTCGTGTCTGACTCTTTGCGACCCCATGCACTGCAGCAGGCCAGGCCTCCCTGTTCGTCACCTATTGGACAGAGCCTATTCAAACCCGTATCCATCGAGTCTGTGATGCCATCCAGCCATCTCATCCTCAATCGTCCTGTTCTCCTCCTGCCCCCAATTCCTCCCAGCATCAGAGTCTTTTCCAATGAGTCAACTCTTCGCATGAGGTGGCCGAAGCACTGGAGTTTCAGCTTTAGCATCATTCCTTCCAAAGAAATCCCAAGGTTGATCTCCTTCAGAATGGACTGGTTGGATCTCCTTGCAGTCCAAGGGACTCTCAAGAGTCTTCTCCAACACCACAGTTCAAAAGCATCAATTCTTCAGCGCTCAGCTTTCTTTATAGTTCAACTAGCACATCCATCCATGACTACTGGAAAAATCATAACTTAGGAATCAAATAACACTAGTGAATACACAGGACATGAGTGTAAGTTCAACATTCATGTACACAATAGACAACACAGAGGAAAAACATGAAAATTAAATGTAAAGTAAACAAACAATGTGGAAATAACTCATAATTTGTATCTCAATTGTAAAGTGAGCACATAATTTACAGAAAAGGCAATTAATGTAGAAAGAGTAAATATGCTCCAGAGTAAAATACTTTTTACTTTTGTTCTTTTCTTAAGTCCTCAGCCCAGATGGACTTGCACATGTGATTTCAGATCACCAGTTATTTAAAAGTTAGATTGGGATGCATGGGAACTGAATCAGCACAACTGAAAACCTTAGAAATGGGATTTTAAATGAAAATTTTGACAGACTTTTGCTTATAGTCATAGAACCAGATGTCCTTGCAACTGGATCTCAGACATTTTTATACCTCATAAATAATCTTTAGTTCCTGTCACAGTGACTTTTTTTCCTCATTTATTTCTTGCTGATGTTTTTTTCTCCCAAAGGATCATTGAAAGAATTTTAGCTAAGTCTCTGAAGCATATTTGGAGGGCAGGCATTTCCCACTAACTTCATTATGGACAAAAGATATAAATTAACTTTATAAAAATACTGTCTTGGGTAAAGATGGGTATCAATGGAAGGGTTAAAACAAGTTGAATTTATAATGAAGAGAAGAATTTTACAGTGCAGAGCTGTTAATATTTTAAGATAAACCGTGTGTTCACTTTTTGAGGTTTGTATCAGAACTTTCAAATGTGTCTTTATCTCTTTAATTTATTATGTTCTCAAAATTACCAGTTGTGGATTTCATGTTTTTAGAAGTGATTAATACCAGAGCTTTGCTTTTTCATTAATCTGATATATTTTGTATTTCAACCTGTCATGTAAATATAGAGAATCTTGTTGAGAGTTTGACAAAATGGAAGTTAATTACAGGAAGCCTCAGATGACACACATATTCCTATGAGAACACTGAAACTTTTTTCTTCATAAAATACTCACAGAATAGTGTGGATGTTCTGGTCAGGAACATGGTAATAAGACTCCAATTACAACCGGAATTTTTTTATGTCAGCAAAATATGGTTCATGATAAGACTGAAAACATTCAAATATTGAAAGCAATGTTTAGATGAAATGATACAGTGATTGGAGCTCAGGGAAGGAGAAATAGTTTCAGATGAAATACTAGCCACTTTAATGATATGTAATAAGTACATGGGGTTCACTATACTATTTTACTTGTGTCTGTTTGAAGTGGTCTTTACTAGCAAAGTTTTTAATAGGATGTTTAGAATGTTTTCAGATTATGATGTTTATAATAGAACGTGTAAAAAAAAAATACACAGCAGTTCACAAAATGGTAAGTGCAATATAAACTTGATACAGAAACTATAGGGAGGAAAGGATTAAAACTGTTCCAGATACAAATAATAACTGATTCTTGAATGTGAAATAATGTATTTTTCTGTATCTTTATTTTTAAATTTTAAAAAGTTAATCTTAACAAGCACAATATGTAATTGGAAGCACTGGAAAAATTTAGTTTGTCTACTATTCATAAGAAAGAACTGGAAGAAAGTACTCACGTATTGATACAAAAGTCAATATTAAAAATAAATAAAAAGCAGAAACTTCCTTAATCAAGTTACTACCATACGGGAAAGTATAAAAGACAATCTTTGTTCAAAAGAAAGCTGTGGGGATCTAGATTTAGCCTTGTGGTTTAGCCTTTGAATCCTGAATTGAGTTCAGCCATTTTTAATCTCTGTGACTTTGGGAAATTTACTTAATCCAAGCTTTAATTTCTTCACAATTGTAAACATACAATAGTACAGTTATGCAATTCAACAAATGATAATAGAACATACCTCACTGGACTCTATGAGGAAGAAATGAGATAATCTGGCAAAGCACTTATTTCAAGGTCTCAAAAAGGTTAGCTAACAGTCACAGCATGGCCCTGGCAGTGGCTCCTTAGTATTTCATTCATAGAATTTAATGTCTTTGATTTTATTAACACTTTCTTCTGATGTAAAGTTAATCAGTTTAACTGTTGCTAAGGGCTTCCCAGATGGCGCAGTGGTAAAGAATCTTCCTGCCAATGCAGGACACTCGGGTTCAATCCATGGGTCAGGAAGATCCCCTGGAGAAGGAAATGGCAACCCACTCCAATATTCTTGCCTGGGAAATCCTATGGACAGAGGAGCCTGGCGGCCTAGGTCACTGGAGTCGCAAAAAGTCAGACATGACTGAGCACACACACATGAAAGATTATTTAGTGCTTATGGCACTTGATGGGTGAAGAGAAATACTAACCATTGTTTCCAATGTAATTAATGATCAGTCTATTAAAGTTTGCAATATAAAATAGGCTTGGTATAGAAAAATGATTTGTTAAGATACTGAGAACATTTTAGAAAGAATCTCTGGGGAAAAATTCTCATGTGGTTAATGTGATCGATTGAAGATGTTTGCAAATCCCTTGCCACGTCTTCCATTGAGATGTGGAGTCTGACCTCTTTCTCCTTGACTCTCAAATGGCCTTTCTGTCTTGATGACCAGTATTGCTCTGGATCTTCGAAGATTGGGTGATATGAAGCCTTGACATTTCTGTCCAAGTCTCGGAATATTCACCCTTGGAACCAAACACCATGCAGTGAAAAATCTAAGCTATATGGAGAGGCCACATATATGTGCTCCAGTTTCAGTACCAACTCCAGTTGAGCTCTTAGCTACCATTACTTCTAGTCATGTGAATAAGATTGCTTGGATGTCCAAACCAGTTGAGGTTTAGAAGACTCTAACTTCTGCATCTATGTGAGGTTATGTAAGAGATCCTATGGAAGAAGTAACCAGCCTAAGACAGCCCACAAAACTACAAGCGATATCAAGAAATTTTTGTTCTGCCGCTAAACTTGGGGGTTGTTTTGTCATGCAAAAATAAAATACTTATTTAATTAAATTCCATTATATTTTTAAGGGTAGAAGTAAAGGTGCTAAAACAAAGAGATGTGAAAATGCAATGACTGAAATTAAGACACATGTGCATTTTTTTTCTTATATAAAATTCCACAGATTCTAGCTAGCAGGGCTGCTCTGCCACAGGGTTATTCAAGAATAGAAGTTCCTCCTGTCTGCATCTAGGCCTAGAACATTGCCCATTGCTCTATAATAGAACTTGGGGCATTGTACATCTGTGTTATTACTTGCATGGAGAAAGAGGAAGCCCAGAGTAATCAACTTGTCTTTAAACTGAACATAATCCATACATTACAAACATATCTGTTCATATGCTTTGACTCAGATTTAATCACATGGCCCCAGTTAACTGCAAGGAAGACTGAAAATGTGTATATTTTATAGCTGGGTAACCACGTGCCAGGCTTTCCTGGTAGCTCAGCTGGTAAAGAATCTGCCTGCTGCAGGAGACCTCAGTTCCATTCCTGGGTTGGGAAGATCCCCTGGAGAAGGGATAGGTTACTCATTCCAGTATTCTTGGGTTTCCTTGGGGGCTCAGATGGTAAAGAATCCACCCACAAAGTGAGAGACCTGAGTTTGATCCCTAGATTGGGAAGATTCCCTGAAGGAGCACACGGCAACTCAATCCAGTATTCTCACCTGGAGAATCCCCATGGACAGAGGAGTCAGGTGGCCTACAGTCCATGAGGTCGCAAAGAGTTGGACAGGATTGAGTGACTCGAAGATTCTATTATTTAAAAGAAGAAAAAAATGAGAATAGATAATGAGGAGGGGTAAAAGT
Source organism: Nanger dama (assembly GCA_917880005.1). NCBI lineage: Eukaryota > Metazoa > Chordata > Mammalia > Artiodactyla > Bovidae > Nanger > Nanger dama. The sequence goes on from CAKJTW010000040.1 coordinate 4,967,575, forward strand.
TTCCATTATGTCCAAGAAAAAGTGAAAATTTAATACAACCGGTTCTCTTAAACATTTAAAAGAGCAGGCAAAACATATGCAAATATGAAAATCACAGAATGCATTACTTTCTAAAACTATCGATGCTGTGAGTTTTCTCTTCATTATTTCTAACCTTGTGTTAATAAATTCTCAGGATATTTACAGTAATAAGTATTGCAATACTGTTCTGGATTATAACAACCTTACAAGATCTCTCCCAGCCCCCAGTTCGTATGCAATTATATTGTCTCAAACCCACTAAGGAAATGTGACGTGTGACCAAGCAGTTAATTCACGGTCACCACATAGGATCGCAGTGATGCAAACCTGAGTCACTAATGATGAGTCTGAGTCCTGGTGCCTTTCTTTGAAATTATGTTTTTGAAGTTTCATTGGGCCAATGGTACAAAATCCATCCTCTTGCTCTTCCTTATATTGCCTCAATGCACTAACAACACAAGAAATATTTGCGTCTAATAAGATAGAAACATAAATCTGTGTTGACCCAAAGGCAACAGATTTCAGATATCAAAATGAAGTGGGAAACAGGCTGCCATTCAGATTTTTCAAAAAGGATGATCAAAGGAGGACAAGTGAAAGACCTTGCCCAGACTGAGAACATAAACATTGTTCAGAGACTGAGGATGGGAAAGAGCTGTGAGCTATATGAGGTGGAGTTCCTGAGAGACACAGCAAAGAGGGGGCTTGGGTGTACTTCCTCTGTCACCACAAAGCGAGAAAGACGGGCTTCCGTGGGATTTCTCAGAGAAGTTGCTGTGTGCTCTCTGAAGTTGGGAGTGTTGCAGTTTACTGTTAAATTTACCAGAAAAAGGTACAAGGGAGCAACTGGAGGTTAGAAGATCTAGAAGCAGAAGCAAAGGAAAACAGCAAAGGTGGCTGTGGTGGGCAGTCCTGACTCCCAAAGTCTTTAAGGCAAGGATGGATAACTACATCCCATGAAGCAGATATAAGCAGTGACAAATTTATTTCTTGGGCTCCAAAATCACTGAAGACAGTGACTGTAGCCACAAAATTAAAAGACGCTTGCCCCTTGGAAGAAAAGCTATGACAAACCTAGACATTGTATTAAAAATCAGAGACATTATTTTGCCAACAAATGTCCATATGGTCAAATCTATGGTTATGTGTGGTTATGTCTGGATGTGAGAGTTGAACCATAAAGAAGACTGAGTGCTGAAGAACTGATGCTTTCGAACTGTGGTGCTGAAGAAGACTCTTGAGAGTTCCTTGGTCAGAAAGGAGATTAAACTAGTCCATCCTAAAGGAAATCAACTCAAATATTCATTGGAAGGACTGATGCTAAAACCGAATACTGTGGCTACCTAATGCGAAGAACTGACTCATTGGAAGAGACCCTGATGCTGGGGAAGACTGAAGGCAGGAGGAAAAGGGGGTGCCAGAGGATGAGATGGTTGGATGGAATCACCAGCTCAAGGGACATGAGTCTGAGCAAATTCCAGGAGATGGTGAAAGTCAGGGAAGTCTGGCGTGCTGCAGCCCATGGGGTGGCAAAGAGCTGGACATGACTGAGTGACTGAACAACTAAATGAAGCAGATATGGAGCCACAGAGGTAAGGATAAACTCATCTGGAGCCATGTGGCTGCATGAGAGGGCACCTGGAGTGACAAGGGGGTCCCCAAGGAGGTAGTCTCTATTTTTTGGGCCACCAGGAAAGTAGAGCTAAGGGTAGAGGGAATAGCTAGCTGGAACAAAATGGGTAACCAGCATCACAAACACAAAAATAGCTTAAAGTTCTCAGTTCAGGTCTTGGGGGGACTTAGAAAAGTACCAATGAGGCAGAAAAAGAAAACACAACTTGCTTTAAATATCTGACATATCTACCTAGGAATTTTATAGCCATTTTATATAGTACCTGCAAATAATACCTTTCACAAGCCCATTTATACAGCTAGAAATTAAACCTACATTTTATAAATTAAAGATAAAATTTTTAAATGTATTTTATCAATAAAAGATATAAAATAGCCATATATGTTAAAACTCTTCTCGTTAAAAATAAAGTTTATATTAAGAATATCCTAATATCCTAGGGCTTCCCCGGTGGCTCAATCAGTAAATAATTCACATACAATGCAGGGGTCCTGGGTTCAGTCCCTGGATTGGTAAGATTTCTTGGAGAAGAAAATGGCAACTCACTCTGGTATTCTTGCCTGAGAAATTCCATGGACAAAGGAGCCTGGCGGGCTGTAATCCATGGGGTCGCAAAGTATCAGGCAAAACTTAGTGACTAAACCATCCTCACCAATATGGTCACTCTTCTTTTCCAGTACAACAATCTTGCAACATTACATTTTTAATTGCCAGATATTAATTTTTATCTTTTAAGCATCACTGATTTATGTCATAACCTCAATTTTCCATTTAACTATGATTATGTTTCTATTTGAGGTGTTTGATGAACACATATTGACCTAGGTTTAAGCTGACTGTATTACCTATTTGTACTCTCTGAGATTTTTGAAATCACATTTAACTTATAGCAAAACCATGGTTTTGAAACCCACATTGATTTTTTTTCTTGACCCAAGAAAAGCTTTGGATCTACTCTCCAAAGACACTTAATGCCTATAAATGGAGAATAGTATTAGAGGTTAAATATTTGGACCAAATAAACACCCCACAAACACTAGTGATGATCTGGATGATACTATCAGTGGATCATGTGGGTTACAACAGTGAAGAAAGATTGTCTAAAATCATGCATTAAAAGTAACATATGAATTAATACTAGCATTATTATATCCTTTTCAAAATTTTTCCAACATGCAACTTTCAAATGGATTTTCTTTAAAACATACTGATATTATGTAATGTTTAAGTCTAGCCCTCAAAATGCATTTCTCAGTTATAATCCATTTATATTTCATTGATCACTATCATGTAGTCATTTTATTGACACATTTATGTGGGATTGTTGTAACTGCAATATTGGAATCTAAGTCTCAAAATCTGGAGCCTGACCTCTGATGTTATACCTGGTAGAGATTAAAGTCTTCTACCACAAGGAGTTTGGCTTCGCAGATGACTCAGTGGTAAAGAACCCATTTGCCAATGCAGGAGACTGGGTTCAGTCTCTGATCCAAGAAGATCTCCTGGAGGAGGAAATGGCAACCCACTTCAGAGTTCTTGCCTAGACGACCCAACGGACAGAGCAGCCTGGGGTCACAAAGAGTCAGACACGACTTAGCAACTGAAAAACAACAACAAAGAACTTAAAATGAATGAGGGAAACAAGACAGCTATTTCAAAATAAATCATTCAGAAACAAAATGCTAAAAATATGTGGTGTGATGTAACACAGTAGAAGAGTTGGCTCTCCCTACTGCTGAACACAAATGTATCACATTCCCTGCAGGCCCCCAAACTCAATCTTTTTTTTTTTTTGCTTCCAACTAGGAACAGCATCATTTCAGCTGTGTTCTGAGAATCCTGTCTTCCAAGTTCTTTCTTTTCACCATTTAGCAGAACTTTATATATATGATCAGAATTGCTGCCTAAAGGTCATCTATCTACTGCTCCTAGAATCTTCTGCTGGGAAAGCAGACAAGGTATCCGACAGACATAATGAAATAACAAGGAGAGTCACAAAGTATTCTGGGTGCTGATAGGAGAGTCAGCCAAGACATTTACAGATTACTGGTCAAGATTTCTTGCCAGGAGATAGGACTCTGAAACTGCATCTATAGAACAAGTGGAGATCATCCCAGAGAACAGGGATAGAAGGTGTATTACAAGCAAGGGAAAGTGTGGGGAAAAGTCTGAAGGAAGTGATAAGGAAGAACAAGATGGACTGTGGCTTTGACAGGAAGAGGAAGATTCTGGAGGGAGGAAAGCAGTAAGTCTGATAAATGGGAAGAGGAACGTTTGAGAAGGCCTCTGAATAGGCCCTTCAGAAGCATCACTCTGGATACAGTGTGGAAACCCATTTGAAGAGTGACAAGGTCCAAGGCAGGGAGATTAGAGTTAGAGAGCAGTTCTAAAATCAGAAAAAATAGAATCAAAACTAAGGTGGTGGTAAGGTAACTTCAAAAAAGCAGAGCAGTTTGAGAGCTTATCAAGGAGCACAATGAATAGAAACTAATGGAATGATTAAGGGACAGAATTTAAGACAGCTTTCAGGTTGTTGTTTTGGGTAAGTGGGCATTTATATTCTACCATTTACTAAAATGGGAAAACTCAGAGGAGGAGCACATTAGGATTTAATATGGGTGTGCATACCACATCCAAGGGAAGACATCTGTGTGCATCAGATGATGGATCTAAGAGGAGGGTTCTGAGCTACAGATATGGGCCAGGTAATCAGAAGCACAAAGCCTATGAGAGCAGAATTGCCAAAAGATAGTATATAGAGTGAGGAAATCAGAGGAATTAAGAAAGGAGAGAAGAGTCTAAGACAAAATTCTGAGCAACACTCTCATTTAAGGGAAGATCAGACAGAAAATAAACCCCCAAGTTTAACCAAGGAAGTCAAAGAAAAACCAACACTGTGAAGTAATTGGAGACTTCCTTGGCTCAGTGGTAAATAATCTGCCTGCTAATGCAGGAGATATGGGTTCCATCCCTGTGTCAGGAAAATCCCCTGGAGAAGGGCATGGAAACCCACTCTAGTATTCTTGCCTGGAGAATTCCATGGACAGAGGATTCTGGTGGGCTACAGTCCGCGGGGTCACAAAGAGTCAGACCCGACTGAGGTACTAACACACACACACACACACACACACACACACACACACACACACAACTGGAGACAACAAAGGGGAAAAAGGCCTTTGCTGAAGGAAGAAATGACCAAAAACGTAGTAGTTTTACAAATAAATTCCAGAAAGACATTATCATAAATCAGGTGTCAAACTGGGTATCTTGTCAGAAGAAGCCCCTAGAAGTCTTTAAAGTCAGTAAAGTTGAGAGAAAGTGTGAAGGTGTGGAGAAATATTCTAAATGTAACCTCATGCAATGACTAGGAACAATTACTACATTTTTTGTTGTTAAGGAGGTAAGGTTTTCAACAGAAATGGTTTAAAATGCAACAATGTGTTTTGCAATCCCTGGCAATTATACCATTTGGCATGTTGGGTGGTTAGTGATGGAGTGCATCCCAAAGGAAGACGGAGTTAATTTTACTGGCAGGACTTTCCACGGTGTCTTAATCCATTTAATTGAATAGGAATGAGGTTTCCTCAACTGTGTTTAAGGTTAACCACCATTTTAAACCCTTATAAATTCTCAAAAGCCCACCAGCCCACATTGCTCCTCTAAATATGAAATTGAAATGAAAAGAATCATTTTGAGTTAAAATTTTCCCCGTTTAAATATGTTCTTTCCTAATTTCTGTGAAAAATGACATATTTGAACCACATTGCTCACCTGTGTATAGATAGCATTTTGGGTGGTGGCAGGTGATATTGATATTAAAAGTGAATGAAATAAGGGCCTCAGATACAACAAGAACAGGGAAGTATCAAATGCATCCACCATATTTTTATACTACCTCATCTCCTGACTCCATCAATAGTATTTGCTATGTATGAATGATCATAACAGAATCTATTGCACATGTGTGTACATATATATATGGATCCCTAGTGGCTCAGCAGTAAAGAATCCACCTGTCTGCAGTGTAGGAGATGTGGGAAGTATGAGTTTGATCCCTGGGTTGGGAAGAACCCTTGGAGAAGGAAATGGCAACCCACTTCATTATTTTTCCCTGGAAAATCCCACAGACAGAGGAGCCTAGCAGTTTACAGGTCATAGGGTTGTAGAGTTGAACATAACTGAGTGACTGAGCATGCATGCAGTATATATATATAAATATATACAGAGCTATACTTAGAAGTGGATATACTCATTTATCTTTTATTTTGATCCCATTTTTTTGTACTTCATGAGAGTTGATAATTTTCAGAGAATAGCTACAGTGATGCTTTCATTACTCTCAAGTTTAGGGAGTCTAAAAGGAGAATCAATTCAATAACTGTTCTTTGAAGTTGTTTAATTACATAGTATGATTCCTGCTTGGCGTTTCCCAGGTGGCAAAGTGGTTAAGAATCCACCTGCCAATGTGGAAGAGTCAGGAGATGCAGGTTCAATCCCTAGGTCAGGAAGATCCCTTGGAGGAGGAGATTGCAACCCACTCCAGAATTCTTGCTTGAAAAATCCCAAGGAGAGAGGAGCCTGGCAAGCTACAGGCCCCAGGGTCACAAAGAGTCAGACATGACTGAGTGACTAAGCACACGATTCCTACTTATTAAAAACATCGCTTGGGATTCCTCTTGAGATTTGCATCAAGAAATAATTCAAAAGCTTACTGATTTTCCCTATGAAATCACATGATATTTCTTCCCAAGTAGGAAAAAATGGTAGTCATGAAACCAAATCTTCTAATATATACATATTAAAACACAGCTTTCTTAACAACACTAAAGTATATCTATTCTGTATATGTGAGTCATTCAGTCATGTCTGACTCTTTGTGACCCCATGATGGCATCCCACCAGGCTCTTCTGTCCATGGAATTGTCCAGGCAAGAATACTAAAATGGGTTGCCATTCTTTTCTCCAGAGTGTCTTCCCAACCCAGGTATTGAAGCTGGGTTTCCTGCATTGCAGGCAGATTCTTTACCTTTTGAGCCACCATGGAAGTCCATATCTGTTCTGCCATTGATCAAATAAGGTTAAGGACTGGAACAAATAATGGTGTCTAGAAAAGTTTGAACAATGTCTATATTTAACCGTTTCACTTAAAATCAATTATTTACTACGCCAGGTAAACTTTTAACTTAAATTCTGAAATTTAACTCATTAAATTGTATCATCCAAGTTCAAATTCAACTGCAAGCAAAAACTCTGTCTTTCAAATGTCTCTAGTTACACCCCACATAGTACCAAAATACGAATTAGTTGAAATTCTTCTGTTAATCACAAAGTTTTAGCTCATAAGACCAGATATTTAATTTACTTAAATAATTTTTTTAATGAGCACCATATGAGAGCTTTAAAGATTATAAAATTCCTTCTTAGTTTTGAGTTCATGATTCTTCCCATGAACTAACCTTAGACCTCAAGTGCTCTCAGGCACTTATTATATAATGGGGTAGATATGCCTAATAGCATTAAACATTCAATCATAAAGAATAATATTAAAGTTCCAAATCTGATATAACTGCCAGATTACAAAGTATAGTCAACAAATCTTCTATAGATAAAAATGATTAATATTTTGTTAACTATGTGCTGTATTTATACATTAAATAATTTAAACCTTACTAGTAACAATTACAAAGTTAGTGTCATTTTCCAATTGTTCAATGAGGAAAGTTGAGTTCTGGAAGAGTAAGTGACTTGTCCAAGGCTGCTTGACTACTAAGTACAATGAACTGCAAAACAAGGATGTAGTGTGTGTGTGTCTACATATGTATATATTGTGTGAGTGCATTTAGCATATATGAGTGATGGGGAGACAATGACAAGTATATTAAATATCATAAAAATCTCATGCAGATGGCAATATACATGTCTTCTTTCTATTCAACATTACCCTAATAATCCTATCTCATTTTGAAGCTTTTGTGTATATCTCTTTAACTCACAGTAACTTCAAAATTTGATCCTAGAGGATGAGTTAGAGATAGCTGTAGGACTTGTTGATTTGGGAACACGTGTATACCTGTGGCGGATTCATGATGATGTATAGCAAAACCAATACAATATTGTAAAGTAATTAACCTCCAATTAAAATAAATAAATTTATATTTTAAAAGTAAATAAATAAAAGAAGAATCTGGAAACAGTTAGGTAAAAGTTGAAATACAACTTTTAAGTCTAACTGAGCTTAACACTAATAATATTTTAAAAGACAGTATTGAACACCTATCAAACACTATCACTGACACTAATGTAGGATTCAGGACAAGTATAGTGAAACACAAAAAGGCCATATTGAAAAAATGAAAATGTTTACAACCCTTGACCATGCGGGATTATAAAAATCAAACTACACTTTCACATTAACTATTGCAACCTTTAATGACATACCATCATTTCTTGAGATTGGGAAATGATCTCAAGATCATTTAAGGAAAAAAGGGAATTTTATTAATATAAAAATAGAAAATGAAATAACTTCTGAGTGAATTTCTGCCATGTCCCTGTAAGATCATTTCCTGTTTTTAACCAAGTTCCTCATTGGAGAAATTTTACCAAGCCAGGCTTCAGCAATACATGAACTGTGAACTCCCTGATGTTCAAGCTGGTTTTAGAAAAGGCAGAGGAACCAGAGATCAAATTGCCAACATCTGCTGGATCACGGAAAAAGCAAGAGAGTTCCAGAAAAATATCTATTTCTGCTTTATTGACTATGCTAAAGCCTTTGACTGTGTGGATCACAATAAACTGTGGAAAATTCTTCAAGAGATGGGAATACAAGACCACCTAACCTGCCTCTTGAGAAACCTATTTGCAGGTCAGGAAGCAACAGTTAGAACTGGACGTGGAACAACAGACTGGTTCCAAGTAGGAAAAGGAGTACGTCAAGGCTGTATATTGTCACCCCTGCTTATTTAACTTATATGCAGAGTACATCATGAGAAACGCTGGACTGGAAGAAACACAAGCTGGAATCAAGGTTGCTGGGAGAAATATCAATAACCTCCGATATGCAGATGACACCACCGTTATGGCATAAAGTGAAGAGGAGCTAAAAAGCCTCTTGATGGAAGTGAAAGAGGAGAGTGAAAAAAGTTGGCTTAAAGCTCAGCATTCAGAAAACGAAGATCATGGCATCCGGTCCCATCACTTCATGGGAAATAGATGGGGAAACAGTGGAAACAGTGTCAGACTTTATTGTTTGGGCGCTCCAAAATCACTGCAGATGGTGACTGCAGCCATGAAATTAAAAGACACTTACTCCTTGGAAGAAAAGTTATGACCAACCTAGATAGTATATTCAAAAGCAGAGACATTACTTTGCTGACTAAGGTCCGTCGAGTGAAGGCTATGGTTTTTCCAGTAGTCATGTATGGATGTGAGAGTTGGACTGTGAAGAAGGCTGAGCACCGAAGAATTGATGCTTTTGAACTGTGGTGTTGGAGAAGACTCTTGAGAGTCCCTTGGACTGCAAGGAGATCCAACCAGTCCATTCTGAAGGAGATCAGCCCTGGGATTTCTTTGGAGGGAATGATGCTAAAGCTGAAACTCCAGGACTTTGGCCACCTCATGAGAAGAGTTGACTCATTGGAAAAGACTCTGATGCTGGGAGGGATTGGGGGCAGGAGGAGAAGGGGACGACAGAGGATGAGATGGCTGGATGGCATCGCGGACTCGATGGACGCCAGTCTGAGTGAACTCCGGGAGATGGTGATGGACAGGGAGGCCTGTCGTGCTGTGATTCATGGGGTCACAAAGAGTCGGACACGACTGAGCGACTGAACTGAATTGAACTGAATTTTAGTTTGCTTAACATTCATGAAGCCATGCAAACTTTCTTGTATTATCACAAGAAGCTTGTTTGGAAATGAAAATGGTGCCTTGGAAAGTTGAAGACAGACTAAGTCGCTGTAGATTCTTACACTGGGCCACTATGTTGCAAACCCCAGAAGTGCCATTTACTTTGTTTTCTCACTTGCACAGGCAATATCTATTATATACAAAGGTCAGGCAAGTTTCTTAATTTCTCTTTTAATTTGCTATTATTTGAGAAGAATGGTAACTATCTTTTGGGGTTGTCTAAGTTGTAGATGAAGTAACGTATAAAGTAGTTATCGTGGCACTGATACAGAGAAAGGAAGGGTACCTCAAATCTTGCTCCTTTATTCTCCACTCATTCCTACAGGATGCCTGCATCTGCAGGGCAAATCTTAGTATTTTTGCCACCAGAGGCCATGAAAATAGCTTGAAATTTAGGGTTTGTTACAGTCACTGGAATTCAGCCAGTCACTGGTCTATTTTTGGATAAAATTAGTAAGAAATTCTATTCACGCATAGTAGAGGAAGCCAATAAAAGCTGTCTTTCCACTAAAAAGATAATATGCTTTTAGGTAATCATATCACTCCTCCTTAAACAGCATATCTCCTCAAACATCCTTTATTTTCTTTACTTTATTGAATTAGAGTTCTGCTTTATCTTCAGGTAATTGTGCTAGACAAAGGAACACTGTTTAGATTGGAGTGCCTTTGTTACTTCTGACAAATAAATATTGGACTGATTGGAATATGCGCTAATATCAGAATACCAGATACTTCCTTAAGCAACAATAAAACTATATTATGAAACTTAGTGGTTCTATGTACGTATTTTTCCACTGAAATTGCAAAATGAATAAGCACAGTTAGTAAAAGAAGCATTCTTAGGAATACTACCTGCCTTAGAAAACTGCCTTTTGTGTCATACAAGTGATTACTCTGAACATTTTACTACTGAAAGAATACAAGTTGATAATGCCAAATAACAGATGACTTTAGTCAGTTCAGTGCAGACAAAGTCATGTATACATTAAAATCACATTTACTAGTTCTGGGCTAGGTTTGTTCATTTTTAAAAATTTTAAAAAATTCACTTAATTTTGGAGATAATTGCTTTATAATATTGTGTTGGTTTCTGCCACACATCAACATGAATCTGCCGTAGGTATAAACATGTCTCTTCCCTTCTCACCTCTCTCTCACTTCCCATCCATCCCACCCATAGAGGTTGTCACAGAACACCTGTTTGAGCGACCCGTGTCATACGGCAAATACCCACTGGCAATCTATTTTGTGTATGGTAAAGTATATATCTCCATGATACTCTCTCAATTCGTTCCACTCTCTCCTTCCCCAAATGTGTCAACAAGTCTGTTCTCTACGTCTGTGTCTCTATTGCTTCTCTGCAAATATCTTCATCAGTACCATCTTTCTAGATTCCATACATATGCATTAGTATGTGATATTTGTTTTTCTCTTTCTGACTTACTTCACTCTGTATAATAGTCTCTAGGTTCATCCACCTCATTAGAACTGTCTCAAACGTGTTTCTTTGTATAGCTAAGTAATATTCCACTGTGTGTGTGTATATATATATATATATATATATATATATATATATACACCACAAATTCTGTATCAATTCATCTGTCAATGGATATCTATTGCTTCCATGTCTTAGCTATTGTAAATAGTGCTGCAATGAACCTTGGGGTTCAAGGGTACATGTGTCTTTTTTAATTATGGTTTCATTAAGGTATATGCCCAGTATTGGACTTATTGAGTTATATAGTAGTTTAATTCCTAGTGTTTTTTTTTTAAGTTGCCATACTGTTCTCATAGTGACTGTATCAATTTTCATTTCCCACAAACAGTGCAATAAGTTTCCCTTTTCTCGACACCCTCTCCAACATATATTGTTTGTAGATTTTTGATGATGGCCATTCTCAGTGGTGCGAGGGGACACCTCACTGTGGTTTTGGTTTGCATTTCTCTAACTGAGCAATGGTGAGCATCTTTTCATGCGTTCATCAGCCATCTGTATGTCTTCTTGGGCGAAAAGTCTGTTTAGTTCCGCTGCCCACTCTGTAATTGGATTGTTTCTATTTCTGGTATGAGCTGAATGAGCTGCTTGTATATTTTGGAGATTAATCCTTTGTCAGTTGTTTCATATGCTATTATTTTCTCCCATTCTGAGGGTTTTCTTTTCACTTTGTTTATAGTTTCCTTCGTAGGGCAAAAGGTTTTAGGTTTAATTAGGTCTCATTTGTTTATTTTTGCTTTTATTTCCATTACTCTAGGAGGTGCTCATAAAGGATCTTGCTCTGATTTATGTCAAAGAGTGTTCTGCCTATGTTTTCCTTTAGGAGTTTTATCGTTTCTGTGTTGCATTTAGGTCTTTAATCAATTTTGTGTGATATTTTTGTAGATGGTGTTAAGAAGTGTTCTAATTTCATTCATTTATAAGCAGCTGTCCAGTTTTCCCAGCACCATTCATTGCAGAGACTATCTTTTCTCCATTGTCTATTCTTCCCTCCTTTGTCAAAGGTAGGTACCCATAGGTCAGGGAGCTTATCTCTGGACTTTCCATCTTGGTCCACTGGTGTTTATTTCTGGTTTGGTGCCAGTACTGTACTGTCTTAATGACTATAGCTCTGTAGTATAGTTTGAAATCAGGAAGGTTGTTTCCTCCAGCTACATTCTTTTTCAGAAGATTGCTTTGGCTATTCAGTGTTTTTTGTTTTTCCATACAAATTGTGAAATTTTTTGTTCCAGTTCTTTGAAAAATACCACTGGTAGTTTGCTAGGATTCCACTGAATCTTCAGATTGCTTTGGGCCATATAGTCATTTTTCACAATTTTGATTTTTCCAATCCAAGAACATGGAATAGCTCTCATTTGCATCATCTTTGATTCCTTTCATCAGTGCCTTATAGTTTTCTGCATTTAATGCTTTTGTCTCTCTAGGTAGGTTTATTCCTGAGTATTTTATTCTTTTGTTGCAATGGTGAATGGTATTGTTTCCTTAATTTTTCTTTCTGATTTTTCATTGTTACTGTATAAGAGTGCGAGATATTTCTGTGTATTGGGCTTGGTTTTTTACTTTCAATATATTGTTGCTGCAATACAATATAAATCTGGGGTCTCAGGTAAATGGAGGGCAAGGAACTGGATTCACCTCATAGGCTAACAGGGGAGCTCATAAGGACATTTGAATAGGATGAACCCTTTTATCCTTAACCAATAGGAAGGAGTTATTGTAAGTTGTAAGAGGAAATGCACCAAAGATTTTTCTCAAGTAAAGCCAATGTCTAGATGTGTGTGTCTGTCTGTCTGTCTGTGCTCAGTCACTTAACTATGTCCAGCTGTTTGTGACCTCTTGGACTGTCCTCTGTCCATGAGACTTTCTAGGAAAGAACACTGGAGTGGGTTGCCACTTCCTTTTCCAGAAGATTGTCGTGACCCAGGGATTGAACCCACTTCTCTTGTGTCTCTTGCATTGGCAGGTGGATTTCTTACCATTGTGCCAGCTGAGAAAATCTAAGTAAACATCAGACAAACTCAAGTTGACAGTTTGCAAAGTAATAGGATTGTAATATTTGAAAATATCAGAGATTAAAGAGACATTAAAACGAAATAAAGCACCTGGTTCTGAACTGGAACCTTTGCTGTAAAGACCATACTGAAAGTGGCAAAGCTGGAACCATGGCTAAGGTTTAAATGGTAGAAACATATTGGCACTAACTTCCTAATGTTGATGGTTGTACTATGATTATGCAGGAGTAGTTCTTTGTAAGAATTACACAGTGGACTATTTAGAAGTGATGGGACATCAGGTTGGCTATTTTCCTCAAATAGTTCAGGGCAAGAATTTTTAGGGATTTCCCTGGTGGTCTAGCAGTTAAGAATCTACTTGGCAATGCAGGGGACATGAGCTTGAACCCTGGTCTGTGAAAATCCCACGTGCTGCAGGAGAACAAAGCCCACATGCCACAACTACTGATCCTGCACTCTAGAGCCCCAAAGCCACAAACTACAAAGCTTGCGTGCTTTCTCCACACAAAAGAAGCCACCACAATGTGAAGCCCGTGCACCACAGCTATAGAGCAGCCCCCGCTCACCACAGCCAGAGAAAGTCCGTGCACATTAACAAAGACCCAGTGCACCCCAAAATAAATAAACAAAACTTAAAAAAAATAAATTCTGAAAATGTACGTGTATCTCTTCTGTAACTTTGATATTGCTTCAGCATTAGCACTTATTTTTAAAGAGCAAAAATCTACTAACCTAAATTATAAAGCGAAGGCCTCAGAATACAGTGACATAGATGTAATACAAAAGTAAATCAATTAGCATTTATCTATTGAGTTTTCAAGTGGGATTCAGCAGTCTACATGATAAAATATGGCTACTACATAATCAAAATTAAGAAAGATATATATATAGGAATAGTGGATCACTGGCTACATGTATACTGGCATTAAATGGAATCAGCAGTCAAGAAGAAAGTGACCTGTGTGACCTGGAAAGGGCTCCAGGTGAGAATACAAGTACAAGGAGGATTTCAGGGTGGAGAATAAGCTCAGGTTCAGCAAAGGATGGCAAGGACACCAATTTGATGAAGAGTAGTAGTTTGCAATGGAAAGTACTATAAGATACAGCAAAGGCAGACACGACATGGAGATACTTGAAAGTGATATTAAGATGAGATGGTAAGATGAGTAACTTGCTAGTCCAAGCAAACAGCTCACCTTAGCAGGTGAAATCAATTAGGACAAAAATCTATAATCATCTTCCTCTTTGATGAGTTGGCAACTAAGGCAATCATTTTCAAGTGTAATTCTTTCTTTCCTCAAAGGTAATCCTATAGAAGCCCAATATATATAGCAGATTAAAATAAAGCTGCTCTCACTAAATACAGAGTGGGGAGCCCAGAGCCTGAACTCTTGAACTGTCTTTGCCACTACGACCACTGATACCCTGCTGAGGAAGACCTAGGATTCAAGCATCTCAGATGGAAGATCACCACTATAAGGCAGTCAGAAGAGGCTCTCAGAGGTATTTATGCTCTGAAAGGTGCATCTTCAAGTGGAAAGGTTCACAATAACTAGCATATATGCTGTTTCTCTTTATCTTTAAGCACTAATATATCAATCTGCATTCAAAACCACCCATTCTTACTTCTGCCTGAAATTTCTAGGCCCAATGGAGTTATTTTCATCAAGAAATATGTAAAACTTTTTCTTTATTCATAAAAGGATCATTTGGCACTTCTCTGTAGAAATATATATGGAGATAATACATTTAGCTTTCATTTAAATACTTTTAATCTAATAAAAATATATCAAATTATTTTCTCTATCAGGCAGACACAGTTTGTGAAAATCTGGTTATACAGTGATTACCTTCAGGGATCTTCTTGAAAATATATGAGACTGTGATCCTGGAAAGGAGACCCTTTAACTGATTTTAGATTTCGGTACCCCAGTGTAGTTACAAATTATACACTAAGGTTTTCTTCAATTCAATATAATTAAAATAATTTCAGAGTATTAAAATAATAGAACACTAGGAAAATATACTCAGAAATAATATTTAACTATAATTTCCTTTGAGTAACATAATTTTCATTTTTAATAGGTATTGATAAAAATGTAATAGAGTCATCAAATATAGACTATTATGTTTAAATTTTCATTTATTCATTATTGAGTCAGAACTGTTAATTTATCTAAGTCATAACTGGGAAATGTAAAAAAAAAATCTCTGTAAAATTAGCTGGAGTTTTTAGTTGAAACAATGCACTATATGAAAATTAGTGCAAAATATTAGTATTCTTGAGCTACCTTGAAGTTTAAGTATGCCTCTGCTAATACTTCCAAAATGACCACGATTAATAATTATGTTGACCACTGTGTCTCTTGCCAATCCATGTCAGCTAGATTTTACAATTTCTTTGGAGTATAATTCATTTTCTTCCCTATTAGGCCCAACACTTCCCTTGACAGATCATCTAGAGATTTAATCCTAGTTATGGACCGTGGTAGTCAAGAAAATGTATAAAGGCAGGTGCTGAAGAAGGATAGCATTGTCTTATAAGGCACTTACCTTACTGGAGAGAAGCAAGAAAGGTCTTAACTCCCAAAAAGGTAATGTGTGTGTGTGCTGTCGCTTCCATCGTGTCTGACTATGAATTGCAGCCTGCCAGGCTCCTCTGTCCATGGGATTCTCTAGGCAAGAATACTGGAGTGGATTGTCATTTCCTCCTCCAGGGGATCTTCCTGACCCAGAGATGGAACCCACATCTTCTACGCCTACTTGCACTGGCAGGTGGGATCTTTCCCATTAGCATCAGCTGGGAAACAAGGGGAGTGGGACACTTTTGCAGACCCAGAGCATTCCGGAACTGAGGCATGGAAGGATTTTAAGTGCCTCTAGCCTAATATTCCCCATTGCAAATCTCAGGATCATACTTTCTCCTTATCAAAGCCAATGCTGGTGAAGGATACTTTCCTACACTGAGAACAGTTATGTCTCTTTTATAGTCAAGTACTATATCTGGTTTCCAGCTCTGTCTTCGGTCTGGCTTAAGTAGACTCTCTAACTTTCATACTTTGCTTTAAATTCATAAAGAATAGATCTGAGCTGGATATTTTCTCTTCAACATACAAATGGTGTTTAGCAATAGCTACTCAATTCCAGTAATACTTATAGTTATGGGTTTCCTCAACCCACTCTAGTATTCTCGCCTGGGAAATCTCATGAACAGAGGAGCCTGGCAGGGTACAGTCCATGGGGTCACAAAGAATTGGACATGCCTGAAGTGACTAACCATGCATAGTACTTAGACATAGATATTGACCATTTAATCGGCGCTCTTCCACCTGCATCTTATCTATGTTCACCATCAGTGAAAGACATAGAAATCACAAAACCAAAGCTAGCCACAGAACATCAACCCTTCACCTACGAAGTGGATGGTCATTCACAACCAACCAGCTAGTGAGTTATCTAACTCTATAGTCCTATCTTTAAAGTCTGTTTCCTGGCACCAATTTCAGCCTTATCTCTGTTACGTTCTTCCGTAAGTAATAGATTAGGGATTCTCAGGAGAAAGGGAGTAAGTAAAGCAGTATAAGATAGAACACCATTCAAAATAACAAACAAAAACAAAACAAGCAAGAATGTGGTCTCAGTTAGAGACTAGCTTTAGTCTAATTCCATGGGGAGTTTGGAGCACAAGTTGCATCTTAAGAGTTGGTCCTACGTTGTGCAAGGGAATCAACCTGGTCTGTTAGTCTGTTTTCAGCTTCTGGCTGCTGGGGGTTTGAAGGTAGTGAAGTGGAATCACAACCTTCTATGTAATGTTGTATCTGATTCAGCAGAGGCCAACTGTCCTGGGAAAGACTAGCTGTGAGTTTTCAGCAACCAATTTTTATGTCTACTGTGAGAAAGCTGATCCAGACTGATGAAGGAGATCTGGGCCACTCCATCATTCAAACCAGGATACTCTCGAGAATAAAAGGGACAACCACTGATAAGTATGCAAAGAAAAATCAAGTGTAAAGGAAACCAAGACCGTCCCAGGCAAACTGGAATGTATGCTCTTACTACCCTCATCCCATTACTCCCTTGCTATATGGAACACATACAGAGACCAGGTTTCTCTGAATGACATGCAGCCTTTTCCACTGAGGTCTAGGGATGAAAGACTCCACATCTCCTCTATAAATCTTCCCCACATCTCTGTGGGCTTGGGTTTGATATGAGGGTGGAGATGAGAGAAACCTGAGACTAATTTCCATTCTTTTACTCCTCCTTATTACAGCCCCTTAAGACCAAGAAGAGAATTGTTTACTTTATCCTGAAGTACTGAAAAATTTAATCAGAAACATAAGGATTATTCTTCCCTTAAACATAAAATAAATTCAAGCCCATAGTGCAAAATATATTTTGCTAATTGCATGATTGCAATGATATGTCCAAAATCAAATGATTTTGATTTTCAAAATCAAAATTTTGCAATGATATGTCCAAAATCAAAATTTGAAAAAGTGCAATAAATCTTTTAAAAATGGTATTAGAAGTGCTAAGCTTACAAAAATGTTAAAAATAAAGAAAACTGAGAAGGAATATCTTTTAAAAACACTACAGTCAAGAAACCAAAGGAGTTGAAAGAATTGTGAAATGTTAAAACATGTTTCAGAAGTTGCAGTTGTGAAGTCATTTTTAAGGGTTTCCAATATATAATTTTAATACATCTGCTTCTGGGAAAATTTTATGAGAAAACAAAACATAAGAAGAAGAAAATCGATTTTCCAAATCCATGAAAAACAGATCCTTGCAAAGAAAAAGAAAAAAAGAGTCTAATACTGTTTTTTCTGGAAGTTTACTTAGAAAATAAGGAGAAGTATTTTTTTGTTGTTGAAAGGCAGTGATTCCAACTTAGTGTGTGAGAGGTTAAGGCACAAGGGCACATATTTTGCAATTTGTCACCACAGTCTCAGGCTGCATAACTAATTCTCAGAGTCCTCTCATTCTGGGTGATAAATTAATGGACAAATCCATGAAACTAGTGCTGGTTTGATTTTGAGTGAATTATCTGATCAAATCACGAGAATAAACAGTATGCTGTTTTTGTCTTTCTGGGCCGTTCTTTAGGTTTTTTTAGTTGAACTTGTATATATGGATGTTGGAGTGTAGATATAATATTTAGCAGCTTCACTGAGATTTCATTTGGCAGACAAGCTGCATATGTACAATTTTTGACCTATAAGTGTACTCATGAAAACATCACTGCAATCAAATTAATAAACATATTCAATCATCCCCCAAATTTCCTCCTGCCTCTTTGAAATCACCCTCCCTGTCCCTCTCTGACCCTACCCTATGTCCCCAAAACCTCTCATCTTTTTTTTCTGTTACTACAGGTTAGTTTTCATTTTATAGAATTTTATATAAATGATAACAGACAATGTGCTCTCACTTCTCATCTGGCTTCTTTCACTCCATATAATTATTTTAATATTCATCCAGTTGGAACATATGCCAACAATGTGTTTCTCTTTATTGGTGGGTAGTATTTCAATGTATGGGCTTCCCTGCCTGCGATGCAGGAGACCTGGCTTCAATCCCTGGGTCTGATCTTTGGGTCAGGAAGATCCCCTGGAAGAGGGCATGGCAACCCACTCCAGTATTCTTGCCTGGGAAATCCCATGGACAGAGGAGCCTGTCAGGCTACAGTCCATAGTGTCACAGAGTCAGACTCAACTGGGGCAACTTAGCAGGCACACAAGCATCCATTCAACTATGGATTAATATTTGGGCTATTTCCATTTTGGAGGGCTATTACAAATAAAATTATTATGAATATTTATGTGCAAGTCATTGTGTGCACATATGCTTTCATTTCTCTTAGGTAAACACCTAGGAATGACTGGATCAGATGGTAGATGGGTGTTTACATTTTAAAGACACTGACAAACTGGTTTTCCAAAGAGATTGTATATTTAACATTATCACAAACAAATTAGGCAAAGTTTCTTAACTATAATAGAAAAACCATGATCTATAAAGTTTTAAAAAATAACAAATTATATTTCATTGAAAGGTAAAGCTATTCCTCAAAAGACATTGCTAAGTGAATAAAAAGATAGTCCACAGATTGAAAGAAGATATTTTTAAATTACATATCTGATAAGTGGTTTATATATGGAATATGTAAAGAACTCTCAAAATTTAATAATAAGAAATAAACTACACAATAAAACAGGCTTACAGAAAAGTGGGAAGATAAAAAAGTTTAAGAGTAGGAGTGAATGCAAATAGAAACGAAGATAAATAACTGTTTGCTAGATGGGAAAAGGTCTGCCTAATCAACTCTCACAAATAAATATAAAGGCTTTTGCTACCCCTAATTCAAGGCAGTCCAATATAACTCTGTTCACATTTCAGGATGTATACTAAGCTTTAGGAGTAACAAATTAAATGCAAACAGAAAGCAAAACATAGGCAAACAAATTTGTCTAGTCAAGGCTATGGTTTTTCCAGTGGTCATGTATGGATGTGAGAGTTGGACTGTGAAGAAAGCTGAGCACCAAAGAATTGATGCTTTTGAACTGTGGTGTTGGAGAAGACTCTTGAGAGTCCCTTGGACTGCAAGGAGATCCAACCAGTCCATTCTGAAGGAGATCAGCCCTGGATTTCTTTGGAAGGAATGATGCTAAAGCTGAAACTCCAGGACTTTGGCCACCTCATGCGAAGAGATGACTCATTGGAAAAGACCCTGATGCTGGGAGGGATTGGGAGCAGGAGAAAAAGGGGACGACAGAGGATGAGATGGCTGGATGGCATCACTGACTCGATGGACGTGAGTCTGAGTGAACTCTGAGAGTTGGTAATGGACAGGGGAGGCCTGGAGTGCTGCGATTCATGGGGTCGCAAAGAGTCGGACACAACTGAGCAACAGAAGTGAACTGAACTGAATGGCGTTGGTACACACCATAGAAAGAACATGTCAATGTTTGGCAAAACAAATACAGTATTGTAAAGTAGAATAAAGTATTAAAAAAAATAAAAGAAATTGCTCAGAAAAAAAAAAAAGAAAAGAATAGCATATGGCTAGAGATAAGAGAAAGAGGAAAGGTGTCTGACTGAAGTATAGGAAGCCTAAGTCAACCAAATCAGAAGGCAATGGCACCCCACTCCAGTACTCTTGCCTGGAAAATCCCATGGATAGAGGAGCCTGGTGGGCTGCAGTTCATGGGGTCGCTAAGAGTCGGACAAGACTCAGTGACTTCCCTTTCACTCTTCACTTTCATGCATTGCAGAAGGAAATGGAAACCCACTCCAGTATTCTTGCCCGGAGAATCCCAGCGACAGGGGAGCCTGGTGGGCTGCCATCTATGGGGTTGCATAGAGTCGGACACGACTGAAGCAACTTAGCAGTTAGCAGCAAGTCAACCAAAGCGAAAAGTAGTTCACCAACACTAAGTAAATGTACCTTTTTGAAGACTGTATTTTAAAAAAGAATAAAAACACACAAGATATTACTTCTAGAGGTAAAGAAAAACTTAGTATTATCTTATTGAATTTGACTCAGGATATAAAACTTTGCTTCACACATGGCCAGTGCATGAGATGCAAGAGACATGGGTTTGATGTCTGGGTCAGGAAGATCCCCTGGAGGAGGAAATGGCAATCCACTCCAGTATTCTTGCCTGAGAACTCCCATGAACAGAGGCGCCTGGCAGGCTATAGTCCTTGGGGTCACAAAGAGTCGGACATGACTAAGTGACTGAGCACGCACAAACATGCACATCAAATTACTCAGTGTATTATTGTCCTTTCCCAAAATTTTTAAATTTTATTCAATCTTTTTATTCCTATTGAACTTAAAGTTTTGCCAGTATTTTTGAAGACTCTAGGGGACCATGGTAAGTTTTAGAGACAAACTTGTGACAGTCAGTTTTATTAAACATTATTTTGTACATGAAATTATATATCTGATACTTGAGTTTTATTGTTTATTGGGGATAATTTAGAACTGCATGATCTGTAGGGTAATTCATAATAATATAAAGATTTCTACAGAACTGTAAAACGGGAAATGGAGGATTGAGGACATTTCCTGGGAAATGATCAGAAATGACTGAATGATTTCAAAGATTATGTGGCAAAGGGGCAGAATACAGGTGCATAACAGGAAAAAGACTTATCTATTAATACTCACATTTGTTCAGTTGAATTGGTAAATACTGTTGAATTTCCTTCAGGGAAACAGTAAATCCTAGAAATGTTTACCTACAGGTATTGGCAAAGATATAATCCAAAGCTCTGTTCTTTTTTTTTTTTTGACTCAAAGTTTTATTTTGTTTATTTATTTATTTATTTTTTACTTTACAATATTGTATTTTTTTGCCATACATCAACATGAATCTGCCACGGGTATATACAGACACAGATTCCTGACTAGACTAGATTTCAGGCTGATAGAAACATTTCTTAAAACACTTGTTTGTTCAGTACATAACTATGAACATCATTATTTCTTCCAAATCTACTTTGCTCACTGACATACTTTTCCTTTGATAAGATAACCTAAACACAACATATAGAGAAAATGTTCTTAGTATCCATATGTATTATCCATATATGTGTGTGTGTGTGTGTGTGTGTGTGTGTGTGTGTGTGTGTGTGTGTGTTAGTCACTCAGTTGTGCCTGACTCTTTGCGACCCCATGGACTGCAATCCACCTGGTTCCTCTGTCCATGAGATTTTCCAGGCAAGGATACTGGAGTGGGTTGCCATTTCCTTCTCCAGAGGATCTTCCCAGCCCAGGAATCGAACCCAGGTCTCCTGCACTGCAGGCAAATTCTTTACCAACTGAGCTACAAGGGAAGCCCTTACACACACACATATATATATCTGTATTATATATTATGTTGAATTTGTCTATGAAAAAAACCAACAGTGATTCAGTTGAATTAACAAGCCATTCAATTCTATAGTGATTTGTAGATAAAGAATAGCCATCTGATTCAATGTTTTATGTTTTGTTGGCATTGTGGAATACTGAGGATAAAAGGAAGGAAAGGAAGATGAGGTCTCTGTGCAGATTAAATATTCATCCCAGAGTCCATCACCAATGACACCAGTGAAATCATATTCATAAGCTAATGACAAGATATCCTTTTAACAAATCCACAAATTTTGGTCATAGTTGAGACCAGTCTGTTATTTCATTAGTAGTATTAATGCTACTGTTCAGTCATTCTCCAACCTTCTCTTAACTGTAGTTTCATAAGCTTTGCTTCCCCAAACCATGGTAGCTAGGGTTTTATTAATACATAAGCACATGTCAGTGGTAATTGCTCAGCAACTAACTTTCATGCTTACCTGCTTCTGTGAGACCATAATTTTCCTGCAAATGCCACTCTCCATAGTTATTTCTTGACATTCTTTAGAGAATATTTCAAGTTTACTCATGTGCAAAGTCTATTTGACACCATATGGCCCCACTATCATCTTACTATTTAGCTCTAACCCCCTCTCGGGTGATGCATGAAACCAGGGCCTCTGTTTTGTTGCTCACAACTGACCTGTCCTCCTCTGTCCACTGTTCCACCACTGTGTGTGCTCAGTTGCTTCACTGTGTCCAACTCTTCACAACCCCATAAACCGTAGCCCTCCTGGCTCTCCTGTCCATGGGATTTCCATGGCAAGAATATTTGAGTGGGTTGCCATGCCCTCCTCCAGGGTATCTTCCCAATCCGGGGCTCAAACCCATGTCTCCTACATCTCCTTCGCTGCACATGGAGCTTTACTGTAGAGCCACTGGGGAAGTCCACTACCATGTCCATATTTTGAAGCTCTTTTAGGCACAAACCAGTGCAGTGTTTGCGGTTCCTCAATGTCTAAGAACTATGCTTGTTTCTTTTCTTTATTTATATGCTATCTTATAAATGACCAGGTTTGAAAAGAAACAAAGATTCTACTTATAAAATGATAATATAATACTTTTACTGTGAAAGGTACTAGATAGATTAAATGGCAGATAATATATAGCTAGAGGAAGAAAAATAAGTTGGAAGAGAACAGAGAATAGAAATTACACATTGAGCAGTATTAAAAAAAAACATGGAAAGTAATAAACTGAAGGTAAGAGAAGACCTAACAGAGAGAACAGGAAAAACACAATATTCAAAGAGATTAATGATGGAGAATGATTCAAAATGGCTGCAAGATTTTTTTAAAACATCAAACTCTTAAAGCATAATAAATTCCAAGCAGAGTATATAAGATGTAACCTATTTCTAAGCACATTTCTGTGAATCTTAAAATATTAAGGACATGCAAATTCTAAAAATCACAAAGAGAAAGAAAAAATGAAAAACTGACATATTTCTCAATTTATTATAAAATTAAAGCTAGAAAAGGTAGAACAATATCTCTACACTAGCAGAAATTAACTGATTGACTAGAAGGCTGAGCACCAAAGAATTGATGCTTTTGAACTGTGGTGTTGGAGAAGACTCTTGAGAGTCCCTTGGACTGCAAGGAGACTCAACCAGTCCATTCTGAAGGTGATCAGCCCTGGGATTTCTTTGGAAGGAATGATGCTAAAGCTGAAACTCCAGTACTTTGGTCACCTCAGGTGAAGAGTTGACTCATTGGAAAAGACTCTGATGCTGGGTGGGATTGGGGAGCAGGAGGAGAAGGGGACTACAGAAGAGATGGCTGGATGGCATCACTGACTCGATGGGCGTGTGTCTGAGTGAACTGCGGGAGTTGGTGATGGACAGGGAGGCCTGGCGTGCTGCGATTCATGGTGTCACAGAGAGTCGGACATGACTGAGCGACTGAACTGAACTGAACTGATAGACTTTTTGAAATTATTTTTTAAGGAATAAGAATAAAATAAACTTTTCCACCAACAAAAAGTACCCTTGAAGAAGAGAATGAAAGCTAAAAGAAAGGACTAAAATACAAAAATAAAGGATAAGCAACATACTTTGTAAAATTATGGGAAATACAGAAAAACAACTATTTTATAAAATAATGATAGTAATAAATAGTAATCATTAATCATGGATGATAAAATACAAGGTTAAGCTAATTATAGTGTACTCCCTTCTTAATGTTTATGAAAGGAGTATTCTAGTAAGCATATAATTAGTAGGAGGGGATAAATGAGTTAAATTTAGACTTTGTAAACTATGCTAAATGTCTAGATTGTCAAAAAAGCAATAATAATTTTATATCTTCACATCAACAGAAGGGGAAACAGAATTTTTAAAACTTAGTCATTCTAAAAGAAGTCAGGAAAAGATAAAAAAAGAAAACATGGGAAAAGCTGGAAACAAGAAAATTACCATACGTGGTCTAAAAGTAAAACTGAATAAAAATCACAATAACTATAAATGGACTGTATCTGCCAATATCAGAAATTACTATATAAGAACAACACATAGATTATGAAAACGTAGTGCAATTGTTGCTATGTAAGTATACATAGCTGGCTCAGAAGAAAGACAAATATTATTAAGGGGACAAAGAAGACTTTTAAAGAAGGTGATACATGAGCTGAGTATCTGAGTATGTGTGGGAGTTTGCCAAGGACACAAAATGGACAAGAACATTCCAGAAATAAAATCGGCATTTGTGAAGAATAATCATGGTGTAGTTTTAACATTTTCCTTCAGTCAATGGAAAAATGACTTGGAGAAAAAAGGAAAAAAAATATTAGAAGTTAGAATCCTTTAACCATTATCAAAAATTTACCTGTTCTAGAAAATTTTCCCTGATAATTTTTTTAAATAAAAGGTACTTTGATTATCTGAGTTAGTTAGTTCCATTGAACTTTAGATAAGTGATTATAAACATCGGCAGTAGCACTCATAATAAAGTTTGCATGCAAGCGTGCTCAGTCATGTCTGACACTTTGCAGTCCCATGGACTGTAGCCCACCAGGCTCCTCTGTCCATGAGATTTCCCAGGCAAGAATACAGGAGTGGGTTTCATTTCCTTCACCAAGGGTTATTCCCGACTCAGGGACTGAACCTGTGTTTCCTGCATCTCCTGCATTGGCAGGTGGATTCTTTACCGCTGCACCACCTGGGAAGCCCCAAAGTTTGCATAGGGTGAGGGAAATAAAGATATTCTATTAAATGTTTCAAACATGCAATACTCTTGAATTTTGGTATTAAGAAGATCTTTACGTTAAGATTAGGAAGTAATGTGCAATAGATTTTTTTTTGCCTTTTTTTTTTTTTTAACAAAACAGGAGTTGGCAATAAAATCAAAACTCTTTTTCTCTTGTACTAAATTGCATTCTATTGTCCACAAAATCCAAAAGTCTGGAAACCACTAGATTAAATGACTCAAAACTCTTTTGCAAAGAACTATGCAGCTTGAAAAATAATGCTTTCCAAAGACTACACATGAAATTTAAAGACTTGGCTTTAAGTAGAACCCATCTGAAAACTATATAAAGTATTTTTCTCCAATTTGATACATATATTTCTTCAGTAATGCATATTTGCCTTTTGTTGCCAGAACAATAAGCTAAAAATTAGGGATACAAACTTCATGTCTGTTGCTCTCCTCCAGAGGGAAAATCTCTCATTTAATCATTTAGTTCCCACACACATATGTATGCTTTTAATATTTGCATATAAGCTAATCAAAGACCATAATGATCAGCTAGTTTCCTGGAGTGATTAAATTATTTAACATTATGTGCTCACTGACACTTAGCAAATATACCATGCTTGTCAAAGAATTAAATATAGTATCAGACAATGGCAACTTACCATACCCCATTCAATATAGAGCTCATATTTCATTTCCAAGAAAAAAAGAGTTAAAAGCAAAATTTAACTATGTCCCTCCCGGCTTAAAGCTCAACATGCCAAAAACTAAGATCATGGCGTCTCGTCCCATCACTTCACAGCAAATAGGGAAAATATGGAAGGAGTAACAGATTTTATTTTCTTGGGCTCCAAAATCACTGTAGACAGTGACAGCAGCCATGAAAGTAAAGACACCTGCTTCATGGAAGAAAAGCTATGACAAACCTAGACAGCATATTAAAAAGCAGAGACATTGTTTTGCTGACAAAGCTGGTTGAAGCTATGCTTTTTCCAGCAGTCATGTGTAGATGTGCAAGTTGGAGCATAAAGAAGGCTGAGCACCAAAAATTGATGCTTTCAAACTGAAGAGCTGGAGGAGATTCTTGACAGTCCCTTAGACAGTAAGAAGATCAAAACAGTCTAAAAGGAAATCAACAATGACTATTTCCTGGGAAGGACTGACGCTGAAGCTGAAGTTCCAGTACTTTGGCCATCTGATGTGAAGAACAGATTCATTGGAAAAGACCTTGATTCTGGGAAAGACTGAGGGTACGGAGAGAAAGGTGAGAGACAGAAGATGAGGTGGTTGGATGGCATCATCGACTCAACAGACATGAGTGTGAGCAAACTCCAGGAGATAGTGAAGAACAGGGAAGCCTTCTGTGCTGCAGTCCATGGGGTCACAAAGTCAGACTTGACTAACTGATTGAACAACAATAACAAATGCCCATTATATCTAAGTTGTCTTACAGATTAAAGCACTGGAACATTTAACAGAACCATAATTCTTTGTATTTCCTACAGTCTTCAAGAAAAACATAATCTTACACAGTAGATCTCTCATAACTTATGGCTAGAATGCATGAATGATAATATCTACTAGACTTGCCAAGATGCAGTGAGAATGTATGTAATCAGTGTTTGATCATGAGGAATGGGATACAATACAGGTGTACATCTGTAACTTTCACATACATCTTTCTATGTGAGGTCTATGATCTTTTTATGATCCCTAAACCTATGGAGAAGCTCTAAACAGTCAGCAAAAATAAGACTGGGAGCTGACTGTGGCTCAGATCATGAACTCCTTATTGCCAAATTCAGACTTAAATTGAAGAAAGTAGGGAAAACCGCTAGACCATTCAGGTATGACCTAAATCAAATCCCTTATAATTATACAGTGGAAGTGAAAAATAGATTTAAGGGCATAGAACTGATAGATAGAGTGCCTGATGAACTATGGAATGAGGTTTGTGACATTGTGCAGGAGAAAGGAATCAAGACCATCCCCATGGTAAAGAAATGCAAAAAGCAAAATGGCTGTCTCTGTCTCAGGAGGCCTTACAAATAACTGTGAAAAGAAGAGAAGCAAAAAACAAAGGAGAAAAGGAAAGATATAAGCATTTGAATGCAGAGTTCCAAAGAATAGCAAGGAGAGATAAGAAAGCCTTCCTCAGCAATCAATGTAAAGAAATAGAGGAAAACAACAGAATGGGAAAGACTAGAGATCTCTTCAAGAAAATTAGAGATAGCAAGGGAACATTTCATGCAAAGATGGGATCGAAAAGGACAGAAATGGTCTGGACCTAACAGAAGCAGAAGATATTGAGAAGAGGTAGCAAGAATATACGAAGAACTGTACAAAAAGGAGCTTCACGATCAAGATAATCATGATGGTGTGATCAGTCACCTAGAGCCAGACATCCTGGAATGTGAAGTCAAGTGGGCCTTAGGAAACATCACTATGAACAAAGATAGTGGAGGTGATGGAATTCCAGTTGAGCTATTTCAAATCCTGAAAGATGGTGCTGTCAAAGTGCTGCACTCAATATGTCAGCAAATTTGGAAAACTCAGCAGTGGCCACAGGACTGGAAAAGGTCAGTTTTCATTTCAATCCCAAGAAAGGCAGTGCCAAAGAATGCTCATACTACCACACAATTGCACTCATCTCACACGCTAGTAAAGTAATGCTCAAAATTCTCCAAGCCAGGCTCCAGCGATACATGAATTGTTAACTTCCAGATGTTCAAGCTGGTTTTAGAAAAGGCAGAGGAACCAGAGATCAAATTGCCAACATCTGCTGGATCATTGAAAAATCAAGAGAATCCCAGAAAAACATCTACTTCTGCTTTATTGACTACGCCAAAGCCTTTGACTGTGTGGATCACAATAAACTGTGGAAAAATTCTTCAAGAAATGGGAATACAAGACCACCTCATCTGTCTCTTGAGAAACCTATTTGCAGGTCAGGAAGCAACAGTTAGAACTGGACATGGAACAACAGATTGATTCCAGATAGGAAAAGGAGTACATCAAGGCTGTATATTGTCACCCTGCTTATTTAACTTATATGCAGAGTACATCATGAGAAACACTGGGCTGGAAGAAGCCCAAGCTGGAATCAAGATTGCTGGGAGAAATATCAATAACCTCAGATATGCAGATGACACCACCCTTATGGCAGAAAGTGAAGAGGAACTAAAAAGCCTCTTGATGAAAGTGAAGGAGGAGAGTGAAAAAGTTGGCTTAAAGCTCAGCATTCAGAAAACGAGGATCATGGTATCTGGTCCCATCACTTTATGGGAAATAGATGGGGAAACAGTGGAAACAGTGCCAGACTTTATTTTTCTGGGCTCCAAAATCACTGCAGATGGTGACTGCAGCCATGAAATTAAAAGACGCTTACTCCTTGGAAGAAAAGTTATGACCAACCTAGATAGCATATTCAAAAGCAAAGACATTACTTTGCCAACAAATTTCCGTCTAGTCAAGGCTATGGTTTTTCTAGTGGTCATGTATGGATGTGAGAGTTGGACAGTGAAGAAAGCTGAGCACCGAAGAATTGATGCTTTTGAACTGTGGTGTTGGAGAAGACTCTTGAGAGTCCCTTGGACTGCAAGGATATCCAACCAGTCCATTCTAAAGGAGATCAGTCCTGGGTGTTCTTTGGAAAGACTGATGCTGAAGGTGAAACTCCAATACTTTGGCCACCTCATGCGAAGAGTTGACTTATTGGAAAAGACCCTGATGCTGGGAGCGATTGGGGGCAGGAGGGAGAAGGGGACGACAGAGGATGAGATGGCTGGATGGTATCACAAACTTGATGGACCTGAGTTTGAGTGAACTCTGGAGGTTGGTGATGGGCGGGGAGGCCTGGTGTGCTATGATTCATGGAGTTGCAAAGAGTCGGACAGGACTGAGCGACTGGACTGAACTGTACTAAACTGAAATCTATTATTACCTATTATTTTCACTTTATTAGTAAATTCAAAAAATCAAGAGAACACAGATGAGCCAAAGATATAACTTTGCCAACAGTTTCATTTTCTTTTTAGAGGAAGCCAAATTTCACAGAATATTAATTCTCAAAGTTTGATCAAACCCTTAAGGGTCTCCAGATCCTTACCGGGGTTCTCCTATCCTGCTCAAGATGACTTTTGCCTCTTTTGTAGACTCTCACACAAGTGTACAGTGCAGTTTTCCAGAAGCTATGTTAAGTACTATTCACTTTTTAACAGTAATTATCAATGTCTTCTGTCTCTGTTCTCCTCTCCCTTAAACACAGCATCAATGAGACATCTATCTCATGCAGATAATTCATATGCAACTCAAATTCTACATGTCCAAGCTCAGATGTGTACTCATGTTCCCCTTCATTCTTCATCCTTTGTTATCCCCTTTGTTAATGGTTACCCAAACCAAAAATCCAACTGTCTGCTCTACCGTTTTTCAACAGCAAGCAACTGAACAAATCTATTAATTAGACTTTCCAAAAATGTGTACTCTTCATCTCCTCCTTCCTTTATATTCCCCTACTCTGCCGTAGGTTTCAACTTAATAATTACTATTTGGCTATTGAAAGAGCCAGCTTCCCATCCTGCCACCTTCAAATATACCTCTCTATGCCACATCTGAGTTGCTCTTTTTAAAATTCAAATCTAGCTGAATCACTCAAAGGTTTGCTTAAAACCTTTACTTGCAGTGGAATAATTCCAAGATACTTAGCATGGAATGTGACATGATTGCTATATTTTCAGTCATATTTCCTCTATTTGCTATCCTTCGATTAGTGCTTTCAGCATGAAAATGCCTGTAATGTCTGCTCACCTTCACGCTTTCTGTATCCTTTTGCCTTTGACCATGATATTCCCTCTTTCCAGAGTTTCTTCTTTACCTTTATTTCTCTTCACCTTTATTAAGTACATTTTCAAGTACTTAATACCTACAATGTTATCTTACCTTATGCATGTACTGCATGTACTGCCCCTAAACCTTATCAAGACTCTTCAGGACTGGATTTGTACCTGAATGGAAGACTGTATTCTTTATTTCAAGTGAATTTCCAATTCTAAAATTTTAAACTGTGAATTCCCTACTACTCATACCCACCCGAATACTTTTAAATCTGGTTCCTCCTCTCTTTTCAAGCTTTACGCAAGTCTTTGCCAACTCAGAAAGAAAATGAATTCAAAGAAAACATGTCTGTCAGTTATCTGGATTCTGATAACTCATGTATTAGGTGCCAAACTTAGATAAGCATCTACATAAACAAGATCCACTTGCTTCTTAAAACTTCCTTGCAACAGATTTGGCTGATATTCATTATTTTGCCAATTCCAAAAATTTCCCAGTCTTTTTCCAAAACACTTTTATGTACAAGTAAAACTGGCTGAGTATACAGACTCACAGAAGTATAGGTCTATGTCTGACTCTGAAACCTCATGGGCTGCAGCCCGACAAGCTCCTCTGTCCATGGAATTTTCTAGGCAAGAATACTGGAGTGGATAGCCATTTCTTTCTCCAGGGGATCTTCCTGACCCAGGAATTGAACCTGCATCTCTTGTATATACTGCATTGGCAGGCAGATTCTTTACCACTGAGCTACCTGGAAAACTCATGTATCACCATACTCCCATATATATCTACATACACTATACTACACAGTGTGTGAATATATCCCTTTCCTATCCCAGGTTTTAAAAGGATGGAAATAATGCCATCTCCTTATTCACTCCTTGATTGTGTTCACCTATGGCTGATTCGTGTCAATGTATGGCAAAACAAATACAGTATTGTAATTAAAAAAATAAATAAATTTAATTAAAAAAAAAAAAAAACCAACAGTCTGATTTTGTTTTGACTCTAAAGAAAAGAAAAAGGTTGACTGACCGAGTGACTGAATCCCCTACCACAACTCTCCTAACCGTGTTAAGGCATCTCCTTGACCCTGACCTTGTTTCTACTGGCAGGAATCTCAGTCACTCACGTCAATGGCAGCCATATCCAGGCACTTGTGGTCGGAACGGAGTCTAGTGTGCTCTTTCTCTCTAATGATTCTACATGACATTGTTCTGGCTTTTCCCCTCCAGTGTGTGACTGGAAGTTTTAACAGATGAAACAGTGACTGTGTAGGCACATTGGACAGATGGAGAGTATTCAGTGTGATCTGTCATTTGTAGACCACTGTGAGTAACTCACCTTTGCTCTCTCCTTTCCAATCTTTAATAAATGTTTCACAATCAATGTTAACTTCGGTGATGGCTCTAAAGAGAACAAAAGTGAACACTTTCCTCAAGAGGGGGCAGGGCCAAAATGGATTCTCCTTCTTCATAATCTTGGATAGAGGATGTCTGCGTTATATGTGATTTGCCTCTGTAATAACTAAAAGGACCAACATCTTATCAACTGTTCCCTGTAAGAAACTGGGTCAAGAAGCCTTGCCACAGCTTCCTTCAAAGGAAATCAGAGAGATTCAGAAAGAATGGATTCCGGGATAGGTATCAGGTTACGGCTACTTCCGGCCTGAAGCCTACAGTTTGAGTAACTTGTTACTTTCAAGCAACCTCCATATTGGTCCAATGCACAAACCACTTCTGATTGAGCAAGAAGGCACTGAAGAAGCTCTTCCTTATGCTGTGATAGGCTTATCTCAACCTGTTTCAGCTCCTCAGTCTGGTCTTTGCTTTGTCCACATGCAACAAATAAGTTATGATAATGTATGTGAAGAAATAGGATTTTTTCCAATAGAAGTATGTCCAAGCTATATGTTCAAAATTAAAGTAGTACAAGTATTTAACGTAAGTACAATAATAATTTTAAAATACTCAATGTCTCTATGAAAAGTGGGTAATTAAACTTTATCATTATAATTTTTGTATTCAAAGAATTCTCTTCTATTTGTTTAGAAAGTTGCATTCCCACATAACAAACTTTTAAATTAAAATTATGCTATACATCTTTGTGTGTATATATTAGTCGCTCAGACCTGTCTGACTCTTTGCAACCCATGGAGTGTAGCCCACCTGACTCCTCTGTCCATGGAATTTTCCAGGCAAGAATACTGGAGTGGGTTGCCATTCCCTTCTCTATGGGATCTTCCTGACCCAGGGATCAAATCAGGATCTTCCGCACTGCAGGCACTTTCCCGCCTGAGCCACCAGGGAAATCTTTGTTTATGTATAGTCGACTATTGGAGAAGGAAATGGCAACCCACTCCAGTACTCTTGCCTGGAAAACCCCATGGGCAGAGGAGCCTGGTAGGCTGCAGTTCATGGGGTCGCTACGAGTTAGACACGACTGAGTGACTTCACTTTCACTTTTCACTTTCCTGCATTGGAGAAGGAAATGGCAACCCACTCCAGTGTTCTTGCCTGGAGAATCCCAGGGAAGGGGGAGCCTGGTGGGCTGCCATCTATGGGGTTGCACAGAGTCGGACACTACTGAAGCAACTTAGCAGCAGCAGCAGTAGTCGACTATAGTCAAGATCATGTGGTAAACTGAATTATATCTCACAATTAAAACACAATTAAAACAATATCCTTCTAGACTTAGAAGGATAAGTTAAATACCCACTATAGAATTAGACACTTACTTTACAGCAGTAAAATAATTTTTTTCAACTTTTTTACATAGAATAATCTTGATTCATATGCCTAGTGACCAGCAGAGGGCACTACATACACAGCTGAGGATGTTTAGGTTCTCAATGACCAGTCCTTTCCACTCCCATTCCCTCCACAGGCACAGCACGGCTACCGGCTACCGCTGGAAAGGAACAACTCAGACCTACTCAAGTGACGAGAAAGATATCTGCGCTTACTTGTTTGTTCCAGCACACCAAAGTTAACCTTTATCTGGAAAATAAATCACATCAATATAATTGTCCTGATAGAGATCCAACCAGTCCATTCTGAAGATCAACCCTGGAATTTCCTTGGAAGGAATGATGCTAAAGCTGAAACTCCAGTACTCTGGCCACCTCGTGCGAAGAGTTGACTCATTGGAAAAGACCCTGATACTGAGAGGGATTGGGGGCAGGAGGAGAAGGGGATGACCGAGGATGAGATCGCTGGATGGCATCACTGACTCGATGGACGTGAGTCTGAGTGAACTCCGGGAGTTGGTGATGGACAGGGAGGCCTGGTGCGCTGCAATTCATGGGGTTGCAAAGAGTTGGACACAACTGAGTGACTGAATTGAACTGAACTAAAATATAGCTTTAATTTGGAACTTCTTATATATTCAGGGAAAATAGCTGGGTTACTCGGTACTTTGTTTCTACTATCAACTGTAATTAAAAACTCAAACTGCATTTTGCTAAAACCATTTCTTCTTATTATACATAAACTTTCAAATATATAAAGTAAACTTTGAGATTTTTGATACTACATCACTTAAAATGTATCTTTTTATAACTCTTTTGCTTTCAGAAAAACTTGGAAGGCTTTTTATAGTTCACGGCCAAGACAGCAAAGTAAAAAGACTTTGAACTAACTTCTTCTCATGGGTCCATCAAAATTACAACATTTTACAGAGTAACTATGTAAGAGAAGACCTAAAGACTAGCAGCAAATGTTTTCAATACCTAAAATATAAAGAAGGAACTGCAACAAGATTGGTAAGACGGGTGGAGTTGTGGTATAGTCAAAGCCACATGCCCAGATAAACGACCCATAAACTAGAGGATAATCACAATTGCAGTTCTCCTCAAGGAGTGGGGGGTCTCCAGTGGAGGGATCTTGCATCATGATGACAAGCTTTCAAAACATCTGGCTTTAAAAACCAGCAGGACTTGAGCATGGGAGAGTCAGAGGGCTATAGGAAAGAGACTCCACTCTTTACGGGCATGCACGAAGTCTCACCCACTGTAAGAACAATAGCAGGTGCTGGCTGCAGCCATTTGGGGGAATTTTTTCCATCACAAAGGCCCTATTGCTAGTAAGCACCATTTTTAGTCCTTCTTTTTAGCCTATTGGCACCAAGAGCTTACCTGCCCACCAGGAAGCTAACATCAGTTCCAGGAACTCTCAGGCTGAGCAACAAGTCACCTGGGGACCTGGCCCCATTCACTGATAGCCAGACGCAGAACCCATGGTTCCTACAACCAGCTGTCCCAAGACCTAGACACCCACTACTGCTCCAGTGCCTGCCCTAACACCCTCAGGACTCACAGCCAGCTGCCCTCATACCAGACTCCCCTCACCAATAGGTCAGCATCAGCCTTGGGAGCCCCTGAGTAGCACAGATGTCCAAGGCCCAGCACAGCAATGGGCCAGCACCAGCCCAAAGGCCCCTGGCCCCTCAGTCTGCCATGCCGAAATGCTACTACACCCACTAGTAGGTTGGCAGCCATCACACAAAGCAGTCCAACCAAGCTGGATACCAGACCCACTTACCAGGGCACCCACAGTCGTCAGCCCCAACACAACAGAAGGACACAGAGCCCACAAAGGGCACCCTGGAATATAAAGCTCAGGGGAAAGAAGAGAATGTGCTAATGTGCCCCACAGAACATCAACTACAAAGGCCACTTCTCTAAGATCAGGAAAATATAATCAACTTACCTAACACATAGACATAAAAACAGAATTAAGCAAAATGAGGCAGAGGCATACGTTCCAAAGAAAAGAACAGACAAAAGACCAACTAATTGTAATGGAGATAAGCCGTCTACCTGATAAAAAGTTCAAGGAAATGAACACAAATGTGCTTTATGAGCTCAGGAACAGGATAAACAAACACAGTGAGAATTTTAACAGAGAATTAGAAAATATAAAGAAGAACCAAGTGGTGGTGAAGTCGCTCAGTCATGTCCGACTCTTTGCGACCCTGTGGACTGTAGCCTACCAGGCTCCTCCGTCCATGGGATTCTCCAGGCAAGAATACTGGAGTGGATTGCCATTTCCTTCTCCAGGGGATCTTCCCAACCCGGGGATCAAACCCAGGTCTCCCGCATTGGAGGCAGATGCTTCAACCTCTGAGCCACCAGGAAGCCTTGCTAACTGCTAAGTCACTTCAGTCGTGTCCGAGTCTGTGCAACCCCATAGATGGCAGCCCATGAGGCTCCCCCGTCCCTGGGATTCTCTAGGCAAGAACACTGGAGTGGGTTGCCATTTCCTTCTCCAATGCATAAAAGTGAAAAGTGAAAGTGAAGTCGCTCAGTCACGTCTGACTCTTAGCGACCCCATGGACTGCGGTCCACCGGGCTCCCTCCGTCCATGGGATTTTCCAGGCAAGAGTGCTGGAATAGGGTGCCATTGCCTTCTCCAGGGAAGCCCTAAGAGCTGATAAATATAATAACTGAAAGAAAATATACACTATAAGGATTCAACAGAAGATCAGAGAGTATAGAGGGACAGATCAGCAAACCGGAAGAGAGTAGTGGAAATACCTGAGCAGAGCAGAAAATTACCAAAAAAAAAAAAAAAAGAAGAAGAAAAAAAAAAGAATTAAAATAAATGAGGATAGTTTAAGAGAATTCTGAGACAACATCTATCAAGAATACCAATGTTTGAATTACGGAGGTCTCAGAAGGAAAAGAGAGAGAGAGAATGGGGAAGATAATGTGTTTCAAGAAATAATGTTGAAAACTTCCTTAACCTAGGAAAGGAAACAAATACACAGGTTCAGGAAGCACAGAAAGTGTAAAACAAGATTAATCCAAAGAATTCCACAAAAGACACATTATAATTAAAATTTCAAAAGTTAAAGAGAGAATCTTAAAAACAGCAAGAGAAAAGCAACTTGTTAACCATAAAGGAATGAGACTACAGGCTAACATCTGTCAGAAGGGAATGGCATGATGTGTTCAAAGTAATGAAAGGGGAAAAATCTACAGCAAAGAATACTGTACCTGGCAGGGCTCCCATTCAGATCTGAAGAAGAGATAGAGAGCTCTACAGACAAGCACAAAAGAAAAGAGTTCAGCATCATTAAACCAGATTTATAAGAAATGTTGAAGAGACTTCACCACATGGAAGAGAAAAGACCACAACTAAAAAATTAAAGTTATGAAAGGACAAAAATCTCCTTGGTAAAGCCAAACAGAGTAAAGGTATTATAGCAACCACTTCTAATGCTAGTTGGAAAGTTAAAATACAAAATCAGTAAAATTATCTATATACACAATAAGTAGCTAAGTTATATACAAGACAAAAGATGCAAAACATGATATCAAAACGAGTAAACATGGAGGAGGGAGTAAAAATGCTAAAAGTCATTTGAACTTAAGATGGCAACATTAACATAATCATGCATATACATAGACTGCTAAATGCAAAACTCATGGTAACCAAAAGCCAAAAATCTATAATGGATATGAACAAAGAAAGAGAAAGTAAGCCAAACATAACAATAAAGACAGTCATCAACTCACAAGTGAAGAGAGCAAAAGATGAAAGGAATAAAAACAACGACACAATAACCTAGAATACAATTGCAACAAGTATATACCTATCAATTTTACTTTCAGTGTAAATAGACAAAATATTTCAAGCAAAAGATGTAGGTGAATGATTGGATTAAAAAAAAAGATTCATATAATGCTTCCCTAAAGAGACTCACATTAGAACTAAAGACACAGAAAGTGAGGGGATAGAAAAGATCATTATATAATGACTAAGGAATCAACCCAACAAGAAGATATAACATTTATAAATATGTATGAACCTAATAGCATCTAAACACATAGAGCAAATATTAACAAATTTAAAGGGAAAAATTGACAGGAACACAGCAATACTGGGGAACTTTAACACCTCACTTACATCAATGGACAAATTATCCAGACAGAAAATTAATATAGAAACATTGGCCTTAAAAGACACTTTAGACCAGCTTGACTTAATAAAGATATATATAGAGCACTCTACCCCAAAACAGCAGAATACAATCTTTTTAAGCATACATGGAACATTCTTCAGGAGAGATCACAGGACAGGCCACAAGTAAGCTTCAATAAATTTAAGCATATTGAAATATTAAGCATCTTTTCTGTCCACAACACTATGAGGCTAAAATAAACTGTAAGAAGAAAAATCAGAAAGAGAAATTAAGGAATCAATTCCATTCACTATTGCAACAGAAAAAATTAAATAGGAATAAACTCATCTAAGGAGACAAAAAAAAACTGTACACAGAAAATTATAAGACACTAATGAAAGAAATCAAAGATAACATACACAGATAGAGAGATACTCCATGTTCCTGGATAGGAAGAATCAATGTTGTGAATGAAAATGACTATACTACCAAATACAATCTACAGATTCCATGCAATCAATGGAATATCAAATTATCAATGACAGTTTTCACAGAATTAGAACAAAAAATTTCACAATTTATACGGAAACACAAAAGACCTTGAATAGCCAAAGCAGTCTTGAGAAAGAAGAATGGAGCTGGAGTAATCAACTTTCCTGACTTCAGATTATACTACAAAGCTACAGTCATCAAGGCAGCATGGTACTGGCACAAAAACTGAAATGTAGACCAATGGAACAAGATAGAAAGCACAGAAATAAACCCATACACCTATGAGTACCTTATTTTTGACAAAGGAGGCAAGAATATACAATGGAGCAAAGACAGCCTCTTCATTAATGGTTCTGGGAAAACTGGACAGCTACATGTAAAAGAATGAAATTAGAACATTTCTTAACACCATACACAAAGATAAACTCAAAATGGATTAAAGACCTAAATGTAAGACCAGAAACTGTAGAATTCTTAGAGGAAAACATAGGCAGAACACTGACATAGATCAAAACAAGATCGTCTATGACCCACTGCCTAGAGTAATGGAAATAAAAGCAAAAGTAAACAAATGGGACTTGATTAAACTTAAAAATTTTTGCACAGCAAAGGAAACTATAAGCAAGCTGAAAAGATAACCCTCGGAATGGGAGAAAACAATAGCAAATGAAACAACTGAGAAAAGATTAATTTCCAAAATATACAAGCAGCTCATATAATTCAATACCAGAAAAACAAGAAAACCATTCAAAAAGTGAGGAAAAGATCTAAACAGATGTTTCTCCAAAGAAGAAATACAAATGGCTAACAAACACATGAAAACATGCTTAACATCACTCCTTATCAGAGAAATGCAAATCAAAACTACAATGAGATATCACTTCATAGCAGTCAGAATGGCCATTATCAAAAAGTCATCCTTTTCATTATAGGGGACTGGAATGCAAAAGTAGGAAGTCAAGAAACACCTGGAGTAACAGGCAAAATTGACCTTGGAATACAGAATGAAGCAAGGCAAAGACTAATAGAGTTTTGCCAAGAAAATGCATTGGTCATAGCAAACACCCTCTTCCAACAACACAAGAGAAGACTCTACACATGGATATCACCAGATGGTCAACACCAAAATCAGATTGATTCTATTCTTTGAAGCCAAAGATGAAGAAGCTCTATACAGTCAGCAAAAAAAAAAGACCAGGAGCTGACTGTGGCTCAGATCATGAACTCCTCATTGCCAAATTCAGACTTAAATGGAAGAACATAGGGAAAATCGCTAGACCATTCAGGTATGACTTAAATCAAATCCCTTATGATTATACAGTGGAATTGAGAAATAGACTTAAGGGCTTAGATCTGATAGATAGAGTGCCTGATGAACAATGGAATGAGGTTCGTGACATTGTACAGGAGACAGGGATCAAGACCATCCCCATGGAAAAGAAATGCAAAAAGCAAAATGGCTCTCTGGGGAGGCCTTACAAATAGCTGTGAAAAGAAGAGAAGCAGAAAGCCAAGGAGAAAAAGAAAGATATAAGCATCTGAATGCAGAGATCCAGAGAATAGCAAGAAGAGATAAGAAAGCCTTCCTCAGCAATCAATGTAAAGAAATAGAGGAAAACAACAGAATGGGAAAGACTAGAGATCTCTTCAAGAAAATTAGAGATATAAAGGGAACATTTCATGCAAAGATGGGCTCAATAAAGGACAGAAATGGTCTGGACCTAACAGAATCAGAAGATATTAAGAAGAGATGGCAAGAATACACAGAAGAAGTGTACAAAAAGATCTTCTTGACCCTGATAATCATGATGGTCTGATCACTCATCTAGAGCCAGACGTCCTGGAATGTGAAGTCAAGTGGGCCTTAGAAAGCATCACTACAAACAAAGCTAGTGGAGGTGATGGAATTCCAATTGAGCTGTTTCAAATCCTGAAAGATGATGCTGTGAAAGTGCTGCACTCAATATGCCAGCAAATTTGGAAAACTCAGTAGTGGCCACAGGACTGGAAAAGGTCAGTTTTCATTCCAATTCCAAAGAAAGGCAATGCCACAGAATGCTCAAACTACTGCACAACTGCACTCATCTCACATGCTAGTAAAGTAATGCCCAAAATTCTCCAAGCCAAGCTTCAGTAATACGTGAACTGTGAACTTCCTGATGTTCAAGCTGGATTTAGAAAAGGCAGAGGAACCAGAGATCAAATTGCCAACATCTGCTGGATCATGGAAAAAGCAAGAGAGTCCTAGAAAAACATCTATTTCTGCTTTATTGACTATGCCAAAGCCTTTGACTGTGTGGATCACAATCAACTGTGGAAAATTCTTCAAGAGATGGGAATACCAGACCACCTGACCTGCCTCTTGAGAAATCTGTATGCAGGTCAGGAAGCAACAGTTAGAACTGGACATGGAACAACAAACTGATTCCAAATAGGAAAAGGAGTATGTCAAGGTTGTATATTGTCACCCTGCTTATTTAACTTAAATGCAGAGTACATCATGAGAAACGCTGGACTGGAAGAAACACAAGCTGGAATCAAGATTGCTGGGAGAAATATCAATAACCTCAGATATGCAGATGACACCACCCTTATGGCAGAAAGTGAAGAGGAACTAAAAAGCCTCTTGATGAGAGTGGAAAAGCTGGCTTAAAGCTCAGCATTCAGAAAACTAGGATCATGGCATCTGGTCCCATCACTTCATGGGAAATAGATGGGGAAACAGTGGAAACAGTGTCAGACTTTATTTTTCTGGGCTCCAAAATCACTGCAGTTGGTGACTGCAGCCATGAAATTAAAAGACGCTTACTCCATGGAAGAAAAGTTATGACCAACCTAGATAGCATATTCAAAAGCAGAGATATTACTTTGCCTACTAAGGTCCGTCTAGTTAAGGGTATCGTTTTTCCTGTGGTCACGTATGGATGTGAGAGTTGGACTGTGAAGAAGGCTGAGCACCGAAGAACTGATGCTTTTGAACTGTGGTGTTGGGGAAGACTCTTGAGAGTCCCTTGGACTGCAAGGAGATCCAACCAGTCCATTCCAAAGGAGATCAGCCCTGGGATTTCTTTGGAAGGAATGATGCTAAGCTGCAACTCCAGTACTTTGGCCACCTCATGTGAAAAGTTGACTCATTGGGAAAGACTCTGATGCTGGGAGGGATTGGGGGCAGGAGGAGAAGAGGACGACAGAGGATGAGATGGCTGGATGGCATCACTGACTCAATGGACATGAGTCTGAGTGAACTCCGGGAGTTGGTGATGGACAGGAGGCCTGGCATGCTGCAGTTCATGGGGTCGCAAAGAGTCAGACATGACTGAGTGACTGAAATGAACTGACAAACTATAAATTCTGGAGAAGAGGTGGAGAAAAGGGAATGCTCTTGCACTGTTGGTGGGAAGGTAAATTGATAGAGCCACTATGGAAGATGGTACAAAGATTCCTTAAAAAACTAAAAGTAAAGTCACCATATGACCCAGCAATCCCACTCCTAGGCATACACCCTGAGAAAACCAAAATTTAAAAGACACATTTATCCCACTATTCACTGCAGCATTATTTAAAATAGCTAGAACATGGAAACAACCTAGATGTCCATCACCAGATGAATGGATCAAGAAGCTGAAGAAAACTACAGGCCAATATCACTGATGAACATAGATGCAAAATCCCTAACAAAATTCTAGCAGTCAGAATCCAACAACACATTAAAAGATCATACACCTTGACCAAGTGGGCTTTATCCCAGGGATGCAAGGATTCTTCAATGTCCGCAAATGAATCAATGTAATAGACCACATTAACAAATTGAAAAATAAAAGCCATATGATTATCTCAATAGATGCAGAGAAAGCCTTTGAGAAAATTCAACATCCATTTATGATAAAAACTCTCCAGAAAGCAGGAATACAAGGAATATACCTCAACATAATAAAAGTGATATAAGACAAAGCCACAGCAAACATTATCCTCAATGGTGAAAAACTGAAAGCATTTTCCCTAAAGTCAGGAACAAGACAAGGTGCCCACTTTCACCACTACTATTCAACAAGGTTATGGAAGTTTTGGCCACAGCAATCATAGCAGAAAAAGAATTAAAAGGAATCCAGATTCTAAATGAAGAAGTAAAACTCTCACTGTTTGCAGATGACATAGTCTCCTACATAGAAAACCCTAAAGACTCCACCAGAAAATTACTAGAGCTAATCAGTGAATATAGTAAAGTTGCAAGATGTAAAATCAACACACAGAATTCCCTTGCATTCCTATACACTAATAATGAGAAAAATAGAAAGAGAAATTAAGGAAACAATTCCATTCACCATTGCAACGAAAAGAATAAAATACTTAGGAATATATCTACCTAAAGAAACTAAAGACCTATATATAGAAAACTATAAAACACTGGTGAAAGAAATCAAAGAGGACAGTAATAGATGGAGAAATATACCATGTTCATGGATTGGAAAAATCAATATAATGAAAATGCATATATTACCCAAAGCAATCTATAGATTCAGTGCAATCCCTATCAAGCTAACAATGGTATTTTTCACAGAGCTAGAACAAATAATTTCACAATTTGTATGGAAATACAAAAAACCTTGAATAGCCAAAGCAGTTTTGAGAAAGAAGAATGGAACTGGACGAATCAACCTGCCTGACTTCAGGCTCTACTACAAAGCCACAGTCATCAAGACAGTATGGCACTGGCACAAAGACAGAAATATAGATCAGTGGAACAAAATAGAAAGCCCAGAGATAAATCCACACACCTATGGACCCCTTATCTTTGACAAAGGAGGAAAGAATATACAATGGATTAAAGACAATCTCTTTAACAAGTGGTGCTGGGAAAACTGGTCAACCACTTGTAAAAGAATGAAACTAGAACACTTTCTAACACCATACACAAA
Source organism: Nanger dama (assembly GCA_917880005.1). NCBI lineage: Eukaryota > Metazoa > Chordata > Mammalia > Artiodactyla > Bovidae > Nanger > Nanger dama. The sequence continues at coordinate 5,009,896 of CAKJTW010000040.1, forward strand.
AATAAACTCAAAATGGATTAAAGATCTAAATGTAAGACCAGAAACTATAAAACTCCTAGAGGAGAACATTGGCAAAACACTCTCTGACATAAATCACAGCAGGATCCTCTATGACCCTCCTCCAACAATATTGGAAATAAAAGCAAAAATAAACAAATGGGACCTAATTAAAATTAAAACCTTCTGCACAGCAAAGGAAATTATAAGCAAGGTGAAAAGATAGCCTTCAGAATGGGAGAAAATAATAACAAATGAAGCAACTGACAGACAACTAATCTCAAAAATATACAAGCAACTCCTGCAGCTCAATTTCAGAAAAATGAATTCCCCAATCAAATAATGGGCTAAAGTACTAAATAGACATTTCTCCAAAGAAGACATACAGATGGCTAACAAACACATGAAAAGATGCTCAACATCTCATTACCAGAGAAATGCAAATCAAAACCACAATGAGGTACCATTTCACACCACTCAGAATGGCTGTGATCCAAAAGTCTACAAACAATAAATGCTGGAGAGGGTGTGGAGAAAAGGGAACCCTCTTACACTGTTGGTGGGAATGCAAACTAGTACAGCCACTATGGAGAACAGTGTGGAGATTGCTTAAAAACTGGAAATAGAACTGCCTTATGACCCAGCAATCCCACAGCTGGGCATACACACCGAGGAAACCAGAATTGAAAGAGATATGTGTACCCCAATGTTCATTGCAGCACTGTTTACAATAGCCATGACATGGAAGCAACCTAGATGTCCATCAGCAGATGAATGGATAAGAAAGCTGTGGTACATATACACAATGGAGTATTACTCAGCCATTAAAAAGAATACATTTTTTTTTTGGAGGTTTCAGTGTTTATTTTTATTTTTTAATTTTTAAATACTTTATTCTACATTACAATACTGTATTTGTTTTGCCATACATTGACATGAATCAGCCACAGGTGTCCACGATCTCCCAATGCCAAAGCCCCCTCCCACCTCCCACCCCATATCATCTCCCTGAATCATCCTGTGCACCAGCCCCATGCATCCTGTATCCTGTATTGAACATAGACTGGCGCTTCGTTCTTACAAGATAGTATACATGTTTCAATGCCATTCTCCCAAATCATCCCACCCTCTCCCTCTCCCTCAGAGTCCAAAAGTCCACTCTATACCTCTGTGTCTCTTGTTGTCTCACATATAGGGTCATCATTACTGTCTTCTAAATTCCATATATATGTGTCAGTATACTGTATTGGTGTTTTTCTTTCTGGCTTACTTCACTCTGTATAATCGGCTCCAATTTCATCCATCTCATTAGAACTGAATTGAATTTATTCTTTTAAGGGCTGAGTAGTACTCCATTGTGTATATGTACCACAGCTTTCTTATCCATTCATCTGCTGATGGACATCTAGGCTGTTTCCATGTCCTGGCTATTATAAACAGTGCTGCAATGAACACTGGGGTACATGTGTCTCTTTCAATTCTGGTTTCCTCAGTGTGTATGCCCAGCAGTGGGATTGCTGGGTCATAAGGCAGTTCTATTTGCAATTTTTAAGGAATCTCCACACTGTTTTCCATAGTGGCTGTACTAGTTTGCACTCCCACCAGCAGTGTAAGAGGGTTCCCTTTTCTCCACATCCTCTCCAGCATTTATTGCTTGTAGACTTTTGGATCGCAGCCATTCTGACTGGTGTGAAATGGTACCTCATTGTGGTCTTGATTTGCATTTCCCTGATAATAAGTGATGTTGAGCGCATTTCTCCAAAGAAGACATACGGATGGCTAAAAAGAATACATTTTAATCAGTTCTAATGAGGTGGATGAAACTAGAGCCTATTATACAGAGTGAAGTAAGCCAGAAAGAAAAACACCAATACAGTATACTAACGCATATATATGGAATTTAGAAAGATGGTATCAATAACCCTGTATGCGAGACAGCAAAAGAGACACAGATGTATAGAACAGTCTTTTTGTACTCTGAGGGAGAGGGAGAGGGTGGGATGATTTGGAAGAATGGCATTGAAACATGTATAATATCATATATGAAATGAATCACCAGTCCAGGCTTGAAGCAGGATACAAGATGCTTGGGGCTGGTGCACTGGGATGACTCAGAGCGATGATATGGGGAGGGAGGTGGGAAAAGTGTTCAGGATGGGGAACATATGAATACCCGTGGCAGATTCATGTTGATGTATGGCAAAACCAATACAATATTGCAAAGTTAAAAAAAGAAGTTGTGGAACATATACACAATGGAATGTTACTCAGCCGTAAAAGGAACACTGAGCCTATTATAATGAAGTAAGTCAGAAAGAGAAAAATATTGTATTATAATGTATATATACAAAATCTAGAAAAATGGTACTGAAGAATTTATTTACAGGGCAGCAATGGAGAAACAGACAGGCAATAGACTCATAGACATGGAGAGAAGGGGGTAGAGGGTGAAATGTATGGGAAGAGTAACATGGAAACTTACATTACCATATGCAAAATAGATAGCCAACAGGAATTTGCTGTATGGCTCAGGAAACTCAAACAGGAGCTCTGTATCAACCTAGAGGGTTGGGATGGGGAGGGAGATGGGAGAGAAGTTCAAAAGGGAGGGGATATATGTGTATCTGTGGCTGATTCATGTTGAGGTTTGACAGAAATCAACCAAATTCTGTAAAGCAATTATCTGTCAATAAAAAATTAATTAATTAAAAAATAAATAAATCATAGGAAAAAGAAAGCTCAAAACACAAACACCTAGAAGCTGAATGATGTGCTACTAAAACTCAAGGAGCACTGCAGAACTCAAAGAGGAAACAAAAAATACCTGAGACAAACAAAAATGAAAACACAATCTAAAATATATGGGACTTAGCAAAAGCAGTTCTAAGATGGACGTTACAACAATATAAGCCTACCACAGGAAATAAATCTTAAATAAACAATCTAGTCTTCAACCTAACAGAATTAGAAAAAGAAGAACAAACAAAATCCAAAGTTACTGGAAGGAAAGAAATGATAAAAAGCAAAGCAGGAATCCATGAGATTTTGCAGGCAAGAGTACTGGAGTAGAGTACCATTGCCTTCTCCAAATCAGAAATAAATAGAGACTAATGAAATAATTAAAAATATCAAATAAATTAAGAGCTCCTTCTTTGAAAAGATAAACAAAATTGATAAATCTTTTCAGATTCATCAAGGAAGAAAGTACCTTTATTCAGAAAACAATGAGACATTGATGAACAAAATTTAAAAGATGAAGCAGAAAGATTTACAATGCTCATGAATTGGAAGAATTAATATTGTTGAAATGATCACACGATTCCAAAGGAATCTATAGGTTCAATGCAATCCCTATCAAAATACCAATGGCATTTTTCATAGAACTAGAACAAATGATTCTAGATTTGTATATGCATACTATAGACTCCAAATAGCCAAAGCAATGTTGAAAAATGACAAACCTAGAGGGATCATGCTCGCTGATTTCAAGCTATACTACAAGCTATATTGATCAAAACAGTGTGGTGCTGGCATGAAAACAGAAAAACAGAGCAGAATGAGAGCCCAGAAATAAACCCATATTTATATGCTCAGTTAATCTACAACATGGAGAAGGAAATGGCAACCCACTCCCATATTCTTACCTGGAGAATTCATGGACAGAGGAGCCTGTCGGGCTACAGTCCATAGGGTCACAAAGGGTCAGATACGACTGAGTGACTGAGCACAATCTACAGAAAGGAAGCCAGAATATATAGTGGTGAAAAGACAGCCTTTTCAAATGGTATTGAGAATACTGGATAGCTACATGCTACATGCAAAAGAATCAGACTGAAGCACTTTCTCACATCATTTGCAAAAATAAACTCAAAATGGAAGAAAGAATTAAAAGTAAGATATAACATCCCTAGAAGAAAATATAGGCATTATGCTTTTCTGGCATTGGTCTTGGCACCTTTTTTTTTTTCACTGTGTCTCCTTTGGCAGGTGAAGCAAGAACAAAAATAATCATATGGAACTGAATCAAACTAAAAACCTTTTGCACAGTGAGAGAGACTATCAACAGAAAAAAAGGCCACCTACTTAATGAAAAAAAAAGATATTTACAAAGGATATATCAATAAGGTGTTAATATGCAAAATTACAAAGAAATTACTAAAAAATTGGAAAGAAGATCTGAATAGTTATTTCCAAGTAAGTCATGTGGATGGCCAACAGGCATATGAAAAGATGCTCAAGATCATTTATCATCAGAGAAATGCAATTTAAAATCACAATGAGATACCTGTTAGAATGGCTATCATTAAAAAGACAAAACAACAAATGTTGGTGAGGATGTAAAGAAAAGAGAACACTGTATACTGCTGATAGGAATGTAAAATAGTGTAGACACTATGCAAAAAGCATGGAGTGCTGTTTAAAATTTAAAGTAGAGCCACCATACAATTTAGCAATGCCAAATCTGGGTATGAAGAAAGCTACAATACTAATTCAAAAAATTTATTGCACCTCTATATTCACTGCAGCATCATTAGCAGTAGCTGAGATATGGAGGCTACTTAAGTGTTGTAAGTGGTAGATGAATGGATAAAAAAGATGTTTCTTATATATATATATATATATATATATATATATATATATATATAGAGAGAGAGAGAGAGAGAGAGAGAGTTCCCTGGTAGCTCAGACGGTAAAGCATCTGCCTGCAATGTGGGAGACCTGGGTTCAATGAAGATCTTCTGGAGAAGGCAATGGCAATCCACTCCAGTAGTTTTGCCTGGAAAATCCCATGGACAGAGGAGCCTACTAGGCTACAGTCCATGGGGTTGCAAAGAGTCGGACATGACTAAGCGACTTCACTCATATATATTTATATATAGAGAGAGTTGGCCAAAAAGTTTGTTCAGGTTTTCCTAGGCAATATTATGGAAAAATTCTAATGAAATTTTTGACTAACCACCTTTCTCTCTCTATGTATATATCTATATCTATATCTATATCTATATAGATATAGATACAGATAGATAGATATAGATATATCCCTCTCTGTCTGTATAGATAGATAGATGAGTAGATAGATAGATAGACAGGTAGACAGATAGATAGATAAATGAGTGTGTATATGTTTTGTATGCGTGTGAGTGAGCCATGCTGTGCAGGTCCACCCAAGACTGACTGATGGGTAATATTGAGGACTACTGACAAAACGTGGTCCCCTGGAGGAGGGAATGGCAACTCACTCCAGTATTCTTGCCTAGAGAATCCCATGGACAGTATGAAAGGCAAAAAATATGACACAGGAAGACAAACAAGCCCGGGCTCGAAAGTGTCCCATAAGCTACTGGGGAAGAGCAGAGGGTAATTGCTCATTGCTCTAGAAAGAATGAGGTATCTTCCCCAACGGCTCAGAGTGTAAAGAATCTGCCTGCTATGCAGGAGACCTGGCCTTGGAGTACAAAATGAAGCAGGGCAGAGGCTAACAGTTTTGTCAAGAGAACACGCTGGTCACAACAAACAACTTTTTCCGATAACAAAAGAGATGACTCTACACGTGGACATCACTTAGTTGCTCATGTGATTCCCTGATTTAGAATCTTTACCTCCTAATACCTTTCATGAACAAGAAGTCAAGCCCAAAGGGTGATGTTCACACTCATAAACAAGGCTACATAATACCTTAGGTTTTGGCCTCCACTTCAACTATCCAGGCTCTCCAAACACTCATGCCTCCCTTGCCCAACTTTATCTACCCTCCTTCCCTTCATTTTAGCCAGATACGGGGGTCTTGGATAAAGGGAAGCAGGAGAAACTAGATAAAGATAATAAGATATGCATCTGTTTTCAAAGAACACCAAGTCTCACTGGAAAGGTTAAAAATACACATATTCATGTAATACAAGTGAAAACTAACAAATAAAAGAAATGATACATATGTGTAAATGTAGCAGAATTTCTTAAAGCCAAAAGAGTGGGAATTTTGAAAAGTCACTGGGACATTGTATCAAAGGTTTTAAAGTGGAGCCTGATGAGTCTAAGAAAAATTTTTATAGATAGATTTTAGTCTGAGGCAGACTTAAGAGCAGACAGGGTAAAAACAGTAACACAATTATTAGGAATTTCACTGAAGGGATGAGAATCATAATGATATTTTTAAGCAGCTATGAAAAGGAAAGATAGCTATGTAGTATGTATATATGTAACACATATATAATATGTTTTATAATTTATAAAATATTATAAATTCATGATTTATATGATAATTATATGATGTTATTGATAGTGTAGAAATGATAAATTACAGGAAAAGATTGGGGAGTGATGAAAGTTGGAATTATATGGAGAAAATTCAAAATTTTCCCTTTAGTTTTAAATAGCAAAAATTTTTTAAATTTGCAAGAGGAGACAGCAAAGCTAAGAGAAAAAAGAGAAGAGGAAGAATGTTTCTCAAACTTATTGATTTGAATGTATATATTGCTAGCATGGAGCGTATTGCTCATCTTCAAGAAGACGATACGTTTATCCTGATTTTGGGAGGGTTGTATTATTGATGAAACACAGCTTCAACTGGCATAGTATTTAGATAAACTAATTATGTAATGGAGGAACTTTTCTTTGAGTAAATGAATATACCTACAGCTGGCAATTAGATTAAGTCATAATTGCATATTCTGGATGAATCCAAATACATTCTCCTGCCATAGGTTATTATAGTTCAGTTCAGTTCAGTCACTCAGTCGTGTCCAACTCTTTGCGACCCCATGAATAGCAGCACGCCAGGCCTCCCTGTCCATCACCAACTCCCAGAGTTCACTCAGACTTACGTCCGTCGAGTCGGTGATGCCATCCAGCCATCTAATCCTCTGTCATCCCCTTAGGTTATTATAAGCTCACTGCAAATTTTAGCATCACATCAGTGGGCTCAGAAAAAAGTTCAAATGATTTTGTTTTTGATACATAGGCTGTGAGAGACAAAAGAGAAGTGAAGCTTATTCAGTCAAATTTCTCAATTCACAGATGAAAAGCTGAGGCCAACCATGATTCAGAAATTTTCTTAGTGGGACATATTTTATTATAATAGCTAAGAATAGAACATACAGTTCCTGAATTCTCATCAAGTGTTTACCTGTTTTCCTATGTTTCCAATCTAAATGCAATTATAATTTCTAACAAAAAAACAAATTTTCAGATTTAGCAATGTCTAAACTTAGTTCTCTGGAGATATTTAATTCAGTTCTACTTTATTTAAATGACTATGTGAGCAACCATGAAAGAAAGACTAGAGCTCTCTTCAAGAAAATTGGAGGCACCAAGGGAATATTTCATACAAAGATGGGTACAATAAAGGGCAAAAACTGTATAGACCTAACAGAAGTGCAAGAGATTAGAAGAGGCAGCAAGAATACACAGAATTATACAAAAAGGACTTAATGACCCAGATAACCAAGATGGTGTCATTCACCTCATTCCAGACATTCTGGAGTGTGAAGTCAAGTGGGCCTTAGGAAGCATTACTACAAACAGCGCTAGTGGAGGTGATGGAATTTCAGCTGAGCTATTTTAAATCCTAAAAAAATGATGCTGTGAAAGTACTGTGCTCAATACGTCAGCAAATTTGGAAAGCTCGGCAATGGCCATAGCACTGGAAAACGTCAGTTTTCATTCCAATCCCAGAAAAAGGCATTGTCAAAGAAGGTTCAAACTACTGCACAGTTGTACTCATTTCACATGCTAGCAAGGTAATGCTCAAAATCCTTCAAGTTAGGCTTCAACAGCATGTGGACCAAGAACTTCTAGATGTACAAGCTGGATTTAGAAAAGGCAGAGGAACCAGAGATCAAATTGCCAGGATCTGGTGGATCATAGAAAAGGCAAGGGAACTAAAAAAAAAAAAAATCTAGTTCTGCTTCATTTACTATGCTAAAGCCTTTGACTCTGTGAATCACAACAAACTGGAAAATTCTTTAAGCACTGGGAATACCATGTCACCTTACCTGTCTCCAGAGAAACAGATCAAGAAGCAGATCAAGAAGCAACATTTAGAACCAGACGTGGAACAACAGACTGGTTTGAAACTGGGAAAGGAGTACATCAAAACTGTATATTGTCATCCTGCTTATTTAATTATCTCTAGGAGATATTGAAAGACAAGGGAGCCTGGTGTGCTGTAGCCCATGGGGTCTCAAAGAGCCAGACAGGAATCAACAACTGAATAACAGCAAGCAACCATGAATCAGTTAACTTTTCCTCTTCAAAAATAACTTATTTTGATACAGAAAAAATAATGTTAAGTGATGATTTAAGATTTACCATATTTCAAGTCCCAGATGAATCTCCATATAAAAATCTTTACATGTTTAGCAATGGTGGTTATATTTTAGAAAGTTAACATATTTTTAGAAGGGGCTGTATTTTAAAACAGGATAAGAATTATTCCCGAATTCAAATTGCTTCTTAAAAGTTACTATAATTAAATTTATTGCAAAGATGTTTTTATACTGAGAAGAGACTGTTGCAAGGCAAAATGGAACCAGAGTTTATTTGTATTCAGTTACAGGGCCTTAGTGAGAATATATAGACTTGGGATTGGGCCAGGGAAAAGGGCATAAAAGTTCAAGATAATAACTATCATGGACAAAAACAATTTAATATTTGCAATATATTTTGAAAATATAGTTTGGTACAATACTATCTGGTTTAAGGGATGGTATTCAACTCAGGTATATAACACAACCATTTTGTTATTTTCAAGAGGGCTTTCTATGTACTGAATTAACATTATTCCAAAAGAAAGGCGATCAAAAGCATGGAGGAAAACAACAAAATAATTATTTTTCACCATAACATTTACATGTTCCCACTTGGGCCTGGGCAATATGTGATGATCTCAATCATGTTAACTATATGGCTACAGTTATTTCCTATATCCTCCATGCCACTGAGAAGTTGATATAAATGTTTATTTCTGTTTGCCCCCAATTTTAATCTAACACAACCCAATTTGTGTTGAATGGCCTCCTAATTTGTCTCCCTGCTGCTCTCCTACTCCTACAATCCATTGTTCACAGTGAAACAGAATAAGCTTTTAAAAACAACGACAAAATTGAATACATATTTGTGTATACTCCACTACAAGTCAACCTCTATTCTAAGTGTTCTCCAAATATGAAACTGACTTGATTCTCACAAAAAACCCTATGAGGTTGATGCCAATGTCATCTATATTTTATAGTGAGGAAACTGAGACAGATAGAAGTGAAAAAACTTACCCATCACACACAGCGGGGAAATAGCAGCACTGGGATCTGTTCCCTGGCAGGCTGGCTCCAGAGGCCATGCCTTTTACACCAGCTCTATCTCTGGAAGGAATGATGCTAAAGCTGAAACTCCAGAACTTTGGCCACCCTCACGCGAAGAGTTGACTCATTGGAAAAGACTCTGATGCTGGGAGGAACTGGGGGCAGGAGGAGAAGGGGACGACAGAGGATGAGATGGCTGGATGGCATTACCGACTCGATGGACGTGAGTCTGAGTGAACTCCAGGAAATGGTGATGGACAGGGAGGCCTGGCGTGCTGCAATTCATAGGGTCGCAAAGAGTTGGACACGACTGAGCGACTGAACTGAACTGAACTGAACTGATGCTACCACATTCCTAGCGAAAGTCCTCAACTCTTTCCTGCCAGGCTCAGAACGAATTCTTTACTGTGACCCACATAGTCAGACCCCACTGATCTTTTCAAGCTCCTTTATTCTGCATCCCCCTTGCCTACAGTATTGTAATCACATAGGTCTTTCTTTTCCTGTGACAAGCCGAGTATCCGATATCAGGGTCTTTGCATGACTGTTTCCTCTATCATAATATCCATTCTCTTGATCATCACGTGGCTGGCTTCTCCTTGGTCTTCAGACCCCACTTTCAATGTGACCTCCTAACAGAGATCTTTATGAGCACAAATTGAAAGAAACCACCCCATTTTATGGTGGCTCAGATGGTAAAGTGTCTGCCTACAATGCAGGAGACCCGGGTTCAATCCCTGGGTTGGGGAAATCTCCTGGAGAAGGACATGGCAACCCTCTCCAGTATTCTTGCCTGGAGAATCCCATGGACGGAGGAACCTGGTAGGCTACAGTCCATGGGATTGCAAAGAGTCGGACATGACTGAGTCGACTTCACTTTCACTTTCACCTCATTTTATAAAATTTTCTTCAGTGTAAAATGTAGATGTCAGTAGCATCAACCTCATCAGACTGTTGTGAGAATCAAATGAGTCAGTCTTTGTAGACCATTAAGAACAGGGTTTGGCTTGTATGGTGTTACATACAAGTATGTATTCAATTCTTGTTGTTCAGTCAGTAAGTTTTGATTGGGCCTGTATGGAGTGCAGCACGCCAGGCTTCTCTATCCTCCACTATTACTGGAGTTTGCTCAAATTCATATCCATTGAGTCAGTGATGCTATCTAATTATCTTATCTTCTGTCACCTCATTCTCTTCCTGCCTCCATTCAGTCTTTTTCAGCATCAGAGTCTTTTCCAATGAGTTGTCTCTTCACATCAGGTAGCCAAAGTATTGGAGTTTCAGCTTCAGCCTCAGTCCTTCCAATGAATATTCAGGGCTGATTTTCTTTAGGATTGATTGGTTTGATCTGCTTGCAATCCAAAGACTCTCAAGAGTTTTCTCCAGCACCACAATTCAAAATCATCAATTCTTCAGTGCTCAAACTTCTTTATGGTCCAACTCTCATATCCTTACATGACTACTGAAAAATAATAGCTTTGACTACACACACTTTTGTCAGCAAAGTGATTTCTCTGCTTTTTAATAAGCTATCTAGGTTTTCTAGGATATATTCAATTAAGGAAATATAAAGTCTGATTTTTGTTTTTAAGCCTATTTTATGTTTCTCTGTTTTGAGTACAACACTGATATTTTTCTTACTTAGAAAAATAGTCATTTGCTATTATTTTATTTTCTTCCCATAAGAATGAGAACTTCATGAGAATGGTGCTTTTCATTCTCATTCACTGCAATCATTCTCAAACCCTGCTTTTCAGCTTTTTGACATTATAGGACAGATAGAAATGACAAAATTTGCTTGCTATATTTGAGTAATTGGAGGTGATTTGGTATATCTCCATGACACCAAATGAAAAAATATTATATTTTATATGATTATGATAAGACCCACAGAATACAAGTCCTAGGAATCACATTAAATATTAAACATGTATAAAGTTTTCAAATAAAACCTTTATAAAAATTTTATATGGAATATGAACTGCCTTTCATGAATATACTATCATATAGTAGGCTTTGTAACAGCAAAACTGATGTCTTTTAGAGACAGTATCTTCAAATTCTTGACAATATCAATGAAAACATTTTTTCACAAAAATAGGTGATAAAAATTTGCAACAGAAGAAATATATTTATAACAACTAGCATATCTTTATCATTTTCAATAATAGACATGATGTTGGAATCTTATTATAATGCAAATATTCAAACTTTTTCATATCCAGTATTTGACAATAACAAAGAAGCTCTGACTTGCAGAATGTATATTCTTCATCATAAGAGGCAGCCTTCAACTAACCAGGCTGCTATTGCAAGGACATATCTGCCACAAGTGTGCATAAGTGTTGGCATATGTGAGGACAATATTCAATAATGCCATTTGGTGTTCTGTGCATTTGGAAGCTTTACCTGGTTTATTTCCCCTTAGGCGATGGGATGCATGCTCAGCTGGATATTTAATTGATCAGTATCAGGAACACATATTCTTCCTCAGCTCAACGGGTCCCATGTTCATGATAAGTAGAGAAGAGCTCTTAGCTAATTGTCCACATAGTAGCTTTGGCCAGACTCAGTCAGTTGGTGCAAATTCATTGTGCAATGGATGTTTCTTATGCAAACTGCATGAAAGGACCACAGAGTGCTCCTCGGAGAATCTCTTGATGAGGGCACTCAGGTAGTAAGTATTGGAGCCAGTGAGCTCTGACCTCTCAGAGGGCCAAGACAAGTAATACTTTGAGGCACAGCATTGTTGACTTACTTAGACACTTGCTTCTCAAAACATGGCTTATACCAGCTTCATTGACATCACTTTGGAGTTTGTTAGAAAGCAGAATCTTAGTCCCTGCTCCATTGTATATTCAATTCAGTTTAGTCACTCAGTCATGTCCAACTCTTTGCAGTCCCATGAACCACAGCATGCCAGGACTCCCTGTCCATCACCAACTCCTGGAGTACACCCAAACCCATGTCCATTGAGTTGGTTATGCCATCCAACCATCTCATCCTCTGTAGTTCCCTTCTTCTCCTGCCCCCAATCCCTCCCAGCATCAGAGTCTTTTTCAATGAGTCAACTCTTCTCATGAGGTGGCCAAAGTATTGGAGTTTCAGCTTCAATATTAGTCCTTCCAATGAACATCCAGGACTGATGTCCTTTAGGATGGACTGGTTGGATCTCCTTGCAGTCCAAAGGACTCTCAAGAGTCTTCTCCAACACCACAGTTTAAAAGCATCAATTCTTCAGCACTCAGCTTTCTTTATAGTCCAACTCTCACATCCATACATGACTACTGGAAAAACCATAGCCTTGACTAGATGGACCTTTGTTGACAAAGTAATGTCTCTACTTTTTAATATGCTGTCTAGGTTGGTCATAACTTTCCTTCCAAGGAGTAAATGTCACCACCTCTTAATCAACCCTCCCACCTCCCTCTCCATCCCACGCCTCCAGTTTGTCACAGAGTACCAGTTTTGGAGTCCCTACTTTACATATGGTAATGTGTATGTTTCAATACAACTCTCTCAATTCATCCCACCCTCTCACTCCCACACTGTGACCAGAAGTCCATTCTTTATGTCTGCATCTCCTCTGCTGCTCTGCAAATAAGATTTATCAGTACCATCTTCTAGATTCCTTGTGTGCTAAATCACTTTAGTCATGTCCAACTCTTTGAGACCCCATGGAGTGTAGCCCACCAGACTCTTCTGTCCATGGGAATCTCCAGGCAAGAATACTGGACTGGGTTTCCATTTCCTTCTCCATCTAGATTCCACATATATGCATTAATATAAGGTATTTGTCTTTCTCTTTCTGACTTGCTTCACTCTGTAAAATAGGATCTAGATTCATCCACATTATTAGAACTGACTCAAATGTGATCCTTTTTATAGTTGGGTAATGTTCAATTTTTATTTATTACATTTATTAAATTCCCTTTATAGCTGGGTAATATTCAATTTCCATTGAAAAGCAGAGACATTACTTTGCGAACAAAAGTCTGTCTAGTCAGGCTATGGTTTTTCCAGTGGTCACGTATGGATGTGAGAGTTGGACTGTGAAGAAGGCTGAGCACCAAAGAATTGATGCTTTTGAACTGTGGTGTCGGAGAAGACTCTTGAGAGTCCCTTGGACTGCAAGGAGATCCAACCAGTCCATTCTGAAGAAGATCAGCCCTGGGATTTCTTTGGAAGAAATGATGCTAAAGCTGAAACTCCAGTACTTTGGCCACCTCATGAGAAGAGTTGAGTCATTGGAAAGGACTCTCATGCTGGGAGGGATTGGGGGCAGGAAGAGTAGGGGACAGCAGAGGATGAGATGGCTGGATGGCATCACTGACTCGATGGACATCAGTCTGAGTGAACTCCGGGAGATGGTGATGGACAGGGAGGCCTGGCGTGCTGCTATTCATGGGGTCGCAAAGAGTCGGACACGACTGAGCAACTGAACTGAACTGAATATTCCATCATATATATATACTACCATTTTCATCCATTCATCTGTTAGTGGACATCTAGGTTGCTTTCATGTCCTAGCAATTGTAAATGGTGTTGCATTGAGCATTGGGGTACATGTGTCTTTTTCAATTATGGTTTCCTGAGAGTATATTCCCAGTAGTGGCACTGTGGGTCCTATGATAGTTTTATTCCTAGCTTTTTTTAAGGAATCTTCATACTGTTCTCCATAGTGCCTATATCAACTTGCATTCCCACCAACAGTACAAGAGGGTTCCCTTTTCTCCACACCCTCTCCAGCACTTAATTGTTTATAGACTTCATGATAATGGCCTTTCTGACCAGTGTGAGATGATACCTCCTTGTAGTTTTGATTTGCATTTCTCTACTAATGAGTGATGTTGAGCATCTTTTTATTTGTTGATTAGCCATTTTTACATCTTCTTTGAGAAACGTCTGTTTAGTCTTCTGCCTACTTTTTGATTGGGTTATTTGTTTTTCTGGTATTGAGTTGCATGGTGCTTGTATATTTCAGAGATTAATCTTTTGTCAGTTGTTTCATTTGTTATTTTTTCTTCCATTCTGAGGGTTGTCTTTTCACCTGGCTTATAGTTTTGATCATTGTAAAAAGTCTTTTAAGTTGAATCAGGTCCCATTTGTTTATTTTTGGTTTTATTTCCATTAATCTAGGAGGTTGTGTCATAGAGAATCTTGCTGTGATTTATGTCAAAGAGTGTTCTGCCTATGTTTTCCTCCAAGAGTTTTATAGTTTCTGGTCTTAAATTTAGGTCTTTAATCCATTTTGAGTTTATTTTTGTGTATCGAGCTAGGAAATATTCTAATTTCATTCCTTTACATGTAGCTACCCAATTTTCCCACACTACTTATTGAAGAGATGGTAATTGCTTTTTCTCCAGTCATCTTTCTGAAAGCACTTATTTTCATAAAATACATCAGCCTGTCTCCTTCATTTTTTTGGTTGTGTTTCTGTTTTGTGTTATATATATATGTGTATATATATATATATATATATATATACACACACACACGTGTGTGTATGTGTGTGTGTGTTAAATGAATCAGTTCAGTTCAGTCGCTCAGTCGTGTCTGACTCTTTGCGACCCCATGAATCACAGCACACCAGGCCTCCCTGTCCATCACCAACTCCCGCAGTTCACTCAGACTCATGTCCATCAAGTCAGTGATGCCATCCAGCCATCTCATCCTCTGTCGTCTCCTTCTCCTCCTGCCCCCAATCCCTCCCAGCATCAGGGTCTTTTCCAATGAGTCAACTCTTCGCATGAGGTGGCCAAAATATTGGAGTTTCAGCTTTAGCATCATTCCTTCCAAAGAAATCCCAGGGCTGATCTCCTTCAGAATGGACTGGTTGGATCTCCTTGCAGTCCAAGGGACTCTCAAGAGTTTTCTCCAACACCACAGTTCAAAAGCATCAATTCTTCAGCACTCAGCATTCTTCACAGTCCAACTCTCACATCCATACATGACTACTGGAAAAACCATAGCCTTGACTAGATGGAATAAATACATATAAATATAGTGTATTGGGTTGATCAAAAAGTTCATTGTGGTTTTTCGTAAGATGTTATGGAATTTTTGCTAACCCAATATAAGCACATTTCAGAGTGTCTCAAAGTATGAGCAATCAGTTTTTTCAAATCATGATTTAACTTTGTCAGTCACACAATTTCTCTCTAAAACATCCAGCTTTCCAGTTTTTCCTTTCTTACCTCCTCGCTATTTCCTAACTATCCTTTGAAATGAATATTCCAGGAATTGGACATCATGTATTTGCAACTCCAGGCTGTTCCAAACTCTTTCCGTATTTCTAAGGTCAATCAGAGTTAAGGGACATTATTAAGTTTTATCTTGCATGTCAGCACAAAAATCATCTTTGTTTTTTTCTGTTTTTATGTTCTCATTGATATCCCTGATTATACTTACTATTTATAACTGGGACTTTTCCAAAATGAATTATAAGTTGTAATTTACAGTTATTTTTTCAAATTCTTCACTCTAAATATTTATTGAGTGTTCACTATAGGTATGACACTTATCTTGGTTGTTTAATTAGATAGACTATCATAGGTTATGCTGCAGAAACCAAGAATGCCCAAATCTTAGAAG
Organism: Nanger dama; assembly: GCA_917880005.1. Lineage (NCBI taxonomy): Eukaryota > Metazoa > Chordata > Mammalia > Artiodactyla > Bovidae > Nanger > Nanger dama. Next base: position 5,025,783 of record CAKJTW010000040.1, read on the forward strand.
CATATCAAAGGAACTATTGATTTCTCACTCAAGAGTACATATACATCACAGTTCAAAAGTAAGATCTAACACTGTAGTCATTCAAGGGTCCAAGCTAATGAAGATTCTGTCTTCATATCTGTTTCCATGGTATCATGGCAGGGAATGGGAATGAGGTAAACCACATACTGGCTCTTAAAGTGTACGCCTAAAGTGACATATATCACTTATCTCACATTTCATTGCCCAAAGCAAGTCATAATGCTATACTTAACTTTAAAGGGATTGAAAAAATACAATCTGACCATGTGTGCCAAAGGAGAAGAACCATGGGTGAATAGTCCCAACACCACACACCCATCTTAGGAAAAACCAATGATACATAAGCACCAGCCTATTTTCAAAGACCCAAGAAACTAGTTGTATTGACAGAATAAGATACATACAGATTATGTAAACAGAATTAAGTATCAGGCACAAGCATCAGGTTATCTCACTATAAGACAGAATGCAGTGCTGAAAAAGACAAAAAAGGCTGAAGAATTTCAAAGCTAGAAGAAATAAATGTGGATGAGTGATTCAGGAAGCATATAGACAAGGTAAGACCGCGGACAAACTGCTGGATTCCAAGTGTGAATAGAAACAGCAAGGACATTCATAGCTATAACCATATTGAATTAAGTGAGGGTGGGGGAGCAGTCTACTGGAAAGTGGATATGAATTAACCTTAAAACTCATTTAAAATATATTTCAATAGAAGCAGAAAGTTTATTATATCTGATATAAGGTAATCTAGATAGCCCAAGTAGAAAAAAAAGAGTTATTAAGAGCTTTGAATGCCAAAAGATTTGATGTTTGCACATCACTTTTTATGGTCTCCTTTGGAGTTGCTCACCTTTGTTCCTCTTTAGCACATGAAGAAGGTCCACCACACTACAATGTACCGATGATGGGCCACCACATTACAGACTGATTGAGAAAATAAAGAGCATGGAAACATGTGGAACATTATCAGAGAAGAGAGTTACATCGACACTTTTGTCACTCTTCATGGAATATAGGTACATTAAGAGAGAAATAGCCATGAAACCAATCTGGCCCTGAGTATTTCCAGGTCATCAGAAACAATGCAAAGGCCAAAAATGCAAAACCTCTAGTTTGAAAGCAACATAGAGCTGCAAGAAACAGGCTTCTTGCATCAAATAAAGGGCAAGAACAGGATGGAAGTGGGAAAAGCAGAGGTTCAGGCTCCAAGAGTGCTGTAGTCCTATAGCCCTCTTACTAGCAGTAGAATTTTGGATCTTCCATGTTTCTGGATATGTTTTCCCATTTGTGAAAATAATAGTGTTGAATTTATAATCCTCAAGGCTACAAGTTTAAATATTTTCCTTCTTGGTTAATCAGTAAGTAAATACTAAGGACAAAACATAAGGCATTGAACCAACAGAGATACTGTAAAAGATCGACATCTTTTGACTGGGAGACATTTAGCAGATGAGAAAATATGTAAAATGACAGCAATTTATGAAGCATAGTTAACAATGTCAAACTCTTACCAGTCAATTTTCAAAGCAGTATTAATGATAGTTTAGTGGCAATGATAGTTTAGTAGTAATGATAGTTTAGTGGGTAGAACCTTATTGTGGGACTTAGAATAACCTGTTTCCATTAGCACCACAATCTTGCTTTATGACTTATGCAGTTGCCACAGGCAAACCATGGATGAGGTGGGAGGTGGGAGGGGTTTCAGGAGGGAGCTCATGCACACCTGTGGCTGATGCATGTCAATGTATGGCAAAAACCAATACAATATTGTAATGTAGAATAAAGTAAAAATAAAATTAAAATGCAAAGTAAAAAAAATAAAATAAAAAACTGTATGGGAGTTAGCTTTTAATCAGCTAATAGAAAGATAACTTAAGTGCACATTTAAAGGAAAATTTGATTTTCTCTTTTGCTATGTTATTTTTGCCAACTTCACTTTAGCGTCACATATATCCCATGACTTTATCTTAAGCTCCTTGTTAGAGTTTTATATAACTCTTACACTTTCAGGGTTTCCCCAGTGGCTCAGTAGTGAAGAATCTGTCTTCAATGCTGGAGAAAAGGGTTAGATCCCTGGGTTGGGAAGAAATCTTGGAGGAGGGCATGGCAATCCATTCCAGTATTCTTGCCTGGAGAATCGATGGATGGAGGAGCCTGGTGGGCAACAGTCCTTAGGGTCATGAAGAGTTGGGCATGAATGAACTGACTGAGCATGCTCACACTTCTGATAAATTCTGACTAAAGCATAGTGTTTTGTAAATTTTGGTGGATAACAGGATACTAATGTCCATTTTGGAGAAAAAAGCAGATTCAACAAGATAAAAAATATGGGAGGCTTCCTCTGTCATTTAAAAATAAATTCAGTGATCTTTCATTAGCCCCACTGCTTTGATAAATAAAGAGGAAGAATTTTATTAAGTGATGGATTAAAATCTGCCCAGAATAGACCAAAAAATTCCCTAGCAAGATGTACTGATTATAGATAGTGTGTCAGTTGTTGCTGATTCAAACTTTGACTCTATTATCTCAGGGAAAACTGAAGTTTCCTTTGTGAAGGTCCTTATGTTGTGTTATTCTTTATACCTGGAGTTCTAGGTAAGCCCAGATAGAAAAGTTTTGCTAAGAATTTTAATGTTATGCAAACCATTTGGTCAATGCATTTTTTGGCAATAGAAATTCTGATCTTCAAAGTAAGGAAAGATGTTCTTCCACTTGACTTTTCATAATTAGCCAGAGATGATTTTTAAAGTAATTTAGTTATGTCATTTACTTAGCTTCGCTATCATCATGCTCTGAATATGATTCATCTTCCTGGGACTTTTATAAACAAATACAAAATTGGATCAGTTTACAGAACTGAATTAGTTTAATTCATCTTACTTAGGACTCTATATGGTGGCCCACTCCAGTGTTCTTGCCTGGAGAATCCGAGGGACGGGGGAGCCTGGTGGGCTTCTGTCTATGGGGTCGCACAGAGTCGGACACGACTGAAGTGACTTAGCAGCAGCAGCTGGGAACCAGAAGACATGACGAAGCTCAACATTCTTGGAGCCATCGTTGGAAGCCATGAAGCATAAATCGGATAGATTTTGGAATCATGGTCTGTATGGCACTCTGAGAGAGACCTTGTTTCTCTCTAGTCTACTTATCAATTTCCCCACTCCATGCCCCAGTCACCAAGCACTTCCCACAAGAAAAGTCCTTTCCATTTTCTTTACCCACTCAGTCCCTATACAGTTCTCTCCTTCATTATTGCAGGAACATCCTATTCTCTCTCCCCCAATTTGCTTCTCTCCCCACTCATGCACCTTCTACCACCATCCCTCCCAGCTTGCTTGAGGTTATTCTCACTTCCTCTAAGATGTCTTTGTTGATTCCTCTGGTCTGAATTATATGTGAACTCCTGGGTATAACCCCTGGTCACCCTGTTCTGTCTGCAGTTCTAGCTCTTTCACATGGTACAGTAACCATGAATGTCTCTGCTCTCCATCAGACTAGAAGCTCTTAGGTCTCAGGAGTGTTATCTTCCTTGAAGGCCTAGCACAATATTGGTACAAAACAGTCCCTAAATAGATATGTTGGGTGCCTATGTGACTAAACTAGTTACTATTAAGTTAATCATCAAATAAGTAAGAGAAATAGAAATACAAGAAATTAGTTATTGTAGATTCAAATCAATGAACTTTGATTTTTGTCTACTGTTTACCAAGGTTCCCAATAATTTAAGATGCAACTCGAAGTCATGGATGAATAACTGTAAATATACTATTATGAAGCATGCTAAGCAATTAATCTATTTTATTTTGTATAATAGTTGTCAACAGTACATTAATCAATAAAAGACTTTGCAATAGGCATTGCTTGGAATTTGTTTCAACTGTGCAGAAGTTGGGAAATGGAAGCCATAAAGCTCCTGTACTCTATTATCAAACTATAAATCACTTCTGAGATTAGAAAAAAAAAATCATATAAATTTCTTTCTTTTCTGCACCAAAATAGCAAGCTTCTCACTGTTTGTTCTTTTACTTAACCATGAAATTTTGATTGATCTGATAATGCTGAAATAGATTACCCCGGAATTTGATACAACTTTCCCTTGATATCAGTCAGGTGAAATTTTTTTCGGTTTTTCTCTTGGAAACAAAAGAAAAAAATTTTTTTCTTAAGTTGCAAATGCCTGATTCCAACTTAACCATTGCAGATCTGTTTAATACACATGTATATTTACAGGGCATAAAATAACAGTCATGCTTGTTACCTTCAAGTTTGGTACCTTAAGGGTACCATAATAATTATGTGTATGACTCTGCATGTGAAAAAGGATGATATCATTTACTGATATATGTAAAACACCTTTATGTTTTCCTTATTTATGCTTGAATAGTACTCAGAATATATCTTAGCCCATTCAGGCTGCCGTAACAGATCACCACAGACTGGGAGACTTATAAATAACATAAATTTATTTCTTGCAGTTGTGGAGTCTGGGAAGTCCAAAATCAAGATGGCGGTCGATATCACATTTGGCGAGAAAACACTTCTTAGTTCATAGGTGGCTATCTTCTATCTGAGTCTTCACATGGAAGAAGCAGCAAAATTGCTTTCTGAGGTCTGTTTCACAAGGGCACTAATCCCATTCATAAGTGCTCTACCCTTATGATCAAGTTACTCCCCCAAAGCCCCACCTTCCTAAACCATCAGATTGCAGGTTAAGATTTCAACATACAAATTTTAGGTTGATGTGTTCAATCTATAATAGACTACTTCAAGAAAAAGGGTTTAAACATAATATGATTTATGTACAAGATAATTCCTTTCTCATCTATTTGGAAGGGTTTTGTTTGGTGGGTTTTTGTTTTATTTTCTAATGTTAGATATTGGTATAATGTAATGTTCAGCTCCATCTAAGACATTCTCACCATCCCTCTTAGATTTTGTATATTGAAGATGCGTTAGCTTAATGACTAAATCAGGTTCCCTTATTCATACCTAGGATATGTGCATCTACCCTAACTCAACTGTATTCCTTAAAAGCCACATAAAAATTATAGTGAAAAAATCAGAATCTATCAAAAGATGCACACACCCATACTATATTACATGAATATTTGAGTGCTAGTGTATCTTTCTTGAGACTATTATTCCTGAACATAATGGCTGATTCAAATGATACTTCCTATGAATAACAAACAAAGAAGGATTTTTGCAAAAGAACATTATGATCAGTTCATTTTGAACAAATGAGTAGCAGGCAGGCTTCCCATGTGTTTGTATGAGTTCAAGTTCTCTTTCGTATTAAGGACAACCACCTGGGTCCTTAGTGATAAGTACTATAATTGTGCAAATTCAGACAGTCAGTTACTCTGTGATGCCAAGGGAAACGAGATATCAGTTCTCCAGTGTGATATTCCTACTCTGCTATTTGAGCATTAGGCTGGGATTAGATCACTTCCATGAGACAGTTCAGAAAATATACCAGTAAAATGGTTTTTAGACAAACTGAGTTATATTAAGTGATGGATTCAGTTCAGTTCTTTGTGACCCCATGGACTGCCAGCCTTACCTGTCCATCACCAACACCCAGAGCTTGCTCAAATTTATGTCCATTGAATTTGTGATGCCATCCAGCCATCTCATCCTCTGTCATACCCTTCTCCTCCCACCTTCAATCTTTCCCAGCATCAGAGTCTTTTTCAAGGAGTCAGTTCTTCACATCAGGTGGCCAAAATATTGGAGTTTCAGCTTCAGCATCAGTCTTTCCAATGAATATTCAGGACTGATTTCCTTTAGGATGGACTGGTTGGATCTCCTTGAAGTCCAAGGGACTCTCAAGGGTCTTTTCCAAAACCACAGTTCAAAAACATCAATTCTTCGGTACTCAGCTTCCTTTATAGTCCAGCTCTCACATCCATACATGACTACTGGAAAAACCATAGCTTTGACCAGATGGGCCTTTGTTGGCAAATTAATGTCTCTGCTTTTTAATATACTGTCTAGGTTGGTCATAACTTTTCTTCCAAGGAGCAAGTACCTTTTAATTTCATGGCTGCAGTCACCATCTGCAGTGATTTTGGAGCCCCAAAAATAAAGTCTCTCACTGTTTCCATTGTTTCCCCATCTATTTGCCATGAAGTGATGGGACCAGATGTCATGATCTTAGTTTTCTGAATGCTGAGTTTTAAGCCAACTTTTTCACTCTCCTCTTTCACTTTCATCAAGAATCTCTTTAGTTTTTCTTCACTTTCTGCTAGAGGGTGGTGTCATCTGCACGTCTGAGATAACTGATATTTCTCCTGGTAATCTTTATCCCAGCTTGAGCTTCATCCAGCCTGGTATTTCTTATGATGTACTCTGCATATAAGTTAAATAAGCAGGGTGACAATATACAGCCTTGATGTACTCCTTTCCCTTCAGAACCAGTTTGTTTTTCCATGTCCAGTTCTAACTGTTGCTTCTTGATCTGTATACAGATTTCTTAGTAGGCAGGTAAGGTGGTCTGGTATTCCCATCTCTTGAATAATTTTCCACAGTTTGTTGTGATCCACACAGTCAAAGGCTTTGGCATAGTCAATAAAGCAGAAGTAGATATTTTGCTGGCATCCTCTTTTTTTTTTGATGATCCAACGGATGTTGGCAATTTGATCTCTGGCTCCTCTGCTTTTTCGAAATCCAGAGTGAACATCTGGAAGTTTATGGTTCACATACTGGTGAAGCCTGGCTTGGAGGATTTTGAGCATTACTTAGCTAGCCTGTGAGATAAGTACAATTGTGCAGCAGTCTGAACATTCTTTGGCATTGCCTTTCTTGGGACTGGAATGAAAACTGACCTTTTCCAGTCCTGGGACCACTGCTGAGTTTTCCAAATTTGCAGGCATATTGAGTGTAGCATTTTCACAGCATCGTCTTTTAGGATTTGAAATAGCTCAACTGGAATTCCAATACCTCCGCTAGCTTTGTTCATGGTCATGCTTCCTAAGGCCCACTTGACTTCATATTCCAGGATATCTGGCTCTGGGTGAGTGATCACACAATTGTGGTCATCTGAGTTATGAAGATCTTTTTGTATAGTTCTTCCCTGTATTCTTGCCATCTCTTCTAAATATCTTCTGCTTCTGTTAGGTCCATACCAGCTCTGTCCTTTATTGAGCCCATCTTTGCATGAAATGATCCCTTGGTATCTCTAATTTTCTTGATGAGATCTCTAGTCTTTCCCATTCTGTTGTTTTCCTCTATTTCTTTGCACTGATCACTGAGAAAGCCTTTCTTATCTCTCCTTGCTATTCTTTGGAACTGCATTCAAAAGGGTATATCTTTCCTTTTTTCCTTTGAAACCAAGAACATATTGATTCTATTTCCACATGTAATCACTCACTGCAACAGCTGCCTCATTACCACATAGCTCTCACCTATGAGGACCCTAAGCCAACGGAGAATGAGTCTGCCAGTAATTTCCAGTTTCCACCACTTACACATATACTTCACTGTACAGAGCAGAGTGTCATCTGAAAGCTGTGTTCTGGGAAATGTTAACAGATGTAACTCAACCAAAACAGAAAAACTACATGTTTGTTGGATTAAATAAAGTTAAATGTGAAGAACCTCTTTAATATTTTTTAATATTACAATGAACACATATAGAATATATATTGTGACTCACACTTACTTGATCACAGATCATTGTCTTTGAGAAAAACTTAAATACATTTCAGATAACACTGGAATGGGAATTGAGTTAGAAAACACAGAAACACATGGAGCCATGAATTAAGAATAAGGATCCATGTTTTTCTTCCTGCCTCGAAGCCAGTTTATCAAGTTGTCATAAGCTGGGTTCTGATTTGTCTTCATATTAACTTGAGATCTTAACATTTTTCTCACTTTTTTCCAGAAGGAAAAAGAAAAAGCTGAGTAAAGCAATCTAGGTAAAATAATTAAGATGGGCAATATAATCATAGTTTGGTTTTTTTTTTTTTTTAAAGACAATTCTTCTCTTTAGGAGAGTATCATGTTAAGTCTATATGTCTTTTCCAATTTTAGATTGCTGGTAATGCACAGAAGATCTTTTGCTGGCGTGTTCTTCAGTTTCCCTCATATTTTGAAGTGGGTTATGAAAAATCACTTCGTTTGGGAAAGATGGCACATGCACAATTGTTAGTACCACTACCCTCCACAGTATTAGCCTGTCTTTCTGCTAAGAATAGTACGTTGACCTGTTACAGTGAAGATAGTAAGTTGACTCAATAAATCAAAGCTAATGCTTCCCCAACTCCCTCTTTTATTTCAAAATACTGCTGCTATCAATAGACACATTTCTTTGAATTAAAACTAATGTAGGGCTAAGAAGTGAAAAGAACATTTATCTAAGTCTTTAACAACTGCTGCATTAATCTACATCATGCTTTGAAACTTGGTACATTGTGCTGTTATTGACCAATAGATTAATCAGTAGGATGTGGCTGAAACTTAAAACACAGTGACTGCCCCTGCTTAAGCTCCCAGGAATGGTTATATTTTAACAGGCAAGGAGTTAAATTTGTTTTATTTAAAATTAGTTTGGTAACTACAGAGCCCTTCTCCTCAAATATCTATAAAAGTAAACTACTGAATATATTATAAATTATAAGGGACATGACCATTGTCAGCAGTGTATTTTGACAACATGCATTCCAAATTTGTAGGAAGTTGTTTTTATTTGTATTAACCTTTCACAGCATACAACTGAGAACTAACAAGGTCACTTACATTTGAAAGAACAGCAAGATTTTCCTGTTGGTGGATTAGATATACTTGGGACATACTTCATATTTTATCATGCAATAATATACAAATTGAACACACAAACTATAACCAGTAAATATAACTTGAATAAAAAGTAAATGATGTAGAACTGATTAAAATGCTGCCAGATTTTATTAATACAATCAGTTTTAGGTAAAGATACAACCAAAGAGATTATTAATTACACTATTTTTACTTTTCTGACCGTCTGACAGAGATGATACAATTTAGAAGGGCTTCAGAGACAGCTATGATTCATTGGTTGCCAGATTTTTTAGTTACTGTTCCATGTATGTAAACAATATAAGCAGTCAGTCTCAGGAACGAAGTCTCCAAATTGATTTGTGGGCTCAGTTTGAGAGATTTTAAATTCCTTACAAAAGATCCTGTGGCAGAGACATTTATGTACTCTTCAGCAAATATCCATGTGCTTTCCGACACTCCTATCTTGAATGGTTAGGGAGCATGTGTGACAAGTTCTGGTTTACAGATTACAAGAAAAGTGTCATGGGTAATGTCATACTAAAACATTCAAGAGGGACTTTTGGTTCAATCTCGATGACTTAAGTTGATATGTCAGGGCATCTGTCGTCTTGGATTTTGAGTTGGTGGCATGGGCAAAGAGATTAACCAACCTGCATTACCTATGTAATATGAGCAAAAAAATAAAATAAATCTTTTACTGTAATAGGCCATTGAGATTGGAAGTTACATAGCTACTTCAGCCTACCTAGACCAGTATTCCTTTGTTGTACATTTTCTAAGCATATAAAGATACAAGGCAAGATGATCCCATTAACTTTTTTTTAAAATTTCACTTGATATATTGAGCAGTTAGTAGTTGTCAGGCTATATGCTAGATGATACTGATGTAAACATTTAATAAACAATCTCTAATGCCTAGAAGTTCACAAGCTAGTATAAATGGCAGACACTAAAACAGATCCCATATTTTAAGATCAGTAGAAGTACACAATGGATGCAAGTAAAGAAAAGTATGTAACCCAGACTAGAGAAAGTCAGTAAAGGGGTATCACTTGATTTGAGACTTGAAGAAAGAGAAGGTGCTGGTCAAGTTAAGCATATGTGAAATAGAATAAGAAGCATGGTCTGAGATGAATGGATTAAGAGGATGTGGTGTATATATATAAAATAGAATGCTACTGAGCCATAAAAAAGAATGAAATAATGTCATTTGCAGCAATATGGATGGACCTAGAGATTATCATACTAGGTGCAGTACTGCTGCTGCTAAGTCGCCTCAGTCATGTCCAACTCTGTGCGACCCCACAGACTGGCAGCCCACCAGGCTCCCCGTTCCTGAGATTCTCCAGGCAAGAACACTGGAGTGGGTTGCCATTTCCTTCTCCAATGCATGAAACTGAAAAGTGAAAGTGAAGTTGCTCAGTCGTGCCCAACTCTTAGCGACCCCATGGACTGCAGCCCACCAGGCTCCTCCATCCATGGGATTTTCCAGGCAAGAATGGGGTGCCATTGCCTTCTCCGAAGTGCAGTAAGAAAGCAAAAGAAAAATACCATATGATGTTATGTATATGTGGAATCTAAAGTATGACACAAATGAGCCTGTCTACAAAATAGAAACAAACTCATAAAAAGTAGACTTGTGGTTTGCCAATGGGGAGGGAAGTGTAAAAGGAAAGGGAGTTTGGGATTAGAAGATGCAAAATGTTATATATAGAATGGATAAACAATAATGTCTTACTCTGTGGTATAGCACAGGGAACTATACTCAATATGCTGTGAAAAACCATTCTGGAAAAGAATATATATGTGTATATAACTGAATCACTTTGCTGTACAGCAAAACTAATACAACATTGAAAATCAACTATACTTCAATAAAACAAAACAAAAAGAAGTGTGGTCTGTATTGGGAAACTAGGGTGAATTATAGGTAAGAGTTGGAGCACAGATTTGAATCCCACTGTGAGAAGATAGTTTTTATTCTGAATGCAATGAATTAAGTCACAGGCATCAAACAAGTGATCTAGAAATAAAGTTCTAGTTACTCCTAGACAAGGAATTTTGCAGTTTTTCACAAAGAATGGGTCAAAATTAACTGGGAAGCTTCTTAAAAGATGAGCATGCCAACAGATTTCTAGATCACATTTGAAATAAACTGAATCACAGCCTAACTAGTACATGGAGCATAGAAATCCATGTTTTTAAAAAGCATACCATGTGTTATTTGTACATAGTAAAGTGTGAAAACTATTAGAGCAGAAGATAATTGAGACTAGAATCCTAGACTTCAACCAAGTATTAAGAAAAATGTGGGCTTACATGAAAGGAAGGTCAGCAAAAATGAGAGGAAGGCATTGTGTTCTGGGGGTTAGGAGAGAATGTTTAGATGGATAAACAGGGAATGTGAGCTGAGTTTTCTGATATGAAACCAGATTTCTGGGTGCTATTTTGGTATGTTGGAGAACAGTGAGTAGGAATATTTTGAAGGAGAAAGTTGAGAATGATTTGACTATTTTAGGTGTGAGCCAAGGTCATTTATCAGTGTTAGTCTTACTTCTGGAAAACATATCCTACGATATAATAAGAAGTCTAAAGTCCTTTCACATCAAACATGGTTCACTTAAAATGATATATTTAGCTTCTGGCTCTCAGAATAATTGAATATAATGGTATAAATTGTTTCTATATTGAAGTTCCTTTTTTGTAACTTGGTGACATTCTTTTTTTTTTTTCCAATCCCAAACCTTCCCAAGATTCAGGAAGAGCTCTAAATTTCTAGCCTTATTCCTAATGGATAAAAGTGTATATTATACATTCAAGTGAAAATGTGTAGGTGAACGGAACAGTGCAGAAAAAGAATGGCAGGCAGGCTAGATATCCAAAGTTGATACTTCTCAGCATGCAGACAGTGAAAGCAGTCAGGAGATGTTGAACTTGCCCCAAATGTGAGTGCTGTCACTTTTGTTGCTATCAGGTCTCTCTGCACAATAAAAAGTGTCCTAAATTTATGTAACACTAGATCTTTCTTTTTAACTTATATAAATAGTCTTATATAAACTTATCTACATTATTCTCACGCTAGAATAAACCTAGTGTTTTTATATGGGAGTAACTCATAAACAGACTAAAAACTCAATATCTCATTACATTAATGTTTCTAATTATGCAGAAAAATGGTTAACCATAATGTAAGTGCAGCTTTCTAATCATTCATACTTCTGTCTACCACTTACATATTCTTTGTAGGTACATTTTAATTCATGTCTGTGCACAATTAATATCAATAGTCATTTCTAATGGCTAATTAAGGCTTTATATATATAAAGTAATAAAATGAAGGGAGCTTAAGTAAGTGACTTGCAAAAATTAACCAAGCGCTTTTCATACCTTCAACCAAATTTGGAATAAGTGAGATAATTCTTTAAATTATTTCTCTGCATTTTTCATAACAGCAAAGCTTAAATTGCTAATTCTGGAAGTATAATTTAATGAAGAATTTCTGCCCTCTAATTTAAATTTTAGCCTTGGAGAGAGATCCTATGAACTCATATAACCACTATCAAGGTAGCAAAATGTTTTTCATGATGTTTCTAATTTGATTCTAGCAACCAATTAGACAGCCTAGAACCTGAGAGCAAAACAAGAGGGGTGGGAAAATGTCAAATGACAATTTACAACTCCTGCTTAACTGAGCCATTTTTAGCTATATATATATATCGGAGAAAGCAATGGCACCCCCACTCCAGTACTCTTGCCTGGAAAATCCCATGGACGGAGGAGCCTGGTGGGCTGCAGGCCATGGGGTCGCTAAGAGTCTGACACGACTGAGCGACTTCACTTTCACTTTTCACTTTCATGCATTGGAGAAGGAAATGGCAACCCACTCCAGTGTTCTTGCCTGGAGAATCCCAGGGATTGGGGAGCCTGGTGGGCTGCCGTCTATGGGGTCGCACAGAGTCGGACACTACTGAAGCGACCTAGTAGCAAATATATATATATATATATATATATATATATATTTACATAAAGTTGAGAAACACATTATCATTAGATGAGTTCAAAATTAATGGTTAAAGCATTCAGTTGATTAGACAAATTGTATTGAATATGGTACAAGAGAAAGATACAAAAATCTGTAAAAAAATTTTCTATGACCAATCATACACAAAAATAAAAGCCTAACCCTGTACTACTATTTTAAAAGCGTTTAAATACAAGTGGAAAATATGGTATAGAAAATAGACAGTGGGATTCATCCCTATCTGGGCATGGCATTAAAAGAAAATAACAGATAAATTAGACTATGTGTATGTGAATTAAATGAAACAAGAGTATCTCTAATGTAGAGAGAATAGGCTAAAAGAAAGAGAGTTCAATGAGAAAACAAAATGATTCTTTTCCAATTAAAAAAAAACTCAGACTGAATGACTTTTCACAGGAAAAAAAAATGATACACAGTTATTTTGGCTTTTACTCAATTGGCTTTTAGCCTACTTAGACTTCTGCCAGATTTATTCATTTAATCAATGCAATAATAAGTAATCACTAATTTTAGTAACAAACAAACAGCATGTTTTGTTAAAAAAAAAAAAAAGCCAAATAGCTAAAAAGAGGGGAAAACTTGTGTTGGTTTTTTCCACTGAAAAGAAATGATTTGTACTTATTTTGATCCAAAGAGAGGGAGTACAATTCCTTCAGACTGCCAAGATAATTTCTCCTGAATTTAAATGAAAATCAGAATCAGAAAAGGGTATGGAAGGAGTGTTTTGTTTTTGTGACCTGCCGGGATTTTTTAAAATGCTGGAACATTCAGATTATATGATAAAAAAGTTCACCTGTGGAGATCTTTCTTTGTCTGGGTTATACTTAAGAATTTAGAAGTCCATTGGCCCAAAAGGTAAATTGCAATCCCAAAGAGTGCTATTGCCTTGGAAAGTAAACGGGGCTCTATACCCCATTCCCCGGAGAAGGCAATGGCACCCCACTCCAGTATTCTTGCCTGGAAAATCCCATGGATGGAGAAGCCTGGTGGGCTGCAGTCCATGGGGTCTCCAAGAGTCGGACACGACAGAGCGACTTCACTTTCACTTTTTACTTTCATGCATTGGAGAAGGAAATGGCAACCCACCCCAGTGTTCTTGCCTGGAGAATCCCAGGGATGGTGGAGCCTGGTGGGCTACCGTCTATGGGGTCACACAGAGTCGGACACGACTGAAGCGACTTAGCATACCCCATTCCAATCTTCAAGAAAACGTATGCAACAAGCTACGCATTCTGAGTACAGCAATCATTGGGAAGGTCATGTACACTCTGCTATATGTAAAATGGATAACCAAGAAAAACCTAAGGTATACCACATGGAATTCTGCTCAGTGTTATGTGCCAGCCTGGATGGGAGGGGGTGTTGGGGGACAGAATAGATACATGTATGTGTATGGCTGAGTTCCTCACTGTTCACCTGAAACTATCAAGACACTGTTAATTAGCTATACCCCAAGACAAAATGTTTTGGGTGTTAAAAAATCTAAATAAGTAAAATTAAAAAAAATTAAAGTATAGGGTCTGATTTGAGAGAACATTTCCCTCCTTGAGTTTTGATGGATGAATAAATGAAAGTTGCTCAGTCACATCTGACTCTTTGCAACCCCATGGTGTGTCTATGTAAATCTCTAGGCAAGTACCCTGGGTGGGTCGCCATTCCCTTCTCTAGGGGATCTCCCCAACCGAAGGATTGAACCTGGATCTCCCTGCGCTGCAGGCAGATCTTTACCATCTGAACTACAGGGGATTTTGATGAGTTCTGATAATTCAACCTAAATTTCTGATGATTTTACATATCCATTTTCTTCTATCTTTTGATAACATTTCTTCTATCTTTTGATAAAGCCAGAAGAATATTTCAAACATACAGACAGGAAAGTCAGTTGATGCCACATATTTCAGTTCTCTGGCTTCGGCTGCATGCTTTCCGTGCTCATTCGGTTACATTGTATTGTGTTTCTTTCTTCAGAAAGAATGCGTGGGACCATGACGATAACAGAAATAACTTATCTAGAATATTCCCCCGGTAATGCCTTCTAATACAGCAGATACTTTTGTTCCTAATCTTAAAATATTAACACTTAGTGTGACTACCAGAATTTCTTCATTCTTTCACTGCTGACATACTCTCAGGGATCCTTAGATTCCTTGTCAATTTGTCCCAAATTCCATGTCCTGCCCTCAAAATAAAAAGTTAAATATTTTCCATCCTCTTTCTCTTCCTGTTTTAGGTACTTCCTGTATTTCCCCAAACAGGTACTGAATCTTTTCATAAGACAACACTGCCTATGTTTCCCTTCAAGTGTGTGCTACTTGATTTGCCTTTTCTTCTTCTCATACTTTCCAAGTTCTGTATGTTTTCAAAGACCAAGTTCAAATATAATCACCTCTCTGCAACCTTCCTTGGTCATCCCCAGCAAGAATCAACTCACATTGGTAGCACAGAACTAAGAGTCTTGAGGGTAGGAGATGGGGAGAATGGAAAACGTGCAGTATTTTACTTTTCATGCTATTTAGCTCATGTCCAAAATTTTAACTGTGATATCACAGTTTACTAGGCTCAGAAACTAAAGTGATAGATCTTTCTCGTTGGCTTTTTAGTTTGGATTTGCTCAAGTTTATAGGAACAATGTAACCGTTTTGGAAGATTTTAGCGATCTCAGTGGCTGTTCCTCATTGATTTAAAGTATACAGTGAGGTTCATCTTATTTAACTGTACTTCTGCTTCCTGACACTTCTTGCCACTGATCCCGGTTGTGCTATTTTTTTATCCATTGGTCCTCACTTCATGTCACTATTTTTACAGTCCTGACTTTTAGGGCTTGAATGTTTCTGAATACAATGCTTGGGAATTCAGAATCATCTGTGTTCAGAAATCCTCATCTTTAAAGATTCTCATGAACTTGGATAGAATTCCAGGACATCTTTACTAATACATCTCTTTGGAGATATGTTGAAATGCATGCTATTTTTAGATGGTTCTGTGAAAAGAGTAGACAAGTAGGTTCCAGCTTCAGTAACTCTCATGCTTTTATGCTTTCCCAAAACTTGCCCACAAATAGCAGTTTGTCATGATTTCCCCTATTCTCACTTACTCTGCAGAAATAGAAAGATATGTGAACATTTTTAAGGTTGGAAAACAGTAGCAGAAATGAAAATCACACTGAAGGATTAGTTTTAGAATTTGCCCCTCCCTTTGTGTATAAGTCCCCTACTACATACAGTAGGAAGGGGTTTGATGCCTACAAACTTAAGCGGAATTAGATTTAAAAAATAATCTAGAGAGCCCTAGCATAGATTATTCAAAAATAGGGACAATCATTTATTAATTTCATTCTTGACTGTCAATGTCTCCTGAGGGAGGTAATGTACACGTCATTGATTCTTGTCTTGAAATAATGCATTTTTATGGTCAAATTTTGAAGTCTATTTTTCAATGCCCAATTCATTATAATGATCAGACTTTAGTTTCACAAAATAATATTATTAAGCCTAGAGATCTAGCTTAAGAAGAGTTTAAAGGCTTCTAATCATTTTAATCATCATTATATTTAAAACCTCTGTTTTATGGAATTGAAAATAAGCATTCTGTGAAAGGTATTTCTTTGAATTTTTAAAAATTCAATCTCATACTTTAAGAATTAACACCAACCTTACATCAAATATTTGGCTGCCATTTGTTTTTGGAGATACAGTCAAAATGTATATGGCTTCTTTGTTCCTAGAAATTCACAATATATAGAGTAAAGAGGTACTAAGAAGGACACATCTACAAAGCATTCTCCCGTTTCTAGGTGGTGGCTTTTGTTGTTTTTTTTTTCACACCCAAATCCCTATTCTCACTTGCAGGCAGATGCCTTCACTTCTCAGACCCAGGCAAAGTGGTGCTGCCAGAACCTCAGCCCAACTGGAACAGAAAATGTCAGTGACATTGTCTGATTCTGGTTAAGGGAAATGAAAACACACCAAGTACTCCTGTTAAGAAGTTAGGCATGAGCAATTGAGGAGTAACCTAGCGGGAAAAGGATGCAAGCTGATCTCTAAACCTCACCCCAGACACACTCACAATCTCCTGTAAGGCCCAGGAGAGCTCACAGACACGCTACAAAATAGTCATAGAGACTTACCCAACTACTGCCCATGGGCCCTAGGCATACAGTGGATACAACTAACCACAGGGGCTTCTCCAACTGGGCTCTTGTGCCCTTTATGCACAGCTGTGTCCTCAAGTGACCTTAGGCAGCCAGGAGCCCATTAAGGGTTCATAAATATTCTATACATACATACATCTGATTACAACAGACTACATTATGGGAAAGACAAGCACAATGGAGCCTGTTGTTATGTAACTTGCAACTGTCAATCAAATCTGTCAGTTTACGCCCACCTATATGAATATGTAAAAGCCTTGTGTTTAAAACCCCCTTACCTCCTACCTCATCATCCCTGTGCCAGTGCCTCTCTTGGCTGCGTCCATTTCTCCCTTGAGGTGCTCTTTCTGTTTTCTCTGTTATTTTTCAATAAACTTGTTTGTGCCACAGGTAAGACCTCAGATTCTTCTTTGTGTCCATACCAAGAGCCAAGGTCCACAAAGGAGGATCTTCTTCGACCCTCTCCTTACCCAGTAATAGTTTCAAAACGTGAATTTAACATAGGAATTGGCTACATAGGTTTTGGAAGAGTAAGGAACAAAAAGAAGGAGATGCGATCAATTCATAAACTTTCCTTTGAATGTCATTAGAGATTCCATGGGTTTGATCTTCATGGTTCAAAGTGTTTGCTAACTTTCCCACCAAATAATCATCAACAGTAACTCTTGGAGATGCCTTTCTAATAAATACTGTTCATAAATTCCAATAGAAGCTGCACTTACAATTTTTGGTGTGGTTGGTTTCATCTTTTCCATCTCTCTGACAACTTGATAAAACTTCTAGCTGCTACTGGTCTATAACCTGGTATCCTTTCACTGTCATTCAGAAGAAGAGATGTACCTTACCTCCAGTTTGCTGCATATGATCTTTAAAAATTGGAGTTCACACTGCCTATAAGAATGCTGTTCAGGGGAACTATGCAAAGTTTCCCAACATTTGCTGCCAGTTTCAACATTCATTTCTTTGTCTGACTGCAACCACTGTATTCTTGAACCACATACTTCTTTACAAATAATAAGCTATTTAGTTGATTTTTCATGGTGTTGATATCATTACCAGCTGTATCCAGAGATCGAAGATACTGTAATTCTTCTGCTGCTTTACTTCTGAAAGCTTCTAGCTCTTCAATATCGTCACTCAATTTAATGATGTTCATAAAGTCCTCATAGTTTCAATCAGAATCACAGATCATCCATAAGATATATTGATTAATATAATCAGGACATTGAGTTGATTTATTAACGGAAGAAGGATTTCCCATGCAAGGATTTTCCAGACAAAGATCACATGATCTTGTTCTGGAAATCTCCAGGAAGTAGCAATAAATACAATAACACCTCACACAAAGCCCTTAGGATTCCTTCTTCATCTTTGAGAGAAGTGCACAGTACAGTAGGTCATGACAAATGTCCTTTTCCATTTCAGCTTCAAAGAAGGTATCTTCAAGATCTTCTGCTGTACTTTTCACTTGATCATCTTTTTCTGTTATCTTTTGTTGAGCCTTTCTGTGTACTTGAGATGAAAGATTTTATCCTTCCTTCAGTCAGACTGCATTTTATGTGCACATGTTAGCTGAGCTGGATATGTTAAAAGACTCTAGCTTCAGAGGGTCAGATGATGCTGTTGGAGAATCTTTTAACGGATCTCCTAAAGGAAGCATAAATTTATCTTTAGATGACCTTTCAAAAGTATCTTCTGCTGATCAGTACAACTTTATACTTATATTTCAGACACTGGTGTTTGTAATAATCATGACAAGACATGCCCATTATATGACATCACTGTACATTGGTACAATCTCAACAGTGAGAAGATGTGGAAAACCTACTGCTGTCATAGTGACTTTCACAACTTCCACACGAGGAAGCTACAGAAGCAAAAGGAAGAAGGCATGACACCATGATGTGAGGCTGCTAAAACTACTGGGTTAGAACCCTTTAGCCTGCACCTGTTGCTGTGCTGTTACTAGAATCACTTGTCACAGTCACTCCTGGATTGCTGAAGAGGGGTCATATCCATCAAAGTGGGGATCTATCAAAGGTATGACCTCTACCAGATTCCTGTGGTCAAGAATCACACAATTCTCAGTGTATCCACCACAATACTATAATCCAATTCCCCTGCCTTTTCTCACTAGTGCCTCTTATTTGCAGAACCTAATATGAATTAGGTTTTCATAGGAGGCTGGTAAATGCTCTCTGTAGATTCCTGTTCTGCAAAAGTACATACTGGAGTCCAGAGGGAAATGGGACCTGAGAATATCCAGATACTTGTCCAGTACAGGAGGCAATCTGCGACTCCACCCCCAATGAGTTGTTTTTCTATTAATAGTATTAGAAGTAGCTGCCTGCACATCCTCCACACTTTTTCAACTGCTGCTTTTTGTTTCCTGAAGCACATAGTGATGGGTCAAGTGAACAATCTAACCCATTAGACTGACCTGATCTGATTGGCCCACAGGGAAGAGAAGGACATTTGGGGACTTACCACTTCAATCCTATTGTCAACTTGTGTAATGGAAAGGAAAAGCAAAGGATAACACTAGAGAGTGTGTGCTATTGGACAGTTCTCTGAAATCTATTAATAGAACACTGCATCAGGAAACTAATCATCTCAGTAGAAGACAGTCCAATCCCTGTTCTGTTGATCTCCGGTTGATGTTCCTGCAATAGCTGAACATCAGCCTAGAGGACAGAAAACCAGAAAGTATAGGAGATCAAATCATGCTGTAGGGAAATGTTTCCATATCCTTGAGAATATATAGCTCAGACTGCAAACCTAAATGGAGAAACTTGCTTAATTTATTTTTCTTAAACACAAAATGTGCTGTGCTGTGTAATAAGTCACTTCATTTATGTCTGACTCTTCGTGACCCCATGGACTGCAGCCCTCCAGGCTCCTCTATCCAAGGGATTCTCCAGGCAAGAATACTGGAGTGAGTTGCTGTGCCCTTCTCCAGGGATTAAACCTGCATCTCTTACATGTCCTGCATTGGCAGGTGAGTTCCTTACCATTAGTGCCACCTGGGAAACCCTAAATACAAAATAGCTATAAAGTAATATTTACAAATTATATACAAGGTATAAAGTAAAATCACAATAGGCACCTGCATATTTTGTTTCACTCTCCCTCCCTTCTTCCACTATTCTCAATTCTGCATTTATAACAATCGCTCATTTTTAGAATATTACCAAGTATCTTTGTATCCCTGAATAAGGCACTTCTTTATTATGCATATTTTAGTATTCATGTAAACAAATTATAATCTATATAATCTTGTAAAATAAACACATTTACTTTAAAATATGTTCTGTTATTAAATTTTAATCTTGCATGTAGCTATGTTTTAGTCATATTCATTGCTGAGTAATATTTCTATTTCAATTTTAAATATAATGAGTCAGAATTTCATGCTTCATTTATTCTTTCAGCTCCTTGTAGATTTTGCTTTTTGTTTCAATTTCTTTTAATATTCAGACAGTTCTGCTACAGAATCTTTGTAGCAGAAAGATTTCAAATCCTAATGCAAATAAGCAGTTGTGAGTGTATCCTCAGAGATAGAATTTCTGAATAACAAGAAATACTGCATGCATTTAATTTTAAGAATTTAAAACTGTTTTCCAAAGTGGGTGAACACACTTAAAATCCTTCCAGCTGCTTCTCTTTCTCATTAATGCTTAATTTTTTCCCACTTATTTTTTTTTCCAGTGTGGTTCAGTTATTTTCAGAACTATAAAACATTTATCAGAATATTGGCCAGTATAGATTTATGACCAAATGACCTATTGAAAAATTCATGCTATGACTGTCATTAGTTTGCAACTAGAATATACGGCTTTCTGAGAGTGCTTTGGCATTCTGATAGTTACATACAAAATAAAATTTAAGATGTGTCTCAAAGAGAAATTTTTAAAAATTGTAAATTACAAAATAATATATTCATTTATTAAACATCTTCCAAGCCTGGATTTTTGTGCAAGGGTATTTTTACTTATAAAAGATGGTAACATGGTGATGTTTAATTCATTTTTAAAGGTTAATCTCCAGATGTTGTGTACAGTTATCTGGTCAACTAAGTAAACAGTCAAATAGATTACATGCAAAGAATAGGTCACAAACTCCACAGATGCTACTATCAGCTTTCAGTTTGCTAAGAGAAGCTGCATTTGTTGCTAGTTCAATGCCTTCCAGAATTATTAAAAAATTCATCAAACACATTAAAGGGGTCCATTTTATCTGTGGATTGACAGACAGAGTTCTAAATTATATGTTAAAGTACACTGAAATAAAATATTACTTTGATAAACTAATTAGGTACACTTTTATGCTAAACTTTTTGAGGAATTAAAATATCAATAATACTCATAAATACATTAGCATTCATGCTACAGGATGGAGGATGAATTAGTTATTTTTGTTCAAAAAATAATTTATAAATTTCTAAATTTACAGAGTTAGGGAATGTGTTGAACAATACAGATAAATATAGACTTGAACATATATGAATGTGAGCTATTATTTTCAGAAATATAGAGAAATAAATGTGGATAAATTCTGTTTACTTTGTTTATGGTCTTATTTCCTTCAAATATCACAATATAATCACAAATAGAATAAAATTTCAAGTAAATCAAGGCATTAAATGTGAATCCTTCCTAATTTTCATTTAATTCTTATTAAAAACTTTGTCAAGTTCAATTTAAGATCACAGAGCTTCTGTCACACTATGAGATAAACCTTTTTCATTAATCCTTTAATACATTTAAAATATGAAGGAATAATCCTTTGGGGTGAGAAAGTACACTAGTAATATTTTTATGGAGGATACAAAGGCATTTTTTTTCCTGAGTCATATCTTTATTTGGTCAAGTTCCTTCCTGATAATTCAGCCACATGGACAGAGAAAGCACGGGACATCGCCCAGCCTCCCAAAGGACCCTTTCCAGTAAACAAGGAACCAAAAGTCCTCCTCCTCCACTGTCATTTCATGGCATGATGGAGACAGCATGGATGACAGGACAGTGGCCAAGCCCCTCCAAAACGCTCCTCCTCCCTAATCACAAAGCAGAGTGAGAACTTGACTCGGAGGCTGAGGACCTCATATTGGTGTGTCACTGGGTTGTAGGGAGCTGGGTGGCAAGGAAGGACTGTCTTCAAAATTCAAAACTTATTAACAGCTTAACATTTATGTAAGTTTACATAAAACTTAAGTGTTTATATAAGACTCAGTCATTTCACTTCCAAATTGAAGCCATGCAAGGAAGAATGGAGGTAGGAAAATAGAAAAGCTTCTGGAAGACAACTCATCCAGGACATTTTCTGTTAAGGGCTGCATAGAAATCAGCTTTAGGTGGAGACTGTGTGAGAACAAGGAACAAGAAATTATTAAAAGCTTTGCCCACATGACTGATTTAGCAGAAAAGGAGAAAGAAGACACTGGGGTGACTGGGAGACAATAGCCACAACAATGCCAATGAGCAGGTGAGAGGGGCTAAGATCAGTGGATTAGCTGAGTTGACAGTGGGTGGATTGTCCATCGTGTATATGTAGAGTGCAGAAGCAGTATGCATGCAAGTGGAGACCAGATTTTGTGGAAGGAAGGGGAGTAGTTTTCATCTGTATGTCACAACAGGTTTGTGACCAAATGACCTACTGAAAAATTCATGCTATGACTGACTGTCATTAGTTTGCAACTAGAATGTATGATTTTCTGAGAGTGCTTTGGCATTCAGATAGAGTCAATGCATACAAAATAAAATTTACAATGTGTCTCAAAGAGAAGTTTTTAAAAAATTATGTTATTAAAACAAATATTTTCATTTATTAAACATCTTCCAAGACTGAATGAGAAAAAAAAGATGCTGAAGATTTAAGATAGCAAAAGGCTGAGAAAGATAAAAATAATAGTGTAGATGGGAAAAAATATACTTGCAGTAGGCTTTCCAGAAATTGCTGAATGGCCACTCAATATTTAAAGTCACGTGTTTAAAGAAGAGCCACTCAGCACACTGGTGAGATTATCTCCAGAAATGGCACCTGCTTGGGTGAAGAGCTCAGGCATGGAACAGATGACTGTTGGACTGAACTAAGGTCAACATTTTGTTGTGATACGTATCATGGAAGCAGTAGGGCAAGGGAGTCAAGATAATTTGAGAGGAGGGAGATTTAGGGCTGTCCCATGAAATTTAATTTGGATCAGCAGTGGCATGAGGAGACAAGGTTCAGCTTAGTTCAGTTCAGTCGCTCAGCTGTGTCCGACTGTTTATGACCCCATGGACTGCAGCACGCCAGGCTTCCCTGTCCATCACCAACTCGCTGATCTTACTCAGACTCATGTCCATTGAGTCAGTGATGCCATTCAATTATCTCATCCTCTGTCCCCTTCTCCTGCCTTCAGTCTTTCCCAGCATCAGGGTCTTTTCCAATGAGTCAGTTCTTCACATCAGGTGGCCAAAGTATTGGAGTTTCAGCTTCACTATCAGTCCTTTTAAAAATGGAAGTATCAATGGACAGGAGATGCCTGTGTGGTGGGAAAATCATTTCCAAAGCAGTTTCATAAGTGAACTCAGGGATGGAAACCACCTCTTATTTATGCCAATGAAACAGCAAATTATTGAGTGACAAAAGATGGTAAACATACAGTGAACTGTGGACTTTTATAAAAACTCCTTGCTAAGATGCAAATAATTCAAAGTGACTTAATAGTACAGTTGGTGAAGGAAGGTGTTTTTTCCAAAAGAATGTTGCTTATATGGTTAACTAGGAAAAACTAAGACAAACTGCTCTCCATTCAGGCAAATAGAGGAACAAGGAAGATCTGATGTTGTGTATCAGTGTACATCTGCTGTGATAGCTGGAAACCTTTAGCTTTGAATCTAAGCAGTACTACATATATTTCTCTTACACTGAGTAACTCCAGAAATAAAAAGGTCAAATATTCAGCATGGCTCACTTTTCATCTTGTTCTGAACTTGGCAAAACTTTGCAAAATTCAGAGCTCCTGTGAAATTCTCAAGGGCACTGGAGCCTTGGCCCAGATGCATGAGCAAAATGGGAAATGGCCCCTTTGTCTTTTGATCACATAAATCCAAACCAAATAAGGGCCAAGCTGGAACAGACTGGATGTGCAAATTTCCAAGGAGAGACCACAACATGCATAGGACCATGCCACTTCAGCATTTCCCTCATTCCTCAAAAGTAGGAAGCCTGATGAATCGGTGGTGGTTCTACTCAGTTCAAGTAATGGTCTTTCCATGTAACCATGATTACGTTCTAATTAAAAAGGAAAGTTTTAGGAGCTTAGATTTTGTAGTAAAAGACTTTAGGCATGGTGAGGTCTTTACAAAGTATTAAATCAAAACGGCAAGACTTTTTTTTTCTAATGAATTCTTTTTTAATCTTTTTATGTTATATTTAACTGATTTATTTATTTTAATTGGAGGCTAATTACTTTACAATATTGTAATGGCTAATGTGGAGCTATTTATCTCAGGATGAGGACAGTTGAAACCCATCTTTATATATCTAAAGTTGTATGAAATCACATCTAAGTAATTATTCTTCCCTCTAATGGTGACAGCAGCTATGAAATTAAAAGACGCTTACTCCTTGGAAGAAAAGTTATGACCAACCTAGATAGCATATTCAAAAGCAGAGACATTACTTTGCCGATTAAGGTCCGTCTAGTCAAGGTTATGTTTTTTCCAGTAATCATGTATGGATGTGAGAGTTGGACTGTGAAGAAGGCTGAGCGCGGAAGAATTGATGCTTTGAACTGTGGTGTCGGAGAAGACTCTTGAGAGTCCCTTGGACTGCAAGGAGATCCAACCAGTCCATTCTGAAGGAGATCAGCCCTGGGATTTCTTTGGAAGAAATGATGCTAAAGCTGAAACTCCAGTACTTTGGCCACCTCATGCGAAGAGTTGACTCATTGGAAAAGACACTGATGCTGGGAGGGATTGGGGGCAGGAGGAGAAGGGGACGACAGAGGATGAGATGGCTGGATGGCATCCCTGACTCGATGGACGTGAGTCTGAGTGAACTCTGGGAGTTGGTGATAGACAGAGAGGCCTGGCGTGCTGCGATTCGTGGGGTTGCAAAGAGTCGGACACGACTGAGCGACTGAACTGAACTGAACTGAGCTGAACTGAATGGTCACTACCTCAACTTCCAACAATGTGTTTAATATGCTGTTAGCTTTCTATTCCTTAAATCTTATTTCACTGCCACCCCAATCTACCTCTCCTTACAGTTAAAATCTTTCAATAGCTCTCGTTGCTATAGAAAATAATACAAAATCTTTTTAGCCTGGTATTAAAGGATAGCCCATTGACTCAAAATCTATAACAATATTTACAATGTGTATGCAATGTTCTGAACTGAACTGGTGGCGCAGAGGGTAAAGCATCTGCCTGCAATGTGGGAGACCTGGGTTTGATTCCTGGGTTGGGAAGATCCCCTGGAGAAGGAAATGGCAACCCACTTCAGTATTCTTGCCTGGAGAATCCCATGGACAGAGGAGCTTGGTGGGCTACAGTCCATGGGTCACAAAGAGTCGGACATGATTGAGCGTGTTCTAAAAACTGCTATGTTCTAAAAAATGCTATGATGGGTGAGATAGGTAAAGTCACTGTGTTTACATTATAAGAGGAACAGGAGGAATGGAGGAGAACATTTCAATCACATTAAAGTCTTATTTGTTGTTGCTGTTTAATCACTAAGTTGTGTCTGACTCTTTCGTGACCCCATGGACTGTGGCCCACTAGGCTCTTCTGTCCATGAGATTTCCCAGGCAAGAATACTGGAGCAGATTGCCATTTCCTTCTCCAGGGCATCTTCCTGTCCCAGGGATGGGGCACGCATCTCCTGCACTGGCAGGTGGATTTCTTACCACTTGTACCACTAGGAAAGCCCTAGGGTTCTATAGCACCATTAGAAAGGGGTAATGCGTGTCATCTCATTCAATCTTTAAAACAATCTCATAAAAAGGAGGCAATCTTATTTCCATTTTACAGTTAAGAAAATTGAGGCTCAGATTAAGTAACCTGCCAATTTTCAGTCAACCAGCAAGAGATGTGGCCAGTGTAAATATATTGCAACTTGGCTTTCACAGACCTTAACCACTAAGTCTGTTCCTTCCCGTACCAGTCTTCTAAGTCTATCCCTCCCTGAATACCTGATTGCATTCACGTATGTGCAAAATTTCACCTTTACTATTTGCAACACCAAACACAAATGTGCCCAGAATAAAGAAATGTTAATGTTTTAAATGTGCCTGGCGTGCTGTGATTCACAGGGTCGCAAAGAGTCAGACACAACTGAGTGGCTGAACTGGAACTGAACTGAACTGAATGTTTTAAATGGCTTATTTTGGATAACTGGATATAAAGAGTCTCAGAAACATTTTTCTTGGTGACTTTCATATTCTCGTATAGATTGTGTATCTTTCATATAAATGATTTTTCTTCCTTGTTTGTTTTGTTGATTCACTGATTGTTCTAAATCCTGAGAATCCTGAGAAACCAAGTACATTTTCCATTTTAAAATAAAAACCACAATATGTTAAACTTACTAAAATGGTAGAAATCTTATACTAAATATAACTTTTGAAATTCATAAATAATTCTGTCACTGTATTTGTTTATAACATTTATTCAAGTTAAATATCACATCAAAGTTGCAACTAACTTTAGATTTACAGAGATGAAAACTGTAGTCTACCAAAGAAATAACCAAATAAGAACTTGATATGGGTAGTTTAAAACTGGTTCAATTTTGAAAACTCCCAAGTTGGAAAATGATTCATAGCTCTAAGCTTTGGAGAAAAAAAAATAAATGCACATCGTCATTTTGTTATGCAGTAATGAAAACACAAGCGTAGATGTAGGGCATATTTTTAAATTTCTCCGTTTTCTCTTCAAAAAAACCATCTCAAAGTTCTCTAGCACTTCGTTCTCAAAGCTATCTTTCCAATCTGACAGTTACAAACTATATTTGTAGCTAAAATAACAATGCACAATGACAGATTAATTAAGTTAGAAAACAAAATGTAAAAGCACTTTTCAATAGCTTTCTTTACCTGTAAGCACACTTCTGACCCACCAGTGTAACCTGCCACAAGTTATCTCTGCTTCTTTTTGTCAGAGATGTTATTAAAATAGCATGCAGATTCATGGAGAGAAACACGCTCTTCTTTGGTTGGTAAGGAAAGAACTGTTTGGTTTGGTTTAATTAGATTTTCATTTAGACACATGAAATAGATTTTACCTTAAGATGGTAAGTTAAAAAAAAAAGGCACATTAAGCAACTCGCCAAGACACCAGTACTTGGGTTTACCTCACAGTACTCTTTGTATTAAAATTTACTGGATTAAATCAAGATGGTAAGGAGAAGAAATAAAGACAGTGACGTAGGAAGATGCTGAACTCACCTCCTGCCACGAGCACTTCAAAACTACATCGATAAATGGAGCAATTCTCACTGAAAGCAAACTGCAGTCCGGTAGAAAATCACTTAGACAACCAAGGCTGTAACAGAGATTCACACAAAGTCAAGGGGAAGGGAAGCAACTGGGTTAGGACCCATGCCCCTAGGAAGGACACAGAGCAGGAAGGAGATTACCTTGGCTGGGAGATCCTCCCTGGGGAGTGAGCAGTTCCATCCAGCCTTGGGATTGGATACCAGAAGGAGGAGTCCCCTTAGCTGGTTTGCAAACCAGTGTGACGGACTGACAGCAAGGCTATAAGAAATCTAGACTCTGCTCGTGAAGAGTACATGCCTGCTTGCTTACTCCAGAAACAAAGTGGAGCAAGCAAACAGAAACTGCTTAAGACTCTGACTGACTTCTCAGGAGAGCCCCAGCACACCCCCAGACCATGCTCACTGCCCACTCTGGCCCCAGCTCCAGCACTCTCCCCTAGGGCAGAGGTGCTAATGCTGGAAGTAGGCAGGACACACACTAACAGAGAACAGAACCAGCCTGGACTCAACCCTCAGGGCTTTTGTTCCAGCAGCTTGGTACCTGAACACATCTCCCCTCCCCAGTAGTGTGGTATTAGCCACTGAGTAGAGGAGAAGCCTTGGCTGTGGCTTTAGTCCCTCCGTATCCATTTCCATATCCTAGCAATGTGATATCTGTAAGCACACGTGTGGGAAGACAGACTAGTGCTCACTTAAGATCCAGCTCTCCCGCAAAAAGCCACTGGGCACTTGCAGACTGTACAGGAACACTGCCACACAAGGACACCCCTCAAGACTAAGATAGGTCACTGTTTCACCTAACATCCCAGAAACAGAAAGTTAAGCAAAATGAGAAGACAGAGGAATGTGTTTCAAACTAAAGAATAAATGGAAAAAAACAAAAAACAAAAACTAATGAAACAGAGATAAACAACTTAACCAGATAAAGAGTTCAAAACATTAGTAATATTGGGTTGCCAAAAAGTTCTTTGAATTTTTCTGTCCCATTTTATGGAATAACCTGAATGACTTTTGCCAAATTCAATAAGAATGCTAGTTGAACCAGGGGAAAAATAGATGAACACAGCAAGAATTTTAACAAGAAACTAGAAAATTCAAAAAGAACCAGTTAGAACTTAAGAATACAATAACTGAAATGAAAGACACGCTAGAAGGTATTAAGAGCAGATAAGGTGATACAGAAGAAAGCATAAGCAACCTGAAAGATAGAAAATGGAAATTATCCAATCAGAACAGCCCAAAGAAATGCAAATTTTAAAATGAGAACAGTTCAAGGGACCTTAAGCCATCAGGTGAGCCAACATCAAAGTTATAGGGCTGCCAGAAACAAAAGAGAGAAAAGAGTCAACAAAATATTTGCTGAAATTACAGCTGAAATGTCCCAAACCTGAAGTAGGAAACATATGCAAGTACAGAAATCACAGACTCCCAAGCAAAGAGACCCACACCAAGACGTATCATAATTAAAATGGCCAAAGTTAAAGAGAGAATTCTAAAGGCAGCAAAAGAAAAACAAAAAATCATATCAAGGGAACTCTCATTAGGCCATTAGCCAATTTTTATGGAGAAACTTGGCCAACCAGAAGGGAGTGGAATTTTAATACATGAGCTGAACGGAATAAATCTGTAACATCGGATACCCAGCAAGAAGATTTCATTTAAAATTGACAGATAAATAACTTCTCAGAAAAGCAAAAGCTAAGAGTTCACCAAGACTAAACCAACCAGTCCATTCTGAAAGAGATCAGCCCTGGGATTTCTTTGGAAGGAATGATGTTAAAGCTGAAACTCCAGTACTTTGGCCACCTCATGCGAAGAGTTGACTCATTGGAAAAGACTCTGATGCTGGGAGGGACTAGGGGCAGGAGGAGAAGGGGAGACAGAGGATGAGATGGCTGGATGGCATTACTGACTCGATGGACGTGAGTCTGAGTGAACTCCGGGAGTTGGTGATGGATAGGGAGGCCTGGTGTGCTGCGATTCATGGGGTCGCAAGGAGTTGGACATGACTGAGCGACTGAACTGAACTGAACTGAACCAAACTGAAACCTACCTTAAAGAAATAAAGGATCTTTTCCAAGTGAAATAGAGAAAAGCCACAGCAAGAGGTAAGAATCTATAGGAAAGGAAAATCCCAGTACTAAATGCAAATATATAGTGAAGATAATAACAACAATTGACCAATTTCCTCTACTCATTCTCTGACTCTCTCCTATTCCTTGGCTTCTTCTTCATCATATACATGTTCTACTTAGCACAGATTGCTAGGAAGACTTTCATAGACCATGTAACTCTGAGGCTTTTATTTTGAGATCCACAAACAGACGTTAAGAAAGATCCCAAGTCCTCTCTGAAATTGAATGGTATTTGTTTATATATAGGTATGTTCATTTTTCTGGAAATGGAAGCCCATTCTCTATGTTCCAATAATTAAGAAAAAATTCTAAGCCAACATATGTGAGTGAAGTCGCTCAGTCATGTCTGACTCTTTGTGACCCCGTGGACTGTAGCCTACCAGGCTCCTCCCTCCATGGGATTCTCCAGGCAAGAGTACTAGAGTGGGTTGCCATTTCCTTCTCCAGGGGATCTTCCCGACCCAGGGATTGAACTTGGGTCTCCTGCATTTCAGGCAGATGCTTTAGCCTCTGAGCCACCAGGGAAGCCAACATATACATATTCTATTAATGAGGCAACTCAAGTCCAGAGAAATGGACTTCAGGTCCAGAAATGAGATTCAGGTCAGGTATTACAGTGTGTTGATCTGAAAGCTTTTACCTACATCCTTAAATTTAGGTTAAGTATTTTTAAAATGTGTTTTTGCCCCAAACATCGCACTTGGTTTAAGAATATCTTTAGTAGAATGATGAAATTGAATTTTAATGTAGAGCGAAGAGGTACTAATGTACCTGAGAGTGGATGGGTGAAATAAGATGTTATTCAGATTTCTGAAACTGATACCTAATATTTTCTCAGAAATTGCTTTAAGACATAATGCTTTTTAAAGCTTTAGGAGATGATAAAGAAAATAGAAAAATATTCTTGAAGGATGTTAAAGAAGAGGTTGAGCTATTTTCTGCCCTGAGTTAGCCCAGAAATGTGTGAGCCACCTTCTAGCCTGTACTCTTCCTCACTTTAATCTCTCTCTCCTGGGTTTGTCTTCCCTTTGTCTGTCAATACCTTAATGCATGGCATCCTTACTTTCACCTGGACTACAGAAACAACATCCTGACCGAGTCTGTGTTTTGTTTTGTTGCCTTAAATCTGCCCATGCTCCCCCATCTCTCCATTCGTTCACTCTTATATTGTCAAAGGTCTGCTTTTAAGACTGAACTCACATCCTTTTACATAGCTCTTTCCTAGACAATCCATTCTCTTCCCACATTTCCAAAACAATCCTTCCTACAAGGCATTCAGATACCTACTAATATTAATAAACTTTCCATACTTTTTCAGGTCTCTGTATCTTGTTTAATCCTATTTCTTTGCTAGAAATCATCACCCTAGTCCTCCTTCCCACAGAGACTCAGCTCAGGCATTTTCAAATTTAAGAAGTCTTTCTGGACACTTATCGCCTACTCTTGCCTCATGGTGCTACTGATTCAGACTTAGGTATCTCTTCGCTGAAATTAAATGAACTCTCCATCAGAGCATCACTTGTACAATGAAGACTCTGATTCTCATGCCGTGTTCCCAGTCACACTAATTTCTTCATACAGTTATCATACCCTGCTTATCTTCATAACCCTGAAGCACACAATTAAACAAAACAGATCAATAAAATTGAAAAATGTTCAATTTGAATTTGCATCAGTTCTCTTTATCTTTGCACTAAAGCCATAAAGCTGACTATATATTTTATTCAGTTGGCCCCAATCAATGTTTTTCTTGCAAGTTGTTTTTTAAATAATAACCACTGTTAATAGTTAGTATTTATAGTGTACTTCCTATGGACCCATGAACAATACCAACTATTTTACAACCATTATATCTTTTTAACCTTGAAACACAGCCCTACTTTATGGATATGAAGACTGAGGCCCAGGGTATTCAAATGAATTAATTTCTCAAGGTTGCTGCTACTGCTGCTGCTAAGTCACTTCAGTCGTGACCGACTCTGCGACCCCATAGACAGCAGCCCACCAGGCTCCCCCATCCCTGTGATTCTCCAGGCAAGAACACTGGAGTGGGTTGCCATTTCCTTCTCCAATGCATGAAAGTGAAAAGTAAAAGTGAAATCGCCCAGTTGTGTCTGACTGTTAGCAACCCCATGGACTACAGCCCACCAGGCTCCTCAAGATCCATGGGATTTTCCAGGCAAGAGTACTGGAGTGGTGTGCCATGTTACCCAATTACAAAATGCAAAATCAGAACTTAACCACAGTTTAGTTGATGTCCTCAAATGCTATACCACATATGGAATACCTAGTGTACCATTTTATGAAGAAGAATTTAACTACAAATATCTGATTCCTTTCCCTATGCAGTAAAATTCCACTCTAAATGTCTATTCATTTCTTTTCACATATTAAAAACAAGCCCAGAGAATGCGCCTATTTAGTTCAGTGATGAACTCATACGTTATTCCATCTTGGCAACAGTTTAAAATCAAAAGGTAGCAATATAAATAACACATTTAAAAGCATACATAACAATGGAAGCAAATAGATATTTATATAGAATACCATGTCGTCAAAAGCTTTTCAGAGAACTATCAGAGTGATAAAATCTTTGGTATTATCTCAGTTTCATCCTTAAGATTTTTGGACTATATGTAGATTAGGAAAATGTAGATACTCATTTTGCATATGGGTACAAACGCTAAGGCCCAGAAAGGCTGAGTGCTATTGTAAGAGTGATTGCAAAATTTCTAAGAGTGAAGTCTACAACATTAGTCTCCTGGATTAGGGTCCACTATTAGCTTTGAGAGAACAGGAAGATAAGCCTCCCTCACCTTTTAAAAAAAAAGAAAGAAACAAGTAAACACTCTTTGCATCCCATCCCCTTTGACTTGCAGAAACCAGGCCCATTCCTGTCAAACCACACCCCTCCAAAACCCACCCCCAGCTCTCACTCCCTTCTCCCACCCCAGAATCTCAGTAATTCATTCCTTAAATCACATGTGTGAGGCTTTGGAAAGCTAAATGGTTAGAACACAGAGTGTCCAATGTGGCACATTAATATTTTCAAGTTCAACAAGATGTATTTGAAATGTTTATAAATCCAGCTGGCATCTGGCATTTGTTAGGAAAGTAACTCAGCTTTTAAAATGCCTGCCAGCCTTGTGGCAAGTCAAGCTGCACCCACTTAATGAGAAATGTAGCTGGTAGCTTCTCTCCAAGCTAGCCAGATGCCACATGATGCCACGCATCTACCAAAACAATATTAACAAAGTGCTGACACGTCCATGGTTTGCGTTCAGATTCAGATTACGAAATAGAGCTGTGATACCAGAAAGCTGATTGATGACCCTTAAGTCAAAAACAGCTGTTTAGGTGGGTCCCCCTGACATCTTGAGGAACTTTTTTTTTTTTCTGTATTGTATCCCATGCTTGTATTTCTACGATGTACATAGGATCATAGGATCCTGTTTCAATGCTCCATGGAGAACTGACTTGTAGGTCACACTACATGAGCTCTGAAATAAATCTCTACATGCTTGAATGATAAAGCATAAGGCAAGAAATAAAATAGCGATGTAAATGAAAATTACGTATATTTTCTTCCTGCCACTCTTGCTCTCTATGCTTGTAATTGTTTGGGGTTGCTGTTCAGTTGCTAAGTCATGTCGGACTCTTTATGACTCCATGGACTGCAACACACCAAGCTTCCTTGTCCTTCACCATCTCCTGGAGTTTGCGCAAACTCACCTCCATTGAGTTGGTGATGCCATTCAACCCCTTCATACTACATCGCCCCCTTCTCCTCCTGCCTTAAACTTTCCCAGGATCAGGGTCTTTTCCAGTGAGTTGGCTTTTTGAGTCCTTCCAATGAATATTTCCTTTAGGATTGTCTGCTTATTTATTTATTGAAGGATAATTGCTTTACAGAATTTCATTGTTTTCTGTCAAACCTCAACATGAATCAGCCACAAGTATATACCCTTTTGAACCTCCCTCCCATCTCCCTCTCCAACCCACCCCTCTAGGTTGATACAGAGACCCTGTTTGAGTTTCCTGAGCCTTATAGCAAATTCCTGTTGGCTAACTATTTTACATAATGGCAATATAAGTTTCCGTGGTACTCTTTCCATACACCTCACCCTCTCCTCCCCTCTCCCCAAGTCCATAAGTCTCTTCTCTATTTTTGTTTCTCCATTGCTGCCCTGTAAATAAATTCTTCAGTATCGTTTTTCTAGTTTTATCTCCTTGCAGTCCAAGGGACTCTAAAAAGTCTTTTCCAGCACTACAATTCAAAAACATCAATTCTTTGCTGCTCAGCCTACTTTATGGTCCAACTCTCACATCTGTACATGACTATTGGAAAAACCATGGCTTTGACTAGACAGACCTTTGTCAGCAAAGGGATGTCTCTGCCTTTTAATATTCTGTCTAGGCTTGTCATCACTTTCCTTCCAAGGAACAAGTGTCTTCTAATTTCATGGCTGCAGTCACTGTCCACAGTGACTTTGAAGCCTCCCAAAATAAAATCTGTTACTGTTTCCACCTTTTTCCCCATCTATTTGCCATTGTTTTGGAGTACAAAATGAATATTCAAAAACTAGTCCAGTTTGGCAGAGAATGTATGTGT
The DNA here is from genome assembly GCA_917880005.1 of Nanger dama. Taxonomy (NCBI): domain Eukaryota; kingdom Metazoa; phylum Chordata; class Mammalia; order Artiodactyla; family Bovidae; genus Nanger; species Nanger dama. Next base: position 5,059,988 of record CAKJTW010000040.1, read on the forward strand.
GCTACAGTTTTTCCCAATAATGGGATCTCAGTACATTTGGTGTCTGCTTATTTTGAGATTTCAAACTCTTACCAAGGTGTTTTCAGAACTGGTAAGTACCTTCATATCTCTTACTATGCCCCCAGGACATGAACTCTCCAGCAGCTGGCAGCTATAAATTTTCCTCAGAAGAAGCATGATTTGTCTTTGGGATTGTACATATGGTGAAATAGTCAAGAATTTTTATAGCAAAGATAAGAAGCTAACAAAACACAAAAGTCACATTCTCATTTTCAATTATGTTTTTGACACAGCAGAAGCTTCCCAAGGGGCAGAAATTTAATCTTAATCTGACATGTTCTGACTAATAGCGTGAAGTTTGGAAGAAAACCAGAGAAATGAATGTTGAAACTGAAGAAATTCTCTCTCTGAGATTGTATTTCATTCACTCTCTTCTCTACAGGGATGTCTTAATTATGTGATATTTTGTAAATATCTTGTCCCCAAATTGCGTAAGATCAAGAAAATTTAAAATTGAGCAAAAATTTACATTCTTAGAGAATTTTTTAAAGTTTTTGAAAATGAATATATCTTCTTCCAAAATACCCAGCGTTTACTTAAAACAGTATTTTGTCTTATTATAGTTATAAGTATGGTACACAGATAAGACTAGACATTTGTCTAATGCAGAGACAATATAAATAAGTTGCATGAAAATGACCTCTCTCATTCTTATGCAAAATCAGCCTGTGAGTCCCAATTCTTTTAACTGCAACCTGGTAGGTAGGATCTGTTCTCATCCTTCCTCACCAGGCCACAGAAATTATTTTTCTACTATAAGATGATTGTCTATATTTAATTCAGCATTTTGTCATTTACCTGTGGCTCTTATATTAAGTACATAAAATTTCAACCCCTAAACTACTGTTAAATAATCACATACATACTGATTTGTTTCCCTCAAAAGGAAACCCAATATAATATTCAGTTCAGTTCAGTTGCTAGGTCGTGTTTGACTCTTTGTGACCCCATGTATTGCAGCAGGCCAGGCCTCCCTGTCCATCACCAACTCCCCGGAGTTCACTCAGACTCGCATTCATCGGGTCCGTGATGCCATCCAGCCATCTCATCCTCGGTCGTCCCCTTCTCCTCGTGCCCCCAATCCCTCCCAGCATCAGAGTCTTTCCAATGAGTCAACTCTTCGCGTGAGGTGGCCAAAGTACTGGAGTTTCAGCTTTAGCATCATTCCTTCCAAAGAAATCCCAGGATGGACTGGCTGGATCTCCTTGCAGTCCAAGGGACTCTCAAGAGTCTTCTCCAACACCACAGTTCAAAAGCATCAATTCTTTGGTGCTCAGCCTTCTTCACAGTCCAACTCTCACATCCACACATGACCATAGGAAAAACCATAGCCTTGACTAGATGGACCTTAGTCGGCAAAGTAATGTCTCTGTTTTTGAGTATACTTTCTAGGTTGGTCATAACTTTTCTTCCAAGAAGTAAGCATCTTTTAATTTCATGGCTACAGTCACCATCTGCAGTGATTTTGGAGCCAAAAAAATAAAGTCTGACATTGTTTCCCCATCTATTTCCCATGAAGTGATGGGACCGGATGCCATGATCTTCGTTTTCTGAATGTCGGCTTTAAGCCAACTTTTTTCGCTCTCCTCTTTCACTTTCATCAAGAGGCTTTTTAGTTCCTCTTCACTTTCTGACATAAGGGTGGTGTCATCTGCATATCTGAGGTTATTGATATTTTTCCTGGCAATCTTGATTTCAGCTTGTTTCTTCCAGTCCAGCGTTTCTCATGATGTACTCTGTATAGATATTAAATAAGCAGATTGACAATATACAGCCTTGCTGTACTCCTTTTCCTATTTGGAACCAGTCTGTTGTTCCATGCCCAGTTCTAACTGTTGCTTCCTGACCTGCATACGGATTTCTCAAGAGGCACGTTAGGTGGTCTGGTATTTCCATCTCTTGAAGAATTTTCCACAGTTGATTGTGATCCACTCAGTCAAAGGCTTTGGTATAGTCAATAAAGCAGAAGTAGATGTTTTTCTGAAACTCTCTTGCTTTTTTCATGACCCAGCGGATGTTGGCAATTTGATCTCTGGTTCCTCTGCCTTTTCTAAAACCAGCTTGAACATCAGGGAGTTCACGGTTCACGTATTGCTGAAGCGCCTGGTTTGGAGAATTTTGAGCATTACTTTACTAGCGTGTGAAATGAGTGCAATTGTGTGGTAGTTTGAGCATGCTTTGGCATTGCCTTTCTTTGGGATTGGAATGAAAACTGACCTTTTCAGTCCTGTGGTCACTGCTGAGTTTTCCAAATTTGCTGGCATATTGAATGCAGCACATTCACAGCATCATCTTTCAGGATTTGAAACAGCTCAATTGGAATTCCATCACCTCCACTAGCTTTGCTTGTAGTGATGCTTTCTAAGGCCCACTTGACTTCACATTCCAAGATGTCTGGGTCTAGATGGGTGATCACACCATCATGATTATCCGGGTCAAGAAGATCTTTTTGTACAGTTCTTCTGTGTATTCTTGCCACCTCTTCTTAATATTTTCTGCTTCTGTTAGGTCCAGACCATTTCTGTCCTTTATCGAGACCATCTTTGCATGAAATGCTCCCTTGGTATCTCTAATTTTCTTGAAGAGATCTCTAGTCTTTCCCATTCTGTTCTTTTCCTCTATTTATTTGCATTGATTGCTGAAGAAGGCTTTCTTATTTCTTCTTGCTCTTCGTTTGAACTCTGCATTCAGATACTTATATCTTTCCTTTCCTCTTTGCTTTTCGCTTCTCTTCTTTTCACAGCTATTTGTAAGGCCTCCCTAGACAGCCATTTTGCTTTTTTGCATTTCTTTTCCATGGGGATGGTCTTGATCCCTCTCTCCTATACAATGTCACGAACCTCCGTCCATAGTTCATGAGGTACTCTGTCTATCAGATCTAGTCCCTTAAATCTATTTCTCACTTCCACTGTATAATCATAAGGGATTTGATTTAGGTCATACCTGAATGGTCTGGTGGTTTTCCTTACTTTCTTCAATTTGAGTCTGAATTTGGTAATAAGGAGTTCATGATCTGAGCCACAGTCAGCTCCTGGTCTTGTTTTTGTTGACTGTATATAGCTTCTCCATCTTTCGTTGCAAAGAATAGAATCATTCTGATTTTGGTGTTGACCATCTGGTGATGTCCATGTGTGGAGTCTTCTCTTGTGTTGTTGGAAGAAGGTGTTTTCTATGACCAGTGCATTTTCTTGGCAAAACTCTATTAGTCTTTGCCCTGCTTCATTCTGTATTCCAAGGCCAAATTTGCCTGTTACTCCAGGTGTTTCTTGACTTCCTACTTTTGCATTCCAGTCTCCTATAATGAAAAGGACATCTTTTGGGGTGTTAGTTCTAAAAGGTCTTGTAGGTCTTCATAAAACCATTCAACTTCAGCTTCTTCAGTGTTACTGGTTGGGGCATAGACTTGGATTACTGTGATATTGAATGGTTTGCCTTGGAGAAGAACAGAGATCATTCTGTCGTTTTTGAGATTGCATCCAAGTACTGCATTTTGGACTCTTTTGTTGACCATGATGGCTACTCCATTTCTTCTGAGGGATTCCTGCCCACAGTAGTGGATATATTGGTCATCTGAGTTAAATTCACCCATTCCAGTCCATTTTAGTTCGCTGATTCCTAAAATGTCGACGTTCACCCTTGCCATCTCTTGTCTGACCACTTCCAATTTGCCTTGATGCGTGGACCTGACATTCCAAGTTCCTATGCAATATTGCTCTTTACAATACCTACGTTTACAATTACAGAGATGGTGATATTTAATGAATTATGGTTTAATCAAAATTTCCCTTCAAGTTCACAGAGTATAAATGGTTCTTTTAAGTATAGAAGGGTTACTTCTTCGTACAGTAGGCAGGGAAAGAGGAGAGGTGAAGGAGGAGGAAAGAGAAAAAAGCAGCAAAGAAGGTTCGATGGAGAAAAGGAAAGATCATATGTGAAGTCACTAGGCCGGGAACTTACTAATTTAACTCTCTTAATGAATCTCATTATTAGTATTCGTGCTTTAGAGATGAGGCAACTGAGCTTATACAAGGTTAAATAACCAGCTGAGCCAGAATTTTATTTCAAAGGCCACAAAAGCTTTTATGAGAATATAAGAGTCTGACCTTTCCTGAAATACCTGAAATCAAAAAGTAACAATATTGCTTTACCTTTTCATATTGGCAAAGAGTTCATGTAAAGAACAGAAAAATTTTGGTATTAAAAATGGATATCTTTTTTTTTAGATTTTTCATATGAATGATGCTATATATTTGTCTTTGTCTAGTTTATTTCACTTAATATGATAATTTCTGGGTCCCTCATGTTGCTGCAAATGGCATTATTTCTTTTTTATGGCTGAGTGATATTTCATTATATAAATATACCATTGTATAAACAAATATACCATTGTATAAACATTCAATTGTATAAATATACATCTTCTCTATTCATTCATCTGTCAATGAACACAGGCTGCTTCCATGTCATGGCTATTGTAAATAGTGATGCAGTGCACACTGGGGTGCCTGTATCTTTTCAAATTGTGGTTTTCTCCAGATATATGCCCAGAATTGGGATTCCAGGATCATATGGGAGCTCTAGTTTTACTTTTTAAAGGAACCTCCATGCTATTCACCATAGTGGCTGTACCAATTTACACTTCCACCAGCAATATAAGAGGGCTCCCTTTTCTTCACATTCTCTCCAGCATTTATTGTTTGTAGACTTTTTGATGCTGGACATTCTGACCAGTGTGAGGTGATACCTCTGAACTTACATATAAAACAGAAATAGACCCACAGACATAGAAAGCAAACTTGTTTGTCAAAAGTGGAAAGGGCATGGGAGGGATAAATTAGGAGTTGGGAATTTACACACAATAGATAACCAACAAGGACATTCTGTATAGCACTGAAAACTATATTCAATATTTTGTAATAAGCTATAAAAGAAGAGAATCTGATAAAGTATATATATAAAACTGAATCTCTTGGCTGAACAATTGAAACTAATACAACATTGCAAATCAACTATACTTCACAGAGAGCTCAGCTTGGTGCTCTGTGATGACCTAGAGGTGTGGGATGGGGGTTGGTGGGAGGGTGGCCCACGAGGGAGGAGATATATGTGTGCACATAGCTGATGCACTTCATTGTGTAGAAGAAACTAGCACAACACTATAAAGCAACGATACTCCAATTAAAAAAATAGAAGAGGATTAAAAAGTTTTGAAAAAATGGGGGCTACTCTTCCTTTTGGACCTGCCCATGTGCCTCTCTAGGTCTTCCTCATATTATTTGTCCTTATCCTTTCTTTGTTTAAACACCTTGGCTCAGAAATAAATCTCCTGTAATTTTTCTTATTACTGACCAATTTTAATATTCTGTCCCCATATATTCTACCTTCTCTAGCACTCCAGAATCCTTTGTGATCCGAATTTAACAGAGTAGTTTTGCTCCTTTTCTCTACAAAACTTCAATTCTTGTTCCATTTCTCTCCCCTCTCCATTTAACACCTGCCTAGACAAAAACAAAAGAAACCCCAAGGAAGATTTTTTTTTTCCTACATATATCATGGTATCATTTCTAAAACTGTTGACACACAATACATTTTAATATATCAACTATATCCTTTCCAAGTATACATAAGTGATTTTTAGTAGTAGTAACTTATTTGGGTTCCCTTATAGAAGCCAGACTTCGTTTATTCAGCAATACCTACCTATTATATGCTAGGTAGTATTTTAAGTACTGTAGATTTAACAGTAAAGGAACTGAGAGAGATCCTCCTCTATTAAACAAAGGGAACAACAACAAAAGCTCTAAATATTACAAGTCATAGTAATGAAATCTCTTATAGTTTACCAAGATGACATGATTTTGCTATACTCATGAATCCTGGGGAATTAATAGTTTATGCCTACAACTGAAAAATCATATACATCCCTTGAAGTTCATTCCTTTTGTAGCTGAAAGTAAAAAACTAGAAGCAAAACAGAGGTGCTTGATGTAGGGGATAGAATGCACTGTCTAGAGTAGAAAGTATTCAGAAGGTTTAGTAGGATGCTTCTGAAATATTATACTAAAACTGTCTACTTATGAGAGTTATTTATTTGAACTTGGATGAACAATAAACCAAGAGTTTGCTTTCCTCATCTGTAAAAGGACAACTTTGGACTCGATTATAATAATTTAAAATTATAAATTGTTTCACTAATCACAGAGCATCTTCACATTCATTCAGTTCAGTTCAGTTGCTCAGTCATGTCTGACTCTTTGAGACCCCATGAACTGCAGCACGCCAGGCCTCCCTGTCCATCACCAACTCTCAGAGTTTACACCAACTCATGTCCATTGAGTTGATGATGTCATCCAACCATCTCATCCTCAGTTGTCCCCTTCTCCTCCTACCTTCAATCTTTCCCAGCATCAGGGTCTTTTCAAATGAGTCAGTTCTTCACATCAGGTGGCCAAAGTATTGGAGTTTCAGCTTCAACATCAGTCCTTCCAATGAATATTCAAGACTGATTTCCTTTAGGATGGACTGGTTGGATCTTGTAGTCCGAGGGATTCTCAAGAGTCTTTTCCAATGCCACAGTTCAAAAGCATCAATTCTTCGGTGCTCAGCTTTCTTCACAGTCCAACTCTCACATCCATACATGATCACAGGAAAAACCATAGCCTTGACTAGATGGACCTTAGTCGACAAAGTGATCTCTGCTTTTGAATATACTTTCTAGGTTGGTCATAACTTTTATTCCAAGGAGTAAGCATCTTTAATTTCATGGCTGCAGTCACCATCTGCAGTGATTTTGGAGCCAAAAAAAAAAAAAAAGTCTGACACTGTTTCCACTGTTTCCCCATCTATTTCCCATGAAGTGATGGGACCGGATGCCATGATCTTCATTTTCTGAATGTTGAGCTTTATGCCAACTTTTTCACTCTCCTCCTTCACTTTCATCAAGAGGCTCTTCAGTTCTTCACTTTCTGCCATAAGGGTGGTGTCATCTGCATATCTGAGGTTATTGATATTTCTCCTGGCAATCTAGATTCCAGCTTGTGCTTCTTCCAGCCCAGCGTTTCTCATGATGTACTCTGCATAGAAGTTAAATAAGCAGGGTGACAATATACAGCCTTGACGTACTCTTTTCCTATTTGGAACCAGTTGTTCCTTGTCCAGTTCTAATTGCTGTTTCCTGACCTGCAAACAGATTTCTCAAGAGGCAGATCAGGTGGTCTGGTATTTCCATCACTTTTAGAATTTTCCACAGTTTATTGTGATCCACACAGTCAAAGTCTTTGGCATAGTCAATAAAGTAGAAATAGATGTTTTTCTGGACTGACATTCATTACCTTCTCGCATTTCCACAATACAGTGTGATGTTAGAAAACCAGAAACTGAATTTCTATTGTATATATGCAGAAAATGAAACTCCGAAAATACACTAACGGCCACATTGGTAGGAACTGGTGAAACCAGAACCCAAATCCAGGTTTTCTGACTCCTCATCCACTACTTTCACTTTTCACTACTAAATTATCTAGAAGCTACAAAACATATGAATTTTTAGGTTTTACATCTTCAGCATATTCTAGAAACACACTTTTTTAAACTTAAAAATCAAGTAAACATTTATCAAATGAAAGACTCTTAGATAATCATCCTAACTGTCACATTTTTTTCACACTTGTATGAGGACAATTGAAGATTACAATTGGAGAAACCCCAATCTAGAAAGACTTCTAGGAGTACTTCAGGGAGTAATTTATGTGAAGAGGTGAAGGGGCAGGGAATGATGGAGGTCAAAAGCAACCTTTCCTACTCACAAACACTGCAGATAACACAGTGAAAGACAGAAAGCGAATTCATCAAATACATATCAAAATGTGGACCTCATTCTATAACTAATTTCCTAATGGCTTTGAAACCTGAATGATTGATATAGTTTTCTTTTTATAATAGAGCATTTAATTGCCCACTTGCAATCACTAATTATACTCCTGGTAGCTCAGCTGGTAAAGAATCCACCTGCAATGCAGGATTCATTCCTGGGTCGAGAAGATCCCTGGAGAAGAGATAGGCTACCTACTCCAGTATTCTTGGGCTTCCTGGTGGCTCAGATGGTAATCTGCCTGCATTGTGGGAGACCTGGGTTCAAGCCCTGGGTTGGGAAGATCTCCTAGAGAAGGGAGAGGCTACCCATGCCATATTTCTTACCTGGAGAATTCCGTGGACAGAGGTGCCTGAAGGGCTACAGTCCATGGGGTCACAAAGAGTTGGACATGACTGAGTGATTTTCACCTCATTACACTACTGTTCTAGCAAGTTATCAAGGTAGATATAGGAGTTAGAAGTTTTAGGGAAAACACTGTCTGGGGCATTCCTTTGGGAATTCTATAGTTGTTTAGTTACCTCTTTTTGCTGTCTAACAAGCTCTTTCAAAACCAAGAAAGGAACGTCTCAAAATAGTAACATTTAATAACTCTCTGTCAGTTAGCAGACTTGGCTTCTGTGGAGGTTAAGTTCTGGACTGAGTATCTCTTGCCTACACCATATATTCCTTTTACCAAAAAGAAAAAAGAAAGTAATATTTCCAACTACCTGTCACTTGAACCACAGAATTTTCTTACTTACAAAGGAAGTGATACCTATTTTAACAGGAAACTATATGCATCACCAAAATTAGATCTCAGTTTATAGAGTTCTGGGCAAACTGTCTCACCATGCAACATCCTACCATTCATCACTACCACTGTTGACGGTCACACATTAATTCTTGGACTTGCATTCACTGGATATATAATCTCTTATTTTGGTGGCATCAAAGATTTCTTTCATTGTTTTATCATTTCTGCAGAACTGCAAGACTTTCACTCAAGATAGACATTGACCACTTACTGGTCAGTCCAGCTACATGCAGCAGTTCTGGCTGCTGTCCTCTTCATATTGCTCTAAGCCCACAGAGCCCATCTAAACCAATGACTGCTGCTGCATGTCACACTAAGAGAGTGGGGGATGGAATATTTTCTAAGATTGGCAAGAAGACTAAGTTTCAGAGTCTCCAGGTGAACTTCAAAGTCGAAGACCTTATAATCAGTAGCTCTCTTTCAAGCCCTTCCAGCCTCCAAACAATTCCATCCTCTAAGACCCTATCACTTTCTGCAACTACATGGCTCAGGCTTTCACAGAATATAAGGAAGTAGTATGATTTCCAACATCTATTGCTTTCTGCCCTGAAATATTCCTGAGAATATTTATTTTGTTTATTCCAGAAAATAAAAACCAGAGGATGGAGAAAGACATTAGAGACAACAGGACAGATACAAATGCATAACGTTATGTAATATCCTGCCACACAAGCAAAGAGAAGAAAGTGAAATCAATCACCAATTATACTTTTTATTTTGATCACCTCCTCTTTACCCCATTAGTGAGGGAAGGGTTCCTGCCCTAGGGTTATGATAGGACTAAACACACATCTGAAATGAGACCGATGGGACAGACAGCAGTTCCTATAATTAAAGCACAAGAGAAGACATAATGTTCCAAGCAGGATGACATGGAGGGTTGCACTCAGGAAGTGAGTGAACAAGCAAGATCTGTGGGAGGCAAACTTTGTAGTAACAAAAGAATGGAGTAAACTCTGCTCATCATGGAAAGATGTGATTGGCTTGTTTGAATAATTTGACACCCTGGCAGGGAGAGGCTTAATGCAATAGAACAGGTGTCTTACAAGAAGAGGAAGAGAAAATGGAGCACTCTCTCTCCCTCACCATCTCTTTTCCTTTCTCCTAGTTTTCCCCCAAACATTTGCACAAAGGAAAGGCCATTGCAAGGGTAAAGTAGGAAGCTAACTAGCTGCAAACCAAGAAGAGAGGTAACTTATTTACAAAACAGAAACAGATTCATAGACTTAGAGAACATGAACTATGGTTACCAGGGCAGAAAGTGGGGACTGTTGATTGGGAATTTGGGATTGGCATGTTCAGACTGCTATATTTAAAATAGATAACCAGCAAGGTCCAACAAGGGATGCTGCTCATATTCCTAAATAACCTAAATGGGAAAATAATTTGTAAAAGAACAGACATATGTATATGTATACCTGAGTCACTTTGCTGTACACCTAAAACTAATGCAACATTGTTAATCAACTATACTCAAGATAAAATAATTTTTAAAAAACTTTCCATTAGGTTTAGAAGGGGAGTCTGTTTATAAGGAGATATGACCATTGGAGACAAAGCTTTTATCTCTTTCAGATATAGTGCAATATAGGAGAGACAACAAATCTATTTGCTTTAGTAAGAAGCCTCTCGGCTAAGCCATCACTTTGCCTAATCTACCCAGGAGGTACTATTTTTAAAGTATTACTCGGTCAAAAAACAAACAAACAAACAAACAGTGGCTCCTCTTCCTGCTTCAGTGTTATGTGAAGAAACAAGACTGTTCAGCAGGTTCAAACACTACATAAAAGGGTCAAAGCCATAGGCTTTTGTTATAGCTAAGGACATGATCCACTAAAGCTTATTTAAGTGTGGTAACCATTTGGACTCAAAGTAAGGAGTCAGAAAGATTTCTCTGTTTTACCTAGTTATATGTCTGAAGCTGATCAGTTCTATGAAGACCTAGAAGACCCCCTAGAAATAACACCAAAAAGATGTTCTATTCATCACTAGGGATTCGAAAGTGAAAGTAGGAAGACAGGAGATACCTGGAGTAACAGGCAAGTTTGGCCTTGGAGAACAAAATGAAGCAAGGCAAAGGTTAACTGAATTCCGCCAAGAGAACACACTGGTCATAGCAAATACCCTTTTCAATAACACAAGAGACGACTTTACACATGAACATCACCAGATGGGCAATACCGAAATCAAAAGGATTACAGTCTTTGCAGCCAAAGATGGAGAGGCTGTATACTGTCAGTGAAAACAAGACCGGGAGCTGACTGTGGCTCTGATCATCAGCTTCTCATAGCAAAATTCAGGCTGAAACTAAGAAAGCAGAGAGAATCACTAGGTCAGCCAGGTATGACTTACTTCAAATCCCCTATGAATATGCAGTGGAAGTAACAAATAGATTCAAGAGATGAGATCTAGTAAACAGTGTGCCTGAGGAAGTATGAATGGAGGTTCATAATATTGTACAGGAGGCATAAAACAAATCCATCCCAAAGAAGAAGAAAAGCAAGAAGGCAAAGTGGTTATCTGAGGAGGCTTTACAAATAGCTAAAGAAAGAAGAGAAATGAGAAGCAAAGGAGAAAGGAAAAGGTACATCCAACGAAACACAGATTTCCAAAACACAGCACAGAGAGACAAAAAGCCTTCTTCGATGAACAGTGCATAAAGCTAGAAGAAAACAACAGAAGGGGAAAGACTAATGATCTCTTCAGGAAAATTGGAAATACCAAGGGAATATTTTGCCCAAAGATAGGCCCAATAAAGGACAGAAACTGTTGAGACCTAGAAGACACTAAAGAGATCAAGGAGAGATGGAAAGAATACATGGAGGAACCGTACAGAAAAGATCTTCATGAACCAGATTTCTACCTTGGTGTGGTCAGTCACCCAGAGCCAGACATTCTGGAGTGTGAAGTCAAGTGGTCCTTAGGAAGCACTGCTGTCAATAAAGCTAGTGGATATGATGGAATTCCAGCAGAGCTATTCAAAACCCTAAAGAATGATGCCATCAAGGTGTTTCAGTCAGTATGTCAGCAAATCTGAAAGACCCCGTGGCCACAGGACTGGGAAAAGTCAATCCTCATCCCAATTCCCAAGAAGGATAGTACTAAAAAATGTTCTAGCTATCCAACAATTGCATTAATCTCCCAAGCTAGTAAGGTCATGCTTAAAATCTTGCATGCTAGGCTTCAGCATTATGCAATCCAAGAACTTCCAGATGTCCAAGCCAGGCTTAGAATGACAGAGGAACAAGAGATGAAATTGCCAACATTTTCTGGATCATAGAGAAAGCAAGGGAATTCCAGAAAGTCATCGGACTGTGTTTCATCAACTACGCTAAAGCCTTTGACTGTGGCTCATAACAAACTGTAGAAAGCCCTCAAAGAGATGGGAATACCAGAACGTCTTACCTGTCTCTTGACAAACCTGTATGCAGGTCAAAAAGCAACAATTAGAACCCATATAGAACGACTGTTGGTTCAAGGTTGAAAAAGGAGTATGACAAGGTGTCTGCTGTCACTCTGTTTGTTTAACCTATATTGTGAGCACATCATGAGAAATACAGGGCTGGAATCAAGATAGGTGGGAGAAACATCAACAACCTCATATATGACAATGAAACCACTCTAATGGCAGAAAGTGTAGAGGAACTAAAGAGCCTCTTGATGAGGGTAAAGGAGGAGAGTGAAAGTGTCAGCTTAAAACTAAATATTAAAAAAAAAAACTAAGATCATGGCATCTGGCCCCATTAGTTCATGGCAAATAGAGGGGAAAAGGTGGAAGTAGTGACAGATTTCCTCTTCTTGGGCTCTAAAATTACTGAGGATGGTGACTGCAGCCATGAAATTAGAATATGATTGCTTCTTGGCAGGAAAGCTATGACAAACCTAGATTGTGTGTTGAAAAGCAGAGACATTACTCACCAACAAAGGTCCATATAGTCAAAGAAGGCTATGGTCTTCCCAGTGGTCACATAAGATTGTGAGAGCTAGACTGTAAGGAAGGCAGAGTGCCAAAGAATTGATGCCTTCAAACTGTGGTGCTGGAGAAGACTCCTGAAAGTCTCTTGGACAGCAAGGAGATCAAACCAATCTTAAGGGAAATCAACTCTGAATACTCATTGAAAAGACTGATGCTGAAGCTGAAACTCCAGTATTTTGGTCATGTGATATGAATAGCTGAGTCATTGGAGAAGTCCCTGTTGATGGCAAAGGTTGAGGGCAGAAGAAGAAGAGTGTGTCAGAGGACAAAATGGCTGGGTGGCATCACCGATGCAATGGATATGAACTTGGGAAAACTTTGGGAGATGGTAAGGGACAGGAGGCCTGGCATGCTGCAATCCATGGGGTTGCAAGGAGTCAGACATGACTGGGCACCTGAAACAACAACAACAATGAATCCCTGGAGAAGGGAATGACTACCCACTCCAATATTCTTGTCTGGAGAATTCCATGGACAGAGGAGCCTGGTGGGCTACAGTCCATGAGGTCCCAAAGAGTTGGACAGGACTGCGCAACTAACACAAATGAATTACAGGAATGTTTGCCCTCACTGAAGAATAGAAATTCATTGCTTCATCTTGACTGGAGAAGAGGTAGATATAAGGCATATCCCAGGCAGGATTTAGAATCAGGCATACAACATATATTTATTAAGTGCTTATTAGATTCTTGGTAACCCATGGGCAGTATTTATCCTTGGCATCCTTCCTTTTTTAAAAAATGTTCTCATTCTCTCTAATGCAACTTGAAATGCCCAGGGCTCCCTTGCTGACCCAAGGATCCCCTGAGGCTCCTATTATTTCACTTCTTTGATGATTATTTTAATTGTAACAAAGAATTCCATAAAATCAGCATATTGAAACATGACCCTCTAAAAACAACAAACTTGGGGAAATAAATTTGCAAAAATATTAATAAAGTAAAAGTAGAAATAGGAAAAGAAGTACGTCAAGGCTGCATATTGTCACCCTGCTTATTTAACTTCTATGCAGAGTACATCATGAGAAATGCTGGACTGGAAGAAACACAAGCTGGAATCAAGACTGCCAGGAGAAATATCAATAACCTCAGATATGCAGATGACACCACCCTTATGGCAGAAAGTGAAGAGGAACTAAAAGCCTCTTGATGAAAGTAAAAGAAGAGAGTGAAAAAAGTTGGCTTAAAGCTCAACATTCAGAAAACAAAGATCATGGCATCTGGTCCCATCACTCCGTGGAAAATAGGTGGAGAAACAGTGGAAACAGTTTTAGAATTTATTTTGGGGCTCCAAAATCACTGCAGATGGTGATTGCAGCCATGAAGTTAAAAGATGCTTACTCCTTGGAAGAAAAGTTATGACCAACCTAGATAGCATATTCAAAAGCAGAGACATTACTTTGCCGACTAAGGTCTGTCTAGTCAAGGCTGTAGTTTTTCCAGTAGTCATGTATGGATGTGAGAGTTGGACTGTGAAGAAGGCTGAGCACCGAAGAATTGATGCTTTTGAACTGTGGTGTTGGAGAACACTCTTGGGAGTCCCTTGGACTGCAAAGAGATCCAACCAGTCCGTTCTGAAGGAAATCAACCCTGGGATTTCTTTGGAAGGAATGATGCTAAAGCTGAAACTCCAGTACTTTGGCCACCTCAGGTGAAGAGTTGACAAACTGGAAAAGACTTTGATGCTGGGAGGGATTGGGGGCAGGAGGAGAAGGGGATGACAGAGGATGAGATGGCTGGATGGCATCATTGACTCAATGGACATGAGTCTGAGTGAACTCCGGGAGTTGGTGATGGACAGGGAGGCCTGGCGTGCTGCGATTCATGGGGTCACAAAGAGTCGGACACGACGGAGCAACTGAACTGAACTGAACTGAAAAGTAGAAAGAACTGATACATGTAAAACACAATTGATTAAAAAATACTGAGTCTTAGTATTTAGTCAAAATAAATAAGGTTTGTACACAAACCCATGTGTGCACACAAACAGACATACACACCATGTTAAAAGTCTAGACTATTTGAATAGATACTAAAATAAGTAAAAAAACAAAACAAAAAGAAAAACAAGGCAATAATATGATGTTGGTATTTCATTTTTCACCCTATTAGCAAAGTTTTATTTTTTTGCTTTTGTCTGTTTTTATAGAGTGTTCAATGTAGAAGTTACGATAAACATGAATTCTGACACATTGCTTGAGAATGTACATATTGACATAATTCTTCTGAGAAATAGAAGCCACATGACAGTTGGCATAAGACAAACATATCTGTTGAAATAATAACATTTTTGATATGGTATTTTAGGTAATAATCAGAAATTTAAAGTTTATATACAAAAATATTTCAGATTACACTGATTAAAAAAAAACAATAAGAGCAAATTGAAATGAATGACATCATCCAAGAGTGAGGAATGGCATGTGTAAGTAAGACTATTCTGCACATATTTTAATAACTATTAATTTAAAAGTTTATTAAGAGTTTGGAGTATTACTCAGCCATTAAAAAGAACACGTTTGAATCAGTTCTAATGAGATGGATGAATCTGGAGCCGATTATACAGAGTGAAGTAAGCCAGAAAGAAAAACACCAATACTGTATACTAACACATATATATGGAATTTAGAGGGATGGTAATGATAACCCTCTATGCAGGGCAGCAGGGGAGACACAGATGTTTAGAACGGACTTTTGGACTCTGGGGGAGAGGGAGAGGGTGGGATGATTTGGGGGAATGGCACTGAAACACGTATGCTATCATGTAAGAAACAAATCACCAGTCTATGTTCGATGCAGGATGCAGGCTGCTTGGGACTGGTGCACGGGGAGGATCCAGAGAGATGATGTGGGGTGGGAGGTGGGAGAGGGGTTCAGGATTGGGAACTCATGTACACCCATGGTGGATTCATGCCAACGTATGGCAAAACCAATACAGTATTGTAAAGTAAAATAAAGTAAAAAAAGTTTATTAACAGTTTAAAAACTGTACTTAAAATGCTATCTCATCTCTGAAAATAATATCTCAAGATCTTGAGTGGTCTAAAAATATAAACTTTAAAATCTTGGTATCATTTGCCCTCTAGGGTTATGGGAATTTTTTCTGCTTCTTAATACTTTTTAAATCTCCCACGTTGACAATTCCCTCCAAAAAAACTGTTCTTTGTACCAACTCCCATTTTTCTACTTGGCAGTACCTTCCTCCAAGGCAATAGACAATAATTTATAGTCAGCATTTCCAGCACCACCTCT
The DNA here is from genome assembly GCA_917880005.1 of Nanger dama. Taxonomy (NCBI): domain Eukaryota; kingdom Metazoa; phylum Chordata; class Mammalia; order Artiodactyla; family Bovidae; genus Nanger; species Nanger dama. The sequence continues at coordinate 5,075,941 of CAKJTW010000040.1, forward strand.
TATGGGCAGTAAATTAACTACCCAACTTAAATTTTTGAAAAACACTCAGTTGAAGCTTCTAGTGTCTCCTCTTTGCTCTTTTACATTTCACAACCTTTTCTTATAGACTAATGAAAAGCTTACTAAATTATCTCAACACTCAGTTTTACTTTTTCTTTCAACTGACTCAAAATAACTTTCTTATTAGTACTCTTCAATTATAGATACTGTCATTGTGGTTATTATACAATTAAGAAATATACATACACATACATACACTTTTTATATATATATATATATATATATATATATATACACATACACACACATATACATAAAGAGCTCTTAAAATATAAAAATATAAGCAGAGATATAAGGAGAGAGGAAAGAATTTTATAGGAAATTTATAATTAAACAAATGCACATATATACAGATATATCCATACATTCATACAGAGGTCCATGAACATTTATAAAGTAAAATGTTTTTCCTTATAAGTTCTACAAGAAATCCAGGTTAAAAGAATATGGTATTTTCCTACCCACTGACAAAACTGAAGAAAAAAACCTAATAGTAAAATAGGTTGTGATCATGAAATCAGTGTTTCCCCATCAGACTTGAGTAAATTCCTCTCTTTAGATTGGTTGATCCATGGCCTCACCTGGACTCCAGGGAAGAGATCAGATGATCTCGGTAAAGGAAAATACAGAAAAAATCGAATTTTCTGAAATAACTGAGTTTTTTTCGTGGAAAAATTATGGTGGAAAAGTTTGTTGACACTAAACAAAAATATGTAACATCTCGGCACTAACTTTTAGGTCTTTCTACTGGAGAACTGGAGAATTAGTATTAAAGTTTACACAGTATGGAAACAATAGAATTGAAAACTCTAAGTTGGTGTCTTTAAAGACTAAACAAGTGTTTCTTGGTGAAATTTTTCTCCCAGTTTTAGGTATTTATGTGAGTATATGCTTATATTTGGAGATGATATAAAATCCACTTTTTATACTGTTTTTAAAAAGTGCAAAAGACTGTATAAGAGAAATCCACGCACATGAACACTGAGCGACAAAAAGAGCAACTCAATTGTAATAAAGGAAAACAATTTCAATGTTAATCAAAACATTAACTTCGATTAATGTTAATCAATGTGGCTCAGATGGTAAAGAATCTGCTTGCAATGTAGGAGACCTGGTTCAACCGCTGAATTAGGAAGATCCCTTGGAGAAAACAATGACAACCTACTCCAGCATTCTTGCCTGGAGAATTCCATGGACAGGTACAACAGAGAGTATGTCATATGTTTCCCAAAGAACTTTATTTTCATTCTGGGCACATAAAAATACTATATTTTTCAGTCTTTATGCCATTTAGGAGAGATGTGTAATTAAGTTCCGTCTAAAATATGGGAAAATTTGTGTACATTCATTTCAGTAATGGTCCTAAATGCTTCCTTTCTGTTCTTGCAGCCATCTTTTCTTTCCCTCTCTCTTTCTCTCTCTCCCTCTTCTCTGTCTTTGCCTTTCTATTTTCTTTCTCTGGCTCTCTCTCAAGCACGTGCACACACATTTACAATGGTGACTACCGTTCAGTGGTAACAATGGAATAAGATAGGATGCCAAAGCATAAATTTTGATTTAATAAAAATGTTTTTTTCAAAAATGGGTAGTGGATATGTGGGCGTTTTAATCTCTCTCATCTTATCTTATACATATTTTATTTAAAAATTTTATTTACTTAGTATTTCATACTTTTAGAGAAGAATAATTTAAAAACTGTCCAATTATTGCAAAATGGGAAAAAAAAAAAAGATTCCAGTTAGTAATTTATCCAAAAGAATTTGGCAATAAGAAAGATCACCAGGCAGACATTCTGAAGAACTCTACTATGAAGTCAATAGAAATTGCAACAGAATTATTTTGGAAAAACAAAAACATATTAATCAAAAATCAGTTGAAATAATTAATTTCACTTATAATTTGTCCCAAATTGAGGAATCTGCTTAACTGAGATATAGTTCTCAAATGGAGAAATGTAAGCAGGAGTTCACTGAGTTTGAAGTTTCTTACAAAACTTATTTGGCAGAAGATGATTGGAGTATACTTTTCCTTAGAAGTGTTAAGAATAAAAGAATAATAAAATAGTGGCAGATAGAATAATAAAATAAGAAAAATGAGCCCTTCTAGATGAAGACTTTTAATATTGTCTACATACTAGAATCATCTAGGCAGTTATATAAAAAATTCCACTTCTCAAGCTGCATCAAAGGCATATTAAATCAGAACATCTGGGGGTGGGACCTAGGCATTAGTGTTTTTAAAGATCACCAGATGATTTCACTGTTCAACAAACATTAATTCCCATCTTTTCACAGCTGAAGAGTCTGAGGTTGCAAGAAACGAACTGCATTATGTGAGGTCACATTTCTTACTTGTCCTCTGTCTCATTCAGTCTTCTCTCTTCCTTTTTTAAAAAATGTTGTTGCTTTCCTTATGTTTTAAACAGTTATTTATACCACTTCAGGTTCTCTTGGCCTCTCCTGTCTCTTATTCTGGCCACCTGGCATCATGCCAGTACAATCTGATGATACCCCGCCTCAGATCATTGACCTTTTGCCTAACAGCATGTTAATAACACAGTAGTAAACACCTTACAAAAGCTCTTGATGTTCATATATGCAGTCTTCAAATACTGAAAAGTCATTATCCCATGGGATAAACCTATGACTACTGGAGAATGTAAACTGATGGATTTGCTTTCCATTTTTATTCCCTTGAGATAATCTTGAGCTGCATTTGAAATGTTCCCTTAAACAAATGTGGGAGTTCCAACAGCTAGTCACTTGTGGCAGTGGGCAACTTCATAATGAACCTTTGCTCTGCTCTTCCTCCTTCCCTGGTGACCCAGCCTTTTCTTCATCTCCTTGAGTCTCACTCCTTTATAAAACATTAGGTCTTAAGCTTTTGGTTGAAGTTTTACTTTCTAAAGAATCTACATGAAGACATTACCTGTCTTCTGTTATCTAATCTTAATTTCATGGTCAACGCCCAATTTTCATGGTCCAGAGGCTTTAATGCTTTAATAATCTCATCACTGTTATCATTAAAACATCAATATCACCATACCATCAATCTATGCTCTTCATGTATTTGTTCTTCTCAAAAGTCTCACAGAGCCAGTGAGTGCAATATATTTGGTGCTCTGACATCCTTCCATACTCCTTCTCTCAAGAAGGTAGAGAGTAGACAAATGTCAATGGAAAGTTAAAAGTACTCAGAAAAAATAGGACATCACAGAGAAAAACAAACTGATTAAAAGATGAAAGGAGACTGAGATGGAGAATAGGATGAAGAAAAACTTGGAATGAGAGAAAGAGTGGTTCTCTCACTATCCAGTTCAGTCACTCAGTCATGTTCAACTCTTTGTGACCCCATGAATTGCAGCACACCAGGCCTCCCTGTCCATCACCAACTCCCAGAGTTCACTCAGACTCATGTCCATTGAGTCAGTGATGCCATCCAGCCATCTCATCCTCTGTCGTCCCCTTCTCCTCCTGCCCCCAATCCCTCTCAGCATCAAAGTCTTTTCCAATGAGTCAACTCTTCTCATGAGATGGCCAAAGTACTGGAGTTTCAGCTTTAGCATCATTCCTTCCAAAGAACACCCAGGGCTGATCTCCTTTAGAATGGACTGGTTGGTTCTCCTTGCAGTTCAAGGAACTCTCAAGAGTCTTCTCCAACACCACAGTTCAAAAGCATCAATTCTTCGGTGCTCAGCTTTCTTCACAGTCCAACTCTCACATCCATACATGACCACAGGAAAAACATAGCCTTGACTAGACGGATCTTTGTTGGCAAAGTAATGTCTCTGCTTTTGAATATTTTGGGCTCTTCCCTGGTGGCTCAGATGGTAAATCAGCTGCCTACAATGTGGGAGACCTGGATTCGATCCCTGGGTTGGGAAGATCTCCTGGAGAAGGAAATGGCAACCCACTCCAGTACTCTTGCCTGGAAAATCCTATGGAAAGAGGAGCCTGGTAGGCTACCGTCCATGGGGTCACAAAGAGTCGGACACGACTGAGTGACTTTACTCACTCACTCACTATCCAAACTACTCTCAAAACATTTATTTTCCCCATGTTAGTTCTACTGTCATCAGTCTATCAAGTCATCATCTTTATCTCTCTTTCTAGTAACTATATTGACATACAAGTTACTTACTCATTCTATACCAGTCCAGCATTAGTTACATACATATGATATTCTAAAAACCCACAAAGTCACTATATTGATGAGATTAGAAATAAGTAAGTATTAAATTTCTACCTAATTCTCAAGACAAGAGTCTGGAAACTATGATTAACTACATCTGACTGACAAGTGGATAAAAATGGGGGCTTCCCTGGCAGTCTAGGGACTTTCCTCATGGTCAGGTGGTTAAAACTTTGCCTTCCAACACAGGAGGTGTGGTCAGAGAACTAGGAGCCCACATATCTCACCACCAAAAAAAAAAAAAAGAATGCAACGAAACAACAGTTGCAATATTGTAACAAACTCAATAAAGACTTTTTAAATGACCCTAATTTTTTTTTAAATCTTTAAAAGGAATAGAGTGGTCTACTCTTCCAGAGTGTCATAACAATATCAGCACTATATCCTTACCTGCTCCTGCTCCCAGATATATCCACACCTCCACCTGACTCACTGGGCATCATGAAACATACCATCTTTTTCATTGACTTTTTCTAGAACTTGATAGAGCCTCTATTTTCTCAATCATCTGTCCCCAGATTCCTACTTCATGTATACAGCATATTAAAAGTAAGTCTTGCATTCCAAAAAAAAAAAAAAAAAAAAGACATGTGTATAAGCACTCTGAAGTACAGAAATGAATTTCAAACAATGCAGATGCAAAACTGGCCCATAACCACAGGGCAATAAGCAATTGCATTTATATGAATAAGATCATTTATATTTTGATCAGTTTCCTGCAATTTAAAAACTTGTAAAATAGCTCAAAGACTATAAAAGTCACAGATAACCAGAAAAATTAAATTACTCCCAAAAGACATCTGGTATTTTTTTTTTTTTTTTTTTTTTTTTGCTTTTGTTCATTTCTAAGTATTTCACAATTTTTCCCGTCAGGAGCTTGGACAAGGACAGTGATAGTAAGTACAGAAAACTATGCTAAATTATAGAGATGTTTTAAAATCTTAACTGATTGGACTTGCTGGTGGATCAGGGGTGTGCGTGTGTGGATTAGGTGTGAGTGTGCATGTGTGTGTGCTTGTGAGTGTGAAAGGGTGCATGTGAGGTTAGCAGATGAGATAAAGAGAGGAATCAAGGATGACTCCAGGTTTGTTCATTAAACTTTGTTCTTGTGAAATAGTCTCACTTGATGCATGATCCCAGCTAAATTCCTTCATTGGAATAGGGCATATAGAGACCCAGCAAGAAGATAAGATAATATTTTTTTGGAAGAGAAACAAGAGAAAATAGGTAGATTCTCAGACAGGAGTAAAATGTCTTCATAAACGAGTTATACATTTAAGGCTAAAACAGAAAGAGAAAGGCAGGGGGTGGGGGGTGGTGATGGGAACCTCTCTGAAGCACCAATAAGTGAACATTTTCTAATCAGCCCTTAGGTAGCTTCAACTAAGGACTCTAAGTACAACATGATTGGGATAATGGGGACCTTCCATTCCACCTCAGTCATCGGTAGATCACACATACCCAGTGGGTTCTGGGTGTTTGAGAAATCCCTATTTGAATATGTACATGTTACTGAATTTGGCACAGGAGTACAGGATGGGGATGAATGAATAGCTACAAGAGAAGACAGAGAGGGGCAGTAGCTGATGAGATGAAACGGGGTGGTTGGCCTGAGGCAATCCCCAAGTGAAGCACTTGGAGTGGACAAGTGGGCAAAGCTGACCATATCAGAGACAGCAGACAAGTTTGGTCTATTGAAAACATTGCTGAGAATCAGTGCTGGATTATTACAGCCCTCTTTAATAAGAGGAAATAAGAATCATGCCTGGTTTTTAAATTTAAAAATTTTTTTGCTAATAATATGATTTACAGAGCCAAGGAAAACAACCACAGAAAAGTGTTTCCAAATGTTAATAGTGACGGCCTCTGCTGGTGAAACTATTGGTAATATTTTATATTATGTTCTGTACTTTTCAAGAGCTCTATAATGAGCATGGTTACAAGAAAAACAAATAATTACAAAGTATGATTATGGATAACATGGCAAAATAATTCAAGAATATGCCTACTCAGTTTACTTTTGTGTCTCCTCGCTAAACTGCATGATACAAGACTGAACATATAAACCAAATCCTTGATTTGTCCTTGAAATAATGGTTAGTCCCCAAGCAGTCTTACCAGGTTAAAATCATATATTGTTCCTTGGTATAGTGAAGATAAAGAGATGGCAGAAAAATAATATTATGCCTATTTTTACTCTCTTTGTAGTTTTCAATGAAAGGAGTTTAGCCAGTAGACATGACCTAATCCAGCATTTATGAAGACACAACATAATGTGTCACATCAAAGGAACGCATGACATCTTACTATAGTGAAATGCAATGTAAATCTCCCAGATGTCTGTTCTAAGCAATGTAGTTTACAGTAAGTCCTCTACGAATGGACCTTCAAGTTGCCGACTTTCAAAGATGTGAACATGCGTTCACATGTTCAATCGCATAGGTTAGTTCGTGTGTCTGGTGTACATCGTCACACGTGGATCCACTATAAGTGCTTGTGCTTTTGTGTACTTTACTGTCCAGTGCTCTATAGAGTGGGACTTCCCTGTAGCTCAGCTGGTAAAAAATCCACCTGCAATGCAGGAGACCCCTGTGTGATTCCTGGGCCGGGAAGATCCCCTGGAGAAGAGACAAGCCACCTACTCCAGTATTCATGGGTTTATCTTGTGGCTCAGATGGTAAAGAATCTGCCTGCGATGTGGGAGACCTGGGATCAATGCTTGGGATGGGAAGATCCCCTGGAGGAGGGCAAGAACCCACTCCAGTATTCTTGCCTGGAGAATTTCCATGGACAGAAGAGGCTGGTGGGGCTACAGTTCATAGGGTCGCAAAGAGTCAGACATGACTGAGTGGCTAAGCACAGCACAGCACTGTATAGAGTGCAGTAGCACAGCATGTTTCTTTCAAGCCCAGGATGTCCAAAAGCAAGCATAAAAGCAATGGTAATGGAGCCAGTACCTATGCTTTCCAAGGCACTGTACTGTAAGATTAAAAATATTTTCTTTATTATTTTATTGTTTTAATGTATTACTTGTGTAAGAAGTATTATAAACTCATTACAGTACAGTGTTAGTTGCTCATTCATGTCTGACTCTTTGTGACCTCATGGACTGTAGCCCACCAGGCTCCTTTGTCCTTGGAATTTTCTAGGAAAGAATTCTGGAGTGGGTAGCCATTTCCTACTCCAGGGACTCTTCCCAACCCAGTGATGGAACCTGGGTATCCTGAAATGAAATCAAGTTCTTTACTGTCTGAGCCCCTTGATTGTGTTAGTTGGATACTGAGGCTAACATTGTTGGACTTACAAATTGAATTTAAGAATGCACTCTTGAAACAGAACTTGTTCATATGTAGGGAACGTACTGTATAAGATCAGCTTGCACTGAGAGCTCCTTTCTTAGAGTCAACAACTGAAAAAGAATATAATTCTGATATTATCTTCATCCTTTTGGCCCTACCAGGCTTCTGGACCTAGCCCACCAGTAAGTAAGACAATCTGTCTCTGGACAGGGTCTTCAGATTCCCAGGCTTCACGTGACCTAACTTTTACACATTCTTGTAAGGACAGTCTATAGGTGCCTCCCAATTTGTCACCACATACCCTGGCCCCAGACCCCAGACACTTTCCAAGCAGAACAGAGAAGCCATCATTTTCCAACTCATCTCTGCATCACAGCTTTTGCACGCTCTACATTTTTTACACCCTCTCAAATTCATCCCCTTATTCGTATTGACAAGCTGTGCTGCGTTTAGTCCATCAGTCATGTCCGATTCTTTGCAGCCCAATAGATTGTAGCCCACCAGGCTGCTGTGTCCATGGAGATCCTCCAGGCAAGTATATTGGAGTGGGTTGCCATGCCCTCCTCCAGGGAATCTCCCAACCCAGGGATTGAACCCCAGGTCTCCCACATTTCTGGTGGACTCTTTACCATTGAGCCAGGGACAAGCTGTGCGCTGATACTATTTAGTGACCTATTGTGAGACACCCCCAAATTCTCCATATTTGAATAAAACTTCATCTTCATGTTTTGAAAGCTTCCAAAACTTTTTGGCCAATCTGCAAATAATTTAGAGACAAGAAACATATGCTTATGACAAGAAGCAAATCTGTGGGTTCTTATAGAAGGCATTAAAGTTGTTTCCATCACACATTATCAAAACTCAAGCAGACTTGGAGACAACCCAACAAGACAACCTCCCATTGAAAATGAGAAAATACAAGCCCAGTTATGACACCTCTACTAAGGGGCAGTCAGGTCTGAAACATGTGGTTTTATTTTCTTTTTTTCTTGCATCAGAGAGAGACATGCTATAGAGAAGATAACAGCAAATCTGAAAAGTCTCACGAAGCCTACTATTCGGAACACTCCAATTCTGCTTATCAGGGATGCCCGAAAAGAGATGCTGGAGAGAGCAGCAATGAGAAGAGAAAGAGAAGAAAAAGCAACTTTGCTGCTAAGATCAAAATCATCTTAGTTTGGATGTAGCCACCATAAACTAGGTGGGGGAAAAGGCACTTAACACGAAAGCAATGTCTAAGGAACTAAGTGGGATCAATCCTTCAAGAGCACAGGTGGTTGGTCTTTCTCCCTCTTGGTATCAGCTTTCTGGGATGGGGTAGCGAGACCCATAGAACTGTTTTCTCAGACTTGACAAGTCAGTCTGTCCTGAGTCCTATGACACAGTCCTGGCTGTGTCAGTGAGGTCAGGTTGGACTCTTAGCTGGCCATCAGATCCTGAGTGCTGAATGAGGTGACAGCATGAGGGCTGTTCAGCTGTGCTTCCCCAGAGCCAAAGAGCTGAATGAAATACACATGGGCCTTCAGGGTTCCAAATCCTTCAAGGCTTGAAGTTTTTTTAGGCCACAGTTCATATGGACTACTAAGTAAAAGCAGCCTGCAGAGCTGTCCTTTGCTGACATCTTGGCATTAATTTCTTCCAAATGTGCTTAACTAACTTTGGAGTCTAGACTGTGACATACTAGCACTCTCCAACCTGCTGCATCTCCTTTTAAGATGCCGAAAAGCACTTACAGAAAACAATAGTCATTGTTTGAATAGACGAGTGATAAGGTTCCAGGGTTTTCCAGTTAACTGCCATTCTCTACAATGTTTACTTTTTTCACTAGTCCCCACCCACAGGCACTTTTCCCTATATAAATCTCTGTGTATTCTTTATTCTTTCTTATTCATTCTCTCCACAGCTGTTCCGGATTGTTGTCACTGACTCTTAGTTTCTTCATTCTGAGACCATGTATGGAAAACATTCTGTAAAATCTAAAATTCTATAACAATGTCAGATATCAATGTTATTGCTGTCCTTCAACCTTTCCAATTGTAATTAGATGTGGGTGTACAGTGTGGGTGAGTTTATATGCCCATGAGAGAGAGGGTTAGCGCTCATGAATGGTTCTCCGTCCTGAACATTACCCCTTCTTGCCCAGACACAGCCTGAACCACATAGATAGCAAGATATCTCTAACTCATGACAAACTCAGATGTGAGATTTTTTTTTGAAGATATGCAGCAGCAGAAAGTCTGTCCCAGTTAAGCCACAAAGCAGAGAAAAAGTGTTTGGGCTCTCCCATCTTGCCTGTCTCCTAACATTTCTTTTTCTCCACTCAAGTATCCCACTGGAAAGTTCCCTGCTGTTCTCCAAGTCCAAATCTTCCCTATTACTTAATGCCTCCAGAATCACTGGAGGTGTTAGGTTTCAAATTACCCTCCTTCCAAACCCAAATTGCCATGCCTTTAGGCTACAGAAGAAAAATGTCTTGTTAATCTAGTCCACAGGGGAGTAAGACAAAGAATAAGAAAATCCACATGGGAAATATGTTTAATAATTTGTTTAGTCATAGAAATAGAGATGGTTTTAAAAGATCTCTAGAAAACACTTTGGAAAAAAAAACTTTCAAGAGATCCCTTAATTTTAGAGGTGGCTATCTACTCTGCCATGCATGAAACAATCTTTAACCTGGAAAATGAAAAACAGTGAAATGAAGTGATAGATATTCTTTAACAACCAGCTGGAGTACTGGTCAAACACGGCATGGTGGCAGAGGGGAGGCAAGGTCTCTGTCAGAGCTGCTTGAAGGCATCCATTAAAGCTTGGAATCAATTACTTTTAATATTGATTAGACTATTTCTCCAGGCTATTTACCTATAGGAAACATTAATCTGGGCCCATTCAACTTTTCTTTTTCTAGAAGGAAGTCCAAATTGCCCTGTGGTCTATTTGAACATTAGGAATAAAGATCACCAAAATATCTTCACTAAATGGACTAAAAAACAGCTAAAAGAAATTTAGTCTCTTGGTCATAAAATAGGAAGAGAATGAAGAAGACAGGCAAGAGACCAAGTGATGAGGACATAGGAAGAGAAAGACAGAAAGTCAGAGAAAGAAATGGGCCCCAAAGAAACAGCAACAGAGATACTCCAAGAAGACAAACGCAAATGTGTTCAACACCTGCACAAAGAGGGGAAGAGAAGACGAGAAGATATACCTATATACTTGATGACACTATGCACAGAGGATGAGTCATAAGCATTGTTTAAAAGACACACCTGAAGAGACACTGCAGTGGCTTTATATTGTATCCATTTGGCTACACTGATTTCCTATCCCTTTATGTATCCACAAGTGGTGAGCCACAGACAAACTCAGATTTGGAGGATTGAAGTAAATCAACAACCATTTTCCCAGGTCATACAAATCATCACTTTTCCTCTGCCTCATCTTGTTATGAAACAGGGACTGAGTCTGAAACAACTACTTCTTCCATTGATTTTTCTGCTTTTCCAAAGTGTGTGTGTGCATGGGTATGTGTGTGCGTGTGTGTGTATGCATGCGTGTGTGTGTGTGTGCATGTGTAGCTAGCTCCAGGATGAAAAAAGGCCCCAGTTTCTCCAGGAAACCCAGGCCATGGAGGTGAAAGAATAAGAACAGATGCTTGTGGACTTCCAGCTTTAGGATCAGTTACAAGACAACAGCCTGACTGTGCCTGCTCATCAACTCTCACGACTGTGGAAGGTCAAACCCCTGTAATAAAACCCTTAATATAAATGTGTGAATGAATGAATGGATATAGCTCCTAATGGTTCTGCTTTTCTGATTATATTTTTGTCTAATGTGGACATACAAATCAACTTTATTGGGACCTAGACCGAGTTGAAATTTACATTCCCACATGGCTTGAGCCCATAGAAATTGCTGCAGTCTGTCCAATGGAAATATGAGTCTCATATGTAATTTTAAATTTCCTAGTAACTGCATTTAAGAAAAACAAATGAAATTAATTTTAACAATGCATTTTATTTAATTCAATATTTCCAAAATACTTTGAAATCATCAATATAAAAATTATTTAGTGATATTTAATTTTTTTCATATTAAGCATATCTCTTGAGACTTCGTATACATTTAAAATTTCAGTACATCTCCATTAAGATTAGCCACATTTAAAGATCTCAGTAGCCACAGGTAGTCCAATACCATATTGGTCAGTGCAGTTCTAGTGAGTGTGTTAGGTGAAGGTGACAGGTTTGAATATGCTTACTACACTCAGGCAGCAAAAAGACAAGGTAATCTCCACCTACCAGGGACCATGAGGTCATACAGGCCAGGAAACCTTCAGGGAAAATTTTGGGATCTTCACTGAGGATAGAATTTTCATGAGCAACCAAGATGAAATCCATTCTACTGCCTTAGAGTAGGGTATGCCTTAGAGAGTAGGCACGACAGAGTATGTTTGGAGCCAAATTGGGTTTGCTAGCTCCTATCTAGGCTTATTATAAAGCTGTCCCCTGCTTTGTGATGTCTCAGACCACAGAACTCCATGCGGTAGTCAGGGGCTGACTAAGCTGAGATCTTAAGGCTCTGCAGGAATAGATCTTCTTTCATGAACAATCTCAAATGAATACTTGATGGATGAAGAATTATATGGCTTGTGCTGTGCATCTCTAGTACCAATAGAGGCGGTGGGATCGGGGTGGGGGTGGAGTGGGGGAGAAGGGAAGAGCAACACTGGTAGAAATCAGGCTGTGAGAACAAGCGAGGGTCCAAGGAGGCTCCAGTTGACCAGATCCAATATGGCAGGTTTTCCCAAACTCCAAGATCTAATGGATCATCATGTCTGATGATTTGAGATAGAACTAATATAATAATAAAGTACACAAATGCAATGTGCTTGAGTCAACCTGAAACCATCCCACCCTGTCCATAGAAGAATTGTCTTTCATGAAATTGGTCCTTGGTGTCAAAAAGGTTGGGGACTGCTGCAGTATGGGACACAGCATATGTGCTTGGACCGCACCAGGGCATGGTGTGAGGAGCAGTCATGTAGAGGTGTGAGAAAGCCAAAGTTCCTTCCGAGGATCTTATTCAAGCGGAAATCTAGATCTCAAGTTCATTTCAAAAATAACAACAGCCTGAATAGTACTTACAGATCAGTGCTGATCCCCTGCCATTATGATGCAGAACCTCTATGTTGACTACAATTGCAACAAGATATGCTGACTAGATGCTCAGCATGTGCTAGCCGGTGTTTCAAGCACTTAAACAAATATCCCATTATATTTTATAACTCTCCAAGATAAGTATTTCAGTTCTCATTTTAAAGATAAAGCAACTGACACTCCAGAGTATCTTGTCTGATGTCACTCTGCTAGAAAGTGGAGCATGTCACTGACTTAGTTTTAACCTTATGACATAATAAAGGTATTCTATTTGATAGCAGAGTTATATCTCAGAAGAAACTTGATTACACCAGTAACCATGAGGATCAGAGTTGTCCCTTCCAGGATGAGTCACTTTAAAACTATTACTACTATTCAACTATGAGGCAGAAATAAGCATCTCTGTTCTTTCTTCTTCTATTCTGGGGCCTTTTTTTCTTTTTTTGTACTTCAGCATATCTCAGCCCTACATACGCAGAGAAAGCTGAAGCTGTCAAGTTAAGGCTATGCATGTAAACACTGCAGAACATGGAGAGCTCACCCCATCACTTTATCCCCATATTTCAGCAACATAATTAAACCAATACTCTAGATCTCTTCCAGTGAAGACAGACCTCAAGAACTTGGAATTTTCAGAATTTTCTGAGAATGTTTTATTATCTGATGTCAGCCGATGTGGCTCAAGAGGAAGACTATGCCTGTTAGAAGTAAATTTTATAAATGCTATCACAGAGATAAAGTATATATAAACCAGTCTATTTGTATTCCATATTTTAAAATAAATACAATGAAATATACAGCAAGCTTTATGAATAATATACAAAATTATGTTAAGATACCAGATTTAATGCTAAAAGATATTTTGCTTCTTAGTCCACAAATTTCCATAAATGTACACAGAGACGATATATCATATTCATGACCTTACAGACATATTAAGAGATTAAACAGTAAATCATCTGAACAGCTTTGGAAAAAAATCAATTCTGCATTCAAGATAATTGAGTGGTACCATATAGTAGTCAACTAGTGCTCAGATACAGCTAGGTAAGACACAACTCTAAAGTTTCTACTAACTAACAATAAGAAGTATTCATTTATCACTTCTTGGCCTAAAGATAAACTGTGGATCATTCACTTCACTTCAATTAGCAGTCTGAGCTCACTTACTATATATGTCTCCTCATTTTTTTAAAGGACAGACCAACTTGGAAAAGTTCTCGGGCCAATGCTGCTTCTCATAGCCTTTACACTTCCACTAACACTCCATTGGTCAAAGCAATTCCCATGGCCAAACCCAACATCAGAGGGAAAGGAAATCTATTCCAGCCATAGCAGGAAACACTTCCAAGTCAAGTGTCAAACCAATAATAACCCAATTTTTCACTGGCCAAGGGTAAATTTATGTATATCTAATAATACTCACTTTGCCATGAGTCATATTATTTCATGAAATATTATTTTTTACATATAGTCCTCAGTTAATCTTAATAATATTCTTATGAATCTATTTTAGAGATGCACAGTTCATTGAGCTTGAATAATTCAGCCAGTGATGAGCAGTTAAGCAAGAGCAGAACTGAAGTTCAAATCAGCCTCCTTGAATGAGCGCTCTTTAAAATGTGAAGGAAAGGAATGATTTGGCAGCACTTTGCCATGTGTAACCAAAGGCACTCATTGCATGAACTACTCAGAAAGCCTCTATCAGCACTTCCTGTGCAAGGGCACCACCCACAGCACTCACACTGCTTCAAGGCCTTGGGATAAACAAATCAGTGAACACATGAGCTTTAATGTGAGCTCTGAGTACAGGGCAAGTAGATAACATTCTCAGTCCAACCAAATCCCTCATCTTGTGTGATGAACAGTGAGCTATTTTACAGATTATAATAATTACTAGTCACACACAGCCCACCTCCTGTTAGTCACTGGTGTTTCTTTTGCCTTTATTTTCACAGCCACTTCAAGACATATTCTTTCTCCAAGAATCAAGTATTCATTTCTTTATGCCCCTAAGGATACACACATATAATGTCAGAAGGGTATACTTAGTTACAAATAGGTATAAGCAAGGGGTTTCCCTGGTGGCTCAGAGGTTAAAGCGTCTGCCTCCAATGCGGGAGACCAGGGTTCGATACCTGGGTTGGGAAGATCCCCTGGAGAAGGAAATGGCAATCGACTCCAGTATTCTTGCCTGGAGAATCCCATGGACAGAGAAGCCTGGTAGGTTACAGTCCACGGGGTTGCAAAGAGTCCAGATACAACTGAGCGACTTCACCTCACCTCACCTCAAGCTTGCCCTTTAAGCCACATCTTCCCTCTTTTGGTGATTTTGAATTCTAGATTTGATCTAGCAGATTCTTTTGATCATAATTTTGATTTAAAAAACCAGCCATAATCTCTGTTGTGTATACTTTAAAGAAATAATAAATGAATTTATGTAACTCATGCAATGTAACTTGGATAAACAGAACTGAATATTTCCTGCAAATAGCTATCATACTCTCAGCGAAGGGAGAAAAGAGTAGAGACTTTGGTATGAATAAAAATGTTGGACAGATGAGACATTTTGGATAAGATAGATAAAGAAGTTGGATTGACACTTACTTGAATTAAGGAAAAAATATTAGAAATCAATGGACTGTAGCCCACCAGGTTCCTGTGTCCATAGGATTTCCTAGGCAAGAATACTGGAGAGGGGTTGCCATTTCCTTCTCCAGGGGATTGTCCCGACCCAGAGATCGAACCCATGTCTCTTGCATACCTTGCATTGGCAGGGAGTTCTTTACCAGCTGAGCCACCTGGGAAGCCTTAGAAATTAAAGAACATATTTTCCTGACAAGCCTGAGACTGATCTGAACCATTTTTATTCATCTCCAAATGGAATACAAGGTAGAAAATTCCCATGCATTTTGTGAATGTAGAGCATCTCAAATCTCATTTTGTGTGTCTTATCAATGAAATGGATGCTACCAGTTGATGTAACACATTTTGTTTATCCCACTCTAGTTTTCCATTATTTGTTACCTTTTGTTTTAAAGAAATCCCTACAGTATGTTTCCCTCTCACTAAAAGCAACTTACAAAGAATCTACTCTGTACCAGCTAGCTTGCCAGGTCCTCTCTATCATTAGAGTCACACAAATCTAGTCAATGGTTCCCATTTTAATAAAGTAACTGCCTTTGGGTGCTCATAAATTTCTATTGGTATAACAATACGCTGCTAAGAAAAATTGATTCTCTTTATGTATAACTCAATATCTCAAGCTCCTAAGAGGTTAAAACTAAGAGTATAAATAATAATATCAGAAGGAAGAAAAGTGTTAATCGTTCAGTCATGTCTGCCTCTTTGTGATCGCGTGGACTGTAGCCCACCAGGCTCCTCTGTCCATGGGATTCCCTAGGCAAGAACACTGGAGTGGGTAGCCACTTCCTTCCCCAGAGGATCTTCCTGACCCAGGGGTCGAAACCTGGGTCTCCCTCATTGCAGGAAGATCCTTTACTGTCTGAGCCAGCAGAGAAGCCTCAATAACATCAGAAAGGCAACTTCAAATCAGACATTTCATATTCAGTTTTCTTTTGCCTGCCTGGCACATATATCACATCTATCAAAATAACTTATATTAACTTCTTTAGAGAAATTTAATTTTAAATGTTATCTGCACTTGCAGGATTCTATTCGTTTGCATTTTCCCCTTCTTTTTCTTGTTTCTTTCTTTCTTCATTCATTTTGGGCGCAATTTATTTAGTTATTTTCTTCCCAGGGGCGCTAGTGGTAAAGACCCGGCTGCCAATGCAGCAGACATAAGAGACCCGGGTTCAGTCCGGGGTCGAGAAGAGCCTCTGGAGAAGGGAATGGCTACTCACTCCAGGATTCTGGCCTGGACAACCCCATGGGCAGAGGAGCCTAGGGGCTTCAGTCCATGGGGTCACAAAGAGTCGGACAGGACTGAGCATCTTTAGCATGCAGGCATTTAGTTATTTACTTATTTATTTGGGCTTCCCAGATGGTGCTAGTGGTAAAAAACCCACCTGCCTCTTAGCATGCACAAGCACTCCTAATTAGTTTTGTTATTATTGTTCAATTACTCAGTTTTGTCTGACTCTTTGCGACCCCATGGACTTGCTTCCCTGTCCTTCACTATCTCCTGGAGCTTGCTCAAACTCATGTCCATTGAGTCGGTGATGCTACCCAATCACTTCATCCTCTATCATCCCTTTTCCTCCTTAATTAGTTAATTTACATAATAAATATAATTTGTCTAGTTACTGGCATCTTTGATTGACAACAAATAAATGTATATATTCTAACAGCAGAAGCTGCTTTATCAAAAATCAACTATTTTATTTGCCTGTGAATATCATCCATTTGGTTATTTTCCTACTAAATAAGATTAAAGTATGATATCTTGCTACCTAAAGAAAATGGTCTGTAGAATGTTACCACTTAATAAGTCAGCAAAAATATATAGTTTTGCTAAAATTTGGTAAGTGAAAGCCAATTATTTGTGAGTGATAATACCCTCCAAATAAACATATTCCCCATTTCAGCATTGCAGAGCTGTATGAATATGATACCTTTACAACCGAAGCTGATCCTAATTCTTGCTTCTTGTCAGCACCACTGGCATTTAGCAACTGTTAAACAAATTCTAAGGACAATCTAACAAAAGATCTCTGTCATAGCAGGAAGAAGGGAAAAAAAAAAAAACTGGTTTCAGGGATGAGTCACTGAAAACAGTGTTGAAGAGTAGGCTTTCATAAAGGTACTTCTTCCCCTTTCATTCTTTAGGTTGAGTTCTGTTGATAAGGAAGTTGACCCAAACAGCTTTTGGCTTTAAAAACCACCACAGACATGCTTACTTTGAGCAATGTGGTACCATCACTAAAGAGAATATGTTAATAGAAAAAAATAACAGCTATACAGTTATGTGCCATTTGAGCAGAAGATCCTAATTAGAGAGTTACTGTCAGCTTCAATTCCTCTCTTTTAAGAAGAATATAGGAAAACTGAAGAGGATTCAAAAAGAGCCCCAGAAATGATCAAGGAAGGGCAATGAAGTTAGGGATTAATCTTAAAGGGTCTGAATTTATATTGAAAGTGAAAGTGAAAGTCACTCAGTAGTGTCCGACTCTATACAATCCAAGGAATTCTCAGGCCAGAATACTAGAGTGAGTAGCCTTTGCCTTCTCCAGGGGATCTTCTCAACCCAGGATTGAATCCAGGTCTCTCTCATTGCAGGCAGATTCTTTACCAGCTGAACCATAAGGGAAATCCAAGAATACTGGAGTTGGTAGCCTAGTCTAGAGAAAATTAAACACAAAATAATTTACAACAGCAATCAGTAAGTAATGATATGTTCTGTTTGTACTTTACCTCAAGATATACAGAACCAAAGAGATGAGGGCACAATCAAAACAAAATAATTTAGACATGCAAAAGAACTCTTGGAGAATGAAAACAATATCAAATAGAATTTGTAGAATCCTCATCTGGTAAGTTAAAGAGGCAAAATTATCCCCTTTAGAGAAAATTTAAGTGGATGAAGACTTCACAGAAGACAGAGGTATATACAATTGAACATGAGGCAATGTCTAGATCCAGAACTCCAAATCCAAATATTTGGATTTGACATTTATTAAACTAAACGTATCTGCTTTGCTGGAGCAGCTGTGAAGAGACACCCTACGTACAAGGTAAGAGAAACCCAAGTAAGACAGCAGATGTTGTGAGTGGCATCAAAGGGCAGACACAAACTATAATCACAGAAAACAAGTCACTCTACTCACACAGACTACAGCCTTGTCTAACTCAATGAAACTAAGCTATGCCATGTGGGGCCACCCAAGATGAGAGGGTCATGGTTGAGAGGTCTGACAGAATGTGGTCCACTGGAGAAGAGAATGGCAAACCACTTCAGTATTCTTGCCTTGAGAACCCCACAAACAGTATGAAAAGGCAAAATGATAGGATACCAAAGAGGAACTCCCCAGGTCGGTAGGTGCCCAATACGCTACTGGAGATCAATGGAGAAATAACTCCAGAAAGAATGAAAGGATGGAGCCAAACCAAAACCAGTACCCAGTTATGGATGTGATTGGTGATAGAAGCAAGGTCCAATGCTGAAAAGAGCAATATTGCATAGGAACCTGGAATGTTAGGTCCATGAATCAACGCAAATTGAAAGTGGTCAAACAGGAGATGGCAAGAATGGCGCCAACCTTCTAGGAATCAGCGAACTAAAATAGACCGGAATGGGTGAATTTAACTCAGATGACC
Organism: Nanger dama; assembly: GCA_917880005.1. NCBI lineage: Eukaryota > Metazoa > Chordata > Mammalia > Artiodactyla > Bovidae > Nanger > Nanger dama. The sequence continues at coordinate 5,094,923 of CAKJTW010000040.1, forward strand.
ATTATATCTACTACTGTGGGCAGGAATCCCACGGAAGAAATGGAGTAGCCATCATGGGCAACAAAAGAGTCCAAAATGCAGTACTTGGATGCAGTCTCAAAAGCGACAGAATGATCTCTGTTCGTCTCCAAGGCAAACCATTCAATATCACAGTAATCCAAGTCTATGCCCCAACCAGTAATGCTGAAGAAGCTGAAGTTGAATAGTTCTATGAAGACCTACAAGACTTTTTAGAACTAACATTCAAAAAAGATGTCCTTTTCATTATAGGGGACTGGAATGTTAAAGTAGGAAGTCAAGAAACACCTGGAGTAACAGGCAAATTTGGCCTTGGAATGCGGAATGAAGCAGGGCAAAGACTAATAGAGTTTTGCCAAGAAAATGCACTGGTCATGGCAAACACCCTCTTCCAACAACACAAGAAAAGACTCTAAACATAGACATTACCAGATGGTCAACATTGAAATCAGATTGATTATATTCTTTGCAGCCAAAGATGGAGAAGCTCTATACAGTCAAAAAAAAACAAGACCAGGAGCTGACTGTGGCTCAGATCATGAACTCCTTATTGCCAAATTCAGACTGAAATTGAAGAAAGTAGGGAAAACCACTAGACCATTCAAGTATGACCTAAATCAAATCCCTTATGATTACACAGTGGAAGTGAGAAATAGATTTAAGGGACTAGATCTGATAGATAGAGTACCTCATGAACTACGGACGGAGGTTCATGACATTGTATAGGAGACAAGGACTAAGACCATCCCCATGGAAAAGAAATGCAAAAAAAGCAAAATGGCTGTCTGGAGAGGCCTTACAAATAGTTGTGAAAGAGGAGAAGAGAAAAGCAAAGGAGAAAGAGAAAGATATAAGCATCTGAATGCAGAGTTCCAAAGAATAGCAAGAAGAGATAAGAAAGCCTTCCTCAGCAATCAATGTAAAGAAATAGAGGAAAACAACAGAATTGGAAAGACTAGAGATCTCTTCAAGAAAATTAGAGATACCAAGGGAACATTCCATGCAAAGATGGGCTCGATAAAGGACAGAAATAGTATGGACCTAACAGAAGCAGAAGATATTAAGAAGAGGTGGCAAGAATACACAGAAGAACTGTACAAAAAAGATCTTCTTGACCCAGAAAATCATGATGGTGTGATCACTCATCTAGAACCAAACATCCTGGATGTGAAGTCAAGTGGGCCTTAGAAAGCATCACTACGAAGAAAGCTAGTGGAGGTGATGGCATTCCAGTTGAGCTATTTCAAATCCTGAAAGATGATGCTGTGAAAGTGCTACACTCAATATGCCAGCAAATTTGGAAAACTCAGCAGTGGCCTCAGGACTGGAAAAGGTCAGTTTTCATTACAATCACAAAGAAAAGCAATGCCAAAGAATGCTCAAACTACTGCACAATTGCACTCATCTCACACGCTAGTAAAGTAATGCTCAAAATTCTCCAAGCCAGGCTTCAGCAATACATGAACTGTGAACTTCCTGATGTTCAAGCTGGTTTTAGAAAAGGCAGAGGAACCAGAGATCAAATTGCCAACATCCGCTGGATCGTGGAAAAAGCAAGAGAGTTCCAGAAAAACATCTATTTCTGCTTTATTGACTATGCCAAAGCCTTTGACTATGTGGATCACAATCAACTGTGGAAAATTCTGAAAGAGATGGGACTACCAGGCCACCTGACCTGCCTCTTGAGAAACCTGTATGCAGGTCAGGAAGCAACAGTTAAAACTGGACATGGAACAACAGACTGGTTCCAAATAGGAAAAAGGAGTACATCAAGGCTGTATATTGTCACCCTGCTTATTTAACTTCTATGCAGAGTACATCATGGGAAACGTTGGGCTGGAAGAAGCACAAGCTGGAATGAAGATTGGTGGGAGAAATATCAATAACATCAGATGTGCAGATGACACCACTCTTCTGGCAGGAAGCATACGGAAATAAAAAGCTTCTTGGTGAAAGTGAAAGAGGAGAGTGAAAAAGTTGGCTTAAAACTCAACATTCAGAAAATGAAGATCATGGCATCTGGTCCCATCACTTCATGGGAAATAGATGAGAAAACAGTGGAAACAGTTTCAGACTTTATTTTTGGGTCTCCAAAATCACTGCAGATGGTGACTGCAGCCATGAAATTAAAGACCCTTACTCTTTGGAAGGAAAGTTATGACCATCTAGATAGCATATTCAAAAGCAGAGACATTACTTTGTCGACTAAGATCCATCTAGTCAAGACTATGGTTTTCCAGTGGTCATGTATGGATATGAAAACTGTATTGTGAAGAAAGCTGAGGGCAGAAGAATTGATGCTTTTGAACTGTGGTGTTGGAGAAGACTCTTGAGAGTCCCTTGGACTCAAGGAGATCCAACCAGTCCATTCTAAACAAGATCAGCTCTGGGTGTTCTTTTGAAGGAATGATGCTAAGGCTGAAACTCCAGTACTTTGGCCACCTCATGAGAAGAGTTGACTCACTGGAAAAGACTCTGATGCTGGGAGGGATTGGGGGCAGGATGAGAAGGGGACGACAGAGAATGAGATGGTTGGATGGCAGCACCAACTCATTGGACATGAGTTTAGGTGAACTCCAGTAGTTGGTGATGAACAGCAAAGCCTGGTGTGCTGCAGTTCATGGGGTCACAAAGGGTCGGACACAACTGAGTGATCAAATTGAACTCTAATATATCTGGATTTGTAACCAGAAATACAAACTTCACTGAATGCTTTGAGAATGTCTCATCTGAACAGCTTGGCAGAGGGGCTGACACTAAGTGAACCCCTGTGGTGAACTTCTCCCTCCCCTCAGGGTTGATCAGAACCCAAGGCTCTGCCAGAATACTGGGAACTTCTAGGTTTCCTCCAGCTGTACCAGGAAACCTCCTTTGACTATGGCATCAGCCCTGGTTGATTGTCATCCAATCTTCTACAAATCTTAGAAGTCTAGAAATTACAATGCACACCTGGAAACAATTCTTGTCCAAGTCCCGCCTGTTTTGACCCCCTTTCCTCTGTTGCCGAGGTTCTTTCCTGTTTTCCAAAAACTGGCTATAAAATTCACTCCTGGGTTCAGGATCCAATTATATATCTTTCAAGAATTATTACCTATTCAATATTCTGACCTCTGAAAACAAGATTCCTTCCTTATCTTTTTCTAACATGAGTTTTGGCTATGCTTTTGAGATTTTTCTGAACTTGCCCTCTGCGAGACTTGCCCTTCAGTGTGATAATTGGATTGCTGGAATTGTTTGTCTCCTTAGTTTAGTGCACAGAGCTAGAGCCACTAATTAATACGTCATATGGGTCCTTTGATTTCACTTCTATGAATATATTTATAAACTGTAACATTCATGATTTTAAATCATTAAAATTGTTGAAAGGTTGCTAAGCCATATACCAAAATTTTTAGAGTAGAATTAGGAAACCAATGCTGAATGTTCATTGGAAGGACTGATGCTGAAGCTGAAGCTCTAATACTTTGGCCACCTGATGTGAAGAGCCAACTCATTGGAAAAGACCCTGATGCTGGGAAAGACTGAGGGCAGGAGGAGAAAGGGACTACAGAGAATGAGATGGTTGGAGGGTGTCATCGACTCAATAGACATGAGTTTGAGCAAGCTCCAGGAGATGGTGAAAGACAAGGAAGCCTGGTGTGCTAGAGTCCATGGGGTTTGCAGAGTCAGCCATGACTTAGTAACTGAACAATAATAAAAACCTCGTGAATGTCATGCTTTGCAATTGCTAGTATGTTGAGAGAGGGGGAGATTACAAATAAAATATGGATTGGTTCTCAGATTGGTTGGCAACAAGGTGAAGTTTCAAGCATCATCAGCCTTCTGGTTTCATAGACCCAGTCTAGGGTCTATGTTTTTGTGGTCAACAGTTTTCATTTGGAGCAGTCTGCTTCCTATAAGAATAACTTCAGAACATGTCACAGGCCTTTATATCTTTCAGGGAACTCGGAGTTTGGTGATTACATCATGCAGCAGAATTGTAGTCTAAATTGTTACCAGTTCCCCAACCCAACAGCTATTCTTTTTCTCTACATCTTTCTATTTCCCAATCAGTAACTCTTCAGTCAGCATTTTACTTCAAAAGACAAGGACACAGGAGCTTGTACATGGTTTCAATTATGGGTGGAATTTTTCCATTTTTCTCCTTTTTCTTTTTGCAACTACATACTTCAATGATTTTAATCATTCCATATATTTTCAAAATGTTAAGATCAAACACAAAGCAAATTAAGAAAATGCAATTAAGTAATTACCTAATTATTCTAAACAAAGTAAAGCAAGAGGAATTCATTTATGAAATTAAAATTACTTTTGTTAAGCTATCAATATTTGTGCATGTGTACATGTACCTGTACACACATATTAGGGAAACCTCAACCTACATAATATCATTTGAAACTAATGAAAGATATTATCTATTTTATAGCCATTTTTGATAAGTGACATAGAAAAGAAAATAATAATCAAACCTTCTTCAGCTGTGTTTAGGAGCCAGCAAGTTTAGAGTTAAGTGAGGCCAAGAAATTTTATTTCTCAGTTCAGTTCAGTCGCTCAGTCATGTCCGACTCTTTGAGACTCCATGAATCACAGCACGCCAGGCCTCCCTTTATCACCATCTTCCGGAGTTCACTCAGACTCACATCCATCGAGTCAGTGATGCCATCCAGCCATCTCATCCTCGGTCGTTCCCTTCTCCTCCTGCCCCCAATCCCTCCCAGCATCAAAGTCTTTTCCAATGAATCAACTCTTCGCATGAGGTGGCCAAAGTATCAGAGTTTCAGCTTCAGCATCATTCCTTCCAAAGAAATCCCAGGGGCTGATCTGCTTCAGAATGGACTGGTTGGATCTCCTTGCAGTCCAAGGGACTCTCAAGAGTCTTCTCCAACACTACACTTCAAAAGCATCAATTCTTCAGCACTCAGCCTTCTTCACAGTCCAACTCTCACATCCATATGTGACTACTGGAAAAATCATAGCCTTGACTAGATGGACCTTTGTTGGCAAAGTAATGCCTCTGCTTTTGAATATGCTGTCTAGGTTGGTCATAACTTTTCTTCCAAGGAGTAAGTGTCTTTTAATTTCATGGCTGCAATCACCATCTGCAGTGATTTTGGAGCCCCCAAAATAAAGTCTGAAACTGTTTCCACTGTTTCCCCATCTATTTTCCATGAAGTGATGGGACCAGATACCATGATCTTCATTTTCTGAATGTTGAGCTTTAAGTTTGTCTCATATTTGCACAATCCAAAATTCCAATACAGAATTCTCTTGAAAAATGCAAAAATGTAACTAGTGATTAGAATTCTGACCTCAAAGCATGTGTATGGCCTATTTTTAAAACCAAAGCAAATTGTATGTGTTTCAGTGGTTGGAATTAATTTTCCAAGCACAAGCTGCTGCTGCTGCTAAGTCTCTTCAGTTGTGTCCAACTCTCTGCGACCCCATAGACGGCAGCCCACCAGGCTCTGCCGTCCCTGGGGTTCTCCAGGCAAGAACACTAGAGTGGGTTGCCATTTCCTTCTCTAATGCACAAGCTACAAAGTGACAATAATTACCTCCATTTTGATTGTTATTAATGATGTTCTATAATGTTCCAGTGGGAATTGGCCATAATTGCTATAGTTTTTAGAATAGAATTGTTCATCTAATATGTGATTTTGAAATTGACTGTATTTCTGACCCAAAAGAGACATTTTTGCTATAGACTGTCAGTAAGCATATATTTTCCTTCAAAAGACAAAGATCTAAGAATAAGATAGGAAAATATTACTGAAAAACATCATTATACAAGAGAGTATAGAACTAGATGCTAAAATTGTTTCATAGTTTATTTGTTAAGGTGCTTCAAAGAGATTTAAATATTTATGAACCGGAAAAATCAGGTAAGGCTTCATGAAGAAGGACTTGTTCGATCCTGAAAAGATGATAATGGTTTTGTTCTTGATGCTGATGATGAAGGTAATAGTAGTATGAATTGAGCACACAGTTATGCGAAGCATTGTGCTTTACATAATTATTTCATTTAGTCTTCATAGTACCTTATAAAGTAGAAATATGATTATCTTTATTTTACAGATGAGGAAACTGAGGTATAAAATATTGTTATTCCAAGTGATGATAGAACTGCAACCTTGCCAGCCTGTTTTCAGATTTTTATTCTAATTTCCTGTCCTGGTTAAATAATCAGAGAAGTTTGACAAATACCATGCAAGATCATTATTGCATGCAAGCTTGCCTAGATTTCTCAGAATTCCCTTTCCTGCTAGCCTCTGCTGTTCTCAGTCTTCTTGGTGGGACCATGGCTAGCTGACCTTGGGCACTGTAATACTAAATTTGTGTTGAGTCATTAGTAAGACTGCCAAGAGCTTGAGAACTGACAAAGAAAAAATCTGACTGCATATTAGAATAACCTAGGTAGCTTGTTAAAATTATAGATTCACAGATCCTCATTTCTTGAAATCTGTACTTTAAAAAATAGTTCTAATATTAATCTAGGATTGGCAAAAGAGCATTTGAGATCAATAGGTTGTGCCCTTATCCATGGATCAGTTGTCCAAAGACTTCACTGCCTCTGGTGACAAAGTCTTTCTCAGGTCACAGTGTCTCTGAGGCTATTTTATTATTCATTTAACAAACAAACATTTAATCAGAACTAACTGAGTCAGCCACTGTGTCAAATTCTGAAATAAAAAAGAAGGAAAGAAAAAGACAGTGTCTTCCTTTAAGAAGTTTGTAATTGACATAGAGAGATAAGCCAAATGCAGGATCTGCTAAGTAAGTTTCAGAATCAATTTTTGTATGGGGTTCAGTGAGAGCACCTTAAAAGGGCATTACAATCTCCTGGCTCATTACAATATTGCTTTCTGTGCCTCTTCCTTTTGGTGGCCCTTCCCACACAGTCCACCAAAGATTTTACTTACGTCATTTCATTTAAAATCTCCACAACAACCCTAAGAAGACAGACATTAGTGATTTCAAAGATAAGGAAACTGAGACTCAGAGGATTTACAAAATTGTCTAAGGATATACACCTAAGCAACAGAAGGAGAATTCAAAACCACAGCTATGCATCCCCAAATCCAAAAAGTACACTGCTCACATACGACAGATTGCCAACAGTTTTAAGGATGTTTATCTCAGAAAATGAATAGTACAGTCAATCCTTTGCATAAGGAAATAGCTAGTGTTTTAAGCCCTTTGCCTAGTTCAATAAGTAACACATCCAGTCCATTTGAACAGTTTACGTCCTGCTTGCTGAACAATGAGTTATGTTACAGTGAATGTAACAACAGTTCAGAACCCGGAAGCAGCCCTCTTCATTCTGTGGGCTCATATTTGCTTTGGCCCCTGATAGGAGTCAAGCCACAACTAAGGTTCTGTTCCCATTTTCTTTTCTCTCAGCAGAACCTGAGCCCATTTTTTTTTTTTTTTTTGGCAAGCTGCTACTTATAAAGCATTTTGTGGTGGCTCAAGAAAATAAGTCTGTATATTAAAAAGACTAAACCGAAATCATCTCATATTCAAACTAATCCTTCCTCTAGAAAGTAACATTTCATGAGGTACTACTGAATTTTACTAATCAATGTTAAGGTTAGAGTTATAATGATCATTTTAATCTTTCAGCAGGGGATACTTTGAAAGAAATTAGGAATTCAATGTGCAAAATAGATGAACACATTTTAATATAGCATGAGAGTATGATTATATGCTTTATCAGGTGGTTGTGGTGGTGGTTTAGTCACCAAGTGGTGTCCAACCCTTACGACCCATGAACTGGACTGTAGCCTGCTAGGCTCCTCTGTCTATGGGATTCTCCAGGCAAGAGTACTGGAGTGGAATTGTCATTTCCTTTTCCAGGGGATCTTCCTGACCCAAGAATTGAACCCAGGTCTCCCTGCATAACAGACAGATTCTTTACTGAGTTATAAGGGAAGACTGCTTTATCAGAGTACATTTAAAATAAACTACCATCTAGAACTATCATTTCATCAATAGGATTTGAGTGAAATTTATAAAAAGAAGGAGATGATTTTGAGGATTTGAGGAATTTGGAATTCAAACACTTGCCCACTCGATGAGGAGTATAGGGAAGATGATTATAAGGGTTGAAATATGACTGACATATAGTAAACAAGGATGTCATAGTCATCAGCAATACCAGTCTTCCAGTGTAAGCTGGGGACCCCCTAAAGGCACTCAAAGGAGACAAATACCTGTGATCTAACAGCTGTCAGACTGCAGCCACTCCCTATGGTAAGTGAATTGAGAATGTGAAAAACACAGGATACTGCCCCCCAGATAGCTGAGATGCATATGAAAAGGATGATTTCATTGAGTCCCAATTCTTTTTATCTTCTCATACCAGAAAAGAGCTAAATTTCTTAACTTGGATTATCTGGTTTTCCTTAATGGACCATTATCTTTTGAGGGCTTCCCTCGTAGTTCAGTTGATAAAGAATCCACCTGCAATGCAGGAGACCTTGATTCAATTCCTGGTTCAGGAAGATTGACTGGAGAAGGGATAGGCTACCCACTTCAGTATTCTTGGGCTTTCCCGGTGGTTCACTGGTAAAGAGTCTGTCTGAAATGCAGAACACCTGGGTTCTGTCCCTGGATTGGGAAGATGGAGACCTGGGTTCGATCCCTGGTTTGAGAAGATCCCCTGGAGAAAAGAACAGCTACCCACTCCAGTATTCTGGCCTAGCGAATTCCATGGACTCTATAGTCCATGGGGTCACAAAGAGTCAGATATGACTGAATGACTTTCACTTCAGTTTTTATGTTAAGACTACTTGCCCTTTGTGGAAAAAACTTCTGTATAATTTGGTTTCTCTTCTTGCCATCCCAGAGCAGTTCTCTCAGGGTTATTTGAGATGCTATCTCCCAGGCTTGACATCCTAAAAATTCTCACCAAATAAAATGTAACTCTCAACTTTTAGGTTGTGACTATTTTTTTAAGTTGACGTTAGTGTTGAATTCACACAGGAACAATGGATTTTGTGTGTATATATGTGCCTTTGAGTTCTCCATCTGTCACCTTTCATATTTGTTTCCTTATATTAATATTTTCCTTATCATATTTCTCTTAAGAATTCAGGAGTAAATATATACATTATTGGCATTTTGTAACTGAATCATGTAATAAGAAACAAATATAACATATAAATAATTAGAAAATATTTAAATTTTAAAAAAATTTTGCTACAGTGTATGCCTTAAAAAAATCTAGTCTCAACATTTTGAAGTCTCACCCAATATTCCAAAAGAAATTCTAAAATATCTTAAAAATTCTGCTGCCGCTGCTGCTAAGTCACTTCAGTCGTGTCCAACTCTATGACCCCATAGACGGCAGCCCACCAGGCTCCTCTGTCCCTGGGACTCTCCAGGCAACTTTCACTAAAAAATTCTAAAGGTACCTAAAATACTTTTACTTAGTTAATTCTAACAATTTTCTCAGGATAAATGTAACAGGTCATATTAAGAATTTTAACAATGCAAATAACCAAACAATGAGGGTTTTTTCATTTTCCTGGTAAATGAATTCTGTCTGACTTCACTACTAAGAAATTCGGCTTCAAATAGTTTTTGTTTTCCTTTGTTCCAGAAGCTTAGGCATGACTTTTCTCCACTAGCTGTATTCAATTTCTCCAATAGTTTTATTCATCTCATGTGCTGATACAGTAATGAAATTCATTTCTTATCTTGAATAACCATACCAAAATTTATTTCAAGGATTTTCAAAGAAAAACATTGACTTATGGGTATGAAGTATCAAGGTTAGAGCTGTTAGGGGTTAACATATTATCAAAATAGATTGAAAATCTGTTCTGAAGACCCTAAGGTTTGGGATGGAAGCCAAAATCACAATAAACTATAAGATATAAAATAATTCACATAAAATGTCTGAAGTGCTATGGTAAGGTTTCTATCAGGTTGTAAGAAATCAAGAAGGCTTCTTGGAGAAACCAATATTTAATAGAAGGATAGGATTTAGAAGAACAGATTAGAGGTGGGGATTGTGGTTATGTAGGAAATAACAACAAACCATCAGAGGAAAAAAAAAAGTACATTTAGGGGAATCAAGGCATTCATTTCCTCCATGGAGTTCTGTACCTACTACTACTTGGTATTTGTCACAGTATGCTTTGGTCTTTTTAATGTGTTTTTGGCCCCATGAAAAGTTACATGTGTTGCTCAAAAATAGAGACTTGATTTTATTCTCTTTTATCTCTATCAGTTCAGTCAGTTCAGTCGCTCAGTCATGTCCGACTCTTTGCGACCCCATGAATCGCAGCACACCAGGCCTTCCTGTCTATCATCCACTCCCAGAGTTCACCCAAACTGATATGCGTCGAGTCGGTGATGCCATCCAGCCATCTCATCCTCTGTCATCCCCTTCTCCTCCTGTCTCCAATCCTTCCCAGCATCAGGGTCTTTTCCAATGAGTCAACTCTTCGCATGAGGTAGCCAAAGTAAGCATAAGTCTTTGTATACCAAAAGTTACTGGCTTTCATAATTTTTTTATTCATTTGAGAAATGTTCCTACAGCATTTGCTAATAAGAACGGTATCAAAAATAAATAAATAAGTGGACCACTCTTATCTCTGACATTGAGATTTCAGTTGGAAAGAGATGTATGTAGCTTGGGATACTATGCAATCGAGATAAGAGAACTAAAATTTGCTAAATGCTTTCCATTGCCAGCCTAGAAACAGTCCTTTCACCCACACTGCAAAGGTATTAATTCTACAGATGAAGGAATCTTAAATATGTGAAACAACCTCTAATTTCTATCAACATCTCACATCTTGGCAAGGGAATGGAAAGTGGACTCTCTTTCTCTGTTCTTATGAACTTAAATTTCTGGTATTGGACTCCTTACCATAGATTTAGTCTGTTTTAGTTTCTATCTGCCCATCTATACTGAATCTCTTGACCCTGATGTTCCCCACTCCTTTGCTATCTTCATCTTCCAAATTCAACACAAATCTAAGAGATGGAATGCCCTTCATACAGATAGTGTTCACATATCCCTTTCCAGACCACCTCCTTTTTGTGACTTCTTGTCTGAAGGCCACATGCTCCATTTTGCTCCTTTAGTAAAGTCAAACCTGTCTTCTTGGTTTCTCCTATTCTACCCTGCCCATGACCTACACATGACTCAGTGTACATGTTGATAACCCAACTTTTGTTGTGACGTTTATGATTCCTATCTTCCAAACCATGCTCATTCAAGATTTCTTGACTTTGGCAGAGGAGATCTCTCCTAGAATTCCCAGTCATTCCCAATATCCAATAATAGATTATTCTGAAAACCTAATGCAAAATATACACTTTCTTTGTATTGCATAGTCTTCTAATATCTTTAACTTTCCCTCCCTCAAGCATTAAAGACTTCTTTTGGTTTGGAAATCTACCACAACTATCTCTGTTTGGCTATCCACTAGGTCACAGGTTTTGGCAAGGTGGTAATAATGAGAGGTTCTTCTTGGAACTGGAATAAAAAGGTGTGTGTGGTCAATTATCATAAACTCTTTGGATAATTTATATTCATAAGATAATAATATTTTAATATAAATAATGTAATTTATATTCATAATTATATTCATAATTACATTCACCGAATCATCACGCTATACTGTTTAATGAGCTTGACTAAAAGACAATGGGGTGAATACAGGGCTTAAAATCAGGTAATGTTTTGTAATTTGTTGAAAAGAGTCAGAGCCTTACCTTGAAGTGTTTACATGAATTGTATTAGTTTCATAAAGTAGAAGGAAAGAAATTACCACAAACTAGTGACTTGAAAAACTAAAATGTATTCTTTCACAGTCGTGGAGACCAGAAGTCTAAAATCACAGCACTAACAAAGTCAGTTCTTTTAAAGGCTATGAGGAAAAAAATAAAAATAAAAATAAAAGGCTATGAGGGAGAAACCATCCTACGCTTCTGAGAATGGAACATTTCCTGCCATGTCAGTAAACAAAGGATGTCATAGTCATCAGCAATTGCAGCCACTATGGATGGTGGAAATAAGTCCTGAGGGAATTCTGGAGGGAAATACTTGCCATCTAGTAGCCAGCAGACTGCAGCCACTTCCTATGGTGAGCCCCAAGGAAACTCTGGATGTGAAAACTTGGGATAGTGGCCCCAGATAGCTGAGGTGCATATCAAAGGAATGATTCCAGTGAGCCCAGACTCTTGAATTTCTCCATACATACAAAAGCATTAAATTCCTTACCTTGACATATCTGATTTATTTAATTAACAATAATCTTTTGATGTCCCAACTACTCGACCTTTGTTACACATTCCTATTTATCCTAGCTCCTCCCGTTGACTTCTTGGAACAGTTTTTTCAGAGCTATCTGAAATGCCATCTTCCTGGATGCAGTCCTCATTCCTGGCTGCAGTCCTCATTTTGCCCTAAATAAAACTTAACTTGCAACTTTCACATTGTGCACATTTTTTTTCAACACTTTTCTTCTAGCTTCTAGAGATTATTTGTTGGCAATCTTTGGGGGTACCATGGCTTATAGATGTCACCACTCTAATTTCTGCCTCTTCTGCTCTTCTCTGTGTCTGTTTCTCTCTTCATAAAGACACCAAACATTGTATTAGGGTCCATCCTAATCCAGTATGATCTCATTTTAACTAATTACATCTGCAAAGACCTTATTTCAAATAAGGTCATGTTCTCTTGGTTCTGGATGCACATGAATTTTAGGGGGACACTATTCAAGCTGATATATGAGTAACAGTAGAAAAGGTTGTAAAGCACCTAGCATAATGCCTGGCACATAATTATGGTTCAATAAAGATAATTATAGGCACTTGCAGTTCATTAAATTAGCTAGTCAGTCTTGAGTGATGTTTGAGAGTGCTGAGCATGAAGCAGAATCCCATAGCAACTTACCACAATCTTGTCACTTTATCTTTTCCAGTGTTTCGGTTTTTTCTCTCCCAAACTCAGACAATTTAACCTCAGTGCTCAAGGCAAGTAAATTCAACCCTGAAGTCAGTCAGTTTGCTCTAGTTTCTTGAAAGCCACATTAGTACCCCTGAAATATAAGCAGGGAATTAGCAAAGACCTCTAATGCTTTGAATTAAATTTTGTGCCAAAGTGCTCTGGGCATTAATAACAGATTGTCCATTGTTTATTAGTAAAGGGAGGGTCCATAAGTGCTTCAAATTAAGATGTGGGTTTTTTTTTTTTTTTTTAATTGTATGCCTTTCTTTGCCAGTCTTTGTGGAGCCAATGGCAGCGACTTCTCTGTCTCTTTCATAATTTTTTTCTGGGTGCTAAAATTAAAATTGTGGCATTCTTAGACACAGGGATTTTAAGGGAAAAAAAAATATTTTTCCACCAGAAGGTTAACTGTGATTATACCATGAATTAAGGCAGACTGTGAGAAAACTTCACATTGTTTTACCATCCTATACAATATTTTTGCTGAATTATTCTCTGATCTGATGCCTTTAATCCAGTTTGAGGTGTATTAAAAAATAGGTTCCTGAAACACACTTTTGCATTTATTAAAAGAATGTTGTGGATAGCATTGTTTAACACATCACACCATAGTTGTGGTTTTTTTGTTTTGTTTTGTTTTGTGAATGTAATTCAAAAATATTTCTCTAGATTCAATTTAGAGAATTGCTTTATTCTTCTGGGTAAGTGTGCCCGTGTTCCCTGGTGGCTCAAACAGTAAAGAATTCGCCTGCAATGCAGGAGACCTGGGTTTGATCCCTGGGTTTGATCCCTGGGTTTGGGAAGATCCCTTGGAGAAGGAAATGGCACCCCACTCCACTATTCTTGCCTATAGAATTCCATGGACAGAGGAGCCTGATGGCTATAGCCCACGAGGTCACAAAGAGTCAGACACGACTGAGACTAACACTCTAGGTAAGTGTATTTTTCTTATTGTATAGACACTTTGAGATAGTTAACCAACCATGATTCTGTGTTTTCATGATCTGCTAGATAATTTAAGATGTATTTGTTCCTATTAATAGAAAATCTCCTCTCAGCATATATTTTGTTTCTAATCACATTCTCGTTGTTATAGTTTAGTTGCTGAGTCATGTCTGACTCTTGCGACCCCATGGACTGGAGCCCACCAGTCTCCTCTGTCTATGGCATTTCCCAGGCAAGAATACTGGAGTGAGTTGCCACTTCTTACTCTAGGGGATCTTCCTGACCCAGGGATTGAACCCACATCTACTGTATTGGCAGGCAGATTCTTCACCACTGAGTCACCAAGGAAGACCCAATCACACCTTTAGTTTCATTTTATTTTCTCACCTTCATTCTTCCAGAGTTGTTAGTCTACTTTTTAATTTCCTCCTTTCCCCCATTTTGAGGTCTTATCTGTATGCATTTTGATAATTGCTTTGAATTATTCTAGAACAAGGCAAACTAAAAGAAAAAATATTTAAATTAACAAAATGCAATTCACATATGTATTAGTTTCAAGAACACTCAGTTGAGTTAGGCCTAGTTGAGTTTAAAATACCCATTATTTCCAAGATGGCCACTGGAAGGAGAGTTTAACTATGTACTTTTCCAATGTATTTATGAGATTCTACTCAATGTGTAGTAAAAGAATCACAGAATTAAAGAAAAAAATGAGACTGCAAATACAAATTATTACCATTTAAAAAGTTATTAGGATCTAATTTTGCAAGGCCTTGCAGGAATTCTCTAGGAACAACAGACCTAGCATCTGTCCCTGGAATTTAGTATGAATCATGGATACATTATAAGCAAATCTAACAATTTGGGATCCAAAATTATTCAAGCTATATTTATATCAGTCTAAGAACATGAAGGGTATATTCAGCTCTGGTTGAAAGAGGCTGCTGCAAAACATTTTCATAAATGGGCTTGTCTCGAAGTAAACAAAAGATGGTTCCCATGAGCTACTAGGATTTAAACAACTTCTGAATTAATTCAAATGACATAGGTGGAATGTTTTAAGAATTATCTTACAAAATAGTTTTCTATTTGCCTATTAATTTTCTTCAGACATCAATTCACTAAGAGAAAGTAATAACCTCTAAAATGTATTGCAAAATCTGTAATAAATATGTAGTTTTAATTTAAATATCTCAAGTAAACATCCAAGTTTGTAAAAGCACTAGAATATTTCCAGTGCTTGGTTTATTAGAAATGAAATTTCCCAGGCTAAAGTCCAGTGGGAGAGGAATGATGGCTCCATAATTCATCTTTTCCCCATTCCAAATGCCAAAGTTCCTTCTCCCTTTTATAATAAAAATACAGTAATCATCAAATGGTCAGCATATGTAATGCCATATAATTGCCATGACATGCCAAAAATGTAGGCAAAAATGTAGCCATGTTTTTGGATTACTATTTTCCAGCTGCAGGGCCCATCACAACTTGACCACACAAGCTTTTGTATCATATTGCCATTCTGGCTGTTATGTGATTATAACTAATCATGGCAAAGCCAAGAGGCTTTGCTCACTATCACCATCATTTTCTGAAGATGTTACAGCAGGACCAAGATAAAGAGAGATAATTTTGTAACTAACTATGACAGATAATTAACTTCAAACTTAGAAATTCTGGAGAAAATTTGGTTACATGTTAAGACATAAATGATTCTACAAAGAAGGCAATTAAACACTGAAACAATGCAGATGCAATTTGGTTTATAAACATAATGAGTAAAATTCATTAAATCTCATTTCCATTAACTTTTATATGATTTTAGGGTCCAGCAGATCTATTCCAAAATGGTTACCTCCCACTTTCAAGTGATTCCAATTACTGAAATAACTCAATAATATTCTTGCAAAAAGGAATTGGACATCCAAATCTTCAATAATTCACACAACTATTAAAAGAGCGTTTGTCCTTAATTTGGAGAAATTTAATTTCCTGCCTAGATGAGAATTCCTACTTTAAAATATATTTTAACTAGTAAATATTTTAAATGTCAGGCTTTGTCTCTATATAAGATGCTCTCTTATCAAAGTAAATGAAAAATATCTCCTAAGCCATAAACTTCATCAGGTAGAGATGAAACTCAACCAGAACATTATACTGAGGAAAAAAAGATTTAATTTAAATGTCCAATTACACTCCCATAAGGTATAACTCTAAGCTAACACTGCTTGCACTTGAAGCCTTTTGAAAGTTTACATATTAGAAAAGTGTAATTAAAATGTGTTCTTGATTATTTTGCTTTTATTTAATGAGAGATGCCTAGCACTAAAGCTAACAATTATATATTATATATAGGCTTCCCAAGTGACTAATTTGTAAAGAACCCACCTGGAATTCAGGAGACCTGGGTTCGATCCCTGGGTCGGGAAGATCCCCTGGTGGAGGGCATGGCAATCAACTCCAGTATTCTTGCCTGGAGAATCCTAGGGACAGAGGAGCCTGGTGAGCTACAGTCCATGCAGTTGTGAAGAGTACACAACTGAAGTAACTCAGCATGCACACATGCAAAAATATATATATATATATAGTCTTTCAAAAGTAAACATTAGCTATTGTAAGATTATCTAAGCATTTAACAAAAATTTTTTTTCCCTAAAATGTACTGTCAGACTGCCCACTAGACCACACTATTGGAATAGTTAACTGAGTATTGGATGATAATAATCATACATTCTTACTTGGTTGGTTTCAGATTTCAATAGTCTATAAGTTTTTAACTCAATAGAAATTCTCTAAATTTATTTATTGCTGTAGATTGTTATTGACTTACAAATGCCTCATGACAGTTGTGATTAATTATGTTCCTTAAATAAAAGTTTTCAGACTGGAACTTAAAGGAGCCAGAAACTCAGGGCTTCCATGTGTTCTACAAATTCTTTCAGCAGCTTTTCATTAGTGACTCCTGGTTTTCATAACACAGAGAAAGATCTATTGCTTCAACGTGCTGACTTTGTTTTTAATTACCTAGCATTATATTACCTGTTACTGCTATTTCATAATTTAAAATATAGCCATAAATACAAAGAAATAATTATGAAAAAACATGTTGTTTTAAATACATGAGGCTTCCCCAGTGGCTCAGCTGGGAAAAATCCACCTCTAATGCAGGAGACACAGGGGATGTGGGTTTGATCCCACGGTCAGGAAGATCCTCTGGAGGAGAAAATGGCAACCCATCCCAGTATTCTTACCTGAAAAATCCCCAGAGAAGCCGGGCAGAATACAGTCCAAAGGGTCTGAAAGAGTCAAACACGACTGAGCAAGCACAGCACAGCACAAATACATATCTTCAAAGCTGGAGCGCATATATTCCCACTCTATCTTTTCCATGGCCCCTAAATAATATTTAATCATTTGTAGGTACTCAAGAGGCATTTACTCCAAAGAATGTACTACAGGTTAGCCCTTTGCTTTCATCTGAAAGAGAAAATATAAATCAATTTAAAAGAGTAATCAGAAAGTTGAGGCTTTCTTGTGCCTTTTAAAGGAAAATGCTATTGAGGAGATCTAAAATAAAATCTGTTTTAGTCACAGATATTTAACCTTTAAAAGTCTTTCATCTGAGTCTATTGAATTCAAGTAAATTTTGCAAGCAATACATCATATTAACTATATCTATTTTTAAACTTAAAAAGTTATAGAACATGTTCTCCAGTATGGAGAGATTCAGTTCAGTTCAGCAAACATCTGTTCTCACTATGAACTAGGCATAATAGGCAGTGGTGAAATAAAGACATGGTAGAAAATGTTGTCTTCTAAGAACTTCCACATGCGGGAAACACAGGACCACACATCTCAGGAGGGTGTCAGTACTCTCTAGAAGTAGGCTTAGGAAAATCAGAGATGAGAATATCTGCAAACAAAGAAATCAAGATGAGGCAGTATTGTTGCATATCTATGTTGAATATCCATATCCTAGGCACCAAGCTGGGAATATCAACATGGAGAAGACAAAGATTTTTGTTACCAAGAGGGACACAGGAAGGAGTCTGAGAACAGACGTGTACACAAGAAACCATGGAATCCCTGGGGAAAGTGCATCTCAGGACTGAAGACGTGAAAGTTGGAGAGTTGGGGAATCCAACATATGAGAGGGGAGATCAGATCCTATATTCTCCAGATGACAAACCTGAAATAATATCAAGAAACCCAACTTCCATGCAATAAGCATTTAGAAAGACAGGTAGAATGGAACTAATTCCTCTTATATCTTTCATTAAGCCTGTAACTTAAATTCCAATAAGTGCCAGCTGACTTCACTTAATCTTAGGAAGTCAATGCTTATTTTTAGTGGTCAAATCGATAACAGTATACATTGACACAGTCTAGAGTTTTGGATTATTTTCTGCATTTCAGTAAGGCCGGTATGAAAATATCATATATCTTTAGGTTTGATCAACTTCCTATAAAAAATGTTAAGTCCACAATGACAGGTAGAAAAAGAATATTTTGAGATAAACCTTCAAATACACTAAAAATTTTTTTGAACTTATTTTATGATAAGTTCTAAATTAGTTCCCAGACTCATGCATCTTCATCAAAAAGACAGATTTTGAAGCACACCTCAGACTTCTTTATTTGAATCTTCACAGGTAGACCTGGGAATTTATGTTTGCCAAATTGTTTTAACGATTCTGGGGTATAGCCAGATTTGGAAGCTCCAATCCAAATAATGCTACCTGTTAGTGAAAAACTGTTTCAAGAAGAGATTATTTTTGTAATATCTATTTCTTAATAAAGACATAGTGAGTGACAAAATATGCTTTAGCTATAAAACAATATATGGAATGAGTAAATTAAAAAATATTTGCACTGGAACTTTGGATATAATATTTGTTATTAAAGATATAATTAAATATCTAACTAGGAGTTAGCAGCAGCAGGAGTTAATATACAGAATTTATAAAAAAAAAAAAAACAACTCATACAACTCAACAACAAAAACAAAACAAATCTGATTCCAACTACTACGGAAGAAAATACGGAAGTTCTTCAAAAAAATTAAAATATAACTGTCGTATGATTCAGTCATTCCACTTCTGGTTATTTACCTGAAGAAAACTATAGCACTAATATGCAAAAATATAGACAACTCTATGTTCATTGCAGCATCACTTACAATAGCCCAAGTTATGAAAGTGACAAGTATCCATAGGGAGATGAATGGATAAAGAAGATGTGATTTGTGTGTATACACAGACACACACATACAAACACACACTTACACACATATGCACAATGGAATATTACTAAGCCATTAAAAAGAATAGAATCTTGCCATCTGTAACATGATGACTGGGCCCAGAGGTACCATACAAGTGAAGTAAAGTCAGGCAGAGAGGGACAAATACTGTATGATTTCATTTGTATGTGGAATCTAGGGAAGCAAAACAAACAAAACAGAATGAGATTCATAGATACAAAGAACAAACTGGTGGCTGCCAGGTGAAGGGTGTGGGGGGATGGGCGAAACAGGTGAAGGCACTAAGAGGCAGAACTTTGTGTTATGTACACATACACCCATGGCTGATTCATGTCAATCTATGGCAAAACCCACCACAATATTGAAAGTAATTACCTGCCAAATAAAATAAATTAATTAAAAAAAATAAATGAGTTGTAGGGATATAATATACAGGAGACATGGTCAAAAATATTTAATAAATTATGGTACAGATGGTAGCTAAATTATCATGATTATCTCATAATGCATACAGATGCTGAATCACTATGTTGTACCCCTGAAACTAGTATAACATTGTAAGTTAATTTTACTTCAATTTTTCTAAAAGTTAAAAATATATATAATTAGATACATAGGAAATTAAAGAAATACTAGAAAACAATAGAAGAGAAAGAATCGATATAGAAAAAGTTTAGGTTGTAAATGATAGGAGTAATGATAGGGAGTTAGGAGAGAAAATGCCCTTTCAGTACTGGATGTTCATATATATATCTGCTATCCAAATGAAAACTGAAATCATACTTTATAATGTAATTTGCGTTATTTTTCTGTTAAAATATAAAATAATAATATTTCAATTTTATTCTAATTTCCCCATCCTCCTTAATGTTGGATTAGTATTTCATTGTACTGGAGTACTGTAATTTAACTAATTACAGAAGTTAAATTCTTCCATATATCTTCACCTCATGTAAATAGACTCCACCATCTCAAGCCAGACCTCAAGTCCCACACTCCTTATCCAATTTATATTTTAGTTACTACTAACAAAGTAGTACAAGTTCACATTGTAAACACAGCATGCTGAGATGGCAAGGATGAACATCGACATTCTAGGAATCAGCGAACTAAAATGGACTGGAATGGGTGAATTTAACTCAGATGACCATTATATCTACTACTGTGGGCAGGAATCCCTCAGAAGAAATGGAGTAGCCATCATGGTCAAAAAAAGAGTCCAAAATGCAGTACTTGGATGCAGTCTCAAAAACGACAGAATGATCTCTGTTCTTTTCCAAGGCAAACCATTCAATATCACATTTATCCAAGTCTATGCCCGAATCAGCAATGCTGAAGAAGCTGAAGTTGAACGGTTTTATGAAGACCTACAAGACCTTTTACACTAACAGCCAAAAAAGATGTCCTTTTCATTATAGGGGACTGGAATGATAAAGTAGGAAGTCAAGAAACACCTGGAGTAACAGGCAAATTTCGCCCTTGGAATGCGGAATGAAGCAGGGCAAAGGCTAATAGAATTTTGCCAAGAAAATGCACTGGTCATAGCAAACACCCTCTTCCAACAACACAAGAGAAGACTCTACACATGGACATCACCGGATGGTCAACACTGAAATCAGATTGATTATATTCTTTGCAGCCAAAGGTGGAGAAGCTCTATACAGTCAACAAAAACAAGACCAGGAGCTGACTGTGGCTCAGATCATGAACTCCTTATTACCAAATTCAGACTTAAATTGAAGAAAGTAGGGAAAACCACTAGACCATTCAGGTATGACCTAAATCAAATCCCTTATGATTACACAGTGGAAGTGAGAAATAGATTTAAGGGCCTAGATCTGACAGATAGAGTGCCTGGTGAACTATGGAATGAGGTTTGTGACATTATATAGGAGACAGGGATCAAGACCATCCCCATGGAAAAGAAATGCAAAAAAAGCAAAATGGCTGTCTGGGGAGGCCTTAAAAATAGCTGTGAAAAGAAGAGAGGCAAAAAGCAAAGGAGAAAAGGAAAGATATAAGCATCTGAATGCAGAGTTCCAAAGAATAGCAAGAAGAGATAAGAAAGCCGTCTTCAGCGATCAATGCAAAGAAATAGAGGAGAAGAACAAAATGGGAAAGACTAGAGATCTCTTCAATAAAATTAGAGATAGCAAGGGAACATTTCATGCAAAGATGGGCTCAATAAAGGACAGAAATTGTCTGGACCTAACAGAAGCTGAAGATATTAAGAAGAGATGGCAAGAATACACGGAAGAACTGTACAAAATAGATCTTCACAAACCAGATAATCATGATGATGTGATCACTAGTCTAGAGCCAGACATCTTGGAATGTGAAGTTAAGTGGGCCTTAGAAAGCATCACTACCAACAAAGCTTGTGGAAGTGATGAAATTCCAGTTGAGCTGTTTCACATCCTGAAAGATGATGCTGTGAATGTGCTGCACGCAATATGCCAGCAAATTGGGAAAACTCAGCAGTGGCCACAGGACTGGAAAAGGTCAGTTTTCATTCCAATCCCAAAGAAAGGCAATGTCAAAGAATGCTCAAACTACTGCACAACTGCACTCATCTCACATGGTAGTAAAGTAATGCTCAAAATTCTCAAGCCAGGCTTCAGGAATACACGAACCGTGAACTCCCTGATGTTCAAGCTGGTTTTAGAAAAGGCAGAGGAACCAGAGATCAAATTGCCAACATCCACTGGGTCATGGAAAAAGCAAGAGAGCTCCAGAAAAACATCTACTTCTGCTTACTACCACACAATTGCACTCATCTCACATGCCAGTAAAGTAATGCTCAAAATTCTCCAAGCCAGGCTTCAGCAATACGTGAACCGTGAACTCCCTGATGTTCAAGCTGGTTTTAGAAAAGGAAGAGGAACCAGAGATCAAATTGCCAACATCCACTGGGTTATGGAAAAAGCAAGAGAGTTCCAGAAAAACATCTACTTCTGCTTTATTGACTATGCCAAAGCCTTTGACTGTGTGGATCACAATCAACTGTGGGAAAATTCTCAAAGTGATGGGAATACCAGACCATCTAACTTGCCTGTTGAGAAATCTGTATGCAGGTCAGGAAGCAACAGTTAGAACTGGACATGGAACAACAGAATGGTTCCAAATAGGAAAAGGAGTGCGTCATGGCTGTATATTATCACCCTGCTTATTTAACGTATATGCAGAGTGTATCATGAGAAACACTGGACTGGAAGAAACACAAGCTGGAATCAAGATTTCCCAGAGAAATATCAATAACCTCAAATATGCAGATGACACCACCCTTATGGCAGAAAGTGAAGAGCAGCTAAAAAGCCTCTTGATGAAAGTGAAAGAGGAGAGCGAAAAGTTGGCTTAAAGCTCAACATTCAGAAAACAAAGATCATGGCATCTGGTCCCATCACTTCATGGGAAATAGATGGGGAAACAGTGGAAACAGTGTCAGACTTTATTTTGGGGGCTCCAAAATCACTGCAGATGGTGACTGCAGCCATGAAATTAAAAGACGCTTACTCCTTGGAAGAAAAGTTATAACCAACCTAAATAGTATATTCAAAAACAGAGACATTACTTTGCTGACTAAGGTCCGTCTAGTCAAGGCTATGGTTTTTCCTGTGGTCATGTATGGATGTAGGAGTTGGACTGTGAAGAAGCCTGAGTGCCGAAGAATTGATGCCTTTGAATTGTGGTGTTGGAAAAGACTCTTGAGAGTCCCTTGGACTTTAAGAAGATCCAACCAGTCCATTTTGAAGGAGATCAACCCTAGGATTTCTTTGGAAGTAATGATGCCAAAGCTGAAGTCCAATACTTTGGCCACCTCATGTGATTTGACTCATTGGAAAAGACTCTGATGCTGGTAGGGATTGAGGGCAGGAGGAGAAGGGGACGACAGGAGATGAGATGGCTGGATTGGCATCACAGATCGATGGAAGTGAGTCTGAGTGAACTCCAGGAGTAGTTGATGGACAGGGGAGGCCTGGTGTTCTGCAATTCATTGGGTTGCAAATAGTCAGACACGACTGAGCGACTGAACTGAACTGAAGTCACTTCAGTCGTGTCCGACTCTGTGCGACCCCATTGACGATCAGCCCACCAGGCTCCCCTGTCCCTGGGATTCTCCAGGCAAGAACACTCGAGTGGGTTGCCATTTCCTTCTCCAATGCATGAAAGTGAAAATGAAAAGGAAGTTGCTCAGTCATATCCAACTCTTATTGGATTTTCCAGGCAAGAGTACTAGAGTGGGGTGCCACTGCCTTTTCCTAAACATACCATAGTACTTACTTATTTATCATCTGCTTTAATTTTTCTAATGCTTCCTCATTATATACAGAAATGCAAGTTTCTTTTCCTAATTAACAGCGCTACATAATCTGGTCTTTTTTGTTTGTTTGTCTTTTTGTTAGCATTCTCTCTCACAGTCTCCACTTCACCCTCTCTGTTCTAGCCATACTGGCCTTTGCTTCCTACAGGTCATCAGGTTTGTTACTCCCTAAGAGCCTTTGCTCTAACCACACTCTCTAATGGTAATCCCTGTCCCCACTTTTGCCTGGCTTCAGTTTGTTATTCAGATCTATAGCAAGATTCCAGCCCATCCATATAGATATACTGACACTTATTATCATATCGTTTAGTTTAAATACTTGTAATGCACACATCACAACCTAATGTTTACATTGCCTAGTTATTTTTAGAAATTTATTTAGTATTAACAACCTATCAATGCCCCCCAAAAAAACCAGTGTGCAAATTTTATGAAAACAAACACCTATATGGTCATTGCTATAACCCCAGTGCTTACTGCTACATAGCTACATAGCAGGTAATGAATAGATGTTTGTTGAACAAAGGATGAATACACAAAAGAATAAATATTCTAGCCCCTCCTTCCTGACAACATGTCCTAAGGCAGCACATTTTACCTTCTACTGACCATGTGAAATAGTGGCCTTTGCTTAACCAATCCCACTATCCTCCACTGTGGCTTTTACAACCCCAAGTTCAGGTTGATCTTAGGAATCCTATCAGGCTACTCCAGCCAGCTCTCTTGTGTCCTTCTCTTCCTCAAAGAGTTCATGTTATAGAAAAAATTCAATTCATCTCCAATGATAAGAACTCCAAATACCATGATCTCACTCTAAGTAATTCACAAAGGAGGTAGCATGAGACCCAGAGTGGAAGTTATAGCTTTGGCTCTGGAATGTTCTCCTCTGTCTGAAGCCCTACTTTAGATCATTGTAAAAGGAGAGGAATCAGTTATTGGGGATCCTACACATTGCATCCTAAAAGAGAAGAAACCAAAGAGCCACATATTCTATCATCTAGATAATCCAAGAGCTTAACCTAAATTAATCCAAATCTAGAGGCAAAGACTATCTTCCATATTTATCAAGCTGCTCTGAATTCTTGGTGGATTCACATAACCAAGGAGCAATTCAATGGGAATTGTCTTAGGAATAGAGTACCTATGGTAGGTCACCTGAATCAAGCCCTGGATGTGATAGCATTTGAACAAGCCCTTCTGAGCAGGAGTAAGCTGAAGAGACAGCTACGATTCATGCTGCAATAAAGAGTTAATTCCGTTGGCAATAAATATGAAATTTATTGCAATTTCATTGGCTTATCCAGTATTGCATAATGTTAATATAGATGACCTTTGAGTGAAGTCTTTCAGGAAACAAACTAGACTGAACTTAAATGCATCCACATTTCTTATTGTATTTAGATATGATGGTATTAATTTGTAAGTGACTATATCTATGTCAAAGAGAGTCTGCTTTGCATTGTCCTATGGTCATTTATGTATACAATAAATGACAAACTCTTGGACAGAAGTATAAAATTAATATTCAAAATCAATTCAAGAATCCAGGAGTCATGGCAGATGGCTGGATGAAAACCAGATTGAAATGTTTGCATGGGTGCTAAGTTGTTTAGTCGCGTCTGACTCTTTGCAACCCTGTGGACTGTAGCCTGCCAGGATCTTCTGTCCACGGGACTGTCCAGACAAGAATACTGGGTTGAATTGCCATTCCCTTCTTCAGGGATCTCCCCAACCCAGGGATTGAACTCATGTCTCTTATGTCTCCTGCTGTGGCAGGTGGACTCTTACCACTGGAAAGAACTGGGAAACCCTTAAAGCTATTAAATATTAATACCAATCCTTTCCCAAACTTAAATTTTATTATATTTTATAGTTTACAAAAGTGGTTAACATTTTTCATGTTGTATTATTAATATTTAAGCCTCACTACACTCCATGAGTCTTAAATGAAGATTTTTATGTACACTTTATAAAACATCAAAAATCTGACTCTCATAATGGTTGAACTGTCCAAGTTTAGGTTTCACATTTCAGTTTACTATATACTTCCTAGGTGTCTCCAATTTGCCAGTCAGCCTACTAGATGCTATAGAATCAAAGATGAAAATGACTGGACTCCTGATAAGATCTGACTCCTGATAAGATGTGATGGGCTTCCCTGGTGGCTCAGATGGTAAAGAATCCATCTGCAATTCAGGAGATCCAATTCAATCCCTGGGCTGGGAAGATCCCCTGGAGAAGGAAATGGCTACCCACTTCAGTATTCATGGGCTTCCCTGGTGACTCAGACAGTAAAGAATGTGCCTGCAATGTAGAAGACCTGGGTTTGATCCCTGGCTTGGGAAGATTTCCTGGAGAAGGGAATGGCTACCTACTCTAGTATTCTTGCCTGGAGAATTCCACGGACAGAGGAGTCTGGCGGGCTACAGTGCATGGGATTGCAAAGGGTCAAACATGACTGAGGGACTAACAGATGGTTAAATAATTCAATTAAATATAATAAGTGCTAACAAACGAGGACTTACTGTATAGCACAGGGAACTCTACACAGTGTTATGTGACAGACTGGATGAAAGAGGAGTTTGGGGGAGAATAGATACATGTATATGTGTGGCTGAGTCCCTTTGCTTTCCGCTTGAAACTATCACAACATTGTCAACTGGCATTGTCAGTATTAATTTTATCTGTATTAATCCAATATAGATAAAAAGTTAAAAATTAAATAAAAATATTTTTAAAATGTATAATAAGTGCTGGAGTGGAGGTGTTCACAATTAACTGATCACATATCTCTTTATACAAGTCCTATGTCATTATGTAGGCACATGAACTGCATTATGTGCTGTTTAGCCATGTGTTTTGGTTGAAAGTCTGATATATCCTGAAAAATAAATGAACTCATATGAAAGGAATGATGAAAGGTCTCATATTAATAAGAGAAGATTAAAAGTTATTTCTGAGAAGGATTCTTAGAATCAGAAAGTCAAGGTAGGGTCACCAGCCATCCTGGTTTTCCTAGAACTGAGGGGGTTTACCAGGACACTGGACTTCCAGTGCTAAAATTCAGAAAATCCTCAATGGTTGGTCAACTTAAGTCAATATTAAGAAATAAAATGAGTTTCTTATCCCAAGAAACAATTTCAGTTAGGCTCAACTTCATGGCTTAGATCCATTTGCTTCCAGTTTGGGTTGGCGTATAAAAACCAGTGAAGAGGAAGCCAAATGATAATTTATATTTGTAGAGTATTTAAGGATTATAAAGTGAAGTTGCTCAGTCATGTCCAACTCTTTGCGACCCCGTGGACTGTAGCCCACCAGGCTCCTCTGTCCCTGGGATTCTCCAGGCAAGAATACTGGAGTGGGTTGCCATTTCCTTCTCCAGGGGCTCTTCCCAACCCAGGGATCGAACCCGGGTCTCCTGCATTTCAGGCAGACACTTTACCCTCTGAGCCACCAGGGAAGCCCAAGGATTATAAAACTTGGTCTCAATCTTTAAAATTACCCATGTGCATCTCATGACACTGATAAAAATCAATATCCTTAACTCCATTTTACAGATAAAGAAACAGACTCAAAGAGATAAGAAATTTGGCCAAGGACATAAAACTCATAAGCACCAGGGGAAAACCTAGAACCCAAGACTGTGCAAGGATCCTTCAATGCTTGGTAGTAAAATGTTCAATTATGTAAGAGCCTAGATCACCCAGTCAAAAATATTATTCATGAGTATTTGTATATTTAGAGTTGTACTTAAAGTGCAATCAATCAACAGGAGAACGAGGAGTGACATAAACTCAAAGTCAAGTGGAAATTTATAAATACTAGGACACAACTTCTGGGGCAGTTTAACCAAAAGATGTGTGCATACCTAACTTCTCTGAAGTACTCAACTTTATAACTGTCTGGTTAACTTTATTGCTGTGTTGCAATGGTGATAAATATCACCCCCAGATGGTGCTTTGGAA
Organism: Nanger dama; assembly: GCA_917880005.1. Taxonomy (NCBI): domain Eukaryota; kingdom Metazoa; phylum Chordata; class Mammalia; order Artiodactyla; family Bovidae; genus Nanger; species Nanger dama. The sequence goes on from CAKJTW010000040.1 coordinate 5,122,402, forward strand.
ATCACAAAGCACTACACAGATATAATATTTTATGGTTATTATTTAATTTATGCACAGCAAGTCAGGATCTAAGCACCTGGTACTTTATCACTATTCCGGTTAGTTTTCCACCCTTGAATAGATGAGTCAGATATTGTTCCTGTTCTCAATGTCTCTGGGGTTAAAGTCACATTTGCCACTCATTTCAGTGCTAGGGTGGCACAATGCACACTCATTTATTCTGCTTTAGCTGTTCTTCCACCTTCTTATCTGATTGCTAAAGCTCCTTTTGGGTGGGCCAAACACACACACATTTTTGTGGCATTTCCCATTATAAATTTGACCATGAAAAACTTTCACATTATAAATGTTACCATACAAAAGTTCAGATCATCCAGTGAATTTTTAAGAATGATAAAAATAAAATACCTCAAACCGAATCTTTCACACATTCAAATTCTTGTGCTTCCTGTTATAACTGAAGAGGCTTACAGTTAGAAAGGAAACCATTAACTGCTTATTTAAGAATGTCCTTATCCATTTGCATTGTTTCAGATCCATCCATAAAATCAGTTGCTCAAGATGAAAAAAATGATGGAAGACCATGTTTCTAAACAAGATAAGCCATTCTAATTTTTCTCCTCCTGCTAGGGAGTGATTTTTCCTCTTATAAATATCTCATAAAAATATCTGTGATCATGAAGATCTGTATATTCCAAAATGCCAAATAGCAGTTTTTACACTGAAAAATCAATGTGATGTTTTGAAAGTTTCATATAACTGCCCAGAGAATGATGTAATTCCATGACATAGCCGTATAGAATAATGACATAACCTATAGCAGTGTGGATTCATTCAGGAAGTGTGGCAAAGACGGCTAGCTGTCCACAAAAAAGTGTTCTACCTTCTAGAATACCATAGGTGTTTTTCAGAGGCATCTTCCCAGGCAGTGAGTATATTTCCCAGTACCCCCTTGTAATTTCAAGGTACAGTCTCATGACTAGTTCACACCAATAATTATGAGCAAAGTGATGTGAGTTATTTCCGAGCCTGAATCTTTAAAAGAGGCAGTTGTTCGCTCATCCCTTGGTTTCCCTCCACTGGTTGGAGCCTAGTGGATGGCAGAGCAACCAGATGAAATGATCCTGAGTCGTGAAACACTGTGTGGAAGACCACCACCAAGGAGTAACATCCTCAACAGATTCTTCCAGGAATGATAAGCCACTGACATTTTAAGTGGCATTATTTTTCAGTAGGAACCATTACCCTAATCAAATATTTTAAGCAAATACATTCCACCAAATACATCCCTCTGTTGTTCTGTCCAGGAAAATATGATGTTTGGAAAAGCCAGATCAACATTCAAGTTCTTAATTATGTATGGACACAATACGCCTCATCTGCCCTTGATGTTTATGTTGGCCAGGTGGCGCTAGACATAAAGACCCCGCCTGCCAATGTAGGAAACCTAAGAGACACAGGTTTGATCCCTGGGTTGGCAAGGTACCCTGGAGAAGGAAACAGCAGCCCACTCCAGTATCCTTGCCTGGGAAAGCCCACAGACAGAGGAGCCTGGCAGGCTACAGTCTGTGGGGTTGCAAAGAGTCAGACATTTTAACTGAAGCAACATAGCACCCTTGACATTTAACCACACTGCCTGCTGCAAGCTGTCATTCACATGGGCTATCTTCTCAGGCTGGAACACTTCTTACTTATCTTCTCACTTTAGCTATTACTATTTGTCTCTCAGACTTCTGTTTGAATGTTACTTCCTTAAAGAAGTCTTTTCTACCTCCCAATTTAGTCCTTTCTCTTCTTATGGCTACCACAGTCCCATGCATCTGTTCTTAGAAATTATGACCAATGTAAATTTACATTGACTTTTTGGAATTTTTTATTGATATCTGATTTCTTTACAAGACTATAAGCTTTTGAACTTCAGAAATAATGGCCTCTTGTTTTTCTCATTCTTATGCCCACCGTATCTTGCACAGATCCCAACACAGTTAAATAGATTTAATGAACAAGTAGCTCAGTGTGGTATCATGATAGATGAAGACCAGAGAATGTAAGGAACTTGATGAAGGTACTTTTAAGGAATTCACACTGTTCTCTTTTCCTTCAAGCTAATTACCAGCTTTTTAATGTCTCAGTGGAGAGAACAGTGAGTTGGTCACAGATAAACTGACATTAAATAGAGTACAAACTGACTTATGGTAATAAATTTAATATTTTATCCCTGACAAAAGACCATATATCTAATCTTACTCATTAAAAGCTTCAATTTTTGTCCTGCTAAGAATCATAATCATGGGAGTAAAAAAATATCATAGTAACATTTGCTGATTCTATAACCTATAAAATCTCCCCAGATGGCTGATCGTTGTAACAAAACATGGAAAAATACAACTTCACTAAGACCCTATTTTGGTCCATTGGTGGAATGGTTTTCCCTTAACTGTCTCCTCTGAGGAAGAAGTATGACTATTCTAGGGGTGAAATTGAGAAAAGAACTTGATCATATACAATTCAGCTTTTTCCTTTCTCTCTTTGGACTCTTTCTGCTAAGAAGCAGGAAATGCGTACCTCGTGCCTCCAAAAAGTAAACACGTCGGGGTCAGTGCCTGGGTCAGCATTCCGGAAATGTTTTTGGCTTATCTTGTATTTTTCTCTCTACTTACCTTAGGAAGTTGCCTAGTTATAAGGCTGGAATTCTGGGTTAAACACATGCTACTCCTTAGGCTCAGATATCTCCTGCCTATCCACAAGTTTCTATTTCATTCAGTTAACTGTCAGTATCATTTAGATCTGAGCTGAATTATTTCTTCTTTAGAGTAACCTTCCTAACACCCTCCTAAGTAAATTCAAAGAGTCCTTCCTTCTCCCTGCAATAAGGAGGCCTCAAGCAAAGGCACCTGGAGTTGACCTCTGCCTAAGGCCTCAGATGAAGAGACCCTGAAGGCAGGTGCCCACCAAATCCAAGAATGAAACTATGTGAAACACATGACTGGCCAGGGGGCCTGAGTCTTTGCCTGCAACTGTCTTTGGAGACCATAATGGGTTGGCCGTACACAGGTCTGCCCTGGAGAGGGCACCTTTTTCTCATCTGGTCTCCCAGGTAAAGCTTTGGTAATTACTTATGATCAGGCCTGAAAATTACTCACTAGCTTTTGGACAAGAGTCAGATTTCTCAGTGTTTGCTTCCAAGAGGCTCACTGACACAGTGGTCAGCAGAAAGTCAAGTTCCTCACCATGTGGATCTTGCCTTAGATTGGTTGAGTGTCCTCATGGCATGGCAGTAGTTGTCTTCCCCCAAAGTGAATGGTCTAAAAGAAAGAACAGGGAGGGAGTGACAGGGCCTTTGAGTATCAAAAGGCACAGTCATCACAGTTTCCTCTTTAGAAGAGAAGGACTGAAGGAGAGAGGAATTAGATTCCACTTTTTGAAGGGAGAAATGTCAAAGAAATTATATGCCTGTTTTGTTTTTTTTTAAATTTATTTATTTATTTATTTTAAATTACAATACTGTATTTGTTTTGCCATACATTGACACGAATCAGCCATAGGTGAACACAATCTCCCAATGCCGAAGCCCCCTCCCACCTCCCACCCCACATCCTCTACTTGAATCATCCTGTGCATCAGCCCCATGCATCCTGCATCCTACATTGAACATAGATTGGCGCTTCGTTTCTTACACGAAAATATACATGTTTCATATGCCTGTTTTTAAACAACCACACTTAAGGAGATCATCTTAAGAACAAGATAAGAGGAATTCTGCTCCTGGACATACATTAAAGTCACACAGCTCAGCTGCTACTTTGACTTCCATTTGTTCAACTATTTTTCCAAACTTAGGATAGGGAAGAAGATTTAATTAAATACCAATTGAAACATGTATACATCATGTACGAAACGAATCGCCAGTCTAGGTTCGATACAGGATACAGGATGCTTGGGGCTGGTGCACTGGGATGACCCAGAGAGATGATATGGGGAGAGAGGTGGGAGGGGGGTTCAGGATTGGGAAATCATATACACCCATGGTGGATTCATGTCAATGTACGGCAAAACCAATACAGTATTGTAAAGTAAAATTTAAAAAATAAAAAGATAAATACCAACCTTAAACCCTGTAAGCCTAGTTTTAAATAGAGTTTTTAACACAGTTAACTGATTTCATTTAATCTGTAAATTTACACAATCTATCAATTCAATAGTAGAGACATGATCAAATTATTAATGTAACAGTTGACTGATTATTAATGCTTAAGATTATGGCAGATTCAGAAAACTGCTGCTCCTGCTAAGTCGCTTCAGTCGTGTCCGACTCTGTGCAACCCCATAGACGGTAGCCCACCAGGCTCCCCCATCCCTGGGATTCTCCAGGTAAGAACACTGGAGTGGGTTACCATTTCCTTCTCCAATGCAGGAAAGTGAAAAGCAAAAGTGAAGTTGCTCAGTCATGTCGGACTCTTAGCAACCCCATGGACTGCAGCCTACCAGGCTCCTCCGTCCACAGGATTTTTCAGGCAAGAGTACTGGAGTGGGGTGCCACTGCCTTCTCCTGTTATAACAATCTTAAGTAGGACCATTTTCTCTTTTAATATGAAATATTTACCATAGTTAACAGCAACTCCAAAAAAGATGTAGAAAGGCTACAATCTAAAATATCAACCTCAGAAAACATAATGATCATCAACATCTTTTAAACCACATTTTCAGATGTCAATAACAGAAAGTGAAACATTAGAATTTACTTTTTTACTGGAATGCTCGCAAACAAATGAACTGAGTTTAATTTATTTGTTACTGAAGGAAAGATGGCAACAACCTTTGAGGATTTGGAGCTTTATTTTACTTAATGTTAGGAAATTCTAGGAAACTGTCCTCCCTCTCTACTTACATCTACTGTTGCAGTGTATTTACTTGAACAAAAATTCAGTTTATAAACTCTGCCGAGGAAATAAAAGCAACTTTACATTGGCGGTGGCATTACTTTTAACATGAGATTTTCTGAAAAACATTGTGCAACACATTATTACTTGAGATCCTCTTCCTGTATTATTAAGTAACTAATCCAAACAAAATACACCAAATCCCCTACAGATTTATGGGAAAATTTCTGGCCAATGGACATCTCAACATTTTTCTTTCAAATGCTGATTTTTTTCTTTATTTCATGGTTCATTGTCCAAGAAATAATTGTTAACTGTTTCTTTTAGTTGAAGAAATATTAGAAATTGAAACCAATTCCCAAGTAACAAACCCCATAGCTGTGGGTCTTCATGGTTTCTCCATGCAGATCATCTCTATGTGTTTCAACTCCAAGTTTCATAAAAACAATAACAACTACAGCAACAACTGTGGTCCATCTCATTCACTGTTGTCTTGCCAGGCTCTTGCCCCATGCCTGGCTGACTAAATAGCTGTGGAAGAAATTAGGTAAAGCTACACTTTAGAACAAAATTATTGACCTACCGTGAAAAAAAGTGTGGGGGGGTATTTTTATTATGAAATCCCCCTTGTAGGCATGAGGAATTTTTTTCAAACTGAACTTTGAGAAAAGGATAACTATGTCCTAACTGCTGTGTGATTTTTATTTTGTTATTTTTAGTTTTAATTTTTACTTTATTTTGCTTTACAATACTGTATTGGTTTTGCCATACATTGACATGAATCCACCATGGGTGTAACATGAGTTCCCAATCCTGAACTCCCTCCCACCCCCCACCCCATATCATCTCTCTGGATCTTCCCCGTGCACCAGCCCCAAGCATCCTGTATCCTGCATCGATCATAGACTGGTGATTCATTTCTTACATGATAGTATACATGTTTCAATGCCATTCTCCCAAATTATCCCACCTTCTCCCTCTCCCACAGAATCCAAAAGTCCATTCTATACATCTGTGTCTCTTTTGCTGTCTCACATACAGGGTTATCATTACCATCTTTCTAAATTCCATATATATGTGTTAGTATACTGTATTGGTGTTTTTCTTTCTGGCTTACTTCACTCTGTATAATAAGCTCCAGTTTCATCCACCTCATTAGAACTGATTCAAATGTATTCTTTTTAATATCTGAGTAATGAAAGGGAAATTAACAATAACACAATAATAGTGGGAGACTTTAATATCCGACTCACACCTATGGACAGATGAACTAAACAGAATATTAACAAAGAAATGCAAACTTTAAATGATACAGTAGACCAGTTAGACCTAATTGATATCTATAGGACATTTCACCCCAAACAATGAATTTCACCTTTTTCTCAAGTGCTCACGGAACCTTCTCCAGGATAGATCACATCCTGGGCCATAAATCTAGCCTTGGTAAATTCAAAAAAATTGAAATCATTGCAAGCATCTTTTCTGACTCCTAATGCATTGAGATTAGATCTCAATTAGAGGAGAAAAACTATTAAAAATTCCAACATATGGAGGCTGAACAACATGCTTCTGAATAACCAACAAATCACAGAAGAAATCAAAAAGAAATCAAAATATGCATAGAAATGAATGAAAATGACAACACAACAACCCAAATCCTGTGGGACACTATAAAGCAGTGCTAAGAGGAAAGTTCATAGCAATACAGGCATACCTCAAGAAACAAGAAAAAGTCAAATAACCTAACTCTACACCTAAAGCAACTAGAAAAGGAAGAAATGGAGAACCTCAGAGTTAGTAGAAAGAAAGAAATCTTAAAAATTAGGGCAGAAATAAATGCAAAAGAAACAAAAGAGACTATAGCAAAAATCAACAAAACCAAAAGCTGGTTCTTTGAAAGGATAAATAAAATTGACAAACCATTAGCCAGACTCATCAAGAAACAAAGGAGAAAAATCAAATCAGTAAAATTAGAAATAAAAATGGAGAGATCACAATAGCTGTGTGACTTTTAATTCCTTAAACTTTCAGGACAATTCTTATACTTGTTTAATTAGTGACTTCAAAGTTTTCTGAAAATGGAAAATCCCAGACACATATTGAATTTTTTAACTTTAAGTAAGGAAAACTGTTTGTGTATTCAGACACTTGGTGAGTACTGGAGGTGGGGGTGGGGGTTGGGATCAGTACTGAACAAGACCCTAAGGGTTTGCATTTTAGCAGTGGATAGAGATACTAACCACTTAACTACATAATCATTAGCTTAATTATCGATGCAATGGCTGAACAGAGGACAGTGTACATATTGTAAGAGGACCTGAGCTAGTGTGGGAGTCAGAGAGGACTTTCTTAACTAAATAATATTTAAGCTGGATTGTACAAGATAAGTAAGAATTCATGAATAGGCAAGGGTTTCTTGAGAATACAGGATGGGAGATAGTGAAGGGAGAGGAAAAAAAAATGGTCCAGGGCAGAAAGGAGTAGAGAAATATCTGAGTAGAAATGGAATATAGTGTATTCAGAATGACAGAAGATCATGTGACTTGAATTCAGAAAGCCTATTGATGGTTTACTATGACACTAATATGAAGAAGGAAATGGCAACCCACTCCAGTGTTCTTGCCTGGAGAATCTCAGGGACGGGGAAGCCTGGTGGGCTGCCATTTATGGGGTCGCACAGAGGCGGACACGACTGAAGCGACTTAGCAGCAGCAGCAGCAGCGTGACACTAATAAGGGGTAAAGCAATCTGAGTACATTTACTTTCTTAAAAGATTATTTTGGTTCCTGTTCTAGGGCAAGATGGTATAGAATAATTTCTCCTGTGCTCCTCTGTAAATAAAACAAAACACCAAGGAAAAAGTCCATTAGACCATGATGAAGGAACTCTAAAAGTAAGCTGAAAGAATGTCAACAGCGCTGGCTAGGGAGGAGGAATAGACCTTGAGGACACAAGGACTGGCTATGTGTTGAAATTGCCTAGGTTTTGTTTTTATCTCCCATATGCTCCTGAGACCGGACACAGGAGCAATCTAAAGCCCAGAACCACTGCAGGCATAAGCCAAACAAACACAATCCAAAAGAAAATCTTGTCCTTTCTGGCCAACAACCAGGGAAAGGAAAGCACAGCAGACACAGTGAAGAGTCATGGCCCTTGTTCCACAATTTGGACCTGGCACTGGTCTGATCCACTGGAACCAAGAGCAGGAAGCCCCCAACCACCCCCTCCTCACTGCACACCCAGCTTCCAGGGGCAGTCCTGTCCTTGGCAGGAGCAGCATCCACAGCGGCCTTTGTCTCCCTGCCCTCCACTCAGGCTCAAAGGAGGGCCAGGCCCCATGGCTTCTGCTCTCCTATCAATGGTGCCCCACTCCAGCACTCTTGCCTGGAAAATCCCATGGACGGAGGAGTCTGGTAGGCTGCAGTCCATGGGGTTGCGAAGAGTCAGACATGACTGAGCAACTTCACTTTGATCCCCTTTCAGAAGCTGGCCCAGGGACACCAGACAACCCAGGGAAGTATCATCTGTACCTGGAGATGAAACCAGCAGGGCTGAGTTGAGTGGCTTAAACAACAGACATTTGTTTCTCATAGTACTGGAAGCTATAACTTCAAGATCAAGGGGCCAGCAGTGTTCTGTGAAGAACACAAGTGGTTCCTAGGGATTCGATAGAGGGGAGGGGATGGGTATGGTTTAAAGGGGTAACAAGAGGGAGTCTTATGATGGTGCCACTCAGTATTTTGATTGTGGTGGTGGTTACATGAAGCTGACACCTGTGTTAAAATTGTATAGAGCTACACACACACAAATGTGTGCAAAACTGGTGACATTTGAATTAATTCTATGGATTATACCAATGTCAATGTCTTGTTTTTGATATTGTACTATAGTCATGTAAGATGCTATGGTTGATGGAGGATAAGGAAAGGAGACACAGGACTTCTTTGTACATTTCTCCATAAACTCCTATGACTCTATCATAATTTCAAAACAAAAAGTTGGAAAAAAAAAAACCCACAATGCTTGATTTGTATGAGAAAGTTGGACCAAGGGCAAGAAAATGTAGGGGACAACCAGGTAAAGAATCATTCGCCTGCAATGCGGAAGACTTGGGTTTGACTCCTTGGTTGGCAAGATCCTCTGGAGAAGGGAAAGGCTACCCATTCCAGTTTCCTGGCCAGGAGAATTTCAAAGATTGTACAGTCTTAAAACTCAACATTCAGAAAAGTAAGATCATGGAATCTTGTCCCATCACTTCATGGCAAATAGATGGGGAAACAACAGAAACAGTGACAGACTTTCTTTTCTTGGGCTCTGAAATCACTGCAGATGGTGGCTGCAGCCATGAAATTAAGACACTTGATCCTTGGAAGAAAAGCTATGGCCAACCTAGACAGCATATTAAAAAGCAGAGACATTGCCGACAAAAGTCTGTCTAGTCAAGGGTATGGTTTTTTCAGGGTTCACGTATGGATGTGAGAGTTGGACTATAAAGAAAGCTGGGTGCCAAAAAATTGATACTTTTGACCTGTGGTGTTGGAGAAGACTCTTGAGAGTCCCTTGGACAGCAAGGAGATCCAACCAGTCCATCCTAAAGGAAATCAGTCCCGAATATTCATTGAAGGACTGACGCTAAAGCTGAAACTCCAATACTTTGGCCACCTGATGCAAAGAACTGACTCACTGGAAAAGACCCTGATGCTTGGAAAGACTGAAGGCAGGAAGAGAAGGGGATGATAGAGGATGAGATGGTTGGATGGCATCATCGACTGGATGGACATCAGCTTGAGCGAGCTCTGAGAGTTGGTGATGGACAGGGAAGCCTGGCATGCTGCAGTCCGTGGAGCCACAAAGAGTCAGACGTGACTGAGTGACTGAACTGAACTGAACTGTACATTCCATGAGGTCGCAAAGAGTCAGACACGACTGAGAGACTTTCACTTTCAATATAATATCATTCAGATGTAATAATGATTTAGATATGAAGGCTATGGAGAAAGAAAAACAGAGGTTTCTGATTTGTAAGGCTTTTGGAAGGCACTGAGACAAGAAATAATAAGTAAAAACCCACTGAGAGTGGGTGAATATGACAAGTACTATTTGGAATGTTCATTTTGAAATACCTAGAAAGTATAGTGATGTAAATGTTATTGGTCGAATATATGAGTCAGGGCTCAGAAATTAAGGTTAAAATATATAAGCTTGAGTTGTCAGTGGAGAGGTGACTATGGGTATGGCTATCCTATATGTGCGTCTGCTCAGTCATCTCAGACATGTCTGACTCTTTGCGATCCCATGGACTGTAGCCTGCCAGGCTCCTTTGTCCATGGGATTCTCCAGGCAAAAATACTGGAGTAGGTTACCACACCCTTCTCCAGGGGAGCTCCCTGACCTGGAGACTGCACCCACAACTTTTGCATAGCAGGCAGGTTTTTTACCCTCTGAACCACCTGGAAGACCATGGTTTCCAGTCCTAGGAAGCCCATGGTTATCCTAAGGAAAGGAAAGCATGGAGTGACAGGTGAAGATGGAGGACAGAACTTGAGGAAACTACATTGTTTCGTGTTCAGGAAGTAAGAAAAGAAGGATGAAATTGTAAAAGAAGCAAGGAAAGAAAGGTCAGTAGATGTCAGAATATATGAAGTTAAGTCAGATTGAACTCAGCAAATGTACCATCTTCGATGGTTGCTGCTGCTGCTGCTGCTGCTGCTAAGTCGCCTCGGTCGTGTCTGACTGTGCGACCCCATAGATGGAAGCAATATTGATCAGATCAGGTAGAATTTGAGGAGGATTAAGGAGGTCTTCCCTGGTGGCTCAGTTTATAAAGAATCTGCCTGCAAGCCAGGAGACATGGGTTCAATCCCGAGTCTGGAAGATCCCCTGGAGAAGGGAATGGCTACCCACTCCTGTATTCTTGTCCAAAGAATTCCATGAACAGAGGAGCCTGATGGGCAACAGTCCTTGGGATCACAGAGAGTTGGGCATGACTGAGCAAGTAAAATTTTACTTTCACTTTGGGGTTTCGCAGGTGACACTAGTGGTAAAGAACCGTCCTGTCAATGCAAGAGACAGAGGAGCCTGAGAGCTACAGTCCATGGGGTCACAAAGAGTTGGACATGACTGAGCGACTTAGCACACATGCTGGGAGAAGATGGAAAATATATCCTTAGTTGGAAAGGAAGTGCCCATTCTCTTCTATTCTACTATGAGGCATTTAGAGAAGAGGCTTTTCATGACTCAAAGTGGTTGTCCTGTGTTTTATTACACCCAGAAGAATGCTGCAACTAGACAGGGGAATGTCTGTGCTGCATCCCGAGGTTAGTTTGAACGTTTTAAGTAGCACTGCACTGACTCTTTATTGTTTTCCAAGTGCTCCAATAGATCCCTGCTTAAGAAAAACAAAAGAAAACAGAACCTTATTTGGCTATAGCTCTTTTTTTTTTTTGAAAGTCCCAAGTATTCTTCGGACTTTATAAAAAGATAAATACATAAAAACTCATGTATAGAAATATGCTCATAAATATATGCTAGCTCTGCAAAGAACTTAAAATATACCAGAACACAAGTAATATTAAAAATATTAATCAGCTTTCTCATTAACTCTGTTATACAGGCATCCCCATCACTATCATCATCATCATCATCATAGCTTACAAGTCTTGAGTATTTATTCCCATTTCCCAGGGGGCCTCCCAGGTCATTCAGTGGATAAAGAATCTGCCTGCCAGTGTGGGATATGCAGGAGACAAGGGTTTGCTCTCTGGGTTGGGGAGATAGCAACCCAATCCAGTATTATTGCCTGGGAAATCCCATGGCCAGAGGAGCCTGGCAGGCTACAGTCTACATAGCCTCAGAGTCGGACAAGAGAGCATGCACACACACATTTTTCAGGTACTACTGTAACTTATTTATAAAACATTTGATTCACTCATCAAATGCCTTTTAGGTAGTGTAAACCTTTTCATTTCTATTTTACAGATGATGAAATGAAGACTTAGTGATTTGAAGTAACTTGCTTGTGCTCCCAGAACTGGTTAACTGGCACAATAAGGATCAGAATTCACATGCCTGAGTTCTTAACCATTATACAATACTGTCTTTCCAAACATAAGTAAAGAGTGATTTACTTCACATTATTACCATTTTGAAGAAAAGATAATCACATGAAATAAGTGTACAGAGATAGGGCACATCTCTAGGCTGCTGATATACACCTCTTTTTCAGAGAACATAAACATTACAATATGAAATTCAAAGGCTACAGGAATGAAACGTGGAAATAAAGCTCACGCGGTGTGACTAAAAACAGAGATGTGTTGTAGAGCATACGGTCTGGAACTAGAGTTCTCATCTTCCACCTGGAGAAAGGGAGAGCCAAGGGCCAGAATGGCAGCCAAGTCAGAATCAGGCTCAGCAGAGTGAAACCCTTTACAGATCTGTGTGGACCACACAAAGAGAACTGAGAACTTGCATAGACCGGTTTCTCTGTCTCTCTCTCTTCCTTTTTAAGATAGCATTGCCCTTCATACCACTGCAAAGTGATCATCTCCATCTCAAGTGTAATAAATCAAGTCCATAGCTAAATGGCACCTTTAGAGTAAGCAAGCCTGAATTTGTTTACATAGAGAAGTTCTACCTATTTAGAATCACATAAGCAGAAACTTTCCCCATCCTCACTGTGACCACCCAGGAAAAAAAATCAATTTTGACCTCTTGAGAAGGGTTTTCTTAAATTTTGCTATTTATTGCAGATAACATCTTTGAATTTTTTAATTGCTACAAATCATATCTCATTTCCCTCATTATATATCATTACAGCAAATCATATTTTGACCTAAGCAATCAATAACTAATGTTTTATGTGCTGTGCTATGCTAAGTCACTTACGTTGTGTACAACACTATGCAACCCTGTGAACGTAGCCCACAAGGCTCCTCTGTCTATGGAACTCTCCAGGCAAGAATACTGGAGTAGGTTGCCAGGCCCCTCCTCCAGGGGATCTTCCCAAAGCAGGGATCGAACCCACCTCTTTTGTCTTCTGCATTGGCAGGCGGATTTTCTACTACTCACACCAACTTGCAAACAGAAAAACAGAAGCTGATTTAATTATTCATAATAGAAGGTATTTAATACTGGAGATTGGTTACCCAGGTAATTGTCTGAGGTCACCAAATATTCTTAGGCTACACTTTCAATTCGAGAAGATAATATTACGTGACTTCCAAAGCCAGCGTCACTCTGTGGAATCTGGAACCCAGTGAACTTGATCAAAAGATGCTGGAGTCACTGAGCTAGATAGCAAAATACTGCATAGGAGAAATAGGACGGAAAGGAGTATCCTGATTTTTTCCTTTGTTCATCTTCAAATATCTGCAGGTGCCTCCTCTTGGCCACTCGCAATGAGAAGCTTGCTGTCATGGGAGCCAGGGAATTGCAGCTTGAGGGGTCAGCTTTCCTGTGATACAGAAGAAAGCTAGAGAAGGAAGCAACTGAGGGCAAACAGATAAGGATAAGCCAAGTCATGGGAGCAAGCACTATATTCAGCCAACCATATTGTTTAATGTCATGATGAAAGTGAAAATGAAGTAGTTCAGTTGTGTCTGACTCTTTGTGACCCTGTAGGCCGTCAGGCTCCTCCATTCATGGGATTTTCCAGGCAAGAATACTGGACTGTGTTGCCATTTTCTTCTCCAGGGGAGCTTTCCGAACCAGGTAGCAAACTCAGGTCTTCCACACTGCAGGCAGACTCTACCCTCTGAGCCACAAGGGAATCTCCTCCATGTCATGATATATGTGATCAAAAATTAAGCCACAGAATTCAAAAGTATTGGGTTGACCAAAAGTTCCTTTGGGTTTCTCTGTAATGTATGGAGAAATTGAACAAACTTTTGGCAAAATCCCATACGTGCTTGAGAAGATTAAAAAAAAAAAGCCAGATCAGTATTTTATCCAAGAGTTCTGAATAACTTTAGTGATTCTAAGATTAGAACTTGAGAATACAACAAATAAGAAAGAATAAATAGTAAAGAGCAAATAATAAAGAAGAAACTAGACAGAGAATTTTCCTATTTTGCAGGTAGTAAAGCCTTCATGGGGTGTTTATTTTGATACACTCTTATTTAAATCATACATTACCCTGGAGGTGATTTCAGACTCAACATTCAATTTATTGATCATTAGGTGCATGCTCAAAGATGATCTGTGTCTAAATTGCATCTGTGGCTTGCATTTACAAAGAGACAGTGAGTAGGAGAGGAAGAAAGTTCTGACAACTGACAGCGTGGTCCTGCTCTGCCTTCTCTACATTATTCAGAAGATAAAGCTAACAGCACTGCATTTCTCTTATTCTACACTTTCCTGCACAGCTGTATGACTTCTCTTTTTGGTCTGTCTTCAATGTTTATTATAATGATTCTAGCCCTAGAATTATTTTTTGATACTCAGTGCATATTTTTTTGATGAATAAGTCATTTTGCTAAAATAGAAACTTTGTGCTATATAATTTTTTACTTATCAATATATTTTCAGTGCAGGAGACACAGGTTCAATTCCTGGGTCGGGAAGATCCTCTGGAGAAGGAAATGGCAACCCACTCCAGTATTCCCACCTGGAGAATCCCATGGACAGGGATACATGGCAGGCTACAGTCTACCAGGATTGCAAGAGTTAGACATGACTTAGTGACTAAACCACCACCATCATATTTTGGATATCCTGCCATGACACTTTTAAACAGATAAAGATACAGACATGTATATGCATAACTATACAAAAGTACATATGTGTAAATACATGCCATAACCATTTTTAATGACTGCACAGTTTTCCATTGTATAGATGTGCTGTCATTTCATGAAATCATTGTTAACTTTTGGTTGTAATTTTTTGAAATTTCTGTAACAATGTAATAAGTATCTCTAATCTTGTATGTTTCCTCACTTAAATTATTGCTAAGAATAAATTCCCAGAGCTGCAACTGCTAAGTCAAAGGGGTTTTATTAGTCAGTTTAGTCTATATATTTTTCCTATAGTAACAAACAACCTAAAAGATGTCAGCAGCTTATAACAATTTTATCTCTTTTTCTCACAGACAGCTGCTGCTGCTGCTGCTAAGTCGCTTCAGTCGTGTCTGACTCTGTGCAACCCCATAGACGGCAGCCCACCAGGCTCCTCTGTCCCTGGGATTCTCCAGGCAAGAATACTGGAGTGGGTTGCCATTTCCTTCTCCAATGCATGCATGCATGCTAAGTCGCTTCAGTTGTATCCGACTCTGTGCACCCCCATGGACAGCAGCCCACCAGGCTCCTCTGTCCACAGGATTCTCTAGACAAGAATACTGGAGTGGACTACCATTTCCTTCTCCCTCTCACAGACAGAGGAGAGCCTATATCTGGGACTTCTGGGAGAAAAGAGATCAGTAACTACAATCTGATTTGGAAAACTTCTGTTCAGAAATCTTCCATATTAATATTACTCACAATTCACTATCCAGAGCCTGTGCCAGCATGAATTCAAAAGGACAAAAAAGCAAAATCCCCCTACAGAGAAGAGCTCTACAATAAAATTCTTTTAGGGTAGAGAAGCAAGTATTTTGAACAATAATATATCAGAGTTGCCCATAACAATATCCACTGCTATGATAGCTACTATTGTAAAAAGGGCATGAGTAAATGTTGTCCTAGACTGAAAACAATGATTCTGAAAGAGAAAGAATATAAAATGTTCTAATCAATTCCTAGCAGGTAATTTAAAGCCATATTATGAAGAAGTAATATGGATGAAAGATCTTGTAGCTACAAATAACACAGGATAATCATGTCCATTTCCACTTGGAAAAACAAATGCTCACCAAAATATGACCACCACATATTTTCAACCCCCACCATTGGATGACCACAAGCCATAGTCACTGGCTTCTGGTCCAGATTTGTTCAGAAGAGCTTTGATTGTGTGCAGTGAAACTGAACCATAAATGAGAGGCTTTGTAGCAAATAAACCAAGCAACTTAATGATATGCTTGGATTTACAGCTTCAAGTCAGGCTTCCCAGGTGGCTCCGTGGTAAAGAGTCTGCCTGCAACATGGGAGACACTGGTTTGATCCCAGGTTCAAGAAGATAACCTGGAAAAGGAAATGGCAATCCACTCCATCATTCTTGCCTGGGAAGTTTCATGGACAGAGAAGCCTGGCAGGCTACAGTCCATGGGGTCGCAAGAATCAGACACAACTTAGCAACTATACAGCAACATAACTTCAAGTCATGTTTTTTCTCTTGAAATGATATGGACATAGTATCAGAGTAAACTAGGTAAGGAAAATAACTGACAGTTGATAGCCACACCTAAATAAAAGTAGAAACATCTGACCAGTAGAAGATAGGTTTAGAGCTAACCACTCTGGGGAAAGAAATTTTCCTATTTACATTTCAAAGGCAAATAGAGATGCACAGAGAAAGCAAGAGTGAAAATAGAGATGTGGGGGGTTTAGACATATGTTAACAACTTGGTTGTTAATTCATTATTGCCCCACTTGTAGCTGACAACAGGAGGAAGCATAAGTTCTGTTCAACAGGAGACTACATATTTTCACATTAAAATAACCACAAGGACGGTTCTCTTCAAGTCTGTGAAGCTTTATGCTTATCCAAGAACAGGTATGTGGATGACAGACTCAGGGACATCCTTTTGATTGACTGGCTGAGTTTTGCTTATAAAGCATATCTGAATCTTATACTCTGAGGACAGATTAACACACAGCTCCCAAATCATTCTCTAGGCACCCACTTCCAAGTATACTGCTTCCTACATATCGGAGGTTATAGAAACCTAATTTTTCAATCCTTATCCCCTATGGGTTCCAACTACAAAAGGACACACTCAAGGATCTAAGTGAGGATTGTCTTAGTATCAACTGTCTAAAGCTGTGGCAGGAACCATACTTTCTTACAATGCTAATGTGGAAAATAGAGTAGGAGTTCTATTTTCTACCCCAAATACAACTAACACCCCAGCTGCTGTCAAAGAAGCCTGAGTTCTGTACAGAAGGATTTAGATCGGGAAGGCATCTAAATATGCCAGTGTGGTTTCTGTTTGATTATTGGAAGTAGAAGAAAAGAGCAGATGCTGTTCGAGAACAAGCTGGGTGTGTGTGTGTGTGTGTGTGTGTGTGTGTGTGTGTGTGACAGAGAGAGAAAGAGAGTTGGGAGAGAGAGGGGTGAGGAGTGAGAGAAAGAGAAGATAGAAAGGAAACTGCTGATAATAAGAAAGGTAGGAAAAGCTTTCCATTTCTGATTATGAGGGTGAAGAGGAAGTTTAGAAGTTTACCCAGTATGGTTCTTCACGAGATTAGAGAGAGTTTCCTTGTGGACATAAGGGAACGGTATTTTCCAAGGTAAAAGTTTCAATATCTAGAACCACTTTATTCTTAAAAGAGGGAAGATGGTCTAGAAAAATATTCATTGAGAACTTAGTAGTCTCACTTGTGGAAGAGTTGCTTATATCACAGTAATACATATGAATGGTACCAGATCACACTTTCATTTCTGTATCTAGAGCCAAAGAGAGCTGTTTTCACAAACGTAGGAAATTAGAATTCCAGCCAGCCCTCCCTTCCAGACCACATTAAGCAGGGTGTTGAAAGCTCTTTGAGAGAAACAGAGACTAGAAAATCTAAAAATATAATTTGAAGAAGGGAGTACTAACTGAGTTATTTACTTCTTCCAAGCATGAGTAAAGTTTGTGAGGTAAAAGCAACACCCTTAATGATTCCTTAATGATTAACCACACTGCACAGATGTTAGTTCTCTGACATTTTTATTAAGATCCACAAACTATTGTTACCCTGAACATAACCACATTGGACAGAAACAGCTGAGAAAACAAAAAACCTCCATCATAGTACCATCCAAATGGATGCTTCCAATGTGCAAGCTGTCACTAGAGGCTGGAATGTGTTAGGCATGGTGGACTGCCACTGAACGTATCCTTCCTAAATGCATCTTTGGGCCAGTCTTGAGCAAAACCATAGTGACAGTTAAAAGTCGCTGGCTTCCTGATGGCTCAGTGGTAAAGAATTCACCCAAAATGCAGTAGATACAAGAGATACGAGTTCGAGCCTTGGTTCAGGAAGATACCCTGGAGGAGGAAATGGCAACCCACTCCACTATTCTTGCCTGAAAAGTTCCATGGACAAAGGAGTCTGGTGGGCTATAGTCCAAAGTGCTGCAAAGGGTCCAACATGACTGAGCACCCAAGCAACACCACTGAGCCTTTTTCCTTTGGTTACTTACAATCTACTCTTAGTGGCATTATTGGTCCATTTGGAGTTATACTGGGAAATTTCTTCGTAGCAAATCCACACCTTTTATTTCATCATCTGATACTTGCTAAAACTATTAAACAACCAGTGCAATTTGACATGAATTTATCGAATGTTACTAAATACCTGCGGCAGCACAAGAGCACGGTGGCTGCAACGGTGTAGGAGCGCTGCCGAGAGGAGCTACCCCACGTCCAGGGTCAGGGGAGGTGGCCGAGAGGAGCTACCCCACAGCCAAGGTGAGGAGCGGTGGCTGCGCTTTGCTGGAGTGGCTGTGAAGATAAGAGAAACCCAAGCAAGACAGTAGGCGCTGAGAGAGGGCGTCAGAAGGCAGACAGACTGAACCACAATCACAGACAACAGGCCAGTCTGATCACGTGGACCACAGCCTTGTCTAACTCAATGAAACTAAACCATGCCGTGAGGGGCCACCCAAGATGGGCAGGTCATGGTGGAGAGGTCTGACAGAATGTGGTCCAATGGAGAAGGGAATGGCAAACCACTTCACTATTCTTGCCTTGAGAACCTCATGAACAGTATGAAAAGGCAAAAGATAGGACACTGAAAGAAGAACTCCCCAGGTTGGTGGGTGCCCAGTACGCTACTGGAGATCAGTGGAGAAATAACCCCAGAAATAATGAAGGGATGGAGCCAAAGCAAAGGTGGTATAAGCAAGGCTCGATGCTGTAAAGAGCCTTGCATAGGAACCTGGATTGTTAGGTCCACGAATCAATGCAAATTGGAAGTGGTCAAACAGGAGATGGCAAGAGTGAACATCAACATTCTAGGAATGAGCGAACTAAGATGGACTGGAATGGGTGAATTGAACTAGAATGACCATTATATCTACTACTGTGGGCAGGAATCCCTTAGAAGAAATGGAGTAGCCATCATAGTCAATAAAAGAGCCCAAAATGAAGTACTTAGATCCAGTCTCAAAACTACAGAATGATCTCTGTTCATTTCCAAGGCAAACCATTCAATATCACGGTAATCCAAATCTATGCCCCTACAAGTAACACTGAAGAAGCTGAAGTTGAACAGTTCTATGAAGACCTACAAGACCTTCTAGAACTAACACCCAAGAAGATGCCACTTTCATTATAGGGGACTGGAATGCAAAAGTAGGAAGTCAAGAAACATGTGGAGTAACAGGCAAATTTGGCCTTGGAAGACGGAATGAAGCAGGGAAAAACTAATAGAGTTTTGCCAAGAAAATGCACTGGTCATGGCAAACACCTTCTTCCAACAACACAAGAGAAGACTCTACACATGGACATCACCAGATGGTCAACACCGAAATCCAATTGATTATATTCTTTTCTGTCAAAGATGGAAAAGCTCTATACAATCGGCAAAAACAAGACCAGGAGCTGACTGTGGTTCAGATCATGAACTCCTTATTGCCAAATTCAGACTGAAATTGAAGAAATGGTAGGGACCTAACAGATGCAGAAGATATTAAGAAGAGGTGGCAGAAATACACAGAAGAACTGTACAAAAAGATATTCACGACCCAGATAATCACGAAGGTGTGCACTCGTCTGTTTAGTCAAGGCTATGGTTTTTCCAGTGATCATGTATGGATGTCAGAGTTGGACTATAAAGAAAGCTGAGTGCCGAAGAATTGATGCTTTTGAACTGTAGTGATGGAGAAAACTCTAGAGAGTCCCTTGGACTGCAAGGAGATCCAACCAGTCCATCCTAAAGGAGATCAGTCCTGCGTGTTCATTTGAAGAACTGATGTTGAAGCTGAAACTCCAATACTTTGGCCACCTGATGCAAAGAGATGACTCATTTGAAAAGACCCTGATGCTGGAAAAGAGGGCAGGAGGAGAAGGGGACGACAGAGGATGAGATTGTTGGATCGTATCACTGACTCAATGGACATGGGTTTGGGTGTACTCCGGGAGTTGGTGATGGACAGGGAGGCCTGGTATGCAGTGGTTCATGGGGTTGCAAAGAGTCAGACATGACTGAGGCAATCTGAGTATGTCTGTCAGTGTGACACACTTATTATGGTGTGTCAATCTTTTGGTAATTAGAAAGAGCTATAAAGAATATTCTTGCAGAAGAGATCTCTCATGATATCATTTACTTAAAGAAAATCTGGCTATTATTTAGGCAGATTTATCAACATTGTGAAAATGAGAATTGAAGAGACGGGTTTTTAGATACCAAGTAATACCACCCTTATATGTTCTCACAAAAGTTGTAGAACAAGTTATTAATATATGGAAATCCATGTGTTAATACAAAATATATAGGAATTTCCCTATCATTGGTAAATCTGTTGGGTACTTTGTTGTTGTTTAGTCATTAAGTCATATCTGACTCTTTTACTTTATGAAAGAATAGTTTCTCACCATTGCCAATAATCAATTTTCATGTACAAGTTAAAGGGAGATTCAGAGTGGTTTTTCTAACAGGATGTCACTCCTCCAAACTCTTGCTTGTCTTAGAGCAAACCCATATAATCCAAGTAGCAAGAGAAACTTCACATACCATAACATCTAAAAGGCAAGCATCAGGAAAGACAAAGCCACATGGAAAAGTTTGAGTATACCTAGAAGACAATAACTGAACACTACTTAGAAAAGGAGAATGCTCAGTTTCTAAAATTCCATTATAGGATATTCTTTCAAATAACCAATGTAGTATATGCAGTGTTTGATAACTGAGCTCTGGAATCAGACTGCCATAATTTAAATCTAAGCTCCACCTCTTACTACATGTATACTCTTAAACTCGTATTTTCTTTAGGTTCACTTTTCTCTAAAATAAGAACCTATATCGAACTAAAAGAGTGGCAGTATAGGTTAAAATAGTGAATCCATAGCCTAGCTAAAGAAGCATAATAAAATAGACATTGAATGAAATGATGACATAAATATCTTCTTGTCTAGATTACTGGCTGCTCAATGGAAGAAATCATACCTTACTTATTTTTGCATCCCAGGACCAAACATTGTCTAAAGAGCACAGCTAATGTTCCATGTTATTGTTGTTCACTCACTAAGTCCTGTCCAACTCTTTGTGACCTCATGGACTACAGCACGCCAGGCTTCCCGTCCTTCACTATCTCTCAGATAGTGCAGGTTTGCTCAAACTCACTTCCACTGAGTCAGTGATGCTATCTAACCATCTCAACCTCTGCCACCCTTTCTTTGCCTCTTGCCTTTTAATCTTTCCCAGCATCAGGGTCTTTTCAAATGAGTTGGAGGCCAAAGTATTGGAGCTCTTCACATCAGGTGGCCAAAGTATTGGAGCTCTAGCTTCAGCATCAGTCCTTCCAATGAATATTCAGGGTTGATTTCCTTTAAGATTGACTGGTTTGAGCTCCTTGCAGTCCAAGGGACTCTCAAGAGTCTTTTCCAGCACTACAATGCAAAAATATCAGTCCTTCGGTGCTCAGCCTTCTTTATGGTCCAACTCTCACATTCATACATGACTACTGGAAAAACCATAGTCTTGATTATATGGAACTTTGTCATTAAAGTTATGTCTCTGCTTTTTAATATGTTATCTAGGTTTGTCATAGCTTTCCTTTGAAGGAGCAAGTGTCTTTTAATTTCATGGCTGCAGTCACTGTCAGCAGTGATTTTGGAGCTCAAGAAAATAAAATCTGTTACTTTTTTGATGCTGTATACCTGTTTTTTTAAGATGAATGGATGATGTATTAACATAATTATATACAATATAAGTGACAAAATACTATGAATTCAGTGAAAATATAAAGAAACTCAACTTTATTTCTTTCCATATTATTTAACATCCTAGATTTAATCCAAGTTTTTACTTTTTATGAAATATGGTTAATTTGATTTATACAGAAATTTGAAGAGAAATATAGTCATGCAAACTCTCTGGGTAGGACATCTGACCATAAGAGTGACTGCAGTGGGCTGAAAAAAGAATGTCTTCTTAAAAATATATTTACTTTCTGATCTCTGAAATCTATGAATATTATGTGACAAAAAGTGAAGGTTACCTTAAATGGTAAATAATGTGATTACATCAAAGTTCTTGAGATAAGAAACTTATTCTCGATTAAAGGTGAATCCTAAATGTCAGCACAATTATCCTTATAAGAGAGACACAGCGTGCTGTGTGCTTGCTCAGTTGCATCTGACTCTGTGACCCTCTGTAGCCCACCAGGCTCCTCTGTCCATAGGATTCTACAAGAAAAATACTGGAGTGAGTTGCCATCCCCTCCTCTAGCGGATCTTCCCAACCCAGGGATCAACCTGTATTGCAGGCAGGTTCTTCACCTACTGAGACACCAGGGAAGCCCAAAAAGGTACAGAGTAGAGTTAAATATGAACACAAGAGAGGCAACAAGAGGATGAAGGGCTGGAGTGATACAACCACAAAGCAAAAACTGCAAAGCATCTCCTGGGAGCTAAAGGAAGCAGGACTGGGTTATTTTTCAAGGACTCTGTGGAGAGTATGGCCTGACAGCATCCCAATTTCAGAATTCTGGCTTTCAGAACTGAGAAAACTGGTCTCTATTGTTTTAGGCCACCAAGATTGTGGTAATTTGTTACCCAGCCCTGGCAAACCAACACACATTCAAAGTCCATGGGCTCATGTTTGAAAGTACTTCCTCTATATCTGATACATGGATGAAGGGGATTCTCTAGGACTCAGGTGTTCCTAAAACACTGGCTAAGAGAAGAGAAGTTCTGGATATAGAGACTGTTTATAATTTATCCCCATCCTGTTCAGCTCTGGGGAAGACAGTATGGAGATTTGTCCATGGTGAACACACAGGGCTTGGGAATAATGGGAAGAAGAAAAACACAAATTTTTTAAGAATCTCAAAAATTCCCTTAGAACCCACCTGGGTAATTCAGGTTAAGTTTCCTACTTCAGAAGCATGGATAAAAAAATCTGGAGCTGACTTTCTTAGGCACTCATTCTTGTCACCTAACAAAATCACTGGTAGAGATTTTCCAAGTTACACACTTAATGAATTAGACTCTCTGGGAAATGGGACCTAGACCTTAGTGGTTCCCGAGGTAGGATCTGGGTAAAGAACAGAAACTATTCCTTTGATTGCAGAAAACAATTATCTTTATATATCCTTAGTGATAGAAAGTCAATTTTAAAAGGGATTTCCCTAGAGAAATAGGATGGAAAAGAACAAACTGTATCCCAAACATTTCAGTGACATGGCATCTACCTTTACTTGAAAACCAAGTACAGGCTCAGGTACAGAATATTCCATTAGTCAACTCAAACAAAGCTGTGTCTCATTAACTTCCCATTTTAGTCTTCCATTCTATAACCTTCTTTCTAACCAGACTATATAAGAGGTAATGGTCAATAGAGAAAGAAAAATAGAAGGGCTCTTAACTCATAACAAGAGCCTCTTAACTTTGACCAGACTGAATATAAACTTCACTTTCCTTTTATTCATGGTTACAAATGTAGCTTACTAAATTCTTTGGTTCATTTATCATATTCTATTTCAAATCAATAGATACACCATTGAGACATTTTTGGGGGATTTTTGGTATTAAACAAACTGACAAAATGTATCTTCTCTGTTCATCTCTAATGATGAATTGGATAATTTAACAAGTATCAGCAGTAAGTGAACTTCCAGATGTTCAAGCTGGATTTAGAAAAGGCAGAGGAACCAGAGATAAAATTGCCAACATCTGCTGGATCATTGAAAAAGCAAGAGAATTCCAGAAAAACATCTATTTCTGCTTTATTGACTATGCCAAAGCCTTTTACTGTGTGGGTCACAATCAGCTGTGGAAAATTCTGAAAGAGATGGGAATACCGGACCACCTGATCTGCCTCTTAAGAAACCTATATGCAGGTCAGGAAGCAACAGTTAGAACTGGACATGGAACAACAGACTGGTTCCAAATAGGAAAAGGAGTACGTCAAGGCTGTATATTGTCACCCTGCTTATTTAACTTATATGCAGGGTACATCATTAGAAATGTTGGGCTGGAAGAAGCACAAGCTGGAATCTAGATTGCCAGGAGAAATATCAATAACCTCAGATATGCAAATGACACCACCCTTATGGCAGAAAGTGAAGAGGAACTAAGCCTCTTGATGAAAGTGAAAGAGGAGAGTGAAAAAGTTGGCTTAAAGCCCAACATTCAGAAAACGAACATCATGGCATCTGGTGTCATCACGTCATGGGAAATAGGGAAGCAGAGGAAACAGTGTCAGACTTTACCTTTTTGGGCTCCAAAATTACTGCACATGGTGACTGCAGCCATGAAATTAGAAGACGCTTACTCCTTGGAAGAAAATTTATGACCAACCTAGATAGTATATTCAAAAGCAGAGACATTACTTTGCCACTAAGGTCCAGACGTCTAGTCAAGGCTATGGTTTTTCCTGTGGTCATGTATGGATGTGAGAGTTGGACTGTGAAGAAGGCTGAGCACCAAAGAATTGATGCATTTGAACTGTGGTGTTGGGAGAAGACTCTTGAGGGTCCCTTGGACTGCGAGGAGATCCAACCTCCATTTTGAAGGAGATCTGCCCTGGGATTTCTTTGGAAGGAATGATGCTAAAACTGAAACTCCAGTACTTTGGCCATCTCACATGAAGAGTTGGCTCATTGGAAAAGACTGATGCTGGGAGGGATTGGGGGCAGGAGGAGAAGGGGACGACAGAGGATGAGATGGCTAGATGGCATCACCAACTCAATGGATGTGAGTTTGAGTGAACTCCGGGAGATGGTGGTGAACAGGGAGGCCTGGCGTGCTGTGATTCATGGGGTCACAAAGAGTCGGACATGACTGAGCAACTGAACTGAACTGAACTGAACAAGTGTCTTGGGAATATTTTCATTTACTAAGCATCTGCCTTGTACATAGCAATCTTGCACCAAAGCTTGGACTGTGAAATCAAACAGAACTGGGTTCAAAGCTTGGCCCAAACATTGATGCTATATGACTTTGAGCTAGTTGCTAAAATATCTAAGCCTTGTTTTCTTTTCCATAAAATAAGATTATTAAATTTTCTTTATTAAAGTAATTATAGGTACAAAGCACGAAATGCATAGTAAGCACTCAGTGAGTCTAGGTTCTTTTTCTTGTGATGAGTTAAATGAACAGAAATCTAGGTGCTCTCCCAAGAGGTTAATGGTAAAAGCTGACAGTCACTGGAAGATAATTAGTTAAGTTCAGAGAAAATCTATCCAGCTAAAGATATTATTTTTCTTAGTGTCCAATACCAGCCTGTTACAAGAACTGAGGTCACAGGGTTACCCAGAATGCAAGCTGGATTAAGAATCAGACTCAATAAAACATAGAATTAATATTTAGTTCTGCTGCTTTCTTGGACACCCAACAAAACTCTCAAATGAGGCAGTGGCTTTTGAGCCTAACTAACTATTTGAGACATACAAACCAATTTTGTTTATAGAATGAATCATCTTCTGGGACTAGTTGATCTTTTAATGTGTAAGCATGAATCATAAAGTCATTCGTAACAACAGTGAAATCAAGACAAGATTAAAATCAAGAAATTCTCTCATATACATATAAAAGTCTTCTCTCTTAATAGCAGCAATCCTGAAAACCAACACTCCTAACTTGAAAATATCCATTTCCTTATTGTAGAGGAACATATTGCTATCCATCAGGTAGTAACATGAATACACCTTTCACTTTCCCTGGAAATCTTTCCCTACAACTTCCCTTTCCTTGTAAATATTTTCTTGGGATGATCTTCCTTGAACCGAAATCTCCCCTTGTATGTTAGTTAATGCAACAAAGTTACAAAGTACACAGTTCAAACTCCAGATGCGTGCTCTTCTCCAAACTATAAAAGAAGGGAGATACACTGTTGCAGAATTATGTATCAGTACTACTGTGCCATGGAGAATTTAGTTCTATGGGTGAATGTCCATTCTAATTTGCTGGAAATTGCAAAGATCAATGAAGAAGGCCAAGAAAGAAAGTGAACATGAACTAGGATTTTCAGAAAGAGTCCAGAGTTTTAGAGACAAACAAAAATCACAATGAGAAGGCATTTTATAACATGAAATAGGAAAGACTCTAATTATATCTTTTATTAATATAGTAACATAATAAGGATTGTTTGACAAAGCTACCTGGTAGGGTCCATATTAATTTTATATCTCTACAACATCTTTAGATTTATAAAAAAAAATTTGCTGTAGATGCAGAGACGTTAAGTAATCACAGCATCTCTTAGATTTTTATCAGAAGATTTTTATATATGGATAAGTATCAAATAAAAGATAAGCTATGTTATTCCATTACCTTCACCAGAGACAAATAAATCTGTTACAAGTAAATATGAGTAATTTTCATAATAAATAAGCAGACCAAAAGTCAATGTCTTTACAAATTGGACTTCAATGCCATGGCTCCCACACTTACCTCCTCGCCTCTCTGCCATCATCTCCTACTGTTCTCCTCCTCACTCATTCTGCTCACTTCACTCCATGTATGTTGGCTTCCTGGTTGCTGCTCAAACATTCAGAACACTCTACTACTTCCCAGTACTACAGAAATTCTGTTCCCTTCCCCTGGGCAACTTTCCCCCAGATATCTGTGTGCTTTGCTTCCTTACTTCCCTTAGATCTTGACCTCAATATTTTCTTCCTGATATCCTGATCACCCTATGCAAAACAACAATGTACCTTCTCAATATTTCCCATCCCTTCCTCCCTGCTCAATTCATCCCGTTGGCTTTTATTGTCCATAATCCAGTGACATCAGGAATTTTTTTATGTTGGTTTACTAATGTTTCCTTAATGTTCAAAATGATTTTGACACATATAAGTCATCAAAAATATCTGTTGGATAAAGCAGATTGCCCAGTTGCACTTCCAGGTTCAATTATATTCATAAAATATTTTAGCTACTCTTGTTCTAAACAACATGTGAGTACAGTGCTGAAACCCAAGGAGGTCTTCAAAGAATGCAGGACAGAGTCCGTGTCAGGCACTTGCAAACAGAGTGTGGGACTAAGAGCAAATTTCAGCAGTCAATGCTGTTGCAGCAGAGATGGGAGTTAGGTGGATCAGCCCAGAGCACCTGCAAGATGGCAGCCTGGGCACTGATGAGCACTGGATTCCTGTAGGATACTGGGTGGTGGAGGGCAGGCTGCACTCGAGTTTTGAAGACATGGGCTCTTTCTCTGATAAGATGCAAGTTTGGGAGACCATTGGGTACACTTTCCAAGTCTCAGTTTCCTCTGCTAAACATGGAAATCAACCAGATGAGTGATTTTAAAACTTTTTTAGAGTAATGAAAATAAAAAACAAAAATAAACAAATTGGACCTAATTAACATAAAAGCTTTTGCACATTAAAGGAAACCATAAACAAAACAAAAGACAGTCCCGGAATGCAGGAAAATATTTGCAAATGAAGCAGTGGACAAAGTATTAATCTCCAAAATATACAAACAGTTCATGTACTTCAATAATATATTTTAAAAACCCACCCAATCAAAAAAAGGGCAGAAGATCAAAATAGACATGTCTCCCAAAAGATACACAAATGGCCAAGAAGCACACGAAAAAATGCTCAACATCACTAATTACTAAAGAAATGCAAGTCAAAACTACAATGAGGTATCACCTCACACAGGTCAGAATGGTTACCTTCAAAAAGTCTACAAATAATAAATGCTAGAGAGGTGTGTAAAAAGGGGAGCCCTTTTGCACTGTTGTTGGGAATATAAATCGATACAGCCAATACAGAGAACACTATGGAAGTTCCTTAAAAAACTAAAAATAGAATTACCATATGATCCTGAAATCCCACTCCTGGGTGGATACCCTAAGAAAACATAGTGCAAAAGACACATGCACCCCAGTGTTCATTGTAGCATTATTTACAGTAAACAGGACATGGAAGCAACCTAAGTGTTCATCAGAGGAATGGATAAAGAGGTAGATGCAACTGAATATTAATCAGTCATAAAAAGGAATGAAACTGGGTTATTTATAGAGATGTGAATGGACCTAGAGTCTACCATACAGAGTGAAGTAAGCCAGAAAGAGAAAAACAAATATCATACATTAATGCATGTATGTGGAATCTAGAAAAATGGTACAGATGAACCTATTTGAAGGGCAGGAGTAGAAACCTAGACACAGAGAATGGACGTGTGGTGGGAAGAGGAGAGTGGGGTGAATTGGGAGATTAGGTTTTACATAAATATAATACCGTGTGTAAAACAGATAGCCACTGCGATTCTGCTGTATAGCACAAGGAGCTCAGCTTAGTGCTCTGTGATGACCTAGACGGGTGGGATGGGGGCAGGGAGGTCCACAACAGAGAGGAGATACACACACACACACACACACACACACACACACACACACACACACACACATACATACAGCTGATTAACTTTGTTTTTCAGCAGAAACTAACACATTGTAAAGCAATCATACTTCAATTTAAAAAATGACTTTTTTTTTAAAAAGGAAGGTAACTGGTATCCCTGCTCCCTGTGAAACGTACAGAAGGTATTGTTGAAAACAAAGAGAAAACACTGTTGAAAACAAAAGAAGTGTAGCTGTTTAGGGGATTGTGGTCATCAGCAATGACCTGATGCACTGACCTTCCCCCTTAGCTGCCTTTATTACAATGATCACTGAGGCACTTCCATACAGTCCCTGAGAACACAGGGCTTGGAAGTCACCTCAGGCCATATCATTTCAGTTGTCTTCTTCTAAAGAAAAGATGGTATTAATTGGGTGAGAAAAGAATATAAAGAATTGATTACAAAAGCAAGTTTAGGCAAAGGTCAGAAATGTCCTTTTCAAGAGACAGTTTGGGTCAGTTCAGTCCAGTCACTCAGCTGTGTCCAACTCTTTGTGACCCCAGGAATGCAGCATGCCAGACCTCCCTGTCCATCACCAACTCCCAGAGTTTATTCAAACTCATGTCCATTGAGTCGGTGATACCATCCAACCATCTTATCCTCTGCCGTCCCCTTCTCCTCCCACCGTCAATTTTTCCCAGCATCAGTGTCTTTTAAAAAAGTCAGCTCTTCACATCAGGTGACCAAAATATTGGAGTTTCAGCTTCAACATCAGTTCTTCCAATGAACACCCAGGACTTATCTCCTTTAGGATGGACTGGTTGGATCTCCCTTGCAGTCCAAGGGACTCTTAAGAGTCTTCTCCAACACCACAATTCCATCATCAATATGTAATTCTGCTAATGTCCCTTCTCAAAATATATTTTTATTAATATACAACACACAGATACCTGGATTATTTCCAGATTTATTAATATTAAATATATTTTGAAGTACAGAGCAATCAATTTTCATATGGCAGCTCACAAAATCCTCCCAAATTTGTTCTCTAGGTAACACAGACCATAAAGCTAAGAATGTCATACAGGGAAATGTTTTGACTTGCTTATCTAAGTCCAAAGCTTTGAAATCAAGCTATATGAAATCATTCTATATACATAATGCTACTTTAATTCTCGCAAGTTATTTAAATCAACAAACCTATCAGTATTTATCACACCATTTTAAATCACTTCTGAGTAATAAGTTCAGTTCAGTTCAGTTGCTCAGTAGTGTCCAACTCTTTGCAACCCCATGAATCGTAGCATGCCAGGCCTCCCTGTCCACCACCAACTCCTAAAGTTCACTCAAACTCATGTCCATTGAGTCGCTGATGCCATCCAGCCATCTCATCCTCTGTCGTCCCCTTCTCCTCCTGCCCCCAATCCCTCCCAGCATCAGAGTCTTTTCCAAGGAGTCAGTTCTTTGCATCAGGTGGCCAAAGTATTGGAGTTTCAGTTTTAGCATCAGTCCTTCCAATGAACACCAAGGACTAATCGCCTTTAGGATAAACTGGTTGGATCTCCTTGCAGTCCAAGGGACTCTCAAGAGTCTTCTCCAACACCACAGTTCAAAAGCATCAATTCTTCGGCACTCAGCCTTCTTCACAGTCCAACTCTCACATCCATACATGACCACAGGAAAAACCATAGCCTTAAAAAACAGAATAAATTTGTTGGCTAGGCAACCTAAAAACTACTTGAAAGTGAATGAATCCTCTGTTACATTCATTGTTGTAATCCTTCAATACCCAGTTTACCAATTGACTTGAAATTTGAAGGGACTGGTGATTTCCAGGAAGAGCTTCTAAGTAGCCTTGTAATGTGGCGTTTGCTCTGTCATTTCCCATATGCTAAGTCCTTGGCTTTATGATTCAGAACTCTGATTCTGTTAGTATAATGGGAGAGTTTCATCTCTTAAACACTGTCTTAGATGAACCAGGCTTACAAGAGATGAATGTACACAAATACGGCACTTAAGTATCAATCCACAGTAAGTACTTTAGCAATCATGGATCCAGACAGGTTAACATGACCAGCATATTCTTTCCTTCCAGGCAAAGTGGAAAATTCCAGGTGAGGTGAGGTGAGATGAGGTGAAGTCGTTCAGTTGTGTCCCACTCTTTGCGACCCCGTGGACTGTAACCTGCTAGGCTTCTCCATCCATGGGATTCTCCAGGCAAGAATACTGAAGTGGATTGCCATTTCCTTCCCCAGGGGATCTTCCCAACCCAGGTATTGAACCCAGGTCTCCTGCATTGGAGGCAGACGCTTTAACCTCTGAGCCACCAGGAAGCCCGGAAAATTGCATAGAAAGCTAAATTATAATCATAAGGTTGCTTTGAATGCATGGAAATCAGTTGTGACTTTTGAACATATAACATGTAAAGGTTACTCTATAAGGAGAGATTAAGTAGTTGTGTAAATTTATCCAGCCTTTTGGTGATAGAAACTTAAAGAGAGTTCATATCTGTTTATCTCCAAACTATGTCCTATTTTAATGAATGTGATTCTATATTTGATGTCATGAGAGATAAAAGAAAGTAATTTCCCCCAGAGAGATTATAAGCTCAGTGGGTGAAAGTGAAAGTGCTAGTTGCCCAGTGATGTCCAACTCTTTGTGACCCCTTAGGCTGTAGCCTGCCAGGCTCCTCTGTCCATAGAATTTTCCAGGCAAGAATACTTGAGTGGGTTGCCCTTTCCTTCTCCAGATCATCTTCCCAACCCTGGGATTGAATCCCAGTCTTCTGCATTGCAGGAAGATTCTTTCACCATCTGAGCTCCCAGGGAAGCCCAATCTCACTGGGTTATCAATGCTAATATTTTTATACTATCAGAAAATATTATTAATATAAAATAATACATAATTAACATCCAAGGTTCAGATGATAATGATGGTAAGAGAAAGTACAATGAAATCCAGAGGAGTCAAGGAAATGCTTAAAAAGAAGTCAGAACATATTTTGATGAGAATACTATAGGTAAAAATCCTGCCTAGAGATCTACCAAAACTCTTTACTTTCACTCATGTTTGAACTCACAGCCACTCATAAGAAGTCAGAGCAGGAATAAGTTTGGGAATGAAAACTCTTCTAGTGTAAATTTGTTTTTTTATAGTCTCATCTGTATATAGTAAACATTAGTAAAAATGCTATACTGAATACTGTGGTCTTCCCCAAAATACATGGCATCATGATTAATGAGTGGCAATTAACTTTAGTTGTCTGTATCCTTGTTTTCAATCACAAGTCCAGCTGGGGAGCAAAAGGCATGTGTAATTTTTCAGTATAGCAAAGTTATTAGAAAGTAAGATGTTCTCAGGGGCTTCCCTGATGGCTCAGCAGGCAAAGAATCTGCCTGCAGTGCAGGAGATGCAGGTTCAATCCCTGGGTGAGGAAGATCGCTTGGAGGAGGAAATGGCAACCCACTCGAGTATCCATGCCTGGGACATCCCATGGACAGAGGAACCTGCCAGGCTACAAACCAGCGGGTCGCAAAGAGCTGGACACGACTGAGCACAAGCACAGACAGAAGACATTAGCAACCTAGGAGACTGTGCCTTCCAGAGGTCCTTTGGCAACGCATCCAAAGACACCTTTTTAGTCTCTACTGGAGTAGCAGAATATGCCACTGGAAAATGGTAAGGTGAAGGTGAAGTCGTGTCTGACTCTCTGCAACTCCGAGGACTGTAGCCTACTAGGCTTCTCCGACCATGGGATTCTCCAGGCAAGAATACTGAAGTGGATTACCATTTCCTTCTCCAGGGGATCTTCCCGACCCAGGGATCGAACCTGGGTCTTCCGCATTGGAGGCAGACGCTTTAACCTCTGAGCCACCAGGGAAGTAAGTAGAGTCCAAATACCTTACAATGCATCAGAGAGCATCAAACACAGAATTATTTGATATGAAATTTTCATCATGCTGAAGTTGAAAAAAAGACAGAGGGTAAAAAAATATATATCCTATTATGTTACCAGAGCCCAACCGCCCAACCCTCACAAACATTGAAGGTCCCTCTTCAGATTCTTCTTGTTCTCACTATCAACATACACCTGACTTGATTCAGATTTTTATTTTAGGGATCATGGGTTGAGTTAAGCAGGAAGAATTAAATGTATGTATGCAAAACAAAGGGGTTTCCCTGGAACCTCAGCTGGTAAAGAATCCGCCTGCAATGCAGGAGACCCTGGTTCAATTCCTGGATCAGGAAGATCCCCTGAGAAGGGATAGGCTACCCCTCCAGTATCCTGGGCTTCCCCTGTGGCTCAGATGATAAAGAATCCACCTGCAATGCAGGAGACCTGGGTTCAATCCCTGGGCTGGGAACATCCCCTGGAAAGGGCATGGCAACACATTCCAGTATTCTTGCCTGGAGAATTCCATGGACAGAAGACCCTGGCAGGCTGCAATCCATGGGGTCACAGAGTCGGACATGACTGAGCAACTAAGCACAGCACAGCACAGCACAGCACATACCAAAAAAAAAAAATGATCTTGGCCTGTAGGTCACTGAATGAGATTATAGTAAAGTTTTGGGGTATTTTAAAAGATATTCGCATAGATTTCATTCTTCTCTTGCTATTCACACTCAATATGAAGATAAATGTATAAGACTTAGACAGGCCAAAGATGTACACTCTTACGTTCACCAGGAAAAGGAAGAGGAAAATGTTTAGTGATTAAAAAATAATTTTGTAGGAGAAGGAAGGATGTCCAAATATGAATGCTAAAACACATGGATCTAAATAAAGATGTCTTTATGTTGGTTTTGAATCCTCAGCTTTTCAACACTGCTGACACCTATGTTTTTCATTGACTTACTGAGATGGACAGAAAAAAATTTATAATTTTTAAGATGGGAAAAGATCAATCCAAGAAATCTAACTAGCATCTCCAAAGATACTTCTTTTAAAAAATTCTGCATTAAGCCACATATGAATTTATTTAGTACAAAACTTCAAGATACAAGAAGATGCAATAAGAAAGCAAGAAGAGGAGTAAAACATAAGATGGATAAAGAAATATTTGAATTCACAGGAACCAAAAAGAGATGTAATTCTTAAATGGAAAGAAAGGCCACATTTTCTCCCAGGAAATAATAAAAAGAGAGCTATAGTGTTAGTGAAAAAGTGATTAAAAACCAGAAAATCTGATTATTCCATGACTGCTGACTATGAGTATGAAATAAGATATAGGCTTCATATCTTCCAGAAACCCAAATCACAAGCACAGTTGCACCGCATTCCGGCATATTTACTTTTCTTTGCTCAGGACAACCTTTCCATAAGACATGAGACTTGCTAGAAGAGCTATTCCAGATTCAGTATCGCGTGATCTGTCTTTAATTGACCAAATATTGTTGTTCAGTCACTCAGTCCTTTCCAACTCTGCAACCCCAAGGACTGCAGCATGCCAAGCTTCCCTGTCCTTCCTCATCTCCTGGAGCTGGCACAAACTCATATCCATCAAGTCGGTGATGCCATCCAACCATCTCATCCTCTGTCATCCCCTTCTCCTCCTGCCTTCAATCTTTCCCAAATGTTAGGCACAGTTTGAAAGAGTATTTGATACCTATAAGTGGAAATTAAATTTGGAAACTCTCAAAAGACAAACCCCATTTCAATCAGAATGATAATAATGAAGAACCCTTTAGGATTCATGCTATATGAAGTTGCTTGTTTTTAAATGAATCACGTACTCAATAAGACTTTTATTCACTTATATAATTTGATGTGATTAGGAAACCACCCTTTACAAATAACCAGTAAACTGTTGTGGTTATATGCCATCTTTCTTCAACATGAAAATGGATCTCCTCTAACTCACTCTCTGGTCCAAAGTTCATTTCATTGTGTATGTAATTCATTTAAATATGGCTTTCAAACATTCCTCAATTACTGTCAAGGATTTGAATGAGACCATCAAAGAGTCTACTTTCTTTATTCAATATCTTTCACATAAAAATGACAATGATTTGACTACTCTAATAGTAAAGGTTTATTCTAGGATTTAATGTTTACATAAAGTTTAGAAAACTAAATAGTCACAAATACGGTCAGTAGTTTTGACTAGTGAAGAAAGGGACTTCACTTTTTTCTTCTAATGCCTAGAGAGAACTTTGTGGACAGTATTTTCCACTGTGGACTAAGAATGCTGCCTGCCATATCAACAAACAAAGGATGTTATGGTAAAAAGCTATCAAGTCGCAAGGATGGACCTTGAGGGGACTCAGGATGAGGAAGAACTAGATCCTGGCCCTAGATAGTTATGGTACATATCAAAGGAATGATTTCAGTGAGCTCAGACTTTGCATCCTCTCATACATAGAAAAGTGCTAAATCCATTAATTTGAGAGATCTGATTTTCTTTAAATAACAGTAATTTTTTGATGTTCCCACTACCTAGTTTGTGTTGCAAAAACCTTTCTGTATACTGGCTCTTCCCTGACCTCTTAGAAGCAATTCCTCAGAGATATCTGAGAGATATCCCAGGCTTGAATCCTCAAAAATCTGCTGAACAAAATATAATTCTCAGCTTTCAGGATGTGCATTATTAATTATTATTATTATTATTATTATTTTGGTTGACATCATGTAATGAGAATTCAAAGCTCATAATTTCAAAAGTATGTGAAACATGCATGATTTGGATAGAGCACTTACCACCCACTAAACACATTTCATAGCACACATACCATGAAGTTGTTATTTGTTGCTGTTGTCATTTAGTCGCTAAGTCATATCCAGTTCTTTGGACCCCATGGATTGAAGCATGCCAGGCTTCCCTGTCCTTAACTATCCCCTGGAGTTTGCTCAAATTCATGTCCATTGAGTCAGTGATGCTATATAACAATCACATCTTCTGCAGCCCTCTTCTCCTTTTGCATTCAATCTTTCCCAGCATGTGGGTCTTTTCCAATTAGTGGTTCTTCACATCAGGTGGCTAAAGTACAGGAGCTTCAGCTTCAGCATAAGTCCTTCCAGTGAACATTCAGGGTTGATTTCCTTTAGGATTAACTGATTTGATCTCTCGCAGTCCAAGGGACTCACAAGAGTCTTCTCCAGCACCACAGTTTGAAAACATCAGTTCCTCAGTGTTCAGCCTTCTTTATGGTCCAACTCTCACATTCATTGATGACTAATGGAAAAGCATAGCTTTGACTATACAGACCTTTGTTGGCAAAGTACTGTCTTTGCTTTTTAGTATGCTATCTAGGTTTGTCACAGCTTTTCTTCCAAGGAGAAAGTGTCTTTTAATTTCATGGTCGCAGTCACCATCTACAGTGATTTTGGAGCCTAAGAAAATAAAACTGTTCACTGCTTCTACTTTTTCCCCTTCTATCAGCCATGAAGTGATGGGACCAGGGGGATTCCCTGGAGGCTCAGTGGTAAAGAACCCACCTGCAATTCAGGAGAGAAGTTCATTCTTGAGTCAGGAAGATGCCGTGGACAGTATTCTTGCCTGGAGAATCCCATGGAAAGAGGAGCCTGTTGGACTATAGTCCATACAGTCACAAAGAGTTGGACATGACTGAACCGACTGAGCATGCACGATGGGACCAGATGCCATGATATGAGTTTTTGAATGCTGAGTTTTAAGCCAGCTTTTTCACGCTCCTCTTTCACCTTCATCAAGAGGTTCTCTAGTTCCCCCTTCACTTCCTGCCATTAGAGTGGTATTATCTGCATATCTGAGGCTGTTGATAATTCTCCCAGCAATCTTGATCCCAGCTTTTGATTCTTCCAGCTTAGCATTTCATATGATGTACTCTGCATAGAAGTTATATAAACAGGGTGGCAGTATATAGCCTTGTTGTACTCCTTTCCCATATTAACTTATATCAGGTCTCAAATATTAACTTATATCAGGTCTCAAAAGGTTCTCTCTCTCTGCAGTTCTAACAGTAGCAGAAGAATCTATGATCAGGAGAAACTTAAATGTGTCTATCATGCAAATGATTTTCATCAGAAATGTGGGTCATTTTTTTTTTACTTAAGCCCTTAAAATAATAAATTATATTACAGTTATTTTCCCTATTATGACTCATCTTGAATGGATGATCTTAGGGAAATATGCAGGAACAATGGTCCATCTCCATACTCATCTGTTGATTCTCCCAGTTCTCTAATTTTTTCTCTATATTTTTGTGTTCTTATTTTCTCCTTATATATTTGGTCAAATAAGTTCATAAAGGGTATCAGTTCAGGTAACCACTTTTAATTGTGGTTAACAAAACTGAGTGGTCCTAGGAAGTATGGAGTGGCCATGTGCTGTCATCTGCTCACGCATGTTAAATCCATTTGGAGACCTAATTCATTTCAAAAGAATCACTTCCAGAACTTTGGAAAATCTCCTGATTTAAATATTTTGCTGTCATTTTGATAAATCAAAATGTAAGTAGTGCTCTCAATGGATGAACAATTAAGTAGAGGATGAATCAAGATCTCAAATGACTGGAATGAAACCAAAAGGGTTATTAATACCCAAGAAATATTACCAACAAACAGATGAATAATGTGTATAGAATATTTAATATATGCTAGGCCCACGTATATGTTACACACAGTTGATTTTGAGACAGGAGGTAAGGGGACAAGGAACAACCTTCAAAAGAATGATACCGCCAATATGGATATGACAAAAACTGAGTAGAACCAAACTGGCCCCAACTGGTAGGAGATTGGACTTAGCATAAACCTGAGCCTCAGTATATGCTCACTGTAATACACTAGCATGCTAAATGACACTCACACAAGCACCACGACAATTCCAAGTGAAGTGAAGTGGAAGTTGCTCAGTTGTGTCGGATTCTTTGTGACCCCTGGACTATCCAGTCCATGGAATTCTCCAGGCCAGAATATTGGAGTGGGTAGCCTTTCCATTCTCCAGGGGATCTTCCCAATCCAGATCTCCCACATTGCAGGTGGATTCTTTACCAGCTGAGCCCCCAAGAATACTGGAGTGAGTAGCTTTAGGCATTCTCCAGCAGATCTTTCCAACCCAGGAATAGAACCAGGGTCTCCTACATTGCAAGAGGATTCTTTATCAACTGACCTATCAGGGCAGACTATAAAAGGCCAAAAAGTAGGCAGTGACCCAAATCCTGGAAATCCCCACCCCTTCTCCAAAATAACTGGAATAATCCTCCCACTTTTTAGCCTATAAAATTAACCAACCCATAAAAACTAAATACCCCATACACCCATGGCGGATTCATGTTGATGTATGGAAAACCAACATAGTACTGTAAAGTAAAATAAAGTAAAATTTAAAAAATAAATAAATAAAAATAATAATTTAATTAATTAATTTAAAAAAAAACTATCCCATACCTCAGGGCCACTCTTGCCTTTTGAGACAGACTATCTGAAAATCAAAAGGTATTCTGTCTATAAAATGTGTTTCTCTCTCAATTCTGGTTTCCTCAGTGTGTATGCCCAGCAGTGGGATTGCTGGGTCATAAGGCAGTTCTATTTGCAGTTTTTTAAGGAATCTCCACACTGTTTTCCATAGTGGCTGTACTAGTTTGCATTCCCACCAGCAGTGTAAGAAGGTTCCCTTTTCTCTCCAGCATTTATTGCTTGTAGACTTTTGGATCGCAGCCATTCTGACTGGTGTGAAATGGTACCTCATTGTGGTCTTGATTTGCATTTCTCTGATAAAGAGTGATGTTGAGCATCTTTTCATGTGTTTGTTAGCCATCCGTATGTCTTCTTTGAAGAAATGCCTATTTAGTTCTTTGGCCCATTTTTGATTGAGTCATTTATTTTTCTGGAGTTGAGCTGTTTAAGTTGCTTGTATATTTTTGAGATTAGTTGTTTGTCAGTTGCTTCATTTGCTATTGTTTTCTCCCATTCAGAAGGCTGTTTTTTAGCCTTACTTATAGCTTCCTTTGTTATGCGGAAGCTTTTAATTTTAATTAGATCCCATTTGTTTATTTTTGCTTTTATTTCCAGTATACTGGGAGGTGGATCATAGAGGATCCTGCTGTGATTTATGTCGGAGAGTGTTTTGCCTATGTTCTCCTCTAGGACTTTTATAGTTTCTGGTGTTATGTTTAGATCTTTAATCCATTTTGAGTTTGTTTTTGTGTGTGGTGTTAGAAAGTGATCTAGAATTGAAAGAGACACATGTACCCCAATGTTCATTGCAGCATTGTTTATAACAGCTAGGATATGGAAACAACCTAGATGTCCATCAGCAGATGAATGGATAAGAAAGCTGTGGTACATATACACAATGGAGAATTACTCAGCCCTTAAAAAGAATAAATTTGAATCAGTTCTAATGAGATGGATGAAACTGGAGCCAATTATACAGAGTGAAGGGGTGGAGTTCCTCATGCTGGCTCCCGAGTAAGCCAGAAAGAAAAAACACCAGTACAGTATACTGACACATATATATGGAATTTAGAAAGATAGTAATGATGACCCTGTATGTGAGACAACAAAAGAGACACGGAGGTATAAAATGGACTTTTGGCCTCTGAGGGAGAGGGAGAGGGTGGGATGATTTGAGAGAATGGCACTGAAACATGTATACTATCATGTAAGAAACGAAGCACCAGTTTTTGTTCAATACAGGATACAGGATGCTTGGGGCTGGTGCATGGGGATGATCCAGAGAGATGATATGGGGTGAGAGGTGGGAGGGGTTTCAGGATTGGGAACTCGTGTACACCTGTGGCTGATTCATGTCAATGCATGGCAAAACCAATACAGTATTGTAAAGTAGAATAAAGTAAAAATAAACTTTAAAAAATAAATTAATTAAATTAAATAAATGTGTATCTCTCTAAGTAAATCCACTTCTTACCTATAACTTTATCTCTCACTGAATTTTTTTCTGAGATGAGAAATAAAGAACCTGAGCTTCAGTGAGTCTTCACAGCATGTGAGTGATTTTAATTAAAAGACAGTGGGTTGAAGCCCCGTTCTGAGTTTTGACTGGTTTCAAATCCCACCTGAGGTGAGACTGGGTTTAAGATCAGGTAAGAAATTTTAGTTTTATTCAAAATTCACATTAAAAGAAAATATTATCTACATTTTACATCTAGATTTTTAAATAATAAGGCTCAGAGAAGACATGTAATCTTTTTGTTGTCATGTAATTAGTAATGGGCACAGTTAGGGTCTGAACTTAGATCTGCACAACCTCTCCAAGGGATATTTTAGAGAGTGATGGGGGCACAGAGGGCAGAGGTAATGACCACAGAGACATCATCATTGAGATGTGATCTGATAGAAAATGTCAAGAAGTCATGGAAAAGAGTGCCATGCAAGAGTGCCATCGGTAAGGCATGTTCTGAATCACTCTTATCTCAAACCATGATTAAAAGCTGTTAATAGAAAAACCATGAGTTCATTTCACTTGTTCAGGAGCTCAATAGTAAAAGAGATGAGAAAGTTAAGTTCTGGCTAAATTGTACTTTAATTATCAGCCTAAGTTGCTACTATTGTTTTTGATGCAAGGCATATAATGGGAGAATGACAGACTCCTAGAGACATTTTTAGACAGTTACTATAAAGGAAGCGTGGTAAAGGATATCCTGAAGGGAGGAGAGATGGGAGAAGGCAAAAAAAAGAGTTCACAATATTTATGCCAAGAGAAGGTGAGAGTCTAAATTATGCTGATGGCAGGAAGATTGTAAATGAGAGCACAGATATAAGAAAAGAGAACCTCCATGGAGTTATTTAGCTGGATAGGCAATGGATTGAATGGAATGGGCAAAGGAGATAGAGGAAGCAAATGCTACTCAAGATTTTAATCATGTTTTGATTGAGATAAGGGTAATTCAGTGATGTGACATAAGGAAGTAAAAGAAGAAGAGCTGGCTGGGGTAAGGAGTGGCAGGGCTAAAGATGATCTGCCAGGTTCTGTAATATCATCCTGTTAATGAAACAACACTAGGCTGGTACAGATCTAAGTATTTTATTAGTATAAATAGACTAACCTTAGGTAGCTAATATTCAGTTCAGTTTTGTCTGACTCTTTGCAACCTCATGGACTGTAGCCCCCAGGCTCTTCTCTCCATGGGGATTCTCCAGGCAAGAACACTGGAGTGGATTACCATGCCTTCCTCCAAGGGATCTTCCCACCCAGGGACTGAACCCCAGTCTCTTGCATTGCAGGTAGATTCTTTACTAGTCCTTTTAAAAGCTGAAATTATTTTATAGTCAAAAATACCTAGAGAGGTATATGCTCCAAGTACATAAGTAATTTACAAGCGAAATTTTTATTCAGGTTTAAAAGAAATAAAACTGAAGATCTCTGGGAAACTGCCATAAGCCTTTCTGGTCTCACTAAGGTTGAAGATTGTTATTAGGTATTTCTCCTGCAGAATATGTCCTGTTAAGTATATACCTCTCAGAGATAATATCCAAGAATTTAACCTTTGAAGATGGATAAAGAGTAAAGAAAAAGGCCAAGACACCTGAATATCATAAAAGGACAACTTAAATTACCTCAATTGTTGGGCACAATCAGTGTGGCCAGTGAGGAAAACCAGCAGCAGAGGGACATTGGTGAAGTGTCCAAAGACAATTTCTCCCAATGACCCTGTGACTCAGCTATTCCCTGAGCTTTACCGCCAGTACCATAAATAGATTTTTATAAAAGGAGATGCCTAGTTGTAATTATTTCTGTTTCTGGAAATAGAGGAATGCTACTGGCAGGGAAATTCCGTGATGAGAGACAATAGGTGAGGAGAGACTGAAGAGAAACCCCATCAGGCCATGCCTGGGAAACGAGTTAAAATGACTCGTTCATACCATTATCTGCACTGTGCACAGAAGAGAAAGGAAAGTTCATTTGAAATGGGAGATGCATTTTAAAATATATTTATGTTGTTTGAAGGAAATAGCTTTGAAACCCATGTAGAAAAAAAAAAAAAAAAAAAACACTCCAGCGGTTAAACACTAAATATCATTTAACTGGAGCATTTAATAATTGTCTGTAAATATAAGTAAAGGTCAGCCTTAGAAATATGTGGTACACATTAAGGAGCTTTGTAAATATTGTCCTCAAATGAAAGTCTTCCATTTGCTTACCACTGATACAGAAATTCCATAATTACAGATGTCATCATTTATCTTCACAGAGTGTCTGAAAGATTTCCTTTGGAAATGGGAATTTTCCTGAAAGGTATCCATATCATTACCTTCCTAGCAGTCATTCACGTTACACAGAGAAAAAGATCCTTAGGAATAGCTAGCTACACGAAGGGCATGAAGTTTAGTAAGGGAGAATTTTACTGCGTGGGGACAATATTAATTGAAAGGAGGAAGAAATGAGATTTAAACAAGATGGGGAAAATTCTACAGACCCTGACAAGGACATAGGATTTCATAATCATTTCTTTAAAGTAAATCTCCCCTTGTTTGTTTGTGTGTTTAGTTTTGCCTTTTCCAGAATCTTATAGGATTCTTTTCCACAACAAAACTTTCTTCTTTGGGATTTCATATACTCGAGAAATGAGGTTCTAAAGCATACATTTTCTCTAGTTCATCATGTACTACAATAAACCTGTTAATCCTGTTTGTATTTGCTAAGATTCTTCACCTCAGGTAACTACTGGGGAAAAGGTAGCACCCTGAGGAAGTTACAGAACATAGGAGCTCTATTAGTTATATCAGTAGCCTTATCTTCATTGGAATATGACTGGGGCTGGGCCACATGGTATTTTAAGACTGAGAGTCAATCTTTCCCAGACCTTCAACTGATCTAGATAAACCTCAAGCACCCATTTCTCAACTTCGTACAAATAACCCATCACCTTCGACACTTTCCATAACGATAGCTCATTGTCAATGGTAGAATCAAGAAGAAATTCCAGACCACAAATGGAACTTCACATTTAGACACTTCCTGACATCTTCTACTTTGTATAAAATAAATGAGGAACAGAATCTACATTCTTGCAATTAAAATGATTGCAAACTTTTTACACAAAATTGTTCTCATTCTTTTTCTAACTTGTGAAATTCATTTTAAAGGAATTTAAAGATTCTCGGTCTGCTTTTCACTTCAAGTAAAAATTAGGGCACCCTGACTAGTGCTGGCGATGTGGAATTTGGGAGTTGGACATAATTCCAGTGCTTTCTGGGCTTAGTTCACCATGGTTTTATAAAACAATTAAAAAGCTATCCTGCTGTTTCAGGCCAGTAGGTCTGAAGCCTTCAGCAAGCTCCCATCATTCGGCACAGCTCTGCTTCCTGTTCCCTGATCAACTCCTTTGAAAAGACAAGCCTGAACCATGGACTCACACTAGAGAAAAAATGGTCACCACGGCCAGTCCTCACTGCCTTTTATCTTTCCTTACTTCCCTATTTTGGGGGACTTGAAGAGAACTAACTTTCAAATGAGAAAAGATATAAATACATCTGGAAAGTTTATAAATTGGAAGTTTTGGTAATGAGAGTATCATTGTCCATGTAATTTCTGGGCTTAGTCGAACAAAGGTGGGATTGAAATAGAAGGTTCTGGAAGCTCCACAGTGTACTGGTGTCTGCCCCTCATTCCCATCTGCAATCTTTTCAACCAAACCCTCCTATTTCAGACCCCAGATTGAGAAATTCTTCTAAGTTATAGGGTATTAGCCCCCTTCAGTGATGATAGTCTATACACACACATACACACACACAGTGTCTGGCATTGAGCAGAAAGTCACATTAGGGTTTTCCAGAAGAACAAAGGAGGGCGGAGGAAGAAAATTAAGGTAGACAATAGTGGGGCCTTCCCTGGCAGCCCAGAGATGAAGACTCGGCACTCGCACTGCAAGGGGTGTAGCTTTGATCCTTGGTCAGAGAACTAAGATACCCATATGCAGTACAGTGTGGCCAAAAAATAAGTGAATGAATGAACAGACTGCTATTTATCTTAAATAAATGATAGATAAAGAAGGGAAATTTCACAGGCAAAGTGAGACTACCTGAGTTTCACCTCTGTCCATCATAGCTTCTCTGTCAATAAGAGTTGTCTACATCTACACATAGTGGCATGCTGAATCAGTGGCACGCTGGATCTGGTTCCAACCTGCTTCCAAGGGACACGTATATGTGCACCAGTTCCTAATTCCTAGTTCTCTTATGTCACACTTGTAGTTTGTTTTTTTTGTTTGTTTTGGTTTTTTTTTTTTTGCTTTTTATTTTTTTAAATATTTTATTCTACATTACAATACTGTATTTGTTTTGCCATACACTGACATGGAATAAGGCATGGTGGAAGTATTCATAACATTGAAATCAACAAATGCTTCAAATCAGGCTATTTTATTTTTGGACATCCAAATTATAAGCACACTTCAAATTAAGATTTATATCAGAGATAAAGAAATGCAAAAGAAGTCCTATCCAACACATATATAGAGCTCTCCCTGAGAAGAGGTCTGGTGAATATTATTTTTCTAATTTCCAGCAATGTCTCAGTGAGACTTATATCCCAATTCCTTGGTTAAAGCAGGATCACCATTAACTGAAATTTCATGAATCAGAAACTCTGGGTTGGAAAGTAACAGTAAAATCCTCCAGGGGATTCTGATGCTTACTAAAGTTTGAGAACCTCAAGCATGTACATTATATATAGAAAGGCCTCTTAATCTAGTGGTGTGCGTGTTTGTGTGTGTGTGTATGTATGTGTGTGTATCCATATTGGGGGTGTGTGTGTGTGTGTCTCCTGCAATGCAGGAGACCTGGGTTCAATCCCTGGGCTACAATCCATGGGGTAGCAGAGTTGAACAGAACTGAACAACTGAGCATACACACCACACACACACACACACACACACACACACACACACAGAAGGGACATAAGTAGGTATCAAGGTTTATCTGTGGTCTAAGAAACACTATTGGGGGAAAGAGAGAAGATATAAGACAGGTCAAGAGTAGTTCAACTAACTTCCTTGAAAGGCAGAAGATGGAATCCAAAATATAGGTAATGAAATTCACCATGGACAAAAAACAAGGGCATAATTTTCACCAAGACATTAAGTCTTACTGTTTAAAGACTTGCCCCACTCTTAGCCCCACCCATCTTCTTAAGGACAGGACACCTACACTGTCATCTTTTTAAAGTAAAATAGATTTTTTTATAAGCAGATGCAAATCTGTTCAGATCTATGAACAACTGGTCTGTTGAATGCTCAGATAACACAAAATGTTAGTTGGATTTGTATTAAAACTAAATGAAAGCTTCTTGTCATTATCATTATTAAGCAAATTAATTTGATGAGTCATCTCTTTGATATATGA
Source organism: Nanger dama (assembly GCA_917880005.1). NCBI lineage: Eukaryota > Metazoa > Chordata > Mammalia > Artiodactyla > Bovidae > Nanger > Nanger dama. The sequence continues at coordinate 5,167,175 of CAKJTW010000040.1, forward strand.
AGTGGAACAAAATATCTAATGGGCAAAAATGAATGTCAAACAAGAGTTATCATTTACTGAATAGTTATTGTGATATAGGCATATCATATGTATTATTTTGTTTCTTCATAATCTTTGTACAAGGCAGGTGTTTTCTAAATTGACTAAGTAAAGTTCAGAGATATCTAAGTTAATCAATTGCCCATGATTGTGTCACAAATATCCCTTAGTGTAAGGAATGCTAAAGTTTACTTATTCCACTTACTTGTTTTTATTGATATTATTGGCGGAATTGGAAATCTTTAGGAGATGCCTCAAAGTAAATTCTATGATAAGTTTATAGAATAGAGACAATATAGGAAAACTCACATGAGTGAGACTTACAATAATTTTCCATGGAAACAATCACAAAAACCTTGATCCTTCAGAGGATATTACAAAGAGTAGCAGTGAATCATACTGATGAAAATGGCTTCATATTCACATTCAGTTCAGTTCAGTTCAGTCGCTCAATTGTGTCCGACTCTGCGACCCCGTGAATTGCAGCACACCAGGCCTCCCTGTCCATAACCAACTCCCGGAGTTCACTCAGACTTACGTCCATTTAGTCCGTGATGCCATCCAGCCATGTCATCCTCTGTCGTCCCCTTCTCCTCCTGCCCCCAATCCCTCCCAGCATCACATTACTCAAAACCAAAAAGTTACACAGAAATTAATATCTTACCAGAATTTTTATTAACTTTTAGTTTGAGGACTAGCATTTAGCAATGCAAAAGTGGCAGAGATTTTCACAGGCTTTATTCCAAAATAAACCCCTTAATATGTTATAACACAAGTTAGACTTCTCAAAACCTCCTCAAGTAAAATATCTTCAGCAATCTCAAGTTTAATTGCTTGGCTTTGCTCTTTTGCTTCCTACTGGGTTTTCATAAAATTATGAGGAAGAATTATTAACGATCAGAAGACACAGTAAAGCCACTGTTTCAGTCACCTGAAACAGTGTAACATCAACTATAATAAACATATGGAATTACCCTTGCTTTTCCCACGGTGGCATATGGTTTACAGTAGAGAAACACCAGACTGACCAGATCACACATCTTCTCTGGATCACAGCTCTGCCTTCCATCCAGGAAGCATTGTCCCCCTCCCTATATATATATATATATATATTTTTTTTTTTTAATTGAAGTATAGTTGACTTATTGGAGAAGGCAATGGCAACCCACTCTGTACTCTTGCCTGGAAAACCCCATGGACGGAGGAGCCTGGTGGGCTGCAGTCCATGGGGTCACTAGAGTAGGACACGACTGAGTGACTTCACTTTCACTTTCATGCATTGGGGGAGGAAATGGCGACCCACTCCAGTGTTCTTGCCTGGAGAATCCCAGGGACGGGGGAGTCTGGTGGGCTGCCGTCCATCTCTGGGGTTGCACAGAGTCAGACACGACTGAGGCGACTTAGTAGTAGCAGTAGTTGTATAGTTGACTTATAATGTTGTGTTAATTTCTGCTGTACAACAGTGATTCAGTTACACACACACATATATATATATACATTTTTAAAAATCTTCTTTTCCATTATGAATTATGATTTATCATAGGATATTGAATACAGTTCTCTGAGATATACACTAGGACCTTGTTCTCTATCCTTTCTACATATAGACTCTTTCAGCTGCTAACTCCAACCTCCCACTCTGTCCCTCTTCCACCTCCCTCTCGCTCAGCAACCACCAGTCTGCTCTCTATGTACGAAGTTGATTTTGTATACTTTAAACATACTTGGCTTTAAGGGAATTATATCCTAGTCTAGAGACTGTGACCTTGCCACTGTGAATACTCTCCGTTCAATATACTAAAACTAGGTAGAACCACTCCACTGTATTAGTATTAAAAATGTATTATTTTAAAATGTATTGTTTTTATCAAGATAGACTTCAATGCATAAAAAGTAGACAGCTTTTTCATCTAATGTGATTTATCTTTTACAATATGAATTTTTAAAATCTAAATTATAACAAAATATTCACTCATTCTTTCCCCCATTACTAGGTGCAGAAGCAGTTTCCCTTGTTTAAGGTATTTCCCCTAATTAGTTGGGCTTCCCAGGTGGTGCAGTGGTAAAGAACTTGCAGGACAGTGCAGGAGAGCCAAGAGATGTGGGATTGATTCCTAGTTTGGGAGGATGCCCTGAAGAGAGCATGGCAACCCACTCCAGTATTCTTGCCTGGAGAATCCCATGGGCAGAGGAGTCTGGTGGGCTATATTCCACAGGTTTGCAAGGAGCTGGACAAGATTTAAGCAACTTAGCAGCAGCAGCAGCAGCTTAATCAATTGTCTGTATGTGAGGAAAAGAAAATTTTGCTTAGAATTATTGCAGTTAGTATTTATCACTATATCTGATATTTCAATCTTAAAATCATCTGGCATAGTTTTCTAAGATGGCATTATGTGTTTTTCTAAGCACTTCAAGTGGATATTGCAAAAGGAATGTTCTTTTAATATAGTTTCCCCCTCCATCTGAAAGGAGAGTGTTCCTATGAAACCTGTCATAAGCCAAAATGATATAAACTGAAGAGTATCACCACTTTCTGAAAATTTTCATTAAGCTACTTTTCTTCTACAAAACAGCACCAAGGTTTTTTAGTAAAAGTAAAAATACTATGTGCTCCACCCAAGCATTCCCCTAAGGACTAGCCCTGCCCTAAACAGCTCCTCAAAATAGCTCCTGCCCTGTTCACCTGGCAGACTGCCTCAGCAGGCACTGGCAACTCTCCAAATTTGTTCTTGCCCACTTCACCCAGTGGGATGCCATGCCTGGCAGCAGTGCTCCTCCAAAGTGGCTCCCAGTCTGCGGGACCTGTCCTGCATACCATCACACCACACACAGTAATGACCAGCCCTCACAGCCACGCTGGGGTCCATTCCCAAACAGAAGCACCCCCACATCAACCATAGCCAAGCTGCCACAAGCCAGCTGGGCCAGGGGCCAAGCCAACCTACCAGTGTGCCCACAGAAATTGCAGCCCAGCTAAAATAGGCAAGAACACACAATCCACACAGGGAATACCCCTGGAGCACCTGCCTCTGGTGACCAGTGGAGTGTACCGCTGGACCACATAGGAATCTTCTTATGAGGCCACTCTTTCTAGACTGAGAGACATAGTTGATATATGTAATACACAGAAACAAACACAGAGGGCTAGGCAAAATGAAGAGACAAAATAATACCTTCCAAATGAAAGAACAAGATAAAGTATCAGGAAACAAAACTACATTAAATGGAGATAGCAATTGATCAGAAAAAGAGTTCAAAGAATGATGCTCACTGAACTTAAGGGAAGAGTGAATGAACTCAATAAGAAATGTAAGAAAGAGACAGAAATATTTTAAACAAACCAATCAGAGCAGAAAAATACATTTTAAAAAATGGAGAATACACTAACGGGAATCAACAGTAGGTTAGAAGATGCACAACAGATCTACAATCTGTAATAACGGGTAGTGGAAATCACCCAATCAGGGCAGCAAAAGGAAAAACAGAACTTAAAAACTTACTGTAAGCGACATCTGTGACAGCATCAAGAATACTAACATTTATAGTATTCATATTACAGGGTCCTAGGAGATGAAAGAAAGAAAGGGACAGAAAACCTATTTGAAGAAAAAAAAAATGGCTGAAAACTTCCCTGACCTGGCAAAGGAAACATACATCCAAGTCTAGAGAGCACAGAGTCTAAAAAAGATAAACCCAAAGAGACCTGCAACAAGACACTATGTGATTAAAATAACAAAAGCTAAAGATAAGAAAGGATCATAAAGCAACAAGAGAACAACCAGTTAATACTATCAGTATATTTTTAGCAGAAACGTCACAGGCCAGAAAGGACTGGCACAATACTGTTCAAACTAATGAACAGTAATATTACAGCCAAGAATGCCCACTTAGAAAGGTTGAATCACTCAGAGTTGAAGGACAGATAAAGAATTTCACAGACAAGCAAAAGCTGAAAAAGTTCATCACCACTAAACTGGGCTTCCCAGGTGGCACTAGTGGTAAAGAACCCACCTGCCAGTGCAGGCGATGTAAAAGACATGGGTTCGATCCCTGGGTAGGGAAGATCCCCTGGAAGAGGGCATGGCAACCTACTCCACTCTCCTTGCCTGAGAATCCCAAGGACAGAGGAGCTTGGCTGACTCTGGTCCATAGCTTAGCACAGATTCAGACATGACTGAAGCAACTGAGCATGCGTGCATGCACACCACTAAACTAACCTTACTACTAGTTAAAGGGACTTGTTTAAAAGAAAAAGCCTTAAACTAGAAATAAGAAAATTATAAATGAAAAAACCCTCACTGCTGAAGGTAAACACAGAGCAGCGGTAGTAGATCTTCTAGATGAATTCACTAGTTTCATCTTTATACTTCATACTATCCTTATATCTAAAATAAGCAGTTGTGGTACACAAAATAAGGTATAATATATGGTGTCAAAACATAAAATATGGACAGGAAAAGCATAGCATTTAGAATGTGCTTGAAATTAAGTGACCATCGATTTAAAACAGACTAATTTATAAGTTGCTTCACACGTTGTCTGACTCTTTGTGGCCCCATGGACTGTTGCCTGCCAGGCTCCTCTGACCATGGGATTCTACAGGCAAGAATACTTTCAGGGGATCTTCCCAACCCAGGAATCAAACCCCACATCTTTTACATCTATCGGTATTGGCAAGCAGGTTCTTTCCACTAGAAGGAAATGGCAACCCACTCCAGTATACTTGGCCTGGAGAATCCCATGGACAGAGGAACCTGACAGGCAACAGTCCATGGGGTTGCAGAGTCGAACAGGGACTGAAGGAACTTAGCAGCACCACCTGGGAAGCCCCTGTGAGCCATCGCTAAGTTTTTAAGTAGCTCCTTCTAGAAGAACCTCATGATGAACTACAAACCCAAACCTACAAAATACACAAAAACTAAAGAGAAATAACACAAACATAACACTAAAAAAAAAAAGTCATCAAATAGCAAGGGAACAGAAGAGGGATTCCACAAAAGGAATTTCACACACAACTAGAAAACAACAAAATGGCAGTAAGCACATTATCATCAATAATTACTTTAAAGTTGAATGAACTAAATGTTCCAATCAAAATGGATATACTGCTGCATACAAGAGACTCACTTCAGATCTAAAGAGATACACAGACTGTGTGAAAAGATGAAAAAGGTATTTCGTGTAATTAAAACTGAAACAAAGCTGAGGTGGCTATACTTATATAAGACAAACTTCAAAAAAGACTGTAACAAGAAACAAAGAAGGTTATTACATAATGAAAAATGATCAGTTCAACAAGAGGATACAACACACAGACATGGAATATGCTCCCAAAGGGATTACATGTTTGTCCATGAAACAAATATAAAACCATTTGATATAAAACTAGATATAAATGATGTAAAACTAGAAAGCAACTACAAGAAGATAACTCAAAAAAAAAAAAAAACTAACCTAAACACATGAAGGTGAAACAACATACTATCCCATCACTTCATGGGAAATAGATGGGGAAACAGTGGAAACAGTATCAGACTTAATTTTGGGGGCTCCAAAATCACTGCAGATGGTGACTGCAGCCATGAAATTAAAAGACACTTACTCCTTGGAAGAAAAGCTATGACCAACATAGATAGTATATTCAAAAGCAGAGACATTACTTTGCCGACTAAGGTCCGTCTAGTCAAGGTGATGGATTTTCCTAGGGTCATGTATGAATGTGAGAGTTGGACTGTGAAGAAGGCTGAGCACCGAGGAATTGATGCTTTTTAACTGTGGTGTTGGAGAAGACTCTTGAGAGTCCCTTGGACTGCAAGGAGATCCAACCAGTCCATTCTGAAAGAGATCAACCCTGAGATTTCTTTGGAAGGAATGATGCTAAAGCTGAAACTCCAGTACTTTGGCCACCTCCTGCGAAGAGTTGACTCATTGGAAAAGACTCTGATGCTGGGAGAGATTGGGGGCAGGAGGAGAAGGGGACAACAAAGGATGAGATGGCTGGATGGCATCACAGACTTGATGAAAGTGAGTCTGAGTGAACTCCAGGAGATGGTGATGGACAGGGAGTCCTGGAGTGCCGCGATTCATGGGGTCGCCAAGAGTTGGACATGACTGAGCAACTGAACTGAACTGAACTGAAATAAAGGGAAAAATACCCTGAGAGAAATGAAAATGGCAACACAATGTTCCAAGATGCAGCAAAAGCAGTTCTAAGAAGTAAATTTGTAACAAATCATGTCTACCTCAGGAGAGAAGGAAATTTTGAAATAAACAATCTAACCTTTTACCAAAAGGAACTAGAAAAGAACAAATAAAGCTCAAAGTTAGTAGAAGAAGCAAAATGATAAAGAACAGAAGAGAAGGAAATATCATAGAGACTATTTTTTAAACATCAATGAAATGAAGAATTGTTTCTTTTAAAAATAAACAAAATTGATATACCCTTGGCCAGACTCAGCAAGTAAAAAGTCTCAAATAAATAAAATCATAAATAAAAGAGGAGAAGTTACAGCAGTCAGCACAGAAATAGAAAAAAATTACTAAAACAGTTATACACCAAAAATTAGACAACTGGAAGAAAAGGACAAAAAAATGTAAAATTTTCTAATACTGAATCAGGAAGAAATAGAAAATCTGACCCGATAAATCATTAACAGTGATTTTGAATCAGTAAGTTTAAAAACCTTCTAACAAACAAAAGTCCAGAATCAGATGGCTTCACAGGCAAATACCACAGAATATTCTAAAGTCATTCTACAAAACCAGCATTATCTTGACATTAAAAAAAAGATAGACACCTGAGAAGAAATAAATAAATAAAAGAAATTGCACACTAATATCCATGATAAATACAGGTGCAAAAATCCTCAATAGAATATTAAACAAACTGAATCCAACAATACATTAAAAGGGTCATACATCATGATAAACTGAGATTTATTCCAGGGATGTAAGAATGGTTCAGTATGTGCAAATCAATTGATATGATACATCACACTAACAAAACAAAGGATAAAAATCATATGATCATCTAATAAATACAGAAAATGCTTTTGACAAAATTCAACATCCATTTGTAACAAAAATTCTCAACAAAGTGTGTTTAAAGGGTATGACTTTGACATAATAAAGGCCATATATGACAAATTCACAGCCAACCAAATACTCAACAATGAAAAACTAAAAGTTTTTCCTCTGAGAACAGGAATAAGACAAAAATGCCCAATGCCACCACTTTTATTCAAGATAGTATTGGGAGTTCTACACATAGTAATTAGATAAGAAAAGGGAAGAAAATTCAGCCAAGCTGAAGTAAAACTGTCACTATTTGCAGATGACATGCTACTATATATAAAATATCTTAAAAATTACCCAAAAACTGTTAGAAATAATCAATGAATTCAGTAAAGCTGAAGGATACAAAAGCAATATGCAGAAATTCATGGTATTTCTATATCCAAAGAAGGACTTACCAGAAATAAAAATTAGGATAACAACCTCATTTACAATTCCATCATAAAGAATAAAATATGAGTAAACCAACCTAGATAGCATATTAAAAAGCAGAGACATTACTTTGCCCACAAAGTTCCGTCTAGTCAAGGGCTATGATTTTTCCAGTGGTCATGTATGGATATGAGAGTTGGACTATAAGAAAGCTGAGCACCGAAGAACTGATGCTTTTGAACTGTAATGTTGGAGAGGACTCTTGCAAGGAGATCCAACCAGTCCATCCTAAAGGAGATCAGTCCTGGGTGTTCATTGGAAAGACTGATGTTGAAACTGAAACTCCAATACTTTGGCCACCTGCAAAGAGATGACTCATTTGAAAAGACCCTGATGCTGTGAAAAATTGAGGGCAGGAGGAGAAGGGGACAATAGAGGATGAGATGGTTGGATAGCATCACTGATTCAATGGACATGGGTTTTGGTAGACTCTGGCAATTAGTGATGGACAGGGAGGCCTGGAGTGCTGCAGTTCATGGGGTCACAATGTCAGACACGAGTGAGTGACTGAACAGAGAACTGACTGAGCAAGGAAGTGAAAGACCTGAGTTTGAATACTATAAGACTTTTTGATGAAGGAAATTAAAAACTACACAAACAAATAGAAAGATGTATCACTGTTGTAGATCACAAGAATTAATACTGTTAAAATGTAGAGACTACCAAAAAAATTCTACTGATTCAATGCAATCTCTATCAAAATGTCAATGACATTTTTCACAGGAAGTGGAATCATTATAAAATTTATATGGAATTTTATATGGAAATTTTATATGGAATTTTACCAAGAAGATTCCAAATAGCCAAAGGAATCTTGAGAAAGAACATAGGTGAAGTTATCACTCTCCCTGATTTCAAACACTACTACAAAGCCAAAGTAACTAAAACAGTATGGTACTAGCACAAAACCAGAAACATCAATCAATGGAACAGAACAGAACTCTTCTTTCTTGTAGGCCTAAAGAGCAGGGCTTAGCTCAATGGCTTAGTGTTCTAATTAGAACCACCTTCTTCTGTTCAGCCTGATAGTGTTTCTACTGTACTATAGGCTTTCCTTGATTTCCTTATTCTTCTCTTGTTTCTGAGACTAATTTTTCAAATAATAAACAGAGGAGCTAGAAAGCTTAAAGCATCTCAGAAACTGAAATGTGAAGCTACTCTTATCTCAATGTGTTGACAAGGTTACGGGCATTGAGAAGTTCAAGTTCCTGCCCAAGGTCACACAGATAGGAAGGTGTGCACAGCAAGGGTTTCAATGCATTGGTGCTCACTTGGCTCTAGATAGCAAGTGTTCAACACTGTATATATGCAAGATGCAATTGAATCCAACAAGAAGAGGGGCATAAACATCATGTATAGCTTTAAGAGCATACTTTTTAAATTTTATTTATTTAATTAGAGGCTAATTGCTTTGCAATATTGTAGTGGTTTTTGCCATACATTGACATGAATCAGCCATGGAATGCTACATTATAGTATTTCACAGGAAAAATGGTATCATGCAATATAAAAATGCAAATAATGTATTCTGTTAAGATTTACAGACCTGGAGTTGTTAGCCTTTTATTAAGAGTACATTATCACATTGCTTAGAGTCCCTCACTTTGTTTGAATCAAACTGGGACCATGAAAGAACCCCCATCTTTTGGAAAAGATAGGGAAAAGTTCTGATTTTTTTTTAATAAAAACTGTAGTGAATCTAAGAAGCTGTGACTTTTATACTTCAGAAATAAATAGATTTAAAGAGTAGACAAGCAAGTCTTAAAAATAGGGTTTGAAATAGAATAAAGAACAGCTTATACAGAAGGAAAAAGTATCACGAAGGAATAAATGCTTATTATTTTTGCTTAATGATATAAGGTGGAATAGTAAAGTACACTTCATTTTTTATCTTAAAGCCACAGTAATTTTTAACTTTGATAGTAATTATCTTAATCTCCAAATCCTTCTTAGGAACAAGATAAATAGAAAAACTTTGTAGGTAAATGGAGAAGGTGAGAATTGATTTTCCAAAGATTAAACTTGTATGTGTCATTAGAGACAGGAAATGTACTCAGAATATCCAACTAATACAGGAAACCCACAGATCCAAAGCATCTAGATCCCTTAATTCTTTATGATGACTTAAAGGTCAAAAGACAGGAGTGTTCTGCTGAGTCTGGGACCATTAATCATATTTCAGACAGAAGCCTTAAACTGTTCTTAAATTAGAATGACAGACTGCCTAGTTTTGTGGTTATAGTTACAGTGCTATTTGTTTACCTGCTTTATTGTTGTTGTTACGTTCAGTTGTTTATTTTTCAATTTATACCTCCAGAGTACTCTCTTATAAATTTAGAATCAGTCTAGACTCCAATACAGCTAAAAGGCAAAGCCAAAGGAACAGTATTATTACTATTTCATAAAACACTGAAGAGTCATCACTGAAGTCAGTACCTCTTACTGACTCTGACTGCCTATTTTTACTTTATACGTTATAACACTTTGAAGCTTGAGTTCAATAAATTATTCCTGATACTAGGATCGAACTCATGTCTCTTCAGTTCAGTTCAGTTGCTCAGTCATGTCCGGCTCTTGGCGACCCCATGAAGCGCAGCACGCCAGGCCTCCCTGTCCATCACCAACTCCCAGAGTTCACTCAGATTCACGTCCATTAAGTCCGTGATGCCATCCAGCCATCTCATCCTGTCGTCCCCTTCTCCCTCTGCCCCGAGTCACTTCCAGCATCAGAGTCTTTTTCCAATGAGTCAACTCTTTGCATGAGGTGGCCAAAGTACTGGAGTTTCAGCTTTAGCATCATTCCTTCCAAAGAAATCCCAGGGCTGATCTCCTTCAGAATGGACTGGTTGGATCTCTTTGCAGTCCAAGGGACTCTCAAGAGTCTTCTCCAACACCACAGTTCAAAAGCATCAATTCTTCGGTGCTCAGCCTTCTTCACAGTCCAACTCTCACATCCACACATGACCACAGGAAAATCCATCGCCTTGACTAGACGGACCTTAGTCGCCAAAGTAATGTCTCTGCTTTTGAATATGCGATATAGGTTGATCATAGCTTTCCTTCCAAGGAGTAAGCGTCTTTTAATTTCATGGCTGCAGTCACCATCTGCAGTGATTTTGGAGCCCCCCAAAAAGTCTGATACTGTTTCCACTGTTTCTCCATCTATTTCCCATGGAGTGATGGGACCAGATGCCACGATATTCGTTTTCTGAATGTTGAGCTTTAAGCCAGCTTTTTCACTCTCCTCTTTCACTTTCATCAGGAGGCTTTTTAGTTCCTCTTCACTTTCTGCCATAAGGGTGGTGTCATCGGCATATCTGAAGTTATTGATATTTCTCCCTCCAATCTTGATTCCAGCTTGTGTTTCTTCCAGCCCAGCGTTTCTCATGATGTACTCTGCATATAAGTTAAATAAGCAGGGTGACAATGTACAGCCTTGACATACTCCTTTTCTTATCTGGAACCAGTCTGTTGTTCCATGTCCAGTTCTAACTGTTGCTTCCTGGTCTGCATACACATTTCTCAAGAGGCAGGTTAGGTGGTCTGGTATTCCCATCTCTTTCAGAATTTTCCACAGTTTATTGTGATCCATACGTCTCTTATTTTCCTGTATTGGCAAATGGGTTCTTAACCACTAGCACCACCTGGGAAGCCCCACTCAAAAATACACCAAAACACCAAAATGCTTGTCTGGTAAATTAATGATAAGAAAAGCAAAAATACACATTAAGAAAAACAGTCTTTCAATAAATGATTTTAGGAAAACTGAACAGCTACATACATAAGAGTTAAACTGGACCATTTTCTCACAAAACACACAAAAATAAAGATAAAATGGATCAAAGACTTAAATATAAGACCTGAAACCATTATTATTGCTTCTCAGAACCCATTGCCTGCTAAAGATTTTGCATCTAAGTTGATGGTGATTTTGCAGTTTATTTACAGTACAAGTACAGCTGATCACCTATCCTGGAACTGAAAGACTCAGACTACATCTCCCAGAATCCTTTTTCACTTCTCTTCCTGCTAATGGGAAGGTCCTGCTAATGGGAAGCAGGGATAGGAAAATAGAAGCTTCAAGGAAGAGAGAAGGTTCCAATTTCTGATACTGACACAACAGCAACAGTTAGAGGTTGTTCAGCAGCAGTGGCGCTGGGTCATACAGACCCCTGGTCCCACAGCACTGGTAACATTTCCTGTTGTTCCACCAATTCCGCTAGTGCATCAGCAGGAACAGCCCCAGGAGCTCCAGTCTAGGGGTTCCAGCTGTTTCTAGTACAGGGTATCCTCCTTCTTCCCTTTGGCTCCTCCTTTTCTCCCTTTTATTCCTCTAGCCTTTCCAGAGCTTTGTTAGAAAGTTCCTATACAAAGTTTCCTCATTTTTAAAAACTTAGCTTCCCTTCTATTTCCTCTACTGTGCCCCCCACTGATACTGTGTCCAAAATGCCTGTCTTTTCCCCCTCATTTGACGACCACAATTTATCTGCAGCCACCCCCACCACCACCCCACCGAACACATCTAATTATGTACCGTAAGCTCTCAACATCCATATTGCTGTTGCTACATTCATATCATGAGTTCGGGTAATTCATTACCACTCAGGCTTCAAGGTGATGTAACATACAAAAAAAAAAATAGGCAATCAGTCAGTAAGAGGTACTGACTTCAGTGATGATGCTTCAGTGATTTATGAAACGGTAATAATAATGTTCCTTTGGCTTTGCCTTTTAGCTGTATTGGAGTCTAGACTGATTCTAAATTTAAAAGAGAGTACTCTGGAGATATATAAATAAAAATTGCAAATAAACAACTAAACATAATAACAACAATAAAGCAAGTAAACAAATAGCACTGTAACTATAACCACAAAACTAGGCAGTCTGTCATTCTAATTTAATAGTAGCTGAAAAAGTCTTCTATCTGCAATATGATTAATGGTCCCAGACTCAACAGAACACGCCTGTCTTTTGGTTTTTAAATAATCATAAAGAATTAAGGGACCTAAATGCCTGAGATCCCTAGGTTTCTTGGATTAGTTGGATATTCTGAGTACATTTCCTGTCTCTAATGACATATACAAGTTTGATCGCTGGAAAATCAGTTCTCATGCTCTCCATTTACATACAAAAAATTTCTATTTATCTTGTTCCTAAGAAGGTTTGGGGGATGAATAAGATTACTACTAAAGTTAAAAATTACTTTAAGATTAAAAAATGAAATGTACTTTAGTATATACCACATTATATCATTAAGCAAAAAATAATAAGCATTTATTCCTTTGTGATATTTTTTTCCTTCTGTATAAGCTGTTATTCATTCTATTTCAAACCTCATTTTTAAGACTTGCTTGTCTACCCTTTAAACCTATTTAGTTCTGAAGTATAAAAGTCACAGCTCTTCTCAGATTCAGGACAGTTTTCATTTGGAAAAAAAAAAAATCAGAACTTTCCTGTCCAAAAGATGAGAGATTCTTTCACAGTCACAGTTTGATTCAAACAAAGTGAGGGATTCTAAACAATGTGGTAATGTATTCTTAATAAAAGGCTAACAACTCCAGGTTTGTAAGTCATAACAGAATCCATTTGCAATGTTTTTGTATTGCATGATGCTATTTCCCCTGTGAAATACTATAATGTAGCAGTTTGCATCTAAAATTTATGCTTTGAAAGGTATTCATCATGTTTATGCCCTTCTTCTTGGTGGGTTCAATTACATTTGCACATTTACAGTATTGAACACTTACTGTCTAGAGCCACGTGAACACAAATGCATTGAAACCCTAACTGTGCCCACCTTCCTATCTTTGTGACCTTGGGCAGGAACTTGAACTTCTCAGTGCCTGTAACCTTGTCAACACATTGGAGATAAGAGGAGCTACATATTTTTAGTTTCTGAGATGCTTTAATTTTTCTAGCTTCTGTGTTTATTATTAATATTTGAAAAATGAATCTTTTATAAACAGAGAAGAATAGGGAAGTCAAAAAAGCCTCTAGTACAGTAGAAAGGGCATCAGGCTGAACAGAGGAGTGTGGTTCCAATTTGACCACTAGGACACTGAGCTCAGCCCTGCTCTTTATGTCTGCTAGATAAGAGTTGGATAAAATCATCACAAAGGATCCTTCCACATGTCAAATTCTCTGACAATGACTAATTTCAAATATAAAGACACATTTGCCTCTTTGCAATTAACTGTAACTAGGCTTAATTCTATTCTGACACAGATATCATTTCTGCCTCTTCTCTGATTATTTCAAGCTTGAGTTCCACAGAATCAATTTTTGACCAGATTCCCTAGTGATTAATGTGTGATTTTCTCATCTCAATATTTTATCCTCATTTTTCATCTAATAAACTGAAACAGAATATTAATATTTACAGCATGCAATACCTGTGGTCAAATTACCCTTCTCTCTAATGGACTTACTATAAGCATATGCATTTGTTTCCAGGAAAACTTCCATTTCAAATCTTCAGAGCAGAGTATTTTTAAGCTGTGTTGTGTACTATTCTGAATGAGATGGGAATACCAGACCACATTACTTGCCTCCTGAGAAACCTGTATACAGGACAAGAAGCAACGGTTCTAACTGAACGTGGAACAATGGATTGGTTCAAAATTGAGAAACAAGTACATCAAGACTGTATACAGAGCCCCATAGAGCTGTAGAGTTTATACTGCAATGGATTTTAATTTGCTTTTTGGCAGGCCCCAAATAGGCTTTTTTAAAATATAAATTTATTTATTTTAACTGGAGGTTAATTACTTTACAACATTGTATTGGTTTTGCCATACATCAACCTGAATCCACCACGGGTATACATATGTTCCCCATCCTGAACCCCCCTCCCTCCTCCCTCCCCATACCATCCCTCTGGGTCATCCCAGTGCACCAGCCTCAAGCATCCTGTATCATGCATCGAACCTGGACTGGCGATAGTTTCATATATGATATTATACATGTTTCAATGCCATTCTCCCAAATCATCCCACCCTCTCCCCCTCCCACAGAGTCCAAAAGACTGTTCTATACATCTGAATAGGCTTTTTAAATGTGAGTGGGATAAATGGCTCTGGCTACTCTGAAAACATGGCAGTGTCAGCTGATGCCTCGGGTGAAATGGACTAGGACCATCTGCTTGCTGGGCCCTAACTCCTGGATATGAACCTTTACTTGACCATGGTAGGTCTAGCCTCTTTCCCTTCATATGATGTTACCTGTTTCGTGAATCTTTATGTCTATGTCATTGTTTCCACATTTAACCCATTAGATTCTGGCACTGTTCTGTCTACTGGTTCAGCTTCCACATTATTCATGCAGTGACTAGTTACAGGGTATATTTGTCGTGAGCCATAAATTCAGATTAGCAAAAAAAGTGATCATCCTTATTTTTCTTTTCTATCTTATAAATCCATTTATACCTGAGAACAAAAGGGTTTCTTTAGAACTTTCCAGCTAAACTCAGTGACTGAAGAGATTTTTCAGTCAATTTAGGTTTAAACTCAGTCGAAAAGTGTAATTTCCTCTCTGACCTCCCTTATCTCTAAATTCTGGGGCTTTTACCAAACTGAAGCATTGATAGAACTGTCTGCTTCTTAGTCTCTGCATATAGTGCTACTGAGATGTTAAATAATTCTGTCATGGACTTTGCTTGATGACACGTCTAGCCCAGTGCTGTCCAATCGGAACATAACATCAGCCACAGTTGTCATTTTCAATCTTCTAGGAGATGTATTACAAAAGGTAGTAAGTCTTTGAAATCTGGTGTATATTTTACACATGCAGCACTCCTCAGTGCAAACTAGCCACACTCCAAAGCTGCTAGTGACTAAAATTTTGGACAGTACAGTTCTAGAGTGAAGCTACTCATCCAAGTGGCGTCTACTGGCACATTAATTTAGTGTTTGCTGAGCCTGCCACTCAAGGACAGGGGAGAATGGGTCAATCCCACTGACTGAAGGGTTTGGAAGATTCCATCACAGACCAAGTGACGTGGGGTACTCACATTTTTACATAAGGAGACAGCATACCAGGGTCAGGATTCAGATTTTAAGGACATTTTCTGTGGTTTTTAGGACCCCAACTATCAAGGCTATACTTCTAAGGAAAAAAAAAAATCAATAGGAGATGCTAGGTAACTTCCTCTGCCAGTTCCTGTGGGAACTCTGAGGCTATCACCAGGCCTTCTCTATCTTTGATCTGCCTATAGCCTTGAATGTTGTGGCAAAGAGAAAATGCATCATCTCCTCCAGAACTAGAATCAGAAGTACTACAGCCATCTCCTCTACGCTTGCTGCTGCTGCTGCTAAGTCACTTCAGTCGTGTCTGACCCTGTGCAACCCCATAGACGGCAGCCCACCAGGCTCCGCTGTCCCTGGGATTCTCCAGGCAAGAACACTGGAGTGGGTTGCCATTCCCTTCTCCAATGCATGAAAGTGAAAAGTGAAAGTGAAGTCACTGAGTCGTGTCCAACTCTCAGCGACCCCATGGACTGCAGGCCACCAGGCTCCTTCATCCATGGGATTTTCCAAGCAAGAGTACTGGAATGGGGTGCCATTGCCTCTACTCTTAGGCCCCCTACATTTAAAGGTTGATATTTGGCCTCCAGTCCCCTCTAGGAAACTCATGTATAAGAAGAAAAGGGCACCTACTTTCACTCAGGTTCTTTTCCTCCCCCTTCCAAGCTCAGATTTTCAGGTAGGAGGAAGGAGAGAAGCAGAGAGGTAGAATATGTGGTCAACCTTACTGGATCAAATATTCTTCTAATCTTTCCTTTCTTACAACTGGAACAATGCTGTTGTGCTTAAAAATCCAAGTCGTTTAAAGTTTCTCTTCTGCATTCCTCTGTGGTTCTTGCCATGTGGTATTTCTAGTATCAGATCTCCCAAAGTCAAAAGTGTATGGTATGTATGTGTGGAGGGAATTCTAGGAGCAGAAGTTATACCCATGAGTACTTCACATGCAATCCTGTCACACGTGTATCATGGCGGCTTCTCTTTCCAGGCTCTGCTTCATCATCCTCAAGATGACTCCTTCACCAACACTCTGAGTGCCTCCGCTACCACATAGCTTCCTGAGGTCTCCCAGAATGCTGCAGGAGTGGGTCCTCTGCCCCAGGTCCTCTGTTGCAATCAGCTGGCAATCTATGGACCAGTATTCTTACTCCACAGGCTTAATTCTTCCAGTGAGAATGATGCACTGGGCTTGACACTTCTAGGCCTCGAGTATGTTCACACTGTCTTCCTCGCCCAGTAGTATACTCGTTAGGGTCAGTAGTTGTCAAGTACTGAGACTCAAATGAGGCTTAAGAGTCAGCCTGAAGCAACTCACTGAAGAAAAAGAGGACACTGAAGAGAATGGATATTTTAAAGGGCATAGGAGATCAGGTACTACAGTAGCAGATTCTGAGATGTTTTGAGACACAAAAGAATTTACTGGGAATTAAGGCCTGTGAGAGAAAGGAAGAGGATGCAAGACTAGGCAGAGGAAAAAGTGAATTGTCACACAGACCCTTCAAGCTCCAGTCAAAGTATGGGGGAGCGAGGACCAAATGTTGCTCATCAGTTATCCCATTACCAGGCCAAAATGGTCAGAAGGTTCTATCCCTACCTCACTGCACACAGGCTGACCTAGGAAGGACATGGCCTTAGGAAGCAGCTCTGCACAGCTGAGGCTGACCCTGAAGGAGATAAATGGCAGCAGGAAGAGATACACACTCCTTGCCAGCTGGGTAGCAGGTCCTTTCTTAAAAGGGTTTCTCGGAGGGGTATCTCCTTGCTTATGAGAATTCAAGCCACAACTCTACCAATTTTGGGCAACTATGCCAAGATATTAAGAAGAGATGGCAAGAATACACACAAGAACTGTACAAAAAGGATCTTCTCGACCCAGATAATCACAATGGCGTGATCACTCATCTAGAGCCAGACATCCTGGAATGTAAAGTCAAGTGAGCCTTAGGAAGCATCACTACGAACAAAGCTAGTGGAGGTGATGGAATTCCAGTCGAGCTGTTTCAAATCCTGAAAGATGATGCTGTCAAAGTGCTGCACTCAATATGCCAGCAAATTGGGAAAACTCAGCAGTGGCCACAGGACTGGAAAAGGTCAGTTTTCATTCCAATCCCAAAGAAAGGCAATGCCAAAGAATGCTCAAACTACCGCACAATTGCACTCATCTCACACACTAGTAAAGTAATGCTCAAAATTCTCCAAGCCAGGCTTCAGCAATACCTGAACCGTGAACTCCCTGATGTTCAAGCTGGATTTAGAAAAGGCAGAGGAACCAGAGATCAAATTGCCAACATCTGCTGGATCATGGAAAAAGCAAGAGTTCCAGAAAAACATCTATTTCTGCTTTATTGACTATGCCAAAGCCTTTGACTGTGTGGATCACAATCAACTGTGGAAAATTCTGAAAGAGATGGGAATACCAGACCACTTAACCTGCCTCTTGAGAAATCTGTATGCATGTCAGGAAGCAACAGTTAGAACTGGACATAGAACAACAGACTGGTTCCAAATAGGAAAAGGAGTATGTCAAGGCTGTATATTGTCACGTTGCTTGTTTAACTTCTATGCAGAGTACATCATGAGAAACACTGGACTGGAAGAAACAAAAGCTGGAATCAAGATTGCTGGGAGAAATATCAATAACCTCAGATATGCAGATGACACCACCCTTATGGCAGAAAGTGAAGAGGACCTAAAAAGCCTCTTGATAAAAGGGAAAGAGGAGAGTGAAAAAAGGCTTAAAGCTCAACATTCAGAAAATGAAGATCATGGCATCCAGTCCCATCACTCCATGGGAAATAGATGGAGAAACAGTGGAAACAGTGTCAGACTTTATTTTGGGGGCTCCAAAATCACTGCAGATGGTGACTGCAGCCATGAAATTAAAAGACGCTTACTCCTTGGAAGAAAAGTTATGACCAACCTAGAGAGCATATTCAAAAGCAGAGACATTACTTTGCCGACTAAGATCCGTCTAGTCAAGGCTATGGTTTTTCCAGTAGTCATGTATGGATGTGAGAGTTGGACTGTGAAGAAGGCTGAGCACCGAAGAATTGATGCATTTGAACTGTGGTGTTGGAGAAGACTCTTGAGAGTCCCTTGGACTGCAAGGAGATCCAACCAGTCCATTCTGAAGGAGATCAGCCCTGGGATTTCTTTGGAAGAAATGATTCTAAAGCTGAAACTCCAGTACTTTGGCCACCTCATGTGAAGTGTTGACTCGCCGGAAAAGACTCTGATGCTGGGAAGGATTGGGGGCAGGAGGAGAAGGGAACAACAGAGGATGAGATGGCTGGATGGCATCACTGACTCAATGGACGTGTCTTGAGTGAACTCTGGGAGTTGGTGATGGACAGGGAGGCCTGGCCTGCCTCGATTCATGGGGTCACAAAGAGTCGGATACGACTGAATGACTGAACTGAACTGAACTGAACTGATGCCTAAATGGCAACCCACTCCAGTATTCTACCTGGAGAATCCATGGCCGGAGGAGCTTGGTGGGCTACAGTTCACGGGTCACAAAGAATCGGACACGACTGAGTGACTTCACTTTCACCTTATATAGGCAAGGTAGTATGATAAAGGATTGAGGTCTTGAGGGCCAGATAAATATTATAGAAAGACTCTCCTTAGAGTTTGGTATTGATATTTTTGAGAAGGGAAACTGACAAAACTAAGGGAGAGTAGTAGAGTGCTTGGCTGTGGAACTGGGCTTTGGGGTGTAGCTCCAATTCTAGACAAAAACTAGAGAGCAAGGGAAACTAGAACTTAAGAGTAGACATCAATGCAAGGCTCAGTCAAGTACAGCAAACCAATAGTACAGGCAGGAGAGCAAGGCAGTGAGTAGAGATGAAGACCCAGTGTTGGAAACGACTGCAGAGAAGAGTTAGTGGAGCACAGAGGTCTGGGGAGACTCACTGTTACTAGAAGCAACAGTACTAAGGTAGGGCAAGTAATTCTTCCTATTACAACAAAAAGCATCAAGTTGGGTTAAGTTTTGGTACTTCAATATTAAAGGACATAAAGCTATTTCTAAAACAAGTT
This sequence comes from Nanger dama, assembly GCA_917880005.1. NCBI lineage: Eukaryota > Metazoa > Chordata > Mammalia > Artiodactyla > Bovidae > Nanger > Nanger dama. Next base: position 5,186,779 of record CAKJTW010000040.1, read on the forward strand.
TCATCAACTATTTAGCCAAGACTTCTGTTTTTTTCCAACACTATCTCAATAAATAGACGAGCTATCCTTCAATAAGTACTTAGTTGTGATTCATAAATATTCTCACATTTTGTGAATATTTAAATGGCACAAAAAATAAGTGCAGGCCCTGTTGCTTTAACTTAATATGATTCTAAGGACTCTGACTTAATGTGCAAAATATCAAAATTGGCTCTGCTTTAAGAAATAAAACCAGGCATCTAATTGCATCACTTCAAGGCAAACAAATGGGGAAAAAAATGGAAACAATGGCAGATCTTATTTTCTTGGGCTCCAAAATCACTGTGGATGGTGACTGTAGCCATGAAATTAAAAAGATGTTTTCTCATTGGAAGAAAAGCTATGACAAACCTAGACAGTGTATTAAAAAGCAGAGATATCACTTTGCTGACAAAGGTCTGGATAGTCAATGCTATGGTTTTCCAGTAGTCATGTACGGATGTTGACAGTTAGACCTTAAAAGAAGTCTGAGTGCTGAAGAATTGATGCTTTTGAATTGTGATGCTGGAGAATACTCTTGAGAGTCCCTTGGACAGCAAGGAGATCAAACCAGTCAATCCTAAAGGAAATCAACCCTGACTATTCATTGGAAGGACTGATGCTGAAGCTCCAATACTTTGGCCACCTGATGTGAAGAGCCAACTCATTGGAAAAGACTCTGATGCTGGGAAAGATTGGGGGCAGGAGGAGAAGGGGGAGACAGAGGATGAGATGGTTGGAGGGCATCACCAACTCAATGGACATGGTTTGAGCAAACTCAAGGAGATAGTGAAGGACAGGGAAGTCTGGCATGCTGTAGTCCATGGGGTCACAAAGAGTCAGACACAACTTACTGACTGAACGGCAATGCTTTGTTCATCTGGCTTGGCCAGTTTTACGTGGGTAAAACAACATTCTGACAATTTGACTAAAATGCTTATTTCCACCCTCACATTTCTGGTGGGATGGGGAGACAACCCTTTATTTTCAATCTTAGAGAAAATTAAACTGATATGAAATATGGAAAGTAAAGCAAATTTTTTTAAAGCTAAATCAGTTGATGCTTGGAAAAAAAAGATTAAGAACAAGATTGCTTCTACTGGTAGCATGCATCTTATGACTACATGAGGGGGGAGATAGGATTTTCTCTGTCTAGAGTACTGAAGAAATCATAGATCTCATGGGATAACCAAATAGATCTTGCTTTTTCACAGAAAATAATCATTTAACATTCCAGGTTGTCCACCAAGCTACTTGTCATTAATTTCTTATGGAAAGATGTTACAACTGGCTCTTCAAAAACATGGAATAACTTTTATTTGCATCAAATGAAATCTCAAGCACAACAGTGTTATTATAAAAAGCTACTAAAGCAAAAACCAGGAGTAAACATCACCAAATGGTTAGAAAATAAAGACATTAAGATTTTAGGGATTACCTGACAAGAAATCTTGATTTTATGGATGGATAATGGACTCTTACGGCAATGACTACAGGAATAACTCATTTTATTATGCTTCACTTTATTATGCTTTGCAGATACTGCATTTTTATAAATTAATGGTTTGTGGCAACCCTGCACTGAGGAAATCAATCAGCACCATTTTTCCCCAAAACTATTTGCTCACTTCATGTCTCCATGTCACATTTTAGTAATTCTTCTACTATTTCAAACTTTTCCAATATTATTATATTTGTCATAGTGATCTGTGATCAGTGACATCTTTGATGTTACTGTTATAATTTGGGGAGGACAATGAACCTTGCCCATATAAGACAAACAAACATCTATAAATGTTGTTTGTGTTCTGACTTCTCCACTGACCAGCTGTTCCCCCATCTCACTCCCTCTCCTTGGACTTCCCAGGTCCTTGAGACCGAAGAATATAGGAATTAGGCCAATTAATAACCCTACAATATGCTATGTGTTCAAGTGAAAGAAAGAATTGTACATCTCTCAGTTTAAATCAAAAGCTAAAAATGTTTAAGCTTTGCTAGTTAAGGCATGTCAAAAGCTGAAATAGGCCAAAAGCTAGGAATGTTGCACCAAACCATTGGACAAGCTGTGAGAGCGAAGGAAAAGTTCTTGAAGAAAATTAAAAGTGCTAGTCCAGTGAAAGCACAAATGATAAGAAAGTGAAAGAGCCTTATTGCTGACTTTGAGGAAGCAATTTTTAGTGGTCTGGATAGAAGATCAAACTAGCCATAACATGCCCTTAAATCAACACCTAATTCAGAGCTCAGCCCTAACTCTCTTCCATTCTGTGAAGGCTGAGAGAGGTGAGGAAGATTCAGAAGAAAAGTTGGAAGCTGGCAAAGGTTGGCTCATGTTCAGTTCACTTCAGTTCAGTTGCTCAGTCATGTCCGACTCTTTGTGACCCCATGAATCGCAGGACGCCAGGCCTCCCTGTCCATCACCAACTCCCAGAGTTCACTCATTCTCATGTCCATTGAGTCCGTGATGCCATCCAGCCATCTCATCCTCTGTCGTCCCCTTCTCCTCCTGCCCCCAATCCCTCCCAGCATCAGAGTCTTTTCCAATGAGTCAACTCTTCGCATGAAGTGGTCAAAGTACTAGAGTTTCAGCTTTAGAATCATTCCTTCCAAAGAAATCCCAGGGCTGATATCCTTCAGAATGGACTGGCTGGATCTCCTTGCAGTCCAAGGGACTCCCAAGAGTCTTCTTCACCACCACAGTTCAAAAGCATCAATTCTTCAGTGCTCAGCGTTCTTCACAGTCCAACTCTCACATCCATACATGACCGCAGGAAAAATCACAGCCTTGACTAGACGGACCTTAGTCGCCAAAGTAATGTCTCTGCTTTTGAATATACTATCTAGGTTGGTCATAACTTTTCTTCCAAGGAGTAAGTGTTTTTAAATTTCATGGCTGCAATCACCATCTGCAGTGATTTTGGAGGCCCTCCCCCCACCGCAAAAAAAGTCTGACACTGTTTCCACTGTTTCCCCAATTATTTCCCATGAAGTGATGGGATCAGATGCCATGATCTTCATTTTCTGAATGTTGAGCTTTAAGCCAGCTTTCACTCTCCATTTTTACTTTCATCAAGAGGCTTTTGAGTTCCTCTTCACTTTCTGCCATAAGGGTGGTGTCATCTGCATATCTGAGTTTATTGATATTTCTCCCAGCAATCTTGATTCCAGCTTGTTTCTTCAGTCCTGCGTTTCTCATGATGTACTCTGCATATAGGTTAAATAAGCAGGGTGACAATATACAGCCTTGACATACTCCTTTTTCTATTTGGAACCAGTCTGTTGTTCCATGTCGAGTTCTAACTGTTGCTTCCTGACCTGCATACAGATTTCTCAAGAGGCATGTTAGGTGATCTGGTATTCCCATCTCTTTCAGAATTTTCCACAGTTGATTGTGATCCACACAGTCAAAGGCTTTGGCATAGTCAATAAAGCAGAAAAGATGTTTTTCTGGAACTCTCTTGCTTTTTCCATGATCCAGCGGATGTTGGCAATTTGATCTCTGGTTCCTCTGCCTTTTCTAAAACCAGCTTGAACATTAGGAAATTCACAGTTCATGTATTGCTAAAGCCTGGCTTGGAGAATTTTGAGCATTACTTTACTAGCATGTGAGATGAGTGCAATTGTGCAGTAGTGGAGCATTTTTTGGCACAGCCTTTCTTTGGGATTGGAATGAAAACTGACTTTTTCCAGTCCTATGGCCACTGCTGAGTTTTCCAAATTTGCTGGCATATTGAGTGCAGCACTTTCACAGCATCATCTTTCAGGATTTAAAATAGCTCAACTGGAATGCCATCACCTCCACTAGCTTTGTGGGTAGTGATGCTTTCTAAGGCCCACTTCACTTCACATTCCAGGATGTCTGGTTCTAGTTGAGTGATCACAGCATCGTGATTATCTGGGTCATGAAGATCTTTTTGGTACAGTTTTTCTGTGTTTTCTTACCACCTTTTCTTAATATCTTCTGCTTCTGTTAGGTCCAGACCATTTCTGTCCTTTACCGAGCCCATATTTGCATGGAATGTTCCCTTGGTATCTCTAATTTTCTTGAAGAGATTTCTAGTGTTTCCCATTCTGTTCTTTTCCTCTATTTATTTGCATTGATTGCTGAAGAAGGCTTTCTTATCTCTTCTTGCTATTCTTTGGAACTCTGTATTCAGATGCTTATATCTTTCTTTTTCTCCTTTGCTTTTCACCTCTCTTCTTTTCACAGCTATTTGTAAGGCCTCCCCAGACAGCCATTTTGCTTTGTTGCATTTCTTTTCCATGGGCATGGTCTTGATCCCTGTCTCTTGTACAATGTCACGAACCTCATTCCACAGTTCATCAGGAACTCTATTTATCAGATCTAGGCCCTTAAATCTATTTCTCACTTCCACTGTATAATCGTACGGGGTTTGATTTAGGTCATACCTGAATGGGCTAGCAGTTTTCCCTACTTTTCCACTTTAAGTCTGAATTTGGCAATAAGGAGTTCATGATCTGAGCCACAGTCAGCTCCTGGTCCTCTTTTTGTTGACTGTGTAGAGCTTCTCCATCTTGGCTGCAAATAATATAATCAGTCTGATTGCGGTGTTGACCATCTGGTGATGTCCATGTGTAGAGTCTTCTCTTTTGTTGGAAGAGGGTGTTTGCTATGACCAGGGTATTTTCTTGGCAAAACTCTATTAGTCTTTGCCCTGCTTCATTCCACATTCCAAGGCCAAATTTGCCTGTTACTCCAGGTGTTTCTTGACTTCCTACTTTTGCATTCCAGTCCCCTATAATGAAAAAGACATCTTTTGGGGTGTTAGTTCTAAAAGTTCTTATAGGTCTTCATAGAACCGTTCAACTTCAGCTTCTTCAGCATTACTGGTTGGGGCATAGACTTGGATAACTGTGATATTGAATGGTTTGCCTTGGAAACGAACAGAGATCATTTCGTCATTTTTGAGATTGCCTCCAGGCATTGCTTTTCAGACTCTTTTGTTGACCATGATGGCTACTCCATTTCTTCTGAGGGATTCCTGCCCACAGTAGTAGATATAATGGTTATCTGAGTTAAATTCACCCATTCCAGGCCATTTTAGTTCACTGATTCCTAGAATGTCGATATTCACTCTTGCTACCTCCTGTTTGACCACTTCCAATTTGCCTTGATTCATGGACCTGACATTCTAGGTTCGTATACAATATTGCTCTTTACAGCATCAGACCTTGCTTTTATTACCAGTCACATCCACAGCTGGGTATTGTTTTTGCTTTGGCTCCATCCCTTCATTTTTTCTGGAGTTATTTCTCCACTGATCTCCAGTAGCATATTGGGCACCTACCAACCTAGGGGAGTTCCTCTTTCAGTATCCTATCATTTTGCCTTTTCATACTGTTTATGGGGTTCTCAAGGCAAGAATACTGAAGTGGTTTCCATTCTCTTCTGCAGTGGACCACATTCTGTCAATGCGTCAGTTGTAACATTGGTTCATGATATTGAAGGGAAAAAGAGGTCTCCAAAACAAAAGTGCAGGGTGAAGCAGCAAGAGCTGATGTAGAAGGTTCAGAAAGTTATCCAGAAGGTCTAGCTAAGATAATGAATGAAAGTGGTTAGATTAAACAGCAGACATAGTTTTGATGAAACAGTCTTATATTAGGATAATATGTTATCCATAACTTTCATAGCTAGAGAGAAACCAATGTCTGGCTTCAAAGCTTCAAGGGATAGGGGAATTCTCTTGTTAGGGATTGCTGCAGCTGATGACTTGAAGCTGAAGTCATTGTTTATCTACCAATCTAAAAACCATAAGTCTTTAAGAATTACACTAAATCTACCCTGCCTATGCTCTATAAATGGAACAACAAGCCTGAATGACAGCAAATCTGTTGAAAACATGGTATATTGAATATCTTACACCCACTGTTGAGAACTATTGCTCAGAAAAAGATCCCTTTCAAAATACAGCTCATTGACAATGCACCTGGTCACTCAAGAGCTCGCTCCGAGAGAGATGAGGACACAAGATAATGTTGTTTTCATGACTCTTAGTACAACACCCATTCTGCATCCCCAGATAAAGGAATAAGTTTGACTTTCATGTCTTATTTAAGAAACACATTTTGTAAGGTTATAGCTGCCATAGATAGTTTTCCCTTTGATGGATCTGGGCAAAGTCAACTGAAAACTAATTCACCATTCTATATGCCATTAAGAACACTTGTTATACATAGGAAAAGGACAAAATAACAATGTTAATAAGAGTTTAGACATTGATTCCAATCCTAATGGGTTATTCAGTAGAGAAAAGTAACTGCAGATGTAAAAATAGTAAGAGAAACAGAAGTAGAGCCTGAAGATATGACTTAATTGCTGCAATTCCATGATAAAATTTTAACAGATGAGAAGCTGCATCTTATAGTTGAGCAAAGAAAGTACTTTCTTGAGATGGAATCTAATCCTGGTAAAGATGCTATGAAGGTAGCTGAAATGACAACAGAGATATTATATAAAGTCAGTTGATAGAGTAGTAACGAGAGGACTGACTCCAATTTTGAAAGATGTTCTGTTGTGGATAAAGTGCTACCACACACCATCAGATGTTCAGAAAAGGAAGAGTCAGTCAGTGTGAAAGACTTCACTGTTGTCAGTCCCTTCAACTTTCAGTAACTACCACTCTGATTAGTCAGCTGCCATCAACATCGAGGCAAGATCCTTCACTGGTCAAAAAGACTACAACTCACTGAAATCTCAGATAATAGTTAGCATTTTCAAACAACAAAATATTTTTTTTTAATTAAGGGGCTTTTCCAAGGGGTGCAGTGGTAAAGAATCCTCCTGCCAATACAGGAGACACAAGAGATGCCCGTTCGAACCCTGGTTCAGGAAGATCCCTGGAGAAGGAAATGGCAACCCACCCCAGTATACTTGCCTGGGAGATCCCATGGACAGAGGAGCCTGGCGGGCTACAGTCCATGGGTTTGCAAGGATTCAGACATGACTAGGCACCTGAACTACAACAATAATGAATCCCTGGAGAAAGGAATTACTACCCACTCCAATATTCTTGCCTGGAGAATTCCATGGATAGAGGAGCCTGGTGGGCTACAGTCCATGAGGTCACAAGGAGTTGGACATGACTGAGCGTGCACACACACACACATTATTTTTTAAGACATAACACTATTGTACATTCAATAGACTACAGTATGGTATAAATATAACTTTTATACACACTGGAAAGCAAAAAAATTCATGTGACTTGCTTTATTGTGACATATGCTTTGTTGCAGTGGCCTAGAATGAAACACACACTATCTCTGAAGTATGCTTTTATTTATTCAAGGTAATTACTTGTTGATTTATAGATTTATTATGAAGTAAATTACTTACTTATAGTAAGATGTCTTTCAAGGTGATGAGGTCAGATATAAACTTTATTTGCTCTTCCTAGTCTGCTTTTGTAAATATACGTATTCATATGTGTTGTGTGTATTTGTGTACAAGTATAATTACAGTTTTTTTGGAATTCTTCAAGCTGGAAATTTTTGTAATCAATGTTTTCTCATATTTATAATACAATGACAAGTAACACTCTTGGCAATATCAGGAAGACTGATAAGAGACCAAAGTACTGTCTGAATAATTAAAATTGCCATAAAAAGAATGAGGTAATGCCATTTGTAGCAACATGGATGGCCATGGAGATTATTATATGAAGTGAAGTAAGTCAGAGAAAGACAGATATCATGTTATATCACTCATATGTGAAATATAATTTTTTTAAATGATACAATTGAACTTATTCACAAAAGAGAAAAAAAGTCTTACAGATATTTAAAACAAACTTAAGGTTACCAAAGGGGAAATGTGGTGGGGAGAGCTCAGTCAGAAGCTTGAGATGAATACGTACAGTGTATTCAGCAAGGACCTACTGCATAGCACAGGCAACTCTACTCAAAATTCTGTAGTAATCTATATGAAAAAAGAATGTAAAAAGAATATATATATATATGTATGTATGTATAACTGAATTGCTTTGCTCTACACCTGAAACTAACACAACATTATAAATCAAGTACATATCTATAATATTTTAAATAATAATGATAATTAAAATTGACTCATGAACAGTAGACTTGTACTTTGAGTGTGTTCTTGTATAAAATGTTTAATTCCTTAAATCAGTTATACATAAATTAAATGTATATATAAAATATATGTTAAAATATCCCATCTCCTAATTCTCATATAGGCACTTTTGTTAGAAAGTAGGATTAATAAGGGAAGATCTCATGGATGGAGGAGCCTGGTAGGATGTGGTCCGTGGGGTCGCTAGGAGTCGGACAGGACTGAGTGGCTTCACTTTCACTTTTCACTTTCATGCATTGGAGAAGGAAATGGCAACCTACTCCAGTGTTCTTGCCTGGAGAATCCCAGGGATGGAGTAGCCTGGTGGGCTGCCCTCTATGGGGTCGCACAGAGTCGGATACGACTGAAGCGACTTAGCAGCAGCAGCAGCAGGATTAATAAGTCTCAGTTCACTTAATATTCCTAGTACATAAAAGAAATTTAGAAAAATTTTCCACTTTATGTTAGACTCCCAGAAATCTATGGGGACTGATAAAAAAATACTTATACAACTGAGACTGAAATCCACACATTCAGATTTCAAAAACATATACCTTGATACAGGAAAAAAGGTCATTTGACATAAACTGTAAACACAGATCTTGAGGAAAAAGGAAATTTTGTATTAGTTCTTCCACTGTGTTAGAAGAAAAACAGATCTGAGGTGGTGAGTTATTGGGTAAAGATGAAACATACAACTTCAGAAAAAAAAGAACAGGATTAATATTTATTAGATGCAAAAAGAGCCAGGCAATGTGCTGGTTATTTTTGCCCCCTTGAATACAATTAATGGACTGAATTCAGTTTGAAATTCAGAAGTGTAGTGCTGTGGTCATCCTAGTATTTTACAATATAATCAATCAATAGTTCCATTCAACACTTAACTTTTAAAAATAAATTCTCATTTTAATCATTAAATCTTATTTCCAGACTTTATTTCTACAGGTTACTACACCCATGGCTGATTCATGTCAATGTATGGCAAAACCAATACAGTATTGTAAAGCAAAATAAAGTAAAAATAAAAATTAAAAAGAAAAAGACATCTTCTCTTTCCCAACTCTTATCCTCATAACCTAGCCTCAGATTAAGACTTAAGGGACCTTAGAAGTTAGTTTTCTCAACAAGCTATCTTCATAGAATAACAACTTTGCCTTTTGCTTATCCTTATTATAATATGATATAAAATAAATTTTTTTCACTGGATGTCCCTATAAACACAACAAAAAATTCATTAAAAGTGCCAATTCTTCTCTACCATCACTTGTCAGTGATCTACAGAAGGCTGAACAAAATGTGCGTTTGACTCAGGAAATGGAGACTAAGTATTTTAACATGATGTAATAAAGCTAAGTCTCATCATTTCATGACTAAAGCCTTTGAGTCACTAATACAGACTGTTGGACTATAAGAAAATACTGAATTCCCTTTAAATGAGCTGACAAAATGAGAAAAGTATTAGTTTGTTATACTGATCTATTTTTTCTTTCACTAAAGACTTCCCTTTTCAGTGAGTCATTTTTATAAGTGATCAATCTGATGAAGGGCTTCTCTTGTGGCTCAGCTAGTAAAGAATCCACCTGCAATGCCAGAGACCTGAGTTCAGTCCCTGTTGGGAAGATCCCCTAGAGAAGGGAAAGGCTACCCACTCCAGTATTCTGGCCTGGAGAATTCCATGAACTGTATAGTCTATGGGGTCACAAAGAGTTGGACACAACTGAGTGACTTTCACTTCACTTCACTTTAATCTGATAAAAACAAATATATATTATTTTTTGCAAATTTTCCCATATGCTATAAATGTATTCTGAAAAATATACGATAATAGTACACAGATACATATAAAATGGATTTCCAACAAATGAGATAACAAAGAGATCCAGAAATGAGATAAAAGGATCACAATAATGGTAGAGATGGATTGGTCCTCAATTTCAGTTTTCTCAAAATGTTAAATGAGAGAGAATAATTAAGACTTCTTATAACAACATTTTCTATCACTGTGACTTTTCTTCATACTTCTGCGGTTTTTATTTAATATCCATTGGTCTGGACTAAAGAACATTAACAAGTGAAGTGAATAAAACCATTATTATATGTGTGAGATTTATAGAGTTTTAGTGAGTTAAGGTTTCTCAGTAGTGTCCGACTCCCTGCAACCTCATGGACAACACAGTCCGTGGAATTTTCCAGGCCATAATACTGGAGGCTTTCCCTTCTTCAGGGGATCTTCCCAACCAGGGATCGAGCCCAGGTCTCCCACATTGCAGGCAGATTCTTTACCAGCTAAGCCACAAGTAGCTACTTAGAAAATTTCAATACTAAAGCCCCAAGATCAATACTGAACCTCACCAAACATCTTGTAGATGTAGTCTTCACCCAAAATAACAGAATGGAGTCCCATGTCATGGAGTGAAATTACTGCTAGTCACAAATGTGACTGGGAGAAGAGAACTGGGATGACTCATTACAACCTATCAGCTCCCAAAGGAAAAGAACACTCAAACGCTTTTTAAAAATAGCTTATAGAAGAGAGATTACATTGTGGACTTTGGATGAGGTACTTTTAAAGGCAGAAGCAGGAAGTGTGATAGTCAGCTACTAACTGTTCCCTTTCCCCACCTCAGTTAAGGTTTAATTCAAATAAAGGGAGAGGAAGGAAGATTGGTAAGGATTATGCTAACTCAAAACACATGTAGGTTCCAGAACGCACTGCCTGTTGGTCAAAATGTGATTCTTGCCAGGTCACCATCTACTTGTTTATTCAATAAACTTTTATTGGGTGTCTTGTCGTGCCAATTACTGTGCCAAGCAATGGAAACACAAAGATGAATAAAATGTTCTTATCCTTAAGGAACCTTTATTCAAGTCAAGTTCAGTTCAGTTCAGTTCAGTTGCTCAGCTGTGTCCAACTCTTTGTGACCCCATGGGTAGCAACACACCAGGCCTCTCTGTCCATCACCAACTCTCAGAGTTTACTCAAACTCATATCCATTGAGTCCGTGACATCATCCAACCATCTCATCCTCTGTCGTCCCCTTCTCCTCCTGCCTTCAGTCTTTCCCAGTCTCAAGGTCTTTTCCAAGGAGTCAGTTCTTCACATCAGGTGGCCAAAGTATTGGAGTTTCAGCTTCAACATCAGTTCTTCCAATGAATTTGGAAGGATTTCCTTTAGGATGGACTGGTTGGATCTTCTTGCAGTCCAAGGGACTCTCAAGCATCTTCTTCAATACCACAGTTCAAAAGTATCAATTCTCCAGCACTCAGATTTCTTTATAGTCCAATTCTCACATCCATACATGACTACTGGAAAAACCATAGCTTGAACTAGATGGACCTTTGTTGGCAAAGTAATGTGTCTACTTTGGAATATACTATCTAGGTTGGTCATAACTTTTCTTCCAAGCAGTGTCTTTTAATTTCATGGCTGCAGTCACCATCTGCAGTGATTTTGGAGTCCAAAAAAATAAAATCAGCCACATTTTCCACTGTTTCCCCATCTATTTCAGATGAAGTGATGGGACAAGATGCCATGATGTTCGTTTTCTGAATGTTAAGTTTTAAGCCAACATTTTCACTCTCCTCTTCAACTTTCATCAAGAGGCTTTTTAGTTCCTCTTCACTTTCTGCCATAAGGGTGTAGATATGTAGATATCATCTGCATATCTGAGGTTATTGATATTTCTCCCAGCAATCTTGATTCCAGCTTGTGCTTCTTCCAGCCCAGCGTTTCTCAAGATGTACTCTGCATAGAAGTTAAATAAGCAGGGTGACAATAGACAGCCTTGAGGTACTCCTTTTCCTATTTGGAACCAGTCTGTTGTTCCATGTCCAGTTCTAACTATTGCTTCCTGATCTGCATACAGATTTCTCAGGAGGCAGGTCAGATGATCTGGTATTCCCATCTCTTGAAGAATTTTCCAGAGTTTGCTGTGGTCCACATAGTCAAAGGCTTTGACAGGGTCAACAAAGCAGAAGTAGATGTTTTTCTGGAACTCTCTTGCTTTTTTGATGATCCAACAGATGTTGGCAATTTGATCTCTGGTTCTTCTGCCTTTTCTAAACCCAGCTTGAACATCTGAAAGTTCACAGTTCACTACCGTGGAAGCCTGGCTTGGAGAATTTTGAGCATTACTTTACTAGCATGTGCTGCTGCTGCTGCTGCTAAATTGCTTCAGTCGTGTCCAACTCTGTGTGACCCCCATAGACAGCAGCCCATCAGGCTCCACCATCCCTGGGATTCTCCAGGCAAGAACACTGGAGTGAGTTGCCATTTCCGTCTCCAATGCATGAAAATGAAAAGTGAAAGTGAAGTTGCTCAGTTGTGTCCAACTCTTAGCAACCCGATGGACTACAGCCTACCAGGCTCTTCCATCCATGGGATTTTCCAGGCAGGAGTACTGGAGTGGGATGCCATTGCCTTCTCTTGTCTGGCTCTAGGTGAGTCAATTCAAGTCAAGGGACCAGATTAAAAAAAGAGAATGATAACACAGTGAAGTGAATGCCATGATTCACTCGAACTGAGTGCAAAATAAGAGGTTAAGGATGCCTTCATTGAACGGTAACCCAGAAATGAAATCTGGGGAACTAGAAAAAGTACATATTAGGGAAATACTCCACATGAGTGAGGATGATGCTCAAAGATTGTGAAGAAAGACTAGCACTGGGAAGACTCAGCTTAGGTCATGATGACTGGATTGTGGAGTTCATCATGAGCTATATTGTGAGAGCCCTTACTATAAACCACGCTAGTTTAAAGGAAGGCTTTGAAGAGCAAGTGAAAGATGTCTAGCAGGAAATGTTATTCGATAGTCGTGGTGTCTGTGTGTGTTTTTGTGCTCAGTCATGTCTCACTCTTTGCAACCCCATGGACTATAGCCCACCAGGCTCCTCTATCCATGGAATTTTCCAGATAAGAATTCCTGGAGTGGGTTGCCATGCCCTCCTCCTGGATCTTCCTGACCCAGTGATTGAACCCGTGTCTCTTGCACCTCCTGCATTGACAGGCAGATTCTTTACCACTGTGCCACTTGGGAAGCCCATAGTAGAGTGGAGTCAGCTATAAGAGAAAACATCTTAGGAGATATGTCAGAAGTCTAGTCACGATAGGGGACAAAAGTCTCGGGTGTGAAGGATATTAACAATGTTGAGTTAAAATCCTTTTGCACATGGGTATCCTGTATTTCTATCCTGGTTTCCAAAAGTGAAGCAGCTCTTGCAATTCATGACCTCTTAAAGACTTCCTAAAAGACTTTTTCCTGCTTGCTTGGTAACGTTCCCAGAGCATGAGTAAGCCCTGAATGCAAGTGATACTTCTCTCTTAAACCTTAATTAGGCACAATTAATCTAAACACACAAATTATGTTTAATAACAGATTTATCTTCAGCAATGTGTAACCCAAGTAAATATTTTATTAGTTACATTGTGCACTTCAGGTTGTAGGGAATTATAAATACTTTCCTCAGAACTCCTTAGCATTCAAAATATTAATCAGCTTTGACAATATAGGATTTTTCCCTCTCATTTTTTAATTGGAGAATAATTGATTTATAACATTGTGTTAGCTTCTGCTATGCAACAAAGTAAATCAATTATATTATACATATGCCCCCTCCCTCATGGGCCTCATTCTTCCTACATCCCACCCCTCTAGGTCATCACAGAGCACGGAGCCAAGCTCCCTGTGCTATACAGCAGCTTCTTACAAGCTGTCTATTTTACCCGTGTTGGTGTGTATATGTCAGTCCTAATCTCCCAGTTTGTCCCACCCTCCCCTGTCCCCTACATGTGTCACACATTCATTCTCTACATTTGTGTCTCTATTCCTGCACCTGTATCATTTTTCTAGATTACACATACATGTTTTAACATACGATATTTGTTTTTCTCTTTCTTACTTCACTCTGTGACAGATTCATCCATACCATGACAAATGACCCAGTTTTGTTCCTTTTTATAGCTGAGTAATGTTCCTTTGTGCATATGTACCACATCCTCTCTATCCATTCCTCTGTTGATGGACATTTAAATTATTTCCATGTCCTGGCTCTTGTAAATAGTGCTGCAGTGAACATCAGAGCACATATGACTTTTCTAATTATGGTTTTCTCTGAATATATACGCAGTACTGGGATTGCTGGGTAACATGGTAGTTCTATTTTTACATTTTTAAAGAACCTCCATAATGTTCTCCATAGTGGCTGTACCAATTTACATTCCCACCAACAGTGCAAGAGCGATTCTTTTTCTCCACATCCTCTCCCGTATTTATTTATTGTTTGTAGATTTTGTGATGGCCATTCTGACTAGCAAGAGGTAATATCTCATTGTAATTTTGATTTGCATTTCTCTAATAATTCATGATTTTCACATGTCTCTTGGTCATCTGTATAGCTTCTTTGGAGAAATGTCAATTCAGGCATCTATTTTTTGATTGGGTTGTTTGTTGTTTTGATATTGAGCTGCATGAGCTGTTTGTATTAATTCTGAAATTAATCTCTTGACGGTTGCTTTATTTGCAATTATTTTCTCTCATTCTGAGGGCTGTCTTTTTGTTTTGTTTATGGTTTCATTTGCTAGACAGAAGCTTTTAAATTTAATTAGGTCCCATTTGTTTATTTTTGTTTTTATTTTCATTACTCTAGAACATGGCTCAAAAAAGATCTTGTTGTGATTTATGTCAAAGAGTGTTTTTCCTATGTTTTCATTTAAGAGTTTTATAGTGTCTTCTCTTACATTTAGATATTTAATCCATTTTGAATTTATTTTTCTGTATAGTGTTGGGTAGTATTCTGCTTTATCCTGGTACATGTAGCTGTCCAGTTTCATCAGCACAACTGATTGAAGAGACTGTCTTTTCTCCGTGGTATACTCTTGCTTCTTTTGCCATATATTCCTTTACCACATCATAGGTCTGTGGGTTTATCTCTGGGTTTTGTACCCTGTTCCACTGATCTGTATTTCTGTTTTTGTGCCAGTATCATATTGTCTTGATTTCTGTAGCTGTGTAGTATAGTCTGAGGTTGGGAAGCCTGATCCCTCCAGCTCCATTTTTTTTCCCTCAAGATTGCTTTGGCTGTTGTGTTTCCATAACAAACTGTAAATATTTTTTACTATAATACTGTGAAAAATGCTATTAGTAGTTTTATAGAGATTGCATAAAATCTGTAGATTACTTTGGAGAGCACGATCATTTTCAAAATATTGATTATTCAAATTAAACAACATGTTATATCTCTCCATCTGTTTGTGTCATCTTCGATTTCTTTCATCAGTACTTCATAGTTTTCTGAGTACAGGTCTTTTGCCTTCTTATGGAGGTTTATTCTAGCTTCTCTCTCATTTTTTAAGAATCACTTCTGTATTCTAGATAAACAAACTTATCTTTAAATATCTGTTTTATAATTATGTCCTATCTTAATTTTACCTTTTTGGTAGAAACTTAATCTGACATTATCTCATCCTGACTCTCTCTCGGCTTTGTTCACCCATCTCTTGCCTGTTATTGACACCCAAACTTCGCATCTGTCTGTTTCTCTCCAAGTCATCTCCTCAATCACCATTCATCTATACATACTCTAAATTGTGATATGTATGTATCAAACCAGTCAATCCTAAAGGAAATCAACCCTGAATATTCACTGGAAGGACTATTGCTGAAGCTGAAGCTCCAATATTTTGGCCACCTGATGTGAAGAGCCGAGTCATTGGAAAAGACCCTGATGCTGGGAAAGACTGAAGACAAAAGGAGAAGAGGGCAACAGAGGATGAGATGGCTAGATAGCATCACTGACTCACTGGACATGAATTTGCACAAACTCCAGGAGATAGTGAAGGACAAGGAGCCTGGCGTTCTGCAGTCCATGGGGTTACAAAGTGTCAGACACAACTTAGCGACTAAACAATGACATGTGTGTGTAAAGCCAGCCTTTGAAAGCAATTAATGTCTACTCTAGCATCCTAGACCTGAGGCTCTTCATTTGCTAAGCACCGTCTGGGGCTCTTAAGTGACCTGATATTAAAGTCCTCACCCAAGACATTAAGCATTCTATCCAGAGAGAGAAACTGATATTATTATCGTATCTGATCATGGCCTGAAAGAGAAAAATCAGACTCAAAATAGTTAACACTTATAGAACAAAAGGTTTATCCCCATAGAATGCTCTACATTCAATTCTAACAATGCTGTCAATAAAGATTCAATCCTTGCCTGCCATCTGATCTTATTTCCCTAATTACCCATATGCTCTTCATCACTGGCTTTGTACCTGGTTACTTTTAACTTTTATCTCATCACCATTCCCTTATAACCTCTTGCTAGCAAAATTGCTTTTCCTGATTTTCTTTCCAATCTCATGTAAAGTCTCTCTCAGCTTAGTTAGCACTGAGTTCTTCTAGGCAAGCTTTCTGGTTAACCCTGGAGACCGACTCATTCCATCATTCTGAGAATAGAATTGACTTCCTCCTCATAGCCTTGTGTTATTCCTTAGAAACTTACACAACTTGGCAATTCAATAATTTTTATGTGTGTACATAAAGCAAAACTCACTATGAGCTGCCATGATTTTCGCCTCATAAGTGAGGAATAACCTCAAGTGTTGGTCACAGTGATGATTTACAGAGATTTTGTTTTGTTTTGCTTGAATTGCTTAGCTTTTGTGTTTTTAATCACAGCCTTCAAGGTCTTTGACTTCTGCTCTTTGTCGACTATGTAATTAACTCCAGTTTGTGTCAAGCTCTTAGACTGTTAGAAAAAGCATTTCCATATACGTAATTCATTATTTTCCTATAAATTAGAAGCTTCATGATGAAGAACATTTCTTTCAATAATTTTACTCTGCAAAAAGGAAATTTTCTCCTCAAATGCAATATTTTATAATCTTAATATTCTTGGAAGATAATTGTATGTTTCTTTCAAGTCAAAGGACAAAAGACACTAATGTCTGAGTTCAAGTAGATGAGCTGGCTATTTTTGTAGCAGATTGCGTCTTCAATGCAGTTACAGTTTTAGTCATGCTTACACAGCACATATGGAATTAATTTCTATACCTAAATATAATTTGGTTTGTACGTGTGTGTTTATGTTATACAAGTCTCTTTCTTACCCCTCAAGAAGGTGAACTCAACCAGATTATCATCTGGTGCCAACTGTGATGAAAAGCATAGGAGACTTAATCTGAAAGTAATTACTTTGGGGAAATTATATCCAAAATTAAGGAGAAATAAATTGCCCTTTTCTTTTTCCTCTAGAGCAATTTGGTAATTTCTCCACTTGCTTAATATAGCCACTAATCCCAACATTTTCTGTAGAGAGGACAAATTACTAATTCTATATAATTACAAACTGTATGCAACTGTTAAGAAATCATGTCTTTAGGAAGTTATTTTAATATTCTTCCATTATTGTTCCAATCCTAGCACTTAGAAAGTAATTCCTTAAATCTCAGCTAGCTCTGCCAGTTCCTGAATTACAAAGATGTGCTTATATACATTAGTCAAGTAAATGACACTAGGCAAAGTTCATCTTAGAATCATATATGTCAAAAATGTATTCATCAAGATTATTTTAAGAATAACTATTTTACTTTAAAAGGGTCAGAATTTAGATTAAATATGACGTTTAATTAGCACCTTAAGTTATGACCTCTCTTAACTTACCATTAAATACTTATGATAAAACAGGAGTGGAAATGCAGTTATAATCAATTGTGAATACAAGAAAAGGATATAGCCAGCACAAAATATACAATAAATGGAGATGAATCTGTTCATGTATTACTCTCTCTGCTGACAATCCCCAAAACTATGAAGGCATTTCTTCACATGCCGCTGCTGCTGCTAAGTTGCTTCAGTCATGTCCAACTCTGTGCAATCCAGTAGATGGCAGCCCACCAGACTCCCTCGTCCCTGGGATTATCCAGGCAAGAATACCGGTGTGGATTGCCACTTCCTTCTCCAATGAACGCATGCATGCTAAGTCACTTCAGTCATGACCGATTCTGTGCAGCCCTATGGAGAGCAGCCCACCAGGCTCCTATGACCACGCAATTCTCTAGGCAAGAATACTGGAGTGGATTGCCATTTCTGAATAAGCAATTTCATTATCCAATGTTTGGTCACTATAATATGAAAGTGAAAATGTTAGTCAGTCAGTAATGTCCAGTGACATTGGGATACTGTAGACTGTAGCCCACCAGGCTCCTCTATCCATAAAATTCTCCAGGAATACTGGAGTGGGTTGCATTTCCTTCTCCAGGGGATCTTCCTGACTCAGGGATTGAACCCAGGTGTCCTGCATTGCAGGCAGATTCTTTACAGTCTCAGCCACAAGGGAAGCCCATTTTTATATATATATATATATATATATATATAATATTATCATATGTTATTATATATAATAATAAATATATTATATATAAATTATATATAATATATTTAATTATATTAATATATTTATATAATATACATTAATATACTATATTATATATAGTATTGTATATGCTATAATATATGTATTATTATATATATAAGCATTATATAATATAGGTATTATAATATATACATACCTATAATATAGATATACAATTGACTTTTTGTATTTTGAAAGTTTGCTAAATTCACTTATTAGATCTAGTAGCTGTTTATAGATTATTTGAGATATTCTACATAAATGATTACATTATCTGTGAAGACAAGTTTATACTTCTTTCTAATTTGTATGTATTTTTTGTCCAATTAAACTGGTTAGGCCCACCAGTGTAATGTCAAGTAAAATTTATGAAAGGACATTTTTGCCTTGCACCCCATTTTATGAAGAGAGCATTCAATATTTCAAAGTTAAGTTTGATGTTTAGCTATAGATTTATCATAGATGTCTCTTATTAAGAAATTTTCCTTGTGTTCCTAATTTGCAGAGTTTTCATTATGAATAAGTGTTGAATATCATGAGAAGTCTTTCCTTTATCTATTGATATAATAAAAAAAAATTTTTTCGGTCTACTGATATGGTAAATGATATTAATTGGTTTTTAACATTAAACAAAGCTTATATTCCTGAAATAAACTTTACTTGTTCAAATGTTGAGTCAATATTGCATTCCTGAGATAAACCTCAGTCATGATATATTATGCTTTTATGTATTGCTGAGCTTGATTTATTATTTGCCATTTTTTAAAATAATTTTATTTGTGTCTTCTTAGGTATGGTTCTATAGTTGCCTTTTCTTGCAATATCTTGATCTGGTTTTGGTATTGGGATAATCTATTCTTATGAAATAATTATCCCCTCCTCCTATATATTTTGAAAGAGTTTATATAGAGTTGATATTGTTTTATCCTTAAGTGTTTGACAGATTTTACAAATAAAGCTATATTGACCTAGACTAGTTTCTTCTGTAGAAATTTTCAATATGCAAATTCATTTTTTTTAAAGATATAGGCTGGTTTAGATTGTTTTTACATCAGGCTTGGTAATTTAAGTCAGTAGGTTTCCCCACTTTATCTAAGTCAGTTGTATATTTGTACATTTGTTGATGTAGAGTTTGTATTCATTTTCTACTCCTGCAAAACAATTAACAAAACTTAGCAGCTCAAAACAACACACATCTATTACCTTACAGATTCTGTGAGCAAGAGACCGGGCAGGATTTAAGTGGGTTTCATAAGGTCTCACAAGACAGCAATCTGGGTATTTGGAGAGTATATCCATTTCTGGAGTTTGAAGTCACATGACTATTGGCAAAATGCACTTCACAAATTCTTCATTTTTCTGCTTTCTTCCAGCTAGGGGAAGGGCAAGGGGAGGGTCCTCTCTCAGCTCTTAAGAAGCCACCAATGATTCCTTGCCACACGGCTCTCTAAAAGGCCCTGTTGAAACATGGTAGTTTACTTCTTCAAGAGCAGCAGGAGAATCTCTCATTCCAGTCTGATAAGACAGAATTTTATACAATGTAAAGAAATCATGAGAGTGACTACCCCACCATATTCGGAAGTATTGTCCAAACTTGAGGAGAGAGTTTTATACAGTACAGGTATACCTGGGGGCAATTTTGTAGTCCATTTTCAGTTCAGTTGCTCAGTTGTGTCCAACTCTTTGCGACCCCATGAATCACAGCACCCCAGACCTCCCTGTTCATCACCAGCTCCTGGAGTTCATTCAGACTCACGTCCGTCGAGTCTGTGATGCCATCCAGCCACCTTATCCCCTGTGGTCCCCTTCTCCTCCTGCCCCCAATCCCTCCCAGCATCAGAGTCTTTCCCAATGAGTCAACTCTTCGCATGAGGTGGCCAAAGTACTGGACTTTCAGCTTTAGCATCATTCCTTCCAAAGAACACCCAGGACTGATCTCTTCTAGGATGGACTGGTTGTATCTCCTTGCAGTCCCAGGAACTCTCAAGAGTCTTCTCCAACACCACAGTTCAAAAGCATCAGTTCTTCGGCACTCAGCTTTCTTAACAATCCAACTCTCACATCCATACATGACTACTGGAAAAACCATAACCTTGACTAGACGGACCTTTGTTGACAAAGTAATGTCTTTGCTTTTCAATATGCTGTCTAGGTTGGTCATAACTTTCTTTTCAAGGAGTAAGTGTCTTTTAATTACATGGCTGCAGTCACCATCTGCAGTGATATTGGAGTCCAAAAAATAAAGTCTGACACTGTTTCCACTGTTTCCCCATCTATTTCTCGTGAAGTGATGGGACCAGATGCCATGATCTTCGTTTTCTGAATGTTGAGCTTTAAGCCAACTTTTTACTCTCCTCTTTCACTTTCATCAGGAGGCTCTTTAGTTCTTCACTTTCTGCCATAAGGGTGGTGTCATCTGCATATCTGGGGTTACTGATATTTCTCCTGGCAATCTTGATTCCAGCTTGTGCTTCATCCAGCCCAGTGTTTCTCCTGATGTCCTCTGCATGTAAGTTAAATAAGCAGGTGACAATATACAGCCTTGACGTACTCCTTTTCTCATTTGGAACCAGTCTGTTTTTCCGTGTCCAGTTCTAACTGTTGCTTCCTGACCTGCATATAGGTTTCTCAAGAGGCAGGTCAGGTGGTCTGCTATTCCCATCTCCTTCAGGATTTTGCAGTTTGTCATGGTCCATACACTCAAAGGCTTTGGCATAGTCAATAATGCAGAAATAGATGTTTTTCTGGAACTCTCTTGCTTTTTCCATGATCCAGCAAATGTTGGTAATTTGATCTTTGGTTCCACTGCCTTTTCTAAATCCAGCTTGAACTTCTGGAAGTTCATGGTTCACATATTGCTGAAGCCTGGCTTGGAGAATTTTGAGCATTACTTTACTAGTGTGTGAGATGACTGCAATTGTGTGGTAGCTTGAGCATATTTTATTGAGCAAAATATTAATTGGTGGATATTTAGGAGTACTTTGCACATTCTTGCAACTTCTCTGTAAGTATTGTTTTCAAAATAAAAATTAAAAACTAGTAAACTTAGAAAGATTACTATTCATGGCTTGGGCTTCCCAGGTGGCACTAGTGGTAAAGAACCTGCCTGCCAATGCAGGAGACATAGCAGATGTGAGTTCAATCCCTGGGCCGGGAAGATCCCCTGAAGGAGTGCATGGCAACCTACTCCAGTATCCTTGCCTGGAGAATTCCCATGGATGAGGAGCCTGGTGAGCTACTGTCCATGAGGTTGCAGAGTCAGACACAACAGAAGTGACTTACCACACATTAATGGCTACATGACCCATCAAGACACTCAAATCCACTGCATTTCCACATATTAATTGCAACTATGCATAAAACTAAATTTTAAACACAACACCATCAGCAACAGAATTAAAATGTCACATATATTTGAACATATTTAAATTTACAAAATCTCTATAGGGAAACTACTAAACACTAAAGAGAGAAAGAGCAAAATAAACGTGGGATATGTCATTACATGGATTAGAAGTATCAATACTGGAAAGACGACAGTTCTCACCAAATTAATCAATACTTTTATTGTAATTCTAATAAATATCAACTTGTTTCTTTCTAAATTGATGTCTGATTTTAAAAAAACACATATGTTAGACCAATGGGAAAACAATAGCTAGGGTATTTTGGAAGAACAAAGTTCAAAGTCTTATTTAGCAGATATCCACAGATATCCCCCAGATAACTGTGATAAAGTTACACAACAAATAAGTAATGCTCTTGCTGCTGTTCAGTTGCCAAGTTGTTTCCAACTTTTTGTGACCTAACGAAGAAGGCTGAGCACCAAATAATTGATGGTTTTGAACTGTGGTGTTGGAGAAGACTCTTGAGACTCCCTTGGGCAGCAAGGAGATCCAACCAGTCCATTCTGAAGGAGATCAGCCCTGGGATTTCTTTGGAAGGAATGATGCTAAAGCTGAAAGTCCAATACTTTGGCCACCTCATGCAAAGAGTTGACTCATTGGAAAAGACTGATGCTGGGAGGGACTGGGGGCAGGAGAATGGGACGACAGAGGATGAGATGGCTGGATGGCATCACTGACTCGATGGATGTGAGTCTGAGTGAACTCCGGGAGTTGGTGATGGACAGGGAGGCCTGATGTGCTGTGATTCATGGGGTTGCAAAGAATCGGACACAACTGAGCGACTGCACTGAACTGAACTGAACTGCAGCACACCAGGCTTCTCTGTCCTTTGCTATCTCCCTGAGTTTGTTCAAACTCATGTCCAATGAGTCAGTGATGCCGTCCAACCATCTCATCCTCTGTTGCCTCCCTTCTCTTCTTACATTCAGTCTTTCCCAGCATCAGGGTCTTTTCCAGTGAGTCAGCTCTTCACATCAGGTGGCCAAACAGGTGGAGCTTCAGCTTCAGCATCAGTCCTTCTAATAAATATTCAAGGTTGAGTTCCTTTAGGATTCACTGGTTTGTTCTCCTTGCTGTCCAAAGGACTCTTGAGAATTTTTTCCTGCACTGCAGTTTGAAAGTGTCACTTGTTCAGTGCTCAGCCTTCTTTATGGTCCAACTCTTATACCCATACATGACTACTGGAAAAAGCATAGCTTTGACTATACAGATCTTCGTTGGCAGTGATGACTCTGCTTTTTAACACACTGTCTAGGTTTGTCGTAGCTATTCTTTCAAGGAGTAAGTGGCTGCAGTCCACATTGATTTGGGAGCCCAAGATGAAATCTGACACCGTTTCCACATTTTTCTCCATCTGTTTGCCATGAAGTGACAGGATCCGATGCCATGATCTTAGTTTTTTGAATACTGAGTTTTAAGCCAGCTTTTTCACTGTCCTCTTTCACCTTCATTAAGAGGCTCTTCAGTTCCTCTTCACTTTCTGCCATTAAATAAGTAATGAGAAATATAGTAAGTAACACACTACTGCTTTGTCCCAAGGTTGGATAAAGTAGTCAATATGACAGTAGAGTGAAAAAACAAATGAAAACTTAAAAAATTACAACATTTTGATTCTACTTGTTTGACTTAGTATGAATAGAATGCTAGATTTCTAATTAAAAATAGATATTCAACAAGCAACAAAGGTTTACTGTATAGCATAGGGAACTATAGTCAGTATCTTGTGATAACCTATGATGGAAAATAATTTCAAAAATAATGTGTGTATTTGTATAACTGAGTCAGTTTGCTTTGCATCTGAAACAGTATAAGTCAATTATACTTAAATAAAAAAATATATATATTTTAAAAACTAGTACAAATATTTATTTATGAAAAATTAATTTTAAAATTCTTGGAAAAGGTAATGGTGAATTTCAATGAGAATATTTCTAATGATCTAATAAATAAATATTGTTATGTCAGGTAGATAAACACCTAGCAAAAAATAAACTGTGGCCATCAACTCACATGATACATAAAAAAAATCAGTTCTATGTGGGTTGTAGGTCCAAATGTTAACAGTAAAACAACAAACCATCTAGAGGTAAACATAGGACATTTTCCTAACCCTTGAGTCAGTAGATTTGTTAAACTAGAAAAAAATCATAAAATTCAGTAATTTCACTGCCAAGATTTTATTCACAATATTGCATATAATTGAGAAAGAAATGGAATAATCTATGCAAGTATAAGTATAATGAAATAAATTATGGTAAGACTTTGATGAAGTGTTAGGCAACAATTAGAAGCTGAAGTTGAACGGTTCTATAAAAACCTACAAAACATTCTAGAACTAACACCAAAGAGAAATGTCCTAATCAGAGGGGACTGGAATGCAAAAGTAGGAAATCAAGAGATACCTAGAGTAACAGACAAGTTTGGCCTTGGTACAAAATGAAGCAGGGCAAATGCCAATACAGTTTTGCCAAGAGAACACACTGGTCATAGCAAACATCCTCTTCCAAGGACACGAGACAACTCTACACATGGACATGGCTAGATGCTCAACACTGAAATCAGATTGATTATATTCTTTGCAGCCAAAGAGGGAGAAGCTCTATACAATCAGCAAAAACAAGACTGGGAGCTGACTGTGGCTCAGATCATGAACTCCTTATTGCCAAATTCAGACTTAAATTGAAGAAAGTAGAAAAAAATAGACCATTCAGGCATGACCTAAATCAATCCCTTACAGTTACAGTGGAAGTGATAAATAGATCCAAGGGATTAGATTTGACAGAGTGCCTAAAGAACTATGGATGGAGATTCATAACATTGTACAGGAGAGAGTGACCAAAACCATTTCCAATAAAAAGAAATGCAAAAAGGCAAAACAGTTGTCTGAGGAGGCCTTACAAATTGCTAATAAAAGAAGAGAAGCTAAATGCAAAGGAGAAAAGGAAAGATATACCCATCTGAATGCAGAGTTCCAAAGAATAGCAAGGAGAGATAAGAAAGCCTTCTTAAGTGAATAATGCAAAGAAATAGAGGAAAACAATAGAATAGGAAAGACTAGAGATCTCTTCAAGAAAATTAGAGATACCAAGGGGACATTTCATACAAATAGGGCATAATAAAGGACAGAAACGGTATGGACCCAAAAGAAGTAGAAGATATTAAGAAGTGGTGGCAAGAATACACAGAAGAACTATACAAAAAAGATCTTAATGACCCAGATAACCACAATCATGTGATCACTCACCTAGAACCAGATATCCTGGAGTAGGAAGTCAAGTGGGCCATAGCAAGGATCACTATGAACAAAGTTCGTAGAGGTGATGGAATTTCAGCTGAGATATTTCACATCCTAAAGGATGATGCTGTTAGTGCTACATTCAGTAGGCCAGCAAATCTGGAAAACTCAGCAATGGCCACAGGACTGGAAAAGGTCAGTTTTAATTCCAATCTCAAAGAAAGGCAATGCCAAAGAATGATCAAACTACCACACAACTGCACTCATGTCACATGCTAGAAAGGTCATGCTCAAAATTTTCCAAGCTAGGCTTCAACCGTACACGAACTGAGAACTTCCAGTGTACAAACTGAATTTAGAAAAGTCAGAGATCAAATTGCCAATATCCATGGGATCATATAAAAAGCAAGAGAATTCCAGAAAAAAAAATCTATTTCTTCTTCAGTGACTATGCTAAAGCCTTTGACTGTGTGAATCACAACAAACTGTGGAAAACTCTTAAAGAGATGGGAATACCAGACCACCTGACCTGCCTCCTGAGAAATCTGTATGCAGGTCAAGAAGCAACAGTTAGAAATGGACATAGAACAACAGACTCATTCAAAATTGGAAAAAGTACATCAAGGTGGTATATTGTAACCCTGCTTATTTAACTTCTATGCAGAGTACATTATGCAAAATGCCAGGCTGAGTGAAGCACAAGCTGGAATCAAGATTGCTGGGGGAAATATCAATAACCTCAGATATGCAGATGACACCACCCTTATGGCAGAAAGCAAAGAGGAACTAAAGAGCTTCTTGATAAAAGTAAATGAGGAGAGTAAAAATGTTGGCTTAAAATTCAACATTCAAAACAATAAAGCCATGGCATTCTGTCCCATCACTTCATGGCAAACAGATGGGGAAACAATGGAAACAGTGACAGACTTTATTTTCTTGGGCTCCAAAATCACTGTGGACTGTGACTGCAATGATTAAATTCAAAGATGCTTACTCCTGAGAAGAAAAGCTAAGACCAACCTAGACAGTGTATTAAAAGCAGAGACATTGCTTTGCTGACAAAGGTCCATATAGTCAAAGCTATGGTTTTTCCAGTAGTCATGTATGGCGGTGAGAGTTGGACCATAAAGAAGACTGAGTGCTGAAGAACTGATGCTTTCCAACTGTGGAGTCCCCTGGACTGAAAGAAGATCAAATTAGTCAATCGTAAAGGAAATCAACTCTGAATATTCACTAGAAGGACTGATGCTGAACTGAAGCTCCAATACTCTGACCACCTGATGCGAAGAGCTGACTCAATGGAAAAGACCCTGATGCTAGGAAACATTAAAGGCAGGAAAAGAGGGACGACAGATGGTTAGATGGCATCACGAATCAATGGACATGAGTTTGAGCAAGTTCCGGGGAATGGTAAAGGATAGAGAAGCCTGGCGTGCTGCAGTTCATGGAATTGCAAATAACAGGACACGACTGAGCAAATGAAGAATACATTCAAAAGTCCTATGAAAAACCAGTGATAGTTTAATAGTACCATAAAAATTAGGTCAAAACAAAAATATGTAATAATTTAATAGTTATGTATTCTGATGTTAATGTTCATATATGAAATTATGCTCACAATTACACAAAATGCTAGAAGGTAATGGGTCAAAATATTTGCAGTTTCTTTCATGGATGATGACAGACTACTATTTTCTTTATCTTTTAATGTTATCTACCTTCCCTACAATGAGAATACATTAATGTTGTAATGAACAAAAAATAGTATTTATATGATTGCTATTCCATTTAAAAATATTGTTTTCAGGCATTATTTTAGGCCACACATGAAAAGATTTGCTTCCTACAGGCTCCAAGTAATCATAAGCATATAACACCTGGTAGCTTGTAGATCTAAATAAAAGCTAAGCAAAATCAGTATGAATAGCTCTGGGTAAGAGAATAAAATTAAAAACATATTTAAGGAGGTTTGTTTGTAACAGTGTGTGATGAATCCCTGGGTAGATCATTATTTCTTTACATTCTACCTTCCAGAGCCGTCTTGTGTGGCAATAGTTACAATGTGTGATTTGAGGCTTCCAATGAATAATCATTTAGTTGAAAAATCAACCAAAATACTTACCTTATTCATGTCTAAAATCAATATTCAACATTGGCACACAGTTTGGTGAAAATTGGATGAACGAATGAAAAGCTTGGGAGACCCCTAGTAGTCATCGATCCTGGATCTGCAAGTGCTTTTCCAAGGGATAACATATTATTCCCAAATACCTAAGAATAAATAGTTTAACAGATTAACTTCCTCTGTGTTGAGCAGTCCATGAAAACATTCCCTATAGTCACTCCAGATTCAAACCTGGTATCTACTCCAAAATCTCAATGCACATTCCTCAAGATCTAGGGAGTATGAGAGAAGGCTGGGTCTATGAGACTATAGAGTTTGATACTGAATTTATTTAAGTCAGATATACGTACAATGTGCAGGAAACTAGAGGAAATATATCATTATGACAGGAAAGGTAAAAATGATATATTTCTCACTCCAGATCCTCCACCAGCACAGGCAAATCCTTTATGTGCCCAAAAGTCTGGGAAGTCACATTTTTAGATCTTTATTAAGTTTTAATGACACCAAAAGTTACTAATGAATCCACTGCAACGTAAGCAAAGCATCAGCTACAGTAACTATAATTTGGTAGTCCTCTATATTGTTACTTATTCACTTATATTCTTAAACAACACTGAATATCCCTTATCAGCTAAATCCTTCAAGGCTATAAACGTGTATAAGACATGATCTCTGCTTTTCAGTATATCTGTCATCCTCCCACAAAGAAGGTAATTTCTTTTCCTCTTCTTCATCCTCTTTCTCATGCTTAATATTAAAGACTGCCCATAATCCAACTGCACTGTCTCAATTTTTTATGTCTGTGAACTCATTGAGTCTTCACTATTCCCCCATTTTACAGATGAAAAACTGCATTGCTCAGAGGTT
The DNA here is from genome assembly GCA_917880005.1 of Nanger dama. Lineage (NCBI taxonomy): Eukaryota > Metazoa > Chordata > Mammalia > Artiodactyla > Bovidae > Nanger > Nanger dama. The sequence continues at coordinate 5,214,935 of CAKJTW010000040.1, forward strand.
AAAGAATTTGCCAAGGATTAGTAGCCCATCAGACAGAATTTGAATCCAAGAAATAGGTCTTCAGAGCTTGAGCTTCTAGTCCTTATATGTGTGTGCATTATATTTATATATAAAAATAATATATATTTACATATATGAATTATATACGTATATAATTATATACGTATATAATTCATATCTGTCTACATAAAATTAAAAGCATTCCAAATTTAAGTGCTCTCCTCTTGGCTACATCATTACATTATAGGCACAATAAGACAGAACTCTCAAGGTACCAAGGGCTTCCCTGGTGGTTCAGGTGGTAAAGAATCTGCCTTAAATGTAGGAGACCTGGGTTCAATTCGTGGGTTGGGAAGATCCCCTGGAGAAAGGAATGGCTATTCACTCCAGTATTTTTGGGCTTCCCTTGTGGCTCAGTTGGTAAAGAATCCGCCTGCAATGTGGGAGACCTGGGTTCAATCCCTAGGTTGGGAAGATCCCCTGGAGAAAGGAATGGCTACCCACTCCAGTATTCTTGCCTGGAGAATTACATGGACAGAAGAGCCTTGTGGACTCCAGTACATGGGAGTTGCAAAAAGTCGGACATGACTGAGCAACTACCACTTTCACACTTTCTCAAAATACCAAAAGACGAAATTAGTAATAATAAAGGGAACCGTCACTAAAACGGAGTCAGGAGGCCAGAAGAGTACCATTCTATGACAATGCAGATCCCAACAAGAAGAGACAGATTTTGCACTCTGGCAGGAAATGATACCACTACAACTAAGAGAAAGATTTCCTCCCTGAGCTCCCTGGAAATAGATCATCCAGTAAGAGACTATCACACCTCAGCCAATGAAAAGCCACTTTGAACTCCTAGTTTCCGCTGCTGAACTTTTGTTTATACTAGCTCTTGCCAACTTCCCTTTCTACTCTACAAATGAGCACTTTCTTTTTTAGAAACGTATTACTCTTTTCCTTTATAGCAGCAATCCCCAACCTTTTGGTACTAGGCACTAGTTTCATGGAAGACAACTTTTTCACGGATAGGGAGATGATTTCGGGATGAATCAAGCACAGTACATTTATTGTGGGGTCACTGATCTGACAGGAGCTCAGGTGGTAAGGTGAGCAACGGGGAGTGGCTGCAAACATATGAAGTTCTGCTTGCTCACTCACTGTTCACCTCCTGCTGTGCGGCCCAGTTCCCAACAGGCCATGGGCCAGTAGCAGTCTGTGGTCCAGGGGTTGAGGACCCCTGGTTTCCAGGACTTGTATGTGGTTCATCCATAGTTGCATGTATCAAATTGCAATTCTTCAGGGTGCCCAAATAAATCGTTTTTGCTGGTAAAATAACTGGCTGTTTTATTGTTTTAGGTTAACACTAGTCAAAAGGTTTCACATCCCACTTACTCCTCAGAAATACCCTAATACTCACACTGTTCTCGTCTCTCAGCCTGAAGGTGATAACATCACTTTTCAGACAGGTCCAGGGCCTCAGTGTAGCATTGCCCATTTCTGTGATGGTGGATCAAAAAGAATTATGGAGACTAGAAATGTTGATGATGGTCCCTGGGCACTTATACAAGAGACAAAGGACTTGATTCATCCTTCATCCCAGCAAGGGGGAAACGGGTACTTTCCCTAGTTACAGAAGCTAGCCTGAGCCAAGAGTAACTAAAAATGAAATTTGAGCACATACTCCCCGAAAGCTAATCTCAGAAGAAATTGCCCAGGGAAATTCCCAATTCTTGCCCAGAGAAATTCCATCGGACTCTGAACAAAGGGAACAACTTCTCTCTAAGTAAATTAAAGAAGCAAGCATTCAGGGAGAATATTTGCATACATTATTCATCATCCCTCATTGTGGCCGACTTACAGAGAAAGATGCCCACAATTGAATACATGTATTCAGGGTTTTTCCTGAGTTTTCCCAAGAATTTCTTATAATACCATACTATATGGTAAAAGAAATAGGGAAAATGATAGCTAAGCACATATGGCCCAGAGACAAAGAGATGTCACCAGTAGGTAAGCAAAGTCTCCCTGGTTAAGAATAGTACGTGAGAAGTAGTGGGTAAGAAATTAGAACTAAGTGACTAAGAAGTTGGCTATCACAGGCTAAGGGAGAACTGTATCCACGTGACCTCTGGTAGGGGCTTCTCAGGTGGCACTGGTGGTAAGAACTTGCCTGCCAATGCAGGAGATGTATGGGACATGGGTTTGAAACCCTGGGTCAGGAAGATCCCCTGGAGGAGGGCATCGCAATCCACTCCAGTATTCTTACTTGGAGAACCTGTGGGCAGAAGAGCTTGGTGGGCTACGGTCCATAGAGTGGCAGAGTCGGACATGGCTAAGGCGACTTAGCATGCACACGACCTCAGGGAGAGGTGAAGAGGAAGAGATAAGATCCAAAGATAGCAGTAATATACAGTCAAATGACTAGACAAGTGATTGGTATGTGAAGGGTCAGAAAGAGCTGAAAATATAAAGATTTTGCCCAAGTGTCTGACCTGAGTGTTTGGAATAACTGATGATGCCATTAAGGAGAAGATGTAAATTCCCTTTTTTGAGGGGAAAAAACTGGACTTGTTAACTTTCAGGCACTAGTAGATATGCTTATGGGGCTATCCAGTAGGCATGTACACGAAAATGACGAAAAGGTCAAAGCCAATAAATGTTATGCTGTTTTTGTAATTATTGAGTCTTCCAAGTGCTTACTTGATTTGACTCACAAATAACCCTCACTAGGCAACCAGGAAAGCTATACTTAGTCTCAATGCACAAATTTCAAAATTCAGGCATTGTGATAAGAAATTTTACACTGTGCATAGCAGACCTTCAACCTAAATACTCCTGGTACATTAAGTACATTTATGCCATGAGCTACTATGTCACAGAGCCTGTATATATCATCAGTTGAGATATTATCCTTTCACAGATAATGTGAAAGGAGAGCAGACTATTCAAAATAGAAAACCAATAACTTGGTTCTCAGTACATTTGTCATAGACTATTTAATTTAAAAATAAAATACCATTTTCTCTTCAAATGGTCCTACCTTATTAACTCATTTGTGACCAACACGTTTGTCAAAATCCCTAGTATACCACTGTATTAATGATGCCTTTTATTTTATCATGCTTTCATATCTTGGAGTCTTGCTGACTCTGAACAGATTCCCCTTTCCAGAACTATTTAACATCTGGAGACGGCAAACTAGTTATCTGGACACGTCTTTCAGGTAAACCAAGCCAGAGTCCATATCCCAGCCACTTCCTTACTCAGTTCTCACACTCAGCCACTATCTACCTTCCCAGTTAGGCCAGGTACCAGGCCACTACAGACAGTTCTTGTGCTGTTCACTCAGAAATTATTCAAACTATCCAACCTAAACCTGTTTTCTTGCCTCATCTGTTCCTTCCTTTGGAAACCACAATAAAGGCTCTCACCAAATGCTTCCCCTCTACACACATACCTCTCAGCAGATCCTGTTGCTCTCCTGGGTAGCTCTCAAAGGCATGGCATATCCCCTTCTCTCTGAGTCTGTGAGTTTAACAAACCATCTTTTTTAATGGTTGTCACTCCTGACCTGCTGGCCTTGCCTACCTAAATAAGAATAAAATCTATATTTTAAAACAGCCAGTCAGAAACTAGAAGCCAAACTAATTAAGAAAACACAAAGTGAACAGATTTTCCTGTGATCGCTACTGAACTAAACTTGGATCAGCTCACCCGACATGCAGCAAAGGCAATCTACTGAAACAGGTAAAGTAATTTGGTGAAGTAAATTACAGCATTTATTCCAAGGCACCAAGCAAGGAGAACAGGCAGAAAGTGCTCAAAAGCCCCACGCTTCCCAATGACTTCCAGGCAAGATTTTCAAAGTTAACATTAGGCGTGGGGCACAAGGTACATCTTATGTGGCTAATACATAGAAAAAGAGATTTTTGATTCCTAGGTCGGGAAGATTCCCATGGAGAAGGAAATGGCACCCCAATCCAGTACTCTTGCCTGGAAAATTTTATGGGCAGAGGAGCCTGGCTGGCTAAGGTCCATGGAGCCACAAAGAGTTGGACATAACTGAGCAATTGAGCACACAGACACGAAGAATACATTTGAATCAGTTCTAATGAGATGGATGAAACTGGAGCCGATTATACAGAGTGAAGTAAGCCAGAAAGAAAAACACCAGTACAGTATACTGACACATATATATGGAATTTAGAAAGATGGTAATGTTGACCCTGTATGCGAGATAGCAAAAGAGACACAGATGTATACAATGGACTTTTGGACTCTGAGGGAGAGGGAGAAGGTGGGATAATTTGGGAGAATGGCATTGAAACATGTACACTATCATGTAAGAAATGAAGCACCAGTCTATGTTCAATACAGGATACAGGATGCTTGGGGCTGGTGCACGGGGATGATCCAGAGAGATGATATGGGGTGCGAGGTGGGAGAGGGGTTCAGGATTGGGAGCTCATATACACCCATGGCAGATTCATGTCAATGTATGGCAAAACCAATACAGTATTGTAAAGTAAAATAAAGTAAAAATAAAATTTTAAATAAATAAGCAATTTAAAAATTTGTTTTTAAGTTGCTTTCTAATAGTAATTATTTTTTATTTTAAATAATTTTATCTTTGTACCTTGATAGATAACATCACAAAAGATAATTTCACCAGCAATAACCATTGTTCATATTTTAACACATCTCTATGTATCCCAATACCAATATATGGTGAGTTTTTAAAATATAATAATGTATCCTAATACAGAGAACCCTTGGAACGTGAGCAAATCTTGCTTACCATCTGTGTTTGTAGATAAAGTTTAATGATAACAAAGCCATGCTGAGTAATTTATGCATTGTCTATAGCTAATTTTCTGCTACAGAAGTAGAATAGTTGCAGTGGAGACCACATAGCCTGTAAAGCTTAAAATATTTACTATTTGACCATTTATTAAAAATCTTTGCCAACCCTGATATACTGTGTACATTTTGTCATATCATTTCTATTATATCAGTATTATTTTAAGTCCTACAGTAAGCAATTACAACTTATGTTATAATTTAATCTATTAAATAATTTTTGGATCATAATCTCGGCATCATGATTCTCAGAAATAAACTTTTAAATTTGATTTTAGACCATGGAGATTTACAAAAGCCTGAAAGGCTAATTTTTAAATAATAGAATTTTTTTAATATTGTTAAATTTAAAACTGAAATTACAAAGCAAAATACTGATTCTGTGTATTAGGGCTTAAAATCCATTGTACCTTCAGAGAGTATAAAACAGAAACATAGCCAATATTGAGTATGAAGTTGGGAAGTCATTGCTACACATAGGCATTCAAAATCCCATGTTTTCCTAAGAACAAAGTTTTCTCTCCTTTTGTTTGTTAACTATTTAAAGGAAGCTGATACAGCACCTTAAGAGTTCCCGAACTCCTCTAAAAAGCCCCCTCATATTTCGGCCAATTTGACACAGTAGAACTAGAACATGTCTAAAAAGGAAGAGCAGAAGGAGAAGGAGACTAATACTCTATGACCTAAGAAAATCTTTCTCAAAATATTCATTAACAACTATGTTAAAAATCTAAATATGTAGGGTATAGAGGAGACTGTGCTGTGACTCAGGATCCAAGCTTATTCCAAATTAAACTCTCATCTCAGCTCTACAGAATGAAACAGGGGGTGTCAAAGGCAAAATACAAGGATGGGATGTACACCAAGAGTATGTCTACACTATGAAAATGGTAATAAAATATTTAGGATTGTGCTTACTTTTTAAGTGAACTATGAATAATAAATATTGAGCTTGAATCTGCCATATTTGAATACGCTGAGTTACTATGGAGATTCTAATTTCATGCAAAATAATTACAAGCCAATAAAAATCATTTTAACATAAAGTTTATCTATCGATCTATCTATGTTAAACCACACTATGTTTAAACAAAGTACTGTATATGTGCCTGTCTCCTATATTCATATTTTGATGACAGTCTTTGGTTTTATAACTTCTTATAAACCTTATATATATATTTTTCATGAAATTAATAGTGTGTGCAAGAATAATATGAGAAGAGTAAAGACGGGAGGCAGTACTGTCACACATAGGCTGAACAGGAAAGAGATGATCAAGGTCACTGATCAAACAAAGTGTGAGTGATTTTAAACTGTCATCTATGTCTTTAAAAGCAAGATTAAGGAATCATTTAAAATCAGCAGGTTGATTAGTTTAACCTTGAGAATGAGTGGGTCATTTGCTCACAATTTGAATAATTATTTACATTTTGAAAATCATAGCTTCCCAACATTGATAAATGCAAAAGGAAGAATTGATGCTTTTGAACTGTGTGTTGGGCAAGACTCTTGAGAGTCCCTTGGACTGCAAGGAGATCAAACCAGTCCATCTTAAAGGAAATCAATCCTGAATGTTCCTTGAAAGGAATGATGCTGAAGTTGAAGCTCCAATATTTTGGCCACCCGATGCAAACAGCAGACTCATTAGAAAGACCCTCATGCTGGGAAAGATTGAAGGCAGGAGGGGAAGGGGACTACAGAGAACAAGATGGTTGGATGGCATCACTAACTCAATGGACATGAGTTTGAACAAGCTCTGGGAGATGGTGAAGAAAAGGGAAGCATGGTGTGCTGCAGTCCATGGGGTTGCAAAGAGTCGGACATGATTGAGCAACTGAACAACAATATGTATGTACTTGTTAAATAAAATTCAGTTCAGTTCAGTCGCTCAGTCGTGTCCGACTCTTTGCGACTCCATGAATTGCAGCACTCCAGGCCTCCTTGTCCATTACCAATTCCCAGAGTTCACTCAGACTCACATCCATCCAGTCGGCGATACCATCCAGCCATCTCATCCTCTGTTGCCCCCTTCTCCTCCTGCCCCCAATCCCTCCCAGCATCAGAGTCTTTTCCACTGAGTCAACTCTTCGCATGAGGTGGCCAAAGTACTGAAGTTTCAGCTTTAGCATCATTCCTTCCAAAGAAATCCCAGGGCCAATCTCCTTCAGAATGGACTGGTTGGATCTCCTTGCAATCCAAGGGACTCACAAGAGTCTTTTCCAACACCACAGTTCAAAAGCATCAATTCTTCAATGCTCAGCCTTCTTCGCAGTCAAAATCTCACATCCATACATAACCACTGGAAAAATCATAAACTTGACTAGACAGACTTTTGTTGGCAAAGTAATGTCTCTCCTTTTCAATATGCTATCTAGGTTGCTCATAACTTTTCTTCCAAGGAGTAAACATCTTTTAATTTCATGGCTGCAGTCACCATCTGCAGTGATTTTGGAGCCCCCAAAAATAAAGTCTGACACTGTTTCCACTGTTTCTCCATCTATTTCCCATGAAGTGATGGGACCAGATGCCATGATCTTTGTTTTCTGAATGTTGAGCTTTAAGCCAACTTTTTCACTCTCCACTTTCACTTTCATCAAGAGGCTTTTCAGTTCTTCTTCACTTTCTGCCATAAGGGTGGTGTCATCTGCATATCTGAGATTATTGGTATTTCTCCCAGCAATCTTGATTCCAGCTTGTACTTCATCCAGCCCAGCATTTCTCATGATGTACTCTGAATATAAGTTACATAAGCAGGGTGACAATATACAGCCTTGACGTACTCCTTTCATATTTGGAACCAGTCTGTTGTTACACATCCGGTTCTAACTGTTGCTTCCTGACCTGCATATAGGTTTCTCAAGAGGCAGGTCAGGTGGTCTGGTATTCCCATCTCTTTCAGAATTTTCCACAGTTTATTATAAATAATATTAAATATAATCAATAAATGAATCAATATGAAAGAGAACTAAAGCTTTCCTTTCTCTGCTTCTTCACATTTTTTCCTTAATCTATTTTTTTAACATCACTAATATTTAGGAGACAAGGTAAATTCAGGGCAAGAATGATTCTATCAAACCATGCTTCTGGTTTATCTTTTCAGACATACTTCTTTAATCCGTCACAAGATGTGCTTCAAACTGACGCAGGAAGCATTACCAAAGAGGACAGCTGAGGTTAGACTGTTCATAAATAATTATAAACAAATGAATTGTTTACTCAGTCTGCAATGTTTGGGGACTCAATTATGTTCCAGTTTTCAAAGCCCTGCAACCCCCTAACCAGTTTGTCACCAGATTCTTTTCCCTGCGCAAATCACAGGTTCTTACTGCATCACTCACAATTCGCCACCAAAGATTTCAGTCCGACATCTGTTATGCTCCACTAATTTTCAGAAATGAACTTATCAGTAAATCATCATAATGTCAGACTCCTGTTGTGTAATAGTGCCATGGAGAAATATACCCAGGGCTTATTAGTAAATGGATCTAGCCCTGTCACTATTTCAGAAGGTGTGAAAGAAGCCATTTAACATACGCACCGTACAGAGATAAGAGGCAGGTTTCTTCCCCTTTACATAATGTATTCCCTGGTATATAAAGAGGAACATTACTCTTTTTTGTGTTAATGGAGTATAATTGCTTTACAATGTTGTTGGTTTCTGCTGTGCAACAAAGTGTATCAGCTATATGTACACACACATCCCCTCCTTCTTGGATATCCCTTTCACCACCATCCTCCATCCCACCCACCTAGGTCACCATGGAGCACCCAGATGAGCCCCCTGCACCACACAGCAGGTTCCCACTAGCTATCTATTTTGCACATGGTAGCATATGTATGTCGACTCCAATCTCCCAGTTCATCCTGTCCTCTCATTCCCTGCTGTGTCCACACATCTGTCCTCTGTGTCTCTGCCTCTGTCCCTACCCCATAAATAGGTTCATCAGTACCATTTTTCTAGGTTCCATACATATGTGTTAATATCCAATATTTGTTTTTCTCTTTCTGACTTATTTAAGTCTGTATGGCTTCATTATTTAATGTCACTTAAATACTCACGTAACCTAAAAGAAACACAAATCCACTTTTTCCTTAAAGAAAGGAGTGAGTAACAATTTGGAGATATTAGGGGTAACCGTTGGGGCTTCCCAAGTGGCTCAGATGGTAAAGAATCTGCCTGCAATGTGAGAGACCAGAGTTCAATCCCTGGGTCAGGAAGATTCCCTGGAGAAGGGAATGGCAACCCCACTTCAGTATTCTTGCCTGGAGAATTCTATGGACAGAGGAGCCTGGTGAGCTACAGTCCATGGAGTCACAAAGAGCTGGACACGAGTGAGCGACACTCACACACACACACACACACACACACACGGGTTACAGTTAATATTCAAGTTTTGTGTGTGTGTGTTTTTTTAATTACAGAGGAACTCCTATAGTTATCAGCATCTTGCCTCTAATACTTCACGATTTTACTCTATTCATGACTGTGTTCTTTTCACCTCAGATCTTACTATATTTATACTACTTTTAAAAATATTCTCTCTAGTCAAAAAATAATTTGAACATTACAGAAGTGAATAAAGAAAAAGAAGTTTTCCCATGTCTCCTCTGTGCTATGGCCATCCTGCCACAAAACCAGTCCTCACAGGAAATCACTCAATGGATTGGTGTTAAGGCACCAAGATCTTTGAGACACACACACACACATAACATATATTTTGAAATAGTCCAACAAACTTTTTATCACCCTGTTTTTTTAAAATAGTTACTTGACTATGTATCAAAGGTGACCTCTATGGGCCCACTTCATGTTCCTTAATAGCAATCTGTTCCTTTGTATAGGTATTATTTCACTAGCTCCTCATAAATGAGTTTTTATTGTTTGCAATTCTTTAATTCTATAAATCTGTTGCAGTGAACATCTTAGTACATATGTTAGCAGAGTATTTATCAGCAATCATTTATAGTGTTTTTTATCTTCCCAGCACAAAAAAGTGTTCCACTTACCCTCATAGTAAGTGTTTGGATTCAGTACTATTATCTTGTGTCTGAAATTAGGGGGAAAAAGGAACCACAGAAATAGCAATTTTTTTTTCCAGCACGATTGCGACAGAGTCAGAATTCAGACTTAGGCTGTCTGTCTGCAGAATCAAAATCTTTAACCACTATGCTTCACTGTTTGGAGATGCCTTTGATTTTGGTCAAGTTTCAAACTTTTAAATCTCTGCTTTGTTCTGCGTGTGCTTAGACCCTTAATTACCAGTGCATTGTCAGGTTAAATTCTCCTCCTCAAGACCAAGTTTAGATGGGCAAGCCATTCTGCCAATCATATCCCTATCCTTTGTTCCAAACCCACTCCTTGTTCTCCAGCTCCAGAATTCCAAACCTGCTTAACCCACATCCTTCACTTGGAAACAAAAGAATTTTATCATAGTCCTAAGTATGAAGAAATGTGAAGATTTGGGGTCAGTTATGGGGAATGCCATGAATATTTAGGACAATAAATAATATCTTTATCATAGAATCATTGATCTGAATTTAATATGTAGGTTTGCAACCTTGGAGTTCAATTTCCTCACCCATGTAATGACAGGATTTACCTGACTTAACCCTGAGATCTCTTTCAGTATGAAAATTCAGTGGTAAATTTCTTGTGTCAGACAGGACAGTTTGCAGTTTGCAGATTTCTGCTGAGCCTATGAGGCTGAACCTCCTAAGCATCTTAGCCATCCTAACTATCAAAACAAGAAATTCAAATCAGCCATCAATTCTAATTTTTACTGATCTAGCTGAGCTGATGGAGCTCTGTAAATGCATCAATATACTCCTTCCTCTACTTAAAAGGATATTACTCGAGAATGTTTTCTTCTTAATGAAATAAGAAAAGAATTCTTGATACGGCATTTTCAGATTATTTGTAATGAGCTTCAGAGAAAGAAACATTTGGTACATCACTTGAAAGTGATTTTATATTTGTGCAAGAGAGATTGGGCCCTTGGGCTGAGACCAGACATTGAGGTGGGGGCCACCCAAGTCTTCAGACTATGGAGTATGAAAATAAGAGGGCTCTGAAAGTTGCAGAGGAGAGTCAACAGTTGAGAACTAACTAAATGGTCCCCAAGTGATGGCATTCCAAAAGAAACAGAGCTGGCGGCTCAAGGTCAGAGAACAGAGGCTGAGGAAGTGGGATTGACAGATGACAAAAACCATGACAAAGACATTTTGTGAAGGACTTTTATAGATTTTCCCAGAGTTCAAGATTGTGTATTGGTCAATCCAGACAGAAACTATTCTTAAGATGAACTTTTAAGTGTTATATGACAGAGCCAGTCTAAGAAAAGAAAAAAAAACTATGATGAAAAATATATCTTATTTAGAAGTCATTTTGCTTGTTCAAATCCCAATTTTTAGTCATGTGAGCTCAGAAAAATTGCTTAACTTCTATGAGCCTCCATTTCAAGTTTATGAAAGGAGAGATTAGTTTCTGCCTCATAGACTTTTTGTAGGTATTAGCTGTGTAAAGGATTTGAAAACTTTAAATATAAAGCAAATATAGGGACAATTACTCTTATTAGAAGCACTGGATTGCAAGTTCTCAAAGCAGAACTCCAACTTCATGAAACTTTATTGCTGAGTGCTTTCTTGCCATCCTTGGTTTTGCCTTTGCTCACCTTGTACAAGCAACAAGTTAGAGTTGGCCCATAAGTGGCTACCAGAGAAAATAATACTCTAAACTTCATTTGTTCCTTGATACTCTCAAGAAGGGTTTCCAAAGTGTCAATGCAGGAGACATAAGAGATGTGGGTTCAACCCCTGGGTCGGGAAGATCCCCTAGAGAAGAAAATGGCAACTCACTCCAGTATTCTTGCCTGGAGAAACCCATGGACAGAAGAGCCTGGCAGGCTACAATCCATAGGGTCGTAAAGAGTTCGACATAACTGAAGCGACTTAGCACACACACGCTCTTAACCAATGCTTTTCTAAATTTCAAGACCTGATCCTAACTCCTTCAATTTTCACAGTCCATTCACTGAATTACTGGAACATGCTCCTTGTCTTTGAACCTCCCTGATATTTTCATTTTCTTGGAATTCTTTTCCCAGGCTTGTCACAAATAATTATAGAACAAGGGGGAGGTGAATTCTTTTAAGTTGTAAAGAGAGAAAATCCAATGATTAACAACTCAGAACTCTTTTTCTCAAGAATTGTGCAACCACTGAATTGTTACTGGCTCACAAATCAGCAGCATTCAGAGAGATTAATTAGAACCGATTTGGGCTTTAGAAACAAAGAATAAAAACAATTTATTTTTTTAAGCTGCATCTATCATATTTAATCTAAGATGAGTGGTCCCCTTTTGCCTTTCCTGAAATCAGTACTAGGCAAGTAGCATCAAAATTATCTTGGGAGCTTTGGGAAAAATGACTAAAGTCCCCAGCTTTGATGATAATGTACCAAATCATAATCTCTGGATATGAAACTCAGGAAACTAAGGAGTGTTCAAAGTTTCTCAGGTTATTCTGATATCAATTCAGTTTGGAGTAGCAGTTTGAATAACAGATTTGATGATGGACAAATAGTTATGGCTTTAATACCCTAATTCTAGGTTTTATAATCTCTTCACATTAAGTAGTTTTCAAGGATTAATTTTTTTGACTGCCTAGGTCCGTTATATTGTACAATGTGTGGTTCATGGTACTTAATACAGCATCCAACACACAAAGACTGAATTCTACTAAATTTTAACCAAATATCTTTAAGAAGAAAACTCGGAGTTATGTAAGAAAAGAAAGGGAAAATGAGTAACACCACTCATGAGGCAAGTACATTTTCCCTTGTTATCTAAACAACTGAATTTCGGCAGCTACTTGATTATCTGCTGTTCTTTTCCAGTGAAATAAAAAGTAACTAAAAAGGAAAATAGCAAGATCCGTGAAAAATCATGTACAATTTTGGCTGTCAGAGAGAATAAAACTCAGACAATGTGAAAAAGGATATGGCCTGTGAATAAAGTCATTCAAAAATACATCGGGGAAAAGTTAAATTCTTTAATCCACATAAAATTAAAATCAGGTCCAATATTAGCCACAGTGACTGCCAGAAAGTAAACTGAGTTACACAATTTCATTTAAGAAATGGTACTTTGGGGACAAATTTTCTCGAAATGTTCTATTTCTCTTTCTGGTTCTGGCCATGAAAAAAAAAAAAAAGAGTTATTCAGGCAAACAATTTCTAGTTTTAGGTAACTCAATTTCTCTTCCCCAATACTGGAACAATTCAATTAGGTTTCATAAATTACTGAAGAATGGATAGAATCCAATATACCGGATTAGCTGAGAATATGAAATATGCATTGCTTTTACTCATTTAAAACACTGATTTGTTAAATATCCTATTCTCCCTATTATCTAATAGGCTAAGAAAGAAATACACATCCAGGTCATTAGAACAATTTCATTGCTTTTCTTCTTGGAGAGATTTTAGCATCTCCCATTTTTCCAAGGTTAAGCCCATTCTTTCTTTTCTTAAAAAATATATATTAGGTTTTGTAAAGTAGTAATTTTATTCATGATGAGCACAAAATCTGGAATATGGTTGGTTTTATAATAAGCTAATTTACAGTTTAAGGATTTGAACAAGTAGAGCTCCAGGGAAAAAAAGAATTTTTTTTTTTAGTTCAAATGTTATTCTAGAACCTCAGTTTCCAAGCACAAAAGCATGAAAGCAGAAACATTCCCCAGCACTCTACTGACAACGAATAATTCTACTCACAAGACATATAACAGTCAATAGCTTCTCCTTATGAAGCATGTTTCTTAATCATCCAGGGAAAGTCCTATTATAAGACTATTGCTAGACTCAAACAAGGAAGGGCTTCTCAGGGGCTCAGTGGTAAAGAATCTGCCTGTCAGTGCAGGAGATGCAAGAGATTCAGGTTCAGTCACTGGGTCCGATAGGTCCCCTGAAGAAATGGCAATCCACCCCAGTTTTCTTGCCTGGAAAGTTCCACAGACAGAGGAACCTGGTGTGCTACAGTCCATAGAGTTGCAAAGAGTTGGACGTGATTGAGCAGCTGAGAACACACAGCACACAGGCTTACAGGATTAAAATGGATCTATCCGTGAAGTAGTAGACAGAAGAGAACTGCTTTCTTTGTTTTCAACAGTGTGGTAGATTGTGAAAATGATCGTAAATCTTTCCCTTTCTACATCTACTCTTATGTGACACAGCAGCAGCTCCAATCAAAAGGTGGAATCTGTTTCTTACCCCTTGAGTCTGTGTCAACCAAGCAACCTCCTGTGTCAGATGAGATGTGAGCAAGCCCACTGCAAACAGAGGCATCCAAAATGCTCTACACTAGGCTTCCCTCTCTCTTGCTGATCCTGGAAACCCTGAAGCTGCCACCATGTGGACAAGCCTGGATGGTCTAATGGGTGAAGAGAGACACTTCGATCGGGTACCCTGATCCCTGCTAGCTGTCATCCCAGCCAGCAGAGATAAGGCTAGACTATAAGGACACGAACTGTCATCTGCATGAAGAAGCATGAGTGGTCACAGATAAAGAATGGCCCCACTAGACCCAGTCCAAATTGCTGCTGCATAGAAATGTGAGCTAAATAAATAATTGTTATTTTAAGAGATCAAGCTTTGGAGCAGCAAAAATGTTTGTTAAGCAGCAACTGTTAAGTAGCAAAAACTAACTGATACAAGAAGATAAAATCAAATTTATTAATAAGAAAGAGGCAGAAGAAAAATAAAGTTCTTCTCTTGCTTGATACTCCAGGAAAGCCTTCAGAGTCTATCAAATGGAGAGGTTTTCTTGGCACTAGGCTGCATACGGTTCTTTTTGGTTCTTTACAAAAGAAAAACGAAGGTAACTAAGATTTGATATATGTATTCTATGTATCAGAATGGCCATAGTCTTATATCCATTATCTCATTTAATCTTTGGAGCAACTTATGAGTTAACATTTAGTATACTATCTTAAAGTTGAAAAAAACTTACTGCATACAGTGATTGCTCCAAAGCGACATTCTTAGAAAGTGGAATAACTGAAATTCTAAGATAGTTCTGCCCAAATACAAAGCTTAGTAAATCAGGCCATAAGTGCAACCTCATCAGGAGAAATGAACATGAATTGTAAACTGGCGATTGAATGCCTGTCACAAATTCAGCACAGGTTTGACTTGGCATTAGTCTCCTTGGCCGTGCCATTAACAGAATTAAGTTTCTGAAAGACAGACCTGGTTTCATTGATTTTACATGAAAGACTCTTTCACTACATAAGATACCTGGTCTCCCTTCTCTTGTACCCAATACTCTGGGAATTAAAACTCAAATGCAGTTCTTATAACACCTCAAGCTCTCTAAAAAAAAAAAAAAAAACTAATGAAATATTTCAAATAGCATAAATTAGAGAAAACATAATGAAAATTCATGTATAAATCGTCAAATCATAACATTTCATATTTATTACAGTTTTTCTTTTTTATGTGTTTGTATGCTATTTGGTGTCTCTTCCTTCTGTGTTATGCTTTAGGTAAGCAATTGTTTGCATTCACTTTCTCCTTGAAACTGTCTTTCCTCAGATTTCAGGCTAGTTGATTGCCCTTTGACTTTAGCTCTTAACTGGATTCAAAAAGGATGTCAAAGATTATCTGGCCTTTCCATATCATAAAATGAAGAGTTATGCTCTTTGCAGCTTTCTACATCCTAAGTGAACTCCATCTTAGTACTTTTACCAACATTCCCTATTTTTGCCTGTCCTATTCAGACTAAAGAATAGAACACTGCAAATCTTCCATCTCCCAAAAACTTGAATAGAAAATGTCAAACTACTTCCCAAAAGTGGTGGCACTAGTTTACACTTTCAGCAGCAGTGAAAGAGTTCTCAGTGTTCATAACCCTTACCAATATTTAGTACTGTCAAACTTCTAATTTTTGGCAAACTGGTATAAGTCTGTATGCCAGTTTGATTTTAATTTACACTTCTCTCACTGATGAGGTTCGGTTTATTTTCATTTGTTTATTGGCAACCTGTGTTTGGAAAAGACTAAACTGCTGCAAAAGACAAAGAAGAGGGTGGGAGTGGATGAGATGCTTAGGCAGCACCATCAACTCAGTGGACAGGAATCTGAGGAATCTCCAGGACATAGTGACAGAGAAGCCCGGGGTGCTGTATGCAGTCCCTGGGGTCACGAAGAGTCAGACACAGCTTAGTGACTGAACAACAAAAATCCCTGATTGTCTTTATGTGAACTTCCTATTCAAGTCTCATTCTCATTTTACATTTGGACAAATGGATTACCTCTTTTGGTACTGGTTGACTTTTCCTTATAATAAATTCCAGAAACTCCTTATATATTCTCATTATTTACCCTTTAGTTACATGTGTTGAAAATAACGTCCCCCACTGTGCCTTATTTTTTTTTTTGCTTTTTATAATAACTTTGATGGAAATAAATGGCTAGATTTAATACAATCAAATTTCCCAAAATTTACTTTACCCTTAGGACTTTTTGCATCTTAAGAAATTCTTACCTAACTAAATCATGATAATATTATCTTATACACACATTATGTTCTATCTTTCACATAAATCCCTCGTCTACATAAAATTAATTTTCTTCCACAGGAGTCATGTTTTTTACTGATCAGTGTGCACAAACTGTTTTCTACATCCTCTTCCTACTCATTTTACAAGAGTCCATTCAAACATTACCTCATGAAAAATCTTTCCACTAAGTCATAGCTTATTGCTTCAGGCTTGTTTTCATAGGCAGAAGTCATCCAACAAGAATTTTTTTAGAACAAACTATGTTCTAGGCACTAAATTCTGGAGACAGAGAAAAACTTATAGCTACTACTTTTAGCATGTCAATAGCCCACTCATGGGTTCTTTCTTTCCTTCCTTTATTTCTTTCTTCCTCACCCCCTTCTCTTTCTTTCTATCCTCGGTTCTTGGGCAGTCTGGTGACTATATGATTACCTTCTCAAAATATTATTTTTATCAATATGGAAATAAAGCAAACAATATAACAAAGGAACCTAATGTATTAGAAGGGTTATCAAAATGTTATAAATCATGATACAGGAATATATGTGCTTCTAATGGTCACAGTAAATACCAGGATCTAGGGGAAATTAGAATAACTATTATAATTTTGTACTGCTGAGTTAAACAATATTTTGAGATATCTGCAACAATAATAATATGATATAAAATATCTTACTTATTGGAGACAAAGTCACAAATACTGCTAATACTACAAAAGTTTGTTCCCTGCAATCATAATGGAAGGCGGTGCTAAATTTTCATTTAATTTTAGTACAAATAATGATGCTATTTTTTTCCATCCAGGGGTGTGACTCAGTTTTCCATAGCCTCAGGATAAGGACCCTTGGTCTTCTGGAATAATTTGAAACATTCGTGATCATGGCCTGCAGTTAGATATACCTTTGACATGGCAAAAATAAAAAGAAAGAATTTTTTTTTAATTCAATACTAATGCAACCTGTATGCTATTTTATTTCAGTCATTTTTAATATTTGGACTGTTGTTGTTCGGTCACTAAGTCACGTCTGCCTCTGTGACTCCATGGATTGCAGCATGGCAGACTTCCTTCTCCTCCACTATCTCCTGGAGTTTATTCAAACTCATGTCCATTGAGTCAATAATGCTATCCAATCGTTTCAACGTCTGTCAACCCCCCTTCTCCTCCTGCCTTCAGTCTTTCCCAGCATTGGGGTCTTTTCCAGTGAGTCAGCTCTTTGCATCAGGTGGCCAAAGTACTGGAGCTTCAGCATCAGTCCTTCCAAAGAACACACAGGGTTGCTTTTCCTTAGGATTCCTTTAAGACTGACCGGTTTGATCTTCTTGCTATCCAAAGAACCCCAGCACCACAACTCAAAAGCATCAGTTCTTCGGCTCTCAAACTTTTTTATGGTCCTACTTTCACATCCATACATAACTACTGGAAAAAACATGGCTTTGGATAGAAACTATTTACTCATAAAATATATGAAGTTCGAACACACTAGTCCAGTAAAGATGATAGAGTTGAGACTCATGCTATTCTTTAAAAAAACAGAAGTTTCTTAGTCTATACACCAGGGTTATTTTTAACAAAACTCTTTTAGAATTTTTTCCTTTGTATTGTAATTATGGGTTTTCATGTCTGTTGCAATGAACCATAACAAGGTATTCATTAACTAATTTATTTTCATAATTCTTTGACCTAATGACCTCGTACAGATTGAGTCAAAGCTTCTAATATAACATTCTCATCACATGTTATCAGACACACACAGAGTAGACACATTAGCCAAGTTGTTAGCAGCCTAAGTATAATTTGGCTCACTAAATGTGCATTAGTCACACATTTTCCATAATAACCTACCTCATAGAATAGAATCTCTGGCTATTCCAGGCTTGTTCCCTACTGTTAACCAACCTGAAAGAACACATACAGGAGTCTTAACAGAGGGCATTTGCATTCCCTCTGTGATCCCTTAATCCCACCAAAACCAAAGTCTTATTATCTGTCCCTTATTGGGTTCTTGGTTCATTTATCACAGTGGGTTTGTGTAGGTACTAAGACTTCCAAATTTTAACTCATGAGCACTTTAAGAAAAGAGCTGTTCCCGAGGCATAGAGATGAGCTGAGTCTTACAGTGCCCGCAATTTTTTGGTTCTATTATCTTTTCCTCCTCTGTTCAGTGGTAGCTCAGCTTCCTTCCTCCTTCATGGCACATCCTTCTTCAACATTTCTCCTCTGTCTCCCCCCTCTCTAGCATGTCTTTATGAGTTTCTCATTAATAAAAGTAAATGAATCTCACTGGATATATCCCTTGGATGTATCATAGTTTTCATAATTGAAATCAGAGTCAAGCTTTGTGGCTTAAAATCTAGCACCATGATCACATTATTATTGTGTACAATTATCTCCCCTGAATTCAACAAGAGGTTCTATGAGAACATTACATTTTAAATATATTAATATGGAAGAATATTGTAGACAAGTGGAAATTTAAATTTTCAAAAAAAGACTTTTATTGTTCTGCCTTTTTCTATCTCAGGAATGTATGCAAAAGGAAAATTTCTAAGTGATCCAAAGTACTTTTAATTAGACTCCTGCATGGTTATATTAAAAATAATTCATTTACATAAAGCACCTACTAAGTTCCAGAAACACTGAGGAACATCAGGGAACAATACTGAGAGTGCTATAGTATTTGGAGCATATAGTAAATAAATATATACACATTTCAAGATATATATTTAAAATTAAATATTAAGTTAGTAAGTGCTACAGAAAAATGTTCTAAAAATGAGAACGTATATATCCATCAACAGACATAACCATATGAACAGGATTAAACTTCTTGCTTCCAAAATAATTTGTATTGTTTTTCCTATTAACACATGTTCATTGTAGAAAACACAGAATGTATTGAGCATAATGAAAATATTATGGTTAATCTTTATTGCAAGTTGCACCCTAGGCTTTTAATATTCAGTTTAGTTCAGTCACTTGGTCATGTCTGACTCTTTGCAACCCCATGGACACATCAGGTTTCACTGTCCATCACCAACTCCCAGAGCTTGCACACACCCATGTGCATTGAGTCGGTGATGCCATTCAACCATCTCATCCTCTGTTGTCCCCTTCTCCTCCTGCCTTCAGTCTTTCCCAGCATTGGGATCTTTCCCAATAAGTCAGTTCTTCACATCAGGTGGCCAAAGTATTGTAGCTTTAGCTTCAGCATCAGTCCTTGCAATGAATATTCAGGACAGATTTCCTTTAGTCTTGACTGGTTGGATCTCCTTGCAGTCCAATGGACTCTCAGGAGTCTTCTCCAACACCACAGTTCAAAAGCATCAATTCTTCAGTACTCAGCTTTCTTTATGTAGTATCTCATATAATCTTTATAAATGCCCATTGAAATAAGCATAATTATGATCCCTGTTTTATACATGAGATAATTGGAAGGCAAATGAATTAACTTCCCCAAAGTCAACATATATTGGGTGGCAGCTTTGGGATACAACAAGGTCTGTCTGTTATCCATCTTCAAAGCTCATGCCATTAACATTATACTATCTGTTGCAGTCCAGAGAATCTCCGGCCCAAGATATTTCTACCCTAATCCACAGATCCTCTAAATATGTCATGCTAAACTGGAAAAGGGACGTTGAAGATAAAACGAAGGTTGCTAATTGGTGGAACTTTAGAAAATCTTAAACTAATCCCTCCAAGATCTTAGAATCAGAGAAACTTTTCTAGCTGAATTCAGTCAGAGAAAAGCCATACAGAAAAAGGCAGAAGAGATGCAAAGCATGAGAGAGTTTTCACCCACTATTGTGGACTTTGAAAATGAAGGGGCTATGAGCCATAAAATTCTGACAGGCTCTAGAAACTAGGAGGAACTACCTCTAGGGACAGCTCGCAAGAAAATAGGGGGCTTTGATCTTAAAATCACATGCAGCGGAATTCATTCAACAATGTAAAAGAACCTAGAAAAGCATTTTCCTCCAGAGATTTCAGGTAAGAGCCCAGACTGGCGCACACTTTGATTTTGGCCTGATGAGACCCAGAGCAGAGAAATCAGCTGGGCCCACTGGACTTCTACGGAACTGTGAGATGGTAAATTTTTTAAGCTGCGTAATGTGTGGTAATCTGTTATACCAGCACTAAACAATTAATATGATATTCTTCCTCTCAATAAACACATAAAAATCTCTACTTGTACCACCCAGAGATAATCACTATAAGCATTTGCATATATACCTTTTTATCTTTCTTTGTAGGTATCTAGACATAAGGCATAAATTTTAGATTATGCTGAACGTACTATTTTTAACATCCTTTCAAATCTAGAATTTCACTGTGACTATGTTCTCACGTTTTTAAAACATTACTCTGAAAGAATGTTAACGGCTAGCACTATGTCACTGAGGTGGCACCATGGTAAAGAACCCTCCTGCTAATGCACGAGGCACAGATTATGTAGGAATCTTGGGTCAGGAAGATTTCCTGCAGTAGAAATGGCAACCCACTCTAGTATTCTTGCCTGGAGAATTCCATGGAGAGAGGAGCCTGGAGGCCTACAGTCCATGGGGTCTTAAAGAGTCAAACACTACTGAGTGACTGAGCGTGCCTGCACCACGCCATGGAATAGTAAGGCCAGCTTAATGCCCCACATTTGAATATGTAGGTTGGTCTGAATACTTTACTAATATTCACGTAAATTGGATATTTAATAAACCATCTTATCCCCAGAGATTCAGACTAGTTTTTCTGAAAACACTATCTGCATACCCTCAAAGAGTCAAGATTCCAAAAGCAACCAGAAATCTGTAGTTTTAAGATGGCTTCTGCTTTTCAACACTATTTCTAAGCTTTGGAGCTTTATTCTTCAGATGTGAGATTTATTGTTCCAAGTTCTTCAAAATGAATGTTCTGACTTTGAATCATTAATGACAAAAGGCAATGCCAAAGAATGTTCAAATTGTGTACAGCTGCACGTATGTCACATACGAGCAAGGTAATGCTCAAGATTCTTGAAGCTAGGCTTCAGCATATGTGAACTGAGAACTTCCAGATGTACAAGCTGGATTAGAGAAGGCAGAGAAACCTGACATCAAATTGCCAACATCTGCTGGATCATGGGAAAAGCAAGGGAATTCAAGAAAAACATCTACTTTTGTTTCATTGACTACACTAAAGCCTTTGACTGTGTGGATCACAACAAACTGTGGAAAATTGTTAAAGAAATGGGAATATCAGAGCCAGACTATACCCATGTCCTGAGAAATCTGTATATGGGTCAAGAAGCAACAGTTAGAAAAAGACAAGGAACAATGGACTGGTTCAAAATTGGGAAGGAGTATGTAGAGGCTGTACACTGTCATCCTGCTTATTTACCTTATATGCACAGTTCAGTTTGGTTCAGTCACTCAGTCGCATCCGACTCTCTGCGACCCCCATGAATCACAGCACGCCTGGCCTCCCTATCCATCATCATCTCTTGGAGTTCACTCAGACTCACATCATTCGAGTTGGTGATGCCATCCAGCCATCTCATCCTCTGTCGTCCCCTTCTCCTCCTGCCCCCAATCCCTCCCAGCATCAAAGTCTTTTCAATGAGTCAACTCTTCACATGAGGTGGCCAAAGTACTGAAGTTTCAGCTTTAGCATCATTCCTTCCAAAGAACACTCAGGGCTGATCTCCTTTAGAATGGACTGGTTGGATCTCCTTGCAGTCCCAGGGACTCTCCAACACCACAGTTCAAAAGCATCAATCTTCGGCACTCAGTCTTCTTCACAGTCCAACTCTCACATCCATACATGACTACTGGAAAAATCATAGCCTTGACTAGAGAGACCTTTGTTGGCAAAGTAATATCTCTGCTTTTCAATACGCTATCTATCTAGGTTAGTCATAACTTTTCTTCCAAGGAGTAAGCATCTTTTAATTTCATGGCTGCAGTCACCATCTGCAGCGATTTTGGAGCCCCCCAAAATAAAGTCTGACACTGTTTCCACTGTCTCCCCATCTATTTCCCATGAAGTGATGGGACTGGATGCCATATCTTCATTTTCTGAATGTTGAGCTTTAAGCCAACTTTTTCACTCTCCTCTTTCACTTTCATCAAGAGGCTTTTTAGTTCCTCTACACTTTCTGCCATAAGGGTGGTGTCATCTGCATATCTGAGATTATTGATATTTCTCCCAGCAATCTTGATTCCAGCTTGTGCTTCTTCCAGCCCAGTGTTTCTCATGACTACATACTCTGCATATAAGTTAAATAAGCAGAGTGACAATATACAGCCTTGATGTACTCCATTTCCCATTTGGAACCAGTTTGTTGTTCAATGTCCATTTCTAACTGTTGCTTCCTGACCTGCAAATAGGTTTCTCAAGAGGCAGGTCATGTGGTCTGGTATTCCCATCTCTTGAAGAATTTTCCACAGTTTATTGTGATCCACACAGTCAAAGGCTTTGGCATAGTCAACAAAGCAGAAATAGATGTTTTCCTGGAACTCTTTTGCTTTTTGATGATCCAGCGGATGTTGGCAATTTGATCTCTGGTTCCTCTGCCTTTTCTAAGTCCATCTTGAACATCTGGAAGTTCATGGTTCAAGTATTGCTAAAGCCTGGCTTGGAGAATTTTGAGCATTACTTTGCAGCATGTGAGATGAGTGCAATTGTGTGGTAGTTTGAGCATTCTTTGGCACTGCTTTTCTTTGGGATTGGAATGAAAACTGACCTTTTCCAGTCCTGTGGCCACTGCTGAGTTTTCCAAAATGCTAGCATTTTGAGTGCAGTACTTTCAGAGCATCATCTTCCAGGATTTGAAATAGCTCAACTTGAATTCCATCACCTCCACTAGCTTTGTTTTCTTTCTAAGGCCCACCTGACTTCACATTCCAGGATGTCTGGCTCTAGGTGAGTGATCTAACCATCGTGATTGTCTTGGTTGTGAAGATCTTTTTGTACAGTTCTTCCATGTATTCTTGCCACCTCTTCTAAATATCTTCAGCTTCTGTTAGGTCCAGACCATTTCTGTCCTTTATGGAGCCCATCTTTGCATGAAATGTTCCCTTGATATCTCTAATTTTCTTGAAGAGATCTCTAGTCTTTCCCATTCTGTTCTTTTCCTCTATTTCTTTGCATTGATCACTGAAAAAAGGCTTTCTTATCTCTCCGTGCTATTCTTTGGAACTCTGCATTCAGATGCTTATATCTTTCCTTTTCTCCTTTGCTTTTGCCTCTCTTCTTTTCACAGCTATTTGTAAGGCCTCCCCAGACAGCCATTTTGCTTTTTGCATTTCTTTTCCATGGGGATGGTCTTGATCCCTATCTCCCATACAATGTCACGAATCTCATTCCATAGTTCATCAGGCACTCTGTCTATCAGATCTAGTCCCTTAAATCTATCTCTCACTTCCACTGTAAATTCATAAGGGATTTGATGTGGTCATACCTGAATGGTCTAGTGATTTTCCCTACTTTCTTCAATTTAAGTCTGAATTTGCTAATAAGTAGTTCATGATCTGAGCCACAGTCAGCTCCTGGTCTTATTTTTGCTGACTGTATAGAACTTCTCCATCTTTGGCTACAAAGAATATAATCAGTCTGATTTTGGTGTTGACCACCTGGTGATGTCCATGTGCAGAGTCTTCTCTTGTGTTGTTGGAAGAGGATGTTTGCTATAAGCAGTGTGTTCTCTTGGCAAAACTCTATTAGTCTTTGCCCTGCTTCATTCTGTATCCCAAGGCCAAATTTGCCTGTTACTCCAGGTGTTTCTTGACTTCCTACTTTTGCATTCCAGTCCCCTATAATGAAAAGGACATTTTTAGAGGGGTGTTAGTTCTAAAAGTTCTTGTAGGTCTTCATAAAACGATTCACCTTAAGCTTCTTCAGCATTACTGGTTGGGGCATAGACTTGGATTACTGTGATATTGAATGGTTTGCCTTGGAAATGGACAGAGATCATTCTGTCGTTTTTGAGATTGCATCCAAGTACTGCATTTCAGACTCTTCTGTTAACCATGATGGCTACTCTATTTCTTCTAAGAGATTCCTGCCTGTAGTAGTAGATATAATGGTCATCTGAGTTAAATTCACCCATTCCAGTCCATTTTAGTTCGCTGATTCCTAAAATGTCAACATTCACTCTTGCCATCTCCTATTTGACCACTTCCAATTTGCCTTGATTCATGGACCTAACATTTCAGGTTCCTATAAAATATTGCTCTTTACCGCATCAGACCTTGCTTGTATCACCAGTCACATCCACAGCTGGGTATTGTTTTTGCTTTGGCTCCATCCCTTCATTCTTTCTGGAGTTATTTCTCCACTGTTCTCCAGGAGCATATTGGGCACCTACTGACCTGGGGAGTTCTTCTTTCAGTATCCCATCATTCTGCCTTTTCATAGTGTTCATGGGGTTCTCAAGGCAAGAATACTGAAGTGGTTTGCCATTCCCTTCTCCAGTGGACCACATTCTGTCAGACCTTTCCACCATGACCCGCCCATCTTGGGTGGCCCCACAGGGCATGGCTTAGTTTCTTTGAGTTAGACAAGGCTGTGGTCCTAGTGTGATTAGATTGACTAGTTTTCTGTGAGTATGGTTTCAGTGTGTCTGCCCTCTGACGCCCTCTTGCAACACCTACCGTCTTACTTGGGTTTCTCTTACCTTGGACGTGGGGTATCTCTTCACAGCTGCTCCAGCAAAGCATAACCACTGCTCCGTACCTTGGACAAGGGGTATCTCCTCACAGCCGCCCCTCCTGACCTTGAACGTGGAGTAGCTCCTTTAGGCCCTCCTGTGCCCATGCAGCCACCACTCCTTGGATGTGGGGTTTCTCCTCTCGGCCGCTGCCCCTGACTTCGGATGTGGGGTAGCTCCTCTTTGATGCTGCCCCTCAGGCATGGGGTCCTCCCAGCTTCTACCCCTGACCTCGGAGGTGGGGTAGCTCCCTCGCCGCTGTCCACGCTCGTGCGCTGTTGCAGCCGCCTGCGCTTGTGCTGTATGCAAGTACAACACGCAAATGCTGGACTGGATGAAGCGCAAGCTGGAATCAAGATTGCCAGAGGAAATAAAAACAACCTCAGACATGCAGATGAAGAAAGTGAAGAACTAAAGAGCCTCTTGATGAAAGTGAAAGAAGATCGTGAAAAATCTGCCTTAAAACTCAACATTCAAAAAACTAAGATCATGGCATCTGGTCCCATCACTTTATGGCAAGCAGTTGGGGAAAAAGTGAAAATAGTAACAGATTTCATTTTCTTGGGCTCCAAAATCACTGTGGAGGGTGACTGTAGCCATGAAACTAAAACACACTCCTTGGAAGAAAAGCTATGATAAACTTAGACAACATATTAAAAAGCAGAGACAAAGATCTCTGCTGACAAAAGTCCATCTAGTCAAAGCTATGGTTTTTCCAGTAGTCATGTATAGATGTGAGTGTGGGAGCATAAGGAAACCTGAGCACCGAAAAACTGATGCTTTCGAACTGTGGTGTTGGGGAAGACTCTTGAGAGCCCCTTGAACAGCAAGGAGATCAAACAAGTTAATCCTAAATTAAATCAACCCCGGCTCTTTACTGGAAAGACTGATGCTGAAGATGAAGCTCCAGAACTTTGGCCACCTGATTTGAAGAGCCAATTCACTGGAAAGGACCCTGATGCTGGGAAAGATTGAGGGCAGGAGGAGAAGGGGGTGAATGAGGATGAGATGGTTGGATGGTATCAATGATTCAATGAACATGAGTTTGAGCAAACACAGAGAGAAAGTAAAGGACAGGGAAGCCTGACATGCTGCAGTCCATGAGGATAAATAGAATTGAACATGACTTAGTGACTGAACAACAGAATAAAAAAATTTATATGTGAACTTACATATAGAAGAAAGCTCAATTTTCTTCTTAATTGTTCACCATTTAACATAATCCAGCTTTCTTAAACTGTTTCACAGCATTGCAATAAATATTGTTCTACAAGTATGCTGCTGTTGCTACAAGTATAATTATACATATTACTGAGTGGTTCTTTAGGATACAGTAGAATTACTGTATCCTAAACTAGAAGTAGAATTACTGGATTCCAAATTTTACACACGTTTAAAGCTTTTTATTCCTCTTCAGATATCCTAGCTTCTTTTTACAAGTGTCTTTAGATTAAAGCAAATGCTCAAAGGTTTATTGAAGCAATCTTTGCATTAAAAGCCAGAAAAAATATCTTTGACTATCATATCTGTAAACTGAGGTTCTTCTAACTGTTTGGCTTCACTTTTCCCTCAAGTGCAAAATGAAGGTCTTTGTCATAATGCTTTCAAAAGCAAGCTGAGGACTTTATGCTCTAAGCAGTATGTAATAATAATGGTCTAGGATTAAATGTATTTCTTAAAACAGTTGCCAGTCTCATGTTGAGTCCACTCAGGGAGAAGTATAAATATGCCTCTACTGAAACCTCTTATCTTATTAAAGCATATTTCCTTCACAAACATTTGCCATGCAGGAAAAAGAAGGGTTGGACCTGTTAGAAAATTTTGTGCATTGCTCATTTCCTAATTATTAATGAATATTGTTCTTCCACATCACAAATTCATTTCTGAACTCATAATTAAGTGACTAATAAAGGTAAGGTTTTGTATCCAGTAAAGGAAATGCCAAATGATTTCCTATATTTGATGGCATTTGGGTTTATTAAAAGCACATGACCTCACTCTTCCTGATGCCGGCATCAGGGTGCCCCAGAGAGAAGTTGGTGGGAAGAAAACTTGTCAGTTTTTGGTTAGGATTTTAAGTATGACACACCAAAATTCACCTTTTGTAAAAGAAACCTTGAGAACAAACCTTTTATCAACTGAAAGAGGAAGTTTCTAATTTGTTAAAGAAATATTATGACTTGATACATAACACCTGGAGAAATTTCCTAAATATAAGCTAAACTTTAGTATTTTCCCTGCTCTAGTAAATAGTTATCAGAGCTATTTCCACCATTAACAAAAACCTGGGAATTTCTGTTTCTTAGTAGATCATCATCACTGGAATGTTCTCACAGATACAGTACTTTTTTCATATATGAAAAAAATAAATGATCGTATCATGTGCTAAATATGCTTTCAGGCTACTGAAATTGCAGGTGTCATAAAATCCTCATGACTGTAATTGTATTGGATGAATTCCAGTGAAAACAGCACATATGGTTTGATTCTGTAATACAACCAGAGTTTTGAAGAGAATATATCTCTTTTTACTATTTATTTATTTATTCATTTTATTGTTGACCGTGCTGGGTCTTCTTTGACTGTTGTTGTGAGTGGGCTTCTGGTTGAGGTGAGCAGGGTCTACTCTTCACTGCTGTGTAAGGGCTTCTCATTACGGTGGCTTCTCTGTTTCATGGGTTCTAGGGTGTGCAGACTTCAGTAGCTGCAGCACACAGGCTCAGTAGCTGTGGTGCATGGGCTCAGTTGGCCCACAGCATATGGAATATTTCCAGAGATGAGATCTAACCTATGTCCCCTGCATTGGCAGGCAGGGGAAAACAGCTCTTTAATGTGTGCAGATCTTGAGCTTACAGATTGTGAATGAGCCAGCAATCCCACTGCTGGGCATACACACCGAGGAAACCAGAATTGAAAGAGACACATGTACCCCAATGCTCACTGCAGCATTGTTTATAATAGCCAGAACATGGAAACAGCCTAGATGTCCATCAGTAGATGAATGGATAAGAAAGCAGTGGTACATATACACAATGGAGTATTACTCGGCCCTTAAAAAGAATAAATTTGAATCAGTTCTAATGAGATGGATGAAACTGGAGCCGATTATACAGAGTGAAGTAAGCCAGAAAGAAAAACACCAATACAGTATACTGACACATATATATGGAATTTAGAAAGATAGTAATGATGACCCTCTATGTGAGACAACAAAAGAGACACAGAGGTATAGAATGGACTTTTGGCCTCTGAGGGAGAGGGAGAGGGAGAGGGTGGGATGATTAGGGAGAATGGCACTGAAACATGTATACTATCATGTAAGAAACAAAGCACCTGTTTATGTTTGATACTGGATACAAGATGCTTGGGGCTGGTGCATGGGGATGATCCAGAGAGATGATATGAGGTGGGAGGTGGAAGGGGGCTTCAGGATTGGGAGCTCGTATATACCTGTGGTGGATTCATGTCAATGTATGGCAAAACCAATACAGTATTGTAAGGTAGAATAAAGTAAAAATAAAATTTAAAAAAATTATGGTTCTTAAGCTTTGGTTAGTATCAGAATCTCCTGGGGAACCTTGTAAAAATACAAAGGTCTGTGTGGATCACAACAAACTGTGGAAAATTCTTAAAGAGATGGGAATACCAGACCACTTGACCTGCCTCTTGAGGATTTTGTATGCAGGTCAGG
Organism: Nanger dama; assembly: GCA_917880005.1. Taxonomy (NCBI): domain Eukaryota; kingdom Metazoa; phylum Chordata; class Mammalia; order Artiodactyla; family Bovidae; genus Nanger; species Nanger dama. The sequence continues at coordinate 5,243,728 of CAKJTW010000040.1, forward strand.
AAGCAACAGTTAGAACTTGACATGGAACAGACTGGTCCCAAATAGGAAAAGGAGTACGTCAAAGCTGTATATTGTCACCCTGCTTACTTAACTTCTATGCAGAGTACATCATGAGAAACCCTGGGCTGGATGAAGCACAAGCTGGAATCAAGATTGCCAGGAGAAATATCAGTCTCAGGTATGCAGATGACACCACCCTTATCGCAGAAAGTGAAGAAGAACTAAAGAGCCTCTTGAAGAAAGTGAAAGAGGAGAGTGAAAAAGTTGGCTTAAAGTTCAACATTCAGAACACTAAGATCATGGCATTCAGTCCCATCACTTCATGGCAAACAGATGAGGAAACAATAGAAACAGTGCCTGACTTTATTTTTCTGGGCTCCAAAATCACTGCAGATGGTGATTGTGAAGTGTGAAGTCGCTCAGTCATGTCCGACTCTTTTGTGACCCCATGGACTGTAGCCTACCAGGCTCCTCTGTCCATGGGATTTTCCAGGCAATAGTACTGGAGTGGATTGCCATTTCCTTCTCCAGGGATCTTCCCAACCCAGGGATCGAACCTGGGTCTCTCGCATGGTAGACAGACGCTTTTGCAGATGGTGATTGCAGCCATAAAATTGAAAGACGCTAGCTCTTTGGAAGAAAAGTTATGCTCAACCTAGACAGCATATTAAAAAGCAGAGACATTACTTTGCCCACAAAGGTCCATCTAGTCAAAGCTATGGTTTTTCCAATAGTCATGTATGGATGTGAGAGTTGGACTGCAAAGAAAGCTGAGTGCTCAAGAACTGATGCTTTTGAACTGTGGTGTTGGAGAAGACTCTTGAGAATCCCTTAGACTGCAAGGAGATCAACCAGTCCATCCTAAAGAAGATCAGTCCTGAATATTTATTGGAAGGACTGATGCTGAAGCTGAAACTCCAATACTTTGGCCACCTGATGTGAAGAACTGACTCATTTGAAAAGACCCTGATGCTGGCAATGATTAAAGTTGGGAGGAAACGGGGATGACAGAGGATGAGATGGTTGGATGGCATCACTGACTCAATGGACATGAGTTTGAGTAAACTAAACTCTGAGAGTTGGTGATGGACAGGGAGGCCTGGTGTGCTGCAGTCCATGGGGTCACAAAGAGTTGGACATGACTAAGTGACTAAACTGAACTGATCTGAAGCCTATTCTACCCCAGTGAGTCTGGAACTCTGTCTCTTCTGTTGATTCTGTTACTCATCAAAGTTGAACCACTATTCTAGAACCCTGTTTTAAAGCTGCTGTTTCTTCTTAAAGTACATATGAAAAACCTGAGGGCCCTACTAAAATGCAGGTTCTAACTCAGTTCTGAATTGGTGTTGGGGGATGTGGGTGGGGGGCATCTAAAAATCTGTACCTAGCAAGGACCCAGGTAGCTAACACCTATGCTCGGCCCACAGACCACATTCTGAGCTATAAGGCAGAGTCTAGCGGCACAGCTTCAGCTCCTTTATATATGACATCTGCCTCAAGCCAATGTGAATAAAAATTTTCCACTTCCAGCAGCATTTGCCTAGGAGATATCAAAACTGATTGTTGTATTTTATAACAGCTGGCTCTAAACAACTGAAGTTTCCCTGAACTTTGAGTGACCCGGATGCCAGATCTTTATGGAACCTAATTGCAGACACTTTCTGGAAAAATGAAAAATGAGACTATTTTAACCAAGTGTACAAGTACGTATGGACTTACCCTGCCCTCTCATTTCCATGCTTAATGTAATTATGTACTCCTCTCTCTAACGTATAAAGACCCCCGGTTTCAGCAAATGACTTCAGCAAATGACTCAGTGAATTGAACTTTTCACTCTTCTGTGTTCACTTGCCTGGTAAGTTAATCGGTTAGACTTGATTTTTGTTGTTGTTGCTGGTTTTGCTCTGGAGGTCTTTGTTTTATTCTATTTTATTTGGAGTATAATTGCCTCACAATGCTATGTTAGTTTCTGCTGTACAATGACGTGAATCAGTTATATGTATGCATATATTCCCTCCCTCGTAGACCTCCCTCCCACCCGACTCCCACAACCCCACCCATTTAGGTCATCACAGAGCAGCCAGATGAGCTCCCTGTACTATACAGCAATTTCCCATTAGCTATATATTTTTATGATAGTGTATATATGTCAATCTTAACCTCCCAATTCATCGCACTCTCCCCTTCTTCCCTACCTCCGTGTACACACGTGTGTCCTCTACTCTGCGTCTCTTTCCCTGTGCTCAAATTGGTTCATCCGGACTGAAAAAGAATTGTTTTATTCTTTGATGCTAAGCTTTTAAGACATTGTTATTCTATAAAAATCTTTGTAAAATCTACTATGCCTTTCTAAAATCATCTGCCTAGGGAATCCCTTCTTTCCCCAAAGGATTTTGCTCTGGTGTTATCACTTAGTGAAAACTTCCATCACCTCCCAGTTGGAACAATGTGACTATTCTCCACTCCATGCCAGCACCAGACCTCATTCTCTGGTCCTGGTGTACACCTAACACATGACTGGCCATCTGTGAGTTTACATCTTATGTTCTGCACTGCAAAGTGAATACCTTGAAAGCAAGAGTCATTTTTTGTTATAGTATTTTTGTTATTGTTTTTATAGTTGTATCTCTGTTGAATTGAATAGGTGGTGGTATAGTCATATTGCCTTCTTGTTACTTAATACATCAGAATTCACAAAGTACTTTTATGTATGTTACAGAATATGATCTTACTATATATATAGGAAAGGCTTTGTCATGTAAATAAAGCAAAACCTTTCAGAATATGAATAACCTTGAAGCACCTGTAATTAAATGTCCAAAAAAAAAAAGGATTTAAATTCACATCTTTCCTCTAGATGTATATTAATCCATTTTCAGTCACAAGCGAAGAAAAAGAACTTTTCCTACCAATTTTTATTTTTAATTTCTTATCAGTATAGAGTAAAATAAAATTCTGGGAAAAGATATAGGTATAATCTTTTATATATCCCCATATATAAATATGGGGATATATATTTAAATATGGGGATATATATTTATATATCCCCATAATATATCCCCAAACTACCATACATAGGGGAAGCAGACCGAGCTATAACAGAGGCAGGTATATGGAAGAAATGGGGATACTGACTACCCCAATATGTGTGGAAAGACTAAAACAGCAGGAGAGAAGAGATACCAAGGTTTGCAAAGAAGTCAAGTAGAATTTTAACCTGAGTTCCTAGCAATAGTTTCTTTCGGCTCTACTCTGCTTTCTAGTATTCACTTCTACCTTGCAGCTATATAATTTATTTGTTCATTAATTTTTATTTGCTTATATGTTTTAAAGCATTTAAGGTTGAATTTTATTTAAAGCATTGCAGACTATATGTGTTTAAAACATCCAATTATAGAATACCAAAAATGATAGAAACAATACAGCAAAGTTTTTGTTTTGTTTTGCTTCTTTTTTAAAGTCAGCCTTACAGGAAATAGACTGTCCTGTGGACCAAAAAAAAATAAAAATGCTTAAACTATAGTGGTGGGCAAGCTCAGGAAAGATGAGTTTACCTAAGGAGTATTTGTCAATAATGAAAATCTAGCGCTCTATTTCATAGTCCTATTCAGGAAAAGTGGGGGAAAGGCCTTGGGCCCTTTAGATAATCTGAAGGAAAAATTACCTGCTTCTGGAAGCCCCAGGTGAGGAAAAATCATCTTCCCTAAGAATTAACTGCATTCTTGCAAATTGGCCATTGAAAACAGATTACCTTCTTAGTCAATGTGTAACTCAAATTGGGGGTTGGTGAGGCAGATAAATTAGGAGTTTGGGATTAACGTATACACACTACTATACATAAAATAGATAATCAGCAAGGACCTACTTATAGCATAGAGAACTACACTCAATGTTTTGTAATAACCTATAAGGAAAAGAATCTGAAAAAGAATATCTATGTATTTATAGGTAGACATTCTTTTTGTATATATCTGAATCACTTTCTACACACCTAAAACTAACACAACATTGTAAATCAACTATACTTCAATTAAAAAAAAAAATCCAAAGCAAGAAATAAGCTTCACATAATTCTAAGCTTAATATCTTAAGTATCTTACAAACCCAAGTAGAATATATCAAACTAAAGTCGCCATATTATGCTTCCCCCCAACAAAAAAAAAGCCCTGAAGAGGAAGCACTAGCAGAAACGAAAACTAGATTTCAAAATTAAATTTGAAAGCACTCTAAGTATTATAATTATCAGAATCAAAGTATAGAATAAATATGCTACAAATATTTGGGGAAACAAAACATCAAGTAAGAAACGAAAAAAAGCAGATGAACTAGATAGATTAAATTTACGGTAAAAGAGAATTGATCTGGTAAATTGATTACAAAATGGTCTTAATGCTTCATCCCTCCCTATAATTTACAACACCCTGCGATATAACTTGCAGATCCTCTCACCAAATCGTGGAGTCTATTTCCCCAGTCTTACAGGCTGGGCTTGTACGAAGTAATGGTGTACAGGCCTCATTTATCCATTAGTTTTGGTGGTCACAATGCTCAGAGTCTACAATACTTTTAGAGACTCATAAAAGTGTTTAATCTTAGTTTCTTTTAAAACCAGAATAAACAGAAATCAAATAATGAATATATAGTAATGAGTCCAGTCTAGATTACATTCATCTTTATTCCGAGGCAGTTATAAAATACAGTTTTTAATACTTTTTATGACATGAGATCCACAAAGGAAAAGATGCCAAGGGCTTCGAAAAGTAATAATGAAACCTGATAATGTGCTCATATTAGTCCAGGGCTGAATAGGCCTTGCTTTCTGCTTGTTCTATTGTAACCCTGTTACCACAACACAAACATTCATGGCCTTGCCTACTGGAGAAGGAGAGATACCTGGAGCAGAACTGACTCACCCCAGACGAGGCCCCAGACATTTTGGCTGAAACCAGCAAAATCAGCAAAGCCACAAAGCCAACCCACAGATGCTTGTAATGTGTAAGTGAGCCCAATCAAGCCCAGATCAGTCTGCTGACCTGGTTCATGAGCAATAATACATGCTTGTTGTTCTAAGCCACTGAGTTTTGGGGTGGTTTGCTATACAGCAGTAACAAATCGATACAAATAAATTGAAATAAAACTCCTGCACTGAAACCAAAAGGGACAAAGTGAAATTTTCAAACTAGAAGTATGGAAGATAAGGAGGAAGAGTTTAAAATATGTGTATTGGAGTTTACCATGGCAGCAGTAGGAAGACTATATTTGAAAGGATGATGACTAAATATTTTGGAATTAGCAAAGGACTCAGACTATAGTTCCAAGAAGGACAATAAATTCTAAAAAGCAGAATAAAAGGAATCTATACTTAATACATCAAAGTAAAAAAGCAAAACAGCAAAAATAAAACATATGAAAGCAGGTAGATTACAGGAGGCAATGTCACAAAGGTATGGAAGATAATATAATGGTTTCTATATTCATTGTATGGGCACAACTCCATGCAAATCACATGCTCCATTTAATCTTCCTTCATCACCTAACACTGGGAGAGATTTTTATCCTCTTCTGGGTTTTCAGGACACTCTGTGGGAACCTCTTACACAGTATGTATCTCATAATTCTTATTATCATTGTTATTCATGGGTAGCACCAAACTTTTGCTTGTTTGTTTGAGCCAGGCCTAATCAAGCAACTGGCCCAAACTTTTTATTTAATAAGGAAATTATCTTCTTTAATTCAAAAGCATCCTGGAAAATAATAGTAATACACTTGGCCTTCAGTATCCAACCAACTGTAGATCAAAAATGATCTTTGAAAAAGGAATCTAGAAAGTTCCAAAAAGCAAAACTGAATTTGCTGTGTGCTTCCACAACTATTTACATAACATTTATATTGTATTTATAACTATTTGAAATGGCAACCCACTCCAGTATTCTTGCCTGGGAAATTCCAAGGACAGAGGAGTCTGGCAGGCTAGAGTCCATGAGCTCACAAAGAGTCAGACACAACTGAGGGACTGAGCATGTACACACACATATCATTTACATCTATTAGGGATTATAAAGGACTTCCCTGGTGGCTGAGATGGTAAAGAATCTGCCTGCAAATGCAGGAGATGGCCAGTTGCTTGTCCCTTGGTCAAGAAGATCCTGTGGAAAAGGGAATGGCAACCCACTCCAGTATTCTTGCTGGGAAATCCATGGACAGAGGAGCCTGGCAGGCTACAGTCCGTGGGGTCACAAAGAGCCAGACACAGCTGAGCCACTAACACCATACTATAGGTATTACACGTTATCTAGAAATGACTTAAGGTATGTGGGAGGGTGCGCATAGGCTGTATGAAAATACAATCCACTTAACATAAGGGACTTGAGCATTCAAGGATTTTGGCTTCCAATGGATATCCTAGAACCAATCTCCAGCAGATACTGAGAAACAACTGCATTAATACATTGTTACTTGCTTTTGGATAGTCAGTCTTAAGAAAATATTGATATATTTTCTCATATTTTTTCACAGTCAAAAACCTTAAAAGATTTAATTGTCAGGAGCTCAATGTTTTATTTTTCATGTCTGACTCTTTGGGACCCCATGAACTGCAGCATATCAGGCTTCCCTGCCCTTCATTATCTCCCTGAGTTTACAACTTAGCAACTGAGCAAAGATGTTTTATTATACTTCTCAATGTCCACATTCAAACATATTACAATTCTAGTTAACAGCAGTGCATCGACGGAAAATGCAAACAGCAGAGAACATCTCAAAGGGGAGTACATGCTAAAGATACTTTTTAAAGCCTTACTATATAAATTTTAATATGTTTTAAATTAAAAAAAATATTTTTAAATAAATACATGTTTAACAGAACTGTACATTTCCTTATTATACAGACACATACTTACTGTCTCTTCATCCTTCCAATACATTTATTTTCCAGTTTTGGAATAGTAAGCATTCACTTTCTACATTACTACGTCATTGAAATGCTAGTCAGAGCTGTGTTATGTAGTACAAAGTGATTACCTTTCTTTTCTTGATATTTTCCTTTTCTCCATAAATTATATTTGTATTAATTTCTTCAAGTTATTTTACTTTTTAGAGCAGTTTTATATTCCCAGAAAAACTGAGTAGAATAATTGTCTGACGTTTGCATAAAAGGTTTGTATGTTTTTAATTCATATTCGAGGTCTTCCCAAAGTGCTTCAATACACTCTCAAAACATTTAAGTACATTATGCTTTCAATTTTGTCATTTGGAAGAAAGCTGTCTGGAACTTTTATGACTTCTCCTATCTTGATTGTCTTCTTTGATGACTAAAAGTCCTCTGGATCAAGGATTACGTTATTTTTAAGTCTTTGAAGCCCTTCCCACCAGCAAAGTGACTAGCATATTGTAAGCCTTCAGTAAATTATTAAACAATGACCCTACTACAAGAACAAAGCAAGTGGGAAGAGTCTGTGTGATCGAGCTACTTACTCTGGAATATTCAACTAAACAGACAATCCATAGCAGTTCAGCCAGGGTTCCAGTTTACAGTAGTTCAACAGGGGCTCCTAAATCTGGAACTCTGAAGCTTTGTCTCACTGATCAATTCTTTCTATCAACTGACAAGGCCATTTATTTAGCTGATCTGTTATTTGTGTATCATATGGTACTGCCTGTGACATATTTGTCAGAATCTACCTTCTTGGTCTCTTAGTCTTTCATTTTACAGAAACAGATAATGAAAAACAAAATACATAAGTACCATTGCATCATCGTGGTCTGCAGAGCACATTTCAATGTCCCTGAAGATAATGCAGATAAATTGATCTCTGAAATCAAAAGAGAGAATCTCCTTTCTTTCAACTTAATTGAAACTGTCCTAAAATTCTAATGTACTAATAGGTGAGAAAGGCAATTATATAATTCTTTTATGAATTTCATGTTTATGTTTCTCCTCCTTGCTGTAGAAACTACTGTGTTTACAAGCAGTACCATAGAAAAAAGCAATAAGTAGATCAGATTTAAAAAAGTGGAACCCCAGCTCTAGAATCTACTCATTAGCAACTGAATAAATTCTCTGTTTCTATGCGATCATATAAAAAATAAGAAGAATGAATATTCACTCTAAATTTTAGTACTGCCTTGACTATATGACAGAAGAGTACAACATTTTATAAATCTTAAAGCACACTGAAAATACTTTAATTAGATATTTTAGACAAAACCATGTGCTAAAGATTCATGAAATATATAAGAAAAAAATAAAAGGCCATAGATACAAAAATACTTAGGCTGTCCGTGAAGGATCGTGGCTACTGAGCACAGGATCTAGAGAAAATTAACTGTGGTTCAAATTCCAGCTTTACCACATACTAGCTGAGAGATGATAGATAATTTACAAATCCTTTCTTTTCTTGGTATTTTTCTGTAAAATAGGAATAATAATAGAATGCTAGTGGAATGTAAGTAAAAGTATGTAAAGCATGTAACCCAGTATCAAGCATATGGTCATCATATAGTATAGATGAGATATTTTTTCATTTGTTATTATTAGTGCTGAACAATAACTGTAAATGGTCAGTTCAGTCAGTTCAGTTGCTCAGTCATGTCTGACTCTTTCTGACCCCATGGGCTGCAGAACGCCAGGCCTCCCTGTCCATCACCAACTACCAGAGTTTACTCAAACTCATGTCCATTGAGTCAATGATGCCATCCAATCATCCCATCCTCTGTTGTCCCCTTCTCCTCCTGCCTTCAATCTTTATCAGCATCAGGGTCTTTCCAAATGAGTCAGGTCTTTGCATCAGGTGGCCAAAGTATTGGAGTTTCAGCTTCAGCATCATTCCTTTCAATGAATATTCAGGACTGATTTCCTTTAGGATGGACTGGTTACATCTCATTGCAGTCTAAGGGACTCTCAAGAGTCTTCTCCAACAGTACAGTTCAAAAGCATCAATTCATTGGAACACAGCTTTCTTTGTAGTCCAACTCTCACATCCACACATGACAACTGGAAAAATCATAGCCTTGACTAGATGGACCTTAGTTGGCAAAGCAATGTCTCTGCTTTTTAATATGCTGTCTAGGTTAGTCATAACACTTCTTCCAAGGAGCAAAGGTCTTTTTATTTCATGGCTGCAGTACCATCTGCAGGGATTTTGGAAACTAAAATATAAAGTCTGCCACCATTTACACTATTTCCCCAACTATTTCCCATGATGTGATGGGACCAGATGCCATGACCATTGTTTTGTGAATGTTGAGCTTTAGCCAACTTTTTCACTCTCCTCTTTCATTTTCATCAAGAGGCTATTTCAGTTCAGTTCAGTCGCTGTCATGTCCTATTCCTTGCGACGCCATGAATCGCAACACGCCAGGCCTCCCTGTCCATCACCAACTCCCAGAGTTCACTCAGACTCACGTCCATCGAGTCAGTAATGCCATCCAGCCCTCTCATCCTCTGTCATCCCCTTCTCCTCCTGCCCTCAATCCCTCGCAGCATCAGAGTCTTTTCCAATGAGTCAGCTCTTCACATGAGGTGGCCAAAGTACTGGAGTTTCAGCTTTAGCATCATTCCTTCCAAAGAAATCCCAGATTGATCTCCTTCAGAATGGATTGGTTGGATCTCCTTCCAGTCCAAGGGACTCTCAAGAGTCTTTTCCAACACTACAGTTCAAAAGCATCAATTCTTCAGCGGTCAGCCTTCTTCACAGTCCAACTCTCACATCCATACATGACTGCTGGAAAAACCATAGCCTTGACGAGACAGATCTTAGTTGGCAAAGTAATGTCTCTGCTTTTGAATATGCTATCTAGGTTGGTCAGAACTTTTCTCCCAAGGTGTAAGCATCTTTTAATTTCATGGCTGCATTCATCATCTGCAGTGATTTTGGAGCACCCAAAAAAAAAGTCTGACACTATTTCCACTGTTTCCCCATCTATTTCCCATGAAGTGATGGGACTGGATGCCATATCTTTGTTTTCTGAATGTTGAGCTTTAAGCCAACTTTCTCACTCTCTTCTTTCACTTTTAAGAGGCTTTTGAGTTCCTCTTCACTTTCTGCCATAAGGGTGGTGTCATCTGCATATCTGAGGTTATTGATATTTCTCCTGGCAATCTTGATTCCATTGTGTTTCTTCCAGCCCAGCGTTTCTCATGATGTACTCTGCATATAAGTTACATAAGCAGGGTGACAGTATACAGCCTTGACGTATTCCTTTTCCAATTTGAAACGAGTTTGTTGTTCCATGTCCAGTTCTAACGGTTGCTTCCGAACCTGCATACAGATTTCTCAAGAGGCAAGTTAGGTGGTCTGGTATTCCCATCTCTTACAGAATTTTCCACAGTTTATTGACCCACACAGTCAAAGGCTTTGGCATAGTCAATAAAGCAGAAATAGATGTTTTTCTGGAACTCTCTTGCTTTTTTGATGGTCCAACAGATGTTGGCATTTTGATCCCTGGTTCCTCTGCCTTTTCAAAATCCAGCTTGAACATCTGGAAGTTCATGGTTCATGTACTGGTGAAGCCTGGCTTGGAGAATTTTGAGCATTACTTAATTCAGACTTAAATTGAAGAAAGTAGGGAAAACTACTAGATCTTTCAGTTATGACCTAAATCAAATACCTTATGATTTTACAGTGGAAGTGAGAAATAGATTTAAGGGACTAGATCCAATAGACAGAGTGCCTGATGAACTATGGAATGAGGTTCGTGACATTGTACAGGAGACAGGGATCAAGACCATCCCCATGGAGAAGAAATGCAAAAAAGCAAAATGGCTGTCTGGGGAGGCCTTACAAATAGCTGCGAAAAGAAGAGAGGTGAAAAGCAAAGGAGAAAAGGAAAGATATAAGCATTTGAATGCAGAGTTCCAAAGAATAGCACGGAGAGATAAGAAAGCCTTTTTCAGTGATCAATGCAAAGAAATAGAGGAAAAGAACAGAATGGGAAAGACTAGAGATCTCTTCAAGAAAATTAGAGATATCAAGGGAACATTTCATGCAAAGATGGGCTCCATAAAGGACAGAAATGGTCTGGACCTAACAGAAGCTGAAGATATTTAGAAGAGGTGGCAAGAATACATGGAAGAACTGTACAAAAAAGATCTTCATGACCAAGATAATCACAATGGTATGATCACTCACCTAGAGCCAGACATCCTGGAGTGTGAAGTCAGGTGGGCCTTAGAAAGCATCACTACGCACAAAGCTAGTGGAGGTGATGGAATTCAAGTTGAGCTATTTCAAATCCTGGAAGATGATGCTGTGAAAGTCCTGCACTCAATATGTCAGCAAATTTGGAAAACTCAGCAGTGGTCCCAGGACTGGAAAAGGTCAGTTTTCATTCCAATCCCAAAGAAAGGCAATACCAAAGAATGCTCAAACTACTGCACAATGCACTCATCTCACATGCTAGTAAAGTAATACTCAAAATTCTCCAAGCCAGGCTTCAGCAATATGTGAACCGTGAACTTCCATATGTTCAAGCTGGATTTAGAAAAGGCAGAGGAAACAGAGATCAAATTGCCAACATCTGCTGGACCATCGAAAAAGCAAGAGAGTTCCAAAAAAACATCTATTTCTGCTTTATTGACAATGCCAAAGCCTTTGACTGTGTGGATCACAATCAACTGTGGAAAATTCTTCAAGAGATGGGAATACCAGACCACCTGATCTGTCACTTGAGAAACCTGTATGCAGGTCAGGAAGCAAAAGTTAGAACTGGACATGGAACAACAGACTTGTTCCAAAATGGAAAAGGAGTATGTCAAGGCTGTATATTGTCACCCTGCTTATGTAACTTATATGCAGAGTACATCATGAGAAACACTGGGCTAGAAGAAGCCAAAGCTGGAATCAAGATTGCCGGGAGAAATATCAATAACCTCAGATATGCAGATGACACCATCCTTATGGCAGAAAGTGAAGAGGAACTCAAAAGCCTCTTGATGAAAGTGAAAGAGGAGAGTGAAAAAGTTGGCTTAAAGCTCAACATTCAGAAAACGAAGATCATGGCATCTGGTCCCATCACTTCATGTGAAATAGATGGGGAAACAGTGGAAACAGTGTCAGACTTTATTTTGGGGGCTCCAAAATCACTGCAGATGTTGATTGCAGCCATGAAATTAAAAGACACTTACTCCTTGGAAGGAAAATTATGACCAACCTAGATAGCATATTCAAAAGCAGAGACATTACTTTGCCAACAAAGGTTCGTCTATTCAAGGCTATAATTTTTCCAGCAGTCATGTGTGGATATGAGAGTTGGACTGTGAAGAAGCCTGAGTGCTGAAGAATTGATGCTTTTGAACTGTGGGGTTGGAGAAGACTCTTGAGAGTCCCTTGGACTGCAAGGAGATCCAACCAGTTCATTCTGAAGATCAGCCCTGGGATTTCTTTGGAAGGAATGATGCTAAAGCTGAAACTCCAGTACTTTGGCCACCTCGTGCGCAGAGTTGACTCATTGGAAAAGACTCTGATTCTGGGAGCAATTGAGGGCAGGAGTAGAAGGGGACAATAGAGGATGAGATGGCTGGATAGAATCACTGACTCGATGGACGCGAATTTGAGTGAATTCTGGGTGTTGGTGATGGACAGGGAGCCCTGGCATGCTGTGATTCATGGGGTCGCAAAGAGTCGGACATGACTGAATAACTGAGCTGAACTGCACTGAACTTATAGCGTGTGAGATGTGTGCAATTGTGTTGTAGTTTGAGCATTCTTTGGCATTGCCTTTCTTTGGGATTGGAATAAAAACTGACCTTTTCCAGTCCTGTGACCACTGCTGAGCTTTCCAAATTTGCTGGCATTTTGAGTGCAGCACTTTCACAGCATCATCTTTTAGGATCTGAAATAATTCAACTGGAATTCCATCACCTCTGCTAGCTTTGTTTGTAGTGATGATTCCTAAGGCCCACTTGACTTTGCATTCCAGGATGTCTGGCTCTAGGTGAGTGATCACACCATTGTGATTATATGGGTCATTAAGATCTTTTCAAAAACCTCCTCTTAATATCTTCTGCTTCATAATTTTATTTATCTTAATTCTTCTGCTAAAATATATATCATTCTGTAGGACTGTTTTCTAGTTATAAGAAACATACAGTTATTTCATTAAAATAACTAATGACACATTATAACATCATAGAATTTGAAGCTAAAATAAAACTTTAGAGGAGATTTCATCTAACTTACTTTGCAGATAAGAAAATGGAGGTACAGAGAATGCACCCACTTGATTTAGAGCCCAAAGTACTGTAACTGTTCGAGCTTCTGTCCATGAAGGAGTAGTTACTACAGAACTGTTCCTTCCACTCTAAACAACTAGAAAACTAGATGAAAATATATGAAATTACTATTTTCAGACATTAGGCAACAGGAAGTGAAGGACGAAGATTCTTGAAGACTGATCTTTAATAAGATCAACTAAACTGATAAACCTTTAGCTAAATTGATCATGATAGAAAGGAGACATGGGTTACCCATATTAAGGATGGAAGAAATGGTATCGCAAATTTACTCACATCGAAGAAGTTAAAAGGAGGCTATTTGAACACCTTTAGATGAAATGATGGAGAAAGCAATGGCAGCCCACTCCAGTACTCTTGCCTGGAAAATCCCATGCACGGAGGAGCCTAGTGGGCTGCAGTCCATGGGGTCGTGAAGAGTCGGACATGACGGAGCAACTTCACTTTCACTTTTCACTTTCATGCATTGGAGAAGGACATGGCAACCCACTCCAGTGTTCTTGCCTGGAGAATCCCAGGGACGAGGGAGCCTGGTGGGCTGCCGTCTATGGGGTCGCACAGAGTCGGGCACGACTGAAGCGACTTAGCAGCAGCAGCGGCGGCAGCTTTTACAGTAAAATCCAGAGCCTCTGACCTCTAAGTATCAAAGATTGCTGTCTTCTGGATACCTTCAGTTATTTCCAAAGACATACCAAAAGCATCATCTTCTAAGTCATACTATAACTAGTTATATCTTCTATTTTAACAGTCAGTGGGCTTTTTCCACACTGCTCTTCAGTGTAACTTGGTCGTAGAATATAAAAGAATATTCAAACTACTATGTATTATATATACATTTATGGGAAGTTAGAAACTCACATTTTGCTAGTTATTAGTTACCACTTACTGGAAGTAGCGCTACCTTGAGTAAGTCAACAACTCATAATATATTTTCAATTAGCTCCTGCAACTTTTCATTTTGAAGCTTTAGAGTACTAGCTAAGCCCACTACACTCATCTCAGTTTTGAATTATGATAATCCCCATTTGAAATGTGACTACAAAAATAGCTGGCTTTGCACTTACTTTACAATCTGTTGTGTACTACATGATATTTTTAGTACCAACCTTACACAAAACGGGGGCTTCCCAGGTGGCGTTAGTGGTAAAGACTTCGCCTGCCAATGCACGCGACCGTAAGAGACTGGGTTTAACTCCTGAGACAGGAAGATCACCTGGAGGACAACCTGGCAACCCACTTCAGGATTCATAGCTGGAGAATCCCATGGACAGAGAACCCTGGCGTGCTACAATCCATAGGGTTGCAAAGAGTTGGACAAACTGAAGCAACTTAGCATACACACATGTATACAAAAATAATAAAACGAAATAGAATAGAAAACAAAAAAAGAGGCAATTAAAAAAAAAACAAACAGAAACCTGTAGGTAGGTAACCTCAACAACTTTCCACACTTTAGTAATTTCTATCTGGTGAAAAGAATCCATACAGCTTCAAAACCTTTCTGCCCAAATCCTGTGTTTCCCTGTGAGATGGGAGAATGACAGGTACATCCATCCTAAAATACAGTAAACCAGGACAATTGCCCAGCACAGCCTTCAGGTGGCTTCATGCCAGCCACTGCTGCTAGGTGGCTGAGCAGAAACTGAAGGAAGCAGGCAGTGAGGAAAGACACATCTTAACAGCTCATCCTGATTTCATGGAAGTTCCTTGACATTGGTTTCAATCTAGTTTTATTAATATTTGGATACTACATAGGGAAGACTTGAAGGAGGAGAATCCAACAAGATTTGCACTGAATATCTCCTTTTTGGTATATTTTTTATTTGAAATCCCACAGGAAAGTTCAGAAAAGTAAGACAGTTTATTGACAAGAAATGAAAGCAATGCCATAATGAAGTGAAAGTGTTAGTTGCTCAGTCAAGTCCAGCTCATTGGACCCCATGGACTGCACTCTGCCAGGCTCTTCTGTCCATGGGATTCTCCAGGCAAGAATACTGCAGTGGGTTGCAATTTTCTTCCCCAGGGGATCTTTCCAACCCAGGGATTGAACCCAGGTCTCCTGCATTGCAAGCAAATTCTTTACCATCTTAGTCACAAGGGAAGTCCTTCATTGATAAGAAATGAAACCAACATCATAATTTTTCTAAGTGTAATTTCAAAAATTAATTATAATCTTTAATCATGACTAAATTGTAGAATAATCCAGGGCAGGACCCACACCCCTTGCTATCTTCTCTCCTGATCCACTGTGTGACCTATGAGAAAGTGAAGTGAAAGGCGCTCAGTCATTTCTGACTCTTTGTGACCCCATGGACTGCACAGTCCATGGAATTCTCCAGGCCAAAACACTGGAGTGGGTAGCTTTCCCCTTCTTCAGGGAATCTTCCCAACTCAGGGCTGGAACCCAGGCCTCCTGCATCGCAGGCAGATTGTTTTACCAGTTGAATCACAGTGGAAGAATCTTCCCAACTCAGGGATCGAGCTCAGGCCTCCTGCATCGCAAGCAGATTCTTTTACCAGTTGAACCACAGTGGAAGCCCAAAAATACTGGAATGAGTAGCCTATCCTTTCTCCAGGGCATCTACCTGACTCAGGAATCGAACCAGGGCCTCCTGCATTGCAGGTAGATTCTTTACCAACTGAGCTATCAGGGAAGCCTGGTGACCTATGAGAGCGCTCAGTAAACTAGAGCTGGAGCTCAGCCCTGTGCAGTTTCTGCTCTGCCTAGACTGCCTACTGGATGCAGGGGTTTATGGGTGTGTGTGTGTGTGTACGCGTGTGTGCAGGCACACGCTCTCCTAAGGTCCAGTGCACACTGCTCTCCATGTCATCAACATATTATTCTTTTGGTCATAAATTCCCTTTGAGTTCAGCTAAGGTAATGGAGTCAGTCTATTTAATACAGAGGCAGTCAGTGGTTTGCCTCTGTATTAAAAAAAGTCTATTTCTTTATTTTCAATATAGATTGCTTTTTTTTTTTTAAACAGAAGTTAGTCTATTTCCCAAAGGATAAGCTCATGTCTGTTGAAAGGAAACCAAAAGTATAAAGGTCACATGTTATTTATTCATTATGCTTTATAATTATAGGAAATTTTCAGTATATACAAAATTATAGGAAATTTTAAGCATATACAAAGGTAGAAAGAATACTATGACCTATTCCCATATTCCCATTACTCAGCTTCAACAATGAATTCAAGCAAATCTACATCTGTTATGAATTCAAAGCAAATCTACACCCTTTACCTACTCATTCTCCTCATCGTGGTTTTGAAGAAAACATTATTATGTATTTCAAACATTTCAATATTTTATCTTTAAAAGATAGGTATGCTTTTCAAAACATACATAATCATAATACCATTATAGACTTTAAATAATCAAGAATAATTCCTTAGTACCAGCCAGTATCCAGTCAGTGAGAACCTCTGCTTGCAGCTCCAACAGAGAAGCTTGTAACAAACAGTTCAGCTTACCAAGGACTAGAAAAGACGGATGCTTGAAGTTGTTTGGGAGGCTTTGGGGCATGCAGGACTTGAAGGCTCAGGACGCCCTGGAAGGAAGCCCGCTGAGGGAAGCTTAGCATTCTTCAGGCTGCTCCTTCTTCGCCAGCAGATGCCAGTTCTTCTGCTTCAAAAGTGAGAAGTTACATAAAAGTAGGTAGAGACCCTTACTAAGAGGCAGACAAGGAAACAGAGATTGGAATCTCCTTGGACTGGGAAAAGAAAAGTTGGAATTTAAACCTGCTGAAACAACCAGGACTTGAGAAGCTGAGATTCTTGGGCAAAGAGAGAACAAGAAAAACAGTCAGTTCAACACTCTTTGCTGGTTTTCCCCTTGAGTCAGGTGCCACATCTTTCCACATGCAGGGCAAGAATCCAAGTGAAGGCAGTGGGAAAGCCAAGTGGCACTTTCAACATTCTTACAAGGCTAGGGAGTCCCCAGAAATGGAGTTCTTGGTCTTACCAGACTTGAGATTCTTGATCTGAACCCCAGAGGGTCGCACCCTAGCCGGGGAAAAACAGAAGTAAACTGAATGAGTAATTCAGGGTGATCAGTTGATAATTAGTCAGATTAATAGGGTGTCTCCTTTTGAAAGGAAGAGCAGCAACTTTTCAAACACAATGTTGGACAATATGCCAAGAAACATGACCAAAACTAAAAATACTCACAGGTGTTTCAGACATTAGAATTACCAGAAACAGTTTTTAAAAAATAACTGTGATTAATATTACATTCACAAAAATATGCATCAAACTGGAAAATTTGAGAATAGGAAAATATGTTTTCTTAGAAAAGAACTGTACATTCTAACAGAAATACTTCAGTAAAGAGTCAGCTCACCACTAACTGGCTACCCTGAGGTACAGTTCACATTGAAAAGACAAGATAAACAACTTTTTTCTTACTTACAAGTTTTCAAAGTAATAACTTGGTTTACCAGCATCTTTCAACAGTGGCCATTTATATTTGAAGTAGCATCATGAATTCATGGATTTAAAACATTTGATATATCTAGCTCATTTTATTTGTAACACATTTTGTTGCTCCAATTAATGGAAGTTTATTCAAATTAACTCCAAAATGGTTCAGGAGAACCCTTTTGCTATCATCTCAATTTTCACTGAAAACTTCCCAGGCCACAGATTTGAAGTCCAAATCATTTTCAAGGAAATAGAAGCATTATTAGAACATATACATGTGCATACACACATATGTTTGTGTGTATGTATATATACATATGTATATATATTAGAAATACTATCCAGAATACTCACAGTTAGTGACTGAAAATAAATGAAGAAAATCTGACATTAAAGAATAGATGAAATCCCTCTACTCATGATACAGTTCCATCAACTACCTGCCCTCCCCTGCTGCCGGTGGTTCAGTCACTGAGTTGTGTTCTACTCTTGGGTCCCCATGGACTGCAGCCCTCCAGGCTCCTCTGTCCATGGGATTTTCCGGGCAGAACACTGGAGTGGCTTGCCATTTCCTTCTCCAGGGGATCTTACTGACCTATGGATCGAACCCATGTTTCTTGAATTGGCGGGTGGAT
The DNA here is from genome assembly GCA_917880005.1 of Nanger dama. Taxonomy (NCBI): domain Eukaryota; kingdom Metazoa; phylum Chordata; class Mammalia; order Artiodactyla; family Bovidae; genus Nanger; species Nanger dama. Next base: position 5,262,018 of record CAKJTW010000040.1, read on the forward strand.
TTTTACCGCTGAGCCACCAGAGAAGCCCGCCGTTTGCCCTACCATATATTTTATAGCCCTGTATATGTTTCCCACAAGAGAAGAAGGAGAAAGGATGCCAGTGTTATTTCTTCCTTGAGGACTGATAAAGAGGAAACTGTCTTAAGATACAGTGAAGCAACTGTTTCTAACCTCTTGCATCATGCAGGCTGAGTTTAGTCTATGTAAAAAATATATATATGAATATAGGAAGGTAGGGGAGAGTGGAGGCAAAACAGAATTTCTGAAGAAGATTATAGCTTTGCCTTTTAAAGCAAAAAACTATTTCTTGGGTGCATGTGATGGTGTAGAGACAAACCCTCTTAAAAAAAAAAAAAAAGAAGATAAACAGGACGATTTTTAGGCATGTGGTTCTTTCCAAACTTCTAATTTCATAGGACCATTTCACCAAAAATAAAATTGTCATAGTTTCTTATTGTTTGTCATGTTAAGGCTGGATAATTGGCATCCTATTGTTTGTACAGGACAAAATATTACAGGAAAAAACACCATGTGACTTGGGTGTCTCTGGGTTCTCGTGGGAACGAGAAGGTTCTTAGTGAGAGGGAGAAAATATTCAAACAGCATAACCACAAGCTCACTAATGGCCATTTTCTGCTTAAATGTGGGAATTGAGGGTATTTTGCATGTTTCATTTATTTTTCAAAACATTTGAAAATACATTTTTTCAAAACTAAAGCAGGAAGACGAATATTTATTATAACTTTTGTTATCAGTTTTGCTTTGGTATAAACATTTGCAGCATTCAGAGAAAAGTGTAGTTAAAGCTATGGACTTTGTAATCTGCACGTATTTAGTTCTGTGTAATTATCTTAGTCAGGTAAACCTTTCTCAAATATTTGTGGTTGTGAAAAATAATAGTAACATTAATGGAGTATTAGTTTCCTCCTGCTGCTGTAACAGATTGCCACAAACTTAGTGGCTTAAAACAACACAGATTTCTTGTACAGTTCTGGAGGGCAGAGGTGTACAGTGGATCTCAAGAGACCCACTCCAGGCTCAAATCAGTCAGTAGGGCTGACTTCTGAAGGCTCTAAGACAGAACCCATTTCCTTTCCTTTTATAGCTTTTAGGTATTGCCTGCATTCACTGGCTCACAGCCGTGTATCACTGTAACCTCTGACCCCTGGTAACATCTCTTTCCCTGGTTCTGATTCTCCAGCCTCCCTCTTTCACATATAAAGACCCTCTGGTTACACTGGGCTCAATGGATAATTAAGGAAAATCTTTCCACCTGAAGATGCTTAATTTTATCACATCTGCAATGTCCTCTTTGCCATAGGTGATATATTTACAGATTCCTGGAATGAGTACACAGACATCTCTATTTTACATCCTTTCCCTCTACCATATTACCCACTCAGCGTCAAGTCTCCAAATAGGTATTACAAGAGAACAGCTCATGTGGTCAGGTTATTGGGGGAGAACAGAGCAGGGCTCTTGGCAGTTCAGGAGACAGCTGCCTGTGCTTCCCTCGGGAAAGACTGGACTTGAGCCAAAGCCACCTCATGCTGTCCCTCTCTCAGGTCCATTTTTTTCTGACTTGTTTTCTGTATCAAACCCATCCAATCTGTAACCCCTCAAATACTATGAGTTGGGCCTGTGGTCTTCTTTGTAGTTTTCAACATTGCTATCCAATTGGGTGTGAGTCCACATGTGTGTATGCATGTGCATAAGTGTGGGTGACTTCATATATCTTTAGTTGAAAGTTGAGAGCACAATCATGGGCTGCCACCAGGACAACTAGAAGTCTTCCCATCTCCTCTGTGTTTGAGTTTTATTTTCCATCACTGTGATTATTGCCTTTCTAAATTTGATTTTCAGTTTTCTGAATATCATGTCCACTTTAGGTTTTATGTTCACTGTAACCAATTATGTCATGGAATCTAAGGCTAGCATTTCTTCAAGACATGATTTTGTTCATAGTAAACAAAATTAAAGATAAGCTTTTGAGGAGGCACAACACCTCAGGCATCACTACTTGATGCAGGTTCTATTTACCAGTGAGCTGTATTGCACCTTCAAGGTCCTGTTCATCCCCTCCTTTGGGGCGCCACTACCAACCAATGCAGACAGGTGATATTAAGTTTGTGTGCCATCATGGGTAGAATGATATTATTTTGCTTGAGTGGTTTGTTCAGCTAACAAGTACTTATTAAGCCTCTACTATTCACTAGGCACTGTGATTTTTCCTGGAGATAAATGGTAAAGAAAAGTATATCCCATGCCATCAAGAAGCACTCAGTTTATTGGTAGAGGTAAAGTTACACACAAAGTGAAAGGTGCTAAACAGATGTAAGCCCAGGATGCCCTAGGAGCACCTGGACCAAGCATCCATCATTATGCCGAGGGTCAGGAATGACCTCTTAAAGGACACAGACACCTGATGGATAAATGGGAGTTAATGAAGCAGAGAAGAGAGACAGAGACATCCTGGTATTCCTTAAGCCCTTCTTAGCATTTACCCCCATTTACCTCATTGCTCTGTTTAACCACTTCTCTGGTAAATTCTTTCACCCAAGAACTCCTGTGCCTCAGGTATTTTGTGGAAGTGTGGATGCCAGAAATGTTATTATCTCATGGTGAATCACTTCTCTTTGGTGTTGGTGCTGAAATTGCAGAGAAATGACATAAACTTGCTGCAGTTCTTACTTGGGAAAACCTCCAAAAAGCCTCTTTACTCTTCTTTCTTTTTATAGAACTCTGCCCTCCATTGTCTCCTTAGTTGGGAAGAATTAAGCCAAGTTCTTCAGCCTCAGTGAACTTCTCTGAACTCCTTTGTGTGAAGAAGTTGCTCAGTCGTGTCCGACTCTTTGGGATCCCATGGACTGTAGCCTACCAGGCTCCTCTGTCCATGGGATTTTCCAAGCAATAATACTGGAGTGGATTGCCATTTCCCTCTCTAGGGGATCTTCCCGACCCAGGGATCGAACCCAGGTATCCCACTGTAGACAGACGGTTTACCGTCTAAGCCACCAACAAATCTGAACTCCTTTATGCTGGTCTAAATGAGCCACCTCTACCCACCCAAGTCTGCTTTCATTGGTAACTCCACAGCAAAGAGATTTTGAGACTTCAAATCAGAAAGACAACCTTTTATGGTATCCTCAGTTCAGTTCAGTTCAGTCGCTCAGTCTTGTCCCACTCTTTGCGACCCCATGAATCGCAGCACGCCAGGCCTCCTTGTCCATCACCAGCTCCCGGAGTTCACTCAGACTCACGTCCATCGAGTCAGTGATGCCACCCAGCCATCTCATCTTCTGTCGTCCCCTTCTCCTCCAGCCCCCAATCCATCCCAGCATCAGAGTCTTTTCCAATGAGAACTCTTCGCATGAGGTGGCCAAAGTACTGGAGTTTCAGCTTCAGCATCATTCCCTCCAAAGTGTATATATTGATTTAGTGATCATATCGGAAGAGATGTGCTGTGAGGATGTTTTTCTCTGATAGTTTCTTTATGGAAATGGCTCTGAGGAGAGTTTGGAAGAGTCAACAACATACAAACATGGAATAATGGCCAAGGAATACGGGCAAGGATCCACTGCCCTCAAACTTCTTTTTCTCTATCTCAGCCTAGCTTTTGATTCTGTAACTCAATGTCGCTACTTTTGAGTTGCCCACATGAATGTTTCTAGAGTGAATCATACTAGATCTATAGTACAAGCTTAATAACATCAACCTCTACTGATATTCTAGCTTAAATATCTCCCAGTTTTGTATTTGTTTCGCTTTTAAATTAGCTATAACTAGCCAAGAAATGGTCTACTGAAACTAGAAACTTGCACAGAAATTTTCAGGTAGGACATGTTTAAAAGGATTTGAATGAAAAATCACCATCAGAGCAAAACATTTCTCCAGTTATACTTTCCATTAAATATTAAGTATGCAATAGGGAAACAAGTTGGAAATATAAAAATATAATAATTGAATTATTACAAGTTTAGAAGCCGAAGAGACACATAAACAAGTTTCATATGTGAACTAAATATCTCCTCCCCCTCTACTTTCACTGGCAGGAAATACATTAGTATCTGCTTAAGTCTGAGAAGAAAAGGCCAAATGACAGCTTTAAAAGTTGACCTTGAATAAGTTATCAGTTGCAACACTTCTCTAAATCTTGGACTCAATTTACTCTGTTTAAGTGTAGCTTCTTTCATGTTTATCCTTAGATATTTTAACAAAGCATCATAATGTTATTTTTATAGTGTAATCACATGGAAAAACATACTACTTTTAACATCTTATTAATTACCTGCTTTTAACTCTCATTTAATCACCTGGTTGGTGAGTCTAGGACAGTACAGCAAATTATTAGCCTAAAACTGCAAACCAGAGAGTTAAAAAATAATAAAACACAATAAAGAATTTTTAAAAAGCAACCCTAGACATCAGAGTTGTGAAACAATTGCAAGCATTTCAAAATATATATTGAAATAATAAAATCTCAGTGAACTGAACCTAAACTGCATACATGTAAACTGCTGGATCTTTTAACTACAAAAAGTATTTTTAGTATTTAACTTTTTACAAGGAAGGATATGCTGCTGCTGCTAAGTCAGCTTCAGTCGTTTCCAACTCTGTGCGACCCCATAGACGGCAGCCCACCAGGCTCCCCTGTCCCTAGGATTCTCCAGGCAAGAACACTGGAGTGGGCTGCCATTTCCTTCTCCAATGCGTGAAAGTGAAAGTGAAGTCCCTCAATCGTGTCCGACTCTTCGCGACCCCATGGACTGCAGCCTACCAGGCTCCTCCGTTCACGGGATTTTCCAGGCAAGAGTACTGGAGTGGGTTGCCATTTCATTCTCCGGGAAGGATATGAGAAAGTGAGAAAACGTACTCTATTCAGAAATTCATAAACAAGGAAGTTTTCAGCATAAATCCCGGGAGGAGAACGCATTCTGTCTAGCCTCCCAAGCTTCTGTACTATAGTGCTCTGTGTTTAATCTGCAGGCTTCAAAGTGAGGAGAGTGATTTAATGCATTTGAGAAAACATTTTGAATAACAGCTTTAAAGCAAAAAGGGGTTTTCCACATTAGCCACAGCTGACCACAAAATACAAATTAACAATTTGCCCCATTTCCTAGCTACTCTAGTTGAGGTTTTAATGTACACAGCTAATAAAGCATCTTTCATATTGTAGTTGGAGCATCCCAACCCATTCATGGACCACTGACTTAGAAACAGTCTCGTCTGCCATTGCTTCTGTGGCATGAGGTCTTGAAATGATCAGTTATCTCGCAGGATGACTCACATCTCACTAGCTCAATGTGGTTCCACACTACCAAGAGAACACAGTGCCAGCACATGCCCAGTAATTCACAGCATAGTCATTTCCTTGAAATCTTTATAAGGAGCGCCCCTCTATCTGGTGTAAAAAATGCATTATTCATTCAATATACATCCTATTCACTAAATAGGGAGAATATCACCCCTACACTTCTGTTTATACTCAAACCATGTCATTTGGGTAATTGTGACTTCTCTGGTTTTATACTTTGAGATTTTGCATGCATTTTATATCTTTCTTTCGAAAATTACATTTTATTAAATATTTGACCAGAGATCTAATTTTCCATTTCCTTTTCTTTCCCTTGAGTCTCTGTATCATGCTCACATTTAAGTCACAGGTGTGCTTGGGAAGCTTAACTTTACTTCTGAGTCATGTTGCTGAGCAACTAAAATCTCCCTCCAATCCCAAGGGGCTCACTCCCCTACAGTTTCCTCTTCTCTGTCTAAGGACACCAGAAGAGAATGAGTAAACTGTGTTCACTGTATTTCCAATTATGTGGGTTTTTAGTGTTATCTGCTTCCAGGAACATTTATGACAACACTTGGATTCTAGGATCCACTCTAATACAAATACTCTAGTAAAAACTGGAAGAGTCTTTAGGTGTTCACAAATATATATATATTTCATATTTTATATGTTTATTTATTTCAGTCTGATAGAACCAATACTCAGGTTAGGAGATCCAGGTTTAAGTTGAATATCTATGGAACCTTGGGTTTGGGAACAACACAGACCTTCTGCTACCGTATCACCTAGTCTCTGAGACCAGAGGCAGTAGGAACATTTTGAGAATACAAACCCAAAGAACCCCATGAAGCAAGTAAAATCCCCAAATGCAACATCAAGAGGAAGAGGCTTATAGAACCAAGAAATGACACAGAAGGGATCTTGTTTATTAATTTAATCAGGATGTTTCATTATATCGAGAGATCTGACCATCTTATAGATCTGTCAATTTCTCTTCATTCCTACTGTCAGTTCCCTAATTCAGGCTATCACAAGGCTTTCCCAGATCACTCCAACCTCCCCTATGTGGTCTCCCTAATATCCAGGCCTGATTGCCTCTTCTCCACTATCCACTGATTAGCCTGATGAATTCCTCTGATTAAAATGCTTAAGTGCCTCCTCATTGCCCTCAAGATAAAGCTGATCTCCTTAGCATGAAATACTAAGGGCTTTCTTTGCTAGGGCTTGCTTTCCTAGCCTTGCCATCTAAAGTCCAGTCTGACTGAATGGCATCTACACATTCTTACTTCCCAACTCTCTGTAAAAGCTCTGCTTCCTACCGTGGATACCATCTCACTCCCAACACCTCTGCTCTTACCTAGACAAAGCTTACTCATTTTCCAGAGTAGGTGATGCTTCCTAAAACCTGAATTAAAGTGGCCCTTCATTGCCCACATACCAGGAAAGCACAGGTACTAACACATAGTGCAGCTTTTCATCCTATGAGTTCTGAACAACTCACCGAACTCTGCACTCCACAAGCAAGGAACTATAACAGCTGAGTGTTGAGACCATGTGTTCAGACTCTAAAGCTACAACAAATATATTTTCCTTTTCCCTCTAAGGGAATGAAGGGATACACTCAGATACTCATTCAATCACCTTTAGTGAGAAGTCCCAGTGCCACGGCTTTAAATGGCATTTTTCTCAGCGTATGAGATGACTTTGACATTAAACCCACAAACTCAGGATACACGAAATGTAAAATCCTTTTTTTTATGTTCACTTTGCACTCTGTGGTAGAAACTTAATCTTGTCAATTCTGGGTCATCTCGCTCAACTCAGTTCCATCTTTTCCTTGGAGTTGCATCCACGTTGAAAGGAGAAGCACTGATTTCGCCCTGAGGCAAAGGAAGTGGGGATGGAAATCTGAGCCTCTGTCATCACCGGTCTCCCACTGGCTCCTTTGGCCATGGTTCTACACAGTCAGTAGCATCTTCCTCAGTCCATCCCAAGGCCTCTCTGGATCTGATTCTATATCAGTTACATTAAAACTCTGTCAGGCATACTGAAAACACTTGGTTGTTCCCTGAACCAAAAGAGCATGGGAACATTCTATGACGTCTCCTCAAGTTTGTATGCCTAAACATTCTGTAGAACTGTTTACTCAAGTGCTTCTGTGAAACACTTCTGTAAATGCTGATGAAAACTTCTCCAACTTTTAGCAGCCCTCTGACTTCATTTACTAAGAAGGATACAAATAGATTTTTCACAGATCATCCTAAATCTAGTGAGACTTTTTGTGTGTGTGTTTCCTATATGTCTTGTCCAACCCTGGATTCAACACCAGGCAGAAAGTTCATAGGGTGACTCAATCCTGTCTAGCTTATTCTCTGATTTTAATTTTCTTCTTTCTCCTAGTCAGGAAAATTTTCTCTGCTCTGGGTGCCAGTCATTATATTCTTCTCGGTTATTTGTCTCATGTTTTGAAATCAGGGTGTTTTTGAAGCCATATTTCAAAATATTTATGTTCCCTGCTTTCTGCGTGTTATTTATTCCCTGAGGCATATATATAGAATGTCACAGTTTCCCAGGTATGAAGAAGAGTCACAAAACAAAAGGAGCTATGGTGAGGGGGTACCAATTAATATCTCAAGATATTATTTGACCTCATAAATCACTACTTAAGAGCCTAAATTTCTAAAAGCAGAGTTTCCCAGTAAGTGCTGACAGAACTCACTAGAATACCTCATGGAAATGTCCTGATTTCTCCCCATTCTTCTCTCCTAAATTAGAGTTCAATTTCACCCTTGTATTTCTGGGAAAGGTGTTCTGATGCAAATCAGCAGAACTGGAGGGAAATGACATAAATATCAAGAAAGAAGGAACTTGCTCATGAAGCCTCTTTGTGTATGTAGGCCCTTTTAGGCTCAGTCATTGGCTTGTGACAGGACAGAAGCCAGGCCATGCTTCCACAACGAACAGGAGAGAACAGAGAAAGGATTTCTGCACAGTCTCTTTATAAAGCCAAGAAGCGGGAAGTCAAAGAGGTAGAGGAGCATTGCCCCTTGAATATTAAGGCACAATAACTTTTTTCATCCAAAATTTGAAAGGAGAAATAAATGAATGAGTGACTAAACTGATAAATAAAGAGACTTCGCTGATGGCTCAGTGGTTAAGAATTCACTGGCCAATGCAGGGGATGCGGATTCGATCCCTACCAAGCCCACACGTTGCAACTATTGAGCCCATGCCGCACAACTGAAACAAAGCTCGCGTGTCGCAACAAAGATCCTTCATGCAGCAACTAAGACTTGACACAGCCATAAAGATAAATGCATTTTAAATTAATAAATAAATTAGTGAATGAATGAAAAAAGTATGAAAGCTAGGAAACTGTAAAAGGACAGGAATGCTGAAAAAAAAACTGGAATTTGGGGTTTGTAAGACATACAAACACATTTGGCTGGAAATTTCATTGCCTTTGATCAAGATGTATAAGTTGTTAAACATATATTGTTCTAAGTATATTTGAGTCCAACAAAATAATGCATTTGAAAGTATGTCATAGGCTATAAAAGAGCCATAAAAGGAATATTATTGCTATTTTCACTAGTGTTACCATATGTTAATTTTGTTGATTTCAAAAACGAGAGAACTCCATCTCAACACATGAGTGTTTGTGGAGTGCCTAATGTGGCTTATTTGCTACAGAGGTTAGAGCATTTTCAAAATCCAGGAGAACATGGGAAAGAAGCCCATATGGGCAGCTGGTTTGTCAAGCAAGACATTCTCCAGATGAGCAAATAAGAATCCAGTCACCCAAAGGAGTGGAAACGCCACAGCTGAAATTTCCAAACCAGTCACTGATGCTGAACATTCACAAATGGCTGTGTTACCAGGAATTCTTTCAGACTTGTTCCTGTTTCATCTAAAGCAGCAGACATAGATTAAGGCTGTGCCCAGCCCTTTGTTCAGGAACACAGATATTTGTATTTGTTTTCATTCTTTTTGCTTGTCATTTACTCTTTTCTTTTTGTAGCTTGTGTTGTGCTCAGTCATGTCTGACTCTTTGCAACCCCGTGGACTGTATCCTGCCAGGCTCCTCTGTCCATGGAATTTTCCAGACAAGAATATTGGAGCAGGTGGCCATTTCCTATTCCAGGTGATCTTCCTGCCCCAGGAATCAAACTTGCGTCACTGTATCTCCTACATTAGCAGGCAGATTCTTTACCATTGTGTTACCTCTTAGTCTCATTTTAAAAAGGAATCTGAAATTCATGGCCAAGAGCTCAAAATACCACAAAACAGAAATAAGTACATGAAGAAATCAGCACAATTCAAGCCTCATTAAGTATGATTGTTACAAGATTCACAATGTCCATAAGATAATGAAACAAGTTTTCAGGAGAAACATTTCAAATAGAAGCAGTATTGAGTCACTTGTCATCTCCAGTCTACACACTGTAGGACCACTGCAATGGAAACTTCCAGGTTCCCTTGCCACTTATTAGAGACAAATTCCAGCCTAATCCAATCCTTATGGATAAAATTTCTTTGGTGATGTACCATTAAACACAAAGAACAATGACAGAGAAGAATTCTCATCTTGCTAAGGAATCTGCTTGTTATATCACTAATTTGAAGCACCTGTTGCTTTAATGGGGGGAAGGGTTTTCTTGTTTTTACTTTATTTCATTGAATATTTTCTGCTTGTCTCATGATTTGTACCCCTATGATGAGTCTGTTTCCATGCTCTGACCCTACTTTTATGGGTGTTAATTGATGAAGTTTATTCTTGTTCTGTTTATTGTCTCCTATTTCTACCCTCTTGTATTATCTAAATGTCAACTCTTTCTTCATCTCATCTCTTCCCAGCTGCTCTCAATATCCTTATAGGGGCCTGAGGGCTGGGCTGGGCTGAAACGCTACGAAATCAATGAGAAGGCAAAAGGCCAGTATAAACTAGGCTCCATGAGCAGCCTGCTCATTTCAGAAAATTGGCCTTTCACTGCCTGGTGGATGAGGCCCTTCCTTATGTGGGTATCTCTAATGTTCTTTGCTATGCACACTGAAATTCTTAGGTAGATAGAAACTTGTAAACACCTTAGATTCCCTCCTTCCCTCCAACTCTACTACCCTAAGGAGAATTTCACCTACCACCCTTAAACAGGTGCTTTACTTTGCTCCTGTGCTGGGTATGCTCAGTCACTCAGTCAGGTCCGATTCTTTGCAACCCCATGGACTGTAGCCCGCCAGGCTCCCTTGTCCATGGAATTTTCCAGCCAAGAATATTGGAATGAGTTGCCATTTCCTCCTCTAGAGAATCTTCCCAGCCCAGGAATTGAACCCACATCTCTTGCATCTCCTGCATTAGCAGGTAGATTCTTTACCACTAGCACTATCTGCTTTGCTCCTGACTACTCTTGAAAAACTTCAAGGCATTTGTTTGCCCTTCTCACTCTAGTTTTCTATTGTTATCATAACAATTTGCCACAAATGTAGCAGCTTAAAAGCGCATCCACTTAACTGTCTCACAGATCTGTAGAATTCGAGCACAATGGCCTCACCAGACTAAAAGCAACATGTCACTGGGGGTTGTCCTTTACTGGGCTATCAGGAGAAGAATCTGCTTCTAAGCCCACAGAGGCTGTTGGTAGAACCCAGTTCTTTTCAACTGTAGGACGGAAGTCCTGTTTCCTTGCTGACTGTCAGCTCAGGGCTACCCTCAGCTCTTGGAGGCCTCTTTCTCATCCTCCCAAATGGGGCCCTACCTCTCAGAAGAAGCAAAAGCACACCAAGTCCTTCTCATGCTTGGAAGCTCTCTGATTTCCTTTTCTGTCACATCTCTTTCCAACTCCATAGAAGAAAATTCTGTGTTTTTAAGAATTTATTTTAGATTGGCCTCAGCTGAAAAAATTCAAAACAAATCTCTATTTTTAAGTCTTTAACTTTCATTAAATCTTCAAAGTCTCCTTTGCCATGTAAAGTAACGTATTCACAGGTTCCAAGTGATTCAGGCATGAACATCTTCTCTGGACCATTATTCAGCCTATCGCACGCTATCTCTCATCCTCAGTTAGAAGGCTCCATACAATTCCCATTTGGAGTTTCTCAAAGTGTCTAAACTCCCCAAAAGACTTCTGTGAATTCCTGCTGTTCTCCTCATCAAACCCAATCAAACTAGGTAGTGAAACCATTAGCCAGTTCTCAAAGTGATGAGGCTTTCCCTTGTTTCGCTATGTTCCTGTGAGCAGTCACCCCATCTCCCAGAGACAACCTGCACCACTGCTTCATGAGGTATTTTAACAAGTCTTGCCCCCTACCCTCCTCCTTCTCCAACCTTCAAGCCAGCTCTTTTGACACTTGTTTTTAACAAAGAGGCTAGAAAAAGAACATACATCTTGAATTTGCCTAAGTGGCTATTATTTTCACAAAAATAAACACATTGTAGTTCATGACTTTCTATGGGACATTTTATTACAAACTCCGAATCGTGTTATTCAAGTCCCCTCTAACAGGAAAAGAGATAATAAACCTGAAGTCTAAGTGATCTCAGATTGTTTCTCCACTGTGTTTAGTCAGAAAAGTTACCAAGTATCTCAAATGTTCTCCATTTAGCAAGGCCAAGTGTAATTTAATATACAGTGATGAGATCTAAATGGCCCAAATCTATGCAAACAATTTAACATCAAAACAGTTTATCATATTTTATGAGATACTTATCGAGTATAAATCACATGATTTAGGTAATTATTACTGTGTGTGTGAATCAATCTGTAAATGGAGTTCAGTTTAGATAAGATGAGCAACCACTCAGATGACCTCCCACAATAATTCCCACCACCTCACTTTCATGCTTTTTAATTTAGCTGGAATGACTGACTAGCTACTAATGAATATAGCACACGTATGGGGATTTCCAATAATTAGGTTATAAAAGACCACAGCTTCTTTGGCAGTTCCCAACCATTTTGGCACCAGGGACTGGCTTTGTGGAAGACAATTTTTCCACACACTGGGATGGGGGAATGGTTTCAGGATGATTCAAGTTATTACATTTATTGTGTACTCTATTTCTATTATTATTACATCAGCTCCATCTCAGATCATCAGACATGAGTTCCCAGAGGTTGGTGCTCTCTCTTTTTTCTCTTGGACAGCTTCTCCTGTAGGAAGCTGTTGCTATTTCATGAATCATGTCTGTCAAGAGGTCTATGTGAGTGACTCTGGAATAAAATCCTCCCTCAAATGAATTTAGGAATGACTCTAGACTTGGCCAGCTGCTGACTGCAACCACATGAGAGGCCTTGGAACAACCACCTATGTACACCATGTTAAGATTCCTGCTCCATGAAACTATGCGATGTTTTTATTTCAAGCTGCCAAGGTTTGGATAGTATTTTACACAGCATCTGATAACTGATATAACAGATACACTTACAGCTCAAATCAATTCTCAAAACCAGCACTTTATGGAGAGTTCCTAATAGACTTTGTATCCAAAACACTCAAAACAGTTTGAATAAATGAAAAAAGTAACGATCATATTTTCTTAGTTTGAAAAGATACACATTTGGAACTGATGAGTCAGTCTCTATACTAAAGCAGTACTTGCCTGACCTAGTCATCCCTGATATTATAGTTTACTTTCATGAACTGCAGGATCTACTGAAGTTTCTTAGAATCTGCTACAATAAATGAACAGAGGTGATTTAGAAGACCTAGAATTCGCTTCCCCCCGCCTCTGTGTATAGTTGTCTGTACCATTTAATGCTACTACAGTTAGTAAGCCCAGTCCACTGTAATTCCTTTACCATAACTAGAAATTGCTGATTCCTCCTCAATTCAGTTCAGTTCAGTTGCTCAGTCGTGTCAGACTCTTTGCAACTCCATGAATTGCAGCACATCAGGCCTCCCTGTCCATCACCAACTCCTGGAGTTCACTCAGACTCACATCCATCGAGTCGGTGATGCCATCCAGCCATCTCATCCTCGATCGTCCCCTTCTCCTCCTGCCCCCAATCCCTCCCAGCATCAGAGTCTTTTCCAATGAGCCAACTCTTTGCACAAGGTGGCCATATACTGGAGTTTCAGCTTTAGCTTCATTCCTTCCAAAGAACACCCAGGACTGATCTCCTTCAGAATGGACTGGTTGGATCTCCTTGCAGTCCAAGGGACTCTCAAGAGTCTTCTCCAACACCACCGTTCAAAAGCATCAGTTCTTCGGCGCTCAGCTTTCTTCACAGTCCAGCTCTCCCACCCATACATGACAACTGGAAAAACCATAGCCTTGACTAGATGGACCTTTGTTGGCAAAGTAACGTCTCTGCTTTTAATTAGGGAGTATCAAAACACCCTAGGTTTAAAAAGGGCTATAACACAAAATATCACTCATAGCAATAAGGAATTTAAAAAAAACCTAAAATCAGAATGAGAAATTATGACACATGATTTAAATGTTTTACCAGTTCCTTAGAACTATAATAGAGCCTTGAATCAGTAAGAGGTATATTAAGAGTCTCACAGATAAATGGACTGAAAGGATAAATAAGAAATTACAGAAACAGAAACTTGAAGACATAAGAAATATGAAAAATATTAAAAATCTCCTTAGTAATCAAAGAGATGCAAATCATCCAGTGATTAAAGGGGTACCCTAACAAGTTAGCAATGCTATAACATTAGCAAAGATTATAATGAAAGACTGGGGAAGCTGCAGTGGCATGAGCGCTGATAGATTTCTAGAGTTATTTCACACTGTTACATCAACTACCATAAGAAGTTCTGCCTTTTGTTTCCTGAAGGCCATTACCAGAAATCTTTCCTAATGATGCAATTTGAGATGCAAACATTTATGTAAAAATGTGTCACAATTAAAATTATGTATGTAATGCAATGGAATCACTAATTTAAAAAAATGGAAGGAAAGAAAGACGAAGCTATCCGAATGTTTTTTCAGGGAAAGACATAAGGAAATATGACAGAACCATAACATGGAGCATTATGCAGATATAAAAAGTAATGTTTTTAAAGACCATATAATAGAAATAATAACAGCATATTTTAAAATATTGCTATTTTTAAAGAATATAATATTTAAGTTCTATATGATACGAATAATAGCATGAAAAGTTTATGCTCTATATAATATTAAGCAAAAATGACAGCACATAAAAATATTAAATGTCCTAATGCTGTGCAAATAAAAGACTTAAAGATTATTATCTCTGCTGATGAGATTTCAGAATTTCAGGAACACTTATATAATTTATACCATGTTATCTCATAACCTGAAAAACAGTTTCCAATATATGAATGTAGACACTTCTTTCTTCTTTTCTTTGATTCCATCTCAGAAAGTTTGGGGGCTTCCCTAGTGGCTCAGATGGTAAAGCGTCTGCCTACAATGTGGGAGACCTGGGTTCGATCCCTGGGTTGGGAAGATCCCCTGGAGAAGGAAATGGCAACCCACTCCAGCTTTCATGCCTGGAAAATCCCATGGACCAAGGAGCCTAGTGGGCTACAGTCCATAGCATCACAGAGTCGGACACGACTGAGGGACTTCACTTCACTTTAGAAAGTTTTACTAAGAAAGAGCTCTTGCTGAATTTCCTTAAGCTGTCATTTAGTTTGAGACTTATACATCATTTTATTTCTCTGAAATTAATATCAAGATCAGGACTTGACACTTAGATCATATCTGCAGAGTTACAAACTTGGCATGCCACTTCCTTAAGTGCGGTGTTTCACTATGCTTATTTTTAAGCCACAGGATTTGTGCATATTAAAATGCACAAAAGAATGGGGAAAATAAGTCATAAAATCAATTCTTTAGTTTTCATAGGGAAGAACATTGAACATGATTAAAAGAATCAGTTAAAAGCCAGTTTACAAATGGCCATATATGAAGCATTTCAGTAAAGTATGACTTTTGAAGAGGAAATAAAGGTGTGTGGAATATTTGCTATTTGAAGTACACATCTTTTATGCCTTTATGGATGGTCCAGACTTTATGCTACCCTCATCATTTTTATCTCAGTAATAACTCTTGATGTTGACCAAGAAAAATTATTTTGAAATTCAAATTTCAAGTTCCATAGGAGTAAATAAATTATTGAGCTACTGAACAAAAAGGCAGAAAAATGTAACAGACTACATTTTGTCATCCTCCTGAGAAGGCTAGAATCACATCAGTCTTACTTAATATGCTTACTTGTTGAAAAGCAAATGGAACACTAATGGAGAAAAAAGAGAGGCATGTCAGAGTTTCTAAAACATGGCATGCAGGTGCTATCAGTAAGTGGAAACATGGTCATCTATTTCTGTGGAAGTCACTAAAAATTTTAAAAGAAAAGAGATTATTATAATTGCTGGAAAGCAGCAGCAATACCAAAATGCCAGAATAACAGTTTCAAAAAAAAGAAAGACAAAGAGAAAGAGACAGCATGAAAGAGAGAACTGTTATGTCTTTTAAAATGAAAGGATGAAAACATTTTATGCAAGTATAAAAGGTGCCTCAAAGGTGAGTTTTTACTGTTTTCCCTTCTGGCCTGATCTTATGAATGGATAAAATCATGATGAATCACATTAACTGACTTTTTCTTTGGTTTCCAAAGACAAGAGCCTAATAAGGCTTCAAATGCTAACAATACAGATAGAAGGTATATACAATGAGGGAGATTTTCCTCTTTAAAAATGTAATGGACCTGGGGAAGAACAATGAATGCTCGAGAACACTGAAAAATGAAAGAATTCAGGATATATTTTGAGATTCACAGCTCACTTATTTTAACAAGTCATTCTAAGCATAGATCTCACACACACACACACACACACACACACACACACACACACACAGAAACCTAACTGTCTACCAGGGATTAACTGCCAACCTACTCACCTCACAGAAAAGGACTTAGGTACTGATTGATTGTGAGGTGATCTCAAAAAGGAAAAAGCAGGGTAAAGGTATCATGGAGAGAGAGAGATGGAAAGAAGAAAAATCAAGATAAGCATGTGTTGTCAAGGCTACTGCTATAAGAAATGGGAGTCCTCTGTGGTTTTGTTTGGTTTATTTGTGTTTCAGGTAGTTTTATTCTTTTCTTTTGTGTGTGTGTGCTTTTTAGAAAATGTTCCAGGATCTTGAAGAAGTGAACACAATATTTCTCAGAAATGTCCATCTGTGGATTGGCTCCAGGGCATTTAGACACTGATTTCTGTCTACTCATCTTGAAGAGTAGCTCCTAAGGACACTAACACCCTCTCTTGTGCTGAGAGTGTGCTCCACAGCTTCAGAGAAGACTCTGGTCAGAAGAGGGGACTGGTCCCTGAGCTTAGATTGTCATCCTGCAGCGGTGACCCATACCTGCAGAGGTGAGTGAAGGCGTGGGTCTTGGGCCACAAAGCACCAGCTACATTGTGCTCACCCTGTCTTACACATCCTCACTCCTGTGTCTTGCTGGACATCACACGAACAGGTCAGGAAACACTACATCAGACCTAACACAGGGCTCACTCCATGGGTGATGAACCAAACAAACTTTGATCTGGAGCAGCAGCAAACTGTTCTTTAAGAATGTATGTCAATCACAGAGGATCCAATAACCAGAACCAGTTTTACTTAGAACTAGGAAATGCAAGCACCTTATACAGTACTGCTATTTGCAAAACCTAAGACTTCCCTATATTTAGGGGAAGACACGGGATAGTTAGTAAAAGAAAAAAAAACTAGACTAAAATTTCTTAAGGCAGAGATATTCTCGTTCATCACTCATAGTACCTAACACCCTGCATTATAACACTGTATGTCAGAAATACTAACAGTTAAACAAAGAATGATTTGAACAGCCTGGATCATAAAAGTCAGTGATGATGCCTTAGCTTCAGTTAATTCCTCCATCCTGCTGCTGCTGCTGCTGTTGCTTCAGTCGTGTTCGACTCTGTGAGACCCCATAGACGGCAGCCCTCTGGGCACCCCTATCCCTGGGATTCTCCAGGCAAGAACACTGGAGTGGGTTGCCATTTCCTTCTCCAATGCAGGAAAGTGAAAAGTGAAAGTGAAGTCACTCAGTCGTGTCCAGCTCCTAGCGACCCCATGGACTGCAGCCCACCAGGCTCCTCCGTCCATGAGATTTTCCAGGCAAGAGTACTGGAGTGGGGTGCCATTGCCTTCTCCATTCCTCCATCCTAGTACTTATCATATTATATTTTAAATATCTCATCTGTCTCTTTATCCCACTAGATTGTGAGCTTACTAAAAGCATAATGTATTCATTTTTGTTTTCCTAACACATAACCAACTTCATCCTGCTTAATGAGCTCTCAACAAATATCAAATTAATGAGCTAAAGCTTGAGATCTGTTCTTGGAGCTGACTTTATTTGGTAAGGCTTTGCTCCCCAAATAAATACTCTTTTATATCAGTGCCCAAGTCATTTTACAAATCTTGTTATTTCACTAGTGTTTTTAATACAGAGAACAATGTTTCAGCCTCCATCATAGTAAGTTTCAGTCAGTATCATATGGATGTCAAATGATATAAAAATTCTGTATGTTTCAATATGGTAAGCATTAACCAAATATGGACATTTAAATTTTATTAGCTAATTAAAATTAAATATAATTAAAAATTCATTTCCTCAGTCACACATTTCAAGTGTTCAATAGCCACATGTGACTAGTGACTACTCTACTGAAAAGTGCCGCTGTAGAATATTTCTTCCATCATGGCAAAATGTTTTATCATATAGTACTATCACAGAATTTGGAAAAGAAAAATCCTAGCTCCTAACAGTGGACCATTAAACTCTGAGGTAGATCTGGGCATCGCTGCTTCCCACCATCCTTCCCATTAGATTTCTTCTGTCCACATGTTGGCCAAGGAGCCTGAACTGCTTACGGTCCTCCACCCTCCCAGAAATCTGACTCAGGAAGCAGAGAATGGGGCTAAGGCAAGGTCTGCAGCACTGGGACTGCCCAGAAGCCAGTTTCTCCTCTTCACTCCATCTGAAGAACACCCTCACTTCTGTTAAATTCTCTTTTGTGCTTTCAGAAAATGGAAAGCTAAGTCCCCAGGTTAGTAGTTCCTATTTATATTCCATGACAGATAAAGAGAAGCTGATAAATTTCATTAGCTGAAAAGAACTTAGAGTAATGCTATTAGCTCTGAACAGACTCTCTGATGTATTTCGTAGCTCTGAGATACTCTGGTGGTGTTCATTCCAGTGGTAAACACCATGCTACTGTCTGAACTTTATGACTTTTGGAATTGCATTCACTAACCATTGGTCTTAAATGGGACACTGCAATAATTTTCCTATATCTCTTTGAGTATATATTGCCCTTTGGGTTGACTTTTGAGTAAAGATATTTAAATTCAAGTGACCTCTATTTTGGGGCTTCCCTGGTGGGGAAGAAGATAAAGAATCAGCAATAAAGAATCTACCTGCCAATGCAGAAGCCACAGGTTCAATCTCCGGGTCAGGAAGATCCCACGGAGGAGGAAATGATCTCTACCTTAACCTTCAGAGTCCTACATCAACCGCTTCAGTATAGGAAATGTCAGGCTAACTTTCCTGTTGGCATTCTAATACTGCAAAACTACATGGTAGTAGATAGCAATGATGATTGAGTTAGCACTTTTTCAAAGAAACATGTAGGCAGCGCCCATCCCTTGCTAAAAGCAGAATCTCTTTTTTTTTTAATTACAGTAGCCAAAAACTATAAAACATCCAAACATTTCTGGTAAATCTCAAAACCCTGCTGTGATGAGTGAAATCCCATATGTAAATATAAATGAATCATCCTGCGGTTTATACTCACGTGTTCCCAAACAACTTTGTGTTTATTTCAGCTTAACCAACATGACATTTAGATGCTATTATTAAGATAGTTAAAGACAATATAAAATTGAAGAATGGGAACTCTACTGTTAGTAAAATAATTATTATGTTGAAAATCCTAATCACTCTATTTCCTTGTGTTTTGTTTCATATGTGTATGTATGTTTGTTGGGCTCTCATCCTAGTTCTTTCTATTCTCATAATTCCATATCCTTCTGGTATTCTGGAAAATTATTTAAAATCGACATCTAGAAGCCTTTGTTGATTTACTAAGTTAAGTCTTGAT
The DNA here is from genome assembly GCA_917880005.1 of Nanger dama. Taxonomy (NCBI): domain Eukaryota; kingdom Metazoa; phylum Chordata; class Mammalia; order Artiodactyla; family Bovidae; genus Nanger; species Nanger dama. Next base: position 5,281,420 of record CAKJTW010000040.1, read on the forward strand.
TAAACTCTCAGTTTGGCTGAAGCAAAGATGCTTATTCCATGGAAGAAAAGCTATGACCAACCTACAGCATATTAATAAGCAGAGACATTACTTTGCCAACAAAGGTCCATCTAGTCAAAGCTATGGTTTTGCCAGTACTCATAGATGGATGTGAGAATTGGACTGTAAGGAAAACTGAGCACCAAAGAATTGATCCTTTTGAACGGTGGTGTTGGAGAAGACTCTTGAGAGTCCCTGGAACTGCAAGGAGATCCAACCAGTTCATTCTAGAGGAAATGATCCCTGAATATTCTTTGGAAAGACTCATGTTGAAGCTGAATATCCAGTACTTTGACCTGATGCAAAGAACTGACTCACTGGAGGAGACCCTGATGCTGGGAAAGATTGAGGCAGGAGGAGAAGGGGACAACAGAGGATGAGATGGTTGGATGGCATCACCGACTCAATGGATATGAGTTTGAACAAGCTCTCTGACTTCAATATATAATTTTTACCTCAGATGAATAAAGGAGAAAACTAAGTGTCAACTACAAATTGGCACTTTCCAAGAACATTGTCAGCTACTGAACATCAAAGGCATTTGCCATCTGCCTCTATGGAGACTGAACCCCGTGCTGCTACAGCTGTTGACCTTCAACAATCTCTGAGGGAGTTCAGGTGGACTGAGGCACTCTGTGCTCTAGGGAATCTGGTGGGACAGGTCTTTAGATAATTGGATGTTATTAGGAATAGATTTTATGATCTCAATCCTTGCATCTCCTCATATCTAGAGAAGCAGTAAGTCTCTTTATGGTGACATCAGATCCTCATGACTAACAAAAACAACAACAAAAAAACCCTTTTGTAAAATGAGTGCTTAATGGTATTGAACTCCCCCTTTGCCAAAACCTTATATATTGACCTTCCCCCACTGCCGCTTTGGAGCAGTCTCAGAACTGCTTGAGCTGCTGCCTCTCAAGTTGCAGTCAGTCCTCATTTTACCCCAAATAAAATTTAACTTGCAACTCTCAAGTTGTACATCTTTTTAGTTGACATAAGTTTGTGATTTCTAATTTAAAAAGATCATCAGGGGAAATGTTAAGAAACATGCTAAGCGAGAGGAACTAATTCACATGCACATTCATAAATTCCCTCACAGTTTCTCTCTTTAGAAAAATGGAGCAATGAAAATGTGATCTGAAGAACTGGTGCTTTTTAAAAAACGATTGTGGCAGAGAACCAGGCTGAGCTCCTTGTGCTATTAGAGGGGTGAAATGGGAGGGGGGTGGTGGGAAGGAGGGTTAGAGGGCGGGGATATATGTATAGTTATCACTGATTCATGCTGTTGTACAGCAGAAACCAACACAACATTGTAAAGCAAATATCCTCCAATTAAAAATAATCTTTTTAAAAATCAGATTGTGAATGGTCAGCTACAAGACTGAATGAATTGCTCATCAAGATATATGAATGAAACTATAGAGACCCCAGAATTGTGTGGAGCATATAATGCTTTTGATTTTCCACCTTGAGGACATCAGTTCTTATTTTATTTGTAATCTTCTGCTTGGATTGGAGTTACTCAGAATGAAATCCAACTCAGCTAAAGGAGGGTAGTGCAGTCCTTTCTTAGAATAAAGTTACTTTGAATTTTTTTTTTCTCTAGTCCTTCATGTGGGGCCCACAGTTAATGGAAATAGGGGAGAAAGAAGGACCTACATGTTGGTAATATGATGAAGATATCAGTAGCACCCTAGGCTAATAACAAGCATACTATAAACCAGAACACAATATGGCCAGAACAATATGTCTATCTCCTGTAACAAAACCCTGAAAAATCACAACTTCTTTCTGTTATTGTTGTGACAAAAGGTGATGTTTCTGTAAGTTGTATCCCAAGGATAAAGTTTAGCCATCAGACAGAAGTGTGACTACATATAATAAAATTATTCAGTGACTGACTCTGTGAGTTCTTCAAATATGTCTCAACTTTCAGTTCACATTATTTCCACTTTCACATGACATGAAATCTTCTTCAAGTGCAGACAGCTTGACTCAGCTTCAACAACATTAATTCCAAATGGAAAAATCACTGTGAAACTGCCTCTCCTTCAGTCCATTCTGATTGTGAGTACTCTTTTCAACTTTTGACAATGAATATGAAAAATTCTGGATTCTAGACCTAAATAGGTCAACAGCTTCTTCTATTCTTCAAAAAATTATTTAATCTTTCTGGATCTCAGATTTCTGATCTTTGAAGTGAGGGGAGTAGTTTAAACTGCTTCTGGTTCTACATTCTGTTGTCTTATACTTACATTTAATCTGTATTATTAAACAGCATCTCTATCTGCTCTGAGAAGACTAAAAACTCCCCCAAAGAAGTAATGAATCCCAACCTAAATTATATAAATTTTGAAGCACCTAAATGAGTGTCAGGCAGCCTGCAGAAGTCCCATACAAGCATGATGACAGTTCTCAGAAACCAATGACTTCAAGATTGAGTCTCTACATAAACTGCCTCAACAGGTCTGCTTCAGTTCAGTCACTCAGTTGTGTCTGCCTCTTTGTGAACCCATGGACTACAGGAAGCCAGACTTCCCTGTCCATCACCAATTCACAGGGCTTCCTCAAACTCATGTCCATTGAGTCGGTGAGGCCATCCAACCATCTCATCTTCTGTCTTCCCCTTCTCCTGCCTCAATCTTTCCCAGCATCAGAGTCATTTCAAATGAGTCATTTTTTCACATCAAGTGGCCAAAGTATTGGAGTTTCAGCTTCCACATCAGTTCTTCCAATGAATATTCAGGACTGATCTCCATTAGGATGGACTGGTTGGATCTCCTTATAGTCCAAGGGACTATCAAGAGTCTTCTCCAACACCACAGTTCAAAAGCATCAATTTTTGGTGCTCAGCTTTATTTATATTACAACTCTCACATCCATAAATGACTACTGGATAAACCATAGCTTTAACTAGATGGACCTTTGTTGGCAAAATAATGTCTCTACTTTTTAATATGCTGTTTGGGTTGGTCACAGCTTTTCTTCCAAAGAGCAAGAGTCTTTTAATTTCATGGCTGCAATCACCATCAGCAGTGATTTTGAGTCCCCAAAATGAAAAATAAATAAAAAATGGCTGTCACTGTTTCCACTGTTTCCCCATCATTTGCCATGAAGTGATGGGACCAGATGCCATGATCTTACGTTTCTGAATGTTGAGTTTTAAGCCAACTTTTTACTCTCCTCTTTCTCTTTCATCAAGAGGCTCTTTAGTTCCTCGCTTTTTGCCATAAGAGTGGAGTCATCTTCATATCTGAGGTTGTTGATATTTCTCCCGTCAATCTTGATTACAGCTTGAGCTTCCTCCAGCCTGGCATTTTGCATGGTGTACTCTGCATATAAATTAAATAAGCAGGGTGACAATATACAGCCTTGATGTACTCCTTTCACTGTTTGGAACTAGCCTGTTGTTCTATGTCCAGTTCTAACTGTTTCTTCTTGAAATGTTGCTTCTGCATACAGATTTCTCAGGAGGCAGATCAGGTGGTCTGGTATTCCCATCTCTTTCAGAATTGTCCACAGTTTATTGTGATCCACACAGTCAAAAGCCCTGGCGTAGTCAATAAAACAGAAGTAGATGTTTTTCTGGAACTCTCTTGCTTTTTCAATGATCCGTAAAATGTTGGCAATTTGATCTCTGGTTCCTCTGCCTTTTATAAATCCAGCTTGAACATCAGGAAGTTCATGGTGCACATACTGTTGAAGCCTGGCTTGGAGAATTTTGAGCATTACTTTGCTAGTATGTGAGATGAGTGCAATTGTGCAGTTGTTTGAACATTCTTTGGCATAGCCTTTCTTTGGGATTGAAATGAAAACAACCTTTTCCAATCTTGTGGCCACTGCTGAGTTTTCCATATTTGCTGGCATACTGAGTGCAGCATAAGAGCTACCACATGTCCGAAAAACAAGGGTGGTAGCCAGAAGGGAGCTACCCCACATCCAAGAAATGGTGGAGTGTGGGTGCACGAGGGCCCAGAAGAGCTACTCCAAGTTCAAGGTCAGGAGGGGCAGTGGTGAGGAGATACCCCTTGTCCAAGATAAGGAGCAGTGGCTGTGCTTTGCTGGAGCAGCCATGAAGAGATATAACACATCCAAGGTAAGAGAAACCCAAGTAAGACAGTAGGCGTGGCAAGAAGGCATCAGAGGGCAGATAAACTGAAACCATAATCACAGGAAACTAGTCAATCTGATCACATGGACTGCAACCTTGTCTAACTCAATAAAACTAACCCTTGCCCCATAGGGCCACCCAAGACGGGTGGGTCATGGTGGAGAGGTCTGACAGAATGTGGTCCAGTGAAGAAGGGAATGGCAAACCACTTCAGTATTCTTGCCTTGAGAACCCCATGAACACTATGAAAAGGCAAAATGATAGGATACTGAGAGAGGAATTCCCCAGGTCAGTAGGTACCCAATTTGCTAATGGAGATCAGTGGAGAAATAACTCCAGAAAGAATGAAGAGATGGAACCAAAGCAAAATCAATACCCAGCTGTGGATGTGACTGGAGATAGAAGCAAGGTCTGATGCTGTAAAGAGCAATATTGCATATGAACCTGGATTGTTAGGTCCGTGAATCAAGGCAAATTGGAAGTGGTCAAACAGGAGATGGCAAGAGTGAATGTCGACATTCTAGGAATCAGTGAACTAAAATGGACTGGAATGGGTGAATTTAACTCAGATGACCATTATATCTACTACTGTGGGCAGGAATCTCTTAGAAGAAATGGAGTGGCCAACATGGTCAACAAAAGAGTCCAAAATGCAGTACTTGGATGCAATCTCAAAAACTACAGAATTATCTCTGTTCATCTCCAAGGCAAACCATTCAATATACAGTTATCCAAGTCTATGCCCCAACCAGTAACGCTGAAGAAGCTGAAGTTGAACGGTTCTATGAAGACCTACAAGACCTTTTATAACTAACACCCAAAAAAGATGTCCTTTTTATTATAGGGGACTGGAATGCAAAAGTAGGAAGTCAAAAACGCCTGGAGTAATGGGAATTGTGGCCTTGGAATCCGGAATGAAGCAGGACAAAGGCTAATAGAGTTTTGCCAAGAGAACACACTGGTCATAGCAAACACTCTCTTCCAAAAACACAAGAGAAGACTCTACACATGGACATCACCAGATGGTCAACATTATAAATATATATGCACCCAGCATAGGAGCACTGCAATACATAAGACAAATGCTAACAAGCATGAAAGGGGAAATTAATAATAACACAATAATAGTGGGAGACTTTAATACCCCATTCACACCTATGGACAGATCAACTAAACAGAAAATTAACACAGAAACGCAAACTTTAAATGATACAATAGACCAGTTATACCTAATTGATATCTATAGGACATTTCACCCCAAAACAATGAATTTCACCTTTTACTCAAGTGCACACGGAATCTTTTCCAGGATAGATCACATCCTGGGTCATAAATCTAACCTTGATAAATTCAAAAAAATCGAAATTATTCCAAGCATCTTCTCTGACCATAATGCACTAAGGTTAGATCTCAATTATAGGAGAAAAACTATTAAAAATTCCAACATTTGGAGGCTGAACAACACCCTTCTGAATAATCAACAAATCACAGAAGAAATCAAAAAGAAATCAAAATATGCATTGAAACGAATGAAAATGAAAACACATCTACACAGAACCTTTGGGACACTATAAAAGCAGTCCTAAGAGGAAAGTTCATAGCAATACAGGCATACCTCAAGAAACAAGAAAAAAGTCAAATAAATAATCTAACTCTACACCTAAAGCAACTAGAAAAAGGAAGAAATAGAGAACCCCAGAGTTAGTAGAAGGAAAGAAATTCTAAAAATTAGGGCAGAAATAAGTGCAAAAGAAACAAAAGAGACCATAGCAAAAATCAACAAAGCAAAAAGCTGGTTCTTTGAAAGGATAAATAAAATTGACAAACCATTAGCCAGATTCATCAAGAAACAAAGAGAAAAAAATCAAATCAATAAAATTAGAAATGAAAATGGAGAGATCACGACAGACAACTCAGAAATACAAAGAATCATAAGAGACTACTATCAGCAATTATATGCCAATAAAATAGACAACTTGGAAGAAATGGACAAATTCTTAGAAAAGTACAACTTTCCAAAACTGAACCAGGAAGAAATAGAAAATCTTAACACACCCATCTCAAGCATGGAAATTGAAACTGTAATCAGAAATCTTCCAGCAAACAAAAGCCCAGGTCCAGATGGCTTAACAGCTGAAATCTACCAAAAATTTCGAGAAGAGCTAACACCTATCTTACTGAAACTATTCCAGAAAATTGCAGAGGAAGGTAAACTTCCAAACTCATTCTATGAGGCCACCATCACCCTAATACCTAAACCTGACAAAGACACCACAAATAAAGAAAACTGCAGGCTAATATCACTGATGAACATAGATGCAAAAATCCTTAACAAAATCCTAGAAATCAGAATCCAGCAACACATTAAAAAGATCATACACCATGACCAAGTGGGCTTTATCTCAGGGATGCAAGGATTCTTCAGTATCCGCAAATCAATCAATGTAATTCACCACATTAACAAATTGAAAAATAAAAGTCATATGATTATCTCAATAGATGCAAAAAAGCCTTTGACAAAATTCAACATCCATTTATGATAAAAACGCTCCAGAAAGCAGGAATAGAAGGAATGTACCTCAACATAATAAAAGCTATATATGACAAACCCACAGCTAACATTATCCTCAATGGTGAAAAATTGAAAGCAATTCCCCTAAAGTCAAGAACAAGACAAGGGTGTCCACTTTCACCACTACTATTCAATATAGTTCTGGAAGTTTTGGCCACAGCAATCAGAGCAGAAAAAGAAATAAAAAGAATCCAAATTGGAAAAGAAGAAGTAAAACTCTCACTGTTTGCAGATGACATGATCCTCTACATAGAAAATCCTAAAGGCTCGACCAGAAAACTACTAGAGCTAATCAATGAATATAGTAAAGTTGCAGGATATAAAATCAACACTCAGAAATCCCTTGCATTCCTATACACTAATAATGAGAAAGTAGAAAAAGAAGTTAAGGAAACAATTCCATTCACCATTGCAACGAAAAGAATAAAATACTTAAGAATATTCCTACCTAAAGAAACTAAAGACCTATATATCGAAAACTATAAAACACTGATGAAAGAAATCAAAGAGGACACTAATAGATGGAGAAATATACCATGCTCATGGGTCAGAAGAGTCAATATAGTGAAAATGAGTATACTACCTAAAGCAATCTACAGATTCAATACAATCCCTATCAAGCTACCAGCAGTATTTTTCACAGAACTAGATCAAATAATCTCAACATTTGTATGGAAATACAAAAAACCTCGAATAGCCAAAGCAATCTTGAGAAAGAAGAATGGAACTGGAGGAATCAACTTGCCTGACTTCAGGCTCTACTACAAAGCCACAGTCATTAAGACAGTATGGTACTGGCACAAAGACAGAAATAAAGATCAATGGAACAAAACAGAAAGCCCTGAGATAAATCCACACACCTATGGACACCTTATCTTCGACAAAGGAGGCAAGAATATACAATGGAGTACAGACAGTCTCTTTAACAGGTGGTGCTGGGAAAACTGGTCAACCACTTGTAAAAGAATGAAACTAGACCTCTTTTTAACACCATACACAAAAATAAACTCAAAATGGATTAAAGATCTAAATGTAAGACCAGAAACTATAAAACTCCTAGAGGAGAACATGGGCAAAACACTCTCCGACATAAATCACAGCAGGATCCTCTATGATCCACCTCCCAGTATAATGGAAATAAAAGCAAAAATAAACAAATGGGATCTAATTAAAATTAAAAGCTTCTGCACAACAAAGGAAACTACAAGCAAGGTGAAAAGACAGCCTTCTGAATGGGAGAAAACAATAGTAAATGAAGCAACTGACAAACAACTAATCTCAAAGATATACAAGCAACTTATGCAGCTCAACTCCAGAAAAATAAATGAACCAATCAAAAAATGGGCCAAAGAACTAAATAGGCATTTCTCCAAAGAAGACATATGGATGGCTAACAAACACATGAAAAGATGTTCAACATCACTCATTATCAGAGAAATGCAAATCAAGACCACAATGAGGTACCATTTCACACCAGTCAGAATGGCTGTGATCCAAAAGTCTACAAGCAATAAATGCTGGAGAGGATGTGGAGAAAAGGGAACCCTCTTACACTGCTGGTGGGAATGCAAACTCGTACATCCACTATGGAAAACAAGGTGGAGATTCCTTAAAAAGTTGCAAATAGAACTGCCTTATGACCCAGCAATCCCACTGCTGGGCATACACACCGAGGAAACCAGAATGGAAAGAGACACATGTACCCCAATGTTCGCTGCAGCACTGTTTATAATAGCCAGGACTTGGAAACAACCTAGATGTCCATCAGCAGATGAATGGATAAGAAAGCCGTGGTACATATACAGAATGGAGTATTACTCGGCCCTTAAAAAGAATAAATTTGACCCAGTTCTAATGAGATGGATGAAACTGGAGCCGATTATACAGAGTGAAGTAAGCCAGAAAGAAAAACACCAATACAGTATACTGACACATATATATGGAATTTAGAAAGATAGTAATGATGACCCTCTATGTGAGACAACAAAAGAGACACACAGGTATAGAATGGACTTTTGGACTCTGAGGGAGACGGAGAGGGTGGGATGATTAGGGAGAATGGCATTGAGACATGTATACTATCATGTAAGAAATGAAGCTCCAGTCTATGTTCAATACAGGATACAGGATGCTTGGGGCTGGTGCACGGGATGATCCAGGGAGATGATATGGGGTGAGAGGTGGGAGGGGGTTTTGGCATTGGGAGATCGTGTACATCTGTGGCTGTTTCATGTCAATGTATGGCAAAACAAATATAGTATTGTAGTATAGAATTTTTAAAAAAGAAAGAAAAAAAACTCAACATTCAAAAAACAAACAAAAAAATGAAATCAGATTGATTACATTCTTTGCAGCCAAAGATGGAGAAGCTCTATACAGTCAGCAAAAACAAGACCAAGAGCTGACTATGGTTCAGATCATGAACTCCTTATTGCCAAATTAAGACTTAAACTGGAGAAAGTAGAGAAAACCACTAGATCATTCAGGTATGACCTATGACCTAAGTAAAATCCTTTCTGATTATACAGTGGAAGTGAGAAATAGATTTAAGGGATTATATCTGATAGAGAGAGTGCCTGATGAACTATGGCCTGAGGTTCATGACATTGTACAGGAGACAGGGATCACGACCATCCTCATGGAAAAGAAATGCAAAAATCAGAATGGCTGTCTGGTGAGGCCTTACAAAGTGCTGTGAAAAGAAGACAAGTAAAAAAACAAAGAAGAAAAGGAAAGATATAAGCATCTGAATGCAGAGATCCAAAGAATAGCAAGGAGAGATAAGAAAGTGTTCCTCAGCGATCAATGCAAAGAAATAGAAGAAAACAACAGAATGGGAAAGACTAGAGACCTCTTGAAGAAAATTAGAGACACCAAGGGAACATTTCATGAAAGGTGGGCTCGAAAAAGGACAGAAATGGTATGGACCTAACAGAAGCAGAAGATATTAAGAAGAGGTGGCAAGAATACACAGAAGAACTATACAGAAAAAGATCTTCACAACCAAGATAATGAAGATGGTGTGATCACTCACCTAGAGCCAGACATCTTGGAATCTGAAGTCAAGTGGGCCTTAGAAAGCATCACTACGAACAAAGCTAGTGGAGGAAATGGAATTCCAGTTGAGCTGTTTCAAATCCTGAAAGATGATGCTGTGAAGGTGCTGCACTCAATATGCCAGCAAATTTGGAAAACTCAGCAGTGGCCACAGGACTGGAGAAGGTCAGTTTTCATTCCAATCCCAAAGAAAGGCAATGCCAAAGAATGCTCAAACTACCGCACAATTGCACTCATCTCACATGCCAGTAAAGTAATGCTCAAAATTCTCCAAGCCAGGCTTCAGCAATACGTGAACCGTGGACTTCCTGATGTTCAAGCTGGATTTAGAAAAGGCAGAGGAACCAGAGATCAAATTGCCAACATCTGCAGGATCATGGAAAAAGCAAAAGAGTTCCAGAAAAACATCTACTTCTGCTTGTTGACCAAGCCAAAGCCTTTGGCTTTGTGGATCATAATAAACTGTGAGAATTCTTCAAGAGATGGGAATACCAGACCACCTGACCTGCCTCTTGAGAAACCTATATACAGATCAGGAAGCAACAGTTAGAAGTGGACATGGAACAACAGACTGGTTCCAAATAGGAAAAGGAGTATGTCAAGGCTGTATACTGTCACCTTGCTTATTTAACTTATATGCAGAATACATCATGAGAAACGCCGGGCTGGAAGAAGCACAATGGAATCAAGATTGCTGGGAGAAATATCAATAACCTCAGATATGCAGATGACACCACCCTTATGGCAGAAAGTGAAGAAGAGCTAAAGGGCCTCTTGATGAAAGTGAAAGAAGAGAGTGAAAAAGTTGGCTTAAAGCTCAACATTCAGAAAACGAAGATCATGGCATCTGGTCCGATCACTTCATGGGAAATAGATGGAGAAACAGTGGAAACAGTGTCAGACTTTATTTTGGGGGGCTCCAAAATCACTGCAGATGGTGAATGCAGCCATGAAATTAAAAGACACTTACTCCTTGGAAGGAAGGTTATGACCAACCTAGATAGCATATTCAAATGCAGAGACATTACTTTGCTAACAAAGATCCATCTAGTCAAGGCTATGGTTTTTCCAGTGGTCATGTATGGATGTGAGAGTTGGACTGTGAAGAATGCTGAGTGCTGAAGAATTGATGCTTTTGAACTGTGGTGTTGGAGAAGACTCTTGAGAGTCCCTTGGACTGCAAGGAGGTCTAACTAGTCCATCTAAAGGAGATCAGTCCTGGGTGTTCTTTGGAAGGACTGATGCTAAAGCTGAAACACCAATACTTTGGCCACCTCATGAGAAGTGTTAATTCATTGGAAAAGACTCTGATGCTGGGAAGGATTGAGGGCAGGACGATAAGGGGACAACAGAGGATGAGATGTCTGGATGTCATCACCGACTCGATGGACGTGAGTTTGAGTGAACTCTGGGAGTTGCTGATGGACAAGGAGGCCTGGCATGCTGCAATTCATGGGGTCACGAAGAGTCAGATGTGACTGAGTGACTGAACTGAACTGAACTGATGCAGCACTTTCCTTTTTTTAATTTTTTAAATTTTATTTTTACTTTAATCTACTTTACAGTCCTGTATTGGTTTTGCCATACATTGACATGAATCCGGCACAGATGTACACGAATTCCCAATCCCGAATCCCCCTCCCATTTCCCACCCCATACCATCTCTCTGGATCATCCCTGTGCACCAGCCGCAAGCATCCTGTATCCTATATCAAACACATACTGGCGCTTCGTTTCTCACATGATAATATACACGTTTCATTGCCATTCTCCCTAATTATCCCACCCTCTCCCTCAGAGACCAAGGTGAAAAGACAGCCTTCTGAATGGGAGAAAACAATAGCAAATGAAGCAACTGACAAACAACTAATCTCAAAGATATACAAGCAACTTATGCAGCTCAACTCCAGAAAAATAAACGAACCAATCAAAAAATGGGCCAAAGAACTAAATAGGCATTTCTCCAAAGAAGACATACGGATGGCTAACAAACACATGAAAAGATGCTTAACATCACTTATTATCAGAGAAATGCAAATCAAGACCACAATGAGGTACCATTTCACATCAGTCAGAATGGCTGTGATCCAAAAGTCTACAAGCAATAAATGCTGGAGAGAATGTGGAGAAGAGTGCAGCACTTTCACAGCATCATCTTTTACGATTTGAAATAGGTCAACTGGAATTCCATCACCTCCACTACCTTTATTCATAGTGAAGCTTTCTACGGCCCACTTGACTTTGCATTCCAGGATGTCTGACTCTAGGTGAGTGATTACACCACCGTGATTATCTGGATCATAAAATTATGTTTGATTAGTTCTCCTATGTATTCTTGCCACTCTTTTAATATCTTCTGTTTCTGTTAAGTCCATACCACTTCTGCCCTTTATTATGTCCATCTTTGCATGAAAAGCTCCCTTAGTATCTCTAATTTTATTGAAGAGATCTCTAGTCTTTCCCATTCTGTTCTTTTTCTCTATTTCTTTGTACTGATCACTATGGAAGGCTTTCTTATCTCTCCTTTCTATTCTTTGGAACTATGCATTCAAATCAGTATATCTTTCCTTTTTCCTTTGTCTTTAGCTTTTTTTTTCTCAGCTATTAAGTTCCAATGGTAAAGAATCCATCTGCAATGCAGAAGACCTGAGTTCAATCCCTGGGCTGGGTAGACACCCTGGAAAAGAAAATGGCAACCCACTCCAGTATTCTTACCTGGAGAATCCCACAGACAAAGGAGCCTGACGGACTATAGTCCATGGGTCGCAAAGAGTCGGACACAACTGAGAGACTAACACTTTCACAAGAGAGAGCAAGTCAAAGAAACAGTTTCCAACATGGAGTCAGAATTGGCTTTTTCTCTGAACAAAGCCAACCCACAGCCTGAAATAAATCCATCCAATCTGCAGCCAAAAGCCAAGCTGCCTACCTGAATAAAGTCTAGATGAGTGAACTCCAGCTGACCCACAGATTCTTGAGGTGGTAGTTGCCTGCAAATCAAGAAGAGACACCTCTGGATTAAGCCTACACTTTGATTTTGTACTACTCATTTCCAGAGCTATAAGAAATAAATGTCTGCTGTTTAAGCACTCAAAAATAAAATAGTAGAAAAGAAAGAAAGACACTATAAGTCACCATTTTTTAAATTGGTTTTTTCAGTTCAGTTCAGTCACTCAGTCGTGTCTGACTCTTTGGTTTTTTATGCAGCATTATTATGGCGATATCTGATCAACAAAGAGTGGTTTTGACACAATATATGGGCCTCCAACATTTGGCCAGCAACTATTCACCTCTGCCTTTAGTACAAATGATAAAAACATAAGTTTCCCAAAGCTCTGGACAGAAGCAATACATTTTAACTCAGAAAGATAACAGGAAAAAAATTAGGGAAAAATCAAACTAAAAATTACTTGAGTCACAATGAAATGCAGTGGGGGCCAGAAGACCAGGAGAACCCAGCCTGGAACTACTAGTAAAAATCTTGTAATTTTAGCAACTCAATTCTTTTTTTTTTTCCTGAAGACCATTCCTTAGCTTATTCATTTGTAAAATGAGGTTAAGGCTGGTCTTCTATCTCACGCTTTTACACAAATAAATTCTAAATGGGTTATGCTAAATCTAAAATCATAAAATCACACGACTTCTAGATGAAAACATAGGAAAATTTCTTTGTGACTTTTGGTTATATATTTTTAAAATATGATAAAAGCACAATCTATTAAAAATTTAATAAATTAAACTTTACTAAAAAGTGTTTGCTCCACAAAAGGTAATATTAAGAGAATGAAAAGACAGGTCACATACCAGGGAAAATAATATGCAAATCACATCTCTGACAAAGTTCTTAAATCCAGAATACTCAAAGAATGCTCAAGTTCAACAAGAAAACAAACAACCCAATAAGATAGTAGGCAAAAGATCTACACAAGTACTGGAATGGCCCAATATATACTTGAGAAGATGCTCAGCATCATTAATCACTAGAAAAGGCAAATTAAAGATAAATTAAAACCACAATGAGACATCATACATATTAGAATGACTAAAAAAATCACTTGACAATAACAAGTGATAATGAGGATAAGGAGCAACTGGAACTCTCATGCACTCCCTTAAGGAATGAAAAATGATACAGTAACTTGTGACAACAGTAACTTATTATAAAGTTAAATGTATACTTAGCACTGACTCAGCCAGCCCGTTTCATAAAAACCTTATCTTCATACAATATCTGTTCACAAATGTTTATAGCTGTTTCATTAAAATCATCAAAAATTAGAAGCTCCCAGATGTTCTTCAACCAGATGTATTTATAGTACATCCATAAAACAAAACACTATTCAGTAGCAAAAAGGAGCAAATTACTGATTTAGTAAATAAATGGGAGAATCTCAAATGTGTTTTGCAAAGTAGAAGAAACCAGTTATCCTGTGGGAACTGGTTTGCATATCTTGTGATTTTATTTATGTGACATTCTGGGAAAGGCAAAACTACAGGGACACAGAAAAGATGACTGGCTCCCAGGATTTAGAGGATAGCCAAAATGTTAACCGTAAAGAGGCAGCAAAGGTAATTTTTGAAATGATGGAACTGTTCTATTCCACGACTATAGTGGTGGATACAAGATTATATACAATTGTCAAAATCCATGAAACTGTATACCACAGAGATAATTGTATTGCATATCAATTAACTGTTAAAGAATTTAAAGATTAAATAATTTTTAAAGTTATATTAAGTTAGATGACCTTTGATATCACTTTCAAATATACATGTTAATGACATATGCACACTGTTTTCTTTAACTTTTCTCTTTTGTAAGCTGATATGTTTGCTATAAGAGAAAAGCATCATTTCACACAACTATGTCTTCTTGGCATAGCCATAATGAAACATCTTCTGCAATACTTTGGAACACTGTTTCAAGTCTTACACTTTCTCTCTCTAAAGAGCAGGCTACAGAACAATCTGCCAATCCATGTTTAGGACAGTGTTTGCATTGAGCATATGTGAATTTCAGTTAAAGAATGGCCCTGAATTAAGCATGTGACCAAGAACTTGTATAGCTAGTTGCAGTCTGTTTGTCTTAAGAGTTCAAGTGTCTTGTCAAGGACTGCCTCTTTTAGTTTAAGGTAAACTGGTAAAGCCTATTTCTTGCACAGAGCATGGGCCTTTAGATGAGACGTTAAGACCTAAAGCATAGGGGTTTTTTTTTTTTGCCTCCTGATCTACACTCCTCTGGCAGCCAGCTTCAAAGATAGCCCTGATGATTCCTGACTCCTGGTATTCTTAGACAAGTTCACTGAGGTGAAAGAGCTTGGCAAGGCCAAAACCAGAACCTCTTGTTTAAGTATGAGCATGTGGATATATATTATTTTATTAGTCATGTATTGTTGCATAATAAATTTCCCCCATGAAAAATTATTATCTTGCTATTTTTGTGAGTCAGTAATCTGGAAACCACTTAAATGGGTGATACTGGTGATATTAGAACTGCAACTTCTTGAGAAAGCTTAAGCTGTGTCTTCAGTTCAAAGTCTGAAAAGGAAAACAAGTTCCTGATCTGTCTTTTAGAATTGGTGATGGTAGGAATCAAGGGTCACTTGATAAACCAGTTAAGGCAGAATAGTGAATTCAGTCTTGCTACTGGCTTAACTGCAAAACACAGTCCAGCTTTAGAAATAAAGTCTCAGGGCATCTCGCAATATGAATGTTTCCAGAGAACTGATCTTTATCATATTTCTACATAGGAATCAGGTTTTAACAGAGTTTAAGAGGTTCCTCCAAAGAAATTAGAAATGAATCAGCACTTGTGACACAAAAAGCATTCAAGACTCTGCCTCCAAGATTTTGAGACTCTACTCAGCTTCCCACCTCAGGATAAAACCAGCTGGATGAATATTTGATCACGGGCCTCCACATGTAGAACATGCAGAACCAGGAACACATGCAGATTCCCTGCAGTCATTAGCCTCTTGATTTCCCAGAACATTTGGTTGAACTAGAGACCCATAAATGGTAAAGGGTGAGTCTGGGCTTCTAACCAATTTTCTGCTTCTCAGTCCACTGTTTTCCATCTGACTCTTTAAGCACTTACTTGCCTGTTGATATCAGAAATATCCACCAGGACACTACCAGCTTGCGCTCGAGATGCCTGTCTCCTTGAGGACAATTGGAGACAATAAGAGTGTATTCTTATGATCCAGATCAAGGCAACCACATTGAAAGAGACCTCTAGCCTGAAAATCATTGAACTTCAGCTCCACTCCAGCCTTTTCCTTTAGCCAAGGACAACTTGACTTCTGTGGGCTTCAATATAGTCATTCTGAAGACTAAATCACGCTTTTACATTTATGGACTTGGGGAGGTAGTAGTGATGGGAGATAAACTGCAAACACCTGGAAATGTAGTAGAACTTCAACTTGCTCTTTTTGCTGAGACACGGCCATTAAATTTGTTTTTAATTGGAGGCAAATAGTTTTACAATGTGTTGGTTTCTTCCGTACAACAACACTCATCAGTCATAATTATACATGGTTTGTGACTTAAAATTGAAAACCACTGGACTAAATACTTTTATTCCATAAACATAAATTTAACATGCTCAAGGCATTGAGTCAAGCAAGGTGGAAAATACAAAATGAGTGGGACAAGTAACCAAATCATCAAAATCAAATGTACAACACAACAGTGCCACAGAGAAGAAAGACTGTCATTAAGTATTTAAAGAAGTGAAAGATTACAGCTGTCTGGAGGCAGGAAAGTGGGAATTAGAGAAAATAATTCAGGTTTGTGCATGTTAAGGGAGCAAAGCATTTCAAGTTGAGGGCATAACGAAAGCTAAACACAGCAGCCAAGGGGAAAAAAAAAATCTGTGGTATGTGAGGCAGCAGCAGGCAATCAGATACACTTGGCTAGATCAGTTCCAAAATCATAGGATGAGGTGAATAAAGCAGAAAGCCAAACAATGACAGAATCGAAAAAATAAAATGATACTTGCACATGAAAATAAAAATGAGATCCTGGCTAAAACTTATACTAAATCTACTATAGTCCTTGGCTTTCCCAGTGGTTTCTGATTTTGTGGGAATACAGGCTTAGCTTCTACTAATGGAGAACATCTCATACCTAAACATATCACACCTTAATATGTATTCTCCTTTGTACAAAAATGCAAATCATGATACTAACTAGATCATGGAAGGATACTTGTTTGCAATATGAGAGCTGAAAAAAGAAGGCAGAGGATTATTTTGTTTAACTCCAATTGGAAATGTGCACAATTTGGAATTTGTGTCCCTTTGCACATGGTGGTGAATGACTGAAACGTTGCCCCATGTATTGGTTTGGGATTACAGATCAATTTAATTGAGCAGATGAATTTACAAATGTGAAATACAGGAATAATGAGGACTGACTGTGATTATGTATGTGTGTATGTGCATATGTATTTTTACATATATACCTTTCTTTCAATTTAACAGAGTTACTAAATAAAAATAGTTGTGTGTTATAAATGATTGTTATTTGATTTTCTTCTAAATACCTTCATTACCATTATGACGCTGTCATGTAATCCACCAACCTCCTAGCCACAGAAATATTTTGTAAGCAGACAGAAACAGGTCCATCTCTCAGGGACAGACTCTTTGTTAACCAGCTCAAGACAGATGAGTAAATTCTATATATTCCTTTATGAACAAACTACTCAGGGGACAAGGCATTATAATCCTCTAGCCAACACATTATTTTCCTATTAGCCATTCTAAATGAGAGACCAAGGAATACTGTGAAAGTGGTTTGGTAAGGATGGAACTAGAGAATGCTAGTTATTTGACTGTTTACATGTATCAAGCTAAAGAAGCCAGGCCTTAAGTGTGATGAAAAATTAATTACTGAAAACTCTTGAGAGTCCCTTGGACATTAAGGAGATCCAACCAGTCCATCCTAAAGGAAATCAGTCCCGAATATTCATTGGAAGGACTGATGCTGAAGCTGAAACTCCAATACTTTTTCCACATGATGCGAAGAATTAACTCTTAATTCTCAGGAAAAACTCTGATGCTGAGAAAGACTGAAGGCGGGACGAGAAGGGGACTACAGAGGATGAGATGGCTGGATGCCATCACTGACTCAATGGACATGAGTTTGAGAAAACTCCGGGAGCTGCTGATGGACAAGGAAGCCTGGCGTGCTGCAGTCCATGGGGTTGCAAAGAGTCGGACATGACTGAGCGACTGAACTGAACTGAACTGAAATTAATGTCAAGGAAGATGCTTTGGGTAAAGTTACCCAAGTACCTGCTTGGCTATGGTAGCCTGGATTTTTTTAATTAGCATAGAGTAAATAGTATTTTTCCAGTACTGTCTTAAGAAGGCTTGTTTTCAAGTGGCACCCACATCTCCAGTTTTATAAACTGAATTTTTCCTAGAGAACATCCACAGAGAAAAATAAAATCATTTTCCTGCTTTACTCAAAGGAGAAAATATTACAACCCACATGGAGAAAAGTATAACTAAGTTCAGGCAGAGATGAATAGACTGAATTGGAGGCAAGATACTGGATTTAGGTACTGATTATTGTCCATTAGCTCAAGACTTCTACTTGGAGAGAGGTACCACTCAGAGTGAGTCTCCATTACTTGTCCCTCTCACCTAGATCCACGAGTCTTATCTTGAAAGCACACCTCAGTACATGCACATTTCTCTCTACCCCTTACTCTTGGTACTCCAGCCATGCTGAATTCCTTTATTCCTTGGATGATACAAGCCCTCTCCTCATCATTCCCTCTACTTGAAAAGAGTATCTTTTAACTCCTCAACAGATGACTGATCAGCCTTCATCAGGCCCCAGCTTAAATTTCTCCTTCTCAGTGAGACATCTCTTGTTTATGTCCACTCAATCCTAGATGGCCTTTGCTAGGTCTTCTCTCTTCACTTTCTTCCTATACTTATACAAGCTATAGTGGTCTTGCTTATTTCCTTGTTTGCACGTTTGTGATCTAGCTCCATCCTCTGGCATACAAGCATCATGAAGATTAGATACATATTCCCTTGTTCTCACTGTGATTCCCAACATATAAAAGTGTTTGCTTCAAATTAAATGCTTGATGTTTGTTGAATATATAAATATAAATCTACCAAAGCCGCTTATTTTCCTTAATAATCATACAAAATAGATGAGTGAAATCTTAGTTTTACAATTACAAGATTTTAAACTATTGGATGTTTTCTGTGGCTTTACAAATTAAGGCCAGGCAAGTTCAGCACATAATCCTAATCATGACAATAAGTTTGGGAAGTAGGTTGCTGAAAGCCAACTCTTCAGTTATTTCTCTTGCTGACAAATTTTCAACAGATGTAAGATCTTATTTGATTTCTAAACCTAGATACAATAAAAATAAATTTAAAATAACTTGATATAATGAACTTTTGTAAGTAAACTAAATCTTAAAAAAGACTATGTTTCAATGGAAGTTGAGTTTTAGTGCTAATAGTTTTTGAGGTTTTTTATCTACTGAAGTCTTGTACTTACTGCCTACTTCCTGTAATGCTCCTTATTGCTATGTTACATTATTATAAAGTTAAACTAATGAAAGGACATTCTAAGTTTGCTTCTGTGGCTTATCTATCTTTGGATGAAGATCAGATAGCCCATGACCCACAATTAGGTTATCATTCATACTGAAAATGACATCATTTAAAAGACCCTCTCTTTATCCTAGATGAAAGGACCTTGATCAGGTACTCTTCACTATGGCATGCTCAATAAAACTGAAGGAAACTGATTCTTGTTTTGTGTTTTTTTAATATAAATTTATTTATTTTAATTGGAGGCTAATTACTTTACAATATTGTAGTGGTTTTGCCATACATTAACATGGATCCACCACAGTGTACATGTGTTCCCCATCCTGAACCCCCTGCCACCTCCCTCCCCATCCCATCCCTCTGGGTCATCCCAGTGTACCAGCCCCAATCACCCTGTCTCATGCATCGAACCTGGACTGGCGATCTGTTTCACATATGATAATATGAAAATTGATTCTTGAATTCACATTTCACACTTAACAAGGGCCTCTGCACTGAACAAGTCAATTAAAAAAATTTTTTTCTGACCCCAAGCAACACCCACACCAGGATAAGAAGACAGCAGTTGTAGACAACTGATCCCGGAATTCGGACCAAGACTGTAAGAATCATTCTACTAAATCAATAGAATTATTTAACAAAAGCTTACCTCCCTATCAGAATAGAAAGCTTTGGTTTAGTCCTAACCATACTGTTGCTCACAATGTTTGGGATGAGAAGAAAATTGTCCAGTGAAGTAGTTACAGAGTACAACTATACCCAGGCATCTCTGCTAGCTTTAAGTCTACTGATAGAAGTACAAGGTTTGTGTGACAGTTCAGTATGTCTGATGAATTGCATAGCCTGTAAAATGTTTCCCCATTAGCATACCTCATAGAGCTTATTCACTATGTCTGATTAGTTTTCCCCCAAAGTGGGTAACTAAGCATACACACACACACACACACGCCAAGGGACATGAACCCTTGGTGACCACACTGTCATTAAAAGCATCATCAATGCTTTCTTTTGAAAGACTGGCAAATAAAACAGGAACTGATAGAAGAAATTTTCACATTTTGAGGTATGAGGAAATCATTCTGGATTATACACCATCTGACTTAAACTTTATGATAATCAAAATGACCTGTTCTGTGGCTTGTCAAAAAAGCATTGCACATATGCTTTAACCATTAAGAAAAAGAATGCATTTAAAAATCAAGACAGAGTAACTGATTCAGGCATCCAAAATAGAGCTAGGTGGCCATTGTGGACACAGCTGCAGATACGTTTCTGTATTACTAAGAACTTGAGTTTTCTGAACTGTATCAGACTCAAGCACACACTCAGCCATTAAAAAAAAAAAAAAAAAAAGCTTCTAGCAGTTGTCGAATCTCACCTTATGGTCCTAAGGTCTCCTAACAATCAAATTTTTTCTAACTTTAGAAGTAATAACAAATGAGACAGTTCAAGCTGTACCCTCCCCACAGAAGGACTATATTCTTTTGGCCAGAATAGTACTAGACAATAAAATTACTTTTTACTAAATTTCAGCAGAAAAAGGAGACATATATGCTGTGACCAATCGCCCCATTATGTATATATTAATATCACATTAGAAGTTAAAATCTACTTAGCCAGAACTAGGCAGCTGGTTACCTGACCACAACTCTCCCCAGAAGTGCCAGATACACACTTGTTTTCAGGACTTTCTCCTGAATTCCCCAGAGAATAAGATCCATTTTCCAAGGTTTATTAAAGCACAGGTTATCATTGTTCTTCCTACTTCTATTTGGGCACCTGACTACAGAATGTCCTTTTAGCTGTTACACCAAAATAGTGTACCAAGGGACTGAGATCTTAATCATGTGAAACTCAAGTCCCAAACCTGGAACTCAGGAATATTTGTGACATGATGTACAGAATTTCCATGAAGCAAACTGAGACAGAACTATGCCCTGTTTCAGCAGAAAGTAGCCAGAGTGGTCATTACCTCTCCCCACAGAGATCTGAGGAAAATTAACACATGATTGGGAAATGAAGCTGAGTGCCCCTAAAACTGAGTTCCCCTGCTCAGTTTATGATTAACTCCTCTATCCAAGACTTTATTCCCTTTCTTGTCACCTCTGATCTCAATCCCATGCTAACTGAACACTACTCAACCAGAGCCAGAAGACGAAAATCACTGTTGTCAATAACATCATTAAAGGAAAAATTCAGGTGGTTTCTCCAGGGCAAGAACTCACAGACCCCCATGGACCACCATAAATCATAGACATCCTGACTCCTGAAACTACAGTTAAGAAACATCACGTGATGGCAATTAATCCCTAACTCTTTGTTCATCCCCTTTGACAACCATTAACTGAGACCGGGCTTGTCTCCCTTGCTTGGTAACCTGCAATAAACCCTTACTTTGCTGTCAAGAGTTTGGCTCTCCATGCCAGGGGTACACAACATCTTTCGCTTGGTTATTTGTAATCATAAGTTAGAAAATTCAATGTTCCATGTCAAAAAGCCTCGAAGGAGATTTTTATAGATATCCATAAATCCTCTCAATATCATGATAATTTAGGTTGAACCACGTGACATAGGACTTCTGAAGATAAAATCAGTCAAATATTGTAATTTCATATCATACACTTTAATAGGATTTGAGAGGTGGATGGGATCTTAAAAGTTACATGGTATAACAAAACTCCTACTGTAAGCTAAAGCTTATCAGAGAAAAACAGTTTGCGAGAGTCACTAGTCAGCTTGTGGCTAGACTTTGCTCTAAGAACCAGACCTTCTGATGTTTGTCCCACTGCATTCTGCTCATGGGTTGTGACTTGAATTCCTGACAACATTTTAAAAGTAAAATATTTTTTAAAACAAATGTTGTATTTTGGACAAGCTAGGCTACTGATTTATTCAATATGTTTAGTTTGGAGATGGTTGGATGACAGTTCACCTACTTATGCTTCAGTTCTCAATTAATAGGATATTATTTCACAATAAAGTGAGATTGTCATGTTGCTCCAGCTGGGGCTCACAGGCCCCTTGGGAAATTTATTTTGGAACAGCTAATCTTTGCAATAGACTCATCATTCTTTAACTAAGATTCACTGTGCCCAGGCACATAAGAAGTAGTTTCTGCTAATTGGCTAATGATACAGACACACACGTGACTCACTTCAAAGTCATTCATAATACTTTTCTCAGTTGTGATGTCTGCAGAGTATTCAGTTCCTTAAGGCATTTAAACAATGGCACCTCAAACTGATACTTTTTCAGTAATTTCTTTTATAAAGTTCTTTCAAGGGGTTGGAAATCACTACATAATTCACAAAGACAGTCCCTTTTGCCAGTGTTAACGGGAATCTGGTTGTGCCTGTGAACTAAACTTATATTAGACTCTGGGCTTGAGTCACACCACAGATCATCAGACACCCACAGCAGTATTCTCGGCATCAGCCCTGTGTTCTTGTGGCTTCACAGAAGAATGGAAGACTGCAATTGCTACAAAGAAAATAAAACAGTACCTCCCATGCTATTTGACTACATGTTTATAACAGCATATTAGAAAGAAAATCTACCTGCTTATGTTTATTACTATACCTGCTGACCTACAACTCTCTAAGGCTCAGTGTTTTAACTATCTAACGTTTAATACCTACCATTCTTTATGATACTTGACTTCATGTAAAACCCTTGTTAGAACAGTTTGAAATGGCAGAAAATATGTCTAGGGTAACAATAAACAAGCGTTCCCAACAGATAGCCTTGGACCATCAATACAGCAGCAAGTCATAACATTCACAGCAAAAATAGTTTATAATAATTATAAAGTCCAAAAGAAACTTTCCCCCAGATCTGGAGGCAGACATTAAATTTGCTTCATGTCCAACAGCAATGTTATTGTTAGTAGTTCTAATGTGTGTTAGTAGTTCTAAGGCATGTGTGTGGTTAATAATTGAAAGTGAATTTAAGGAACTGGATTACACATCACCTTTCAGAGCTATCCTCTCTACCAAGAAACCAAAATATCTTTGCTATTGGTGCTGTGGTTCAGTCGCTAAGTTGTATCCAATTCTTTGTAACCCCATGGACTACAGCATACCAGGCTTCCCAGTCCTCCACTATCTCCCAGAGTTTTCTCAAACTCATGTTCACTGAACTAGTGATGCCATCCAATCATCTCATCCTCTGCTGCCCACTTCTCCTCCTGCCCTCAGTCAGATACCTTTACCCAGTAAAATTGATTTTCAAAACAGCAATATCTGTTTTCCTCTGTTCATTTTTTTTTCTTTCATTTCTCCTTGAGCTATATCTCATATATTTTATTTGCACTTGATGGATTGGCAGAATCTGAAGTATAAGCTGCTTGACACTGCAGTTCCATACAGTCTTCCTAATTTTTAAATTCAAGGACTCAGATGAAAGAATTGTGATGGAGATAGAGCAAAACTACAGTAATCTGCTCATTAATGTGTCTGCATTGCCTCTCTTCCCTGTTTCACTTCCTTAGATACTTACAAGTGCTTCTTAGGACTACCCTACAAATAAACTATGTATATTCAAATCCTTTTGTCAGGTTCCACTTCAGGATAAATCCAAATGAAGACACGTTATGTATTAGAGATGACACTTTGTCAATTATATGTGTTGTAAATATTTTCTGCAATTCTCTATCTTGATGTTTCAATTTACTATCTCCTGATTTACAGCTGTTTCTAATGTAGGCAAATGTATCAATCTTATCCATTAAGGACAGTGCTTTGTATTTTACTTAAGTATTTTCCAACACAAATTCATGAAAATAGTATCTCATATTCTAAAATTTTGGTTTACTTTTCACGTTGAGATTTAAATTTATCCATCTGTAATTTATTTTTGTATATGGTACAGGGCTTTCCAGGTGGCACAGTGGTAAAGAATCTACCTGCCAATGCAAGAGATGCAAGAGTCGTAAGTCTGATCCCTGAGTCAGGAAGATTCTCTAGTGGAGGACATGGCAACCCACTCCAGTACTGTTGCCTGGAAAATTCCATGGCCAGAGGAGTCTGGCGGGCTACAGTCTATGGGGTCACAAAAGAGTCAGACATGACTGAGCATACACGCACACATGCACATGGTATGAGGTAAGAAACAGACTGATCTGCATTTTTTCCCTTATGCATATCCAGTTTTCCCAGTATCACTTGTTAAGACTGATCCTTTATGCCTTTGCAATAAATCAAATGCCTTTGTACACTGGTCTGTTTCTAAGCTGTCTATTCGACTCTACTGGCTTACTTGTCTATATTTGCAAGACTATTGTTTCCCCTTACTCCTTTGATGCAGCAATGTTTGGAATCTCAACCCAATGTAAATGAACTCACCAGGGTTTACTCCCACTTGGCAAACCTATACCCCAATTTATCTCTTATTAACCTCACTGTCAAAAATGCTATTGAGGCCTATTATGTCTGCCCATCACAAAATCAAGAATCATCCATAGGAGAAAAATATCTGAATGTACAAATCCTTTATTCTTCCTGGGCTGGTGGTTCTCATATCTTGTTAACATTTCAGTTACTTTAAATGAACTTTTAAAGATATTTTGACCAGATTTTCCCACTGTCCTCAGTAGACAGACTGTTCCAAATTACCTGGTATGCCATTAGCAGAATCAGAAATAGTTTTTATATTTGGATTTATATTTAAATGTTTATTTCACATTCTCTCCCCTTTACACAGGGGGAATATTTTCCTTGAAACATTTTATGTGATATTTTTAATGTTTCAATATATTTTACAAAAATCAGTACTTCTACTTTTCTTTCTATATCCCCTTCTCCCCTTCTACCTTGCATCAAACATGTTTTTATCAATGGGCTTTTTTATATCCTTGATGATTAATATAGTACACAACTACTGTAGATTTTTTATAAGTGTTACTTGATTTATCAAAAATTAAAATGTTCAGTTCTTAATGGATTTTTTTAACCCAATACGTGGATTACATCATTACATTTATAAATCTGGCAATCTTAACAATTTTTAAAGAAGGCTATTGCCATCGCTGGCTTGAAACTCAGAATTCAAAAATTAAGATCATGGCATTTGGTCCCATCACTTCATGGAAAATAGGTAGGAAACAATGGAAACAGTGACAGATTTTATTTTCTTGGGCTCCAAAATCATTGCAGATGGTGACTGCAGCCATAAAACTAAAAGACGCTTGCTCCTTGAAAGAAAAGTATGACCAACCTAGACAGTATATTAAAAAACAGAGGCATTACTTTGCCAACACAGGTCCATCTAGTCAATATATGGTTTTTCCAGAAGTCATGTATGGATGTGAGAGTTGGACCATAAAGAAAGCTGAGTGCCAAAGAATTGATGCTTTTGAACTGTGGTGTTAGAGAAGACTCTTGAGAGTCCCTTGGACTGCAAGGAGATTCAAACAGTCAATCCTAAAGGAAATCAGTCCTGAATGTTCATTGGAAGGACTGATGCTGAAGCTGAAGCTCCAATACTTTGGCCACCTGATTCGAGGAACTGACTCTTTGGAAAAGACCCTGATGCTGGGAAAGATTGAAGGCAGGAGGAGAAGGGGATGACAGAGGATGAGATGATTGGAGGGCATCACTGATTCGATGGACTTGAATTTGATCAGGCTCTGGGAGTTGGTGATAAGACAGGGAAACCTGGTGTGCTGCAGTCCCTGGGGTCACAAAGAGGTGGACATGACTGAGTGATTGAACTGAACTACTGACATTTGACAAATTAAATTTCCCTTAACAGTTTTAAACTAAATTGATATATTCAATTTTATTTTCAAGGACTATAAATAAAAAGTCATCAAACAATACCTTTCCAATATAATTCTCTTAAAATATAAGTTTGAACTGAAATAACTAATGAACAGAATATTTTCAAACCTGCTTAAAAATATCAATAAAATGACTCAATTTATTTCATTATCTCCATCTTTAATGTTAAACCTTCCCAGGACTGGGACTTCCCTGACAGTCCAGTGATAAATAATCCACATTCCACTGTAAGGGATATGGGTCCGTTTCCTATTCAGGGAGCTAAGATCTCACATGCCAAAGGACAGCTGAGCCCACAGCACCACAACAAAGAGCCTGCTCTGCAATGAAGACTGAGTGCAGTCAAAATAAAATTTAAAAAATAAAAAACTTCCCAGGACTAAAGTCATTAGCCACTTAAAAAGTGATCTTGAGCAATTTGGCCTTAAATTCTTACATTAATGTAGAGAAAAGTTCTTACTGGACTAAATGTTTTCCACAAAAAGAGATTTTGGGGCCTTAAATATAGAGCACACACATTCTGGTTGATTTTTCTCAAGATTATGAGGAACAAACAAGCCTTACTCTATAGACACTACATCAGCAGAGATTCTTAGACCATGGCCTCCAGATAGGGTTGTCTTCAGCCCAATTACCATAGGTTCAATTTACAACTTAATTAATTCAGATCTTATTTCAGTCTTTAATCTCCCTCTCAGGTATTCCTCAATAAATTCAGCTAATCTATTTTTCTCTAATATATAATGAATTATTTTCAAATTATATCCACACAGTAAGGCTACAGTGTGCATAGTCAAATGACATCCAATTTAATTCTCCAAATCTTTCATGAAATTATTGGACTACCCATTTGTTTGACTAAGTTACAGAAAGGACAAATTATACTTCTACTCTTATATTGCCTATGGATAATGTCTACATTCTACTCTGTCACCATATTTAAATCATCCACATTTGTTTCATAGGACTTTAAACATTGAAAATCAATGGTATTCCCATTATCATGACTGTGTAAATATTTACTACAGAACCCAGCAAAAGTTATCCTTTAGGATAACCTTTTATCCTCTTTGTGTTAAATATCACAATTTTGTGCCATGTAAAGATATTCCTAACATACTAGGAAACCAAGGCTCTTTCCTTAAACTGCATTATATCTGTAAAACCATATGATCATTTTCTTGAAATCTGAACCATTATTTCTCATGGAGCTTTTGATTTTCACCTAGAAACTAAGTGGCTTTTTCTCCCCTTTGTGAGATATGAAGCAGAATGCTGTCCAGCTCTTTAGTTCATTTTTCCATTGCTGGAATCCATTTCGTTTCTCTTGTTGAGGACATTCTTCTTGGAGTTAATTGACTTCCTGTTCTAATTTAGAAGAATTGCTTTCTTTTTATTAGTTTTATTTTGAGAAAAATGCATAAAAGTATAAATCATAACATTAACAAAAATAAATACTGTACACTCAGAATTAATAACTGCCTGTCACATTTGCCTTATCATTATTTTAATAAGTAGATAAAAGCATTCTAGATAAAGATAAAACCTCATTTATTTTCATTTCCTTGTCTCCTTCTTCTATCTATCTTCACATACCTACAACCACTATCATGAATTCAGTGTCTGTATTTTTCCAGGGTTCATAAATCGCATGGACAAAGGAGCCTGGTGGGCTGCAGTTCATGGGGTCGCGAAGAGTCAGACACGACCAAAGCGACTTAGCAGCAGCAGCAGCATGCTTCTCACACATAGGCACAAGCATTAACAATACAGAATACTGTCTGAAAGTTATGTGTATCTATATGTAATGAAGGGTCAAATGTTTCAGTTTGAATTTTTTATTTTCCACAATCTGTTGCAGACCATGTCTGATGCTATGGTCAGGTGGCAGATATGCAGCTTAAGCCACAAACAATTCATTAGTGAGTTCAACCACACTAAACTTATCTATAACTTTGAGGTTCAATGAGGCAAATCCACTGAAGGCATCCTTCAATGTTGTGGCAATATTGAACAGCCATAAATTTTTTTTAATATTTCTGATTTTTTTGTAATGAGCCATAAGGAACAGTTCACAAATCCACACTGATTCTCAGAACACACTTTGAGCAGCAGTGTCTAGAGGATTATGTCTTTACATTAAATAATTTAATACTAACTATACAACTTAACAATTTGATTTATTTTACTGACCTCTATGTGTTTTACCAAGTGCATACTCTTTAATTTATAGTTTTTTAAATATCTGACATAATATCCAGTATTGATGTACATTTAACTTGTTTCCAGTATTTTGCTTTAACAAGCAATATTATTACTCATTAAATGCCAGGTTTTGATGGAGGTCTTATTTAGACAAGGAAGTAGAAATGGTCTTCTCTCTCCTGCTAAGTGGGAGGAAGTTCTAATTTAGACTGGATAGTTATGGAAGGCCTTATAGTAGAAGCAATGTTTGTACTAACATTGTAAACCAGTATTACAAAGATCTTTCACAGATTCAGAAAAGTACAGGTAGAAAAACTGCTGATACAGGCTCCTTATTCACATTTCCTATTATAGGGAATTTTGCATATAAATGCCTAGAAATGAAATTTCTCGGTCATATGAACTCCTTATTGCCAAATTCAGACTGAAATTGAAGAAAGTAGGGAAAACTGCTAGACCATTCAGGTATGTCCTAAATCAAATCTCTTATGATTATACAGTGGAAGTGAGAAATAGATTTAAGGGCCTAGATCTGATAGATAGAGTGCCTGATGAACTATGGAATGAGGTTCGTGACATTGTACGGGAGACAGGGATCAAGACCATCCCCATGGAAAAGAAATGCAAAAGGCAAAATGGCTGTCTGGGGAGGCCTTACAAATAGCTGTGAAAAGAAGAGAGGTGGAAAGCAAAGGAGAAAAGGAAAGATATAAGCATCTGAATGCAGAGTTCCAAAAAATAGCAAGAAGAGATAAGAAAGCCTTTTTCAGTGATCAATGCAAAGAAATAGAGGAAAAGAACAGAATGGGAAAGACTAGAGATCTCTTCAAGAAAATTAGAGATATCAAGGGAACATTTCTTGCAAAGATGGGCTCGATAAAGGACAGAAATGGTCTGGACCTAACAGAAGCTGAAGATATTTAGAAGAGGTGGCAAGAATACACGGAAGATCTGTACAAAAAAGATCTTCATGATCCAGATAATCATGATGGTGTGATCATTCACCTAGAGCCAGACATCTTGGAATGTGAAGTCAAGTGGGCCTTAGAAAGCATCACTATGAACAAAGCTACTGGAGGTGATGGAATTCCAGTGGAGCTATTTCAAATCCTGAAAGATGGTGCTGTGAAAGTGCTGCACTCAATATGCCAGCAAATTTGGAAAACTCAGCAGTGGCCACAGGACTGGAAAAGGTCAGTGTTCATTCCAATTCCAAAGAAAGGCAATGCCAAAGAATGCTCAAACTACTGCACAATTGCACTCATCTCACATGCTAATAAAGTAATGCTCAAAATTCTCCAAGACAGGCTTCAGCAATACGTGAACCATGAACTTCCTGACGTTCAAGCTGGCTTTAGGAAAGGCAGAGGAATCAGATAACAAATTGCCAACATCCGCTGGATCATAGAAAAAGCAAGAGAGTTCCAGAAAAACATCTATTTCTGCTTTATTGACTATGCCAAAGCCTTTGACTGTGTGGATCACAATAAACTGTGCAAATTCTGAAAGAGATGGGAATACCAGACCACCTGACCTGCCTCTTGAGAAACCTGTATGCAGGTTAGGAAACAACAGTTAGAACTGGACATGGAACAATAGACTGGTTCCAAACAGGAAAGGGAGTACGTCAAGGCTGTATATTGTCACCCTGCTTATTTAACTTCTATGCAGAGTACATCATGAAAAGCACAGGGCTGGAACAAACACAAGCTGGAATCAAGATTGCCGGGAGAAATATCAATAACCTCAGATATGTAGATGATACCACCCGTATGGCAGAAAGTGAAGAGGAGCTAAAGGGCCTCTTGATGAAAGTGAAAGAGGAGAGTGAAAAAGTTGGCTTAAAGTTCAGCATTCAGAAAACTAAGATCATGGCATCTGGTCCGATCAGTTTATGGGAAATAGATGGGGAAACAGTGGAAACAGTGTCAGACTTTATTTTTGGGGGCTCCAAAATCACTGCAGATGGTGACTGCAGCCATGAAATTAAAAGACGCTTACTCTTTGGAAGAAAAGTTATGACCAACCTAGATAGCATATTCAAAAGCAGAGACAGTACTCTGCCGACTAAGGTCCGTCTAGTCAAGGCTATGGTTTTTCCTGTGGTCATGTATGGATGTGAGAGTTGGACTGTGAAGAAGGCTGAGTGCCAAAGAATTGATGCTTTTGAACTGTGGTGTTGGAGAAGACTCTTGAGAGTCCCTTGGACTGCAAGGAGATCCAACCAGTCCATTCTGAAGGAGATCAGCCCTGGGATTTCTTTGGAAATAATGATGCTATAGCTGAAACTCCAGTACTTTGGCCACCTCATGCGAAGAGTTGACTCATTGGAAAAGACACTGATGCTGGGAGGGATTGGGGGCAGGAGGAGAAGTGGCCGACCGAGGATGAGATGGCTGGATGGCATCACTGACTCGATGGACATGAGTCTGAGTGAACTCCGAGAGATGGTGATGAACAGGGAGGCGTGGCCTGCCGCGATTCATGGGGTCACAAAGAGTCGGACACGACTGAGCGACTGAACTGAACTGAACTGATGGAATGCATATATATTAGTTTCAAGATCCTCATATTCTAAGTGTTTTTTTTTCCCCTGAAATTACATTCCTACCCTGAGGTTCTAATTTTTCCACATTTTACACATTTAAATTTTTGTCAATAGAATATGAAATGTTAACTTGTATAAAGTTAAATATTGCTGATTATTCTAGGGTTTGAGTACTCTCTTTTTTTGTGAGTAAGGGGGAACTATTAAAAGTGTCTCTCTTCTATAAATTGCCTTTTTGTTTTCTTGTGCATTTTTAGTTGCATTATTAGTCTTTGTCTTATTATTTAGAAAAGTAAAAGTAAAAGTCACCCAGTCTTGTCTGACTCTTTGCAACCCCATGGGCTATACAGTCCATGGAATTCTCCAGGCCAGAATACTGAAGTGAGTAGCTATTTCCACCTGCAGGGGAATCTTCCCAACCCAGAGATCGAACCCAGGTCTCCCACATCGTAGGAGGAGCTGGGCATCTTACCAGATGAGCTGGGCATTTGTTTTTTCAAGTGCAGGTGACTGAGGCATCAGTTCAGTTCAGTTCAGACACTCAGTCATGTCCATCTCTTTGTGACACCATGAACTGCAGCACAGGCCTCCCTGTCCATCACCAACTCCCCGGAGTTCACTCAGATGCACGTCCATCGAGTCAGTAATGCCATCCAGCCATCTCATCCTCGGTCGTCCCCTTCTCCTCCTGCCCCCAATCCCTGCCAGCATCAGAGTCTTTTCCAATGAGTCAACTCTTCGCATGAAGTGGCCAAAGTACTGGAGTTTCAGCTTTAGCATCATTCTTTCCAAAGAAATCCCAGAGCTGATCTCCTTCAGAATGGACTTGTTGGATCTCCTTGCAGTTCAAGGGACTCTCAAGAGTCTTCTCCAATACCACAGTTCAAAAGCATCAATTCTTCAGCACTCAGCCTTCTTCACAGTCCAACTCTCACATCCACACATGACCACAGGAAAAACCATAGCCTTGACTAGATGGACATTTGTTTGCAAAGTAATATTTCTCCTTTTCAATATGCTATCTAGGTTGGTCATAACTTTCCTTCCAAGGAGTAAGTGTCTTTAATTTCATGGCTGCAGTCACCATCAGCAGTGCTTTACAAAAATTTACCAGTTTGAAGTGTACAGTTGAAAGGGTTTTGAAAAATAACTATTTAACCAATGCCACAGTCAAGATACAAAATACTTCCCTTATCCCCAAAAGTTCGTGTGTCCATTTGCAGCCATTCTCACTGCCCTTCAGTCTCTGACAACCACTGATCACTTTGTTTCTCTGAGGGCTTTGATTATTTCCCCCTGGAGCCTAACAATCTTCCAAAAGAAGCCTTGTCACACTTCCTCTTAATTCAAAAATGCCCTCTGGCAAGAGCTGGACTTACCTCTTCTCTTAGGTTTGAGCCCATCCTGGATCCTCTTACCACCTGGCTTTCAGCTAGATTTGGCTGATGGGAGGCTAAAGCTCTTCCTGGGTGACACTTTCTTTATGGCTCTGATTCTCACTAAGTTCCAGTAATATTTCATAATCCTTAGCTAGGCAGTTCACAACTCTGTCTTAGCCTTCACTTCCTGCTTGTACAGGACGTCAAAAAGAACCAGAGGTTAAACTTAGGGCCTTCTTGTGTCTTTACCGAGCATCCTCACATCCCTGTGCATATACTTGGCCTTATAGACTCCCAGGAATACGTTAATATGTTGTTGCTGTTGTTTAGTTGCCAAGTCGTGTCCAAATCTTTTGTGACCTCATGGACTGTAGTCCATCAGGCTCCTCTGTCTATGGGATTTCCCAGGCAGGAATAATGGAGAGGGTTGCCATTTGCTTCTCCAGGGGTTCTTCCTGACCCAGGGGTTGAACCCATGTCTCCTGCATTGACAGGCAGATTCTTCACCACTGAGTCACCTGAGAAGCCTCAAGAATATGTTAGCATTTTTCAAAGCCCCTGTGGAAATTTTATTTCCCCAAGTTTCCTCTGTAGTTTTATGGCTGGTATATTGTTGGCCCCAACAGTTATTCCCTGCATTAGAAAGCTATGCAATTAAGGCAACTGTTTCTGACAAATACCCACAGAGAAGAGGCCTGCTTTGCTCTGGTGATCTCTGACTGAGCTCAAATAATGACGTCTTGCTGGTAGGATCTCCTGGTGAGCCACCAAACAGGACAAATAATGGCAATGCTCTGGAAAATGGTTGAAGGAACTTTTACCCATTTATGATCCTTCCAATTGCTGTCAGGCTACTGGTTTCACTGTGATTGCATAGTGATGATCTTTAAGGCTGCCACAGAGCAGGAGATTAGAAGATGGGATTACAATAAATTAAAATATCACAGAGCACTCTATTCTTACTGAGATTCAGCCACTTTTCTTGAATAATTATACTCATATTGCCTGTTATTAATTTCCAGAGTTCTGAAAATTTTAATTCTGACAATTTTTGCCAGTTTTCTCATTGCTTTTCTGAAGGAAAGTATTTTCAAAAGTCTTTGACCTGTCATTTTCACTAAAATCCTATGAATCAAATGTAAAGCCCCCAAGTATCCAAATATATCAATTTAATAAACACATTTCCCACCCAGAATTTATTTGACAACTGATAAAAGAGTTTTCTTCCCCTTCTAGATAGGAATTATTATTCTGATTGATTATGCAGCTGAAATCTCTAACTACCTAACTGTACACCTGGCATGAACTGCACAGTTTATAAAGATTGTGTTTGAAGTACAATCTCTTTGGAGTTACAAAAAACATGGATGTAAATGCCTTTTAAGTATTAATAGAAATTACCTATATAGTTCTTTCTTCAAAAGGAATAAAACTTAACTGATAGAATGATTTTCATTGTCTTAAAAATTTAGTACTCTGATTTCAACTGGCACTTTTAAATAATAAGACATATGAAAATAAATCATTTGCTGAAAATATAAATATGACTTATCTCTGAGTTACCTTAAGTGAGTGTGATTTGATGCATCTTACTCACACTTGTTGCTGTGAAATATACCAGTACCTTCTCTTGTTTTCCTCCTGTCATGTTCTGAGACTTAAAGCCACCCTGTGAGTATCATGAAAAACAAAAATAACTGTTTTAATTTCTGTGTGCTTCAAACAAAACTTTTATACAATCACAACAACACTTGACATGTACTTATCTTTTGCAATGCACTTTCCGTGATCCAGTTCTTCAAACAGATCCTCTCAAATGTGATATATTTCAGGAAAATACTCTGTATTTTGGTACAATTTATGAACCATCTATGGTTTGAAAAAATTACGCATGCAGTCATTTACAACCTCCCACATCTGCAGATGTCTTTCATACTTGTACTTTCTGAAAAATCTGTACTTGTACTTTTGAAAAATTTGTGTACCAAATGCCATTTGGCTTAGTGTGTGCATGCTCAGTCACATCTGACTCTCCAGCCCACCAGGCTTATCTGTCCATGGAATTTTCCAGGCAATAATACTGAAGTGGGTTCCCATTTCCTTTTCCGAGGGATCTTCCTGATCCAGGGATTGAACTCATGTTTCCTGCATCTCCCACACTGGCAAGTGGATTCTTTACCACTGCGCATTTGGGAAGCACCGTTTGGCTTAGCAGAGAAGATTTTAAAAAAATCAGATTATTTGAACAAAAACAGAATTAAATTCCAATCCTCTTGTCCTGGCTTGGTGTATCTAATTTTTCTCTTCTATTTAGGTGAGTTTATGGAACTGAGAACATAGCTTTTCTGCAGAGGCCACGCTGGAAAGATGGGTGATATAAGAATGAGTTGATGTAGTCAAACAATCAGTAACCCCAACAAGAGTGCAATTAACACACAAAAGATGCATTTCCACATAACTTTTAAAACTGTACAATTGTTGGATAATTCCGGGAATTATAGTTTGCTGGAAAACAGAGTTGGCGCTTCCTATGGTCAAAGTACCAAAGATAGATTATATGTAGAGATACTGAAATCTCAAGAGGAATCTATCCTCACTAGTTGCTTTCGTGACCTCAAATACATTTTCTGGGCAGAAAGTGAATACTTGACATCATTTTTATAAGGTATAATAACTGCAACATAAATAAAGTCTGCATAATTTTGCCTCTGAAGCCATGCCAATCTCTATAAAAATGTATCTAGAAATTCAGAAGCTACAAAAGCAGCAAAACATTTACTTCAAGTAGAGAATAAAGCCTATAATCAGAGGGAATGACAAGAGTCAAAGGAGAGAGGTAAGTTAACAAAATTAGCTCTAAAACAGCCATGATATTGTTTAATAATCTGTTGTTATCACTGCCTGATTGAATAAACTGAGAACTTATAAACTCCAAAAATTAATAAAAATATTCTCATGCTGAGGATATCTGGGTTCTAGAAATACTCTGTTCATCTTTGAGTTTCCTTAATAAACTGGAATTCAAGTTCTTTTCTCTAAGCCAGATGGTATCATGCAGTGGATTGTCTAACAATTATAGAGATAACCAGCAGCACATTAGAATTAAGGAGTATCTTTCATCTAATCTCCTTGCTTTGGCAAAAATTCGAAAACAATCAGAAAAGTCCCACTGCACACCTTGCTAAACACATGAGCGACTAACAACTAAATATGTATTTGGTGACAATATTGAGATAACAGTCACAGTTATCCATGCCTGCATGCTCAGTCTCTAAGTCAGGTCCAACTCTTTGCAACTCAGTGCATGGACTGTAGCCCGCCAGGTTCCTCTGTACATGGGATTTCCCAGGCAAGAATACTGGAGTAGGTTTCCATTTCCTTCTCCAAAGGATCTTCCCAAACCAGGGATAAAACCCATGCCTCCTGCATTGGCAGGTGGGTTCTTTACCCTGAACCAACAGGGGAAAATGGCAACTTGAATAAAGGTTCTGATGATATAAATAAACCTGGACAGAAATATTATAGAATTAATACATATATGTAAGTGAACCAGGTAAGTACATTGGATTTAGGGGAAAGTGACAAGCTAACCCTTACATCTGGGACATACCTAAACATAAGGATAAAGGTTAGAAAATTGGTCTAGGCTAGAAAAACAGTTCTGGGAGTCATCAGAATACAGAGACACGGTCATTGAAGTCATGGATTAGGGTAAGATTTCTTAAGAGAAGAGTGCAAAGTAAGAAAGAAAAAGGCCTACAAGTGAGATTCGAGGAACTCCAGTGATTAACTGGAGAAGGCGATGGCACCCCCACTCCAGTACTCTCACCTGGAAAATTCCATGGACGGAGGAGCCTGGTGGGCTGCAGCCCATGGGGTCGCGATGAGTCGGACACGACTGAGCGACTTCACTTTCACCTTTCACCTTCATGCATTGGAGAAGGAAATGGCAACCCACTCCAGTGTTCTTGCCTGGAGAATCCCAGGGACAGGGGAGCCTGGTGTGCTGGCGTCTAGAGCATCACACAGAGTCAGACACGACTGAAGTGACTTAGCAGTAGCCGCAGTGATTAATAGCTAATAGAAAGTGGCAATGCCCTTAGGGAAGATGTGAGATGAAATTTCACTGCAAGCAGAAAACACACTGACCCCTACTCACTCCCCACCTTGACCCCTTTGCCCACATCACTGGATGTGTGTCCTAGATCTTTAGCCAGAAACACTAGGGAGGCAAAGCCAAATCTTTACTATTTGACATTCAGTTCTCCTCACCTGGGATACTGAGACACAAGTTTTGAAACAGGGATAGAGCCTAGAGCACATTATTTGGGCATGATCCAAAAATCCCTTTTATGTAAGTAGCAATTCAACTTTCAAATCTACATTTACTCATGAGAATATGTCACATATTGGGTTAGCCAAAAAGTTTGTTTAGATTTTTCAGAAAGATCGTGTGGAAAAAACCTGAATGAATTTTGTTGCCAACTCAATATCAGCATATATATCACAGCAGAAACAAGATGAAGAGCCACAGATATGAGGTAAATCTCAATTGCTTCCAAAATCTCTTAGAGTGGTTCCACTCAGAAAAAGTTGGCCCAATGGTAAAATGTTTCTCCCTCTTAGAAAATGTCAAATTGTAAGTGTAGCACATAGGGTACCAACAACTGTCTGACTCCCTAAGCAGTATAATTCTTTCAATTTCTCAAAAAAAAAAAAAAAATGAAGTTTATGGTTAGTGAGATGAGTGGTCTCCCTTTCAAATTGCAGTCTCGAATTTAACGTGCCCTGCAAATCTAGGAGATGAATACAGTGGGTGCCGACAAGATCTCCCTGGGCAGTGGAGGGGGAGAAGAGACATATAGTCATCATTTGGCTTTGATGCCAAGCCAAGCAAATGCGGTAATCTAGCGCTCACACTAGAGTGCTTCCCTCATAGTTCAGTTGGTAAAGAATCTGTCTGCAATGCAGGAGACCCTGGTTCAATTCCTGGGTCGCGAAGATCCGCTGGAGAAGGGATAGGCTACCCACTCTGGTATTCTTGGGCTTCTCTTGTGGCTTAATTGGTAAAGAATATGCCTGCAACGTGGGAGACCTGGGTTCGATCCCTGGGTTGGAAAGATCCCCTGGAGAATGAAAAGGCTACCTACTCCAGTATTCTGGCCTGGAGAATTTCATGGACTGTATAGTCCTTGGGGTCGCAAAGAGTCGGACACAACTGAGTGACTTTCACTTCACTTCGGTGCCCACGCTAGCTTCCTTGCTTTGATCCTTGAAAACCCACTGAGACTCAAAAGACTAAGGAGGTAAAATACAGTTTGGCACAACCTGATTATTTTCTAGGCAGGTAGCCTGGTTTGGAATAGAAATGACTTAAGGAATGTTCAATGACCTAACAGAGAACTAACCTGTTGTCAATGGATTGAATATGATTTTCACTTGAATGATGCTGTCTTCTGAGGCTATTTCCATGCAAAGAGGAAACGTTTCTTCTGGAAGGTTGTCCACATTACCTGATCTTCATTTGACTCCCAGGACCTTAGGATGTCTCTATAATGACAGACGCCTAACAGCCAAGGCCTGGGTATTAGTGGGGATGTGTAGGGAAAAAGCAGACAAAAATGTTCTCTGTGTGGAAAGAACAAATAAATGTTAGTTTCCACTAGAAAACTAAAAGAAAAGTAGCTATAAATTCAAGTTTCTCAATAGCAAATCCCTCTGATGAATGGTGGCCTTGCTTTTCTGGTGTTTCATGAAAGTCTTAAAACCCAGAGAAATACCACCTTACTTGTAATTCTTTCCCGAATTGATTTCCTTTCCCGAATACCATGAGGAGACAGCACCTTTGCTCATGTGTGCATGAGCAGTCATGTTTGGCTCTTTGTGACCCCATGGATCGTAGCCCACCAGGTTCCTCAGCCCATAGAATTTTCCAGACAAGAATACTGGAGCAGATTGCCATTTCCTACTCTAAGAGGTCTTCCCAAGCACAATTGAACCTTTATCTTCTGCATGTCTCCAGCATTGCAAGCAGATTCTTTACCACTGAGCCACCAAGAAAATACCTTTTGCTCTGGACCCCCAAAATCAGCACCTGTCTTCCTAACATTTATTCCATCACGATACACTTGTGTGATTCTCCACCTACGAATGTGCCTGAGTGGGTAATGACTTTGCAAATTTGTAACATATTTCATAAAGAATGGACAGTTGGATAGGACGGTCTCGGTTTTAAAAGTGAACCATGAACTACATCACCAGAGCCAAATGAGAACCACTCTGCTTAAGCTGTATCCTTACAGGACATACAAAAAGCAGTGCCTCTCTTTGATTTTTGGCTTACATTTTTCAGGTGGCAGCAGTTTTCTCTTCAGACTGACATTAATCAAATGTGTCAACTGTCACCTTGTAAATAAAATACAAGCTTTGAGCCAGTTACAGGGCATATAATAACCTCATCTGTTCAGAAGAACTACTCAAGTCGCAGTCAGTTCTTGAAGTGGTCACTTTTAAGATACTAGGTGCCAAATAATGGACTTGTTAAATAGCAAATGTTGAAAACAGATTTTTATGTGACTAACAGGCATCCACTGAAGCAAAAAGCAAATATTTTGAATCCAATGGAATGCTAATCTAATATAAATATGCTTATGCTAGCAAGCACTAAATCTAGCTGAAAAGCAGACATGTTTTTTAAAAGAATAACATCAAATAAATATGCTTATACTATAAAATGCTAAAATTTAGACAGATAACCTTTTTTTAAATGGTAAGCTATGCATATTTTCACATACAATATGTAAAATTTCATCTAATTTAAATTGATTCAAAATCTCAGTCTAATTTTTGGAATTACAATATTTTGATAAATAGCCATCAGACTGAACTGAATAAACTAAAACTAAAAACTCAAATTAGAAAAGGAGAATTGATTTTATTTCCAAGATTCACAGAGATTCCTGATGGATGTTTAGACTGAACTTTACTAAGTGACCATTAAAGGAAATAATGGATGCACAAAAAGCAATCCAGTGATTAAAGTAAAAGACGTGGAGTTAGATATAGTTTAAAATTCTAGTTCACTTTTTGCTCTAAAATCTCAGACATGTTACTTAACTTTTCTAAACCTCCACTTCCTGTATCTGTAAAATATGAGTAAAAAGATCTGATTCACTGGATTGTCATAAGGATTACATTAAGTATCACTTGTAAAACCCTAACCCGGAACTTGGTCCGGGTTGGCAAGTGCCAACTAAATGATACTTTCTATTATAACTTCAGTTGCTTTGCATGCAGACTTTTGTGAACTCTTACTGGAAGATATTCCCAGATGCTTGTAGTCAGTGGACTGTAATCCCAGAAAAATAATTTATTCTCATTTACTGCAGTTTTGCCCATTTCCTTTATCAAGATTAATTTAATTAATCATTTGCCAGCATACTAAAATTTTCCAAATTTGTTTCATCTGCACAGTTATTATCATTCTACCACTGAACAGTATTATAGTTCTTTATAGATGAAGACACTTAATTCCATTCATTTCCTAAATTTCCTCTTTCAGAAAATTTCATGTCCTCTAAATTTTTAGGATAACTAAAATAACTATTTACTATTATATTACATTACTATAATTACTATTTATAATTATATACTAATATATTATCTATTATTATTAATTTATTCAAAGATTTTCAAACAAAAGCTGCTTGAAGAAGTAACTTAGTTCTTTCCAGGATGATACTGGGTTATCATGACCTTAGTTCAAATTCAAATGGAAATTCAGTTAGATTTTTAGAGCCAGAAACAACTACTTCTCTCAAGAATCCCAAATATTGCTAGAAAACTTTATCATCAATCTATGTCCTAGTAAGAAATGCTTTGATCCCCTGTCAGCCTGCTTAATCTAATGTTGTAGAAAAAATATATTGTTCTCTGTCCTAGAAGACTATCCTTATTTTCTTACATATAATAAGGGAAAAAAAAATCTCAAAGGTCTCAAAGCCTGAGAAAAATACTGCAAGAAACCATAGATTCAGATGGTTTCTCTGATGTCTTTACAATTTTTTTGTACATGTATTGGTTTTCATGACTCCTCCCTCCATCTCATTCTCGGAAAAGAAGAGAGAATCCCCCTCTGCATCATAAGATAGGTTTAACTTTACATTTTGACCCTTATGAAAGGATTTTATTATCTAGTTTCAGACGTGCAATGTGCCTCATGCTCAGTTGTGTCCAACTCTTTGCAACCCAATGGACTAGGCTGTAACCTGCCAGGCATCTCTACCTATGGGATTTTGCAGGCAAGAGTACTGGAGTGGGTTGCCATTTCCTTCTCCAGGGATCTTCCCTACTAAGGGATCCAACCCACGTCTCCTATGTCTCCTGCATTGCAGAATTGCAGATGGATTCCTTATCCTCTGAGCCACGGTCAAACTCCTTCCCTTCAAAAAAAAAAAAAAAATCACTTTAAATGGGAGTGGACATTTCTGACTCAGGAGGGGGAAAAAAGCATCAGATACTTTGATAAACGAGAACAAGAAACTATTGAGGATGAGATAAAAGAGCACTGCCTCCTGGACAGAGCACAAACTGTCTCTGTAGTCCAGATGGGTAGGGTGGGGTAGGGCAGGAGAGCAACCAGCTAAAGAACATTCTTGCCACTACCGTGTGGGTTCCTCCTGATAAACGAAGCTCTTTCTGCAGCAGCTAATGGTCTTCATTTGTACTCTTCAATCTGACTCTCAGCCCTCTTTACTTCCTCACTTTATTTAATTAGGGTATAGTTGCTTTACAATGTTGTGTTAGCTTCTCCTGTACAACAAAGTGAACCGGCCATATGTACACATATATCCCCTCCCTCCTGAACCTCCCTCCCACACACCCCCATCCCAATCCACAGAACACCAAGCTGAGCTCCCTGCACTATACAGGAGGTTCCCACCAGCTAAAGGGAGTGAGTGAGTGAAAGTCATTGTAATTCCATTGGGGATCTAACCAGGAAGTAGCAAGAAAGCTACTGGATCTTAAGCAAATCATTTCCCCTTCCTTGGCATCACTTTTTTCCTACTTATCATGCAAGGCTGAGGTGGAGAAAAAGAGACTTCTTAGGCACTTTTACCTCTGGCATTTTATTTTTATGTATTTTTTTAAATTCTACAGGTGTTTTACTCTAAAGACTGTCTCAAATACACTGTCATTTGTAACTGTTATTTTTAAGTTACATATGCATACAGATACATACACAAATGCATACAGAGTTTAAATCTTTCTCTTAGCCAACTGTCTAACCACTGCTAAATGTAAAGATGGCCTTCACATTTGATAAAATGAACCTTCCCCAGTTCAGACCACTAGTCAACAGACTACGGTTCATAGATGTTGGAATGTAGTTCAAGAGACTAACTTGAAGATTACTCCTGGACATTTGGCAGCTTCTATTTCATAAATTAGGGCTTCCCAGGTAGCGAAGTGGTAAAGAATCTGCCTGCCAATGCAAGAGATCCAAGAGATGTGGGCTTAATCCCTGGGTCAAGAAGATCTCCTGGAGTAGGAAATGGTAATCCACTCCAGTATTCTTGCCTGGAAAATTCCATGGACAGAGGGAGTGGGCTGCAGTCCATGGAGCTGCAAAGAGTTGGACATGACTGAGAGACTGAGCACAATGATTTTATAAATCACCATGCTCACATGGT
This sequence comes from Nanger dama, assembly GCA_917880005.1. Taxonomy (NCBI): domain Eukaryota; kingdom Metazoa; phylum Chordata; class Mammalia; order Artiodactyla; family Bovidae; genus Nanger; species Nanger dama. The sequence goes on from CAKJTW010000040.1 coordinate 5,323,392, forward strand.
GTTCTCAGAAGGATTCCCACTGTTACTTATTCTTCAGTATTTGATGCTAAACATCAAAAGAACCAAAACACCAAAATGTCAAGCCCAGGGAGCAAAACTTTTAAAAGAAGCTATTTTTGTACCAGTTTAATTGTTCTCTGAATTTGAAGAGCAAGGGTGTGTGCCTGACATCGGACCACTATGTTAAATAGGATTCACCCAGTTCTAATTACTACTCCCTATTACAATGCCCAAGGAATGTCAGGCTACTTTTGGCACAAGTAAGTTATTGGCTGGACAGATTGTACTAAACAAAGAAATCTCCCTAATTACAAATTATTTTTTATAAAGGGAAATAAAACAAGAACCCTACACTACCATTCTGAAGTTTGTGTAAGCATTATCCTGGGGTACAAGGGATCTGAGAGAGGGCAAGGAGAAGAGACTCGAGTTGTTTAAAACGTTTCTCTGGTACATTTCTTCTGAACTTAGAATGTCAGGCGATTTGTCCTATAGCAGTTATTTGTACACAGCTTTCCTTTTTTTCTTTCGCAATCTCTTTCTTTCATCTTTTCAGTGAAAAACAGCCCAGGGACAGTTTTATTAGTTCTGAGTACACGGGTAGCAGTTTCTTGAGTGGCTGTTTTCACAACTTATTCCATAAAAGTTGTCTTTTTAAACTAACTTGCTTCTTTTCTATTTATTAATAACTACATTAGCCTTTCTCTGCCATCTGTTTTGCTTATTGTCTTTTATTTGTTTTAGATTCATGATCTGATTGTCTTAGTCAAACAACAGGGGGAAAAGAACAACCAAAAATTCACAAACCTATCTTTATGGAGCTAATGTGTGCACCAGCTGGTCCAGCAAGCCTCCCATATGCAAAGAAAGTAAAGTTAGACATTGAACAGTAAGTGACAATGGCAGTAGGGTCAAGAGAAGTTCAGGAAAAAGACGCAGTCTCACACCATCTGATCTATTATGCAGACACAGTTAAAGTCGAGCATACAGGCTTGTCCAGGAGATTAGGCTTGTCCTGTCAAGTTAAGAAAGGAACAAGGACTTCAAAGTATCAGTCCCGAACTTATGAAACCTGTGTGAAGCCCCTGCGATAGATTCACCAGAACTTATAAATTTACGCAATTCTACTCCACCTATCTAAATGAAGGTATATTTTCCCAGCTTAAAATATGTTTTTCTCTTCCGAAGAGAGAGGGCTTTCAAATGTCAAAGTTTTGCAATCTCTTAAGATATTAGGAAATAGCAGGTAATGTTAACCTGAAGAGCCTCAAAGGTCACGGAACTAAAACTAACGTGCACCGCATCCATTACAACCTCATACTAATGTACTTTACGACAGGGAGTGGGCAGGACGGAAGCTATCTTTACTTTTCCCCCAAAGCCATGAGGCTTCTTCAGCATAGGATACTGAAGACATCTCTCTGAGGATGAAACAAAGAGAAGCATGATCAGGACAAATAATAAGGGATTAAAAGACTGCCAGTCAGGAAATGGTTTTAAGTCAGAAAGCATGAGTTTGAAAGCTAACTGTCACACATAAGCTCGCCTACCAAGTTTCTCAGCTGAACACTCCGTTGTGGTTGACTCTTTTGAAGCATCATAGCACTTACAGATGGGGAAGGCAATGGCACCCCACTCCAGTACTCTTGCCTGGAAACTCCCATGGACGGAGGAGCCTGGTGGGCTGCAGTCCATGGGGTCGCTGAGTCAGATACGACTGAGCGACTTCACTTTCACTTTTCACTTTCATGCACTGGAGAAGGAAATGGCAACCCACTCCAGTGTTCTTGCCTGGAGAATCCCAGGGACGGCAGAGCCCAGTGGGCTGCCGTCTGTGGGGTCGCACAGAGTCGGACACGACTGAAGCGACTTAGCAGCGGCGGCAGCAGCAGCACTTACAGAAGCGGTTATGACATTTGCTTGGCTTACTAACCAAGTGTCAAGTATGGTGCTTGAGTAGGAAAGACATCCTTTAATCTCTCAAAAAATATACAGTGCAAACTTTTATCATATAATGGAAAACTAAAAAAAAAAGTCACATTCTCTAGAGCAGTGGTTCTCCAAGGGTGTTCTCTGGGTCAGCAGTAGCAGCTGAAAACTTATTAAAAATGAAAATTCTAACAGAATCAGGCGCAGAAACCCTGGGGAAAGGGCCCTGTGATCTCTGTTATTACACACTCTTCAGCTAAGATGTGAAGAACCACTGCTCCATGGTAGGTAGAAAACATCACTCTTAAAGGTTCAACTTTTAAGAGACCAGGGTTCTAAGTCAATTTATAAAGAAGCTGCTGTGTAATTAAGCTGTCGCTGTGAAAGCCAGAAACCCTGCGCTAAAGGCACAGCTTCAGCAGTGTGTATAGAGCGATGGAAGGACTGGTCAAGACTGTATCATCCAGGAATCAAACAGGAGGGCTGAGGAGTGCTATGAGCAGGCAGGGAGGGGATAAAGGGAGCATGAGCTAGAGGCATTCAGACAGCACAAATGGGGTCCTTATAGGATGCTTAGCTAATCAGCATTTCCAATTCATGAGAGAATATTTATTCCACTTATCCAAGAAGAAGATCAAGAAACAAACAAACAAACAAAAAGACTACCTCCTGCATCACAGCCATAAGCAGCAAACGACGCACAAACTGATGACCTTCCTCAGCCTCGGCTTTGTCTCAGATGTGCCAGATTTGCATCTAGCCAGAGCCCATTCAGAATTCCACAGCCAATCTTTTCTTCAGACTGAGTTCTTAAACAAAATAGATGGGGAGGAGTGTCCCTTTGTGGGGCAAAACTGACAAAGTCATCTCTTCCCAGAGTGGCACAGTCTGGAGGCAGAACAAAAACTGGTCCAAGCAGCTCTGTTTAGGTCTCTCTCCCAACAACTGGCAGAGGGATCTGCTGGAAAATGACATGCTATCCCCTTTCAGCTTTGAATTCAGTGCTAAGGAAACGCTCAAGTGTCCTTGCATTTCCCACTGTGCTGTGCTGTGCTTAGTCACTCAGTTGTGTTTGACTCTTTTCCAACTCGTGGACTGTAACCCACCAGGCTCCTCTATCCATGGGATTCTCCAGGCAAGAATACTGCATTGGGTTGCCATGCCCTCCTCCAGGGGATCTTCCCAACCCAGGGATCAAACTCAGATCTCCTGCACTGCAGGCGAATTCTTTACCATATGAGCCACCAGTTGCCCAGTGTGCATTGTTAAATGTAAATTGAAATCCTTTGGATGTTACCTACACCTTCACAGTGGAGAAGGCAATGGCACCCTACTCCAGTACTCTTGCCTGGAAAATCCCATGGACGGAAGAGCCTGGTAGGCTGTAGTCTATGGGGTCGCTAAGAGTTGGACACGACTGAGCAACTTCACTTTCACTTTTCACTTTCATGCATTAGAAAAGGAAATGGCAACCCACTCCAGTGTTCTTGCCAGGAGAATCCCAAGGACGGGGGAGCCTGGTGGGCTTCCATCTATGGCGTCGCACAGAGTCGGACACAACTGAAGCAACTTAGCAGCAGCAACACCTTCACAGAGGCCTGGGCTTCAGTATTCTAATGTGTGCTGTCGCTCAGTCTCATCTGATTCTTTGGAACCATCCGGACTGTAGCCTGCCAGGCTAATCTGTCCATGGGACTCTCCAGGCAAGAGTATTAGAGTCAATCACCCTGCCCTCCTCCAGGGGATCTTGCTGACCCAGGGATCGAGCCCGTGGCTCCTATGTCTCCTGCAATGGCAGGACTTACTGGACTGTGATGGTCTTCTGGACTGCCAGCTCCATACCGCTCTACATCAGTTTGTGATTGCGGACTAAGGGAGTCCTGCCTTCCTTCAGTGTTTTCCAAAGCATGGCTTGATGGCTATCTATCCAAGATTCTCTCAGGGTCTTGTTTAAGAAGTAGGTTCCAAGGTCCCATTCCAGACCAATAAAAGCAAGTAGAGCTCAGTGATCCAAATTTTTAACAAAATTACCAATTGATTGTTATGTCCATCTAACTTTAAAATATAGTTAATTTGGTTTAACAGTCAAATCGATTTTGCAGAAGTCTGGTATTGGAGAAGACTCGTGAGAGTCTCTGGACTGCAAGAAGATCAAACCTAGTCAATCCTAAAGGAAATCAACCCTGAATATTCAATGAAAGGACTGAGGCTGAAGCTGAAACTCCAATACTTTGGCCACCTGATGCAAAGAGTAGGTCTTTTCTCATTAGAAAAGATCCTGATGCTGGAAAAGCCTGAGGGCAGGAGGAGAAGGGGATGACAGAGGATGAGATGGTTATTTAACATCACTGACTCAGTGGACACAAGTTTGAGCAAACTGCAGGAGATGGTGAAGGACAGGGAAGCCTGGCATGTTGAAGTCCATGGGATTGCAAAGAGTCAGACCAAATGAGCGACTGAACAACACCAATACATCAGAACCTTATACAGTATTTATCAGTATATTGTTTATCTTGACAATAATGTGACAATGAGAGGGAGAGACACACAGAGAGAGGGTGAGATAATTTGATGGAAGGCATAATGGACAAGCGCACTTACGGATAGAGAAATTCAGTTCAGTTCAGTTCAGTTGTTCAGTCCTGTCTGACTTTTGCAATCCCATGAACTGCAGCAGGGCCAGGCCTCCCTGTCCATCATCAACTACTGGAGTTTACCCAAACTCATATCCATTGAGTCAGTGATGCTATCCAACCATCTTATCCTCTGTTGTCCCCCCTTCTTCTCCTCCTCGCAATCTTTCCCAGCATCAGGGTCTTTTCAAATGAGTCAGCTCTTTGCATCAGGTGGCCAAAATACTGGAGTTTCAGCTTTAACATCAGTCGTTCCAATGAACACCCAGGACCAATTTCCCTTAGGATGGACTGATCTCCTTGCAGTCCAAGGGACTCTCAGGAGTCCTCTCCAACACCACAGTTCAAAAGCATCAATTCTTCTGTGCTCAGCCCTCTTTTTAGTCTAATTCTCACATCAACATGACCAATGGAAAAATCATAGCCTTGACTAGATGGACCTTTGTTGACAAACTAATGTCTCTGCTGTCTAGGTTGGTCATAACTTTCCTTTCAAGGAGTAAGCGTCTTTTAGTTTCATGGCTGCAATCACCATCTGCAGTGATTTTGGAGCCCCCAAAATGAAGTCTGATATTGTTTCCACTGTTTCCCCTTCTATTTCCCATGAGTGATGGGACCAGATGTCATGATCTTCGTTTTCTGAATGTTAAGTTTTAAGTCAACTTTTTACTCTCCTCTTTCACTTTCATCAAGAGGCTCTTTAGTTTTTCTTCACTTTCTGCCAGAAGGGTGGTGTCATCTGCATATCTGAGGTTATTGATATTTCTCCCGGCAATCTCGATTCCAGCTTGTGCTTCTTGTAGCCCAGCGTTTCTCATGATGTACTCTGCACAGAAATTAAATTGCAGGGTGACAATATACAGCCTTGACATATTCCTTTTCCTATTTGGAACCAGTCTGTTGTTCCATGTCCACTTCTTTTTTTTTAATAAATTATTAAATTTATTTATTTTTTAAATTACAATACTATATTTGTTTAGCCATACATTGACATGAATCAGCCATAGGTGAACACAATCTCCCAATGCCGAAGCCCCTCCCACCTCCCACCCCACATCCTCTACTTGAATCATCCTGTGCATCAGCCCCATGCATCCTGCATCCTACATTGACCATAGATTGGCACTTCGTTTCTTACAAGAAAATATACACGTTTCATTGCCATTCTCCCAAATCATCCCACCCTTTCCCTCTCCCTCAGAGTCCAAAAGTCCACTCTATACCTCTGTGTCTCTTTGTTGTCTCACATATAGGGTCATCATTACTGTCTTCTAAATTCCATATACATGTGTCAGTACACTGTATTGGTGTTTTTCTTTCTGGCTTACTTCACTCTGCATAATCGGTTCCAATTTCATCCATCTCATTAGAACTGAGTCAAATTTATTCTTTTTAAGGGCTTGAGTAGTATTCCATTGTGTATATGTACCACAGCTTTCTTATCCAATCATCTGCTGATGAACATCTAGGTTGCTTCCATGTCCTGGCTATTATAAACAGCACTGCAGTGAACATTGGGGTACATATGTCTCTTTCAATTCTGGTTTCCTCGGTGTGTATGCCCAGCAGTGGGATTGCTGGGTCATAAGGCAGTTCTATTTGCAATTTTTAAGGAATCTCCACACTGTTTTCCATAATGGCTGTACTAGTTTGCATTCCCACCAGCAGTGTAAGAGGGTTCCCTTTTCTCCACATCCTCTCCAGCATTTATTGCCTGTAGACTTTTGGATTGCAGCCATTCTGACTAGTGTGAAATGGTACCTCATTTGTGGTCTTGATTTGCATTTCTCTGATAATGAGTGATGTGAACATCTTTTCATGTGTTTGTTAGCCATCCGTATGTCTTCTTTGGAGAAATGCCTATTTAGTTCTTTGGCCCATTTTTTTATTGGATCATTTATTTTTCTGGAGTTGAGCTGCATAAGTTGCTTATATATCTTTGAGATTAGTTGTTTGTCAGTTGTTTCATTTGCTATTGTTTTCTCCCATTCAGAAGGCTGTCTTTTCACCTTGCTTATAGTTTCCTTTGTTGTGCAGAAGCTTTTAATTTTAATTAGATCCCATTTGTTTATCTTTGCTTTTATTTCCAGTATACTGGGAGGTGGATCATAGAGGATCCTGCTGTGATTTATGTCGGAGAGTGTTTTGCCTATGTTCTCCTCTAGGAGTTTTATAGTTTCTGGTCTTACATTTAGATCTTCAATCCATTTTGAGTTTATTTTTGTGTATGGTGTTAGAAAGGGGTCTAGTTTCATTCTTTTACAAGTGGTTGACCAGTTTTCCCAGCACCACCTGTTAAAGAGACTGTCTTTACTCCATTGTATATTCTTGCCTCCTTTGTCGAAGATAAGGTGTCCATAGGTGTGTGGGTTAATCTCAGGGCTTTCTGTTTTGTTCCATTGATCTATATTTCTGTCTTTGTGCCAGTACCATACTGTCTTAATGACTGTGGCTTTGTAGTAGAGCCTGAAGTCAGGCAAGTTGATTCCTCCAGTTCCATTCTTCTTTCTCCAAGATTGCTTTGGCTATTCGAGGTTTTTTGTATTTCCATACAAATCTTGAGATTATTTGATCTAGTTCTGTGAAAAATACTGCTGGTAGCTTGATGGGAATTGCATTGAATCTGTAGATTGCTTTAGGTAGTATACTATTTTCACTATATTGACTCTTCCAACCCATGAGCATGGTATATTTCTCCATCTATTAGTGTCCTCTTTGATTTCTTTCATCAGTGTTTTATAGTTTTCGATATATAGGTCTTTAGTTTCTTTAGGTAGGAATATTCTTAAGTATTTTATTCTTTTCGTTGCAATGGTGAATGGAATTGTTTCCTTAACTTCTTTTTCTACTTTCTCATTATTAGTGTATAGGAATGCAAGGGATTTCTGAGTGTTGATTTTATATCCTGCAACTTTACTATATTCATTGATTAGCTCTAGTAGTTTTCTGGTCGAGTCTTTAGGATTTGCTATGTAGAGGATCATGTCATCTGCAAACAGTGAGAGTTTTACTTCTTCTTTTCCAATTTGGATTCCTTGTATTTCTTTTTCTGCTCTGATTGCTGTGGCCAAAACTTCCAGTACGATGTTGAAGAGTAGTGGTGAAAGTGGACACCCTTGTCTTATTCCTGACTTTAGGGGAAATGGTTTCAATTTTTCGCCATTGAGGATAATGTTAGCTGTGGGTTTGTCATATATAGCTTTTATTATGTTGAGGTATGTTCCTTCTACTCCTGATTTCTGGAGAGTTTTTATCATAAATGGATGTTGAATTTTGTCAAAGGTTTTTTCTGCATCTATTGAGATAATCATATGATTTTTATTTTTCCATTTGTTAATGTGGTGAATTACATTGATTGACTTGCGGATATTGAAGAATCCTTGCATCCCTGGGATAAAGCCCACTTGGTCATGGTGTATGATCTTTTTAATGTGTTGCTGGATTCTGATTGCTAGGATTTTGTTGAGGATTTTTGCATCTATGTTCATCAGTGATATTGGCCTGTAGTTTTCTTTTTTTGTGTGGTGTCTTTGTCAGGTTTTGGTATTAGGGTGATGGTGGCCTCATAGAATGAGTTTGGAAGTTTACCTTCCTCTGCAATTTTCTGGAATAGTTCAGTAAGATAGGTGTTAGCTCTTCTCGGAATTTTTGGTAGAATTCAGCTGTGAAGCCCCATGTCCACTTCTAACTGTTGCTTCCTGACCTGCATATAGGTTTTGCAAGTCAGGTGGTCTGGTATTCCCATCTCTTTCAGAATTGTCCACAGTTGATTGTGATCCACACAGTCAAAGGCTTTGGCATAGTCAATAAAGCAGAAATAGATGTTTTACTGGAACTCTCTTGCTTTTTTGATGATCCAGCAGATGTTGGCAATTTGATCTCTGGTTCCTCTGCCTTTTGTAAATCCTTCTTGAACATCTGGAAGTTCATGGTTCATGTATTGCTGAAGCCTGGCTTGGAGAATTTTGAGCATTACTTTACTAGTGTGTGAGATGAGTGCAATTGTGTTGTAGTTTGAGCATTCTTTGGCATTGTCTTTCTTTGGGATTGGAATGAAAACTGACCTTTTCCAGTCCTGTGGCCACTGCTGAGTTTTCCAAATTTGCTGACATATTGAATGTGGCACTTTCACAGCACCATCTTTCAGGACTTGAAATAGGTCAACTGTGATTCCATCACCTCCACTAGCTTTCTTCATAGTGATACTTCCTAAGGCCCACTTCACTTCACATTCCAAATGTCTGGCTCTAGGTGAGTGATCACACCATCATGATTATCCGGGTCATGAAGATCTTTTTGTATAGATCTTCTGTGTATTCTTGCCATCTCTTCTTCATATCTTCTGCTTCTGTTAGGTCCATAACATTTCTGTCCTTTATTGAGCCCATATTTGCATGAAATGTTCCCTTGGTATCTCTAATTTTCTTGAAGAGATCTCTAGTCTTTCCTATTCTATTGTTTTCCTCTATTTCTTTGTATTGATCACTGAAGAAGGCTTTCTTATCTCTCCTTGCTATTCTTTGGAACTCTGCATTCAGATGCTTATATCTTTCCTTTTCTCCTTTGTTTTTGCTTCTCTTCTTTTCTCAGCTATTTGTAAGGCCTCCCCAGACAGCCATTTTGCTTTTTTGCATTTCTTTTTCTTGGGGATGGTCTCGATCCCTGTCTCTTGTACAATGTCACAGACCTCCATCCATAGTTCATCAGGCACTCTGTCTACCAGAGGAATTGAAAGGGGGCAAAAAGGAAAGTCAAAAGGAAGCCTGATGCAGCAGTGTCCTGTGGCTGGTATGACAAATTACCTCAAAGTGGGTGGCTTAAAACAACAGAGATTTATTCTTGTCCAGTTCTGGAAGCCAAAAGACAGAAATCAAGGAGTCAGCAGGGCCACACTCCCTCCAGAGGAAAATCTTAGAAAAACTCCTCCTTCCTTCTCAGAGCTTTGGCGGCTCTTAGCAATCACTGTGTCGTGTGGCCACACTGCCTCCTTCTTTTCTCTGCGTGTCTTTTCACTTCCTCATCTCTTCTAAGGATACTTGTGACTGTGCTTCACGTTCACCGGAATAATCCAATATAAGCTCCTCCTCTTAAGATGCTGAGTTTAATTACATCTGCTAAGACCCTTTTCCCAAACAAGGTCATATACAAAAGTTCTGGGGATTAGGACATGAACGTACCTTTGTGGGGATACTATTTCAGTCCCCCCTGCATGCTAAGCCACTCTGGTCACGCTCAACTCTTTGCAACCCTATGGACTGTAGCCCACCAGCTCCTCTGTCCATGAGATTATCCAGGCAAGAATATTGGAGTGGGTTGCCATTTCCTTCCCCAAGGGTTCTTTCCAACTCAGGGACTGAACCCATATCTCTTAAGTCTCTTGCACTGGCAGATGAGTTCTTTACCATTAGTGCCACCCGGGAAGCCTGGGCTCCCCAAACCATAGAAACAAAGAAAAGAGACGTGAGAAAGAAGTAAGAGAGAGGACAGAAGCTTCCCTGCCCTTAATCCAGAAGGCTGGGGGTGTCTTGATGTGTAGATGAGAATCTGGTGCCAAGAGAGCCTGAAATTTAAGTTAATAAAAAAGGTATCTCCTCTTCACTGGTCTTTGTTCCACATGAAATGGAGGAACTCAATTTAACTCCTCCTCTTGAGGTCAGTAATGATTTGGTCAAAGGGAAATTACAAGTTGAGAAGGCCAAGTTCAACTAATCAGATGAAGTGCTTTAGCCTAAGTAAGAAGTATTCTGGAAATGCAATGTCCATTAGCAACAAAACATGTCAGTACCATTTCCCTCATCCTTGGAGAAGGGATTCCTAAAAATGAAAACTTCACTCCCTCATACTTGCTAAATCCTCTAGTCTTAAAATCTTACTCCACATTTTAAAATCATGTGATCCAGGCAGCAAAATCTTATTGTACAAATCGTATATCTTATGTGCAATGAATCAGTAACACCTGGCATACATTATTTGTGTGTGTGTGTTTGTGTGTTAGCCACTCAGTCATGTACAACTCTTTGCAACCCCATAGTCTCTCCATGGGATTCTCCAGGCAAGAATATCCCTGACTCAGGGGATCGAACCCAGGTCTCCTGCACTGCAAGCAGATTCTTTACTATCTGCACTACAGGTAAATGGCTTTAGGAGTACAGGAAGCTACAATCTAATTTATGTCTAAGATACAAGGAACTTTAGAAAGTGCCACTTTAATATTCTAGTTCCAAAAACCTTGCAATGCACAGGAAGGCACTATAGACATGAATGGAATGTCATGTATTGTCACTGCATCATCACATGTGACTCACCCATACTGTACAGTGCGGGGCCTAAAATACAGTTCCTCAGAACTCTGCCACTTCAAATGAAATCATAAAACAGAATCTCCTATGTACTGGACTTGATGCATGCACAGAACAGGAGAGAGAATAGGATCCTGGGATGACCAAGAGATCCTGGCAAGATGGCAAAATGACTTCCAGATCTTTCTGGACACTTTGAGGCCCTGAACACTGGACACTGGCCAAAATCTGTTGCTGGCTCACCTCTTCCAGTGGCAAGAGGCAAGAAGAACACACTGGAATTTGCAAAGCCAATCTTGGAAGTTAGTGTCTGGCTAACCTAGAATATTTCAGAAGAATTTTTCATTATTTCTCAAGCGTGATGTTTCCACCTAAGGACACAATCTTACTGCTAAGGATCAGAAACAACGTCTTTACTGAGAATGAGTGATGGCTCCTTCTCACATGTTGTTTTGCTTCATTCCCCCATCTCTAAAAGGGAGATGGTGACCCCAGTTTCACAGAGAATGAAACAGACTCACAGAGGTTAAAGCAACCTGCCCAAATGCTCAGTTGGGAGGGAGAGAGCCAAGTTTCACTTCCAGGCTATCTAACAGCAATCAAGTCTCTTCTGTTTGACTCCACTGAAGCCATTTCTTCCCCTGCCAAGATATCACTTAGAATCGTTCCTCATTTTCTGGTGCTGCTGGCATCGTGGCTATACAACATTCTTATCTTATCTTGATTAATTTTCTCCTTTCAGCTTCTTTGATGTGGATTCAAACTTTAAATCTGTGAAACCTAGAGTAAGCATCTTTGCTTCCTTCCTCAATTGAGTTTGTAGCACACACCTCTAGATCCTCATCTACTTTCTTCTACAAAAATGTAACCCTTCCAGGAAGTAAGATAAACCATGTGGAAACTGATCGTTATACTTTTGAAATGAGTCATCTAAGCCCTACCTTATACACACCCTTCAGAGAAAGAGCCATTTTCTTCCAGCAACAGACAACATTAAAAAAAAAAAAAAAACTGTAGCGTGAGCTTGGCCGGAGCTGCCCCATATAGTAGCCTCTACACTCTCCTTAGAATCTAAAACCCCAAGGCCCAAGTTATTACATTCAGTGATTTCTGATGAACATAAATAATTTTGCCAATTCTCCAAAATTGTGCCAAGTTGGCAACTGTTTATCCTCACCTTACATGGGCCACCTTTGACAAGTATTCAAGTATCTAAAATTGATGCCTTCTTGGTTTTTTCTCAGTACTAAACACCAAATAAGCATTAAAGCAAGTCAGTCTTTCCATGGGAACTTTCAACGAGTCTTATTTCGACATTAAAAATAAAATCCATACAAACACAAGAGGAAAACATAATCTCTTTGTGTTTTCTTCTGTTAAGATAGAAGGCTTCCTGACTACAAATCGAGTCAATCTAAAAGCCAACTAACTTGGCCCAGCTCAGACTGTGTTCATAGAGCCAGCCCATCTGTATGGAAGCTATTGTTCTATTTGGCCTTTGTTTGCTTTGTATTAATGCCGCACACTTAGTGGGGTGGTTTTCATCTGTCAGCACGTAGCAGGGAGAACACTGACACAGTCTCACTCTGTTGGCAGTCTTGCTGCCCAAGTCCCAAATGTCCCCCCAGAGTTTTTACAAGACTTTCCCCATAAGTGACGAATGCAACAAGCCCAGGACAGGGAGGAGAAACTGGTAAGAATTTGGAGTCTGAATTAAGGGCTGGAAAAAAGATCCTAGAAATAGATAAGAGATGAGAGTTAGGCAAATAGTAGAGAAAACCTGACATGATGTGAGCATACCTGGATTCTGGTATTTAAGTAAAGAAACAGGAAGGCCTAATGATATTCTCACAGAAGGGTCGGTGGGCTGAGCTGAAGGTCTGGGTGACAGCCTCCAACCTGCAGCTCTGCTGTTCTTGCTAGGAGGAGCCTAGCAGATTTCCTCCAAAGTCCTTCTCCTCACCTCTCTTTCTCATCCACGTCCTAGCCATAATTCACAGTTATAAAAGAGGCTCCATTCAGATAATACTTTTTACAGAACTAAACAGAGAGTGGTTGATTACTTAAGCATACTCTCTGGGGCTGCTTATTTTAACACACTCTCTGGGGAGAAGATTAGTTCTAGATGAGGGCAAGAAGGGTAACAATTCCCTTTGTGTTCCTTCCCTTAAGAGATTGCTCAGTGCCTCAACTAATGGATACTTATAGACTGGGAAAGAAAAAGGGCTTACTATAAAATGAAGAATACAGATCAGACTATTCCCTACTCTACTTGCCTTACTCATCTCAATTTCTTCCAATTTTATAGAAGACCAAGACATATTTCTGAATTTGAGAGAGGACTGAAATTGAATTATATTCTGATCTCTTTTACATTTATCAGATAATTTATCATAGCCATAGCCATATTAATGTAATCATTTACCCTTGGAATCAAACCAAAAAAAAAAAAAAGTATCATAGATCCATAAATGATGACAATAGTTCTGATCCAAAGTCTGGTTAAATAATCTTATGTTCCATTTTAAGCTCTCTCAACAAAATTTGAAGAATCCTTTTTGAGGAATGCTACCCAAAGTCCTAACTACCATCTGGAATTTTCTCAAGGCCACTTGTTACACCCAAATGACTATTGCTAGTTTTATTTAAACAAGCTGAAAGTGCTCAGAAAATAAAATAAATATTTTATTTTAAGGTAAAATAAAATAATTTACAGGGCTGTGCAATCAATGTTTGTTTTGGTTTTAAAATAATTTGAATTCTGTAGTTGATACACATGAAAAAAACAAGAAATTAACAAATACACATCTTTTAAAAAAATTCCTAAAAATCTACTCAGTCAGTTGCTATATAAGCAGAGAATGATAGGGGAAAAAAAGGAGAAACTTGAAAATTGGAAAATATCCTAAAAATTCTAACAAATAATGAGTCAGCCTCATCCAGAATGAATCTCTCAAACACTTCATCTTAGTATAACAGGCCTGGAGTCATATCAAAGACACTGGTAACAAAACACTGTCTTTTTTATATATAAAACTAAAATTCATCAAGGGACCATTTGACAATCCATGGGAACCATTTAAAAATAACACATACCAAAAGAAATATTTATAGCCTTTGTTCTATTAATGATTTTAAACACATGCAGCAATATCCAAACTCTAGGGTGGCCGCTCTGGGTGTGCTTCTATCAAAGTCAGCTTTGTAAAGTAGACTCTGGATCACACGACTTGAGCAGAAGAACAGAAACAGGTACAGAGTTATCTGCTTAAGTCAAATCTATGCAATAAAAATCAACAATTCATAGTGTTGTGGTAACTTCTGAACTTATTTGAGAATATAAATCTTCTCCTGGGGGCAGGGAAATGAGCCTTCATAAGCACTGCTGCACGTGATTCTGAGGGCTATACATTCCCGAAGTTAATTTATAAAATTCATGCTAAGAACCCTGATGCTAATGTAAACTTCTAATGGAAAGAAACAGGTTAAGCAAGTATTTAGATAGTATTTCATAATAGCCTTTGTGAAGTGTGAAATCCATCAGCCCAGAACCAACTGAGGGCTTGGCGGCTCGTCTACTGCACTGGGATTCCAGGAGAGCCACAGGAGGTCACGACTGAAGGGCCCTAAGGCTGGGAGAGTGGCCTGGGTTGCTGGTGATGATAAAAGGAAGGGGATATTTTTCAGGTGCCCAGAAAACTGGATTACTTGGAAGCTGTGAGCAGGCACTGGAAATTGTCCATTGAGCCGTAACAATAGGGTGATGGTAATTGTCTCTTCGCCTCTCAACTTTCCCTAGGTCTCTTAGAAACAGGTCGCTTAGAAGCAAACTATTATATGTAGGGTAGATAAGGAACAAGGTTCTACTGTATAGCACTAGGAACTATATTCAATATCCTGTGATAAACCAAAATAGAAAAGAACCTGAGAAAAAAATATTCACATGTATAACTGCATCACTTTGCTGTTCAGCAGAAATTAACACAAAATTGTACATCAAATTATTTATATTTCAATAAAATAAAAAATAAATAAATAGGTGGCTTACAGTTGGTTTCTTGGAACCTGGATAGATGTGAGGCTGGCTTTTTCCAGTTACCCACTTGAGAAAGAAGGCAGGAGTAAAACCCCAACAGTGGGAAAGAGAGGGTTTGTGGCACTGGGATTTTCATTATAAGTACCTCTTCCATTAATACACTAGGAGTGGAGTCTGCCCTCCGCAATAAGAAAGAAGAAATAAAAGAACCCAACATCATCTCTCCCACAGATAACCAGACTAGAAATTTCACAAAAGGAAGAAGCTACGGCCAGCATCAGTATTCCCCAGAGTGGGTCTGGCCATAGCACATAACGGATGCGATGGCAATGTAACCCCGAGCAATGTGGCAGGCGTCAGAATGACCAGACACCCCTCTAACTCCTAGGATAGAGCCTGCACAAAGTAGGTGCTTTACAGACACAGCTGGAAGGAAGGGATGGAAGGAGGAAGTTAGGAAAGGGAGGGGTGAAGGGAGTGAGAAGTGTATGAGGTAAAAGAGTAAAATACACAGAGAATGAGATCAGAGGGCGTATTTGTTCACTAGCACTGCCATAACAAAATAACACAGTCCAGGTGGCTTAAACAGCAGAAATTTATTTCCTCACAAGTCTGGTGGGCTTCCCTGGTGGCTCAGAGGGTAAAGAATCTGCTTGCAGTGCAGAAGACCGGAGTTCGATCCCTGGGTTGGGAAAATCTTCTAGAGAAGGGAATGGCAACTCACTCCAGTGTTCTTACCTGAAGAATCCCGTGGTCAGAAGGGCCTGGCAGGCTACAGTCCGTGGGGTGGGAAAGAGTATGACGCAACTGAGTAATTAACAACTTTCACAGTTCTGGAGGATAGAAGTCCAAGATTAAGGTGCTAGCAGGTTTAGATTTTTCTGAGGCCTCTCTCTTCGACTTGTCTTCTTACTTTGTCCTCACATGGCCTTCATCCTGTGAGTGTGCCCCCCACCCGGCGCCTCCCCGTGTCCAGATTTCCTCTTCTCTTAAGGGTAGCGGTCCGATTGGATGAGGTCCCACACTAACTGCCTCGTTTTAACTCAGTCGTCTCTTTAGAGGCCCTATCTTCAAATGCAGTCACAAGCTGAGGTACTCGGGGCTAGAACTCCAGCGTAAGATGTGGAGGAGACATAATTCAGCCCGTGACAGAGGAAAGTATCCATTTCCCTGCACTCTGGCTGCACCACTTCTCCCTGTGAGACCCAGAATCTTGACCGGGAGAAGCGGTTCCCAGAGAGGAGGCCCCGAGAACCCAGGACGTCAGGTGACACAGCACTGACGGCATGGAGGCTCTCCAGCTCTCCCTGCAGGGTCCCTACTGACTCATCTGATGGTCACAGCCACACAGAATGGCCAGGGACACACACGAAGAGCAGAGGACCGACCTCACAAGGTGCCTAAGAACACGAAAGGCCGTAGGTGGGGGCGTCCCTTTACTGGAGACTTGAGAATTTCAGTATCTCTGGGAGAGTCTTCCTTCCCCAACCAGCGAAGGAATCAAAATGAAGGAACTCTCATCTCCGTTCAAGGGTAAACAAGGAACTTGTCAGGACTGTGGTCATGTAATCATCTAGACACACGGGGAAACAAACAAAGCGTCTCACACTGCTAGTTGGAGCTTGGCTGATGCCATTCTAAAGGCAAAGGGAATTATCAGGCCTTTTAAAACTTCTGCTCTTCTCCTAGAGTTCTTACAGATCATCTGCTTTCATTATGCTTGTCTAAATGAAGGCATCTCATAGGAAATCCCCTGTCTTGTGGATTTCAGGGCTCCCTACTTGGGGTTGCGCTCTGGCGCAGTATGCAGTGGGTCCGAGTCATGAGCTGCAGTGATGACCCCGCCACACTGATCATATGTGCGACTGCTACTAGTCCCTTAACCTCTCTGAGCTTTCACTTCCACATCTGTAACTGAGCAGCTAATAACCTCAGTAACCTCGGTCCTGGCGCTGCCACGCCTTTAACGCAAGCAGTAAAAAGTCATATAGTATAGAATTCAGTAGTTCCCAAACACACCCACTCTCTTATAATTATTTACTCCCTCTGGGGAAATCTTTGACCCTTTGGTACAGTGTTTATTTCAAAACTTGCTCATCTCATCTTGTGAGAGACTAATTGAGGTTATTACCATGACTAAAGGATTACTTATACCTTTCAGCCTAAAAACAAGCAATGTTGTTCTTTATAGTCAACCAGAGGCTGCTGAGAGTGGAGACAGAAGCAGTGGAACACAAGAACATTCTGTTCTGCTACCTCTGTTTCCCGGTTTCCCTTCGAAATTTGTAAGAGTTGTTTTACTAAGACAGTTATAAAGTGAAAGTGAAAACGCTCAGTTGTGTCCAGATCTTTGCGACGACATGGACTGTAGCCTACCAGGCTCCTCCGTCCATGGGATTTTCCAGGCAAGAATACTGGAGTGGGGTGCCATTTCCTTCTCCAGGAGATCTTCCCAACCCAGTAATCGAACCCATGTTTCCCACATTGCAGGCAGATGCTTTACCATCTGAGCCACCAGTGGTAACCATAATACTAACATATTTATGGAATTTTACTGGTCTTTGACCTCTTGCAATGCTATTCTTTTCTGGATGAAATTTTACTGCCATGAAAAAGATTTTTTAAATTATCAATTTACTTTTTACATCAATATCCAAATTGTGAATTAAAGAAGGAAAATCATTCTACATTATGGGGAAAAACATTTATAAAATTTTACATCCACTCATAATTTAAAGAAAAAAATTGTAAACTATGAGCAAACAAGAAACAGATAATCTTATTAATCTGGCACAGAGGATTACAAAAGAACCTACAGCTAACATCATAATTAATGATGAAACACTTAAATGCTTTTCTTCTTAAATTAAGTTCATAATAATGCACTGGAGTCCATAATCAACATATAAGATCAAAAATATAAATTAATAAAAGGCACAAATAATGGAAAGTAAGAAATAAAATGATCAAAATCCTAAGATAGCATGGTAGAATATACAGAATATTTAGAAAAAAACTAAAACTTAAAATTTGCATTAAAATTGCATAAAATTATTACATACCAAGTAATATATCTAACAACATATTTGTAATAACTTTTGGCTTAATACAAAGTAGGCACTGTCAAATCAAACTCATACATGCCATAACTTCTGTTCTTTAGTAAGCTTTGCTAATAATAGCAAGGGCTTCCCTGGTGGCTCAAGTCAGTAAAGAATCTGACTGCAATGCAGGAGACCTGGGTTTGATCCCTGAGATGGGAAGATCCCCTGAAGTAGGGCATGGCAACCCAATCCAGTATTCTTGCCTGGAGAGTCCCCACGAGGCTCCAGTCCATGGGGTCACAAAGAACAGCACATGACTGAGTGATGAAGCACGCACAATAATATCAAAAGGCTTCCCAGGTGGTGCAAATGGTACAGAATCCACCTGCCAGTGTAGGGGATGCAAGAGACCCAGGTTTGATTCCTGAGTCAGGAGCCTACTGGCAATTAAGAGGCACCAGCAAAGCTGGAAAAGGCCTGAAGTATCCTATGTGGTTCCCCAAGTCCTTCCTTCTAGTATCAAACAGGATTTTTAGGTCCTAAGTAATAGATGAAATTTCTAATGAGATCTGTAGGTCACTTCATACAGTGGGGACATTTTATATGATGTTTCACCAAGTCATGAAACATCTCATTTTATAATCTGGGGAGTTTTATAGTTTCATTGACATTCTCCAAGGAGCTATGTCTTATAAACCCACAAACTGTAAGTTTGTTTACAAGTAACACTAAATCAGAGACATCCTGCTCTAATCATTGCACAAAGAAGGACTCTTTTTCTAGCAATTGCCATTACTCTATTTGTTTGCAAGTCTAGTTATTATAAGAATAGACCAAGTCAATAATCAGAGGAAAGTCTGCTTTAAATACTTCCTTCCTAGATCTCTAATTAGAAAACTATAAAATAATGAGAGATATCAAATAAACAGAGAGATCCATTATTTTATGGATAGAATTATATAAAACTCATCAATCATTTTAATTGAATTTCTAGGTTTACTGTCATGTTAATAAAATTCCCAACAGTTTTTTGTCTGTGCAACTTGACAAGCAGATCCTAAACCGTATATGGAAATACAACAACCAAAAATAGCCAAGTTATTCTTGAAGAATAGGGTAGGTGGTCTGCTCCACCAGATGTCAATCTAACCATTAAGATACAGTTAGTAAGACTATGTGCTCTTGGCCAAAACTAGGTGAGAACAGAACACAATATCTAAACAGAGCAGTTACATATTTGTTGATACTTGATTTATATTAAAGATGTTACATAGAGTACTAGGAGAATGACCATCTTTTAAATAACTGCTGGGTAAATTGATATCTATTGTTGTTGTTCATTCACTAAGTTATGTCTATTTTTGCAACCCCATGGAGGTTAGTATGCTAGGCTTCCCTGTCCTTCACTATCTCTCAGAGTTTGCTCAAACTCATGTCCATTGAGTCAGTGACACCATCCAATCATCTCATCCTCTGACATGCCCTTCTTCTCCTGCTTCAACTTTTTTCCAGCATCAGGGTCCTTTCCAATGAATCAGCTCTTAATACCAGGTAGCCAAAGTATTGAAGCTTCAGCTTCAGCATCAGTCTTTCCAATGAATATTCAGGGTTGATTTCCTTTAGGACTGATTGGTTTGGATGCTCACTTACTTTGATGGAAGAGGTCAAAATTTTTATTTTTAATTTTAACCCCTTACTCAAATCACAAAAATTAGCTTCATTTGTAATAAATAGGAAAATCTGTACATGTGAATAAAGCTTCAAACCATTATTATAAGAAAATATCTTTACAACTTTGGAATAGACAAATACTTCTGAAATAAGACACAGTTTTTAAAAGAGAATAATATAATTATACTAAAATTTATAACTTCTCTTCCTGGAAAGACAGCATAAAGAGACTAAAAATGCAAACTACAGAGTGAGAAGTGATGTTTTAATTCAATAACTGACAAACATCTTGTATCCAGTATATATAAATATTTCAAAATGAAAAACACGGTCCTTAAGAAAAATGGAGAAGAGATTTCAATGGGCCCTTCAAAAAAAAAAAGAAAAGAAATCCAAATGGGTAATAAATACATGAAAAGATGCTCAAAGAAATGCAAATAATAACCACTTTCAATAAAAAACCTTCCTAAATGGCTAAAAACAAAAAGACTATCAACGTCAAATTTTGGCAATGACATGGAGCAACAGGAATGTGCTCTTCTGGCAGGTAGAAGTGTATGTACGTTGGCACAATTATTTTGAAAAACTGAAGTTTCAGCTATTAGTTTAAAAATCATTAAAATAGAAAATAACATTTTGAAATAGTAGGAAACGTAAGAGACATAAGTTCAGTTCCTGAGTCAGGAAGATCCATCCCCTGGAGGAGGAAATGGCAAATCACTTCAGTATGATTGTCTGGAGAATTCCATGGACAGAAGAGTCTGGCAGGCTACAGTCCATGGGGTCACAGTCAGACATGACTGAAGAGACTTAGCACACATGCCGTTAAGCACAGGTATACATCCCAAGACCCCCAGTGGATGTCTGAAACCATAGAGAGTACCAGATTCTATGTATACTATGCAGTGTTTTCTTCTACACCTTCAGACTGGTAGCATATACAGTGAGAATAGGCTGGACAAAGGGATGATTCACACTCCGGCAGGATGCAGCAGGACTGCACAAGATTTCATCATGCTACTCAGGATGGTGTGCAATTTAAAACATATGAATTGTTTATTTTTGGAATTTTCCATTTAATATTTTTGGACCACAGTTGACTGGGTAAATGAAACCGCAGAAAACAAAACCAAGGATAAGGAGGGACTACTGTATTGTATCTTCAAGATGTTAGAAGAAGAGATGTGTCATTTGGTTTTGGTATTCAGTATAATGTGAAATATGAGAGTCATTGTATTGCAAATCATGTGGTTACATTTTAATGGTACATTCTGTGTATTAGACCAGAAAGCTGAGATCCTGCCTTTTTCACATATTTTGTTCAATTTCTATTTCTTGAGAACACTCAGAGCAAGCCTAATGTCTCTATTACAACACAATCCTTCAGAAATTAGCAATGTCCCTGGATTGTTCTTTGCCCTGAATGGCTCTTTCGCTTATTTTTCTTTTTCCTTCACCAATCTGATCACTACCCTATGAATGCATTTTGACTTGGTTCACGTCTCTTGAATTGCTGGGGTCCAGAATTGAACACAGTTTCCCTGGTGGCTCAAAAGTAAGAATCTGCCTGCAGTGCAGGAGCTGTAGAAGACACAGCTTCTATCTCTGGGTTGGGAAGATGCCCTGGAGGAGGGCATGTATTACATGCAATATCGACTCCAGTATTCTTGCCTGGAGAATCCCATGGACAGAGAAGCCTAGCAGGCTACAGTACATGAGGTCACACAGAGTCAGACATGACCGAAGTGGCTTAGCATGCGCATATGCTGAATCAAACACTTCATTTTGTCTCTATTTTGACAAAGCAGATTCAAGTGATACAGAGATTTCTCTTTTATTAGATACTAGAGTCCCTTGGACTGCAAGGAGATCAAACTAGTCAATCCTAAAGGAAATCAGTCCTGAATATCCATTGGAAGGATTGATGCTGAAGCTGAAGCTCCAATACTTTGGCCACCTGATGTGAAGAACTGACTCATTGGAAAAGACCCTGATGCTGGGAAAGATTGAAGGCAGGAGGAGAAGGGGATGACAGGGGATGAGATGGTTGAACGGCATCACTGACTCGATGGATATGAGTCTGAGTAAGCTCCAGGAGTTGGTGATGGACAGAGAGGCCTGGTGTGTTGCAGTCCATGGGGTTGCAAAGAGTCAGACATGACTGAGCAACTGAATTGAACTGATATTTCCCATTGACTTTCTGATACTCACTTAAAACTTTCATACTTTTGAATATACACTGCTTCCTATGAACTAAAACTTTTAAGCCTTTCCCATACGTATTATTACAAAGCTACTCTCTCTGGCGCATTTTAAACTGTTTCCAGTCATTTATATTTATCAAATCACAAATGCATTTGTTAAACAGCACAATACTCCAATCTTCCTTCTATTTTTGCGATAGAAAATATTCATCAGCTGACAAAACAACATAGTACAATCTCTGTTTGCTTGCAGATGAGGTGAGGGGAGGGGAGTTTGTTGTATTTGTGTATAGATGTGGATATAAATAGATAGAGATAGGCATAGACAAAGACATTGATATATATTACTACAAAGATAGTAACTTGCCATACAGGCAAGTTTTAACTACAGTCGTTCTAAGTTGGTAGGATTATGGGTGATTTATATTTTCTAATGTTTGATTTTGAACTTCTTTTATAATGTGTATCTAGTAAGATCAAATACTCAAAATTAATGACACCTTGTATGCTTAAAGGGAGAGAAAGCAAGTCACACTGGAATAGGTTAGCCTCAGACAGGATTTGTGTTACAAATGTTTGAGATGAATCTTAAAAATGAATAGAAAGTTTATTTGCTCACTTGCCTGCTGTTTACCACCTACTATGCAGTCTGGTTCTTGGGGTTGGGGACCCCTACATTATAAGACTCTTGAGCAAGATGATTGTATCTGCATAGAAAAATGTCAAGGAAATGAATAGAGTAGATTTAAGTGTTATTTCCCAAACTAGAACTCTAGTATTTACTAATGAATATCCTTGAATATTCATTAGTATTAATGTTATCATTAATATTTATATAATTGGTGAACCAGAGGGATTATTTATCAAATAAACTTCAGAAATGCCATATTTTGCATCATACTTTTGATATTTGAAATGCACACAAATATATTAAAGTCCAGAGAGCCTTTCCATAAAGAAACATGTTAACTTTTCTTAATACATCATTTTCCAAACTGGTTTGATCCTCTGAAAAGCCTGTAAACATGCTTGCAAACCATGCACTCAATTTGGGAAAACAGCATTAGAGAATACTGAAGCGGAAAAACAGCAAAGCACAGTATTTGGTTACCTAAGGAGGAAGAGAGATGAGGAGAATTAAAAGATGTTGCTCTATTTGCAGTCCCCTGACCAGGAAACGGTGCTATATGATCACCAGGTTTGAGATTCAGTTAGATGGAAATTATCGTGCAAGCTTCCGTTATTTAGGTGTCAGGTGTCAGCATACCAACGTTTGAAGATATTCATGTAGTAAGTCTATATACGTGCAAAAGACATGTCAAAGTCTGCAGAAGAAATTCTAATAAGCTATTCACAGAACTTTGCTACTAATCAAAATGCATTGCC
This sequence comes from Nanger dama, assembly GCA_917880005.1. Lineage (NCBI taxonomy): Eukaryota > Metazoa > Chordata > Mammalia > Artiodactyla > Bovidae > Nanger > Nanger dama. Next base: position 5,346,594 of record CAKJTW010000040.1, read on the forward strand.
TCACAGTGTTTCAGCACAACTGCTAAAGAAGTTACAGTAAACGGGTCTTGTAAGTATGGAAGCTGAAATTATTTCCATGGGATATTCTTTTTCTAGATACCATAACTAAGGGACTTGGAGCCTCCTTCCCACTGGCATGTGAGATTCTGGAAAATACCTTTAATGTGTATTGCCATTTCCTCGAGTTTTCTGGTATTTAAGAGTTTTATTGGTGTGTCTGTGCTGAGATAAAACTCTAGAAAGTAAAACAAGCTGTGAACGGCTAGGGGCTGAAATCACAGGGCCTGAAGCAAATTCTCAGAAAGAATATTAACATCTAAGAACTGTCAGTGCATTTCCCACCTGGGAGAAGCAGGGGATTTACCAGCTTCTGGCATGCCCAGTCAGACTGAGCTCTGAAAAGGTGTAAGTCTACTTCCCTTCTAAAAGAAGAAAGTGAGAAGGCAAGGACAGTTTGTTCCTTCCATTCCAGGTATTTTGCTGACCTGATTTGTGAGCTGAAACAATTGCAGGAGTTCACCTTCCTTAGTCCCGCATCTGCAGAAGGAAAAGACCGGTAATAGCAATGTGTCTTGGCTATCCACTCCTCAGGTTTGCCAAGAATTACCAGAGCACTGTCAGTATGGCAGCTGGAAGAGGCTTTGGGGTTAGAAAAATGTTTAAATCCCACAACTCCTTTACCAAATTAAAAAATATGAAAGAAAAAAAAAAAAAGAATGAAGTTCTGCCATTTGAGGCAACATGGATGGATTTGGAGGGCATTATGCTAAGTGAAGTAAGCCAGATAGAGAAAGGCAAAGTGTGATATTACATGTGACACCTAAAAAACTAGTGAATATAACAAAAAGAAGCTGAATCACAGATATAGAGAACAAACTATTCGTTACCAGTTGTTGTCTAGTCAGTAAGTGATGTCTGACCCTTTTACATAATCCTGTGGACTGTAACCAGCCAGGCTCCTCTGTCCACGGGATTTCCCAGATAAGAATACTGGAGTGGGTAACGATTTCTTCTCCAGGGGATCTTCCCAACCTGGGGACTGAACCCATGTTCCCTGCATTGCAAGTAGATTCTTTACTGTGGAGCCACCAGGGAACCCCTTGGTTACCAGTGGGAAGCATCTATCTTGAAACTGAAAGTCGCTCAGTTGAGTCCAACTCTTTGCGACCCCATGGACTATATAGTCCATGAAATTCTCTAGGCCAGAATACTGGAATGGGTAGCCTTTCCCTTCTCCAGGGGATCTTCCCAATGCAGCAACTGAACCCAGGTCTCCAGCATTGCAGGCGGATTCTTTACCAGCTGAGTCACAAGAACCACTAAGCATCCAAGCAGGAAAGCAAAGTAGAACCTGATCACAGATCCCACCTGAAGCCACCTACTTCCCTGGTAACAAGTTGGAACAAAATTGAAGAAATCACTTCCATTCAAACATATTTAGAGTCCCTTGGCCCTGAAGTGAGCTTGTAACTGACTGCTGCCTGGCCAAGACATCCTCTCTCTGCACTAGAGTAGGGGGAATACCTGCTTTAATAAAATACAGAGGCACCATCCTTCCGCTTCTGCACTACTTTCCATCCTCCTAAAAAACACTGACTTTTCCAAACATATTTTTCTATGTACAACACTGCCCAACTTGCAAATGGAAAATAATATTAGACAGTACATTTCAGCTAGTAGGGAAAAGGCAAATATTTATGTTTTAGGTTCATTTCCTGGAAAGTAGACTGAGACAAAGTTTTGCATGTGAAATGTTTATTTAAGAGTGCCCTTGGGATCAATATTTGGGGAAGAAGGGAATGGAAGTAAAAATGGACAAAACAGAAAGTCAGATTTTAATGACAGCCCAAACAACCCCTGGTCAATGCCATGGGGAACTCTGGAGATAGAATGGACCTTCTGAGTTGTCCTGAATTTAACCAAGATCATCAGACTTTTACATTCCATTAGACATGGGTCATTTTGGAAACAGTACGATCTTGGGCAAGACAGCTGTCTATAACTGAAAGGAATCTCTGGAGTGGTTGACACTGAAGGATGTCTGTCTGCTGAGAGCACTCTCAACAAATCCATCATTATGGGGGATCAGGACTGTGCATGACAACATCCCCTACAAACTTGATGGTGTTTAAATTTGGGATGAGCTAGCCACTCCAGTGTTCTTGCCTGGAGAATCTCAGGTACGGGGGAGCCTGGTGGGCTGCCATCTCTGGGGTCGCACAGAGTCGGACACGACTGAAGCGACTTAGCAGCAGCAGCAGCAGCCCTTTTAAGTTCACTTAAACTTACTATGGGATCACTGCCAGCTCTGGCCACCGTGTCCTCTTGACAGAATTGACCGTACTAAAGTTTCTGAGAGTCTCCCTGGTTAGCTCGGTGGTAAAGAATCTGCCTGCCAATGCAAGAGACCAAGAGATGTGGGAGACATGGGTTGGATCCCTGGATCAGGAATATCCCCTAGAGAAGGAGATGGCAACCCATTCCAGTATTCTTGCCTGGGAAATCCCACGGACAGAGAAGCCTGGCAAGCTACAGTCCATGGGATCACTAACACAACTTAGCAGCTAAACTACAATAAAATTCTCTGAAGTACCTATTGAAGTCTGTTGAGCTGGAAACAACTTTTATGCATCTGAAAGCATATTTTAATGCATCCTTCAGGGTTCTTGGTGCTTCCTTGAAGAACACTGAAGGAGTACATTGAATTTAAGCTGGACATATCAAACAGTTCTCCATAATCCCATGAGTAATGAGCCGCACAAAGGACTGGACACCACCATTTATAAAAGTGATTGTAAAATAGCAGACTCAGCTCAGAAATCTAAACTAAGAAATATTACTAATCTTGATCAAAATATACAATTAGTCAAAAATAATTCTCATAAACTAAATAAAGTTAATGCTATTTCGGCAGTTTGCTTTACTTCGTAAACTTTCAAGAGTCAGGATGATACTGTGCAGCTGTTCCATAGCGTTTATAAGAACAAGGTCTCCTTAGCTATGTTCACATCTCAATTATGAAGAAACAAAGCACATGGTCACAAAAAGTATTAATCACATTATTTATGGGAACTCCTACTTAACCTTATAACTTGAGACATTTAATAGTAAAGCCATTCTAGTCATCTGAAGTCAGAGTCTGGTTCTGCTCCTTTTGATGGTTAAGAAGGAATAATCCAAGACCAGTGTAGCAAGGTGAGAATGTTTCTGGGGTGAGAATTGGTACAAGTTCCTAATATACTTCCAACTGAGGGACCTTGGGCAATTCTGCTTTATTTCCTTCATCTGTAAAGGGAGAGGATTAAAAATTTAAGTAGTCTCTAAGAGTCTTTCTGATCTAAAAGTCTATGATTCTCTTCATCTTTCAGATTAGCTAGTAGCTGAGTGCTCAGAAGCAGATTCAGATTCAGTAACACAAGAAAATGACTGCAATTATTATGTACGTTGACTGATAGCAACTGTTACTCTGATAATCATGTCACGATATACACACAGTGTATCAAATCATTATGCTGTACACCTGAAGCTAATACAATGTTACATGTCAACTATACCTCCATTTTAAAAGATACAATAAGAGTAACTGAAAGATTTCCCTTTAGAGAGGTGAATTATAAAAGTTTCATATGTGAAACATTCCAGGTATGATATCTACCCACTGATCATTCATCAGGAGTAAAGACATTTGCTTTCATTACCAAAGATGGTTAATAAGATACCCTGAAGTTGAGAGACTGTCCTGTGAGTTGAATATCATAATTCTGCATTAGCTCTAGTTTTTATCAAAATTGAGACAGTTAATGAACCTTTTTTTTTCCCTATTACAATAATCTCATTTCAAAGTGTTAATACTGCTGTAATATCTCTCTTACAAATGATGACCCAGAAAATGGAATCACCCAAGTCAGGGTTATTCAGGTGCTTCATTTAAGAATATCTTTAAAATGCCTTTTTCATTTTTAGTTTACTAATGCCTCCGTTTCAGAGTTAGATCTAACAAGTTTTAGTTTTCTCCTCTGTAAAACGGGGGTGATAATAGCATTGACCTCATCGGTGGTGGTTGTGAGAGTTAAATGAAATCATGAATGTACATTTGATAACCCAGTACTGTGCAGACAGTAGGGAGGGACACAATGAGTATTGTCACTGCTGTTGATATCATTCTTGAGGTCTGGGCTGCAAGAAACCCTTGGGACTAGTTATAGTTTTCAAATCATTCAGGATATCAGAAGTGATGACGGTAGTGGAGATTGCCTAGAGAAAGAATATAGAGTGGGGAAAAAAAGCCAAAAGAGAAAATGCCAACGATTCAGAAGGAAAAAAAAAAGAAAAACAATATATAATGGGTTAATCAGAGAATGAGAAAAACGCCAGGAAAGTTTGGCATGAAAGAGGACAAGAGATCTGTTTCTTTCCTATTCATTGATTACCTTAAAATAAATCTGTGCTTTGGCAACTGGACCTTAAATGACTGGGAGGCAATGTCACCATGAAAAAGTAAAAGTACTTATTGAGTTCTCTAGAAATTATGTACTTTGGCTTAACAACATTCTTACAATTTAGAATCCAGGAAATCAATGTTCTTTCCTCAGTATTATATCAGAGAATAGTTTCCTTGGTCCGTGGTTGATCTGAAAAAGACCGTGATGAAACAACACACTGACGGAAGAGGGGAATGGTGTAAAAGAATTTTCCAACAAGCATTGCATAGCCCTCCATCAACCCCAAGGTATTATGTGTACCAAGAATCTGCTGCAGGAAACTAAATGACTCTGAGTATATGTCATTCTTTACGGCTGAACTAACAGCAAAAAGCAGCAGCCTGCTGACAAATTTCATATCCAATTCAAAGCACTGTATTTTCATTCCTAACTACACTCCATTAGCTCTGACATTTCAAGAGTCGATGGAAAACCAGAAATTACACATTTCATTTATGGTATTGTCTGCTTTTTCTTCAGGAAAATTAATGACTGTTCAAAAAGCTTTCATGAGAAATTCATCTTCAAGGGCTGCTCCTCTACCAAGTGACCACACCCTTTGTAGCCACATACAGAGATGATCCAGCAATCAAAAATGAACACACATACACACAATGACTCCTCACGGTGCTTGTTTCCAGCTGGTAAACAAAATAATCAAGTCTCAATTTAATTAGATTTTAAAATGGCACTTGGGCTATGTTATGGCATTTTCTACAAATAAATAAGCACTCATAATTTTACAAATAGTGGATATGAGAAGAGAAAAACTAGAGTGGTTCCAATTATCTTACCAGATTAAAAGTGCTGAATCAGAGTTCTAAAGTTGCCCAGCCACCTATTCCCCATGAATAATTCGGAGGACTATGGCTGTATATTGTTCTGATCCAACTATGGTTCAAAATTTAGAGTTTCTCGGCAGGACTTCTAGGGACTATTCTCTTCACTATTTCTGGAATTTGCATCCTTGAGTATACAAATTCCAGAAAGAATGTAAGCAATGAAATAACAGATTTGCCTCCATTCATGAAAACTTCCAGTTTCATTAGAGAGAATACATCAAAAAATATAGTCTGTGTGAGCTAGGACAGAAAAATCATGCTCTATTGATATTCATTGCACTAATTTACAGAATTCATCATTAATAGGAATACAGTCTAATGATACTATAGCCAGTGGAAAAGAATCTCTTTTCTGAGCTGGCTTGTCATTCAGAGAGGTATTGTAAGAGTAACAGCTGCTTTAGACTACACCTTGAAGTCATAGTGACCAGAAATGCTAACTTTGATTTGGAAGTTGCAAATATTATTTCTCTAGGTTCTTATTACCTTGGTCAGAGGTAGTTTTACCACTGGAATCAGCTTTATCCATTACAGTCCCACATAAAACCCAAGAAAAGAATGGTGGGTAAAGAAAAATTATGAGTATCATAATTATGAGAACAATCATGAGTATCAAATACCATACGTAAGCAGTCAGCAAGCATATCAGTTCAGTTCAGTTCAGTCACTCAGTCGTGTCCGACTTTGCGACCCCATGAATCGCAGCACGCCAGGCCTCCCTGTCCATCACCGTCTCCCAGAGTTCACTCAGACTCACGTCCATCAAGTCCAGCCATCTCATCCTCAGTCATCCCCTTCTCCTCCTGCCCCCAATCCCTCCCAGCATCAGAGTCTTTTCTAATGAGTCAACTCTTTGCGTGAGGTGGCCAAAATACTGGAGTTTCAGCTTTAGCATCATTCCTTCCAAAGAAATACCAGGGTTGATCTCCTTCAGCAAGCATATAAATTACACCATAACCAATAGAGCTTAAAAACCATTATCATCATCCTCTGGATGGTAGACAGCAAAGTAGGAATTTATCTCCGGAGTTAACAACTGTTCATCTGGGCATATCCAGTGCACATCACTCTTCACTTAGGAAACATTCTGGGAAGCAGTAAATGAATTCAAGGAGGAGAGAAAATGAGGGAAAATGAGGAGGGGGAGAAATATATTTTGAAATATATTTTGCTTAACCTTTATATAGTCAACAAATGTGACAGCCTGCTACAGATAAGGTGCTGAAGGCAGTGCTTAGAGCATGGTCTCTGCCTTCCAAAAGACAGAGTGTTGTTAGATTCATTCAATCTACATTTTACATGGCCTCTTATTTCACTAGCAGCAAGCTGTTGTTCCCATACAGCTTCCTGGAACTACAATTTGAGGACCAATTTATTCCTTTTAGTACATTTCTGTTCTCTCCCTTTGAATTCTCAGCAATAATAATCTGGTCAGCGGGAAGGCCAGGACCAAATATTAATGAGATAATTATGAACACCAGGCAACCAGGGACTTCTGGCAAGGGCCAGGCAAGATGGAAAACAAGAGAACATGGATAAAAGTCCAAAATAACAAGGATAATAAGTCCAAAAATGACTTAGGCTCCCTGATATCCTCATTGAAGAAGCAAAATCTAACAATAAACATCAAAAAGACTAGCATATACCAGTGAGGTGGAGAGAAAAGTGAAGAGAAGTACCTGTAGCACAGGGACCTAGTTTATGGAGCTTTTTGCACATCCTCATGTAAATACATCTCCCCAAACTAAAGCATATTTTCTAAAATATTTTACTCTTTGGGTCATCCCAGTACACCAGCCCCAAGCATCCTGTATCCTGTATCGAACCTAGACTGGTGATTTGTTTCCTACATGAACTCATGTACACCCGTGGTGGATTCACGTCAGTGTATGGCAAAACCAATACAGTTTTGTAAAGTAAAAAAAAAAAGACATTGTTGATATACTTACCATAAAACATGTGATCTGCAACACTACATAATCCAGAAAGATGAATAAACTATTATAAATAAAAATAAAATAAAATATTTTATTCTTACATGTAGCAAAGTCTTTCTTTGCATGTAGGAAAGTTGCAAAATTAAGTCATGCTACAGTTTAGAGCGTACATAGAAAATTTAATTTCTTAATTTTTCTTTATATAATGCCTTTGTCCTGAGGTGCATACACTGGCTGGCAGAAAAAGAGACAAAATGCCTGAGCTAATTTAATGCTTAACTAAATCCAATAATTTACATAACTTTCCCTAAAATAACAAGTGTATGCTGGTGAAAGAAGTGTGTGACTTTTTAAAAATTTTATTTATTTAACCGGATGCTAATTCCTTTATAATATTGTGGTGGTTTTCACCATACATTGACATGAATCAGCCACAGGTGTACAGATGTCCTGCCATCCTTAACCAAAAAAAAAAAAAAAAGTGTAGCCTACACTTCTTTTGGGGTGAGTCCTCAGAGCTGTTCTGGCGCCCACTGGTACCCAACATGACACACTTACCCTCTTTAGTCAGCAGGCACCTGGCTATTCAAGGTGTACTTTTTGCCTAGAGGCATTGCTCCCACACAGCATTTGAAACATCCTCTCTTTCTGACTCAACTCATAGCTTTACAAACCCAAATAGATCTCTTCCTTATTCCTCATGACCCTAAACCCTAGCAGGTCACCTCCTCCAACTTTGACTATGGCATTGCCTCATCCCACTATCTTCACTCTGTGTGCTTTTTCAGTTCATCCTTTGACAAAAGTTTTACTGAGAACTCTCCATACTGTTAGTCAAAAACATTTTTTAAAAATACATAACAGAGCAGACAGTATCTGGCCCTCTAGACATCAGTACAACAGGAGTCCCTTCTCATACTGGTAAGCACAAAGCAAAACCGTGAGACAAAGCAAAACCTAGAAACTTAGCTTTGGTGTTTAATCTTTTTGGTGATGGACAGGATCTCCAGTCTCCCTTCAAATAAACTAAAGTAATTCAGAGGAGAATTAAAACAAAGGTGTAAGGTAGGGAAAGGGCAGAGTAACTTTTTTAAAATAATTGCTTTTGTGACATCCCCCACCCCCACCCCCCCCACCCCGCAAAAAATGGAGTTGGGAAATAAATACAGGTTTGGGCTAGGCAGTGTCTCTGACTGTAAGTCTCCCTCTGTGTTCTTCTTCTCGTTTGCCCAGTGTCCTTAGTGCTGACCGGAAGTATTGCTCTAAAAGGTCGCAGGGCAGGAATACACACAAGGGAGCATGCTTGTGCTTCATCCCCACTCCCTCACAGACCAGCTCACCGGCAGGCTGACCACCCCCTACAGCCCGCTTCCATTTCAAGTAGGAGACCAAATTCCTGAGGTAGGCTTGGCTCCACCGTGGGCATTGCCTCAGTGCCAGGCCCACTGAGGTTTCCTGAAAACTAGGACCACCACATGGCCCCTGAAATTCACCCAGCTTTCACCCTTATAAGAACTCCTGATCCTATTCTACTAGCAATCCTTGAATCCAACTTATTAATGAGGGCTTTCTAGAGTTTTCAAGCTATATAAATATTTTGGTGTGATCCTTTTTTTCCCTTCCAAAGCAACATCAAATCTCCAGCTCCAGCTGCTGGGAAACAGTGCTTTTCCCTATCATTGGAATCAATGAGTCAAGGCATATGTCTTTAATGGAGGTTTTGGCAAGGGTGATATTAGAGTTATTATTAGATAGAAGTAAACTGAATAGTTTGTTTTCTGTGCTGCACATACAAATCAATGGTTTAAATCAAACACTGCAGTTTATAATGTGATAGAAATATTTACATGGAGAAAAAAGCACTAATCAAAGTACAGCATTAAGATAATGCAAGTTTTGCAAATTCCGGAAGCCAACATATTTTACAGATCACTAGAAAAGAAAGAACAAAAAACCCCAAAGAAAGTATATCAGTTCTGTTAGAAAATGGGCTTTACCCTCAAAGAGGTTCACGTAGCATTTTCTGGTTGCCAGGGAGAGGAGACTCCCTTTAGTTATCCAAGTAATAGAGTGATAGTGAGAAGGCACAGTAGGAATACAACTACACAGAAATTCAAGAGAAGTCTAACAACCAGAATGGGATCCACAGTAGAGCCAGGCTGCAGAACCTCCACCGGCAGCCTGGACACCAGGTCTACAAAAGCAGTAAAAACACAATGAATGGTTTATTGGTATTACATCTCAATGCATGATGAAACAATATTATCTGTTTCCAGATTTTGTGGCTACTCTGAAGTAACATGTCACTAATATTTTTGTTTTCCCTTTTCTATCCCATCACTGATTTCTTGATTTTTTTTTCCCACCTTCACACATTTTCTTATGTCTCTCCTTTAATAGTCTATTCTTCTTAACTCTAGCTTACTTCTCTCTGCATTTCCTAATTTGGTCCAAACAAGACAAAGTCAGATTGCCCTATTCATTTTTTTTTTACATCAGACCTCAAAATAGGTCACTGGCCAGTCTCTGAATTTGGGAAGGGAAGACTGCAGTCCCCTGGTACTCTAGACCCACCTTGTTAGCTATGAGCAAAGAAGTAAGGACCAAGGGCATGGCACCAAGGTTGGTAGACTGAATGTACAGCCCTATAATTCACTTACATGATGAGAAAGTAACAAGAGTTCCACCACCTTACCCCTTCCAGAAAAATTATTTCTTATTCAAAGTTTTAGGTAGATTTCCCTGGTACCATGGATTTCCAGAATATACACATGTAAGATAATCAAAATAATAATTGAAAAATATAGTAATAATAATCACTGACTCCAGGCATATGTCTCTGATGAGAATAAGCTGCTACCTTTAAAAAAAGTACCATATGCATTCCAAAGATATGCAAATTAATTTCTGTTTCTTAGGTGTTGTTCTTTATCCTCATCACCCTCCCTCTGAATGCAACACTTTCCAGCTGCAACTGATCACTTTTATGGGCATTATTGCTCAAATCCTAATGCAGTCATTGCAACTAATTTCATCTACATGTCTTGCATCTTGAAAGTTTTAAGTACTTTTGAAACAAAATAGTCTTGTTTCAAAATACTAAAGAGATTAAAGCTATATGTACCTAAAAAACATAAATTAATACAACGAATATATTATAACTGAACTTCAGTTCAGTTCAGTCGCTCAGTTGTGTCTGACTCTTTGCTACCCGATGAATCGCAGCACGCCAGGCCTCCCTGTCCATCACCAACTCCTGGAGTTCACTCAGACTCACGTTCATCAAGTCAGTGATGCCATCCAGCCATCTCATCCTCGGTCGTCCCCTTCTCCTCCTGCCCCCAATCCCTCCCAGCATCAGAGTCTTTTCCAATGAGTCAACTCTTCGCATGAAGTGGTCAAAGTACTAGAGTTTCAGCTTTAGCATCATTCCTTCCAAAGAAATCCCAGGGCTGATCTCCTTCAGAATGGACTGGTTGGATCTCCTTGCAGTCCAAGGGACTCTCAAGAGTCTTCTCCAACAACACAGTTCAAAAGCATCAATTCTTCGGCGCTCAGCCTTCTTCACAGTCCAACTCTCACATCCATACGTGACCACAGGAAAAACCATAGCCTTGACTAGATGGACTTTAGTCGGCAAAGTAATGTCTCTGCTTTTGAATATGCTATCTAGGTTGGTCATAACTTTTCTTCCAAGGAGTAAGCGTCTTTTAATTTCATGGCTGCAGTCACCATCTGAAGTGATTTTGGAGCCACCCAAAATAAAGTCTGACACTGTTTCCACTGTTTCCCCATCTATTTCCCATGAAGTGATGGGACTGGATGCCATGATCTTTATTTTCTTAATCTTTATAGATGATGTTAAAGATAGTAATAACCTTTTTCCACAAAGTAGAAATGAAATAGTTTAGAAGCAGGTCTCCTAATTTAAAATGAGTTTTTAAAGAAAAGCAAAAGTACAACGAAAACATTGCAGAGACTCTAACAGAAAAAAAAAAAAGTATTTCATTATACTTAGCTTGGATAGATAGATAAATCTATGCACACATTTATTCCTAAAAGTAGTTTTTGTTATCCAAACCTTTATGTTTACTGTCTGGTATTTTCAGATAAAGAGTCTTAGAAAAGGGACAGGATTCCTTTCTTCTAAGAAGGTAAGATTCTTAAAAACAGCCATGAAACTCCTCATAACCCAGGGCCCCTCCCCGTATCCTCAAACAAAGGTTGGATACCCTATGCCATCTTGTAGCTGAGTTTGCAGGAAACAGTCTTTGCTCTTGATTTCCTCTCTCATTTCACTTGACAACAGAGTACTTAGATTTCCAAACTCATCTTCCTTCTCTAAACAGGAAGAACAGAAGGCAGAAACCCCACAGAATGTTATGTTTGACTCATTTTCAACTTTATGTAAATAATTTAGCACTTGATAAAGACAAAGGCATGATTTTGCTACTGATGAGGAATATTTACATTTGTTTTCCTCCCTCGTACAGTGAAGCACCCAAATGAGAGACTCATTGCTCTGTACAACGCTGCCACCTTTCTCCCAGGGCTGGCTGTCATTAATTAAAATCGCAGAAAGGAGCTGATTCACTGAACTGAATCACTCTCATAATGGCCAAAGTTCTAGAAACGCCCTGGGGCCTAGGAACTGGATTTTTCTGCTTCTACTTTGGACAGCTCTGAAGCCAACTCAGTTGGTAAAGATAACTGAAACTCTTTAGTCTCTTTAAACTAAAAAGCAACATGTGCATGCTCAGTTGCTTCAGTCATGTCCAACTCTTTGCAACCCCATGGACTGTAGCTTGCCAGGCTCCTCTGTCCATGGGATTCTCCAGGCAAGAACACTGGAGTGGGTTACCATGCCCTTCTCCAGGAAATCTTCCCCCACCCAGGGATCGAACCCGAGTCTCCTGCATCTTCTGCATGGCAGGCAGATTCTTTACCACTGAGCCACCAGGGAAGTCCTTAGAAAGCAAGATACCTACTGAACTTATTTGAACCATGATTCTGAAGCTAACTGAGAAACAACAATAGCTCAGTGTTAAGGAATTAATGTTTGCATTACACCACAATTTCCCCAGAAAAAAAAAAAAAAAAATTCATGCGTTGGGAGTCCTAATCCCTTCAGGAGGTAACTAGGTGGGTGCGGTCATGACAGTGGCGCCTTCATGATGAGACTGGGGCCCATATAGGAGAGACCCTAGAGTTCTCTCATCTTCAGTGCTATCACAAAGAGGCCAAGCGAGCACACAGAGAGACAGTGGCCATCTGCAAGCCAGGAAGAGGATTCACACCAAGAACGGACCCTTCTAGCACCTTGATCCTCAACTTCCCAGCACCCACATTTGTGAGAAATCAACACTGGTGGTATTTTGTTACTGTAGCCCAAGTTGACTAAGACATGCAGGTAAGACAATTATGATTAGACTAGTTACAAAACTGACAGGAATAGCATTCTAACCCTCCACCTAAAAATCTACCTGAGAAAGTCAGCTTCCTTCTGAGAGCACATTCCTGGCCTATGTATCCTTTTCACCCCATCCCCAACTCTAAGAGCTTAAATTTCATTGCTAAAGAGAATGCTGTCTCCTTTCAAGTCAAATGACAAGGTCTGACCCTATTAATTTAACCCTAAAGCTTGGGCTCCAAAATCACTGCAGATGGTGACTGCAGCCATGAAATTAAAAGACGCTTACTCCTTGGAAGAAAAGTTATGACCAACCTAGATAGTATATTCAAAAGCAGAGACAGTACTTTGCCAACTAAGGTCCGTCTAGTCAAGGCTATGGCTTTTCCTCTGGTCATGTATAGGTGTGAGAATTGGACTGTGAAGAAGGCTGAGCACCGAAGAATTGATGCTTTTGAACTGTGTTGTTGGAGAAGACTCTTGAGAGTCCCTTGGACTGCAAGGGATGCTAAACCTGAAACTCCAGTACTTTGGCCACCTCATGAAAAGAGTTGACTCACTGGAAAAGACTGATGCTGGGAGGGATTGGAGGCAGGAGGAGAAGGGGACGACAGAGGATGAGACGGCTGGATGGCATCACGGACTCGATGGGCAGGAGTCTGAATGAACTCTGGGAGATGGTGATGAACAGGGAGGCCTGGCATGCTGTGATTCATGGGGTCGCAAAGAGTCGGACACAACGGAGCGACTGAACTGAACTGAACCGAAAGTGTGTTAGCCAGTTTCTATATATCTGCCACTCCTCCACCCCTTCATCCCCACAGCTGAATAAGCAAGAGACAGGAAACTCTTCATAAGTGAAAAAGTGTGCATACAAACAGTATTAGTAGCAATTTTTTAATTAATTAATTTTAATTAGAGGCTAATTACTTTACAATATTGTGGTGGTTTTTGCCATACATCGACATGAATCAGCCATAGGTGTACATGTGTCCCCATCCCACCCCCTCTTGCCTCCTTCCCCACCCCATCCCTCTGGGTTGTCCCAGAACACTGGCTTTGAGTGCCCTGCTTCATGCATTGAACTTGCACTGGTCATCTATTTTGCATATGGTAATATACATGTTTCGGTGCTATTTTCTCAAATCATCCCACCCTCGTTTTCTCCCAGAGTCCAAAAGTCTGTTCTTTACATCCATGTCTCTTTTGCTGCCTTGCATATAGGGTCATTGTTAGCATCTTTCTAAATTCCATATATATGCATTAATACACTGTATTGGTGTTTCTCTTTCTGACTTACTTCAATCTGTATAATAGGCTCCAGTTTCATCCATCTCATTAGAACAGACTTTTATAGCTGAGCATTATTCCATTGTGTATATGTACCACAATTTCCTTATCCACTTGTTGGCTGATGGACATCTGGGCTGCTTGGATGTCCTAGCTATTGTAAACAGTGCTGCAGTGAACATTGGGGTACATGTGTCTCTTTCTCATATTAGCAATTTTAATAGTAGAATTGTGGATAACTTAGTTTTTAATTCATTGGATTTTTTTCCTTTATTTTTTACCTAACAACATTTCTATATAATTTTGTCAACATCAGGAGAAACCCCACACTTTTAAATGAGTGGCCTTCAACCTCAAACAGACTTCAGAAAAATGCAAGAACTTCTACTTATAGATGATGGACACACACTATGTCTCATCTCCCTCAGCTTTGATCATCTCAGGTTTACGAAAATTATAGAAAATCATCTTTTCCTCTTCAATTCATAACTACATTTAAAATTAAGAAAAGGAACCTCAGTGGATCAGAAACCATTGGGAATCTCTGGGAGATGGGTAAGCAAAAAGAAGCCATCAAGTCTAAGGAGTAAAGTCAAGCTAGTAAGAAAAATAATAAATATCACAGGAAAATGGAGTTGAAATTAAAATCTAAACTTTTAAATAAAATTAATAGTAGAAATTAAAAGATGCTTACTCCTTGGAAGAAAAGTTATGACCAACCTAGATAGCCTATTCAAAAGCAGAGACCCGTCTAGTCAAGGCTATGGTTTTTCCTGTAGTCACGTATGGATGTGAGAGTTGGACTGTGAAGAAATCTGAGCACTGAAGAATTGATGTTTTTGAACTGTGGTGTTGGAGAAGACTCTTAAGAGTCCCTTGAACTGCAAGGAGATCAGCCCTGGGATTTCTTTGGAAGGAATGATGCTAAAGCTGAAACTCCAGTACTTTGGCCACCTCATGCGAAGAGTTGACTCATTGGAAAAGACTCTGATGTTGGGAGGGATTGGGGGCAGGAGGGGAAGGGGACAACAGAGGATGAGATGACTGGATGGCATCACTGATTCGATGGACGTGAGTCTGAGAGAACTCCCAGAGATGGTGATAGACAGGGAGGCCTGGGGCGCAGCGATTCATGGGGTCGCAAAGAGTCAGACACAATTTAGCGACTGAACTGAACTGAATAGTAGAAAAGACACAAGTGAAGACTGAACTGATAAATTTTCTATGCTGCTGCTGCTGCTGCTAAGTCGCTTCAGTCGTGTCCGACTCTGTGCGACCCCACAGACGGCACTGGGCTCCGCCATCCCTGGGATTCTCCAGGCAAGAACACTGGAGTGGGTTGCCATTTCCTTCTCCAATGCATGAAAGTGAAAAGTGAAAGTGAAGTCGCTCAGTCGCGTCTGACTCAGCGATCCCGTGGACTGCAGCCTACCAGGCTCCTCCGTCCATGGGATTTTCCACGCAAGGAACAAAAATTGGAAAGTATGAAAGAAGAGTCAAGAAATATTAAAGATAAACTCAGAATATTTAACATCCACCTTCTAGGAACACCAAGAAGGAGAAACTAAAGAGATATGTGGAGAGGGAACATTCAAAGGAAAAAAAATGTGGCTCTGATTATTCTTAAACTTTTTTTTTTTTTTACTAATGAGGGGACCATTTGTAGAATTCTTATTTCATTTGCAATTCATTCACATAAAATTTATTCAATTTCATCAATATGCCTGATATAGTGCATGGTAATAGAAACGTAAGTGTGGTAATAAATCCCCTCTCCAGAAAATGCATATATGCACAGATCACAATTTTCCACATTATTTTAGAGGTTAAGAGTTCACTGACCCATAATCTTAGTTATTTTTATTACAGTTCACCTGTTTTGACTGGAATGACTTGGCAAAAGCCACACTGTTTTTCCCCTATTGAACTGCTGAATTGTTTGACAAAGAGTATCTTAGCAACTGACTGTTTGAAGGCATGAAATCACACAGAGACTCAATCTATAATAAAACTGGAATTGGTAAACTCAGTCTGAGGCTTATTTCACAACAGTTATGGAATGGTCAGCTTTCATGAGGTAAACTGGAACTAGTTTTCAAATTTCAAATGAAGTACACTGAAATCATTGGAAAATTATGAACTATGCTGAGTAATAAAAATCACTAGCTTCCTAGTCAGGGTTAGTAGATTGTCTCACAGATCATCTTAGCCACAAAGAAAATCAGCAACCAAAAACAAAAGAACAATCTCCTTACAGGCTATTTAGGGAAGAGAAATTTGTTGTAAAGAATCCGCCTGCAAAGCAGGAGGTCCGGGTTCAATCCCTGAGTTGGAAGGTCCTCTGGAGAAGGAAATGGCAAACCGCTCCAGCATTCTTGCCTGGAGAATTCCATGGACAGAGGAGCCTGGCAGGCTACAGTCCATGGGTCACAAAGACTCAGACATGACTGAGAGACTAACACTTTCTTTCACTTTTTCAGGGAAATTTTTTAAAAACGAGTTTGTCTGAGAGAATCAGATGTAAATAAAGTATCTGTTGTATTAATTTCTAGAAAATTAAAAATATTTAGAATATCACAAACTTGTTTAAGGGTATTTGTTGAATTTTAAGTCAGATACTGATTTACAGAGAGAAGGACTAAAGAAAATAGGAAAAAATATTGGAAAACAGAAAATAATATAAATGATTTTGATAAGCACTAAAGATGGAAGACAAGTTTTATCAATAAGTAGAAAACAAACTTGAGGACAAAAAGACAATCAGTCAAAAGACTGGATCTGCAACTGACAGAAGGAACTCACATGTCACACAATGGAATAAAAGTGTATGATATAAAAAAATTAAAGCTGACTCTATTATGTAAGATATGAGTGCATATGTGAAGAA
Organism: Nanger dama; assembly: GCA_917880005.1. Lineage (NCBI taxonomy): Eukaryota > Metazoa > Chordata > Mammalia > Artiodactyla > Bovidae > Nanger > Nanger dama. The sequence goes on from CAKJTW010000040.1 coordinate 5,363,441, forward strand.
TTTAAACAGCTGGGATGAAGTTGACATCTGGCTATGTTTCTATCTTACTGTGCCTTCTATACCCAGTGGTCATGAACATTTTACTGAAGGTATATTTTCACAGCTTACTTTAGTTGAATATGATACAATGATACACCAGTGAAAGGCATGGTGTTTTATCATCAGTCCCAAAGTACACCATGAAGCAAAGATTATAATCTCTTAATTTTAGTTGTGTATTTTTAGTTAACAGCTCATATCTCTGCAAACCTTAGCAATCATTTTTACTCATTGTTTAGATTTCTATTTTCTCAGGCCTCCCTGAGTGTCCGTGGTTCTTTCTGGAGCTACTGAAAAATTTTCATAACTTGTCATATGTGGTGTGAGCAAAATACTGCAAAGAGGTGCTAAACTGGATTGAATCTGTGTGAAAAGAGTTTACTCACAAAGTTGGCCACCAAAGGTCATGGTTTTTTATGTACTTAAGATCTCACGATCAGGTCTTCAGAGTCTGCTGGAGTTTCGATTGGCTTTTTCTGTGTGTGGACAATGACTAAACATACCTTTGTGCTCATTCTTTGCATGGTTTCTTGGGTATATGCAATATTTAATGGCCATCTACCCTCGCTTACATTGTTCATTCAGCATAAGTTGTTGAGTGATTTTCCTGTAACATAAGAAACTTCAGCAGCTGTAAGTTAACTACCATGTTGCAGAAGCTGTCAGTTTTTTTAACCTGATAAGATTCAACATTATTATATTTTGCTCTGAAATAAATGTTAATTGTTAAAAATTGGATCGCTAAGGGAGTGAAAAAAAGTGAATCTGATTTATTAAGAACAAACTTATAATGAAGAAAGTCTTTAACAGGAAAAGAATAATGGATTATAAAACCCAGTAACAACCTGGCAAGCTCTGAATGCTGTTACAGACTTCTTGTTCCTGGGATCAACAGGAGCAAGCTTTGCAACAAAAGGTTGGGGGCCTTTCCTAAGTAACAATGATACTAATTATAACTAATCAATCAAGTTTCTTACAAACCATGGGAAAACCAGAACAAGCCCAGAATAAGCAGGAAGGGGATAGGGTGGCCAAGATGGCAAGGAGGAATAGTAGGAGGTAAAACAAAATGACCCCTTGCTGCTAAACAGACACATCTCTTGCACCGGGTTGCAATGAATTCTGAGTGAATGGTTTTGGGGAGGACTGCCATGGGTAAAGGCAGGTCTTCAGGAAGAACACCTGAAAGCCACGCTATAGGCAGGAGACACAGTGTGGTCAGTGAGTTCTGTACATGCTGTCAGAAGACCTGGGTTCGAGTCTTATCTTTAAAAGTTCTTGTTTGCAAAACCTTGAATACAACACAACCTGGGTCACAGTTTCTCATCTGAGTAGAATGAATCCTCATATGCTTTTCATAAGGATCAGGTAATCCATGTATTTAAGTTACCAAGCTTCTTTCATATGAAAATTTCTTATTTTGAATAACAAGACAAATTATCGCTAATACATGCAGTAATGACTACTATAACACAGCTATAATAAGGGCAAAAGAGGTTGACAAAATGTAGACGCCACACAGTACACAAGAGGCATTTGGTGAAACCATTAAAGAGTTTAGACTTTGCACCCAGCCTGACTGGATTCAATTCCTGACTCTGGGACTCGGCAGCTGTTTGACTGTGGCAAAGTCACTTACCCTCTCTGGCTTCAGTTTCCACAACTATAAAATGTAGATGATGGTACCGTCATAGGCTTGTTGTGAGGCTTCAGAGGTATCTATCTATTGGTGTTTAGCACAGTGTCAGGCACACAGGAGATATTAAACAATTGTTTGCTATTAATATAACACTGAGCTGAGGCACTATGGTGCTTAACTCCTTCTTCACTGGGAACTGAGCTGATCAAAAACTCTAGGATTAGGCTGTGTGACTCCAGACATGTAGAATTACAGGAACCTTGAGCAAGCTCTTAAGAAGGTCACTACATAAGCTACCAAAAAGCTACCCTCATTGACCAGGGTTGAAATTGCAATTCACAAGTGAGAACAGGACAGAAAAAAGTTCACTTTCCCATCATATCACTACTTTCTAGCTGCATGTTAAGAAAGGACTTGTTCAAGACACTAGTTGGTACCTGGTCATTATCTATATTGTATGGGTCTTCATTTAATCACCTCCACTAATCTTATTTTACTTAACTTTATGTTTGTAAAGGGACCAGGTATGTATTTTCCCTTATATAATGTATACCAGTTGCATAAAACACTTGGCTTTCTTTTTCTTTTAGGATCTACTCTCTTAACAACTTTCAAATATGCAATGCATCATTATTGACAATAGATATTGGGTTTTTGTTTTGCTTTCACTGGTTTCCATTTAGATGATAGATTTCTATAGCCTATTTTATAGTCATCTTTTCTTTATGATACCTAGGATCATGCAAAACACCACGAAAGTAAACAAGAAAAAAATTTGATCAATGGATAAATAAGATGAATAGATAAGTGGCTTGAAAGACAAAAACAGAGATTTTTCTTTCTTCTTTTTTTTTCTTTTAGTGCTTTATAGCAAGAAAAGACAAGTTTATAAATTGGCTAGCTAGATTTATAACAATCTCCTCAGTTTTAAAAATATATATATTAAAAGTAAAAAAAAATCAGAAATAGGATATATTACCAGTGGGAAAATCAGAAATAGTATGCAGTTAAATTCATATTTTAAATGTTTGCTTAGAAAAGGTTAGAATTTATCAAAATATAGAATAAACTTATTATTATTTTGCCCCTTTAGTAGAACAGGTAAATAATAATATAGAACAAGTAAGAGTAGTGAAAAAATATACATGGATTCAACAAAATATAAAATCTTTATCACATATAACAATTAAAATTATACATGCAACAGCAGCAGCTTTGTTATAATTAAATGTGAGTGTAACTCTAAAATGATAACATGTTTTATGTGTAGTTTATTAAACTAGATTTGTTGTTGAGTGAAATCTGTTGTTCAATGCATTTTGAGGAAAATAAAATGTAAGGTATCCTTTATAGAAATCTTTCCAAGGACGCTATTCCACGTTTAAGGATAAGAGGGCTGAAGAACTGATACTTTTGAACTGTGACATTGGAGAAGACTCTTGAGAGTCCCTTGGACTGCAAGGAGATCCAACCAGTCCATCCTAAAAGAAATAAGTCCTGAATATTCACTGCAAGGAATGATGCTGAGGCTGAAACTCCAATACTTTGGCCACCTGATATGAAGAACTGACTCATTTGAAAAGCCCCTGATACTAGGAAAGACTGAAGGTGGGAGGAGAAGGGGACGACAGAGGATGAGATGGTTGGATGGCATCACTAACTCAATGGACATGAGTTTGAGTAAACTCTGGGAATCGGTGATGGACAGGGAGGCCTGGCATGTTACAGACCATGGGGTCGCAGAGTTGGACATGACTGAGCAACTGAACTGAACTGAACCACTAGTGACAGAATACAATATTTTTCATATAATTCACAAGAAAGTAGTAAGATCTTCAGTCAGAATTTTCTAATTTCTAACACAACCCAGAAATAATATATGTCAAAAATCACAAGACAAAAAGGGTTCAGTTTTGGATTACAAATGGTGTTGGTCATATAAAATTAATTTCATAAAGTAAAAATATCCAATGGAACTATTCATTTTGTTTGGCATTCTTAACAATAAATCTCCAGGTCACAGGTTATTTTTGACAAATAAGCTGGTTATTCATACAAAATAAGACAGCATCCAGGAAAGCATATTATGAAAGAGCTATAAAGCAAAGCACAAGGAAAAGTTCTAAATGTAAAACATGGCACAGCCATCGCAGGTATTAAATGTTTGATAAATATCTTAAGTTAATGATTGAGGCACTGCAGGTTGCATTTTTCTCACCATGACAATGTTTTGGCTAAAGGTATATTGTATATAATTTTCTAAATATTTATTTGGCTGTGTCCAGTCTTAGTTGTGTTATGCAGGATCTTAGTTCCCTGACCAGGGATTGAACCCATGTTCCCTGCATTGCTAGGCAGATTCTCAACCAGTGGATCTCCAGAGAAGTTCCTGAAAGTATATTTTTGTGTGAATGTTTTCAATCTAAATAGTATTACCCAGTATCAATTTATCTTATTCACCATTACTTAGTCTTATTTCCAGTATTCAAGTTCATTTTCAACAGATTCATCATAATTTCAAAATATTCACCATAATGGAAACTACTCAATGAAAAAACACAAGTTCTGGATACAAATTCAAGATAGCAGTCTACACTAGTACTGAGAAAGAGACATCATCAAAAACAGTACATTATAAGTGAAAGCGATTACACTGAGGGTATCAGTAGCCACAGAAAGAAGAATTCTGTACATCTACACATTCATCTTTCTACCACCTAACATAGATACTGTGAGGGGTAGGTGTTGAAGAGTAACTGATTCAAGAATCTGTCAACGATTTAAGATGTACCTTTCAATAAGGCAAAAACAGGAAATTAAAATAATGTTTCTCAGACTCCCCTGAAGCTAAATTTCCAAATATGGTTTACACCCTGATGTGACTTAGACGTGGATAGCAGAATGAGATAGAGACCACTCATCTGCTGTTTCAAGCATTTTTGCTGGCAAGCCTTGAGGCAGAGGTAGCTGGATTTCTACTACAGCAGTAACAGAAGTTGTACTGATTAATTGGTCCTTCATTTCATGGCTGTTAAGAGAGCGAATCCACTTTGTTGGCATGGATGACGGGGTTGTGATTTTTAGAGCCAATCACTGTGGTGGTGACTCTCTGATCCCTGGACTGCTGCTGAGGCTCTGCGTGTTGGCGACAACAGTTGGGCTGATTCCCAAGCTGAAGGAGGAGTCTCCCCCATGCCGGTCATGGTGCCAGATGCAACCCCCTCGACAAGCCAGCTCTATGGTGTTTGTCAGAGACTTATTCCTGGAAGCTTGGCCCAGAGCCTGTATTTTAGCTTTTCTAATAAAATGGAAAGCACCCAGTTCCCTGTGTTAAACCTTTTTCTATTTAAGCAAATTCAGAGAGTTTCTTGTTTCTGCAACTGAAACTTGACCAATCCAACAGTCATGATCCATGTATACACAGATTTGCTCTGATTTTATGAAGAATTACAGGCACATTCCCTGAACATACCAAACTTAGATCTGTTTGGCAGAAATGCATTCTCTACCACCCCTGATTCAACTTCCTCAAGCTGATTCTGTACTTTTCTCTTTCCTCCCACAACACACATGTACCTATCTTCACTATAATAATTATTATACTGAATTCCATTTCTCTGTCTGGTTGTATGCTTCCCAAATAGACTTTTAAAAGGCATGTTGTATTTAAATCTCTCTATGCCCTATGCCTGGCTTATTTAAAGTAGGTCCTCAATAGTATCAGTGGAAAAAAAGAGGGGAAAAGAAGGATCTGAAATCAGAATAATTGGGTTGCATTTACTATTTTTAAAGTCCTCTCAGGATGAAAGCAACCTAATTGATCATCAACAGATGAATGAATAAAGATGTGTGTGTGTGTGTGTATATATATATACACACACACACACACATATATATATATAATGTGTGCATTATATACATATAATGGACTATTACTCAGCCATAAAAAAGAATGAAATTTTGCCATTTGTGACAACATAGATGGATCTAGAGAGTATTAAGCTAAGTGAAATAAGTCAGATCAAGAAAGACAAATGCCAAATGATTTTATTTATATGTGAAATCTAAAAAGCAAAACAAAACAGAGACAGACTCATAGATATAAGAACAAACCAGTGATCATCAGTGGGAGGGAGGTGGAGGATGAGTGAAATAGGTAAGGGACATTAAGAAGTATAAACTTTTAGCCATAAAATAAATAAGTCACAGAATGTAATGTATGTAAAGCATAAGGAATACAGTCAATAATACTGCAATAACTGTATGGTGACAGGTTGTAACTAGACTTACCATGGTGATCATTTCATAATGTATAAAAATATTGAATTACTATACTTTATACATGAAACTAATAGAGTACTTTATGTCAATAAGTTCAATTTAAAAGTAAAAATAAAAAACCATCTCATAACAAATCATAGCCATCACATTTTAGTCTATCTGTTATCCAAAAAATTGTGGCAAATTTTCACCTTCTATTTTTTTCTTCAATTTGTTTTCATAGACAAGCAGCCCAAAGAGACATCTCCCTGGGTTACTGGAAAATAGAATTCCAGTATTTCTTTTGATCATTTCTCAATGCTAAATTTTAGGAATCTTACTTATATTTCTATTACATCACACCACAAAATAAGGCTTCTGTACTGGACATAAAGTAACTTCTACATCTAATAGTGGCCTATTAAAGCTTACATTTTATTGAAGTCCATAAATTTTATATATACAACCAGATCAGAACTTCAGTAAGTTTGGGTGTATAACTTATTACATGATAGGCTTTAAAAATCTTATGTATAAGCTATATCTTTTAAAACTAAATGGAAATTTTAGAACAAAAAAAAATACAACCAAAATAAAAACTCACTGAATGTGCTTAATAAAATATGTCAATAAAAGAGCAACAAAATTAATAAATTTAAAGATGTATCAATAAAATTGTCTGAACAACCAAGGATTAAAAAGATTTTTCTTTTAGTGAACATTCTCTCAAGGATACAAACCAAAAAAATCTAACACTGCTGTCATCAGAGTCCCAGAAGGAAAAGGAGAATTTGGGGCAGAAAAATATTTGAAGAGATAATGAATGAAACTTCCCAAAACTTGGTAAGAGACATAAACAAATACAAGGAAACATGTAAACTAAATAAGTAGAGAATAACTAATTAAATTATCACACATTGATTTGATGAAGTGGAATAGAACCATCATGAAATAGTGTACAGTTACATATATAAATATGGAGTACATTTTTTCATGTAAATATGAAATTTGTTTTATTGGAATAGTGAGAGGCATAGGTATTTTGAGGGAGGCAATCTGTCTTCAGTTTTGTGCCTTTTTACAATTAAAAAAAAAAAAGAGAGAAAGAATATGCCAGTACATTAGTACTTATTTATTGAGGTATCACATCAAAGTATTCTGTTTCTCACACTACAGAGAAAAATTAAAATGTCAGTTAATTACTACATTCAACAGTACATCTGTATGGATGGTATCATCTGCCTAATGACCCCAGACTGTGGTGAAGACAGAAACTTATAACAACCGGACATTATAGGGTTATGACAAAATACCCTGTAGAGTTCCCAAAATAGTTTCAAGAACGTTGACAGCTTTGCTGGAAAATATGTTTCCTTAAGATGGATAGTCATGAAGCTAACCAACTCCAGATTACTGCTGTTTATTACAAAAATTAAACATCTGCTTTCTCTTTATGGCTTTCTCTCTACTTTCATGGAAAAGGGGAAAAATATGCTTAGACTTTGCTTGAATAGTTTAGAAGATGGGTAAGTGTTGATTATTATATTAATAACTAGAAACATTTCAATACATAAAATTGTTCAAGTTCCACACATATCCCTTTTCACTAACCATATTCTCAAGATGCTTATGTAATTAAAGGTAGTTTCAAGCCAAGTCCTCGTGTCTACAAGTTCATGGGTTAGTTGTCCAAATTTCTTCCTCTTAATGTTTTATACTCTGATTTGAAAAACATGATTTATTGAGCCAACCTTTCATTAAATATTAAATTCTTTTCTGCCAACTCCCAGAGGGCAGGTATTTTTATTGCAATATATCAATAGCAATACATAGATTTTTGAGACATTTGTAGGCAAGACACATATATCTCATAGTTCACTGCACCAGTTTTTATCTCATGAGCCAAATCTACATATCCTTCCAAATCCAGGCTAGAGATCCCCTCTAGAGGCTGACAGGAATAAAAACGAAGAAATGTTGTACAGCATACCTAAACCTAAAAACTGAAAATTATGTTAAAATAGATCATATTTTTACAGCACGAGGTAGATAGCAATTTACTTTTAGTAGACCAGAAACTAACATCCTACATCCAATGTTCAAAATTCAACCACAAGAAAAATACATGCCTATCAGAGAAAGTTGGTAACTCATCTATCTACCTCATATCCATATTTAATTATTTATGAATTCATCCATTCAACCACTGTTTGATGAGTGCCGCGGTTAGTAATGCACCTTCCTAAGCCATGAAAGATATATTGCTGAACCCAAAGAAGATGGCCCCTATGCTCACAGAGGTGAATATGAACATTATGCACTCAATTACATGATTATGTATATCGACACATGTTGCGAAGAAGACTATGCAGAAGTCTGCTGGCACTTGTCCTGTTGCTCAGTCATGTCTGGCTTTTTGCGACCCTTGGACTGTTGCCGACCAGGCCCCTCTGTCCGTGGGATTCTCCAGGCAAGAATACTGAAGTCAGGTGCCATTTCCTCCTCTAAGGGATCTTCCTGACCCAGGCATTGAGCTCACATCTCTTATGTCTCCTGCACTGGCAGGCAGATTCTTTATCACAGAGCCACCTGGGAAACCCCCAAGAAGTCTATTTCTATGAAAGACCAACACTATGGAGGATTAGTAGCATACAACAGAGGGAGTTTTGAAGGACAAATAAACATGGGCAAAGCCAAACCGATAATGAGAAGATAGAGAAAGGGGAACAAAGGACAAGGGAGCAGCTTGTGCAAAGGACTTGAGACAGAGTAAACAGAAAGATGGTCAGAGTTGGAGGACAGAACAACATGAAAGGAGGCTTGAGAAAGGGCGGAGGAAGACTGAGTCATGCCTTACAGGTCATATCCGGATTTGGCTTTTATTCTAAGAGCAGTGCAAAAATACTGAAGTTTTGGGAGCAAAGGAAGGACATAAACAGCTTTATGAGCTACTGGGATTTTTTAATCACTGCAGCAATAGATGAAAAGTGACTCAAAGGAGTCACATAGAATAGGAATAGGAAATCAGTTAGCCTCTAACAGACCAAGAAAGAGATGATGGTGACTTAGACAAAGCAGTGGTTTCCACATGAGGGCAATTTTACACCATGAGTACATGCTGAATTTCTGGAGGCATTTTTGGTTGTCATAAGTAGTGATGGTGTTACCACTGGCATATAGCTGATACAAGCCAGGGATACTGTTCAACACCCTGCAGTGCACAGGACGGCCCCATACCGCAAAGAATTACCCAGTTCCCTAACGTCAACAGCACCAAAGTTGAAAACCTTCGACTAGAGTGATGGCAACAGAAATGAAGAGAAATAGATACATATTTGGCTTCCCAGGTAGTGCTAATAATAAAGAACATGCCTGTTAATGCAGGAGGTATAAGAGACGTGGATTCAATCCCGGGTTGGGAAGATCCCCTGGAGGAAGAAATGGCACCTGACTTCAGTATTCTTGCCTGGAGAATCCCACGGACAGAGGGGCCTGGAGGGCTACAGTCCGTAGGATCGCAGAGAGTCGGACATGACCGAAACAACTTAACACATACACAGATACATATTTAGAAGTTAGAAATGACAAGACTGAACACAGGATGAGTATGAGAAAAGGAATAAAAAATGACAAGAATAAACTACAGGTTTCTGACTTGTGCAGCTGAGTGAACTGTGGACCTTTCAAGTTTGGAGGACCCTTCAAGTTTGGAGGAAGATGATCAAGAATTTGAGTTTAGATGAATTGAGTTTGAGATGCTTTAAAGGCATCAAGTTAAATAAGCAGCCATACATACTGATTTGAATTTCAAAGCAACAAGCACAGAGTATGCTGACAAGTCAAATAAAAGAGGAGCCATGTCATTTGGCAAAGTAGTTTGTTGGAAGCAAGGTCAAAAGACTAGTAAGTGTTAGGTGTGACTAGGAGTTAAGAAAATGGAAACAATGAATACAACTCCCGGAAATTTGACTATAAAGTAAGGCAGTGACTAAAAGATAGAAATATCATGCAAAAGAGTTCACGTTTATTTTTTTAGGGTTTTCTGAACACAAAACTGGGGAAGTCTTGGGAATGTTTAAAAGGCTGATAAGTAAAGATTGAAAAGGGAGACATATAAAGACGGTGGAGGAATAGGATGGGGAGAACACTCTCTCCCTCTCTACCTCATCAAAAGAACATTTCAACGCTGAGCACATTCCACAAAATAACTTCTGACTGCTGGCAGAGGACATCAGGCATCCAGCAAAGCAGATCATTGGCTTCAAAACCTGGTAGGAATTATTTTAAAAAACGAAGATAGAGACAAAGGAGGTAGGGAGGGAACCCCGCCCCGGGAAGGGAATCCCGTCCCAGGAAGAGACTCTTAAAGAGAGAGGTTCCCTAGAATTGGGGAACTTTCTCACAGCTGTGTATGGGGCGAGCCCTGGAAGCACAGAGGGCAACATAACAGGAAGGAAGAATAAATAAATAATTAAAACCAGCAGATTACGAATTAAACAGTATAACCCCCAGCGGATAAGCAGCACAAACGCCTGCGTCCGACAGCAGTGGGGTTGGGCAGGGAGGAGCGCGCCCGCGACAGTGCTTTCTAAGAATTGGGCCACAGGAGACATAGGCTACAGGGCTTTTCTCGAGAATCGGGGCGTAACAGGGCCAGAATCGGGTCCGCACGTGGATAGAACAATTTATCCCGGACTAGCAAACCAGACTGGGGGATAACTAACACGCGAGACACTGACAGGCCTGTGCACAGAACAAAGGACAGATCGGAAATAGCCGGCTGCACACCATCCCCCACCGGCGACAGGCAGCCAGAGCCTTAAGCGCTGGAAGAGGGCAGTCGCAGCTCAAGAGAGACATCACCTACCAAATTGCAAGCAGGCTTCTTTGCTGAGACTTCTGGGGTCTCTGAACAGTCATCTGCCTGAGAAAGAGCCCTGGCAGAGCTCCCAGAAAATTGAGCGACCCAGAAAGCCCAGAAGATGCAACAATAGTGCGCGCCAAACTCCCTAGCCACTAGGCTTGGAACCAAACCCGGCACCCGGAGGGGGCTTCCTGAGCAGCTTAGACAGGGGAAGTGCATGAAGCATAGGGCAGGCCCCACACGGTTATCCCACGGAGCGAGAAAGGGCAAGCCCAGTGCAGAGCTCACCACCACCCTCCCTGTGGCAAGACAGAAATCAGACACGGAAGAGACCAGCAAACAGAGGAAGTCAAACAGAGGGAGCTTCCTTGGTAGCGACCCCACACAGTCCACAACGACAGAGAAAGCGCCAGATATACCATTACTACTTTTATGATCAAAAAAATTTGGGGGGGCATGATGTGGAAGCATGAATTTTCTTTTTTTTTAAGAATTTTTTTTCTTTCTTTAAAAATTTTTTTCATTTTTAAATTTGTCTTTTCTTCCTTTCTTTTTCATCTTTTTTTCCCTAAACTTGCTTAAATTTTTAAGTCTTCTATATTTCTATTTATTATTTTTATAACCTAATATTACTTTTCAAAAAAAAAAAACCCTATCATTAAAGCAAACGCCATATATAGTCCTATTGGTGGAGGAAGTTGCCTTTTAATAATTCTGGAGTCTTTTATTATATTTTACTTTTTTTCTCTCTATTTTTTAAAAATTTCTCTCTTCTTCTTCTCTTCAATAATCTATCTTTGAAAATCCAATCTTTACTCCAGATTTTTAATCTTGGCATTTTGGTATTTGTTGCCAATTTTGTACTTTTAAAAACCTAATCTTCAGTACCCAGTTTTACATGAGTGCGAGACTACTGGCTTGACCACTCTCTCCACCTTTGGAATCTCTCTTTTCTCCACCAGGTGGCTTTTGTCTCCTCCCTCCCCCTCCTCCTCCTCCTCTCTACCCAACTCTATGAATCTCTGGGTGCTCCAGAAGGAGGAGAATTCTAAGGAACTGATCACTGGCCGGATCTGTATCCCTCCTTCCCATCTCCCTCTTTTATCCTCCTGTCCACCTCTATCTACTTCCTCCCTCTCCTCTTTCATGTATAACTCGGTGACCACCTCTGAGCGGTCCAGACTTCGGAGCGCACACAAGAAAGTGGTTACGGGCTAGATTGCTTTTTCCTCTTTTGATTCCACCTCATCCCATTCCACTCACCTCTAACTACTCCCTCCCTCTTCTCTCCTCCAAGTAACTCACCGACCCTCTAGGGACGACTCTCGGGTGGAGAAACCTATCATCATTAACCTAGATGTTTTAACATTAGTGCTGAATAGATGGAGAAATCATGAGGCTATTGTAAAAATAAATCTGAAAACCAGAATCAGGAGGCATAAGTCCAAATCCTGAGATCATCAAAGAATTCCTGAATACAGGGAACATTATCCAATAAGAGCTCATCAAACTCCTTCATACCTATACTGAAACTGACCACTGCCCAAGGGCCAACAAGCTCCAGAGCAAGACATACCACGCAAATTCTCCAGCAACACAAGAACAAGCCCCTGAGCTTCAATACACAGGCAACTCAAAATACTCCAAAACCATTGACGTCTCATAACCCATTACTTCACACGTCACAGCAATCCAGAGAGAGGAAATTCAGCTCCACCCACCAGAACTCCAACACAAGCCTCCCTAATCAAGAAACTTTGACAAGCCACTGATATAACCCCAAACACAGAGAGGAAGCTCTATAAGAAAGAGAATTCCACAAATTCCCAGAATATAGAAAAGCCACCCCAAACGCAGTAATATAACCAAGATGAAGAGACAGAGGAATACCCAGCAGGTAAAGGAACAGGAGACATGCCCACCAAACCAAACAAAAGAGGAAGAGATAGGGAATCTACCTGAGAAAGAATTCCGAATACTGATAGTGAAAATGATCCAAAATCTTGAAATCAAAATGGAATCACAGATAAATAGCCTGGGGTCAAGGACTGAGAAGATGCAAGAAAGGTTTAACAAGGACCTAGAAGAAATAAAAAAGAGCCAACATATAATGAATAATGCAATAAATGAGATCAGAAACACTCTGGAGGCTACAAATAGTAGAATATCGGAGGCAGAAGATAGGATTAGTGAAATAGAAGATAAAATGGTAGAAATAAATGAATCAGCGAGGAAAAAAAGAAAGACGAATTAAAAGAAATGAGGACAACCTCAGAGACCTCCAAGACAATATGAAACGTTCCAACACTGGAATTATAGGAGTCCCAGAAGAAGAAGACAAAAAGAAAGACCATGAGAAAATACTTGAGGAGATAATAGTCGAAAACTTCCCTAAAATGGGGAAGGAAATAATCACCCAAGTCCAAGAAACCCAGAGAGTGCCAAACAGGATAAACCCAAGGCGGAACACCCCAAGACATATTTTAATCAAACTAACAAAGACCAAACACAAAGAACAATTACTAAAAGCAGCAAGGGAAAAACAACAAATAACACACAAGGGGATCCCCATAAGAATAACTGCAGATCTTTCAATAGAAACTCTTCAGGCCAGGAGGGAATGGCAAGACATACTTAAAGTGATGAAAGATAATAACCTTCAACCAAGACTACTGTACCCAGCAAGGATCTCATTCAAATATGAAGGAGAAATCAAAAGCTTTACAGACAAGCAAAAGCTGAGAGAATTCAGCACCACCAAACCAGCTCTCCAACAAATACTAAAGGATAGACTTTAGAAAGGAAACACAAAAAGGACGTATAAACCCGAACCCAAAACAATAAAGTAAATGGCAACAGGAGCATACTTATCAATAATTACCTTAAATGTAAATGGGTTGAATGCCCCAACCAAAAGGCAAAGACTGGCTGAATGGATACAAAAACAAGATCCCTATATATGCTGCCTACAAGAGACCCACCTCTAAACAATGGACACATACAGACTAAAAGTGAAGGGCTGGAAAAAGATATTCCATGCAAATAAAGACCAAAAGAAAGCAGAAGTAGCAATACTCATATCCGATAAAATAGACTTTAAAACAAAGGCTGTGAAAAGGGACAAAGAAGGCCACTACATAATGATTAAAGGATCAATCCAAGAAGAAGATATAACAATTATAAATATAGATGCACCCAACATAGGAGCACCGCAATATGTAAGACAAATGCTAACAAGCATGAAAGGGGAAATTAATAATAACACAATAATAGTGGGAGACTTTAATACCCCACTCACACCTATGGACAGATCAACTAAGCAGAAAATCAACAAAGAAATGCAAACGTTAAACGATACAATAGATCAGTTAGATGTAATTGATATCTATAGGACATTTCACCCCCAAAACAATGAATTTCACCTTTTACTCAAGTGCACACGGAACTTTAACCAGGATAGATCACATTCTGGGTCATAAATCCAACCTTGATAAATTCAAAAAAATCAAAATTATTCCAAGCATCTTCTCTGACCATAATGCACTAAGGTTAGATCTCAATTATAGGAGAAAAACTATTAAAAATTCCAACATTTGGAGGCTGAACAACACCCTTCTGAATAATCAACAAATCACAGAAGAAATCAAAAGAAATCAAAATATGCATCGAAACGAATGAAAATGAAAACACAACTACACAGAACCTTTGGGACACTATAAAAGCAGTCTTAAGAGGAAAGTTCATAGCAATGCAGGCATACCTCAAGAAACAAGAAAAAAGTCAAATAAATAACCTAACTCTACACCTAAAGCAACTAGAAAAAGGAAGAAATAGAGAACCCCAGAGTTAGTAGAAGGAAAGAAATCCTAAAAATTAGGGCAGAAATAAGTGCAAAAGAAACAAAAGAGACCATAGCAAAAATCAACAAAGAAAAAGCTGGTTCTTTGAAAGGATAAATAAAATTGACAAACCATTAGCCAGACTCATCAAGAAACAAAGGGAAAACAATCAAATCAACAAAATTAGAAATGAAAATGGAGAGATCACGACAGACAACTCAGAAATACAAAGAATCATAAGAGACTACTATCAGCAATTATATGCCAATAAAATGGACAACTTGGAAGAAATGGACAAATTCTTAGAAAAGTACAACTTTCCAAAACTGAACCAGGAAGAAATAGAAAATCTTAACACACCCATCTCAAGCATGGAAATTGAAACTGTAATCAGAAATCTTCCAGCAAACAAAAGCCCAGGTCCAGACGGCTTCACAGCTGAATTCTACCAAAAATTCCGAGAAGAGCTAACACCTATCTTACTGAAGCTATTCCAGAAAATTGCAGAGGAAGGTAAACTTCCAAACTCATTCTATGAGGCCACCATCACCCTAATACCAAAACCTGACAAAGATACCACAAAAAAGAAAACTACAGGCCAATATCACTGATGAACATAGATGCAAAAATCCTCAACAAAATCCTAGCAATCAGAATCCAGCAACACATTAAAAAGATCATACACCATGACCAAGTGGGCTTTATCCCAGGGATGCAAGGATTCTTCAATATCCGCAAATCAATCAATGGTATTCATCACATTAACAAACTGAGAAATAAAAATCATATGATTATCTCAATAGATGCAGAAAAAGCCTTTGACAAAATTCAGCATCCATTTATGATAAAAACTCTCCAGAAAGCAGGAATAGAAGGAACATACCTCAACATAATAAAAGCTATATATGACAAACCCACAGCTCACATTATCCTCAATGGTGAAAAATTGAAACCATTTCCCCTAAAGTCAGGAACAAGACAAGGGTGTCCACTTTCACCACTACTCTTCAACATCGTACTGGAAGTTTTGGCCACAGCAATCAGAGCAGACAAAGAAATACAAGGAATCCAAATTGGAAAAGAAGAAGTAAAACTCTCACTGTTTGCAGATGACATGATCCTCTACATAGAAAATCCTAAAGACTCGACCAGAAAACTACTAGAGCTAATCAATGAATATAGTAAAGTGGCAGGATATAAAATCAACACTCAGATATCCCTTGCATTCCTATACACTAATAATGAGAAAGTAGAAAAAGAAGTTAAGGAAACAATTCCATTCACCATTGCAACGAAAAGAATAAAATACTTAAGAATATTCCTACCTAAAGAAACTAAAGACCTATATATCGAAAACTATAAAACACTGATGAAAGAAATCAAAGAGGACACTAATAGATGGAGAAATATACCATGCTCATGGGTCAGAAGAGTCAATATAGTGAAAATGAGTATACTACCTAAAGCAATCTACAGATTCAATGCAATTCCCATCAAGCTACCAGCAGTATTTTTCACAGAACTAGATCAAATAATCTCAAGATTTGTATGGAAATACAAAAAACCTCGAATAGCCAAAGCAATCTTGAGGAAGAAGAATGGAACTGGAGGAATCAACTTGCCTGACTTCAGGCTCTACTACAAAGCCATAGTCATTAAGACAGTATGGTACTGGCACAAAGACAGAAATATAGATAAATGGAACAAAATAGAAAGCCCTGAGATAAACCCACACACCTATGGACACCTTATCTTTGACAAAGGAGGCAAGAATATACAATGGAGTAAAGACAGTCTCTTTAACAGGTGGTGCTGGGAAAACTGGTCAACCACTTGTAAAAGAATGAAACTAGACCCCTTTCTAACACCATACACAAAATAAACTCAAAATGGATTAAAGATCTAAATGTAAGACCAGAAACTATAAAACTCCTAGAGGAGAACATGGGCAAAACACTCTCCGACATAAATCACAGCAGGATCCTCTATGATCCACCTCCCAGTATACTGGAAATAAAAGCAAAGATAAACAAATGGGATCTAATTAAAATTAAAAGCTTCTGCACAACAAAGGAAACTATAAGCAAGGTGAAAAGACAGCCTTCTGAATGGGAGAAAACAATAGCAAATGAAACAACTGACAAACAACTAATCTCAAAGATATATAAGCAACTTATGCAGCTCAACTCCAGAAAAATAAATGATCCAATAAAAAAATGGGCCAAAGAACTAAATAGGCATTTCTCCAAAGAAGACATATGGATGGCTAACAAACACATGAAAAGATGCTCAACATCACTCATTATCAGAGAAATGCAAATCAAGACCACAATGAGGTACCATTTCACTCCAGTCAGAATGGCTGTGATCCAAAAGTCTACAAGCAATAAATGCTGGAGAGGATGTGGAGGAAAGGGAACCCTCTTACACTGCTGGTGGGAATGCAAACTCGTACAGCCATTATGGAAAACAGTGTGGAGATTCCTTAAGAAATTGCAAATAGAACTGCCTTATGACCCAGCAATCCCACTGCTGGGCATACACACTGAGGAAACCAGAACTGAAAGAGACACATGTACACCAATGTTCATTGCAGCACTGTTTATAATAGCCAGGACATGGAAGCAACCTAGATGTCCATCAGCAGATGATTGGATCAGAAAGCTGTGGTACATATACACAATGGAGTACTACTCAGCCCTTAAAAAGAATAAATTTGACTCAGTTCTAATGAGATGGATGAAATTGGAACCGATTATACAGAGTGAAGTAAGCCAGAAATAAAAACACCAATACAGTATACTGACACATATATATGGAATTTAGATGACCCTATATGTGAGACAACAAAAGAGACACAGAGGTATAGAGCGGACTTTTGGACTCTGAGGGAGAGGGAAAGGGTGGATGGTTTGGGAGAATGGCACTGAAACATGTATACTTTCTTGTAAGAAATGAAGCGCCAATCTATGTTCAATGCAGGATGCAGGATGCATGGGGCTGCAGCACAGGATGATTCAGGTAGAGGATGTGTGGTGGGAGGTGGGAGGGGGCTTCAGCATTGGGAGATTGTGTTCACCTGTGGCTGATTCATGTCAATGTATGGCAAAACAAATACAGTATTGTAATTAAAAAAATAAATAAATAAATAAATAAAAAATTTTTTTAAAAAAGTAAAGATTAAAAAGACAGTAGAGGACACAAGCAGAAGAAGAAATAACAAAATGACAAGATTTTTTTCTAAAATTCAAATTCTTCTTGACACCTGCTTTTGAATGTCCAAAAACACTTCAAATGTAGTATTATTAAAAACTGAGTTTTTCTTTCTCCCTTGCAGTGATTTCTTTCTCAAAAGACATCACCATCCAGCCATTCAGACAACCCAGAAACAGAAGGGTCAGGCTTGACAGTGCTCTTGCACTGACCTCTATTCTCAATCCACCCTAAAAATCTCTTTAATTATTTCATTTCTCTCCACAACCCCATGATATCCTGGTTAAGGCAATCACTCGTGCATCTAGACTACCTAGTAGCTTCCTGTTAATTTGCCTTTTATGAGCTGTTCTCCCACTCTGTAGCTACAGAATCTGATTTTTTCACCTCACAGATTAAAACCCTTCAATGACTTTTCATTTTTGAAGCTTTAGAGCCAAATCCTTAGTACTGCCTACAAAGCCCTTTATCTGTGTCAAGTGTCAATTGACAGCGAGTTGCTCCTCACTCTTTCTGCTTTGGCTTCACCAGCCTCCTTTCAGTGCTTGCTCTTGTTTCTACTGGAACCTCTCTTGATTCCTCACCCTTTGCTCATCCTTTAAATTGAAGCTCAAAAGCGATTTACTCCATGAAGTATCATCCAACATGACAAGTCACTATAGCTCCAGAATCATAGTATCCTTTGTGGAACCTCCCTGAGAAGTGATTCTACATGTATTCCTGTTTGTATCTGAGTGGGCACCGTCTGTCTCTCAAGCTCTAGGACAGCACAGATCCAGCCTGAAGAAAAATCAAGGGACGATCACTGCCACGTGGATAGTGTCCAGCATGGTGCCTGACAAACAGAAGGCACTCAACGACCACCTTAAACTAGATGTTAAATAAATAAATACATCTTTATAGTTGCTCCATAAAATGAGTGTAGTTGGCTTTTTGCTGTTATTATTGTATCTCTGTTTCTCAGAATAGCAGAGTTCCAAAGAACAGCAAGAAGAGATAAGAAAGCCTTCCTCAGCAATCAATGCAAAGAAATAGAGGAAAAGAACAGAATGGGAAAGACTAGAGATCTCTTCAAGAAAATTAGAGATATCAAGGGAACATTTCATGCAAAGATGCGCTCGATAAAGGACAGAAATGGTCTGGACCTAACAGAAGCTGAAGATATTAAGAAGAGGTGGCAAGAATACACAGAAGAACTGTACAAAAAGATCTTCAAGACCCAGATAATCATGACTATGTGATCACTCATCTAGAGCCAGACATCCTGGAATGGGAAGTCAAGTGGGCCTTAGAAAGCATCACTACAAACAAAGCTAGTGGAGGTGATGGAATTCCAGTTGAGCTGTTTCAAACCCTGAAAGATGATGCTGTGAAAGTGCTGCACTCAATATGCCAGCAAATTTGGAAAACTCAGCAGTGCCCACAGGACTGGAAAAGGTCAGTTTTCATTCCAATCCTCTTGCACTGTGTGTGCAGGTATGCTCAGTTATGTCCGACTCTCTGCAACTCCTTGGACTGCAGCCACCAGGTTCCTCTCTCCATGGGACTCTCCAGGCAGGAATACTGGAGTGGGTGGCCATTTCCTCCTCTTGATCAAGGGCCTCTTGATGAAGGTGAAAGAGGAGAGTGAAAAAGTTGGCTTAAAGCTCAACATTCAGAAAACTAAGATCATGGCATCCGGTCCCATCACTTCATGGGAAATAGATGGGGAAACAGTGGAAACAGTGTCAGACTTTATTTTGGGGGGCTCCAAAATCACTTCAGATGGTGACTGCAGCCATGAAATTAAAAAACGCTTACTCCTTGGAAGAAAAGTTATGACCAACCTAGATACCATATTCAAAAGCAGAGACATTACTTTGCTGACTAAGGTCCGTCTAGTCAAGGCTATGGTTTTTCCTGTAGTCATGTATGGATGTGAGAGTTGGACTGTGAAGAAGGCTGAGCGCCGAAGAATTGATGCTTTTGAACTGTGGTGTTGGAGAAGACTCTTGAGTCCCTTGGACTGCAAGGAGATCCAACCAGTCCATTCTGAAGGAGATCAGCCCTGGGATTTCTTTGGAGGGAATGATGCTAAAGCTGAAACTCCAGTACTTTGGCCACCTCATGCGAAGAGTTGACTCATTGGAAAAGACTCTGATGCTGGGAGGGATTGGGGGCAGGAGGGGAAGGGGACGACAGAGGATGAGATGGCTGGATGGCATCACGGACTCGATGGATGTGAGTCTGAGTGAACTCCGAGAGATGGTGATGAACAGGGAGGCCTGGTGTGCTGCGATTCATGGGGTCGCAAAGAGTCGGACACGACTGAGCGACTGAACTGAACTGAAGGATTTAAATTACTTGCACGAGGGTAACAACAGTCTTCACTGGTGGACCAGTCTTTTGGAAGCCTGTCTCCTCAGTTCCTGAGCTAGTGCATTTTTCATTCTGCTATAAAGCTTCCATCCCCGGGTGCGAAGTGGTAAAGAATCCACTTCCCAAAGCAGGAGATGCAGGTTTGATCCCTGGGTCAAGAAGATCCCCTGGAGGAGGAAATGGCCACCCACTCCAGTATTCCTGCCTGGAGAGTCCCATGGAGAGAGGAGCCTGGTGGCTGCAGTCCAAGGAGTCGCAGAGAGTCAGACATAACTGAGCATACCTGCACACACAGTGCTTCCTAAATTCCGGAAATTTTCAGTGGAATGTACAGACAAGTGACGCTTCAGGCTAATTCAAAGTCTGAGTGGTGTCTCTCATGATTCCACCTGGATTTTGTTTTATATCAGCAAGTTATAACAAATTTCAAATGCTGCCAAAAGAGATGAAATAGGTAATTCACATTAAAAATTAAAAAAATAAAAAACCTACCTGTGAGAACTGTGGTTTTCCTGTCAGAGCTTTCCAATAGCACTTACAGTGAAACATTTCACTATAACTTGATCATGTGTGCTCCCTTAAAATCCTAATTATCAAGAGTGCAGTATCAATTTGTAAAAGATTCAGAACTAACTTATTCTGAGAATTAATGAGTATAAGTTAGAGATTTTCTTTAATAAAACTGATAATTTACATTTACTATATCATACTCAGTCCACTCCTTTATCCTAAAGGAAACCAGTCCTGAATATTCATGGGAAGGACTGATGCTGAAGCTGAAACTCCAGTACTTTGGCCACCTGATGCAAAGAACTGACTCATTGGAAAAGACCTTGATGCTGGGAAAGATTGAAGACAGGAGGAGAAGGGGACGACAGGGGATGAGATGGTTGAATGGCATCACTGACTTGATGGACATGAATTTGAGCAACCTCCAAGGGTTGATGATGGACAGAGAAGCCTGGCAGGCTGCAGTCCGTGGGGTTGCAAAGAGTCAGACATGACTGAGCGACTGAACTGACTCAGTCCACTAAATTCTACATGTACCAAAGACAAATCAATCTTAGCCAGAAATTTCTAAGAAAGAAATGCAGGATATGATTAAATTGAAATATATAAATAGACTATGTCATAGTTTATCAAACTATGTCATTTTTTTCGTTTTCAACATCACAAAACACTCAGAGTACATTGAAATGCCAAGTATTTGGAAACCGTAAGATTTGGCGTATTCATTATCACCATTTTTCAAAGAGGTAAAGTGCTATAAAATACACTGAATATTGAAGTTATAATAAATTCCCTTCCTTCTAACATCAGCCCCACCAAAGTGCTAGGCCATGGCTCATTATAAACATGTGACTTACGGCAGCCCAGTGGTCCTCTCTATCTTTATTGTCCATGTCAGATATTAGGCACATTAGCACTTTCTACCTTGTCTTATTCATGACTCTGTGTCATTTTGTTGAAATTTCCAACACTGTCTTAAGAGTCAAGGGAACATGGGAACCTCATCACCAAGTACCTATTCAGTTGTGTAGGAACTCCAAATATATCATTTTATTTGATCCTCACAAAAGTCCCTGAGATCAGCATCTCTGTATTATGGAATGATAGATTCAGGAATGATTCCTAATCAACAAGAGTCCAAATGTACTGATTTCTGGAAAACTGAGGATTTGGATACCTTTCCAGTGAGAGTGCAGAAAGCTTAAACGCTGAAAATATGACTGGTTTGGCTTCTTTCAGGCCAAATAAGATCAGTTCTTAATCAGCGTCATCTGATAAGATCAATTTTACCTTGTTTATTATCAGTTTTTTATTGTATCTACAAAGTCTCACTTGTTGGGAGATTTAAGAAAGCCAGAAATATTAATATTACAATTTGTTTAGGAAACAAATTTTTATTTGGCATGTCTCTGGTATCTATTTTTCATAGTAAAATTATCAACATATGTCTATTTGAAAGGAAAAACATGTAGTAGCCACCTGACTTTCCAATATTCTTTAGGAAGATGACTTTAAAACTTACCCTAAGCTGACAGACCAGCACAGGCCTGTCTATTGTTAACTTTTACATAATAAAATCTACCAAGATTATTAACCCAGTCCTGGCAGGACATGTCTATGATTTAAGACATGAACATGTTTTTAGCCCAGTTTATCTCAGAAAATCATCAGTTCTATTTTGCAATGCAAATCCTCTGGTTATGTTTGTTTGTGTGTCTGTTGGCTTGTTTGCCTTAATCTATGATTCATTTTGTAATGATAACCTAAGTATGTGCCTTAGCTGAGGTTTATAGTGAATTAATAGATGAAATTCGAAGAGCGCCATGGTGTCTGGAATTAGGAAATGATTTGCTTTTGCTATTCTTGAGAGAGAGGAAGTAGTTTTCTTTAACATGCAAGTTCCATGTTTTCTCAAAAGAACAAGCTGAAACTGATCTTTAATCTGGAGAGGCTTCTGTGAATTTTTATGAAGTTGCATTGGGATTTAAGAAATATTGTATTTCCTGATTTAATAATACATATGATTGAGATGAGAAGGGCAGTATTTTAATATTACTCTGAATCAGAATCTAACACATAATTTTGAAGAAAGAAGGAATGCTATGTTACTCAAATTTGTCATTACTATACTGAGTGGATTTAAAATTATTTGATTTTAAAGTAGCTAACAGAAAGATGCACACTACATAGGCCCTAATTTTTAGTCTGACATCAATGATGCAATAATCATAGTCACTATCATTTATTGAGCTCTAGTCAAGGGCTGGGCATGTGATAGGCACAATTCATCATTATGCCACCTGGTCTTCACCACGCTCCAAGAAGTGGGTATAATTATCACACATACTTTATAGATGAGGCACCTGAAGCTTAACAAGAGTTATGGAACTAGAGAAAGGTAGATACTCTAGAACTACAAAGCAAGAAGCTCTGACAGGTCTGACTCCAGAGGTCATGTCCATTACAAGCTTGTCTATCCGTTTTACTTTCTTCATTTTGTTTTCCTGTTATAGAGAGGTACACATTTAAAAGTACTTCTCAGAAAATCACCCTTTCTTTTAAGCCCTAAGTGTCCAGAGATGAAATAGTCAGTCACTACAAGATCCATTCAAATCTGTTTAAAACACATACACACACAAAGCATTTCTTCCTGCATATCCTCACAAATCAGATCAAATGCTGTATGAGACAAGTCATGCTGCAGTAATAAGACTCTGGATTTAATTTGTACATTATCTGCCCATGTCTTTCAGAATGCTATGACATCTTAGGAAGTAAAGGAATAGATCATAGGAGGTAATATAAATTGGCTATAATCTGAGATACAGTCTTTTTATTAAGTTTTACTATACTCTTTAATTAAATAATATTTGGTAAAACATCTTTTTATGTCATGAAAATGTTACTAATGAAATGTAAAGTTCAAGGAGATAATTTTTGCAAAAAAAAAAAATCCTAGTTTGCAATTTTATAAGATTAGCACCTAATTTCCAACCAATCCATCTTGAACTATGCTAAACAACAGAGAATAAACACGTTGCCTAAAAGCCAAATCACCATATTCCACAATTCTTTTAGGACTTTCTAGCATGCAATTTCTAGAAGAATTAAAATTATTTTTCTCTATCCATGTCATTGCTTTTACACACAGTGAAACTAATCATTTTTTGCTTGTCTGTTTGGGTGATCCATACTAGACATAGGTCTACACCATGATAGAATACACTGAAGGGGACACACTTTTCTGCTTCAAGAACATAAAACTGAGGAAACCACCACCCTATTCTATTTTTATATTTATAAATATATAAATATAATATATAATTATATATAATATATTTATATATAATTATATATAATATATATATATATAAGAAAGGATATATATACACATAAAGAACGGTACCAGTAAAGAGAGAGAGAAAGAGAGAGAAAGCTCTCCTCCATGCCAGGGCAGCATTATGAAGGAGGAGCAAAGGGTTAACAAGCTGAGGCTGTGGTTTATCCCCAGGCAGGGACTGACAAAGAATGTGACAGGCACTGGCAGTGTTCCCTCATCCACATTTCTTGGGATTCTTCACCACCTTGTGCCCAGCTGCCCCCTGCACTCCCACTCCAATAGCCAGTATCCGTGTTTTGTTGGCAGGAAGTTGGCCTCGGGCTGCTGGAATCTCTCTGAGAGCTCAAGTAAGGCAGAAACTCCCCAGGAATTTACATCCCTCTGGGGGGATGACTTGAATAACAACTGGCATATATAATGAATACTCTAGCTCCACCCCATCTGATGAGGAGCACTCAAGATGTAAACTTTATTTTTATTTTTTATTTTTTTAAGATGTAAACTTTAAATCTGCCCTTCAAACCTGAGAGCACACTGCCTGGCTGTGACTCTGCTTGATACTACGCCCTTGCCTGACAAAATTCCCTTTCCGGTCTTATTTTTTCAAACCCCTATCTTTTCTGGGAACACCTGCTAATAAATTACTTTACCATGGATCTTCACCTCGGCGCCACTCTGGGAAAGTTAATCTGAGACCCAGGGTTGAGTCTCAAAGTAGCAACTGCAACTGGCTACCCTGCCAGGAGCCTGGAAGAACAGCCCTCTCAGTACAAGAAGCACCAGCAGCCTGGTCAACCCATATGGAAGCTCTCTGAATGCAAGTAATTTTACCAGGAGAAAATAAGATCCATGCTTCCAAAACACAAGCATACAGAATCAGCGTTTACATGATTTATGAAACACAAGAAGCCTCGAGCTAGGAAATTAGCATAACTTCATGTGGAGCAGGTGAGATACAGATGGAAACGCCGGACTGTTCTCCAACATTTCTGCCATGAACAAGACATACAGTTCCCACAGGAATGCGGGTGGGGAAGAGGTGTGTTGAATGATGAGAAAGGCTCATAGTCTAAAAAAAAATACAAACCACAGAGTAAAATATACCTTGATAAAAAGTCTCACTTCAGCAATTGGAGGATTTCTATAATGTGAAAAATTTAGAAAATCAGCATGTGTGAAATGATTAAAGAAAATAATATTATTATTTACTATGATGATAAACTGTGATAAAATCATTACAAAAAATAGCCTTAAGAAGAACATAATAAAGCACCTATATAAAGGTTATGATGGCAGACTGAACTTATTGTTGTCGTGTCCAGCTCTTTGCGACCCTGTGGACAGCAAATGCCAGGCTTTCCTGTTCTTCACTGTCTCCAGGAGTGTGCTCAGATTCATATCCATTGAGTCAGTGATGCCATCCAACCATCTCATCCTCTGCAGCCCTCTTCTTTCACCTTCAATCTTTCCCAGCATGAGGGTCTTTTCCAATGAGTCGGGTCTTTTCTAGTGAGTCAGCTCTTCAAATCAGGTGGCCAAAGTACTGGGGCTTCAGCTTCAGCAGACTGAATACATGCAAATAATTTTACTGACTCCTACCAAACATAGGGAAAAAATACTTAATCCACAAAGATGAAGTGAGCAACAGGGGAGACAACAGTGACAGACTTTCAAAAGCTGGAAAGCAGGACCAGCGTAAATGACTTAGGAGATCTGAGAAGTATGAAAACAAAACTGGCAGTCAGAAAAACTAAGAATCAAGTCTATCCCACCACAGAATCCCAAAAGATTCTGGAACTCGCATACTCAGTAACTCTGGAACTATGAGTAAAGTGACATCATATGTTATTTGGCTTTCTCTTTCTGACTTACTTCACTTAATATGATAATCTCTAGTTACATCCATATAGCTGCAAATGGCATTATTTCATTCTTTATTATGGGTGAATTATAGTCCATTGTATATATGCATACTAAATCTTCTTTATCCCTTTGTATACTGATGGACACTTAGGTTAGGTTACTTCCATATTTTGGTTATTGTAAACAATGTTGCTATGAATATTAGTATACATTTATCTTTACATTTTCTTCAGATATATACCCAGGAACAGGATTGATGGATAATATGGGATTATAGTTCCACTTTCAGTTTTTTGAGGAACCCCATATTGTCCTCCATAGTGGCTGTACTAATTTACATTGCCGCCAGCATTGTGCAAGGGTTCCTTTTTCTCCACATCCTTGCCAACATTTGCTATTTGTGGTCTTTTTGATGATAGCCATTCTGACAGGTGTGAAGTAATTATCTCATTGTGGTTTTGATTTGCATTTTTCTTATGATTATAGATGCTGAGCATCTATTCATGTGCCAAGAAGAGAGTTTGGGAAGTTTTTTTTTTTCAATTACAGTGAAGATGAAACACTCAGTGATACAGTGGGAAGATAAAGTTAAGGAAATATTTCACAAAGTAGAACAAAAAGAAATGAAAAAAGCAAAAAGATAAGAAAATCAGAGAATCATCTAATAGGTCTAAGAAAAAGGACTAGAAAATACAGAAAGAGAGAACACATGCAAATTGAAGAAGTGAAAATTTTAATGAGCTATTACAAGAAATATCACTCCAAAATAAAGATGCAAGTTTCCAGACTGAAAGGGGCCCAAGAGTCTCACCAACATATATCACTACAACACGGAACAAAGGAGAAAAAGAAAGGGATAAAGATTCGACAAATATCTGAATATGAAAAACAGGTCACGTACAATGTAAGTAAAGTGACATTATAATGCACCTATCACCTAAAAAGGATATTTTAAAATTAGACAATTTTAATAAATTTCTTTACTGACAAACTGGCTTACTTCACTGACAGTTCTAGCTTCAAAAACTAGCTTCAAAAATAAAATTGCCTCTAAGAAAAGTAACATGTGTTTATAAATTTCAAACAAAATGGCTTCTTTTTAAAAATGTCTCATATTTTGTTTATGTGTATTGACTGTGCTCCTTATTGCTGCACGTGGGCTTTCTCTAGTGGCAGCAAGCGAGAGCTGCTCTCTGGTTGCGGTGCACGGGCTTCTTCTCCTGTTGCAGAGCACAGGCTCTAGGTGCCCAGGCCTCAGGAGCAGTGGTGCCTTAGCTTAGCTGCCCCAAGACGTGCAGGATCTTCCCAGTCCAGGGATAGAACCTGTGTCCCCTGCATTAGCAGGCAGATTCTTATCCACTGGACCACCAGGGAACCCCAAATAGCTCCTTTATATTGATATTTAAATATTAATTAAAAAATTAAATAATAAGCAGAGCAACTATTTTTGGTACATATTCATGTACAATAGTGATTTTCTAAGCTATCTCTAATAATGTGTCATTTGTGCTTTTAAAGACTGTTTCCTTTTGCTATAGTCATGTAGTTTTGTTTTCATAAAACTGATCTGATTATTCTATATTTAAGAGTTACTAAAGATCGTGGCATCCGGTCCCATCATTTCATGGGAAATAGATGGAGAAACAGTAGAAACAGTGTCAGACTTTATTTTGGGGGGCTCCAAAATCACTTCAGATGGTGATTGCAGCCATGAAATTAAAGGACGCTTAGTCCTTGGAAGAAAAGTTATGACCAACCTAGATAGCATATTCAAAAGCAGAGACATTATTTTCCCAACTAAGGTCCATCAGGTCAAGGCTATGGTTTTTCCTGTGGTCATGTATGGATGTGAGAGTTGGACTGTGAAGAAGGCTGAGCACCGAAGAATTGATGCTTTTGAACTGTGGTGTTGGAGAAGACTCTTGAGAGTCCCTTGGAGTGCAAGGAGATCCAACCAGTCCATTCTATAGGAGATCAGCCCTGGGATTTCTTTGGAAGGAATGATGCTAAAGCTGAAACTCCAGTACCCTGGTCACCTCATGCGAAGAGCTGACTCATTGGATAAGACTCTGATGCTAGGAAGGATTGGGGGCAGGAGGAGAAGGGGACGACAGAGGATGAGATAGCTGGATGGCATCACGGACTCGATGGACGTGAGTCTGAGTGAACTCCGGGAGATGGTGATGAACAGGGGGCCTGGCGTGCTGTTATTCATGGGGTCGAGAAGAGTCAGACACGACTGAGTGACTGAACTGAACTGAAACTTGAAAATGTTGACACCTTTTGTTGGCTTTTCTCTCTAGGCCATATTTTTAACTGAAAAACTGCTTTCCCTAGAGATGCTGAAGTATCCAGTAACTTAACAGTAACATTATTTTTTCTCTTCTGCATTTTGTGGTTATTTCCACCCAAATATTTTCAGAGTATATTACTTAGAAAATAGTTTTGCAAAATAAAATTCATCAACTAAATTCTCTCCATGACTAGTTGAAATTTAAAGGCTAGAAATTTTAAATCCTTCTCAATATAGCCCATTCTGGTAAAAAATAAGAAGAAGAATAAATTTATCAAAGTCAAACTAGGAACTCTGTCAAAAGTCTTCCTATAAATCAAAGTGATTGAAACCAAAATTACAGATTAAAAAAAAATTAAAAACAGCATTTGAGCTCTCACCATTTACTTTGTTCAATACCTCATTTGTTTTTGTAGAAAAAGGCTACTGCCTTCCTATTTTCAAGCTTCATTTTAAGTGCAATCAACTAAACAATTTCACTGGAAAAACCATAGCCTTGACTAGATGGACCTTTGTTGGCAAAATAATGTCTCTGCTTTTCGATATGCTATATAGGTTGGTCATAACTTTTCTTCCAAGGAGTAAGCGCCTTTTAATTTCATGGCTGCAGTCACCATCTGCAGTGATTTAGGAGCCCCCCAAAATAAAGTCTGACACTGTTTCCCCATCTAGTCAAGGCTATGGTTTTTCCAGTGGTAATGTATGGATGCAAGAGTTGGACTGTGAAGAAAGCTGAGCGCCAAAGAATTGATGCTTTTGAACTGTGGTATTGGAGAAGACTCTTGAGAGTCCCTTGGACTGCAAGGAGATCCAACCAGTCCATTCTAAAGGAGATAAGCCCTGAGTGTTCTTTAGAAGGAATGATGCTAAAGCTGAAACTCCAGTACTTTGGCCACCTCATGCAAAGAGAGTTGACTCATTGGAAAAGTCTGTGATGCTGGGAGGGATTGGAGGCAGGAGGAGAAGGAGACGACCAAGGATGAGACGGCTGGATGGCATCACTAACTCAATGGACATGAGTTTGAGTGAACTCCGGGAGATGGTGATGGACAGGGAGGCCTGGCATTCTGCAATACATGGAGTCTCAAAGAGTCAGACACGACTGAACAACTGAAATGAACTGAAACAATTTCAAACCAAGTTTTTGTGCTTCAGTCATTGAATAACTTGATTAAAAATTTCCAACAGACTTTAAATGAATGCAAGCACAAGTTAAAGGACTTGTTTCCCAAATAAGCCCATACTATTGCAAGAAACTTATGGTGATTTATAAATTAATACCTCAAATGCTCAAACTCTTCTGAAATGAAATTTATGAAGAGCAAGAAGAAAAGAGACTGCTGGCATACTAATGTATTTCCTGAGCTCTGTTTTCCATCCTAATCTTCCACATGAAAAGGCACAATTAAATATGATAATAGAATAAAAACTGTAGGATCTCAAATCATTTTTCCCATGCATTCACTTTCTGAAGCTATTAGAGGATGTATCCAACAACTCTATATATTAATTTTCTATCCTACAACTTTACCAGATTCATTGATGAGCTCTAGCAGTTTTCCTGAAGAAGGAAATGGCAACCCACTCCAGTGTTCTTGCCTGGAGAATCCCAGGGATGGCGGAGCCTGGTGTGCTGAGTTGGACACTACTGAAGTGACTTAGCAGCAGCAGCAGCAGCAGTTTTCCGGTATATCTCGGAGAGCTTTCTATGTAAAGTATGATGTCATCTGCAAACAGTAACAATTTTATTTCTTCCTTTCCAATTTGGATTCTTTTTATTTCTTTTTCCTCTGCTTTTTTCTTTGCTATGGTTAAAACTGGAATGGCCTTTTGAAAACTTAGTTACTGTAACAGCTAAGTGGGAGTTCTTTTCAGAGTGGGGGCAAAGTTCTCCAGGAAGTCACATATGCTCTGAATCAACATCCAGTATATGGTTCTGTTCCTCCCATAACAAAAATTCATGGATCAGGAATCAGGGGGTGGAAATGGGGAGGGGGGGGTATCTTTCATTAATACCTCTAGTGACCAAACAACAAAATTTTTGCCTCCTGTTCCCCACAGCTTTATGTTCTGCTGGCCCAGAGATCTTACTTCCAAAGGGAGGAAAATGCTCCCATCAGGAAACACGATTCCATTAAACTAGAAGTTAAGACTGCCAAGCAGCCGCTTTGGACTCCTCATTCCCAAATCAACAGGCAAAGAAAAGAATTACTCTACCGGCTGGAATGAATACTCTTGCTTACCAAGGAAACCATGGATTGAAATTGTATAGTGGAAATAAGGAAGAGTTTGTCCAGAATACAGGAGAACCCATGATTAAAGTCAGTGGAAAAATATGACAATCTAATCCAGAAAGATCCTTCAGGAATGAAGTTGAGATCATCCCACCAAGATTTATGATCAGTTGAGGTGTTTACTGAGGGGAATGGGAATATGGAGTGGGTAGTGAAAGAAGGTAGTACTAAATACCAGCTATGACCGCATGAAATTAGGACAATGATTGTAATAAGTATATCATCCTTATTTTGTTCTGAATATGTTTGTGTGTTAGTTTTCCTCTGTCTTTTATTTCTTAATCATGTAACAAAAATATATTGACTTTACATGATGTCATTTAATATTATTAACTTTACATCATCATTTTTAACTTACAGAATGTAAAGCAAAAGGGTAAACATCACACAGGAATTCTGTATCCTATTATGAGGAAAGTGTTAATGCATTTTCAGTTGTGTACAGAACAGCATTATCATGTTAATTGCTACCATCTTTATTTGGAGATTAAGTATAGTTTAAGGAGATGTGTATGGATGCCAAGTTGACAAGGGGTAGACCTGTGATGCTTAGTTTTATGTGTCAGCTTGGCTAGACCACAGTGTCCAATATTTAATCAAACACTATTCTGAATGTTTCCATAAGGATATTTTTGTTGAAGAGATGAACATGTAAATCAGTAGACTTTGAATACCCTCGATAATGTGAATAGGCCTCATTTAACCCATTGAAAGCCTGAATAAAACAAAATAATGACCTGAGATGAGCAAGAAAGAATTCTGCTAGCAGACTCACTTTGCACTTAAACAGCAACTCTTCCCTGGGTCTCCATCCTGAGAGCCATCAAACTTGACCTGCAACACAGGTTACTCCTTGGGTCTCTGGTATGCTCACCTATGTTACAGATTTTGAACTTGTCAGCCTCCATAATCACATAAGCATAAACCAATTCTTCTATATATATTTATATATTTACATTCTATCAGTTCTGCTTCTCCAGAACTAATATAAATAGCTGACAAAAATTCAGGGCAATGGTTCCTGGTGGTTGGTAGATTATCAGAGAGAGGCACACAGGAGTTTTAGGTATCAGTAATATTCGATTCTGTTACCTGGGTGGGGACTACATGTGTTTTATGTTATTGCTATACATAGTTGGCATACCTTTCTGTGTAAATAATGCATATCACGTACACACATGTGTGTACACACAGAAAAGTTTAACCTAGGACAGGTAAAATAGCAGACTTCCAGCCAAACACAGAAAGAGCAAACTAGAAAATACATGTAAGAAAATTGTCAAATATATATCAGAAAAAGATAATAAGATATAAAACATGAAAGATTAAGAAGCAAAACAAGAGAAGAAAAACTCAAGCTCAAGTTTTTCAAAGAGAGCATAGATAATGATGAAGTTAAAATATCCAAAGAGATCATGGCTGATAAATTTTCTTATATAGAAACATGACTAATAAAATAAGTATAAATAAATAGGTGCAAAATATCAAATACTAAAAGAAACTGCAGTAAAGGAAGTCTTAAAGACAACAAAAAGGACACAAAAATTAGATGTACAAGAGACAACTAGTAAAGTGTGCCAAGAGAAAAATAACTGTCAATCTCAAGCTGTATTTCCAACTAAACAATAATTCAAAAGTTGAAAAGTAAACTTTTGGTTCAAGGGAGAAAAGAAGCTCTCTTTTCAGACTCTAGCTAAAAGAATTACTGGAAGAACACTTCTGCAAAAAGGAAATTGAACCTCTAATAAAGAAATGATCTACAAGAAGCAACAGTAAGGAAATAAAATTATAATTTGAAAAATAAAATTAGTAAGTCTTAATAAATCTGATGGTAAAAATTATTAATCTGAAATAAGAGGGTTAAAAAAAATGAGTTGGAAATGAAGTACTATGTAAGTATAACGTAGACTATAGGAGAGTAGATACTGTGTGCTCTGTTGCTCAGTAGGATCCAACTCTTTGCAACCTCTTGGACTAGAGCCTGCCAGGCTCCTTGTCAACGTGATTATCCCAGCAAGAATACCAGATTGGACTGCCATTCCCTCCTCCAAAGGATCTTCCTGACCCAGGGATCAAACCCAGGTCTCCTGCATTGCAAGTGGATTCTTTACTAACTGAGCCATCTGGGAAGTCTGGAGAGAAGACAGATTTGTTGTTTGCTGTTTAGCCACTCAGTCATGTCTGACTCTTTGTGACCCCATGGACTATAGCCCTCCAGGCTCCTCTGTCCATGGGATTTCCCAGGCAAGAATACTGGAGAGGGTTGCCATTTCCTTCTCCAGGGGATCTTCCTGACCCAAGGATCTAACCCTCATCTTCTGCATTGGAATGTGATCATTGTAAAATCTTTGTATTATTTTGGAGAAAAATAAAGACGCTTATTTAACTTCAAACTTTGGTTAAGTATATATACTAAAAATTTAAAAGAATCACTGAAGTAGTAGACTGTGCAATTTCCCCAAATGTGAAGGATAAAACAGAAACAAGAAAGTAAAAAGGGATAAAGCAACAGCAACAACAACAAAATGATCATAATGGGGGAAAAATGGTAGGAATACATCCAAGTATTTCAGCAAACACAGAACACACACAGTAAATGCAAACTTAATTGACAAAGTACACTATCGATATGTTTTAGCATTAGATGCTCTAACTCTTAGACACTGAATAGATCAAGTACTCCA
Organism: Nanger dama; assembly: GCA_917880005.1. Lineage (NCBI taxonomy): Eukaryota > Metazoa > Chordata > Mammalia > Artiodactyla > Bovidae > Nanger > Nanger dama. The sequence continues at coordinate 5,396,637 of CAKJTW010000040.1, forward strand.
GCAGTTAACACTGCATGAGACTGAACATCAAAATTTAGAAATTTGATAGAAGGGATATATATGATTCATTCTCTGAGTGCATAGAATATCTGCAACCAAAAATTAGAGATTAAGCATCTTTTCAAGCACACAAAGAACAGATAAAACTTGATTATCTACATAGATAACTTTTGAAAAGTATAGCAGACATTGTCTTTTGTCTGCCCAACGCAATTTCTAGCCCATTTCCCTACTAACAGAACCTGCTTTTGTGTTCAGATAGTAATGAGTCCCCTTGATCTGCAGTAAGGGCTGCTATGCTAGAGCTCCAGGGAGTGAATAATGATCAACTCCAGCCAGTTATTTCATAAGTGTACATGGTTAGTGTGTAGTCCTGGAAATGACTTTTTGTACAAATCCAGCAATTATATTTTTAAAGATACTCTTGGATTTTTATGTGGACAATTGTATGTTATAAACATTATTGTTTTATTTATTTTCAGTCCTTACGAATGCTATTTCTTTTCCTTCCTTGGACACAGGCTAAGACCTATGATACATAGATGAAATCATACATTATTGGCAAACACTATTATCTTACTTCTAATTTTCAGGGGAATGCTTCTGATGTGTCATCAGAAATAATATAGTTTGTGTGTGCTTATGTGCTCAGTCATGTCTAACTCTTTGTGACCCTTTGGACTGTAACCTGACAGGTTCCTCTGTCTATGGGATTTCCCAGGCAAGAATACTGGAATGGGTTGCCATTTCCTTCTACAGGGGATCTTCCCAACCCAGGGATGGAACCTGCATCTCCCATATCTCTTGCATTGCAGGAAGATTCTTTACCTGCTGATCCATTGGGGAAGTCAATAATTTTTGTAGTAGATTTAAAAACATTTTCTTCTCTTCTTAGTCTGCTATGAGATTGTTTTTTTTTCTCTCATAAATGGTTATTGAAAGATAACACTTTTTTTCTCCTGCATCTATTGAAATGTTCATAAGTTTTTTTCCCTTTGATCTACTCTTGTGCTAACTATATTAACAAATTGTTTTAGAACTTGTGGATAAATCTAACTTGGTCAATAGGTATTTAAGTATATACTTATTATTCTATATTTATATATAATGTATATGTTGACATGTGCTGTGCTCAGTCATGTCCAACTCTCTGCGACCCCATGGCCTATAGCTCACCAGGTTCCTCTGTCCATGGGGATTCTCAGGCAGGAATACTGGAGTGGGTTACCATGCCCTCCTCCAGGTTCAATCCCTGGATTGGGAAGATCCCCTGGAGAAGGGCATGACAACCCACTCCACTATGCTTACCTGGATGGTTGACTATGTATATGTGTAGAGTAACATACATATATGTGAAAGTGCTAGTCACTCAGTCATGTCCGATTTGGGGGACCCCATAGATTGTAGCCTGACAGGCTCCTCTGTCCACAGAATTCTTTAGGCATACACATAATGCATAATATACACATTCCTATTTTTATTTATGAATACTTTATTCAGGATTTTAAAATCTCTGTTCATGAAAGAGACTGATCTATAAATTTTACTCTCTCATATTTTCCTTATCTCTTTCTATATCTTAGTCTTGTTATTTATAAAAATCAGATGTTCCAGTCTTCAAAGGCTTTCTAAATTGCGTTACATAAGATCTCTGAGACATTTCTGAAGATCTTGTCAATTTTTCCTAGCAATTTTGTTGATTTTTTGTTTTATATATTTTAATTTTATGTCATTGGATGCCTACAGTTTAATACTGTTATATTTTTTGTTGAAATATATATTTCATCATTAAGAAGTAATCACTTTAGTACCCTTAATAATGCTTTTGCCTTAAAGTTTATTTTCTCTAAAAATATTATAGATTTTAACTGATACTTTTTTAACACTTGTCTGAAATATATATATGTATATATGTTGCATTCTTTGATTTTCAGTGTTTCTTTGTGCTTATCACAGGTATGTTCTTTTAAATTACATATACTTCTACAATCAAGCCTGGTTATCAAATATTCCATCTCTTTCATCCCCTCTTACACTCTCTTGACATATGTATTAGATCTTTTCTTTCCTCCATGTTTCTTAACCTGTCCTTCAGGAGAGATTAGAGGAGGCACAGTACTATTTGTCTTATATGGATATATTTCTAATAATTTCTTCAGATTCTATCTTCTTATAAGTTCATCCATGCATTTTAAAGAATGATTGTTGTATTATACCCAGCATTTCTCAGTGTTTAAACTGGAGATGATCTTATGACTTTGATTCCTTTTCAACTGATAAATGAATTCCATATTGAATGTCCTTTTTCTATTTAGGTTTTATTAAATGCTAAAAATATTTTCCCACCCTCTCTCAGGGTCCAAAGCTGAGGGCACATGTGGGGAGTCAGGAAACAGGCTGTTTCTAAAGCTATGCCAAATTATGTGTATTTGATCAAGTTGCTTAAAGCTTGTTTACCTGCACTTCCTTCTCATGGTTCCAGATGTTATGGCTTTAAAAGCACAGAGCATATAAATAGCACAGGGCCAAAGCACAGGGACTAGTCTGCTTGTGAACAGGAAGTGAGGACCTTAAAAGAAAGAATAGGAAGAAAACAGGTGCCCTGTCTTCCTGTTGCTGCTGGTGACCCCTTCTTTCAATTCTTCTTACTGAATTTTAGGCAAAAGTGAAAGGAAGAGAAAAACAGTATTTTAGTTTCATCACTGAACTTGAGTCATATGTGTACATGAAAATCATCAAGAGTGTTATGGTGTAAAGAACAATTTCTGTGGACAGTGCCCACTGTGACTGATGCAGTGGGCCTTGCTAGGATCAACTAGGAAGACTGGAGTTGATTGAAGTTGAAGCAGACTGGGCAAGGAGCATTCATTTGTTCTCAGCAGATCTTTGCCATGTTCTAAGTGAGATCGCCAACATCTGTTCCCTTCTCCCCACCTTCATCCTTTCGCAGTTCCTCTCCATGTTTAGACAGTGATGAGGGTTTAGCTGGAGTCTAGCTTCAGCCTGATCCCAGAGCAAGCGCTGGAGCTTTAGTCCACCTTTGGGTAAGAGGCCTGGGTTTAAGAATCCGCCCCAAAGTTCACTGCAGCACTATTTACAACAGCTAGGACATGGAAGCAACCTTGATGTCCACTTGCAGATGAATGGATAAGGAAGGTGTGATGCATACACATAGTGGCATATTACTCGGCTATAAAAAGGAGGCATTTGAGTCAGTTCTAATGAGGTGAATGAACCTAGAGCCTATTATACAGACTGAAGTAAGTCAGAAAGAGAAAGACAAATACTGTCTATTAAAGCATATACATGGAATCTAGAAGGATGGTACTGACGATCCTACACGCAGAGAAGAAAAGGAGACACAGACATAAGGAACAGACTTGGACTCAGTGGGAGAAAGCGAGGGTGGACTGATTTGAGAGAACAGCACAGAAACACACATATTACCATGTGTAAGACAGATGACCAGCGCAAGTTTGATGCATGAAGCAGGGCACCCAAAGCTGGTATTCTGTGACAACCTAGACAGATAGGGTAGGGAGGAGGCAGGAAGGGGCTTCAGGGTGGGGGGGGCATATATATACCTATGGTCAATTCATGTTGATGTATAGGGAAAAAATACCACACTACGGTAAAGTAATTATCCTCCAATTACAATAATTAAAAAGAAAGAAAGAAAGAAAAGAATCCCTCTGTCAGTTCCTCACTTGCTGAGGACTGCTCCTTAGGGCTGGGGCTATAACCTCCCATGACATGGTTCCTATTTGACTCAGGGCACTTCTCCAGAGAAGCAAGCAGCAGCAAACCGCAACACTTAACGTACCCAGAGTGTTGGAGCAGGAAGTGCACCAGCTGGCAAGGGAGTCTAGGTAGGGCACCTATACAGTTTCGTATTTCTACAGCAAAGTCTGCCAGCAGAGTGACTGTGGCCCTGTGAGGAGTATATGATTCAAAGGAACAATTAGGCTTTCCTACTCTCCTAAGACTCCTTTGGAAGCTGTTCTGGCTTGAGTTTGCCATTAACTTCTCAACAGTTGATAACTCTTTATAGTTTGGAAAAATTACACATAGTCTAGAAAGAGTGAATAAAGAAAAAGGATGTTCCTAAAAATATTATTTCAGAACCCAACTCCACCATGGTATTCTGCTGCCTTATTTCAGGGACCAGTTTTTGAAACTCATTAAAAAACCAGAGCTAATTTCAGACTTCCTATGCCTTGCAAAGGGCAGAATATTCTTTGTAAGGAAAATATATTTGCATCAGGGTGCACATGTACCAGTCAATTTAATTAAGTACAGAAAGTTCTTTGTCATCTGGGCTTAACCATATTGAACTGCCATAGAAATTCAATATAAAACAAGGTAATGTTTGGCACAAATACTAGAGCCATAAAATATGTCTCACAGTGCTGCAGCCTAGATGTAAGATAAATTTTAGGTAAGGTCTTAGAAAAACTACAATAAATATATATGTTTCAAAGTGGCAAGGACCTCATGTCCTTATAAAAGCAATAATAATTCTTTGCATCAGTAGAGATAGAAAATCTAAATGTAAAAACACTTTCTAAAGCAATTGGGGGGGATGTTTTGTTTTTGTTGGCAGATGCATCATTTTTTCTAGTAAGATATTCAAGAAACTGGTGACATGGGTTACCTGTGGCAGGGAAACTTTCTGGCTAAAAGAGGTGAGTGATACAAAAGCTTTTAGCCATTTTATGTTAAAAAAAAAAAAAAACCTTGAGCATCTTCAAATTTCAGCATTTGGTATTGGAAATCAATCCCCTGTGAATATAAAGGAATGACTGTATGTTTAAAAATAATTTTACATCAACACGGGTGGGTAAAAGGTAAAAGGGTTAGTCACTAAGTCATGTCTGACTCTTGGCGACCCCACGGACTGGGCTCCTCTCTCCATGGGATTCTCCAGGCAAGAATACTGGAGTGAGTTGCCATTTCCTTCTCCAAGGGATCTTCCCAACCCAGGAATTGAACCTAGATCTCCTGCATTGTACATAGGTTCTTTATATCTGTGCCATGCCCCAGGTACTCAAAAAAAACTTACTCCTCTGTCCATAGAATTCTCCAGGCAAGAATCCTGAAGTGGGTAACCATTCCCATCTCCAGTGTATCTTCCAGAGCCAGGAAATGAACCCAGGTCTCCTGCATTGCACATGGATTCTCTACCTTCTGAGCCACCAGAGAGGTAGAGATAAACTTTGATTGAGGAATGAGTATAATGAAGTATGCTGACTATTTTGCTAAGGTATTTATGTATGTCCTTATTAATTTTTACCACAAGATTTGGGGTAGGTGATGTTACTTTCCCATTGTACAGATAAGGGGATGAAGGGCTATGATGAATAAGTAGCTTCTCTGAGATCTCATAGATAGTAAGCTAGCAGTCTAACTATAATGTCTTCTGGCTAAAGACAAGTTAGAGGACATTTCCCAACTGAGTCCTTCTGTTTTAAAAATCTTTGATAGGCTCCAGTTAATAGTTTTGTAATCATTCTTTTCCCTCCAAAATAGCATTAGGAAAATTAGTGTCTGTGACTGTGGTCCTGCTGGGATTACTCTAAATCAGAGCTAGAAGATGTGGACTTCCAGGAGGTACTTTGCAGGTTAACTTTCCAAGCCAGAGGAGGCCTAACCTTGAGATCACTTTCTCTCCAGTTTCATGTTTTACCTAAAAGCAGTTGCTGCCCAAAACATTCTAGTCTCTTTCCTAGTCCATCCCAGGTGAAAAGGGTTAGGGTTAGCCCTACCTGTGTATTCAGACACAGGCCCTAGCCACCAACCTAATCCTGGAATAAAACGTATATAGTCTGTGTTGTTTCCTCATGAAATCAGTTAGAAAGACCAAAGGGAAACCTTTGAAATAATCCAGGCAAAATATAATAGGACCTAAAGGAGGAGAAGAGGATGAGATGGTTGGATGGCATCACTGACTCGATGCACATGAGTATAAGCAAGTTCCTGGAGTTGGTAATGGACAGGAAAGTCTGGTGTGTTGCAGTCCATGGGGTCACAAAGAGTCAGGCATGACTAAGTGACTGAACTTAACGTGGCCACAGAGATGGAGAAAGAAGAAAATGAATCGTGGGTGTTTAATGGGTAAAATTTCTATTGGCCCTGAATAGTCATAAAATGTAAAGTCTGAGGGAGAAAAAAAAGTTAAAAAAGACTACCAGATTTCTTAGCTGAATAACTTAGTAGGCAATCAATGCCAGCCATGGAGATGGATGTCTTCTTCATCTTTCATTTGGTTTCACTTATGCTTGTTTGCTTTTGATTTTGGTGAGTTAGAAGGTGGTGAGAGTAAAATGATTGATTTCATGTCAACGATGACAAGGCCTTAACAGCTTATTGTTTCCAGTGCTTTTGTTTCTATCCAAGTATGTGTGGTTTTTAAAGGGACAAAAAGGGACCCAAAGCACTCAGGGGACAGAAGTCCAGATTCCCACATGACACTACCAATCACGGCTGACCCCTCAAACAAGGCATTTGCTCTTCCTGATATCCCACGCTCTACCCCAGTTTCAATTTGTGTATCACCTGCTGGCTTCCCTAGGCAATCTATTGTCAATCTCCTACCTTAGGCCAAAGGCCTTGACTAGCTTTGAAACTCCTTCCCTACTCTAAATATTATCCCCTACCGCCAACCCAAAGTTGTAATAACTGCTCTTAAGGACCAACCAAAGTACACAGAGAAAATCATTTAATTCTAAATTATAGGTCAGACATTATTCTACCTCTTTCCACTGAATGCTGGGGAGGTACCAAAACTGTTCTGCACTACTGTGGCAACACTAACCCCAAGCCCTCTCTCTACCGTTAGCCACTATTAGGCCTTTGCCAGCTAAGTCACATCAGTTGTGTCCGACTCTGTGTGATCCTATAGACGGTAGCATGCCAGGCTCCTCTGTCCATGGGATTCTCCAGGCAAGAATACTGGAATGGGTTGCCATGCCCTTCTACAGAGAATCTTCCTGACCAGGGATCAAACCTGCATCTCTTAGGTTTCCTGCACTGGCAGATGGATTCTTTACCAATAGCACCACCTGGGAAGCCCTATGAGGCCTTTCAGTTCAGTTCAGTTGCTCAGTTGTGTCCGACTCCTTGTGACCCCATGGACTGCAGCATGCCAGGCTTCCCTGTCTATCACCAACTCCCGACGCTTGCTCAAACTCATGTCCAACAAGTCAGTGACGTCATCCAACCATCTCATCCTCTTTGTCCCCTTCTCCTGCATTCAATCTTGCCCAGCATCAAGGTCTTTTCCAATGAGTCAGTTCTTTGCATCAGGTGGCCTTTAGTTAACCCCAAAAAGGATGTGGCTGAGAGAGAAAAGACGTAAAACCAGTACTGTCCAGGTGTTACGTGCCCAGAGCCCTGGATTTAGAGCAGTCCTTATTTTTATAAGACCTCTGTTACCACTCTTCCCGCTTTACACTAATTTCCTAATATAAACTTCAGGTTAGATTTTGTGAATCAATCCTCCCACTTAAAAATGATTTTAAATTCAGGATATGTGCTTGCTGCCTACTATCTCGCAGTGCCTTTCTGTCCCAATTAGAACATCAGACACTGATTCTACCATTAATTCAGTGAGTCTAAAAATAAAGGTGGGATACAGGTTTTAGTAAAATTATATAGTTGAGACAGAAGTCTCAATGAAATTCTATGTTATAGTTAATCCATTTTTATAGCTAGAAATGTCTCTCATTTTGGGGTGGATTGGGATAGAAACCCACCTGGTTCCTATGTCCAGGATCCACTTCTTTCCCAACTATAGCCTTAGAAAGCTGGTCTTCTATTCATTCTGACTTTGAGTGTGTTAGAAGAAATGTCAAATGAAATCTAAAAAATTCTGCATGGAGCTCTGAACAACTAATCTTGCTATGGGCAAGTCTGCTTATTCACTCACTCAACATGAATTAAACATTCAAGAAGTGCCAGGTGATTAGGAGTACAGAAATGAGTAATAGTTGATGACTGAACTGGAAGAATGGGCAAAAATTAGTTATGCAATTCAATGTGGTAAGTAATAGAGCCATGATCAGTTTTATGCTATATAAGGAGACAAAAATGAAGGGCACCGAAGTTCTAGAATAGTATTTATGAAGCTTTATTGTGCTTCTAGTGTACCAGGAATCCTGTTAAAATGAAGATTCTGGGTCAGTAAGTCTTGAGTGGGACATAGAATCTGCATTTCTAACAAGCTCCCAAGTGATGCTGATTATGCTGGTCCATGGAACAGACTGTGAGAAGCAAAGTCCTATAGGACCTGATAATACTTCAAAAAGAGATGGTGCTTGAACTGGCATTTTAAGGAATAAATAGGAATTGCCCAGTAGCATAGCATAAAAGTCGTCCAGGCAAAGAAGCAGCATATTTTGAAAATTAAAAAAGGCATTTATAGTGACTGAAAATTAGCAAGAACAATATTAGAACTGAAAAACCTCACTAGAGAAATTAACAGCATTTAAGACATGTGGATTGGCTAAAATATTTTAGAGATACTCTCTATCTTTCTCTTAATAGTATGTAAGAATCCACTGGGGCCTTTACCCCAAGTTCCAAGGAACAGTACCAATAGTTTAGAAGGACACAAAATCCAACATCTGAATGTTGCTAAAAGTGCCTCAAATATTTCTTTCTTATGAAGTGTGGTTACACAGCCTCCAAAGATGGTCCCAGATAGTAGTACTGGAGTTTTATCAGACTTTAAGACCCTTTTTGTGCCTAATTTTCTAGCAAGTGTCCATATATATCGCAGACAATCATCACTTTCATTACATTTTGGCCTTGTCCTTTCTGAGAAGCAGTTAACCAGCCCTCATCACTCCCCAGATTTTTTTGCTATTGTTCTCTTTGTTTTTTGACTGCATTGCAGCATGCAGGATCTTAGTCCTCTACAAGGAATTGAACTCATGACCCTGCAACGGAAGTGCAGAGTCCTAACCACTGGACCACCAGGGAATTCCTACCTCAAAACCTTTAACTGCTACTGTTATCAGTCAGGGGGCTTCCCTGGTGGATTAGAGGATACAAAACTTTAAGAACTGTTAGCTTCGATAGCACCATATCTATAAAACAAAGGTAGCAATTCTTGCCCTACTGACCTTACAGACCAAAAACTAAGATAGATGTACTTGAAAATATTACATGATATATATATATCAATTATTTCTCAATAAAACTTTAAAAGAGGAAAAAATAAATAAGGTAAAAATAATTAAAATATGAAAATTCTGACTATAATTAAAGAGAGCCAAGGAGGTACTTACAGTATCCATCAAGCTAAAAATTCCCTGAACAATCAGAAGAATAATATGAGATTCTTAATTTCAAAAAAAACATATCCCCAGATCCTACTACTGGAAATTTCAGTTCTGTTTTCTGTGGAGAGGCCCAAAGATGTGATTAATAATACCCCTGTGCTGCGCTTTAGTTGCTCAGCCGTGTCCAACTCTTTGTGACCCCATGGACTGTAGCCTTCCAGGCTCTTCTTTTCATGGGAATTCTCCAGGCAAGAATAGTGGAGTGGGTTGACATGCCCTCCTCCAGGGGATCTTCCCAACCCAGGGACCAAACCCAGGTCTCCCACACTGCAGGTGGATTCTCTACCATCTGAGCCACCAGGGAAGCCCAATAAACACCTCAAATGATACTTAAAATCATGTGAGTTTAGGAAATTCCACACTATGCAATGGAACTGGGGACACAGGAGAGGATATGCACACTCTACCGCATCACCAGTATTATCACATAGAAGAGCACATCTGTATCATTACCGTTGCTGCAAATGACTCGTGGCAAATATTTCCCAGCATGTAACTCTCTTATCTTCTGCTTCTAACAGTTTAGGTAAAACGCAAGACTGAGTCAATGCTACATGCTATACCAACTATAAACATATTTGAGATGCAAAAGTTTGAGCCTGCCAATCAATTGTATTTTTCTTAATTATCATAAGATTAGCAAATTGCCCTCACTTAAAGAAACTTTTTAAACTTCATCCTCAAAAGTGAGCAAAAAGTGATGAGTCACTTAAAGACATAATCTGGTAACTATTTCTTTATGAAGCTATGGTATATTAGGCTTCTACAAGGTGTGGTCATGGGAAGAACATTGTGCCGTGCTTAATCCCTCAGTCATGTCCAACTCTTTGTGACCCCAGATATCTGGGGTCTGTAGCCTGTCAGGCATCTCTGTCCTTGGGATTCTCCAGGCAAGAATTACTGGAGTGAGTTGCCATTCCCTTCTTTTGGGGGACCTTCCTGACCCAGGGATTAAACCCGGGTCTCCTGCATTACAGGAAGATTCTTTACCATCTGAGCCACCAGGGAAGCCCAAGAAAACTAGATAAGGTAGCCCATCCCTTCTCCAGGGGATCTTCCCAACCCAAGGGTCAAACCAGGGTCTCCTGGATGGCAGGTGGATTCTTTACCAGTTGAGCTACCAGGGAAGCCTGGAAAGAATATTATTTAATGACAGTTAGGTATTCAGCTTCATGTTTGTTAAGTTTATGTAACATGTCCATGACTAAAACAGCATCTATGTACCTATTTATAACTACCACATAAAGACCTACAGGTGGAGAGCACAAGTACACACGCACACACACACACTGCATTCCTTCAGAAATTCTTTTACCTGGGAGTCACAACTAGCTGGGTGGGTCTGCTTATGCCTCCTTCACAGAACCAGACTCATAAGCTCGGTAACCAGGTTAGATTCAGACTGAATTGCTTAGAGAATCCAATCAAATAAAACTGTCAGTTCAACTGTAAAATACTGCTTTAGTTAAAAGGTGGTAAAAGCCCAGATCTTATTACCCCTAGAGGTGCTGAACACATCAGGCCAAAAACATCAGTTGATTTAAGATGAATCTATTGATAGAATGTGAAAGGAGAAATTAAGGACACTTGGGAATCATCCTTTACCTTGAAGTCTGACTGAAGGATGAAGACTAGATGTCTGCAGGGTGACCTGGGGTAAATGTTCTAAGCAGACTGGGTGGATTGTACATCTGAGCCAGTCAGCATACACTAAAGGCCTGCTGTTATTTGTTCCTATTCTCATCACCCAATATGATCAAAACTTTACAAGCTTAGCCCTATAAGCATTTCCCCAATTACTGATAACCAGAACAAAAAAAAACCTGTGTAACAAAATACACAATCTAGAGAGCAAACCATTTTACAGAAGCTTCAAACACATTGATCACTCTTACCAAAGACACATCCTTCAAACACATGTATATAATACTGTCCACTTTGCTCTCAGCCTGATTATAGACTAATTTCACCACCAGCAGATTTGGTCTTTTTCCCAAATCATTGCTTACAGAGTATTTTGAAAACTGAAGAAAAAGTAATAGCAACTGTCTTATTAATAAAAGAAATATATTTTAAGTCTCTATGGTTGCCAGACACCAGATAGTTAAAAAGATATCAACAAATGTTTGACAGAAAACAATAAAATTCTGTAAAGCAATTTTCTTTCAATTTAAAAAAAATTTTTTTAAGATGCCAACAGATACAGAAGACAAATTCACAAAGCAGTTAAACTGCAAAGTACTTGCATGAAGCAATCAGGCCTATTTCCTTTCATGAAAACTGTGTACTGATGATTTCAAATAACAGGCAGCTAAGGGGTTTCCTGGAGAAGGCAATGGCACCCCACTCTAGTACTCATGCCTGGAAAATTACATGGATGGAGGAGCCTGGAAGGCTGCAGTCCATGGGGTCGCTGAGGGTCGGACATGGCTGAGCAACTTCACTTTCACTTTTAACTTTCATGCACCAGAGAAGGAAATGGCAACCCACTCCAGTGTTCTTGCCTGGAAAATCCCAGGGACGGGGAGCCTGGTGGGCTGCCATCTGTGGGGTCGCACAGAGTCGGACATGACTGAGGTGACTTAGCAGCAGTAGCAGCAAGGGGTTTCCCTGGTGGTCCAGTTAAGATCTGCCTTGCAATGCAGCGAACACTGGGAAGACCCTGCTCTGGGAAGACCCCGCATGCCCTGGGGCAGCTGAGACTGTGCACCACAACTACTGAAGCCCATATGCCTAGAGTCTGTGCTCCACAACAAGAGAAACCACCACTATGAGAAGCCCTGGCACCGCAATTTGAAAGCAGCCCCCTCTCACGGCAACTAGAGAAAGCCACACAGCAATGAAAACCCAGCACAGCCAAAAATAAAATAAATATATATATTTTAAAGGCAGCTAAGATCTAAACCAGGAAGTCAGTTTATACTCTCCTGTTCTAAAAGGGCAGCAAGGGATGGACAAATGTTGCACATCACAACTCTCCTGTTAAGAGTGTTTTCTTGGGACTGTTTGTGAGTGAAAAGTGAAAGCCACTCAGTTGTGTCCGGCTCTTTGCGACCCCATGGACTGTAGCCTGCCAGGCTCCTCTGTCCACGGAATTCTCCAGGCCAGAATACTGGAGTGGGTTGCCATTCCCTTCTCCAGGGGGTCTTCCAAACCCAAGGACTGAACCCAAGTCTCCTGCATTGCAGGTGGATTCTTTACCATCTGAGCCACCAGGGAAGCCCAATGTTTGTGAGCTGTTCCTAAATGCTGACAGTTACTCATGACCATTACACTATAGATGAGATTCCTGAGATCCCTGAGCTTCCAAAGAAAATTCAGAATCAAAATTCTGGTTCTCGCTTCATCCTCAGCCCTAACTGAGCCAGTTACGTCACTATATATCTCCTGCCTCAGCTTCCTCATTTACTTAATGGGCAGAGTATCTGTGTTGGGTCTTGGAGGATTACCACAGGGATGAAGGAGGTCATGTATAAAGACAGCACAACCTCAAATAACATTGTCTTTACCATAATTTTTTACTAAACACTATCAACATCTGAGTTTTTAGCCCTTGGTTCAGTTTAGTCTTTATTCTCCTCTCCTAACGCCTTTTGTAACTAGTGTGCTGACTTCCTGCTTTGTAATTCCACAAGACTCTTTTATTTTCGTTCTCTATTTCTCTGCATAACCACCAGCCCTTGCTCCAGTATAGTACTTCACTTCTGAAGCTACACCATCACTGGCCAACAGGACATATGCTCACTCATTAGCCTACAGTGTAGACTGGTCAGGAGGTTGGCACACTGACCCAAAGAACCAGAGCAAAGGTGTTTCCCCAGATGAGTGGCTAAATGGCTAAGCAACGGCTGTCAGAGCAAATGCACGAGAGCAGAATTATTGATCTGATTCTTGGAGCTGTGGCAGGCAACTTGTAACAGAAGCTTCCTAAGCAAAGGTATTTCCATCAAACTACGAAGAAGTCTGGAGTCACGGCCTATTTCCAAAATTGCCAAGTTCATGGAGTGAATTGGAGCAAATCTCACCTACACTTTCTCATCTATTGATACATGTTTCAGAGATTAGTTGTTTTTATCATAATCATAGACAAGCCTCACCTACGAAGCATTCACTTATGTTGTGTCCGTGATTACACGGTACATATCTTCCCCCATCAGCCCCTTTTAGATTTAAGAGAAAAATAGTTTGAAACTGAAAACAAACAAATAACAAATTACACACTTAAAATTATGCACTTTCAACTACAAAACATCACAGTACATCTTTAGGGCAGTGAGATTAACAATGAAGGTTTTGATGTCATTTCAGCCAGCTATCATTCCATACTCCCTAAGCACCCACTGCCCTGCTATAATTACTTTGGTCAACACCATTTAAAATCCATACACAAAACACAGAATATACATTTCACTCTTCCACAGTCTTAATTTTTTCAAAAGGTTGGCATGAGGAAAAGGGAGCTGAGTGAGAAAAGAGGTAATGAAGTGGATTGCAAAGAATATTATGAAGTTGTTCATTTCTGCTTTTTCTATTATTATTTTTGCCCTCCTCTGAAAGTAACCACGGAATTACTTCATTTTTTCTGTCTGTATACATATAAGTTGTTTGTGCACATGGAGATACACAGTTAAAGCCTATGGTTAATTCACACAATACTAAATCTCAACAGAGGAGGGGAAAAGGTTTATAGTTTTTACCCAAAAGAAGTATGGAGAAACTATTTTTCATTAGTAAAAGCATATTGAAAAATGAAACTGATCCAAGCATGAAGAGAGTATTTTTATAAGCAGAAACATACACACACACACACACACACACACACACACACACACACACACACACACACACACACCAGCCAGGCACTGTAACATCGGTAAATCCCTTTGGAAACCAAATTTCCACTCTGCAGCTGGGCCTCTGATGATTTAGAACTGAGTCAGTTTGAATGTGATGCCTTTGGAATGCAAACTGGCAGCAGAGTGCGAGGAAGCCCAGGAGATCAGGGATACCTCAGAGGCACTTACAGTCCTGAAGGACGTCCCAGGAATGCCTCCTACATGCGGTGTGACATCACAAACAGGTAGAGCATTTCCACTCCTCTAAAAGGAAGAGAATGTGGCCCCACCTTGCCAGGAAGAAGACTCCGACAAGCTTCCCAATAAGGCAATTCTTCTAATGTGAGTTGCCCACACAACTTGGACACAGGCAGGCAGGATCATTTTACCTTCTAGGCAGCAGGAGTCATGCAATCAGCTTCTGAATCCCAGTATTCAACTAATCTCCAAACACATTCCTCTTTAAATTTCTAAAGCCAAAGAATACACCTAATCACTGTCCCCAGCCTTCTCTCCTTTTATAGGATTGTTAATCTCATAGATATTTAAATGCCTATGATGTGCAAAGCACTGTTTTTGGTCTTTGATGGAGAATGATTAGTAGGGAAAAAAAATGCCCTGTAATTGAGTCAAGTGGGAAAATAAAGAAAATAACTGAGAAAAGTTCTAAGAAGGAAACAAACAGGACACTCTAATAGTGACTCACCATTGGACTTCCCTGGTGGCTCAGAGAGTAAAGAATCCACCTTCAATGTGGGAAGCCTGGGTTCGATCCCTGGGCCGGAAGATCCCCTGCAGAAGGGCATGGCACAAGGAAGGAGGCTTTATTGTGGGCAGCCTTCTGTTCTAAATTTAATGTACATTCCTGTTAAAATGCAAGCTCCAGTTTAATTGGTCAAGGGTGGGACCAGGGATTATGCACGTTTTACAAAGTCTAAGGTCTGCTGTTGGTCCACAAACCACGTTCTTGAATAATAAAGGCATTAGGGTTTCTGTTTCTGGGTTATTCTCTAAGTGTGGTCACCAGATTAGCCACTTTAGCACCTAGAAACTTGTTAGAAACACAAATTCTCAGGCCCCACCCTAAATTTACTGAGACAGAAGTTCTGCGGCTGGGGCTAGCAGTTGATATTTGAACCAACCTTCTGAGTAATACTGATGCACACCAACCCCCAACACAGTAGCCACTGGCCACCTTTTGAAGCTACTGAACACTCAATGCGGCTAGTCTAAGTTGAAATACGCAGTAAGTATACATCACACACCAGATCTCAAGGACTTAAAATAGAATGTAAAACTTCTCATTAATAATTCTTACACTGAATGCATGTTGAAATACTATTTTTAATATATTGGATTAAATTAACAATATAGGGTGTGGCCTGAGAATTTGTGTTTCTAACAAGTTTCTAGGTAGTGCTGAAGCTGCATCACCTGGTTAGTGGTTAGTAGACCAGCAGCAGACCTTGGACCTTGTAAGATATGCATAATCCCTGATCCTGCCCTTGACCAATTAAACTGGAACCTGAATTTTAACAAGAATGTTATTTATATTATTAATAATATGGTATTAATATTATTGTATTAACAATGTATTATCAAGAATATTATTAATATTAACATTTAACAGGAATGTTATTAATTTCACTTTATATTTATTTTCATGTGGCTACTAAATTCTTTAATTTAGCTATAGCTGATTTACAATGTTATATTAGTTTCAGGTGTACAACTTGGTGATTCAAAATTTTTATAGATTATACTCCATTTAGGGCTTCCCTGGTGGCTCAGATGGTAAAGAATCTGCCTGCAATACAGGAGGACAGGTTTGATCTCTGGGCCAGGAAGATTCCCTGGAAAAGGGAATGGCAACTCACTCCAGTAATCTTGCCTGGAGAATGCCATGGACATAAGAGCCTGGCAGGCTACACTCCATGGGTCACAAAAAGTCAGACATGACTGACTGACTATTTAAAATTATCAAAAAATACTGACTATGTTCTTGAGCTGTACACTATGTCCTTGTAGCTTATTTATGCCATACACAGTAGTTTCTACCTCCTAATCTACCCCTGTCTTGCCCCTTCCCTCATCTCTCTCTCCAGTAGTAACCATTAGTTTGTTCTCTATATCTGTGAGTCTGTTTCTGTTTATTATATTCATTCATTTTATTCTTTTAGATTCCACGTGTAAGTGATAATATATAGTATTTGTCTTTTTCTATCTGAC
The DNA here is from genome assembly GCA_917880005.1 of Nanger dama. Taxonomy (NCBI): domain Eukaryota; kingdom Metazoa; phylum Chordata; class Mammalia; order Artiodactyla; family Bovidae; genus Nanger; species Nanger dama. Next base: position 5,413,045 of record CAKJTW010000040.1, read on the forward strand.
TTATTTCACCAAGCATAATCTCCTCCAGATCAATGTTGTCATTAACGGAAAAATTTCATTATTTTTTCATGACCAAGTAATATTCCATGGTGTGTGTGTGTGCATGTGTGTTTGTGTGTGTATGTGTAGTGTATATATATGTGTGTGTGTGTGTGTGTGTGTGCGTGCGTGCATGCCTATATATATATATACACATATATATCACATCTTTATCCATTTATCTGCTGATGGACACTTAGGTTGCTTTCATATCTTGGCTACTGTAAATAATGCTGCTATGAACACTGGGGTGCATATATCTTTTCAAATTAGTATTTTTGCTTTCTTTGGGTATGTACTCACAGTGCAATTTCTGGTCATATGGTAGTTCTATTTTTAGTTTTTGAGGAAACTCCATAGTGACTGTACCAATTTACATTCCCACCAACAGTGTATAGGGTCTCCTTTCTCCGTATCCTTACCAGCATTTGTTATTTGCAGTCTCTTTAACGACAGCCATACTGATGGGTGTAAGGTTTTATTTTGCCTATTTTCATGTGGCTACTAAAATCTTTTAAATGACACAGAGACAAGCATTATAATTTTACTGGCAGTTCTTCACTAAACGTTGAGAACTGTTCCTATGGAGCAACAGTTCATAACTAGGACAATGTTGCCTACCTAGGGACATCTGGCAATGTCTAGAGACATTTTTGGTTGTCATAAATCGGACAGAGCAGGGGTTTGATAAACATCTGCTATATAAATGCCAGGGACTCTGCTAAACATCCTGTAATTCATAGAACAGTTCCCCACAACAAAGAATTATCCAGTTCAAAATGTCAGTAGTGTTGAGGTTGAGAAAAATATGGTCTACCGTAGTGATCCTGCATGTTAGAATCACTCAGGGTGAATTAAAAATACAACTGCCTTTGCCCTTGGCCTATCCCTGGACTAACTAAATTGGAATCTCTGGTACAGAGGCCATGGCATAGTTATTCACTTTGTTTTGCTTTTTAAAATTCCTCATGGTTTCCACTGCATAGCAAGAGTTGAGAACCTCTGTTCTAGAGGGAAGGAGAGAAACCTCATTCATTTTTAAATGCTGTGGGCTGCTAGCACCCACGGCCCCTTAGCCCCAGATCTGAGAATCTGCGTTTCTGTCAAGTTTCCAGGTGATGCTTAAGCTGCTGGTTCAGTGTCTCATGGAGCATTTGTGTACCATTCAACATAGCACTAGGTATTTCTACTCTCTAGATGGCCCACCACACAGAGACAACAGAGATCCCCAGCAGACTAGGGCAGTCGCTTCCTGCATCAGAGAGGGCAGCTCCCCTTGACTGGAACCTAAGGCTCTATCAAAGTGACTTCTCCATTCTGCCAAGACAGAAGCAGCTCTTTGAGGGAGGGGAAGTGGGTAAAGATGTTAAATATTCACTTAGATTCTCTCTGCCCTGCTTTGCAAGCAGGAAACAAAAATATCGGTGTCTGGGTCATCTTAGCAAAACCTCTTTCATTTCACTCTTCAATTTCTGCCAGTACACAATTTAAATCACTTTAAATTTTTACAGATTACAAAATTTTAAAGATTGAAACACCTTTCTTCCTAACATTTCTAAGAAAGCGTAAGCCAGGGAAAACAAGCTTGAAACATTTAATGGTTCCCTACTCAATAATTAACTTTTGAAATGTGTGAAAGTTGCCCAGTCATGTCCAACTCTGCAACCTGCCTGCCAGGCTCCTCTGTCCATGAGATTCTCCAGGCAAGAATACCAGAGTGGGTTGTCATTTCCTTCTCCAGGGGATCTTCCCCACCCAAAGTTTATATATATATATATATACACACATCTAAAATAGATTGACCTATACACACACCCATTTACCTGCTGGACACTTTGCCCACTTTCTATGCTCCAGTCACCCTGGCCTGGATCTTGATTTTGATCATCTCTCCTCATTCACCGTGGCACAGTTACAGTGACAGGGTTCAGCTCCAGAAGGTCCTTGAATTCTTATTTTCATTAGTGATGGCCTATCTAGTAGGCCTCCTGCCTGTGCTTCCCACATGCCAGGCATGAAGACCCTTGTACCAGTACCATCTGAGTGAGATACCATCTCACATCCTCCGGTCTTTGCTCAAATGTCATCTTCTTTTTCCCCTCTGGACTCCTCTTTCTCAACACCTTTGCTCTGCTCTACTGTTTTTCCATAGCATACATTACATACAACCAGCATTACCTGATTTACTTAGCCTTTTTATTATTTACTGTTTGCCTCTCATTCAGGAGTCTATGCTCCATGAAGGTAGAAATCCCTGTTGTGTTCACTGACAGGACTTAAATGCCTAAAATAATTGCCTGGTACTTCGTAGGTATGCAGGAAACATTTGTTGACCAAACAAGTGTTTGTTTGTTTGGTTTTTTTTTTTTTTAGGTGGTTCGTTGGTAAAGAATCCACCTGCCAATTCAGGAAATTCAGGTTTGATCCCTGGGTCAGGAAGATACCCTGGATAATGGAATGGCAACCCACTTCCGTATTCTCGCTTGGAAAATTCATGGACAGAGGAGCCTTGTGGGCTATAGCCCATGGGGTTGCAAAGAGGTGGACACAGTCGAGCAACAGAGCACACACACAAATATTTCATGTTTCCTACAACTTTATTGTTTCATCAAATTATTTACAAAATTCTGTTTGGAGCCTGTATCTTTACTGCATCCCAAGCAAACAATGAGAAAACCTACTAGACAGGCCATCACCAAATAAAATAAGAATTCAAGGACCTTCTGGAGATGAAATGCTGTCACTGTGACTGTGCCACAGTGAATGAGGAGAAATGATCAAAGTCAAGATCAAAGACGTCCACAGAGGCCTGGATATTAAGGGGTCTCATGAAGCAGGGTAAAAGTTTGAATTGTGTTTTTAGGTCATTAGGAAGCCACCAAAAGTGTTAGGCAAGGGGTTGGGTAAAGACTGAGCATCAGAACAGGTAGTTGATAAGGGCCTCTGGATTGCTCTGAGAGCCCGGCACTGCCCCTGTTTTTATTTAAGGCTCTATCTGTCCCTAATCATCAGAGGATGCATAGTTCATGCAGAATCATCTGATGAAGCAGGCGTGCCTGTGCTGGGTAGGGCAGTATTAGCTCTAAGTGCAGAGTTAACTGATCTTTAAGAAGCCTGATTTAACACCTAGAGCCTCCCAACTCAGTGTGTGGTCTGCAGATCAACAGCAGCAGCATCACTTGGGAGTTGGGAAGAAATACAGAATCCCAGGTCCTTCTCTGGATGGAAGAAACTGAAATCTGCATTTTAACACAATCCCCAGATGACTTAGATCCATGTTAAAGTTGAAGTATTTCTATCCTAAAAGAAATCAGTCCTGAATACTCATTGGAAGGACTGATGCTGAAGCTGAAGCTCCAATACTTTGGCCACCTGATGCAAAGAACTGACTCACTGAAAAAGACCCTGATACTAGAAAAAGTTGAAGGCAGGAGGAGAAGGAGACAACAGAGGATGAGACATTTGGATGGCATCACCGACTGCATGGACATGAGTTGGAGCAAGTTCGGGAGTTGGTCAGGGAAATCAGGCATGCTGCAGTCCATGGGGTCGCAAAGAGTCAGACACGACTGAGCAGCTGAACTGAACTGAACTGAACTGAACTGAACTGTACTAAGTGACTGAGCACACACGATATTTATACTAACATGCAACAGGTTTATTATTTTAAACAAATCAATATTTTTCATTTCTGTTTTAATTTCTAATATAGTGCATATCAATATATATAGTCCATGTAAACAATAGCTCTGAGTCCTCAGAAACTTTTAAGAGTATAAAATGTCTGGAGATCAGAAAGTTTTGAGAACTGCTACATTAGAGCAAAGTAAAATGAAGACTGAAAAGCCTCTTGCGGAAAGAGACTTTTCAAGTAGACTGTTGGGTAAGCAGGATGGAAAATGCTGATAAGAAAGAAAAAAAGTCAACCTGCTTATAATATAAACAAACCTAACCATGAGCAGGAATGGAAGTGTCTAAATTAGGTTCTCAATGTTCTCTTTATTGTGGTTATTTCCTTTGTCATAAATAACCCAACTGCTAAACCCAGACACATTCTCCACTGAGCACCCTGTTGTTCTCTCCTCCCAAACAGTTATTCATATAACCAATTTCCTCATCCACCTCAGGTCCTGGATCAAAATTTATCATCCCAAAGATGCCCACCCTTATCACCCCAACCAAAAGCGCAACCCACCCCATGCCATTCACACACATTTCCGCCTCCCTTCAGCCAGCTTGATTTCTTTTTCACAGACTTAACCACCTACTAAAATACCATGTAACACATTTGTTTAGTACATCTGCTGATACTATCTTCTCTTGTTAGAATGTAAGCTGCAAAAAGGAAACTTTTTGCCTATTTTGTAATCTATCCCCATCAACTGTTCTAGAACAGTGCCTGGTACCTGGTGCCTTACAGTAACTATTTGTTAAGTATCAGGAGAGTGAGTTTTGCATGTAGAGGCGGTGGAATTTAGAGCTCACGATTGGACGTTACAATGAAGCAAAATTTGGACTTGAATAATGGTTTAGACAATTACCAGGCTCCAGCTCTTCAGCAAACTATTACTAATAAATGCTCTGGCCCTCAATTTTCTCACAAGTAAAATTCTACCTCCCAGGATTATGGTGAGAACAAATAAGAAAATACCTGAAAACAGCCTGGAACTTAGTAACTGAGCATTAATCACACTGCTGTGGTTATTGCACCATTATTCACTGCTTTATCTTTTATGTTCCCAGGAACCAGTGTCCAGGGTGGACTGATTGAATTCGAGGCAATGCAGAGCCTCAGGTTCACTTTTGCTGCATAAAGAGTAGCTCAATTTTCCGTTGCTCAAGAAGATAATACTTTTTCCAGACTCAGGGATATAAGTGAAATGGATTTGATTCATTGCATGTCCATGCTAGAAGCATCATGAGAGGTTATTTAGTTCAACCTTTATTTTAACTTAACAGGTAAGTAAATGGAGGCCTGAGGTGAAAAACTGTTCTAAAGATCACATAGCTTGTTAGTACAGCATAAAATCTAAAATCCAGATTTCACATTCCCAGGCAATATTTTTTATACTCCAGTTGGCATGGAAGCTGTTTATTTGAGTACTTAATCCCATAGTTTTTATCCTGTGTAAAATTAGCATAGAGGCATAGAGGAAAATATTATGTCTGCATGGACCCAGGATGCCTCTTGAGTGCTCAGTAGCTGCTGATAAAACATGCCCATTCTCTTTATAACTCATTATTAATGGTTTGCACAGGAATAAACATGGAGCAGATAAATCCTACTTATACCCTAATACTTTATCATGGGGGCTTCCCTGATAAAGAGAGGTTTCCTTGATAGCTCAGTTGGTGAAGAATCCGCCTGCAATGCAGGAGACCCAGTTCGATTCCTGGGCCAGGGAAGATCCCCTGGAGAAGGGATAGGCTACCCACTCCAGTATTCATGGGCTTCCCTGTGGCTCAGCTGGTAAAGAATCTGCTCTGTAGTGCAGGGGACCCAGGTTGGATCCCTAGGATGGGAAAATCACATGGAGAAGGGAAAGGCTACCCACTCCCATATTCTGGCCTGGAGAATTCCATGGACTGTATAGTCCATGGGGTCACAAAGAATCAGACACGACTGAGTGATTTTCATATACACTGAAAGAACACTAACTTCCTTCACAGAACCATGTAGAAGATCCTAATCAAGGAAAGATAAGTCACTGAAGTTATAGCTGCAGAGATTTTTTTCAACCTTAGTATATTAATTTTAGATCTTTCAAGTTGTATCTATAAGCTGCACATTTATATTAAAATTTATTAATCAATTCAGTCAACTATTTTGGTTAACTTTTCCCCTGAATATTGCTCAAAAGTGTCAGACAGTAAAATCCATGAGATTTAGTTCTATTCTTATTGAGTAACATTTCCTAAATATACATTCAAAATTGTCCCACTTATATACACTTATATATAAGTAACTATAAACCTGGCTCTCCCACTTGCACAGAGAAATTACCAAATGATATGCATGAAAAGAGAAGTTGTATAAAATTCAAATATGTGCAATATGACAGTCTGATCAGGTCTCAAAAAAAAAAAAAGGAAGCTAACAAGAGTTGTCATAGAAATATGTTTTAATCACTGAAAGTGATTTAAAGATCCCTCCCTATTTGTCCAACATAACCACCAACTCTAGTGCACAATACAGACCCATGCAAATCAGCATCATAAAACAATATATGGAATGCAGTGCCACGGTAGACCTCCAAGACAGAACAAAACAATGAAGAATAGGAAAGTTCCCTCTGGTAGCTGTATATGAAGTGCTTTAGCTGAAGAATCTAATCTTTAATCCATCTTGCACTCATTCATTTAACAAACATTTATTAAGCACCTGCCAAGTAGGGTTTTGAGCCTCTGGAGTTCAAAGATGAATGACATTTTGATATATTATCTAGCTTAGAATTTAGGAAAGAAAGTCCAGACCAAATCTGTTTTGAAAGCAATGGGTAGATAAGGAAATGAAAATAAAACCTTTAAAGTTTAGCTGGGGTAGATGTCACACAACCCTCTCCATTGGGCAAAGGCTAAATATATAATTACCCAGGGTTAACTGAAGGAGAAAAACAACCAGTAAATGTAAACACTGCTCGAACAGATTAAATCTAAGTTTCAAGGGCTGAATAGGAAATACAGGCAGTAATTTCATCATGGCTAAACAGGAAATACATGATCAAGGAAAAGCAAACCAATGGTAAGTACCTAGAATGAGAAGGGATGAATAAATGGAGTTATGACTCTAAAGAATATTTATTCATCCACTGAGGAAACAGTCATGATATAGTCATAGATGACATTCTCCTCTGTGGGCAGTAGGACATCTCAGTAATAAAGTACTTTTATTCCCACCACATTTCTTACCCAAATAGATAATACTCAGGGCCAACACAAAATACACAACAGATTAGGTGGTAGTTAGCAAAATACCAAATAATATGGGATAACAAAACATTTTGGATCATTTTAGTCTTCGGGAAATCAAGTGAATAAATGTTGCCTATTCATTTGGTTCTGCAAAGTTAAGCAATGGGCAGTATTTGGCAAAGCAACTTACTTTAGCTGCAAATAAAGAATTCTGGAAGGGTGCTTTATTTTTTAGGGCCCTAAATTTCTATCTAACAGCTCTGAAATCATGGCAGTCAACCAGTTTCTCAAATAATCCCATGAAAACAATTCAGGCCTACTCATTCACATTTATTTGTTTGCATGTTTCCCCAGTTTTCCTGCAGGAGATTCACTGCAGTCTGGAGAATAAAGTCTCAAGTGCGATAGCCTGGGTCAGAATCAGGCAACCCATCCCTGCTGGTTGTGTGATCTTACAAGAGTTAATATTCTCAGCTTCAATTTCCTCATCTGTACAAGGGAGACTATAGAAGGAAACTACCACCAGAGATTGCTGTGAGGCTTAAGAAGACTACCACATGGTGAGAGTTCAATACCTTTGGCCATGATTAGCAAATGGTCTTCTGAGCAAAGAAGAGTGTGGCGTGGACTTCCCTGGTGGGACAGTGGATAGATAGGAATCCCCCTGCTAATGTAGGGGAACACAGGTTCGATCCCTAGTCTGGGAAGATTCCTTACAGTGCAGAGCAACTGAGCCTGAGCACCACAATCACTGAGCCGTAGTGCTGCAACTACTGAAGGCTGTGTGCTTACAGAGCCTGTGCCCTGAAACAAGAGAAGCCCCTGAAATGAGAAGCCTGTGCAATGAAGCTAGAGAGTTGCCCCCAGCTCGTGGCAACTAGGGAAAGGCCACATGTAGCAATGAAGACCCAGTGCAACCAAAAAAGCAGACAGATGTGGTGCCAATGGCTGTCACTGGCCTAAAGAGGCAGACTGCAGTCCGTATGGCTTTTGAATGTGTTCTTGTCCTTCTTCCTAGGCTCCTGTTTAAATGAATTCAAATATAGTCATAGGTCACTCTTTAGGTCACCTATGCTATATGGCAGCTTCCCAGGTGGCACTAGTGGTAAAGAACCCACCTGCCAGTGCAGGAGATGTAAGGGACACAGTTTTGACTCCTGGGTTGGGAAGACCCCCTGGAGGAGGAAATGTATTCTTGCAGTGTTCTTGCTGGGAGAATCCCATGGACAGATGGACAGAGAAGCCTGGTGGGCTACATTCCATAGGGTCGCACAGAGTCAGACACAGTAAAGTAACTTAGCACGCATGCTACATGGCCCTCTAGAGGTTTCGTGAGGTTTATCTGAACATCCTCTTTCACCTACGCTGATGCTCACATCTAAAAGGATTATGCCTCCATTCCCCTCATGAGTTAAGTCCTGAGTAAGTTAGTTCTCATTCTAGCAATCCTTTTGGTGTCCAAAGAAGGAAGATCCCACAACTGAGCTCTCATCTCCAACTTTATCCAGCAGGGGCACGGACAGTGTATGTCCTTAGGACAATGCCATGTGTAGTGTGGCTCAGGGGGCAAAGAGAAGCAGGAAGTGGGGAAAATGACTCTGAGAATGGTTTCAAGAACAGTGAAAGCTTCTAGACCCACGAGGCTTGCTGGCCACGGCTGCCTTGGTTTCCTTCTCCCCTTACCAGTGCCTAGGAAACAAACTATCCCTGAATCCACAGTGGAGAACTCTCATAAGGCACCTTAATGAGTCCTTCATGCCTGCTCAGAACACACAAGCTATGTTCAACATAAAACAATTGATTAGATTTTCAAATTATCAAGCCAAGGATAACTATCAAAGTAGAAATAACCTGAGGGGAAAAAAAAAAAGTCTTTTTAATTGAAGGAAAAAACAGTAACAGGAAGCAGAGTCATCTTTCCTGACCTCTTGGGTACCTTTTACCCTGATCTTTAACCTACACAGGCTGGAGCCTCAGTACATCATAGTCTTGCAACCTTGGACCAGCAGGTTTGGATAAGCATTCCCAGGACCACTGCTGCAGTTTGAATTATTGTTGGTGCTTGGAATATAGAAATTAAAACCATCACGTTCTGGTCCCTTTAAACCAAAACTACATAAATAGCATCATCAAAATACGAAGCTTTCATAGAATTGGTCCTACTGACCCTTTACTCTGTGATGTTTGGAGGGGGCCTTCCTATACGGAGAGCTGAAGGATCACTTGATGTATGAATCCAGCTTGTTTTTTCCAACTTCCCAAGTTTATTCCCAGTGATGCTGGAGATGTTTGGAAAGAATACCATGTATGTGCAAAAGAAAACTGGCTTGAAGCAAAAACTTTACAAATGTGAATCTTTAAAAAAAAAATTGGCTCTATTCTAAGAACTGTCAGAAGAATTAAAATAAAGCTCAGGTGTGGTTATCTGAATATCATATAACATACTCCAATATTAACAGTATATTGGCTATTATAAAAAGATAAATGCCCAATGAGAGGCAAAGAGTAGTTGACATGAATGAGCTCCAAATGGAGAGAGACTAATGGATCTTCAGCTCTTTCTCCCTGAAAAGAGAGGAATGTATTCCAAGTATGTAGTTGTTCTTTCAATAACAGCACTGTGCATATAATATCTGAGGGCTCATGTTATATGTTGGTAAGACTACTATCTGCATTTTGTCTGTGGATAACCAAAGACCAAGGAAAACATATAACTCCTTAGGTAAGATGACCAACTAATATCTAAAGCAAAGCTACTCTCTGGAGCAGCCGAAAATGCTTGTTAACGTGATCTGTGAAAGAAGGTCAATCCCACTAGTCTCATGACTCTCAAAATCTTCAGTGCAAAAAAAAAAAAAAAACAAAAACAAAAAACCCCACAGGGGGAAAAAAAACCCTTTAGTGCATATCACCTGGGAACCCTATAAAAACTACATATTCCCAGGGTTCTACCCCCTTGAGCATGCCTGAGAAGACCCAGGAATTTCCATTTATAACAAGCACTCTAGGAATAAGATAGATATATAATTAAAGGGTTGGAAATAAGGCCTGCAGATAAGGGCCAAAAATGTGAGTTATTTAGAAAAACAGAGATAGGATTTCATTTGTTTCAAGTACTGTATACATAGATTATAGATAATAAAGTAGCAATTTTCTATTTCCACTACACTAAACAACTTAGAATTGCGACAGGAGACATGCAGCTCAGTATAGGCTGAAATATACCTGTCTCTAAAGTGCCCTGATTAGCACCACTTCAGAGTCTCTCCTTCTGTCCTGTTGTTTAGACATGGCAATCCACTGGCAAGGAGGGGCAAGCTTTCAGAACAAACATTAAGCAGGGAACAGAAGACCAGGAAAAGCATTGCAGATCATAACCCACCCCAGGAACTCCAAAGGGAGAGAAAACTGGGACAGAGCCAGGGTGTTCCCAGATACCCATAAACTCATCCGCAACCAGCAGCCACAGAAGGAGCCCAGAGCCATGGCTCTTCCACCACTTGCCCTTTGCTCAGGCTGATCCTCTTCTGTACCCAGGCCTGAGTGTACACAAAGGTGTGATGTCAGCAATGTTTGTTTTGGTTGCCACCCTGGTAACCTGATATCCTCGGGTCATGGGCTTTGGATTCATACTAACAGAAGCTCAGAGTCTAGTTTACTAGATTTGTGATCTTCTAGCAAATTGCTTAACCTCAGCTGTTAAGGTGAGAATTGCTTAACCTCAGTTCCCTCAGCTGTAAGGTGAGAATAGTAAAATCAACCCCACAGGGTGTCATGAGGATTACATGAGTTAAGAAGGAGTTAAGATGTAAGGCCACATATACACTCAACAAATTATAATTTTTTGCCATTTCTTTTATTGCTTTAGCACTCTACAGAAGTCATTGATACTATGATCATTCACATCATTATTCCAATGGACCCTAAAGTTCTTAGATTCCAACGAGAGTTCAGGAATCACAGGCCAGGGAACACTGCTTCAGCCCATTCCCACTTTTCTCTTTAATATCTAAGAAACCTCTACAATCTTCCAACTTAACTGCAGTAAGTGAATTCATAGTTAAGGGTTATCCTCTTTGACACTGACTCAATCATGTTCACCAATTTTATTAATATCACTTTTATCTTTATTTTAGGTTAGAGTATAGTTGATTAACAATGTTATGCTAGTTACAGGTGTACAGTAAAATGATTCAGTTATATATATGCAGGTATCTATTCTTTTTCAAATTCTTTTCCCATTTAGTTATTACAGAATGTTGAGCAGAGTTTCCTTTGCTACACAGTAGGTCCTAGTTGGTTATCTATTTTCAATAAAGTGTTACCCTCTTTGTCACTGACCTAATCATCTTCACCAGTTTTATGAACATCTTTAAAACAGTGTTCTCTATATCTTAAACCAAAGCCATAATCCTAATGATGGAAATTTCAGGCATTGCAACAGATTTGAAGTCAGAATTCGGGGGTTAGAAAGATCTATCAGTTATTCTTCATTCACACCAGTTTGTAAGAGATCAACTAAGAATAAGCAGAATCAGATCTTCCCATATATCCAACTTTATTTAATGCTGGGATAATGTTGAGACCAGGCATAAAGTTTTGCTAGTGATAACATGTGATTATGAACTTTCAGTTTCAACACACCTCTTTTAACCCTCCACCTGTGACTACTTTCCAGAGAAACTGCATACTTCTCACTGCCTGAAAAAGCCATGTCCCCATTCTCTCCTAGAGAAATCTCGAACATTCCTCAAAGATTAAGTCAGAAGTCCTCCTCTGTGAAACCTTCCCTATAACCTGAAGTTGAAGGTAATAACAGATAGAACTAAAGAGCTGAAAGAAAGCTTCTCTGATTTTATGGCTTGAGTATATTCCACGTTTTAAAAATGCAATTGAAGGGCTTGTAGTAGGAAAACACTGACTGATTTCAACTCTCAGCATTGTACAGGAATTATGATATTTTTCAAAGCTCTGGTTGTTTTTTTCATCTGCACATATTTGTCTCAGGACCTGTTTTCACAGGAAACCAAGAAAAGCCATTTCATAATATTCATGCTTGTGAGGGTGTAAGGAAATGACCACACTCATACGCTGTGTGGTAAGAACAGACATTTCACAGATCTTTTAGGGTAATTAATAGGCTATCAATATTTTTAAAGGCATATCCTGTGAACAAAGCATTCATCTAGAACTTTATAGTAATCCACCTAGGAGCACAAAGAGAGAAATATGAAGATGTTCCCTGCAGAATACTATATAATAGACAAATGTTGAAAATATCTGTAAAAAGAGAATAACTAAATTACAGTATAAGCATTTATGAAACACTGTGAAGCTGTTCAAAGGTTTTTTAAAAAGCATGAGTTTGAGCTATATTTTCTGGTAGGAAAGATGTTGACAACATACAAGTGAGCAAAAAATTAAATTAAAAAGGCAGGAGTGTTGTGTCCTGTATCTGTTATTTTCCCCTCTCTTTCCAGAAATACACTTACACACACACCTCTCAAATTAATTAGCATGGTTACCACTGGGGAGGCAGATGGCTTAGGGGTGGAAGTGGTAGCAATGGTCCAGAAGGGGCTACAAGGAGAATGCACTTTTTTTAAAAAAAGTGCATATTACTTTTAAAATTGAAAAAGAAAATAAATTCATTAAGATATTAACATCTGAAATATTCTTTACCATTTTAATTTTTCTTAAACTTCACAATCAGCACTGGCAGAAAAAAAAACTCAGTGGATGTTACCTGTACATTCTCCTTCTCTCTCATATATATCAGTGTAAACATGTGTTGGGACCAAATTTAAGGATAGAAATAAACTAAAATGCTGTTAACAAGGGAAATCATCTGCTGACACTCCTGTCTTATACACAATTGTTAGCTCTGAGAAAATCCACATGAACAAAATATATTTCAAACAGTCATTATAGTTTTCATAAGCAAAATAAGGAAAACCACAATTACAAAGGCAAACAGGAAATTAAACCCAACTATAAATGTATACCTAAACCTACTATATATGTTTTCTTTCTTTATCCAGGAAATTAAATGATACTGAATGACAGTGATCTGCAATCTCTCAAGTGCTTAAGAGCAAGCACAGCATTGACTTATGAGAAAACTATAGCAAACAATGCTACTGTCGAGAGGACTTAATAGTCTTGAAAAAGAAATGCTGCAAAAACTCTCTCCAAAAAGCAGCCCATCGTGAACCAGGTGTTTTTGTCTCCAGAATTTGCTTTCCATAAAATTCTATGAGGGAGAGTGAGTTTCAGGGAGAATGTGCTGGCTAGTTACAGTGAGGCCCAAAATGCAATGAGAAAGACTGGGGTGGTGGTGAGAAACACGGCCCCTGCTTGGCTGTGTGATTATGAACAAACACTAAGCCTTGACTGTAAACTAGGACTAAATATATAAAATGACAAGGCTGCTTTGAGGATTAACAGAAAAAATGTGCAGAAAAGCATTTTGTCTAGATAATACTACTCAGGCATTGACTTTTGTCATTATTACATTTCTGTTTTAAAAACTCCCATGTTGGGATGAGAACAGTAAGATGATCAAAAATGTAAAAGATTTCCATAATGCATCATTTTTGTAAAACCACTCCTAATGACCTATGACTTGATCACTGTGACTCGTAGATATCTATGGAAACTCAAGAGGAACAAATAAGCCAACACTGACGAGCAGCAGCAAATAATGTCTATTAAAACTACTTGGTTAATGATACGGGGTCCATTCATTTGGCTAATGTTTACTGAATATGAACTCTGCTTCACACACTGTGTTAGATGCTATGGACAGATAGTACTGTGTAAAACTGGGCTCCTAACTACCAACTTAGAATCACTGCAGATGGAAAGTATTGAAAAAAACTACATAATTCCAAGTATGCAGTAGTTACCTAGGAGATGAACCCAGAAATCACTGTGAGGAAATGAGAAAGTGAGACAGGGAAGGGAGAAAAACCAATAAAGAGTACACTGACTAGCCAGTTACTTCTACAGTAGGGTAGTCAATTATCCCTACAGTCTGAGGAGTTCCTGGGACACAGGACTTTCTACACTAAAATTGAGACAGTTTCAGGAAATCTGAGACCACCTCTGTCAACAAGTGGGTCTCAATTATTGTGAAGGCCTTCTGAGGGATTGCATAGAACACAACTTAGAATTATCTCAATAAAAGGCAAGAAAGTATTTATCCACCAGCCTTCAGTGGCTGAGGATCACTCACAGGCATTATTTTTCAGTGACTGCCCACCTGACACATTCAGCAAAAGGCCTCTCGTGTGTCCAGAGAATGCCCTCTGAAATCAAGACACAGGAAGATGTTGGCATGTTTATGAAGTATCTGCAGGCAAACTCGAGGGTCAGCCAAGAGGACATGGGCAAGGCATCAAGGCCATCTGATACATGATTATTCTTTCCCAATCTGATGGGCTAAAGAATGAGCTCAATGCTATTTTTCATCAAAATTCCCTAATTAGTGCGGAGTTTTGACCTAACTTCATATTTGCATCGCTTTTGAGCATTTGAAGACAGTTTGAGGGTTTTTTTATTTTCTCAGCCTCAGATAACTACTCCCATAATAGAAAACAAAAAAAGTTTCACAGAATTTATCTAGAATATGTGTGTGCTGGGGTAGGGACAGAGGTGGGGAGCAGTGCAAATTCTTCCATGGGAACTGAAGGTGAGAACTCACAACTTAGTCATAGTGTCCCCAGTGTCAGGATCCTTGTTACACTTCCCTTTACCTTTAAAGGAGAATTGAGATCCTTCAGTTTTATAAAGCACATTTTTAAGGTTCCTACTGAGTTGATTAATGGCCATGACTCATACTTGTGTCTCTTCCAAGGTTCTTGTCACATATCCATTTCCTCCTCCCAGGTATATTTGCAGATCACCCCTAATTCCCTGAAGGCCCAAAACCTGAAAGCCTGAGTGAGCATCGCCTCCTTTCACTTCTGCTGAGACCATCATAGTCTATTTCTATTTTCTCCAAGACTGAAAATTTTGAATTAGATTGAAGGTCAGGAAGGGCAGCGGGAGGAGATACCCCTCATTCAAGGTAAGGAGCAGCAGCTGTGCTTTGCTGGAGCAGCCGTGAAGAGATAACCCATGCCCAAGGTAAGAGAAACCCAAGTAAGATGGTAGGTGTTGCAAGAGGGCATCAGAGGGCAGACACAGTGAAACCATAATCACAAAAATCTAGTCAATCTAATCAACTAGGACCACAGCCTTGTCTAACTCAGTGAAACTAAGCCATGCCCGTGGGGCAACCCAAGATGGGCGGGTCATGGTGGAGAGGTCTGACAGAATGTGGTCCACTGGAGAAGGGAATGGCAAACCACTTCAGTATTCTTGCCTTGAGAACCCCATGAACAGTATGAAAAGGCAAAATGATAGGATACTGAGAGAGGAACTCTCAGGTCAGTAGGTGCCCAATATGCTACTGGAGGTCAGTAGAGAAATAACTCCAGAAAGAATGAAGGGATGGAGCCAAGGCAAAAACAATACCCAGCTGTGGATGTGACTGGTGATAGAAGCAAGGTCCGATGCTATAAAGAGCAATATTGCATAGGAACCTGGAATGTCAGGTCCATAAATCAAGACAAGTTGGAAGTGGTCAAACAGGAGATGGCAAGAGTGAACGTCAACATTCGAGGAATCAGTGAACTAAAATGACTGGAATGGGTGAATTTAACTCAGATGACCATTCTATCTACTACTGTGGGCAGGAATCCCTCAGAAGAAATGGAGTCTGAAATGCAGTACTTGGAAGCAATCTCAAAAATGAAAGAATGAACTATGTTCGTTTCCAAGGCAAACCATTCAATATCACAGTAATCCAAGTCTATGCCCCAATCAGTAACACTGAAGAAGCTGAAGTTGAATGGTTCTATGAAGACCTACAAGACCTTTTAGAACTAACACCCAAAAAGATTCAGCAATACGTGAACCATGAACTCCCTGATTTCAAGCTGGTTTTAGAAAAGGCAGAGGAACCAGAGATCAAATTGCCAACATCCGCTGGATCATGGAAAAAGCAAGAGAGTTCAAAAAAATATCTATTTCTGCTTTATTGACTATGCCAAAGCCTTTGACTGTGTGGATCACAATCAACTGTGGAAAATTCTGAAAGAGATGGGAATACCAGACCAGCTGACCTACCTCTTGAGAAATCTGTATGCAGGTCAGGAAGCAACGGTTAGAACTGGACATGGAACAACAGACTGGTTCCAAATAGGAAAAGGAGTACGTCAAGGCTGCATACTGTCACCCTGCTTATTTAACTTCTATGCAGAGTACATCATGAAAACGCTGGGCTGGAAGAAACACAATCTGAAATCAAGATTGCCAGGAAAATATCAATAACCTCAGATATGCAGATGATACCACCCTTATGGCAGAAAGTGAAGAGGAGCTAAAGGGCCTCTTGATGAAGGTGAAAGAGGGGAGTGAAAAAGTTGGCTTAAAGCCCAACATTCAGACAACGAAGATCATGGCATCCAGTCCCATCACTCCATGGGAAATAGATGAAGAAACAGTGGAAACAGTGTCAGAATTTATTTTGGGGGCTCCAAAATCACGGCAAATGGTGACTGCAGCCATAAAATTAAAAGACGCTTACTCCTTGGAAGAAAAGTTATGACCAACCTAGATAGTATATTCAAAAGCAGAGACATTATTTTGCTGACTAAAGTCCGTCTAGTTAAGGCTATGGTTTTTCCTGTGGTCATGTATGGATGTGAGAGTTGGACTGTGAAGAAGGCTGAGCGCTGAAGAATTGATGCTTTTGAACTGTGGTGTTGGAAAAGACTCTTGAGAGTCCCTTGGACTGCAAGGAGATCCAACTAGTCCATTCTGAAGGAGATCAACCCTGGGATTTCTTTGGAAGGAATGATGCTAAAGCTGAAACTCCAGTACTTTGGCCACCTCATGTGAAGAGTTGACTCATTGGAAAAGACTGAAGCTGGGAGGGATTGGGGGCAGGAGGAGAGGGGAATACAGGGGATGAGATGACTGGATGGCATCACTGACTCGATGAACGCGAGTCTGGGTGAACTCTGGGGAGTTGGTGATGGACAGGGAGGCCTGGCGTGCTGCGATTCATGGGTTCGCAGAGAGTCAGACACGACTGAGCGACTGAACTGAACTGAACTGAACTGAACTAAGGAAATCAAGGATGTTTAATGGAACTCTGAGAACAGTCATTACTGACACCCAACATTCTCAAATCTCTGGTGTAAAATAAAAGCCATTACACTATTTAGCCTAAAAGCTACAGTTAGAGGGACTTGCTGTATCATAATAAGAACACGAGATTTGCACATTCAGAGGATAAATAAATCATACATTCAAACTGTCATACATTCATTCTGTCACTTTGTTAAACTCTCACACATTTCCCCAACTACTCAAGGCCTGACCTTATTAATCTGATGTGGTTTTATGCACTCTATCTCACCACATTTCACAGCACAGATGTTATGGCCTTTTACCAAGCTTACTCTCCCACCATGATTACAGACAGTATCTTAGAATGATGATCTTTTGATGGTTTCATTACTAAGCAAGACGCAATCTGTATAATTCCTTTCCCATAAACTAACTGCTTAGACTTTTCCTGTTAACTTTTCATTTCAAAACTTGTCCTTTGGTTTCAAGGAATAAACCAGCCCTCTTTACAGAGCAAAGAAGGCAATGGCAACCCACTCCAGTACTCTTGCCTAGAAAATGCTATGGATGGAGGAGCCTGGTAGGCCTGCAGTCCATGGGTTGCACAGAGTCAGACACGACTGAAGCAACTTAGCAGCAGCAGCATTTTATAGAGAGAGCAGCTAAGATCCCAAGATGTTAAATGACTTACCTGAGGTCACTCAACTTGTAGCCACAAGTCCTCTTCCTAGGTCACTTGCCTTTCATCCACATCACATATCATGCATGTCTTCTTGCTTATCTGGAAAGAAGAGAACATCTCAGGCAGTTTCTCCCCATCCATGTGCCTGGCTCAGTCCTGAGCGCTTTAGGATCTTCTTCTGTCACCACCTCTGTAGACATGAATGAATGTCAACAGCACCTACAGTCTCTTCCAGATATTTGGTGCTCACAGTATCCTATGCGGACAGCTATTCACAGTTTCATAAATAATGTATCTGTCTGCACAACTCAAGTTCAAGGCCCCTGAGGACACACATCATAATTATGTATTTCTTTTCATTTTCTAATCATGCTTAAATACCTGCTGCTATGCATATAGAGATGTTTAACAAATATTTAATGAAGATGATAATGGTAATTCCATTGATAGGATCATTTTTTAAATGATGTTGTAGGGACTAAAATTATATTAATATATATATGATCATATGTGCATGATTTATATGTTCAGTTCAGCTCAGTCGCTCAGTCACGTCCGA
Source organism: Nanger dama (assembly GCA_917880005.1). Taxonomy (NCBI): domain Eukaryota; kingdom Metazoa; phylum Chordata; class Mammalia; order Artiodactyla; family Bovidae; genus Nanger; species Nanger dama. Next base: position 5,431,419 of record CAKJTW010000040.1, read on the forward strand.
CTGTTTGCGACCCCGTGAACTGCAACACCAGGCCTCCCTGTCCATCACCAACTCCCAGAGTCCAACCAAACACATGTCCATCAAGTCAATGATGCCATCCAACTATCTCATCCTCTGTCATCTACTTCTCCTCCTGCCCTCAATCTTTCCCAGCATCAGGATCTTTTCCAATGAGTCAGTTCTTTGCACCAGGTGGCCAAAGTATTGGAGTTTCAGTTTCAACATCAGTCCTTCCAATGAACACCCACGACTGATCTCCGTTAGGATGTACTGGTTGGATCTCCTTGCAGTCCAAGGGACTTTCAAGAGTCTTCTCCAACACCACAGTTCAAAAGCATCAATTCTTTGGCACTCAGCTTTCTTTATAGTTTAACTCTCACGTCCATACATGACCACTGGAAAAACCATAGGCCTGACTAGATGGACCTTTGTTGACAAAGTAATGTCTCTGCTTTTTAATATGCTGTCTAGTTTGGTCATAACTTTCTTGCCAAGGAGTAAGCATCTTTTAATTTCATGGCTGTAATCACCATCTGCAGTGATTTTGGAGCCCAGGAAAATAAAGTCAGAGACTGTTTCCAGTGTTTTCCCATCTATTTGCCAGGAAGTGATGGGACCAGATGCCATGATCTTCGTTTTCTGAATGTTGAGCTTTAAGCCAACTTTTTTCACTCTCCTCTTTCACTTTCATCAAGAGGCTTTTGAGTTCTTCTCACTTTCTCCCATAAGGGTGGTATCATCTGCATATCTGAGGTTATTGATATTTCTCCCGGCAATCTTGATTCCAGCTTGTGCTTCCTCCAGCCCAGCATTTCTCATGATGTACTCTGCACATAAGTTAAATAAGCAGAGAGACAATATACAGCCTTGACTTACTCCTTTTCCTATTTGGAACCAGTCTGTTGTTCCATGTCCAGTTCTAACTGTTGCTTCCTGAACTGCATACAGGTTTCTTGAGGCAGGCAGGTGGTCTGGTATTCCCATCTCTTTCATAGTTTTCCACAGTTTGTTGTGATCCACACAGTCAAAGGCTTTGGCATAGTTTATAAAGCAGAAATAGATGTTTTTTCTGGAACTCTTCTTGCTTTTTCAATGATCCAGTGGATGTCGGCAATTTGATCTCTGGTTTCTCTGCCTTTTCTAAAACCAGCTTGAACATCTGGACATAAATAATATATATGCATTATACATATAGAGCTTTAATTTTTATTCTTGAGATTAAAATCAATTTTTGAAATTAAAATTAATTATGTTCAGTATTGAAACACTAATAAGAGATATTGGCTTTCAAATACAGTGCTGCCTGTGCAGAAACCAGAATGGAATCCACACTAGTGCTCCATTACCATAAGGCAACGGAGTTGCTCCTTGTTCTTAATGTGTTTTTGTTTTGTGTTTTTTAGAGCAATTGCATTACAGAACTAAAGAGATAAATTTGCATTTACAGAGCTGACAATTTTAGTAGACTCCCGATGTGAAATGCTTTATTCAGTTTACTTCCCCAGAGATAGCAAACTCCCTAAAGCTTAAGTCCTGTTCTTCAGTCATTTAGGAAACTGACTAAAACCCAAAGACAACTTTGTTCCATAGTTAAAGATCAAAGAACTCTTCCATGGGTTAGGGAACAACAGAGCCAGAGAAAAGCAACTCATATTTTTTTATCTTGCCACTGCTCTGGCAAGGTGGTAAGAATTTGTGATTCTGCCTGTATTTCTTCTGTAAGGTATATATGAAGACCTTTAAAGTTACTGGTAGAAAAAAGTTAGGAAATAAGACTTACAGGAGAAATGTAAAAAAGGCAAAAAGAACAGGAGGTGTTCACTAAACAAAGATCAGAGGTGGCTTTAACCTTCAGGTATTTAAAAGTAAGCCATGGTTTTTACATTTTTACCAGAGTAAGACAAGTATGAATTGCCACAGGGAAACTAAGAATTTAAGCAAAGAAGAAAGCAAAAGAAAGCATGTAAGGAGAAGAGAATGCATTCTAAATTCACAAGGTACCTTAACTGCTCCAAATTGGAAATTTTGCAAAGCAAGGAGTCTGAGCTGCCACGTGGTGGACTGGTGCAATGAGAATAGACGTTGGTATGTCTGGCTCAAAGGCCAGAGACTTCTTTGCTTCTTCACTAGCTCAGTTTTTTTTTTTTCCCCCAAACTATGCATTACAATTCATTAATAGGCTCTGAAGTCAAGTTGTCACAGCCAAGGCTTTTTAAAAATGGTACAGGACAGATCCTATTGGAGTGTACAGCAAGTTTTTTTAAAAAAAGGTAATTATTGTTCTATGAAACTTTGATCTTTGATTTGGTTATATGTATATGTACTGAGTCAAAGTGTAAAATTTTAATATTTCTTATGTGAGCCCCAATAAATTGTCTGAAACCACACACACAGAGAAATTGGCATGTCTGGGTAGGCACAAAAATCTCAAAGTGACAATCTTAGCTTGGACCTGTGACCCAAATCTTCTACTGCCCTAAAGGAAGGTTAATAATAAGAGCTCAGTGTTTCAGAGGCCATGGAGTGGGTGGTATCCAGGAGAACAGCTCCTGGCAGGACACTGTGGGTAGTGTACTCGGCATTCCTGAAGCCATCAAAGTGTCTGTCAATCAAAGTCTAAACATTTGGGGCTTTCCAGGCTTAAAATTGTCACGCTGAACGTAGTCAACAAAAATTAATGAATTTAGTGAACTTTGCCCAACTACAAAGCACATCCCCATTCCATCAGATAACCATTCTGCCCAGCTAGAAAGAATGAGGATTAGGAACTATCACAGAAACCACTGGCCTGCATGGTTCTGTGGTGCTGGAGAAAATAAAGTGAGGAAATAAGGCTTTCCTACCTGAATAGAGTTGGTATGGTTTGGCACAATTCCATGTAAGAAAGAAGTATCAAGCTTTCCTGTATTCCTTATGTAAGGTTGAAGAAGAGAAGAAAGTGAAAGTGAAGAAAGTGGCTCAGTTGAGTCCACATGGACTGTAGCCTGCAGGCTCCTCTGCCCATGGGATTTTCCAGGCAAGAATACTGGAGTGAATTGGCATTTCCTTCTCCAGGAGATCTTCCCAACCTAGGGCTCGAACCTGGGTCTCCTGTGCTGCAGGAAGACTCTTTACCATCTGAGCCACCAGGGAAGGCTTTATGTAAGGTGGTATTAGAAAGAGACATGGTCTGGGGGTATGCTCTGTCTTTATCTACAAGGAAGGACACCAAGGTCAATATGAGGCTGTGCATGGATAATACTTTGGTGTTCTGCCTCAAATTCTTTTGGAATTGGATAGAATATAAGACATAATTAATCTTTTAATAATATGGAACTTAAAGGTTAAACATGGCACACTGACAGGAAATACATTTAATTCTGTCTTCATACCTGAACCTGAAAAAGAGAAATAACCATTCAGACTCCGTATCCTTCCTAGAACTAGACATCAAGTTCTAAAGGCCAAAAAGCTATCACTGATATTAGATCCCAAAGAGAATCTGATAGGCTGGACTTAGACCAGCTAAACTGTGTTTACATTCTTAGATCAAGTTTATTCTGAGTCAAGGCTTACATTTTATAATAAGTTATCTTATGCATTGTATCATGAATGTTCTCATGTGGCTACTGGTCAGATCAGAAACATCATTTGCATAAGGAAAAAAAAACTTTTTTCACCTTTCTGTGACTCAAGGAAATGCAATCCTAAAATATGACAGTACATTGACAAAGGGTCAACTTTTGAACCTTGTACTTTGGATGTCCAGAAGTCACTGATTAGAATGCAAACATCCTTGTCATACCTATTATATTATCTTAGGCCTTATCAGCAGAGAAGAAAACTGCCTTTTATCTGTACACAGTCTTCTAATCAAGTCTTCCATATAACTCACATACATTTTTATAATTTCCTTGCTGGAAAAAGTTATCTGAAAAACTTTATCTGAAAATAACTGGGGTCTATGTATAGAAGATTTGTTTAACCTCATACAACTGAATCATTATAATCACTGAATTTAAGAAGAATTAATGATCAAGCACATATAAAATACTAAATTTTACTAAACTGCATAATGGGTAACACCAGGATATATTCTCTGAATGTAATGTTTAATGTTCTCAAACATTTTAAGTGTTTGATATAATTTGTAAAAGAAGAAAAGTTTATTTTCAATGTCTGAAGTTTATATTTTGGCCACTGCAGTACTCTTGCCTGGATAATCCCACAGACAAAGGAGCCTGGCAAGCTATAGTCCATAGAGTCACAAAGAGTTGGCCGGGACTGAAGCGACTAAGCACACACATCCTTGGGTCACCAGTGGACAGCAACGCTCTTGTGGGACTTGAGGCCTAAGTTGAGTCCAGAGGTGGTGGTTTGGGGGTGGTGGAAAGCAGAGACCACAAGAAGCCAATCAAGAGCAATATTTGCCTCGTTGCACTCAACCTAACTCAAAGGCCTTGCCAGTTTAATTTCCAAATAAAATCAGATTACAATCAGAAATACAATCAGATTACCTGAGAAAGGCAGGTACCAAAGTCAGGATCCTGGAAAAACTGGAAGGAGATATTTATGAACATAGGAAATCTGTCTCAGAAATGCTGAGAAGACACCAAGAAACAGAGTGACCAACAAAAATAAGGGGAAGTCACAGATTTGGATGGTGAGGCAGGGGATGGTAGTGAGCAGGCTGCAACCGGCCGTGTCTCTTCCGTCCCTTGATCCACGCTTGACATTCATTGCTCAGTCAGCCTCCCTCTCCAGTAGGTGTCAACAGTCTCAGTGACAACCTGGCTTTTTCTCTCCTTGGCACCTGCATGGCAAGAATAAAGTACTGGGTTGGCCAAAAAGTCTGTAGAGTAGTTTTCCATAAGATCTTACGGAGAGCCCAAATGAACTTTTGGCCAACCAAAACTTAAATCCTGTCTGTCATCTAGCATGTGCTCAAAAAATATTAATTGGTTTCCTTCATCCTCTTAACCACAAAATAAGAAGCCAGGATCAGATGTTCCAATTAAGAATTAGAATGAGTTTATACATACTAAAATTTCAAAAATATTTTTGAACTGTGGAGAGGGTAGAGTTATACCTGAAAAGTTTCACAGATACCGCTGAGGGCTGGGCTTTAAACTACCTTGTCAATGAATCCTGAAAAACCATAAGCTTGGATAAAACTCCCTTGTGATGCTAACATGCTTCAAATTAGTCACCAAGCCACTGACGCCCTACAAAAGGAATTCATGCTCCCCAGAGCCTTCTTCCCACATCCTAAGAACTTTAATTGTTCATCATTGAGGCAACTCGTGGCCACTGTTCCACTGGAAAGCTTCTTTTTAAATCTGTGCAGCGTGCTACTGTGTCAAACTGAAACACTGCATGTGCTAAAATAAGTCAGAGATGGTTGGCCAGATTAGGAAAAAAACATTGTGGGCAGGCAACCAGAGAAGAATTTGGCAAGAAAGGAAGTCAGAGGGGATTTCCAAAGTCTCCACACTGAAGGTTAGTGATACGGATTTCAAATAATTCAACAGCAGGTTAGTGAGGAAAACCCACCGGTGGCAGAAACCAGTCACTCAGTCATGTCTGACACTTTGTGACCCCGTGGACTGTAGCCTGCCAGGGTCCTCTGTCCATGGGATTCTCCAGGCAAGAATACTGGGGTGGGTTGCCATTTCCTTCTCCAGGGGATCTTCCCAACCCAGGGATTGAATCAGAGTCTCCTGCATTGCAGGCAGATTTTTTATCAATGAATTATCAGGGAATCCGTCTCTATTTATAATATCTAATAATAGCGGTGCTGTGCTGTGCTGTGCTTAGTCGCTTAGTCATGTCCAACTCTTTGTGACCCCAGAGCACCGCCAAGCTCCTTTGTCCATGGAGATTCGCCAGGCAAGAACTGAAGTGGGTCACCATGCCCTCCTCCAGGGGATCTTCCCAACCCAGGGATTGAACCAGGGTCTCCTATAGCCAACATGTGGACTCTTCACAAAGATATGAATCTGTGTGATCCCAGACACGACAAAAACTACAAACTCAAATGAATGTTCAAAGTTCTCCAAACACACTTGCCCACACACAGCAATATAGATAGGAACTAAAGATTGGTTTCTTTGGTTTTGAGTCACTGCTTCAACATAAAGACTATGCACCCTGCCACCCCTGCCCCGTGTATCTGCACCATAAAGGAGAGGAAAAGATGTATATGAGATCCTGGTTTTATCATCAAGATAGAGTCTTTCTTTGTGTGAAAACATTGAGAGTTTCTCATTGCCCACAGAAAATTTACTGCCAAGCCCACAACCCTATGTGGCTTTTTAAAGAACAAGGAAGTACCATCCCCTGTCCCCACTCCTCCACCCCCACTCACTAGGCCACATGCTCAGGCTGCCCCACATGGGCCACTGCACCTTCTGAGTACAAACAGCCCTGACCACCAGAGGAAACATGCAGAAAGTCTTCCAGCCCCTAGCCATCGAGGAGAAAAAATACCCACTCAGTGCACAAAGAGAAAGCAATTGCTCTGACAAAGGTGTGGCCTAGGGCTGCAAGAAGAGGAAATACAGTTGCCAAACCAGACACAGGGCAGCAGAAGGGCATAAAATTGTCCTTCAGCTGGAACCATGTAGGGCTAGCACCTTGCTGGCCTCATAACTCATCAAAACACAGCAGATAAATTGTCCTAATAGATGGAGAAATACAACTCTTTGAAAGGCCTTCCCTCTCCATAAAGTTTTGGTGTATTTAAATAATATTTATATCGTGTATGTTTATCACACCTGTTTTGTGTATTGAGTATATGGATTTTGTCTCAAAACCTCTGTAACACAAGCCAAGAAAATCATTCAAAAATTATTTCCATTGGAAAAATTCTAAGATTGTTCTTTCTCCTGTACAATCATATGTAAGGCATCCTTTTAGATGGTTACATCTCTAGTTGTTCACCTTCAGTTTGGAAAATTAACCTAAATGAAGGCATCTTCAGAAAACTTGGCCTTATTTCTTTAGGAAAAATAAGAACAGCATGCAAGCAACATGCCCAAGAACAGAAGATGGCAGAGAGGAGGAAAACCAGGTCCTGAGCTGACATGATCTTGGCTTGTATATTCTTTAGCTACCTATCTCCATCCAGGGAGAGGCAGCACTGATTTTTCTTTCCAGTGAATGAAGAAAAGAAACTGGCATACCTTCCAAGCTGTATGACGTAAGATGTCATTAAGTATATGGGAATGTACTTTAGGGCTTCCTTCCCTGACAGCTGGGGTTCACAGTGACCCTGCAGACCTCCTAGCTCCTATCTGAGGTTTGTAGGAGGCAGACAGGCTGTTTGGGGGCTGAATCACTTTCTGAAGAAGGTACTCGGTGTACTTCAGCCAGGCCCTCAAAGCTCTGCCTGGTCTGGATAGGTCTCCTCCTTATCTAGACACCTCCAGAGCTCAGAGACCAGGAAAAATGGCTGGAAAGAGATCATATGAGAGGATGACTAGACGGGAGCTATTGTAGTTAGTCGGAATTCATAAAAAGTTAAATATCAAACTAGAAGCAGTCCATGGAAGATAGAAGAGAGCCAGAAATCCTTTGATATTCTTCTCTTTGAGAGATAGGGTCTCTTTTCTTTCCCCCTGAATCTGGGTTGGCTGGTAATTACTACCAGCTGAAGAGAGCATGGCAGGACTGAAACTCTGAAACTCAGCTCAAAGAGGATAGAAGTTTCTACCTTAGTCTCTGTGAGTGCCGAGCAGTCTGACTACCCTGCTGGAGAGACCCTGAGACTATACACAGAGAGACAGGGCCCAGTTGAACCCCACTTTCCAGCCATCCCCACCAAGGCAATAGACATGTGACCCAATAGAGCAGACTGGACATAAGTTGAATATCACTAACTCTGATGGCTGCCATGTGAAGCAGACGAATCACCCAGCTAAGGCTCACCTGAATCCCTACCCACCAAAATGAAGCAATATAACAAAATGTTCTTATATTAAATCAATAGGTTTTAAGGTCAGTTTGCATTCAGCAGTAGATAACACATACACAGCCTCTGGGGAGAGTAATAATTCTGAAAACAAAACCTCCCATTACAGAAAACTTGATATATGCTAAATTTTAGCCACCAAGTAAACAGCAGATTACAATCTGACTATGCTCCATAACATGCAAGGAAGAGAAAAGCTAGAGAGAAAAGACAGGTATCTCTTGCCCACTAGGGGCTTCCCTGGTGGCTCAAATAGTAAAGAATCTGCCTGCAATGGGGGAGACCTGGGTTCGACCTGTGGGTTGGGAAGATCCCCTGGAGAAGGGAATGGCTACCCACTCCAGTATTCTGGCCTGGAGAATTACAGAGACAGAAGAACCTGACAGGCTACAGTCGGAGTCACAGAGCTGGACACAATTGAGCAACTTTCACTTTCTTTTCCTTTCCTTGTCCATTGGCAAGCCTTCCCAAAACAGATGTCAGGTAATAGGTATGTTTCTCAAAGTTGTAACTAAGCTGGATTATTGTAAATCTTTGCAACAAATATTCATAGAGTAACTAACACATGTAAGTCACTGTGTTAACCACCAAGGTCATAAAAATGATTTAGATATATCTTCCCTAGAAATTCTTGCTCTCTGGTAAGCAATCTAATATGTAAATTTTTTAATTGGTCTAAATAAGGAGTTGGCAAACTTTTTAGGTAAAGACCCAGATAGTAAATGCCTCAGGCTTTGCTGGTCAACTTTGTCAAAATAATGCAAAAAGAAGCTTTAGATAATGTATAAGCAAAAGAGAGCAACTGAGTTCCAATACAAATTTTATTGGAGGGGACACTAAAATCGTGTCATATAATGTCCATGTGCCTTAAATTATTATTCTTCTTTTGATTTTTTTTCAGCTGCTTGAAAATGTAAAAATAATTCTTAGCTCCCAAGCTGTACAAGATAGGAAGTGGGCTAGACCTGATGGTCAAGCCCTAAATGGCCAATCTTTGCTTTTTAAATTTGATCAGATGGGCCTCAAGCAGGTAGAATTTGCAAAATAAATACATGAAAGGTTAGCACTATCAGAAGCATTTACTGTTTTGGATTGCCATGGATACAAAGATCTCCTTTCTATTTCTGATTTCTCCCATGCATAAGGGCATAAACCACCTGGAAGAGCAGGCTCAGATGGTTTATCAGGGAGGAGCTCTGGGAAGCATCAAAACTCCAGAGAGAGGAGATGTTGGCCAAGGAGGGCAGGAACCATAGAGACCGATGGGGGTAGGGCACATCAGCACAGGCACCTGAGGCTGTGTTAGCTTCAAGCAAGAAGCACTCAAAGAGCCAAGTGGGATTTGGATAAAGTGCCATACATATGAAAAACATCTCCCCACTTTGCAAAACGCCCAGCGCCCTTACACAGAGTTCATCTTGGAATATACTTAAGACACTTAGAGCCAGACAAATCGGAAGCACAAAGGTAAATAAAGAAGAGAATTTAAGACATTCTTCTTACTGAATGACTATTTCTTGAGTTTTCTTCACCAGGTTGCCACCCACCTTTCCTTTATTTTTATTCATTTTAATTGGAGGCAAATTACCTTACAATATTGTTGTGGTTTTTGCCATACATTCACATGAATCAGCCATAGGTGTACATGTATTCCCCATCTTGACCCTCCCTAAACCCCATCCCATCCCTCAGGGTCATCCCAGTACACCAGCCCTGAGCACCCTGCCTCATGCATCGAACTTGGACTGGTGATCTATGTCACATATGACAATATACATGTTTCAATGCTATTCTCTCAAATCGTCCTACCCTCCCTCTCTCCCACAGAGTCCTACCTTTCCTTTAAATGTTACCATTCCACTTTATGCTGAAATAAGCTTGTTTGGGCCAGAGGCTTGCTAAAGGTTTGAGGTTTTGCCTATTTACTGTTTTGTTTTTGCTTTGTGTTTATGCAAAGAGCCTTAAAAGCTATTGGGTAAACTTTAAATCTACATAGTAGTTCGTCACAGGAAGCCTGTTGCCCATGCCACCCCATCTCCAGCTAGCCCACCCACTCTGTCCTCCAAGTATGATCATGTGAAAGAGCTACCTCTATTGAGAGACAGAAAGTCAAAGACACACACAAACTTCTACCCTTTGTAGTTGAGAATGATGTATATCCTGGTGCATATCCTTCCTGCCTCCTTCCCATGCTTTCAGCAGCATAAAAGTATGTTCTCCCCACAAGGGTAGCAGCTGTGACCTACATTTTCACATTCTGATGCTCTTTGTGGCTTCCTCTTCCCCTCATGGGGCCTAGGATGCCTTCATTCAAAGCACGCTTTCCAATAGCTGGTGGCTTCGTGTCAAGCAAGTCCCCCAACTGTTTCCATCATTCTGTGTATGTAGACACCCAAACAAGAATGAGGTAAGCATGTAAACCCAAACCAACCTAAGATAAGTCTGGTCTGCTTTGGAAAGAAAAAAAAATAAATAAATGAAGTCTTAGAATGATATACAGGCAGCATTTTGCATAATTTATATGATAGCAAATAGATGTCTAATGTATGTTTCTCTTCAATCAGAAAGTCACATGATTCTTCTCCTGAGTCCAAATTAACCACTTCCACTTTGCTTAGCTTATAAAAACAAAGGCCTCCAATAGTCAACAGAATCATTTTTTTAAGTAGACTTCAGAACACCTTCCTGACCCTGCAAATCATGCTTTATTTTTTTACTTAATGCTTTAGCTCTTACTGACAGCATGTCATAAAATTTTAAAATGAGAATGTGGAAAAAATTTTGCTTTTATATTAGTGTTTCATGTTAGAATAAGCCTAACTGTAACCTTATGGATAGATAACTTGCTTAGATAAGAACGGCTTATGTAATCATTGTTTCCCCAAACAGACAGCACAAATTTGAGATCTAGAAAGCAGAAAATAAGGAAGGAAGGGAGACAGGGAGGGAGGCTCAGTTTCAGTCAAAAACATCTATGGCTCATACTTGGCTCCATCTCTTTCAGTTGGGATTCCAACTCTATAAATATTCCTCCCCACCCATCCCTCTCTGTCTGACCTGGTGAGAAGCTTGGTTTTTTTTCCCTTACTAAGAGAAAAACTCTTCATACCTTTCTTCCCTACAAACAGCAGAAACAACTCCATGACATCAATGCTTGGAAGGTGAGTCTTCACACAACAAGGATCGCTCAGCCCTTCCAGGTATGATACCACCCCTTCCCTCTGCACTTTGCCAACCAGCTCATCATCCTTCCACCATCACTATGCTTCCAGTATCTGCAGCTGCCAAGAACAAGCGGAGGAGGCTTTCCTTTCAGGTCAAATAATAGCTTTGGATGATCAAGCACCATGTCTTAGAATATGCCTCGTTTCCCCATTCACCTATGTCCATCTCCTACTCCCTGGTACCAAAGTTATCATCTTTTCAGTAGTCATGTACAGAGCGAGAGTTGGACTATAAAGAAGGCTGAGCACTGAAGAACTGATGCTTTCGACCTGCAGTGCTGGAGGAGACTCTTGAGAGTCCCTCAGACAGCAAGGAGATTAAACCAGTCAATTCCAAAGGAAATTAACCCTGAATACTCATTAGAAGGACTGATGGTGAAGCTGAAGCTCTAATACTTTGGTCACCTGATGTGAAGAGCCAACTCACTGGAAAAGACCCTGATGCTGTAAAAGATCAAAAGCAGAAGGAGAAGGTGACAGAGAATGAGATGGTTGGATGGTATCACCAATTCAATGGACATGAACTTGGGCAAACTCTGGGAGATGGTGAAGGGCAGGGAGGCCTGGCATGCTGCAGTCCATGGGGTTGCAAAGAGTTGGACATGACTGGGTGACTGAACAACAACCACATAACAGAGGAATTTAAAGTTGCAGACAGTTAAAGTTGCTAATAAACTGACCTTAGAAAGATCATCTTCCACTATCTGAGTGGGTCCAGCATAAGCATGAAGCATTCTTAAAAGTGGAAGGTGAAAACAGAAGAAGAAATCAGAATGATACAATGTGAAAACAACTCATCATTCCTGGCAAAGATGGAGAAAGAAGGACATAAACCAAGGAACACAGGCAGCTGCTCAAAGCAGGAAACTGCAAGGAAGCAGTTTCTCTCCAAGAGCTCCCAAAATGAAGACGAATCTGCTGACACTTTAACTTTAGTCCAGAGATCTGCATCTGACCTACAGAGCTGAATATTATAAATTTAGTTTAGTTTTAAGCCACTGAGTTTGTGGTCATTTGTTACAGCAGCAATAGCATACTAATACAGAACCCACTGGTGCAATGCAAATCCAAGCTGCTTGGGAAACCATCCTCCACCCCTAGATCCTCCCTCAGGCTGAGGCCTAGGGACTAGCTCATCCCACCTAGGCATGTGGACCCAGTCTTCCCATTGCCTCTTCCCTGGAGGCTGAAACTGGATCACAACTATGCAGTCTAAACTCTCTAGACTTCACTTCTATTGTCCTCTTTACAATTCTAAGGGTGTTTATGCAAATTATTGTCTTGATTGGCCTATAGAACATCCCTTTGCATATGGAGAATCCACTCAGTTCTTCATTCATTCACTGAAGAAACATTTATTGTTGAGCCAAATGATCCTTAAAGACTTTAAAGTAAGTTAAACACGCAAAACAGGTTCCCCTGGTGGCTCAGATGGTAAAGCATCTGCCTGCAATGCATGAGACCTGGGTTTGATCTCTGGGTCAGGAAAATCCCTGGAGAAGAAAATGGCAACCCACTCCAGTAGTCTTGCCTGGAAAATTCCAGGGATGGAGGAGCCTGGTAGGATACAGTCCATGGGATCGCAAAGAGTCAGACATGACTGAGCAACTTCACATCAGTGAAAACATTAGAGCTACTACTTCTGACAGGGAATGTTCCAGAAAATGACTACTTAAGTAAATGCCTTTGCCAGTACTTTCACTTTTCTCTCATGTTGATCTGCTCTAGAAATCTTAACAACTATAGATCAAAAAAGCTCTAACTTGCATGCAGTTCATGACTTTGCCTGAGTAAGAATTTGTCTTTCTATAAAAAGCTCTTTATATAAAAATAGACAAACCATTAGCCAGACTCATCAAGAAAACAAAGGGAGAAGAATCAAATCAACAAAATTAGAAATGAAAATGGAGAAATCACAACAGACAACACAGAAATACAAAGGATCATAAAAGACTATTATCAGCAACTATATGCTGATAAAATGGACAACTTGGAAGACATGGACAAATTCTTATAAAAGTATAACTTTCCAACACTGAACCACGAAGAAATAGAAAATCTTAACAGAGCCATCACAAGCACAGAAATCGAAACTGTAATCAGAAATCTAGCAAACAAAAGCCCAGGACTAGATGGCTTCACAGCTGAATTCTACCAAAAATTTAAAGAAGAGCTAACACTTATCTTACTCAAACTCTTCCAGAAAATTTCATAGGAAGGTAAACTTCCAAACTCATTCTATGAGATCACCATCATCCTAATACCAAAACTAGACAAAGATGCCACAAAAAAAGAAAACTACAGGCCAGTGTCACTGATGAACATAGATGAAAATATACTAAACAAAATTCTAGCAAACAGAATCCAACAACATATTAAAAGGATCATACATCATAACCAAGCAGGCTTTATCCCAGGGATGCAAGGATTCTTTAATATCTGCAAATCAATCAATGTGATATACCACATTAACAAATTGAAAGATAAAAGCTATATGATTTTCTCAATAGATGCAGAGAAAGCATTTGAAAAATTCAACATCTATTTATGATAAAAACCCTCCAGAAAGCAGGAATAGAAGGAAAATACCTCAACATAATAAAAGCCATAAATGATAAACTCACAGCAAACATTATCCTCACTGGTGAAAAATTGAAAGTATTCCCCCTAAAGTCAGGAACAAGTTGAAGGTGTCCACTCACCACTACTATTCAACATAGATGTGGAAGTTTTAGCCACAGCAATCAGAGAAGAAAAATAAATAAAAGGAATCCAGATTGGAAAAGAAGAAGTAAAATTCTCACTGTTTGCAGATGACATGATCCTCTACATAGAAAACCCTAAAGACTCCACTAGAAAACTACTAGAGCTAATTAATGAATATAGTAAAGTTGCAGGATAGCAAAATTAACACACAGAAATCCCCTGCATTCCTATACACTAACAATGAGATAACAGAAAGAGAAATTAAGGAAACAATTTCGTTCACCATTGCAAGGAAAAGAATAAAATCAATTCAGTTCAGTTCAGTTCAGTTGCTCAGTTGTGTCCGACTCTTGGCGACCCCATGAATCACAGCACGCCAGGCCTCCCTGTCCATCACCAACACCCAAAGTTCACTCAGACTCTCGTCCATCGAGTCAGTGATGCCATCCAGCCATCTCATCCTCAGTCATCCCCTTCTCCTCCTACCCCCAATCCCTCCCAGCTTCAAAGTCTTTTCCAATGAGTCAACTCTTCCCATGAGGTAGCCAAAGTACTGGAGCTTCAGCTTTAGAATCATTCCTTCCAAAGAAATCCCAGGGTTGATCTCCTTCAGAATGGACTGGTTGGATCTCCTTGCAGTCCAAGGGACTCTCAAGAGTCTTCTCCAACACCACAGTTCAAAAGCATCAATTCTTCAGCACTCAGCCTTCTTCACAGTCCAACTCTCACATCCATACATGACTACTGGAAAAACCATAGCCTTGACTAGATGGACCTTAGTCAGCAAAGTAATGTCTCTGCTTTTGAATACGCTATCTAGGTTGGTCATAACTTTTCTTCTTTCTTCCAAGGAGTAAGCGTCTTTTTAATTTCATGGCTGCAGTCACCATCTGCAGTGATTTTGGAGCCCCCCCAAAAAAAACTTAGGAATAAATTTACCTAAAGAAACAAAAGATCTAAATATAGAAAACTATAAAACACTGATGAAAGACATCAAAAATGGCACAAATAGATAGAGAAATATACCGTGTTCATGGATCGGAAGAATCAATATAGTGAAAATGAGTACACTACCCAAAACAATATATAGATTCAACACAATCCTTATCAAGCTCCCAATGGTATTTTTCAGAGAACTAGAACAAATAATTTCACAATTTGCATGGAAATAAAAGCAATCTTGAGAAAGAAAAAAGGAACTGGAAGAATCAACCTGCCTGACTTCAGACTATATTACAAAGCTACAGTCATCAAGACAGTATGGTACTGGCACAAACACAGAAATCTAGATTAATGGAACAAAATAGAAAGCCCAGAGATAAATCCACGCACCTATGCACACCTTATCTGTGACAAAGAGGCAAGAATATACAATGGAGAAAAGACAATCTCTTTAATAATTGGTGCTGGAAAAACTGGTCAATCACTTGTAAAAGAATGAAAGTAGAATACTTTCTAACAGCATACACAAAAATAAACTCAAAAATGTATTAAAGATCTAAATTTAAGACCAAAAACTATAAAACTGCTAGAGGAAAACATAGGCAAAACACTCTCTGACATAAATCATAGCAGGATCCTCTATGACCCACCTGCCAGAGTAATGGAAATATAAACAAAAATAAACAAATGGGACCTAATTAAACTCAAAAGCTTTTGCACAACAAAAGAAACTATAAGAAAGGTGAAAAGACAGCCTTCAGAATGGGGAGAAAATAATAGCAAATGAAGCAACTGACAAAGAATTAATCTAAAAATACAAGCAACTCCTGTAGCTCAATTTCAGAAAAATAAAAGACCCAATCAAAAAATGGGCCAAAGAACTAAACAGACATTTCTCCACAGAAGCCATACAGATGGCTAACAAACACATAAAAAGATGCTCAACATCACTCATTATCAGTTCAATTCAGTCGCTCAGTCATGTCCAACTCTTTGCAGCTCCATGAACCACAGCACACCAGACCTTCCTGTCCATCACCAACTCCTGGAGTCCACCCAAACCCATGTCCATTGAGTCAGTGAGACCATCCAACCATCTCATCCTCTGTCATCCCCTTTTCCTCCTGCCATCAATCTTTACCAGCACCAGGATCTTTTCCAGTGAGTCAGCTCTTTGCATCAGGTGGCCACAGTATTGGAGTTTCAGCTTCAACATCTGTCCTTCCAGTGAACACCCACGACTGATCTCCTCTAGGATGGACTGGTTGGATCTCCTTGCAGTCCAAGGGACTCTCAAGAGTCTTCTCCAGCACCACAGTTCAAAAGCATCAATTCTTTGGCATTCAGCTTTCTTTATAATGCAACTCTCACATCAATACATGACCACTGGAAAACCATAGCCTTGACTAGATGGACTTTGTTGACAAAGTAATGTCTCTGCTTTTTAATATGCTGTCTAGGTTGGTCATAACTTTTCTTCCAAGGAGTAAGCATCTTTTAATTTCATGGCTGCAATCACCATCTGCAGTGATTTTGGAGCCCAGGAAAATAAAATCTGGCACTGTTTCCACTGTTTCCCCATCTATCTGCCATGAAGTGATGGGACCAGATGCCATGATCTTAGTTTTCTTAATGTTGAGCTTTAAGCCAACTTTTTCACTCTCTTCTTTCACTTTCATCAAGAGGCTCTTTAGTTCTTCCTCACTTTCTGCCATAAGGGTGGTGTCTTCTGCATATCTGAGGTTATTGATATTTCTCCTGGCAATCTTGATTCCATCTTGTGCTTCCTCCAGCCCAGTGTTTCTCATGATGTCCTCTGCATATAAGTTAAATAAGCATGATGACAATATACAGCCTTGATATTCTCCCTTTTCCTATTTGGAACCAGTCTGTTGTTCATGTCTAGTTATATCTGTTGCTTCAGAGAGATGCAAATCAAAACCACAATGAAGTACCATCTCATGCCAGTCAGAATGGCTACTATCAAAAAGTCTACAAATAATAATTGCTGGAGAGGGTGCAGAGAGAAAGGAACTCTCTTACACTGTTGGTGGGCATGCAAACTAGTACAGCCATTATGGAGAACAGTGTGGAGATTCCTTAAAAACTGGAAATAGAACTGCCATACAACCTAGCAATCCCACTGCTGCTGATACACACTAAGGAAACTAGAATTGAAAGAGACACAAGTACCCCAATGTTCATTGCAGCACTGTTTACAATAGTCAGGACATGCCATCAACCCAGATGTCTATCGGCAGACGAATAGATAAGAAAGCTGTGGTACATATACACAATGGAATATTATTCAGCCGTTAAAAAGAATGTATTTGAATCAGTTCTAATGAGGTAGATGAACCTGGAGCCTATTATACAGAGTGAAGTAAGTCAGAAAGAAAAACACCAATACAGTATACTAACACATATATATGGAATTTAGAAAGATGGTAATGATAACCCTGTATGCAAGACAGCAAAAGAGACACAGATGTAAAGAACAGTCTTTTGGACTCTGTGGGAGAAGGTGAGGATGGGATGATTTGAGAGGGTAGCGTTGAAATGTGTATATTATCAATATGTGAAGCAGATTGCTGATCCAGGTTTGATGCATTAGACAGGGTGCTCAGGGCTGGTGCACTGGGATGACCCTGGGGGATGGGATGGGGAGAGAGGTGGGAGGGGTTTCTGTTTGGGGAACACATGTGTGCCCATGGCTGACTCATGTCAATGTTTGGCAAAAACCACTACATTATTGTAAAGTAATTAGCTTCCAATTAAAATAAATTAATAATTTTAAAAGCTCTTTATATAAAAACCACTTCATACAAAGAGTCAAAACATAAATGAGATTCCCAGAGAACCAGTCCTTTACTGGTGGCCCAGTGCAGTGGTAGAGACCCAGATCCTGTGTTAGACTACTCAGCTTCTCATCCATCCCCGCTCTGCTCCTCACAAGCTATGAAAGGACCCAATTACTGAACTTTTTAACTGCTTCGATTTCCCCATTTGTAAAACCTGCAAAATAAAAATATCTCCTTTATGTAATAGTTATAAGGTTAAATAAGTTAATACATGTAAGAAACTTAGCATAGCATAATTACCACTCACCACTGTCACACTTTGTCACTCCTTTGGTTCTCTCAACATCATCATTTTGGATATCCTACTAATTTCCAGTCTCACCAAAGGCCAAGCTTTTACAAAACATGGTTTTCCAAAAAGAAACATGATAATGTATTTTTTCTAGTGGCCATCCAAATGCAAAATCTATGCTACTGCGAGGCTCCTTTTGTATTGCTAAACTCTCATTCTCCCTAATGAAGCTTCAAAATAAGTTCCTTCAATGGTTTGAAAGCATAGGTTACTGGAAATTAATTCCCTTAAGCTGTTTTATAAAATTCCTTAGAGTGATTCTTCAAAGTATGGAAGGAAGGCCATCAGCATCAAAAGTACCAGGGTGTTTGTTAAAATGTAAATTCCAAGGCCTCACTTGAGACTTAATGAATTCACATGGAGGGCCATAAATCTGAATATTAATGAACATGCTAGGTAGTATGTAATTCTTATGCATATGAAAGTTTAAGAAGCATTGACTTAGCATGTTTTTAATTTAGAACCTATACTCATTTTATTATGCTCAAGAACCCAGCAGGTAAAATCAACTTTGAAGAAAGGCCAGGCTTAGCTGACCTGTACATCATTTTCTTTTAAGAGTTTTTTTAAAATAAATCAACAAAGAAAAATACAGAAGACTGATGTACTGAAGAAAGTGACTCATTAACAGAAAAACATTGTTATTTCATAGCTCAGACACCACTGAGATGAAAGAATCTTAAAATGCATTCTTAGCAAGAGAATTACATGTGGTTTTCATAATAAACATTCCATTATCAGAATTTTGATTATAATATTAGAGTGCTTGAAATGTACTCATATATGATAATAATATTGAAAATGCTAGCTGTGGCTGCATGCACTCTTTATTAATTTTCCTTCAATATGTAATATAATTAACTAGCAATCATCAGCTCTAAAAACAAAAAGAACATTGCCTCAGCATGTATATTGTGAAATAAAGGGTTACGTGTCAAAAATGTGCTAGGAATAGAAGGGCTGACATCATCTACAGCTTGGTGTAGGTTTTTCTTACATATCTCCAAAGAAGGAAAAGAAAAACCATGTCTTGGTAGGCAATGCCAAATATTTCTTAATTTTTTTTTACTTTTATTGGATTTGTTTTGTTTTGTTTTTATTTTGATAGATGAACATTCAACCCCAAACATTCAAGGAAATTGGTTTTGGACACATATGTCCTCAATTGGCTGTCTCTCATTTTTCAGAGGATGAACAGCAGCCCAGTTGCATCAGAATCTTCTGCTTTCCTTGTTTCAAATGTAGATGTCCAGACCATACCTCTAGTCTTTGAGGTTAGGGCCTAGAAACTAGCACTTTTAACAAGCTTCCCAGGTGATTCCTGCACACAATGACATTTTGAAAACCACTTTTTTGAGAATATATAATGAATTTAAACTTAGTGATGTATCTCTCTTCCTTATTTTTGAAGTTTAAAATTATCTTAATGGTGAACTCAGTAAATAGAAATCCAGAACGTTCACTCATGACATATCCCATTTCACAAGAAATCAAGTCTAAGACTGTAATAAGAATCAATAAATATTTTCCAAACAAATGAGTAAAGTTAATTATTAATACATGAGGCAATAAAATGCAGACAATGAGCGATGATTTCTTTGACTTTACCAGTATCAGAAAGATGAGTCATTAAAGACAGATCATCTCTATTAAACCTGTACTCAAAGGCCACAGTAACATTTAATAATCTTTAAACCCACTGAGAGTACTTAAACCCTCTATCCCAACAGATAGTTTTCATTTTTTTCACTTGTGAGAGGGGAAATAAAAGCTTGTTATGTATTGACCAGAAATGTGAATGAAATGGAAACCAAACCAACAAAGTTTTGCAATTTGTTATTATCTTTAACTTTCTAGATTTCTCTTGATACAAGTAGTGTTACACCACCCTCCAATAATTAATATCCACCCAAATGAATTCTACTTCATGGAGAAGGTTACCTATGGTCAGGTGTTAGTAGCTGGCCCCATCACTCATGAGCCCAGTTTACTGGCAATGTAGGTAGGAATCACCAGACTGATTACTCTTCCCATGATATGATTTGTCCTGAGCTATTTGATAAATGACACCTGCCTCCAATTTGTCTCCCCCAATGCCACAAGCATCATAGCCCCTACCTAGCTCCCAACACATGGCTGGGACATCTATAGCACTTCTTACCCAACTCTATGGATTATCTCTTTATATTAGTGGTTTCGCTTTTAAATTACAAATATTTTTTAAATTATAGGAAAGTTACAAGAGAAAAAAATTAGATCATTTTGGCATTATACCATATGCTTATTATAACTGAATAAGAATGCAATTATTAATCTTTTCAGTTAATAATCATAGATATCTAGTATTATAGCTATGCTTATTTTAATAATTTTGTAATATTTCTTCAAATGGGAAAAACTTGGTTTATCTAAACTACCTCTACTATTAGGAATTTAAGCTGTTTCCAATGTTTTTCTATTATAAATCATGTTTTGATGAGTATTTGTGGTGTTTTCTGTATTTCAAATTACTTTAGAACAGTCCTAAGATTTATAAAGCAAAGGTATATTTTTATTGACTTTTGGAAAAGATTATGGGAGTTAACTGACCTCCAACAAAGATATTATTAGTTCACTTTTTCACAGTATCCTTGTCAAAACTGCATATGTTTCTTTATTTTTGTTAATTAAATAAGGAAAAAATCCCATTGCTAATACTATATTCTGTAGTACTTTGCTGTTGTTTTTTTTCTCCAAGTATATGAATGGTAAAACTTTTTGAAAACTAGAACTAGGAAAGCTGCAAATAAACAGAATCTGAATGGAAGGACAAATGCACACACAAAAATTATAACCAGTCATTGAAGAAGGTTGTGAACATCAGAGAATAACTTCAGAAAGAGGAAGATTCTGACTGAGTAGGAAAAAAATGAGTTCAGGATCTGGAAGAGTTCTAAGTGGCCAAGTGGGGATATTATGGGGCTGAAGGTTACAAAGGAAAGGAAGGAAGAGAACTAGATTTGTTGAGCACTATTATGTGCTGACAACCATGCTAGATAATCTACAGAGAGTTTATTATTTAATCCTTGCAACAGTGCTATTCTCTCTGGTGTACTGGATTAAATTGTTGTTTAGTTGTGAAGTCATGTCTGACTCTTTGCAACTCCAGGGACTATAGTCCACCAAGCTCCTCTGTCCATGGGATTCTCCAGGCAAGAATACTGGAGTGGGGTGCCATTTACTTCTCCAGGGGATCTTCCCAATCCAGGGATCCAAGCAGGTTCTCCTGCATTGCAGGCAGATTCTTTACCATCTAAGCTGCCAGAGAAGGCCAAATAGTATTCCTCCAAAATATTACATCCACCCAGAATTTCAGAATGTGTGGCAACAGTCTTCACAGATGTAATTAGCTAAGATGAGGCCATACTGGATCAGACTGAACCCTAAATCCAATGACCAATGTCCTTACAGAAAGATCCTATGAAGACACAGACACCAATCTACTCGCGAGAAAAGAATATGTGACGACAGAGGCAGAAATTGGAAGAATACAGCTATACGCCAAGCGACCCCAAGGACTGCTGACTATCACCCCAAGATACTTTCAAGAGACAAGGAAGGATCCTTCCTTAGAAACTTCAGAGGGAGCAGGGCTTCACTGACACCTTAATTCTGGACTTCTGGCCTCTAGAACCGACTGTGAGAAAATAATTTTTGTTGATTTAACACACTATGTTTAAGGTAATTTGTTATATGGGCACAAAAAAACAAATATAAATTAAGCATTTTATTCTGGTTTTACAGATAGTGAAGTTCAAAGAGATTCAACATCCTTCAAGGACCTTTGGCAGAACCAGGTTTCAGACTAAAGCAGCCTGACTCCAAAATGTGTTCTTTCTTCCACATTTTATGGCTTCATAAGAACCTTTGGTTCTAAGCCTGATAATGCCACCAATCAGCTATGTGAAGTTAATTAAGAAGTTCATGTAATTTCAGGGGAAAGGTCAGGGGGAAGGAATAGTTAAGAGGGTTTGGGATGGACACATAAACACTGCTATATTTTAAATGGATAACCAACACGGACCTACTATATAGCACAGGGAATTCTGCTCAATGGTATGCCGCAGCCTGGATGGGAGGGGAGTTTGGAGGAGAATGGATACATGTATATGTATAAAGGTCTGTTCACCTGAAACTATCACAACGTTGTTAATTGGCTATACCCCAATACAAAATAAGAAGTTTTTTAAAAAGGAAGCTTAGAAAGATAGTAATGATGACCCTATATGTGAGACAACAAAAGAGACACAGAGGTATAGAACGGACTTTTGGACTCTGAGGGAGAGGGAAAGGGTGGGATGGATTGGGAGAATGGCATTGAAACATGTATACTATCTTGTAAGAAACGAAGCACCAGTCTATGTTCAATGCAGGATACAGGATGCATGGGGCTGGTGCACAGGATGATTCAAGGAGATGATGTGGGGTGGGAGGTGGGAGGGGCTTCAGCATTGGGAGACTGTGTTCAACTGTGGCTGATTCATGTCGATGTATGGCAAAACAAATACAGTAAAAAAAATAAATAAATAAATAAAAAGGAAGCTCATATAATCTCTTTTGGTCTTAGTATCATATGTGGAAAACAGTTACTGACTCGGGTGATTTTTGATTCCACAATACACATCAGCTGCCCAGCTACAGCTCCAACCCTAGAGAGGAAGGGAACCAACTAGAGAGGGAGACTCGAGGATTAGAGGACTCTCTGAGCACCGCTTCACTAAACGTATTTCCTGTGCCCTACCTTCACCCCCCACAATCCAGGCCCACAACAGCTCTTTAGAAAGGGACCTGTAGAAAAGATGCTTTCAAGGAAGAAAAGGACACTTGAGAATCTTAACATGATGGAGCTTGAGTCATGGACCTGGTGTTATCAGAGAGCAAACTGTGTCTTACTTGAAAAACAGCTTGAGAACAAAGTTACCACTCTCAGAGCACTCTGAAACCAACTATATTCTTCCCTGTTTCTGACTTCAGTGACACCCTTTGCCATACAACATCATTCCTACATTTGGAGTCACAGTCCATTCCCATACTCTAGGAGTAATAAACATCTTGTATTAGACTTACTGCCTGACTCCAAACTGTAACTAAAGACCATCATGAATAATTTCAAATTCCCTGAAGCAGAGTATTTAGCATCTCTCTCTCTTTTCAATGAGAAATAAAATAACAACAGTAATAGCTTCAGTGGCAGTGAATGAGCACTACAGAGCCAGTATCTCATTCAGTCCTTAGAACTCTAGATGTCATCATTCCTGTCACTGTTCTTATTTTCTCTAGGAAGGTTCTCAACACCAAGAAGTTTGAGGCCAGTTATTCACTTGTGCATTCATTAAACCAAGCACAAAGAATAAAAAGAACCAATAAGACATGGTCATGAAATAACAGTGTTGATTAACTTTATACACACAAAGGGAAAAATCTGAAAAGATGTAGCTCAGCTGGTAAAGAATCTGTCAGCAATGCAGGAGATCCCCAGTTCAATTCCTAGGTCAGAAAGATCCCCTGGAGAAGGGCCTGGCTACCCACTCCAGTATTCTTGCCTGGAGAATCCCCATGGACAGAGGAGCCTGATGGGCTATAGTCTATGGTGTTGCAAAGAGTTGGACAGACTGAAAAACTAAGCACAGCAACATATAACACACAAAAGGAAAAACCTGAAAAGATGTGTTACAAAATGTGAAGGGCTATGATATTTGAATAAAGGGTGATTTTTATTTTCTATTTGTTCTTCTATTTTTCTACCATGAATATTGATTATATTTGTCATCATAAAAACATTTTTTAAATGGCAAAATATCTGCCTTTCAGGGATTTATAGTGAGAGAAGCAGGTGTATCAATAGCCTGCTCAGGATGTCTGCAGTGGTAAACCTTTGTGTACTGCAACTAGAGAAAGCCTGCATGCAGCAACAAAGACTCAGCACAGCCAAAAATAAGTAATTAATTAAAAAGCAAAGGCTAAGTTTATGAGTGATGAGCACAGAGTCCCACTGAGGGCTGCCAGATTACCAAATCCCATTTTGTTTTCCCTACTCTATACTGCCTCTGGCGTTATGTTCATTTGCCTGGGGGTTTGCTCATATTTATTTTGCTTCGTTGAAATTAAGTTGCAGACTTGCCAGAGCAGTGCCAACAATCTAATCTGAAAGATCAGCCGTTGGCGGCCTCACCCAGGCTGCCGGGTGAGCAACCTCCTTCCCTTCTCCACCCACAGATCTTTGTACCAAAGGAAACGCAAAGGTGGTGACTGTGAGTGTTTCATCTGACATCCCAGCCCCCTAAAGAAGAGTTTTAGACACAATTAAATGCTTCTATTCATCCCACAAATTATATTTTGTCTGTTCTATCACTTCAATCTGAACTATACTACATGCTCCTTAACAATAACTATGTCATCCACATACCAAGGCTGGTAAAAGTCCAAAAAGAAACTCCACACTCTGCCTCCTTATCTGCTTTCTTCAAGATCTCGAAACTGTCCTTCCCAAAGACCACTCAGGCATAGGATTTGAGTCTTGATATGTGTTTGCCAGTGACTGATTTACTTTCCAGTCCTACAGCCAGAGTCTCAGGGGAATAATTTAAATTATTTCAGTTTTTCTAACCTTATAAACGTTTCTAGTGTCCATCCTTATAATTAGGTTAGGGATCACAGCCAACGTGGTCACATTCCTGACAATCGTAGTACTGAGCAGAGAATGAGTAATGGATAAACACTTGGACCAGTGGATTAATTTATTGTTGAAATTAGGCTTAGTGTATTTTTTCTAAAATCTCAAAAATGATATAGAATAATTATTTCCTTATTATAAACCATACAATGATTAACTCTTAATCTTAGTTATTCAGCAGTGAAGTTTCTGAAATTCCCTGCTAATATTTTTCCTATGTCCCATCTCCTCCTTTCACTTGATGCAGACAGAATTCTCAACTGCTTAGTGGAAAAAGCAACTGAGGCATAAACAGGATGCTGAATCCATGCTGGGCCATTTTGTTTCCCTGTCCTCCCGTAACCCTTCTTCCTTTATACAGTTCAGTGTCTGGATAAAATATTACTTGCCATTGAAAGTCTGGGTCAATTAGGGTCACTCTCTTCAAAAAATAAGATGCAACGTGGGAGTCTAATCAGCACATGTGATTTAGAACAAGTGTCACAGAGGGACTTGAGCTCATGTCTCACGTCACAGCCTGGCTCCCTCTGTACAGTAAGGACCAGCTCTTGTTTTTTTCCTTTCTTAATCACAGAACATAAAGAGAAAGAGATGAGAAACTGAGAAATGGGGGCGGGGGATGGGGAATAGAATGGGGTGGCAAGAGACGATAAGCACTTGGTGGTTAGATTCATAAGTCAACTGAATTTGCCATGCAAATATCTCACCATGAAGATTAAACTATGGAAATATCTGCCTCATCCTGGAAGCTGCACTGGGCTTAGGTCTACCTGCAATGCTAAGAGCTGAAGTTAGCTGTTGAAGGTCTGAGAAAGGGATTGTGTGGGGTATGTGTGTGTGTGTGTGTATGTGTGTCTATGCACATGTGCACTCAGTTGCTCAGTCACATCAGATGCTCACCAGGCTCCTCTGTCCATGGGATCTTTTAGTCAAGAATACTGGAGCAGGTTGCTAGTTCCTCCTCCAGGGGATCTTCACGACCCAAGGATCAAATCCATGTCTCCTGCACTGCACGCAGATCCTTTACCACTGAGCCCCTGGAGAAGCCAAAGGTATGTGAGGACGCAGAAAATTCAAGATAAATGTAGTCCCACACATATTCTTCAAGTTCCTGAGTCTTTCTCAGCCACTGGCAAGTCTCACAGTGGCTGACATGCTGGCTGGCCACTGCTCCTGCAGGCATCTAGGGCACACACTGGTTCCATCCCATGGTTGTTGAGGACAGTGACGACGAGGGTCCCTTCAGCGATGAGAATGCTCAGAGCATCATCTCAGTCATTCTGCTCCTTCCCACTCAGGCCTCAAGTGGTGCTCATCTCCAGGTGCCCCACCTCATGGCCTCGGATGGCAGTCCTTCTGGGCTTCTAAAGGAGCCAACCTCTCCTGCAGTCAGTCATCCAGAAGAGAAAAAAAGAAAAATAAATAAACAAGGGAGGAAGGGAAGGGAAATATAAGAAAGAATGGAATACTGAATTCACTCACAAAATGGAGCTTTTCCCTAATCTATGCTACAAAGATTATGAGATTTACAAAGGGTGGAGAGATTTGGGCTTTTAAATTTGACTTCAGAGAGGCAGCACACCACTGGGAATATCTAGCAGAAACCCAAGAAAAATCTTTCATCACTTTCAATGAGGGATGTTTCCAGAATTATTGTTTCTACTTTATATATTGAATTATTTGAAATGCTATGTGCCTTGAGTGAAAAAGAAAAATTGCAGCCTCTAAGAAAAAAAAAGATTTTATGCTACTGGTTACGACCAAGGATAAATATAAGCTAAATCTATTTTTAAGCAGCTATTTTAAGTCACAGACATTTCCAAAAGCCAGCAGTACATTGAAGTATACATATATGGTTATAAAACAAATATTTTCATATTTTGTGGAGTAAGTGTATTTGGCAAATTGGGCATAAAATATTGTAAGATAATTCTCTTTTACCCAAGAGTTAGATTTTTAAATCTCACAAATAAAACTTCACATTTTTTAAAACAGTCTTTTGTGAACTTTGTTGAAAATGACACTTAAGACTGAGGTGATAGTATCTTACAAAGTCCAAAAGAAGACTTTTTAAACATAACATAATCTCTTCACATTCCAAAAGAATAACAAAGCCATTGGCAGCCATGGCTTTTTCCCCAATCCACCCTCAACCTGTTCATTTCATTTACAGCTTTTCTCTGATTCAGCTCCTTCTTTTTGCCTCACACCTCCAACCTCATCCATCGCAACAAATGCCCTCTTTCCACCCTTAAACCATAAAACCTGCCCTGAGACTTAGCATTCTCAACAACTATCAGGCCCCTTGAGTCTGCCTCTTGTCTAGGATACCCTATATAATATAGATTAGATTTTTATGTTACATATAATATGTACATATGTATATTAATATGTACATATTTATACATTATGTATTATAAACATAAGTATATATTTATTTTCACATATAATTATATATGATATATAATGTTACTCCAATAGTGGATGCTACCACATTCTGAGACTCATAATTCTGTCCATGTAAAATATGCCTTCATCTATTTATCATATATGAAGTTTAAAAAATTCCATGGCTGGAATTTCTTTATCAAAAACAATAATAACATTCACTGAGAACTTGTTACATAAGGAATAATTCCTATGCATTATCTCATTTAATGCTCATACAACCCCTTAAAAGGAATACTATCATTTTGCCTCACTTGAAGTTATTCAGAAGTTTACTGCAGTTAATCAGATAGTAGAGACAGAATGAGCTTCAGTCCGCCAACCTCTTAAGCCCCTCCTCCAAACCGCTGAACAGAACCACCTCGGATGTCTGATAGACAGTTGAAAACCCCACACATTCCTGGTATTATCAAAAAGTCAGAACACAGGTATGTTGCAAGCAAATCAATTAAGAATAATTTTCTCCTTGGCATTTCAATTACACTCTCTTTTTCCATCAGTTATAAACTGTTGGGTTAATATCCTACTTCACAACTGCCCTGACTGTTCCTTTTTCAAACCCCATTCCAATGTAAATATTACAAACTTAAAATTCTGGAATGCTGGGGTTGTCATCGCTTTAGGAAAAAGAACATAAGATCACTCAATCATCGTTCTGAGGATAAAATGATTTTCTTCTAGAACTGATTGAGAGCCAGCAAAACATAAAAGAGATGATGCACCTGAGTCAGCCCCTGAAGCCATAAGACAGGTGATTCACTTCCAGGTGCAGATCCTTACAAGGTTTCCCTGGCAGCTGAGATCAAAGTCCTCCAGGATCGCCCCTGTCCCTCTCTCCTCAGGTTCCTCCCATCCACACTCCCTCCATCTCCTGGGTTTTCATCAGGTTGTCTCCTGCACTTCACTCAGGTTTCCACCTATTTCTCCTTATGTCTCTCACCTTACTTGAAATTATATTTTATATTGTTCATATGTTTACTTGTTTGCTTTCTCTCCTGCAGCATACTCTATGAGGTCTACCCTTCATCCTGTTTACTACAGTAATCCCAGCATGTAATGAATACCCGTTGACACAATAGATATCTACTGAATGAATGAATGAACTGAGCGTTACAGACCTAGAAATACACAGAATGCTTCTGAAAATGTATAGAATTTTTCTTAGCTGATCACTTAGAGGTAAAATTCACTAACATTCGAATACCCTTGCCCATCTCCATACATCAAAGATCAGCCACACTGTAATTCAACACCTAAGGGCTGGAAGGTAGATATCAAACATTTGCCTCTCACTCTTGTTTATTTGGCTCTTTCCACTTTCTGTTAAGTATCAGCACTTAGTCTCCCTTAAGCGGAAGAAGACAAAAGAAAATATACCACAATCGCATACATTATTTCACAACTGAAAACAAGGACTGTCTATGATTCTGCAAGAGAGAAAATGAAAATATCACTTCCATTAGAGAAATAATTATTACCCACTCACACATGCTGCTGGTGCTGCTGCTAAGTCACTTCAATCAAATCCGACTCTGTGAGACCCCACAGACGGCAGCCCACCAGGCTCCCCGGTCCCTGGGGATTCTCCAGGCAGGAACATTGGAGTGGGTTGCCATTTCCTTCTCCATATCTGTCTTCAAATCTAGTCTAACTCCAGAAATAGCCACAGATGCAATCCAGAGAACCATTTATGACCCGACTGGCAGGTAAAGGGAACATGGTCATTTCAAGAACTTACACACCCAAACCCCAAACATGTTATAACAACCACTGATAACTACACACACCAAACCCTGCTTTTTATCTTCAAAGAAACTTGCATTGCCCACAAAAATTGACCTAGATTGTAAATTGTGGATAGTTGCAAAGATAAAAATTGTTTCAAGTTTTAATGTCTTAGTTTCCAGTTTCCCAGACATCATGGGCTTTTTCCAGAAAACTTCGTGCCTCTCTCTCAGCATGTCCCCTGGTACAGACCAATTAAATGAGGAACACCAGGGTGATGTATCTGCCCCCCAGGTGGCAATGACCTTGACCCTCTTCATGTTGCTCACCATTGGCTCCAGTCGTGGCTGCCAAGAGACAGAGGATGAGCCGAAAAGGCAGGCCACACACATGGCTTCAAAGTTAGCTAACCGCTGCCACTTATTTGGATTCTCCTAAAGCAAAACTTTCTTGTCCCATTCCCCTGAGCTATTTATCTTCCTTTCTGAGACAAAAGTCCAAAAACACTTGGGAAGCGACTTGTCTGATGATATCAACCAATCACTGAAGATAAAGCAGATTCAAAGGGGGAAAAATTATTTGTGTTTATTTCGCTTATGTCAGTGATACAGCTATCTCAAAGCTGCTCCAAGAGAGGAGCCAGTCACAAAGGAGTAACAAAAAACATAGCCACTTAGAGTCACTGGTGAGGCCCAGAGCATCGCCCTTCTGGTGTGCCTGTCCACCCAGCTGGGAGGACTCATTCCACTGTCCCCACTTGCGCTAAACGCTCTGCCCAAAGGACCACACACACTGCCTCGCCAAGGCAAAGGAGCAGGGAAATGACACAGGCTTCCCTCTTTCCCTTGCCCCCTGCGGCTAATCCAAAGGGACATAAAAATCCCTCACTGGAGCTCTTCACCACATGGAGCAGGCCCCCACTGGGAGTGACTAAGAACTTTGGTCGTCTGTCCCCACATGCCCTTCGGGAAAGATCATCACGTCAGCCAGGCAGAGGACGGCACAGCTGACCAGCTACGCTTGCTCTTTCACCCCTCAACCCTTCTTCCTTTGGCTGTCCATGGCAACCTGAGTTTTCTGAGAATTCCAAAGTGACTACAAGAAGCAGTGTTCTCTCAATGGCAAACTGACCCATCATTTCAATCATGCCCAGTTCTTAGATTCTTTCTGGTAGATAATGTTTGTTGCTAAAAAGCTCAATGTACATATGTACCAGCTACCATTCCTCAACCTCTCCACCAGGTTAGAAAGAAATCTCTTGTGCCCAATTCTGCCATTCTGTTGACTAACTTCATTAACAAGCTAGAACAAAGGAATCGATTCAAACTTCTCTGCTAACTCAAAGTCTTAGCTCTCTGTCCTCCTTGGTGTCAAACCATCACCTTCCATAACAGGTTTTGGTAGGGTGGACATAACATTCCAAAGACAGGGTTCTAGTACTCTGACAAACCAACCAGAAATCCTTGTCAGTAACAGCTCAACATATGGTTGTTTAGAGACTAAGCCTTAAGCATTATCCTACAGAAGAGTCTACAGAATTCACTATCTCTTAGAGTCGGCTTATGTAAAAGTGGAGAGTGTCTTCATGACCTTCAATTTTGTTAATGTCAGTCCACGTCTCGTATCCATCATGCTGTGCTGTGCTGCATGGAGCCGCTCAGTCATGTCCAACTCTTTGCGACCCCATGGATTGCAGCCCACCAGATTCCTCTGACCATGGGGATTCTCCAGGCAGGAACACTGCAGTGGGCTGCCATGCCCTTCTCATCCATCATACTAACAAACCAAAAATTTCACCAAGTAAAAAACTATTTGCTGAGACGTGAGGTCAGAGTGACCGAGTACTATGCATATGTGTGTGCACAGTTGTGTGCATGCATCCTGTGTGCATGTCCACTGCCCTGTGAGGTCAATATTTTCTTTTCATTTTTATTGTGGTTCGTTGGTTTATTCCCTGTCTGGATTGAGTTTAACTTTTGATCTCCATTCCACCCTTGAATGGAAGAATCCTTCCTGAAAGAGGAAATAAGGCAAAATCTTTATGGTTCAATACCAAGAGACTCTAGATCTTAGAATTATAGATATTTCCACTTAAAACTGTTTCATCCTTTGAGTTTAAAAGGCAGAAAAGAGAAATTCAACAACGGTTTATGAGCATAGGATTAAGCTTATACTTCATTCTCAGCATACTGAAAAGGCATTGTTTGGAAATGCATACAAGTATATGATTTTATTAATAAAATAATTAAGTCTATGGTGACTGTTTTCATCAATAGTTTTTTCTATAGAAGTTTTTGGATTGTGAATAGCTTCTTTGATCCCTCAAAACTGTGGCAAAGATAAATCTTTGCTTTGAATTTGAGAAGTTGTCTTACTAATCAAGGAATTTATTTGCTTTATTGTTCCTGAAGGCAAAACTGAACTCAGTGAGAAGAGATAACCTGAGAGAATCTGTCTAACCATCAGAGCTGTCCAACAGCAGAATGTAATTTTTTTTGAAGAAAATTATCTTCAGGTCACTACAGATAAGTTGGTCTTAATTCTTTCTCTCTTTACCCTATATTTCCAGATGCTTTATTTTCTTGCACTCTCCTTTTCGTCCATGCCTAATGACAGTCTTCCACCACCATCTCCAAATACAAATTCATAAACATCCTCAACACATATGCATCTTGATTTCTTCTGAGATTATTTTTTTTGAAACCTTTTGCTAACAAATTAAATGTATAGTATAAAAAGAGGAAGGAATAAAGCACAGGGACATAAGAAGAGAATCTACTTGTGAAATATACTTGGTCTGTAAGCTAAAGAAAGGCATTTTTCCAGCTCCAGTTGGGGTCTCAACACCTCTGAAATTCTTTCTTAATACCTCTGAGATGATCATTTCTAGCTGTATGCACTTCACCTGCTACACAAACCCTGTTCTTACTAACCGCCCCCAAAGATTCTGTCTGAACTGTGACTACTCCACAGTTATCTTTTCTGTCTCTCTTGGACATAATCATTCCTGGACTCCAGGACTACCTTGTCGTGCTTACTGCCTGAAGCACATGCACTGGAGCAGGTTTGGGCTGATTGTATCTTTTATGTGAAGTGAAGTCGCTCAGTCGTGTCCGACTCTCTGTGACCCCATGGACTGCAGCCTACCAGGCTCCTCTGTCCCTGGGATGTTCCAGGCAATAGTACTGGAGTGGATTGCCATTTCCTTCCCCAGGGGATCTTCCCGACCCAGGTCGAACCCAGGTCTCCAGCACTGTAAACAAACGCTTCACCATCTGTTTGTTGCCTACTGCTGCAAGCTGGTGCTATGTAGCCGTGATGGCATTCTGCCTCAAGTCTGTCTAACCACCAAGTCTCTCCTTCTTTTGAAGCTGTCTTCCTTTTGGGGATGCCCACTAAGCACCTTTTTTCCATTACAGCGTGTTCCCACTCTTAGCTCATTGAAAAGTTGGAGATAACTGACATATCTTGAACCCAGTTACTGAAGCCTTGCCTAACCTTGAGTGGTAACTGTTAATTTCCTCAGATTCTCTTTTGGTGACTTAATCCTTGATAATTCTCAGGGAAATGGTTTACCAACTCTTTATGTCTCTGGTATCAGAATACTTAGTTATGTATTAAGAGAAAGACACGTACTTTTCCCCTAAAGGAAGGAAAAAAACTTCATTAGTTCACTGAAAGATGCTTTCCAATGCAACATAGTTAAACAATAAAAGGCACAGCCTTTGTCTACCTAAGAAGCTTTTCGCACAGGTAGAATAAAATCAATGCTAAAAAAATCCAGTATGTATATTTAAGACCAGTGATGTCCTGAGGAACATCTAGAACATGAGACCCCTGGAGCTTATGCCAAATGGTTGTAGAGCAATTGGGAAATCAAATAAAGAGATATTTCCTAAGGGGTCTGATTTACAAACCTGAGTTCCCATGATGCACAGTGGAAAGCACCCCTGGGAAAAGAGACATGAAAAGTGCCAATTAAAAAAAGTGCCAATCAAGAACACAATTAGCCCAAAGGGACCTTCTCAAACTAAACCAGTTTTCAGAAAGAAAAGCCAGGACAGTTGCTGCTATTGGGGAAAATGCTGGTCCTCCCTACTGCTGAGAGATTCAAAGAAAAGAAAGAAAACCTTGAGACTAATGAGATTAAGAAAACTGGAGAACAAATAAAACACAAAACCTGAGAGAAGTTGGTTGGTCATACATATCAACCACAGTGGCACCCAACCAGCAGTCTAAAGCAGCAAAGATTTCTCAAAAAAAAAAAAAAACTAATGCCACGTTTCCTTCCCTCTTTATTCATCAGGGTTTTCATGAAACATTATGTAGTACAAATGAAACTTCAGTCCCACAGGAGATACCTTCCTGAACATTGAAGTATGTTTTCTAACTAATATTTTTATATTGCTATGTTTCTTCTACTTTTTGTATTGATTCCTTTTAAATATAAATTCCTTCTTTCTCCCCTCTAACATTTTATGAATGATATTCATGATCAATAAATTCAAATAATATTTAAAGATGTCTCTCTAGTGAATGTGGGGGTATTTACTAAGGGAGACATAAAAATATATTTGGCAGTTCATTCAAGCTATTTACACTCCAACATATAAAAACATTATAAAATAAACAGAAGTAATAAATCCAAGTAAATTCAAAATGCATATATTTTATACAAAATGCAATTTAAGAAATAAATACAATATACAAAAATAATGCAATAAATATAAAACAAGTAAATATAACACAATAAACATAAATAAATGGGTACACCAACAAATCATATAATGTGTAATAAATACAATATATAATAGATTCAAGCAATTCTAGTAATTCATGCTCAAACATATGAAGTGAAGTACAGTGTGATACCCACCATAAGCAATATAAAAATAAGTTTCTCGTTTCTTTCTTCCCTGATTCTAAATATAAACCAGAATATTTCTGGTCTTTGGTGACCTTATCTATAACATGAGAAGGTAATATTGGTCTGCATTATCTCAGGTTTGTGTAACTAAATACTTTACAGTTCTACAAATATTTGATGTTTGAGGAGGAAGAGTAAGAGAATGCAAACACTGCTGATAGTCTACTAGATATCAGAGCTCCTTACTTCCTAAGAGAACCCCAGTTCTCTTTGGGATAGCAGTATGCATGTGCTAGAGATGGCCGCGTGAGATCTAGGCAATGAGATGTAAACAGAGACTGCTGAGTGGAGCTTTAGAGACAGTCCTTTAAGACAGAGATTGGGCCAACATTCCCCTTGAGCCCTTTACACTTCATCCATTTGCCTGAACATGTATGTGCATTTGAAGGTGCAGCAGCCATCTTGTAACCATGAGTTGGCAAGCAAGAGCAGAATAGAATCAGCCTGGGTCCCTGGACTACCATCCCCCAGATTTATTTGTGTTTGTGTATATGTATGTGTGTGTGTGGAAAACACAAATACATTTCTGTTGATCTAAGCCACTGCCAGATGTAACTCCTAACAAACTCAATTCAAGTGATACAGAGAGTGAAGGAAGACAGAATCACACACATATAATTAAAATGATATTTAAAATGAAACTTAGAATGAAATTTAGATATCTTCATCCAAAAGGGCTTAATTGTCTTTGGAAACAAGGATTAGAAAAGATAACATGAAAAGGAAAATTTCCTCTGGATCCAAAAACAAAACAAAAAATATGCAAATATATACTGACTTGTCAAGCACTCTTACTTTTGAAGCCTGAATAATAATTTTTTAGTGTTTAATATCATCCCTTATTTCAATCACAAATTATGTCATCAAGTAGTGTCTGACTCGAGACTTCAATTATGCCAACAGCCACCATCTCCAGCAGGTAATTCCCTTTGGAATTAGAGCTGATTTCAATGGAACTTGTGCCCTCTGTGGCTGGTCAGCAGGGGGTGGCCCCGTGCGAAGATGAAGTTTAGCAGGAGCACAAGGTTTAGCAGGATATATGGTTAACATTAAGACATTCTAAATGTTGAGATTGTCTTAAATCTCAGACAGATACTTAGTCCTCAAATTCTTAATTGCATTGATGTCCCCTCAAAAAATCAGCAGAACAGTCAAAAAGCTGACTTAAAAAAGATTAAATAATGAATGTTCCCTTCCTAAATCCTCTAAGCTTTATTTAGGTGTTGGGTATAACTACAAGGAAAGCTTTCATCCTCATTTGCTCTCCCCTAATGAAAATAAGAGCATCTTGGAGATATCAACCATGTCTTATTTCACCCCTTCCCCCATACATGCTGCACACATGCACACACACACACACACACACACACACACACATCCCTCCCCCAAATGGGAATTTGAGCATTTTGAAGAAATGCTGTTTTTCATATATCTTTTTACCTCTATTTCTTAAAGCCTTCCCTGATGGCTCAGTAGTAAAGACTCTACCCGCAATGTAGGAGATGCAGGTTCAATTGCTGGGTCAGGCAAATCCCCTGGAGGAGGGCATGGCGATCCACTCCAGTATTCTTGCCTGAAGAATCCATGGACAGAGGAATCTGGTGGGCTACAGTCCCTGGGGTCGCAAAGAGTTGGACACTACTGAGAATGAGCCTGGGCATTTAAGAGTGCTTACCTCAGTAAATGTTTATGAAGTATTTGAACATATGTGTGAAGACAGTTGAACCAAAGGTCCTGGGTCCCAAATCTCAGTTCCACTTTGAGGAACTGTGTGATTAAGCCAAGTTAGTTAACTTCCTGCGCCTCAGATTGCTGATCTGCGAAATGGGGATAAAATGGTTCCTGCTTCAGTGCTGTGAAAATTAAACATGTTTGGCAATCACTTAACATTTCTGCATCTCAAAGTTTCCAGGTTATTAGTGGATTAAGTGATTGTCTACATCTGTATACTTGGAACAATATTCAGCAAAGAACAGGTGCTCATCAAATGCCTGCTATGATTACCAAAACCAGTTATGGACAAATTAAAAAACTATTTGGGCTTCCCAGGTGGCTCAGTGGTGAAGAACCCACCTGCCAATGCAGGACACTTGAGTTAAACCCCTGGATCAGGAAGATCCCTTGGAGAAGGAAATGGCAAGCCACTCCAATATTTTTCCATGAAAAATCCCATGGACACAGGAGACTAACAAGTTATAGTCCATGGGGTTGTAAAGAGTGGGACACAACAGATACCTTAAAAAACTGAAAAATTATTGAGCTTGATACAACACTCCTTTTCTAGAATTATAAGAATTTATCCTTTAACAAGAAAACATTGCATGTAACATTGCTTATATATGTTTTCATAATTCATACTTAGAAACATAACTTGTTTCTAAGTTCCATATTGGATCTTCCTTCCTGTAGTGGCTACCTTTGAAAGAGTCTCACCTTCCCATTTCTGGCTGAACACTGTTTCAGTTTCTTTATTTCAAAGCACTACTGACCGAGTTGTGTGCTGCAAATGTTTACTAAATTTTGGGTGGTTGTGGACAGATATTACAACACAGTTCAAAACTGTGTATATATATATATGACACAAAAACTTTAAACATGAGACTCAATGTTTAAAAAAGCCACTAGCCATTTCCTGCAATAAATTATTTTGCTCTGGCTTATTCCTCTCTCATCCACTCTGTATCTTCTCCTCAGTCTCACCTTCCACAGACCATTCTCCTCACCTTTTCTAACTGCCAGTCTGTTGTTCAGTAGCCAAGTCATGTCCAACTCTCTGCAACCCTAAGGCCTTCCTATCCCTCACCATCTCCCAATTTGCCCAAGTTTGTGTCTATTAAATCAGTGATGCCATTCAACTATCTTATCCACTGCTTCCCTTTTCTCCTTTTACCTTCAATCTTTCCCAGGATCAAGGTCTTTTCCAGTGAGTTGACTCTTCACATCAGGTGGCCAAACTATTGGAGCTTCTGCTTCACCATCAGTCCTTCAAATGAGTATTCAGGGTTCACTTCCTTTAGAAATGACTCGTTTGATCTTCTTGCTGTACAAGGGACTCTCAAGAGTCTTCTCCAGCACCACAATTCAAAAGCATCAATTCTCCAGCGCTCTGACTTCTTCATGGTTCAACTCTCACATGCATGTCTACTTCCAATAGCTGCCAGTCTCTAACATTTCG
Source organism: Nanger dama (assembly GCA_917880005.1). Lineage (NCBI taxonomy): Eukaryota > Metazoa > Chordata > Mammalia > Artiodactyla > Bovidae > Nanger > Nanger dama. Next base: position 5,468,382 of record CAKJTW010000040.1, read on the forward strand.
ATTTTGTTCCTTTCTTATCCATAATGTTTTAGTCCTCAACTGTCTACCTTAAGCTAAATTTCAAACTTAGGTCTGTACATTCAAAAATTTTAACGTCATCTTCCTTCTATCCTTTTCAGTTCAAAAAACAGGGGGAGCTTTTAAATTTCAAATTATGAAGTTAGGATTTCCTATCTACAGGTCTCTTTCACTAGAAGCTTCGGTACACCATGAGTTCTTTTTCCTCTTTCTGCCTCTTATACTTAAATAAGACCTACTTAGCACATCAGACCTTTAAAACTACTCTCCAGGTAGCAGACACTGTTTCAGTTTAGTTCAGCTCAGTTCAGTCACTCAGTCGTGTCTGACTCTTCGTGACCCCATGAATCGCAGCACGCCAGGACTCCCTGTCCATCACCAACTCCCGGAGTCTACGCAGACTCACGTCCGTCGAGTCAGTGATGTTATCCAGCCATCTCATCCTCTGTCGTCCCCTTCTCCTCCGGCCCCCAATCCCTCCCAGTATCAGAGTATTTTCCAGTGAGACAGCTCTTCACATGAGGTGGCCAAAGTACTGGAGTTTCAGCTTTAGCATCACTCCTTCCAAAGAAATCCCAGGGCTGATCTCCTTCAGAATGGACTGGCTGGATCTCCTTGCAGTCCAAGGGACTCTCAAGAGTCTTCTCCAACACCACAGTTCCAAAGCATCAATTCTTCGGTGCTCAGCCTTCTTCACAGTCCCATTCTCACATCCATACATGACCACTGGAAAAACCATAGCCTTGACTAGACAGACCTTGGTCAGCAAAGTAATGTCTCTGCTTTTGAATATGCTATCTAGGTTGGTCATAACTTTTCTTCCAAGGAATAAGCGTCTTTTAATTTCATGGCTGCAGTCACCATCGACACCGTTTAGCATTGGAGAAACAGAAAGAAAAATACATAGTACCTTCCTCAAAAAGCTCAGAGTAGCTGAAGACATGGATGCTGACACACAACTAAAACACTGTGATCAATCCCAAGAAAACTGTGTATAATATTAAGGAGAGCTTCCCTGATGGCTCAGTGGTAAAGAATCCATCTGCCAGTTCATGAGACATGGGTTCAATCCCTGGTCAGGAAAGATGCCACATGCCTTGAGGCAACTAAGCCCACGTGCCATCGTTACTGAGCCTGTGCTCTAGAGCCCAGGAGCCACAACTACTGAGGCCTGCACCCTCTAGAGCCCATGCTCCCCAACAAGGAGAGGCCACCGCAATGAGAGGCCCACCAACCACAACTAGAGAACAGCCCCGCTCACCACAACTAGAGAAAAGGCCAGGGAGTAGCCAAGAGCCAGCACAATTTAAAAAAAAAAAATTTTCTAAGGTGTAGCCACCTTGGTCAGGTGACAACACTTCTTCACAAACACCTTCTGGCATATGACTGAATCTATACAATCCTTCTAACTCCTGCCAGGTCATGCTAAGCTTCATAATATAAATATTGTTAAAAGTAGGAAGGGAACTTCCCTGATGGTTCAGTAGCTAAGATGCTGCACTCCCAAGGCTAGAGGCCTGAGTCTGATCCCTGGTTGAGGAACTAGATCCCACATGCTGCAACTAAGACTCAAATAAATAAATAAATAAATTTTAAAAGACAATTTGTGTTATTGTTTTTTTTTTTTTCAAGAAGCAGGAAGTAACATTTTCACTTCTGCTATGGGATTTCCTCCATGTTTCCCTAAAACAGTAACATCAGTGAGTTCTCCTCACACTCTTTCTTGTACCAAACCAGTGATGTATCCTCCACAATAGTCTGTAGGGACAACCCAGGACCACAGGCTAACATCCACCAACTGGGCTGCTCCCACCCTGCTTTTATCACCTGCACAGTCAGCTTGACAAACACTGACTCAGCAGTCCTTGGTACCCTGGTGGGGAACAGGCCATCACTCTCAGTATTTCTCAAGAGAATTGTCTGGTGGTTAGAATGCCACCATGAGTCACGGAGATGCTAATCCTAGCCCAGGCCCTGACTCATTCTGTGACCCTTGCCCTACATGCTCCACCCTTGGGTTTCCCGAGATACTGGGGGTACACTCCTCTGTTGACCTGTCGCAAGTAAAGAGCTATATTTAGACATTGTGAATTAGCTCAAGTTGTGGGACCTTAAGTGGTAGAGACTACATGATGCTGTGAAACAGTGGTTCATAAAAGCTTTCAATTCTCAAACATCTACCAGAGAAATTTGTAAAAATGTAAGTTTATAAACTTGGAAAACATTACCAAAGTATTCAAGAAGCAGTTCTGGCAGGTCACCTTTATTCCTTGCTTTACAGGGATGTTTGTGCTGAAGCCCAGAAAGTAGAATAACCTGCCCAAGAATGCACAGCTCTGGTGTTCCACTCAGCATCTTACCACTGGAAACATACTGTGAGCCACAAATGTTAACCACAAGTACAATTTTAAATTTTTCTGATTCATGTCAATGTATGGCAAAACCGCCACAATGTTGTAAAGTAGTTAGCCCCCAATTAAAATTAATTAATTTTAAAAAATTTTGTAGTAAAGAATAAAGCATAAAATTTTAAAGATAGATTTTATTTAACTTAAGATATTCTAAATAATATTCTTTCAATATATGATTTTAAAACTTATTAACTAAGGACCGCATAACTGCTTTAGGCCTGTCAGAGCCCTATTCTGACCTTATTCCTGACTCTGACCCTTTTAAAAAAGAATTTCATCCTTTTAAATAACTTCTCTTTCCCCACTCCATTCTGAGTCTTCTTCACTCTGATTAAATTCCTTTGGAATTCACTTTGAAAAATTCATTTTCTGTTTATTTGGGATCCCTGAGTATGGCAGGGAGGGGGGTATTAGAAGGAATTTTCTTATTATTTAGCTATTCTTTTTAATTTCTAAAATTTCTGCCTCTCTGAAAGCATTCCCAACAGAAACTAGCCATCGAACCAGCTTTGGCTTCTTCCATTATCAGATGTGATCTTGTGGGAAAACAAAGAATTGTTATTTTCATTCCTTCCAGAAGTTGATCTAGTAATGTTAACATCAGGTTCATTCTCAACAATACTATGCCTTATAATGATGTCTCCTTGGATTCTTAAACATAATAAGCATGTTTCTAAGTTTAGTGATTTCCAGTGCTGAATATTTCAACTGGGTGGGAATTATAAAAACCTAGATATCCACAGAAAGTTAGGTGGTAAATGAATAAGACTCAGGGAACACACGCCTTTCTCTCTGCTCTGTAAGACAGATCACATTCCTGTCATGTTCACCATGGACAGTTGCTAGGGCTGTAATGGCCCCAGTAAGTTATCCAACTGGGTTGCATTTTGGGTTATCCAACTGGTGCAACTGGGTTATATTTTAAATTTTCTTTGGTACTCTTTTTTTTTTTTTTTGGTCTAAAAGCAGCAGAATGTAACTGAACGAGGCCCTAAGCGAAACTGTGAAATCTATAGGACTGGATTCCTTGCCACCAGAATTCATTTTCCCACATACAAAACCACTACCTAATCTATATTACAGATAAAATGTTGAAACCACTGAAGGTCCGCAAGTCCACAGCAGCAGCGCTAGTCGCTCAGTTGTGTCTGACTCTTCGCAGCCCCGTGGACTGCAGCCCACCAGGTTCCTCTGTCCATAGAATTCTCCAGGCAAGAATACTGGAGTAGGTTGGCATTTGGAAAGGGTTATTTCAGAGAAGGCTTTCAAGAAGGCAGGCCAATATGAGTCTCTGAGAAGAAACTGCAGCCATGCCCCCACAGGGTTAAAAACTCATCTTGAAACCGTGCCCCACAGGGTTAATGGGAACTGATGACTAACATAAATCCATGAGTTTGTCTTACAGAATGGCTGGTAAGGGCACAGTTGTTAAAATATCTTTCTGCTCGTAACCTGCCTTCACTGACCAAGCTTGCCTTGACTATATTTTGACTCCTCAACTGCCTTTACAGATAACATCTCTGACTATGGGCCACTAAAGCAACAGGGGTCTTAAACTGTGTTCCAAGAGCTTGGAGTTGGTTTCTGTTCTGTTCAAGCCAGCTAAGACTGGATGGGACCATTGTCCCTAAAACTGGGCCTGTGCAAATGTCTGATAAATGACCGCTTGATGTCAGAGGGCCAAAAACTCCATTCCCGAATCATGCTAAGCACCTTCATTTTTGAACATTCATCCAGTAAAGAAGCATGTAACAGATACATCTGCACAGAACACCAATTACCTGTCCTTTTCCCTACCTCCAGTCACCTCTCCCCATGCCTGAAACCACCCTGCTCCTTTATCCCATACATATCTTAAGCCCCTTGCCTTCAGGAAGGTGGAGCTGAGATTTGTTCACTTGATCACTTCATGAATAAATCCCTTCTCTGCTGCTTCAGTGTCTCAGTGTTTGATTTGCTGTACATCATCCAAACAAACTTAGTTTGAGAATAAAGCCATTTCAATGGCTAACAAAATGTTTGCATGTGTGTGTTTGTGAAAGGAGGAGAATGTCTTAAAATTTCAATCAACTCAGACCTACCAGCTATGCAAACAGGGTATGCTGCTGCTAAGTCACTTCAGTCGTATCTGACTCTGTGTGACCCCATAGACGGCAGCCCACCAGGCTCCCCCCGTCCCTGGGATTCTCCAGGCAAGAACACTGGAGTAGGTTGCCATTTCCTTCTCTAGTGCATGAAAGTGAAAAGTGAAAGTGAAGTCGCTCAGTCATGTCCGACCCTCAGCAACCCCATGCACTGCAGCCTTTCAGGCTCCTCCGTCCATGGGATTTTCCAAGCAAGAGTACTGGAGTTGGGTATAGGAAGCCAGAAAAGAGGCTACTATGGGCTGTTGTTAATATAAAGATATACTGGATAGAGGACATCTGGATTTTCCTCGTAGTTCTACCTTTAAGGGTTTAGATCATGCTGCTGATCTTCATTTGCAGAATTTAATCATCTTTTAAGTTCCTTTAACGTTATATAATGCAAATTTTATGAACAGAAGCACAGAGATGCTTTGGAAAAAGAAAAACTTATGAGCCAGAGTAGGGGAGATTGGCAGAAAATAAACTAGATGTTGTTAACACCCTCCCACGGCTTTCCAACCACACAACCTCCTTGGACAGAGCAAATTTTCTCTTCTGGCTCCCAGCTAGGTCTTGGCAAAGTTTAGGGCAAAAAATACCCTGCCCCCTCAATTCACATCCAGCCACCATTGGCTATCTCCAAGGAGATCCTGGAAACATAAAGGTAACACAAGGAAGAGTGGGAGGCAGGGCTAGACAGGGAAGTCCATGCTAAAACAATAACAAGGCATCTGCTACTACTGCCTCCTCCCACCCTCTTCCGGGCACACTTCATGCCCAGCCCTGCTTATTTACAGAACTGCTATGAAAGCACCAAATATCAGACACAAAATACGAATTTGAGTTGTTTATAAAATTGAACTTCACAATTTTTAAATCTATAGTCTATATTGAAATATAAATAAAATAACCGCTAACCATCCAGGATGAAATCCACTTTTTGGTTATCAGCATTCGTTCTCCTTGGAAACAGAAAGTCCACCTTAATCCTTGAGGTTCCAAAGGAATAATACAAAGCAAGAGAACATCAAATAATACCTATATGAGAAGCCCCAAACATCCTATGATTAAATTGTGCTTCTGTTTGTTCACTATCATGATATGAATTTCCCTTCTCTGTGGTGCTGCTGACTTCATCTTAACATCTCTACTGTTTTGAAATACATTGTATGCCCAGTAATAGAAACTATGGAAAGGCTTCAAGGCAGCCGTGTTGTTTCATGAGATTTGTGGCCACAAAAGTTAAACATTTAATCTGGCAGGAAAAAGTGCAGGCTACCTCTAGTTTTTGAGCAAACTGTGTTCTAAAAGTCTGTGGATTAGTGTTCTGAACCTCAATACAAATTGCAATAGAAACAGGGCTGTGAATGGTGGTTAGGTTCCTTGGCAAGCCCACAGTAGCTGGCACACTGTATGTTTATAATAAATGTGGTTGGAAAGAATATTATTTTTAAAATTCTGTACAATGATTCAGCCTTGTATATGCCCCTGCTTTCAATTACTCTTTAGAATACTGAAATAAAACTCCACCCATTCAGTCTCAGGATATTAATTTACTATAAACTATAATAAAGGACAGCTGATAAGACTTTCATCTGATGCGGAAACAGAGTATGTATTTAATGGGGAAATATTCAAAACTCTTCAGATGTAGGTCTAATAAATCAATTAACCTGAGTGATTTATTTTGCAATCAAGAACAAGATACAGTCATCACTCACATGAGTGATTTCCCCAGAAATTCCCTTCGGAAGGCAGTATCAAAACAGGAGTTTCTGAAATTAGCAACTGTAGCACTCCCTTATATACTGAGCTTACTCTTAAAAAAGGCAATGTTTACTTGAATTTAGAAATCGAGATGCTTTATATTTTACTTATAGTCTCATCAACCATAAGACTATCTCAACAAGTTGTTTAAACATCTATCTTTTAAAGATGTAATAAGATAATCATTCCAATGAATTCCATGACCTAGAATACTAACTTACCTAATTAGATCTGTCACATTCAGTCAAAAGAGGACAGATTCATCTCACACATTAACTCCCAATCTCTAACTACATAGATCTTCTTAACAGAGGGAGGAAATTAGGAAGAATTTTCAAAGATAATAGATGGCTTAGGAGTATGACTGTGACCAGTAAACACACTTACAGTACACATAGATCTTAAAAATTAAAGGAAAGGGATTAAAATACTCTGAATGGTCCGCAATAACAAACTAAGTTTCCTTTTCTATAATTAGTTTATAATTACAAAAGAAAAATAAAATAAACTTCTCTACCTCAAAACACAAAACATAGATACAGTTTTATAATACTTTGTTCTATAGGTAATAGGGAGGAAATGAATAAAATAATATTTTCAGACTTTTAAAAATTTCATTTACAGAAATGAATCACTCACTTTCTTCTTGATTGATCATTAATCCAATATCAAAGAATTACTATTTTATCATCTTCTCCTTTGGATCTGAATAAGGAAAATGCTACCATTCACTTTATCACTTTTTGTGATAAAGACGCTTCTTACATTTTAATTAAAAATTATTCCTCTTCATACTTAAAATCCTAGGCAATAAGATACAACAAATTTGGGGTTATAAACTTTATCATGATGATTATATTTGCAAATGAGCTTTCAAAGTGAAGTTAAGAGTGGCCTAAATGAAAGAGTCCTCTAGTCAAAGATATAGCAATACATACAGAACTGAAAATCTTAATATTACCTAACTCCCTAACTCCCCAAAATGAACAGGCTTAGCTTGACACTGCAAATTCAAAATTCAATGCCACAAAAGAATAGTTGGAGAGTTCAATATACCACTTCCAATAAGTGACAGAAAAAAAAAAACACAGAGAAACAACATAGAAATCCAAGGCTTAAATTAACTTGAAAACCAACTAGACATAATAGACATGTATAAAATACTAAACCAAAGGAAAAGTGAAAGTGAAGGTCACTCAGTCATGTCTGACTCTTCGCAACCCCGTGGACTATACGGTCCATGGAATTCTCCAGGCCAGAATACTGGAGTGGGTAGCCTTTTCCTTCTCTGGGAGATCTTCCCAACCCAGAGATCAAACCTGAGTATCCCACATTGCAGGTGAATTTTTTACCAGCTGAGCCACAGGGAAACCCAAGAATACTGGAGTGGTAGACTATTCTTTCTCCAGCAGATCTTCCAGACCCAGGAATTGAACCAGGGTCTCCTGCATTGCAGGAGGATTCTTTACCAACTGAGCTATGAGGGAAGCACCAAACAAAGGTAGAATATATATTCTTCTCAATATATATTCTCCAGAATAAAACATATGCTAGACTATAAAACAAACCTTGGCACATTTTAACATACTGAAATCATCCAAAGTATTCTCTCTAACCCAAAAGAATAAACTTAGGAAAAAAAAAAAAATCTGGGAAACTCAAAAACATGTGGAAAATAAATAACATGCTCCTCAAAAACTTTAATTTTGGGCTCCAAAATCACTGCAGATGGTGACTGCAGCCTTGAAATTAGAAGACGCTTACTCCTTGGAAGAAAAGTTATGACCAACCTAGATAGTATATTCAAAAGCAGAGACATTACACTGCTGACTAAGGTCCATCTAGTCAAGGCTATGGTTTTTCCTGTGGTCACGTATGGATGTGAAGAAGGCTGAGCACCGAAGAACTGATGCTTTAGAACTGTGGTGTTGGAGAAGACTCTTGAGAGTCCCTTGGACTGCAAGGAGATCCAACCAGTCCATTCTGAAGGAGATCAGTCCTGGGACTTCTTTGGAAGGAATGATGCTACAGCTGAAACTCCAGTACTTTGGCCACCTCATGTGAAGAGCTGACTCATTGGAAAAGACTCTGATGCTGCAAGGGATTGAGGGCAGGAGGACAAGGGGACGACAGAGGATGAGATGGCTGGATGGCATCATGGACTTGATGGACGTGAGTCTGAGTGAACTCTGAGAGATGGTAATGAACAGGGAGGCCTGGCATGCTGCCATTCATGGGGTCGCAGAGAGTTGGACACGACTGAGCGACTGAAATGAAACTGATAAAAAATGGACAAACTCATAGAAAAACCAAACTACAATGGTGACTCAAGAAAAAATATACAATCTGAATAGATTTGTGAGATTCAATCAATAATCATAAAACTACCTACAAAGAAAAACCCAGACCTAGATGGCTCGACCAATAAATTCTGCCAAGCATTTATCAAATAATTAACACCAATTCTTCACAAACTTTTCAAAATTAGAAAAGGAAAGAACACTCCCCAACTTTCTTTATGCGGATAGTATAGTGAATGACAAAACCAGGCAAAGAAATCATAAAAAAGAAAACTACAGACATATCTGTTATAAGTGTGGATGCCAAAATCCTCAGCAAAATAGCAAATCAAATCCAGCTACTAAGTGATGTTTATTCCAGGAGTCCAAGGTTAGATTAACACCTGAAATCAATTAATGTAATTAACTGATTACGTATCAGTAGAATAAAAGCAGAAATCATATGACCTTTTCAATAAAGTGGAAAAAGCATTTGACAAATCCAAGATCTTTTAATGATTTTTTTTTAAACCCAACTAAGAATAGAAGCAAACTTCTTCAACCTCATAAAGGGTATCTCTGGAAATCCCACAGCTAGCATCATCCTTAGTGTTGAAGGACTGGATGCTTTCCGCCTAGCATTAGGAACAAGGCAAGCACACTATCAAGAAAGTGCAAATACAACCATGGAAAGGGAGAAAGTTTTTGAAAACTACTTATAAGATTTGCATCTAGAATATATAAACTACCCTTAGTAGTAGTGTAGTCACTCAAGTTGTGTCTGACTCTGTGACCCCGTGGACTGCACCCTGCCAGGCTCCTCTCTCCATGGGATTCTTCAGGCGAGAATATTTGAGTGAGTTGCCATTCTGTTCTCCAGGGAAAGTACCCTTACAACAAAATAAAACAATTTCAGAATGGGTAAAGGATCTGAACAGAACTGGAGGAATCAACTTGCCTGACTTCAGGCTCTACTACAAAGTCACAGTCATTAAGACAGTATGGTACTGGCACAAAGACAGAAATATAGATCAATGGAACAAAATAGAAAGCCCTGAGATTAACCCACACACCTATGGACACCTTATCTTCGACAAAGGAGGCAAGAATATACAATGGAGTAAAGACAGTCTCTTTAACAGGTGGTGCTGGGAAAACTGGTCAACCACTTGTAAAAGAATGAAACTAGACCTCTTTCTAACACCATACACAAAAATAAACTCAAAATGGATTAAAGATCTAAATGTAAGACCAGAAACTATAAAACTCCTAGAGGAGAACATAGGCAAAACACTCTCCGACATAAATCACAGCAGGATCCTCTATGATCCAACTCCCAGTATACTGGAAATAAAAGCAAAGATAAACAAATGGGATCTAATTAAAATTAAAAGCTTCTGCACAACAAAGGAAACTACAAGCAAGGTGAAAAGACAGCCTTCTGAATGGGAGAAAACAATAGCAAATGAAACAACTGACAAACAACTAATCTCAAAGATATATAAGCAACTTATGCAGCTCAACTCCAGAAAAATAAATGATCCAATCAAAAAAATGGGCCAAAGAACTAAATAGGCATTTCTCCAAAGAAGACATACGGATGGCTAACAAACACATGAAAAGATGTTCAACATCACTCATTATCAGAGAAATGCAAATCAAGACCACAATGAGGTACCATTTCACACCAGTCAGAATGGCTGCGATCCAAAAGTCTACAAGCAATAAATGCTGGAGAGGATGTGGAGAAAAGGGAACCCTCTTACACTGCTGGTGGGAATGCAAACTCATACAGCCATTATGGAAAACAGTGTGGAGATTCCTTAAAAAATTGCAAATAGAACTGCCTTATGACCCAGCAATCCCACTGCTGGGCATACACACCGAGGAAACCAGAATTGAAAGAGACACATGTATCCCAATGTTCACTGCAGCGCTGTTTATAATAGCCAGGACATGGAAGCAACCTAGATGTCCATCAGCAGATGACTGGATAAGAAAGCTGTGGTACATATACACTATGGAATACTACTCAGCCCTTAAAAAGAATAAATTTGACTCAGTTCTAATGAGATGGATGAAATTGGAACCGATTATACAGAGTGAAGTAAGCCAGAAAGAAAAACACCAATACAGTATACTGACACATATATATGGAATTTAGAAGACAGTAATGATGACCCTATATGTGAGAAAACAAAGAGACACAGAGGTATAGAGTGGACTTTTGGACTCTGAGGCAGAGGGAAAGAGTGGGATGGTTTGGGAGAATGGCAATGAAACATGCATATTTCTTATAAGAAATGAAGCGCCAATCTATGTTCAATGTAGGATGCAGGATGCATGGGGCTGATGCACAGGATGATTCAAGTAGAGGATGTGGGGTGGGAGGTGGGAGGGGCTTCGGCATTGGGAGATTGTGTTCGGCATTGGGAGATTGGGAGATTGTGTTCACCTATGGCTGATTCGTGTCAATGTATGGCAAAACAAATACAGTATTGCAATTAAAAAAATAAATAAATTTAATTTAAAAATTTTTTAAAAAACCGTATATGAGTTGCTAATAAGCATATGAAAAATGCTCAACATTATTAATCATTGTGTTGCATGTGTTCAGTCCCTCAGACATGTCCAACTCTTTGCAACCCCATGGACAGCAGTATGTCACACTTGCCTGTCCTTCACTGTCTCCCACAGCTTGCTGAAGCTCATGTCCATCAAGTCAGTGATGCCATCCAACCATCTCATCCTCTGCTGCGCTCTCTCCTGCCCTCAATCTTTCCCAGCATCAGACTCACATTAGTCACCGCAGACATGCATGGAAGTCAGTTGCGTCTGACTCTTTGTGACCCTATGGATCATAACCCACCAGGCTCCTTTGTCCAAGGGATTCTCCAGGCAAGAATGCTGAAGTGGGTTACCATGCCCTCCTCCAGGGGGTCTTCCTGACCCAGGGATCAAACCCACGTCTCTTCTGTCTCCTGCAAGAGGGTTCTCTACCACTAGTGCCACATATTAGTCTCTGTGTGTGTTAGTCACTCAGTAGTCTCTGACTCTTTGTGATGCCAAGGATTATAGCCCACTAAGCTTCTCTGTCTATGGAATTTGCCAGGCAAGAGTACTGGAGTGGGTTTCCATGCCCTTCTCCAGGGGATCTTCCCGACAGTGGAAGACTGAACTAGGGTCTCCCTCATTGCAGACAGATTCCTTGCCTTCTGAGCCACCAGAGAAGCTTGTCATTAGGGAAACCTAAATCAAAATCACAATGATCTATACATCTACTCAGGTAGCTAGAATCAGTATGACAAAAACAAGAATTGGCACAGATGTGGATAAATTAGCACCTCCATACTTGTGTAAGAATATGGGAGGTTAGCCATAGGCAGCCACTTTGTTATCCAAAGGCAGCCATTTGGGGTAACAATTTGTTACCTTTTCGACTAGTTAAACGGAGAAGGCAATGGCACCCCACTCCAGTACTCTTGTCTGGAAAATCCCATGGACGGAGGAGCCTGGTGGGCTGTAGTCCATGAGGTCACTAAGAGTCGGGCATGACTGAGTGACTTCACTTTCACTTTTCACTTTCATGCATTGGAGAAGGAAATGGCAACCCACTCCAGTATTCTTGCCTGGAAAATCCCAGGGACGGGGGAGCCTGGTGGGCTTCTGTCTATGGGGTCGCCCAGAGTCGGACACGACTGAAGCGACTTAGCAGCAGCAGCAGCAGCAGCAGCAGCAGATGGTTAAAAGGGCTTCCAGGTGGCGCTGGAGGTAAAGAACCCCCCTGCCAAAGCAGGAGACTCAAGAGAAGTGAATTCGATCCCTGGGTTGGGAAGATCTTCTGGAGTAGGAAATGGCACCCCACTCCAGTATTCTTCTCTGGAAAGTTCCAAGGACAGAAGAGCCTGTCAGGCCTCAATCCATGGGGCCACAAAAAATCAGACAGGACTGAGAGACTGAGCACAAGCACAAACACACCAGCAAACAGTTAAATGGTTAAACTGAGTTACCATTGGACCCAGAATTCCACTCCAAGGTTTACGAAAGACACGAAAACACAGGCCCATACAAAAAGCTTCACACAAATGTACATGACAGCATCACTCTTAAGAGCCCAGATAATCCAAATGCCCGTCACCTGATGGATATACAGTAAGCCCATTACAAACAAACCAGGTCTGTTCCAAGGGCCCATTTTGTTCCAAGTCTAATGTGTTTGAAAGTTGGACAAAGTTAGGCTTGGTACCCAACTAACACAACTGGCTGTGTAGTAATACACTGTAATAGGTTTATAACACTTTTCACACAAATAATACATTAAAATATAGAAAATATAAAGAAAACATTTTAAATCTTGCAGTATGGTACGTTGAAAAGTACAGTAGTACAGTACAGCAGGTGGCATACAGGGGTGAGTTCTAGTGAACAGACAAGAGGAACAATGGGAAAGGCAATGCGAGATGGCAGAACTGAAGGTAAGCGGCAATGGGAGATGGAGGGCAAGCAGCAGCATCACTCGCACTGCGGTTGATGGCACAGGTTCTGGTTCCTTGCTAGAGTCAATTCTATCTACCCTATTGAGAAAACAATCCAATGATGTCTGGGTAGTAGCTCTTCCCCCCCGCCCTCCCCCCGCCCCGATCACAGATAACACAGGTGCGCTGGGTTGCATCCAGAATGGCTGCTGCAACCTTTGTGTATCATTCTATGGTCAGGTCTTGAGGCTCAAAAACTAACAGTGCCTCCTTGAAGAAAGAGAATCCCCTGGCCATTTCCTGCATTGTGAATCTCTTCTCAGCAGTATCAGCTACACCACCACTGCTTTTATGCTGGCTGCTGGACATCCCGGGCTTTGAAATAAAGATACTGTACCACTGTACTCTACACAGTATTATACAGCAAAGTACATAAAGGCACCCCTCATGGAGGATGCATGCATATGACAATGTACTGCAGACACATGAACTTCCACGACTGTGCATGTGAGTGCACGTCTGTATGTCTGAGAGTTCAAAACTTGAAGGTTCATATCTAGGGTACTTACTATATAAACTGAATGTGGCTTATCTGTACAATGGAATATCATTCATCCAAAAAGTAAAGTATACATGCTATCAGTATATCTTGAAAACATTCTGCTGCATAAAAGAAGCCAGTCACATAAAAATGCATAATATATGATTCCACTTACATGAAATGTCCAGAATAAACATATCTAGACAGAAAGCAGAGGACTGTGAGTACAGACTGTAAGAAGGATAGGGAGGTATTAGCCAAAAAATACAGGGTTCCTTTCCCAGGTGATGAGATGTTTTAAAATTGATTATGGTGATGCTTGCACATGTCTGTAGATAGACTAAAAACCATTGAACTCTATATCTTAAGTTTGTAAATTGCATGGCATGTGAAATATAACTCAATAAAGCTCAAAAAATACCAACTCAATGCTCAACAAACATTAGAAATTTACCCAGTTCTCTGCTACCTCTGATGGTGAAGGAAATGGCAACCAACTGCAGTAATTTTGCCTGGGAAATCCCATGGACAGAGGAAATTGGAGGGCTACCATCTGTGGGGATGTAAAGAGTCAGACATGACTGAAGTGACTTAGCACGCACACACTGCTACCTCTGAAAGCTTCCCTCTGCAATTCCCCCTCCTAGTCTCTCGGTTCAGAATATGTGGGCAATTTGAGTTTGTGTAAACTGGTGTGCTATGATTCATGGGGTCTCAAAGAGTCAGACATGACTGAGGGACTGAACTGAACTAAAGGAGATTACATAGATTAGAGTGAATTACAGATCTCACAATCGTTTCTATAAACATGCTAACTTAATTCTGTATCTTGAATTCTAAAAGTCTGTAAGAGTTGTGTTTGGCTCACTAAAGGAGATTAAGCCTTGTGCTGAACTGATGTGTTATAAATCAGGAGCCCCCAACCCCTGGGCCACAGACTGGTACTGGTCGGTGGCCTGTTAGGAAGCAGGCTGCAGAGAAGGAGGGGAGCAGTGTGAGCATTTGAGGCTTTACTTGTATATACAGCCACTGCCCATCACGAGCTGGGAAAAAACGGAAATAGTGACATGTTATTTTGGGGGCTCCAAAATCACTGCAGACTGTGACTGCAGTCATGAAATTAAAAGATTCTTGCTCCTTGGAAGAAAAGCTATGACACACCTAAACAGCATATTTAAAAGCAAAGACATCAGTTTGCTGACATAGGTTCATATGGTAAAAGCTTTGACTTTTCCAGCAGTCATGTACAGATGTGAAAGTTGGACCATAAAGAAGGCTGAGCACCAAAGAACTGATGCTTTCAAATTATCGTGCTGGAGAAGATTCCTAAGAGTCCCTTGGACTGCAAGCAGATCAAACCAGTTGATCCTAAAGAAAATCATCCTGAATACTCATTGGAAGGACTGATGCTGAAGCTGAAACTCCAATACTTTGGCCACGTGATGCGAAGAACTAACTCATTGGAAAAGACCCTGATGCTGGGAAAGACCGAAAGTAGGAGAAGGGGATGACAGAGGATGAGATGGTTAGATGACATCACTGACTCGATGGACATGAGTCTGAGAAAGCTCTGGGAGTTGGTGATGGACAGGAAAGCCTGGCATGCTGCTGCAGTCCATGGAGTAGCAAAAAGTCAGATACAACAGAGCGACTTAATTGAACTAAACTGAGGAGTGCAAACCCTACTGTGCTTGAATTATTCTGAAACCCATCCCCCATTGTGTCCACAGAAAAACTGTCTTCCACAAAGCCAGCTTCTGGTAGCAGAAAGGTTAGCAACCACTGCTGTAAATTAAAAGTGGAGTTCAAAGATAAATAAGGAATTAATCACCAAGATTTTCCATGGCTATCTAAAGAAGAGAGAAAGGAAAGAAAATTACTGGAGGATAACTGCAGCTATGAAATTAAAAGACGCTTACTCCTTGGAAGAAAAGTTATGACCAACCTAGATCGCATATTCAAAAGCAGAGACATTATTTTGCTGACTAAGGTCCGTCCAGTCAAGACTATGGTTTTTCCTGTGGTCATGTATGGATGTGAGAGTTGGACTGTGAAGAAGGCTGAGTGCCAAAGAATTGATGCTTTTGAACTGTGGTGTTGGAGAAGACTCTTGAGAGTCCCTTGGACTGCAAGGAGATCCAACCAGTCCATTCGGAAGGAGATCAGCCCTGGGACTTCTTTGGAAGGAATGATGCTAAAGCTGAAACTCCAGTACTTTGGCCACCTCATGCAAAGAGTTGACTCATTGGAAAAGACTCTGATGCTAGGAAGGATTGGGGGCAGGAGGAGAAGGGGACGACAGAGGATGAGGTGGCTGGATGGCATCACAGACTCAATGAACGTGAGTCTGAGTGAACTCCAGGAGATGGTGATGGACAGGGAGACCTGGCGTGCTGCGATTCATGGGGTCACAAAGAGTCAGACACGACCGAGCAACTGAACTGACTGAACTGAACTGAAAATCATTTGTGGGGCTTGCAAGGATCCTTAGCCATCTAATCCATCCTCTTCATTTTATACAAGAAAAAAACTGAAGCCCAGGAGGATTCAGAGTCTGATTCAAGATCATGCATCTAATGATAACCAATCATCTCAGCCTGCCCAGATATGGGACAGACTGGGGGAAAGGAAAGGAGTTCCCAGTGTTAAAGACTGGGAAATTCCTTTCAAACCACAAGAAGTTGGTCACCCTATGTTGATAGTGGCAATCAGCTAAAGTCTACAGCAGCTACTGACTCCTAACCCATGGTTCTCCCTTCAAGATCATGTTCTCTCAGAGACAGAGCTCTCTGCTTTGAAGAAATTTCTGAGCCTACTTTCCAGTGACTGCCCTCTGGATGAGAGTTTTTCAAAACTCAAATTGGACCATAAGTTAACTTTATTATATGAATATATATTTATATTTCAAGATCTAGTATTATTTTGCTCATAAATTGATCATTTACCAAGATACTTAATATATGTTATATATATAATATAATATATAAGATACTATAAGCTGAACATCATATCACTTTTCAGTTATCACATTAATTACAACGAGATTTAAATTTTTGAATTTCCAGAACTGATGTTTGCTATAACATGCTTCTGTGAAACGCATATGTGGTCTTCAGAGTCTTCTTTATCATTGAAGTGAATCACACCAAAACACAAATACATGAACAAAATCTATTTTGAGTGATTAATCCACCCCCTTTCCTAGAGGCCACTAGTATTTCATCACAGGCATAAAGATACTTGTATCGACTTCTTTCTTTTGCCTACCTTAACCAACTGCTGCCCACATGTCCATCTTAGAAACAAATCTGACAGAAGAAAAATAAAACCCTTTATAGCCAAAGGCTACGGGTTTTGTAATCTGATGTCTAGGAACAGAGCTGAGAAGTATATGGAGTCAATGCAGCGAATAAAATAGTATGTCAAAATTTTCATTTGTGCTCCGTGATGGATAGAGGAGCAACAACATTTGTTATATTCTCAAAGGGGTCACTGAACCCAAAGAAGAAGAAAGTTAGCCATAAATCTTTCCCAGAACAATGTTATTTCATACTCCCTGCACAGGACACAAAAGCAGAATAAGATGGCTAAACCTAACTCAATAGAGAAGATTGATTAATCCTTGATTAGCACTTCAGAGAACACAGAGAAATGATGACATTCTCACAGTAAAAAAAAAAAAAAAAGGATTGGGAATAAAGGTACTGAGAGGAAGAACAGAAGCAAAGCAGAAGCATAAAATCATTTCTAATTCATATGGGAAACTAATAGAGTGAAGGGGAAAAGATCCAGCTACTGTTGAGGAGTCTGTCTATCTGAAGCAACTGGAATAGTAGATGCCATCATGAAGTTTAATCAGGTGAAGTGTAAATGTCCCATGCACCATGACACTAAAGTCTAAGTTCAGTTCAGTCACTCAGTTGCGTCTGACTTTTTGCAACCCCATGGACTGCAGGAAGCCAGACCTCCCAGTCCATCACCAACTCCTGAAGTTTACTCAAACTCATGTCCATTCAGTCAGTGACGCCATCCAACCATCTCATCCTCTGTGGACCCCTTTTCCTCTTGCCTTACAACTTTTACCAGATCAAGGTCTTTTCAAATGAGTCAGCTTTTCACAGGTGGCCAAAGCATTGGAGTTTCAGCTTTAGCATCAGTCCTTCCAATGAACACCCAGGACTGATCTCCTTTAGGATGGACTGCTGGATCTCCTTGCAGTCCAAGGGACTCTCAAGAGTCTTCTTCAACACCACAGTTCAAAAGATAATCAATTCTTCAGCTCTCAGCTTGCCTTAGAGTCCAATTCTCCCATCCATAAATGACTACTGGAAAAACTATAGCCTTGACTAGACGAACCTTTGTTGGCAAAGTAATGTCTCTGCTTTTTAATATGCTGTCTAGGTTAGTCATAACTTTCCTTCCAAGGAGTAAGCGTCTTTTAATTTCATGCAGGCAGTTACCATCTGAGTGATTTTGGAGCCCCCAAAATAAAGTCTGACACTGTTTCCCCATCTATTTGCCATGAAGTGATGGGACCAGATGCAATGATCTTCGTTTTCTGAATGTTGAGCTTTAACCCAGCTTGTTCACTTTCCTCTTTCACTTTCATCAAGACATTCTTTAGCTCTCTTCACTTTCTGCCATAAGGGTGGTGTCATCTGCATATCTGAGGTTATTAGTATTTCTCCCAGCAATCTTGATTCCTGCTTGTGCTTCACCCAGCCCAATATTTCTCATGATGTAATCTGCATATAAGTTAAATAAGCAGGGTGACAATATACAGCTTTGATGTACTCTTTTTTTCCTATTTGGAACCAGTCCATTGTTCCATGTCCAGTTCTAACTGTTGCTTCCTGGCCTGCATACAGATTTCTCAAGAGGCAGGTTAGGTGGTCTGGTATTCCCATCTCTTTCAGAATTTTCCACAGTTGATTGTGATCCACACAGTCAAAGGCTTTGGCATAGTCAATAAAGCAGAAATAGATGTTTTTCTGGAACTCTCTTGCTTTTTCCATGATCCAGGGATGCTGGCAATTTGCTCTCTGGTTCCTCTGCCTTTTCTAAACCAGCTTGAACATCAGGAAGTTTACAGTTCACATATTGCTGAAGCCTGGCTTGGAGAATTTTGAGCATTACTTTACTAGTGTTTGACATGAGTGCAACTGTGCAGTAGTTTGAGCATTCTTTGGCATTGCCTTTCTTTGGGATTGGAATGAAAACGGACCTTTTCCAGTCCTGTGGCCACTGCTGAGTTTTCCAGATTTGCTGGCATATTGAGTGCAGCACTTTCAGAGCACCATCTTTCAGGGTTTGAAATAGCTCTACTGGAATTCCATCACCTCCACTAGCTTTGTTCACAGTGATGCTTTCTAAGGCCCACTTGACTTCACATTCCAGGATGTCTGGCTCTAGATTAGTGATCACACCATCGTGATTATCCGGGTAATGAAGATCCTTTTTGTACAGTTCTTCTGTGTATTCTTCCCATCTCTTCTTAATAATTTCTACTTCTGTTAGGTCCATACTATTTCTGTCCTTTATCGAGCCCATCTTTGCATGAAATTTTCCCTTGGTACCTCTGATTTTCTTGAAGAGATCTCTAGTCTTTCCCATTCTGTTCTTTTCCTCTATTTCTTTGCACTGATTGCTGAAGAAGGCTTTCTTATCTCTTCTTGCTATTCTTTGGATCTCTGCATTCAGATGCTTTCATCTTTCCTTTTTTCCTTGGCTTTTCACTTCTCTTCTTTTCACAGATATTTGTAAGGCTTTCCCAGACAGCCATTTTGCTTTTTTGCATTTCTTTTCCATGGGGATGGTCTTGACCTTTGTCTCCTGTACAGTGTCACGAACCTCTGTCCATAGTTCATCAGGCACTCTATCAATCAGATCTAGGCCCTTAAATATATTTCTCACTTCCACGGTATAATCATAAAGGATTTGATTTAGGTCATACCTGAATGGTCTAGCAGTTTTCCCTGCTTTCTTCAATTTGAGTCTGAATTTGGTAATAAGGAGTTCATGATCTGAGCCACAGTCAGCTCCTGCTCTTGTTTTTGTTTACTGCATAGAGCTTCTCCACCTTTGGATGCAAAGAATAGAATCAATCTGATTTCAGTGTTGACCATCTGGTGATGTCCATGTGTAGAGTCTTCTCTTGTGTTGTTGGAAGAGGGTGTTTGCTATGACCAGTGCATTTTCTTGGCAAAACTCTATTAGTCTTTGTCCTGCTTCATTCCGCATTCCAAGGCCAAATTTGCCTGTTACTCCAGGTGTTCCTTGACTTCCTACTTTTGCATTCCAGTCCCCTATAATGAAAAGGACATCTTTTTTGGGTGTTAGTTCTAAAAGGTCTTGTAGGTCTTCATAGAACCATTCAGCTTCAGCTTCTTCAGCATTACTGGTTGGGGCATAGACTTGGATTACTGTGATATTGAATGGTTTGCCTTGGAAACAAACAGAGATCATTCTGTCATTTTTGAGACTGCATCCAAGTACTGCATTTCAGACTCTTCTGTTGACCATAATGGCTACTCCATTTCTTCTGAGGGATTCCTGCCCGCAGTAGTAGATATAATGGTCATCTGAGTTAAATTCATCCATTCTAGTCCATTTTAGTTCGCTGATTCCTAGAATGTCAATGTTCACTCTAACCATCTCCTGTTTGACCACTTCCAATTTGCCTTGATTCATGGACCTGACATTCCAGGTTCTGATGCAATATTGGTCTTTACAGCATCAGAACTTGCTTCTATCACCAATTACATGCACAACTGGGTATTGTTTTTGCTTTGGCTCCATCCCTTCATTCTTTCTGGAGTTATTTCTCCACTGACCTCCAGTAGCATATGGAGCACCTACTGAACTAGGGAGTACCTCTTTCAGTATCCTACCATTTTGCCTTTTCATACTGTTCATGGAGTTCTCAAGGCAAGAATACTGAAGTGGTTTGCCATTCCCTTCTCCAGTGGACCACGTTCTGTCAGACCTCTCCACTGTGACCCGCCCATCTTGGGTTGCCCCACGGGCATAGCTTAGTTTCATTGAGTTAGACAAGGCTGTGGTCCTAGTGTGACTAGATTGACTAGATTTCTGTGAGTATGGTTTTAGTGTGTCTTCCCTCTGATGCCCTCTTGCAACACCTACCATCTTACTTGGGTTTCTCTTACCTTGGGCATGGGGTATCCCTTCATGGCTGCTCCAGCAAAGCACAGCCGCTGATCCTTACCTTGGATGAGGGCTATCTCCTCCTGCTGCCCTTCCTGACCTTCAGTGTGGGATGGCTCCTCTAGGTCCTCCTGAGCCCGCACAGCCACTTGTGGCCCACTTGAATTCACATTCCAGGATGTCTAGCTCTAGGTGAGTGATCCCATCATTGTGATTACCTGGGTCACGAAGAAGTTTTTTGTACAGTTCTTCTGTGTATTCTTGCCACCTCTTCTTAATATCTTCTGCTTCTGTTAGGTCCAAACCATTTCTGTCCTTTATTGAGTCCATCTTTGCATGAAATGTTCCCTTTTTATCTCTCACTTTTTGAAGAGATCTCTAGTGTTTCCCATTCTATTGTTTTCCTCTATGTCTTTGCACTGATCACTGAGGAAGGCTTTCCTCGCTCTCCTTGCTATTCTTTGGTATTCTGCATTCAAATGGTTATATCTTTCCTTTTCTCCTTTGTTTTTTTGCTTCTGTTCTTTTCACGGCTATTTGTAAGGCCTCCTCAGACAGGCATTTTGCTTTTTTGCATTTCTTTTTCTTGGGGATGGTCTTGCTCCCTGTCTCCCCTACAATGTCATGAACCTCTGTCCATAGCTCATCAGGCAGTCTGTCTATCAGATTTAGTCTCTTAAATCTATTTCTCACTTCCACTGTATAATTGTTAGGGATGTGATTTAGGTCACACCTGAATGGTCAATGGTCTAGTAAGTTTCCCTACTTTCTTCAATTTAAATCTGAATTTGGAAATAAGGAGTTCATGATCTGAGACACAATCAACTCTCGGTCTTGTTTTTGCTGACTGTATAGAGCTTCTCCGTCTTTGGCTACAAAGAATATAATGAATTCAAATTCAGTGTTGACCATCTGGTGATGTCCATGTGTAGAGTCTAAAGTGATGATAATACAACAGAGGTCTGCTGTTAGAGAACAGAACTTGTTGTTGTTGTTGTTTAGTCACTAAGTCATGCCCAACTCTTTCACGAACCCATGGACTGCAGCCCATCATGCTTCTCTGTCCATGGAATTTTCCAGGCAAGAATACTGGAATGGGTTGCCATTTCCTTCTCCAAGGTATCTTCCCCACTCAGACAGCTGGAAGCAAAGACATCACTTTGCTGACAAAGGTCCAGATAGTCAAAGCTATGGTTTTTCCACTAGTCATGTATGGATGGGAGAGTTGGACTATAAAAAAAAGGCTGAGCACTGAAGAATAGATGCCTTTGAACTGTGGTGTTGGAGAAGACTTTTGAGAGTCCCTTGAACCACAAGGAGATCAAACTAGCCAATCCTAAATGAAATTCACCCTGAACATTCACTGGAAGGATTGATGATGAAGTTGAGCCTCCAATACTTTGCCCACCTGATGTGAACAACTGACTCATTAAAAAGACCCTGATGTTGGGAAAGACTGAAGGCAAAAGGAGAAGAGGGTATCAGAGGATGAGATGGTTAAATAGTATCCCTGATTCAATGGACATAAATTTGAGAAAATTCCAAGAGATAGTGGAGGACAGTGAAGCCTGGCATGCTGCAGTCTATGAGGTTGCAGAGTCAAACACGACTCAGCAACTGAACAACAAAAAAAATGTCCCAAAGCACAATGAGAAAACTTGACAGGTTTTCTCTAACAAACCAGGGTAAGTGATTTCTCTTCATCACTTGAACATTTACCTCTCACTCTTGAAAAACATATTTTGATGTTGAGAAAAAGCAGCTTCCTTTTCCTGACAATCCTGAGAAGGCAAGTTAAAACGTCTTAAATCTCATAAGCAACTGGAAGCAGGCAATAAACTTTTCTTCCAAAACCAATCTTTGCATGATTGTGCCCAGAGGCAAGGGTAGAGCTGGAAGATAATCAACTTGTCCTTTACACTTTAATTTTCGTAGTGACTGGTATTAAAAAGAGTCAACCATATTTTCATCAAGTTTCTCTTGTGTTCTCAAACTCTAAGCAGAGACTGAATATGTGAGTTACAACACAGTAAATGTGTTGAATAATAATGATGAATACTAATCATAGTTAAGCAAGTGATATTGAAATGAAGGAAATGTTATAAATTTAACAGTAAAATGTGTCATTCTTGTAATAAAAGAAAGAAAAGCATTGCTGTCCCATCAATAAGAAAATGTAGTTATGATATTTTTCTGAATATTTTACAAACCAGACAATTTTTGTTCCAAGGCCTTCTTTCTGCTCTGTTTCTTCATCTTATGCTTGCCTTCATAAATCAGTAGTTTTAATTAAAGGTTTTCAGCAGACATTTTCTAAAATATATTCATAGACTGTATATCACCTGTGAGTGCATGAATCTGTTTACTATACTTGCACAGTAAAATTTTTTGTGGCTTTCAACAACTCTTATATAAGAAAATATCAATATTTATTACAAACTTTGGCACTTCTAAAAAAAGGTTAGCTTATTAGATGCAATGTTCATATAAATATAATTTTCTAGGGGGTAGAAATTTTGTCTTCTGAGTAATTTACACAGAGTTTAATTTCATGCATACTCAAGTACTTAACATTATTCAGTGAGTCAAAATACTATAATGATGCTAGCTTGTTGATACTCAAACATATCTCAGGCTTATACTTTTCCATGCTAGTGGATGAAAACTTTCAATGAGAACACTACTATAAAATCAAAATCTGTGGAAAAAGCACAATTCAAATTAATTTTGAATTACTAGGTAATATCCTACCATTACTGCTGCTGCTGCTTCTAAGTCACTTCAGTCGTGTCTGACTCTGTGCGACCCCATAGATGGCAGCCCACCAGGATCCCCTGTCCCTGGGATTCTCCAGGCAAGAACACTGGAGTAGGTTGCCATTTCTTTCTCCAATGCGTGAAAGTGAAGTCACTCAGTCGTGCTCGACTCTTAGTGACTCCATGGACTGCAGCCCACCAGACTCCTCCATCCATGGGATTTTCTAGGAGAGAGTACTGGAGTGGGGTGTCATCGCCTTCTCCATACCATTACTAAGATATTACTCTTAATTATTATGTGCTGAATAGTATCTTAAGCATTATCAAGCTTACAAAGCAATATACTATATATGCTATCTAGGAATATGAAAGACCCTTGAAAATGCAGAAGAAACGACTGGGAAGAAAACAATAAATGTTAGAGAAATCACAACAGAAAAACATTTCCTTGAAGAAAAGTTGAGGAAAGTTTCAGGAAAGAGGTCAAACCAGTGCTGACCTTTAAATATAAAAAAATGATTTTGAAATCTTAAAATACTACCCAGACAAGGAAATAGAATTAGTAGATTTAGGCATGGACTTAGTTCATGGAGGAAGATGATAAAGAAATTTACTGGAAGGGATAGGCTTCATTCCAGCAAAGAGAGTATGGAACAATAGGGTCCATAGGTAATACAGGACTACAAGGGAAACAACTGTTAGGAATATAAGATAAAACCTAACAAATAGCACTTGAAAGAGGCTCTAATTCTCAGCACAGAAGGTGCCATAGACCAATCCTTTGTTTAATACCAAGAATATTTCATTGTGGAAATTCTATATAGTATAGATTATTAGTTTTTCAATCAAGAATAAGACAAGACAGAAAGGATGTCAAAATTACATTCAGAACTCTTTCATATAACCTGTACCTGTGTTTGGTGTCTAAAACAGCCCTTTAAACCCATGTGTCAGAATCTCTGGAGGGAATGTAGTATGCCTAACTGAAAAAAGCTCTACGTACACTCTACTTCAGATGAGAACCATAGCAGAAGGGATTTGAAAGACCACATAATGACATCTTTAATCAACAACACACTGCAAGACCAATATATTTTCTTACCCCAATGTGCATGACATTTAGATGTACAGAGTAGCTCTCCCCACATCCTACTGTTCTCACCAAAGACACGGTATGGGTTTTGTTTTCACTAGCTGTAACAAAACCAAACATCTTAACCAGAAGCAAGCAACTGAAATTGAGCAATGTGACACCATGGGAACATAATAATATCAGCTGTCATTTAAAAAAAAAAAAAAAAAAAAAACTATCCGCAAAATAGTCAGAGGTCAGAGACACCACAGCTTTACAGCCTATGTCAACCTTCCATGACATGGTTTCTTGCATCATCTCTTGGCATTACTATATTTCTTTAAAGATCTAGCAAATGGAGGAAAATTCTTTCATTGAAAGGGTATCAAATAGAAACATACAAAACAAATGAGCTCATCTTACTGCTTATCTAGTAAATGAATATTTCATTTACTGCAAGGTTTAGTGGAGCATTTAGGGCTTTTGTCTTTGTCTTTTGCCTATCCTTACAGAACTTAGAATTTTCTGTGTTGAAATGCAGGGAAATACATAATTATAAAGTGGCACATGCTATGGTACCCAGAAAATACCACCTCTTGAGTTGAGGACCTCCAGCACAGATTACCCATGGCCCTGCTAGTTATTAAGGACCAAAGAAACAAGACTCTTCATATTCCTTTCTTAGGACAGTTGAGAAGGCAGATTTGAATAGAAAAGAGAAAATGGTGGAGAAGTTTTAAGCAAATACCTCATGTCCTTGCTTCTAGGATACATGCTTTCCGAATGAATATTTCTAAAATTGGGATCCTTCTTTCCATAGGCAAATATATTTGACATAGAAGCTTCTCCCTAATGATGCAATTGATGACATCTTAAAGTGTATACCATATTAGAATCAAGGAAACTCTTTTTTATAAATGAGAATATAAAGCAGAGAATTTGCATGTGGGTGTGAGGGCACAGAGTCAAGACTGGACAGTGCACGGTCAGGCTGATGAGTGAATTCTGTGGCTTTCTCCCACCTCCAGCCTTCAACAAGCCCAGTTGATGTGGCAACAATAAAGCATTCCTGACAAAGCCTCCTTACAACCATTTATGATGAGCTCTGCCTCACATATGGAGGATTATCCACCAGAGATACGACGGGATGTGAGCAATGCCCAACACTGAAAAGCCAGAAGCATAATGCAGTGTTCTGACTTCATCCCAGAAGGAAGAATTATCTCTCCCACCCCCAGCTCTCATTCATGTAGTCACTTATCAATTCATTTAGGACAATGTAAACTTTTTTTTCTCTTGTTTGTGTCATGCAAACAAATATCAAGTCAACTGCTGGTATTATTTTGGGAACAGAGTACTGTTTTAGAGAAAAATGACCCGAAGAAAAGCATCAGGATACAAGGACCTGGATTTTCACTCTAGCTTCTTCACTTGGGGTTTTATACAAATGACTTAACCTTGCCCTGACTTCTTTTGATGGCCCCTGGCTAAGAACACCCAACAGAGAAAAATAAAACACTGACTCACTTCAGGGATGTTTTAAGTAGAAATGAATAATATTTTCAAAGGGTTTTCATTGCTATTATTAAAGTTTGGAACTTCAAAATCAAAATGGCTTAATTTTCTTTAAGTTACTTGCTTCTATAAAGGCACAATGTTCTTGGGTTTAATAGAGAATTCATCAGAGACCAAAGCAGAATCTGCAATGGTGAGAGGGTTGAAAGAGCAGAATAGAGCCTGTGGGAAAGGAAATAGCCACAGAAACCAAATCTGAAAGTTCATATGAATGATATACCACCAACTATGAGCTACTTTAAGCAAAAGCTTCTTAAATACAAAGCTTCTTAACCACTCTTCATAGTCAATCCTGAATGTACACGATGGTAAAATTCACAGGGACTTACTAGATGGCACTAGTGGTAAAGAATCCACGTGCCAAAGCAGGAGATGTAAGAGACATGAGTTCAATCCTTGGGTCAGGAAGATCCCTAGAGAAGGGCATCTTTCCAGTATTCTTGCCTGGAGAATCCCATGGACAGAGGTGCCTGGCAGGTTCCAGCCCACAGAGTCGCAAAGAGTCAGACACAACTGAAGTAACTTAGCATGCACGCATGCAAAATTCATAGATCCAAAGCTTAGCAGCTGCCTAGATCTGAAAAACTGGGCTTTCATTTATGATATTGTGCCAAGAACTGTTTTTGAGAAACAAAGTGAAGGGTAAATAGCTATAAATTAAAAGGGCAAATAGCACTCAATTGCCTTGTGACCACTTTGAAGCCATTAATATAAACATAGATTTTTCTCCCGAGGAAAAATGTGAGACGCAGTCATGACTGGATAGTCTCCACGTGGGGGAAAAGCCCTAATTGTGTAAATTAACCAGTTATCAGTAGATCAAGAATCAGATTCAATCACGGAAACACTTCTGCCACTAGTAATGACTTTAACAAAATCAATCTTACTCAAGGTGAAGAGGAAAGTTTGAAAGTTCAAAGCACACATAAGGGCTCCTTCTTCTTAATTACTAACCTTAATTACTAACCAAAATAGTGGTAAAAACTCTTTAATGGAATTAAAATGTTACACTAGAAACCATTTAATGTAAAAGAAGGCAGTAAAGGAGGAACAGAGAAACAGGTGCTCTATAGAAAATAATTAGAAAAATAGCCAATGCAACTCCAACTATGTCAATAATAGCATTAAAGGTAAATGAATTAAGCAGCTTAATCAAAGTCAGAGGTCGTCAGACTAGATTAAAAACAAGGTCCAACTGTTTGCTCTGCAGGAAACACACTATAGATTCAAAGATAAAAAATTCTGAAAGTAAAAGGACAGGGAAAGATACATGATGCAAAAAAACAAACATAAGAAAGCTGGAGTAGCTACATTAATATCAGCCAAACTAGATGCTAAGACAAACGAAAAATTACTAGAGAATAAAGATGTCTTTATAATAATAAAATGGTCAATCTATCAGAAACACAGCAATTATAAACATATGCATTTAACAACAGAACTCCCACAATATACAAAAACTGACAGAACTGAAGGGGGAATAAATGACTCAACAGCATTTGTTATTTCTTTCCAGAAAGACAGAAAAATTAGAAAGAAGATCAACAAAGAAATAGTACTGAACAATACTAAGAAACAACTAAGACCTGACAGACAAGTATAATATGCTCTAGCCAACAACTGTAGGGTATGTATTCTGCCCAAGCACACACAAAAATTTCTTTAGGATCCACTTTATGCTAGGTGATAAAACAAGCCTCAGTAAATTTTCTAAATGAAATCATAAAAGTTTGTCTGCCAACTAGAATAATGGAATGAAACAATCAACATAAATCAATAACAAAGGAATTTAGAACACTTGTGTATATGTGCACATTAAATAATACCTTTCTAAATAATCGTGGGTCAAAGAAGAAAGAAGAGAAATTAAAATCTTTGAGATGAATGAAAATAAAAGCATAACATACTAAAACATGGCATGCAAATAAAGCAAGGCTTAGAAGAATATTTCTAGTTAGTAATGTCTATATATTTTTTTAGTCTCAAATCAGTAACTTGCCTTTTATCTTAAGATACTGAAAAAAGTGGATCACATCAAGGTAAAGCATGCAGAAGGTAGGAAATGAAAAGCATTACACTGGAAATTAGTGAAATAGGGAAGAGAAAAGCAAAAGAGAAAAATCATGAGACCAAAACATGGTCTTTTGAAAGGACAATGTTAGCAGAACTTAGCGCTGACCAGAAAAAAAGAGAGAGAGAGAGAGAGAAAGACTCAAATTACTAAAATCAAGAATGAAAGAGGAAATATCACCACTGATCTGAAAATATTCAAAAAGATTATAAGGGAATACTATGAATTCATTATATAACTTTTAAAAAGGGACAAATCATATAACTTTTAAAAATGGACAAATTCTTAGAAAGACACAAACTCAAGAAAAAAGAGAAATTCTAAACAGACCTATATAATTAAAGAAGCTGCGTTAATTACTTTAAAACGTCCCCAAAATAAAAACTTAGACACAGATGGCTTCAGTGGTAAATTCTACTCAAGATTTTTTAATTGATAAAAATTTTTCACAAATTCTACTCCTCCAAAAAAAGAGGAAAAACAGTTCCCAACTAATTCTATGAGTTGTCATCTTGGTAACAAACCAAACAAAGACATTACAAGAAAACTATAGACCAGTATAGTTTCAAAAATTATATAGTCTCAAAAAGTCTCAATAGAATAATATCAAACCAAACCCAGCAACGCATAAAAAGGATGATAGGTGACCAAGAGGAATTTGTTTCAGGAATGAAAGGTTGGTTTAACATTCAAAACTCAATGTAATACTTCATATCAATTGAAAAAAAAAGGACAAAAACCAAGTGATCACATCAACAGAACCAGAAAAAACTAACACACTTTCCATGATAAAAAAACTCAACAAACTAAGCATAGAAGGAACTTCCTCAATCTGATAAAGGCATTTACTAAACAAACAAATTAAAAACCCACAGCTAACATTATATTTAAAGATGAAAGACTGAATACCTTCCTTCTAAGATCAGAACTAAGAAAAGAATATCAACTCTTGCTGCTTCTACTCAGTGTGGTACTGGAAGTTCTAGCCAGAGCAATTAGGTAAGCAAGAGAAATAAAAGGCATATAGATCAGACAGGAAAAAGTGAATCAATCTCCACGTGTAGATGAGATGATCTTATACATGGAATATCCTAAGAAATCCATTAAAAAACTGTTAAAGCTAATAAATGAGTTTATACTGTTATCGGGTATAAGAAGAATATACAAAAACCAATGCGTTTCTTATAATAGCAATGAGCAATCAAAAATGAAATTAAGAAAATAAAAGTAATAAGTAGAATAAAATACTTTGCTATAAGTGTAAAACTTGTACTCTGAAAATTATTAAACATAGATGAAGAAATTTAAAATATCTAAATAAATGCAAAGATGGCTATGCTGCTGCTGCTAAGACACTTCAATCGATTCCAACTCTGTGCGACCCCAGAGACGGCAGCCCACCAGGCTCCCCCATCCCTGGGATTCTCCAGGCAAGAACACTGGAGTGGGTTGCCATTTCCTTCTCCAAAGCATGAAAGTGAAAAATGAAAGTGAAGTCACTCAGTCATGTCCAACTCCTAGCGACCCCATGGACTGCAGCCTACCAAGATCCTCTGTCCATAGGATTTACCAGGCAAGAGTACTGGAGTAGGGTGCCATCGCCTTCTCCAAAGATGGCTATATTCATGGGTAAAAGACTATCTTTAAGATGGCAATATTCCCCAACTGATATACAGAATCAACACACTCTCTCACAAAACCCCAGCTGAATTTTTGCAAAATTTGATGAATGAATGTGCAAATTCATATAAAAATGCAAAGGACCCAGGACAGTCAAGACAAGCTTGAGAAAAAGAAGAACAAAATAGGAGAATTCACACATCTTGATTTCAAAAGATTTCCACAAAGCTAATGTAAACAAGACAGTGCGGCACTGGCATAAGCTTAGACATACAGATCAATGGAATAAAATTAATAAAATTAAATTAAGAATAAAATGAATCATTAAAATTAACAGTTTAAATGATAACCCTGTATGTGAGACAGCAAAAGAGACACAGATGTATAGAACAGTCTTTTGGACTCTGTGGGAGAGGGAGAGGGTGGGATGATTTGGGAGAATGGCATTGAAACATGTACAATATCTTATAAGAAATGAACTGCCAGTCCAGGTTCAATGCAGGATACAGGATGCTTGGGGCTGGTGCACGGGGATGACTCAGAGAGAGGGAGGGAGGTACGGGGAGGGAGGTGGGAGGGGGATTCAGGATGGGGAATGTGTATACCTGTGGCGGATTCATGTTGATGTATGGCAAAACCAATACAATATTGTAAAGTAATTAGCTTCCAATTAAAATAAATAAATTTAAATTTAAAAAATAATTTAAAATTAACAGTTTAATAAAATTATTAAAAATAAATCCTCACATTTACAGTCAATTGATTTTCAAAAAGAACATAACACAATTCAATGGTGAAAAGTCTTTTTAAGAAATAGTGCTGGGATAGCTGTATAACCACATGTAAAAGAACAAAGTTGAACCTCTTCCTTATACCATACACAAAACTTAACTCCAAATGTATATTATATGTAAATATAAGAGCTAAAGCTACAAAGATCCTAGAAGAGATAGGGTTAAATCTTAGTGACCTTGGGTGAGGCAAAGCTTTCTCGGTTACAGTGCCCAAAGTATAAGTGACTAGGAAAAAAAAGATAAATTAGGCTTCATCAAAATTCAAACCAGTTGTTTTAATTGGGCTTTGAAAGGGGCTTCTCAGGTAGTGCTAGTGGTAAAGAACCCGCCCACCCACCAATGCAAGAGACATAAGAGACACAGGTTCAGTCCCTGGGTGGGGAAGATTCCCTGGAGGAAGGCACAGTAATTCATTCCAGTATTCCTGCCTGGAGAATCCCAAGGACAGAGGAGCCTGACGGGCTGCAGTCCTTAAGGTCACAAAGTCAGACAAGACTTATTAGCACATACATGCTTTGAAGGATACCTTCAAAAGACAATCCACAGAGTGGGAGAATGTTTTTACAAATCATAAATATGATGAGACTTGTATCTAGAATATATAAAGGACCCTTACTACTCAATAATAAAAACAGCACAATTTAAAAATGAACAAAGGAGTTAAATAGATATTTCTCTGAGGAAGCCATAAAATGGTAAATATGTACATGAAAAGATGCTTGGGCATCAGTCATTAGAAAAATGCAAATCAAAATCACAATGACATACTACTTCATACACACTGTGAAAGCCACTCAGTTCAGTCAATCAGTTCAGTCACTCAGTCGCGTCCTACTCTTTGCGACCCATGGACTATAGCATGCCAGGCCTCCCTGTCCATCACCAACTCCCACAGTTTACCCAAACTCATGTCCACTGAGTCAGTGTTGCCATCCAACTATCTCATCCTCTGTCTTCCCCTTCTCCTCCTGCCTTCAGTCTTTTCCAGCATCAGGCTCTTTTCCACTGAGTCAGCTCTTCGCATCAGGTGGCCAAAGTACTTTAAAAAGCTGAGCTTCAGATTCAGCATCAGTCCTTCCAATAAATACTCAGGACTGATTTCCTTTAGGACTGACTGGTTGGATCTTTTTCCAGTCCAAGGGATTCTCAAGAGTCTTCTCCAACACCACGGTTCAAAAGCATCAGTTCTTCTGCGCTCAGCTTTCTTTATAGTCCAACTCTCAAATCCATACATTACTACTGGAAAAACCATAGCTTTGACTAGATGGACCTTTGTTGGCAAAATAATGTCTCTGCTTTTTAATATGCTGTCTAGGTTGGTCATAGCTTTTCTTCCAAGGAGTAAGTGTCTTTTAATTTCATGGCTGCAGTCACCATCTGCATTGATTGTGGAGCCCAGAAAAATAAAGTCAGCCATTGTTTCCACTGTTTCCCCATCTATTTGCCATGAAGTGATGGGACCAGATCCCATGATCTTAGTTTTCTGAATGTTGAGTTTTAAGCCAACTGGCTCTCCCCTTTCACTTCCGTCAAGAGGCCCTTTAGTTCTTCTCGCTTTCTGCCATAAGGGTGGTGTCATCTGCATATCTGAGGTTATTCATATTTCTCCCAGCAATCTTGATTCCAGATTGTGCCTCATCCAGCCCAGTGTTCCTCATGATACTCATTATACTCTGCATATAAGTTAAATAAGCAGGGTGAAAATATACAGCCTTGACATACTTTTTTTCCCCATTTGGAACCAGTTTGCTGTTTCATGTCCAGTTCAAACTGTTGCTTCCTAACCTGCATACAGATTTCTCAGGAGGCAGGTCAGGTGGTCTGGTATTCCCATCTCTTTAAAAATTTTCCACAGTTTGTTGTGATCCACACAGTCAAAGGTTTTGGCATAGTCAAACCAGAGATCAAATTGCCAAAATCTGTTGATCATCAAAAGCTGCTCAGTTGTGTCCAACTCTTTGCAACCCCATGGATTGTAGCTTGCCAGCTTCCTCTGTAAGTGGGATTCTCCAGGCAAGAGTGCTGGAATAGGTAGCCATTTCCTTAGGATAGGTATAATTAAAAGGTAGATAGTTACAAGTGTTGGCAAGAATGTGAAGAAATTGGAATCCTTACATATTATTAATTCTAGAGTATTTGTAAAACAGTGCAGCCACTCTGGAAAACTGTTTGACAGTTCCTCAAAATTTGGAGTTATGATATGACCCAGGAACTCTACTTGTAGGCATATACTCTAGAAAAATGAAAACACAGCCAAGAAAAACACAGTCCACATAAAATCTTTTAGATGAAAGTTCATAGCAACATTATTTGTAATAGCCAAAAAGGTAGAAATGACTCAAACAACCATGAACTTGTCAAGGGATAAATAAAGTGTAAATATCCATACAGTGTAATAGTATTCAAAATGAAAAAGTCACATGCTATATAACACAGAGAAATCTTAAAAATATGCTAAGAAGCCAGACACAAAAGGCCAACTATTATATCATTCTATTCATCTGAAATGTCCAGAATAGGAAAATTCATAGAGACAGAAAGGAGATTAGTGGTTGCCTTAGACTGGGAGGTCAGGGAGGAAATGGGCTGTGATTGCTGACGAATACATGATCTTTTTGAGGGATGATGAAAGTATCCCAAAATGGATTGTGGGGACAGTTTCATAATTCTATGAACATACTAAAAACCAGAGCTACACACTTTAAATGAGTGAACTATATGATGCGCAAATCATATCTCCATAAAGCTCTGTGTGAGAGAGAACTCATTTTTCACATCATATCCTAACTGCTGTACCAGTCTTTCAAATCCCTTTCTGCTCTCCAATTAGATTTCACACTACCTCCTTCTCCTTTCAAAATTATTTCCAACTGTATGAGTTATCGCTGGCTGTGTAACAAACTACCTCCAAATTTAGCATCTTAAAACAGCAAACACAATTATTTCACAGTTTGTGTGGGCTGTGGCTTAGCTGCGTCCTCTGGCCCAGCCTCTCGGCATCTGCCAACACTGGAGCCATCGGTGTGACTCAGAAAGAATGTGCTTCCGACTCACCCACATGGTTGTTGCAACACCTCAGATCCTCGCTGGCTGTTGACCGGAGATGTCACATCAGCTCCCTGCCACAGGGGCCACCGGGGCCACGGGCAGCTCACCACCTGTCAGCTGACTTCCTTCAGAGAAAGTGATGGTGCCACAGAGAGAGCAGGTAGGAAGTCAGGCTCTTGGCAGTGGAGCCCCGTCGCTTTTGCTGTACTCTCTTCCTTAGAAGTGAGTCACCAGACTCAAGGCCACACGTAATGGAGGGCATCACACACGGGCATAAATACCAGAGATGGGAGTCAACAGGGCCGTCTCAGGGGCTGCCTGTCACAGCACCTTACCCCCTTCAATCCACGCAGCACTATTTCCTCACCAACTCACAAGCACATTTTACTCATTCCTGCCCCTGTGCCTTTACTCCTAACTTATTTTACCCCTTTGTCTAATTCCTTTACCAATTCAAAGCCAGACAATAATTCAAGAGGGAGCTCAAATTCCATATAGTCCATGAAACTTGCCCTCATTACCCTTTATTCGTCTCCACTCCTTCATGTTTTATAATTATACTACATAATCTGCCCCTTAATTATCTGCTGCCTGGCCTTATTATTCAAAGTATGTTTCTTCTGATAGTATATGCTTCACTTGAGAGTCCATAAGATGTGCAGCATCATGGGACTCACTCCATCTCTACAGAATCAGAATCTGCATTTTAACAAGATTCCCAGTGATTTTCATGCACATAAAAGTTTGGGAAGCATCACTGGGCTATACCATCCATTGCTTTACCTGTGTAGGTCTCATTTCCCTGACTACATTGTAAGTATTATACTTGGGAGACTATTAGCATTTCTTTTATGTCTTCCACTCTTAAACATACACACTTACACACACTTACACACCACACACTTAAGCATATTAAACAGTCTAGTGCTGAACACATAGTAGAAGAATGTAAGTTAAACCTGCTGAAAAAGAAATACCACTCTGAACTGACTTGAGTTTTAAAAGATTAGAACATGTAGATGAATGAAAAGATCCCAACTGTAATCACCTCTGCTATTCACCAGTGTGACTTAAAGCAAGTCACTTAATTATTTTACATTTCCATTTCTTTTTTAAATATTTATTTATTTGGCTGTGCCAGGTCTTAGCTGCATCACATGGGATCTTTTTTTTTTTTTTTCACTTGTACCATGCAAATTCTTAGTCGTGGTATATCTAGCTTCCTGACCAGGGATTGAACCCAGGCCCTCTGCATTGGGAGCATGGAGTCTTAGCCACTGGATCACCAGAGAAGTCCCTGCATTTCCATTTCTTTATCTGAAAAACCTTTCCCAGCATCAGGCTCTTTTTCAATGAGTCAGCTCTTTGCATCAGGTGACAAAAGTAGTGGACTTTCAGCTTCAGCATCAATCTTTCCAATGAATATTCAGGGCTGATTTCCTTTAGGACTGACTGGTTTGATGCTGGCAAAGACTCAAGGTAAAAGAAGAAGTGGGCAGCAGAGAATGAGATGTTTAGATAGCATCACTGATTCAATGTACATGAATCTCAGCAAACTCTGGGATATAGTGAAGGACAGGGAAGCATATCGTGCTGCAGTGCACAGAGTCACAAAGAATCAGACACGATTTAGCAGCTAAACACACACACATCCGAAAAATGAGGTGAACATGGATTCTCCAGTTTCAACCCGTTTCAAAATACTTACTGCTGCTGCTGCTAAGTCACTTCAGTCATGTCCGACTCTGTACGACCCCACAGATGGCAGCCCACCAGGCTCCCACGTCCCTGGGATTCTCCAGGCAAGAACACTGGAGTGGGTTGCCATTTCCATCTCCAACGCATGAACGTGAAAAGTGAAAGTGAAGTCACACAGTCATGTCCAACTCTTCAAGACCCCATGGACTGCAGCCCACCAGGCTCCTCTGTCCATGGGATTCTCCAGGCAAGAGTACTGGAGTGGGGGTGCCATTGCTTTCTCCCCAAATACTTACTAATCCACAATAAAATTAGAAAGAATATAATTTGATATTGCTCAAAGAGTAAGAAAGCATTTTGGAATCTTTTAGAGTCTAAATGTCATCAACAAGAACATCAGTAATTCCTACATTGTCAATGTGGAAAAGGTTGCTCAGTCCAGGATCATTTCAGAAAAACCAGGTAACTGTAGTCCTGTAGTTTATTCCTCTCATAACTTACACACCATGCCAAATGTTTATTCAATTGAAATATAAATTGTTAAAGCTTAAAATAAAGTTTTGGCTGGAGAACAGAGGGCTAGCTAGGAGGACAAATGAAATCTCCCCTATCTGACACTCTGGGAATGTCCCACACTACTTAACTCTACCCTAGGAAAAAAGACAAGCACTGAGAGACAAGGACTTTGACTTCAAAATAAAATTATGAATTTCCACCTGGGCTCCAACATCTTTTACTATAAAAAGAGGAGTTGGATTTGATATCCAAAGCAGCAAAATGAGTCTGAGTGAATAAGAGTGGACACGTAAATAAATTGTTTTGTTCTCTTTTTAAGGCAGTCAATTGAATTTCTTCTCCTCCCTCTAAGGAAACAAGATCCAATCCCACCCGCAGAGTTTAAAACTGGCATTTCCTCTAAGAACCTGGACTCCAGTTACATCTTATCTTTTTTTCTCTAAATCTCTTCAAATTCAAGGGCTCAACCTGCTCTTCAGGAATAAAGGATTACACTTCCCCTGTCACCGCACCTGCCTCTCTTTCCCTCTGCTTTGTCCTTCTAGCCTCCCTCCTCCTGTAGAGGGGAACACTTCCCCAAGGGGATATGTTTACTGCACACATTTTTTAAGGTTCTTTATTGCCAGAACAAGGCCTGGGTGTGGAAAACTGGCATCACTGTGATATAAAAACTGAACATTTGTGGGTGGGAGAGCGAAGAGCTGTGGTTTGAGCTGAGAGGCTGAGTTATGGGGCCACACATGCTCTCACACTTATTTGTTTAAAATGCATCACGGCCCTTCCTTCCTGCAGGACTGCTCCAAAAGACAGAGTCCAGCTACCTACCTTAAATTTATGAGAGGAATGATGGTAGCGATGATGATAATAACAGTAATAACACCGGTAATTGGTGCTATCAGCTGCCCCCGAACAGAAACATATTTTGGTTTCTGTCTTCAGGCTCCAAAGTGTTTCACATGATGCAAATTGGCTAGTACTCAGTATTTTGGCATTTTTGTTTAATCTAACTGCCCACTCCCCCGTCTTGGCATTGACTTGTACTTTGAAATGTATTGTTGTTCCTGTGAAAACTGGACAGCAAGAGCTATTACCAGACTTTGAGATCATTCAGCGCACGCAGGTTCCAAGAGAATCATTATCCCAGAAGCACAAAGTCGAGAGTAAACAGGAGAGCTCAAAATCCACCTAAAGAAGAGAACTCGTGTACCCTTCCAGCAGGTAGGTTGTGCCTGCCATCAAACGCTGCTTTGGTAACACTGTCCTGAAACTGCTGACCAGAAATGGCAGAGCCATCACAGAGCAAAAGGGTGAGTGAGAATAACCCTGGTTCAGGGATAGGGACCTGGGTTCTAGTCCCAGTTCCACCACTAACTCTGAACTTGAGCTAATGGTTTCTCCTCCCATGCATACAGGTTTCTAATCCACGAAATGAGTTGAACACCACAGTGTTTCTCAACTTGTCTATAAATATCTCACAAGACACTTGTTAAAATTACAGATTTCCATACTGCTTCCCTGGAGACTGGTTCAGTAAGTCTTACACTGAGGTCTAGGAATCTACATCTTAACAGATGACCCAGGAAAGCCTCCAGAAAGGCAAATGTATGAGACATTGGACCACACGATAACTAAAAGCTCTCTCAGGTCTGCAGAAACCAGTTAATTAATGGTCACTATTAAGCTTCCACTCCCTACAAAGCCCAGCTAGATCCTGGAGATGATAAGAATAATAGCTGCCATTTATACAGTGCCAGCCACTGTTCTAAATGCTCTGTATATGTGAACTATTTTCATCTTCACAACAACCCTGTAAAGCAAGTACTATTATTATCTTTATTTAAAGATGCAGAAACAGAGGCATGGAGATTAAGTGATTGGCTAAAGGTGACCTGGCCAATCAGGAAGTAGGGCTGGGATTCAAGGTCAGGCATCCGCTCCAGGGTCAGGCCCCTGCAAATGATGCATAGTTCAAAATCTCCAGTCTTAGGCAGAAAGCAGTAAGAAAAGCCGTGTAGCAGCTAATGAAGCAATTTGACAATCGTCTACTTCATTTGCATCAGTTTCAGGAGCCAATTATGGGAGAAACAGGGAGGCCAAGAAGGCAATGCTCTGGGCCCCAGCTTCAACCTGAGCAAACTGAATTGTATCGGTTTGATTCACCAAATTCTATGCCAGATTTCATCTTGCGGGAAAAAAGAGTTCTTATAATTAAAAATCATTCATCGAGGTCTCCTCCTTCAGACAGATGAGAAAAGCAACCTTAAAGGATTTAAGCAACCTTTCCAGAATCACACAAGAGGGCCCTGTCAGTTATCTGGAAAGGCCCAGGTTTCCTGACTTCTTTCTCAGAGTTAAAATCAGCCTGCCAACCTGACGGACTTGAACCATTAAAATTAATATACATTAACAAAGAGCCATCAGAGAACTGACAATATCAGGGCAGCAGCATCTGAAAGGTGGCATTCTCAGTGACACCAATGCAAAGGACGGTGACCCAGATCGATGGCTGCATCCACCCTACAGGAGCTGTGAGCTCAAGATCTGTGATGGTCCCCTCTAGTAGCTAGAGCATCATCGAAAATTAGGAAAAAGCCCAACCAACCTGTGTTGAAGTGGAAAGATGACCAGAACTGCAGTTAGAGGACCTGTATATAAACTCAAGCTATGCCACTTCTTACTTGGGTAATAACACAAGCGATCAGACAAGCCACTAAAATGAGGCTTTCACAAGACTCTTCATGTCAATAAGTCTACCACTACAAAGATGTGCAATGAAAAGAGTCTTCCAACTCACAGCTTGGTTTTATTTATGGAACTTATGAAACAAAAGGAATCTAATACAATTATTATACCATGATATTGAGAGCATGGCTGTCCACTTAAAGGAGGACTAGAGACCAGAGCCCTCAGGAAATTTCCCTGGACTCCCCTTTCCTTGAACTTCTGTAGTCATGATGATAAATCATAAAAAAATAATAAAATCTTGTAGATACTGATGAGCTCCCAAGCAGATGCTGTGATCATTATCACTGCAATTCTGTAAATAACTCAGTTTTACCATCCAGACACCACCCAAGGTCACCAAAGGTTTAAAATTAATGGACACCTTGGCATGAAAATCAGTCTTGCTGATATCACACCCTTGCTCTCTTCTGCCACTGGATAGCAGGCATTGAGGGAGTTGTATATCAGCCTAAGATCAGATTGCAGAGGAAAGGTACTTCTATAGAAAACCAAAGTAGTGCCATCAACAGAAAGAACTTTCACTGCAAACCAGGCCAACATGTGTCTCCTCTCTGTGCCAGACTGAGAGTTCTCAAAAGGAACAACCAATCCATCTTCCTCCTCTTGAATTTTCATCATTCACTCTGTTGACAAAAGGATCAAGTGTTGACTTAGTCTTTTCAAGCTGCTATAACTAATTACCATAGATTGGATAGCTTGAAAACAAGAGGCATTTATTTCTCACAGCTCTAGAAGTTGGGAGTCCAAGGTGAGGGTGCCAGTATGATCAGGATGTGGTGAGGGCCCTCATTTGGGGCTACAGACTGGTGATTTCTCAATGTATCCTCACATGGCAGAATGAGCATAACATAAAAACATTGTCAAGCAAATATAAAACTGAATATTGTCCTCTAACAGTTGCTGGTTAAAGGATATATTTCAAGAACAGGGAAAATCATACAGAAAGAAAATCTGAAATAGAAGAAGAAACAGTGAGCAAAGAATATTAAAATTTTGAACACAGGCTGTATAAAACAGTACTACTCATGGGGGACTGTTAAGTCGCTTCAGTCGTGTCCGATTCTGTTCAACCCCATAGACAGAAGCCCACCAGGCTCCCCGTCCCTGGGATTCTCCAGGCAAGAACACTGGAGTGGGTTGCCATTTCCTTCTCCAATGCATGAAAGTGAAAAGTGAAAGTGAAGTTGCTCAGTCGTGTCCGACCCTCAGTGACCCCATGGACCACAGCTTTCCGGGCTCCTGCATCCATGGGCTTTTCCAGGCAAGAGTACTGGAGTGGGGTGCCATTACAGTAAAAATCAGGATTTAGCACTAAAATAACAGACAATATAACATATAAGCCAGGAGGTTGTGATTGGCAATTGTTGTTCAAGTTTTCTGGTCTTTGTATTATTAAGAAGTATCTGCAGTTCAACTCTATATGTCAATAAGTGTATAAGAACTTTGCTTAATAAACTAACCTCTCAGATGCAGTGAGTAAATCCTACAGACAAAATAAATACCACAAACTGGTTCTCACCAAAGAAGGAAAAGAAGACAGTTGATAAGAAGGAAGTGTAAAGTGAGGTGGGAAAAAAGGAAAACTCATTCTGAAAGTTCACTTAATAACAGAATCCTTAGAAAAGAACAGTTCAGGGCAACAGCAAGGTGAGAGAATAGAAGGTTCCCAGCTCACATTCACCCGTGGAAATGATGATTTGGTAACCATCCATGGAGAAAAGTGCCTTTGTGGGAGATTGGAATCCAGGTAGGAGGTTGGAAAACTCTGGTGGAGCCCATCACTGAAGAGGATTGCTTGGAGAAAGCAGACACATGGCCTAAAGGCCGGCTTTCTGACTGTGGTCCTAAATGTGAGTCCTCATGCCCCTGGAACTTGGCTCCAGTGCTGCTCTGCCATGGTCCAGGAGCAGTCGACTCTGCACCACTGGTAACAGGCAGTCATCTACAAACCCAGCTGTGAACCCAACTTAGTCCCAAGCCTAAGTTAGCAGAAGAAAGGAAACAGTAAAGATTAGAAGGGAATAGAAAAATATAAAAATTTAAAACCAAGAGTTGGAGTTTGAAACATAAGCAAAATCGACACACCCTTGGCTACACCCAGAAAAAGAGAATACTCAAATAAAATCAGAAATAAAGAGAAGACATTATAACAGATACCTCAAATAAAAATGATCAAAAGGTACTATTATAAAAAATTATACTCCAACAAAGTGGACAGATGAAACAGACAAATTCCTAGAACCATACAACCTATGAAAACTGAATTTAAAAGAAATAGAAATACTGACTAGATCAAAAGGGGAAAAGGGGATTGAATTAGCAATTAAAAACCTTCCAAAAAGAAAAGCTTCAGACTAGGGCTTTACAGGTGAATTCTACAAGCATGCAAAGAAGAGTTAATACCAGTTCTTCTCAAACTCTTCCAAAAAAAAAA
Source organism: Nanger dama (assembly GCA_917880005.1). Classification (NCBI taxonomy): domain Eukaryota; kingdom Metazoa; phylum Chordata; class Mammalia; order Artiodactyla; family Bovidae; genus Nanger; species Nanger dama. Next base: position 5,509,492 of record CAKJTW010000040.1, read on the forward strand.
AAAGGAAATACTTCCAAACTCATTTTATGAGTCCAGCATCATCCTTATACCAAAATGAAAGATATCACAATAAAAGAAAACTATAAGCAAATATCCCTAATGAACACAGATGCAAAAATACTCAATAAAACACTAGCAAATTGAATTCAAAAGCACATTAAAGGTCTATATCTCATGACCAAGTGGAATTTATTCCCAAGATGCAAGTATAGTTCAACACAGGCAAATCACTCAACAGCATGTGCTACATTAATAGAATGAAGGCTAAAAACCTCATGATCACCTCAAATAGATGCAGAAAGGGATTTTGACAAAATTCAAATCTAATCATTCAAAAACTCTCAAAACAAGTGTATAAGGAACTTAACCTCAACACACAAAAAAAGAGCATATATGAAAAGCCCACAGCTATCATCATAATTAATGAGGGAAAACAAAGCTTTTCCTCTCACACTTAGTGTAAGGCAAGGATAGCCACTCTTTTCACTTTATTTAACATAGTAATGGACGTCCTGGCCAGAGCAATTAGACAAGGAAAAGAAATAAAAAGCATCCAAACTTGAAAGGAAAAGTAAATTTATCTACTTGCAGATGACATGATACACGTAGAAAACTAAATATGCAACAGAAAAACTGTAGGAGCTAACAAATAAATTCAGTAGTTTCAGGATAGAAAATCAACATTAAAAAGTTAGTGATGTTCCTATATATAAAACTAAACTAACTGAAAAGAAAAATAATAAAAATATCCCATTTACAACAGAAACAAAAGAAGAAAGTACATAGGAATAAACTTCAGCTCAATTCAGTTGCTCAGTCATGTCCGACTCTTTGCGACTCCATGAATCGCAGCACGCCAGGCCTCCTTGTCCATCACCATCTCCCGGAGTTCACTCAGACTCACGTCCATCGAGTCCGTGATGCCATCCAGCCATCTCATCCTCTGTCGTTCCCTTCTCCTCCTGCCCCCAATCCTTCCCAGCATCAGAGTCTTTTCCAATGAGTCAACTCTTTGCATGAGGTGGCCAAAGTACTGGAGTTTCAGCTTTAGCATCATTTCTTAAAGACAAATGGGAAAATATCCCATGTTCACAGACTAAAACAGCTAATACTGTTAAAACGGCTGTAATACCTAAAGTGATCTACAGAGTCAATATAATCCCTATTAAAACCACAATGGCAATCTTCACAGAAATAGGAAAAGAAACTTTAAAACTCATATGCAACCTCAAAATACCCTAAAGAGGCACAATCTCAAGCAAGAAGAACAAAGATGGAGTCATCACATGCCCCAATTTTAAAACATATTACAAAGCTAAAATGATCAAAACACCATGGCACTGACATTTAGACAGGCATATACACCAATGAAATAGAGAGCCCAGAAATAAATGCATTTCACTTACAGTCAATCAATATTATACAATAGTACAGTATGAAAAATATACAATTGTATGTATATATATAGTAGTAATATATGTAAACAATGTTCAATGCATAGTACTGGGAAAACTGGATACCCACTTACAGAAGAATAAAACTGAACCCTTATCTCAATCTATATACAAAAATCAAGTCAAAATGGATTAAACAGTTTAAATGTAAGACTTGAAACTGTAAAATTTTAGAATAAAATACAGGGAATAATTCCTTGATATTGGTCTGGGCAATGATTGTTTGGCCAAAACATCAAAAGAACAGGCAACAAAAACAAAAATAGACAAGTGAAACTGCATCAAACCAAAAACCTGTGCGCTGCAAAAAGAAAAACAACAACAATCAACAGAAAGGGAAATATACAAAATGGGAGAAAATATTTGCAAACTATATGTCCCATAAGGGGTTAGTATCCAAAATATATAAGGAATTTATACAACTCAATAAGAAAAAATAATGCCATTAAAAAGGGTTAAAGACCTGACTATTTCTCACAAGAAAACATACAAATGGCCTACAAAAAAGGTATATGAAAAGATGATCAACATCACTAACATGAGGGAAATAAAAATCAAAACCACAATGAGATATCACTTCACACCTCTTAGGATGGCTATTATCAAAAGACAAAACATAACAAGCAGTGTTGAAGATGTGGAGAAATGGGAACACCTATATACCATTAATGAGGAATACAAATTTGTACGGTCTTTATGGAAAACACTATAGAAGTTTCTCAAAATATGGATGTGAGAGTTGGACTGTAAAGAAGGCTGAGTGCTGAAGAATTGATGCTTTTGAACTGTGGTGTTGGAGAAGACTCTTGAGAGTCCCTTGGACTGCAAGGAGATCCAACCAGTCCATTCTGAAGCAGATCAACCCTGGGATTTCTTTGGAAGGAATGATGCTAAAGCTGAAGCTCCAGTACTTTGGCCACCTCATGGGAAGAGTTGACTCATTGGAAAAGACTCTGATGCTGGGAGGGATTGGGGGGCAGGAGGAGAAGGGGACGACAGAAGATGAGATAGCTGGATGGCATCACTGACTCGATGGACGCGAGTCTGAGTGAACTGCAGGAGTTGGTGATGGACAGGGAGGCCTGGCGTGCTGTGATTCATGGGGTCACAAATAGTTGGACACGACTGAGCAACTGAACTGAACTGAACTGAACTGAATCATATAATCCAGCAGTTTCACTTCTGGGTATATATCAAAAGGAAATGAAATCAGTATCTTGAAAAGATATATTTTTTTAAATTTTATTTTTACTTTATTCTACTTTACAGTACTGTATTGGTTTTGCCATACATTGACATGAATCAGCCACAGGTGTACACGAGCTCCCAATCCTGAAGCCCCTTCCCACCTCCCACCCCATATCATCTCTCTGGATCATCCCCGTGCACCAGCCCCAAGCATCCTGTATCCTGTATCGAACATAGTGAATGTTTATTGCAGTGTTATTCACAATAGCCAAGATATGGGAAAAACCTAAGTGTCACTGATGGATGAATGGATCAAGAAAAGAAGATGTTTTATAATTCAGCCTTTAAAAGAAGGAAATCCTGCTATTTGCAACAACATGGATGAAACGAGAAGACGTAAATAAAATAAGCCAGACACAGAAAGACCATTGCACGATCTCACTTATATTTAGAATCAAAAGATCATACTAATAGAGGCAGTGAGTACAATGTTGATTCCAGGGCCTGGGTGGTAGGGGAATGGAGATGTTGGTTAATGGTAGGTTTCAGTTATGCAAGATCAATAGTTTCTGGAGATCTAACATGCAGCATGGTGACAAGAGTAAGAAACAAATTTTTAAAAAATGGTAACTGTAGAATGACAGATATGTTAGCTAGCTTGGCAGTGGGAATCATTTTGTAATGTATATATATATCAAAACATCAATTTGTACATCTTAAAAATACACAATTTCTATTTGTCAATTACACCCCACCTAATAAAGCTAGGAAAAAAGAATAATTTACCCAACTCCTCTAAAGTTATGTTGTTATCTCTACCTTACCCAGAGAACTGACATCGTAAACCTTCATGTCATTCAGATCACACCTACCCTTTCATAATCAGACATATGCATGTGGATGATGATGGTCGCTACATGTTTTTCATCTTCCAAACTCTCATTAAAGCTATGTGAACTATCTGACCGAGTACTCTGAGTACCGCTTGGGATCTCAGGTTTCCCAAATTGGAGAGGGGAAGGTGGCAATTTCCTAGAAAAAGTGAGTTCTGACACCCAAACTGAGATTTTCTGGCTCTTACAAACTATCAAGTGTTGTAAAAATGGCTTTACCCACACAGATCCCTTTAAAAATAATAACAATTATATAAATCACCTATTCTCTTAACCAGAAATAAACTAAGTTAACAAAAATATCTAGTTGAAATCAGTTTAGAACTATATTCTCCACATTAAAATTATGTCCCTAGGAGATATTCTCAAAATTCATAAAGGTGCCAACTTTGTATTGTATAGAATATCTAGGTTAAGGCATGAGATCTGGGGTTGGACAGGCTGGATTTGAACATCAGCTTCTTTACTTGCTACCTGATCCTCAGCCTCAAATTCCTCATGATGAAGCAGAGATAACACCTATTGCTTACAGCTATTGTGAAAGTAACTGAGATAGGCCCATGCATTCAGAAAGGAGCTGGCAGCAAGGAAGTAATTACTCAGTGTTAGCTGTAAGTATTAACAATGTAAATGGAGACAGCATCCGTGTGACTAATCTGTACCAGGGCATTAATTTAATAGTCATTAACACTGGACTTTGGAATGCACAGACACAAAATGTTGGCACTCGGGGACACTTAAAGTTCACTCACTCCAGCTCTCATTTTCCACATGAGTATTGGAGATCCTAAAGACTCAGGGATCTGTCCAAAGTCACAGAGCCAGTCTAGGGAACTCAAACCAGAACCTCACCCTCTGGGAACCTGTCTGACACGATTTCTTGTAAATCAGATCTCATGTATTTTCTTTCATCTTCCCAGTAAGAAGATAATTTTCTTTCATTAAAATGGAAAGACTTTCCCTGAGTACACCCCAGCATGGGGTCTGGCCGAGGCCAAACCAACTTTGAGGAAAAATGTGTTTGGCCTCCCTGTATATAGTTCCAGTGTGAAGCAAAAGAATTGAAAGAAGCCAACTATTACAGGCATATTTTGTTATCTTTTAGGACTACTTATTCAGCCTGTATTCAATTTCATGGATGAATAATTCTATCTTTTCAGCAACTACATTTTCTGAACAAAAGTAAATCTGGAAACGTGTACTGAAAATGAGATGAAATATCTAAAATGCAGACAAACTGTTCTTAAGAATTCAAGCCACAAAATTTTACCTACCAACCATCTGTCATTGCACCTTTTTAATGCCCTCTCCCCATAATTTAGACATATTTCTGAAAAATAGGTCATATTTGGGGGCTGACCTCATTCCTTTTGCATTAGGAATGGAGAAGCCCCATTTTTAAAATTTTCTCTAAACTGACTGTCTTTTATGTGCCATCACCAAATACCAATGAGCAGCCCATGAAGTATTCCAATGGCCGTCTGATGGAAAATCATACTCACTGTGAACAAGTCTAAACCTAGCATTCCATTATTTTCAAACTGCTTCAAGGAGCCTTTTCTTTTTTTTTTTTTTTTTTTTTTTTTTTTTGAGCTGCTGTAGCTACTATAGGTTGGATTCTGTAAAGAATTTTTCCATCTTGTCTGTAAGAGCTCCCAGAGTCTTCTCATTCACACCCAGAAGGTCTTCTTCTCATCCCAGAGCCTAAGATGGCTGCATTCAGCTGAGATGCAAGGCAGGTTCAAAATTTCATAGCACAGCCTCTCAGCTGACGGGATGAAGGACTGGTATATCTGGAACTGAGATACATTACATCATCTCTGCCATGGCTCTAGGTGGCAAAGGTCACTTCAAAGGTGGCCTCTTTTCCTAGATAAACCCCTTCTAGTCATAGAACAGGTGACAGCTGAAATCACCTAGTCCAACCCGCTCATGATGCAGAAAAGTGCACCAAGGTTCAGAAGGGTGACATTACTCACCAGATGTAAACCCGATCTCCTGACTTCTAATTCAGGGCTCTGACGTGGCGTCACTAAGTCTATGGCATCCCTGGCAACTCTCACTTCTGCTCTGATGTCTCCACCAAGTTCCAGGGGATTCCCTGAATCTCCCTATTCTCTACTCACCTTTTCTCAGACTCACCCTGACTTCATTTTATATGTTGTTGTTCCATCACTAACTCACGTCTGACTCTTTGCTATCCCCATGGACTACAGCACACCAGGCTTCCCATCCTTCACTATCTCCTCATGAGAGGAGAGTTTACCCAAACTCATGTCCATTAGTCGGTGATGACATCTAAACATTTCATTTTCTGTTGCCCCTTTCTCCTCCTGCCTTCAATCTTTCCCAGCAGCAGGGTCTTTTCCAGTGAATCCGCTCTTCACATCAGGTGGCTGAAGTATTGGATCTTCAGCTTCAGCATGAGTCCTTCCAGTGATATATGTCTTCATTATAATCTTAAGTAGCCACAAGTCTTAAGTTCATTAAAAACTGCAGCCAAATGAAGTTTTTCATATAAAACCACAGCACTACTGTCAAAAGGAGGATAACAATAGTGACCTGACCAATAGAGAAATGGAGAAGTGATCAAACCACAACATTATTTTTAACCTTATAATTATGAAAAGATTTGTATAAGTGAAATTGAACATGTAGTCACATGCACAGTGATTCAAAACTCCCAGGAAATTCAGATCACATTAAAGCAACTAAATTCAAGAGAGCCGTTTTTTTTCCACTGAGTTACATATCCTGGGAGTGTAAACAAATCAATCTAGGCCTCAATTTTCTTGACTGTAAAATAAAGTATTTGAAATGGGTGAAGGTGGTCAAAAGGTACAATTTCTAGTTATAAAATAAATGCTGAAGAGGTAATATACAGCATGTTGACTATTCATAAACACTGTATCATATATTTTGGGCTTCCCAAGTGACTCTGGGTAAAGAACTTGCCTGCCAGTGCAGGAGACACAGGTTCAATCCCTGGGTCACAAAGATCCCCTGGAGAAGGAAATGGCAATCCACTCCAGTATTCTTGCCTGGGAAATCCCTTGGACAGAGAAGCCTGGCAGGCTATAGTCCATAGGGCAGCAAAAGAGTCAAACACGACTTAGCAACTTAACAACAGCATAGTATATTTTAAAGCTGCTAAGAGAGTAGATCCCAAAATTCTCATGGCAAGAAAGAATTATTTGTAACTATGTGTGGTGATAGATGTTAACTGGACTATAGCTGTTATTCTGAAATATAAACAAAAGAAATCAGTATGCTACACAACTAAAATGAATATAAGGTTATATATTGATTACGTCTCTATCTTAAAAAGAAAAAAAGTGAAGCATTTGGACTGCCTGATTTCTAATTTCTCCTCTAGAACTAAATGCTATTGCATGTTTCTAAACACTTAGATGAGAGAGAGTTTAGGGAAGTGAGAAAAGAATCTGAGATTAGAAAAACAGAGGAGACAGTCTTCCTCTTTCTTTCAGACTTACAGTCTTCACCTTCATTATGAGCCAAGAGGCTTCAAGCTCTGGTCCCTTCAGACCTATCCTTATCTCTTCCATCATTTCACTCATCGGAATACACAAGCTCAAGGGATGCTTTACACATAAATATTCATAAGGAGGTTAAATCTGTCAACCCTTCATACTTAATATGAATCAGTTTAAGCACTTAAGATATTCCTTCTCAACATCTAGTGGATCATTTGATGATGAATCCAATTATGAAAATTAGATACATTTTTTATATCAGAGAACATAAACGAGGAACAGGTACTTGTAGGAAGATGCATGGGCACTGGCCCACAAAAGTGCAACATCAGTAGTAAGACACTTATCTAAGATGAAGGAAACAGAAGTATAAACAGTTTGGAAAATGCTATATAAACCCTAGTTTTAGGGACTTCCTGGGAGTCCAGTGATTAAGAATCTGCCTTGCAATGCAGGGGACACAAGTTCAATTCCTGGTTGAGGAACTAAGATCCCACATGCTACAAGGCAAGTAAGCCTGAGTGCCACAACTCAAAAGCCTGAACGCCACAACCAGAGAAACCAGTGCACTGTAACTACTGAGCCTGCAACAAAAGAAGCCTGCCTGCCCCACTGAAGGCCCACCACAGCAAAAAAGAGAAAAAAAAAAAGCCTGGGCTTTACTTGCAGTTTTTGTAGGGCCTAGTATGAGTTACTTTGGGCTTTGAGCATTTGCTCAGCCTGTTCTGGGTAAGTTCCCAGATGCACAGGTGGCAAATGGGGGGATTCAGCACTGCCCCAAGGTCCCTCAGTTCCATTTCCCCCTGGGAGACAGGGGTAGAGGAGCCCTTGTCTGAGCTCGATCCATGGGCCAGGAAGTCCCAGAGTCCAAGCATTTGACAATATCACAGCATGTAAAGAATATCAGACATGACTTTGAGGACTATAAAATTACCAACTGTAAGGAAAAATGGAACACCACCACTCTGATATAATCAATCATCAAGCAACAGACTAATGACAATTTCACAGATTATCTGTAACAATATTTGTCTTCACCTTAAAAAGTCATTCAGCACAATCTCAAAACCATTTTTTGAAAATTCATATTCTATTAGTGCCTTCATGACTATAAGAAACAGAAAGTCACTGGGCCTAGTTAATGCCACCAAAAAGGGAGAAGAGGGCCATAATTTGTAGGGTAAAGTCAGGTCCTCATTATCCAATTACCCAGTCCCTTTCTCCAGCATTCAGGCAAAGGACAACGAGGGGCCTTAGCCAGGGCACACTCTCCCCCACCACCCCAACCTCCTTTTCTGCAGAAGGTGGTCACACAATCCAGTTCTAACTGAGAAGATTCAAAGGGAAAACTTCAGGGGAAGCTTCTGGGAAATTTTTCCTTTCCAGGTAAATGGGGCAATAAAGCTATAACTATCCCTCCATCTTTGAATAAGGACTAGATATTTGGAGCTAAAGCATCCATCATGCAATTATGAGGGGACAAATAAGTGGGAAAGAGAATCACAGAGCTGCCACTCTGACATCACTGAGTCCCTGAATCTATACCAGCAGTCAACTCCCTCCTGACCACCTAATTTGAAGGCAAAATATTTGACTAGCCTCCATAACTCAAATGTTCTCATTTTTCCTGATGCTAAAATCATACCTAACTAGTATGGGGAATTTCATGAAACCCAGGGGAATCTCTTCCATCTAAAGTTGAAGCAACCTCAACCTAGTCTCTTGGTACAAACTGCATCCAATGACCTAACCGAACTTCCCTTGACCATGCTGATTTCACTCCTATTTCATGTGTTTTTTCATATATTACTCATTTTCTCTCTTGCTTTTGAAAAATAAAAATGTATTTACCATTAAGATCTTTCTGAATTGCTTTTGTGGGGCTTTTTTTGAAACATCAGATTTCAATTTACTTTAATTAAATTCAATATAGATACTATTTGTTTCTTTTTATGAAAAGTATCGAAAGCTAACTGAATTGAATGTTCTTGGTGCATGCATTTCAAAGACTTATAATTAAAGCAACATTTTAAGTGCAATGGACAAACATCACATATCATAATTTACCTGTACACTTCCTTACCAGTAACATTAATCATATGTATTCATTAAGGAAGTTAATTAAAGTCATCAGCCTTACCATGCAGTCATTACTATGTGATAATTTTTAAAATGAAATAAGTTTATCCATGAGAAATGTTCTTGAAGGAAAACACTTATCCACACATCCATCTATAGCCCAGAACAGAGAATACTAACTACATAAGGAGTCAGGAAATATGAACTCTTCAAGCAATTCCTTTGAACTTGGTACATACCAACCCTTGTAGCTCAGCTGATAAAGAATCCAACTGCAATGCAGGAGACCCTGGTTCAGTTCCTGGATCAGGAAGATTCACTGAAGAAGGGATAAGCTACCCACTCCAGTAATCTTGGGCTTCCACGGTGGCTTAGCTGGTAAAGAATCCACCCACAATGTGGGAGACATGGGTTTAATTCCTGAGTTTGGACGATCCCTTGGAGAAAGGAATGGTTATCTACTCCAGTATTCTGGCCTGGATGTATATCCATGGGGTCACAAAAAGTCAGACACAACTGAGCTAATGGTAACATTGGTAAATCAATGAACTCCAGGCTTCTGTGTTCTAATCAATAATAGTCATTAACCAAATCTTTAAATAATTATATCTACTACTGTGGGCAAGAATCCCTTAGAAAAAATTTAGTAGCCATCACAGTCAACAAATGAGCTCAAAATGCAATACCTGGATGCAATCTCAAAAACTACAGAATGATCTCAGTGAGTTTCCAAGGCAAACCATTCAGTATCACAGTAATCCAAGTCTATGCTCTAACAAGAAGCTGAAGATGAATGGTTCTATGAAGACCTATAAGATCTTCTATAACTAACACCCCAAAAAGATGTCCTCTTCATTATAGGGGATGGGAATACAAAAGTAGGAAATCAAGAGATACCTGGAGTAACAGACAAATTTGGCTTTAGAGTACAAAATGAAGCAGGTCATATTGCCTAACATAGTTTTGCCAAGAAAACACACTGGTCATATGAAACACCCTCTTGTAACAACACGAGAGAAGACCCTACATATGGACATCACCAGACGGTCAATATCAAAATCAGATTGATTATATTCTTTATAGCCAAAGATGGAGAAGCTCTATACAGTCAGCAAAAACAAGACCAGGAGCTGACTGTGGCTCAGATCATGAACTCCTTATTGCCAAATTCAGACTTAAATTGAAGAAAGTAGGGAAAACCACCAGACCATTCAGGAGTGACATAATAGATTCAGGAAGTGACATATAGATTCAAGGGATTAGATCTGACAGACAGAGTGCGTAAAGAACTATGGATGGAGGTTCTTGACATTGTATAGGAGGCAGTGATCAAGACCATCCCCAAGAAAAAGAAATACAAAAAGACAAAATGGTTGTCTGAGGAGGCCTTACAAATAGCTGAGAAAAGAAGAGAAGCTAAAGGCAAAGAAGAAAAGGAAAGATATACCATTTGAATGCAGAGTTCCAAAGAATAGCAAGGAGAGTAAAGAAAACCTCCCTCAGTGATCAATGCAAAGAAATAGAGGAAAACAACAGAATGGGAAAGACTAGAAATCTCTTCAAGAAAATGAGAGACACCAATAGGACATTTCATGCAAAGATGAGTATAATAAAGGACAGAAATGGTAAGGACCTAACAGAAGCAGAAGATATTAAGAAGAGGTGGCAAGAATACACAGAACTGTATAAAAACAGCTTCACAACCCACTCACCTAGACATCACTGGAAGGTGAAGTAAAGTGGGCCCTGGGAATCACCACTACAAACAAAGCTAGTGGAGGTGACGGAATTCCAGTTGAGCTGTTTCAAATCCTAAAAGATGATGCTGTGAAAGTGCTGCACTCAATATGCCAGCACATTTGGAAAACTCAGCAGTGGCCAGGGACTGAAAAGGTCAGTTTTCATTCCAATCCCTAAGAAAGGCAATGTCAAAGAATGCTCAAACTACCGCACAATTGCATTCATCTCACACACTAACAAAGTAATGCTCAAAATTCTCCAAGCCGGACTTCAACAATACGTGAACCATGAACTTCCAGATGTTCAAGCTGGATTTAGAAAAGGCAGAGGAACCAGAGATCAAATTGCCAACATCCGTTGGATCATTGAAAAAGCAAGAGAGTTCCAGAAAAACATCCACTTCTGCTTTATTGACTATGCCAAAGCCTTTGACTGTGTGGATCACAACAAACTATGGCAAATTCTTAAACAGATAGAACTACCAGACCACCAGACCTGCCTCCTGAGAAATTTGTATGCAGAAGCAACATTTCAAGAAGCAACAGTTAGAAATGGACATGGAATAACGGACTATTTCCAAATAGGGAAAGGAGAACACCAAGGCTGTATATTGTCACCTTGCTTATTTAACTTATATGCAGAGTTCATCATGAGAAATGCCAGGCTGGATAAAGCACAAGCTGGAATCAAGATTACCCGGAGAAATATCAATAACCTCAGATATGCAGATAACAACACCCTTGAGGCAGAAAGCGAAGAACTAAAGAACTTCTTGATGAAAGTGAAAGAGGAGAATGAAAAAGTTGGCTTAAAACTCAACATTCAGAAAACTAAGGTCATGGCACTGGTTGGTCCCAACACTTCATGGCAAATAGATGGGAAAACAATGGAAACAGTGAGAGACTTTATTTTGGGGGACTTCAAAATCACTGCAGATGGTGACTGCAGCCATGAAATTAAAAGACGCTTGCTCCCTGGAAGAAAAGCTATGAACAAACTAGACAGCATATTAAAAAGCAGAGACATTAACAACAAAGGTCCATCTAGTCAAAGCTATGGTTTTTCCAGTAGTCATGTATGGATGTGTCAGTTGGACTATAAAGAAAGCTGAGTGCCAAAGAATTGATGCTTTTGAACTGCGGTATTGGAGAAGACTCTTGAGAGTCCCTTGGACTGCAAGGAGATCCAACCAGTCCATCCTAAAGGAAATCAGTTTTCAATATTCATTGGAAGGACTGATGATGAAGCTGAAACTCCAATACTCTGGCCCCCTATACGAAGAGCTGACTCATTTGAAAAGACCCTGATGCTGGGAAAGATTGAAGGTGGTGAGAAGGGGAAAACAGAGGATGAGATGGTTGGATGGCCTCACCGACACCGTAGACGTGAGTTTGAGTAGGTGCCGTGAGTTGGCAATGGACAGGGAAGCCTGGAGTGCTGCAGTCTATGGGGTCACAAAGAGTAGGACACGACTGAGTAACTGAACTGAAATCTTTAAACCATATCTGACACAGCTCTAAAATTCTAAGAGTTGAAGATCTTGCATCATATGGAATTCCCACGTTGTTTGTCTTAAACTCTTACAAAGACTAAAATTAGCTAAGGGTGGCAGTTGGAATGAGCAGACATCAAATGAGAGTACTTCCTAATTTAAAATGCACTCGAAAGAAGAAGTAAGGGCAGAAGCCTCTTATAGCCAAAAAAAAAAAAAACAATGAACTTCAAATTCAGTGTGCTTTTTTGCGCGTATAATCACACAAAGGACCCTTCATGTACATTTTTAAATCACTCTCTTTCCTCCTTGCTCAAAACAAGACATACAAATTAAAGGGAAAGAGAAAATCTCCACTCTCCCTATGGGACAGTGAAATTTGGCATTTTGGTTTTGCTGCTCTGTTAGAGACAAGGATGAAGAGGAAGAAGGAATTTGTTTTTTAATGCTACATAAAAAGACTTGAGGTTACTCAAGTGAGTGTGTATTCAATCTGAAAGCAGTCAAGCTGTTTCAGCTATATTGGAATGTCCTTTAAAAATGTTATCTCCATTTCTAATTGAGAAATTTCTGTGGGACAAAAGGAAAAGAAAAATGTCACTTTATGCACTACTTAAGAATCCCTAAATGATATTAAGGAAAAAGGCCCTAATAAATTAGTATTTTGCTGGTACCTAGCAGGGATTTCAGAGAAGGCAATGGCACCCCACTTCAGTACTCTTGCCTGGAAACTCCCATGGATGGACGAGGCTGGTAGGCTGCAGTCCATGGGGTCGCTAAGAGTCGGATGTGACGGAGTGACTTCACTTTCACTTTTCACTTTCATGTATTGGAGAAAGAAATGGCAACCCACTCCAGTGTTCGTGCCTGGAGAATCCCAGGGACAGGGGAGCATAGTGGGCTGCCATCTATGGGGTCACAGAGTCGGACACGACTGACGTGACTTAGCAGCAGCAGCAGCAGGGATTTCAAATATGATTAAAGGGAAGTGTGGAAAATGCAATCTCTTAAATTTTGTTTCCCTTTTTAAAACACTAAATGTCACAGATTTGTTCCAAATGTAATCTTGAATAAATACAATATTAAATTTTATATATAGTGTCCTGATTCTTAAAAATTACCATTTAAAAGCTAAATATGAAAAAAATACTTCAACTTACAAGCTCTTTATTTATTTTCACTTACATCACTAGATTATAGTTCATAAGAGCTTCTTCACGTGTTTAAAAACTGAGTTGGATTTTTGGGTGTATTCAATGTCCTTGCAACCCTTTTATCTCAGGACAGGTAATTTGAATTACATGGCACAAATGAGTCTTTGAAGCCAATGCCTCGTAAAGCAGCTTAGGTTTAAAGTTGTAATCTGAAATGTGCAGTCAGTTTTGAACTAAACAAAATATGATACCCCAAGCCATTACCTGTTAGAATATTAGAGCCCAAAGACCCTAGTGATCATTAATTTCAACCTCTAAGCTGATGCGGAAATTCCTCTGTATTTCCCTTGTTGTAACTTGTTCCAACAAACAAGTTGCTCAGTTGTTTGCTGGAACCATGCTAGACAAATGGTACTATGGTGAAACAACTCCAGTCTAATGACTAAGCCCCGATATGTTCCCAAGGTCTTCCAACATCCAAGCCCTGCTTCTGCCTTCACAGATACCAAGATGTTATCTCCTTTCATACATCTGCCCTGGGACTATAAAAACCGCACTTCTGTTCCTGCCTTGGATTTCTGATTTTCACATTAAGCATCACCTTTCCCTTCAACTCATATGACTTGACTTTAAGCCTCCTTTCATCCTCCTCTAACTCATTAGGCTACCAGTCACTTTTTTAATGATGTATACCTAGACCTGAATACAATGATCCCAATATAATAAACTGATTCACACTCCCTACAAAGAAATGAAAAATAGACTTACACTGTTGTGGTACTGATGATGCTATTATTGTTCACCACGACAGGAACATATTTCTTAATGCAATCTTTTTTCAAAAAGGATATTTCTGCATCTATAAAATGAAGAAGTTGTATGAGACCAATAGGGGAGCTATTTTATCAATTGAAACCTCAGGCAAAGACCAATATGCTAAAAAATAAAACAGGCTGGGAATTTCCTGGTTAAAAGAAAGAGTATGGAAAGCAATCTCCAAATGCAATGCAATCTCTATTAAAATTACAATGGCATTTTCACCAAAATAGAACAAACAATCCTAAAACTGGTATAGAATCACAGAAGATTTCAATAACCAAAATAATCTTTGGAAAGATAAAAGCAAGAAGCATCACACTTCCTGACTTTAAATTATATTACAGAGCTATAGTAATCAAAGCAGTATGGTTTTGGTATAAAAACAGACACACAGATCAATGGAACGGAACAGAAAACCCAGGAACTAACCCACATGTATAAGGACAACTGGGCTTCCCAGGTGGTAAAGAATCTGTCTGCCAATGCAAGAGACATGAGATATGGGTTCAATCCCTGGGTTGGGAAGATATCCTGGAGAAGGAAATGGCAACCCACTTGTTTTCTTGCCTGGAGGAGCCCGGCAGGCTACAGTCCATAGGGTCACAAAGAGTCAGACATGACTGAAGCAACCTAGCATGCACGCATGTGGCCAATTGCTCTAAGACAAAGGAGATGAGAACATACAATGGGGAAATAACCATCTCTTCAATATATGGCACTGAGAAAACTAGACAGCTATATGCAGAATAATTAAGCTAGGTTACTTTCTCATATCATACATAAAAATAAACTCAAAATGGATTAAAGATTTTAATGTACGATCCCAAACCATAAAACTAGAAGAAAACATAGGCAGCATCCTCTTTGACACTGGTTTCAACAGTATTTGTTTAGGATATGTCTTCTCAGACAATGGAAACAAAAGCAAAAATAAACAAATGGAACTACGTCAAACTAAAAAGCTTCTGCACAGCAAAGGAAACCATTGACAAAATGACAGGGCAAACTACTGAATGGGAGAAATATCTGCAAATCATATATCCAGTAAAGTGTTAATATCCCAAATTATATATATATATATATATATATATATATATAAACTCATACATCTCAGTAGCCAAAAAACCAAACAACTCAAACAAAATATGAGCAAAGGATCTAAATCAACATCTTTCTAAATAAGGCACACAGATGTCCAACAGATACATGAAAAGATGCTCAACGTTACTAATCATCAGGGATATGCAAATTAAAGCCATAACAAGATATCACCTCACATCTTTCAGAATAGCTATCATCAAAGAGACCATAAATAATAAAAATAACAAGTGTTTACCAGGATGCTGAGAAATGGGAACTCTTGTGCACTGCTAGCAGTAATGTGCAGCCACTAGGGAAAACAGTATGGAGGTCCCTCAAGAATTAAAAGTAGAATTGCCATACGCCAGCGATTGTATTTCTGAGTACTGATGCAAGAAAACAAAAAAACTAACTTGAAAAGATATATGCATCCACATGATCACCACATTCTTTACAATAACCAGTACATGGGAGCAAACTAAGTGGAGATGTATATTTGTGAAACGAAGATCATGGCATCTGGTCCCATCACTTCATAGCAAATAGAAGGGAAAAAGTGGAAGCAGTGACAGATTTTATTTTCTTTGGCTACAAAATCACTGCAGATGGTGACTGCAGCCATGAAATTAAAACAGACTTGCTTTTTGGAAGGAAAGCTATGACAAGCCTAGACAGTGTATTAAAAAGCTGAGAAAACACTTTGCCAACAAAGGCCTGTAGAATCAAAGATGTGGTTTTTCCAGTAGTCATGTGCAGATGTGAGAGTTGGACCATAAAGAAGGCTGAGCACCAAAGACTTGATGCCTTCTAATTATGGTGCTAGAGAAGACTCTTGAGAGATCCTTGGACAAGAAGGAGATTAAACCAGTCAATTCTAAAAGAAATCAACCCTGAATATTCATTGGAAGGACTGATGCTGAAGCTGAAGCCCCAATAGTCTGACCACCTAATCAAAGGGTCACCACATTAGAAAAGACCCTGATGCTGGGAAAGGTTAAAGGCAGAAGAGGGTGGCAGAGGATGAAATAGTTAGAAAGCATCACTGACTCAATGGAAGTGAATGTGAGTAAACTCCAGGAGACAGTGAAAGACGGGGAAGCCTGGCATGCTGCAGTCCATGGGGTTGGACACAACTTAGCAACTGAATAACAACAAATATATTTGTGACAATATGGATGAACCTGAGGGCATTATGCTAAGTGAAATAATTCAGAGAAAGACAAATACGATAGGATCTCAGTTCAGTTCAGTCGCTCAGTCATGTCTGACTCTTTGTGACTCCATGGACGTAGTATGCCAGGCTTACCTGTCTTTCACTATCTCCTAGCGTTTACTCAAATTTATGTCCATTGAGTCAGTGATGCTATCTAAATATCTCATCCTCTGCTGCCCTCTTCTCCTTTTGCCTTTAATCAGCACGCTGGGCTTCCCTGTCCATCACTGACTTCCAGAACTTGCTCAAACTTGTGTCCATCAAGTCCGTGATCCAATGTTTTTCATTTGCCATGAAAAACAAATGGGTTTTAATTTGTTCTGAAAACCCAAAATCCTCTGTTGTCCCCATCTCCTCCTGCCTTCAATCCTTCCCCAAATCAGGGTCTTTTCCAATGAGCCAGTTCTTCACATCAGGTAGCCAAAGTATTGGAGTTTCAGCTTCATCATCAGTCCTTCCAATGAATATTCAGGACTGATTTCCTTTAGGATGGACTGATTTGACAAGGCTGTGGTGCATGTGATCAGTTTCAGACTCTCACTATATATGAAATCTAAGAAAAAGAAAAAGAAAACAAAAGTGAATCCTTGGATGCAGAAACAGATTGGTTGTTACCAGAAGCAAAGGGCGGGGACAGGCAAAATGGTTGAAGAGGATCAATGGGTACAAACTTTCAGGTATAAAATAAATAAGTCATGGAATGTACAGCATAATGACTGCAGCTAAAGATACTATGCTGTATATTTAAAGGTTGTTAAGAAAGTAAATCTTGAAAGTTCTCATTACCAGGAAAAAAAAAATTAACTATATGTGGTGATGGATGCTAACAAGACATTACAGTGACCACTTCCATGGAATTCCCCAGGCCAAAATACTGTAGTGGGTAGCCTTTCCCTGCTCCAGGGGATCTTCCCAACCTAGGGATCAAACCCAGATATCCCTCATAGCAGGTGGATTCTTTACCAGCTGAGCCACAAGTGAAGCCCAAGAACACTGGAATAGGTACCCTATCCCTTCTCCAGTGGAGCTTCCCAATCCAGGAATCGAACCATGGTCTCCTGCATTGGAGGTGGATTCTTTACCAACTGAGCTTTGAGGAAAGCCCATAGTCTTGCAATATATATAAACATTAAATCATTATGGGTTGTACACCTGAAACTAATATAATGTTGTTGTTTAGTCACTAAGTTGTGTCCAATTCTTTGCCACCCCATGGACTGTAGCTTGCCAGGCTGCTCTGTCCATTGGATTCTCTAGGCAAGAATACTGGAATGAGTTGCCATTTCCCTCTCCAGGGGTTCTTCCCGATCCAGGGACTGAACCTGTGTCTCCAACACTGGCAGGCAGATTCTTTACCACTGAGCCAGTAGGGAAGCCCAATGTTATATATCATCAACATTTTTTAAACTTTTATACTGGAGTGAGTAGCCTTTCCCTTCTCCAGGAGATCTTCCCAACCCAGGGATCAAACCCAGGTGGCCCTCATTGTAGGCAGATTCTTTACCAGCTGAGCCACAAGGGAAGTCCTTTAAATTTAAAGTTTTTCTAAAAAGTAAGGTTATGGATAGGAAGACAGAAGCTGGATGTCTGCTTACTTGAGCACTCCCACACCACAGTTCCCACATTTAGGCTTCTCAAATGTTCTAGAAAGCCTTAGATATTTGTTCTGAAAACCCAGCCTCCCTCATGGTGCTCTGTAAAATGAAGAAAAACTTTCTAACTCACAGTGTTACTTGCCTCCAAAAACCTTCAAGTGGTAAGACAATTTACATTGCCCAATCCTGCAGTATTGCACCAACACCTTACTGTTCACTCATATTTTTTTAACAGTAAGTTCAAGAAGCTTCTACTGTTGCTAGGATTTGCATTTTGATTGCTTTGTGCAGTTTGGGCTTGGCAAACCATCTTCATTCAAGGGCCATATACACAAAAATCAATCTAACTCTATCTTTAGTTTTTTAAAAGCAAGACTTCTCATTAAAAATTAAGAAGGATAAAAAGCAAAGAAATTTTAATAAGTAAAATAAATAGTCCCAAAATAAATCCACACACTTAAGGTCAATTAATTTATGACAAAGGAGGAAAGAATATACAATGAAGAAAAGATAACCTCTTCAATAAGTGGTTCTGGGAAAACTGGGCAGCTACATAAACTGTAGCAATATTTTTTTTGGTCTAGCTCCTAAAGTAAAAGAAATAAGAGCAAAATTGAATAGGGCCTTAAACTGAAAAGTGCTGGCACAGCATAGGAAGCTATCAACAAAACAAAAAGACAGCTTACAAATGGGATAAAACATGTGCAAATGATATGACCAACAAGCAGTTAATATCTTAAAGAAATAAACACCTCATCCAACCTAATATCAAAAAACAAACAGAAGGATTTAAAAACGGGCAAAAAGTCTGAATAGACATTTTTCCAAAAAAGACATACAAATGGCTAACAGGTTCATGAAAAAATGCTCAACATCACTAATCGTAAGAGAAATGCAAATCAAAATCACAATGAGAGGAATTCCCTGATGGTCCAGTTGCTAGGACTCAGCACTCTCACTGCTGAGGGCCTCGGTTCGATCCCTGGTCAGAGAACTAAAATCTCACAAATCTCACAGCATGGCTTGGCAAAAAAAAAAAAAAAAGAATTGCAATGAGATACTACCTCACACCTGTTAGAATGGCTATCATCAAAAGGCCACAAGCAACAAATGCTGGTGAGGATACAGAGAAAAGGGACCCCTCCTAGGTTGTTAGTGGGAATGTAAACTGATGCAGCCACTATGGAAAACAAGATGGAGGTCTCTCAAAAAATTAAAAATAGAACTACCAGATAACCGAGCAATTCCACTCCTGGGTTCATATCCAAAGAAAACAAATACATCGATTTGAAAAGATATACACACCCTAATGTTCACAGCAGTATTATTTACAATAGCCAAGATATTAAGGCAAACTAAGTGTCCATCAATAGCTGGATGGATTTTTTTAAAAGTGCAATGTGCGTGTGTGTGTGTGTATAGTGTGTGTATGTATGTGTACTATATATGCAATGGAATATTAGTCATGAAAAGATAAAGTTCTGCCATTTGTAACAATGTGGATGGTCCTAGAGAGTATTACACTTAGTGAAATAAGTCAGATAGAGAAATATGTTCTGTTATGCCTTATATGTGGAATAAAAAATGAAACAAACAAATTTATATAAGAAAACAGAAATAGACTCACAGATGTAGAGAACAAACTAATGGTTACCAGCAAGGAAAGGGAATGGGGAGGGGGCAAAATAAGGATGTGGGATTAAAACATACAAACTACTATCTATAAAGTAAATAGGATATAAAGACATATTGTACAGCACAGAGAAATCCACCCATTATTTGATAATAACATTAAATGGATTATAATCTCTAAAAATACTGAATCACTATGTTGTACACCTAAAACTAACACTATTGTAAATCGACTATACTTTAATAAAAATAATAAGCTAAAAAAGTAAAATAAGGGCTATAATACATGTCTAAAGAATAAAGGACAAACAAAAATAAGAAAACATAGGAGAAAAGGATGAAGTGAAGCAAGAAGAAAAGACAATCACAGATACAAAAACTCTTACACAGAAGTAAGAGAGGGAGAGAAGGAGAGGGTTGAACAAGGGATGGTGGAACACTGGAAGGAGATGGGGAATCCAGTGGTAAAGCACAAATGGGATGTGATCTTGTTTCTCTACATACCCGTCCAAGAGCAGAACCCAGCATCCTGGGCACGACTTCCCAGAGGCCCATGGTAGTGAGAACCATTCCTTTCACCTGAGAGCACTGCCCTTTCCATACTTGTAGGAAAGAAGTGTCCATCCCAACACTCAACCCTCTTCTCATCTGTTGACCCATGTACTAATGAATGCTAAAAAATTCTAGTTTCTACTTTTCGGATTTCTGGGGTTTTGTGGGATATTCACTTTGCTAACATAACATACAAAAAAGAGCCTCAATTTTTCAAAAATAACAGTTACAGCCATTCAAGATGAAGTCTCTAGGGTCACAGCGCCAATCTCTCATTTTGCAAATGGAAAAACCAAGACTGAGATGACTTTCCCAGGGTCTTATAGCCTGGCAAGGAGATAGCATGAACCGGATCAGGGAGGGGGCAGAATATGAGTACCATGGACATGAAGGCAGATCATTTTCAGAAAAAAGACACCACTAAGACAGTCTGAGTCTTTGTCATTCATTTTTTCCACCACACATCTGTACACTTGGCTCTGTCATGTTACCACTTCCTGGTGTAGGGATTGTTTTCCTTTCAAGAATAAATAAACAGTACAAGCCAATAAACTCTAGAATGATAAATGCCCTCTTATCTCAATATTTTCTTCCCAGAAGATGGAATATTACAAACAAGGAAAATTCTTTTCACCAAAATAATAAATATTTATCATAAGACACAAACAGGACACTAAAGAAAGCCCAATGGTAATTTTACTTTCTGTCAGTGCAACATTTTCTCCAAATCCTTGGGGGTGTCAGCCCAGGGTAGACACAGAGAGTGAAGCTGGCTAACTGCTCCTCAATACATCTGGCCACATTCTGAGTCCAACTGCCTGACTGAGACATGGCATTGTGGTATCAGTTCCACTTAGGCAAATTCCAAGCACTAGCTTGCCTGTCCCAAACCAAACCCTTCTCACATGTCTAACTCTTTGAGACCATACGTACTGTATTCTGCCAGGCTCCTCCGTCGATGGGATTTCCCAGGCAAGACTACTGGAGTAGATTGCCATATCCTCCTCCAGGGGATCTTCCCAACCCAGGGACTGAAACTGCTTCTCCTGTGGCTCCTGCACTGGCAGCCAGATTCTTTACCACTGGGCCACCTGGGAAGCCCATTCTAAACCCACCCACCAAGAGGCAAATGCAGTGCCCACACTGACCAAAAGTCCCAATACTTTGGAGATGTATCTTTGGAGATGTAGGAATACATGTGAAAATACACTGAAAATTCCCATGATTCTGACCTCAGAGCTGAAAGAATCCAAGTCAAAGACTCTTATTTCATTGATACACTGAATTGACATAAACAGGTTATAAGCACTTATTGAGTATCCACTGTGTAGAGGGCACTAGATCAGTGGTTGCCCAGGTGTGCCTGGGGGGAGAGCAAAAGGCAAGTACATTCTAACATAAAACTGCTTGCATTCCAATTTTGAGAAATTGTTAATTCAGGTTACAACTGGCCTTTTTCTTGTTCCCACTCCTTGCCTGTTTCGCACACTGTTCTGACAAACGCCTCTCTAAGAAAGTACTATGGAAAATTTTAGGTTAAGCAAGACAATTCAAAACATTTCTTTGCTAATATAAAACTCAAAGATGATATCTGAATATCAATAAGTCTTGCTACCAGAATCCCCTGTACGCCTATTGATTTGGTTTTGTGGGGACGGGGGCAGGGAGCATGGTCATAGGTCATACTTGTGACAATACAACAGAACTTCCCAACTAGAGGACATTCCTATTGCAGCTTCTAAGCCACACTTTGGGTCTCAGTTTTTCTACTTAAAGCAGGATGCTGAACTTTCTTCCTCTCAATGATCCTTTCATTCTTCATGAGGAATATGTCTGCCAACCACATCAAAGTATCCAGACATTAGCTGGAAGACCTGGTGCCTCTTCTTGCTTCAAACAGTCCTATAATAAATAGCTAATGTGCAGAGAAATGACTTTTGTAATCTAGGAGGCAGAGAGGAGGGAACATGGGTTCAAGTGGGGTCCCCCACAGCGTAGGCACACATAGCTCTAGTACCCTTGGAAATTCAGTTACAATAGACTGACCTAGATGTGATCCTGCCAAAGGCAAGGAGCATACTAGGTGGCATTTGATGGATTCTTTTAGCCTTATAAATTTGATTCTTGAGTCTATGCCCCTAAGAGATCTGAATTAAAGAGATCAGCATTATTGATTTTGTAGAAAATACAGCCATAGGACTGATGCACTTAACTCCCTTAACTGGACATTCTATTACAAAGAAAATGGATAACCATGCTTTAAGAAGCTGGAGGAACTAGGAGGAAAAATACAGCCAGCATCTTGTGTGTGTACACATGCGTTCAGTCATGTCCAACTCTTTACGACCCCATGGACTGTAGCCCACAAGACTCCTCTGTCCATGGAATTTTCCAGGCAACAACACTGAAATGGGTTGCCATTTCCTACTCCAGGAAATCTTTCCAACCCAGGGACTGAACCTGAGTCTCTTGTGTTTCCTGCTTTGGCAGGGGGATTCTTTACCACTGCGACACTAGGGAAGCCCCCAACATCTTCTACTAGAGGACAATATGAGAAATAATTTATGCTGACCCTTTCTGTGACGTGCTAATATTTTAAAGATAAAATTTCCCAAGATTACTTCACACTCTAATATATATTAAGCTCCATTCATGGACATCAAAAGGTGCCAAGCACAACAAGCAAGAAAAGGGACAACAGAAAGCAATTGGTCAGACTTTAAATGCCTACATTTGGCATATGGCAAGCTTTACCCATTGCTTAGAAATTCTCAAAGCATCACCTATTGGTGTTCTGCATCAGAACCACCGTGACAGCCTTACAGAAATGCAGAGACCTTGGTCTCAGCTAATGTCAGTGGCATAGAATCTCTGAGTGAAGGGCTTTTTTTCCAGGTCCCCTAACGACTGTGAAGTACCCTAAAGTTTGAGACTGCCGCCATAGGAACCATCTCCAGTCTGTATTATTCAGGAGGCTCCAGTACAGGCCTCAATGAGGGAATGATTCAATTATATGGGGTTAAAATTTACTAAGAATCTCATCCTCCCATTTCCGTCTTATACTCAAGCTCACATTCCAACGGAATTCCTTTGGCTCTTAAGGTTGAGAGGAAATTGCTGATGTTCCTGAATTACCCTTAATAGCTCAGCCACACTTGAGCTGAAGACAGTAATGCTTGATTAATTAGGACCTGTTAAAACAGAGATTGCACTAACTTAGGAGAAGTCAGAATCAGTAGTCTTTTTTACTAAAGATTTTTTCCCCCTCTGTGGAATAATAATGTATTCTAACTCAAAAACTAAAGCCAAATTTTAGGTCTGGACTTTTGACCTTTATGTGGGTTGAGATATACTTAAAATTTTCCCAACCACTTCATCTATCATTACCAACTGCTGTGAATTTTTTTCCTAGCATTCTGGTTCCGAATCCAAATAGCAAAGATAAAGAAATAATCATTATTAAAACATACAATAGGACTTCCCTGGTGGTTCAGTGGTCGGGAATTCGCCTGCCAATGCAGGAGACATGGGTTCCATTACTGGTCTGGGAAGATCCCACATGCCATGGGGCAACAAAGCCTGTAAGCCACAACTACTGGAGCCCCTGGGCCCCAACTACTGAAGCCTGTGAGTCCTGGAGCCTGTGTCTGCACCAAGAGAACTGCAATGAGAAGCCCACACACCATGACTAGAGAGTAGTCCCTACTCACAACAAATAGAAAAAGCCTGTGAACAGCAAGGAAGACTCAGTGAAGTCAAAAATAAAATAAATAAATAATAAACATACACTATGCCAAGCATCGAGTTCCTCAGTTCTTTCTCATAGTATTTATTTTCATCATCATAACCTTGGGGGTAGATGTTATTAGCCCTATTTTACATCTGAGGCTAAGGAATTGCATAGCAACTAAATGATAAAACCAGAGATGATACCTGGTCTCAGCTCTTCACAAAGGAAAAACAGGGAGCTGCCTTTATTATACTAGCATCTTCTTTCACTCCAAATCCACTTGAAGGGGGCTGCATGTTTGTTAGCCTAGGGAATAATAATGCCTTGGAGAAAATGGGACTTGAAAGTCCATCTGACTCAGTTTGAATCAAGAAAGCATTTCTCTAACAAGATGTAAAACCTTAAGCAAAGCCAGTCACTCCCTCTGTGGCTCAGTTTATAAAAGATAAACATCTCCTATAAAACAAGGTACCATTTATTCCATTCTGATGAGGGGTAATCAAAATCAGAAAGTAACAATGTGAATCCTTCTAACATCACAAGTAACAGTTTAAAATTAGCTCTTGTTCTTTACTTCTTTGTTTCTTAAATATAAAAATATTCTTCTAAAATATCACTGAGGCAGTTTGTGAAAAGAATGAAGAGTCAGAAAGAGTA
Organism: Nanger dama; assembly: GCA_917880005.1. Lineage (NCBI taxonomy): Eukaryota > Metazoa > Chordata > Mammalia > Artiodactyla > Bovidae > Nanger > Nanger dama. Next base: position 5,534,264 of record CAKJTW010000040.1, read on the forward strand.
AATCAAGGAAGCAGAGAGTTCCTAGAGAGTGAAAGGAAAAGGAAATATAAGCAGAAGGAATACAAATACCGGTATAGAAGGAAACCACAGATGGCCACCCAAACCAAACTTCTTCCATTTGACAAATTTGTGACGATCATTCTAATAGACATTCCATCATGTCTTGATGAACACAGAAACCTCACTTAGCAGCATATCAAAAGAACAAGTTAAAGAAATCTATGTTCTCACATCCAACAAAAGGTTCTCCCTTTAAGAATACACATGCCCCCTTGAAATTTGAGTTGTATTATTGCTGAAACATGTTAAGAATTGTCTTCATAATACCACACATCATACTGGATTCTATGGCTGACAAAATAGTTGCAGCTTCATGAAGTTACCTGAGTAGTAAGTACCACATCATCACACCATCAGATGATGAACACACATCTCAGCGTCTCCTGTCTTGGCCACCACAGCACAACCCTTGCAAAAAGTATTCCCAGAGAAGGAGAAATATAACATCCTTTATATGCAGAATCTAAAAAGAAATTATACAAATAAACGTATTTACAAGAACAGAAACAGACTTAAGAGAACAAACATGGTTACCAGGGGGAAGGATGGAGGGAGGAGGGAGTTAAGGAGTTGGGAGTTGATATATACACACTGCTTGCTATATTTGAAATGGATAACCTACAAGGTCCTACTGTATACCACAGGGAACTCTGCCAGATGTTATGTGGCAGCCTGGATGGGAGGGGGTTTGGGGGAATGGATACATGTGTATGTATGGTTAAGTCCCTCTGCAGTCCGCCTGAAACTATCACAACACTGCTAACCAGCTATACTCCATTACAAAATAAAAGTTTTTAAAAAAAATAGGGTCATTGCACACTGATGAAAGATCGTGAAGATGACACAAACAAATTGAAAGATACATTGTACTCAGAGTCTCTGAGTTAATGGTGTTAAAGATGAGTTAATGGTGTTAAATGGAAGAGTTAATGGTGTTAAAATGACCATACTACTCAGGGCAACCTACAGATTCAGTTCAATCCCTATCAAAATTCCAATGGCATTTTTCATAGAACTATAATAAATAGCTCTAAAATTTGTACGGAAACACACACAAAAACCTGAACAGTCAAAACAATCTGGAGAAAGAAGAACAAGGCTGAAAGCATACGTGCCCTGATTTTAAAACTATAACACAAAGCTACAGTCACCAAAAGTTTGGCAGTGACACAAAAACAGACCCATAAATCAATGGAACAGAATAGAGAGCCCAGAAATAAAGCCACACTTACATGGACAGTTAATCTATGAAAAAAAGAGGCAAGGATATACAAAAGGACAGACTCTTCAGTTAATGGTATTGTGAAAACTAGACAGCTCCTTGCAAAATAATCAAACTAGACTACTTTCTCACACCATACACAAAAATAAATTCAAAATGGTTTAAGCACTTAGGTGTAAGAGCTGAATTGTAAAATTCCTGGAAGAAAACAGGCACTAGGCTCTTTGATATTGGTCTTAGCAATATTTTTTGTGAAAACAGCTGGGACCTAATTAAACTCAAAATCTTTTGCACAGGAAAGGAAATTATCAACAAATAAAAAGACTGCCTACTGAATGGCAGAAGATATTTGCAAATGATACATCTGACAAGGCATTGATATGCAAAGTATACAAAGAACTCATCAGTTCAGTTCCGTTCAGTTCAGATCAGTTGCTCCGTCACGTCCAACTCTTTGCAACCCCATGAATTGCAGCACACCAGGCCTCCCTGTCCATCACCAACTCCCGGAGTTCACCCAAACTCATGTGTATCTAGTCGGTGATGCCATCCAGCCATCTCATCCTCTGTTGTCCCCTTCTCCTGCTGCCTCCAATCCCTCCCAGCATCAGAGTCTTTTCCAATGAGTCAACTCTTCGCATGAGGTGGCCAAAGTATTGGAGTTTCAGCTTTAGCATCAATCTTTCCAGTGAACACCCAGGACTGATCTCCTTCAGAATAGACTGATTGGATCTCCTTGTAGTCATACGGGATGATTCAGGGAGAGGATGTGGGGTGGGAGGTGGGAGGGGCTTTGGCATTGGGAGATCGTGGACACCTGTGGCTGATTCATGCCAATGTATGGCAAAACAAATACAGTATTGTAATTAAAAAAATAAATAAAATTATTTTTAAAAAGCCCAATTTAAAAGTGGCAGAGAACTTGAATAGACATTTTTCCAAGGAGGATGTGCAGACGGCAAATAGGCACATAAGGACTTCCCTGGCAATCTGATAGTTAAAAATCCAATTGCCAATGCAGGGGACATGGGTTTGACCCCTGGTCTTGGAAGATTCCACATGCTGTGGGACAACTAAGCCTGGGCACAACTATTGAACTCACATCCTACAACAACTGAAGCCCACATGCCCTAGAGTCTGCACTCTGAAGCAAGAGAAGCCACTGCAATGACAAGTGTGTGCACCTCAATGAAGAATAGCCCCTGCTCGGTGCAACTAGAGGAAGGCCTATCTGCAGCAACAAAGACCCAACACAGCCAAAAATAAAATTACATAAATAATTTAAAAAAAAATAAATAGGAATATGAAAAGATGTTCAACATCACTAATCATCCAGGAAATGTAAATCAAAACCGAATGCGGTATCATCTTACATTTGTCAGATAAAGTATTGGCAAGCAAGTGGGGGAAAAGGAAGCCTCAAGCACTGTTGGTGGGAACGTAAACTGGTATAGCCACTAGGAAAGCAGTATGGAGGTCCTTCAAAAACTAAAAACAGAACTACCATGCAATCCAGCAATATGTATATATAGTTTATACAATAGAATCTTTATTGCTGAGCCATAAAAGAGAATGAAATCTTGCCATTTACAACAATGTGGATGAACCTAAAGAGTATTGTGCTAAGCGAAATGTCAGACAGAGAAAGACAAATACTACGCAACTTCATTTATATGTGGAATCTAGAAAAACAAAACAAATGAACAAATACAATAAAACAGAGACAGTCATAGATACAAAGAAGAAACAGGAGTTGCTGAGGGTGGGATGGAAGATGAGAGAAACAGATGAGGGAGATTAAGAGGTATAAACCTGCATTTCAAAACAAATGCATCATGGATATGAAGTGTACAGTGTAGGGAATACAGTCAATAAATACATAATACCTTTGTATGCTGACAGATGGTAACTAGACTTACTGTAGTAATCATCTTGAAATGTATAGAAATATCCAATCACTATTTTGTGCACCAGGAGTTAACGCAGTGCTGTAGGACAATACTTCAAAATCACACAAACTCAAAGAAAAAGAGATCTGATTTGTAGCTACCAGGGTCAGCAGTTGGGTGAAGGGTAATTGAAGATCCCTGTCGCTCAGATGGTAAAGAATCTGCTTGCAATGCAGGAGACCCAGGTTCGATCCCTGGTCAGGCAGATCCTTTAGAGAAGGGAATGGCAACCCACTCCAGTATTCTTGTCTGGAGAATCCTATGGACAGAAGACCCTGGCAGACTACAGTCCATGGGGTCACAAAGAATCAGACACAACTTTGCAAGTAACATTACTGCTATTAGTCAAAAGGTACAAACTTCCAGTTATAGCATTAATAAGTACCAGAAATATAATGTACAACATAAATATAATTAACTCTCCCATATATGTGAATGTTGTTAAGAGTAAATCCTGAGTACTCATCATAAGGAAAAATATAAACTTTTTATTTATTTACTTCTGTATCTATATGAGATGCCAGATGTTCACTAGACTTATGATAATCAATTCATGATGACTGTAAGTTAAAATATTATGCTGTACACCTTAAACTTATACAGTACTATATTTCAATGATATCTCAGTAAAACTAGAACAAAATTAAAAATAAAATGCAAAAATAGGATCATTGCAAATATGATTAGTTAAGTTAGAATTAAGTCATATGGGAGTAGGGAGGCCTTCTATTAATAATACAACATGACTAGTGTCCTCATAAAAAGGAGAAATTTGGAAACAGGTACATGCTCAGGGAGAATGTCATGTTGGATTTATGCTGCCCAAGCAAAGAACTACCAGAAGCTAAGTGAGAGGGCTGGAACAGATTTCTCCCTGATGGCTACAACAGGAACATGGCCCGTTCAAACATCTTGATTTCAGACTTCTTGCCTTCAAAACTACTGCTGCTGCTGCTGCTAAGTCGCTTCAGTTGTGTCCGACTCTGTGCGACCCCATAGACGGCAGCCCACTGGGCTCCCCCATCCCTGGGATTCTTCAGGCAAGAATACTGGAGTGGGTTGCCATTTCCTTCTCCAATGCATGAAAGTGAAAAGTGAAAGGAAGTCGCTCAGTCGTGTCCGACTCCTAGTGACCCCATGGACTGCAGCCCACCAGGCTCCTCCATCCACTGGATTTTCCAGGCAAGAGTACTGGAGTGGGGTGCCTTTGCCTTCCCGGCCTTCAAAACTATGAGACAATAAATTTCTGTTGTTCCAAGTCACCCAGTTTGTGGTACTTTGCTATTCAGCTCCATCCAGCTCATTCAATTCTTCTCTGAACACCTCCTTCTCCTAGCTGTTTTGTGGTGACACAAGTCTCCTCCACAACCCTCTTGAAGGAAGGACTTATTCTTCTCATATCCCTCCATTCCTCAAAGTCTGGAAGTGGAATAGATACCCATCTTGCTCCCATTGCTCCCTCTAAACCATTCCTTCTCTCTCTTTGCTCAGAAGTTCAGATCTTGTAAAGTTCAAGCCTAACACTCTCCCTACTTGTTACTGTCACTTACAAATCCTGGCCACTCTTCATCACTTATTGATTACATTTTATCACCTGCTACACACGTTCCTTTCTTCCCCTACTCCTATCAAAAATAGTAACACTAATAATAATTACCGGCATCAACACTCTCGTGTCTCAGTTCCTTCACCTCCTCAGGTCCAAAGGTTGTTTCCTCCAGGCGCAGACAGCACTCAATCTTGTCGTCACCTTCAAAATAGCCTCAAGCTTCCCACTCTGAACACCATGTTCTATATGACATTCAGTTCATTCACTCTGTACACCTTTTCCTGCAGTTCTTTGCTTCCTTTTACCAAGGCTTCCAACCCCCGATCATCCTACTTTCCCTCTCAATCACTCTTCTTAGAAGTCTTTCCCTCTCTTACTGTCCAGTTTGAATCCCAATAGTCCTTAATTAGAATGACCGCCTTGGAAACACCTTTCACTCTTTCTCTCTTTTCATTTTAGTACAATTATATGGCAAAAGCTCCAACTCTGACAAAACCCATCAATCTTCTACTGCAGATTTTGGTCTGAGAAGCTGAATTTGCTAGAGTAAAATATACAAGTATGTTGTTTGATCTCCCTTTAAAGTTATGACTGTGGAAATACATTTAGCAGCTACTGGCCAACCCCATCAATTACCTACCATCCTCCTGGTCAGAACCTTTCATTCTTTGAAAAGTTGAACCCCTAGATTTTCATCACATTTCCTGTGATTTATTGGTGATCATAATATTCAAATAACAGACCCATTTAAAACTTTGGAACAGTATGATATGTCAGTTGACCTATTCATTACAATTGATCTTGCCCGCAACCTTACCTTAAGCACACACTTCAGGGTTTATACTCTAGATGTTTGTCATTACTAACATCATGCAATCTCAGTTTACTGCATTTTATTCTCTAATATTTAACTTCTGTCTTTCCAGTTCACTTTATCTTTCATATTCATTCCAAAACTCCCTTGGTCCTACTGAGTCATCGAATCCATTGATCCTACCCCTTCCCTTCTCAAACCTCTCCTGCCCATCTTACCAAATTTAGATCCAGGATCTATCATTTTAATCACTCTGGCATGCATCCTCATCTAGCCTGCTTCCTTAATACTTATCTGACAAAGTTTAAAACTGCTACAACCTAACTCTGTACTTACTGTACTTCTGCAATCAAGCAGTGGACTGGGGCTAGAGAAAATACAGAACCATGCTGACTGGTCTTACAAGTACAACCTCAAATCTCAAAAATACTGCCCAGCAACCTTCTACATTTGTGACTTTCCCGTCCACAAACACCTCTTTTCATATCTTTCTTTTTTCCCCAAACTTCTATATCAAATCCATTCTTAGCTGAAATTCTTGCCTCTTATTTTCCTAATAAAATAGAATCATTCAGGAACCAATTTCCATGCCCTTCCTACACCAAGTTTACCAGCCTTTCTCCATCTGTACCCATACCCTCTGCCTTCCCTCCTGTCACATGGATGAACTCCTCCTACTAATCTAAAGCTAACCTCTTCTTTAATTATCTTGATTCCAGCTCCTTTTCCCTACTCAAAGACTACTACAATTACTCTTTCTCCTGATCACAACATCAGTTTTCTCTTCACTATACAACTGTGTTGTAATTTGTCCCATCTTAAAAATACCCATCTTGACCCCACAACTCCCTCTAGGACCTGGTCCATTTTTCGATTCTCATTTATTAAAAAACAAAAACAAAAAAAAAACCCTCCTTAAATGTCTGTGATAGCTGTGTTCAGGTTCTCCATATCTCTAATCTAATGTTAACTCAACATTCCACTAAGCTCACTCAAATCACCTAATCAATTGTCAGTGCTTGGTCCCCATCTTTTAACTCTCAGCAGCATCCAGCACAGCTAATCATGTCCTTCTTGAAACACATTCTTTTCCCTGGCTTCTAGGACAACACAGTTTATGCCTCACAGGCTGGTTCTTCCCATCTACTTCATAGAATCCTTCTCTTTTTAGGGCTTCCCTGATAGCTCAGTCGGTAAAGAATCCACCTGCAATGCAGGAGACCCCGGTTTGATTCCTGAGTTGGGAAGATCTGCTGGAGAAGGGATAGGCTACCCACTCCAGCACTCTTGCCTGGAAAATCCCATGGACGGAGGAGCCTGGTGGGCTGCAGTCCATGGGGTCACTAGGAGTTGGATACGACTGAGTGACTTCAATTTCACTTTTCACTTTTCACTTTCATGCATTGGAGAAGGGAATGGCAACCCACTCCAGTATTCTTGCCTGGAGAACCCCAGGGATGAGGGAGCCCAGTGGGCTGCCAACTATGGGGTCACACAGAGTCAAGCATGACTGAAGCGACTTAGCAGCAGCAGCAGCCAGCATTCTTGGGCTTCCCAGTGGCTCAGCTGGTGAAGAATCTGCCTGCAGTTCAGGAGACCTAGGTTAAATCCCTGAGTTGGGAAGCTCCCCTGGAGAAGAGAAAGGCTACCCACTCCAGTATTCTGGCCTGGAAAATTCCATGAACTTTTCTCTTGTTTAACCACAGTGTTGTGGGGTGACCAACCCTCAGGTCTAGATCTTCTCATCTCAGACTCCACCTACTCCCCAAGTGCCTAATCTAGTCCAATAGCTTCATACTGGGTCCGTATGATGACTCCCAAATCACAGCCCCTGATCAAACTCTTGTGCATATTCAATCACTCACAGCATACATCTTGGTATCCTGGAAACCTAACTCATGATTTCTATTCTACAGTTTCTAAAAATATCTCCTCCTCCAATCTTCTAGTAAATGAAAGACTATTTCATTACTACACTATTTATCCAGTAAGAGTATTCTTTGATTTTTCCCTTTCTCAGACTCTCCACATTCAATTCATCAGAACAGCTGTTTCACATTATAATCTCAATACATCCATGCAGAATGAATGGACAGATGTATAAATGAGAAAGTGTGAGCAGCTATACTGTACCAGAAGTAGAAAAACTACTTTTACAGTCCAAAAATACAACTGACAGCATGCATTTTTAACATAAAATTTTAAGAACTCATGAGGAACGTATGAGGAAATGAAACCTGTAATAAAGATGCTGAGATTTACAGCAAGTCCTCACTTCTCAAATTTGATCACTTCCACTTAAATTACTGGTAAGGTCTGCCCAGTAACTATTTGGGGAAATCTAATTTTCCTTATGTTAACTAGTTTAAATAAGTTCTGGCATGCCGCATTTTCACATCCTTGCCTCCAAACATAATAAATCCCAAAACTTCTATAATCTATTGATTGGCAGAGACTGCTCAGGTGAAAACTTGGAGAACAAAACTAATTAAACTAACTTTCTAGATGAAAGGAACAATAGCTTTGATGTACCAGAGCAGAAAGAAAACGAGTCCTATAAAATTATATCTGGGAGCAACCTCTGAGGGTGGAATAATAAGGTATTTTCCTCAACTTCATGTTTTAATGAGATATTTTCAATTTGCTTTTCAACCCAAATTAAATTAAAAATGTAAACAATATTTTTAGAAATGAAAAACATTCACTCACTTTTCTTCACATATACAAAAAGCATGAATGCCTCTAAAAATGGCTTTGCTGTTGTTGTTCAGATGCTAAGTTGTATCCAACTCTGGGACCCCAGGATTGTAGCTACCAGGCTCCTCTGTCCATGGGATTTGCCAGGCAAGAATACTGGAGTGGGTTGAAAAATGCTTTGAGTCATTGCTTTTTACATAAAGGAATAGAAATATTGAGCCAGGGTTGATTTATGTAACCCTTAGCATCTTAGTTTGCTGACCATCATCCACACTCTTTTTAAGCTCTTTTAAATTCAGAAAGGACTTACCAAATGGTAGGTAACCAGACTGTATATTTCAAAACACTTTGTCTAAAGCCCAGGTTGTAAACCTATTTCTCACACTGACAAAGTTAGTCACAAGACAATTCCTCTAGACTTGGCCTCCCACAGAGGTATTCCAGAGTCACAGGGGTACTATCTCTGGAAAATCACTTCATAACACATGAACTCTTAACAGGAAGTCTGTGGTATTATTTTAAAAACCCTCTCTCCTAGGTAATGAACCTAGTCATTTCTGTTTTTCCGTCCCCAGTATAACAAAGCTAATGTACATGAAAAGATCAAGAAATTATGCTGAAAAAAAGTGCAGAAGCAAGTATTTAGAGAGGAGTAGAAACTTTCAATAAGAGAAGATGGAAACTGTAGACCATTTGTGTCCACTGAAGGTAATGACTGAAAATTTCACATTTTCAACCTTCAGGAAGAAATTGCTGAGACTAAATAGATGTTGAACAAAGCTATTAAGTAAAGTTGTGGTGACCTTTTGCTACAGTGGCACTTAATGGCTTAAAACTTAGGTTCTTACAGTTATTTATGAAAAAAATTTAAAAAAAGTCTATGCAATTGCTTCCTTCATAAATCTGGAAAAACAGCCACTGGGAGATGGTGAAGGACAGGGAAGCCTGGTGTGCTGCAGCCCATGGTATTGCAAAGAGTGGGACATGATTGAGCAACTGAACAACAAGCTCCCAGAGCTTGTGCAAACTCATGTTTATTGAGTTGGTGATGACATCCAACCATCTCATCCCCTGTTATCCCCTTGTCCTCCTGCCTTCAATTTCTCCCAGCATCAGGGTCTTTTCTAATGAGTCGGCTCTTTGCATCAGATGGCAAAGTATTAGAGCTTCAGCTTCAGCATCAGGACTGATTTCCTTTAGGACTGACTGGTTTGATCTCCCTGCAGTCCAAGGGACTCTCAAGAGTCTTCTCCAACATCACAGTTCAAAAGCATTAATTCTTCAGTGCTCATCCTTTTCTATGGTCCAGCTCTCACACCTATACAGGACTACTGGAAAAACCATAGCTTTGACAAGATAGACCTTTGTCAGCAAAGTAATGTGTCTGCTTTTAAATATGTGTCTATGTTTGTCATAGCTTTTCTTCCAAGGAGCAAGCATGTTTTAATTTCATGCCTGCAGTCACCATCTGCATTGATTTTGGAGCCCTCCAAAATAAAGTCTGACACTGTTTCCACTGTTTCCCCATCTATTTCCCATGAGTGATGGGACCAGATGCCATGATCTTAGTTTTCTGAATGTTGAGTTTTAAGCCAACTTTTTCACTCTCCACTCTCACATTCATCAAGAGCCTCTTTAGTTCTTCCTTGTTTCTGCCATAAGGGTGGTGTGACCTGTATATCTGAGGTTATTCATACTTCTCCCGTAGCTTGTTAGCAACACCCACCATGGCGTTTGTTGTTGATGAAGTTCAGTCAATAAGTCATGTTAAAGTCTTTGTGACCCCATGGATAGCCCACCAGGCTCCTCTGTACATAGGACTTCCCAGGCAAAATACTGCATTGGGTTGCCATTTCATACTCCAGGGGATCTTCCCAGCCCAGGGATTGAACCCACATCACTTGTGTCTACATTGGCAGTTGCATTCTTTACCCCTAGAGCCACCTGGGAAGCATGTGTGTGTGTATGTGTGTGTGTGAGTGATTGGATTTGGTTAAAGTTATTATTACTTAACACAGCACTGATAAGAATTTGAGGCTCAGAATTCTAGAACTTCCATTCAAAATGGAATATAAAGAGCTAAGAATTCTTATCTCTTGGTTTCTTTCTATGGAAATTGATACTGAGAGAAGGAGTAATTTGACCAAGGTCAACAAGTAAATTGGGCACAGCAAAGACTTGAGCTTGAGCTTCAAAAGTCTGCAATTATGCAAACAGTAGTGGGTTCTCTTTACATCCTGCAGCTGTACAGGTCAAAAAAAAAAAAAAAAAAGACAACTGAGTAAGTTAGCAATTAGTAGATGCAAGTGGTTTCACATTACTGTTTAAAGTGTTCTGCCGCCCACAGAGGAAATTCTAATGTCTATGAATATAAAATATCTTCAAAATGTGTTTCTTCAGAAACCAACTGCTTACTGGCTCCATAGTAAATTGAGTAGATTTTCTCTTGGGTGTTCTCCTGGCATTTAGCCAGGGCACTGATGCAAAATTAGTGTTGTGTAATATTGTAAACTCTGGGCAATAATGTAGCTAATCGCCTAACAAGCACTCTTTCTATCCAGCATTAATCTTCATCTTTCTATCCATTTTCATATGAAAAAATTTTTAAGAGTTACAACACTTTGATCTTTTCTAAATTGCATTACATTGTTTCTCCCCTACAAAAACAAGGAGTCCCATTTCATAAATATTAATACTTGTCTTAGAATTAGTTCAGAAAAAGTTTGTTTTCTGCTTACCATCTCCACACTGATACTCCTTTTGCATCTGTAAGAACAGATAACTATGCTTGACTGTCCATTTCTCCTCTCACCACTACATTTCTCCAAGATTTTCAACCATGCAAAATATATTCAGATTATTCTTTCAGTAAGTTACTTTATTCTTTCTTCAAACTGCTCAAAATTCATTTATTTCAAGGAGCTTCCCCAATGTCTCAGCAGGTAAAGAAACCCCCTGCAGGAGATGTAGTTGAGGTTTTGATCCCGTGGGCGTTGGGCATTTCCATCCTTGGGTTAGGAAGATCCCCTGGAGAAGGAAATGGCAACCCACTCCAGTATTCTTGCCTGGGAAATTCCACATGAATTGTCGAGGCAGACTAGAATTTCTTGAATATCAGGCATTTTATTAATCTTTACTCTGTTGGTAAAGGCATAACATGCATAATCCCTGGCTGTACTTCCCATACAATACTATTTGTGCAGATACCAGCTAGCCTTCGTCTTATTACTCAGTTTTCATCTGGCTGGTCTGCCTGCATGTTCACTGTTCCTGAGCCGTCCCCTCTCTGCATTCACTGCTCTCCTTGGTGATTCAGGATTTGCTATGCATATCATGCGAGAAGAAAGTTTTTTCTTCCTGTGAAAAGTGGGTGAATATTTAGATCCACCCTTCCTAGACTATATTTTCCCTACAAGTGAATTTCCTTCAAGGATTTAAAGAGGTAGAAAGCTTCATGTGTGTTCAACTGTATTAAAAATTAAAGAAAAAAACAGAAAACTATTCACCAAAATATTAATATATTGGACTTCTAAGGATATTTGGATTATGGATGATACTATTTATTATTGCTTTTCTGTATGTTTTCAGATTAATAAGATAGAAGATTAACAATAATTCTGAGACACCCAAAGTTGTTAGAAACAGAAGTCTGGGTTCATATGGGCTCTAGACAGTAATTTCAAATATACTGGACAAACATCACTCCAAACTTCAAACAATTTTTTTTTAAATAATAAAAATGATTTTAAAAGGGAAATAGTCAACCCAATAACTCAGAGTGACAGATGATCACAAAATAGAGGAAATTAAATTTAGATAATCCTACACAGGACTCTACTCACAGCACATTCCAACATGACATCATGAAACAGAAATCACCAAAATCAAGAAGGTAGGAAGGCCTTTCTTACTTCTCTCTGATTTGCTCTCAAACTCAAAGATCCAGAGTCACAACTGACAAACAAAGCAGAGGTTTCTTTCTACTTTCTCTATTCTACTCTGTGAAAAAGGAGTAATTATGCCCTTTTATCCTCCTCATTACAAGGTATTCTACTCAGCTACAAAATAGAAAAACAAAAACAATAAACTATTCCATTCAAAAACAGAAATTACATGATTTACACTATCTCACCACAAAGCATATTATAATAAATTTTTTATTAAAGTTCAATTTGGAAATTAGAAGAGGAAAATTACTTTTAAATAACCCTTGCATAGAACAAAAAAACAAAATTACAACTACAGACCATTTGGAAAACAACAAAATAAGAGCATTGCCTATAAACACTTGAAAAACACTGCTGTATATAGTCAAAGAAATTTAAATTACTTCATTAATTTCCACAATGTAAAATGAACGGGAAAAGTACTTAACTCAAGGTAGAAAGAGTAAAACAGAACTTCAAGAAAACCAGAAGAAATAATTAATAAACTACAAATCAATAAACTAATAAATAGTAAAATAGAGGCAAAATAGAACTGATAAATTCAAAAGCTAGCTATTTTAAAAGAGCAATAAAATAAACCAATTAGGACAAATACAGTTAAAAACAGAGTGAGAGGAAAAAAAACACATAAATTTTATGAAATTAGAAAAACATCAAGATACAAAAATGAAATAAATTGTATTTGGAAAAAAATTAAAGATTGATAGGCACAGAATAAATTGGGAAAGCTGTCAAAAAAATTACCCTGGATCAGATATCCTCAATATGAGGGTTAGGAGAATATATTGCCTCCCCAATTTAGGGACAACGCCCCTTCTCAGCTCGGAAGCAGTTACGGAACGAAAACGACGCCCCTTTTCCCTAGGCAACATAATTCTCCTAAAAGAAAAGGGGGGAATGAGAGAGTCATTTCCGAGGCAGGTTGATAAGAAGTCTAGGGGTCCCCAAGGAGAGAGGGGTCTGGAATTCTCAAGGAGGAAGAAAGGACAAACTTATTTCTCTACATTCCTTAGGATTATATAACAACAATGTATTCTGCCTGAGGAGAGTCTCTGGATTAAACCTTCTGGCTAATTCTGTTATCTTAAAATGTAAATTATGGGAGTAGGTCTGGTGAGGTCTTTACAACCTCCAGACCTTCTTTGGATTAGTTGGAGAATATATAAACTCATTGCTAAAACTAACAAGCAGGTACTCTTTCTACCCCCTTCTGATGCCTATGTCAGAAGCTTTCTCTGTCTCCTTTATACTTTAATAAAACTTTATTACACACACACACACACAAAAATTACTTCAAAAAATAATGAATGGCTTTCACAGTCGATAGGAAAATGTTTCTGTTCTTTCAAGTGACTGATAATCCCTTTGCTTTTAAATTGTTAAAAAGTATAGAAAAAAATTAAGTACATCATAATTAATCTTACAATCTAAAATAGCACAGTCTTTATAGAGAAATCTGACAAAGCAAATAAAAGAAACTACAGACACGTCTAACTTATAAAGATAACTGTAAGATTTATAAATAAAATAGAAGCAAATTCAAACTTACAATGTAATGTAAACATTAAAAGAAAACCTACACACCATGGTCATGGCCAGTTAGGAAATATTCCAAGAACCAACAGAATGATTCTTTAATAATAATAATTGATCACATCAATAAACCAAGGGAGTTAAAGTAACCATTTAAATAGATGCTGAACTAGCATGTGGAAATAATTATTTACTCTTGATCACTTTTAAATATATTAATAAAGTAGAAAAAGTGTTCTTGACTCAACAACCAATGGTCAATATCATACCTACTGTCAAAACAAAAAGAACTGCCATTGACAAGTGTGCTTGAAGGCACAATTATTTATCACTGTTTTAAAAGTCTCACCAAAGCTAATAAGATAAAATAAATTATACATTTAAAAGAAGCAGAGATAGAATCATCATTATTATTTGCATGTAGTAAAGTTCTTCACCTGTAAAATTCAACAGAATCAGTTTAAAAATTATCAATGAGCAAATTATGTAAAAATCCATAGGTTAAAACATATTTTTAGTTACAGAAGAATTCTCTAAGATTATAAACTGTACTTCCTAAGGTTAAAGTTTTCTATATCAGATAACAGTAAACAGAACATGTGATCTATTTTTCTCTACTCATATAATAAATTTGCACTTGGTGAGGCTGCAGTTCCAATCTTTTTTTCTTATTTTTTCTGTTTAACTTTTTTCCAAACTTTTTTCCTGGTATAGGACTTTTATTAATTTTTTATTAAAATATAGTTGATTTATAATATATTAGTTTCTGGTGTACAACATAGTGATTCAATATTTTCTATAGGTTATACTTCATTTAAAGTTATTATAATATAATGGTTATATTTCCCTGTGTTGTACAATATATCCTTGTTGCCTATATTTTTTTGAAAGGCATTTTATTTTAAATCTAGCAGTATATACATGTCAAAGCAATCCTGAGAAAGAAAAATAGAGCTGGAGGAATCAGGCTCTCTGACTTCAGACTGTACTATAAAACCACAGTCATCAAAACAGTACAGTACTGACGCAAAAACAGAAGTCTAGATCAATGGAACAGGATAGAAAGTCCAGAAACAAACCCATGCACCTATGGCCAATTAATCTATGACAAAGGAGGCACGACTCTAAAATGCAGGAATGACAGTCTCTTCAATAAAAATGCCGGGAAAACCGGACAGGTACATGTTTAAAAAAAAAATGAAATTAGAACCTTCTTTGACACCATACATAAAAATAAACTCAAAATGAATTAAACTGCTAAATATAAGGGCAGATACTATAAAATTCTTAAAGGAAACTTAGAGCATTCTCAAATAAATCACAGCAAGATTTTTTTTTTCTGATTCATAGCCTAGAGTAATGGAAATTAAAAACAAAAACAAACAAATGAGACCAGCAAAAACAACAAATGGGACATAATTAAATTCCAAATCTTTTGCACTGCAAAGGAAACCATAAACAAATGAAAAGACAACTCAGAGAATGGGAGAAAATATTTGAAAATGATGCTACAGATAGGGATTAGTCTCCAAAATTTATAAACAGCTCATGCAGCTCAATATCAAAAAGACAAACAACTCAATCAAAAAATGGGCAGAGGACCTACAGAGACACTTCTCCAAAGAAGACATACAGGTGGCCAAGAGGTACAGGCAAAGATGCTCAACATAGCTAATTATCAAAGAAATGCAAACCAAGATTACAGAGATCACCTTATAACAGTTGGAACAGCCATCATCAAAAAATTTGCAAACAATAAATGCTGGAGACATGTGAAAAGAAGGGAACTCTACACTGCTGATGGGAATGTAAATTGGTACAGCCACTTTGGAGAACAGTATAAAGTTTCCTTTAAAAACTAAAAATAGAGCTGTCATATGATCACTTTTAAAACTTTCTTCACTTCAACACTCAATAGAGGAATTCAGGATCCACTGAATCTTCCCTGAGTTTTCTAAGAAAAATCGAAGTTTTCCTTGAGTCTTTTGAGAATCATATTTTAAATGGCATCATATATTCAGCAGTCATCATGTATTTACTTGTTTTTTTTTCCCTTAACAGAATGTGTTCCCCATCCTAGAGCACAGTGATGTACACTGAAGATACAGAGATGAATTTGATCTTAACTGGCTTATTATACAGCACAGAAAAAGACACACCTGAAAATTCAAGGGGTATATAACATATAATAAAACCATATTCTGTGAGACCACAAAAAAGGCAATTTTTACTATTAGGCCCTTTGACATACATATTCAAGGATCCTTACACATAACCATAGACCCACAACTATGAACTAAGAATAGTGTTGAAATGACTGAGTTAAATATATTTGATACTCCAGGGAAAAACAAAGGATGCCTTGGTGTTCAAAGTTCAGTTCAGTTCAGTCGCTCAGTCGTGTCCGACTCTGCGACCCCATGAATCACAGCACACCAGGCCTCCCTGTCCATCGCCATCTCCCAGAGTTCACTCAGACTCATGTCCATCAAGTCAGTGATGCCATCCAGCCATCTCATCCTCGGTCGTCCCCTTCTCCTCCTGCCCCCAATCCCTCCCAGCATCAGAGTCTTCTCCAATGAGTCAACTCTTCGCATGAGGTGGCCAAAGTGCTGGAGTTTCAGCTTCAGCATCATTCCTTCCAAAGAAATCCCAGGGCTGATCTCCTTCAGAATGGACTGGCTGGATCTCCTTGCAGTCCAAGGGACTCTCAAAAGTCTTCTCCAACACCACAGTTCAAAAGCATCAATTCTTTGGCACTCAGCCTTCTTCACAGTCCGACTCTCACATCCATACATGACCACTGGAAAAACCATAGCCTTGACTAAATGGACATTAGTCGGCAAAGTAATGTCTCTGCTTTTGAATATACTATCTAGGTTGGTCATAACTTTTCTTCCAAGGAGTAAGTGTCTTTTAATTTCATGGCTGCAGTCATCATCTGCAGTGATTTTGGAGCTCCCAAAATAAAGTGTGACACTGTTTCCACTGTTTCCCCATCTATTTCCCATGAAGTGATGGGACGGGATGCCATGATCTTCGTTTTCTGAATGTTGAGCTTTAAGCCAACTTTTTGCTTTCCTCTTTCACTATCATCAAGAGGCTTTTGAGTTCCTCTTCACTTTCTGCCATAAGGGTGGTGTCATCTGCATATCTGAGGTTATTGATATTTCTCCCGGCAATCTTGATTCCAGCTTGTTTCTTCAAGCCCAGCGTTTCTCATGATGTACTCTGCATAGAAGTTAAATAAGCAGGGTGACAATATACAGCTTTGATGTACTCTTTTTCCTATTTGGACCCAGTCTGTTGTTCCATGTCCAGTTCTAATTGTTGCTTCCTGACCTGCATACAGATTTCTCAAGAGGCAGGTCAGCTGGTCTGGTATTCCCATCTCTTTCAGAATTTTCCACAGTTGATTGTGATCCACACAGTCAAAGGCTTTGGCATAGTCAATAAAGCAGAAATAGATGTTCTTCTTGAACTCTCTTGCTTTTTCCATGATCCAGCGGATGTTGGCAATTTGATCTCTGGTTCCTCTGCCTTTTCTAAAACCAGCTTGAACATCAGGGAGTTCATGGTTCACGTTATTGCTGAAGCCTGGCTTGGAGAATCTTGAGCATTACTTTACTAACATGTGAGATGAGTGCAATTGTGTGGTAGTTTGAGCATTCTTTGGCATTGCCTTTCTTTGGGATTGGAATGAAAATGGACCTTTTCCAGTCCTGTGGCCACTGCTGAGTTTTCCAAATGTGCTGGCATATTGAGTGAAGCACTTTCATAGCATCATCTTTCAGGATTTGAAACAGCTCAACTGGAATTCTATCACCTCCACTAGCTTTGTTTGTAGTGATGCTTTCTAAGGCCCACTTGACTTCACATTCCAGGATGTCTGGCTCTAGATTAGTGATCACATCATCATGATTATCTGGGTCGTGAAGATCCTTTTTGTACAGTTCTTCTGTATATTCTTGCCACCTCTTCTTAATATCTTCTGCTTCTGTTAGGTCCAGACCATTTCTGTCCTTTATCAAGCCCATCTTTGCATGAAATGTTCCCTTGGTATCTCTAACTTTCTTGAAGAGATCTCTAGTCTTTCCCATTCTGTTGTTTTCCTCTATTTCTTTGCATTGATCACTGAAGAAGGCTTTCTTATCTCTTCTTGCTATTCTTTGGAACTCTGCATTCAGATGCTTATATCTTTCCTTTTCTCCTTTGCTTTTCACCTCTCTTCTTTTCACAGCTATTTGTAAGGCCTTCCCAGACAGCCATTTTGCTTTGTTGCATTTCTTTTCCATGGGGATGGTCTTGATCCCTGTCTCATGTACAATGTCACGAACCTCTGTCCATAGTTCATCCGGCACTCTATCTATCAGATCTAGGCCCTTAAATCTATTTCTTACCTCCACTGTATAATCATAAGGGATTTGATGTAGGTCATACCTGAATGGTCTAGTGGTTTTCCCTACTTTCTTCAATTTCAGTCTGAATTTGATAATAAGGAGTTCATGATCTGAGCCACAGTGTTGAAATGACTGAGTTAAATATATTCACTACTCCAGGGAAATACAAAGGATGCCTTGGTGTTCAAAGTTATCACCATATTATTACACACGGATAGCTACTTGCTACAGAGAAAGCAATGGCAACCCACTCCAGTATTCTTACCTGAAAAATCCCATGGGCAGAGGAGCCTGGTGGGCTGCAGTCCATGGGGTCTCGAAGAGTTGGACACCACTGAGTGACTTCAGTTTCACTTTTCACTTTCATGCATTGGAGAAGGAAATGGCAACCCACTCCAGTGTTCTTGCCTGGAGAATCGCAGGGACGGCAAAGCCTGGTGGGCTGCCATCTATGGGGTCGCACAGAGTTGGACACGACTGAAGCAACTTAGCAGCAGCAGCAGCAGCAGCACCAACTACTTGCTAAAAAAACAAACAAGCAAGAACTGCCTATCTGTTAGACAATCCCTTAGAAGCCATTTTGGCCTTGATTTGCTGTGCTATTTTGTTGTTAACAGCCAAGTGGATTGGCACTCCTGCCAAATCAGCAAGCATACTGCCGTGGCATAATACTAACATGAAACTCCTTGACTTCCAACAGCACTACCTACCAGCCCGTTTAACCTTAACTGTAAATATTGAAACACAGTTGAGCTGTTGAGACTGCCCTGAGCACCCTATTCCTCTAAGTTAGATTTGTGGCAGGACGCTGGAGCAGTGGCCACCTGGCAGGTAGAGAAGAGGCAAAGACACAGAGGGCAAGTCAAAGAACTGTTATCATGCTATGGAAGCCCAATAAACAGGATTCCAAGATCAAGAATCCGCTGACTTTCTTTAAAATAGGCTTTGGATCTTCAGCAAAGGAGGCAAGAATATACAGTGGAGTAAAGACAGTCTCTTTAACAGGTGGTGCTGGGAAAACTGGTCAACCACTTGTAAAAGAATGAAACTAGACCTCTTTCTAACACCATACACAAAAATAAACTCAAAATGGATTAAAGATCTAAATGTAAGACCAGAAACTATAAAACTCCTAGAGGAGAACATAGGCAAAACACTCTCCGACATAAATCACAGCAGGATCCTCTATGATCCACCTCCCAGTATAATGGAAATAAAAGGAAAAATAAACAAATGGGATCTAATTAAAATTAAAAGCTTCTGCACAACAAAGGAAACTATAAGCAAGGTGAAAAGACAGCCTTCTGAATGGGAGAAAACAATAGCAAATGAAACAACTGACAAACAACTAATCTCAAAGATATACAAGCAACTTATGAAGCTCAACTCCAGGAAAATAAATGATCCAATCAAAAAAATGGGCCAAAGAACTAAATAGGCATTTCTCCAAAGAAGACATACGGATGGCTAACAAACACATGAAAAGATGCTCAACATCACTCATTATCAGAGAAATGCAAATCAAGACCACAATGAGGTACCATTTCAAACCAGTCAGAATGGCTGTGATCCAAAAGTCTACAAGCAATAAATGCTGGAGAGGATGTGGAGAAAAGGGAACCCTCTTACACTGTTGGTGGGAATGCAAACTAGTACAGCCATTATGGAAAACAGTGTGGAGATTCCTTAAAAAATTGCAAATAGAACTGCCTTATGACCCAGCAATCCCACTGCTGGGCATACACGCCGAGGAAACCAGAATTGAAAGAGACACAGGTACCCCAATGTTCATTGCAGCACTGTCTATAATAGCCAAGACATGGAAACAACCTAGATGTCCATCAGCAGATGAATGGATAAGAAAGCTGTGGTACATATACACAATGGAGTACTACTCAGCCCTTAAAAAGAATAAATTTGACTCAGTTCTAATGAGATGGATGAAACTGGAGCCGATTATACAGAGTGAAGTAAGCGAGAAAGAAAAACACCAATACAGTATACTGACACATATATATGGAATTTAGAAAGATAGTAATGATGACCCTCTATGTGAGACAACAAAAGAGACACAGACTTTTGGACTCTGAGGGAGAGGGAGAGAGTGGGATGATTTGGGAGAATGGCACTGAAACATGTGTACTATCATGTAAGAAACGAAGCTCCAGTCTATGTTCAATACAGGATACAGGATGCTTGGGGCTGGTGCACAGGATGATCCAGGGAGATGATATGGGGTGGGAGGTGGGAGGGGGCTTCGGCATTGGGAGATCGTGTACACCTGTGGCTGATTCATGTCAATGTATGGCAAAACAAATACAGTATTGTAATGTAGAATAAAGTATTAAAAAAAAATAAAATGAGTCTCTTGTAGATAAAAAAAATAAATAAATAAAATAAAATGGGCTTTGGCCTGAGCACAAGTCTAGGAGAAAGATCACAGTTTCAGTGAATTTTGCAAACAATGGCTTCAGATACAAATTACAGACTAAAATTCCAGTGCAGCCTTCACATTTGCTCAGTGAGGAAGAAGAAATGTTTGATTTGACATTAATCATTCAGTCTCAAATACAGATGGTAATCAATGAAATATTTACTGAGCATCTAATACTCTGTATTATGATCTATGTTAGGAGCTAAAGAGAAATCCCAAAGAAGTATAGTATGTGATCCCTGACTTGAAGGCAATTATAATTTAGTTAAGAAGACATACACTTCCATAATGCCTTCAAGTCATTCTACAAAACTCCTAATAAAATTATAAATAGTTATTAGACCAATTTTTGAAATAACTATTACTCTGAAAAGTGAAAGTCGCTCAGTCATGTCCAGCTCCAAGCCAGAATACTGGAGTAGGTAGCCCCTCTCATCTCTAGGGAATCTTCCCAATCCAGAGATCAAACCTAAGTCTCCCACTCTGCAGGCGGATTCTTTACCAGCTGAGCCACAAGGAAAGCCCCAGAATACCTGAGTGGGTAGCCTATCCCTTCTCCAGCAGATCTTCCCAACCCAGGAATGGAACCAGGGTCTCCTACATTGCAGATGGAGTCTTTACCAACTGAGCTATCAGGGAAGCCCATCTGCTACACTATGATGCGCTAAACCCCATCAGTTCAAGGACAATTACTGCCTGATCCAATGCCAATGCTTATTTCCAGTGCCTAGTGCATAGTATTTGCACAACAAATATATCTTAAACAGATGAATATGATGGACATTTTCAGTTCAGTTGCTCAGTCATGTCCGATTCTTTGTGACCCCATGGACCATAGCACACCAGGCCTCCCTGTCCATCACCAACTCCCAGAGTTTACCCAAACTCATGCCCATTGAGCCAGTGATGCCATCCAACCATCTCATCCTCTGTTGGCCCCTTCTCCTCCTGCCCTCAATCTTTCCCAGCATCAGGGTCTTTTCCAGTGAGTCAGTTCTTCGCATCAGGTGGCCAAAGTATTGGAGTTTCAGCTTCAACATCAGTCCTTCCAATGAACACTCAGGACCAATCTCCTTTAGGATAGATTGGCTGGATCTCCTTGCAGACCAAGGGACCCTCAAGAGTCTTCTCCAACACCACAGTTCAAAAGCATCAATTCTTCAGCACTCAGCTTTCTTTATAATCCAACTCTCACATCCATACATGACTACTTTTAAATGAGTTTTATCTGAATTGTGCTTTGTGTAAATATTCACAAAGAAGGGACACAGCTCAAAGGGCTCTATGTGGGGAAAAGGTTATTACTATCTTTAACATCATCTATAAAGATTAAGAAAATGAAGATCATGGCATCTGGTCCCATCACTTCATGACAAATAGATGGGGAAACAGTGGAAACAGTGTCAGACTTTATTTTGGGGGCTCCAAAATCACTGCAGATGGCAATTGCAGCCATGAAATTAAAAGACGCTTACTCCTTGGAAGAAAAGTTATGACCAACCTAGAGAGCATATTCAAAAGCAGAGACATTATCTTGCCAACAAAGGTCTGTCTAGTCAAGGCTATGGTTTTTCCAGTGGTCATGTATGGATGTGAGAGTTGGACTGTGAAGAAGGCTGAACGCCGAAGAATTGATGCTTTTGAACTGTGGTGTTGGAGAAGACTCTTGAGAGTCTCTTGGACTGCAAGGAGATCCAACCAGTCCATTCTGAAGGAGATCAGCCCTGGGATTTCTTTGGAAGGAATGATGCTAAAACTGAAACTCCAGCACTTTGGCCACCTCATGCGAAGAGTTGACTCATTGGAAAAGACTCTAATGCTGGGAGGGATTGGGGGCAGGAGGAGAAGGGGATAACAGAGGATGAGATGGCTGGATGGCATCACTGACTCGATGGACATGAGTCTGAGTGAACTCCGGGAGATGGTGATGGACAGGGAGACCTGGTGTGCTGTGCGATTCGTGGGGTCGCAAAGAATTAGACACAACTGAGCAACTGAATTGAACTAAACTGATAAAGATTAAGACAAAACCAAATACACTCCCATATAGGAGCTTAGGGCTTCCCTGATGGCTCAGTCGGGGGGGTGGGGGGGAGGGAGAATCCACCTGCAATGTAGGAGATACTGGTTCAATACACCAGTTGGATCCCTGGGTCTGGAAGATCCCTGAGAGGAGAAACTGGCAACCCATTCCAGTATTCTTGCCTGGGAAATCCCATGGACAGAGGAGCCTGACAGACTAAAGTCCAAGGGTCCCAAGAGTCGGACCCAACTCAGCAACTAAACCACCATCAGCACCATGCTGTGCTGTGTCTCTCAGGTGTGTCCAACTCTTTGCAATCCTATGGACACTAGTAGCCTGCCAGGGTCCTCTCCATAGGGATTCTCCAGGCAAGAACGCTGGAGTGGGTTGCCATGCACTCCTCCAGGGGGTCTTCCCAACCCGGGGATTGGATGCAAGTCTCCCACATTGCAGGCAGATTCTCTACCATCTGAGCCACCAAGGAAGTCCAAGAACACTGGAGCGGGTAGCCATTCCTGTCCCAGGAATCTTCCCAACCCAGGAATCGAACCAGGGTCTCCTGCATTGCAGGCAGATTCTTTACCAGCTGAGCTACCAGGGAAGCCCATACATTAAAATTTTACTTAAAACGTCTCCTTGATTTGTTAATTAAAATATTACACTGCAGCTCCAGAGCCCTACCCGTCAGGCCCTACTGCCCACTAACTCTCTCCTCTGGTCTGCTAAGCTTCCTTATACCATTTTGCTGAAAGTGGGAATACAGTCCCATTCTTGACTCCCCTACAACATAAAAAAACCATGCTGTAAAGTATAACAAATCTATAGTGAATCTGGAGACAGCATGAGTATGATGCAGAGAAACCTACACTGTTGGTAGAGGCAACCACTTTGGAAGTCTGCTGAGCACTTTTCTGGTGATGCCTAACAGTCTGTAGGGACCTGCACAAGCTTCTTGTCCCATGTTCTGATATTTTTACAGATCCCTGAAATCTATTAAGAGATCATCCAAACACTGCCACCACGCTCAGACTTTAAATTGTTCAAAGCCTGCACATCTTCTCCTGAGTCATGATCTGATCAGTGACTTGAAGCATTAATCCTCTAGCTACATGCCTAAAAGGTCACTGTTCTTTTTTTTTTCTTCATTCAGTAAATATATTTTCATCATTCCTTTTTCTGATATCGCTGGTAGATAGTTCTATCCAATCGATAGTTCTCACCTTTGTTTTCTTTGCCCTTTCTTCTCTGAATTATACCTACTCTGCATTCAGACATGAATTTTATTTTCTCACTTTTTAAAAAATTAGCATACCTTCATTTATGCTTTTATTTCCAGTGTAAATGCATATCCCTGCTTATGTACAAGCTCTGTTATTCTCACGGCTTTTGTTCTTTTGGATCATGATGGAATTCATAATTTTCATAAAACCTGGCAAATTAGGGGGTCTTTGAATGAGGATGCAAGTACCCTGAGTCATACAAAAATGTTCCAAGGGTAAGCAAACATGGATAACTTTAAAGCAATGTCTTTTCAGATCCTCAGCTTCATTCTGAGAGTATAACCTAAGTAAAGACATCTTGTTGGACCTTTTCTTTCATAACTATATACGTGAAAATCCATATTCATTTTTCACTTGGGCACCATGATTTCTGACAGCTATCATCTATCCATCCCTTCTATGTTTGCTTATTTCTAATCACATACCCAGTAGATTTAATGAGAATAACGCCATCATTAATATAGGTTTTGGTATACCTGGTATTTTCCACTCTTTTGCCTATTGAATTTCACTGAACCCCATCTCATTTCCCTAATCAGTAATATTCAGATGTAGATAACAAGCTAATTTCATCATGAACGCAATTTCATTACGAGCCCTTTTTCCGAGGTTCCAGTTGAAGATGACGTCATAAGAGAATTCTGAATTCAGCTCCAGCCACAAACACAATGGAATCTACAGCTACAAATGGAAGAACTGCCTCCAGGGAATGGAGTGGAGTAGGTTGGGCTGGGGTGGGGTGGGTTGGCGGGAGGGGAGGGGAGTAAAACCTGTCTAAGCAACTCCTATTCCACCAAGCAAGAGAAGGTTCACATCAAAGCTGTAGGAGAAGCAGGCCACGTCTCACCACAAACCCCACCCACGCAGCACAGCGCCCCCACAACCGGGAGGGAACCCGAAACTGGAGCTTCTCTCTGAGGAAGGAAGGGGTTTTTAAACCCCACATGGGGCACCTTCAACCTTTAGTTCATACACCTGAGGGACAATCCCCTGAAAACCCAGCTTAGGAAACCCACGGGACTCCTGCCGGACTCACCTGCACCCACGGATTCTAGCTTCAAAGCCGCCAGCTGATGAAGCAGCTGCTCCCTGACTTTGGCTGGGAGAAGCTCACTTGCTTGTCTTGGAGCTTCCTCCGAGGGGAATGATTTCCTCTGAGGGGAAATGATTTGACACTCATTTGAGGGCCTCCTGGGCAGCATCCAGAAACACTGGAGGGTGCCATGTTCAGCTCTCCTTCAGCGCTTCGAGTGCCCGTCTCCCGAGAAGCCAGGCCACGCGTATTTGCAGCTCCCGTTCAAATCCGGGGGCCCTGGCTTTTGCAACCACCGCCCAGGACATGCCTCTAGATTGCCTGGTGCTGGTGCTCAGCAGAGCTTCTACTAAGGAGTCCCACAGACCTGTATACATCTGCGCGAGCCTTTTTGAATCAAGTTTATGTTTACGTTTATAAATATGGTGGTATAACTACTAAAAATTTGCAAAATATGAACTTTGTGTCATAATAAAATTAAATCTTTTGGAGTAAAATGTTTATCTCTTAGAGACATAGAAAACATGTTAATTTCAAATTTCAATTCATATACTTAATTTTGGGGAGGTATGTGTAATCAATATAACATATCCAAGCATAAAAATTTCATTAGATTAAAAATTTGTGGAGAGTTGAATGGAAATGAGTTCAAGAAGAAAAGGAATGATACATATAAATTTTCTGATTATTAAAGTAATCTGGTTTACATATTTAAACGAGGCAGTGTGGCTATTGAATTGCTATTGTTTTAAGATGCCACTGGAAATTTTTTTTAATTATCTGACAATTTGCTGTAATGCTAATACTTATAATTGACCAGAAATTACATTATTTTCAACAACTTAGAGTACAATTATTTTAGCCATTAACCTAATGTGGAAAAGATACATAGATTTTTTTCTGTATTACTTTAACTGATGGACAAACCTAAAGCTCAAGATCTGCTATGGTAGGCCATGGAGTACATTCTCCACCATGCATGTTGGTGCAAATTTAGCTGACATGATTTTGCTCTGAGGGTTTGGTTTGTTTTTAAATTCCTCAGTTGGGGCCCTTCTATGACTGACGTTAGATTTCCCAGAAATCTAGTCCAGGTACCTGTGCTGAGAAAACACATGTAGGAGTGAATACTGTAGGTGTTGATCCAAGAGAAGAAATATAAAACCAAATAAAGGAGAGTTTATGGAAAAGGGGAACCAATTCCAATATACTGCCAGGATGCTTTCTTGATGCTTAAACATTATGGGTCCTTTGTAAATCAGGTAGACATGCCAGAACTTCCTTAACACAGTAATAAGAGAGTGGTCAGAAAAGTCAGGGAGGCTGGAATATTAGAGCAGACTTCTTATGTAAGAACCCAATCCTCATCTATGTTCCCTAGGAGGATCCAGTGGATACCCCCTTCATTAGAGCAATAGAAAGCTGGGCAGGGCATGAGGAGGCTCTTTAAGAAATTCAGTGAAGGATGTCCTCTGAAATACACTATTTATAGTAGAAGGTGTTGCCACACAGCTCTGCTCGCTAGAGCCAAAAGGTATGATTCCAGAATAGCAGGGATCGGGTGTTACCTTTTAATTGCTAAAAGCACAAGGTAGTTACCAACTCATAAGGTCAGAAGTACATAGCGGTCGTTTGTTGATCTAGCTAGATAGAATGATAAAAATAATATGCTCAGGATCAGATCCAGAAGGCACCAGTAAATTATATGAAAAGGTAGCACAGATTCCCACATCACATACATTTGTTGTTTCAACACCAATCCCTCAGTTTATTTGTAAGGTCTCATGGATGGGAGGGGGGGCTGACCCCTTTCAACCTACTGATAGAGGGAGCAAAGCAGTCCTGGTGCAGAGCTGAGTCAGTGCAATGTTGGTGCTTACAAAAAGGAACTTCCCTTGTACCATAGTCTCACTCAGCAGTGGTCCTACTGGACAGAGATGAAAGGAAATCTTCCCAGTAGGCACAACAGCCAGCAATCTGCTTGGTCATTCATTTTGTGTGGCGTTCTTCCCTGGCAGTCCAGTGGTTAAAACTCCATGGTTCCATTTCAAGAGACACAGTTTCTATCCCTGGTTGGGGAACTAAGATTCCCACATGCTGCATGATGCAGCCAAAATAATTGTTTTTAATGTATTTGGTGTGTAAATGAAGTGGTCCAAAGATACACATGGATTCCTATGCAGGTGAATGGCTTAGATGATTATTAGTGGTCTGGAAGGAATCATATTGGAAGATTGGGAACAACAACAAAAAAACTGAAGAAGAGGTGTGTGGATGACCCCTGAAGATGGCCAAGACATGCGTATTTTTTGTTTCATGGTAATACCCACCACTGCCCATTGCTTCCACTGCCGCCAGAGTAAGTCCTCCCAGTGGTAAACCTGACCTTGTCACTCTCTTGCTTAAAATTCTTCAGTGGCTCCTTACCTGTAGAATGACACTGCTGCTGCTGCTAAGTCACTTCAGTCGTGTCCAACTCTGTGCGACCCCATAGATGGCAGCCCACCAGGCTCCCCGTCCCTGCGATTCTCCAGGCAAGAACACTGGAGTGGGCTGCCATTTCCTTCTCCAATGCATGAAAGTGAAAAGCAAAAGTGAAGTCACTGAGTCGTGTCCAACTCTCAGCGACCCCATGGACTGCAGCCCACCAGGCTCCTCCGTCCATGAGAGTTTCCAGGCAACAGTACTGGAGTGGGGTACCATTGCCTTCTCCGTAGAATGACACGAAGGTT
This sequence comes from Nanger dama, assembly GCA_917880005.1. Classification (NCBI taxonomy): domain Eukaryota; kingdom Metazoa; phylum Chordata; class Mammalia; order Artiodactyla; family Bovidae; genus Nanger; species Nanger dama. The sequence goes on from CAKJTW010000040.1 coordinate 5,561,937, forward strand.
CCTTATTCTCCAGGGAAAGGCTTTCCAGGACCCAACCCTTGCTCATCTTTCTAATCCGCTCTCTTCTACTCCTTGGAAATTCTTGCCTGACTCCTTTACCATCCTCACCTCCTGTACTGGCCCTGCGGTCCTCCTGGCTAGAATGACCTCTTCCCTTTTGTACACTGCCCCTCACATTTATTCATCTACCTGAATAAATGTTATTTTCCCATCACACTTCAGATTGCTGCAGTCCCACTCCAGGAGGCTTCAACCAGCTTTTTCTTCCCAAATCATACCCCATACTGCCCTACACTTATCTCCCTGTTGTACTAACCAGTTGCTATTTTAAGTATCAGTTCATCCACCGGTTTGCTTCTAAAGGCAAGAATCTTGTCATCTGTATTTCTTTATCCCCAGTGCACGGCTTGTTACCTGAATCACAATAGACAATATATTTTGGAGTAACTATATTGAAAAAGGAAAGAATATATAAGATACTTTACTCAGTAAGTGTGTTCCTAAAAATTTAAACAGAATGGCTTTGGGAAAAGCCAGATCCTACATATTTGAATTTCTGTGTTAGGGTAGACAGATCACTCCTATAATCATGTCTGACTTCCTATCCATGCAGTACTCAAACATCTGCTATCTAGTGATTAAACTGCTCTGACGCAAGCATCGTCCTGGACTGAGGCCCGCCACTCGAAGGTGCCCTAGTTACTCACAGCTCTTCGAGTCAGTGGGGAACCATTCTCACGGATGACCCATGGCACCACTGGTCCCAGCTTACTGGGTTCTAGTTTTCCATGACTCTAGTGTTCGGTTTCCATTGCTGTCTACTTTTTCATGTCTGCTCGATAGTCTAGTTCTACCAAAGCCTTTGTCTTCCACGCTTTACCTTCTGGAAACTAGTCGTCCCTGAGCCCTGCTACCTTCCAGCTCTACCTGGATTAATTTTGTGACCTTTGAATCTTCATGACTCACCTGCCCCAGATCTTGGGTTTGGTTTGGACCAAAATACACGTATGCTGTCTTTCCTGCCTGCTTCCTTGACATCAGTTCTGATCCTTCCTGCAGATTCATTACATTTTTGGCCTGGATTTTTTTTTTTTTTTTGCGATTTACAATCCTGACCTGCCCCTGGCCATTCACCCTCTCTGAGTACCAGAATGGTATATCCCCAAATTATTAAGTTTATGTGTAAATCCCTATTTTATTAAATTGAGCTAGCTTAAAGTGAATTATAATTGTGATACAGAGCAGAACAAAGCTTAGGAACGAATTCAGAGGTAATGACTCTCTTTGAACAAATGCAACATTCAAAACTTTGAATGAGATGATTTCGAGGAGTAGTTGACAAATTTAAGTCTGGACCACCTTTTACAGACCTCTGAGTGTGAGCAAGTTTTCTACATCATGAGCCTGAGAGTTTGCTTGGGGATGGCCAACAAACAAGCTGTTATGATATCAGAAAGTGTCCATTAACATGACAGCAGCTTCTTAGTTCATCTGACTCTGTCTAGCTACCTGCCTTAAATTACTTCACTACCAACATGGACTTAGCCTTTCCAAATTTTCTCAAACATTTTTGTTTCCCTCCATATCTGTGGAATATTAATAGGAAAAGGAAGTTGAAACTCTGTCCCAGATAAGACTTGAGACTTGAGTATTATTTATGTAGTTATGTTAGTAATGTTTCCATTATGTTCATCATCAATTTGTTGGTATTTCCCTAACTCATCTGCATCCTTCCTTCAAGTAATAAAAACAACTTCAAAGATGAGCAAGGCTTCCTTATTGTGCAGGATGATATTAGGTACATCGTGGATGACTGAGACTGCCCTTGCTTTTATGGAGATCTTGGAATTTGGCTATCTGCTCCAAGATCTCCTTCCTTGTTCTTTTTTCAAATTCCCTTGAAAACTATGCTTGGGATTAATATGGAAGTCCATGCTGTCTTCTCATCTCACCCAGTTATTTATAAATCACCACAGAAAAATGGTTAACCAGGTCATCTGTCTATCTTTGGCTATCTTTTTAAAGAAACATTTTCCCCTTCATTTCCTGTTATTATTCAGTTGTTTTAAAGTCTACCAAGTCACTGAATTGTTTGATCTGCAGCTTTTCATGGAAGAGAATCATGTTTTGCTGAGTCAAGTGCAGCATGCTGCTTTCTGTATGCTGAAAATGTGGTATTGATTTTTTAAAATCATATTTGATCTGGGGTATATATTACTGCTGAATTACTATGTCTTTTGAATCAAATACTTCACAAATGGATTCAAGATGGTCCTTTATGGATTAAAATACTTCTGAACAGTACATTATCTATAACAACAAAATAAATCACTGGCATGTGAAGAAAATATTGATTATATCTTACTCTTCCCTTTAATTTGAACTTTACATCTAGTATTTCATTTTTTATGTAACAAGATGGCATTATATCCACATTGATTACAGCCTCAGAAACTTTCTGAGTTCACATTTCAACAGAGTAAGTATTCTTTGTTTCAATTAAAATTAAGCTGAAAACAAAAGCTAAAATGGCATTTTTAAAATAATTTGATGTCAACAGCTTATCAGTGACTTTTTCATGAACTCAGAACAATCCCATTAGAAAATTATCTATCTCATGAGCTGCCACAAATAGCTGAGAAGCTAGATTTTAGGCTGGGTGCAACCAAAGAGTCAGGAATTTGAAAATATCCATAAAACATTTCTCAGCCTATGGAAAAACATGCTTATTTAACTCACATTCTCCCACTTAGACCATATGAACGGACTCTTTTTCATATTGTGATTGTAGTCAAGGGTATTGGAAACAACATCACAGTTATCCTTAACACAGTCATCACCATCACCACCTGTGGGCATAACAAGGTTGAAACCAGGTATTTTTAAGGGGTTCATCCTAAAGAAAGAGGGTATAATTGTCCAACATAGTTTCAAAATGAAAAGGAAAATCCTGGCCATGTATCAAGGATTATGTTAGTTATCAGGTGTCTAATATAAAAATATTAAGAACTAAGTGAAGGGAATACAGCTGACATAAGATCCTATTTCATGACTTTTGAACTACTATGTTTTTCATGTCTATTATCATCAACAATAACAGGATATAAAGGCTGCTGGGGGGATAGATTAATATTTTAGGAGAACAAAAGAAAATGACATTAATGGTTTAAAAACATTACCAAAGAAGAAAAATGAGAGAGAAAATACAAAAGGATTGTACTTAAGGTTAAACCCTTATCATATCATATGAAGTGCTAGATAAGTTAGGTTAAGTTATACACTGTTCGAAACACACGTTTGTAATGTTGACACTATCCATCCTATGTTGCAGAAGAACAACTGGGCTCAGCAAGTTTAAGCAATATGCCCAAGATCACGCGGCCGAAAGAAATGAGGCCAAATTGAATACCATGCTCACTTAATGCAAAGATTGTTTGTTCCAGTACAGATGTCAGTGGTTCTCAAACTTCAGCTCATGTTCCTATCACCTAGGAATCTCTGAAAACGTATTTCTGCCTGGGCTCCACTCAGGCTCAGTTGAATATGAATCTCTAAAGGAGCCAAACATCAGCACTTTTCAGAAGCTCCCCACATAATTACACGTGTGTAGCCAAGATTGAAAATACTGTACTAGTAGAAGGCCACTTAAAGACTGAAAATTAATAGGCAGTGAAAAGGCCACCTGTCCAGGAACAAAGCAAGCAATATTTATCAAGACCTTATTGACAGAGTTCCTGTAAGTGGCCAAAACAAATATTTTGGGGCAGAAGCATATCAGCAGATGATTCCTTTCAGCATGTTTACAGCTAATTCATAGCCCAAAAAGGAAGTTGAAAAACAAAGATAAGAGGATATAATTTCCTGATAAAAACTTACAACTACATAGATATTTCCTGTAGGAAATGTCTAAGTTAATTGAAGGCATAAGAATTCACTTGAAAGGCCACTGCAGGAAAATAAACAGAGCTTAAAACTTGTCCTTTCCCTTTGCAACAAGGCCCTTTGCTTTCGAAGATTCAGTATCTAAAGCTTTAAGACATGTGGAGAATACCATCAAGAGAGAGGTCAAGATGGAGTCCTAGAGAAAGCATATAGATCTTACGTCACGACTGGGAATGGGAGACATCACTTAGAGAGGACAGAGATTAAAAAGGAAAGGTGCTTAGGACTGAACTTCAAGGACCTCAAGAGACACAAGAAAGAGTGGCAAAAGGTAAGAGGAAAACAGGAGAATGTAGGGACTTGAGGCTAAGAGAGGTGAAGGTTTCTAAAATTGAAGAGTATTCATGTGATCAATTGCTGCTGAGAAATCAGGGAAGATAAAGACAGAGGAATGTCCATTGCATTTGGCAATATAGATATCACCAGTGACTACAGATATTTTTTATTGACAGCTTTATACAAAGTGTACAGTTATACTTCATTCATGCTCTGCCAAGACATTAAAATTCCTATTGTGTCTGATGGCCAAGAAAGTTGGAAATACATAAGTTTTACAACCTGCAATTTTAAAATTCTTTTAGCAACAGCTAAACCTCCATTCTTTAGTGAGAGGGAAGCATGAGTTAGAAAAGCTGAGCTATAAAAGAGAAAAATACATATTAAGCCTTAAATTTTTTTCTTCCTCTTTTATTGAGATATAACTGACATACAGAACTGTATAAGTCTAATGTGAACAGCATGATTTGATTTACGTATTTAATGAAATTATGACCATAAGTTTAGCGAAAATCCACCATCATCTCATACAGATGGATTAAACAGAAAAATTAAACATATTTAAAAAGAAAAATGAAAGATGATGCTGTGAAAGTGATGAACTCAATACACCAGCAAATTTGGAAAACTCAGCAGTAGCCACAGGACTGGAAAAGGTCAGTTTTCATTCCAATCCCAAAGAAAGGCAATGCCAAAGAATGCTCAAACTACTGCACGATTGCACTCATCTCACATGCTAGTAAAGTAATACTCAAAATTCTCCAAGCCAGGCTTCAGCAATATGTGAACCGTGAACTTCCAAGTGTTCAAGCTGGTTTTAGGAAAGGTAGAAGAACCAGAGATCAAACTGCCAACATCTGCTGGATCATGGAAAAAGCAAGAGAGTTCCAGAAAAACATTTATTTCTGCTTTATTGACTATGCCAAAGCCTTTGACTGTGTGGATCACAAGAAACTGTGGACAATTCTGAAAGAGATGGGAATACCAGACCACCTGACCTGTGAAACCTATATGCAGGTCAGGAAGCAACAGTTAGAACTGGACATGGAATAACAGACTGGTTCCAAATAGGAAAAGTAGTACGTCAAGGCTGTATATTGTTGCCCTGCTTATTTAACTTCTATGCATGGTACATCATGAGAAACACTGGGCTGGAAAAAGCACAAGCTGGAATCAAGATTGCTGGGAGAAATATCAATAACCTCAGAGATGCAGATGACACTACTCTTATGACAGAAAGTGAAGAAGAACTCAAAAGCCTCTTGATGAAAGTGAAAGAGGAGAGTGAAAAAGTTGGCTTAAAACCCAACATTCAGAAAACTAAGATCATGACATCTGGTCCCATCATTCATAGGAAATAGATGGGGAAGCAGTGGAAACAGTGTGAGAATTTGTTTTGGGGGCTCCAAAATCATGACAGATGGTGAGTGCAGCCATGAAAGTAAAAGACACTTACTCCTTGGAAGGAAAGTTATGACCAACCTAGACAGCATATTGAAAAGTAGAGACATTACTCTGCTGACTAATGTCCATCTAGTCAAGGCTATGGTTTTTCCTGTGGTCATGTATGGATGCGAGAGTTGGACTGTGAAGAAGGCTGAGTGCCAAAGAATTGATGCTTTGAACTGTGGTGTTGGAGAAGACTCTTGAGAGTCTCTTGGACTGCAAGGAGATCCAACCAGTCCATTCTAAAGGAGATCAGTCCTGGGTGTTCATTGGAAGGACTGATGTTGAAGCTGAAACTCCAGTACTTTGGCCATCTCATGCGAAGAGTCGACTCATTTGAAAAGACCCTGATGCTAGGAGGGATTGGGGGCAGGAGGAGAAGAGGATGACCAAGGATGAGATGGCTGTATGGCATCACCAACTCTATGGACATGAGTTAGAGTGAACTCTGAGAGTTGGTGATAGACAGGGAGGCCTGGCGTGCTGCAATTCATGGAGTCGCAAAGAGTCAGACACGACTGAGAGACTGAACTGAACTGAAAAGAAAAAAATTAAATAGAAAAAAAAAATTATTTTCTTGTGATGAGAACTCTTAGGATTTACTCTCTTAATAACTTTGACATATAACATACAGCAATGTTCATTATATTTATCATGTTGTACATTGCACCCTTAGTAACTGTTAATATTTATCTTATAACAGAAAGTTTGTTCCTTTTGACTACCTTCATCCAACTTCCCCTCTCTCCACCTCTCACCTCTGGCAACCATAAGTCTGATCTCTTTCTATGAATTGGTTTTATTTAACCTTAAAATTCATCTTACCTATTTTGAAAAATAAATCAGTACTAAACTTCCAATCACCTCTCTTGACTCATAAAAATTTATATAAAGTATGTCTTAAAATTTTTATTTCTTTACATCAAATATCTGTAGATGACAAGATGCTTCTCAGAATAGTGGTTGAAGGTATATTTAGAAAAGTGTGGAGCTTAGACATTTATTTTAAAAGTGAAGAGAGTCATACAGTATGATTTCAGTTATATGACACTCTGGATAGTAAACAGTAAAAACATCACTGCTTGCCATGGTTTTCAGAGGAAGATGGGGAGGATTGAGTAGGTGATATAAATGGGATTTGTCAGGCAATGAAACAACTCTGTATGATACTGGACTAGTAGATACATGACATTATGCATTAATCAAAACTCACAAAACTTTATAGAGCAAAAAGTAAACCTCAATGTATACAAAATACTTTTTAATCATTTATTTATAAGATCTGAGCATTTCTAGAAGGAATGAAGCCATGATAAGAGAATCTACCTGTGTTACAAATACATAAAAAGTCTTCAATGAAGAGTAGTCAAGGAGGAAAGGTACCAACCTAAGTAAATTTAGAAACAATTAGAGTCTACAAAACTAAAGGCAAAAGAAAGTGCTTATAAGCACTGTACTAAAGTTAATTAAGTTATATCCCATAGGAGAACAAAGTACAGTGATAAAACTATTCCCCATTAGATGCTGCTGCTCTCTATCTGTACTCTAACTGAACAATAAATAAATGGATACCAGAGAGTGGCAATGAGGTTTCCCAATGTTGCTATGGGAAGTTATGGAAGAACAAGTGGAAGAGGCTGGATGGCCCCGTTAGTAATTGCTTATAACTGGAGATATCAGTATGAACTCATGTTTAGCTCAATAATAGATATATGCAGTTTAATATAGAGAAATATTTACAGATGTTATAAATGTATATATATGTGCACATACATTTCCTTACTCTATCAGCAGAGAAGACCTAGAAGTAACAATATCCCAGTAACAGCAAGCACACTTAGCAACCAAATCTTGGTCTCTAATACCATTCACTCATAAAAGAAACCAAAATTCCTTGGAAAAATGGCTGGTTCTAAGACTGGGGCAAAAATATATATAAAATAAGCCTGGAACATCTTATAGTGCCAGAAAGTTCAGAAGTACAAGAAAACAATACAAAACAAGCTTCACATGGATGGGGGTAAGTCAAAAGGAAACAGGAACCAAGGGAAAGAGTTCCCAATGACCAAATGCTAGAACAATTTGAGCAACAAAGTAAGTAAAATAGCATTCATTTAGAACACAAAGTATAAAATATATGCCCATGCTGACACAAATGAACAACTGAATAAAATAAACAAGTAGAGGGAACTGCCCCCTCTCACAGTTCAGACACCAGCCCAAGTTGTCATCTGTGCTTCTGACTGAATGGCTGAAAGTCAAAATTTCCCAAGAGTCTCTCCTCAGGTTTGATGCACAGAAACATTTTACTTTCTAGATTACTGGCTTATTATATAAAGTTGAGAAACAGCTACACAGAATAGATGCACTGGGAGAGGTATGGAGAGAGGGCTTGGAACTTTCACGCCCTCTCCCGTGAGGCCCTCTCCCCATGAGGCCCTCTCCCCAAACCTCCAGGGGTTCACCAACCTAGAACACACCAAACTCCATCCCCGTAGGTTTTAAGTAGGCCTCATTACCTAGGCACAGTTGATCAAATCACTAGCATTACTGAAGGATTCAAACTTTAGGCCCTGTCCCCTTCACAGAGGTTGGAGGGGGTGGGGGTATGAGGGAGGCAGTCAAAGTATCAACCCTGATTGATTCTCCCAGTCCCCAGCCCTCATCCTTAGATTTCCAAAACTCATCTCATTAATATAACTAAAGACACTTTGGGTGTCTTAGATGGTAAAGAATCTGCCTGCAATGCGGGAGACCCAGGTTTGATCCCTGGGTCTGGAAGATCCCCTGGAGAAGGAAATGGCACCCCACTCCAGTACTCTTGCTTGAAGAATCCCATGGACAGAGGAGCCTGGTGGGCTACGTTGCAAAGAGTCGGACACGACTGAGCAACTTCACTTTCACTTTTCACTTTCGTGCATTGGAGAAGGAAATGGCAACCCACTCCAGTGTTCTTGCCTGGAGAATCCCAGGGATGGGGGAGCCTGGTGGGCTGCCGTCTATGGGGTCACAAAAGTAGGGCACAACTGAGCAACTGAGCACAGCACAGCACAAACACACTCAACACACAGGAAATTCCCAGGACTGGGGGAGCTATGAGCCAGGAACTGCAAAGATCAAACATAGATGAAAATATATTTTGGCCACCTGAATGATCAAATATGTGTTTCTTATAGATCACAATATTACAGTGTGTCACCTCGAAATTCATATGTGGAACCCCCATCTCCAAAGGTGACAGTATTAGGAGATGAGACCTTTGGGAGATGCTGTTTCCAGAAAACTTTGAAACCCCTTCTACCGTAGAATGATATAAGTCTGTGACCTGGAAGAAAGCCCTCACTCTACCTTGCTGGCACTCTGATCTCAGGTTTCTGATTTCAAGTGTCTATTGTTCATAAGCTACCAAGTCTATGGTAATTGGTTACAGCAGCCCAAATGGACTGCTGTAAATATTTCACAATTGTTCTCTTATTTGATGATCCTCACACATCTGAGAAAAATAGAAAAAAAAAAACACATTCTAGATTTGTATTTATTGGAAAACATGATAATAAAATGCACAACATATCTTTTTAACCAAAATGCACATGAAATGAGTAAAGCAAAGAAAAAGACACCATGTGACCGAGCAGTTATATTTCCTCATGTGTGTGAGGCAACTCAGATGAATTTCTCCCTGGTGAAATGTGCCTCTTTATGGGGAATCCTTTCATGGCCACTGGCTTCTGTCATGTCCAGCTCTTTGTGACCTTATGGACTGTAGCCTGTCACGCTTATCTGTCCATGGGATTCTCCAGGCAAGAATACTGGAGTGGGTTACCAGGCCATCCTCCAAGGGATCTTCCCAACCCAAGAAGCGAACCTGTGTCTCCTGTATCTCCTGCCTAGCACTGGGGAAGTCCATGGGGAATCCTAACTATTTAGCCTTGTCCAGGCCTATCCATTTCTATGTAGCCACTGATAGGTAACAGTAATACACTGGATCTTGCTTCTTAAGTGACTGTGATGTAGCTTGCCAAGTCTGTAAATAGAAATCCAAATATGTTTTGTTTAATTATTTATGTCTTATACACTGGTATATAGATTATATTTTTTAAGTTAAAATTTTGAATTGTGAAATTTGACTAAGTTTTAATGTATTCTGTGGTATCTGACCATTAGTGATCAGCTATCTGGAAGATTTAATAATAAAAATTCCAAAATCCAAGGACTCATTGACAGGTAAAGAAGTTTAAATTCGAGACAGTTCTCACTGGGGAAAATACTACATGAAGCTTCTTCACAGTTAACAAATTTTACATATGTCAGCAAAGAACCTGAAATTGGCCACCATGCCCAGGACGCGCTTTGTCTGACTCCTGGATTAAGGCAGTGGATCAGGCTTATAAGCAGATGGGGGTTTGGTTCACCACAGCCTGGTTACTGCAGGCCTCCTCTGTAGGTCACCCTCTCTCAGTCCTGCATGGGAGGAGATAAGAACTCAAGTAAAAGTCTCAATTTTAGCCTTATACAGAAAGGCCTGCATTCCAAATCCTAAAATGCTATCTTCAGTTCAGTTCAGTTGAGTCATTCAGTCGTGTCTGACTCTTTGCGACCCCATGAACAGCAGCACGCCAGGCCTCCCTGTCCATCACCAACTTCCGGAGTTTCCCCAAACTTATGTCCATTGAGTCAGTGATGCCATCCAACCGTCTCATCCTCTGTTGTCCCCCTTCTCCTCCTGCGGGAAATCTTTTCCCAGCATCAGGCTCTTTTCAAATGAGTCAGCTCTTCACATCAAGTGGCCAAAATATTGGAGTTTCAGCTTCAACATCAGTCCTTCCAATGATATTATCTCATTTTACTGGAATTTTAATTGCCATTTGACCACAAATTCCTGAGAACTTGGTTGAATTTTACAGACTTGATTATTTTCTAATATGATATGACGTTTTTATCTAAAATTTTGAAACACACTAAACCATGACATATTATATGAGTTTCTATTTTTTCCTTTTTATTGAAGTATAGTTGATTTGCAGGGTTGTGTTAGTTTCAGGTATACAGCAAAGTGATTCAGCTACACATTTTTTTTGCATATTCTTTTTCATTTTAGATTATTAGAAAATATTGAGTATAGTTCCATGTGCTATACAGTTATTCCTTGTTCAGTTCAGTTCAGTCACTCAGTCATGTTTGACTCTTTGTGACCCCATGAACAGCAGCATGCCAGGCCTCCCTGTCCATCACCAACTCCCGGAGTCCACCCAAACTCATGTCCATTGAGTCAGTGATGCCATCCAACCGTCTCATCCTCTGTTGTCCCCTTCTCCTCCTGCCCTCAATTTTTCCCAGCATCAGGGTCTTTTCAAAAGAGTCAGCTCTTCGCATCAGGTGGCCAAAATATTGGAGTTCCAGCTTCAACATCAGTCCTTCCAATGAACACCCAGGACTGATCTCCTTTAGGATGGACTGGTTGGATCTCCTTGCAGTCCAAGGGACTCTCAAGAGTCTTCTCCAACACCACAGTTCAAAAGCATCAATTCTTCCATGCTCAGCTTTCTCTATAGTCCAACTCTCACATCCATACATGACTACTGGAAAAACCATAGCCTTGACTAGACAGACCTTTGTTGGCAAAGTAATGGCTCTGCTTTTCAATATGCTGTCTAGGTTGGTCATAACTTTCCTTCCAAGGAGTAAGCATCTTTTAATTTCATGGCTGCAGTCACCATCTGCAGTGATTTTGCAGACCCAAAAATAAAGTCAGCCACTGTTTCCACTGTTTCCCAATCTATTTGCCACGAAGTGACAGGACCAGATGCCTTGTTAGTTATCTATTTGATAAATAGTAGTGTATATACATTTAATCCCAAACTCTTAATTTATCTTTCCAACCACCTTTCTCCTTTGGTAACCAAAGTCTGTTTTCTTTGTCTGTGGGTCTGTTTGTTTTGTATATAATTTCATTTGTATCATTTTTTTAGACTCCACATTTATGCAGTGTTAGTGGTGTTGTTTAGTCACTAAGTCACATCCAACTCTTTTGCAACCCCACGGACTATTGCCCACCAGGCTCTTCTATCCATGGGATTTCCCAAGCAAGAATACTGGCTGCTGCTCCTGCTAAGTCGCTTCAGTCATGTCCGACTCTGTGCAATCCCATAGACGGCAGCCGACTAGGCTCCTACGTCCCTGGGATTCTCTAGTCAAGAATACTGGAGTGGGTTGCCATTTCCTTCTCCAGGGGATCTTCTCAACACAGGGATTGATCCCGAGTCTCCTGCATTGCAGGCAGATTCTTTACTGCTGAGCCACCAAGGAAGTCCTTCATATAAGCAATATTATATGGTAGAGGTCTTACCCTGTCTGGCTTATTTCACTTAGTATGATAATCTCTAGGTCCATTTATTTTCCTGCAAATAGCAGGAAATTTCATTTTTTGTGACTAATATTCTATTTTATAAATATACCACATCTTTATCCATTCTGTTGGTGGACCTTTAAGTTGCTTCTATATACAGACTTGAAATAGTAGACAGAGAGATTTATGGTTTAGTTTGAATATGCACAACATGGAATACATTGTCTAATGTATTTCCTCTCTCAAATTCTTTTGAAACTAAAAGAGTATATTCTGTTCTGGGTGGAAAATTACCTAGAACTAGGATCTTAGAGCAAGACTGAGCATTACAAGTCATCTTAATTTCCTTTCCCATTTTGACTGTTGGGAAAAAAATTTATCTCCATTAGAAATCTCAAATATTCAATTCAGTTCAGTCTCTCAGTTGTGTCTGACTCTTTGCAACCCCATGGACTACATCACATCAGGCTTCCCTATCCATCACCAACTCCCGGAGCTTGTTCAAACTCATGTCCATCGAGTGACTGATGCCACTGAACCATCTCATCCTCTGTCATCCCCTTCTCCTGCCTTAAATCTTTCCCAGCATCAGCATCTTTTCCATATCAGTGTATGGAAATACAGTGTTGCAAATACCTTGAAATATTATTTTTGCTCATCACTACTAGAAATTATGTAGTTATCAAATCTGTGTATTAGATTTTGATTCAATGCAATGATAAAGCACATACCATAAATTTTTGAAAATTTGGCAAATGTTTTCCAATATTGTCAATTTTCTTTGAAGTTTCAAGTGTTTAATTCTATGCATTAAAAATGTTGTTCTGAAAAAATATTTATTTTTCTGCAAAGGAACCACAGACTTCACAAAACTGCCTGAAACTTCACGGCACCAATAAGATTGAGAACCCCTACATAAAGACATATAATTAGAAATATTTTAATATGTGATGACATACAAGTTGGTTTTGTTTATTGCGTTCTGACTGAACTGACATCAGTCAGTCAGTTCAGTTGCTCAGTCGTGTCCGACTTTTTGCGAACCCATGAATTGCAGCACATCAGGCCTCCTTGTCCATTACAAACTCCCAGAGTTCACTCAAACTCATGTCCATCGAGTCTGTGATGCCATCCAGCCATTTCATCATCTGTTGTCCCCTTTTCCTCTTGCTCCTAATCCCTCCCAGCATCAGAGTCTTTTCCAATGAGTCAGCTCTTTGCATGAGGTGGCCAAAGTGTTGGAGTTTCAGTTTCAGCATCATTCCTTCCAAAGAACACCCAGGACTGATCTCCTTTAGAATGGACTGGTTGGATCTCTTTGTAGTCCATGGGACTCTCAAGAGTCTTCTCCAACACCAAAGTTCAAAAGCATCAGTTCTTCCATCAGTTCTTCTTCACAGTCCAACTCTCACATCCATACATGACCACAGGAAAAACCATAGCCTTGACTAGATGGACCTTTGTTGGCAAAGTAATGGCTCTGCTTTTGAATATACTATCTAGGTTTGTCATAACTTTCCTTCCAAGGAGTAAGTGTCTTTTACTTTCATGGCTGCACTCACCATCTGCCATGATTTTGGAGCCCCCAAAAATAAATTCTCACACTGTTTCTACTGTTTCCCCATCTGTTTCCCATGAGTGATGGGACCAGATGCCATGATCTTCGTTTTCTGAATGTTAAGCTTTAAGCCAACTTTTTCACTCTCCTCATTCACTTTCAAGAGGCTTTTGAGTTCTTCTTCACTTTCTTCCGTAAGGGTGGTGTCATCTTCATATCTGAGGTTATTGATATTTCTCCTGGCAATCTTGATTCCAGCTTGTGCTTCTTCCAGCCCTGTGCTTCTTCCAGCCCTGTGCTTCTCATGATGTACTCTGCATAGAAGTTAAATAAGCAGGGCAACAATATACAGCCTTGACGTACTCCTTTTCCTATTTGGAACCAGTCTGTTGTTCCATGTCCAGTTCTAACTGTTGCTTCCTGACCTGCATATAGGTTTCTCAAGAGGCAGGTTAGGTGGTCTGGTATTCCAATCTCCTTCAGAATTTTCCACAGTTTATTGTGATCCACACAGTCAAAGACTTTGGCATAGTCAATAAAGCAGAAATAGATGTTTTTCTGGAACTCTCTTGCTTTTTCCATGAACTAGCGGATGTTGGAAATTTGATCTCTGGTTCTTCTGCTTTTTCTAAAACCAGCTTGAACATCAGGAAGTTTGCGGTTCACATATTGCTGAAGTCTGGCTTGGAGAATTTTGAGCATTACTTTACTAGCGTGTGAGATGAGTGCAGTTGTGCGGTAGTTGGAGCATTCTTTGGCATTGCCTTTCTTTGGGATTGGAATGAAAACTGACCTTTTCCAGTCCTGTGGCCACTGCTGAGTTTTCCAAATTTGCTGGCATATTGAGTGAAGCACTTTCACAACATCATCTTTCAGGATTTGAAATAGCTCAACTGGAATTCCGCCACCTCCACTAGCTTTGTTCGTAGTGATGCTTTCTAAGGCCCACTTGATTTCACGTTCCAGGATGTCTTGCTATAGGTGAGTGATCACACCATCGTGATTATCTGGGTCGTGAAGATCTTTTTTGTACAGTTTTTCTGTGTAATCTTGCCACCTCTTCTTAATATCTTCTGCTTCTGTTAGGTCCAGACCATTTCTGTTCTTTATCAAGCCCATCTTTGCATGAAATGTTCCCTTGGTATCTGTAAGTTTCTTGAAGAGATCTCTAGTATTTCCCATTTTGTTCTACTAATTAATATTGCCAATAATAATATTGCCCTCATGTTTTTAGCCACTCACCTCTTCTTAGATATTTCACCTAAGGCAGAGCAAATCTGCATTGGACTTTAATTTCAGGAGAGATTTAATGCCTATCTTCCTTCCTTCTCTACCAGACTCATGGGAATTACTGATGCCTTAATTCCTTAGGAACTTAGGGTTTTAAAATAGTCCCTTCAAATTTTTTTCATGTTATAATTAAGGATAATAATTAATACTCATGTGCTTTCTAGAGGGAGGACAATTACTAACACTTGACAGAGGTATAAACATCTAACAACAGGCTTTTTTTCCAAAATGGAAGTTTTAACAGGAGAACTACACAATCCAAAAGAAGCATCAAGCAGGAGGAAGAAGAGAACAGTATGCAGAGTGAAGTCAGAAAGAGAACACCAAATATCACATATTAACACATATATGTGGAATCTAGAAAAATAGTACTGATGAACCTATTTGCACAGCAGGAATAAGAGATGCAGACACAGAGAGCAGATGTGTGGACATGGAGCAAGGGGATAAGTTGGGAGATTGCAATTGACACATATGTGTAAAACAGCCAGTGGGAAGCTGCTGCATAGCTCAGGGAGCTCAGCTCAGTGCTCTGTGATGACCTAGATGGGTGGGATGGGAGAGGGTGGGAGGGGAGGCCCCAGGAGGAGGGGATATATGTATACAGATAGCTGATTCACTTCATTGTATAGCAGAAACAAGCACAACATTTTAAAACAACTATACTCCAATTAAAAAAATAAAACAGAGCCCCAAATTCTCCCACACAATTTTGCCTAGAGTCAGCCCTAAACTTCAATAATTCATTTAATTCTAATAATTACACTTTTCAGTTCCTCAGTTTTGCATTTACCAAACAGGAGTGATGATACAGTGCTTGCCATGTGTGTACTGACTGTGTGACAAGGACTCCTAGCCTCCTGGGTATCAGATGCTCTGCATCTACTCAAACACATGTCACGTGCCACGGTTGGTAATGGCAGAACCATCTCTTCATTCTGACAGTCTTGCCATGGCCTGTCCTTTCCTCCTCTCATACTACAATTCTTCAATCTTTAGGCTTCCCACAGTGCAGGAAGAGAGCAATTACACGTGTTTTTAGGCTGACGCATTTTCTGATGGTAACAATCAGTATTTAAGCTAATTAGGAAAATTCTTTTGATGTCTTTTATTTCATTCACAATTAGTCTCCTGCTGTGTGTGTGTGTGTGCTTTAAAAAAACAAAACAAAACTCCCAGCCAGTGGTGGGGAAGAGAGGGAATCATTTTACCATCTTCAATTCCTATCTGGTTTCAGGGAATTGCCTATTATCTGGATATTCCCCCTTGAAGAGCTTATAAAATGGAAGATATTTAGGGAGAGATTGAGTTACTCTGAGCTGATAATAGAATTCTGAATCCAGGTCCAAATGGTGACCTGATATGAAAAAAGATCATAAGTCCCATAATGCTCTCTTGTGTGGGTCAATTTCCTGTTTCCACCAAATCTGTATGAAAATTCAAGTTTCATTTCCAGTCTCTGTACCTTGGCACAGATGAATTTAGCAACTAGCCAACATCAGAGAGTGAGACCCTAAGGGAGTGGACACAGGAACAGAAATGAGACATGGAGCACAGGTCAGAGCTTCTGATGGAGAAGTGTGTGATTACAGGTGCTCTCCAATTGAAGACAGAGAGCACAGGAGGGGACCCAAAGTCTGCAAAGAGGCAAGTCCTCCAGAAGAAAATCTGCAGCTTGATGCTATGGAAGGCAGAGTATGAGTCTCCAGCTGCCTGTTTTCTTCTAACAGTTCCCAGAGGCAATGATTGGGCTAATCAGTGCTGGCCTGGAAAAGGCGGCAAGTGGGATCAGAGGAAAACCCAAGGTCAAAGTATTCACGTGGTCTCCAAGGTAGCTCACGACTAGAATTCATTCAGCCAGTGGAGGCAAACCTACCAAGAATTCGAGGTCAGGATGCTTGCCCTGAAGGTGCTCAGGATCCCGGGTAAGAAGGAGTGCTTAGGCCACTCACAGACACTGCTATAGCTTGGTTAGTCTTTGTGGACAGACATTCACAGAGCACTGCAGATGGGCTCACCCAAAGAGCGCCCTGAGGCCCCAGCAGGAAGCCCTCTTGACACTTAAACATGACACCCACAGATGGCAATCACTATCTCATGTGTGCGGATGTGGCTGACAACAAAAAAATCCTTCACTACCTGCATGCAAAGACTGACGCTGGGTTGACAGCTGCAGAAACGTCTCACTGCTCTGGATATTAGGGGCTTCCTCACATTCTGAGCTGGGCTACTTTCTTTTGCTCAGAAAAAAAAAAAAAAGTCAATTCTCTATCCAGCTAGTTGCAAGCTATCTTTACTTACCCTGGAGAATGCCTAAAATCAATGACCAAGCTCCACCACTTAAAATTATAGGTCAAGTTCCCTTTAAAAAGAATTCTCACCCTCTCTTTATGTAGGATCCTCTCTGTTTCCAGCTTCTTATTACACAACTTCCCCTCTCCCCACTCTACTTCCACACAAAATTACACACTACTCCAATATGACCATAACCCACCACACACACTACTCAAACATGAACACAACCCACCATACTGCTGAAGCTGTGAAAATCACCCAGGTGTGCAGTGTTCCATTCTGTTCCATAGCTCCGAGCCACAGAGCACATCACCTTCCTCAATAGAATGCCTTGTTTCTCTTTTTTCACTTGATGAAATTTTATTCATCCTTCAAAATTCAATTGAACCACCCTTGCCACTGTGGCAGTTCAGTTCAGTTCAGTTCAGTCGCTCAGTCATGTCCAGCTCTTTGTGACCCCATGAACCACAGCACGCCAGGCCTCCCCGTCCATCACCAACTGCTGGAGTCTACCCAAACCCATGTCTATTGAGTTGATGATGCCATTAAACCATCTCATCCTCTGTGGTCCCCTCCTCCTGCCCTCAATCTTTCCCAGCATCAGAGACTTCTCAAATTGAATCAGCTCTCCGCATCAGGTGGCCAAAGTATTGGAGTTTCAGCTTCAACATCAGTCCTTCCAATGAGCACCCAGGACTGATCTCCTTTAGAATGGACTGGTTGGATCTCCTTGCAATCCAAGAGACTCTCAAGAGTGTTCTCCAACACCACAGTTCAAAAGCATCAATTCTTCCGTGCTCAGCCTTCTTCAGAGTCCAACTCTCACACCCATACATGACCACAGGAAAAACCATAGCCTTGACTAGATGGACCTTTGTTGGCAAAGTAATGTCTCTGCTTTTGAACATGCTATCTAGGTTGGTCATACATTTCTTTCCAAGGAGTGTCTTTTAATTTCATGGCTGCAGTCACCATCTGCAGTGATTTTGGAGCCCAAAAAATGAAGTTAGCCACTGTTTCCACTGCTCCCCCATCTATTTGCAGTGAGGTGATGGGACCAGATACCATGATCTTAGTTTTCTGAATGTTGAGCATTAAGCCAACTTTTTCACTCTCCTCTTTCACTTTCATCAAGAGGGTCTTTAGGGCACTGTGACAGTGCCATCCCTAAAAGTCATTCTTCCGCTCTGTTGCCACCTTAAGCTCTTGTATCCATCATAACACTGAGATCTTTACATGACTCCACCTTTGAAGAGTAATGGTTATTTTTGAGCATTTAGAATGGCTCCTGACAAATAAATCACTGATGAATTAACAAGGAAATTAATTAAATTAATAAGAATTCATAAATAATTACTTCTCTGATAACACTTTTTCAGCAAGCATTGATTTATTGCTCCTGTATCAGCAATATTATGAGACATCTGATTGACCTAAACTTGTCATTGTAAGTCATCATTGTAGCTCAGAGATGAAGCTAAAGGAAAGATTAAAAGGTTAGATGCAAATTTGTAACTTGAAAAAGCCTCAGAGTTCTCAAAAAAAAGAAAGAAAGAAAGAAAAATGGAGCTTCTCCTCTATGCTGCTAAGTCATTTCAGTCGTGTCCAACTCTGTGCGACCCAATAGATGGCAGCCCACCAGGCTCCCCCATCCCTGGGATTCTCCAGGTGAGAACACTGGAGTGGGTTGCCATTTCCTTCTCCAATGCAGGAAAGTCAAAAGTGAAAGTGAAGTTGCTCAGTTGTGCCCGACCCTCAGCGACTCCATGGACTGCAGCCTTCCAGGCTCCTCTGTCCATGGGATTTTCCAGGCAAGAGTACTGGATTAGGGCACTGTGACAGTGCCATCCCTATATTGGAGGGGATTGCCTTCTCCAATATAGACCTCTGATATTTCCTGTGACTTAGATTTAACCATGGCCACACTCTCTGTCTAGAAGCACAGCAAGGTCACTCAGCCTGATTTAGTTTCACACGAGCAGCTCACAACAACTCCCCACATCATTTCTAACTTGCACCAACCAGGACCAGAACAAAGAGAGAAGTTCAGATCTTAATTGGTCCCTGACAAACAATGCCACACTGCCTCAGTCATTAAATGGTGGGATCCTAAGTGTTCACACATGGAAAAGATCTAAGAATCATGTGTTTTGACTTACCCACGAGGTAGGAATCTTCTCTACAATGTCTGGGGCAAGTGGTCACACGTGCATGAGCGTGTGTGTGTGTTCAGTTGCTATGTTGTATCTTTTTCTTTGCGACCCCACAGACTGTGTCCTGCCAGGCTCCTCTGTCCATGCGATTTCCCAGGCAAGAATACTGAAACGGGTGGTCATTTCCTTCTCCAGGGTATCTTCCTGGAATCCTCAGGGATCTTCAGGGATCAAACCCATGTCTCCTGCATTGGCAGGCTGATTACCATTGAGCCACCAGGGAAGTCCCTACCTCTTCTTCTCTGGACAAGAAGCCCCTTATCCTATGAGATGCCTATGAACCTCTGCTGGGAAAGTGCTGAGATTAATGAGCAAATATATTTAAGGCACATAGCATTAGTACATAGTCACTGCTCAATAAATGTTGACATTATTGTCTTTAACAACTCCCAAATCCCTTTTATTTTGCTGACAATTTCTTTTTACGATATAAAGCAATGGACAAGGGGCCAAAACAGTGTGTCTAGTATACCTCAGGTGATATAAGAGAAAATAGACACCAGGATGTGATGGTGTGTGCATGTGTATGTATGGCCATGCCTACAAAGCTTCCTGAAGAAATCCCCAGCTACTGCTGCAGACGATACCCATGGTAAAAACCCAAATGCTTGCGCCAAAGATGCATCCAGTCCTCTGGTGACAGAAAATTTGGGGGTTCTGAGCCAAAGAGGAACAAAAAGCCCTGCCCCCAAGCTTCTGCTATGCACTGGCACCTGGACCTTGAAGCAATATTACTGTGTCCAGAGCCCCATAGAATCCACCACTCACCTAAGCCACAGGCCAGGGAGCCATCTTCCCCACTTCTCAGCTTTCCAAAGCTCAGCTGTGGACCACCTAGGTATTCCACCTAACCATCACCTAGTATCACATAAGCTCAGCTGGGGAGAATGAACACACACAAAATATTCCCACTAGAACAAGTAACTGTTTCTGCATCTGTAGTTACAGATTCCATGTGGGGAAAGAAATGCTCCAAAGGGCACAATGTCTGCAGAGATACAGCTCTGGCTAAACACCTTTCAACATTGTCACAGACAACCACGCAGTGACTGAGAACTGCAGCTCTTCAAACATGCACTTTTCTAATTATGGGCTAAGTTCTGTGATTATAAAACCAACCACCCCATTCCTGTGGTTTCCTCAACAAAAGAACTATTTCTTTCAGAAGTGTATTCAAGTCTCCAGTTCATGGAGATACACTTTGAATTAACAAGTCAGTTTTGCCCTCACTTCTATCATTCCCAGACAGATTTAAAAGGTCTGAACTCTAAGATATAAGAGCCAAGTTTCAGTAAGAACACAGATCCAAGGTATTTATCTTCTTCCCAGAAAGTTCTGCACGATGCTCACACACAAGGAATAGGATCTTAACTTGGCTACCCAGACACCTAAAATTCATTCATGAGTTCATTAAATAAACATTTAGAGTACCTTTTTTTGAGTGAAACTTCTATCCTTCGTAACTGTTTTCCCTTGGATATGTTATCATTTATGGAGTACCTGAATTTACAGTCATGAGGGGGAAGGGTGATAGGGGAAGGATAGTTAGGAAGTTTGGGATCAAGATGTACACTTTGCTGTGTTTAAAACTGATAACCAACAATGGATTTACTGTACAGCACAGGGAACCATGCTCAGTATCCTATTATGGAATATTGATTTTCCAAATTTCTAATTTGGAAAAGAATTTGAAAAAAGAATATATACATGTGTATGAATAACTGAATCACTTTGGTGTACAGCTGAAACTAATGTGCCATTGCTAATCAGCTATACTTCAATATAAAATAAAAAGCTTTTTAAAAAATGTATGGACTTCTTATATGAAATGTGAAAAAAACATGCCTAGTTCCTACCAATTCCATTAAAATTCTGTTTTGCGTATTTTTTATTACCATGAAAATCTTTCTGAGTCGAAGGTAGAAATCACTGCAAAGGCGCAATGTGTCTAGCACGTTAATGTTATGTGTGAGGAAAAGACTGCATCAGCACATGCTCATATAGGCATGAAATGCCTCTGGAAGGACGTACAGTGGTTAATATACGTGGTGCCTCCAAAGACAGAAAGCAAGCAAGTCTGTGTGCGTGTTTAGTTGTGTCCAACTCTGCGACCCCATGGACTGGATGGGTCCTCCCCAGGCTCCTCCATCCATGGGATTCTTCAGGCAAGAATACTGGAATGGGTTGCCATGCCTTCCTCCAGAGGATCTTCTCAACCCAGGGATCAAACCCATGTCTCCTGCATTGCAGGCAGATTCTTTACCCTCTGAGCCACCAGGGAAGCCCCTGAGGATGGAAACTACAGGGTTGACAGAGTAAAATCCCAGGAAACTAAAGGGTTAAGTGACAAGGTGAAATCCCAGGTGGTCAGGAAAAAACAAAAGTTAAATACTGTTTCTGGTCTTGGAGCCTCAAGAAGCAAAGGAAAAGCAAATACATGGTTTTCATTGTATGCTCTTCTACTGTTTCATTCCCAAATTATGTTCACATGTTGAGCATTCAAGACATGATAAGAAAGATGGCACAACACTGACATACTCTCCATAAATTTAGAATTAGCTTTTGAAGAAAAAATTCTGTGGCAGCTTTTTCTTGACATAGCGATTCTCCTTGTACTTTCTATCAGTGACAAAGCCCTCAGCCTATCTCCTAGCCCACCAGAAACACAGCAAAAGTGCAAGTTGCTCAGTCTTGCCTGACTCTTTGCGACCCCCTGGACTACACAATTCATGGAATTCTCCAAGCCAGAATACTCTAGTGGGTAGCCTTTCCCTTCTCCAGGGGCTCTTCCCAAGCCAGGGATCAAATCCAGGTTTCCCGCACTGCAGGTGGATTCTTTACCAGCTGAGCCACAAGGGAAGACCAAGAATACTGGAGTGTCAATTCAGAAATCAAACTTGGGCCTCTTGCATTGCAAGTGGGGTTTTGTTTGTTTGTTTTCTTTGTTTTGTTCTGTTTTTTTAATCAACTGAGCTATCGGGGAAGCCCTCAGAAAAACAGCAAGCTCCTCACTTACAGCAAATAAGTGAATGTACGAACTTCCCATTGCCATGGTAATAAATTACCACAAATTCAGTGGCTTAAAACAGCACAAATTTATTATCTTATGGTAGTGTAGGTAAGAGGTCTGGCATGGGTCTCACTGGGCTAAAATAAAAATGTAGTAGAACCTACATAGAGGGGTGGGATGGGGAAGTGGAAGGGAGGCTCAAGAGCAAGGGGATATATACACATATATATATATACTGTACAGACAGCTGTACAGACAGCTGATGCACACTGTTGTACAGCAGAAACTAACACAACATTGTAAAGCAGTTATCCTCCAATTTAAATTTTTTTTTAATGTAGTAGGGCTGCTCCAGGGAAGAACCTATTTTTATCTTTTCCAGCTTCTAAAAGGTGCCCACAGTCCTAGGTATGTGGCCCTTCCATCCATCCAAACCTACCACAGCTGGTCAAGTCTTTCTCATATTTCATGATCTTAATGCTAACTCGTCTTTCACACATTTCCCCTTTTAAGAATCCCAGTGACTTCACTGGACCCCTTGAATAATCCAAGGTAATCTCCCAGTTTGGAGGTCAGCTGATTAGAAATCTTAATTCCCTCTGCAACCTTAATTCCTTTTTGCCATGTAACATATCTATAGGCTCCAGAAATTGGGGCATAGACATCTTTGGGTAGTCATTATTCTGCCTTCCATAGTAAATACATACATACATATATATACACACATACAGTTTCTAAAGAGATATAGCCTCTTCCAAGTGATAGCTTTTATGTTATAAAGTATAATATTCAAAATCCTTGTCTGAACTAGATGTTTTTTATTCCTTTGGCACTGTTGGCATCCATTCCAAGTTACAAGAGGGATACGGTACTTAAGACAGTATGTTAATTAATGCTCTGCAACCTGACTTCCTAATTCAGAATCCTAGGTCCACTACTCACAGTGTGTGACTTATGTCTTTTTCCCCATTTGTAGAATGAAGATAGTATTAATATCTATATCATAGGATTGTTATAAGGCTTAAATAAGTCACTACCATTTAGAACAGTGCCAGCACATAATACTCAATACATGCTGCCTGGTTTAACTTGATCCATACCTGCATGACCAAGAGTGCTCAAAAGGAGCACTCCAGGACACACAAATGGTCAGCCCCAAAGTAAAATCCGGCTTCTATCCAAGAGTCTTGAGAAAAAAAATCGTTCAAATCCACCTTTGTATATTTAGTTTTTCCTTCTGATTTGCCAGTCTGGAAAAATGCCAGCCTGTCCAGAGCAATCCTAAGAACCTAGTAATCCTACTGGCTTTCTATTCTACAGGTGATAAGGATGAAGACAGTCTTTGCCCTCAAGGAAACTGCCACACCATGGGTAGATGGTACAAATAGGAAACATAAGTAGTAAACAAATTGAACAAGAAAACTGTCTTCTAGTGCCCCAAATAGACTGGTTCTAAGAAGGCAAAGGGAGCAGTTCCATTTTGGCCTACTGGCCACCGCTGTCCTGAGTCTAAAAGTTCTGCTTAGCAATTCTCATTGCTGGCACAAAGGAAGCTGGACAAAACAGTGTCATCTGAAGAATCTACTCTGGCACTGTAGTTGCATAATTGGATCAAGCCACATTTCATTAATCTTCTGGTAAATCTTTCCACTAGTTTCTAGGGATTGTTTCTAGGAAGAGCTATAAGGAAAAGCTCATGTATTCCCCTAGATTTATTATGCTAAAGGATTATCCGGTGTACATACTCAAAGACAATCACAGGACCACACGGTATCTCAGTTCAACAACTAAGCATTATTTAAAACATAAATTACACTGGAAATCCTTTGGATTTTTATTATTAGAACTCAGTAATAGGCTATCCACATTCCCATGAAATTGCTGCCAAATTGGAGTCACTAAATCTATTTCTATTTATTCTCCTTTCAAGTGTTTTGGCAGCCACTCTACCATATAATTTAAAGCACTTAGGAACTAATAGCACCTGAATGTCAATGCCAGAGAATAGGAGTTCAAACTTGATATTCCATACTTTATCATGATTGTCAAATGAAATTTAACTTTATATTATCAAATATGAAAATTTCTCTCCATGTTGTAAGCTGTATAATTAATGAACTAAGGAGAAACTAAATACTGTCTGCCAAGTACGCTGTTATAATCTGATTAAATCCAGCTCTCAGTCATTCCATAATTTTCATTACACCTGTGAAAATGTTCCAGGTTCACAGTCTCCTATTTTAAGTAGTCTCTAAGCAGATGAAATTCACTCTAATGCAAATAATATGGCCAGACTATGAAGCAAAAAAATTAACATACTTGTGTATAGCTCCCGTTTAGAAGTTTCAAAGTTATAAAACATATTGATCAGTGAAGTCATATCTATTGAGATTTATATCAAATTATCAGCACTTTTAAGTTAAAAACATATTTTTTTTCTCTTCACTCAGAAATTGGTCAACACTCTTGGTCTAGTAAAAAAGAAAAGCAAAGATTTCTTTTTAAAAAGTAGTCAAAGGATTTAGATTCAGAGATCTGAAAAATATCTTAGAGATCACAAGGCTTCATCCTTAATTAAACTAAGCCCTGAATAAAAAAATGTTTTTAAAAAGAGAGAGAATAGCAAAGATTTATCAAAGAGACTGAGTCTAAACCAAGTAAGATGCTATCTAACCACAGCAAAAGACTTCCTTATGACTAGTTTTTATTTGTGTCACTGTATTTGGTTAAAGCGATTTTATGAGTTTGTTTTTTTTTAATCTGAACTTACTCATTGATTCAGAAACTATTAAACATCATCCACTAAGTGTTCTAGGCACTGTTCTAGAAACTCAGTATACACAGCTAAGGGCCACAGCCCAAGAAATGCATCATCAGGATTCCAAATATTGGGCAAAGACTAAAAGTGAGTACTTGGGAGTAGCTGAAATGACTGCTGGAAAAGAAGTGCCATATTTCAGGAGTAGGGTCCCGAAACTTTTAAAAGACTGTGAGGTTTCAAAGATCTGGTGTTAAAAATAACTGGACATGAATAACAGTTTGGAAGGTAAGACAAAGACACAAAACACTTAAGACAGGTCCAACAAAAAAAACTGAGAGGAAGTAGTGAGCAAATATAAAAAAATAAGGACCGAATAACTGGGCACAAAGAAACCTAACTAGAAACAACTAGTGGTGACCAGGAAGCTTCAGAGAAGTAAATCTGACAACCCTGAGTGTATCAGTCTCATCTTTGTTTATAAAAAATGAAAAGAATGATGAATTTGGGATTGTTTCCCCTCATATTCCAATCAATAGAAACTTCCTTTTCGCAACGAGACTTTAAACAATTAGGGAAACATTCTGGTTTCCAGCTAATGGGTTTAATAGTGATTGCCATTTCAGGAAAAGCACTTCATCCAATTGTAGACATGCCAAAGGTGGAAGAGAGGGGAACAGAAGCGTAAACTGTACTAAAGGCCCGCACAGCTGGCTTTGAGTCATTGAGAAAATAACGTCTTTCCTCTAATAATCCCTTAAAGATTGGGGTTTGCTTTCTTCAGGGATGTGAGAATGTGCTGGCCCAAGAACAACTGCTTTTTCAGCACTTGAGCACTGATGTTCTATTTACTGTGCCAATGCCAGGCATTCCTGAGTAATACACGAGCATCCTTAAGCAAATACACATACAGTAGAAGTGAAAACATTTAGATACCAGTTTTCTAGTTAACAGCACGTCCAAACTGCCCACATTTTCTCCTCTAGCTCATCATCCCCCAGCCTCTATCTTCTTCTTCCCTGCTCTTCATCAGAGAGAAAGGACAAGTACTCCGGGCACCAACCCTCTGACCACAGATATATCGAGCACCATGAATAATCTCTAAGTTTGGGGCCTGATGTTTCAAAGGTCCCCCTCACATTGCCTCCATGAGGGCTATATTATTTTAAATATATTGAAGCATGTTCTTGCTTTTTGTAGTCATTGATCTTACAACTCCCCACAAATGTCAATATATTAAAATTTGCTACAAATACAGGTGTTAATGTGATATGCTGCTGCTGCTGCTAAGTCACTTCAGTCATGTCCGACTCTGTGCAACCCCATAGATGGCAGCCCACCAGGCTCCCCTGTCCCTGGGATTCTCCAGGCAAGAACACTGAAGTGGGTTGCCATTTCCTTCTCCAATGCATGAAAGTGAAAAGTGAAAGTGAAGTCCCTCAGTCGTGTCCGACTCTCAGCAACTCCATGGACTGCAGTCTTCCAGGCTCTTCTGTCCATAGGATTTTCCAGGCAAGAGTACTGGAGTGGGGTGCCATTGCCTTCTCCGTAATGTGATATAGGAGGATGATAATTAAGCTAGGATAATTTTATCAATGAAAGATAATTGGTATGGAACAAATAGGGTACATTTATGTGTTAGGTGTTTTCTAAATTAATTTCTTATTTAGTTTATTCATGCAATTTTCAAGAGTCTTCTCTACTGATTTTTAAAATTATATTACACGTTTCTGTGTGACTAGGTTGTTCTTATCATGTAAGAGGTTCTTTAATGTAAAATTGAAAGTTCTGAAAAGCAAACTGTAATAAACAAATCCCTTCTGGGATATTCTATTAATTTGGAATAGCTTTAGCTACAAGTAACAGAAAAACTTGACTAGCAGGCTTAAGCCACAAGAACATTACTTAACAAAAAGACCAGCAAGAAGCCATCCCAAGACTGAATCAATAACTTAATTATATCATCAAGGATGCAGACTCTTTCAAATTTTCTGCTCAGCCACCCTTGGTATATACTTAACATTTTCCCTTCAGGTCAAAAAGATAGTTATCAAAGCTCCAAACACCCTGTCCTCACACAGTAGTAGGACTTTTCCAACATACTGCTTAACTTCATTTTCCAAAACAAGAACACATGCCCATCCAGACAAGTTACTAACAAAGAGTAACAAGACTGCCATAATCGCTTTACACAAGAAATGACTTTCACCCAGGGGCTGGGTGCCTCGGCATTGAAGGTAAGCTACCAACAGAGTAGGCCATATGTGTGGCCCCTCTGAAGCCAGGAGTCTGGTGGGCTACTGTCCGGAGGGTAACAAAGAGTTGGACATGACCGAGCAACTGACCACCACCACCTCTAAAGCCAAGCATGTTAACAGACAGCCTACTATGTAACTAAATGGTGATACTATGAGTCTTGCAAGCAAGAATCAAAGCTGAAGATAAAAGCTGATTAACAGCTATTGCATTTGAATGTCCCTATGGATTTATCCCCTTCATAAATCACAGCCTTGTCATGGTGAAGGGGCTTTCTTAACTCAATAAAGCTATGAGCCGTGCTGTGCAAGACAGACGGGTCATCATGAAGAGTTCTAACAAAACGTGGTCCAGTGGAGAAGGAAATGGAAAATCACTCCAGTATTCTTGCCAGGAGAACCCCATGAACAGTATGAAAATTCAGAAAGGTATGACACTGGAAGATGAGCCACCCAGGTCAGAAGGTGTCCATTATGCTACTAGGGAAGTGAAGTGAAAGTCACTCAATTGTGTCCAGCTCTTTGTAATTCATGGACTATACAGTCCATGGAATTCTCCAAGCCGGAATACTGAAGCGGGTAGCTTTTCCCTTCTCCAGGGGATCTTCCCAACCCAGGGATCAAACCCAGGTTTCCTGCATTGCAGGTAGATTCTTTACGAGGTGAGCCACAAGAGAAGCCCGGGGAAGAGCCGAGGGCAATTACTAACAGCTCCAGAAAGAAGTGGCTGGACCAAACTAGAAACAATGCTCAGTTGTGAGTGTGTCTGGTAGTGAAAGTAAAGTCCATAGAAACCTGGAACGTTAGGCCCATTAATCAAGGTAAATTGGATGTGGTCAAGCAGGAGGTAGCAAGAGTGAACATCAACATTTTAGGAATCAGTGAACTAGAATAGACAGGAATGGGTGACTTTAATTCAGATGACAATTACATCTACTACTGTGGGCAAGAATCCCTTAGAAGGAAGGGAGTAGCCCTCATAGTCAATTAGAGTCCAAAATGCAGAAATGTAGTACCTCGGTGCAATCTCAAAATTGACAGAATGATCTCGGTTCATTTCCAAGGCAAACCATTCAATATCACAGTAATCCAGATCATTTGACCTGTCTCCTGAGAAACCTGTACGTGGGTCAAGAAGCAACAGTTAGAACTGGACATGGAACAACTAACTGATTGGTTCAAAGTTGGGAAGGAAGTATGATGAGGCCTGCTTACATAACATCTATGCAGAATACATCATAAGAAATGCTGGGCTGGATGAATCACATGCTGAAATCAACCTTGCTGGAAGAAATGTCAACAACCTCAGATACGCAAATGCTACCACTCTGATGGCAGAAAGTGAAGAGGAACTAAAGAACGTCTTGATGAGGGTAAGAGAAGAGAGTGAAAAAGCTGGCTTGAAACTCAACATTAAAGAAAACTAAGATCATGGCATTTGATCCCATCACTTCATGGCAAATAGAAGGAAAAAAGTGGAAGCAGTGACAGTTTTTATTTTCTTGGGCCCCAAAATTACTGCAGACAGTAACTGCAGCCACAAAATAAAAAGATGCTTACTCCTTGGAAGAAAAACTATGACAAACCTAGATAGTGTATTAAAAAGCAGAGACACCACTTTGCAAACAAAGGTCCATATTTTCCAGTAGTCATGTATGGATGTGAGAGTTGGACAATAAAGAAGGCTGATGCCAAAGAATTGATGTTTTTGTAATTATGGTGCTAGAGAAGACTCTTGAAGAGTCCCTTGGACTGCAGGGAGATCAAACCAATCAATCCTAAAGGAAATCAGTCCTGAATATTCTTTGGAAGGGCTGATGCTGAAGCTGAAGCTCCAGTACTTTGGCTACCTGATGCGAAGAGCTGAGTCACTGGAAAAGACCCTGATGCTGGCAAAGAGTGAAGGCAAATGGAGAAGGGGGTGGCAGAGGATGAGATGGTTGGATGGCATCATTGACTCAATGGACATAAGTTTGAGCAAACTCCAGAAGACAGTGGAGTACAGTGGAGACTGGCCTGCTGCAGTTGACGTAATCAGAGTTGGACATGATTTAGTGACTGAACAGCAACAACATGTATTTAAGTCAACAGATCCTCTCTTGCATGGAGAAACACCACCTCTGATGTCAATAATAAGAAATAAATACTACTGTCTACTATACTCAACTGGAATTTGACAAGAATAAGTGGGAAGGTAAGAAGACAAAAAAACAACAAGGATAACAATTTCATTTTTGCCCTTGGGAAGTGCAAAAATCTATGATGTCTTGGGTTGAAAAATTTCATAGAGAGCCCCAGATAGTGTTTCACTCTATCAGCTGCCAATCAGCCCCATTCAGCTCTCACTTGCAGCAAACTCAATGGCCAATGAGTTTCTGCCCTGTACTCTGTATCTCACAATGAGTGTCCTGGGAAGTCTACAAGAGCTCTGATGCAAAGCTCAGAACACTGCTTCAACTTCAAGATCAAAGAGCTTAGACAGAACATTCTTCACACCCTCACCACTGTCCAATCATCTTTGTAACATAATGTCTCTATTAAAATAGAGAGCAAGGAGTCAAAGGTCTGGGTTAAACAATGGTTCCTACTAACTACACACAACAGTGCAAACTAATTAAAAACCTACTTTACAGCATAAATCTGGCAATCTGGTCGACTGAGAAAGAGCTTTCCAGATTTACAGTCAGAAATGTACCAAAGAGTAAGAAAAATGCAAAACAAAAGAGAAAGAAATTAAAGCTATAATCAGCTTAAGTGGAAACAATACTGTCTGTTCATGATTGCTATTCCCATCATCGGTCGAATTAGCAAAAGTCCTGGACTGCGTGACACCAAGCTAAAGGCTTCAAATGACCCTGGCCTAATGTTCAGCAATGCTGCATAATGGGAAAAGGACAGTCATTCACTGAGCCTTTAGGAACATTGCTTAAACTTTATGAGTCTCAGTTTCCTTATCTACAAAATTATGAAAACAAAGTCTGTGCCACAGAGTTGGAATGGGACCAAGTCAAATAAAATAAAAGGTACTCATTCATTACCATATTGATAAATCAGGGTTTTTCTTAGGAACATCTTAAATACATGGGGTACTAAATAAAATAAACGTATGGGGGACTGAAGAGCCAAGGGAAACGTCTTTATATGATATATTTTCGTGACAATTTATCTTTCCTCAACACAGTTGCTTTTATCCAGGTTGTTTGAGTATCCCATAAGACTTGCTAATTATAAATTTTGGACATGTCACATATTCAGAGAAACTGAAGATGAAATGACATAAAATCCCAATGCAAGTCTATAAGCCAAACGTGATTAGAAAAATTTTTGACATTTATATTGTTGCTGTTTAGTCACTAAGCTGTATCCGACTCCTTTGCGACACTATGGACTGTAGAACACCAGGCTTCTCTGTCCACGGGATTTCCAAGTCAAGTATACTAGAGTGGATTGCTATTCCCTTCTCCTGGAGATCTTCCCGACCCAGGGATTAAACCTGCAGCTCCTGCTTGGCAGGTGGATTCTTTGCCACTGAGCCCCCGGCCTTCCCTTTGACATTTATGTGTATATTCAACATAAATCTCTGAAACTTAAGCAAATGCTTAGATGAAATAGGAATTTAAATATTAAACCAACTTGGCATTTCATACTCGTCAATCAGGGACAAAATTGGTATATTGTGGGGCAAACTGAATTAATTCCTCTTTCCATTTTCTGTGTTTTTCTTTATCTCTAACTTTCTGTCTTTATCTCAGTTTCTGTCTTTGTAGCACACAACCACACAGACACAGAGGTCTGAGTTAGTAAGTGGGGCAATGATTCAGAGAGGTGGGGCCAAGAGGCTAGACGATGTTAACCAAAGCAATCCATCGACAGTTATCTCTCTGAGGTTAAGTTTCCTTCTGTGTATGTGTATGTAGGACATTTGCTCTCAATTTCATACTTCATTTTTCTTTAAGTGCTGCCCTTAGTGTTTATTTCAGTCTGCAAGAGACAGGTAGGTGAGCAGGGAAAAAATTTCCAGTGTAATCTTGCTAGTTCCTTGTAGCTACACATTCAGCTCTCAGCTATAGGTTGCCACTGCTGAACACTTTATTTGGTTTATTTCCCTGGTTGGTAATTTGCAACCATTTTCCTCCTGCCATTATTCTCATAACTGGCAGATTTTTCTCTAAGCTACTATTTCATTTTTATTTCATGATCTGTCAAGGAGATCCTTAACAGATATTTCAGAATCAAATTTTACTTTCTTTCATGTTTAATGATAAAGTTATGCTTCTACTTCGAAGACTTTTTTCAGTTCTCTGCTTTTTTCCTGATTAAAAGCATGATTTCTTTAATAAAATTTACTCTGTAATCTTAATTCTTAAACACTGTGTGTACATGTAGTACATGTTCCTCCCTTGTCAATGCTAAATTTGCTTTTTAGAAGCATGCGCCCTTTAGATATAGACCCTTGTGAATAGTTGTGTGCCAAAATCTACAATGCATAAAGAGAAATAATTTGAGAGAATGCTATATATATTTTCTTAAGATCCTAGAATTTTTATATCGAGAAGTTTACAAAGTTTAACAGTTTAACTGTTTTGTAGAATCTTCCCTTTCCTTTTCTCCTGTCACACCCAGCCAAATCTACATGTTGGGGTAAATGAGGAAACTCAGTAGGCGCGTTTACGGAGTATGGTGAAGTCGCGAAGTCGTGTCTGACTCTTTGCGACCCCATGGACTGTAGCCTATCAGGCTCCTCCGTCCATGGGATTTTCCAAGCAAGAGCGCTGGAGTGGATTGCCATTTCCTTCTCCAGGGGATCTTCTGTCCCAGGAATCGAATCCGAGTCTCCTGCATTGCAGGCAGACGCTTTACTGTCTGAACCACCAGGGAAGCCAAAGACAATAGAAATCACCCACAAAAGACAACTGATCTCTTCTCTGTTGGATCCTGAATTATAGCAGGTTCTGCTCTTCTAAATAGTCATACTCTTCAAGTGATATATTTCCAAGGGATTTCACAAAGAAAAGGAAATGGATTTTTTTTTTCTTTTTTTTCTTTCGGAGAAAATAAGGAAGTGGCATGGTTTGCCAGTAGACTGAATCTCTGGGCAAATCTTTCTAAAAATATTAGGATTGTTTCAGATGCCCCTAAAAGGAGAAAAAAATGACAGAACCTTCACCTAAGACCCACTTTTGTTGAAGTCCCTGCCTTTGGTTCTATGAGGAAACTTTTCAATCCATTCCACAAACCTGCATCAAACACCTGCTCTGTGTCAGGTCCTGAGCTAAGGACTGGAAAGAGTGAAAAATAGTCATGTCTCTAATGAGCGGCTAGGCTAGAGGGAGAAATAAACATATGGACTAATAATTAAAACACCATGTGCTGAGAAGCATTATAGAGCTTTCCTCAAATTATTTGGGGTAATACCAGTTATTCCAGTTGAAGGTCAGGGAAGGCATCCCAGGGGCTGTGGCACATTACAGATAATAAAGAGCTCTGCAAAATCTGTGCAGGCAAGTCCTCCTTCTCCCTCCTGGTTTCACCAGATTAATTTCAAAAAGAGCAGCCTAACAGTGTATCTCTTTAGGATGAATCATGACAGCGCTTGGCAACTGCCACCCCTAATAGCATCTCCAAGGAAAGCAATTAACTAGCAATTTTCCTTTATTATTTCACTCATCCACGTAATTAAATATTCTTAACATACTTATTTCATAGTATTTTATGAAGAATGATAACGCTATGTTACTGTATACTAATGATAATATAATTAGCCACCAGTTTCACATGCTTTGATGTATTCTTTCAAAAAATTATTCTAAAATACAAGTTTAATGTGAGGTTAAGATTGCATTAAGCCATTTCCTCTAAGACGCTACTGCTTGTCTTTATTTTACAGTGGGGAAATAATATGAAAGGCTTGCCTTAAATTCTTCTGGTTTTCGAGGAAACTGTAAAGGTTTATATGAATATATTAAAAATCTCACTGATCCTTCTCTCCTAACGTGAATCCTAAGGCATTTTTGTCAGTTTTCCCATTTTGCTTTAAAATATATGGTTATTGTCATCATGTTATCTTTGTCACACACTATGAATATGCACACATATAAAGCACATCCACACATATGTATAAATCTATTGTACATAGTAACATTTCATAAATATAAACACATATACATATATAATTCTAGGTATGATGTGTATGTATATATATATACAATAAATAATACTTTAACTTTCCCTCATATCTCATCTCTATGTTACAAATGTCAAAAATTATTTTTCTTCAATCCCTTTCATAAAGTTTTTAATGTGTCAAGGTAAAAATTCTATGAAATAATGCCATTGCAACAACATGAATGGACTTATATATTATCATACTAAGTAAAGTAAGTTAGACAAAGGCAAATATATGATATCACTTATATGTGGAATCTAAAAAGAATGATACAAATGAATTTATTTACAAAACAGAAACGGCCTCACAGAGAATTAATTTATGGTTACCAGGGGAGCAAGGAGGAAGGTGGGCGACGGGGGGATAGATTGGGAGTTTGGAACTGACATGTACACACTTCTATGTTTCAAATGGATAACCAACAAGGACCTACTGTATAGCAGAGGGAACACGGCTCAATATTTTATAATAATATAAGTGGGGAAAAATTTGAAAAAGAATAAAAGCATGTATATATATAACTGAATTACTCTGCTGTACACCTAAAACTTCACAATACTGTTAACTAACTATGCTAATACTAAAATGAAAATTTGTTTCTAAATATTCAGTTCTAGGTATGGTTTCTCCAGAACTGTGTGTTACGAAGCAGCACCTTGACTGTCTTACTGCACTTCACATATGTGATCTTAAATTTACTTTCCAAAAAGTGAGCAAGAGTCCATTTATTTCACTTACTTTCACTGTCATTTTCTATAGTTTTTAACTGCATTGGAACCTAGTTCAGACTGGCCAAGGGAGACTCACAACACAGCAAACTGGGCCCAGCTGATAGTTACTCACACAGCTCACCCCCTTCCAATATCTCCCATGAGTATCTCTTCTGAAAGTTACAGCCTAGTGAGCTGAATTCAAACTAGTTCTTGGTGTCCTCAATGTTTCAAGAGATGACATTTCACATAATAGTATCTCCCTTGTGGGACTGACATGTACACACTACTATATTTAAAAATAAAATGACTTTCCATGAAAAAGATAGTATATCCCTTATATACAGGATTCTTATTTTCAATGCATTTTTATAACTAGCATCTTATTTATACCCACAAATGTTTACATGACAAGTGGTGAGAGAATTTAAGATAAATTAAGGAACTTCTTAAAAGTCAGGAGATGGGGAATTCCCTGATGGTCCAGTGGTTAGGACTCCACACTTTCACTGTCTTGGATACGGGTTTCACCTCTGATTTGGGAACTAAGATCCCACGAGTCTTATGGTGCAGTCAAAAAAAAAAGTCAGGGGATGAGCTTTAATAGTTGTATTAAAGGTTGTGTTATAATAATTGTTGAACCATAAGACTGTTAGATTAGAAGGAAAGCAAGGATTTACTTTAGAGAAAAGTCCTTTGTGAAACTGAGACCACAGCCTCTGTGATTTCTTGTCACAGATTCCAGTGCTTTCCATTGTATTCTTTTCAAATGTATACCTGCACAAAATTACAGCTCCAGGTGCTGAGCCAAAATTTTGTGGTACCTTCTTCTTGTTCCCAAATACTAGAAGACAGTTAACTTCACACTTCCCTTAAGCTGGCTTTAAAGTAAGGTAAAGTGTTAGTCACTCAGTTATGTCAGACTCTTTCCGACCCCATGGACTGTAGCCTGCCAGGCTCTTCCATCCTTGGATTTTCCAGACAAGAATATTGGAATTGGTTGCTATTTCCTTCTCCAGGGGATCTTCCTGACCCAGGGATTGAACCCAGGTCTCCCGCATTGCAGGCAGACTTTTTACCACCTGAGCTACCAGGGAAATCTGTCCCAAGCTGACTTTGGGGTCAAGCAAGCTGGCCAAGAACTTTCTCTTGGGTTCTTTCTTTTGTTTCATACACAATTGTTGCACTTTTTGTATTTTTAAAAATGTGTGGCCATGCTGTCCAGCTTGTGGGGCCTCAGCTTCTCGTGCGTGTGTGCATGCTCAGTCGCTTCAGTCATGTCCGACTCTGCGACTCCATGGACTGCGGCTCACCAGGCTCCTCTGTCCATGGGATTCTCCAGGCAAGAATACTGAAGTGGGTTGCCATTTCCTTCTCCAAGCCTTAGATCCTCAACCAGGAATCAAACCTGTGTCCTCGGCAGTAAAAGCACAGCGTTCTAACCACTGGACCCCCAGGGAAGTCTCTTTACAAAATTATAATTAAGGCCAATGCAGAACTATTTATCCAAAGAAGTCATCTGTGCAGTGGCTTAATAAAAGTTAGGCTGTGTCATTCTTTGAATACCTCATTGCTCAGTGTTGCTGTTCCTTCTATGTCATTAACCATAAACCACCTGAGATTTTCCGCTCTGCTGTGTATCTCTGGTTGCCTCACTAGAATGGAAGTACATGACACAATCAAGAGGCCATTTATTAATACCGTGCAGGAGTGTAGTGCGTACACTTTACAGAACATTTTGTCTTAAGAGAAGAGGTTGGTTTTTTTCAAAAGCCTAATCTATATGCTTCTGTGATTCTGAACAGTAGCAATGCAGCATGAATATTGAGAGATAAGACACATGTGATTTCCAAGTGCTTTCTCTATCTGTTTCTGACTGTGAATATACATGTGCTTTTTAAAAAAGAAATGTTAAAAGGAAGATTACCAAACACAGAAGATCTACCACCAGTTTCAAATCAGAATGGAAGCTTTGATTTAATTAAAATGGGTTTCCACAGAACAGAAAGTTATTAACATTTTAGCCCTTCTCTGCCTCTCATCATCCACCATCAGTCATTGGTCAACTCCTTCACAATAGTCCTTATTTTCTTGATCCTATTTCCTCTTATTCAAGCCCTCATTGTCAAAAGAAGCAGTAGAATAGTTGTCAAGGCTCCCTTCTGTAGAGCACTGTCCAAGAGACACCCTCAGATTTCTGTTTAACTCACATCTTAATGGTTTTCTCTTAAGATTTTCAGGAGGTTAGACAATTAACAGATTGCCTTTTCTCCATGGAATGTGTTTGCCCCAACATTTTAATTAAAAATTTAACACATCTGCAGCTTGTATGTGATGGTATAAGATGGTATTTATAGCACAAAATTATATTTTTAGTTGTTTTCAACTTAATATAACAGGGGTTCATAATATTGCACAACGATAATTAAGAGTTCTGATACATGAAACAGTCTAGGCTTCTAAACCTTCTGCTTCTGGTATCTCCCAGAATCACTTTTCTAAAGCACCTCGATCTCTCTCTTCTATGAAAAAATGTAATTGGTTCCCCATTGACTATGGAACAAAATCTGAGCAGAACACTCAGGGTCCCTTGAGCCACACTAGAATGCAGTGCTTTTGCAAAAATAAACTTTCCTTCTGTACACCATAAGGCTTGATACGCCTGTGTGTGTGTGTGTGTGTGTGTGTGTGTGTGTGTGTGTGTGTATAGTCATATTATACAACACACTCAAAGAGAGAGAGACATACCATATTCACTCATAACATAGTCCTGGAATCTATGATTTATTTCCCAAAAGAAGCTTATTTAACTACACGTTGTAGTCTGATTCCTAGAATGTCAACTTTTACTCTTGCCATCTCCTGTTTGACCACTTCCAATTTGCCTTGATTCATTGACCTGACATTCCAGGTTCCTGTGCAATATTGCTCTTTACAGCATCGGAACTTGCTTCCATCACCAGTCACATCCACAACTCGGTGTTGTTTTTACTTTGGCTCTGTCACTTCTTTCTTTTTGGAGTTATTTCTCCACTCATCTCCAGTACCATATTGGGCACTTACTGACCTGGGGAGTTCATCTTTCAGTGTCCTATTTTTTGCCTTTTCATACTGTTCATGGGGTTCTCAAGGCAAGAATACTGAAGTGGTTTGCCATTCTCTTCTCCAGTGGACCACATTCTGTCAGACCTCTCCACCATGACCCATCTGTATTGGGTGGCCTCACATGGCATGCCTTAGTTTCACTGAGTTAGACAAGGCCATGGTCCATGTGATCAGATTGGCTAGTTTTCTGTGATTGTGGTTTCAGTCTGTCCACCCTCTGATGCCCTCTCTCAGCGCCTACCATCTTACAGGGGTTTCTCTTACCTTGGATGTAGGGTATCTCTTCATAGCTGCTCCAGCAAAGCGCAGCCACTGCTCCTTACCTTGGACATGGGTTATCTCCTCATGGCCACTACTCCTGACCTGGGACATGGGGTATCTCCTCTAAGAAAGGCAATGTCAAAGAATGCTCAAACTACTGCACAATTGCACTCAACTCACACACTAGTAAAGTAATGCTCAAAGTTCTCCAAGCCAGGCTTCAGCGATACGAGAACCGTGAACTTCCTGATGTTCAAGCTGGTTTTAGAAAAGGCAAAGGAACCAGAGATCAAATTGCCAACATCCGCTGGATCATCGTAAAAGCAAGAGAGTTCCAGAAAAACATCTATTTCTGCTTTATTGACTATGCCAAAGCCTTTGACTGTATGGATCACAATACACTATCGAAAATTCTGAGAGAGATGGGAATACCAGACCACTTGACCTGCCTCTTGAGAAACCTATATGCAGGTCAGGAAGCAACAGTTAGAACTGGACATGAAACAACAGACTGGTTCCAAATAGGAAAAGGAGTACGTCAAGACTGTATACTGTCACCCTGCTTATTTAACTTATATGCAGAGTACATCATGAGAAATGCTGGGCTGGAGGAAGCACAAGCTAGAATCAAGATTGCGGGGAGAAATATCAACAACCTTAGATATGCAGATGACACCACCCTTATGGCAGAAAGTGAAGAAGAACTCAAAAACCTCTTGATGAAAGTGAGAGTGAAAAAGTTGGCTTAAAGCTCAACATTAAGAAAACTAAGATCATGGCATCTGGTTCCATCACTTCATGACAAATAGATGGAGAAACAGTGGAAACAGTGTCAGACTTTATTTTTCTGGGCTCCAAAATCACTGCAGATGGTGACTGCAGCCACGAAATTAAAAGATGCTTACTCCTTGGAAGGAAAGTTATGATCAACCTAGACAGCATACTGAAAAGCAGAAACATTACTTTGTCAACAAAGGTCCATCTAGTCAAGGCTATGGTTTTTCCAGTAGTCATGAAATGATGTGAAAGTTGGACTATAAAGAAAGCTGAGTGTGTAAGAATTGATACTTTTGAACTGTGGTATTGGAGAAGACTCTTGAGAGTCCCTTGGACTGCAAGGAGATCCAACCAGTTCATCCTAAAGGAGATCAGTCCTGGGTGTTCACTGGAAGAACTGATGTTGAAGCTGAGACTCTAATACTTTGGCCACCTGATGCAAAGAGCTGACTCATTTGAAAGGACCCTGATACTGGGAAAGATTGAGGGCAGCAGGAGAAAGGGACAACAGAGGATGAGACGGTTGGATGGCATCACCGACTCAATGGACATGAGTTTCGGTGGACTCCGGGAGTTGGTGATGGACAGGGAGGCCTGGCATGCTGTGGTTCTTGGGGTCACAAAGAGTCAGACATGACTGAGAGACTGAACTGAACTGAACTGTATTCTGAATCAAGAAACTTGTACAAAATCAATTACAGACATGCCCACAGTAATAGATGAGAAAATAAACCTGAAGGTATATATCCTGGGACTCCTAGATATAATAAAATTATCCTTCAAATCAAAAGTAAATATCAAATATTGTAGATCACCAAAAGTGGTACATATTTAATATACAGGACTCCTCTCAGTTCAGTTTAGTTCAGTCACTCAGTCGTGTCCAACTCTTTGTGACCCCATGAATCGCAGAACGCCAGGCCTCCCTGTCCATCACCAATTCCTGGAGTTCACTCAGACTCACGTCCATCGAGTCAGTGATGCCAACCAGCCATCTCATCCTCTGTCGTCCCCTTCTCCTCCTGCCCCCAATCCCTCCCAGCATCAGAGTTTTTTCCAATGAGTCAACACTTTGCATGAGGTGGCCAAAGTACTGGAGTTTCAGCTTTAGCATCATTTCTTCCGAAGAAATCCCAGGGCTGATGTCCTTCAGAATCCCTAATATTTTGTCTAAAATTAATATGTAGGCTATGCATGCATGCTAAGTCACTTCAGTTGTGTCCAACTATATATGACCCTATGGACTATAGAACACCAAGCTCCTCTGTCAATGGGATTCTATGGGCAAGAATACTGGAGTGGGTCACCATGCCCTCCTCCAGGGAATCTTCCCAACCCAGGGATTGAACCCAGGTCTCTTACATCTCCCGCAGGTGGGTTCTTCACTACTAGTGTCACCCATGAAACAAACACTAAATTGCCCATTAATAATGATAATGTTTATATCCTGAGAATGTATAATATTTAGTTGAGTTATTTGGACTGCTCAGATCTCTCTCAGAAAGTTGTCCAAAGAAAATTGGATGGATGTGTTTTCTCAAAATAAATTTCCTTGTTGTGAGGAAATATTCAAATTCATTCTAGTTTGTTTCGAGATTTTTTTCAGGCAAGTATGTCAATATGGGGGCTTCCCGGGTGATACTAGTGGTAAAGAACCTGCCTGCCAGTGCAAGAGACAAGAGAAGAGGGTTTAATCCCTGGGTCAGGAAGATGCCCTGGAGGAAGGCACAGCAACCCACTCCAGTATTCTTACCTGGAGAAGCCCATGGACAAAGAAGCCTGGTGGATTACAGTCTATTGGGTGACAAAGAGTCGGACATAACTGAAGTGGCTCATCACGCTCACGTATCTCAATATGTTCATAGGTGTTGTGTTGTTTCTCCCACTGAAATGCATATTTGTCTTTAAATAAGAACTGTTGAAACATTCTATCATTTCGCTTTGTCTTTCTTAGTTTAATGGAAAGCTGGTTGTAAACTGAAATACAGACCACCAAGAAAAAAAATGGATTTTATTTAACATTTTCTTGATACTACTCAGAGAGAGATCATCTCCTCTAGAGACTCACTATTTTTTAAGTTTTCATTAGTAAAGACTGCATAATAATTAGTTTAAATCATTTCATTTAAGGAATCTCACAGCAAATTCACCCAAGTGTCTACCTTCAATTAAACAAAAGAGGCACAGGAGCTAAGGATTTTATGAAATAAGAGTTGAGAAGAGATCAGAACTGTGGGGATGAAAGGTGCTTCATCAGAGTTTTACCCTTTGCCACAATCTGGTTTTACTATCAAGGCCCTTTGCTGAACCATCCTTTTCCTTTGAATCTCTTTAATACCAATCAAAAGAACCCTAGAAAGAGTTAGTAAAACTGTACAACAACTTTAGAAAACTATTTGGTAGTATTAACGTCTAATAAAGATTAATTTAAGCATATCATATGGCCTAGCAATTCCACACCCAACTGTACACTGACTTCAAATACACGTATATCTAGTCACCTAAGACATGTCCTAACACATTTGTAGACAAATTATTCAAAATGGCCAGAAAAACAGAAATACTTAAATTCCATCATCAGTATGACTGATAAGTAAAAGATGTATATTTATACATTATTCACAAATGAGAATGAACAGCAACTATATGCAACATGAAGACTCTCTCAACATAATGTTGAATGAATGAAGCCTGATACAAAAGAGCACACAGTGCATAATGTCTCTAATATGACCAAAATATGATGGAAAGTATAAAAAACAGACAAAAGTAGTCTATAAATCTCTTGTTAGAAATCCACATCATGGCTACCGTAGATGGGAAGAGGAATTAGGGACCAAGAACAGAACATAAAGGGGTTTTAGTGGTACCGGTTGTATTTTGCTTTTGATCCAAGAGCTGGTTAGACAGGAATGTTCAGTATCTGAAAACTTAAAGAATTTTATACTGATGCTATGTGTACTCTTCTGATATGTGTATATTTTACTTTGATCAAGTTTTTTAAAAAGAACCCAGGAACTCAAAGGTAACTTCCTGCTGCAAAGAAAGAAACATGACCATCTAAAAATATGACCATCTAAAGAACATTCAGTCCAGTTGGTTAAAGTTTTTGTTTTTGTCCTTTTTTTTAGGTAGAGACTATCAGAAAACTGAAAATGAAAGTGAGTAAATATCTCACTTTATCTTACATACACCACGTAGTTTGTTTAAGGATCACCTTAAACGCAGTTCTGGTGAAAGACAGTATCTATGGTATACTACCTCAATTTTTAAAATCAGACCTAATCCCTATGAGTTAGGTAACTGATGGAGGATTAAACTTCATGGAGAATATTAAAAGGTCAAGTAAATGACAGCTTTTCTTCCTCTGAAAATCTGCTGTGGCTTCATCACCATGAAAATATGTTTCTCCGCCCTCACCATCATTTCCCCAAAACTGTTTTTCTTTAACAAGTCAAACATGCAGAAAACACACTCTTACCAACTCTTCTGCCATTGTGACATTGATGTAAACTATACTTCCCAAGACCAAGCATGAACATCTTGTAATAACAGCTGGACACTTGGAAGATGTTAGCAAATGACCATGCTGATATTTTAAATCTGGACTTTCTTTGGATGCCAAAAGCATATTTCTGAGATCACGTTATCTTCTTCAGGAGTCAAACATATAATCTCTTAGCTCGGAAAGTTACATAGGGACAAGATACAGAACAAACCATAAACATTCAGAGGAGAGAATATATTGACAGGTCTGATTCCTACTCACTGAAAAATTGCTTAGACCTGGGGAAAAACTCTAGCTTCCCTCTTTGTGGGAATAAATGTGAAAGATCTCTTCTGCCTGACTCCCTCTCCTTAAATACTCTTTTGCTTTCACTCCTAGAAGATCCAAAAACACAGTGCAGGCTGCTGTTACACAACATCATTTATAGTCCTTTGAAATGTTTTTATTTCAGCAAACAATCTTTTTATCACCTACAAGAACGCATGAGCCAAACTTGAGTATGAAAATAAACATTATAAACATATGCCTAAATTATATCATACTCTTAACAACATACTCCTTTCAACCTCACAGATGCTTAAGATTTAGAAAGGATATTCAAATCATTTATATTAAGCT
Organism: Nanger dama; assembly: GCA_917880005.1. Lineage (NCBI taxonomy): Eukaryota > Metazoa > Chordata > Mammalia > Artiodactyla > Bovidae > Nanger > Nanger dama. The sequence goes on from CAKJTW010000040.1 coordinate 5,604,471, forward strand.
TTTGTTTGGCTATGTGGCATGTGGGAGCTTAGTTCCCCAACCAGGGATTGAACCCACATACCCTGGAGTGGAAGCCTGAAGCCCCAACCACTGGGCCACCAGGAAAGACCCTGTATTAAGCTTTCATTGTACAATCGATTTAAGATACCTGGCTAAGGGCATGCAAATAAGAAAGCTTAAGTTAAGACTAGAACCTTGTCTCAGCTTGCTAATCCCTAATCTAATACTTTATGTGCTATATCAAGATGCCTTTTGAGTCACTAGAAATTAAATGACTGGATGACCATCTAGTTTTTTGGTTTATGGATTGGTACTTAAGCAAAACCAAGAGTTGTAAGCCACAAAGGGTGAATAAAACTTTCTATGAACTAGGCATTTTTCAAGGAGGTACATGATCTAGAGGAGATACTCAAATCCACCAAGTCGCACAGTTGTTATATCACATGAATACCAAAGAAGGAAATATAAAAAAGAAAATAAAGCACACACAGTTCAGTTTAGTTCAGTTGCTCAGTCGTGTCCGACTCTTTGCGACCCCATGAATCGCAGCATGCCAGGCCTCCTGTTCATCACCATCTCTCAGAGTTCACTCAGACTCACGTCCATCGAGTCCGTGATGCCATCCAGCCATCTCATCCTCTGTCGTCCCCTTCTCCTCCTGCCCCCAATCCCTCCCAGCATCAGAGTCTTTTCCAATGAGTCAACTCTTCACATGAGGTGGCCAAAGTACTGGAGTTTCAGCTTTAGCATCATTCCTTACAAAGAAATCCCAGGGCTGATCTCCTTCAGAATGGACTGGTTGGATCTCCTTGCAGTCCAAGGGACTCTCAAGAGTCTTCTCCAACACCACAGTTCAAAAGCATCAATTCTTTGGCACTCAGCCTTCTTCACAGTCCAACTCTCACATCCATACATGACCACAGGAAAAACCATAGCCTTGACTAGATGCACCTTAGTCGGCAAAGTAATGTCTCTGCTTTTGAATATGCTATCTAGGTTGGTCATAACTTTCCTTCCAAGGAGTAAGCGTCTTTTAATTTTATGGCTGCAGTCACCATCTGCAGTGATTTTGGAGCCCAAAAAAATAAAGTGTGACACTGTTTCCACTGTTTCCCCATCTATTTCCCAAGAAGTGATGGGACCGGATGCCATGATCTTCGTTTTCTGAATGTTGAGCTTTAAACCAACTTTTTCACTCTCCTCTTTCACCTTCATCAAGAGGCCCTTTAGCTCCTCTTCACTTTCTGCCATAAGGGTGGTGTCATCTGCATATCTGAGGTTATTGATATTTCTCCCAGCAATCTTCATTCCAGCTTGTGTTTCTTCCAGTCCAGCATTTCTCATGATGTACTGTGCATAGAAGTTAAATAAGCAGGGTAACAATATACAGCCTTGACGTACTCCTTTTCCTATTTGGAACTAGTCTGTTGTTCCATGTCCACTTCTAACTGTTGCTTCCTGACCTGCATACAGATTTCTCAAGAGGCAGGTTAGGTGGTCTGGTATTCCCATCTCTTTCAGAATTTTCCAAAGCTTCTTGTGATCCACACAGTCAAAAGCTTGGCATAGTCAATAAAGCAGAAATAGATGTTTTTCTGGAACTCTCTTGCTTTTTCCATGATCCAGTGAATATTGGCAATTTGATCTCTGGTTCCTCTGCCTTTTGTAAAACCAGCTTGAACATCAGGAAGTTCACGGTTCATGTATTGCTGAAGCCTGGCTTGGAGAATCTTGAGCATTACTTTACTAGCATGTGAGATGAGTGCAACTGTGCAGTAGTTAGAGCATTCTTTGGCATTGCCTTTTGGGGATTGGAATGAAAACTGTCACACACGCATGTGTATACACAGAAAGAGAAAAGCAACAGGTCCAGAAAGAGATAAGCAACAGCCTCCCAATTTTATCAGAGAGAAATAAAGGGATCAATTCCACCTCAGACAACTCTTTCAAGAACTTTAAAAGTCAGTAAGAAAAGAAAAGAATTTTCCTTCATTCTTTTATCTATTCAACACATTTGTATTTCATGCCTGCCAGATCTAGGTATGGTACTAGTGAGTGAAGATACACAGATTAACTATCCTAATCCCTGCCCTTGGGATGCTAGCAGTTAACTGGGCAGCCAAGAGAAAGAACTTACAAGGGATAGAGTTTGGGTATATAGTGAAGAAGAGGGAAGAGGAAGGTAAGGAAAGAGTTAACGCCAAGAGCTTTCTAGGAGTAACAAGCAAAAACATGAGAAATTCTGTCATTTTCTTCCCTGAGGGATCTTCCCACATTCTTCCTATCTTGATGGTTCTCAAAGGGTGAACCCAAAGATAGGAGCTTCAGCATTACCTGAGAACTTGTAAGAAATAGAAATTTTCGGTCCCTACACAAGAACTACTAAACCAGAGGTACTCTGTGTTGTAACAAGCTCCCAAATAATTTTGATGTGTGTGAAGTTTGAGAACTTAACTAGAACTTTACATTGCACTAGTTAAATTGAAGCCAAATTGGGTGAATGAAAGACTATATGGTCAAACATTTAAGAACAAGTCTTATCTGGTAATTTTCCATGTAAAGGTACCAGTCTAAAAAATAACCTTTTGTCAGTAATGTACTAATCTATATTTTGAAAAATTTGGTGTTATTCACCTTTGGAGAAAGGATTGGCAATCCACTCATGTATTATTGCCTGGAGAATCCCATGGACAGAGGAGCCTGGGTTGCTACAGTCCATAGAATCGCACACAGTCAGATATGACATGCTAAGACACAAAGTGACTTAGCACGTTTGGAGGCCTATAGACTCTGTGTATGCCAAGATCTGCTGCACAAATAAATGACTGATGTATCTGAAGTAAATGCTTTGCATTTTGCCTGGAGTCTGGTATCTTGAACAGAGGTCGACATAGATGATACTTCAGAAAGCACAGGAGGGTTTTACGGAACAAAGATACTTCAGAAAGCACAGGAGGCCTTTCCAGAACAAACTACACAATACGCTGATGGAACCGCAGGGACCACAGCATTGAACACCTTAGGCTATGTGATATCTCGTGTTCGCGGTCCACTTATTTCTCTGCATCCCCTCTACAATAAAGCTTTTCTGTTTCATTTTCTCTGTAGTTTGCCACATGTCCACCCTCTGCTCCAACCCTGCTAGACCGTAGAGCTCTAGATCTAATATGTTTAGCTACCTTCTCCAAGTGTCTTGATATCTTGCCTCTTTGGTTCAAATTCTTAAGAGAAAGAATTTGATAGTCCCAATTTGGCTCAATAGTTCACTTAATTGTGACCTTGGGTATTAATAAGGCAGTCAGGGCACAACAGAGGGCTGCGTGGTCACAAAATCTAACACAGTAGGAATGATCTATTTGGCTCCAGAGAGTTCCATCTAACTTCAGGAGCCTCTGAAGCAACAGTGCATCCTTAATTTTTATGAATCCCAGTGAATGGTAGATAATTCATAGGAAAAACAATAGATTCTTAGAAAAGAATTTTGAAAGAGATTATTTAATTACATATCAATACCTTAATTATATATATAGACTTCACTTCAGAAATTTAAATTCTAGGTTTTTATTCTAAGGATAAAAGATGTGGCCAATAAGAAATAAGCCCAGTGAATTCCCTGGTGGTCCAGTGGTTAAACTCTGCACTTCCACTGCATGGGGCACAGGTTCGTTCCCTGGTCAGGGAACTAAGATCTCTCATGCCACATGATGGGGCCAACAGCAGCAACAACAAAAATACAAAGAGAGGTGTTCAAACACGTATATACGTGTTCAAACACTTAGCATGCTGTGACATGCTGCCTGCTAAGTCACTTCAGTTGTGTCCAACTCTTTGTGACCCCATGGACTGCAGCACACCAGGCTTCTCTGTCCATCAGCATCTCCCAGAGCTTGCTCAAACTCATGTCCATCGAGTTGGTGATGTCATCCAGTCATCTCATCTCATCCTCTGTCTTCCCTTTCTCCTCCTGCCTTTGATCTTTCCCAGCATCAAGGTATTTTCCAAGTGTCAGTTCTTCGTATCACGTGGCCAAAGTACTGGAGCTTCAGCTTCAACATCAGTGCTTCCAGTGAATATTCAGGACTGATTTCCTTTAGCATTGACTGGTTGATCTCTTTGCAGTCCAAGGGACTCTCAAGAGTCTTCTCCATACTTTCAAAACAAAACAAAAAAACTTTTAAGTGAAAAAGAAATAAGCCCCTTCCTAAAAAATGTTTGTCACAGCACTGTTTTTCACAGAAAAATTATAAAAGGAAACTATCTAAAATATCTAGAAACAGGCATTTTTTAGTTAATGAAAGTCATTTTAATATGTATTGCTTCTACTAGAAAAAAAAAAATCCATCATGATCTATCTTTAGTGAACTTTTTCTCCTTCATTGAAAAAACAAATCTGTAAGCCCTAACATTATTTTAATACTGGCACAAGGAAATTGCAAGTGCGTTGCCTCCCACAGTCTATTTTTCTTGTCTGGATTAGAATCACCATGATGATCAAGCTGCAGCTGCTAGCTGATCTCTTCCAGCTGTGGATTTGACCTGCTCCTACCAGTTCCTAATTGGATTTACTTGCTTCCCCTCTTTTTCCACTTCAGGTCTCCCAATCATAAGGTCCAAGTCCGCCTCCTTGCCTCCATCCTCCAGTCCAACAGCAGAAAAGTCCACGTCTCTGGCCCTAAAGCTTAACTAGAATAAATTTTAGACATTCTCCTTAGTAATTTAATATAATTTTCAGAATCCTGGCTAAACAGCTAGAGCTTTTGACTTGATATAAAATACTTGAATTTCCATGTCCTCTAATTATCTTAATAGATAACAGCAACATGAACTGGAATGTTACAAACACAGAGTGAGGTGTATCTTTTCATTAATACAAAGTCCACAAAAGACTACAGAATTATAGTGTTAGAGCACAAATAGCTGGGATTCATAGAATGATTTTCCCAACCTGGAATCTCCTCCTCTGTCAGAATGCTGCTTAAGGGGACATGGAACTGCAGTTGTGTGATAACTTTTAGTCTATTGCTGAGAACATAATCTTGAAATTTTTTTACTATAAATTCAAGACTTCAGCTGGAGACATGAGTAACAGGCACAGAGTTGTCTGTTAACATCTGGCAAAGAGGTCAATAAAGATCAAAGCAACTTATATCATATTCAATGACTGCAATTTCTTAATAACCCCAAAGTCACCACATTTGCCATTAGTCAGTGCCTATAACATGAACATCTGAGTGCAATGTGACTGGCTTGGCTGAGAATCTCAGAGTTACAGCGAAAGCTAAACTCACTCCTGAAAGTGATATGAAAAGCATGAAGAATACTCTGCGGCTCACTGGTATGGCAAATGGAAGGGTCCTAGTTTTGCGCTTTCTTAACCCACCATGTTGTCAACCTCAGATACTTGCTGTCCCTAAGTTTCTTCATTAGTAAAAAGAATAAACTTCAAAAGGGTCAATAAATTAGAGTTTAGAGCTATTCTGGTTGAAGTGGACAAGATGGAAACAGAATTCAGGAGAAGATGGAAAGGAGAATTCAGAATTCAGAATTCTCCTCTTTGATTCCCTCCATTTCTTCCCTGTTCTCAAGACGGTTGTAAATAAACCTTGGCAAAACCTAAAACTCAGCAGAACCTACAGTGAAAACCAATGGCCTATGTGATTTCTAAGGAACCCTCCCTAGAAAAACAACATTCACTTTTATGTGACTATGATTTGTTCATAAAAGTAAACATTGATTACCCAACTTAATACACTGGCACTCATCACTCAGCAGGTGTTCCATGAGTGTTGAGTGAATTAAAATTGTATTTGTTTAACTGATGATCCAGTGAAACTTTCAGAAAAGTAAAGAGTCTCAAGACTTGGCTTACTCATTTTTTAGCAAATAAAACCAGAATCAAATTATAAGCCAATTTAAAAAATAAGGGCACCTTTTGTTTATTTTTGGCTCCTGTTGTTACTACCCACTTGGAGTTCCTTATGTTTTATTATTCCCATAAGTCACAGAATTTATCTCGCTTTCACCACATGCCATACAGAATGATATCAGAGTATAAAGTGTCCTTTCTCTTTGGAGACATTCTGAGCTGATTCAAAACCTAGTCCTAACGTTTACTATCTATGGAACTTCAGGCAAATTTTAACCTATACACTTTCTTCATCTCAAAAACAAGTATAGGAAAATAGGGAAGATGGAAAAGTTTTGAGAATTACATGAAATAACACAGTAACTGGCAGCTAATAAGTGCTCCATAAATGACAGCTGTGGTTATTGTTATTTTTTTAATTGATTTAAAAGGGGCAGATTACATAGCACATCCTAGAAGACTGTTCCTCTATTAAGGGGTCGTGAGGGAGAGATATTAAAGAGGTAGAGGAAAGATAGCTGCTTTACATAAGGAAGGGGAGAAATGTTACATCATGTTGACCATGACTGGTTAATGGCCTAGGGAGAGTTTAACTCGAGCTTTCCACTTCCCAAATAATCACGTGCTTTCCTGCTATAGCTATTTCAAATCCTGAAAGATGATGCTGTGAAAGTGCTGCACTCAATATGCCAACAAATTTGGAAAACTCAGTAGTGGCCACAAGAATGGAAAAGGTCTGTTTTCATTCCAATCCCAAAAAAGGCAATGCCAAAGAATGCTCAAACTACCACACAATTGCACTCATCTCACATGCTAGTAAAGTAATACTCAAAATTCTCCAAGCCAGGCTTCAGCAATACGTGAACCATGAACTCCCTGATGTTCAAGCTGGTTTTAGAAAAGGCAGAGGAACCAGAGATCAAATTGCCAACATCCACTGGATCATGGAAAAAGCAAGAGAGTTCCAGAAAAACATCTATTTCTGCTTTATTGACTATGCCAAAGCCTTTGACTGTGTGGATCACAATCAACTGTGGAAAATTCTGAAAGAGATGGGAATACCAGACCACCTAACCTGCCTCTTGAGAAATCTGTATGCAGGTCAGGAAGCAACAGTTAGAACTGGACATGGAACAACAGACTGGTTCCAAATAGGAAAAGGAGTACGTCAAGGCTGTACATTGTCACCCTGCTTATTTAACTTCTATGCACAGTACATCATGAGAAATGCTGGACTGGAAGAAACACAAGCTGGAATCAAGATTGCTGGGAGAAATATCAATAACCTCAGATATGCAAATGACACTATCCTTATGGCAGATAGTGAAGAGGAACTCAAAACCTCTTAATGAAAGTGAAAGTGGAAAGTGAAAAAGTTGGCTTAAAGCTCAACATTCAGAAAACGAAGATCATGGCATCAGGTCCCATCACTTCATGGGAAACAGATGGGGAAACAGTGGAAACAGTGTCACACTTTATTTTGGAGGGCTCCAAAATCACTGCAGATGGTGGCTGCAGCCATGAAATTAAAAGACGCTTACTCCTTGGAAGGAAAGTTATGACCAACCTAGATAGCATATTCAAAAGCAGAGACATTACTTCACCAACTAAGGTCCGTCCAGTCAAGGCTATTGTTTCTCCTGTGGTCATGTATGGATGTGAGAGTTGGACTGTGAAGAAGGCTGAGCGCGGAAGAATTGATGCTTTTGAACTCTGGTGTTGGAGAAGACTCTTGAGAGTCCCTTGGACTGCAAGGAGATCCAACCAGTCCATTCTGAAGGAGATCAACCCTGGGATTTCTTTGGAAGGAATGATGCTAAAGCTGAAACTCCAGTACTTTGGCCACCTCATGAGAAGAGTTGACTCACTGGAAAAGACTCTGATGCTGGGAGGGATTGGGGGCAGGAGGAGAAGGGGACGACAGAGGATGAGATGGCTGGATGGCATCACGGACTCGATGGATGTGAGTCTGAGTGAACTCCAGGAGTTGGTGATGGACAGGGAGGCTTGGCGTGCTGCGATCCATGGGGTCACAAAGAGTCGGACATGACTGAGCAACTGAACTGAACTGAACTTCCTGCAAGACCAAGTCTTTCCTATAATATTTTTCTTTAGGGTCTTTTGAAAATTTTATTTTGTTTTATTTCATTGGCTGTGCTGGGTCCTCGTTGCTGTACGGGCTTTTCTCTCGTTGTGGTGAACAGAGGGTGGGGGGCTACGCTTTGTTGTGGTTCATGCGCTTCTCATTGCGGTGGCTTCTCTTGATGCTGGACTACAGGCTCCAGGGTGCATGGGCTTCAACAGTTGTGGTTCCCAGGCTCCACCACAATAGGCTCCACAGCTGTGGTGCAAGGGCCCAGCCACTTAGCAGCACGTGGGATTCCCCCCTCATATCAAGGAACCCAAGTCTCCTGCATTGGCAGGCAGATTTTTTACCGTGGAGCCACCAGGGAAGCCCTTCTTCAGAGTCTTATTCTACCTTTGAAGGGGAAGTAAAATACTGATCTTAGAAGCTTATAGTGAGAAAGCACCTCACAAGCTATATACTTCACCCATGGGAACTTCTCCATAAAGGCTTTAGCACATAGCTTTTTTAGCTGTGGTATCTCTCCAAAGGGTTATGTCTCAGACATCTATTATTTTTGTCTTCCTAGTATTCTGCTTCTGAGAACAATACAAAAGATCCAGAACTTCCCTTTACCCAGAACACAATGATATGGTAACCAAGTCAGCCGTCTCCTGCTATAACCTTCCACGTGACCACAGCTGACTGACGCGGGCTATGCTTCTCCACCCAGCTCATCAATTTTAGGATTTCAAGACATGAAGCACCAGGAGTTTTCAGTCTTTCTTTGGCAGCTGTAACTGTTAGATGGAAGGCTTATGAACTATTAACATCTATGCTCTCTCTTTTCACCAGAAAGCAGAAGCAGTGATTTAAGAAAGCAGCAAAAAGGATAAGGTAGATGTGCAGAGAGGAGCAAAGGTTGGGGACAGGGAACTGGGACAGCACCTGAGGCCTTGTTCCTGAAGCAAAGCCATGTCGCTTGGGTCCTACCAATGGTTTTTATAGATTTATTTTGGGCTTAATTAAGGTAGTTAGATTACACTGTATCAAGCTACTGAAAGAAAGAAGGAAGGAAGGAAAGACAGAAGGAAAAAGGTGGAGGAAGGAAGGAAAGAAGGAAGGAAGAAATACAGGGTACTAATGTAGGGACTGGGAGCCTAAGATCAGAAATATCACTAGGAATGAATTTTTAAATGGAAATAATCACATTCCAGGGCAGACAAAAAGAAGTGAAACTTCCTGTACCTAATAAGTCACATGTCAGTGGCTGACTGCTCTGCCTTCTTTTTAAGTAAGTTGACTGATGTCTCAGTTCACCCCTAGAAAGTTCCAGTTTACTCACATTGTCCTAGAGTAACTCTCGGCTCCCTCTGCCAGAGCTGAAACTGCCCTGGTCTGAACAGTCGTGTCTGTGTCATCCACTTAGGCTGGATCTGGTGTTGCCAGCGCCCGCTCTGCCATTCCCTTCCCTCTAACTCTACCGCTTTCACTTCTGTTTCTGCCACTATTTTCGTTCTCCACTGCCATGTGTTTGACAAAGTACTTATAAGTAAGTACAAATGCCAAGAAGTATGGACTATATGAGGAAGCTAAAAATAAAAATCCATAAAATGGTTAAACAACAGTACCAAATAGTAAATAATAGCAATAAGAATAAATGAGGTAGCACATGTAAAACGTATTAATCAATTTGGTGGGGGTGGGGAGGAACACCGTAAGCTCCCAATACAAAGCTAGTGGAGATGATGGAATTCCAACTGAGCTATTTAAAATTCTAAAACAAGAAGAAGCTGTTAAAGTGCTGCACTCAATATGTCAGCAAATGTGGAAGACTCAGCAGTAACCACAAGGACTGGAAAAGATCAGTTTTCATTCCAATCCCAAAGAAGGGCAATGCTAAAATTGTCCAAACTACCACACAATTGCACTCATTTTTGCATGCTAGTAAGGTTATGCTCAAAATCCTTCAAGCTAGGCTTCAGTAGTACATGAACCAAAAACTTCTAGTTGGACAAGCTGGATTTAGAAAAGGCAGAAGAACCAGAGATCAAATTGCCAACACTTGTTGGATCATAGAGGAAGCAAGCTTCACTGACTACACTAAAGCCTTTGACTGTGTGGATCACAACACATTGTGGAAAATTCTTCAAGAAATGGGAATATCAGACCACCTTAGCTGTCTCCTGAGGAATCTGTATGCAGGTTAAAAAAATAACAGAACCAGACATAGAACAGACTGACTCACAATTGGGAAGAGAGTAAGACAAGGCTGTATACTGGCACCCTGCTTATTTAACTTCTATGCAGAGTACATCATGAGAAATTCTGGGCTGGATGAATCACAGGCTGGAATCAAGATTGCCAAGAGAAATATCAACAACCTCAGATATACGCATGGCACCCCCTTATGGCAGAAAGTGAAGAGAAACTAAAGAGCCTCTTGATGAAAATGAAAGAGAAGAATGAAAAAGCTGGCTTAAAACTCAACATTCAAAAACTAAGATCATGGGGTCCAGTCCCATCACTTCATGGCAAATAAAAGGGGAAAAGTGGAAGCAGTGACAGATTTTATTTTCTTGGAATCCAAATTCAATGTGGACAGTGACTGCAGTCATGAAATTAAGACACTTGCTCCTTGGAAGGAAAGCTATGACAAACCTAGACAGTATATTGAAAAACAAATATATCAATTTGCTGACAAAGTTTCATACACTAAAAGCCTTGGTTTTTCCAGTAGTCATGTACAGATATAACAGTTGGACCATAAAGAAGGCTGAGCACTAAAGAATTGATGCTTTCCAATTGCGGTGCTGGAGAAGACTCTTGAGAGTCCCTTGGACAACAAGGAGATCAAACCAGTCATCCTAAAAGAACTTAACCCTGAATATTCATTGGGAGGACTGATGCTGATACTGAAGCTCCAATACTCTGGCCACCTGATGACAAGAGCTGACTCACTGGAAAAGCCCCTGATGCTGGGAAAGATTGAAGGCAAAAAGTTAAGAGGGCAGCCAAAGATGAGCTAGTTAGATAGCATCACTGACTCAGTGTAATGAGTTTGAGCAAGCTCCGGCAGTTGGTGAAGGACAGGGAAGCCTGACATGCTGCAGTCCATGGGGTCACAAAGAGGTGGACAGGAATGAGCAACTGAACAACAGAAGCATTGACATTGTGCTGCTCAATACGATTACCTTGACCTTTCTAGGGCCATGCATAAGACAGTTGCTGAAAAGGCATAAAACAGAACAAAATTTATCATTTATCTCATTTTAACATTTAATTTTAAAAGAAATATTCCCTGATACCAGCAATCTGAAACAATTATTATGAGTTCTGTCTGAAAAGTGATTTGTCTAATAATCACAGTAGAATTATCTTCTTTCTGATTTTGGTGCTTCATCAAAGGACAGGCAAGGATGTTATTGTGGACAGAATGAAAAAAAAAGAAATAGTTTTACTTTGAATGTTGCTAAGTAGTTTGGGTTTTTTTAATGCTGATAAAAGTGTGATAAACAAAGGTACACAAACTGAAACTTGTAAAGTTTCTCTCTTAACATGGTCCTCAGGAAGACAACATTCTTTTCTTTTAAATAAGGACAATTACCAGAAAGGAAAAGAGAAAAGTTCAGAAGACATGAGTGAATCATTAAGTCATGATGTATGCCAAGAAACAAAATCTTAGTCTCCTAGGGTGATAAAAATAACTATTTATTGGTAATACTGTATTATATCTCACAGACTCCTTCCCCTCCTTCCAGGTAGGCTCCCATTACACATATTAAGTCACATTAAGTCCTGAGTCATTTCAAAACCTTAGAGCAGGGGGTAGTTATTAATAATAAATAAAAATACCCAGCCTTTCTACACCAATTTTCCTCCTAGGAACACCAAGTAATCTCTATTATTTCACAACATTCTTTGGAGGAAAATTCAGGTCGGTATTATTACTGCCATTATATGGTTAGAGGAATTACACAAGGAAAGCTGAATTAAAAATGTGGCTAAACAGGGGTTATAACTCTTGTCTTAGTAAAGGGAAAAGGAAGGCTGCTGTGGGAAATAGCACTGGTAAAATGGATCCTTTAAATAGCTTATTTACATGCTATAGAATGGCTCATGGTACTCTTTTAACAGAGAGACTATAACATGGGACATCACAATTTCAGTTTTGTAAATGTAATTTATACACCTAGGTGTGTGTTACAAAAATTGTATCATACTATATGTATTATTTTATAGCCTGTTCTTTGTGTGTAACAGCATATTGTAAATAACTGACTTACATCTTAAGTGAAGTGAAGCATTCAGTCATATCCAATTCTTTGCAACCCCATGAACTGTAGCCTACAAGGCTCCTTGGTCCGTGGAATTTTCCAGGCAAGAATACTGGAGTGGGTTGCCATTCCCTTCTCCAAGGGATCTTCCTGATCCAGGAATCAAACCCAGGTCTCCCACATTGCAGGCAGATGCCTTACCATCTGAGTCACAAGGGAAGCCATTGCTCTTCGGGTAGATGTAAGACATACACCTACATCAACAATTAAAATGGTTGCAAAGTAGTCCATTTATAAACATATCTTAATTTTCTTATTTGGGGAAGCTTTTTTTTCCCCCAAAGCCAGGCATGAATATGCCTCTTTGAAAACAAAGAAAGACTTCCTGACAAAAATTAATATAGGTTAAGCCCATCAACAAATAATTACCAGTGACTCCCATGGAAACCTCTGTAAAAATTACATTGTCACATCCATGCACCAATAATTTAGGGGGAAGATTGAGTAACAGCCAGGCAACTACAATAGTATGTGGTCAATCACTTTTACAAACTGAGGTAATATTTTCTAGAGTTTAATGCACTTAGATGTATCAAAAATCATAGAAACGTAAATATCCTTTGCCCCAACAGTTTTCCTTCTAGAAATTTATCCTTAGCTTGTAATAGGACAAGTTACAAAGATGTTTGTATGAGGATGTTTATGGCAGTATGTTAATTAACACAAAGGGTAAGCAATCTAGCTAAACATGAAAAAAACCGGATTTAAGTAAATTAGGATACAGGGACTTCCCTGGTGGTCCAGTGGCTAAGAGTCCAAGCTCCCAATGCAGAGGGCCCAGGTTCAATCCTTGGTTAGTGAACTACATCCCACATGCCACAACTGAAGATTTTGCAGGTCGCAACTAAATAAGCCAGACTTCCACAATGAAGATCGAAGATCCCATGAACTGCAACAAGGCTCCAGTATAGCCAAATAAATAAATTTTATGTAAAATAAGCAAAAAATTAGGATACATCAGAAGTGAATGCAGAAAAGCCTTAAAGACAGTAATGCAAATTATGGAAAAATACTCAAAGTATGTTTAGACTGACTGTTTTTTTATAAAACAGTTTACATCAACATGTGCATTAGAAAGATAAAATTCAAAATTCTAGTAGTGCTCCTTTCTGGATTGTGAAATTACTGGAAACTTGTTTTCATGTTCACTGGATTTTCTAATTTATGTATAATGAGCACAGAATACTTACCCCAAATAGAAATTAACATGATGTGGCACATGCTTTTATAAATACTAGATGTTCTAGGAGCCCCTAACTCAGCCTGGAGCTTAGAGGAAGGTTGGATATGGCCTCCCAGGTTAGTGTCACCCTGGAACTTTAAGGGTACATGGCAGTAAGTCAGTTAAAAACAAGCAATGATGAAAAGCCTTGGAGGAATGTGACACCATGACCCAGTAAGAGTAGTTCACAGGCTGCAGAAAGGGTAATTAAAAAAGAACTAAAAGTATCTGTTCAGTTTTGAAATAGAGGAACTCAATTTTGACCTAAGTCTGTGTAGTTTTGGTGAAAAGATGAAGGCAGAAGCCAGATGGTCTCAAGCTAGGGAAGGAATGGGAGGTGGGGAAGCATGGGGTGAAGGTGAACACTGGGTCAAGGAAGGCTGACACAGTGATGAAAAGGGGATATCCAGTTGTGAAAGGTTTCATTTTCTAAGATGAGAGATCTAAAGGATTTTAACAGGAGAAAGAGCCAAAATAAAACGGAGAGGATGATTTTTTTAAAAAGGAAAGGCACGGTATGGGTAATGATTTGACATTTCTAGCTGGGGGTGGTAAAAGGGGGGATCAGAGCAGGGTGGAAGGCTGAGTGAGGACTCCAGCCGTCAGACCAGGTGATATCACAGGAAATCACTTCTTAGTTTCAAACTGCAAAGACAGCGCACAGAACCATAACTTCATTTTCATAGAAGATAGGACTAGTGAGTAGCTGAGGCCAGAAAAATCCAGAAAATATTTAGTATAATCAGGAAAAGGTGGTGGAAACAAAACAGCACAGTATTATCTCACCTCTGTGAGACAAGAAACATCCAGTGAAATTTCCATAACCTCACCTAAAGAAAGAGGTTAAGATACAGAAGACAGGAACTACTAAGAGCCTGAGCAGACGGGAAGAGCCTGAGCAGACTGGAAGCACCTGACAGGAGTGCAGAAAGAAACAAGATTTGCACTTTTCACCCAGAAAAAAAAAAACAAAACAGAGCATATCAAGGAATGTTTCTCATTTCTGTGGCTTCTAGTCTGAGTATCAAAAATCATTCTTAGTATCTTTTGATACACACATTTAAACTGAATCATTTTTGATTAGGAAAAACACATTATGACAAGAAGCATTCACAAACTGAATCATTTTTTTAACTAACTTGCATTTTAATCATCTCAGCAACATCTACATATTTTTAACATGTGTATATTTGATATGCATGACATTTATACATATATTCTATAAGAAACAGAGTTTGGGTACACATAGGAAACTGCAGCTCCCTTGAAATACTTCTGGTCTGCCACTCACCATCCCACACTTGTCCAGAAATCCTCAGACCACGTTTGAGAACAACTATCCTCATTTATGGGAGGAGGAAATGGCAACCCACTCCAGTATTCTTGCCCAGAGAATCCCATAGACAGAGGAGCCTGGTAGGCTGCTGTCCATAGGGTTGCACAGAGTCAGACATGACTGAAACGACTTAGCATGCATGCATGCATTGGAGAAGGAAGTAGCAACAGACTTTCGTATTCTTGCCTGGAGAATCCCAGAGACAGAGGAGCCTGGTGGGCTGCCATCTATTGGGTCGCACAGAGTCGGACATGACTAAAGCGACTTAGCAGCAGCAGCATCCTCATTTATGGCATCCCACATAGCTCAGAAATAAAGAATCCTCCTGCCAATGCAAGAATGGCAAGAAACACAGGTTCAATTCCCTGGGTCAGGAAGATCCCTTGGAGTAGGAAATGGCAACTCACTCCTGGAAAATCGAATGAGAGGAACCTGACAGGCTACAATCAATAGGCTCTCAAAGAGTCGGACATAAACGCGCAACTGAGCATGCATACCCTCATTTATAAAATCCTGAATTTGGTGAATATGTATCTTGTCACCTAACACCCCAAAGCTAAAATTTACTTTCATTTTTAAAAATGAAACTTTGATACTTGAAAGAATTATATTTAGAACACAGTAGTCTTTTGTAAGATTTGTAAACATTATCTCAGAGACAGCATAAAATGAAAAACAGAAATTTTCCAGAATATTTATATAAGTCACCAGGTGATACTTCTGCTAAGTTCTAAAGAAAATTATTTTTCCAGAGGCCACAATCTTCCCAGTGACATGAGGGAGCAGTGCAGGGCTCTGTCATGACACTTCTTGGTGCTGCTAAGCCAAATACATTAAGTCTTGTCACTGTTAATCCTCACATTTATGTCCTGATCAGGCTCAGTACAGAAGGCACACATGAACTCAAGATATGGCTGATTCATGTCAATATATGGCAAAAACCACTACCATATTGTAAAGTAATTAGCCTCCAATTAAAATAAATTAAATAAAATAAATAATTTTAATTAATAAACAACTAATTAAAATATATAAATGTTTTTAAAAGATATTCTTCAATAAAGAGAAAATGAATCCATGAAAACAAGGGACGGAAACTGGAAGAAAAGAAACCCAGTTCTAAGACTCAGTCATTTCACCATCCTACAAATAAAGTACAGAAATGACTTAATGGAAGGTTCTAAGAATCGATTTCATCTGGATTTCCAGAAAGATAGAAACTATAGAGTACAGTGAAACAGAGAATGGCTGAGTTCACATTTTCATAATTGAAAAATACATTTTGGAATTTACATATACCCAATCCCACTGTGAAGAAAGCTGAGCACCAAAGAATTGATGCTTTTGAACTGTGGTATTGGAGAAGACTCTTGAGAGTCCCTTGGACTGCAAGGAGATCCAACCAGTCCATCCTAAAGGAGATCAGTCCTGGGTGTTTTTGGAAAGACTGATGCTAAAGCTGAAACTTTGGCCACCTTATGTGAAGAGCTGACTCAATGAAAAAGACTCTGATGCTGGGAGGGATTGGGGGCAGGAGGAGAAGGGGACGACAGAGGATGAGATGGTTGGATGGCATCACGGACTCAATGGACATGAGTTTGAGTAAACTCCGGGAGTTGGTGATGGACAGGGAGGCCTGGAGTGCTGCAGTTCATGGGGTCACAAAGAGTCAGACACGACTGAGTGACTGATCTGATCTGATCTGAATCCCTTTCAATTTATTTTCTTGGGAAACTGGTCAGTTGACCCCTCTGCTGTTCCTTTCAGGAGATCTGTACCTGCTTTGTAATCCCCCTGTGCGATCTGCGTTTGAGTCGCTAACCTCTCTACTGACAAAAATGTCCCTAACTTACTCTATGAGCCTCTGGACTAGCCATTCAAGAAGGAAGAGCAGAATGAACAAAGCAATTATAATCTTCATGAACAATCTGTATTCATGCTTTTGTCATTAAATACTAAGAATGATAAGTATTTCAGTCAGTCAATAGATAAATAAAATTCTAAAATTTTAGTAAACTGAGGTGGGAAAATAAATTCACACAATCTTCCTTTTTAAAATGAAAAACAAGTGCTATGTTTTTTGTTTTGTTTTATAGAGGATTCTACACAGCCCAGGTTCTGACTTTAACTCTATTAATTTTAATAGCTCTCTTGGTTAAATTCATCACCCCCTCTGGCCCTCAGCTTTCTCTTTGAGACTATGTGGAGGTTGAATCAGATGATCCTTAATGTTTTTATGAACTCAGAAATTTAAATGACTCTCTGCCTATTGAGAGATTTCATCTCAGGTTCATATTGTTTATGTTAAGAAAGGATAGTGGTGAAATTTCTAATTGTGTTCACCATCTTCTCATTCTTTAAGCCCATAAAGTGTTCCTGAATTGCTTCTAGAACTAACAATTATTTTTCCACATTCTGAAATATGAAGTGGAATCACCATAGCTCAATCATTTTAGATCCATCTTTACAGAAAAGTGAATTCATTCATTATCACACAGTGCAGCACTAAGAGAACAGAATTAGCAAGCACTGGGGTCACAGAGAAGAAACCGAGAACCGGCTTGCAAACATTTAAATAAATAGGGACAAACTGTTAACTGAATATTTCAATTCACTGTGATAATTACTGGAATTGAGCAAAGAACACACAGTTTGGTTATACATTACATTTTGATTATTTGATTACGTCTTCTTCCAGTAGATTCTAAGATCCATGAGGGCAGGAACCTAGATTTTTCTGGTCACTGCTCCCCCAGAGTATAGTGTATGATTTGTATTATATGTTTGTTGTAAAATAATGAATGAATGACCAACAAACAAGGATTTAAAAGAAGTGAATCTTAGTCTACTAGGAAATAAGTTCATTAAGGACAAGCTTAGAGGCCACATTCTGGAAGTTTAGCTTGTTTCTTTGTCAGTTATATTTTTCTTTGTATTGCAGACATGACGAATATAATTCATATATTTCCATTTATCTTGTTTATTCCAGAACATATTTTAAACATTATACAGCTGTAAAACATTTATAAAAATAAAGAATTTTTATGTGGAATTCAACGTCTAGAACCTTTGAATTAATGTCAATGAGGGTAACCACTGTCATTTTGGGTTTTGGTTCATTCATGTGGCAGTTGTCACATTATGTCAAACTCACCTTCACCACCACCAAAAAGGACAAACACCAAATTAAAAAACACTTTAAATTTATTGCTATCATTTTTTTTTTTTTTTACTGCTGACTAAAAGCATGATTTCTGGAACCAGATCCATTTTCTCTACACATGTGACCTTCAGAAAGTTACTTAACCACTTTTTGCCTGAGTTTCCTCATCTGAGAAATAAGAACAATAATACAATAATACTACCCCATAGAGTTGTTATGAAAATTAAGAGTTTAATATGTGCAAACCTCTTAGAAGAATACGTGTCAACATAGTAAGCTCTAAGTGTTTGCTAAATATAAAAATCAAAATGATACACTATTAGCCTATTTCATTGGGTTAAGGTATTGTAAGCTAATGCATAATGAAGACAATTCTTCTGGAATTACGCTGAAATTTTTAAAGAGGAAGGTTGTGGATTCAGAACAACTCACATTAAAATAAATTGGTTGAGTAGAGAGCTTGAAGAAGAGAAAAAATTTTAGAACATGCTAAAATGAAATAAAATGGGTCACTTAAAAATGTTTCCATTTTTTCATTAGAAAATATTTCCCTCAGGGAAAATTGATGACTCAAAGTTAGAAAGAATACCAACAGTAACATTATTTCTGAAAAAGTGCATAAAGATTTTTAAAGAGATTAGATTTGACAAAGCTTAGTGAAAAGGAACAAAAAAAAAAAATCTGTCTAGTAAAGGCATTTATAATTAGTACCTTAAAACCATATTAAGAGTCTCATGGTCTATTTAAAAAGACAAGCAACAGAGATTTACTGTATAGCATGGGGAACTATTTTCAATATCCTATAATAAACAATAATGGAAAAGAATAGGAAAAAAATAATATAGGCATATACAACCAAATCACTTTGCTGTAATATCTGAAAATAAAAAAGCATTTCAAAACCAACTATACTTCAATTAAAAAAACATCTCTTGCTCTACTGACAGTAGGCAGGCGAGAGCATACATTAAAGTAGTGATCCCTAAATTTGACCATGTAACACAGTTTCTGGGGAGCTTTGTAAAAATCGAGACCTTGGAGATTTTGATTCAAGAGCTCTGAGGCAGAGTTCAAGTTTTTTTCTCCCAGTTCTCCCAAGTGATTCCAAGTACAGCCGGGTCAGAACAAATGGCTAGAACACTTGCTGCAAGAAGTCTCTAGTGATGGGTGGGCAGCCGACTTGTCTTTTCAGTCCCACCTCCTGCACCCTTGTCAAAATCCATCAACTGCAGACAGGCTGAAGTCATGAGACACTGACACATGTTGCCTAACCAACCTGAGAGTCCAAGGTGAGCAGCAAAAAAATGAACTATAAGTCTCATGGTAAATGAACCTGCATTCAGCTTCAAAAGTCTAATGCAAAATTGCAATAAATGGTTTCACAGGCCTTCCACGGAAAGTATTTCCAGACACACGGCCTACTAGGTGACACAGATGTCTACAAACTGGCACGGTCCCATTACGCTGTGCCTCAGACCAGGACCTTGGGTTCTGTGTTGGATTTATAAGAGGGAGGTTGATCAGGCTGATCCTTGGTAAGTGTGCACCAGTGTGACCAGATTAACTGGTAAAATAATGAATACTTTAGTGTCAGACTGCTTAGAGCCTCCAGTCATTTCAGCCTCTGCCCCAGGACTTGACCCACCTTCCCAGCAACCAAAGGGTTATTATTAGGGCCATTCTATGCTAAATGCATTGCTAACATTTTCAATTTGGAAATAAATGAGAAAAGCAACTCATTTAGCTTTTCTCAGGAGTGGGTGTGGGAAGGAGTGGGAAGTGCCTGGAAATTGCATCAGGAAGAATCGCTTCAAGGGATCTCTAGCCCTGAAAGGAGAAGACTTGAGATGCAGTGGGTTCAGGAGGAATACCAGCAATGCCTTCAAATACGTGATCAAGCCTCATGTGGGAAACCGCTTAGGTTTATTCCGAGTAGCTCTAGTGTGGGGAATTATGCACAATGATTGGAAGCTACAACAGACTGACGTCAATTTCATATAAGGAAGAACTTTGGAATCTGGTGCCGCCCAACAGTGGAACTGGCTTTGTGCAAATCGTGAGCTTCAGGAAGCAGCACAGGAAAAAGCAGTGACTCTGAGAAGAGAGTGATGGTTGCAGGTGCTTCTGCTCTGGATGGTGAACTACAGAGACCAGTGGTTACAAATCTAAGTGTTCATCTGAATCCTCAATGGAACTTTTTTTTAAAGATAAACTATATATTTTTAGCAGTTTTAAGTTCAAAGAAAATTGAGCAGAACATATGGAGAATACTCATACACTCCCTGCCCTCACAAACACACAACCTTCCCTATTGTCAACATCCTGCACAGTGGTACATTTGTTACAGTTGATGAACCAATGCATCGTCACCAGAAATCCATGTTCACATTAGAGTTTATTCTTAGTATTGTACCTCTATGGGTTTTAGAAGATGTATGATGACATGTATCCATCATTATCAATGGAACGTTTTAAATATCAGACTTCTTAGTTTTTACTCCAAACCTACTAGATTAGTACCTCTTGGCTTTGGAGTTTGGGAATTAGCATATTTTAAAGCTCTTTGTGTGATGTTGACATGCAGATAATTTTGGAAATCTGCACTCAATGATCTGCAAGTTTTTTTCCAACCTTCAGATTTTATAATTCTATTAAATAAAAATTACAATAATTCTTTTAAAGGAGTGTGACTCTTGAAAACTGACCAGGTCTTGAAGGCAAATCTGTGGAGTATATATATTAATAGCATGTCAAGCACCATGCTCAGTTCAGTTCAGGTCCTTTCAGTCGCTCAGTCATGTCTGACTCTTTGCAACCCCAAGAATCCCAGCACGCCAGGCCTCCTTGACCATCACCAACTCCCAGAGTTCACTCAAACTCATGTCTATTGAGTCAGTGATGCCAACCAGCCATCTCATCCTCTGTCGTCCCCTTCTCCTCCTGCCCCCAATCCCTCCCAGCATCAGGATCTTTTCCAGTGAGTCAACTCTTCACATGAGATGACCAAAGGATTGGAGTTTCAGCTTTAGCATCATTCCTTCCAATGAACACCCAGGACTGATCTCCTTTAGAATGGACTGGTTGGATCTCCTTGCAGTCCAAGGGACTCTCAAGAGTCTTCTCCAACACCACGGTTCAAAAGCATCAATTCTTCAGCGCTCAGCTTTCTTCACAGTCCAACTCTCACATCTATATATGACCACTGGAAAAACCATAGCTTTGACTAGATGGACCTTTGTTAGCCAAGTAATATCTCTGCTTTTCAATATATTATCTAGGTTGGGCATAACTTTCCTTCCAAAGGATAAGCATCTTTTAATTTCATGGCTGCAATCACCATCTGCAGTGATTTTGGAGCCCCAAAAAATAAAGTCTGGCACTGTTTCCACTGTTTCCCCATCTATTTCCCATGAAGTGATGGGACTATGCTAGACTCCTTTAATTCTTACAAGAACTCTCAAGGTAAGTATTAATATATATTCCCATTTAACAGAATATAAAATTGAGGCCCAAACAGGTTAAGTAACCTGCTTAAGCTCACAGAGTAAGTAAAAGACAAAGTTGGGATTCAGTTAAGGGCTATTTCATCTGCCTTCTTTCTCTTATACTATTGAATCTCCAACAAACTCTCAGTTACTTGAAATTAGTGAATGAAGACACATAATTTCAGATTATTAATCGTGAATTATTTTGTGTTTGTTGGTTCTTAAAAATACTATGTTCAGCACATGGGAAAGATGTGTTATTATATGACAACCAGAAAATAAGATTTTATGCAATAATCAAAGTTCCTTTTATAAAGCCAGGGCTAACAGCCAAATCATTTCTCCATGAATTTGAAATGTTGGGCTATGGATACTGTGATAACCTAAAGAAAACACGAGGTGAATCATCTGAAAGGAGAGAAAAGGACCTGACCATCTCTGGTCTGGGGTCCTATATGGAGAGGTGGCCAATTCTGTATTTTCACAATGAAAGACTAACCTGTTTCCTCAGCCACAGAAAAGAACAACTCATTTCCTAGAGTTGTACTTCGTCCTTTCCCATGGGACATGGAAATAGAATGTAATAGTTATTAAGATCACATACCTTTGAGTCAAGCCTGTATTTAAATCTGGGATTGTCACTAACTAAATACGTAATCTTGTGGAAATGATCTAATACCTCTAGATTAGTTTCCTATTTGTAAAACAGGACTGATGATATTTCAATATCTACTCCCAGGTTACCATGAGGATTAGATGAGGTGCTGTGTGTAAAGTACTTAAGAGTCTTCTGATAGTAAGCATTCAAGACATAGTCACATTTGTGCATATATGCTAAATTGTTCAGTTATGTCCTGTTCTGAACTATAGCCTGCCAGGCACCTCATCCATGGAATTTTCCAGGCAAGAATACAGAGCAGGTTGCCATTTCCTACTCCAGGGGAACTTCCTGACCCAGGGATCAAACCTGTGTCTCCTGTGTCTGCTGCATTGGCAGGTGGATTCTTTACCCCTGAGCCACCTGGTAAACCCTAATGTTCATGTTATTACTTATTAATGGAGAAGCCAAGTCCAACATCATTTCTGTCTAGCTGGAATAGAAACCAGTTATTGACATCTCCATGGAGTGTGGTGGAGG
Source organism: Nanger dama (assembly GCA_917880005.1). Taxonomy (NCBI): domain Eukaryota; kingdom Metazoa; phylum Chordata; class Mammalia; order Artiodactyla; family Bovidae; genus Nanger; species Nanger dama. Next base: position 5,627,083 of record CAKJTW010000040.1, read on the forward strand.
AGGGCAGGGTTTAACCTACCCTCAGGTCTTCAAGGAAATGGCAACCCACTCCAGTATTCTTGCTTGGAGAATTGCATGGATGGAGGAGCCTGGTGGGCTACAGTCCATGGAGTTGCAAAGAGTCAGACACGACTGAGTGACTTCACTTTCACTTTCAGGTCTTCAAGGATTTGTTCCCAACCAGATTGTAGAATGTAAAGTCATTAGGAGGAACAGAAGCAAGGTTAAGCACTGCAAATGAGAAGTTAAAAACTGAGATGTTAAGACAGAAATAGGACTATATTAGTTCATGAATAAATTCCCTTCCTCCTGACTAATGGATTAGGACAGGCTGAAAGGACTAATCAAAAAAATATATTCCATAGCACATGACAAACACCAGTGAACACATCTTTGGTGGACACTGATTTCGAGCTTTGGAGGCCCTTGCTGAGGACTGTTGCTCCTTCTCACGCAGAAGTATTTCCTCTTTTCTGACAATTAAAAATCACCTTCTAAATGAAAACTCTAATTAGAAAAGATGCATACACTCCAATGTTCACGGCAGCACTATTTACAATAGCCAAGACATGGAAACAACCTAAATGCCCATCAGTAGATGAATGGGTAAAGAAGATGTGGTGCACATACAATGGAATATTACTCAGTCATACAAAGGAATGAAACAGTGCCGTGTGCAGCAACATGGATGGGCCTGGAGATCATCATAATAAGTGAAGTAGGTCATTCAGAGGAAGATAAATGTCACTTTCCACTCATGTGGAATACAAAAATGATATAAATGGACTTATTTACAAAACAGAAACAGACTCAGAGACATAGAAATCAATCTTATGGTTACCAAAAGGGAAGTGAGGGAAGGGACAAATTAGGAGTTTGGGATTAGCAGATACACACTACCCTACATAAAACAGATAAACAAAAAGGACCTACCCTATAACACAAGGAACTATATTCAATATCTTGTAATAACCTATAATGGAAAACAATCTGAAAAAGAATGTATCTATACATACATAAAACTTCCCTGGTGGCTCAGACAGTAGAGATTCTGTATGCAAGGCAGGAGACCCAGGTTCAATCCCTGGGTCAGGAAGATCCCCTGGAGGAGGAAATGGCAACACACTGCAGTATTCTTCCCTTAGAAATCTCACGAACAGAGGAGCCTGGCGGGCTACACTCCTTGGGGTTGCAAAGAGTCAGACATGACTGAGTGACTTAACACCACATACATACCTATATGTGTATAACTGAATTGCTTTGCTATAAACCTGAAACCCACACAACACTGTAAATCAACTATAGTTCAATTTTTTTTAAAAATTAACTAAAGTTAACAAAAATCACCTTCTACAAATTAAATCACAATCAGTGTCTATTAAGATAATAAAGCTAATTTTAGCACAACAAAATGCCTCAGGTTTAGAATATAACATAACAATGTTTAAAGATCCACTATGATTTCAAAGATTAAAGAGCCTGTTGGGAGGGTAAACAGACACATCCTGAGAAAGCCTATCGGTGTGAGAGATAAAATTACTAATTGGTTGGTGGTTTAGTCGCTAAGTTGTGTCCAACTCTTTATGACCTCCCTCCGCTCCATGAACTGTATCCCTCAGCTCCTCTGTCCATGGGATTTCCCAAGCAAGAATAATTGAGTGGGTTGCCACTTCCTTCTCCAGTGGACCATGTTTTGTCAGAACTCTTCATTATGATCCATCAGAGGCCCAGGCTTGCACTGCAGGTGGTCTCTTGCATTGCAAGCGGGTTCTTTACTGACTGTGGTGGTGGTTGCCAGCAAAATCACTGACTAATACCCAGCAAATAAGGAGCTCCTTCTTGGGTGATTATGGTATAAGTGGACTATCTGCTAACAACTCAACCATTTATGATTTATGGGAGCATACACAGCATAAGCTAATTTGTGAAGTCTGTTTGATGGAATAAAAGTAAATAATTCATTTAAATTCCTCTCACCGATTGTTTTGTTAAAATATCTTTTTTAACATCATTAAAATTTAAGGCAAACTGAAACCATTGTTTAGGGCTAAATAGTTAGGAGGTAAATCTACAGTGAAAAGCAAGAACATGAATGCTTTGCTGTCCTTGTCAGGATTCTTATGGGAGGAAGGAAGAGAATTAGATTAGGTGGGGTCACTCAGGAAGTTTCCAGCAAAAATAAATGTGCCTCTTTCTTGGCTTTAGTGATGATTTTTACTGGTGTTTGTTTTTTTATATACTGATGTTTGTTCTTTACACAGGTGTTTATTTCATAATTCATTAAACTAAACTAGTTTTTCATAGAAACATTAAGGTACTTGTCAAAGAATGGATATCTAACAGTAGTTGTTTCCAGTAGGGAGTAGTAAATTGTGAGAGTCTCTTGCAGGGACTGTTATTTTCCTCAAAATGCTTCAATATCATTATTGTGATATTATAGGTGCTGATTAGCTTAAATTTTAATTCTAAAGATTTTCAGCAACCTGGTTTCAAGAATGCTTAGTCAAGAGATACCATCTAGGATTGCATCAGAAAGAGCCACTCTCCAGGGCTGGCTACTCTAAGTCCAGCTATCCATGTCTCGATCAACAACTGATCCTTTGCTAATTAGCATGTTATGTCTAAAATGGGTTTGTATGGGTGAAACTAATGGCTATTTATCTTCATCATGAATGTAGAAATTTCCTCCTCATGGTACCATTGAAGGTATTCAAAGAATGTGGATTGCTTTGAAGTGCTAAAAATCTACCCACACTTGCATGCACAAAAGAAATAAATATCCTGTCCCCTTAGAGGATGGATAATCCCAAATATATCTATGTCTAGTCATTGACTTGGTGGCATAAGCCTGGAGGACACAGATCCACAGCAATGTGGACACTGACGTCTGAAAGCAGGATTGCAGTCTCTTCACAGAATCTACAGATGAAGCTTACAGATGATTTGTGCCTGCTTATTATTCTTTGTTGAATACATATTTGAATATGCACCAGAACTTAGCCCAAGATATGTAATCATTATAATGTGGTAGTGAGGGTGTGGAAAGAAACCAGTGCCACCTCAAATATCTATTGTAGCGGTTGACATCTACCAGGAAGGAAGAATGACTTCTTATCACATGACTAACATGACTTAGGTTGGTTCAGAACAACAGAGGTCTTTTGCTTTTTACTGATATTTTTCTGGTATTATTGACACCTTAAAAATTGAGTGTTATTTTGCAAAGAGAAAAAAACAAATATTCAGTAAAAAAAAAAGTTCAAGAGACATAAGCAGGCATTTCACAGAATAAACCAAATATGGTCAATAAAAAGAACAGTTCAACACCATTAGTAATTAATCAAGTGATACAATCTTAAACCCACTTGGTTGAAAAATAATGTGCATGTATTAAGTATGACAAAGCCAAGTATTGGAGAGGACGAGGATCCATAGAATTTTTTGTTCATTGCTAGATGGAGGGTGAATTGACTCAATGACTTTGGAAAATAATTCATCATTATCTCATGAAAATGAACATTTACATACCCTTTTTCACTCCTAGGTATAGACCCAAGAGAAACTCTTGTGTCAGTACTTTAAAAGACACGCTCAAGAGTGTCTATAGCAGCACAAAAGCCAAAACCTAAGAATAACTCAAAAACCCATCAACAGAAAAAAAAAAAAACCTCTGTTATATTCATACAACAAAATAGTATCCTAAAATCCACATGAATTAACAACAATACCCAACAATATAGACAACTCTTAGCAATCTGGTGCTAAATATAATCTTATAAGATTACACATATATCATGATACCTTATCTGAGAATAGATAGAGATGCAATAAAGCTATATCAAAATAAAAGAGAGAAACCAAGGGAAAAAGAAACACAGAATTAAGAATGATGCTTGCTCAGGAAAAGAAAAGTGAGGGGTGGTATGAGAGAGAAAACAGATAATTTGATGTAAATTACTATTAAATACTTACTTTTTGATGGGTTAATGACATTATTAATAGTGATAGATGGATAGATGGAAAGCAGGTCATACATAAGCCAATGAGATTGTATTGTGAGACATGCATTGAGATTTACCCAATTTTGTGCACTTTGAACACAAAATCAAGATAAAAATGAGAAAAGATTAAAAATAAAAATAAAATGTAAGTACTTGTATATAGTGGGTAACACTATTGTGTTAAAGCTAGATGAAAACTGATTATTTTATCATGCTTCTCACATCAAAATACCTGGTCAAGATTTGGTTGGGTTGAATTATTGTTCAATACCAGCTTGAGTTTTTGTTAGTGCTTTGTTTATTTTGCATTTTTTGTTCCAGCTGTCATATACCAAGTAGAAGTCTGATAGTTCTCTGGCTCTGCAGTTTTTTAAGTGAAGATGATATCAAAAGAATTAGCAGACACATCTAATAAAAGACTATTTTCTAAAATGTACAAAGAACTCACAAAACTCAATGATTAAAAAACAACCAAAGAATTTAACAGACATCTCAGCAAAGAAAATGTGCAGATAGAAAGTTAGCATTATGAAAAGATGTTCCATATCATAGAACATCAGTGAAATACAAATTAAAACAACAATGAGATACCACTATGCATTCTAGTAGTAAAATGGCCAAAATTCAGAACACTGATAAAGCCAAATGTTGACAAGGATGTGGAGAGCAGGAACTCTCCTACATTTCTGGTGGAAATGCAAATGATACAGCCACTTTGAAAGACAAGTTTGGAAGTTTCTTATAAAACTAAATATACTCTTACCATACAATTCAACATTGTGTTCCTTGGTGTTTATGCAAAGGAGTTGAAAACATGTTCACGCAAAAACCTAGACACAGATATTTATAGCAGCTTTACTCTTAATTATAAGAAAACAGACACAACCAAAATATCCTTCAGTAGATGAATGGATAGATAAACTTTTACATCCAGACAATGGAATATTACTTAGTACTAAAAAGAACTACATTGTCAAGCCATGAAAAAGACAAAGAGGAAACTTACATGCATATTACTAATTTCAGTCAATCAGACAAGCCTATCAGTATGATTTCAACATATGACATTCTGGAAAAAAATTATTATGGCAATAAAAAGATCAGTGCTTGTCAGTGAAGGAGAGATGGGGAAAGATGAACAGACAGAGCACAGAAGATTTTTATGACTATAAAGACAATCTATATAATAGTATAATGATGGTTGCACGTCATTATTCTTTCAAATGCATAGGATGTACAACACCAGGAGTGAACCTGAGGGCTTCCCTGGTGGCTCAATGGTAAGGAATCCACCTGCCAATTCGGGAAACACAGGCTCGATCCCTGGTGCAAGAAGATGCCATATGACACAGAGCAACCGGGCCTGTGTGCCACAACTATCAATCCTGTGTTCTAGAGCCCAGGAGCCACAACTACTTAACCCCGTGTGCCCTACAGCTTGTGCTCCGCAACAAGAGGAGTCAAGGAGAAGCAGCCTGCACACTGCAACGAAGAGTAGAGCCTGCTCACCCAACTAGAGAAAAGTCTGCACGGCAGAGGAGACCCAGCACAGCCAAAGATAAGAAACAAACAAATATTAATAAAACTATAAAAAAGAGTGAACCCTAAGGTAAATTATGGGCTTTGGATGGTTATAAGGTGTCAGTGTAGGTTCATGAATTTTAACAAACACACCACTCTGGCGAAGCATGTTGACAATGGGGGAAGTTATGCATGTGGAGGGCTGTGGATTTATGGAAAAAATCTCTGTACCTTCCTTTCAATTTTGTTATAAATTTAAAACTGCTCTAAAAAAACAAAGTCTTTAAACACGTGTATATATGTATACACACATAATCTTAAAGGTAATGTTAATGTGTTATTGTCAAAATTTTGCTTAATTGAAACACTGTCAGATATTAAATAATACCTTTCTCCTGAGGGTTTGCACTCTCCTGGGAATACAAAACAGCCTACTTAATTCAAATTAAGTAAGACTAGTCAAAAAACAACCCACTGAATAAATTAAAAATATGAATATACAGACACATAGCCACCATCTGGAGAGGGATTTAAATGCCAGGTGGAGATGTGAGTGTGAGACAAGCTGGTTGGTCCAGGTCTGTCATCCATGAATCAGCACCAAGTATGCACCAGCTGCTGCTGCTGCTAAGTCACTTCAGTCGTGTCAGACTCTGTGCGACCCCAGAGATGGCAGCCCACCAGGCTCCCCCGTCCCTGGGATTCTCCAGGCAAGAACACTGGAGTGGGTTGCCATTTCCTTCTCCAATGCATGAAAGTGAAAAGTGAAAGTGAAGTCGCTCAGTCATGTCTGATTCTTAGTGACCCCATGGACTGCAGCCCACCAGGCTGCTCTGTCCATGGGATTTTCCAGGCAAGAGCACTGGTGTGGGGTGCCATTGCCTTCTCCTACTATGCACCAGACTCTGTTCTAAATTCTGAGCATAGAGCAGTAAACAGCAAGATACCTGCCTTCACGGAGCTTGCATGACAGTGATTTGTGAACAATGATATGAATAACACATGACATGAAAATAGGGGGAAACAGAATAATCTTGGAAGCCTGTCTGAGAAATGGGTCATTTAAAGAATGACATGTAGAACCAAGTCATATCTAGGCAGGAGCATTCCAGAGGAGAAAACAGCAAGTACGAATTCCTGAGGTGGAAGATTTCTTCAGGTGTTGGAGGAACACTAATTCCGTGCACGGCTGAGGGAGACTGCTAGATGATGGTCTAGGGTGAACCTATGGAGCTCCCTGGAGACCTTGCTACGCTGCATGGAGGGGAAGGAAGTCTAACTGAAGCGGTTTTGTGAGAGACCGGAAGAGAGGAGGCCGAGACGGCTGTACTTCCAGTTCTTTTTATTTCCAATTCTCTTTTCCTAACATTCTGAAAATCTTCTGGCCACACCACTAGGAATCTTAGTAAGATCTTAGGGATCTTAGTTCCCGGACCAGGGATGGAACCTGCACCCCCTTGCCTGGGCAGCATGGAGTCTTCACCACTGGAGTGCCAGGCAAGTCCCAATGCTAACCATTCTTTTGAAGACTTTATTCAAAAACTTTATCCCAGAGATGAAAGACAATCCACTGCATGCCAGTAGCCTAGATATGTTTCTCATGACTTTGAAAGAAAATTGCACTACATGCAACACACCTTACTGGAGAAGACGGGGACAGAGATGCCATCAAGAGCAGGTGCCCTCAAGGCTCTCTCTTTAGCCTCCCTCTCCCTTGGAAAACCTCCTCAACCCAAGTCTCTCCCCCTTTTGTTTCCTCTTCTCTCCCCCGCCCTCTGCTCGCTTCTCCTGTCTCTCTCTTCATCTAGGCCCACTGACTACATGATTAATCACGAATCCCCTCACCACCCCACCTTCCTCTACAAACCACCAGCCAGAAGTTAACAAGCTGTTCCAGGTCAGGAGCCCCTTCTCCTCTGCCCTCCTCAGCCTGTAGTCCCAGAAGTGGCTTTCAGGCAAAATTGCTCCCTTTCCCCAGCATGGCTAAGCCAGCCTGAGTTTGAGTGAAATCAGTAGACAAATCTATTCTCTGGTCCTATCCTGTTGCTGGAGTCTCTAAAAATGGTGGGAAGGTTGGTGCTCTCTAAGAGGCTGTCACTAAGATCGGGTCTCTGGTAACAAGGGGCAGACTCTGGAGGCCAAGTTAGGGGTAGGAGGAGTTACCCCTGCTCTCTGTCCCTCAGTGGAAAGTGTGGGAGGTCCCAGTCATTCTTTGTGTGCCTACTGAGGTCCCTAAGTGAAGCACATGGGAAAATACTCAGGGCAAACCCTGACAGCAGCATATTTCCACAGAACCTGGGCATATCTCTGTGCTAAGACACTTCAGTCGTGTCTGACTCTTTGTGACCCTGTGGACTCTAGCCGGGCGCCTCTGTCCATGGGATTCTCCAGGCAAGAACACTGGAGTGGGTTTCCAAGCCCTTCTCTAAGGGATCTTCCTGACCCAAGGATCAAACCTGCGTCTCTTAGGTCCCCTGCATTGGCAGATGGGTTCTTCACCACTAGCGCCTCCTGGGAAGCACCTGAGAGGCAGACCTTAATAGATAAGCGTTGGCCCTTTGTCTAAATTGTTTTAAAGTCACTGACATTTCTGTGAGGTTCAGAACCCTAAGATACTGCTGCTTCTGATGACCACCTGGTACTGACTGGATTAGAAGGTATCTGAAAACCTCCAGGAAGTAGACAGGAAAAGGAAGGGTGAATGGGGTGGAAAGGGAAGGCAGATTTATAGATACTGCAAACAACAGGGAACATTTCTAGCTGGAGGTGTCCTCTCTGATACTACTAAATGGGTTAAAAAGCCATCTCATCCCATCTGTTCAGTGAAACAAATGAGAAACCAAAGCTGTGAGTGAACAGGCATTGATTTAGCCTGTGATGCTTTAATGAAGTTTAAATGAAAAATAACCCCCAGCAGAGGCACACAGCAACAGGAGACAACTTCCTGGGAATGTTAATCAACAGTACCACAAATAACTGCATAGAATAGGACCAAAGTTTCTGTTTAAACTTCATTGAAAGAGAAATCTAAAATTTTTGCAAATATAACATGTGGGACCAGGAAATTTGTCTTTTAATTCATTAAATAGTTACTATTTCAGCTAATTAGATAAGGGCACCAACTGAAGCAGGACTTAAAGTTGTAAGTTAGCTCCAAGTTTCAGAAATTTTTTACACTGAGAAGAAATAAAGGACCTGTGTATTTTGCCTCAAAATACCGAGACTTTTTAAATACCTCGGGGTCACTTAAAATTATTCTGTATCTAAGGAAAAACATATTTAAATGCATCAGCTTTTTTTTTAATGCATCCACTATATTCACAAATTCTCTCTAAATCTAAGAAAGAATGTGTATATCAGTATACACATACTGATAAGAAAAAAAGTTTCTTAGGTCCAAAAAAGAACCCAGCAAATTTTACAAAAAGACACTCTATCCCACTAAGAAACTGAAAGCAGGGGGCCTTCCCTGGTGGTCCAGTGGCCAAGTCTCAGTGTTTCCAAAGAGGGGGCCTGGGTTTGATCCCTGCTCAGGGAACTAGACCCTGCATCCCATGACATGTGTGTGACTAAGATCTTGCACAGCCAAATAAATAAATGTTTTTAAAAAAGAAACTGCAGGCAAAAATAGCTCCTACTATGGACGCTGAGCTGGTCAACAGGAGACAAGAGAGGCCAGAAACTGGGAAGAAGCATAGCAATGCCATCGGCCAGGTCAGGGGCGGGAATGGAGGGTGGAGGAAAGCCCTTTCTTATCACTTTTAGGGGGAAATCCTTTGCCAATTATCTTTCTCTTTTACAGTTTTCTTTCTCCAGTTAAAATGTATTGGCTTCACTGTGACCCCAGCTCCCCTGGAAGCTTCCTTGAGAACATATTGAGGCATGTTGATATCTCAAAACTTTCTCATAATTTTCAGAAAACGCGAAGACCAAAGCTATCAAGACCAACTTGCAAGGACAATGACCGCAAAATGAAACAGGAAATGTATTTCAAAAAACCCAGCAGGCTGGGCTCTTCTGGGCTCTGATATGATAAACACGCACTCTAGTAGGCTAACCCACACAGAAAACATACATTCTGCAAATTACAGGGCAGGCCAGTGAGCAACCTAGTCTCAGATCACTCTGTTAACACCTTCCCCCGCTAGGAAAGTGAGAAAGAGGAACTATAGGAAGACAAAGGTGGAAATCAGCCAACTGTCTTTTGGTAAACCTTGAGCTTATGCAAGGATATGAGAAAGATAAACTCTAGAAGGAAAGTTAAGCTTGTCTGCCTACTAACTGAAAAAGCTGCTTCTCATTTCCAGGGATGTTGAAACACTTCTTCCAAGAAGTCTTCTCTCTGACTAATAGGAAGAGAGTTGTAGCAAATCACTTCTGAGGTTCCTCCCTCAGGCAAAATTGCCAACTTGGTAAAATACATTTTCCGGATTTCCAGATACCTCTTTGATGCCAAGCACTTGGTGGTTCCTGCGACTACTGTGACCATCTCCATTTCTTGGCTCTTACTGGGGAGTCAACACACCCTCTACTCTGAATGTTTTCCCACATTTTCCCTTCTGTGTAAAATGTCTTGGTCCTATGTTCTCTTTCCCCAGATCCTGTCCTCAACCAAAGCCACAACAAATTAGTCATATAAGCAAATCAGCCAGCAGATGTGCTCCACTGATGTGCTACAGATTAATATCTGTAATCTTGTTTAAAGGCTTGTTTTTGTCAAAAGACATTCTATTGGGCTGGGTGACCTTCAGAATCTCTCCCAACTCTAATGTTATAAAATTTTATGAGTAACTCTGATCACAAAAATTTAAACCTTGGACCAAGCTGGTTGACAGGTTGACCTTTCAGACCTTTTGATTAGATCATTTGTGTTGTGGATACCTGTAGAAACATGTCGCATCTGCTAGCTGCCCATCAATTCAAAAGTTTAATAGCAATTTTTAGAGGTTATTATTGTTTGTCTTGCTGTATATCCTGTGGAGAACTGAAAATGAACCAAATCCTTTGCTGTTCCTCTCATCAATAAACTTGCCTATTTTCCCTCTGACATGGAATTTGGGCTGGCTTTGTGATTTCTTCATCAATGTGTATGGTTAGTCACTCAGTTGTGTCTGGCTCTGTGATCCCATGAACTGTAGCCACCAGAATCCTCTGTCCATGGAATTCTCCAGGCAAGAACACTGGAGTGGGCTTCAATCTATGGACTATGGTAAAACTGACACTTACCCAGCTCTGACTGGGATATGAGATATGAATGATTCTTATTTCACATCTTGGATCCTTAAGCTGCTATGTACAATAAAGAGGTCCAGCTACTCTGCTGTAGAGGCTAAGAGGAGAGAGAAGGGAAACAAAATGATTCCTGGGCAGCCCCTCTCTGTTCTAGGCATTTCAAGTGAGATGCCAGGTTAGTTAGTGTTAGTTGCTCAGTTATGTCAAACTTTTTGCAATCCCATAAACTGTAGCCCACCAGGCTCCTCTATCCATGGAATTCTCCAGACAAGAATACTGGAGTGGGTTGCCATTCCCTTCTGCAGGGGATCACACCCAGGTCTCCTGTATTGCAGGTAGATTCTTTACCATCTGAGCCACCAGGGAAGCCCAGACATGTGAGTAAATTCATTTTGGACTTTCAGCCCTAGAAAGCCTCCAGATAATTGCATTTCATGAATAACCCCAGATAAGATAACTAGAAGAACCACCCACCTGAGCTCAGTCTGTAGATACTTGCTAATATTTCAAGCCACTTAAGTTTCAGAGTGGTTTGTTACACGGCAGTAAATAACTGAAAGGCATCCCTGAAAACTGGCCTAATCCTTTATTTGAATGAAGGAGAAATAGATAACAGATGAAAGAACGGTGTAATGAAATTCCTAAGCTATTATTATAGTTATTCTACCCTCCAGCATACACCTACTCCTTGTATACTATGGTACATCCATAAGTTCTTTTAACACTTTCTCAACTGTACACATGTATTTAATATCTGTTACCATCCTTGCTCCCTGGGTGGGGAAGTTCCCCTGGAGAAGGAAATGGCAACCCACTCCAGTATTCTTGCCTGGAGAATCCCAAGGGCAGAGGAACCTGGTGGGCTACAGTCCACGGGGTCGCAAAGAGTCAGACACTACTGAGCAACTTCACTTCACTTCACTTCACCATCCTTGCAATCATAAATTGTAATCTTCTGCTGGCCAGGAGTCAGGAACTCTTAATAGGTCTTTCATAAAGTCTTTTTAGCAATAATAATTTCAGCAGACATCTTCAGCTATAATCAATGGAGTTTCTTATAAATCTTACTACTTTTCCACGCAGAGAAGTCTAGAAAAGGAACCTCAGAGAGAAATTGCATTTTGAAAACCCAGTGTTACCCTTTTGGCTTGAAAGAGCATTGAAATCATAAACCCTTTTAGTGGTTTATGACCACCTTTTAGTGTGGTCCTCCCAACAACAAAATGCATTACATTGTACCCATGGGCTTATTATTTCTATAAGAATAGTCTTTACTGGCTAGTTATAAGGTCAATTATTCTGAAGGAAAACTTAAAAGATTTTTTAAAGATTTTTTTAATGTGGACTATTTTTGAAGTCTTTATTGATTTTTTTTTTTTTGCAATATTGTTTCTGTTTTATTTAGTTTTCTGGCAAAGAGGCATATGGGATCCCAGCTCCCTCACCAGAGATTGAACCCACGCCGCCTGCATTGGAAGGTGAAGTCTTAACCACGGAGCCACCAGGGAGGCCCCATGAGGAGAGACTTTAAACTCCTCTGCCATGCGTTGGAGAAGGCAGTGGCACCCACTCCAGCACTCTTGCCTGGAAAATCCCATGGCTGGAGGAGCCTGGTGGGCTGCAGTCCATGGGGTCACTAAGAGTTGGACACGACTGAGCGACTTCCCTTTCACTTTTCACTTTCATGCATTGGAGAAGGAAATGGCAACCCGCTCCAGTGTTCTTGCCTGGAGAATCCCAGGGACGGGGGAGCCTGGTGGGCTGCCGTCTATGGGGTCGCACAGAGTCGGACATGACTAGAACGACTTAGCAGCACCAGCCATGCGTTCACGTAGGACAAACCTCTGATACCTGTGTGGAAACTCTCAGGCCAGAGCCTGCATTCTTGTCTTGCTGCCTTGTGCCAAGGAGTCATCCTGAAAGAATCCATGGATAAAAGAGATCATTACAGTGTACTCAGTTCAAAGGCTTAAAGTTTTCCACCCTTCACCAGAATACCACTAGGCCCCTCATCATCTTTCAAAGGTCAAGGAAAATTGAAATGTTGATTTAATTTTTTTCGTAAATCTTTCAAAGTTAAAATGGTATGAATTTCTTTGGATAAAGAATATTCAACTTTGATTCTACATACTTCTGCATTTGTTGGAATTTTGAGAAGTGAAGTGAAGTAAAAGTCTCTCAGTCGTGTTTTACTCTTTGTGACCCCATGGACTCTAGTCCATGGAATTCTCAAGGCCAGAATACTGGAGTGGGTAGTCTTTTCCCTTCTCCAGGGGATCTTCCCAATCCAGGGATGGAACCCAGGTCTCCCACATTACAGGCAGATTCTTTACCAGCTGAGCCACAGGGGAAGCCCATTAGGGATTTTTAGAATATGTGTTAATTTGGGAATATTTAAAAAAAAATAAGTACACAGGGAAATTCAATTGTATCTAAAATATTCATACCAATATTTTTTTTATTCTCTCTGGAACAGTCATAGCTCAAGTCTAGAAACTCTGAAGTGTGATGATGGGGATAGAAAAGCCCATTATGCATGTCAACAAAGGATTAATATTATCATGCTTTATCTTAATGTAACCACAATTGATTTACACATGCATTAAGATGTTTTGTGTCCTTTCCTTTGCACTGCATTAATCCTCACATCAAATACCAAACTCTTAAACTCTGAATAATGTAAAATGCCAGTGTCTGTTTGTAATGCAAACTGTCCCCCACATAATGTGATCTACAAGTCAAAAATCAATCATGCTCCCTAAATCTCTTCTCAATCAGCCTGACTCAGCTTGAAATTCTTTCCAAAGCCATTTTTTAAATTAAATTGTCGTCATGCCTACAGGAGACCTCTTCAAAATACAAATAGTGGTTTTCTTAAAGGAGTAGCCAATTAACCTGCTAGAATCAACAGCTTTACCTGATTAAATCATTACGATGCAAGGCCCAGTTCCAAACAATGGTCACTGCCGATAGGTCTTAACTTCCTCATCTTTTTGCAACTTACTATTAATTATAATGATCATGATTATCAATACAATTTACTAAACACTTATAATTAATTGGACTTGCCACACATTATTTCTAATACTGGTACAATTTTACAAAATACAATTTTCCCCATTCCAAGGATTAGGAAGCCAAAACCCATGAAGAAGCTAGGTGATTTGTCCAAATTATCACAGTCCCTAATAAACAAAGTCAGGATTCCAACCAGGGCTGTTTGAAACCAAGTCCTACATTCTTTCTATACTTCGCTACAATACTTTAGGCCTCTCTTACAATACGAGAGAGGGCTGCGCCTGTGACAAAGTCATAGATTTGGCTTATTTGTGTGGAAAGTTCCCTTTTGTCTGTCATATTCTTGCCCTCTGGAGCCAGTGGCAGAAAGGTCATTACAAGCACTTACCAACCCAGTCTTTTTCTACACGCGCCCCCTCCTCCAGCCCTGGCCCTATCTCATCCTCCTCTGGTTTCTTTGGTCTAGATACAGCTTTTAGGAGACTCACCAATGACTATCATAATATCCTGTTGAGTTCAAACAAACGGGTACACCTGTGGCTGATTCATGTCAATGTATGGCAAAACCAATACAGTATGGTAATGTAGAATAAAGTAAAAATAAAATTTAAAAAATTTCCTTAAAAATAAAAAATAAATAAATAAATAAAACTAAAAAAATAAAAACAAGGATAATTGTACTTCAAGGTCTTTAATAAATAATAAAAAGATAATAACTCAAAATCCATCTGAGGAGTGCTCTTCCTTCTCAAAAACCTTTACACCCATTAACTAATTGGTGTTTTAATGTAATAGTAAATGTCTTTTAACCCATGGACACAAAACTGTCTTAAGGTAGAGTAGTTCTGACTCTTGCCTGGCAGCAAAAGGGGTTCTGACTCTCATTTTGTGGGGAGTTGCCTTTTATTAAATGTGATGAGGACAGAGTAGGAAGTAAAGTGAGAATAAAGACTGGGAATTTATGGAAATCTCTCCATTTATTAGCCATGCTGCTCACAAGGCACTTGTTTTGATAACATGTTCCTTCAGCCATACCATTTGCTATTTTAAAAGGTGGCTTCCATCAGTGATGATAATGTGGTAAATGATGTAAGGGAAAACAGAAATCTCAGTGAATTATTAAATGAGTTAACCTCAGACTGGATAAAAGACTAAGCTAAAAGTAAACATATGTGAGTTTGTTGCCCACCAGCCCTCTAAAACCTAAGGAAATGCTTCAGACAATATAATAATTCCCTGCTTCAGTGCTGGCTTCTATATGAAATTGTGGTTAATTTACTGCTTTAATGTGTTCTAATAGTTAAATAACAAAACATTTTTCTATTAATTTCTCTATTATTTGAAGACTTTCTTTAAGGATTTTCAAGTGATCATTATTTGCATCAAAACAAATAAGGGGCACAACTATGAAACTAACCCTGGAGAAATATATGAGACTCTTCTTGGGTTCCTAGAGCCAAGAGACACACAAGTATAATCCAAACTAAATAGAATGCTGTGCAGAAATGTGACCACATGCAACACTCAAGACACCAGCTCTTGGAGCCAGTAAGAAAGAGATAAAATCCAGCCCACCAGTCTCTTGACAGATGGATGGGCCTTTGAAAAATTGTAACAACTTGAACCAGCCTCCTTAAGTTTTATTTCAACCTCCTGAACAACATAAAAATCCAGACTGACCTTTACTATGAAGCTTTACTTCTCTTTTGGCTTAAGGAGGATGCTTTTAAGAGAAATTCTGGTAATTTTTCTTACATTCTTATTCTTCCCTTAGCCAACAGGAACTCATCCCTTATAAGCAATCCTTAGACAGTATAACAGACTGAATGTTTATATCCTCTCAAACGATATACTGAATGTCTAGCTCTCTACATGACTGTATTTGGAGACAGGGCCCTTCTGAAAGTAACTGAGGAACTCATAATGGTATGAACTCATGAAGGTATGGCTTTGACCTGATAGAATCAGTATCCTTATAAGAAAAAGATCAGAGTTCAGCTTATTCTCTCTGCCCTGTGCATAGGAGGTAGCAGTTTGACTTCACAGAAACCAAATCAGCTGGCCTCTCAATTTTGTACTTCCCAGCCTCCAAAGCTGTGAGAAAACAAATCTCTGTTGGCTAAACCCTAGTCTATGGTATTTTGTTATGACAGCCCTAGGAGGCTAATACAGACACCAAATTAAAAAGAAAGTATTGTGTTCGATATTCTACTGGAAGAGAACCATGTAACAAAAGAATATTTGCTATTTAAAATCCACAATGCAACTCACTTGTTTGGTTTTTTCACATGAAAGAATCCAGTAAAAGATCCTGGAGAACCATTATATGGCACAACATTTTGATTTTTAAAAATTGCTTTGCATGTTTATTTTAATAAAGAATTTCTGGCATCAAAAAGAATAAATTACCCAAGAATAAATTTAATCAAAAAAGGTGAACAACACCTGTACACCAAAAATTATAAGTCACTGATGAAATAAAAGGAAGCAGAGTTCAGTGATGACCTAGAGGAGTGGGATGTGAGAGTGAGAGGGAGGCTTGAAAGGGAGGGGATATATACATCCTTACAGCTGATTCACACTGTTGTACAGCAGAAACTAACACAACATTTAAAGCAAGTATCTTACAATTTTTAAAAATCCTATGTTAAACTATAATTGAAAAAAAATTTTAAGGAGTATGTGTATATGTATAACCAAATAATTTTGCCATATAACAGAACTTAACAACAATGTTCATCAATTAGGCTTCAATGGAGAGGGAAAGGGTGGGATGGTTTGGGAGAATGGCAATGAAACATGTATATTTTCTTGTAAGAAACGAAGCGCCAATCTATGTTCAATGTAGGATGCAGGATGCATGGGGCTGATGCACAGGATGATTCAAGTAGAGGATGTGGGGTGGGAGGTGGGAGGGGCTTCGGCATTGGGAGATTGTGTTCACCTATGGCTGATTCGTGTCAATGTATGGCAAAACAAATACAGTATTGTAATTAAAAAAATAAATTTAATAAAAAAAGAAAAATAAATAAATAAAAGTCAAGGAATATACATAAAAAATAAATAAATAAGAAAAAAGAAATGGAAGAAGACACAAATATTCTGTCATTGTGAATTAGAAAAATTAATATTGTTAAAATGTACATACTACACTACAGATTTAATGCAATCCCTATCAAAATTCCAATGGCATTTTTCACAGAAATAGAACAAGCAATCCTAAAGTGTGTATGGAACCACAACATATCCCAAATAGTTAATGCAATCTTGAGAAAAAGAATAAAGAGGGAGACAGCACACTCCCTGATTTCAAACTATAGTTATAGTAATCAAAGTTATAGTGATCAAAATAGTATGGTACTAGCATAAAGAGAATCACATAGATCCAGAAAATAACAAAGAGGGTAGAAATAAGTATGTGGTCAATTAATTTACAACAGAAAAAGTCAAGAACATACACTAAGGAAAGGACAGTCTCTTTAATAAGTGGTATTTGGAAAACTGGACAGCCACATGCAAAAGAATGAAACTAGACTGCTATCATACACAAAAATTATGTCAAAATGGATTAAATACTTGTACATAAGAACTGAAACCATAAACTCCCAGAAGAAAACATAGGCAGTAATCTTCCTGACATTGGTCTTGGCAATGATTTTTTAAATCTGACACCAAAAGAAAGAGGCTTCCCTGGTGGCTCAGAGGTTAAAGCGTCTGCCTGGAATGTGGGAGACCCAGGTTCAATCCCTGGGTTGGGGTCCCCTGGAGAAGGAAATGGCAACCCACTCCAGTACTCTTGCCTGGAGAATCCCATGGATGGAAAACCTGGTAGGCTACAGTCCATGGGGTCGCAAAGAGTCAGACACGACTGAGCGAGTTTACTTTCACTTCCAAAAGAAAAGGCAACAAAAACAAAAAATGAACAAGTAAGACCACCTCAAACCAAAAGTTTCTGCACAGCAAAGGAAACCATCGGCAAACTGAAAAGGCAGAAATGGGAGAAAATATTTGTAAATCATATAGCTAATAAGGGAAAAGTATCAAAAGAAAAAATATATATATATATATGTATATATATAAAGAACTCATACAACTCATTAGCAAAAAAAAAAAATTGATTTTAAGATGGGCAGAAGATCTTAATAGATATTTTTCCAAAGAAGATATGTAGATGGCCAACAGGTACACAAAAAGATGCTCTATATCATTAACCATCAGGGAAATTCAAATCAAGACTACAATGAGATATCACACTTGTTAGAATAACTAGTGTCAAAAAAACAAAAATAACAAATGTTGGCAAGGATATGGAGAAAAGGGAAGAAGCCTTGTGCACTGTCTGTGGGAAAACAGTATAACTGTTCCTCAAAATATTAAAACTAGAACTATCATATGATCTAGCAATTCCCCTTTGTGTATTTACTCAAAGAAAATAAAAACTAACTTGAAAATTCATGTGCACTCTCACATTCACTGCAGCATTATTTACAATACCCAAGATACAGAAACAATCAAAGTGCCCATCAATGAATGAATAATATTCCACTTTAAATGAATGAAGAAGATGTGGTATATGTATACAATGGAATATTATTCAACCATAAAAAGAAGGAAATCTTGCCATTTGCAACATGAGTGGATCTTGAGAGTATTAAGTGAAATAAGTCAAACAGAAAGTCAAATACCATATGATGTCACTTATATGTGAAATCTAAAAACAAACAAACAAAAAAGCAAAACCGAATCCACATTTAGAGACCAGATAGGTGGCTGCCAGAAGCAGGAGTGGGGGGGCAGACAAAATGGGTGAAGGGCATCAAAGGGTATAAACTTCCAGTTATATAATAAATAGGTCATGGATGTAATAACAGCACAGTGACCATATATGTGTGTGTGTGTTCATCATTCAATTGTCTCCAACTCTTGCGACCCCATGGATGATAGCCCACCAGGCTCCTCTGTCCGTGGAATTCTCCGGGCAAGAATACTGGAGTGGGTTGCCATTCCTTCCTCCAGGGGATCTTCCCAACCCAGGGACTTGCGTTGCAGGCAGACTCTTTACCATGTGAGCCACCAGGGAAGCCCCATGTTTAATAATGCTGTATTGCATGTCTGAAAGTTGCTAAGAGAGGGAGATTTTAAAAGTTTTTATCATACACAAAAAAGTATAACTATGTATAATGATAGAGTTAACTACACTTATTACAGTGATTATTTTGCAATATACACAAATATTGAATCAGTTGTACACTTGAAACTGTTATCTGTCAATTACATCTGTTTTAAAAGTTAATAAATATTAAAAATTGTAAATTATTATGTTTTACGCCTGTAGTTTATATGACTTTGTATCTCAACCATGCCTCAATAAAAAAGAAAAAAAAAGTCAAAATTGTATTATTTTAAATTAAGAAAAAAAGAATTTCCCATAGAATTGATTGGCTCATCTGTATATTTACATTATTTGCCATTCATAGCTCAAAACCTAGAGGTATAGTAGAATCCCCTACAGAAATCCTAAGACATCAAGGATAGCACTAAGCCAACATTCCTTCAGTTCAGTTCAATTCAGTTCAGTCACTCAGTCATGTCCGACTATTTGCGACCCCATGAATCGCAGCACGCCAGGGCTCCCTGTCCATCACCAACTCCCAGAGTTTACTCAAACTCTTGTTCATCGAATCAGCAATGCCATCCAGCCATCTCATCCTCTGTCGTCCCCTTCTCCTCCTGCCCCCAATCCTCCCAGCATTAAGGTCTTTTCCAATGAGTCAATTCTTCGCATGAGATGGCCAAAGTATTGGAGTTTCAGTTTCAGCTTTAGCATCAGTCCTTCCAATGAACATCCAGGACTGATCTCCTTTAGGATGGACTGGTTGGACCTTCTTGCATTCCAAGGAACTCTCAACAGTCTTCTCTAATACCACAGTTCAAAAGCATCAATTCTTCAGTGCTCAGCTTTCTTCAGAGTCCAACTCTCACACCCATACATGACTACTGGAAAAACTATAGCCTTGACTAGATGGACATTTGTTGGCAAAGTAATATCTCTGCTTTTGAATATGCTATCTAGGTTGGTCATAACTTTCCTTCCAAGGAGTAAGTGTCTTTTAATTTCATGGCTGCAATCACCATCTGCAGTGATTTTGGAGCCCCGAAAAATAAAGTCTGACAGTTTCCACTTGATCTCCCCTTTATCATAGCCCCCATTCTAGGTACATTTGAGGTCACATGAGTAATTTCAGCCAAAAGAAGTCTGGATGGAAAATGCATGTGACTTCCAGGTCAAGGCAGCTGAGAGAGCCTGTGCACCTCTGCTATCTCTGTTTTCCCACCCACATCAATAGAGGCTGCATTTCCCGATTCCATAGCACAGGATGGAATGGGAAGTAAGCAAGAAACAAGCCCCTGAAATTTCAAGGTTTTATTTGTTGTGGCAGCTAGGATTAATTATCCTAATACATCTTGGAACCCTCATTTTGCAAAGGACTTTGTAACTTCAGTGCTATTTGAAACTTGAATGCGACTTCAGCCTACCTGCCAAATTACCATAGACCGTGAGCAACGGAACATGGTAGATCAACAAAGTAGATCAATCACCACGTCTCCATGGGAACCACTTATACTCCTTCTGTGTTCCTGGCCTGAGCTATGTGATATGGAAAGACAAGAAGGAAAAAAGACACAGTTTAGATTCTCATAATGCTCTTAGTGTTGCTCCCAGTAAAGTTTTAGACTGCTGTCTCTCCTAACCAGGATGTTACTAAATTCTGGGGCTCTGTTGCTTTAAAATTGCATAATTGTGCCACATTCAGATTTTATATACACCTAAAAAGATGATCATATGAACCAAGAGGATAAGAATTGAGGATTTAATTGATCCCATTGGTTTCTACTCCAATTAGAGCAATAAAATTCATAATTTGCCTTACAGTAAATTTCCCCACCACATCCCTGCCAAAGTGCTTAGAGCTTGAAAGTGTAATTAAAAATAATCAAAGAAAATAATGCTAATTAAAACCATAAGCAGGAACTACGGTGATAGTTAGAGTAATGGACATCTTAGTAATCATTGTACATTTTCTTATCTTCTTTCAAAAGACCTAGGAACCTTCCATGGTCACTCACCTTCTTTTTATCAGTGGGAAAACTGAGGAACATGGAAGCTCCCTGGATGGGAAACAGGGAAGACAGGCTAGACTGTCTTAACATTCTTTCTTAAGAATGTTCCCACGTGGAACACTGAGTTATTTGTGGACCTGGGCTCTCTCTTCATGTGCTCTTCCACGTCATCATTTTCCATGCCAGTCTCAGGTGTCACTTTCTAGCTCTCAGAAGACTACAAGTTGAGCTTTGTTTTTGCCTCTTTTGCCTCATGGCATCTACCTGAAGCCTTTGAGTTACTAGGAAAGCAGGTGCACTGCCTGGTCCTTCGTGACATTTCTTCACTTGCTTCTTGCGGTATCTGCTTTTGAAAGGAAAAGAGAGAAAAAGAGTAATTCACTTAATGGATCTTCCCCTAAGACCCGGTGGAATCCTAATTACTAAAGCCTGTTGTAGCATTTTGTCAAGAGTATGGACTGATTAGTTTATCCTCTTGAAAGAATTGAGAGGCCAACTCTCTTTACTGGAACCTCCCTTTACGCAGAATAACCTCTTTTAAGTTGTCAACTGATTCTTCCAGCTTCTGTAACAAGCACTTCAGTTGCTTCCTTCGACTGTCTAAGTACAGAAAAAAAAAAAAAAAAAGCCCTTGGTTAAATAATGTGAAGGAGGGACTTCCCTGATGGTCCACTGGTTAATATGCCATGTTTCCAATGCAGGGGACGTGGCTATGATTCCTGGTCAGGGAGCTAGGATGTCACATGCTGCGTGGTGCAGCCAAGGAAAAAAAAAGAATGTTAAGGAAAAAAAGAAGAATGTTAAGAAAAAAAAAGAGGAATAAGAATAGTGAGTACTTGCTACAAGGATCAAACAGTTTTATTTTGTATTATACAAGTTTATTCATCTAACTCACCAAAAAAAATGATGCATTACTAATATAGGAATGACATTTGTCCAATTAGGTACTTAATAAAGTTGTCATCATGCGACATTAACATTAAAACATTACTTTTTTTAAAAGTCTTCCACTGAGAATATTCAGTTCTTTGATCTTCTCTGTAAAGTCTCCTGATACTATATCTTAAGTTGACCGTAAAGGGGTTTCTCTATTTGCAGTTTTCTAAAACTTGCCAGGACTCAACATGCACCATAACATAAAGGAAGCTGATTTTGCTGGATGTTTTCTCCATACAGTCACCTCTATCCCTCCATTGTTCTGAAGTGAATTACATATGAGGTCGATTGGAAAGAACTTGGAACTGAGAATTGGAACACCTACAGGATGAACCTGGCTTTGTGCCTTTGGCAGCTGTTCACTTGAGAAAGTCACTGAACCTCTTCATGAAACAATTCCTTATCTACTATAAAATGAGCACACTTCCATATTGCCTGCTTTAACTAAAAAGATATATTAGCTTTTGCCCTTTATTTTTAGAGGATACACACTATTTAGGATATCCATTTGAGAACATTTCCCATTTCTCTTACATACCCACATTTCTATCATTCAGCGATCAGTGATCAGTTACCTACAATATGTCAGACCCTGCCAGGTACTAGGGATATAATCGTCTTCTACAAATCCATAATTGGATGGAAGAACAGTCATGAACGCAAGCAACTCTAAAGCAATGTTATCATTGCTATACTAGGGAGACAGTCCAAGTGCCGCAGGAGAATAAACAAAGCAGAGCACTCAGAAAAGACTTCAGAAAGCATGTGACATTTGACTAGTGGCTTGATAGATGAGTATTTCATATTTTTGCCTAATAACCTCTTTTTTCCACCTACCACTAATTTAGTGGATTTTTGGTCTTTTTCATGATACATTAAGCACAAAGTGTTTCAGCTAATCTAACCATGACACTAAATAAAATTTCCTTTTTTTTTTTTGGCTGCTCTGAGTCTTTGCTGCTTGAAGGCTTTCTCTAGTTGCATGAGTGGGGGCTACTCTCTAGCTGTGGTGTGTGGGTTTCTCATTACAGTGGCTTCTCTTGTGGAGCAAAGGCTTTATCAAGCATGGGCTTCAGCAGTTGTGGCACCCAGGCTTACTGCTCCCAGCATGACGAATCTTCCCAGACCAGGGACTGAACCCATGTCTCCTACATTGGCAGGTGGATTCTTATCCACTAGACCACGGGGAAGTCTAAAAGTTCCTTCTGACCATACAACAGCAACCCAGTTGCCAAGATAAAGACTACATGTCATATCTCTATTGGTACAAGAATGGATCAAAAAAAATTTATACATAGTGGAATATAGATATGGCCTGAAAACACTGAGTCAACTGAAGCCATCCAAAAATCCCATGGTTCCCTCTTTGATAAGGAAAGGATTTTTAGAAGACTATGAATGCCCTGTGACTCTACAACTTCT
The DNA here is from genome assembly GCA_917880005.1 of Nanger dama. Lineage (NCBI taxonomy): Eukaryota > Metazoa > Chordata > Mammalia > Artiodactyla > Bovidae > Nanger > Nanger dama. Next base: position 5,650,335 of record CAKJTW010000040.1, read on the forward strand.
TCTACTTTAGAAACCTAAATTTCTAGATAAGAAATTCTAAGCCAGAAAGAAAAACACCAATACAGTATACTGACACATATATATGGAATTTAGAAGACAGTAATGATGACCCTATATGTGAGACAACAAAGAGACACAGAGGTATAGAGTGGACTTTTGGACTCTGAGGGAGAGGGAAAGGGTGGGATGGTTTGGGAGAATGTCAATGAAACGTGTATATTTTCTTGTAAGAAACGAAGCGCCAATCTATGTTCAATGTAGGATGCAGGATGCATGGGGCTGATGCACAGGATGATTCAAGTAGAGGATGTGGGGTGGGAGGTGGGGGGGGCTTCGGCATTGGGAGATTGTGTTCACCTATGGCTGATTCGTGTCAATGTATGGCAAAACAAATATAGTATTGTAATTTAAAAAATAAATAAATTTAATAATTTTTTAAAAAAGGAATTCTAGCTAAAAAATTAAGCTTCAACTTCTTTTAGGGATATTCTCAACCAATAAGGACATATGCAGAAATACATGCACCATGGGGGTTCAGGCATCTCTAATAGGACATCCACAGCAGCACACTCTAACGAGCCTCTGTCACACTCACAGCAATGCATTTGAACGAAGCCAAGCAACCAATTTTCTTCATATCAATAACTGCATCAGGGTAATATTGGTCAGAAAGACTCACAAGTTGGTGTGGTAATATACCAAAGTGAATAGAGTAAAATCTTAGAGATATGTGCAAAATGGGACCCTCTAAATGAATCTTAGATAAAATTGCCCTTTTATATTAAAAGTAAGTTCTCACATCAGACAAGAGTTCACTGAAAGAAGGAATATGGATGCACTGTTGTCAGGGCTCGGTGTGTGTGTGTGTGTGTGTGTGTGTGTGTGTGTGTGTGTGCTCAGTCGTGTCCAGCTCTTTGTGACCCCATGGACTATGTGCCCCATGGACCTCATGTGACCCCATGGAAGCCTGCCAAGTTCCTCTGTCAATGGGATTCTCAAAGCAAGAATACTGGAGTGGGGTGCCATTTCCTTCTCCAGGGAATCTTCCCTATCCGGGAGTCAAACCCAAGTCTCTTGCATCTCCTGCATCTCCTGCATTGACAAGGGGATTATTTACCAGTAGTGCCAAATTCCAGTCCTTTGGAAAGTAATTTATTCACCTATATCAAGAACTTGAAAATGTTTGTACTCTTAGACAAGCTTCTGGACATGAACCTATTTACAGAAAAATCTTTATGCATGAAGATGTTCATCCTAGGATTGCTTATGGTAATAAAAAGCCCAGTACAATCCAGAAGTTCAACAATAATAGAATGATTTATTAAAATTATTGTACACCTATATGCTGCTGCTGCTAAGTCGCTTCGGTCATGTCCAACTCTATGCGACCCCATAGACGGCAGCCCACTAGGCTCCGTCATCCCTGGGATTCTCCAGGCAAGAACACTGGAGTGGGTTGCCATTTCCTTCTCCAATGCATGAAAGTGAAAAGTGAAAGTGAAGTTGCTCAGTTGTGTCCAGCTCTTTGACTCTTCGCGAACCCATGGACTACAGCCTACCAGGCTCCTCTGTACATGGGGTTTTCCAGGCAAGACCACTGGAGTAGGGTGCCATCACCTTCTCTGGTACACCTATATATTATTAGTATATAATAGATCCATTAAGTACAACTTAAACTCTTGAACTCTTGAAAAACACTTAGTTTACAACATTAAAGGAATAAAACAAAATATAAAATGGAATAAATTGCTGGATTTGAAATCACAGCCATGCTTTAAAAATGCATAGAAAAGAAGAGTGACAGGAAATATATCAAAAGTTCCCAGTAATTGTATTTGAGTGAAATAAATTGACTGGCATTTACATTATTTCATTTTTAATATTTTCCAAGTTTTTTCTAGTGATATTAGGAAATGAAATTTAGTGCCTTGAATTCAGTGACTCAGAATGGCCCTTTTTAGGAGTGGTGCAAGCGATTAATAGGTCCATAGACAGCCAGACAGATCAATGGCCAACAGAAGCCAACCCAAAATCCAAAAGATGCCAGTGAACTGGAAAGCTAAGAGAGATACAGTGATATAAAACAGAAAAGTTAGATTCCCAGAACTTATGAGTAATAAGAAGATAAATGAAGGGGGGGCGGAATGCTGTTAGAAATGCATCTGATTTTCTGAACAGTTTGTGTGATAGATGAATTCAAGCTGTCTCTGCTAATGAATCCTGATTTAACCTAAGCACTGATTAATTCAACAAATCTTTATTGAAAGCTTGCTGTATGCTGTCAATGTGTTTGGGACACAAAGATAAATATGACATTGTCTCTGCCTTCAAGAACCTTAGCAGAGTATGGTTCAGTGCTATGGCTGTTAATACACCTGGGTTTAATGAATGCAGGTATCTTCTCCCAAATGGCCTAAAGATAAGAAATTTTAAAATATTTCATTTGAACTGGTGGGAAGGAAGAAAGATTAAATTCCAAAAACCTGAATGATGAAAGAGATTAACCTTTGGAGTTACAATGGAAATTAAAAGTTCAACAATTCATTTACTCTCCCACAGCTGCTAACACCAAGATAAGCAAGAGGAGGAGTCAGCCTACTAGAAGTGAGTCAGCTGGCTTTGACTATTTGTTGAGAGCCTATTGCAGCCAGAAGTAATGTAAAGAAAGGCACTGCAAAACAGTGCACAAAAATACAACATTGACCCCTTCCACAAGAAGCTTCCACACTGATCTGGACAACAAAACACACAAAAGAAAGAGTTATAGAATTTTTTGTTCTCGGACACAACTGAGTGACTGAACTGAACTGAAAAACTTTAGATCGCATGGGTGTGTATGGGGTCCAGTCATTTCATGTGCATGTAGCCTAAAACAGGTATCAGGTAATGGCACCCACTCCAGTACTCTTGGCTGGAAAATCCTGTGGATGGAGGAGCCTGGTGGGCTGCAGTGCATGAGGTCACTAGAGTTGGACACTACTGAGCGATTTCACTTTCACCTTCACTTCCATGCATTGGAGAAGGAAATGGCAACCCACTCCAGTGTTCTTGCCTGGAGAATCCCAGGGGTGGGGGATCCTGGTGGGCTGCCGTCTATGGGGTCGCAGAGTCGAACACAACTGAAGTGACTTACCAGCAGTAGTAGCAGCAGGTATTATAATAATACTTGTTAAGTTTAGTACAGGTTTAGTACCTGTACTTGTTTAGTACCTTGCTATCTTTATGATAGCAAAGTAATGCTCAAAATTCTCTAAGCCAGGCGTCAGCAGTACCTGAACCATGAACTTCCAGATGGTCAAGCTAGATTTAGATAAGACAGAGAAACCAGAGATCAAACTGCCAACATCTGCTAGATCATCAAAAAAGCAAGAGTTCCAGAAAAACATCTATGTTTGCTTTATTGACTACGTCAAAGCCTTTGACTGCATGGATCACACCAAACTATGGAAAATTCTTCAAGTGATGGGAACACCAGAGCACCTGACCTGCCTCCTGAGAAATCTGTAAGCAGGTCAAGAAGCAACAGTTAGAACTGGATATGGAACAACAGACTGGTTTCAAATCGGGAAAGGAGTACATCAAGGCTGTATATTGTCACCTTGCTTATTTAACTTGCATACAGAGTACATCATGCAAAATGCCTGGCTGGATGAAGCATAAGCTGGAATCAAGTTTTCCAGGAGAAATATCAATAACCTCAGATATGCAGATGACACCACCCTTATGGCATAAAGTAAAGAAGAACTAAAGAGCTTTTTGATGAAAGTGAAAGAGGAGAGTGAAAAAGTTGGTTTAAAACTCAACATTCAGAAAGCTGAGATCATAGCATCCGGTCCCATCACTTCATGGCAAATAAATGGAGAAACAATGGAAACAGTGAGAGACTTTATTTTGGGGGAGGCTCCAAAATCACTGCAGATGGTAACTGCAGCCATGAAGTTAAAAGATAACCTGCTCCTTGGAAGAAAAGCTATGACCAACCTAGACAGTATATTAAAAAGCAGAGACATTAGTTTGTTAACATAGGCCTGTCTAGTCAAAGCTATTGTTTTTGCAGTAGTCATGTATGGATGTGACAGCTGGACTATAAAGAAAACTGAGTGCTGAAGAATTGATGCTTTTGAACTGTGGTGTTGGAAAAGACTCTTGAGAGTCCCTTGGACTGCAAGGAGATCCAACCAGTCCATCCTAAAGGAAATGAGTCCTGAATATTAATTGGAAGGACTGATGCTAAAGCTGAAACTCCAGTACTTTGACCACCTGATGTGAAGAACTGACTCACTGAAAAGACCCTGATGCTGGGAAAGATTGAAGGCAGGAGGAGAAGAGGACGACAGAGAATGAGATGGTTGGATGGCGTCACCGATGCTGTGGACATGAGTTTGAATAAACTCCAGGAGCTGCTGATGGACAGGAAGCCTGGCATGCTGCAGTCCATGGAGTCTCAAAGAGTTGGACGTGACTGAGCAACTGAACTGATACTGACAGCTGTACATTTACTTTAAATTTTTTGTTTTGTTTTGATTTTTGTCATGTAGAATATTGCCTTGGTATAATGTACTCTGTATTTTTGTAACTTTTTATTGTAAAATCTTTAAATAAAATGTGTAATACTCATTTTAATAAAACAAAACAAATACAAACACACACACACACAAAGAAAAAAACAGAGAAAGAAAACTTCTAAACTGCACTTGTCAATAAAACCAAATGAAAGAGTAATACATGGAAGTGAAGAAGGCACCACACAGATCAGGAGGCCTAATCTAGTGAAGGAATCTTAGATCATCCCATTGAAAGAGATATTTGTAGCTACATTCTGTGCATTTCTGCATTGAGAAATGGTTCACTCAATGGAAGGGGAACAAAAAAGTAACATGCAGAATCAGGTGTGAAGGTGGAGTTTGGCTTGACTCTAGCCCAGTGAGTCTCAATTCTGATCGCACCTGGGAGTTTTTCTTCTTCACTGAAGCATAGTTGATAAAGAATATTACATGTTGCTGCTGCTGCTGCTGCTAAGTCACTTCAGTCATGTCCGACTCTGTGTGACCCCATAGACGGCAGCCCACCAGGATCCCCCACCCCTGGGATTCTCCAGGCAAGAACACTGGAGTGGGTTGCCATTTCCTTCTCCAATGCATGAAAGTGAAAAGTGAACGTGAAGTTGCTCAGTCGTGTCAGACTCTTAGCCACCCCGTGGACTGCAGCCCACCAGGCTCCTCCGCCCATGGGATTTGCCAGGCAAGAGTACAGGAGTGCGGTGTCATCGCCTTCTCCCATCTTACACGTTACGAGTATACGATATAAAGATTCACAAACATAAAGCCTATATTCCATTTATAGTTATTGTAAAGTACTTGCTATATTCCCCATATTGTACAACATATCCTTGTAGCTTATTTTATACCTAATAATTTGTACCTTTTATCCCCTACCCCCACATTGCCCCTCCCTGCTTCACCCTGGTAACTACCAGTTTGTTTTCTATATCTGTGAGTTGGCTTTTTTTTTGTTATATTCACTAGTTTGTTGCATTTTTTAGATTGCACATATAAGTGATGTCATATAGTACTTGAACCGAACAGACGTTTTTCCAGAAAGGACATGTAGATGGCCACCATGTAGATGGAAGGATGCTCAACATTGCTAATCATCAGAGAAATGTAAATCAAAACCACCATGAGATATCACCTCACACAGTCAGAATGTCTATCGTCAAAAAGACTACAAATAAATGTTGATAAGGATGTAAATTAAAGGGAACCTTCGGACGTGGTTGGTGGGAATTGGCAGTTGGGGAACCACTGTGGGAAAAAGTATGAAGATTTCTCCAAAAACCACCATATGACTTAGCAATACCACTTCTAGGTATACATCCAAAAACAAAAATGCTAATCCAAAAAGACACTTGCACTCCAATATTCATAGCAGCATTATTTACACTTGTCAAGATATGGAAGCAACTTAGGTGTCCATCAATAGATGAATGGATAAAGATGTGGTATATAAAAACAGAAAGAAATTTTACATTTGCAGTAACATGAATGGATTTGAAGGGCCTTATGCTAAGTGAAATAAGTCAGGCACTTGGGAACTTTTTAAGTTAATGTATCTATTTTAATTGGAGGCTAATTATCTGGAAACTTTTAAACACACCCACACCCAGAGGCTCTGTCCTCACTGATCTGGCTAGGGCCCAGACATTAGCATTCTTAAGAAAATTCCCCAAGTGACTCTAATGTTCAGTCAGTCTTGAAAATGCCTGGGTAAAGGATATATGAAACTAAAGGATAAATGAAACTAAACAAAGGGAGACAAGGTACTTGAAATGGGAAACAGTAGACTGTGAACATCTTGAAAGCAGGGATCATGTGTTTATTCATTTCTGTGTGAACATAATGCTAAATTAATATTTTTGAATGAATGGTTGAATAAATGAATGAATACAATAATTTTTGAAATGTCATTATACTTCAGCTAATAAATAAGACGATACTATTGTTTAAGGTGGTTACTTCAAGATAACAGCAGAAGGGAGCAGAAATAGATAACAGCTAACATTCATTGGGCATTTCCAATGGGCCAACCACTTTGCATGCAGTGTGCCACTGCAAACTCACAACCAGTCTATTACATAGATGATATTATCCCAAGTTAGGGAATTGAGACCCATCATCACTCAGTGGTGATCAGCAGCAAAGCTGCAATCTGGCTTTGCAAAAATGACATAGTAATTCCTCTTGGCAGATTCCCAAGTGTATATGAGCAAACAGTACACAAACCAACACAGGCTCAAATTTCTCAATGAATTTCCGTCTTCTGATCTTTTCTAATGATGCAAATGGCATGTGACTTAATTAAGATATTTACCTAACTACAAGATTAGCCCTCTTAACAGTAGTCAGACAGGTGGGTCAACATCCGGTGTTTCTGGAAAATCATTTCTATTGCCTTGTCTTGTCTCAGATAAGATTTTTATTGGCAATGTAATAGAAAAGAAAACATATCTTATTGCACTCTGTTAAAAATAGGAAATATAATTGCTTTATAATTGAGGAGAAATTGTTCACCATCCATTGTTTCTTTGTTCACATTTAAGAAAATTTTTCCTTTCATCTTTTCAGAGCTTGTCTGAAAAGAAATGTCTCCACTTTTCTTGAAGCCATGTATTATCTACAGTAGCAAGATTATATGCAAACAGAAATAAGAAATCAATAAATTGAAGAAAATTTCTCACATTCATGTGTTAAAGACTGTGCTGCTGCTGCTGCTGCTGCTCTTGCTAAGTCGCTTCAGTTGTGTCCGACTCTGGGCGACCCCATAGATAGCAGCCCACTAGGTTCCTCTGTCACTGGGATTCTCCAGGCAAGAACACTGGAGTGGGTTGCCATTTCCTTCTCCAAAGCATGAAAGTGAAAAGTGAAAGTAAAGTCTCTCAGTCATGCCCGACTCTTAGCAACCCCATGGACTACAGCCCACCAGGCTCCTCCGTCCATGGGATTCTCCAGGGAAGAGTACTAGAGTGGGGTGCCATTGCCTTCTCCAAATGTTACCTTCTACTCAAGGATAAATAGAAGACTTCAATTTAAAAAGGAACAATTTAGCCATCCATCCCAAGGGAGAAAATGAAAAACCACCTTATCAGAATTAGCAATATTGATATAAACATAAACACATTAATTTCTTTGTGATTCTTTGGAAAACCAGAAACTGGATTTTTGAGAATCTATGTGTTTGGTTATAACCAAAGCCAATTTACTTGAACAATAATTTTCAGTATATTGCCAACTGGAAACAGCTGAGTTCTTCTCTCCTTAAAATACTTCAACTTCGCGATTTCAACCACAAAAATTATTTAAACTGTACCCATTTTTCCATTCTCTCTCCTTTTATATTAATTATCTTTTCACCTGAAAACTTTGAATTCCTTATTATAGCTTTTGGCTCAAACTCAGCAACTACTCTCTGAAATATTTATTTGTTCACTAATGAAATTAGCTCATGTTTTTAAATATCAAGCTTTTATTGTCTTTCTGGTCTGTTCCTCCTCTCTTGGATCCATATATAACTCTATCCTATCAACATCATTTATTTTTAATTGGCATCAGGCTTCAGTGTTCTAATTGGCAGCTTTGTGTTTGGCTCAGACAGTGCACTGGAGATACTCAACAAATCTCTTGTGACAGTCTCCGAATTGCTCTGAAACTAAGAAAATAGCATTATCTAGAAATTTCCTTGAGCTATCTTTAGGAGTAACTTGATGCCTTCTTGCAGAAAAACTTACCCTCTGGACCTCCTGAATTACCTGGAAAGATACTTAGAGGGAGTAGAAGGATCTTTCTAATTTATTAGGTATGAGACTGGGACTTCTCCATAGACCAGTCTAGGAGGGCCTCTCTGAAAAGATAAAGGCCTTCCTTGGGCAGGATTGCCCAGAGGAAAACACTGAAGTCTTGCCCACTGGGGGACATGGGCTATCACCTTATACACATGTGTGCATGCTAAGTTGCTTCAGTCATGTCTGACTCTTTGCAACCCTATGGACTGTAGCCCACCAGGCTCCTTTGTCCATGGGATTGTCCAGGCAAGAATACTGGAGTGGGTTGCCATGCTTTCTTCCTTCACTTTATATAACTGTAAATTCCATTTCTTTCCATTTTTGCTCTGTACACCTCTCACCACTATACACACTTCATCTTCATTTCAAAAAGAAAAGAAAAGGGAAGTGAACATGGTAAACTAGTTCAAAAATTACGTAATCAAGGGCAGAAGTCAAACCATAAAACAAATCGTTACAGTAAAACCACTGAACCCCAATTAGATAAAAACATCACCAAGAGAGGCCAAGTCTTCTGCCTAAACTTGGTTCAACTAAGAGGAAAGCATTTTGGGAAGATAAGCCCAGCCAGAAGGTGATTCCACACGAGGTCCCAGCGGTCATACATGCTTAACACCTAGAAGAGCCACAGGCATAGCTGTTGCCATCATCAACCTATATAATAGAGTTCTTTACCCAGCATATAGCCCAGATTTTTCCTTTTTCCATCAGTGTGTAGATATGGTGGTCTTCTTCTCCTTTTCCCTTCCTTAAATTACTACTTTGCACAAAGACTAGATTTTTAGTCATCTTTCTTTCACTGCAACATAATGCTTTGCAATAAATAAATGCTTGTGGGATTCAAAATTCTAAATGGAGGCTGTACTATTAACATAGGTCTTTTAACTGCAAATAAACCAATGGGGTGATCTATTTCTATAGCAGATCAGTTCTACAGGTCTACCACACAGGAATTTCTTGCAACAAATTGATCTGTAAGATGTCATGTATTAAGAATGTTTTAAATATTGCATTCAAATGCTATATGCTGACAACTTGACTATTAGTCTTCAAAGTTGTAATTTTATTAGATGATATTAGATGATATCATCTAATTATTTTATTAGATGATATTTAACTATTAGAGCCTTTCCTTTTATTTCAATACCAAAATAAAAAGTGGAGCAAAGGGAGATTGATTGTGCCTCTTCTGCACAACACAAAAAATTTACTAATTTAAATACACAAATACTAACACATTTCATGTTTCAAAACTTTAGTTATGGCTTCTCTTTCAACACTTAATGACAACAAAAGGCTATTCTTTAATTTTTTTTAATTTTATTGGAGCATAGTTGATTTACAATGTTGTGTTAGTTTCAGGTGTACAGCAAAGTGAATCAGTTACATATATATATATATATATATATATATATATATGCCTTACAGAGTATTGAGTACAGTCCCCTGTGCTATACAGCAGGTTCTAATTAGTTATCTATTTAATATACAGTAGTGTGTATATGGGGTTTCCCTGGTGGCTCAGTAGAAAAGAATCCGGGTGCACAGCAGGAGCCACAGGAGATGCAAGTTGGATTCCTGGGTTGGGAACATCACCAATCCCTTGGAGAAGGGTATGGCAAGCCACTCCAATATTCTTGCCTGGAGAATCCCATGGACAGAGGAGCCTGGAGGGCTACAGTCCCTAGGGTTGCAAACAATTAGACACGACTGAAGTGACTTTGCAAGTACGCAATGTATATATGTCAGTCCTCCAATTGTTTTTAACCAAACCAGATCAAAAGAAAGCAACATAATTTCCATAGGACTTTAGTCAATAATCTTCATGGCTACTAAATTTTCTCTAAATTCATCTCTCTACTCACAAAACAGAAATTAAGGAAGTTGGAAGAATTTTTCAAGTCAAAAATATCACACCTCCATCTCTCTGGTCAGCTAGGTTAAGTACAAGAAGTAAGAGGAAATATTTCCACATACAAACTTCCGTCCCCACCTCCCTTTGCATGTGAAAAAATTCTCTAAATAGAGTAGTAACAGTATAAACAATCTGAGGTCTCAACTTTGTTCAAAGTTTTAACATTCTCTCCATTTGACGTCTTCAAAAGCTTTATGAGATCAGTCCTGTTGCTCAAGTTTCTCCAGGTAACTTTTTTCTTCTTATAGGAAAGGGAAGACTTGTCCAAGGTCTTACGCCACAATAGCAGAGAGAGGATTGGGACCCTTTACAATTTTGAGGAAAATGAAGCTGAAAAAAATTAATTTACAAGGAACCATGGATGATGAAAACAGATTCCTTTCTCTTATTCCAGTTGAAGGTACTGTCTCTTTTTCACAAATCAAACAAAAGTAAATTTCCCATGCTACAGTTAAAATAGCCCAAGTTTTTATTAATCAGCTAGCTATGTGGTTTGGGGGCAAGAGCCTCAGCCTTTTAGGTTTCAGCTCTTTATCTCTGAAACAGAAATGAGAAAGACTAGTCCCTTGAGGTGGTTGTGAAAACTAAGTGGGACAAAATATAAAAAGCCCTTAGTATGTAGTGATCACTCAGGAAAGAAACTTCTACAAAACCCTCAAGGGAAAAGATAAAGCCCCTGTGCTCAGGATCTAGAGTTCAGAAGCCTTTAGCCTCGGAACAATTCCATTTCCACATTCAGAAGCTACTGGCCTCTGTCAATACTAGGAAGGGGAACCTATGAACCCACTCTCTCCCACCTTGACTCAGTCCCAAGGAACTCTTGCCTCTACCTGGCTCTTAGGAACAAGTCACCTGATGCCAAGAGGGCCTCCTCTTCAGCCCATTCATGGCCATTGGGACATCTGTAAATACAGTTTATTACACAAAACAACATGCATCAAAATTCAGTGTCAAAATACCTTTCTATTCCAAGGTATGGACCTCCTTACCCCAACCCTTCATAGCCCTGAGCTCATAACCACAGTTCAGTTCAGTTCAGTTCAGTTGCTCAGTCATGTCTGACTCTTTGTGACCCCATGGACTGCAGCAGGCCAGGCTTCTCTGTCCATCACCAACACTTGGAGCTTGCTCTACCTCATGTCCATTGAGTCAATGATGCCATCCAACCATCTCCTCCTCTGTTAACCCCTTCTCCTCCTGCCTTCAATTTTTCCCAGCATCAGGGTCTTTTCCAAGGAGTCAGTTCTTCACATGAGGTGGTCAAAGTATTGGAGTTTCAGTATCAGTCCTTCCAATGAATATTTAGGACTGATTTCCTTTAGTATTGACTGGTTTGATCTCCAGAGTCTTCTCCAACACCACAGTTCAAAAGCAACAACATTTGGGTTATTTCCAGTTGCGGGTTACTATGAACATCTGCATGCAAGTCTTTGTGTTTTCATTTCTCTTTGTCAAGTACCCATAAATATAATTGCTGAGACACATGCTAAGTGTTTGTTAAACTTTTAAGAAAGCAGCAAACTGTTTTCCTAAGTGGCTGTATATTTTTGCATTCCTATCAGCAGTGTTCTAGTTGTGCTGTATCCACACCAACAACTGACTTGTCAATCTTTTAATTTTAGCTATTCTAGTAGGTAGGTAGTGGTTTCACACTGTGGTTTTAAATTGTATTTTCTTATGACTGATGGTAAGTGTAAAATGAAATTGGTATTTAATGTGCTAACAAGAAAGAATGTTGCAATTAAACAATGACATGCTTTCATATCACTTAGAAATTGGATTTTGTAAGTCTCCATGAAAAGCTCTCTTAGACTTATTTAAGCATAGTCTTTTTATTATAAATCCTTCAAACATAAATAAAAGAAAGATATATAAGCAAAATTAATTGGTGAAGAAAACCCTAAAACTTCTTCAAATTTAGAGTCCAGCTCTTCTAAATGACCTTTTGGTTCCATTATTGATGTTAGTGTTTTCCATACTACACTGACATTTGTGTTAACCATGGTACTGGAAAGAAGCCTTTTATTTTGGAAGTCTGCACCATTGTGGCTTCTGAGATTTTTCTCCAAGTCACTAACAGCATTCTGCAAATTTTGATGCTGACACTTACTTGATTTTACCAGACTGAATTCCTTATCAGAAAAGATTAATATTCCTTCTTCAAATGGCTTATAGATTAAAATGGCAAAAGGTTTCAGTTGTCCAATCATACTACGAGCAATGATAAGATTGCACATGCCCAGGCAATGATAAATGAATGAGCTGCCCAAAGGTAGTAACTGTAAAATGTCATCAGTGTAAGATAACATCCCAGCCTCAGAGATGTAAGACTGTATAAAAAGATGAATCTTTTAAACATGAAACACAGTTTCAAATAAGCATACTTTAAAAAAAAATTGTCTTCTTTATCTTAGATCAATTTATTTCAATACAGAGAACATACTAATAAAAACTGAACATCCGTCATTCTTAAACTGCATCATGCAATTTAGCAACTAATTAATGGTAGTCTTAAAATATACTCAAAATTTTGTAAGTTAGTTTTCTCTCCACAAATAGACCACAAGTCCTTCTTCTTCAGGAAATTTACCTTTTATTCCTCTCGCATTGTTTACACTATTGTTTCTCAAATTTTATGTAATGATCCATTAGAGAGTCATAAAATCACTTTAGTGGGTCATGACCAGTAGTTTTTAAGCAAAATAGAATAGAATAAAAACCATCAAAGTGTAATACATAGTAAAGGTAAGGGACACTTCATAAACTTTTCAAAAGTTTCATTTGAAAAGTTTGTTTTGGTCAAATGTTTGAAATATTTGTTTTGCTCAAATACATGCTTGAGTACTGGTTGTGATAGCTTATGTATTTCTTAAAGACTGCTGTAGTCAAAAATGTTGAAAAGCACTATCATAATAGCATGAGAAGCATACGGTAATATTGATTAATTGATTTTTTCAAACAGAAGTCAATTTTAAATTTTTTTGAATGGCCCAAATTTTTGGTCCAATTCTTTGAAAGTTATTACCAGGGTCGTATATTTTAACCTTCTTTCAGTGAGAGTGATATTGGGGGAAAAAAAAACCACCTTAAATCCTTGTCAGTTTATATGATTATAGTATCACAATCTGACATACTTCTGTTTCAAAGGGGAAGAGTTTCAATTTCTGATTCACAAATGAGATAATCAGAGTTCAGTCATCTAGACTGGACCCAGATTTTTAAGTCCTGGGTGGTTAATTATTTAGCACCCTTTCTAAACTGAAATTCTTTAAATAATTATTTAACATTTATTTGAAAGAAACCTCTCTCATTCCTCAATCAGTAAGTCTGTCCCCAAATCTGCAGACTCAAACCAATGACACAAAAACCCTGATCCACACTCTTGAAAGCGGTTCCAGGACTGTTTGTTGGCAGTTTTTCAAACACACCATTTGGGCTTCCCTGGTGGCTCAGACAGTAAAGAATTAGCCTGCAGTTCAGGAGATGCAGGTTTGATTCCAGTGTCGGGTAGATTGCCTGGAGAAGGGAATGGCTACCCACTCCAGTATTCTTGCCTGGAGAATCCCATGAACAGAGGAGCCTGGTGGGCTACCATCCATGAAGTCGCATAGATTTGGACACGACTGAGCGACTAAGCACATAACTTTCACGCACATAACTTACCAAAATAGCTGTTATCTCCTTACCTCCTTCTTCCAACTAAATGTGATAGTACTCTAGGAAGAATTCTGGCACATATAATTTCGTCCATTTAAGTTACCTTTTCAGTAATGTACTGATCAAGTAGCTTTCTCCAGAGCTGTCTGGCTAACTTACCTCTCACTGCCCTTAATGTAGCTCTGGCTTTAATAGGAAAGCCTCTACCCTGGAGCCAAGAGACATGAATGCCTATCCTGGCCATGTCACACAACAAGTGATGTCTGACATTTTATTGGTTTTTCTGTATCAGCTTACAGAGAAATCCAAATTAACTTTTTGGCCAACCCAATATTTAGACACATTGGGCTTCAGTTTCTTCATCTACAGATGAAATGAGCTTTCTGACTTTATGTGGTCTGATATGCTATCTACATAATTCCATAGCTTTGATAAGCAGTTTTCATCTCTGCTCCAAAAGATGGGGGTTAAAAGAAGAGGAAGTATGGACTCAAGTCCAAGCCTTCCTTTTAGCCATGAAAATTATGCTATAATCAATCAGTTTTGTTTGTTCAACATGTGTAAGGTTTCATTTGAATGAATGATTCTGTGAACAAAATAAATAAATATGGGAAATGTATCCAAACATTTTCTGAGTAGCCTCTATGTGCCAGACATTGTTCTAGGTCCTAGAGCTTTTCTTATAAATAAGGCAGAGAAGGTCCCTGCCTTGGTGGATATTTGAGAGAGTCTTTAACTTGTAAACTTGAAAGCACTACACACAGTAATATGCTAACTTACACTGAATGAAGATAACTTTGAAAAAAACTTCTTTTACTATTAAAATATTTCTATCAGACATAGGATTATTATTGTTCATAAGAATATCATTGAAATCATTTTGTATAATGAACTGGAATATATTTTTTTAAAAAGAATATGGTATAAAGAGGACTGACTTTCTGTAAACTATATCTCACTAAATCAGCTTAACAACATTGTTACAGCATTTCCTTTCAGATAAGGAAGTGCTGATAGAGATTAAAACCATGAGAACAGAGCAAGATAAATGAGAATATACCAGCATTATTTTGAATTTTAGAAACAGGTGTCTCTTTCACAGCAGCTTGAGGATAGGAGAGATATAGAACTACTATATATCTGTTTCTCTCAGCAGCATCTACAAGAGGACTTATTAGCTTAATGAACGAAATTGCCGAACACTCAACTCCAGGAGATAATACCCCACTGCCCCCACCACGTAAAGCAGAGTGATTACCACACTCTGATTTACCCAGGGCTGCTGCTGCTGTTAAGTCGCTTCAGTCATGTCCGACTCTGTGTGACCCCAGAGACGGCAGCCCACCAGGCTCCCTCATCCCTGGGATTCTCCAGGCAAGAACACTGGAGTGGGCAGTCCCACTTTAAGCCTTATGTAGGGTAATAGGACCCTTTTCCATCCTCAGAGAGTCAGGTTTTACAAGATAAACCGTATGCTTGCCCTAATTATAAGCCTCAGTCACATCATCCTGCCTCTCAGCTGCTTTTTTAAAATTTATTTTATTGACATGTAGTTGATTTACGATGTTAATATCTACTGTACAGCAAAGTGATTCAGTTATACATGTATATTCTTTTTCATATTCTTTCATTGTGATAAATCACAATGTATTGAATAAAGTTCTCTGTGCCATACAGCAAGACCTTGTTGCTTATCCACTTACTATTGTTTTCAATACTTAAAATGACATTCTAGACTATTAGACTATTCGGCTCCACTTCCCAATTTTATTTTACTCTGTGAGTAAATAGTGTATACATTGAGAAATCCATTCCTGTTCCACTGTCTTTATAGTATTATTGCCAAGTCACTTCAGTCATGTCCAGCTCTGTGTGACCCCAGAGATGGCAGCCCACCAGGCTCCCCCGTCCCTGGGATTCTCCAGGCAAGAACACTGCAGTGGGTTGTCATTCCCTTCTCCAATGCATGAAAGTGAAAGGTGAAAGTGAAGTCGCTCAGTCATATCCGACCTTAGCGACCCCCGTGGACTGCAGCCCACCAGCCTCCTCCATCCATGGGATTTTCCAGGTGAGAGCACTGGAGTGAGGTGCCATTGCCTTCTCCGTTATAGTATTATAGATAATGACAAATCCTCTGAGGGAAAGTTTATCTTTAGGAGACTGAGATATACCACAACCACACCTTGCCCTGTGAAGTCAAGTTCACCAAGCAACTTGCATAAAAGGCAAGAAGTCTCAAGCTTCTACCAGAAAGACATGATCTGGAGGGAACCTTTCACCTCAGTCCTGGTGATCCAACATTTCTATGAGGCGGATATGGCCCACTGCCTGCTACATCCAGGGATTTAGGAAAATAATTAGATCACATCTGTTAATTACCTTGAGTTCCATGGAAAACAGATGCCAGATAAATTCCCGGCTTTGTTCAAGGAATGCTGCAAAAACCAGACTGTAGGAGAATTTCTCACTAGTCATAACGTCCGGGAAATTATCCTAGACTTCAAGTTCTGTGAAACACACACGATGACAATAACACAGTAGCACCGTCTGATTTTTAATCATCTGCTGTCTCACACCAACTCCATGGAAGTGGATAGGGAGACAATACCTCAGAGAAAATGGTGGCCCACAACATTACGTCGGGGATGGGCCAGCCTGAGTAGCCCAGTTGTGAACACAGAGAATAAGTTTGATGAGAAATAAAGTAAGAGCAGTACACATCATTTGTATTGATATTCCCTGGTGGCTCAGAAGGTAAAGAATCTACCTGCAATGCAGGAGACCCAGGTTCATTCTCTGGGTTGGGAATATCTCCTGAAGAAGGGAAAGGTAACACACTTCAGTATTCTTGCCTGGAGAAGCCCATGGACAGAGGAGCCTGGAGGGCTGCAGTGCACGGGGTCGCAAAGAGCTGGACACAACTGAGAAACTAGGGCTACAGCACTAAATAAAGTTCAGGTCAGGGTACTGTGCCGGGTACTTCTGATTTCTAATCCTCCTTTTGATCTGGGCCCAGCAATGAAATAAGCAGCCCAAATCATGTATTAGATGCCCTAAGAAGGAGGTCCCAGAAAGGAAGTACTACCTCTCTTTCTCCCAAGGTGAAGTTAATTCCCACCCAGTTTTAGAAGTCTAAAATTAAGTTAAAGATTTCTGGAGGCATTCCTCTGACCCTAGGGAAAGTCTGAAGCTGGATGCCCCACTCAGGTACTCTTAAAAAATTTATAAACTTATGTCCTATCAATGGGTTTATGTCTCCCTCTGTTCAGTTCAGTCACTCAGTCATGTCTGACTCTTTGTGACCTCATGGACTGCAGCAAGCCAGGCTTCTTTGTCCATCACCAACTCCTGGAGCTTGCTCAAACTCATGTCCATTGAGTTGGTGATGCCATCCAACTATCTCATCCTCTGTAGTCCCCTTCTCCTGCCTTCAATATTTCCCAGCATCAGGGTCTTTTCTAATGAGTCAGTTCTTTGCATCAAGTGGTCAAACTACTGGAGTTTCAGCTTCAGCACCATCCTTCCAATGAATATTCACCCTGGGCCTATATAATATAGAACATATATCCTAAATTTAGTTCTGGTAACTTAACTCCCTTTTCCTCTTCACTACTTCCTAGCTATCCCCATTTTCTTACCCAAAATTGATGAGTCACTTGTTGTTCAGTCACTAGGTCATGTAAATCATGTTGGATTCTGTGACCCCATGTGCAGGCTGTCCTCCTCTAACTTCCAGAGTTTGCTCAGATCATGTCCATTGAGTCAGTGATGCTATCTAACCATCTTATCCTCTGCCACCCCTTTCTCCTCCTGCTCTCAATATGTTCCCATCGTCAGGGTCTTTTTCAATGAGACGACTCTTCGCATCAGGTGGCCAAAGTATTGGAGCTTCAGCTTCAGCAATAGTCCTTTCAATGAATATTAGAGTTGATTTCCTTTAGGATTGGCCAGTTTGATTTCCTTGTAATCCTAGGGAATCTCAAGAGATATACCCAACTGAATGCAGAGTTTCATAGAATAGCAAGAAGAGATAATAAGGCCTTCTTAAATGAACAATGCAAAAAAAAAAAAAAAGAGGAAAACAATATGAGAAAGACTAAAGGTCTTTTCAAGAAAATTGGAGATATCAAGGGAGCATCTCATGCAAGGATGGGCACAATGAGTCATTTAAGCTCTATTTTAATTTCCTCATTGGCAAAATTGCCAGGGCAATCTGGAATGAAGTAGGGACTACATTTAGGCAACAACAACACAGAGTATTAGAATAGTCCCATATGTTTTCATGAATAAAGGCATGGCTATTATCTCCTACCAATCATCCTGGCAAAGTGACCACAGTGAAAGGAATCTAAGGCACCAATATCAAAGGCAAGCTAATTTGATTGCTACAACAAAGGATGGTTATGGTGTAATTAGAGCCATGGCAAGGTCTATAAAGCACTTCATATACCAGCAGCAGTCACCACAGATCCTCCCTAGATTCTTTTCTCTTTATCTTCAAATTGAGTTTGGAGCCAAAGCAACTTGCCTTGAGCCCCAAACAGCTTGCTCCCATCCACTCTGCCTATAGAGAGGGCCCAGAACCAGAACTGGGGACCCTGGGATCCAGCACACTCACAACAATACTGTGTGGCCTTGACATAGGCATTTAACCTCTTGGACCAATTTGCTTCACTTGTGCCATGAAGAGCTTGGGCTTCATTAACTTTAAGATTCTTTCATATTTAAATATCTTTGATTCCCCAAAACTCCGTCATTATTTCTCTTACATCCCCTCATTTCAGTCTTCTTACAGTTGTGCTCTTGTTCCCAAGCTCTTATACATTTAATCATCTGACAGAGGCAGAACAGCACAGAGGTTAAAAAGCACAGCTTTGACACAAATATGTATATAAAATAGACAACTAAAAAGAACCCACTGTACAGCCCGGGAACTCTACTCAGTACTCTGTAATGACCTATGTGATAATAGAATCTAAAAAAAAAGAATGGATATAAGTATATGTATGGGCTTCCCTTGTGGCTCAGCTGGTTAAGAATCCACCTGCAGTTCAGAGAACTGGGTTCAATCCCTAGGTTGGGAAGATCTCCTGGAGAAGGGAAAGGCTACCCACTCCAGTATTCTGGCCTGGAGAATTATGTGGACTGTAGTCCATGGGGTTGCAAAGAGTCAGACATGACTGAGTGACTTTCACTTCACTTCACTTCATGTCTATGAATAACTGATTCACTTTGCTGTACAGCAGAAAGTAACAGATGACTTTTCTAAACAACCTAAGTTTACCTCTTGGAAGAGACTATTTTTTTGTGTTAACTATTTTGACAGAAATCTAGTTGAACATTATCTTCTTACTTACCTTACTGAACAGAGTAAATGGACTGAAATAATTTCTTAGAGGGATTCTGGGTGTTCAGAGCTTAGGATTCTATGCCCTCACTGCCCAGAGTCTGGGTTCAATCCATGGTTAAGAAACTAAAATCCCACAAGGCATGAAGCATGACCAAAATAAGAAAGAATTTCTTGACCACTCAGAACCATTATTATAAACCAGCAGGAGAGCTATGTAGCATTATACAGATTCCTGAAAGTGTTTTTAAGGTTTTGAAATTTTTCTCCCATATATATTCAATGATCTCAGACATCAACACCTGGCATGAATAACTGAAATGAAGTAAAATAAGTAATGACTGTTTAACTTACACCTAAAACTTTCTGTACCTGTGACCAAGTGCCTGTCACTGAATGTGCATATTCTATGTATTATGGATGAAAGCCTGAGGGCAACCCCCTTTGACCCCCAGTAGCAGGCTTACATTCAGTGACAGATACTTTTCTCACTGCTTAGAGCCTTTTGTTTTATGAATCATTAACCCCAAAATGGCTAGAAGGCTGAAATACAGTCAATGTGTAGGAGGGACCCTCTTGCATAATGGTTACTTTGCATTAATTGTGTAAGTAATTCTGGTCTTTTGGTGGGAAAATTGTAATAGTCAGAGACCTGTAAGTGAGTATTAGAGCTAATATCTCTACCTCCACCCCAATCATAAGACATAATAATCTAAATAGCCTTAAATTAAAAAAAAAAAAATCTAAATAACCTTTGTATTGTATTGGAGATCTGCTTGGAATTAGAGAGCTATGGGCTTAGGTCATTTCCTAAAAATTTGTCCCACAAAATGCATAACTAGATCCTCGAATGTATTTGGTGACCCTCATATGATAAAGGTTAACAATTCCCTAGTTACAACTTTACATAAGAACGCCTGGAGTCTTTCCAAAATATCCATACCATCCAAAATAAGACATGCCTTAGATTTAAGCCAAAGTAAGCACTCACATCTAAAACATGATATCATCAGCTACAACCATAAAAGATTTATTTGCCCTATTTGACAATTTTCTGACTGTTGAATTTGTGATATTTTAATACATGTATTTTCTTCATACTTGAAGCTCCTGTTCCTACTCAAAGAAAAGTAAAAACTAAAACTATTTCTGAACCTACACTGCTGTAATGGTATCTTCAGATCTGTAAATAAATCCTCATTTGTAGATTCTGTTGGTGGCTTCTCTCTCTTTTCTCTCTTAATTATTGGAAACTTGAAATGAAAATGAATCAGCAACAATGACTGCTGCACTTAAGGAAATGTATGATCTGCTTCATAATTTATGAATTAGCTCCTAAAGGAACTTAAGTGCTTAACTCCTAATTTGTGATGAAAATATGAGTAATGGCATGTCTCAATTTACATCTGATTCAACTTGCTCATTTTATCCGAATCTAATGTCTAGATTTAGTTCTCATTATATTTTCATTTCACCTGCAGTTTAATCCTTAAATGTGGACTTGCAATCAAATATTTGTGTTTACCCAAAATGCCTTCTTTCTAGTTTCAAGATAAACCATAGCATGGTGTCTTTGATATTCTCAGAACACATAACTGCTCTACCTGCTGGAAAATAGCATTAAACATAGGAATTATTTTGTAAGATATTATGAGGGAGACAAGGAAAGGAAAGAGGGCAGTCATGCAGACAGTTATTTGTTAACCTGATGTATTAATAATCAACTAAGTATTGTCAGGAAGCAACAGTTAGAACTGGACATGGAACAACAGACTGGTTCCAAACAGGAAAAGGAGTACGTCAAGGCTGTATATTGTCACCATGCTTATTTAACTTTTATGTATGGTACATCATGAGAAACACAGGGCTGGAAGAAGAACAAGCTGGAATCAAGATTGCCAGGAGAAATATCAGTAACCTCAGATATGCAGATGACACCACCCTTATGGCAGAAAGTGAAGAACTCAAAAGCCTCTTGGTGAAAGGGAAAGTAGAGAGTGAAAAAGTTTGCTTAAAGCTCAACATTCAGAAAATGAAGATCATGGCATATGGTCCCATCACTTCATGGGAAATAGACAGGGCAACAGTGGAAACAGTGTCAGACTTTATTTTTGGGAGCTCCAAAATCACTGCAGATGGTGACTGCAGCCATGAAAGTAAAAGACCCTTACTTCTTGGAAGAAAAGTTATGACCAACCTAGATAGCATATTCAAAAGCAGAGACGTTACTTTGCCAACAAAGGTCCATCTAGTCAAGGCTATGGTTTTTCCAGTGGTCATGTATGGATGTGAGAGTTGGACTGTGAAGAAAGCTGAGCACTGAAGAATTGATGCTTTTGAACTGTGGTGTTGGAGAGTCCCTTGGACTGCAAGGAGATCCAACCAGTCCATTCTTAGGGAGATCAGCCCTGGGATTTCTTTGGAAGGAATGATGCTAAAGCTGAAACTCCAATACTTTGGCCACCTCATGCGAAGAGTTGACTCATTGGAAAAGACTCTGATGCTGGGAGGGATTGGGGCAGGAGGAGAAGGGGACAACAGAAGATGAGGTGGCTGGATGGCATCACTGACTCAACGGACATGAGTCTGAGAGAACTCCGGGAGTTGGTGATGGACAGGGAGGCCTGGCGTGCTGCAATTCATGGGGTCACAAAGAGTCTCACAAGACTGAGCGACTGAACTGAACTGAGCTGAAGTATTGTCAGATTTTTAAGGTCACTTTATTCATTTCTTTCTTAAAAAGAAAATGAAGCTGTTCAGTCGTGCCTGACTTTTTGTGACCCCATTGACTGTAGCCTGCCAGACTCCTTTGTCAATGGGATTTTCCAGGCAAGCATACTGGAGTGGGTGCCATTTCCTTCTCCAGGGTATCTTTCCAACCAAGGGATTAAACCCAGGCCTCTCGAATTAAAGGCAGGTTCTTTACCAGCTGAGCCACCAGGGAAACCCTATTTATTTCTTATCCCCACATCAAATCTCAGCTTCCCTGTATGGCTTTCCAAATTTGGCATTATCATTTTTATTTAAGCTTCCCTGGTTGCTCAGACGATAAAGCATCTGCCTGCAATGCAGGAGACCAGGGTTCAATCCCTGGGTCAGGAAGATCCCCTAGAAAAGTAAATGGCAACCCACTCCTGTACTCTTGCATGGAAAATTCCAGGGATGGAGGAACCTGGTAGGCTACAGTCCATGGGGTCGCAAAGTCCATGGGGACACGACTGAGCGACTTCACTTTTCTTTCTTTTTCATCTAATCATATCTTCCACTTCCCACCAATACAAAGCATCTACCCCCTTGACTCCCACACAAGCTCTGCTCACTCCTACCTCTTGAACTGTGTGATCTGACCATCTGGAACACATGTGCATAATTGCAAAGAACATTACGTAGGAACTGGTGAGCCTGGATTTTATTCTTTTCTTCCTGATAAACTGGGTGACCTTAGTTATGCTACTTAACCCCTCTGAGTTCTAGTTTGTTCATTTATAAAATGAGAGTGTTAGCTTGATGTGGTCAGATTATATCACTCCTTAGATCATTCTCTACACCTGTCTTACAACCAAAGTATGCTTTTAATTCTATAGTTCTTATCATCATTTGATATAATATTTGTGGTTGTTCAGTCACTAAGTTGTGTCCAGTTCTTTGCGACCCCTTGGACTACAGCAAGCCAGGCTTCCCAGTCTTTATTATCTCCTGGAGTCTGCTCAAACTCATGTCCATTGAATCAGTGATGTTATCTAACCATCTCATCCTCTACCACCCACTTCTCCTCCTGCCTTTCCCAGCATCAGGGTCTTTCCCAGTGAGTCAGTTCTTCACATCTGGAGACCAAAGTATTGGAGCTTCAGCTTCAGCCTCAGTCCTTCCAATGTATATTCAGGGTTGATTTCCTTTAGGATTAACTGATTTGATCTCCTTGCTGTCCAAGGGATATAATATGCATTTTACTTGTTTATTTTTTCTTACATACATCTATTAGAATGAAATCTCTGTGTGGGCACAGTTTTTTCCCATCTTGCTCACTGCTGTATTCCCAGCACTTAGAGAAGTTCAGTGCATCGTAGCCACAAAATAAATCTTTGTTGACTGAGTTAATGCATTAAAGAATCATACATATTATTCTTCCTTAAATATTCTCTACAAATAAGAGCTCCTCCATCAGATTCTGCTGACTACTCCAAACCCAAATCTCCCTTCCATGCACTTCTAACACAGTTATAGTTAGGGCTATAGAGTTTGGCATTTAAGAATGCTCTGAATATCCCAGATATATAAGCATCAACTATTTAAATAGAGAATATACATTTCTTAGAGTCAAGGGCGATGCCTAGTCTATCATACATTTGCTAGGTATTTGATTGATTGAATTGATGGAAAGTGTCAGCCTTGGGTTAGGAAAATTTTACTCATCTGCACCTCTTATCTTCTAATCTCTAAATCTATTTTCTGAACAGAGCTTTCTAAACAAAGCACCCAAGATACATCTCTGCAAGCAGCAAAGGAGAAGAGCAGTCAAGATTTTCCTGTGCCAGTCACTGTCCATGAAAGCATGGAATCGTCTCTGCAGGTTATAGAGAGACTAAGGGGGCAGAGTTTCGTGGGGGAGAATCAGAATAAAAATACCTGGAAGGAGCTCTCAAAAAGGAGAAAGAAGTCTTAGAGGACTTAAATTCAAATTTTAGAGAATTAACAGAATTAGAATTTACAGAGGTAGAATATAAAATAGAATTCAGAGATTAAAAAAATCATCTTAGACATTGTCTCTTACCCCTTGTTTGTCTGAGAAAATTGAAGATAATTGAAGTGAAGTGCCTTGCAAAAACGTACACACATTATTAGTGAGTACAATGCAACACTGCTCATCAAAATCTGATCTGGTAAATTGAACATTTTGATTTACAGCTATGACCAAAATGATTTCTAGAGTATATCTGCAAAGATACACAGTATATTGGAACATCTTACTTCTAAGTACAGTGTAGTTTAAATAACTGAGTCTCCCTTTGATATTTCAAGGACATACATATTACTGAGCACCAACTCTGGGTCGCAGAGAGTCGGACACGACTGAGCGACTGAACTGAACTGAACATATTACTGAGCACCAACTCTAACTGTACCATATTAAAGATGTGAAAATTATAAGAGCAAGAACTTGCTAGGGTCTGACAATGGATTTGGTGATACTGGTTTGAGAACAAATTGTTTTCTTTGAATTTACTTTTTTCTTCTAAAAGTCAAATGCTAAAAAAAAAAAAAATGGAAAAATCTCTAAATTAGAAGGCCAAATTAGATCACTTCTAGTTCTCATTTTATAATCACCAGACAGGGCTGTTGGTTTTTTTTTAATATTAATTAACTATGTCATTGCAGAAACTCTGATTTTGCCTTACGAAGAGATGTTAGTAAGTAAATCCTTATTGACTATGCTTCTATTTCCAATGCAGAATCATAAAACCCTGGATTTGGAAGAGAATTTAAGGAACACCTTGCCCTATCCTCAAGAAGTGATGGATATCCAAAGAGGCTGAGTGACAAACCCAAAGCTATACAACCAGTTAGTGGTAGGACCTCTTACAAAATCCTGGTGTTAACTTCAAGACTGTAACTAAAGGCATTCTAGTTGCTAGCAGATGCAACTTCACACACACTCCAGTATCTCTCAGTTGCTATAAATCCAGAACCACACACATAACATCCCTGTGATTCCATAGACCTATTGTTGTGGATATTCTCCTTAATTGCTGGACATTGCCCCATTGGCCCTAGAATGGTTGCTAAGTGAGGGCTCCTGAAGTTGTGCCAAGTCCTCCATCCTTTCTGTTAAGTAACCCATAGCATGGAAGCCACATCTGAAAAAGCTGATTCTGTGCCCTAATCCAATTTCTGACTTGATTCCTTACTAAGAAATTCTGATCAATCCTTTCTGGATTTCACTTTAATCCACTCATATTTTCTGAGCATTCATAACATGGAACACTCACTGTAAAGACCAAGGGAATCATGGTTTCTGAGTGAATGGATGTGGTGTTTGCTATACTGGTAAACTTTTTCAAATTTGGTCTGGGAAGCATACATTTAACATCCCAGGTTGAAATTTTACCTTACTTGTAAAGTATATTTATCAATGGAACAATTTTCTTTTGTCTGTTTAATTGAGTAACATCACAAGTGCAGAAGACAAATAAATTAGTTGGGTTGGAGGTGGAGAAAGGGTCTACAGTCCCAAAGAAAGGAAATGCCAAAGAATGCTCAAACTACATCACAATTGCACTCATCTCACACACTAGTAAAGTTATGCTCAAAATTCTCCAAGCCAGGCTTCAGCAATACGTGAACTGTGAACTTCCAGATGTTCAAGCTGGTTTTAGAAAAGACAGAGGAACCAGAGATCAAATAGCCAACATCTGCCAGATCATGGAAAAAGCAAGAGAGTTCTAGAAAAACATCTATTTCTGCTTTATTGACTATGTCAAAGTCTTTGACTGTGTGGATCACAATAAACTGGAAAACTCTGAAAGAGATGGGAATACCAGACCACCTGACCTGCCTCTTGGGAAACCTGTATGCAGGTCAGGAAGCAACAGTTAGAACTGGACATGGAGCAACAGACTGGTTCCAAATAGGGATACATCAAGGCTGTATATTGTCACCCCGCTTATTTAACTTATATGGAGAGTACATCGTGAGAAACCCTGGGCTGGAAGAAGAACAAGCTAGAATCAAGATTACCAGGAGAAATATCAATAACCTCAGATATGCAGATGACACCACCCCTATGGCAGAAAGTGAAGAGGAACTCAAAAGCCTCTTAATGAAAGTGAAACAGGAGAGTGAAAAAGTTGGCTTAAACCTCAACATTCAAAAAATGAAGATCATGGCATCTGGTCCCATCACTTCATGGCAAATAGATGGGAAAACAGTGTCAGACTTTATTTTGGGGGCTCCAAAATCACTGCAGATGGTGACTGCAGCCATGAAATTAAAAGACACTTACTCCTTGGAAGGAAAGTTATGACCAACCTAGACAGTATATTGAAAAGCAGAGATATTACTTTGCCAACAAAGGTCCATCTAGTCAAGGCTATGGTTTTTCCAGTAGTCATGTATGGATGGGAGAGTTGGACTATGAAGAAAGCTGAGTGCTGAAGAACTGATGCTTTTGAACTGTGGTGTTAGAGAAGACTCTTGAGAGTCCCTTGGACTGCAAGGAGATCCAACCAGCCCCTCCTAAAGGAGATCAGTCCTGGGTGTTCATTGGAAGGACTGACGCTGAAGCTGAAACTCCAATACTTTGGCCACTTCATGCAAAGAGTTGACTCATTGGAAAAGACCCTGATGTTGGGAGGGATTGGGGGCAGGAGGAGAAGGGGATGACAGAGGATGAGATGGCTGCATGGCATCACTGACTCGATGGACATGAGTTTGAGTGAACTCCGGGAGTTGGTAATGGACAGGGAGGCCTGGTGTGCTGTGATTTATGGGGTCGCAAAGAGTCAGACAGGACTAAGCGACTGAACTGAACTGAATAGCAACATCTCAAAATGCAAACAGTTATAACACTTAGAATGCCCCAGGCAGTCTTCTAAGAGCTTTACCCTTTCGACTCATTTAATCTTCAGAAAAACTCTTAAGAGTTAGGTGTTAATATTATCCCATTGTATAGAAGAGAAACTCAGCACAGATACAGTAAGTAATTTGCCCATTGTTACTCAGCTAGTAAGTGGCAAGTCCAGGATTATGAATTCAGCAATTCATGTTTCACCACTATGTTATACCTAACACAAGAAATTTGAGAAAGGAAATTAAAACAACCTTTTAACCTCCATTTTCTAAGCATTTCAGGTTAAATTATTTAGATATCTGAGATAATTATTTGGACAACTGACCCAAGAGCTAAAGACACTACCATACAAATCACCTGATCATTTTTATCATAATTCAGTTTACATTTTCACAGTTTTACAAAGTATAGTCAAACATATGAGAACATTTCTATACTACTTGACCTAGATAAATCAAATATGTCACTAGCTGCCTACTATGTGCAAGCCTTTAGTCCAATAACCATGAATTAATCACACTTCTTTTCAAGATGCTTACTGTCTTCTTGGGGAAGACATTATTTGAACACAGAAAAATGCAACAACATGGGCAATACATGGTATCTGTCAAATTGGGAGGCTGACAGCAAATGCAAAAAAAAAAAAAATCCCTCTAGAAATAATCTGAACATTCAGCATTTAAACACTAAAGAATATAAAAGCCTCCTGGACTAACTCAAAGTTGGAAAATTGTGAGGACTTCTCTGGTGGTCCAGTGGTTAAGAATCCACCTGCCAGTTCAGGGGACATGGGTTCGAGCCCTAGTCTGGGAGGATTCAACATGCCACAGAGCAACTGAGCCTGCATGCCACAACTGCTGAAACCACATGTTTTAGAGCCCGCTCTCCACAACAAAAGAAACCACAGCAATGAGAAGCCCAAGCACTGTAACTAGAGAGGAGCCCCTGCTTACTGCAACTAGAGAAAGCCTGCTCACAGCAACAAAGTACAGCCAATTTTTTTAAAATTAATTAATTAAAAAAGAAAATGGTGAAAAGCTTTAATTTTCTAATATAACTTGTGGTGCTATTGCTTTTCAAATCTTGGTATAATCAAATAAGCATTTTACTAAATATGAAGTGTGAAAGTGTTAGTCACTCAGTCATGTCCAGCTCTTTGTGACCTCGTGGACTGTAACCCACCAGCTTCCTCTGACCATGGAATTCTCCAGGCAAGAATACCGGAGTGGGTTGCTGTTTCCTTCTCCAGGGGATTTTCCTGACCCAGGGATTGAACCTGGGTCTCCTCATTGCAGGCAGATTCTTTACCAACTGAGCCACCAGGAAAGACTAGTAAATATATATTTGTTAATATAATTTAATAGGATTTTAAAGGACATTGAATTGATATCAGGTGAATATTTTATTATTGAATAACATCTTCTATTAAAGCTTCAGTATGTTTAATGTTTATAGCTTCTTTCCATGTCTGCTTTTCTTTAAAAAATAATAAAGCAACAGAAGTCCCTTACCTATAATGGAAGCAAGTTTTCAAAATAGACCATAAAAATATCAGAAATACCAGTAAGTTAATTTCCTTCCCTGTGGATGAACAATTTCTTAATTGCTTTTCATTCTTTAAATGTGTAGACTAACTTTGTGTACATCTCAATGTGATTTTCAGTTTTAGTTGTCTTTGTTTTGCACTATGGGTTAGCGATTATCCATTGTTCTTCAAAAACTACAATTAGTTTGAATAGTTATAATCATTTTATCGGACAAGGCAATGGCACCCCACTCCAGTACTCTTGTCTGGAAAATCCCATGGACTGAAGAGCCTGGTAGGCTGCAGTTCATGGGGTCGCTGAGAGTTGGACACGACTCAATGACTTCACTTTCACTTTTCACTTTCATGCATTGGAGAAGGAAATTGCAACCCACTCCAGTGTTCTTGCCTGGAGAATCCCAGGGACGGCAGAGCCTGGTGGGCTGCCGTCTATGGGGTTGCACAGAGTCAGACACGACTGAAGTGACTTAGCAGCAGTAGCAGCAATCATTTTATTCTCAACTCATTCTCACTGGAATCTGTAAAAGCTAAGAGAATCTATTGATTGTTATGGACTGAATTGTGTCCTCCCCACTAAATTCGTATGTTGAAACCTGAACCTCAGAATGCAACTTTTTTGTGTTTTGTTTTGTTTTTAATTTAATTTTTTTTTATTTACTTTACAATACTGTATTGGTTTTGCCATACATTGACATGAATCCGCCACAGGTGTACATAAGTTCCCACTCCTGAACCCCTCTCCCACCTCCTTCCCCATACCATCCCTCTGGGTTATCCCAGTGCACCAACCCCAAGCATCCTGTATCCTGCATTGAACCTAGACTGGCGATTCGTTTCTTATATGATATTACACATGTTTCAATGTCATTCTCCCAAATCATCCCACCCTCTCCCTCTCCCACAGAGTCAAAAATCTGTTCTGTACATCTGCATCTGTTTTGCTGTCTCGCAAACAAGGTTATCATTACTATCTTTCTAAATTCCATATATATGTTTTAGTATACTGTATTGGTGTTTTTCTTTCTGGCTTACTTCACTCTGTATAATTGGCTCCAGTTTCATCCACCTCATTAGATCTGATTCAAATGTATTCTTTTGATGGCTGAGTAATATTCCATTGTGTATATGTACCACAGCGTTCTTATCCATTCATCTGCTGATGGACATCTAGGTTGCTTCCATGTCCTGGCTATTAATAAACAGTGCTGTGATGAATATTGGGGTACACGTGTCTCTTTCAATTCTGGTTTCCTTGGTGTGTATGCCCAGCAGTGGGATTGCTGGGTCGTAAGGCAGTTCTATTTCCAGTTTTTTAAGGAATCTCCACACTGTTCTCCATAGTGGCTATACTAGCTTGCATTCCCACCAACAGTGTAAGAGGGTTCCCTTTTCTCCACACCCTCTCCAGCATTTATTGCTTGTGGACTTTTGGATCGCAGCCATTCTGACTGGTGTGAAATGGTACCTCATTGTGGTCTACTTTAAAGAGGTAGATAAGACTCTTTAAAGAGGTAATTAGGTTAAAGTGAGGCCATTAAGGCATGCCTTAATCCAATGTGATTGGTAGCCTTATAAGAAGAGATTAGAACACACCAGGATGTGCGCCAACAGAGAAAAGACCATGGGAGGACCGTGTGAGAAAGCAGGCAGCCATCCACAAGCCAGGAAGGGGGCCCTCACGAGGACCCGAATTGGCTGGTGCCTAGAACTATGAGAAAATAAATTTCCTTTGTTTAAGCCACTTAGTCTGTGGTATTTCGTTATGGCCACCCTAGCAAATCAATATACTCATTTTGAGAGGTTTACTTACCTCTCCCACAAAGTCATTTTCTTAGAATCAGTGACTCAAGAACCCGGGTTTGCACATATTACCTCATTTTCTACCTTCCTCCCCATGTCATATTTCTTTTCTTTTTCTCTAATCCATCAAGCCTAAATCTAAAATACACAGTCTAGCCCTGGTGAGAGGGTGATTTCTGAAATACATGCAAAAACTGACAACTTCTTGATTTTTAGCAAGGACAGTGTATGGGGTCAGAGTATCTCCCAAAATTAAAAACATTTTTAATTTTGAGAGCCACAAGTTCTTGTCATCATTTTTATTGTGAATGTAATTTGCACCAATTTGATTTTTTTAATCAAACAATGCGAGTTCAGTTCAGTTCAGTTCAGTCGCTCAGTTGTGTCCAACTCTTTGCAACCCCATGAATCGCAGCACGCCAGGCCTCCCTGTCCATTACCAACTCCCGGAGTTCACTCAGACTCACGTCCATCGAGTCAGTGATGCCATCCAGCCATCTCATCCTCTGTCATCCCCTTATATAAAGGTAAAAAGCAAGCTGTCCCTAATCACTGACCATCCACCAAGTCCTTCTCCAGTGAAATATTCACTGTTGATAATTTGGTTTGTAAAACCCCTGCTTTGAATGGAGGATTCTCCTTTAAATACATCTGTGGTACTTGTACAAGCTACCTTCTTATTTTGTGAGCACCACTCTAGCAAATGTCTGACTCCCTAGAAGACAAGAGGCCATCTTTGTTTCTGGGGTGGAGAACCAGTCAGGGCCTCACACCTGGATATCTGCCAACAAGAGCAGACCATGAACCTTTGCAGACAGGCTTCCATAAAGTCCTAATAAAAGGAGCCTAGAATTGCTTAAACATTAGATGAGTAATTGTTCAGATTTATTTGTTCCTGACACAGTATACCAACCCTTGCAGTTGAAAATTAAATGATAATATACTTCCTCCTTGGTTCCACAAAGCAATAACCAGTTTCCTGGTGGATAATCAGGGGCCAAAGGGTGGGTAATTTATCACAAAAGAGAAACGGGAGGATTGCCAAAAGTAACAAAGGGGCAGTGATAGCCTCGCTCCTACTATATGGCACCAGTTTAATTAAGGCAAAGCTAATAAACTTTCCCAGCCATGTTAGGTCAAGTCCAGCCTTCTCATTAAAGCCAAGGCGGCCAGCCAGATCACAGAAAATAGGAAGTAGTAGATATCATGTTAATCACCTTTTTTTTTTAATAGTCAAGAATGATATTCTTGGGAAACAACAGACTACTGCATTATAATCTGGTTGGGTTCTCTAAAGCTCTCTAATAATATTTCACATAATTATGCAAGTTGATATAGGCCATACTCCCAGGAACTAAAAGAAAGACAGGTTTCAGGAAAAGATACAAAGTCATTAAGAAAATTAAGTTCTCTTTTCCTTAAAGTTAATTTAAAGATTATTTTTCCTGAGAACTGCATATATATTGTGAATGTGTGTAATTAAGTGTTTAAATTTTCTGTGCTCATTCTCATAATCATGTGATAGCTAAGCCTGTTTAACAAGTTGTTGGAGATGACCCTGAGGATAGAAAGTATTAATAAGTAGATGAGAAGTTAATGCAAATTTTGTAATTGCTAAATTTTGTTTGCAGATTCAAACTTATGTACATGGAAAGGGTGACTGTGGCCATACACACAAAATGAAACAAATTCAAAGTCAACGTTTATATAACCAATGGGAAAGCATGGATAATGATATATATAAGGAAGAGACCACTTCCATGCCTCATGTGGGGTGGGGAGGACACACCCTTAAAGACTATAGCAATAACAGCTAATATTTATTAAGTGATCATTATACACCGGGCATTATTAACTTTAACCCCTACAACAGCCTTGTTGAGTTCAGTTCAGTCACTCAGTCGTGTCCGACTCTGTGACCCCATGTATCACAGCACGCCAGGCCTCCCTGTCCATCACCAACTCCCGGAGTTCACTCAGACTCACATCCACCGAGTCAGTGATGCCATCCAGCCATCTCATCCTCTGTTGTCCCCTTCTCCTCCTGCCCCCAATCCCTCCCAGCATCAGAGTCTTTTCCAGTGAGTCAACTCTTCCCATGAGGTGGCCAAAGTACTGGAGTTTCAGCTGTAGCCTTGTTAGGTAGATTCTATTATAGTCCCCATTTTACTGATGAGAACATCAAGGCCAGAAAGGCTGTGACTTGTCCCAAGACACACCATTAACAAGTGTGGATTCAGTTGGTGAGCTGGCCATTTGATACCAAATTTCAATGTATCTTCAGGTCTTGAAATCCCCAAATTGAAAAACATCTTAAAAGTATTCTCTTTCAGTCCTCCACTAAAAACTTGAACAGGAAGTCCCCCAGCCTCCTGCGAGACAGCTCTTCAGAAAGAGGAAGCTCACTGAGGAAAGCCCTGTAAAAGCAGCTCTCTTAGAAATTTCTTTCTTCTAGTTGGAGTTGTACTTATTTCCCCCTGAAGCTTTCATTCATTCCTTCAGTGTCTGGTTTGAGCCCTACCCCTATTAGAGTGAATCCTTCATTCACAAGACAGCTTTTTTTTTTTTAATTGGAGCATAGTTAATTAACAATGATGTGTTAGTTACAGGTATATAGCAAAGGGATTCAGTGTCCAATTATAATGAATACACATATCCATTCTTTTTCAAATTCTTTTCCTGTTTAGGTTATTACAGAATATTGAACCGAGTTCCCTGTGCTGTACAGCAGGCCCTTGTTGGTTTATATCTATTTTAAATATTGTAGTGGGCACATGCACAAGTCAGCTTTTGAACGTTTGTGGAAGACTCACATTACCCCTTGAGACGTCTCTATTATTCACTGGGCTTTGTCCATCTTCAACAAGTGGCTTCCCAGGTGGCCATGCATACCTGCTGTAAAATGGAGATTAGCAGGTAGGAGCTGTAGACCTAGAAAGGTGCAGATAACTTCCACCCACATGGCAAGGACTCTACCACACGGCTTCATTTAAGCGCAAAGGAAATGTGTTCACTCAGGAAGAGGAAGAAACAGCCTGATGAGCAGCCAGCCACTCTGTGGAGACCTTGCCTTCTTTTTTCTGCCTCATGCATCACCACTTTCCCTCAAGCAACTATATTTAAATCCGTCTCCACTTCCTATTATTCTAAAGCATGATAGGCCCTCTCTTGGCTTTATGCATGCTTCTTTGCTGTATCTAAGCTCCCTCCTTTGTTTTGTAAAATCCTATTTCTACTTCAAATCCTAGTTCAAATGTCTCTCCTACACTTCTTCATCTTTCGTTCCAGTGACAACTAGTGTTATTTTTCGACTCTGCTGTCTTCTCACAAAACTTGAAACACGCACTGTAAAATTTTACATATCTCTATGTGTATACGCAAAAAAATCCATTGTATTATACTCATGTTCAGTGCTCGCTTTGGCTGCACATATATTATACTCATATTCATGTTCTTGTCATTATCTTCATTATTATTTTCTTATCTTTCAGTTGCGCCATGCAGCATGTGGAATCTTAGTTCACCAACCATGGATCAAATCTGTGCCCCCTGAAATGGAAGAACAGAGTCTTAACCATTATGCCACCAGAGTTCCTCTTCATTATATTTAAAAATCTCAGTGTTCCTTTTCTTCATCTTTACAGGCTTTTAATATGTCTTATTGGACCATCACAAAAGCCTTCATACTGATCTCCCTTTCTGACCATCTTCCACCCTCCACATGGGACCTGGAGTAATTTATCGTTTAAGACCATACCACCCTCAATGCGTAATTCATTGAAATACAAATCATTCTGTGGATGCCACCTCCTACTGAAAACCTTGTAAGACCCATGGCCTGCAGCTGCTGCTGCTGCTGCTAAGTCACTTCAGTCTTGTCTGACTCTGTGCGACCCCACAGATGGCAGCCCACCAGGCTCTCCCGTCCTTGGGATTCTCCAGACAAGAACACTGGAGTGGGTTGCCATTTCCTTCTCCAATGCATGAAAGTGGAAAAAGTCACTCAGTTGTGTCTGACTTTTCGCGACCCCATGGACTGCAGCCTACCAGGCTCCTCCGTCCATGGAATTTTCCAGGCAAGAGTACTGGAATGGGTTGCCATTGCCTTCTCCCATGGCCTGCAGAGCAGATCTTAAAACACAGGGATCCCCAAGTCCCTCCTCCACAGGTTCTCTCTTCTCCAGAGGGATTCATGCTGCAAGTCTAGAGTAGCATCAAAAAGCTATGGTTTTAATAAGTGCCCAAATGAATGGAGTTCTGCTGAGTGTTATTGGCAGCCTGTCTGGCAGGGAGTCTGGGGGAAAATGGATACATGTATATGTATGGCTGAGTCCCTTTGCTGTCTGCCTGAAACTATCACAACTATCACTGTTAATCAGCTATACCTTAACATAAAAGAAAAAAGTTTAAAGTTTGGGGGGGTGGGAAAGTGCCCAAATGATTTAGATGTAGGAGATTGATAGACTATATTTTGAAAAATAATGAGTTATAGGATAAATCCAAGGTCTTGCTATATCATGTGTTCTGTTAATAACAAGTCATGTTCATGTCCCTGTAGATATGCATTTTGAGTCCACAGTACTTCTGCACATATTCTTCCTTATACTTAGATTGTTCCTCTCTATGTGGTCTTCTTAATGGATTTCTAAATGCTGCTTAGACCTCATCCATCCTGGAGCCTTCCCAGTCCCTCCTTGCCCAAACAGAATTTATCTCTTCCTCCAGATAATTCCTGTACCTTATAAATACCTATGTTTCTACATGTAACACATTGGCAGAGACATAACCCACCTGGACTGAGAGGGACAAAGAGAGTGAAAAATGAAAAGAGATCCTTAGACTCCCCAAACTTCTATGAGCAGGAAGCAAGCTGCAAAAACTACTCAGCTACAGACACGTACTAAACTTTAACTAAACAAACAAAAGCAACAGTCACAGGTTGAAAATAAGAGTAGAAGGTGGAGCCAAGAGTCATGAAAAATTATTTCCAGGCCTTGCTTCTTAATCACGAACTTCAGCCTGTGCTCAGCTGGGTTTCAGAACTGCCATGGACCAGGGACTTCTGTGCACACTGTGTGTTCCCCTTTCTTAATGGGAAGCTCTACAGGGGTTATGCCAGGCCCATCTCACCATTGCATGTTGGCTGCTGGAGAAGTAGATAACAAGTCTCCTCAGTTTCTAGGTCTTCTGATAAATGGTATTAAATAGGTATACTTAAAGGAGTCTCTTCACACTTGGATCTGATTTGGAAGCCAAAGTCACGAATTTTAAACTGATAAAATAAGTGACTGAGACTCTTAGAGGGACTTTTAGGGAAAGGGGAAGAGTTTAGTATATTTTGCATGTGAAGACACTGTAACTATTTTTTGGTCAGAGAAAGAACTGTGATGGTTTCTAAATATGTCCACAAATTCGATACTCTTCCCTTCCAAAGATGGAGCTGTCTTCTCTCCCTTTAAGTGTAACCTGTGCTTGCTCAATTGCTTTTAATAAATATGATGCAGTAAAAGTAACTATGTGACAGCCAGAATTAAGATATAGCTGGCCTTCTCCTTAATCTGCCTGTCCCTTAGATCATCTGTCTGGGAGCTTCACCGGTGGCTCAGTGATAAAGAATCCCCTGCAATGCAGGAGACCCAGAAGATGCAAGCTCGATCCTTAGGTTGGGAGGATCCCCTGGAGGAGGGAATGGCACCCCATTCCAGTATTCTTGCCTGGAGAATCCCATAGACTGAGTAGCCTGGTGGGCTACAGTCCATGGGGTTGCAAAGAGTTGGATGTGACTTAGTGACTAAGTATGTACACCTCCTTAAACTCCTTCTCCTTTGGGTCATCTCTCTGGGAGAAGCCAGCTGCCACACAAGGATAACACTCAAACAGCCCTATGAAACAGCCCGTGTGGCACAGAATATTAGTTAGTAACTTCCCTTCCCCTTAAAAGATCCTCCCACTCCACCCAGGTCCTCAGAAGCATATGATCCTGGCTGACACCTTGATTACAACTCAGGAGAGTCTGAACCACAGCCACCCGACAAACCACCCCAAATTCTTGGTTCATTGTACCTATGAGCTGAGACATGTTTGTTATTATAAGTTGATGTCTAAGTTTTTGCATTAATTTGTCACACCACAGTAGATAACTAATACACTGGATCATAGCAAATCTTTTCTTTTATTCATTGGGCCAGGTGTTCTGGTTGGCACTTGGATATAGTAATGAATAACATGAGTGGCTGGATGAGATGGCTGGATGGCATCACCAACTCGATGCACATGAGTCTGGGTGAACCCCAGGAGTTGGCAAAGAACAGGGAGGCGTGGCATGCTGTGATTCATGGGGTCGCAAAGAACTGGACACAACTGAACAACTGAACTGAACTGAACTGAACTGAACTGAACATGAGTCTAATTTTTCTCTTAAGATGGACTAGTGGGAAAGCAGATATTAACAAACATGTGCATCTATTAACCGATTGCAATAAGTACTGAGAGAAAAGAGTATGCCATGAGGAGAAAACTGAGAGATACAATTTAGTTTTAAAGGCTCTCCCTAAGCAAGTCTCTGGAGAAGGAGGCAGCAGCCCACTCCAGCATTCTTGCTGGGAAATCTCATGGACAGAGGAGCCTCACAAGAGTGGAACACGACTGAGTGACTAAACCACCACCATCTAAGCAAATGGCATTAAAGAACAGATCTGAAAGAAAGGCAGGCTTTAACCGGCTGAAACTGTGGGAAGAAACTTCCAGGCAGAGCAAACAGTTTGCACTAAAGCTTGTTAGTGCCTTAGAGTTAGGGAAGGGCATGGGTGGGTCAAAGAACTGTGACGGTGAGGGAAGCGGGCAATGTGACTCCAGTGTCATGAGCAAGAGGAAGCTGGGATTGAGCTGAAGTTGTAAAGGGAGGCTAGAAGTAGATCATGCAGAAACCTGTGGCCATTCTGAGGACTTTTTAGCTGAGGAAAGCCTCTGAGGTGGAAGAATAACATGACTCAATGCATTTTATTAAAATGACTACTCTGAAATTCATATGCAGAATTGATTGGAAAGGGACATGAATAGAATGGAGAACTGTTAGGAGACTCTGAATGTAGGTGAGGAGGGGAAGAAAGTGGGTCAGTTTAAGTAGTGGAGATGGGGAGACATAAAGGGATTCAAGCAAAGCCAATGGGGTCAGAATCAATATGACTTTCACTCATCAAGTCTAGCAGAAATTCAAATTAATAAATTTAAAGCAAAAGTCAAATCCCACATAAATTTTTCTATGAGTTATTACCTAATATTTGACTGCTTAATATGGGCTTCCCAAGCAACCCAGTGGTAAAGAATCTGCCTGCCAATGCAGGAGATGCAAGAGACACAGTTTCAACCCCTGGGTCGGGAAGATCCCCTGGGAGAAGATATGGCAAACTGCTCCAGTATTCTTGCCTGGAAAATTCCATCAGAGGAGTCTGGCAGGGTACAGTCCATGGGGTTGCAGAGTTGGATATGACTGAGCACATACACTTACTGCTTAATAACAATTTTACTTTTTCTAAAATGACTCTCCACAAACATATGAACTCTAGTGTTTCTCAGTGTCCAGAGAAAAAAACAGAGGAACAATTTTCTGAACTTTTCTTTTGACTAAATGCGTGAATTATCAAGCTCTTTATAAAACAATCTTTACATAACTACGGAGGCTTCCGCCGTAGCTCAGATGGCAAAGAATCTGCCTACAGTGTGGGAAACCTGGGTTCAGTTTCTGGGTCAGGAAGATCCCCTGGAGAAGGTAATGGCAACCCACTCCAGTATTCTTGCCTGAAGAAGGTCATGAATAGAGGAGCCTTGCTGGCTACAGTCCGTGGGTTCACAAAGAATCGGACACGACTGAGCAACTAACACTTCTTCACTTCCCTTACATAACTATAGCATCAAAGAGGTGAACTGAGCTGTAATAGAATACTATATGGGAGGGAGTTGTTGTTGGTTTGTTTCCATTTTATTGTTACTTGTATACTCATGTAAAAATCTTAAGTTATAGTGTTTTTACCTGGCTACCACAATTATACTGATAATATGCCCATAAGATTGCCAAGGTAAATAAACTAAGGGTGATTCTTTCAAAAGCTAGGCCTATTCTATCAGGTCAGTTTCAAATATGTTGCAATCAAGGGCTGTGTTTTGAGTGGGATGTTTCCTGTTGTGGTTACATAAACTGCACCACCCCTATGTTAAATACCACGTGTCGACATCTACACTAGGAGAGGCTAGAATGGAAAAAGGACGAAACACACTTGACTGCATATTTTTAAAACTGAGGTCACGCAATGTAGAAGGATTTTCTTAGACGGTAACTACTCCAGAATGCCTTGCTTCAATTAGAGATGTTTATCCTCTGCTGCAGGCCTTCCCTGATGGCCTAGTGGCAAGAATCCACCTGCAAAGCAGGAGATGCAGGAGACGTGGGTTCCATCCCAAGGTTGGGAAGACCCCCTGGAGAAGGGAAATCGCAATTCACTTCAGTATTCATGCTTGAAAACTCCCGTGAACAGAGGAGACTGGAGGACTAAAGTGCAAAGGGTCGCAAAGAGTTGGACACAGCTGAGTACAGCACAGCCCTCTAGAACAACATTCCTCAAAGTGTGGTCCAGGACCCATGTGCATGCATCAGCATCACCTAAAATGCTCATGGAAATACAAGTGCTAATTCAGTGAGTCTTAGCTGAGTCCTTGAGAGGCTTCCCAAGTGGCTCAGCAGTAAGGAAACTGCCTGCCTATACAGAAGCTACCTGGGTTCCATCCCTGGGTCTAGAAAATCCCCTGGAGGAGGAAAAGGCAACCCACTCCAGTGTTCTTGCCTAGGAAATCCCATGGTTGTAGGAGGCTGGTGGGCTACAGCCCGTGGGGTCGCAAAGAGCTGAACACAACTGAGCATGAGCTAAGCCCTTGAACCTGTGTCTTAAACAAGCATTGAGGGAAACCTGATTTATATACACTAGAATTTATGTACCTGCACTACAGGATACACTATCATGGCTTGATAAAAACTCTAAGTATATACAAAGATATCTGGTTTAATAGCCAAATGGCGTCAAACCATTTCAATAGAAAAAG
Source organism: Nanger dama (assembly GCA_917880005.1). Lineage (NCBI taxonomy): Eukaryota > Metazoa > Chordata > Mammalia > Artiodactyla > Bovidae > Nanger > Nanger dama. Next base: position 5,689,598 of record CAKJTW010000040.1, read on the forward strand.
AGATTTTTGGTCAGAAATATAAATCCACTTTTTACTTTGAGGACAGTAAAGCACATTTAAATCTTTCAAAATCCTCCATTCTTCATAATTTGAAAACTTACTGTTGGCTGTCAAAACTAAATGGGTCAAGGCAACATCAATTTTCTTTCTTTAGAGGTTTTTGCATACAAAATGGTCTTCAAACTGAAAGTGAGCACAAGGACAGTTAATGTTCTTTTTTATCTGCAGACAACGTTCTGTATTTTGATCTAGGTGTTAGTTACAAAGCTGTGTTCTCTTTATAAAAGCTCTTCAAGCTAACCACTTGATATGTGGACACTTCTCTATACAAAGTTTTCTTCAAAAAATGTAACCGATCTTTTTAAAAAAATCATCCAAATTATATGAAAATACTTTAACATGATATTCTTCAAGCTAATAACCCTTAGCTGTAAAACTGAAATGGTCATTCTCATATAGATGACTTTTGGAAATACAAATTGAGTAAGCCTCCTGGAAAGCACTTTGACAATCAATATTTGTCCAAAACTTTAAAGCAAATCCATTGACCTAGTAATTCTACTTCTAGAATATATCCCAAGGAAGCAAGTCTTCAGCATAAGAAAACCTCTGTTCCCAAATTCCAAAATATAAACCGAACAAAATAATCACAATAGAGGAACTTTTATTCAAATCTTAATATATCTATATGGGGGTAAGTATACACTGGTGATAAAAGTAAAAGAAAAGCAAGTAAATAATTAATACAAAATTCTTTCTTAAATTTTATTGATGTATAGTTGAGTTATAATATTGTGTTAATTTCTGCTATAAAGTGACTCATTTATATATATATTTCATATTCTTCTCCATTATGGTTTATCACAGGATATTGACTATAGTTACCTGTGCTATATAGTAAGATCTTGTTGTTTATCCATCCTATATATAATAGTTTGCATCTGATACAAAATTTTTGATGCAGCTGGAAAAAGGCACAAGGGACTCCTAAGTACCTATTAATATCCACGTTTGGTACATATATAGATAGTCTAATTATCATCATTATTTACCTTTCACATAGACTTTATACACTAATATACACAAATATATGTTATACTTTACAATATACATATTTTTATAAAATTCATAACAAATCATATTTACCTAAAGTTTATCAATATGAATCACGTTCAGGTATAATGGTAAGTTGAAATCATCTCAAAACAAAAGAAGGGAAGAATGCGCCTAAACTGATATTTTTTTCATGTGATATAATGACATACCTAGAACTTTCAAAACAGTCAACTGACAACATCATAGAACCAACTGGGGTCTGCTTGCCTGACACCCAGAAAAGCCAGGTTGTGGTGAAGGAAAGTACAGCATTTATTGCAGGGCATCAAGCAAGGGAATGGAGAAGGAAATGGCAACCCACTCCAGTATTCTTGCCTGGAGAATTCCATGGACAGAGGAGCCTGACAGGCTATAGTCCATGGGGTCGCAAGACTTAGCAACTAAACCACCACCACCACCATTAAGCAATGGAGTAGGAGACAGGTCTCACATTCACTCCAACTTGCCCTGTGTTAGATGTATAAAAGGGGATGAAAAGAGAGACTGGGATTAGCATCATTTTGTGACATTTCTTCATTGTAGTTTCAATAGTCAGTATGTCTATGGTTCTTGGTAAAAAATCTGCCTGCAATGCAGGGGACCTGGATTCAATTCCTGGGTTGGGAAGATCCCCTGAAGAAGGAAATGGCAACCCATTCCAGCATCCAGCATTCTTGCCTGGAGAATCTCAAGGACAGGGGAGTCTGGCAGGCTACTGTCCATGGGGTCGCAAATGTTGGGCATGACTTAGCGACTAAATCATCTCATCATGGTTTGGGGATGTGTTGGTTCATCTTGCTCTGGACTACCTGAATGTGTTTATTAATGATGATGACTATACTAGCAATTTTAGTCACCTAACTCTGGTTGATTAGTGTTCAGTTAGCACAGAATTAGCAAGGAGATCAAACCAGTCAATCTAAAGGAAATCAATCCTGAATATTCATTGGAAGGACCAATGCTGAAGCTGAAGCTTCAATCAGCCACCTGATGTGAAGAGCCAACTCGCTGGAAAAAATGTGTTGCTGGGAAAGACTGAAAGCAAGAGGATAAGAGGGCAGCAGAGGATGAGATATTAGATAGCATCACCAACTCAGTGGACATGAACTTGAGCAAACTCCAAGAGATAACAGAGGACCTAGAGCTCTTGCATGCTTCAGTCCATGGGGGAGCAAAAAGCTGGACACAGCTTAGCGACTGAACAATAACAGTGCAGTTCAGTCAGTCGTGTCTGACTCTTTGCAACCCCGTGAACCACAGCATTCCAGGCCTCCCTGTCCATCACCAACTACCAGAGTTTACCCAAACCCATGTCCATCGAGTCAGTGATGCCATTCAACCGTCTCATCCTCTGTCATCCCCTTCTCCTCCTGCCCTCAATATTTCCCAGCATCAGGGTCTTTTCAAATGAGTCAGCTCTTCCCATCAGGCAGCCAAAGGGTTGGAGTTTCAGCTTCAACATCAGTCCTTCCAATGAACATCCAGGCTGATCTCCTTTAGGATAACAATGTGAGAGGGGACAAGACTGTGCTAGACACCAATGGTAGTAACAACAACTAAAAAATTTTATAGTACTGAGCACTATACTAAATACTGTTTAGTATATTGACTCCTTTAATCCTGAGCGAGATTAGCATTATTATCCTGATTTTAAAGAATAAAAATTCCTAAGGAAAAGATAAGTAACTATGTGAGGTCACACAGCTAATAAGTGACAGAGCTTGGCAGAGTTTGTTCATATAACCAATATATTATATTGCACTAACAATAAGCAGTTAGAAAATGTAATAGATCACAGGATCTCATTCATAAAACAATAAAGGCTCATTAAAAACACAAACAAAAATCAAAACAAAATCCTAACAATAAATCTAACCAAAAAGTCACATTTAAAAAATTTAAAACAAGACCAGACTCAATAAATTAAATGGATGTCATTTTAAAATGTGATTCCAAAATAACAAAAAAAAAACTGGGAGGTGAAGGGCATTAAAAGAAAAAAAAGTGTTAAGCCTTATCTTAGTTCTCTAGCCAGTCACTTAGGGAACCCTCTGAAGCTTGAACTCCAAAGTTCTCTATTCATACAAAGGTAGCTCAAATCCAGCAATCTGGTTTGACTACTTTGAGAAAAAAGTACAAGGAAGTCTCAACAGCATGCCATAGAATGAAGCATTTAGCTCCACTGCCATCCAGGATCCGAGGCCTCAGCACGACAGCCTGGTCAACATGCATTCACCAAGGTGTGGTTAGGGCAACATTTGGCCACCGTTTTCCTGGTAGACAGCAATGCAGGTTGTAATTTTCCAGCTACACAGGGATAAAAGAACCCTCCCTGAGTCCCAGAGTGCATCAAAGGGGCTAGCAGATCAGACCACCACAATCTTCTGTCACAACGACACTGTTAAGCTAAAGTCAACCACACATCTTCTCCAATCCAGCGCTCCCTACTTATAGATAAAGAAACTGAGGTCTAGAACGGACTTCTCCTCCCAGGTAACAAAATTATTTTAAACTAGAATCAGAATGTTAATTCCCCTCTTCCCCCAAGTTTCCTGATGACCAGTCTGAGTCTGCATATCCAATCTGTCTATGGATGAAAGCAACATTTCCCAAACTTCAGACATTCACCTACCAGCTTCATGATTTTGCTACACTATATATTATCTTTCAGTTCAGTTCAGTCGCTTAGTCCTGTCTGACTCTTTGAGACCCCATGAATCACAGCACGCCAGGCCTCCTTGTTCATTACCATCTCTCAGAGTTCACTCAGACTCACGTCCATCGAGTCTGTGATGCCATCTAGCCATCTCATCCTCGATTGTCCCCTTGTCCTCCTGCCCCCAATCCCTCCCAGCATCAGAGTCTTTTCCAATGAGTCAACTCTTTGCATGAGGTGGCCAAAGTACTGGAGTTTCAGCTTTAGCATCATTCCTTCCAAAGAAATCCCAGGGCTGATCTCTTTTAGAATGGACTGGTTGGATCTCCTTGCAGTCCAAGGGACTCTCAAGAGTCTTCTCTAACACCACAGTTCAAAAGCATAAATTCTTGGCGCTCAGCCTTCTTCACAGTCCAACTCTCACATCCATACATGACCACAGGAAAAACCATAGCCGTTACTAGATGGATCTTTGTTGGCAAAGTAATGTCTCTTCTTTTGAATATACTATCTAGGTTGGTCATAACTTTTCTTCCAAGGAGTAAGAGTCTCTTAATTTCATGGCTGCAGTCACCATCTGCAGTGATTTTGGAGCCCCCAAAATAAAGTCTGACACTGTTTCCACTGTTTCCCCATCTATTTCCCATGAAGTGATGGGACCGGATGCCATGATCTTCGTTTTCTGAATGTTGAGCTTTGGGCCAACTTTTTCACTCTCCTCTTTCACTTTCATCAAGAGGCTTTTGAGTTCCTCTTCACTTTCTGCCATAAGGGTGGTGTCATCTGCATATCTGAGGTTATTGATATTTCTCCCGGCAATCTTGATTCCAGCTTGTGTTTCTTCCAGTCTAGCGTTTCTATGATGTACTCTGCATAGAAGTTAAATAAGCAGGGTGATAATATACAGCCTTGACATACTCCTTTTCCTATTTGGAACCAGTCTGCTGTTCCAAGAGGCAGGTTAGATGGTCTGGTATTCCCATCTCTTTCAGAATTTTCCACAGTTTATTATTTATTTTATATATTCTTTGAATATGTTCCTTTTTCATACATTAATCTAGCTTCATTCTAAGCAACGATATCCACTCAGTCATGAATGAAATGTGCATTTTCCCGAACACATTGAAATAAATATGTCTCTATTGGAATTACATTTGTCTCTGAACTATTCCCCAGAAGGGTAAAGCATCTTTGCAACTGGAGAGATCTCCTACATGTGTTCCAAGGAATTCTAATCTGTATCTGGTTACTAGGTATGCATGATCAAATAAACTTAAGGGTTGCTAACTAAAATGAAGTTAAAGAGCTTTGAGTTTTATTAATGATTAGATACCTCAGAGCTTTTCATAAAGTACAGAATGAAACTTTCCAAGGAGGGAATGTGGTACTATATTTCCAAAATTTATCTGATCATGAAATCTTTTTCCTAGGCAGAATCAGAATTAAAAACGTATTCTAAGCTGTATTAATTTTCAAAAGGCAACAGCATTTTTGAGCTCATGTTATAAAAATAGATACTGCACATAATAATTTACCCTGTATCCCTATTAGAACATTTAGAACATTTTTATGGTCAGAAAAAGAGTGGGTAGAAAATCTTATTTCCTCTTATCATTTTTAAAAGTTCAGTCTCTTGGGTAAAGCTAACTTACCTTGTTGATAATGAAACCATGCAATAACATTGGGCATTCTAAAAATATATTTATCACTTCTAATAAATCATCCAAATCCCCTACATTATTGATTGTAGTCGATGACACATAGGCTTTTATGAAGGTTTTAGTTGCACTGAGGACTTCTAAGTGGAACTTTAAGAGTGACAGGTCCATAACATCACATAACTCTTGGGTGTGGCCATGAGAAAGTGTGCACCTGATTTACCACACAGGCATTTTCTTTCTCTCTCTGTCTCCTCGCTCTTCCTTCCTTTCCTCCTTCCTTTTTCTCTTCCCCACTCTCCTCCCTTTCAAATGCTTTGATAAAAAACTAAAAAGGATTTTTCATCTTTAGGCATTTTTAAGTATTTTTGTTATCATTGGGGAAAACATCCCATAGTTACTAAACTAATGCTATAAAGCCAAAGTTTACAAATATTTCTTTTCCTGCACTTTCAAATAAAATTAAAATTAAGATTCAAGGCAGAGAAAATGCTGTAATGCCTCTTCTTCAGTATTCCTGTCAATGAAATTAAACATTAGTAAGGAAGAATGCTGATGTGTTATGATAAGATATTCCTTCATCCAACCATGCACCAAGTCATACACTATCTTGAATATATTATTCTTAAATGTTTTTTCCCCCAACAACCAAAATCTCAATATATTCTTCCTCCACACCCCATGAAGGTAATCAAGTTATCCAGTGAATTTTTATTCTATAGAATGCTTTCTATGCTCTCATTTGAAAATATGTATTAACTAGAAAATCGTGTGCTGAGATTTCCTCACTGAATGTTGGAGGCCAGGAAAACATTCAGAAAAATGACTCAGCTCTTGTGAGTGTCCACATTAAATACTAGTGCATTGTGACAGAATTGGCCTGAATAAAGTCAATTCTCTGAAATATTTAAGGCAGATACAACAAACTAAAAATTGAGTTTCCTCCTCTCTCTGCTTCTAGAGTCAATTCTGCACTGCACTCATTATAAAGAAATAGTATTTCACTTTTTCAGTAAAGGAGATTAAAAAAGAGTTCAAAGTGTATAAATACAATTTAAAATGTCTCCTTTTTATATAAGTCAGAATTATTAAAATACACAAGCACCACAAACAAAAGATAAAGTAGAGAAAATAAATAAATATTTGATCCTTTAGGGAAATATTCTCCAAAGGGCTCTGTTATTATAGCCATAGGTTTCAAATAACTCAATTCAAATACTCATTTCTGTGTATGTTTAAACATCATAAAGTTCACTAAAGTTAGGTTTTAATTATTGCAATTAATCTTTTTTCTTCAATTACTTGACCCCTACTTGGCTTCCAAAATTCCATTAAAGGTACTAGATTTAAATGGTTCACAAGAGTTGAAAACTTAAATGTCATGGTTGGGCCCAAATACAATCTGTTCCTACCTCTTTAATTTCTGTCCTGCTGCTCTCTGAATAGGGCTTCCCTGATAGCTCAGTTGGTAAAGAATCTGCCTGTAATGCAGGAGACCCTGGTTCGATTCCTGGGTCAGGAAGATCCCCTGGAGAAGGGATAGGCTACCAACTGCAGTACTCTTGGGCTTCCCTTGTGGCTCAGCTGGTAAAGAATCTGCCTGCAATATGGGAGAACTGGGTTTGATCCCTGGGTTATGAAGACCCCCTGGAGAAGGGAAAGGCTACCCATTCCAGTATTTGGACCTGGAGAACTCCATGGATTCTCCCTGAATTGCAAATGCAGGTGTTTTGCAGAAAGGCATGTGTGATACCGTTAGATATATTCTAGACATTCTTGAAGTATTTTTTTGAAGTAGGTGAATGTGCTTTAAAAGCAGGACCCTCTGTCCTAGGTGAAACTTTTTTTCTCGTCACATATTCAATGATCATGATTGTCGACTTACCCCTTTCCTACTCTCTTGGCAAATTTTGCCCTCCTAAGCAAAAAAAACTCTGAAGAAGGATCTTCAGAGCCCTTCCATAATCACCTGGACAAGGAGGACCTTACCAACATACTTTCCAGGTTTACAAAACCTCCTTGTATTAGGATCTCTTCGAATCAGTTCTATACACAGCATATGCTAAATCAAGCATAGCAAGTAACTTCTATCTCTTGCATCAGCGCTAGTAGATGGTGGTGAGCCCTTGAAGGGAGAATGATGTTGTGGATTAGCAATGTCTGTGATGAGAACTGAGAGACAAAAAGAGTGTCTCCCACTCCCCCAGTTTTCTCAGTTTATGCTAATCATTCTTCTATATGCCCATTCCTACCCCATCTCCCAGAAAACAGAGGCACCAAATGACTGCGGATTTTTACCTGACTTTACATCCTGATAGAGCTGCTGAAGCAATAATGCTATCTCTTCTGCAGGTTTACTATAGGCTTATCTAAGATAAATACAAAGGGTTTAGCCTAATCCCTGGCACACGGTTTATACTCAATCGATGCTTTTTTCATGTTATTGACTTCACTCTCCATTTTATCTGTGCATAGGATCAACTTGAGCAGGAAATTTGATTTTGGTTGGGTGCTTATGAACAGAATAAGACAAATAAGGAAGTATATGATCATTTAAATGTCAGAGAAGCTATTATATATACCTTTGGTAGTTGCAGAAATGGAAAACTATTCTGCATAAAATAAAAAATTAAAATAAGTGGCAATAAGTTCCAACCAGAAATACTGTGAAGAATTTTCTACTTTCTGCTTTTTGTATCTGCTTCCTGAGCACCCAAGGGTGGGTGGTAAGTGGTTAATCTAAATTTACTATTATTGCTCAGAGAAGTTTTACCTTTGTCCTTTTGAAGTGTGGTGACCTCTTTTTTTGTGTTTTGAGGGATGGAGGGAAGTGTTAAGGAGTGCTGTGCTTAGTCATTCAGTCATGTCCGACTCATGTCAAACTGTTACCCACCAGCTTCTCGGTCCATGGGGATTCTCCAGGCAAGAATACTGGAGTGGGTTGCCATTTCCTTCTCCAAGGAATCTTCCCAACCCAGGGATCAAACCCAGGTCTCCCACATTGCAGGCAGATTCTTTACAGTCTGAGCCACCAGGGAAGCCCAAGAACACTGGATTGGGTAGCTTACCCCTTCTCCAGGGGAATCTTCCTGACTCAGGAATCAAACTGGGGTCACCTGCATTGCAGGTAGATTTTTACCAACTGAGCTACCAGGGAAGGCTGGTTTGCAGAACAGAGAGAGGTGTAAAAGGAATTTCCTGGGCTTCCCTTGAGGCTCAGTGGTAAAGAATTCGCCTGCCAGTGTAGGAGACAAGGGTTCTACCCCACATGCCACAGAACAACTAAATCCAGCGTTACAACTACCAAGCCTGTGCTCTGGGGCCCAGAAGCCACAACCACTGAAGCTTGAATGCCCCAGAGCCTGTGCTCTGCAACAAGAGAAGCCACCACAGTGAGAAGCCCTCTCACAGCAACTGGAGCGTAGCTTCCACTCTCTGTAACTAGAGAAAAGCCCACATGGCAATGAAGACCAAGCATCAGTTCAGTTCAGTTCAGCTACTCAGTCGTGTCCTACTCTTTGAGACCCCATGAGTTGCAGCATAGCCAAAAGTAAATAAATAAAAAAATATTTTTAAAGGAAGCTCCCAAGAGAGTCTTAATTTGAATTATAGGAAAGCTTTTATCATTATTATGGATGTAAATGAGAAAAGAGAAGTCAGCATTTGCCCAAGCTTAAAATGGCACAATTAACACGTTAGTACAGGGATCATAAGATCGATATCGGCTTTGTCAGAGAAATGATTTCCTCAAACTCCTAAAAAACAAACAAACAAAAACCCAACAAAAGTGTGCCACTAACCTCTACAGAGCAATGTAGGGATCACCCGTCAGAACTGACCACTTTCTAATAAATAGAGTTTTTAAAAGCAACAGATATCTCAGGTGTCTTTCTCTAAAAGTGAATGCTTGTGCAAATCTGTAAACAGCACATCCAGTTCTCCAATCCTCCTGCACAAATTGAATCTCAGAAAAATACAGGAAAAAAGTCAAATGCAAAAGCACACTCTGTCAAAATCCAAAGAGAATAAACTAACCTTTTAAAAACAGGAAAGGGAAGTCTTCAAAAAAAACAAAAATAGAGGGTACTGAATTGTTTAAAAATGTATTTTTAAATCTTTGCTAAGACTAGTCCTTGGCAAAGGCTAAAAGAGTCGATTTGGTGTTCATAGCTGACTGGTCTGTCATTTGGGCCAAAAAGAGAGAACTTTGGACTTCCTTTAACAGTCTAAGACTTATGGACACTTCATAAAATGGGCATTTCTAGTGCCACACCTTCAAGCTCAGGTGACTGCGTGGTGTGTAAGAACCCAAAGAAGTCTGTAAACAGGATCTCCAAAATTATATAAGTCCAGGCAAAACCTCATCTGGAGGATGGCCTCTTCCTCAAGAGGGAAATATATTTTATATTTGGTAGTATTTTTGTTAATGTTCAATTTGGAAAACAAAATTTTAATGAGATGCAAGTCAGGAAAAGGAAAACAAAACTAAATAATACTTTTCTTTTATGGCTTGTTTGGCTATTAAAAAGTGCTTCAGAACTTCCCTGGCAGTCCAGTGGTTAAGGTTCTGTGCTTCCACTGCAGGGGGCACAGCTTTCAGTCCTGGTCAGGAAACTAAAATCCTGCATACCTTACAATGCATCCAAAAAGAAAGTTGTAATCCATAGGTAGAATAGTAAAGTAAGAACTGACTGCTATCAAAGCTTAAATTGAACATACATAGTTTAGAATGAATTACCCTAAACTTTAGACTGTCAGCAGATCTTTTAAAGTCCCTTCAGCACTAATGGAGTAGGATCAGAGATGAACTCAAATCATTAACACAGCAAGACACTTTTGAGAAGTGTATGTTGCTTTTTCAGTCACAAAAAATTCACAATATTTTACCAGCAACTGACACTTTTATACTAATTCACGATTTGAGAGAAAAAGAATTTGTATTCAATTCACAGTCTTCACATTCAATATCTTAAAAGTGTACTTGCTTCTTCAACTGTCCATCGATACATGAATAGATTAAAAAAAAGGTGTGATATATATATTCAACATCATGTTGGAAGTCCTAGCCACAGCAGTCAGAGAAGAAAAAGAAAAGGAATCCACATTGGCAAAAAGAAGTAAAACTCTCACTGTTTATAGACAACATGATACTATACATAGAAAACTCTAAAGATAGAGTATCTTTACTAGTATCTAGTAATCTTCTGAGAGCAGAAGATTACTAGAGCTAATCAGTGAATTTAGTAGTCACAGAATATAAAGTCAATACACAGAAATCTTTTGCATTTCTTTACATACAATGAAAAATCAGAAAGTTAAGGAATTAATCTTATTCACAATTACAGCAAAAAGAATAAAATACCCAGAAATAAAACTACCTACAGAGACAAAAGAGTTGTATACATAAAACTATAAGACACTGATGATGTAAATTAAGGATGATATAAACAGATGGAGAGCTATATTATGTTACTGGATTGGAAGAATCAATTTTGTGAATGAAAATGACTAGAGTACCCAAAGCAATCTACTGATTCAATGCAATCTCTATCAAATTACCAATGGCATTTTCCTTAGAACAAAACCTTTTTCCAATTTTTGTGGAAACACAAAAGACCCCAAATGGCCAAAGCAATCTTGATAAAGAAGAATGGAGCCGGAGGAATAAACCTTTCTGACTTCAGACTATACTACAAAGCTGCAGTCATCAAGACAGTATGGTAGTGGCACAAAAACAGAATATAGACCAGTGGAACAAGATAGAAAGCCCAGAGAAAAACCGAAGCACCTATGGGCACCTTATCTTTGACAAAGGAGGCAAGAATATACAATGGAGAAAAGACAGTCTCTTTAATAAGTGATGCTGGGAAACTAGACAGCTATGTGTAAAAGAATGAAATTAGAATACTTCCTAACACCATGCATAAAGATATATTCAAAATGGATTAAAGACCTAAATATAAGGCAAGAAACTATAAAACTCTTAGAAGAACACATAGGAAGAACATTTTGACAAAAATGACAGCAAGATCCTCTATGACCCACTTCCTAAAGTAATGAAAATAAGAAAGAAAAGAAAGAAAGAAATGGGATCTGATTAAACTTAAAAGCCTTTGGACAGCAAAGGAAGCCATAAACAAGATGAAAAGACAACCCTCAAAAAGGAAGAAAATAACACCAAATGAAGCAACTGATAAAGGATTCCTCTTCAAAATACACAAGCAGCTCAATACCAAAAACAAACAACCCAATCAAAAAGTTGGCAGAAGACCTAAACAGACATTTCTCCACCTCCATACAGGTGGGCTAATACACACATGAAAAAATACTCAACATTGCTTATTATTAGAGAAACGCAAATCAAAACTACAATGAGGTATCATCTTACACCATTCAGAATGGCCATCATCAAAAAATCTACAAACAATAAATGCTGGAGAGGATGTGGAGAAATGGGAACCCTGTTGCACTGCTGTTGGAAATGTAAATTAGTAACAGCCACTATGGAAAACAATATGAAGATTCCTAAAAATTAGGAATAAAACTACCATATTACCCAGCAATCCCACTACTAGGCATATACCCTAAGGAAACCATAATTGAAAAATACACATGTACCTCAATATTCATTGCAGTACTATTTAAAATAGCCAGGACATGGAAGCAATCTGGATGTCCATCAACAGATAAATGGATAAAGGAGCTGTGGTACATATATACAATGGGTTATTACTCAGCCACAAAAAGAATGCATTTGAGTCAGTTCTGGTGAGCTGGATGAACCTAGAGCCTGTTATACAGAGTGAAGTCACAAAGAGAAAAACAAATATCATATATTAATGCATATATATGGAATTTAGAAAAATGATACTGATACTGATGAACCTATTTGCAGAGCAGTAATAGAGACAGACAGACAGAACAGACTTGTGGTCATAGCAGGGGGAAGGAGAGATTGGGATGAATTGAGAGAGTAGCATTGAAACATATATATTACCACACAGCCAGTGGGAATTTGCTCTATGATGCAGACAACTCAACCCAGTACTCTCTGACAACCTAGAGGGGTGGGATGGGGTGGGAGGTGGGAAGGAGTTTCAAGAGAGGGGGAACATACATATTACCAATTCACGTTGATGTATGGCAGAAACTGGTACAACATTGTAAAGTTCCAATTAAAAATAAATAAATTAAGACATACTAAAAAAAAAACCACAAACAAATAAGCCATGGGATATAATATACAGTAAAAAGAAATATGGTCAGTAATATTGTAATAACTCTGATGGAGATAGATGGTTACTAGATCTGTCGTCATTTTATAATGTACGCAAGTGTCAAATCATTGTTGTACACCTGATACTAACATAAAATTGTATGTCAACTACGTTTCAATTTAAAAAGATGTACTTGCTTTTCTTCTACTAGATTAAATGAATGAATCTTGCTGCAGAAAATCCTTAAGCAAATTATATAGCTCTTTTAATATATAATCTATTATTTTATAAATTATAGAAAATACAGTTTATAGAAAATACAAAACAATTTAGCATCAGAAAGTCATATTTTTAAAACTGCTATTTATACAATCAAATCTCATTTCTTGTTAAATTAAGTACTACAGCTTTTTTTTTTTTTTTAGAAACATCAGTAACCCCAGATATGCAGACGACACCACCCTTATGGCAGAAAGTGAAGAGGAACTGAAAAGCCTCTTGATGAAAGTGAAAGTGGAAAGTGCAACAGCTGGCTTAAAGTTCAACATTCAGAAAACGAAGATCATGGCATCCAGTCTCACCACTTCATGGGAAATAGATGGGGAAACAGTGGAAACAGTGTCAGTCTTTATTTTTGGAGGCTCCAAAATCACAGCAAATGATGACTGCAGCCATGAAATTAAAAGACGCTTACTCCTTGGAAGAAAAGTTATGACCAACCTAGATAGCATATTCAAAAACAGAGACATTACTTAGACAACAAAGATCCATCTAGTCAAGGCTATGATTTTTCTGTGGTCATGTATGGATGTGAGAGTTGGACTGTGAAGAATGCTGGGTGCTGAAGAATTGATGCTTTTGAGCTGTGGTGTTGGAGAAGACTCTTGAGAGTCCCTTGGACTGTAAGGAGATCCAACCAGTCCATTCTAAAAGAGATCAGCCCTGGGATTTCTTTGGAAGGAATGATGCTAAAGCTGAAACTCTAGTACTTTGGCCACCTCATGCAAAGAGTTGACTCATTGGAAAAGACTCTGATGCTGGGAGGGATTGGGGGCAGGAGGAGAAGGGGACAGCAGAAGATGAGGTGGCTGGATAGCATCATGGACTTGATGGACGTGAGTCTGAGTGAACTCCGGGAGTTGGTGATGGACAGGGAGGCCTGCCGTGCTGCGATTCATGGGGTCTCAAAGAGTCAGACACAACTGAGCGACTGAACTGAACTGAATTGATAAAACAAACAGTCTTATTCATTGACTTTGACTTTCATACCCTTAGACCTTCTTAAACTACAGCAAAGTTTTGGTTATACTTTTAGTTTCCTTTGTGATCAATACTTTTTAACATGAAATGCAAGGAGCTGGCCAGGCATGATACTAGTTTTGACTTGAATTTTAACAGTCGGAAAAGTTGGTATCATCCTCAGAATGCAATCCCGCTCCACTTCTCCTCTACCTCACCCTCCACAATGGAGAGCTTTGAACTTCTGTTGCAGTTCACAGTAAAGTGGCAGATTTTCTCAGGTCATGGGTTCCTCTTTTCAAATTTCAATGATTTCCTTTACTTCAATGCACCTCAGTCGGGTTTATTCAGCTCCTAGTTTCCTCAGTCCTAAAGTAAATTAAGCCTGAATATTCACTGGAAGGATTGATGCTGGATCTCCAATACTTTGGCCACCTGATGCATAGAGCCAACTCATTGGAAAAGATGCTGATGATGCGAAAGATTCAGGGCAGAAAGAGAAAGGGGCGACAAAGGATGAGCTGGTTGGATGGCATAATCGACACAATGGACATGAGTTTGAGCCAACTCTGGGACTTAGTGAAAGACAGTGAAGCCTGGTGTGTTGTAGTGCATGAGGTTGCAAAGAATCAGACATGATTTAGCAGCTGAACAACAGTTTCCTCAATATCCATTCTCTGAATTCTCAGAAACCTTCTCTGCTCTAGCCATTGGCCTATAGAATGTGCAGCTATCTTTGTGAAGCATCAAACAGAGTGCTTGAGAAACTCTGAGCCAGAATATGCTTAAAGCTTCCTGTACTGTGAGTGGAAGATAACCTGTTGTTAACTAAAGAGCCATCTTGAAGAGAAACAAACTATACTCTGGTTAGAAGATACCACCTCTTCAGATGGCCATTCCTGGTCTCAAATCTAAATGAAGCATTGATGCCAGGTTGTAAATATCAAAGTGTACGTGCTTATATGAATGTTTCCCCTTCTGGACAGTAAGCTTTTCCCCATTACACAGAGTTACATAAGAGCAGGAACTGTTTATTTTGTTCTAAGGATGCGCGCAGAGGTTATCCTAGTCCTTTACACAAATAACTTTTGAATGGATGAATGAATGACAGGCTGAAAGGAGGAAGAAATGTTTGTGACTGGGCAATTCAAGTGCAAGGAGTACACCAGGTAAAGCACCTCACTCACAGAAGAATGAGGGCATCGTGTTTGTCCATGTCCTGGGTCAACTGAGAGATCTGTCTGAGGTTACACGCAGGGATGTGTTATTGGTAGCTTGGGGGCAGTGACTTGTGTGTCTGTCTCTTTAGGTTGGCTGTGTCTGCATATAAATATCAGAAATGAAGAGACTACTGTGAGACTAGATGTAAAGTGGAATTTGTATGGATGACAAAGGTCAAGAGAGTAAGTTCTGAACAGTCATGTTACTCTGGATTTGCCATGCATTGTGCTAGCAGACTGGCAGTTTTTGCAGGACAGGATTCCAGTGGTGCCCTGGATAAGCTGATTCAAGTCAAGGGACCTCATAGCTATAGATAGCACCTGGCAGAACAGGCTACTTTCCCCATCATATCTTTGCTCACAGAGATGCTTGGTGTTTTTTTTTTCTATCCATTTTTGATTGAAAATGTCCCCCTCCCAGTCTTCCTCCCCTCTGCAAGTTCCACACATTGGCTCCCTGCTTCCAGGGAGAGTTGCATTCATCTCTTCCAAGTAAAAATGCTTTGGTTCTTCTTATAAATAGCTCAAAATTGAGGAAAAAAAGGAAATTTATTTTGGAAGAAAACCAGGTAAATTCTGTATCTGGGTAAAATTTACTAATATCAGCTCAATAGCTAGACTGTGATTACAGTCAATATTAGGTGTACTCTTGAGAAATTATCTAATAAAGTTAATGTAAGTAGGAAATAGGAATCATCTCTTTGAAAGTAATTCTTTCATTTTCAAGAAGGGAAGGAAAGGGGATTGACTAAACTATCTTATTTGTTATTGTTATTGTTTAGTTGCTAAGTCATGTCCAACTCTTTTGTGACCCCATGGACTATAGCCCCGCCAGGCTCCTCTGTCCATGGGATTTCCCAGGCAAGAACACTGGAGTGGGTTGCCATTCCCTCCTCCCAGGGAGCTTCCTGACCCAGAGATCGAACTCTCATCTCCTCCATCGACAGGTGGATTCTTTACCACTGAGCCACCAGGAAAGCCCCAAATTATCTGATAAATACCTTCTCTTTCTGTGATTGTATACAACCAGTCTTTGGATATTTTGGGCAAGGAAGAGGCAAAGATAAGTTCTATTAAAGTAATATATACACAACTTATTATGATGCCCTCTAAAACATCAGGGAGGATAAACGCTATATGCATAAATTTGGGGAACATAACTGTATGTAGAAATAACTATTTTTAATATGTGCCAGATATTTTCTTCATTTGGATTACTATATTACTTAAACTTCAACTTAGTAAAAACTCCTTTTCAGTAAGGTTTAGGCTACTTAACTTACTTACTATGACCTTGAATCCAGACTTTCTTTATCCCAAAGCCAATGATACTGAGGAAGAAAAAAGAAGACTAAGAATTATGTGGCTGTAGTTCCTGGGCTAAGAAATACAGAGGTTAGAGATAGAGGTTTGGGAATGGGACAGACCTAGATTTAAACCTTTGTTCTGCTATTTATCAATACTGTGATCTGTAATTTACTAAACCTCTCTGTGCTAGGTGGGGTGATTATTTGCAAGCAATAGAAACTGAGCATGATCAATTTAAGTAGGAAAATAATTTACTGGAAAGACAATCAAAACACAAGGGATCAACAGGAAGGCAGGCAGAGCAAACTCATCCAAGGTCACCCCTAATCAAGATGGTCAGGAAGCCTCAACCAGCAGCCAGTGGGACCCTTCACATTGCCATCCCCAAATGCTGTGTAGTCTTTTAAGAAATGACAATGTCCTCCTTCACATTCCTCAACCAAATATCAGTTAGCTCACCTGTAAACTGGGCCTACAACTATGTAGTACCTTCTTCATAGGTTTCTTGTGTGGTTAGATGACATAGGCATAAATCATTCAGCACACCGTCTCACACAAGCTAAGCACTGGCTAAATTTCAGCTGGTCTGACTAATTTTTGTGCCTTTGAGCAAGTCACATAGCTTTTCTGGGCCCACAGTCTCATTACTGAAGACCGATTAGTCCAATCATACTGTTTTATCAGGACAGGGTAACTGCCCAAACAAGCAGCCCCTCAAATCTCAGGGGATTATTCCTCTTCATTTCATTGTCCAGTGAAGGTCACTGGGATTAGAATGAGGTCCTCCCTCTATGCAGGTATACAGGGAGCCAGTTACCTTCTACCTAGTTGTTCTGCTATACACCAGGGCCTTATATCCTGTTGGCAGGAAAGGGAAGATAGAGAGCACAGAGGATCAGGGTCCTTTAGGGACCAGGCCTGAAATTGATACACATCACCTCCTCCTATTTCCACTGGCCAGAATACAGCCACATGAGCCTCAGCTAGCCACAAGAAGTCTGGGAAATGCCATCCAGCTACGTGTTTAGGAAAAAAAATGGAAACAGGATTTGGTAAAGCATGGGTCTCCATTACACCTACCTAACATCTTCAGGGGATTACTAAGAAGAGCACAGTTCAGTTCAGTTCAGTTGCTCATTCGTGTCTGACTCTTTGTGACCCCATGGACTGCAGCACGCCAGGCCTCTCTGTCCATCACCAACTCCTGGAGTTTACTCAAACTCATGTCCGTTGAGTCAGTGATGCCATCCAACCATCTCATCTTCTGTTGTCTCCTTCTCCTCCTGCCTTCAATCTTTCCCAGCATCAGGGTCTTTTCGATTGAGTCAGCTCTTTGCATCAGGTGGCCAAAGTACTGGAGTTTCAGCTTCAGCATCAGTCCTTCCAATGAATATTCAGGACTGATTTTCTTTATGTTGGATCTCCTTGCAATCCAAGAGACTCTCAAGAGTTTTCTCCAACACCACAGTTCAAAAACATCTCTATGGCACTCAGCTTTCTTTATACTCCAACTCTCACATCCATACATGACTACTGGAAAAACCATAGCCTTGACTAGATGGACCTTTGTTGGCAAGGTAATGTCTCTGCTTTGTAATATGCTGTCTAGGTTGGTCAAAGCTTTTCTTCCAAGGAGAAATCATCTTTTTATTTCATGGCTGCAGTCACCATCTGCAGTGATTTTGGAGCCCCCCAAAATAAATTCAGCCACTGTTTCCACTGTTTCTCCATCTATTTGCTATGAAATGATGGGACCAGATGCCATGATCTTAGTTTTCTGAGTGTTGAGCTTTAAGTCAACTTTTTCACTTTCTTCTTTTACTTTGTGAATGCAATTGTGAAAGTTCTGGGGAAAGCAGTCAACAAGCTATAGAAAATGGGGGTGTTGATGACTAAACCAGGGAGTCTCTGTGTATTTTCTGAAGTGCTAAAATATACAGCAATTCAGGGGATGTGAGAAGAAACTAAAATATAATCAGCATGTCCATCTTCCTGTAGAAGAGACACCTGGACTTATAAGACTTTATCTCTCCACTCGTACCTTCCAAAATGAGCAAGATAGTTAGGGAGTTTGGGATTGATATGTACACACTGCTATATTTAAAATGGATAACCAACAAGGACCTACTGAATAGTACATGGAACTCTGCTCAATGCTGCATGGCAGCCTGGATGGGACAGGAGTTTAGGGGGAGAATGGACACTTATATATGTATGGCTGAGTCCCTTCACTGTTCATCTGAAACAATCACAACATTGTTAATTGGCTGTACTCCAACACAAAATTAAAAGTTTCTTTTTAAAAATTATCGACATCAATAAAATAATCTTCTTTCTTTGTCCATTAGCCCAGTTTACAATGGGAGTGCAGTGGAAATATCTGTCTGGACAAAGAAGAGGGGAAGAATAAAAAGGTAGAAAGCTGTCACTTTGATGAGTGAAACTGTCAAGAGAAGAAGCAAGCTGAAGCAATCACTTGGTGGTGACCAGCCTCCACAGTGGTAATTCAGGCCCACATGAAGACGCTGAGGAGTCAATCACAGTACTAACATGTATAACAGCCATAAGCAGCAGAATCAGCACAAAACTTATGCTTGGAAAAGGAAAATAATTAGGTGCACATTTAAAACGCACTGCTAAAAAGGGAGGGACCAAAGCCACAATCATGGACCTCTTTTCATGCCCAGCATCAGGTTAATGTCATGCTTGTAATTTACTAAACCAGTCGGATGAGCAGGTGGAAGGCAGATGTGGCCATGGGCACTGGGTTATCTGCACCAGATAGGCACCTTTTTTCACCTTTTGAGCATCTATATGGCCAGTCCTGAATGACAGACAGCAGGTTTTGTGTGGGCTTTGCTATGTGAATGTTAGCTCTTTAGGAATGCTCTAAGATCTGGCCAGTTTTGCCTCAGTATGGGGTCCAGGCCAGATCTGATTCATCTTGCTACCTTCCTCCCAAGAACTAGCCCCTTGGTTACCCATTCTTTTGACCCAAGGAAGATTCATCCTAGTCAAAGCGAATGTAGTTCATAGCCTCCAAGTGGACTCTGCTTTTAAGAGTTCCTGCCTTATGATGTTGACCTAAAAGAATAGTCCAGTAATTAGCTAGCAGAGAGCAATCAAAAGGATCAGTCAGGCCATTCTTGGACTAGTGCAAACCTTCAGGGAAGATTTGATGACAGAACTGAAACACAGACTTACAGTGTAGAGTAGGGATTGAGGCAGAAATGGCAAGAGAGGATACAAATCAATGCTTAGAATAAAATCTTTTCTTAAAATACACAAACAGTGATAAGAATCGTCTGCCTAATCATGGTGATTCTTTGTTTTCTTTTGCAACGTACATTCCCAGAAGAGTATGAGGGACACTGAACAACAATGTCCCAGTTTTTCAAATAAAGAAAATAAAATATTTGTTTCCAAATTTTCAACTTCTACTTTTGAAGGCTAAACTTAAGTTTTAAGAATCATGTACCAAGAGAGGGTAGAGGTAAACCTCATAACATTTTTTCAGTCTTATGTTCTGGATTCTTATTTATTTTCATTTTTGTAAAGCTACTTTGGAAAGTGAGTGTAAATGAGTAGTAAGAAAAACAGCTCTATTGGTAACAAGTCCAGTTTATCAGCAAAAAAATCTCTAATCCTAATTCTCTCAGCAGAGTGCCTCAACTTTTATATTTAAAATACTCTTCATCATGAAAAGTTAACAAGGACCAATTCAAATTGTTCTCCATTTTAGGAACTTCAAATGCAAAGAGAATTGGAAAAAAATTTTGTTAGCAGAGGGGGATTATAAGTGGAACTTCCCACTTCGCCTTCAAACTCTTACTAACAACCACCTGACAGGGTGATAGTGATGCAATGTGGTCACAAAAGATTGGGGGTAGAACGTGCAGTTTCCTTTTTCAATGCTGACACAATCCTAGAGCTTACTACTTAACAGGAAGCACAGACAACAGGAGTGGTTATAGTGGATTAGGGCTCTGAGAAACTGATGGATCTCCATCAGTTCTTTTACATCCTACCAAATGTGTGTTTCTTTCCGAACCCCTGATTTCACGTGGAAACAATACAAACAACAGATTGATGTTATATCAATATATCCACATGGTGCCTTATACAATTATGTCCTGTAATTAGCGGAAAACTGGAATGCTTTGTTTCTCCTATTACTCATTTGTTACTGTGGTGTCACTTGAGAATAACTGGAGCACCAGATAAATTCTTAGGTTTGTACATTCACGAAATAATAAAGGCATGAATGCCTGCTTTAGCATATAAAAGGATCAAGTTATTTATCTATCCTGTGAGGAGATGCATTATGTTAAAATGCACGTATCCGACCTCTGGAAAGAAATCCTAAGAACTGAAATTATGAAGGCTCACACAATCTCACTTTATGGTTTAAAAAAAAATGGTGAAGCGGTTATAGTTATGCCATAAAGTTTTACAATCTTTTTTTTTTTTTTAGTTTTCAGTTCTGACTTTAGCAAGTAAAATATTAATAGAACAGTTCTAACTGTAGCAAGTAAAATAGAAAGAAGGGAATAACGAGAAGAAGCCAAATTGTAATTCAAAGATTAAAAGGTAGAGCAAATAGGCTTTTCCAAGAGTTGACCAGTGAGGTAGTGACTGGACGATTCTTTCACTTGAAAACAATCCCAGTCTCTCTGTATCAGCCTTTCCAAGAATTCACGGTGAAGGTGTCTAAATCCGACTGTTAGCCGAGCCCAGACACGAAACTCAGTCTAACCGTTCTCACGGGCCGGCGAAGTTCCCCGAAGGAGGACAAAGGTCTCCGCGGTTCGACAGGCAGCCCTCCGCAGACACTGTCGGTCCCCCGGAGGGCCGCGCGCCGGCTCTCCGCAGCCGCAGGTCTCTGCGACTTGCGATGGGAGACGTTGCTGTCCCGGCCTCCCCCACTCCCCTCACCTTTTTTTTGCCTCGGCACTGCCAACGAACTCTTTCGTGGTGAGAGGATGGATTCCTCGTCGTTTCCCCGCCCAACCCTGGTGCCCACTCTCCCATCTAGACACCACGACAGTCACGCGCACCTTTACTTCTGATCCGGGGCCACTCGTGCACGCACGCTATTTCTCCTCACCGAGCCGCGAGCGCGCGCGCGCCACACACACACACACACACACACACACACACACACACACATCGACAGCTCCCAGGTAGAATCCTAAGCCATGACCTCCCTTCCCAGCACCCAGATGTTGCAACTCGGCTGAAGAAGGTGCGAGAAATAGCCCACTTAGAGAAGGAGGAAGCGAGGAAGATGCTGGTTTCAGAGCTGTCCGCCCTGGATACCGAGTTCAAAGTAGCTAAGAGGGTGCACAGGAGAAGACCGGGACTCCCCAGGGTCCCAGCGGACCGCGGCTTTTCCGCACCACCTGCCAGAAGCAGTGAGGCCAAGCCTCCACCATCCCAGCCCCGCGGTGCGCTGGAAAGCCGCAGTCAAGCAACGGGCAGAGGCGCGGCGGGATCCGCGCCGCCAGGGGCCCCGCCCTCCGGCCCGCAGCGCTTCCTCTCCGCGCACAGGAGCGAGCGAGCGCCCCGCCCACTTCACATCTGGCCAATGGGCGCCCAGGCCGCGCGCTGTGTGGCTCCGCCCCAGCCAGGGAAACTTGAAGCTGCAGAAAAGTTTGTACAGAGGCTGGACCGGCAAGAGCGGAGCTGGAAACCCGGCAGCCCGAGAGGAAGATGAACCGCCCCAGGTCAGAGCCTCTGGCCGAGAGGACCTCAAGCCGCCCCCAGGGCGTCAGAAGCGCCCTCAGCTGTAGCCGCCAGCCCCGGTAGCCGCCCGCGCTGCCCTGGGCTGGGGAGGAGGGCGGCCCGAGCCGGGTACCCAGGCTCCGGTGCCACCAGAGCGTGCCGCTGCACACCTGAGAGCTGTCCGCCCACGGACGATTCCCGCAGGCTCCGCAAAGCTTGGATCGTCTTTGAAGAAACGAAGGAAAAGACGAAGGAATAAAGCAATCCATGATCGGGCTTCACTGACCCATTTCGCTGCCCTTCTGTTTCTCCAAGTTTTTGAAAGCTGACCACTGACCCCAGTTCCGGAAAACTGGCAGCCACCGAGAGCAGGCTCTGAGAAGGCAGAGGCTTGGCAAGCTCCACATTGAGCAGGGCACGGCTGAGGGCAGGTTGAAGGCTTGTCCAGGACATCTGAGGCTTGACCCTGGGGGCTTACGTAACTGCAACCTCCGCAGCTGCCACAGGTGAGACAGGGTTGGGGGCACTGGGCAGAGAGCGGTGCGGGCGCCCCTTGAGCGTAGCCAGGAAATGAAGAGTGCTCTCTTCAAATTATAACTTGTTTTCAGCGAGACTTTTATTGACTCAGAATCTGTCGGGAAAACGAGCAAGCCAGTTTTCCCTTGAGATAGGTCTTGTTCATCTTGGCAGTGGAATGAGTTGGGTTGGGGAGAGGAGAGAAAGACAGTATCAACGTATAAATATTAATGCCCGTAGAGTGGTGCTGCCGGCAGGACTTATCCGGAGCCTGGAGATTCAGGTTGCTGCAGTTGGTAAGTGGCTGCAGTCCACAATGTTGGATCAGGTTGCTCCCCCGATCTCTCATCAGCATATTGTTTCTTGGGAGCGGGTCTGACACCTTTTGCAGGTGGTAATCTCTGCTCATCGCTTCTTCGTCTCTCTCCTATTCTCCACAGACCCAGCCTCGCACTCCAAGGCAGTGTACCGTCGGCCACCACCATGACCGCCCCTGGGACCAATGCATCATCCTCCCAGGCCTCCAACCCACTGAACAGCCCAGTGACCATCCCGGCGGTGATGTTCATCTTCGGGGTGGTGGGCAACCTGGTGGCCATCGTGGTGCTCTGTAAGTCGCGCAAAGAGCAGAAGGAGACGACTTTCTACACACTGGTATGCGGGCTGGCGGTCACCGACCTGCTGGGCACGTTGCTGGTGAGCCCGGTGACCATCGCCACCTACTTGAAGGGCCAGTGGCCCGGGGGCCACGCGCTGTGCGAGTACAGCACCTTCATCCTGCTTTTCTTCGGCCTGTCGGGGCTCAGCATCATCTGTGCGATGAGTATCGAGCGCTACCTGGCCATCAACCACGCCTACTTCTACAGCCACTACGTGGACAAGCGGCTGGCGGGGCTCACGCTCTTCGCGGTCTACGCGTCCAACGTGCTCTTCTGCGCGCTGCCCAGCATGGGCCTGGGCAGTTCGCGGCTGCAGTACCCGGCCACCTGGTGCTTCATCGACTGGACCACCAACGTGACAGCGCACGCCGCCTTCTCCTACATGTATGCGGGCTTCAGCTCCTTCCTCATCCTCGCCACCGTGCTCTGCAACGTGCTCGTGTGCGGCGCGCTGCTCCGCATGCACCGCCAGTTCATGCGCCGCACCTCGCTGGGCACCGAGCACCACGCGGCCACCGCCGCCGTCGCCGTGGCCCCGACCGCCTGCCGGGCTCCCCGGCCGCCTCCTCCCCCGCTCTGCCGCGCCTCAGCGACTTTCGCCGCCGCCGGAGCTTCCGCCGCATCGCGGGCGCCGAGATCCAGATGGTCATCTTACTCATCGCCACCTCCCTGGTGGTGCTCATCTGCTCCATTCCGCTTGTGGTGAGTGGCAGGGGTCAGAGCCCCACTCGGCCCTGTTCCTGCGTCCACCTCCCTCCTCCATCTCCCGCTCCAGCTGTCCCTCTCCTCGGCCACCGGCCCCCGACGTGTCTGCTCCAGATCGGGACTGGGGTCCCCACGCCCAGGCCCAATCGCTAGCGAGTGCAGCAGGTGCTTTTCCCCTACATCGCCGAGTTTCTTTCCCCGAAAGCCTGGTTTCCTCTCCTCCCGGGACAGCCCCTACCTCTGGCTGCCTGACAGTGGCCTTGAGCCTTCCGAGAACACGCGCCGCTCTCCCTCAGATGAAGAGAGGAAACCGCGGTAGGAGTGTGACTGAGCCCCATCCTCATGCGGAATCCGAACCGTCGGGGCCGGTGATTTCTTTGGTGTCCACTCCTTACAGTAGTAGCGTTTTTAGTGTTCTGATTTATGTCCTTTAAAAATTTTTTTTCTTTTGGTAGCTTATGTCGAATTTTAGAGCTTGAAGGGATGTTGGATGCTTTTGGTCTAACTCCTTCACTTTACACTGGGAATCACTTGCTTAAAATAATCCCGCAGAACTAGACTGTCAAGCTAAATTTCTTGCTCTTTGCCATGCAGTGAGTCCCCCGGGAAAACATCTCGGTGCACATGTGGCCCTCCACGGGCAAGGCCCAGAGCTTCATTCTTTATAGGGGCCAGGAAAGCAAGGTGTTTCAGGAGATCTGTTGAGGGCAGGCCGATGCCCTTCCCTCAGCAAGAGAGATGGGGCTTTAGACATGGTCACCTTATTTATTGCCAAGCCAAAGCTTTGCAACTTGAAATGAACCTCAGACCAATCTAACCCCAACGCTGCTTCTGTAATATGACGTCATGTCTACCTCCTAGAACACTTCTAATTTTGGCCTTCAAAACAGTGTGTGTGAGTTTGGGTTTTGGTACCTTTAAGGACACCATCTTCTTTAAAATTGCCTGTGCATTAACTTTTCAAATGTTTTAAAATGTTACAAGCAGGAAGTTGGAAAGTCTGCCTAGCTCTCCTCTCTGCACTAGAAGCCCATGGGCAGATGCACATAATAAATACTTCGTCTAGAGTTTCTCATGAAAGCAACTAGTCCTGAGTTTTTCTATATCTCAAAACACCACATTCCTGGAAATTCTAAACTATCAACTTGAAAAAGTTGGTTTTATTTTTTTGAACACTGATTGGGAGCATGAGAAAATAAATGTTACAGGTTATTGTTCCATCTTTTCCCTTACTAATACTGGTCAAAGATGTTAAAATAAAAATATTATATCATAAATTGATGTTATATCTAATAAAATATTTTAATATAAAATATTATATAAAATTACAGATGGATAAAATTCCTTCCATCTGTAAATGGAACTCCAAGGTGGCGGAGAGCCAGTGATTGGCCAAAAGGGCCTTTAAACTGTCCCAGGACCCAGGATAATTTACAGAGTTAATTGAGCCACATAAACCATATTTTACTGTCTGTAATGGCACCTTTAGAATAGAGGGAGATTTTAGAAGAAACAACTCTCTGGCTGGGGCCTCTTTCTGTGGCCTCTGCCTTATGTTTTACAGAACAGTAAATGCCAGAGTGAGTGGTTGTTATTTACAGAACATCCACTTTAAGGAACTGAGGAATCAGAGCTAGAGGTTTAGCAACATGCACAGAACTTTTAAACTGTGTTTTGGTTGGAGGCAAGCATGAGAAGCTGTTGATGACCACACAGTCAGAGATGAACTGTTCTCTTCAAAGCCTCTTATGGGCTGAAATGGTAGATCTGATGGCAAAGCCATTTATCACAAAGCCTTTGACATTATTTGAGGAACAAGAGGCAAGAAATTATAGGAGTTATATTTGTGGTTTGCAGACTGACCACATTTAAACTAACAAGGATTGTCTACTCTTTGTAAATTCAGTGTTGTGTAGTGATATTAAGTCTTTTTACCCTGCAAATTGAAAATGGCTCAGCTGAGAAGTAATCACATAGACATACCTTTGGAAGTAATAAGAAATCATACAAGTAATGGTAGCTTCAGAATAGATTTAATTGTAAATTAATGATAAGAATGATGTCATTATATTACTCACCCACACACAGTTTAGCAATGACTGAAAGAATTAAAAGGAAGCATCCACAACTGTAGCCTTCCTTGGATCACTTTTACAACTTTCTTGGCTTTTTTTTTGTTACATTTCTCACATTCATGTTGTAATCTGAGCTGAAAAATTCTGAACTCTGACTTTTAAAACAGTCAGATTTATCTTCAGTTTCAAGGAAACCAATGAAGAATCTCTTTAACTTTATCAAATCAAGTTGGTTGGTAATCCTATTTGAGGCAACTCAAACCCTTCCAAACATTTAAAATGCTTTGGAAATAATAGAGCAAATACAGTTTATGTGCAATTTCACAAATCTTGACTTACAATACATAAGGAAAACATGCATCACTGCAAAGTGGCCACATTTGTGTCTTTCGGATACCAGAGAAAGAAAGACGACAGTGGCTCTTAGAAGGCAGTTGATATTGAAGTTAGTATAAAAGTCAATTTTAATTTGTTCTCCAAAATATAAATATCTCATAAAATAGATTTTAGAATGGAAATTTAAGAAAGGTTGGAAAAATTAATTGCAGTTATATAAGGAACTGTGCTGAAGTTGCAAAATTTTCTAAAGTGAGTCATAAGCAATGAAGAGAAAAGATGTAAATACAGTCAACAGGGAACACTGCATGACAAGGTTTAGTGGGACAAGGTTAATGTCATTTTGTCTGTTCTGTTTATAAGCAGTCTCTGGTTTTTGAAATACAAGAGAAGCTAAAGAAATGAAAGCGTTTATACTCAAAAATAAATACAAGGGAATGAATTCTTTAGAAATATGCAAGTGAGACAGCCTAAGGTCCTGGTGTTAAATGCTGCAGCTGGATCAATGTCTGGTACCTAATTTTGTTACTAATGTTAGACATTATTGTAATCCAGTCTTTGGCCTCAGGGCTAAACGGTTACACTACAGGATTTGAAAGGCATTTCCCCCACGCACAGGCATGCTATGGCAGTATTTATTGCTTACTTGTTTCTTTTATTTTCTTTCTTCTTACTCTGAAGTAGCAAGCCTTCACCTCTATTAAGAGTAGAATGGCCAGTTTGATTCATCTTCTGCCTGGGAGGAGTGAAACTTAGGGAAATAGCTTCCTACAAGTGTTTATTTGGTTCCTTAGTATAGTGGTCTATATAAGCCTTCATCAGCATTTAATCGCCAAAGGTTTATTAGAGCAGAGGAAAACTGTGTAAATAGATACACTTTTGTTTACTGCAGGCAGACTGGAAGTGGGAACTAAAAGAAACTGATGGGGTTCCAGATGAGTTAAAAATCACATCTAGAGGTACATGGAGAATGCCATAAATCCAGGCACTATTACAGCAGAATCTGAAGGATTTGATTATTTTTCAAATAAATTTGGCTAAATTAAAAAAAAAAAAAAGTAGCAATTCCCAAAAGCAGAATTTTAACCAGAACATAAAACTGCAGATCCAGGAGTAGTACCTTGAAGACTGGAGTAGCACATAAAAGTAAGGTTGTTTTCCCTGCTTTTCCTCTGAGTCTTTAAAAAGCTCTAGGAAGAAAGGAGGACTGACAACATTTTCACTGTCTCTGCACCTCAGATTCCTCAACTGCAGATAATGACTTTATTTCATGCTATTTCCTGGGTGAGTGAGTCCTAGTCTAAGGCTCTTTTCACCATGCTTTGCTGACCTATCAAGGCTTGATTTTATGGAACATCTGCTAACAAGATCTCTTCCCCCAGAGCTGAAGTAATTCTTGAAGGTTCTTGTTAGAATGTTGAAAGTTAAGGGTTCAAAGAAACTAAACACTTCAGAAGTAAATTTTCAGTGTACACACTGACCTGTAGAGGTGAAGCAGTTGGTCTGCAGTTAAATGGCCGGTCAGTGATGCAGAGGGAAGGAGAACCGAGCTCTCATTCCACCACCCACCCAAGAACTCTCTCCACTCTCCTTTACTTAGAGATTTTTGTCACTAAATAGAAAAAAAAAGAGGTGGGAAGAATTTCTAGTAACAGCTGTGTCAATTTTAGACCCTTCACAGGGCAGTTAGATAACTGATCACACATAGATCTTTCCTTTCATGTTTTCTGAACAGAACAAGGAGCACATACAAATCCAATCACAGGTTCTCGTCATTTATTGGAAAGCATTTCTGTTTCGACAGTCAACTACCAAATCAGTCTAATCAAAATTTCAACATTCCTTTTCAATTAGACATTCCCTGCCAACAGGTTAATTCATTAAACAGGAAGTATGTGTTTTAGATACCATGCGCGTCATTAACTATACCCCAAAGCGACCTCTAAGCTGTGGTTTTCATATTATTGATGTATTCCACAGTAGCCAAGCTTCCACATATTTGTCCTAAGCCCTTTCATGTTTTTGCTCATAAATTATATGGAGCAGAGAGCCAGGATTTGAATAGAACTGGGCATTTATCTTTACAATGTGTAGCCTTCCTTATAGCTTTCCCATCATCACATTTAATTTTGGGTTTATCGTGGTTTTTCCAAGTTATGTTCCTGAATCCTAATCTCTAGCCATCCTCAACAAGTTTGGAATATTGTCATGTATGCCAGTTCTAACAATAAGCCACATGTGCAAATCTGCAGCTCATAGACTGCAGACTATAGCTGAAATAGACTAATAAAATTGCAAGAGACTACATAGGTTGTTTGTATTCAGCGAATTCTTTTAAGGTGTTCCCCCACCCGCCTCCCACTCAGGGGCTCGGTTTTCTCAGCAGCACACTCTTCCAGCACTGAAAACTGCCTGAACACGTTTATTTGTGTAACATACAGAGCCTGTTGGACAAGAATTGCAGAAAAGTGCTCTCTTCTCCTTCGTGTCCCATCTTAATCTGGGGTCCACCCCTTTGGGGAAGCAAATCGAGTAAAGCGTTTAAAGTGAGGCAGAGATGGCTGTGGTTTCCTTGAAAT
Organism: Nanger dama; assembly: GCA_917880005.1. Lineage (NCBI taxonomy): Eukaryota > Metazoa > Chordata > Mammalia > Artiodactyla > Bovidae > Nanger > Nanger dama. Next base: position 5,718,585 of record CAKJTW010000040.1, read on the forward strand.
CTAGTGAAGTGCGTGGAGCTTTTGCTCACTTTTGTCTTCTTTCTCTCTATTCAAGTCAGTCTCCATTGAGATCACGCTGCAAAAGAAAGCTCCGTCTTCTTTTTTTTCAAATCATTTTACCAGCTTTTGAGAGTGTTTTCATCTAAATTTGGAATGTTGCTTTTCGTACTCATCTTTGTTGCTACCCCATGAGCTCTGCTTTCCTGAGAAGACATGAAATGACAGGTTCACTAGCTTATATTAATTGTAAACCCCTGCCCACCGCCTCCCGACACACACCATGGAACACTGAAATCAGGCTCCTTTTCATGCCCTTATAGTTTCAATTAATTACTACTGAGCATGAAGTGAGCCACAAAATAATTCTTTGCTTGCCTATCACCTTGATTATGAAAGTTCACTATTAATTTTTTTTACAACACTGACTTTTCTGAAGGGTCATAGGAATTAAAAAAAAATAAATAGTAACTCCTAGTTTATTCCCTTAAATAGCTACAAATTTCATTCCTTCTATAGCCATTTCAGGTGTTAAAAAATTTCCTCCTTTCAGTAGTAAATGTGTTTCCCTCGAGGAAGCGGTGGGGAAAACAACTACCAATGAAGTATTCCAATGTTAAAATTTTAAGAAATGCAAACTTTAGACTTAAAATTCTGTTCTGAAAGAGGGTCTTGAGGCAGCTGGGCAAACCTCTTAGGGAGGGCTGTGGGACCAACTCCCAAGTAGAGCAACACTGCCACCTACTGGCTAAAAGTCTCAAATTCACCCAAATCCTGCCTCGAGTTTTTTCTAGAGGCTTTACTCAGAGGGGAGAAGGAAATGGCAACCCACTCCAGTATTCTTGCCTGGAGAGTCCCAGGGACGGAGGAGCCTGGTAGGCTGCGGTCTCTGGGGCCGCAGAGTCGGACACAACTGAAGCAAGTTAGCAGCAGCAGCAGCACACTCAGGGGAGGGCCTGATACTAAATCCATATTTAAATCCATCATTTCTTTTACCCTTAACAAGCTACTGTGTGATGTGAGTAAAATATAGACCTCATGCTTTGTATTTTACCGAAAATTCCATTGTCAGGAGATAATTCTTAAGCAGAAAGCTAGCTAGCCTGGTAAAACAGAAAAAGCAACATGAAAGTAATTTGGAGACCTGAGGCCCAGGCCACCAACTGGGTGGGTGATCTAAGTAAGGTTCTCAAAACTTCCTGGTTTCATTAACACTACATGTGAGAAAAGGTCCGTAGACCTGAGGGAATCTCTGTGCCCAGGCAGAGCTGAGAACCTCAACGAAGAGTATGGAAGGAAGAAACCAAGATGCTTTGTTCCATTGGGTTTTGAAAAGACAGCAGGTCAGTCATCCTTTGTCTTGGTTGAATCATTTATACAAACATAGTTTCTAAAAATATTTTAAGAGTTGTCATCATAGGAACTTCACTGCAGGGGGTGTGAGTTCTGTCCCTAGTCAGGGAACTTAAGATCTCACATGCTGTGTGGTTTGGCCAAAAAAAAAAAAAAAAGCATAGTCATCATATACTGTTGTTCATTCTAGTACACTTTTATTTAGCTGTCTTCCAGAGATCAAGGGAATAATTTCATCTTAGAGCCATTTCACCATTTTATTCTATGAGAGTTACAGGGTTGTATGTAATTGCTTATCCAAAATATTTAGGACCAAGTGTGTTTTAAATTCAGGATTTCTTGGCTTTTAGAAAAGTAATTTAGTCATCTACATATATGTAATATCCCCATCAGAACTGGAATGGGACCTCTGGAGCAAAACATGGGAATATTCACTTCAAGTGGAATAAATAAAATTGTAAATAGCATCATGGTCTCGTCAGTTCAGGTTTTGCAACTGAAAACAAAACAAATGAATATAAAAACAACGGCAACTTCTTGATAAAGGATTATAGACCTGTAGTTGATAGAGGTCTAAATTCCAGTATAGGAAGAAGCAGAAATATAGTTACACCCCACTGATCTAGTGGCTTCCCTGGTGGTTCAGATGGTAAAGCGTCTGCTTGCGATGCAGGAGACCCAGGTTCGATTCCTGGGTCGGGAAGATCCCCTGGAGAAGGAAATGGTAATCCATTCCAGCACTCTTGCCTGGAAAATCTCATAGATACAGGAGCCTGATAGGCTATAGTCCATGGGGTCGCAGAGTCAGACACGACTGAGCGCTTTCACTTTCACTTTCCACTGATCTAGTATCATTTAGAAATGTTTAAGTTGACTTTTGCAGATTAATGAGAATCATTTACATGTTTTAGACTTTTTATCCAGTTTGTTATAATTCTAAAATATCCCTATTCTTTCTTAGTGATTCATACACCATAAATATTATCATACTGTATGACAAAGTGGCAGTATCATCAACTCTTCTTAATGTTAGACATATTTGCCCTTGGTTAAATGGCTCCAGCTATGCTTTTATACTTTCTTCTTTTTATGGTTTTTAATGCATCTTTCTTGGCTGTGAGACTCACCTCTTACTTCTCCCTGTCCTAAAATAGTTACTAATGGCAAGTAATAATTATCAAATAATTATATTATCTTAAAAACCACTAATTTTATATAAATTGTTATGATATTTTTATATAATGATCCTGGTGGAATTAGAAGTAAGACTCAGATAGCATCATCATCCTTTAACAATAAAATTTTGGGTTTTTTGGTGTGTGTCTTGTGTGTGTATATTTATATACACATATTTATTTAGATATAATTGACATATAACATTATATTTATTTCAAGTGCATAGCATAATGATTCGATATTTGTATATATTGCAAAATAATCACTACAATAAGTCTAATTAACATCCATCCCACACTTAGTTACAAGATGTTTTTCTCATGATGAGAGCTTTTAGGATCAACTCTTTAGGAGTAAATATGGAAGTTATATAGACAACAAACTAGTGGTTCCCAGTGGGGAGAGAGAAGGGGATACAATATAGAGGTAGGGAATTAAGAGGTAAAACTATTAGGTATTAAATAAGATACAAGGATATATTGTACAACACAGAAAATATAGCCAGTCCTATATAATAACTATAAATGGAGTATTACCTTTAATAATTGTGAATCACTATACTGTACACCTGTCATTTACATAATATTGTACTTTAATTTTTAAAAAGAGAGAGAAAATAAGGAGTGCCTTTTCCACTAAGGAATAAAATGATAGTTTTCCTCAAATTTACAAATTTATACTCTCTTCATTGAGTCTGGTCTCTCCAGAGTGCTCCCGGCTGTTTATTCTAAAATGTTCAGAGATACAAAGGAGGGATGGATTCCAGTGGAGGCTTCTGGATGGATTCAGAGTGACAGATGTTGGACAGAACTATAGTTCCCAAGCAGCAGGGAGCCACTGAAGGTTTAGCAGCCGAGTAGCATAATCAAATCTGCATTTGAGAAATAATCTTCTGGTGGCAGTTTGGAGGATGGTTTGGAGAGAACAGGAAGTGGAGATGGGAAAGCTAGTTTGGTAGTTGATGCAATAATCTAGGTGAGGAATGCAGTTAGAGGGGGAAAAAGACTAACTGGGAAAGATTTTCTTTTTTTCTTTTTTTATTATTTATTGACACATAATTGGCTTATGGAAAAGGTTTTTGAAGTAAGAGTTGATAACACGAGATTATTATACTAGGGAACAGCTTCATATAGAGAAAATAAAAACTATTCTCCGGCCACTCTAGATGATAATAGATTCAAATATTGGTTTAAAATTTCCAAGTTTTAAAGTTTCTCACTGTTCTGTGAGAAAGCACAGAAATGAAGTTAATAAAATTCTTCTCCAGGAACCTTTATGCCTAAGTTACCTGTACATACATTGCATTCTTTTATCCATCTTTGACCTAGAGAAGCTATTCATAAGGTAGTTACTGATATATTAAAGTTATACTAACTTGATAAATGGTAATCAGTGGTCTTCCTGGTTCTCTATATGCTGCTCTTTTCTCGGCACTTTTTTTAACTTTTTAATTTTTTTGACCATGCTCCAAGGCATGTGGGATCTTAGTTCCCCTATCCAAGGATTGAACCCAGGCCCCCTCCATTGTACGCACCAGTCTTAACCACTGGACCACCAGGGAAGTCCCTCTTGGCCCTTATTAACAGAACAGGGGGCAGCTAATGCTACTAATGGTTCAGTCGGTAAAGAACCCACCCGCAATGCAGGAGACCTGGGTTCGATCCCTGCAGCAGGAAGATACCCTGGAGGAGGTCGTGGCAACCCACTCCAGTATTCTTTGTCTGGAGAATCCCAGGGACAGAGGAGCCTGGTGGGCTACCGTCCATGGGGTCGCAAAGAGTCGGACAGACTGAGCAACTAAGCCCTCACAAGGTTACTAAGTTAGACGTTGCATGCAAATATTTTCCCAGTAGATGAATGAAATGCTAAACACTAAACGTGGGCATCTCCTTTTCGCAGGTGCGGGTGTTCGTCAACCAGTTATATCGGCCACACCTGGAGCCAGTCATCAGCAAAAACCCGGATTTGCAGGCCATCCGAATTGCTTCTGTGAACCCCATCCTGGACCCCTGGATATACATCCTCCTGCGGAAGACAGTGCTCAGTAAAGCCATAGAGAAGATCAAATGCCTCTTCTGCCGCATCGGCGGGTCGCGCCGGGAGCGTTCGGGGCCGCACTGCTCAGACAGCAGAAGGACGTCCTCCGCCGTGTCCGGCCACTCCCGCTCCTTCCTCTCCCGGGAGCTGAAGGAGATCAGCAGCACGTCGCAGACCCTCCTGTACACGCCAGAACTCAGTGAAAACGGCTTCGGGGAGGCAGGAACCTGCTGCCAGGTGTGCCCGGCGTGGGCCTGACCCAAATAGACAGCACGTCGCTGAGGACTCTGCGGATCTCGGAGACCTCGGACTCCTCACAGGGCCAGGACTCGGGAGAGCTTCTTACTGCTGGACGAGGTTGGCGGGAGCTGCAGGGCTGGGCCCGCCCCCCAAGGGGAGCTCCCTGCAAGTCACGTTTCCCAGTGAAACGCTGAACTTATCAGAAAAATGTATATAGTAGTGAAGGGAAGACATACAGCACTATTTCTGGAAGCTTCGAAGATCCCGTGCAATGGACACATCAGTGAGCTGTTTGGCCAGTGCTGAGAGGGCTCTCTTCATCCTATCACGCACATTAGAGAACATCGGGGCTTCTGAGCACTTTGCAGACAGACGAGTTGCTCCTTCTGGGTCCTGAGGTCCGAAGCCTTGGCTGCCACCTCGCTGTGATAATAGCGTTTCGGTGACAACTTGATGGCTGGGAAGATGTACCCTCGGTTTTCTGCTTGACAGGAGGACAGCATAAGTTTTGCTATTTTCATAAAATCAAGAGCTTTATATGTGGCACACAGCAGAAGTCCATGTACAGAAGGGCTCTATTCCAATAAACCATAAAGGACTGCTTGTGGATGATTTAAGGGTCTCACTAAAGCATGAAATGTGAATTTAATTGTTGTAAATATGATTTAAGGTATTTAAAGTATTTTCTTCTCTGTGAGAAGGTTTATTGTTAATACGAGGTATAATAAAGTTGTGGTAATCCCTCTCCCCTTAGTATAACCAGCTGAAGTTGCAGATGTTAAGATATTTTTCATAACCAAGGTGAGGCCATGGTGTTGAAAATTCAGTGAGTCAGATCTATAAAATAAGTACATTTTTTTTAAAAGAGTTTAGCACTATTAAAGGAATAAAGCAAAATGCTATCTAAGACATGGACATTACAGGCCAAAATATTAAAATTCTTTCCAAGCTATGTGTAATACATAGTGAAAAACGTTTAGTGATGCTGCATGTATCTATCCAGAAAACTGTGATTTCAGGAGAACCTAACATGCTGATAAATATTTTGTACTTTTGTCTTCATTAGCTGGTACTTTTAAAAATGTAACAAAGCTTTTAAAAAGTGTTAGTAACCCACAATTGAAGTGTATAATATAAAAAGTAAGCAGCTTGTTTTTCCCCCCTTGGAAATGTGTATAGTTTTACTTTCCTAAGGAATGACTTAAGAATATTCTTTAAAATTTAAGAGAAAGGCAGATTGCACCATGAAGGGTTTTACGGGAGGTGTGGAAGGATTAGCCTTTCACAGATGTCATAACAGAAGAGCTACAAAACTTGGGCATGTATAAGAATCATCTTCTAAAAGTTTTGTGTAATGCCCAGTCATGCTGTACACATATCTGAAGCACCTTTCTCAAAGAAATATTGAGCATGTTTTGTTGCTTACAGTGTCTTTGTGAATTGCTTGGTTGTAATTAAATTGAGCCTGATAGTAATGTGGTTTTAAGAAGCAGTTGTGCCAACTGGAAATTATTTTGGAGATTATAATAAATAAATACACTCAATTGGAGTTCCATATCATCAGTTTTGGAAACTTGTGTGATTTCTGTGTGTTTGTTTCAGGTCATCTTCCATCTTTTTAAATTGAAACATTTTAACTTCTTTATTTTACAAATAATGTCCAATGTAAAGCTGCAAGAATAGCACAAAGCCTTGGAGCCACTTAATAAAGAATGGCATTTAGAAACCAAGATCTGGGTGCAAACTGTGCTCAAAATTACCAGTTTGTATGGATGGTGGCAGAGACATTATTATGCTTAACCTGCTACATGCAAAGAATCTAAATATTTATTATTAAAACATTAGCATAGACTTGTGGCCTTTCCTACTTGTAAATTCTCTAGATCTCTGCTTTTCAAACTTTAGCATGCATCAGTCATGCTAAACAAAGTCTTATTCAGAAGTTAGCAATACTAGTCAGGGTATACTCTCACTTGTCCTTTACTTCAGGTTCACCACCCAGAATGCTGATTCTAGCTGATTTTTTTTTAATTGAAATAAATCTCACATATAATAAAATTTTCCTTGTAAAGTATTGTAGCATTTTCACAGAGTGCAACCATCATTCCTAATTCCAGAATGAAAGAAACCACCTACCCATTTGCAGTCACTCCCAATTCATCTTTCCCCTAGACCAGGGCAACCACTACATCTCTATGGATTTGCCTATAAATCATACAATATGTGGCCTTTACTGTCTGCATAATATTTTCAAGTTTCACTCACATAGCATGAATCAGTACTTTCTGATTTATAGCTGTCAACTCCAGGAGTTGGTGATGGACAGGGAGGCCTGGCATGCTGCACAGTTCATGGGGTCGCAAAGAGTCAGACACGACTGAGTGACTGAACTGTTTCATTTGTGTGAATATATCACATTTTGTTTATCCATGCATCAGTTGATGGGCATTTGAATTAATTCCCTAATTTGGCTATTATTAATAATGCTGATAGCCACAGTTGTGTCCCTACTTTTTTTGGGGGGAGGGAGATACTGTTTTATATCTGGGAGAGATATTTCTCTATATATCTGGGAGTGAAAGTGCTGAGTCATTAACTACACATTTAATTTTTTGAGGAACTGCCACATGTTTTCCCAACTGTAACATTTTATATTCCCACCAGCAATGTCAAGTTCTCCACATCCTCAATACTTGTTATTGTCTTCTAAACTATAGTCATCCTAATGGGTATGAGGCACACAGAGGGCCCATCCTGATCAGGTCAGTACCCCAGAAGGGTTTCCTTTCCCCATGATCCTGATTCATTCACTTCCTCACTCTCTTGGATTAATGAAGTATGACTCAGTTGGGCCCTCAAGAGTCACCCTTTGCTCACGCTCAGAGTTTGTGATCCATATACTTCTGTCAGATGCATTTGTTGCAAGCAAATCCACCCACCTGAATGTCACTGTCCTAGGTGGCACAATGGTAAACAACCTGCTTGCCGAGATAGGGCCTCTATCCTGCATCAGGGAGAATCCCCTGGAGGAAATGGCAACCCACTCCAGTATTCTTGGCCTGGAAAATCCCATGGAGAGAGGAGCCTAATGAGCTACAGTCTATGGGATCGCAAGAGTCAAACATGACGATGACTGAGAACACAATGGGTATGAAGTGGTGTCTCCCTGAGGTTTTGATTTGCATTTACCTCGTGATGTATGCATACTGTCCATTTGTAGATTTTCTTTGGAGAAATGGCCATTCAAATCTTCTACGCATTTTTAAATTGGTTTATATGTCTGTATTAGTTCGCTGGGCTGCTGTAACAAAATACCATGAACTGGCTGACTTCAATAACAGAAATTTATTTTCCCTCAGTTCTGGAAGTTAAAGGTCCAAGATCAAGGCACTGGCAGATGTGGTTTCTCCCAGGCCTCTCCCCTTGGCTTGCCATGGCTGCCTTTCTCCTATCTCACCACATGGGCTTCTCCGTATACATGCATCCCGGCACATCTTAAGAGGACACTGGTCACACTGGATTAAGGCCCACTCTTATGACGTCATTCAACCTTAACTACCTCCTTAGAGGCCCACCTCTAAATACAGTCACATTGGGAGTTAGGACTTTACTGTGTGAATTTCAGAGGATACAATTCAGTCCAAAACAATGTCTTTTTTATTGTTGAGGCTGGCTTATTCTAAAAAGAACATCCAGCATTGTTCACCATCTAGTCCATTTTTATTTATAAGCTTTACCAACTATGCTATGCAAAGACAGTTTTTTGTGGTAAACTTGTTTCTGACCATTCAGAGACCCTAACTTTTTCTGTAGGTCAGTTCTCATCTAAATGGTTAGTATTAAATCCTATCTGGTTCGAATAGGATATAATAGACAGGAAGATAACTGTAACACCACCAGCTTCCCTGCTGGCTCAAACAGTAAAGAATCCACCTGAAGTGCAGGAGACCCAGGTTCATTACCTGGGTCAGGAAGATCCCCAGAGAAGGGAATGGCTACCTACTCTAGTATTCTTGCCTAGAGAATTCCATGAACTGAGAAACTTGGTAAGCTACAGTCCATGGGGTCACAAACAGTCAGACATGACTGAGCAACAACTAACACTTTCTCTTTTTTTTTTTTACTTTCATAATCTTTAAGACAATCTCATAATCTAACCAACCAGGTCAAGTCAGAAAAAACTATGCTACTGATACAGCAATTCAAATGGTACTCTGACTAGAAAACCATGGAAAGCAAGAATCATTTCCCAAATTACAGCCAGTTCTCTCCACAAGTTCCTTATTGGAGCCATAGCCACAGAGGGCCATGGAAAACTCAAGGCACAGTAGTATTCCCTGTGAACTATGCCTTTGGCCTTAGACTGAGTGCAGAATATCTGCACTACACATAACAGTGATTTTTCCCTAAAGTGCTTGTCAGCTTCAAAATAAAACAAGCCATGAACTTTGCTGCTTTCATAGTCCCTCCCTTCCCACCACCCTCATAACTTCCCTCATAGCTCAGCTGGTAAAGAATCTGCCTGCAATGCAGGAGACCCTGGTTCGATTCCTGGGTAGGGGAAAATCCGCTGGAGAAGGGATAGGCTACTCACTCCAGTATTCTTGGGCTTCCCTTGTGGCTCAGTTGGTAAAGAATCCGCCTGCAATGCAGGAGACCTGGGTTTGATCCACTGGTTGGAAGATCCCCTGGAGAAGGAAAAGGCTACCCACTCCAGTATTCTGGCCTGGAGAATTCCATGGATTGTATAGTCCATGGGGTCACAAAGAGTCGGACATGACTGAGTGACTTGCACTTTCACTTTCCCACCACCACCGAACCTGAGTCTAGGATGCAGCAAGCATTATCTCAAGATTGCTCTCCAGGTACACCAAAAGTGGTATCAGGAAAAAAAAAGAGATTCAGAGCAAGAGAGAACATTTGACCTACTGTTTAACCTGGAGCTGCCCTGGGTCACACATGAGGATTTAACTCTAAGCTGGAAGGACTTTGGAAGAAAGGAGAGAAAGATAGTTGGGCTTCTTGTCCTTCTATTCATATCAGTATCTCTACCATTCATTCATAACCTTGTACTTACCCTTTTAGGTCACCTATCCCATTTCACCACAGAAGAGAGGTACAGGGCACAGCAAACATACCTGCGTCATAACAACTGCGTCACAGCAAGTCCCTACACTGAAATCTGAGCAACTGGGTAAATATTTCTCTTTCTTGAGTTCAATACAAGGAGGAAGCAAAGAGAATTCCAAGAACAATGATGAAAGAGAACTCAAGGCAACAGATCCACAGAGGAACACAGTAAAACTGTAAAAGGCAGTAGGGGGCTCTGGATGTCTCTAGATTAAAACCAAGAAAGAAGAAAAGAAAATTTTAGAATATTGAGGGGGGTATTCTATTTCTATTGGTCAGAGGGTTTCTTTGTAATATATACTACATAGAAAACTAAGAAACGTAAAAACAAGGCAATTATTGACTCCATGAAAGCCAAAGAGAAGTACTCGAAAAGTAAAATGAAAATAGACCCGGTGAGATCCACTATGTGCAATAACTACATAGTCATATTAATAATAAATATAGATTGAGGCCAAAATTACAATCAACTGTATTGGAAATGGATGCAGGAGTTGTAAGTAAATATATCGAGGAAATGAAAGACAGCCAAATCACATTCCTCCATAATAAAAAATCAATACTTAATGTTGCAAATTTTAAAAAATGAATTAAGCACTGAAATCACAATTACTGTAATTTCACTGAATGTATATATATGTATATTATATCCTTATATACAAATCATATTCATAAAAATTTTACAGCCTGAAAATACCAAGTCTGCTTTAGAAACTCTGATACAAAGTTAGAACCATTGAAAAAAAAATGAACTTGGCATGATCTACTGAAGTTCAGGATTATATTCGTCAATATAAACAATAACTGCAAGGACTGAAATATAGCATATATATACCTCAATGCATGACTTCATAATGATACAAAAATAAAACAGAACACTTACTAGTCACCTTTGGAGGATACTGGACACCCAACCTATTATTTTGAAAAGTGCTTAATAAAGGAGAGAACAAAGCCTCCAATACACAAACTGCCTGTACTATATAGATCATTTCTATGGTATAAAATAATTGAGTTTTTCTTTAAAGATGTTTTCTAGCACCAAAATTCTAACAGTTATCACCATTTTGTGGCCTCTAATGAAACAATAAATCTAGGCAATTATAATCTGACATTACAAAGAAATAACCAGAAATGTTTAACTTTTGGTCTAAGTATCCAAAACCACCCATAATATATTCTTACCAGAAAACTGATAAAGCTGAAGCTCCAATAGCTTGGCAACCTGCTGCAAATAGCTGACTCACTGGAAAAGACCCTAATGCTGGGAAAGATGGAAGGCAGGAGGAAAAAGGGACTACAGTGGGCAAGATGGTTGGATGACATCACCGACTCAATGGACATGAGTTAGAGCAAGCTCTGGTAGAGATGATGCAGGACAGGGAAGCCTGGTGTGCTGTCGTCCATGGGGTCGTTGGACATGACTGAGTAACTGAACAACAACAAATCATTTTATAAGAAATGTAGGTCAAACTACCGCACAATTGCACTCATCTCACACGCTAGTAAAGTAATGCTCAAAATTCTCCAAGCCAGGCTTCAGCAATACGTGAACCGTAAACTTCCGGATGTTCAAGCTGGTTTTAGAAAAGGCAGAGGAACCACAGATCAAATTGCCAACATCCGCTGGATCATGGAAAAAGCAAGAGAGTTCCAGAAAAACATTTATTTCTGCTTTATTGACTATGCCAAAGCCTTTTGACTGTGTGGATCACAATAAACTGCGGAAAATTCCGAAAGAGATGGGCATACCAGACCACCTGACCTGCCTCTTGTGAAACCTGTATGCAGGTCAGGAAGCAACAGTTAGAACTGGACGTGGAACAATAAGACTGGTTCCAAATAGGAAAAGGAGTATGTCAAGGCTGTATACTGTCACCCTGCTTATTTAACTTCTATGCACAGTACATCATGAGAAACGCTGGGCTGGAAGAAGCACAAGCTGGAATCAAGATTGCTGGGAGAAATATCAATAACCTCAGATATGCAGATGACACCACCCTTATGGCAGAAAGTGAAGAGGAACTCAAAAGCCTCTTGATGAAAGTGAAAGAGCAGAGTGAAAAAGTTGGCTTAAAACTCAACATTCAGAAAACTAAGATCATGGCATCTGGTCCCATCACTTCATGGCAAATAGATGGGGAAACAGTAGAAACAGTGTCAGACTTTATTTTTAGGGCTCCAAAATCATTGCAGATGGTGATTGCAGCCATGAAATTAAAATATGCTTATTCCTTGGAAGGAAAGTTATGACCAACCTAGATAGCATATTGAACAGCAGAGATATTACTTTGCCAACAAAAGTCTGTCTAGTCAAGGCTATGGTTTTTCCAGTGGTCATGTATGGATGTGAGAGTTGGACTGTGAAGAAAGCTGAGCGCCAAAGAACTGATGCTTTTGAAATGTGTTGGAGAAGACTCTTGAGAGTCTCTGGGACTGGAAGGAGATCCAACCAGTCCATCCTAAAGGAGATCAGTCCTGAGTGTTCACTGGAAGGACTGATGCTAAAGCTGAAACTCCAGTACTTTGGCCACCTCATGCAAAGAGTTGACTCATTGGAAAAGACTCTGATGCTGGAAGGGATTGGGGGTAGGAGGAGAAGGGGACGACAGAGGATGAAATGGCTGGATGGCATCACCGACTCGATGGACATGAGTTTGAGTGAATTCTGGGAGTTGGTGATGGACAGGGAGGCCTGGCGTGCTGCGATTCATGGGGTCACAAAGAGTCAGACACAACTGAGCAACTGAACTGAACTGTAGGTCAAGAGGAACATTAATGACATTAGGTGGGATGCAAGAGACAGAACACAAAAAGTAGAAAATTCTAAAGGACAGGCAACTCAGTTAAAAAATAAATAAACTGCAAAGAAAAAAATGAAAGGGAACCTATAGATTATAAAAGTCTAAGACATATCAACAATGCGATGAATAGACTTTTTGGGGGATTCTAATGTAATCAAATGATACTATTCCTTAATGTGACACAATGGACAAAAGTCTAGGTTATACCTACTTTTGAAACTTAATTTGTCATTTTAAACCTTCCCAAAAAGGATACTGTTAGGTCTAAGTGACAACATTTGTTAGTTCTAATAAAAACTACTGAACAAGATACCAAGTCTACAAGAATTCTTTGAGAAAAGAATAGGTGGAAATACTTTTCAACCTCTATTTTTAAAGAGGTCAGCATTACTCTGGCTCAAGAACCAAAAAAAAAAAAATTACAAGAAAACTACAGACCAAAATAACAACAACAAAAGAAAACTACAGACCAATATTTTTCATGAGCAGTCATAAAAATCCTTATTCCAAATTGAATTAAAAAAGATCAAAAAAGGATATTCCATCATAACTAAATAGGGTTTATTCCCAAAATGCAATGATTTGACATTTGAAAAATACATGTAATTCATCATATTAAGAGAAAAATCATATATCCTCAGACAGATACAGGAAATACATTTATCAAATAGCAGACTAGGGAAAGACCTTCCTCAATTTAATAAAGGATGTATATAAAAACTACGGATACCACCATACTTAACAGTGAAAGACCAAAAGATTGTAAATAAGGCAAGAGTGCCTTATTTTCCATTCTCACAGCTTCTATTTAACACTGTATTAGAGGTTCTAGCCAGTACCTAAGGTGAGAAATGGAAATAAAAGCATTCAGTTTGAAAAGAAGGAAAACTGTCTTCAGTCACAACTTGATAAGATATATGAACAGCCTAAAGAATCTATAAAAAAGCTAATGCAACTAATAAATGAGTTATCAAGACTGTAGGCTATGAGGTCAGTATACAAAAATACACATTTCTATGTAATAGTATCACACTGGAAAATGAAATTTTAAACATACTTACAGCATTAGAAAAATATGAAATACCTAGGAATAAACAACAAAAATATAGGCAAGACTCATTCACAGAAAACTAAAAAACATACAAAGAAATTAAAGTTCTAAAACAATGACAATTATGCTGTGACCATGGATTCAAAGATGTGACATGATTAAGATGGCTGCTGCTGCTACTGTAAGTCGCTTCAGTCGTGTCCGACTCTGTGCGACCCCACAGACGGCAGCCCACCAGGCTCCCCCGTCTCTGGGATTCTCAAGGCAAGAACACTGGAGTGGGTGGTTAAGATGGCAGTTCTTCCCAAACTGATTTACAGACTCAATACAATTCCAATCAAAATTCTAGCAGACTTACATGTAGATGAAGACAAATGATTCTAAAATGTATATGGAAGAAATCAGAACAGCTCAAGAATTCTTTGGGAAATAAAGAACAGAGTTGGAAAAATCATGTTGATTTTTAAGAACAGGGAAATTTCCTGGCAGTCCAGTGATTAGGACTTGATACTTTTTCACTACTGAGGGCCCAGGATCAACCCCTGATTGGGGAACTTTTGTACTAGAGGTTGTAGCCAGTGTAATAAGGTGAGAAATGGAAATAAAGAGCATTCAGTTTGAAAAGAAGGAAAACTGCCTTCATTCACAACTTGATAGTATATGTAGAACAGCACAACACAAGCTCCAAGACACAGCAAAAAAAAAAAAAAAAGTAATAGACATACAGATCGGTGTAAAAGAATACAGAACTCAGACCCTCATATACATGGTGAAGGTATTTTAATTGGAAAAGGTAGTTGTCTTTTTTAATGAACAGTACCTGAATAACTGAAAACCAAAAAGGAACCTAGCCCTTTACCACATACCTTTCATAAAAATTAACCTGAATCAGACCTAAGTATAAAAGCTAAAACTGTAAAACTTCTACGAGAAAAGAGAAATTCTTTCTGATCTTGTAAGTACACAAAAAAATACAACCGTAAGGGAAATATAGTGGACTTCATCAAAATTAGAAACTTCCACTCTTCAAAAGATATCACTGAGAAGACAGAAAAGGAGAGACTTCCTTGGTGGTCCAGTGGTTAAAATCCACCTTCCAATGTAGGACACACAGGTTTGACCCCTGTTCAGGGAACTAAGATCCCACATGTGGAGGAGCAACTAAGCCTATGCACCATAGCTACCAAGCACATGCGCTCGGTAGCCCACATGCCGCAACTAGAGAAAAGCCCCAGCACTGCAACAAAGAGCCTGCGTGCTGCCCCTAAAACTCAACGCGGTTAAAAGAGATAGACAATTTTAAAAAATGAAAAGCAAAAAAGGAAGCCACACCATGGGAACAAAGTATTCACAATACATATATCTCAAGATTTTTATCCAGAATATATAAAAACTTTTATTACTCAAAAATAAGATAACCCAAATAAAAAACAGACAGAATATTTTGAAAGGTATTTCCCAAAAGATATACAAATGTCAAATAAATATAAAAGATGCTCAACAGTATCAAGAAAATACATATTAAAACCACAATGAGATATACACATCCACTAAAGTCAGTAAAGTGAAAGTTGCTCAGTAGTGTCTGACTCTTTGTGACTCCATGGACTATGTCCATGGAATTCTTCAGGCCAAGAAATTGGGAGTGTGAATTGAATTGGAGAAGATCCCTTCTCCAGAGGATCTGGCTGACCCAGGAATCAAATGGGGTCTCCTGTATTGCAGGTGGAATCTTTACCAGCTGAGCTACCAGAGAAGCCCTAAAGTCACTAAAATGAAAACCAACAGCAATACCAAGCATTGATAAGGAAAATTAATACAACAGAAAATTAATACATTGCCGGTCAGAATGCAACAGTACAAATACTTTAGAAGATTCAGTTTTCTCTAAAGTTACACATATACTTACCATAAAACACAGCAATTCAATCCCCAGGTAAGTATATATTCATACACAGACTTGTGACATATGCAGACAGCAACTTTATTCACAGCAGATCAAAATTTAGATGTTCATCTACAACCTAGATGTCTGTCAACAGATATGAAGAGCAAATTGTGATATATCCATACAACAGAGTAGTGCTCAGCAACAAAAGAAATACATTACACAACAGCATGGGCGAATCGCAACATGGATGGATTTCAAAAGTATTATGCTAAGTGAAGAAGATCAGAAAGAGTATATATTGTATAATCTATTTATTTGAAATTCTAGAAAAGTCAAATGTCACAGAAAGCAAATCACTAGTTGAACAGTGTTTCATGTTGAGATTCACCCATGCTGATTATAAACAAACTTTAGAGAACTTTCTGGGTGATAGAAATACTCTCCATCTTGGTAGTGTCAAAACTCTTCAAACTTAAACTTACCATAAGTACATTTTATCATATACAAAATTACACTCAAGAAAGTTGACAGGATGGGTAGAGATACTGTTTCATATCCTCTCCTTCAAATTAAATATAGAATCAATATTGTGGTCTAGCACAATGCTAAGTCAGTAGACCTTTTAAATATGCCAAACAAATGTTTGTATATTTCCTTATAATTAAACATTGCCCATTTTCAATAGAATTTCCATGATTTAAAAAAAAATCTAAAATTAGAAAGAAATTTTGTTTTTGTCTCATGCTTATGTTGAAATAATCTACAGTAATCTTTGTTATGAAAGACTCATAAAGTAATACCCATTTTCCCTTCCTGACTTCTGAACCACTTGACAGACAAAATGTCATGCAGAGATTTAAAAGTCAGATTTACTGCTGAAAAAGTATAGGTTAAAGGATATGATTTAGGTTTGTGCCAACAATGGCCACCTAGTATCAAACCCAGAATTAGACAGACCTGCTCCAAGGCATGGGCAGTCCTGAACAACTACAGGTTTCTTCTCCCAGGACAGTCAGTCTTTGCTGCAAAACATACATTTCCAGCAAGAGACCACAACATAGGCTGTCTGCAGTCATGACACATTCCAAAAACAAAGGCAGAGAGAGGCTTGCATGCCTAGTTTTCTATCTCCCTTTTCTAACTCCCTTTACTGGGGAGATGGCAGGGAGGAACAAAGGGAGAGACTGGAATTCCTTGGTTAATGGATGTCAAAGCACTGTGGGAAAAAAGCCATCCCCCTTCCCCATCCTTCTGCCTTCTCAATCAAGTATAGACTATCATTTCTCACCCTTTCTTCCACTCTGGCATACACAGCAAGTGAGGTTCACACATAACACTCATTAAGGCACAGTTCATGGTACACTGGCTACAGGGCCATCCCCTCTTCCACTCAGGTCCATCCCCTCTTCCACTCAGGTAGGCATATTTAATTGCACGTAGGTAAAGTGACATATTTCATTTTACTTTAATAATGAGTGAATCATTTACAAACTTGTGTATTTTTATTATTGGCTTAAAAAAACACATTATTTTCTCAATCCTAAAATGTCGTCAATTACAAAACACAACATCAGTTTCATAATAATTCTAAGGAAAAACACACTTAATATACCTGTTGATTTGAAGATAATTATACAACTATGGTTCTTGTGTCAACGTACAACTCATTAAGATATATGTATGTCATGAAATCAAAATCCAAATCAATTTTAAAAGGCTTCTGACTCATGAAGTCTGAAATTAAAGACATTATTAACAATTTCCTGGGCTGCTGAGAAAGGCAGGGAAACGAACTTTGACGTCATTAGACAAAGCACAATTTTCAAACTGAAAAGGCTATATTGGTCAGTTATAATCATGAAAACACTAGATTTCTGAGCCAAAGCTTTTTTAATTTAAACTCTTCTTTATAGTTTTGACATATAACATCAATTTAAAAGCTAATTTCATACTGAAGTGTACCATAAAAACCTGCACATAGGCTCCAATTAAAGTAGGTCTTGGTTCAAGAGAGAGGATGTATATCTGTGGCTGATTCATGTTGATGTATGGCAGAAACCATCACAATATTTGAAGCAACTGTTATCCAACTTAAAAATGTAAAAAAATTTTTTTTAAGAAAAAAGAATTACAAAAAAATAAAATAGATTCAGGCTTTGTAGTCTAAACCTTGCATGTGTTTATGTAGTATTTGTTAGCACAATTAAGATAAATACTTTATAATCTAAGAACCTGTTGTCTACAGAATAATGATTCTCAAATTATCAGACATGGTCTGGATTGCATAGTGTTCTGACTAATGAGTATCTATGCCACACACATTTTCAGATAAGAATACTACAAATTATGTTCAATATAGTATTAGTGTTTAGTGTTGTTTCAGAAAGTATATTAAATATCTTTAATTATATCATTATTATGAACATCAATTATTTCCCTCAGATTAAAAAATTTGCTATTATAGTTACCAAGCTTAGTATAAATCTATCAGTATTCATATTCTTATAAAATAATGTATGTATTTTTCCCTTCATACACAAAAAGAGTGCTAACTAAGAATTTTGGGGGCCTGAAGAAATGAGATCCCTTTCTCCTCCATAATTCACCATTTTGTTCTCTCCTCCCCCCTTGCATCAAACCATCTTATGATCTCTGTGTAAGAAAGAGACTAACCTGGCCTACTGACGTCAGTTCAGAGGCAACAGTAGGTTCAAAAACAGAATCTAGTAGCTACATGCACTCCCATCCTGGATCTTGTTTCTTTTGGGTTGAGGTATAAACCTACACCAAAAACATTCCCCATCTGAAAGCCAGCTTGTCCACAGTATCAGAAGGAGTGACTTCTCACTTCCAAGTATGGAAAAATTACAAAGAAGTTTTCCTCTTTTCTTAAAATCAGAAGAAAGTGAGGTTAAATAAAACCAATTAAAGTGCTTCATAGAAACAGCTAGCATTTACTGAGTACTTCATACACAAGACACCATACAAGGTGCCATATATTTTATTTTCACATAAGAAATAAATTAATCAATCTGATTTTTTCAAAAGTTAACAACACAAAGTAATAGGCAAACCTTTAAAAGCAAAAAACCTATTTATTCACAAACTACACAATCAACATCCATTACTCAAAACAACATATGAAACAGTAAGTGCACATTTCTCTACACACCCATCTACCTGCCCTTGGAAGAATATGTATTATTAAACAAAATAAAATATAATTAATTTTTTGATCTTTCTAAAACAAACTTTTCTAACCAGAGCTAACTATCTGATATAACTTTGGGGGAAAAAATAGTACTTTTCAAGGCAAATGCTGGCTTCTCCAACTCTGAAAAAAAGAAGCAAGCATTCCACTAAAAAAAAAGTTTTTCAGTCATCTCACACCATTACATGTACATGCTCCCAGTGGGCAAGATAAAATTCCTTGAAATAAAAGTAACTTACTTCCTCTCTAACAAGGATAAAATACCAATACTAGCTTCCTGAGTTTCAGAAGTAGCAGTACCCAGCAGTTCTATATAACTGTACTAAAATAATAATTAACATTAGCAATGTCAGTATTGATTTGTGGATGTGATGGTGACCTTTCAATGAAATATATCCTTCAACATATACTTTCTACTCAAGGGATTAAATTGTGAATCACACTTCAGTTTCTGTGTATGTTGTGCCTAACGTTATTCACTCCTTTATTTCAATAACATATCTATTTTTCCTCTTCAATTTTTAGAAAAGTATAATTGAGTCATTTAAAATTGTGATTGTTTCTCATTTCACTGAGCAGTTCCATAAAAGTTAACTAGAAAAGGAATTCTAAACCATCAGCTAGGAAATTACAGCAAGAAATAAGTTGTTTTTAATGTTTTTAATCTTTTAAAAATAAGGGAAAGAAAATACTACTTTTGACTGGGAAAACAGTAGTGTGATTTGGTATGATGTATCTATAAGAGCCATTGATTTTTTTTTAAATGCACATCTTTAAAATGACTCACCTGGTGCTAAGGACTACTCTATCTGCCTTAATAATTTAAAAAATAAACCATGATTCTGACATTTGTCAGTATCTCACACATCTAAAAAATACTGAAAGTGGCAACTATCATTGTTATGTTAATTATAAAGTTAAAAGTACAAATCAAAATTAAGAGAAACTTCAGAAAATGTTCAGCGTACACATCTGCATGCATTTTCAAACTTTCAAGATCCTACATAGGACCAAATGACAACTCTGAATCAAAATGAGTATCAAAAAGATTCAAGCTTCCTGACAGATTTACTCTAATGAAACAAGAGAAAAGAAGAGTGAATAGGAACAGCAGTATATTTCTAGCAGGGAAAGAAGCCTAGTTCCATTATTATGAAACAAAAATCAACAAGTCAATATTTTAATAACACTGGCCATCAAGTTATTCACTATTTGAGAACATACTTTTCAAGTTGTATCTTGAAAATGCATTCACTTATATATTTGGATTAAATTAAGCTTCTTAATTAAAAAACCACATACTCAGAATTTTAATCTTGAGCTGAAATCATGCCTCATCAAAGCACAGTCCAAAAGCTATACAATAATTCTTTCACTTAAGTTTTGTATGTCTCATCTGAAAAACTATTTATTTAACAAGCAGGAGTTTTACCCTGTTTCTCCAGACTAAATGCCCCCACGCCTAAAAGTTAAGTGGTAATCAAAGATGGATTCAAATAACTCTTGCTAAGCTTCATCGGGCTTTGATAAAAACAGAGCCATCAGGTGGTACAGCACCATCTTCCTTTTCGGTCACAGTCTCTACAGTCCCAGAAGCTGACACAATAACCATTGTTTTATTTGCTGCAACTGTCTTCTGTTTTTCAGCAATAGCTGCACAAACAGCAACAATCTCATCACTTTCAAAGTCATAGTCAGGAATTGACTTGGGTGAGAAATGTGTTACTTCTGCTGGTACTTCACTCTTTTTAATCCTCTCTGCTACTTTCTGCTGTTCCTGGAGTGTTCTTGCCCAAGAAAGGTCTTCTTTCCATATCTCAGGGTTCATTGGATAGATGTGAAGGGCTACTTGAAAACTTCGAATTGCCTACAGGGGAGAAAAGGTCAGACTTCTTTGCTTAGTTTTAACAAGGAATGTATTTAATATAATCCACAATATGTCTCTCTCTCTCTCTTTTTCTCACTGTATTACAATGTGAGCTGTGTTGGATATCATGGCTATGGTTTTAAAAAACAGTAAATGTACTGGAATGATGGTTATGGTTAAAAAAAGAGTCAAAAAGTATAAAAGAAAGTAGCTGACAAAACTGTTGATAAGGACCAAAAAGTCCACTAAAATAGAGATATTGATACGATGGGTCAAAACAAGTCAAATGCATTGTTCAGCTTCTGGAAATCAGCTAACATGTAAATCTGGGCATTTCTTGGGCCAGCTCATGATCAGAAAGGCATTAGGAATGCCTATCTTTGAAGCCAAAAGTTTAGATCATAATAATGACAACATGTCTTAAGTGTTACAAAAGGGTAAAGAAGAACATTATATATAATGATAAAAGAATCAATTCACCAGAAAAATATAATAATTATAAATATATACATACCCAATATCAGAACATTTAAGTATATAAACACTGACAGAATTGAAGGGAGAAATATATAACAATAAAGTATTAGCAGGATACTTCAATGTCCTACTTTCAATAATGGACAGAACATTCTAACATAAGATCAATAAGGAAACAGAAGACCTGAACAACACTACAGACCAAAGGGACCTAACAGACAAATATACAAAGACTCATCCAGCAGCGGCAGAATACACGTTATTCTCAAGAACACGCAGAACGTTTTCCAGGAGATCACATCTCAGGTCACTAAACAAGTCTTAAATTTAAGAAGACATACCAAGTATTTTTTCTGAACTACAAGAGAATAAAGCTAGAAATCAATAGAACTGGAAAAACTCACAAATACATGGAAACTAAGCAGCACACTCTTGAACAACCAGTGAGTCAAAGAAGAACTCAAAAGAGAAATTAAAATGTATCTTGAAATGAAAATGAAACTATAACATCCTGACACTACAGGATGGTATATTTGCAAAAGTAAAACTAACTTTAAGTTTATAGTGATAAATGTTATGTTTAAAACAGAAAAGATCTCAAGCAAAAACCTAACTTTACACCTCAAAGAATTAGAAAATGAAAAACAAAGTAAGCCTGTGACCATTTTCTAACATACACACTCACCTCTACATGAAAATCTAAATATTATTCACAGATATATATCCAACTATTGACTTATAACTTACTGTCTGTTTAACTTACCTACCTATTTTCTTACGTTTTTGTCCATGCGGATATGCTAAGAACTGTTAGATGTTAGAAATTTTAGCTTGTTTTCAATATATTTTTACAGTATTCCCTTCATTATGACAATGAGGAAAGTTATTTTTCTATTCCAGTGTTTCAATATAACAGCTTACCTAAAAACCAAAAATTTAGATTTTTCCCAAATAGAGTCCTAAAATCATACTAAATGGGGGGCAAAAACCAGTTTTGATTCCTCTAATAATTTCACAATATAAATAAGAAAGAAATTTATCAAGGGGAAAAAGTAACAGTTAAACTACTGGTACTCTTATTTTGAAAACTTAAAATACTGAATAATTTTACTTTCATTAGCTGATTCAAAATAGCTCTGTTGTTTCATCTGCACTTCATTTTCTTTCTTTATAGGACAATCCTTGCTATATGTCCTAGAGATTTTCTCCACTACCGTAAACACATATATGTAAAACAGATAATGATTTCTAAGATTTTATTAAAAGAGAAATGGGTAAAAATATTATAAGCTAGAATTCTGTTTGTTTTACAATTAACCTGTTAAAAAACTAAATTCCTTGAATTTCTTCTTCCAACTGTGATATGATTTAATTCTTCAGACAAAGAGAGAAAATATGACTATGTCAAATGGCAAGGAGAAAAAAACAACCTCTGGTTAAACTTGTTTCCATTGCTATGAATCTTCCTTCGGACTATAATTTTGAAAGTATTTCAATCCTTTTCTCATCAAGATTCTATATGATTTTTGAGAATTTGATAAATACCCTATTTGGTAATTAGAAATAATCATATATTTACAAGAGTACCAGAAAAATCTAAGTTATCCACAACTTACTAAAACCATTACTAGTAATGTTAAACTCAAGATTTACCAAGAATTTTAGAAGTAACTTCGTGATTTTTTGCTTGTTTTGTTTTCAACTATAAAAGTCTAAAAAAGTAAATTTTAATTTACTTGATGACACAGAGGAAATCTGGCACCACTCTGTTAGATTTGCAAACGCCTGTTAGGGAATTAGCTGTTAGGTATATCGGTGGCTCCAGAGGTTAAAGCGTCTGCCTCCAATGTGGGAGACCCAGGTTCGATCCCTGGGTCGGGAAGATCCACTGGAGAGGGAAATGGCAATCCACTCCAGTATTCTTGCCTGGAAAATCCCATGGACAGAGAAGCCTAGTAGGTTACAGTCCACGGGGGTGCAAAGAGTCGGACACGACTGAGCGACTTCACCTAATATATAGTTCAGTCAAAACAAAAATGGAAAGAAGACAGTGCTCACAGCCAACTCTGACCTACTGAGCCTTTGCTACATATAAGGCATAGTCCAGATAAGGTGAGAAATTCATTAAGTACCAGTTTACAGTAAACTTTACACAATGAATACTTCAGTTTCAACCCTTTTCCATTTCTCTGCTCACCAAGCTTAGCAACTTTCAGTCTGGAGTATTTATCACCATTATTCTTCTGTATTCTACTTTCTTCCTTCTTCAACACAATCTCTTAGTGGTTTTGTCTCCAAAGTGCTACTGATATCACTTTATAATGGGGGTAAACTGAGTGATGCAATGAACTAATCTAAAAGTTATTTTATATTTAAATAAGGTTTACCAAATGCCAACATTTATTATTATTTTTAATTCCCATGCCAAATACCTGAAAAATATTCTGATCCTGATATATTGTAATTGACATTTGTAATGGAAAAAAGATATTCAGTAATAAGTGACCAGTGTTTATGAGTTAATACCTTTAAAAGGTTATTTGCTATTTACCTTTTGTGTAGATCTGATAAATGACTATTTACTTTTTGGTTCAACTAATCAAAAACATGTCAAAATAAAATGTCATCACTGTAATAATCTGACTTCCTTACCAAGACTATCTCTCCTAATCCAAGTTGAGCACGCCCCCAAAGTCTGCCAAGATTCCCATGAATGTGGATTTCTCTGGACAGCCATTTCTGCAGCATGAACTGCTGGGAACATTTCATGAAGAGACATTAGGACCTATGGCCAAACAAGAAGAAACCCATCAGTAACATTCATAAATTAGCAAACTAAAAACTAGCCAAAAAAAAAAAAAGTAAACAATCATATGTAAACAACTCTCCATTTTTGAAAATATATTTTTAGTCTGGAAAATATAACATTTTAGTGGTTTTAACCCCTCTTCTGCTACTCAGGGTTAAAAGTTATATTCTTCCTATTCCTGAAATAATTATGAAAAATATATTCTCAACTGTTGAACCCTACTGCATGCATACACACTAAGCTGCTTCAGTTGTGTCCAACTCTTTGCAACCCTATGGACTATAGCCCACCAGGCTTCTCTGTCCATGAAATTCTTTAGGCAAGAATACTGGAGAGGGTTGCCACTTCCTCCTTGAGGGGTTCTTTCCAATCCAGGGATCAAACCCATGTCTCTTATGTCTCCTGCATTCGCAGGCATGTTCTTTAACAATAGTGCCACCTGGAAAGCCCAACTAAACCAGAGAGCCATATTCTGGCCATGATGGCTCACAGCTATTGGAACTCCAACTCCCCGTCTATTTACTCAACTTACAATATGTTTTTAGGGAACCCCAGGTCCTCCTGTCAAACTAGGTAAATTTAAATTTTGGTTCAACCACCCATCTTGTCCCACAGGTACATCTTCCTGCTATAAAAATTATTTAAACACACCACCAGCCCGCCCATAATTAGGTTCCCCAAATCATACACACCAGAAAAATCAAGGCGTTCCAGAATCCTCTATTTCAATTTATGGGGAAGTGCTGGCTTTTATCTATAAAATTTTGACCATTTGCATTTCATAAGATTTATGACACTACCATTATCAGGTTTTAAATAAAACGACTCATTTCATACAGCGTGCCACAAATCCTACCTTTAATATATACATATTTAAGATTAAAAATTAAAGGCTTATCCAAATGAAGGTCAGTAGAAAATAATTTATTTGGGGTTTTCCTGGATAAATTAAAATCAGATCTGAAAAAGGATGTGCCCTATGTTTTGGATCACCATCTGAAAGATATGCTAGGTGGGCAGATCAGGCTGAATTGCAACTATTCCATGTCAGAAGTATGTTAGTGTTCTATCTGAGATTTTAAAAGTCTCTTGAATAATCTAATAGAAGTACTCCAGAGGTTTTCTTTATGAACTTTCCCACGAAACATTAAAAATGTATTTGTAAGTACAAATGTTATTTTTACACTATTAATAAACTGAGTCTCTTCTGACCTTCTGCTATGGACCAGGCTGTTCTAAGAGAAATAACTTCATCCAGAATCCAATTCATCCTCATTCTGAAGAGACTGAGTTGCTGTCAAGTCCACTACAATTAATTTCCAAGGAAAGCTAACACATTTCATCTATTTAAGAGATCACCAGTAACTTTTTAAAAGAAACCCATCACTCATATCTTAAGCATAGTTAGGTTGAAATAAAAATTAGTTTCAATATTAAGGTAAACAAATTTCTACTTTGATGCATGAGGAAAGAGCCATAAATAATAAGGTGACATACTCCCCAAGGAAAGCAACACACATCTTTTCCCCAACTAAGCGAGGGAAATAAAATTAGTCAATATTAAGGAAAGCAAATATCTACTTGTGCTGGGGAAAGGGGCATAAAAAATAGGTGACTATGTTTTCCCCAAATAAACAAACCGTATTTAACAAAAGCAAATGGGGGGAAAAACTAGGAGGAAAACTTTTGGTTCATCACTGTTCACGTCACAAACAGTGCAATTTCACAATGAAAGGGAAATTCTTCATAACCATTACCTGTGATTTCATCTCATACAGGGTAGCATCATTTGGGGTTAACTGTAGTGCTTCATCCCACTTCTGAATGGCCTCTCGGTATCTATAGTTGTCAAAGTTACATTAGTATTCTATTTTCAGTAAGTCTTTGAGAATATAAGACCAAATTTAAAATTCAGAAAATAAGAAATAACTGTTTACCAAGAAATATCTCTATTCAATAACTGATAATGATGATGTTACAAAAGCATAAAAATTTAAGAGATGAAGGGAAAGGAGAGCAAATGACCAAATATTTTTTTTAAAAAAAAGGACAGCAAAAGCAAAATATAAATTAAAAAAGACTGGAAATTTTCCCTGAAAATTTATTTTCTGAGCTAACAAAGCACCACAGAATTTCTTTTTTCTCCAGTCTCAGTGTCTGCACATGTTGTCACTCATTTCAAATGGATTACAAAGGACTTCTCTCAATAATTTATCATCCAGTTGCAACCCCTGACCCTACTACAGCAATCTAGCTGACAGAGAAGACAATTTAAGACGCTGCCAGGTCATTTTGTAAACATTCTTCAGTATTTAGTTTCTCTGTCTATAAGCTGCATGAGTCCAGGGATCATGTTTCATTTATCACTATCAATATACAGTAAGGTTATAAGATATGGATCATATGAATGAAAACCAGTATGGAGACAGTGATTTCCACCATCATCTTTTCACTGATGTTCTCCCAGTCATGACTCTCTTCTGAGTCAGCATCTCCACCTAGATTCCCTACAGACACCTCAGACTCAATATGCCCCAAACTGATCTTAGCACACTCCATACTAAATCTGCAGAAGTGTATGTATATACATATATCTTATGGCTGATTTACACTGTTGTACAGCAGAAACCAATATTGTAAAACAATTATCCTCCAATTTTATAGATCTGCAGAAATACAGCAGCACTTTCTTTTTTAAATAAAATTAAGGAAAGATTAAGTCCTACACATTATCCAAAGCAGTCATCCTCACAGCATTGTTCCCAAGCAGTTAACTCATGTATACTTTAATATTTCCGGGAGGACAAAGTTCAAATTACCAGAATATTCTATATTCTTCATGAAGACAAGCTGAAACTTTCTATACCTTTCCGTCAATGCTACTCATCCTCTCTTCTAGAGCTAAATAGAAAATATATAATCCACTAGTTTTGATGGTGGATGTTGGGTGATCTAGGGAGGTTTTGGAGGAGAGAAAAATGCACGCATGCACACACACATACACATACACGGGTCCCTGACTCAGATCAATGAGAAATTTCTGGAGTAGGGCCCAAGCATCTGTATTTTTAAAAAGTTCCCTAGGTTATACTAATAAAAACCAGGGTTGTGAACCACTGATAATCTCTCTCTTGGTATATTAAGCCCTATCACATGCTGTCTTCTCCTGAATCACTTCCAGCTACCCTTCATTTCCTCTACGTTTGCTTGCACATAATTTCCTACCTACTACGTGAAGATCCAGGCCAACCATAACAACCAAAAATGTGGGCTGACTTGCACTGATTTAAGCAAGGAGAAGAAAACTAAAGGCAGAATTAGGTAGAAAATACTAAGTTAAATAACATTTAAAAAGTACATTCTCTGTCGTTTTCACCATGCTATAGCATCCCTTTATGGCAATAGCATTTCCAAGGTCTCATGCCAGTATGGCAAATCCTAGACTACATCTGACACACAGCCAACTCCATGCCTAGCAGCCAGGGTGAGGGTGGACAAGGTGGCAGGGAACTTTAGAAAGTCTGCCTTAACTGCCATATGGGCTGTTATCAATGGCTACTATTACTTTGTAGTAGCAGTCTCCATACAAGGAAAAGCTGAAGATTCACCCCACAATGGCTGGCAGTCTTTGTTTCCAGGCAAACCACATCTGAATATGCAGAAATGATGATCAGAACTACTATTAATATCTTCTATACTTATAGGGTCCCCTGCTGAGCTCTGAGAAGATATCTGTTTGAAGACTGTGTTTAACTCTGGGAGAAAGACCACTCGATTTTAGGAACTACTAATGATTTGAAGACAGACCGTTGTTCACCTCATTTTTATGGTGTGCCTCCACAGTGCTCTGTTCCCCTGCCTCTGCCTGCGTATTTTCTCTGTAAGGCACATCACAGCCTTCTTGGACTTAACAACAAACACTGCAAAGCACCTCTGCACTACACTTGGGGGCCGTTTAAAACAGCAAAATCACCAAGAAAAAGCAAAAATGTGGTAAACATAACACGAAAGAGACCACAGAGAGGATGCTTGTTTTCACTGTGAGAGCTAAAACACAAAGGCAGAAGGAGTCTTTTGACTCAGCTGAGAACTCAGCTGGGAAAGCACCTGGAAACTGATTTCGGGCTTACAAACATATTTAAAATGAGTAAGTGAGCTCACAAATACAGACTCCATGAATGAAGACTGTATTTAAGAAGCAATGTTATAGGATTTTGTCAATGTCAAATAAAATGTCACTAAATACAAATGGTAATTACTTTTCACTAAAATTATGGTGGATTTCTATCATATAATTTTATGTGCTCATGTGGAAATACCAAAACAAATGTAAAAGCTATTCCTATACAGCTCTGAGCTTCGTGTGTTTAGTCATGTCTGACTCTTTGCAGCCCCATGGACTACGGCCCTCCAAGCTCCTCTGCCCACAGAATTTTCCAGGCAAGAATACTGGAGTGGGGTGCCATTTCCTTCTCCAGGGGATCTTTCCAACCAGGGATCAAACCCGCATCTCTTGTTGACTCTTGCATTGGCAGGCGGATTCTTTACCATCAGCGCCTCCTGGGAAGTCCCTCCTATACAGACACATTTTAGTAAATCTTATTAAAAACTATATTATCAAGAACATTAAAGTTTTTGCCTTATTTTATATAGTGTTCCTAATTATTTATAATCATCGTTAACCCAAAATGCTTAATGATAGAATAACTTTTCCAGCTTAGTTTATCAGAAGTAGCTTACCACTGTTAAGTATATAATTTTTGAAATTAGAGTTTGCTTCCTTGATTTTGGGAGTGCTTTTACAAAGAAATTATAAAGATGTTAAAAGTAGCTTTAGACAGATTTGACTGAAACTTGTGTGATTTCCAATGCAGGTAGATCAGGTTTCAGGTTTTAGATAATGCTCAATACACTAAATTAAGCCAAAACAAAAAAATTCCATAAATTATTTTGAGTTTTTCTGTCTAGAATTTAGAATAACATTCTG
Source organism: Nanger dama (assembly GCA_917880005.1). NCBI lineage: Eukaryota > Metazoa > Chordata > Mammalia > Artiodactyla > Bovidae > Nanger > Nanger dama. Next base: position 5,747,615 of record CAKJTW010000040.1, read on the forward strand.
AAAGAAACCAAGGAAAAAATAATGTATAGTTCCATATAACAAGCACTCATAGTAAGGAAACCTAACTTCCCAAAACTTCAGGAAGGCTCGGAGAGAAAGGAAAAAAGGAGTAAAAACAATGGAAGAGAAAAGTATACTTCCTAACTGCATATTCTCTCAAGACAGTCATACTGAAGGAGAGGGGATCTGGAACAGGAAGAAGTACTGAGATGATGCTCAGACTACAGTATATTTACACTGTAAAGAGATGCAATATAAATATATTTTAAAAAGAAATATTGAGGGACTTTCCTGGTGGTCCAGTGGTTACGAGTCCACCTGCCAATGCAGGCGACACAGATTTGATCCCTGGTCCAGGAAGATCCGCAAGCCTCAGAGAACTAAGCCCACGCACCCTACTGGGCCTGTGCTCTAAGGCCTCGTGCCCTGAAGCGAGCTGCAGCTCCTGAGCCCACGCACCCTGGAGTCTACCCTCTGCAAGGAGAGAAGCCCCCGCAATGCAAGGCACACCACAACTCAAGAATTGCCTCTACTCACTGCAACCAGAGAAAGACCGCTTGTAGCAACAAAGACCTAGCACAGTCAAAAATAAATAACATAAAGTAAAATTAAGTTAAAAACAAATTTCAAAAATTAAAAAAATATTAGAAACGCTGGGTTGGCCAAAAGTTCCTTTCTTTTTTTCCCATAAAATTTCATGGGAAAACCCAAATGGGTTGGCCAAGCAAATACTAAACTGCTCTGAATTTTAGTCACCATTTATTGAAACTATGTGGATAAGAATTAAGTCATGAAGTCTACTTTCAGTAATAATTTAAACAGTAATAATTTAAAGTATCTACTTACACAGAAGAAGAAACAGGTCTTTAAAAGTTTCTAATTTATTTTAGACAAGAACTAACAATCAATTCACTCTGGATCAATTCACTCTGGAAACAGGAAGGAGCTCTGAAATTATTTGGAGGTGCAAACATACTGAATAAAGATCATTTTCAAAGGCATTAACTTCTAATTACTAAAGGACACTTCTTAGTTATTGTATTGACTGCAGTTGCTCTATTCTACCCTTTGTGACATCAGACAATGAGAATTTTCTGAAAAACTTCTAAAAAGTCATAATTTTAATATAAGATTATTTAAATTCATTTTTTACTTCAGATACAAAAATCACTTAAAATATTTTACTATCTCTATTATTCCATTCATTTAGCTTACACATACATGTCACAAAATAAGATTCACTGGCAATTAACTTCAGTACAATTTGGATCCAATAAAAACATTCACAAATAAATGGGCTGGACTATAGCAAGTTTCTATACTTAAATGATGGAGAAGGCAATGACAACCCACTCCAGTACTCTTGCCTGGAAACTCCATGGGCGGAGGAGCCTGGTAGGCTGCAGTCCATGGGGTCGCTAAGAGTCGGACACGATTGAGCGACTTCACTTTCACTTTCATGCATTGGAGAAGGAAACAGCAACCCACTCCAGTGTTCTTGCCTGGAGAATCCCAGGGACGGGGGAGCCTGGTGGGTTGCCTTCTCTGGAGTTGCACAGAGTTGGACACGACTGAAGCGACTTAGTGGCAGCAGCATACTTAAATGAGAAATATGATAAGATAATAATAAAGGCAAAACAATAAACAGTAACTCTCTTCACCTGGATGAACTCAATCACTTGTCTTCTTGCTTTCTTGGAGAGGCCTTATGCTGAATACCGGCTCACGGTGTCTTTGTAAAACTATTTGAGGGGTGCTTCCTTGATGGCTCAGTAGTAAAGAATCCGCCTACCAAAGCAGGAGACAAGAATTTGATCCCTGATTAAGATCCCACATGCCTTGGAGCATTTAAGCCTGTGCGTCACAGCTATCAAGGCTGTTCTCTGAAGCTGCCTGTGATCCGCAACAAGAGAAGCCACCTCAATGAGAAGTCCATGCACAGCAACTAGAGTAGCCTCTGCTTGATGCAACCAGAGAAAAGCTCATCCAGCCAAAAATAAGTAAAAAAATAACTTAAAAACCCCAAAAAACTATTTGAAACTTTACATTTATTTCCAGTTATTTAAACTAAAAGCTCTGTGTAGACAGTGTAATAGGTATTTTGCTCACCAAAGTATATGCAGCTGTAGCAGCTAACACAGGATGAACTGGAACTCTATAGAAGGTGCCTAACCAGATTAATATCAGCCACTGCCTAATTCAAAACTGTAAATGGCATAATTAGAAACGTAGTCTTAAGAATCCTAATGACCAAAAACAAAAAAAAAAGAGTCCTAATGAATTTCAGTGCCATGTCTGACTCTTTGCAACCTCGTGGACTGTGGCCTGCCAAGTTCCTCTTTCCATGGAATTCTTCAGGCAAGAATACTGGAGTGGGTAGACATTCCCTTCTCCAGGGGGTGGATATTCCTGATCCAAGGACCAAATCCAGGTCTCCTGCATTGCAGGCAGATTCTTTATCATCTAAGCCACCAGGGAAGCCTGTATTTGGAGAATCTAGCAATGAAAATAAATTTTTAGGCTAAGGAAAATACATTACTTGGAAAATTAATCCCAGTGATCAGTGAAGAATTTTCAGTTCATAAGATAAATGTTAAAATCCTAAATAAAGGATTAGCAATTAAATCCAGCAACTTAGTAAGGTGCAAAATCCACATGACCATGTAGGATACACCTCAGAAAACCACTGCAAAAGGTTTCATGAGATGATGGAGGAAAAGATTACATGACACTCAACAATGCTTACTATAATTTAACATCCATTTTTTATTATTTATAGCTATTATCTGTATGATTTTTAACAAAGAATATATACATCATTGAAGAAATTTAGTTCCTTGGTGCTGCTGCTGCTAAGTCGCTTCAGTCGTGTCCGACTCTATGCGACCCCATAGACGGCAGCCCACCAGGCTCCTCTGTCCCTGGGGTTCTCCAGGCAAAACCAGAGTGGGCTGCCATTTCCTTCTCCTTTGCATGCATGCATGCTAAGTCACTTCAGTCGTGTCCGACTCTGTGCGACCCTATGGACAGCGGCCCACCAGGCTCCTCTGTCCACAGGATTCTCTAGGCAAGAATACTGGAGTCAGTTGCCATTTCTTTCTCCTCCTTGGTATTATTATACACTAAATATTTATCATATTGACATTATCTCTAAAAGCATTAACTACATCACCCCCAAAAGTGGCATATTATGAGTGATTATAAGCTTTTCTCTAACATTTCCAAATGTTATTATAGACACAAAATGAAAAACTTTGGAAGTATGCTACATTCTATCATCTTTCTCTTGAAAGTTAAATTATTCCTTCTTAATAATTCTTATACTCATAATTTTCTAATTTATAGTATAGTAGTAAATTCCATAGGGTTTAACAGTAGCAAGTTGATCTCTCCCAGTCTTAGCCTATCTGTCCAATCTCTTTTCTCCTACACGCCAGCACACCTCTGCTTCCCTGAGCTGCGTCTTTTTTTTTTTACTTTTTGGCCATGCCATGTGGCATCTTCCCAGACCAGGGATCAAACCCGCACCCCCTGCAGTGGAAGTCCAAAGTCTTAACCACTGGACCACCAGAGAAGTCCCTCAGCTGCATCTCTGCCTCGTCTCTACCCACGCATCTACCCTTAGTGTACAAATGTGCACGCTGAGGTTCCCATTCCTCCCCCTCCTCACCTAGTCAAAGGCTCTCTGTCCTCTGAGACCAAGTAAAAATCCTCTTTTCTCATGAAGACCATGAGTACCATTTAATTGACCACAAAGTCACACTTCTAAGTACTTTATGTTTTACCAAACACTTTCCATACAATTACTTAACACAGTTATTTTCATAGAAAGCTAATTCACTTAGTGCTCACCAAGTTCTACAGGACTGGCATTATTTGTTCTCATTTCACTGAGACCTTTGACCAGAGAGTAGTTACAGAAGTAGTCCAGAGACACATGAGAAAGCAGGACTTGAGGTGAGCTCTTAGAACTACATGACCAATGCTTTCTCCAATGACCCCAATGCTGCTTTCATTTAATCTTTCTCTAATTCTTCCATGTATTTTTATCTTCTCTTTACTAATGAATTCAAGGACCAAAGGATGGGTTTCCTTATATTCTCTACAACACCTAGAACATGGCTGGACACAGAAAAAGTGCTAGTATCACTGATTCTGCCTAACTAATTTGTCCTTTCCTTCTCCAAGAGAAGTCTTGGAAAGCAGCAGAGAGAAGAATGGAAGATAGCAAGAAGGAACAGGAGCTAGCATGTTTCCAAAACATTTAAAAAAAAAAAAAGGAAAGAAGTAAAAAAAAAAATTCTACCCTAAGACAAAAGTAGCAAACACCTTAATTCTTATTTTGTTTCATCTCACCATTCCAGGTACAGAAATGACAAGAAATTCCCAAGACCAGGTGAATGGAAATATCAGGAGAAAGAATCAAGAGATTAGAAGTAGGGGTATCTTAAGACTCTGGGATATCTGAGGTTTCAAGAGCCGTTGCAGCTTTGGGGAAGGGTCTGGAGGCCAAGGTCAGCGTAGTAACAGTCCACACAGTGAATATTCCAGGCTCTGTGAGCCATAGTCTCTGACAACTACTCAGGCTGCTGCAGCACAAAATCAGTCACAGGCAATACACAAAGAAAAGTACCTGCTTGTGTCCCAATAAAACTTTATTTATAAAAGCAGACTTTGGTGTGGCAACCCCCTACTCTAGTTGGCCCGTGCATGCCAAGTCATTTCAGTCATGTCCAACTCTTTGCAACGCTATGGACTGCAGCCTGACAGGCTCCTCTGTCCATTGGATTCTCTCGGCAAGAATACTGGAGAGGGTTGCCATGTCTTCTTTCCAGGGGTCTTCCCTCCAGGGGATCTTCCCAACCCAGGGGAAAAAACCCGTGTCTCTTATGTTTCCTGCACTGGCAAGTGGGTTCTTTACCACAAGCGCCACCTGGAAAGCCCCAACTTGATCCAACCACTGTTAAACTTTGTCACATGTCCTTTTTACTTTCAGTCCTATTTTCTTCCTAACTCAAGCAAGGGCAGTTATCACCCCATGGAGGGCATTTATGGAGGACTTTTGGTTGTCACTAAGGAGGCAATCCACTCCAGTGTTCTTGCCTAGAGAATCCCAGGGACAGCAGAGCCTGGTGGGCTGCCATCTCTGGGGTCGCACAGCGTCAGACACGACTGAAGCAACTTAGCAGCAGCAGCAGCCGCAGCAGCAAGGAGACACTAGGGGCAAGAGGATCAAGGATTAGAAGCCTGCAAAGCAAAGGGCAATCATGCACAAGAGACTGTCTTGCCCAAAATGCCAAGAGCATTATTCCTAAAAAGTCAGGATGGCTCTTCCCATCCACCACTGCAAAGATGCTTATGCACTAAAGTTTAAGTCATCCCAAAGTACAAAATAAACCAAGAAGTTTACGATGACATTGATCATCACTAGTTCTGTTTTCTCCTTTCATTAAGGCAGGCATGCAAACATGCCCATGCATACAAAAACACACACATGCAAACACAGGCACACAGATTTGAGGCAGAAAGAAAAATGTCCTCTTCTCCAGCTGTACTGCTTTGATTTCGAGAACAGCCACTACTGTTAGCTTCCCTGGTGGCTCAGATGGTAAAGCGTCTGCCTGCAATGTGGGAGACCGGGTTCGATCCCTGGGCTGGGAAGATCTCCTGGAGAAGGAAATGGCAACCCACTCCAGTATTCTTGCCTGGAGAATCCCACGGATGGAGGAGCATGGTAGGCTACAGTCCATGGGGTTGCAAAGAGTCAGACACAACTGAGTGACTTCACTTCTTCACTACTGTTATCAGAGGCACTGCCAAATGAAATGTGCACTGTTGCTAAAGGCATACATAGGTTTAAAGGAACAACTGAGCTGCTTTCCACTGGCTAGAGAGCGCCAAGAATCAGTGGGCATTTACTTCACTACCATCAGCTTGTCGAAATCCCTCCCCTCCCTCATTTCTCATTTCTCCCTTTGCTTTTTCTCATTTCTCCCCTTCCTCTTCTCCTGGCCTATGAATAAAAGGTGGTACCATCAAGCTTTTCCATTTTTGGATCACAGGAAACTTGACACCTAATAAATCAATGGTCACTCATAAGCTCTACAGCATATCTCTTAATTCAACTTTGGTTTGGAACAGATTGAACAGACATGGCCCTACTGCAGCTGCTGGATAGGAAGCATTAAAAGATAAAAACTTGGTTTACAGTCACTGTGGTTAATAAGTGTCCAAAGTCTGATTCAGCCAGTTTAAAGACAACCTTAACAGAATGCCACTGAACTAGCACAAAGAAGGAAGCAGAGAGAATCGTTCCAGGGACTGCCCAAGGGCTGGGTAAGATAATACCTGACACTGTGGTACAGGAACAGCTGGTGACCAAGCCAGGAAATCAGCACACTCATTACCAGACAGAATGTCACAGGGTTTAGCTACTTTGCTCCCAATTAGATGTGTAATTTGCTATAGCATCAAGTTTAATGAGCTATATAGTTACCAGCATATTCATTTCATAAGCATTTATTAAACACCAGAGCTGAAAACTACTGGGCCAGGTAGTATTCCAGGTACTGAGGATGCAGCATTCAACAAAATATAAAAGGACCTACCATTCTTCTCGAGTTTACATTCTAGAATGTATGTGTGTGGGAAGACGGCACAAAAAGACAAGTATAAATTAAAACATGGTTAAGTACCATGATGACAGACACACAGAGGGCTATGACAGGGGTGAGGAAAAGTCTCTCTGGGAAGGCATCTGAGCTGAGAGCTGAGTGACAGAAAGCGGCCAGCCAATGGAAAATCTGGAGGAGTTCATTCCAGACAAAGGAAAAGGCCAAGCGAGGCTTAAACACCCTGTTTTATTTTTGAGGCAAGAAAAGAAAACCAGCATGGCTATAGGACGAGGAGGAGGAAGGAAGGGAACTGACAGGTAAGAGAGGTTCTCTGAAGCCATGATTATGAAACTAGTAGGCCATGGTTATGAGTGCAGATTTTCTTGTATGAGTGATGGGGAATCCACACAGTTTCCAAGCAATACAGTCATGAATTGCTTTGCATTTTGAAAACATCAGTTGGGCCCAGTGGAGGAAAATGAACTATAAGAGGGAAAGAATGAGGACAGGGAGGCCTGTTAGGAGACTACCAGAGTAATCTAGGTAAGATGACAATAAATTAGACTAGGATGACAGAAATGAAGACAGAAGTGGGGAGAAAAGTGATCCAAATACGTGAAAACATGAAATCATCTCAACGTGGACTGGATAAGAGGAGTGAAAAAAAGAAAGGAATCCAGGATGATATGTTAGCCTGATGATATGAAGCCTAAGCTTAAGGCTAACTCTTTGTGGCAAACAGGATCCAAGGAAAGAGTGAGGAAAGAAGAGAAAAGTGAGGCAGTTTGGGAGAATAAACACAAGGCATATGTTAAGCTGACAACAGCTTCAAAAACAAACACAGATGATTGTTAACTTTGGAGAACTTCTTCAGACACAGTGTGAAACCACTTTGTACTGGAAACAGTCCAGTGCGGAATGGAGGAAAAAGAATTTATTTACAGTCTCCCTTCCACATCCTGCCACCCATTGATCAAATTGGCTTTAACCCTTTCATACTTCTGGGTATGTGACCCAGTCCCTCTAAAGTACCCATAAGACCCAACCTAACCAGCATCAAGGTGTGATGGTCTTTTCATTATCAGCACCACATGTGGCAGCTCTCTCGTCTGTGCTGACAGCAGCATCTGTCAGGACCTTATGGTAATAAGTAGAGTTGTAATAACCTATTATGAAAAATAATCTGAAATATATATATATAACTGAATCACTTTGCTGTACACCTAAAACTGACACAAAACTGTAAATCAACTACACATCAATTTTTTTAAAACTATCAAAAAAAAAAAAAGAGAATATTGTAAGCTTTCTCAAGGGCAGGGATCTGAGGGTGAGCCGGGCTGATGAGTTCTGGAATGGCACATCAACCAGCAGAGACAACTTCACGCTTCCAGTTTGTTTGTTGTAGCAGTCATGTCCAACTGTGTGACCCCATGGATGACAGCCCATCAGACTCCTTTGTCCATAGAATTTTTCAGGCGAGAATACTGGCGAGGGTTTTCATTTCCTTCTCCATGGGACGTTCCCCACCCAGGGATCGAACCCACATCTCCTACATTGCAGGTGAGTTTTTACTGTCAAAAATTGTGAATCACTATATTGTATACCTATAACTTATATAACATTATACATCAACTACAGTTCAATTTTTAAAAGGGTAAAAACAGAGAGAAGAACAGATGATATCAAAACAAAACAAGGGGAGACTACCCTAGTAGTCTAGTGGCTAAGACTTCATGCTCCCAATGCAGGGCACCTGGATTCAAACCCTAGTCAGGGAACTAAGATCCCATATGCCATAACTCAAGACCTGGCGAAGCCAAAATTCATTAAATAGATTAAAAAAAAAAAAAACTTTTTAAAAAATGAGGGTGGTTTTAGGAACAAGATTCCTGATAAGGCAAAAAGGGATGAGATGGGCCTTTGATAAAAGCAGGGGCACTTCATTACAACACAGTAAAAGTAAGTGGCTTGGATGTAGACACACTCAGACTAGAAGACGTGGGGTGAGAAAATAAAAGGCATTCTACACTGACTGCATTTATTTTCTTCCACAGAATAAGAGGCAAGATCACTGTCATTAAACGGAGTCAGACTGGCACTCAAGAGAATGCGTTTCACACAGCCAGGTCACCCTCAAGTTCACTTTGGTAGTACGCTTTTTAGACAAGGGACAAAATTCATGGGCAAATTATAAAATATTCCAGCTTTCCAAACATACACACTAATACAAGGAAAAAATGAGACCACTTAGCTACACAATTAAATATCACCATCTAGTGGCTGAAACCTTAAAAGCCAGTGTATAAAAGTTTGAACCCATACTGTGATTCTTAAAAAGGTATACATATCCTGTGCATGCGTGTTTCCTGTGCAAGTGTGTGTGTGCTAAGTCATGCCCGACTTTTGTAGTCCACCAGGCTCCTCTGTCCATGGAGTTTTCCAGGCCAGAATACTGGAGTGGTAAAAAAAAAAAAAGAATACTGGAGTGCGTTGCCATTTCCTCCTCCAGGGGATCTTCCTGACCCAAGGATTGAATCCACATCTCCTGCATTGCAGGCAGATTCTTTATTGCTGAACCACCCTGGAAGTCTATGTTATGTCCTGGTTAATATTAATTCGAGAAAAAGACGCTTAAACAAAATAATTGTTAAAAAAAAATTTAATACTTCATGAAATGTATCAATCACATATAAAATCTTACACTATCTAAAGTATATTCACTATTGAGTACTAGGTGCTATGTGGCATGCTAAGTGTTTACACATGGACTTGCTCTTTAATCCCCCAATAGTTTATGAGATAAATGTCACCTTCATTTTACATATAAGGAAACTGTAAATTGACACTTAAAAGATTAAGGATCTGCCCAAAATTTTTACAGTAAAAGTGATAAAGCTAGAATCTGAATGGAATTAAAATCACTTCAAAATCCACACTCATAACCACTAGACTTACTGTACTGTCTCTGTGAGGCACCAGGGGCTTCCCAGGTGGCAGAGCGGTAAGGAATCTGCCTGCCAGCGCAGGAGATGCAAGAGACGCAGGTTCAATTCCTGAGCTGGGAAGATCCCCTGGAGTAGGAAATGGCAACCCACTCCAGTATTCTTGTCTGGAAAACTCCATAGACAGAGGGGTCGCAAAGAGTCGGGCCCGACTGAGGGACTGAGCATACACAAGCATGAGGCACTAACATTATTTAGGGCTTTAGTAGACAAGCAAACCAGTTTTCGTTAGAAGGAATCCTGAAGACTACAAGGTAGAACTTCAACATTTAAAAGCTGTGCTGTTGCAAACCACATTTTCCTAAGAGGAGTTAATAGTTTGTTACTAATGAAGTAAACTGGACAGGGTAGAGTCTGAGATGCTCAACAACTGTCCCTCCTTTGGAGGAAGAACGATATTAACACTTGGATCATACATATTCAATGTACTCAGACAATTCTCTAAGTGCTAAATAAAACTAAATGAGAAAACCTGCAGGGGAAAAAAATCTCAAGGAGGCAAAACAACGTATCCCAGGAAACTGAAGGAGATCCCTCCTTTCCATCAACCCTCCCTCCTTCCTTCTCTAGTAATGCCTCCAGAGGCACCCCTACTTCTCTTCACTCGTAGGATTATTTCTCATTCCAAGTTCAAAGCTGTTCCATATTTTGTTACTTAATTCTTACCATCATAGTTTTTGGGGGAAGGAATTAGACTCAGAAAAAGAACAATAATTCTCAAGGGTCATATTCTCAGGCAGGAGGAAGACAGGAAAATTCTATTCCCAAAGGTCCTCTGTGGTTGGAATACGAAATAAAATATGTTCTCAGAATGGTGTTCCAATCTGGAGTTTAAAAATATATATTTCTATAGGTACAATGTAACATATGGTAGTTAATCCACAAAAACCTATTTAGCCACAATGTAACATAACACAGCAGCCTTACAAATATTCAGTAAATATCTACTGACTGGCCTTGTAAATGACACAAATTGTTCCAAGAGTTAGAGTACAAAAGTCTGTTTAGACCAAGTCCCTACATTCCTGGTGCTTACATTTCTATAGTAGGCAAAGAAATATAAAGCACTAAATAAGTGAAAAATGTAACTTCAAAACGGGAGAAATACTAGAAGAAAATTTAAAAAGCTGATGTGATTGTGGTTTTTCTTTCTTTGTTTAAGTCATAAAATTACTTCTCACCATTGTTAACAAAATACAATGAAAAGGGTCTTATTGTTGTATAGGAAGAGATCACAACCTAATTTTTTTCTCTTCAGGAGTGTTTACTGCAAACTTTTTGTATTTCTCTGCTCCAGCAATTCCAACTTGGTAGAATTTTCCTGCTGCTGCTAAGTCACTTCAGTCGTGTCCGACTCTGTGCAACCCCAGAGATGGCAGCCCACCAGGCTCCCCAGTCCCTGGGATTCTCCAGGCAAGAACACTGGAGTGGGTTGCCATTTCCTTCTCCGATGCATGAAAGTGAAAAGGCAAAGTGAAGTTGCTCAGTCGTGTCTGACTCTTAGCGACCCCATGGACTGCAGCCCACCAGGCTCCTCTGTCCATGGGATCTTCCTGGAGTGGGGTGCCATTGCCTTCTCTGAGAATTTTCCTAAACAGTTAAAACAATTTCATGACTCTTTCTACTTCCATGTTCTGTTCCCACTTTCTTGAAATACTTCCCACCACTATTGGTTTGGCAAATACTACTCCTTCTTTGAAACCCAACTGACGATTACTGAATTTATCTGTCAGAACTTCCTTGATATACACAGGTAGAACTGGCTCTGATTTCCTGTGATTCTAAAATATTTTGTAAGGACCTTTCTTACTGCACACACTACTCTAATTATTTGTATTCTTGTGCAGAAGGCAATGGCACCCCACTCCAGTACTCTTGCCTGGAAAATCCCATGGATGGAGGAGCCTGGTGGGCTGCAGTCCACGGGGTCACTAAGAGTCAGACACGACTGAGTGACTTCACTTTCCCTTTTCACTTTCATGCATCGGAGAAGGAAATGGCAACCCACTCCAGTGTTCTTGCCTGGAGAATCCCAGGGATGGGGGAACCTGGTGGGCTGTCCTCTATGGGGTTGCACAGAGTCGGACACGACTCAAGTGACTTAGCAGCAGCAACAGCGCCATCTTATCAAAAGCTGAGCTCCTTAAAAGTTTATTAATATATCTTACCTCTCTTTGAATGTTTTTTAAAAGAAAGATGAATGGATGAATGGCTATTTGATGTTAGATTTTAATGATGACGTTACACATTTCTTAAAACTTAACACATTTTAAAGAAATTGGTACATCAATAAATGTCTAACACGTCCTACACCTTGGTACATCAATAAGTCTTACAGCACTTGAAATAACTGCCATCCTAACAACTAATTCACTTTCTGATCTCTCACCATTGTAGAGATCAATTTAATGATTTTCTCTGAAACACAGATTTAGAAATATAAGCCATGAGTAAAGAAGTTTTTAAACTTTTGTAAGGTTTATTTGATTAGCATTCCTTTAACCTAATCACAAAATAGACATTTAAAATTCTTTTTTAAAAAAAAGCTGATGTGATGGAAAACAAGGAAGTACAGGGTGCTGTGTAGTCAGGGAGTGGTTTGCTGAGAAGAGGACTTATGAGCAGAGATCTGAAGGACAAGATGATAAACATCAGAATACAGGAACTAACAGGTTTTCAGATAAGTCATAAGACAAAGCTGCATCAAGAACTGTCTTCAAAAACACAAGGAAGGACATTGTGGCTTAAAATGTACCGAAAATGATAGTGGTTTAAGAAGTTGATAGGAAAACAAGGATTGAGTTCCACTCTTTTAATTTAACTTTATTATTCTTCCTTATATTATTTACTACTCTTCATATTACTTTCAATCATGTTGAATATTCTCTTAGATATTTTTATTTCTATTTATTTTTGGCTTAGAGCAGCCAGATGCCTCATAGAACTATAGATTCCTTTAATTCTGTTTAGTGATCCTTCAAAGCTGTGTATACAGTAATGCAAAAATAAATGCTAAAGAGCTAAAATAATTATCTCACAGTGTTCTCCATTCAAACTAAAGCATCCTATCAAGCTCATTTCAGTGAAATGAATCAATATTTTGAAAGAAAAAAAAACTATTTGTTTATCCACAAAGTTGATATCTCTCATCTACCACAGGAAATTCAGAGGGGATCCCATGGCAGTAACTGAATAGCTCTTCCCTTCTACACACTAGTGTGGTCTAGAGAAAAAGATAAAAACAACAAAATTAATGAACTTTTAACAGGCATTTAGAGGAATTTCTAAAGAGGTTTTATAGATGTTCTCAAAATGATTTCATAAATGTGGAAAATTTATAGTTGATTTTCTTCTAAGATAGAATAGCCAATCTTGTGAAGTCCTATAAGAGAAAAATCTTTGTGCCTAAACACTACAAATGAAAATTCACAATCTAACATTAGGACACGAAGCTGTTAGTTGTCGTTGACTGTCTTCCCTTCACTTCCAATTTGAGGTGCTAATATTTTACTGTTTAAGCATTACTTTATGTTTTACATTAAAATTCAATAAGATTACTCCCAGAATCAAAATAATATTCCTAGAAACAAAAAGGCTGGTTCCTCAACTTTGACTCAATTAAGACAAAAATGATAAACAAGCAATCTTTTATAATCATCCTTACCAATAGTGGGAAAAAAAGAAGAAAAAGAACTAAGAAAAGAATTTTTTAAAAGTGCTTCTTGTTAGCACTACTACTTTTTTATTTTATTTTTACTTTATTCTACTTTACAATACTGTATTGGTTTTGCCATACATTGACATGAATCAGCCACAAGTGTACACGAGCTCCCAATCCTGAAACCCTCTCCCACCTCTCACCCCGTATCATCTCTCTGGATCATCCCTGTGCACCAGCCCCAGGCATCCTGTATCCTGTATCTAACATAAACTGGCGCTTCGTTTCTTACATGATAGTATACATGCTTCAACACCATTCTCCCAAATCATCCCACCCTCTCCCTCTCCCTCAGAGGCCAAAAGTCCGTTCTATACATCTGTGTCTCTTGTTCTCTCACATACAGGGTTATCATTACCATCTTTCTAAATTCCATACATATGTGTCAGTATACTGTATTGGTGTTTTGCTTCCTGGCTTACTTCACTCTGTATAATCAGCTCCAGTTTCATCCATCTCATTAGAACTGATTCAAATATATTCTTTTAATGGCTAATACTCCATTGTGTATATGTACCACAGCTTTCTTATCCATTCATCCGCTGATGGACATCTAGGTTGTTTCCACGTCCTGGCTATTATAAACAATGCTGCAATGAACACTGGGGTACCTGTGTCTCTTTCAATTCTGGTTTCCTTGAGCACTACTACTTTTAATGTCTCAAATGCTTCAGCACCACAAAGGATATATCAGTCAATGCCACACAGGCCTGACTATAGATCTCTGGATGATCTGAAGAGCGTTCCATCCTACCAAAGACCAAAGCCATCCTCTAAAAGGAAACTCTAAAAACATACCTTTTATTTTCAGCCAAAGTGGCTCCTTCATCCTTCAGCTGTTTGCTTTTCTCGGCACAGCCTTCAAGGAGACTTTCTTTCCTCCGTTTAACAGCATGAAGCCAGTTGCCTTCATCTTTCCCAACTGCATCCTTCTCATCAGCAGCTTCAGCTTCAAACTGCTGGGATGTGACCTTTGAGACCTTCTCACCGATCTTCCTTTTCCATCCAAAGGAAGCCATTCTGGAAAAATTACAGAGAGAGAGCTTTAGATTTCATACTTGGCCCTTTATAGAAGTATTCCAACAAACAGGTAAAGAAAGGATAAAAGGATAAGGCTGTCACCATTTTTGGCCCCTAATTAAAACAGTGGATCTAGGCAATAATCATCTATGGCTGCTAACATCCTAAAGTGAAAGTGAAAGTGTTAGTCACTCATCATGTCTGACTCTGCGACCCCATGGGCTATAGCCTGCCAGGGTCCTCTGTCCATGGGATTCTCCAGGCACGAATACTGGGGTGGGTTGCCATTTCCTTCTCCAGGGGATCTTCCCGACTCAGAGACTGAACCCGGGTCTCCTGCATTGCAGGCAGATGTTTCACTTCCTTGAGCCACCAGGGAAGCCCAATACAGTAAAGAAAGACAAGTTCACAATATGTATCTCCTGCTGGAAGTGACACAGCAGCCATGCAGTATTCCTGCCAAAATTAACACTACTTCACCGCATATCTCTACCAGTTTATAAGAAATAAGGGCTACAGAGGACTATGCTAAATAACATGGCTGAGACAAGACAGCAAGAAACAGAAACTAAGGAAAAATAAAACTGGTTTCTTCAAGAAAAAAGGAAACGCTGGGAGGTATCCCCTAGATTAAGAGAGACTTAAGAAACAAACCAAACACAGCGTGTGGATCTTGTTTAGCTACAGAATCAAACAAGCCAACAGGGAGGAAAAATTTATGAAATAATAGGGGGATCAGAACAATGCCTTCATATTTGATGATATTAAGAAATTCCTGCTTTTTCAGGTATAATAGTATTATGTTGACAAAAAGTATGCTCATCTTTTGGGAATACATATTAAAATATTTTACATGAAATTACACAGTATCTAGGAATTGTTTCAAAGTAATCAGCAGGAATGATGAGTGTGATATACGATACACAGATTAAAAGATTGCTATGAGTTGATAAGTGATCAAGTTAGGTGACGAGTACATGGAGTCTTTGCACTTTCTTCTCTCTTTGCATATATGTTTGAAATTTTCCATCATAAAAGTTTTTGAAAGATTCAAAATTGGTAAATGATTTAATTCACAGAACTATACGGTTAATCAGAATGACAACAAATGTTAAACTGCCTTGTAAATCTCCAATGATACAAAATGTAAGGGCTGAGTGAGCAAGCATAATTGATGGAACAAAGTTAAAGAAAACCCTGGAAGAATTCAACAAGCATTTATTTCGAGAAGGGATTTACTGAGGGATCAAGAAGTCTTGCTAGTTACATGGATAGGTTTATAGAAAACCTTTGGAATTGCAAATGAATTTTTATGTTTGTATGCACCCTGCACAAGAGTCTCTATGCTTTCATTCCATTCTTAAAGGAGCCTACAACCCCAAAGAAGGTTATCAACTGACTGATAACTATTGGGATAAGGAAAAGCAATGGACCAGAAGTCTACACACAACTATCAAAGAATGGGCATTGTGGGAGTAGCCGAGGGAAAGAAATGAAATAAGAAGTTCCAGCAGATACCAAGCTCTTCATCACCAACGCACACTGAAATAAAGTATAAGTAACCGCTAGGATGAAAGAGACCAAAAGAAAGTGTGGGTGGCTATGAGGTCACTAACATGGAAAGGCCCAAGGCAATGGCAGATTTTGGAGAGGTAAGAAAACTGTGGGTCATGTGCCTAAGTTCTTAATGACGTGTCAATAAACTACAGCAATCAAGAAATGTACTGGGTGGGACTTCCTGGGGGTCCAGTGGTTGGGACTGCATGCTTCCACCGCAGGGGGCATGGGATCCATCCCTAGCTGGGGAACTAGTATCTCACCTGCTGAGAAGGGGGCCAAAAAAAAAAAACACCAACCCCAAAGCAAACCAAAAAGAATGGATAGGCTGATATGCTTTCCACAGGAGCAGAGATTTTTAGAAAAGCCTGCAGGAGTAATGGATTATAAACTATACTAGGGAATGAGGACAAAGCCAAATCCTCTTCCCAGACCCGTGATAACAGGGGAGAATGAGTTTCCTATGTTTGAAGATTACTGCAAGTAACATAGGGAAAGAACAAGAACGAGCCTGAAAATGTAAGTGTGTTTACTATGGAACGTTAAGTCCAGAAGTACACAAAGAGAACATGGATCGTTAGAAAGCTCTCACAAGATATTAGAATAAGTCATGTTAAGAAGTCTTGCATTTACCACTGTCCCTAAAGGTGACAAGAATGAGGATGATTAAGTTTTCTTGCTTCAAGTTTCCAAATCGGCAATGTGAGAGACGAAACAGGGTGTGTTAGCCATTCAGTCGTGTCCGACTCTTGGCAACCCCATAGACTGCAGCCCGCCAGGCTCCTCTGTCCATGGGGATTCTCCAGGCAAAACACTGGAGTGGGTTGCCATTCCCTTCGCCAGGGGATCTTCCTGACCCTGGGATCGAACCCTGGTCTCCTGCATTGCAAGCGGATTCTTTACCACTGAGCCACCAGGAAAGCTAACATAGTGTGGGAACCAGAATAACAAACATTTTTACCCTGCCACAAGCTAGAGAATGCTTCTCTTCACCGCGTCGGAAAGTGAAGCAACGAAGGCGAGCAAATTGAAGAACAAGGAAGCAAAACAGCATCCTTCTACGTACATGGGTGTATTCGGAGGTGAGGGATTCCGCAAGAAACGATTTACCCGAAACACGTTACCGCAAGAGAGAAACCAGTACTAGCGACTTCCCCTCATTTTGCACACACACACACACACACACACACACACACACACACACACACACACAAACTGCGAAGTTCACAAGGGCTGCCCAGGACGTCACCCGCGAGTTGAGAGTCCCGCCCCAGACACGGGGCCCATCCCCGGGGTGCAAAGTCAGCCACCTTCCGCTCCTGCCCGGGGCGCGAGCACCAGGGAGGGCCTGAACCCCAAAACTGCTGGTCCCTAGAGACCAACCTTAGCGTCCCGGCTCTGCCACACCCGCGGTGGGCCTCAACTCCGACTTCTGGAAGCTCCTTACTCCCGTCACCCCAAGACCCACCAGCCTCGTTTTCCCCCAACTTCCGCCGACTTCCACCGCTGACCCGTAGCCTGTGTTACCCGAAGACCACTCCCCGGCTCCCCTGTTTACATTCCGCTTGCCCTTTACCCACCGGAAACGGAAACTATCGTGCCCCACCTCCTTCCCGCGTGCCGTAGGTGCCGGGTCTTCCAAGATAGGGGGTTGGTCGACCTAGGGCGTCCGAACCTCCCGGAGCAGCGAGCTGGGAAGAGGCGACTCTGCCTTTCACCCGCAATCCTTTCCCTGGGACTACAAGTCCCAGAAGTCACTGTGGCGGCCCCCACCCCATTATTACCTTCCGAGGCTGGTAGTCCAGGCCGCTCGGACCAGGCGCGCCCTCTAGCGGCAGGCGAGAGCATCGGCGCGCTGGTGCCCACAGCTCGGGAGCGAGGGAAACTACGTCTGCGCCGGCTGAGTGCGCGTGAGAGGACGTCGCTGGTGGTATCGCGAGGCCAGTCCAGCCTGCAGGTAGAGGGCGGAAAACGACGTTGGGGGAAATCGAGAGCATTGACACGCGGCCCTCCCTGAAGGGATTTACAACCTAGTTGGGGTCAGCCAGGTGCTGAGGACAGAGGCAAACCCAACTATAAAAGTATATGAGGGTGGGGAGAGGACCAGGGAGGGCCGTAGCTCAACTGGAGGGGAGGGGTCGGCAGGGGAGGCCTGCCGAGGGGGCCGAAAAGCTGGATGCAGCGTCTCTAAAGAAGAAAGAACTATGACCCGAAAGTAGCTGTTTTGCAAAATAAACTGGAAACGTGTAACACAGGGAAGTGTGTAGGAAGTTGAAAAATTGAGATTGTTCTCAGTGTCGTCGTGGTTTCTCAACCTCAAGGATGTAACGTTTCCAACTGGATCATTTGAGGCGGCGGGAGCGTGGGGGTGGGGGTGACTCTGCCGTGCGCAGCAGGGTGTTCAGCAGTATCCCTGGGCACTAGATGCCATTCGGAGAAGGCAATGACACCCCACTCCAGTACTCCTGCCTGGAAAATCCCATGGGTGGAGGATCTTGGTGGGCTGCAGTCCATGGGGTCGCTAAGAGTCGGACACGACTGCGTGGCTTCACTTTCACTTTTCACTTTCGTGCATTGGAGAAGGAAATGGCAGCCCACTCCAGTGTTCTTGCCTGGAGAATCCCAGGGACGGGGGAGCCTGGTGAGCTGCCCATGAGGCAGGTGAGCTGCCAACCTCTGTCCATGAGGTTGCACAGAGTAGGACACGACTGAAGCGACTTAGCAGCAGCAGCAGATGCCATTAGCATCCACTACCACCCCACCAGTGGTGACAACCAAAAATGTCTCCAGAAGTTGCCTAAAGTCCCTGGAAGAAAGATGGGTCCCCCTCCCCAATCCGCTGCCTCATTGAGAACCACTGATGGGAAACAATGATTCTCCAAAGATGAGCCTCAGACCCCTGAGGGTCCTCAAGATCCTTTCAGAGTCAGAAGTATTTGGGGGACTTCTCTATGGGTTAGAATACGCCTTGAAAATCCGTCATGCCACAGAGCAACTAAACCCGCACACCACAGAGTCTGTGCGCTGCAACCACTGAAGCCTGCCTGCTCTGGAGTGCGAGCGTGACGATGACAGATACCGCGTGAGGAAATGAAGATCTCCCCTGCTGCAGCAGAGACCCAATGCAGCCAAATAAGCAAATTTAAAACAAAACTATATTTTCATACTATCATGAATCATTTACCTTTCTCATAATGTTGACATTTGCAGTAAGAATGGAAAAGCAATGGTGGCTAAAAGCACTGGGACCTCAGTACAAATCAAGGTGGTGATACCAAGCTGTACTAGTAGTCATTGTTTTCTCTCCTTAGTACACATTCATTGTAAGAAAAAGAAGATTCAGTCACTGAGTGTCCTTAAAGAAGCAGTAAAACTCAATTTATTAACCCTGAGTATACACATTTCTTTTTAATATTCTGTGTGACAAAAATGGGAGGTACAAAGTGCTTTTACTATTGAAGTATGATGTCTCAAAATAAAAGCACTTGTGAGATTACACTATAAACAAATAACTTTTTTTGTGGAATACAACTTTTACTTAGAAGAACTGACACACCTGCTGATTATTCAGGCTTGGGTCTGACAAACATTTTGAAAATGAAGGAAGGTCGCCTGCTACATCAAGGAAAACAGTTGACAGTGTTGCCAAAAATAAAATTCAAGAATTTAAGCAAGAGATAGCTGGAGTAACAGCCACGTTTGGCCTTGGAGTACAAAATGAAGCAGGGCAAAGGCTAACCGTTTTTTCAAGAGAGCATACTGGTCATAGCACACACCCTTTTCCAACAGCACAAGAGATGACTATGTGTGGACAACACCAAATGGTCAATACCGAAATCAGATTGATTATATTCTTTGCAGTGGACAATGGAGAAGCTCTATACAGTCGGCAAAAAGACCTGGAGTGGACTGTGGCTCAGACCATGAGCTCGTTATTGCAAAATTTTATATCCATGGAATCACAGAGTCAGACACAACTTAGTGACTAAACAGCAACAAACCATTTTGGAATACTTGTATTTGCCATAATTATGTTGCCAGCTTCCGGGTACTGCCAGACTTTTTTTTTTTTTGGCCACACTGCAGGGCATGTGGGATCTTAGTTCCCAACCAAGGAATGCACCCACAATCCCTGCAGAGGAAGCACAGTCTTTTCCACTAGACTGTCAGGGAAGTCCCCAGACTTTTCTGATGAGATCACTGGTGGTATCAAGTGTGATTTTTGTTTTTATTGTTGGATTAGATGTTTCCAAATTTATTAGAACTGTGAAGTGAACCTTTTTCAAAATAATCAGTACACAATTGTGGTAGCCAACCTCCAAGATAGCCTCTGAGCCCTCCCCTTGCTCTCACACTCCTGTGTAGTTACTTCCCACATCATACCAGGATTGTTCTCTGTTGCCTCAAGGATATAGCAGATGTGATAGTGTATCACTTATTATATCACTTCTGGTATTAATAAAAAGATACTACTGGGGTGGTGGCGTGTTTCTTCATCTGGGTAGAGGCTTACATGGCTGTGTTCATTGCAAACCTAAAACAATGAAAATTCATCAAGGGAAATATTTGATTGGAGCACTTTTCTGCATGTTAGACCACTATTAAAATCTTTAAAATGTATGTATCTAGGGACTCAGAGCAGGATTTATGCCTTATGGTCACATTCATAGTGCTTGGTTCATAGTAGCTATACAAGAAGATATAGTTTGCAGAGTGAATAAGTCAATGGTGCTTGAAGCGGTACACCTTTTTAGGAGTCTGCACCAAACCTCTCAACTATCTTGATCCACTCTACCCTGGTAAAGGCTACCCCCACCACTTCCCTACTTACTTTGCTTTATGATAATGCACCTATTGATATATTTAATAATTTCCCATGCTGCCTATATAGACAACATGATCATCTTCCAAGTTGTTAGAAATCCTCTAAATTTGTCAAAGTTAACATTTATTGTCATTCACAATAAATAGAACAATCTTTTTACAATAGAACAGTTCAATAAATATTGATTTTTCAGGCAAGAGAATTTCTTGTACAATTTTGTTCAGTCAGGGTAAACATCTAGAGTAATTTATAAGTTCCCTAAAAGAACAACCCACGTGTTGCTCATAACATTCTTTAGTACTGTTTTCTGTTGTTCAGTTATCAAGTTATTTTAAAGATTCAGAATGTCGACAGTCTAACACAAGCCAACAATGCCATATGGGATGTAAGATTTTTACTGACTGAATTCTAACAGTAGTGGAATTCTAACCAAATCCAGTGTTAGCAGCCAAAGGTAACTGCTCTTGTTATATAACTTCATATTTTGTCCAGGTGTTTAATTTTTAGATGAAACAAAAGCTCACTAATTTAGATGAAACAAAAATCTTAACATTCAAGTGCCAAAATCTGCTCAAGCACTATATATTTAGGCACACGGTTTAAAAAGGTACACAGATGGTTGGCCATAACAAGTAAATTTTTTTTTCCACATAGTTTTCTCAGAAGTTAACCACATTGAAAACCAATGAAAAATCATATTTTTATTATCCATTTTCCAAGTCAAAGTATTTGAAATTGTATCCTTAAGTATACCCTGGTCAAGACAAACGTGAACAAGCCTCAAAAATCTTGTACCACAAAGATTGATTTCTACCATACTACCAATTTATAGTTATGTTGTATGTAGGCTTTGATTCATCTAGTGAAAAAAACTCACAATAAAAATAGGATTTCTGTTATGGATGGGGGACTTGGAAGGAGTTAAGGGGAAAAGATTTAAAGCACATTTTTTTTCTTTCATTCCAAAGGTGCATGGAGTTCTACATCCACCCATAGTCCACCACCATTCAGTGTGAATGGTATGTATCACTGAAAGGCGGGGTGGTGGAGTGGGTGGCAGGGTGAGAGGTCAGGATTTTCTGTATAAAATGATTTAAAACTCTGAAAAACTACAAAGCCATCCAAAGAAAAAAATATAATCAAAGTAAAAGCAATGGAGTTTATTTCAGTGAAATTACCTTAAATTAGATATATTAAGCTCCCCAGTCCCCCAACCTGATAGAAAAGTTCCTCTCAGTGAGAAATCATTTATTTTAATGGCAAAAATTTTACATATCAGTAAAATCTGTTATTTAAAACTGTGTACAGTACATTTCTGGCAAAAGCCTTATACATCTTTCAGTTGTCAAGACAAAGTAAAAATATGGTTGCATAAAATCACAAAAATATAAATTGCTGAAAAGATAATAAAAAAGATTAAAAATCATTTGCATTGACTCCCTTACATCTTCAATTAGTAAGAATTTGCAAACAACAGTAAATTTGTGGAAACTGTGATGAAACCTTGACATTCTCAACCAAAAGTTGTCATTTCAGATATCCCAGCTTAAAAAGAACCTACTTGGAATAGTCTGTGTATTTATCATATTATTTGTACAAGTGCAATATTTAAGTATCCAAAATAAAACTCAGTAACTTAAAGGAATCACAATAACTTAAAAAGAAGCCGTTTACAAAATTAACAATTTTTAGAAGGTCCTATTTAATTGGTTCCTCTTTTAGTTCCCCACTCCCCACAACAGGTCAGAGACATTACAACAACGTCTTAGCTCTATATACAGATCTGCAGCTTTAAAAATACAGTCTTCTGTTCGTAACACTAGGAACATAATGCTGCACTTAGAGGGCCTACATGAAGTCAGTATCTCCAAAAAGAGGGCCACAGACAGTTGTAAGTACAGTTTGAACTTATATTTAAATGGAACTCCTATAATTTTTCAGCTCCGATCTAAGTTGAACAGATAAGCCCTGGACAGAGGAAGCAAGGTTTTCTCTTGAATTCAGTGCATGTTGCTAGGGATGCTGGAGCTACATCTACAACTATACAAGCTATCAGGACACTGGAGAGCATTATCACCCGGTTACATAGGTGCCAAAAACAATACTACAATACCCAGAGTCTTAAAAGGGGGGGTGGGGGGAGGAAGAGTTCTGTTGCAATGGAAAGAGAATACCAAAAACCTTTCTTGAAGTTAAAATATAAGGCAATTATGAATGACACAGTATTTTTTTATTAGCATACAAATGACACAAATTTCATCTGAGGTGGCTAAATTTTTTTCTTACACCTAGTATGTAATGCATTACACTAAGAGCAAGAAAAAGAAATTATAAATCTGAGTTCTTAGGAGGATTAAGCAACTTTGGGCAGTTCCCATAATGCTGCTTTAAGTAATGAAAATCCAAAGCAAATGTGACTAGTTAGAAGAACTGATCCGTTCCATATTTTATCAAAACAATAAGGTAATAGTTAAGAGAAAACCAAATGCAATGTGTAAACTTTAGTTGGAGCCTGGTTTGAAATAAATTTGTATGACAATGAGGGAAATCTAAATATGCATAATTAGATGGCATTAGAGAATGGTATTATGGTTTTTAGGAGAATGTCATTATTTTTTAGGAGATGCTTTAAGTTTTGAAGAGTGATGAGTCTATCTGCAATGTCCAAATTGTTCAGGGGGAAAAAAGCATATATACACACAAACATACATATATATATATATAACTGTATCTACATACAGATATATAGATAAATATGGCAAAATGCTAACAAGTATTGAATCTAAGTGGTAGATAACACATGTGATCACCTTACAGCCTTTCAGTTTTTCTTCTAAAACATGGCCATAATGAAATTTAGGAGAAAAAGTTCTGTTTAAGCAGTTAACAGTTTGTAAGACATGTCCTATGCACTGAATCAATTTAAAAGGTACATGATTGAATGACCACACATTCCTGCATACAGTTAATACTGACTGACATGATTAGGAGAGAGGACTCTGATATTGGCAAATGTCAAACTAACCAACGATTTATTTACAGTATATGCAACACAGCTCTTGTGACAAAAAGAGCAATTTATATACAGAATATAGTGGGGCAAATTGTAGAACTAAAATTAGTGCCTGGAGTATCTGAATATATAAGTTCTGTATGTTTTTGCACTTACCAAACTAAAAGAAAAAAATTTAACTTGTGTCAGGTATCTTTAATGTGACTTCCCATATACTATAGAATATTACGGAGAGGCTACGGAAGAATCATCCAGGCTGTCCCTAATGTTGAAAATACTTGCTAAATTAAGGAGCCCAGAAAACAAAATCACCTCTAAAAGTCTCTGGGGATTCTAGTCAAATATTTATTTCTTTATTCCTTTTTTGGCCACACCACGCGGCATGAGGGATCTGAGTTCCCCCACCAGGGATCGAACCTGCACCCCCTACAATGGAAGCACAGAGTCTTAACCACTGGACTGCCAGGGAAGTCTCTAGGCAAATATTTATTGACTAAATCTTTGAAGCAAATATATAACACATCAACATGTAATTAACATATGAAGGCCTTTATGGTAAATTAATATTCTACAAAGCCCTGTATACACTAAATATAAAATAGCCAAAAAATCAAGTGAGCCTGAGAGACCTATAATTAATTGCGCATAGTATATTATTCTATATGCCTACTGAACAATGAACAAAATTGTCTTAATTCATTTTTGCACATTATGCTTTTAACTATTAATCATGTTTCAACCTCTGTGCAAACTGCATTCCAAAAGGCCAACCCTCAGTTATAATTACATATAACTTGATTATACATGGAAGCATTTGGCTATGATTTATTATGCATGCTTATTGCTATCAAAGAAATAAGCAAAGTTTTAGGTTTACTGTGCAAGAATTTTAATTAGATTCGCGCACATCTCAAAAAAATTCTATTGTGTGACTTCCAGGTCTTGGAGTTAATTCAACAGGAGAAGAGTCAAGTGAGGTTACAGATGAGGTAAGAGAAGCTTCTGAGGATTTTCCTTGAGCCTCAGCATCTGAATCATTCCTTTGGCAAGCTCTATAGTTGCTAACTGAGCCCGATCTCTGTGGCGTAGCAGTCCCTGATTTGGCTTCAGTAATTTCATCTGGGTAAAAAAAAAAAAAATTTCAATTTATTCTAATCCATGACACCCTTCCCAAAATTTTAACAGTATTTAATTTGCTTCTTTAAGTGAGACCAGCTATCAAGAGCATGTTTGTTTTGAAAACTCCTCTGTAACAGAGGCAATGAATTATGCCATTTGCCTCTTTTACACACAGTAATGTAGTCCCCTGATGACTTATTAAGATTGCATACATATTTGGCTACTCATCAGTCTTGCAATCCAGGATTAAGAGCTCAAAGAACTAATAATGAGGCTTAATAAACATCATTCACTAGCAACAGAAGTCAGCCTTTCTATATTACAATAATAAAATAAATGCACTGAAAATTTGAATCTTAGAAATCATCTCATCTAACTCCTTGCTTTATTGATAAGAAAACATAAACCCCTAACAGTTAAGTGACTTGCTTAACAAGTGACTTAAGGTAACAAGTGAACAGAGAGGTAAATCTTGAAACTAAGTCTACTAACGCTCATCTCAGTGGTCTTACTTTGTCTTCATATTTAAGATCTTATAAAAGAGCAACAATTCCAATGAACAAAATCAAGGAAAAACTAAAGTTAGGAACACAACATAAAAACAGTAAATGGTTATTCAGTTGGTAAACCCAGGTACTAATAAACCTAAGGTTACAAATTTAATCCAAATACAATGGAAAAAAAAGTTAAACCCATTCTGTATCTCAAACTGCACTGTTAATACCATCTGGACATAAACAGACAAACAGGTTTGGCCAACATATCATAGCTTAAAGCTGTGTCTTTTGATACTGTGTAGGTACTATCTTTGAGTTTATAAAGAAGACAAAGGGTAAATCTCATAAGTGAACAAAAGTGGCAACATATCTTAATTAACTTGGCCAATGAAGAATAGCCATAAACACATGTACTTAGTTAGAGATTCTGTTTGTGAGAGAACATTTATATATACACAGCTGTGTGCATGCATGCTTAGTCACATCCAACTCTTTGCGACCCCATGCACTGCAGCCCGGCAGGTTTCTCTGTCCATGGGCTTTCCCAGGCAAGAATGCTGGAGTGGGTTGCCATTTCCTTTTCCAGGGGATCTTCCTGAGCCAGGGAAATAACCCTGCATTGGCAGGTGGATTCTTTACCTCTGAGCCACCAGGGAAATGCTGTCCCGGCCGGTGCTGTTTCTACTTAAATTAATTTTATTAAATATCAGATATTTTTAAGTTTAATGCTATTGACTTTAACAGCAAAGTCAACATTTATTCTAAATAAAGCATTTCATCTTACCAAAATGAACTACAAGAGACAAAAATGTAACAAACTATCAGTTTAGGATAAAGCTGTATAATAAGGCTTTAAGGAATTTAGAAGATAGTCTTAAAAGGACAACAAACTATTTCCTAGATTCTCAAATATTCAAATCTAAAAAGTGCTTTTATGTTCTTTTGCTATTGAATTATGAGGTACAATTCAAGAAGCTTCAAAAGACTCAAAGATTTACTAAAATGCCAAACTAAGTAACAAGGTCTAATATGTTGTCTCCGTTGTTCTGTGTGATGTACATACCATCAATACTTCGGAAATCCAATAAATATGTTCTACTATCCACTTGGTATAACTGCAGACTCATTTTGGAGTATGTACTTGTCACAGGATTCTTCCTCCGAACACGCAAATAATACGGGTTTACAACCTAGCGCATGGTATGGACAAAAACAAAGTGAAAAGGAGTTCTTCCATAAAACATGATAGACTACAGGTTTGTCAAATATGCTGATATTCAGAATGCTCTTTCTTTCTTACCTTCCATTCATAATCCAGTTGTTTAATTGCTCTGCAAACTTCTGCCATGATATCATTTGGCCGACTTTGACTTCTAATTCCCAAATGCCATTTTGCTTTCCTTACACCTTGGTGTTTGGATTTCTGTGGATTTAATTCATCGAGGGTATGGCGCGCCCTGGGAGTTTCAGCAACCAAGAATGGTACTCTTTCAGGATGGGGCCGGGTCAAGTGGTGATCGTCGAGAAATGAATCGGGTGGGCTTGTTGCCAAGTAAAAATCTTTGGCCTCGTTCATTATCCTCCTGTTATCTATTATGAGGTGGTAGGCAACTGCCAAAGGGTCCTGGTGATTTCTGTTATAAAGGCAGCTGAGAACCTCCTCCTCTGAGCATTCAAATTTTTCACATACTTCTTTTAAGGCTTCATCATCAATCATGGTTGAGCTATATGATGGATCCTCAGGAAAGAGATATTTTGGAAGGTCCTGTTTAAACCATTCATGTTCCCTGAGAGAAAATGGTAGGTGTCAGAAAGGTTTGGAGGAGACAAGAGACTGAAAGTAACTGTTTGGGGGAATTTATACTCATACAGTATTATCATTTATGTTTATAGTCATACCATGTTATCATTTTTTAAACAGATTTTTCTCTCTTGGCTCACATTTCATTGTATAACAGAAATGCTCCAGCTTCCTCTGATAGTAAGAGGGAGACAACACTGCTGGAGCAACCAGGAAGTGGCTACACTTCAAATTTCTGGAACAAACGGCAATGGCATGCTAATGGTGAAGACCATCTTATGTCCAGCTCAGAAAAGAACAAAATTAGTCTGTGGCTTCCTCTTGGGATATAATGTTAAGTGAAAAAATATATAAACAAAAATAGACCGCTTTCACTCATCGAATGCTTACTATGTGGGAGATTGTAGGCTGAACGCTTCATATCTGTTATCTCACCTCATTTTCAAACAACTCCAATAAGGTAATAATAATACCCCCTTATTTTAATGAAAGAACTGAGGATTTCCTAATTTTATATATGAAGGGATATTTTTGGACTTGAATTATATAAAAATATGCTAAAACCAAAAATATTGAGAGGAAACACCCCAAAGAACAAAGATTATCTTCTGGATAATGGAATTAAGAATCATTTAAATTCTCTTAATGTTTTTGGTGTTTTCTAAGTCTTTTCCAATTGTCACATATTTCATTTAAATTGGACAAAAAATATGTAAAACACAAGAAAAACCACCTCTAAATAAGATATTCTGAAATGTAAATTTTAGAGATGGATCAGTCCTTCTCTTCTAGTAGTAAAGTCATGACCTACCATTCCTTCTCTTTTTAGTCTGCAGAATATGGAGTAAATGGAAAGGAATTAAGCTTTTTTCTTTTACTGGAGTATAGTTGGTTTACAATGTTGTGTTACTTTCTGCTGTACAACACAGTGAATCAGTTACACATATATCCACTCTTTCTTAGACTGTTTCCCCATACAAGTCATTACATAGTATTGAATAGGGTCCCCTGTACTTATAAAGTAGGTCCTTATTATTTATCTATTTTAGGAATCAAACTTTAAGTTCTACATATGCTCTTTCTTCTTCATTGCCCTAATACTTTCTTCTTTACTGGTCCCAGATACACATCTGATTTCTTTCATCCTTCTCCCTCCATCTCAGAGAGATGTTCTATATAGCCATTAGAAGACCAAAAGAGAAATTTCCATTAATGAAAAAAGGAAAGAAAAACAATGGTAGAAGAAGCAAAGTTTGCAGTATTCTCTTCATCAGAAATTACCTGCTCAAATTGGAGATTTGTCATCATCACTTTTGCCTTATTTAAACTATTAGGTTGAACCACATGAAACTGGCAATATTGGTGGACTTTTTACTTACAAAACAGTAATTTCATATGTAATTTAATGTATACCACTACAAAAACAAACGTCATTGACTGAATTAAAATTTTCTCATTCCTTGAGATGAACAAAAGGCAAAAATACAGTAACTTGTAAGATAAGAACTCAAAAAGCAATATACAAATTTACTATGAAAAAGTATGAGAATGTGTAAAAGTCAAACATGAAGCATATTACAGAAAATCTTAAAGAATCACTACCAAATCTAATACCTGACTAGGGTCTTTTTAATTTTTCATTACATCTTTTTTTTTTTAATTTAAAAAGTAATATAATGTTCACAGTTACAATTTCAAAACAAATGAAGCATAAGCAAAAAGTGAAAGCCATTCCTCCTCCTAATCTTACTTCCTAAGGTAGCCAGTTTAGTATTTTTAAATATCAAGATAAAATAAGTTTGAGTCTATACACTATTTTTAATATAAAAATGGGATTACATTGTACAAACTGTTCTGCAAACTTCTCTTCCACTTGACTTATATCACTGATACTGTTAGATCTGACAGTCAGATTGCTTTATCACCTGATATCTTTGATTGTGGCTCTCTTCATGGGATCCACCTGCAGCATATGTTTCAAAAGGCTAATCACAGAAGGATTTAAATATTGAGGGGTATAAAGATCCCATCACATATCTTCTTAAAAGAGTTGGCACGTGATCATCATCAAACGGAAGGGTTCCACATAATAAAGCGTAGAGAATAACCCCGCTGCTCCATATATCCACCTCCGGGCCAGCATACAATCTACAACAGGAGATACCAAGTGGGTTAAACAATCATTAGTAGCTTAAGAGTCAATTAATTAATCATACATTTTAAATACAGAGATTTTATAAAGAATTATCAGTCACAATATGGTTTCTATAAGTCACTGCTATGTACTACACATAGAGATTCTACACTAATTCTATCAGTATTATCTTGGGAAACAAAAATTAAGAATTTTTTAAAGTTACAGACTATAGCTAAAATTCTCTCCTTAGTACCTTACAATTGTCCTCATGATATCCAACTAATAGGGCCAAACTTTGAACAAACATATCATTACTGTATTTAAAACCACTGATTTTTGGTTACAGATTAACCAATTTTTCCTCAACTGGGAATGTTCTATAGTGATGGACTATAAACCCACTCTCCCCAATTACCCAAGACCTTATACCATGGTAAAAGGGGCCTGAAGCTGTGGAATGAAGCCTGGCTAACTGACTTGCAGATTACTTTAAACTCTTATTTGCAATGTACTATAGCCTGCTGACTTAACTGCTGTTGTTATTTAGTCGCTAAGTCATGTCCAACTCTTGTGACCCAGTGGATTGTAGCGCATCAGGCTCCTCTGTCCATGGAATTCCCCAGGCAAGAATACTGGACTGGGTTACCATTTCCTACTCCAAGGGATCTCCCTGACCCAAAGATCAAACTCAGGTCTCCTGCACAGCAGGTGGATTCTTCACCACTGAGCCACTAGAGAAGCCCTCCTGACATAACTAGCTGCAGACTAATTAGATAACCAATTAGATAATTAGATAACTAATTAGATAATTCAAAGCCTGGCTTCAGGGAAAGGGTTGCTTTAAATTGGTCAAATAAATTACTGAACTGACTAATAAATATTGTTTTGAAAGGAAAGGTTTCAATACATTTAGACCACACAGAATGACCTTATCCAAACTGGGAAAACAGACTTCAGTAATGGCCCATTATATATATGCACAATTACATATCTTTTTGTTTAGTTAATTAACAACGCCCCCAGTATCCAGGTCCTGAATTGTCTTCTTCCCCAAATAATCTACACAGCCCACATGAAATAATTTTAATATTTACCTGCTAATATAAAGAGATAATGATGAACCTTGATAAATCTAAAATTAGATATTTTTGCCTTACTCATATCCATGCCTTAACACAAAACATAAGTTCTCTGAGTAGGCTAGGCTAGCTATCTTATGAAAATAGAAAGAAAATACTACATTTCTGCATTCTAAATCAGAATGTAAGTCATTCAAAGAAAGAAATAATGTTTGAATGAAAAATTATTAAAAGTTAATTATAAAAACTAATAAACTTTAGCTTCTCTGTTTTCTATTTCAGTAGTATAACGAAGAACAATTCCTCTTCAAAAAGTAAATTTTACTGTCATCTAAACTATTCAAAAAGCTGCCTTATACTAAGATCTTCATGTTCTCAATGCTGGTGGTTAGTATAAATAAACAGAGACTAGAATTCTTATTTCAGTCTCTAGAAGATTTAAAGAATGAAAATTAAAAATAAATGAAATCTGAAGATTTTATCAATACTTCAGTCCAGTTCCCCAAAGTACCTTATTATAAAAGTTAAAGCTCACCTATGGCTGATTCGTGTCAATGTATGGCAAAACAAATACAGTATTGTAATGAAAAAAATAAATAAATTTAAAAAAAAGTTAAAGCTAAGTTGAAAAATTAAAGCTACACATTACACTTTTAATTCTTCATCTAAGCGAGTAGTAAACCATTTCTTACTACTAGATATTTCTGCATTAGTCAAGTTTTTAATGTCTCACTTTTAAACTTGCTAGTTTTTAAGCCTTCAATTTCTTCCACCAGGGAAAAAATGAAAGTACTCTCATGTAACTAATATTATATTAACTTGCAAACCATTATCCTCCTCTATAAATGGAGTTCTTAATCCTGATTCACTTATAATATTTTATTCTTAGAACAGTTTTTGGATGAGAAAAGAATAAGCTTTAAATTTCTTTCACTAGAATTGAGTACTATACCATAGACTAACGAAGTCTAGGAGAAAAATGATTACAAATATACTGGGCCGGGAGGAGGTGTCAAACACTACCTTCCTGAAATTACTTCTGGTGCAGCATAGTTGGGTGAGCCACAACTTGTTCTTAAAAATTCACCATCTGACATCATGTTTGAAAGACCTGAAAATGCACAAAATTCACCGCTCAAGATTTCCCAAGGACAAAAATAAAAACAATTCCATTAAACAATAAAATTGAGTTTACATTAAAGTGATAAACCATCATTTTGTTCATTCTTTCAACAGAATCCTACATCCTTTATTGTTTCCAAATATTTTGCCTTTATGCCATAAAACTTGTAATATGTTTCAACAGTTAAAGTTAGTGCAAGGTAAGGAGTTCAGTGAATACATAGTAAGCTATTAGTTATTTTGCTTATTAGAATAAACTGGGCAAGTTTAAGATGCACAGACTTAGCGAACAAACTTATGGTTGCCAGGTGGGGAAGAACAGGGGGAGAGATAGGGAGTTTGAGATCGACATGCATGCTCTTGGTATATTTCAATGGATAACCGACAGATCCTCCTGTAGCACAGGGAACTCTGCTCAGTGTCATGTGGTAGCTGGATGAGAAGGGACTTGAGGTAGAATGGATACATGTATATGTATGGCTGAGTCCCTTTGCTGTCCACTTGAAACTATCAAAACACTGTCAATTGGCTATACTCTAATATAAAATAAAAAACTTAAAAAAAAAATGGGTATGTTTTATTAATAAAGAAATTACTAGGGGAAAAAATATAGACGAATTAAAATTCAAAGTTTCTATTAACCCTGATCTGATCCTTAAAAATATATATATATAGTAATTTTTAATATCCAAGTTCCTTCATAGTTCTACTACAAAAATAAAAAACTCAGGAATTCCCTAGCAGTCCAGTGGTTAGGACTCAGCACTTTCACTGCTATGGCTCAGGTTCAATTCCTGGGCAGGGAACTAAGATCCCACAAATCGTAGTTCAGTTCAGTCGTTCAGTCGTGTCCAACTGTTTGCAACCCCATGAACCACAGCACACCAGGCCTCTCTGTCCATCACCAACTGCTGGAGTTTACTCAAACTCATGTCCATTGAGTCGGTGATGCCATCTAACCATCTCATCCTCTATCATCCCCTTCTCCTCCTGCCTTCAATATTTCCCAACATCAGGGTCTTTTCAAATGAGTCAGCTCTTCACATGAGGTGGCCAAAATATTGGAGTTTCAGCTTCAACATCAGTCCTTCCAATGAATACCCAGGACTTATTTTCCTTTAGGATGGACTGGTTGGATCTCCTTGCAGTCCAAAGGACTCTCAAGAGTCTTCTCCAACACCACAGTTCAAAAGCATCAATTCTTCAGCCCTCAGCTTTCTCTATAGTCCAACTCTCACATCCATACATGACCACTGGAAAACTATAGCCTTGACTAGATGGGCCTTTGTTGACAAAGTAATGTCTCTGCTTTTGAACATGCTGTCTAGGTTGGTGATAACTTTCCTTCCAAGGAGTAAGTGTCTTTTAATTTCATGGCTGCAATCACCATCTGTAGTGATTTTGGAAATCACAGGTACAGCCAAAAAAGAAAACTTTGCTTCCTCAAAAATACAATGAATAAAAATAATGACAACTAAAGAATAAGGAAGTCAAATAATTTAGTCAATTATTTAAAAAATCTCAGTAGCTCAGAGCTGTTGGGAACTGTTTAGTGAATCTCTAAAATAGATCATATATACAAAACTGAAGAAAATAAAATTTATAAGCATCTCCTCTGATCTGAACTGAAACTAAGCAAGAGAGAGTTCCAGAGATTCATTTTTATCTTAGGTTTGATAATGTCAATTTATATAGGAAATATATAGGAAATAATGGCAATTTATATAGGAAAACAAATTCATTACATTTTCCTCAAGCTGAAATTATGCTTTTCTATCATTTAAATACTTTACTTTCATTTTTTAAAAATAATTTTTTTCACATGGTTTGCCTTCTGACTTTCAAAGTCTGAGTAACTTCATCCCAATCTCTTTCCTCTTGCTCCACAGCTGATCAAAAGAACACATGGAAATAGGTTGCTAACTTCTCCATCACAAATAATGGCCTCTTTTCTGATGATGTCGCTAATGCTGCCAATGTAAATTGTCTGCCTAATGTAATAAAAAGTCAATTTTAAAGACATAAAGCTATCAAAAGAGACTTCCTTATTTTTACTCCTTTTCGTATGTTCCTAGACTAATAGTGAGGATATACTACTTTGGGATATTCAGTTGATTATATGCAAGTTACCTGAAGAAACCTACTGATGTTTGTTAAACATAATGAACATATGAAACTATAAAAATCTCCTTACCAAAATCAGCTATCTTCGCATTCATGTGTGCATCAAGCAAGACGTTTTCAGGTTTCAAATCTCTGTGGACCACCATATGCCTGTGACAGTAATCCACACCAGAAAGGATTTGTTGGAACAGTCGTCGACTTTCTTTTTCATCCAGCTAAGAAAAAGCAGAGAGGCAACTTAAAGGTGTATCTTTCAAAAGAAAGTAGTCTATCTGTAATTCTCTAGCCTATAAAACTGTGAAAATGCAAGAACCTTCCAAATGAACCTCACTCATGAGATGCTTTTCAAATGGGGAGGTGGTATAGGCCACACAAAACAGAAATGCTAGGAGGATCTTAGAACTCAAATCAGTAACTCAGTTTTCTCATAGTATCACTCTCATGACTATACTCTAATAGCTTGTTCTCGTCTAAATATCATGTGCTATTTTGAATAATTTTACTTGAAACTAGGTGTGTTTTCTCCTATAAATTACAAACACTTACTCTTTGATTCCTTTAACAAATATTTATTGAATACCTTCAATGTGCCATGCACTGTTTTAGACACTCATGATATAGCAGTGATAAAAAGAGGCCCTAATCTAATTAAAGACAATAGACACATAAATAAAAAGAATAAGAGTGTTCTGAAGAAAAAGCAGGACAAGGGCACAGAGAATTATGGTAGGGTGGGGAATACTGGTTTGAACCATATGAGAAAGCAACATTTAAGCATCGTTAATGAATTAGCAAGCAGTCATGTTATCCTAGCTTCTAAAAGGTGTTTTAATTAAAAAGAAAAAGCTAATTCATTTGTTTTATAAAATAGAGTGAAAGTGAAGGTTGCTCAGTGTCTGACTCTTTGCAACCCCTTGGACTACATACAGTCCCTGGAATTCTCCAGGCCAGAATAGTGGAGCAGGTAGCTGTTCCCTCTCTAGGACATCCTCCCAACCCAGGGAACAAACCAGGTCTCCTGCATTGCAGGCAGATTCTTTACCAGCTGAACCACCAGGGAAGCCTTTATAAAATATAACGGCATTTATCTTTACTCTGCTTAGTGAAAAATTATATCTTATGCTGTGCTACATTTTTTAAAATATTTTTTAAAACCTTCTCTTTGCATTTATCCACATTTTCTTATTTTATGATTTTTTTCCATAAGTGAAAACCATTACTTGGATATGCCTGCTCCCAAGAAGTCATATTTAATAAATAAGCTATTAATACTCTATGCAAAGGATGCTAACATGCAATTCTTTAACACAGGTCACAAATTAGCATTCTAAAACCAGGTTCCTACACCTTAAATGGTAATAGATAATCTGGAAGATGAACCAGTAAATTCTTTTGAAAGCAAACCAGAACTATCAAAGAGATAAGAGATACTTTTGCTCAAGAGCAGGTAATAATGATTAGCAATCTAATTTACTTATAGAAGAAATATAGGTTCATTTTGTAATACAACTTCATATATAAAGGTACTAAATGAAAAGAACAATGTGTTCTAAATGTGAAAGAGAAGAAAATTCACTGAGTAAAAAAAAATACAAGAGGTAAAATAACTAGTTAGGCTACAAAAATGAAAATTATATTCAATACTATATTAATAATATATACAGTACAAAGGATCAAGGAGGGGAAGCCTATAAAGAAAGACTAGAAAAGTCAAAGCATATTTCCATTTAAACATGGAAGATGGAACACCACTAAGATGACAGCATATAAAGACAAAAGAGCAAGAGAAGAGACGGCAGTAACTGAGGGGAGTCACTAGGGAAGAGGTAGATGAACAGTGATAATGGCTTGGCTAACCACAGAAAGCTGAAACCTAAGCCTTTAGGGGTGAAACTCAATGATAAACTCATCTGCACACAGACTTCTTGAAGGGCTTAGATATTGGAAGTGTTGGGAATTTCTGATGGTAGAAGTGAGAAATGGACTGAAAACAGGACAGCTGACTGAAGAAAGAAGTTTCAAGCTCACCACCTTACTGAGGAATAAGAGCCATGATTTACTCTTTAGTAAGGAAAGCTGAGGGCTGAAGAATTGATGCTTTTGAACTGTGGTGTTGGAGAAGACTCTTGAGAGTCTCTTGGACTGACTGCAAGGAGATCCAGCTAGTCCATTCTAAAGGAGATCAGTCCTGGGTATTCTTTGGAAGGAATGATGCTAAAGCTGAAACTCCAATACTTTGCCCACCTCATGCGAAGAGTTGACTCACTGGAAAAGACGCTGATGCTGGGAAGGATTGGGGGCAGGAGGAGAAGGGGACAACAGAGGATGAGATGGCTGGATGGCATCACCGCCTCGATGGATATGAGTTTGAGTGAACTTCGGGAGTTGGTGACAGATAGGGAGGCTTGGCGTGCTGCAATGCAGGGGGTCGCAAAGAGTCAGACACGACTGAGCGACTGAACTAAACTGAACTGAAGGCTAAACACAGCCCTGTTCTCCAGGGACACTAGAGGAGGAATGAGGCAGCACATGGAGAACATGGGGCTCAAATGAAAGTCAGCACAGTAATCAGTGAACCTTCTAGACCTTTCCCCATTTAGCTCACAGAGCACTGGCAGCTAAGCTCACACCCTCAAGGAAACTGGAAGGTTTCTTCTGGAGCAACTATCTCAGCAAGGAAAAAATATTGTTTATTACTGACATTTGGTGTTCCCTAGTAAAACAGACAGGTCCCTACCCATTCAACTGATGGGAAGGTCCATGAGTTGATAAATTCCACCCTCCTGACCTTGGCATTTAGAATTTCACTCTCAAATATGAGTGGACAACCCACAATCACCAGATATCTAAGCAAGGGTCATGCACAAAAGACAAAGACCAATAAAATGAACAGGAAAAAGCAGGGAGCACAGAAGGTATAGAAGCAATGAAGGAAAGAAAAAAATTTTTAAAGAAATTGGCATCCTCAAACAGATGTTTATTATCTCTGTGGAACAAAAAAATAGGCTATCTAAAGAAAGACGACTTCAGAAAATAAGAAAGAAATAAAAAATGACAGCTGGTATTTTAATATGCAATGGGTAAAACTGAGCACAATTCCCATAATGTAAACCAAAATGATCAGGACATGAAAAATGGAAAGGATAAGAAGCATGACACCAGTTCAACTTGTGTCTTTTCCCATTTTTAGGCAGAATACTGGTGCCAGGGATGGGGGCAGGGGGATCGGTGGAGGAAGCAGGGGGTGAAAAGACAAGTGGAATACCCAAAATTGAAATGAGTCATGTTAAGAAATGGTAAAATCAAAAATGATTTTGATTTTGATGAAAGTGAACAAATATGCTACGCAGAACAAATGAATGAATGATGTACAGAATTTTAGATTGGGAGGGAAAACAGTTGGCTTCTCAGTGCTTGATGAGGCTCCTCCAGAAGAGGTTTTTGCATACCACATACTCTGGGTATGAAAACAAGTATGGCAGGGGCAATGTTCTGTTTTTGTATCTGTAACTTAAGATACTGTTCAAAATGTCTTCTAAAGTTCCTTCCACCTCTAAATTCTTTAAGTCTAATTCCTACCTCCTTCATGGAGCCTGTTCTTACTACTCCAGGTACATCAGATTTCTGAAACCAAAAATGAATGCAATTTAAATGTGGCTAGGGTTGACTAGCACGGCCCAGATTTCTAAGTTTTAAATAATATGTTTTTTAAGGATTAAATACATATTTTAAGATATATATTTCAAGTATTCGTATGCCCCAGAAGCTAAGTCTGAAGATCCTGAGTTCTAGGGTCTCAATCTAATCCTATCACTGATAAATCAAGTGACCTTGAGCAAAAAAAAAATTCTGTAAGTCTCAGTTTCCATATCTGTGTAAGTAGGCTAAGGATATAATCTTTAAGATCCTTCCTAGCTCTAACAAGTCTATGATTCTAGGCAAATATGTGACTAAGGGGACTGGTTATTAAATAGAACTCTTAACAGAACTGCTTTCTAATATTCTGATGCTCATAAAGGATAAGGGGAGTTACAAAATATATACAGGATTAAATCAGAACTGCTTACCCTTCCATTTTTACAGATATAATCAAATAGCTCTCCTCCTGAGACATATTCCATCACCATGAAAATATCAGATGGTGTACTGATGACCTGGTACCTGGTGAGAGAAAACATTATCTACCAGTATTAAAACATGTATATTCATTCATTCAATAAATATCTACTAAGCGCCTATAATACACCAGGCACTGTGCTAGAAGCTGGGAAAACTGCAGTGAACAAAACAGATTCTCTGCTCTCACAGAGTTTATTTTCCAGGAGCCAGGAAACAGACACTAATAAAAAAGCAATATCTCAGGTGGTGGAACATGCTACGAAGAGAAATAAAGCAAACTAAGGGAAGGAAATCTGTCATACAGAGTGTGCAAGGAAGGCCTCTCTGATAAAGTAACATTTAACAGAGCCTAATGCAAATCAGGGAACAAACTATGCCATTACCAAGAAGGTGAACCAGGCAGAGGGAAGAGCAAGTGCAAAGGCCCAAAGGGGAAAGCCTGCCCGGCATCTCTGAGCAACAGTAGGAAGGCTAGAGCTGAGTAAGCTGGGAGAGAGAAAACAGGATGTGGGGTCAAAGAGGCAACTGGTACCAGAGGGCACAGAACCTTACAAAGCCATGAGGAGGCTGTGGCTTTCATCCTCTGGCAGAGAGACAGCTAACGAAGGTTTTAAGCAAAGCAGTCATGTGGCCTGGCCGATTAGAAGGGTAGTAACTTTGACTGATGGCAGCAATGTGAAGAAGTGACTGCGCGCTAGGGAGAAGCAGGTGGCTACTGCAGGAGTCCATGACAGAGATGAAGGGGCCCACACCGGGCGAGGACAGTGAAGGAGCTGGCATCAGATCCTAGATGCACTTTTGCAGGAAGAGATGGAGTGGAGGCTGGGAAGTGAGAGAAACAGTAAAGTTAAGGATAGTTCCTAAGTTTCTGCCCTGAGGAACTAGATTATCACCTGAGATGGTAAAAACTGGAAGACCAGGTGTGGGAGGGTGATAAAGAGTTCAGGTTTACCCATACCGAGTTTCACGTGCTTCGTGGACACCCAAATGGAGAAGTAAAATAAGCAGCGGGCATAGGAGTCTGAAATCCAGGGAACGGGTTTCAAAGCAGGAGATGTATACTTAAGGGTTGTTGGCACAAAGGTGGTATTTAAAACCATGGCACTTCAACGAATTAGAAGAGGTGAGAGTGAAACAAATTTTGAGTCAGCCGGTTCAATACAAAACCCTAAACAGTTTTAATTTATAGTCTGCATAATAAAGCCGTGCAGTAAATAAGTTCTCTGTATACCCTACAACCGGCAACTGTGCAACCACAGTAGTGCTACTGCCTTTTGAAATCTGGATTTCTAAAATTCTATTTATTATTTGTTTTATCAGAGAGAACCAGTGTAGGGGAGTGAGGGACACTTTCTACTGCATTGTCTCTAGTGAGGCTGAGTGATATCACGTGGAAATTTGGAGGTCAGGAGTTTTTGTTTTGTGAATCATTGTTGGTTCTATAGCAACAGGGGGCACTGAAAGTCATCTATCAAAAGGGCATCAGCTCAGAAAATAAGAAATATAACAGCCGATAAACACAAGGGCAAAATGTGGACTCAGGCTTAAGCGACCATGAATGGGGCTAGATAAATACATGAACAGAAAGAACTTCTAAAACTCTCAGGAATAAACTGAAGAAATGTCACTCAGCTTTCTCACTTGTCAGATTAAGTAGGTTAACAAAAGTGATGAAAAAATGATATGACTATATTTAATATAATCAGATCTTACAGTTTAATTATATGAGGATGCCTGAAAAGCTTGAGGTTCTGAATTTCTCTGCGGATCTTTCCTACTACATCAAGGCTTCGAATCTTCTGCCGATTCAGTATCTTCACAGCGACTTTATGCCCAGTCAATTCATGTTTGCCAACTGTAGGAGAAATAATTTTAATAAATTAGTGCCAGGTTTGGTTAATAACATACTTAGAACTATTCTAAGAGTAGAAATCTTAGCCTTCTCCAAAAATACTTAAGCAAGTCCAAGTTCCTTCCAATTCTGCCTGATTTACCCCTGTTTAAGAGTGATTAAGTATGGGCTTCCCTGTGGCTCAGACAGTAAAGAATCTGCCCACAATGTAGGAGGCTCAGGCTCAATCCCTGGGTTGGGTCAATCCCCTGGAGAAGGGAATGGCTACCCACGCCAGTATTCCTGCCTGGAGAAGTCCATGGTCAGAGGAGCTTGGCAGATTAGAGTCCATGGGGTTGCAGAGAGTCAGACATGACTGAGTGACTAATACTTTCACTTTCAAGTGGGAAGACACATGAGAAACTACTAACTGTGGTTTTTCCAGAAAGGAAAGTTGGAAGGCTAAGGCAGAGAGAAAGAAAGCAACTTCTGTATTGTTCTCTACCTTTGTATACTTTTAAATTCTCTTAATTTACTTTTCGCTTTTTAATCTGTCATACATGCAAACTGAGCTTCTCTCTCTCAGTGTGCAGCTCTATGGATTTTAGCACACATGGAAACTGGCGTCATCACTATTATAATCAGATGCAGAACAGCTTCCTCATTCCAAAAACCTCCCTCATGTTAGACACACTTTCTCTATAAGCCCTTGAACCTTTTAAATTTTGGTTCATGAGCATGTAGTTTCTATTTCTAAAAAAAAGAAAAAAACTTAAGTGATAACCTTTCCATTTTGAATGTTATACTCAGATAATCAATGGTTAAAACAGAATTTAGACATTTGTTAATAGTGGCAAAGTCTTTTCTAAGGATCTAGTGGAGAATTTATATTCCAACAAAATCAAGAAGTAAGCCAAGATGGTATTCAGTAAAGAAGGGGTCCAATATAGGAGAAAAAGAAGATGACTCCCAGTAAGTTAATGAAGCAAAGTCTGAAGCAATAGCTTTATGGAAAGTTCTCTAGTTACTAAACTTTGACTTGAACAAGTTAAATTATTTCAACTTTGTATTCAAAATAACAATACTATATACCCCATAGGGTGACATGAAGTAAGGCTTGTAAAGCACTTTCCATCATGCCCAGCATAGTAATTTCTTTATAAAGAAACAATGATTATTACTATTTAAGGTTATTTATTTTCCACTGCTCCCGAATGTCTCCCCGTTCCTAGTTATCAGTCCTAAAGTTTCTGATTAAGCCTGTATAGCCAATTTTATCTCAGCTTTTTCATTTGTCCCTTTTATAGTTAGATTCAGTACAATGCCTTTGTCCAGGTCTACTATAAGTACTAAACAGTAGCTTCCCTGGTGGCTCAGACATCTGCCTGTAATGCAGGAGACTGGGGTTCAATCCCTGGGTGGGATCAGGAAGGTCCCCTGGAGAAGGGAATCGCTACCCACTCTAGTATTCTTGCCTGGAGAATTCCATGGACAGAGGAACCTGGCAGGCTACAGTCCGTGGGGTCACAGAATCAGACACAATTGAGCAACTAACACTTTCATTTATTTTTCAAATAGCTGTAATTTCTATGTACCTGGCTTCTATCCCCGTAAGCTTCAATCTCACTAACCTGCTCCATCCCCGCCTCCCATCAACACCAGAGATTCCTAGTTTCCAAAGTTCAACCCATTTCCTGACTTTGGTTAATTTTCAACATGATATTGCTAGAGGTATATACACATAGTAAGATTTCACTTACTACCCAAAAACTAGAGAAACACTTATTCAGACACAGAAGAGCACAGAGGTAAAAACAGGTTTATCCGACTTAATTTGAAACCAGATTTTTTAAATGATTACCATTTTTAAAAAACATAAATCTATTTGACTTATAATACATAACATAATTAAGGTATACAACTCACTAGTTAATATTCATGACATACCCACTTTATACCCAAACATACTGCCTCTAACTCTCCCAAGCCTGGAAGACTAGCAATATTAGCAACACTTTACAAGTAACTGAGGTACAGGAAGATGAAATAACTTAACCAAGATGAAATAACTTGCCCAAAGTTACATAGCTAGTGACTGACAAAACAAAAATAGGAACCCATGTCTGTCCTCAAAAACTTGTCCTTTTCCAAAAATGGTAAATGAAATGTGATTATTTTTTTTAAAAGATAATCTTCAAAAGAATAGCCACCAGGGAAGCTACTGTATTAAATATACAGTACTGTTTAGTACTTATATATAATAATACTAAATAAATATCCTTTTAATAAAAGATAAATAGAAGTTGAACATGTAAGTAGAACCCTTGATTCACAGTCTTATAATTTTGAAGAGAATAACAGATTGAATTCTCCAAACTAATAAGACTTACTCTAAAACTTCATTCATTTATTTAAGAAATAGTTATTGAGTACCTGCACCCCCTATGTGCCAGGCACTTGCTACTATGACCTTTCTCCTGTATGAGAAAATAAATCCACTCTAATAGGCTTCCCAGGTGGCCAGAGGTTAAAAAAAAAAAATCTGTCTGTTAATGCAGGAGACGCAAGTACAATCCTTGGGTCGAGAAGATCCCCTGAAGTAGAAAACTGGCAACCCACTCCAGTATTCTTGCCTGGAAAATTCCTTGGACAAAGGAGCCTGACAGGATACAGTCCATGGCGTCACAAAGAATTGGACACCACTGAGCAACTAAGATGGAGTGTTCTTGCCTGGAGAATCCCAGGGACGGAGGAGCCCGGTGGGCTGCCATCTATGGGGTCACACAGAGTCGGGCACGACTGAAGCGACTTAGAAGCAGCAGAGCAACTAAGAATACATGCACATGCAGTAAAAACCTGCTTCTTATCAATGTCAATGTTTTATAACAAGATACCAAAAAGACATTTTATTCATTCTATTAAATCTGTTTAAAAGTTATTCAAAAATCTACAACTGATCCTTGAACAACTCGGGTTTGAACTGCAAGAGTCCACTAATACTAGAAATTTTTTTCAGCAGATAAACATTTAACCCCTTATCCCCAGATGTAGAACCCGAGGGTATGGAAGGCCCACTGTACTATGTCACTTAATAAAAGGGACTTGAGCATCTGGGCCTTTTGGTATCCTCTGGGGCTCCTAGAAACAACCCCCTCAAGTATTCTGAGGGGTGACTGCATCATAAAACAGAAATGAAGAGCGTAAAACTAAGCACATAGGGAATTCCCAGCGATCCAGTTGTTAGGAGTCAGGGCTTTCACTGCTAGGCCCGCAGTTTGGTCCCTGGTCAGGGAATTAAGATCCTGCAAGCAATGCACTGCAGTCAAATAAATAAAAGTACATAAAACA
Organism: Nanger dama; assembly: GCA_917880005.1. NCBI lineage: Eukaryota > Metazoa > Chordata > Mammalia > Artiodactyla > Bovidae > Nanger > Nanger dama. The sequence goes on from CAKJTW010000040.1 coordinate 5,790,544, forward strand.
TAATGCAGGTGTACTGGGTTGAAGAGTGTGCCTTCTTCCCCACAAATTCATATCTACCATCACCACAGAATGAGATCTTATTTGAAACCAGGGTTTTGGGGGAATCGTTAGTTAAGGATCTCAGGATAAAATCATCCTAGATTTATTTTTTATTTATTTATTTTTTTAATATTTATTTGTGCTATTTTATTTATTTAGCTGCACCAGGTCTTATCTGCTGGAGTAGGTAGCCATTTCCTTCTCCAGGGGATCTTTCCAACCCAGGGATTCATCCTAGATTTAGAGTGGGCTCTGTATCTAACGACTGGTGTCCTAATAAGAAAAGGAGAGAACACAGGCACGCACACACAGAGGTGACCATATGAAGACAGGCAGAGACTGGAGTTTTGCTTCTACACGCCAAGGAACACCAGGAGTCACCAGAGGCTGGAAGAAGAAGAAACAGATTCTCCCCTAAAGCCTTCAGAGGGACTCTACTAAACCCTTGCTTTCGGGACTTCTGGCCTCCAGAACTCCAAAGTGACTTGTTTTAAGTCATCCAGCTTTGTGGTACTGTTACCGCAGCCCTAAGAAACTGACAGGTTTATGACGTGTGCTCTGTTGTGTTTAGTCGCTCAGTCGTGCCCGACTCTTTGCAACCCCAGGGACTGTAGCCCACCAGGCTCCTCTGTCCATGGGGATTCTCTAGGCAAGAACCCTGGAGTGGGTTGCCATTTCCTCTAAGGGATCTTCTCAACCCAGGGATCAAACCTGCATTCCCTGAGTCTCCTGCATTTCAGGCAGATTCTCTACCACTGAGCCACGTGGGAAGCCCTAGGTTTATGATAGTCACATCAAAATCAACAAGTAACAAAAGTAATCTTTTTGAAAACAGATTTTTCTGAACTGCACTACATGTGTCCAAGCATTCTTAAATGGAACACATGATGACAGGGAACCACAGGGACATCATGGAGTTACTTCTCTAGATAGCACTTCTTGCTCCCCGGCTATTACGTGCCAGATCCTAGGGTTTTCTGCTTTTTAAAGTTGTGTTTCATCCTTCACGGTCTATCAGCAGTCAATTCACAGCCTCTTCTCCAATGTTCTAATTTCAGGAATTCTAATTTTCAATGGGCTAGAAAAATCATGAAACTAAAATTATTAGAATAAATTTTCTAAAGTATGCTTTACAAAACACTAGGACTGGAGACTCTTCATGGGAAAAGATTTCACAATCAAGTGGTCTCAGAAAGGATGTCTCCTCTCCTTTTTAGAAACTTATTATGCATACTGACACAGTAACACAGATAGAGCCCTACTGGAAAGAAACCCATGAAGTGTTTAATCTGGTATTTCCCAGTCTTAACTGGATTTAGGTTTTTCCTCCACAGTTTGAAAACAATGTCCCAACACTGAGAAAGAGAACAGTGAAAAAGTTGGCTTAAAGCTCAACATTCAGAAAACTAAGATCATGGCATCTGGTCCCATCACTACATGGCAAATAAATGGGGAAATAGTGGAAACAGAGGCTGACTTTATTTTTCTGGGCTCCAAAATCACTGCAGATGGTGATTGCAGCCATGAAATTAAAAGATGCTTACTCCTTAGAAGGAAAGTTATGACCAACCTAGACAGCATATTAAAAAGCAGAGACATTACTTTGTCAACAAATGTCCATCTAGTCAAGGCTATGGTTTTTCCAGTAGTCATGTATGGATGTGAGAGTTGGACTGTAAAAAAGCTGAGCACCGAAGAACTGATGCTTTCGAACTGTGGTGTTGGAGAAGACTCTTGAGAGTCCCTTGGACTGCAAGGAGATCCAACCAGTCCATTCTAAAGGAGATCAGTCCTGGGTGTTCATTGGAAGGACTGATGCTGAAGCTGAAACTCCAATACTTTGGCCATCTGATGCAAAGAGCTCACACACTGGAAAAGACCCTGATGCTGAAAAAGATTGAGGGCAGGAGGAGAAGGGGACAACAGAGGATAAGATGGTTTGATGGCATCACCGACTCAATGGACATGAGTCTGGGTAAACTCTGGGACTCAGTGATGGACAGGGAGGCCTAGCTAGCATGCTGCAGTCCATGGGGTCACAAAGAGTCGGACACGACTAAGCAACTGAACTGAACTGAACACTGAGGACTCCAAATATTTTCTTTTTAAGAGAAGGCAGTATCTCCTTTTTTTTTTCCCCTTTTTCTTCCCAGCAAAACTGCGCTAATTTTCCAGCCGTCATATGATTAATATGTTATGTTTTCCTTACTTATAGGAACAACAATATTTGCCTTGATCCCACTGCCAACATAGTTCAGAATTAGAATTTCAGTAGCATAATACTTTTGAAACTATAGTTATTTTTTATAGCTTAGGAAACACACATTTGAGCCTCACAATAAACCTATGATGCAGGTAATATGAGGCTCTGAGAGATTAACTCACTGAAGTAAATTTATTAAGTGATCAAGGCAGAACAGGTCTTCTAGTTAGAAGAATTCCAAGTCTGGGACCTATCCACTGTACACCATCATCAGTGTGCACTGTGAAGGGAAAGAAGCCTTGACAGCAATATCAAAATCTGAACTGTTTCCTCAAAACTAGGCTAAAGATTCTCCAGTGACTAAACTCAGTTGCAGCCAAATTAACTGCTGCTTCATAAGTCAAATCAGAGCAGTACATGGACTTTGTCAAGGATAGGCCCTTCTGAAATATTTCTCCCTTGGTCCAAAGCTCAAAACTTTACTCTTCAGACGTCACTGTTTTACAGTAATACCAAGCTGTGGCTTTTGCGTGAAATGGAAGACAGGTATTTCTGCCACGGAAGACCTGAGTCACTCACAGCAAAGGTTACCACAATTCACAATATCTCCCTCACAACAACAGCAACAGATGAGTCAACTAAACATTAGCTAACAACCTGTTACTGCTTTCTAAAAGGAACTCTAACTGTAGAACTCTGTAACACATGCTCTTCTAATCAAGTATGTAATCCTGAAGTAAAGATCATACTTTGAAAGAGAGAATTTTAAACACTGATAAAGAGTTGCCACAAAGATAGAAATGTTTACTAAAGATATTCTAATCACCCAACCATTTCATTTTCACTCTAAAATTGAAAAAAACAAAACAAAAACAAAGAAAACCCTCACTGCTATAAGTATCAGGGAAATAACTGAATTCTGGTTAGAGAGGGATGGATTTTAAAAGCTATAGGTGGAAATTTGAGAAAGGTACCTTTTCTTAACAAAACATTTCAGGCATCCCAAAAGGCAAAGCAAATACCCATGTTCCACCCAATAGCCACTTAAGCAATAAACATCACAGATGCAGCTGAAGCCCAATCTGACTCCTCCCAGATTCCTTCCTCCTTTCCTTCTCCCTAGAGGTTACCACTATCTTGAATGTGGTTTGTCTTTCCCACATATATGATGAATCCATAAATGATATAGTAACAATTTTTCCATGTTTATTTTCACAAACTTAATTTTATATATTCTTTTGAATTCATAATGAATTCATGCAGTTTCAAAAATATAAAAAGATATACAGTGACATGTCCTCCTACAACCTAGTTCCCCTCCTCTGAACATGGGTAATATTCAGTTTCTACTGTAACACAGTTTCATGTGTATCTTTAAAAAACACTGTATACAGACAGTTACACTTAGATACTTTAATCTGCCCCTGCTCTTTATACACAAATGGTAGGTATGCTATACACTTTGTTGATTTTTTTTTCCTCTCTTAAAAATATACCTTGGAAATTGTTCCCTATATTATATAAAGTCTTGCCTTTTTTTTTTCCCTCAATGTTTGCAAGGTATATACCACTGTATGGGTAAACCATAATTAAACTATTGTCCTACTAGCAAGGTTACCTCCAGTCTTTTGTACTGACAAACAATATGGCAATGAATAACTCATTATTCCATATACCTATAGGATAAATTCCTAGAAGCTGAATTGCCAGTTTAATTTTATAAATACTGTCATACTCTATAGAGGTGGTACCGATTTGTACTCTAGTCAGCAATGTATGAGTCTTTTTTCATATTTTTAAATTTTATATGAATAACAACTTCTTCTGTTTTTGTGGCCTAAACTTATATACTTGAGATTCACCCATGCTGGTATAAATACCTCTAATTCATATCTAGACTTTTTACTTAAAAGTTTTTAAATAACTTATGTGATTCAGTCAAAGAGAAGTCACCTATTTACCTAAACCTTCAGTTTCATGTATAAAATACTCATCAACTTAGTAAACAGATTATATGTATAAAAATTCATTTGGCAAAGATTACCCACCCTACTGAAGAAGTATCTTCTCTTAGAAAATGAGCAAAAACTTCCATTTATATTTACTGCAATAATAACTCTATGCATCCATGCTTTTATAAATGTTCTTGCTGGGAGGAAAGGGGAGTAAACCCACAAGGGAGTGGAGACCAACCCCTTGACAATCAAGGGTGCGGAAAAAGGTATCTTGGAAACAATAATTCAAGCATAATTCCAAACTAACCCTAGCTGTCTAAAGTTTCCCCTCAAAATGTTCCCATTAAATTACCAAAGGATTTTTTTAAACCTTAACAAAAACGAAATAATGCCTATGAATCTGCAGTCATCCCCATCCCTTCAATAAGTTTCCTATAAGATAGAAATATCATATTGGGAATGATATATCACATCTTCTATTAGACTTTCTATGTTAAATTTACCAGTGTGTATGACTAGAAAGCTCTATCTCCTCCAAACTGCCTCCTTTGAAATATGTGGCTAATCATATAATTTGTAAGAATTCCAGTCAAATTCTTGGCTTCCGAAAGTTCACATGTCACCACTATAGTGGCTATTTCTGCGTGCTCACCAAGCATCTAGGTCCCCCTTTCTCTCTTCCAAAAAACCCCGTTTCTGTGCAGGTGTCTACCCTATCTCCCCATACTATTCAAGTACTTCAGAAGATGCACTCCCACCCATACATCCGAGAGGGGCGCTCTTCCTTCAAGGGTAATGCCATCTACCCTATAGGAACACAAGCCTAAGCCAATTAGCACATACTAAACCTGGCCAGACAACTGACTGAGCCAGTAAAACTCTTGAGGGCGCGGCTGGGGCTTCCTCGCCCTGGACACAGAACCACCGAAAAGACATTCTTGGCTGGGCTATGTTGAATTTTCTGTTATTTGGGGACAGGAAGCATTTCAACTGTTTTACAGCTTTTAAAAGGCTGTGATTGAAGACTTTGACCATCATCAGTTAATGTATTTATGAACAAAGGAACCCGATCCATGAAACCTATGATCCTCTGACTAACACTGGCCTTTCTATATTTGGAGAGATGGTTGACTCTGACAGCGTGTGTTATTTCAAGAGAAGCAGGTGTGGAGGAGTGAAGGTTAAGGAATAGCAGTCACTGGAGGGATTCATGTCACAGCCATATCACAGATCAAACCCAGGAAATGAGGAATATCCTCTGGCTTTCCTATCTACCATCTCCCTTGCCAAAAGCCACCTAGCACATAAGAACGTGAGACCTGACTCTACTCAGGTCTGAATTAGGAGAACAAGCAGAACCCTGGGTGGAGTGAAGGCAACAAAGCTGTCATTACTATTTGGGGGACAATAGTGAATATTTCAGTATTTATAAACTGAAAGCAGTCTGTAATGGCTAACAAAGAAACAACATCGTCAAAAATAAGTAACTTCAAAAGCACAGAAACATCTTACTGGCCCCCAAAACAAACCCACCCTAATAGCTGTAATTACCCTATTCTGGCATTTGCTTCTTACTTTCTCACATTGTTGGCCTTGCTGATTTTCTTAAGGAGGTTTAGGCAGTTGCTTCCCTGTGGGCTATACAGCAATTTTCCAGTTCTATGACTCAGAAAGAGCAAGAGAAGGAAGGGCTCTCCTCTTCCATCCCTAGATAAAATCAGAAAATGTTTATTTAGCTCTGATAGAGCAAGGCTCGGTTAGTTAATTCACCGTACAGACTTTCACAAGCTATTTTCTCTTTCAAATATTTACCAAGAGCTTATTATATGCAAGTCATAGGCTATTCTTTATTCAAAGCCAATGCATAATAATTTTATCAGTTCCATACTTCCTTCCTCTACATTCCTAATAGCAGAATCAACTATTAAAAAAAAAATTTATGCCTCACAAAATTTGCAATTAAACTCTTTGTGCCAGAATTGGTGACTTAAAGGGCAAGTTTGTTATTTCCAGAATACGGTACTGAAACACAAGAAAAGCGATTCCACTTTTCTTCAAAAAGAAAAAAATTTTTCAAATGATGAACATAAAACTATTCATTAAAATATAAATATCTTGTGAAAATAAACGGAAGCGAATTGCATCAATGAATAAACACTATCCGGAGGAAAAATCTGCCTACCGGGTTTGGTAATTAAGAAACACTGAGGACACCGGCTGTGCATTCAGACCATAAACCATAGATCGCAAATACATATAGGACCAATTTATAATCATTAACCACTCCGAAAAAGAAAAAAAAGTGATCCTTTCCGACGAGATGGCTTTTTTTTTTTTTTAATAAATTCTGTAAACTACCTGCAAAGAAACCTTACTTCGGGGGGTACACATTTCACACCTGTCAGCCAGCTAGGGCAGCCAACAGTCTCCTAGAGAACAGAAATACGGACAGTGCCGAGGACGGCCAGGGAAGCGATGGGCTGGCCCAGATCCGAGGGACCACAGCCGGGTCGAATAGGAGGCCGCCTCTCCCGCCTTCCCGGCCGAGACCCCAGCACCCGCATTCAGCAGAGGGAGCACTCAGCGCTGCCCGCGACGGTCGGGCCTGGGAAAGTTAGCACCTCCGCATCCCCGCCCCTCTCACGTACAAGCCCCTCCGGCCGCCGCACCGTCGCCATGGCGACCAGTCCCCACCTCACCCCCCACCCGCCGTGGGCGGGGGCGGGGGGCTGCGCCGCAGTCCCGCGGCGGCCTCGGGTTCTGCTCGCGCCAGAGCAGGACAGGGGCTGCGGAGCCCGGGAGACCAGGAACGCCAGGGGCGGGGGAGGATGAAGAGGTGCGAAAGGCGGAAATCGCCTGGATCCTGGACGGGGGGCGAGCCTTGCCCCGGGGGTCCTCACCCTTCACTTTGCCGAAGGTCCCGACCCCCAGCGTATCCCCCAGGATGTAGTGACCGATCTTCACCCGCCCGTCGTGTTTCTGCTTCTCGGCTGTCGCCATCTTTCTCCAGGAACTGAGTCTGCGCATGGCGCCGCGGGAGGGGGCGGAGGGGGCGGGCAGGGCCGCGCCGGGGGCGGGCGGGGAGGGGGTGGGGACGCGGGACGGGAGCCGCGCCGCCGAGCCGCCGCCCTGCACCGCCCGCCGGGTCCCAGCCGCCGGCCGTCGGGCGCAGACGCTCCCCCTGGCGGGACTGGCGGGGGTCGCTGGGAGGGCCACCGGTACCCCTCTCCTCGCTCTGCCTCCGCGTGGCCAGGGGCGCCCGCCCACCTGCGCGCGGGAGGGGGTTTCCTGGATTGCCGAGGAGGGCCGGAGCCCCTCGGCTCCTTTCCTCTGGCGAAGTCTACGCACACAGTAGGCTCCCTAGTTATTACTCCGGACTCGTGGGGACCGCTCTCTCCCGACTCCAAGAGGGAAGATGGGCTTACTTGGGTAAGGTAGATAATGTGGCTTGTTACTAGTACAGCGTGAGTTTAAATATGGCTGGAGACACCACCTTGCCAGTATTTTCTAACCTTTTCATTTTTCCGCTTTGGATCGGAATCTAGCTAGACGCCACTGGGAGTTGTCACTTGTATCTTTGATGAAGTTTCCTCTTTCTCCACCCCACGCCCCAACACGCGCTGCTCTTTTCTGAGCCAGAAAGCTGCTATCGGGCACCTCGACAGCTCCTGTAGCGCTGTCGGTCTTTCCTCCTGCTGAATACCCTCCTGAAACGTCCTCCCCAGAACAAGCTCCGTTGCGAGGAGCGGGTTGGGGTAAAGAGTGAATGGGTGTGTGTTCGGGAAGCAGGACATTATCCAGACATTGGATGTACAGGAGTTAGATCATCAGTAAAATGTAGACTTTGAACTGAAAAGGCTGACAGTTGCATCAACCAAATCAATCGACAAATATTTATTGTACTTTCAGTGAGTAAAAGTCTATACAAATGGGTTCACGGCATATCACAGGGAAAGTAGAGAAAGTATGTTTATTTGCAGTAGGATTTTAAGGATGTTACCCAATTATATTCCCGCATCATGGGCAAAATTAAATGGGCAAACAAACCAGTTTATGTGATCTCAGTTTTGCAGTGTCATAGCATTTGGACAGGTATCAATGGGCGAAGAGTTGGCCTCTTCGTGAAAATCATGTAAAAAAATAATAAAAATGTTATTTTTCCTCCCCAGTAAAAGTTACTCAACTGTTCTGGTTTTTATATACTTGATGAAATCAAGGTAAACATCACATAATCAGAAGACATTAACAACTAATCTTGGATAAGTCAGTTCGTACTGTAGTATTGACTTCAGTATAGTTTGAAGAGCCAAAAGTTAAGAAATCTTTAATTACTGACATACTGGGAGGGAAGCATAGGTTATTGTTGTAATGTTTCCTCTCTCCTTTCTTCACCTTTCTCTCTTTGAATTTTTACTTTTGCAGCTCTGGCTTTTGTGTCTCTACAAAACAGAAATAGCACTCTGGATTCTCTTAGGAAAAAACTAAAACAAACAAAAAAAGCCCCTTTAACCCACCACCAATAAATTACTTTAAATTTGAGTCTTGTCTAGAAGTTAGCTCAGCAAGGTTCTGTGATTTCTTTTTAATCTGAAAGGGAAAAAAAATTGCAAGGTACCTCAGCCCTGTACCAGGCCAGTTAAGCCACAGAGCATCATCCAGCAAGGGAGCAGTCTGAGGCTATATTTTGCAAACCTGTTACCAGTGTCTTCATAAAACTATCAGTTCAATTTTTAGCAGAAACAGTTCATTTCTGCTAAATGAACTGTTACTTTAGATTATGATTCTATTTAATACATATTCATTAAATGCCATTAATCACTTAAAGGTATTGTTAGGTAAATAAAAGAATAGGAACTTAGAACTCATCCACTCTCCCACAGTCTTTAAGCAGCTTTTCTTGATTTTTTTTTCCCCCTTATCTGAGTTAAAAACCAAATTAAGCCAGCAGTTTCTAAGAAAGCAAATAATAAACTTCCTTTATTCTCTTGGTTTTTCTGTTTCCTTCAGTCCTTTTAAAAGTTTTTGTCACATTTCCTTCCACCTAGACACTGGGTAGACACGAAATGAAAAGTCATAGTCCCTACTCTGTACTCTGTATCCTCCCAACCTCACAATAAATAATATTCACAAGCTCATCTTTCTTCCAGGGTTGAAGTGAAGATAAGGTAAACTGGGACTTATGCCCAGCTTCCAGACCCATCAATTGTACCCCTATCTCAACAAAGTATATTTTAATATAAGTGGGCAGGAGTGACTTTGTAGAAGTTAACCTAGAATCCAGCCTAGTTCAAGAGGAGGGGTAGTAAGTAAATTGTTTTCAAACTTCAGTTCATCCACTTCTATTAATGCAAATAAGTTACAGTAGATTTCAGCAATGATGAAGACAAACTGTGGTGAAGAACTGTGGTGGAGAATCTTGGGTCTCATGGGAAAACTCACTAGTTAGTTGTCAGATGCTTCCACTTTAGTCCTTCAGATTCTAAGGGAGCTGTGTATCCTCCTAGTCTTTTCTTCTTGAGGCCATTACAGTGTTCAGTTCAGTTCAGTCATTCAGTTGTATCTGATTCTTTGCCACCCCATTGACTGCAGCATGCCAGGCTTCCCTGTCCATCACCAAGTCCTGGAGCCTACTCAAACTCACGTCCATCATGTTGGTGATGCCATCCAACCATCTCATCCTCTGTCATCCCCGTCTCCTCCCACCTTCAGTCTTGACCAGCATCAGGGTCTTTTCAAATGAGTTGGTTCTTAATATAAGGTGGCCAAAGTATTGGAGTTTCAGCGTCAGCATCAATCCTTCCAATGAGTATTCAGGACTCATTTCCTTTAGGACGGACTGGCTGGATCTCCTTGCAGTCCGGGGGACTCTTAAGAGTCTTCTCCAACACCACAGTTCAAAAGCATTAATTCTTCGTCGCTCAGCTTTCTTTATAGTCCAACTCACATCCATACATGACCACTGGAAAAACCATAGCATTGACTAGACAGACCTTTGTTGGCAAATTGATGTCTCTGCTTTTTAATATGCTATCTAGGTTTGTCATAGCTTTTCTTCCAAGGAGGAAGCATCTTTTAATTTCAGGACTACAGTCACCATCTGCAGTGATTTTGGAGCCCCCCAAAATAAAGTCTGTCACTGTTTCCATTGTTTACCCATCTATTTGCCATGAAGTGATGAGACCAAATGCTATGATCTTAGTTTTCTGAATGTTGAGTTTTAAGCCAACTTTTTCATTGTCCTCTTTCACTTTCATCAAGAGGCTTTTGAGTTCCTCTTCACTTTCTGCCATAAGGGTGGTGTCATCTGCATATTTGAGGTTATTGATATTTCCCCGGCAATCTTGATTCCAGCTTGTGCTTCATTCAGCCTGGCATTTAGCATGATGTACTCTGCATATAAGTTAAATAAACAGGGTGACAATATACAGCCTTGATGTACTCCTTTCCTAATTTGGAACCAATCTGTTGTTCCATGTCCAGTTCTAACTGTTGCTTCTTGACCTACATACAGATTATTCAGGAGGCAGGAAAGATGGTCTGATATTCCCATCTCTAAGAATTTTCCACAATTTGTGATCCATGCAAAAGCTTTGGCATAGTCAGTAATGCAAAAGTAGATGATTTTCTGGAACTCTTTTGCTTTTTCGATGATCCAGCGGATGTTGGCAATTTGATCTCTGGTTCTTTTGCCTTTTCTAAAACCAGCTTGAACATCTGGAAGTTCATGGTTCACGTACTGTTGAAGCCTGAGTTAGAGAATTTTGAGCATTACTTTGCTAGCATGTGAGATGAGTGCATTTGTGCAGTAGTTGGAACTTTCCTTGGCATTGCCTTTCTTTGGGATTGGAATGAAAACTGACCTTTTCCAGCTCTGTGGCCACTGCTGAGTTTTCCAAATTTGTTGGCATACTGAGTGCAGCACTTTCACAGCATCATCTTATAGGATTTGAAATAGCTCAACTGGAATTCATCACCTCCACTAGCTTTGTTTTTAGTGATGCTTCCTAAGGCCCACTTGACTTCTCATTCCAGGATATCTGGCTCTAGGTGAGTGATCACACCATCATCGTTATCTGGGTCGTGAAGATCTTTTTTGGATAGTTCTGTGTATTCTTTCCACCTCTTCTTAATACATTTTACACTGTACTGTCAGAGAGATAGTCCTCTTCCTTAGTGTCTATCTGTATACATGGTGGCCAGAACTAAAATTTTAAGTACTGTGCTAGTAATGCAGCCTAATACTTCCTTAGTTGCAGTTACACTGTAACTAATATTCATTATTTATTAAACAACAACTAGGTATTAGGCAAATTGACTCTGAGGACTCAGAAAACGAACCTACAGTACATGGCCAGGCAGTGTGATAGGTGCTATAATTATATATGTGTATATACACACACACACACACACACACACATATATATATACACACACATATATATACACACACACATATATATGGTCCTAAAAGGGCTTCATGAGAGGATGGTATAACCTTTATCTGTGGAGGTTCAGTCTTTTGAACTTGAATATATTTAGAGAAGTAGTAAGAGGTAGTACTCTACTCAAAAAAAAAAGGATGGCATGGGGATGAAAGAACTTGGAGAAGGCAACTCTGGTGGGAGAAAGGATACGCAAAATCACAGAGGGAAGAAAGTCTTAGACTTTTTAGAGAAGAACAATGTTTACAGGGGACAAAATCTGGATTGATAGAAGGAATGGCTAAAAGGAATGAGAAATAGGACAAAATCCTGAGGGACTGGGCTTCTCAATGTCACCATTTTCTTACAGACAGTGGTGAGCCAAGGGAAGATGTGACGTAGATGCATTTTATTTTTGGCTGCACAGCGCGCCATTCAGGATCTTACTTCTCCTGCCGCCTGCAATGGAAATGCAGAGTCCCAACCACTGGACCAACAGGAAGTCTCAATGTAGATGCATTTGAGAAATAAATACATTCTTTACCAAAGGAATTGATAGCTTTGGGTGCCTTTGGGAAGACAAACTGGGTGACTTAGAGTCAGGTGCAAAGTGTAAACTTTGCCCTATGTACTCTTGTATAATGTTTTGGCTTTAAACCTCAAGCATGTATTAGAGTCAGAAAAAAATCAACTGTTAGAAAAAAACGTTTTTGACTCTGACATTAGTACGGAGGATAGATTGCAGAAGAGTGAGACGGAAGTGTGGTAAAACGAGACTTGCAATCATCTAGTGAAGAAATGATGACACAGGCACCACATATGTAAAGGGAAAACTCAAGACCTATTTAGATATGAAATTAGCAAGATACAGAGAGCCCACACTGACCTCCCAGGTTTCTGGACAGGTTTGCAGGAGGGTGGGGAATGGAGGTTCAACAGAAATAATAAATTCTGTCTATAACATCAAGGCATCTGAGAGACAGTCACAAAAGGTATCCAGAAATATACTGGTAATACAGGTCCACTAGCCCAAAGAAAGTTCAGTCTAGAGATACAGATTGGGTGTCCTCATCAAACAAATGGCATAGTAGGGCAGGGAATTTGGGTGTGATCTCTCCAAGTTGTGGAGTTAAGGGACCCAAGGACAGGACATTTACTTAGAAAACATGAATACTTAAGAAGATCCAGAAGCAATATGAGCCTATGAAAGAAACAGGGAAAAATAGTCATAAAGTTAGACATTCTCCAGGAAATTACAGTGATTAAAATTTGTTTGTGGATAATTGTCCCCCTGTTTATCTAGGGTAGATAATTCCCAATTCCTGGTTTGAAATATTTTTAGGTTAAAATGTTTGCAACCCGCTGATGATGATGAATTTTAATGTTCAATCACCCATGTTGAAATAGGCCCAGAGCTGTTTTCTAGAGAAAATCTTAGCACTGTTCACAAGGACCCCCTCGGTCTATCTCTAGGTAACTGTGCTTGCTTAGTCCTGGATGGGTTCCTTACTTTTAATAAGATGTCAACCCTGCCCACCGCTCAGTTGATTTACTGAGTATCAGGCATGTGGATCTGTCCATGATCAGTAGCACAAAGAATAGTCATTCACCAAAACAATGTAACTCCAAACTCTTTGCTGCCCTGTTCTTATCAGTTAAGGGAAATAATGGCCTTGGATCATTGCATGAAGAGTAGGCTGATCATCTAAACTGTGCCCCTGCATCAGCTGAGACTATCAGAGAAAGAAATCATGGACTGTTTCTGGTCACTGTTAAGATTTGTTTTTACTAAGTTTGGTAATAAAAGGGGTTGATGACATGTGGATGCCTTGAATAGGCTAATAATTGGGCTATTTGTACTAGTAATTTGGTCTCCTTCAAAAGAGTATTCTTGAAAAATTGATTCAGAATTTAAGTGGAAAGGCAGAGAAAGAGGACAGCTGGAGTGTTATCCCAGGAAACAAGGACCCTGTGGTTACCAGACCCTAACTTTTAGGCAGCAGCTCACAGGCTAGCTAAGCATGCATTTAGTGGGATGGGGAGGATATCATTTGCTTATAGCAGTATGGACTCATGAATATTTATTTTTTAAACACCAAGTTATAATCTGATACACCTTCATTTCATTGCTCAGATTGTTCCAGCTTTGGTCACTGGGTGCCCTTTCAGTTGGCTCCTGTATCCCTTTGATATGCTTCCATCAATGTAGTTTTTATTCTTTTTTGTCACTTTCTGACACTACAAGCTGCTCAACTTGTCCTGTCCTGGTCCTAGGATCAGTCATTTCTCGAAGGTATCCTTGTTACTTTTATTGGAGAGTGATATTAGAAACCAAAATTTGCTGTTTGGAGTATAATTGCTTCTAGAGTTTGGGTAAATTCCAAGAGTAGGTGATGGACAGGGAAGCCTGGCATGCTACAGTCCATGGGGTAGCGGAGTCGGACACGACTGAGTGACTGAACTGAACTGAGACTCTCTCAGCTGACAGAGCAAAGAAATATGTGTGTATTTTAACTAATAAATATACTGATATCTCTATTTCTCTGTGCAGAATCATCCCTATCTATATTAAGCTAAACATGACTTCATACTGATCCATACAAGCAACTCTTATTTGTTGCTGCATAGATTATTCTAGCCTTTCCCTTTGCTTATCTGTAAACTCCCGCTCCAACACAAAGAAACTTAGCTTTCATTTTCTAATATCCATTTACCTAATTGCTCAGTTTGAGTTTACATTTATGGAAGTATCAGAATTATTAACCTTACCCCTGTGGATCACAATTTTATCCATTTGAATCCAGTGCTTGTATGCAATTCCTTTGTCTTTAGTTTTACAGGCTTCACTCATTTTCAAGTCTTAGCCCCTGGAGCACCAGGGAAGTCCCTTCCAGGTGGTAATTTTGAACTTTACCATTTCCTTAGATAATCACCTATTTCCTCGACCCTCTTCAGTGAGTCGATTTCATACGTGTATAACGCACATAGATTATGTTGTCACAATCTGCAGGCCATCCTCAGGTCCCCCGATTAATTGTCTCCTATTCACCCTGTTGGTGAGAAAGGAGTTCCCTCCCCTATGGCTATAGGAGTAGGCAAGCAGCTCCTGACACAGGACAGATGATATCAACATCAGTCTGTTGTCACATATACTTGTAGCCATGGACACCACAGTACCACTCAGGGCCACAGGGAAGTCACACTCAAGAAGAGAAGAAACCACAGAGGCTATGGAAGGCAGATTTGTAGTACCAAGAGGACATGGTGCCCCCGGTTCCTGTGAAGAATATGATTTATTTGATTTGAATATTAAGAATATGGTTGGATAGTTCCACAAGTTGGCAGAGAACTGAAACCCACTTCTCAGGGACTAGCACTGACTGTGCCTGGTCCCTTCATTAAGGAAAGCTAGAGATTTAGCTAGAGGAACTAATTTATGGGAAGATTGAGGAGAAGGACATACAGTTAAGCCATTCTAGGCCCTCCCAGTTTTACCAGGTAAGAAACATGACTATTAAGGCAACACATAATATTGAGCCTTAATATTAGGCCATATACTACAACTTCCCAAATAAATTTCCATACATTAAGCTTCACTCTGGGACTTTCCGGGTGGTCCAGTGGTTAAGAAAATCTGCCTGCCAAGGCAGGAGACACAGGTTCCATCCTTGAACTGGGAAGATCTCATGCTGCAGGGCAACTAAGCCCATGTGCCTCAACTATTGAGCCTGTGCTCCAGAGCCCGGGAGCTGCAACTACGGAAGCCCGTGTGCCCTACAGCCTGTGTTCTGCAACAGGAGAAGCCATCATAAGCAGCAGCTCACGCACTGCAGAGTGGCCCCTGCTCTCCGCAACTAGAGAAAGCCTGTGCAGCAGCAAAGACCTTGCACAGCCGAAAAAGTAAAAAGAGTCTGCCTGCCAATGCAGGGGACACAGGTTTGATCCCTGCTCTGGGAAGATCCCACATGCAGCAGGACAACTAAGCCTGCGCACCCCAGAGCCCATGCTCTGCAATGAGAGAAGTGCCAGGAGGAGAAGCCTGTGCATCTCAGTGAAGAGTAGCCCTGCTTTCTGCAGCTGGAGAAAG
This sequence comes from Nanger dama, assembly GCA_917880005.1. Classification (NCBI taxonomy): domain Eukaryota; kingdom Metazoa; phylum Chordata; class Mammalia; order Artiodactyla; family Bovidae; genus Nanger; species Nanger dama. Next base: position 5,806,249 of record CAKJTW010000040.1, read on the forward strand.
TTGTGAGCAAGGAAGACCAGTGTAGTCCATATTTTTTTTTTTTAAAAAGGTTCACTCTGTGCTGTAAGTTTTTGTGGGTTTTAACAGTGTCATGTATCCACTTTTTGTGTGTGTCCACTATTACCATATCATACAGATAGTTTCAGTACCCTAAAAATTGTCCTGTTGCTTCACATATTCAACCATCCTTTTTCCTGTCTCTATAATTTCATCTGTTTCAGAATATCATATAATTGGACTCATATAGCATGTAGTATTTTCAAACTGACTCTTTCGCTTAGCAGTTTCCACTAAGGTTCATCTGTATCTTTTTGTCACCCTTAAATGCTTTTGAAACAGGAAAATATAAACTATTTTTTAAATGTAAAGTATATTGGTCTCCATCTTAAAATATTTTTCTTCAAATATTTTGAGATACTTTTAAAATACTTAATTTGGCTGCATCAAGGTCTTAGTTGTGTGTGACACACATGATCTTTCTTTGCAGCCCTTGGATTTCTCTCTAGTTGTGTCCCGGGGGGCTTAGTTGCACCAAGGCATGTGGGATCTTAGTTCCCAGAGCAGGAATCAGTCCTTCGTCCCCTGCATTGGGAGGCAGATTCTTAACCACTGGACCACCAGGGAGGTCCCCAAATAGTCTGAGATATTTTATACTTTCTAAATCTTAATATGGTAGAGATTTACTAAGTTACATTAAATGTATTGAGGATATAAAGAACTGAGTGTTACATGCTTTGGTGGATTCTTTAATAACTAATGAATTACATAAGAGTTAAGACCTGATTATTTTTAGTTAAGGAATATTATTTCTTACATGATTATTATGTGAAATTACTAATTCTCATATTATTTATACCTATTCTCTTATATAAAATGAAATACAATTCAAGTACATCATGAAATGTAGTGTTTAATTTAAAAAATTAAGTTGATTTTATTTGGGATTGGGAGTTTTATATATTAGGAATTTGTTCTAACTGTAACCCCATGGACTGTAGTCTGCCAGGCTCCGCTGTCCACCCAGTTCTCCAGACAAGAATACTGGAGTGGGTAGCCATTCCCTTCTCCAGGGAATCTTCCTGAACCATCGAACCCAGGTCTCCTGCATTGCAGATTCTTTACCATCTGAGCCATCAGAGAAGCCCTAACTCTAGTATATTTTGTTTTTATTGAAATGCTTCTAGATTACTTGACTCTGAAATTTTAATATGGAGAATATGCTCTAAGTGACTTACTGGATTATGTACATTATAGTTGACTTTTACAAAAGGCTTTCCAGAAGCTTTCCTTCAGACAGCTTCAAAACATTATTAGGCAAGGCACATCCTCAGGAAGGACTTCTCCAGCGTCATGCCTCTGGTGGCTTCCCATCAAGTCCCAGAAACAAGACATTTCAATATCCAGTGAACTATGCTGCACCTTCTCCAACATCTGGCTCTCAACTCCGGGGGTTGAGGAGGCCTCTTCCTTGGGTGCTTTATCTCAGCTCTAGGGGAAGTGACTGCTACTTCTTTCTGTTCTTCCTATAGAGTTCACTTAAGTGTCTGCCTGGAATGCAGGAGACCCGGGTTCAATCCCTGGGTCACGAAGATCCCCTGGAGAAGGAAATGGCAACCCACTCCAGTATTCTTGCCTGGAGAATCCCATGGACGGAGGAGCCTGGTGGGCTACAGTCCATGGGGGTCGCAAAGAGTCGGACATGACTGAGCGACTTAACTTTCACTTTCCGTTTTTTCTTACCAGTCCCTTATTACCTTAATCTCTTAATCTTTTCAAGTCTACTATGTGACTTCTGTCTCATTGAGCCATCACTGATATACCAGCTATTTTAATTGGATGCTTGTATTTAATTCACTACCTGTTTTTCTGGTATTTATACATAATTATCATGTTTTGAGCAGTAGCTGGTTTTTATTTTGCAAATACTAAATTCCTGTCTATGCTCGCATCTACAACTAAATTTTATAATTCATCTAAATGCCAAGTAATTGAAAAATACCAGAAAGCACAGTGTGATAAAATCTGCCTAGAGTTCACCTATGCAGGTGTGAAGAGCTGTCTCTGAAGAATATGAAATTTACTCAAAATTTAACTGTTCAAAAATTTTAAACTATTTAGGAGTTTACTCCATAGTATATTCTCATAGGATTCCTTGGGAGGAGAGGAGGAATCAGTAAAGGGCAGATTTGCTCTAAGATGACCAGAAAATGGCTTGCTATATAAAGAGAATCCAGTGCTAGTAATGTATGTGAATGCTATCTTAGATCTGTGTACTATATGATGTATGATTAGCACTGTTTCCACGTCTAGGCAGTAGATGAATTAGAGTTCTATTTAATAAAGACAAATTTCCACAAAAGGAACCTTACACTGTACAATGTTAATATTTATAGTGCATTCCAACACTTGCTGTTGTCAGAATCCTTATTAGCAAGATATGTATATATCTACAATAAATCTCTGTGCCTTAGTTTGTTCCTCTCTAAATAAGGAAATTTAATTACACCATCTCAAGCCTCTTGCAGCTCTAAACTCAGAGCACCATGCTGTGCTCCCTCAGAGGCATATGTTACCAGAGGCTTCTCTCCAGAGTCATCCCTAATTGGACAGTACTTCCTTCTGAGGCTTCCTGCTTCTGTCTCTCCTACCCTGGAGAGCTACTTGTCTGAGGGCTGCTCCCCTGCAACACAGGGAGCATCAACAGTTTCTGCTCTCTGCCCTTCCCACTCTGAGCTGGGTGAACCATTTACTGACAAGCCTTCCCTCCTCCCATTTGCCCAAGATGGTGATGTTTCCGAAACGGTACCGTTTGTCACTTGGTGTCCATCTGCTTCCTCCTTGGTCACCTCTTCCACCTGCTCTAACTTAAAGGAGCTAGACCTTTCTCCAACACCTTATCGGTTAAAAAAAAATTATTTTTGGTCACACTGGGTGTCTTTGTTGCGGTGCACAGGCTTCTCATTGCAGTAGCTTCTCTCGTAGAGCAGAGGCTCTAGGGCTCACGGGCTTTCGTTGCCTGCAACATGTGTAATCTCCCCAGACTAGGGATCAAACCCATGTCCTCTGCGTCACCAGGAGAGTCCTCAGGTTTTGTTTTTTTAAAGATCTTTCCCCTAAAGGACTTAATTATCTCCACATAGTAACTTATATATATATATATATATATATATATATATATATATACAAACACACACACACACACGAGTTCAGATCATTTTAAATATTTTCTGAGAGCAAATCACACACCTACATGTGCTAGATAGATGTCGTTTTCAGAACTATACAAATTTAAGATTAGGGCTGTGAATACCCTGGCAGTCCAATGGTTAGGGCTCTCAGTGGGCTGGAAAGTATCAAATCAGAGAAGATGCTTGCTCCTTGGAAGGAAAGCTACAACAAACCTAGACAGCATATTAAAAAGCAAACATACTGGTTTGCTAAGAAAGGTCTGCATAGTCAAAAGCAATGGTTCTTCCAGTAGTATCGTATGGATGCCTCTTCCCTCATAGCTTAGTCAGTAGGGAATCTGCCTGCAATGCAGGAGACTCAGGTCCAAACCCTTGGTTGGGAAGATCCCCTGGAGAAGGAACTGGCAACCCACTCTAGAATTCTTGCCAGAATACTATGAACTAGAGGAGCCTCACAGGTTGTTGTCTACAGGGTTCTAAGAGTCGGACGTGACTTAGCAACTGCACCACCACCACATACGGATGTGAGCTGGACCATAAAGAAGGCTGAGTGCTGAAGAACTGATGCTTTTGAATTGTGGTGCTGGAAAAGACTCCTGGACTTTGAACTGCACGATCAAACCAGTCAATCCTAAAGGAAATCACCCCTGTATAGTCATTGGCAGGGCTGATGCTGAAATCTCAAATACTTTGGCCACCTGATGCTAAGAGCCAACTCACTGGAAAAGACCCTGATGACAGGCAAGATTGAGGGCAGAAGGGGGTGATAGAGGATGAGATGATTGGATGACATCATCCACTCAATCGGCATGAATTTGAGCAAACTCTGGGAGATGGTTAAGGACAGGGAAGCCTGGTGTGCTGCAATCCATGGGGCAAAGTTGTACAGGACTTAAGTGACTCAACAACAGACACATTCAGTGGGTAAAGAATCTGCCTACAATTCAAGAGTCACGGGTAACCTAGGTTCAATCCCCGGGTTGGGAAGATGCCCTAGAGTAGGAAACCCACTCCCGTGGACAGAGGAACCTGGAGAGTTACAGTCGAGTGTGTTGCAAAGAGTCAGACACAATGGAGTAACTAAGCATGGAGAGACACACAGACAGACACAGACACACACAGTATCCAAGAACCAGGTTTTTAAAATTGTAGTTGGAGATGGAAATGGCAATACACTGGTATTCTTGCCTGGAATATCCATGGACAGAAGAGCCTGGTGGGCTACAGTCCTTGGGATCTAAGAGTCGAACATGACTGAGCAACCAACACTACAGCTGTCCTACAATGTTAATTTCTGCTGTACAGCAAAGTGATTCAATTATACATATGTACCTTTTATATTCTTTTCCATTACGGTTTACTAGAGGATACTGAATACAGGTCCCCATCCTATACAGTAGGATCTTATTGTGTATCCATTCTCCCTCTCTCCTGAGTGGCTCACATCTGGTCACAGCTTTTAGAATCCTCAGCCAAATCAAAGATATGAAGGAGTCTAAGGGAAAAATTTTGTCAAGAAATTTGAGTTGTGTAAGTATTCAATCCAACCTTAGAATAGTTTTACTATAGTTCTAAACCTTGGAGAAGGCAATGGCACTCCCCTCCAGTACTCTTGCCTGGAAAAGCCCATGGATGGAGGAGCCTGGTGGGCTGCAGTCCTTGGGGTCTAAGAGTCAGTCACAACTGAGCAACTTCACTTTCACTTTCATGCATTGGAGAAGGAAATGGCAACCCACTTGTGTTCTTGCCTGGAGAATCCCAGGGACGGGGGAGCCTGGAGGGGCTGCTGTCTATGGGGTCGCACAGAGTCAGACACGACTGAAGTGACTTAGCAGCAGTTCTAAACCTAGGAAACTTCAGGTTGTTGAGGCCAGGAATGTGGGAAATTTTCCTGTGGACCAGATGTGAGCCACTCAGGAGCGAGGGAAAGCAAGGGATCCTGTCTATAGGGCCCTCAGTAGAGGAAATCTCAGGAGAAAGAGGAAACACCAGTCCCCGCTCTTGTCTACTCTTTAAACCCCATTGAGTGAAAGAAACTGTAGCTCACAAGCCCCTGATCTCAAGGAGAAAGCTGAGATCAGAGGGAGCATGCCCCCTTCTCCAATGGCTTCAGCTCAAAAGAAGCCCAAGCTGAAAGATAAGCTTAAGTCAACACTGAATTCTGACTATAACATAGAACCAAAAATTTCTTGAGAAATAAAAACTATTTTTACAACTAATCATGACTGGAGGATATTTTTCTTATCTTTGAGTGATCTTAAGAAAGACCAAAATCTTCATCCTGGAGCATATCTCCATTGCACAGAGACGAGCACACAAAAATAAAATCTCAAGCCACATACCATGCCTGTGGTAATCTACAGACCACTCGCATACATGAGAACCATTTTTTCATTGTTTATTTGACAAGACATCCCTTTACCTTACCACAGACAGAAGTTTTTGCTCTGGATTTCATTTAGTTTCTCAGTTTGATAAACTATGCTTCTCTTAGATTATGAACTACCTTTTGTTTTGAGAACAACATTTAACTCGACCAAGGTTAGGGTTGGGATCTTAAGTCCCCTGACCAGCAACTGAACTGGGGCCCTTCACAGTCCTAACCACTGGACCACCAGGGAATTTCTGTATTTATCTTAACCCCTTTCTAAGGGGTCCTCTACCCCCACCCTGTCACACTGTCTGTACTTTTGTCTTCATAGGTCTTAACACTACCTGAAGTTACTTATCTGTTCTAGGTATGTTGACCCCAACACCCCACATACACACAAGTGCAGGCTGTCACACGCTCTAATGAAATCTCTGCCAAAGGAGTCTTATTCTCCACTTTTGTCTCCTGGGCCCAGAAGTGCTTCTGGCACATAGGTCCCTAGACAGATTTGGTTCCTAAGGGGCACTGTACCATCAATAGAAATGAAAGGGAAATGCAGAAGAACTAGGTAGCCTTCCAGAAGTGCTTTTTCAACTGAACTCTATATTGCCCAATCACCCCTGAACCTCTGGCTTTATTCCTGATGCTCTATAGAAACAAGGTTGGTGGAAAAGAAACACTAGCCTAAATTTTCCAAACCCAGAAGTCATTAAATGTTTTTAATTTAAAAATCTGGCGCGCGCCATTTCTAGTCGTTTTCAAAGCGCCTCGCGCTGGTTCTCACGGGCCCAGCCACTGGCCCCAGCTCTGCCCTGGATTGGTAGCTTATGTCGATCTTGATGAAAGAGCAATTGATGCTCTCAGGGAATTTAATGAAGAAGGAGCTCTGTCTGTACTACAGCAGTTCAAAGAAAGTGACTTATCACATGTGCAGAACAAAGTGCATTTTTATGTGGAGTTATGAAGACCTACAGGCAAAGGGAGAAACAGGGGAGCAAGGTGCAAGAGTCCACGAAGGGACCTGATGAAGCAAAGATCAAGGCCTTGCTTGAAAGGACCGGTTATACCTTGGATGTAACCACAGGACAGAGGAAGTATGGTGGTCCTCCCTCAGACAGTGTGTACTCTGGTGTGCAACCTGGAATTGGAACAGAAGTCTTTGTAGGTAAAATACCAAGAGATTTATACGAGGATGAATTGGTGCCCCTTTTTGAAAAGGCTGGTCCCATTTGGGATCTGCGTCTTATGATGGATCCACTGTCTGGTCAGAACAGAGGGTATGCATTCATCACCTTCTGTGGAAAGGAAGCTGCACAGGAAGCTGTTAAACTGTGTGACAGCTATGAAATTCGCCCTGGTAAACACCTTGGAGTGTGCATTTCTGTGGCAAACAACAGGCTTTTTGTTGGATCAATTCCGAAGAATAAGACTAAAGAAAACATTCTAGAAGAATTCAGTAAAGTCACAGAGGGTTTGGTGGACGTTATTCTCTATCATCAACCCGATGACAAAAAGAAGAATCAGGGGTTCTGCTTCCTTGAGTATGAGGATCACAAGTCAGCAGCACAAGCCAGACGCCGGCTGATGAGTGGAAAAGTGAGTGTGGGGAAATGTAGTTACAGTTGAATGGGCGGACCCTGTGGAAGAGCCAGATCCGGAAGTCATGGCTAAGGTGAAAGTTTTATTTGTGAGAAACTTGGCTACTACAGTGACAGAAGAAATATTGGAAAAGTTGTTTTCTGAATTTGAAAGCTTGAAAGAGTGAAGAAGTTGAAAGATTATGCATTTGTTCATTTCGAAGACAGAGGAGCAGCTCTTAAGGCCATGGATGAAATGAATGGCAAAGAAATAGAAGAAATTGAAATAGTCTTAGCCAAGCCACCAGACAAGAAAAGGAAAGAGTGCCAAGCTGCTAGACAGGCCTCCAGGAGTACTGCGTATGAAGATTATTACTATCACCCTCCTCCTCGCATGCCACCTCCAATTAGAGGTCGGGGTCGTGGTGGGGGGAGAGGTGGATATGGCTACCCTCCAGATTACTATGGCTATGAAGATTACTATGATGATTACTATGGTTATGATTATCACGACTATCGTGGAGGCTATGAAGATCCCTACTACGGCTATGATGATGGCTATGCAGTAAGAGGAAGAGGAGGAGGAAGGGGAGGGCGAGATGCTCCACCACCACCAAGGGGGTGGTGGAGCACCACCTCCAAGAGGTAGAGCTGGCTACTCACAGAGGGGGGCACCTTTGGGACCACCAAGAGGCTCTAGGGGTGGCAGAGGGGGTCCTGCACAACAGCAGAGAGGCCGTGGTTCCCGTGGATCTCGGGGCAACCGTGGGGGCAATGTAGGAGGCAAGAGAAAGGCAGACGGGTACAACCAACCTGACTCCAAGCGCCGTCAGACCAACAACCAACAGAACTGGGGTTCCCAACCCATCGCTCAACAGCCGCTTCAGCAAGGTGGTGACTATTCTGGTAACTATGGTTACAATAATGACAACCAGGAATTTTATCAGGATACTTATGGGCAACAGTGGAAATAGACAAGAGAGGGCTTGAAAATGATATTGACAAGATATGATTGGCTCTAGATCTACATCCTTCAAAAAAAAATTGGCTTACCTGTTTCATCTTTAAGTAGCAATTTGCTGCCATTTGTATTTGGCTGAAGAAATCACTATTGTGTATATACTCAAGTCTTTTTATTTTTTCCTCTTTTCATAAATGCTCTTGGACATTATTGGGCTTGCAGAGTTCCCTTATTCTGGGAGTTACAATGCTTTTATCGTTTCAGGCTTCATTTTAGCTTCAAAACAAGCTGAGCACACTGTTAAAATCATGATTTTGCAGAACCTTTGGTTTTGGACAGTTTCATTTTTTGGATTTGGGACAGCTTACATAGGGGTATGGAGTATGCTGTAAATAAAAATACAAGCTAGTGCTTTGTCTTAGTAGTTTGAAGAAATTAAAAGCAAACAAATTTAAGTTTTCTTGTATTAAAAATAACCTATGATTGTATGTTTTGCATTCCTAGAAGTAGGTCAACTGTGTTTTTAAATTGTTATAACTTCACACCTTTTTGAAACCTGCCCTACAAAATTTGTTTGGCTTAAACGTCAAAGCTGTGACAATTTGTTCTTTGATGTGATTGTATTTCCAATTTCTTGTTCATGTAAGATTTCAATAAAACTCAAAAATCTATTCAAAACAAACAAACAAAAAAATCTTTTCCTCCTTGGCCTTAGTCCCACAATACACTTAGTTTGTGGGACTCATTTCTGCAATTACTGGAGTCAACTTCAACCATGTTGGTTTTTGTTCCCACTCATCACGTGTATGCTGAACAAATTAATGAACCACTTTCATTCCTCTCGTCTCCTAAGGACATCTCCCCAAACTTTTCCTTGAGCCTCTCTACACTCTTCTCTTTTTTTCAAATGGTTTCAACCATTACTGTGTCAAGAATCTCAATTTTTAAAGAGAAAAAAATAAACAATCCTTTCCATCTCCCATCATTTTTAAATGCCTACCAAATTTCACCATCACCTTATACCTCCATTTAAATTATCTTTACCATTCTAAACCCTACATCAGTTCCCATTCTCAACTCTATGTTCATTATTTCCAAAAGCAAATCTCCAGCCTGGGCTTTCGGCTTTCCACTTCAGCTGCCACTAGCTTTACTGAGTTCTTCCAAGATACTTCTAGTATCCCACAGGCATCAACACCTAACAATTCCTCCCTGTTCCTTCCATCTTATATTCCTCAGTGAATGCACCAACTCCTTGCCCCCTAGTCCAGAAAATCCAAGACCCCTACCTCTGGTATTTTCTCCAACTGACAAAACCACAGTAGCTGTGACTGAAAGGTCAAATACATACACAAAACATGATACATTCCTGGGTGTTACCTCAGATACCCAATGGTGACACTCAACTGCTCCTGAGATCCCCCTGCCCAAGAAACAAATCCTTTAGTTGTGGCCTCAGGCATCTTCTGTTAGATGGAGATCCACTGCCCAAACCAACTTCGATCCTCAGGACATCATGAGATACGTCAGATATGAACTGTCTGCCAACTGGTATTGAAGGAACTGAACCCACCTGTCTATACTGATGTTAACCAGCTCCATCTCCAGCCCACTGCTTCTCCCTGGATCTTACGACTTCCGCTTTATCAGAAAAATTTCCCACTGAAACTCAAAACAGCCAAGACCACAGGCACTGGCAAACAAGGACTAAGTCACCTTACACTCAATAAACACGCAGACCTTTTTAAGGCATCACTGTCTACCTCTCATGCACTCCCCTTGTGCCAATTGTTTTCTGACCCAGGATTTAGAAATTTTTGTCTTCAGGTCAGCACCTACTTACCTCAAGGCCTAATAATTTATTCCACCCTGGGTATTACCTATCTTAATGGGTCTCTCCAGCACCCAGGAATGAACCTTTAGTAACAGTGCAAGATTTCAGAAAGATCTTAATACCGCGTCAGATTATTCAGTACTCAAGCCAAAATAAAGTTACTATTTTTATAGATCAAAGCAATTTCAAATACTTGAACCCACTACAGTGGCTAGGCTACAGCCACTGTAGAAACACCTTCACTTATTCAAGTTGAAAGCCCATAGTTGGTTAGACTTCCAGCTTAAATAAGCACAGGTACAACAGCAAAAATCACATGATCAAATGTCAACTGGATACAGGAACTTTATGATGCATCCCTGGAGCATCGCTGGATAGCATCACCCACTCAATTAACACAAGAGTGCAAATTCCATTGAGATAGTGAAGGACAGAGAAGCCTAGGGTGCTGCAGTCCTTGAGTCACAGAGAGCAGAACTAGACTCAGTAGACTAAACAACAGCGAAGTAGAACAGGGGCCCCCAGGTGGTCCAGTGGTAAAGAATCTGCCTGCCAAAGGAGACACCGAAAATGGCAACCCACTCCAGTATTCTTGCCTGGGAAATCCCATGGACTGAGGAGCCTGGTGGGATACAGTCCATGGCATTGCAGAGTCAGACACACTTAGCAACTCAACAACGAACAGCAGCAAAAGTAGAACAGTCATTATATTACATCACACATTATTGGGAGGAAACCCAATATAGATTCAGATCAGCTGGGGTTCCTGTAGAAGCAAGCTGAGATCTGAAAGTTAGGAGCTAAGGAAAAAAGCAAGGGAGCAATTAACTAATCTTGGAGTGCATTCTAGGGCACCTTTTAAAGGTAAGGTTGCGGAGGCTGTGATAATCATGAAAACTCCTTCAAGGTCAGATTAAAGTTGTTAAGTTCTTAAAGAAACGGGAAGCTACAAATTGGGACAGCACAGCTTGGCCACACTGCTATTTTATGCTAGTTAATCCAACACTTGTGATGTTTAATTAATGTTTGATTCTCTCACCAGTCCAACAAAGTTGGTATTGTCTTCACTTCAAAAAACTAGCAGAAACACCAGAAAGCAAGGCAGAAAAATTCAGAGCCCTGAAAAGTCAATGCTCACCTAGGTGAGGATTTAAAAAAATTCTACTAGCCTACAAGTGAGTTTATACTTGGCCTTACATTCTACTCAATCCACTGCATTTGCACATGGCCCTACAAACGTTCTTGTTGACTCATACCTAGTTGTTCACTTAGCTGACCACCTTAAAAAGCACACACAGCCTATGAGATGGGCGCCAAGAGTTAATATCACCTGAGAATCTGAAAAAGAAAAATGTATAGCTGAATTACTTTGCTGTAAAAACTAACCCAACATTGTAAATCAAATACCAAAAAAAAAAAAACCAACAATGCAAAAACCACCCAACAAAACCACCTTTCCAAAATGGAATTCATTCAATTCCTGTCATTCGTGTTCTCACCAGAAATCCAAAGCCTATCATACAGGAGGACAACCACTCCACAAAGACCACAGAGGTAACACAGTTCTTATAGTAGCACAAGTGTTACTTCTTAAAGTTGTGTGCTTGAAGGAATCTTAGAATTCTGCTTGTAAAGGCTTGATCCTATTAAGCAGTATCACAGCCCAGTTTAAAAGTTAGTGTTCCAAAACAGCCACTTAACAAATAAACCTGAATTTTAGTTGTCACATTCGCAAACCTATGTAAATCACTGATACAAGCCTATTAAAAATACCTTAGCACACCAGATAATTTTAAAAGCCAGAACATTTATTGTGCGACTAATCACTGAAATCCTTAAGATGAACTGGATGCTGCAACAGCCGCCGCTTGGGTTTAGGTGTTGTTCCTTCCACGGAATCCATGCCTGCATTGTGTTAAAAACAAGAATAGTTACTTCAGCAATGTCAACATATACACTTCAATCTTTGTTAAAATACATTTTTATGAGCTTATCTCAGTTAAATGATGAAATCAATATTGAATTCATAAGTTCAGACATTTATTTTTAGAACATCACTGATAAGCTGTGATATTTTATTTATTTCCCCCTGCTTCAAAATAGCCAAGGCAACATATTTGGTATTTCCTCACCACTTATGATTCCTAAGGTTTTGGGAAAACGGATTCTTAAATTATGGGTCAGAGACCCTACCTTCCTTTAGCTAAGGAAAAATGTGATTAATGATAGACATTTTCTCAACTGCTTAACTATAGTTCATGTCTTTACTCAACATCTACTTGAAATGTCTTCTGAGGAACACACAGGTTAAAATTGGCTTCATGTTCTCAACTCAAACTAGCAGTCCACTGAACCCTATCCCATACTATATATCGGCCTTAAGTACAAAGGTCACTCCAACACACAAATACACCTTATTGTGTTATGTTCACACCCCCCCAAACTGTCTTGTGGTCTTGAATTGAGGAAGAGATCACAAATTCTGCTAATATCTTACAATACACAGGACAACCCCAGTCCCCAACAAAGAAATCACCTCAGTTGAGGCCTTACACCCCCTCAACTGCTACCACTCAAAATGCAGTTTCTCTGTAAGACTATGTTGGGGCTGAAATTAAAACTCTAAAGCCTCTCTTTAAGTACAACAGTGTTCTATACAGCAAGCAGACTTCCCAAAGCCACAAAACTGAAGGCCTCAATTACATACTATCATCGTGATAAACTTTGGCAGGAAAATGAAATGTAGGTATGCGAATAAATGCCATTATTTTCTCCAGTCTACCTCAAACTACACTCCAGCCTATTCAGTGTTTACTACTGTTCACTGATAATCCTAAGTTCGAGACTGATCTGAAGGTTATGGTGGCAGAAGAAAAAGGATCCTAGCAACACCTCATCCCACGAACCAGGGTAGTTGAGACAACTGTTATACAAGCTCATACACCCACCTACAACTGAAACATAGAAACTGTACCTGAATCTGCGGTATACAATTTTTAGGTGCCTCATTCGACCAGTCCCAGTGGTATTTCGTCTTTTAGCTTTAGCACTCCAGTTATCTTAAAAAAAAAAAAAAATTCAGGTTAAGATGCAAATTGTTATCCCTACACACCCAGTACCCTCTGTCAATATAATTAAAAATGCCTACCTTGGCTTTACACTCACTTTATCGGTATACTTATACAGTCCATGGAATTCTCCATGGCCAGAAGACTGGAATGGATAGCCTTTCTCTTCTCCAGGGAATCTTCCCAACCCAAGGATGGAACCCAGGTCTGCACTGCAAGCTCAGTATACCAGCTGAGCCACAAGGGAAGACCATACATGGAACAGGAAATGGCAGCCCACTACAGTATTCTTGCCTGGGACAGCCATAGGACAGAGATGCTTACTAAGCTGAAGATTATGAGGTTGCAAGAGTTGGACATAACTTAGCAACCAATCAACATAATGGTATACAGATGTACAATTTTGCTAGCAAGCAATATTCAAAGTCATGCCCCACTGAGACACATATGAAACAAGAAACTATTCTCAAAGTACATTTATAAATATTAACTTACACTTTCTCTTTCGCTTGGCAGGGTAGCCACACTTGCCACAGGTCGACTTCTGAAGGTGGTAGGCCTTGGAGCCACAGCGGCGGCACAGCGTGTGCGTCTTATTCCGACGCTTCCCAAACGATGACGTTCCCTTCGTCTGCAAGTTAAAGGGATAAATATTTAAGTCTAGTCATGTCTATGCACATGCTCAGCATTTTCAGTTAAAGTAACTACTGATATAAATTAATGACAAGGGCTGACACTGTGCTAAATCAGTGACCACTATTGGAATTTCACGTCATCTAAAGCCCCTCCGAGAGCTGCCATGTTTTGAAACCTGCTACATTATTAAAATGGAAAACGTAAAAGTCAAAAGAGGTAACGTGGTTTTCCTACCTACTCTTACTCCAAAATCTACGAGCTCCTGCCCAGGGACCGTCGCCAACTATTCTTTTGTTTACAGAGCCAAATACCCTCAATCCATGCTCCTTCCATCAGTTCCCACTGGCGGGCAGGGCTGTGCGGGCTTCCCAAAAGTCAGACAGAAGAAAGGGGCCTGGAGAAGCTGCAGCTCCACGACGGCAGGCTCAGCATCCCCACATCAGAGTTACGAGCCATTCTCGTACCTCTCGAAAGCTGCCTTCCCTACCCACCGGCTCCTCTTATCCGAAAGCTTCCAGGGACCCCACGGATTGCATGGGGCGCAGTTCAGGGAGTGAGGATGAAAGCCGATGACGAGAGCCCCGGAAACCACTCACCATCTTGCTTCTGCCGCCGAGACCAAAGAGGCCGGAAGAGAAAGCACTTCCACTATATTGCGCTCTGAAGCTTCCGCCCAGGGAAGCACTTCCGGCGGGGCGCAGTGCACCGCTCTCAAGCGTCCGTCACCGCAGGATCGCGGAGCTAGTTAGGGCCAATAGAGAGTGTTCAGCGGAGCGGAACTCACAACTTTCTGGGAAAGGGATTGGGCGTATACCCTCCGGACCCGCCTTCCCCCGCAGCAAACTTTTAGACCGGAACTCGACAACCTACCCTCCTGTTGTTTCCCTCCGGTCTTTACGAGTATTCTCTCAGCGCTAAGGCCATAGTGCGGATTCTGGTTTCCTAGGAGATGGTAAATGTGGGTAGAGAGGCTCACTTGCTTGGGATGCAGGCGCTAGCTCAGCCTTCCCGGCGTCTGTGTAGGATTGGGGGTTGGGCTGGTGTACTTCTCCAGGTTCCTCTGTATTCCGTCCTGAAGCTTTTGACTGATCCTCACAGCTCTGCCTACCAGTGCTGGAGACGCGGGTTCCGTCCCTGGGTGGTGACGCTCTCCTGGAGAATGAAGTGACAACTCGCTCCCAGAAAATCCGAAGGACAGAGGAGACTGGTGGGCTAGTCCATTGGATCGCAAAGAGTCGGTCGAGACTAAGCTACTGACCACAATCCTCACTTGCTAGGAGGACGTAGCTGGGCTCAGAATTTGAAGAGAAAAGCAGAAAATACTTTTTTAAATTGTAATAGTAGGCATATGGTTTGATCTCCCATTTTACTATGCCAAGGAATCAGACGTGGAACTTGTTAACAAGTTTCCTAAACTCTAAGGTGAGGAAATAAATATGCTTTGACAGCTTTGGGTAGGGCCTGGACATGTGTAGTCGAAAACACTTTTAAAGTGTTAATATTGGCGGTTCCCAGACCTTGTTGATACAAACACTTAATTCAATTGCAACCTTCTTCCGAGGAAAGCCCCCACCCTTGCAAAAGGGTAAAATACACAAACATTTAAGAGTTAGTAGAGAAAAACAATTCTAAACGCGTGCTGTCTAAAGGAAGCAATTAGTGACCTAACACGTGTGAAATATTGGCAAAAGTAATTCTAGGCTTCCCTGATAGCCCATCTGGTAAACAATCCTCCTGCAATGCAGGAGACCCTGGTTAGATTCCTGGGTTGGGAAAATCCGCTGGAGAAGGGAGAGGCTACCCATTCAAGTATTCTTGGGCTTCCCTGGTGGCTCCGAGGGCAAAGAATCTGGCCCCCATTGCAGGAGACCTGGGTTCTTTCCCTGGGTTGGAAAGATCCGCTGGAGGAGGGACTCTAGTATTCTTGCCTGGAGAATTCCAACGGACGGAAGAAGAAGCCTGGCGGGCTTCAGTCTCTGGAGTCGCAAAGAGTGGGACACGAATGAGCCGTCTTTCACACAGTGAAAAGAACAAGATGAGGTCTAGGAGTTAAGGAGGTTATATTTTTGACAGGATAACAGTTGATAATTTCGTAGTAAGCACTAAGCTCTTCTAGGAACTGGGAAGAGGACAGAGTCACTGTTCTTATGGAAACTGTAGGTGGGGAATGGGGCGTTCATGGGGAGATCCCTCCAGCAGGGAGAGAGTGGGAAGACCAACATTTGAGTTTTTGAAACAAACTGCAGTTCAGGTTAGACTTAACTGGATTAGGTACTGTATTAGTTCCCTGTTGCCATTCTAACAATTTAGCACAAACTTAGTGGTTTAAGACAAATCATTTAACCAGCTAGTATAAAGTTTCAGTTATGCAACATGCAAAAGATTAGTACAATATTATATCTACAGTTGAAAATACTGTAGTGTATACTTAAGGACAACAATCAAACCACAAATTAGTCTTTGACCTACAGCCAATCAAGTAATTTCTTTCTTTGCTTCCACACTTTATAAAGTCCCCTGGCTCCTAGAATGCTACTGACTGCTTCCAGTTTGGTGCTGCCCTTTCTGGGTAGATTTTTGCTTAAACTTAAGTTTTGGATGCCTGTTTATCTTTTAATAATCCCTTGTGAGTGCTTTGGCTCTACCCAGATCACTCTTATCTCAAATTCAGCTGATTTGCAACTTTAGTTGTCCTTTGCTGTAAACTAGTATTTTCACAGGTTGTGGAGATTAGAACATAGTCATCTTTTGGGGAGAGCATTATTTTGCTTAGCACAGGTGTTAAATGAGATCAGTGAAGACACACTATTGAGCCCAAGTTAGTGTGCCTGAGGCATAGTGAGGCCAAAGAAACTGGAGTTTAGAGCAGACAAAAGTTTTGCAGACACCAACCAAGGAGGTCAGCATAGCTCCTGCTCAGAAAACTGAACTGTCCGATGGTTTTCAGGGGAGAGGATTTGTTATGTTTTCATTTTTAATTAATTTTTTGGCTGTTCCGTGGGGCTTGCAGGATCTTAGTTTTTGGACCAGGGATTGATTTGAACCTGGGCCTTCAGCAGTGCAAAGACAAAGTTCCAGACACTGGACCCTTGAAGAATTCCCTTAGGGAAGTCTTTAAAGACCAAGTAAGGGCTGCGGGGGCAATGTGACTTCCTTCTAGTTGTAAGAGGGTGATGTTCCAAGAAATTCTGTTCAGCCATCCTCTACCTTGGTGGAGATGGGGGTTGGCGGTGGCAGAGAGGGAGCTTAGTTCCTATCAGTTAAATTCAGTTCAATTGCTCAGTCCTGTCCAACTCTGTGACCCCATGAATCGCAGCACGGCAGGGCCCCCGTCTATCACTGACTCCCAGAGTTCACCCAATCTCATGTGCATCAAGTCAGTGATGCCATCCAGGCATTTCATCCTCTGTTGTCATCCCCTTCTCCTCCTACCCCCAATCCCTCCCAGCATCAGGGTCTTTTCCAGTGAGTCAACTCTTTGCATGAGGTGACCAAAGTATTGGAGTTTCAGCCTCAGCAGTCCTTCCAAAGAACACCCAGGACTGATCTTTAGAATGGACTGGTTGGATCTCCTTGCAGTCCAAGGGACTCTCAAGAGTCTTCTCCAACACCACAGTTCAAAACCATCAATTCTTCGCCACTCAGCTTTATTTATAGTCCAACTCTCACATCCATACATGACCACTGGAAAAACCATAGCCTTGACTAGACGGACCTTTGTTGGCAAAATAATGTCTCTGCTTTTCAATATGCTATCTAAGTTGGTCATAACTTTTCTTCCAAGGAGTAAGCGTCTTTTAATTACATGGCTGCAGTCACCATCTGCAGTGATTTTGGAGCCCAGAAAAATAAAGTCTGACATTGTTTCCACTGTTTCCCCATCTGTTTCCCATGAAGTGATGGGACCAGATGCCATGATCTTCGTTTTCTGAATGTTGAGCTGTAAGCCAACTTTTTCGCTCTGCTCTTTCACTTTCATCAAGAGGCCCTTTAGCTCCTCTTCACTTTCTGCCATAAGGGTGGTGTCATCTGCATATCTGAGGTTATTGATATTTCTCCCGGCAATCTTGATTCCAGCTTGTGCTTCTTCCAGCCCAGCGTTTCTCATGATGTACTCTGCATAGAAGTTAAATAAGCAGGGTGACAATATACAGCCTTGACGTACTCCTTTTCCTATTTGGAACCAGTCTGTTGTTCCATGTCCAGTTCTAACTGTTGCTTCCTGACCTGCATACAGATTTCTCAAGAGGCAGGTCAGGTGGTCTGGTATTCCCATCTCTTTTAGAATTTTCCACAGTTGATTGTGATCCACATAGTCAAAGGCTTTGGTGTAGTCAATAAAGCAGAAATAGATGTTTTTCTGGAACTCTCTTGCTTTTTTCGATAGCTGAACTCAAAAGATTTGTATCAGATTATTATGTATACCCATTGGGGAGGAACTGGGACTCTCTTTTATTGCTGTACTGTTGTTTCTTAACTGCTCTTCTTTTAAAATAATTTTTAAAAATTATTTTTGGCTATGCTGGGTCTTCGTTGCTGTGTGGGCTTTTCTCCAGTTTTGGCTCGCAGAGACTGCTCACTGGTTGCTGTGTGCAGGCTTCTTATTGCAGCGGCTTCTCTTGTTGCAGAGCAAGGCACACAGACTTCAGTAGTTGCGGCTCTTGGGCTCTAGAGGACAGGCTCAGTAGCTGTGGAGCATGGGCTTAGTTGCTCCTTGGCATGTGGGATCTTCCAGGACCAGGGGAGATCTGTGTCTTCTGCACTGGCAGGTGGATTCTTTACCACTGAGCCACCAGGGAAGTCCCTTTACTGCCTTTCTTTTGTTTATGCATTCCCTCACTTCCTTAACAAATAACTGAACAGTTAACTATTTCAATTGTCTGCCCTTTGGAACACAAGAAAGATCTTGAAAGCTGAAACCTTTTTCTTAAAACAAGAGGGACGTGGATAGGCTTTTGTACCCAGGAGGGCCCTACAGGGTCCTACTCAGTTTCAGAAAGAATAGGACAGGTAGCAACCAGGGAGGAGTGGAACTGTGCAACAGACACTAGGTGACAGTCTCTTTTACCCCAGACATTCCCCAAATTGTCAGGGTGAAAAGTTCTCCTCTCCTTTTTTGATATGCTTGGGATCACACCATTCTAACCCTGGTCAGGTAGGCCATTGGCTCTATAGAGGTCTATCAAGCCAGTTTAATACCCCCAGATTTTTATCGAGATGCCAAGTTTAGGTCAGGAGTAGACTGACTTCTGAAACAGATGACCTCTGCTCTTACCTGGGTATTTGCCCTATGGCATTTTGCCTTTTAGTAAGAGAGAGATAGAGACATCTGAAGTCTTGGATCTGTTGTTCTGATACAATTCAATTCTCTTAATTTGACCTGCATTCCCCCCTACAATAGGTGAAATTACTTTTGATTTTTATCTTTAAGAGTTCCTTGGCTCAGAAGGTGAAGAATCTGCCTACGAAGCAGGAGACCTAGGTTCAATCCCTGGGTCGGGAAGATCCCCTCGAGAAGGAAATTGCAACCCACTCTAGTATTCATTCTTGCCTGGAGAATCCCATGGACAGAGGAGCCAGGTGGGCTACAGTCCATGGGGTTGCAAAGAGGCAGACGCAACTGAGCAACTAACTTCATCTTCAAAAAATCACATAACTTAAAACTCCTGGCTGCAAACAAAAATTTCACTCTTGTTTCATTGTATTTAATTAGATGGATGTATTTTCAAATACATACCCTTCTGCCAACTCAGTTCCATTGGCATTTTAAGCTTGTGCAATTCACATTACCTGTTACCAAGGAACTGAATTTAAACTGCCTTCCTTAAATTTAAATTTTCTGTAAAATATCTAGCTTCAAAGAAACACCTTTTTTCACATCATCTTGAGAACTGGAGCAGGTTATTGTGGGAGAGGATGGTATTGGGGGACCCGTGAAGAGGAGATCTAGTTTGAGAAACTGGTTATTAGAATACCTTACCAACCAACTTGAATTAAAAAAAAGGTGGCAAATTTACTAAAATGGACAATCAGATTGTTAATATTAAGTAGGGTACATCTCTTGAAACCCACACCTTTGTGACACGTTGTAAAACTCTTAACCTAAAGTTAATTTTTAATGTCATATAAGGCTTTTCTTATTCTTTTTCAACCTTCAGTTCAGTTCAGTTCAGTTCAGTCGCTCAGTCGTGTCCGACTCTTTGCAACCCCATGAATCACAGCACTCCAGGTCGGCCCCGCCCCCGCCCCCCCATCCAGCCATCTCATCCTCAGTCGTCCCCTTCTACTCCTGCCCCCAATCCCTCCCAGCATCAAAGCCTTTTCCAATGAGTCAACTCTTCGCATGAGGTGGCCAAAGTACTGGAGTTTCAGCTTTAGCATCATTCCTTCCAAAGAAATCCCAGGGCTGATCTCCTTCAGAATGGACTGGTTGGATCTCCCCGCAGTCGCAGGGACTCCCAAGAGTCTTCTCCAACACCACAGTTCAAAAGCATCAATTCTTCAGCGCTCAGCCTTCTTCACAGTCCAAATCTCACATCCATACATGACCACTGGAAAAACCATAGCCTTGACTAGATGGACCTTAGTCGGCAAAGTAATGTCTCTGCTTTTGAATATGCTATCTAGGTTGGTCATAACTTTTCTTCCAAGGAGTAAGCATCTTTTAATTTCATGGCTGCAGTCACCATCTGCAGTGATTTTGGAGCCCCCAAAATAGTCTGACACTGTTTCCACTGTTTCCCCATCTGTTTCCCATGAAGTGATGGGACCAGATGCCATGATCTTCATTTTCTGAATGTTGAGCTTTCTGCCATAAGGGTGGTGTCATCTGCATATCTGGGGTTATTGATATTTCTCCCGGCAATCTTGATTCCAGCTTGTGCTTCTTCCAGCCCAGTGTTTCTCATGATGTACTCTGCATAGAAGTTAAATAAGCAGAGTGACAATATACAGCCTTGACGTACTCCTTTTCCTATTTGGAACCAGTCTGTTGTTCCATGTCCAGTTCTTCCTGACCTGCATACAAATTTCTCAAGAGGCAGGTCAGGTGGTCTGGTATTCCCATCTCTTTCAGAATTTTCCACAGTTTATTGTGATCCATACAGTCAAAGGCTTTGGCATAGTTAATAAAGCAGAAATAGATGTTTTTCTGGAACTCTCTTGCTTTTTCCATGATCCAGCAGATGTTGGCAGTTTGATCTCTGGTTCCTCTGCCTTTTCTAAAACCAGCTTGAACATCAGGAAGTTCACGGTTCACGTATTGCTGAAGCCTGGCTTGGAGAATTTTGAGCATTACTTTACTAGCGTGTGAGATGAGTGCAATTGTGTGGTAGTCTGAGCATTCTTTAGGATTGCCTTTCTTTGGGATTGGAATGAAAACTGACCTTTTCCAATCCTGGGACCACTGCTGAGTTTTCCAAGTTTGCTGGCATATTGAGTGTAGCACTTTGACAGTATCATCTTTCAGGATTTGAAATAACTCCACTGGAATGCCATCACCTCCATCCACTAGCTTTGTTCGTAGTGATGCTTTCTAAAGCCCACTTGACTTCACATTCCAGGATGTCTGACTCTACATGAGTGATCACACCATCGTGATTATCTGGGTCATGAAGATCTTTTTGTACAGTTCTTCTGTGTATTCTTGCCACCTCTTCTTAATATCTTCTGCTTCTGTTAGGTCCAGACCATTTCTGTCCTTTATCGAGCCCATCTTTGTATGAAATGTTCCCTTGGTATCTCTAATTTTCTTGAAGAGGTCTCTAGTCTTTCCCATTCTGTTCTTTTCCTCTACTTCTTTGCACTGATTGCTGAAGAAGGCTTTCTTATCTCTTCTTGCTATTCTTTGGAACTCTGCATTCAGATGCTGATATCTTTCCTTTTCTCCTTTGCTTTTCGCCTCTCTTCTTTTCACAGCTATTTGTAAGGCCTCCCCAGACAGCCATTTTGCTTTTTTGCATTTCTTTTCCATGAGGATGGTCTTGATCCCTGTCTCCTGTACGTCACTAACCTCATTTTCAACCTTAGGGTCCCTAAAATTTAATGAATCATTATCCTTAGTTTCTAATACTGAAACTGAGTGGAGCCCTGTGGGACTTCCAAGCATGGGTTCTTTCTATTCCCCATTTCTTGTAGGCAAGACTCTAGCCATTATTTTCCCTGAGTTCCAAAGGGCAGATTTGAACAATTCTAATTAATGGCTTCTCTAGTGTCTCAGTTGGTAAAGAATCTGCCTACAGTGCAGGAGACCTGGGTTCAGTCCCTGGTTGGAAAGATCCCCTGGAGAAGGAAATGGCAAGCCACTCCCACTTGCTTGCCTGGAAAATCAGATGGACAGAGGAGCCTGGTGGTCTATAGTCCATGGGTTCAAAAGGTTGGGACACAATTTAGCTACTAAACCTCCATAATGAAGGGAGAGGCAGCCAAGAAACCACAGGAAGCAAGATTAAAGGGACCAGAGAAGCTCATCAAGATTAGGAGACTCACCACCTGAGATGAAATTAAGGTGGTGTAAATCCTTCTTACACCCTACTCTTGTCAGAGACCCCAGCTTTGAAATCCCCTCTTATAAAAACCCCTCATCAAGTTCTCTTGGGTAGAGACACACAGTTTTTTGATGCAGAAATATCCTCCTTTGCCTGGCAAGTAATTCACCCAAAACTTTGTCTTGGGGATTTAAGGGATTTGATTTGGCACTGGTGTCCAGAGAGATGGCACTTTCAGTAAAACTACATGCTCAGCATTAGTCCGAGTGTTTGGAAGGAAGAGCCAGTTCTGACTCCATGATAGATCTGTTTCTTTGATTTTAACCTTTGTCTTTTTGTTGCTTTTGTTATTATTGTTCAATCACTCAATCGTGTCCAACTCTTGTGACCCCATGGACTACAGCATACCAGGCCTCCCTGTCCTTCACCATCTCCCGGAGTTTGCTCAAACTCATGTCTATTGATTCAACGATGTCATCCAACCATTTCATCCTCTGTCATCCCTTTTTCCTTGTGCCTTCAATCTCTCCCAGCATCAGGGTCTTTTTCAATGAGTCAGTTCTTCGCATCAGGTAGCCAAAGTATTGGAGCTTCAGCTTCAGCATCAGACGTTACAATAAGTATTCAGGTTTGACTTCCTTTAGGATTGACTGGCTTGTTATTATAATTACACATAACAGTCTGCCTCAGGGAACCCTGCCCCTTGTTCAGCTCACCTGTGAATGGCTGCAAGAATGAAGAGATGAACAGATCCCCTCTCTGAGGTTGGCCATTAAAGGGAATTCAAGATAAAGGATTTTTACTTCCTCAACTCCTAACTGTCTCTGGTCTATAAAAGAACCTGGCATCCAGACTCTAACAAGATTGTTATTTTGAGATATTAGTCTGCCATCTTCTCTGTCAACTGGCTTTCCAAATAAAGTTGTATTCCTTGCCTCAACACTTCATCTCTCAGATTCATTGGCCTGTCATGTGGCGAGCAGAGCAAGCTTGGACTCAGTAACATAAACATGGTATACTTTCAGTTATATGTTTAACCATTTACCTTTAATAATATAATAAACACCTACAAACTCATCCCCAAATGATACCATATGTCTAACTCCATAATATCCCTGTCCCCCAATCCTATACCGTCCCCAGCCTCCCCCAACTAAGGTAGCCATCCTTTTGAATTTCATTTCCTTTTCATTTCTTGTAATTATATCGATTCCAGTTCAGTTCAGTTGCTCAGTCATGTCCGATTCTTTGTGACCCCATGGACTGCAGCATGCCAGCCTTCCCTGTCCATCACCAACTCCCAGAACTTGCTCAAACTCATGTCCATTGAGTTGGTGATGCCATTCAACCATCTTATCCTCTGTCATTCCCTTCTCCTCATGCCTTCAACCTTTCCCAGCATCAGGGTCTTTTCAAATGAGTCAGTTCCTTGCATCAGATGGCCAAAGTATTGGGGTTTCAGCTTCAGCATCAGTCCTTCCAATGAATATTCAGGACTGATTTCCTTTAGGATGGACTGGTTGGATGATCTTGCAGTTCAAGGTACTCTCAAGAGTCTTCTCATATACCACAGTTCAAAAGCATCAATTCTTCTGCACTCAGCTTTCTTTATAGTCCAACTCTCACATCCATACATGACTACTGGAAAAACCATAGCCTTGACCAGATGGACCTTTGTTGTCAAACTAATGTCTCTGCTTTTAATATGCTCTCTAAGTTGGTCATAGCTTTTCTTCCAAGGAGCAAGCGTCTTTTAATTTCATGGTTACAGTCACCATCTGCAGTGATTTTGCTGCTGCTGCTCCTGCTAAGTCACTTCAGTCGTTTCCGACTCTGTGTGACCCCATAGACGGCAGCCCACCAGGCTCCCCCATCCCTGGGATTCTCCAGGCAAGAACACTGGAGTGAGTTGCCATTTCCCTCTCCAATGCATGAAAGTGAAAAGTGAAAGTGAAGTTGCTCAGTCGTGCCTGACTCTTAGCAACCCCATGGACTACAGCCCACCAAGCTCCTCCGTCCATGGGACTTTCCAGGCAAGAGTACTGGTTTGTAGTGCAATGATTTTGGAGCCCCCAAATAAAGTCTGTCACTATTTCCCTTGTTTCCCCATCTATTTGCCATGAAGTGATGGGACCGAATGCCATGATCTTAGTTTTCTGAATGTTGAGTTTTAAGCCAACGTTTTTACTCTGATTTTTCATTTTCATCAAGAGGCTTTTTAGTTCTTCACTTTCTGCCATAAGGGTGGTGTCATCTCCATATCTGAGGTTATTGATATTTCTCCCACCAACTGACCTCCAGGAGCAAGTGTTTTAATTTCAAGACGACAATCATCAGCTGCAGTGGTTTGGGCCTAAGAAAACAAAGTCTTTCACTGTTTCCGTTGATTCCATGTGTATTCCTAAAATCTCTTTGTGTCTGTATTTCCATTATTTTGAGCCTTTTAGGAGAGTACTATGCTGCATATAATATTTGGGGACTTAAAATTTCCCCTTAATGCTATTATGATTTATCTATACTGTGGGTCACTGAAATTCATTCTTTTTGAATGCTGTCTTTTACATTACGTGAAATACTACAGTTTGCTCATCCAGTATTCTGTTGATATTTATATTGTTTTCAGGTTCTTGTGAACTATAACTGAAAATAAAAACCAACCATATAACTTTTAGAAAATTAAATTCTGTTGATAACAAAAAGTGTTAAAATAAATAGAAATGTTTAAAGTAGAAGTTTGAATACTGCTGTTATCATATCACCATAAGGCAGGAGACAGATAGGCCCCAGGCTAGGCATTTACAACTGGCCTCCTGTTTACATATCTCTGGGCAGGAAAAAGTGGGCTTCAGGCTAGACACTTGCAACTAGCCTCCTGTTTGCATTTCCTGAAACAGGACAAGTGGGCTCCAGGTTAGTTACTTACAGCCATGCTCCTGTGTGCCCTTCCAAAATGGAAGTAACAACAGATACAGGATGAGCAGTCAGGCTTTGTATCCAGTGGACACCTTAAGACAACGGTCATGGTAGCGACAGAGAAAGGCTAAACCTTGCTTAAGCAAAGAATCGGGAAGTCATATATTTCCCATCCTTGGGGCAAGGGAGACATTTCATGTGGCCAGAAAGGCTCCTTGGGGGTCAAAAGGAGGGGATGCCACCCCATAATATGTGATGCTAACATGTGATCCCATAGGCCTCTGGACTGGAATCCAGCTTGGAAACAAGTTGCACATGTGTGTCTGGGAGGGTCCAAGGGTGGGTCAGGTGTGGAAAAAGAAAAAGAACAATTGGCCAAGGGTAAAAAAAAAAAAAAAAGACCTGGAAGAAATGTTCTATATAAATGACTTAACTGCTTCTTTACTGAGCTCCTCCTCACTAGTGGGGAAGCTTACAACCTTTCTCTCCAGGTGTATCTCTGCTTTGCTTCTGTCTTAAAAACTATTTCCCTGTGTGCTCTCCCATGTGTTGTTGTGCTATGTAAGTCTCTAATAATAAACTTTGTACCTGCATTTATAGTTTTTGCCTGCATGAGAAATGCTTTTTCACTGGGGCAAAACCAGAGAAAAATAGCTTTTAGTCTCTAGTCCTTGCTGGTCTGGTGGCTAGGAATCCTGATTTTCATCCAGGCTACCCAGGTTCAGTTCCTGGGCAGGGGAATTTAGATCTCGATTTAAACCACCACTCACTGCTGCCTCTCTGAGGTCAATCAGAAATACCAGAGGTACATTTGTGTTATCTCTTTCCTGGCTGTCTTAAATATAATGTATATCTATATACACAAATAGTATACATACACTATACATATTAACTTTTTAAACAAAAATGGGATCTATAACTTGCTATTTTCCTTAATAATATATCACTTCTATCACTACTTGTAATGTGTAGATTTACTTCATCGTTTTTAACTTCATTTTGGTATTCCATTGGAAATGAGCAGAACTCAGCTTGCCCCATCCCATCCCAATCACCAAGGCCCCTTCATGTCTCCTGCCTCTTGTTTATAGGAAAACTGAAGTCTTCCAGGCTTTCCTGAGTCACAAAAGAGCAAACTCAAGCCATTAATGATTAGGACAACAGAGTCACAGACTCAGTGTCTGATGCATATTCCTGAGTTGTTTTACAGATACTATAACTGCCACCAGTGGGAAAAAGCCATGCGTATGATAAGCCGACTGTAGCCATAACATAAACTGTTCCATCTTGAGCAATACTGAATCTATGGCCAGGACAATTCCAAGAACTGGCCTTAAGAGGATGGGATTAACTCTATGGCTCATAATGAGGTAGAGATTGTTAGGCAGTCAGTGTAGAGTCAGAGCCTTGGTTCTTTTATAAATTTCAGTTTTAATTCTCTCACATAAGCATTTTGCTCTGTTAGCCCAGAGCTATATTTACTGCTCCAGGTTTCTAGGCTTTCTAAGGAATGCCTCCCTTGTCTGGAGGGTCATGAAACATTCAAACCCAGGACAAGACAATTGTTAATGGCTATCCAGTTTATCAAGGTTTTAGGAAAGGCAGAGGAACCAGAGATCAAATTGCCAACATCTGCTGGATCATGGAAAAAGCAAGAGAGTTCCAGAAAAACATCTATTTCTGCTATATTGACAATGCCAAAGACTTTGACTGCGTGGATCACAATAAACTGTGGAAAATTCTGAAAGAGATGGGAATACCAGACCACCTGACCTGCCTCTTGAGAAATCTGTATGCAGGTCAGGAAGCAACAGTTAGAACTGAACTGGACATGGAACAACAGACTGGTTCCAAATAGGAAAGGAGTACGTCAAGGCTGTATATTGTCACTCTGCTTATTTAACTTCTATGCAGAGTACATCATGAGAAACACTGGGCTGGAAGAAGCACAAGCTGGAATCAAGACTGCCAGGAGAAATATCAATAACCTCAGATATGCAGATGATACCACCCTTATGGCAGAAAGTGAAGAGGAGCTAAAGGGCCTCTTGATGAAGGTGAAAGAGCAGAGCGAAGAAGTTGGCTTACAGCTCAACATTCAGAAAACGAAGATCATGGCATCTGGTCCCATCACTTCATGGGAAACAAATGGGGAAACAGTGGAAACAGTGTCAGATTTTATGTGTTTGGGCTCCAAAATCACTGCAGATGGTGACTGCAGCCATGAAATTAAAGATGCTTACTCCTTGGAAGAAAAGTTATGACCAACCTAGATAGTATATTCAAAAGCAGAGACATTACTTTGCCGACTAAGGTCTGTCTAGTCAAGGCTATGGTTTTTCCAGTGGTCATGTATGGATGTGAGATTTGGACTGTGAAGAAGGCTGAGCGCTGAAGAATTGATGCTTTTGAACTGTGGTGTTGGAGAAGACTCTTGGGAGTCCCTGCGACTGCGGGGAGATCCAACCAGTCCATTCTGAAGGAGATCAGCCCTGGGATTTCTTTGGAAGGAATGATGCTAAAGCTGAAACTCCAGTACTTTGGCCACCTCATGCGAAGAGTTGACTCATTGGAAAGGACTCTGATGCTGGGAGGGATTGGGGGCAGGAGGAGAAGGGGATGACCGAGGATGAGATGGCTGGATGGCATCATGGATTCAATGGACGTGAGTCTGAGTGAACTCCGAGAGATGGTAACGAACAGGGAGGCCTGGCCTGCTGCAATTCATGGGGTCGCAAAGAGTGGGACACCACTGAGCGACTGAACTTGAACTTATCAAGGAGAAAAACTGCAGATGGACCATTAGCTCCTAAACATACATTTGGTCTCTAAGTAATAGTCTGCGGTCTTGAGAAAGGGTCAAGGGATGGTGTCACAATGTCTAGAGAAACTGGAAACCAAAAAAACACACACAAAAAAACCAAAAAAACCATAAAAACGGCAAATTGGACATTGCAACATTTAAACTGATTGGTCAGAAATTACATGCTTTTGGCCCAGAGCCAATCAAAAGTGAACAGATCAATTCTAATATAGACATAAAAACTGCTGTTGTTCCTGTCTTTGAGGTCTCTTCACCTTTTCTCAGTGTCTATGTCCAGGGCTTTTATCTCTGTCCTTTAAAATAAACTTTGCCTGCATGAGTGTTTGCCACTTTGTGAATTCCGTTCTTTGGCTCTGTGAACAGAATTCGGTTCCCTGTTCCAATAATAATCTATATCTTGGTGGCCATAAATAATTGTAGGATGAAGTAAATCTACACATATTGACAAGTAGTGATATCCATGATATGTTATTAGGAAAACAAGTTAGAGATTCCAGTTTTGTTTAAAATGTTAATATATATAGTGCATGTATAATATGTATATGTAGATATACATTATATTTAAAAGAAAAATAGTTGTAGCTTGTTCTGTCTGCATATGAAAGGGGCAAGTAAAACTGTAGGTAAAGAGATGCTACAAACCCATCTGACATCTTCCACTCTAAAAATAGGGCACCTTCTGTCAGTATGAAGAAGTTACAAAAGACAGCCTTTGGCTCATAATCCCATAGAAACGGAATTGATAGGGTCAGAGTTCATCCCACTAGAGCACTGTATGTAAAGAAAAAAGTATGGGAGATCCTCATACGTTAATGATCACTTAAGAAAAGAGGTCAGCTTAACCACAAACCCAAGTGGATTGCTTAGCAACAAAATCATGCAGAAGCATGGGTCATGCCCTAAAACAATAAAACAATGCTGTTCTGCCCAGTGACGGCATGTTCTCTACATACATGAAGAACAATAATTTATGAAAAGATGACATTTCAAAGTAAAGACCCTCATTGTACTGAGACCATTTCCATAGTGTCATGACAGTTCTGGTTTGACCATGTAGGGACACGAAAACTGCCCAACCTGGAAGAGTTAGTTGATGATGGAAGCATGATGTCTACTCAAAAATGAGGAGGAAATTGGTCTTTCCCCCTTCCCACTTTTCCTTTGATTATAAAACTATAGGCCTCACTGGTGGTATAGTGGATAAGAATCCACCTACCAATGCAAAGGGACATGGGTTCAATCCCTTGTCTGGAAAGATTCCACATGCCTTGGAGCAACTAAGCTCATATGCCACAGCTACTGAGTCCCCACTTTAGAGCCTGTGAGCTGCCACTGCTAAACCTCTGTGCTTAGAGCCTGTGCTCTGCAACAAGAGAAGCCACCACAATGAGAAGCCCATGGACAACAACTAGGGACTGGCCCCCGTTCCCACAAATAGAGAAAACCCAAATGCAGCAGCAGAGACCCAAAAATAAATAAATAAATAACACTATAGCCCACTAAGCTCTCAGAGCAAGCCACTGCTTTCCTTCCCACTTGTAAGCCTCATAGGCATCCTTACCTAATAAATCACTTGTTACCTATCACTTTGGTTCTCTCTGAATCCTTTCTCTGCTGGGACACAAAGGACTCCAGTACTGGAGCTCGTCGGAGCCCTCCAAAATGGTATCAAACAGTTTCAGAATGATGTTCTGACAAGTGGAGATTTGTAAGCATCTTTTGGAAGGAAAAGGCTCTTTTTAGGAAAGAGCTCTCAGCAGGAGACCCTTTGCCTTGTCACTAGCCTTAAACCTGGCACTCCACACTCTACATGTCTCTGGCCCTAGCATGCCTTTCAAATCTTGATCACTCCATACCTTGCCTAATCTATTTGTTCTTTCCATACATCAAAGATGTTGAAATGAAGAATAAGTAGTTAACAGATGACCACATCTCTTGGCTAGCTTCCTCTTTAGTATAATCTTGCAAATACACTGTGTGAACAAGATAGCCTCTAAAGAAAAATCTAAGAAGTTGACTGGTCTGCCCACAAGTCTGCATACAGAGGGAAATGGCAACAACTGACCCCCTATTTCAGTGGTTAACTGAGATTCAATTCAGTTCAGTTCATTTCAGGCGCTCAGTTGTGTCCAACTCTTTGCGACCCCATGAATCGCAGCACACCAGGCCTCCCTGTTCATCACCAACTCCTGGAGTTCACTCAGACTCACGTTCATTGACGCAGTGATGCCATCCAGCCATCTCAGCCTCGGTCGTCCCCTTCTCCTCCTGCCCCCAATCCCTCCCAGCATCAAAGCCTTTTCCAATGAGTCAACTCTTCGCATGAGGTGGCCAAAGTACTGGAGTTTCAGCTTTAGCACCATTCCTTCCAAAGAAATCCCAGGGTTGATCTTCAGAATGGACTGGTTGGATCTCCTTGCAGTCCAAGGGACTCTCAAGAGTCTTCTCCAACACCACAGTTCAAAAGCATCAATTCTTTGGCGCTCAGCCTTCTTCACAGTCCAACTCTCACATCCATACTTCCCCTTTTTCTTATAAAAATTTTGTGGCCAACTAGGATCCTCCAAGCAGTTTTTGGGAGGACACTGAGTCCACCATCTCCCCAGACTGCTGGCATTCTGATTAAAATAACTTTCCTTTCTATCAACATTTGTCTCTCCAACATTTGTCTCTCCAGTGTGCCCTTGGTGGCTCAGCTGGTAAAGAATCCTCCTTCAGTGCTGGAGACCTGGGTTCAATCCCTGGGTTGAGAAGATACTCTGGAGAAGAACGGTTACCCATTCCAATGTTCTGGCCTGGAAAGTTCCATGGACTGTTTAGCCCATGGAGTCACAAAGAGTCGGACACGACTGAGCGACTTTCACTTACTGGTTTTTGAGCGATGAGCAGCCAGACCTTACTCGATAACACCATTGTTGATGTATCAACATCTGTTCCATAAATCCCAATTTGTGGAAATTTGAGTTACTTTCATTTTTATACTATTATAAAAATGTGAAAGTGCAGATTCTTGCACATCCGTCTTCGATCATTTGTCTCATTATTTTTAAAGATAATTTCCTAGAAGTGGAATTGCTTCATTGAATGGTTTAATTTTATTTTTATCTGTCACATTTATTTATTTATTGCTGCATATTGACATATTTCTCTCCAAAAGGGTTAATCAATTCATAATCTTGTTATTGCACAGCCAGGAATCTGAAGTTCAAGAGGCGCTTCTCAGAGAAAGAGTTCTTGGAGGCTAAACCATATGAAACTGAGACGTCATCAAAAAAAAAAAAAAAAAAAAAAACAGGTAAATAATCTATAGGGATCCAGGATCTGTGAGGGCTCATGGCTGGATTCCCCTAACTGTTTGGCTTGTTTCTATCTGCCCTCTCCAACACTAAGTGTCACTGACATGGTTAATCTTTGCCAAAAGCATTACTCTGCCTTTAAAAAAAAAAAAAAGCAAAACCGAACTTGTGTTTCTTCACTGAAACAGTTTCATAGTTCACTTCCTGGTCTGCAGAAAACCGGAACAATGGCTACCGGGAGTGTTCCATCCCAGATCATAGAAAAGAAAGAAAGAAGTTACTAGAAATCCTACAACAGGATCCTGATTGTATCTTAGATACGTTAACCTCTCGGAAGCTGATTTCTGAGGAAGAGTATGAGATTCTGGAGAATATTACAGATCCCCTGAAGAAAAGTAGAAAGCTGTTGATTTTGGTACAGAAAAAGGAGAAGTGAGCTGTCAGCTTTTTCTCCATTGTTTGTTTAATACTTTTTCCCAGTCAGCTACCATTTGCAACTTAAATCACGGTAGGTTAAATTTCTACCCTTTTGGGGCCAAGAGGGAGGAGGCAGTTTTCCTGAAAAAAGAAAATGACTACTCTTTATTTTCATTTGTCATTCTCCTGGAGATAATTTTCAGTGAAATAAGATAAAAGGGAAAAGTGTCCAAGATTTAAAAAGCAGGGAATGATGTATGTTATTGTTCTGGAGGATTTATAACTTTTTTATTCAAACACAATCCAAAATCAGCAGTTTTCTTGCTGGTATAAATGTCTTACTGTTCTGACAGTGACATCCCGAAATACTCATAGTGGAAAGAGACTACTGTTAGTGATACATTGGGATTTCTTTATCAAGTAAGTGAATTCATAGGTATTAACAGCCTTAAGACCAAAAGCTGCGTCTTTCACTTAGTATGGCCATTTTGAAAACAGAGGAAAATAATTTTTGACCCACATATGTGGTATATTAGCAATTTCATTTTCTCTGTAAGTAGAATGCCAGCAGAATCCTCATTTTCTGGAGCAAGTCAAATGCTAATTTTTCAATGTTCAATGATAATTAGTGGCAAATAGGGAGCATTTAGGGCTTCCCCGGAGAAGGCAGTGGCACCCCCACTCCATCACTCTTGCCTGGAAAATCCCATGGCCGGAGGAGCCTGGTAGGCTGCAGTCCATGGGGTCGCTAAGAGTTGGACACGACTGAGCGACTTCACTTTCGCTTTTCACTTTCATGCATTGGAGAAGGAAATGACAACCCACTCCAGTATTCTTGCCTGGAGAATCCCAGAGACAGCGGAGCCTAGTAGGCTGCCTTCTATGGGGTCGCATAGAGTCGGGAAATGGCTGAAGCAACTTACCAGCAGCAGCAGGCTTCCCTGGTAGCTCAGCTGGTAAAGAATCCGCCTGCAATGCAGGAGACCCTGGTTGATTCCTGGGTTGGGAAGATCCTCTGGAGAATGGATAGGCTACCCACTCCATTATTCTTAGGTTTCCCGGTGACTCAGATGGTAAAAAATCTACCTGCAAAGCAGGAAACCTGGGTTCTATCCCTGGGTTGGAAAGATCCCCTGGAGGACGGCATGACAACCCACTCCAGTATTCTTGCCTGGAGAACCTCCATGGACAGAGGAGCCTGGTGGGCCCCTGGTGGTCCATGGAGTTGCAAAAAGTCAGACACAACTGTGCAACTAAACACAGCACAGAGAGGCAGAGGCTAAGATAAAAATATTAATGCTAATGGTTTCTAATGCAGTACAGGACCATATGCTTAGAGATACAGGTCTTAGTATTTCCAGGATTTATTCTAAATAAGAGCTATTCACTTCTTCATTAGAAATTATTAGGGTTAAATTTCATTAGTAATGACCGGACGAAGTCTGAGCTGGTGTTGAAAGTGTTAGTCACTCAGTCGTTTCCGACTCTTTGCAACCCCATGGACTGCAGCACACCAGGCTCCTCTGTCCATGGGATTTCCCAGGCAAGAATACTGGAGTGGATTGCTGTTTCCTTCTAAAGGAACCTCCCAACCCAGGGCTCGAGCTCAAATCTCCTGCATTGCAGGCAGATTCTTTACCATTTGAGCTACCAGGGAAGCCTGATTTGGGGTTACAGTAAATTCACAAGTAAACAAAGGATTCACGTTTTCTATTTCATCCACTTACCCTTGGAGTTTGCTGTGAAACACTCAGACTTTTGAGCTGGGCAGGAGTGTGATCTGATATTTTTCAGTGGGAGAAAGAAAGTTCTGAGCTGGCTTATTGCCATTTATGTAGGTATTTCTATCATCTAGTGAAATAGAGAGATGATGCTTTGAGGTCATGGAAACTCCCTAATATAACATCTATTAATTTCGAGAGAGAAAATAAAAATCTCTCAAACTTTCTTATTCTTTCCAGAAGTTTTGAAACATGACTGTATAGAGCCACCTCTACCGATAGGTGCAAGCAAGGAAGCTGTTTTCCTTCCTGGAGAGAAACAGCCTGAGAACCCTGAGATCGCCACGTCCTTCAAAGAGAAAGAATGCTTAGATTTAGAAACCTCTGAGTCTTTCACAGACAAGAAAACTAGTTATCAGGAAACTGCTTGGTCCTCAAAGGAAAATGAGAAAGAAGATAACACATCAAAATTCACATCGCCACAGTCAGTTGAGATCATTGAGGATGAATTTCCAGCAACTATTGAGTATTTACAGGATGGACAGAGATATGAGGAGCCAGATGATTCTTTATACTTAGGACAAGAGGACTATCTAGAATCTATGGGATACTCTGAAGATGCAAACATCACCTTGGAAGAGGAGGCTTACAGTGACCCAGGAGGCCTCTATGATGGCAGAGAGGATTCTGTGTACCTTGAAACCACGGAGTTCTCCAATGAAGAACAGAATTATGAGGATCCAGAAACTGGCATGTCATTGGAAGAGGAAGAGGAGAAAAGTATGGAAGGTATGGGAATCATGTGTGTAGAGTTACTTAGGCAAAAACTTAAATCTTGATTGCAGTATCATAACAGGGAGGGGACTGAGGAAGGGCACCACATGGAAGCAGAAAAGCAGCTCCTCAGAAATTCCTTGAACTTCTCTAACTTGGAGTTTCCTCAGAGGTGGGTGTTGACAGGGAGGAAAACCCTGGCCCTGAAATAGTGGACAGTATGTGCATGTGTGCGAAGTTCATTCAGTCGTGTCCAACTCTTTGTGACCCTATGAACTGTAGCCCGCCAGACTCTTCTATCCATGGGGGATTCTCCAGGTAAGAATACTGGAGTGGGTTGCCATGCCCTTCTCCAAGTGGACAGTGTAAGATAGTGTTAGGCTTCTGCAGTCACCTCCATCACACATATAACAAGTTGCTAACCACTAATTTTAGCTGTTGCCTTCTATACCTCAGATTAAGTCTGTTAAATAATTTTAGAACCTTTGTGACCAATAGAATATGGAGTTTATAGACCTAACTACTGAAGCAGAAACAGGAGAGGAATTTGTTGTAAATGGATAAGGTTCCAAAATAATGCTTGGCTTGGAGCTATCCAAATATTGCCATTTCAGTGAGGAAGATTATATCAGTACCTTGAATCTGAATATTTCTTAATGAAAATTCAAAATATGAGAAATGCTCAATTTGGAGAGATATTTTCTGGGAAAATAAACACCACCAAGTTCTGAATATAGAAAGGGAAGGTAACTACCAACTCACATTCAGCCCAAATCCATAATCCAATTATGGGTCAGAAAAGAGTAATTTCCTCCTCTGCACACCTTGACCTGGTTACTAGGATGCTATAACAGTGGTACCACTGTAGCTTAAACAATCAGTTCAGTTCAGTTGTTCAGTCGTGTCTGACTCTTTGCAACCCCATGGACTGCTTCCCATCAGGCTTCCCTGTCCATCACCAACTCCTTAGAACTTGCTCAAACTCATGTCCATTTAATCAGCGATGCCATCCAACCATCTCATCCTCTGTTGTCCCTTTCTCCTCTTGCATTTAATCTTTCCCAGCATCATGGTCTTTTCCAGTGAGTCAGTTCTTTGCATCAGGTGGCCAAAGTATTGGAGCTTCAGCTCCAGCATCAGTCCTTCAATGAATATTCAGGACTGATTTCCTTTTGGATTGACTGGTTGGATCTCCTTGTAGTCCAAGGGACTCTCAAGAGTCTTCTCCAACACCACAGTTCAAACGCATCAGTTCTTCAGCTCTCAGCTTTCTTTATGGTCCAACTCTCACATCCATACATGACTACTGGAAAAACCATAGCTTTGACTAGACGGACATTCATTGGCAAAGTAATGTCTCTGCTTTTTAATATGCTGTCTAGGTTGGTCATAACTTTTCTTTCAACGAGCAAACATCTTTTAATTTCATGGCTGCAAGACCACAAACAATAGAAATATGTTGTCTCACAGTTTGCAGGCAGGAAGTCTGGAGGTGTATATAGGGTTCGTTCCTTCTGAAGATTGTAGAAAGAATCTGTTCCTAGCTTCTGGTAGTTTGCTGGAAATCTTTAGAATTCTTTGGTTTGTGGAAGCATTCTGCCCCCCATCCCCTACAATCTGCCTTTATGTTCACATGGTTGTCTTCCTGGGTTCATGTCTCTATGTTCACATTTCCCCCCTTTTCTTTTGTTTTTGGCTGCACCATGCAGTATGCAGTCTTATTAATAGTTCCCTGTGCTGCAGTCCATGGGGTCACAAAGAGCTGGACATGACTGAACGATTGAACTGAACTGAACTGATGAGGGATGGAACCCAAGCCCCCTGCAGGAGAAGCTCAGAATCCCAACCACTGGAATACCAAGGAA
Organism: Nanger dama; assembly: GCA_917880005.1. Lineage (NCBI taxonomy): Eukaryota > Metazoa > Chordata > Mammalia > Artiodactyla > Bovidae > Nanger > Nanger dama. Next base: position 5,842,180 of record CAKJTW010000040.1, read on the forward strand.
TTCTCAAATTTTCTTATTTTTAAGGATAACAGTCATAGGACCAGGGCTCACTGTAATGACCTCATCTTAACTAATTATACATCTACAATGACTCCATTTCAAATACCATTACATTCTGAGATACCGGGTCTTAGAATTTCAACCTATTAATTTGAGGAGTACATAATTCAACCTATAGCACAACTCTTGCCCTATTCCCTATACCTTCCCAATTCATAGTTGCTTTTAGACCTCATTCTTAATTTTTAAATATATTACAGTAGTTCCATAAGGTTGAATTACTTTTTCATTGCATACCATCAGCATTATTCTGAAACTCCCCTCCTTTTTTTTTACTCTATTTGACTTTTTCTCCATTCCTTATTCACCTTCTTCCATAGGTAACATTCTAATATTATGTGTTTCTTGCATGATATTGTTTTGTTTTTTGTTTTGCATGTTTTTTTATGTATTATTTATTTGCCATAATAAATTAACAGGCACCTCAAAATTAGGGTCACTTAAAAACAATAAGAGTGTATAATTGTTTATGGGTCTATAGTTGGCAGGCATTCTTCTGGTCTTCTCTGGGTTTACTTCTGTATCAGTGGTCAGCTAGCTATTGGCTCATTTCTTATCTTCTAGCAAGCTGTGCATGCAAGGTCAGTTGATTCAGTTGACTCTCTGCAACCCCATGGACTGTAGACCACCAGGCTTCTCTACCCATGGGATTCTCCAGGCAAGAATATTGGAGTGGATTGTCATGCCCTCTAACAAGCTAGTTTGGCTAATTCTCAGATTATGTCAGGCATATTCTTATAGTGAGAGCAGAGGAGTCAGAGAGACAGAGACAGAGTCCTGAAGGCATTTTGAGGCTTAGACTCAGAACTATCATGCCATCTGTATGATAGGTTTCCTAGGGCCGCCACAGTAAGATACTACAAAAGTTGGCTTAGAACAATGGGAAATATATTGTTTTACAGATATGGAGGTGGAGACTGAAACCAAGGTGTTGGTATGGTTATACTCTTTCTGAAGACATCAGGGAAGGACCTGTTCCAGTTCTCTCTCCGAGCTTCCAGTAGTCTCTGGAATTCTTTGCCTTGAAGACCATCTTTCTTGTGTATTCAAGTTATTTCCTTTGGTGCATGTGTCTGTTTTCAAATTTCTTCTTTTAATTAGGACACTGATCAAATTGCATTAGGGCCCACCCTAATAACCTCATTTTAGGTTGATGACCTCTGTAATGACCCTATTCACAAATAAGGCCACATTCTGAAGTACTGGGAGGATTAGCATCTTTTTGTAGGGAATACAATTCAATCCATAACACTGTTTGACTTCTGCCACATTCTGTTGGCAAAAGCAAATCACAAAGCTTTAAGGGTTGGGGGAAGAATAGGCTGCATCTCTTGCAAAGTAATATTACAAAAGGTGTGGATACCAGAAAGCCATTGTGTGTTAGTCGCTCAGTCGTGTCCGACTCTTTGCAACCCTATGGACTGTAGCCTGCCAGGCTCCTCCGTCCATAGAATTCTCCAGGCAAGAATACTGGACTGGATTACTATGCCCTCCTCCATGGGGTATTCCCAACCCAGGGATCAAACCTGGTTTTCCTGCTTTGCAGATACTTTCTTTAACCATCTGGGCCACCAGGAAACCCAGGAAAGCCATTATTTGGGGCTAGTTTTGCAACCAATCTAACACTTGTTGACTAAAAAAGATGCACAACGTGAGAGTTCCAAGTTAGGTTTTATTTGAGTTAAAATGAGAATGGCAGTTGGGTAGACAGCACTTCAGATAGCTCTGAGAAACTGCTCCAAAGGAGTAGTGGGGGAAGGTCAATATATGTGATTTTTGGTGAAGGAGGAGTTCACACAATCAAGCACTTATTTTACAAAAGGTTTTCTGCTAGCCACCAGGAGCTGATGTCACTATGAAGGGACTGAGTGCTTAACTGGATATGAGAAAGTGTAAGGATTGGGATCATGAAATAAGTTCCCGAAAATATCTAACCATCTAAAAGCCTGTTCCACCAGTTTCCTGCAGCAACAAAGTGCCTCATTCTCCACCCTGAACCCCCTTCAGGGCATGTTGAAGGTCAATACCTGCAGCAGCACAGGACTCTATCTCCAAAGAGGCGGGTGGAAAAAAGCCCTTGGCAAGTGCCAATTTGTATTTGACACAGCCTTAGGAAACCAGAAGAAAAGTTTCAATAATAATGCAGTTATGACTGTATATAATTCTAATAGTTTCCAATCCACTCTAGTTGACTGGAGGATAAAAAAATTTTAATAAAAATTTATGGCTATGCTGTGTCTCTTTCCTCTGTAATATTTGTCTATGCAGCTGAGAACTGGGGGAAAAAATCAAATACATCTGATTCAAAGGAGAAGGATCTTAATGCTTTTTGTCATGTTAAATTTTAGGCCACTCTCTTCCCGCCTCTCCCTACCCCATCATCGCATCTCATATTGAAGTCTCAGGAAGACTAAAGCATTGACTGTCTGCTCTGCAATGTATAGAGTCAATTCGGATATAGGTTACGTAATCAGCTCTCTTCCTGGTAGGCTACAGTCCATGGGGTCTCAAAGAGTCGGACACAAATGAGTGACTGCACTTTCACTCTCCCTTCTAGTTTATACTATCTGGGATCAGTCAATGATCAAACCCAGGTCTCTTCTGTCTCCTGCATTGGCAGGTGGGTGCTTTACCACTAGCGCCACCAGGGGAAGTCCAGGAGCCCATACATTTATCATTTTCTCTGCTCTTTCTTCTTCCTGAAGATTCAGGTTTTTGTTTAATGTTATTCCCTGTTAGCCTGAAGAATTTAATTTATTTTTTGTTTATTGAAACATATCTTCATTTTGTCTTCAATCCAGAAGAATATTTTTCCTGTAAGGAATTTTAGACTGGTGGCTTTTGCCTTCAGAAATGATAGATATCATTTCTGTTATTCGCTTCCATTCTTTCTGATGCTCAGTTCAGTTCAGTTCAGTTGCTCAATCGTGTCCAACTCCCCCACGACCCCATGAACTGCAGCATGCCAGGCCTTCCTGTCCATCACCAACTCCCGGAGTCCACCCAAACCCATGTCCATTGTGTCAGTGATGCCATCCAACCATCTCATCCTCTGTCATCCCCTTCTCCTCCTGCCCTCAATCTTTTCCAGCATCAGAGTTTTTTCAAATGAGTCAGCTCTCCACATTAGGTGGCCAAAGTATTGGAGTTTCAGCTTCAAAATCAGTCCTTCCAATGAACACCCAGGACAGATCTCCTTTAGGATGGACTGGTTGGATCTCCCCTGCAGTCCAAGGGACTCTCAAGAGTTTTCTCCAACACTACAGTTCAAAAGCATCAATTATTCTGCGCTCAGCTTTCTTTATAGTCCAACTCTCACATCCATACATGACTACTGGAAAAACCATAGCCTTGACTAGATGGACCTTTGTTGGCAAAGTAATGTCTCTGCTTTTGAATATGCTGTCTAGATTGGTCATAACTTTCCTTCCAAGGATCAAATGTCTTTTAATTTTATGGCTGCAATCACCATCCGCAGTGATTTTGGAGCCCAGAAAAATAAAGTCAGCCTCTGTTTCCACTGTTTCCCCATCTGTTTCCCATGAAGTGATGGGATCAGATGCCATGATCTTCATTTTCTGAATGTTGAGCTTTAAGCCAACTTTTTCGCTGTGCTTTTTCACCTTCATCAAGAGGCTCTTTAGTTCTTCACTTTCTGCCGTAAAGATGGTGTCATCTGCATATCTGAGGTTATTGATATTTCTCCTGGCAATCTTGATTCCAGCTTGTGCTTCCTCCAGCCCAGTGTTCCTCATGATGTACTCTGCATATAAGTTAAATGAGCAGGGTGACAATATACAGCCTTGATGTACTCCTTTTCCTATTTGGAACCAGTCTGTTGTTCCATGTCCAGATCTACCTCCTGACCTGCATACAGGTTTCTCAAGAGGCAGGTCAGGTGGTCTGGTATTCCCATCTCTTTCAGAATTTTCCACAGTTTATTGTGATCCACACAGTCAAAGGCTTTGGCATAGTCAATAAAGCAGAAATAGATGTTTTTCTGGAACTCTCTTGCCTTTTCGATGATCCAGCAGATGTTGGCAATTTGATCGCTGGTTCCTCTGCCTTTTCTAAAACCAGCTTGAACATCTGAAAGTTCACGGTTCACGTATTGCTGAAGCCTGGCTTGGAGAATTTTGAGCATTACTTTACTAGCGTGTGAGATGAGTGCAATTCTTGTCATTTTATCATTGTTCCCTCTTATGTTGTGCTATTTTTCTTCTGGTTGATTTCAAGATGTTTTCTTTAAAATGTTTTCTGTGATTAACTCTGATGTGTCTAGGTGTGATTCTCTTTGTTTTCATCTTATGTAGGGTTTATGAATCTCTAAATTTGGAATTCCGTCCCCCCACCCCCAACGCCAAATTTGGAAAATTTTCAGCTGTTATTTATCCAAATGTTTTTTGTCCCACTTGCTCCCTCTTCTCTTTTGAGACTCCAAGTACATGTATGTTAGAGTTTCTGACGTTTTTCCCAAGGTCCCTGAGGCTCTGTTCATTTTTTTTTTAAGTATTTTTTATTCTTATTCTTCAGATTGGATCATTTCTATTACTATATCTTTAAGTACACTGAACTTTTCTTCTGTCATTTCCAGTCTTTTTTAAAGTCCATCTACTGGTTTTTAAAAAAATTCAGATATTATGCTTTTCAGTTTAAGAATTTACATTTTTAAATGCTTTCTTCTTTTTCCTGATAATATCTATTAAATTATTCATTATGAATTTATATTATTGTACATTCTTGAAAATAGTTAAGATAGCTACTTTAAAATTCTTATTTTCTATGTCCAACATCTGGGTCATCTTGGAGTGGGTCTCCATTGATCAACTGTGGGACTCAAATGAAAAACTCTGTCTCATTTCAGTGAGTGGCAGCTAAAATCTCCAATCCTTTCTTTTCGCCTTATCTGGCCTATTTTCATGAATTTTTAATTTACAAAAATGGTACTGGGTTCTAGAAATTATTGCTTCTTAATTTTTCATTCATCTCTGTGCTTGTTAGACATATCACTGTACTATTCCACAGCAGCCTAATGTTACCTTGTCAACATTTGGCATCTGGCTTGAGCTATGTGGGTACCAATTTCTGTGCTGAAGAAACAGAGGATGGTTGTCCTAAGGAAAAGTGGAGGATAGGCATGGGAGAGGCCAGAGCAGGTTTTCTGCAGTCCCTCTTCTCACTTCCTCACTTCTCTCTCCTCCTCTGAGGATCCTTCATGCTGGCCTCAACTCCTCCCTCACCTTCTTACCCATTAGATACACCAGTTCAAGCAACTTTCAGACTGTCCAAGGATTTCTTAGAGTTCCTTTTGTTAATTCTTGAAACCTACACTTTCTCTCATGTCTACTGTTTATTCTAGGCTATTTTTACAAGGGATCCAAGAAGCTTATGCTATGTTACTATCCATCGGGAGCAGAAAATGCTCTCTGGTTTTCTTTCTCTACTTAGCACTATTTCTGTCTTCTCAATCAGTGGCTAGAAGGTAAATTAGAAAATGACATCAGGAGAAATTATATACAACATGTAAATTCTGAGAAGACAAAATCTTTCATTTCTCCAAACTTTAGCAAGAGTTAACATTTAATAAATAAATCAGTATCTACCTAGAGAGTTTCTTATACATATGTATAAAGAAGCATTAACAGGCTTTTTCATTACTGCATATGAACATAGCCAAAAATTCAAAAACCTGAATGATCATCAGTAGACAATGGTTAAGTAAACAGTGGTTCTTCCAAAGCATTAAGTACAATGGATTCATAAAATGAATTAAGTAGTTCTCTGTATATACTTACTTGAAAGAATTTGCAAGGAATACCACTGAGTGAAAAGAAGTTGAAACATCATTGGGTATAATATCATGTATAGAATAAAATAGCATCCATTATACCAAACTGTGTACTTTTGCATATGCAAGTACATATACATATCTACTTCTACATAGGTATTGAAAAAGGAAGAGAAGGAAACGTACCATATACCATGTTGACACATCTCTTAGAAGGAAAGTAGACTTGGCAGGGTGATGAAACAGTACTTTCACTTTACTTGTTTCATCTTTTTAAAAATTTATTTTAAGTTGGAGGATAATTGCTTTACCATATTGTGTTGGTTTCTACCATACATCTCCAGGAATGAGCCACACATGTACATATGTCCCCTCGCTTTTGAACCACCCTCCCATCTCCCACACCATTCCATCCCTCCTCCATCCACAGGTTAATGAGTAAAGAAGTTGTGGAACATATACACAATGGAATATTACTCAACCACAAAAAGAACAGACAGATGGTGGATCATCTTTTTCCAAAGAAAAGATCAATTACTTAATTTTAAAAGTCAGTGAAGGAAGCTTAGATGCTGAGCATGACATTCACTGACTGTATCTGTTTTTCCTACAGAAAGAAAAAAAGTGTTTAAAGATGTCCTGTCCTGTTTAAACCTGGACACAAGCAGAAAGCTTCTGCCAGACTTCGTAAAACAATTCTCTTTAGACCGAGGATGTACGTGGGTGCCTGAGACTCCGAGTGACTTGGCTTGGAACTTCCTGATGAAAGTTCAAGCACTGGATGTGACAGCCAGAGATTCAGTCCTCAGACCCAAGTTTCTGGGTGAAGAGAGCAAAGGGGAATTGCTGACTGGAGTAGAGAACTTGGAAATTAGAGAAACAGAAACCATTAACCCCCTGGATGTCCTTTGCGCCTCTTTGCTGTCTTCAGACAGCTCTTTGCAATGTGAAGTCATGTCAAACATGTATCATTGCCGGTTTGCTCTTCCCCTGCTACTGCCAGATGCAGAAAACAACAGAAGCATTTTAATGCTAGGGGCCATGAAGGACATTGTGAAAGAGCAGTCGACCCAGACTTCAGGAGGGCCTACAGGGGATACAGAAAAGTTTCTGACTCTCATGAAGATGCCTGTCATCTCTTTTGTGCGTCTAGGATACTGTAGCTTTTCCAAGTCCAGAATCCTCAATGCCCTGCTCAGCCCTGCCCATCTGAAATCACACAAAATCTTTCTTCATCAGGACTTGCCTGTTCAGGTGCTTCCCCGGCAGATCTCTGATGGCCTGGTTGAAATAACATGGTGTTTTCCTGATAGCAGCAGTTTAAGTGAAAACCCCAGTTTCCTCCAGAAGCCGGTTGCTGTGGCCAACCTTCGTGGAGATCTAGAAAGTTTTTGGACACAGTTTGGTTTCTTGATGGAGGTTTCCTCAGCTGTGTTTTTTTTCACTGACTGCCTAGGTGAGAAGGAATGGAACTTACTAATGTTTTTAGGAGAAGCTGCCATTGAAAGATGCTACTTTGTCCTCAGTCCCCAGGCCAGGGAGAGTGAAGAGGCTCAGGTTTTCCAGAGGGTCCTGAAGTTGAAGCCATCACAGCTACTGTTTTGGGAGGAGGAGGAAGTGGGGCAGAGAGGAAGGAACATGGAGGGCCTTCAAGCTGCCCTCCAAGAAGTGATGTCCTCTTCACTCAGATGTGTGTCTGTGGAAGACATGGCCCCCCTGGCCAGAGAGTTGGGGATACAGGTAGACCAAGACTTTGAGAACATTCAGGGCACTCAAGTTTCCCCTAGTGAAAACTTGGCTGGAACAGCTGAAGATGAGGGGTTACAAAGACACAGTCAGCCAAAAACTCATCTGAAAGCCCTGCTAAGATGTCTCAGATTAGTTGTCAGATCAGCCAAAATCATCAGAATTTCCATCTCACCCCAGTATTCATGCCTCCTCTAAGAAATTTCCGTCCTTTACCAGCCAGAATTGGAGGTAACTTTAACCATGTTTCTTTGAAAGCCCCTTGGGCTATGGGCTCCGCTTTTGGTTACAGCAGAGGCCTAAGAGATTCCATCCTTTGCCCTTTCAGAATACAAGGGCACATAGTCCAGGCAAACGTTTTGGATTTCAATATTTCCAGCCCCAGAGATTTTATTCAAGTGAAACATTTATGAGATTTTCAGGAACTCCTTGGAGACATCACATGGGTAGAACTTTTGGGAGACCACCAAGACCCATTTCTCAGCCTATACTGCCCTGGCCTCAGAGACCACAGACAATGGGAACCCTTGAAAGGTCTGGGAAAGAGGACTCCCAGGGAAGTCACCTCCATTCCCTGGTTTCACAGCCAGGAGGAGCAGTTGGGAAGCCTGGGCAAGTCAGTGCCTGGGGAACAAGGCCAACAGAGACAATTAGAACATTCATGAGAACGAAACCCCATGTTGAAAATCCTCACCATCAAGCCTTTCAAGCAGCAGGAGCCACACAAAAACCAAGGACTGCCTCTCAGCAAGGAGCTAAGCTGAAGACACAAGGTGGGCCTTCAAATTCATCTTTCCAAACAGGATTCCATCCTATGTCCTACAGCATGTATTTGCCCAGCTCTCAATTCAAATCTAATCAGCCCAAGTCACCCCAGGTCAAACAGTCCCAGCACAAACCCTCCCAACCTGTACCCTGTCAACCCAAACCCACTCAGACCAAACCCACTCAGCACCAGACCCCTCGAGCTAAAAGTTCTCCATCCAAACCCACTCAGCCCAAACCATGCCAGCCCCAGTCCTCCCAATCTAAACCTTTTCAGCCCAAACCCACTCAACCCAAGTCATCTCATTCTGGTCCTTCACAGGCTAAGGCATATTACCCAAGAGCAGGGTCCAAGAAGGGAGGGAAGCATTAAAATGTTTACTCGAGGGACCTATGGAATGTATTCTTTGCCCTGGCCTTTGCTGTCATATATAGGGTAACCTGGAGGAGAGTGGCAGTGATGGTGAAAATGTACTATCATTAGCATGACACAGGAAACAAGATACACACAGTATAACTGGATATTATAAAAATATCTATGAGAATTACGTCCCTAAAGAAAAGGGGAAAATATGAAAAGAATAAAAAATAGATTCAAGCAGTAAATAATAAATTGAATACAACCTTGAATATTTGGTAATATATAACTTGAACCCCTGATAGCTTAGCTGGTAAAGAATTCAGACCCTGGTTCAACTTCTGGGTTGGGAAGAGCCCCTGGAGAAGGGATAGGCTACCTACTCCAGTATTCTTGGGCTTCCCTGGTGGCTCAGATGGTAAAGAATCTTCCTGCAATGCAGAAGACCTGTTTTCGATCCCTGGGTTGGGAGGACCCCCTGGAGGATGGCATGGCAACCGTCAAGAGTCAGACATGACTAAGCGATTAAGCATGCACAACTTGATCCTAGGGGATAGAGGCCATTAAACTATTTCACTTGGAGGAAAGTAAGGATGAAGCCTTTAATTTCAAGGTGATCATAAAATAGGGCATAAATAGCCTCAGTGTTGCAAGAAAAATTGTCCTAGATGTTGGTTGCTCTAGGGATGTTTTGGTCAAAAATTTTATGTTTGATATCAGTCACTAAGCAGATAACCCTGTTTGTCTAGAACTTTTTAATTTAATTTAATTTTTATTTTTTAATACTTTATTCTACATTACAATACTGTATTTGTTTTGCCATACATTGACATGAATCAGCCACAGGTGAACACGATCTCCCAATGTGGAAGCCCCCTCCCACCTCCCACCCCATATCATCTCCCTGAATCATCCTGTGCACCAGCCCCATGCATCCTGTATCCTGTATTGAACATAGACTGGCGCTTCGTTTCTTACAAGATAGTATGCATGTTTCAATGCCATTCTCCCAAATCATCCCACCCTCTCCCTCTCCCTCTCCCTCAGAGTATATATGGAATTTAGAAAGATAGTAATGATGACCCTCTATGTGAGACAACAAAAGAGACACAGAGGTATAGAACGGACTTTTGTCTAGAACTTTTAAATCAACTTGCTTGCAATAATAGCCCCAAATTGCTTGGATGATAAAGCTTATTTGCCCCTTACATATAGAAATAATGAACTAACAACCAATAAAGTTAATTATTTTGCCTAAACTTTTGGAGTGATTGTGTTTCATATTTAAAATATTTAATATTTGTCATAGTTAAGATAATTTGACTAATTTGAGGATCTGATATATTAGCCTCATGACTCCAACTTAGAATGTAAAACTGAATTTTTATTTTATTTTATTTTATTTTTTTTTTGGGGGTCTGAAAAAATAATCCGTTTAATTGAAAAACCTGGAGTATATTACCCCACTCCCCTGGATGAGGGGGCTGAAGAGACAGACCCCCTACATCACCTCATAGCCACTTCGTATGCTCTTCACAAGGCAGCATGCTAAGACAATACCCAGGATCTCCACAAAGGCAATGCCCAGGGCTGCCGCAGCCACCACCAACACATTCTTCCTCAGCCAGGCCGCAATCTTCTCCACACAGCCCTCAGTATGGATGTCCTTCACAGCGAAATTAACCCCACAGTTATTAGTGATGTTGACGCAGCAGGAGTCAGGGACTCGACTGACCATGGTCGGGATCTTCTCCCCAGTCTGTGTAGTTAGCCGCCCGCAGCACTTAAAATCTTTCTGCATCTTGTCCAGGATCGATGCTGTCTGGTTGGCTTGTGGATAATTCTTCATCTGCTGCCGGAAGTCCTTATTAAATTCTGATCTCACCTTGTCTCTAAACACATAGCCAGCAATGGCTGCAGCCACTTTAACTAGCATGATAAGGGACAAGAAGATGGCAAACGTGATCATAAGACAGTAGTTCTCCTTGCAGGCTCCACAGCAGCCCACAAAGGCCACCAGGAAGAGGAAGGCCCCCACTGCGATAATGACCATAGGCAGCAGGAAACTAGGGGTGGCCCCACGGGTCAGAGTCTGATTCAGGACGAGCTGGGTGGCTATGCCCACAGCAATCAGTCCCACTGCACAGGCGCAGAAGGCCAGCAGGAGAACGTAGAGCAGGAACTTGACACATTTCATTCCTCCTTCCACAGCCATGGCTGCCTCGCCTGGGCTCCCGGAGGCTGTGCGCTGCTCTAAAACTGAATTTTTAATTTTAGAGTTGTGATTTATTAAATTGAAAAGCTTAAGATAGGTTTACAAAGTTTGTAAAAAGCACTGGAATGTATAGGAGAACTTAAGAGTTGCAGAATTTTCAATTTTAATTTATTAGATTCATCACTGTCTAAACATTAGGTTAAGTTCTACTAGTTCGGAGCATTAAGTAGAAGGCATTTTAAATTTAAAATATTTAACTGCAGTGCCATGGATTGACCTAGAGATTGTCATACTGAGAGAAGTAAGGGCATAGAAAGACAAATATATGATTCATTTTATGTGAAATCTAAAAGAGAGTACAAGTGAACTTAGTTACAAAACAGTAAAAGTCACAGATGGAACTCACAATACTCTGTAATAGCCTATATGGGAAAATAATCTAAAAAAAGAGTGAATAAATGTATATGTATAACTGATTCACTTTGCTGCATGCTTGAAACTAACACAGCACTGTGGATTAACTATATCCTAATTAAAAATGAAATCTAAGTGAAGTTTAATTAAGTTTATGAGTGAAACTAAATAAAAGTCCACTTTAAAGGAAAATTCAGTAGATTAATTTTAAATCTATTTAAATTTTAAATTGAGTATTTTTAAATCTACTTAATTAAACTTAGAAATAAAATAATGAGTTTTATAAGTTGAATTAAGAGCCTTGATTTTTGAATTTGTAACTTTTATAAAATTAATATTAGTTGTAAGTATTAAAATAGCCTCTTGTATTTTCTGGGGGAAAACCCCAAAATTGTCTTCAAAGACACCTACAAAGAAATCCTACTAACAAACAGATGAGAAATGATCTTTTAAAAGAAATAATCTCTGAGAACATTCTCATACTGCAGTAGGTATCCTTCATTTGTTTATGCATGTATTAAATAATCAACATGGTGTATTTAGGGTGGAAACAGTGTCAGACTTTATTTTTGGGGGCTCCAAAATCACTGCAGATGGTGACTGCAGCCATGAAATTAAAAGACGCTTACTCCTTGGAAAAAAAGTTATGACCAACCTAGATAGCATATTGAAAAGCAGAGACATTACTTTGCCAACAAAGGTCCGTCTAGTCAAGGCTATGGTTTTTCCTGTGGTCATATATGGATGTGAGAGTTGGACTGTGAAGACGGCCGAGTGCCAAAGAATTGATGCTTTTGAACTGTGGAATTGAAGACTCTTGAGAGTCCCTTGGACTGCAAGGAGATCTAACCAGTCCATTCTGAAGGAGATCAACCCTGGGATTTCTTTGGAAGGAATGATGCTAAAGCTGAAACTCCAGTACTTTGGCAACCTCATGGGAAGAGTTGACTCATTGGAAAACTCTCTGATGCTGGAAGGGATTGGGGGCAGGAGGAGAAGGGGACGACAGAGGATGAGATGGCTGGATGGCATCACTGACTCAATGGGTGTGCGTCTGAGTGAACTTTGGGAGTTGGTGATGGACAGGGAGGCCTGGTGTGCTGCGATTCATAGCGTCTCAAAGAGTCGGACACGACTGAGTGACTAAACTGAACTGAACAACCTCTCTCAAGATTTCTGCAAAAGTGAAGAAAGAAATAGAGGACAGTGCATATGAATTTTTGTCTTTTGGCAGGCAAAAAGTGTAACTAGTTCATAACTACAAAATATTTGGTGTAAAAGTGAAGTTTCTCACCGAAAATAAATTTTCTGTTGTTTAAACATCTAAAATGAGCAGAAAAGTACTGTTTTTAAAAACTTGTCTCCATATCCTTCTTCAAGACTAGTTCCTGTAGAATAGAACTTGTTGGGTAATTGTCACCAACAGACTGTGTGTCTATCTGGGGTTAATGATACGTATAGGTACATTTAAACTGGACAATCTGAGGAGAGTTTAATAAAGGGACTATTTATAAAGGGTTAGACTAGATGTAAAAACAGCACAAGGGCCTGGATCTAGTAAAAGCAAGACACATCATTACTCCAAGGCCTGAAGGGAAATGGGAAGGTGTGCTTTCCACAGCAGAAGAGCTGTGTGGGAAGGGTCTTGGGTCTGAGGGGTTGCAGTGATCCATGGGGAGCTATCTGAGGTGATGAATATCTATTCCCACTTCTGATGTGCCAGTGTTCTCCCCCTTGGCCAGCCTAACCAGAAAACAGAACAAGGAGCTTACCTAGGCTATTCATATAGGTCAGTCTTTTAAGGTCCAGAGCAGGGTGGAGGATGGATACAGAGGGGCAAATAGAAGGTACTCAAAAGATACCTTTCCCATTCCATTCTTCCTTTTTTCCTCTTGTTTACATTCTTCTCTGATATTTATTTATCAAGAATCTATTATCTGTGAGTCATTGGACTCAGAGCTGAGAAGACATGAAAACAGAATGAGACTTCTACTATAGTTGTGGAATCCTATAAATCTGTGTTTCCTCCCTATTGTGAAACAGTAAGCTTATTATACATGATTTTGAAACTTCAGAAACAGACAAAGAAGAAAGGAACATAAAAGTAACCTGTAACCTCATGACTAAGAATAACTAGTAGAATAGTCCTCTAACTCACTAATAATACTCTCATGTACTTTTCCTATGTCTGTGTATTTACAGTCAGCATTCTATTTCATTTTTGAGTCTGCACCAGGGTTGAGGTGGCGAAGTCAAACACAGTGTTAGGGGCAGGCAATATAAACAGCAGGAAATACTGGTTTTCCAGATGTCTTAAGAAAGTCTGCATTCAGGACATATAATACACTTGAAGGGTATTATTGTATAATGCACAAGTCTGATTATTTGCAGTCAAATGCAAAAATTCAGAACCATTTGTTAATATGTGTAAAGTCAAGGGCCAGCAGCCCTCTGTGGGGACCCACTGTAGTGGTCCAGAAACCCCACTCTGGATAGGCTGCTTGGAGCCAGGGACTCAGCACGGTAGGGGTTCAGAGCTGGGCCAGTCCTTCCCATGTGTGGGAGCTTCTGACGGGCAATTGGCCTGGCTGAGACTTTCTCCCAGTTGCACTGTCATCTGATGCTCTTCATCCTCGGTCCCCCTTCCTTCTCTCTTTCCTTGCAGTGTGAGGCTCTCCCCACCCACTCCTGGTCCCTTCTCCCTTTCTGTGTCACAGACTTCTCATGGACTTGAATTTCATCTTAGCATCTGCCTCCTGGACCTGAACTGACACAAGCTATGAAATATTTGTAAAAACTATTTCCTTTTTTTTTTTCAATGTTCAAGCTCTCTTGGATACTCCCACTTCCCCCGTCTCCTTTTGTGAGAGAGCAGACCCAGGAAACTTCTCTACAGTGCTTGAGAGTTGGCTTCAAAAGGGAAAAATGTTTTGACTCTTTTATCTCCTTCAGGACTTTAGTGGACATTAATTTTGGATATGGAGAGATTTTAAAATTTTTATTAATTTTTTTGAGAGATTTTTTAAAACAAGAGCTTTGCATGCATATATGTTTTATCTGTTGCTAGGTGTCAATAAACACTCTTCCTAGCTTGATGACAAAACAGAATGGTTCATAATTTACTGTTCTCCTTTGTAGTCAACAAGAAAGAAGAAAAAAAAGTAAAGATATGTGGTATGCTGGAAAATTGCTTTAGTTTCCCAAGACCTCTTGCAACACTGGTCAAAGATCAGTAGGGTAAGAACTGAGACATGGCCCCTTACATCGTGTGGTTATTGTCAATACAGCTTTAGGGAGAAAAAGGCACAGAAGCCAGGCTGGGGAGGGTCAGATGTGAATGGAAAGTGAGGAAGTGGACTCTTCAAGAAATGTGATTGAAAAGGAAAGTGCTGTATCTACTAGGTCAAGAAAATGTTTTCTTCCTCTGGAAGAAACACAAGCTGGAATCAAGATTGCCAGGAGAAATATCAATAACCTCAGATATGCAGATGACACCACCCTTATGGCAGAAAGTGAAGAGGAGCTAAAGGGCCTCTTGATGAAGGTGAAAGAGGAGAGTGAAAAAGTTGGCTTAAAGCTCAACATTCAGAAAATGAACATCATGGCATCCTGTCCCATCACTTCATGGGAAATAGATGGGGAAACAGTGTCAGATTTTATTTTTGGGGGTCCAAAATCACTGCAGATGGTGACTGCAGCCATGAAATTAAGACGCTTACTCCTTGGAAGAAGAGTTATGACCAACCTAGGTAGTATATTCAAAAGCAGAGACATTACTTTGCCGACTAAGGTCCGTCTAGTCAAGGCTATGGTTTTTCCTGTGGTCATGTATGGATGTGAGAGTTGGACTGTGAAGAAGGCTGAGCGCTGAAGAATTGATGCTTTTGAACTGTGGTGTTGGAGAAGACTCTTGAGAGTCCCTTGGACTGCAAGGAGATCCCAGCAGTCCATTCTGAAGGAGATCAACCCTGGGATTTCTTTGGAAGGAATGATGCTAAAGCTGAAATTCCAGTACTTTGGCCACCTCATGCAAAGAGTTGACTCACTGGAAAAGACTCTGATGCTGGGAGGGATTGGGGGCAGGAGGAGAAGGGGACAACAGAGGATGAGATGGCTGGATGGCATCACCGACTCGATGGATGTGAGTCTAAGTGAACTCCGGGAGATGGTGATGGACAGGGAGGTCTGGTGTGCTGTGATTCATGGGGTCGCAAAGAGTCGGACACGACTGAGCGACTGAACTGAACGAACTGAACGCTCCCTCCCCCACTCTCTCTCTCCCTTCTTTTCCTTCTCCTCCTCATTCTTCTCTAATTCACTTTTTTTTTTAAGTCCAAGCCGAACTGACTGATGGCTCATGGAAAAGACTCTGATGCTGGGAGGGATTGGGGGCGGGGGGGGGAAGGGGCGGACAGAGGATGAGATGGCTGGTGGCATCACTGACTCGGTGGGTGTGGTCTGGCCAACTGCGGGAGATGGTGATGCGGCGGAGGCCTGGTGTGCTGTGTTCAGTCGTGGGGGCGGGAGTCGGACACGCTGAGCGACTGAACTGAACTGAACTGTGGCTCAAAATAAACCTGTCTGCCAATGCAGGAGGTGTTGGGTTTGATCCCCTGGGTTGGGAAGATCCCCTGGAGAAGAAAGTGGCAGCCCATCCCAGTATTCTTGCCTGGGAAATCCCAGGCAGGCTACATACAGTCCATGGGGTTGCAAAAGACTTAGTGACTAAACAACAGCAGCGATGTAATATTTGGCAAAATGTTCAAACACTATAGAAATGTATGATGTAGAAAGTCCCTTGTAATTCCACCCCCTGGATAGAAAGAGTTCTCAATATTGTCTGCACATTAAAATCACCAGGAAAGGTTTTAAAAAATTCTAACGCTGAGCCCATTTATGTGTGTGTGCTTAGTCGCTCAGTCAAGTCTGACTGTTTGTGATCCCGTGGACTACAGCTCGCTAGGTTCCTCTCTCCAATTATTGCCGGGGGATTCTTTACCGTTTGAGGCACCAAGGAAGCCCAGTGTTGAGCCCATATTCTGTGTCAAGGGTACTAAGATTTCTGGGAGTGGCACCTAGATACTAGCATTCGTTAAAGCTCTCTAGGTAGCACACATTTTAGGTTGAGAACTACTGCTAGAGGTGTGGTCTGTGAACTTGTGGCCTCAGCATTCAGGAGAACCTCAGCTCTGCAGCCTCTCTACCTACCGAATGCTAATCTACATGCTAGCAATATCCCTTTATATTTCACATGCACATTATTTTTTTACATTTATGGTAAATGTAAAAAATATAGTTAATTTTTAAAAATTGAAGTATAGTTGATTTACAATGTTGTGTCAGTTTCTGGTATACAGCAAAGTGATTCATATATATATGTGTGTGTGTATATATATATATATATATATATATATATAGTCTTTTCCATTATAAGTTATTACAGAATACTGAATATAATTCCCTGTACTATAAGAAGGTCGCTGTTGTTTATCTATTTTATATATAGCAGTGTGTTAATCGCAGCCTAATTTACCTCTTCCTCTCCTTTCCCCTTTGGTAACCATAAGTTTGTTTTCTATGCCTGCATATCTATTTCTGTTCTGTAAATACATTTATTTGTATTTCATGTGCACAATAAAAACTGAGCAGCACTTTTTAGAGAAAAATCACTAAAGGAAGACTTTTTAAAAAAAAAGGTGGTATGAACTCATGCTTACAGGCTGAGAGGAAGAATCTACACAAGGGAAAGAATAGAAAGTGCAAGACAAAAATGTCATAATTGGTAGGGCAGTGTCCCAGAAGCAGAGAGAATTTGCAGGCTGTGGGTGAACAATGAACTTTGAAAAGGGAGTTTGTCTTGGGATTGGAAGGAAGAGGGAGTGGATGGTAGGTTTGAGTTGGGAGGGAAGCAGGAAGTTGTTGATGTGCTGGCTCCTGAGGGCCTTTGTTTCATGCTTTCCCCAGGGAAGTGAGAGGAGAGGCCATCTGTGAGAAACAAAGGGGGCAAAAAGGGATAATGACTGTTGAAGCCCTGCTATGTGCCACAAGGGATTGTTGTGGTTTAGACGCTAAGTGGCTTACGTTCCAGAGCATATATGGTCTGCCCTATGCCAGTCCTGTTCTACAGAGGGGACCATCACTACTCTGCAGGCTTCTCCTTTGTTCAGTCTCTATACATCTGTCCTGAGGTTACCCCTCTATTTCTTCACTCCTTTGTTGACATCACTTAGTTCCCTGACAGTAGATGATATCTAACGACTCTGTCTGCGTACCCCACCCTCATCTACATTTCTAGTCCCAGCCTGTATTGTGAACTACATCCAGTCATTTATTCAACATTTCCTGATAGAAATCTCAAACTTAGAACTCTTCCCAAATTTGCAGCCCCCACAGTCTCATCCCCCAATTGTTTTCTAAGATCTCCACTCCCACCAGTCCTGTCTAAGCCACCATCTGTGTGGTGTGGACGACTGCAGTATCATTCTGCCTGCCCTCTCTGCTTCTACTGCTGCTGCCCTGCAACCCAGTCTCTGCATTTCATCCAGAGCGACGCATGTGTGCATATACACGACAATTTAAAACATATGCACGAAGAGAGTAGCGTCACCAATCCCCTTAATCTTACACCAACTCCCAGAATTAGCAATAACTTGTCAATTTTGCCTTATCTCTCTCTCTACCTCAGTTTTTCTTTTTTAAATGAAGCATTTAAAAGTAAATTTAAGATGCCACATTTATTTCAGGCATGCATATTTCAGTAGATATCTCTAACAGGAGGATTTTAAAAACTAAAACCAGAATGCTCATGATGTTCTCAGGGCTGCACACATTTATACATTTTATTTTATTTTATCTTCATAATAGTCTTGCAGGGAGGGCATTACTCATGATTTCACCTACAGATAAATGTAGATTTAGAGTATACTGGCCCAAAGGGCTGAAATTTGAAGCAAGAGTTCTCAGATTCCCTGTCCATCCACCACGACTTCTCTTTCCTAAGGGTGAGGGCTCCTCTACTGATTCCTTATTGCCTTACATCTCATGATCTTGCACCATTTTAAGAAAAAGAAAATAAAAATGTGAACAATCTGCAGTTTCAGATTTTACCTGCTTAAATTTTTCTCTGGAATTTAAGAAAAACATCATTATACTGCCATCTTCTGGATCTTTTGAATGGTAACACATCTACGACAATACAGATACTTAAAACCAGGTCTGCCCAGCTCTTTGTATTTTAGGGCTGATGTATTAAACTTTGTATAATTAAAATTATTTCTTCAGCTAATTGGAAACTTTTTTAAAAACTTAATACACAGTGAATATAGAAGCTAAAAAGTAGGTGTTATTTTTGCCTATAGAGGATGAAGGCAAATGTACATAGTTAAAATTTGCAAGTTACTCAACCTCCATCTTTGGGCATTAATTTCAACCTTTTCCAATAACAGTTTTTAAAATTAACATTAATAGAGGTATTGGATAGAAAAGCAATTCCGTTGCTGGTGACTGTATAAATTATCAGGCTTTTGGGAAGGCAATTTGATTGCGTATGTAAAAATGTCCATAACTTAAAAAAATTTATTCATTGACTTTGACTTTGATTTTATTTATTTTTCAATTTAAGGATAATTTCTTTACAGAATTTTGTCATTCTATGCCAAATATCAACATTAAATTTCTTTAGTTTTAATTGAAAGATAATTGCTTTACAGTATTGTGTGGGTTTCTACCAAACATCAACATAAATCAGCCATAGGTTTACCCATGTCCCCTCCCACTGAAGGGGACATGGGTAAACATGGGTGAACATCTCTCCCACCTCCCTCTATCTGTAAATATGGGTGAACATCTCTCCCACCTCCCTCTATCTGTAATTTTTGAACCAGTAAATTTACTTTGGGAATTCATCCTATGCATATTCTTATTAATATATGCAAAGATGTATATACATCAGATGTATAAAACCTTGTTTATAAAGTACTAAAAAAACTCATAGTCTTTAAATGATTCTACTACACCTAGGCAATGTGGTTCTATGAAAGTGTTTAAAAATAATGGGGTAGCAGGACTTTCCTGGTGGTTCAGTGATTAAGACTCCTCGTTTCCAATGCAGGGGATGTGAGTTTGATCCCTGATTGGGGAGCTAAGTTCCCATGTGCTGAGTGGTGTGGCGAAAAAATAAAAACGAAAGAATAAACAATGTTGTAGTTCTAAATATGCCAGTTATAATAATTGATATTATAAGAAGTTTGCATAAAATATTTTGGCCTAGAACTGGAAGATTCAATGCAAATTAAGTACTCTTTCATATATTTTTTTAAACAGATGTTTATGTAGCAAACCAAACCAAAAATTACGTGTGGATTTCTGACCCTAGAAGAGTGATACACTCACCTTTTAGAAAATGGAACATGAAACAATAAAGTCCTCAATATTAGTTTTGTAATCTAGGGTACAATAAATAAGATAAAGAAAATTTGAGTGTAAGTTATATTTTGTGGTTTCTACCCCCAAAATTAAAGCAACAGAAAGGAAAACTTAGTGCTCTGTGAAGTCCATATGATGAAACTAAGTTTACAGGGTAATGTCTTTTTAATTACCTTTATTATTTAATAATAAGATGACTAAGCATAGTACTCATGACTGGGATTTATCAAGTCTTTTCTATGTGCCAAGTGTCCTAAATGTTATCATATGAGAAGTCAGTTTATTTTCTTCATGACTCTGGAAAGACAGTATACAGGTAATATCTCTATTTAATGAAATCCGGAGTGAAGAAAGTTAAATGAGGTAAGTTAAGCACTTGGTCAAATCAGGAACTGAGTCCAGATATTCTCAGTTGGGCTGCAGTGTGCTCTGGGAAAACCTGATGAGTAGATGAAGACGAGTCAAGTGGCTACAGCTGTTTCACCAAGGACCACTTTGCTCGCAAAATGCCTCTGGTGCTGTGTACTTGTGTTACTGCTAAGAAAACCCCCGCTTGCTGTTATCCTTTAGGCAAGGTGAAGGGCTCAAGCATGGAGACATCTGTTGACACTTGCCATGCTGCCCTTGCAGAAGGAACGTATCTCCTGTTCCTTGAGAACATAGAATATACAATCCCCTCTGCCTTTGTACAAGGAGTAGGCAGTAATCTGTCTGCTCACGTGTTGTAGCTTCATTCACTTGACTGAACCACACTGCAGTCTTGAAGACCAGTAGAGATGCTGCAGTGAAGAAAGCCCCACCTGTGGCTGATTCATGTCAATGTATGGCAAAGCAAATACAGTATTGTAATGTAGAATAAAGTATTTAAAAAAAATTAAAAAAATAAAATAAAAGAGTAAATGAGTTGAAAAAATAAATAAATAAATAGCAAAAAAAAAAGATAAAAGATTTGTTCATTTATTTGGCTGCACCAGGTCTTAGTAGCATATGGGATCTTAGATCTCTGTTAGGTCATGCAGGATCTTTATTTTGATCATGTGAGGTCTAGTTCCCTGACTAGGGGTTCGACCCAGGCCTCCTGCATTGGAAGCATGGAGTCTTAATCTTTTTTTTTTTTTTTTGCCACACCACACATCATGCATGATCTTATTTCCCCCACCAGGGACTGAATCCATACCCCCTGCAGTGGAAGCTTGAAGTCTTAACCACTGGACTGCCAGGGAAGTTCCAATTTTTAAGCTTTATTATTCAGACATAACTGATATAAGTTACTGTATAAATTTAAGATATAAAGCATAATTGTTTGACTTATACCCATTATGAAACGATTATCACAAAAATATAGTGGACACTCATCATCTCCTACAGATACAAAATAAAAGACAAAGAAAAAACATTTTCTTCTTGTAACCAAAACTCTTGAAGTTTACTCTTTTAACAACCTTCATATATAATATACAACTGTGTTAATTACATTAATCATATTGTATATCACATCTCTGATACTTATTTATCTTATAACTGGAAGTTTGTACCTTTTACAACCTTCATCTAATTCCTCCTGCCCCTATCCCCTAACTCTGGTAACTACAAATTTGATCCCTTTTTCTATGAGTTCTCTTGTTTGTTCTTGAAGTATAAGTTGCCTTTGTTAGTTCCTGGTGTACCGCACGTGATTTGATATTCTATACATTTCAAAATCAGTACCATGACAAGTTTAATTCCCATCTGTCCAACTGTCACTATATGAAGATAGTGAATGACCTGTTCAATCATGCCTTCAGGGTGGGATGGAGGAGGAGGTAAGGCCATGGTGGGAGCTTTGAGACCCAGGATTGTTGGTATCACTGGCTCAACCTTGGCTCAAACTGAAAGGCTAATATGCTGCTTCATTTCCTTTTCATATCTTTTTCTTTCCCTTCTTTTCTCTTGCCTTTCATATAGTCAGTATTCTTTTCAAGTAGGACTTTTAAATTGCCCAGATTAGGGGTGGATGGTTCGAAGCAAAGAATAGATTGTTAAAGCCATAATTTCAGGTGTCATGAGAGATGAATATTGGGATTAAGGGTATATGGAAAATATGCCTGAAAATTGACATGAGGGAATTCTTTTGGTCGAAAGAGAAGTGAAAAACAAAAAGGCAGATGGCAGAGGCTGGGGCACATGGAAAAGTCTAGGCAGTGACCTGATGTTGCCACTAATTCACAAAAACACTGCTTTAATGCATTGACTCTATCTTTGAAGAATCAGGCTCAATAGCTCCTTTCAATGCCTGGGAGCTTACATCACCAGTGGCATTTTTTTCCATATATTTTTGAAAGATGCTCTCATATGGAATATAAAATGGTTTAGAAATTCAATTTTATTTATGAGCAGCATCATATTTTCTATACTCTTGCTTAAGAAACTTAGGGTAAATGGAGGGTTGAGTTTATTATTTTTTTGTTTTTAACCAAAAGTGCACATCATTCAGCAGAGTGCTTAGTTGTTATGAGAGTGAAAAAAAGTTCCTCCAGCGTGAGGTGTCGGGAACTCGTTGGATTAGAAAGGATAGTAAGCTTTCTTCTTGAAATAGGCCTCATCAATCTACTTTATTATACTTTATTGGGGTCATTCATCAATAATGAATCAAACCCTAGGCAAAACTTTTCCTGAGAGAGTTAGAAACTCTCTGGTTGAAGCTGAACCCTGGGATCTGGGGTCGTGTCCATGAATGTAATCTATTCTGCAAAATGCTCTGAGCACCTTCCATGGGCCCAAATGCACAGCACTGCTGGGTCCTGAAAATGTACTTGTCTGGGGCCCATGTAAATCTCTCTGCTGGAACAAGGGCCGCATAATCACTCCACCATGCAGCGTTTTATTGTAGAGGGAGTGGGGATGCGCTCTCATGGAGTGCAGGAATTTTTCTAAGCAGAGCTTTTAAGAATAATGAAGGCTGGCTCCTCAGGTTCTAGCGGCGAGTGAACAAGTAGGAGTTTGGTTGATAGTTGGTGGAGGTGGCTTGCTTAGAAGCTTGCAGAGCTCACCTATGGTAACAAAGGATAGCGAGGCTATTTGGGCATGGATGCTGGTAAGTGCGTGGATGCACAATGCGAGTGTGTAGAAGTCCTTTTAAATGGATTTTTTTCCAATGAAATAAGGTGGCCATTGATTAAGAACAGATGTGAGACAGTAGATGTTGGAAGTATGAGGGGGAAAGTAAGGATGAAATAGTTATCCATAAGTCTTTCAGTGAAAGAATTCTTGAATTCTTTCAGCCTAAGTTACACTTATCAGTTTTCCCCATTGTACCTCATATCTATCTCTAGCTTCCCAATGATCAATATTAGATAGAAACCAGTATAGAAAGATTCAAGACAAGATGAACAAGAGACGAATGTCATAGGGGACTGACATGCAAGGCAAACACTGGTTAAGCTCAGTATGGATTCTGCTAAGCTCTATGAAGCTAAGAGAGAGCTCTGTTTCTGCCACTTAAAATCTTGTTAGCATCAACTCACCAATCTTTACATCCATCCCAGTGCCCCCAGTTTCAGGGCTGAGGGTTGAGACAGAGGCTCTGTTCTTGTCTAGAATGCCGGCCTGAGAGTATTCTGAACTAATTTACTGTGACAGGCATCCAGGGATTCTGGAGATCAGAAAGACTCAGTATGGGTCCAAAGTTATTTTCTTTCTCTTCAGGGCTTCTAGTAGAGAAATGTGAGGTAGACTTTCTAGATACTGAATTAGGAGTATAAAGAAGCAATATAGTATAACCAGAGAGAAAGCAGAGTACTTTGGTTCAGTGAGGGTATATCGAAGTTTCTCTTGTGGTTCAGTGGTCTCAGTGAGGTAAAGAAGAAAGATATTACCAGAGTTTGTGAAAAAAAGTTAAGAAAAAGAAACGTGAAATAGGGTGAATAGGACTAAGCAATATAGTGTGATTACCGTTTAGTCCTGAGGTTCATGGTCATCAATTTAAAGTAAGACCAATCACAGGGTACAGGGGGAAAACAGGCAGAATAAATTTAACAAGGGTTTTGATTTTGACATATATTTCAGGGATAACTGATGAGGTGGAATGGAGGAGAATTGGCAAGGGTAGTTTTGATTGTAGGAATCCAAGAATTCTTACAGTGAAAGACGTGTGGATAACTGTTCCTTCTGTCTAATCATAAGAACATATATTTGTCTTTCTTATAGTTGCATAAAAGAAACATTGAAAGGACAGCCCAAGCAAATAGAAATTGTTACTTATACAAATGCTTACTAATAGGAAGGTAAGGAGACAGAGATGGAGTCTTTCCAATCCTTCGCAAACTTTTCCCAAAAATAGAAAAGGAGGGAACATGTTCCTCTCTCTAGGAGGCCAGTATTACTCTGATATGAAAAGCAGAGAAAAGATATAACAAGAAAAGAAAGCTACAGAGCTGTATCCCTTATCAGTATAGACACAAGTTTCCTCAGGAAAATACTAGTATACTGAATCCACCAAACATAAAAGGGATTACATACCATGGCCAAATGAGAGTTTATTCAGGAATGCAAGGTTAGTTCAACATATGAACATCAATCAAGGTAATAGATCATATTAAATGAATAAAGGATAACCCACAATCTTCTCAACAGATGCGTAAAAAGCTTTTGAGGATGTGGAGAAATGAAAACTTTCATACATTGTTGATGGGAAAGTAAAATGATGCAGCTGTTTTTAAAAACAGTTTGGTAGTTCTTCAAAATGTTAAACAAAGAGTTACCATATGACCCAGTAATTCTATACTTGGGAGTAGTCTCAAAAGACTTAGAGGCATGTGTCCATATAAAAACTTCTATAGGAGTGTTCACGGCAGCATTATTTAGAACAGCCTGAAAGTAAAACAACTCAAATATCCATCAACTGATGAATGGATAAACAAAATACATCACAGCCATAGAATATTATTCATCCATAAAAAGGAATAAAGTACTGATACATACCATAACATGGGTGAATATAAAAAACATTATGCTAAGTGAAAAAGTGAGACACAAAAGCCACATATTGTATGATTCTATTTATATGAAATATCAGGCAAGCTAATCCATGGAGGCAGAAAATATATTAGTGGTTTCCAGGAACTAGAGGTTGTGGAAAATGGGAAGTGAATGCTAATGGCTACAGGACTTTTAAAACAGTGGTGATGGTTTCACACACAAGTGACACACACAAGTGAATATTTTTTAAACCACTGAATTATACACTTTGAAAGGGTGAGTTGCAGTTCAGATGGTAAAGAATCTGCCTGCAATGTGGAGACTCGAGTTTGATCCTTGGGTCGGGAAGATCCCCTGGAGAAGGGAATGGCTACCCACTCCAGTATTTTTGCGTGGAGAATCCCATGTACAGAGGAGCCTGATGGGCTGCAGTCCATGGGGTCACAAAGAGTTGGACATGACTAAGTGACTAACACTTTCAAGTATGAATACCAGACAAGAATATGGAGTAAGAGAAATGGAAGGCTTAGCTATACATTAACAGTAGAAAAGAATGAAGGAATGTATAACTCAGAAGTACATTCTGTAGAACTTGTTGACTAATTGGATGTGGGAGACAGTGAGAAGGAAGAAAAAATCTAGAATGATTCAGGGGTGCCTTATCACCTTGAATTGCACTGATACATATTTCTCAGACTACTCTGGCACCCATTAAAATACATGTTTCTCAAACTACGCTGGCCAAAAAACACAAGGTCTTTTCTGGAGAAGGAGAAGTAAGGAACACACTTTAGATAAAAATCAACTGTATGCCTATTTTCATGAGTCTGTTTTATACAGTTGAAGAGTGTTGCACAATTTCCCCAGTGAATGGAGAGGTTACTTTCTGTGTTGGCACAGTGCTGAAAGGCTACTTCTCAATTTGAGGTTTCCCCACTTTACTCTTTGGGCTTCCCTGGTAGCTTAGATGGTAAAGGATCTGCCTGAAATGCAGGAGACCTGGGTTTGTTCCATGGGTTGGGAAGATCCTCCGGCGGAGGGAATGGCTACCGATTGCAGCATTCTTACCTGGAGAATCCCTTGTACAAAGGAGCAGGCTACAGTCCATGGGGTTGCAAAGAGTCGGACATGACTGAGTAACTGACTTTATGTAAGTTAAGTGCTAAATGTTCTGCCGAGTTCATCCTGATGTTTTCACATATGAGGTGCCCTCTTCATTTCACCCTACATTGAGCCACATGTTTTGAAAATTCTTTTGGACAATAAAAGCACTTACTAAAAGCACTTACTAACATAAATGGTTTCACTTTTTGCCTCATCAAAGTTATAATAATGCAACTGTCAACTGTGAAAAGTGCTGCACTCAATATGCCAGGAAATTTGGAAAATGCAGCAGTGGCCACAGGACTGGAAAAGGTCAGTTTTCATTCCAATCCCAAAGAAAGGCAGTGCCAAAGAATGCTCAAACTACCACACAATTAAACTCATCTCACATGCTAGTAAAGTAATGCTCAAAATTCTTCAAGCCAGGCTTCAGCAATACGTGAACCATGAACCCCTGATGTTCAAGCTGGTTTTAGAAAAGGCAGAGGAACCAGAGATCAAATTGCAAACATCCGCTGGATCATCGAAAAAGCAAGAGAGTTCCAGAAAAACATCTATTTCTGCTTTATTGACTATGCCAAAGCCTTTGACTGTGTGGATCACAATAAACTGTGGAAAATTCTAAAGAGATGGGAATACCAGACCACCTAACTTGCCTCTTGAGAAATCTGTATGCAGGTCAGGAAGCAACAGGTAGAACTGGACATGGAACAACAGACTGGTTCCAAATAGGAAAAAAGAGTACATCAAGGCTGTATATTGTCACCCTGCTCATTTAACTTATATGCAGAGTATATCATGAGAAACGCTGGGCTGGAAGAAACACAGCTGGAATCAAGATTGCCGGGAGAAATATCAATATATCAATAACCTCAGATATGCAGATGACACCACTCGGCAGAAAGTGAAGAGGAGCTAAAAAGCCGCTTGATGAAAGTGAAAGAGGAGAGTGAAAAAGTTGGCTTAAAGCTCAACATTCTGAAAACGAAGATCATGGCATCTGGTCCCATCACTTCATGGGAAATAGATGGGGAAACAGTGGAAGCAAGTGTCAGACTTTATGTGTTTGGACTCCAAAATCACTGCAGATGGTGACTGTAGCCATGAAATTAAAAGACGCTTACTCCTTGGAAGGAAAGTTATGACCAACCTAGATAGTATATTCAAAAGCAGAGACATTACCTTGCCGACTAAGGTCCGTCTAGTCAAGGCCGTGGTTTTTCCTGTGGTCATGTACGGATGTGAGAGTTGAACTGTGAAGAAGGCTGAGCGCTGAAGAATTGATGCTTTTGAACTGTGGTGTTGGAGAAGACTCTTGAGAGTCCCTTGGACTGCAAGGAGATCCAACCAGTCCATTCTGAAGGAGATCAGCCCTGGCATTTCTTTGGAGGGAATGATGCTAAAGCTGAAACTCCAGTACTTTGGCCACTTTATGTGAAGAGTTGACTCATTGGAAAAGACTCTGATGCTGGGAGGGATTGGGGGCAGGAGAAGGGGACGACCGAGGATGAGATGGCTGGATGGCATCACGGACTCGATGGACGTGAGTCTGAGTGAACTCCGGGAGACAGTGATGAATAGGGAGGCCTGGCGTGCTGCGATTCATGGAGTCGCAGAGAGTCGGACACGACTGAGCAACTGAACTGAACTGAACTGTCAACTGGACCTTCTCATTGGGTGAGCTGTTCCAACACTATTGCAATACTTGTTGCTTTAATTTCAATCTAAAGGAAAAGATCTCAATACTTGGTTAAGCCTGTGGATTCTTATTTTAAATCATATCAACTTAGACCTGTAAAATAGCACTAGGTTCCCCAATGACTATTTTCACAGATCCATAAGAATCTAATGTCAGATAGCTGATAATCTCCCTGGAAATTGTTAATCAAATTCCTCTTGAACTGAGTTGATTTGATTGTTCTCAGGAAGTTTGGCACCCAAACTTGATATTATTGGAGGAATATCCTTGGATCAACTGCTTTGCTAAATTTCTTTGGCTCACATTTGCTTATGCATATATTTAAGAAAAGAAAGTGTTAGTCCTGCAGTCGTGTCCAATTCTTTGACCCCATCAACTGCAGTCCACCAGGCTCCTCTGTCCATGGAATTCTCCAGGTAAGAATTCTGGAGTAGGTTGTCATTTCCTTCTCCAGGGGATCTTCCCTACCCAGGGATCAAACCCAGGCCTCCTGCACTGCAGACAGGTTCGTTACTATCTGAGCCACCAGGAAGCCCCACATATATTTTAAAAACTCACTTGTTGCCCATTGCCTATGTGTGTTCAAGATGCTGCAGTGTGTATTTTATACATCCTGAATTTCATCGACCCTGTAAAGAAGTTTTCACTATCCTTTAAGCAAGAAAATGGAGGCTTAACAGAATAACAGAGATAGCAAAGATAAAGCCTACATTTGAGACAAAATTTGACCGATCTTCTGGTGAGCCACACTTTCTCCCAAGAAGCAGGCCCATACCAGTAGAAGCTGAAAAATGAGCAGGAAGAGAGTGTAACTGATTTCTTTATGAATATGAGTAACTTATTATACGTGTGTGTGTGTGTGTGTTTGTTTATTTGGCTGTGCTGGGTTTTAGTTGTGACCTGCAAATTCTTGGTTGTGGCTCTAATTCCCAGAGCGAGATTGAATCTGGAGCCCCTGCATTGCTAGTTCAGAGTCTTAGCCATTGGATCACCAGGGAAGTCCCTATATGTATATTTAAAGACATACAATATATACAAATATACAAATATATATACAATATATACAAAATATACAAATATGTATATTTAAAGCATACATGCATGTGCTCCCTGTTAAAGAGCATAAACTGGAAACATGGCCACGTCAATATTAAGGAAATATACCAGCAGTGCACTGAAGTGAAGATCTAGAAATCACTAGATCTGCCTTGGATCCAGATCATCCTTTTGGCCCTGGTGCTGGTGTACAATTTCAGTAAGATTCCTGTTTCTATCTTGGCTGTGTGTATCCCCACCACATAGCCCAGTTCCTTCAACCAAATGAATGAACAAACAAGTGTGGCACTGGTGGTAAAGAACTTGCCTACCAGTGCAGGAGACTTAAGAGACACGGCTTCAGTCCCTCGGTCAGAAGGATCCCCTGAATGAGGGCATGGCAACCCACTTCTGCATGCTTGCCTGAAGAATCCCATGGACAAAGGAACTGGTGGGCTACAGTCCACGGGGTTGCAAAGAGTTGGACACAACTGAAGTGCCTTAGCATGCACCCATGAATGAAAAAGTAATAGAAGCTAACAAAATAAAATTAAATACTTAAAAATTTCTTTCGTGAGTAGGTAATGCATTCATCAACATATTAAAAATATATACTAATGTAAGGTATAAAGCCTTAGTCCCCTCTCTTTTTCAGTGTAACCTGCTTCCATCTTTTCATTTTGTGGATGAAAAACGTTGCCTACCGTATCAGTAAAACACGATTCTGCAGCTAGAAGCCAGCAGCCCCTGCAGTCACCTCCAGCTGTGCACTCTGAGGGATTTAGGATGGAGAAAAGCAAAATGCTGGCTCTAGATAGCTAGGTGTATATCAAAGGAATGATTTCAATGAGCCCAGACTCTTGAATCTTTCCATACACAGAACAGTGCTAAATTCAATAACTTGAGATGTCTGGTTTTCTTTAATAGTAATCTTTTGATGATCTAGCTACCTGGTTTATGTTGCAGAACTCCTATATATCCTCCCCTACCTCTTTGGGGCAGTTCCTTAGAGTCCTCTGAGAGGCTGCCTTCCAGGCTTAACTCCTTAAAAAATCCTCTGAATAGAACATAATTCTTAAAGTTTAGGTTTTTTTTTTTTTTCAGTCGACAACTGAGTCCCTGTTTCTATGCATCCCCGGTCAGATCATAATTTTTATTAGTTTCTTGTATATCCTTTCAGAGTTTCTTCATGCAAATACAAACATGTATGTAAATATATTCCTTTTTTAAAAAAAATTCTTTTAAAATTAATTAGTTTTTTAAGATGTCTTTTTTTCTTCTGTTTTATTAAGATATAATTGATATAAAGCACTGTATAAGTTTAGGGCATCTCAGGTGGTAAACAATGCTTAGTGGTAAAGAATCCGCCTGCCAATGCAAGGAGACACAGGTTCCATCTCTGGGTGGAGAAGATCCTCTGGAGGAGGAAATGGCAACCCACTCTACTATTCTTGCCTGGAGAATGCCACGGACAGAGGAGCCTGGTGGGCTACAGTCCACGGGGTCGCGGAGAGTTGGACATGACTGAGCACGCACACACCGTACAGGTTTAAGGAGTATAGCACATGATATGATTTGCATACATCATGAAATGATTATCACAATAAGTTTAGTGAACATCCCTCATCTCACATAGATAAAAAGTGAAGAAGTAGAAAATATATATTTTTCCTAGTGATAAGAACTCTTAGGATTTACTTTCTTAACAATTTTCAACTTTCTTCAACTTTCAATAACAATACAGCAAGCAGTCGTGTTGATGATCGAAGGGGTAACCACTCAAGGTGGGTGAAAATCATCTGGGTACACAGACTAAACTGAAGCACGGTCCACTTCCACAGTGGTGCAGAGCTCTGCTCCTGCCTCTCCCTGGGCACTCAGGGGAGCCTCACACACCCAGAGAACAACATTGCCCTGGGAATGTGCAGAGACAAACTGCCTTTCCAGTGTATTCTTATTCGCCTTCCTTCCTTCCTTTAGCCCCAAAGTAATTTATTGTTCTATATCTTTCTTTTTCTTCTTGTACATTTTGTAGATCTTTCCATATTGTTGCATAGGAAACTTCTTTAATAGCTACAAAATATTTCATTTAATATGTATGCCATGAGTTATTTAACAAATCCACTGCTGATGAATATTTGGCTTGTTTCTAACCTTTGTATACTAGCTTACATTTATATGGACTCAGTTTACTATATTCCAGATGAAGCAAGTAAAGCTAATTGCTTTACTTGGATTCACTTAATATAGCAGCCCTTTGAGTTAGATGATATCGTTTCCACTTTTGGAGAAGGAAGAAAGAGGATCAAGGAGGCTAAACAACTTGCTCAAGATTTGAACATAGACCATCAGCCTTTAGAGCACATACTTGTACTAGTGAAACATAAATTAGTACTTTTTATTGCTTTCAGGAAAATTCCTACTTTTGAGTCTCTAGTTATATGTTTATGTTTTCCATTGGTTTCTAAGATTTTACTACAAACATTTGAAAAATTTGTGCAATTCAGGATTTTATTCCTTTTTATCACTCATCCTTTTATTCTTTCTTAACCTGTGGAGTATGTAATGATGACTCTGATATAAAATTATATCTTTTTAAAGACAGTTTAAAGACCATTTAAAGGACTTGCCTTGGAGAAGGCAATGGCACTCCACTCCAGTACTCTTGCCTGGAAAATCCCATGGATGGAGGAGCCTGGTGGGCTGCAGTCCATGGGGTCGCTGAGCGTTGGACACGACTGAGCGACTTCCCTTTCACTTTTCACTTTTATGCAATGGAGAAGGGAATGGTAACCCACTCCAGTGTTCTCACCTGGAGAATCTCAGGGATGGGGGAGCCTGGTGGGCTGCCGTCTATGGGGTCGCACAGTGTCGGACACGACAGAAGCGGCTTAGCAGCAGCACAGGACTTGCCTGATGGTCCAGTGGTTAAGACTCCATGCTTCCAATGTTTGATCCCTGGTCAGGGAACTAGATCCCACATCCAGCAGGCCACAGCTAAGACTCATTCTATCCAGATAAATGAATAAAGATTAAGAAAATAAAGACAGTTTAAGGAAGTAATGTTTAAAATTATGGGATAAACTGACATTTTCTGAAAGTGACTGACTTTCACTTTAGGGCATAATATGCTGAACTCTTGGTCTGAAAAAAAAAAATCACCTTTTTAACTTGGGCACCACAAGTTTAAAGTGAAGATCAAAAAATGACCTTGCCCTTTGATATTCACCCTACCTCTGCAGGATTTTACACAGTAGAGCCACGGAAATCTTTTTCTTTTCTTAAAAAATTTTTTTGAAATTACTTTTATTGTTAAATAAAATGCATGTATAGCAAATCAACATATGACATAATAAATTTTATGAATTGTTACCCTATAATCTCCATTCAGGCAAAAATTCAGTCATCCAGTAGCCACTCCATGTGTCTATCTCAGTCATACCTGCCTCATCCACCAATGCAGTCACCAACTGATTTCATAACAATCTCACCTGCATTTCTGCATAGCTTTATCACTTAAAGGGCATCCCTGGACATTATGATTTAGTTTCATTCTTCCTGCATTGTACAATTCACAGTCTATTAAAGGTCTCCTGGGTGTTTTTTTAAATTAATTTATTTTTTATTGAAGGATAATTGTTTTACAGAATTTTGCTGTTTTCTTCAAACATCAACATGATTGAAACTCCGTCCCGTCTCCCTTCTCTATCAGCCTAGGTTGATACACCTCTCTAGGTTAATGCAGTTGCTGTATGGCTCAGGAAACTCATACAGTCTCTGGGTCCTGGGTGTTTGACTTGTAGTTTCTCTAGTCTGCGTGTTGCTGTTTGCATATTTTGGTGCCGTTTTGCTTGCTTCTTTGTCCTCAGAGCTTTCTGCAGACTCATTGAGAGGCTTGATCAGATTCAGGTTTGGTCCCTCCGGCAGAAACATGGATGGCGGTGGTATGTTCCTTCTTTCGGAGACACCTCCTGCCTAATTTGTTTTTTGTGATATTAGCAGCTGTTGAATAGCTGTTGATCACGGAGATCTTTGCATTTCATATCGTCTTTCTTAGCGCTGTTTGATTTAATTCAAATTTAAACAGAATGAAATGTTTTTTAGATTTACAGTCTCCTGCCACGTACTGCAGAGAACTGAAAACCCCAGATGACTACTAGAAGTTAGAGAGATACAGGTCCTCTTCTAAATTCAGCAAGCGCTGAAAACCATCATGACAAAATGTCTCATCACCTCTTGCAGTCACTGGGACCACCAGAGCAAAGATGTGTCCAGTGTTGTAGGGTCAGAACCTCTCTTCCAAAGGGGAGGTGTGAAGCCCTGTTCATACTCTTAATCTACGTAAACCTTGACATCCTTAGGAAGGACTTGATACCAACAGAGGATATTGTCTAGTGACCTCACTTTTATGAACAAATCACAGTATTTAGGTGTAATGATAAAGCATTTAACAGTAAATATTTTGCTGAAATCCTCCTCTAGCTAGGGCATTGACTAGCAATCATTTTCCATTCTCAAAGTATTCACATAGTGAATCTGTAATGGAAAAAGAGATTTTATTAGGCTTTATTAGATTTTATTAGGCTTCTATTAGGAGTACTTATTAGGCTTCACAAGCCCTTGACTTAAAGCCTAAGAAGATTCAGTTTCTCATTCCCTGTGAATGGTTTAACTCCCGAGCCTGTTTTTGTTCAACTCCAGGGACTGGAGCATGCTTGCCACTAGGGGTGCTGTTGCTTCTTTATGCCCACCTCTGGCAGTATCCATTCTGACCTTACCAGGCTTAACAGAAAAAGGAGACTTTATTCTTCCCCAGTGAGTTTGTTCCCCAGAGTAAGTGGAATCTGTTGGAACAATTCAGAACAAAACAAAATGGCTAGTAAATGAAACACGCTTGTTAAAATGTTTTCCAGTATCTCTCTGAGATGGAGCAGAACCGCTTCTT
Organism: Nanger dama; assembly: GCA_917880005.1. Lineage (NCBI taxonomy): Eukaryota > Metazoa > Chordata > Mammalia > Artiodactyla > Bovidae > Nanger > Nanger dama. Next base: position 5,875,689 of record CAKJTW010000040.1, read on the forward strand.
GATATCATCAATGGTCATATTAATAGTTTCAGGAGGGTTTGGGGATAGTAACAGATTTTAAAGTGCCACCTCAGAAACTAGGGGCTAGTGGGGAACAGAACACAAGCTAACTCTTGTGTCTAGCAGGAGAAGGGGAGAGAAGTCTGCAAGTGTGACTTTCAGGCTCTTCCACAGACTGGCAAAAACCTGTTTTCCCTTCTATCAATTCAGTGTTGGCTCAGACACAGTTTTGCCAAAGCCTGTTACACTTACCAGCTTTGAGTGTTGTTAGAAATACATGTTCTGTGGTCACATGAATTTGGGAAATTCTAGCTTGAAAAACTTTTAAAAGTTTTACTTGGTGTCAGACTTCCAGAACACTTAACTGACATTGCCCCGTGCATGGCACTTTGTGAATCTAGGGCTGAGCATTCGCTAGGGGTAGACACTAACAGTGGTTCTCAGTGGAGGGTCATAGTTTTGCCTCCTGGGAACATCTGACATTGTCTGGAGACATTTTTGATTGTCGTGACTGGGGAAGGGTGCTATGGCCACTGAGTGGGAAGAGGCCAGGTTAGCTGCTGTCTTCCAATGCACAAGACAGATCCCTCACCTCCCTCCACCAACAAAGAATGATCAAACTCCAAAGGTCAGCAATTTAGAGACTGAGAAGCCATGCTCTGTAATAGACACGTGAGTGACAAGTTGCTTTAGTCGTGTCTGACTCTGTGTGACTCTGTGGACTGCAGACTGCCAGGCTCCTCTGCCCATGGAATTCTCCAGGCAAGAATACCGGAGTGGGTTGCCATTCCCTACTCCAGGGGATCTTCCCCACCTAGGGATGGAACCCATGTCTCTTACATCTAACCTGCATTGGAAGGTGGTTTCTTTACCACTAGCGCCACCTGGGAAGCCCATAATATACACAGCTTGTTACATTCAGCTGCAAAATTATTTTTTCTGAATGTATTTTGTTGCACTAGAGTGGAAAATGTGTGGGATACTCTGCCTTCAGTTTATCCACATTGTTTACATTATGTTTTAATTGCTGAGCGGTGTGGTCTTCCCTTAATATTCCTTCTCTTTCACCTCCATATGGCACTTGTCTTCATTGGCTGGCCTGGCCTTGAAATCTCCCTCAGCTGGCTTGACAATGAATTGTTTGGTTTTCCTTCTCCTTCTGTAACCTCTCTCCCTCCGTTTTTGGCTTTTCTCCTTCTTCCTCCTCCAGAATAGGGGCATTTCTTGTGGTTTTAGTCTTCGCTGTGATGAGTTTCCTATGACTTTAGTTATGTACTCTCTGCCAAGATACTTTTTTCCCAAAGAAGTCTACATTTCCAGTTCTGTGTTGGATACTTTCTCCAAAATAGAAAATGTCCCTTTTCTAAAACCACTTTTTCTCTTCAATTTCCTATTTCCCTCCTTCATTAATTTGTTCTTAAATTCTTCCAGTTTTTCAGTCAATCAGACACGAGATTACTTTCAATCACTAAACCCTATGAAACCTCTGGTCCTTTGTCTTTCTCTTCTCAAAAGAGGCCTCGATTGCCCCTTGTCTGATTACTGAAATAAATTCCAAATCACATTTTCTGCTTCCCCTCCTTATCCTTTCCATGTAGCCTGCACACTACCAGTGTTTAAATCATTCTAAAACATCTCTTTGATTCTTTCCTTAAAACTTGCAAAGGGTGAGTTCCCATTATCCTTCGAATAAAGTCCACACAACTTTTGCTGGTAATCAAATTTCCCACAGTGTGGCTTCCACCTATACTTGAAACTTTTGTTCCAATGGCTCTCCATTGAAATTCTAGAAAGAAAAAACACTGTTCATATGACAGCAAAGCTGTGGAAATGGGTGAGTGCAAAGCCCTTGGTGAATGGAAGTTTTAAATTTAATTTCTGCAATATGGTCTCTGGAAGCTGAACAATGCAAATTCTAAATTATTGCAGTTGCATTTGTACTTATGACTCATCCTCTGTACTGAGGATACGTTATGAAGATAAAGAAGGATGTTACTCAAGGCTTCCATCTGTCAAAGCCCCTAACCTATCATATTATGCATGCTTTGTAAATATTTGTTGAATTTAGAATAAACAAATGAATGAATGAATGTGCAAATGAATGGAAAAAATACTTTGGCAGGTGCTGTTGATATTCTGCAAATACCTGAAAATACTGAAAATACTGTAACTTTCTACTGGAAGTCTTTTTTCTTTTTTTCCTGGCTATAGATGTATGTTCAACCTACACTTAGTTCCAACAGGAAATGACAGAGATTCAGTGAGTCCAGGAACCACCCTTAACCATTGATGAACAGGGTGTTGGTGTATATAGCCTAACCCCTCTGTTGGAATAACTGAAACGTGTTCTTCAATGTTTTCCAAATTTCTCCACTGGGACTGAGCTATAATTGTCTCAGGATCTTGCATGCTGGGCTTCCCAGGTGGCACTAGTGATAAAGAACCCGCCTGCCAATGCGGGAGACAGAAGAGATGTGGATTCAATCCCTGCGGCGGGAAGATCCCCTGCATGGCAACCCACTCCGGTACACTTGCCTGGAGAATTCCATGGACAGAAGAACTTGGTGGCTATAGTTCACAGGGTCACACAGAGTTGGACATAACTGACGCAGTTTAGCACACACATGCATCTTGCATGCTAAAATACCGTTTATTGACTTCCTTTCCTTCTCAGTCTCACTTTCTCATCCTTAAGCAGTGCTTTCTAGGATCACTTCACTTCATAAAACAAAACAACCCCCTAAAACACAACAAAACCCCCAAAGCAGAAAACCCCCAAGCCCCTTGCAATCGAATTCTTGTCTCAGAATCTGCTTCTGGGGAAACTCAAACTAAGACAGCCACTGAACTTGGAAATGCACACTGCGTGCTTAAGGAGAGTCCACAACATTTGGAATTCGTGCACTTGGAGCTGAATTAAAAAAAAAAGATCTTTCAGGAATCAGCATCCTGTTCTCTGTGGCAAAAATTTGTTTCCACACAAATCACTAATGGCTTGGACAAAAGATAGGAAAGTTTTGTCTCTGGAAGATCACCGTTAATTTATAAAGGGACAGTGTGTGTGGGGTCATTCTTTATTATTCAGACATTTTAGATATAAAATGAAAAAAATATTAAAACTGGAAAAATAGTCACTAATGGAATGTTTAATTATAAAATTACTCTAAATTCAAATTTCCTTTCCCACTTCATGCTTATGTCTCTCCTCCCCATAATGTCCTAACAGCAAGTATTAGAATATTTGGCCAAATCATACAAATAAAACTGTAGCTCAACTTCAATAGAAAATCTGAAATCTTGCAAAAGTGCAGCCTTTCGTGAAATCTGTGAAAATGATCTTGGAGAACTGCTAGAATCAATGCAAAGCCATGGAAAGTGAGAATCTGGCACAATAAGATAAGATAACTGAAGAAGACAAAGTGGGCATAAATAATGACTGTGACAAGAACTTTCCAAAGGAGTGATCTGGATATCAGAGCGTTAAGCGAAATTCTTGGGAGCAATTAGTGATGGCTTTAAATATGTTTGCAAAACACCATTCTCTTTCTGATTATTCTTCACATGAAGAAATGTATATTATATTGTGTTAGGCCACACACACACACACACACACACGATTCCATTCCAGAAATTCCATTTCCATTTTGAGTGACAGAATGGCATGTAAGTTTTTTCTTCCACAGTGTCTAATCTCAAAGTCTGCTGTATAACCCCCTTTTAGAGAATCATGAAACCATCTGCTTTGTGTGATAAATTGAAACAGGAAGGACGCTTATTCCTCACCTTACACAGAGTCTCCTTTGGTTGAAAACCACTTAAACATTGACGTGAGAATATTTTCTGCTTTTCTTGATTTACAGATGTTTCCTCAGAACTATGCTTCCAAACAGTCCCAGCTGACTGTAGCTAAGGCCTGTGCAAATTGATAAGATGCATCTGGTTTCAAGACACAGACTAAGTACAGGGCAGGTTCTCAGAGTCCCCAGAGAACCCAGTTGGGGTCGGAGCAAAGTCTCAGAACTGCTTGCTCTATATATGAATGCCAAGTGAATCCCCAGCAGGGAGAGACGGGCGGGGAGTAGGCTGCTGGCCTCTTCCCACTGTTGAAAATTCACTGGGCACTGGAGGAGGACATTTTCCTTCTCTCTGCTGCCCTGAATGTTTTCCCAAACATGAAGGTAAGATAATAACTTCATTACTTTTGTGAACAGAGCTAACTCTGAAGGGAGTAAGATTTCACTTAAGTAACAAATAAATTTTAAAAAAGAAAAGACATGGGAAAATAGAAAAGAGAAAGTTCTGAAGGTGACTTTTAAGAAATCCTTAATTAAATATATTTAACAATTCAGCTGAAGTGAATTTCTTTTTCTTTTCTTGTAGTTTATTTTATTGGTTTAGAGGTCTGGGAATCGGAGACTGGAAGCAGTGTTTATGAAAGTCCCAAGAAATCCGTTAAGAAGTACAATAACACAACTGTTATTTCTTAGGGAAAAATTCCCTCAAATGTATTTTGTTTGTTTGATTTGGAATCATGCAACGAATCCCTGTGATTTGACTTATCTAACAGCTTTATAGAAGAGTGAATTTGGAAACTTGGAACTTTAGAATCTGGAATCTGGATGAAAGGATCAGGATTATAAGAGCAGAAGATACAGATAAATGGAATGACAATAAAGGGTTACCAAAAACACATATTGGCCTAATGCAAAATGGCCGAATGTTAAGGAAAAAAAAATTAGGACCAAAGATAGATGTAACTATCATAAATTATATTTCTGGGATGTAAACATAAGTTGAACCTGCTACTGCAATTTTATCATTGTAAAGTTTTTGTATTTAAACTTTAAAATTTTTACATTCTAATGCTGGAGCAGTAATTTCTCAGCCCTGTCAGCTGCTAGATTGTTTTTGCTATAACTATGCTACCTGACTACAGTATGGACTCACTTTCCAGGGGATGGAGGAGGACGGAAACATGGGTCTTGAGTATTTTATGCGTGAAGTTGCATTTAATTAAGTCATTGAAAATTAAACACAAATCACAAAGTTAATTTGTCTAATGTTATAATGCTAGAATGCCAAGTAACCATACAAAGTTAAAATTATGATATAACCTAATCTCTATCAGTCTGTTTTGTATTTTTATTTAAAAATTTAGAACATTTGGAAACAGAATAGGATGTCTTTCCTAGAGCTATCTAGCTAGTATACTTTCTCCTAATATTTGTATTAACTATCAGTCAATTTCCTTATTTATTTTATGATGAGACATCTCAATAATTGCTTTGTAATTAAGGATGGGTTCATAGTCATTGATTATTAAGATATTTTTCTACCTGGGTAATATATTTACTTTTATCTTTCAGTTGGTTGATAAAATATCAACAAATAAATGATTTCTTTGTGAGCTGCATTCAGAGTTCTCGCCTATATTTGAGAGTAGAGACTCATATTTTTACAGTAAATCTGAAGGGTATGCTTTTGTGATGCACTATGGTTTCCAAGTCTGGCCTTTAAGAAGGACTATTCTTTTGTCTTTTCCCTGATTCATGTGAACTGAGTTCAGAGAGGTGGTCCCAGGATTCCACTGGTACTCTTTGTATCCCTTGGATAGGATATAATTTGTTCTGAAGTGTTTCAGGACTTTAGAGCAAAAAGGGTTTCGCTTTGATCTAACTGTGGTCCAGACCATCACTCTCTCGTCCCTGGACTGAGATGAACCTGGGGTTTGTAAACCTGAAGCATGATTCTTATGGGGCTGGGATGTGGTCAAGCACAATGATGTCTCAGAAGATGGTCTCTCTGCTCCCTCACCACACCCAGAGCTGACCTGACATTATCACCCATCTTCTACCAGTTATACTGTGATGATCTTTGTGTCTTTTAAAAATGTCCCTTTCCAGATTATGGCACTACCATCTTGGTAATTAAGTTAAAAAAGAAGATAATATCTATTATTTCTCAGCTTGGAGATAGCCATTGTTAACATTTTAATCTATGTCTTTTCAGACTTTAAAATAAATATGTATAAGATATATTTTATGACATTTTTATCAATCTAGATCTGAATCTTTTTACTCATTATATCATAAGCATGTTCTCCTGTCATTGATCAAGCTATAACATGCTTCGAATGGCTACTCAGTACTCAATCATATTACTATGTCATTGTGTATTTCTTTATTGCTAGTGTTACAAATTGATGTTCATTTCTAATAAAGATGTAAGAAGATTTATTTTAAAATTTACCTCCTCCTTCATCTATATGGTGCCCTATGTTCAAAATTTACTGATCAAGATACTAACTAGGGTATGCTAAGAAATTAGATTGGATTTTTCCATAGTTTTTCCTCTGGAATGTGGACATTTGGAACTCAGTGCATGCTACAGAAATTAGTGTTTTATTTTTACCCTGAATGGGCTCATTGTTCAATAGACAAATGTAAAAGGCCAGCTGTGGAGAAATTAGAAGCATAGGGACAGTGGTGTAGCTGGAAAATGTTAGAGGAAGGAGGCAGAGCTAATACTTATTCAGTCATAAAGAAGAAGAGAAGAGAATGCTGGGAAATATGGCCCCAGCTTAGCTACGTTACACACTGATAAGATACCATATCTTTTTAAATTTAATTTAATTTATTTATTTATGGTTGTGCTAGGTCTTCGTTGCTGTGTGAGGGCTTTCTCTAGTTGTGGTGTACTGGCTTAACTGCCCGTTAGGATGTGGGATCTTCCCAGAGCAGGGATCACACTCATGTCCCCTGCTTTGGCAGATGGATTCTTAACCACTGGACCACCAGGGAAGTCCAGTATCTTTTCAACTAAGGAATTCTTTTACAGAGTTAACTCAGATGTATGTCTATTTCTGTCATTAATTTGTTTATTAATTTGTAATTGTTTTGTCATGTCCATTTGATGAGATACTCTTTCCAAAGGCAAGGAATGATAACTGCTTCATTTTCAGGTACCCAGCTAGCCAATTTTCAAGAAATTCTTTTGGTTAAGAGATTCAGCTTGTATAACTCATGAACTACTGATAAGCAGAACTTCATGGGTTATAATATGTATATGAGGAAATGAGTTTCCTTGGTGATTCAGTTGGTAAAGAATCTGCCTTCAATGTGAGAGAACTGGGTTTGATCCCTGGGCTGGAAAGATCCCCTGGAGGAGGGCATGGCAACCCACTCCAGTATTCTTGCCTGGAGAATCTCCATGGACAGAGGAGCCTCGCAGGCTGCAGACCATGGGGTCACAAAGAGTCAGACATGCCAGAGCACACAGCACATGTGGAAAATAGTGGCAAAATTAGTTCTGGTGAAAGTGAATACCCTAAAACTCCACTGACATTAAGAAAAACACGTGGTAGAATGATAAGATGGATTTTTTTTCATGATGCCTGTTTTGGCTGAGAGTCAAAGGCCAAGAATAAGAAGTGCTCAGTAGCCTCACATTTTAAAGTGAAATATTGCACATTCAATGCAATGTTACCAAAAAGTAGCCCTAAATTTGTTTGGTGACCCTTTGGCCATCTCCATCCTCAAGAGTAGGCAAGTTTATGTCCGTTGGAGGAGGGGGACGTACACCCTAGTCTTGCATTTGAGAAAATCTAAAAGATCAGACTGGTTGACTGCACTGCGTTTAGCAAAGTCAACAGAGCAGTATCAGTTACATCCTGACAGGACAAGAAGATATGCAGGTATCCCATGGATCAGATATGGATTTTGGAGAAGGGCTTGGCTTGGGTTGTCAGGGACTCCCTGAGAGACACTTGCAGGATTAAGCAACCCCAATAGGTAGCATCAGTAAGCAGACAATGGTGAGAGTGAAGAGAGATGAACAAAGAGATGAATCATTTGTGGCAGAGGACAGTGGTTGTAGATGTCCAAAGGAGTGATATTCAAAGAATGACGAAAACACTGAGAGACAGACAGCTGGCATTCAGACATCCAGCACAGTCTGATTTACCATCACCAGACTGCAGCTGCATCGATCGAGCAAGAGCCTTTTTGCTTTTGCCCTCTTGCTCCTGCTGCTCTGACTCTGAAGAAGACAGAGGCTTCCTGGGGGAGTTGGGAAGGGAAGCAGGAGAATAAAAGGGAGGGATTTTGAAGTGGACACCACCCCTCCCACAGGAACTGGGAAATAGAGATATTTAAAATTGAATGATAAATTGAAATTTTACTATTAGACTGTTTCAGAATTTTTCTTTTCTGAAAATGTGATGACATTAAAGACTGAAAGTGTTAGTTGCTTGGATGTGTCTGACTCTTTGCTACCCCACCAAGCTCCTCTGTCCATGGAATTCTCCAGGCAAGAGTACTGGAGTGTGTAGTCTTTCCCTTCCCCAGAGGATCTTCCTGACTCAGGGATCAAACCCAGGTCTCCTGCATTGCAGGCAGATTCTTTGCTGTCTGAAACACCAGGGAAGCCCCTATTAGGGACTGGGAGTGACTAATAAAGCTGTGAGATAGACTTGCCCAAGGCCAGGAAAAATGAGTTGACACAGCACAAGTAAAGATGTAGTGTTGAAAAAGAAAAAAAAAGTATAGCTTAAAATTAAGAACAAAAGAACCTTTTAAAGTTCTTGCTTTACATTATGTGCTTCACATATTTGTTGAAAAATCAGAAAAGTATCTATAGCCTCTCCCACCGTTGTTCACATTTCTGGGGCGCTCATGGCTGTGTTACTTCTCAGCCCTTATGGTATGCCTTCCCTTGTAGCTCAGTTGGTAAAGAATTTGCCTACAGTGCAGGAGACCCGGGTTCGATCCCTGGGTTGGGAAGATCCCCTGGAGAAGGAAATGGCAACCCACTCCAGTATCCTTGCCTGGAAAATCTCATGGACAGAGGAACCTGGTGGATTGCAGTCCATGGGGTTGCAGAGTCAGGCACGACTGAGCGACTAATACACACACAATCAGAATATAAGCTAAAAGGTTTGTAGAACTATAAAAGGCAGAAGTAGGCAGCTGGGACTTTATCACTGAAAGGGAGATGCCTAATAAGAGGATGAGTGATTTAAGAAGGTGAGTGGAAGGGTCTGGAAGAAATGATGAGAAGCCATTCCACAACTACTGAGAGAAAAGAGGTTTGGAGAGGTCAAGAGAAGAGAAAGAACACTGGCCTGTTAAAATGTGGGGTGAGATGATTTAAGGACTTTTATCCCAGGATATGGACCTCCCCAGTAGCTCAAGGGTAAAGAATCTGCCTGCAATGCGGGAGACGTGGGTTTGATCTTGGGTTGGGAAGATCCCCTGGAGGAGGGCGTGGCAACCCACTCAGTATTATTGCCTGGAGAATCCCATGGACAGAGGAGCCTGGGCTGACTACAGTCCATGGGTCACAAAGAGTCGGACACAACAGAAGCAGCTGAGCACAGCACAGCACATACTAGGTTATGAACTGAATGCATTTAATATTTTTAGTGTCTCTAGTACAAATCTGAATTGTATTCCCTTACACTTTCAGTTGTCAAAGTAGGAAAATACATAAAAGTAAAAATGAGGTAATGAAAGTCACCTATAATTTCACAACCAAAAATAAACTATTTTCCTTTATTATGTTTCTTTCTAGATTTGCTTTTAAGACACATTTGATTTTCAAATGAAATATAATTACATTTTGCATACAAGTTTGTAGCCTGTCAGATGCTCAGTATTTAGGCTGCCCTATCACATAAAGACGATTATAAAAGGCCTCTGTCGTGTTTGGGTACCCCCTGTAGAACTAGGGACTGTGATGAGCATCTTGGTTCCTCTGGCAAGCGATGCACCTCCACTTTTGATTTCTCCATTTAGGAAACTGGTTCCTTTTTACCTCCTCACCCCCTTGGAACTGCTCTTTCTAGGCTTTCTCTACTCCAGCATACTCATGGTACCAAAGTTAGAGAGGAATGTGGATTTGTAATTAAATTCCAATGAAAATAAATAAATTTATGTTTAAAAAAAGGAATAAAAGATGATGGGACCCTAGAAAAATTTTTGTGAATATTTAACTTTTAGGGAGTCTTTCCAATTTATTTGTCTATGATATCATCAACTGCCTAGTAATCTTTACAGAAATGAACAGTGGGAGGTGAGCTCAAGATTTTTGTATTAAACTTTTATTTAAAATGAAAAATTGTAAGATGAGCAGAATCATCAAGCTTCTCCATGAGTCTTTCACTCTTTTTATTCCCAACTCACAAATCTTGATCTGTACAAATGTATTCACTTTTGACTCATTAAAGCAATGCAAACTCAAATATTGCTTTATTGTTTGTTTGTTTTTTTTTTTCCCTCCTAGGCAATAACTTTATTCTTCTTGGTGGGATTTATAGGAGAGTTTCAAGTTTTTTCAAGGTGAGAATTTTTTTGGATTGTGTGTGGAAATCATTAACAGTTATTTCATTAATTTTGAGGAAACTATGGTCTGATTTTTATTTTTATTTTTATTTTTTTATTTTTTAAATTTTTATTTTTTAATACTTTATTTTACATTACAATACTGTATTTGTTTTGCCATACATTGACATGAATCAGCCACAGGTGAACACGATCTCCCAATGCCAACGCCCCCTCCCACCTCCCACCCCATATCATCTCCCTGAATCATCCTGTGCACCAGCCCCATGCATCCTGTATCCTGTATTGAACATAGACTGGTGCTTCGTTTCTTACAAGATAGTATACATGTTTCAATGCCATTCTCCCAAATCATCCCACCCTCTCCCTCTCCCTCAGAGGCCAAAAGTCCATTCTATACCTCTGTGTCTCTTTTGTTGTCTCACATAGAGGGTCATCATTACTATCTTTCTAAATTCCATATATATGTGTCAGTATACTGTATTGGTGTTTTTCTTTATGGCTTACTTCACTCTGTATAATCGGTTCCAGTTTCATCCATCTCATTATAACTGAGTCAAATTTATTCTTTTTAAGGACTGAGTAGTACTCCATTGTGTATATGTACCACAGCTTACTTATCCATTCATCTGCTGATGGACATCTAGGTTGCTTCCATGTCCTGGCTATTATAAACAGCGCTGCAATGAACACTGGGGTACATGTGTCTCTTTCAATTCCGGTTTCCTCGGTGTGTATGCCCAGCAGTGGGATTACTGGGTCATAAGGCAGTTCTATTTCCAATTTTCTAAGGAATCTCCACACTGTTTTTTATAGTGGCTGTACTAGTTTGCATTCCCACCAGCAGTGTAAGAGGGTTCCCTTTTCTCCACATCCTCTCCAGCATTTATTGCTTGTAGACTTTTTGATTGTAGCCATTCTGACTGGTGTGAAATGGTACCTCATTGTGGTCTTGATTTGCATTTCTCTGATAATGAGTGATGTTGAGCATCTTTTCATGTGTTTGTTAGCCATCCATATGTCTTCTTTGGAGAAATGCCTATTTAGATCTTTGGCCTATTTTTTTATTGGTTCGTTTATTTTTCTGAAGTTGAGCTGCATAAGTTGCTTGTTTATCTTTGAGATTAGTTGTTTGTCAGTTGTTTTCATTTGCTATTGTTTTCTCCCATTCAGAAGGCTGTCTTTTCACCTTGCTTATAGTTTCCTTTGTTGTGCAGAAGCTTTTAATTTTAATTAGATTCCATTTGTTTATTTTTGCTTTTATTTCCAGTATACTGGGAGGTGGATCATAGAGGATCCTGCTGTGATTTATGTCGGAGAGTGTTTTGCCTATGTTTTCCTCTAGGAGTTTTATAGTTTCTGGTCTTACATTTAGATCTTTAATCCATTTTGAGTTTATTTTTGTGTATGGTGTTAGAAAGAGGTCTAGTTTCATTCTTTTACAAGTGGTTGACCAGTTTTCCCAGCACCACCTGTCAAAGAGACTGTCTTTACTCCATTGTATATTCTTGCTTCCTTTGTCAAAGATAAGGTGTCCATAGGTGTGTGGGTTTATCTCAGGGCTTTCTATTTTGTTCCACTGATCTATATTTCTGTCTTTGTGCCAGTACCATACTGTCTTAATGACTGTGGCTTTGTAGTAGAGCCTGAAGTCAGGCAAGTTGATTCCTCCAGTTCCATTCTTCTTTCTCAAGATTGCCTTGGCTATTCGAGGTTTTTTGTATTTCCATACAGATCTTGAGATTATTTGATCTAGTTCTGTGAAAAATACTGCTGGTAGCTTGATAGGAATTGCATTGAATCTGTAGATTGCTTTGGGTAGTATACTCATTTTCACTATATTGACTCTTCCGACACATGAGCATGGTATATTTCTTCATCTATTAGTGTCCTCTTTGATTTCTTTCATCAGTGTTTTACAGTTTTCGATATATAGGTCTTTAGTTTCTTTAGGTAGGTATATTCCTAAGTATTTTATTCTTTTCATCGCAATGGTGAATGGAATTGCTTCCTTAACTTCTTTTTCTACTTTCTCATTATTAGTGTATAGGAATGCAAGGGATTTCTGAGTGTTAATTTTATATCCTGCAACTTTACTATATTCATTGATTAGCTCTAGTAGTTTTCTGGTGGAGTCTTTAGGGTTTTCTATGTAGAGGATCATGTTGTCTGCAAACAGTGAGAGTTTTACTTTTCTTTTCCAATTTGGATTCCTTGTATTTCTTTTTCTGCTCTGATTGCTGTGGCCAAAACTTCCAGTACGATGTTGAAGAGTAGTGGTGAAAGTGGACACCCTTGTCTTGTTCCTGACTTTAGGGAAATGGTTTCAATTTTTCACCACTGAAGATAATGTTAGCTGTGGGTTTGTCATATATAGCTTTTATTATGTTGAGGTACGTTCCTTCTATTCCTGCTTTCTGGAGAGTTTTTATCATAAATGGATGTTGAATTTTGTCAAAGGCTTTTTCTGCATCTATTGAGATAATCATATGATTTTTATTTGGTCTGATTTTTATATTGCAGTGTGAGCTTGTTTTCCCTCACACACTATGTTTATTTCCACATTTTCAGAAAAGACAAGGATAGAATAAGCATGTTTTATTCTTATTCTTACTTTATTTTATTCCCTGTGAGGAAGAAACCCGGAGATTAAAAACACCTCAAGATTTTCTGTGTTGTAAGCATTGTGAAAGAGTCAGCTCACCATTTTCCACGTGCATTTTATCTGAGTGGAATTATTTGAGCTCAACTTGCCCCTGTTGTACTTGGGTGTGTGCTTGAGAAAGTGGCCTCAATAAACAGGGGGAGCATGTAGAACTAAGTTCTCATCCATTTAGCCTTTGCCAGATTTTGGTTTCCTACTTCTTCTGTGGTCATTTTACAGCTTATTGTCTCTCAGTTAAATTTCTGTATGACTCTTTATCATCCAGAATCACTTAAAGGCTGTAACACCTTCCTTCCATGGGTTCTCACTTATACCCCTCTTCTGGACACTCTCTTATCTGTATTTCCACAACACGTCATAATGTACACAATTCTGTTAGTAAATTTATCTAATTAGCTATATTGTATTGGGATCATGGGGCTTCCCTGGTGGCTCTGCGGCAAAGAGTCCATCTGTCAAGGCAGGAGACCCGGGTTTGATCCCTGGGTTGTGGAGATGCCCTGCAGAAGGAAATGGCAACCCACTCGGGTATTCCTGACTGAGAAATCCCATGGACAGAGAAGCCCGGCAGGCTGTAGTCCATGAGGTGGCAAAGAGTGGGACATGACTTAGCGACTGAGAATGTGCTGGTCACAGTCACATTGTGATCGTATTGTTGTTATAATTATTTGTTTATGCATCTATGTCTTCTTCCTTTCCTCTATCAATGATCAATATACTATCTCATTTTAAAACATTATTTATTTATTATTTTATTTTTGTCTGCTCTGGGTCTTCGTTGCTGCACATGGGCTTTCTCTAGGATGAGCAGGAGCTACTCTTCGTCGGCGTGCTTAGGCTTCTCATTTTGGTGGCTTCTCTTGTTTCCGAGCACAGGCTCTGGGCGCTCGGGCTTCAGTAGTTGCAACACTCAGGTTCAGTTAGTTGTGGCTTGTGGGCTCAGTAGTTGCCTCTTGCAGGCTTAGTTGCTCAGAGGCAAATGGAATCTTCTCGGAGCAGCGGCGGAAGCTGCTTCTCCTGCATGGACAGGTGGGTTCTTATCCACTGTACCATCAGGGATGTCCTATCCTATCTCTTATGTCTATAGCTCTAGGGTCTAAATAGTGTCTGGAACATTCTAGATATCTTATACATGATATTTAATAAATCTCTGGAAAAGTGAGCCCTTCTTATGTATTTTTAAATGTATTTTGAGATCCTTTTGGTGAAGCAAAAATTGCTTCACAATTTTTGACTGCTTTTGACTATTCTTGACTATTGATTTGTCTTTTCTCTTACCTTTCTGTCGGCGTTATAATGGACAATTCAACACTATGACAGTGCCTCCTCGCCAGTCAACTGCCAGTGGGGTTCCTATGCTCCTTGGTCAGAATGCAATGGTTGTACCAAGACTCAGGTAGGACCATGTGAAAACTTTTTATTTTTTATTCATATGCCAAAATAGCTTAGGTATGAACAAAATGACATTAACTTTTGAATGTTACTTTGTATGGTTTTTGAAAATGTAGTTAGTAATTCTGAAGGGAAAAGTATGATTTATTTAATAATTAATATTGTAGTAAAATTTTTTGCAGTCTAATTTTTCTTGAAGAACTTTTCTAAATCTTACATTTGAGCCTAGAAATATACATGGGAGAGAAGCTAAAAGCTACTCACTTATCATTATCAGAGAAATAGAATAACTTGAAATGAAGTCAGTAAATAATTCAAAATTTCATATTTCTGGGATTCAACTTTTCACTTGAAACAAACACTAAGAGTAGCAAAATCTTTGCTTCATTTTACCTAACAAATAGTGAATGACCATGAAAAGTCAGACATTTTTCAGTGTTTTAAAGTTTAATACAAAAGTAATATAAATAAAAACCTGACTTGACTTGGAGCTTATAGAGCACCCTTAAAATGTCTTTCCTTATTATAAATTATTCATTGGAGAGAACATAGAAGAGTATAAAGAAAATGCTACTTGTAATTCCACCATTTAGAAGAAATCAATATACCAGCATTTTAGTATTTATTCTTTCTGTGTGCTGATGAATTTTAAAATAGGATCATTTGTTCATGATTTTGTATTCTACTATTTTAACTTTATATTTTGCTATCAGCATACATTTTAATAGCTGTATTATATTCCATTATATGAATATACCAATCTTCTTTACCTATTTTCTTATTGTTTGAGATTTAGTTTACTTACATATTTTGTAATTATGAATGAAACTTGAATAAACATTTTTGTATATAGATATGCCTTTTTTCTGATAATCATCTTAGGATAATTTAAAAATATAATGCTATTTCAAAGGTTCTGAACATTTGAATGACTAAATTTTTTTTTACTGAGACACAGTGACATATAACATTAATTTCAGGTATTCAACATGATTTGATATTCATAAAGCATTTTAAAAGTGGTTCAGTTTAGATAAAAATGTGTGTTTAAAAATCATTTAGAAGTACTAAAAGAACCATATTATAGAGGATAATTTATGTTTGGAAGCATCATCATTATCACAATTTTCAAGCATTTATTTAGTATCTACATGAAGGGTATTTACAAAATAAACTACACAAGTGTAGAATTGGCTTCTGGCAAATATAATAGATGACAACTCTGATTACAGGCAAACAGGTACATGAATAACAAGACAAAATTCAAACAAACACCAGCCTCAGACAACACTTTTAGAATTTAAAAACAAGTTAAGAAAGAACATTAAATAGAGGTAGATAGAAGGTACTTTTCATATGAGTAATTGTTTTGAGGGAAGGTCATCATGCTCAGATTATAAAAACAGAATTTTCATCAGGAAGGAGACAAGTGAAAATGAAAATGAGGTCGTGAGATCAGAATTTGACAGGTGAGAACGAGACGCTGAGAGTAGGCAGCCATCAAGGTCATGCTGGTGTCTGTGGGGCAGGAAAACATTACTTACACACCAGCACAGTCTGTGCTCTGGAACTTCAGAAGAGCACACATTTCTAAGCCACGTGTAAGAGATGTCTTCTACTAAACACAGAAACTAAAAACTTAACTGAGAAACTGTACTGAGCTCCATTCCTCACTCATTCCTCCATGACTTCTCTGCTTAGGTGCAATGAAATGTGCCAGAACCAGGCCCAGGCTGATGCAAACCTGCTCAGAGTTCAAATTACATGTCATCTCAATTTAGGATGAATGAATAGATGCAACCTTGATTTATATATATATAGTCTTCCCCGTTGGTCTTTGCTCAAGGTTTAAACTTTCTGGAATCTCAGATTTTGCCCATTTTTATTAATGGGTAAGATTAATAAATGAATGAGAGGCTTAAAAGATGTACCTTTGATTGCCTTTGGAGAGGAAAAGGATTTTGTAGATCTTTCTTTTTGTTTAAACACTAGATACATGTCTTCATATTGAATGAATGAAGTTTAGGATGAATTAGTTTTCACATTTGGCTAGTGATTTCCTCTAATTTTTTTTACCCTCACCCCCAGCAGGTGCATTTGATATATTTCTAATTTCACAGATCAGTGATTTTGGATTTCTAGTGAAGTTTCAGTGTAGATGTACCTTCATCTGTGGACCACTTAGGGTTCTGTTTTGTAAATTTGACTTTCATGGTAGCCTATATCTGTCTCTCTCTGGACTGTTTTGCCTTCCTGAGAAAGGCTTAAGGTTCAGCTCAAATCAATTTCCACCACTTTTCTAAAGGTTTCCCTAACTCCTCTTCATCTTAGCTCCGCTTTCCAGTATCCTTACTTTTTCTCCAGCCAAATTCACTTCACCTTTTCTAGTTAACCCTTGGTACTTTGCTTTGGTGAAAAATGAATCATTCTGTATTGTGATCTATTTGCTTATAGTTCTATACAGAATTCTTTCTTAAAGATTCACTTTTTTTTTCACTCAACCTTAAGCATAAATATAAACTGGGAGTGCTCTAGAAATAATAACTCAAGTGTCACCAGACTCAAAGACAAGTGGGTTGCTGGATTCATTGATTTTGGACGTTTTACTTTTGTAGTACACCAGAAAAATTTTATGAATGTCATTTCTCCAAATGTATTAATTTATCTCAGACTTTATTTCTCAGATAAAGGAACCTGGAGATACTGGAAATGTGTTTGTTTTTTATTTAGACTCGCAGGCGGTCGATTGCTGTTTATGGACAGTATGGTGGCCATTCCTGTGTGGGAAGTGCTTTTGAAACACAACCGTGTAAACCTACTCGAGGATGTCCCACAGAAGATGGATGTGGAGAACGTTTCAGGTGTTTCTCAGGTATTTGCTTCTCATAGGCTCAGCATGCAGAGGTTAAATTCAAGTGTTATTTGTTTAACTTGCTCAGTATATACCTATTGAGTTCTATTGCATTTGTATTAGCCTATACCAGTTTCCCTCCAAATCAGTTGGATTTTTATTGGCATGTTATTTTCATACTCAGCTACCATTCTTTCAAATGCATGGGTGGCATTGGTAATAAAGATGGGGATACTCTTTGAAAAGAAACATGGCTATTGACAGACCAAAACAGTTCTTGACATTGCATTTTTAGTTAAGATGTAGAAGGAGACTGGAACAAAGACTGAATCAGGCAAAAGCAATATGACTCCCCTAATTATTTTTATGTTTACAAGAAAAGCAACTCTAATTAGTTAATTAAGGAGTGATACAGGTCATCCCGATGCATAAGGGACTGAAACATAGTTTTGGATTGGATATTATCTGACCTCTGTCTTGGGCTTCCCAGGTGACGCCAGTGGTAAAGAACCTTCCTGCATCTCCTGCAGGATGTGGAGGAGACATGGGTTCAGTCCCTGATTTGGAAAGATTCCCTGGAGGAGGGGGCATGGCAACCCACTCCAGTATTCTTGCCTGGAGAATCCCGTTGACAGAGGAGCCTGGTGGATGCGGTCCATAGAGTCACAGAGAGCTGGAAACAACTGAAGCAACTCGGCAGCCATGCACTATGTTGCATTTGTGCAGACAGGTTAATTCAACATCTTTTAGCAAGCATTTATTATACTTGTTATGTTCAGATACAGAAATGAGGGTTATGGATGTAGAATGAAACAGCCTCTTCCCTCAAAATTCTTAGTTTTACGGGCAGAATCAGTTCAGTTCAGTTCAGTCGCTCAGTCGTGTCCGACTCTTTGTGACCCCATGAATCACAGCATGCCAGGCCTCCCTCTCCATCACCAACTCCCGGAGTTCACTCAGACTCATGTCCATCGAGTCAGTGATGCCATCCAGCCATCTCATCCTTGGTCGTCCCCTTCTCCTCCTGCCCCCAATCCCTCCCAGCATCAGAATCTTTCCCAATGAGTCAACTCTTCTCATGAGGTGGCCAAAGTACTGGACTTTCAGCTTTAGCATCACTCCTTCCAAAGAAATCCCAGGGCTGATCTCCTTCAGAATGGACTGGTTGGATCTCCTTGCAGTCCAAGGGACTCTCAAGAGTCTTCTCCAACACCACAGTTCAAAAGCATCAGTTCTAGTACATAAAAAATTCCCGTGTTAGAAGTGTTTCTCAACAATACCTCTCAAACTCCTATTTTAATTTCAAAACCCAAGTCAGACGATGCCTCCTTAGGGAAACCTTCCCTAAACACCCAACTCATAAAGCTACTTAACAAACTAGTTTCCATGTTTTCCATGTGCGTTGTATCATCTGTAATCTGAAGCATATGTTGCCCTGGGTGTCTCTTGGTAGACTGTGAATTCCTTGAAGATGTGGATTCTATTTCTTTTGTTTGTTTTTTTTCATCTGGACAAATGTTTGTTGCGTTGGATGAAATGACAGCATAGTGGGATGGGCTAGCACGACAGTTTTGTGCCACGCTTGCGATAAAGGCACAGGTGAAGGACATATATCATAGTTTGTGGGGGAAGGGTGGTTTTTGAGAGAAGATAATATATAATCTGATTTTTGAAGGACAAGTAGACAAGAGGTAGAGAAACCCCTTTGAGGTTGAGAAAACTATCTGCAAAGTCAGTGGAGGTGGCAAAAAATTGACCTTTGATTTATGTAAGTGATCCAGCATGACTAGGGCATAAGCAACTGGTAAGAGAATGGCTGGAGATGATACTGGGGAGGGAGGCAGGGGCTAGATCATCTGGTACCTCTAGTGTTTCCTCTTGTGCTTCTGGTACTCTCAGCTTGTATCTATCATGACAGTTATACTGCTGAATTGCAATGATCTATCTTCACACTCTTCCCTATTAGATTGTAAAGTGTATGAAAAGCCTGGTGAATTCCTTTTTACTTGCATCCCAACACCTAAGAGTGTCTAGAACAAAGAAAATGCTAAATAGATGTTGAATTTTATTTTTTTTTAATCCAGTCCCCATGCTCTCAAAGTATATATATTTAAAATACCAAGAAAGTCAGGACTTCGGCATCTTTGTCAGTGATTTCAGAAAAGAAATCAAAAGTTGACGAACAGGAAGTCACTCTGTCTTCCCAATGGTTGACCTTGTATGATTTTGGAGACCAAAATGCTTGATGGCTATGGATAAGAGCCTGGAATTTGAATTCGGGTCCTATTTTCAATTTTATTGTTCATGCAAGGTCAGAATCAATTTTGCATGTTGCAAAATGAGGACCAAAATAATCGGCATTCGTTCCTTGGGCAGTGAGGATGTATCTTAAGTTCATACTAGAGTATCAGTACTGTGTTGGGAGCCCAGTCTGAAACCTTTTGACCCCAGCTAGTGTTTTCCTTTTTTCCTCTTATATTTTTGTGTGGTGGATGGTCTTGTGTTCAGGTCAGTGCATCAGCAAATCTTTGGTTTGCAATGGGGATTCTGACTGTGAAGAGGATGGTGCTGATGAAGACAGATGCGAGGATGCAGAGAGCAGACCTGCCTGTGACGCTGTTAAACCTCCTCCCAACATAGAGCTTACCGGACGTGGGTAAGGTGCTGGGGGCTTCCTGTATAAATCTACGAGCTGTAGTTTTCCTTTTGTTGTGTTTTATTCTGTGGTTTGGTAAATATAATAGCAAATCAACTAATAGTCAACCTTTGCTTAGAACTCTTTGCCACATCCTGAAACATTAAAAAAATTCCTACATACACACCTGTAAGTATATGCGGTAAAGCCTAGAAGGACCAGTTGTCCCTGGAGTGTCCTGGGTTTAGCACTGAGAATCCTGCATCCAAGGAAACCCTTCAGACCTGGGAAAACCTGGCCAGTCAGTCACCCTATGGGAGAGGGGGATACGGAGGACAACGAATTCAATGATGTGGGGCTATTTAAGGGAACTGAGAGAGCACAGAATGAGAGCAGTGTTGTAAGAAAAGAGAAAATGTGTTGGGACCTTCGGGATGAAAAGTAATTGGCTCAGCTAGCTGGGAACTTTCAAGTGAAGCTAGAGTGATTCTGTTTGCCTTTTCAAAAAGAATTCTGAAAAACTTTTAAAGGTCAGGCTCAAGTTAAGTTTTCAGGGTTTTAAGATAATCTCTGAGACTGATAGATGTGAAATTTGTTAACTGAAAAGTGGTAAAATTACTCCAAAGAGTATACCAGTTAGCATGCTAAGGGGCCAATTAGTTGAAATTCATTTGTAGAGAGTTCTATCTCCTCAAGAGTAATCTTAATTGTACTGGTTTTATCTAAAGATGCAATTCAAAACCAGCTGTTGCCATAGATACAAAAGAGCTGTGTGTTTCCTAAATCTGTTCTTAGGGCTAAAAAGATCTTGGGTTTCCCCATTTATTGGTGTTAGCCATTATACCAATCAGGGGAGTTGGTAATGTATGGTATGCTTTAGGAGGCTTTTATTCGAGATTGCCCAGAGATGCTTAACTGTAATGTGTTTCAGGAATATCCAGAGTTCACTAATGATGCCTGTTTCAACAACTGCTATTTCTGGTTTTTAACAGCCTTTTCTTCTTTCATTTTTTTTTTTTAACAGTTACAATGTGCTAACGGGCCAGTTTAGAAACCAAGTCCTCAATACCAAAAGTTTTGGTGGTCAATGCAGAAAGGTGTATAGTGGGGATGGGAGAGATTTCTACAGACTGAGTGGAAATATCCTCTCCTACACATTCCAGGTACTTAATTATGGATTTAATTTCTTTCTAGTCTTTAAATTGTTGCCAGAGGTCATTATTTATGATACTGAGCTTTTTGATATTTTGTTGAGAGCTTACTTGTAGCCTTATAGGTGATCAATTCTTATAAATGTCTTATATGAGCTTAAAAAGAATGCATTTTCCTTTTTAAAATGTTTTATTTATTCGTAAACATTTAAAACATTTTATACAGTTTCTAAAGGTTACTTTCCATTTACAGTTGTTAAAAAAATACTGGCTATATTCCCAGTGTTTTACAATACGTCCTTGAGCCTATCTTACACCTCCTATTAGTTTGTGCCTCCTACTCTCCCCTCCAGTTTTGCCCTTTCTCCCCCACCCCCTCCACTGGTAACCCTCAGTTTGTTTTCCTTATCTGTGAGTCTACTTCTTTTATGTTATATTCTCTAGTTTCTTTAACTCTGGGGTACAGGGCCATAATACTTTTAATTTGTGTCATTCATGCTGAAACAGCTGTTGTCTCATTTTTAATTCCATGCTCTCAGAACCTGATGGTCTGTCCCTGTCTGATCGTGATAATTTCCTAACCACGGCCATGGTTAAAAATGCATTTATTTTTTATTTTTTCTACACAGATGTTCATAGCAGCTTTATTTGTGATAGCTAAAAACTGACAACAATCCAATTATAGATCAAAAGTGAATAGATATTACATCCATACAATACAATACTACCCAGCAATGCAAAGGAATGAGCTACTCATACGCACTACCACATGGATGAATCGAAGTTATGCTGAATTAAAGTAGCCCACAAGTACATATTGTATGATACCACTTATATAACATTACCTAAAAATGCAAAATAAGGAATTCTTTGGTGGTCCAGTGGTTGGGACTCCATGCTTTCACTGTGGAGGTTGGGGGAGATCAGTCCTTGGTGGGGGAATTATCTGTAGGTGCAGGGAACTATCTTTAGCTCTGATATGGCAGATCCCAAATTACTTCTGTATCTGTAGCCTCCATTTGGCCACCAGGGTAATGATGTCACCCGGTGGACTCTCTTCCACTGTTCACAGTGCCAGGAGCACGTTCCCTGTAACATTCAGGATATCCCTTCCAAAGCAGAGCACACACTCCAGGATGTCACTCGTGTAATAACTCCTGAAGACCAGCCGGCCAGGAAGCAGCACTGCCAACGGGCCTCTGCTGGCCACAGAGTCTCCCCCTGGTGGCAGCAATTATTAAATATTTCCTATGTACAGAAGCATGTGAATAACATATTCTTGCAGTTTGGAGAAAACTAATAAGATCAAACCAGTCAATACTAAAGGGAATCAATCTTGAATATTCATTGGAAGGACTGATGCTGAAGCTCCAATACTTTGGCCACCTGATGCAAGAAGCTGACTCATTGGAAAAGAACCTGATGCTGGGAAAGATTGAGGGGCAGGAGGAAAAGAGGACAACAGAGGATGAGATGGTTGGATCACTGACTCAGCGGACATGAGTTTGAGCAAACTCCAGGAGATAGTGAAGGACAGGGAAGCTTGGTGTGCTGCAGTCCATGGGGTTACAAAGAGTTGGATATGATTTAGCAACTGGACAACAAAACAATTATACAAATAGGACTCATGTATGCCCAGCACCCACCTTAAGAAAGAGAGTATTGCCAGTGACTTAAAGGCTCCTGTCTACTCCTCTCTGTTGCATCCTCTCCACCTGTACAGCCCGTGTAGCCACTATCTTACATTTTGTGCTGATATTAATCACTTCCTTGTTGTCCTGTATATGTTTATCCCGTATGTCTTTGTCCTAAAGAAAAATCTGTGATTTAGTTTTGCTTATTCTTTGCGACTTACACATATAAATCATATAGTATGTTTTCTTCTATGAATCGTTCTTTCACTCAAGATTAGTTCTGAAATTTATTCATTCTGATGTAGATGGCATTTTTACTACTGTTTCCTTTTTTTTTCTTATTAAAATGCTTTGAATGTTCTTGTGCATGAATTGTTCCATGCCAATGAGCTAGAGTTTCTCTAGGGCAAACACCTGGAACTCAAATGGCTGCCTTGTAGGTTATGTATAGGTTATATTTTACTAAAGTTTCCAAAACGGTATATGTGTGTGTGTATATATATATATATATATGGTCCATCTATACCCCACCAGAAGTGTGGAAGAGTAACCTGTGCTCCACATCATTGCCAGCATCTGTATTCCAGGCTTTTAAACTTCGTTTATGGTCTTGAGGTCTCCTCTGCTTCTTGTGGGCTGTTTCTGTCATATACACTACCTAAATCTACTCAGACAAAAGCGTAATGGCTTTAGGGGAAATTCCTGAAGATTTAAAGGGAACATAGAGATTGTCCACTGTAGCAATGCCAACTCATTCAACAAAAACAGTTGTGATCTTCTATCTTAAATTGTCTGTCCTTCCACAGCCACAACAAAAATAAGTTTCTGGTCTCATCCTGTTTTAGCCTGTTTCTTTCTCTTCTCATTCAAGGTTTCCTCTCTCATGCCTTTCCTTTCATCTTCCAAGAACTCAAAATTTTTCAGCTCAACCCTCCTTACTGATTACTCCCAAATTTGTAAAGCAAAACTATTAGAATGTTCAGAGGGAAGGGCCTTTAGTTTACCGAAATTAACCATCTTCAGAAAGCAGTTCTGATTATAAGCTGCAAACCCACAAACCTCCAACTTATAATGGAATTAAGTTACATTTAAAAATTATTGAATCAAGAAAATGGAAAGTGGAACAGATCTGAAAAATGATCACGGCTACCAAGTTTTGAATATCTCTGGTGGCATCTGCACTATTTTAAGAAATTTGTATAATTTTAATCACAACATCTTCACAATATCTGTGGAAGGTAAATAATATTTTACTGTTTTATATAAGTAGAAATCAAGGCTCAGAGGACTTCAACTGACTCGCTCTAAGTCACTGAATTAATAAGTAGTAAGGCTTAGGGCTCGGTTCCAGCGTGTCCCAGGTGGTGCGAGTGGTAAAGAATCGGCCTGCTAATGCAGGCGGTCTAAGGGACATGGGTTTGCTCCCTGGGTTGGGAAGACCCCCTGGAGGAGGGTATGGTAACCCACTTCAGTATTCTTGCCTGGAGAGTCCCTTGGACAGAGGAGACTGCTGGGCTCCTGTCCATAGGTTCGCACAGAGTTGGACATGGCTGAAGTGACTTAGCACACACGCCAGTATGTCAGACTTCACAGCCCTTCATTTTGCTAGTATATTTCACTCTCCCTGTGCTGTGCTTAGTTGCTCTTTGTGACTCCATGGACTGTAGCCCACGAGGCTCCTCTGTCCTTGGGGATTCTCCAGGCAAGAATACTGGAGTGGGGTGCCATGCCCTCCTCCAGGGGATCTTTCCAACCCAGGGATCGAACCCAGGTCTCCCACACTGCAGATTCTTTACCATCTGAGCCACCAGGGAAGCCCAAGAATACCGGAGTGGGTAGCCTATCCATTCTCCAGAGGATCTTCCCGACCCAGGAATCGAACTGGGGTCTCCTGGACTGCAGGTATATTCTTTACCAGCTGATCTACCAGGGAAGCCCACTTTACTCTCCCAGTGTATTGTATTAAATGCTTTTGCAACTCTAGATTCTAACATGGTGAAAAACATGTATTGTAATTTATCCTTTGACCTAAAGGGAGAATGTGAGGTAGGTATATGCAGAGAGATTTTTCTCCTCTTATTCCTAAGGTAATGTGTTGATAATTCTTTCATTATTATAAGGGGGAGGGAAGTGTGTGTGTGTGTGTGTGTGCGTGTGCGCATATGTGTGTGTGTGTGTGTATACATACACATATAAAACAGAGGAAATAATGAGGGAGAGGACTTTTGATGGGTTGGAAGGAATAAATGTTAGAAGCCTGCCACTTCTGAAGAAGAAAAATAATTTAATAACAGCATAATCCTGCCATTCATTTTTCACAGTGTGGCTTGGTTTTTGGATTGACATCTGAAATGCCTTTCCAGTCACTGAATTTGAAGGAATGTTTGTCAGAGGTAGAGGGAAATTACAGCCTGTTATTGAGTGAAGAGTAGAGATGTTTTGAGAATCCAGCCAGAGGGAAGTGAGGTGGAAGTAGCAGGCAATGAGTCATTCAGGCAAGCGCGAAACCCAGGTGCCAATACGGAGGTGGTCGATGTTCTCCTCAGTTCAGACAGACTGGGGGCCACTGCAGACTCAGCCCTCTTCAGGTAGAAGATGACTTTTGGCTTGTTGGAACATAAACTTTGGTAAATAAACAGAAAACAGAATTGGTCAATCTCTCTTCTACTCTCTGTTTTGGAAATCAGCTTGATAGCTTATCCAGGACAAACCCCGTTTCTTACCACGTAGGCCACTTACTTTGAAGCTATGCTTGTTCTCTGTTTGCTTATGTTTTTCATACTGCAAGGAAGCCTTTGAAATTCAAGCACGTTCCTGCTCCATGGACACTTTGGGAAGGTGCCACCCTGCTTAGTCCAGCTTGGGAGATGCTGAAAGACAGTCCTGTTTATTCTCAGCATGTAATGAGTTGCAGATGGGAGTGAGCAAAGATCAGGGTGGAGAAAATAACTTTCTGGATCCTCCTGTTTTGGACTTGGATGTACTTCATAATATTAAAATTTTTACTGAAATATAACTGATTTGCAACGTTGTGTTAGTTTTTGGTGTATAGTAAAGTGAGTTTTTAAATATATATATGTATATATATTCTTTTCAGATTCTTTTCCATTATAGTTTATTACAAAATATTGAATATAGTTCTCTGTGATACAGTTAGAATTTGATGGTTATCTATTTTAATATTTAGTAGCTGACATCTGCTAATCCCCAATTAATTTACTGTCCCTCCCCTTACCCTTTGTGGCCATAGTTTGTTTTCTCTGTCTGTGAGTCTGTTTCTATCTTGTAAAGAAGTTCATTTGTGTCAGTTTTTTAGATTCCACATGTAAGTGATATGTGATATTTGTCTTTGACTTCACTTTGTTATTTAGAGATCAGATATGTCTGTCAAATTAATAGCGAAAACATATTCTAAAGGAAATTTTAACTAATGCTTAGTTATCTGATCCTCTGCATCCTCTGAAGGTTTAAGTCTAGTCCTCCGAGATTTCTAAACCTACTTTGTTAACAAAAAAATAATTTGAATAATGATAAAACTAGCTCACATATATTAAGAGCCCTCTGTATACTAAGCACTGTTTCAAGTGCTTTAAATATACCTTATATTTTTCTTTATAATAACCTAAATAGGTAGGTAGTATCATCTACTATTTTTGCAGATGACAGCTACAGGGTGTGAAGGCCAGAAGTGTGACTTTGGAGTCATTGTAATGCCTTTTACTTTGGTAGGATTAGTGTGTGTGTGTGTGTGTGTGTGTGTGTGTGTGTGTGCACTAAGTCACTTCAGTCGTGTCCAATTCTTTGTGACCCCATGGACTGTTGTCTGCTAGGCTCCTCTGTTAATAGGATTCTCCAGGCAAGAATACCGCAGTGGGTTGCCATGCCTTCCTCCAGGGGATCTTCCCAACCCAGGGATCTAACTCATGTCTCTTACGTCTCCTGTACTGGCAGGCAAGTTCTTTACCACTAGCACCACCTGAGAAGCCCCAGAATATGTGTAAGTGTTAATAGAAATGAGCCAGTAGAGAAAGAAAACTTGAAACTGTAAGACAGGGAGTAATCAATTTAATTGGTCCTTTGGAGAGGTGGGAAGAAATGCGGTATAGAAAGAAGTAAGAGAAATTAGCCTTAGATAGGAAGAGGAACACGTGTGCAGAAAGGAAGTGAGGGTGTTCATAAGGTTTTAGATTTGTTAGCCAGAAGTACGAGAAGTCTCTTGTCTGACAGAGGGAATATTTGTAAAGAAAGAGATTAAGGTTATCTTCTAAGAGTGAAAGAAATGGCTGTAAGGGTGAGGGGTTGAGATGGGTGCAGAACTTTTGAAACTGATACTGTAGGGAATGGGAGAAAGAATTGGCTAGAGACTTAGGATTGCTGGCTTGTATTGAGGGTTCCCCTGAAATTAAAAATCATGAATGAACTTATCATAATACCAACTGATAGTTGTGTGATTTTTCTGTAGTAGTGCTAAGCTGCTTGGCTGTGAGGATTGAACTAGAGTTGAGTTTTTGCTTGGCAAATACTGGGGCAGGACATACCTAGACAAGGCTCACTGGCAAGAGTTAGGTTCATTGGCATGAGAATGGTTGAAGTCATGAACCATGAGGCTTACCCACAACAGGAAGGAAGTGAAAAACGAAGGTGCTGATAGGGAAGAGAAGGGAAAGTAACTTGCAGAGCTTCTTTCTATGAAGTTGAATAATAAGCTATGGCAATAGCAGAATGAGAGTTGAAAGAGTAAAAAGTCGGAATGTAGGATGTTTGAATTGTGATTTCAGAGGAAGACTCAATTGGGGGAATTCAGGATCTTAGCCAGAATGAAGAGGGTATTAATTGAAGCAAATTTAAGATCATGCCACCTTGAGAAAAGATTCCTGTGGCAATGTGGAGAGTTCACAGGAGTGAGGAGATGCTGAATTCATGTTCTGAAGAGGCTTATGTGCATAAATCACGAATCAAGTATTTGAATTGTGCATTTGAAGATAAGAAAAAAATAGACTTTTTTTTTTTTTTTTTGCTTTGACAGGAAGGTAGATAACTTTTCTTGCTTAAAAAGGAAAAACTAACTTCTGTGTCTATCCAAGACCAAATATGACTGAGACACTATCTAATGACTCTAGAAATCTCTAATACATTTTTAATACTGTCCTTTTTGAGACTTGTCTGGCGGTCCAGTTGTTAAGACTCTGAGTGCTTCCACTGCAGGGGCCTCAGGTTCCATCCTTGGCCAGGGAACTAAGCTCTCACACGCCAATGGTGCAGCCAAAAGCAATAATGTCCTCTTTGTAGTCAAGAATAATAGTGTATTCTTCATTTTGACTTGAGCTGAATTTTTGCACTTGAATTTTAAGCATGTCAATTGCATAATATACTGAAAATAATGCTGAAATAAAAGATATAGCTAAATCCATTTTTTTCTTCTCTCCTGGCATGTTTTTAGGAGGCATGCCTAATTTTTAACATGGGTAGTGACAAAAGTATTATAATATTTCCTGGCATTCTGGTGTTGAATTTCTAGCCTTTTTTTTTTTGGACGGGGCATATACTTACATATTTGTAGTCAATAGGATTTCTAAATATCACATTTATACTTGCTTTTTGATTTAACATGAATAGTTTGTCCTCATAAGCATCATTTATGATGGCTGCATAATATTGCATTTTTTAAGCTTTATTTTAAAAATGTATCATGAAAAGTGAAAGTGAACGTCAAGTAGCTTAGTCCTGTCTGACTCTTTGCGACCCCATGGACTGTAGCCTGCCAGGCTCCTCCATCTATGGAATTTTCTAGGCATGAGTACTGGAGTCGGTTGCTGTTTCCTTCTCCAAAAAATGCATCATATTCATCATTTAAGTTTTCTATGCATTTTTTATACCTTGATTTTAAATACAGAGGTATATAAACATACAATAAAAGACAAATACTTGTGAAAGGAGAGATACTGATTTGAATATTCATACAGAACAGACTGAGAGTCATATTGCATGTTTTGTTTTATTCTCCTGGTGACTTCACCTTTTTAGCAAGTTAGTTGCCCATGATTTAAAAATTTCAAGTTTTTTTCATGAAGATTTAGATATATATATATATATATTTCTTTTCCTGAAACATCAGATATCTGTCAATGCTAGAACTTGTAGTAACATACAAGACTGTGTGATGGGTTTGAATGTTTAGACCCTCTTAGTATGCTCACTTCTTCGTTACCCTACCTTCCACTGGATGCTTCCAACATTTATATTACCTGAGAGCCCTCATTTGGACACTTAATCTAGGACAAAATAAAGGATAAAGAAATGATAGTATTCTCCATGCATGCTGCAGCTGTCGCTTGTCAGCCACATGTGACCATCCTGTTGTCTGTTTTAAAATTCTTGTGGGATGGCTTTTTCTTCTACCATCTAGCAAGGGAAAAACAATTCCAGTCCTAGCATTTATTTAAGTCTAACAGAATTAGAAATTTAAATCCACTACGGATCATATAGAACATTTCAAAAACAAAGCCCCAGAGATCTAACTAGTTCATATCACCTGTCTGCATCTCTGTGTCCCTCTATTGGATGAAAAGTCAAGAGCCAGCTGCTTTGCAGGTCTCCGTTAGTGTAACTCTAGTAATTTGCTCACTTCTGGGCTAAATGCTGGCATTAAAGGAAAATGCAAGATGTTTGTACACAAACTATTTTGTGAATCACATGGGATTGCTGTTATTAGTACTATGTCTCCTGCTTGACAAAGAGTAATTCTAATAATGCACTAATTGTTACAATAATGGACTAAGTAATTTTAATGAACTCTATTCTTTACAGTCATATAGGCCTGGTCTTACTGAGAATCACTGTTGTTTTACATTAATGAAGAGCTTTGTCTTTTGGAGAAGATCATGTGAAGAAAGTGTCCATGATAAGGGATCCATGATGAAAGATTCTTGGTTCCATCTAAGGCCTTAATTTGATCATAGCAAAATTTTTCATTTTCTTTATGGTACATATTTAAGGTGTGGTGGTTGTAGTTTAGTCACTAAGTCATGTCTGACTTTTACAACCCCAGGAATTGTAGCCTGCCAGGTTCCTCTGTCCATGAAATTTCCTAGGCCAGAGTACTAGAGTGGATTGTCATTTCCTTCTCCAAGGGATCTTCCCAATCCAGGGATCAAACCCAGGACTCCTGCATTGCAGGAAAATTCTTTACCCTCTCTGCCACCAGGGAAGCCTGACAAATTATTCTTGGTTCCATCTAAGACCTTAATTTGCTCATAGCAAATATTTTCATTTTCTTTATAGGTGAAAATAAATAATGATTTTAATCATGAATTTTACAATAGTACCTGGGCTTATGTAAAAGAGACATCAACAGAACATTCATCATCTAGTCAAGGACGTATCTCCATTTTTTATTCTTCATCTTCTTCTTCAGACAGTTACTCTTCAAATATGAATACACTCGCTAAGAAAAAGGTTAGTGTGAAATATTTAACTTTTCCATATTTTGCTGGTTTAAGTATTTCTAACACTAACAAAAGTGTATTTACCAAAATAATCAGCCATCATTTTTTAATTAGGGCATAGTATCTTCTTCAAAGAGATAATCCAATATACTTCTTTAAAATGTATAGCTTTTGTCTTGTTAATTCTCTTTCATATTGTATTTATTTACACTTTTTATTTTCTCATTATTTGTTCCTATTTAAAAATCTAAAAAATACTTATAAACTTAAAATCTTCTAGTTAAAACTAGCATAAATTTCTAATTCATGATTACTGATGGTACTATAGGTATTGTATACAATTTCAAAAATCCAATAAAGATGTGCTTCTGAAACACTAATACTAGAGTTTTTCAAAGAAGGTGTATTACAATAAAAGATGTTAAAATACCTTATTACTTTGGAGAGACAAACATTTTCATCTGAGGAGTTAAAAGACTTAACTTTAGATATTCTGTTGTTTTGAGATACTAAGACTTTCATCACGGGCAGCTTGAACAGTTGAGATGAATTGTACTAATTGATACATACTTAGTGCTGAAGGATTTTTCAGGCTGATTATCATTCATAATATGCACAATTCATCTCATTCTTAAAGTCAGTAACTTGATAACTAAATCACATAAGCAAGGTATAAAGGAATATAGATATTGTTTATTTTATGACTAAGTGGAAATATGAGTGTAAAAAGTGGAAATATGAGTATAAAAATATTTATCATATCCATATTATATTATTCATATAAGTGAGAATTTAGTGTAAGTTGACTCTGTCTTGGATATCATGAAAAGATGCCTAGGAAGGGTTTAAAAGATCTCATTATTTAGTGGCTTACCCTGTAAATACCCCAGTATGAAAGACAAATTAGATAGTCACCCTACTGATAAGTCATTGTCAAGATGTGGACTCTAGGGACATTATATCCCTATTTGTGAGATCATTTAGTAGTTAATGATGCTGATTCTTTTTGCTAGTTGAGGAGGGCATAACAATTTTGTCTTGGGGTTTTAAAAGTTAGCTATAAAACATGTTATGAAGTCATCACTCAGATGTTATTCCTGTTTGAGATTCCAAAAATTCCTTAGATTGCTTCAAGTGGGTGGGCTCAGAAGAGGCCTCGTTATGCATCAAAAACAAAAAATTCATAAAGCCTGCATTAATGTAGGTGACTGTTGATGGAGACATTGGACCAGAAACTTTCTGTTGCCTTTTAATCTTCAACCTAAAATGCCTTTTACTCTTTCTTCTTCCTATAGAGTTATCAATTGTTGGTTCTTCAGAACACTGTTGAAGTGGCTCAGTTTATCAATAACAATCCGGAATTTTTACAACTGGCTGAGTCATTCTGGAAGGAACTCTCTTACCTTCCCTCTCTGTATGACTACAGCGCCTACCGAAGATTGATTGACCAGTATGGGACACATTATCTTCAGTCTGGGTCCTTAGGAGGAGAATACAAAGTTTTCTTTCATATGGACTCAGAAAAAGTCAAAAACTTTGGTAAAGTATTAAAAACATTGCTATATATAAGCATTGCAAGGATTTTAATGGTGAGGAGGATAACCTGTAGTTAACATAAACTTTAGAGCTTTAATATATAACAAATAGTGGTTAAATTGCAAAGGAATCCAAAATTGTATGAGTCCATTATACTCTACACAAAATCTTCCAGGCCTTAAGAAAAAGCTTGCTTACTCTTTTGGTTAGTATCCTGAAATGAGAGTTAAGTCATTATCATTGTTGTTATCTCTAGAGGGTGTTGATTGGATTTTTATAATACTTTTTGAGCTCCCCATTTCTCAGATTAAGTAATATTCCTTGAGGAAAACTGATGAGGATTTTACTAATATTGCAGAAATCAAAATGTTTCAATGAAGTATTTTTTTATTTGCCTCTGTTCTTTACCACTCACATGCCTTTAAAACCAAATCTGCTCTGAATATCACAAGTTGGCTTACTACCTAAGACTTGTAACAATAGCTTAAATTTATTGATTCTTTCTCAACAGGTGAGTTAGGTCTATGTCAGCAATGATCCTCACTGCTACTCAGTGAGATGTCCATTATGGCTCCTGCCCCACAGACTGAGAAACAGAGACTCAGTGCTGTGAAGAGACTCATCTCAAGGCATGCAGATTGTAAGGAGGTCTAGCTGGCTCCAGCATCAGCTTAGCTTTATTGTTATGTTATGTTGCTGCTGGAATTGCCTGATTCTTGTTAGAAACTACTGAATTCATGCTTGGTTGATTACACGGTGAGAGGATGCTCCTCACCAGCTACTGCCATGTTGGAGAAGCGCGTGAGTCTTAGGATCCACTCCTCCTCTCCAAAGATCTTTTGACTCTGGCTTATTTATGGGCCAAGTCCAAACTTCTTCCCAGTTTTGTCCTGAAGCCCGTGGCCACACTTGCTTTTCTATCCCAATTCACCTCTTCAGCGCCATATTCTTTAATCAAGACTTTCTTACCACTTTGGAGGAGAGTAAGACTTTTCAGATGAGATTCAGATGAGCCTTCTCTTGTGGGTAAACCACAATATTTTCTGTTTCCATTGACTATTTTCCCACCTTGGGCTTAATTAATTAATTAATTTATTTATTTTTACCAATTATGGTTCAATTAGAATGTGAACTTCTCCAACCTCAATAGGTTGGAAATGAATGCACAAGTATAGGTTTTTGTAGCAACAACAGAGGCAATATTTCTTTGGGGAATTAATCTGGAAAATGGCTTGATCTAAACTGAGTTTCATGATCATTTTTTTCTTTAACACTTAAAAAGAAATGAAGAGGATTTTTTAAAAAGCCTTCTGAGTTGTTAAAAATTATGAGTAAAAATTTTACTTGAGTAGTTTCTGTTCTTCCCAAAAGTTTTAATTGAAATTAATCAAGGCTCCTGGGATATGATACATACAAGTGTTCTTTAAGAAATATTGAGTTTATTATAATATTGTTAGTAGAATTATATTAAAATGTATTTCTACACTTTATTATTTTCTATCCTCTTTTATAAAATTACATTGGTGAAATTCCAATTGATAATGAGTAGAAATTATAACCAACTAAGAATGGCACCCCACTCCAGTACTCTTGCCTGGAAAATCCCATGGATGGAGGGAGCCTGGTGGGCTGCAGCCCATGGGGTCGCGAAGAGTTGGACACGACTGAGCGTCTTCACTTTGACTTTTCACTTTCATGCATTGGAGAAGGAAATGGCAACCCACTCCAGTATTCTTGCCTAGAGAATTCCAGGGATGAGGGAGCCTGGTGGGCTGCTGTCTATGGGGTCTCACAGAGTCGGGCACGACTGAAGTGACTTAGCAGCAGCAGCAAGATGTCATTGGAAGAAAATGTAGAAACCAGAGATGTTAAACATGGAGAGACTAAGGCACTAGAACTAGGGTTTTAAGAATTAATTATTATAGAACCAGAACCAAGTTTTTGATGTCTCTAGTAGGTGGGCTGGAGGCCATTGCATATTCAGTTTTACCTATTTGCCTTGTGTCTGAGAAGCTGACTGTGGTTGGGTGAAAGATATCAAACTTTGGGGTGTTCAATTTTAGTTCCCTCCACTGTTTCATATAGAAATCATCCATGTAACCCCACCCTCTGGTCAAAGATGTTAGAAACCAATATCAGCTGAATCATTTAAAAGTAAGACAGACACTTGATGCCTTATCCCTAAATATATGCATGTATCTTATTTTGTTTATAACAAAGATCAAATATTGCTTTTTCTGACCCTTGATCCTTCTAGAGCACTTGAAAATATATATATCATATCATTTTTGATTATATGACCACAGTGGAAGGAAACAACCTCTTCTCCCTCTCACACTTGGCATCTCAAAGAAGATTTTCAACAAATGTGGAAACTAAGCATGTTTAAAATTTTTCCCTCTAGATTTCCATTCAGAGGACAAGAGGAAATGTGCTTCCTCACATATCTGGTTTTTGTTTACATTATCTAATAAAAAATGCACAACGATGGAAGAGGCCTTAAAATCGGTTTCAGGTAAATGAGAAGGGGTCATTTTCATTACAAGTTTACCTCCGTCCCCTTATGGTTAATTCATGGTCTCCCAGGGACTTTGACATTTCATCAGGCATTCTATTTTGCATTTTTCAAATACTTGGCTATTTTACCTGTGATCTTTCTGTCAGATGTCATGGACATCCATCTGCATCCATGCGTCCATCCATCATGCAGAACAGAAGGTTCACTGAGTATGTCCTGTGCTCTATAACTAGGTCCTCTGTGTACACCACCCCTGTCTCCTGTGAGGATGGTTGGCAAACCAGTCTAGAAAAATGACACCAAGAGGGGAAGCTCCAGTTTCACTGTGTAACATGGATGCTGAGTGCAGGCAAAGATTTTGGTGCATGGTGGTGGTGGTGATGGTGGTGGCAGAGTAGGGGAGGTTGTGTGTTAGTCTCTGAGTGACTGAGAAAGGAACTGGAAGGGTAAGCTGATTTAGACTGTCTAGACACTGTGTCAGGGAGTTTGGGTTTCATCCTGATGGTGAGGGATACTGTTAAAGGATTCAATACAGGGAGCGAATAAATGAAAGATGACAAATATAAAGTTGTAGTGAAACAAGAGGGATTGAAAGGGAATAATCTGGTAGGATAAAAACCAGAAGAGATGAGTAAAATGGAAGTCAGAGGAGAAGAAGCTGATAGCGAGAAGTGCTAGAGTGAAGTTAAGTAAGAGAAGATTCTTTATTGGATTTTGGTGTTAAGACTTAATTGCCTAACACGAAGAGATTTTTAGTGTGTAGGGATGGAAATGAGACTGTGCCGTGAAATGTGTAAGGCCATGGAGTGATACTGGGGCTCAAGTTCTCTTGGGATGATGGCAGAAATTGGGATGAAGGAGAAGACTGATGCAGGTACTAAGGTCCTCATCAAGGAAGTGAGGATTCTTTAGCAGATAAATGCAAGGAGGAGGGAGACACTGTTAAGGCAGGCTTTAATTCATTTACTCACTGTATTCATCAACTATTTATGGAACTTATGGTGTCTGAAGAAATTGTTCGAGGCACTGGTAAGGCAGCAGTGAGCACGCTAGAAAAACAGCCTGTCTTCTTAGAGCTGACAAGACAAAGGAGAAGGACAAGGAGTTGAACAACGTGGAAATACAATGATCTGGAAATAGAAATGAAAGTGGGAGCTTTGAAAAGGTGTTGACATCAGCTATCAGCTGGGTTGGTGATTAGAAGTGGCTCATCAATTTTATTTTTTTTATTTTTGTGGCTTAACAAACAGGTAGCACTTACAATGTGCCCAGTACCATTTTAAGTAATTTACAAGAATTAGCCACTATACCCCCACCTAAGTGCTGGATATTATTCCATATTTCCATTTTACTGACAAGGGCACTGAGCCACAGAGAGGTTACCTAAGACTACAGTTGGTGTCAGGCCTGAGATTCCAATGTCTGGCTTCATAGTCTGGACCCTTCGCTGTTGTCCTGGGCTGTTGTCTAGGGGAAGAGGGCCAGTCGAGCAGAGAGCTTACTGAGGTGTAGAGAGAGAGGCTACAGGCTTAAAAATAAATATGAAAGCTGATTTCTTAGACTCTGTATTTTGTAAACAAGCTTATCAGTTAAGGTGGTAATTCTCACACTTCCATGTGCATGAGGATTACCTGGTTAGCCTATTCAGCTGCTCAGTCCATGGCTTTTCTCCCAGCTATTTCCTTCTAGATATCCATCTGATATTAGAAATCTGCAGTCGTTCCAGATGATTCTGGTAGTTCAGGGACTGAGCTTAGCAATATACTGCTTTAAAAGTGGTTCTACTTGCATATTAAAGATGTAACTAACAAGATGAAGACACACTCAGGTATTTTTATTAAAAATATGAGACTTAATATTTCTTAATATTCTGATTATAAAACTGTAATTTTTAAATTTGTAAAATTGGATGAAATTATAAAATTTGATTAAAAAAGGAAATGAAAATCAAGCTCTGATCAACAAGTTAGGAATTTCCAGTCATGATCAGTGTAGAATCAGCTACACAGGGAGATGAAAATATTTCTGAAATTATAAGGCACAGATATGAAAAAAAGGGATTTTAAAAGTGTTTTTAAAAACACTTTTTATGTGTTAAATGTATGCCTGTTAATTAAAAGCACTTTGTTTGCTATAGTATTCCAGATGCAATGAACTTTCCCTCCCAACATTTTCTTATGAAAAATTTCTAACATACAGAAATGTTGAAAGAACATAGTAATAAACACCTATGTACCCATCCCTTATATGTAATAATTATTATTTTGATATGTTTGCATATATATCTATGTATAGTATTTATAATGTTGACTGTTTAGCAATACAAATATATGTATTTAAAATATTTATAATATTTGCTGAATCACTTGGAAGTTTCAAACAACATAATGCTTCATCCCTAAGTATGTACATGTATTTTCTAAGGAGCAAGACAGTCTCCTGTATAGCAAATATTCTTATTACAGTAAGAACGTTAAGAATATGAGTAATAATCTCTTAATAATCATCTACTGTTAGGTAATGATTGTGTCTGTTTTATTTTCTCTCTTAATAGATATTGTTTTTAGAGTAATTTTAGGTTCACTAAGTGATTGAGCAAAAAGTACAGAGAGTCCCTATATCCCCAACCACAGGCACAGCCTCCTCCACTATCAACATCCAGGCCACAGCGGTCCATTTGTTATAGCTGATGAACCCATACTGACACAGAATAATCACTCAGAGTCCATAGTTTACGTGAGGGTTCTGTATATTCAGTGGGTTCGGACAAATACATAATGACCTGTAAACATTATAGTGGGCTTCCCTGATGACTCAGTGGTAAACAATCTCCCTGCCAATTCAGGAGATGTAGGTTCCATCTCTGGATTGAGAAGATCCCCTGGAGTAGGCAATGGCAACCCACTTCAGTATATTTGCCTGGGAAATCCCATGCACAGAAGAGACTGATGGGCTGCAGTCCATGAGATCGAAAAAGAGTCAGACACGACTTAGCAACTCAACAGCAATCCATTATAGTTTCATATACAGCAATTTCACTGCTCTAGAAGCCCTTTAAGGATCTTAAGAATCCACTAAAAATCCCTCCTACTTGGCAACCACAGGTATTTTTACTGTCTCCATAGTTTTTCCTTTCCCAGAATGTTGTACAATTAAATGGATTGTGTTAAAATACTTGATAGACTTTCAATTTCATTTTCTCATTCTCATTTCATTTGTACATCTGAACTTATTTGATTTTTCTTGAGTAGCAAATGAGGGCAATTTGTTGCGAGGGGTCCCATCTGTCAGAGGAGGACGTCCTGGCTTCTCGGCTGGCCTTAGTTACCTGGAGCTGAACAATCCTGCTGGAAACAAACGTCGATATTCTCAGTGGGCAGGATCTGTAACTGATCTTCCTGAAGTCATAAAACAAAAGGTATGTGATTTTCAGTGCTATATGGCAGCCTGGATGGGAGGGGAGTTTGGGGGAGAATGGAAACATGTTTAAGTATGGCTGAGTCCCTTTGCTGTGCATCTGAAACTGTTATAATATTGTTAATCAGCTGTAATCCAATAAAAAATTAAAAAAAAAAGGAAGAAGAAAGCACCAGCAAGCAGTCATGTTTATTTGCACTGGGAAAGTGAGATTAAATCAAGGTGGTTAAACAGAGAAGGCTGTAATTAGCATTTTCTGTATCCCAATTATGGTTTGTATAGTGAAATGAATGCATACATAATAGGAAACAGAAGGTTCATTATCTTGTATGTCCATATTTCAGTTGTAAAGGTTAAATGTCTTGCAAATCCCAAGAGAAATTAATGCTAAAATTTGCATTTCTAGCATTTGACCTAAATTTGGTTATGCTTTCCTGGTCCCTGATTCAGAGGAGTTATCGATTCTTTCAATAGGAAGGTACTTAGGCTTGTCTAGTATTACGTTTGGCAGATCATCTTTCTTCCTGTGCCCATGGTTTATTGCTTCCTGGAGTCATGCAGGTTAGTTCTAAAAAGATAGAATCAGTTTGGCTGGCAGAATTTTTGGATGTTTTATTAGTACAGTCAATTGTTGTATAACACAACATATGTGTTCCTAAAATTCAGAGTGAGACAAAACTGTGCAATAAAGACCACAGGGCTTATGGGGAAATGGTGTTAGGAACCCAATACACAAAAACTTGATGTGTGACACTATTAAAGAAAAAAAGACAGGCACCAATAAAAACAGCTTCAGATTCATACATGTTAACTTGTTAAGAAATGCATAGTCTACAACAAATGTGGCGCATCACCTTGAAGAGAACCTGAATCTTGCAAGGGTGGAAATGTGTGGCCTTCAAAATGATCTTATAATAACTAGAAAATGAAGGTCCTTTTGGTTTTAAAAAAATTTTTATGCATTCACTCAAGATGCAAAAAATATTCCTTCCTTATCTGGGTCTAGTTTTCCCTAGGTTTGTCTTGTAAAGAAAGTGGGCTGCTTTCTTTTTTATTTGAAAAAGAAATAGTTGGAATGAAGATGAGTGGCTTTTGATTTTATTTTAATGGGGTTGAGCCAAAATGCTGAAAGGAAAATCTTCTTGCTGAAACTCTGGCTGCTGACCAGGTGGTGTCTTTGTCTGTGCAGCTAACACCTTTGTATGAACTGGTCAAGGAAGTTCCCTGTGCCTCTGTGAAAAAGCTATACCTGAAACGGGCCATCGAGGAGTATCTGGATGAATCTGACCCCTGCCATTGCCGGCCTTGTCAGAATGGTGGCATGGCCACTGTTCAGGGAAGCCAGTGCCAGTGCTACTGCAAACCAAACACATTCGGTGTGGCGTGTGAGCAAGGAGTCCTCGTAGGGGATCAAGCAGGTCAGTGGGCTGCATTTATGGCGGCCACTTTCCCTCTGGCCTCTGAGACTGTGCTTCTTCATGTATGGATATTAGGGAAGTCCCATCAGGCTTTGGATCTGACTCTCCCTCTCTATTCCACCTCCAGATTGTAGCTACTGGGTCAGGGCCCTTTGCTGTCTCACTGATTTACCCATCTGAACTAACTGGAAGTGTTAGTTGCTTCAGCTGCGTCCGATTCTTTGTGATCCCGTGGACTGTAGCCTGCCGGGCTCCTCTGTCCATGGGATTCTCCAGGCAAGAATACTGGAGTGGCTTGCCAATTCCCTTCTCCAGGGGATCTTCCTGACCCAGGGAATGAACCCGCGTCTTCTGCATTGCAGGCAGATTCTTTACCATCTGAGCCACCAGGGAAGCCGCTGAACTAACAGACCTGCCTTCAATCCTCCACTCTCCATTAGAATAGATTTATCGCCCGAAACATGTTCCAGCCTTCCATGGTCATCCCAGTAAACTTTTGTCTTAACTTAGGTCTACAGAGCTTTCATCTGCATTGACTAACCTTTCTGGTGGCAGGTCTTTGGAAACACCACTGTTTTTATTTTCCATTATGTTCCACCAATTAATCATTCATTCACAAATATTTGTTGAAAACGGCTGTGTACTCAACAGAGCATTTGGTGCTTTAAGTATTTAGCACATGAAGTTGACTTTATGAGTAGGCAAAATATGAGACGATTTGTGTATATTTATTTTTACATTTATTTATGTGGCTCTTTCATCTCAAAACTCATTTCTTAAGGTCAGAATTGTTTGTTTCCTTTATTCCTGGAGCCTGACATAGGGCTTGATTCATAAAGTCACTTAATAAATAAATGTTTGGTAAATGAATGAATAGATGAATAAACCATGGTTGCTTATAGACAAACATCAAGAAAGCATCTTTGCCTCCTAATATCTTCCCAAGTGACCAGTCCTGATAAATTAAAATACCAACTCTGTGATTCATTCCTTTGAAGGGTTGATTTACAGCTATTTGCTAAACTGGAAGCTCCCCCTGCTGGTGAGGAATGGAGTAGCAATCATAAAACATAAAGCACTTGCTACCTACTATTAATACTGATGGCTCAGATGGTAAAGAATCTGCCTGGAATGCGGAAGACTGAGCTCGATCCTTGGGTTGGGAAAGATGAAGGCATGGCGACCCCTGGATGAGGGCATGGCAACCCACTCCAGTATTCTTGCCTGGAGAATCCCCATGGACTGAGGAGACTGGCGGGCTACAGTCCCTGGGGTCGCAAAGAGTCGGACATGACTGAGCGACTAAGCACACACATGCACACAACTCAATTTCTAATTGTGGAAGAAAGAGTAAGGAAGATTGGGGAAAATTATTATACAAATTATTTTAGTTTCGGTGTGCACAATACTGAGGAGTGAGTGTTGGGGGAGAGAGGGGAAGAAGGATGTAGGTCACGCAGTAGAAATAGCTGCTGCTGCTGCTAAGTCACTTCAGTCGTGTCCGACTCTGTGCGACCCCATAGACGGCAGCCCACCGGGCTCCCCGTCCTTGGGACTCTCCAGGCAAGAACGTTGGAATGGGTTGCCACTTCTTTCTCCAATGCACGAAAGTGAAAAGTGAAAGTGAAGTCGCTCAGTCGTGTCTGACTCTTGGCAACCCCATGGACTGAAGCCTGCCAGGCTCCTCCGTCCTGGATTCTCCAGGCAAAAGAGTGCTGGACCGGGGTGCCATTGCCTTCTCCAATAGAAATAGCTAAGGAGCAGTAAGCACCCTCTTCTATTAGCAGAAAATAATGCTTTGAGGGAGTGGTTCCTGAGATTAGTTTGTAACTTGGAAAGCAAAGTTCTTAGTATATGCTTCAAATTCTCTCATACCTCCCCCAAGGAACATGATGGGGAAAATACTAAAAACTGTGAGACAGGAACCAGCCCTGAGGTGGAAGGTGCCAAGGTGAGTGAGGAGGTACCTGCAGGTTAAGTAGGATGCTGACAGGAGGTAGGCACGTTGCTCCTACTTGCATATTTCCTCATGTTATACAGCTCCAACCCTAGGGTGGGCAACCTGGATACCCAATAGACTATGTTCTTCTGAGGCCCAATCACTGCTTTAACAATAGGGCCTTATGTGCCTTTATTGAGAGACTGTGAGGTAATAAAAAAAAAAAGAGCCTGGATTCAGCTGTAAGACCGAGTTACAGTTGGGGTGTGGTGCCTGGCTGACAGTACAGGACTGGACAGAACATTTAACCGTTTGGTTTTGGATTCCATGCCCATCAAATGAAAATGTTCACAGACCTCTTGGCTACCTCCATTCATTCTTGTGAGAAGTAAATGAATGAAAAATGCATGTGGAAGTGCTTTAAAAATGTAAAATAATACACAAATTTAAGATATTGTTGCAAGAAATTTGTTAATGCAGTCTTAATGTGGACAGTCCTCGTGAGTGTGCGGGGACAGTCTGGCCATTGTGGAAGGTCTCAGTGAAGAGAGTGAAGGGAGTACACTCCGGATTGTCCCCTCCCTCAATAACCACTTAGCAGAAGGCTTAGTATTAAGCTCAGAAATAATTCTCTCCAAGTGCTCTCCAAAAATCTCTCTTTATTTGCAGGAGGGGTGGATGGAGGGTGGAACTGCTGGTCCTCTTGGGGTCCCTGTGTTCAAGGGAAGAAAACAAGAAGCCGAGAATGCAATAACCCACCTCCCAGGGGGTGGGAAATCCTGCATTGGAGAAACCTCAGAAACCAGGCAATGCGAAGACGAGGAGCTGGAGCATTTGCGGTAATGGAGTCCAGACCTCCTGGCAATTACATAAAACTCAATGCCCTCTGCAGAAGCATGGAATACATGGTGCTATTGAATACAGGCTGCTATTGAAACATTTAAACCCTACATGATGATTTTGTCAGGGAGTGCTTGGTTTTTGACACTGGGGTCAGCTGAACAGGAGAGGCATGTGGGAAGTAAGAATCGCTGAGAGTGCCTTGACACCTAGAAGCCGTTCCTCTAGTCTTTGGTCTAGATGTGCTCAAGTCGCTCAGTTGTGTCTGACTCTTTGCAGCCTTATGGACTGTAGCCCTCTGTCCATGGGGATTCTCCAGGCAAGAACACTGGAGTGTGTGGCCACGTCCTCCTCCAGGGGATCTTCCCGACCCAGGGACTGAACCTGCGCCTCTTACAGCTCCTGCATTGGCAGGCAGGTTCTTTACCACTAGTGCCACCTGGGAAATCAGCTGGCAAACATATGAAATCTGGGAGGAGGAGAAAGCTGCGTTCAGGGCACAGATTTCTGGGAAGATGAGGGTCCCTGAGGGAGCCGTGGCCCCAGCGGGTGTATTTCCTCATCCACAGACATAAAGCTAGATGGACAGGAGCCTCCTAAGGAAGCTTTGAGAGAATTCTCATGCTTCTAGGTGCTCCAGAAGAGAGAAAATATCCTCTTCCTCCTTAGTACAAAAAGGAAAGCTATGCTTACTGCTTCACATTTCTGAGTTCCCTCAGTTGTGACAAGAATATATGGAATTTAGCTCAGAAGGAGGTGACATTCAGAGGCTATTTGTAAGCCTTCCCTTCAGATTTCATGTTCCTGGAGTGGAGTTCATATTGGTGAAAGAGTGACCTCAGAGGCACCACTGATCATCACTGCCTGATGATGGATGTCACTGTTACCATGCTTATGAGGCTGAAAGCTCGGCCTCTCTGTGCCAGTGCCGAGTTAAATCTTGCAGACAGTGTTTTGGGTGAAGTAGAAAAGGATAGCTTTATTACTGTGCCGGGCAAAGGAGGACATAGCAGGCTCCTGCCTCAAGAAACTATGTGTCCCAAGCCCAGAGGATCTGCTGAGGGGGTTTTATAACAAACGTCCAAGGAGGGTCTCTGACAGGATCAGGGTGTGTGCTTGGCTCGCACTCTCTTCATCTCTTCTCAGGTGATGGATCTCCTTAGTCTTGCCTCAGCTGTTTTCTTGGTTGCTTCTCCCTTGATTAGCAACTATTTAAATTTGCCCTTAGGGAAGGTCATGGAGGCTGGAGTCTTGCCTATAAGAATCAGGGGACAAAAATAGGTCTCCCTGCCTGGGAGCCCCACAGGGACCTGTTTGAATTCAATTATTT
This sequence comes from Nanger dama, assembly GCA_917880005.1. Taxonomy (NCBI): domain Eukaryota; kingdom Metazoa; phylum Chordata; class Mammalia; order Artiodactyla; family Bovidae; genus Nanger; species Nanger dama. Next base: position 5,918,800 of record CAKJTW010000040.1, read on the forward strand.
TGAGCCCCGCTAGAGATGGCCTTGTGAGAGGTAGAAAGAGCATAAGTTCAAGGAGCCTACAGAGGCTGAGGTGGGTGCATGGCATCAATGGGCATGAGTTTGAGCAAACCTCGGGAGAGGGTGAAGGACAGGGAAGCCTGGCGTGCTACAGTCCATGGGGTTGCAGAGAGTCCGACATGACTGAGTGACTGAACAACGACAACTGACTAGATGAGAATCTAATCTTGGTATTTTTTCCTCTATAACCTTGGACAAGTTACTCAGACTTTCTGAGACTTTTCCCACATATCTCAGGGGGTTACTGTGCAGTGAACTGAGCTGAGGCACATTTGTAGAACATCTGCCATGGTGCTTAGCACATAGTGAGCACTCAGTCAAAAGTGGTTATTTTGTGTTATCTCTCTTCCACGATCATGAACTTGAATCACCTTATTTTCAATAGAGAATTAATTCTGTGTTTACAGTATTTAAGAGACAGACTAAGAGACAGACAGTAGGAGAATAGGTAGTGTTACCTGGATGTCCTCTAGAAGTCATATAAGGATATGTGTTGTCCCATCACTTTTATTTCTTCCTTTTGGCTTTATGCTTATTTTCTGCACTACTGACCTGGTTGTTATCTTTTGGAAGTTCAAGTTTGTGTTTGTGTCATGGATGTGATCAGATATTTGGTTCTGAGAATGGCAAAAACATCACATCACATGATGGAGTCCCTTCAGATGCAAATGAAACATTCACTGTAGTGTAAAATATTAACAGTAGAAAATCCATCATATTAATTATGTTTTATTTCCTTTTCCTTTCAGATTGCTCGAACCACATTGTTTTCCCTTGTCTTTGGTTCCAACAAAATTCTGCTCATCACCTCCTGCCTTGAAAGACGGATTTGTTCAAGTTGGTTATGATAGAGACTTTTTTCCTTTACATATCCTCTTTGCTCCAAGTTCTAGCTCTCTACTGATATTCATAATCTATTTCCTCCTTCTGTGATGAAGCAGTGCTTAAAAATGTTTTATGTGTGCATTTTAGTTTTTAATCAGTGAGGGGTTTAGTTTGTGACTTTTCTTCTTTGGCCCAAGGTGATTAGAATTCTGCAGAAGGCAGTGTATCTCCTATGGTAAGGGAAATCAATATCACCACCCAATGAATTAGAAATGTAATCATGCCAGAGGGCTGCTAAACATTTCCATTCTGAACATCAAAGTAGGAATCTATAAGCAAGGTTTTCAATATAGAGAACTTTCCATATTTTTTCCATTGAAAGGAGTCATTTAAAGTTTTTCATAGCTACCAGGGCTGGGGTGAAGCATTCATTTATTCCTGGGGCCAGTGAGACATTTAGCCAGTGTCTGGTGAGATATGGGTCATTGTACTTTGAGCAATTTTCTTGTTCAGGAAGGAACACGAGTCATCTGCCACTGTCATTTGGGAGAACGTTCTTGCCTTTGGGACCATATTAATTCGTGCTCTTCTCACTCCTTGTTATGATGAAACTTTGGCTCCAAACCCCAGTTAGTGTCTCTTTGTGCTCACATAGGAGTTACTGTTCATCAGGATGTTCTCAATGCCACCAGCCATGCTTGCTCCATGACAGTTTCTGTCTCTCAAATGCCAGGCCCTTGAACATATACTCACTGAGTGTTGGCTGAAATGTCCCCGGATGTAGGTGCTATTCAGAGGTGTGTGGCTGTCTTTAGCTGCAGTGCATGTGGTGACCTGTAAAGGACTGGAGTTTCTAAACACTCCTGTGGACTGGCTACCTCACAGGCACCCAAGGAACTGAACAATGGATTATTACTTGACCTTTCTCCTCCCCCCTCCCTTCATTTTGTAAGTTTGGGGTAGAGCCTGAGAATCTTTTTTTCTTTGTTTTAAAACTGCTGCTAGTGATTCTGACACAGATGGCCAAGTTTAGACACTGCTGAGTTAGACTTTCTCATATAGAGGTCCCTTCTGCAAGAAAAAGGCTTAGGGACTAGAACCAAAGCAGATGAAATATCTTTCCCATTTTCTGCAAGTCTCAGTACCAATCTGGGTGCTGTGTTTCCTACCAACTCCCATAATGGAGCCAGAATGGATCAGGATGAGCAGGACTTTGGGAACCAGGCTCCATAGAATTTCGTCTTAATGCCAACAGCAGAGCTGTTCCAGCTGCAAGTCCTCTTCCAGGCCAATTTTCTTCACCATCCCCTTGAGTAGCAGAGAACTAAAAGGATAAACAAAGGCACCAATAGAGAAACCAAACAAGCATGATGACTCCCTAAAGGCTCAGACTTCAGATTCTTCCTTGCTTCACCATGAAATCTCACCTCTTGGCATTATAGGCTAATGACATGTCCTCAAATCTGACTCAGCTCCAGCAACACTTCCCTTACATGATGGGGCAGGGGAGGGTGGTGGGCAAAGAGCAACATTATGCTTCTCTTAAAAGTCATCAGTGGGAAACTCAGACTTCCATGAACATGTTGATAAGATGTAAACATTTCTCCCTGTTCCATAATGGCTTTTGTTGGGTGTGATTGCCAGTAGCCCATAATACCTCACTAGGAAGAGTTGACAAACAAAGACATTTCTAAAATCTGATAACAGACTTTCCTGAAAGTAAAAGAGAAGTTACTTGGGCAGTATCCACTAAAATAATTTTGATAAAATGTTTAGTACAGTGCTTCATTTGGGGAGCAGTCAATAAATTATAGTACAGTGGCATTAATATCTTTATTTCAATTAATGATGGTATCAGTCAGTTCAGTCACTCAGTTGTGTCCAACTCTTTGCAACCCCATGAATCACAGCAAGCCAGGCCTCCCTATACATCACCAACTCCTGGAGTTCACTCAGACTCATGTCCATCGAGTCAGTGATGCCATTCAGCCATCTTATCCTCTGTCGTCACCTTCTCCTCCTGCCCCCAATCCCTCCCAGCATCAGAGTCTTTTCCAGTGAGTCAGCTCTTCGCATGACGTGGCCAAAGTACTGGAGTTTCAGCTTTAGCATCATTCCTTCCAAAGAAATCCCAGGGCTGATCTCTTTCAGAATGGACTGGTTGGATCTCCTTGCTATCCAAGAGACTCTCAAGAGTCTTCTCCAACATTACAGTTCAAAAGCATCAATTCTTCGGCACTCAACTTTCTTCACAGTCCAACTCTCAGATCCATACATGACCACAGGAAAAACCATAGCCTTGACTAGATGGACCTTTGTTGGCATAGTAATGTCTCTGCTTTTCAATATGCTATCTAGATTGGTCATAACTTTTCTTCCAAAGAGTAAGCGTCTCTTAATTTCATGGCTGCAGTCACCATCTGCAGTGATTTGGGGGCCACCCAAAATAAAGTCTGACACTATTTCCTCTGTTTCCCCATCTATTTCCCATGAAGTGATGGGACTGGATGCCATGATCTTCGTTTTCTGAATGTTGAGCTTTAAGCCAACTTTTTCACTCTCCTCCTTCACTTTCATCAAGAGGTTTTTAGTTCCTCTTCACTTTCTGTCATAAGGGTGGTGTCATCTGCATATCTGAGGATATTGATATTTCTCCCAGGATTCTTGATTCCAGATTGTGCTTCTTCCAGCCCAGCGTTTCTCATGATGTCCTCTGCATAGAAGTTAAGTAAACAGGGTGACAATATACAGCCTTGATGTACTCCTTTTTCTATTTGGAACCAGTCTGTTGTTCCATGTCCAGTTCTAACTGTTGCTTCCTGACCTGCATATAGGTTTTTCAAGAGGCAGATCAGGTGGTCTGGTATTCCCATCTCTTTCAGAATTTTCCACAGTTTTTTTGTGATCCACACAGTCAAAGGCTTTGGCATAGTCAATAAAGCAGAAATAGATGTTTTTTCTGGAACTCTCTTGCTTTTTCCATGACCAGCGGATGTTTGCAATTTGATCTCTGGTTCCTCTGCCTTTTCTAAATCCAGCTTGAACATCAGGAAGTTCACGGTTCACATATTGCTGAAGTCTGGCTTGGAGAATTTTGAGCATTACTTTACTAGCATGTGAGATGAGTGCAATTGTGCAGTAGTTTGAGCATTCTTTGGCATTGCCTTTCTTTGGAATTGGAATGAAAACTGACCTTTTCCAGTCCTGTGGCCAGTGCTGAGTTTTCCAAATTTCCTGGCATATTGAGTGCAGCACTTTCACAGCATCATCTTTCAGGATTTAAAATAGCTCAACTGGAATTCCATCACCTCCACTAGCTTTGTTTGTAGTGATGCTTCCTAAGGTCCACCTGACTTCACATTCCAGGATGTCTGGCTCTAGGTGAGTGATCACACCATTGTGATTATCTTGGTCTTGAAGATATTTTTGTACAGTTCTTCTGTGTATTCCTGCCACCTCTTCTTAATATCTTCTGCTTCTGTTAGGTCCATAACATTTCTGTCCTTTATCGAGCCCATCTTTGCATGAAATGTTTGCATGAAATTAGAGATGATGGTATCTTGAATTTTCTTGAAGAGATCTCTAGTCTTTCCCATTCTGTTGTTTTCCTCTATTTCTTTGCACTGATTGCTGAGGAAGGCTTCTTATCTCTTCTTGCTGTTCTTTGGAACTCTGCATTCAGATGCTTATATCTTTCCTTTTCTCCTTTGCTTTTCACTTCTCTTCTTTTCACAGCTATTTGTAAGGCCTCCTCAGACAGCCATTTTGCTTTTTTGCATTTCTTTTCCATGGGGATGGTCTTGATCTCTGTCTCCTGTACAATGTCATGAACCGCAGTCTATAGTTCATCAGGCACTCTATCAGATCTAGGCCCTTAAATCTATTTCTCACTTCCACTGTATAATCGTAAGGGATTTGATTTAGGTCATACCTGAATGGTCTAGTGGTTTTCCCCACTTTCTTCAATTTTCATCTGAATTTGGCAATAAAGAGTTCAAGATCTGAGCCGTAGTCAGCTCCTGGTCTTGTTTTTATTGACTGTATAGAGCTTTTCCATCTTTGGCTGCAAAGAATATAAGCAATCTGATTTTGGTGTTGACCATCTGGTGATGTCCATGTGTAGAGTCTTCTCTTGTGTTGTTGGAAGAGGGTGTTTGCTATGACCAGTGCATTTTCTTGGCAAAACTCTTTTAGTCTTTGCCTTGTTTCATTCTGTATTCTAAGGCAATATTTTCCTGTTACTGCAGGTGTTTCTTGACTTCCTACTTTGGCATTCCAGTCCCCTATAATGAAAAGGACATCTTTTTTGGGTGTTAGTAGGTCTTCATAGAACCGTTCAGCTTCTTCAGCGTTACTGGTTGGGGCATAGACTTGGATTACTGTGATATTGAATGGTTTGCCTTGAAAATGAACAGAGATCATTCTGTCGTTTTTGAGATTGCATCGAAGTAGTGCATTTCAGACTCTTTTGTTGACCATGGTGGCTACTCCATTTCTTCTAAGGGATTCCTGCCTGCAGTAGTAGATATAATGGTCATCTGAGTTAAATTCACCCATTCCAGTCCATTTTAGTTCACTGATTCCTAGAATGTCAATGTTCACCCTTGCCATCTCTTGTTTGACAACTTCCAATTTGCCTTGATTCATGGACCTGACATTCCAGGTTCCTATGCAATATTGCTCTTTACAGCATTGGACCTTGCTTCTAACACCAGTCACATCCACAACTGGGTCTTGTTTTTGCTTTGGCTCCATCCCTTCATTCTTTCTGGAGTTATTTTTCCACTGATCCCCAGTAGCATATTGGGCACCTACTGACCTGGGGAGTTCCTCTTTCAGTATCCTATCATTTTGCCTTTTCATACTGTTCATGGAGTTCCCAAGGCAAGAATACTGAAGTGGTTTGCCATTCCCTTCTCCAGTGGACCACGTTCTGTCAGACCTCTCCACCAATACCCGCCTGTCTTGGGCTGCCCCACAGGCATGGCTTAATGATGATGGTTTCAGTGTTGTTAATTAGGACTGTACAGGAAGAAGTGACTTTATGGACAATTTTCAAAGTGAGCTATTTGAATGTAGGTTGCCTAATGATTACAGAAGTCATAGTTTATAGGTCGAATATATCTAAAGAAACAATTCATTAATGCAAAGAGATATATTCTTCCTCTTCCATCTCTTATTTCTATTTAGGATGAAGTTTCCACATTTCCTGTTGGGAAAAACATAATGTATACTTGCAATGAAGGATACTCTCTGGTTGGAGACCCTGTTGCCAGATGTGGAGAAGATTTGCAATGGCTTGTTGGGAAAATGCATTGTCAGAGTGAGTGGCCTTGGTTGCGGGATTTCATTTAAGATGAGTGGAAAGGAATAAATCAGGATAAATAGCTACTCATATGCTCCTGTCTTGATCTCTCTCTCTCTCTCTCTCTCTCTCTTTTTCTTTTTTTTTCTGAAAGGCTCATATGATACCAATCAGGTTTCAGGAGTACCTTGAAAAAAATCCTCAGCTTTCTGTAGTTGCTAGTGGTCTTGTTAGATGAGGCATATTTTACTACATTTTTATTCCTTTTTTTTTAAACTCTTTTGGCTGTACCACATGGCATGTGGGATCTAATCCAGTATCCCTTGCATTGGTAGCACGTGACTACTGGAATTTTAACTACTGGACCACCAGGGAAATCCTAATTGCAATTTTGAAGTTTCTGGGGTAAATCAGAATAGGTCAGGGAGCTCAGTTCTAGCCAGTTCTCAGTTCTAGTCAAGACATTCTTCAGAGTTCAGTTAGCAGGGAGGTACTACAGTCTAGTTCCTCAGATGCTTTGGATCCGAGTCTGTTTAGATGTAGGCATCTGAGCAAGTGCTTCCGTATGTCGTATCCCGCTAACACTGATCTTGGGTTTCCATTTCAGCTGTACTACAACGTAAGATTCTACAGCAGATGGAAAGACAGCACTACTGGGATGTATTTTTCCTATACTGATTCTTCTGTGCTGTGTGAGGAAAGTCTGAGTGCACGCACATACATTTTACTCTCTTGGGTACATACCTATTAGTGAAATATCTGAGTTGTCAGGCGCAGGCACGTTTAGATTTGGTATGCTACCAGTTTTGGTGAAGAATCCACTTGCAGGACAAGAGACCGCTTGCAATGCAGGCGATGTGAATTAAATCCTTGGGTTGGAAAGATCCCCTGGAGAAGGAAACGGCAACCCACTCCAGTATTCTTGCCTGGGAAATCCTGTGGAAACAGGATCCCGGCGGACTACAGTCCATGGGGTTGCAAGAGTCGGACATTACCTAGTGACTAAGCCACCACACCAGTTTTCCAAGTGGTTGTACCAATTTACATCTTGGACAGAACCCAAGAAGTCAAGATTGCTCTGTATCTTCACCTACACTTGATAACATCTATCTTAAAAAAATTTGTTTTAGCCATAGTGGTGAATGTGTAGCAGTATCTTGTCTTTTAATTTGTATTGTAAAATTTGTATTTCTTCTGATGACTAATGTTGTTAAGCCTGTTTTCATATATTTATTGCCATTTGGATACTTTTTATGATGAAATGGCTGTCTAATCTTTGGGGCATTTTTTTTCTGGTGGTTTGTTAGTCTTTTTCTTAATGACTTGGAAATTCTCCTGTTTTCTTTGTCTCTGTCTCTCCACCCTTGAGTCTTTCAGAAGAAATAGGATATCAATACTGTTGAATAGAACGTATTAATAAATATTCCCTAGCTAGGAGTAATAAAGCTAAAAGTCAGTTCTTTGAAAAGATTGCTTTAAGAGCTTCTTTTTCTTTATTGTGTATCTACTGGTGAGGAATTGTCCCATTGTTTGTTCATCTGAAACATTCTTGTTTTATCTTTACTTTTGAAGGATATTTTTACTGGGTAAGGAATTATTGTCTTTAAATCCTTTAAAGGTATTTTTACATTGCCTTCTGACTTCATTATTTTCTAGTGAGAACTCAGCTTTTAGGTTTATTGTTTCTCCTTTGGAAATCATATACTGTTTTGGTTTAGATATTTCTAAGAAATTTTTTTTTTTAGAAACAATTCTACTCTGATGTGCCTAAGTGTGATTTTCATTGTCCTGGTTGATCTTCAAAGCAGTTTTTAACCTATCCTTTAATGTTTTTGTCAATTTTAGAAAGTTATTCACCTTTTTCCTTAAATATTGCTGTCTAATTCTTGCCCACCTCTGCTCATGAGACATAGATGACACATATTTTTACAATGTATACACATATACATACGTGGATATATATGTGTGTTTGCTACATTTTTTCTTTTTTTGCTTATTTTGGGATCTTAGTTACTTGAAAGTGAAAATGTTAGTCACTCAGTTGTGTCCGACTTTTTGCGACCCCATGGACTGCCAGGCTCCTCTGTCCATGGGATTTTCCAGGCAAGAATATTGGAGTGGGTTGCCATTCCCTTCTCCAGGGGATCTTCCTGACCCATGGATCAAACCTGGATCTCCCACATTGCAGGCAGATTCTTTACCATCTGAAACACCAGGGAAGCTGAAGCCCCTTAGTTCCCTGACCAGGGATCAAATCCAGGCCCACGGCAATGAAAGCGCTGAGTCTCAACCACTGGACCATGAGGGAATGCCCTATATTTCTTTGCTTTACATCAGTTTTTCTTGTTCTGTTTCATTCTAAGTATGTTCTGTAGGTCTATATTCTAGTTTATTAATTCTTGGTATTCTTGTTATAATCTGCTTTCAAGAACTCTATTGAATTCTTAATTTCATTTTCCAATTCCAGATAAACCATTTGTCCACTTTTCTATACTTTCTAATTCTCTGTTGAAAACTCTCCCTCTTCTAATTTAATTTTTTCCAACATACTAATCATAGTCATTTCATGGTTTGTGTCTGTTAGCCCCATCATCTGGATCTGCTGTAGATCTGTTTCTATTGTATTTTTGAATATTAGATTAGTTTTGACTGAATGCCAGACTTTATTTATAAAAAAACAAATAATTTGAGACTTTGCATGATGTTATTTTTTTTTTTTTTTTTGATGTTATTCTTTTCTAGAAAAAAATTAGGTTTGTTTCTGGCAAGAACAAGGCTGATTTATGTCCAGTTTACCTTTATCCTAGGTTATAACCATTAAGGGAGCATAAGGGAAAGTATTGGATTTCTACTGAGGCTCCTCTTTTGTAACAGGACTGGACTTTAATTTTTGATCTCCTAGCCCTGTGAGACTGTTAAAAACTCTCTGTAGCTATTCAGCTTCTGAGCTGCAGCTTTCTCCTTAGTTTAGCAGCCCTTCAGCACATTAAAAAAATTTTTTTTTAAATTTACAGATAGCCTCAAGGACAAAAGCATTATCAAATGTTGTAAACACTGCTTTAGACTTTCCTTTTTCTAGAGTCTTATACCTTGGGATTTCCACTGCTCTGATTGTTCTCTGATGCTCTCAGAAATAGTCTTTCTTATAACTTTTACAGCCTTCCTATATGTCTTAGTGGGAGCATTAATGTGAAACTAGCAAATATATCATGGCCAGAAATAAACAGTTCTGATGCTAAATTGTTAGCTATTTGAAGGCAGAGTATGTGACCAATATTTTGTGTCCATAGCAGCATTCAACATACTTGGCCAAATGTAGGCCCTCAATAAATACTGATTTTGAATGAATGAATGGATTTTCTGATAAAAATGGTGCAGAAATAGAGCAGAACTTTGTAGGATATTGTCCAAAATTCCACTAGAAATATATTTTTTAAGTCATGAATTCTGACTTGCTTTCTATCATTATGCATGTTTTTCATTTTTTTCCTTGTTTTTTTTTTTTTTTTTAAAGTAGAAGATATGAACTAATGACTGTAATGGAATAAGGAAAGATAGAAATGGGAAACCAAGGAAGATCTAATACTTTTATGGTTGCAAGGTTAAAGGTGGTTCTTTAAAAATTTCAGATAGCAAAATATCTAACTGGATATATGCAATGATATGCAAATGAATACAGCTCTTGGGAACATTTTGGTGAGACTTCACCAGATGAGAGCGAGAAGTGGCAGCTGTGAATAGTCTGGTTTTGACAGCAGGCTGGACTCGGGGACCTTATAATGCTAATTCATTTTAAGTTGTCATATGACTTTGAGGACAGGGGTGAGAGGGTGGGAACTGTTTTGGTTTTCAGTCGTTTGCATCATTACATGACAGGCACGGTGGGACATGTCTTTCAGGGCCTCCTAAGAGTGAACTCACCTTTTCTACCTTGTCCTCTAATTTGAAAAAGCAGAACAAGTGTATCCAGCACCATTCAGGGCTGTCATTAAGAAAAAGCAAGGAACCTTGTATTCTGCTCTCTTTTCTCTTTAGAAATTGCCTGCGTTCTGCCTGCACTGATGGATGGCATACAGAGTCACCCCCACAAACCTTTCTACACCATTGGCGAGAAGGTGACCATTTCCTGTTCAGGCGGCAGATCCTTAGAAGGTCCCTCGACATTTCTCTGTAGTTCCAGCCTTAAGTGGAGCCCTGAGGTAAAGAATGTCCAGTGTGTGCAGAGAGGTGAGTAGCTCCTGGGTCTGCTCTAGGACACGTGGACTCAGGGAGTGAGAGTCCCTGTGGCCGTTCTGAACTGCTGTAATGGAATCATTCCCTCCATCCAGACCCCACTATGAGAAGGAGGTCTAGACTGGGTAACTAGACTTTTTGCACATAACACATAGACTCACAGAATTCAAGGAAAGGCAAGAATAGCCCAGGTGGCTCTCAAATTTTAACTTAAATCCTTCATATCCAAGATTAACTTTGTATTTGTAGGATACCAAGAAAACAAAGAATTTCTGATTTCTGGCTTCCTCCTGACTTTAAAAAAATGTACTTTTATGAAATACAGAATTGAGATCACAGTTTATATAAAATTCTGCCTATTTCATTTTTGGGTTTATCAGTGTTTATTAGTTTATTAGTATTTATTAGTTTATTAGTGTTATTGAATTAAAAGCATTTACATTTAAGCCTGCAAAGCAGAAGTTATGAAAGGAAAAGTACTGTGGTTTGTGAAATTATTCTTGATAGTAGAAATCCAAATATCCAGTATTTTGAACACATGGCAAATTTAAATGGCCTTTTAAAATGTTTTTAATTTTTATTGGAGTATAGTTGATTTACAATGTTGTGTTAGTTTTAGATGCACAACAAAGTGAATCAGTTACACATATACATGTATCCCTCTTTTAGATTCTTTGCCCATGTAGGCCTTTATAGAGTATTGAGCACAGTTTCTGTACTATACAGTAAATCCTTATCAGTACCTATTTTATATATTGTAATGTGTATATGTCCATCCTAACCTCCCAATTTAACTCTTCCCCTCTTCCTTTTTGGTAACCATAAGTTTGTTTTCTGCATCTGTGATTCCATTTCTGTTTTGTGAATAAGTCCACTTGTATAAAATGGTCCAAACTATTTCTGTTCAGAGATACTTAAGATTTGTTTTCAAAATAAACTCTTTCTTTTTTGTTTACATTTTTTTAATAAATGGACTTCCCTGGTAGCTTAGCTGGTAAAGAATCCGCTTGCAGTGCGGGTGACCTGGATTTGATTTCTGGGTTGGGAAAATCCCCTGGAGAAGGAAATGGCTACCCACTCCAGTATTCTGGCCTGGAGAAATCCATGGACTGTATAGTCCATGGGGTTGCAAAGAGCTGGATGTGACTGAGCGGCTTTCACTTTAATAATGGAAAATATTATGCTTGCAACAGTTAAAAACAAGGAAGAAGTCATACTTGCATTCTATTTTATATGATATTCTTATTTCTTGAGTATATGATTTAAAAAAATTTTTAACTGGAGGATAATTGCTTTACAATGTTGTATTGGTTTTTGCCGTACATGAGTATATGATTTTTAATTCGATGTTGAAGTGTGTCTTCTATGGCGAAGATGAAATAGTTGATTCCATAAATAATAATATTCCCTGGTGACTTAGATGATAAAGAATCCGCCTGGCAATGCAGGAGTCTCTGTTCAATCCCTGGATCGGGAAAATCCCCTGGAGAAGGGGGTGGCAACTCACTCCAGTCTTCTTGCTTGGAGAATCCCATGGACAGAAGAGCCTGGTGGGCTGCAGTCCATGGGGTTGCAAAGAGTCGGACACGACTGAGCAACTTCCACTTTGAAATTTGTCATCTATGGTGAAGATGAAGTAGTTGATTCCATGCGTGATAATACTGGGTAGATTAGATGTGCACCACTGAAAAGAGAGTAGGTTGCCTGGAGGGGTCTGTGATGGGAGACCTGGGCTGTGGTATTAAATAGACCAAAGAGGACAATGAGAGGGCAGCATGTTCAATGGAATGGCCTCCATGCCCATCCCATGTGCTCTGTGGCTGTCAGAAGGCCACAGCAGAGATGACAGCTTTGTTTTCTACACGCACCGAAGCATGTGAGTTTATTTGGGGTACAGTAAGGGACTTGTACCAATATTGATAAAATTAAAGAGAACAATGTACAGTTGATGAGGTTTCTTTTTTCATCTAAATGAGATTATATACTTTTTTTTCTGAAATGTCTTTTTCAGTCACTTTATAACACAATTTGGTATGAATTTTCTCCCTCTCAGCAAATTCTATTAAGGCTCTAATTAAGGATGTTTTCCAAACCTGTGTATTTTTGAAAGACGTGGATAACAATAATGACTGCCCTTAAAATAAGCCTATAACAAACAAAAAAGGCCAGGTTTGTTAGCCTCCAGAGTTTTAAAATACCTGCTGTTTGAGTAGTCTTTTTTTTTTTTAATTGTAGTAAAATACACACAACATTTATCATTTGAACCATTTAAAAATGTGCAATTCGGTAGCATTAAATACATTCCCATTATTGTTCGACCATCACTGTCATCCAACATTCCATCTTCCCAAACTGAAACTCTACCCATTAAACATTTGTCTCTCATTTATCTCCACCCTCAGGGGTATTTAGACTTGATGTGAAGATATTTGATTTTAAAATAGTGAAGGTACATTCTGTAGGTGGGCCCTAAGAGTGGGTTTACTTGGTTAATTAAGTTATGAAGATGACAAAGCCATGTTCTTTTTACATGCAAGTCTCTTGTCTAGGTAATTCCACAAGCGATTTTTCACAAAGCAATTACTAGAACTTTTAGAAAATATGTAAAATCTAAAATTCCATCCTTAAGAATGATTAGCGAAAAACTGCTAATAATAATGCAGAATTCATTTACACAGCTTAATCACTGAACTTCAGCTTGAGTACATTTAGATCAGACTTTCTCAACCCCAGAACTATTGGAATTTTGGAACCTGATAATTCTTTGCTGTGGGAGACTGTCCTATGTATTGTAACATGTTTGGCAGAATCCCTGGTCTCTGCTGTCTCACAGGGGGTGACAATTGAAAATGTCCTTTGACATTGCCTAATGACCCCTGGGGAGAAAAACTGTCCCTGGTTGAGAAGCATTGATCTAAATAATACCATTAAAGTATTTTATTTTGGAATCATTTATGATTTCAGAAAAGTTGCAGAAAAGTTACCCATCTTCCCATACTATTAACACCTCACATACCTTGACATAATTTAGTTGGTCAAAACCAAGGCATTAATATTAATTAGTACAACACTGTCAACTAAACTACAGACTCTTCATTCATCATATTTTTCCACGGATGTCGTTTTCATGGTCTAGGATCCAATTCAGGATACTACATCGCATTTAAGGTAATACCATCTTAAAGAAAAATGCTTAAAGAATAAATACTTGCTACAGACAATGCTGGACACGACAGACATACTTCACCTTGCTACCATTTTTACAAGTTTATGCCTTCCTTGTTCATGAGATTTTCCTGTCATGTCTAAAGCTCTTAAGTTTTCCAAAAGTAAGGAAGCATTCTACAGTTTGTGCATCCATAAAAACATGACCTTCAGACAAATGACTTTTATAGGTATATCTAATAGGTAACTAGTTTGATGATAAAAAAAAGTATATACCACAGAATTCCATTGTAATGAAGCTGCAGGAAGTGGAAATGGCAAGGCGAGTGGAAATGGCAAAATGAACACTGTTCACCTTGTAGTCAGGCCTAGCTGCGGCCACAGCAAATTAAGCTCTTGCAAGTCGGACCAAGGTGTTTCCCTGACAAAACTGGAACAGTAATTGGCTTTCTATCAGTTTGTAGAAAACATGAAGGAGAGGATTTACCAATGTAAACACCTCCAGACATTTACTCACTGTAGAGGGGAGACCACTGGGACATTTACATGCAAAAGATTATTATAGTCATCCTCGAGATACTGAGAGTTCTTCTTGTATAGGTCAGGGGTATGCTCTCTGTCTTGTGATAGGCACAGTGGGCAAAACGTACCCAAATAACACATGGTTTTTAAACCGCAATTTCTTTTTAAAATTTTTAATTGGAGGATAATTGCTTTACAATGTGTTGGTTTCTGCCATACAAAAATGTGTATCAGCCATAAGTATGTATGTGTCCCCTCCCCTTGAACCTCCCTCCCACTCCCCATACCATCCTGTACCTCTGGGTTGTTGCAGAGCACCGGGTTGAGCTCCCTGCATCAATCATCAAATTCCCACTAGCTATCTCTTTTACCTGTGTAATGTTTACGTTTCAGTGTAACTCTTAATACGAAATTTTAAACTCTACCTTTTTGAAGAAAGGAAGCCTACCCCATGGGACTTCAATTCAGACAAACATGGGCTTAAATCCTGGCTTGGCCAGTTTGTTAACTAGCATGAATTTCTTGACTTTTCTGACTCTTAGTTTCCTCATCTCTTAAATGGCTATTTATTAAGAAGAATTAAATGTCATATAAAAAGTGTAGGATCAAGAGTCAATGCTTAAGAAATGGTGGCTATTACGACCAAAGATGTTATTTGTTGGTTCTGTGATGCTGTATCTCTTATAAAATGCTTTATAGCTTTATTAATTTATTGATTATAAGAATTTATTGCCTGGTTCAACCATTGAAATAATCCTTGTTTACTACAAAAAGCTCTTCTCCTAATGGTCACATCTCCATTATTCTTTTATTTTATTTATTTATTTATTTTTAAAATTTAGTTTTGCTTTATTCTACTTTACAATGCTGTATTGGTTTTGCCATACATTGACATGAATCAGCCACAGGTGTACACGAGCTCCCAATCCTGAAACCCCCTCCCATCTCCCACCCCATATCATCTCTCTGGATCATCCCGTGCACCAGCCCCAAGCATCCTGTATCCTGTATTGAACATAGACTGGTGCTTCGTTTCTTACATGGTAGTATACATGTTTCAATGTCATTCTCCCAAATCATCCCACCCTCTCCCTCTCCCTCAGAGGCCAAAAGTCCGTTCTATACATCTGTGTCTCTTTTGTTGTCTCACATACAGGGTCATCATTACTATCTTTCTAAATTCCATATATATTCTTTTCTTTTAGAAGCACCTTTAATACCAAAAGTGCCTAAATGTCAACCCTGGGAGAAACTGCAGAATTCAAGATGTGTTTGTAAAATGCCCTATGAATGTGGGTAAGCTCTGTTTTCTTTTATTCAGAATAGATTGAATGATTTCTTAGATGCTAGTCTCTGTTGGATCAAAGGTGTTACTGACCGAGGATGAAGGCCCTTTGCATCTCAATCCAGTCCATTTGCTGCCTGTTTTTGCCTGGATCACCAGGGCTGACCATTGGTGGTGTCAGGCAGTTTTCTAGTTGGCTGGTGAGAAAGGCCGAAGGATTACTTGAGGCTGCTTGTTTTCTGTATAAAATGGGACAAGATGACAAAACCGGAGGATTTAGAGCTTGAGGAGATTAGGGCTGAAATTCCCTTGAGACATACATTTTTTTTTAATCGTTTATTTATTTTTGGCTGTGCTGGGTCTTTTGCTGCAAGCCGAGGCTACTCTCTAGTTGCGGTGTACGTGCTTCTCTTTGCCATGGCTTCTCTTGTTGCAGAGCACGACCTTCAGGGCACGCAGGCTCAGTAGTTTCATCTCCCAGGCTCTAGAGCACAAACTCAGTAGTTGTGGTGCATGGGCTTAGTTATGTGTAGCATGTGGGATCTTCCTGGATTGGAGACTGAACCAGTCTCTCCTGCACTGGCAGGCTGATTCTTTACCACTGAGCTACCAGGGAAGCCCCAGAGTCATAAACTCTTAAAGCAATACTGACAGAGAAAAAAGCAGCTGCTTTTCTAATTCTTGAAATATGTTTCCAGATTTGCATTCCAAGAACAGCATCCCACTTGAAATCACTCCTTTACAGAAATATAGCTGAAGTAATTACTACATGTTGGATACAGATGGCATGATTACATTGGGGCCAGAGGAGGTTTATTGGTGGGACTATTTACAGAAATGTGGGTCAAGTAAAGAGAACTGCACACAACAGGGCAGTATTCCTGAAGTGGTAGAAGCTGAACTGAACTGGTTTACATTTTTTTCCATACCTAAGTCAGAAGTTGTGAGAGAGAAGCTTTTATGAAAATCTGTTGGCAGAGGGTTAGTTGAGAAGGAGTTGAGTCTCTCATTTTAGGGGCTTCAGAGATGCCTAGGAGTGAGCCAGGGGGATAAACACCCCAACTGTGCTCTCTTTCCTCCCTCCTCTTCTGCCAGAACCCCACAACAATCAAACACCCCTGAAGCTAGAGGACAAGGAAGTCTATTGATGTGGTCCATACGCTTCAGCTTCCCAGGCAGGGTGAAGAAGAGAGGAGGGTGAATCTGGATAGGCAAATAGGAAACATCCAGTCCCTAGGATTTTCTGACCACCTCTAAGGTTAACAATCAAAACACAAATTTATTGGCCAATTACTTGGCTTTCAGTTAGTATGGTCATCAAAACACATTTCCAACTCCTTGAATACCTACATTGGGTATTGATGACTAAGGGGTATCCTATAAGAAGTAAGTTTTTGTGTGAAGGAGAATATATAGCTGAATAACATAAATGGAAATTAAAAAAGAAAAAGAAAAAGCAGAAAAAGGAAACAAACACACAAAAAGTTCAGTCCAGAATCTCCTGACTGTGCTGTTATTCTCTGTTAATCATTGTTTACTTTGATTCACCTTCATCTTCCTTTCAGCTTCTTTGCTTCCTTGAGCTTATCTGCAGCCTGTTGTTTATACACATGGGAAGAGTCTGAATGTCTGATATGGGCTTCCCAGATAGCCCAAGTGGTAAAGAATCTACCTGCCAATGCAGGAGACACAAGAGACATGGGTTTGATCCTTGGGTGGGGAAGATCCCCTGCAGTAGGAAATGGCAATCTGATCAAGTATTCTTGCCTGGAAAATTCCATGGACAGATGAGCCTGTCCTCTGGGCTCCTCCATGGAGCCACAGTCCATGGTGTTGCAAAGTCAGACACAACTGAGCGACTGAATGTGCACTGATAACAAGGGAGGTGGCTTGTAAGGTCTTTAAGCTGTTCTAAGTACTTCTATTTAAAGTTTAAATACACAGATTAAAAAAAAAGATACAAGGATTTGTTTCCGTTATGTATTTCTGTATTTCTTTGTCCAAACAAATTTAGCTCTTGGTTAGAGAAGAAAACATTAGAGCTAAATATATGTGAGTAAATATAGATTCTGTCTAATATAGATTCTGTTGTCTAAGGTTTCACTACAGTAATGACATCCTTACCCATCAGTATTCAGATAAGTGGTTGTTTTTATTAGTGACATGTCAAATACTGGCACATTTTTAGCACCAATGCATAAGGACAAAAAGTAACACGTTTCACGGAAATATTTCTAAACTATTTTGTAAACACAGATACTCTAAAAATAGCATTGAAAAATAGAGTTCATCTTCCCTTGAGAATTTAGTCATCAGCTGTGGCTAATGCTATCATGTGGATGTGAACTCTCAGGGCTGCTGGGCTGGGAAGAGCTGCTTTCTTCTGCAGTTAGTGGTCCCACTTTTTCAAAATTTATTTATTTTTTAACCGAAGGATAATTGCTTTACAGAATTTAGTTGTCTTCTGTCAAACCTCAACATGAATCAGCCATAGGTGTGAGTGCAGTTCAGTTCAGTTCAGTCGGTCAGTCGTGTCCGACTCTTTGCGACCCCATGAGCCGCAGCACGCCAGGCCTCCCTGTCCATCACCAACTTCTGGAGTCCACCCAAACCCATGTCCATTGAGTTGGTGATGCCATCCAGCCATCTCATCCTCTGTCGTCCCCGTCTCCTCCTGCCCCCAATCACATGGTCGCATTTGACTTCGGTCCCTCTGAGTGCGTGTGTGTGTGCTGCTGCTTCAGTCGTGTCTGACTCTTTGCAACCCTATGGACTGCAGCCTGCCAGGTTCCCCTGTCTGTGGAATTCTCCAGGCAAGAATACTGGAGTGGGTTGCCATGCTGTCCTCCAGTGATCTTTGCTAATTTTCTGTCTCTTCCTTTGTCATCAATCTACCTGTTGCTAACAGAACATTGCCTTCTCTTTTAATTTGCTGTATCTGATCTGTTCTAAGTGAAACTAGATCGACACCAGATACTTAAGATTATAAAACTTGTGAGCAAATAAAAAGCAAAATATGTTCATTTTGAAGACTGGAGGGGATGGGGCCCTAGAAATGTGGGGGATTTGAATTTCTGTCCCCTCATTTGGCTGTGGGAGACAACATCTGAGGCACTGAGCCCAGAGCCTCACCTTTCACTTTTCATTCTCAGCTTTGAGGAAAGAAAATTTTGTAATGGAAGTAATTTAAAAACTTTGTTCCAGGTCCTCCTTGGATGTATGTGCTCGAGATGAGAGAAGCAAAAGGATATTGCCTCTGACCGTTTGTAAGATGCACGTTCTCCAGTGCCAGGGTAGAAATTACACTGTGGCTGGTAGGGATAGCTGCATTCTGCCTGCCTTGGCTGAAAAAGCTTGTGGTGTGTGTCCACCATGGGAAAAATGTGATGGTAAGGGACATTTCATATTTGTGATTATAAAAATACTTCAGTACTAGGAGTGAAGTTTTCAAAACTGTAGTTTGCTATTTTAGCAACAGATGAAAGCACATCGCTAAGTATGTCAAAGACTCAGACTGGTCTGAGTGTGAAGCCTGCCATCAGGCTCAGAACCTGCTTTCTCTGGAGTGAAATGCCTCCCTTGCCTGATCCTCCGTACTGGAGCAAGTAGCCATTCCCTTCTCCAGGGGATCTTCCTGACCCAGGGATCGAACCCAGGTTGACTGCATTGCTGGTAGATTTGTTACTGTCTGAGCCACCAGGAAGCCCTGATGGGCTGAATGTCCTCCCAAATATCACATTTCACCTTCATGATTTTTGCTCTGTCCTTGTATTATCCATATGATATATTCATTAAAAAAGAAACAGCCTCACATAAAAATAACAATTTTTAAAAGAGGAAACTTTATAGCACATCTTTAATAGGAAATATCCCTTACCATAAATATTAGGTAACCATAAAAACGTCTTCCCAGGTAGCTCAGTGGTAAAGAATCTGCTTGCCAAGCAGGAAACAAGGGTTTGATCCCTTGGGGAGATCCCCTGGAAGAGGGCCTGGCAACCCACTCCAGTATTCTTGCCTGGAGAATCCCATGGACAGAGGAGCCTGGTGGGCTACGGTCCATGGGGTCACAAAGAGTCAGACATGACCTATCGACTTAGCAACAACAAAGGGGCATGTTGGAAGCACACCAGTGCCAGGCTGACAGTTTCTCCTGGAAGCAATCAGAAGGATGCGATGGAAAAGGAGATACCACTCGCTGGTCTCCTGTCCTGGTGTCCTGGTAGCACTTAACAGTGATCTTGCCAGCCACCAGCAGGGGGCCCACCTCTGAGGGGGAAGCGCTGAGTTGCCCAAGCCAGGCCATGGTCCTCAGTTTCCCCATCTGTAAGTCTGGGAGCCTGATGGTGCTTTCTGGACCGGTAAGGTCTCTCCCAGCTCCTCAGGGCCTCCCGCTCCTGGCTGGTACCCCCTGGGCATCTTTCCCCTCACCCCTGTCCCACTTGCAGCGGAAACGGTGACACACACAACTCTATATAGGGCCACGTCTGCAACACTTCCGGTTGGCAGTCACCGCAGTCTGCTGGCTGACCTGGTTACCCTCCTTCCGGGGATGCCTGTTCCAGCATCACCCCTTCAGCGCCCACACCGCTTTCCTTCCCACTCGTTTCTGTTTGGTCTTTACGCGGTATGGGGCCTTTTGGGTTTCACGTGCTCTCTCTCAAAGCAAATTAATTCTCCTTTTCTTTGTCTCCCTCTGAGGCTTGCCGCCCTGCTCTTTGCTGAGGTCTCCGCCTTCGGTCTGGGCCTTGAGGGGTCACATCATGTTTGGGGACGCCCTGGGCAGCACCTGAAGGAGTGAACCGCCCACGGGCGTCCAGGCCACAGGAAGCCGGGCGCCAGCCTCAGAACCTGCTTTCTCTGGAACAAAAAGCCTCCCTTTACTGGCGCAGGTTGCCATTCCCTGCTCCAGGGGATCTTCCTGACCCAGGGATTGAACCCGGGTCTCCTGCATTACGGGCAGATTCTTTACCGTCTGTATTATTTAGCCCACACTCGGGGCGGGGCAGGTAGTGGGCGACAGGAACACCGGTAGCTTTCCAGTCACCACTTGCATAACTTTGGATGGGATGCGCCTGGCCTCCCCCACCTCCACCAGGTGCCATTAAGCCTCTCTCGCTTCTTTTTCCAGCCGAGGGCAGCGAATGTGTCTGCAGAGCCGCCTCGGAGTGCGAGGAAGCAGGATTTAGCGTCTGCGCAGAGGTGAACGGCAGGGAGCAGACGATGACGGAGTGCGAGGCTGGCGTGCTGAGATGCAGAGGACTGAGCATCTCCGTTACAGGCATCCGGCCCTGCGCCGCCGAGGCCGCGTAGTTGCAGGGCCGGCTCGCCGTCCGGCAGGCGCTGTGGCTGAACTAAAGCTCTGCACAGCCAGCCCTGTAGACGGCTTACCAGCACGCGGGCCCATTCATTCTCCTTCCTCTCCGTGTCCCCTTCCCCCAATTTGTACCCCTGCATAATCCCACAGCCCTTTGTCCTCCCAAACCCGAATTCAGATCTTCTTTCTCTTCTCTTTCTAAAAAATATCAATCTGAAGGATATTGATGAACCTTTGCAGATGTTTTGTACTTCTCTGGACCTTGCCTTTTTTTTTTTTTAATCTGAAAATTAGAGGGTTAGACTAGAGAAATTTCAATGCTCTATGATTCTTTTAAGTATGATTGACTCCACTCATGAGCCAGAATACATTTTACAAATTGATTAGGAAAACAGAAATAGATTAGAGAGACTGGCTTCACTCAGTGAAACCGAATATGAAGGGACCTGGAATGGAGAAAGACAGATACAATTATTCCATCCCAAATGGTAATCCCAGGCTTCACCCTGTTGACCTAGGCAGGACACCTGGAGATGCCTAATCTTATCAGGAGCTTGAATCACCCATCATCAAAGTGGAATCCGTTATGTGATGGCTACCTTCTTGTCTGAGAACAAATACAATTCAGGCTTCTTTCTCACTGGAGCTTTTCTTTAGTATGTGCCAAATTCAAGACCTGTAATTTGCCTTCCTCTTCTTTTCTCTCTCTCTCTCTCTCTCTCTTTTTTTTTTTGGTAGGAAACATCATTTATGCTTGAGCTATCGAGTGATTGCATATTTGGGTGAAGAGTGTTCTTTAATATGGATACACACCCAGATTTTTCTAGGGCCTCTACAGGTAGATCCGTTTGAAGCATTAGCTTTCTATTTATCCCCTATTCATCTTTCATCAAAACAAAATAGCAGCTGTAGGAGGTTAAATGAGTGGGATTCAGTGGGATTTAAGTACGTGTTTATATACAAATAATATCTGTATTTTCTGATACATTTTAATAAAACTTTAGTTTAAATGACAATGATTTAAAAACTCATTAAAGATACCATTCTTTGACATTAAAAAAATCTGTGTTATATTTAATTTTAAAGATTCTTGCCATGAAGGATGGCTAATGTGCTCTTTTTACATTTAAAGCATTTTAAACTACTTTGTTGAGGTATGATTGACATGTAAAGAGCTGTACATGAGTTTGGGGATAGTATAAATGGGGTTGCACAGAGTCACACATGACTGAAGTGACTTAGCAGCAGCAGCAGTAGCATACATCTGTCAGAAACTTCCCAGGTGGCGCTAGTGGTAAAGAACCCACCTGCCAATGCAGGAGACATAAGAGATGTGGGTTCGATCCCTGGGTCGGGAAGATCCCTGGGAGGAGGGCATGGCAGCCCACTCCAGTATTCTTGCCTGTAGAATCCCATTGACAGAGAAGCCTGGTGGGCTACAGTCCAAAGAATCATACATGACTGAAGCGACCTAGCATGCATGCATGCACACATGTGTGAAAACATCACCACCATCAAGACCATAAACACATCTATCACCTCCCAAAGTTCCCTCCCACCCCATTGTCATTATTATTATCATGATGATAGGAACAGAAAGAACACAACATACGATCTTTCCTCTTAGAAAATTTTAAATATACATTACAGCATTGTTAGCTATATACACTGTGTTGTATAGGAGATCTCTAGAACTCCTTTATCTTGTCTAACTGAAACTTGATATCCTTTGACGATCACCTCTCCATTTTCCCTGTCCCTAGCCCTAGGCAACCACCATTCTACTCTCTGCTTCCATGAGTTTGACTGTTTTAGATACCTTGTATAAGTGAGATCATGCTGTATTTATCTTTTTATGTCTGGTTTATTTCATTTAGCATAATATCCTCCAGGTTCTATCCTGGATGAGTGAATAATTGGTGGCTGAACAGGGACCAGTGAATGAAACTGGACATTGATGCTGTCTTGAAATACTCAATTTCATGCTTTGTTTTTCTTTTCTTTTCTGAACATCCTTATCCTTGGCTTTTTCTCTAGTCGGACAGAGATGTTCACAGTTCTCTGTGAGAGAATTAGGAGCATGGCAACAGGGCTGCAGGAAGAAAGTAACTTACAACATTAGAAATCTTTTGAGAGTTCCAAAATGAGTTCCTGAACATCTAAGGAGAAGGTTTTAGGAAAGCTGGAAGGACTGTTTATGTCATGAAAACTGATGCAGTGAGAACAGAGGCAGCGGGAGAATGCCCTCGTCTGCCCCTCCCTCTGCCTCAGACCAGGTGAGGGGCAGCTGGCTGGGATCTAGCCTTGGAGGAGAAGGCAGAAAATGCTGAAGTGAAAGTTGTCTGGACCTACTGGGGGACAGAGGAGAGGAGGGAATTGGCTCAGGCATTAACTAGGTGCAGGGAACTCCATGGGAGCCCAGTCATGTCCTCATGGCCATCACTCACAATTTCAGTGGACCCTGTGAGTCACCTGGGCAGAAAAGCTGCTTTGGAAGTTCTCCTAATTTCACTGGACTGTGTCTTTTGTGACACTCCACACATTTATCAATGCCCCGAGAGTTAATGAGCCCCATCCTAACTGCTCTGCTTGGAACTTCCCTCCCAGAAGTAACAGTCCAGGATGGTTGTAATCCCCCTGAAACAGAGGGAAGGTTCTTGGTATTCAGGTGGGGTATGGTGGGGATGCAGAATAGCAAGGAGGATGTCTGACAAATGTCCCCTGGAACTCTGAGTTTCCTAACAACAAGCCAGGAGACTGGCTCATTTGATTGAGGGCAGCCCCTCTCAACAGGGCAGGTCATAGCTAACCTCAGCTTCACATGGGACTTGCAAGACCATCCTGTTGGTGAGTAGCTGTTCAGAGCTGCAGGTGCTGAGCACCTGGTTTTTTCAGTGTTCCCTGAAACAGCTGCACCATAGACTGTTAATTACTTTTGCTTTTGGTTAAGGTATGTATATTTATCAATATTTTTGGACCAATCCTACAGTTTATCATTTGCTTTATATTTTTTTCTGTACTACCTCATACCTGCACATTTACTGACCTACTACAGGCATTTGGATTATTTGTAAGATGGGCATAATAGTTAGTGAAGGTGGTCATCATAAACTTGAAGATAAATGAAGATCCTATATACTTAGGGCATTCAAGTGTATATATGACTCTTTCTCTGTCTGAGATAGGTTAGGAGGAGAAGACACAAGAGAGAAAAGAAATGAAAATAAGAGAGAGGGAAGGGTGGGGGCAGAGAGAAGAAAAAAAAAGAAGATAGGTGCATCCTTAGTACAGGAGTAGCAGAACTGAGCCGCCACATTAACCCTGCTACCTACCAGTGTACCAGGACTTTTCTTCCTTGATGGACTAAAGTGGATTCAATACTTTGGCTAGAAACGGAATGACCTGTTCTCTTTCAGAACACTGAGCCAGAAAGCAACTGCAGTAGGAGGCAATTTCCTCCTAATATCTGAGAAACCCGAGGTATATGCATGCTTTTCAATTACCTTGGTCTTTCAGGCAGTTCACACATTTGGGGACAAGAAAGCTGATGGCATGATAGGAGTCCCTGCTGTGACAATCGAAGCACTTGCAATTTGTCTTTTTATTTATTCCTGTAAAAGCTCCAGATTTATGCAAAGCTCCAGATTGATTCTCAAAACATCAATCACGTAAAAAAAAAAAATTTGCTTTTTTAGCCAAGGGTTAACAAGACTAGATGAGAAGACGGTTGTTTCAGAGAGGGTGGCCTGAAGGTGAAAGGGTGAGGAGAAGAAAGAACAACAAAGTGCTTTTTGATTTACAGGCTGAGGACAATTTCCTGAGAAAGGACAAACATTAAGTACTATTCTGTTATCACTATTATTTCTGTGCATCCCTACAAGAGGGGGCTGGTACTGAATCCCAGGGGAGGGGCCTCAGGTACACAACAGATCAATGGTGCTCACAGCAGAGAAGCACTAAGAGCATAAATCAGATGTGCTGCTGAATAACTGTGTGTTATGCAAGAATCTGCTGACCAAGTGGGCTGGGAATACAGACAGGTCAAAGGACTTTTCTGTAATAGTGGAGTGGAATTTTCTCATCAAGGGAAAGTTTTACCAGACATTCTCAGGAGAAAGTGATTAACATGAAGGTCCCAGGATTGGTGTATTACTAGACCCTATATATGCAACCCGAGTGTGAACCATGATGGTAGTTCATAAAGGGCTCCCACGGAACTCCAGAAACTCTTCTCTGTACAGACGCTGAGCACCGTGGGGTGGGGGGTGGGGCGTGAATCTTGAAGTCAGGTGTGATGTAAACCGGGACATGCTCACTAATGGGATCACTGTGGCCCCATAAGATTAAATACTTCGGTAGGAAGATGAGAAGCTTTCCAAAGGATCTCGAGTCTCTTACAAATGCAGTGATTGGCTGTTTACCAAGGACATGGGGCACAGATTCATTAGATGTGAGGGGAAGTACATTTGGAGAGATCTTGTCTCCAAGTCTCCTCTGGACCGGTAAGAGTAGAGATTTGACGATATGGTTCTGTGCCTCCTGAGGCTCAGGACCCTGGCTGTATATGCTCAATAATGGCCATTTTACAGTTACTTCCCACTGTCACATCGCTGGTTGGCAGACCTAGTCTGGAATTGGCTCTTATGCTTCCCAGAGTGGGACTCGTCCATTTCCATATAGTGCTGGTGCCTTGACTGTCCTGTGAACCCGTGTTTGAGTGGGTCTTGCCAGGCAGGGGCAGGTTCACGTGCTATGTGAGAGTGTTCTCTTATGACACCCACATGGCAGGTATTCTGAATACTTGGATTTAAGTAGATACACTTTGTCTTTTTGTGCTGTGAAAAGTGTGGGCCTCCCAATTCTCTCCCTTCCTTTTTGGAATATTATTAGGAAATTTTGAATCATGGCCCTACTGGAGGACTGATTGAGGGTGAGGATGTTTGCATTTGAGAACGGCGGTACAGAATGAGGCAGACGACTTAAGGAGGAACAGAAATACCTGAGATGTAAATGATATTGATAGGACCTCTCTAGTGGTCCAGTGGTTAAGAGCCCACCTTGCAATGCAGGGAACATGGGTTTGATCGCTGGTCAGGGAACTTAAAGATGCCACGTGCCCCTTGCACCATGACTGAGCTAGTGTGTGGCAAGGAAAGATCCCGTATGACAAAGTGAAGATCCTGCATGCTGTAAGAAAGAACTGACACAGTCAAATAAATAAATGAATATTTAAAAAGTTATTGACAAAAAGCCCAAGTTCTGGAAAAGTTGATCTTGGGATTCTGGCTTATTAGGAGACTGTTGCTTATGCTTCTGAGAGTGGAAGTGGCTGCTGCTGACAGTTCCCTGGGATGCAGACTGGGAATTCTGATCTGTGATGAACAGGCTTTTTTTCCCATTTTAGTGGGTAAAAGAGCAAGATGTCTTAGTTCTGGCTGCTATAACATACTACCATAGACTGGAAGGTTTAAACAGTCCTGGAGGCTGGACAGTGCAAGATCAAGTTCCCAGCAGATTGGGCCTCCGGTGAGGGCCCTCCTCCTGGTTTGCAGACAACTGCTTTCTTATTGTGTCCTCACAGGTGGACGGGGAGCGCTGGTCTGCTCCTCTTATAAAGGCATCAACTCCCTCACGGGGGTCTGCCCTTATGACTTCTGACCTCATTTAAACCTAATTACCTCCCAAAGGTTCCATCTCCAAATACCATCACCTTGGGGATTAAAGCTTTTGGATTTTGATGAGACACATTTTGTCCATAGAAGAGACCATAAACTGCTGATTTATGTCAAACCTGTTGCTTCTTCTAGTGGGTTGGTAAGGAATCTTATCTTACAAGCTTGCCCTTTGGCAATCTTGGCAAATAATGTAAATAGAGCAGAGCAGATTTATGGAAACTGACACATCCTCTCTGCATATTCTTGGAGACATTTTTCTCTCACATTATAAAGCCAGTGTTTTGAATGTCTAATACAGGTCCCAGGGAACTTAGGGATCTCTTCTGAAAAGCAACATTGGAACTCAGTCTTGGGCTGTGGAATATAAAAACCTGAATGCAGGAAAGGAGCAACATTAATATTAAAACCTAAACCTGCTGGGAGCACTTTACATATATTAGCTCATTTAATCAGCTTAATGACACTGTGAATAAGTACTATTATTAGTCTCATTTTACAAATGAGGAAATGGAGGCATAGAGAAACT
This sequence comes from Nanger dama, assembly GCA_917880005.1. Taxonomy (NCBI): domain Eukaryota; kingdom Metazoa; phylum Chordata; class Mammalia; order Artiodactyla; family Bovidae; genus Nanger; species Nanger dama. Next base: position 5,945,710 of record CAKJTW010000040.1, read on the forward strand.
AAGTGATTTACCCAACTTACACAGGTAACAATTAGAGGAAACAATTCCAATTCAAGCCCTTTTGTTTGGTAGATCATACTCTTAACTATTTTGATATATTGTAGGTAGGCAATATATCGGAGAAGGCAATAGCACCCCACTCCAGTACTCTTGCCTGGAAAATCCCATGGACGGAGAAGCCTGGTAGGCTGCAGTCCCTGGAGTCGCTAAGAGTCAGACACGACTGAGCGACTTCACTTTCACTTTTCACTTTCATGCATTGGAGAAGGAAATGGCAACCCACACTATTGCTATCTATTGCAATAACCTGCTAAGTCTGCTGCTAAGTCGCTTCAGTCGTGTCCGACTCTGTGCTACCCACTGTGCCTGGGAAATTCTATGAACAGAGAAGCCTGGTGGGCTACAGTCCATGGAGTTGAAAAGAGTCAGACATGACTTGGTGAGTAAACAACAACTGGTTCTAAAATTTTTGTTATACTTGGTCTTATTAAAACAAATAAACCAACATTCAAGATAAGATTTGGTTACTGGAATGAAAACACAGTAATTTCCATAGCGCTTTTAAAAAGATTCAGCTGTGTAAATATGATGAATTTCTCAAACTGATCTTTTAAAATGGATTGAAATAAATGATTTTCTAATGCTCCATGAATTTACTGTGTGTTTGAATGTGTCTATGGTTATACCTGGCTTCCCAAGTGGTACAGTGCTAAAGAATATGCCTTCCAGTGCAGGAGATGCACAAGACAGGTTCTATTCCTGGGTTGGGAAGATCTCCTGAAATAGGGAACAGGAACCCACTCCAGTATTCTTTCCTGGAAAATTCCATAGACAGAGGAGCCTGATTAGCTACAGTCCATGGGATTGTTGCAGGAAGGGGGCACCCTTCTAGGGCCCCAAACTGGGCTCTTGTCTAACACTTGGAAGTGAATTGTTCAAGGAGATACATGTGCTGACAAAGCAAGAGATTTTATGGGGAAAGGGCACCTGGGTGGAGAACAGTAGGGTAAGGGAACCTAGGAGAATTGCTGTGCCACATGGCTCACAGTCTCGGGTTTTATGGTGATGGGATTAGTTTCTGGGTTGTCTTTAGCCAATAATTCTAATTCAGAGTCCTTCCTGGTAGTGCATGCCTTGTTCAGCCAAGATGGATGCCAGCAAGAAGGATTCTGGGAGGTGGTCAGACATGTGGTGGTTCCTTTTGACCTTTCCCAAACTCTTCCAGTTCGTGGGGGCTTATTAGTTTCCATATTCCTTACCAGGATCTCCTGTCCGCACCTCCCACGCCCCCCCATCCCGCACCAAAATGCAGCTGTGACTTCAAACCAATACACAGTTCCATTCGATTTCATCTTGAATACGTGTATACATACTTGAAATATTTAAGAGGACAGTTTTGATTAATGAAAATTTGATATTTCTGAATGTTTTAGATGAACAGCAATAAAAAATATTGTGCGTAGAATGCAAAAAAAAAAAAAGGGGGGTGGGGGGAGAGGATAAGAACTTTCATTCAGCCTCCTTGACCTTCCCTGAGTTCCAAAGACCAGATTCAAATGGCTGCTATTCAGGGAAGGGAGGGGATACAGAAACAGAGGAGGAACAATCAAATGGTGGTACAGCCTTGAGACAGGGTCCTGGTTCCTACTCAAGAAACATGCATAACAATGTCTTTGAGTTCTTCTGAAGAACTGGGGCCCCCACAGAGGTGGAGGATGATAACTTCAGGCTGAACACAAGAGTCTTGGAGTACCACTCTGTTGCCTCACCACCAACCAATCAGAAGAAAGTCACACACCCTGCAGCCCTCTCCCCAGATGTTGCCTTCTGTTTCTGGGGACCAGTAATGACCATCCTGTTAGGTCTCCTGTTTGGCCCCTGTCTATTTCATCTCTGAGAGGAGCCAACAGTTTCAAGCTAAAGTGCTGTTATTACAAGGGTGAATGCTGTTTTCAGGCAAAGAATACCTGTCTTAGATCAGGTAGAAAGAGATATCTGCTCTGCTAGGCAGGCCTGTACCCATGCACAGGAGGAAGAAGTTATAGAAGAAAGATACCTCTGCCTCAATTCCCAAGAAGCATCTCGAGTATGAAGTCTCTCAGGGGGGAGGTGTTAGGGGAAGCACACTGACTGAAATTGCCCACCCTGGCCAGGCACCACAGTAACCATTTATGTGAGTTGTTTTAAGACAGGAGGTCCCGGTCAGGAACACGGAACTAATAAGCCACCACCAACTGGAAGAGTTTGGGAAAGGTCAAAAGGAGACACCACATGTCCAACCACCTCCCAGAATCCTTCTTGCTGGCACCCATCCTGGCTGAACAAGGCATGCACCACCAGAAAGGACTCTGAGTCAGAATGATTGGCTAAAGACAACCCAGAAACTAATCCCATCACCATAAAACCTGACACCATGAGCCATGTGGCAAAGCAGTTCTCCTGGGTTCCCTTACCCTACTGCTTTCCACCCGGGTGCCCTTTCCCCATAAAATCTCTTGCTTTGCCAGCACATGTGTCTCCTTGAACAATTCACTTCCGAGTGTTAGACAAGAGCCCAGTTTTGGGCCCTGGAAGGGGTCTCCCTTCCTGCAACAGGATCACAAAGAATGGAATACAATTGAGTGACTGAGTACATACGCACACTTGGGTATATCTGACTAGAAATATGTCTATTGTGATTTTATCCTAAGGATATGAAACTTTAATAAACATTGACCTTTTAATTAAATAACATTAATTTTCTAAATACTTTGGAGATTTCAAAATATCTTTCTGTTATTGATTTCTAGTCCAATTCCATTGTGGTTATAGAACATACTTTGAATGATTTCAATCCTTTTAAATTTATGGAGATTTATCTTATGGTTCAAAATATGATTTAGTTTGGTGAATGCTCCATTTGCACTTGAAAGGAAGTTGCCTTCTGTTGAGGTTCAGTCGAGCGTTCCACAATGTCAATAAGGTCAAGTTGGTAGTGTTGTTCAGGTCTTCTGTTTCCTTATTGATATTCAGCCTGCTTGTTCTATCAGTTATTGAGAGTGTTGAGAGCTCCACCTATTGTGTGGATTTATCTATTTCTTCTTTCAATTCCATCAGTTTTGCTTCATGTATTTTGAAGCCCCATTATTAGGTGCATAAACTTTTAGGATTGTTCTGTCTTCTTGATAAACTGACCCGTTTGTTGCCATCAAACATCTCTTTGTATCTGATATATTCTTTGTTTTGAAGTCTACTTTATCTGGTATTAACATAGCTTCTTCAGTTTCCCTAGGGTTCTCCAAATAAACATGTATAAATATATACATGTACATATAAAATAAGTTTTATTATTAGGAATTGGCTCATATGATTATGAGAGCTAAGAAGTCCAATGATCTACTATTGCATGCTATAGGCCCCAAAGCCCCTGGTGTAAATTTCAGCTTGACTCTGAAGGCCTGAGACCCAGGAGTGGTATAATTCTCATTCCAACATCAGGAGGAGACCAATGTCTCAGCTCAAGCATTCAAGTAGAGAGAGAAAATTCAACATTTCTTTTTCTATTTGGACCCTCAATGGATTGGGTGATCCTCCTCTATATTGAGGAGGCCAATCTATCCACTTTCAAATGGGAATCTCTTCTGGAGAAGCCCTCACAGACACACCCAGAAAAAAAATGTTTAACTAGATATTTTGCATCTCGTGGCCCAGTCAAGTTGACACAGAAAATTGACCATCACAAGTCCATCCCTTATTAACTTGGCACTTATGCACATTTCTATGCTGTACTTAATCTCCAAATGAAGACAATAATAAGATCATAATTCCACCTAACTATCTTACATACAACTGAAACATACTCATCCTCTCCCCAGAAGAGGAGGTAGAGAACTTGAGAGATGTTTACTTTTCTCCTTGATATCCTGTAATTAAGTACTATGATGCAAAATGAACAATACTTACATGCATGATGTAAAGTATGTTGCATGATAGGGAAATAAGGGAGAAAAGGAAAAAGTTATACTTGCTTAATATACATGCAGAAATTCATGACAAAGCAAAGGGAAAATATTTATGACAATTATAGCTCTTGTCTCTACTATACAGCTGGTCATGTGGTTGTAGGTGGTATTTTAGTTTCTTTTTCAGCTACCAAATCTGTATTCCCTTTGCCTTGAGCAAGCACCTCAGCTAGTTGTGGTTCTTTACCTAATGGAGTGACCCACACCTTTATTCCTAAATTGTCTGGGCCGTTAGTAGCCCTGCCTGGATTAGGTTGCTGACCTTGATCACAGGGCATGGTAGCACCAAGAGAAGCCCTAAAGGATCTCCTGTATTCCAGACATGCTCTTCTTTCCTTCCATTTTGGAGTAGTAGGTCAGTTTCTCCTTGGTAAACAGGCTCAGTCACACCAGTCAGACAATTACTTCTTTCTTTGTCTGTTGATTCAGCAGCATGAAGAGCCTAGAGTGGCCAGGTGTCAGTCTTAACTTCCTGTTCAATAGAATCATTGTTATGTTCCCTGGTGGAAACATTTACCCTCTGGAACAAAGCCTTCTAGGCCTGCAGGTCATAAGATCATGGGAGCAGAAAACAGAATTTACTAATGGATTACTTGGGATAATAATAGTGAGTGACGCCAGTGAGTGAGTGATGCCATTCCCATTTCCATCCCTTGGTTCTTGGAGCTCTGAATAGTGGACAGGAGAAATAGTACCATATCCTGGATTTGGATTCAGAGCATGTACAGCCTTCTGCAGATTTTTGACTAGGAGCATGTGTCTGTTGCAGCACTTTTTTTTGCTGTGAAGGGAGTTCCTAGATTAGAAGCAATCCTGTGTGGAATACCATGACTGTGGATAGGACATTCTGTAAGTCAACAGATGTTAGTTTTACTAGAAGTATTGGATATTGAAAAGGCAAATCCATATCCATGCTTAGTGTCAATTTCAGTAAGAACAAAGCACTGCCTCTCCTGTAATAGAAACAGTTCAATGTATTAGTGCGCCATAGGCTGACCACCCTGGGGAATGGTGCTATACTGAGGACTCAGTGTTAGTCTCTTCTGCTGGCAGATTGGTCTCTCAGTGGTGGCTGTGGCCAGGTCAGCCATGCTGCTGAGTCCATGCATGACCTTGTCCTTGTCACCACGGCCGCTTTGTTCATGAGCCCACTGAGTTATGATGGGACTGACTGGGGAAAGAGGCTGACTGGTACTGTGTGTGCATGCTAAGTCACTTCAGTTATGTCTAATTCTTTGTGACCCCAGGGACTCTAGCCCCCAGATTCCTCTGTCCATGGGATTCTCCAAGCAAGAATAGTGGAGTGGATTGCCATACCCTCCTCCAGGGGATCTTCCCAACCCAGGGATCGAACTCTATATCTCCTTCATTGGCAGGCAGATTGTTTACCACTGTGCCACGCAGGAAGCCCAACTTGTACCATCAGTTCTGTTCAGTCGCTCAGTCGTGTCCGACTCTTTGCGAACCCATGAATCACAGCACGCCAGGCCTCCCTGTCCATCACCAACTCCCGAATTTCACTCAGACTCGCATCCATCGAGTCAGTGATGCCATCTCATCCTCTGTCGTCCCCTTCTTCTCCTGCCCCCAATCCCTGCCAGCATCAGAGTCTTTTCCAATGAGTCAACTCTTCGCATGAGGTGGCCAAAGTACTGGAGTTTCAGCTTTAGTATCATTCCTTCCAAAGAACACCCAGGGCTGATCTCCTTCAGAATGGACTGGTTGGATCTCCTTGCAGTCCAAGGGACTCTCAAGAGTCTTCTACAGCACCACAGTTCAAAAGCATCAATTCTTTGGCACTCAGCTTTCTTCACAGTCCAACTCTCATGTCCATACATGACTACTGGAAAAACCATAGCCTTGACTAGACAGACCTTAGTTGGCAAAGTAATGTCTCTGCTTTTGAATATACTATCTAGGTTGCTCATAATCTTTCTTCCAAGGAGTAAGCGTCTTTTGATTTCATGGCTACAGTCACCATCTGCAGTGATTTTGGAGCCCAGAAAAATACAGTCTGCCACTGTTTCCACTGTTTCCCCATCTATTTCCCATGAAGTAATGGGACCGGATACCATGATCTTCGTTTTCTGAATGTTGAGCTTTAAGCCAACTTTTTCACTCTCCTCTTTCACTTTCATCAAGAGGCTTTTGAGTTCCTCTTCACTTTCTGCCATAAGGGTGGTGTCATCTCATCCTCTCTGCTTGATTATTAAAGCCCTCCACTGCTGAGATATACATTTTGGTGAGCATTTACATGGGACACAAACTTCTTCATCTTTTTTTTTTTTGAAAATTCAGAGAGGTTTATCCATGTTCCTCTTCTCTAAATTTCCTTGGCACCAATTTTCCAGTCATGTCTTTCCATGTTCCTGACCATCTAGAAAATCATGGGACATAGCCTAAGAATCTGAGTATAATGCACACCTGGCCATTGCTCCTTCCAAGCAAAGTGGAAAACCAGATGCCCTGCTCAAAGTTCTGTCCACCAGGTGGGTTTCCCTTCCTGCTGCTTTCAGAGGAAGGGCTGCGGTGTTGCAGCCATCTGCTCCTGATCGGTGACTGCAGACCCATCTGTAGACCAGGTCTGAGTTGTCCCTTCCTCTGTCAGCTGATCATGGCACTCATTGTGCACCAAGGGGTCATGGGTGCATGCGGGAGAAAGAGGGCAGGAAAGCAGGAGGAGGGATTGTGGGCATTTGGGTCACATAGTCTCATAACTTATGTTCTTCAGCCTGCTCGGGCCCAATAACTATACATCACTGCTATTTGATGACAGGGTGCTGCAGTGCTCATCAACTTTCTGGCTTGGTGGTCAGCTAACACCCAGTTCACAATGTGCAGCTCAGCTCACACAGTAACTTGGTGACCCACGACTAAGCGTTCCATCTCCATTAAGGCCTAGTAACAGGCAAAGAAGAGGCATTTGTTCTTGAAAGAAGAGGAATTTGCAGAGGATGGCAGGGCTTTGTTCCAAAATACAAAAGCCTGTTGTAGCACTTCTTTTGCTGTGAAGCGAGAGGCCCATGAGGCACTGTGCCTTTCTTGGTTGTAGGAGCAGCAGGATGCAATAATTTACCCTTCACCATAGACAGGATATCTCCACATGGTCCCATACCACTGGACCCCTAGATATGTCACTGAAGGAGATGCTCTCAGTTTAGGTAGATTTATTTCCCAATCTCAAACATGTTAAGGTCTCACCAATAAATCTAGAGTAGTTGCTATTTCTTGCTCACTAGATCCAATCAGCAATGCAATTGTGTGATGTGATATTTTGTAAAAGACCAAGGTGATCTATATTCCTATGAATTGTTATGCCATAAATCCCACTTGAGCATATTGTGGTTTATGCTTCTTTTAATACCCTGTTGAACTTGACTTGCTAACATTTTATTGAGGACTTTTGCATCTATATTAATCAAGGATTTTGGTCTGTAATTTTCTTGTCTTGTGGCATCCTTATCTGGTTTTGGTATCAAGGTAATGCAGGCTTTGTAAAATGAGTTTGGAAGTGTTCCTTCCTCTTCTATTTTTGGATAAGATTTGTTTTGAGAAAGAAATCATTTTTTTTTGATTCTTCTTTAAATGTTTGGTAGCATTCACTAGTGAAGCTGTCTAGTCCTAAGCTTTTGTCTGTTGGAAGAATTTTGATTACTGATTCAATCTCCTTACTAGTAATTGACCCTGTCATTTCTTTCTTCTTTATTTTTTTAAGTTTTTTTTTTAATGTGGACCATTTTTAAAGTCTTTATTGAGTTTGTTTCAATATTGTTTTGGTGTTTTGGCTGCAAGGCATATGGGATCCTAGCTTCCTGAGTAGGGATCGAACTTGCACCCCCTGCATTAGAAGGTGAAGTCTTAATCACTGGATGGCCAGGGAAGTCTCTGTCTTTTTAAAAATAATAATCCTTAGTCCAAAAGGCTGTCACCTATGTCTAACTTTCCAGCTTACCTACTCTGTTAATTGCATGCTAAAATACTAGTTTTTTATTTCATTATCTTGATCAAGAACTTCTTTTGATAACTTGGTTTCTTTCAAATACAGTATAACTCAATTTGTCCTCCAACATTTGGCCCTTTGCTATTTAGCTGTCTTTATCTCGTAGTAACATCTTTTTGATACAGTCATGGGGCTCCATTACACACTCTATGAAATGGTACAGATTGCAAAATGGCCCCATAGACCTGTCTACCCCCATCCACAGGCCTGGCACATTCTCATCATCTCAACTGTAAGCAGAGCCATTGAGGGTTAGATGTGAGATAATTATAATTCCACTGGAATGAAAGTAAAGATAAATTTCAACTCCCCCATCTTTCTCAGAAAAATTTAAAAAGTCCTGGTGAACCTGTCCTGCAGACTAATAAGCAATTCTCCACGTTTCCCATTTTAAGATAGAGTTTCTTTTTGCCTGCCATGCAATTGAGGTGTTAGGGCACGGGTCAATTTAATCCTCAAAGTCACTTCAGAATATGAGGAGGAAGTGGTAAGTAAGGTAGAGGGAAGGATTTCTTATCTGGTGTTTTTCGATGGCTTGCAAATTGAAAAAGAAACTATGAGTCACATGTATTTATAAAACTGTGTTCTCCAAATTTATCTTTCTTTCAGGATAAGCACCTAATTCTATAAATAAAATCCAGGACAGTGTGTCCAGAAGCAATACAAACAAGTAATATTGTTTTGTTGGATAAATAAAGTTTGGCAAAGCAGAGGGAAGAAGCAAATGCCATTTCTCAGGCCATGCCTTAGGGGTTTCTATATGTGCACAAACACACGTATTTTTATGATGAGCCCCACTGTCCTTCCCTCACTTTGCTCCTGACTCTTCCCATGTTTTATACTGTCCTGGTTTTGGGAATACTGAAAGTAAATTAAAAGGAAAGAGAAATTCTGAAGAATGATAATTCTCAGACTGTAGCTGTAGAAAATTTCTTGCTAGAGAGTTTCTCTCTGTCAGGATGTAGATCAAACATTCTGATTACCTTACAGGTTGCTACCATGTCTGACTGACACCGCTTTCTAGTTTTATACATAGATAATCTGATGGATAATTATGGGGTTGGGGACTAAGTCAACTGAGAATATAACGCTGTTAGAAGATGTTTGCTATAACCTTGTTGGAGTCTCTTGAGAACTCCAGAATAAGTACCTGGTCTTGGATTTTATGTTTTAAGACTGTGGTAGTATGGGGAAAATCTCATTTAAGCAACCCCCTCTCTTCTTTCTCTGGAAGCGTGTCTCCTTCTTCCCATTTGTGGTTTTTTGTTTTCCTCTTTTCTGGTAAAACTGCCTTCTTAGCAAAGTCAGCCAAGCTAAATGTCTCTGATTTACCAGCAGAACACTGGCTTTCACTGTTGGGTTAAAGGGCAGAGTGCTGAATTGCAAAATAATGTCATTCAGAGGGCTTCAGAGTAGTGCTGGCCCATTAAGCAGTCTGTGAACATCACTGAATCTCTATCCTAAAGTAAACACAAGTTGAAAAATGATTACACGTGCAAATAATGGTGAGGCAAACAGCAGGAGTAAGACTGGAAAGCAAATCTGTAATTTCTTCAAGAGTACTTGAATATATGTTTTCTCTATAACTCTATTTCCCTGAGATCTTCTAGAAGTCTCTCCTCGCTGAGTAACATGCCTGTGTCTCAACCATAGAAGTGAACCATGGAGGCCAGTGGAGGATTAACCAAGAGAGGCATCCAGGGGTGTAGGGGTGGGCAACTCTCAGAGGATGGTAGTGTTTGGGAGGGGTTAATGGACATACTTGTTGAGGTGAGCAAATCTAAATTTCTCCTGTCACACAACCTGACTGTGACTTATTCTGTACGTTATGAGAGCAAGCAAGAAGCCTTCAGTGGGAAATTACAGTCTGTAAGAGGCTGCCAGAACAGCTGAACTGGATCCTCTGACTAGAGGGGCCATGCTGTCTCCATCCTCCCAAGAAGAGCAGCAATATTCACCGAGTTAGGGAATGTGCCACTTGGGGTGGGATAATCAGTTGGCTTTATATTGTCAATCATGGAATTTATGTTAAGATTTGTGGTTCTAATAATAAAATTGTTACTCATTAATATTTATATTGTATAGTTGACATTTAGTTAATAATGATTCTGTGCCAGATTGCTACATTCTTTACATGTACACTGATACATCTAATCTTCACAATAGCACCTTGAGGTAGATAAGTATGATCCCAGTTTCAGTTCAGTTCGGTCGCTCAGTCATGTCCAATTTTTGTGACCCCATGGACTGCAGCGTGCCAGGCCTCCCTGTCCATCACCAACTCCTGGAGTTTACTTCAACCCATGTCCATTGAGTCTGTGATACCATGTAACCGTCTCATCCTCTGTCGTCCCCTTCTCCTCCCACCTTCAGTCTTTCCCAGCATCAGGGTCCTTTCAAAGGAGTCAGGTCTTCGCATCAGGTGGCCAAAGTATTGGCGTTTCAGCTTCAATATCAGTCCTTCCAATGAATATTCAGGACTGATTTCCTTTAGGATGGACTGGTTGGATTTCCTTACAGTCCAAGGGACTCTCAAGAGTCTTCTCCAACACCACAGTTCAAAAGCATCAATTCTTCAGCTTTCTTTCTTCAGCTCAGCTTTCTTTATAGTCCAGTGCTCACATCCATATATGACTACTGGAAAAAAACATCTTTGACTAGATGGACCTTTGTTGGCAAAGTCAAGTCTTTGCTTTTAATATGCTGTCTAGGTTGGTCATACCTTTTCTTCCAAGGAGCAAGAGTCTTTTAATTTCATGGCTGCAGTTACCATCTGCAGTCATTTTGGAGCCCCAAAAATGAAATCTGTCACTGTTTCTGTTGTTGCCATGCCATCTATTTGCCACGAAGTGATGGCACTAGATGCCATGATGTTAGTTTTCTGAATGTTGAGTTTTAAGTTAACTTTTTCACTCTCCTCTTTCACTTTATTAAGAGGCTCTTTAGTTCTTCTTTGCTTTCTGCCATAAGGGTGGTGTCATCTGCATATCTGGGGTTACTGATATTTCTCCCAGCAAATTTGAATCCGGCTTGTGCTTCATCCAGCCCAATGTTTCTCATGATGTACTCTGCATATAAGTTAAATAAGCAAGGTGACAGTATACAGCCTTGACATACTCCTTTTCCTATTTGGAAACAGTCTATAATGAGATCAGCCCTGCGATTTCTTTGGAGGGAATGATGCTGAAGCTGAAACTCCAGTACTTTGGCCACTTCATGCGAAGAGTTGACTCATTGGAAAAGACTCTGATGCTGGGAGGGATTGGGGGCAGGAAGAGAAGGGAACGACAGAGGATGAGATGGCTGAATGGCATCACTGACTCGATGGACGTGAGTCTGAGTGAACTCCAGGAGTTGGTGATGGACAGGGAGGCCTGGCATGTTGCGATTCATGGGGTTGAAAAGAGTCAGACATGATTGAGTGACTGAACTGAACTGTTCCATGTCCAGTTCTGACTGTTGCTTCCTGACCTGCACACAGATTTCTCAAAAGGCACCTCAGGTGGTCAGGTATTCCCATCTCTTTAAGAGTTTTCCACAGTTTGTCATGATCCACACAGTCAAAAGCTTTGGCATAGTCAATAAAGCAGAAATAGATGCTTTCCTGGAACTCTCTTGCTTTTTCTATGATCCAACAGATGTCGACAATTTGATCTCTGGTTCCTCTGCCTTTTCTAAATGTAAAGTTCATGGTTCACATACTGTGGAAGCCTGGCCTGGAGAATTTTGAGCATTACTTTGCCAGTGTGTGAGATAATCATGCGGTAGTTCAAGCATTCTTTGGTGTTGCCTTTCTTTGGGATTGGAATGAAAACTGACCTTTCCAGTCCTGTGGCCACTGCTGAGTTTTCCAAATTAGCTGGCATATCGAGTGCAACACTTTCACAGCATCATCTTTTAGGATCTGAAATAGCTTAGCTGGAATTCCATCATCTCCACTAGCTTTACTCATAGTAATGCCTCTTAAGGTCCGCCTGACTTCGCATTCCAGGGTGTCTGGCTCTAGATGAGTGATCACACCATCGTGATTATCTAGGTCATGATCTTTTTTGTACAGTTCTTCTGTGTATTCTTGCCACCTCTTCTTAATATCTTCTGCTTCTGTTAGGTCCATACCATTTCTGTCCTTTATCGAGCCCATCTTTGCATGAAATGTTCCCTTGATATCTCTAATTTTCTTGAAGAGATCTCTAGTCTTTCTCATTCTGTTGTTTTCCTCTACTTCTTTGCATTGATTGCTGAGGAAGGCTTTCGTATCTCTTCTTGCTATTCTTTGGAACTCTGCATTCAGATGCCTATATCTTTCTTTTTCTCCTTTGCCTTTTGCTTCTCTTATATTCACAGCTATTTGTAAGGCCTCCTCAGCCAACCATTTTGCCTTTTTGCATTTCTTTTCCATGGGGATGGTCTTAATCCCTGCTTCCCGTACAATGTCATAAACCTCCGTCCATAGTTCTTCAGCTACTCTGTCTATCAGATCTAATCCCTTGGATCTGTTTGTCACTTCCACTGTATAATCATAAGGGATTTGATTTAGGTCATACCTGAATGGTCTAGTGGTTTCCCCTACTTTCTTCAATTTAAGTCTGAATTTGGCAATGATCTGAGTCACAGTCAGCTCCTGGTTTTGTTTTTGCTGACTGTATAGAGCTTCTCCATCTTTGGCTGCAAAGAATATAAGCAATCTGATTTCAGTATTGACCATCTGGTGATGTCCATGTGTAGAGTCTTCTCTTGTATTGTTGGAAGAGGGTGTTTGCTATGACCAGTGCGTTCTCTTGACAAAACTCCTCTGTTAGCCTTTGCTCTGCTTCATGTTATACTCCAAGGCCAAATTTGCCTGTTACTCCAGGTATCTCTTGACTTCCTACTTTTGCATTCCAGTCCCCTGTAATGAAAAGGACATCCTTTTGGGTGTTAGTTCTAGAGGGTCTTATAGGTCTTCATAGAACCATTCAACTTCAGCTTCTTCAGCATTACTGATCAGGACATAGACTTGGAGTACTGTGATATTGAACGGTTTGCCTTAGAAAAAGAGATCATTCTGTCCTTTTTGAGACTGCATCCAAATACTGCATATGGACTCTTTTGTTGACTATGATGGCTACTTTGTTTCTTCTAAGGGATTCTTTCCCCCACAGTAGTAGATACAATGGTCATCTGAGTTAAATTCACCCATTCTAGTCCATTTTAGTTCACTGCTTCCTAAAATGTTGATGTTCACTCTTGCCATCTCCTGTTTGACCACTTCCAATTTGCTTTGATTCATGGACCTAACCTATTGCATAGGTTCCTATGCAATATCGTTCTTTATAGCATCAGACTTTACTTCCATCACCAGTCACATCCACAACTGGATGTTGTTTTTGCTTTGGCTCCATCCCTTCATTCTTTCTGGAGTTGTTTCTTCACTAATCTCCAGTAACATATTGGGAAACTACTGACCTGGGTAGTTCATCTTTCAGAGTCCTACCTTTTTGTGTTTTCATACTGTTCATGGGGTTCTCAAGGCAAGAATACTGAAATGGTTTGCCATTCCCTTTTCTAGCGGACCATATTTTGTCAGAACTCTCCACCATGACCGATCCGTCTTGGGTGGCCCTACACCACATGGCTCATAGTTTCATTGAGTTACACAAGGCTGTGTTCCTTGTTCCCAGTTTACAATGCCCATGATCCCAGTTTACAGATGTGGAAATTGAAGTACAGGCAGGTAAAATGATTTTTCCCAAGTCACACAGCTAGTATAGAGTGAAGCTGGAATGCGATAGAAAGAATCTTGGAAATTTGCGTCAGGGTGAATCCCTCTAAGAGTAGGGTTTAGACAAAAGTTCAGTTGTGGTATGTGTTTCATGTGGCCATTCTACCTAATTTCCACCAATCAATGATAAGGGAGGCTCTTTGCTGGTTGCCAAGGTGGGTGAAGAGTAATAGCGGCGATGGATATGTGAAGTATCAGATAAGATCTTGTGTGAGTGAATTTATACTTGTTGAGAATGTCCTGTAGTTCTGGGTGGCTCAGCCAAAATTCTGTTACAACACTTTGCCCCATATTCTGAAACTGTCTTGTGGGATACAGTAGCTAATAGGTACATATGGCTACTTAAAATTAAAAACTTAATTTCTCTGATAGACTAGCCATGTTCTAAGGCTAGTGGCTACCATATTGGCCCGTGCAGATATAGAGCATTTCCATCATTGCAGAAAGTTCTATTGGAAATGTCATTTGACTTAAAATAACCTGTCAAAGAGGTCAACTAAACCGTATCTCTTGTCTTCTTGCTTTGTTTCATGTGTGTTACTGCTTCGGAATAGCTCCGACTCTATTAAGAATTTAATCAAAGCCATTACCCGAAAATACACCTGCGCAATTATACACAGAAACTTGCATAGGACTTCAGGTGGGATCACAGACTCTCTGTGTAATAGTTACCCATCAGTGCATAGCAAATTACCTTAAAGCTTAGTGGCTTAAAACAACATGGATTTGTTATCTCATACAGTTTTGTGGTTCAGGAATCCAGGAATGGTTTAGCTTAGTGATTCTGACCAGGACTCTGGTTAGATTGTACTGGAGTGACCAGATTTAGCAAACAAAAAAAATACAAGATGTTCAGTTAATTTGGAATTTTAGAAAAATAAATAAATGTTTAGTAGAAGAGTGTTCCATGCAATAATCAAGACGCGATTTTACTGAAAAAAGTACTCATTGCTCGCCTGAAATTCAAATTTCATCGGGCATTCTGTATTTTATCTCATAATCTAGTCAATGTGTCAACTGAGGCTTTAATCATCTGAAGGCTTTGCCCGGGGCTCATGGATTCATTTCCAAGATGGCTCTGTAATGAACCTAGCAAGTTAGCTCTGGATGTTTGCAGAAGGAATCAGTTCTTGGCCACATGGATCTCTGTTTGGGCAGCTTGAGCATCCTTACGTTGGCAGCTGGCTTCCTCCACAGTGGGTGATTCAAGAGAGGGCAGTGCCATTTATGACCTTGCCTTGAGAGTCACACACTGTCATTTCTGAACTTTTGTATTGATTGCACAGGACATTTCTATTCACCGCGGGAAGAGGGTTACAGGAACACCAGGAAACAAGAATCATTTGATGTCATCCTTGAGGCTGCCTCCATCCTCTGGAAATTATATACAGATGTCATAAAGTATAAATTTTATGAAGGTAGAATTTTTCTACTTTTTCCCTCATAGTTATAGCCTCAGTGGCTATAACAGTGCCTTATACATTTATAGGCACTCAATAAATATTTGTTCAGTGTATGAATAAATGAGACTCTGGTCTAAAATCTCTGACCTAAAAGACTCCTTTGGTTCCTAAAATGTTTTGTGGAAATGAAAAATATTTTCTCATGAACTTGAGGATGAAGGGCTTAGAATATAGATTAGAGGAATTTATAAGGAGACATGTCAATTTAGTAAATGTTGCCGTTGTTTGCGAAAAGAATCCTAGAACTTGTTGGAAAGCTGGGGATTTTTGAAGAAGGCACTAACATTCTGTTTCTAGACGGCTAATCTATAGATTCTAGACTTGAGCTGCAACACTTCCAGTCTCCAGGTAACCTTGCTTACTTCAGACTGGGCCCCACAATCTGAATTGGCAAGAGCCAGTTCCTTAATATCTTATAATTGTTTGTTCTGAATTCAGTGGTTTTTGTATGCTGACAGATTCCTAGTTTTTCTCAAGTCTGGAGTCAAGAGGAGATTCTGTCAGCAACCAAGGACCTCTCTGTCAGTCCCGAACAGATTTTTTTCTCCAACTGCATGGCTTGTCCCTATGCTTGTGCTACTAAATATAAAAGGTATATAGTTATGATACCCCCTAGATTTTCTCTAATTGTTTAATGTACACTGTTAAATACATTGCACCTTTAAAGCTGTCTATCAGTTTATCTTTATTTCAGAAATCTGAACAAAGGGCCAGATCATACTTGAGCTCAGTGTTTGAAATTTAAATGCCCACAAGACAAAAATAATAGCAAAAATAAGGCTGCTAATGAATGACTGTGATAGTGGTCATGCTAAATGAGTCCTGGACTCTGTGTTAGAAGTTTCTTTGTCTGAACATAACTTCCTGTCTATAGCTTTTCAGATGTGCATCGTGAAAAAGAGTGAAGAGTTATGATTCAGATGCCATGAATCAGGTTAACACATATGCACCTGCACACACACAATTCAAAGAGAGGAATGCTCTAGGATAAAAATGGAAAGGAGACAGTGAGATTTAATACAATGTCAGGAAGGGTCTTTTGTAGAAAATTCCTTGGGGCACAATCTCAACACATAAATTACAAAGTAAGAACAGACAGGTTAAAGTTTGTCATAAGACTGTTTTTTAGAAAGAGAAGAGCCTGAGCAGCAAGTCAAAACTGGCAAAGACATGAAAAGGGGCTATGTGTGGAAAGTAGCAGCGTCCTCTTCTCAGAGGCAGCAGAATTGTTTGATGTTCTTTCATTTTTTTGGTATCTGCTGGGATGTAAGCTTCCATTGAAGGTCATCCTGTGCAAAGGCCATGTGGCTGTCGCCATTCACATCACAGGTTATTCCTCATGTGAACTGGTGAGTGTGGTTTTGCTAACAGAAGCTACCAGGGAGTCTGGAGGGTAAGGGATATACCACTACCTCAAGATCCCCACCCTGGGTGCCACCTCTTTCCTCAAGATTTTACAAGTTTGTGAGTTGTGAGGATGAAGACAGGAGTCAGTTATAAAAAAAGCCTAGCAGTTTATTTCCTGATGGTTTACAGATGGACACTTATCTCTTTACACCTTCTCAGGAGGGTCTGCGTGGCAGCTTCAGCTGCTCTCTGGACACTGATACAAGGGTCCTGTCGAAGCGCTTGGAGCCCTGAAATGGGAAGAAGAGCAACGTCCACTGAGGGAAGAGAGCCAAAGCCCAGACTTTGCGGTGCAGGAAAGCCTCCATTAAGGATCAGAGCTACACGGGGCTCAGGTCCCTGGGCTCACATTTTGCCCTAATGGTTAGGATTTGGATCCACAAATTTAGAAACTATTTTTACATTGAAATAAGGGAAGAGAAGATGCTGACCTTGGGACCAGTAGGTTTATAAACAATCGAAAGATTGAAGTCTGTTGGGAATGGTGCCTACGATGGGATGGAGCTGGGGGTCACCTTACACTCGGGAAAGTCCAGTGTATGGGGAGCATCAGAGACCACCGATGATGGGGTGCACTATGACCTGACAGCTGATGTGGCACTTGGAGTGGCTTTAGTTTCTCTTTCTCTAAGGATATAACAGGGCTCTGGACAGAAACTAGGGTTGGTACTCACGAGTGGTCAGTTGTTCCCTGTCTACTAGCTCCACATATTGGTAGGTCAAATTGAGAACAATGGCATCTAAAATCAACAGGAAGAAAAGTTACTATTTGCTATAGAGGAATTGGCCACAAAAGTCAGGGCAGTCTCTGCACCTGGTCAGAAGTTAAGTGGTCTGAATAGTGAATGAACAAGCTAGGCTCCTCTTGCACCTCCAGGATGATGTGAGGGTGATGTGTATGGAGTCTTGAGTGCTGTGACTGGAAGCAGTTGCTTGCCCACCACTTACATGTTACTGGGAAAACTCACTATGTCCTCCAGGGGGCAGTGTGAATTGTTTGAACATGTATGGTCCCTGTCTTCCAAAAATTTACAACGTAGTTAGGGAGCTATGGTTTTTCCAGTAGTCATGTACGGATGTGAGAGTTGGACCATAAAGAAAGCTGAGCACTGAAGAACTGATGCTGTTGAAATGTGGAGCTGAAGAAGACTCTTGAGAGTCTCTTGGATGGCAAGGAGATCAAACCAGTCAATCCTAAAGGAAAACAACTTTGAATATTCATTGCAAGGACTGACGCTGAAGCTGAAGCTCCAATACTTTGGCCACCTGACGCGAACAGCTGACTCAGTGGAAAAGACCCTGATGCTGGGAAAGACTGAGGGCAGGAGGAGAAGGGGGTGACAGAGGATGAGATGGTTGGACAGCATCACCAACTCAATGCACATGAGTTTGAGCAAACTCCAGGAGATAGTGAAGGACAGGGAAGTCTGTCATGCTGCAGTTCATGGGCTCACAAAGAGTTGGACACATTTTAGTGACTGAACAACAACAAAAAGGGGGATCCTCTATAGGATCCAATAAGGGATTCTTAGGATCCTGGCTTTCCTGGTGGCTCAGACAGTAAAGAGTCTGCCTGCAGTGTGGGAGACGCAGGTTCGATTCCTGGGTTGGGAATATCCCCTGGAGAAGGAAATGGCAACCCACTCCAGCATTCTTGCCTGGAAAATCCCATGGTTGGAGGAGCCCAGCAGGCTACAGTCCACAGAGTCGCAAAGAATCAGACACGACTGAGCGACTTCACTTTCTTTCTTAAAGGTGGCAACCCAGTGGGCCTATTCATTGTGGACCTGATTAGATGAAATGAGTTTCATAATAAGACTTAATTTTCAGTGATTCACTTACTTTCCTCTTTAATTTTATAGACCAAACAAAGAGGCAACACAGTGAAATTAAATGAATTGTCCAGAATCACCTAGGAGAGCCAAGGTCCGCTGGCCCCCATGCACCCATACACTTTTCTCTAGTTATCATGTTGAGCTGAGTTTAGAAGGTTGACTATGGTTTATGTTAATGGGTGATACAAAGGAAAACAATTTGCCAGGGGCTGCAGGCTTGGATCAAAGACCTGGGGAAAAGAGGGAACAGTGACCTGGAACCAGAAGAAGCAGGAAGGACCCAAATAGGGAGAATAGTCTGATGGAAAGAGAATGAATGTTGGGAATTCAGAAGCTGCTACTGTAAGTTTGCAAAGAGAACAGGTTCTTTTGAGGGAAGATGTTGTTATATATAAAATGAATTTTCTGGCTTATTATTTTTTTTTCTTTTGGTCATACCAGTCATACTGGTGGCACTTGTGGTAAAGAACCCACCTGCCAATGCAGGAGACATAAGAGACATGAGTTTGATCCCTGGGTTGGGAAGATCCCTGGAGGAGGCCGTGGCAACCCACTCCAGTATTCTTGCCTGGAGAAGCCTACAGGCAGAGGAGCCTGGCAGGCTACAGACCATGGTGTTGCAAAGAGTCAGATATGACCGAAGCCACAGCACACAATCATACCAGCATTCATGCTGGGGTAGTTTCAGGCAAAGCAAAACAGGATGGTGAGGAGCAGATCTGTGAGTGGAGAGAGTGGATGTGGCCTCACCTGTGAGTTTGATGGCTGCACTCCTGATGGTCTCCCAGCTGCTGCTGAAGAACGTGAATGAGTGTGTGTGGAGGATCCATAGGATTTCTTGGTTTCTCTTCGACTAGAAGAGACATGTGTTACAAAAAAGGCAGCTGAAAGTGGGAGGGATGGGTGGACAAGGGAAGGACTGGGGGTTTGGGATTAGCAGACGCAAATTAGTATATAGAGAATGGATAAACCACAAGGTCCTACTGTATAGCACAGGGAACTATATTCAACATCCTGTGACAAACCAGAATGAAAAAGAACATGAAAAAGAATATGTATGTATAACTGAGTTATTTGGCTGTTGAGTGGAAATTAACACAACCCTGTAAATCAACTATACTTCAATAAATTAAAAAAAAGAAGCAACTAAGAAGTGACCCTTTAAGAAATTCATAGGCCCCAAGAACAGACATCAAAAGACCAGTGAGCATGCATACAGCCGCTCATTGTTCTATTGGAAGATGTCTTACGGCTATTTCATTCTAAATTTAATCAGGGTGGTGCTGGAGCTTATAGGACTAATCAACAGATGTTTCAGGAATCAAGAGCAGATGCCAGCTGGAACTTGGGGACAGAGTAGAGGGTGATGTGGCAGGATATCCAGTATCACTGTTCTTCCCAGATGGTTCTGGCTCTAGCTGGGATTCTTTGCTATGTGCTTTGTCTTCTGGGATTTGCCTGGACTTTTGGCCTGAATTTTGAAAGCAGCACCTATCACACACTCACCAGCTTCACGCAGAACTGCCTGTAGAAATCCCTGGCCCTTGGTAGATCCTGACCATCCAGGAGATGGTCTAATACCCCATAGAGTTCCTGGAGGCCCAGAAAAGGAATGCAGATGATCAGGACATCACGGCAAGCCTGAAAAGAGTTTTCTGCGTCACAGTGCATAATGCTAGTTCCGCTTCCAGAAGTGATGCAAGGGCTGGACAGTCAGTGCTACCACCTTCCCAGTTTCAAAGATGGAAGTGCAAACTCAGGAAGTGATGGCCCAAAAGAACCCAGGATGGGATAACTGGTTTTCAGGTTCATTTGAGACTGGTGTCTTCAGATATGGCTGCTGGTCCAGCCAGACCAGGCTTCCTGGCACCTCTTGGCTACGGGCAGAGGAAGAGGTGCAGCTGTCTGTGCCAGGGCCACTTACAGTTCCAATCTTGGGATTGGGGTCCCAGAGGTGGAGAAGGAATGAAATCATGCTCTTTTTTATTTCTTCAGCAAAAAAAATCTTCCACCTTCTTCCTGTTAGGGATGCCAGATTCTCAAATAAGAGGATGGCAGTCAGCCTCACATCATCCTGCTCCTGTGATGACAGATGCATGTCGTTGGTGAGTCCCCCAAACGGCCATTCCCAGCTGGAATCCCCCAGCCCACTCTGCCCCTTCCCATTCAGTAAAGGAGGCTGGAGCCCAGGCACTGGAGCTCGCTTGTCACAGCCTCTGTGTGTTCCAAGAATGCCCTTCCTGTCCCAGTATCTCTCCACCCACATGACACTAGTTTACAGCTGGAGACTTGGTTTTTGACTTTGAGGAACTAAGGAGGAAATGTGACCACAGGAATAATAAACAGAGAGTGCTGGTGGCAGAAGGCCTGGGAGGGTTCTTGTTTATTCTGTATTTATTAGTCTGATTGCATCATTAGCCTGGAGTTATGAGGCCTCTGATCTAAACTGCAGAATGTCTAGGATGCTTTTCCAAGATCCCATACACTTTCCAAAGGGATTACAGGAAGCTCAGAAATTTGGGTTTTGGGTCTCAAAGAGAGAGAGAGGATAAACAAAAAGTGCTTAGCCCCACTACTGTATATATGAAGTTATGGAGCTCCCTTGCTTACTGTCCAGGAGGGTTGGCAATGCTTTATAAAAGGCAAAAGATTTATGTGACCTCAACAGGTGGTGGAGAAAGATGGCCTTCTATTATCTCTGACACTTTGTTGATATGGTTTAGAGTTCTAACAAACTCTGATGAATTTTCTGGAGCTTTTATTTTTCTTTCTTTTTCTTGAGGTAGTTGGGTATCTAGAAAACTAGTCTAAAATACCTATAGGAAGACAGAGGGATGAGGGGAAAGGTCATTCCAGGTAACAGAATATTATTTAGATTAGCAACAAACAAGGACCAATAAAAAAGCATTCCCATGGACATGAGGGGAAGAAGACAAAAGAGTTAACTTTGATGGCAAAATACAATGTGTGTGAGAAGTGGGCATATAAACAGCAACGTTATGAAAAAGGACGCTAATAAAGATCTACCATAAAAAACCAAAGATGGCTTGTTGGGAAAAGGCTAGAAAAGTTAAATACATGAGATATGACCTTGTAGAATGGGAATGGAAGGTAGACATATTCTTTAAATGTACTAGAAGTAAGGTCAAGATATATTTTTAAAAGATTTCCTTTTAGAAAGAGAAGCAACCCAATGACAAAGTATCCAAAAGCTAGAGAGTTACTTACTTAAAAAAAAAAGAAACCATTTGAATTTTCTATAATCAAAGACCTAAAGATAGGTCAAGGAGGAATTAACCAGTTGGGATGATGAGAAAGCAGAAAAGAGAAGGGTAGAAGTGTCTTGGGTGCTGGGAGAAGTATTAAACTTTAATTTCCCGTTATAGAGAGTGATGTGAGTGCTTGGGTGCTGGTGTGGGAAATAGCAGTGAGCAGGGCCTGGAGCATGGGACAGCAGCTGTATTTTCTGTTTTACCATTTTTTCAAAGTGTCACCATATTTTTGGATTTTCAAGAAAATATTTGAATAGTGAAGAAAAGAAAGAGAGAATTTGGAGATTACAGAATTGTATGTTTTACCTATAGAAAAATATAGGTGCAAAGTATCATAATTTATTTGCAGAAAGAGAGCATTGCTTGCACGTAGTTGCTTTAGTTGTGTCCAGCTCTTTACCATCTTATGGACAGTGGCCCACCAGGCTTTTCTGTCTATGGGATTCTCCAGTCAGCAATACTGGGGTGGGTTGCCATGCCCTCCTCCAGGGGATTTTCCCAGCCCAGGGATCGAACTTGCATCTCTTAAGTCTACTGCATTGGCAGGCGGATTCTTTACCACTAGCACCACCTGGGAAGCCCCCAAAAGAGCATTACAGGACTGTAAAGAACATGTTGTTATTAAGACTCAAATTTTGTCAAATTTTATGCAAATTTGATGAGGTTGATACCTACTAGAAATGAAAAAGTTCTAACAACCAGAAAGACTTTAGTATTTTTTCTTTTGCAGTAAAACTGAGAAACATTCTTTTGACCATAAAACTTGTAGACAGACTTGTGATCATTGAAGGCTCAGATCCAAGAGTGTTACTATCATTGAATCAACTATGGTCCAGGAAGCCTAACAGGTAGGGCTCTCTGGAGCTGACTTCAGCTCTTTGTTGTTAAAGATTGTTTCAATTATCTGTGTATTGAAGAAAAGAACATCTTTGTTATTTTACAGAAGATAGTGAATTGAGTGAAAGCCCATAAAGTATTTTTGAATACAAAATGAGAATGAAAAGTAACACTAATACATTGGAGAAAGTAACACTAATACCAGCAGAAAGCTGCTTTCAAAGGTTAGGTTTAGACTCACACAAAAGAAACTGAAACACACAAAACTGGTGGTCTATGGACTGAGGGCATGTATTACAAACTGAAATCTGGAGGTCGGGGGTGGTTAATAACTTTCTGAAGAGTCAGGAAGAAAGGGTAAGATTAAAAAAAAACTGGAGTGAATAAATAGGAAAAAATTGGACTTGAGAGGTGATTTTTCTTCAGATTCTATTCAATACTTCTCAGGCCTCATTTAGAGATACAACACAGTCACTGGCTTGTAAAATATTAAGGAGCTGAAAAATTAGGTTTATGGTGAATAATGAAGGAAATAAAGACTTTTCATTCTGGAGACTATCAGTGAACAGGTAATTTAATAAAGCCTGAATGTTTAAGAAGGATGCACTTGAAGAGGCAGCCAACAGTTTCCATCTCCTCCAATCACACAATGGGAGCAGACAGGTTTAGATGATAAAAAATAGGTTTATGTTAGATGTGAAATAGATTTCTGTATTAATGGCAGTGAATAAACCAAGAAGAAATAACAAAATCTAGTTTCCCAGAAGGTATAAAGAAAAATGACCTTCCTTTGCCTAGAATCATTGACTAACCTTTTCTGAAATGAGGGCTGTAAACCAGATCAGGGGTTGACAAAAATTTTCTGTAAAAGACCAAACGCTGAATAATTTAGACTTTGCAGGCCACATGATTTCTGTAACAACTAATCAGCTCTGCAGATGAAGTGTGAAGGCTGCCATAGATATGTAACCAATGAGCATGGCTGTGTTCCAATAACACTACCTTTGCAAAAAGATGTTCTGGGTCGAATTTGGCCCATGAGCCGTGGGGCAGTTTAATGACTCCTGGATGAAATGAACTAAGTAAGTATTTTAAGTTTTTGAAATCTTGCACGTGAAAAAGATAGTGTTGGAGGCATCAACGTTTAGCCCTGTAATGAGTACTGTAATCATCTGTGTTTCCCCAACAGCAAACATCGAGGTAAGGATTTAAGTGTAAGGGATTTACATGGGAGGTGAGCCCAGGAAGCAAGATGGATAAGAGAGGAAGGCTATGAAAGGGAATACAAGTGGGTATGGCAGATGGACACCAAACTGGTCTGCTGCAAGCACTGCCTGAACCTCTTTCTGTTCACTCACTTCTTCTGGGGAGGGGAGATTCCTGAACAGGTTCACTTACATCTTCAAAGAAGGTTCTTGTTTGCAGCACTATTTCTTTGAAGTAGAAGCTCACATCTCTGTCTGTGAGCAGATCCAGGATCTTTTTTAGAGCCTTCAAGCTTTCACAGACGACCTCAGTGCGGGCCAGGTGATAGAGGCCTCTGATGACAGATTCTAACATTATCTGCTTGTGCTTCTTCACCTATTTTGAAATAAGGTTTCTTAATCTCGAAAACTGTTCTATGTGTATCTGGAATAGGGTAGGAGACCCTGGACAAGGGGACTGACATTCTGTTAGGGTCATAGATCCTTCAACACAAGAGCCACTACTTCAGCAACTTATTTGGATTTTCACTTAATTTTTGAAATTAACACACATGGTTACCCCATGTGTAACCATGGGGTGTGGGTTACTAAATAATTATTTTAAAGCTCTACTTGTGTCCATGCATGCTCAGTTGGGTCCAGTTCCTTGCAACCCCATGGACTGTAGCCCACCAGGCTCTTCTCCATGGGATTTTCCAGGCAAGACTAATGGGGTGGGTTGCCATTTCCTTCTCCAAGGGATCTTCCCAACCCAGGGATGGAACCTGTCTCCTGTGTCTCTTGCATTGGCAGATGGATTCTTTTTTTTTTTTTTTTTTTTTCTTTTAACCACTGAGCCTCTTGGGAAGCCTCTAACTCTACTTAGATGAACTACTTTTTGTCCTTCCCTCAACCCCTTTACCTTGTGAGGGGCTCCAGAAGCCGTATTACCAAGACCCCGGATGGCCATTTGCCTCAGGATGGGGTTGGAATCCCAAGCACTCTGATCCATCAGGACAAGCACATCCCGTAGATTCCCGTGCTTCCAAAGGATTGGCTCCTTCATGAGCTGAAAATGACACACTTATCCCATTTAGTTGAGGGAGGGGCCTCCCTTCAGGAGAGTTCTGAAGGCATCACAGCTATGATGAAAGGGCAGGGCCCCAGCTGCTTGTGGAGCAGAGGAAGAAACCTTGGGTGAATATGCAAATCTGGCAGGAACTAAGCTCTAGCAGTAAGCAACCCATAAGTCAAGGTTATGAGCTGATGAGAACCAAAACACCTAGTTAAGAATATATGTGCTTAGGTGCTCAGTTGTGTCTGACTCTTTGCGACCTCATGGAATAAAACCTGCCAGGCTCCTCTGTCCATGGAGATTCTCTGGGCAAGAATACTAGAGTGGGTTGCCATGCCCTCCATGCCCTCCTCCAGGGGACCTTCCTAATCCACGAATCGAACTGGGGTCTCCTGCATTGCAGGCAGATTCTCTACCAGCTGAGCTACCAGGGAAGCCCAGTTAAGAAGATAATTCTGATCTAAATGGGAAAATGGAGCATAGAAAGTGGGAGTAACTGATGATGTGATTTCTCTGGACTAGCTGGGCCAGTTTTTATCCCAGGGTGTGGAAGGACTGTCGTATTGATGTATTTGTTGGTTATATTTTGTTTTGTCTTTTGCAGGTTAATTCTCTATCCTTCTCTGCTTTGGAAATTGATGTCTACAGACCAGAGGGCAGGAAGAGGATGAGGCTGGGCTCTTTTCCTCTCTCTCTCTGCTCAGGTACTGTATTTCTGGCAGGCGCTGGGCCTCTCCACTCCCAAAGCTCCCAGTGAAGGTCCCTCTTCCACGGCTCTGGCTCCCACTGAACTCCTGAGAGAGACCACATGGGACCCAACGAGCCTGCTGGGATGGCTTGCCTCAGAGAAGAAAGCTGTGCCCGTTATCCGGTAGTTCTCTGAGGAGGAGGTCAGGGATGGGAGGAGTTGTTCTGTGATGTCCAGTATGATTCCATGTTGCCACACGGCCATGCTCCTAGAAAACCAAGGCTCTCATTGTAGCGGAGACTTTTTTCTTTCTAAACAATGGAAGACACTTTAGTCTATTTCTCTATCAGGAAAATCAAAAATTTTAAAAGGGATGTTAACAAGGAAAGAGCACCAAGCCTTAAACTTTATAGCACCCTATCTAATTGCCTGACTAGAGTGTTCAGTTCAGTCACTCAGGCGTGTCCGACTCTTTGCGACCCCATGGACTGCAGCCCGCCAGGCCTTCTTCTCCATCACCAACTCCCGGAGTTTACTCAAACTCTATAGTGTAGTTCGCCTAAAACTGTTCATTTTTAGAGGAATTGCTGAGTTTGGAGCTGATCCTACCATGTCTTCCCAACCGCCTTTGCTCTTTCCTCTGTTTTTTTTTTTTTCTCCTTGACTCTAAGTCCTTGGTGACTCAGTGGCTTTCAGTGAAGTTGCCTGCACTGCATTTTCACTTTTTCAGTTTTTCCGTTGGTATCTAGTTTTGGAGTATCTGAACATTACCTGGCCAGTGCACAGACTCCTATGTGGTGGGTACTGGGGCTGCTGAGGAGGGTCCACACGTTGTCTCCCTCGTCAGATTCTTTGGTTAGCCCTTCTCTCATAGCCTGGGCTTGCACACACTTCAGAGTTGTAGTTGAGAGCCTGAAAGAGACAGTTGGCATCACAAAAGTAAGTCAACACCATGCAGGAAACTGTGAATCCCCCAAGTCCATAGTCCATAATAAATACCATCAAGCTGTCTGTATTCTGTGTTCTCACATATTATATCTTGGTGTTCTATATTGACATGTATGAATCTGGTTACTTATAACCACTATATGCTACAGAATAAATATAGCACATTTTGTTTGCTTTAAAAAATGTTTTTTAAAAAATGCTTTTAAAAAATGTTCCCCACAATGCTCCCTTACTTCTGGATGAATGGAGGCTTTGTAAGGGAAACACAGGCAGCCTTGATCTCACACTTTGGTGTTGGGGCCAAAGGGGATATTGACATGTCCTGAACTCAGTCAATAATCCCACAAAATCTTCATCTCTCCTGAGAAAATCAAGCCCTGTGGATATAAAGTGTGAAATACTGTGTTTTAGTGGCTCAAACACAGCACCTTGGAAACCAGGATGCATCTCTCAGTGGACAGTGCATTTCAATTGTTGGCCAAACAGTAGTTGTGATGCAGTCTCTATTGACTGTGTATGCAATTCATGTACACAAACATATTCAGGTACAGCTCTTTGAGCTGTCCCTGAGAAGGACCTGGCCACCCACTCCAGTATCCTTGCCAGGAGGATCCCATGGACAGAGGAGCCTGGCAGGCTACAGTCCATAGGATTGCAAAGAGAGGGACGTGACTGATGTGACTTAGCATGCACACATGCATGCTTAGAGCTGTAGGTATTTTAGTAAAGTTTCATGTATGTATGTACATGTGCTGAGCCTAACTGCTTCCCTGGTGGTTCAGATGGTAAAGAATCTTCCTGCAATGCAGGAGACCCACGTTCAGTCCCTGAGTCATCAAGATCCCCTAGAGAAGGGAATGGCAACCTACTGTAGTATTCTTGCCTGGAGAACTCCATGGACAGAGGAACCTGGTGGGCTACACAGTCCATGGAGTCACAAAGAGTCAGATGGGACTGTATGACTGACTGCATGGGCCTGCACAGGCAAGCAAGTGGACCCAATCCCTTGCCCGCCCCCCTACTCCACCCCACATGCACACTCATTGAGTCTATTTGCTCTTTAAAATGCCTTTGAATAGGTTGATTTGACTTTGGAGTAAAAAGTTAGGCAAGAGAACAGGGAAGCAAAGCAATGTGTTACAGGATAAAAATCTATACTTAATAATCCTCAAAGAGCTCTATGGAACAATATAAAATATGAAATTAATAGTTTAAGAAAGCACTAATTTATGACTTAATTGGGACTTATAAAAAACTTTTTCAATGGTTCATGAAATAATATTGCTTCTTTCAATTGGTGAAGTCTTAGATTTGAGGAAATAAGATATTTATTTTTATTTTTCTTCTGTCCTTGTATGGTGTATATGTGTATACTCGTGTTGGACTCTTTGTGATCCCATGGACTGGGGTCCCCTAGGACCCTCAGTCCATAGAATTTTCCAAGCAAGAATACTGGAGTGGTTTCCATTTCCTTCTCCAGGGGATCTTCCCAACCTAGGGATTGAACTTGCATCTCTTGCATTGGCAGTCTCCATCATTGGGGAGACAGATTCTTTACCACTAGTGCCACCTGCCTTGAATGTTACAGAATTCCAACTTTTCTTGAACGGTTTCAGGGAAAGAAGACAAAGGAAGTGGATGGGCCACTCTAAAGAAGAGGATGTTGCTGCTTGTAAGATTGTTCTGGACGACAGCGCCTGGGTACCAGTTCCGGGAAGAAGGGCAATGAGGCTCAGGGATGGAGGGATCTTGTTTCTAAATGGGTAGTTGAGGCCACGCCAGGCCCTTTTCTGGAGTCTTGGGTCAGGATGTCTCCAGAAGGCCCTCCTGCCTGGCCGTTTACCTGCAGGGGTCAGCTATCTGCTGCCGCTCCCCTGTGGCATCACCCGACGCCGGCGGCTGATGGCGGAGGTGGGCATCTTCTGTCCGAGCGTGCAGGTGACCAGCTTCAGGAGAAGCACAAACAGCTCTGGGTACAGGCTCGCGACAGGGGTGCCCAGAGACACCACTTCATACACGGCACAGGCCACCTGCAGGGAGGAAGGGTCTCGTGTCGGGTGGGACTGACCTTCCAGGCGGTTTTCCTTCCACAGGATTGCTTCCCAGGTGGACCATATTTGTGGCAAAAACACACAGAAAGGGGAGAAAACGGTGGGCTTATTTTTCTGGGAACTTGTCAACTCAGGCTGTGTTTTTGTCTCAGGGCTCCCATGTGGGGTGACTCCAAAGTCTAGCTGGCACCATCAGGTTAGGCTTAGGGTCTTTTGACAACAATTAGATGTCTTGAAGGATAATTTGGAAACACAGAGGCACAGATTTTCCTTGGGCTTGTGAGAAATTGGCTTCTAAACATGATCAGCCACAAAGTCATTGCCATATCACCGCCATGATTGTCCAGTATAAACTGGAGTCGATTTAAAACCAGAGTATGAGAGGGGAAGAAGTGTGATTAATGCTGCTAGGCAAGGCTATGGTTTTCCTGTGGTCATGTATGGATGTGAGAGTTGGACTGTGAAGAAGGCTGAGCGCCGAAGAATTGATGCTTTTGAACTGTGGTGTTGGAGAAGACTCTTGAGAGTCCCTTGGACTGCAAGGAGATCCAACCAGTCCATTCTGGAAGGAGATCAGCCCTGGGATTTCTTTGGAAGGAATGATGCTAAAGCTGAAGCTCCAGTACTTTGGCCACCTCATGTGAAGAGTTGACTCACTGGAAAAGACTTTGATGCTGGGAGGGATTGGGGGCAGGAGGAGAAGGGAACGACAGAGGATGTGATGGCTGGATGGTATCATGGACTCGATGGGCGTGAGTCTGAGTGAACTCCGGGAGTTGGTGATGGACAGGGAGGCCTGGCGTGCTGCAATTCATGGGGTCGCAAAGAGTCGGACACGACTGAGCGACTGAACTGCACTGAACAGAACCCAGTGCCAGGTGGGAACAAGCTCAGATGTGTGATGGGTTGTCCAACTCACAGATATTGCCTCTATCCTGGCTAGGTCATCTTCTAACTCATTCTCCAGTTTGTCGACTAAGGCTCGCAAGAGTTTGCCATGGGAGGCTGGGTTCTCAGCCAGAGATTTCCACAGTGTCTTTGTGTCCCTAGGCAAGGAAGGCAGGAAGCTGATGAGGCTCAACTCCTTGGGAGATTCGCTTTCCACTGGATCCACTCTAAAACCACATTATGACTAATCACAATTGCAGGGACGGATGGACATGCCAACGTGCCTGGGGATAATAAGGATGCTTTATTTAACAATCTAGCATTTGGACCTTGGGTTGCTGAGGTTTGTTAACATCCATCAAGACAGAAACCTCTCATATAGATGCATTCTCAGCAACCAGAAAGGGGAGAAATAATCACTTTCTAAAACTCACTTACTCCTATTTTAAATATATATATACATACAAATATATACATATACACATATTAAAATTCTCATCTTCCAATGAGGACATATATTTGAAAAATACTTGGAAAACCATTACCTGTGATTCAAGCACTGTTTCTGAAATTAGTCAGGTGAGATGTTTTCAATATTTGTTTGCTATCTTTCTCTCAAACCAGAGATTTTTTTCCAATGCCTTACAGAGGGGTCTTCCCTGGGAAAAGGGACCACTTTAGTTTGAATCTACCTGTCAAAGGGCAGAGGCTTCTGTAAAAGGTTGGCAACAACTGCGTCCATGTGAAAGCTGGCTATCTGAGAGATGGCTTCTAGCATAAAGTGAAAACTTTCTTCCTTTTGTCTGAGGACCGGCATGTGATGGTAAATTATACCCAAGATCTCCAACAGCTAAAAAGAAAAGCCAGTTCAATCACTGAATGACCATTTTTCCTTGACATGGTTGACTTAGGTCATGAACAGTCCGCAACTTGTGGGTGGTGATTGATGAAATAGAAATAATGTTAAGGAAGTGATTGATTCTACACATGGCCTATCTCTTGCTCAGGATAATTATTGATAAATTAGGCATTTATTCTTAAATCAGTTTAGCAAACATTTAGTAAAAGGCAGCATTATGCCAAGTGCTGAGTTAGGCATTGTGGGGATTTTACCAGGGTTGCATAAGATGTAGCCCTTTCTCAAAAGGAATGAGTCATCTCATAAAGGGCTTTAGCTCTACACTCAAAGGCTTGTGCACAAAACTGTATATGGCAAATGGTGTACAAGAGATTCACGGGACTGATAGGGGAATCCAGAAGTAACTGAGGTCACTGTGGAGGGACGTCTGGTCTGGGTCTCAAAGGATACATACCAATTCCAAAAGGCAAGGTGGAGATGGCGAGGAAAGGAATCCACATCAGAAGGAACAAGACAGGTACAAATGCAAATAGAACACAGAGGGTTCAGACAGCAGTGAAACTAGTCTATCCTCCACTGTTGGATACATGTCATTATACATCTGTCAACACCAAAACTAAAAGCTCTAATGTGAACTGTGGACTTTGGGTGATTATAGGATGGGTCAATGTAGGTTCATCGATTGTAGCAAACATAACCTGAGATGTGGGATGTTGGAAGTGTGGAGATAGGAAGTGTACTGAAACTTCATAACTTCTCAGTTTTGCTGTGAACGTAATGGCTTTAAAAGTACTGCTATTGCTATTGCTAAGTCACTTTAGTTGTGTCCGACTCTATGCGACCTCACAGATGGCAGCCCACCAGGCTCCCCTGTCCCTGGGATTCTCCAGGCAAGAACACTGGAGTGGGTTGCATTTTCTTCTCTAATGCATGAAAATGAAAGGTGAAAGTGAGGTCGTTCAGTCTTGTCCAACTCTAAGCGACCTCATGCACTGCATGAGGCGGCTCCTCCGTCCATGGGATTTTCCAGGCAAGAGTACTGGAGTGGGGGTGCCATTGCCTTCTAAAATCTATATAAAAACTACAAGAAAGCCTGGTAGAAGCAGATGTAGAAAGCTTATGGAATAAGAGAATGGTTCAGTTTGGAGCACAGAAAGAATGAAGGTGAGAAAAAAAGAGGAGGATAACTTGATAGAAAAGACAAAGCCAAATCCGAAAGGGCATTGAGGGCCACCTTTCTGAGTTTGGGTATTTGTCTGTGTGCTGCAGGGAATTATATCATGCATTTGGATTTTTGACATGGATTAGGACATGTCTCTATGCTAAAACAACTTTGCATCCAGTAGATATTTCTCTTGCTTACTTTGGATAAACATTTTTAGGTTAAATATAACATTTTTCATGGAATTATAATTCCTTATCATAAATATCCTGCAAGCCTGATTATCACACAGTCCCATACTAGTGATTCTTGGAAAACATTTAGGTCCCTAGCCTTCACCTAGCCTATGAACAGCTTCCCCTTTTATGATTAACACACAGACACATGGATATTCTAAATTTATTAACCTTTCATTCTCCCATGACTGTCCTAGGGCCTGCCACAGAGTATATACTCAATAAATGTTTTTGAAAACAAACAAATGGTTGGACGGTAGTTAGAACAGAGGCCATTTGTAAAAGTCATGCTTTGGAGAATTCTTTAATTTAGCATGATTAACTCCGGGCTCTGGGGACCATGACTCCCTCCTCCTGTTACCCTTGGGAAGGAAGCCTTTCTGAGTTAAAAATCCTTTCCTCACCACTGATCTCTGAATTGCTAATATTTTGATCCTGACTGAGAAAAGACCGCATATCCATTTGGAGCTCCTGACCAGACTTCCTGAATTTAAATCCAATTCTCTCTGCTTAATTCTCTAGTTGGGAGGAAGGATTGGGACTTTTCTTTCAGTCAGTTCCTCAAGGATAGCCTTCTTTATTAGAAAATACCTAAAGGGTGTTAAAGAGCAGCTCGCAGGGTGGCAGTGGAGTTAGAAAACCCGCCTGGCCCTCAGTGGCCATCTCAAAGGTTCATAACCACTCTTATGCTTGCAGATCTTAGAACCCAGTTTTTCACACACCACATGCTTCTGGTTCAGATATTCTTCCTCTGGCCAGAGAATGGCAGCTTGGAAAGTGCTCATCATCACAGATTAGGGAGGCAATTAAGCCAGGCTGAGATGGGTCCTCCGCCTGAGCCTGGTTGCTCATACACAACTTGGGTCTCTGTTGAGGCCTTCTGAGGCTGTGTATGCTCTTGCCTGTGACTCATCAGAGGACCAGCTGAGGACTGATGACCTGTGTCTGGTACTGGCATTTCAGAAGTGCTAGGATCGTGCTCAGTGGTCAGACTGGCTGGCTGTCAGTTCACCTGGTCTTCCAGAGTAGCTCCCTGCTCCTTGAGGGCGGCGATCATCCAGACGCCACAGGCCTTTGTACACGGGGGGTTGAGGCTCTCCAGACCATCCAGGGTTTCCTCCAGGAACATGAGCATTTCTTCACTGGGGATGAGTTTACTGACAATCTGAGAACGGACCCAGAAAGGCTCATGTCACCAACCCCTCACTTCATATCTGGACCCAGAAAGACTCACATAACCAAGCCCCTCACTTCATATCTGGACACCCAAAACATGCTGTCCTTTGTTTTAGGATATTAGAAACCACTGGGCTTTCCAAAGAGTTAGCGTATGATCGAGGCCATAGAAACTAGAGAAAATACTAAAATAGGACATAGACACGGCATTTCAGTCTAAGTAAAACTTTCCTTGAAGTTGCTTTCTAAAAATAATTTCATATTTATTAAATTCTAGGTCTGCCAAGGCAATTTCCTCTCCAAACCTGAATGCAATATGCCCCATAAAGGAAAAATAATGCCTAAATGGCAATTTAAATGTTGTCAAGTACTTTCATATACATTTCATCTATCATAGAAATGTCTTGTGTCTGCCAAAGAGTAGCTGGGAGCTAGGCTTGAGGATTCAGGAAATCTATCACCGTGTATTAAGTGCCTGGCTAAATAGCCTGTGCCTCACAGTATCCAAATGGAGGGGTGAATTAACAATGAACCTTGTCTTTTGCTTTTGTGTGTTTCAATATTGAGTAGTCAATAAAAGGTCAAGAAAAATAAGACTTTAGTAATTTTGGTCTCTAGACAAATAATTATATAGAAAGTTTGATTGTATAGGTCTCTGTGTATGTACGAATGAAAAGGCAGGCAGGGGAGGTGAAAAGTTAGCAGTCTGAATGAATTCCAGAAGCATTATCTGGGGTTTTAACCAAACAAGAAGGTCATGGTTATGAGTTTATGGGTATGAAAACATTCCTATTCACAACTGAATTCCCTCTGTATTAAATGGCCCAGTGATGTGTGGTAGAACAATCTTTGAGAGGACATGAATTCCTTTTCATGAGTAGCTGCCTGTCCTAGCTGGATTCTGAGTTACCATGGCTCCAAGATCATAGGCCTAGACTCATGTGTCTGTTTTATGGAGCTTTCCTGGGTTCAAGCTCGACAGTTATGTGTTTTTTTTCTTTCTCATATTGGGATGATATTGGCTTAGGAATAAAGGAAGGAAGGGAACTCCTGTTTTTGACACTTGTCGTGCATCAGACACTGTCTTAGGCATCGGGCCTGTTTTCCCTCCCTGTGCCCCCCGTGAGTTTCTCTTCTGTGTACTCATCACTTTCTTGTCACTGCTGCTGCCTCTTTAGTCCAAGCCACCTGAGCTCACATGTGGACTCTTACACTTTTCTCCAAACTGACTCACTAGTTTCACTCTTGCCAGCCTATAATCTGGTTTCAACATGGCAGCCAGGTGATCCTTCAGAAATAAAGTTGTACCATATTCTTCCTCACAGAACCACCACTAGCCCATAAGGAGATTTTGCAAGTTAGGAAAAATGCTTTGTTCTCAAGAAAGTTCCCTTCTCTCTGTTATTGTCATGATGACCAATTTTGTCGTTTACTGCCCTCAGTGGGTAATTACCATAGTACACATGTAAATCCACAATGTCTGCATTAGGAATAATGCTGTCTCACACAAACTGTACATTTCACACCTGCCACATTGTATGTAGTGGTTTTGACTCTTCTGTTCAAATCCCTCCGCTGGTTTTTTATTTTTATTTGAGTGAAACCAAGTTTCTTAAAAAGGCCTGGAAGGCACTTCAATCATCTTTGGGGTATCTCTTGGATCTCATGACCCACTTCTTTCTCCACCTCAGGGCCTTTGCACATACTGTTCCCCACTCCTTTGCCTGGAATGTTCTTTCCAGATATCTTTGTAGTTCTCTCTTTCAGAGTTGTGATCCCTAGGGATCTGTCCCCACCTTACTGTTTATTTCCTTCCTTGACTTTGTGTTTCTCACTTATCACTACCTGACATCATATTTGTTTGGCTGCTCCATCCACTAGGATATAAACTCAATGAGGGCAGGCATTTCTATCCTAAGATCCTGGAAAATAGTCTAGGACATGGTAGATGCACAGGGCACATGAAGTGAATGGATAAGTGACTGGATAAAAGAATGAACTGATTGACCAATTCTCATAGCAGCTCTGAGAGGGAGGTTATGCATTTTTTTAAGATGAGGAAATGGATCACATAGGGCATGCACTTCAGGGGGTACACACAGAATACATCTGATGGACTCCAATGCCTTGTTTCTCTCATTTTACTCTACTACCTCCTTCACCTGGAGAGGACTGCATGGCTCCCCAGGTTTCCCAGAGCTTGAAATGAGATTAGCAGGTGTTGCCTGTATACATGGACCCAGATTTAATGAATGGACAAAAGTTGTTTATTTCTCTAGAATGGCTAGACTGTTTGCCCTCCTTGGTAGAGGAGCGTACACAGCTGACTCATTTGAAAATCAACCCAGAGTCATCCTTATGTCCCTCGATCAGCCCTCCATATCTATTACCTTTGCTATTTTGGAGGAAATCTTGATCTGGACCTGCACATCATCACACTGCAGCCCTTCCTGCAAATCCTGCAGTCTTTCCACTTCCAGGTGAACACCTACGATCAACAAAGGTGACATGGGAGGTCAAAGAGCTGACAGGGGTTGAAGAAGCTGTCTATATTTTGACGTGACACTAATTCAGCTGCTGGATGCCTTTCACAAACGTACGAAAGCCTCTCTGATGAGCATAAGAGCAAACACTGATCGAGGAGTTTCTGCATACTAAAAGCATGCTAAATACTCTGATCTCATTTATTACTCCTAGAGATCATCTGAGGTTATTTGCAGTTGAGAAAACTGACACAGAGAGATGTAAAGTCATTTGGCCAGGTCATGCAGGGAGTGAAAATAGAGGGGTTGGAACTTGAACCCTGGTCTGACACCACTGCCCAGGCTCTTACTACTGTGCTCTACTGCTGGCTCCCTTGGGGTTCTATTCTGCAGTGAGCTTCTGTTGAAGGGAATGGTAAGATACCCATTGTAATCATTGCAATTGTGTGACTGTTGATATTGACTTGTAAATGCAGACCTCAATGGTAATAATTTTCTGTTTGTTGTTTGGAGTTAGTAATTGGTGGAAACTCAAATCTGAATCACTCTCTGGGAGGTATCTTAGCCTCCTGGGCAGAAGACCTGGGCTCAAAGTCCAGCTTCACTGCTTTCAATTGTCCAAGCAGCTGGTAAATTTCTCAACTTCTGATCTATTATCTGCATTAACAATGGACTGAACAACATCTACAAATATTAAGTGGGCATTTAATTCAGGAAAACACTAGTTACTTGTATCCAGTACATATTTAATTTAATGATCATATTCTTTCTCTCTCTCTCTACCATGTTTATTTGATCAACTAGGAAAGAGTTAACATGAATAATGAAGTATGGGATTTTCTGCTAACAAAGAATATTTAAGACCTGGAACTTTGCATGTTTCAGGAAAGTAATGGAACCTAAAGGGAGAAATAGAGATCTGATAGAGTGCCTGAAGAACTATGGACAGAGGTTCCTAACGTTGTACAGGAGACAGTGATCAAAACCTCCTCCAAGAAAAAGAAATGCACAAAGGCTAAATGGTTGTCTGGTAGGCCTTAAAATAGCTGAGGAAAGAAAAGAAGCAAAAGGCAAAGGGAGAAAAGGAAAGATTATAACTATCTGAATTCAGAGTTCCAAAGAAGAGCAAGGAGAGATAAGAAAGTCTTCTTAAATGAGCAATGCAGAGAAATAGAAAACAATAGAATGGGGAAGACTAAAGATCTCTTTAAGGAAATTGGAGATACCAAGGGAACATTTCATGCAAAGATGGGCTCAATAGAGGACAGAAATGGCATGGACCTAATAGCAGCAGAAGATATTAAGAAGAGGGTGGCAAGAATACACAGAAGAACTATACAAAAGATCTTCATGACCTGGATAACCACGATGGTGCAATCACTCACTTAGAGCCAGATATCTTGGAGTGTGAAGTGGAGTGGGCCGTAGGAAGCATCCCTACGAACAAAGCTAGCAGAGATGATGGAATCCCAGTCGACCTATTTCAAATTCCAAAAGATGATGTTGTGAAAGTGCTGCACTCAGTGTGCCAGCAAATTTGGAAAACTCAGCAGTAGCCACAGGACTGGAAAAGGTGAGTTTTCATTCCAATCTCAAAGAAAAGCAATGCCAAAGAATGTTCAAACTACCACACAATTACTCATCTCACATGCTAGCAAAGAAATGCTCAAAATTCTCCAAGCTAGGCTTCAACAGTACATGAATTGAGAAGTTCTAGATGTTCAAGCTGGATTTAGAAAAAACAAGAATCAGAGACAAATTGCCAACATCTGTTGGATCATAGAAAAAGCAAGAGAATTCCAGAAAAACATCTAGTGCTTCATTGAGTATACCAAAGGCTTTGACTGTATGGATCACCACAAACTGTGGAAAATTTTTAAAGAGATGGGAATATCAGACCACTCAACTTGCCTCCTGAGAAGCATGTATGCAGGTCAAGAAGCAACAGAAAGAACTGGACATGGAACAACAGACTGGTTCAAAATTGGGAAAGCAATACATCAAGGCTGTATATTGTCACCCTGCTTATTTAACTTATATGCAGAGTACATCATGGGAAATCCTGGGCTGGATGAAGCACAGGCTGGATTCAAGATTGCTGGGAGAAATATCAATAACATCAGATATGCAGAGGACATTATCCTTATGGCAGAAAGCAAAGAGGAACTAAAGAGCCTGTTGATGAAAGTGAAAGGGGAGAATGAAAAAGCTGGCTTAAAACCAACATTTAATAAACGAAGATCATGGCATATGGTCCCCTTACTTTATGGCAAATAGATGGGGAAACAATAGAAACAGTCAGAGACTTTATTTTCTTGGACTCCAGAATCACTGCAGATGGTGACTGCAGCCATAATATTAAAAGACACTTGCTCCTTGGAAGAAAAGCTGTGACAAATCTAGATAGCATATTAAAAAAATAGGTATTACTTTGCCAGCAATGGTCCATAGAGTGAAAACCATGGTTTTTCCAGTAGTCACGTATGGATATGAGAGTTGGACCATAAAGAAGACGGATTGTTGAAGAAGTGATACTTTTGAACTGTGGTGTTGGAGAAGACTCTTGAGAATCCCTTGGACTGCAAAGAGATCAAGCAAGTCAATCCTAAAGGAAATCAGTCCTGAATATTCACTGGAAGGACTGATGCTGAAGCTGAAGCTCCAATAATTTGGCCACCTGATGCAAAGAACTGACTCAATGGAAAAGATCCTGATGCTGGGAAAGATTGAAGGCAGGAGGAGAAGGGGGATGACAGAGGATGAGATGGTTGGATGATATCACCAACTCAATAGAGTTTGAGCAAGCTCCAGGAGATGATGAAAGACAGTGAAGCCTGGCATGCTGTAGGCCATGGGGTCGCAAAGAGTCGGACATGAACAACAACAAAGGAAGACAGGCTGAACAATAATAGAATTCCTTTCTTCCTATGAGGTCCTTTTGTGGTACATTTCTTGTCTTATTAGAATGGTCCTTTAATTCTCACCCCTTTAATTCATTTTTTCTCTGGCTTTGATAAAATCATACACCCTTCTCTTCCTAAATGAATGAATTCTCTTCCCAAATCCCAAGGGACTGTCAGATCTATTCAGGTTCTGCTGAATAGTTTTTCCCTATTGACTGACTCTATCATCTGCCCTCAACCAAATCCCACCTTCCGTCTTTCACACACGTTTAGCATGCAAATTTAGAATGGTTATATCTGTGTCCCAGCATCAGAACAGTGTCTGACACACAAAAGGCACTCAAATATTTCCCCTAGGGGCTTCCTTTGTAGCTCGTTGGTGAAGAATCTGCCTGCAGTGCAGAACACCCAGGTTCGATTCCTGGGTTGGGAAGATCCCCTGGAGAAGGATAGGCAACCTACCCCAGTATTCTTGTCAGGAGACTTCCTTGGACAGAGGGGCCTGGCAGGCTACAGTCCATGGGGTCGAAAGAGTCAGACACAACTTAGTGGCTAAACCACCTCTTTCACCTTCATCAACAGGCTTAGTTCCTCTTTGCTCTCTGCTATAAGAGTAGTGTCATCTGCATATCTGAGGTTATTAATATTTCTTCTGGCAATCTAGACTTTAATTCTACATCTAAAAGAATGAAGAGTCTAGTGTAGGCATGAGTGGCAGGCAAGCTGGCTGAGGGATCCTGGCTGCACATGGTCTGGAGGGAACTGTACACAAGGCAGGTCCCACCTCGGCAAAACACGTGTTGATTTAACCTGGATTTAATCAGGAAGCCCTGAGTGTTGGTTTCAGCCTGATACTGAGTTTTTAAAATTCCTTCTGTTTCCTGACATTGACAGGTATTTACACATTCTGGCAGAGCAGGCAGAGGTCCTGCTAGACAAGCTACAAAAATCTCCACAAAGTTATCTCTCTTAGAGAACTCTAAAATTCACTTAGCACCAGGATAATAGTATGATTTCCTCTGAAAGAAAACTGTGTGGTAGAAAAGCTTTACTAATATGCCCAATTGGTATGTGATTTAAATCGGACACTCTTAAAACATTTCACCTGCTTTAATGGATCTTTATGATGCTTTGGTGATATTATCTTTATTTTAAAAAAACCAAAAAGCAGAGCCACTGAGGAAAAGGATCTAGAGAGAGAGATAAATTGTGTGACATAACTCAGAAATGACTGAACTAGGGGAGGAGAAAGACAGAGACAGAGACAGAGAGAGAGAGAGAGAGAGAGAGAGAGAGAGAGAGAGAGAGAGAGAGAGAGAGAGAGAGGAAGGAGAGAGACAGAGATATATAAAGAGAAAAGCTCAGAAAAATGAAAACAGGTATCTTCTCTGCATCTGTGGGTTTCTCATCCTTCCCTCACCTTTTATAGAGAACAGACCAATAGTCGAACTGGCAGCCGCCTGGCGGATGGAGGGCAGGGTGTCACAGGAGTGAGGAGCCAGGAGACCAAGCAGTGAGCCGATCTTAAAATTCTCTGGTGCCTGCAGGATAAAGGAGGATCCTGAGGTGATGGGGTGGCTTGATGATGTTGCAGGATAGTCCCAACACTGGATATTAAGTCCTTGTTTCCTCTGTGCAGGTCCTTAGAATAAAACAGAATCTCGGACTTTCCAAGCGGACAGGCAAGCAAAGACAAATGAATCACTTCACCCCCCGGCTCCCAATCTCCCCCTCCCCCCCCCCCCCCGCAACCCCCTCAGCCAGCTCCTGCTTGTACTCACAGTCCTGTGGGATGGGGCAGACCTCAGGGTGGTTCTCTGAAAATATTCCGCCTGGACTAGAGATCCATCACACAGGAGTTTTGGATTCCAGTGGCCTCCGAGGTCCTTGCTATTATCAAGCAATGACATCCACCTGTTCTAGGGGCTTACTCACCTCGACATCATTTGTCAGAACTTTTGCGGTGATCTGGAAGGCTCTTTCTCTTTCCCAGTCTTTTTGTGAGACAAGCCACATTCGGAGAAGCTGTTGGTCAAAGAGTAAAAGTGCTTTCCTTCAGTTCAGTTCAGTTCAGTCGCTCAGTCGTGTTTGACTCTTTGCGACCCCATGAACTGCAGCAAGCCAGGCCTCCCTGTCCATCACCAACTCCCGGTGATCACTCAGACTCATGTCCATCGAGTCAGTGATGCCATCCAGCCATCTCATCCTGTGTCATTCACTTTTCCTCCTGCCCTTAATCTTTCCCAGCATCAAGGTCTTTTCAAATGAGTCAGCTCTTCGCATCAGGAGGCCAAAGTATTGGAGTTTTAGCTTCAACATCAGTCCTTCCAATGAACACTCAGAACTGATCTCCTTTAGGATGGACTGGTTGGATCTCCTTGCAGTCCAAGGGACTCCCAAGAATCTTCTCCCAACACCACAGTTCAAAAACATCCAAGGGACTCCCAAGAGTCTTCTCCAACACCACAGTTCAAAAGCATCAATTCTTCGGTGCTTAGCTTTCTTCACAGTCCAACTCTCACATCCATACATGACTACTGGAAAAACCATAGCCTTGACTAGACAGACTTTGTTGGCAAAGTAATGTCTCTGCTTTCTAATATGCAGTCTAGGTTGGTCATAACTTTTCTTCCAAAGAGTAATTTCATTGCTGCAGTCACCATCTGCAGTGACTTTGGA
Organism: Nanger dama; assembly: GCA_917880005.1. Lineage (NCBI taxonomy): Eukaryota > Metazoa > Chordata > Mammalia > Artiodactyla > Bovidae > Nanger > Nanger dama. The sequence continues at coordinate 5,986,618 of CAKJTW010000040.1, forward strand.
GCCCCCAAAATAAAGTCTGTTTCCACTGTTTCCCCATCTATTTGCCATGAAGTGATGGGACTGGATGCCATGATCTTAGTTTTCTGAATGTTGAGCTTTAAGCTAACTTTTTTCACTCTCCTCTTTCACTTTCATCAAGAGGCTTTTTAGTACATCTTCACTTTCTGCCATAAAGGTGGTGTCATCTGCATATCTGAGGTTATTGATATTTCTCCCGGCAATCTTGATTCCAGCTTGTGCTTCCTCCAGCCCAGTGTTTCCCATGACGTACTCTGCATAGAAGTTAAATAAGCAGGGTGACAATATACAGCTTCGACATACTCCTTTTCCTATTTGGAACCAGTCTGTTGTTCCATGTCCAGTTCTAACTGTTGCTTCCTGACCTGCATATAGGTTTCTCAAGAGGCAGGTCAGAGGCTGGTCTGGTGTTCCCATCTCTTTCAGAATTTTCCACAGTTTATTGTAATCCACACAGTCAAAGGTTTTGGCATAGTCAATAAAGCAGAAATAGATGTTTTTCTGGAACTCTCTTGCTTTTTTTTGATAACCCGGCAATGTTGGCAATTTGATCTCTGGTTCCTCTGCCTTTTCTAAAACAAGCTTGAACATCTGGAAGTTCATGTATTGCTGAAGCCTGGCTTGGAGAATTTTGAGCATTACTCTATTAGCGTGTGAGATAAGTGCAATTGTGCGGTAGTTTGAGCATTCTTTGCATTGCCTTTCTTTGGGATTGGAATGAAAACTGACCTTTTCCAGTCCTGTGGCCACTGCTGAATTTTCCAAATTTGCTGGCATATTTAGTGCAGCACTTTCACAGCATCATCTTTCAGGATTTGAAGTAGCTCAAACTGGGATTCCATCACCTCCACTAGCTTTGTTCATAGTGATTCTTACTAAGGCCCACTTGACTTCACATTCCAGGATATCTGTCTCTAGATGAGTGATCACATCATCGTGATTATCTGGGTCATGAAGATTTTGTACAGTTCTTCCGTGTATTCTTGCCACCTCTTCTTAATATCTTCTGCTTCTGTTAGGTCCAGACCATTTCTGTCCTTTATTAAGCCCATCTTTGTATGAAATGTTCCCTTGGTATCTCTAATTTTCTTGAAGAGATCTCTAGTCTTTCTCATTCTGTTGTTTTCCTCTATTTATTTGCATTGATTGCTGAGGAAGGCTTTCTTATTTCTCCTTGCTATTCTTTGGAACTCTGCATTCAGATGAATGTATCTTTCCTTTTCTCCTTTGCTTTTCACTCTCTCTTCTTTTCACAGCTATTTGTAAGGCCTCCTCAGACAGCCATTTTGCTTTTTTGCATTTCTTTTTCTTGGGGATGTTCTTGATCCCTGTCTCCTGTACTATGTCATGAACCTCTGTCCATAGTTCATCAGGCACTTTATCAGATCTAGGCCCTTAAATCTATTTCTCACTTCCACTGTATAATCATAAGGGAGTTGATTTAGGTCATACCTGAATGGTTTAGTGATTTTCCCCGCTTTCTTCAATTTAAGTCTGAATTTGGCAATAAGGAGTTCATGATCTGAGCCACAGTCAACTTCTGGTCTTCTTTGCTGACTGTTTAGAACTTCTCCATCTTTGACTGCAAGCAATATAATCAATCTGATTTTGGTGTTGGCCATCTGGTGACGTCCATGTGTAGAGTTTTCTCTGTGTTGTTGGAAGAGGGTGTTTGCTATAACCAATTCATTCTCTTGGCAAAACTCTATTAGCCTTTGCCCTGCTTCATTCTGTACTCCAAGGCCAAATTTGCCTGTTACTCCAGGTGTTTCTTGACTTCCTACTTTTGTATTCCAGTCCCTTATAATGAAAAGGGCATTTCTTTTGTGTGTTAGTTCTAAAAGGTCTTGTAGGTCTTCAGAGAACCATTCAACTTCAGCTTCTTCAGCATTACTGGTCAAGGCATAGACTTGGATTACTGTGAATTGAATGGTTTGCCTTGGAAATGAACAGAGATCATTCTGTTGTTTTTGAGATTGCATCCAAGTACTGCATTTCAGACTCTTTGTTGACTATGATGGCTACTCCATTTCTTCTAAGGGATTCCTGTCCACAGTAGTAGATATAATGGTCATCTGAGTTAAATTCATCCATTCTGGTCCATTTTAGTTCACTGATTCCTAGAACGTCGATGTTCACTCTTGCTATCTCCTGTTTGACCACTTCCAATTTGCCTTGATTCATGGACCTAACATTCCAGGTTCCCATGCAATATTGCTCTTTACAGCGTCAGACCTTGCTTCTATCACCAGTCACATCCAGAAGTGGGTGTTGTTTTTGCTTTGGCTCCATCCCTTCATTCTTTCTGAAGTTATTTCTCCACTGATCTCCAGTAGCATATTGGAGATATTGATCTCCTTTGCTTAGTATCTTTCATATTCATCCATTCACGTTCTCTCGCTCTCACTCTGCCTTTTCTGGAGTAGGGTGCTGGCCTCCACACAAACACTGTGTAAGTGGGCTGGCTCTGTGGTGTTGGTGGGGGCTACGTGGGTCAGGCTGGACGAGTCCCTGGGAGGAGGCAGAGTTGGAGGGTGCCCTGGAACACAGGTTAGGGTCCATGGGACCTACTCACATTGAACATTTCTTGGCAGTCCTCTGCTTTCTCATTATCCCATATCATGGTCCTCAGCAGCTTTCTGAGAGCATCCATGGATCGTTCATAGAGAAACTGAAATGAAGTGAGTGACAGTGAGGCTGAGAGCATGTGTTCACTCAAGTTCATTCATTCTACCCAGCTCTTAACCCTCCCCCAACCTTGCCCCCACATACCTGGATGTGCTCCTTGTCTTTGTCTGTCTCGCCCTCATTTCTGAGTTTTTCCAAGGGTGGAAGGGGCAGCAGCCTCCGGATATTCTCCTCAAGAATATTAAGATGGTCATTCAGTGAGAGTTGAGGCTTCAATTTACTGAAATGAGAACCACGTGGAGGAGTGGATATTATATCGCCAAACAACACATATCTCAGTTGAGTTCTGGAGAACTGAGGATCTGAAGAGACTTGAAGGGGTCAGATGTGTTTCTGATGGGAATGCAATGTTGAAGGAGTTGGTAACAGGAGTAGAGAGAGATTGGGGACATAAAACCATACTGTAGGTCTAATTTATTACAGTGATAAACCATCAATTGCTTGGCATCACTTAATCCTTTATTATATGATCTAACATTTATCTACTTGTTTTCTTCAGCACTCAAGTTATGTGTGTATGTGTGTGTATGTGTGAGTGGAGAAGGCAATGGCACCCCACTCCAGTACTCTTGCCTGGAAAATCCCATGGCTGGAGGAGCCTGGTGGGCTGCAGTCCATGGGGTCGCTAAGAGTCGGACACGACTAAGCAGCTTCTTCACTTTCACTTTTCACTTTCATGCATTGGAGAAGGAAATGGCAACCCACTCCAGTGTTCTTGCCTGGAGAATCCCAGGGACGGGGGGAGCCTGTTAGGTTGCCATCTATGGGGTCGCACAGAGTTGGACATGACTGAAGCGACTTAGCAGCAGCAGCAGTGTGTGTGAGTGACTGAGAGAGAAGAGAGGTTCTAAGTTTGGAGCAGTGGGTTTTATCCATTTCATATGTCCTTTCATGTCATATGTAGTCCCTGATGGCTCAGTCTGGAAAGAATCTGCCTGCAATGCCAGAGACAAAGGGTTGATCCCTGGGTAGGGAAGATCTGGAGAAGGAAAGAGCAACCCATTCCACTATTCTTGCATGGGAAATCCCATGGACAGAGGAGTCTGGTGGGCTACTCCTCACGTAGTTGCAAGAATGGAATACAACTTAGTGACTAAACACTACCTATAAATACATGAGTAAATGACACTGGAACCTTCCTTTTCCTTTCTCACTATCTGACATATAGTATAGACATGAGGATATAAAGAAACCTGAAATAGCTTAGGAAAATGTAAGTATTCAATAAATATGAAAACCTCCATTTGTTATTAAATAAATGTAAGTTAAGACACTACAACACCACTTGTCTGCAACAAAATTAGCAAAAAAATAAAAATGATGACACTGTCAGAGAAGGGTGAAATTGGTTCTTTTACAGGACTTCCCTTGTGGCTCAGCTGGTAAAGAATCTGCTTGCAATGTGGGAGACCTGTGTTTGATCCCTGGTTTGGGAAGATCCCCTGGAGAACGGAAAGGCTACCCACTCCAGTATTCTGGCCTGGAGAATTCCATGGTCTATAGTCCATGGGGTTGCAAAGAGTCTGACATGACTGATAGATTTTCGTTTTCACTTTCACAGAGGAGTAAAAGTCAATAAAGCTGCGACAGCTTTATTGAGTGTTAAATGTGTTGATATATAGTGTGCAATCTTCTCATCCTTATTGTCTGGCTGGCTATTTAAAAATATCAACTTATCGAGGCAGAATTTATGCACAACAAGCTGCATCCATTTAAAGTGTGCAATCAAATAAATTTCACACTCATGAAACTACCACTATAATCGATATAGAACATTGCTATCAGCCCCCAACTTTTCCTGATGCATCTTTGCAGTTCACCTATTCCTCCACCTTGGCCCAAGGTAACCACTGATTTGCTTTCTGTCATTAGTCTTCAAGTTCTACAGATGTCCTGTCCATATGAGGGAAGCTGTTAGCTACATGTGGCTATTGAACTCTTGAGTTGTTGCTAGTTTGATTTAAAATACACTGTAATTGTAAAACACACTGGATTTTGAAGATGTAGTATGAAAACCATGTAAATAATCTTATTAATTTTTTATTTTAAATATATGTTGACGTAGTATACTGAATATAGTAGATTAAAATAATTACTAAAATTAATTTAATGTTTCTTTTACATGTTTAATAGTGGCTACTAGAAAATTTTAAACAATAAATGTGACCTGTATTATACTTATTTCTACTTGACAGTGCTGTTCTGGAACCTGTTTAATTCTTAATTCATCTTCAAGATTTCTTTGCACTTTCTTGAAACCTCCCTTATCTTTATAAATATGGGAACTTGTGCCTTTCCCTTATTTTGCTTCTTACTGAATTTTAGAAAAATTATGTCGATGTGTTTTGAATTCATTTCTCTTTGTTGGCTAAAACTCCTTCAGAGAAAGGTCATATTTTGTTCAACATTGGCCTTTTAGAACCTAGCTCAATGTCTGATACATGGATGCAACTCAATAATATTTATTGAACCAAATTGTCAGCTTTTACAATCAGATGTTCAAAGAACATTTTTTGCATGAGGATGTTCATCAAATTATTACTCATAAGTTTTATAAACAAGAAATAGTTAAATGTAGCAATAGGAGGTTGATTAATAATTGAAGGTAACAATATGAGGCATATCTATGCATCAAGATATCAGGCAGTGATTAAAATATTTGTTACCTCAACATAATGAAGTCCATATATGAAAACCGTATAAGCTAACATCATGCTCAGTGGTGAAAGGCTGAAAACTTACCCTCTAAGATCAGGAACAAGACAAAGATGCTACTTCTATTTAACATAATACTGGAAGTCCCAGCCAGAGCAATAGATAAGAAAAATAAATAAAAGCCATCCAGATTGGAAAGGTAAAGCAAAATTATTTCTGTTTGCAAATGACATGATTTTATATATAGAGAACGCTAAAACATCTATAAAAATATTATAATTAATAAATTCTTCAAAGTTGCAGAATACAAAACCAGCACACAAAAATCACTTCCATTTTTATACACTTAAAACAATGAATCATAAAAAGAAGTTAGCAATTCCATTTACAATAGCATCAAAAGGATAAAATACTTAGAAATAAACTTAACCAAGAAAGTGAAAGGCTTGTACACCAGAAAAACCACAAAGTGATGCTGAAGGAAGTTAAGAAGGCACAACTGAAGGGAAAGGTGTTTCATGTTTAGATTGCAACACATTTGATTGTTAAGATGTCCCTCTAAAGCAGTCTGCAGATTTAGTGCAATCCCTATCAGAATCCCAATGATACTTTTTGCAGAAATAGAAAAATCCATCCTAAAATTCACATGGAATCTCAAGGGACCTCAAATACCCAAAACTATTTTGAAAAAGAACAAAGTTTGGGATCTCACATTTTTGGTTTCAAAACTTATTGCAAAACCACTGTAATCAAAACAGTATAGCATTGGCATAAACAAGCAGACACACAAACCAGTGGAATACAATAGAGACCCAAAAATAAACTCTCATGCATATGGAGAAATGATTTTCAATAAGTTCCAAGACCATTCAGAGGGGAATAATATTGTATTTGGCAATGATTACTTGGATATGACACTAAAAGTACAAACAATGAAAGCACAAATAGACAAATGGACCTACATCAAAATTAAAAATTTCTATTCATAAAGGACACAAATGATAGAATAAAAAGACAACCTATGGAATGAGAGAAAATATTTGCAAATCATATATGTGATAAGGGGTTAATAACCTTATCTAGAATAGAAAGAATATGAAAAGTATAAAAATATAAAGAACCACAACTCAACAACAAAAAAGAGAAAGAACTGAGACAAATGGACAAAGGATTGAATATTTTTCTCAAGAAGATATGCAAACAGGCAACAAGCCTATAAAAAGATGCTCAAAGTCATTAATGATTAGCGAACGGCAACTCAGTGCTACAGTGGGACACCATCTGACACCCATTAGGATGGCTACTATAAAAACAAACAAACAAAAATCAGAAAGTGACGGCAAGGATATGGAAAACTTAGGACACTCGTGTACTGTTGGTGAATATAAAATAGGCCCTGCTATAAAAACAGTATGGTGGTTCTGCAAAAGATTAAAAACAAGCTTGCCATCTGATTCAACAGACTGACCCATGAGTATATGCCCCAAATAAATAAAATCATGGTCTGGAAGAAATATCTATATACTTATGCTCATAGCAGCATTATTTACAGTAGCCAAAATGTGAAAAACCCCCAACAGATGAGTGTCCAATAGATGAATGGATTAACCAAGTATAGTATGCACATCAAGCAGAATATTGCTCTGCCTTCAAAAGGAATGAAATTCTGATACTCTCTACAACATGAATGGGCCTTGAGACATTATTCTAAGGAAAATAGGTCAGGCATCAAGAGACAAATACTATATGATGCGAGTGACATGTGTTACCTAAAGTATAAAATTCGCAGAGACAGAATATAGAGTGGTAGTTGCCAGGGCTGATGAAGGAGGAAACGAAGAGCTGATTAATGGGTATAGCACTTCCATTTTGAAAGATGAAAAGATTTCTGGAGATTGGTTACACAATTATGTAAAAGTACTTAACACTACTGAACTGTACACCTAAAGATGGCTAAGATGATAAACATGTTTATTTTACCACAATAAAAATTTTAATGAAAAATGAAGGATGTTTGTGAAGAATTGGTAATAACATGGGAATATGTAAGATGAAGAAAAAAACGGATAAAAATTATATGCAGAGCAGAATCTCAGCTCTGTAATCAACGTGGACAATTAGGAATAAAGAATTGAAGAAAATACACCAAAATTTTGATGATAGGGTAGGGTTAGGTGTGATTTTTACTATTTTTAAAGACGTTCTGCAGTTTCCAAGTTTTAACAGTGAACTTCTATTTCTTTTACTGCAGGGGAAAATATTATTTAAAAAAATGTGCTTAAAATGGTCATTTTCTTCAGGCATAGTGCTGCTAACCAAACCTGGGTGTGATTAAGGCTTTCATAAGTTTTAATGGAAAGAGTAAAATTTGCCTATAGGCCAAGAGAAATTATTTTTGCACAGAAATTTCAGTCCTCATATATCAATAAATCTGACTTTTATAAGCAGCTTGCTAGTCCCTGTCAGTCATCAAATGATCAGGCTTTCAGTCAATTCTGTCACTTTGGAAAAAGAAAAAGCTCCCATTTGTGATAACCTATTGATGAATTGGGCTTCCCAGGTGGCACTAGGGGTAAAGAACCCACCTGCCAGTGCAGGAGATGTAAGAGACGTGGGTTTGATCCCTGGTCAGGAAGATCCCCCGGAGGAGGACATGGCAACCCACTCCAGTATTCTTACCTGGAGAATCCCATGGACAGAGGAACTCGGGGGCCGATAGTCCACAGGGTCCCACAGAGCCAGACATGACTGAAGCAACTGAGGTAAAGGCACACAGTGATGAACCGTGTCCCTTTTGCGATGGTGCACTAGAGTCTGCACTGATCAAAGCCAGTTGAGCAGAATGAGTACATGGGGAGGAAATTTTTTTTTTTTCAATGAGAAGAAACAAAAATTCTCTACCTGAGGTATCTGATGGCGATTAAGGCTTTCCACCGAATAGGGCTGGCCAAGGAATCCAGAGGCTCATCCCTGATGAAGTCCTGCAACACAGACAAGGCGGTGAACCGTCTCCGGGAGGACTAGGGGAGTTTCTAGATGCATTGAGGTGGAGACCTCCTTGGACTGTTGGGTGCCCTCAGGCAGAACCATGGCAAAATTCTGTTCCTAGGGACTGGTGAGTTTTACCCACTTAAAAAAAAAGACAACTTTCTCTCTTGGTAATTAACATCTCAGGATCTTGCCCACGTCCTTGCTGCGTACTCACCAGCATGTAACCCAGCAGCACCTCCTTGTAGGAGAACTTGAACTTCTCATCCTCAGCATCCTGGACAGCAATACCAATCTCTGTGATACTTCTGGTAAAACTCATCTGCAGATCCATGTCCTAAAGGAAAATGACTCACGATGCAAGCCAGGGTCTTAGGCACCGCACCTAGTTCTACAGTGTTTGACCTACGGTTGAGATATGTACCCAGACAGCAGTGAGACTGTGCTTCTTTTGCCATTTTCACCTTAGTCTCAGATCTGAGTGGCAGCGAAGTTGAGAAACTCTGGTTTCTCAACCCCTGCCTCCACCATGGACTGAGGATTCTCTAGAACAGTGATTTTCAAACATTTCTAATCAGAATCAAAATAGGAAATAGTTTATAAATTTATCTGGTACTTATGTGAACTCTCTCTCTCTATATATATAAAATGCATGTATAATGTGGTATTGAGAGGACTCTCGTGAGTCCCTTGGGCTGCATGGAGATCCAACCAGTCAATCCTAAAGGAAATCAGTCCTGAATATTCATTGAAGGACTGATGCTGAAGCCAAAGCTCTAATACTTTGGCACCTGATGTGAAAAACTGACTCAATGGAAAAGACCCTGGTGCTGGGAAAGAGTGAAGGCAGGAGAAGGGAACGACAGAGCATGAGATGGTTGGATGGCATCACTGATGGCGATGGACATGAGTTTGAGTAAGCGCCGGTAGTTGGTGATAGGGAAGCCTGGCGTGCTGCAGTCTATAGGGTCACAAAGAGTTGGACATGACGGAGTGGCTGAACTGAACTGAATGCATGTATATAATACATAACTAAATGTAAAGAAAAAGTTTTGTGATACTTATTGCTATATATAATCATTTTTCTTTCTTTTTATTTTTTTAAATTATGAAAGTATGATAACACATTTACAGGAGACTTGGAAAATACAGAACAAAGTTACATACAGTTTCACTATATATTACAATTATTTTTTAAGTAGAAAAATTATGATTTTTAGTTGGAGTTTCAATATCAAACTCAAAAATTATCTTCTATTCCTCTTTTATTTTATTACAAAAATTTCTGGTTGTGATCTATTAGATATATTAAATTGATTTCCTGATCTACTGGTGGGTCACAACCCACAGTTCTAAGAACACTGTTCTGGTTTACAGTCAACTTCCAAACCACCTAGAACCAAATACAGTTCCTTGTTCTGTCTTAAATTAGGCTTGGGAATCCTGACTTCAGAATTGGATTAATTCGTTAAATTTTGAGATTCTTTCCTGTGGAATCAAATCAAGAGAACATTTATGCTTACTGTACTTTCAGGGAGCATAATTTGTATTCAAATATATTTATACTCAAACACAGGTATTCAGGTATATTAAATATATCACCTACCTTGTTCGCTACAGACATGCCCAGAACCTGAAAAAAAATCAGAAGGAAAGGCAGATATTAGAGCAGCAGTCAGAGTTCCTTCGCCCCAACCAAAGAACCACACATCAGCCTGAAGGACAACAGTGAGACAGGGTGTTCAGCCTTTCCAGGTGGTGGGGGCTACCTCCCTCCCTCAGTTTCAAAGGGACACCTGGGTATCGGTGGATTCTTTGCCCTGGATGAATCATGACTAAGCTACAAAAGGCAACACAAAGATCTCAAGCCTTTGGATTTCAGGCTTCTCATTTTAAAAAGGCTCTATCAGACCTTGGTAAGAAAAAGGGCACAAAATCTCTTGGAAGAAAGAGCAATGAAAACTTATAAAATGAAAGTTAATGGAGCAGCTGATTTTGGAACTGAGATACAGTCAGTTCTCTGACAATGCCTGTGTTGAAAACACAAATTTGTTACAATGAAATTGATGTATGAGAGAATACTTTCAGCGTACTCTGAATTTTGAGTTTGCTTATGTGCAGTTTTGTCTGTGAGCACAAAAAGGTGAACCAGATGAACTGGGCCTGAGGAAGACTTCCACATACACCACAAAAGTCATCAGCTGCCTCTGTTTACTGTGTGTGATGAGCTGCTCTCACCCAAGTCTGGCATGACAGCTGTCTGTCGGATTTCAGATATCCCTCCTTCCCACCACCATTTCGTAATAGCTCATAAATTGCGCAGTTGACTTCAGGGTTTTTAAAGGAAAATTTCCATCATTTTTTAGTAGTATTTATCTACTTCCTGTTTTAAAAATTTTGAAAATTAAATTGTTGTTGTCTTTTTTTTAAGCTGTATCATTGATGGGGTTGTTCAATATTGTACCACTCATCTCATTTCTCCCATAATCCCTGTGGTTTTTCCTGTGTTCTCTTGCACAAAAGTTGCATTTTAGCAGAGTTGACTTACCTTAAAGTGTAGTGATCCTTATCTAAAACATCTTTATCTCCTTTGTATTTTATTTTTACCATAACTCTCCTCAGTGATGGACTTAATGCTGCTGCTGCTAAGTCACTTCAGTCGTGTCCGACTCCATGGACTTAATAGTAATATAATATAAAATACCTTCTTAAACTATGTTTTCAGTTCTCATCATTATTTATAAAATTTTGGGTGTGTAGCATCAGGATCACATTTAGAATCTGTCTCAAATGACAGATTCAGTGATCCATCCTTGAAGACTGATTCATTGTTGTTGTTCAGTCACTAAGTCATGTCCAACTCTTTGAGACTCCATGGACTACAGCACGCCAGGCTTCCTGTCCTACACCATCTCCTGGAGTTTGCTCAGATTCTTGTCCATTGAGTCCATGATGCTATCTAACCATCTCATCCTCTGCTGCCTCCACTCTTTCCCAACAACAGGGTCCTGGTCAATGAGTTGGCTCTTCACATCAGGTGACCAAAGTATTGGAGCTTCAGTTTCAGAATCAGTCCTTCCAATGAACATTCAGGACTTACTTCCTTTATGATTGACTGGTTTGATATCCTGTAGTCCAAGGGACTCTCAAAAGTCTTCTCCAACACCATTGTTCAAAAGCATCAATTCTTTGGTGCTCAGCTTTTATAGTCCAACTCTCACATCCATACACGACTGCTGGAAAAACCATAGCTTTGGCTAGATGTACCTTTGTTGGGAAAGTAATGTCTCTGCTTTTTAATATGCTGTCTAGGTTGGTCATAGCTTTTCTTCCAAGGAGCAAATGTCTCTTAATTTCATGGCTACAGTCACCATCTGCAGTGATTTTGGAGCCCAAGAAAAGAAAGTGTCTCATTGTTTCCACTGTTTTCCCATCTATCTGTCATGAAGTGATGAGACCAGATGCCATGATCTTCAATGTTGTGTTTTAAGCCAGCTTTTTCATTCTCCTCTTTCACTTTCATCAAGAGGCTCTCTAGTTCTTCTTCACTTTCTGCCATAAGGGTGACATCATCTGCATATCTGAGGTTATTGATATTTTCCTGGGAATCTTGATTTCAGCTTGTGCTTCATCCAGCCTGGCATTTCACGTGATGTACTCTGCATATAAGTTAAATAAGCAGGGTGACAATATACAGCCTTGCTTTACTCCTTTTCAAATTTGGAACCAGTATGTTGTTCCATGTCTAGTTCTAATGGTTGCTTCTTGACCTGCAAATAGATTTCTCAGGAGGCAGGTCAGGTGGTCTGGTATTCCCATGTCTTGAAGAACTTTCCACAATTTGTTGTGATCCACACAGTCAAAGGCTTTGGCATAGTCAATAAAGCAAAAGTAGATGTTTTTCTGGAATTCTCTTGCTTTCTCTATGATCCAACAAATGTTGGCAATTTTATCTCTGGTTCCTCTGCCTTTTTGAATCCAGCTTGAACATCTGGAAGTTCTCAGTTCACATAATGTTGAAGTCTGGCTTGGAGAATTTTGAGCATTACTTTGCTAGCATGTGAGATGGGTGCAATTGTGTGATAGTTTGAACATTCTTTGGCATTGCCTCTCTTTGAGATTGGAATAAAAACTGACCTTTTCCAGTCCTGTGGCCACTGCTGAGTTTTCCAAAGTTGCTGGCATATTGAGTGCAGCACTTTCACAGCATCATCTTTTAGGATTTGAAATAGCTCAGCTGGAATTCCATCACCTCCACTAGCTTTGTTTATAGTGATGCTTCCTAAGGCCCACTTGACTTTTCATTCCAGGATATCTGGCTCTAAGTGAGTGATAACACCATCCTGGTTATCTGGGTTATGAGGATCTTTTTTGTATAGTTCTTCTGTGTATTCTTGCCACTTCTTCTTAATTTCTTCAGCTTCTGTTAGTTCATACCATTTCTGTCCTTTATGGAGCCCATCTTTGCATGAAATGTTCCCTTGGTATCTCTAATTTTCTTGAAGACATCTCTAGTCATTCCCTATCTACTGTTTTCCTCTATTTTTTTGCATTGATCACTTAGGAAGGCTTTATTATCTCTCCTTGTTATTCTTGGAACTCTGCCCAAGATCTTACAAAAGAAACAAATCACTCACCTCTATTTCATAATCAAATTTCTCTCTTCCCATATGTTCTCACTTTGCAGACAAAGGTCCCTATAGTCAGAGCTATGGTTTTTCCAATAGTCATGTACAGATGTGAGAGTTGGACCATAAAGAAAGCTGAGAGCTGAAGAATTGCTGCTTTATAACTGTGGTGCTGGAGAAGACTCTTGAGAGTCCCTTGACTGCAGGCTATCACACCAGTCAATCATAAAGGAAATCAGTCCTGAACGTTCATTGGAAGGACTGGTGCTGAAGCTGAAGCCCCAATATTTTGGTCACCTGCTGCGAAGAGCCAACTCATTGGAAAAGACCCTGATGTTGAGAAAGACTGAGGGCAAGAGGAGAAGGGGACAACAGAGGATGAGATGGTTGGATGACATCATTGACTCAGTGCATATGAATTTGGGTAAATTCTGGGAAATGGTGAAGGACAGGGAAGCCTTGCCTGCTGCAATTCATGGGGTAGCAAAGAGTGGGAGATGACTGAGTGATTGAGCAACAACAATATGTTCTCATCTTCCAAATGTACCAGATCCTATCTTCCCTTTGGTCTGTATCATTTGAGGATGAAGATTTTGAAGAGCTGAGCTCCTGTAATGTTTGGGAACCTCAGTCTTGGAAATTGAAGTAGCCCTATGTTGACTATTACCCGAGAGCACTGGTCGAGAGAAACAGGACTTGGGATACAATGTCCTGATCAAGCCTGGTTAGGAGTTGACTCTTGGTGCATGGAGGGCCACGGCTCCATAGATTACCATGACATCAGTTTTGCTCAGGCTCTTTTTCCCAGAGAAAATACCCTGAAGAGGAGAAAAGAGAGACATGAAAAATATGGCTGAAAGAGTTTCTTTTTCTCTCATGATTTTTCCTAATCCGATGGGCCACTATGGGAGTTAAGAAATGGGACTGGGATTATTAAAATGAGTCTGAAGCTGATGTGCTTGCTGATATCAATTTAAACACCAAGAATGGTGTGGTGGATCTACCAGGCTTTAATGGAGGTACTTGAGAGAGGGCTTGCATTCATTTTTACTCATTTATTCCTCTTCTTTAGGGGAAGCAGAGTGCATGCAATGGAAACTGTCCATGAGGCCTGAGGAGCCAGAAGGGGGATAAGACTAGACACATACAGAGCTCCTCAGGTCCTCCCAGGTCAGCGTGAGTGACAGGAAGTGGAGGAGACTTGTTATCTAGCTGGTCATTCTACAGGGCTTGGGCTCAGATGGTTCCAACCTGGAATAAAGACCTGAGGATGGGAGCAAGTATGATATGGAGAAAGAATGTCTAATGATGGAGTCAGTGTCACCTGCCTTTGCAATGACCAAGGGCTTTGGAGGAGAAGGATATTCTTTTACCTTACATCGATTCATGAAAAACTTTTCCCGATCTTGGAATGTTTTAAGAACTTTTAAGACAACTTCAAAGTGTTTCTCAGCACAGTATCCTAAGATAGATGTTATTCCCTAAAATCAGAAAAGACAGGGAATTTTGATGCATCAGGAACTCTAGGTACTGGAAATATTGGAGTCAACAAAACACACCAAACTCCTCATCCTCTTGAGTGTAAAACCAGGGGAAGTCACAAGAAAGTGACATAAAGTGAATAAGCAAATCCAGTAAGCCTTTAAGTATATAGTATGTCAAATGGTGATAAGTGCTGTGAGAAAAGAAGAAAAAAGGGTAGCTTCTGTAAGTTGGGGGAGTTGGCAATACAAATAGAGTAGCCAGACAAATTTTCAATAAAGGGTGACATGGAGAAGAGCCCCAAAATAAGCAAGAGAGTGAGCCAATGGACTTTTTTGGAAATGAGAGTTCCAAACAGAGAGAGTATGTGCAAAGATCCTGAGGTCCACCAAGGAGGGCAGATGGAACAAAGAAGTGCAAGATGAGGTCAGAGAGAAAGTGGGGGTTAGTCTGAATAAGGTCTTTTAGGCCACACTCAGTACTTTGGATTTTTAATCTTAGACCAGTGGGAAGCAAGTGGAGGTTTTCTTGAGCTGGAGTTGACTATCATTTCTACAGGATCAACTCTCTTGCTGAAACTTTACCTTGAAAAGTGAAAGTGTTAGTTGCTTAGTCCTGTCTAACTCTTTGTGACCCCATGGACTATAGCCCTCCAGGTTCCTCTGTCCATGTGATTTCCTAGGCAAGAATACTGGAGTGGGTTTCCAGTCCCTTCTCCAGGGGATCTTCCTGACCCAGGGATTGGACCCAGCTCTCCTGCATTGCAGGCAGATGTTTTACTGTCTGAGCCACCAGGGAAGCCCAAGGTTAACTTCACCCTTAGGTGGTTAAAATGTTGAAAGCTCCTGTTTCACATTCTGTGTTCATATTTTCCCCTTGCCCACATTCTTTCCAGCTCATTTGCTTCAGACTCACTTCACCACTGTATCTTCATGCCAGTTTGTTAATGAGTCCTGATTTGTTTCATTTGGTTGCATAACCCTGTTAGAGCCAGAATGAGAATCCAGGGACTAGACTTCTGTCGTCAAGCTCTCAACCAGCACTGTTCTTAGATATCAGGTCTTCTAATCTCTGCTACCAGGAGATACTTGGAAGAAATCTTTAAAGGCTGGTGGCCTGGTGTCTGTTTTCCTTGGTTCCTTAGGTTCTTTTAAATAAATCCTAAGATGTAAACCTCTGTGTTTCTCCATCTCTGGGTCCTCTCACCCCACAGTGCTCTGTGTTTCTCCTCTCCTGACCCACCTTCCTAACTTCTTAACTCTCTCCCCAACTTTCCAACTTTGACCTATGTCCCACTGTCTTTCAAACATTGGAGTCTGGAAAAACCCAGGCCCTGGATAAATCTATCACCTATTGCTACACCTCATTTGCTGGATGCTACCAGGAAAAAAAAATGTCACCACTAAGAAAATTGCAGGAGTAGAAGATGATTTCAGCTCCCCAAGGGGCCCTCAAATCTGCCCACATATCCTATTTGTTTTCTTTAATCTATTTTCTCTCTCCAGTTCCTCACAGTTGTAATTTCAGATCTTCTCTCCTGAAACTCCTTACTAAGCATTTTCTATGAAAAAGAACTTTGAAGAGTCTATTTTTCTTTATTTGGAGGAACTTGAAGGATGCAGGCAGTGTGTTGTGGAGGCAGGATTTGAATCCAGCTGGTCTGACACCAGAATCAGAGCCTAGGTGTCATCTGAGTGAGAAAGTCACTCTTAGGAGAAGGAAGGCCAGCTGATCAGTGAGACTTAGAGAGTTATGTGTTAACTCCTCACCAACCCAGAGGCCATTTGCTAAGTGATTTGAGTGTGCAGGATACACTCAAGAACTTGAAGCAAAGTTAAGCAAAAGAGGAATTTGAGAAGCTTAAGTGGATGTCACAAAGTTCATCTTCTAAGGCTTGTGAATCCCTCAGACTTTGAATGATGGCATATGGTATGCTTGGATCTAAAACAAACTTAGTTGTTTCCTAGCCCAGAGCAGAACTAAAGGGCAATTAGAAAGGAAATAATGATGCTAGGAATAATGTCAATGAGAAATAACTGAAGGCTGAATATCGGAGATGGGAAAAAGAACTAATGACAATATAAAGTCAATTTTAAAAGTTCAGTAAGTATAGTGTTTTCTAGCTATTTACAATAGGGAAAGGACCTAAACACCTGAGAATTTCTGAGACGGGTATATAAAAAGACAGACTACAATAATTTATTTTTTACTAGCTGGTCTTTATTCCTGGGTGGATATGCTCTCCAGCTTAGGCTAGGGTAGGGAATAGGCAAAAGTTCATTGCAAAAGCTCTCCAGGTTATATTTTCTCTAGGAGGAAAACCAATGATACATACCCTTACTTTCAGCTTATGCATTTAATGATTTTGATGCTTATAATCATACCCTTATGTTACAAAGCCAAGGTCAAAATATTTTAAAAATACTCTTGTTGAGTAGGAGTGACTGAAATTCATTTTTCACTATTTTCAAATCTGATTAGATAATGACGCACCGATGTTTAAATAGGGAAGCCTCAACCTAAATGTCCATCAACAGATGAATGGATAAAGAAGATGTGGCACGTCTATATGATGGGATATTACTCAGCCATAAAAAGCAATGAAATTGGGTCATTGGTAATGACATGGATGGACCTAGAGTCAGTCTGCAGAGTAAAGGAAGTCAGAAAGAGAAAAACAAATATTGCATATATTTGGAATCTAGAAAAATGGTACAGAGGAACCTATTTGCAGAACAGAAATAGAAAACTCAGATGTAAAGAATATACTACCATGTGTAAAATACATAGTAGGAAGCTGCTGCAAAACAAACAGAGGGAGCTCAGCCCGGGAAAAATGGTGGGTGAGAGGGAGGCTCGAGAGGGAGGGTATATACGTGCATACATGTATATGTATAGTTGATTCATGCTGTTGTACAGCAGGAAATAACACATTGTAAAGCAATTATACTCTAATAATAATAAAAATAGGGAAGCCTCATTTTTCTGAAAAATTCTGTTGGACCATTTTGAATGTAAGCATGGATAATTCTGGATAAGCAAGATATTAATGTAAGAACTGCCAGCGGTTTTCCACGGGGCATTCATTATCATTGTCACGAGAGGAAATTGAGAGAAGGTGGTCCCACCTGCCGTTGGTCCCCCAGGTGCTGGGGAGCTGCCAGAAATTCCTTAATCTGTGAGCTGACAAAGTCCACATCTTGGCAGGATGCTAAGGTGGTTCCCAAGGCTTTCCAAAGAAATTTCTGGAAAACAAAGGACAAGCAACAGAATGTTAGAGGTTGGAAAGCAAGACGGATAAAAAGTAGAAAGAGTAAAAACAGTCATTCAAAAAAAAAAAAAAAAGACATTGAGTTGACTTAGGACTGCTTGCTTGTCAAGCACTTTCATGTAGTGTCTCTTCCTCAAAGTGTGCCCTGCCCACAGGCTCTGTGCTGCCTGTGCTCTCCTGCCTTCCTCTATGCTCTGTGCCCTGCCTTCACAATAATACCTTTTATTACCTACTGGGATTTTTAATTTTCTTATCGTCTCTATGCTCAGAATTTCAGTTCTTGGTAGCAGAGGTTTTCAGTGATTATCTGTGTACAAATAAGTGTTAATAAGTTCTTATTGAATAAACATGCTCAGTGAAAATTGGGTTATTTTGAAGACAATGTCATCTGCTATTTTCCAACTTCACAGTATATTGACTTGGTTTATAGTTTAAGCGATTTAACGGTAGTTTTGAAAGTAATACCTTGGCTTCTCTCCCATTATCTCTCTCTGGAAGTGCTGTCAGACTGGTCTTAGGAATGAAGTAGGAGAGTCGCATAAGAACTTTCACATACACATCGTGTCTTCAGTAATGGACGCTGAGTAAAGTGGGAACGAAAGCACCCAGCGGAGGAACACTGCATGTCAGCAATCATTCTGTGGCTTCCACCCCCTCGGGAGGGGGTGAGAGTGTTGGCTTCATTATGCCAGCCCTGCGCTGGGCACTTCTGTAGTGTTGGGGTGGAGAAAAGGCAAGTGGAACAGACACTGCTTCCTGCCATCTTTCATTGAGGCCATGTAGAGTTATTGACTAGGGGCAAGGGAGAGCCCTGCAGTAGCTTGTGTTTGAAGACTACAGCACATGTCTGGCTGTACATAGGTGTATGAACATGCAGGTACACAAAGCAATTTAATACCAGACTGGCCCCTTTTAATTTAGAAAGCCCATCTTGTTACAGAAAGGAGAAAAATTGGCCAGTTGGAAGTCCACTCCAAAAACTCTGCAGAGCTCAAAGACTTGTAGCTCTTGAGTGGTCATTAGTGATCAGAAAGGATCTATGGCACAGGAGGAATGGAAAATCTAGGTGTAACAGATAAAGTCAAGTTAGTACATTCAGGAGAAATTGTACAGATCAGTCTGATTTGGGATGAGAGGGGACCATAAGGCTATGAAGCAGGTGGGACAGAGTCAGAGCAGACTTGATCAGAGTAAGAGTCTGATGAGCGAGCATCCACTCCATTCTCAGTTGTCTAGGCAAAAGGTCCCCTGAGTAGGGCCAAAGCTGCCACAGTCTATTTAGCTTCATCTTGGGAGAAGGGCAGGAAAGAGTTGGGAAAATCTTGTGCTGCAGGAATATTGATTTGAGGAAGGAGGAAAATATATTACAATATAGCTTCATTGCCTCCCTGTACTGCTGGCCTTTTGCCTATCTGCTAAATTTTGTCAGATTCAATGAATAGTGGATTCACATCTGGGGACTTGGTTAGGAATCCTAGATATCAGAAAGCCCGAACTGGGGGAAATTGTGGTTGATCAAAAAATAGCCATAATCTTCTATCTCACTTCTGTCCATGCTTCCCTGCTATGGAAGTTTGTGATTCCTATCAAGACAAGTCTATCTCTCCATTCTTTGCATCTGGGCTTGCCTTGCAACTTGCTTTTGTCATTGGAATGTGGTAGAAGTGATAGTATGCTCCTTTTGAGCTTAGACCTCAGGATTGTGCACACATCATTGCCACCACCGTGAGAGCAAGCCCCCGATAGCCTGCTGCAGAATGAGGGGCTGCAAGGAGCAGAAACAAGCTGTCCTAGATAATCATCCCAGACCAGCCAATCCCCAGTACACCTCAGTGAGGCTTGTTGAGATCTGAAGAGTTCCCAGTTGAGTCCAGCCCAAATTGTCAACCTGCAAAATCCAAAGTTTTTTAGGTGCCCGTTATTTTAAGTCACTAAGCTTTGTCATGTTTTTAAAGCTACTTGGTACATTCCTAGTTTTCTGGTGTTAAGCATAACAGTTGAGAGCCATCCAGGCAGCTCTTTGTTTGAATTGTTTTGTCTATTCACGCTACCATTATCTTGAACTAATCTTGTGGGGTTTGGGAGCCATTGGGTGAATGGCATTACATAAGACGCAGAAGGCTGGTTTGTGTATAAGAAGATGAGGCATTGCTCACCAAATCTTCCTGATGGGTGTGTCTGCAGGCTGGGTAGGTCAATTTGGAGAATCAGTACTCTGTACCAAATTAGAGAGTCAATCAATGAGGGGAATTTGGAAAATTACATAGAAGAGTTGCAGGTTGCTAATAATTTGTGGAAAGAGACACTTAATCCTGGGAACACAATAATTTAGGAAATGGTTTTTTCCAGGAAATAATTTAAGATTTGAAAATGATGTAAGAGAGTTATAGGTTGATAATAAAGGATTTGTGGGAAGAAACACTCAATACTGGCAACACTTAATGACAGGAAATGTTTTTCTAGGGGAAAAAAATTTCGGAATGATATAACCACAGTGATAACCATAATCTACTTTTTATTGAACACATGCCACATGTCAGACACTTCACTAGGGTCTTTATGTACTTTATCTCATCAAACCCTTATAACAATAGAATCCTCAGAGAGAGATAAAAATTTCCATCTTATTGGTCAGTATACTGAGGCTCTGAAAAGGTTAAAAACTTTACCAAAAGCTGCATTAGTAGTTAATTAGTGGAAACTGAATTCAAACTCTATTTGGAATGGACGGTTACAGTGTGGAGGGTTTGGTAGAGGTCATGTGTAGAGAGAGGAATGAAAATTTGTAAATTTGTAAAAATGTAAATTTGAATGCTCTGTGGGTTTTTTTTCCAATTAAAAAAAAAAGATAGATTATTTTCTGTAGCCAGCCTCACAAGAGTGGCCCAGTGGAATGGAAACCAAGACATAAACTGGCATTAAACAGTGCTATGGTTAAGAGGCTGCTATTTGCTCTCCAGTTTTTTTTTTTCCTTCTCTAGAACAGAACCTCCAAATTTTTGTCAGGCATGTATTTATCTTAAAGGCACTATACTCAAAAGTTTTCCTTGCAGATAGGCTGTGACCCTGTAATTTTGGGTCAAATAAAGGTAAACAGAAGGGAGCGTTTTTCTAACCACTTCTTCTTCCTTTGCACTGCAGTGCAGACAAGCTGGAACTTGCACCACAATTTTTGGTCATAAATTAGAAGGTAGGGTCTCTGAGCTGAGAACCAACCTTCTCAACAGAGGTGTTGCTGTAACTGTCCATTTGCTGGTTGAAATCCCGACTCAGTTGAATGGTCCAGGCTACATCACTGATCTTCCATAATGATTCTTTGAGCAACTGTTGTAGGAGGTAAAAATCAGACATGAATGTGACTGTTTAATGTGTGTTTTCTTGCCACTTTTCTGTTACAGTATATTCTAGAAGTATAAATTGTATATTATATGGGATTATTCCTTTTCCCATAAAAACTTGATTACTTTGAAACTTTTCTTTTTATTTTAGAAGACATACTCTGTTTTGTTCTGAATTTCCAGTAAGAATCAGACCCACAGGAAGTGGAAGTTAACTCCATGTAAGTGCCTTCTGTTTTCCTTTTAAATAAAAATTGCCAAAAGACTTACAATAGAAACTCATCCAATCTGAAACTTAAGTTGAAGTTAACAATTTTCAAGGTCTTGGTAGATTTGGAAAAACTCCATTTGTCAAAGTTAGTTTGTTTTATTATATACTAAGAAAAAGAGACATTTTTGGAATAGTGAATTAAAGGCCTTGAAGAACCAATTAGATGTACAAGCACAAGTTGCCAGCTTCAACTGGAGTAATGAAATATTCCTCATTTCAATAATTATTTTGAGCCAGGGCCACAGTCAGTCATCTGAACCCATGTCTTTCTTCATTGAACCATAAATGAAGAGGTGTTTTTGTCTTTTTGGATGACAAAATCCATTGCAATTTCTAAAATCTATGATTTCTCCTGTGTTTTCTCTGTCTTAAGCTTAGAAAGAACACAGTGTCAAAACCATTGATAAGGTTTGTGAACGTGTTTTCTTAATAAGAATTCATTCAATGGATCTTTTAAAAGTAAAAATTGTACAACCTTGGCATTATAAGGGAAGAAAGCAAATGTAGACAGTTTTGGAAAAAGAAGCCAAGAAGTACACTCAAGATTGGAGAAAGGGAAAGTAATGTTCTCAAGGCTTCAAGAACTTTCTTTCCTAGTAAGAACAGTTATTTTAAAATGGTAAGTGGGGAAACAAGGTAGAAATTTTGACAGAGGGAGGGAGAGATAAAAGAAGCATGAATATAGGAGGAAGATAGATTTTAGACTTAAGGAACAGGAAGAATTAGAGCTGTTGCTTTCAAACCTCATATTGGATAAGACTCACTTGTGGGTGTCATCAAGACCTGTAAGCTGTCAGGTACCCCCTCTTGGAGATTCTGATTCTAGAAGGGGAGTGTTAAGAGTAGAGGTGCTGTGGAGAGGTCACTGAAATATGACATTTTATAGAAACTATAGTTCACATGAAAAGATGCTCAGCATTGCTAATTATTAGAGGAACACAAATCAACTCTAAATGTCCATCAACAGAGAAATGGATAAAAAGACATGGTACATATATACTGTGGAATATTACCCAGCCATAAAAGGAATGAAATAATGCCATTTGAGGCAACATGATGCATCTAGAGATTATCATACTAAGTCAGTCTGAGAAAGATAAATATCATATGATATCACTTTATGTAAGATATAATTTTTTAAAAAGATACAAATGAAGTTGTTTATAAACCAGAAGTAAACATAGATATCAAAAACAAACTTATGGTTACCAAAGGGAAACATAGGAAGGGGAGGGATAAATCAGGAGCTTGAGATGATCACAAGCACACCTACTGTCTAAGATAGATAGCCAACATGGGGGCCTTCCTAGTGGTGCTAATGGAAAAGGACCCTGCATCATCAATGCAGGAGATGTAAGATATGTGGGTTTGATTCCTGGGCTGGGAAGACCCCTTGGAGGAGGACGTGGCAACCCACTCCAGTATTCTTGCCTAGAAAATCCCATGGACAGAAGAGCCTGGCTGGCTATAGTCCATAGGGCCACAAAGAGTTGGACACTACTGAAGTGACTTAGCACAACTAACAAGGACCTAGAGTATAGCACAGGGAACTCATCCCAATATTCTGTGATAACTTATATGAGAAAATAATCCAAAAATGAACGAATATATGTGTATGTATAGTTGAATCATTTTGCTGTGTGCCTGAAACTCAGACAATATTGTCAATCAGCCATACTCCAATAAAACTAAAATACTAAAAAAATCTAGCAAATTTTATAATCAAAATCCTAAAAGTTATTTGATAGGTACTTTTTAAAATATAAATTTAAAAATCATTAAAAATACCCTTAGCTTATGTAAAAAAAAAAAACACCTTTTCTGTAATAAATAGTAATAAATACACCCCCTCAAAACTGCCCCCAAATGAAAACAAACTACAATGAGGTACTACCTCACACTGATTAGAACAGTCATCTTTAAAAAGTCTACAAATAACGAACGCTAGGGGGTTGTGGAGAAAGGGAATCTTCTTACATTCTTGGTGAGAATGTAAGTTGGCACAGCTCCTGTGGAAAACAGTATGGAGGGCCCTCAGAAAATAAAAAATAGGATTGCTATATGATACAGCAAGCCTGCTCCTGAACAAAACTATAATGCCAAAAGATACATGCAGCTCTGTGTTCATAGCAGCACTATTCACAATAGCCAAGACACAGAAGCAATCTAAGTGTCCACAAATACACGAATGGATAAAGAAGATGCGGTACATATACACAATGAAATACTACTCAGCCATAAAAAAGAACAAAATAATGCCATTTACAGCAAGATGGAGGCACGTAGAGATTATCCTGCTAAGTGATGTAAATCAGAAAAAGACAAATATCATATGCTATCACTTACATGTGAAATCTAAACTATGACACAAGTAAGCCTATTTATGAAATAGAAACAGACTCTTGGATATGGAGACCAGACTGGTTGTTGCCAAGGGGGACAGGGAGAAGGAAAAGATGAAGTGGGAGGTTGGGATTAACAAATGTAAGCTTTTATATATAGAATGGATAAACAACAAGGTCCTATTGTATAGCACAGAGAACTATATTCAATATCTTATGATTAATCATCATGGAAAAAAGTATTAATAAAGAATATATATGTGTATATATAGGCATGTATAATAGAATCACTTTGCTATACAGCAGTAAATCAATAAATTCAATAAAAAAATAAGGAACCCATAGTTAATTTCTCTATAGATGGTTTATGCACTGAAACTCTGTTGGATTAAAAGCTTCCTGGCTGTGGGCTCCTTGATCTTCTGTGGGCTCCTTGATCTTCTGTGGACTCCTAAAACCAATGTGTTGTTTGTAATGCTAATGTCCAAGTCCTATCTTACAGTTTTGGGGATTTGACATCATGACACTGTTGGCTGTCAAAGTCCAAAAGTTATGGATGAGAGTTAAGATTCTTTTCTGGAGAAGGGATGCAATGTGGTCTTTTGGTGTTTAGACATCAGGAAAAGATAATGAGAAGCAGATACAAGAGGAAATGGAGTTGTATTTAGGATCAAAGAAGTGGAAATTATGTTAATTTCTGTTTCTTTATATGAATGGTGAAAGAATGCAATTGCAAGGAGAGGAGAAAACTTAAAAATTAGAGAAGATTTAAGAAAGAGGGAGAAAAATATTAGTAAGTGAAATCTTCAAAACTGTCCTAGAATCTGAACCAAATTGAAGACTAAAGATTGTTGTTCAAATTATGGTAATTTAAAGAGCACAGTGTTGACACGATCACATCTAATAGTCTAACAGTTTTCTCAAGAAAAGGAAATGCTGTTTCCTGCCCTTGGGAATCAAATTCTTTCTGGTCAAGGTGAGTAATTTTAGATGGTTTCATCACCCCATCATCAGCAGTTGGTCTTGGAGCTGTCTTTACCTGCAGCAGCATGGTCTCCCACAGGACGATACTAGTGTTCTTTCCTACAAACAGAAATTGATGCAATAAGGGGAAAAAAATTCAAGATGTACTTCTCCCTTGCCAGGTTCCCACTGGATGCTAGTGTTGCATTTTCAGTTTTCTCCCTACACAGGATGGTTATTTCCGATTAAAATTACTATGTTAGCAATCTTAAATTGCTAGTTCAGGATAAAAATCCAGGCTTTTTGCCAATTTCAACAGTACTTACTGAATGATAGTATTTTAATATTCTAGCATAGATGAATAGGAACATTTTAGAATAATACCCAAAGAAAACTTCTCTAAATACAAGAAAAAGACCAGATCACAAGTAAAAGTTCTTGCTAAGCATGTAACCCACCTGGCCTTCTTACAGTTTAAGTATTTGGTAGAGAAATGGAACCTGAGGAGTCTAGGACAAAACAGAGCTGTCCACCTTGCATATCAAGTTCACTGTTTTTATTGTCTAAAATGAACGCTCATGGCTTAAGACACAGAAGGGGTGCCTCGTTCTTCGTGCTCTTGCCTCCTTGAATAAGACCTGATCCCATGCACTTGTACCTTCCAAAGGCTGTAGGAGTTCAGGTATGCGTGTTTTCCACAGCTCTACTAAATTTGGGTGAATTATCTCAGGCAATATCTTCAAAAGTCCTATTGCACCAGCCCCACACAATTTCCCCACACTAGCGAGCATAGATATTACCTGGAGGATGGAAGAAAAATTACTGATCAACTCAGGGGTATTTAAAAGGCTCACTGACATTTTCCTTTTAATCACTGTTCTGGATTCCCTAGAATCCTTCATTAGATAATCTTTTAACATACCATCACAGACTACTCTTACTTATTCTAGAGCAAAGCTAATACTTAGACATCCATCTGTCCAATTTTTTTCTGCAGATAAAAGTAAAAAGTATATGGAAGGCATCAACTGAAAATAAATGAAATGTACTAACAGATATATCTGTGAATTAAATAAGGGCACGTGGAGATACAACTGGAGTAATTGACACATATGTGGCCAAAAGGAGAGAGAGAAATCTAAACAACAGATATGCAATTTGCTTGAATCGTTCTTATGGATCAGATTCAGTTTATGCTTATTTAAAAATCATAAATGAAGTTTTAACAAACATTTCAGAGTTAGGAGATAATCGTGCCAGGAGTAAATTTTCACGAGTGTCATTGATATAGCAGGACATTCATTATGCCATTTTAGTGTTTCTTTTGGTTTGGAGTATCTTTGTCACTTTCACTATCATTTATTTGGAACTGGAAATATCTGCATTGGTTTAAATTGATCCGGCCTTGGTTTTTCATAACTCACTCACCAGAAGTCTGGCCAGTAGCTGTTGTGGTGAAGGAAGTTTCACTAGAAAGAGAAAGCAATTTTCATTAATGTCATGGGGGCTAGAAAAATTCTGATTGGGGCTGGGTGTATGAGTGAAGCCCTGTAGCCCTTCAGGAAACGAGTCTCTCATAAGAGAGAGGTTTTGCTTTGTTTGTGAATGTACAAACCAGCTCCTGTAGAGATGACAAGTGCTGTTGATTCTTTGGCATTCTTTTTTTTTTCCTCTGCCATAAACAGAATCCTGATGATATGAAACAGGTATTCCAGCGTTCCCGTATATTCCGCAGGTACCACAAAAGTCAGGATTCTGGGCCATAGCACCTGTGGAAAACAAAGGCAAGATGCAAGTGCTGCTTGTTCTTTTCCATTATTCCTCCCTTGTACGCGCTGTGTGTTTCTCTCTAGTTTAGAAAACTTCCTCTCACTTGTTATTATTTTGCTCTTTCAGTTCAGTTCAGTCGCTTAGTTGTGTCCGACTCTTTGCGACTCCATGAATCGCAGCACGCCAGGCCTCCCTGTCCATCACCAACTCCCGGAGTTCACTCAGATTCACACCCATCGAGTCAGTGATGCCATCCAGCCATCTCATCCTCTGTCATCCCCTTCTCCTGCCCCCAATCCCTCCCAGCATCAGAGTCTTTTCCAATGAGTCAACTCTTCGCATGAGGTGGCCAAAGTACTGGAGTTTCAGCTTTAGCATCAGTCCTTCCAAAGAAACCCCAGGGCTGATCTCCTTCAGAATGGACTGGTTGGATCTCCTTGCTGTCCAAGAGACTCTCGAGAGTCTTCTCCAACACCACAGTTCAAAAGCATCAATTCTTCCTTTGGCATTCAGCCTTCTTCACAGTCCAACTCTCACATCCATACATGACTACTGGAAAAACCATAGCCTTGACTTATGATTATACAGTGGAAGTAAGAAATAGATTTAAGGGTCTAGATCTGATAGATAGAGTGCCTGATGAACTATGGAATGAGGTTCATGACATTGTACAGGAGACAGGGATCAAGACCATTCCCATGGAAAAGAAATGCAAAAAGCAAAATGGCTATCTGAGGAGGCCTTACAAATAGCTGTGAAAAGAAGAGCAGTGAAAAGCAAAGGAGAAAAGGAAAGATATAAGCATCTGAATGCAGAGTTTCAAAGAATAACAAGAAGAGATAAGAAAGCCTTCTTCAGTGATCAGTGCAAAGAAATAGAGGAAAACAACAGAATGGGAAAGACTAGAGACCTCTTCAAGAAAATTAGAGATATTAAGGGAATATTTCATGCAAAGATGGTCTCAAGAAAGGACAGAAATGGTCTGGACCAAACAGAAGCAGAAGATATTAAGAAGAATACACAGAAGAACTGTACAAAAAAGATCTCCATGACCCGGACAATCACGATGGTGTGATCACTCATCTAGAGCCAGACATCCTGGAATGTGAAGTCAAGTGGGCCTTAGAAAGCATCACTACAAATAAAGCTAGTGGAGGTGATGGCATTCTAGTTGAGCTGTTTCAAATCCTGAAAGATGATGCTGTGAAAGTGCTGCACTCAATATGCCAGCAAATTTGGAAAACTCAGCAGTGGCCACAGGACTGGAAAATGTCAGTTTTCATTCCAATCCCAAAGAAAGGCAATGCCAGAGAATGCTCAAACTACCACACAATTGCACTCTTCTCACATGCTAGTAAAGTAATGCTCAAAATTTTCCAAGCCAGGCTTCAGCAATACGTGAACCACGAATTCCCTGATGTTCAAGCTGGTTTTGGAAAAAGCAGAGGAACCAAAGACCAAATTGCCAACATCCACTGGATCATGGAAAAAGCAAGAGAGTTTCAGAAAAACATCAATTTCTCCTTTATTGACTATGCTAAAGCCTTTGACTGTGTAGATCACAAGAAACTGTGGAAAATTCTGAAAGAGATGGGAATACCAGACCACCTGACCTGCCTCTTGAGAAATCTGTATGCAGGTCAGGAAGCAACAGTTAGAACTGGACATGGAACAACAGACTGGTTCCAAATAGGAAAAGGAGTACGTCAAGGCTGTATATTGTCACCCTGCTTATTTAACTTCTATGCAGAGTACATCATGAGAAACGCTGGACTGGAAGAAACACAAGCTGGAATCAAGATTGCCAGGAGAAATAT
The DNA here is from genome assembly GCA_917880005.1 of Nanger dama. NCBI lineage: Eukaryota > Metazoa > Chordata > Mammalia > Artiodactyla > Bovidae > Nanger > Nanger dama. The sequence continues at coordinate 6,014,849 of CAKJTW010000040.1, forward strand.
CAATAACCTCAGATATGCAGATGACACCACCCTTATGGCAGAAAGTGAAGAGGAGCTAAAGGGCCTCTTGATGAAAGTGAAAGAGCAGAGCGAAAAAGTTCGCTTACAGCTCAACATTCAGAAAACTAAGCTCATGGCATCTGGTCCCATCACTTCATGGGAAATAGATGGGGAAACAGTGGTAACAGTGTCAGACTTTATTTTTTTGGGCTCCAAAATCACTGCAGATGGTGTTTGCAGCCATGAAATTAAAAGACACTTACTCCTTGGAAGGAAAGTTATGATCAACCTGGATAGAAGATTCAAAAGCAGAGACATTACTTTGCCGACTAAGGTCCATCTAGTCAAGGCAGAATCCCATGGAGGGAGGAGCCTCATAGGCTACAGTCCATGGGGTCGCAAAGAGTCGGACACGACTGAGCAACACACTTTCACTTTCAGTCAAGGCTATGGTTTTTCCAGTAGTCATGTATGAATGTGTGAGTTGGACTATGAAGAAGGCTTTTGCTCTTTGGGCCAAATCAAAATGAAATCATGAAATCCAATCTCTGCCAAGCACATTCTTTTTCAGGTGCTACTCGCCATGAGTGTCAGTGTTTCTCCATGGGGTTGCTGCCAGAATCTGGGACAGGACAACTCTTCACTGTGGGTCACTGCAGGAAGCACCAGGCTCCACTCACCAAGTGCCATCAAGCCCCTTGTCAATATGACAACCAAAAATGCCCCATATATTTCTCCAAACTCCGAGACTGGAATGGAACTCTCCAAAGTGGGAACGATTGGGAATGGATGTTGCTGTCTGTGCTCCAGGTGCTGACTTCTGTAGTCTGTGTGTTTCACATCCCTCGGAAAACTTGAATATGGTTCGTGTCCTAATGGAAACCTAGGTATCAACTTGGACTCTGCCTTTTGTCTTGCTATCTGATTTAATCACCGACATGCTGAGATGCTTCAGTCATGTCTGACTATTTTTGACCCCATGGACTGTAGCCTTCCAGATTCCTCTGTCCATGGGATTCTCCTGGCAAGAATGCTGGAGTGGTTTGCCATGCCCTCCTCCAAGGGATCTTCCTGACCCAGGAATCGAATCCAAGTCTCTTATATCTCTTGCATTGGCCGGTGAGTTCTTTACCACTAGTGCCACCTAGGAAACCCCATTGAATCACCAAGCCTGGACCTTTTTCTCATTATAAGATTTATCGTGCCCTTACATATTTCCCTTCCTGCTTTTATGACCCAGATCCAGTCCCTATGAATCTCATCTCATTTTATATATAATCTCTGTGCTTAGACTACTCATGTCAATTCACCGACTTCCTATAGTTAGCAAATGTTTAGCCCTTGTTTAAAATTTCCAGTGGCTCATCAAGGACAAGGTAGGAATTTAGCATTTCAGACCCTTTATGATTCTGGCTCTAGACTACATTTTCATCATTTACTACTAGATCAGAAATTCCCCAAACTTTAATATGCATTAGAAATGTTGGAACTTATTTGCATGATGACTCATGGGCCCCATGCCCAGATATGCTGACTCATTTAGGTCTGCTGTGTGACCTGGAAATCTGTATTTTAAATAAATATTGCAGGTAATCTACAATCACATCTTAAAATACCATCCTAGATAAAGCCTCTGATTCACTTAAATTGGTCTGTAGATTGTTTTCTGGCTGTGCCATGTATTTCTGGTCATTAAATCCTTTCCCAGGTTGTTTTTCTTAAGCAAAACGCAGATCCCAAAGTTCCTGAGGTTCAGGTTATTTTAGACCTCAAGTGAGGTCTGAGAATGTGTGCTTTTAACATCTTCCCAGGTAAACGGGGGGTAAGTTTAGTATTCACTGCATTACAACTTGAAAATATGTCTAAATACATTGGAGGAAGAAGAGAAACAATATATTAAGATGCTTATAAACTGCCATTTGCCTCCAGATATAAAAGAGTATGTAGCTAATTTAACACGTGTTTTTGAGAAACCATTATGTGCTGGCCTTGAATATTCTCATAATTTCTCTGGCTAGAGCGTCAAAAAGCTGATGACAGGTGGAGTACCAACTTCTTTATTCCTAAATGGACAGAACTTTAGAAAGGTGATCAAAGCAACTATGAGTGGTGACAGAAGGCGCCTTACCTGAGGCATTCCAATGACCAGTGGGTCCAGGGTTTTTAAGACCTCTAGGCTTATTTCTTGGATAGATGTCTCTCCCTTTTCAGTCTCCTGGGAGTTAGATTTTATTGGTTTCTCCTTTAAGAAAGATGAAGCAGATGACTTGTTAATAATCCCTGTTGGTCTCCTCTGAGCTTGGGTGTGTTCTTAGTCTCTGGGGTGGAGGATAAAGTCACTCAGCTTAAAGGGCTTGAGGAGCCCAGTGACCTTGGTCTCCAGTATCTAACCCCTGCTTTTAAGTGCTCTTTGGAGGAATGGGGAGACAAAAATGCCTCTGGCTTTTTTCATAGAAAAACAAACACTGTGAACTTCAATTGCCCCTTTCTCACTCAGGCCTTTCCCCATTTCTCTCTGGGACAAAAATTTCCACTACTTCCTGTGGAGTGGACTGCAATTTCACTTGCAGTGAGGTTGTAAGATCACTGAGATCTTAGACATGTGTTTTTCAGGCTCTTCATCCAAAGGAACCAATGCAACAAAGTATGGGTGTTTCCTGTTTTCTAGAAACAATTCTCTTTCTCTGCCTCTCTCCAAACCAGCCCCCAGCCTTGGAGGCCAGGTTGCCTCCTCTCTAGGGTAAACTGTGATTTAACCTACCTTGCATTTATGATAAGTTAGAAATGGTATCAGTGGAAAGGAACTGAGAACACTAGATGCTGAAAAATTTATTAATAAAAGTGATAAAGCTTAAATATGACTTCAGTTACTAAATTGAACTGCAAGTATTTTAAAAATCCAGTTGAGTCAACGGCACTTGTTGCAGAGCAGCATTCAAGATGGCACCCTCTTCGTACCAGATTCTTGTTGGACATTGAAAACTGGGTGAAAATGTAGTCAATCAGTGGCCAGCCTTCCCGGGCTTCAATGTAGCATTTTTCACACATGGTTTGGATGAGGAGGAGGATGGAGATCCTCACCTAGAGTAGGGAAAATGCATTCAGAATATTTAACTTCTTTGGGCAGAATGGAAATTTAGATACTCCTATTCTGTAACCTTTATGGGTCATTCAGAGGGAATCTTTCAAAAAAAAAAAAACCACTCTATAAATTGAATGATATTACTGTAATAGATGGGGCTTCTCAAGTGGCTCAATGGTAAAGAATCTGCTTGCCAACCAGCAGATCCCAGATTTGATCCTTGGGTCAGGAAGATCCCCTGGAGAAGGAAATGGCAACCCATTCCAGTATTCTTGCCTGGGAGATCCCATCGATGGAGGAACCTGGTGAGCTACAGTTCCTGGGGTTGCAAAAGAGTGGGACATGATCGACCAACTTAACAACAACAACAATTACCCCCTGTTGGAGCAGGAAGTAATCTATAAGGTTATGATTTAAGTGTCACTAGCAAAGCTCTCTTTAACCAAACTCTTTCTTTCTAGTTCCCATGACATATCCTGGCTAAAACACTCAATTCAGTTCAGTTCAGTTCAGTCACTCAGTTGTGTCTTACTCTTTGCAACTCCATGGACTGCAGCACGCCAGGCTTCTCTGTCTATCACCAACTCCCAGAGCTTACTCAAACTCATGTCCATTGAGTTGGGGATGTCATCTAACCATCTCATTCTGTCATCCCCTTCTCCTCCTGCCTTCAATCTTTCCCAGCATCAGGGTCTTTTCCAAGGAGTCAGTTCTTTGCATCAAGTGGCCAAAAGTATTGGAGTTTCAGCATCAGTTCTTCGAATGAATATGCAGGACTGATTTCCTCTAGGATTGATGGGTTTGATCTTGCAGTCCAAGGCACTCTCAAGAGTCTTCCCCAACACCACAGTTGAAAAGCATCAGTTCTTTGATGCTCAGACTTCTTTATAGTCCAACTTTCACATCCATACATGACTGCTGGAAAAACCATAGCTTTGACTAGATGGGCCTTTGTCGGCAAAATAATGTCTCTTCTTTTTAATATGCTGTTTAGGTTGGTCATAGTTTTTCTTCCAAGGAGCAAATATCTTTTAATTTCATGGCTGCAGTCACTGTCTGCAGTGATTTTGGATCCCCCCTCCCAAAATAAAGCCTTTTCCTTTTCTGTTTTAGCCTATGGAAAGGCTAAAACACTGCCTCACTTAAAAATCCTCAGTGAAAGATGGCACATTGAAATAAAGTCCCACAATTCCTTATCCACAAACTCAAACTCTAAATGACACTGAAAACTGGAATTTTGTTTCTTAAATTTGGTTCCAACTTGGTGGAGAAACTCAAGCTGAACTGTTTTAAAGCTATTTGTTGTTATTCAGTCGCTCAGTCATGTCCAACTCTGCGAGCCTACGGACTCTAGCATGCCAGGCTTCCCTGTCCTTCACCATCTCCTGGAGTCTGCTCAAACTCATGTCCATTGAGTTGGTGATGTCATCCAACATCTTTATCCATTCTATGTAGTGTGAATATGCATACATTTTCTTGAAGAAATCTTAATAGATTTGATTGTGGGCTACTATCACAGTAACACTTTTTCAAATCTGAAAAAAATTGTAAATTCTGAAATGTGTCTTGCTCTATGGATTTGAATAAATGGTTATGAACCTGTGTCACAATTTTTTTAATCATTTGGCATCAATTCATTTACTGGATTTCTTCCCTGGAAGAAAGAAAGCTCTGATCTAATTCCTTAGTGAATGGGTCCTTTAATGGAGGGTAGGAAGAAAATAATTTTTCACAGGGAAGCAGGGCCACAGAATTGCACACACGGATTCTGTGATCTCCCTGCTGCTGCTGCTGCTAAGTTGCTTCAGTCGTGTCCGACTCTGTGCCACCCCATAGACGGCAGCCCACTAGGCTCCTCTGTCCCTGGGATTCTCCAGGCTACAATACTGGAGTGGGTTGCCATTTCCTTCTCCCTAACTGAGGAGAAAGAGGTAAATCTCTCTATATTTGCCCAAGGAGTGAGCGCTTTCTTGGAAATTTCTGTCCTCTCTTATTCTACCCTAAATCCTAGTAATGCTTCAATTGGTTTGCTCAATTACTGGGTCACGTTTTTATATATAATCACTCTATTATTATTGATTGCATAGGTTTGATTATTTTAACCATAGTTACTGGGGACCAAAGCCTCTTGGGGGAATTTTCTCCTCTTCATTGGCTTCTGCATAGGGCTTTGATCCAAATAAAATATGATTTTCATACAAAATAATACTTTAATTGCTAATTTTAAAAATTTCTCCCATAAAAGTTCTAAGTCTTTTCCAACATGGAATACTTTAATCAGATAATCAGGAGATATTGAGAAATCTATTGTACATGTAAGACTTTCTATAGATGCTCCCTGACTGGAAAATAGGATATCTCTGGTCAAAATAGGGTTCAAGGGTTATTATTTTTGGAGGAAGAAGTATCATCTTTAATAATTAACAATTAATTTTTAAACTATTTAACTAGCATAGCAGAATCATGCTCTAGGCCAAAATCTTTTTTTTTTCTTTCTCTTTTCCTACTAAGAAGTTCATGAACTGAATGTGCTTCAGAACTTTACTTTGATAGAGTTTATCTTATTAGGGAAAGATGGAGTTCTTTTAAAAGTAGAATTGATCACTGAGCTCCTTATAAGTCAGTCTCATAAGCACATCCTTAAAGAGTCAAAACCATTTCATTTACTCCTAAAGTTTTCATTATCCAAATAAAAGTCCCCATTAATTCTCTTACTTTAATACTGAGGTCACCCATGATGACTTTGACTGCTTTTTCAATTGAAGTGATATGATCCCTCAACTTGGGCTCTGAAAGACAGAGAGAGAAATTGATAGGCCTGCTTCAGTAGGAGTACAGTATGTTCTGGAATTGTTGAAAACCGATTAGAGTTATGTCACATAATTGCAAAGTCTCTTATTCTTAACATTTTATGTTGTTCACTTCCTTCTTACCTTCTCCTTTTTCAACGCTTTATAGATGTTGACTGCTTTTTGGTTCTCTGTTACACTTTGTTTAATCTTGTTTAAATTGTTAGATTCTTAAGTGCAGTCAATACATCATACCTAATGGATTAGCCTTAAATTTTGGAGACTATCTCAGGTTTCTTCTGCCAATTCTTCAGTAAATCACAGGGCAAACTGAATTTTTTTAAAAATATTATTTCATTGTATGACACATGTACCCCAATGTTCATTGCAGCACTGTTTATAATAGCCAGAACATGGAAACAACCTAGATGTCCATCAGCAGATGAATGGATAAGAAAGCTGTGGTACATATACACAATGGAGTATTACTCAGCCATTAAAAAGAATACATTTGAATCAGTTCTAATGAGATGGATGAGACTGGAACCGATTATACAGAGTAAGCCAGAAAGAAAAACACCAATACAGTATACTGACACATATATATGGAAGTTAGAAAAATGGTAATGATGACCCTGTATGTGAGACAGCAAAAGAGACACAGATGTATAGAACGGACTTTTGGACTCTAAGGGAGAGAGAGAGGGTGGGATGATTTGGGAGAATGGCATTGAAACATGTATACTATCATGTAAGAAACGAATCGCCAGTCTATGTTCAATACAGGATACAGGATGCTTGGGGCTGGTGCACGGGGATGATCCAGAGAGATGATATGGAGTGGGAGGTGGGAGGGGGTTTCAGGATTGGGAGCTCGTATACACCCGTGGCGGATTCATGTCAATGTATGGCAAAACCAATACAGTACTGTAAAGTAAAATAAAGTAAAAATGAAAAAAAAAGAACGATCGTATTTTATTGAATCTAAGGTATCAATTTTATTAGGCATCCTTAGTTTATACTGCACCAAGAGTAAAAAACTATAGTGGCTAATGATAATTAAAGATGCTATCAATTATAAGATGCATTCTGAAATTGCAAAAATAAAGTTTTTGGAATTAATGAAAAATGAAAATTTATTAAATTCTCTTTTCTAAAAGTACAAATTTATAGAACACTGTGCATTCTTACACTCACCCTCAGTTTATTGGGCCATTTAACCAGTACCGCTTTTCAATTCCAGATTCAATCTCAAATATTCTATTCCTTTACTGACTGCATCCATAAATATCATGAAAGAACAGAGGTAACTGGAAATGCCTATTTAAAAGTAGTAGATTAATTATAGACAACCAAGAACATCTAGCTTTACTTGAATATGGGCTTCCCTGGCGGCTCAGAGGTTAAAGCGTCTGCCTGGAATGCGGGAGACCTGGGTTCGATCCCTGGGTCAGGAAGATCCCCTGGAGAAGGAAATGGCAACCCACTCCAGTACTCTTGCCTGGAGAATCCCATGGAGGGAGGAGCCTGGTAGGCTCCATGGGGTCGCAAAGAGTTGGACATGACTGAGTGACTTCACTTTCACTTTACTTGAATATGATGTTCTGTAAACTTTCCAAAGACACAGGATCGAATTACAACGCACGGGTTTCAATCTGCTTCTTAATACAAAAGAAGCAGCTCCGGTGTCATCCTTATCCTTACCCTCAGCACTGATAGCCGATCTTAACAAAGTCAAGATTCCCGTTCGAATGGCTTCATTATTATTTCTCATTTGTTCTTCAAAAAAATCCATCAGGTCTGCAGGGTTTGAATGGGCTGTGGGTTAAGAAATACTGGAGTCAAAAGAACTCATTTTCACCTTAGGTAAAATTCTTGTGAATGGGAAGACTATGAAATTTTCATTCTATGAAAATTGTCAAAGTCACCCTTTGGTTGGTAATCAGATTTTATTAGGCCCATACTTCTCTAGTATACAGAATTTAATAGTTTGGTCCCTAAGAGAGCTAGGCCCACTTCTGTTCATACCTGTGAATGTAACCTTATTTGGAAATTAGGTTCTTTGCAGACGAAATCAAGTTAAGATGAAGTTGTATTAATTAAATATAGCTGGTATCTTTATAAGAGATGGATAGAAGACACAGACAGAGACACAGATGGAAGCCTTGTGAACATGGAGGCAGAGATCGAAGTGATGCTTCACCAGCTGTGCGGCTGGTGGGGGTAGGGAGGAAGCAGGGAAAACCGAAGAAAGGTCTGGAGAGAGTGGAGAGGTGTGCGCTGGAAATGATAAAGCAAAGTAGTTAATTAGGCTGGCACATAGAGAACTGGAAAGTATAGAAACAGAGGGGATCATTAGGAGAGAACTAGACCATACTAGAAAGGTATGCAGTGAAGTAGTGGAGATGACGTATTTTGGAGAGGGTGCAGGTGTGGGAGGTATAGGATTGTTCTTGTCCCTTGCCCGGAGAAACTATACTAGAACATAGTTTTGTATCCTGACCTTGGGACCCTGCTGTTTGCTCTGCGACTTGTGTCAGGTTGTAGATTCTAACATAGTGATGGGCAGGATTGTGATGTGAAAGCAAAAAGAAAAAAAGAGAGTGAAGGCTGGAGAAAATGGTAAGGGATAAATAACAAGAGTTGACAGGGAAGAAAAAAAGGGTAACATTAGTTTGATAGAGTTTCTAATAATCACAAATACCAAGAAAAATGTATTTCCTAGCCTTAGGGCTACCAACTCACACTGGTTTGCTTGAAAATAAACCCAAGCATATATAGTCAATTAATTTTCAACAAAAGACCCTGGAATATACACAATGCAGAAAGATTAGTCTCTTCAGTGAATGGTGCTGGGAAAACTAAACAGTCTGAGTTGGGAACTCATGTACACCTGTGGTGGATTCGTGCCAATGTATGGCAAAACCAATACAGTATTGTAAAGTAAAAAATAAAATTTAAATGAAAAGTTAAAAAAAAAGAAATCTGATTGTTACCTCAAAAAATACAAATGCACACAAATTAAATAAAAATAAATTTAAAACTTGAACATAAGACTTGAAACTGTAAAGCTTCTCGAAGAATATAGAGACTAAGCTTCTTGACACTGGTCTCGGCAATGATTTTTTGCATTTGACTCTACAAGCAGAGGTAACATAAGCAAAAATAAACAAGTGGGATTCCATCAAACCAAAAAGCTTCTGCTCAGGAAAGGAAACCATCAACAAAATGAAAAGGCAGCCTATGAAATGGGGAAAATATTTGCCAACCATGTACATACCCAGTAAGGAGTTTATATCCAAAATATGTCTGGGACTTTTCTGGTTTTAAAACTGAAAGTTCTAATTTCCCAGAAATCCTTCAGTCCTGTGCAGATCAGGATAATTGATCACCCCACCTACTGCACTCCTCAGAAGAGGTAGGGTATGAAAAAACAGAATAGTGTGAGTCCAAGGAACGTTTGGTGTGTACGTGTGAAAGTGATGAGTGTGGCAGTTTGCTCACACTTCATCCTTGTCATCACCACTCTGAGACATTTTAATTAAAAGCCTACTGGATGCTGAGTCCTACCTAGAATGAGGAAACAGTTTGAAGCTTCAATTTCATTTTCTTTTTCTGGAGGCTCTGGAACTCTGCACACCTGAATGAGAAGAAAAAAAAAAAATTAAGGGGCTAGACATGAAACAGGAAACCGGTGACAATAAAACAGGTTTGACAGCATGTTCTTCTTACCTGGTGGAGTAAATTGATGAAGATGGCCTTCCTCAAGGCCTTTGGAAGGCTGACATCGTAAAGGACTGCTGCGGTCAGTATCTGTTTTAGACTCTAGAATAAAAGCTCTCCAAGGTCAGCTGGAGCCTGCCTGCGGAGCGGCAGCCCAGGATGTGGAGGCAAATGATCATGTTTTGTGAGGAGAACATACCCCTATCCTTCCAGTGGTGACCCGTTCTCTTTAGTGATTCTGGCTGCCTTACCTTGTTCAGTGCCCCAGTAGCTTGAACAGGAATTCCTTCCTGCAGCTTCTGCCATCTCAGAGGCCTACTGCTTCTCTACCTCATATTTCCTGGGAGGTATGTAAATTCAGCTGCCCCAAAACATGCTTGGGTTCCTTAACCCCTCCTGAGAATGAACATCCTTCAGGATGATCTTTGAACAACTGTGGGACTCAGTTTTTCTGATGTGGCTCTCACCTGAGTGACGTGAAAGTCAATCTCTTTGTCTTTGTACTGGTTAAGGAGCCACGGGACCTGGCCCAGGGCGTATTCACAGAGGTCTTCCCGATGGAGCAGCAAGCTCACTGTGGGGCCGTGAGCCTTAATGATGGCCAAAATCTGCAGAGGCAGCAAACAGCTACTTAGAAAAAGTATAATACTTAATTATACTTTAAGTAAGTATAATATACTTATGTATATTACAAGTATATTTGTGTATATTATGTATATTATACATATTATGTATACATATAGTACATTTATTTAAAGTATAATATATAACTATATATTAATAGTATAAGATATATAATAACTATTATACTTTACATAAGTACATAATAAAATATTTCACTATGCTTTTTGTACATTTCTCAGTACAGTACTCTTCCTGGAAGGTCCCATGTATATGAGGAGCCTGGTGGGCAGCAGTCCATGGGGTCACGAAGAGTCGGACAATACTGCTCGACTTCCCTTTCACTTTTCACTTTCATGCATTGGAGAAGGAAATGGCAACCCACTCCAGTGTTCTTGCCTGGAGAATTCCAAGGACAGGGGAGCCTGGTGGGCTGCCGTCAAGGGGTCACACACAGTCGGACACGACTGAAGGGACTTAGTAGCAACAGCAGCAGCAGTATACCAGGAAGAGTTTTGTCAGTTCAGTCACTCGGTCATGTCCGACTCTTTGCTATCCCATGAATTTCAGCACGCCAGGCCTCCCTGTCCATCACCAACTCCCGGAGTTCACTCAAACTCATGTCCATCGAGTCAGTGATGTCATCCAGCCATCTCATCCTCTGTTGTCCCCCTTCTCCTCCTGCCCCCAATCCCTCCCAGCATCAGTCTTTTCCAATGAGTCAACTCTTCGCATGAGGTGGCCAAAGTACTGGGGTTTCAGCTTTAGCATCATTCCTCCCAAAGAATACCCGGGACTGATCTCTTTTAGAATGGACTGGTTGGATCTCCTTGCAGTCCAAGGGACTCTCGACAGTCTTCTCCAACACCACAGTTCAAAAGCATCAATTCTTCAGCGCTCAGCTTTCTTTAGAGTCCAACTCTCACATCCATAAATGACCACTGGAAAAACCACAGCCTTGATTAGATGAACATTTGTTGACAAAGTAATGTCTCTGCTTTTAAATATGCTATCTAGGTTGGTCATAACTTTTCTTCCAAGGAGTAACCTTTTAATTTCATGGCTGCAGTCACCATCTGCAGTGATTTTGCAGCCTCCCAAAATAAAGTCTGACACTGTTTCCACTGTTTCCCCATTTATTTCACATGAAGTGATGGGACCAGATGCCATGAGCTTAGTTTTCTGAATGTTGAACTTTAAGCCAACTTTTTCACTCTCCACTTTCACTTTCATCAAGAGGCTTTTGAGTTACTCCTCACTTTCTGCCATAAGGGTGGTATCATCTGCATATCTGAGGTTATTGATATTTCTTCTGGCAATCTTGATTCCAGCTTGTGCTTCTTCCAGCTCAGCATTTCTCATGATGTACTCTGCATAGAAGTTAAATAAGCAGGGTGACAATATACAGCCTTGATGTACTCCTTTTCCTATTTGGAACCAGTCTGTTGTTCCATGTCCAGTTCTAACTGTTGCTTCCTGACCTGCGTATAGGTTTCTCAAGAGGCAGGTCGGGTGGTCTGGTATTCCATCTCTTTCAGAATTTTCCACAGTTTCTTGTGATCCACACAGTCAAAGGCTTTGGCATAGTCAATAAAGCAGAAATAGATGTTTTTCTGGAACGCTCTTGCTTTTTCGATGATCCAGTGAATGTTGGCAATTTGATCTCTGGTTCCTCTGCCTTTTTAAAAACAGCTTGAACATCTGGAAGTTCATGGTTCACGTATTGCTGAAGCCTGGCTTGGAGAATTTTGAGCACTACTTGACTAGCGTGTGAGATGAGTGCAATCGGTAGTTTGAGCATTCTTTGGCATTGCCTTTCTTTGGGATTGGAGTGAAAACTGACCTTTTCCAGTCCTGTGGCTGCTGCTGAGTTTTCCAAATTTGCTGGCATATTGAGTGCAGCACTTTCACAGCATCATCTTTCAGGATTTGAAATAGCTCAGCTGGAATTTCATCACCTCCACTAGCTTTGTTCATAGCGATGCTTTCTAAGGCCCACTTGACTTCACATTCCATAATGTCTGGAAGAGCTTTAGATACCTCCAAAAATCTTTCCTTACTGCTTTCAACCAAACAAGGTTTTTTCAAAAATATTTAGTCTAAGATCACTGTATTCATTGTATGATGAAGAGGTATATTTATATTTGTATCTACATCCATATCCATATCTCTGCTCATTTCAATGTTTGCCCCTCCCTTCTCTCATCCTAATGGTCAGTTTATTTTACTATATTAACAAATTTGTTAAAAACTTGTTCTCTTTATTTTTAAATTGCAAAAGTATGACAATAGCACAGTTACAGGAGACTTGGAAAATACCGAACAATGTTACATGTAGTTCCACTATATATTACAATCATTTTTAAGTAAATAAATTAAGATTTTTAATTGGAGTTTCAATATTAAACTTTCAAAAATTAATAGAATATACAGAAAAGTAGAAGGATATAGTAGATCTGAAAGGCACCATGTACCAATCAACATAATCAAGGTTTAAACTATTTTCACACAGTAGTAAGATACAAATTCTATTCAAGTTCACACAGACTAAATTTTTTTAATTAACATTTTTTTCATGAGGATTTCCCTCGTGGCTTAGACGGTTAAGCATCTGTCTGCAATGCAGGAGACCCACGTTCGATCCCTGGGTTGGAAAGATCCCCTGGAGAAGGAAATGGCAGCCCACTCCAGTATTCCTGCCTGGAAAATCCCATGGACAGTGGAGCCTGGTAGGCTACCATTCATGGAGTCGCAGAGTCGGACACGACTGAGCTACTTCACTTTTTTCATGAAATATGTTTAATTTTCTTCAGTATTCCTCTGAATATTATTATTATTCTGAATAGTATTATTAAACATAATGGTGCTTAAAATGTCAATAATCTAAAAAATTACTTATAATTTATTTTACAAACAATGTGGATTCTTTTTTTTGATTTTTTTCTTTTTAAATGAACTTTTATTGGGGTATAGTTGCTCTACAATATTGTGTTAGTTTCTGCTGTACAGGAAGATGGATCAACCCTATGTATATCTCCTATCTTTTGGACTTCCTTCCCATTCAAGTCACCGCGGGGAATTCAGTAGAGCTTCCTGTGCTATACAACTAATGAGAATATACTAACAAATTAAAATCTCCCCGACATGACAAATTCTTTGAGTCCATATCACTCCAACCCCACTGGTACCCTCACCCAATTCTCTTTCTCTTTTCTTGCTTGCATATCAAAGTTTATTGAAGGAGTGGTCTGCCTTTGCTGTCTTCACTTCCTACCTTCCATTTATTTCTCAGTCCACAATACTCTGGCTTCCACATGACATGAAAAGTGAACCCGCACAAAATATAAATGCAATATATATTGATGATAAAAATTTAGAAATCACAAAAATAGGAGGAAGCAGAAAACATAGTACCCACAGTTACTCATAGATAGGCACTATTTGATATGTTTTTAATACATTTTTTTCTTTACTTGATCTTTTCCTTTCTCTCTTTTTCTCTATGTATTTTAATTTCTTTAAAACTCACATCATTCTTTAATCTATAGTTCTATATTCTGCTTTCTCTACCTAATATTATATAATTTTTATCTATTAGCTAATTTTTCCTATAGAGCTGCTGCTGCTAAGTCACTTCAGTTGTGTCCAACTCTGTGTGACCCCATAGATGGCAGCCCACCAGGCTTCCCCGTCCCTGGGATTCTCCAGGTAAGAACACTGGAGTGGGTTGCCATTTCCTTCTCCAGTGCATGAAAGTGTAAAGTGAAAGGGAAGTTGCTCAGTCATGTCTGACTCTTCGCAACCCCATGGACCTCAGCCTACCAGGCTGCTCTGTCCATGGGATTTTCCAGGCAAGAGTACTGGAGTGGGGGTGCCATCGCCTTCTCCATCCTATAGAGCAAACCATCTCAAAAGTTAGTGGCAGTCACAGAAAAAATTGTGTCATTTGTAGTGATGTGGATAAACCTAGAGTCTGTCATGCAGAGTGAAGTAAGTCAGAAAGAGGAAAACTCTTTGCATATAGTATATTGTAATATACAATGCAATAATATTGTATATGAACACATATACTTGGAATCTAGAAAAATGGTGCCAATGGACCTATTTGCAGGACAGGAATTGAGATGCAGATGTAGAGAACAGACTTGTGGGCACAATGGGGAAAGGAGAGAATTGGATGGATTGAGAGACTAGCATAGACATATAGACACAGCCTTGCATAAAACAGATAGCTTTTGAAGAGCTGCTGTATAGCACAGGGAGCTCAGCTCAGTGCTCTGGGATGACCTACAGGGGTGGGATGGGGTGGGAGAGAGGTTCAAGCAGGAGGGGATACATGCATACACATATCTGATTCACGTTATTATGCAGCAGAAGCTAACAACATTGCAAAGCAATTATATCCAATTAAAAAATAAAGAAATTTTAAAAAGCTTAGTGGCTAATAACAATAACCATTTATTTCACTTAAGACTGTATGTCAGCTGAGAGGTGGTTCTACCACATTTCCATGCAGTGGGCATGTTTCAAGATTTTCCTTATTTGAGCACCATAACAATGGTCTCTGGAGATCTGTCTTTGCTTTTTGAAAATCACTCCTTAGTTTCTGAGATCTCATTCTTCTTAAGTCCTCCCAAGTTTTCTTATTTCTTAAAAAAACATCCTGTGTAGAATTCAAGGCTCTTTATTCTGTTCCAAGATCACCATTTGGGTTTCTTTTGCTTCCGCCTCTTTATATTCACATTCCTCACCCTACTTCTCCTCCTCCCACTTAACTCACTCAAGTGCCGCGTTATCCCATCTCCAACCTATGCTTCAGTGAGTTTCCCCTCTTTAGTGCCCGCATCTCCCCAGCAGTAAATGACCTCATAGGCTGCAAGCTCAGTTCTAGCGTCGTGGCCTTTCTAGTACTCATCGGGTGTTAAGTGTTTCTTTCCCTGTGCTCTCTTATTCCTTTGTGCACCTTCTTGTTACTTGCCTAACTCTTGTAGTGAGCAAATTTGAACTGCATTTTGCTTTTCAAGTGGCTTCCATAAAAGACCACTACAGAGTATTTTAAAAATTTCATGTTTGCTAATGATTTCACCATCCCAGCATGTTAAAAAAATGAATAGCTCAAAATATAAAGAAGAAACTAGAGAAGGTAGCTAAATGTTAAATCTTTTATAATATAGTAATAAAGAGATTTAAATAAAGTATAAATTAGCTTACTTAAAAATTATAGCAATTAAGCAAGATTAGGATGGGATTATATATATGAATGCACTTTGTAATCTCTTCTTTATAAGGCATTACACTATTATGAAATGGTCAGTCTCATTCTTTAGATGTCACTTTAACTCATTGTGATAGTCGTAGACACAGCAAATTTCTGTGGACTGGTGTTTTTCCTAATCAGTGACTCAGTCCAAATATGGGTTATGCTATAGCTAACATTCCATTTTTTTTTTTTTTTTTGCTCATTTTAGTTATTTATTGTTCTCTTCACACATAGGCGTGTCAGTCCCATGAGAGTGGGGATTTGGGTCTGTTTAATCTCTGCTGTATCTCCAGTATGTGGAGTGATATCTGACATGTCACGTTCAGTTCAGTTCAGTTCAGTCGCTCAGTAGTGTCTGACTCTTTGCGACCTCGAGAATCGCAGCAGGCCAGGCATCCCTGTCCATCACCAACTCTCAGAGGTCACAAATATTAGTTGAAATAAATGAGTAAATAGTGATTTGAAACAGGAAAAACAAAAGACTTAATAAACCAGATAAACTATAACCCATCACTTTCCACACTTTCCAAAATAACTAAGATGAATTATCATGTTAAAAAGAGAAGAGGAAGTTCAATCGGTATGCGAAGAGAGCTAGCTGGAATCATACTGAGCCCCACTCACTTGTGTGGGCGAGGTCGTGGAGGCCCACTTGTCCATGATATACCGAAACAGCATGAAGATCTTGTCAGAGAGGCGGTTGGCATCCAATCTGGGGTAGGGGAAATCTCTCCAGTGGTTGACATACTTGTAAATGGCTCTGCTGAACTTCTCTAGGGCTTCATTTAAAAACAACCACAGACAGAAAAATATCAAGAGGGGATGGGCCATAATATAATCTGAGAAGAGCATACTGATGATTAACAAATGTGTATTAATTTCTATAAAATCTATGACAGTACCAAGTGAATTTATAAAAAGTGCTCCAGCCACTTTAGTGAAATGTAAATTAAAACCATAATGAGATACTGCAGCATACCATCTGGAATTGCTATTATTTCAGACAGTCAGTGTCAAGTATTGACAAGACTTAGGTACAGCTGGTATTTTAACATTTTGCTAGTGAGAGTATGAACTGCTGCAAACACTTTAGAGAATGGTTTGACATTATCAACCAAAGTTGAATATGCTTTATCTAGGACTCAGAAATTCTGCTTTGAGGTATACAGCCCTTAGATATGCATACATATAGGTACTAAAAACCTTGTACAAGAATGTTTCTATTCACTTTTTGGTAACAGCTTCAAACAAAAAACAATCCAAATTATTTGTCAACAGGTAGGATGGAAAAACTATCATATAGACATGTAACTGTAAACAGAGATGAAAATGGACTCCATGGACACAAAACAACATGCATGAGTCTCACCAAATCGGCAAAGTTAACCTGTGGTGTAAGAATCCGCCATTGTGGTTGCTCTTGGAGAGGATGGAGAGGGTGATGATTGGGAAAAAAGATGAAGGGGGCCTCTAAGGAGCTAGTAATGTCCAAAGTTTTAACCTGAGTGGAGGTCAAATGAATGGCTGACTTTGTGACAACTCAGCACTTTGTATACTTATGGTAATTATGTTTTACTCCATGTACATTTTACTTTAATTAAACTTAAAAATCTTGAGCCTGCAAAATATCATATATATTTGCATCAGGTCACTAAATAATTGTTTTTTTCCTTCTGCTCCTCATGCTATCCCTTGTATTAGATAGTAAAAAATCGTAGTTTACTCTCTCAAGGATATGTCACACAATACTACGGAAAAGATGCTGAGTATCTTAGCTTTAGAACTGGTCATTTTTTGGTTTATTCCCCCCCCTCCAGACTCTCTCATATAATCTCATGTTACATTTTCTCAAATCTATTTTGTGCGTGTGGTATACATACCTTGTTTGTTGATATCCTGAAACAACAAACACAGCATCTGTTTCTTTGCTGATCGATTGCACAGTTAGATGGAAGGCTATTAAATTGTATATATTTTCTTTATAGTCTAGACATGTAACCTTAACTGGCAGTCAGGCAAAGGTTGCTTTAGGACCAACGAGCACTTAGATAACTTTATAGTACACAGATAAGAATTCCCTTATTCATTGCATTGTGATTTCTGATTTTATTTTCTTTTACCTTCTTGTTTATTAATACTGGAGGTAGAAATGTACTTAGAGGCACCAAATGTTGTTTTGCTGGAACACAAAGTTAACTGTGATGGTAAGTAGGGAAAATTAAAAAAATATGGAAAACTGCTATATCTAGTTATAGTAGTCTGAGTCCTTTACTTAGACTGTCATACTTCACATCTTATCTCTGCCAAGTATTGGCTATGTGATTGCAAGCAAGCTATTTAAACTTTCTAAGCCTCAATTTCTCATCTGTAAAATGAACTGAAATAGTTATCTACTCAGTGCAGTAACTGTGAGGGTTAAATGAAATAATAATCTAAAAATACCCACAGCAGTACCCAGGTAGATAGTAAATTCTCAATATTTATCAGGTACAAATCTTACCTTCACTGAGGATAGACAAGAAGAAATGGGCAAAATAGAACAGAGAAGACTTGGATGATAAGTAAAGAAGACATTTCTGACAGTATGGGCCTTAAAATACTATAAAATAATAATCACAGAGATGTCAGTAGTGGAAGGGATCTCAGCAGTCACTTCATTTGTTGTTTTAAGAGGTGAAATTGAGGTTGAGAGAAGGACAGAATCACCTGATGGATGGCTCAGTGGCTGATCAGAGGAGAGAGTCCAGGTCTTCAGACTCATCCAAGAAGCCCCTTATTTTGCAGAGAATGCTTTTTCCAGGAACTGAAGGGCATGTCATTCTCTGCAGACTGTTGATTACTATAGATGTCTTTCAGTTTTGGGGTAGAAGGGACTTGTGACCATAGTTTGTTTACCAATTTTTCTTGATTTTATGATTGCTTGTGTTTTTATTAGATTGTTTACTTATCATTTTCATAATATTGCATTACAAAGAGATACCAAAATTTAGCCCATGGCTAAGAGCTAGTAAGATCTCATAATCACTAGAGAAAGTATGGTCCAGTTGAAAAGGAGACTAGTAGAAACTGACTATGTAGGACAGTGGAAAGAATATGGACAGGGTGGTCATGTAGATCTGAATGCCACCTCTCCATCACATTGACTATCATGACTTTGAGAGAAAATCGCTTAACTCCCTTGACCCTGTTTCTCATCTGTAAAATGGGCTAATAGTACTTTGTAGAATTGCAGTGAGGATGGATAAGGGTAACTCCTCCTGTCAGAAGGCCTTCCATGTGGAAGGCCCTCAGTAAATGGTAGATACTATTACTAGAAAGGACAAGAGTAAAAGGAAAAATAAGACATTTGCTCCACTTATAGTCTGGTCTTAACAAAGGGGAAACCACATGGATACCCACCAATGCAGAAAGCGCCTTTCATCCTCTCCTCCTCGGTCAGCCTGAGCATGGTTTGCATGGTGAGCAGGGTCATCATCATGAAGGGAATACTCTGGGATACTGCAGGGGCACAAGAGGAAGGTCTGTCACAGCTCCGCAAACCATCATCAGTTAACAAGCCTTTCAAAGCAGATGAGGTGTGGTGGGAAGCCATTCTGCCCCATGCCCACACTCAAGTGCCAGGCTGTACAGTAAGTTCCCTACATATGAACTTCAAGTTGTAAACTTTCCAAGATGAGAATGTGCGATTGCATGTCCAGTCTCATACGTTAGTTCACGTGTCTGGTATACAATGTCATGTGTAAGTAGATATGTTCTTTACCATCCAGTACTGTAGACAAGACAGAAGTACAGTGTTTTTATTCCAAGCCCATCATGTCTGGAAGCAAGCACAAAAGCTGTGGTGATGTAGCTTGGGATTACCGTACCTTTCAAGGTACTGTACAGTAAGATTAAAATATTTTCTTTACATTTTATGTTCATTTTTTATGTATTATTTGTGTGAAAATTGTTATAAACCTATTATAGTACAATACTATACAGCCGACCATGCTAGGCTAACTTTGTTGGACTGAATGAACAAACTGGGTTTACAAACACGCTCTTGGAATGGAACTCAGTCACATCTGGGGGACTTACTGTAGTTAGAGCACCTTAAAATAAAGTGCTTTCTATCAGTTGTCTGTACCTGTCTCTTCATAGCGATTACTTACTTGGATAATTATTTCATTAATGTTCATCCCTCCCACCAGAACTTGCCTGTATCCCCAGGGCCTAGCACAGGTGATAGGTGCTCAATGAATATCTGTTAAATAAAGTAGTTTAGAAAAAAGCATCCTAGGAAACCCTTACTTCATGTAAGAGTTGAGTGGTTTGCAGAATATGGCTTGTGGAAAATGTGCTTCTGCAAACACAAAGCCAGATGAAAGGAAAGGTGAGGGTGGGAGAAAGAATCCAGCCAAATTCAGAGCAGCGTGGACCCATGGCTGGAGAGCAGGCCCATCCAAGCTCACAAACAGTAGCCCAGATGTCGCTGACAGTATTTCTTTAGTACAGAAGGAAGTAGAAGAGACCCCCCCACCCCCCCGCCACCCTGCTGTTTGCTCCCATTTGGGTTTAGACAATTAAAATGATGGTTTCCCAGGGAAAATGTGGAGGCTATTCCCTCTGTACCGTAGCTGGTTGCCAGTTCAGCCAGGGCAAGCACAACGAACTCATTTGGTAGCTCCAGAATCCTGAAGTTACTTTGTACTTCATACATTACAGAGTTGAAGTCATGGGCAGCAAGAGACACCAATACCTCCCCAGCTAGCATTCTGATTTCTCTGAGGATCTGAAGAAGAAAAGGAAAATAACAATAACAACCAGCAAGAATCAGCAGAGAGGAAATAGTTGACATAACATTTATAAGTTCTCTACCTTTTCAATCGAGGGAGAACAGGCTGTTACAAACCATGTGTGGAAGACTCTAGAGTAGATGTCAGCAGCTGGGAAGCAGAGGTAATTCAAAAGCAGGTAATTCAAAGCCAGGTTTTCATAGAGTTCTTGTAAGCTTGAGGTAATGCATATTTTCCAGCTAATTAATCAGGTACCATGAACTTAAGATTTATGTTTAAGTGATATGAATTTCTGAATGGAATGGAGAGGGAAAAATGGGCTGGGAGTCCAGAGCTTTGAGTTTTAGTATTTTCCAGATCTAATTATCCTTAATGGAGATACTTGGAGGGGGCTTTGTTTTTGGTAATGGTGAATGAAGTCAATTTGATCCATAACATCAAAGACAATCACAGTATAAGGTGGAATGAATTACTGAATCGAAATCTGGACAAGACTGGAAATCCAGAGATATAAACCCTGCCTTTGGGACTACTTTGCAGCTTTTCGGGACAATAGTCAGAATTCAGGGCCAACCAATAGTGAGACCCTGGTCATCCTATGTTTTACCTTTCAGGCTTAAGACCCCAAAGGGCTGCATTCATATGGAAGGTTAAATTGGCTCTCCATGGACTATTGAGTCATGGAAGTTTCCCAGAAAAATCCCAAGCCATGAAATTAGATTGCTTGTGCCTTGGCAGGTAAACAAGTACAAATCCTTTCTGGAAGGAAATAATGTAGGACTCAAACTACTTCTACAAATAACTTTTCAGATACAATAGCTGGTATACACGGACAATTAGGCATATGAAGAGATAGGAATTCACATGGGAACTGAGAAATTTGGGTTCTAGTTGATAGATTAGTTGTGTTACTTTGTTTTTTTTTTTTTAATTAATTAATTAATTTATTTTTTAAATTACAATACTGTATTTGTTTTGCCATACATTGACACGAATCAGCCATAGGTGAACACAATCTCCCAATGCCGAAGCCCCCTCCCACCTCCCACCCCACATCCTCTACTTTGCAAACAGTCTCTCTAAGCACCAACGTCCTCATCTAAAAGTGAATGGGATATTACTACTAAAACTTTTCAAAGCTCTACCTTGGTTTCCTCATCTGTGATGGGGTAAACAATATCCAAGTTACCATGAAAAACAAATAGAAGTGATCTATGCTCCTTGTAGTAATGTAAAAATGTTTATTGATATCTACATGGGTGCCGTTGCATCACATAAGACTTGTTTGTTACTGGCCCTGACACTGATGCATCATTAAGGATCAAACTTACGTTGTCATCTCTCATGTCCTTAGAAGCATAATAAATCAACCTTTGGACAATTGCATCATCCAAGATGTCGGTATTCTGAATAATGGAAGTGAGATGACCATAAATGTCTTCCTGTGAACATACAAAGTTAAACACAGAAATTTGAACTGCAAAACTAAAAGAGTCAGATAATGTCCAGATGAATAGTACCATTAAACTAAGCAAAGTATCCCTATGAGATTTTGTATATCCTAATTGAGGCTTCCTTAACATAATATGGGCTTCCCAGATGGGACAGTGGTAAAGAATCTGCCTGCCAATGCGGGAGACCCAAGAGACGTGGGTTCGGTCCCTGGGTCTGGAAAATTCCTGAAGTAGGAAATGGCAACCCATTTCAGTATTCTTGCTTGGAAAAGTTCAAGGACAGAGGAGCCTGGCAGGCTACAGTCCATGGTGTAGCAAAGAAGTGAACATGACTGAGCACACATGCACACTTAACATAATATGCATCTTTAGGATTCAAAGGCTTATAGGCAAAGCAGAGTTCATTCTAAAACCTGTTTTAATATCACTATGTTTCTAAGGCAATATCTAACTGAAGGCAGGAATGGGCTACTTGACATACTAAAGTCTTGAAATTCTCTGTTGTAGGGCCCTCAGAGCAATGGAAATGCCCATCACCCTTCTTGTTGCTTTTACTACCAAAGAGCACCTATAGCATTAATATGATGTGATTCCCAAAGAGGCTGCAAAGTTATGCAACTTGTTCCTAAAGGGCATTTGTAAACCTTTACTTCATCTCTGCCTTTGTGGAGGAGAAGTTGTGAACTACTTTCCACAGAGCTGCCGCCTCTGGGAACTACCTGGCTTGAGCAGATGTCGTGTGTGAGGGCTCTTCTCAGTCTCTTCGATGGCCACAAGGGCTTTGGAAGATGAGAGACTAGTCTCCTGAAATCTCCAAGAGCCTCAGGCATGGTACCTTGAGGTACCATGCCTGTGTTTAAGGTGTGAGATAACTCACTTTGCGTACAGGATTCTAATATGGAGTCAGGGTTGAGAACCACTGGATTAAGAGATAAGGGTGTAGGCACTGCCCTTCACAGGGAGGTTACATTGAATAATGATTAGGAGCATTATTTTGGAGTCAAATGGGCTTGTCTACTGTTCTTGTTACTTCTCTGGGCCTCACTTTTCTTAGCTGTCAAATGGAAATAACAATACCTATATCACAAAGTTGTGAGGAGCGAGCATAATACAATGCATTATTGTTTGGAGAGAATCAAGTGCCCTAGATAAGTGTTCTATGAAGGACTGTTATTTTACGAAAGGTTATTGAAGCCAGAAAAACCTTCAAATCTCAGAGAAATCCATCTCTATTGTGAAATAGCACTACAGATGGGTCGTTGCTATCCGTTGTTCTGTCGCTAAGTGCTGTCCTTCTCTCTGCGACCCCACGGACTGCAGCACACCTGTCCCTCACTGTCTCCCGGAGTCTGCTCAAACTCATGTCCATCGAGTCCATGATGGACACACCATGTCATCCTCTGTCACCCCCTTCTCCTGCCTTCAACCTTTCCCAACATCAGGATCTTTTCCAGTGAGTCAGTGCTTTCTAGCAGGTGGCCAAAGTGTTGGGGCCTCAGCTTCAGCCTCATTGCTTCCAGTGAATTACTCAGGGTTGATTTCCTTTAGGACTGACTGGTTTGATCTTTGGGAATTTTCTCATAGGAGCCCTCAAATTCCTTGCAGGTCATTTGGTCCTGTCCAAAACATTCATAAAACATTTGGTCTGTGCCAAAAACTGTCTGCTAACCCTCAGAGTACACAAGAGTAGGCTCTAACCCACGTGGCTGTGACTCTGACATCCCCCTCTTTCCACATCTATTTGCATAAGGTTATGGAAGGGGACACTCTTTTGCTAGCTTCTACACTGGATATTCTGAATCCTCAAATGCCAAGTGTCATGGTGGAAACATTAAAATGACTGCCATGAAAAGTGCATTTTCTGAAAAACTGAATACCACTTAAGAAGCCAAAAGAAAATAAGAAGTTGAAGTAAAGAAGGATGCAGATAAAATGTTGCAATAACTGGACTAGAAAAAGTGAATGGGGAAGAGATTTTTGTCTGTTTTCCTTACCTTGCTAATATTATCTTCCTTGTTCAGCATGCCAAGAGTGAGGTTAATATCTCCCAAAATCTCTAAAATGGATGGGAAAAGAATTAAATATGGCAGAAACCAACACAACATTGTAAACATTAAAAAAAAAAAACCAAACACATGCTGAAACGCCCTCCTGTTACTTTGCAGTGTTCACTTCTCTCTCCTTCTCTTTCTCTCCTTCTCTGTCTCTCTCCTCTCTCTTCTTCTTTCCTTCTCTCTCCCTTTTTTCTCTCTCCCTCTCTTTTCTCTCTCCCTCTCTCCCTTCCTCCTACTTTTCTCCTCTTCCTTCTTGACTGCTAGCTCTTTGATGGCAGGAACAGTGCTATGTATATTTCATATACTTGACAATAAAAGATGCTTTGTATTTTTTCTTCAAAGCCTAAATTAAACATGGAGGGGAAGACACAAGATGCTATGTCCCAGTTAATCCCTCCAGTCACTTAGGTATCTTTCCATATCCTTTTCAGCAAGGCTCAGCTCTCAGATTCCATGAACTGAGCCCCTTATGCCCAAGTTGAGTATGGGAAGGCAGAAGTGTAATAGAGCTGGTTATTTTCTACCTCCTTCCTCCATGCTCCCCTCCATCTTATTTATTCACATTCTCTTTTTCTCTGACTTCCCTCCTGGGCCTGCCAGCTCTTTTGGTATCATGCTCATGCAACCTTGTTCTTTTCTGAAAATGATCCAAATATTTTTGACTTGCACATTCCAGGAATTATTTGAATAAAGCACGTTGGAAAACTGAAAAGACATATTTAAGTTAAGGGAACTGAGAAATTTCCCACCGCACAGCAAGTTGGTAGGAGGGATCTTTTTGGATGTAATGATTTTCCACAAGCCTCCAAATCAAACAACATCACCCTTTCATACAGTCGTTTTTGAAAAGCAGAATATTTCCAAAGGACTCTGCCAGCACTGAAGATTAAACAAAAAACTGCCTTTGTGTTGTAGCCACTTTCTCTTCAAATAGACTATACATTTTTAAAGAGGTAAAACACAATCATCTCTCAGGCTCCCAGTCCATCATTGGTCCTTTATACTTATAATTTATAATCTGGTGATTTTTATTATTTTGGAATAAAGGGAGAGTAGAGAGAAACAAGCTTACTTTAATGTAATTTTTCATAAAAATTTTTGAAATTTTTCGGGTGTCCAGATCTCCCTCAATCAGGCTCACTATTCCCCCCGTATGTATATGGTCACACAGACACAAAATATCTAACTCCTCAGGGTCCAGTGATGCTTACCTGCGGATTCCTCCATGTCCTCAGCCATGGCTTGGCTGTTTCAGATTCTCTAAGAGACAGCACCTAAGTATCAGAAACAGTAAGGCTAACAAGTCCAAGAAATAGGTTTGCAGTTTTCTCACATAAGGTTCACATAAGGGTCTCTAAATGAAAGTCCCTCCACTACTCGATTGGCACAATGCTCTGGAAACTTCCAGTGATGGGCTGCTGCTGAGGAAGATGATGCTGTATTCTACCACTGTGACATTTTCTTGCTTTTGAGCTCCTGCTGACCAACAAAATGGCTTCATCTCACCAAACAGTGTCCTTTTGGTGGAGACCAGAATATCTGAGAAGGAAGAAATTAGAGACTGAAACTCAAACCATTTTGGTAGACCAAAGGAGTTCTTCTCCTTAAACGTGGGTCCATTGATCACAAATTTGGAAATTGTTTTCAGTGGTCACTTTACTGGCCTGGTGTTGGTCAAAATTTTATGGTGACCTTGTTGATTGTTCTACCTGGTGAAAGTCAGTCACACAAACTAGGCATGGTCAGTGGACCGGAATGCCCACCACGGGCAGTTGAATGGAATGTCCAACTGACAGCAGGAGAGCCCAGACCTTCTCAGCCTCCCTCCCTACTGCCTCTCTGACTTGGTCTGGATACCGCCCTCAGTCCAGGCTCAGGCTTTTTCGCTCTGACTTCATTCTCTCTTCTTATTTTCAAGTCATTCTTTATCCAGATCTCTTGGCTATAATACTTTCTTTCAACTTTACTAGTACTTCAGTCTGTTCTCCCCACACCGGCAAACTTAAATCTATTCACAATTTTCAGTGTATGTCCAGATTGTATGTTAAGGTGGTAGATGTCAGAGGAAGTGCGAGTGGGGTCAGCAGTCTGTAGGACTGGGTGTGAAAGGAGCTGAGGGGAGGGGCCCAGGACAAGTCTCAGCTACTGCTGCTTCTCCAGCTATCTTCCCTTCATTAAGGATATTTCAGATTCCAAGGCTGGATGCTTTTGCCTAAACCTTTGGATTCCTTGTCCTTCTTATAGGTATTTTCACTCTGGATCTGTTACAGAGGTCTTCAGGAGGCTGGTGATTAGAAGCATTTTCAGTTTCCCAAGTCACCATCACTGTTTCTCAAAGTGTGGTCCACAAGTGTGTTATATGTCAGGAATCACCGGTTGTCCTTATTTTAAAATATCCATCCCCAGGGAGACCTCATAACTGGCAAATTACAAAGGGGCTTGGAATTTGTATTTTTAATGAGTACCCTGACTGATTCTTCAGTTCAGTTCAGTTCAGTTCAGTCGCTCAGTCGTGTCCGACTCTTCGCGACCCGATGAATTGCAGCACGCCAGGCCTCCCTGTCCATCACCATCTCCCGGAGTTCACTCAGACTCACGTTCATCGAGTCAGTGATGCCATCCAGCCATTTCAACCTCTGTCATCCCCTTCTCCTCCTGCCCCCAGTCCTTCCCAGCATCAGAGTCTTTTCCAATGAGTCAGCTCTTTGCATGAGTTGGCCAAAGTACTGGAGTTTCAGCTTTAGCATCATTCCTTCCAAAGAAATCCCAGGGTTACGGATTCTTAGGTCCACTAATGTCTGAGATGCGCTTGCCAAGATCTTTGTGCAATCACCCATTAGTGGATAATTGAAAATTTAGCACTTACTTGGAGGGTCTTCATTGTGTATTGGTGAGAATAGTAGCTGCTCATCTTTAGAACAATGACTCACTCACCCATTGGAGGATAGGCTAAGAATTAGTGGGTCGGAGAGGTGATGAGGTGATGAGAGGAAACCCGAATCTCTTAATGTCTTATAGCGAAATGAAAATGTTAGAAATGATGTGCTTTTAGAATCTTAAAGAACACTGTGAAATAGAATCAATACTAAGGAAGACAGTGATTCAGGTGATTGTTACAATCAATTTCTTATTCTTTTCATGAATGGTGGCAAATGATTTTTTGAGTGTCTGTACATGAAGATTTTCTTGATTTCACAGAGATTAGGGAAGTTAGGAGATGACTGATTTATACTGACTTTGTAATTTATTCATCAGGGCAATCAAAACAACTTTTTGTTAAATGTTTTTTCAGATAAAGCCGTTTACCCATAGATCTCTCTTTTCATAAAGTAGTGTTGCAGATATATTAAAAAAAGTCATTTTCCTATTATTTCTTACTTTTTGTACTAGGCTAGCACAATATGGGTTTGATTTCTCTGAAGCCCTAGAAGCATGCTAAACCCTACTCTCAAAGCTAATAGGATGGCATGTGCTAACTAATGATGTATTGTTTCTAGATTTTTGATTGCAGGGGAGTTGATGTTCAACTTGCTAAAGAACTAGGGTGTCTCTCTGGGTATGGTGCAACCACCTCCTTTCAGTGTGACTTGTTAAATGACACCACTCAACCCTATGCGAACTATGGGGGCACTATGTTCCCAAATGCAGCGTTATTGGACAAGGATATTAATAAGGCAGTAAAGGAAAAATATAAGGCTATGTGAGACTAGATATGTGAAAATAATATAAAAACATTATAGAAATTAAAATTTTATGAAAATAAAATTTTAAATTTTTGTGGTTTTAATGGTTTCATTATGGAGTACAATTCCTTAAACCTTAACAAAAATCCTTTTGTTCTTTAAATGAAATACTGAATCTTATAAAAGATATCAAAAATGAAATTTAGGCCCTGACTTTTTGTTAGTTTCATGATAAAAGCCTGATCCCTTGTACTCTAGTACCCAGAAGGGCAAGAAATACGAGTGGGTAATTTTACAGACAGATTAAGTATGCCTTTGTTGTAAGTAGTTTCCATTTTCTTCTTTTTATTTTCGTTTCCTTCTTTCTTTCTCTCTCCCCCCTCTCTCCTCTCCCTCTTGTCCTCTTTTTGCTCCTTCCCTCCTCTCTGGTCTCTCTTCTGTCTCGTTTCTCTTTCTTTGCTTTTTCTTCTTGTAGTAAGCAATAAGAACTAAAGAATGATGTCCAGTATAGTTCACTGTGGTTCAGTTCAACATACATTTACTGTCTACTTGTTGGGCAAGAAGCTCCATGATGGAGGTGCTTGAACGTATCATGATGAAAGGCTATGCTGTAACCTCAAGGAACTTGCCATCAGAGGGGCAAAGCCACCCCATTGACACAACTGACTGACAAATGATCCAGTGCAGTGATAGTTACACTAAAGGCATAAACAAAGAGGCCAGGTGGATTGTGAACTCTGTCCACAGAGCACCAGGGCAGTGCCTGAGATAGTCTATATGACAGTGGAGACGAGTCCTCTGAATAACATACAGAGAAACACACTTCCTGTTTTTTCTAAGTAGAAGCCCACAGACCTTCTAATTAACCAATTTTGTCATCAACATGAATAATAAACATAAGTAATAACATTTCTTGACTTTTTATTTATTTAACTAGATTTAGATTGCTATTCTTTTCAATGCAAATATAAAGTATTCAGCCATGAAACTATGATAAAATATATATTCAAAATTCTTTCTTTCTTCAGAGCAGAATTCACATAGGAAACAAAAGTGAAATGAAATAGCATAGCATGAGACTTGGAGTTTAGGAACTTGCTGCTGCTGCTGCTAAGTTGCTTCAGTCGTGTCCAACTCTGTGCGACCCTATAGATGGCAGCCCATTAGGCTCCCCCGTCCCTGGGATTCTCCAGGCAAGAACACTGAAGTGGGTTGCCATTTCCTTCTCCAATGCATGAAAGTGAAGAGTGAAAGTAAAGTCGCTCAGTCGTGCCCGACTCTTAGTGACCCCATGGACTGCAGCCTACCAGGCTCCTCTGTCCATGGGATTTTCCAGGAAAGAGTACTGGAGTGGGGTGCCATTGCCTTCTCCATTAGGAACTTGGAGTATGTCTAAATCTGCTACAAATCAGTTGTTTTAATCGGGTGGGGGGGGGGATCAATCTCTCTGGACTGAATTTGAGTTTTTTGTAGCAAAGATGAAAGAATCTGGATAGTTAACCTGAAAATCTTTCCCTGCAGGAAGCAACTTTGTTTTCACTTTCTCAGTGATACCAAAACCATGCACAGTGTTGTTTTGCATTTCCAAACACTAAATGTATAAAGCGATGACAGAGGATAAGATGGTTGGATGGCATCACTGACTCAATGGACATGAGTTTGAGCAAATTCCAGATGGTGAAGGACAGGGAAGCCTGGAGTGCTGCAGTCCATGGGGTCACAAAAATTCGGACCTGTCTGAGCGACTGAACAACAAATGTATAAATGAATTGTTTAGACTGCCCTTTTGTGGACAGGGAATTTCTAGCCCTCTCCCCCACGTAAACCCAGCACGGAGCCTTCCTTCTTCCCTTGCCCTGGTGGCAGCAGTGATGTTGGGTGGTGGTCCCCAACCTTTTGGCACCAGAGACCAATTTCTTAAAAGACAATTTTTCCACGGACTGGGTCAGGGGGATGCTTTCAGGATGATTCAAACACATTACATTTATTGTGCACTTTATTTCTATTATTATATATGAGCTCCACCTTAGATCGTTAGGCATTAGATCCCAGAGGAAGTTGGAGGAGCATCTAGGGATTGCATACAAGGCAATCATTGCTATGGACAGCAAGGGAAGGCACATGAACATGTTTTCACAAATGGCTGAGCTTCAGTTGGTGATTCTTGATTAATAACCTCAGGAGACATTAGCTATGAACTGTGAATGTGAAACATGTATAAACAGCAGTTACTCTTCTGTATGTTATTAAGCATGCAGCATTTAAAAATTGAGACTATGGTTTTAAAGTTATCTCTCAGAAATTCAGAAGAAGCTTAAGAGTTAGTCTTGACAAGGGAACTTGCTGATGGATTTATAAAATGGCTTCACTCTCAAGTGACAGGTGATTTAAACTCCTGCAGATGAATATGTAATTTTCTAGCAAATTCTTTCCCCCTGGGCTTCCCTAGTGGCTCAGCTGGTAAAGAATCAGCCTGCAATGCAGGAGACCTGGGTTTGATCCCTGGGTTGGGAAGATCCCCTGGAGAAGGGAAAGGCTACCCACTCCAGTGTTCTGGCCTGGGAGAATTCGATGGACTCTATAGTCCATGGGGTTGCAAAGAGCCAGACACGACAGAGAAAATTTCACTTTCTCATAGTAGGCATTTTTATTATAGTCTTGTTACTAACAGGAAGAACACAGTCTGTTTTTGTAATTTGGAGTAGTGAGAGACACGACAGGAGCCCTTTGTACCTCTAAACACCCTGCCTCTCTTGTGGTCTGGCATCACAAGAGTTTGCTTTCTGCTTTCTGGAACCCGTTTGCCCTTTAGAGATTTTAGAAGGACTAAGTGTTAACTGTCAATGACCTCTTTGACACTCTGGTTGCATTTTTTTGTTGTTTTGTTGTTTGTTTTTTTCTCTAAGTTGTGTACAACTCTTTGCAGCCCCACAGACTGCAGCACACCAGGCTCCTCGGTCCTCCACTGCCTCTCAGAGTTTACTCAGATTCATGTCCATTGAGTTAGCGATGCTACCTAACCACCTCATCCTCGGCTGCCCCCTTCTCCCTTTGCCTTCAATCTTTCCCAGCATTGGGGTCTTTAATAAATTGGCTCTTCGTGTCTGCTGGCCAAAGTATTGGAGCTTCAGCCTCAGTATCAGACTTTCTAGTGAATATTCAGGGTTGATTTCATTTAGGATTGATGGATTTGATCTCTTTGCAGTCCAAGGGACTCTGAAGAGTCTTCTGCAGGTTGCATTAGTGAGAAATACAACATTATCTTTCTGGTTGAGAAATTCACCTTTAACAGTTGCTAGATAATTCAAAGTAAGATTCTTGCATTACCTCAGTGTTTCAGAATGGATTACTTGGGTCCTGGGTCCTGTAACTGCCCAAATATAGAAATCTTAGAAGAAACAATCATCAGTATATTTTTAAGGGATAGAAAAATAGTTGTAAAAATATACTGTGATATTCTTTTCAACTGTTTCATTCATTGTGCTCTTATATTGCCAACAAATATTTCTAATTTAAGTTCAGTTCAGTCACTCAGTCATGTCTGACTCTTTGAGACCCCATGGACTGTAGCACACCAGGCTTCCCTGCCTGCCACCAAACCCTGGAGCTTACTCAAACTCATGTCCATTGAGTCGGGGATGTCATTCAACCATCTCATTCTCTGTCGTCCCCTTCTCCTCCTGCCTTCAATCTTGCCCAGCATCAGGGTCTTTTTCAATGAGTCAGTCCTTTGCATCAGGTGGCCAAAGTATTGGAGTTTCAGCTTCAGCACCAGTCCTTTCAATGAATATGTAGGACTGATTTTCTTTAGGATTTACTGGTTGGATCTCCTTGCTGTCCAAGGGCCTTTCAAGAGTCTTCTCTAACACCAAAGTTGGAAAGCATCAATTCTTTGGCATTCAGCCTTCTTTATAGTCCAACTTTCACATCCATACATGACTACTGGAAAAACCGTAGCTTTGACTAGATGGACCTTTGTCATCAAATTAAGTTCTGCTGTATTAATTTTTGTAATTGACTATTTTTTACTATAGAGAAAAATGAAAGTATCATCAAAAAGAGACAATTCCATTGCCTATGGGTGATTATCTTGTATTTAGAAAATCCTTTACTTTGATAATGAAGAAACAAATGGGATTCTGTTATTTTTTGTAATAACTAATCTTACTTAGGGCAGAAAGTGAAGAGGAACTAAACAGCCTCTTGATGGAAGTGAAAGAGGAGAGTGAAAAAGCTGGCTTAAAACTCAACTTTCAAAAAACCAAGATCATGGCATCTGGTCCCATCAACTTCATTGCAAATAGATGGGGAAACAACGGAAATAGGGAGACACTTCATTTTCTTGGGGTCCAAAATCACTGCAGATGGTAACTGTGGCCATGAAATTAAAAGACACTTTCTCCTTGGAAGAAAAACTATGACCAACCTAGACAGCATATTCAAAACTAGAGACATTACTTTGCCAACAAAGGTCCATCTAGTCAACTGAACTAAACTGAACTGAACTGAACTGAATCCTATGTTTTGTAAGATAAAAACATGTTTCTAATTCATGATTTTGATAGTTCCAATGCTTTCTAGATATGCCATAAAAATGTGGATATCATAGCAGAAAAACAAACAACTCAGTCAAAAGTGGTCAAAAGACCTAAACAGACATTTCTCCAAAGAAGACATATGGATGGCTAATAAGCACACGAAAAGATACTTAACTATACTCCTTATTAGAGAAATGCAAATCAAAACCACAATGAGGTATCATCTCACACTGGCCAGAATGGCCATCATCGACAAGTCTACAAACAACAAATGCTGGAGAGGGTGTGGAGAAAAGGAAACCCTCTTACACTGTTGGTGGGAATGCATACTGGTACAGCCACTATGGAGAACAGTATGAAGACTCCTTAAAAACTGGGAATAGAACTGCAATATGACCCAGTAATCCCACTGCTGGGCATACACCCCGAGGAAACCAGAATTGAAAGAGACACATGTACCCCAATGTTCACTGCAGCACGATTTACAGTAACCAGGACATAGAAGTAATCTAGAGGTTCAGCAGCAGATGAATGGGTAAGAAAGTTGTACATATACACAATGGACTATCACTCAGTTACAAAAGGAAGGCATTTGAGTCAGTTCTAGTGAGGTAGATGAACCTGGAGCCTATTATACAGAATGAAGTAAGTCAGAAAGAGACAGACAATTACTGTTTATTAATGCATATATATTGGAGAAAGAAATGGCAACCCACTCCAGTATTTTTGCCTAGAGAATCCCATGGACAGAGGAGCCTGGTGGGCTGCTGTCCATAGGGACTCACAGAGTCAGACACGACTGAAGTGGCTTAGCATGCATGCATGCATTAGAGAAGGAAATGGCAACTCACTCCAGTATTCTTGCCTGGAGAATCCCAGGGATAGAGGAGCCTGCCTGGTGGGCTGCCGTCTATGGGGTCGCACAGAGACAGACATGACTGAAGTGACTTGTATATGCAATTTATAAAGAGGGTAATGATGATCCTACATGCAGGGCAGCAAAGGAGACTTGGATGTAAAGAACAGACTTTTGGACTCAATGGGAGACGGTGATGATGGGATGATTTGAGAGAATAGCATTTAAACATGTATATTACCATATGCAGAATAGATGACCAGTGCAAGTTCAATGAATGGAGGGCACCCCACACCTGTGCTCTGGGACAACCCAGAGGGATAGGGGGTGTGGAGGGAGGTGGAAGAGGGGTTCAGGATGAGGGGGACACATGTATACTTGTGGCCATTTCATGCTGATGTATGGCAAAAACCATAATATAGTAACGTAATTATCCTTCAGTTAAAATCAATAAATAAATTAATTAAATAAACAAACCTCTTGGGGGGAAATGTGGATACCTTCATTTTAGAAACTTTTGTAATTCTACAAATGTTCAATGAATTTTGTAAAAACAACAATAAATAAAACTATTCAAAACATTTTGATCAATAGCTATTAGGTAACATTTCAAATAATGAAATTTCTGGTTACAGAATAGGGATTTTTGCCAGAAAGAAGGAAGATCACAAGACTCTATTCTATACCCAGGATTTAGAAACAAAACGTAACTTTCATGGCTGGTCCTTGTGCTAACGTGTCAGTCTTCTGCTTCTATAGGGCACAGAGATGAACACAAACATTCAATAAGAGGAACCTGGAGCTCATGACAGTATTTTGTACTGGCTAAAGTAGAAAATAGACATCAATTCAGTTCAGTTCAGTTGCTCAGTATGTCCGACTCTTTGTGACCCCATGAATTGCAGCATGCCAGGCCTCCCTGTCCATGACCAACTCCCAGAGTTCACTCAGACTCAAGTCCATCGAGTCAGTGATGCCATCCAGTCATCTCATCTTCTGTCGTCCCCTTCTCCTCCTGCCCCCAATCCCTCCCAACAACAAAGTCTTTCCCAATGAGTCAACTCTTCGCATGAGGTGGCCAAAGTACTGGAGTTTCAGCTTTAGCATCAGTCCTTCCAAAGAAATCCCAGGGTTGATCTCCTTCAGAACGGACTGGTTGGATCTCCTTGCAGTCCAAGGGACTCTCAAGAGTCTTCTCCAACACCACAGTTCAAAAGCATCAATTCTTCAGCGCTCAGCCCTTTTCACAGTCCAACTCTCACATCCATACGTGACTACTGGAAAAACCATAGCCTTGACTAGATGGACCTTAGTCGGCAAAGTAATGATTCTGCTTTTGAATATGCGATCTAGGTTGGTCATAACTTTTCTTCCAAGGAGTAAGCGTCTTTCAATTTCATGACTGCAGTCACCATCTACAGTGATTTTGGAGCCCCCAAAATAAAGTCTGACACTGTTTCCACTGTTTCCTCATCTATTTCCCATGAAGTGATGGGACTGGATGCCATGATCTTCGTTTTCTGAATATTGAGCTTTAAGCCAGCTTGTTCACTCTCTACTTTCACTTTCATCAAGAGGCTTTTTAGTTCCTCTTCACTTTCTGTCATAAGGGTGGTGTCATCTGCATATCTGAGGTTATTGATATTTCTCCTGGCAATCTTGATTCTAGCTTGTGTTTCTTCTAGTCCAGTGTTTCTCATGATGTACTCTGCATATAGGTTAAATAAGCAGGGTGACGATATACAGCCTTGACGTACTCCTTTTCCTATTTGGAACCACTCTGTTGTTCCATGTCCAGTTCTAGCTGTTGCTTCCTGGCCTGCATACAGATTACTCAAGAGGTAGGTTAGGTGGTCTGGTATTCCCATCTCTTTCAGAATTTTCTACAGTTTCTTGTGATCCACACAGTCAAAGGTTTTGGCATGGTCAATAAAGCAGAAATAGATGTTTTTCTGGAACTCTCTTGCTTTTTCCATGATCCAGCGGATGTTGGCAATTTGATCTCTGGTTCCTCTGCCTTTTCTAAGACCAGCTTGAACAACAGGGAGTTCACTGTTCACGTATTGCTGAAGCCTGGCTTGGAGAATTTTGAGACATATTCATTAATAAATAATAGAGATGTTTAGCAATAAAGTTACTTGATCTATCCAAGGCTCACTTACATCTTCTGTAAAATGGTTAGGTGAGAAGATTAAATTTTCTGTAAGTTATCATTTCCTGTTATTTTGTGTTGTTCTGGTTCTTGTCAAATTTGTAATGTAACCAAAGAACAGACTAGTCAGACCACATCAATCCAGCAGCATTATACTTACTGAGGTTTTCAGAGTATGGTTTCTGATTTCAAAAAACACATGCTTTTCCAGGACATTTTATGAAATAATCATACTCATGAATGTAATCTTTACCCAATTGTGGTTACTTCTTAAGCATTTCTCATTTATATTTTGTTAAATAATATTCCTTAAATCCTCATTGCTTCCTGATAGTATATTAATTCTATAAAAGCAAAGATACAAATCACATTCCTTGCTGCTTACATCCTAAAGAATGTAATTTCTGTTTCTCTTTATTGATTATGGTTATTTCTCTTATTGGTCATATTTTCCTGCTTATGTGAATGTTTTTTTCCCATTAGATGGCAGACATTATTAATTTTTTCTTGTTGGGTACTAAATATTTTTGAGCTTTTATCTGTGACACAGTCAAGTCACCTGGAAACAATTTGATCCTTTTCAAGCTTACTTTTAAGTTTTATAAAGTGTGGAGGCCAGGCAACCTTAATAAAGATCTAATTTGGTCCCACTACTGAAGTGATGCCTACTGGGTCCCATGAGTTATGAAGTTTTCCACTTTGGCTGGTTTCTTTTCAAGAGTTCAACCCATCTGTTAACACTACCTACTCAAAGATAGTATCAGATTCCATAGGCAAAGGGTTTAGCCCCAAGACTTCTACATGCCAGTCACCAGCCCAGATTACCACCCATGCTGACCCACTCTAGGTGGTGCTAGTGATAAAGAATCTGCCTACCAATGCAGGAGACACGGGTTTGATCCCTGGGTCAAGAAGAACCTTTGGAGGAGAAAATGGAAACCCACTCTAGTATTCTTGCTTGGAAAACTCCATGGACAGAGGAGTCTGGCTGGCTACAGTCCATGAGATCACAAAGTGTTAGACATGACTGAGCGTGCACACTCTGACCCACCAGCTATAGATTGGAGGTTCCCATGAACCCTTCTTCAGGTTCCACTGATTTACTACAGTGGCTCACATAACTCATTGAAACATTTTACTTACTGGATCATCAATTCATTAGAAAAAGTTACAACTCAGGAACAGCCGGATGGAAGAGATGCATTGGAAGAGGTATGGGGGAAGTGCACAGAACTTCTGCCTTAATCTTCCAGTGTACACGAAACCAGAAACTCTCTGAACCCTCTCTTATTGAGTTTTTATGGAGACGTTTATTGCATGGGCTTAATTGAGTAAATTGTTGACCAATGGTGACGGAATTCCATCTCCAACTCCTCTCCCTTCTGCAGAGGTCACGGACTGAAAGTTTCAATCCTTTTAAGTTGGCTCCATTGGCAACTTGCCCCATCCTTTGATGCTTTCCGAAAGCCACCTCACTGACATAACAAAAACTTCCTTATTACTCTCAGTACTTAGGAAATTCCAAAGGTTTTGGAAGCCATGAGCCAGAAAAATGGCTAGAAACCAAATATATATGATAAATAAGTTTTCTTATCAGAATGATAAAAATATGTATTTTTAAATACATAAACAATATTGCTTATGGTTTTAAGGGCAACAAGAAGCAAAATCTACTATTGCCCACTGTTACTTAACAACATGTGGGCTATGACAAAATAATTCTTTTTCCCAATTTACAAAACACTGGTGTAGCTGGAAAAAAATGATATTAAGGAAAAGAAGAGAAAATAATCTTAAAAACAGTAACACAGTACAGTTAAAGCTATAAACATTTGCTTTATAAAAATAAAGCATACAACATAAGAAGGAATACTTCTAAAAGCATGTATGTGTGTCTATGTGTTTGTGTCTGTATATGTACGTATATACTTTATTTGCATTAAAAATTGGCAAAGTATCTCATTCATAAATTATAGTATTCAGACAGATTTGTAGTTCTGAAGTTGGCACTTAAATATTTCCCTTGCTTGTCAAGAAATGTCACTTTTAAAATTTATTAAATGAATACCATATGCACATCTAAATTTAGACAATCTTTATTTAAGTGACTGAACTAGAAATCCTCACAGGGGCCATTTTGCCTCAATTTGTGCTGACTGCTCTGTTATTAGATATAGCTTTCTCCATTGCAAGATGATCATCAGGTTTCTTTGAGTATTTTCTAGTTCCTGGGGCTCTCTCTCCTTCCTTTGTTATATGGTAGAGTAGCAAGTCGGAGAAGGCAATGGCATCCCACTCCAGTACTCTTGCCTGGAAAACCCCACGGATGGAGGAGCCTGGTGCGCTGCAGACCATGGGGTCGTGGAGACGGACACCACTGAGCGACTTCACTTTCACTTTTCACTTTCACGCATTGGAGAAGGAAATGACAACCCACTCCAGTGTTCTTGCCTGGAGAATCCCAGGGATGGGGGAGCCTGGTGTGCTGCCACCTATGGGGTCGCGCAGAGTCAGACACGACTGAAGCGACTTAGCAGCAGTAGCAGCAGCAGAGTAGCAAGTACTGATGAGAGGACTTCAAAATTGCAGAGAATGTTAGATGGTCACACAGGCTCACGTATGTCTTACTGCAGAACTCCTCTCCTCCTCCTCAGTTCTAGCAGG
This sequence comes from Nanger dama, assembly GCA_917880005.1. Taxonomy (NCBI): domain Eukaryota; kingdom Metazoa; phylum Chordata; class Mammalia; order Artiodactyla; family Bovidae; genus Nanger; species Nanger dama. The sequence continues at coordinate 6,052,500 of CAKJTW010000040.1, forward strand.
TGGCATCTTGACCTCCGCTGGAAACCTTCCGGGACAGAGACTTTACTGCTTCCACACAGCTAGACTACATTGCTTTGACACAACTTAGTCAAAGTTATTGGAAAGCCCAGCTGATGAGTTTCTTTGGTTTTGAAAGCTTATGTTTGCTTCAGATCTGTTCTTTGCAGTTGGAAAATTCTGTTCTCACTTCCATATGGTAGCACTTCAAACATTTGGAAAGGTTTCCAGAACCTTGCTATCCCTTGCCGATTTCCTGTTTTTCAGGAAAAAGTCTCTAAATGATCTCTTTAATAGTTCTCACTACTCCCCACCCCCGATAACATGGTTTCCATGTCTCTTACCATCTTTCTCATTTCCTTCTGATTACTTTCTAGTGTTTAAAAGCCCCTCTAATGGATCCCAATATTTCATTCAGATGTGGATACTGAACTTCTCTTCCTTCAGTGCTTTTTGCTTTGGGTTGTTGGTAGTTGCTGGGCTTCTATGCTGTGATTAACTCACAGTCTTTTTCACTTGAACGCCAGCATACCAGATCTTCCCAACTTATATTTAAACAAAGGAATTTTAAAAGCCTATCACCAAATATGTTACTTTTCTAAATATAGTTTTACTTATTTTGATTTGTCACAAAATTTACTTTGATCATTTTGTCTCCTAACTTACTGAATATACCTCCTAGTTTTTAGAAAATTTTAAAATTAAATATATCTACCTTAAGTGAGGGCAGGGGAATTTACTTGTTTATTCATTTATCTGTTTCTAGTTCCTAGAATAGTGCTAGGAAAGTTCTTAGAAAATATCTGTTGAATGAATAGATTAAAAATAAACATTTCAAAAATATTTTAGTGCCTATAAATTGGATGATCTCACCCATAGGAATAATTAGAAACTGATAACACTGGCCCGCCAGTAGGGAGAGAATATTAAGGCACCAGAGACATGTTTATTGAGATGAAGGATAAATATTCTTAGAGAAGTAAAAAAATATGCTTACACTTATTTGGGAAGATGAGCAGACTTCTGAATCCTGGGATTTAAGGTGGCAGACAAATAGAGAATAAATCATAGCTGTAGATGACATGAAGAGAGAGATCCTTGTTAGTAGGTAGGAGAAGTGAGTTTGTGAGGGCCAAGGACTGTGCTAGGGAAAAGCACAGTAGGAACCTGGAGGCCTCCCCATCCCCAACCCAACAGGCAAAATGCAGCTACTAGAGGAACAAAGCAGAACAACAGCTAATGGAAAACGCTTAGGATCATATAGGTTTGGCTTCATGGGGAAGAAAGTGGGGCTAGCACTGAAATTTGAGGACTGCTACCCAGGTGCCCAATATTTACTCCAGTTCTTGAGATTTGGGTATAATTGGCTTTAAAGAAGACCTTGAGGGATACGAGAGTTTGTATTTTGGACTGATTATTTGTGGTCCCTCAAAATTCATATGTTGAAGATGGACCTAGAGATTATCATAATAAGTGAAGTAAGTCAGAGAAAGACAAATACCATATGCTGTCACTTATATGTGGACTCTAAAACATGATACAGATGAACTAATTTATGAAACAAACAGACTCACAGAGAACAGACTTGTGGTTGCCAAGGGAAAGGAGGATGGACTGGGAGTTTGGGATTAAGATGCAAACTGTTAACTATTATAAATAGGATAGATAAACAAAGGATCTTACTGTATAGCACAGGGAACTGAATTCAATATCCTGTGATGAACTATAATGGAAAAGAATATGAAAAAGAATATATATATATATATATATGAATCAATTTGCTGTATAGCAGAAATTAACACAATATTGTAAATCAACTGTACTTTAATAAAATAAAATTTAAAATTTGCATGTTGAAATTCTAACCCTCAATGTGATAATATTAAGTAGTGGAGCCTCTGGAAGGTAATTAGGTCATAAAGGTGGAGCTCTCCTGAATGGCATTAGTGCTCTTATAAAAGAGACCCCAAGAGAGCTCCCTAGCCCTCTTTCTGCCGTGTGAGGTCATAACAAGAAGCTGGTGTATATTCTGCTCAAGATTGGCTTGGGAAAGGGGAAGGGTTCTGGGCTGCTTAAAGGGAGAATTTGGAGAGTCACTTTCTAGAAACAGGGCAGATGGAACAAAGAAAATCAAGCAGGAATTGAAATTTGAGGCTGGAGCTTATTCTGTGTATATTGACAATGATGAACCAGCTATTTGAGGATTTGTGCTCAATAATTCTTCAAATTTTTCTTCTTGTATGTCTCCATTATAGAGTTCTCTCTCTTGACTTTATGGTTGTGAGAATTTTTGCTAATTGTCCAATTGAAATAAAACTATGCTCTTTTAGGCACTCATAAAGTTTTTGCTACTGTTTTATAGAGATTGTACATTTATTTATGACTTTGCATATCTATCAAAGTGACTCTCTCTGAGCCTAGTTCTCATATCACTTTTTCTTTTTCCCTTTATGCCCATTCTTCCTTCTGCACCCTTAAACATAAAAACATCAAAACATCGTACAAAAAGTTATTGACCACATACTAGATTCTAAATATGATGTCTTGATGCATTTAATTATTTTAATAGCTAATCTTCCAACAAAAGTACAAGGTATTGCTATTCTTATTTCACAAATGAGGAAACGAAAGTTGACAGAGGTTGTAATGAAAGGGACTTTGAAAGAAAGATAATTAAGTTTCAAAGTCAGATCTTGTCCTTCTGATCTAGAATTGACTCAAGTGGTTAAGCAGACGAAGTTTCTCTATAGTATTTGCCTTCACATTTCCCTTTTGGGACCGATTCTAATGTCTATCCTCCTGTGTCTTACTCAAGCACATAAGTAGTTCAAACATGAATTCAGCCCAAATTTACTCAAGTTGTATCCCATTCTCTAAGCTATTTCATCCACATAGCAAGATCAGAATGAAATAATTTGATCCGCTTTCTGCATCTGTTCCCTTTCTGCATCTGTTCTCAAATTTCAACTGTTATCAGTACTGTGTACATCTGGGTATTTTTAGGGGATTTCTGGAGACCCCTGAAAATGGCAACTGTTTGAATTTCAGGTATTAGAAATTGGATTATTCTGAGATTTGAAGGAGAAGTGAAGTCATGAATACAGCACTATTTTAGTTGTCTTTAAAATATCCCACACCCAGTGTGTTCAGGGAATGCCTCGATTCTCATGCCTTTGGCTTATATAGTGTATGTTGTTATCTTTAAAATGCTTTCACAAACTTCATCTCATTGAAACTCCACAGGGTAAAGAAGGACAGCTATTTTAAACTACATTTTACTGCTGAGAATACCAAGGCTTCCACTGACATGGCAACTTGTTCACATCTCCTGACTTCATGAATAATTCTCTTTCCTAATTTTTTTTTCTTTAATTGAAGTATAATTGCTTTGCAACGTTGTGTTAGTTTCTACTGTACTATGAAGTGAATCAGCTATATGTGTACATATATCCCCTCCCTCTTGGACTTCCCTCCCACGCGCCCCCACGATCTCACCCATCTAGGTCATCGCAGAGCACCCAGCTGAGTTCCCTGTGCAATAGAGAAGCTTCACACAAGCTATCCATTTTGCACATGGTGGTGTATATATGTCAAGCCTAATCCCTCAGTTCATTCCACCCTCCCCACTGTGTCTACCTGTCCACTCTCTACATCTGCACTTCTATTCCTGCCCTGCAAATAGGTTCTGTACTAAAGCCAGCAGGTGCTCAGTGTGAGCTGGAAAATCAACTTTCCGGTATTTGAAAGTTTTGTTATTTTGCTGAACACTGAGGAGTAGAACAGGATCAGGGCACTTCTAGGGGCTTACAAGCAGAGCTGAGAATTGAGTGAGCATCCTCTTGGGAGCGTCTGGGTGTCGTGGAGGAGACAGCAGTGTAGGAAAAAAGGCAACTAGAATGGCACCTCATTTCAAGACTCTTGCCTGGAAAATCCCATGGACGGAGGAGCCTTGTAGGCTGTAGTCCATGGGGTCGCTAAGAGTCAGACATGACTGAACGACTTCCCTTTCACTTTTCACTTTCATGCATTGAAGAAGGAAATGGCAACCCACTCCAGTGTTCTTGCCTGGAGAATCCCAAGGACGGGGGAGCCTGGTGGGCTGCAGTCCATGGGGTCGCACAGAGTCGCACACTACTGAAGCGACTTAGCAGCAGCCAAGGAGGCAGAGGACTGAGTGGGATTTTGCAGGAATAGAGTCATTAGATATAAATAATAAAATAGGACAAAAATGTGTGCAGAATGGAAACCTAAAGTAGAAACCACAGTTCTGTAAAATATCTTGGATAATGTGTAATCCAGAAATGCTACTTTATTTTGGACCCGATGTTCCTGACAGGAAAAACCTACTTCTTTTAATTTACACCCAGCATCTTGGCATAGCAATGGTAATTTCCCAGCATCCTCCTCCTCAATCTCTGCTGAGTGCTGACTGGTGGGATGCTTTTAATGAGCTCTATTATCATTTTGGCAGCTCAACAAGATTTTCATGAGAGAAGCAGAGAATATGGCTTGGGACAAACATATCTCAAAGCTGTTTCCTATTATTCATACTGACTACTCAGTTTTCTTCGTAAAAAAACTAGACTGGAGTAAAAATTAATTGCTCTATCAACAGAGCATGCATAAAAGTCATAACTGTGGTGCCAAGAAGCCAATATACTACACTTCTGGGTGGCATATTCTTCACAAATCCCTTAGATTTTCCCTCAAAACAAAAGATAAACAAAGAGAGCTAGTGTTGGTGCTTGAGTGTTAAGAAAAAGCTTTTTGTGTTCTTAGGACTTATCTTGGAGAAGGCAATGGCAACCCACTCCAGTACTCTTGCCTGGAAAATCCCATGGACAGGGGACTCTGGTGGGCTGCTGTCTATGGGGTCACACAGAGTCAGACACACTGATCAGACTTAGCAGCAGCAGCCAGCAGGACTTATCTTCCATACAATGTCAGGGTTAGGGTTAGGGTTAGGGCACTCTGTCTATCAGATGTAATCCCTTGAATCTATTTGTCACTTCCACTGTATAAATCATAAGGGATTTGATTTAGGTTGTACCTGAATAGTGTAGTGGTTTTCCCTACTTTCTTCAATTAAGTCACAATTTTGCAATAAGGAGTTCATGATCTGAGCCACAGTCAGCTCCCAGTCTTGTTTTTGCTGACTGTATAGAGCTTCTCCATCTTTGACTGCAAAGAATATAAGCAATCTGATTTCGGTATTGATCATCTGGTGATGTCCTTGTCTAGAGTCTTCTCTTGTGCTGTTGGAAGAGGGTGTTTGCTATGACCAATGCGTTCTCTTGGCAAAACTCTGTTAGCCTTTGCCCTGCTTCATTCTATACTCCAAGGCTAAATTTGCCTGTTACTCCTGACTTCCTATTTTTGCATTCCAGTCCCCTGTAATGAAAAGGACATCTTTGGGGGTGTTAGTTCTAAAAGGTCTTGTAAGTCTTCACAGAACTGTTAACTTCAGCTTCTTCAGCATTACTGGTCCGGGCATAGACTTGGATTACCGTGAATTGAATAGTTTGCCTTAGAAACGAAGAGAGATCATTCTGTCATTTTTGAGATTGCATCCAAGTACTGCATTTTGGACTCTTTTGTTGACTATCATGGCTACTCCATTTCTTCTAAGGGATTCTTGTCCGCAGTAGTAGATATAATAGCCATCTGAGTTAAATTCACCCATTCCAGTCCATTTTAGTTCACCAGTTTCTAAAATGTCAATCTTCACATTTGCCATCTCCTGTTTGACCACTTCCAATTTGCCTTGATTCATGGACCTAACATTCCAGGTTCCTATGCAATATTATTCTTTACAGCTATTGGACTTTACTTCCATCACCAGTCACATCCACAACTGGATGTTGTTTTTGCTTTGGTTCCATCTCTTCATTCTTCCTGGAGTTTATTTCTCCACTTTTCTCCAGTAGTATATTTGGCACCTACTGACCTGGGGAGTTCATATTTCAGAGTCCTATCTTTTTGTGTTTTCATACTGTTCATGGGGTTCTCAAGGCAAGAATACTGAAGTGGCATGCCATTCCCTTCTCCAGTGGACCACGTTTTATCAGAACTCTCCACCATGACCCATCTGTCTTGGGTGGCCCTACATGGCATGGCTCATAGTTTCATTGAGTTAGACAAGGCTGTGGTCCATGTGATCAGTTTGATTAGTGTTTTGTGATTGTGAGATTTTCATTCTGTCTGTCTTCTGATGGATAAGGATAAGAGGTTTATGGAAGTTTCCTGATGGGAGAAACTGACTGAAGGGGAAACTGGTTTTTTTCTGATGGGCAGGGCCATGCTCAGTAAATCTTTAACCCAATTTTCTATTGATGGGAGGGACTGTGTTCCTTCCCTATTGTTTGACCTGAGGCCAAACTATGGTGGAGGTAATGAAGATAATGGTGACCTCCTTCAAAGGGTCCCATGCACACAGGGCTGCCCTCAGTACCCTCGACCCTGCAGCAGCCACCGCTGACCCTTGCTTCTGCCAGAGACTCCTGGACACTCACAAGCAAGTCTGGGTCAGTCTCTTGTGGGATCACTGCTCCTTTCTCCTGGGTCCTGGTGCACACAAGATTTTGTTTGTGCCCTCCAACATCACTGCCTCCTGTACAATGCCCTTCTAGTCAAGGCTATGGTTTTTCCAGTGGTCATGTGTGGATGTGAGAGTTAGACTATGAGGAAAACTGAGCACCAAAGAATTAATGCTTTGGAACTGTGGTGTTGGAAAAGACTCTTGAGAGTCCCGTGGACTGAAAGGAGATCCAACCAGTCAATCCTAAAGGAAATCATTCTTAAATGTTCATTGGAAGAACTGCTGTTGAAGCCGAAACTCCAATATTTTGGCCACCTGATGCGAAGAACTGACTCTTTGGAAAAGACCCTGATGCTGGGAAAGACTGAAGGCGGGAGGAGAAGGGGATGACAGAGGATGAGATGGTTGGATGGCATCACTGACTCGATGGACATGAGTTTGAGTGAGCTCCGGGAGTTGGTGATGGACAGGGAACTCTGGCATGCTGCCGTCCATGGGGTCACAAAGAGTCAGACACGACTGAGTGACTGAATTGAACTGAGGGCTTATCTTCATATTCCCTTTGCCTACACACTGCCCTAAGTTCTGTATCAACTTTAGTTGCACTTACATCTACTTGTCATCATATTTCTTTTCTTTTTTTAGAATTGTTTTATTTTAAATTAATTTTTATTGGAGTATAGTTGCTTTACAGTATTTTTCAGCTTTTATTATTAGTATACAGCAAAATGAATCCTCCATAAATATACATATATCCCCTCTCTTTTGGACTTCCTTCCCATTTAGATCACCACAGTGCATTAAGTTGGGTTCCCTGTGCTATACAATTAATTTATACATGGCATCAATAGTGTATATGCATCAAACTCAATCTCCCAATGTCATCATGCTTGTGTGATTATGTGATTCATGTCTGTCTCATCTCCATGAAGACAAGGATCATGTATGATTTGGGATCCATTCGTATCCTCTGTGCTGAGCAAAGTATCTTGCCATGATTGTCCTTCAACAAATGTTGTTGTTGCTGTTCAGTTGCTGAGTCATGTCCAGCTCTGCAGCACACCAGGCTCTCTGTCCTCCACTATCTCCTGAAGTTTGCTCAAATTCATGTCCATTGAGTCAGTGATGCTATCTAACCATGTCATCCTCTACCTCCCCCCTTCTCCTTTTATCTTCAGTCTTTCCCAGCATCAGGGTCTTTTCCAATGAGTCAGCACTTTGCATCAGGTGGCCAAAGTATTTGAGCTTCAGCTTCAGCATCAGTCCTTCCAATGAGTATTCAGGGTTGATTTTCCTTTAGGACTGACTGACTTGATCTCCTTGCCATCCAAGGGACTCTCAAGAATCTTTTCCAGCACCACATTTCAAAAGCATCAATTTTGCACAACTCAGCCTTCTTTATGGTCCAACTCACATCTGTACATGATGACTGGAAAACCATAGCTTCAATTATATGGACCTTTGTCAGCAAAATGATATCTCTGCTTTTTACTATGTTGTCTAGTTTTGTCATAGCTTTCCTTCTGAGGAGCAAGCCTCTTTTAATTTCATGGCTGCAGTAACCTTCTGCAGTGATTTTGGAGCCCAAGAAGAGAAAGCCAGTCACTGTTTCCACTTTTCCCCCTTCTGTTTGCCATGGAGTGATGGGATCAGATGCCATAATTTGTTTTTTCAGTGTTGAGTTTCAAGCCACCTTTTTCACTCTTCTCTTTCACCCTCATCAAGAGGCTCTTTAATTTAGTTTCTGCCACTCTAATGACAGGAAGTGAAGAGGAACCCTTCAATAAATAGCCACTTAATGAATAAATACAACTCATCTGCCTGCATATAATTAGTGAAACTCATCCACTCTCATTTCAAAATGAAGTTTACAAATATCAGTCCTGTGGTATACAAGCAAAAGACTAGATTAAATCCTCTGGCCATTTCAGGCAGCCTAAAATTACGGTCTTGCTTTAATTTTATTTCTTTAAATATCTGTCTTGATATTTACTCATGGAAGCAAGAGGAAAAAGCAGTCTTTGTTAAAGAAGTTAGGTTGCTTATCGTTAAAGAGACAGATTTACTTATAAATTCACATACACTGACCAGAGCAGAATCAATATTTAAAAACTTGTCAAACTCAGCCTGGTGCTCTGAGATGACCTAGAGGGGTGGGGTGTGGGTGGGGTGTGGAAGGGAAGCTCAAGAGGGAGGGAATGTATGTGTACTTATGGCTGATTAATTTGTTGTAGGAAATAAACCAACACAGCCTTGTAAGGCAATTAATATCCAATTAAAAAAAAAAAAAAAACTTGTTGAAATGTGGGCAGGGCTGGTCTGGGCAAATCTGGCCTGTGGTGGGTAAGTTGGATGCACAGACAGTGGGACTGTGATTTTCTTGTACCTGGTATCTGCCCCCTCATCAGTGAGGCTTTTCTAGAGGTTAGTACAGGTTTCCTGGAGAGAGGGGCTGGTGCCTGCCCACTGGCTGATGGAATTGGGTGTTGAGCCTCTGGTGGGCAGGGCCATGGGTAGAGGTGTGTCTAGAAGCAGCTGTGGGCTCAGGAAGTCTGCGAGCAGTTTCTCTGCTGTTGGGTAGAGACACAGCCAACACAACCAATAAGTTTCTTGGCCTGAAATGTCCCAGCACTGGCCCTACTGGCTGTTAGGTGGGGCCAGGTCTTGTCACTAATGACCCAGACGGAGGTTCGCATGTTGGCCCCCTGGCACACTAGTGTCTCCCAAATACACCTGCCACCAGTGTCTGTGTCCCCAGGGAGAGCTGCAGCCCACACTCCTTCCCCACCCCCACCCCCTGACCCCCCACCTCTCCAGGGGACTCTCCAGACTAGCAAGAAGGCCTGCCCATGTTCCTATAAAGTTGCTGCTTTCACCCAGCATCCCAGAGCCTGTGAGATTTTGTGTGTGCCCTTTAAGAGTGAAGCCTTTATTTCCCTCAGCCCTTAGACACCTGAAATTAAGCCCCACTGGCCTTCAAAGCCAAATGCTCTGAGGGTGCCTCCTCCTGATACCAGACACCCAGGCTGGGGATCTGGATGTGGGGCTCAGACCTCTCCCTCTTGTGGGAGATCCTCTGCAGTATAATTATTCTCTAGTTTGTGGGTCTCCCACCTGGGGGTGCAGGGACTTAATTGGGGTGAGTCTACCCTCCAACCTGTCTTGCTGTGGTTCCTTCTTTATGTCTTTAGTTGTAGAGCTTTTCTGGCAGGTTCTAGTGTTTTATTTTAATTGATGGTTGTTCTGCAGATCACTGTGTTTTTGGTGTGCTCATTAGAGGAGGTGAGCTCAGGGTTCTTTCTATTCCCCATCTGGGCCAGTCGCCTCAAAAGAGGTAAAGCAGTGGTGGGAGGGGTGTTTTCAAATTTCCCTCCATAGGTGCTACTTTAGTAGGGTTTATGTGTGGAACGGTGCATGGAAACATGTTTGTTTATTCTGGTGATGACTTAGCATCCTTTAGAGATGGAACTCTCCATAATCTGACTCGACAAGAAGTTTCTATTTTTAAAGAGTAGAGAGTTGACTTAAAGTGGGAGATTACTATTAAATAAAAAAATTTTTTTAACTCTATATGAACAATATTAGATTTGCGGTGATGGAGGAGAAGGAGTTAAATGGAAATACACTCACTATAAATGCCCTTCAAAAAACCACCAGTAATGAAGGTTGAAACCTGTGGGCCTGTGAGCCAGACTTAGCTACCAGATCGTTTTCTGCTTTAATTTTTTTTTTTTTAATTTATGGCCAAATGTTTTAGTCCTATTTCAGGTGCAATAATGTTGGGTGAAATAGCAACCCGGAAATGTCAGGGCATGCAACAACAAACATCCATATCCATCACTCCTGAGTCCACAGGTCAGCTGGGCTGGTTCTGCACTAGGCTGCATGTGAAGGATCTCTTCCATTTTAGCATCAGTGGCTACAGTGGCACTGAGTTTACAGCTCTGGTTAGACATGGAGTAGGAGGATCACTCACTGGAGCAAGTCACATGGCCAAGCCCTTCCTCAGAGGGGCCAGGAATTTCACACACGTCAAGGCAGTGGGTGTGTAATTCAGAACAACAAGGGAATCTCTATCACAGCAACATTTAAAATCATTTAAAGTTGCACATAAAGTTGGACAATCTTACATAAAATTCTGTATTCTCAAATCTTAAAGATTAGTAGATTTGTCACATCTGAGCCTATATTCTTTTATTGGCAAAAGCGTGGTGGATCTGAGTAGAGCTTTTTCCCTTCAGAAAGGATGTGCTCTTTCAGTTAGTTAGGAACTCCACCACCCACGATTGCCATTCGTCAGTTCGCTTTACTCATCATTACCCTTCTGGTGTTTGGAGACAATTCAAATTATGGCCCGCCGTATTGCAGATGGGGCAAAATGCACACACATACAAAATGCCTCAAAATCCAACTGGAAAGTATCATAAAACTACTTTAAAACAAATTGCCAGGGGAGAACTCTGGGACAGGGGTTATTTTTGGCTGATGGCAAGCCATCAGGCTAGAAAGAGTGAACAGTCTATGGAACTCTTTATTAAAGAGCAAAAATTGGATCAGAGTCCCAAAGCATGGGTAAATTTCACTATATAACAAAAAAGTCTTGTTCTAATAAGTGGTTTGCAGACACTATAGAATATGTGAAACAGAAGCATGCTCTGGGTGTTAGTAGAAGAGTAATACTAAGCAAAAAGCAGAGATATAACTGATCTGTTTATCTTCACATAGTCATTTTTCTCTAACATAAAGGAGAATTCAGTAAGTTCTTTGGGGCAAGAGAGACCCCATGAAACTGTAGGAATAAACAATAAAAACTAATTAACTTTCCCTATCAGTTATTTTAAAGTGTGAATTTTACAGGTTGCAATTTTTACATACTTCCCGCTTTCAGAGTCATAGCTGGCTGGTGTCTCTTAGAAACATGCCTTTTCCCCCTAGAATGTTAATTACATTCTGGGAAGTCAAAAGCTGCTGATCTTGAGCCTTATTGTTTCATAGTTGCCTAACTGTGTAATGTGGCTAGCATTTTAATATTTAAAGAACTCTTAAGGAACATTTCTAGGGTTAATTGTTTAACTGAAAGGTTTTCCTTCACTGTCAATACAAGCAATATTCAATCTTTTGTAGGTTTTGCAACCTGCAGGATTAAAAATAAAAATACAATCCAATTTGTGTGTCGTGTGGGGACAGGGTTTGAGGGGTAGATTATTCAGCTATAGCCACAAAACTGCTATGTTACAAATCACTCCAAAATTCAATGCTTTAAAGCAATAGAATTTATTTTTTACAGGTCTATAGGCTGGCTGTGGGTGGTTGAGTTAGGCAGGGGTGTGACTGGATGGTTCTGCTGATCTTGGCTACATTCACTCATGTGTCTGCAGTTTGCTGGGTTCGGCTGGTCCAGGCTGGGTATATTTGGTTCATGTTTTTCTAATCTTCCCTCTGAACCAGTCTTTCTCATGGTGTTGTCAGAGGTAAAAGAGGGCAAACCCAACCATGCAAATGCTTTAAAGTGCCTGCTTGCATTATATCTATTAATATCCCATGGAACAAAGCAAGTCACATGGCTGAGACCTGACTTGAGATATGAAGTTTACTCTCCACCTATGGTTCAGTAGGTAAAGAATTTGCCTGCAATGCATGAGACGCAAAAGAGTCAGGTTTGATCCTTGGGTTCAGGTAGATACCCTGGAGGAGGAAATGGCAACTCACTCCAGTATTCTTGCCTGGAGAATCCCCATAGACAGAGGAGTCTGGAGGGCTACAGTCCAAAGGGTTGCAAAGAGTCAGACGTGACTGAGCAGCTAAGCATGGACTCCACCTATAGACACTCTGTTAGTTACTCTGTCATGTCTGACTCTTTGTGACCCCATGGACTATAGCCCACCACATTCCTCTGTCTGTGGGATTTCCCAGGCAAGAATACTGGAGTGGGTTTCCATGCCCTTCTCCAGGGGATATTCCTGACCCAGGGATTGAACTCAGGTTTCCTACACTGCACGTAGATTTTTACCATTTGAGCTACCTGGTCCTATTTACCTGGCAGGGACCTCCCTGATGGTCCAGTGGTTAAAAAAAAAAAAAAAGTCTGCCTGCCAATTCAGGGGATGAGGGTTAGATCCCTGGTCGAGGAGTATCCTACATGCAGTGGAACAGCTAAGCCCATGCACTGTCACTTCTGAAGCTTGTGTGCCTAGAGCCTGTGCTCCACAACAAGAGAAGCCATTGCAATGAGAAGCCCATGCACCTCGACTAGAGAGTAGCCCCTGCTTGCCACAAGCAGAGAAAGCCCAGGCAAAGCAGTGAAGACCCAGAGCAGACAAAATAAATAAACAAATACTATATGCAGGAAGTAGTAAAAAGCTGAGAGCCACACGGCAAAGGGTGGTTGTACAGGAAGTGGTGAAATTTGGGAGGATTAAGGCAGACTACCACTATGAGCAAGATCACACTCTCACTCAACTTGTGCAGTATAGTATGAAAAGCTGGAGAAAGCAATGCTTTTGGAATTTAAACAGATTTGGATTCACATCTTGTCTCTGCTCTTTATTTGCTCAGTTTTGTTAACTCTGAAATGGAGCTGCTAACAATACTTACTTGTTACGGTGCAGAAAGTGCTTGGGGCCTGGCAAGCACTAAGTGCTAGTTCCTCCCTCTTCAAGCATGCTCTCTTTCAAATAGCTCTCCACCTTGCTTTATGGAGATTTCATTTTTTTAAGACTCATTATCTATATCTTTAGTGAAACCCTCACCTGATACTCTTTGGTAGTATGAATCAGTTACCTAGAAGGATGCTTTTAACCCTATAAGAGGGATACCAATGAACATATTCCACCATCATCATATCTCCCCAGGAATAACTCCTTTGATTATTTTTCAAAGCATGCTCACTGAAACTCTCTTGGCAAAAACATTCTTTTGTCAGAACGTAAGTCTAAACTAGGTTTGACAGATTTGTGATTTCTAATGAAAGCCAAATAATTCTAAAAATAAACATGAATTACAGACACACCACGGCATTCTCTGAGTCTGCAGCAGATTGGAGTTTAAAATAACACAGAGATTTTGCATGCTGGGAATACATGAGGTAGTATGTTCGAAATCAAATTGACCTTACAGAACTGGATTAAAACAAATTTTTTGTTATGGCAGAATTGTCATGAGCTGTATCAAAGTCCCTTCAAAGAAACAAACAAAAAAAAAATATATGTGGAAAGAAGGTTTTCAGTGCAAAGAATATAGGCTTTGGCTGTGAAAGGATGCCAGTCTGTATAGTTGAGGCAGAAAGGAAGGATGAGCCCTTGTAAAAGTTCTGCTCAAAGTAAAAAAAAATCATATCTATCCTCTCCACCAGAATCATTAAATATGTTATATTTTCCTTTCCTGGAGCACTGTAATTTTTATTCCACTGCTGAGTAGGAGTAATACAATCACTTTTATTATATTAGAGATGAAAATTACCCATGACATTTTGTCTAAACTCATCAGCACTTGGAACTTATTTATGCATATGGAAGAGAAACCATCTGACTTTAAGGATAGTATGGCCATTACCTGGTTAAAACCAGAACTGGTTCTTTTGTGTTTTTCTTTTTTTTTTGTAATATAAAACTTAAGCACAAGGATGAGAATAAAACTTCAGCAACACTCATTTAAAAGGGGTTAGTATTGATCTATCTATATATATATACAGTATTATATCAAGTTGAATACTGTGGAATAAGGAGAGTGCATATGCATTTACAGGACCTGTTTTGGTCTCAGCTATATAGATTATTATACTTCCCTGGCAGCTCAGCTTGTGTAGAATCTGCCTGCAATGCAGGAGACCCTGGTTTGGTTCCTGGATCAGGAAGATTTGCTGCAGAAGGGATAGGCTACCCACTCCAGTATTCTTAGGTGTCCCTGGTGGCTCAGTTGGTAAAGTCTGTCTGCAATGTGGGAGACCTGGGTTTGATCCCTGGGTTGGGAAGATCTCCTGGAGAAGGGAATGGCTATCCACTCCAGTATTCTGGCCTGGAGAGTTCCTTGGACTGTACAGTCCATGGGGTCACAATGCTTCGGACACGACTGAGCAACTTTCACTTTCATACAGATTATTAACTGATGGGTTTGGGACACATTACCAATGGCGATATCTGTCATACCACTTCTATAGAATTGTTTTCAGTATCAAATAAAACAATATATAATAAGAAAATTATTTTCAAATGTTGAAGTGCTGTATTTGTGCTGTACCTATGTCATGAAAACCTTCATTAGGGAGTCTTGCATTTTCAAGATTTTTTGTTTTTCAGATTCCTATGATTTACAGGTTTCTTTTCAAGTCATATTGTATTTAAATAGCATCACCAAGGTTAGGCAGCTTATACCAAGGGCTTCAACAGTGTTCATTCTTATGTGACCTAGTTGTAATCTCCTAAGATGCTCATCACAGTAATATTTACAAAATAAAATTTTATTTTGCTCCTTTTGACTTCTTTCAAATTATATTTTAAATAATAACATTTTATTTAGTCATATTATACTTATATAATCTTAATTATACATTTAATCACTTATTACCTTGTTCAAGTTCAAGTTCAGTCGCTCAGTCGTGTCCCACTCTTTGCGACCCCATGAATCGCAGCACTCCAGGACTCCCTGTTCATTACCATCTCTCACAGTTCACTCAGACTCACGTCCATCGAGCCCGTGAGGCCATCCAGCCATCTCATCCTCGGTCGTCCCCCTTCTCCTCCTGCCCATAATCCCTCCCAGCATCAGAGTCTTTTCCAATGAGCCAACTCTTCGCATGAGGTGGCCAAAGTACTGGAGTTTCAGCTTTAGCATCATTCCTTCCAAAGAAATCCCAGGGTTGATCTCCTTCAGAATGGACTGGTTGGATCTCCTTGCAGTCCAAGGGACTCTCAAGAGTCTTCTCCAACACCACAGTTCAAAAGCATCAATTTTTCAGTGCTCAGCCTTCTTCACAGTCCAACTCTCACATCCATACATGACCACAGGAAAAACCATAGCCTTGACTAGATAGACCTTAGTTGGCAAAGTAATGTCTCTGCTTTTGAATATACTATCTAGGTTGGTCATAACTTTTCTTCCAAGGAGTAAGCGTCTTCTAATTTCATGGCTGCAAGCACCATCTACAGTGATTTTGGAGCCCCCCAAAATAAAGTGTGACACTGTTTCCACTGTTTCCCCATCTATTTCCCATGAAGTGATGGGACTGGATGCCATGATCTTCGTTTTCTGAATGTTGAGCTTTAAGCCAACTTTTTCACTCTCCTCTTTCGCCTTCATCAAGAGGCCCTTTAGTTCCTCTTCACTTTCTGCCTTAAGGGTGATGTCATCTGCATATCTGAGGTTATTGATATTTCTGCCGGCAATCTTGATTCCAGCTTGTGTTTCTTCCAGCCCAGCGTTTCTCATGATGTACTCTGCATATATGTTAAATAAGCAGGGTGACAATATGCAGCTCTTCATAGGCTCAATAGAAAGCCTGGCATATTTAGTAGCTCCTGTCTTTTTGTGTGATGCTTGAACTCAACTGCAGTAACACCACAGATTGCTCTATACTACTGCTCAGTTTCTCAACCCTCAGGTGCCATTTTCAGAGTTGGCAATTATCTCAATGAAAGAGCCAGTTTCTGTGCCTGTCCCCTCTGCCTAGATCTTGCTACCACAGATCCTCATCTTCGTGGTAGCTTTCTGATGCTTTCACATAAATTTTGTTAACAAGTTATCTAGATTTCCCAGCTGTCCTCATTGCCATTGTTAGAAGCAGAACCCCTATGTGAGACATTCAGTGAAGTGCTATGGAAATGTCACTCCTAATGTAATCAGACTCATCGGTGTAGGCTTGGTATGATTTGTTCTGTTGTGCACCAAGCGTTTTCTTTCTGATAATTTCTGACTTCCTTTAATTTGGGAAAATCATTAGTCTTTTAATTTAAAAATCTCTGGTCTTAAATTGTGGAACAATGGTCAGGTATATGTTAGAATTTCTTATCTATTCTCTCCTATCTTCTACATTTTAATTTTTCCTCATGCTCTACATTTTCTTCCAGGTAAATTCTTTCTTAATTTTAAATTTATTTATTTTTAGATTGAAGGATAATTGCTTTACAGAAGTGTGTTTCTTTCTGCCAAACATCAACATAAATCAGCCATAGATATGCATATGTCCCCTCCTCCTTGAACCTCCTTCCCGGCTCCCTGCCCTATCCCACCACTCTAGTCTGTTACAGAGCCCCAGTTTGAGTTCCCTGAGTCATATAGCAAATTCCCATTGGCTATCTGTTTTATGTATAATAATTTAAGTTTCCATCTCAATCTCTCCATACCTCTCACCCTCTCCTTCCCCCCACCACCCCCCCAAGTCCATAAGTCTGTTCTCTATTATGTCTGTGTCTCCATTGCTGCCCTGGTTCCAGGTAAATTCCTAACCACTGTCCTCCAATTTGGACTTCTCAGGTGGTAAAGTGGTGAAAAATCCACCTGTCAACGCAGGAGGTGCAAGAGATGTGGGTTTGATTCTTGGATCAGAAAAATCCCTTGGAGTAGGAAATGGCAACCCACTCCAGTATTCTTGCCTGGAAAATTCCATAGACAGAGGAGCCTGGAGGGCTGTAGTCCATGGGGTCTCAAGGAATCAGACATGACTAAGTACAAATGAATAATCCTCCAATTCACCAGTTATCTCATCAGTTAGATCCTTATTTTGTCTTTTCCTATTACGGTGATTGTATTTTTCATTTTTGTGACTTGTTTTCCTCTTGCTCTAGTTACTCTTGATTCCTATCTTCCTGGTTTTGTTTCATAATGATTGATTTTGCGTTATAGAGATGAGAGCAAGATTCAGAGGAGAAAGTAGAAGCTCACAGATAAGTGTTCAGCTTTTGGCACCATTTGTTTTCTCTTGAGGTGTTTGCTGATTCCAAAGTTAAGAGGTTGAGAAGTTAAGCATTGATTTTGTTGAATGGGAGTCAGGTAAAACTTTGAAATTTTCTCCTTTATTTTACTCATTGCTTTGTTGTAGTAAATGAATCAGTCCACTTGAGAACAGTGGCAGAAGCACTCAATTCATTTTAACTGCTATTATTTTGTTGTTGACGTTAGTATTACTATTATTTTCCTCATCACTCCACTCTTCTTTATGGAGATTTTAAAGTCCTTTGAAGACTATTTTAATATATGCCATTATTTTAGAATAATTGCTCTGTTTTTTGAGCTGAATGTTTATTATTCTTAAGTGTGTTCAAAGTTTTTATTTGCAAGTTTATTTTGTGTAGGATGTATGTGTGTGTGCCCTTGTATGTGTTTTCTTTTTCCCTTGCCACATGCATGCCTCTGTGTTAGTATTTTTAAGTTGGCTTTGTCCAATATGTTGGTTTCTCATTGTGGAACCAGACTTCATTTTGGTATTTTAACAAGGGTCTATTATGCTGGGAGACTATAAAAACACATTTTGTAAGGCAACAGGGTAGCTTGACCCAAGTTTGTGGTCTCAAATACTACTACTTTCTCCATATAGAATGGGCTTAAAAAAAAAAAGACTTTGTTCAAACAAGAAGCCCCATCTCTGAATTTATGTCACAAAACTGACCCTGGCTGTCTAAAACGTATGTGACATATGTGAGCTTCCTTGCGGGACCAGTGGAAAAGAATTTGCCTGTCAGTGCAGGAGATATGGGTTTGATCTCTGGATTGCGAAGATCCCCTGGAGAAGGAAATGGCAACCCACCGCCATATTCTTGCCTGGAAAATCCCATGGACAGAGGAGCCTGGCCTGCCACAGTCCATGGGGTCACAAAAGAATCACACATGACTTAGCAACTAAATAAACAAACAAAAACCAAGTGACAATATAGTTTCTAACGAGCTACCTAGAAATTGAGGTAGATGTTTGATCTGGTATCACTCTGAAATTCAATAGGTCTGGGGTCCTAATCCAATGTAATTCTCTTTCTGGTTCATGAATATCTGATTAATACTGTTTTAAGAACAAATACATATGTACGTTTTAAAACATATGCAGATATTTTATCATTGTTACATGTTTACATTAAAGTTGTTTAATTATTCATCAAATTGACTAGAATAAAATATTGTTTTTATTATCAATGGCAGTAATAGAAATAATGCTAGCAATTATTGCAGTGTAGGCTCACATTAAGATTGTCAGCACCTAAAAGCCTACTTTTTAAAAATACAAACTTTTCTAAAGACAGCATTTGATTTTCTACATGCACAACACTACTTTTGATGTGCATTCATACATTTTTGGAAGCCAATGAAGGGAAATAGCTATGTTTATATAGCTATATTAAAGCTGTTTTGGAGAAGGAAATGGCAACTCACTCCAGTATTCTTGCCTGGAAAATCCCATGGACAGAGGAGCCTGGTAGGGCTACAGTGCACGGGGTCACAAAGAGTCGGACATGACTGAGTGACTTCACTTTCCTCCCATTCATTAAAGCTATTTAAAATATAAACTATTTTGTTTATAGCAAAATAGCAGAAGAAATAGATCAAATAGCCCAATTTTATTAAGTAGTGGAAGGAAATAAATTAATCAACTCACAACAGATATCTTGAGAGATCCTCTCTCCCCTAAAAGATAACATGTTATGAAAAAACAGATGCAAAGTGAAATAAAAATTCTAAAATATTAACTTGATAATGACAATCCTTTGGGTCTTACGTCTTCAAGATATTTCATTAGTATTGAATTATTTTGCTTTGTGTATTGTATAATGAATTGAATTTTTGTCCTTTCATTGAATACATTTTCAAAAAATAAACATGTAAAAGACATTCAGGCATTTTGTCAAAAAACACACTATACTGATATTCTGCCAAATGTGATTCTATATTAATGACTTTAGAAATTACAAAACTGGCAAGAAACATTTCAGCTGAATGCCTTCCAAACTGAAACATATAAAAATTAAACATTTTCTGAAAACTTTAAGAAATTTCATGAAATAGACATAAACTAGGGTTTTCTATGTCACAGTTTTCCCCACTGTTTTTTTTTAAACTAAATTATAGATTAATTTTATTGAGTCACATAAATAAGATTTTATAGTTTCAGAGATGCTACTCATGTTAATTTTTGTTAAGTCACTAGGTTTATCTAGATGTTTCTGTTCTTGAACTTGCTTTCTTTGTGCACATGAATTCTTTTTGGTTATCTTCATGTATATTTGTTTTTTTAAATTTTAGTTAATTTATTTATTTTATATTTCACTTTACAATACTGTATTGGTTTTGCCATACATCAACATGAATCCACCACAGGTGTACATGAGTTCCCAATCCTGAACCTCCCTCCCACCTCTCTCTCCATACCACTGCTTTTTTTAATTGAGTTTCCATATGTTAGTATGTCACTGGCAGCTTCTATTTTATAAACATGCTTTTCTCCCTCTTTCTGTTTTCTGTTCCTAGGTGATGAGGTTGAAGTTTCCTGGCATCATATCTCAAAGGAACAATAAGTGCATCAAGCAAGATAATCCAGTTAATTTATTTGAATTTTTGTTGTGAAAGATTAGAAGAATCATAATTGCTGAATCACAATACATTACGGTTGGTTTATTTATCACAATACATGATTGGTTTATTCTTTTAGTTATTTGTTTATGGAATAAACTTTAGACTTCTATTTTACATATAAACATTCATGCATCTAGGAGCATGTTGCCATTTCCAGTAAGTGGCTAAATGAGAGCAGAGTCCTTGAACTGAGCTCTTCTATCTTTTTGCTCATGTTCAAAAGCAAAGGTGTGTTCCAAACACATTTGCATCTAATTAGCAGGAGTTAGTAAACTGCCTGTAAATATATTTTAATTGGCAGGAGAGTAATTAAAATATTTTAAAAATTGTATTTGAATGGCTGTAGATGGTGTATTGGAGAAGGAAATGGCAATCCACTTACCAGTGTTCTTGCCCGGAGAATCTGAGGGACAGGGAAGCCTGGTGGGCTGCTGTCTGTGGGGTCGCACAGAGTTGGACACGACTGAAGCGACTTAGCAGCAGCAGCAGCAGATGGTGTGTATACTGCATTCATCAAAAGATCCCCCACCCCATTCTCTGCTAGCAAAAAGCCTGATCTTTACCCGTCTTATGCCCTGCCTCTGAAAGCATTGGCATTTGTCACCCATGTTTAAAGCCTCAAAACTGATATTTGACTACCTGGAAACTGGATTTCTAAACACAAGATGTTTTTGCTCAGTCTGTGTAAAACAGGCAGACATCATACTGCTGAAAATAATTCCTGGAGAAAAGTTAGCTTAGTGTGGTAGAAAGCACTGGAGTAAGAATCAGGATACTTGGATTCTAGTCCTTCTTTTGCTACTGAGTTAGTGGTCTTAGGAAAGCCTCCCAACTTCCCTCGGCTCTCGAACTATTCTACTATCATTCTACCCCATCTTGCTTGAGAGGTTTCTCTCAAGTCAGAAACCTGAGAGATCTTTACTATCTTTCTTTCTCTGGCCAATTACATTCAAACCACCAGCAAATCCTGTAGCATCTACCTCCAAAACATATCTTGAATCTATTTCCTTCTCTTCATATCTTTTACAATTCCAGTCCAAGTTACCATCATCTCTCAGCTGGGTTAGAGTTATGGCTTCTTAGATGATTTCCTTGATTCTTCTTTTTTAAATGCAAATTGAGTTATTTCACTCTCTTAAAACTATAACTCAGAATAGAATTAAGACGTTCAGGGCTGGTGCACTGGGATGACCCAGAGGGATGGTATGGGGAGGGAGGTGGGAGGGAGGTTCAAGATGGGGAACATGTGTACACCTGTGGCAGATTCATGTTGATGTATGGCAAAACCAATACAGTATTGTAAAGCAATTAGCCTCCAATTAAAATAAATACATTTATATTAAAAAATAAAAATAAATAAGTAAATTTTGGGAGTATTTACATCTTAAAAAAAAAAAATTAAGACTTTCCACCATAGCCTAAAAGGGTCTGCATGAGCAGCCCCTGCTTATATCTTCAATCTTATATTTCATTCTCTTGTATGGTACAGCTACATAGGCCTTATTTGTCTATTTTAAAAAGATTTTCTTGAATATAATAATCAAACTTATTTAAGCGCCTCATGTCCTAACATCAATATCTGGGTCACATGAGAGTCGGTATTTATTGTCTATTTTCCCTCTTGGTTATTAATTGTATAACCCTTATATGATCCTGTCTAGTAACTTTTAGTTAAGTATCAGACAGTATATATATTTTTAAAAACTTAGAGGTTCCAGTTGATGTTATTACTCACCAGAGAACTTTCTCTCTTTTCTTTGTTAAGGAGACAGAGGCAGAACTGATGGCTTTAATCCACTCATTGCTGAGCTTGATTGAGTTGGATTGTGGTTTACCCCCAGGTGACCTTCGTTCTTAGGACTTAGTCCTTTGGGACTTTTTCAATGAGTCTTGTGGACTTGCATCTCCTTAGTGGAGAGATATAGTATGAACTGTGGTGCTGGAGAAGACTCTTGTGAGTCCCTTGGACTTCAAAGAGATTCAACCAGTCCATTCTAAAGGAGATCAGTCCTGGATATTCATTGGGAGGACTGATGCTGAAGCTGAAACTCCAATACTTTGGCCACCTCATGCGAAGAGTTGACTTATTGGAAAAGACCTTGATGCTGGGAGAGATTGGGGGCAGGACGAGAAGGGGATGACAGAGGATGAGATGGCTGGATGGCATCACCAACTCAATGCACATGAGTCTGGGTAAACTCTGGAAGTTGGTGATGGACAGGGAGGCCTGGTGTGCTGTGATTCATGGGGTCACAAAGAGTTGGACACGATTGAGTGACTGAACTGAACTGAGCTGATGGCATGGAAATGGCATGAAACTTCCACTCTGATTTTGACAGGTTTTTATTTAACAGCTTTTTAAAGCTATAATACTCACCCATGTTAAATGTACAATGGAATTTAGCGTTTTGAGAGAGTTGTGCAGCCATAACCTCAATCTAATTTTAGGCCTTTTTAGTGGCTTGCATGGTCTTCCCAGGTGGCTCAGTGGCAAAGAATCCACCTGCCAAGGCAGGAGATACAAGTTTGATCCCTGAGTCAGGAAGATCCCCCAGAGGATGAAATGGCAAACCACTCCAGTATTCTTGCCTGGAAAATCTCATGGGAAGACAAGCCTGGTGGGCTATAGTCCATGGGGTTACAAAAGAGTCAGACAGCACTGAGCACTCACATGAGAGGTTTTGACTTAGCTCCTTAGCCTGCCACCCTATGAAGTTTCAGTTCGCAGATGCCTTGAGGGAGAGACTTACTCAGTGCTGAAAGCCCATAAATCTCCATTTTTGTCACTCCTAGTCTACAGGACTGCCAAAGTCCTGCTCGCTTTCCCTTACCTCGTCTGTGACTCTTTTCCAGGAACCAGCCTGGATTTTCAGCCTTTAGAAGTGCTGATATTCCTATATAGGTACATGTGCTGTGCTATGCTTAATCTCTCAGTTGTGTCTCACTATTTGTGACTCCATAGACTGGAGTCAGGCTTCTCTGTCTATGGGGATTCTCCAAGCACGAATATTGGAGTGGGCTGCCATGCCCTCCTCCAGGGGATCTTCGCAACCCAGGGATTGAACCCAGGTGTCTCACACTGCAGGTGGATTCTTTACTGTCTGAACAACCAAGGAAGCCCAAAGCTGGAGTGGGTTGCCTATCCCTTCTCCAGGGGATCTTTGCAACCCAGGGATCGAACTCAGGTCTCCTGCATTGTAGGTAGATTCTTTACCAGCTGAGCTATCAGGGAAACTCCATATTGGTACATGCTCCCATATAAAATGTGTTAAGAAGTTGCCGGGATCATCTCATCACTTCCTCAAGGGTTCCTGACTCCTACTTGGTCTTTTCTTCCCAGATCTTGTGCTCCCAAGCACTGGGAGACTGCAAGAAATCCCTGTGCTTTTCTAAGACTCAGCTTAATGTTTTAGCCTCCTGTTCTATATTTCTGGAATGTCAGTATTTTGAGAGAGAAAGTGGCCAAATGCCTCAAGCCATTTACTTCTCCATGTATCACTCCATTCTGTACAACCAAACGATCCCACTGGTTTCCCTGTCCCCCAGCATTGGCCCGCTGCCTGTCTTTGCCCCGATTCTTGGTCTCCAATAGATGCTGAGGATCAGCATGTGTCTCCAGGGGCAGAGGCAAATCACCAGCTCACCTCTTGAAAGTCCCTTTTCTGAAATGTTAGTCCCTTTAGTCCTTGTTGCTTCTATAGCATTTAACGCCTTAATAGATACACTTTAAAAATATGTCTGGCTTTTCTTTTTGTTTTAACAGCATATTGGCCTCCAACATGATTGAAAGCAGAAGTCAAATTAGCCTCGCTTCTTGGAAAGGTCCCTGACCCTTTCTCAGCTCAGGGTCTTTGCTTGGGCTCTTTGCCACGTCTGCTCTACTCTCCCTCAGACTTCACGTGCTGTATGGCTTCTTCCACCTCCTTGGTTCTCATTGCAGTTTGGGATACTGTAACTTACTTACTAGTAGTTAATAATTTATTGTTTGTTTCTTCCATAATAATTTATGTTCCGTGAGAATAAGAAGCATGCTTGTCCCTAATAATGCTTTTAGTAAACTCTCAATTGAATGAATAAGTACTAAAATGAATTAGTGGATGAATAATTCAAAAAGAAAATCACACTTAATTCTCTTAGGGAAATTATTTACTTTTATATTTCGAATCCCCTTCTAATCCATTTTCTTTATTCCTCTCATGCTTTTACTTCTATTCAAGTAAATGTATCATTTGCTGTATCAATAGCTCTCTGCTATGTATTTTGAAGTTTCCTAAGAAGACTTTTAGCTTAGCTCCTTTCCTCATGTATATCACTATCAATTTTAGTAGACTACTAATAAAATTTATAATATCTCTTTATACATGACACTGAAGCATATAGTAAATATTCAGGATATTATTATTGTTGTTGTTGTTGTTACTTAAACAAGTACCCTAGGTTAAGTATGCTTGAAGTGTCTCCTGAGAGCTCAGTCTTGCTGGTTTTCATGGGACAAAGAGCCTGTGACAGACTGCATGTAAACTTTAGTACCGATTACACTGCTTACTTTATCCTACCTTTTTTTGGTAGCAAGACTATGGATAAAGGAAGCAGTTTGTTGATTTGTATTTTGGTGCTTCTGGAGACCATAACAGATAATTCCCAGATTAGCATTTTGAGTAGCCCTACTTGAGTCAATTTTGGTACAGGTGGTTTTGGTTCCAGGTTTTGAGTTGGAGGATACATTGCCTACCCTTTGACATGGCACATTCTTCTTTCATCCCAGCCTGTCATTTTACTCTCTACCATTTTTCTCTCCTTATTTTTCCTCCATTCCTTGTTATTTTAGAGCCATAAACTTGCTAGAGGTAATAGGAGAAATGAAATATTTCCCTTGACCACTGGGTATGGATTTTCGAGATTCCTAAGATTAAAACTAGAGTCAGCCTGCAGGGCGAGCCAAGGCGGAGGACTTGGGCACAATGCTTGAAGGAACAGACTTTCAGAAAATGCTACCCATGTGATCTTACTGCCGCTTCATCTTAGTGGCACAAGCCTAGGGAAAGCTGTGGAAGCCTTGAAGAGGGTGTGAGAGAGTGGGTGAGGGATAGGGTTTGGATTAGTGCCAGTGTCCAAGGACTCAGAGCAGGTAGGGAGTATGATTCCTGTTATATAATAAATTGTCTGCCTCAGCCTCGATCTGAAACTGTTTTCCTGACTGAGTTTCTAATTGAGTGTGCGCTTCTATCTGTTCTGGAGATTTTAATGTAGCAACTCTGGGTGGGACTTGGGAATAAATCTTCTTAAAAAGCTCTCTAAATGGTTTTGATGATTGCTAGGTTTGGGAACCACTGTTAGTAGATTTCTTATTGCTGTAACACTGTCTCCACTTTCTGAGGGAGTTATCATTACTCTGAGTCAAGACCTCACATTCTTGTAACTCAATGGAAATTTTGAAGCTTTGCTATGACATGGAACTATTGTATTAGGTATGGTGACCAATATTGCACCCCTCTCTCCATCTCTTTCTTCCAGAGGGCTAGTGTCCAAGCTGCTTTACTCTGCATGACCTTGCCTTCTGATCACAGTTCATTGGTCTCACACATAACTGAAAGGGCGAGCTGCCTGAAACATGGCCAGAAAGGGGGGCATCCGGTCAGCACCAGGGGCGGCTGATGACCAAACTGGAACCAGGGAACGGACCCGACCCCCGGGGCCGGCCTTGGAGCCCCGATCCAATCGGGAAATGCCAGAAAGACCATGGGCAACCAACCCCTGCTGTGGTCCGCACCTGTTGCCTTACATGGGAAAAACTTGGCCTGTCTGCCAGCCCTCACTATAAAACCTTCCCCGCACCCCTCCCCACCTCGCAGACTCCCTCGCTTCCCTCGCTTGCCTGTCCTTGGGAGTTCTGCCCGAGAGCAACCGCCCAATAAAGGCCTTTCTTTTTACTAACGGGTCCTAGAGGTGGCTTTTTCTTCCCGCGGCGTTTTCTTACAATAACCATCTTACTGAAGCAAGATTAATGAGAGTCTTCCTGGGGGTTTTAACTTGAGATGCAGAGAGCCAAGATTTATCCACTCATTTCCTTAAAATTTGGCTGTCATGTTTTCTACTATGTGATAGAGCTCATCTGTGGAGATAGAGAATAAGGCAGAATGCATAAAGAAACTTAAATATGAGATAAGGAGACAGTCCTGATTATATTCAAATGTGAGTATTTTGAAAGGTTCTAACATCTCTGGTCCCATGTTATGGGGTCAGAAACAAAGAGGATAGGATATCCTCACTATTTGCAGTAATGATATTGGTCTTCTACTTTGTGAAATGATTTCTCTTTAATTTGAAAAAAAAAAAAGCTTCCAAGTTTATGGAGAACTCTGAATCTCTTATGGCTAATGATGTTTGGGGTACCCGAGATGTGGCAGACGGAATCATGTCTCCCCACAGATGTCTATGTCCTGCTCTCCAGAACTTGTGACTGTGTGACCTTACGTGCACAAAGGGAATTTGCTGATGTTATTAAATTAAGGATGATGAAATAGAGAGATGACCCTGGACTATCTGGGTGGGATCATTGTAATCACAAAGGTTCTGATAAAAGAGAAAGTGGGGAGAGAAAAGAGAGAAGGAGGAAGACGTGATCACAGAAGCATAGGTAGGAGTGGTGAAATTTCTAGGTTCAAATATGGTGGAAGAGAACCAGGTGCCAAGGAAAGCAGACAGTCTCTAGGGGCTAGAAATCGCAAGGAAAGGGATTGCTCCTAAAGTCACAAGAAAGAATCAGGACTGTGATCACTAACGTTCTGTGTGGAATGATTAGTAGCCATCAGCCCTTAAGTGAAGTCAGAGTCCTAAATGATTCTTGTTAATAATTTAATAGAATCCAGCTTTTTTCTTGTTGTTATTTGTTTTTCTGATATGCTCTCATTCTGGTCTCAATAAATTTGACTGTTTGAGATAATTCATATAAGCAGAATCATACAATATTTACTTCACTTAGCATAATGTCTTCAAAGTTAATTCAGCATATGTCAGAATTTCCTTCTTTTCAAAAGATGAATAATATTCTCTTGTATGTATATATATGTTTTGTTCATTCATTCATCCATTGATGGACAATTGTAGAACCCACATATTAATGGGAGAGAGTAAAAATTTGCAGGCATCTCTATTATTGTCTCTGCAATAAGTGAAGCCGCTCAGTCATGTCTGACTCTTTGTGACCCCATGGACTGTAGCCTATCAGGCTCCTCCATCCATGGGATTTTCCAGGCAAGAGTGATGGAGTGGATTGCCATTTCCTTCTCCAGGGGATCTTCCCAACTCAGGAATCGAACGTGGGTCTCCCACATTGCAGGCAGATGCTTTACTGTCTGTTAACCACAGTGTAATTATAA
Organism: Nanger dama; assembly: GCA_917880005.1. NCBI lineage: Eukaryota > Metazoa > Chordata > Mammalia > Artiodactyla > Bovidae > Nanger > Nanger dama. The sequence goes on from CAKJTW010000040.1 coordinate 6,079,965, forward strand.
AAATCAACAAATTTAACATTGTTACAGTACCACTGGTCCTTGAGTCCTTGAGTTAGACTGGGCAGGTTTGAAGTCTGTCTCTTGTCTCTGCTTTCTACAAGGTATAGACTTTTGGCAAGTAATTCTGGCCTCTGATCTTTAGTCTCCTCATCTCTAAATGAGGCCAATAATACCTATGTCTTAGATGGCTGTGAAGCCTAATAAACTATCATGATTCTGACGCCCAGTAGTGGCTTAGAAAGCTTTGGTTTTCCCTTTGATCTCATAGAATTAAACATACCACTGAGAGCTCAAGAGGCCTACAATTAATTATTGGCTGGTTGGAAAGCTTTAGAGGCAACTTCAGTTTTCTCAAAAAGATGAAATTCGTTATATGCTTAAATTGTTGCCTTATGAGTTTCTATTTCTGAAGGTTCATCTTTCTTTATCACATGCAAGTTTAGTATCATCAACCAAGAGATAGAACACTCTATTTTTTAAAAAAAATTTATAGTCATTTAAAAGAAAAATGTATTACCAATCTAACATGTTAATACAATGTATTAATATCATGAAGGTACAAACCTCAAGAACTTGACTAATTTCTGAATCAGGATCCCTTTGGCTAATGTAGCAGAGCCAACAACTCAAAAATAGGTCATGCTATAGAGAAATTGTTATAACAGGAAGACCAGAAACATGGATCCTCCAGAATTGGGTATATCAGTAGATCAATGATTTCACAAGGGTCCACAAAGGCTTCTTTCTGTGTCTCTAGTGGAGTCTCTTCCATATGTTGGCCCGGACCACAAATGTAAACCTCCTCATGGTGGCAAGATGGCTGCAGCATTTCAAGAATCACATTCAGACATGGCAACATTCAGAAGAGACCATCCTTCCTGTGAACTCTTTCAGAGTGAGAAACTCCTTCCAAGAAGCCCTCCAGAAGATGCTCCTCATCTCCCCTTCATCAGACTTGCATCACCTGTACATGTCCAAACCACCTGGGGAGGGAAACGCAGCCCTGTTGATTGATTTAAAGCAATTGTAGTTTACTTCTTGGGTCTAGTGTTGGGGCTGGTACTAACCTCTTCTGAAATACTGGCCATTGGTCAGGAGCTGAATAAATTGGTGGGAGAGGAGTAGTAAATACTACCTGCTACAGTATACTAGCTAGATTGTGTTATAACCAAGCATTAGAAACTAGAATAAAAAAATCCATTTGGTACATTTGCATCATTAGCAAATTCCTGATGTTCTTTAGAAAGCAGTTTTGATAAGCAATTGGCATGAAACATAATAAGAACGATTTGGTAATCAAGAAAAATGAAGTAGATTTAATTAACTTTGAAATGCTTTTTAAAATAATAAATGTTTCTAAGATTCTAAAAAATTTCCCAAATATAATAGATTGTTAAAAGTGCGTTCATCATTTTTGCATTTGCATTTACATTTCTTTATAGTCCTAACTGGTAAACTCTCTATGGAAGGATTTATTTTCTTTTAATTTTAATTTTCCACTAATCCATTTCTCTATAAAATGAGGGATGCAATTATGAATGTATTTAAGAACTAAGCATAATCACTTCTCTTTACTAATTTTAATTTGTTCTGTATTTTTTTTTCCAATCATATTAGTGGTTATAGGCTCTGTTCAGACCAAAAGCAATTCCTGTTTACCAATAATGCCCACAGGAAACTGAGTGTTCTAGATGAAATCTGGGCAAGTGAAAGAGATCAGCTTCTTATGTCATCATGTCGTCTGTTACAGTTAGGATCAGACAGGTAGTAACAATGTAACAAGTGTACCACCCCCACATCTCAGAAAGGTTTATATTTTGCTCATGCCATATACCCACAGAAGTTTGATGACGTATAGAGGACTCTGCTCATGCTAGTGAATCAGGTTGATAGAGGAGCTACCGTTTCAAATGTGCCACAAAGGAGTGTTGGGAGGTCTTCATGCCAGTAATTCCTTGTTTTGTCCCGAAGCTACACACATACTTCTGGTCACATTGTATTTGTCAGAATCAATTACCTGGCACCCCAACCCATGGGGGCTAAGAAGTATGTTCCTACCAGGTCCCTGGGAGATGGAGAGCCAGCAATGGTGAGCAGCATTTTTGACAATGGCAAAGATGTACCAGTGTGAATCATTGCCTTTCAGTAGAAGGGGAGACTACCCTAAAGGAACAATTAGTGTTCAGTTGTTATAACCAAAATGCAAATGCTTCAGTTAGGGTGTGCTCTATACCCTAGTGTTACTACAAATACAGATTTATAATGGACAACAGAATCTCACCTCATGAACTGGTATGGCTTTTCCCTCACATTAAGGGTCATATTTTAGGTAAAATGTAGCCTTTTTCAAAATCTACTCTGTCAGTGCATACTGGTAAGGTTCTGTTCAGTTCAGTCGCTCAGTCATGTCCAACTCTTTACGACCTGATGAATTGCCGCACGCCGGCCTCCCTGTCCATCACCAACTCCTGGAGTTCACTCAAACTCACGTCCATCAAGTCAGTGATGCCATCCAGCCATCTCATCCTCTGTTGTCCCCTTCACCTGCCCCCAATACTGGTAGGGTGGTATCAAGCAAATAATCTTGGAGGATATTGCCAGGTGCCCAGTCTAACTTCCTCTTCACTTTCTAATCATGGGTCTTCTATCCACATTGCTTTTGATATCATAGATTGTTAGGTTTTTGACTTCAAACATTGAGCCATCTCCATTTATATGGTATGAAGCATGATTCATTCTAAAGAAAACTTGAAAAACCTTTACTGCTGGTGTTGCTCATTGTGGTCATGCCTGCATGAGCACAGTGAACAAGCACATTTCATCAGCTTAGTCTGAATGCTTAGTTGGAGTATTCTACCCATTTCTCTCCCCTGAACAAACTAAGTAACCCCACGAGCTCTTTAATAAATCACAATTCAGTGGAAAGAATGGCAATAGATGAAGGGTCTCATACAGCAGGAAATAAAGGGAGAAGTCCAGCCACTCTTATCCACTGGTGTTAAATGATAATAATAATAGTATTTGAGTAGGTGCATGCACATTGCATTCCAGGCTCTTTAGTGGTTGTGTGTATTATATGTTCTAGCGTATTCTCAGAACAGAGAGTTGGCTGGTATTTTCCTGTTTTTATGTGAGGAAACAGTCTTAGATGTTTGTTCAAGTTCAAACAGCTGTTCAGTGTCTCCAACTGTAATAAAATTTTGGAATTTAGATTTTATTTTATTTTATTGACTGTCCAGTATTTTTAATTCTCTGATGTTATCCTTACTTCTAATTTTAAAATAGCTTTCTATATTATATAATGCTGATTTAAATACACCTTTAAAATCTCCATGGACTTCCCTGGTGGCTCAGATGGTAAAGCGTCTGTCTATAATGCAGGAGACCTGGGTTCGATCCCTGGGTTGGGAAGATCTCCTGGAGAAGAAATGGCAATCCACTCCAGTACTATTGCCTGGAAAATCCCATGGACAGAGGAGCCAGGTAGGCTACAGTCCACGGGGTCACAAAGAGTTGGACACGACTGAGCAACTTCACTTCACTTAAAATCTCCACAGGATAGTGTAAGTACCTCCAAAATCTTTGCACAGTTATATGTCTAACCCTTGTGACTTGGGAGGTATTCAGACAATGCTTATGAATGAATGAGTGCATTCGTGTGAGGCTCACATGTCTAGCCTACCTGAAGACTACCATGTGTGCAATCTAGACCAGATGAGCTGTCTGACCTCCAAGGCCAATTTGCTATCAGTTTTCTATACAAGCAGAATCAGTTATCTGTTTTTTCTACTTAAGTTGAAAAGAACATTTTAAGAACAATTTTCATGATTGATTCTATATAAAAATTCATGTTGAGTAATATAGTTAATGAATAATAGCAGCAAACATGTAAGCATAAGAACAGATCAATATGAAAATAATTTATTAAGTGTAAATTATTTGTACTGTATTTTCTAAACATATACAATAAGCTTGTGCTACTTTCATGATTGGAATAAAAATATAAAAGATTAAAAAAATACATGCTGATTCTAGAAAATCTAGGAAATGCAGAAAGATATAAATAAGAAAATAAAAAATAATTCCAAATTCCAGAGATTTGTTCTCTCAATCATTCTTTCTAAGGGCATGTGGACACACAAAACTTACACAACTGTAAGCATACATGGTATTGCAGCCTGATTTTTCATTTTATTATGTCCTTTAAAATCTTTTTAAAAGATGCTTGTCAGTGGTCTCATACTGTTCTATCGTCTGGAAGGTGCATGATTTATTACTGGACATTTAGGCTCTGTCAATTTTTTGTGATTATAAATAATGTTGTGATGAACATCTTTCTATATAAATCTCTGTGAGCATGGTTTTTAGTGCACCGTCCTTCCCTTGGAGTCCCTTGATTGGTGACGCACACCTCTACTAACTGATATTCGACATGTGGGGGTAAAGCCGTGTAGCTAGAACTTGTCAAGAAGACAAACAGTGTATCAGTGGCCTGTCTCACGCTCATAAAATAAAATGGTTACAACCATAATTCTGCAGATCATTTATTTGGCTAACAGCTAGATGCTTCATTGATTCTATACACAATGTATCCCTAAAGAATGAAGGTGACCTTGGAGACAGCCAGCCATCAAGAATCCAATTAATCCAGCCTCAGGATATTTGGTGCCCAGCACCGACCAGACCCAGCATGATCTGTTAGATCCTTGTTACTCAGAATGTAGGAAGGGATATGGGTTCCATTTAGTTGTGGGTGCTCTTCAGGAGAAAAAACAGAATAGCTTAAATTTTAACTCTAAGGAATATTGGTTGTGGGAGTTGTAGGCCTTTGTAGAAAGAGTAACGATGTAGTCTAAAATTTAGTGAGCTTTACTGAAGACTGCCAAAAGAGGAAATATTTGGTTAAACCTGAATGTCACCACACCAGAGGACTGGAAAAAATCATAGTCTTAGAACTCTGCTTCTAGGACATTTGAGATTTATAGCATGTCTATTTATAAAGTTCTTTAAATTGGGGTCCCATTTATTTTGTAGAATCAACAAAAAATTAAAATCCATATACAAAATGTACTTGAGTTGGTTTCCAGTTACTTAAGCTACCAGTATGAATGCTTTGCATTCATCTCTAGCCTAAGAGGATAAAGCTTTTACCTTTGATCTAGAATTTATTTAATCTTCTAGGACAGCACCGGAGATTCTAGGTCCAAACTCCAGGTATTTAATATGTCTCAGTTTTGCTCTCTGCTTCATGGTGACAGTTTTATCACTAGCTTTTAACACTTATTGTACTAAATTGCTATATTAATATTAATGTCAGAGTGTGAAAAATTCAACTGGTAAGTGGTATGCAAATTAGCTTAATGCAAACTTTAATGGATTCACGCACTCAAAAAATCCTTTGAAACAAAGGTAACTAAAGTGATAAAAAGACCAACTAATCACCATTAAAAGGGAATATTACTACAAGTATAAGAACAAAATACTTTCAAGCAAGCAAGCTTGACTGATTTTAATCAAACAATATGAATGTAATAGCTGGTATAAACCTTTGATTATACTATGAGGTATAAATAGAAAAGATTCCTCCCCTCCCCCACCCCAAGTCAGGGTGCTCTGGATTGAATTGTGTCTGCAGTAAAAGACAAGTTGAAGTGCAAACACATAGTACCTGCAAACATAACCTTATTTAGAAATAGTCTTCACAGATGTAATACTGTTAAGGTGAGGTCATTACAAGGGGCCTAACCCAACAAGATTGCCGTCTGCATATGATAATGCACATTTAGGCAGACAGATATGCACAGAAGGAAGGCAATGAAGAGGGCCATGAGACGATGGAAGCAAAGACTAGAGTGATGCATCTGCAAACCAAGGAATGGGCGGCATTTCTGGCAAATGCCAAAAGCCAGAGGAAGCAGGGAAGAGTTCACTCCCACAAGTTTCAGAAGGAACATGGTCCGGTGGACAGACTGATTTTGGATTTCTAGCCCCCTCGGTCTGTGAGACAATGTATTTCCGATGTTCTAAGCTGCCCAGTTGCAGTGCTTTGTTATGATAGCTCCAGCAAGCTAGCAATAGTCATAGCTTTCCTCTATGCTCTGCCAAACCCCATTTTTCTCTTGCCTCAATTAAGTCTGAGACAGGTCACATAGATTTCTGGTCAGTTACTATTTTTAAAAGTCAGTCCAGTTTATGTTTCTAATCTCAGATCCAATTTATATCTCATCTCCTTCCCTGCCTCCAGTATCAGCCAGGCCTGTTGGTCAGAGGACTCGGAGTAGGGAAGGGATGAGAATGGTTCTTGCAAAATTTCCCACCCCTCTTAAAAGTGATGGGCAGAGGCATGTCTCATTCTAGGACGCCCTTGTCCCCTTCATCTGTTGGATCTTGTTCTCTGCTGTTGGAAGGAAGTGGACTCAGAGAGATGGCAGAAGCTTCTTGATGCAACAGTCAGTGATGGGGCATGCCCTCTGGACTTGTTCTTACTAAATCTGACTCTATGATATTGGTGGCCCCTGTGTTTCCTTGGGTGGTATTTTGCTTTACTCTTACCCATGCTGTCTCCCAGAACTTTCTGTGAGAGAGGCAGCTATGCTTCCTTTTGGTGTTCCTAATAGGTTCATGTTCAAGACACAGGTGGCCTCAGAGTTCCTGCCTTTCTTCTTCTCTGTGCTCCTTCCTATGGAGCCATGTAACCCACCAAAGTCCTCCATTTCTTCTCTATGACTTGGGATTGAGGTGAAGAAAGGGCTGCACCCATCATTTTTCCCAGTCATGCCACACCACTCCCTTGTCACTATGGAAACAATTCAGACCATTTTGTAAACGCCCTGCCTCCCACATGCCCTGGGCAGCAAGGGGTCTTGGGCCCATGTAAGAGAGAATTCCTCTGGTGTGAATCCATACCTCCCAGAAACTCCTCCAGCAACCTGCTCAGCAGCGGTAGTTCTAAGACTCCACAGCCTCCAGCCAGTGAGGGTGGCATCACACATCCTGGATATGGGTGCCCTGACAAGTGATTCTCTCAAGGCTTTGGTTGCCTGGCCTCAGAGGATACTTAGAGCATTTCCCTCCCCTTCACCAAGGGGAAGAAAAGGACTTTGGGGAGGTAATAGGATCTTCACTGTGAGCACTGCCTCCCTGCACCAGCAGGGCCCCATAACTGCCCCCCCCCGCCCGCCCCTGTCACCCCTAGTCCTGCTGTACAGCCTGGAAAGGTGTGGTGCTGGTGTGAGAGCTGGTAGAGCAGAGCCAAGTCAGTCCTGAGCAAAGTTTGCGGACTCAGTTGTTGGTGTCTCTCCTTAGAATGTGGTACTATTTAATACCCAAACTTTGCCTTCATTCTGGCATCTTGGGAGTGCTGAGGGCACAAAACTTACAAGAGTAGCCTGTGCCACTTTGGTAGTGAGAAGGGAGTGGGGCTGCATGATGGGAAAAGATGGGTCACTGACTCCTGGACAAAGATCAATTCCCACTCAGTTGCCATTATACCAGGAAAATGGGTTTTCTGTTTCTAGGCTTTTCCTTCCTCATACTTTTCTTTTGATATTGCAAGATGTTTTAGAGTTTTTTTTTTTTTTTTTTAATTTGGCATTTTTTTTGGTGGGGGGTGGTGGCTGTGCTGCTCAGCATGTGAGATCTTAGTTACCTGACCAGGGGTTGAACCTGTGCCCCTTGTGGTGGGGATGCAGAGTCCTAATCACTGGACCGCCAGGGAACTCTGTAAGATGGTTTAGATTTTGCCTGAGATCTTAATGAGATGGAGGAGGAGTGACGTTTAATGTGTAAGCCTAATAAGAGTGCTGCTGGATGGCTGTGACTTATAGCCCCTTCCCTTAGGTGAGCGTCCCAGTGAGATTTAGAGGAAGGGAATCTGCTTCCACTCACCTGCTTGGAGACTGACTGGCTCAAGTTGGGATCAGTTACTTTAGTAATTGGATTAGCTGCTTGATGGCTTTACTTCTAGACTGAAAGTTTTCAAAATGTGATCATCATCAGCAGTCCCACCTGGAAAGTTGGTAGGAATACAGATTCTCAAGCCCCACCCCAGACCTATTGAACCAGGAACTGGGGGGTGGGTTGCAGGCATTTGTATTAAAAATGCTCCAAATGACTCCAGTGCATTCTCACGCTGGAGAACCACTGCTCCAAAGATGTTTCTCTTCTCCAATTCAAAATGACACCCTAGCCTCTCTAAGAAACGGGTGTCTACTTGGTAGGGCCTAGTATGATAGATATGACTTACCTTAAGAATTATTCTTTTGAAATTTTCTGATGATTTTTCCATCCACCACACACTTTTAGCTTAAAAGCTTTCTGATGCACTTCAGCTGAAGCAAAAAGAGTCTCCTAAGAAGGAGGAAACTTCAGATATTTAACTACTTTAAGCAAGGCAATTTCCACTTGGATTCAGTTGTCCTTACTATGATGCTTATTAACTATGGAATGTTTCCTCACATAAGATGAGGTTTAAGGATGGGACTCACTTTCCCTGTACTGTCTTCTTCATAAGAATCATCACCATCAAACATACTATATGGTTTGTAGGCTTCTATTATGTTCTGTATGTCTTCCTCCACAAGAATGTGAGCTTCATGAAGACCAGGGCTTTTGTCTGTTTTATTCAGTGCTGGTTCCCCCTAAATAGTGCTAGGTTTATTACAGACATTGCTGATTATTTATTGAATGAGTGCATGAGAGTTGGGTTGTTTAGATTTCTATGTTTATTGATTTACTGAAGAAAAATTATCGTTTTTATTCTGATTTCTATTTGTCAGTATGCTTAATACTGCAGGCATTGTAAGGTCCTTAGAAGTCCAACCATTTTAGTGTGACATGAACTGAAGAATTTACAAGATTGATGTGGAAATTATTACCTAGATATATGCTATAGAGCTGCATGGATAGGAACTGGACGAGGGAGAAGACACGAGAGAGGCAGGGAGAATTATTGTGTGAAACTAACACCTAAGGATTTTTGTCGGTAACTCTGGAATGTGCCAGTCTGCTGTTTATTCAACAGTGTCCTTTGTAGGGGTTATTTGGTGGGGGGAAGCAACTCTGTTTTTATGGGTAATTGTGTTAGGTCTAACATCGCCCAGAATGCAGTATTTCCATTTCCCTTTTGGCACATTTTACAGCTCCTACTTCACATATGTTCATTGTTTTCCCGCTCACTGACGATCCTATTTTGATGCAGAAGAGTTGGTCTCCGCCCTTGGTGCACCGGGAGGGTAACAGGCAGACACACTTGGAGGTGGTGGCTGCAAGGAGAGAGACAGTGTGACTCTCTACAGTGCTTTAGGATTTGATTTTACCTGACTCCTCCCCAGCACAGCGAGCACTTTGGTGGCAATCAGTGAGAATGTGGGCACAAAGGGACTGACTCAAAAGACCCGATTGTGGTTGAATGGAGTCATCTGGATGTAAGCGAGGAGAGGCTGCTGGTAAGTCAGTAAGATGTGGGAGCCGGGCTACCTCTAACACCTCCCCTCTCCCTCACTAGCCACATCCAATCAGCTGCTCAGTTCAGTTCAGTCGCTCAGTCATGTCCGACTCTTTGAGACCTCATGAATCATAGCATGCCAGGCCTCCCTGTCCATCACCAACTCTTGGAGTTCACCCAAACTCATGTGCATCGAGTCAGTAATGCCATCCAGCCATCTCATCCTCTGTCGTCCCTTTCTTTCTCTCCTTCCCCCAGTCTCTCTCAGCATCGGGGTCTTTTCAACTCTTCACATGAGGTGGCCAAAGTATTGGAGTTTCAGCTTCAACATCAGTCCTTCCAATGAATACCTAGGACTGATCTCCTTTAGGATGGACTGGTTGGATCTCCTTGCAGTTTAAGGGACTCTCAACACCACAGTTCAAAAGAATCAGTTCTTTAGCACTCAACTTTCTTCACCATCCAACTCTCATACATGGCCATCCATATATGGCCACTGGAAAACCATAGCCTTGACTAGATGGACATTTGTTGGCTAAGTAATGTCTCTGCTTTTTAATATACTGTCTAGGTTTGTTATAACTTTCCTTCCAAGGAGTAAGCATCTTTTAATTTCATGGCTGCAATCACCATCTGCAGCGATTTTGGAGCCCAGAAAAATAAAGTCTGACACTGTTTCCACTGTTTCCCCATCTATTTGCCATGAAGTGATGGGGCCAGATGCCATGATCTTAGTTTTCTGAATGTTGAGCTTTAAGCCAGCTTTTTCACTCTCCACTTTCACTTTCATCAAGAGGCTCTTTAGTTCTTCTTCACTTTCTGCCATAAGAGTGGTGTCATCTGCATATCTGAGGTTACTGATATTTCTCCCAGCAATCTTGATTCCAACTTGTGCTTCATCCAGCCCAGCATTTCTCATGATGTACTCTGCATATATGTTAAATAAGCAGGGTGACAATATACAGTCTTGACGTACTCCTTTCCCGATTTGGAACCCGTCTGTTGTTCCATGTCCAGTTCTACCTGTTGCTTCCTGACCTGCAGACAGGTTTCTCAAGAGGCAGGTCAAGTGGTCTGGTATTCTCATCTCTTTCAGAAATTTCCACAGTTTCTTGTGATCCACACAGTCAAATGCTTTGGCATAGTCAATAAAGCAGAAATAGATGTTTTTCTAGAATTATCTTGCTTTTTCAATGATCCAGTGGATGTTGGCAATTTGATCTCTGGTTCCTCTGCATTTTCTAAAACCAGCTTGAACATCTGGAAGTTCACGGTTCATGTATTGCTGAAGCCTCGCTTGGAGAATTTTGAGCCTTACTTTACTAGCGTGTGAGATGAGTTCAATTGTGCGGTAGTCTGAGCATTCTTTGGCATATTGCGTTTCTTAGGGATTGGAATGAAAACTGACCTTTTCCAATCCTGTGGCCACTGCTGAGTTTCCAAATTTGCTGGCATATTTTCTACCTCCTGTCAATTCATTTCCACAATGTCTTCAATCTGTCCTTCATGCTCTTTTCTCATTGGCGCCACCTGGGAACACTCATATCACTTATTGAGCATGCATGATGAAACCACAGAATATACCAAGTGCTTTGCATGCTTTATTTCATTTAACCCTCACAATGAACATATGAACTACAAGGTATCATACTAACTCTACAAACCAAGTCAGCTCAGAGAGGTTAAGTGATTTGCCCATGGTCCCACAATTTAGTAAGTGGTAGAGGCAGGTTTTAAATCATAAATGACTTATAGGGCTGCCTTCTTATAATTCTGTACCACATTTTTTATTTCTTCCTAGAATATTCCTAGGTTATGACTGGGAATCTGCATTTTAATAAGCAGTGAAATTGGGTGATACTTTTCTCAGGCTTGGCTTCAAAACCACCCCATCACTTCATGATTCATATAAATCTTGTATTCATGAAAGAGTTTTAAAATGACCATTTGGGGTAAAAGTACCAAAGCCAAGTATATTAAATCAATTTAAAGTAAAGGGATATAGGCTCATTTAATAAAAGTTCAAGGTCTTCCACCATTTGGCCTCAATATCCCTTTGCAGCAGATATTCTCTGCTTTCTTTATCCCAGATAGAGTGACTCTCTCTCTGTTTCCCAATAAGGACCCCAAGGGTGGCCCAGTTTTTGTCCATTGCCCATCCTATTCCCTTCTTTTGCCAGACTGGTACGCTTTTTCCAATATTCCCGCACATGTCCAATGTCTATAAGCCTTACCTCCTCCATGAAGCATTGTATAGCCACATATCCCCCACCAAGGTTTTCTATAACTAAATTTTAATGGTGTAAATTTCTCAATACTATATCTGACATTTTTATAACTTTTTGTTAATTAGCTTCCCTGGTGGCTTGGATGGTAAAGAATCTGCCTGCAATGCGGGGAGATTGGGGTTCAGTCTCTGGACTGGGTAGATTCGCCTGGAGAAAGCTAGCTTTTCATATGTCTTTCTCCCAAGCCTCTTACAACTGCTTTGTGAGAGAGCAGTGACCACGACTCATCCATCTGTTTGTCTCAGCCAGATCTTAACAAGGTGCTCAATTAATTCTGCTTCATCAACTGGTTTCAATTCTGAATTTGGGGTGCAGGTATAAGTATTCAAAAAGAAAAGTATTTGAGGGATAATTTATATTGCCAAAATATCTGAGTCAGACTGAGAAACAGCCTGTAGCTTCTTTGGGGCAAATATCAACACTTTCTCATGTATTTCAACTGATGGGAGAAAACAGCAAAAGAAAATGGGGAGATTTCATAAGCACATAAACTTCCTGTGCATGGTAGGAAGCATTTCTGGAAAAGGCATGAATTTCCCTTTTACCTTGTCAACCAGCTAGAGAAGATTTTAGTTGGGGACACTCTTGTTTGTTGTTGGAAACTCTAGGATTTGGTAAGAACAGGAGACGGCTCTACCTCTAGAGAGGATGGCAGGTCCCCAGGCTTGGGGAAAGGCCATGGTCTCCACTCCTGCCGTAGGTTATAAGTGCTCTTAGCAAGATGATTTTCAGATTACTAGCATGAGAAGGCCCTTCCTGCCACCTCCAACAGTCGGTTTTCATGCTTCCATCCTTACAAAACCCTTTCAGTCAATAAGATATTTATCTCTCTTATTGCTCTTACCACATACTGTCTTGAATTAAAGTTATTCATGTAATTACTGTGAAATTTTGGGGCTTCCCTGGTGGCTTAGTGGTAAAGAATCTACATGCTAAGTGAGTTTGATCCCTGGGTTTGGAAGATACCCTGGAGAAGGAATCGGCAACCCACTCCAGTATTCTTGCCTGGGAAATCCCATGGACAGAGGAGCCTGGTGGGCTACAGTCCATGGGGTCACAAAAAGTTGGACACGACTTGGTGACTAAACAACAACACTGTGGAATGTTACTCCAACTGTGAACAATTTGAGGATATAAAGATTCTTTATCACCATACCCCCTCACCTTACTTTGAACAGTGACTTTAGCATACGGGATACTAAAAGGATGTTTATTGAATTCATTTTCCTTCTTGTTGGTGGATATTTTTGACATTTAGACAAAACATTTAATGCCACAAAATTAGGCTCCTTGGGAAGGCTCTTGTGTTCCAACTTTTGAAAAGTGGGTTTCATGTTACTTTGAAGTTTCACTTTAAACTTTTTCTCATTTCATTTTAGATAGAGAAGGAAAAGGGTGGCAAAGTACAGGGTGTAATCAAGAACACAATTTAATCAAGATGACATTGAATTCAACTCAAAATTAATAATACCTCAGCCTTCCATGAGTAGATTGAGTACGAAATATGTTTTCAGTTTCCTCTTTTCATAAATGCTGTGGTTCCTACTTTTGTTCTGGAGTGCCATATGAACAGATATCTCTGTGACACTGACTTTTGCTCACCAGCTAAAGAAGGCTGGCACAGGCAGATCATATCTTTAGGGGGAAAAATGCTTTCAGTTTTTGGACTGTGTGTAGGATCAAGGGATATTTTAAATGACTTAACTCTCTTATTAAGTAACATTCATGCTTTATTTTTACCACCCCAAGACATTCTGCTAACTTTACCAATATTTGTTAAGTATTCAAACTTCATATGTTCTGTGAAATGAAAATATCTCCTTCCATATCAATAAACAAGAAATGTCACAGCCATTGGGCTTTCCTGATGCCTCAGCAGGTAAAGAATCCGCTTGCAATTCAGGAGACCTGAGTTTGATCCCTGGGTTGGGAAGTTCCCCTGAAGGGGTTCTTCCTGGAGAATCCCCATGGACAGAGGAGCCTGCTAGGCTATAGTCCATGAGGTCGCAAAGAGTTGAACACGACTGAATGGCTTAAGCATAGTCGTAGCCATCAGCGATTTCTGGCTTCCTAATGTGAATGAGGTCTCTCCAAACTGAGATCTAGCAGATGCTGCCACCACCTGTGGTGATCGCTGAGGAGCTGGGGAAATGCAAGAGGCAGCCATCTGCCACTCCGTAAGGAGAATAAAGAAGGAAACAGGATTGGCTTCAGATAGAGGTGCATAGGAAAGGAATGAGTTCAGTGAGCGAGAGGCTTGCATCTTCCCATCAAAGAATGCTAAATCCCTTAACTTGATATCTGATCTTTGATGTACAGAGGGTCTGCTCCCTTTGTGGCAAACTTGTATATAGCCAGACTCCCCCTCCCGCATTCTTAGAGCAGTTTTCTCAGAGCTACTGAGATCCTGTCTCCCAGGCTCAGGCTCGTGGGCCTAGATGTTCCCACCAAATAAAATAACTCTCTACTTTCAGGTTGTGACTATAGTTTTAGTTGACTGCTCTATTTTAAAGACAAGCTTAGGATCCTGGTGACTATGGGATTTAGATATACGTAGGGGTCACAAAGAGTCGGACCTAACCTAGGGGCTAAGCATGCACACACTAAGCAAAGTGCTAAAAATAAAGATATATTTTGACTAAATCATTAAGTCATGTATTGTTATTCAGCCAAATTTGGAAAGAATAATTCACTGGAAAAGAAAAGGGAGGGGAGGGGGAAGAAACTCTTTGAAACAGAGGAGTTCCATGAAGACCTTTCTCAATGATAAACAAGGAAAACAGAGGTTAACAGTAAACACATCCCCAAATACCTGTCTTACCTACTGTGGTACAGACAGGCACCATTTGTCCTTCCTGCTGTCCAAGTCATTTTATTTTTTGTATGTATTTTTGACAATAATGTTCCTACATTATAATTTTTAGAGAAAAAGTTTATGTTTTAAATCCAAAATTTAAATAAATACATAGTTGTATAGTGCTTTCAGCTCTTGTCTACCACAAATTATTGTCTCTGAGAGAGATGTCAGTTAGGTGATGGTGTTGGTCAAGCAACAAAAAAAATGAATAGTTACCTACATGATGATTGAACAATGATTAGAATCAAGCAGTGTAAGTATTTAGGCCTGGTTTTCCATCTTCTATGTAAAATTGCAAACTAATTGCACTCATCTCACGTGCTAGTAAAGTAATGCTCAAAATTCTCCAAGCCAGGCTTCAGCAATACGTGAACTTCCAGATGTTTAAGATGGTTTTAGAAAAGGCAGAAGAACCAGAGATCAAATTGCCAATATTCGCTGGATCATGGAAAAAGCAAGAGAATTCCAGAAAAACATCTATTTCTGCTTTATTGACTATGCCAAAGCCTTTGACTGTGTGGATCACAAGAAACTGTGGAAATTTCTGAAAGAGATGAGAATACCAGACCACTTGACCTGCCTCTTGAGAAACCTGTATGCAGGTCAGGAAGCAACAGGTAGAACTGGACATGGAATGTCACCCTGCTTATTTAACCTATATGCAGAGTACATCATGAGAAATGCTGGGCTGGATGAAGCACAAGCTGGAATCAAGATTTCCGGGTGAAATATCAATAACCTCAGATATGCAGATGACACCAGCCTTATGTCAGTGAAAGTGAAGAACTAAAGAGCCTCTTGATAAAAGTGAAAGTGGAGAGAGAAAAAGTTGGCTTAAAGCTCAGCATTCAGAAAACTAAGATAATGGCATCTGGTCCCATCACTTCATGGCAAATAGATGGGGAAACAGTGGAAACAGTGTCAGACTTTATTTTGGGGGCTCCAAACTTACTGCAGATGGTGACTGCAGCCATGAAATTAAAAGATGTTTACTCCTTGGAAGGAAAGTTATGACCAACCTAGACAGCATATTAAAAAGCAGAGACATTACTTAGCCAACAAATGTCCATCTAGTCAAGGCTATGGTTTTTCCAGTGGTCATGTATGGATGTGAGAGTTGTACTGTGAAGAAAGCTGAGTGGCAAAGAATTGATGCTTTTGAACTGTGGTGTTGGAGAAGACTCTTGTGAGTCCCTTGGACTGCAAGGAGATCCAACCAGTCCATCCTAAAGGAAATTGGTCCTGGGTGTTCATTGGAGGGACTGATGTTGAGGCTGAAGCTCCAATATTTTGGCCACCTGATACGAAGAGCTGACTCATTTGAAAAGACCCTTATTTTGGGAAAGATTTAAGCCAAGAGGAAAAGGGGATGGAGGATGAGATGGTTGGATGGCATCACTGACTCGATGGACATGAATTTGGGTAAACTATGGGAGCTGGTGAAGGACAGGGAGGCCTGGTGTACTGTGGTCCATGGGGTTGCAGAGTCGGACACGACTAAGTGACTGAACTAAACTGATGTGAAATTGCCTTATTCGAGGCACAAGGTGAGAAGCCCCAGAGAGTGACTTGCTGAGTAGCCACCATCAGATGGCCTGTTGGCTGTGCCAATCATGGTGACCCTCTGTCATGGATTTCATCCTGCCACCTGTCAAGGGAGCTGGACCTTGATAATCAGCTTTAAGTGGATTGAGAAAAGCCTGGATTTGGTTTATAAAGCCTCTTCCTTTTTCCAGGACTGACTCAAAGAACTGGGTTGAAAAGTGAAAGAGAAGTCAAGGGTAATAATAAGGTTTTTATCTTTGTTTTTGCAAAATTAAAGTGGTTTCAGCAAAAGGTAGATGTTAACAATTTAGTAAGTTCCCGTTGCTTACTTTATGCCTCGATTTCAGATGATTTTTTGAAAAGGGACCAGAGGGAAATCTAGCTGCCTATTTGAGTTCTGTTAAATCCTAATCTTCAACCCATATTTATGTATTATATGAAGCTCAGTTGAACTATTTCAGGTTCCAATTTCACCTTGGTGCAAATGCACTGCTGTGAAGTTTCTGCTTTTAAGCAATTCACAAATGAAATGTCAATAGGCAATACACTTACCGAAAATAGAAATGTAATACTATTTTTTAAGTATCAAATAGGCAGAGATATAAATGGGTAATAGCTCCAAGGTTTGGTGAGGGTGTGGAAGGCAGTCCTTATCACACACTGTAAATATGAATATATGATAAAGACATTTCTAGAAAGCAAGTTGATACATTGCATCAACAAAGACTTTCTATTTTAAAACAGTATTTATCTAGAAACATTCCATTTAACTATAATCTGAGGATAGAATCTTAGAGTATAGATTTACCTGTGATAGATTTGTCTATCATAGCACTGTTTCTAACAGCAAAATCTGGGGAAAAATCTAAATATCAAATTGAAGATTGATTAAGTAAAAATCACAAAATGCCCATATAAGCTTTTGCAGACATTGAAAATTATGTGGCAGAATAATATATAATGATATGGAAAGAGTTTCATGATATATCAAAGTGAAAAAACAGCAATATATAAAATAAGATGTAGTATATGGTCCTATTGTTTTCAAGTAATATAATCAGTGCCATCCCTGAGATGTGTGAGGCTCCAAGGAATTTTTTAATGGGGTGTTTCTTTTATATAAATGATTGAAGCCATTCTAAATAGTGTCAACTCTTTACTAGCATTCCAATCTCAAGCAATTTTGAGAAAGACTACTCTGCTGGCCAGTGGCTCACCAGGCTGCTCTCTGGGAATGAGGGTCTAGCTCTGAGCCAGGGAAGACTCTGTAGATACAGTCCCAGAGCTTCTTAAAACATCACACCTAATGAGGAGAGAAGCAGTAGAGGGTAGAAGAATGTCCCATAAGGGGGGGAATAGGGCTTGGGCTCACAAGGAACCTCATGTGGGTTCAAGGCATCCTGCCTGTGGAACCCTACCAGCATAGGCTGATCCCAGGCACCACAAGGGGACTTCAAAATACCTGAGCAGATATTTCTCATAATTGGTATTGATGAGGAACCCAGCCCAGGCTCAGGGCACTCTACCTATGTTGGCCCCAGCTAGTTCCATCTGCCAGAGGAAACTTAGACAATTTGATAAAGGCCTTCCAAAGGGTGGGGAAGAGGGGTGCTGAAGCATGAGATAAGGATGGGTGTTCTTACTTGGGGATGAAAGGTGAGTCTAATTATGTATGTGCAGAAAAAGAATGGAAAGATTTACACCAAAGTTGTTAAAGAAGTTATTTCTAATTGTGGGTAGGTTGGCTTCTAATTTTCCCTTCTATTTAAATCATTTCCTAACAATTTTTACAATGAAAAAGAATTAGTTTTGATTAAGGAAAGGTTATTTATAAGAAACAATGTATAAATACAAATAAGATGTGCTAGCTGAGCACTCTTGCCTGGAAAATCCCATGGACGGAGGAGCCTGGTGGGCTGCAGTCCATGGGGTTGCGAAGAGTTGGGACATGACTGAGCGACTTCCCTTTCACTTTTCACTTTCATGCATTGGAGAAGGAAATGGAAACCCACTCCAGAGTTCTTGCCTGGAGAATCCCAGGGATGAGAGAGTCTGGTGGGCTGCCGTCTGTGTGGTTGCACAGAGTTGGACACGACTGAAGCGACTCAGCAGCAGCAGCAGCAGCAGCAGCAGCTGAGATGAAGGCTAAGTGCTAGCTCTTCTAGTATGAATCACCACTCTGCAGCTTACCTGAACATTTTTCCCAGTCGTAGCAGGTGTCATAGCCACAGGATTCATTCTTTGTGCTACTGGATGAAAGTTTTATCCTTTCCAGACCCCATTTTAACGGTGGACCTTCTTCGCATGAACCAATATGTAGAAAATGGAGTTGCTGATTATTTAAACATTTCTCAGCCAAAAGCTTACAAGCAGATGAAGTAAAGTGATGGCTGGATGTTGTATCAAGCACACAGATTTCTTCTGAATAATGGCTGTACAGGAGAGAAAAGCAAGCATTTATACATGAAGACTGAAAAGATGGTGTGTAGCCAATTCATATGTTAACTTTCCACCTAGTTCTGTGCCCCCTACTGTCCCCACCCCCAGTCCCTCATTTAATCTTGCATACTCTGGGATTGATCTTCCTAAAAAAATTCATTTTAAGCTTGTTACTACTCACAATTGCTACCAAATTAAAGTCTGAATTCATTAATTCTGATAATCGAAATGTTCTATTTTGAATTCATCCAATCAACTTTCCTTTCTAGAATCAGTTTCCCATCCTCCTTAATCCCTTTTTATCACCTGACAATTGTATTGAGCATTTTCTAGACTGACAAGATTATTCTCCCTTTGCTACCATCCCATGCCCTGCTCAATCCATGTTGCACCCTCTCCCCTCTCCAGCTGTCTATGTCCAGATCAATTCTTGGCTACATTTTGAAGTTAATCCTGATCAACCTAGCCTATTTTAGTCTGCACTTCCCCTGAACTCATTTGCAACACCAAAGTCTTATATATAATTATATAGCATTGCAAGTGTGTTTGTATTGTGACTAAGAGCATGAGTTTTTAGGTCAATCTCCAAATCTAAGTAAAGGGATGGGTCCTGTTAACAAGAAGATAGCCATAGTCTTTCTCTTGCTGAGAGGATAAGAACTTGATTACTCCAAACCTGAGTCAACTTCAGAGTTAAAAATCAGTGCACCAGTGTGTAAATTTGTTTCCAGGAACTGAAGCCCACAGAGAGAACAAAAAGCCACTTTCTAAGTTCAGAGAATTTAAGCTGTGGGGCCAGTCACTCTGACAAACACCTTCGATGCCATATCAAAGAGGACTGAGGAGTATAAGAAGAGGCTGGAGAGGGAGGGCTGAGCTGAAATTCAGATAGTTCTAGAGGACAGTCTGTGCTCTCATAGTCTGGTATTGCAAAGACAAAGAAAGAAGTTCCCTCTGGGCTACATGGACAATGTGAATGTTGGGAGTTCTCCCTAGAAGGTGATTTTCTGGGTGAGGAGACCCCAGCAGCAGATAGCTCATACAAGCTGGACCACTTGTGGTCGATTCCTAGGAGGGTAGACAGAGCCATCTTTGGGCTGAATTACAACAGTGGAATGTTATGGAAAAAGTCCCTGTAGTGGTCTCATAAATAAATAAACAAACAAAGTGTCCCTACAAGTGTTTGCTTACTTGGAACTCAGAAGAACGTGAGAGGCAATCAGTGTTAAAGCTGAAAAACCTTGGTGCAAAGAAATAGAAGAAAAATTCAAAAGTAGCAATTATGAACTGCTGCTGCTGCTGTTTAGTCTCCAAGTGGTGTCTGACCCTTTGTGACCCCAAGAACTGCAGCCCAGCAGGCTCCTTGTCCACGGGATTTCCCAGGCAAGAATACTGCAGTGGGTTGCCATTCCCCTCTTCAGGGGATCTTCTTGACCCAGGGATTGAAACTGAGCCTCCTGCATTGGCAGGTGAATTCTTTATCACTGAGCCACCAGGGAAGCCCCAACAATTATGTACCTGTGTTTTTAAGATGAAAATTGCCCTAGAACAGACTGAATTGTTTAAAATACATAAAAAGTGAAATATCACAACTGGACTCAGTCTGTTGACTTCCTATTTTACCATTTATTCATTCTCTTCTTCAATAACTTAACTCTAATTTTATTTACCATGTAGGACCACCCAAGACAGACAGAAGATGGTGGAGAGTTCTGACAAAATGTGGTCCACTGGAGAAAGGAATGGCAAATCACTTCAGTATTCTTGCCTTGAGAACCCCAGGAACAGTATGAAAAGGCAAAAAGATAGGACACTGAAAGATGGGTGTGCAATATGCTACTAGAGATCAGTGGAGAAATAATTCCAGAAAGAATGAAGGGGAAGGAACCAAAGCAAAAACAACACCCAGTTGTGGATGTGACTGATGATAGAAGCAAGATCTAATGCTGTAAAGAGTAATACTGCATAGGAACCTGGAATGTTAGGTCCATGAATCAAGGCAAATTAGAAGTGGTCAAACAGGAGATGGCAAGAGTGAATGTTGAAATTCAAAAGGAATCAGCGAACTAAAATGGACTGGAATGGGTGAATTTAACTCAGATGACCATTCTATCTACTACTGTGGGCAGGAATCCCTTAGAAGAAATGGAGTAGCCATGATAGTCAACAAAAAGTCCAAAATGCAGTACTTGGATGCAATCTCAAAAATGACAGAATGATCTCTGTTCATTTCTAAGGCAAACCATTCAATTCACGGTAATCCAAGTCTATGCCTGGACCAGTACTGCTGAAGAAGCTGAAGTTGAACAGTTCTGTGAAGACTTACAAGACCTTTTAGAACTAACACCCTAAAAAGATGTCCTTTTCATTATAGGGGACTGGAATGCAAAAATAGGAAGTCAGGAAACACCTGGAGTAACAGGCAAATTTGGCCTTGGAATATGGAATGAAGCAGGGCAAATAATAGAGTTTTGCCAAGAGAACGCATTGTTCATAGCAAACAGCCTCTTCCAACAACACAAGAGAAGACTCTACACATAAGCATCACAAGATGGCCAACACTGAAATTAGATTGGTTATATTCTTTGCAGCCAAAAAAATGTATAGAGAAGCTCTATACAAAGAGATGTACAGAGGAGCTCTATACAGTCAGCCAAAACAAGATCAGAAGTTGACTGTGGCTCAGATCATGAACTCCTTTTTACCAAATTCAGACTTAAATTGAAGAAAGTAGGGAAAACCACTAGACCATTCAAGTATGACCTAAATCAAATCCCTCATGATTATACAGTGGAAGTGAGAAATAGACATAAGGGACTAGATCTGATAGAGTGCATGATGAACTATGGACAGAGGTTCGTGACATTGTAGAGGAGATAGGGATCAAGACCATCCCCAAGAAAAAGAAATGCAGAAAAGCAAAATGGCTGTCTGAGAAGGCCTTACAAATAGCTGTGAAAAGAAGAGAAGCAAAAAGCAAAGGAGAGAAGGAAAGATAAAGCCATTGGAAGGCAGAGTTCAAAAGAATAGCAAGGAGAGATAGGAAAGTCTTCTTCAGTGATCAATGTAAAGAAATAGAAGAAAATAATAGAATGGCAAAGACTAGAGAGCTCTTTGAGAAAATTAGAGATACCAAGGGAATATTTCATGCAAAGATGGGCTCGATAAAGGACAGAAATGGTATGGACCTAACAGAAGCAGAAGATATTAAGAAGAGGTGGCAAGAATACACAGAAGAACTGTACAAAAAAGATCTTCATGACCCAGATAATCATGATTGTGTGATCATTCACCTAGAATCAGACATCTTGAAATGTGAAGTCAAGTGGGCCTTAGGAAGCATCACTAGGAACAAAGCTAGTGGAGGTGAGGAATTCCAGTTGAGCTATTTCAAGCCCTAAAAGATGATGCTGTGAAAGTGCTACACTCAATATGCCAGCAAATTTGGAAAACTCGGCAGTGGCCACAGGACTGGAAAAGGTCAGTTTTCATTCCAATCCCAAAGAAAGGCAATGCCAAAGAATGTTTAAACTACCACAAAATTGCACTCATCTCACATGCTGGTAAAGTAATGCTCAAAATTCTCCAAGCCAGGCTTCAGCAATTCGTGAACCATAAACATCCTGATGTTCAAGATGGTTTTAGAAAAGGCAGAGGAACCAGAGATCAAATTGCCAGCATCCGCTGGATCATCGAAAAAAAAAACAAGAGAGTTCCAGAAAAACATCTATTTCTGCTTTATTGACTATGCCAAAGCCTTTGACTGTGTAGATCACAATAAACTGTGGAAAATTCTGAAAGAGATGGGAATACCAGACCACCTGACCTGCCTCTTGAGAAATCTGTATGCAGGTCAGGAAGCAACAGTTAGAACTGGACATGGAACAACAGACTGGTTCCAAATAGGAAAAGGAGTACATCAAGGCTGTATATTGTCACCCTGCTTATTTAACTTATATGCAGAGTACATCATGAGAAACGCTGGGCTGGATGAAGCACAACCTAGAATCAAGATTGCTGGGAGAAATATCAATAACCTCAGATATGCAGATGACATCACCCTTATGGCAGAAAGTGAAGAAGAACTAAAGAGCCTCTTGATGAAAGTGAAAGTGGAGAGTGAAAAAGTTGGCTTAAAGCTCAACATTCAGAAAACGAAGATCATGGCATCCGGTCCCATCACTTCATGGGAAATAGATGGGGAAACAGTTTCAGACTTTATTTTTTGGGCTCCAAAATCACTGGAGATGGTGACTGCAGCCATGAAATTAAAAGACGCTTACTCCTTGGAAGAAAAGTTATGACCAACCTAGATAGCATATTAAAAAGCAGAGACATTACTTTCAGTTCAGTTCAGTCTCTCAGTCGTGTCCAACTCCTTGCGACCCCATGAATCACAGCATGCCAAGCCTCCCTGTCCATCACCAACTCCCGGAGTTCACTCACACTTGCATTTATCGAGTCAGTGATGCCATCCAGCCGTCTCATCTTCTGTCGTCCCCTTCTTCTCCTGCCCCAATCCTTCCCAGCATTAAAGTCTTTTCCAATGAGTCAACTCTTTGCATGAGGTGGCCAAAGTACTGGAGTTTCAGCTTTAGCATCATTCCTTCCAAAGAAATCCCAGGGCTGACCTCCTTCAGAATGGACTGGTTGGATCTCCTTGCAGTCCAAGGGACTCTCAAGAGTCTTCTCCAACACCATAGTTCAAAAGCATCAGTTCTTCAGTGCTCAGCCTTCTTCACAGTCCAACTCTCACATCCATACATGGCTATTGGAAAAACCATAGCCTTACTAGATGGACCTTAGTCAGAAAGTAATGACTCTGCTTTTGAATATGCTATCTAGGTTGTTCATAACTTTTCTTCCAAGGAGTAAGCGTCTTTTAATTTCATGGCTGTAGTCACCATCTGCAGTCATTTTGGAGCCCAAAATAATAAAGTCTGACACTGTTTCCACTGTTTCTCCATCTATTTCCCACTTTGCCAACAAAGGTCCATCTAGTCAAGGCTATAGTTTTTCCAGTAGCCATGTATGAATGTGAGAGTTAGACTGTGAAGAAAGCTGAGCACCAAAGAACTGATGCTTTTGAACTGGTATTGGAGAAGACTCTTGAGAGTCCCTTGGACTGCAAGCAGACCCAACCAGTCCATCCTAGAGGAGATCAGTCCTGAGTGTTCATTGGAGGGAGTGATGTTGAAGCTGAAACGCCAATACTTTGGCCCCCTGGTGCGAACAGCTGGCTCACTGGAAAAGACCCTGATGCTGGGAAAGTTTAGGGCAGGAGAAGAAGGGGACGACAGAGAATGAGATGGCTGGATGGCATCACTGAGTCAATGGACATGAGTTTGAGTGAACTCGGAGTTGGTGATGGACAGGGAGGCCTGTTGTGCTGTGGTCCATGGGGTTGTGAGGTGTCAGACATGATTAAGGGACTGAACTGAACTGAACTGAATTTTACTGAAAAAATGCTTTTGCTTCTAGCCAATGATTTTGCTTCTAGGCATTTCATCGCCTCCTTTGCAGGGCCACATGGCCATGTGAACAAGAGAAGAGTAGTGAAATGGAAGCCGTGATGAACCCCCAGGAACTCTCCTTAAAAAGAGAGCATGTGTCCATTTCTGGTCTTCCTTCTTTTGTACTCCAGCAGAGAAATCTTGGACCATGTTATAATTTCAAGAATGTCAGATCAGACAACTTTATTTTAATAAAGAGAAATAAAGTATCAGCTATAACTTAATAAGAAATAAAGTATGAATATTAGACTTAAAAAGCATAGCAGAACAGACAGCAGGAAGGAACTCCAGTCCTATCTGAAAGAAGAGAATCACCAGACCATCCCTAGACTGCCTTTCCCCTGTATTTATTTTGTAAGATAGAGAAACAAAATTTTACCTTAAGTGAATTTTACTTAGGATTTTCCTCCCACGAAAGTAGCCCTGAAATTAATAAGCACTCTCGACACTCCTGGGTTTGTTTATTTAGAAAAGGGCAGTTATAATTACAGAGAGTCATGGCAGCCATATAAGGATATATCATTTTTCTTTATGCTCTCTGCCACCATGTGAAAGAATAAACTAATAAAGAGATGTGAGTGTATGTGCGTATGAAGTTCATGCTCACACCTCTTTCTCTACTCCAACCTCTTGGAGTCACAACTTTGTTCCTACACTTAGGAGGAAGAAGAAGGCTTTGAGATAATTGTGTCTGATGCTTTAAACAGGATAGAAATGTCTTTATCACCAGAATGAGATTGTTTTAGTACAAAAGCTATGCAAACTTAGGGAACAAGGCTGAAAGATAATTAAGAATGCTTGCTACTCAGTGGGGAAGGAAGAATTCAACAGGGCACAAGGGGTATCAGTTATATTAAAAATTAATATGCTTTGTATTCATGCTTTAAGAAGCCCAGCTCCTTCATGAAGTTGGTTACACTAGACTGGTTTTCTCAGTTCCTAAGCACAGTCCAGAGAGTATCTCTTACCCACAGTCTTCTTCTGGAGACATGCAAACGCATTCAGATCCCAGCTGTTTTTCTCCTGGTTGACAGTGACCTCTTAAGCCTGTCAGGACATCTGAAACAAAAGAAAATGAAGACAAGCACAGTTCTCAGCATGGATTTCAAGTGGTCAGTTTGAATTTAGAAGAAAAGACTATGGTGAAAGTTCTCACTTATCTCCTAAAGTTAGAGCACTCATTTTAGCTTTTTCAAGTCTGTTGTTATGAAATAGTACACCTGGGAAGTCCTTTCTAGCCCTTGTGAGCTGTCACGTTTCCAGCCTAAAACTGCTATTAAGTTCAAGAAATTGAAATTGGTGAAATTTTTGTTCGTTTTTCAAATATTTATTGAACGACTATGATTTACCAGCACTGTGATAGATTCTGGCGATAGTGAGTTGAACAAAATTTGACCCAGATCCCATGCTCACAGAAATTCTAGTCTTGTGGGCAGACAGACATTAATCGAACAAACACACTCTACACATAGAATTTCTGCTGTTATTAGTGCTATTAAAGAGAAAGCATATAATCAAGACAATTGATGTAGCTAGGAAGGTTATGAACGGTAAAATGGAAAGAGAAAAGGGAGTATGATGGAAGCAAAGGAAATAGCAGAAATGAAAGTGGTCAAAAGAGAGAGAACATTTGACTCTCTTGGAATTGAAAGAAAGCCAGGGAAACAAGGGCAAGCAACAAGAAAAGGCCAGAGAAATGGCTGTGCGGTGGACTGTGTAGGGTCATAAAGAGCTTTTGAAGGATTTTTGTCTTATTTTATAAGCAGTGGTAAATCTTTGATAGGTTTTAGCAGGGGGTGGTGTGACAAAATCAGGTCTGGATTTGGAAAAGAATTTAATTCTGCATTCTGTGTAGAGAATGCATTTGGAGAGACATGGTGGGCAACACAGTAGACAATTTATGATGTTATTATTGGGAAGACCCTCTAGAGAAGGGAAAAGGCTACCCACTCCAGTATTCTGGCCTGGAGAATTCCTTGGACTGTACGGTCCATGGGGTCGAAAAGAGTCTGACATGACTGAGCAACTTTCACTTTCACTATAGTAGTTTGGGTGAAAGAGAATGGTCATTTGGATCAAAGTGCCAGAGGTGGAAATGGAGAGAAGTGAGTGAATCTGAGACATTTCAAACGTAAAATGCATGAGATTGCATATTGTGGGTAGGTTATAAGAACTGTCAAGTGTAATTCTTAGATTTCTGGTTTGCATAAGAGAATAGATGTTGGTGCCTAAACTAAAATAGTAAATATTAGAAAAAGTTAGTGGTAGGGAGGCAAGGGTGATGACTCGGGAATTCCTCTCTGCAAATGCTGAATCTGTGATTTCTTTAAGATAGCCAAACAAAATAGGTGTGTAAGAATTTGGATATTCAGGCCTAAAGCTCAGGGGAGAAGTCTGTGGGAAAGATTTAAATTTGTTATTAGCCTACGGAGGGATCATTGACGCCCTGGGTATGGGTGAGATTCCCCAGCAGGAGAGTGTAGCATGAGGTTAGGGGCACAGATCCGAGTCTTGAGGAACTCCAGCATTGAAAGTCCATGCACAGGCAGAAGCCTGCTAAAGATGCAGGGCAACAGCCAGAGAGGGAGAAGCTAAACCAGAGGGCATTGTGTGTTGGAGGCAGGGAAAGAATACATCTGCAGAAGAAGGTCAGCTCTGTCGAATGTTGCTGAGAGACCAAAGCAGATGAGGACCGAAATATTGTCCACTGGGTTTAGCAATATGGATGTCAGTGTAAACAACTGTGCAAATGGATTTTAGTGCATAATGAAAAGCCAGATTGTTCTTATAAGAATAATCAGTGGAGAAATGGACAGCTCCCAAATGTAGCTATTTATCCCTGCCCGATATTCTACGTACTAGGATGTTATGGTGGGAAAAAAGAAGTAGAAAAATGAAAACAGCAGTTATCCTCTTTTTCCATGAATCTAAGCAATAGTGGAAAAAGAGACATTAATCAAATAATCATAGGGATGAGTTTATAATTAAAAGCTGAGATAGGTATTTGGAAGAAATATGATTTCAGGAGATCATATCAGCAAAAAACAAAAACTGAGAAAGGTAAGGAAGATTTACAAGGAAATGATGCTTGTGCTAAGATGAGCAATTGAATACTGAATATGAGGAAGGGAGATTAAATTAGAATGAAGAACACGGGCATATTATGTCCTGAATGCTGTGCTTAGTTGCTTAGTCATGTCCAGCTCTTTGTGACCCTACGGACTGTAGCCTACCAGTCTCCTCTGTCCATGGGGATTCTCCAGGATACTGGAGTGGGTTGTCGTGCCCTCCTCCAGGGGAACTTCCCAACCCAGGGATCGAACCCAGGTCTTCCACATTCCATGTGAATTATATACCCGCACTGCAGTAGGTATATTATATGGAAGGGGAAATCTTGGTTATCTTTGCTTATGTTGAGGCTCACCCAAAGAAGCTTTAGACTGATCGAATTAAACATGGAGCTGACATCCCGAGCCTCCTGGATGAAACACACATCCCTAGACTGGATCTGACTAATCAGGCATCCATATGGCCACAATGGCCTCTGTAAACAAGTAACTGACAAAGGAGGGAAGTAGAAAGGTCTATCAGGCAGGAGGTTTGGTAGGGAAGCAGGTTTATGTTAGAGGCAAAAATTAAAATTTTAAAAATTGGAACATTTTCTTTTTGCTGCTATGCATTTCCATTCCCTGCTATTCTCCTCATTCTAGCTGGTGAAATTTGGCTCAGAGCTTTCATGACCATGGAGACCTATAACTGCTGACCTATAAGTCCTCAGATACTAAGATTTCCATTGACATGGGCTTGTTTTTCTTTGGTGTCTTGTGTGGCTATGCCTTTTTGGCTTTTGTAAATAAATCCACGCTTACTCAGATCAAGGAGGGACTCTAAGCTATACATTTCCAAAGAGCATCAGTTTTCAAGCACACAGAGCTTTGCTCCCTGCCTACCAGTTTGACGTCATCAGTGACCACATACAAGGATTCTTTGCTCCCTCACTAAGTGTCAGGAGGAAGCCAGAACTGGTCCTCAGCTGCTCACACTTTCTGCCCTGCACAATTTGTGAGCAAGGTGGAAAGGAAAACATTGCAATCTTTAAAGAGTGATGAGGGCAAGGGGATCTTTGGAGGTGTTAATTTCTTAGAGGAAGGGATAAAAATGACAGGGGAGGTGTACAGCATCTCATTTCCTCAGGAAGCAAAATTATTTTTCACATTAAAAGAATGAAAAGTCTTTCTGGCCAACCAATGACCTGGACATCTCTGTATCACACATCTCCCGCCACATTGAGAGCAAAGAGGTTCAGTTTTATGGATGACTTTCTTTTCTGTGACTCCTTTCACTGACCTTTCTGCCAATGTTGTCGGAGAGAAAGTAGATGAGATGAAGTATCTCTTTCTTTTATCTCAATGTAGAACATTTTGTTATCTCTCAGTTTGAATTATAATTGCAATTTCTTTTAAAAACATGGAGGGGTGTGTGTATGTGTATACATATGCTGTTATTTGTATAAAGTGAAGGATCTACCTAAGATGCCCAGAAAATCTTAATTTTGTAAACTGTGTAGTCCCTAAACACATTCATCTCTCTGACATGTATGATCAAGAATCAAGTGAAGCTAAGCCACAATACCAACCTGAAGTTCTCACAGATTTCCATATGATCTCTTTATCAATAGTTTTAAGGTTATATAACAGTTGAAAAGTGAAAGCCACTCAGTCGTGTTCAACTCTTTGTGACTCCATGGACTGTTGCCCACCAGGCTCCTCTGTCCATGGGATTCTCCAGGCAAGAATGCTGGAGGGGGTTGCCATTTCCTTCTCCAGGGGATCTTCCCAACCCAGGGACTGAACCCAGGTCTCTTGCATTGCAGGCAGATTCTTTACCATCTGAGCCACCAGGGAAACCCATGTAAGAGATTAAGTTTCTCTTTTTCCTTCAGATATTATAAAAGCACAGAACAGGATAAAGAAGGCAAGGTAGCAGAGAGCTTGAGGAATTAGCAGAGCCGTTTGTCTGACCCAAACTGTCTGGTTCTGGGTCTAATTTAGGGTCTCTTTGCCTTTAGTTTCTTCATAGGCAAAATAGGCCTAATCATAGCTGAGCTCAGATAAACCCTCCAGGATTCTCTGATTAAAAATGAGACATAACTTGAACAAGCATGTTGAGAAATTTGGAAGATATGAAATAGTTGAAACTCCCTTCCTTTTCCTCCAAGTAACCAACACGCCAGACTAATGGGAGTTCTCAGCTTCTGCTGCCAGCTAGCTGCCTGTCAGAAACTGAACTTCCAGGTTTATATGTTCCTGTCTTTCACAGCTTCAATCTTCTGCACCCACTAGTCCAGTTATAGGCTTACCAAGAGTCAGTTTTATTTGTTTCCCAGTCTATTTATGCCAATTCCTATTGTAATTGTGTATGCTAATTAATATATCAACTTACACAATATATCAAACTTACATATAAGTTGATAAATATATCAACTGATAAAAATAAAGAAGGAAAATTATTTTTATACAAACAAAGTTGAAAACATTGAATAATTTAAAATGGTTTGCAAAAATGTTTCTCTGAATTAACTGTGGATGAAACTACTGTAAAAGATTAAGGAAAAATACATATAAAAATTTTAAAGCATTTTCTAGTCAAATTTGCTGCAAAAGTTGCCTTTAAGCCTTCACCTCTCTTCAAAACAGTAATTCTCAACTTTGGCTGTATCCAGATTAACTCGGAAAGATTTTGTATAAACACAAGTACTGGCCCTCCTAGCTCAGTGACGTCAGAATCAGGAAAGGGACTTAAGCAGAGGTGGTTTTTAAAGAAGTACCCTACTTGGAGTTTAAAAACTTATTGTTTTAGAGAAATCGATATGGGATAGTAAAATTGCTATCTATGAGATAGCAAATGATGAATTAGGTATTTGTTTTATTCAAGAAAGAAATCTTGAAACTCAAATCAGGAGACCCTTTAGGAAATAAGATGTTGGTCCTATGTTAGAAAATTGGTGAATATTTGTGTATTTCTATGTTCTAAATTAAAAATAATAGGCTCCCAGCGGCTCAGCAGTAAAGAATCCACCTGCAATGAAGGGACTGCAGGAGATGTGGGTATGATCCCTGGGTCAGGAAGATCTCCTGGAGGAGGAAATGGCAACCAACTCCAGCCTTCTTGCTTGGAGAATCCCATGGATGAAGGAGCCTGGTGGGCTACAGTCCAGGGAGTCGCAAAAAGTCAGACAGGACTGAAGCGACTCACCAAACAAGCAAATAAGTTAAAATAAAATGTTTAATTAATTTAAAAGCAGTGTGTATTACTTTTTGTCACTCTCCACTTGAGCTAAAATTTCAGTTAACCCTCAATTTTGATCTTGTTATATAAGAGCACTGTGCTCTATCAGAATATTGAAGTATTAGATTGGAAAATAAAATTGACCTCACTCTCCAAGATTTGAAAGTATCCACTTGACCAATAGCTACTTATGTGTGCCTGAACTCTTCATCGATACAAGGTGAAATACAACTCAGCCGTCATAAGCAACAGCATCTCTGTGGATGCTACACAGATAATCTCAAAGGACACCACCCTAGCAGACCCCAGGATCCTGAGCTGTTACCTTTTACACAGCTGAGTGAGTCCAAAATAGGTGGTCTCCAGGAATCCCCACTGCATGTGTACCTCGATGGCCCATTGACAACCAAACCTCTGGGACAGGTTAGCTCAATGGAGTCACCAATTTTATATAATGTCTGAAATGGTGACAGCGTCAGGCCTTCCGGCACTGTTGGCTTGAGGCACTCTGTCCCTGCAGAGAGAGAAACATTTCAGATGCATTTGGTGGAGCAGAACACTCAAGGGATACAGGCAGATTTTATGCATTCCAAGAAACGATTATGTGACTGACCACATTGGTTCAGTGTTAATGCTGCCTTTTGAGCAGAAAAACAGGGGCTTGAGGATCCCAGGCTTCCACTGAGAAGACTTTAGTTCCATTAATGGAAGAACTTGCTACAGAAATGATTTCAGATACTCGTAACTTTCACTACATCACTGGGACATTTTCAAGAAAATATCTTTTCACTCTTCTCCCCAGTGAGTTTTCCCAAAAGCAGGTGGCTGCACTGTGGGTGACACAGAGGCAGGATGTTCTAATTGACACTGATTTCAACTTTGTGTCATGGTATTCCATAATAACTTTTTGGAGTCCCCATCTGAACCTTGTTTGAATCACATTTTGACTCCAATGAAGCACGGGTATGTGTAGAGCCTGCAAACCCTTGCTCTCTTTTCCAGCAAAGCGTGCCAATGTGCTCCAAGGGGAAAACTGCATTTCACATGATATGCCATCTCTGACACCTAAGAGTTAAGCATCATTCCCTGGGACCCATTAGCTTGCATCTCTTTGTACTCTGGGCCAGGTCAGTGTCTGTGGTTGGATGCAGTTAGCAGAAGTCCCCAATTTCTTTTTAAGCACAAGCTTCACAGTCCGGCTAACACGCAGGGGTGAGAACTAAAACATGAAGACAGTCTGAAATCTAACTTTAGCCGACGAATCCTATTTTCTGTTTCACTAAATCTTTTCACCAGAGTTACTGAAAAATGGTAAAATGTACTAATCTAAGGGTGCGACTTTTCTTTATTTATTTTGGGCACATTCATTCTTTACAGAGCCACATAGGGGGTCTGCCCAGTTCTTACGTTGGCATTCCACGTCTCCTTGCCTCCAGCTCCCGTCTGGTAAGCATCTGAAGTACTGGTATCCAACAGCTTTGAATCCAGTAAAGCATAAAATTTCAACTTCTTCTCCAACTGAATACTGTTTCTTTTCATTCTAGAATTAAAACCAAAATCAGTGCATTATCAATGTGATGAAAAATATCTTCAAACATCTCAGGGCCCTCCTAGATCTTTTTTGTTCCTTCATTTCTGTATATACTCAGAGTCTGCTAAATGTGTACTTCCAAATATCTCTCAAAGTTCACTCCTTTCCTTTGCCATCATCACTGCCTTTGCTCACAGTACCTATTATCTCTTATCACAACTCGATCCCTGGATCAAGAAGATCCCCCTGGAGAAGGAAATGGCAACCCACTCCAGTATTCTTGCCTGGAGAATCCCATGGACAGAGGAGCCTGGTGGGCTACAGTCCACAGGGTCACAAAGAGTTGGACACGACTGAGTGACTTCACTCACTATAACTATCTACCTATCTAACAACCAACTAGTCCTTCTTTCTAATCCTTCTTCCTTTTGCTACTTTAAATTAATTAGAATATATATATATATACACACACACATATATTTACTTAATAACTTACTCCACTCTGTATATGTGATGGCTTACTATTGCAAGAATAAGAAAACTATATACTATCCTGTCGTGGCTATAAACTGAATAAGTAATGTATTCTACATATGCAGTAAATATATGCAATTGCTATGGAAACAAATTGACTACAAATCATTTGAAAGTGTTCCAAATAACCTATTGGGCATTATGTATTTTCCCACTATATTCTTAACTTGGAATACGAAACTTAACCCACTTCCCCACCCTCACCTCTTGCCATTTCTTCCCATAGAATCTATGCTCTAGGAAAACAAAGGCATCTACCATTCTTTGCATATAATATTCTCTTTCATGCCTCCAAATCTTTATTAGCTGTTTCCTCTGTCCTCAACATCTCCCTTCCATTGTCCTGAGACCCAGCTCAAGTAGAATTTCCTGTGGGAAATCTCTTTCATTTACCAGTTTCACCATGTGTATCATCCTTTCGGTTTTGGAGAGAAACTTGCACAAAGTTCTATTTGATCACATTTATCAGCCCCACCCCTACGCTTAAACTTGTATAAGCTCTATTTTATGTTTATCACATTTATCAGCCCCACACCTATGCCTGAATGGTATTTCTTCTACCAGGTCTCTGCCTCACAAATCTTTGTGTGTTAGTCACTCAGCTGAGACTGACTCTTTGCAACTCCATGGACTCTAGCCCACCAAGCCTCTCTGTCTACGGAATTCTCCAGGCAAGACTAGTGGTATAAGTTGCCATTCCCTTCTCCAGGATATCTTCCTGACCCAGGGATCAAACCCTGGTCTTCTGCATTGGAAGCAGATTCTTTACCATCTGAGCCTTACACAGGGCTTGATAACTATGCTGAATAAAATGAAAAACACTCTCCTTTTGAGGAAGACAATAATGTAATGGTCTCTCCTTACTGAATGGGAGGCAAGTACAAAGAACTGACTAGGAAGTTATTCTCTGAGAATTGAAGATAGGAATTTTGAGGGAGGTGAAAATTCAATTATCAACCTTTGTTACTACATGGCCATGTGATTCAACTTGTCTCCCAGAAGATGATTAATTTTCTGAATACAAAAAGAGTATCCCATCATTGGTTATTATGGATATGGCTGTGTTTCCAAGGGGAATGGCATGATGACTAGTATTAATGATCTGGATATTTTATTCAAAGGCTGCACATTTTCCCTCACAATCATTCTGAAATAAGTTATTGTCAAAAGTTTCTGCTTCATTTCTCTTATGAAGCTATAACCTATCAGTATATGCTGAAGCCATCAAGCTTTGGTCAACACATCTGCTAGACCAACTTAGCAAGGGCCTTTACCCAAAGTCACTATCACTTGCCTCTGGGGTAAGTGCCTTTGTCACTAAACAGATATCTTCACATGCCAGTGGCATGATTGCTCTAGCCTGGAATGAGGCATATCTGCCTTTGACTCCATAAAGGGGCATTTTGCTACTTGGAATTTTAGAAAGTGCTCATTAGGAAAGTCAAAATTGTCTTACTTTTGAGCAAAAACTATTGTCAGGTAAGAATTAGGCCTTTAATAGAGAGTAAATTGAAACAAGGAGTGAACTTATTCATAGAAATGGAAACATATATTCTAATTTTGTGAACAGTCATTGGAATAATGAATCACCGTTTAAACCTTTTATGTATTTTTAAAATTAGAACGTCAATCATTTTAACACTTTATGTAAGCAACTGACACATATAGATTAAAAATCATTTAGAAATCTGGATGTGACAAAGTGTAATTTTGAGGATAATGTTGAAAAGGGCAGGGATTGGCAAACTATTTCTGTAAAGGGCCTTGAGAGTCAATTACAGGCCAGGTAGCATCTGTCACCTTGTGCCATTGTTGCACAAAAAGTCATAGTCATCATGTAAACAAAGGAATGTAGTTGTGTTCCAAAAACTTCACTTGAAAAAGGAAGAAAAGGGCCACCTGCCAATGCAGGGGACGCGTTTTGACCCCTGGTCCGGGAAGATCCCACATGCCCTGGAGCAGTTAAGCCTGTGCACCACAACTGTTGAGCCTGAGCTCTAAAGCCTGGAAGCCACAACCGCTGAAAGCTGCTCACGCGAGAGCTTGTGTCTCAACAAGAGACATCACGGCAATGAGTAGCCCGTTCACCGCAACGAAGAGGAAGCCCTGCTTGCTGCAACTAGAGAAAAAATGGAGCAGCAACAAAGACTCAGCACAGCCAAACATGAATAAATAAACACTAAAAGGAGGAGGAAAAAAGATGGCGGAGGAATAGGATGGGGAGAACACTTTCTCCCTCTCTACCTATCAAAAGAACATTTCAACGCTGAACACATCCCACAAAATAACTTCTGACTGCTGGCAGAGGACATCAGGCATCCAGCAAAGCAGATCATTGGCTTCAAAGCCAGGCCCGCGCACAGAACAAAGGACGGATCGGAAATAGCCGGCTGCAGACCATCCCCCACCGGTGACAGGCAGCCAGAGCATTAGGCGCTGGAAGAGGGCAGTCGCAGCTCAAAAGAGACATTACCTACCAAATTGCAAGCAAGCTTTATTGAGACTTCTGCAACAATAGTCCGCGCCAAACTCCCTACCCACTCGGACTTGGAACCAAACCCGGCACCCGGAGGGGACTTCCTGAGCGCCAATCCTGAGCGGCTTAAACCGGGAATTGCATGAAACATAGGGCAGGCCCCACACGGTTATCCCGCGGATTGGGAAGGGGCAAGCCCAGTGCAGAGCTCACCACCACCCTCCCTGTGGCAAGACAGAAATCAGACACGGAAGAGACCAGCAAACAGAGGAAGTCAAACAGAGGGAACTGCCTTGGTAGTGACCCCACACAGTCCTCAAAGACAGAGAAAGCGCCAGATACGCTGTTTCTACTTTTATGATCAAAAAAAAATTTTGGGGGGAGGGGATGATGTGGAAGCGTGATTTTTTTTTCTTTTAAGAATTTTGTTTTCTTTCTTTAAAAATTATTCTTTTCCTTTTAAATTTGTTTATCCTTTTCTTTTCATCCTTTTTTTCCCCTAAACTTCCTTAAATTTTTAAGTCTTCTATATTTCTAGTTATTATTTTTAGAACCTAATATTATTAAAAAAAAAAACCCTATCGTTTAAGCAAACGCCGTATATAGTCTTATTGGTGAAGGAAGTTGTCTTTTAATAATTCTGGAGTCTTTTATTATATTTTACTTTTTTTTCTTTTTTCCTCTATTTTTTTTTAAATTTCTCTCTACTTCTTCATCTTCTCTTCAATAATCTATCTTTGAA
This sequence comes from Nanger dama, assembly GCA_917880005.1. NCBI lineage: Eukaryota > Metazoa > Chordata > Mammalia > Artiodactyla > Bovidae > Nanger > Nanger dama. The sequence continues at coordinate 6,115,623 of CAKJTW010000040.1, forward strand.
AATCCAATCTATACTCCAGATTTTTAATCTTGGCATTTTGGCATTTGTTGCCAATTTTGTACTTTTAAAAACCTAATTCCTCAGTACCCAGTTTTACATGAGTGCAAGACTACTGGCTTGACCACTCTCTCCACCTCTGAATCTCCCTTTTCCCCACCAGGTGGCTTTTGTCTCCCTCCCCTCCCCCTCTCCCCTCTCTACCCAACCCTATGAACCTCTGTACATTCCAGAAGGAGGAGAACTCTAAGGGAACTGGTCACTGACCGGATATGTATCCCTCCTTCCCATCTCCCTCTTTATCCTCCTGTCCACCTCTATCTACTTCCTTCCTCTCCTCTTCCACGTATAACTCTGTGACCACCTCTGAGCGGTCCAGACTTCGGAGCACACACAAGAAAGTGGTTACGGGCTAACTTGCTTTTCCCTCTTATGATTCCACCTCATCCCATTCCACTCACCTCTAACTACTCCCTCCCTCTTCTCTCCTCCAAGTAACTCATTGATCCTCTAGGGACGACCCTCAAGGTGGAGAAACCTATCATCATTAACCTAGATGTTTTAACATTAGTGCTGAATACATGGAGAAATCATGAGGCTATTCTAAAAATAAATCTGAAAACCAGAATCAGGAGGCGTAATTCCAAATCCTGAGATCATCAAAGAATTCCTGAATATAGGGACATCAGAGCAAGACATACCACGCAAATTCTCCAGCAACACAAGAACAAGCCCCTGAGCTTCAATACACAGGCAACTCAAAATACTCCAAAACCACTGACGTCGCATAACCCATTACTTCACACGTCACAGCACTCAAGAGAGAGGAAATCCAGATCCACCCACCAGAACTCCAACACAAGCCTCCTGATCAAGAAACTTTGACAAGCCACTGATATAACCCCAAACACAGAGAGGAAACTCTATAATAAAGAGAACTCCACAAATTCCCGGAATATAGAAAAGCCACCCCAAATGCAACAATATAACCAGGATGAAGAGACAGAGGAATACCCAGCAGGTAAAGGAACAGGAGACATGCCCACCAAACCAAACAAAAGAGGAAGAGATAGGGAATCTACCTGAGAAAGAATTCCGAATACTGATAGTGAAAATGATCCAAAATCTTGAAATCAAAATGGAAGCACAGATAAATAGCCTGGGGTCAAGGATTGAGAAGATGCAAGAAAGGTTTAACAAGGACCTAGAAGAAATAAAAAGAGTCAACATATAATGAATAATGCAATAAATGAGATCAGAAACACTCTGGAGGCTACAAATAGTAGAATATCGGAGGCAGAAGATAGGATTAGTGAAATAGAAGATAAAATGGTAGAAATAAATGAATCAGCGAGGGCAAAAGAAAGACGAATTAAAAGAAATGAGGACAACCTCAGAGACCTCCAAGACAATATGAAACGCTCCAACATTCGAATTATAGGAGTCCCAGAAGAAGAAGACAAAAAGAAAGACCATGAGAAAATACTTGAGGAGATAATAGTCGAAAACTTCCCTAAAATGGGGAAGGAAATAATCACCCAAGTCCAAGAAACCCAGAGAGTGCCAAACAGGATAAACCCAAGGCGGAACACCCCAAGACATATTTTAATCAAACTAACAAAGACCAAACACAAAGAACAATTACTAAAAGCAGCAAGGGAAAAACAACAAATAACACACAAGGGGATTCCCCATAAGAATAACTGCAGATCTTTCGATAGAAACTCTTCAGGCCAGGAGGGAATGGCAAGACATACTTAAAGTGATGAAAGATAATAACCTTCAGCCAAGACTACTGTACCCAGCAAGGATCTCATTCAAATATGAAGGAGAAATTAAAAGCTTTACAGACAAACAAAAGCTGAGAGAATTCAGCACCACCAAACCAGCTCTCCAACAAATGCTAAAGGATAGACTTTAGACAGGAAAAAAAAAGGACGTATAAACCTGAACCCAAAACAATAAAGTAAATGGCAACAGGAGCATACTTATCAATAATTACCTTAAATGTAAATGGGTTGAATGCCCCAACCAAAAGGCAAAGACTGGCTGAATGGATACAAAAACAAGATCCCTATATATGCTGCCTACAAGAGACCCACCTCAAAACAACGGACACATACAGACTAAAAGTGAAGGGCTGGAAAAAGATATTCCATGCAAATAAAGACCAAAAGAAAGCAGGAGTAGCAATACTCATATCCGATAAAATAGACTTTAAAACAAAGGCTGTGAAAAGGGACAAAGAAGGCCACTACATAATGATTAAAGGATCAATCCAAGAAGAAGATATAACAATCATAAATATATATGCACCCAACATAGGAGCACCGCAATATGTAAGACAATTGCTAACAAGCATGAAAGGGGAAATTAATAATAACACAATAATAGTGGGAGACTTTAATACCCCACTCACACCTATGGACAGATCAACTAAGCAGAAAATTAACAAAGAAATGCAAACGTTAAACGATACAATAGACCAGTTAGACCTAATTGATATCTATAGGACATTTCACCCCCAAAACAATGAATTTCACCTTTTACTCAAGTGCACACGGAACCTTTTCCAGGATAGATCACATTCTGGGTCATAAATCTAACCTTGATAAATTCAAAAAAATCGAAATTATTCCAAGCATCTTCTCTGACCATAATGCACTAAGGTTAGATCTCAATTACAGGAGAAAAACTATTAAAAATTCCAACATTTGGAGGCTGAACAACACCCTACTGAATAATCAACAAATCACAGAAGAAATAAAAAAAATCAAAATATGCATCGAAATGAATGAAAATGAAAACACAACTACACAGAACCTTTGGGACACTTTAAAAGCAGTCCTAAGAGGAAAGTTCATAGCAATACAGGCATACCTCAAGAAACAAGAAAAAAGTCAAATAAATAACCTAACTCTACACCTAAAGCAACTAGAAAAGGAAGAAATAGAGAACCCCAGAGTTAGTAGAAGGAAAGAAATCCTAAAACTTAGGGCAGAAATAAATGCAAAAGAAATAAAAGAGACCATAGCAAAAATCAACAAAGCAAAAAGCTGGTTCTTTGAAAGGATAAATAAAATTGATAAACCATTAGCCAGACTCATCAAGAAACAAAGAGAAAAAAATCAAATCAACAAAATTAGAAATGAAAATGGAGAGATCACGACAGACAACACAGAAATACAAAGAATCATAAGAGACTACTATCAGCAATTATATGCCAATAAAATGGACAACTTGGAAGAAATGGACAAATTCTTAGAAAAGTACAACTTTCCAAAACTGAACCAGGAAGAAATAGAAAATCTTAACGGACCCATCACAAGCACGGAAATTGAAACTGTAATCAGAAATCTTCCAGCAAACAAAAGCCCAGGTCCAGACGGCTTCACAGCTGAATTCTACCAAAAATTCCGAGAAGAGCTAACACCTATCTTACTGAAACTATTCCAGAAAATTGCAGAGGAAGGTAAACTTCCAAACTCATTCTATGAGGCCACCATCACCCTAATACCAAAACCTGACAAAGACACCACAAAAAAGAAAGCTACAGGCCAATATCACTGATGAACATAGACGCAAAAATCCTCAACAAAATCCTAGCAATCAGAATCCAGCAACACATTAAAAAGATCATACACCATGACCAAGTGGGCTTTATCCCAGGGATGCAAGGATTCTTCAATATCCACAAGTCAATCAATGTAATTCATCACATTAACAAACTGAGAAATAAAAATCATATGATTATCTCAATAGATGCAGAAAAAGCCTTTGACAAAATTCAGCATCCATTTATGATAAAAACTCTCCAGAAAGCAGGAATAGAAGGAACATACCTCAACATAATAAAAGCTATATATGACAAACCCACAGCTCACATTATCCTCAATGGTGAAAAATTGAATCCATTTCCCTAAAGTCAGGAACAAGACAAGGGTGTCCACTTTCACCACTACTCTTCAACATCGTACCGGAAGTTTTGGCCACAGCAATCAGAGCAGAAAAAGAAATACAAGGAATCCAAATTGGAAAAGAAGAAGTAAAACTCTCACTGTTTGCAGGTGACATGATCCTCTACATAGAAAATCCTAAAGACTCGACCAGAAAACTACTAGAGCTAGTCAATGAATATAGTAAAGTTGCAGGATATAAAATCAACACTCAGAAATCCCTTGCATTCCTATACACCAACAATGAGAAAGTAGAAAAAGAAGTTAAGGAAACAATTCCATTCACCATTGCAAACTAAAGACCTATATATTGAAAACTATAAAACACTGATGAAAGAAATCAAAGAGGACACTAATAGATGGAGAAATATACCATGCTCATGGGTCGGAAGAATCAATATAGTGAAAATGAGTGTACTACCCAAAGCAATCTACAGATTCAATGCAATTCCCATCAAGCTACCAGCAGTATTTTTCACAGAACTAGATCAAATAATCTCAGGATTTGTATGGAAATACAAAAAGCCTCGAATAGCCAAAGCAATCTTGAGAAAGAAGAATGGAACTGGAGGAATCAACTTGCCTGACTTCAGGCTCTACTACAAAGCCACAGTCATTAAGACAGTATGGTACTGGCACAAAGACAGAAATATAGATCAGTGGAACAAAATAGAAAGCCCTGAGATTAACCCACACACCTATGGACACCTTATCTTCGACAAAGGAGGCAAGAATATACAATGGAGTAAAGACAGTCTCTTTAACAGGTGGTGCTGGGAAAACTGGTCAACCACTTGTAAAAGAATGAAACTAGACCCCTTTCTAACACCATACACAAAAATAAACTCAAAATGGATTAAAGATCTAAGTGTAAGACCAGAAACTATAAAACTCCTAGAGGAGAACATAGGCAAAACACTCTCCGACATAAATCACAGCAGGATCCTCTATGATCCAACTCCCAGTATACTGGAAATAAAAGCAAAGATAAACAAATGGGATCTAATTAAAATTAAAAGCTTCTGCACAACAAAGGAAACTACAAGCAAGGTGAAAAGACAGCCTTCTGAATGGGAGAAAACAATAGCTAATGAAACAACTGACAAACAACTAATCTCAAAGATATACAAGCAACTTATGCAGCTCAACTCCAGAAAAATAAATGATCCAATAAAAAAAGGGCCAAAGAACTAAATAGGCATTTCTCCAAAGAAGACATACAGATGGCTAACAAACACATGAAAAGATGTTCAACATCACTCATTATCAGAGAAATGCAAATCAAGACCATAATGAGGTACCATTTCACACCAGTCAGAATGGCTGCGATCCAAAAGTCTACAAGCAATAAATGCTGGAGAGGATGTGGAGAAAAGGGAACCCTCTTACACTGCTGGTGGGAATGCAAACTAGTACAGCCACTATGGAAAACAGTGTGGAGATTCCTTAAAAATTGCAAATAGAACTGCCTTATGACCCAGCAATCCCACTGCTGGGCATACACACTGGGGAAACCAGAATTGAAAGAGACACATGTACCCCAATGTTCATTGCAGTGCTGTTTATAATAGCCAGGACATGGAAGCAATCTAGATGTCCATCAGCAGATGAATGGATAAGAAAGCTGTGGTTCATATACACTATGGAATACTACTCAGCCCTTAAAAAGAATAAATTTGACTCAGTTCTAATGAGATGGATGAAATTGGAACCGATTATACAGAGTGAAGTAAGCCAGAAAGAAAAACACCAATACAGTATACTGACACATATATATGGAATTTAGAAGACAATAATGATGACCCTATATGTGAGACAACAAGAGACACAGAGGTATAGAGTGGACTTTTGGACTCTGAGGGAGAGGGAAAGGGTGGGATGGTTTGGGAGAATGGCAATGAAACATGTATATTTTCCTGTAAGAAAGGAAATGCTAATCTATGTTCGATGTAGGATACAGGATGCATGGGGCTGTTGCACAGGATGATTCAAGTAGAGGATGTGGGGTGGGAGGTGGGAGGGGGCTTCGGCATTGGGAGATTGTGTTCACCTATGGCTGATTCGTGTCAATGTATGGCAAAACAAATACAGTATTGTAATTAAAAAAAAAAAAAACACTAAAAAGGAAGAAAAAGAAAAACAGAGGGCAGACCAGATTTGGCCCTTGGGTGAAGTTTGCTGATCCCTGTCCTAAAGGATTTGTTCCCAAAGTGTGGCTCCCCGACTAGCAGCACCAGTATTACATGAGATCTTGCTTATTATGGAAGTTTCTGGGCCTTGCTCAAGACTTTGGAGTTTGAGAATCTCTGGTTCTCCAGTAAGGACTAATGAACATTCAGTTCAGTTCAGTCACTCAGTCATGTTCGACTCTTTGTGACCCCGTGGACTGTAGCACGCCAGGCTTCCCTGTCCATCACCAACTCCTAGAGCTTGCTCAAACTCATGTCCATCGAGTTGGTGATGCCATCCCCTTCTCCTCCTGCCTTCAATCGTTCACAGCATCAGGGTCTTTTCTAATGATTCAGCTCTTCACATCAGGTGGCCAAAGACATTACTCCCCTCCAAAATATTTCTCTCCCTTCACACCTCTAGGCCTAGCACCTTATTCATGAACAGAAGATGAATGAACAGGGAAGAAATATTAGTGCAGACACTGTTCTGTGGCTATTTATTTGCTGGCTTTGGAGAATTGAAGGTTATTGCTCTTTAATCATAAATATGACATAGTTGGAAACAGATTAAAGGCTTTACTGGGTTTAATAAAGGTAAAATTTCTTTTAAAAATGTGAAATTGATTAAGGCACATGCCTCCTGTGATCAATTTTAAGTATTATGTATCTCCTGAAAATTTATATCTAAAGTCACAGAACTGTCTAACAAAACAGGTGTTTTTAATCATAGAAATATACAGTGGTTTAAAGAAAAAAGATAAAAGGTAATAAAACTTTGATTGCTTAAGAGTTCTACAGGTATTTAGCCTAATAAATCATTATAGGCTCAACACTGCCTATGTTATAGTCAAACTAGTTTGTTTCCCTAATAATGTGCCTTAGATAGGGGGTTAGTTTGTTCAGATTCAGAAATAAACAGTCAGATCTTATTTTGTAGACTTTTAGAGAAGTCATCCGGAGAAGGCAATGGCAACTCACTCCAGTATTCTTTCCTTGAGAATCCCAGGGACGGGGGGAGCCTGGTAGGCTGCTGTCTCTGGGGTTGCACAGAGTTGGACACAACTGAAGCGACTTAGCAGCAGCAGCAACAGCAGAGAAGTCATCCAAACCATTCTCTACTCACATAAATGTGTCATCAGCACATGAGTTAGTGCCAAGGAGCACAAAAGACCTTGTCAGCCTTTGGTCTAACTAGGTATAAGGACATCTTCAGGGAATTCAAGAGGGGAAGTGGTGGAGCCTTTCTAAATATTACCTTTTTACCTTTGAAGTCAGTAGGTTATTAAACTATGAAAAAAATAACTTCACATAAAAGAAAATGCATGATTCCTAAGTTCTCCTTTTAGGATTCCAAACCTAAAATGAAAGTCAGGATGCTTACCCGAATAAATCCATTTTCTGGAGGGACTGGTTGAGGACACCCTGAATCTGATTCTAATTCAGGGAGATCAGTTTCTTTCATGTCCTCATCATCACTGATGCATGGTTGTCCACTAGAAGGGAAAAAAAGATGTGTATAATAAAATAAATATGTACACATACTTAAATGCCTATGTATGTACATATATGGATGCATATATATACACTTTAGAGCATATATATGCTCTAAAGTGTGTGCATATATGTATACTTTAGAGCATGCTAAGTTGCTTTAATTGTGTCTGACTCTTTGCAACTCCATGGACTGTAGCCCACCAGGCTCCTCCGTCCATGGGATTTCCTGGGCAAGAATACTGGGTTGGGTTGCCATGACCTCCTCCAGGGGATCTTCCTGACCCATAGATAGAACCTGTGTCTCTTATGTCTCTTGCATCAGCAGGTGGGTTCTTTGCCACTAGCATCACTTGGGAAGCCCATATATATATATATATATATATATATATATATATATATGTAACAGATAAAAAGAGAGCAAATATTAGAGAGGAGAAGGGGTAGTAGCATATCTAACATCTCACTGATATGTTGGAATAGGTAAAATTTCTAAGTATTTCTTCACTTAGCAATAAGAAAATAAATATTGCAAGTCTCTAGCAGCAGGGGTGGGGGCTGCCCACTCTCCCCGGTGTCTGTCTTTCCATCCTTACTCATTCTGCATTATGGAGAACGTGCAGTGCTCCTCTTGCCGCCCTCCCCCTCACAGCGTTTTCCTCCTTGCCGAGGGGCAGGGTTGTTGCATGCGCGGGTTCTCGATCTCCTGTAAGTAGCATCACACGAGCTCCAGGAGGACCAGCAGCCCCAGTTGCCGTCCACAGCATCTGGAAGACAGGGACATCCACCCACCAATCTCAGTGTAGCCCAGAGAACTGGGGCTTTGAAGCCAGATCAACTTGGTTGCCTTGCATTTTAGCTGTGGGATCCTTTGCAGGATATCATAGAGTTGTTGTCAGGATTAGAAGATGTTCTCTGTGTAAAGAGGCTGATACATCATCTGTTTTTACTTTCCTGTTCCCACAGGAATAAAATGGTAACAGCTCTGAAAATTTTTCAACTATCAGCAATATGTCACACAGGACCTATATGCATACATCTATGTATACATATTAACATCTTCTGAAAAGGATATATATCTATCTAATATATATATTAAAATACATTTCTAAAGGTAATAGACTATATTCTTATTCCCATGACATATCCTCTTTCTAAAGAGGATTAGAGGTAGCCATGAATATATCTTAGTCCAGTATGAAAATTTTGATTGTGGCTTAATTTGTCACTTATTATAAGGTATCCTTATTCTACATTATAATGCATAAGAGACTCATAACATCAGTATCATATAGTTTATATTATGTTTTTTATTTTATTTATCTTATGTTATAGGCATTGTGCTGTTTATTTCATATACATATGTTGTTGTTGTTTAGTCACTTCAGTTGTGTCTGATTCTGTGTGACCTGATGGACTGTAGCCTGCCAGGCTCCTCTGTCCATAGGATTCTCCAGACAAGAATACTGGAGTGGGTTGCCATTTCCTTCTCCAGGGGATTTTCCTGACTCAAGGATCAAACCTACTTCTCTTATGTCTCCTGCATTGCCAGTGGGTTCTTTACCACTAGCACCAACTGGGAAGCCTGACTACATAAACACACATATATAACTTTCAAGTGTATCGTGGCCTTATCCCCATTTTATGGAAAACAGATTGAGGCACAGAGAGGTTAGGTGACTTTTCCAAGGTCACACAGCTGATAGGTTACAGCTGAGACTGACATCAAACTGTTTGACTTTTGAGTCTAATTTTCTCCAGGCCTAATTTCCTTGTGAATTTGCATAAGGTGGACATTGCAAGGACAAGTTTTGTTTTGTTTTGCTGTTTTCATCAACCAACCTAGAATAGCTTGGGGAGGGAAAGCCTCCTGCCTCCTAGTAAGTTACTGACACTTACTAGATTTGTAATCCGGGGAGCGTCTCTCACAGTTCTCGCCATAGGTGCCGCTCTGGCAAACACACAGACATTCGGTCCCTGAGAGCACGGGGCGGCCATTGTTAGGGCATCGGGCACACCGGCAAGGGTCAGACTTGGCTGCATACTCTTGAAAAGCTCTCCTGAGGTTGTTCCGTCTTGTCACTGCACAGGGGATGTTTCTGACCAGGTCCGTGATGGGAGCAAGCTAAGAGCAGATGGGAGGGGGAAGCTCTAGTTAGAGTCACCTCTTTGGCATATGTTGACATCACCACCCAGTTCTCATGGAATCAGAGGCAAGACCTGGGCAACCGTATACTTCAAAGTGATTATTGTAGAATACGGCATATCTGTCTATTGAACCAGTAGAGAAAAGTCCTCTCCAGGGAAGGGGAGGGCAGGGAGCTTCTTCCCTTCTGTCCTGGATAGACCAGCTGTCTTCAAGATTAGCTGTCTTCCGCTGTCCTTAAAGTACAGCAGCTGTGTAATATACATGGAGTTTACTTTCCCTGCGCTTCTACTATGGAGGAAGCCTCAGGTGAGGTGTCACTTATGAGAATTTACGTCATCTTATTTATTAAGCATCAATTTCTGGAGATAAGTGACTAAGAGTCAGGCAGCTCAGGAATGTTTTGGTGAAACCTCAACAAGTTTGACTCAAGGAGAAAGCTCTGGGAAGAGTGAAGAGAGGCTTTCTGTGTTCTTTGTTTTTCCCGGGACAATAATATTGGTTTTGGTGAACCAGGTGAAAAAATGTGGAGAGAGAACACAAAGAAATGAAATTGCTGGTAGAATCAATAGAAGAATTACAATAACAAATATGGGGGCTAACACAAAAATTAAGGCTCATCAACATTTTAAAACCCCAGAGGAATGACTCTCTATGCAGTGTATGACTCACAAGTGCCCAGATGGATGGATGGACCACATTTTCCTACCATAACCTGTAGAATTCTAAATATCTTCACACTGCATGTAAATCATCCTACTTTCATGATGATTGAATTCCTTTATTTTCATTTGAATGAAATGAGCAGAATAGCTCCTTCAGGGGCTTTAAAAAATGTGCTTATGTTCCAGGCAAAACTGGTTTAAGTGGCATATGACTGATTTGTGGACAAAGTATTTCAGACATAATAAAAAACACCCTTTAATGTAATTACAACAAATATAAGACTGGTAAATTTAATCAGTGGTGATAGAAACAGAATTTCAAATGGATCTAAAATCTCATATATCCCACAGAGCTATAAATGAAGATTTAGGAGTGCTCATCAACTAAAGAATTGCAAGAAAAATACAGAAATCAAATGTATTATATACACGGGAAGATAAAGAGCACTACTCTAGGCAAGTTTGGGCAGTTTTATGCACCAATTTCCCTCTTTGGTATTTTATGTATGCTACGAATTCTAAATGCCTTACTACAGAATGCTTGTTAGAACAGCAAAAACAAGAGATGTGTAATTCAGTGTTTTCTAAAAGGTATATTGTGCATGCACACCAAAGAAACACATTTCTTTTTCATCTGAGAAGAAAATGGAAAAGGAATTGTGTGATGCATAGTTTGGGCTGCCAGACAACAGCTTTAGCTCCTACCCATGATGCTTTTTGATCTTACCGCAAAGTCGATCACAGAAGGATTTTCCTTCACTGATTCTAACCACTCAGAAAATATCCTGTCTTCTGGAGTGGAGCTCCCTTTCTCCCAAGCCAAAGCTGCCGCATACTCACTCCTCCCGCCTTGAACCAGCGATATGGATTTCTCTGATCCCTGCATAAAGGAACCTGCAAGGTATTTCAAGAAAATGACTTGTTTAATTTTATTGCAAATTCAAACTGGAAAGTAAAGCCTATTTGCACAGGAGAAAGAAGCAGATGGCAGAACCTTGTAGCTCCATTAAGTCTGCTAAGTGAAAGCTCTGGAACACACCTCCGGTCCCTAACGGGAGTTTAATAATAGAAATGATAACCATAGTGCTAACAGCTACCATTGATTAAGCAACTTGTGTATGCGGGCACTCTACTCTCATTATTCATGTAAATCTCATAACAATCCTGAGAAGTAGGTGTTATAATAAACATGGACTTTGAAGCCAGAAGTAATTTGGCCTGGAACACGTGGTTACTAAGGAGAGAGAGGGAGTGGGATACAGATGTCACCCAAGGCCTAAGGACTCTGCCTCCTGCTCTTTGAATGCCAAACCTCCCACTTTTGACTTATATAAGCATATGTCTTGGGCCCCAGAATAGCATAAATCACATGGTTTCTGGCACCCATTCAGTGGACCACCATGCCATAATTGACTACAATTACAGAAAAAGGTGATAGAATGCTTTTAAGCCTAAAGATAGGAGTAAAAGTACAACTAACCAAAGGGAAAAATTAAACATAAGAGTTGGCACAATGTTGCTTAGAGGTAATGCATTTACTCTATATAGCAAAGATCTTTTACATACATTTTCAGGACAATTCCTATTAACTAATAGTGTCTTTAATATGAGTGTGTGTGCGCGTGCTCAGTCGTGTCTGACTCTTTGCGACCCCATAGACTCCAGCCTGCCAGGCTCCTCTGTTGATGGAATTTTCCAGTCAAGAATACTGGAGTGGGTTGCCATTTCCTTCTCCAGGGGATCTTCCTGACCCTGAGATCAAACCTGGGTCTCCTGAGGCTCCTGCATTGGCCTGTGGATTTTCACCACTATACCACCTGGGAAGCCCAGCTGGGTGATAAGAAATTGTAATGAGAAAATCAAATGGTAAAGAGGTTAGTAATATGGGTAATAGTTAATGGCGTTGTTTGGTGTCTGTTCTGGAGTTTCAGTAAGGTTCAGCCATGCCTCTATTTAGAAATTCTGCAGTGAGGGAGACTAGGATGATTAAAACAATGGATGAAATACTTTCTCTATGAAAAAACTATGGTCTTTTTCAAAGTGAGCTGCTTAAGAGGGATATAGGAAGAACATTTTAGAAGGTGGGTTTTTTTTTTCATTTATTTTTCATGTGAAATATGAGAGAAATCATTATTTGCCAATATATCATATGCCTATTGACAGTGATTCTGACTTGCTAGATTGATATCATATATGTCATAAGTGGAATGACACTATGGTAAGAGTTATATATGATAAGCTTGGAATCTTGAAGAAAGAACTAGAGTTAAGTCTATTTACTATTCTATTAACTACTATGAACAGAATGCTCACAAGTGAATAAATAGCTTAAAAAGATTCCAGAAAGAAAATTCAGACTGAAGATGATATCTATAGTACAAACATAAGCAAAACAACTAGTAGAAGGAAGAACAGATACTTCTCTGTCTTATGCAAGCTTCTCATTGTCACAACAGAGTTTGACACCAAAGCTGCCTCAAAGCATATCAAAAGTTTCAAGGAGTTTTATGAAATATTATCACTACGATATGATATCAAAACCAGGGGTTTCCTAGTGGTTCAGAGGCAAAGAGTACACTGCAATGTAGGATAGTCAGGTCCGATTCCTGGGTTGGAAAGATCCCCTGGAGAAGGAAATGGCAGCCCACTCAAGTTTTCTTGCCTGGAAAACCCCATAGACAGAGGAACCCGGCGGGCTATAGTGCATGGGGTCACAGAAGAGTTAGACTTGACTGAGAAACTCAATGACAAATATGATGAGCAAGATTATGAAAAATTCTATTTTATATAGACTATCTTTTGAAACTAGCTCAGGGTTAGAAATAGACATATCTATATTCTTAAGTGTGCTTTTAGAAAACAACATAAATACATCTTTGTTTTTAGGCAAATTGCCATTGTGATTGATCAGTGTTAGCTGACAATGTTCTATATACCAGGCACTAAAAGCTTGGGTTGGAAAGTTGACATAATTCAGGAATATTAGCGATGTGTAAGCTGGGTAGGATGGATGGTTCGGTTGATTAATCGGTTTGGATACTACTGCAATAGTCTCTGGTTTTGCAGTATCTTCCTGTTATGAGTTCATTTTGGACATTTCTTCATCTGTATGTTGGATGGATTTTACAGTTGAGTAGTTTTTATTCATTGAGTACTCAAGAATGAACATTTCCAGAATGCTCTCAGGTTTTGAGATATCTTTCTGTTTACATATGAACACATTTTCTTTTCTGTTTTAGAAGTTTGTGACCATTTCTCTATTGTCTTAGCATTGCATTTTGTGGATAAGTCTGACGCCAGCCAGATTTTGTTGTTATTCTATAGGGAAATTATTTTTTCAGCTAAGGTACTTGAATTCATTTTAAAAATCTTTGAATTTAGTTAATTAGCTAGAATTTGCCTTGAAATTGTATATTTGAACCATATTTCTGATACAATTAATCAAGACAAATTTCATCCTGTCTTTCAGGGACATGTTCATATATTTAGGTATTTATTAAAATAGTTTTTCTCTTTCATTTCTTGAGCTCTCTATTTCAGGAACTCTAACTCCCATATATTAAATTATGTTTGTCATTCTATTTCCATTAGCTATTCTTTAATAATGGTTAATATTTGAATTTTTCTGCATTTATTATGAATTACTTTAGATCTTTCTTTTATTAATTTTACCTTCAGACAATTATATCTTGAATTTGCAGCGTCTATTTATAACTATAATGGTGATTCTTTTCAATATTTGTGTCCTTGTACCTTAGTTTTGAAATCTTCCTTTTCAGTTAATTCTTATATTTAATCTTTTCAAACTCTGAGTTCTTGATTTATTGACTTCTCATTCTTATTAAATTATTCTATTGCAAGACAAACTGGTATAGAATCTGTATATTCTCTAATTTACATTACTAGGTTGATTGCATACTGTTCTTTTTTGGCTGTAATACAAATGTGTAGTTAAAATTAGCTCTCATTTTGCTTATACTCAACATGGGCATCCACATGTAAACCATCAATAGCCTCTGATACTTAAAACTATCTACTTATTATTATAAGTAGCTTGGCTATTTATAATACTGGGGGACCTTGGCTGTCCCCCAGTGACAATATAAGCTTCATATTTTGGGAGTTTCTGTGATTCCCTTTGTTCTGAGCAGAAGCAGTTATCTGTCAGAAAAAGGAAGGGAATAAGAGAATTTTACACAGAGAAGGGGTTATTTATAATGACAAGGCACGGTCGAGGGCATGACTTATTTAGGAAAGAGAGGCAGAAACTTAGCTAGGCAGAAAGTGAGGCAGGAACTTATCTTCAAGGCTATGTGAAGCCATGACATGTTTAAGGCCTGAGTGCTTCATGATAAGATTTGCCTTGGAGAATATTCGTCTCACAGAAAATGTGTAGAATAAGGCAAGACCAGAGGCAAAGGGACCAGCTCGGAGGCCTCTGTGGTAATCTAAGTTGGAAATGATGAATGGAAGGTATGTGCATGGAAATGAGGAACTAGGGAGAACTGGGAGAAATACTAAGAAGGAGGAATGACTGCTTACTGCATGTAGAGGCAAGAAAGAGGGAGGGAGAAATCAAAGACAGCACTCGGGTTTCTCACTTGGTTGTCTGAGTGTTTTTAATGTGCTACTTTTAGAGCTTCCGTGCATGGGTCTGACCCTGCGACCTCATGGACTGTAGCCTGCTAGGCTCCTCTGTCCATGGGCTTTCCCAGGCAAGAATTCTGGAGTGAGTTGCCATTTCCTCCTCCATAAGAGGCTCCTGACTGAGGGATCAAACCTGTGTCTCTTGCATTGGCAGGCAGATTCTTTACCACTGAGCCGTCTGGGAATCCCCCCTCTTAGAAGTTACCAGTCTGTTGTTTTTTTTTAATTGAAATATAGTTGGTATACAATTTTGTGTTAGTTTCTAGTGTACAACAAAATCATTCTGTTTTATATATATATTAAATATATATATATAAATATTGGTGTAGGAAATGGCAAACCGCTCCGGTATTTTTGCCTAGAAAATTCCACGGACAAAGGAGCCTGGTGGGCTATAGTCCATGGGGTTGCAAAGAATCAGACACAACTGAGCACACATACATAAATATATATATGTATATTTTTTCATAGTTTTTTCCATTATGGTTTATTATAAGATACTGAATGTAGTTTCTTGTGCTATAAGTAGGACCTTGTTGTTTAGCTATTTTATATATAGTAGTTTAGGTCTTTCCTGGTGGCTCAGATGGTAAAGAGTCCACCTGAAGTGCAGGAGACCCAGGTTTGATCCCTGAGTTGGGAAGATCTCTTGGAAAAGAAAATGGCAAGCCACTCTAGTAATCTTGCCTGGAGAATCCCAAGGGCAGAGGGGCCTGTTGGACAGAGGAGCTACAGTCAATTGAGTCACAAAAAGTCAGACACAACTGAGTGACTAGGCACACATGCATGCATGGATTAGTTTGTATCTTCTAATCCAAAACTCCTAATTTATCCCTACCTCCACTTCCCATTTGATAATCATGTTTGTTTTCTATGTCCATGAGTCTGTTTCTGTTTTGTAAATAAGTCAATTTGTATCTTATTTTAGATTCCACGTATAAATGATATCATCTGTTATTTTCTTTGTCTGACTTCACTTAGTATGATAATCATGCTGATGATAATCCATGCTGATGCAAGTGGCGTTATCTCATTCTTTTTATGGCTGAGTAGTATTTCATTGTATATGTGGACTACATCTTCTGTAGTTTTAATGGTTGTCTATATGTATCCTTACTTTATAAACTCCTCGCATGGAAGACTTAGTTCATGTCTGTCCTTACTTTACAATGTCTAGTACTGGGTTTACCCACGCCTGGAGAAGCCCAGGGACGGCGGAGCCTCGTGTGCTGCCGTCTATGGGGTCACACAGAGTCGGACACAACTGAAGTGACTCCAGCAGCAGCAGCAGTACTGGGTTTGGCCCACGTGTGTGAAGTTGCTCAGTCGTGTCCAACTCTTTGCGACCCCATGGACTATAGCCTGCCAAGGCTCCTCTCTCCATGGGATTCTCCAGGCAAGAATACTGGAGTGGATTGCCAGATCCTTCTCCAGGGGATTATCCCAACCCAGGGACTGAACCCAGGTCTCCTGCATTGCAGGCAGATGCATAGGAAGAATCAATAAATGTGCATTCAGACAACCTAAATAGGAGACAAAGAAAATCCTAACCATGTCCTGTTTTGAGTAGTACCAATATTTGATTTGCTCCCTCCATACCACACATAGGACTCTGAGGCAGATAAATGAAACTACTGAAATGGGAAAATAGCACAGTCACAGTCAAGAGCAATATGGTACTTAAGTTATTGCCAGTCAGAACCCATGAGGTAAGCTGCTAAGAGAGTACTGTTACCTTCGTATTTCTCTGACAGCTTGTTAGTGGTGCACCGGTGTTCCACTTTCGTTTTTGTAATAAAAAGGAAGCGTTTCTTTGTTTCAATCAGGATACAGTTTTTGGCTTCTTCCTTTGTTAAACCTGGGAAATAAAGTACAAGGAAAAAACCCTGAGAATGCACCCTAGAGAATTCAGAGAAGAGCATGAGGCTCAGCACTCGGGAAGCTACAGGTACTCTGTACCAGCACCCAGCTCCTCTGCTTCCGGTGAGCTCAAATGAATAATGGCCTTTACTACAAAGGCGGTTCTTCACAAGCCATGGGACATCCTGAAGAGTCGAGGTGTTTATGAGTCCCTGCCGTCTTCCCTGTGGGGATCATGTTGGCCTTTCCATGTTGCCTGCACACAGTAAGCCTCTAAGCTTGCCCATGCTACTGGTGCCCCTGTACAGCAAGTCAAGAGATGAACACCTGCTGTTTGGTGCCCCATCGTCAGGGGGCACCATTCTTTGGCGGCCACAGCTGATTCTGTGAGGACTGAGTCCACTTCACTTCTTCCTCTGTTCACCATCTCAAATATAAATCTCGCTGGTCACCTCTCCTTCCCTGAACACTCATTCCCATACTCATCTAAGCTTCCCTCTCCCTGACTTGGTTGTTCACTCTACCTCTACCTCCAAAACCCTTTCGTTTTGTCTCAGAAACTGACTTCCTGACTCATGAACTCTTCAGTGTCCTCCGGGACTGTTCATTCTTTCTCCTTCTCTTAATTCAAGCCCATACTTGATACGTTTTCCTTGTTGTCTTCAAGGGAGGTTGATGCTGCCTGGTTCCCAGTCTCTTTAGCAGTGGGAGCTGGGCTTGATACCTTTCTAGTTTCCCAGGACTGCTTGCACAGGATGACACACCACAGTTGTATAAGTCTGATAAAAATCCTCATGCTCTAAGACTCAGAGTATCCAGTTCTAATACCTTTGGTCCTCATTGTTCTGATCTTTTGCCAAACTTCCTCATTTGTTGAAGATTTTGGTATCTGAGTCAATCTTTCCGGCCCTAATGCTAGTCCATTATCTTTGCTGCTGCTGCTAAGTCACTTCAGTCATGTCCGACTCTGTGTGACCCCCATAGATGGCAGCCCACCTGGCTCCCCCATCCCTGGGATTCTCCAGGCAAGAACACTGGAATGGGTTGCCATTTCCTTCTCCAATGCATGAAAGTGAAAAGTGAAAGTGAAGTCACTCGGTCGTGTCTGACTCTTCGTGACCCCATGGACTATAGCCCACCAGGCTCCTCCATCCATGGGATTTTTCCAGGCAAGAGTACCGGAATGGGTTGCCATTGCCTTCTCCATTATCCTTAAGGACTTCAAAATCAGTGGGGGATGTCAGGGATTGAGTGGGACAGAGGCAGGGAAACAGGTCTGGCTGTTTGGAGGCTAACTTGATACTCTCTAGAGTAGTTTGAGAAGTGTTTCCTTTTTTCTTTTAAACAGCTTCCTAAGTCACCTGACCTGGTACGTGAAACACCAAAATTAGAATCCATTTTTTTTTTGCTTTTTAGTTTAAAATTGCCTTGCAAAATAGAAGCACATAAGAGACAGAGCTGTTATGTGAACTATTAAGCAGCTTAAAGCAAAATAGCTTATCAAATACTGATTCTTAGGGTTGCAGGTTACAAGAGGCAGGGAAGAGTGTTATCAGAGCCAGAGGCACCATGTGAGTGTGTGATGCTAGAATATAAACCTGAGTGTGCAGCTCACCAAGGAATGCAGCTGAGCAGATGCAGATGAGTCTTCCTACTTTGTAGCTGTTTCAATAGTTTGACACATTCAAAGATATGAATCAAAGATTGGGAGTTAAAAAAGTCTTGGTGTGAGGCCCTTGTGTGTACCTGGCATTTTAATTTCTAACAAAAAGATGGCTGTTTTGATTAGACTGAATAAATATGACTCATTTTTCTTCCGGTGGCATTGTTCTTATAAATGGGTCAGTCAAATGTTCAGGCAGTGTGAGGAATTTAATGGTCCCCTAACCCTTCCATCTAGTCAAAGCTATGGTTTTTCCAGTGGTCATGTATAGATGTGAGAGTTGGACTGTGAAGAAGGCTGAGCACTGAAGAATTGATGCTTTTGAACTGTGGTGTTGGAGAAGACTCTTGAGAGTCCCTTGGACTGCAAGGAGGTCCAACCAGTCCATCATAAAGGAGATCAGTCCTGGGATTTCTTTGGAAGGAATGATGCTAAAGCTGAAACTCCAGTACTTTGGGCACCTCATGAGAAGAGCTGACTCATTGGAAAAGACCCTGATGCTGGGAGGGATTGGGGGCAGGAGGAGAAGGGGACGGACGAGGATGAGATGGCTGGATGGCATCACGGACTCGATGGACGTGAGTCTGAGTGAACTCCGGGAGTTGGTAATGGACAGGGGAGGCCTGGCGTGCTGCGACTCATGGGGTCACAAAGAGTCGGACACAACTGAGTGACTGAACTGAACTGAACTGAACCCTTTCTTATTCTTTCATTAGATTTCTATGATTTATTTTGAATGATTTTTTTGAAGTGGACCATTTTTAAAGACTTTATGGAATTTATTACAATGTTGCCTCTGGGTTTTTTGTTTTGCTTTGGTTTTCTGGCCTTGAGGCATGTATGATCTTAGCTCCCTGACCAGAGATCAAACTTATATCCTCTGCATTGGCAGGCAGAGTCTTAACCACTGGACCGCCGCGCAAGTCCCTAGCTTCTATGACTTATAAGTGAAAATTAAATTGCATGTGACCAATTCATTAACTGTAGCATAATTAATGAACTCTAAACCTCATTAATTTCAGTTTCTGATGGTTACAGGGGAATCCTTCAAGATTCGAATGATGAATCTCTCTTAGGAGCCGTGGTATTGGTCACACGGTGTTGAAAATGTCAACACTTTATCAGTGAATTTCTGTACCGGCCTTTTCTTCCCCACAAGATGCCCTGTAGCTTACGTCTGACCCTATCCACACTGACAAAGGCGTTGCTTGATGCTGAAGCACTTGCAGTCTCAAACCTGAGTTTGATGTGGCACAGGAATGAATATTCCAGAAATGTCCTCAGCTGCTCTGATTGGGCAAAGGTCAACAGTGTCAATCAAAAATGTCATACTGATAATCAGTGGAGTGAATAGTTTTTCTTCTTCAATCAGAGCAGAACATGAATTCCCCGCAAAGAAATTTAAAATTATCATGTTGTATAACATGATATTTTAATTGTTTACTGTTTTCTCTGTGTCCCTGAGGTTCTTTTAACCTTGCACACTGGAGCAAGGTCAACTTTTTATTTAAGGTTTTAAATTGACTATGGAACACTGTAGAATAGAGGAATACATCAAGAGATGCAAATAAAAAGCAATTTAATTTTGTTTTATTCTTCTTGCACTAGAGAAAGTACTCTGAGGTATTCGAGTCATCTTTTTTAAATTAATGACAAGGGATATAACTCTTATTGAATAAAGTAAATAAAACTAATCCTAAACTCTAGCTCTACATTGTGGCAAAGTAAGGGGAAAAGAACTAAAAAGGGGAAAAGGGAGGAGGCTGAAATATGGGGTCATCTAGAGAGTGGGCAAAAACAGACAAGCACACCCACTGGAGAATTCCATTTTAATGAGATTTTTTTCTAAGTGTGTTTCATCTTAAACCACAGTTAAAAATGAGTGCCTATATTATTGTGAGTCAGAGAAGTATATAAATATATGTGTATATATATGCACATATTTCATGACTATAAGATTATATATTACATATAAAATATAAGAATATGTCTTATATACATATATATATTATGTATATATGTGTAGTGTTTGTATGTGTACCTAGGTGTGTATGGTTATATGTTTCCAGTTTTATATGACACTGCAGACTCCCTTTCTTTCTCTTATGTGCATGTGTGTGTCTAAAGTCTCTACCTTTATTTAAAGAGAAAGAGATGGAAAGTGAGAATATTTCAGGAAGAAAGTACAGCTCATCACTCTTCATTTTAGTTATGGGGCTTCAACTATTAAAATCCTGGATGTTTGATCAAAGATTCACATAGTTTTTTAACAGACCTGAACTCTAAGCCTTTAGCAGCTTTGCTGTAAATGCATGAGTATAGCTTATCGAATGAGAAGTTATTCTCTGGGCTACAGCAGCAGTGACCGGAATAATTTCACCCCTAGAGTGAGATGAAACCAAGACAAGGGCCAGAGACTTCCCCAATCATTTTTGCTCAGCTTTAATGTTGGTGCTGTTCTCAATGGCAAAGACATCAAATTCAGCGAGCAAACATTACTCCAGTGGAAAGGATAACTGTAATGAAATGTAAGAGGCAATGTGGAAAGCCCATCACAGTGTAAATCTCTGGGATTTCAGTTAACTCTGTCAGGCAAAAAATTTTGAAGACCTTCTTACTGAAAATTCTTTTCAAAGACATATATCCCATCTCCTCTCTTTAAAAGCAGATCATGATGGATATCTGCTCGTTTAAAGTAGGAAAGACTTAGGGAACCCACATTAAATATAAGTATTTTCCATAATGAGATATAAGAATAGAGGAATTGAAATTGTACTGACCCCAGGGTTGGCTTGGTGTCTTTTAAAAATAAATTCCTGATTTCTTTTGTAGAAGAGTCAAATGATCAAGAATTCTGATTTATTTAGGAGAATTGGACACCTGGGTTCTGGTTATTACACAGTTCCTAATCATGTTTTAAAGACAGAAGCATCACAAGGATGCTGTGTCATTTCACACTGAAGCTTGAAAACAAATTTATAAAAAGGTACTTAAGCTCTAATAGAAATGAATATTGGTGACTGAGCAACTTCACTTTCCCTTTTCACTTTCATGCATTGGAGAAGGAAATGGCAACCCACTCCAGTGTTCTTTCCTGGAGAATCCCAGGGACGGGGGAGCCTGGTGGGCTGCTGTCTATGGGGTCGCACAGAGTCGGACACGACAGAAGCAACTTAGCAGCAGTAAGATAATAGTTAAGAAATCAAAAGTTATTTTTAAACCAAGATTTATATTATTATTTTATATGTAAGCAGAAAATATCACAGATTATATCCCCAGATATAAAATTGCAACTTTTCCTCAAAGAAAAGTGCTTCCCATCTGGTTTCAAGTTTTACCACCAGTAGGGGCATGTCTGGCTCATATTAACTTAGTCCCTTGTCAAATTATTAATTGCTTTTCATCTTTTGCCCTTGGCTTTTAGTTAAAATCATTAAAAGAAAAAGACTAGGTCCAGTCTTTAGGACTCAGTGCTTTCATTGCCTAGGGGCCAGGTTCAGTCTTTGTTGGGAGAACTGAAATCCCACAAGCCATGTGGCAAAAAAAAAAAAAAAGAAAGAAAAAAAAACTCAGTGGATTTGTTGTAGTTACAATTTGATTCGTGTCAATGTATGGCAAAACAAATATAGTATTGTAATTAAAAAAATAAATAAATTTAATAAAAAATTCTATAAATAAATTATTTTTTGGAGTTTAGTTCCAAGACAAATTTTGTTTTCCTAGGTGATAGCATGTATCTCTCTTTAGTTTACCACTACTAGGCAGTTTATGATGTTCTTAAATATCAGGAAATTTGGAGACAAATCTGATGCCCCAAGAGGTTAAGCCTATTTATTTCTCCTTCTTCTTTTGACCTGAATTTTCTATTTTTATTTTCTTGAGTATGTATGTTTTGGTTGTTCTTCATATCATTTTGGAAATAAAGCACGGTTGAAATAAAGTCAATAAAGAATTGAAAGGATAGAGTAAGAGAAAATGCAACTCACAGTATCTTATCATTTAAAAATAAGGGTTGAAGAAATCAAACCTGAGTTCTTTAGTTCCTCCTTGCTAAACTGATAAAGGAGGTCGTACACGCCTCCCAGGGAGCCAGAGGTGAAATAGTGAGTCCCGAACTCATCAAAGATCCGGCTGTATAAAGCAGAGTTGTATTCTAGAGGCAGATGGTTAAGTGCTTTCAAGAAGACATCAGAAAGCTGCAGATCTTTAGTTTTCATCGTGAAGTTTAAGACTTTTATGACTTTATGGATCCTAATAAAACTGGAAGCCTAAATGGAAGAGAAGAAAGAAGTGGAAAAAAAAAGATGATTAAAGGTAATGAAAGCTTGAGATATCAAACATTAAAGGTTTATTGTCAGCTTCATTGTAGCCATAGAATTATAACTGTTAACTGTTCATTGAATGTTCCCACATACAAAATGATAATTTTCGTCTTATTTTTCCAGTACCTTTTCCTTTGGTTCAGTTTCCTTAGATATTCAAAACGCTAAACAGATAAGATGACCTCAGTCATGTAAATTGTGTGATGGAGGGATATGCTGTTTACCAAAAGGAATCAAGGATCAAAAGTCAATCTTGCTTTCTTGATGGTCAATCATGGGTGCACCCCTACTGCATTTTTATTTAGAAAGTCTTGCTAATGCAAATAATTGAAAAAATATTGTATACATTTTCAGCTGGAAGTTACACAATGAGATTCAAGTCGTAGCTTTGTCCACCAGCTGGGGAAAGCATATCAATTCTCTGGGCCTCAGTTGTCTGGGAAAAGTCACCTGTGCACAGCCTTCATCTGTGACACTTCACACTCCTTTCAACTCCAAGATGCTATGACTCAAAATTACTTAGGCGGTAAAATTAAGCAAAATCGTTTGTCTCCTCTGTCCTCCACCCACAAGCAGAGCTATTTGTTTGGAGGTTCTTTTTTCTTTAATCATCTCTTGTTATGTCAGGTTAATTTAGGATTATGTGGTTGGTAGATGTCCCAAATTTCATTCCAAGTTGTCCTTTTCCATAGACACTGAGTTTTATGAGTCTATCCACCTATACTGTTGTTTTAAAAAATTTTAGATATTGTAACTGATTTCTTAGTTTTAGCAAATTGTAATGTTTAAGTAATAAAAGAGAGGGGCATATTTTAGCCAAAAATCTGTATTAGTTAAATTGTTAAACCTGTCATTATTATGGCTGCAAATTATTAAACGGCTATCTTCCCATGTGCTATAATTATGGCACAAAATGACTATTAACACAGAAGGAAAAAAAAAAACACCACAAAGCCTGAGGAAGAGACAACATTCATTCCCCTCCCTCTCTGTTTTCCTCTTGCTCTTCCTCCCTCCTCCCCTCCCTTTCTCCTTGCTCTCTTCTTCCCTTCAATACATGTTTCTCTCAGCTATCTCAGAGGCAGTGGACGCAAATGTGAGCAAGGCAGAAAAAATTCACGCCTTTGTGGAGCTTACATTGTAAGTGTCCATTAACTGTAAGTTTAATACTTGAATTTTGTCATGGAGGTGTGGCCTTGGAAAGGTAGACGGACACTGTGCTCTCAGGAAGAAGCACTCTTACTCCCTGAATATCTGAAATGCCTGTTTAGTTATGCGCATTGAAATAAGCTGTTCAAAATTTTCAGGTCACTTTAAAAATGAAATTGTGGGAAATACAAGTGAAATTTTGGTAACTCAGCTTAGGACAAACATCTCCCTGGTGCTCCATTTATCAGTTTCTGATGGCTAGAACTGGCTATTTTGGACTAAAAATTACATGACAGCAAGTATTAACTATGTATGGTCTATTTCAACATTTTGTGAGATCTACATTATTTTAACCATCTTTTGTTGGTTCAGTTTTGTAAAGCAATTCCAAAAGCTCACTGAATCCTACTGAGATAACTGGTATTTTGACTTTGAAACAGACTAGCTGACCAACCAATGTTTAGTGAGATCTGTGCTTGACAAAGTAAAGCATTGAGCACCACTGAAGGGCTTGAAATGATGTTCAAGCTTGTGGGACCTTTTTTCAGTATTTGAAGATTAAGAGAGGTTGCAGAATCATTTTCTATTTAACTTGAGATATCCTGATTCCGTTCAGATCTAATCAAAGATGTTGGGTTGAACCATACGAAGCTGCCAATCTTGTAAGTCAAAAATGGTTGAGTAGCAGCAATTTCATATGTTTGAACCTGATACTGTGAATAGTCTGAAATGTTTCCACTTTGAGGCAGATATTAAAGGATCAAATAAAAGCTGTTTACCTACAGATAAGAGTTTTGTAAGTATTCTCTAGCATGTTTGAGATATTTAGAAACCAATTCTCAGAAGCAAATCTTAATATTGAAAGCAAAAGTGAAGTCGCTCAGTCTTGTCAGACTCTTTGCGACCCTATGGACTATAGGCTACCAGGCTTCTCCATCCATGGGATTTTCCAAGCAAGAGTACTGGAGTGGGTTGCCTTTTCCTTCTCCAGGGTATCCTCCCGACCCAGGGATCGAATCCAGGTCTCCCAAATTGTGGGCAGACGCTTTACCCTCTGAGCCACCAGGGAAGCTGGTGTATATATGTGTCTGTGTAAATACACAGACACACAGACACACATACATGTGTGGCTCATTCAATAAAAGAAATCTGCCTGCAATGCAGGAGACCCGAGTTCAATCCCTGGGTTGAGAAGATTCCTTGATGAAAGGAATGGATATCCACTCCAGTATTCTTGTGTGGCAAATCCCATGAACAGAGGAGCCCAGTGGGCGACAGTCCATGGGGTCACAAAGAGCTGGACACGACTGAGTGACTACAACACACACACACACACACACACATATATTTCAACACCTCTATTTCTCTCCTCATCTTTGATTATATTTTTGGGCAGTCATTTCCAATCCTGGATATGATAGTAGAGCAAGCTGCTGCTGCTGCTGCTAAGTCGATTCAGTCGCAAGCTGGAGGACTTTAAAAAAAAAAAGCCAGAATCACACACCCAATCCCAGATAGTCTGAATCAGTAAATTAAAAGAAGGACCTGGGGAGATGTATTTTTATTTCCTGGTAATTCTGACTCTAACTTGTCTTAATAATTTGGTTAAGTGTGAGGGGCATGATATAATTCATGATATAACCCATAATCCATTCAGAAGTGAACTAACAGGGCCTCCCTGGTGGCTCAATGGTAAAGAATCTGCCTGCCAAAGCAGGAGAAATGGGTGTGATCCCTGATCTGGGAAGATCCCACGTGCTGTGGAGCAACTGAGCCCGTGTGCCCGAGTCCGTGCTCCTCAACAAGAGAAGCCACTGTAATGAGAAGCCTGCACTCTGTGACTAGAGAGTAGCCCCCACTTGCTACTATTAGAGGAAAGCCTGGGTGGCAGCGAAGACCCAGCACAGTCAAAAATAAATAAATGAAAACATTTTAAAGTAGGCTAACAATCTGTGTTATAAAAGGAATCTGTTTTGTTCCTTTTTTACATGCTCATATCACTAGAGCTATACTCTTTTCAGAGTTTGATGAAAATAAGCAAGAAGCTTGAAATAGAATGTGGTAGATGTGAATAGTGGGCAAAAATTAGAAAAGTGATTTCAGTTCCCAATTCTGGCATTTCCTCATTTTATGACCACGAGAGTCACTTAGCTTCTTGTACTTGAGTATAGTGCCTGATGCAGGGTAGGTCTGTGATGGATGTCAGTCGAATTAAACATAAATATATGGACTTCAATCTACTTATCTGCAAAATGGTGTTAAAAATATCTACCATTACCTGTTAAATAGTAAAGAAGCTTGAGTGCCAAAGAATTGATACTTTTGAATTGTGGTGTTGGAAAAGACTCTTGAGAGTCCCTTGAACAGCAAGGAGATCAAACCAGTCAATCCTAAAAGAAATCAACCCTGAATATTCACTGGAAGGACCGATGCTGAAACTCCAATACTTTGGCTACCTAATGCCGACTCACTGGAAAAGACCCTGATGCTGGAAAAATTGAAAGCTGGAGGAGAAGGGGATGATAGAGGATGAGATAGTCAGATGGCATTACCGACTCAATGGACATGACTTTCAGCAAGCTCCAGTAGATGGTGATGGACAGGGAAGCCTGGCATGCTGCAGTCCATGGGGGTCGCAAAGAGTTGGACATGACTGAGTGAACAACAACATTACCTTTAGGGTTCTTTTGAAGACAAATGAAATGCTTGGAAAAATTATCTATAAAGTATTATAAGTACTCATATTTATATAAGCATATGAATGAATTAATAAAAAAATATGGGGGCACTATGGTAAAAACATAAAGAGCAATAAAATGGTGCCCTTTGGTTCTGACACTGGTACTTTGGTCTATTCTTTTCACATCTTCCATCAAGTTCTAGGATTCAAGACTCAATCTTCCCATATGTCTCTTTGGAAAGACCAAATCCTACTTAGAGTGGTGGTTGTGATGAGAAATAGATGCTATTTTAAAAGACACTTGTAAATGTCTAAAAATGCCTAATAGAAATCTATTCCTTAAATCATTAAGAGTTGAAATACATATCTAGAAAGTTTTACAAGCAAACAAAGGAAAAAGGAAGATAGGAAAGATTAACCAATGAAGATGCAGTTTTATGTATTGAAAAGTTCCATTAGTTCCTGGCAAGATTAGTAGATAAAGTCCAATGCTTGGAGTATTACAAATTGCAAATTTCCAGAGACAGAACAAAAGAAAGAAGATCAGCTTACATGTAATTTTTACTATGTAACAATAGAAATTAAAAGATAGTAGAATAATACCCACTAGCTATCAAGAAAAGAAGACTGTGTTCCAAGATCCCTTTATCCAGTCAAGCTATTTTGCATCTTTATTGTTCAATGACATTTGTATATATACTTAAGGGAAGGCAATGGCACCCCACTCCAGTACTCTTGCCTGGAAAATCCCATGGATGGAGGAGGCTGGTGGACTGCAGTCCATGGGGTCACTAAGAGTTGGACACAACTGAGCGACTTCACTTTCACTTTTCACTTTCATACATTGGAGAAGGAAATGGCAACCCACTCCAGTGTTCTTGCCTGGAGAACCCCAGGGATGGGGGAGCCTGGTGGGCTGCCATCTCTGAGGTCGCATAGAGTTGGACATGACTGAAGAAACTTAGCAGCAGCAGGGAATATACTTTGCATGTATCCTACCTAAAGAAAACACTGTAAGTACGGCAATTGAATGAGAACAGGATCTCAAGAAAGGGAAGATGAAAGAAGTGGTGATGAGCATGTAATATGGGATATAGACCTATGTAATATATATACACATACACACATACAAAGAAACACACAAATACAAAATACATATTCTGAACTGGAATTTATCAGTATTATGTGAGGAATTGTTAATAGGGAAGATGGGATCCAGAATAAATGACTAATGAACATATATAATATAAAAAAGAATACAAAACAATCCCTAGGAATAGCTTGGAATACAAAGATTCTATCTCAATAAAACTGAAGGCTTTGGAGGCTTGTGGTGGTAGTGGTGGGGAAAGAAAGAAACAAATATGTTTGCTAGATATGTTTGCTAGGAGACTGTGGGAACGGAATGTGGGGAGTAGAAAAATGATTAATCCTTTGGTGGAGGCTATATATTACTTTATGGAATAAAAGAAAGACATTGGTTTAATTATATGCATTACCCAGAGAAAGGTAAGTACCAGCAGAATTTAAAAGTTTAGTAGAACTTCCAAAATGACCAAAAAAAGTAAGAAGAAATGTGACAAAGAAAAGAAACAAGAAATTAGCAACAAAGTTAAATGAGTGAGATACATTAAAGGGGGAAGGAGCATGATTAAATATTTCAGGGAAGATACTGAATAGAAGTCGGCTGAATTTCTCCAGCAAAGACCCTAGACTGTCAAATTATGTTAAGAAAGCAACATTCTGTTACATGTGGTTTATAAGAAATGCACTTAAAATAATAAGACAAAAGTTAAAATAGCAAGAACACAACCACAAACACAGCCAATGCTTGCAAAAAAAAAAAAAAAAGTAGGCTATAACAACAAAAGTAAGTCTACTTAAATCTATGTAAGAAATCCTACTAGTTGATATTAAAATGGTCTCCTTCTCCTTGCATGATTGCTGGAATTGGTGTTATTTTTCAGGAAAAATTGAAAAGATCAAGAACCACTTTTATTACCTTTTGTGGGAGGCTTGAATGGCTTGTTTGAAGGCAGAAGTATGGGAGCTGCTTTGACTTCTCTTTGAGGAATAGAAAATCGGTACATGAAAAGAGCTTGTTGCTTGGCTAGAACCTAAGGCTTCTTGATCTTTATTATCTTCAAGAGCAATTAAATCTTCGTAGAAATCTGTTTTCAGATCATCTTCTTTAGTTTGCACCTGGAGCAAAATCCACAAGAAATAAAACATAACTTAGGAAATTAGAGCTATTTGTGAACACCTAATGCAAAGATCATTCATTCACGGATGCTTTCAGTAAACAGTTATTGTGGATCCATTTTCCTAGAGAACAAGGAATAGTATTACTCTGTGTCTTCAGGAAATTAATAGTTTAGTGAGGGAGAGAGACAATCAGACACTCAATGAGAGGAGCATCGTGTTTCCAAGGGGATTGCCACAAATAACTATAAAATTCAGAGAGGCGATACTAGGGAAGTTACCATCAAGGAAATGACTCCCAAACTGAGATTTAGCGAGGTGCCAAGAACACAGGCCTAGTTTAGTCTGCCTGTGAATTTGATGCTCTTTGCAAGCTAATGGAAGGTATCTTTCAGAAAACTGAGACCTAGAAAAGTGGAGAGCAGATCTTGTCCTACTCTGCTCTGGCTCCATCCTGAACCCCTCAGCCTTATTCATATACTGGGCATTAGCACTTCACTGGCCAAGTCTGCAAGTCAGAGAACAAATCAGCAGTAATCCACTGGTTCTGTCTGGTAGGTGGTGATCAGTTTTCATCTGACCAGGTCTGGGAAGAAGAGAAAAAGCAGCCAGTGAAACTTGAATTATGAGTACTTGATGAATTTTTCAAGCACAAGGTAAAACCTTGTTATGGTTATGCTAGTAAGAAGAGAACAATGGACAAATTTTTACAAGTTGAAAAGTTGATTGATCGAAGAGTACCTCTTTATGTTAAAAATGCTTGTTTTGTTGGTAATGAAAAAAACTCTTGCTTTTAATTATTTAATATTAAAATGCACTGTGAGGCAAACCACATGTCATAGTTAAATAGCTTGCGCAATTGGTCAAGGGAAGAAATAACCCAGATGCAAGAGAGTCTTGCTCAACAGTAAAATCCAGTCAAAAGTTCAGGATTCCTTTGAGACACTGCAGTGCATGCTAGTTAGCTTTTAAAATGTCCAAAATGAAGTGCATCCATTAACAACAAAGCAATATAACCATAATTAAATGTAGTTGCTGACATTTCTTTAATATTTGTTTAAAAAGCTCGACTACAAATATTTAGTTTTATAAATTAACTCTTATGTAAGAAAAGACGTGTCGACTTAAAGAAAAAAATATATTTGCATATAAAGTAAGGACATTGGGTATCCTGGGAAGAAGCTCAGAGAAAATCTGACCATGTATGTTAGCTTGGTGAGAAAGCAAGTTTATCGCTGAGCAATGCTGAAAAATTGAACTGGGAAACTGGGGCCAGGCTTCGTACATTCTGATAAAGCATTTGAATTGACTTCTAAAGGCAAGATTTTGCATCTAATAAGTTCTTTAACAATATTAATTGAAGGATTGAAAAATTGGGGATGCCACATATTGTTTTGCAAAGATCATGTTAACTATAGCTAAAGTAGAGGCAAGGAAAGCAGTTCAAAACACTGTTGCAAAAAAGTTGAAACAAAATGGCCAGGTCCAGGGCAACATTGGCTGGGTAGAGACAAAGTGGTGGATTTGAAAGATATTTAGGAGGTAAATCAACAGAAGTTGTTGACTAAGCAGAGGTGTATGTATGTGTGTTCATGTGCGTGTGTGTGGGTTGGGGGCAGGGGTGGGGAGAGAGAGAGAGAGAAATAATGAATGGGAATGCTGTTCCATGAACAGGAATATGGAAAGTCAAGACAATTTGGAAAGGAGGAAGATGAGTTCTTTTCATGATGTGTAAAGAACAGCTGGTGAGCTCTGATTAGCTTCATCTTCCTAGCTTTTCCCAGAAAGAGATGTTAAGCAAACTCTGGGAAAAGTTTTAATCCCCATTTTACATCTATTTCTAGCCCATCCTGACTATCTTGTGGATCTTGTGGGCTGATGACCTCCTAGAGCTTGACATGTGTCGGCATTTTCACTTTTGTGTCTGAAGAAAGGAGCTGGGTTTGTAGGGAGGGGTAGAAAACGGTTGAGAGAGGCTGGGGGAACGGACAGAATGGGTGACCCTTGGTTGCTTGTGATGTGAGGGTTAGAGACAGAACCTAAAGTTCTGAATTTCACAAGGGATTTAGAGAGGTTTTGGGGCACTGCAGACCTTTGAAGTCTTTCAGGCTTTAGGATGCAGCAAGAAATGTTATCTAGGTAGGTCAGTATATTGGTAAGAATCAAAAAGACTAGTGATAACTGCGCTTTGTACTTTGCTGGTGACAGCAAGTACTTAGTGTCCAGCCAGTAGCAAGCAGCAACTCCTAAGAAAAGAGATGAGGTGTCCTGAGATAGTGATACAACTCTGGGGACTGGTGCAGGGGTCGTACTGTGGCAGAGCTCTGCATTTAGCACTTGGGAGATCCCTGAGGGGCAGGATTCTTCCTACCATCTTCCATTCTGACTTCCTGTCCAACTGCCTTCCATTCAGCAGCCTTCTCTAATCTTTGTGTACCAGCCAGCTCATGATTTCCATTGTCTCAATATGCCCTGATACTGTAGAAGAATCGAAGTCAGATGCCTGTTGAATTTCTCTTCCTCTGCTGTTTTCAGTGAGGAATAGCTTAGATTTGCACAGATGCCTGTGAGGAAAGCAAGTGACCTCGGCTCTGGTCATTTTCAAACCTTCCTCAGCAGTTAAATATTATCTAAAACTCAATGACATATAGATAGAGACCAACTCAGGTAGCTTCTTAAGGCTGAACGAGTTTCAGAACTACATGGATAATGAAAAGAAGATACTTCCTTCTGAATGAGGAATTTCAGGCTGTATTTCCTGATGAAACTTGGCATGCAGGCTTGGGTTACTAAGTTTCACAGGTAGATCCAGTATTCTGCTGTTAAATATTTAAAAACCAATTGCTGAGAGGGGAAAAAACAACAACAAAAACCCTGTGATTTAATACTACACCGTTGGCCTTTCTCATGCTGTATATATTTCTACTAAGCTGATTTCAAGCTAACTACCTATGTGATACTCCTGAATTCAAACTTGGAAAAAGATGCACAGTAGCAAATTATTATTTTTTGGGGGAAACTAATGGTTTATAACAGTTAGCAAGGACTGCCAATTGGCGTTGAGTATTGTGTCCTGCAAATTATTATGCAGTACTTTTATGATACAATAAATGCAAGTAACTTCAAGAGCATAGATTTGTGGTCAAGTGTGTCCAAATAATTGAGAAGTGATATATTTTGAGTAATTATCATGTGTTTTTAATATCTTTATTTAAATTTAATACCTTTAATCTTAAGATCATATATTTAATATCTAATAATGGTCATGTTTAATAATTGGCTTACAAAAGTCTTTAAAATTTAACAGTTGGCTTTTGTAAGCTGGAAAAGCTGACTCTAGCACATCATTGGTGAACTTCACAGGTGATACTTTAAAAATGAAAGTTTATGACAGGTACTCAGCCCTGGCACTTGTTGCAGAGTCATTAATATCTTTCTTGATACTTTACTATCAAGGTGTCATCTGGCACAAATTCTAATTCCACTGTGCCATTTACTTGCTGCATTACTCTGAGAAAGTTTCTAACTTCAATGATCTTAATGTTATTAATAAGAAGAACATAAAGTAAATTTCTCTTTCTGGGAAGGTTGGTATGACACTTGAGTAAAACTCATAGTATTACTTAAGAGTAAAGTGTTAACTTTGCCCATATTTGCTATCATGTGTTGAGCCAAGATTTTTACTTGTAAAACTGTATAAAAGAGATGTTTCCTAAGAGTATAGGCAGTATTTTTTTGGAGGGGTGGGGAGCTATTTATTTTGAAAGTAAGCTAATGGATTGGTTGTTTAGGAGCTAGAAACCTTCCTTCAACATAGCAATAATGTATATAAACGTTTGGGTTTTAGATCCTACAAAGTCTACAACTTAAGAATAGAATACATCTTCCATCATTGACAAAATTTTTGATGCTATCTTTTCTTTGGAAATATGTCTCTTCTGAGTTCTTTTTCAGCATTCCAGCAAGACCTTCTCTGCCTCCGTTGGTGGTAGTGAATCCTCTGGGTTTAGCACCTACTGGATCTGTGGTGAGAGAGTAAGTATTTTCTTTACCTGGTCAGAGTCACTTGTTACTCTTGTCACATTTTCTTGTAGGCAGAGGTGGGACTTCTCAAGGTAAGTCTCCCCAGAGGAGTTTGAACTTGGCAGTTGGATTCCAAGGATATTTCTCCACATCCATTAATATGCATTAGATGGTTTTTAAGTTGAGTTTGTCAAATTGGAAAATGACTGTATGTATATGAATATAATCTTTTTTTTTTAAGGGTCGAATGACTTGCTGAATGCATATTATCTGAAAAGTGGTCTCAGAAATCATTAGATTTTTGAAATTCTCTCTAGCATGTCAAATTTGTATGCATGGATACAACAATTAAAGTCATGTCTTTCCTGTTTGCCTTACATAAATGAGAAGAAACAAACTGTTTACTTTAGTTTGGCAAGTATGGAGTACTTATCATGTGTAAGGCACTGGGCTAGAGTCTAACAATATATAATACACTGCTCCTTATGGCTCAGAAAAATGAAAAGAAAACCAAACCAACTAGTAAAATCGGATGGGAGGTAAGCAGAATCACCCCCATTATGCTTAAACTCATCTGGATTTTTAAAATGTGTTTTATGTCTAAATTTGTGGTTATCTGAGAGAACTATGGAGGAGGACTCTGAATATACCAAGTCCTTTATCTGAGTGGGGACCCATTATAGCTATTTGTTCATGGGAGAAAGCATGGACTCTGGAATTTGGAAAAGTTGTGCTTAAATCTTGAACCCAACTACTTGATAGATGTTTAACTTTGGGCAAATTAGTTTCCTTGTTTTCCATCTGTGAACTGAGGATGAAAACATTGACATTATGAGCTGTGGAAGGCATAAATGTCAGCACCTGATACTGATGAAGAACGCTCATTACCTTTTTATTCTGTCCCTTCCTTCATGACTCTCTTTTCATTGAAATTCAGCTTATAATCACCATTGGCATTTGGAATGCCCTCAAGATAGGTTGTCATACCTCGAAGTTGACATTTTCTAGATTGGCTGCAACACGGTATGGATTACTTGCTCTACTGCTTTTGACAGTTCTACACACTCCTCCAGTGAAAGAGTTATCAAGGACTTCTCCTCTGGGCTCTCCTGCCAGGAAATGAAACCTAGAAACAGAGTAATCTTTAAGAATTCAATAGATGTAAAGCAGTCTTTAACATTTATTGTATTTATATGAAAGAAATTCTTCTCTCAGGCATTTTTTACTCTTGACAAATGGCTTGAAGGAAAGTCCATGTTTTCCAGTTTATGGAGAGGTATCCAAAAGGTCTGGAAGTCAGAGAGCTGCCAGGTCGGTGCACACACGGAGGTGCAGGTGAGTGGTACCTAAGCAAGGCATGGAAGCTCATGCCCTTTCCACATCCTCACCGTACCTATCTCTCCCAACAGGGTGTTCATCTGTATCCTTTATCAATATTCTTTCATAGCAAACTGGTGAATTTAAGTAAATTGTTTTACTGGTTTCTATGAGTAGCTCTTGCAAATTAATCAAACCCAAGGAGGAGTTTATGGGAATCTTCGACGTGACGGAAGCACCTATGCGAACCTGAACTTGCAATTGGTATCTGACATTCTGGGGGAGTGGTGGCAGTCTTGCAGGACTGAGCCCTTAACCTAGGGGATCTAATACTATCTTCAGGTAGCTAAGGTCAAAATTCCGTTAAATTGTGGGGCAGTCAGCTGGTGTCACCGACAGTTGCTTGGTGGGGGAACCCCCTGCCTATGTCTGGCATCAAAAGTGTCGTGGTGTGGCAGTGGGGTGAGAATAAAAGACGTACATAATAGGAAAATGTCAATCAGATCTCAGGAAAGCTGATAAAAAAGAATGATTCTTACCTCTCCTGTAAGATATATTGCATAGTCAAATTCTCATCCATATTTGAGTTTGTATCAGTGGGCATTTGAGGGAGGGAAGTAAGAGGAGCTGGTCTGGGAAAAACTTTCCAAAGTGCTTAACATGATTAACACAGGTGTTTAGGGCTCATTTTCTGAGTTAAGAGGGGTCAATGAGGAAAAAACAACTGATGATCGTATACTGCCCTTATCCAGTGTACTTATAAGTTCATCACTAACAAGAAAGGGCTTGAGAAAAATGGCTCCCAGGTCATGAGGAATCTCTGATGGTAGTCACTGCTGGCAGAGGCTGCAGATAGGACTTTTGTGGAGGTTGTCGTGTTAGGGCACCCCAAGGAGACTTTTAGAAGTGAAGTCAGCTGTGTAGCCCTTTTCAGCACTATTTTCTCTACTCGCCTCTGTGGTATTTAAGTTGATTTTAAATATTTTGGTGTCTCAAACACATTGTGGCTTTTATTATGTTAGGTTTCTAAAGTGTTTTATTTAATTTGACTTTAATGTTATATTTTATAACTTTTTGAATTTCATTAGAATTTCTGTATATAAATATGCATGTGTGTTTGTGTATTTATTTCTACGTATGTGTGTGTGTGTGCATCTGTGTGTATGCATTGGTACCTTGTCTGAGCCTGAGAGCACACAAACAGCACCCTATTATTGCCTGGTTCTTGCTTCAGATTTCAGACCTGGTGACTGATGTTGACAAAGTAGCAATGTTGGAATGTCTTATTAAATTCTTTATTGGAAAGATGCCATTTAAAAGTGGAGGACAGTCACTCAGGAAGCTTCTTTTTTGGGTAGAAATGTGTTGGAGAGAAGCAGTGATTTTAAGGCCAGAAAATTAGAGATTCCAGTAAGCATCTCTCAGAACTCTGAATCCCTGGGGAGGCGAGGAGAGGACTGGCTGTCCCTGAGCCAGCGGGTTTGCTCATTTCTGAGAATCCTTGGGACAACAGCTCTGGTTGGCAGAGTCCCACATGGTCCTTCTGCCAAAGTACACATAGCATGTGGTCTTTCCCATCTGTAACTCGAGAGTCTAGATCAACTGAACAAGAGGTGAGTTTGTAATGTTACCCAGAATCAATCAGAACATTGGAAAATGAGATTATCGGTGGGAGTTTTTGGCTGAGTTTTTCTTACAAAGAAAAGAAAAAAAGGAAACCATTTCTGTACCTTGATAAGAAGATGCTGTGAAACACTCTTGTTGACATAACTCTAATTAGGAGTTCTCAGTTCAGTTCAGTTCAGTCGCTCAGTCGTGTCCGACTCTTTGCGACCCCACGAATCGCAACACAACGTCAAATTAGTGTGTAGCCATCCAGCTTAGAGATGGGGAAATTACAGCTGAGAGGTGTTCACTTACTTGGTCATGATATTGTGAATTAATGCAGAAGCAGGTGGTGGCTCGGACGGTAAGGAATCTGCCTGCGATCTAGGAGACTCGGATTCGATCCCTGGGTTAGGAAGATCCCCTGGAGAAGGGAATGGCTACCCACTCCAGTATTCTTACCCGGAGAATCCCATGGATGGAGGAGCCTGGCGGGCTAAAGTCCATGGAGTTGTAAAGAGTCAGGACACAACTGGAGCGACTGACACTTTCAGATCTAGAACGGGGCTCCTCTCACTTCCAGATTAACGGCTGTTCCGCTTTACTGCTGTACTTGAGCTTGGTTCTACAGCTGCTAGTTTTCATTCTAATCAAATGAGGTTGTATTTGCAACTGCTGCTGTGTGTCTTTAGTGCCTCAAGGTTTCTTTTTATGCAAGTTGGGCAGTACAAGTAAAGACTTTAAAAATCTCACTACAAAGCAATAAAAGCCTGTATAATACTATTTTGCTTTCTGGCCAAAAACTGGAGGGGGAATTATTTATCCCGAGAACAGGAGAGTACAAGAAATTACCTTTACTGGTTTTTCTTATGCTTTCAACTAAGGCTTAGCTCTTGTTTTCTTTTCTTTTTCTGCCTTTTTTTTTTTTCCCAAATAGGATTGTAATAGGGAAATATTGTGAATAAGTTTTAGAAGATCAAAGCACAATGGTGATTTTAAAAATACCAGTCATTGAATGATGCTTAAAAACCGTTTGGGAAGTGGAATATTTCCTGCCGTATCAGTAAACAAAGGATGTCGCAGTCATCAGCAATTGCAGCTACCACCAATGGTGAACTGGTGAGCCCTGAGGGAACTCAGGAAGGAAAGAATACCTGCCGCAAGACTTTAAACAAGCTGTGTTATGAAGTACTGGTGGCATTGTCTACTACGCACTAAATGTGAAAATGCTAAATTTAAGTTATCATTTTAATTTATGAAATAGCTAAAAATGAAAAATAATTATTTTTATCATTAAGCCTGGCAGCCAAGCATCAGGGACAGATAGGACCAGTGGGAAGAGTGAGAGGTTAACGAGGACGGTGGGCAGTGGTGGGCCTCACTGCTTCATTGCTGCTTCCAGCTCTGGTTTTGAAATGGTTTTACTTCCCGAAAGATAAAAGACGTCACATACCCCATGCCCATCAACTGTACACTAGGGATGGGTTTATA
Organism: Nanger dama; assembly: GCA_917880005.1. Taxonomy (NCBI): domain Eukaryota; kingdom Metazoa; phylum Chordata; class Mammalia; order Artiodactyla; family Bovidae; genus Nanger; species Nanger dama. Next base: position 6,153,008 of record CAKJTW010000040.1, read on the forward strand.
GCTCTGTGAACATACGGTTTTTTTCCTCCCACAATTCCTTTCATCTGAATTGTCTCCACAATCATTTTCTCCATTGCATTCCAACTTGCTGGCAATGCAGCGACCTGTCAAGAAATAGTAATATTGACAACAAATGGTCATTTAAGAGAGTATTTATTGATTTGAAACGAGATTACTTTAAATTTCAAGGGAAGGTAGAGGGCCAGTTTTCATTATTTTTTATAGGAAATAAGGAAATGGAATAACAAACTGATATTTTCTCTTCTTGTTTAGGATTGCAAGAGTCTGGATAGAATTATTTAGTCACTCTTGAGCTGGTTGCCTTAAATCAAAGAAATGACTCTAGAATCCCATTCCCACTACAGTGAGCTTGGTGCAGAAATCATGTTCTATAGGAGAAAATTAACAATAGGCTCAGAATTTTGTTTTAATTCAGGATAGTATACTCAAGGTCACTGCTTATATTTTTAAAAAACTATAATTTCACACACACATGTCTACTGGTACACATAACAATGTGACTTAATGTCTAAAATTTTATATTGAGAGAAAGAAGCTGGACACAGACGAGTCATGCCATCTGAGTCTTTTATCTAATGTTCAAGAACAAGAAGGATTAACTAGAAACAGGAAGCAAGGAACTTTTGGGGTTTATGGAGATTTTCTGTACCTTGATAGGGGGTTGTATATATTTGTCAAAATCAAATTGCACACTTACTATCAGTATATTTTACTATATATAATTATTTTGAAAAGTGAAAAAAAAAGTGAAAGTGTAAGTGACTAGGTTGTATCTGACTCTTTGCAACTCCATGGACTGTCGCCCTGTAGGCTCCTCTGGAGTTCTCTAGGCAAGAATACTGGAGTAGGTTACCATTCCTTTCTCCAGTGGTTATTCCTGACCCAGGGATAGAACCTGTGTCTCCTGCATTGCACGCAGATTCTTTACTGTCTGAGTCACCAAGGAAGCCCCCACTTTACTATACATTATTAAATATTTTATTGTAGATATTCACTATATATGATTACTGTTATAATTACCATTAATAAAAGTTTCACTGCATACAATTTACTGTATCTATTTTTGGACACATTAAATGCCTGGATACCACAATGTTAGATAGCAATTTGTGTGAGTGAGTTTAGAAAACAGTACCAACTCAGATAATTCTTTTTCTTTTAAAGCTTGCTGAATTTCATTATGATCCTAGGAAACAGTGTGTGCCTGTATATTACTGAAACTGGAACACTCTTTCTACAATGACAGATAGCCCATCTCCTGCTCCTCAGTCTCTTGTGTATAATCAGGAATGCTGACATCTGTACCATTATGTACAAGTCTCATCAACAGTGACTGAATGTTTTACTCAGGACTATCTTGTCTGGAAAATTCCATGGATAGAGGAACCTGGTGGGCTATACAGTCCATGGGTTTGCAACGAGTCAGACATGACTGAGTGACTGAGCACCCTCACGCACAGACACACATCTCATTACCTATCTTAAATTGTGATCAACATTTCAACACAGCTATGAGAGACTATTTTGATCAATTGAAATGCTTGAGGAAATTAGATATTTTGTTGAATTGACTTTTTTAACTAATAAAGAGTTCCCCAGAAAGCACTTAGTTTCAACTTTTGGGGGTTAATAATCTTAATGGATAATAGAAAAAGCAAGAGAATTCCAGAAAAAAATCTACTTCTGCTTTATTGATTAGGCCAAAGCCTGTGACTGTGTGGATCACAACAAACTGGAAGATTCTTCAAGAGATGAGAATACCAGACCACCTTACCTGCCTCCTGAGAAATTTGTGTGCAGGTCAAGAAGCAACAGTTAGAACTGGACATGAAACAACAGACTGGTTCCAAATAGAGAAAGGAGTACGTCCAGGCTGTATATTGTCACCTTGCTTATTTAACTTATATGCAAAGTACATCATGAATGCCGGACTGGATGAAGCACAAGCTGGGATAAAGATTGCCTGGAGGAATAACCACAACCTCAGATATGCAGATGACACCACCCTTATGGCAGAAAGTGAGAGGTACTAAAGAGCCTGTTGATGAAAGTGAAGAGGAGAGTGAAAAAAAGCTGGCTTAAAACTCAACATTCAAAAAACTAAGATCATGGCATCGAGTCCCATCACTTCATGGCAAATAGTTGGGAAACAATGGAAACAGTGACAGACTATTTTCTTGGACTCCAAAATCACTGCAGATGGTGACTGCAGCCATGAAATTAAAAGACATTTGCTCCTTGGAAGAAAAGCTATGACCAACCTAGACAGCATATTCAAAAGCAGAAACATTACTTTGCCAACAAAGGCCCATCTAGTCAAAGCTATGGTTTCTCCAGTAATGATGTATGGATATGAGAGTTGGACTATAAAGAAAGCTGAGGACCAGAGAATTGATGCTTTGGAACTGTGGTGTTGGAGAAGACTTGAGAATCCCTTGGACTGCAAGGAGATCAAACCAATCCATCCTAAAGAAAATCAGCCCTGAATATTCATTGGAAGGACTGATGCTGAAGCTGAAACTCCAATACTTTGGCCACCTAATGCAAAGAATTGGCGCATTGGAAAAGACCCTGATGCTGGGAAAGATTGAAGGTGGGAGGAGAAGGAGACGACAGAGGATGAGATGGTTGGATGGCATCACTGACTCAGGACATGAGTTTGAGCAAGCTCTGGGAGTTGGTTATGTACAGGGAAGACTGGCATGCTGCAATCCATGGGGTCACAAAGAGTCAGACATGACTGAGCAACTGAGCTGAGCTGAAGAATCGTCAGTAAGAAAGGTGGAATGTAATGGAAGTAATTAAATCATCCTTTGATTATTCAAAATTTTATATCAAGACACTTATTATAGGTACAAGCATCATAATCAAACAAGACTGAAATATAGAGGGAATTAAATTCCTGTCAGTCCTAAGATATAACCTGAAAGATACCCTATTTTTAAATATAACACACTCTGGTTTTCTTGTTTGCTTTTCTTAGAGCAATGCAGAATCGGTAATTTAGTTTGAAATAGAGATGCTTTACCTAAAGGAAAAAAAAAGACACATCTTACAGTTTTTAAAAGTTTTGAACCTAGTACTCACAAATTTGAACAAGAGCTGATTTTTATATTTTACACTAAAACTCTCATTTTATCAGATGGAGGTAGAGATACACATGTAAGGTACAAATCTCATTAACCTAGGTTTGTGATCAGGGTACCAGATATGTAAGAAAGTCTACTCATTTGATACTTCTGTGATGAAGCAGGACCCTGTGGGGCTTTCCCAGCTGGCCTTCTCTCATATCCTCTGCTTTAGTTCCTCTCTGAAGTACCTACTGAATATGTGTGTGTGTGTGTGTGTGTGTATACTTTTGAAGCACATGTCCTGAGTTGTTTCAGTTCAGTTCAGTTCAGTTGCTCAGTCACATCCAACTCTTTGCGACCCCGTGAATCGCAGCATCCCAGGCCTCCCTGTTCATTACCATATCTCGGAGTTCACTCAGAATCACATCCATTGAGTCTGTGATGCCATCCAGCCATCTTATCCTCGGTTGTCCCCTTCTCCTCTTGCCCCCAATCCCTCCCAGCATCAGAGTCTTTTCCAATGAGTCAACTCTTCGCATGAGGTGGCCAAAGTACTGGAGTTTCAGCTTTAGCATCATTCCTTCCAAAGAAATCCCAGGGTTGATCTCCTTCAGAATGGACTGGTTGGATCTCCTTGCAGTCCAAGAGACTCTCAAGAGTCTTCTCCAACACCACAGTTCAAAAGCATCAATTCTTCAGTGCTCAGCCTTCTTCACAGTCCAATTCTCACATCCATACATGACCACTGGAAAAACCATAGCCTTGACTAGATGGACCTTAGTCGGCAAAGTAATGTCTCTGCTTTTGAATATACTATCTAGGTTGGTCATAACTTTTCTTCCAAGGAGTAAGCGTCTTCTAGTTTCATGGCTGCACTCACCATCTGCAGTGATTTTGGAGCCCCCTAAAATAAAGTCTGACACTTGCTTCCACTGTTTCCCCATCTATTTCCCATGAAGTGATGGGACCGGATGCCATGATCTTCGTTTTCTAAATGTTGAGCTTTAAGCCAACTTTTTCACTCTCCTCTTTCACCTTCAACAAGAGGCCCTTTAGCTCCTCTTTACTTTCTGCCATAAGGGCGGTGTCATCTGCATATCTGAGGTCACTGATATTTCTCCTGGCAATCTTTATTCCAGCTTGTGTTTCTTCCAGCCCAGCATTTCTCATGATGTACTCTGCATATAAGTTAAATAAGCAGGGTGACAATATACAGCCTTGACGTACTCCTTTTCCTATTTGGAACCAGTCTGTTGTTCCATGTCCAGTTCTAACTGTTGCTTCCTGACCTGCATACAGATTTCTCAAGAGCCAGGTTAGGTGGTCTGGTATTCCCATCTCTTTCAGAATTTTCCACAGTTTATTGTAATCCACAGAGTCAAAGGCTTTGGCATAGTCAATAAAGCAGAAAAGATGTTTTTCTGGAACTCTTTTGCTTTTTCGATGATCCAGCGGATGTTGGCAATTTGATCTCTGGTTCCTCTGCCTTTTCTAAAACCAGCTTGAGCATCAGGGAGTTCATGATTCACGAATTGCTGAAGCCTGGCTTGGAGAATTTTGAGCATTACTTTACTAACATGTGAGATGAGTGCAATTGTGCGGTAGTTTGAGCATTCTTTGGCATTGCCTTTGTTTGGAATTGGAATGAAAACTGGCCTTTTCCAGTCCTGTGGCCAGGTGTGAAAATCCCCCACCAAATGGAAGATGTTAACCCCTTGATGACCGTGAACACATAGCCCCAGGCCTCCTGGACCCTAAGGACTGATAAAGTTAACCTCTGTGACACAACCCTGTTACCTCCTCACCGGCCAGTCAGAGAACTGTGCATGAGCTGATCACATATCCTGTGACTCCCTTCCCTTACCTGGCTTTTAAAAATGCTTTACTAGAATATTTCAGGGAGCTCAGGGGTTTTTAGGGCTTGAACCACCCCTCTCCTTGTGTGGCTCCACAGTTAACCTTTCTCTGTTCCAAACTCTGACATTTTGGTTTGTTTGACTTCACTGTGAACTTGTGCTAACAATTTTAGGGATATTATAGAGTCTCTATTAACAAGGGTGGGCTTCCCTGGTGGCTCAGTGATAAAGAATTCATCTGCTAATTAGGAGACTCAGGTTTGATCCGTGGGTCGGCAAGATCCCCTGCAGAAGGAAATGGCAACTCACTCCTGCATTCTTGCTAGGAAAATCCTACAGACAGAAGAGCCTGGTAGGCTATATAGTTCATGGGTTGCAAAGAGTTGGACACGACTTAGTGACTAAAGAGCAACCACAACATTAGCAAGGGTAGGGATAAAAGCAAGAGGACTTCTGTTGAGTGATGTTTAGGAATGGGTGGCAGTGTGAAATAGGACTGATGCTACACATTTGAGAATGGTTCCAGGTCATGGAAACACAATGGAATAGGAAGCAGAAAAATTTGTAAGCCACAAATATATCCTATACTAAAGAAGGAATGGCAGAGGTGAAGGGATACTTCAATAGTACAGAATTTGTAGAAGTCAGCATGCTTTAGCCAACACATACATATATATATTTACACCTGGAATTATGTAGTCATTTAGAATTATATATGCTTTTCCTATTACTTGAATTGATTTATGTTACTACATGGTATATTATTTTTATAACCAGTTGCAAATTCTCATCTCTGTGTTACAGTTAGGACTTTGAGAGGAGCTGGCATAGTGCATGGGGATTTGCCTCATGGGTACCTCTCAAAGATCCATGTATAAATTAAAGGGATAATCTGAGAGAATAGCATTGAAACATGTATATTACCATATGTAAAATAGATGACCAGTACAAGTTCGATGCATGAAGCAGGGCACTCAAAGCCAGTGCTCTGGGACAACCCAGAGGGGTGGGGTGGGGAGGGGAGATGGGAGGAGGGCTCAGAATGGGGCGACACAGTGCACCCATGGAAAATACTTTAAAAACTAAACAAAACAAAACTAAAATACAATTAGCCTTGGGAGAGTCTGAAGAGCAATCATGAGAGTAGAAAGGAAAGATAGAGATTTCTTCTATTGTTAACTGATCCAAATATCATCCTGATATTTGTCAGGATGACTTACATCATCCTGATATGTCAGACAAATAATGGTTCATCCAATCTTTTATTCCTTTGAGAGTGGCATTAGTGGATGTTTTTAGGAGAGTACAGTGGCATATCATCTTCAGTGGAATATTCAACAACCAAGAGCCCATGGCATTACCCAGTCAGAATGGCTGCCAACCATATTTTTATCAGAGATTAACTAGTTAGTGGTTGGATCGTGGGAAGATCTAGAAATTTCTGATGAAAGGATCTGGACAGTAGGGCAGAGGTCACTAAGAGAGCTCAGGGTAGCAGCTGCTTATCAACCATTACAGCTGCATTTCAGTGGTTCAGTTTATATCACTAGCTATGGACGTATTACTGATGAAGTAGAGACTGCTGTGCCTATATCAGTAACTTTCTTGAAATCACTCATTTTGAACTGATTACACATGGATATATTTAAAGACTTCTCAGACTTGTGGATATTTTTGACATAAACTCTTTCATAATAAATTTCATAGATTTATCATCTATTGAATATAAGAGTTCTTCCAGAATATAATCTGTTCTAGAAACTACCCTTCAAGCTTCAAATTGATGTGCATCAATTTTAAACTTTTATTTTAATATTCTGAATATAGTGCTTAGGTCTGTATTCCCCTTAGCCATTGCCATCAAGATTTTTCTCATATTCCCTGTTTTGTCAATATGTGACATGACCTTATTTATATACAGAAATTCAGAAATTTTTTTCTCTCACAGTTCTGGAGTGCAGAAGTCTAAACAAGATTTCTGCAGGGCCATGCTCCCTCTAAAACTCTGGGAAGATCCTTCTTGCCTCTTCTTAGCTTCCAGTTGGTTGTTGGTTGCTCAGTTGCTCAGTCATATCTGACTCCTTGAGGCTGCTGGCCAGCCTTCTCTGTTCATAGAATTTTCCCAGCAAGAATACTGGAGTGAGTTGCCATTTCCTCCTCCAGGGGATCTTCCCCACTCAGGAATCGAACCCATATCTCTTGTGTCTCTGGCATTGGCAAGTGGTTTCTTTACCACTAAGGTCACCTGAGAAGCTCCTTATTTACATAAACATAATGTATATATCCCTACCCATGTCTCACCCTCACATCCTGTTTTGAGGATGAGGTATAGAGAGAAAACCCTGGAGCCAGCCTTCCTGTCTGACTTTCAGAAAAGACTGGTAAAGCTGAAGGCAGGAAACAAAAGTAAGAGAAGAGAAACATTATACCCAAGTCTGGGGTCAATTTTCTATGGGAATTTGAAATCTGCCATCTAGTTCTACTTTTCAGTGTATTTTAGAGTATGCAAATAATTTGGATTTTATTCATCAGAACTCTAATTTTATTTTAACTAAAATTGACTATTTATACAAGAAATCAGTGAACTATGGCCCATGGACAAAAACTGACCTGCTACTTGCTCTTGTAAATAAAATTCTATTGGAACATAGTCACGCTCATTTGTTGATATACTGTCTATTGTATACTGCCAAATTGTGGCAGCTTTGATGCCACGATTCCAGAGCTGAATAGTTGCTACATAGACTGTATGTCCTGCAAAGCCTAAAATATTCACCACCTGGACTTCTCCTGAAAAAGTTTGCAGAAATCTGACCTATATGGTTCAACATGCTGAGCTTTGGAAAGCTATTAATTAGCAAGAGAATACATAGATTAAGTAGTTTATTCAAGGTTTGATTATAATCTAACAATACTTAAATATCAAAATGTATGAATCTGTATGAGAATTGAACTTGAAGGGAATGTTGCCATTGTTTAAATCATTTGCAGTCTCCTCTTTTGTGATTATCTTTGGAGTCATTCAATGGACCATACCAGAAAATTTGTTACATCATCTCTAACCATCCCCTTTACATAATATCTTAGCATTAGCATCCTTATCTTAATAAACCATATTAAAATTTCTAAATGCATCACTCCTTTTCAATTGCTTATTTCAGTTGTGCTTATTAATAGTCCATTTTTAAAAGTATCTGCTTCCTCTTCTATTTCCTCCTCCTCATTCTCTTCCTCCTGTTTCATAACAGTGTAGGAACCTGGGAATCTGTACTTGATGAGCAAAGGAATCAGGTAAGTGGTCATGAATAGTACGTAATTGGTAGCATAACATCCCTGTCTCCCTAGGCTTAAAATATGGTGGGACTTTTCTATCAGGACTTTCACTGGGAGTCAATTGGAATAACTTTAGTCATTTTTAGTGAAGACTGAACATGCGATTCATGGGGTCGCAAAGAGTCGGACACGACTGAGCGACTAAACTGAACTGAACTGAACTGAACTGAACATTTTTCAAAAGTACATTACCACTGTCACAGCGGAATTTATCCTTGCAGTCAATCTCTTCAATTTTGCAGAGCTTGGATGGAATGCATGGCTGAAAGGTCATGAGAGGCTCAGTACATGGTTGTCCTCCAAACTGACTGGGGTGCAAGATGGACCTAATCTTAAACTAAAAGGAAAGGAGAGAAAGGTGAATAACCCTGAGGCTGGGTCAAAGCCAGAAAGTATCTAAGAAAACTGGGCTTCTCAGTCACAGTAGTGATTTTTCCTATAGTGGCATTTCCTAAATTACTAATGATTTTTTCCCCAATTCCATTATTGTGTTTTCTTAGGGAAGTCAATACTTTTGGGGTCTCATTTTTCCAACCTGTAAAACGAGGAAGAGGGACAACAAATTTCTGAAGATTTCTAACTTTGAAATCATAAGATTCTAAACTGAATCAAAATCAAATGCACAGATATTTACTGAGCATGTCCTGAGTGCAATAAATCTTCCAGGCCGTAACAGCAGCCCTTTTATTCCTCAAAGACAGTGTGAAGTGGTGAATGTGAAAGGACTGATGGGGGCGGGCTTTTGTATGAGAAAGTCACTGTGGAAACCAAGGCTGGCACATTTCCCACACTTTGAAAGGTTTTAAATGGTCAGTAGTAAATCAAAGAGTCAGGGAAGGATAGAAATAGAATAGGATTCAAAAGTATTGACTTTAAAGTCAGAAAAATCCAAGTTCAGTATGTAGCTTTCTATTCATTAGTGATGTGTGCTTGGGTAAATTACTTAAACCCTAATGAGCTATAACTTCCTCATCTGTAAAATGGGTAGAAAAACAATGTGATGTGAAGTTTGAGTAAGATGATGTGTGCAAAGGAACCTAAACTGTCTCTCTGAGATAGTGGGTGCTTTCCTTGTACTGGGTCAATTCCTTTTACTTCCCTAATGTCTGAATGCTTAGCACCTACCCTGACTGGAATTCACGTGGGCCAGTGCCCTACCTGGAATGCACTGGAGGTAGGTAAATATTGCAGCTGGGAACAATAAACAAATCGAGGGACTTTCTGTTAGCAGGGGCAGTTAAAGAAAGGGCAAGGAGTCATTTTAATTAACGTACCTCATTTCTGTCTGGTTTTAAACCTTGGACTGAATTGCCCATTTTTAGCACCTGTTTTTGCTTTGTGCTCACAGGGCAGAGGCAGTGGAAATCAGAGCTGGGTGAGTGCAATACCAATCCTCAGGATTTGGGGGGGTGGCAGGCAGAACTTTTTTTGGTATTCACATGCCAATAAAGCATGTCAAATGAATCTTGCCTCCCCTAAAATATTTCCCTCAGTGGAAGCTGGGACAATTTATTTTCAGAAATTAAAGTAATTCATCATTTCTATGATTGTTGAGTTTGTCAGGGAATTTGAGAATTTATGATTCTGATTTCCTGAATATATCCACATTTCACTTACCCGTTTTTTGAACACAAGGGTCGCAGTCTGACCAGGGTCCATAATCTCCCAGGTGGCAATTGATAGGGCAAGTTTGCCAGTTACACTCTCTGGACTCCTGCTTGGTACAAAGCTGGTCACAAAAGTTTTCAAAATAGTACTGATCTGTAACAATCCGTCTATATAATAAGGAGGAGAAAACTGCTTATAATGAGTCTCTACTGTGGCTCCAGCCCCATAAGAAAAATATTCATTGAGCATCAATTACAGTGAATAAAAGGAAAGAGGTTTGGAAAATCAAGTAGTCCACCATATGTACAGTTTTTACCACTTAATGGAACTCAGGACTGGGTCCATAATTTGTGCGGCACATTGCAAAATAAAAGTAGGGGAGGCCACATGTTCAAAGAAGGCTAAGAACCAAAGAATTGATGCTTTTAAACTGTGGTGCTAGAGAACTTTTAAGAGTCCCTTGGACTGCAAAGAGATTAAACCAGTCAATCCTAAAGGATATCAATTCTGAATATTCATTAGAAGAACTGAGGCTGAAAGTGAAGCTCCAATACTTTGGCCACCTAAATGTGAAGAGCCAACTCGTTGGAAAAGACCCTGATACCGGGAAAGATTGAAGGTAGCAGGAGAAGGGGATGGCAGGGGATGAGATGTTTCAGTGGCATCACTGACTCAATGGACATGAGTTTGAGCAAACTTTGGGAGATAGTGAAGCACAGGGAAACCTGGTGGGCTACTGTTCATGGGGTCACAAAGAATCAGACATGATTGAGCAACTGAACAGCAACACATATTCATAAATTCTTAAGAATTTCCAAAGAGAGGAGGCAGAGCGTGAAGCCAAACCACAGCCCTCCTCAGAGCGGGATCCTGTGTGGACTGCACAGGCTACACATCTATGAAGCCTGCCGTGATGGGATTCCTGGGAGGGACTGGAAGAAAAAGAAAGAAAAAGGTTTCTGCAAATTGCTTAAAAGATGACAATGCAATGTGGCAAGTACAATGATTGAGACAGAGCCAGAGCTCTGTGGAGCTAAAGATGAAAGGAGAAAGTGACATGAGAGATACATTTTGAAAAATGCACGTGAGTTTTCCAGGCAACAAAGGGAAGGGCGTTCAGAGGAAAGAGCTTGTGCACAGATGAGCAGGGAAGGAGTATGACATGTCCATGGAGGAGCTTGTGGAATGGACCTGAGAAGAGCATAATCGAGAGCAACGAGCTTTTATTATGGTACTTTATTCGGTAGTAAGTAGTGAGCTACTCCAGTACTCTTGCTTGGAAAATCCCATGGACCGAGGAGCCTGGTAGACTGCAGTCCACGGGGGTAGCTAAGAGTCGGGCATGACTGAGTGACTTAGCAGCAGCAGCAGCAGCAGTGAGCTACTAAGGGACTCTTGAGTAGGGAAGTATTATGAACAAATCTGTTCTTACATCCAGAATGGATGGTTTATTGAGGCCATCAGGTGGTTATTTTAATGAGACTCACACTACATATGTAAAAATAGTTTTCTAAAATAGATCTCTAAAAAGTTCTATAACAGTTAAAAATACATTAAGTGTATGCCTTTTTTTCTTCCAAGTCACGTGAGTGTCTTCATGGAACAGAAATATCTAACAGATTTAAAGAAACTGTGGGGGAGGAATAATCTGAATTAATGAAAAGACTGAATTATTAAATGTTATCAAGTAAAACACAGTTTTCTTGCCTTCTTGTCCATGCCAACAATCGAGATAATAGCTAGCAGTGCTGCTCAATTGAGGTCCTGTTAGAATCAGTTTAATGAGCAGAAAATTCTCTATAATTAACTTACTAACTGTAGGCAAGCAGAGTTATGTGCTGATTGAAAAAAAAAAAAGCCTAAGTAGTGATTCTAAGCAAATTAAATAGTCAACTGAAAATATTGCACAGATTCTTAATTGAATTTCTTTAAAATGCTTCAATTTTATGGGGAGAACAAAAGTAGACTCCACTTTAACCTTATGTGGAAAAGACATCAAATTCCATCCAAATTCATGAGTTCTTTTTAAAATTAAAAAAAGTTTGCAGATTTTACTCCGCAAAAATTATACTTGCAGATATATTTTCTTTCCCATTGCTTACTGTGGCACTTTTTGATTTTGCTAATTCTGTCCTTGAGGTTTCCCAGAGCACAAAGAAAAGCTACAAAGCCCACACCCACCTCTCTCTGGTCTGGATTCCAGAATTGCAGGTTTTTGAGCAGGTGGACCACTGAGTCCATGGGTAATGATCACAGAAACAGGCTTGGCTCTTATCAATCAGAGCACTCAGCAGGATAAAATATAAGACGGAGTGTGTGGTCATGCCTAGAGGGCCTCCAGATTCTGAAAAGAAATGATGTAATACATATCAAACATTTATGGGGTAAAACTTAGCAAATCATTCTCAGTTGCAGCTTCAGATATGATCTTTGAACCCATCTTGCCTTCCTCAAGTCAACACATACAAATTCACAGCCTTATGAATATAAATCCCATTTCTAAAGATTTTTAGGGTGGGCATTCCCATAGTTCAAAATCCCAGTACTAGTTAAGTTTCTCTGAACTGTGAGTGATAGGCTACAAGACAAAGTGTGTAGTAAATATTTGTATCTCATTCCATTCCAAAATGGAATTTGTTATATGATCTTACGCTTTTTGAGATAATTACTTATTTTGTGCAGACAGCACCCTCAAGTATTACCTAGTACTTCCTTTCAGTTTTTCATACCTTTCTGGGACTGGGGAAGGACTTTGGAACCTTTCTTTCTGAAGCTCTGTTTAGTTTCCTGGCATCTTGGTATTAATAGCTTGCTAAAGAGTTCATTGTACCATTATCTCTACTTTTAGACTCAGAGAAATTAGAGCTGGAAAGGGTCTTTGAAACCTTTAGGTTAAACTCCCTCATTTTAGGGATGATGAGGCTGAGGCTGTAGCAGGTACAATAAGGTTGAAGCTATATGACAAGTAAGCCCAAGATTCCACATTCTTAGATGAGATGTATCCCTTCATTTGATTTCTAGTAATACTAATCTACATGCTTGGAACTTCACCACCCAGACCACAAAAGCGTTTGCTCAGATGTGGTTAAATGCCAGAGAAAACTTGGACCAGTGGTTCCCCATGTGCTGTGGAGCCTTGAGAATCTGTGAGTTAATGAATGGAGTTAGCAAAACCATACTTGCCCCCAATACTGCCATTTTGATTTTCGTATCTCTAACAAAACATGCCAGCAAATTTGGAAAACTCAGCAGTGTCCACAAAACTGGAAAAAGCCAATTCTCATTCCAATTCCAAAGAAGAGCAATGTCAAAGAATGTTCAAACTACAACACAATTGCACTCTTGTCACATGCTAGCAAACGTAATGCTCAAAATTCTCCAAGCTAGGTATCAACAGTTATCAGTATCAGTTCAGTTGCTCAGTCGTGTCTGATTCTTTGCGAACCCACAGACTGCAGCACGCCAGGCCTCCTTGTCCATCACCATCTCCCAGAGTTTACCCAAACTCATGTCCATTGAGTCGGTGATGCCATCCAACCATCTCATCCTCTGTTGTCCCTTTCTCCTCTTGCCTTCAATCTTTCCCAGTATCAAGGATTTTTCAAATGAGTAAGTTCTTTACATCAGGTGGCCAAACTATTGGAGTTTCAGCTTCAACATCAGTCCTTCTAATGAATACTCAGGACTGATCTCTTTAGGATGGACTGGTTGGATCACCTTGCAGGCTAAGGGACTCTCAAGAGTCTTCTCCAACACCACAGTTCAAAAGCATCAATTATTTGATGCTCAACTTTCTTTATAGTCCAATTCCCACATCCATACATGACTACTGGAAAAACTATAGCTTTGACTAGATGGACCTTTGTTAGCAAAGTCACGTCTCTGCATTTTAATATGTTGGCCATATCTTTTCTTCCAAGGAGCAGATATCTTTTAATTTCATGGCTGCAGTCACCATCTGCAGTGTTTTGGAGCACAAGAAAATAAAGTCTGACACTGTTTCCACTGTTTCCCCACCTATTTCCCATGAAGTGATGGGACCAGATGCCATGATCTTCATTTTCTGAATGTTGAGCTTTAAGCCAACTTTTTCACTCTCCTCTTTCACTTTCATCAAGAGGGTTTTTAGTTCTTCTTCACTTTCTGCCATAAGGGTGGTGTCATCTGCATATTTGAGGTTATTGATATTTCTCCCAGCAATCTTGATTCCAGCTTCTGCTTCATCCAGCCCAGCGTTTCTCATGATGTACTCTGCATATAAGTTAAATAAGCAGGATGACAGTATACACCCTGACGTACTCCTTTTCCTATTTGGAACCAGTCTGTTGTTCCATGTCCAGTTCTAACTGTTGCTTCTTGACCTGCATACAGATTTCTCAAGAGGCGGGTCAGGTGGTCTGGTATTCTCATCTCTTCAACTGTACAAGAACCAAGAACTTCCAGATGTACAAGCTGGATTTAGAAAAGGCAGAGGAACCGGAGATCAAATTGCCAACATCCATTGTATCATAGAAAAAGTGAGAGAATTCAAGAAAAACATATACTTCTACTTCATTGACTATGCTAAAGCCATGGACTGTGTGGATCACAACAGACTCTGTGGAAAATTTTTAAAGAGGGGAATACCAGACCACATTACCTGCCTCCTGAGAAACCTATCTGTAGATTAAGAAGCAACAGTTAGAACTGGACATGGAACAACAGACTGGTTCCAAATAGGGAAAGGAGTGTGTCAAGGCTGTATATTGTCACTCTGTTTATTTAACTTCTATGCAGAGTACATCATGCAAAATGCCAGGCTGGATGAAGCTCAAGTAGGAAGTTGGAATCAAGATTGTTGGGAGAAATATCAATAACTTCAGATATGCAGATGACACCACTCTAATGACAGAAAATGAAGAGGAACTAAAGAACCTCTTGATGAAGGTGAAAGAGGAGAGTAAAAGAGCTGGCTTAAAGCTCAACATTCAGAAAACTAAGATCATGGCATCTGGTCCCATTAGCCTCATGGCAAATAGTTGGGGAAACAATGGAAACAGTGACACGCTTTATTTTCCTGGGCTCCAAAGTCACTGTGGATGGTGACTAAAGCCATGAAATTAAAAGATGCTTACTCCTTGGAAGAAAATCTGTGACTAACCTAGACAGTGCGTTAAAAGCAGAGACGTTACTTTGCCGACAAATAGTTGGCAAAGCTATGGTTATTCCAGTAGACAGGTACCAATGTGAGAGTTGTATCATAAAGAAGGCTGAGTCTTGAAGAAATGATGCTCTTGAACTGTGGTGCTGAAGAAGACTCTTAAGAATCCCTTGGACTGCAAAGAGAGCCAACCAGTCAGTCCTAAAGGAAATCAGTCCTGATATTCATTGGAAGGACTGATAAATATTCAGCTGAAGCTGAAGCTCCAATACTTTGGTCACTTGATGAGAAGAGCTGACTCATTGGAAAAGACCCTGATGCTGGGAAAGATTGAGGGTGGGAGGAGAAGAGGGTGACAGAGGATGAAATGATTGGATGACATCATAGACTCAATGGACATGAGTTTGAGCAAACTGGGAGACACTGAAAGACAGGGAAGCCTGGCGTGCTGTGTAGTCCATGGGATTACCAAGAGCCAGACATGACTGAGGGACTGAACAACAACAATTTCCAGTATACAGCAAAGTGATTCAGTTTTATTATATATATATATATATATATATATATATATATATATATGGACTACCCTGGTGGCTCAGATGGTAAAGCATCTGTCTACAATGCGGGAGACCTGGGTTCGATCCCTCGGTCAGGAAGATTCCTTGGAGAAGGAAATGGCAACCCACTCCAGTACTCTTGCCTAGAAAATCCCATGGAGGAGGAGCCTGGTGCAGGCTACTGCCCCTGGGGTCGCAAAGAGTCGGACACGACTGAGCGACTTCACTTCACTTCACTTCATATATATGCTGGTGCTGGTTTAGACACTGTTGTGTCTGACTCTTAACAACCCCATGTACTATAGCCTGCCAGGCTCCTCTGTCTGTGGGATTCTCCAGGCAAGAATATTAAGTGGGATGCCATTTCCCTACTCCAGAGGATCTTTCCAACCGAGGACTAGAACCTGGGTCTCCTGCATTGCAAGCAGATTCTTTACTGACTTAGCTATGAAAGAAAGAAAGTGAATTCGCTCAGTCGTGTCCGACTCTTTGCGACTCCATGGAGAGTAGCCTGCACCAGGCTCCTCCATCCATGGGATTTTCTAGGCAAGAGTACCGGAGTGGGTTGCCATTTCCTTCTCCAGGGAATCTTCCTGACCCAGGGATCGAACCCAGGTCTCCCGCATTGTAGACAGACACTTTACCGTGGGAGACACAAGGGTTAGAAATTAGCTAAGAGTTATAGACTTAGCTATGAGGGAAGCCCAAATATATATATAAATAAACTGGATGTATGGTTCCCTGTGCTATGCAGTATGATCTTGTTTATTTCCTTTGTATATAGTAGTTTGTATCTGCTAACTGCAAACTCCTAATTTATCCTTCTCCTACCCCTTTTCCCTTTAGGTAACCATAAATTTGCTTTCTATGTCTTTGAGTCTGTCTTGTAAATAAGTTCAGTTGTATCATATTTTATGTTGCCCATATCATATGGCATTTGTCTTTCTAACTTACATCACTTAGTATGTCAGTCAGTAAACATTTTCAAATTGTCCTACAAGCTCAGAGAAAAATGCTAGAATAAAAGCAACAAAATCCATTGACATGTGGCTGAATATGTCCTTTAATTTAAAATGGAATTGACACCTATTTGACTATTCATTGAATGAGATACAAAGAAACAGAATTCATTATCACTGTCTGAGGAGGGTAGACAGAAACTGAAGATGCTTTTCATGATTTTTAATCAAACTTAAAAAAATTATTTTTAATTGGAGGATAGTTACTTTACAGTATTGACCTGGTTTCTGCCATACATCAACATGAATCAGCCATAGGATACATGTAAGTTGCTACAACCATAGGCTGTTTCAATCATAAAAAACAAGCGACTCCTTTAAAGACCACTGCACTTGCCTGCCAATTTTAGTTCTCTCAGTCATGTCTGACTCTTTGTGACTCCATGGACTGTAGTCTTTCAGGCTCTTTTGTCCACCGGGATTCTCTAGGCAAGAGTACTGGAATGGGTTTTCATGCCCTTTTCCGGGGATCGTCCCAACCCAGGGATGGAATTCAGGTCTCCCACATTGCAGGCCAATTCTTTACCATCTGAGCCACTAAGGTAGCCCAATTTTAGATCACTAGTTTTTAACTCACCTTTTCTGGTTTTCTTCAGCAATACAGAACCATAGACATAAGAATGTCCAGAAATTAGGCTGGGTTCAAAGCAAATACATAGCATGAGTTCTATATACTACACATCAGACCCAAGCTGAGATTGAATGATTTTCTACTGGCTTTCTACCAGCCATGGGCCCTGAGGCTTCTAAATAATATGAAATTATCTTATTAATCACTACACAGACCACATCCCATCTCCTACCCCCAAACTGGTACCTTCTCAAGCAGGGACTGTTTCAGCAAGGAAGGAGACCTAAACAGAGGGGTTTTTCCTGTTGTTTATTTATTTGATCTTTTTCTTATTAAATTTTGAAGAGATAGATATGTTCTAGAATAATTCAGTTGTAAAGAAAATAAATTCTTATTTTGTGGGATCAGCATGTAAATGATCAGGAAAAACTGAATTACAAGAGATTACTAGTTCTCAGTTCTCAGCAGACACTCTGTTTTGACTTCCAAAAGCTTGAAAAGTATAGGTGGATTTTATTCCTCTTATCATAAAACTGCAATAACAGAATCCATATAAAATATCCTAATCTCATATTTGGCTACACTATTCTGAGACAATTTGGAAAATGCTATAAATGAAGATGATAATGCCAAAGATTCTTATTTGAGGAGATGCTAATAAAATAGCTAATCAGTAGCTTCTCCTTTTATGGCATTTTATTGTTATAAGGAAAAATTGTCTTATGTTAAAATAATTCTCATTCAAATAAAGATACTTATTTCTTTTATTTTTTTATTATCATAGCCCAGCATCTAATATCACAGCATTCCTTATTTATCGATTTTTAACATCTTTAGACATTTTGGAGATATCTAAAATTTCATGCAAGCATTATGCCCATTACCACACAATTTTCATATAAACATGGAACAAGAAGAATTTTCAGTGAATAGAGAAATATAGTTAAGAAAAATTTTCCATTGCAGTAGCATAGTAGAAGAGCAGCAGTTCTGCAAGTTTTCTCATTGCCAACCCTCTTGAACTGTAAAAATGAGCGGTTCCATTGAACCATTGAAGATGGCTATGTGAACATTTGGAGAATTCTGTTATAGAATGAAATCCATTTATTCTGATCTGTCACCTTCCCGTGTCCTTGACTCACATGAATGATTTGTTCCTAAGGCCTTTCAGCACATCTTACCTGACAGGTTCAGAGGGTGTTCTAGTCAATCCCTAAGTTCAAGTTTTTCCTTTCCATCTTCTTGTAAATGTCTTGAGTCTCTTATTTTTATTTTTTCCTTCTGCCCTAGAACCTCAAGAAGTTGTATCTAACTCTGCTGTACCGTCTGGGGAGCCCAGGCACATGACTAGTCTTTGGCTAAAAGGTATGTTTGTTTTACTTTTAAATGTAGTTTATCTCATAGAAAAACTTGTTTCACCAAGGCAGCTCTCTGGAAGGACACTTCTTTGAGAAATATCAACCTTTGGTTCTTTTGAGGTTTAAGCAAAATAGTTATATCTTATTATAAAAGGAAGTAAAGGACTGTAATCTGTTATATATTTTCATGCATGAAAAGGCAAGTTTGTTGGAAGCATGATCTATGATTTTGAAACCTTAAAATTACA
The DNA here is from genome assembly GCA_917880005.1 of Nanger dama. Classification (NCBI taxonomy): domain Eukaryota; kingdom Metazoa; phylum Chordata; class Mammalia; order Artiodactyla; family Bovidae; genus Nanger; species Nanger dama. The sequence goes on from CAKJTW010000040.1 coordinate 6,171,790, forward strand.
AATGAAATCATTATGTCACTTACCTTAAACAAAGATTGTGGTATCCAGTTTGTGGTATCCAGTTTGTGATATCCAGAGAACTAATTTGCAGATGGCTAAGGAAGCAATAGGTACTCACAGTGAAAAGGGTTTATAGAATAATCCAAACAAATCTTTTTTTCCTTTACTAGCTGGCACAAGGTCATTCCCAGAGACCTAACAACACCTAGAGCACTGTCAGAACAAACATTCTGTGGGAAATCTGGACTTTGGAAATGATTACTTCAATCAGCAGTAATCCTGAAACTTTTTTTTCCTTGTTAAGTTTTTTAAAATTTATTTTTATATGGAGGAAAATTACTCTACAAAGTAGTGTTGACTTCTGTCATACATAAGTACACACACATATGTCCCTACCCTCTTGAACCTCCCTCTCTCCCTCTAACTCATCCTACCCTTCTAGGTTGTCACAGAGCACTGGGTTGAGCTCCCTGTATTATACAGCAGTTTGCCACAAACTATCTCTAGCTCTCTATTTTGCATATGGTAGTATATGGAATATCACACACCCATAAAAAGGAATGAATTTCAGTTACTTCTGTTGAGGTGGATTAACCAGAGTGAAGTAAGTCAGAAAGAGAAAAACAAATATCATATATTAACACAAATATATGAAATCTAGAAAAATAGTACTGATGAACCTATTTAGAGAACAAACTTGTGGACACAGTGGGGGAAAAACAGGGTGGATGAATTGAGAGAGTAGCATTGAAACAACTTTGCAAAAACCCTGTATCTCTTAAGAGTGAGATATTACACAGGGTCCTGCTTTTCAATGATTTTCCCATTCAAGGACTATTGTAATGGGTACTGCTACTGAAGATAAAAGAAGTCTCTGACTCCATTTAAAAAAACTGTCAGAATAAATTGCTTAAAATTGCCTTCTTCTTTTGCAATGTGTTCATTTAATTTAAAAATATATAGATTTTTTCTGATTATGTAATATTTATTGAGAAAGATTTAGAAAATTTGAAAAGCAAGAAGAGGAAAAGCAAAATCAGTTTTCATAAACAGATAAAACTATTCATAGTTGGAGTACATACTCCATACACAATGCACTTCAGTCACATAAAGTTCAGTCAGACACATATATATGTCTCTCCACATACACATATGCAAAAAAAGCATATATATATAATTTTGTGACAGTACACATTTTAAAAAGATTTAAATGGCATAGAATTTATCATATTCCATGATTTACAGACCCATATCACCACTGGTCTGTGCAAGATCTTTTATTTAATTTCACTATCTTCCTCCATGATTTTGTTTCATTTCTTTTCCCAGATTAGTTATATATTAGTATATTTCATGTTTGTCCTTACATATGGTTATTTAGATATACGTGTTTATACCCTGAAAACACAAAGTCTCATTTTCTATGAGCACTTTTGTGATTTACACAAATAGTATTTTGCTAAAAGTTTTATTTGATTTCTTACTTTCTTCATTCAACTTTATGCTTCTCAGCCTTCTACAGTGTATGTCTCCTGGAACACAGACATTCACTGTATGGACTACATTTTATTTTCCCACTCTCTCAGCACTTCCATTGCCTTCATCTCCCTGCAGTTATAATCACAATGTACTCTTTCCTTGTGAACTTTTGAGAAAAATTCCAAGAGACTTCCAGGTTGCCCTTCAGAAAAACTATGCGTGCTTAAACTCTTACTAGCAGCCTAGGAAGACTTCTCACTAGCACTTTTTGTTTGTTAGGTGTTGTTTAAGTAGCATGTCAGAGATCAATAGTGAACTTCAGCATTCCATTCTCACCCAACATTCTGGCTTTCTGACAGATGTGCCCCATACATTCTAGATATTAATGCCTGTTATCACCATTTTTATTCTCTATCGCACCAGAGATCTTATCTAGTGCAATCAGGAAAGGAAAAAAAAGTATCACATTGAAAAGAAAGTAAAGTAAATTGAATTATAGATAGAATGATAGTGTACATAGAAAATCCAAAAGGAGTTACAGATACAGATTAGAATTAATAAATGAATTTAATAAGGTTACTGGATACAAATTTATTATCAAAAAGTATTTCTATATCCCAGCAAACCCAAGAGAAAACTTACTGTTGATTCTGGCAATCACCAGCTAGGTGATTTTTAACAAATCACTTTACTTCATTGAAGCTGTTTCCTCATTTGTAAAATAAATGTTTCTCTAATTTAAAAAAAACCCAGTATAAAATGTCTTTTAAAAATACTAATTATATCCTCATTATGGAAAGAAGCTAAAACAAATATTCTTCAGAAAAGTTAAATTTTCACCAAGTGGTGGGAGTGATTACCTCAGTAGTATAAAGATTCATAGGAGCACAGCAGAGAGCCAGTACTCCAAGATATCGTGCTTTAACATGCATTCTAGTAACTTACCCGAGACCAAAGCAAGTCAGACCCAGAATACAAGTCTGTCATCTTTCTTCTGTATTGTACTGAGACTTTAAAGACTGAAAATTTAAGCTAAGAAGGAAGGAAAATTGGTGCACTGCATGCCAGTGTTGAGGACACTTGGGGCTGGTGTAGCAATTTCAAACATTTTATGCCTGGGTAAGAAAATATATCCTTTGTATGTGAGTACTTTTTCTAGTTGGTTCATTGAGGGCTTAAAATTAAATGCATTTTCCCTAAGGTATTGTGCTTGGACTTAAGGGGAAAATGCTAAAAGTCAGACCCTGGAGAGATAGGAGTTCAGACTCAATAGAATGAGGCTAGATAGATCTATTAATTAATGTGTTCTATAAGAAAGACAGAGAAGTAAAATTATTGTGTGTCATGGTACAGGCTGAAAGAACTGAAGGCTGTGTAGAGGAATTCTTGAGAGAAGTGCAAATGTCTGTGATGCAAGAGTGACCTGGCATCAAAGGAGAATTTAGCATCTTTTCAATGATGTATTTGGATTCTCCATCTTGTGTTCTCATGGATGGTTAAATGACATATCCCACTCAGGGTCCTTTTCTAGAGCGGGAGTTAGGAAACTAAAGCCAGTGAGACAATTCTAGCCTGATGTCTCTTTTTGTAAATAAGGTTTTATTGGAATAAAGTCACACAATTAGTCATTGTCTAAGGCTGCTTTTGTACTACAACAGTAGGGTTGAGTAGTCCCAACAGACACTATATAGCATGCAAAGCCAAAAATATTTATTATCTGGCCCACTACAGAAAAAAGTTTTCTGAATCCTACACCAAAGGGAAAGTTTTCTTGTCTGATCAGTACAACCACTATGTCCGGTTGGCTGTGAGAAGTAGTAGTAGTGTTTCTTGCATCTAATAAATGTGTGTTGTTTCAGAGCTAGGAGCTGAATGCTTGTGAACAGTTATGTTCAGGACTACCTCTGGGTGAGAATATGAATGCTCTCTAAGTGATATTTGGATGCATGCCGCTGAGAAACAAAGCATAGTATGAAGTTCATCAGAGCTCTCTAAGCAATTGCAGACTTTATAAAGTGTTGGCTGGTGACATGAAATACCTTTTCGCACAAAATGCTCCATATTTTCATAATGTAGAAATTTGCTAGTGAGCTTAAATTTGACTGACCAGTAAAAAGGCTTTAATTGTAGAGAAACAGAAGGGTGTGGGAGGAACTTAGAGCCAGGACGTGGAAACTTAAGAGGGAGCAATTATCGTTTTTCCAGAAGGAGAATGTGTATTGTTAAAAATCTTTATTCCTCTCCTAATGATGATAGATTCACAACCAAATGGTATTTTCTGCCAAGAAAATAACCCCACACATAAGATAATGAACAGTGGGAGCTGCTGACTCTCTGAAGGCTTTTTCATATGTTAAATATTCGCATGCCAACTTACCATTATAGCAAAAATACTGTAGTTTCTCATTAGCGCCAAGACTAATGACCCCATCTATTTCCCAAGCCCTTTAGAGTGTACTTTGTCAGTCAATGTGTGAGTTGATAAAGTGAAATGCAAATTAAATTATTTCACATGGAGAATCATAGATAAAAAGTCTCAAGTGGAGAAAATAGAAGTTTGCTTTGGACCGCAGACTACTATGATCTTTTTCTCTTTCCCTTTGCTACTAAAATTATTAGAATAGTGTAAATTCACTACATTCACTTTTCAATTCTCTATTGGCTCCTGGATGTGGTCAGTCAGTTCAGTCACTTAGTCATGTCAAACTCTTGGGATCCCATGGACTGCAGCATGCCAGGCCTCCCTGTCCATCATCACAAATTCCTAGAGCTTGCTCAAACTCATGTCCATCGAGTTGGCGATGCCATTCAACCATTTCATTCCGTGTCCAGGTACAAGATGTATGGTAACTCTCATTCCATGTCCAGGTACAAAATGTATTGTACCTGAACATGGTACAATACATATTTTTCTCAGGAAATTCTCTCTTTTTTTCTTTTTTATGATTCTCTTCCTGGTATTCTATCTTCAATCTCTTTTCTTTTGTAAGGTATTTTATCAACAGCCTTAGATACACAGATGATACTACTCTAATGCCAGAAAGTGATGAGTAACTAAAGAGCCTCTTGCTGAGGGTGAAAGAGGAGAGTGGAAAAGCTGCTTTAAAACTCAACATTTCAAAAACTAAGATCATGGCAACCGGTCCCATCACTTCATGGCAAACAGAAGGGGAAAAAATGGAAGCAGTGACAGATTTCTCTTCTTGAGCTCCAAAATCACCAAGGATGGTGACTGTAGCAATGAAATTAAAAGACACTTGCATCTTGGAAGGAAAGCTATGAAACACTTAGACAGTATATTAAAAGTCAAAGCTATGGTCTTTTCAGTAGTCATGAACAGATGTGAGAATTGGACGATAAAGAAGGCTGAATGCTGAAGAGCTGATGCTTTTGAATTGTGGTGTTGGAGAAGACTCTTGAGAGTTCTTTGAAGAGCAAGATCAAACCAGTCAATTCTAATGGAAATCAATCCTGAGTACTCGTTGGAAGGACTGATGCTGAAGTTGAAGCTCCAATACTCTGGCCACCTGATGCAAACAGCTAACTTGTTAGAAAAGACCTTGATGCTGGGAAAGATTGAAGGCAAAAGAAGAGAGCAGCAGAGGATGAGACGGTTGGATGGCATCATCAATTCAGTGGACATGAACTTGGGCAAACTCTGGGAGATGGTTAGGGACAGGGAAGCCTAGCGTGCTTCAGTCCATGGGGTTGCATGAATCATACACAACTTAGCTACTGGACAACAACAATAACAATTATCTCCTTACATGACATTATCTATTCCCTTTGTATTGATTGCTTTTTTGCCCACTAATCAGTATTCTAACATTCATGAATAGTATCCAAAGAGAACATCCTATTACAACGATGACATCCTCTGTCCCCATTTCCTTTATTCTCAGTTCCGTTCAGTCACTCAGTCGTGTCCGTCTCTTTGAGACACTGTGAACTGCAGCACGCCAAGCCTCCCTGTCCATCACCAACTCCTGGAACCTACCCAAACTCATGTCCATTGAGTAAGTGATGCCATCCCACCATCTCATCCTCTGTTGTTCCCTTTCCCTCCTTCCCTCAGTTCCCTCCCAGGATCAGGGTCTTTTCAAATGAGTCAGCTCTTTGCATCAAGTGGCCAAAGTATTGGAGTTTCAGCTTCAACATCAGTCCTTCCAATGAACACACAGGACTGATCTCCCTGAGGATGGACTGGTTGGATTTCCTTGTAGTCCAAGGTACCCTTAAGGGTCTTCTCCAACACGATGTTCAAAAGCATCAATTCTTCGGTGCTCAGCATTCTTTATAGTCCAACTCTCACATCCATACATGACTACTGGAAAAACCATAGCCTTGACTAGATGGACCTTTGTTAGCAAAGTAATGCCTCTGCATTTTAATATGCTGTCTGGCATTTAATATGCTGTCTAGGTTGGTCATAACTTTCCTTCCAAGGAATAAGCATATTTTAATTTCATGGCTGCAATCACCATCTGCAGTGATTTCGGAGCCCAAAACATAAAGTCAGCCACTGTTTCCACTGTTTCCCCATCTATTTCCCATGAAGTGATGGGACCAAATGCCATGATCTTAGTTTCCTGAATGTTGAGCTTTAAGCCAACTTTTTCACTCTCCTCTCTCACTTTCATCAAAAGGCTGTTTAGTTCCTCTTCACTTTCTGCCATAAGGGTGATGTCATCTGCATATCTGAGGTTACTGATATTTCTCCCAGCAATCTTGATTCCAGCTTGTGCTTCATCCAGCCCAGCGTTTCTCATGATGTACTCTGCATATAAGTTTAATAAGAATATACAGCCTTGATGTACTCCTTTTCCTATTTGGAACCAGTCTGTTCTTCCATGTCCAGTTCTAACTGTTGCTTCCTGACCTGCATACTCGTTTCTCAAGAGGCAGGTCAGGTGGTCTGGTATTCCCATCTCTTTCAGAATTTTCCACAGTTTCTTGTGATCCACACAGTCAAAGGCTTTGGCATAGTCAATAAAGCAGAAATAGATGTTTTTCTGGAACTCTCTTGCTTTTTCGATGATCCAGCAGATGTTGACAATTAGATCTCTGGTTCTTCTGCCTTTTCTAAAACTAGGTTGAACATCTGGAAGTTCACGGTTCACGTATTGCTGAAGCCTGGCTTGGAGAATTTTGAGTATTACTTTACTAGCGTGTGAGATGAGTGCAATTGTGCAGTAGTTTGGGCATTCTTTGACATTGTCTTTCTTTGGGATTGGAAGGAAAACTGACCTTTTCCAGTCCTGTGACCACTGCTGAGTTTTCCAAATTTGCTGGCATATTGAGTATAGCACTTTCACAGCAGCATCTTCTAGGATTTGAAATAGCTCAGCTGGAATTCCATTACCTCTGCTAGCTTTGTTTGTAGTGATGCTTCCTAAGGCCCACTTGACTTCACATTCCAGGATGTCTGGCTCTAGGTGAATGGTCACACCATCATGATTACTGGGTTGTGAAGCTGGGTTCTAACTCCTTTAACTCTCTCTTGTCTATTTACTTTGCATCTTTTCCACCTCTTCACCTAGTCTACAGTTACAGCTCCCCCTCCAGCCATGATGAACTCACACCTTGAAGATCTTATCAGTGGCTTAATTTGTCTCTAGCCTTTGGACTCTTCCTGTAATTCCTTTTGAACTACTTTGCTAGAGTAGTTCAGAAGCTCAGCTCAGTTCTATAGCTCACCTCCCAGTGGCACAAACTATGCAAAATCTCAGTGTTGCTCTTTTTCTAAAGACTGCTGGATTAGGAATAGAGTCCCAACACCTAATTTTTTTTAAGCCCAGAGCAATTTGACCCTACATTAGCTCTTTAGATGTTTTTCTCTTCTTCCATTTGTATATACCATCATCCAGCTAGACTGGAAAATTTGCTGTTCCTCGAAATGAGATATAATTTCTTCTGCCATTGTATTTCTTTCTTGGAACTCTCCCCCTCAATTCCAAATTCTGAATTATTAGTGTATTGTGCATCTGTTCTTCTGAGGCCAATCCAAATTTATTTCCTTCTTAAACTTTGTAGAAAATAACAAATCAGCTAAATATTTGCTAAAAATGGCTTACTTTTTGTCCTAGGGTTGTATGGAAAGAGAAAGCTAGAAATTGGATAGCTTCCTTCAGGTAGCACCATGTAGGATTAACCTGTAAGACAGAAGGAAAGAGGCCGAAGAAAAAAGGCCATTCAAAGTTCAAGTGTGACTGTTAAAAGAGGTGAGTGGCATCCAGTCCCATCACTTCATGGGAAATAGATGGGGAAACAGTGGAAACAGTGTCAGACTTTGTTTTTTTGGGCTCCAAAATCACTGCAGATGGTGAATGCAGCCATGAAATTAAAAGATGCTTGCTCCCTGGAAGACAAGTTGTGACCAATCTAGATAGTATTTTCAAAAGCAGAGACATTACTTTGCCGACTAAGGTCCGCCTAGTCAAGGCTATGGTTTTTCCTGTGGTCATGTATGGATGTGAGAGTTGGACTGTGAAGAAGGCTGAGTGCTGAAGAATTGATGCTTTTGAACTGTGTTGTTGGAGAAGACTCTTGAGAGTCCCTTGGACTGCAAGGAGATCCAACCAGTCCATTCTGAAGGAGATCAGCCCTGGGATTTCTTTGGAAGGAATGATGCTAAAGCTGAAACTCCAGTACTTTGGCCACCTCATACGAAGAGTTGACTCATTGGAAAAGACTCTGATGCTGGGAGGGACTGGGGGCAGGAGGAGAAGGGGATGACAGAGGATGAGATGGCTGGTTGGCATCACTGACTCAATGGACGTGAGTCTGAGTGAACTCCGGAAGATGGTGATGAACTGGGATGCCTGGCGTGCTGCGATTCATGGGGTCACAAAGAGTCGGACACGACTGAGCGACTGAACTGAACTGAACTGAACTGGGCTGTATTGAACACTGTTTATCTTCAGGGCTATGAGTAGCTAATGAGTGAAGCAATCAAAGCAACAGAGATGTGAGGTCCTTGAGACAGTTCTGATGATGTGCTTTGAGGGAACATTTTTATTCTGATACTAAGGCTGTGGAAAAATACTGAAAAGTTAATAACAATCACTGATGGGATCCTCTGGGCTTAGGGCAATAGATGAAGCATGGAACAAAGAATAAGTCCAAGTAGGAGATCAGTGAGGTCTTGGCTAGGTTTGAGGCTTCAAGGCAAAGGAAGAAATGTTTTGTTGGGGCAAATCAACATCTCCAGTTTTTAACAACAGGCTAAGAGTAAAAGTCAATGAGAAATAGAGTACATCCTCTCTTCACAGTTTGCATCACACAAATAAATACCCATTTTCTTCAAGATCTTTGAGGGAGGAATTGTTTTAGTTAAGTATTTGAAAGTCTAACAGGACATAAACAGGATATATATAGCATCGTTACCAGAGCAGTGCAACACAGCAAAAGTAGAGAGGAAAAGAAAGAAATGGAATGAACTGAAGTGTTTAGAGAGGTGTTATGTAGCTGTCTGAGTCCATCAATTACCAGCATTGTGGTGTGACTAGCTTTGTAGTTCTTATGATTGTAAAATACCCTTTAACAGTAACCATCAATAAACTTTGAAAAAATACAAATTTATTATTTACGGAAGCTGGAAATTTTACAGCATACCTGGAACCACACAGTGAAGTCTTGAGTAGAGAGAGAGTGCAAGAGTGAGTGAACAAGCACCAGGGGTTCTTCTTTTATTGGGGTCAAGAGTGGAGGCCTAAGGTTCCCCAGGCTCACTCTTTATTGGTGGATTTAAAACCTAAGAGCGGGAATTTAAAGCTTGAGAAGAGAAAAATAGTGGCCCCAAACAGAGGAGCCTCAGTGAAGTGGCCTCTTTATCTAGTCATGTGACTGCATTGTGTTTATTCGAGATAGCTGTGTTTGAAGTGAACGACTCTTTGCAGGGAATGCCTTGGCAATCAAAGCTTAAGTCAAGCACCTGGATTACAAAAAGAAAAGGAACACCCTCCTTCCCCCGCAACTGTCAAGGGTTGCACTACTGGAAGTCACTTTTAAAAATAACTAAACTCTGGTGCGTATTTGTATTTTTTTAATAAATGATGACAAAGGACAGTCTTTCAGTGACAAAATATTCAACTTCTGTTGGCATGGCATAGTATGTGATGTGATGCAAAGACAAAGAAGTTTCTTGATTTCATGATTTTTTTGTAAACACTTATGAAAGTGAGACTGATCACTTAAGTGTGTTTATTCTTTCTATGACCCAATAAAAAGCCATCGTTTCTTACCAATATATTAAAATGCGATTTTTAAGAGTGCTGATAATGAATTCAAACTACTTCCAAACTTATCCTCAATTTGGAAATATTTTTAAAAAACTGTTTCCTGGTTCATTTTGAAAATATTCCTGGAGTGCCACCTATATATTAGTGAATGAATTCAACCCTGAATATAACTGTGGCTAAAATAGATACTGCTCTCATGAGCTTACTTATACTATATTAGGCAAAACGTATTAAAAAATAAGCACGCACATAAAGTGTATAACTTTTGAAATAATAACTTTAAAACTATTTATTAAATATGAAGAGTGCTATAAAAATGCTAGTTTGCCAGGAGAAAGTATACAGGATATGGAATTTAGATTTGGAGGGCAGTAAAGGATGAAGGATGAACACTTGAGCTAAGCTGTGTTAGGTGAATGTGTGTGTGTGTGCTAAGTCTCTTCAGTAGTGTCCAGCTCTTTGCGACCCCATGGATTGTAAACTGCCAGGCTCTTCTGTCCATGCAGTTTTCCAGGCAAGAACACTGGAGTGGGTTGCCATTTCTTCCCCCAAGGGATCTTCACGACCCAGGGATCAAACCTACCTCACCTGTATCTCCTGCATTGAAGGTGGATTCTTTCCTGCTTGAGCTATCCGGGAAGCATTTCTTAATACTAGCACCCACGTAACTGCCTTTATCTTAATCCCAGGCATTTACACTATAGTCCTAATGTAACCTACGTAACACACTGTTATAATTGTTGCTTTAAATTATACATTTATGATAGGAATGACATTGTCCTCAAGAGGATGAAAATGGTTGTTGGTGAAGATGGTGAAAAATTATTGGCTATTACAATAGTCTGTAAAAATTCACCCAACAGAACCTTATTCCTTAGGATTTAATGTCACTTGCTGGGTTTCTTGGGTAGCACACGAGCGGTAATGACACTGGATTCAAGGAAGATACACAAAATATAAGATGAGTGTTAAGAAACTGTGGTGAGTAAATGACTTCTTTTTTCAATTAGGTGATTTATCTCAAGGCATATTTGCAAGAAATTGTCCTCGTGTATTTTGGCTGCCATTGGATCATTGATTGATCCTCAGTGTCTCTGTGTATGACTTGGGCTTGGGAATTAAATAAAAATATTTTCAGTTTATTTTATTGAATTCAATGAAAGTTATTTAACATGTCAAGAACTAAAAAGACAAAAAAAAACTCCCCAATATTCAAATAAATATCTAGCAGTTCTTTATTGTCTCATGTCAAGTAAAAATTAAAAGTTGATTTCACTAAAAATAATTTTTAAGAAATTTAATATTTAAGTTCAGTTTAGTTCAGTTCAGTCACTCAGTCGTGTCCAGCTCTTTGTGACCCCATGAACTGCAGCACGCCAGGCCTCCCTGTTCATCACCAACTCCTGGAGTCCACTCAAACCCATGTCCATTGAGTTGGTGATGCCATCCAGCCATCTCATCCTCTGTCATTTCCTTCTCCTCCTGCCCTCAGTCTTTCCCAACATCAGGGTCTTTTCGAATGAGTCAGCTCTTCACATCAGATGTCCAAAGTACTGGAGTTTCAGCTTTAGCATCAGTCCTTCCAATAAACACCCAAGACTGATCTCCTTAAAGGACGGACTGGTTGGATTTCCTTGCAGTCCAAGGAACTCTCAAGAGTCTTCTCCAACACCACAGTTCAAAACCATCAGTTCTTTGGTGCTCAGCTTTCTTCACAGTCAAACTCTCACATCCATACATGACCACAGGAAAAACCATAGCCTTGACTAGATGTACATTTGTCACAAATGTTATATTACTTTTTTCAAAAATGTATTGCTTTGAGAGGTCTTATTCCTGTGTATTATATACCTTGCTAATTTGCTATTATTTTTTTTACAACTTTCAGAACTAAATAAATTACATTAAAATTTATTTAGCAATAATTATGCAGTTATGGGTTTCCCAGGTGGTACTAGTGGTAAACAACCTGTCTGCCAATCTAGGGAGATGCATGTTCAGTTCAGTTCAGTCACTGAGTCGTGTCCAACTCTTTGTGATCCCATGGACTGTGATCACCAACTCCTGGAGCCTGCTCAAACTCATGTTCATCGAGTTGGAGAGACCCAGGATTGATCCCTGGGTTGGGAAGATCCCCTGGAGGAGAGCATTGCAACCCACTCCAGTATTCTTGCCTGAAGAATCCTATGGACAGAGGAACCTGCAGAGCTACAGTTCATATGGTTGCAAAGAGTCGGACATGAGGGCAGCAACTCAGCAAGCATGCAGTTATGCAGTTATAAAGTTAGGTTACGTGATGTCGCTTTTAAATTTTTTAATGTAACTTTTAAGTTAAAAATTTAGTCATTCTAAACACTATACTAAAAAAAGAATAAGCTTTAGATTGTTGTTTTTGTCCATAAAGCAGATATATGTACAACATATAAACAGGTGTACCATATATGCCAAGTAGTAAAATTTTATTGCAGGAGTTGAGGGAATGACTAGGCAAAAGGTGTCTAAATAGACTTCAAAGGGGCAATAAGGAAAGCAAAGTTTGGAAAACTGATTTAAGCTATTGTATATATTTTAAAGAAATTAAGAGGGGGAAAAACACTATTTTTGTGTATCTCCAATGTTCTCCATCTCACTTGTTAAGATCTGTTTTTCTAAACCTAAAATTATGTATCTTAAGTGAGGTGAGTTGGTGCTTCCTAGTCCTTTTCTTCCACAGGATTCTGCAGAAAATGGACTGTCTTCTCTTTAGAATTCTTCTCTGTGTGACTGTTAGCATATAGCTTCCTCTGTTCTAAGTCAGGTACTATACTTCCATCTGTGTTTTGTTTTCTAAAAGATTTGTTTGTCTTCTGAGCTCTCCTCTATTCTCCCATTCTTTTGAATTTGCAACATTTTATTTCTTTCCTGTTATAAAGAGAAGTTGATGAAGTAAGTCCATATGGCCAATTGCTATGTTCAGTAGAATTTCACATAGCCTTTCAAGTGAGAATACATTTAATCTCTTAATCATATTCATTTAATCAGATACTTTCCCTACTCTTCTCATGCTAAGAAATTTTAACGTGTGTAAATCTTTTTGAATTTCTATCACAAATTAAGCTTTTCAATCTGTTTTGAATACAGATATAATGAATATAATTTATGAAAATGTAAAGGGGAAGATTTGCATTCAGCCTGAAGCTGAACTCACCTCAGGTACTATTGTAATAAATAAAGGCATTGCATTTTATAGTTTCATCTATAGTTGACATTTATGAATTAACAGTTATTGTTACCCCATTGGGTACTGGGAGATACATGTTAGGTGAGGCAGGAAAACAAAGAGAGTAACAGAAAATAAGTTATAAAACTGTGATGATTTTATTGTTTTAGAGTGACTAGATGGTTGAATGAAACTACTTGATTAAACGTGCTTTTTCTGCTCTTCTCTCCAGTGGTACTAAAGGGGATCCACAGAGAATACAGCTACACAACAAACTGGGTGGATGAGCAATCCCAAGTGCCAGCTTACCACGTGAAGCTTTTAAGATGCAAGGGTATGATAAAAAGATGAAAGCATAGTCCCATTTCCCTTCAGGAAAAGAGATCTCAAAATACGTTTTCTTGGCACCATGGAATATGCCTAACTGACCATTTGCATGATTGCATTGACTCAGTCTTGCTAACAGGTAAAGTGAAGTGCAGTGCTCAGCTGCCTCAGTCATGTCCAACTCTTTGCAACCCTATGGACTGTAGCCTGCCAGGATCCTTGTCCATGGTGTTCTCCAGGCAAAATTACTGGAGTGGGTTGCTGTACCCTCTGATGGGATTTCTTCCCAACTCAGCAATTGAACCTGTGTCTCCTGCATTGCAGTCAGAATCTTATCCGCTGAGCCACTATGGAAGCCCAAAGTGAAGTAGTCTATTTGAATGAAAACAATGTTCCCCGAAGCTTCAATGCATAGAGGACAACAAAGAAGACAACAATGTTCCATGGTAGGAACTTCACAGTTTATTTAACCAGTCTACTTACTTGAAAAAAAAATTATTGAAGTGTGATTGATACAAAAAGTTGTATGTATTTAATGTATACAACCTGAAGAGTTTGGAGATAAATATACACTATTACAACAATCTATATCAATAACCTCAGATATGCAGATGACATCACCCTTATGGCAGAAAGTGAAGAGGAACTAAAAAGCCTCTCGATGAAAGTGAAAGAGGAGAGTGAAAAGGTTGGCTTAAAACTCAACATTCAGAAAACTAAGATCATGGCATCTGGTCCCATAACTTATGGCAAATAGATGGAGAAATAGTGTCAAACTTTATATTTTGGGGCTCCAAAATCACTGTAGATGGTGACTGCAGCCATGAAATTAAAAGACACTTGCTCCTTGGAAGAAAAGTTATGACCAACCTAGATAGCATATTCAAAAGCAGAGACATTACTTTGCCAACAAATGTCCATCTAATCAAGGCTATGGTTTTTCCAGTAGTCATGTATAGATGTGAGAGTTGGACTGTGAAAAAGCTGAGCGCTGAAGAATTGATGCTTTTGGACTGTGATGTTGGAGAAAACTCTTGAGAGTCCCTTGGACTGCAAGGAGATCCAACCAGTCCATTCTAAAGAAGATCAGCCCTGTGTGTTCTTTGGAAGGAATGATGCTAAAGCTGAAACTCCAGTACTTTGGCCACCTCATGTGAAGAGTTGACTCATTGGAAAAGACTCTGATGCTGGGAGGGATTGGAGGCAGGAGGAAAAGGGGACGACAGAGGATGAGATGGCTGCATGGCATCACCAACTCAATGGACGTGAGTTTGAGTGAACTCCGGGAGTTGGTGATGGACAGGGAGGCCTGGTGTGCTGCTATTCATGGGGTCACAAAGAGTCGAACACGACTGAGCGACTGAACTGAAATGAACTGACTGATGCCATAAACATATCCATCATTTCCAAAAGGCTTCTTTCCATCCTCTTTATAAGAATACTTAACATAAGATCTACCCTCTTAACAAAAATTTTAAGTATACTATACAGTATTGTTAACTATAAGCACTATGGTGTTGAGTAGATCTCTAGAATTTATTCATCTTGCATAACTGCAAGTTTGTACCCTTTGACTAAGAGCTCCCATTACCCACTCCCCATAGTCCCTGGCAGCCACCCTTCTCTCTGCTTCTAGGAGTTGTATCCAGTGTGCTGTTGATCCAAGTACATTTATAAAATTTAGAAAAGCTAGTACTATCTAATTTTGTTATATTATGACATGAACAGTTTACATTTTTCATATTTCAATACTGTTACTTGCTTCAATACTATCCTTTATAGCTTTTTTTCTCTCCAGTATACAATCCAGCCCCAAATCTTGTTTTATTTAGTTTCATTGCCTCTTTTAATATAACAAGAGATGCCTAAATTTTTATGGTCATTTGTGGCATTAATTAATTTGAGGAATAAAACCCAGCTAATTTTAGAATATTTTTCACTTTGGGTTTGTCCAAAAGTACCAAATCTGAAGATAGATAGCATCAAATGATTTCTGAATCTCAAATTACCATTGCAATTGAGACTAAGTGCATTTTGGAAATGTTTGAATTTGCTAATATATATTTGGAAAACTCAGCAGTGGCCACAGGACTGGAAAAGGCCAGTTTTCATTCCAATCCCAAAGAAAGGCAATACCAAAGAATGCTCAAACTACTGCACAATTGCACTCATCTCACATGCTAGCAAAGTAATGCTCAAAATTCTCCAAGCCAGGCTTCAGCAGTACGTGAACCGTGAACTTCCTGATGTTCAAGCTGGTTTTAGAAAAGGTAGAGGAACAAGAGATCAAATTGCCAACATCCGCTGGATCATGGAAAAAGCAAGAGAGTTCCAGAAAAACATCTATTTCTTCTTTATTGACTATGCCAAAGCCTTTGACTGTGTGAATCACAATCAACTGTGGAAAATTCTGAAAGAGTTGGGAATACCAGACCACCTAACCTGCCTCTTGAGAAATCTCTATGCAGGTCAGGAAGCAACAGTTAGAACTGGACATGGAAGAACAGACTGGTTCCAAATAGGAAAGGAGTACGTCAAGGCTGTATATTGTCACCCTGCTTATTTAACTTCTATGCAGAGTACATCATGAGAAATGCTGGACTGGAAGAAGCACAAGCTGGAATCAAGATTGCTAGGAGAAATATCAATAACCTCAGATATGCAGATGACATCACCCTTTATGGCAGAAAGTGAAGAGGAACTAAAAAGCCTCTTGATGAAAGTAAAAGAGGAGAGTGAACAAGTTGGCTTAAAGCTCAACATTCAGAAAACGAAGATTATGACATCCGGTCCCATCACTCCATGGCAAATAGATGGGGAAACAGTGTCAGACTTTATTTTTTTGGCTCCAAAATCACTGTAGATGGTGACTGCAGCCATGAAATTAATAGACGCCTACTGCTTGGAAGAAAAGTTATGACCAACTTAGAAAGCATATTCAAAAGCAGAGACATTACTTTGCTGACTAAGGTCCATCTGGTCAAGGCTATGGTTTTTCCAGTGGTCATGTATGGATGTGAGAGTTGGACTGTGAAGAAGGCTGAGCACTGAAGAACTGATGCTTTTGAACTGTGGTGATGGAGATCAGCTCTGGGATTTCTTTGGAAGGAATGATGCTGAGGCTGAAACTCCAGTACTTTGGCCACCTCATGCAAAGAGTTGACTCATTGGAAAAGACTCTGATGCTGGGAGGGATTGGGGGCAGGAGGAGAAGGGGATGACAGAGGATGAGATGGCTTGGTGGCATCACTGACTTGATGGACGTGAGTCTGAGTGAACTCCAGGAGTTGATGATGAACAGGGAGGCCTGGTGTCCTGCGATTCATGGGGTTGCAAAGAGTCGGACATGACTGAGTGACTGAACTGAACTGATATTTAAGATTAATGTCTTAAATATTAATTTAAGATTAATAAATTTTATTTATTGAATAATTTATTAATATAATTAATAAGATATTGATTGAATTACTTTGCTTATATATATTTAAGATTTATGTCTGTATGTTCATGAGAAATACTGGAATATAATTTTCCCTTCTTCTAATGTATTGGTCAAATGTCAGTAATAAGATTATATTGGCCATGATAAATAAACTTTTTTTGTAAATAATGTGACAGAGTTTAAGATTAATGTTATTTAAAAATATTGGCAAGTAAGTCCAATACAGACCTAACTTTTGGAGAGGTAAATAATTTAATAAAATACAATATCTATTTAATCAAAGTAGAGTATACAAATTATCTATTTCTTTTCTTGTGTTTTGATATTTTTGCTTTCAAGAATTTGTCCATTTCTCTTTTTCTTTCTATTTTTGGCATAAAGTTGTTCACAATATGCCTGTATGATAATTTTAGAGTCTGCAGGCTCTCTAATAATGTCTTTTATTATTCCTAATGTTAGCATTTTGGTTAATAATTATTTTCATTCAGTACTGATTAAGTTTTCTCAATTGTATTAGTCTTTTCAAAGCTCCAATTTTTGGTCTTATTAATTTTCTCTTTAGCATTCTTGTTTTCTGTTTTATCACCTTCTGCACTTTATCATTTTCTTTTCATTTCACTTGGGTTTAATTTTTTTTAAGTTTTAATAAACTTGTATTATTTGTTTTCAGTTTTTTCATCCTAAATTCATACATTTATGGTTTTAAATTTACCTTTGCACATTGATTTCATTTTATTCTACAAGATTTGATATGTTGCATTTGCTTTTCAAGTTAAAATATTTTTGTATTTGCCATTTTTATTACATCTTTCATCCATAGATAATTTAGAACTGTATCACTTCATTCCCAAACATTTTAGAATACACATACATAGATAAGTACCACTGTTATTTGAGAGTATATTTATATATTTCCATCCCTTCGAATTTTTGAGGCTTGTGATTTGATCCAGTGAGTGATTGTGCATGTGTGTGCCTGTTCAGTCACTCAGTGCTGTCTGACCCTTGGTGACCCCATGGACTTTAGCCCGCCAGGCTTTTATCTACCAACATAAGACAGTGTTTCACATACACTTGAAAAATGTATATGAAAAATTTTGTAATCTTTTACCTGTTCCAATTGAGTCAAATTTATTAATAGCATTCTTCAAATCTTCTGCATCTTTTCTCAATTTTGGTTGCTTGTCCTATAAGTTATTATTGAGCAGTGGATTAAAACCTTCCATATCATTGCCTATCCCTTGAGTTCTGGCTATCTTAGAAGTCTAGCTTTTGGCTCCCTAGGACTGAAAGACTCCAGAAAGCTCTAATCTCCTGGTTTTTGTTAAGACTCTACTGCTACTGCTGCTAAGTCACTTCAGTCGTGTCCGACTCTGTGTGACCGCATAGACGGCAGCCTACCAGGCTCCCCCGTCCCTGGGATTCTCCAGGCAAGAACACAGGAGTGGGGTGCCATTGCCTTCTCCGGTTAAGACTCTAGCCCATATCATATGTCAGACAATTCTTTAAAAAAAAAGTGACAGAGAATTTTTTTTTTAACCACAGTGGATTTTCCTTTGCTCAGTCTTCTTGATTGATGAAGTATTTCTTGCCTTGCTTATTCTCTTTTTAATTTTAGCTTTTAGAATTGTTTTTAAAAAAGTTTGGTCTGATGGGAACTACTCTGCCAGAGAGAAAATCAAAAGTCACACATGTTTATTTCCTAACTGGCAAAGTAAATTTCATATTTTGTAGAAATTTGGAAAGTCAGAAAAGTAAAGAGAAAATTTAAAAAGCATCCAACATTTTCACCTGGTTAATTCCTAGTCATCTTTCTGCTTGCAACCTCGATTAACTCCTTCAGAGTCTAATCAGCCCTTATTCATATTAAATTAGATATTATTCATAGCACTTAGTTAACACTTTCCACAATGTGTTATCATAGATTTATTTTTATATTTATTTTATTAACATTCAGTTATTAGTGACAGCATGGTAAGGACCATATTTTGCTCCTCTCTGTAAATAGTATCTATCATAGCCTAGAACATAGCAGATATTTGATATTAATAAAACGTGCTTTTCTACCAGCCTTATTTCTTTGTGTGTGTATATTTTAAATTAATATTCTGTCATGCATATCATATTTTTAAAATTCACTTGAAAATATCATAAACATTTATCTACATGAAAATTTTCTTCTAACGCTAGCTCAGTCACCAATTTTGATCTGGGAATGTAAATTAACATTTTTAGGGTTCAGTTATCTCATCTTAAATAAGGAAATGATAATTGCTCTAACAACCCTTTCTGATAGTTGTCAAAAGTAAATGAAACCACTGATCTGTAAGGAGATGGTGGCATAAAAGATATTGGCGATGAAGTAGTTAAAGAGTGATGACAAACTGCTGCTACCACTGTTATTTGATGTATGGTCTACAAAAAGTGTAACTGGACTATCTGATTTGAGAGATGCTCACCTCAGATCTCTGAAGAATGTGTAACTGTTTCTACTTACATCATAGAAAAGCTCTTCACCTGTAGAACATTCACATCATGGCAGAGGGATGAGCATCTAAGGCCAATAATGTAAGAAAAGAGCATAGAGCTATTCTCATTACACAAAAGTAAGCAATTAACTTTTTGTAGTGCACTTTAGAGGGAGGCAAGCGCATCTGCAGAAATGTGATAAATACTCAGTTGTTTCTAAGTAAGTGCATGAGCAAAAATAAATCAGTGCATTTTTATTTATTTTTTTGAAATTTTATTTTATTTTATTTTTTTAAATTAAATTTATTTATTTTTTTAATTACAATACTGTATTTGTTTTGCCATACATTGACACGAATCAGCCATAGGTGAACACAATCGCCCAATGCCGAAGCCCCCTCCCACCTCCCACCCCACATTCTCTGCCTGAATCATCCTGTGCATCAGCCCCATGCATCCTGCATCCTACACCAAACATAGATTAGCGCTTCGTTTCTTACAGGAAGATACACATGCTTCACTGCCATTCTCCCAAACCATCCCACACTTTCCCTCTCCCTCTCTCTCAGAGTCCAAAAGTCCACTCTATACCTCTGTGTCTCTTGTTGTCTCACATATAGGGTCATCATTACTGTCTTCTAAATTCCTAGGTCAGTGCATTTTTAAAATAAAGGATGAGAAGGAAAACGAGCTCTCCCATCTTAAAGATCTGAAAGAACACTGTGAAAGAAACAGCAATATCCAGGTGAGACCAGATCATTTTGTCTAGCTATGCTAAATTACCATCATCTGCTGCTGCTGCTAAGTTGCTTCAGTCATGTCTGACTCTGTGCGACCCCCATACACGGCAGCCCACCAGGCTCCCCCGTCCCTGGGATTCTCCAGGCGAGAACACTGGAGTGGGTTGCCATTTCCTTCTCCAATGCATGAAAGTGAAAAGTGAAAGTGAAGTCGCTCAGTCGTGTCCGACTCTTAGCGACCCCAGAGACTGCAGCCCACCAGGTTCCTCCATCCGTGGGATTTTCCAGGCAAGAGTACTGGAGTGGGTTGCCATTGCCTTCTCTGAGATTATCATCAGGTGATATGAGAATGTTACCTGTGTATACATTTACAGTTTACTTAGCTTTTTCACTAAATTAATTTGTTGTTTGATTCTGGTTATACTAAGCATGGGCTTCCCTGGTGCCCCAGAGGTAAAGAATCTGTCTGCAATGCTGGAGACCCAGGTTTGATCCCTGGGTTGGGAAGATCCCTTGGAGGAGGGCATGGCAACCCACTCCAGTATTCTTGCTTGGAGAATCCTCATGGACAGAGGAGCCTGGTGGGCTGCAGTCCATGGGGCTGCACAGAGTTGGACACGATCAAAATGGCTAAGCAGCAGCAGCAGCATTAGCAGCATGCTATGAATGTGGTAAAGTTATTGAACATTGCTTCAGTAATTTCCAGAAATATTTCTGTCTCTTGATAAATCCCTGAAAGTAAATTAAACATTCAAGCATTCCTATATATGATACCTGGATGGATAGACTTAGCTTAACCAACAGAGATAAGATTTTGGTAGCCAGAGTTTACAAAACCAGGTAAACAGTATAGAATGCTCTTCCATAAAGATGGTTCTTCCTGGGTGAGCATAACATTATTTCTTTTAAAGGATAAAGTAGAAAGCACTGTATAGTATAATGGTAAGGTACTGATATTGATGTGGTCCAAAGTAACTAGATTCCTTGTCTTAATAATAGAAATTCCATTTTCTCGTGTTCAGGGAAAAATTCTAGCATTTTCCCACGAATGAAACTTTGTTATTCTGTTTCTTTGGGTTAGAAAATGTTGCATAACTCAGGGAACTGGGATCATTTCATCAGAGAATTTGACAATAAATATATTTCCCCAAAGCTTGTTCTTTTAGGTTCTCTCTGGCAAAGTGGCCATTTAATCAACAGAGTGAGAAAATAGAGATTTAGTCTAGGGCTTAATTAACTAAGGCTGAATGTAGGAACTAGAAGAAACTGAAACATTCATTTGTTTGTGGTTTCTCCAATTTAAAAAATAATTGTTAGTGATTAATGAAGCAATCTCTTACCTTTTCCATTCCATTTCTGGAAACAGAAACACAGAAAATCCTCTGCTCTGAGGTTGCTGTCCTAAGGTGATTCCATTTGTTAAAGATGTCAAGGGAACACAATTACTTATGTTCATTAATTACTAGATAAATCAAATCAGCTTGATACCATGAGAAATTAAGAAAGTTATGAGGAGCCAAGAATGCCAAAGTGGTAAAATATGGAGGAACATTTGAAATTGTGAGTGATTCAGAATAACTCACAGTTTATTGCTACTTGTTGCTGTAATAAATCTTTACTAATGGAACTCTATTAATTTGGAGTTTGGGATGATTTGAAATCTTGGCTGAGATTTGTCCTTTCATTCATTAGGAACATAAAGTTTGCAAAGCAAGTTAGTAGTTATGCAATGAGGACAATATTTTGAAAGCCCAGGTCCTCTGCTGCCCTTCTTTTAAAATAAATAATAAATGTCATTGTTACAGTTTTTAAATTTTCCCCTTGAAGAAGAGGAAAATACAAGGGCAGGCCTTTCACACATGAAGCAGAAGTAATAAAACCCTAAGACCACTGGAAAAAAAGAGAAGAGATGAAGAATTCAAGGGAGTAATGGCAAGAGGTGAATCATGAGCAGTGGTGTGTTGGTAAATGTTTTCCATTGCATTTGCCAATTTCTGTTCTGTAAATATTTTATGGAAAATTTCAAGCTACCAATCTGATTTCATTGAATGGGGAGCTGGGAAGATACATTACACATAAATAACTTCAAGGGCATAGATATTAGTGAAGTCTATTTTATTAGAAAAATGCTAATAAAATTAGTAAAGATGTATTGAAATTATTAGAACAGGATGAGTTGAGTATTAATTAGCTGTGTTCCTGATATAATTAATTTAAACTTAAGTTTGTATGATTTTATTTAAAATGATGTCCATGTTTAACAACTGGCTAGCAACATCCCTGAAAATACAACAGTCAGCTTTCATGAGGTGGTATAAGCTGCCTCCAGTATACCACTGTATCTTGGCTACACTCTCTCTCCCAAAACTGAGATCCTTCCTGGGAGTCAACAAAACATATCCAAATACATTTTGGGAAATCCAAACACATTTTGGGAAATCTAAACATGTTGAATCTTGAACTTTGATTCTTAGGATTCTGAAGAGATTATACAGATCTTTCAGGAAAGTCCCAGTTCAGAATGATGTCATGAATAATATGGTTGGGGACATAAAAGCAGTGATGTTCTTGGAGACACTGAATGCACCAGGAATAATTTTCCCAATGCCTGAAGCCTGTCTGTGGTGTCCAGAAGTCTCTGTGTGACTACACAGTGTGATGAGAAAAGGTTGAGAAAACTGAAAGGACAAAAGAGGCCTTGACTAGGTGCTATGCCAGGAACACATATGTCATAATGGTTGTTAGGGTAAAGCATCAAAAGAACAGATGGAAAGTGGTTCCAGATGAATACCTGCTGAAGATGCTTAGTAATGCGCTAAGACAAAGCATATCCTGGCAGCAGCCAGCAAGATGTGAAAGGACAGTTTCTGGATCATTGACCCTACCCCACCGCCTCTATGAATATTTGGATAAATCTTGAAATGGTGAAGGCAGAATAGAAGCCCTATGACAGAGCATAAACAGTTTTGATAAGGAGTTTAAATTTTGAGCTACTGAGTACTTACCTTAAATAATACTACTAATAGAAAGGTTTAGGGTACTGAATTTAGTCATTGAATTAGGGGGCAGGAAGGCAAGAAGAACTCATAGAAAATAAAGTTATATTTTTGAGGTACATCTGAGTTCTGGCAGGTAAACTTCAATTCCACTATAGTCAGCACCCATTGTAAAGGAGCATGTTTCCTTACAAGTCATTTCTCAAAGATCTCTCTATAAATTATGTATTTAAAGCAATACATTTAAAATACAAAATAGTAAATTTGGTTTCATTCCCAAACAAATTTCTGGCCAAGATTTTCCTTTACATTTCAGTCTTATGTTTGTAAAAGCTTTAAAAATCTCATGCTTATGCTTTCTGTCACCTCCAAAGCAGTGTGTCTAAAATCCGAACATCTTAGTCTCCATTTTTTTCCCACCACCTGATTCCACAACTAATTCTTCCTTATCTAATAGTGGTGCCATGCTTGTTCTGATTCTCCTGACTTTGATACAGCTATTTATTTCTTCTTTTCCTGAGATCTATATATTCTCTCAGCCAAGAGGTCCTTTGAATTCTGCCTTCATGGTGACTCATCTCTTTATTCCTTTCGGTTCCTCATGTCCTAATGGTAATCCAGGTCCCTTTCATCTAGTGTTTAAATAACTCTGGTAGCATCTTAGCTGCCCTCTGCTTTCACTCTCTGCTCCTCCTTCATCTTTCTAAAAATAATGCTGGTGTGGTCCTCCCACTGACCCATGTTCATCTCGCTGCTCTTAATCCTCAGCGGCTCTCTGTCCAGTCTTACGTCAGTCTAAGTGCTCAGTCTGGCAGCCACTGCCCTTCCATCAGCCAGTCTACTGTTTTAAACAGAGCACTGCATTTCTTTCCTATCACAAGCTGTGTTTATGGCTAACAATTTGCCTTTTGTTCTACTCATCTACCGCCTATGTTTTTCTGGTGGTTCAGATGGTAAAGATGTCACCTGCAATGCAAGAGGTGCTTGTTCAATCCTTGGGTCAGGAAGAACCCCTGGAGAAGAGAATGGCAACCCACTCCAGTGTTCTTGCCTGGAGAATTCCATGGACAGAGGAGCCTGGCAGGCTACAGTCCATGAGGTTGCAAAGAGTCGGATAGGACTGAGTACCTCCTATGACCAATTTCTCTAGCTTTCCCTGTCTTCCTAAAATTCTTTTACTTCTACTAATGAAAAGCCTACATTTTCTCACAGTCGCCTCCTTCTCCAGACTGTCTTCCCTTCCCCAGCTCTCAGGAAGAAGTCCCACTTGGAATATCTGTAACATTTCAGTATGTGCATACAAAATGACACTTGATTAGAGATTTTTTGAACTGTCCATTATTTGTCTCATCTATCAAGCTAGACTGAAATGTACTTAAGAACAAAGCTTAGGTCTTCTCTTTCTTATATATTCTCCATAACACTTAGAATAATCTTGGGCATATGTATTAATATTCTGAAAAATTACTGGAAAAACACATGATAACTAATTTATTTATGAACCAATAAATATCCATTAAGCAAATTGTCAGAGAAGGTAATGGCAACCGACTCCAGTACTCTTGCCTGGAAAATCCCATGGGTGGAAAAGCCTGGTAGACTGTAGTCCCCGGGGTCACTAAGACTCGGACATGACTGAGCGACTTCACTTTCACTTTTCACTTTCATGCATTGGAGAAGGAAATGGCAACCCACTCCAGTGTTCTTGCCTGGAGAATCCCAGGGACTGGGGAGCCTGGTGGGCTGCCGTCTATGGGGTCACACAGAGTCGCGCACAACTGAAGCAACTTAGCAGCAGCAGTAGAGCTTAGAGGGCTCTCTGAAAATAGATACATTTGGAATTTTAATAGCAGTCACTAACAGGGTAAAGAAAAAGTGCAGGGCAGGGCGACAGTGGAGGGGCAGAGAGAGTTAGGGATGTTTTCCTTAGGAAGTGAGAAAAGGAGAGACTTAAATGATGGGAATGGAGGTGGGATTAATCTGCAGAAGATAGCATTTACAAGAAGAACAAGAGTTATGACCTGGAAGAAGAACAGAGGGAGTCAGGAAAGCAGGAGAGGAAGAAAAACATTAAGTTCTATCCCTTGACCTTCTTTGAAAGTTGGTGAGTAGCAGCTGTGACCAGGGAAAGGTCAGGAGAGAGCCTGGTTTTATTAAGGACAGGGGATAAGGAAGCTGTTAAGGCCATAAGAGGGCTTGTTTAAAATGGGAAATATTTAACCTAAAACATATGAAGGACTCATCTTTGAGTATTATATATCAGTGAGTGATGGAAAAGGAAGTTACTTAGGATTCAGGCAAACAACTAGACTAAGTGTTGTTTAAAAAATATATGGAATGGCTTTTATGTTGATACATCTTATGATTTAAGGGTACATTGTTTTTATATTTTTGTAGCATTATAAGCATTACAAATAACTCCTCATTTGATGATCCATTATGTAAAAAATTCTTGTCCTTGGCCCTTTTAAGCTGGTATCATGCTTGATAATACTGCATTAGCTTTTAAAGTAAAATTTCTATAATTTAGTTTCTTTATAAATTTTTTTAAAACTTCTTTTTGTTTTATAAAGCTCTTCTGGGAACAACAGGACTAGTTACTGAATTAGACCATTATTATTTAAAATTTCCTATCTGGAATGTGGGTGTAGCAATAGCTATGTAGGGCGAGCCATATCCCCTTAGCTCCGCACACCGAAGCCTTCTTAATGAATTTTCTGCTACTTTCGTTTGGAGGGCTTTTTCTAACCCTGGGAAAACTCACTCTATGCAAAAGGCAAGGCAGAAATGCCCCAGAAAATTTATGCTGCTGGAGTAGCCCTCCACCTTGGACAGCTGGGGTAGTTAATGGAAAGATACTCTAACTATCGCTACTCTCATTTGGGATAATCCCAAGATGTGTTCCGCATTGTTTTCTAGAGATCCAAGGTGGAATTAAGTCACATTTGTTCACAATGCTAACAAGGTGTCCAGATGATATTGACCTAATTCCTTACTCTGTTTCATTCTCAATTGCCCTACCAATGTTTCCTGGGATGACCTCCCAAGTAAATTACATGCACTTACTTCCTTGTCGCTGGATCTGCTTCTGAGAGAACACAATCTAAATTGGTGGGGAAATGAAAACTATAAAAAGATGTTTTTGACTTCAATATAGTAAAAATAGAGTTTTATAATAAATATGCAAAAACAATGTTATAAATATGAAAGTTCTAAATCAAAGGACTTTCAGGTCCTCTCCATATCTTATACTCTTATCTTTCTCTCAAATAACAGCAGTAATAGCAAAAACTAAAGTTTGTAGAATTTTTTAAATTAGACAATAAGGAAGTTATTATATGCTAGGCCATTTTTTAAACATTTGACACATAAAATTCCCTTAATTCTCATAATGTCCTTGTAGTGTTCCATCAAGTAGATGTATTATAATGATTGGGATACCATCATTCTAATTTTAAAGAAGTAAAGTTACAAAGAACTACATCAGAAAAAGAGAAGCAAACATCATATATTGATGTATATATACAGAATCTAGAAAAATGGTATGCTATGCTATGCTAGGTCACTTCAGTCGTGTCCGACTCTGTGTGACCCCATAGACGGCAGCCCACCAGGCTCCCCAATCCCTGGGATTCTCCAGGCAGGAGTACTGGAGTGGGTTGTCATTTCCTTCTCCAATGCGTGAAAGTGAAGTTGCTTAGTCGTGTCCGAACCTCAGCGACCCCATGGACTGCAGCCTACCAGGCTCTTCCATCCATAAGATTTTCCAGGCAGGAGTACTGGAGTGGGATGCCATTGCCTTCTCTGGAAAAATGGTATAGATGATCTTATTTTCAAAACAGAAGTAGACAAAACATACAGACATAGAGAACAAATATATGGACACAAATTGGGTCAGGGGGTAAGATAAACTGGGAGACTGGGATTCACATATATACAGTATTAATACTATATATAAAATAGATAACAAAGGAAAACTTACTGTATAGTAGAGGGAACTCTACTTAATGTTCTGTGGTGACCTGTGTTCTATGGTGATCTAGTGAAAGTTGCTCAGTCATGTCCAACACTTTGCAAACCCATGGACTATACAGTCCATGGAATTCTCCAGACCAGAACACTGGAATAGGTAGCCTTTCCCTTCTCCAGGGGACTTCCCAACCCAGAGATCAAACCAGGTCTCCTGCATTGCAGGCAGATTCTTTACCAGCTGAGCCACAGTGGAAACCCATGGTGACCTAAACGGGAAGGAAATACAACAAAGAGGGCATATATGTATGTGCATAGCTGATTAACTTTGCTGTACAACAAGAAACTAACACAATATTATACAGCAACTATACTCCAATAAAAATTAATTTAAAAAGGAAGTAAAATGAGAAGTTGAATTTCTTGCCCAGAATCATAATACTAAAATGCTGAGATAACTCAAGCAGTGAGATTCTAAAATGCATGCTCATAAACACCATGCTATGAAACCTCTGTGCAACCATGTCCGTAACCATCCCCTCAATAATCTCTTGTCAACCATGACTCCAATATTATTGTCCTATTCATACCTGTTTATAACCTTCGGAAATACCAACCATCTGTCCCCTTGGATTCTCTTCTTAGATGAGAGCAAAGCCAAAGTCAAAGCACTTCAAACCGGATATATGAGAAATCAAACAAATGATTTTTCCCTCCAAATCTAATTCTCTTCTACATACCAAATTTTAGTTAGTATTGCCAACATTTAACCAGTGCAAACACAAAAATATTGAGGATATTACCTTCTATTTCTATTATAGGAGCTTTAATCATGAATTAACGTTGATTTGTTTTTAGATGTTTTTCTATATCTAATGCAATGATCATGTGGTTCTCTCCTTTATTCTATTGAAATGGTGAATCACCTTGACTGATTTTTTTTTTTAATGCAATGTAGTTGATGTACATTATATTAGTTTCAGGTGTACTATCTAGTGATTTCACATTTGTATACATTAAGAAATGATTACCACAATAAATCCAGAAACCATCTGTTCCCATGAAAAATTATAATATTATTGACCATATTCCTTATGCTGTATATTACCTCCCTTGGCTTATTTATTTATAACTGGAGGTTTGTACCTCTTAGTTTCCTTAATCTGTTTCACCCAACTCTTATTTCTCTCCTCCTATGGCAATTACCTGTTTGTTCTTTTTATCCATGAGTTTCTTTCCATTTTGTTTTGTTTGTTTGTGTGGTTTTTCAAGATTCAACATGTAAGTGATATCACTTATTTCTCTTTCCCTGTCTGATTTATTTCATTCAGCATAATACTTTCTAGGTCTATTCATGGTATTGCAAATGATAAAATTTCTGTGTTTTGGCTACTGCAAATAATACTGCTATGAACATGGAGTGCATATTTTTTCAAATGTTTTTGTGTTCTTTGTGTGTGTGTGTGTGTGTGTGTGTGTGTGTGTGCTCAGTCACTTAGTCTTGTTTGACTCTTTGTGACCCCATGGACTGTAGCTTACTAGACTCCTCTGTCCATAGGATTCTCCAGGCAAGAATACTGGAGTGGGTAGCCATTCCCTTTTCCAGGGGATCTTCCCGACCCAGGGATGGAACCCATATCTCTTATGTCTCCTGCATTGGCAGGTAGATTCTTTACCACTAGTGCCACCCGTTTTCTTGATTTGCACTTATTTAGCTACGTGTGCAGAGCTGATCTCTTTTTCACCTTGTAGCCAACAACTTTCAACCAGGGGCTAATTATCTTTAGCTAATGTTAACAGAAACATTTAATATATGGATCTCGCTTTTTTGGCATTTTGTCCTATTTAACAGTACACTCCACAATGGGTAATTTCCACTCCTGCTCACACACCAGGCTTGGGGTGGATGGGCAACATGAAGTCATACTCTCTGATAGAAAAACCACCAACATATGGATCTCAGCTTCCCAATCCTTAAAATTAGCTGGAAGGTTGAAGTGACTTCTAAGAACTGTTTGAATGTTGTTGTCTATCCATAAATGGCCCTGGTACTCCACTCAGCAAACACCTTTTGATCACTTAACTTGTACCAAGTTATATTTGAGACTCTGAGATTAAAAAAATAAAAGGACTTGTCTCTACTTATTGGTAGCCACGATAGATTGTATTACTAATGAGCAAATGATAATAAAAATAATAAAAGTGGACCCACTCTCCCCTTCCACCACTCTGTATAAGGAGGATACCTCCCTGACCTGTTCATATTCATATCCCATTCAGGAGGAGGTCACCAAGGGGGTGTGATCACTAGTTAATCTGAGCAGGATCCAGGCAGTCAGAGGCCCCTCACCTCCTTTTTCATTCCTGAAATGTGCTTTCTGCCCATTGTTCTCACAGTGGGAACCATTTTCAAGGATGCAGTCTTGTGGGAGCAATCTGGTGTTGAGAGACCACCTGGATGGTCTATGTGACTGAGCCCAGTGAAGGCCTTTATGTAAACTCTTAAGATGCTGATGGGCAGGTATGGAGACTGACTCACCTTGCATCTATGTAAGCAAGTTCCCCCGCTTACTAACCCTGACACCTGCTGACCTGCAGTGGTCTGCCTCCTTCCTCAGTCTCTTTTTGTTCCCCAGGTGCAGGGGCCACTTTGTGTACCCACAGCAGTGGAATGCGAACTGACCTAAAGTACACAGGCTTCAAGTATCACCCATCATATCCAAAGAGAACCACTGCCCTCTAGCTGGACCCCAGAATATGAGAGCACGGAGCATTTCTGGCTCAGTCAGATGACCCCGGTGAGTCCAGCCAAGCCACAGTCAACTCTCAGACCTAAGAAAGAGAAATCAATATTTACTGTTGCAAATCATGAGGTTTTGTGCTTGTTTCAGGCTGCAGCAGAAACTGGCTAATACAGTAGTTTATAATACAATAGGGAGAAATATCATCTTCTGATAAATAACTTTAACCTAATATGAAAAGATCTTTTTTATATTTAAGCCTTTAAAGATCTTAATCTGGACTGGTTTACTACATTAGTTGATTTTATTCCTCTGATTATACTATTATGCTTTTCTTCTACTTGATACCTGAAGAACTTGAAACTCAAAAAGATGCATTACTTGCCTCAAATTCCCCACTTTGAGTGGGAGGAGTTTTGTTTCAAATCTGGAACTCTGAGTTTTGAATTCAAACTCTGGGTTTCTATTATATATTATTTTTCTGCCTCTGGCATAAATATTTTTGTTGTTATATATTCAATTAGGTTTATACCTGCAGGCTCTTAGAGAAACTAACAATGGCTGATTTGGGTCAAGAACATTTATTTTAAAGAGACTTTAATAGCTCAATTAAGCAGTGAACAGACTGGACTATCAAGCCCAGAGCAGCCTGAATCAGTACTCTGAATCACCTCCAGAACCATGTTTTTGCTGCCATGCTCCAGATGCAGAAGATTGGGCCTGGTGAACTCTGCTGGCCTGACATCTCTGGACTCCCAACTCTGCTTCCTGAGCTCTGGGAGACTGCCAGTCTTCACTCGAGTTTTCCTCTCTGTTTTGAGGCCAGAATATCCTGGCTGTAAACTGGGCCCACCTCATTTACTTTTCCTCTCTCAGTTATCATGCTCCTACCTTGTCTGGAATCCAAAATCTGAAGGTCTATTGTTTTATTTAGTTTGTCTGTTTTTCAGTTGTTTCACATAGTCCTTGTTACTCCTGGGCACCAAACTGAATGTAATTGTAATTGTGCAAATAATCTGTGTTATTATCTTTAACAACAACAATGAAAAGTATTTGCTTTAAAAGGATATTGTTGCTGTTTCTCCAAAGCTGTAATTAAATTGATGTGCTTCTGGATGGTGTTTTAGATTTGTGAAAATTCATTGTATGCAGCAGTGAAAAAATATATTTGATGACTATGCCCAAAGGCAATGTGTGTAAGAATTTTGTAACATTTTTATTATCTAAGCATAGACCTTCACCATCACCCTTAACAGTTGCAGGATGGGGAAATTTCATACTGTTGGCTTTATTTGACAAATGCTTCTAGGGATGCTTGCTGTATGCAAATAAGTCTCTGTATATATTACATAAAGTAGGAAGAGTAGCTGTATGACTTCTGTCTTTCTCTCAACAAGTAAAATAGAGTTTTTAAAAAGTACAAAAATTTATAGCCTTAATTTCTTTATTTTAAAATTTGTTATTGAAATATAGTTGATTTGCAATGTTCTATTACTTTCAGGTATATAGTGAAATGATTCAGGTATGTATTCATTCTTTTTTAGATTCTTTTCCATTATAGGTTAAGACAACTAGTACAGTTCCCAGTGGTATATAGTAGGTCCTTGTTAGTTATCTATTTTATATATAGTAGTGTGTATATTTTAATCCCCAACTTCTAACTTATTCCTCCCCTCCTTTCCCCATAAGTTTTTTTTTCTATGTCTATGAGTCTGTTTTGTAAATAAGTTCATTTATATTATTTTTTTAGATTCCACATTTAAGTGATATAGTTTGTCTTTCTCTGTCTGACTTACTTGACTTATTATGATAATCTCTAATCCATTCATGACTTTATTTCACTCTTTCTTATTAGCTTCAATTCTTAAGTTTAGTTAAGATATTACTTATAGATTGTGTCTCTAGCCTCATTATATATCTACCAAGAGCAAGCAACCTTGACTACTCCATTCACTGCATCTTTAAAATTATTTTAATCATTGTCTGATGAATCAGAGATTATCACTGAATATTTTAGCTCAGTATGCAGGTTAAGAATTTCTCTTAGTAAAACAATCATAACATAGTGTTGGAATAGACTTTATTCAATTTAATAATGTTAAAATTTTAAGAATTTTTGACTAAGAGCTGCAATCTAGAAAGAAAGTTATGTAGGGAATAAACAATGAGGAGACCTGTGATGGGCTTATGTAATTTCTGCTACTTTGGATTCTCAGTGACTGCATCTTAGTGTCCTAGAATACTTTTACAACAGAGTAGACAGTATAGAAAGAATGAAAGAAAGTTGTTCAGTCATGCCTCTTTGCAACTCCATGGATTATACAGTCCCATGGAATTCTCCAGGCCAGAATACTTGAGTGGGTAGCCTTTCCCTTCTCCAGGGAATCTTCTCAACCCAAGGATCAAACCCAGGTCTTCTGCATTGCAGGCGGATTCTTTCCCAGCTGAGCCACGAGGGAAGCCCAAGAATACTGGAGTGGGTAGCCTATCTCTTCTCCAGCAGGTCTTCCCAACCCAGCAACAGAATCGGGGTCTCCTGCATTGCAGGCAGATTCTTTATGAACTGAGCTATCAGGGAAACCCATAGAAAGACTGGATTACTTCCAATTTTACAGAAAATTGGGGGATCATTTAGAGTTTCATCACACAGATGTTTGCTTCTTGGTTATCTACACCATTTTTCCAGAGAAGGGACGTTTTGAGAGGCTTATGAAGTTATGCTTAACAAAGAACTGATGTCTTGAGATGACCCTAAAGGATACATTTTCAGTATTTCACACTCTTGGAAGAAGGGAAGTTGGACTCTTTGATCTACAAGTAACAGAAACAATGGCTACTCAGAGGAAATTGCGTATGATGGGACAAGAACGTTGATTCTCATGGAGTCAACAGTAGCATGAATTCAGTGCACATTTCCACTTCTAATGGCAACCCACTCCAGTATTCTTGCCTGGAAAATCCTATGGACAGAGTAGCCTGATAGGCTACAGTTTATGGGGTCGCAAAGAGTCTGACACAACTTAGCAACTAAGTTCAGCTATCATATGTGTTCTCATACGTCCGCTGCCTGGTTTCCCCTGTGTTCAGTCTATGAAGAGGAAAGCAGAATTCCATAACTGAACTTATATGATACAAGTCACCCAAAGGCAAGGACAGATTGGCAGTCCCAAGTCTTAATTCCCAGAAGAGAGAATGTCAAATCCCAGGTCTTAATTCCCAGAAAAGAGAATGTAGCCATCTTGGTCAGGAGTTCACTTGCGGTCCCATGGGGATTGCATTATTGAGAAGAGCTCATCCTTTCACATTATTATCTGTAGAGGGAGTAGTCCTGAAGGAAAGATCATTGTGAAGAAAATGTCTCTGTGCCTATGAATTGAAATGTATTCATGGAAAGGGAAGAGGAGGGTTATATTATCAATTTGAAAAGTTAATGTCATGAGGATGCTGTGCAGTAAAAAGAAATAATCTGTTAAATTTGATTTGGGGCTAAGAATCTGGCAGTTCTATAAAGTCCTCAGACTGCACTGTATTATCCAGTCAGCTAAGGTCCTCTCATTTCTCACCCTTCAGTGACTGAAATCAGAGGGCTTCTCTGCTGATGAAATGTTGTGGTTTGGCAGTAGCTGATCTGTTTATCATTACTGTTGTTTTTGTTTAATTGCTAAGTCATGTCCGACTCTTTTGCAAACCCATGGATTGTGGCCTGCCAAGCTCCTCTGTCCATGGGATTTCCCAAGAATACTGGAGTGAGTGCCATTTCCATCTCCAGGGAATCTGTATGTGATACACAGGAGTTTCTCAATCTTGAGTTGAAATTGTCTGGCATTAAGCTTGTCTGGTTTTATGCTAAGATATCATGCCTCTAGTAACATTGATAATCTTAGCACACTCCATACCAGTCCCTTTTTTTCTTGAACTTCTGCACCTGTGAGCTGTTATTAGAGAAAGTGAAGGCCAACCAATTCCTTGATAAAACAGTGCAGGTTTGACAGGTGGGTAAAGGAACAGTTACCTCATGATGTAGTATCAGTGGAGTTTCCTATACCCCTTCCCTCTCAGAACAGCTTCAATTTTTTTTTTTTTTTGGTTGTCTAAATGAGATAGACTTTCTGGAATTCAAATGAAAGCTTTCATCTTTACCCAACAAATACTATAGCAGGTAATACTTCACCAACTTTTAATGAGTTTTATACTTCCATGTTGGAGAAGAGAATGGCTACCCACTCCAATATTCTTGCCTGGAGAATTCCATGGACAGAGAAGCCTGGCAGGCTACAATTCATGGGGTGGCATAGAGTCAGACATGACTGAGCAACTAACATACAAATATGCTTTCATATAAATAAAGTATCTGAGAGGAAACTTCTTTAATTGTAAGGAAGAGCTACCACTAAAAATCTTAATAGACATTCCCAGCATTGAATGTCCACAAATAGCTACCACCTCCTCTACCCACCTGTCTGCATCTGTGTGCCCATACTCAGCCCTCACTGCTCTTGATGGTCTTAACAGTTTATTCTCCCATGTAAGGTCAGATTTCACCTGCTCTTGCTTAATCAGGAAGATTCCTTTGATATATCTATCTTCTTGTTTGCTAATTATTAAATTCTCTCTCTGTTGGATGGTTCCTATCAACACATATACATACTCTCATTTCTCCCAGTTTAAAACCAAAACAAAATAAAGCAATCACTCTTATTTTAACCTCCAAATACCCTCCCATTACTCTGCATATGTTTTTGTCAAAACTTGATGTCACCTATTTTAACAAAAGTTTTCCTCTTTTCATCATTTAATCTCCTCTTTTTCTTCAGCAGATACAATGATTAAAAATAACAAAGAAAATACTGTCAGCACAAAACCTTTTAATCTAATTGAACACTTCACACCGGAAAACATTTTTACATAAACATTAGCATTTTGTTTTCTATAAAGCACTATGTTTCCACTGAATTATAAAACCTGATATGATTTTGGGAAAAAAAAGAAAGAAGAAAAACACCAGAGAGATAGTCCTCAAAACCAAAAATTTAAATTGCTTTAATTCTCCTGACCACTCTATAGCATATTTGTGGTATCATCCAAATCTTGATTGAAAGTTCTTTCTAATGTATTAGGGCTTCCCCAGTGCTCAGCAGTAAAGAATCCACCTGCAGTGAAAGAGACGCAGAAGACATGGGTTCGATCTCTGGATCGGGAGGATTCCCTGGAGAAGGAAATGGCAACCCACTCCAGTATTCTTGCCTGGGAAATCTCATGGACAGAGGAGACTGGAAGGCTACAAAAAGTCAGTTGCAAAGAGTCGGATATGACTGAAGCAACCGAGCATTCCCACATATACTAATGTATTTCGTTAAAAGAAGAATACAACAAAATTGAAAACCAGTATTTTTGTATTGCCTTACTGAGTTTAAATGTTCAAAAGAGATTTATGAAGTCAAATTTTATAAATTTCTTTATTCCACATGGAATGGATAAGGATTTTGTCCCTTATTCAATTTTTTTAAAATTTTCAAGTCTGCATTGTAGTAGTTTCATCATTTTATTTAAATCTTTTATTAGCTAAAATATAAGGTAATCGAATTTAAATGAAAGTGGGGAATCTTCTTTGGAATTATAAGAAAAGCTTCAGGTTGGAAGGCAGATCTGTGCCTTTCTAAATTTTAGACCTGGGACCCAGTCATTCAAGTGTTCCAAAGATGTTATTTGGTTGCTCAGTCGCGTCCAACACTTTGCAAACCTATGGACTGCAGCATGCTAGGCTTCCTTGTCCTTCACCATCTCCCAGAGTTTGCTCAAACTTATGTCCATTGAATTGGTGATGCCGTCCACCCATCTCATCTTCTGTCATCCCCTTATCTTCCTGCCTTCATTCTTTCACAGCTTCAGGATCTTTTCCAATGAGGTGGCTCTTCACATGCCATGATGTAGCTTGGAAATAATACCACCAACCTAGATGGTTGTTGTGAGGATTAAGATAATGCCAAAGAACTTCCTAACACAAAACTAAAGTATGTTTCAGCTAACTGTACTAAAATAGCCAAAACGCAGTTCAAAGCCAAGTAATTATTTTATCTGTTTTACTTTCTAGCATAACATAAGCAATTGAGAAATACACAACTAAACCCAACCTCATGGGCTTCGCTTGTGGCTCAGATGGTAAAGAATACACCTGCAATGCAGGAGATTTCTGAGCTCAGTCCCTGGGTTGGGAAGATCCCCTGGAGGAGGGCATGGCAACTCACTACAGTATTCTTGCCTGGAGAATCCCCATGGACAGAGCAGCCTGGTAGACTACAGTCCACAGGGTCGCAAAGAGTCAGATACCACTGAATGATTAGCCACATGAACACACACTAACCTAACCTCACCATAAAGGATTCACAAAAATATTTTTGAAAGCTCACAGAGGTCTATTTACATTAAACAGTTTTAAAGATAGAGACTTACTGGATAGAAGTACAATATCTAAACACAAACAACAAGATTAATCAAGATGTTCATGAATTTTAGTTCGGTAATAAAGAACTGGATTCTGGGTCACTATCACAGGTGAGAAATTGCATCTTAAAAGCTTAAAAAAGGAAAGAAGGTAATAAATTAATGTTGCCTTTAGGTAATACTGCTCTAATGGACTTGAAGAGGTTAGTTATTTACTTGCTTGAAAAACCATTAAATCAAAGATTTGATGAAATTTTAAAAATATGAATTCAACCTTAGTTCTTAATGGAGGAAACAAATAATAAAAATGCTTACTTGGTCAAGAAGGAACTAAACACATGGTTTATTTTACTCTTGGCATCCCAGATGGTGCTAGTAAAGAATCTGCTTGTAATAGAGGAGTTGCAAGACACTTGGGTTCAATCCCTAATCACTCCTGAATTCTTGCCTGGAAAATTCCGCAAGCAGAGACACCTGGTGGGCTACAGTCCATGGGATCACAAAGAGTCATACATAACTCCTTGGTATATATATGGAATTTTGGTCTCATGTTTACTCCATCATCAGTGTAAACAGTGATGTCTGGGTTCTTAACAGGGTTAACTTTAATTTTAAATTCTGTTTTTCAGGTTCAGTAATATTAAACCATCCCAGTTGTCCCAGTTTTGAGCCACTTGGAATCACAGAAAATCTTTTGTTTTCGGAGACATTTTTACTATTTTCCTATAATAAGATGAACAGTTTCCAGTGCATCACCACCTTATACAAAACCAGCAAACCCCTTGGTACAACTCTTGAAAATTTAAATTGTCAATAGCTTACAGTGGGTATCAACTATGATTTTAGGAAGGGGAAGTTTCTGTTTCATAATAAGTTCATTGTATCTGCCTGTGGCTGCTCTGCCTCCCCCAAAAAAAGAAAGTGTTATCTATCCTAATTTCCTAATATCACCCATATGTCCTATAAAGAAGGACACCAATGGTTCTCAACAGAGGTACTGTTGGCATCATGATGTGACAGTTCTTCATTAAGCCAGAATGTCTTGTATGCACTGAGAGTTATTTCCTATCTCTGACCTGTACTCACTAAGTGCCTGGGGCTGTCTCCAGTCATTATGACAATCAGAAACCTCCTCCACACATTTCCAAGTGTCCTCTAGTGAGCAAACTACCCCCAGCCAGAAACGGAAATCTCATAGGAAAAAAAACTGACTTTTAAAAATGTGTCTTTATTATTTAGTTATGAATAAGGATTTCTAGGTTATTCGCAAATTGCAACCCAAATTTTCTGTAGTTTAGCATTTCTGTTGAAAGCAATTCAGGCTAGCATTTTGTTTTTATTCTACTATGAGCTTAATATAAACCCTAAACTCAAGTTGAATATCTTTTATATTCTCAATCTGGGCAACTGAAGTGGTTACCAAAGGTAAACTGATCGGGCACACCTAAAACCCAACTTTGTGACTCAGTTACATAATACCTTTCAAATTCTCTGTTTCTGACAGGCTTTTGGAATACATAACATTTGAATTAAAAACACCACATTGAAAGAAATATGCTAAATGCTGTAAGAAGCAAAATACCTTCTTTTGGGGTGACAAGAACTGCTACAAAAAAACATTCCGTCAGTATAAGTGAGCAAGCAAATTCTTTCTTTTAGCTTTCTTTCTCTTTCCCTCCCTTTCTTCCCTCTTCTTTTCCTTCCCTCTTTTTCTTTTTCTTTTGTCCTTCCTTCCTTTCAAAACCCACTTTTCCTAAAGTATGTTTCACATAACTGGAATTGAAGAACTAAGGTGGGCAGAGGAGGAGGCTGAAAAATACAATCAGAAAGTAAAGAGGGATAAAATTGTGGCAAACAACTTCTAGACTACAGCTGTACTCAAGGCGGTGGAAGCTGCTTGAAGACATTTAACCTGCAGAGGAGCTCTGGTTTGTACTGTGGGAAAGTTAGTGTGGAAACCTCTAATTCCACATCTTGCTGCCTGCTGCATCCTCATCTCTGTTCTACTGCTTCACTCTTTTGAAATACTTCCTGGTACTCAGAGAGAGCAGGAAGATTGAGTTTTCTGGGATAATTTGAAAGATCATTTTTAGGATGGTGTGTGTCTATGGAGAGTGCTTATAGAACTCATTTTTCAACTTTGGAACAAATTTCAATCATTTTTTAATATTTTCTTTTTAGTCATCACCAGAAACTTGGAAGACATTCTTTGAAGTAGGAAAACTGAGATTATTAAAAATTTTACTCTTCTGAGTACTGTCACCTGTTTTGGAAATGAACTTCATATGTTACTGCTGTTTGAGTCACTCTGAAAACTGGCATTACAATATTATGAAAAGGCTGATGATGATAAAGATGTTTGAACATCCAGTAGAAGGTAGAAATGTGGAATGACTTAGTTTTATCAACTATCTGAAAGATATTCCTCCAAACAAGGGACTTTTCTAATAAACTTGATTCCTTATCCATGGGCCAGGAGGTAAAATAACCAATTTTATTTTTCAAATAATTTTGGCTAATGGCACTTTTCTGGTGGTCCAGGGTTTAAGACTTCACCTTCCAATCCAGGGGGCAGGGCTCCTTCCCTAATCAGGGAGCTGGGATCCCACATGCCTCTGGGCCAAAGAACCAAGATGCAAAACAGAAACAATATTGTAACAAAAATTCAATAAAGACTTTAAAATGGTCCATATTTTTAAAAAGCTTTAAAAAATGATTTTGGCTAAGGTGTTGTCATTTGGTCACAATCTGAGGAAGAAAGGGAAATTATTGCACTTATACTTCTTGCAGTGACCTGTAGACCAGATGGCCATGTAAGGATAATTTATGGGTCAATAGTCCCACTCACTGCTCCATTTGAAAAGGATAAATGAAAACTTCAGTTGAGTTGGCTGCAAGCTGTTTGTCACTTTAAGTTTATTCAAATTTTTAAAAAGTCTGCACACAAATTTCAAATAATCTATCGGAACAAGATTTATGCTTTTTAAGGGTATTTGAATTCCTCAAAGTTTGCATTCAAATCAAAGGTGAGCTTCACTTAAGATTGGTCTGTGGCACCATTTTACCTTATCTGTCATCGTTATCATACCTCCCTTCCAACTTTCCCTATGGTTTCCCTTCTCCTGGACTTCTAGTCATTTCTCTCTTACATCACATAGGCACTCAGACCTTGAGAGATAAACCCTAAGTATGTATATAGTGCCCTTATTTTATAACCTTAAAGATCTGAACTCTTAATTTCCTCCTCTATCGAAATATCTTGCTTTTCTTTATGGATTTGGATGCAAGCTACCAACCCTGTTAAATTGCTCACTGGGGGTTAATGGGTCAGCATGTCTTTATTCCAGGTAACATTCCTATGTTTTCATGGAGTTCACTTGGAACCCATAACACATAAACTCAAATAGGGATGGAATTTTCCTCTCTCAATATCATGGACCAAATGTATAACATTGGTCTCAACAAGGACTAATGGCAGTCATATACATGGTTCTATTATTCATGTACATCACTGGAAAACAGTATGGAACATGTGCATTTTCTGTTGTAAGGCTGTGAAGTTATGGGGAGGGGCTCAGCAATTGCATTCATATCCAAGAAAGACAGACCATTCATTTTCCTTTCATAACATGAACCAGAATCGAGTCTTCACAAGCCAATTTTGAATTTGAGGCAGATTATGTTTCCTATATCCTGCCACTGTTTTTCTCCCCAGCATGTGCTCAATGAAGATAAGTCCTATGAATAATTATCTGACTGCATAAAACCATTAGGCCAGATTTCAATGAGGCATCACAGCTGTGCTAGGGACCAGATAGTAGACGCACTCACAGCTTCTCGTATCATCTGTCTCTGCCATGAATAGTGTACTGGAGAGAAGATAGGACCCAAAGTGGAGTGTTCTCAGCTTCCCAAGGGGCTTTGAGACACCAGGCACATGGGAACCAGGAGGTGAAGAGAGCCAAGGGACTGTTCTAGGCTATATATTTGCTAAAATCTAGAGCCTGGGACAGTTTGGTCTTTCAGTCTGTCCTTATGCAGATAGGATGCAACCAAGATATTACAGTTAACTTTCGCCTCCAAGATAAAGCCCAAGTATAGGATGAGCTCAATGATTCGGAAGCATATACTCTGAAGTTCTGTCTCTGGTAGTGACTGTGGTGGGTAAGATCAAACCAAATATTTGGAACATGTGTAATTATTCCCTAAAAAAGCTTAAAGTTGGCTAAGGTGATGTTGACTGTATTGCCTCTTCTGATCAAACTGTGATGTTTTGCTTATTCAATTAGAGGCTTTCTTTCTATTTAGGCTTGTTGCCACAACCAAATGGAAATCTCTCAGTCTGCCAAAAAGATGAATCTGGCCTGTTTGCTTATATCCTTGAGGCTAACTTTTTGCTTTCTCTGTCTAATTTTTTAAAAGCTGTCTTAAAGACATAACTCCAGGCAACATTAGAACCATAGAAAAGTATCAGCAAATCCCATTGAGAAGAGTAAGTGAATAGACTCCAGGGTTTGTGCCCAAAATGTAAGATTTAATCCAATAGTATTTCTGTCTGAGAATCAGAATTAGACTATTTTTGAAAGATCTAGGTGTTTTCTTCATAATTAGGTAAAAATGTTGAACCTACTCACTGGGGAGCCAGTTTTTAAAATAAACTAAACACTTCCTATCCAACTCAAAATACAGGTAGAATCTGGTGAGGTCTATATAACTACAATACATACAGAATAAAAGTGAACTATTGATTGTTTCTCAGATGACTGTTTTATGAGATATGAACACGTGGGGTGCCTGAACAATGTCCTATCTTAGATTTATGCTGATACCTGCAAAAAGGAAAACACAAGAAAGATCACAGTTAAGATGAGAAAGGTCACAGT
Organism: Nanger dama; assembly: GCA_917880005.1. Taxonomy (NCBI): domain Eukaryota; kingdom Metazoa; phylum Chordata; class Mammalia; order Artiodactyla; family Bovidae; genus Nanger; species Nanger dama. Next base: position 6,212,716 of record CAKJTW010000040.1, read on the forward strand.
AAGTTTAGAGGGAAGAGTGAATAAGAGTTAAAGAAGACTTATGCAGGAAGATTTGGTAGTCTCTGGGGCTAAATGAAGAGGAATAACAAAGAGACTAGTTGGAGAAGGCAATGGCACCCTACTCCAGTACTCTTGCCTGGAAAATCCCATGCACAGAGGAGTCTGGTAGTCTGCAGTCCATGGGGTCACTAAGAGCAGGACACAACTGAGTGACTTCACTTTCACTTTTCACTTTCATGCATTGGAGAAGGAAATGGCGACCCACTCCGGTGTTCTTGCCTGGAGAATCCCAGGGACAGGGGAGCTTGGTGGGCTGTCATCCATGGGGTGACACAGAGTCAGACATGACTAAAGTGACTTAGCAGCAGCAGCAGCAGCAAAGAGACTGGTACGCCACCACTGGGCACAAATGTGCTCACTGCAAGGCCTGGCTATTTCCAGATAGTTTCTGCTCCGGTTTATCACTAGCCACACTAGTCTTGGCTAAAGTTAAAGAAAGACCTAATTTGAAAAAATATTTACCATTATATATAATGTCAAATTTTTCTTAATTTGGAAAAATTTGATGAAACCATCTATAGCAGGAAACAATGGCTCAAGGAATTTCTGAAGCAAGCCATTCTGATGTCCATAAAACATTATTGAGACAAACGTGAAACTCTTATCCCCTTTGTCTTACTTGTATTAAGACAAATTGCTGTTTGCCTGTCATCCAGGGCTTATCTATATGGACCAATTGAACCGCTTGAGAAGAAAATGTTTTTGTGAATGAGAGTGAAGGGGAGATTTCCAAAGTTTTTCTCTGATGTATAGCAAATATTAGCATTTCTTTGGGGAGGAGAATAGCTTCAGTTGTATTTTTACATTCATCAAAAATTACAATATAATTTTCTGAGAATATTCCAACAAAGTTCCTTCATTTAGACACAAGCACTGCTTGGGAATTAGAAAGCTGGACTCTTAAGCTCTGATGTATGTCTATGTGACCATAGTAAAGGCTGCTAAGTTTTGGTCTCAGCTTTCATATCTGGAAAATGTAAAGGCTGACTTAGAGCTATTCTAAGATTGATTCCTATGTTGCTGTCTGGAAATCTATGCTTTTCCCTAACAGCTCAGAGGAAGAAAACAGGCTCAGAAAAGCAGTGTCTCTAGTACTTGTCTTGTTGATTATGAGTAAGAAAAAGGTAATCTAATAGTATGGTTTGATAATAAAGGAACATTTGTGAACAGCTGTATTTTCTAAGGGCTTCCCAGGTGGGCTTCCCTGGTAGCTGAGCTGGTAAAGAAACCACCTGCAATGCAGCAGACCCTGGTTCAATTCCTGGGTCAGGAAGATTCGCTGGAGAAGGGATAGGCTACCTACTCCAGTATTCTGGGGGTTCCCTGGTGGCTCAGTTGGTAAAGAATCCGCCTGCAGTGTGGCAGACCTGGGTTCGATCCCTGGGTTGGAAAGATCCCCTGGAGAAGGGAAAGGCTACCCACTCCAGTGTTCTGGCCTGGGGAATTCCATGGACTATGCAGTCCATAGTGTGACAAAGAATTGGGCATGACTGAGTGAGCACTGAAAAACTGATGCTTTTGAACTGTGGTGTTGGAGAAGACTCTTGAAAGTCCCTTGGACTGCAAGGTGATCCAACCAGTCCATTCTGAAGGAGATCAACCTTGGGATTTCTTTGGAAGGAATGATGCTAAAGCTGAAACTCCAGTACTTTGGCCACCTCATGCGAAGAGTTGACTCATTGGAAAAGACTTTGATGCTGGGAGGGGTTGGGGGCAGGAAGAGAAGGGAATGACAGAGGATGAGATGGCTGGATGGCATCACGGACTCAATGGACGTGAGTCTGAGTGAACTCCAGGAGTTGGTGATGGACAGGGAGGCCTGGCGTGCTGCTATTCATGGGGTCACAAAGAGCCAGACACTACTGAGCGACTGAACTGAGTGCCTTTCACTTTCACTTTCCCAGGTGGTGCTAGTGGTAAAGAGCCCACTTGCCAATGCAGGAGACATAAGAAATGGGGGATTCGATCCCTGGGTCAAGAAGATCCCCTGGAGGAGGCTATGACAATCCACTCTAGTATTCTTGAATGGAGAAGCCCATGGACAGAGGGGCCTGGAAGGCTACAGTCCATGGGGTCACTCAGAGTTGGACATGACTCAAGTGACAGCATGCATGCATGCATACTTTCTAAGCTCACCCCAGCTAGGAACTGCAGTGCAAGTAAAAACAGACTTGGTAACTGTGTGTCTCAGGGTGTACATAGGGACCGCCCCCAGTGGCCAAAGAAGGGTTAACATATCACCATGTGAATTCCAGGAGTTCTGAAGTAGAGAGATTAAAGCTCTTTTCATCAAAACAATGCAAGAATTCTGGAGCTGGTGAACAAGATACAATACAACTGGCAGAGCTCTAGGATTTAGCATCTCAGTAGGCAAAGAGATATTGGAACTAACATATGTCTTTAAAGGCAAGTGGGTCTGTGAAGGGCAGAACACATTGGCCTGGCCTCTTTGCCTAAACAAGCTGTGTGATGTAAGGCAAGTCCCTTTACCACTCTGTGTCTCAGTTTTTTTGTCTGTAGAAGATGGGATTAGAGGCATGCATTCCTAACCACTTTCAGTTCTAGATTCTTATGACTCTGTAAGAAGAGATTCAAATGCAGTCAACTACAAATTAAAAATATAAACATTACAGATACATATTTTAAATCCTTAAGGGAATAATTTCTTCAGGATTAGAGGCATGCATTCCTAACCACTTTCAGTTCTAGATTCTTATGACTCTGTAAGAAGAGATTCAAATGCAGTCAACTACAAATTAAAAATATAAACATTACAGATACATATTTTAAATCCTTAAGGGAATAATTTCTTCAAAGATACTCATTTACATATAAATTACTTATAAGCGAATTTAAACTCATAGACTCATACAAGTTTAGACATGAAATAGTCCTTAACAACCAGTACTGTTGTAAAAGTGTGCATTATAGTTACACATAATGTGCCCCTTTCCTTGTGAGTCCATTGAGGCATGAATCATCCTCTGTTTGTTTATATCATTAAAACTTAGACCAGAACAGATATAGAGTAGATACTAAGACTAGTTAAATAAAATTTTCAGATAAAGAAACAGAAACTCTGAAAAGGCCTGATAAGTTGTCCCAAATCCCACAGGTAGTTAGAATGAGACGTTGAGTTTTCTAAGACTCAACTCAGGGAAGGTGTTTTTACAAAGGCCAAACTGAGATGATTTTGCCCAAAAGCATCATCAGCAATAACATCTATTTCACGTAAAGAAGACTTCTACCCTTACAGCAGAAAATGAAGAAAAACTTAAAAGCCTCTTGATGAAAGTGAAAGAGAAGAGTGAAAAAGTTGGCTTAAAGCTCAACATTAAAAACTAAGATCATGGCATCTGATTTCATCACTTCATGGGAAATAGATGGGGAAACAGTGGCTGACTTTATTTTGGGGGCTCCAAAACCACTGCAGATGGTGATTGCAGCCATGAAATTAAAAAATGCTTACTCCTTGGGAGGAAAGTTATGACCAGCCTAGATAGCATATTAAAAAGCAGAGGCATTACTTTGTCAACAAAGGTCTGTCTAGTCAAGGCTATGGTTTTTCCAGTAGTCATGTATGGATGTGAGAGTTGAACTATAAAGAAAGCTGAGTGCTGAGGAATTAATGCTTTTGAAGTGTGGTTTGGAAAAGACTCTTGAGAGTCCCTTGGACTGCAAGAAGATCTGACCAGTCCATCCTAAAGGAGATCAGTCCTGGGTGTTCACTGGAAGGACTGATGTTGAAGCTGAAACTCTAATACTTTGACTACCTGATGCAAACAGCTGACTCATTTGAAAAGACCCTGATCCTGGGAGGGATTGGGGACAGGACGAGAAGGGGACGATGAAGGATGACGTGGTTGGATGGCATCACCAACTCAATGGAGATGAGTTTGGGTGGACTCCAGGAGTTAGCGATGGACAGGGAGGCTGGCGTGCTGCAGTTCATGGGGTTGCAAAGAGTCAGACACGACTGAGCGACTGAACTGAACTGAATTGAAGGGCCTTAAGGCACACTAGTGGCTCAGAGGGTAAAGTGCCTGCCCGCAATGCAGGAGACCCGGGTTTGATCCCTGGGTTGGGAAGTTCTCCTGGAGAAGGAAATGGCAACCCACTCCAGTATCCTTGCCTGGAGAATCCCGTGGATGGAAGAGCCTGGTGGGCTACAGTCCATGGGGTCGCAAAGAGTCGGACACGACTGAGCGAGCTCACTTCACTTCACTTCACTTCAAGGCAGACTAAATAAAATTGAACAGAGAGTAAGCCCTATAATAAATATTCAATAAATAATCATTGACTGATTTAAGCCTGAATCAAGTTACCCATCTTCTTAAAAGAATTAAAATTTTATTTCTGTGCTTAGCTATCCCCAGAATGGCCACCTTTATTTCTTCTCTGCCTTCTGTTTATTTCTGATACTCCTGATGGAGTAGTGTCACAAGCTACTCCATCAGGAGATGGAGTCTACTCCATACCCTTGAATCTAGCCTAGCCTGTTGCTGCTCTGATCAACAGAGCTTAGTAAGAGTGCACTAACTACAGCAGGTCTGGTCCTGATGTTTAGGAGGAGATCAGCTTTCAGCTTGGTTTCTTGGAGGTTGTAGTTGATATTTATAAAGTGCAGCTTCATTGCTGAAGAAGTCCTAGGACTATGTGGAGACCAGGAGGTTCCCAGCTGGGTTCAATGTCCCAGCTACCCCTACCCAAGCATGAGACGTTTCTGAGAAAGCCATGTTGCGTTGTCCACCACAGCTCAGCTAGCTAGAAAGCTAAATATCACAAAACAACCATAGTCTATGACCCATGGAGCAGAAGACTCAGCTGAATCCTAGTTGACCTCACGGCAGACAAAATTAAAGATGGTTGTTTCAGGTCACTTAGTTTGGAGATAGCTTATTTGCAGCCATAAATAAGTGAAAAAAAAAATCCTTATTTTAAAAGTATATAATTCTCCATTCTCCATAAATGAAACATTTTCTTATCTCCTACTCTTATCCCAGAAAAACACAAGTTATAAAGACTTAATAGTGCTGACCATTTCAAGTTTGGCTATTTTAAGAATTTGTGCAGGATGTCAACATTAAAAAAGCTATTATTTATATTATAGAAAGGGAGTTTTTAAATGGTATTCATGATATATAAGCTATAATTTTAGTTTCTTTCCCCATAAGTCTAGGCTTACCTTTTATACAGAAGTCAACTGATGCAGCAAAAATTTGCCTTGTGCAGGTATATTTGTTTGACAAAAGTATTTTCAGAGGATGACTGTCATTTGATGGTTCAGTGGGTAAAGGACCTGTCTGCAATGCAGGAGACACAGGTTCAGTCTCTGGGTTGGGAAGATTTCCTGGAGGAGGAAATGGCAACCCACTCCAGTATTCTTGCCTGGAGCATTCCATGGACAGAGGAGCCTGGTGGGCTGCAGTCCAGGGGGTCAAAAAGAGTCGAACACAACTGAATGACTAAGCATACACATCATTTCTAGTCTGAGCACTATCATTTTCTGTCTTCCGCTTTTACTAATCTCTGATTTACTGTTTCTATTTTCATTCCAAATGCTTCCTTCACTTACATATGGATTCTTTCAGAAAGCCTTTATTGCCTCCCTACTGCACTTCTGACATATTCCAGGCACTGGTGAAGAAGCCAGTGACTTCTTAGCCATTACTAAGAGATAGACATGTCCCTCCAGGGGCTCACATCCTATTAGGGAAGACAAGTTCATAAACAGGGCCCATGGGGTAAAGTAACTACTAAAATGTACTAAAATAGAATAAGTACAAAGGAGAATGAGAACTTAAATTCTTCCAGAGAAGGTGAATTAAGATCTTAGGAAATAATTTTGCAGACAAAGAAATGATAGAGGACATTTCGGGTAGAGAGAATGAAATTTGCAAAAGCTTGAAAAAATAAGGCAAAAAAGGTAAAGCTCCCATTGTTGATGTAGCCAAGGACTGATGAGGGAGGGCAGGGTTTATGCTTAGTCACTCAGTCACGTCTGACTCTTTGCGACCCCATTACTATAGCCCACCAGGCTTCTCTGTCTGTGGAATTCTCCAGGCAAGAATACTGGCATGGGCTGCCATGCCCTCCTCCAGGGGGTCTTCCCAATCCAAGGATCGAACCCAGGTCTCTCACATTGCAGGTGGATTCTCTACCATCCGAGCCACCAGGGAAGCCCATGAATATTGGAGTGGGTAGCCTATCCCTTCTCCAGGGGATCTTGCTTACCTAGGAATTGAACCAGGGTTTCCCACACTGAAGGTGGATTCTTTACCAGTTGAGTTACCATGTAGTCAAGGATTGATGGGAGAAGGCAGGGGGAGGGAGAGATAAATAACAGACTATAGTAGAGATGACTTGGAGGCACAGAGTGAAAAACTCCTATGCAAAAAACTTATAGTCAGTTGGCCTTTGCCCAGTGCTCCCTCTGGGGCTTATGGAGTAGGTAGCATACTTATTACCATCTACAGCTGATTAGACCAGATTGTATACCTACTGAAAGTCAATCCATCCTTTGGCTTGGTTGTGATCAAACAGATTCTCTGTCTCAGACATCTGCCTTAAGATATATGGCCTGTGACTCTGCCTGACCACACAGTAGTATACACTGGATCAAATGATCGTGGAGACATGGGGTTAGCTTTGATCTCATGGCAAACTAAAGCCACAAGTAAGTCGATTCTTGCTACAGGGCAGCAGAAATACTATAGGCCTTACAAAGTCTGTGGATAAGAAAATGGAGCTGTGGTGCTGAAAGAGGCAGAAATGAAGGAGCATGCAGTCAGAGCGAAAGTGAGAGTAAGAATGTCGTTGATGGAGACCCACAAAAAGTATCATGGGGAGAAGATCACTTCTGAGAGGAGGGTATGGGGCTGGACAATTAGGTCAAATATAATACAAACGTCAGCTAAATGAGGACTTGATTTTATCCTTTGGATTTTAGGCTTCCCTGGTGGCTCAGATGGTAAAGCGTCTGCCTGCAATGCCGGAGACCCAGGTTTGATTCCTGGGTCAGGAAGATCCCCTGGAGAAGGAAATGGCAATCCACTCCAGCACTCTTGCCTGGAAAATCCCATGGACGGAGGAGCCTAATAGGCTACAGTCTACGGGGTCGCAAAGAGTCAGACATGACTGAGCGACTTCACTTCACAGACCTCAAATAGAATGTAGCTTCTGGGCACATGTGGCCAGAATATTCGATTCTGGTATTAGAAGTTCTGAGTCTACATGGAGGGTCTGTGAAATAAGATAGATGCAGTGTAATGGATGCTGATGATTCATTCAACCAGCTGGTGAGGCTGTGGGTAATGGCTACAAGGATGATGGGTTTCAAAACATGTTCAAATAGGCCACATCTCTTTAAATACATTCAAGGTGGATGATCTACCCTCTCTTCCACTCTGTATCTCCTAATTTGAGGAAGAATTGAGCTCTGCCTTCTCCTGAGATGGGCTTCCCTGGTGGCTCAGAGGTTAAAGCGCCCGCCTCCAATGTGGGAGACCTGGGTTCAATCCCTGGGTTGGGAAGATCCCCTGGAGAAGGAAATGGCAACCCACTCCAGTATTCTTGCCTGGAAGATCCCATGAACTGAGGAGCCTGGTGGGTTACAGTCCACGGGGTCACAAAGAGTCGGACACGACTGAGTGACTTTACTTCTCCTGAGATGTGTTGTCTTCTTTATAGTTCATAGTCACAACAAATGTTGGTAAGGTTCCATCCACTTCATCCATGTAAAACTCGGCAAGTCCCCACTTTAGGCTGACTACTGTGCATATGTGGGCTTCCCAGGTGGCGTCAGCGGTGAAGAACCCCCTGCGAATGCAGCAGACTTATGACATGGGTTCAATTCCTGGGTCCCCTGGAGGAGGGTGTGGCAACCCACTCCAGTATTCTTGCCTGGAGAATCCCATGCACAGAGGGAGCCTGGTGGGCTGCAGTCCATGGGGTCACAAAGAGTTGGACATGACTGAAGCAACTTAACACACGCACACACATGCACGCACTGCATATATTGAAAGATTAGATGCAGGACATGAGGAAACTTTACCTTTCAAAGAAGCTCGTGTAGCCTAGGGCCTCAGAGAGATGGAGTGAATGTGATTGTAATTTTTATACTATCGGGACTCTTAGAGTGTGGCTATGTTCTCTGTAGGCTGTGGCCTCATATTTAGTAGAACAAATGCCAAAAACATAATAAAACTTATTTTCTCATTGCTGGTGCAGCAGTTGATGCCTTGTCCATAGCAATTTTTGGTTCTTTCTTCTAGTGATATCATTCCACCAAAAAGAGCAGGATGAGTGGATGCGACAAGGAGTGTAGAGGAGCATCTGTTATCTTGAGAGGATCCACAAGCCATTTGAGACCTGCTATTTGTTATACTATCACATTTCCCATTCAGTTCAGTTCAGTCACTCAGTCGTGTCTGACTCTTCGCGACCCCATGAATTGCAGCACGCCAGGCCTCCCTGTCCATCACCAACTCCCCGGAGTTCACCCAGACTCACGTTCATCGAGTCAGTGATGCCATCCAGCCATCTCATTCTCTGTCATCCCCTTCTCCTCCTGCCCCCAATCCCTCCCAGCATCAGAGTCTTTTCCAATGAGTCAACTCTTCGCATGAGGTGGCCAAAGTATTGGAGTTTCAGCTTTAGCATCAGTCCTTCCAAAGAAATCCCAGGGCTGATCTCCTTCAGAATGGACTGGTTGGATCTCCTTGCAGTCCAAGGGACTCTCAAGAGTCTTCTCCAACACCACAGTTCAAAAGCATCAATTCTTCAGCGCTCAGCCTTCTTCACAGTCCAACTCTACATCCATACATGACCACTGGGAAAACCATAGACTTGACTAGATGGACCTTGGTCGGCAAAGTAATGTCTCTGCTTTTGAATATGCTGTCTAGGTTGATCATAACTTTTCTTCCAAGGAGTAAGCATCTTCTAATGTCATGGCTGTAGTCACCATCTGCAGTGATTTTGGAGCCCCCAAAAATAAAGTCTGACACTGTTTCCACTGTTTCCCCATCTATTTCCCATGAAGTAATGGGACCGGATGCCATGATCTTTGTTTTCTGAATGTTGAGCTTTAAGCCAACTTTTTTGCTTTCCTCTTTTCATCAAGAGACTCTTTAGTTCTTCACTTTCTGCCATAAGGGTGGTGTCATCTGCATATCTGAGGTTATTGATATTTCTCTCAGCAATCTTTTAGTTACCCTAAAAGGATCTAGGAAGGAAAATCTAGGAAAATAGCTCTTATATTTAGAATAACAGTAGCAATCTTCTTATTTTGAAAGATAAATGAGAAAGGAAAAAGAAAAACAAGCAAGGAATGATGATCAAAAGAATGGGGGAAAAAGAAACCCAACAACAAAAGAATGTCCTCTGAGAAAGCTTGGAGTTGAATTTTATTTGTTTATTTATTACTGGCTGCAATATAAAGGAATTTAAAAGAATAGAACTGCCTTCTTTGGTTAATATATTAGCCAAATATAACAATCTGACCATCCTTTGCTAATCACCAGAGTGCACCAGTGCTTACCTTGTGGCTCAGTTGGTGAAGAGTTTGCCTGAAATTTGGGAGACCTGGCTTCAATCCCTGGGTCAGGAAGATCCCCTGGAGAAGGAAATGGCAACCCACTCCAGTATTCTTGCCTGGAGAATTCCATAAACAGAGGAACCCATGGGCTACAGTCCATGGGTCACAAAGAGTTGGACAGGACTGAGCAATTAGCACTAAATAGTGCCCTCGATGGAGTGCAACAGTGTTCTGAGAAGAATATGGTGGAGGGGGCAGGGACTGGACCCCTGAGGTTGTTGCTTGCTGTTGTTTAGTCACTAAGTCATGTCAGACTCTTGTTTGACCCTATGGACTGTAGCTCACCAGGCTCCTCTGTCCTTGGGATATTCCAGGCAAGAATACTGGAGTGGGTTGCCATTTTCTTCTCCAGGGGATCTTCCAGACCCAGAGGCTGAACCTGCATCTCTTGCATTAGCAGGTGGATTCTTTATCACTGAGCCACCAGGGAAACCCCCACCTCTGAGGCTCTGTTTATCATAGCACCATGCTCGACTTCTTTGAATTTTAAAAATTACATCTACAGTCTGTTCTGCTGCTGCACATAGTTTAAAATGCAAATCAACTCACATTCAACCAGTAATTAGGGGAATGATGTCAGCATAACATAGAAAACAAATTGGACCAAACATGATTTTTCCTAGTGTGTTCATCATTGGAAGTGATTAAATTTCAACTTTTTCACAGCGCAATAAAATACAAACTTTAATGATATCTGAAGAAATTTGAACAAGAAAAAAATTTGAACAACAAAAAAACATGTCTCCAAATGTTTTCCTTTAGTAGAAGCAGTGGCTGGTTCAATGGCATGAAGACCTGCTCTACTGTCCATTATGTGAAGTTACCTGAGAAAAGCTGTAAATTCAGATTAAGAACCTGTGCAGACACTTCTGTGTGTTGACATAAGAAAATCACAACAAAAGGACAAACTTCTGAATTATGTTTTATTTTGGATATAACTTTTTTCTTTTAAGTGGCTGTTGCTAAAGATCTATATCTCTAAATGGAAGTTTGAGTTCCAGAGTTTAAGACATCAAAGGGGAGACTGACTCAGATTGTAAGGGCAAAGGTCAGTGGATATATAACTCTGCTAGTATCTTTAGAAATCTTATAGTTTTGTTAGTGTCTTGGTTAAAAAGTGCCGTAGGTTTTATGGAATCTGTTCCTGACCCTATTTTTCCCATGAGTGCTGTTATGTTTAGTGTGTGATTTTTGCAAAGAAGTAAAAAATGGATCCATATGGTGGTATGGCAGAAACACCTGTGCCGAGTATTTTTCTTGAACAACATTTATGTAAGGCTTACCGAATGCCAGACATTTTCCTGATCATTTTACATGCATTATCTCATTTAATTCTCCCAACTGATACTTCTATTACTAGCCTATCTTTGTGCTTCCCAGGTGGCGCTAGTGGTAAAGAACCTGCCTGCCAATGCAGGAGACATAAGAGATGTGGGTTCAGTCCCTGGGCTGGAAGACTCCCCTGGAAGAGGAAATGGCAACCCACTCCAGTATTCTTTTTATTTTTAATTTTATTTTTACTTTATTCTACTTTACAGTACTGTATTGGTTTTGCCATACATTGACATGAATCCGCCACAGGTGTATACGAGCTCCTACTCCTGAATCCCCCTACCACCTCCCACCCCATATCATCTCTCTGGATCATCCCCGTGCACCAGCCCCAAGCATTCTGTATCCTGTATCAAACATAGAGTGGTGCTTCATTTCTTACATGATAGTATACATGTTTCAATGTCATTCTCCCAAATCATCCCACCCTCTCCCTCTCCCTCAGAGGCCAAAAGTCCGTTCTATACATTTGTGTCTCTTTTGTTGTCTCACATACAGGGTCGTCATTACATTCTTGCCTGGAGGATTCCATGGACAAAGGAGCCTGACAGGCTATAGACCACAGAGTTGCAAGAGTTAGGCAGGACTGAAGGGACTTAGCATCCAGGCACACATCCTGTCTTCACAAATGAGGAAGCAGATTTAGAGAGAATAATGCAAAGCAAGAGAATGAATTTTTAAAGTAGATATGCATCTGGATGCAGAGAGGGGGAAGTCCTAGTCTTTAAGTTATAAATAGGCGTCAGGGCTATCTTAAAAGTGAGTTTGCTGGGGAATAAGGTTCTGTTAGCATGAGGCTGTCATGTAAAACATAGCATAAAACCTTACTTGGTGAAAATTTGCTTTCAAGTTTTGCTACATGTTTATATGCAAAGCCAATTTCCTTTTAACTCAGTTTTTCAAGCTTTCATTCAAATTGCCAAAAGATATTCATATGGAATAAAGCTGTGTGTGATGACTGTAGCCATTATACAGGCTCATATCACTAAAACTGGTTATTCTGGTCCACTAGAATTGACAAACTGCAATCTCCTATTCCTTTCTTCTCTTTTTTTCCCTCCCTTCCTTCTGTTTTACAAATTGATTGGATTAGCTACGGAGGTTGCTGCTGCTGCTGCTGCTAAGTTGCTTCAGCCGTGTCTGACTCTGTGCAACCCCAGAGACGGCAGCCCACCAGGCTCCCCCGTCCCTGGGATTCTCCAGGTAAGAACACTGGAGTGGGTTGCCATTTCCTTCTCCAATGCATGAAAGTGAAAAGTGAAAGTGAAGTCGCTCAGTCGTGTCTGACTCTTAGCGACCCCATGGACTGCAGCTCACCAGGCTCCTCCATCCATGGGATTTTCCAGGCAAGAGTACTGGAGTGGGGTGCCATTGCCTTCTCCGAGCTACTGAGGTTAGCTCCTCACAATATAATGCCAAGCATGGAATGTGGAGTCCCCATAAACCTCTTGTATACAAGCTTCTGAAAGGTTTAGTTGCTTATTTTTCCATATATGAAATTGCTGCCAATAGAGAAATTCCTTCAGAAACTTATTTAATAGGAGTAAATGAAATTTTAATGGTAAACAGGCATTTGTGAGCTGCCTAAGGCACAGGCTTCAGGCACTAGCAGAATTTACTAGGTGATATTATCATCAGCTGCTTTTCTGTGCATCTGAAGATTGACTAAAACCATTCTTGTTTTCATAATGTGATCATAATGCAACAAATACTATAGGAGTTTGCTGTATCAACTGCTAATTGCATCCCAGGCTCTGAAAGGAAAAAATATTATCACTGAATTAACATTTTATTTGAAATTTCACAATGACGAGAGAATGTATAAAAGTGCAGTAAATAATGCCTATAAATTTATAAGGAAATAAAAATGTGATTTTGCCTTCTATAAATTCTCCCTTCCACTGCTTTATAACAAAAATGCTTCTTCTATTTTTTTTTCTTCAAATTTTGTTTTTGGTGCCAACTACTTAGGCTTAGTTGTAATTCCTCTTTGAGAACAAATTTGGATTTTAAAACATTCCAGTAGATGTAGATCAGTGTTTAGCAAAGTGTGGGCTGAGGGCCATGCCTATCAGAATCACCTGAAGTGCTTGTCCACAAAATCGATTTCTTGGATCCAAGACTTATTTTCTGAATTAGAATATTTGGGTGTAGGGTTCTGGGCCTCTACTTTTTTAACCTGATCTTCATGGTTTTTATACACACTAAGATTTAGTGTGTGTAAAATTTAGGTTTAAATCACTGATTTAGAAAAGTCAAAGGGTTCACAGTAGGTGTAATTATTTTAACCAGGCAAAACAGCCATTGATTGATTGATTCACTGATTGGTTGATTGATTACTATAGACCCCAAGCTTTTCTCTGACAGCTTGAACAGGCTTTGTGTTGTCATCTACATTGAATCAGAGTTAAATAATCTGCTCCATTAGTTGAAAACTGAGGATCAAGTCAATAAATCAAAATCCAATCATGTAGCCAGTCTCTGGTAGTCTTATTGACTGAAAAAGGACATTGAAGACATCTCATAGAAAGTTTGTCAAAACAATCAAACTGATTTATGAGCACAGAAACAACCTCAAAATAACATGCTGGCCATATTTATTCTAAAATCTTCAATTGCAAATATTGATACATGCAGGTCACTTAGGACCTATTTGTTGCTAAATCTGAAAGTCTCTTTCCAGTACCTAACTTGCTTGATTTCTCAGAAGTTAGTTGACATTATTGAATGCTCCCTCCTTTTTGAGATAGCCTCTTCCCTTGGATTCTGTGATTCAACATTTGAGAGTGAAGGGCATGCTTCTGCTTAAATCTAGTGGCAGAATCTAAATCTAAATCAGAATCTAAATCTTAACACAAAAGAAGTTTATTTCTCACCCTGTAAAATTCAATAGTGCTTTTCCTCAGAGAATGAGGAGGGTTTCTGACTTTTTCTGGGTGTTGACATTGAGCCACTTGTTGGAGAACAGAGAGATCATTATGGGAGATTTTTATGTATCAGCTTTGAAAGTGGCCTTCAACGCTTTGCTCCCATTCCATTAATTATGGGTTAATCATATGGTAAGACCGAACGTCATGGGAAGCTGGGGAAAAAGGCCAGAAAAAGAGGGAATAGATTGGTGCTAAGGTATCAATCTATGCCAAACAAGCTCTTTTGTTTCTTCCTAAGACTTTGCATGCTATTTTCTCAGATGCATTTGTGACTTCGTTCTCTGCTCAATCCTTCAACATTGATTTTCCTCCTGGCTAGAAGTCTGCTACTTTTTTGTTCTCCAAACTTTCCCTGGTCAATATCATTCTGTCTCGTGGCTTTAATGTACATGTCTAGCCTAGGGAGCCCCCAAAGCAAAGTCAAATTGCTACTGAAACTCTATCAACCTCAAATGTGCCAAATTAAATTTGTCAGCTCCCTCCTGAATCTTCTCTCCTTCCAGCTTGCCTTGACATAGTAAATGGCACTTGTTGTTCAGTTGCTAAGTCGTGTCTGACTCTGTGCAATCCCATATCCTCCACCAAGTTGCCCAAATCAGAGACTTGGGAGTGCTCCCTTATTATCACAGCTCTTCCCCTTGTCACCCAGTTTCTAAGTGCTCATAATTCTAGTTGACAAATATCTCTTACATCTAATCATATCTCTCCATCCCCAATATCTGAGTAAAGTCCATCATCATCTTTTCTCCTTCTTGGTTTCTTTCCCCAGTCTGGCTCTCCGTCTGCTACCAAAGCCATTTATATAAAATTATCTCATGTTCATATCTTTTTCTGCTTTAAATCTTTCAATGGCTTCCCTATGTCATCACAATAAAGTCCAAGCCCTTTAACACGGTTTAGTGTTCTTCATAATTTCCTATCTCTCTCTCCCTTGACCTCTAACTGCTCCTCTCTCATTATTTCCTTTAAACATGCAATATTATTTTATTTTCTAAGGTATACCATTCTCTCTTTTTCTCTGAACCTTTTCTTACACTGTTCCCTTTATTCATAACACTTTCCTTAACCTCTTTGAGGGTCTAAATCCAACTCATTTTTCATGTCTCAGCTTAAATGTCACTTCCTTTTGGAAATATGCAGAAATTCTTTAGATGAGAAGCTCTGCTTATGTTCCTAAGATGCCTGGAATTTCATTATATTTTCTAGGTTAGAATGTTTATTTCCCTCACTGTTCTACCATCTCCATGAAACAAGTAGCTGTAGTTCTTGTACTCACTACTGTATCTCCAAGGTTCTTCGTGGGCTCACAGGAATTTTTTGATGAATGAATAAATAAAGTAATTAAGTGAGAAATTCAACCAGCCACTAATCACATTTCTGCACAGTCTATGACACAAATGCTTATGTATCATAATTAAGCCTTCTACGAAACAATTCTCCACAAGTTCACCTTCTGAGGCATCTTGATGCCCAGCTCCAATCACTTTCTCTGATCGGAATTCAAAAAGACAAGAACTGCTCTTTATTCTCATGCACTTGCTCATTTCCATTATGATCAACCTCCTCAAGGAACTCTGGCCAAGCCAAAGAATGATTTCCATAAGACCTCCCTGAGGAACCCAATAAAGGAAATCAGACAGACATCTGTGCATTGTTTATACCTCCATTAGCCTTTCCTGAATTGTAAATTACTTAACAACAGCTGGGCAAGAGAGAAGGGCAAGATTTTCTATTTGTAAAAGGAGGTATGAACATAACAACCAATTCGGCGCTTTCAAGTTTTATTATCCACAAAGTTACGGTATTTTTATTACTTAGAATGGTAATTATACTCCAATCAGGAAACATGAGAAGAAAACTCTGAAAATGTCAATCGACTTTGGAAAGTTAAATGGAGAAAATGTGTACCCTCTGTGGATGCTGGTTTCTGCCACTGTGATCCTCCTCTGGGATGAAAGCTCTTCCCCAGATGGGGAGAGCTCTCTGCCTCTTTGACTGCCTTAAGGGAAGAGAGTCAACCTTGCCCAAGGTCACTTTTGCAAAGCAACTTGCTCCACTGGCTGACTTGGAAAAGAGAGAGCCAGGCCTACTGACCCAACTTGAAACAACTTTTAAGGATTCCTGGGTTTCCCTGGTGGCTCGGACTGTAAAGAATCTGCCTGCAATGCAGGAGACCCAGGTTCCATCCCTGGGTTGGGAAGATCCCCTGGAGAAGGGAATGACTATTCCAGTATTCTAGCCTGAAGAATCCCATGGATAGGTGAGCCTGGTGGATTACAGTCCACAGTGTCCCAAAGAGTTGGACACAACTTAGAGACTAAAACTTTCACTTTCACTAAGGACTTCCAGTTAAATTTGGAGCTTCCAGTGGGGCTGGCTGAGGTCTTGATGTGAATGCATTAAAGCCACAATGCTCCTTCTATCCAATACTAATTTATTTTTTCTCTCTACTCCTGATCTCAGGAATATTCCCTAATAAGCTTCCTACTTGTTAATCTTCATCTCAGATTCTGCACACACAAGCTTTCTATCCTTAGGCTGGAAGTTTAGTCTCAGATATGAATTTGCTTATTTTATTATGCCATGAGTTCTAGAAGGTATACTGCTGCTGCTGCTAAGTTGCTTCAGTCGTGTCCGACTCTGTGTGACCCCATGGACGGCAGCCCACCAGGCTCCTCTGTCCCTGGGATTCTCCAGGCAAGAAGACTGGAGTGGTTGCCATTTCCTTCTAGAAGGTATACTGGGTAGACTAAATATGAATTGTTTAATGAAATTGGCAAGGAAGTAAGATTGGTTTGGGGATGGAGGTGGGAACAGGAGCGCAAGGCAGAACACACACTGACTCCCATAAACTTAAGCTTCCTAAACGACCTGTGAGTTTTGCTATTAAACGACACCTTCTTCTGTCACTGACCAATATGTAGCTTTGTGGTAATTCCCATAACTTTGCTTTTACATTTTATCTATACTTTGTTCACTGACATGTCTGAGCATAACAATTCCCATTTAATATAAAACTGTTTCCAGTTTTTAGAACTTTCTGTGTTCCAGGGACTGGGCAAAATGACCCATGTACAACCTGAATAAAATTTCTGGATTTTGAAAAAAATAGCACAACATGTTTTTTCTGTTTATTATATTTTGTTGTGCTTAAATTCTTTAGAAATTGGCATTCCATTTAAGGACTAATTAGGCTAATCTTTCTTAATTAGAGTTATTGATTAATAACAAAAACTTAGGCCTTACAACTCACCATGTAGCAGGATGTCTAGTGCATCATGAAGTCAGTATTTAGGATCAAGTGAGACAAGGTCTCCTGGGAGAGAGCTGTCTCTGCCAGCCTGCTGAATCTTTTTCGACATTCTAATCAGCATAGCCTAGAGTCGCTGCTGTTGCAACTACTTCTGGTTTATTGATGAAGGAAAGAGTTCCTTCCCCATTCATAAAGGGAGGGGGGAGCAGTCAAAAGACCAAGAACCATATCAAACTAGGAAAGGATTACTATTTAAACAAACACGGATGGCTTGGCATGGAGAATGCAGAGGAGACTGCAAATCTTCAAATAAGAGAATAGATTAAGTGTGGGTACGAGCTTCCCTGGTGACTCAGAGGTAAAGAATCTGCCTACAATGTGGAAGACCTGAGTTTGATCCCTGGGTTGGGGAGATCCCCTGGAAGAGTGCTTGGCAACCCACTCCAGTACTCTTGCCTGGAGAACCTCCATGGACAGAGGAACCTGGTGGGCTACAAGTCCACAGGGTCGCAAAGAGTCAGACATACCCGAGTGATTAAGCATAGCACAGTATGAACAAATCTCTCTGGGAAGAACAGGGAACTAGCAAGAGGAACTTAAATCAGCAACTCACTTCATTTTGGCATTTGTTAAGTCACCACTATCCAGATTCCTGGCACCACGCTATAGTCTCTGCCCTGGAGTCAACAGTGGGGAACCAATGGATACAAATGCAGCATCACTATCCTAAGGCATGTACTGACCAAGAAGTGAATAGAGGGGATCAATACAATCCTGGAAGCTATAACCTATGTCCAGAAGCAGTTAAGCAGATTCTCTCTCTGAGCTTTTTAAAAGGTTATTTCAGGATATTTCTTAAGGAAAATATACCCTTGCATCGATCTATTAAGTTATATTTTCCAAATAATTTGCCTAAGAAAATCTTTGTGTTTAAGTAGGAAATTGCTGGGAGAAAATAACATTTTCTTCTATTGACAGTAGGTTTACCAAATCATCTACTGTGAGCACAACTTTCAGTTCAGTTCAGTTCAGTCACTCAGTCGTATCCGACTCTTTGCGACCCCATGAATTGCAACACGCCAGGCCTTCCCTGTCCATCACCAACTCCTGGAGTTCACTCAGACTCACGTTCATCGAGTCAGTGATGCCATCCAGCCATCTCATCCTCTGTCGTCCCCTTCTCCTCCTGCCCCCAATCCCTCCCAGCATCAGAGTCTTTTCCAGTGAGTCAACTCTTCGCACGAGGTGGCCAAAGTACTGGAGTTTCAGCTTTAGCATCATTCCTTCCAAAGAAATCC
Source organism: Nanger dama (assembly GCA_917880005.1). NCBI lineage: Eukaryota > Metazoa > Chordata > Mammalia > Artiodactyla > Bovidae > Nanger > Nanger dama. The sequence goes on from CAKJTW010000040.1 coordinate 6,231,187, forward strand.
CAGGGCTGATCTCCTTCAGAATGGACTGGTTGGATATCCTTGCAGTCCAAGGGACTCTCAAGAGTCTTCTTCAACACCACAGTTCAAAAGCATCAATTCTTCGGCGCTCACAAAAGAGATTACAGTCAGAACTACTTTTCAATAAAACAAGGGTTCTATTTTCTGCATTTATTTCTATAATGTGGTGAAACCACCCCACACTTCTCTCCAGTGTGTTTACACCTGTAGCAAGTCCCTGAAGATCTGAGAAGCATCTACCACATCTCAGAGGGTGTAGAAGAACAAGTAGCAGAGGGGCAGGAGTTGTGTCGACATAAAGTCATTGATTTCAAGATGCTCGAAACTCAGAAGGGAGGCAAGGGTGCAGGTGTGGGATTTGTGAGCCTTATTTTCTGTTATCAATTCTTCTAATTAAAAAAAAAAATCTTTGAAGAGGGGATGAGATGATGGCTCCTAGCAGATTAGGATTTTTTTTTTTTTGAGACTGTGCCTTATAAATAATATTTCCACACAAAGGAGTCAGCGTGTACAAAGAGCAAAGGCTTGAGATGTACACAGTGCTGGTTTTGGATTGTTGTTTTGTCACTTACCAGATGTTACCATAAAAGTTCAATTGTGTCTGACTTTTTTTGACCCCATGGACACTAGCTTGCCAGGCTCCTCTGCCCATGGGATTCTTTAGGCAAGAATACTGGTTGCCATGCCATCCTCCAGGGGATCTTCCTGACCCAGGGACTGAACCCTTGTCTCCTGTGGTTTCCGCATTGCAGGCGAATTCTTTACCACTGAAGCATCAGGGAAGTCCCATAAAAGTTCATATCCAACACCAATTAATTTAGTACCTATAGCTGTCTGTCAGATTCACTAGTTCTTTGTGTGCAAAGGAAGCAATGGCATAAGGATTATATGTTTATTTATAATCTGAATTATTTTTGTAAATATATATACATATTTCCATATACTGCGGTCATGTATGGATGTGAGAGTTGGACTGTGAAGAAGGCTGAGTGCCGAAGAATTGATGCTTTTGAACTGTGGTGTTGAGAAGACTCTTGAGAGCCCCTTGGACTGCAAGGAGATCCCACCAGTCCATTCTGAAGGAGATCAACCCTGGGTGTTCTTTGGAAGGAATGATGCTAAAGCTGAAACTCCAGTACTTTGGCCACCTCATGAGAAGAGCTGACTCATTGGAAAAACTCTGATGCTGGGAGGGATTGAGGGCAGGAGGAGAAGGGGACGACAGAGGATGAGATGGCTGGATGGCATCACTGACTCAATGAACTTGAGTCTGAGTGAACTCTGGGAGATGGTGATGAACAGGGAGGCCTGGCCTGCTGAGATTCATGGGGTTGCAAAGAGTCAGACACGACTGAGCGACTGAACTGAACTGAACTGAATTGATACATATATATATATAGAGAGAGAGAGAAAAAGTAAGAGAGTTTTTAGCTTTTGTTTGGGTTTGAGTTGTTTCAGCTAAGAAAGACTAAGTAGTTTTAGGATTTAAGTGTCAATGATTTAAGTCACAGTGGCCCTTTCCTATATTATTCCTTTTAAAAATGCATTGTTGCCTAATCAGCAAACTACACTAAATCCTGTAATTATGTTTAAAAAAGACACTTTTCTAGAAGTTTATAAAAAATGTAACTGTAATGTGGGAACGGGTTGGTCTAGGGTGTAGAGAAAGGATGGCAGTCATTATGCCAGCAGCCTAGGGCAAAAAGTCATGACTGCAAAAAACCACTAAATCCACCTCTGCTCTTCATGGTGGTGGTTTAATCACTAAGTTGTGTCTGACTCTTGCAACCCCATCGTAGACCAGGCCAAAAGAAGCAAAGGCGATGTGATAGAAAGTAAACCTATTAGAAAAGTAGTCTTTCTTGACAGTAACGCTAGAAGAAACTTATATAAAAGGCAGGCAGTTAGATTTGCTACATAAAACAGGCAAAACAGCCAAAATAAAAATGGCTTAAACAAATTAGCAGCTATTTCTCTCCTATGTAAAGCAAGATCAGACAGTGAATCCCAAGCTTCTTTGGAGAATCCTCATGGAGAGACTCAGGCTCCTATCTTCTGATCTATGATCCTCAAGATGTGTGGTTTCCATCTTTTGGTCCAAGATGGCTGCTGGGGCCCCATTCATCACATTTGAGTTTCAGGCTGTCAGCAAGGAGTAAGGCCCAAACTGTCCTTTTCTATTTATTAAAACTTTCTAAAGTCTCACAGAACAATTCCTTATTTATTTTATTGGCTAGAATTCAGTCACCCCAAGCCTTTTCTGGATTGTAATCCAGAATGTGTCTTTGTATGGATTGTAATGAATATTGTTAAAAATATTTGAGACAACTAACTGGTCATCTCTGCCACAGACAGAGAATAACAAAATGCACAATGTTTTCAATGACTATTTTACAGAAAATACAAATAGAATTTTTATAGAAATATGCTATCAGAGACAAGGGAAAAAAGTCATTTGATCACAAAATATGGGTGCATAGACACCCACTTAGCCCAAGTTTCTGGAAGTTCAGGAGAAATGAATGCTGAAATGCCAGAGAAATAATTACATATTAAACCAGCTGCCTCTGGTCCACGTGGTCAGTTCTCTAGGGACCAACCTACTTTAAGAAAAATGAAGTTCTTGTAGGAAAACCAGAAATCTCATTTCTATTAAGGAAATGCTATGAATACATAGCTTTCTATTCCTTTAGCCTTCTAACAGGCATAAGATACACAAAACTTTTGCCTGCGGTCTATACAATAATATAGTTGAAGACTCGTGATAGTCCCTTGGACTGCAAGGAGATCCATCCAGTCCATTCTAAAGGAGATCAGCCCTGGGTGTTCTTTGGAAGGAATAATGCTAAAGCTGAAACTCCAGTACTCTGGTCACCTCATGCGAAGAGTTGACTCATTGGAAAAGACTCTGATGCTGGGAGGGATTGGGGGAAGGAGGAAAGGGGACGACAGAAGATGAGATGGCTGGATGGCATCACCAACTTGATGGACGTGAGTTTGAGTGAACTCCGGGAGTTGGTGATGGACAGGGAAGCCTGGCATGCTGAAATTCATGGGGTCGCAAAGAGTTGGACATGGCTGAGCGACTGAACTGAACTGAACTGAAGGAAAGTGCTTTGCTCAAAGCAAATGTTTATGTAGTCTGTGTGTATCTAGAATTCTTTCTATCCCTTCAGATCTAAAGAAGAATTATTTGGGCCTGATTCCCTGGACTGTGATTGATCAGAGCCCTTTCCAAGATGGCCATGAGCCCCTGGGGGACTTGTGTCCTCACAGTCATCTCTGGCTTGAAATACCTGCTTCCACCGCTTAGCACTAATTTTATGAATCGGCTTGCTCTCTTGCTCATGTTTTTCCTCTCCCATGATGTCAAACCTCTGAGGTTATTTTTCTTATTTTTCACATACACAAAAATATATAACTCTTTTCCACCAAATGAACCAACAACAAAAAAGCAAATTCCCACACAAGGTAATTTTGTGTAAGACTTTCCTGGGTTGTGTCAGGGTATACATCATATACACAAGAACAAATTCCAATTAGACTGTGGATATCTCTGGGATAAGAGACCTTTACACTTTGCCAACAAAGGTCCATAAAGTCAAAGCTGTGGGATTTTTTTCCAGTAGTCATGTATAGATGTGAGAGTTGAACCATAAAGAAGGCTGAGCACTGAAGAATTGATGCTTTTGAACTGTGATGCTGGAGAAAACTCTTGAGAGTCTCTTGGACAGCAAGGAGATAAAACCAGTGAATCCTAAAGGAAATCAATCCTGAATATTCATTGGTAGGACTGATGCTGAAGCTCCAATACTTAGGCCACCTAATGTAACAAGCTGACTCATTAGAAAAGACCCTGATGCTGGGAAAGATTGAAGACGGGAGGAGAAGGGGACAACAAGGGATGAGATGGTTGGATGGCATCACCGTCTCAATGGACATGACTTTGAGCAAACTCTGGGAGATGGTGAAGGACAGGGAAGCCTGGCATGCTGCGGTCCATCGGGTTGAAAAGCATTGGATACAACTTAGTGACTGAAAAACAACAAGCCACCACATTTCTGGGGAAAGTTTCTTGGTGGCCTCATCCTCATTTCTACTTCATCTAATCCCTTTTCAGCCACACACAACTTTGCTGGATTCTTGGCTCTTGAATACAGAGACATAAAGCTCTCTTTGGTCCTTATTCCCAAGTTTACTCTTGCATATTCAAGGTGAACTTGTATATTCAAGTTCCATGGAACGGCACAGCTGGACACAGTTGTGGTTACATGTAGTGGGTTTGTAGGCATCTTAGCTGCATTGGGTTTCATTTGGCCCCTGGCCTGGTTTTAGGATCATAGCAGTGAAAATGATGAATATAAAAGGCAAATCACAGCACCCATTAGTGAATACATTATAGTCATTTAATAAGTATTAGGTATTACTATTACTAGAGTAGCAATCTTCAACTGTTACTGATTTTCTTACTCAGAAAAATGTGGAATCTTTCTATTCTTTTAGTGCAAAATAGTTTTAATTCAAACATAGGAGCCTCTAGAATCTGGATTTGGGGAAGGAGACTGTCAGGGGTCATATCCTGCTAGTTGTCAGGATAAGATGATTCTTGGAGTGATTTCATAGAAACACTGGCTATGTTTCTCTGTTACCATATAACAGTGGTGAAAAACAGCAGCTATGCATACAATAGTCAAGCACGTGAGCACTGGATAGCAGTCAAAAACTAATTCATCACTAAGGAAATGTAATAACTAACATCTAAGGTATCAAAGAGCTGACCAAACTGATTGATAGGGCTCCCCTTGTAGCGCTAGTAGTAAAGAACCTGCCTACCAATGCAGGAGACTTAAGAGGTGCAGGTTTGACCCCTGAGTCAGGAATATCCCCCAGAGGAGGAAATAGCAACCCACTCCAGTTTTCTTGCCTGGAGAATCCCATGGATGGAGCAGCCTGCTGGACTACAGTCCATCAGGTTGCGAGAGTTGGACACAACTGAAGTGACTTATAATGAAGCTGATTAATAATTTATTCTGAGCTTCATAACCCAAATAAACAATAAATGTACAACCAACCAACATCTTGGAAATAAACCCTTAGAATATTCACATCTGTCCTGTACTCTTTGGTATCTTACTCCTTTCATTCATTTTCTCCCTTAACCTGTCCTGCTTTTCTCCCCACCTCCTCTTTTTTTTTTAAAAAAAATTCTTTGCCTTTTTAAACCCCTTGCTTTAATTGATTAGGAGTTGAGCGCTCAGTTCAGTTCAGACAGTCATCTTCAACACTTTTCCCTGTCCATCACCAACTCCCAGAGCTTACTCAAACTCATTTCCACTGAGTCAGTGACATAACCTAACCATCTCATCCTCTGTCATCTCCTTCTCCTCCCACCTTCAATCTTTCTCAGTATCAAGGTCTTTTCCAATGAGTCAGTTCACATCAGGTGGCCAAAGAATTGGAGTTGCAGCTTTAGCACCAGTCCTTTCAATGAATATTCAGGATTGGTTTCCTTTAGCATTGACTGGTTGGATCTCCTTGCAGTCCAAGGGACTCTCAAGAGTCTTTTCCCACACCGCAGTTCAAAAGCATCAATTCTTTCGCGCTCAGCTTTTTTTCTAGTCCAACTCTCATACCATACATGACTAGTGGAAAAAACATAGCTTTGACTACTTAGACCTTAGTTGGCAAAGTACTGTCTCTGCTTTTAATATGCTGTCTGGGTTGGTCATAGCTTTTCTTCCAAGGAACCAAGCATCTTCTAATTTCATGGCTGCAGTCACCATCTGTGGTGGTTTTGGAGCCCGAAATATAAAGTCAGTCACTGTTTCCACTATTTCCCAAACTATTTGCCATGAAGTGATGGGACCGGATGCCATGATCTTCGTTTTCTGAATGTTGAGCTTTAAGCCAACTTTTTCACTCTCCTCTTTCACTTTCATCAGGAGGCTTTTAGTTCCTCTTCATTTTCTGCCATAAGGGTGGCGTCATATGCATATCTGAGGTTATTGATATTTCTCCCAGCAATCTTGCTTCCAGCTTGTGCTTCTTCCAGACCAGCATTTCTGATGATGTCCTCTACAATATATGTTAAATAAGCAGGGTGACAATATACAGCCTTGACATATTCCTTTTCCTATTTGGAACCAGTCTGTTGTTGCATGAACAGTTCTAATTGTTGCTTCCTGACCTGTATACAGATTTCGCAAGAGGCAGGTCAAGTGGTCTGGTATTCCCATCTCTTTCAGAACTTTCCACAGTTTATTGTGATCCACACAGTCAAAAGCTTTGGCATAGTCAATAAAGCAGAAATAGAGGTTTTTCTGGAACTCTTGCTTTTTAAATGATCCAGCGGATGTTGGCAATTTGATCTCTGGTTCCTCTGCCTTTTCTAAAACCAGCTTGAACATCTGGAAGTTCACAGTTCATGTTGCTGAAGCCTGGCTTGGAGAATTTTGAGCGTATTTTACTAGTGTGTGAGGTGAGTGCAATTGTGCAATAGTTTGAGCATTCTTTGGCATTTCCTTTCTTTGGGATTGGAATGAAAACTGACCTTTTCCAGTCCTGTGGCCACTGCTGAGTTTTCCAAATTTGCTGGGATATTGAGTGTAGGACTTTCACAGCATCATCTTTCAGGATTTGAAATAGCTCAGCTGGAATTCCATCACCTTTACTAGCTTTGTTTGTAGTGATGCTTTCTAAGGCCCACTTGACTTCACATTCCAGGATGTTTGGCTCTAGGTGAGTGATCACACCATCGTGGTTATCTGAGTCATGAAGATCTTTTTTTTTTTTTTTGTATAGTTCTTCTGTGTATTCTTGTCACCTCTTCTTAATATCTTCTGCTTCTGTTAGGTCCATGCCAATTTTGTTTGTTATTGTGTCCATCTTTGCATGAAATGGTCCCTTGGTATCTCTAATTTTCTTGAAGAGATCTCTAGTCTTTCTCATTTTATTGTTTTCCTCTGTTTCTTTGCACTGATCACTGAGAAAAGCTTTTTTATCACTCCTGCTGTTCTTTGGAACTCTGCATTCAGATAGGTATATTTTTCCTTTTTTCCTTTGCTGTCAGCTTCTCTTCTTTTCTCAGCTATTTGTAAGTCCTCCTCAGACAATCACTTTGCATTTCTTTTTCTTGGGGATGGTCTTGATCACTGCCTCCTGTACAATGTCATGAACCTCCATCCATAATTCTTCAGGAGCTTTGTCTATCAGAACTAATCACTTGAATCTACTAGTCACTTCTACTGTATAATCGTAAGGGGTTTGATTTAGGTCATACCTGAATGGTTTGGTGGTTTTCCCTACTTTCTTCAATTTCAGTCTGAACTTTGCAATAAGGAGTTCATCATCTGAGCCACAGTCAGCTCCCAGTCTTGTTTTTGCTGACTGTATATAGCTTCTCCATCTTTGGCTGCAAAGAATATAATCAATCTGATTTCATTATTGACCGTCTGGTGATGTCCATGTATAGCATCTTCTCTTATGTTGTTGGAAGGGGGTGTTTTCTATGACGAGTGTGTTCTCTTGATTAGCCTTTGCCCTGCTTCATTTTATACTCCAAGTCCAAATTTGCCTGCTACTCCAGGTATTTCTTGACTTCCTACTTTGGCATTTCAGTCCCCTATAATGAAGCAGGGCAAAGACTAATAGAGTTTTGCCAAGAAAATGCACTGGTCGTAGCAAACACCCTCTTCCAACAACACAAGAGAAGACTCTAGACATGGACATCACCAGATGGTCAACACCGAAATTAGACTGATCATATTCTTTACAGCCAAAGATGGAGAAGCTCTATACAATCAACAAAAACAAGACCAGGAGCTGACTGTGGCTCAGATCATGAACTCCTTATTACCAAATTCAGACTGAAATTGAAGAAAGTAGGGAAAACCACTAGACCATTCAGGTATAACCTAAATCAAATCCCTTATGATTATACAGTGGAAGTGAGAAATAGATTTAAGGGCCTAGATCTGATAGATAGAGTGCCTGATGAACTATGGAATGAGGTTCGTGACATTGTATGGGAGACAGGGATCAAGACCATCCCCATGGAAAAGAAATGCAAAAAGCAAAATGGCTGTCTGGGGAGGCCTTACAAATAGCTGTGAAAAGAAGAGAGATGAAAAGCAAAGGAGAAAAGGAAAGTTATAAGCATCTGAATGCAGAGTTCCAAAGAATAGCAAGAAGAGATAAGAAAGCCTTCTTCAGCGCTCAATGCAAAGAAATAGAGGGAAAGAACAGAAAGGGAAAGACTAGAGATCTCTTCAAGAAAATCAGAGATACCAAGAGAACATTTCATGCAAAGATGGGCTTGATAAAGGACAGAAATGGTCTAGACCTAACGGAAGCAGAAGATATTAAGAAGAGGTGGCAAGAATACACAGAAGAACTGTACAAAAAAGATCTTCACAACCCAGATAATCATGATGATACGATCGTTAATCTAGAGCCAGACATCTTGGAATGTGAAGTCAAGTGGGCCTTAGAAAGCATCACTGTGAACAAAGCTAGTGGAGGTGATGGAATTCCAGTTGAGCTATTTCAAATCCTGAAAGATGAAGCTGTGAAAGTGCTGCACTCAATATGCCTGCAAATTTGGAAAACTCAGCAGTGACCACAGGACTGGAAAAGGTCAGTTTTCATTCCAATCCCAAAGAAAGGAAATGCCAAAGAATGCTCAAACTACTGCACAATTGCACTCATCTCACATGCTAGTAAAGTAATGCTCAAAATTCTCCAAGCCAGGCTTCAGCAATATGTGAACCATGAACTTCCTGATGTTCAAGCTGGTTTTAGAAAAGGCAGAGGAACCAGAGATCAAATTGTCAGCATCCACTGGATCATCAAAAAAGCAAGAGAGTTCCAGAAAAACATCTATTTCTGCTTTATTGACTATGCCAAATCCTTTGACTGCGTGGATCACAAAAACTGTGGAAAATTCTAAAAGAGATGGGAATACCAGACCACCTGACCTGCCTCTTGAGAAATCTGTATGCAGGTCAGGAAGCAACAGTTAGAACTGGACATGGAACAACACACTGGTTCCAAATAGGAAAAGGAGTACGTCAAGGCTGCATACTGTCACCCTGCTTATTTAACTTCTATGCAGAGTACATCATGAGAAATGCCGGGCTGGAAGAAGCACAATGGAATCAAGATTGCTGGGAGAAATATCAATAACCTCAGATATGCAGATGACACCACCCTTATGGCAGAAAGTGAATAGGAGCTCAAAAGCCTCTTGATGAAAGTGAAAGAGGAGAGTGAAAAAGTTCACTTAAAGCTCAACATTCAGAAAACGAAGATCATGGCACCCGGTCCCATCACTTTATGGCAAATAGGTGGGGAAACAGTGGTAACAGTGTCAGACTTTATTTTTTTGGGCTCCAAAATCACTGCAGATGGTGAATGCAGCCATGAAATTAGAAGATGCTTACTCCTTGGAAGAAAAGTTATAACTAACTTAGAAAGTGTATTCAAAAGCAGAGACAGTACTTCACTGACTAAGGTCCGTCTAGTCAAGGCTATGGTTTTTCCTGTGGTCATGTATGGATGTGAGAGTTGGACTGTGAAGAAGGCTGAGTGCCGAAGAATTGATGCTTTTGAACTGTGATGTTGGAGAAGACTCTTGAGAGTCCCTTGGACTGCAAGGAGATCCAATCAGTCCATTCTGAAGGAGATCAACCCTGGGATTTCTTCGGAATGATGCTAAAGCTGAAACTCCAGTACTTTGGCTACCTCGTGCCAAAGAGTTGGCTGATTGGAAGACTCTGATGTTGGGAGGGATTGGGGGCAGGAGGAGAAGGGGACGACCGAGGATGAGATGGCTGGATGGCATCACGGACTCGATGGACGTGAGTCTGAGTGAACTCTGAGAGATGGTAATGAACAGGGAAGCCTGGCCTGCTGCGATTCATGGGGTCGCAAAGAGTCGGACACGACTGAGCGACTGAACTGAACTGATAATGAAAATGACTTCTTTTTTGGTGTTAGTTCTAGAAGATCTTGTAGGTCTCATAGAATGGTTCAGTTCTTCAGCATTACTGGTTAGGGCATAGACTTGGATTACTGTAATACTGAATATTTTGCCTTTGAAATGAACAGAGATCATTCTGTCATTTTTAATATTGCATCCATGTACTGCATTTTGGACTCTTTTGTTGACTATGATGGCTACTCCATTTCTTCCAAGGGATTATTGCCCACAGTAGTAGATATATTGGTCATTTGAGTTAAATTCACACATACCAGTCCAGTTTAGCTCACTGATTCCTAAAATGTCTATGTTCACTCTTGCAATCTCCTGTTTGACCACTTTGAATTTACCTTGATTCATGAACCTTCCCCAGGTTCCTATGCAATATTGTTCTTTACAGAGTTGAGAGCTACAATACTTTATTTTCCTTCAAATTAGTTATACATATTTAATAAATCACCATTTCCACTCTTTGAAGCAGACAATATTTTCCTCTCTAAATAAAGCAAAACTTATTTTTTTGCAGTCAATTGATTTTCCTTTTGAGAATTCTAATCCTTAGGAAAATGGTTTATTCATCCTGGTCCAAATGTTTCTCCTCCAGACTGTATCTTGTTCCCTCTCTGTAGTTTCGTGACTCTATAGTTTCTCAAATTATTTATTATTCAACCTCTTCTTGAAGACTTATTATCTGTCAGACACTGAGATGGATGCTGTGGATTCAATAAACTTTTGCTCCCTTTCTGAAGAAACATGTAGCATATTTGGAGACAAGCTATAAAAATACACAATGCATAGTTTAAGTAAGAGTTTCAAAACTTCCTATATACATATCCATGATATGTCCTGTTAAGAGGTTTGACAGTTAAATTACACCAGAATCAATTTAGTGAGACAATTATATTGTCCTTAGCTCAGCTGGTAAAGAATCTACCTGCAACAGTGGAGATCTGTGTTCGATCTCTAGGTTGGGAAGATCCCCTGGAGAAGGGAATGGCTACCCAATCCAGAATTCTGACCTGGATAATTCCATGGGCTGTATAGTCCATGGGGTCACAAAGAGATGGACACATCTGAGCAACTTTCACTTCATTAATTTTCCAGCTGCAGACTGAATTCTAACAAAAGATATCAACCAGTGCTCTTTTAAAGGAAAGCAAACAAGTATATTCATTTTCTTTTATAATGAGGTCTGAAAAGGTCACATGGTCATGAGTTGTATAAGCAGCACTATTTTCTCTTTTTTGAGGATTATTATATCAGATTTACTGCATATTCTACATTTGCTATTTCTGGCACTCACTCAAAATAGAGTATCACTTAAAAGAAAGGCACTTCTTTCTTGAAATATATGACTAATATTTCATTTAAAATGTCATTTTAGATATAATAGTTAAGTATCTGGATTCAATCAGGTAAAGATAGCAGTATTCTCTTTCAAAGGAACTTCAGGAAGAAAAATGTAGGTACATCTTTTTAATGTAGAAAGGAAAAAATGCTTTCTTAGGTTACTCCTTGGTTGTTGGAGATGGGGAATAAAGTATATGTCCTCAAAAATTCCTTAACCAGGAAGAAGAGAACATCTTTTCTTTCTGACATGTTGGGGGCAGGTGAGCAAGGCTGACCTCTCTTTTCAAGACAATGTGCATTTTATGTGACCTTTGCACCTGAGAGGCTCACAGTTATGTGACCTCATTGAGCTCACTGGTCATTCCAGTGAAAGTCAGATAAGAATTGACAAAATTTCATATATTTTTCACTTATTGACTTGTATTTTAACTTTTATTTATTGAAATAAATTTTTATCAGAGTATAGTTGATTTACAATGCTGTGTTAGTTTCTGCTGTACAGCAAAGGGAATCAGTTATACATATATTCACTCTTTTTATATTCTTTTCTATACAGGTCTAGAGTTCCCTAAGCTACATAGTAGGTTCTTGTTAGTTATCTTTTTATAAGTAGTAGTGTGTTTATGTGAATCCCAATCTCCCAATTCATCCCTTCCCTCTTAAATTATCTTATAAAAATATATTTCTATATGGAGAACAGGATCAGGAGTACAAGATAGGAGGAATCAGTGTCCATATATCATCTGCTGGTACTCAAAAATATACCACCACCACCCCCCCGCAACTTAGTCAACAAAGGCAGCTCCCCAGCTTTAAACTATCCTGCACATGAGGAGAGAAGGGGTAGGAGCAGAGAGGTATGGCAAACAGAAATCTAGAAATTGTAGGCATTTCAGATGCTGAGAAAGATGGTGCAGAAAAGGAAAATGGAATGAAAAAGAGAATGCTGGCTTGACTGGTAAGAGGAAATCATAGAATTTCAGGATTTCTGGTTTAGAGGGGAGCTAGATCAATGAAGTGGAGAAGGCAATGGCAACCCACTCCACTACTCTTACCTGGAAACTCCCATGGACAGAGGAGCCTGGTGGGCTGCAGTCCATGGAGTTGCGAAGAGTCAGACACGACTGAGCGACTTCACTTTCACTTTTCACTTGCATGCATTGGAGAAGGAAATGGCAATGCACTCCAGCATTCTTGCCTGGAGAATCCCAAGGACTGAGGACCCTGGTAGGCTGCCGTCTACGGAGTCGCACAGAGTCAGACATGACTGAAGAGACTTAGCAGCAGCAGCAGATCAATGAAGGATCTTGAAACTACGCAAGAATATTCTGTTTAGTGGGCCTGAGAAGTTTCTGATCTCTAGTGTTTCTGCATTGTGTTATGCATGTGTCTTTGCAAAAAATGTCTCTATGGTCTCTACCTACGGTGAAAATGTTCCTACAATTTCTACCTCTAACTCATCCAGGTCCCAGTTCAGGAGGCAGTTGATATTACCAGTTTCTTATGTATATTTCTAGAGATATTTGATCCATCTATAATATGACTATATTTATTCTTTTGTTGTCGTCAATATGGAGGAAGGATTTTTGAGTCTACTGTGTTGAAGATTTTGCTTATCAATTATGCCATCTAAAAGTCTATATTCTCCCTCTATAAAATAACAGGCAAGCTCAGGACCATTAGAACTGACTAGAAGGCCAACTCGTCTTCTTGAAAGATAATACAAAAATTAGAGAAGTTTTTTTTTTTCCTTTATTGAAAAAAAAGAGCAATACAGGCAATTAGTTTTTCATGAGTGAGGGTCACTGTCAAGAATTTGTGTTTGTCTTTATTATGGAAAACATAAGGTCTCTGTGCCCTGAGTACTATTATGTGGGAGGTATCACAGAATACAAAGGTAAAAGTGAAAAGGTAATGTGACCCAAGCCAAAAGGGGGTCTCTTTCAGAACTGTGCTGGATTATAGTTAGGTAAGTTTTTCAATAATTACTATGTTATATTCATTTTCAGAAATTTAGGACCATAATTTTGAAGTCATGTCCAGAAGAAGAAATGAGTGCCTTGGACCTATTGAGTTCTTGCTGTCTATGGCTATGATATAACCTGTTCCCACCTTCAATTCCACTCTTTGAAGCCAGAAATAGTGCTTTATTTATCCTTGTATTTCTTACCTAGCCTAATGTTTAGAACCTGGTAGGGTTAGTCGCTCAGTTGTGTCTGATTCTTTGTGATCCCATGGACTATAGTATACCACCAGACTCCTCTGTCCATGGAGTTTTCCAGGCAAAAATACTGGAATGGGTAGCCATTCCTTTCTCCACAGCATCTTCCGTACCCAGGGATAGAACCTGTGTCTCCTGCATTGCAGGTAGATTTTTTACCTGTCTACTCTATAAATATGTGTTGAATTAATAAATAGATGAGTACATTTATAAATAAATCATCCACCCATTGAACAATCTGTGATTTAATTTCTGCACTTTTCAACAATGAATGCTTCCATTTGAGCTTTGATGAAAATATAAAAAGAAGGCACAATAGTCCAGTTTTAAGAGCTCTTTATAACAACATTTCATGAACTATAAAGTGCAATTCTTATGTCAGTTTTGCTAAATTAAGATATTAATGAAGAAAACTTCATGAACCTTGAAATTCTCTTCTTTTAGTTACCCTACCTTCACTTTCCAAAAGGGCAAATTAACACCTGTGTGTCTGGAACAAAAGACAAATTAAATAAGAGATTAATTAAGGGTTGGATTGACATTTAAAAAATTTAATACTATAGAAGTGGGGGAAATCAATCATTTCAAAGTGTTAAATTGAGGGTGTTGAATTTTATTGATTAATTTACTTAAAACCTGACTTGGTCTGAACAATTAGAATATCAGGCAAAGAACACAGGCTTTTACTTATAAAACAAGCTTTGGAAGGGTTGTCCATTAAATACTATGACTGTTGCAAAAAGTAATAATCACATGCTTCACCCAGCTTTGTTATCAGAAGCCTTTGTATTTGACATTTTGGAAGCAAGGAAAGTGAATGGCTTGAAAAGTTGAAAAGCCAATTCATCATGATGCCTGACATTTGGGAGCTGATATTATCGTCTGCATTTTAAAATTCAGAATTTCTAAGGTGCTGTCATATAATAGAGGCCAGCAAACAAAGGGTCTTGCTGAAATGTCTGCTCTTATCTGGGAAAGCAACATAATCACAAAAAGTTGATGGTTTTGAATTTGAATATTTATCCCTCCTCGCCTCATCCCCCAATTTTAGAAAACAATGAGCTTCTATCTTCTGCAACCATCAGAATTCCATGTACAAGAGACAGATTTTATACAGGGAAACCTAAACATCTACTATAGGACCTTTGTTATTATAGTTAAGAGATTTTTCTTGACAATGCATCCTGTGATGTTTGTTGATCATCATTTGCTTTGTTTCTGCTCAAACTATGACATCATATGAACACGCCTTCACAGCTACTCTGGGAATTTTGCTTAGAATACCAGTGGTAGTCTTGCTGCTGCCATTTATGCTGTGTTTATGTGTGAGGTTTTCTAGTCCAGAGATTACTGTCCGGTAACAGCAGAGGTTATTTTCAGTAATGTCTGCATCAGAATACATCCAGTTGGATATATTCAGATCAGCTTCAAGAACCACAGTCTCAGAGTCACAGAAGGTGCCCCTCAGAGTCTTGGGGACCAGATAATCTTGGCCCTGAGCCTAATCCTCCATTTTCCTTTTCATCAAGGGACACAGCAGTAGGAAGAGGAGAGGGATGTGAACCGTGCTCACTTCTTCCCTTGTCTGGCATTGACAATCTTGGCACTTTCTGGTTTGCTCTGTGTGCTGTGCTAGGGTGTTTTGTAGTTACTCTCAGATCAACAGAGCAAAATATTCCTTTTCTTTTTCCTTACAAATACATCAGGAAAAAGCACCCAGTGATTTGTACAATTGACAATGGCAATCATTGCTCCAGGGCAGATTGAGAAAAACTCATATTCTCTCTAACATAACCCAGAAGTGCCTGTTCATCTACCTTATGGCAGAGGCATGTATTTCATTGCTGCTCTGTGATCTAATTCAGAGGAGAGATAGTTGCTGCATTTTCAATTGCTATATAAAAATAGCTGGTTGCACTAGACACTGACTGACGTCAATGGAATCATTAAAAAGCAGTGACCGGTCTGCAGAACATCTCTGCAGAAGCCACTGGAGCTCAAGGTGCAGATACTTAAGCCATATCATTTTTCCTTTTGACAGACAGCCATCTTCTGCTGTTGTAAGGTAATTTTCATCAGTCATTTAGCTAATATGTGGTCAAAGCTCAAGTTCTTTCTACTACACCACGGTGCATAATCCTGTATAAAATGTCAGCCACATTTGAGAATAGTTCATATCCTGTGGAGATGGTGGGAATGGATAGTGAGAACCTCAGGAAATTTCTTTGTAGATGCTTAAATAAACTTGAGACCACAGCTTAACTCTTTTTGTGTTGGTGTCCAACTCAGGCTTTTGTGCTAAAACTTAAAGGTGAAAGATGCAGGAGGCCATTGACAACAACCAATACCGCAGGGGCTCAGACGGTAAAGAATCCACCTGTCAATGCAGGAGACCTGAGTTCGATCCCTGGGTTGGGAAGATGCCCTGGAGGAGGGCATGGCAGCCCACTTCAGTATTCTTGCCTGGAGGATCCCCACGGATAGAGGAGCCTGGCGGGCTACAGTCCATCGGTTCTCACAAAGTCAGACATTACTGAGCAACTAAGCACAGCACAGCACTGTGGACCACTTATAAATTCTTTCCAAGAGATGGAGCTCATACCAGGAATCTGATATGAGTATCAGAATGCCAGATGGGGTCAGGCTTGGGAGTCTGCCAAATCTGCTCTCCTGGAAAAAGTTCTGCTGTCTTTCCTCCAATACAGAATCTCTTTCCCATTTTCCAATTTCAAGCTAATTCTACCCACTCTGCAAATGACCTTGAAGTCTGAGCAACCACCCTGGCTCAGGTTGCTCATCGTATATTCTTTCCCCGTCCTGATCAAACTACTCCAGCTTATGCCACTGCCCTACCTCAGACCTTCATCACATTCTCTCTCTTTCACTGTCATGAAAGAATACTCTCTCCACTCCTTCTTCCAACACCCCCAGGACAGTCCTTCTGAAATACCCTCTGATTATGATAGCCTCTTGCTCAACACCTGTCAATGTCTCCCTATGTGAGACCTCCCCATCTAGATTCCCTTTAACCTGTCAAACTCACCTATGTCCTAGCAAGAGGCCAATTACACAAACCCTTGGTTCTCTTGAGTCTCTTGGGACTCGATTTTTACCCTATTCTTGCTTTTTGTTATTCACCTGTTCCTATAACCACTTGCCTTGTGATATTCTTGACTTGGTTTAGAGTACTTACTCTGAATTCACACTCGATAGATTGTGTTTGTTATTGTTGAGCAGTTGTGTTCTCTTTTGAACATAATTTGTTATAGTCCTGTGACTACTCAGGTAGCCTTTTGTTCACCCAGTATTCAGACCTAAGTCTCCTGATAGAATATCCCTCATCTCCCTGTTGGGAACAGGTCATATTCTCCATCACTGTTGCTGTTGTTTAATCCCTGAGTCATGCCTAACGCTTTGCAGCCTCATGGACAGTAACCCACCAGGCTCTTCTGTCCATGGGATTTTCCAGGCAAGAATACTGGAGTGGAGTGCCATTTCCTTCTCCAGGGGATCTTCCTGACCCAGGGATTAAACCCACATCTCCTGGATTGGCAGGCAGATTCTTTACCACAGAACCACCAGGGAAGCCCATCCTTTCTCATAAGCTGCAGGATAAGACCCCATGGCCCAGTACACAAAACTCCAATCCATTATCCCAGACTCTTCTACCAATTCCCACCATACATCTGCATAATAGTCACTGAGCTCACCACAATCTTTCATTCTACTATTCTTCCATTCTTTTGTCATGCTATGCCTTACATTTGTAAAACCCTTCCACCATTTTCCATTTGGCACATTCACCATTTTAATATCCCTTGCTACCACCAATATAATTGATCCTATCTACATGTTCCCATAGAAATGCATATTTATTACTCTTGTAATTATTTGAGTTCATCTAGTTTTTCTTCCCAAACTTGACTTTCTGTAATAAAACTAATAACTTTCTTCATGTCTGTATCCTCAGATACAGATGCAACACAGTCTGTCAAATGACAGTTTCTTAGCAAGTGCTTGTGGATTGAACAAATAATCTATACCACATGTTTGAATATACCTTGATTTTTAAGTTTGCATCATTTAATACTTAAATATCTTCCATGTATGTATCATTAACTTTGATTACTCATAAACATGATGTATAGCAGACATTTTATTTATTGATTTAAAAATTTTTTATCCAGAGTATAGTTGATCTGTGATGTTGTGTGTTAGTCTTAGGTGTTCAGCAAAGTGAACCAGTTGTACATACACTTATATCCCCTGTTTTTTAGATTCTTTCCCCAGACAGGCAATTACAGAGCACTGAGTAGTTTCCTGTGCTATACAATACATCCTTATCAAGCATTTAAAAAGTTCCCCATAGCCTGCTAGGTCAGTATTGAGAATTTATACTTGATGAACTGTATTACTTTCCTTGATATTAGCCCCTGATTTCTGTTTAATTTGTGTTGTGAAATTTTCATCTATGAATGTATTCTTCATACTTAAACATGTAGCCTTTACCAATTCTTAGGAGAATAAAGCTCTTGAGAATGTTGCGTTCACATCTTCATTGCTATTTGCTAATTGCTCAAATCCTATTCCAGTAGAACTGAAACACAAAGAAGCCACTTTTATGATGGTGAATTAACATCGGTTAAGAAAGTTAACTGGAGGGCCCCTGTGGGAGGAGAATACTTGTTGCAAAGGATATTCATTAATGGTATTACCTCCTTTGCTCATGTCTGTATTCTGCTGTCATCATTCAATACAGCCTTCATGAGTGACAGGGAGCCTTGTTTCAATCCAGGTTCCATTTCTAAGTACATCCAGGGAAGTTCACCTTGTTCTTCAGTATATGTCTTCAGCCAGTTTACCAGCTGCCTTCTCAAGAGCTACCGACTCCACCACACAGTACCTAAAATTCATTATGCCCCAAATTTGAAACAATTTTCAATGATCCGATTTTCCAAATGTGTGTGTCTTAGAATCACTTCCATTTTCATAATCAGCACAATTTCTTGATTTTCTCAAGCTAGAAACATGAGAGTACTCTTACCCTTTTTTTGACCCTCATACTAAGTCAAAGATCAAATCCTGTGTCTTTAAATCCACCTACTTTTCTCCATCTCCACTCCCTTTATTACAGTCCAAATAATTATCATCTGCAAAATATTTTTATTTAGTTCTTCCAATTTACCTTCCAGATAGCCTCCAGGAAGTCTTTTAATAAGCAAATATGATTATTGCTTAAAATCCTATAATGTCATGAGACTGCCTTTAAAATACACTCTGGAATGATGCTTCTTTCAGTTCAGAAGACCTTGTATAACCTCTAGCTCCATCTCAACCTTCCTTCTCAGTCTTCATGAGCTTCCCTGGAATTCTTTCTGACACCCCAGCATTTCATGCTTCTCCCCACGCTTTCTCTGAAACTTTATTCCTCTTTATCTGGCTAGCACCTACTTACCCTTGAGAACTCAATGAAAGCATCACTTCTAGAAGCCTATCAAATAGGAAAAGGAGTACATCAGGCTGTATATTATCACCTGCTTATTTTACATATATGCAGAGTACATCATGAGAAACACTGGACTGGAAGAAACACAAGCTGGAATCAAGATTGCCGGGAGAAATATCAATAACCTCAGATATGCAGATGACACCACCCTTATGGCAGAAAGTGAAGAGGAGCTAAAAAGCCGCTTGATAAAAGTGAAAGAGGAGAGCGAAAAAGTTGGCTTAAAGCTCAACATTCAGAAAATGAAGATCATGGCATCTGGTCCCATCACTTCATGGGAAATAGATGGGGAAACAGGGGAAACAGTGTCAGACTATTTTTGGGGCTCCAAAATCACTGCAGATGGTGACTGCAGCCATGAAATTAAAACACATTTACTCCTTGGAAGAAAAGTTATGACCAACCTAGATAGTATATTCAAAAGCAGAGTCATTACTTTGCCGACTAAGGTCCATCTAGTCAAGGCTATGGTTTTTCCAGTGGTCATGTATGGATGTGAGAGTTGGACTATGAAGAAGACTGAGTGCCAAAGAATTGATGCTTTTGAACTGTGGTGTTGGAGAAGACTCTTGAGAGTCCCTTGGACTGCAAGGAGATCCAACCAGTCCATTCTGAAGGAGATCAGCCCTGGGATTTCTTCGGAAGGAATGATGCTAAAGCTGAAACCCCCTCCAGTACTTTGGCTACATCATGCGAAGAGTTGACTCACTGGAGAAGATTCTGATGTTGGGAGGGATTGGGGGCAGGAGGAGAAAGGGACGACCGAGGATGAGATGGCTGGATGGCATCACTGACTCGATGGACGTGAGTCTGAGTGAACTCTGGGAGATGGTGATGAACAGGGAGGCCTGGCATGCTGCAATTCATGGGGTCGCAAAAGAGTCGGACATGCCTGGCGACTGAACTGAACTGAAATGAAATGAACTATGATGCCCAGATTGTCAGGTAATTCCTTTGTATGTATATTTGCTTAAACTCATTACTTCCACTTCATATATCATATCCCACTTGTGATTATGTAACTATTTATGTAATACTTAGTTTTAGTTTTCCTTGCTATTATATAACCTTTTCCTGGAAGGACAAGCAGGCTTATATTTGGTCTACCTTTATAGGATATAGAAGAGTACTAGGAAAATAGGGGTGTTCTTTGATTGATTAGTTCAATAGATGAATGACTATGTCTACATTTGGAGGGTTCAGCTACTTACTGAGATTCTAGATTTTTAATTTAGGCTTGGGTGTATGGCTGATATCTCTAAACTGATGAAAACAGGTAAAGTGTTGGACTACACATTACTTTTTGGCAAAATTGACTTCTTTTTTAACTGCCTTGGTAAGAAGCTCTTCACACTTGAAAACAGCTGGTACAGGAAGACAGTAGGCTCTACTGGGAGTTTCTCAAGACAAGAAGAGGCTTTGTGATTCTGAACTTGTGTTAGTTAATTGTGTAGCTTGGCACATCACTGATGAGTCAGACCTTGTCTTTTGTTTGAGTGCTTCAATAAACATGTGTTTATAACTTGTTAGGCAGACACACATTGTGTATAATCATTGGGAGCCACCACTAAGCAGCTGCCAGTGGAAAATGCAAGACAATCAAATCAATTCAACAAGGATGGCTAAGAGCAATTGCATGAAGAGTTAGAATTCACATTGTCTGGCCAGTTTTTCAGGGGATGTAAAATGTGTTTTTAGCCTATGTACATTTACTGTGCACTTAGTAGGTATTTCAGGACTCTTGGGAATAGAATAAACTTTGTGCTTTCTCTCTTATGACTTCTATTTTAGTGCAAAGAACATGAACTTTGGTGTCAGGCTGTCCTGGGTTAAAATTCTATTCACAAATTTTGCAATGCTTGGAACATTATTATCCTTTGAGAGGTCCTGCTTCTTCGACTTCACAGCTGTCAAGGTTGAAATAAACAACATGTAAAAGGGCTGGCAGATAGTAGAAGCTGGGTAAATGTTAATTTTCTCTTCCCACACATCAGCCCTTTGTTTTCCCTTTCTTTTTCTTTACTTCAGTTCTTTTGTTTTGGTCTTCCTGGTCTTTGAGGATCTGGGTGACTGTCTTTAATTCCCAGAATATTGGGTCGCTAAAATATTGCCTTGAAGATTCTCCAGAATTCTGTATGTTAGGAAAATTTAAGCCATCCTTAAACACATTAGCAACTAGTGAAAAAATTCTCCTTCTCTGTCTTTACTGATGAAGGGTCTGTTTCCATTGACTGAAGAGTGTTGGATCTTTCATCTGTATGCTATATGTCTGCAGTTAATCAATTTAAAGTTTCCTGTGGCATAGCCATTACACTTTTCTGGTAGATGCCCTGGAGGGAGGGGAGAAAACTTAGGAGTAATCCAGCGTCATCAAAATATCCAGAATCCCTGAATGTCTACCAAGAAAATTTAGTTCATCTTTTTTCTTAGGCCATCTCAAACAAGAAAAAATGGTCGGCCCAACCCCTAACCCACAGAGCTGATCTGATGGCTATTAGACCACTGGAACTGTACGTGAAGTTGGATGAGCTGTTGCTAAAAACATTTTAAGTGACAGAAACAGAACCCACTCTTAGCCCCACCCCAGTGGCTCATTAAAAATAAAGGAACTGATTGAGCAGTGGTTTATCTCACCAGATTCTGTTCTCTATGATACGCTTCCCTGAATTATTCTGTTCTGATTTGTCCTGGTTACCATTAAGCCTTGGTAATTGGAGTAGGTGAGATAGGAAGCAATATATTAGACTAAAAGAAATCTAAACTTTTAAACAGAAAGGATGATTGATGACTATTTCATGCCCTCTCCTTTCTCTCTCTACCTTCAACACCTCCCCACTCATCCTTACTCTCAGCTGATTAATTTGTTTTCAGGTTCTGTGAATGGCAATCATAGCAGGTCCACAAGTTTCCACACTACATTTATCCACTGACCAGCACCTGCATCCTTATGCTCTGTCTTCCCTCTTGCTGTTATAGATGAAACATCTGTGCTCCTCATAAGAACAACCTCTTCTTTTTTTATTTAACATTAATAGTGATTGTGTTTTATTTATTTAAACTGCATCAGGTCTTAGTTGTGGCATGTGGGATCTTTCCTCTTGGCATGAGGGTTCCTTCTCTAGCATGTGGGCTCTGTAGTTGTGGCATGCTGGCTTGGTTGTCCCAAGGCATGTGGGGTCTTAGTTCCAGGACCAGGGACTGAACCCATGTCCTCTGCATTGGAAGGCAGGTTCTTAACCACTGGACCACTAGGGAAGTCCCAAGAACAATCTCTTCAGTTGTCCATCAGATTCTATTCTCCACATTTTTAGGGCTATTGCCCCCAAAATACTCCTCTCTTATGCCATTAATTTAAATTACCTTCCCACCAGATTAATTTTATTATCTCCTTATAAGTTATTATTTTGCAATGTTAAACTTTCTTTACCTCACTTTTCTCTCCAGTAATCACTCCATTATTATTTTATTTTCATTTTTTGCTCTCCTCTACAGCAAAAACCCTTGAAAGTGTGGTCTTTACTCCCTCTAATTCTTCTTTTCCCATTCTCCCTTAAACCTACTCAAGTCATGCTTTTGGCTCTATTATTCCAATAAAAATCATTGTTTTCAACAGTTAAGTTCCAGTTACTAAATCCAAAGGTCAGTTTTCAGCACTCATCTATTTGTTCTTTCAGTCATTCAGCAAATAAATCACATTTCTTTCCTTTCATTTTCTTCTCTTTTCTTTTGAAGTGCTTTCTTTACTGGGTTTCTGGGACACCATTCTCTCCCGGTTGTCATCATCCTCACCAACCACAAAGCAACAGCCAGGCTTTGTTGCTGACCCCTCTCCATCTGCCTCACTTTAATGGTGGAGTGTCCTGAGGCTCAGTACCATGCCTCTTCTTTTCTCTAGTTACACTGATTTCTTTGGTGATCTCATTCATTCTCACAGATTTAAATCCTAACAATGCTTTGATGAGTACTGCCTTGGAACTTTCCTAGAAATCCAGATGTAGAAATGCCCCTTCTTCCATGACATCTTCACTGGGAGTTTATGGGTTTATTGGACTAGTATGTCCAAAGCTGAATCCCTGAGCTTCCCCTCATACCTACTCTTTTTTGTTTTCCTCCAATCAATTCATATCAAATCAACTTTTCCTTGGAGTCATCCTTGCTTCTTTCCGTCTCATTCCACAAAGTCCTGATCATCAAGATATAATCAGGATCCCACACATCTCCTTCATCTTTGCTGCCAAAACCACCATCGTCTCTTAGCAGAATTTCGACAGAGAACTCTTAACTGTATTTTCACTTTCACTCTCATTCTCTCCAATCTCTCGTTCACAGTGTACCCACAGGAGTCCTATTAAATCTTAAGCCAGCATGTCAATACCTTCCTACCTCAATGGGAACCAAAGCCTAGTTTCATCAGAGGCTATAAGACCTTTCATGAACTTGAACTTTCATTACCTCATTGACTTAATTTCCTTTTGTTCTTCCCATTGCCCCATCTGGCCTTACCGCAGTGGCCTTCTTGCTGTTCTTTAGCTTACCAATTGGATTTCTGTCTCAGGATTTTGTACTTCTTCCATTTGTGCTACTTTACTTCCATTGTATCTTAACTTTAGGTACCCAGAAACAGAGGTGTAGAGCTTGGGTGATAATCAGAGTGTCCGCGCATGCTCAGAAGTGGGGAGAAGCAACACAAGGGCACAGTGAGCTGGTTTCCATCTAGTGCTATCAGTTGTTCAATTTGCTGACTGCACTTCGAGCAGCCATGTTCCTGGAGGACCCAAAAAGAGAAGAGTTTATCTGCAGAATTCTCTTTTGCACTACTTGAAATTTATCCCCCTGGGTAGCAATTCCACATTACTTAGGTGCCCCAGGGTCTGCAGTAGTGAAAACAGGAAGCCCTGGGGCAGAAGGAAAGAAATTAAATCAGTCTGAGTCCCCTCAGAACTGTAACAAGACAAGAATGAGGCCAAGAGAATCTCAGGGAGGCATAAGAGATGTCTGTAAAACCCTGCCTGGAGTGCACTTTTCTTCAGATATTGCCATGGCTTGCTTTACTCTTGAGCAAATATGGTCTTTGCTCAGATACCACCTTCTCAGTGAGACGTTTCTCTATTTCCCATTTAAAATTATAGTCACCAAATATTCCAAATCCTCTTTCCCTGGTTTATTTAAGTCTCCTCACTAGGAAAGGCTTCCCTGGTGACTCACCAGTAAGAAATCCACTTGCAATGCTGGAGATGCAGGAGATGAGGGTTGGATCCCTGGGTTGGGAAGGTCCCCTGCAGGAAGAAATGACAACCCATTCCAATATTCTTGTTGGGACAATCCCATGGATAGAGGAGCTTAGTAGGTTATAGACTCTGAGGTCACAGAGTCAGATGAGACTGACCAAGGACAAACAGAAATCTGACCTAGAGCTTAAAGTTTGTGAGCTGAAATTGCAAGCTTTCCCGATACATATGAATAAAATATATTCAACATTCTAATCAAAGCATAGGTCATGTGTTTATTTTGTCAAATAATCAAGTATTCTAAGCATTAAAAAAATAGGAGGGAGGTATTTCCTAAGTGGGTCTTAAAGCAAATTGCTGAATTACTGAGAACAATCATTAATGTCCAGTCATCAACAAGATGTTTGCTTGCATAGCTTCTTTATTCTTCCAGGTTGACTTTTAATAGTTTCCTTTTTGATCTGTTCCATTAAATCTCTATGGTAATAAGTGAAGCAAGTCAGACACAGAAAGACAAATTACATATGATATTCCTGGGGCAGTATAAATGAACTTATTTACAAAACAAGAGTCACAGATATAGAAAACAAAATGATGGTTATCAGAAGATACGGGACAGGGGAAGAATAAATTGGGAAACTGGGACTTATATATACACACTATATAAAATAGATAACTAAAAAAAAACAAACCTACTGAATAGCACAGGCAACTTTACTCTGTAGTGGCCTGTGTGGGAAAAGAATCTTTAAAAAGAGTGGCATGCTCAGTCACTTCAGTCATGTTTGACTCTTTGCGACCCTATGGACTGTAGCCCACCAGGCTCCTCTGTCCCTGGGATTCTCCAGGTAGGAATACTGGAGTGGGTTGCCATACCCTCTTCCAGGGCACCTTCCTGACCTGGGGATCAAACTTGTGTCTGTCTGCATCTCCTGCAGTGCAGCTAGGCTGCTTACCTACTGAGCCACCTGTGAAGCCGGAAAAAGAGTGGATTATATGTATAAATTAAATAAAATCTGGCCCCCGGGGGAAAAAATGAACTGAATCCATATCCATCCATGTGAATCACTTAAAAAAATTGTTATAAATGAAGCACACAAGCCATGGTATCTTTCAAAAAATCTCTATGAAAATAATTGCAAGGATGAGAGATAAGCCTATTACTTGTTTTTCCCTCTCCCACATGTTGAGAGTCCCTTGGACTGCAAGGAGGTCCAACCAGTCCATTCTGAAGGAGATCAGCCCTGGGATTTCTTTGGAAGGAATGATGCTAAAGCTGAAACTCCAGTACTTTGGCCACCTCATGGGAAGAGTTGACTCATTGGAAAAGACTCTGATGCTGGGAGGGACTGGGGACAGGAGAAGGGGACGACCGAGGATGCGATGGCTGGATGACATCACGGACTCAATGGACGTGAGTCTGAGTGAACTCCGGGAGATGGTGATGAACAAGGAGGCCTGGTGTGCTGTGATTCATGGAGTCTTAAAGAGTCGGACACAACTGAGCGACTGAACTGACTGACTGATTGACTGACATGTTAACAGGGATCCCTGTGAGTCAAACAATGAACAAAACAGAATGTGGAAACAAGAAGTTGCAGTGGAAAAAATCATTCCAGTTAGTTTCTATAAGCATACCTAATAAGCATTGTAAGCTATGATGTATGCTATTAGACAGTAAACATTCCTGATCTTCTCTCTCTAATCTAACTCTTCAAGAAGCACTAACGTTCTCTGCCGATGTTAATGCAGGGGAGGGGCACTAAATAGTCAGTAGCAATGGCACAACTATTTTATATCTTTCTTATCATTACTATTATTTTATTCATAGGGCTTTACAGGGGCCTGATAAGTCCTTGATCAGAAATGCCTGCATCTACATTCTGGTTCAGTCCTCTATTAGCTTGTGTGAACTTGGGCAAGTTATTAAAGTCTTGGTTTCTTTAAATAAAGTAGAGTAAGGTAGGTATTTGACTACAACTAAATAAGATGGTATAAAGAAAGCACTAATGCATAAAAATTTAACACAGGCTTAATTTTCCTAGTGTCGACATTTATCAAAACACAACAATGTAGTCATAGAGATCAAAAGAAGCATGAGGTAAGAAGAAATAATTTAAAGTAGCTATAATACCAATTAGATTTCTAAATTAAAAATAATAATTTTATGTAATGATTTCAATGTTATTCACATTAAAGATAAAAATATTATAATAGCCTAAGCATTGCAGCATTTCAGGACACTATGTTGAAGTGTTACATACATCAGATAGGAATGCTTTTGGTCTCTAGTGTTACCATGTTCCCTGAGCATTTATACAGTTTAGAGAACCTCTTTCTTCTCTCTAACAGTTAGAGGTCTAGAATATCTCGTTAAGAAATAAGAGTCTGCTAAAAGTTGTTAGTCTAGAACATTTCACTAAACAATAGGTTCAGTTTGCAAGGTAGAAAATTGATATCCAGATGAATACATTTTTCAGAAGAATTGCCTGTCACTTCCCTCACAGTAAAAATTTCTGCATATTATCCAAACTAAATAGCATATCTTACTCCCTCCCTGCAGATACATCTTAGGTATGTATCATTTATATGTTTTTATATTTTCTTTTCTCCTCTTTTATATGAGCTATCGGTTGTATTTTTATATTCCCTATGGTGCTTTAGAATATTGTACATTTTGAATGAATTTTATTATATGAATGTCTTCAAGGATGTAGATTTTAGTTATGACATATTAATTGCTCCTGGAATATGAATAATACTTTAAAATACTATTTTATAGAATATTGAAAAACATTAACAAATGACTAAAAGGAAAATATACGTGCAAGTTTTCTCCAATATTTTTGAAAATTTTCTGTAAGTTCGAAATTATTTACCATAAAAGTGTTTTTAGAAAGACTCCATAACATTAAAGTTAAAAATCTACTTAGCATTAATTTTTATTTTCTTATCTCTGGAATTCAGAACTGAAGTCAAAGCAATCCAGAACAACTTTTGAGTAAAGGAAAGCAGTGCCCCCTACAGGTCATGATTTCAGGGTGTTGGGAATGTCTATAAAGGACATCTGTAACTGACTCCTCACATCTAGTCATGAACTTCATGTTTCCTTGCAAGCCACCGCTCTCCCATTCTCCATCCATTCTCACGTGTGTAGCATTTGACTGGGAAGGTGACTTCAGACCCAACTCAGACCAATGAGACTCAAAAAACATTTTTTAAGTTGAAATTATTGGGAAAAAGAAACACCCTTTGGTTATCTTGCCTCAGTGTGAAAAAAATACTTAAATATAGTCAATGCAGAGGCAAGTTCAACAGAGATAGAGAAAAAAAAATCAAGCCCTAAAGATATTCTGTGAGAGCTTAGATCCAGTTATCCTTAAAGCTACTTATTTTTCAGTTTCAATGAGCTTGAAAAGTACCCCCCTTTTTTTTGGCTGAAATTAACTTGAGTTAGATTTCTATCGCTTACAAACTGGGAAAGTGGAAAAAAAATGGCTTGAGCTAAGAAAGTAAAAGCTGTCTGGCTATTCATCAGGCTGGAATGACAGGCATAGATAAAGTCAGTTCTTCAAAATTAACAGGAAATACTTCTCCCAAGGACACACTGCAGCTCTAAAGTGTCATAATAACCCCCTTTATGAGTGACTATGGCTATTTGAAATTCTAATGGTAAGAATGGAACATCCCACTCTTGTGTGTAGAATTTAAGTCACTTTGACACAGGAAAGCAGCCTCAATTCACAATCCGGGAGCAGAAATTCAGATCCAGGGTTTCTGCACATAGGTTTCCACAGCTATCTTAACTTTGAAGGGTCAAAGGAAACAAGACCTTTGGCTTGTTTTGCAGTCCAGATCCTTGACACAGACTTCCCTTGTTTCCAGCCTATCAACATAGGCTTAAATCTGTGGTCAAATTTCACCTAAACTCTACCCCTACACAGAACTCTATAATAACTCTCTATTTTCCTTAGTTTGGTGAGATAATCTATGTTTCATTTTTCATTGTGATGGATAAATAAACCTGACTTTATCAGACCGCTGGAGAAGGAAATGGCAACCCACTCCAGTATTCTTGCCTAGAAAATCCCGTGGACAGAGGAGCCTGGTAGGTTACTGTCCATAGGGTCGCACAGAGTCAGACACAACTAAAGTGACCTAGCATTCATGCATGCATTGGAGAAGGAAATGGCAACCCACTCTAGCATTCTTGCCTGGAGAATCCCAGGGACAGAGGAGCCTGGTGGGCTGCTGTCTATGGGGTCACACAGAGTCAGACACGACTGAAGCAACTTAGCAGCAGCAGCAGACTACAAGTAGTTACTGGTGGCTTTAGAGATTCCCTTGGGGCTCAGACAGTAAAGAATCCTCCTGCAATGCAGGAGATTTGATCCTGGGTTTGATCCCTGGGTCAGGAAGATCCCTTTGAGAAGGAAATGGCAACCCATTCCAGTATTCTTACCTGAAAATCCCATGGACAGAGGAGCCTGGTGGGCTACAGTCCATGGGGTCACAAAGAGTCAGACATGACTGAGTGACTAACACTTTCATTACTTTTCACTTTAGGTTGACTAGCTTGGTTTTCTTCTTTCCTAATAATAATTTCTCTACCCAAATTGTTTGTTTTAAAATGAAAGAATTGTTCATTTACTCTTCCCCAAAATAAATCTCATGGAAAAGCCAAGGCTTAGCAGGTGTTCTGAAGTTGGGCTCCATAGCCTGGCTACTCATAGGGGGCTGCCTGTCATTGCAGCAGGAGCAGATTTAGGGAGTTTGTCTGAAAGTTAGAATCTGGAGCCCTATCTTTGTCTTCCTTTTTCAGAATCTGCACTTTATTGAGATTCTGGTAATTGTGTGTACTGTAAAGGTTAAGTGCAGGTCAGGGAGTCCTAGAAATTTCTCTAGGGATCCCCAGGAGATCTCATAGAAGGGAGACACAAAACCACTGGCCTTTCCCTTATGAAAACCATCTGTAATACTCTCATTTGTGAGTTTCACTTTTCTTTTTTTAAGTAGATAAATAAAAACGTTTAATTGGAGTTTCAATATAAAACTCTTAAAAATTAATACAATGAATAGACAGAAAAGTAGAACAATGTAATAGACTTGAAAAGCACTATGAACCAATTCAATGTAATTAAGGTTTATACAAGTTTCACACAACAGCAGGATACAAATTCTATTCAAATTCCCATAGACTATAAATCTGGAGACACTAGAACATATCCAGGGACATAAAGCAATGTGCAAAAATTTCATGGTCTAAAGAACTTGAAATCATCCAGAGTCTGTTCTTATTACCATGGAATTATGTTAGAAATCAATATCAAAAGCTATTTGAAAATAACCCACATATTTTCAAGTTTAATGTGACAGTTACCAAGAGAGATCATTAACTTAGCTATTGAAAGCCTCAATAAAGTTAAAAGACCGAAAAAAACCAGAAGGTGATTGCAGAGAAGAAAGCATTTAGATGAGAAATTAATATCAAAATGAGAAATTCATATCAAAGATAATTTAATAATCACATATATTTAGGAATTAAATATATACTTTAAAATCATGGGCAGACATCTTGGAGTGTGAAGTCAAATGGGCCTTAGGAAGCATCACTATGAGCAGAGTTAGTAGAGGTGATGGAATTCCAGCTGAGCAATTTCAAATCCTAAAAGATGATGCTATTGAAGTGCTGCATTCAGTAAGCCAGCAAATTTGGAAAACTCAGCAATGGCCATAGGAATGGGAAAGGTCGGTTTTCATCCCAATCCCAAGAAAGGGAAATGCCAAAGAATGTTCTAACTATGATACAATTGTACTCATTTCACATCCGGGAAAGTTAATGCTCAAAATCCTGCAAGCCAAACTTCAACAATACAAGAACTGAGAACTTCCAGATGTACAAGCTGGGTTTAGCAAAGGCAGAGGAGCCAGAGATCAAATTGCCAAGATTCCTTGGATCATAGAAAAGCAAGCGAATTCCAGAAAAACATCTAATTCTGCTTCATTGACTATGCTAAAGCTTTTGACTGTGTGGATCACAACAAACTGGAAAATTCTTCAAGAGATGGGAATACTAGACCACTTTACCACTCTCTATAGCAACAGTCAGAACCAGACATAGAGCAACGAACTGGTTTAAAATTGGGAAAGGAGTACATCAAGGCTGTTTATTGTCACCCTGCTTATTTAATTTATATACAGAGTACATTATGTGAAATGCTGGGCTGGATGAATCACAAGCTGGAATCAAGATTGCCAGGAGAAATATCAACAACCTCAGATATACAGATGATACCACCCTAATAGCAGAAAGTGAAGAGGAACTAAAGAGACACTTGATGAAGGTGAAAGAGGAGAGTGAAAAAGCTGGCTTAAAACTCAGCATTAAAAAGTGAAGATCATGGCATCTGGCCCCATCACTTCATGGCAAATAGATGGGGAAACAATGGAAACAGTGACAGATTTTATTATCTTGGGCTCCAAACTCACTGTTGAAAGTGACTGTAGCCACAACATTAAAAGATGCTTGCTCCTTGGAAGGAAAGCTATGACAAACTTAGACTGTATTAAAAAGCAGAAGCATCACTTTGCCAGCAAAGGTCCATATAGTCAAAGCTGTGGTTTTTCCAGTAGTCATGTACAGATGTAAGAGTTGGACCATAAAGAAGGCTGAGTGCCAAAGAATTGATGCTTTCAAACTGTGGTGCTGGACAAGACTCTTGAGAGTCCTTTGGGCACCTGGAGTGCCAAACAGTCTTATAAATCCTTCTACATATACTAAGTTAGTTCAAACCAGTCAATCAACCCTAAATATTCATTGGAAGGACTGATACTACAGCTCCAATACTTTGGCCACCGTATGTGAAAAGCCGAAAAGACTCTGATTCTGGGAAAGACTGAGGGCAGGAGGAGGAGAGGGCCACAAAGAATGAGATGATTGGATGGCATCATCAACTCAATGGACATGAATTTGAGAAACTCTGGGAGATAATGAAGGACAGGGAAGCCTGGTGTGCTGCAGTTCATGGGATTGCAAAAGTTGGACACGACTTAGTGACTGAGCAAGCAACAACTAAGCAGCTATAACAAGGAAAATTAGAAAATATTTGTGACAGAATAAAAATGTAAAGAAGGACCTCCCTGGTGGTACCGTGGATAAGAATCTGCCTGCCAGTGCAGGAGACACAGGTTCAATCCCTGGTCTGGGAAGATTCCACAGATTACAGAGCAATCAAGTCATGTTCCACAACTACTGGAGCCCATGGCCTAGGGCCTTAGAGCCACAACTTCTGAGCTGGCATGCTGCAACTACCAAAACCCATGCACACAGAACCTGTTCTCCGTTAATAAGAGAAGCCACAAAATGAAAAGTCCATGAAGAGAAACAAAGAAATGGCCCCTGCTCACCACAATTAGAGAAATCTCCAGAGCAGCACTGAAGATCCAATGCAGTCAAAAATTAATTAAGTAACTTTTAAAAAATGGAAAGAAAATTTATCAGAATTTTTGTTGTAGCTGAACCTGCTTCAGTGCAACTGAATACAATGTGTAACTTGAATAAGGTACGAAAGCAAATGATGGGCACTAGCATAAAATTTTGGAGTTTCAATTATCTGTAAGCGCATCTTTAAGGTAGAAAAGATTGGCCACTGTTATTTTCATCCCCATGAAGATTTCATGGTGAGTTAGTTCATTAGATTGTTTGTGAGGCAATAAGTTTTTCTCTGGAGTGGACAGAAGGAAGCACGCCAGTAAGGAGAAGCTAGGCATCTGTACACAAAGTCCCCTGCCCAGCTTGGTCATTTGCTCATCTAATAGAAATGACTACAAGCAGGAGCTGCTGGTCTTTAGGCCACATGCATGTAGGGTCCTAGAAGGAGACTAAATAACAGAATTGGGAGTGGGTCTATCAAAAGATGACTTTTTGAGAGAAGGAAAAACCAGGAAGATAAATTTGACCAGGACAAATGCCTTGGTCCTCAGAGGGGAATAGAGATTTTGAGAACAATATGGTGGCTGGCAATGTAATTAACTTCTGTGATAAGTCCATGGGGTAGGGTGGGAGTAGGGAGACAGAGAGAGAAAGAAAGAGGGAGTTGAATAAGCTCTTTGCCTCTGATCTTGGGGAATTATTGGGACACAAAAATGTAACGTAAAGAGAGAAGCATTTCCTCATCTCTCTTTGCTTGGCAGCAGACCACTCACTGTTTTAGCACCTGAGGACTTTGCCTCTGTTCTGTTCAGTTCAGTTCAGTCACTTAGTCATATCCGACTCTTTGGGATCCCATGGACTACAGCATGCCAGGATTCCCTGTCCATCACCAACTCCTGGAACATGCTCAAACTCATGTCCATCGAGTCCGTGATGCCATCCAACCACTTCATCCTCTGTTGTCCCCTTCTCCTCCTGCCTTCAATCTTTCCCAGCATCAGGGTCTTTTCTAATGAATCCGTTCTTCACATCAGGTGGCCAGACTATTGGCACTTCAACTTCAACATCAGTCCTTCCAAAGAATGTTCAGAATTGATTTCCTTTAGGATTGAATGGTTTGATCTTGCAGTCTAAGGGATTTTCAAGAGTCTTCTCCAACACCTGATGCTCGGCCCAAGGAAAGTAGTGCCCACTAGGAGGACTGCTGGTTCTGATGGAGATGTGGGGGCTTCCCTGGTAGCTCAGCTGGTAAAGAATCTGCCTGCAATGCAGGAGACCCTGGTTCGATTCCTGTGTCAGGAAAATCCCCTAGAGAAGGGATAGGCTACCCACTCCAGTATTCTTGGGCTTCCCTGGTGGCTCAGATGGTAAAGAATTTGCCAGTAATGAGGGAGACCTGGGTTAGATCTCTGGGTTGGGAAGATGTCCTGGAGGAGTGTATGGCAACCCACTCCAGTGTTCTTTGCTGGAGAATCCCATGGACAGAGGAGTCTGGTGGGCTACAGTCTATGGAGTCACAAAGAGTCAAACATGACTGAGTGACTAAGCACAGCACAGCACATGGAGAAAGGGCCATGACTGGAGACTGTAGAGGGCATGTGATCAGAGCGTAGCAGCAGCCAGTAACCAGAGGCCCTGGATTTCTGCTTGGCACACAGAAAACACCTTCTGGGGATGCAGGAAAGTGTAAGGAAGGAGACAGTTTTCCCAAAGGGTGTGTGACCAGACCTCTTGTGTGGAAAGAAGAGCCTGTGGAATTTTAGTTAATGTATTCATGCAACCCCACTTACATCTGCAAGTGGGTGAGGAATGGGAACACTTAACAAGAGGTTTGTTGAAGTTCAAAATGTAATCCCTCTCATACCCTTTCTCAGCTACTTTTAAACAGATGAATCATAACAGAAGTTCCCCTGGGCACATATTCTGCACAAAGATTTGGAGTTGACTTTACAGCTAGGATAAGAGGTCTTAGTGTTTGAAGAGAACACCATGCAGTGTGCATTCCTCTAAATCTTCCAGTGCTTCCAGTATTCCTCCAAGGAATACAAGAGGTGGAGGATACTGCCTGCTACTTTTTGATGCCTCATCACCATTCGACAGTGTTCCACATGTGCACAGCCTGATCAAGCACTTGTCTACCCTTCAGTTGGGCCATAACCCATCATAGTTTCATTTCATTGTTTTCAAACATGTTTTAATAACTGCTATCCCCTGAGAATACAAAAATAGCGAACCTGTGCCTCTTACTTTCAAAGCTGAAATCAAAAATTTATAACCTTTAGTTCAATGAGAAAAGAGTTATTGGTTCAAAATTAATATTTTCTGCCTTTTCCTCATGCCAAAATAGGAACGGGTCTGCAGGCACATTTTTCTTTTTCCATAATGAAAGGGTACAGTATAATAACAGCTTAGCAGTTGTGTCGAGGCAAAGATTTTTTTTTCCTTCGTTATTTCTCAGTGAAACCCCAAGAGGTCAAGCTTACATTCCTCTGAGGGAAAAAGTGTGAGTGGAGGACAACCGTTTTGCCACCGAATGCTTGGAACTGCTAGCACTGGTGTTCTCCACTGCCCTCCTGGGCTTCTCACCAAGGGCACCAAATCCCACTTTGTAGAATTTAATGTGGTTTTTACTATGTTTCACCTTTGCCTAAAGTGCCAGATGTTTCTAGGAATATTAATACTTCTATCCACAGGACTGAAAGATGAACATGGTAGAAGAGGCCCAGTTACATTTAAGTTCACCTCTTGCCACTTAATTCCAGGGCGGCCATTACTGCAGCTCACTGTGATGACAAATATTGACCCATATGTTGACAGCCATTGTTGCAATGGCGCCATCATGCCACAATATTACTTTTCACTAAAGAGAAATATTTGCTCCGGTGCCAAGTGATATGTGTACTCCTTTCATCTTGGAAGTGCCAACTTCTTTAACCTGTGGAAAGGAGATACTTCTTTAATTTCTGGGGCCTGCTCTGCTTCCCCAGTGGCACAGAAGGTAAAGAATCCCCTGCAATGCAGGAGACCTGGACTCCGTCCCTGGGTTGGGAAGATCCCCTGGAGGAGGGCATGGCAATCCACTCAAGTATTCTTGCCTGGAGAATCCCATGGACAGAGGACCCCAGCTGGCTACAGTCTATGGGGTCACAAAGAGTTGGACATGACTGAGTGACTAACACTTTCACTTTACTTTATGAGGTCAGCCTCTGCTGTTGAGAAAAAATAGTTTCATCTGAAGTTCTGGAGGTGAGGGGAGAAAAAGAAGGGATGGGGCCCCAGTTTTTTACTGTTTTTGTGATACAGATATAATACGGCACCCATGCTTGTGTACAGCATCTTATACACGGCGTCAGGATGGTGTTTTATAATGCTAATATACTATATTCATCAGTATGGTATTGCTATAGTGATATTGGCTTTTGTGACAATACCAGAAGGTGAAAGCATCAGACTTTGAAGATGCCTAACTTTGATGCAATGGAAGCAATCATGGCATTGCCTTTTTTGGTTGAGGATATATTCTTTTCACAGAGGAAATTCTAATATGGTGATTTATATATATATTTTTAAAAGAATGACATTTTCTGTTGCTCTGAGTCATGTCTTATTGAAAAGATCCACTTTGGAGCTGTAATAAAGCACTGATGAATATGAAAAAAATTAAGACAACTGGTATCAGGACTTTATTAGGCTTTTCACTGGATACAAAGAAACTTTTTTTTAACATTAAGAACACAATCTTATCAAAAAATTTCATTTGCTAAACAGAACTGTAGGCATGTATTTTCTTTACATCACATTTATTAAAGTGTCAATGACCAGATCCTAAAAAGAGAAGGCACAGGTCTGTCTCCCGCTGGTGAATTTCTCGTGTCTAATGAAGGAAATGTCACCAGCTCTGCAAATTCCCATCCTTTAGACATGAAGTAAATCAACAGAAATGTGTGAAAGCAGGAGCTGTGAGATGGAAATGTTACATTAAGAGATTTGTATTTTCCTATCACTTGTATAAATTTCAAGAGAGGAGGCAGCTACCCAAATGTCTTGAAACTCCATCCCCATTCAGTCCCTGCCAAGGAGTCACTGTTGGATTCAGAAATATTTGAAAACTCTGTTTTAGGAATTCCAACACATTTTACGTTTTGCAGATTTGTCTAGAAAATGGCCTTAGGTCTCACGGTTCTTACTCTGGGATGGGTTGGGTTTCCAATTCCTTAGAAAACATGTTGGTTGTGATAATCTGCTTTGACGAGTCTCTCTGGCAGGTGCGGCCTCATTGTCCAGGAACTACCGTCCCACCTGCTGTCTCTTCCACCCAGTCTCCTGAATAGGCACAGACAGAGCTTTGTCCACACCTCAGACACTCCTCTCTTCCTCCAGCAGTCAAGAGAGTTCCTTTCTATGTCAAATTTTCTACAATTCCATAGATGACCAGGTCTAATCTGATAAAAATAATTTGTGCTAAGTTGTTAATAAGAAGAGTAATGGATTCGTTTGTTACCTCTTTGAAAGAAAAAGATAACAAATTTTTAAAGCGGTCCTGGTATGAATTAGAAGGTACTTCTCGCCAGGGGCATTTTTAATGTATGGGTATGTTTCAGGTTGTCCCAAATTATTGGGGAATGTTACATTAGGGATTAACTGTGGGGAGAGAGACTTGGATCTCACAATAGACAAGTGAACGTGGCATCGATCTTACGAAAGTTCTTGCCTGATTATTCTTCCTGTACTTCAGTTGGCCCTTCATAACACATTTCTGGGACTTGGCATGGGCCAATATTTTCCTTCATGAGGGGTATTAAGACTACTGATTTTCATGAAGTATCTTAACACAGGAGTGTGGAAAGAGGTAGGATGTTATCCCCCATAGGTAGCCCTACTGATAAAGACAGGATACATAGGGATTTAAGATTTTAAAAAAATGCAGAAATACCCAATTAAATGTGAATTTAAGATAAACAATGAGTAATTTTTAGTATAAGTACATCTCATGAAATATTGGGAAATATTATACTAAACATATTCATGTGTATCTGAAATTTGAGTTCCACTGGGTGTCCAGTATTCTATCTAGCAACCTTAAATATGGGACAAAAATAATTGAAGATGGAGAAAAAGAAAAGAAGGTAGATTAATATCCTGTACCAAGATCCCAGACCTAAAGATTACAGAGTTTTGCTTTGAACATGGCCACCGGTGCAGATCCTTAAATTAGTATTTGAATGCACTGAGGCAGATAGCACAAATTCAGGAGTGTTGCTTCCTGCTTTTTGCAAAGGGAATCACACTGGTACCACCTAATGTTGATGGGTCTTTGTGACCCTCACAGAGCCAAGGCAGTTCATTATATCTGAGAAGACTCTTTTTTTTTTTTTTTAAAGTAATGGTTTGGAGAAACATTTTTTTTTTAAGGAAAACTTGGGTTCCCTAAAAATGGGTTCCATGAAAAATGGGTTGCATGTTTGGAAGAAAAACTCTAGAAGTGCACTAGCTCTCTTGTGGATGGGAATGAGTCTGAATTTAGTTTCTTTAATGAAGTTAATAAATTAATTGATGTTTGAAACTTAGAGAGCATTGGGTATCCCACAAGCTGCATTATTTGCTTGTGGGCACTCAAATGAGTACTAAAGCACATTCTTTATGTGGTTAAAAAAAAGGCCATTTTTAACAAAAACATAAAATCCTTTTAAATTTTAATCCCAAATTGCAACAGTAACAAAAATGTCAATGTATTAAGGCTGGTCATAATGTGCCCTTTTTCTTTAGGATAAGTTTGATTTTGTACAAGATATAGTACACCTACACACACACCACATACAAGTACATACTTCTGACTCATACAAATACACATTTAGAACTAATAACTATAAAAGATGATCACAAATAAAATACAAAGTACACAATTTTCAATAGACTTAATCAACACGTTTTACAAATTCCACAGAACATTTTATCATTGTCATTGGGAAAACAAACAATTTAAAGCATTATTTAAAACTGTATGTAACACAGGAGCCACCAGTAAGTTATGGCAAATACAGCATTTACACCATTGTGTCACTGAAATCTAGCTGAAAAGACTAAAGTGCTATAACATAAAATACTTTTATAAACCTTGTTTAGCATATCTTGAGGGACGCTATGCATTATTTTCTATTAGCTATTCAGAAAGCAGCACTCCACCTATGAAGCTCTGATCTGGAGAGCAACCAAAGGTCAGAAGTTTGTGTTGCTGGATCATTAAAGTTGCAGAACTGAAAAACTCACAAAAACATACATTTCCTGAGACTTCCAACTTTCCTGTCTGGAGTCCTAACAGGGGAGATCCTGAATGGGTAATATTGGCTAAAACATCTTAGAGCCTCAAAGAACTTAAAACAACAGAAAGAAAAGATGTGTGTGTGTTTGTTTATGATTTATTTTTAAGTTCATCTTTGATTCTCC
Organism: Nanger dama; assembly: GCA_917880005.1. Classification (NCBI taxonomy): domain Eukaryota; kingdom Metazoa; phylum Chordata; class Mammalia; order Artiodactyla; family Bovidae; genus Nanger; species Nanger dama. Next base: position 6,269,365 of record CAKJTW010000040.1, read on the forward strand.
AGCTTGAAGGGTTACTGACAACATAGTTAAGACTATCACTGCTAGGCATTTTTTATTTATGATGGTCTTATTTTTCAATGGTTTTCTAGTGATTTTTCTCCTCTTAAATACTTAAATATTTGAATTATGCTTGTGCCTGCTTATGTAGGAGATAATGATTTTAAGAGTTAAAACTGCAATAGAATCAGGTTGATTGATTAGAGCGGTTTCCACTTGAATAATGTGTGAGATGTTCATGCTCTGTGTGTGTGTGTGTGTGTGTGTGCATGTGTTTATGTGTGTACACACATAGGTGCATACATACCGAACACTTTATGCTCTAATACATTCACTGTTAGGTGGTGCTCCATGAAAAGTAAGTTTTCCTAGTATGGCTGAAAGTGAATATTGAGGTCATCATATAGAGAATCCTAAGGCTTTTAAAAGATGCCTCCTCATTCTCTGCATTCATATGACTGTGTAGTAATAAGGGAGACATAAAGGATGAAATAGCAGGAGTCATCACTATATTGGGCCTTCAAAATTACAGACAGGAAAGCAAACCAAAAAGTGATACTCTGCATATTTTCCCTCATCAGCCACTCACCCCTTTGATTTCCTGCTATAACGGAAAAGTTGGATTTTGTTTCTGGTTTTTTTTTTTTCCTTGCAGGACTAATGATGGAAAAGTCTTAAGAACTAAGCAAAACAAAATGTGCACCAAGATGTATCTCCTACCATTTGGGGGTTTATTTGTAGCCCTTGTGCTCAAATGCTCCTAAGACAAAGGAGCTTAGGCTGATGGCAAACTCTAATCACATACCACTAGTCCTCACCCCCACCTCTTTATTTAAGGCCCACAGCCTGCTCCTTAGCTGTGTTCCGGAGCAGGGCCAATGGACAGAAGACAGCCAAAGGCATCTTCTCTCTATTCTCCTTGCAAAAGAACCCCTTCTAGTGAACTCTTCCTCTAGCTGGAGGACCCAGAGTTGGAGGACCCAGGGTGCACATCTACCTGTTCCCTCCTTTAGAAATTAAGGCAAGTCCATGTACTCCTAGTGCCTGCTACATATATACTGTATATCCACATGGAAACCAAACATTGGCTTGGAAATATCTCTTGTCAAACAAGGTCTCTATGTGCAGGTTATTAATAGCAATTAAATGCTTTCTCCAGTTGAAAAACTGCATGATTAATCTAATGCTTCAGCATGTTTGTTTTTTTCCAGCACCCAAATGACAAATATGACAAAGCTAATTCTAAGCGAATATTATAAGAAAGCATCTAAGTTCAAGAAAATACAACATAGTTACCTCTATATTTTACTCATTTTTCATTAATATGTTGAAAGATCTGTTTTCTTATACATTTATAAGTTAAATCCTTGTGTCATTGTAAGTTTGTTTGGCTAAAGGTCCTCCTGAGGGATGAATAGTGAATAGTCAGAGAAAACCTGCCCCCAAACAACTTCACAGGACATTAATTCCAATAAGCTATCATCCTTATAAAAGAAATCATATTCCATTGCACATAAAGAGCAGGTGAAAGATACAGAAAGACAATAAAACTGCAAGGAGAAAGGAAGTGGAAAGAAATTTGTAGATATTTGTAGATAATATTATCTATTTGTACAAAAATATTTTAATATAATCAGCTACTCTACTTTCAAAGTTCTCATCAACTCTTTTTCATACACTGTTAAGGGTTTTGGTCTTAAAACTAAAGTATTTAATATCATCAAAGTTTTCACTTGAAAAGAATAATTGTCACTGTGTCTGTCCGTGACTGTGTGTGTTTGTGTGTATTTGTATCTGTCTGCCTGCAAGGAGTAGGTAGAGATTGGTTTATTTTGTTTGCTGATACAAATACACACAACTGGAATAGAGAATATATCTGTTGCGTGTATATATGCACGCTACTTGGTCAACAAAACACAGCTGTGTACTTTTCATAAGTATTCTCTTCAGTCTAAACAATTTCTCTCCATTCGCCACAGTGGTTAGTAAATACTATTTTCTGATAGTGAGTATTTATAATCTTCTAATAAACTCTTGATTATTTATAATTTTAATGTACATAAACTTGGAATCAAATCCCTTACCTAAGACTCAGAGATTAAACCACGTGTTGTATGTTTAAATTAATTAAAAACTGAGAGCATGCATTTATTTCTTTATGGTCCCACTTTACATGGATTATGGTCTCCCCCAGGAAACTATTGAGCTGTGATTATTTCTAAACATGAAGATAAAATAATTCAGAATTGTACAAATTTCAGCAAATTTTGTAGATTTTTATAAATGCCTCAAAATAGTCCTGTGAGGCATATAGGAAAAGGTTATTGTGCTCTTTTAAGGTTATTTGGAGCTGTCAAATATTGCAACGACACCAAGGCGGAAGCCATGCTTAGAGTTGTATTGCATTTTTCTTCCTCAGACATGTGGACTATTACATGGTAGAAGGCAGAAACTTTCTGTGAAACTTTGGCCTCTGCCTCAAAATAGATGGATGGAACCTCAAAGCGATTTTCAAAATCTGCTCAAATCACATAGACTTAAGAATCTCCTGAAGATGCTTGATGGATCCTGGAGAGGTCACAGCCATAGTTTCAAAGACATTGTTCTCATTAATTCTGTGACCCTTCCTTTGCCCTCAACTTTAATTTAAAAAAAATAACAAAACTCAAATTGAAGCTTCTCAGAATATGTTTCTCAAAATTTGGGATGTAGAATGACATGTTGGGAAATCTTAATTTGGTAGGAAAGCTTGCAGAACCTTTCACTTCTTTCTTTCTTTTCTTATTTTAATTTTTTTTAGTCAAGTTAATTGTTAGAAGAACTTTTGTAAGTGTTCTTTACAGTTTTCTCATTCTATTTTTTTAATTAAATTTTTCTTTTAAAATTTTACTTTTATTTACTTTTTCATGGAAAGTGATTTTATTTTAAATATAGTGGTGTGTACATGTTGATCCCAAACTCCCAATCTATCTCTCCTGTCCCCACCTTTCCCCTTGTAACCATAAATTTGATCCCTAAGACTGTGTGCCTTTTTCTGTTTTTTTTTTTTAAGTTCATTTGTATCTTTTTTAAATTCCACATATGAGTTATCAAATGCTATTTGTCCTTCTCTTTCTTATTTTACTCAATATGATCATCTCTAGGTCCAACAGAGTTTTCTGACTTTAAAACACATAATTTTTCATTTACTGGGTATTTTCAAGACAATATTTAAGAGATTTCTGAATTAAAGTGACATCCATCTCCTCACCACCTCCATTTTTCAATATGGAGTTGGCACTAATTGTTCTTCCACAAAAATGTTTTATTCCATATTTATAGCTGCCTTCAACAGAAATACTGTGAAACACTATTGTTTTTAGATGACACAAAATTTACTGATTACAGCCTCCAGTATTACTGATGCAGGGAAATCGATTTGATGCATATTATCTATGACCAAAAGTTAGCAAGATTGCAGGCTACAGAATATTATACCAAATCCTACAAAACAAGTAAATTTCAGTACAACAATGTAATACACATTATGCTGGGCATTCAATTACTTTTATGTCCCATACAGCATCAGATTAAAAGAGCGCACGAGAGAGGGAGCAGAAAGTTTCATTTGGAGGAAAATGTAGGAGCCCTAAGTTGAAATCAGAAACACAATCAAGTAAACACCCATAAGTTACAAAGACTAATTCTGAAAAACAAAATTTACTAGTCTTTTTTAAATCCCTAACACTAGAAGTAGGTTTTGCTTATCAAATGGGAAATGAAATATTTATAGTAATGAAGAGTATAATAATAATCACTGAAGAAATGGTTTCCCCCTTTCCCACCCACTTTCAGCCCTTATCCCTTCAGAAACTCAGTGGAATAGGAAGATCAGAGTGTTTATAGATAATACATCTAATACAGTGAATCTTCTCCTTATTCACTGATACTCCAAACAGTACCATCAAGTGTTGGCTTCCCCTTCATCAAAGACATAGTTGAGCTTTATGACAGTGCTGATGAAATCACCAAGTTCTACAAAGTCGGCGGTGACGATATTGATGCCACTCTCTCCTGGCTTCTGTGTGCGGACCCACTGCATCATGGCAGGAAGAGCTCTGAGAAAGGAAAGAGAAAGAGATGTTACAGAAGGAAAGATATTATTTTTCAAGCTTACAATCCCCAGGAGTTTCTTTAGTTTTCTAACTTACTAAAATAAATGCCTCAATTACTGATATATAATGGAGGGAAAAAAAACAAAAACAAAAACAAATGAATGATGGTAAATTCTTAACCTCTTAAGTGACTTGCAGGAGAAATACAGTCATCCTTGGAGGGTGGCTCAGATGCTAAAGAGTCTGCCTGCAATGCAGGAGATGTGGATTCAATCCTTGGGTTGGGAAGATCCCCTGGAAGAGGAAATGGCTACCCACTCCAGTATTCTTTATGGAGAATTCCATGGACAGAGGAGCCTGGTGGGCTATAGTCCATGGGATCACAAAGAGTTGGACAAGACTGAGAGACTAACACTTTAGAATCCATGAGGGATTGGTTCTAGGAATTCCCACAGATACCAAAGTCTGTGAAAGCTCAAGTGTCTTACATAAAATGAAGTTGTAAAGTCCGCCCTTTTATCCATGGTTTCTGCATTCATGAATTCAACCAACCCAGGATCGATTTTTGTGGATATGGAACCCAAGCATATGAAGGATTGACTGTAGTCACTATATCAGTCAATATTGGACTCCATCTTTGGAGATCTCAGATGCCATGAGAATTTATAGTGAAATTTCTCCACTAAGACAGCAACATTCTTGCACTCATTTTCTAGTTTGGTATGGTGTGATTGCAAACCCTGGAGAACTATGGGTTAGTGAGGTCAGGGATGAGTACATACACTTAGCAAACATTTATTACAAACCCACTATTTTCAGGAAATGAGCTAGATATTATAAATAGACATACTAGTGAAACTCCCTGCATTTAAAGAGTGCATAGTTTGGTGGTAGACAGATGGACAAGGAAGACAATTTTAATATAGTATAATCAGGGCTCATCCTTTAAACTTATTTACTGATCATCTCTTCTATTCCAGACACCACTGAAGGAACTTGAAAAACTTGAGTGAGCATAGCAGATAAAAATATCCACCTGTGAGGAGCTTACAGTCTAATAAGGAAAGACAAACAATGAATAATAATCATAAATTAGCTACATCATTTGATAGGAAGGAAGAAGTGCTACTAAAATGCAGCAAAACAGGGAAGATTTGAAGTGTGCAGATAGGAGTGGAGCAGATTGCAACTTAAAATAGGGTGCTTACACAGGTGGATTGACAAGGGGATATTTCTGCAAGGGTTTGAAGGAGACAAGGGAGTTAGTCACATAGATAGCCAGGAAAACATTTCAGCTGCTGCCATAGCCTTAAATGGGTAGCATGCGTAAACTTGGTAAAAGAAAGAAGAGACCATTAAAAGATTAAGTTAGAGGAATAATAAGGAAAGAGGAGGGCAGATGCTGTATGGCACTGTAGGCTATTACAAGGGTTCTGAGTGTTACCTTGAGTGAAATGAGGAGTCTTTGGAGGATCTTGAGCAGAACAGTGTTGTGATCTGACTTAATTATAAAAGATGATTCATCACCACGAGAGCACAGTGGAGAGTCACCTAGCCTCATTTGCAAAATCAGGAAAATTTTTCAGAAGAGCACTCCCTGAATGTTGAGAGATTAGGAAGACTTAGCTGGGTGAGGGTGGGAATGGGGGATGGAGGATGATGTGGTGTATTTTCAGACAGAGAAAATAGCATGTCTACATTCGTTAACAGGGGTATGGTGTGCTCAGGAGTAGGGCATTTGGACAGACAGATCCAGCTATTAATAAGGAAGCAATATTCTAGGACAGCACATTGAAGAGAAACCACTATGACTTAAGCAGGCAGGAAGGGAGGCTGAGAAAGACATAAACGAACTGGGGTCTTAGAGATGACAGTGCAATAACAATGAAAGAGGAGGCCCATGTGAACGTTAAATTCCTGGATGGAGAGAGAAGGAGCGATACAGAGGTGTGCGTGGAGAGATCATGACGAAATTAGGAATCTCAAAGAAGCTATAAAATTTAAGGAAGCCTCAAAGTGCTGGAGAAATAAGAAAGGACCAGAAGACAGAAGGTTTTCAGAATGTAAATCGACTTAAAGCTGTTAACCAGGGAAATAATATGCTTAGATCTGTGATTCAGAGAGTGTGGTTTTGCCTTCAGTGTGAACAAATGAATAGAAGAAAGCAAGACTAGGATCAGAAAAAAGTTGGCTTAAAGCTCAACATTCAGAAAATGAAGATCATGGCATCTGGTTCCATCACTTCATGGGAAATAGATGGGGAAACAGTGGAAACAGTGTCAGACTTTATTTTGGGGGCTCCAAAATCACTGCAGATGGTGACTGCAGCCACGAAATTAAAAGACGCTTACTCCTTGGAAGAAAAGTTATGACCAACCTAGATAGCATATTCAAAAGCAGAGACATTACTTTGCCAACTAAGGTCCATCTAGTCAAGGCTATGGTTTTTCCTGTGGTCATGTATGGATGTGAGAGTTGGACTGTGAAGAAGGCTGAGCACCGAAGAATTGATGCTTTTGAACTGTGGTGTTGGAGAAGACTCTTGAGAGTCCCTTGGACTGCAAGGGGATCCAACCAGTCCATTCTGAAGGAGATCAACCCTGGGATTTCTTTGGAAGGAATGATGCTAAAAGCTGAAACTCCAGTACTTTGGCCACCTCGTGCGAAGAGTTGACTCATTGGAAAAGACTCTGATGCTGGGAAGGATTGGGGACAGGAGGAGAAGGGGATGACCAAGGATGAGCTGGCTGGATGGCATCACGGACTCGATGAATGTGAGTCTGAGTGAACTCCGAGAGATGGTGATAGACAGGGAGGCCTAGCGTGCTGCGATTCATGGGTTCGTGAAGAGTTGGACATGACTGAACGACTGAACTGAGGATCAGAGCTAACAACCAGAGAGCTGTGGAAGGAATCTAGACCAGAGATAATGGGAACTTACATTACAGTGGGACTAGTGGTAAAAAAATTCACCTGCCAATGCAGGAGACACAGGAGCTGAGGGTTTGACCCCTGGTTGAGGAAGATCCCCTGGGGGGAAATGGAAACCCACACCAGTACTCTTGCCTGGAGCGTCCCATGGACAGAGGAGCCTGGTGGTCTATAGTCCATGGGGTTGCAAAGAGTTGAACATGACTGAAGTGACTAAACACACACACACACACACACACACACACACACACACACACGGAGATCAAAGAACAACATTTGACTGGTGTGGGATTGGATATGATGGAGATAAAGAAAGAGGCCATGAATGATGCCTAGATTTCTAGCAGTATTCTGGCAGGTGAGCATCATCTACTAGTTTTGGAAGGATAGGATTGAAGACTTCCCAGTGAATGTACTAAGTTCAGTCCAAGACCCGTTGATTCTGAGGTGACTTTGGGACACATGAATTGAGATTTCAACTGATTAAGTACAGGCCTAATATTCAGAACATAGAGCTGGTCAAGGGCCATCACATAAAAATAAAAGAGCTATGAGAGTGGATAAAATTACCTGGGAAGATTGTATAAAGGACGAGAAGAGAAAATCTGAATATCAGCTACATGGGCAGAAAAGTTGATTCAATTAAAAAAGAGAGATTAGGTATAGAAGTAGGATGAAAATCAGGAGCATATAGTACCATGAAATCAGAAGAAAAGAAAGTCATACTCCTTTTGGTTTGTGAGGTTGAAGTACAGAGTGTAATACAGTGCCTTTATCCAGATCTCATAAAGCACATCTAGCCAAACTTGACCCATCCAGGCAAAACTGAAATAACTGCCTTGGACTACATTAATCCTGCGGGTAGTACCTTAAAAATTCTGATTCATGTTTTCCAGCATTCACTTTTTGTTTGTTAGATACAGATAGAGGAGAACCCCAAAAGTGCTTCTAAAGAGGATAGCATGGACCTATTGGAGTCAGAAAATAGACTGGCAGGTGGAGGAATTTGGTCTTCATAGCAACAGTTTCTGAAGGGAAATTTATCTGAATTAAAAAAACTGTGGATCCCTAGAGCACAGACACAGGGGTATTCAAGTTCATCAGAGAGACAGATGCCATGGCTGTGTGCGCAGCCACTCGGGTTTGAATTCTATTACTTTCTCTTCTGGGCTTACTCGGGCAGATGGCATATCTCTGTTGTGAACACAATATCACCTTGGTATTTCAGAAAAAGCAGGCACTCTTTGGAAAAAGTATCAAGCCAGTCCATTTCCTGGGAAGATGGTTGCTTAGCAGATACACTCACCTTGAGAGGTGAGAGGTGGGTAGAAGAGTGATACTGAGGCTGGTGCCGATTCTGTATTAGCTTTAACTAAGTAGCTGGTTTGCCAGATCCCTAGGGTACTAGGTTATAGGAGGTTATTGAACAACAAAATTCCCATCTGAGAACCATGACCATCATGAAAACAGCAGCTCAGATGCCTGCTACTGCTCTAAGATTGATATTCCTGGGCCTGAATTTAGAATAACTAATTGTTCTCCCCATGCAGAGATGTTAGGAGTGCTCTTCTCTGTTTTGCTATAAAATAGATTACTTTGAGGATTGATGAAATATCATTTTGGAATAGCTTGTAGTCCTCAGGTGAAATGAGTTTTACATTTAAAATGCCACTTCTCTGAGTCATGGGAATAGTTGTCTTTTTCTGTTCAGATATACTTTTCTCAAGTCAATATGATACCAAAAACAAAATAAGCAATAATACCAAATTGAATCTCAAATACTCAGACGGACTTAAGTAGAATTATGTTAAACAAAAGACTCAGTGTTCTAGATTAAAACAAACAAATGCTGTTGAAGTTACAATAATTATTTAGAGTGGCATTTCTTAAACTTTTAAATTCTTTTCCCACCATAGAACCTTTTAAAATATTTTCCTTCCTCACTTTCTTTCTCAATAAAGTTTTAATACCACAGATAGACTTTAAATATGTTTATATATTGTTTGTATATTTCTGTACTTTTTACATAAAAAGAGCACATTTTTTTATTTGCCCTTATGAGAATCAATTCTTAGATAAATTGAAAACCCTACTCTGGTGGTAATAAAATATTGTCTCAATGCAATAATTTTCACTGTATAAGACATATTGGTTAACAAAGGCCTACTGTATAGTACAGGGAACTCTGCTCAATACTTAATAATCTAAATGGGAAAAGAATTTGAAAAAGAATAGATGCATGTATATGTATGGGCTTCCCAGGTGGCACTAGTGGTTAAGAACCCATCTGCCAATGCAGGAGACATATAGAAGACAGGGCTTTGACCCCGGGGTCAGGAAGATCCCCTGGAGGAGGGCATGACAGTCCACTGCAGTATTCTTGCCCGGAGAATCCCATGGACAGAGGAGCCCAGCAGGCCACAGTCCATAGGGTAGCAAAGACTGGGACATGACTAAAGAGACTTAGCACACAAATGTATAACTGAATCACTTTGCTGCTGTATACCTGAAACTAACAAAACCTTGTTAATCACCTAGACTCCAATATAAAATTAAAAAATTTAGAGAAATAACAAACTGGCTAAACTTTAATGTTTTAAAATCACCCATTCATTTATTTGGAATTCCCTGGTAGCTCATTTGGTAAAGAATCTGCCTGTAATGCAGGAGATCTGGGTTCAATTCCTGGTTCAGGAAGACCCACTGGAGAAGGGATAGGCTACCCACTCCAGTATTCTTGTGCTTCCCTTGTGGCTTACCTGGTAAAGAATCTGCCCACAATGCGGGAGACCTGGGTTTGATCCCTGGATTAGCAAGATCCCCTGGAGGAAGGAAAGGCTACCCACTCCAGTATTCTGGCCTGGAGAATTCCATGGACTGTATAGTCCATGGGGTCTCAAAGGATCGATCATGACTGAGCCACTCTCACTTTCATTCATTCATTCAAGAAAGATATATTGTACCTGCGGCAGACAGTGTTCTAGGTATAGCTCCTTAGAGCATCTGGGGTTTGAACTTTTCTCACCTCTCTCTAAGAAAACATTGCTGTAGCCCTGCACCCACACTCTTCTTATGTGACTTTTCTACACTACAGTCACAATAACCTTTCTCAGAACTGAGTGCATTATTCTACATGAACAACTGCAGTCTCCCCTCATCTAGAAGATACACTCAGTTTTGAATCAGTCAGGGTGAGTCCCTGCAGCCTCCCTCACACACACCGCACACACACCTCTCTTCAGCCTCTGGGCTAATTTATTCTCTGGTAATACTGAAATTCTTGTGTGTTCTCCCAAACACATCCTGTGGTTTCATGCCTCAGTTTTTTTTTTTTTTTTCCAAGACTTCTATCTATATGAAATACCATTCCTTCTTTAGTACCCTTCCTGGTGTAACTTCCACTTGCCCCTCAAGACTTGGCTGAGACAGTATTTCCATCCTTTCAGTTCAAATCTGGGTGAAGAGTTCTCTTCTTGATGCTTTATACTCCTCAAGCACAGTCTGTAACTACACATTGCACATGGCGTTCAGATTTTCCACTTCCACGCCTATTTCTATCAGTGCTTGAACCCTTTTCAAGAAACAAAAATCATACCATAATCATCAGTAGATCCTCTGTACCTACCACAATCCCTGGAACCCAAAAGGAAAATAGCACATTTATTGAACTCAGATATTGAACTAGAAATCCTGGTCCTAGCTGTTTCAAAGTCCAACAAGCAAAGTGGATGTGAACCAATCAGGATAATACAATATGGCGCAACAGACATGGGCATAGGAGCCTATGGGAGAATGTAGGTAAAATAATTTATTTCACTTGGGAGAAATTTAAGGAATGCATTACAAAATAGGTGACATGTTGAGCTTGGTCAAGACTCTTTAGATAAAGAAACCAAGTATTTCAAGAAAAGGAACAGCACATCCGGTTGAACATGGACTGTAACTCAAACTCTGTGCATTTTAATCATTACTTCTTTATTTCTCCACCTCTCCAGCTCATGGTAAACACCATTCTATTCTCTTCTGCTTCTATGAAACTATTTTTTGATTCCACACAGAAATGAGATTATACAGTATTTATCTTTCTGTGTCTGGCTTATTTCACTTAGCATAATGCCCTCCTCACAAAACAGTACTGTATCCTAAAATTTGCTAAGAAGGTAGATTCTATGTTAAGTACTCTTATCACACATATACATAAAAAATAATAAAAATAATAAAGGGTTCAGGAGGAAATTTTGAGAAGGGATGGGTATGTGTATGGCCTTAATGGTGATGGCTTCATGGGTATACATACTTACCTCCAAACTCATTGAGTTATATACATTAAATATGTATACCAATTTTATCTATAAGACCTCAATAAAGTGTTTATTTATTTATTTATTTTTATTTTTAAATTAAATTTATTTATTTTTAAATTACAATACTGTATTTGTTTTGCCATACATTGACACGAATCAGCCATAGGTGAACACAATCTCCCAATGCCGAAGCCCCCTCCCACCTCCCACCCCACATCCTCTACTTGAATCATCCTGTGCATCAGCCCCATGCATCCTGTATCCTACATTGAACATAGACTGGCGCTTCGTTTCTTACAAGAAAATATACATGTTTCATTGCCATTCTCCCAAACCATCCCACCCTTTCCCTCTCCCTCAGAGTCCAAAAGTCCACTCTATACCTCTGTGTCTCTTTGTTGTCTCACATAGAGGGTCATCATTACTGTCTTCTAAATTCCATATATATGTGTCAGCATGATTAAGAATGATGAGGTGACGAGAGAGTAGGTGTCATGGTGTGGGCACACTAGAGGGGGCTGACTCGAGAAGGGGAGGAACAAGGTGTTTGGGCCAGATTGTTAGGGGCCTCCTTTGACTTGTGGCATCAGAGCTTCCCCTTACATGCTCTCAGTTTTGTTCTTGATTTCGTCCAGAGAAGAGTTCTTTGATTTTCTCACGCAAAGAAGAATTTAATATTAATTCCATAGTAAGTCTACTGCCTAATGACACTGAAACTGGTATTCAAGACCTCAGGAAGTTTCCTTAGGAAGTTCTCAGATTGCTATGAGATTTTAAAAAACCCTCATTCACTCATTCATTCATTTATTCACATTAGCTCCACCATTATAACCAAAAAGTTGCTAGCAGACATTTGAATAGTATTCACTAATATTATGAATGAAAATATTTCTTAGTGAAATTATGCAGCCTGAAGAGATGACTAAATTCTCTTTGAATCTGTATGTTAATATTTCAGGATCTATTTATGGAATAGTCTCTTTTGGTTTCCTATAGTCACATAGAAAAATGTAACTATGCAGATATTGCAGTGCTGTCTTTTAAATGCCTTTTTAAATCTCCCATTTTCATAGATTCTGGATTTATACTGTGGATTTACACTGTTTATTCACAAGACCTTACTGACTACCAGGAGAATCACATCACTTCAAGATAAATAAAAATATAAATAAAATCATAGTCCTAGTGTTAAACATAGATCCAGACTGTTTCTGCTCAAGTCTCAGCATCAGCATTAATTATGAGCAAGTTGATTAACACTCTAAGCCTCAGTTTTGCCATCTATCAAATGGGGATATTAATGAGGATTGAAGTAGTTAGTGCATACAAAGTGCTTAGATAAATGCCTGTCTCTTTATAAGTGGCAATGTATTGAATATTCACTGAATTACAACCAAGGCAATGCTCTGCTCCAGAGTCTCAAAGAAGGAAGTCAGCAGGGAATTCTGAGAGCAGCATTCAACTACAGTACAAGGGCATATAAAAATGAGCCTTTGGGGATTTTTTTTTCCCCAACATTCACCATTTTCTAATAATGACAGAAAGCAGGTTGGGGAGACGGCCTGGTGTAAAAGGGCAAGACTGGTGATGAGACTTGAGGGAAGTATCCTTGGAAGTGCTTTCTTTGGGGCACACAATTATAGGAAAAAAAACAAAGTACACTTTCCCCATCATAGAGTCTAATTTAGGTTAGCAAAAGAACAGATCCAGAACCAAAATTTGGTACAGGAAGCCTTACACCTCTTCTCCGGAATATGGAACTCTCCTGAGGAAAGGCATCTTCAAACAGATTGCAGGCTCCTTAGAAACAGGCAAGTCTACAGGAATCAGAAAACCTTCCTCCAAGGAAGCAATGGGAAGGGAGTGATGTGGGAGCCAGAGGTCTTCTGATGTTCTGGCTTTGAGAACCGATTTTGAAAAGACTTAGAGGAAAAAGTAAAGAAATTGGAGGTGCTAAGTTCAGTAACCCTCGATGTGTTGACCTTGACTTATTAATTCATGTGAGCTTCTTATTTAGGGTGTTCAATCACTGCTTTTAGCACAAAGATAAAAAAATTTAACTGTTTTGTTGGCTCTGAACAATGGCCAGTTGTTCCTGTGATCTCATTTCTGTCACTCTTCCCCCACTGAATTCTAGACACATCCTCAGTCTTGCTTATCTTGACCAGACTAATTTTCCCCAGGGAATTTTGTAAATGCTGTTTGATTGTTGTTAGTTTGCTATTTTTTTTTTTTTTTCACCAAGAATACCTTATCTTTCCTGACTCTTCACTTGATCAACTAACTCACTTCTCTTTCGGGAGATAGTTTAAATGTCACTGCTTCAAAGCACTAGACAAAATTGTAATTATATTTATGTGTTTGATCAATACCTCTCTCCAATTAGACAGCAATGACTTTAAAGATTCTCTGTTTTCCTACTGTTGTAGCCCAAGTGCTTAGCATAGCACCTGGCGTAGACTAAGAACTCACTAAATACATATTGAATAAACAGGTTTTATTTTTAGAAATATCTTTCAAATAATAAAGTTTATTAGAATTAAACTTAATCAGATTTCTTTATGTACTATCAATTTATTATTAAAATATTAGTTTTAATTTCTTACCATTTAATTCAGTTTAAATGTGTTAGGAATCCATGTCAAATTCATATTCAAGTGTGTGTGTGTGCATGTGTGTGTATGTATGTGTATACATAGTAGTTTTACAACAAATGCATTTTATATATACTACTCTTCTAAATTCTCCATACTTCTGTATTTTGTGGTTATGAACAAACAATTATGGATAATAAAACACATACATCTTTCAGTGAATTTTATTAGAATATATTTAAGTTTCAATGAAATGCTTCTTCTGTTGAAATGAATAGAATCTCTGAATTAAATTATTAACTTTTACAGAAAGTAAAGGAAATGGCAACCCATTCCAGTTTCTTGCCTGGATAATTTCATGGACAGAGTTTGGATGGCTACTGGCCATGGGGTTGAAAAGAGTCAGACACAACTGAATGACTAAAACACACACACACACACACACACACACACCCACCATTTTTACAGAACTCTCTGATGCTCTTGGAAATAAAGATTACAATGAAAATGTCAGAGCCTTGTTACTGCCTTTCCCAAACCCAGCCTCTGCTGAGAAATGGAGGCCTCCCTGATCTGCAATATTTAGAATAATGATAAGAGGTCTTTCTTCCCCTGGGCAACTGAGTCACCCAGGACCAACTAATTAAAATCAAGTCAGACATATTTTAAAATGTGATTTCTTGTCAATCTGGCCATTTCTGAAAGCTTAGAAATTTCACTTGAAAGTGTAAAGAGAAAGATGAAACAAAAATAAACTCCTTCCTCAAAAGGTTGGCATTTCATGCACTGAATCATACAGTGATAAAAGGCAAGGCCTTTGCATCTGTAGGTTTAAATCCCAGAAAGGGCTTTAAAACAACCTCAGGTAGACATTTCATGCAAAGATGGGAACAATAAAGGACAGAACCGGTACGAACCTAACAGAAGCAGAAGATAAGACGAAGAGATGGCAAGAATAAACCAAAGAACTATACAGAAAAGATGTTAATGACCCAGATAACCATGACGGTCTGATCATTCACCTAGAATCAAAAACCCTGGAGTGCAAAGTCAAGTAGGCCTTAGGAAGCATCACTACAAACAAAGCTAGTGGAAGTGATAGAATTCCAGCTGAGCTATTTCAAATCCTAAAAGATGATGCTGTGAAAGTGCTGCACTCAATATGCTAGCAAATTTGGAAAACTCAGCAGTGGCCACAGGACTGAAAAAGGTCAGTTTTCATTCCAGTCCCAAAGAAAGGCAACACCAAAGAATATTTGAACTACTGCACAATTGCACTCGTCTCATTCGCTAGCAAAGTAATGCTCACAATTCTCCAAGTGAGGCTTCAACAGTATATGAACTGAAAACTTTCAGATGTTCAAGCTGGATTTAGAAAAGTCAGAGATCAAACTGTCA
The DNA here is from genome assembly GCA_917880005.1 of Nanger dama. NCBI lineage: Eukaryota > Metazoa > Chordata > Mammalia > Artiodactyla > Bovidae > Nanger > Nanger dama. Next base: position 6,284,683 of record CAKJTW010000040.1, read on the forward strand.
ATATCTATTGGATCATTGAAAAAGCAAAAGAGTTCCAGAAAAACATCTACTTCTGCATTATTGATACACCAAAGCCTTTGACTGTGTGGATCACAACAAACTGGAAAATTCTTGAAGAGATGGGAATACCAGATCACTTTACCTCACTCCTGAGAAATCTGTATGCAGGTTAAGAAGCAACAGTTAGAACTGGATGTGGAACAACAGACTGGTTCCAAATAGGAAAAGGAGTATGTCCAGGCTGTATATTATCACCCTATTTATTACTTCTATTCAGATTCCGTGGGTCGGGAAGATCCCCTAGAAAAGGAAATGGCAACCCATTCCAGCACTCTTGCCTGGAAAATGTTATGGACAGAGGAGTCTGGTAGTCTACAGTCCATGAGGTCACAAAGAGTCAGACACAACTGAGCGACTGAACTGAACTGAGAGAGACAGGTGTGCCTCAGAGACGGTAACCTGCGTGAAGGACACATGAGCTGCTATCACACCAGAAATATTGGAGGACTGAGTGATCTTCGCTTTCACCCTAACCATCCAAGCTGCTTCTAGTTTTCAAAGGGACAGATTCCACGTCCTCAGGAAGACAGGGGAACCATCTCCCCTCCCTCCTTTGCCTGGAAGCTTGTTAGTTTAATTTGATTTTGTGTTTGTTTAACAAAAAGTAATGCAGTCAAATCAAAGCAAAAGATGCCATCCGTTTCCTTTGATGATGGCAACTGGAGCCCCTTTTTATTGTGGCAAGGAAGAAAACCGTTAAAAAGCCATTTTCAATTAAAATAAGATCATATAAACTGCAAGAAGATGTGCGTTTAGAGTTCCTAAAGTGTGCTGTGTCCTCAGGCGCATCGTTCACTCCAGCCCTTGTTTCAGAAGGAGTCATAAACCAGAAAAACGAATGTGAGCATGGTCAGCCCTTGATGGAGCCCCCAGCTGCCGGGGGAATATTCTGTCTGCTGATTTTCTAAAGGAGAGAAGGAAGAAAGAAAGCTTTGTACGCTCTAAACAAAGAGTCCCTTCAGTGTATTGACAAGATTTAGATTGCCAGGAGGCAGACAGTGAGTTTTCTTTCAAGGGTAGTATCTCTCAATATAATGAAGACTTGTATGTGGGATCAAGTGTTCTCACCTCACAGACTTTTCCTGGGAACCACATAGCCCCTCACTCAGCGCCAATGCTTGGGGAATTCAGAGACTCATAGCTCAGAAGAGATTTACTTTATTCAAAGTTTACAGTTTCTATTTATTGGCACCCGCCTGTCCTTTCTCCCCTTTGGAAAGATTTCCATTTGCAAAGAAAAAGCTGCCGCTGAATTGGTGCAGAAAGGAAGTTTTAGCGTTCCGATTTTGCCTGGAACAAATACATCAAGGGCTATCCCGTCTTGGGATTCCAGGATCTCAGGATAGCAGAGATAGTAATGCCAAAAGCCACGAAAGAAATTGGTCACCCATGGCCTGTGGTCACACACATTCACTGAAATGTTGCCCTTTACTATTGGCAGAATCATTTTATTGATTTAGATCTACTATTGACTATTTGTGGTTTATTGGAAGTTCTAGTGGAATTCTGTATGCTTTTAATTTTAACAATGGAGGCATGTTATTAGTTATAAAATCTACATTTATTAACAGAAGATGGTCTCTGTGAGGGGAAATGGTATACAAGACTATTTTCTAAAATTGAAGTGTAGCTGCTGTATAATATATAAGTTACAGGTGTACAATAGAGTGATTCACAGTTTTTAAAGGTTATACTCCATTTATGGTGATGGTTTAGTCACTAGGTCATTTCCTTTTTTTTTTAACTAGGTCATTTCCAACTCTTGCGACCCCCTGGACTGTAGCCCTCCAGGCTTCTCTGCCCACAGGATTTCCCAGGCAAGAATACTGGATTCAGTTTCCATTTCCTTCTCCAGGGAACCTTCCCAACCCAGGGGTCAAACACACATATCCTGCATTGCAGGTGGATTATTTATCAGCTGAGCCACCAGGGAAGCCCATCATCCATTTATAGTTATTATTAAACGGTGGCTACATTTCCTGTGCTGTACAATATATCCTTGTAGCTTATATTATACATAGTAGTTCGTACTTTTTACTCTCCTGCCTCTATATTGCTCCTCTCCCCTTACTTCCCCCACTGGTAGCCACTAGTTTGTTCTCTGTATCTGTGAGTCTGCCTCTTTTTTATTATATCCAGTAACTTGTTGTGTTTTTTAGATTCTATATATAAATGAAATCATACAGTATTTGTCTTTCTTTGTTTTATTTACCTCACTTAGCACAATACTCTTCAAGTCCATTCATGTTGTTGCAAATGGCAAAAATTGCATTCTTTTTCATGGCTGAGTAGTATTTAGTTTCATCAAAAAGGATAGAAATGGAAAAGACCTAACAGAAGCAGAAGAGATTAGCAAGAGGTGGCGAGAATACACAGAAGAATTATACAAAAAAGGGCCTTAATAACCTGGATAACCATGATGATGTGGTCATTCACTTAGATCCAAACATCCTGGAGTCTGAAGTCAAGTGGACCTTAGGCAGCATTACTATGAACCAAGCTAGTGGAGGTGATGGAATTCTGGCTGAGCTATGTCAAATCCTAAAAGATGATGCTGTGAAAGTGCTGCACTCAATATGCCCTCACATTTGGAAAATTTAGCAGTGGCCACAGAACTGGAAAGCATCAGTTTTCATTCCAATTTCAAAGAAGGGCAATGCCAAAGAATGTTCAAGCTATTAAACAACTGCATTTACTTCACGTGCTAGCAAAGTAGTTCTCAAAATCATTTAAGTTAGGCTTCAACAGTACATGAACTGAGATCTTCCAGATGTTCAAGGCAGATTTAGAAAAAGCAGAGGAACCAGAGATCAAATTGCCAACATTCATTGGATCATAAAACAAGCAAGATTATTTGAGATAAACATCTACTTCTGCTTCACTGACGATGCTAAAGCCTTTGACAGTGTTCAGTTCAGTTCATTCGCTCAGTCGTGTCTGACTCTTTGTGACCCCATGAATCGCAGCACGACAGGCCTCCCGGTCCATCATCAACTCCCGGAATTCACTCAGACCCATGTCCATCGAATCAGTGATGCCATCCAACCATCTGAATCACAACAAACTGTGGAAAATTTTTCAAGAGATGGGAATACAAGACCCCCTTACATGCCTCCTGAGTAAAAGTCAAGAAGCAATAGTTAGAACTGGATGTGGAACAATGAACTTGTGCAAAATTGGGAAAGGAGTATATCAAGGCTGAATATCATGACCCTGCTTTTGTAACTTCTATGCAGAGTATATCTTTCAAAATGCTGGGCTGGATGACTCACAAGCTGGAATCAAGACTGCCAGGAGAAATATCAACAACCTCAGATTTGCAGATGATATGACTCTAATGGCAGAAAGTGAAGAAGGACTAAGGAGCCTCTTGATGAGGGTAAGAGAGACGAGTGAAAAAGTTGGCTTGAAACTCAACATTCTAAAAATGAAGATCATGCCATCCAGTCCCATCACTTCATGGCAAATAGAAGGGGGAAAAGTGGAAGCAGTGAAAGATTTTCTTTTGGGGGCTTCAAAATCACTGCAGAAGGTCACTGCAGCCATGAAATTAAAAGGTGCTTGCTCCTTGGAAGGAATTCTATGACCAGCTTAGACAGTATTTGCCAACAAAGGTCTGTCTCATCAAAGATATGGTTTTTCCAGTAGTCATGGGTGGACATGAGAACTGGACATAAAGAAGACTGAGAGCCAAAGAACTGATGCTTTTGAACTGTGGTGCTGTAAAAGACTCTTGAGAGTTCCTTGGACTGCATGAGATCAAACGAGTCAATTCTAAAGGAAATTCAATCCTGAATATTCACTGGAAGGACCGATGATGAAGCTGAATATCCAATACTTTGGCCACCTGAAAGAAAATGCTGCCTCACTAGAAAAGACCCTCATGCTGTGAAAGACTGAGGGCAGAAGGGGAAGGGGGTGACAGAGGATGAGATGATTGGATGCCATCACTGACTCAATGGACTTGAGTTTTAGCAAACTCTGGGAGATAGTGAAGGACAGGGAAGCCTGGCTTGCTGCAGTTGATGGGAGCACAAAGAGTTGGACAAGATTAACGGGCTGAACAACAGCAATGACATATTCCATTGAATATACACCACATCTTCTTTATCTATCCATCTGTAGAGATTCTTGATGATGAAATCCAGAAAACTATTAGTCCTCATTATGTTCATATATTCCCTCTCAGTTTTAATAAATTTTACTGGGTACCAAGCATGTGGCATTTGCTGAGGTGGGTACAGGGATGAATCCAAGATGGTCCCTGCCTTAATTATGGGACTAATTCTGGAAATACCTGAATTGCTATGAATAGAAATTGCTTAATTGTTCTGAATAGACTTGCTTGAAAACATTGGACAATAATGTCCATGTAGCCTCTTTCAGCCTCACTAACTGGCTGCTGGCCTGTTTCTTAGCACACTTTACAATTCTAAATGGAAATATTCTATGGAATCTTATAAATTCATAAGGCTGAGACTACTCTTTAAGGATTCATAAGTGAGTTAAGTGAGTATTTATCAAGTTTTGATGCTGCTGCTGCTGCTAAGTTGCTTCAGTCGTGTCCAACTCTGTGAGACCCCGTAGACAGCAGCCCACCAGGCTTCCCCATCCCTAGGATTCTCCAGGCAAGCATACTGGAGTGGGTTGCCATTTCCTTCTCCAGTGCATGAAAATGAAAAGTTGAAGTGAAGTCACTCAGTTGTGCTGACTCTTAGCGACCCCATGGACTGCAGCCTACCAGGCTCCTCCGTCCATGGGACCCTCCATGCAAGAGTACTGGAGTGGGTTGCCATTTCCTTCTCCTCAAGTTTTGATGAACTGCCTATAATCAATACAGTGGCAGTAGAAAGAACAGAGCTTTAGAATTAGCCAGAGCCTTGTTTGAGTTACTAATAATATGTGACCTTGAGAAAGGCTGTGTAATCTCCTGATGCTCAATTTCTTCACTGCAAATGGGGATAAAAATGGTATGTAAATCCTAGGACTTTCACAAGAATAAAACAAAGCAACACAACATGGACAGGTGGTAGAAAATAGAGGTTAAGAGAGAGGACTTTGAAGAAGACTGAGTTCATATCCTGACACTCTCACTTCCATTTGTGTAACTTTAGTCAAGTCACTTAAACTTTTCCAGCTTCAGCTTCCTCATTTGTGAAAGGGAATAAAAAGAGTAAATTAAGTGAAGGTGTTAGTCACTTAGTCGTGACTCTTAGTCTGACTCTTTGAGACCCTATTTTCTTTGTAGCCTGCCAGGCTCCTCTGTCCATGGGATTTTCCAGGCAAGAATACTGGAGTGGGTTGCCATTTCCTTCTCCAAGAAGCATAAATTAATGTGGAGGTTAAATAGAACAACATTAAAAAAAACATTTAATATAATACGAGATATAAGAACTCAATAAATGATGGCTGTTACTCCATTCTTAGTGTTCATGCTTGAAGTACCTAGTACACTGTAGACTGTAAATAAAAGTTAGCAAACTTCATTTTTCCTACTTTTAGATTGTTGAAGGCAAATGACTGGAAAAGTTACTCTGTGCATAGATGTGTAGTGCCTGTTGAGAAGAGTTGCCCAGATACTCCTTTTCAGACTGAGAGTACTCATCCCACCAAGTGCTAGGAATGTTGTTTACTATCAGCTCTCAGCCAAGTTTCTGCCTGAAAATGCCCGCTGCTAAAGAGTTAATCATACCAGTATGGCCTTGACTGGTCGTACACCCTCTCTGGGGACAACCAGCATCTAACAACTTTGGGAAGAGTGCAATATAAGCACTTGCCTTAAGGCAGGACAACTCAGAAGGTTCATCCCAGCTCCAGAGCTTCCTATAGGCTTGGCTAAGACCTTGTGGTGACGGTATCAAAGCCCAGCTCTCCATCTACTTAATCCTCTTCCCTTCACTTGCCCATAGGCATGGATTCCAAGGGAACACCAGAATAAAAGTGCGCACAAATTTCAGATAATTAGCGTCTATTTCTTGGGAAATGTAATCTCTAAGTCTGCTATTTAAGTGGCAAGAAATTCTGCAATCAGTAGACTTTCACCCAAATAAGAATCAGGGGTAGACCTTGGTAATCTTAAGGAGAGAAAGAAACTAAAATTACATTTCCACTTCTCTCAATCAAACAGAGTAGGTCTTAGGCTGGTTTGAGGGTATTTTTTTGGAGGTACTGTGGGAGAGGATCATCTCAGGAAAGCTTCCTTTATGCTTAGGGCCATGTACTGTGCAGAGTCATGCGGAACCTTTATATCCTCTGGCACAGCAGAAAGGCCACCAAGTCTAGACTACTTATAAATAGTGACCACATAGTCTTACATCAGTCACCTGTTAGGATTTCCCTCTGGATACCATTATGCTAAGAATAATGTATCAAAAGCTCAGAAGATCTAAACTTACTTCTAAAGAAAACAATTGTTATGGTCAGTCTAATGGGAGAGTTTTTCAAGTCCAAATTGTCCAGCAGAAGCTAGGGTGGGGGCAAGGTGGTATTTATTACATTATTGCAGCCTTTTGTGAATTGTACTTTGTTCATCTCCATGTCCCTGACATGTTCTTTCAAAGATGAATGTAGCATCCAAATCAGATGTTCAATTTTTTTAAGTCAAATTCAGAGATTTTTCATTTCTTAGAAAAAATGCTAATAGGCAGAATGAACACAAACAGAATTTAATTTGATCATAATATCACAGGTGCTAATGTGTCAGTGTGCCTATGGACCCATGTAATCATGCATAATTATGAGGAGGTGATTTCTTTGGCCTTTCCCTTTTAATCAGTGACAACTGCAGGTGCGAAGGGTAGAGGAATATGTCATTTGTTCTGCAAGAGAATAAGATTCATTATGCTGTTAATTCTATAATTTCCTCCTGACAGCGGTCTTACAAAGTTAGAGTCTTTTAATAGTACCAAAAGAGTGCAAAATCTTGAGTCAATTAGTCTGAGAAGAGTGTTTTCCATTGTGTTATCTATTGGTTATGCTTTTGGGAAATTGTGTTACCTGACACTTTAAAAAAACCCTGCTTTAATATTCTTTCACAACATGGAAAATTCCTAGGAACTTAATAACATAAAATGAATATTGCCAAACCATATTGGTGTCATATATGTATCTTTTTTGTTAATGTACTGCCCTTTTCCTTGTATATTTCCTCTTTGCCACATTTAGAAAAGCACCAGAGGATATCAAGTTTGAAAATATCCTTAAGATGTTCATAATCAGTGACCACAGTCTCTAAAAAATATGTAACCCAAACTGAGTTCCATGATACAATACATCATAAGCTAAATGAAAGATATTCCTAAGACAAATAAATACTCTTTTGGTAGAATAAATTCAGGTAATATTAAAGCCTCTTTGATGTTCACAATAGACATAGTAGCATATTAAGCATATTACCATGCTAAGGACGTGGAGATGTTATTGAAATAAGAATGTATTTCTCTATTATCAAACTGGCATTTTCCAAACTTACTTGACCCAAGAATAGTCTCAAAACTATTAACACACACGCATGCACACACAAACATACCTCTTTCATTTCTTCCCAGAAACCATCTAGATACGTCTACCATTCCCAATGTTTTACAAAACACTGTTCTGGAATCATTGTGGAGAGCGTCCTTTTCAAAGGCTCAACTCTAATGTATATTTCAGGGACTTGAAATTCACACAGCCTCCTAAGTCAAACCCTCCCATCTTTGGCCTGCTCCCACTATTAGAATTCTTTCTGACCACCCACTAGTCTTTCTTCGGCTCACTCAGAACAAGATTATCCCTCTGTGACATGGTATTCCTTTAAATATTTGCCCTCCTGCCCCACTATCTGTATCTGCCCTTCTCCATCTTTAACATCTCATTTTCTTTCCTTTAGATGATCAATTAAGAACTTTCTTATGGTCCTTTCACTCCCTTCTGAACATTTCACTTTGCCTATACTCCCTCCAAAAGAGGTACCTCTGGAAATCATTCAGTTTTCTAACTTGGATAGAGAGTATCACAGAGTATCTCCACCCTTATTCTGGGTACTATCGCTCTCTTATTACCACCTAAGATTCTTTTGACTATTTCTCTATTCATGTTTCCCAGTCATTCCATCATCATCTTTGGGGAATTCTTTAACAGCTTCTTCTGAAGCAAGCAAGAATGTATTAGGCAGTACCCCCCTCAAGCTCTACTTCTAGAAGAGCCAACACCAGCTTGTTTTCTTATGCATTCTTCTTCCTCCTGAGTTCAAGAAATCTCTCTGTCACCAAAAAGATACCAAGTATGCATGAGGTATGGTCCCACTAGAAATGTAAGAAAAGCCTTTAAGATTTGTCTGAGACTGGATGGTGCTGGAGACTAAAGTATGGCAGCAGATGAGAAATATGGAAGTCTGGATCTTCTAGGAAGTAGCTCCAGCTGGCAGTAGCAATGGTGTTGGCAGAGGATGTTATACATCCAGGTGAGTCTCCTCTGGGTTGTTTTAGAGTAAGGATGGCAATGAATACAGAGAAATATATTTTTCTCTGAAATCTGAAGTCATATATGCATGTAAATATTGGGCCATGTAAATTATCTTACTGCCTGCCTGAGTCTGCGCTTAGTGAGTGCTGAAGCACGGTCTGGTCACGTGACATAATGGCAATAATGCTGCCTTCCTCACGCAGGTTTAATTAAGCTATTAATTACCTAGCTATTGATTCTAAAAGCCACTGAGAGTAGCATGTACCACATAAAGGGGGAACATTATTTGCGACTGTGTCTGGTTATATTTTAGGGCCGCGTTTGACAATGTGGTCCTAAAAGCACATGCTATGCTTTTTACCTAATTAAAATCTCCCTCACATTTATTTAGAATGCAATCAAAATAATACCTAGAAAGGTGAAATAAAATGCTCCCTCATGGCAGACTATATCCAGTCCTGGATTATCTCATGAGAGGTTTTCAGGGTTTGGTCTTTACAAGTTGTTATTGGATTGCTTTTGACTGGAATAGAAGGAAAATCGCTGGCCATAAAGCAGGCCAAAGGAGCCTTAAGTTGGGCACATGTAGAGCTGTTGGAAATTCAGAAAAGAGGCTCTGGTGTGTGTGTGCATGTGTTTTCTGGAACCTCAATTTCCAAAATTCTCTAAAGTCACATCTACAGTTGCATTAACTGCATATTTTTATATAGATGCTGCTCTCCTAAACCCTTCTGTCAGCAGTACCTCTGTGAGATATCAATAATAAGATACAGAGACTTCCCTGGTGCTCCAGGGGCTCAGACTCCATGCTCCCAATGCAGGGAGCCCAGGTTCAATACGGTCAGGGAACTAGATGCAACATGCTGCAACTAAGAGTTTGCACGCCGTGACTAAAGATACTGCATGCCGTGACTAAGACCCGGCAGCCAAATAATAAAGAAACACTAAAAGACTCTTACTCCTTGGAAGAAAAGTTATGACCAACCTAGATAGCATATTGAAAAGCAGAGACATTACTTTGCCAACAAAGATCCGTCTAGTCAAGGCTATGGTTTTTCCAGTAGTCATGTACGAATGCGAGAGTTGGACTGTGAAGAAGGCTGAGCGCTGAAGAATTGATGCTTTTGAACTGTGATGTTGAAGAAGACTCTTGAGAGTCCTTTGGACTGCAAGGAGATCCAACCAGTCCATTCTGAAGGAGATCAGCCCTGGGTGTTCTTTGGAAGGAATGATGCTAAAGCTGAAACTCCAATACTTTGGCCACCTCATGCTAAGAGCTGACTCACTGGAAAAGATTCTGATGCTGGGAGGGATTGGGGGCAGGAGGAGAAGGGGATGACAGAGGATGAGATGGCTGTATGGCATCACAGACTCGATGAACGTGAGTCTGAGTGAACTCTGGGAGTTGGTGATGGACAGGGAGGCCTGGCGTGCCGCAATTCATGGGGTCGCAAAGAGTTGGACACGACTGAGCAACTGAACTGAAATGAACTGAAGTGAAGAGTAGAAGTAGTTTCATTCAGAGAATGCAATGGCTAGCAGGCATCACAGTCAACCTTCAATCAAGGTATTTGCCTGCAACTGAATTTTGAAAATGACAGCACAGTGTCCTGAAAACAGATAACATGATCTTATGAAACAACTTAATAAAATAATAATATACCAAAATATCAAAATTACCCTAGAGGCAACAAAATATATGATATATAATTGACAGTACATATCAATTATCTGAAAGTGATAAAAAAAAACATGAATGCCAAGTGTTCTCAGTCTCTCAGTTCTAGGCTAGAAAGATTGAATGCATTGTTTTCTACTCTAGACTGGGAACTTGTCTTTCAAACAACTGGAGTCCCAGTGTGAAAAAGGAACCCACCAAGGAAAGTCACCGGAAAACTGGATGGGAAGCCCCTGCAGTGGGCACTGTCTCAGAGGGCTCTATGGGCCAGCTTCTCCTCAGCGTTGTGAGCCCTACCCTCGGGGGGATAGGCTAAGACAGAGTAGAATCTTCTCCAAGGTGTAAAAGTCTCTCAGATAGGGAACTGTTTCAGAGGGCCAGTGCTATTTTCAAGTTAAAGAATTAATGAATACTTTTCAACTAAATTGGAATCCATTGGAAAGAACCTAAAGAATGTTGCTTCTAATTTCATTAGGAATTCATGTCTCACTGGAAGTCATTAAATAGAAATTAATTGAAAATATCTTCAAATGTGTGGCTTTCATAGCTACTAATAATAGAATATAGTTTATAACAAGTTTTATTCCTGGTATTCAGTTCCATTTTAGGGGACGAAAAGGGTTTGCTGTTTAAAAACAAACAGAAACCTTTGATAATATCCACCAAAGTAAGGCATTTTACATAAATATAAAAGGTGCTGCTGCTAAAATACTCCCCATTTTTGAATGACACTCATTACTATTTTCATAAAGGTCCATAATGATGATTTACTTTGGTGGCTCAGTGGTAAAGAATCTGCCTGGCAATGCAGAAGATATAGGAGGCTCCAGTTCAGTCCCTGGGTTGGGAAAATCCCCTGGAGAAGGAAATGGCAACCCACTCCAGTATTCTTTCTTGGGAAATCCCATGAACAGAGGAGCCTAGTGGGCTATGGGGTTGCAAATTACATGTCCATAGGGTTGCAAAGAGTTGAACACGACTATGTCTCAGCTACATTATATGATTACATCTGGCAGAATTGAGCGGAAAACAAAATCATGAAGATTGACTTGAGAATTATAAATCTTTGATCCTCAACCTGGCTCTATTACTAAAAGACAACAGTATCAATTTCACATATCTAGTCTGTGATATGGAGAAGGCAATGGCAACCCATTCCAGTACTCTTGCCTGGAAAATCCCATGGATGGAGGAGCCTGGAGGGCTGCGGTCCATGGAGTCATGAAGAGTTACACACAAGTGAGCGACTTCACTTTCACTTTTTACTTTCATGCATTGGAGAAAGAAATGGCAACCCACTCCAGTGTTCTTGCCTGGAGAATCCCAGGGAAGGGGGAGCCTGGTGGGCTGTCATTTATGGGGTTGAACAGAGTTGGACACGAATGAAGCGACTTAGCAGCAGCAGCAGTCTGTGATATCAATGTCCAGGCTTTCTGCCTGACTATGAAAAAGTCAGTCTTGAAACCAAAACTGCGAGCCTACTTTAACCATGTCTGCAAGTCACTGATCCTTTGTGCAAAGTGCAGAATAGAAATAGATCACTCCACCTCAGGGTTATTGGGTAGCTCAGATATATTCATGACTGTGAACAAATCTCAAAAATGATAACACGCCCTACAAATTTAAGGTTTTCCAATTAAACAAACTATTTGAAATTATGTAAAATGAAAATCCTGCCCTCAGCTGAACTTTTCACTTGTAAATGGGTTGGACTGCCATTGAGTTTTCTGTGTTTATTCACCTAACCTGCCTTGGTTATGCATCAATCCTTTCACCTTATTAGAGGTCATGAAGGATGGCAGAAAATAGTCAAGGTCATGGAAGAAAAGAGTTTCTATCACTATTTTTACATTTCTTGGAGTCTTGCCCATGTTGCTGATCTCAAATGATTAGAATCTAAAATGAAGTTGGAGTCATCTGCTACAATGTACCTAAAGATTATAAACTGAAACTCTAGCTTGATGCTTTGAGACCAAGCAACTCAACTGGGCAGCAGTTGAGCATATTATTTTGCTCAAGATAGTCCACAGTCCCCTCTCAGTTTCTACCATCCACAAGAAGGCTTTCTTCCAATTGCAGTAAATGAGACTTGATTATGCGCCTGAGGTCTGGTGAACTCCTGTCTTCTCATCTATCTAGTTAAGAATAAACCTAGGTAACCAGGAAGAAATCTGTCCATTTTGGAAATGAGGCACCACAGCAAGCAGATATGACTTGAAAGGCACCATCCCTTACAGAGTAATCCATATATCCTCCAGTTGATCAAGGCATGGTAATACCAGGTCAACCAGAGTATAGCACTTTGGGATCATTCTAGCTAATGATGCCATAGTTTTCATTTGCTCCTGTCAAGCCAAATGCTATTGCACACCAGGCGCTGTGCTAGGTGACAGACACATCACTCCAGGTGCTGAAGAGTGAGCTCAGAAGAGTGTGTGAAGATACAGCCTTAACGTTTGGTTTCTAGTTTAAACCAAACATTGGAATATAAGCTCAAGAAATGGCCCTAGCTTTACCATCTGTGCAGTAGTTAGATGGTATTAACTCTGTTCACCAAATTCCCTAATGATGGTACAAAAAGTTTGATACCAAAGAGTTTCAGCCAAAAGGTAGCTTGATGATTTAAGATGAAGCTTCACAAACTATGCTTTTCTAAACATACAATAAAAGATATCCAGAATGGCTTGTACATTTAATGTCAGTATTCTATTACCAATTTTAGCATCTCATTCTTATTTCTCTTTAAAGATATCAATAGTCAATTGATTTCAAAACAGAAGTGAAACATCCTAGTGCAGCACAAAAATAAATGTAAATCAATAGGAAAGAAGTAGCTGATTCATCCCCAAATTCACATATATAAGATTTTGGATTGTAGTTACTTATTTCAATGAGCTGATACCCTTGCTTCACATATAGAAAAACATGAGCAATGGTGTCCCGCTTTTCTTTTTGGCTCCCCTCACCCACCATTTTATCTAAGAAGGATACCATCTGGACAAAATTAAGAACAGTGGTGGATGACTGGGTGGGTCCTAGAAGTCTTCATGTTCTTAGAATTGGAGATGTGATGGCTTCAAAGATTTATACTTATCTGAATGTGAATATAGAATGAAGATGGATATTCTTTTTCATTGTTGTTGTTTTACTCAGTTGTGACTGACTTTCTGTGACCCTGTGGACAGTAGCCCACCAGCTTCCTCTGTCCATGGGATTTTTCAGGCAAAAATACTGGAGTGAGTTGCCATTTCCTTCTCCAGGGGGTCTTCCTGACCCAGGGATCGAAGCTACATCTCCCGAATCTCCTGAATTACGGGTGGATTCATTTACTGGTGAAGCACCAGGTTAAATTCTTTTCATTAGAAGCATGTAAAAGTTGAATGACTTTTAACTCATCAACACACTTGTGCTGTCAAGGCAGTTTCAACTTCACACAAGCTGTAGGATCCTTAGAGTTAAACCCAGGTAGCTCGATCTTTTGCTGCCCTGCACCCCCCACTCACTGAGCTTCTAAGGGTATGGAAATACTTAATATGCCACAATGATTTCGAGAAACTGGACCAAAGGTATTAAAAGCATGTTCTTTCCTTCAAACAGCGCTACCCTTTATTATGTGATCTGAAGATTCTATGTTACTTGAAATCTATTGTTTTGCTTCAAAAATATATAAGCAGAAAAAAATTCAAAGCAAAACAAATTATCTCCAAGTATCCAATGAGTATTTTGAAAATGAATTACTGTTAGGCAAAGGAAAATGAACTTTGTTTATATACAAAGTGCCTTCCTTTCAGCTAAAATAAATGGCTGATTTAGTTTCAAAGTAAAAATTTCTAACCCCAGTAGGTGGTTCTATGTTGGACTACCACAAAAATCACTAAGCTCAGCGTGTATCTACAGCCTGAACAATAGATTGAAATAATTTAAAACCACCACACATGTCTAGACTGAGAATATTTTCAGTCACAATGAAAATCCAATATGCTTAAACCTAGGGAAAATAAAGAATGACATTAGCTAATAGTGCATTCTGACATTTTTCTGATCTTAATGAAAATGTTTTCCAATGTCAAATCACAGTCATATTAAAACATTTTCCCCCAAAGCCAAGGTCTATATTTGCTATATACTCAAGGCAAACGTTTTCATGAATTGTGTTATTTACTTGCTTAAGCTGAACTGGATGATTTGTTTGTTTGAAAAATTCTTTACACCTCAGGCATCTACTTCAATTTCAGATAAGTCATAAAAAACTGTATTGTGTTTTTACCATCTTGTATTTGTTCTAAGTTTTAAATCTATGGTTCTCCATTTGCCATAGAACATTCTCTTGGACTAAACAAATAATCTTTGTAAATTGATGTTTTGAATTATTGGGCATGTTATTAAATGAATTAAAGGGATGATTTTAGATGGACTTCTAAAACATGGATAATAAATTGGCCATAAAGGGCAAACATTGAACTGGTGTTTAGAATCATCTCCACGAACACAGGATAGAAGAAAGCAAAAGATAAGTCTGCCCAATAGCTTATTGACGTATCTGACCAAAAGAAGTACCAAGTCAACCATGCAGAAATGTAACTTAGTTTTAGAAAGGGTAGACTAAGTAATTAAGATTTCAGATTTCTTCAGCTATTATTCAAATAAAATAATAGGACTCTTTTTACATTTTTCAGTTTCTTTTTTACAGCAAATGAAAAATGTAAATTCTAAGTGACCAAATCATCAATTGAAGAAATATTTGAATTTAAAATTAAAAATCTATTTCCATTTTGTTACTTAAGAAAGTAGTTACTTTTGTTTTAACATTTATACTGAACATGGTAGTGGTGGTTTAGTCTCTTGTCATGTCCAACTTTTGTGACCCCATGAACTATAGCTCGCCAGGCTCTTCTACTCTTGTTAATTTTCTCTTATGACAATTTTAGTTCATCCATTTGCCTAGAAACTACTTTAGATGAAAAACATAAATGTAACTGATGCCAGTAACTCACATAATTAATAGTAGATCAATAAAGTAAAAGAAATTACTACTGATTCCTAAATATTAAAATTACTCAGTTGCTGTTATTTCAGCTTAAGTTTGCAATCTATGTTAGATATCATTTAGGAAAGGCTTCCTAATTAATGTAGAGTAAGGCATGCCTTAAAAATCATAATTTTATTTTTCTTCACATAAATTGAAAATTATATTTTGTTACATTAAGCTAATATCTTCATTCATTTACTTATTTTCTTATATATATATTGTCCACCACTCTGGGCTCCAGGGACTAGAGAATTAACGGTGAATCAATTCTTTGCCTACTCTTATATAGCTCACAGTTTAGTGGTGGGTGTGCATGTGTGCAGGCATTAAAGGTAATCATAAAAATAAGGGTTTAATTAAAAACTGTGGTAAGGGATATAGAAGGGAGTTAAATGGTTCTATAAGAGCATGTAACAGGGTGACTCTGACCCAGTCAGAGTAGTAAGGATACTGATGTGGGTATTTTCTTTTTCAAAGTCCAAATAATAATTGATGAAGTAAGCCAACATTTGATTTGTCTCAAAATGAACTTATCTCTGCAGACGTGGGCTTTGTTTGAGATTCTCCAAATTATGTCTTGGCTAAATTTAACCAGACAAGACAAAAGAACTTGAGAGCAAAATGGAATTCAGAGAACTTGTCGTTCAACCTTCTTATTGGATAGATGTGGAAACTATGCTTGTAGAAGGGTGAATAGCTTGCCTGTTTGTTTCCACTCAGTGGTAGAGATGAAATTAGAACCCCATTATGCTAAAATCCTATATAGTGTGCAAGCCTCTTATCCATACCACTCTGCATCTGGTTTACCTAATGCTATCTAATGCACTGAGGCAGTAACTGAAATAGCAATATGGTAAGAAAGCCTAGAAAATGAGAATATTCATGAAGGAACAATTACATTCTGAACAAAATCTGTCACTCAGCTCAAGCCACAGCTGAAAGAAAACTATAGCTATGCATACAACCAGATATCTTGTAAGTTTCCAGTTGATTATCATGCTTCATTCTTTTCCTTAAAGGGGGGTGTGTGTGTGTGTGTGTGTGTGTGTGTGTGTGTGTGTGCATATGTATCCTTAGGTTTAAAGTCACTAACCTTTATAGACTCGTATTCTTTTGCTCAAATCAAAATTGAAATTAATTCATGGTCGATCTTATATATCATTTTTCCTGTATACTTATTTGACTTTATCCAAATGGATGTTTTCAATAAACTGTAGTTTTTAGGGAAGTTTACATTTACAGAAAATACACAGAGAGTGCTGAGAGCTTCCATATATATCCTCTCTCTACATGCACAGTTTCTCCTATTACTAAAATTTACATGAGTACAGTACATTGGTTACAATCAAAGAACCAATATTGATACATTATTATTAACTGAAGTCTATAATTTACTTTATATTTCTTTGTGCATGGATGCTAACTTGCTTCAGTTGTGTCCAACTCTTTGCAACCCCAGGGATTGCAGCCCGCGAGGCTCCTCTGTCTATGGGGATTCTCCAGGCAAGAATACTGGAGTGGGTTGCCATGCCCTCCCCTAGGGATCTTCCCAACCCAGGGACTGAACACACATCTCTTATTTCTCCTGCATTGGTAGGTGGGTCCTTTACTACTAGCTCCACCTGGGAAGCCAGTCAGTTCTACAGATTTTGACAAATGAAAAATGTCCTGAACCCACCATTATAGAGCCATACAGAATAGTTTCACTGCCCTAAATATCTTCTGTGCTCCACCTATTCAGCTTATCCTCCCTTTCTTTAAACCCTTGGCAACCGTTGATCTTTTTACTATACATATTGTTTTGTATGTGTGTAGTAACATTTGCAGAATATAAAATTTACAGTTTTAACAATTTTTAAGTTTACAGTTCACCAGACATTCACACTGCAAGCATCACCACTATTAAACTCTTTTCTTTCCCCAAATGCCATGTTGTTGGAATGGACAACATATAGCCTTTTTAGACTGATTTTTAACTTATTGTTAAGCATTTAAGTTTCCTCCATGCCTTTTGTGGTTCATTTCTTTTCATACTGAATCTTATTCCCTTGTATTGCTCTATTGGGCTTCCCTGCTGGCTCCGATGGTAAAGAATTTGCTGCAATGAAGAAGACCCAGGTTCAATCCCTGGGCTGGGGAGATCTTCTGGAGAAGGGAATGACTACCCACTCCCATATGCTTGCCTGGGGAATTTCATGGGCAGAGTAGCCTGGCAGACTACAGTCCATAGAGTCGCAGAGTTGGACACGACTGAGTGACTAACACAGACACACACACATGGACGCATCAGAGTTTGTTTATCCATTCAGGTACTGTAGGACATCATGGTTGCTGCCAAGTTTTGGCAATTATGAATAAATCTCCTATAAACATCCATGTGCAGGTTTTTGTATAGACATATCTTCAATTCATTCTGATAAATACCTAGGAATGAGGTTGCTGGATCATATGGTAAGACTTGGTTTAGCTTTAAGAAGCTGTTAAACTGTCTTCTAGAATAGCTGTTGCATTTTGTATTCCCACCTAGAAAGAATGAGAGTTCCTGTTGCTCCAAGTTTGGTGGAGCATTTGGTGTTGTCAACATTTTGGATCTTAGCCATCCTAACAGATAGGTAGCTTACTGTTTTAATAAATGGACATTTTAGAACTTTCCAAACTACCATGTTGAAGAGAATCCTCAGTACAGTATAAGAAAATGCTTCACCCTTTCCAGCATTTATTGCTTGTAGACTTTTGGATTGCAGCCATTCTGACTGTTGTGAAATGGTACCTCATTGTGGTCTTGATTTGCATTTCTCTGATAATGAATGATGTTGAACATCTTTTCATGTGTTTGTTAGTCATCCATATGTCTTCTTTGGAGAAATGTCTGTTTAGTTCTTTGGCCCATTTTTTTGATTGGGTCGTTTATTTTTCTGGAGTTGAACTGCATAAGTTGCTTGCATATTTTTTGAGATTAGTTGTTTGCCAGTTGCTTCATTTGCTATAGTTTTCTCCCATTCAGAAGGCTGTCTTTTCATCTTGCTTATAGTTTCCTTTGTTGTGTATAAGCTTTTAATTTTAATTGGATCCCATTTGTTTATTTTTGCTTTTATTTCCACTATTCTGGGAAGTGGATCATAGAGGATCCTGCTGCCTCTTACACTGTTGTTGGGAATGCAAACTAGTACAGCCTCTATGGAGAACAGTGTGGAGATTCCTTAAAAAACTGCAAATAGAACTGCCTTATGACCCAGCAATCCCACTCCTGGGCATACACACCAAGGAAACCAGAATTTAAAGAGACACATGTACCCCAATGTTCATTGCAGCATTGTTTATAATAGCCAGGACATGGAAGCAACCTAGATGTCCATCAGCAGATGAATGGATAAGAAAGCTGTGGTACATATACACAATGGAGTACTACTCAGCCCTTAAAAAGAATAAATTCGACTCAGTTCTAATGAGATGGATGAAACTGGAGCCGATTATACAGAGTGAAGTAAGCCAGAAAGAAAAACACCAATACAGTATACTGACACATATATATGGAATTTAGAAAGATGGTAATGATGACCCTGTATGCGAGACAGCAAGAGAGACACAGATGTACAGAATGGACTTTTGGCCTCTGAGGGAGAGGGAGAAGGTGGGATGATTTGGGAGAATGGCATTGAAACATGTATATTATCATGTAAGAAATGAAGCACCAGCCTATGTTTGATACAGGATACAGGATGCTTGGGGCTGGTGCACGGGGATGATCCAGAGAGATGATATGGGGAGGGAGGTGGGAGGAGGATGCAGGATTGGGAGCTCGTATACACCCGTGGTGGATTCATGTCAATGTATGGCAAAACCAATGTGGTATTGTAAAGTAAAATAAAGTAAAAATAAAAATTAAAAAAGAAAATGCTTCATCTATTTAAATGATCTCTGATCCATTACTAGCGAAGTTTGCCACTTTAAAGTTGGTCTGCTTTAGACATTTACTATTAGTTTCTGGGTCTCTAGCAACCTTTCAGTTGGAGATGAAATGATTGATCCCTTTTCTGAGCTCTTACAGCACACTGTTCATTCTTATATTACTTGCTTATCACACTGCACCATAAGCATCTATTGCTATGCCACACTTTCTCACTGGACTTTGAGGTTCTAAAGGCAGAAAACTTGAGGTACATGAGTCTGCAGCCCTGTGCTGAGCAGAGAGTCTCTATGTGGTGGTCAGCAGCTTAGAGTTGTTCCTGATTATGAGATATTAGTGGAGAACATGTGCATGTGTGCATGTTAAGTAGCTTCAGTGGTATCTGAGCCTTTGCTACACGATGGACTGTGGGCCACCAGGCTCCTCTGTCCATGGGATTCTCCAGGCAAGAATACTGCAGTGTGTTGCCATGCTCTCCTCCAGGGGATCTTCCTGACTCAGGGATCGAACCTTACATCTCTTACATCTCTTGCCTTGGCAGGTGGGTTCTTTATTCACTAGCGCCACCTGGGAAGCCTAGAGGACATGTGAGGTCAACTCAAATCCATCCTGGCGTCAGTCTCACTAACTTCTCTCTAACAAGTTTGTCCTGAGTTGCAGTGTGGCCTCTCCCTGTTCTAAAACTAGATCAAATAAAGGTACTATTACTCAAAAAATCAAGTAAAGGCAAGAAAGAAAAGACAGAAAAAAACAAAATAGTCCCCAAAGGGGTAAGTAGTTCACTAAAAGTAAGAAGTTGCTGGCTTTCTCCCGCTTTCCCTTTGCACCCCTCCCCCTCACTCTGTCCTCTCCAGGTACAATGTCACTACCTACTACTCTAGCTTAACCAGTTAATTGACAAGGTAAGGTGGCTTTTGCAAATATAACAAAAGGTCTTCCAACTTTGCAACAGAATTTTTTCTGGAAATGTCATAACCATCACATAAAATAATGACTCGAAAATAGAAGAAATTACTAGGAGCTTTGGTTTGGTTTTAGATTCCATTAGACCAGAGGTGATGGTGAATACATTAGGTGGTTGGCAGTCTGCACAATGCAAGCTCATTAAGTAGAAAGGCACTGAGATCAAGACCTGCAGTTGACCCAAGAGTACTTGGCAAGGAAGAAGAGAGACTTTAAACTGCCTGAGAATGAGAACAAGCCCTCACTTTCAGAGAAAGCACAGAAACACTAAGCTCTGCAAAGTCCACCCAGGATAAAGTGCCAAGGTTTAACAAGGTCAAATAATAATCACACATTCAAGTACTTGCTCCAAGTATCCAGTAACTGGATCTAAACTGTATAATTCAAAATCCCTAGATGACTGTAATGTGATTTGCTAATCTTTCCTATGAATTATTGACAATATCCATCAACAGATAATGACTATAAATAAATAAATGCAAAGTATTAGAAATTCTAGATACTTACATTTTACCAGTCTGGCATCTACAAGAAAACTCCTAACTCTCTCTAGGAGTTGTTTAAGCAGCCAGTATTTCCAAAGCACACCTCATTTTTCAAAAGGATAGCTGGGCTTATTAAAGGTCATTAGAACACTAAACACGATTTTAGGCACCAAGGAGCAATCAAAAGTTCAAAGTGTTGTGTCTGGATGAAAAAATGTCATTTTGAGAATCAAACATCTCCTCAGGAGGGTTGTCATTCTCAGGGAAATTACTTTTCCCAAATTCAGAGATGTCAAGTCCTCTTGCTAGGAAAAAGTGCATGGCATTCTTTAACCTTTTGTTGTACTAAATTCTGCTACATGGTGTGATGAAAGGACAGTCTCCTGGAGAAATCAATATTCTTTTAAGCAGCAGCCACCAGGGCACATCCCACTCCATGGGGCTATTGTGGAGATGGAGGTGAAGGATTGTCAAAAACATTCCCTACTTTTCCCACATGAAATGGGGAAAAGAAGTGAGTCTTGTCCTTCAGAGATTTAAATGACACTTTAAAATGCTAGAGATTTTTGGTTGCATGCTTGAGGAGATTAGCAGACTCAAAAAGGCACTAAGCAGATGAGTAATTATTACAAGACAAATGCAGGTAGCACAGTGCATGTAAGTCACCGGGGCTTATGGAGCACTCGCTAGCCCCTTGGTGGTCTTTCGGTACTGTGTTCACTGCTTTTACTGCCCTGCTAAACCTGTGAACTCCCAAAGCCAAGCTGGAGTGTCCTGGTGAGCACACAAGTTTTATTTTTTTCCTTACTGCTCCACACCATGTTGTCGCAGAGAACTGTATCCAGCTCTATCCAGTGCTCCCAGGCTGTGCAGCGGGGCTAATACCTGTCCTTAGATGACCCCACAATGGCTGAAGTTGATGAAGATTCTGCTCACCTCCCAGGCCAGAAGTTTCCAGTCGCCCCTGTGTCACAAGAGCTACATGCCACATATCTCTCACTTGCTCAGGTTTTTAAGTAGTTCTACGTAGAACATTTTTAACTTCAAGGTATCGAGGAGCTTGGGAAGCCAAGTCATTCTCCTCTGTGCTGAGTATCTGCTGCGTGTTTTCTTCTTCATGTACTAAACATCAGGGGCAATCTGCGGACTGCTTCATTTTCACAACAAAGCCTAAATAAATTCTACACATTGATCAAAATTTGACAGCTCAGCGTGTGGTTTTGCAACATGCTGCTTGGGCAGCCTTGCTTTAAAATACTCAAGGTCGTTTCCACAGTGAGAATCTAGGCTTGAAACACCTTATGCCTGGCTTTGCCTCTCCTCCACTCCCTTCTCTTTAAAAGCCTAATTCTCTTACTCTCTTAGCTTCTCCTGTCTGTTTATTCATTGAAGCATGAGGCATGGTTGACTCAGGCAGTTCTACAGCAAACTCCATAAGAAAGATCCTGGGAGAACTCTGTTTGCTACAGTTCTCACCACCTGAGAACCTTGTATAAGAAGTCTGTTTACTTATTTGGCTGCGTACGGTCTTAGTTGCATTATGCGGGATCTTCTGTTGCAGGGCACAGGCTCTCTGGTTGTGGTGTGCAGGCTCAGTAGTTGTGGTGCAGGCTTAGCTGCTCCATGGTAGGTGAGATCTCAGTTTCCCAGATGTGGGATTGACCACAATCCCCTGTATCGCAAGGTGGATTCTTAACCACTGGAACACCGGGGAAATCATTTGCTGCACACCCCTGCTCTTTTAAGACTCTCTTCACTTGCTCTTCTCTATTTTTTTCTTTTATCTCCACCTGAAACTTAAGTAGGAGGATTAATCCTAGCCTATAGGTTCTAGCTCCCTTATGCAAAGGATGCTATAAATTTTCATGGGATTTTGTCTTCTTAGGGTTTAGATACATTCCATTAGAAAGACTGTTGAGGCAGTGGAGAACTGGGTAACTAAACACAAATTTCATCTTTCTTAAATTATGCTTGAAGGAATACAATAACAATGCTCTGAACATGTAGCATCGTATCAGGAAAATCAGGTGCAAGCCTGTCTAAAGAGAAGGTCAGTATAATTTTTCTAGGTTGTTTTAGAAGACTCAGTATGTAAAAAGGCCAGAGATCTGTGAGGTAGGACAATTATAGACAATATTATTTTCCCCAAAAAGTTGCTTCTTAAAATATGATAAAAATATTGCACAAACAAATAAAAATCTCTTGTTCTTTGAATTCCTGTTTAGGTCTTATCTTTCTTTTAATATCTATATCTAGTTTGATGATTTTATTTATACCTTTAACACCATCTTGAAATGAAAAGCTCTGTAAAGAAGTGATTTCTGATCTTGCAGTGGGCAAAACTCATCAAACCATACTTTATAATATTGCTTGTGGCAAAGATTGGAAAAAAATTAAATTAGGTGATGATATGTTTCATAAACTATCAAAGAAATCCCAAGAGTTCAGAGAAGATACTTTTTTGAAGAAACGCACTTTAACCTTTGGTTTGCTTGTTTTTCTAAGAAAAACAGCAACAACAAAATCAGGGTAAATAAGCTGACTCACTAAGTCCCTCTGACAAATGCTTTCACTAGGTCATACATTTTCCCACTTAACATCACTTGTTGCTTTCAATTTCACATCAGTGTGACTTCATTTGTAACATACTAGTCACTATTCCTTAGTTATTATGTTCTGAAACATGTGAGAAATATGCCATTTATTTTCTTGAGGGAACATTCTGGAAAAAAGCAAAATAATCGCAGTGTTCTGGCATGATGAATATTACATTTCACAGTGATTATTAGATTTCAGAACCAGGGCATTTTTACCTAATTTATCTACTGCAACATTAAGTTATGTGGGTTTAATGAGGCCAGAAATGGCCTGTTCCCCAAAATGGCCAGATCCTGAGAATTTTAATCAATGAACTTGACTGATAATGATAAAACTGGTCACAGTATGTACTATAACCATAGATATTAACACATTCTCCCTATGCATATGTGTATTTTAAGTCATAAAATACAGAACCATGTCTTCTTGTCACTTTAAAAGCTTGACCATTGTCTGATCTCTTGAAAGCTTCTAGTTACTTCATCTGGAGCCCTCCCACATGAACTTAGGCTCAAGACCCATTAAACACCTGTGGGTCTTGATAATGAACATATGTAATACTTTATACAATTTGTACATAGTAGTCACTCTGCCTCATCTGAATTTTTCATCTGAAAAATTCTTAGATCAAAAATCACTTTCTCTATGAAGTTTTCCTGAAAACCTCTGGGATCATGAAGGCAGAGACAATGCCTTACTTAACTTCAAATGGACAATATATAGCAAATCTTGGAAAAGCAGGTGCTTAAGATATGAATGAATGATAATCATTCCAGTCTTAAATATTTGTCTATTTTTCTTCATTTTCTTAATGTACTTGATTAGAATAAATGTAGTAATCCATTATACAAGCCACTTTTCCTATTTTGAAGTATATCTGAAATGTTTAAGACTCTGCTGTCTTCAAGGTATTCAAGCAAACAACAAACATGGGTCTGAACAGTTCTTGACAACTGAAAAATGCTTTGTTTAGAGAGCTTAAAATAAAACAAAAATTTTAATAAGTCATTCGTTTAGAGTTATGGAATTAAGTTTCAGGTAATTTTCTAGGAGAGTTCTACACAAGTAGAATTAACTTGACAATAAAAGACCCAAAGCTTCTTCACTAGCTACAGAGTACTTCCCAGAGTTAAACCTATCTAAAGGAGAATTCTCTTAGTGAGCACTTTAAAGAGCAAGGTACTATGAAGATTTCCTCATATGATTTAGACAGTGCACATCAAGCTAAGGAGTTTTACTAGAGGCAATGAATAATTCTTATGACAGTGAACTGTTGGTTAACTAAAGCACCATATACCTGAAATTTCAATCAAAATCAAAATTTTGAACACTCAGCTTTCACAAAAAGCCAAACACAAAAAGTGAATTCATATTAGGAATTTTATATAAGTGGATTTTCCTAGATGGCTTCCCAAGTGGGACAGTGGTAAAGAATTTCCCTACCAATGCAGGTTTGATCCCTGGATCGGGAAGATCCCATGAGTATGAAATGGCAACCCACTCTAGTATTCTCGCCTCAACAGTCCCATGGTCATAGGAGCCTGGTGGGCTACAGTCCATGGTGTTGCAAAGAGTCAAACACAACTGAGCATGCCTGCACCATTTCCTAGATATGGTCTGAGGTCAGTACATAATTGGTCCAGAGGTATGATTGACAATTAATTCAACAAAAAAATTTTTTAGCATCTTCTATATGCCAGGCACCGTGGTTGGCACTGGGGACACAAATGTGATCAAAAGAGACAAAAATCCTTTGTGGAGTTTCAGTGTTATTAAAGAAACAGATAATAAACTGTCAGGTAAAATATAGAGTTGTGGTGTGCTACAAAACCACTTGTTAAGTAAGCAATTATTCAGGATTCTTCAACTTCTGAGTTTATGCTGGAAACTCAGAGTCAAGGGATTGGTAGAGGCACTTTTCCTCTGGTTCCTCTGGGCTCCAACAAGACTTTACTTCTTCATTGTGAGTGTTGGTGGCTCTGTATTATCGGCATGTTTCCCATCTTATCATAATTTGAACTGGTCCATGAGTGGACTATGTTTCTTTTGTCTTTATATCTTCAGTGTCTAAAATATGTGCTCCTTCTTATCCTCCTTTGGCTTCTAGGAAGACATATTTCTTAAGATGCTTTCTGCCAACCTTTGGCTCCTTCTCAGGTTTTCTGCAACTAATTTTCTTCTACCCCAAACTAAAATGTTGGTGATTGTGATGTTGTGAGTTTCACGTGGACAGCAAAGGGACTCAGCCATACAGACACATGTATCCATTCTCCCTCATACTCCCCTCCCATGCAGGCTGCCACATAACGCAGGGCAGAGTCCTCTGTGCTATACAGTAGGTCCTTGTTGGTTATCCATTTTAAATACAGCAGTGTGTACACGTCAATCCCAACCTCCCTAACTGCCCCTTCCTTTTGGATTTTCATTCCCTCTCTCAACAATCTCATAAGTCCCATCTGTATGATGGTAACCACCCCAATACCTTTGTAGCCCAGACCTCTCTCTATCTAGGCTGCCTTATGTTCCTCAAGACGTGAGTGTCCTACAAACCACTCAAAAGCCACATAGTTGAAACAAACTATCATCTTTCTTCCCTCAACTTGCTCTACATCCAATGTTTCCAACCTCTGTGAATGGCCATCATCAGTGATCCAAGCCAGAAGACTCTGTTTTTATTCTGACTCTCCCAGTTCCTCCCCTCTCCCTATAAAAAGCCAGTTGTTCAACTCCTGTAGATTCTACCTCACTAACATCTTTAGAATCTCCGGCCACTTCTCTTTCAATTCCTACTGCCACCATGTTAGCTTAGTCCATCGTCACGTGGTACTTACATTGTCAGTACTATCAAAGCCTCATTTACCAACAAGCATTTATAGACTACCTAGACTACCTATATTGTACCCTGATCTTGATGAGCAAAAATAGATCAAGTCCCTCCTCTAATGAGAAATTTGGCTGGGTAAAGTTTCACTGGTGTCCAGGGCTGTAGTATTATTTCGTTCAGATTCATTTCCTCCACTATAGAGAGAGTGCTTTGTCTAAATCCTAATATGATCATATTCAGTTAAGTTCAGTCACTCAGTCATGTCTGACTCTTTGCGACCCCATGAACCACAGCACACCAGGCCTCCCTGTCCATCAGCAACTTCCAGAGTCCACCCAAACCCGTGTCCACCGAGTTGGTGATGCCATCCAACCATCTCATCTTCTGTCATACCCTTCTCCTTCTGCTCTCAATCTTTCCCAGCATCAGGGTATTTTCTAATGAGTCAGTTCTTCCCATCAGATGGCCAAAGGATTGGAGTTTCAGCTTCAGCATCAGATAAAGGATGGACTTTAGGATGGACTGGTTGGATCCTTTAGCTTTCTTTATAGTCCAACTCTCAAATCCATACATGACCACTGGAAAAACCATAGCCTTGACTAGATGGACCTTTGTTGGCAAAGTAATGTCTCTGCTTTTTAATATGCTGTCTAGGTTGGTCATAACTTTCCTTCCAAGGAGTAAGCGTCTTTTTAATTTCATGGCTGCAATCACTATCTGCAGTGATTTTGGAGCCCCAAAAATAAAGTCAGCCACTCTGTCCACTGTTTCCCATCTATTCTCCATGAAGTGATGGGACCAGATGCCATGATCTTCATTTTCTGAATTGAGCTTTAAGCCAACTTTTTCACTCTCCTCTTTCACTTTCATCAAAAGGCTGTTTAGTTCTTCTTCATTTTCTGCTGTAAGGGTGGTGTCATCTGCATATCTGAGGTTATTGATATTTCTCCTGGCAATCTTGATTCCAGCTTGTGCTTCATCCAGCCCAGCATTTCTCATGATGTACTCTGCATATAAGTTAAATAAGTAGGGTGGCAATAGACAGCCTTGATGTATTCCTTTTCCTATTTGGAACCAGTCTGTTGTTCCATGTCCAGTTCTAACTGTTGCTTCCTGACCTGCATACAGATTACATCTCTACATAAAATGCATCAATTAGTTCTTAAGAAAACCGTCAAATTTCTTAACATGAAATAAAAGGAAAGCCTTTAATAACATGTACTGTTTTTCTTTCTCTAGACGTATCTCTTGTTTTAACTCCAAATGTTATATTACAGTACACAGAATCCCTTCAGTGTAGTTCAGATCAGTTGCTCAGTCATGTTTGACCCTTTGTAACCTAACGGACTGCAGTATACCAGGCCTCCCTGTCCATCATCAACTCTTGGAGCTTGCTCAAACTCATGTCCATCAAGTTGGTGATGCTATTCAATCATCTCACCCTTTGTTGTCCCCTTCTCCTTCTGCCCTCAGGATTTCCCACCATCAGGGTCTTTTCCGATGAGTCAGCTCTTCTCATCAGATGGCCAAAGAATTGGAGCTTCAGCTTCAGCATCAGTCCTTCCAATGAATATTTAGAACTGATTTTCTTTAGAATGGACTGGTTGGAACTCCTTGCAATCCAAGGGACTCTCAAGAGTCCTCTCCAACACCGCAGTTCAAAATCGTCAATTCTTCAGTCCTCAGCTTTCCTTATAGTCCAATTCTCACATCCCAACATGACTACTGGAAAAACCATAGCTTTGACTAGATAGAGCTTTGTTGGCAAAGTAATGTCTCTGCCTTTTA
This sequence comes from Nanger dama, assembly GCA_917880005.1. NCBI lineage: Eukaryota > Metazoa > Chordata > Mammalia > Artiodactyla > Bovidae > Nanger > Nanger dama. The sequence continues at coordinate 6,312,460 of CAKJTW010000040.1, forward strand.
ATATGTTGCCATTGGTTATAGCTTTTCTTCCAAGGAACAAGCATCTTTTAATTTCATGGCTGCTGTCACCATATGCAGTGATCTTGGAGCCCCCCAAAATAAAGTCTGTCACTGTTTCCATTGTTTCCCCATCTATTTGCCATGAAATGATGGGAACAGATGCCATGATCTTTGTTTTTTTAATGTTGAGTTTTAAGCTAGTTTTTTCACTCTCTTTCATTTTTATCAAGAAGCTCTTTAGTAATTCAATTTCTGCCAAAAGAGTGGTGTCATCTGTATATCTGAGGTTATTGATATTTCTCCCAGCAATCTTGATTCCAGCTTGTGCTTCATCCAGCCCAGCATTTTGCATGCAATCTGCATAGAAGTTAAATAGACAGTGTGATAATATACAGTTTGGATGTACTCCTTTCTTAATTTGGAAACAATTCATTGTTCCATGTCTGGTTCTAACTGTTGCTTCTTGACCTGCATACAGATTTCTTAGGAGATAGGTCAAGGAGTCTAGTATTACTATCTCTTCAAGAATTTTCCAGTTTGTTGTGATCCACACAGTCAAAGGCTTTGGCATAGTCAATAAAGCAGAAGTAGATGTCTTTCTGGACTCTCTTGCTTTTTCAATGATGCAACATATATTGACAATTTGATCTCTGGTTCTTCTGCCTTTTCTAAATCCAGCTTGAATATCTGGAAGTTCACAGTTCGTGTATTGCTGAAGCCTGGCTTGGAGAATTTTGAGCATTACTTTGCTAGTGAATGAGATGAATGCAATTGTGCAATAGTTTGAACATTCTTTGGTGTTTCCTTTCTTTGGGATTGGAATGAAAAGTGACCTTTTCCAGTCCTGTGGCCACTGCTGAGTTTTCCAAATTTGTTGGCATATTGAGTGCAGCACTTTAACAGCATCATCTTTTAGGATTTGAAATAACTGAGCTGGAATTCCATCACCTCCACTAACTTAGTTCCTAGTGATGCTTCCCAAGGACCACTTGACTTTAGACTCCAGGATGTCTGACTCTAGGTGAGTGATCACGTCCATCATGGTTATCTGGGTCATGAAGATCTGTTTTGTATAGTTCTTCTGTGTCTTCTGCCACCTCTTCTTAATATCTTCTGCTTCTGTTAGGTCCATACAATTTCTGCCCTTTATTGTGCCCATCTTTGCTAGAGATGGTCCCTTATAGCTCTAATTTTCTTGAAGAGCTTTCTAGTCTTTCCCATTCTATCGTTTTCCTCTATTTTCTGACCACTGATCACTGAGGAAGACTTTCTTATCTCTTCTTGCTAATCTTTGGAACTCTGCATTCAGAGTGGTATATCTTTCCTTTTCTTCTTTGCCTTTAGTTTCTCTTCTTTTCTCAGCTATTTGCAAGGCCTCCTCAGACAACCATTTTGCCTTTTCGCATTTGTTTATAGAATCCCTTGCTATTTTCTTAATGCACTGTGTATATTCGCTTAACTCCAGATACATGAAGGTCTTTATGTTTAAAGAAAAAAATCCCAGCAGAATACAGGCAGACATACACAAAGCTTCTGATATGCAAACTATGTTCATGGGTTTGGCTGAGACAGACCTGACTGCACCACCATCTATTCCCTCCACTAACACTGGCCTGACTCCGGGTATCAGACTACTAAGAGTATAGAAGAAAGAAACCTCTTACAACTAAGACAGACAGAAAATACCCTTGGAGTTCTGGATACCATAGTCCTAATCCAACAATTGATTATGTGATGTAAATTACTTTTTTGTCTTTGGAGATGGTATTATTATTATTATTGGCCACACTGCATGGCATGAGGGATCTTAGTTTCCTGACCAGGAGCCAAACCCAAGTCCCCTGTTTTGGAAGCTCTGAATTTTAACCACTGGGCCACCAGGGATCCCCATGAAGACTGTACTTTAAAATGCACAGAGCCTTAGGTGTAGAGTAAGGTAATTTATTTGACTTTTTTCTTGTTTCTTGAGGTAAGCCTATATTGCTATGAACCTTCCCCTTAGCACTGCTTTTACAGTGTCCCACAGGTTTTGGGTTGTTGTGTTTTCATTTTCATTCGTTTCTATGCATATTTTGATTTCTTCTGTGATTTGCTGGTTATTCAGAAGCATGTTGTTCAGCCTCCATATGTTGGGATTTTTAATAGATTTTTTCCTGTAATTGAGATCTAATCTTACTGTATTGTGGTCAGAAAAGATGCTTGGAATGATTTCAATTTTTTTGAATTTACCAAGGCTAGATTTAGGGCCCAGGATGTGATCTATCCTGGAGAAGGTTCTGTGTGCGCTTGAGAAAAAGGTGAAATTCATTGTTTTGGGGTGAAATGTCCTATAGGTATCAAAAGGTGAAATTCATTGTTTTGGGGTGAAATGTCCTATAGGTCTAACTGGTTTATTGTATCATTTAAAGTTTGTGTTTCCTTGTTATTTTTCTGTTTAGTTGATCTATCCATAGGTGTGAGGGGGTAAAGTCTCCCACTATTATTGTGTTATTGTTAATTTCCCTTTTCATACTTGTTAGCATTTGGAAGCCAGAATGAAAGAGACACATGTACCCCAATGTTCATTGCAGCACTGTTTACAATAGCCAGGACATGGAAGCAACCTAGATGTCCATCAGCAGATGAATGGATAAGAAAGCTGTGGTACATATACACAATGGAGTATTACTCAGCCATTAAAAAGAATACATTTGAATTAGTTCTAATGAGGTGGATGAAATTGGAGCCTATTATACAGAGTGAAGTAAGCCAGAAAGAAAAACACCAATACAGTATACTAATGCATATATATGGAATTTAGAAAGATGGTAATTATAACCCTGTATGCAAGATAGCAAAAGAGACACAGATGTATAGAACAGTCTTTTGTACTCTGTGGGAGAGGGAGAGGGTGGGATGATTTGGGAGAATGGCATTGAAACATGTATAATATCATATAAGAAACAAATCACCAGTCCAGGTTCGATGCATGATACAGGATGCTTGGGGCTGGTGCACTGGGATGACCCAGAGGGATGGTACAGGGAGGGATGTGGGGAGGGGTTCAGGATGGGGAACACGTGTATACCCGTGGCGGATTCATGTTGATGTATGGTAAAACCAATATAATATTGTAATTAGCCTCCAATTAAAATAAATAAATTTATATTAAAAATAAAAAATGCACAGAGCCATAAAGAGCCACACAGCACCTGGAGCAACACCTTTCCAAACACAACAGGAATGATATACCCTAGAACACTTTTCAGCCTGTATAATTATCTTCCTAGGCAATAAGGCGGAGAAGGCAATTGCACCCCACTCCAGTACTCTTGCCTGGAAAATCCCATGGACGGAGGAGCCTGGTAGGCTGCAGTCCATGAGGTCACTAAGAGTTGGACATGACTGAGCGACTTCACTTTCACTTTTCACTTTCATGCATTGGAGAAGGAAATGGCAACCCACTCCAATGTTCTTGCCTGGACAATCCCAGGGACAGGGGAGCCTGGTGGGCTGCTGTCTATGGGGTCGCACAGAGTTGGACACGACTAAAGTGTCTTAGCAGCAGCAGCAGGCAATAAGGCACTTATTTGAAACAATGACATCACAACACAGATCTACTACAACCTCCTTGCTCCTGCTTCAGCCTGAAGCTCCATCTTTTTGTACTCTTAACAGAGTCATGCCATGAACTATCGATGTCCATTTATACTTTGTCCAAACTTTCCCTGCCAAGCCTGGGGAGACTGTCACTGGCAGCTGGGGCAGCTGGAAGACTGCCCAGGGATTTTCTTGAATTCCTTGGACACACAGTAAGGAAATGAGTATCTTTGCATTGTTTTCATTTACCAAATTATGTCTTCCTCTGCATCCATGCATCCATCTCACAAGAGTGAGTTGCATGTAAGACATGGAGAGTAAGCATTGGGGAGTGTTGGTCAGCCTGAAGCTTAGATTGGGACAGGTGAGCTTATCAGGAGAAGAAGAAAATAACTTCAATTCATCCTACTTCAGGGCTTATTTTCCAACTAGATTACTTTTTTTCCTTTGGGCATAAAATAGTTTCCTTAGGCTTCAATTTTTAACTTATATGAAATGATTGTTTGCAAAATTGGGCCATTTATCTTTGCTACCCAGTCACTTCTCCAGAACACTGAGCATCTTGATGTCCTTGTCAGATTTACTACAATAATGGGCATTACAACCAAAAGATGGTCTTGTGGTAGGAAAGCTAGACATGATTATAAAAGATTTTAATCTAGGTGAAAACCAGTAAGTGACTCTGGGTAAGTCTTTACATGTGTGTGGATCTAAAACATACGCATCAGAAATTTTTTGTTTTGGAACATAGCTGCTTTACAATATTGTGTTAGTTTCTGTTGTACAGCAAAGTGAACCCACCACACATATGCAAATATCCCTCTTCCTTGGATTTCTTTTCCATTTAGGTCACCATAGGGCACTGAGTAAAATTCCCTGAGCTGTACAGTCCGTTCTCACTAGCTATTTAATTTACACATAGTAGTGTATATAAGTCTATTCCAGTCTGCCAATCTATCCCAGCCTTCTTTTGCTACTTAGTATTCATACATTTGTTCTTTACTTCTATGTCTCTATTTCTGCTTTGTGAATAAGATCATCCATACCATTTTTCTAGATTCCACATATATGCATTAACATATGACATTTGTTTTTCTCTTTCTGATTTGCTTCACTCTGTATGACAGACTCTGGGTCCATCCAGGTCTCTGCAAATGATCTAATTTCGTTCCTTTTTATGGCTGAGTAATATTTCATTGTATACAGGTACTACACCTTCTTTATCCATTGCCTTTGTTGATGGATATTTAGGTTGCTTCCAAGACATCAGCAATTATTGAGATACTATTACTATTAACTGAATTTTGGGTCACAACTTTTAACTGTCCCTTCATTAGCTAAGTGCTAAGCTTCTTATCATTAAGCATATCAACAATTACCAAGTTATGTAGATCCCTGTTATTAAGAATGAAAATGGCATCTCACTTTAACTACGTTTACATATAACCCAGTTTACAGAGTATCACATCTGAACAAACCTTTATGTTATTAATGTATTTTTGAAACACAGGCTATAAACCCTTATCAAAACTTCTTGGGGACTCAGCTCCAGAGATAGGAGAAATCTTTCTCCTCTCCCATCTTTCTGCTGATGGGGCCAAAATGGGAACGGTGTAGTAGGCCATGCCATCTGGAGGGTCACGTGGTGTTACTGAAAGCTACATGGCAAACAGGGACAGCTGCATGGGAATACGGAAAATTCATACATCCCAGGGGTCCACATTAGCTCCCCGAATTAGCTGCACAATTACCCCAGTCACACCAAGTTGTCACCAATGGTGACAGAGATCCTAGAATCAACTTAATGAACCATTTTCAGCTTTACTGTAACAACTCTGTGTATGCAGACACGCTTGATGTCTCCTGGGACCAGACACATGCTTACTTGCAACAAAATCTGCTGGGTTGGTTTATATATTTAAATAAAGGAAATATGATTAATGACAACAACATGTCTTCCTCAGAATACTGCTTTGTCAACATTATTCAGTCAGTCCAACCTATCAAGAGATCCCTGAAGAACAGGTATTTAAACTATTTATTCATATGATTAGTCTTTGCTCCTTGGAATACATCAATATAGATGTCAGAAAAATATTAGAGATTGGATTTTAGAAAACAGTGTTGTCAATTAAAAAATGGTTATTGTCTTATTTTAAAGTGAGCAAAGGGAGTGAAAGTCACTCAGTTGTGTCAGAATCTTTGTGACCCCATGGACTATAGCCCACCAGGCTCCTGTGTCCAGGGGATAAGGTAGCACTGGCCAATTAAAAATTTGTCAGATATTAACTCATTTCTTAAAACATGAAGACTTTGTTTCTGTTTAGAAAATGTAATTCAATTTCTCTTTTATCATATTCTACAGCACCTGACTTCCAAAACTACTCACAAAATATGTAATAGTAATTTTAAGCCACTTTAAGGGTACAAAACTGCAAGGACACATAATAGATTGTAAAGTTCCACTGGTAATTCTGATGCACAAAATCACTGTTAACACACTGTTAACATGTTCTCAAAATGATTATACCAAGATAAAGATAATAATAAATACAGTAGAAATCTATATTTGTGTTAGAAACAAGATCCCAAGATCCCTCTCACAAATTGGCCACACAACGTCTAACAGTTACTGTAAGGAATTGTTATATGTACCCACATCTATTGAAAAATCCAAATCATCATAATAATCTCTATTACAATAAAGTTCTATCTAAAGTAAACTTAATTAGTCTCAATAATGAAGTCTCTTCCTAGGAAATTAGGCTCTCAAAAAGGCATATTTACTTTTTAATTTAGAAGAGCACTGTTGGGTGTACTTTTAAAATTTTTGTTAATAATAATAATAATGAAAGTCAATACTTATTGATCACTCACTGTGTGCCAGGTACTGAGATAAACACCTTAAGTGATTGTCTTATATAATATATGCTTCACAATGGCCCTATGAAACAAGTGTATTTTTTTTCCATTTTATCGAGAAGGAACTGAGGCTCAGAGAGGTTAAGGAATATTCTGAAGATGATACCATGGTCAAGTGGCAGAGTCAGGGTAAGCCCAGCACTGTCTCCAGAGTGAACGCTCTGCGCTACTCCATCTCTACTGGAAACATGAATGAGATGCCTAATGGAGTGAACATGAGAGTCTGCCTCACTTACTCCCAGGAGGGAGAACAAATAAGGGAAGGAAGGAAGAAATGAATGGACAGACTACTCTGATCTCTGCTGAAAGCCACATCTCAGGGCTATCAGTTAATTTCCTGCCCTACAATTCGCCACAATTCTACATACTACAATATAACCCAAAGGTACTGAAGTTAAAATGGACTATTTCACTTAACTGGCTGTTATAACCTTGAACTGGTTCCATGATTGTAATATATACAAGGGCTTCACTGGTGGCTCAGTGGTAAAGAATCTGCCTGCCAATTCAGGAGATGCAGGTTTGACCCCTGGGTCAGGAAGATCCCCTGGAGAAGGGAATGGCTACCCACGTCAGTATTCTTGCCTGGGAAATCTCATGGACAGTGGAGCCTGGTGGGCTACAGTCCCTTGGGGCTGCAAAGAGTGGGACACGACTGAGTGACTAAACACCACCAACAATATACACAGGCTCTCACAAATGAAAGTTAAAAACTAGAGATAGAAGTGGGCAGCCATCAAACAGCATAGCACACTTATTTTCACGTTACCATGTCAGTACACTGACCAAAGGGATAACCTTCAGCCCCCTTCCCCTGAAGCACTGGAAATTTGAAATATTCTGAATAAGAATTAACAACATCCCTGGGAAGATGTTTTCACTTGTTGGGGAAATGCAAGGACTTTTATGTTCTTTGTCATTTAAAAAATCCCTGAATTTGGAAGTAGATATAAACATTTTCTCTTTCTCTTGTAGTTAGTAAATATGGGATATTTTCACACTATTGCTTTAGATTACTTGTGAAAAGAATTATATAATTTTAGAACTGAATTGGAGACAACTCCACAGGTGGAGGGATGTATGAGGGTTAAAGAAGAAAGATTCTGAAACGATATAGACATTGACAGGATTGACTTCCTGCTCTGCTTCCCAGGTGGCAAAGAATACGCCTGCAATGCAGGAGACCTGGGTTCTATTCCTGGGTCAGGAAGATCCCCTGGAGAAATACGTGGAAATCCACTCCAGTACTCTTGCCTGGAGAATCTCATGGACAGAGGAGCCTGGCGGGCTACAGTCCATGGGGTTGCATAGAGTCGGACACAACTGAGCGACTAACACTCTGCCATAGACTTTGTATAAGGCAAGGTGAGTTGGTTTACTTTGCTGAGTCTCATTTTTTTTTCCACATACAAAATAGAAGTGAAAATATCTGCATCATTCAATTGTTACGAGGTCTAAAATAAGAATGTGTTTTATATGTCTATTTTAGCTACTTAGAATATATTATTTTTTATCTCAATCCCTTCGTCTTAAGTTGAGAATGGAGAATTCTGTTGAGGTTAGAAACTGACATCCTGAAAGCTATAAAAACTTGAACCTAGGTTGATGGATGCAAATTATATTTTTTGCCAATATTATACATTAATTTAACAAAGAATTTGTGGATTTTTAAAAAATATAGACATTTTTCTTCACTTCTCATTTCTTGCCATTTTCCTAGGATACAACAACTTCTGGTCCACCAAGGATACATATAACTCATCATAATACTACATAGTCCAGGAAGAAGAAAGTCAGCATAATTCATTTGGCTCATGATCATTCTTCAATAATGAACTATTAGTAACAGGCCATGTCTCTTGACAGTCAGAGTTCATCTTAAGGGGAATTTCTTCCTCTTTTGGTAATGATTCAAATGGAACTGATGGTTAACATTTAGATACCATCTGATGAGGTTTCCTTTCCAAAACACTATAATACATACACACTTGGGAATTGTCACAGTTGCCATAGGCTCAGATTATGGATGCTAGAAGAGAGGACAAAGGTTAGTAATGGTTCTTTGCACAAGATCAGGAAACTGAAGGCAGGTACAATCGACTTCCTTCAGTTTATTCAGTTAGTGCTGGGTTGAGAAACCAAGTAAACACTTGCTTCTGATTTAGCTTAACACTTACTACACTCTGTTGAAATCAACTGCTCCTATTAGAATGTCTAATTAAAATGTCTATTACTATGTCTCCCTATTAGAAAGTAACCACCCTGAGAATCAGTGAGGGTCTGCATTATAGTCAATTTGAAGTTCAGGCATTTAGCACAGACTCAGTAATAAAAGTTCTGTAAATATCTATTGTTTAAGTAGCACAGAGAAAAATAAATATATTTAAGGAAAGACTTTTTTTTTCAAAAATCAAGAACATTTTCTCTTAAGCTTTTTCTATGAAGTAGGACTCTAAAGTAGTGGGATTTTCTTTTTATAACAAACACCCCCAAACGTACAGGCTGAAAGTGAGCCATCATTCAGAATTGTTACCTGTGGAGATGATTGTTCACTGAACCCATCAGTGGCAGGATGACTCAAAAGCTTTTTATGACTCCTCTATTGAGATTGCCTTCAGGGTGTGTTCACAAGGCACATTAGAAAAATCAATCTCATTACTGTTCCACTTGTATTTTGTCTCCAAATAGCATTCATCTGTTTTGCTCACCCACCTTATTTACTTGGCTCTGAATAAATTTAAGCTGCTTCTAAAACCAATTCACCTGGAAAGGATCAAGATTTACCCCTCACTAAAACTATTCTTAAAATTGCTTCAGGATCACTTGGATGGATGAATAAATTCCCAGGGTGACTAATCTGAAAGCAGCAGAGACTAAAGATGAATAAATTTTGGCATATTCATTTACACAAAAAATAAATCATACAACTAAATATTTTATGTTTCCTTAATCCCTTGGCACTTGGTATCATCTATCTAACAAGGAAAGAAATTGAGTGTCAGGAAAAGTGATTGTCACAAGACTTTCTGTGTGCTGGCTTCTCTAGGCCAGTGGTTTCCAACCAGAGGGATTTTTTTTTCTTACACATGGCCTTAGAGTGTGAATATTTGCAATATCTAAAGACAATTTTGACTGTAATGACGGGGGGAGGAGGGAAGTGCTACTGGCATTCAGCAGGTGATGCCAGGGATGCCCCTGAACATCCTATGGTGCATAGAAAAGCCCCCAAAACAAAGAATTATCCTGCCCAAAATGTTAACCATGCTGAAGCTGAACAACCCTGATCTAGGCTGAGAATTTTGACTCCCAGCCTCTTTGGGAGCCTTTGCTAGTATCAATATTAATATGAAGTGGAGACACAGATGCAGACAACAAACTTATGGCTAGCAGCAGGTAAGCAGAGGAAGGGATAAATTGAGAGACTGGGATTGACACACACACACACTACGAAATATAAAATAGAGAACTATTAAGGACCTACTCTATAGCACAAGGAACTCTACTGAATATTTTGTAATAGTCTATATGAGAAAAGAATCTAAAAGAAAGGAATGGATATACATATAACAGATTCACTTAGCTGTATCCCTAAAATTAACACAACATTGTAAATCAACTACACTCCAATAAAAAACTTAAAAAAAGTATCCCCATGTCCCCATGTTTCCCTAAATAAAAGCATGCACGTGAATTTTTCTTTGGTGATGAAATAATAATTTTTTTCCATGCTGTTTTGCCACTTGAAAATTTCTCTCTGCCTTCAGCTCCTTTACCAAAGAGTACTAAATTGTCAGAGAGGTTGCCTGGAGATGTATTTGGCATCTTAAAAGTCTAATTGGCAGGAAAATTAAAGCAACTTAAAATGTGTGCTCTCTTCAGAGAGATATGCTATTCCCACCCTATATTATTAGATCTCAGAGACAGCTGGGGCAAGAGCAGCTGGGACTTCTTGCTCTGCTGTTTCATCAAGTTACTATAAAATTGTCCCCTCTCACTGCAAAACTGAGAAAGAAGACAGGAAAAAACAGGGCAAAGGCCATCCATACTTGGCAAAAGGTTGCTTCACAGCTGTCTTTCGGGAGTCCCAAAGGTGGTTTCCCTTTTGTCTATTCAATAAGTGAAGGAATGCACTTTATTGGATATGTACTTTTGAAAATAAATAATCCATCTTGGCATATGCATTGTACAGGACAGAATGTCAAGCCTAAAAGCATTTTTTTCCACTTCAGGTTTTATTAAAACATGTAACGTAGTTATCAAATTTTCTCAGAGGACTTGCTGAATTTTATGGTCAAAAGAGAAACCTTTCAAAACCAAAAATAAATGAATGGGACCAAATGAAACTTATAGGCATTTACACAGCAAAGGAAACCAGAAATAAGATGAAAAGACAACCCTCAGAATGAGAGAAATTATTTGCAAATGAAACAACTGACAAAGGATTAATCTCCAAAATATACGAACAGTTCACATAGCTCAATATCTAAAAAACAAACCACTCAATTAAATAATGAGTGGAAGACCTAAACAGACATTTCTCCAAGAAGACATATAGATAGCCAAAATACACATGAAACGATGTTCAGCATCACTAATTATTAGAGAGATGCAAATCAAAACTACAATGAGGTATCACCTCACACCAATCAGAATAATCATCATCAAAAAAATCTATAAACAGCAAATGCTGGAAATGGAGTGGAGAAAAGGGAACCTGGATGCATTACTGGTGGGAATGCGAACTGATACAGCCACTCTGGAGAACAGTAAGGAGGTTCCTTAAAAACCCAAACTAGAACTACCATATGACCCAACAATCCCATTACTGGGTATACTGAGAGAAAATTTATAATTCAAAAATGCACAAGCACCCAATGTTTATTGCATCACTATTTATAATAGTCAGGACATAGAAGCAACCTAAATGTCCATCAACAGAGGAATGGATAAAGAAGATGTAGTACATATATTGGAGAAGGCAATGGCACCCCACTCCAGTGCTCTTGCCTGGAAAATCCCATGGGCAGAGGAGCCTGGTGGGCTGCAGTCCATGGGGTCACCAAGAGTCAGACACGACTGAGCGACTTCACTTTCACTTTTCACTTCCATGCATTGGAGAAGGAAATGGCAACCCACTCCAGTGTTCTTGCCTGGAGAATCCCAGGGATGGGGGAGCCTGGTAGGCTGCTGTCTATGGGGTCGCACAGAGTCAGACACGACTGAAGCGACTTAGCAGCAGCAGCAGCAGCAGCAGCAGTACATATGTACAATGGACTGTTACTCAGCCATGAAAAGGAACAAAATCCTGTCATTTACAGAGATGTGGATGGACCTACAGATTGTCATACAGAGTGAAGTAAGTCAGAAAGAGAAAAACAGTGTATATTAACATACATGTATGGAATCTAGAAAAATGGTGTAGATGATATTATTTGCAAAGCAGAAATAAGGACACACATATAAAGAACAAATGTATGAATACCAAAGGGTAAGTGGGTTTGGGATAGATTTGAAGATTGGGATTGACATATATATATACTGCTAAGTTGCTTCAGTCGTGTCCGACTCTGTGCGACCTCATAGACGGCAGCCCACCAGGCTCCCCCGTCCCTGGGATTCTCCAAGCAAGAACACTGGAGTGGGTTGTGATTTCCTTCTCCAATGCAGGAAAGTGAAAAGTGAAAGTGAAGTCACTGAGTTGCGTCCAACTCTCAGCGACTCCATGGACTGCAGCCCACCAGGCTCCTCTGCCCATGGGATTTTCCAGGCAAGAGTACTGGAGTGGGGTGCCATCGCCTTCTCCGATATATACACTACTATGTATAAAACAGATAATTACTGAGAACCTACCATATAGTACAAGGAACTCTACTCAGTGCTCTGTGGTGACCTAAATGGGAAGGAAGTCCAAAACAGAGGGGATAAATGTGTGTGTATATATGATTCTCTTTGATGTACAACAGAAACTAACACGACATTGTAAAGCAACTATATTCCATTAAAAATTAATAAAAAAGAGAGCCATTTCACCTAATGTTTTGCTTCCCCCCCGCCTCCCTCACATAAGCAATTTTCATGTACACCAGTGAGACCACAAAGTGTTGAATGTCTGTTGCTGGATCTTTCAAACCTCCATGAAACTCTCACTCATTGGCCTAATCTGAACTTTATTGTCTACAAGCAATCCCCAAACCAAGCACAATTTTCTACCTTAGAAGAGATGCTTTTGCTATTTTCAGTGGTATATGACTGGACCACTGAATCCACATGGATCCATGACTGGATCTACAAAAGTAGATCACATTTAAATAGAGAAAATAGATGTGCTCTTCATATTTGAGCAAAACATTACAATGGTTTGAGGAAGGGTAAAGGGTAGGGAAGGTCAGGGTACTATTCTCCTGAGATATTAGATAAGTCACTTTTGCCATTTTTCCTTTCTTTGAGTGCCAACAGCATATGATGTCTACAAGTCAAAATGTTAATACTCTGTAGCAGTCTGTCTTGTACCATTCTCTAACTGTGTCTCATATAAATCTCACATTCCAAGAAGACCGCCCTGCAAATCAAAGACAAGAATCAAGAGGAAAGTGTTTTGACTCTACGCCATGCCTCTCCTGCCCCCACTCCAAGCCCACAGCATGGTCTTGTTACATTCTTGTTGTTGAGATACTGGCTAACTCAATAAATAGATGGATTCTTAATGCTGGGGCACTGAGGGGAAATGCTTTGGTTGATTTTTGAAAAGAAAAATTAAAATTCTTTAAAGGCATAGCATAAATAACATCCTAGTCACCAATTGGTTATACTACATTTTCTCCTCTCTACCTCACCATGTATAAATTTTATCTGAATTTTTAGCAAAGATTGCAAAAAGAGAAAAACCTCCAAATGTCACAGAGATAAGTCATGTACTCTTGAGGAAGAAAAAAAACTTTCCCAAGTACAACCACCAAAGAAATCCCTCAAGAAAAACACTAAAGAAGATACAAGATCTAGAGCAAGCTAAAAGAATGTAAATACTCCTTCTGAGGCAATCATGAAACCAGGTAAGAAAGTTCCAGTTTGGACATTTAAGCACTTTTTTCTCTACGCTCAATTGGAAGATAAAGAAAAACGGGATGTAAAACTCTTCCTTTCTGAGATGTGGTACATATATACAATGGAATACTACTCAGTCATAAAAAGAATGAAATAATGCCATTTGCAGTAATATGGATGGGGCTAGAGATTATCACACTAAGTGAAGTAAGTCAGAAAGACAAATACCATATGATTATCACTTATATGTGGAATCTAAAATATGACACAATCGGACTTATCTATGAAATAGAAACAGACTCCTAGGCATAGAGAACAGACTGTGGTTGCCAAGGGGGAGGGAGCTGGAGGAGGGGTGGATTGGGAGTTTGGGAGTAGCAGATATTGGGATTATTCATTCTAATAATAAACAACATTTATTGTTTAAATGAATAAACAACAAGGTCCTACTGTAGAGCACAGGGAACTTTATTCAATATCCTCTGAGAAACCATGATGGACAAGCATATTTAAAAAGAATGTATGTATATACATGCATAACTGATTCACTTTATTGTACAGCAGAAATTAACAAAACATTGTAAACAACAATACTTCGATTAAAAAAAAAAACCTTCCTGCATGAGCAGGAGTAAACCAATGTATTCTCATAGAGGCTGGGAGAAGACTACATTTCTACTTAGAGTACTTCTCTCTTTTCAACATATGTATACTTTCTAGGTCTAAATCTGTCCACCTAGTGTCAGTTGGAGCAGTAGACAGTAACTCCTTGAAACAGCCTTAATATGCAGAGCTCATGGCATAGAAACATCAAGATGCCCCTGAACATGGTTTACAGCTTTAAGGAGTCTCTCAGTCTTTATTAGATTCAAGAATCTGTGGTCATATCTATTTGGAAGCTGCTTGGACACATCACTGAAGTACAACACAGTGGTCAATGAGTTGTATGTGCTTGAAAGGTGTGAAATTTCAGCTCACCAATAAATTCATGTCATGTCGAAGCATGCAGGTATGCACGAGGTAACCTGCTCTGCCTGTGAAGAACAATAAGAGTCAAGTTCATTAAATAACCCCCTTAACTGCTCACCAATAAATTTAAAACTGAGGCAGGAATAGCACTAATTTTCCTGGCTATTTTCTAGCAACAGATCCACTATGTCTTTCCTGAATCCACATATGGTCTTTGTTAACAGACTGAACTTAGATTGAACTATGCTCTTGACGAAGTTTCCCTACAGTCTATTCATGACAAAGTAATTATTACAAATATTTTATTTGGAGAAATGGGAAATATAAATTAAACCCTTCCAAAATGCATCCCAAAGATCTGAAAGATGTATTTTCATTAATCACTTTTTGTGGCATTATGGTGTTAGTTATTTTTATGACTGGTTCATTTTTGAACCTGAGCTAAATCATAAGAGCAATAGCTTTTCTGTTTAGTATTCTAGATAAGCAGCAGTTATTTGGCGAATTTGCTCAGTTTTACATTGACCAAATCTCACATACATTTCCAAAGGGCAGTCTGTGCTTTTAGCATCCACTAATGAAATCACACATTACAATCTCACCTCCACATACTGCTTCTTCAGGATAGGATGCCACAGCTCCAGAAACAACTTGTAAGCTTCTTTTCTTTTAACAGCTGAGGCCACAGGGAAATAAGTGATGAGTGGGTGGGAGGAAGGAATATTTTAAAGCCAAAATTCAAGCTATATTTATGATTTCTGGGGGAAAAAGAAGTCAATTATGATGGGAAAGTCTCTAGCTAGTCCTATCTAATAGTACTTTAAAATAAGTTAATTAGAAATAGGCTATAATCCCAGACATATAGGGCAAGAGCCAGAAGATTTGCATTTCATATAATAAA
The DNA here is from genome assembly GCA_917880005.1 of Nanger dama. Classification (NCBI taxonomy): domain Eukaryota; kingdom Metazoa; phylum Chordata; class Mammalia; order Artiodactyla; family Bovidae; genus Nanger; species Nanger dama. The sequence goes on from CAKJTW010000040.1 coordinate 6,327,872, forward strand.
GTCAAAATTAGTGTCTTCAGTTTATATGTGTAGTATCTTCTTCTGAAATCCTTCCAGGCCAGATAAACAGAAAATTTAATATATCCAACTTTTTAAAAATTGTTGTTATATAGAAAAGATTATGAAAGAAAACATTTTGTCAATTGAATATAAATTAAAAGCTGAAATGTCATTGCCTAGAGTGATGTTATTAGAAATTATTTAACAATTTTGTTAGGGGAGCCCACTTCTAGCAGGGAAGATTTGGCTTACATCATCTCACTTAAATAAGCACTTATACTTGTTGGAATCACTCTTGGCAATTAATAGATCAGTCATCCAAAGCTACACTGAAGACAGTGACTGCAGCCATGAAATTAAAAGATGCTTGTTCCTTGGAAGAAATGCTATGACGAACCCAGACAGCGTATTAAAAAGCAGAGATATTACTTTGCTGACAAAGGTCCATATAGTTAAAGTTATGGTTTTTCCAGTAGTCATGTACTGATGTAAGAGATGGACAACAAAAAAGGCTGAGTGCTGAAGAACTAATGCTTTCAAACTGTGGTGCTGGAGAAGACTCTTAAGAGTCCCTTGGACGGCAAGGAGATCCAACCAGTCCATCCTAAAGAAAATCAACCCTGAATACTCATTGAAGGACTGATGCTGAAGCTAAAGCTCCAATACTTTGGTCACCTGATGCAAAGAGCCAACTCAATGAAAAGTCCCTGATGGTGGGAAAGATTGAGGGTAGGAGGAGAAGGGGTCAATAGAGAATGAGATGGTTGGATGGCATCATCAACTCAACGGACATGAATTTGAGCAGACTCCAGGAGATGGTAAAGGACAGGGAAGCCTGGCATGCTACAGGTCACAGGGTTGCAGACAGTAGGCAGGAATGAGCGACTGAACAACAACAACATCCAAAGCTGTGTCTTCCAAGCACATCTAACACAAACAAGCCTTCAGGGCACTCATTCCACCAAGACTGAGAAAAATATAGCTTCCCCTGCCAAAAAGTGCAAGACAAATATTCAGTTGAAAATATGACTGTTGGCCACCTCACCTTCTGCTTCTTTCTTCCCTGAAAAAGTTGTAATACCTTGAGGAAGAAGTTGGAATGTTCACCAATATCAAAGAATCAGCAATTCCCTTTATAAAATGCTGTGTGCTCACATTTCTTTTCCAGCCTCAATTCCTCTGGCCTCTATCACCTGGGATTCCTTATACTCATCATCAGTCATTTCCAATCCCTGTCCAAACAGATAGGCAGAAACCTAAGCCAGGGAGAATGCTGATTTTCAGTATGACTCAATCTGATAAGTTTGCATTTCAACAGACAAGCCTCAGACTAGTTTTTCACCAACTCTTTAATTTGTCTCATTGTCAAAATGGTCTGGGAATCTGCACAGATACAGTCTCAGCTGTTTTAATGAGAAAAGAACAATAAAAAGCACATATAAAGCCTAATTCACATCAGAGGTTTTTGAACCAAATGGAAATAAGTGCACTCAAAGGAGGTAAATGAAAAGAAATTTAAAAGCAAGTCCTGACATCTGGAAGCCGACCTAACTTTCACAACAAGGTCATGTTCTCTTTCTGTTGGACATACTCTCCCAGAATACCAATCCCAGACAAGATTACTCAAGATCATGAGAAAGTCAGATAAAAAAGATATTTTGTAATTTTGTTTCAACACAGAAACATCACTCACAAAATATGAAACACTGACCTCTCTAGACTAAAACAAACTACTCTGACTTCTTTACCATATAGTTTATCCTCACTCTAGCCCTATAGATAAGACATATTGAGATAGCTAATTATAGACTTGTTCTGACAGCTTCCAGCCTAGCGAGGACCTCTGCTTCCTTTAAACCTTCCCTCAAGTCACCAACAAGTCCTTCCTCCCCTCTCTTACTGAGATGCTCATGGTTTCCACGGTGTGTGTCTTGCCTAAGGCATCATCAGCTCAATGGACATGTCTCAGAATGTGGTCCAGATATGGTCCATTTTAATTCTTGAATCAGAAACCTCTTACTTGCTCAGCTGCTTGATGGTTCACATCACAGTTCTTTCCAAGTCCCAAATAAGCCTCCCCTCCCCTTAGTTGCTGGCTGAATGGCCACCCTATTGTGCCTTGACCTGGCTGACTAAACATCCCTGCTGCCTGGACATTTCCTCTTTATTCCTCCTACCCCCATTCACCCCTCTGCTCTTATCTCTTTATGAGTGCCAGCTATACACTAGGTTAGTTTTTCTTTAGATATTAAACTCCAGCAATTCCATCAAAGAAAACAGAGCTCCAGAGAGATTTATTAGAGTGAAAAGTAAAGTCATTCAGTCATATCCGACTCTTTGTGACCCCACGGACTGTAGCCTACCAGGCTCCTCAGTCCGTGGAATTTTTCAGGCAAGAGTACTGGAGTGGGTTGCCACTTCCTTCTCCAGGGGATCTTCCCAACCCAGGGACTGAACCTGGGTCTCCCGCATTGCAGGCAGACACTCTACCGTCTGAGCCGCCAGGGAGGTCCTAGAGTAAGTAGACCTCGGTCCTAAGCACTCTCTCTACACACACACACACACACACACACACACACACACACACACACACACCACACACACACTCAGCAGGCACTGAATGGGTATCTGACTTCTCAGTGGCTTGGCAATTCTTTCCAGTCTTTGGCTCTCCTGCTGCAGATAATGAAAGGTACCTACCTACATTTGCTGTACTTTAATCTTACAGCATCAGCAGAATGAAGGAGAGTAAAAGCTTTTATGTGCATTCCTTGGGTCAAAGTTGTTAAGAAAGAGTTATAGACAGCCCTCCCTCCTTCCATACCCCAGCATGACCTGGGCTAAAATCACTCTTCTGTCACAGAGCCTCATGGTTGGAAGCTGTTATGGAAACTTTTTTTTTTTTAACTGTTTGAAATCAGGGCTGGGGAGGCTATTGGGTTGCAAAGAGCCATGATGTTAAGATGTTAATTGGTGCTGAAATGTTAATTGGTTTTGGTGAAAGACACTGAGTCTGGAAGTTACTAAGGCTTCTTCCATGAGGTGTACTTTAGAGCCCAGGAGAACAAAGAACCCCTCCCAGGAGCCTTTGCTTATGTTTTTGAAGCACAATCATCCATGATGTGGGAGAGAAGGGAGAGAATAGCAGAGGACCATTATTTGGATCATGATGGAAGCTGAGTGCTGAAGAAACAATGCTTTCAAATTGTGGGTCTGGAGAAGACTCTTGAGAGTCCATTGGACTGCAGAGATATTGAACCAGTCAATCCTAAAGGAAATCAACCCTTAATATTCACTGGAAGGACTGATGCTGAAGCTGAAGTTCCAGTACTTTGGCCACCTGATGCAAAGTGCTGACTCTTTGGAAAAGACTCTGATGCTGGGAAAGATTGAAGGCAAAAGGAGAAGGGAGTGACAGAAGATGAGATGGTTAGATAGCATCACTGACTAATGTACATGAATCTGAGCAAACTCCAGGAGATGGTGGAAGACAGAGGAGCCTGATGTGCTGCAGTCCATGGGGTTGCAAGGAGTCTGATATGACTTAGTGACTGAACAACAACTACAACAATTATTTGGAAATTGATGATGGACAGCTCTACCTTAGTGATAGGACAAGAAAATTTGAACTTAGAGGAGTCATAGCTTAGATTTAAGGAAGAAATACCTGAACCTGGGGTGGGGAGGAACTGATAGATAAATCTTGGAGTTGACTCTTTTTAGATTGCTTAAAACCAAGTGCCTCTGTGGGTGGGGACAGTTGAGGCACACCTTGTCTGCAAACAAGAGCAGTGTTACTTAAAGTGAGCCTCATGTGTTAGAAATGAAACTCTTTGAGCACCAGACTCATGAATCATAACCTCAGAGGGTGGCATAGCACTGCTCAGTTTGCCAAGCCCTGGGCTAGAAAAAAATTTGCTTTCTGGAGCTTCCTTCTTTCTTTTTTTTTTATTATTAAATTTATTTATTTTTTAATTACAATACTGTATTTGTTTTGCCATACATTGACACGAATCAGCCATAGGTGAACACAATCTCCCAATGCCGAAGCCCCCTCCCACCTCCCACCCCACATCCTCTACTTGAATCATCCTGTGCATCAGCCCCATGCATCCTGCATGCTACATTGAACATAGATTGGCGCTTCGTTTCTTACAAGAAAATATACATGTTTCATTGCCATTCTCCCAAACCATCCCACCCTTTCCCTCTCCCTCAGAGTCCAAAAGTCCACTCTATACCTCTGTGTCTGGAGTGCAATGGATAAGCCTCGCCCTGGGAAAACCACCTTCGTGATCATGGTATCTCCCTTGCCAGGTAAGTAATGGAGCTTCCTTCTGATTTACAAGCCAGATTCCTTCTTCTGGTGGTTCAAAAGACCTAGATTCTTTTTTAAAACTGGAGTATAACTGATCTAAAATATTGTGTTAGTTTCAGGTATACAGCAAAGTGATTCCATTATGTATATATTTTTTCAGATTATTTTCCATTATAGGTTATTATAATATATTGAATACAGTTCCCTGTGCTTCACAGTAAATAGTTGTTGCTTTGGGCTTCCCTAATGGCTCTGATGGTAAAGAATCTGCCTGCAATGTAGGAGACCCAAGTTCGATCCCTGGGTTGGGAAGATTCCCGGAAAAGGAAATGGCAACTCACTCCAGTGTCCTTGCCTAGAAAATCTCATGGATGGAGGAGTCTGGCAGGCTACAGTCCCTGGGGTTGCAAAGAGTTGTACACAACTGAATGATTCCACTTCACTATCTGTTTTATATATAGTAGCTTATACCTATTAATCCCTGTACGTCCAATTTATTCTTCCCTCTCCTTCCCCTATATTCTCTTTGGTAACCATAAATTTGTTTTCCATGTCTGTGAATCTATTTCTGTTTTGTATATAGGTCCATTTGTATTATTTTTTATATTCCACATATAAGTGATATCATACATTTGTCTTTCTCTGTGGGACTTTCTTCAGTTAGTAAGATAATCTCTAGGTCCACCCATATCGATGTAAATTGCAACATTTCATTCTTTTGATGACTGGGTAAGGTTCCATTGTGCATAAATATGGCTTCCCCAGTGGCTCAGCAGTAAAGAACTTGTCTAAAATGCAAGATAGACAGTTTGATCGCTGGGTTGGAAGATCTCTTGGAGGAGGAAATGGCAATCCACTCCATTATTCTTGCCTGGAAAATCCCATGGACAGAGAAGCCTGACAAGCTACAGTCCAGAAGGTCACAAAGAGTCTGATGTGACTGAGCACATTTGCTCAAGTGAGCTTGAGTGCACATGCACACGCACACATGCATGCATATACACACACACACACATCCCTTACCTTTCTTAAACCAATTATCTTTTGATAGGCACTTGGACTGTTTCCTTGCCTTGGTTTTATAAATAGTGCTGCTATGAACACAAGTCTATCTCTGTGAATTAAAGTTTTTTCAAAAGACCAGATTCTGATTTGATCCCAGCACTAGCTCACACCACCATCTGAACAAATTATTTAGCCTTTTTGACCTTTAGTTTTCTAAATTGCAAGTTGGGAATATCATCTGTTGAATAAATGAAGCCTCTAATAAATATATATTGAAAAATGAAACATGATACCAGCATCTTGTAAACAATGATTATTCTAATACTGATTTTACATAATGTCCTTGATATTCTTTCTCCTTAGGCATATGTAGCCTGAGAAGGCAGCTTTCCCTTTTACAGAATAGACTGATAATAGATCTGCTCTACCAATGCTCTGAGCATCAAAGAATTGATGCTTTTGAACTGTGGTGCTGAAGAAGACTCTTGAGAGTCTCTTGGACTGCAAGGAGATCCAACCAGTCAATTCTAAAGGAAATCAACCCTGAATATTCATTGCAAGGACTAATGCTGAAGCTGAAGCTCCAATACTTGGGCCACCTGATGCAAAGAGCTGACTTTTTAGGAAAGACTGATGCTGGGAAAGATTGAAGGCAGGAGGAGAAGGGAACAACAGAGGATGAGATGGTTGGATGGCATCACTGACTCAATGGACATGAGTTTGAGTAAACTCCGGGAGTTGGTGATGGACAGGGAGTCCTGGGGTGCTGCAGTACATGGGGTCACAAAGAATCAGACACAACTGAGTGACTGAACAACAACTAATGTTCTGACATACTTGGCCATGTGGTCTGGAGGTGGAGCCAGAAAGCTGTTCTTCATAAAGATTGATGTCACCTGTAGCAGCTTTTGACCATTCTGATTCCCATTCCCTCAGTGAGGTGTTTCTTTGCTCCCCAGAACTGCTATGTTGAGTGGTGCTACAAGGGAACGACTTCTCAGAGATCAGCCCATACCTGCTGAGTCCAGGTACTGACGAGGTAAATCGAGCAGTGAGAGTGTTCTCTGAGGAGCTGTTGTGAGCTGGGGTGTCTCCGCTGAATGGAAAAAAAGTCCACTGTGCTTGCGTAGCAGAATGCTTGAAGGTCAGCATCCCAGGCCCAGCCTCTGACCCCTCCATTCCAGGCCCCAGAGCACTGTGGTATGTTGGGAACAGTGCAGGCTGAGAGCTGGTTTGCTCTTCCATGCTGTTTCCTGCAGCTTGCTGGTCACTGATGCATCTTGGTCCTCCTGTGCATTTTCTGTCCACATTCCTCCCTGAGGTGTAGAGGGCGGAACTCTGTCTGCAAGCTGGGAGACCTGGATTACGATTCCATTTTGCCAAGAGCTCTGTGACCTTGGGCTACATTTTAGCATTCCTCCAGCCTCAGTTTCCTTGCTAAATGGAAAATAGTCAAATGAGCAATAGGCACAAAGCAAGGAGGATAGAGCCAGGTCACCTCAAAGTTATCATCTTTTTATTATTTGACAGCAGTGCATCCCTGGGGGACCACCAGCAGCATTCTACCTTGAGGCAAAGCCTACTCTTAATATCTGCTCTTTCATAGCCTTGCCCACACCACTTCCAGTATACTTTACCTTCCCAACACCTCAGATCTGACTCTGCCCTCCAAGATGACAAATGATGTACTATATGCACTCACTACAAAGAAATGTGAATCTCACTTAATTTATAGAAGTAAACATGAGACTTGGAGTCAGACCCAAAAAATAATCTTGCCTTTGCTAAACTAATACATGACTTTGAGCAAAGTGCTAGACATTTCTCAGGCTGCATTTTCCATCTCTAATGGACATGATGCCTACTTCCTAAGGTCACAGGGAAGATTAAATGGATACAATTTGTGTAAAACACTTAGCACAGTGCCTGGCACAGAAAGAGGGCTCAACAAATGTAGTTGCCTTCCTTTCCTCAGCTGGCTGAAAATGGAGCTTATTAAAACCTATCCACATCCTTCTGCCTTACCTTCAAGGCGATGACTGTGATCATGAGAAAAAAATGGGCAGGGCAATTAGTATTAAACAGGTGTGTGTGTCTGTGTGTGTGTGTGTGTGTGTTTAGTCACTGAGTTGTGTCTGACTCTTGTGACCCCATGGACTGTAGCCTGCTAGGCTCCTCTGTCCATGGGGTTTCCCAGGCAAGAATACTGGCTCAGGTTGCCATTTTCTTCCTTCTTTCCAGTGCATCTTCCTGACCTAGGGATTGAACCTGCATCTCCTGCACTGGCAGGCAGACTCATTACCACTGAGCCACCATCAGTTCAGTTCAGTTCAGTCACTCAGTCGTGTCCGACTCTTTGTGACCCCATGAATCGCAGCACGCCAGGCCTCCCTGTCCATCACCAACTCCCAGAGTTCACTCAGACTCACGTCCATCGAGTCCGTGATGCCATCCAGCCATCTCATCCTCTGTCGTCCCCTTCTCCTCCGGCCCCCAATCCCTCCCAGCATTCAGAATCTTTTCCAATGAGTCAACTCTTCACATGAGGTGGCCAAAGTACTGGAATTTCAGCTTTAGCATCATTCCTTCCAAAGAAATCCCAGGGCTGATCTCCTTCAGAATGGACTGGTTGGATCTCCTTGCAGTCCAAGGGACTCTCAAGAGTCTTCTCCAACACCACAGTTCAAAAGCATCAATTCTTTGGTGCTCAGCCTTCTTCACAGTCCAACTCTCACATCCATACATGACCACTGGAAAAACCACAGCCTTGACTGAGCCACCATAAAGAGTACTTAATAAATCGTCATTACTATTACTGTTATCTTCATCATCATCATCTAAATTGTTGACTTATATAAACACTGTCTAAATTAATCCAGCATCAATTTACTTACAAAAATGCACTGCTCCTTAAATATTCTGACAGGTGGTCTAATGAATTTTTTAACTAAAAATCCTATGAGTTAATAAACTTCCACAAATTAGAGAAGGACTTGACTCAAGTTATGCACCTTCTTTTAAGAAGGTGTGAATTCCGTGGGGGGTGAGGTGCAAAAGCTGGTGTTTGACAAATAAATTAAAAATAGGTCTTTAAGAAATTAAAATCTGTGTCTTTTGGCATTTCTAAAATGTAGAGAACGCATCTGCAGTATTTGGAACCAGTGGCCAGATTGAAAGTTACGGTACCTAAATCCAAGCTGGATTTAGTTTCCCTGAAAGCCACCCACATCTTAAAACACTGTTTTCTAAATTCATGTGCTCAGAGTTTTGTTAACCCAAATATTAGACATAATGAAAAATTATAGAGAAACCTGTCAGGTGCAGAAATATAGGATCTTAGAACTCAGAAAGATCTTGGAGATGATTGAATTCCAACTCCAAATTTTACAAATGAAAATACACCAAGATCCAGAGAAGTCTTAACATTGCCTAGAGACTTCCTCTTTAGTGGCAAAGGACTTTCTGAATGAGCAGCTTTGGCACAATAGCAAAAGAAAAGTGCAGGAGAAGTCTTTTTATGGGCTTAATCACTAGTGAGAAGAGAAAGGAAACATGTTTTTGGAGAGTCAAGTGTTCTCTCACTGTTTCAGGAGTAAGTCACCTTTGCAAGGCATCATTCGAGGACTGACAGTGATAGTTCCCTATAGAAAGTGAAAGTGTCAGTTGCTCAGTCATGTCAGACTGTTTGTGAACCCACAGACTGTAGCCCACCAGGCTTCTCTGTCCATGGAATTCTCCAGGCAAGAATACTGGAGTGGGTAGCCATTCCCTTCTCCAGGGGATCTTCCCAACCAGAGATCGAACCCAGGTCTCCTGCACTGCAGGCAGATTCTTTACTGTCTGAGCCAACAGGGAAGCTCTATCCTAGGCATATTCAGAAAGCTGAAATATGTCCAAACCAAACTAACCCTCTGGATATCACATTAATACCATAGGCAAACACAGGCTTTGCGATTGGTTAAAAGAAGGTCTTTGAGTACTGAGACAAACTCCACTGAGAATGCTTAGAGCACAAGTAATAGAAGGGGTCTTCCCGACCCAGGGATCACTGAGCCAACAGGGAAGCCCCCTTTTTACTGATGTGCATGTTGCATGCTAAGCTGCTTCAGTCAGGTCTGACCCTTTGCAATACTATGGACTGTAGCCCTCCAAGGATCCTCTGTTCATGACATTCTCTAGGCAAGAGTACTGGGGTGGGTTGCCATGCCCTCCTGGATCTTTCTAACCCAGGGGTGGAACCCACATCTCTTACATCTACCTGCAGGTGGATTCTTTACCACTAGCACTACCCAGGAAGCTCCTTTTTACTGAAACAGCTCTACTATTCCAGATATATATTATTACTACTACTGCTAAGTCGCTTCAGTCGTGTCCAACTCTGTGCAACCCCATAGACGGTAGCCCACCAGGCTCCGCTGTCCCTGGGATTTTCCAGGCAAGAACACTGGAGTGGGTTGCCATTTCCTTCTCCAATGCGTGAAAGTGAAAAGTCAAAGTGAAGTCGCTCAGTCGTGTCCAACTCTTAGCGACCCCATGGACTGTAGCCCACCAGGCTCCTCTGTCCATGGGATTTTCCAGGCAAGAGTACTGGAGTGGGGTGCCATTGCCTTCTCCACCAGATATATAAGCCAGAGGCAAATGAGAAGTTCTGAATCAGAGCAGATGGCTGAGGACATTCTGTCCAAATTAATTCCATGGGGTGTTAATAAGTGTTATCTGGAAAAAAATTAAATGCTTAGAAAAAATTGTATTAGTTAAATTTAAATAGGATTATTCATTAAAATACTGGCCAGTGCCTTTTATATGCTAATATGCACTGTGATTCTTTGGGGAGAGTTGTGTAGATATACGTTAATATTTTCAATATTCTCCTAACTTTTCTAATCTTTATTCTATAAATCCTATTTTGTTAATGCTGTACTAGAGCATATGTAACCAGAAAGCAGTTCAATTTATAACCTGTAAAATCCTACACTGCATGAAAGTCCATAAGAGAGAAAAACGAAAGTCAATTGTTCCTTGAGTAGATTTTCTTTCTCGGCATCCCGAAGACTATTCCTTACACAAGTATGGAATCAGGGTGTGGTTCCTGGCCAAATGCAAAGTAGGCAAATTGTATGGAAAAGTGTTTTCCAAAGCACAGACTAAAACAGCAGAAGGTAAAGCTGGAAGGGAAGATTCCTTTCAGGCCCAATATGTAAATGTTGGAAGTAAAGATTTTTTTTTCTTAATTAAAGTTGCAGCAAGAATGAAGAAAATTAGAGTCAGTCACCCTCTCCTGCCCCTTACCCACCTCTAGTGGGGATTTCTTAAAATCTTGGGGCTCTATGGGGTAAGTTTGAAAACAACACTGTTATCTGTGTATATAATGCCCTCATTTTTAAATAGGTAATATAAGTGGTAAGTTGTTATTTATGAGAACAATTAATTTTTATATAAGGTGATTCTATTAAAGAAAGTCTTCTTGTTCTGATGAACACGTTGATGACTAACTGAATGTAGGCTTAGAGCTAGGGAGAGAGGTGGATAGTTTGGTGTAGTAATCTAGAGGCGAGTGTAGTGTCTCCCCTACAATCTGGGGGTAAGGGGAGAAAACAGGTGAGAAAAGGATAAGGAGAAGATTCTTCAGAGGACTTGAGTCTAGGGTGAAAAGTGGTACAGATGTCATCAAAAGATATTCCAGGTCAGGAGATTCGCAATTCCAGATGAATCTGAAGTTCAACTTTAAATCATCTACATTATGATTATAAAACCTCCCTTGTCTGCTCGGATCCTTAATAAAGTCTGAAAAACCATTATATAAAAATTAAGCAAGAAGCAAGCTTCACGTCTCAGGTTATAGAGGGTAGAACATGGACAGGCCACCTTGGACAATCAACTCACAAAATGACATAAATCCGGTAGAGCAAGGGCTCATTCTGTATGAATGGAAGAAATCTAGACATCAGCAGAAATTTTAGGGAAGGCTTTACACTTCCATACAGTGTACAGTGAAGGGTTGGGAATCTTATTTGTATACAAGGAACAAGGAGATCCTAGCAAATATCTGAATAACAGAAGGAAGTCATAATTACATATGGAGGAATTTTTCCTCTCCAAGGTCCTGTGCCTGTCATTGCCAAAAAATAGAATAGTTCCCCAAAGCGTTAAACTATATTCCTAATGATCAACTGGCCACCTCTACTTGGATGTCTTTCTAGTACTTTAAATTTAGCATGGGGCTTCCTAGGTGGTGCAGTGGTAAAAATCCGCCTGCCAATGCAGGAGACACAAGAGATGTGGGTTCGTTCCCTAAGTTGGGAAGATCCCCTGGAAGAAGAAATGGCAACCCATTCCAGTATTTTTACCTGAAACATTCCATGGACAAGGAGCCCATGGGTGGGTACAATCCGTGGGATCCCTAAGACTTGGACACAACTGAGGGACTGAGCAAACAAATTTAACATAATCTTGATTGGATCTTCCTCATGTTTTTACCAAGTCCCTGTATCTTTGTTTTTTGCCTCCATGCACCCATCACTCATTCTACTTCTCTTTTCTCTCATTCACACCACATAGCTAAGCAGTCATTCTAACTTTGCTGTGGCATACTGTCCCCTTCTCCATTGTCTTCCTCAGTTGAGCTTCCATATGATTGCTAAAACAGTTCCACGCACTTCTTAACTGCTTAGTCTCTCCATTCCAGTCACCCTCCCATGCTCCACCAATTATCCACTGCAAATGCAGACCTGGTCAAGTTACTCCACTCTTAAATATCATTTTCTAGCTCCCCAAGGCTCATAGGATGACATTCTCTGTAGCCTGCCTAAAAGTCTTCATACAACTCTGTTTCTGCCCCATTGCTAATTTCACCTGCCATTTCCCACCATCTAGCATTTTCACCTCTAAAGGCCATCCATAGCATTTCCACTTCTCAGTCTTTTCATTTTCTTGTCTTTCCCTACAAAACCTTGAGCAAAATATTCATTCTCTGTCTCTTTAACATAATTCAAAATACCAAAGTTAAAAGCTGTGATAGGAACCATGTTTGCTTTTCAATGTTTGCCTTGTTTAATACTTTAACTCAAAAGAATAAGCAATATGTACAATGATACATGTGGTATTGGGGAATGAGTTACAGACGTCTTTAGTGATTGCTCATTGTGGCTCACAGATGACCACTGCCCTACAGGAGTGTCTGGGTTTGAGTGGAATGCCTACTCTCTGGAGATTGATTGTTGCTTTGGATAAAGTGTAAAGACATAGCACACAACTTGGGAAAAATGGGGTTTGAGTCTTTGGTTCACTATTCATTGTCCAAGTGGCTTTAGGCAAAACATTTCATGTCTCTGAAGTTTACTTTTTATCTGTAATATAGGATCTACTTTCCAGGATCATCATGCAGGTCAAATGAAATCAGGTATGTGAAAATACTCTGAAAACAGTAGAGAAAGAGCTTTGTTATCTATATAATGCTAAAGTGAAGTGAAGTCGCTCAGTCATGTCTGACTCTTTGCGACCCCATGGACTATAGCCTTCCAGGCTCCTCTATCCATGGGATTTTCCAGGCAAGAGTACTGGAGTGGGGTGCCATTTCCTTCTCCAGGAGATCTTCCTGACCCAGGGATTGAACCCAGGTCTCCCGCTCTATAGGCAGATGCTTTACCGTCTGAGCCACCAGGGAAGTCCATATAATGCTGAGCACATATGAAAAGGAGTGCTATGAAGAGATAGCTAGATATGGAGTCAAAAACGCATAATGTGGGAATTCCCTGGATGATCCGGTGGTTAGGTTCCCACACTTCCACTGCAAGGGGTCCAGGTTCAGTCTATGGCTGGGTAAATAAAACCCAGCAAGCCATGTGGTACAGCAAAAGCAAAACAAAAATCCATGTTTCTGTGGGTTAATCTGTGTCCTACAAATGACATGGTGTTATTGTTGTTTAGTTGCTAAATTGTGTTGGACTCTTTGCAACCCCATGGACTGTAGCCCAACAGCTTCTGTCTCCTCTGTTCCTGGGATTTCCTAGGCAAGAATACTGGAATGGGTTGCCATTTCCTTCTCCAGGGGATCTTCCAAACCCAAGGATCCAACCTGCATCTTCTGCACTGCAGGTGGATTCTTTACTGCTGAGCTACCAGGAAAGCCCACAAAATGACACACTGAAGTCCTAATTCCCAGCATCTGTTAAGTGTAAACTTATTTGAAAATAGGACATTTACAGATGAAATTAAGTTAAGATGAAGTCACTAGGGCAGGCCCTAGTCCAATATGACTAGTGTCCTTATAAGAAGAGATGACAGAGAAACAGGGAAGAATATCATAGAAAGATGGAGGCAGAGATGGGAGGGATGCATCTGTAAGCTAAGGACCACAAGGGATGCCAACTATCACCAGAAGTTAGGGGAGTGGCATGGGAAAGATTCTCCCACAGAGCCCTCAGAAGGATCCAGCCTGCTGACACTCATTTCAGACTTTTAGCCTCTGGAACTGAAGGGTGTTAAATTTCTTCCATTTTAAGCCACCCAGTTTGTAGCATTTTGTTGTGACAGCCTTGGGAAACTAACACACATGGGTATGAATCAGCTCCATCACTTAACAGCTCTTTGATGTTGGATTAAACTGCTTGAACATTTTCCCTGAGAACTTAAGGACACTTACCTTTCTGTGATAGTTTCTCTGAGACCACTGGCCACCCCTTTGACCACAGTGCTTGCTTTGGGAGTCAGCACCACCTGAGATATGAAAAACGATCCCTTCTTCCTTCTCTCGGTGATGGATGCCTGAAGAAACTGGATCAATTTTTCCGGGTCTGTGGTGTTGGCCCAGGGTGCTGGCATCATCTGCCCAGGCCAGAGAAAGGGCACTTCCAGAGCCACTGGACTGTGGTAGAAGACCAGCACTTGGTAGTCCTTCTCCCACAGGTACTTCAGACTCACTTCCTGGGCAAAGATCGCTGGGCACATTTTATTTCCATAGATATCTTTCAGCATTTGGACCAGTTTTTCATGGTGATATTTCTGCATCCCATAAAAGTGGTTGAAGTCCAAAAATACTACCTCCTTATGGTGATCTGTGAGGAATGCATTGATCTCCTCAAGACCTTCATTGACTTTGGCACTGAACAAACCATGAGCAAAGTAGAGTTCATTGTCGGGGTCTCTGGGCTTGGTGGAAATTCGAAGATCAAAGTAACGGATCCCAGCTCCTAGCTGACCGGTAAAGTTCATGGTTTGAGTGGCTAGCCATTTTCGCATCAGCTTTTTGGCCACAGTTCCAAACACAGAGACAAAATTCTGGACAGTTTCTGGCTGTTCAGGCCCGACTGGAGAGGCTTCATCAATGTAGAAGCTGAAGGAGTCATGAGATCCTAGAAGAATAAGAAGGCACAACATGGTTACTTTTCAGGCCTTTATCCTACCCAACTTCTTCCCCTCTTGCCGAGTCCATATTTCTGCCTCAAATGAGCCGAAGGAAACACTAAGGAACATTTATCTAGTACATCCAAGTGTCTTAGAAGGGTTTTTTTTTTCTTTCTTTTTTGTAACTGAGTATGAGATGGTTGGATGGCATCACTGACTCAATGGGCATGAATTTGAACAAACAAAAATGGTAGATATTAAGAAGAGGTGGCAATAATACACAGAAGTGAAAGTGAAGTTGCTCAGTCATGTCCGACTCTTTGTGACCCCATGGACAGTAGCCTACCAGGCTCCTCTGTCCATAGGATTTTCCAGGCAAGAGTACTGGAGTGGGTTGCCATTTCCTTCTCCAGGGGATCTTCCCGACCCAGGGATTGAACCTGAGTCTTCCGTGTTGCAGGCAGACACTTTACCATCTGAGCCACCAGGGAGTTCTGGTGGCTCAGATGGTAAAACATCTGCCTAAAATGCAGGAGACCTGGGTTCAGTCCCCGGGTTGGGAAGATCTCCTGGAGAAGGGAATGGCAACCCACTCCAGTATTCTTGCCTTCTCTTCCCCCCTCCCAAAAAAGAGGCTCAAAGAAATACACAGAAGAACTGTAACACAGATCTTCATGACCCAGATAACCACAATGGTGTGATCACTCACTTACATATCCTGGAATGTGAAGACAAGTGGGCCTTAGGAAGCATCACTACAAACAAAGCTAGTGGAGGTGATGGAATTCTAGTTCAGCTATTTCAAATCCTAAAAGATGATTCTATGAAAGTGCTTCACTTAATATGCCAGCAAATTTGGAAAACTCAGAAGTAGCCACAGGACTGCAAAAGTTCTATTTTTATTCTGATCCCAAAGACAGACAATGCCAAAGAATCCTCAAACTACCACACAATTGCACTCATCTCACATGCTAGCAAAGTAATGCTCAAAATTCTCCAAGCCAAGCTTCAACAGTATGTGAACTGGGAACTTCCAGATGTTCAAGCTGATTTCAGAAAAGGCAGAGGAACCAGAGATCAAATTGCGAACATCTGTTGGATCATCAAAAAAGCAAGAGAGTCTCAGAAAAACATCTACTTCTGCTTTATTGACTACGCCAAGCCTTTGACTATGTGGATCACAACAAACTGGAGAATTCTTCAAGAGATGGGAATACTAGACCACCTGACCTGCCTCCTGAGAAATCTGTATGTAGACGAAGAAGTAACAGTTAGAACTAGACATGGAATAATAGATTCGTTCTAAATTGGGAAAGGAGTACATCAAGGCTTCATATTGTCACCCTGCTTATTTAACTTGTATGCAGAGTACATCATCAGAAACACTGGGCTGGATGAAGCACAAGTTGGAATCAAGATTGCTGGGAGAAATACCAGTAACCTCAGATATGCAGAGGACACGACCCTTATGGCAGAGAGTGAAGAAGAACTAAAGAGCCTCTTGATGAAAGTAAAAGAGAAGAGTGAAAAAGTTGGCTTAAAACTCAACATTCAGAAAACTAAGATCATGGCATCTGGTCCCAGCACTTCATGGGAAATAGATGGGGAAACAGTGGAAACAGTAACAGACATTTTGGGCACCAAAATCACTGCA
This sequence comes from Nanger dama, assembly GCA_917880005.1. Lineage (NCBI taxonomy): Eukaryota > Metazoa > Chordata > Mammalia > Artiodactyla > Bovidae > Nanger > Nanger dama. Next base: position 6,344,191 of record CAKJTW010000040.1, read on the forward strand.
GGTAGTGACTACAGCCATGAAATTAAAAGACACTTGCTCTTTGGAAGAAAAGCTATGACCAGCTTGACAGCATATTAAAAAGCAGAGACATTACTTTGCCAACAAAAGTCTGTCTAGTCAAAGCTATGTTTTTTTCAGTGTTCATGTATGGATGTAAGAGTTGGACTATAAAGAGAAGTGAGCCCCAAAGAATTGATGCTTTTGAACTGTGGTGTTGGAGGAAACTCTCAAGAGTCCTTTGAAGAGCAAGGAGATCCAATCAGTCCAACCTAAAGGAAATCAGTCTCGAATATTCATTGGAAGGACTGATGCTGAAGCTGAAACTCCAATATTTTGCCCATCTGCTGTGAAGAACTGACTCACTGGAAAAGACCCTGATGTTTGGAAATATTGCAGGCAGGAGGAGAAGGGGATGGCAGAGGATGAAATGGTTGGATGGCATCACTGACTCTATGGACTTGAGTTTGAGCATGCTCCAGGAGTTGGTGATGGACAAGGAAGCCTGGCATGTTGCTGTCCATGGGATCGCAAAGAATTGGACACGACTTCATCACTTCATGGGAAATAGATGAGGAAACAGTAGAAACAGTGTCAGACTTTATTATTTTGGGATCCAAAATCACTGCAGATGGTGATTGCAGCTATGAGATTAAAAGATGCTTACTCCTTGGAAGAAAAGTTATGACCAACTTAGATAGCATATTCAAAAGCAGAGAATTACTTTGCTAACTAAGGTCCGTCTAGTTAAGGCTATGGTTTTTCCTGTGGTCATGTATGGATGTGAGAGTTGGACTGTGAAGAAGGCTGAGCGCCGAAGAATTGATGCTTTTGAACTGTGGTGTTGGAGAAGACTCTTGAGAGTCCCTTGGACTGCAAGGAGATCCAACCAGTCCATTCTGAAGGAGATCAGCCCTGGGATTTCTTTGGAAGGACTGATGCTAAAGCTGAAACTCCAGTACTTTGGCCACCTCATGAGAAGAGTTGACTCACTGGGAAAGACTTTGATGCTGGGAGGGATTGGGGGCAGGAGGAGAAGGGGATGACAGAGGATGAGATGGCTGGATGGCATCACTGACTTGATGGATGTGAGTCTGAGTGAACTCCGGGAGGTGGTGATGGACAGGGAAGCCTGTGTGCTGCGATTCATGGGGTCGCAAAGAGTCGGACACAGCTGAGCCACTGAACTGAATTGAACTGAACTGATGCAACTAAACTGAACTGAATGAAGGACGGGGCAGCCTGGCGTGCTGCAGTCCAGCAAAGAGGGGTTGCAAAGAGTCAGGCATGACTTAGTGACTCAACAATAACAGTACACAGAGGAGTCCAACAGACCAAATGGTTTGTACAATAATAATTTTTAAAATCCCATTTAATCAATATTTTAAAATTCAAAAGATCATCTTCTACTTCTGTAAACCAAGAATTTCCTCTACTAATTAGCACGTTTTCTCTTTTTAAAAAGATTTTTGTTGCAGACCATTTTTAAAGTCTTTATTTATTTTGTTACAATACTGTTTCTGTTTTATACCTTTGGTTTTTGAAGCCATGAGGCACGTGGGATCTTAGCTCCCCCAACTAGGGATCAAATCCACACCCCTTGCAATGGACAGCAAAGTCTTAAACACTGGACCACCAGAGAAGTCCAAGAACTGGCTTTCCATGTAAGTGGCATAAGTGACCGTAGAGTAGAATTTATAGGGACTCATCACTTCCCAAATGCTTTACCTGAATCTTTTCCTTTCCTTCTATTTTGGGTTAATTTTAAGCCTAGTGGGTTTGTTTCAACAAATAAAGAAGTCTGCTTCATAAGTAGACAATCAGTATTACCACCTATACTTTGGAAAGCACAGGAGGTTATAGGAATAGTGGAAGAGAGAAATAAGGTAAGAGAAGAGTACAATACTGGTATTTTAACATTATTCTTGACCCTGCATTTGGGCAACTGTGAATGTATATGAAGTCAGGTACACTTTACATATTGAACGAACCATTACTTTTTCTTGCAGGTTAACACAATTAATAGTATTTAATAATTAGCTAATAGACTCTTTTCTTCACAGATATTTCCTCTCAGAAAAAGTGAAAGCTCTCTTTAGAGTTATTTCCAAATTTAGTAGAATTTCTTCCTAGAGAGAACCTACTTAATTATTTATTTTTAGCAGTTGCAAATATTAAACCTGCATAAATGTACCAATGAACACGTGCATGATTTATCTCTAAGTACAAATTGTCATTTAAAATATTATGGAACCAAAAAGAAAAATTATTTCAATTTTATTTTTAAAGCCTCCTTTAATTCTTGGACATGACTTATTAAATAGGTAAAATTAATACACTCAATCTATATGCATTGAGGTACAGCTTTTTCTAGATTTTTCACTCTTCCAACCCAATATGTACACATGCACACACATACACACACACACAAACATCTCTAAATTTATTATCATCACCTCAGGGCCTTTACTAAGCTATTTAAAGCACATTTTATCAGTGATGCAATATTTGCCTCTGTTTATATTCCAAATATATGTCAATCTGTATCTACAGGCATCTACATATATCTTTGTCTAGCCATTAAACAACCCACAGGAATCACAAGAGTATGAATTTCAGACGCTATGTCAAATATGCAGATGACATCACCCTTATGTCAGAAAATGAAGAGGAACTAAAAGCCTATTGATGAAAGTGAAAGAGGAGAGTGAAAAAGTTGGCTTAAAGCTCAACATTCAGAAAACGAAGATCATGGCATCAGGTCCCATCACTCCACGGGAAATACATGGGGAAACAGTGGAAACAGTGTCCGACTTTATTTTGGGGGATACAAAATCACTGCAGATGGTGATTGCAGCCATGAAATTAAAAGACGCTTACTCCTTGGAAGAAAAGTTTTGACCAACCTAGATAGCATATTCAAAAGCAGAGACATTACTTTGCCGACTAAGGTCCATCTAGTCAAAGCTATGGTTTTTCCAGTAGTCATGTATGGATGTAAGAGTTGGACTGTGAAGAAGGCTGAGCGCCGAAGAATTGATGCTTTTGAACTGTGGTGTTGGAGAAGACTCTTGAAAGTCCCTTGGACTGTAAGGAGATCCAACCAGTCCATTCTGAAGGAGATCAGCCCTGGGATTTCTTTGGAAGGAAAGATGCTGAAGCTGAAACTCCAGTACTTTGGCCACCTCATGAGAAGAGTTGACTCATTGGAAAAGACTCTGATGCTGGGAGGGACTGGGGGCAGGAGGAGAAGGGGATGACAGAGAATGAGATGGCTGGATGGCATCACTGACTTGATGGATGTGAGTCTGAGCTCCGGGAGTTGGTGATGGACAGGGAGGCCTGTGTGCTGTGATTTATGGGGTTGCAAAGAGTTGGACATGACTGAGCGACTGAACTGAACTGAACTGATAGGTTGTTAGAGAAAATATTTTGAAAAATACTTTGATATCCTGAAAATCATTACCTTTAAGATTTGGAACAGAAAACTCCTCAGAATTAATGGAATTTTTCAAACAATGAATGGTAACCAAAAAATATAGAAATGCCACATTAATTTCATATCCGATCTATTTATCTTCAGTAGATGGTATGGGAAGAAAATGTCAACACTTTCTGAATAAAGAAAACTCTCTGTTTGGAGCAGGCATTGACAAATTTTAATAGAGATCTAAATTACTGCATGCTGATTTATTAGTTGTTGTTCAGTCAATGGCTAATATAGATGAAGAAACTAAATGGTACTATGGTTTAATATACAGCAAGAATATGTTTAAATAAAGAAAATATAAGCTTAAGAAGAGCTATAATGAAATAATCTAAGATTGGAATAGGTACAAATAAATTAATAAGCCCTCAAAATAATGGTTAATTTATAAAATAAAAAAAATTAATAATTGATTTGCAGGCATGTGAAGAAAAGGTGGATGAAAGAAATTGATTACTTCTCTAATCTAGTAGAAGATATCATTGGAATCAAGCAAAAAGGGAATTAAATATGACTAAATTTGTTCTTTCAGAAATGAGTTGTTGTTTGTTTGCAACATGTTAATAAAAATATTAATTTGTTGTGTGTATGTGTGCTCAGTTGCTCAGTCACGTCCAACTCTTTGTGAACCCGTGGACTGAAGGCTGCCAGGCTCCTCTGTCCATGGGGTTATCCTGGTAACAATACTGCAGTTGAACCCCCTTCAGGGGTTGAAGGATCAAACCCGCATCTCCTAAGTCCCCTTTGGCAGGTGGCTTCTTTACCACTGAGTTACCTGGGAATTATTATTAAGATAAAAATAAGGTAATGTAAAAATAAAAATTAAAAACATCAAACAAAAGAAGAAACCATCGACACCCCCACCAGTGCTTGTTCTAAGTTAGATGACTCGGACGTAGAGAAAAAGATTACCAGATGCACATATACTGTTTGAAGAGGGAGGAGAAGTAAATTATCAGTCAATACAAAACATTACCTGTGCATTTGGGGAGAAAATACATAATCTAATGTTGGCTGAGAAATAATATTTTCAGGGCTTTTAATTTCATTTGGAGTAGTAGTTCCTCACAAATTTCAACATTTCCTCTAGACTGTTTTCTATTTATTTGAATATAAAACAAAAATATAGTAATACTATTTTATGACTTTCAATAACAGAGAAAACCTCTGGCCCAGCCCTTTGTCTTTAAAACCAGGAACCTGCCTATGAGCAAAACAGTGCTAAGTACGATTTCTTTGTTCATGCCTAAATCCGTCGAATCCACGTCTCCTGCAGTGCAGTCAGATTCCTTACCTGCTAAGCCACTGGGGAAGCCCTGAAATCTACAACCTGTCTGCCTTATCTGGTCTAAATTTTGCTTCTACACTGGCTCAGTATTCCTATCTATTGTCCTCTTATTCTTTTCTCATCTACAGTTCCAACTCATACCTTGGACATGATATTTAATGTTGAACCTATGATTCTGAACTTACCCTCTCAATTTTGGGTTCGATTTGTCCTCTTTATTCACACAAGAGCTGGCCACTCCCATTATGAACCCTGCTCAATCAAGAAACTTTGCTCTAGCTCTGAATAAGTGAATGGAATGAAAGAAATTACTTTTTTTTGTTTCTTGGAAACAGGCGATGAATAAGCTTGGAAGTACATCCTACCCCAGTGGAATCTTGACTGCTGCCTTTGAGAGATTTTAGGATATGGTGAATATTTGCCTAGATTCCTGACCCACAAAGACTGAGTTTTAAGTGATTAAATTTTCATATAATTTGTTACATAGCAATAGCTAACTAATGCAGACTATAACAACTTTTGGGGGTTAATGAGAGGATTTGACATCTACAGGCCCAACTGTCTAATATATAGTTAATATTTTAATTTTAATGAAAAGCACCTAAATAGTTATATTCTTCCATGTTAAGAAAATTGATCTAATAAGTATTACCTCTTTTCCAGTATCTTTCCAGTGTTTTCTATTAAAGTTCTTTGAGCTGAACTTCTGATTGGTTTCTCAGTTTAGCTACCATTCCATTTCAAATTCTACAAAATTATGGTTTAATAAACATCAAAGAAATGTATCACGTCAGTCTCACCTGTGAACTTCAGAACAAAAAGGTCCACATGGCTAAGGTTTGATGTGCCCATGAGTATACAGTTTTAATATCTATATCCTGACCTTAGAATTCAGGCTCTGACTCCATCAATACAAGAACTGGCCTCTGCAGGGCACTGAACTTGCTTGCAAAAGCTTATGCATGACAGTCTGTATTTCTCTTTCCTTGTTTGTTTTGTGCCTGTTTTATTTAGCACAGGGCTAAGGTTTTTAAGACTCCTGCTTTCTGTGTACAGGTTTCCTGCATATTTGATATCTTGGTACCATTTGTGATGATAAGGCCAACACCACAGGAGTACCGAAGCATATGTACCAGCAATCTGTGAGCCAAAAGGAGACTCCTGAGTGAGTAAGGAAGAGTAGATTTATTTTTTGAGGCCCCTTTTGGTGGACTTCCCTGGTGGGCTCAGATGGTGAAGCATCAGCCTACAATGTGGGAGGCCCAGGTTCTAATCCCTGGGTGGGGAAGATCTCTCAGAGAAGGAAATAGCAACCCACTCCAGTGTTCTTGTCTGGAGAACTCTGTAGACAGAGGAACCTGGTGGGCTGCTGTCCCTGGGGTCACATAGAGTCGGACATGACTGAAGTGACTTAGCATGCATGTGTGCATTGGAGAAGGATATGGCAACCCACTCCAGTATTCTTGCCTGGAGAACCCCATGGACGGAGGGGCCTGGTAGACTGCTGTCTATGGGGTCGCACAGAGTCGGACACAACTGAAGCAACTTAGCAGCAGCAGCAGTCTTCTTTTGTGACTTACATGTATTTCTTTCTCTGTGGCAAAACCTTTGGGCACTCGTGGTAATCTTCCCTCCCCCTGAATTCACAGTTTGTTAGTCTATAGCTCCTTTTCATCAACTAATAATCGTTATTTGATGTTGTAACTAATGTTCATTGAATTTTTATTCAATCTTTATATCTTGCTCTCCACCTGCAATCCCCTCACAAACACACACATTGACTTTCATCTAGATTTTTGTTCATTGCTGCTCAGTCTCTCAGGCATGTCCAGCTCCTTGTGACTCCATGGACTATAGCATGCCAGGCTTCCCTTTCCTTCACCATTTCCCAGAGCTTGCTCAAATTCATGTCCATTGAGTCGGTGATGCCATCCAACCATCTCTGCCATCCCCTTCTACTCCTGCCTTCAATCTTTCCCAGCATCAGGGTCTTCTCTAATGAGCTATCTCTTCACATCAGGTGGCCAAAATGTTGGAGCTTCAGCTTCAGCGTTAGTCCTTCCAGTGAATGTTCAGGGTCAATTTCCTTTAGGATTGAGTGCTTTGATCTCCTTGCTGTCCAAGGGACTCTCAAGAGTCTTTTCCAACACCATGCTTCAAAACCATCAATTATTTGGTGCTCAGCCTTCTGTATGGTTCAACTCTCACATCCATAAAAGGCTTCTGGAAAAACCATAGATTTGACCATATGGAACTTTGTCAGCAAAGTTATGTCTCTGCTTTTTAAGATGCCATCTAGGTTTGTCATAATGTTTCTTCCAAGGAGCAAGTGTCTTTTAGTTTCATGGCTGCAGTCACCATTTGAGTAATTTTGGAGCTCAAGAAAACAAAGTACATCTAGATTGTAAGCTTCCTCAAAAGCAAAAAAAAAAAAAAAAAACCTATCATCTCCTGTGCTCACTACTATATCCAGCTTTATTAATAAACATTTGATTCAAGTCAGTGCATCAAAATGAGTTCACATGGGATTAGTCCATTATTGACCCTGTCTGGTTTACCATTTCCTCTTAGATCTCTCAGAAAGTTAGGCTACACAGCTTGGCTCTCTCTCCTTAACTCTGGTTCCATCTTTTAACTGCTGTAATCAGACTATCATGATTGTAATTCATATAAAACCTCTGTCAAACAGCCTCAATGATAACTAAAAATACTCATCAGACTTCTGTGGCCTCATTCCTAAATCCTTGCACAGAACTTAGAGGCAATTCATTACTGTTGTCAAATAAATGAATGAGTGAATCCTGCTCAGCCTTTCTGGAATGTCTGATACTGCTGTTCTTTCTTCTTTCTTCTTAAAATATTTCCCCTCTTTGGCTTTTTAGACATAACTCTTTCCTAGTTTTTCTACTTTCTTGTTATTGTCCTGTCCCAGCCTCCTTTCTGCCTCTTGCTGCCCTTCCGGTTCCTAAATGAGAGCGTTATCCAAAGTTCTAGTCAAGATTTCAACTGCTCCATGATTATTCCTTGCGTGATCTCATTCATCTCTTTGGCCTCATGCCTTATAATAGATACATAATAAATTGATACCATCTATTCTGACCTGCATTACAGATTTCCAGTCTGCCTATCAGGTAACTAAATTTTATTGCTCCATGGGAAACTTAAAGCGTTTTAGATGAACTATCATATCCTCCCTTTCAAACCAGCTCCTTTATCAGTGTACCTATCATACTTATCCCATATTCCTTCCATCTCATCTTGGATTCATCTTGAGTTCTAACTCACCCCTCAAACTTCGTGTTCATCAGTCTTCCAGTCCCATCATATTGACCTCCAAATTCTCTCTCAGATATGCCCTCTTCATCTCCATTCCATTCCATTGCTAATGGCTTGGTTTCCTGTTCGGACCACTGACACAGCTTTCAGGTAATGTTCCTGATCTATCCCTAATATCCCTAATAAACATCCTAGCTACTACCATCCAAACCTCTTCTATAGGCATTACTCTGCCTCAGTCTCTAGAATGGATTTAACCTTAGAAAAAAGATAGAGAATTGATTCCAGCTAATAGAGTTGCATGTCTGAACAAATTCCTCTTGCTTTCTGCCTCAATTTCATTAACAGGAATGTTACCTTGATAAATTATCTAGTATTTAAGTCTTCTAAGGGAATTATTTGCTCTTATGACCCCCTCCCATCATTAGAATACTAAAATTTCACCACTAAATATTACAGTGGTAAGTAGAACCTGGTTATATGTTGAGTCTGTCTGCCTGTTATTATTCTTTCAGTGTCACTGACTACATAGTACTGATCAGCCAGCTCCATTCCTTGTTACTTTGTACTAAATCCCCAAACACAGCTCTTGGTGTGGACTCTGGCCTTGTTGCTATTATTTAGTTGCTAAGTCACGTCCAACTCCTCTGTGATTCCATGGACTGAAGCCCACTCCTTCTGTCCATGGGATTTCCCAGACAAGAATACTGGAGTGGCTGCCCTTTCCTTCTCCAGGGGATCTTCCTGACCCAGGGATCAAACTCCGGTCTCCTGCATTGCAGGCAGATTCTTTACCAGCTGAGCTACAGAACCCATTATTGTTTGACACCCTACAATTAATCTCATTAATTTTTGTTTACCATTGATTAAAGCGATTGGTTATTTGGATTTTTAAGCAGCAAAGACCAAAAATGAAGAATAACGATCGCTCCTTATTCCTGGCACGTAATCTTACCTCAGACCTCCAACAAATAATCAGGGTTTTGAGGACAATACAAAAGATTTTGTGTCATCAGAGAAAATGCACAATATGTATCACAAACCAAAACACTTCTAAAATTGAGCAGATAATTAAAAAACTACATACTGGTAGTTCAATATTTGTGCTTCACTTGATAGTAACATATAGGAAACACAATTTTTAATATTAAATTAAACCTGACATATCTTGTAGAACACTGAGATTAATCCTTTTGTAAAGGAAAAATTCAAAATGATCATTCTGTGATATTTCTCCTTGGGTAAATCTGTGCCTTTAATATTGTATAAAGCCTTCTCCCCCAGCGCATCTCAGAGACAGTAAGCTGAAGTAAAGGCGGTTGGTTTCCTTATGTAAGTCTTTTGATCCAGGATCCCAGTTGCTAAATTTGAGAAGCCCTATTACATTAATGCCTCCCAGTAGAGGAGTTCAATATTCATCACAATGTCTTTAAACTTGCTGGGTTGTTTCTTTAAACCAATAGATGAGCCGGCAGTGACTAGTTTATAGCAGCAGCATTCCCGTCAAGGAGCAGGAAAAAGCTGCTCCAACTGTCCTCTTAACTATTAAGCCTCTTTGTCATATGGATTTCCTTTTAAGGACTGTTAGTAGGGCTGTCTGAAAAAATAAAGAGACCCTAAGAAATAAAGAAGTCCTAAACTACTGTCTGCTGCCGCGGCTGCGCCGCTTCAGTCGTGTCCGACTCTGTGCGACCCCATAGACGGCAGCCCACCAGGCTCCCCCATCCCTGGGATGCTCCAGGCAAGAACACTAGAGTGGGTTGCCGTGTCCTTCTCCAACGCATGAAAGTGAAAAGTGAAAGTGAAGTTGCTCAGTCATGTCCGACTCTTAGTGACCCCATGGATTACAGCCTACCAGGCTCCTCCGTCCATGGAAGTTTCCAGGCAAGAGTACTGGAGTGGGGTGCCATTGCGTCCTCCAAAATTACTGTCTATCTTCACATAAATCAGCTCAGACATGGATTCTCCATTCCACTGCAGCATCTATTTGGACACTTCTCAGCAGAGAGTCAAATGGAATCCTTTCCTGAGGTCCTGCTGTGTACAGGAACTGCTAAGCCAAGGATAACAGTATCCCAAAACTTCTACATCTGCCAACACAGCCCTAGGGAGGGCAGCTTCTTAAATGGGAAGGTCTTGGGACCAGAAAAAATCTATGCATGAAATGTAAAAATTTAAGAAGAAAATCAGTACAGCAGCAGTATTGTTCGGTAATCAAAAAGACCAATAGACCCATCTGTTACCATAGACAAGTGGTCCTTTACCAGGGTTTATTTTAACCCAGAAGATATTTGACAGCTCCTGCAAATGTTTTGTACTGTTATAAGTGAAGGGGCAGTGTTCCCGGCATCTAGTGGGTAGAGGGCCAGGGATGCAGCTGACCGTCCTATAATGCACTGGAGAGCTCCCACACAAAGAATCACCCAGCCCCAAATGTCTATATAGTAGTTCCCTTATCTGCAGGGGATAGGTCCTAAGACACCCAGTGGATGCCTGAAACCGTAAATAGTGCATACGTGCATTCTAAGTCACTTCAGTCATGTCCAACTCTTTGTGACCCTATGGACCTTAGCCCACCAGGCTTCTCTGTCCATGGGATTCTCCAGGTGAGATTACTGGAGTAGGTTGCCATGACCTCCTCCAGGAGACCTCCCCAATCCAGAAATCGACCTGTGTCTCCTGTCTCCTGCATTGGCAGGCAGGTTCTTTACCACTAAGCGCCACCTGGGAAGCCCATATATACTATGTTTCCTCCTGTATGTGAGAAATTTTAACTTACAAATTAAACACCAAGAGAATAGCTGAATTGCCTGCATCATCACCCTTGTACTTTGAAGGCATTATTAAGTAAAACTAGTTATTTGAAAACAAGCATTGCAATACCTAGATAGTCTAATAACAAAGATGGCTAAGTGACCAATGGGTGGAATATCCTACTCAAAGGGATGGTTCACTATAAGGTGGCACAGAGTGGTAGGCATGAGATTTCATCACACTACTCAGAACAGCAAATAACTTAAAACTTGCGAATTGCTCATTTCTAGAATTTTCCATTTTATAATGTTGGACCAGAGTCAATCCTGGATAACTGAAATCTCAAAAAGCAAAACCTCGAACAAGGAAGACTATTATAGTAACAAGGTTGAGAAAGCCTGCTCTAGTGGAAACAGTACAGGCAGATTAATTTCCAGAAATAGAAAACAAACACTGAATTGCCTCTGTCCACCCGCACACATATTTTCCCACAGCAAAACTCATCACTCACAAGCTTCTCATTGTGCCACTCTACTTTGAAGTTGTTCTGAATACTTAGAGAAACAGAAACTATCACACATGAAGCATTGCTTTTGAGTTTGTTTGAAACCCTTATCAGACTATGTGGCTTAGACACTGATTTCTACCAATCTCTTGATTTTTCTTTAGAATTCCTTTCAATTGTTCTGACATTTCTCAAGATAATCAGTAAATCTTTCAGGCTAAAATTAAACCATGCATATAAGTACTTTTTATTCATTGATCTCCATCTCCACTGCAGAAAGTTCTGTGTGGCATGAGTTTTGTAGGGACTAGATTTGTCTAGTTCTTATTCAACTTGTTTAATAAATCAAGTGCCTTTTTGTGTGCAAGACACAATGAAAGGAGTTCTGTGTGTGGCTGAGAAGAGGTAGGCAGTTGGGAGATTAAAATAACATCACTTATTAAGTAAAAGAAGGGAAGGTGGGTTTCTTTTGCTAAGTATTCCTCATGTCCTGCTGTATAGTATCATGCATTTGGAAGCTATTTATTGAGTATATTTATATGCCATACATTGAGTCAAAGATATGGAAATAAAAGAGTACACAGCTGATCCTTAATAAGACAGGGACCAGGGATGCTGACCCTCTATGCAGTCAAAAATCTGCATATAATTAATAGTTACTTCTCTGTCTATGTCAACAAAGGTCCATCTAGTCAAGGCTGTGGTTTTTCCAGTGGTCATGTATGGATGTGAGAGTTGGACTGTGAAGAAGGTTGAGCGCTGAAGAACTGATACTTTTGAACTGTGGTGTTGGAGAAGACTCTTGAGAGTCCCTTGGACTGCAAGGAGATCCAACCAGTCCATCCTAAAGGGGATCAGTTCTGGGTATTCATTGGAAGGACTGATACTGAAGCTAAAACTCCAATCATTTGGCCACCTCATACGAAGAACTGACTCATTTGAAAAGACCCTGATGCTGGGAAAGACTGAGGGCAGGAGGAGAAGGAGATGACAGAGGATGAGATGATTGGATGGCATCACTGACTCAATGGACATGGGTTTGGGTGGACTCCAGGAGTTGGTGATGGACAGGGAGGCCAGGCATGCTGTGGTACATGGGGTCACAACAAGTTGGACACGACTGAGTGACTGAACTGAACTAAACTGAACTCTGTATATTTGGTTCATCTGCACTCTCGGTTCTGCATCTGCCAACTTAATCACAAATTATGCTATGCAATAGTACTTACTATTGAAAAAAATTTAAATGTAAGTGGACCCAAACTGTTCAAACCCATGTTGTTCATTCTTCTGGAATTCATATCATAGTAGGGTGAATTAGACAAGAAAATCACCATTATTATAAAGTGTGATAAATACTGTAAAACTATATGTGATATCTTTTGATGAAACAGTAGTTCAGTCCTGACCTGAACATTATCTTCTAGAGATCATTCATAATCAAAGAAAAGGGTGAGAACAATACCCCAGTCATCAAGGCTATACTTTCCAATATTAATGCCCATATGGATCACTTGAGGAACTTGTTAATATCTGGGGTGGGGCATGAAAGTCTGTATTTGCAATAATCTCCCAGGTATTATCAATGCTGTTGTTTAAAGGGCCATTTCTGAATAGTGAGTAATTAATGTAATATTAGCAGCTCTTGCTCATCAATTACATATCCATTACACTGTCTTCTCTCCTCAGTCTCCTATGCTTCTGAACTCCTAGTTCCCATCTCTTTACACACACACACACACACACACACACACAACACACACACACACACACACACATGCATAAATACATACACATTGATGCACACACTTCTGCTTGTGTGATTTCTAAGTTTAGGGAGATGTCATAAGCACCTGTGTGTGGGTTATTGGTTGAATACTTTGCTGTGTCACTCAGGTGAAAGTCTGCATAAATCTTTTTACTTATTAAGTTGGTGCTTCCCTGGCGGCTTAGATGGTAAAGAATCTGACTCAGTTCAGGAGACCTGGGTTCAGTCCCTGGGTTGGGAAGATTCCATGGAGAGGGGCATGGCAACCCACTCCAGTAATCTTGCCTGGAAGAATTCCATTGACAAAGGAGCTTGGTGGGCTGCCGTCCATGGCGTCACAGAGTCAGACACGACTGGGTGACTAACACTTTAAATACTTCACAGCATTTATTAATAATCTTTAACACTTTCTTTTTTTAATCTTTAACACTTTCAATACTTCACAACATTTATTAATAATCTTTATAATAAAATATTTATTTTGGTAAGTTTTCTGAGATCACTTACGTGTGAAGTCAATCTACTCATCCTAATTAATAAGCCAAACACACGTCCCTGGCCACAAGAATGAGGCAGTAGCAGATCAGAACACAAGAAAGCCTCATTTCCTTTATCCTCGAGGACACCAAGCTGCTGTCCTTCAAATGTCTGTATTTCAGATTCATAGTGACCACTCTACCAGATGCAATGAGTCAGAGAGAAGAATGAGTCAAGGATGACTAAATCAAAAAAAATGGGAGGTGGTATTCCTGAAGGAACTGTGGTAAAGATTAGGGAGGAAATGGCATAGTTTGCTGGCCTTGGCTACTTTAGTGGAGCCTAGAGAAGAATTCCAAAGGGACCTTGGAACACATTCATCTGCTGGTGAATAATGTGGGAGAGAACCAGAAGGAAACCATACTTTTCCTGATATTCTACTCTGCTTCAACTCTCAGGGCCCAGTCTGTACCTAAGAGAGAGATGTGCTTTACATGAAAGGAAATGTAAGAAAATCTGTTTTCAACTGTAGACAGGCTGGTTCTTTTCCCATTCACTTCCCTAAAGATGCTCCATGAAGTCAAAAAAATTGAACTCCCAGAAGCCTTAAGTAACATGCACTTGGGGTTCTAAGGCCACTCAAGATGAGATCTCCTTTCCTTGTTGCACTCCAGCAACACTGGACTTTTCTTTACTAATCAAAATACTACGCTCATTCCACTTGAGGGCTTCCCTGGTGGCTCAGAGGTTAAAGTGTCTGCCTGCAATGCGGGAGACCTGAGTTCGATCCCTGGGTCAGGAAGATCCCCTGAAGAAGGAAATGGCAACCCACTTCAGTATTCTTGCCTGGAGAATCCCACAGAGGAGCCTGGTGGGCTACAGTCCACGGGGTTGCAAAGAGTCGGACACGACTGAGCGACTTCACACACTCACACATTCCACTGGAGCCCTTGTGAGCACACTTCCCTCTGCTCTGTCCCCAGTTTGTGTGACTGGCACCTTTTCATCCAAGTCTTCATTTAAATATCATCTTCTAAAGTGAATCTTCTAGTATCTAAAGGATCTAACTCAACTCACCCTCCCTTGCTGCCTGCCAGCCTCCATCATATGATCAAATTTTATTTTCTTCTTTGTTATTTATCACTAGCTTCAAGTTTCATTTTATTTAATTTCTTATTTGCTTTTTGTCTATCTCCCCCTCTACAACTAGAATTTAAATTCCATAAGAGTTAGAATCTAATCTGTCTTGTTCACTATTGTATCTCTAGCAAAGGGCACAGCATTGGCACATAAAAGATACTCAAATATTTGTTGTATGAAATAATATCTTTCCATCTCTATAAACCTCAGTATCTACTAATATGTAAATGGACTGATGATGCCATCTACATATAAGATTGCAAAATAAAATAAATGATAACCACTAGACATGGATCACAGAAAATATTTCACAAATACTAGTTTTTATTATCACTATTATTTCTGCATTATTAACTCTGAGCACTAAGGACCTGACACATAATATGTTCTCTGGATAAGCCAATGAACGAGAGAATTGCACCGAAAACACTAAACACTATGGCTGCCTTAAATTCTTAGAACCACTCAATGGATGAGTGGTTCATCATGAGACACTCATTGATGAGTGCTTTAGATATACATGTGTGTTTAAAATCCTCTCCCTTATTGATTCCCTGGTCTATGAGTTCCCTTTCCTGTACCAGATGCAGCAATGCCAAGAGCCACCATCTCAAGAAGGTTCTTCTCCTTAACCAACATGCCATTCCAAAGTCATGCCACATAGACTGTAGCTCGTCAGACTACTCTGTCTATGAGATTGCCTAGGCACAAATACTGGAGTGGGCTGCCATTTCCTTCTCCAGGGGATCTACTCCAGCCAGGGAAAGCAAAAATGTTGGGGAAAGAGATGTGGTTGCCACACAGTAAGCACTCTCTTCCCACTTCTTTTCAGGAACTGACTGTTTAAGATGTTGATTTTTTTTTAATGCCATCTCTTTCCTTTGTTTCTCCAATAAAACCTCCCTATAGAGGCAGACTCCAGAATTTGGGGCAGATATTTGAATATCTGTAAGCACTGGAGCAATCTGGTTACCTGGACAGAGAAAAGAAATGAACTGGGGAAAGGGAAACAGATTAGATAAAACCAAGATAAAGCCAAATCCTTATTACTAAAATCAACTATTCTGAATAAAGAATCTCTATTGTGTTTTTCCTCTAAGAAGAAAACAAATAAAAAACATGGTAAATAAATAGTCTATTTATTACATTCTCTTAGATTTGAGAGCCAGAAGACCTCTGAAACCTATTTAGCTTTGTTCTTACATGTCTAGCACTATTGGTTTTTCTTTATGAATAATGAAAATCTGAAACAACACATTACCCTTCATCATGTTTGTACCACAGAAAGAACATCTATTTGAAATATAAGCCTTTGATTCTGTGATGCCCCCATAAAACACCACTTGCCAACAGCTGGATCTTTTTATTATCAAAGAAGTGTTTGAGGCATGGGGATTATTTATTCCTCCTGTCTTCCTTCCAGTCTCCCTTTGTCTTCCTCAGCTTTTAGGTTTGCACATGTAAGGAAAAGTATACCTCCTCTTACTTTTCAAACTCATGACAAAGCTAAAATAATAGGCTGCTAAGTCATTTCAGTCGTGTCCGACTCTGTGTGACCCCACAGATGGCAGCCCACCAGGCTCCTCCATCCCTGGGATTCTCCAGGCAAGAACACTGGAGTGGGTTGCAAGGTCTGTCAATCTGGTGCACACAGACATACTGCTTTATAAAGTTAAACATGTGCTGGGCCCTGTGCTTAGTTGCTCAGTGGTGTCCAACACTTTGTGATCCCATGAACTGTAGCCCGCCAGGCTCCTCTGTCCGTGGAGTTCTACAGGCAAGAATACTGGAGTGGGTTGCCATGCACTCCTCCAGAGGATCTTCCCAACCCAGGGATTGAACCCAAGTCTCCTGCATTGCCAGTGGATTCTTTACCATCGGAGCCACCAGGGCCATTATTCGACCCAAGAAAATTCAGAATAGCACCAACTGAATGCTACATGGGCTTCCCTGGTGGCTCAGATGGCAGTGGGTCTGCCTGTAGTGTGGGAGACCCAGGTTTGATCCCTGGGTTGGGAAGATCCCCTGGGAAAGGAAATAGCAACCCACTCCAGTATTCTTGCCTGAAAAATCCCATGGATGGAGGAGCCTGGCAGGCTACCGGCAGGCTACAGGCATGGCAGGCCACCATGCAGTCGCAAAGAGTCAGACACAACTGAGTGACTTCACTTTTTTTCTTTCAATGCTACATGATATTTCATTCCATAAATCCAAGAACACACGTATGTATTACCTGCTATATAATCATTCCCAAACCACTTACCCCAGAGTGCTTATTTGTTACAAAGCATTGTTTTTGGCGGCTTCCCTGGTGGCTCAGATGGTCAAGAATCCAATTGCAATTCAGTAGACCTGGGTTTGATCCCTGAATTGGGAATATCCCCTGGAGGAGGGTATGGCAACCCACTCCAGTATTCTTGCCTGAAGAATCCCCATGGATAGAGGAGCCTGGTGGGCTATAGTCCATGGGGTTGCAAAGAGTTGGACACAACTGAGTGACTAAGTATGGCACACACATTGTTTTTTGCAATAGTGTTGGTTATATAGAGTGTTAATCAGGGATATACAGAATTGTCTTGCTTTCAAATGAAAAATCCACATATCTAAAATGGGAAATGGATGTTGCTCCTTGTGAAATGAAAAAAATACTCAATGACACTCAAAATGTATTAACTGAAAACTTAGCATTTCACAAGCACCTAGAATATGTGCTATACCAGGCTAGTATGTATATAGAAAGGAGATAATTGTTCTATGCCACTCAAGATCTTTCTTAGTCTCTCATGGTAAAAATAAGACAACAAAGGAAACTTGGCAACAATGACAGCACCAGTCTTATCCAGGGGCTGGTCCTGCTTTCTACCAGCTTCCTTCATCCCGTCTTCCATATGCCAACATTATACATTGATTTTATTAACTGAAAAGCAAATGTGATAACATCAAGAGAGAGGTTAAAAAATAAAGAAGATATGGAATTTTCCTACCCTAACAGAGCTCCTATAGAGAAAATTATCCACTTTTAGTCTATGCTCACATACATTCATATTTTAATCATTTGATTGGTATATACCAAGTGCACTGGATTATAGCATCAATGTTGTCAGTGGTATTACAGTCTTCAGACATTGTTTAAATGATTGCATCAAATTGTACATGGTAATACATACTTTAACAATTCTTCTATTAGTATTTATTTTTGAGTTCCCTCTCATATAAATTCTATAAAGGAAACTTCTTCCTTTTTTTAACAATAAATTTTCAGAAACTCAGTAGTCTTATTTTTGGAGTTATTTAACAATCTTTCCTCCTCCCCTCCTTTATCACTTCTCCCTGCATCCTTCCAGAGTTGTGTAACCTTAAGAGAAGTAAAGGACTCTCAGAGCTGGCTGTGGACGTCATGACAGTTCTGGGCCGGGGAAATTATGGTGGCAATGACCTCGTTTTCCACTTGCTTCTGATAATGCCCTTCTTGTAATCTATGCCTTTCTCTATCAGTACCTCCTAGGACACAGGCACTTCTTGCTTGTGATGCCTCACATCTCTGTTTCTTCATTTATCTTCCTTTTTGTCAGCCCTTACTTAAAGTATCTTGCCACTCAAGATCTCACTTCAAAGATCTCCTCATGCCCCAAAGTCTTGATATTATCTGTATTGGAAAGCACACTAGTTTAGAACACACACAGAAACAAACAGATGTTTCGCTTTTTTCCTTTTAATTTTTTGGCCTGAGCCATGTGCCATGCAGGATGCTAGTTCCTTGACCAGGGATTGAATCTGTACGCCCTGCATTGGGAGCATGAAGTCTTAACCACTAGACCGTTAGAGAAATTCCTCTTTTACTTCTTAAAGAAATTATTTTATTTGAAAAACCTTTTTATTGTGCCAGACTATTTGTATTGTCTTCTGGTAGGAACTGTTCAAGCTGGAATTAAATTATGGCCAAATACCTACTCCATGCTATTACCCACTTTTGGCAAATGAAAGTTGAAAGAATTTCCCATGGTAACCAGTCATTTCCTAGTGATCTAAGATTGATATAAAACAACAATTAAAAAAATGAAAAAAAAAGGAATAATATTAAATCCTGCTATTTACAGTATTACACTTGTTAGAGTTTAAGTTTACTTAGGGAGTTAATACTTGATTACAGAAGATTGCAAATAATTAAAAAACAACTCTCTAGTTAGAAGTTATTTATTTTACACAAGCCAAAGCAAATACTCTGTAAGTGAATAAGCCCAAGATTAGATAATGAAAAGCACAGATTCTGTGCAACATAAGGAAGGGATTGTTGTGAGCTGGTTCAAGTTATACATCACAACAAGAGGAAATATTAAGGCCATTTTGTTTTTGCATTGGACTTGGAAGAGTCAATTCAGATCAACTCAGCAAATACATTTTGAAAACCTGCAATGTGAAAGGAAACATACTAAACACCACGAGAGAGAAAAATAAATAAGACAAGTTCTAGCCCCAATAAGCTGAAATGAGTATTTTTAAAAGACTGGTCCTTACCTTTAAGAAACTTCGAAAAAACATTCTATAGAATACTGCCAAGAAGACTATGATTACACTTTCCACTATTCATTTGTCACTGTCAGTGTACTTGAATTGCAGCAGATTTGAATTAACTGAATTAGCTACTTGGCTATAAAAGTTTTTCTTCATTTATGAATAAAAATTATTGTTAAAACTTATTTATTTCTTAATTGAAAGATAATTGCTTTACAGAATTTTGTTGTTTTCTGTCAAACATCAACATGAATCAGACATAGGTATATTTTTATAATTAGTTTAGGCAGTAATCATCTTGCTTACAGGGCTTCCCAAGTGGTTTAGTGGTAAAGAATCTGTCTGCCAATATAGGAGTTGCAAGAGACTTGGGTTAGATCCTTGGATGGGAAAGATCCTCTGGAGTAGGAAATGGAAGCCCACTCCAGTATTCTTGCTGGGATAATCCCATGGATAGAGGAGCCATGCGGGCTACAGTCCATGGGGACGCAAAGAATCGGACATGACTCAGCAACTGAATACTCATGCACACAACTTACCTACGAGATGAAAGCAGGGTTTTCAAACTTCCATGATGAGCAGTGTTTGAATCAAAGTAGAGTGCCTTGTTTCTGAATTTTAAAATATGGTAAACAAGACTTTTTAAAAGTCTACCACAAGAGAAATATGTGAAAATATATTTCAGAAGTATTTTATTTAAAAATGCACAACTAAGCTAATAAGGGAAATAAGGAAAATTTTTAATGGTTAAAACCAAACCAGAGAGTAGATAAAATCCGTTAGACCAAGTCAACCTGTGTTGTCAGGAAGCTGGTGAGATATAGACACATATTGATAGAAAAACCCTCAATTTTGGGTTTTTACTGGTATGCAGGAAAATGTCCTGGGCCTGAGCAAGTAGTATTTACATAAATCTAAAATCCTCTGAGGCTATAGAATAATCTTATACTCTCAATGAAAATGAGGCTGCTGCTGCTGCTGCTAAGTCACTTTAGTCGTGTCCAACTCTGTGTGACCCCATAGATGGCAGCCCACCAGGCTCCCCATCCCTGGGATTCTCCAGGCAAGAACATTGGAGTGGGCTGCCAAGTGAAAGTGAGAGTGAAATCACTCAGTCATGTCGGACTCTTGTGACCCCATGGACTGTAGCTCACCAGGCTTCTCAGTCCATGGAATTTTCCAGGCAAGAATACTGAAGAGAGTTGCTATTTCCTTCTCCAGGAGATCTTCCCGACCCAGGGATTGAACTCCGGTCTCCTGCGTTGCAGGCAGATGCTTTACCATCTGAGCCACCAGGGAAGCTTGCAAAAGGAGTTAGCTAAGCAATTTGTCTGTCTAGGCCTTGGCTCTAGTTTGGGAGGGTTGGAGGAAGACAGGGACAACTTTTTTGTTGTCCTACTAAAAGATGGGCAAGGTCAGTATAAACTGAATGGTTAAAGGAAACCATTAACAGGACAACAGGACAACTTTTTTCCAAAAAGTTGTATCAAAATAGGAGAGGATATGCTATGGATGTCAATTGTATGAATAATATTTTATTTTATTTTATTTCTTAACTTGTACAATGGATATGAAGGTGATTATTCTATTATTTTCATATTAGTGTGTATGTCTTCAGTATCTCTGAATCAAAGAAAAGGAGCCTATACCAAATTAAACATAGCATTGTTTTCAGATTAAAACACATTTAAAGGTACATCTTCCCCAGTGGCTCAGTGGTAAACAGCCAGTCTGCAATCGAGGAGATGTGGGTTTAATCCTTGGGTTGGGAAGATCCCATGCAGGAGGGCATGGCAACCCATTCCAGTATTCTTGCCTGGAGAATCTCAGGGACAGAGAAACCTGAGGGCTACTCTCTAAAGGGTTGCAAAGAGTCAGACATTGACTGAAGTGACTGAGCACAAGGGTACAGCTAACTAATAACAATTAAAATTATACCTGTAGCCTCTTCAAAACTCTTAATCCTCTCAGCTTCCTATATGTTTTTAAGAAGAATATTTCAATTCAGGTAATCCTAGAAGCTTCATATTTTATTGAGAGATGTGACCGAGTCCACTTTCAAGAATAACTCATCTCCAGCAGGCCTCATCTAAGATTTACTAACACAGTCAACCCTCTGTATTTTCAGTTTCTGCATCTACCTGCATTTGATTGAATCCACTGGAACTCACTGGAGAGCTGACTGCACTTTGCCATTTTATGTAGGGGACTTGAGCATCTGAGGATTTTGGTATGGGAGAGGGCCCTGGAACCATTCTTCCATGAATACTGAGGGCTGACTGCACTGTGTGGGCTCCATAACAGGCTTTCTGCCCGGTACAGCCTTGAATACACAATCCATCATGGATCTAAGTTAGAAAGCCTACCTACATAGATGGGTTTTTCTGGGGTTCTTTGCTGGGACAGACTTTATTGGCAGATCCACATGTTTCCTTTAACCATTCAGTTTATACTGACCTTGCCCATCTCTTAATTCTTAGTGCACTTCTACATCATCATCACTTGTATACTCAGTTTTATTATGCATTTCATAGGTATATGCATTATCTCTTCAATGAGACTTGAATATATTTCTTTTGCAATCCCTGCATTGTCAAACAGATTTAAAGCTGGAGGGCATGGAATCTTCTTGACACCTTATACTACATTTGAGGTAACTAGTCCTATGAAGTGACTTGCCTGAATCACATGGTGTATCTCTCAGAATGTCAACAGAAAACAGATGGAAAAATCCAATTAGGATAATTCAAAGAGAGTTTACTTATAAAGGGATTATGTGGATGCAATGTAGAGAAACCATGGATTGTAATGTAGTGTCTCAAGGCTAGTAATACATGAAAAACCATTACCATTTCTAGGCTGCAAAGAATAAGGACAGGAGTTTTACCAGAAACTGGTAGAAGAGGGCTATAATGAATGCTGTTTTGAGAGGAACAGGGACCTTCAGTAAAGGGACTTACTTGTCCCAAAGCAAGCTCAGAGAGGGATGCAGAGCAGTAAATGCCCCAATATCACCTTCCTATAGCCACTTGAGGTACCTCCACTAGTTAAGCCCAACTGTAAGCTTGAGAACATATTTCATACTAGTGAGCCTTCTGGAGCAAAGGGCAAGGTGAAGGATGGTGGAGAGATCTGGAGGGAAAAAGAAACACCATTTGGGACATATAGCTTTGGTTTTAATAGAGTTCTCCTAACTCTAAGTCCACTATCAACTAGAACATGATTCTCTTCATATTACTCAAGATGCTTAAAGGCATTGAGTTATGCATTGAGTTACGCTTAAATGCATTGAACTGAATGATAACTTCCCAACAAGAAGGAAGCACTGGGCATGTAATGCTGAGTCACAGCCCAGTGAGGGTGAGTCTTCTACCATCTCCTACTGTCAGAACTGGAGTCAGAACCAAGAACTGTACTCAGAAACAGATGGGAAGCCCAGGGCCAAGTGAGTAGAATGTTCAAAACAACCAGATCCATTCAGCATCCTCTTCTGCTAAACACAGCCTAGCATATGGCAGGCTGGACACTGTGTGAAGTGTGGGACCATAGCCAAAGGCAGATCTGGTCTGGCTTAAAACAGACATGTCAGTTTTCAGAATTTGAGAGTTAATGTTAGGAAGTGTCTTTCCATGTGAGAAGGGACCAGGTAGGTTGAAAAAGTTCAAGAACCATTGGTCCTTTGCACTGATCTAAGACCCATGCTCCAGTCAGAGGTGGAACCAAACTCCAGAACGATCTCAGGTGGCCTCTGCCTGCAACATCTTGGAGCGGAGCTTGGGCTCCCAGCCAGAGACTGGGATGGGTCACAGCAGTGAGAGCACCAGATCCTAGTCACTAGATCAGTGGTCAGTGACAAGGGCCCCGGGCCTTTGGCTTTGAGAAAAGAATTCCCACAAAGATGGAAAGTGGTAAAACAAGTAAGGTGTTTATTAAGAGGAAAAAGAATACAGTGTATGTGGATAGACACATTGGTAGACTTAGGGAGAGAGTGAGTCACTGAGTCACACCCTTGTGATGGTTTGAATTTCTTTTATGGGGTATTTCTTCTGGGTTTCCTTTGGCCGATCTTGATTTGCCTGGTTCACAGTCCATATTTGGTATATCTCAGGATCCTCCTATGTGAGTACACACACCTCTTAGCCAAGATGGATTTTACTGAAAAGGTATCTGGGTAGAATATCCCTTGACTTAACTCCCCGTTTAGTCTGCAAGGAGCCGTTTCTATGGATGTGTGGTTAGGAGGTCCCTTGATTTTGGGAAAAGAAATGTGTGGTCAGGGCAGGATCCAGCCTTCTCCCTTAGTTGTCCTGCTATTCTCATCTTGGAGTTTTGATTCACAGGGAATGAATCTCCAGTTACTTTACCCTGGGTTGGGAGGCCAATCTGCCTCCTGCTTCAAGACAGGAGTATATGCACATCTCCTTGTAGATTTAAAGGCAACTCTCCTAGAAAAGAGAACACTCCTACACTTTGGGTGGGAATGTAAGTTGGTGCAGCCACTGTGAAAAGCAATATGCAGTTCCCTCAAAAACTCAAAATTGAGTAGCCACATGAACCAGCAATCCCACTCTTAGGCCTAGATCCAGACAAAACTATAATTCAAAAAGATACACACACTTCTGTGTTTGATGGCTCAATTGTAAAGGATCTGCCTGCAATGCAGGAGACACAAGAGTTGAGGGTTTGATCCCTGGGTTGGGAAGATCCCTTGGAGGTGGAAATGGCAACTCATCCCAGTATTCTTGCCTGAAAAAATTCCCATGGACAGAGGAGCCTGGTGGGCTACAATCTATAGGATCACAAAGAGCTGGATACAACTGAGCAACTGAGCACTATGTTCACAGCAGCCGTATTCGCAATAGCTGACACACGGAAACAGCCTAAATGTCCACTGACAGATGAATGGATAAAGAAGATGTGGTACATATATACCCTGGAATACTACTCATCCATAAAAGAGAATGAAATCATGTCATTTGCAGCAACATGGATGCAGCTAGAGATTATCATGCTAAGTAGAGTATGTCAGAATGAAGAAAACAAATACCATATGATATCACTTATCTGTGAAGTCTAAAATAAGACACAAATGACTCTATCTATGAAACAGAATCGGGGACCTAGAGAAGAGACTGGTGGTTGCCCAGGAGGAGAGAAGTTGGGAGAGGTTTGGATTGGGAGCTTGGGATTAGCAGATACAAACTGGTATATATGAAATGGATAAATAAAGAAGTCTTACTGTATGGCACTAGAGGAGGAAAGGGCAAACCACTCCGGTATCCTTCCCTGGAGAATTCCATGGACAGAGGAGCCTGGTGGGCTACTGTCCATGGGGGTGCAAAGAATCAGACACAACCGAGCAACTAACACACACTATGTAGCACAGATAACTGTATATCCTGTGATAAGCCATAATGGAAAAGAATATGAAAAAAATATATATTATATACATATGTATAATATATATATGTATGTATGTATATGTATAACTGAGTCACTTTACTGTCGAGCAGTAATTAATGTAACATTGCAATTCAACTATACGTCAATAAAAAATAAATTAAAAAATAAAGGCAACAATAATATTCATGGACATGACAAGAATAATGGTAGGATCATTTCAGGATGATATATTAATACTAGGTATCTACTACTCCTCTTTCTTTCTCTAATCTGTATTTAATAATAATGGTACCCATTTTTACTTTCTACACACATCTTATTGGGCTATTACGACAGTCAAGTGAAAGAACAAAATATCACTTTTAAGCTACAGGGCTTTCTACCTATAACAGTTGTTATTATTACCCATTTTGTGGGCTGTCTGGTGGTCTCCATTTCTACCCCTTAGGACGGCTATTATCCCAAAAATCAATTCCATTGCTGATATCTGCATTACAAAGTGAGTTTTCCCATAGCAATTGGGTAGATAAGGTGATGGAGCGTGCCTTTTCAGGATCCCAACTGAAATCCTGAGTCAGTTGGAAAAAGTGAGTCAGTTTCCTCCTTCCCACCCCAGGAACTAGTAGCTAGAAGCAGAATATAATAACTCTTGGGTTCAGGGTACTGTTTGATTAGACCATGAAAAAGTACTCCTTTGTTCTTGTTCTAGCTAGCAAGGCAAAAAGACAGCGAGTGACTGAAGAATCAACAGGAGAGCAGCAATCAGGCCTCTGAGAAATCCCTGGAGAAATCCCAAGAGAAGGAAAAATCCTGGAACAGAATAATATATTAATATTAACTACTCTCTGATTAGCAGTTAATTGTTACAAATGAGTTTACCAACCTTTCCCCTGATGATTAGGAGAGTGCTGTCATCACAAAGCTGTCAAGCTATGGCACAAATCTGTGCTATACAGACCTGTGATGACGGGACTTCTGTGAAGGAGCCACAGATATTTGGGTAAGGTGACCCTGCGTACCAGGAAATTTGCCCACAATGGAGCCTGATCTGGTGCACATCAGACTAGCTGAACAGACTGAGCAGGGTTTTGGAGAGTAAGATATATGGGATAGAGAAAAGAAAAGAACCTCAAGTATTGTTTCATCTCACTACTTACTAGCAGTTTGGAATTATCTATGGATTGGTTTTCAGAATTCAAATAGCACATTAAGGTTTACAAACTTGAGCTCTATCAAACAATTAGACAACAAATGTAATTGCCTCTTCATTATTAGGGGGAAATGTCTGGACTGACTTGGGATAGTCTTTTCAAATGGTAATAAAGGTATATGGCAGCGCAGTGTTCTAGGAGCCAATGCATAAACATGGCATCTATTTCAAGAGCATCAGCTTTACCTGATATTTAAAGAAGGAAGAGATTATTTTCATCACATACACATACAGACATATATTTTCAGGAGAAGAGGACAAAATTTGCTTCTGTTTTTAAGATAAAACATGAAGCTTCCAAAACTGTCTTCTCTGTGGCAAGCTACTCTAAACGACACACAGACCCACACCCCTCTGTTCAGGGGATGTGCCATATACAGCCATTAGAAGTATCTGGATGGAAAGCTCTAAGGAATTCTAGTGATGTAAAGCTCTACATGGAAGCAGAGAAGAAGAACCCCCAAAGTCTTTTATAAACTTGGAAACTGAAGACAAAAAATATATGAGTTTTATTTTTCGGCAAACAATATTTTCTGTGTGCCTGATGGTAGACTAGGCAATATCCTAAAGTCCTCCAGTTTATGACTAAACTAGATCAAGGGCTCCTAAAGTGGACGTAATATCTTATTGTTCCCTCTTTTCTTCCTGTCACATACCCTCCCCACATCTTTCACCCCAGCTGAAAACACGTTTACTCATAAACTATCTGAACCATTTGTTATTCCAACAGTGACACTAAGTCATTCATCACTCTGTTAGAATCTGACCCCCAAATATTTTGTCATTTCCTACGATACACAACAAAATGATGAACCATTACATCCTGAAAGGTTATACTGTTCATCATAAAAGTTGCCTTGTGTGTGGAAAGCAGAAGAGTCAGAGAGGGGCCAAGACTGAACTGCGGGCAGCAGAGAGTTCTGGGTTCCGCCACCTTGAGGCAGTGACTGAGGCCATGATTAATGGACAGTGGATGTTACTTTATGTCATTCTTAGTTGCCTCTTCTCCTGTGTTTGGAGAAGACTCTTGAGAGTCTCTTGGACAGCACACAGATCAAACCAGTCAATCCAAAAAGATAGGACACTGAAAGATGAAACCCCCAGGTCAGTAGGTACCAAATATGCTACTGGAGATGAGTAGAGAAATAACTTCAGAAAGAATGAAGAGACAGAGCCAAAGCAAAAACAAGACCCATTTGTGGATGTGACTAGTGATAGAAGCAAGGTCCGATGTTGTAAACAGCAATATTGCATAGGAACCTGGACTGTTAGGTCTATGAATCAAAGCAAATTGGAGGTGGTCAAAAAGGAGATGGCAAGAGTGAACATTGACATTTTAGGAATCAGCAAACTAAAATGGACTGGTATGGGTGCATTTAACTCAGATGACCATTATGTCTACTACTGTGGGCAAGAATCCCTTAGAAGAAATGGAGTAGCCATCATAGTCAAGAAAAGAGTCTGAAATGCAGTACTTCGGTGAAATCTCAAAAATGACAGAATCATCTCTGTTCATTTCCAAAGGAAAACACTCAATATCAAGATAATCCAAGTCTATGCCCCAACCAGTATGCTGAAGAAGCTGAAGTTGAATGGTTCTATGAAGACCTACAAGACTTTTTAGAACTAACACCTAAAAAAGATGTCCTTTTCATTATAAGGGACTGGAATGCAATAGTAGGAAGTCAAGAAACACCTGGAGTAACAGGCAAATTTGGCCTTGGAGTACAGAATGAAGCAGGGCCAAGGCTAACAGAGTTTTGCCAAAGAATGCACTAGTCATAGAAAACACCCTCTTCCAACAACACAAGAGAAGACTTCACACATGAGATCACCAGATGGTCAACTTTGAAATCAGATTGATTATATTCTTTGCGGCCAAATATGGGGAAGATCTATATAGTCAGTAAGAACAAGATTGGGAGCTGACTATGGGTCAGATCATGAACTCCTTATTGCCAAATTCAGACTTAAATTGAAGAAAGTAGGAAAAAACCACTAGACCATTCAGATATGACCTAAATCAAATCCCTTATGATTATACAGTAGAAGTGAGAAATAGATTTAAGGGACTAAATCTGATAGACAGAGTGCCTGATGAACTATGGATGGAGGTTCATGACATTGTACAGGAGACAGGGATCAAGACAGGGATCCCCTGATGGATGATCAAGACAGGGATCACCCATTCCCAAGGAAAAGAAATGCAAAAAGCAAAATGGTTGTCTGGGGAGGCCTTACAAATAGCTGAGAAAAGAATAGACGTGAAAAGCAAAAGAGAAATGTAAAGATATACCCATTTTAATACAGAGTTCCAAAGAATAGCAAGAAGAGATAAGAAAGCCTTCCTCAGTGATCAGTGAAAAGAAATAGAGGAAAACAATAGAAAGAGAAGACAAATTAGAGATACCAAGGGAATATTGCATGCAAAGATGGACTCAATAAAGGACAGAATGGTATGGACCAAACAGAAGCAGATGATATTACGAAGAGATGGCAAGAATACACAGAAGAACTGCACAGAAAATATCTTCACAACCCAGATAATCATGATGGTGTGATCAATCACCTAGAGCTAGACACCCTGCAATGTAAAGTCAAGGGGGTCTTAAGAAGCATCACTATGAACAAAGCTAGTGGAGGTGATGGAATTCCAGTTGAGCTATTTCAAATCCTAAAAGGTGATGCTGTGAAAGTGCTGCACTCAATATGCCAGCAAATTTGGAAAACTCAGCAGTGGCCTGGACTGGACTGGAAAAGGTCAGTGTTCATTCCAATCCCAAAGAAAGGCAATGCCAAAGAATGCTCAAACCACTGCACAGTTGCACTCATCTCACATGCTAGTAAAGTATGCTCAAAATTCTCCAAGCCAGGCTTCAGCAATACATGAACTGTGAACTTCCAGATGTTCAAGCTGGTTTTAGAAAAGGCAGAGGAATGAGAGATCAAATTGCCAACATCTGCTGGATCACTGGAAAAAGTAAGAGTTCCAGAAAAACATCTATTTCTGCTTTATGGACTATACCAAAGCCTTTGACTACGTGGATCACAAGAAACTGTGGAAAATTCTGAAAGAGATGGGAATAACAGATCGCTTGATCTGCCTCTTCAGAAATCTGTATGCAGGTCAGGAAGCAATAGTTAGAACTGGACATGGAACAACAGACTGGTTCCAAATAGGAAAAGGAGTACGTCAAGGTTGTATATTGTCACCCTGCTTATTTAACTTATAGGCAGAGTACATCATGAGAAACATTGGGCTAGATGAAGCACAAGCTGGAATCAAGACTGCCAGGAAAAATATCAGTAACCTCCGATATGCAGATGACACCACCATAATGGCACAAAGTGAAGAAGAACTAAAGAGCCCCTTGATGAAAGTGAAAGAGGAGAGTGAAAAAGTTGGCTTAAAGCTCAACATTAAGAAAACTAAGATCATGGCCTCTGGTCCCATGACTTCATGGCAAATAGATGGGGAAACAGTGGAAATAGTGACAGACTATTTTTCTGGGCTTCAAAATCACTGCAGATGGTGACTGCAGCCATGAAATTAAAAGATGCTTATTCCTTGGAAGGAAAGTTTTGACCAACCTAGACAGCATATTAAAAAACAGAGACATTACTTTGCCAACAAAGGCCTGTCTTATCAAGGCTATGGTTTTTCCAGTAGTCATGTATGGATATGAGAGTTGGACTATAAGGAAAGCTGAGCACAGAAGAATTGATGATTTTGAACTGTGGTGTTGGAGAAGACTCTTGAGAGTTCCTTGGACACCAAGGAGATCCAACCAGTCCATCCTAAAGAGATCAACTCTGAGTGTTCACTGGAAGGATTGATGTTGAAGCTGAAACTCCAATACTTTGGCCACCTGATGTGAAGAACTGACTCATTTGAAAAGACTCTGATGCTGGGAAAGATTGAAGGCAGGAGGAGAAGGGGATGAGAGAGGATGAGATGGTTGGATGGCATCACTGACTCAATGGACAGGGGTTTGAATAAACTCCAGGAGTTGGTGATGGACAGGGATGCCTAGCGTGCTATGGTCCATTGGGTCACAAAGATTCAGACACGACTGAGTGACTGAACTGAACTGAAATGTTTCTCATTCTCAGAAGCATCCAACTTTCAGATGCCACATGAAACAAGATTATGATAATTACTTTTTTTTTTTTAAGCAAAAGGAAAGGGTAACAAGATGCAAAGGAATAAGTGTGCCTACCTACCAAACTCCTTCTCCTGCTAGTTGCAAGTGGGTTATATCTCTTAGACTGGATTTCTGCCAAAACTGCCAGGCTTAGCAATCCAGTTCCTCCTGCTCTTCTGTGGTAAGTGACCCTACCAATGCTCAGTAAAGAATTTTTCTTTGCACAGCAGGATAATCATAGACAATAGGCCAGGCTATGGAACATTATTTCTGCATTTTAGTCTTTCCTCACCCCTTAATTTTGTCACATCACCTCTGTATTATCTGCAAGCTATTAGTTGTTTTCACTGTACTCTTTCAAGCAGCTTCTCTCTGCAATCATGTGGTCAGTTAACTCCATTATGTAAAACTACAGATAATCAAATGCAACCATTCATTAAGCTCATAAATTAGGACACCTCTCCCTGCTCCATTCTATGTTTTTTCGGTTGAATCCTCCTCTCCAAATAGAAACCTGATCCCCTTCTGCTCTCCCAAGGTGAACAGAAGACCCTGTCAGTAACAATATCTGATCTCTGGAGTCCTAAGGAAGCTATTTTTAGGTAATATTAAAGATGGGGGAAATATGCTTAATATTAATCCCAAACTGTATTTATAAATTCTTCCCTGCTTATATTTCTATTGTGCATCTTTCATAAAATTTTATCAGATTCACATTTCTCAACACTTGATACCTCTTTAATTGGCTTCTGGACCATATCTCTCTAATTGAAATACAAAGAATATGAGGGTAGGGAGGGTCCATGAATTATATTTCTTTTAATAGTATACAGAGTATTATAGTGTTGGATGTTTAACAGATATTAAAAAAATACTAGTTGGCAGAAACAAGATGAATACAAAGCTTAAATATATGCACATTCTAATTTCAGCTGACTTTAAGAAAATTCAGACTCAAGTGCATTCAGGTGTCATGATCAGTGAGATCTCATATCCTATTTACCCATTAAAAAAACAAGTTGGATGTAATCACGTTCTTTTCTTCACATATTTACCATAAGTCTCAGTATCACTCATAAAATGATAAACAACGTCAGTTCAGTTCAGTTCAGTCGCTCAGTCATCTCTGACTCTTGGTGACCCCATGAATTGCAGCATGCCAGGCCTCCCTGTCTATCACCAACTCCTGGAGTTCACTCAAACTCACATCCCTCGAGTCCATGATGCCATCCAGCCATCGCATCCTCTGTCGTCCCCTTCTCCTCCTGCCCCCAATCCCTCCCAGCATCAGGGTCTTTTCCAATGAGTCAGTTCTTCACATGAGGTGGCCAAATTACTGGAGTTTCAGCTTTAGCATCATTCCTTCCAAAGAAATCCCAGGGCTGATCTCCTTCAGAATGGACTGGCTGGATCTCCTTGCAGTCCAAGGGACTCTCAAGAGTCTTCCCCAACACCACAGTTCAAAAGCATCAATTCTTTGGTGCTCAGTTTTCTTCACAGTCCAACTCTCACATCCATACATGACCAAAGGAAAAACCATAGCCTTGACTAGACGGACCTTAGTCAGCAAAGTAATGTCTCTGCTTTTCAATATGCTATCTAGGTTGGTCATAACTTTCCTTCCAAGGAGTAAAAGTCTTTTAATTTCATGGCTGCAGTCACCACCTGCAATGATTTTGGAAGTAGGTTCTTCCAAATATACATATTTTCTAATGCATATAAAAAGCTATCAACTTTGCTTTTAAGAGTTACTTATATATGTATTTAAAATGCTTACTGTAATTGTATCCATATTCTGTGTCTTTATAGACAATAGAAAGTATATATTACTATAAAGGCTTTTAGAATTCTACACTCTTGATAATTATTCATAATGTATATTCAGTGTGATCCACAGCCAAATTAATCAGCTTATTCTTTCTTATAAAGAATTATTCCTCACTATTCTTTCACATGCACACTTCCCATTTTATCAGTTCCAGAAGTCACCTTAAGTTATAACTTAAATGTCCTTGGAGGACATTGTGTGTATGAGTGTGGACTTGGCAGCAACATGAACCATGGTTGAACCTTCACTCTGCCTTTTACTAAATTCTGCAGTCTTGGGAAATTTATCACCCATTGTCTTTGGTGATCTGGGTAGAAAGAGTTTCACCCTTTCTCTTCCCTTTCACAGCCAAAATTGATTTGGCTAATATTGGAGTTTCATACTTCCATATGAATTGCAGAATATATTAGTTGGATCTATTGGAAAAACTTATTGAGATTTTGATTGGGATGGCATTAATTGATCAGACAATTAGGGGAGAATTGTAATTTTTATTATTTTGAACTCTTCCCACCTTCCAATATCATTCTTCTCTTTATTTACTCAATGAGGTGTTATAATTTGTTCATGAAGTGTCTATGTCCCTTTTGTTAGACCCATTTTCAGGCATCTCATAGTATGGTTTGCCACCAAAGTAGCAGTTTTCTTTCTTTCATTTCAATATGTCTTTTTATCAATTATTTTTTAATTTAATCAATTCTTAATCAATTTGTTCTTCACACTAGCTAGTCTTCCAACATAGTCCTAGTTGGCAATAAGGATAGTTGGCATCTTTGCCTTGTTTCTAAATTTAAAGAGAAATAGTCACTTTTATTGTTCAATAGAATGCTAAATTTATATATTTTGTAGATGCACTATATCAGAGTAAGGAATCTCTTTTCTATTCTTAGTTTGCTAAAAATATGTTTTCAAAAAATTATGAATTAGTGTTGAATTTTATCAAATGCCTTCTCTACATTTCTGAGATGGTCATTTTTTTTTCCTTTTAATCTGTTGATGTGGTAAATAACATTTCAGTTAATCAGTTCAGTTGCTGTCATGTCCGACTCTTTGCGACCCCATGAATCACAGCATGCCAGGCCCCCTAACATTTAGATTTTCTAATTTCAAAATATCCTTGCATTCTTGGCATAAGTCCTATTTGACTTTGACTTAGGTTCTGCTCCAGAACAATTTATATGAAATAGGAGTTACATGTTCTTTGATGGCTTGGAAGATTATGCTTGGAATATATTCTGGTCCAAATTCATGGGTCAAAAGAGTCAGACACAGCTGAGCGACTGAACTGAACTGAACTGAAGTGAAATGTTACATGTGTCAGTTAGGATAGATTTTTTTAAGGTTTTTTTATGCTTAATCATATAGGCTTTTGGTTTTCTATTTCTGATTAAATTATGTTTAGTAAATTCTACTTTCTAAAACATTAACTTTTTCAAGTGTATTGGCATAAAGTGGATGTCTATTAAAATTCTACTGCACCAATAGTTATGAATTCATTTCTACCATTATTTATTTTTATATTCTATATTCTCTTTGATAAATTTTTCTAGAGGTTAATCTATTTCATTAGAAGAAATAGATTTTTATTACTATATTGTTGTCTTTATATTTTCTGATTTTATTTAATCTATTTGTCTCATTACTTTTTCCTCCTTTATTTCAGCTTAATTTCTTTTTATTTTGTTCACTTCTTAAATCAACTGATTAGTTTATTTACACTTTTCTCTTCTCTAATGTATGCATAAAAGGCTCTGAATTTCACCAAAAGAATCAATTTAACTTCATTTTGCAAGTTTTAATATCTACTTAACTTTTACTGGCCATTACTTTTTCTTCAACCTAAAAAGTATTTTAATTTAATTCCTAATACTTCTTTAAATTATTTTTCTTTTTAATTTATTTCTACTTTTTGCATTGTAAATAACCTGGTGTATACAAATTTAATATTTAATCTTAGTATTTGTTGCGATCTACCTATGTGCTTAATATGGAGCTAACATTCAAACATATCCTAAATGTGCTTAAAAATGAGTACGCTTTAATTTGGAGAGAACACAATTGTATGTACCTATTATATCAAGCTTGTTTATTTTCTTGTCAAATCACACGTAATTTTACCATTTTTTTAAACTGCATGATCTAGTACACAATATGAAAATTATGCTAAAAATATTTCTCAGCTAAAACTGTAGTTTTTTTATCAAAGTGCAATAATCTTTAATATATATATATACACACACACTATCATTTATTCATTCAGCTGTGCTGGGTCTTTGTTTTGGCATGAGAACTCAGCTGTGGCATGTGGGATCTATTTCCCTGACCAGGGATCTAACCCTAGCCCCCTGCTTTGGGCATCTTAGCCTCTGGACCACCAGGGCAGTCCCAATTTTCTTGTCAAATTATGTATAATTTTACCATTTTATTAATTACCATTTTATCGTGGTCTAGCACACAATATGAGAATTATTCTAAAAGTGAAAGTGTTAGTCACTCAGTCATATCTGACTCTGCAATGCCATGGACTGTAGCCTGCCAGGCTCCGCAGTCCATGGAATTCCCCAGGTAAGAATATTAGGGTGGGCAGCCATTCCCTTCTCCAGGGGATCTTTCCAACCCAGGGATCGAACCCAGGTATCCTCCACTGCAGGTGGATTCTTTACAGCCTGAGCCACCAGGGAAGCCCATGCTAAAAATTCCCCTCAACTCATATTGTGAATTTTGTTATGAAAGTGCAATAAACTTTTACTTTGTATATTTTGAGGCCACTTTGTGAGGTATATGCAGTTTTAGGGCTAGTCAAGCTTCTTGGTAAACTGTTCTTTTAATCATTGTATAGTAACTGTCTTCCTTTCATAAGAATGCTTTCTGCCTTACAGTCTAATTTGTATGATATTATCATAGCTAAATCAACTCCTTTTATTCATATTTACCTCATATACATTTTCCACCCTTTTGCTTTGAACTTTTCTGTGTCCTTTTGTCTCAGTGTCTGGCATTTCCTTATGTCTCAGCTGTCCTCATTTCTCTCATGAAGATCATAAAAGTAGAATTTTTTGAAATTGTCTCTCATCTTTTTAAAAATTAGACCTTGTTTTTTAGAGCAGTTTTAAGTTCACAGCACAATTGAGTGGAAGGTACAGTGATTTCCCACACATCCCTACCATTACATACATACAGAGCTTCCCTCATTGCCAACCTCCCCCTGCCAGAGTGATATGGACATTTTACAGCATATTCTTGTTTATGCATAATTATCAAAAGAAACAATTCCACTGCCTAAACATTCTCTGTGTTCTACTTACTGACTCGACCTCTTTCTAACTCCTGGAAGCCACTGATCTCCACAGTTTTGCCTTTTCCAGAAAGTCACATAGTTGGAATCACACAGCATGTAGCATTTTCAGTTGACTTCTATCAGTAATACATATCTCAGTTTCCTTCATGCCTCTTTATAGCTTGATAGCTCATTTCTTTATGGTACTGAATAATATTTGACTGTCTGGATATATCACAGTTTATTTATCTGTTCACCTAAAGGTAACATTTTAGTTGTCTCCAAGCTTGGGCAATTATAAGCAAAGCTGCTATAAACATCCAAGTACAGGTTTTTGTATGGACTTGAGTTTAAATTCCTTTGAGTAAATACTGAAGAGCACAGTTTCTGGATGGTATGGTTTAAGAGTATATTTAGTTTTATAAGAAACTGCCAAGCTGTTTTCCAAAGTGGATGTACCATCTTGCATTTCTACTGCCAATGAATGAGAGTCCTTGTTGCTCCACAATCTCACCATAGTTCAGGATTTTGGCCATCCTGATAGATATCTTGGTGTTTTAATTGCATTTCACTAATGACATATCATGTGGAGCATCTTTTCAAATGCTTACTTGTTTTGTGTACATCTTCTTTAGTGAGGTGTCTGTTAACGTCTTTGATGTACTTTAAAAAATTTATTTAGTTTTTAATTGAAGAATAATTGCTTTACAGAATTTTCTTGTTTTCGTCAAACCTCAACATGAATCAGCCATTAGTTCAGTTCAGTTCAGTTGCTCAGTCATGTCTGACTCCTTGTGACCCCATGAATCACAGCACACCAGGCCTCTCTGTTCATCACCAACTCCTCAAGTTCACCCAAACCCATGTCCACCGAGTCAGTGATGCCATCCAGCCATCTCATCCTCTGTCATCCCCTTCTCCACCTGCCCCCAATCTCTCCCAGCATCAGGGTCTTTTCCAATGAGTCAACTCTTCGCATGAGGTGGCCAAGTATTGGAGTTTTAGCTTCAGCATCAGTCCCTCCAATGAACACCCAGGACTGATTTCCTTTAGGATGGGCTTGTTGGATCTTCTTGCAGTCCAAGGAACTCTCAAGTGTCTCCACCAACACCACAGTTCAAAAGCATCAATTCTTCGGTGCTCAGTTTTCTTTATAGTCCAACTCTCACATCCATACATGACCACTGGAAAAACCATAGCCTTGACTAGATGGACCTTTATTGGCATAGTAATATCTCTGCTTTTGAATATGCTATCTAGGTTGGTCATAACATTCCTTCCAAGGAGTAAGCGTCTTTTAATTTCATGGCTGAAATCATCATCTGCAGTGATTTTGGAGCCCCTAAAAATAAAGTCTGACACTGTTTCCACTGTTTCCCCATCTATTTCCCATGAAGTGATGGGGCTAGATGCCATGATCTTAGTTTTCTGAATGTTGAGTTTAAGCATACATATATCCCCTCCCTTTGAGCTTCCCTCCCATCTCCTTCCCCATCCCACCCCTCTAGGTTGGTACAAAGCCCCTGTTTGAGTTTCCTGAGACATACAGCAAGTTCCTGTTGGCTATCTATTTTACATATGGTAATATATGTTTCCATGTTACTCTCTCCATACATCTCAGCCTCTCCTCTCCTCGCCCCATGTCCATAAGTCCACTGTCTATGTCTGTTTCTCCACTGCTGCCCTGCAAACAAATTTTTCAGTACCTTCTTTCTAGCTTCCGTATATATGTGTTAGTATATGATATTTCTCTTTCTAATTCACCTCACTTAGTATAATATGCTTTAGGTTCATCCACCTGATTAGAACTAACTCAAATGTGTTCCCTTTTATGGCTAAGTAATATTCCATTGTGTATATGTACCACAATTTCTTTATCCATTCATCTGTCAATGGACATCTAGGTTGCTTCTATTTTCTAGTTATTGTAAATAGTCCTGCAACGAACAATGGGATACATGTGTCTTTTTGATTTTGATTTCCTCAGGGTATATGCCTAGGAGTCGGACTGCTGGGTCATATGGTGGTTTTATTCCTAATTTTTAAAGGAATCTCCATACTGTCTTCCATGGTGGCTGTATCAATTTACATTCCCACCAACAGTGCAAGAGGGTTCCCTTTTCTCCACACCCTCTCCAGCATTTACTGTTTGTAGACTTTTTTGATGACGTCCATTCTGACTAGTGTGAAGTGATATTGCATTGTAGTTTTGATTTGCATTTATCTAATAATGAGCAATGTTGAGCATTTTTTCATGTGTTTGTTAGCCATCTGTATGGCTTCTTTGGAGAAATGTCTATTTAAGTCTTTTTCCCACTTTTTGATTGGGTTGGTTGTTTTGCTGGTATTGAGTTGTATGGCCTGTTGTATATTTGGAAATTAATCCTTTGCCAGTTGTTTCATTTGCTATTATTTTCTCCCATTCTGAGGACTGCCTTTTCACCTTGCTTATAATTTCCTTTGCTGTGCAAAAGCTTTTAAATTTAGTCAGGTCCCACTTGTTTACTTTTGTTTTTATTTCCATTACTCTAGGAGGTAGGTCATAGAGGATCTTGCTTTGATTTATGTTATCAAGTGTTCTGCTTGTTTTTCTCTAAGAGTTTTATAGTTTCTGGTCTTACATTTAGGTCTTTAATCCATTTTGAGTTTATCTTTGTGTATGTTGTTAGGAAGTGTTCTAATTTCATTATTTTACACGTAGCTGTCCAGTTTTCCCAGCACCACTTATTGAAGAGGCTGTCTTTGCCCCATTGTATATTCTTGCCTCCTTTGTCAAAAATAAGGTACCCATAGGTGCATGGGTTTATTTCTGGGCTTTCTATCTTGTTGCATTGGTCTATATTTCTGGTTTTTTGTGTGTGTGCGTCGGTTCCACACTGTCTTAATGACTGTAGCTTTGTAGTATAATCTAAAGTCAGGAAAGTTGATTCCTTCAGCTCCATTCTTCTTTCTCAAGACTTCTTCTGCTATTTGGGGTCTTTTGTGTTTCTATATGAATTGTGAAATTTTTGTTCTAGTTTTGTGAAAAATGTCGTTGGTAATTTGATCACATTGAATCTATAGATTTCATTTTGTAGTATAGTCATTTTCACATCTGCTTATGTCATCTTTGATTTCTTTCATCAGTATTTTATAATTTTGTGTACAGTTCTTTTGTCTCCATAGGTAAGTTTATTCCTAGATATTTTAATCTTTTTGTTGCAGTGGTGAATGGGATTGATTACTTAATTTCTCTTTCTTGTTTTTCATTGTTAGTGTATAGGAATGCAGTGATTTCTGTGTATTGAATCTGTATCCTGCAACTTTGCTAAATTCACTAATTAGCTCTAGTAATTTTCTGATAGTATCTTTAGAGTTTTCTATGTATAGTATCATGTCATCTGCAAATAGTGAGAGCTTTACTTCTTCCTTTCTGATCTGAATTTTATTTCTTTTTATTCTCTGATTGCTGTAGCTAGAACTTCCAATGATGCACTTTTTTTTAAATTAATTTATTTATTTATTTTAAATTACAATACTGTATTTGTTTTGCCATACATTGACACGAATCAGCCATAGGTGAACACAATCTCCCAGTGCCGAAGCCCCCTCCCACCTCCCACCCCACATCCTCTACTTGAATCATCCTGTGCATCAGCCCCATGCATCCTGCATCCTACATTGAACATAGATTGGCGCTTCGTTTCTTACACGAAAATATACGTTTCATTGCCATTCTCCCAAACCATCCCACCCTTTCCCTCTCCCTCAGAGTCCAAAAGTCCACTCTATACCTCTGTGTCTCTTGGTTGTCTCACATACAGGGTCATCATTACTGTCTTCTAAATTCCATATATATGTGTCAGTATACTGTATTGGTGTTTTTCTTTCTGGCTTACTTCACTCTGTATAATTGCACTTTTTAATAGACTTGTTTATTTAAAAAAAAAAAGAAAGTGAAAGTGTAGTTGCTCAGTAATGTCTGACTCTTTGGGACCCCATGGACTGTAGCCCACCAGGCTCCTCTGTGCATGGAATATTCTAGGCAAGAATACTTGAGTGGGCTGCCATTTCCTTCTCCAGTGGATCTTCCTGACCCAGGGATCGAACCTGGGTCTCTCACATTACAGGTAGATTCTTTTACTGTCTAAACCACAGTGTTGTTTCTTAATTGTCTTTTATTTCTATTTGTTATTAGTAAATTTGGATTTGCTCTCGCCATCTTATTTGCACATTCAATTTGCTAAACTTTTTCTTTCTGTCTTATTTTTTTTTGACTTCTTTGTGTTATCAAGTTTGCTTCAATCTCTTTTTCTTCTAGTGGTTTAGAAGTTATGCATTCTATTAATATTTATACTTTATTCCTTACCCTTAAGAGTTAAACAAACACTTACTCTACAGTCTAGCATCAATGTTTCTATCCTTCTCTTGAAAAACATAATAATATTAGAAAACTGAATATTCTTCCCACTTTATAAATCATTATTGTCAAAATCTTATTTCCACTTCGATTTCAATCTTCTGTCAAAATTAATAATCACTGTTAATAGTTTTGCATTTAATGCTTATTTAGATTTACTTCTGACATCTTTGTCCTTTAAATTTCATCCCTTTCCTTTTTAAAATAGTTCACTTAAATGAGGGTATTTGAGTCATCAGGCATGAGTGGGAAAGAGCAAGTGAGCCAGGGGACAGTGAGCTGGACAGCTCAGAACTGCAGCACTTTCATGTGGGGGCCTCCACAGCTCTACGTGCAAATAGAGGGCAGGACTCCAGAGCCAGATGTCTCAGTGTTCTGGGGCCTCTCACAGTCAGAAGTCCCTGAACTGGTTTTTTCCTTAACATTGGGCTACCTAGAGCCTTTAAGTGAGATGTGTTTTGTGAGTGTTTTTGCTTTTCTAAAAATGTCTTTAATTTTGCTCTCATTTACATAATTTATCTGAATAGACAATTCTAGTATGACTATTTTGCTATCAGTATTTTGAAGATATTACTTCACTCTTTTCTGATCACTAATGATTTTACTGAGAATTCTGTTAGTTGATTTTATTTTTTATAACATATTAATCTTTCCTCTATTGTTGCTATTAAGACATTTGTTGTTTTGCAATTACAGCACAATATGCTTACATGTAGATTTATTTTTTGTTTTCCTATTCAGGACCTATGATTTAAAAAAAAATGAGGATTCATGTTGCTAATCAAATTGAAAAATTCTTAGTCCTGATTTCTTTGCATATTGCCCAGTCTCTAGTCTCTTTACTTCTTTCAGAAATTCTTTTAGCTTTCAGTTCAGTTCAGTCACTCAGTCGTGTCCAACTCTCTGTGACTTATGAATCGCAGCACGCCAGGCCTCCCTGTCCATCACCAATTCCTGGAGTTCACTCAGACTCATGTCCATCGAGTCAGTGATGCCATCCAGCCATCTCATCCTCTGTTGTCCCCTTCTCCTCCTGCCCCCAATCCTTCCAAGCATCAGAGTCTTTTCCAATGAGTCAACTCTTCGCATGAGGTGGCCAAAGTACTGGAGTTTCAGCTTTAGCATCATTCCTTCCAAAGAAATCCCAGGGCTGATCTCCTTCAGAATGGACTGGTTGGATCTCCTTGCAGTCCAAGGGACTCTCAAGAGTCTTTTCCAACACCACAGTTCAAAAGCATCAATTCTTTGGTACTCAGCTTTCTTCACAGTCCAACTCTCACATCCATACATGACCACTGGAAAAACCATAGCCTTGACTAGACAGACCTTTGTTGGCAAAGTAATGTCTCTGCTTTTGAATATGCTATCTAGATTGGTCATAACTTTTACTTTGTTTTTATTTTTCATATATTTCTTATTCTTATAAATAATACTTTTTTCTTTTGGCTTCCAAATTTTATTTTAATCTTTAATAATTTTAGCTATACTTACATGAATGTCTATTTCAGATGATTTGTCTATTACCTTGAGTGTTTGCTAATCCTCTAGCCAGCCTTACAAATTAATTATCTGCTGCCCTTTGTTTATGGTAATGTCCAGGTATGTTTAGGAACTTTTCAGTGGTGGGTATTTTAAACAAGCACTGTTTATCCTAAGGGTACCTTGACTCCCTTTCCTCTAGGTGTTTGGCTTGTTGAACTGTTGCTCTCAAACAATTTGGTGTTTTCTTCCTCCTTTCACCCCATGAATATAATTCTCATGGAAACAAATTTTATGCCAATTTCCTCAGCCTAGGGTTTGAAGTAACAAGTAGGTAGGATACATTTGGGCTCCAATCTCACTAAAGGAATAAGGGGGAACATTTTTTTAATCTACTCAAAACAGTAAAAGAAACAAACATCTTGTACTTTTCCCAAGCCAAGTTGTGAATCCATTCAGTCCCCTTTTCTTGGGGTAGTAGTCTTTGAACCTTTTGATCTCTCATCAGAAGTCTCAGTATCTGTTGATATTTCCACCTTCTATGGGCTCTCTTTGGGTCAGATATTTTGTCTTCTATCTCCAGGAAGATGTTCAAGTCCAAGCCTCATCCTTTCCTCAACACCTGTATCCCAACTTGTCATGGCTTAAATGGAAGATAGTTCCTTTAGCTTTTAGCTCCATCTCCATCTCTGGCTCACAGGAATTTCTGTATCTTTCTTCTAAGTTTAGATATATATTTAAAAATTATATTTCAACCAGCATTCCTCAATGTTTGTTATGGAATGAATTGTATCCCCCTACAAAATATATCTGTTGAAGCTCTAATCTCTAAGCTTTAAGCTCAGAATGACCATTTGGAGACAAAGCACTTAAAGAGGGTGTTAAGTTAAAATGAGGCTGTTAGAGCCATGAACTCACTCTGACCAGTGTCTTTATAAGAAGGGGAAATTTGGACACATAAAAGAGACACAAGGGGTGTGAACACACAGAGAAAAGATCATATGAGGACATCAAGAGAATGTGACCATCTGTAAGCCAAGGAGAGAGGCCTCAGAAGAAACCATAATCTGATGGCACCTTGATCATTGCACTTCTAGTCTTCAGAATTGTGAAAAATAAATTTCTGTTTTTAAGCCACTCAGTCTGAGGCATTTTGTCATGAAAGCCTGCAAACTAATGTAGTGCTTTAGCATAAGAATCTTCATTTATCCTAGTCTACTCTGATATTTTTCAGAAATTATTTATCTTTTAAAATCAAGACCATCATCTTCCCTACTACCACTGCATAAGAGTTACTGCATTTTTCTACACAAAGAAAATGCTTTATAGAAGCTTCATGTGTTATTTAAAACCAAACAGTTGATTAGGAAATGTAGTTTTAAAAAACTGATGTCACAGTAAGATAAATGGGATGAGGTAAAATAAATGCTGGTTTTAGACATATAGTATTAAAAAACTTCCTAAGTTCAGGTCATTTCCAGAAACTGGAATAGTCATACTGTAGACAGACTTGGGAGATCTGGAAGAGAGTGTTTCTTTCTTAGAGAAATACAGAATTATTCCAGCTTTCTAGAAAACTTCTCTGTGTCTATATTACTCAGGCTATCCAAGCAATACAAACTTTGGGATTTCATTCAAAAGGAAAGTGACTCATTGAGTCTATCATGTTAGGCATACTTCCAATCACCAAAACAGTTACACAATATTACCTAGTGAAAACTTTCACCACTCAGAGAAGCCACTGGACTCACGATCTGCTTTCCACTAAGGCTTGGTTAGGAAAGACCAAGCGATTGTCCAGTGGAGTTAGGAATGGATGAGACTGAAAACTCAAAGAAATAAGACACAAAAGATACCACCACTGGGGGTGGGAAGATGGACACTGGGGGTGGGCTTCATATCTGGAGATAATCTACTGCAGGGGGTGTGGTGAATGAAGCATGGGGGATGGAGGGAAGAAAGGAAGAAGGAAGGGCAAGAGGAAAATACTAATGATGTTATCTCTTGTTACCTGGTCAAACTGAATTGATTAAACAAGATTATATGCCAAATGATTTAAGGAAAATTTTGTGGATTTGTGTCTTACAGGACTGGGATTTCTAATGTCACAGAACTTGAGTTCCCAATCATCTTGAACATGAATGTGTTAATATGACTTCAAATAATAATTTTTAAAAAGCCACAGTCAAGTTTATTGGAAGCTGTGATGATGTGGGTGCGTTGGGAAATAAATGCCCATGAAAAAGAGGAACAAGAAAATATGATGAGGAAGGACGATAAGAAAAAAACAACAACAACAAAAAGGAGACAAATAGGAATGAGGAAGAAGTCACAGAGACTTTTCCATAAGAGTTAACATCTATTCACATCCAAAAGGATCCAAAAGTCATTTGAGGAGTCAGATAAGTTAAAGTTTTAACTTATGTTTGATGTTCTTATTTAGCACCAATTAATTACAAGTATCATAATGTTAGAAAAATAAGCAGTCTCTCATCAACTTTGATGTCTGTATCAGAGGAAAGTAAATGTTAAAGATGGGGCCAATGCAAAGTTGGTAAGGGATCTCCAGTGATCTAAATCAAGAGAGTAAATACTCTAGAGCAAGACTGTCAGAGGTTGAATGCTAGTTTCCCACTGTGCAGCCTTGAGCAAGTTACTTAACTTCTGTGCCTTAGTTGCTTCACTTCTATCATATGAATAATAATAGCTTTTATATTATTTTGGACATAATAATGGGGCTTCCCTGATAGCTCAGTTGGTAAAGAATCTGCTTGCAAAGTGGGAGACCTCATTTGATCCCTGGGTTGAGAAGATCCCCTGGAGAAGGGAGAGGATACCGACTCCAGTATTCTGGCCTGGAGAATTCATGGAGTGTATAGTCAACTGGGTCACAAAGAGTTGGACACAATGGAGCGACTTTCACTCACTCTTAAGGTTGTTATAGATTAAAAGAGTTAATCTTTATAAAACACTTTAACTTTTCCTAGACTACATCAGATGCTATAGAAATGTTTGTCAATAAAGTAAATACACATATTTAATTAATTTGTTTTCCATGAGAAAGCAATGAACCAAAAACAGATTCGCTAAATTGAAATGAGTCCAATATTAGATTATAGAAACAAAATAGTGAACTTATAAAGAAATTGGGCTGTCTATAATTTTACAAGGTTAAATATGGGAACAGCAGGAATTCAATTTGTGGAAAATGTCTTATCTTGAAGCAGCAAAAATTTCTACATTTTCTTTCAATAATAGGGTTTCATGAGGCAGGAAATATAAGAAAGACACAAAATGCTTCACAAACATGGTTGGGTTTTCACTTTCCTCTCTGCTCAGTCTTTACCTGCCCCATTTTTTCCTTTTTTCTTCACTTTAATAAATTTAAAATCATTGCAAATGAAATGAATAAATTACAGTGGATTAGAATATGCAAATGTCTTTATAATTTAATCATGTCATATAGAGTATATATGAAGTATTTTAATGTAAATTTTGAATGTACAATTTCATTTATAAAATTAAAAAATGAGCACCATTAATTTATAGATATTAGGATAGTCTTACCCATGAGGGTTGAGTGACT
The DNA here is from genome assembly GCA_917880005.1 of Nanger dama. Classification (NCBI taxonomy): domain Eukaryota; kingdom Metazoa; phylum Chordata; class Mammalia; order Artiodactyla; family Bovidae; genus Nanger; species Nanger dama. The sequence continues at coordinate 6,388,722 of CAKJTW010000040.1, forward strand.
AGATAAGGGAAAATTTGAGGTGCTTGTTTCTTGATTTGGGTGGTAATTACATGGTTGATAAAGAATCTGCCTGAAATGTAGGAGGCCCCAGTTCAATTGCTGGTCAGGAAGATCCCCTGGAGAAGGGATAGACTATCCACTCCAGTATTCTTTGGCTTCCCTAGAGGTTCTGACAGTAAAGAATCCATCTGCAGTGCACAAGATCTGAGTTTGATCCTGGGTTGGGAAGATCCCCTAGAGGAGGGCATGGCAACCCACTCCAGTATTCTTGCCCGGAGAATCCCATGGACAGGGGAGCCTGGTGGGCTCCACTCCATGGGGTCACAAAGAGTTGGACACGACGACTGAGCAACTAAGAACACACACAATTACATTAAATTTAATTCAGCAAGCCTACGAGAGGATTCTCTGACCTGGCTGCTGTGTGTGCTATGCGCTGGGCGGTGTTGGGGGTGGTACTTACTTATTCAGTGACCTTCCCTAGTTTCTCTCCAGGACACCTTCAAGGGGGCCAGAGTAGTCCTTGAGGCTCTCATCATTTGAAGATATAGATCATCCAAAATCTTTGGGAAGGGGAATGAAATATTTAAAATATAAAATCATCCATAAAAAATATACTAAGTGTAAAGAAAATAGAAATGTTCCAGTGAAAGACAGAGGAAAATTTGGGCACATCAGAAGTCTGTCCCCTCAGCCCATTACAGTGTTTCCATCTGCTGCTTATCCAAACTGGCTCTAGGAGCGACTGTTTTCTCCCAGCTTTGGCTGACCAACTGGTTGTCCTCTAATGGGTATTTGACCAAATTGCCTTCACTTGGAAATATGTGAGAGAGGAACTCTCTAGTGAGGAGCTCTCTGGACAAGAGTCACAGAACAGATGCACAAAGCATCAGAATTAGAGGAGATCCATGCCAATACCCTCGAATGGAAACCATCAGTCCATTTCCATGTAGGGATTTAACCTCTCAGTGATGATGTCCTGAATTCCAAGCAGTAGATTTGGGGTTATTACCCAAAACTTTATTTAATTAAAGAATGGTCCTTGATAGAACTCCTGGCCTATTCTCTGGTTTGAATAGGAATGAGAAAAAATAGTTATTTCAGTATATTCTTCTCAATATACAGGAGATTGTGCTAAGAGTTTGTAAAGGTAAAAAAACATACCAAGTATAGGGACTTCTTGGTTGTCTGGTGGTTAAGAATTTACCTTCTAATGCAGGGGACACAGGTTTGATTCCTGGTTAGGAAAGTAGGATCCCACATGCCTTGGAGCAACTAGAGCCCCACACACCACAACAAATAGCCTTTGTAGCGACAACGATCCGACACAGGGGAAATAAATACAATGAGCAAACATTTTAAAAAGCGAAAAAAAAAGCACACCAAGTACATAAGATATACCTCTTTTATAGGATCTTTATTTTTTATATCACTTTACTGAGATACGATTGAGATACAAAAGCTGTCCATATTTAATATCTACATATTGATAAGTTTAGAGATTGGTATACATCTGTGAAACCAACACCACAATCTGTGTCATAAAGATAACCATAAAATTCTTGATATTTAAATTTATAAATTCTTGCATATTACTTGGTGGTGACATTTGTATTAGGTTATAGGTTTATTCTCATAACACACGTTTGTAAAAATTTATCCTCAATTTTCTTGTCAAGGTAGCTAATTTTATAGAGAGGTTCTAGAAATTATACAACATGGTAGGGAGGAAGATGTTAGATTTTACATTAAAGGGCTGATTGCCTATCTGTGTATTTCACTCTTGTGTTCTTCACTTAAAAAGAAAACTAGCAGAACAAAGTCTAATCATCCTTTTTGTTTGATTGTTTTCAGACTAAATGGGAGTATTTTACATTAAACTCCACAGAGGGAGGTCTCATTGACCTGGCTGTCTTATTGAGCCATTATTTTCAGATCTCTCCTAGAAACAAGGTTTTTGAAGGCAAGAGCAGATAATTTCAGATTTCAGGTAACACTTTCCTTTTAGAAATTTAGGAGAGGAATAGTAATATGATTATCTCCGATTTCAAGTCACTCTCTTACAAATGGTGTGTAATGGGTGCTAGGTCCATGAAACTTGTATGCAAAAGCCCAGGGCAACCACATGGGATGAGCAAGAGAGAGAAGCCAGAAAGATGGAGCAAGAAAGATGAAGCAGCGGTAAGGGATCCCTCTGTCTGGAACATGAGAGAGACTTCCAACTACCTAGTGTCCAGTTACAAATGACCCAACTCTCCCTGGTTTCTTGCTCTCGAATGCAGTGAAATTGTTAAAATTTCTTTATAATCTCGTGCGGATATGAATACCTGCTCAATATAATCCGGATTGAATATTTCAACCCCTTTTTACTTTGTAATTTAAAATACAAACAATTTTGCATAAAGTGCAATTGTCATACCGGTACTAAAAGTAGAGGAGTTCCTTTCTAAATGTTCCAGTTGTGAAATTTGGGTAAATTTATCAAAGCTGAAAGACTCTCATTTCTTTGGCTACCACTGTGTTTCTGGTGGCCAATGTGAGTTTGTTCAAAAGGTAAAAGTAAGAATGGAAGAGAAAAGGAGGAAAGGAATAAAGGAAAGAGGAGAGAGTAGATATATTGAGACAAGATCATTAATTCCTTATTAAAATAATTCCTTATTTATCTAATAAAGCCTTAAAATTTTCAAGGGTAAGCTGCATGTCATGTTTTCAAATGCCTACTTATCCAGTAATTACTTTAAAACACTCCTTTCCAGAGCAGTTTAATTCAATTCAGTCACCTAGTCATGTCTGACTCTGTGACCTCATGGATCAGCACACCAGGCCTCCCAATCCACCACCAATTCCTGGAGTTTCCTCAAACTCTTGTCCATTGACTCGGTGATGCCATCCAACCCTCTCAGCCTCTGTCATCCCCTTCTCCTCCCGCTTTCAATCCTTCCCAGCATTAGGATCTTTTCCAGTGAGTTGGTTCTTAACATTAGGTGGCCAAAGTATTGGAGTTTCAGCTTCAGCATCAGTCCTTCCAATGAATATTCAGGACTGATCTCCTTCAGAATGGACTGGTTGGATCTCCTTGCAGTCCAAGAGACACTCAAGAGTCTTCTCCAACACCACAGTTCACCAGAGCACAACTTGCCAGCAAAAGCAAGTGAGAGAACCAAGTTCTAAGAGGAAAGAGATGCTGTCTGTGATACCTGAGCACCCAGCACAGTCTACCATAGTCAGTGCAGGAAGGATATCTTTTGAGCAAACACATGGGAGCAAGAAGATGCTGCTTATTTTAATATAAGAACATAACTCACAGATGAAAAAATGTAATCAACCAGTTGTTGTGTCTCAAATAAATAGCCATGCTCCAGTGACTCTCTTAACATTTTTGTTGAAGTGATATGCTCACAAGTTGAACTGCCACATCTTTTCTTTCCTTGTGAAAGGACAGAAAGGGCTGCCTACTCTGTCCACATCTCAGTCTGTAGTTTTCTTTTGGTCCAGAACTGTTTTCTTATTTCACAAGGAACTTGACCTTATTTTGAAGGTCTTGGAGCAGCAAGCTGGTGGTGATGGTGAGGTCAGAACATTGCACTCCTGAAGTTCTATTAAATCAGCCTGAGAGCAGGGCTTTCATTGTTGCATGAAAGAGGAACTTGGAGGTAATCTGCACAGCACCAGCCTGTTGTTTACCTATGTGTCTGCTCCTCTGTTGGAGCCAGACCAGGATGTGAATTTGGACTCTGCTATTTAACAACCAGGAAACTTTGGGCAAATTCTTTGCTCCTCTGAGCCTCAGAATCCATACCGTAAGTAAAAATAATCAAACCAATCTCATTGCCCTGTTTGAAGATAATATGATAGTAAGTACCTAATGCTTATAATGCCCAGTATTCTTTAAGTGATATTTATATCTTTACTTTTTCCCCCTTCCCACCTATTTTGTTGGAGAAAGGAATGACACCCCACTCCAGTACTCTTGCCTGGAAAATCCCATGGACGGAGGAGCCTGGTGGGCTGCAGTCCATGGGGTAACAAAGAGTCAGACACGACTGAGCGACTTCACTTTCACCTTTCGCTTTCATGCACTGGAGAAGGAAATGGCAACCCACTCCAGTGTTCTTGCCTCGAGAATCCCAGGGATGGGGGAGCCTGGTGAGCTGCTGTCTATGGGGTCACACAGAATTGGATACAACTGAAGTGACTTAGCAGCAGCAGCAGCAGCACCTATTTTGTACCTGTGTTAGTCACTCAGTCATGTCCAACTCTTTGTGACCCCATGGACTGTAGCCCACCAGGCTCCTCTATCCATGGGGATGCTCCTGGCAAGAATACTGGAGTGGGTTGCCATGCCTTCCCTCTAGGGGATCTTCCCAACCCAAGGACTGAACCCAGGTCTCCTGTATTGCAGGCAGATTCTTTATCTTCTGAGCCACCAGGGAAGCCCCATTATCTACTAAGGAATACTAAAGAGAAAGTTAGGAAAGTGGCCTGAGGTTGGCTCCCTCAATCCTCCTTATTTTAAAGAATCCCATCTAATCATTGCCAACACACCTTTCTTCAGTCTCAAGATGGAGGCAGCTAGGTTAATTTCTCAGTAACCTCCAAGAGCAATTGTATAGATTTTTCCATGTTTGCTCAGGCCCAGGAGAAATGAGACCTGAACTCTTGGTGCCAAAATGTTTCTCCTATTATTACTGACTTGAAAAGATGAGTGTAAAAACAGCAAATACATGCTCCTCCTAAGAATGATTAAAGTGGTGTAAACACAGGCTTGCTCAGCTCTGTTGATCTAATCAGCACCCTCACAGTAAGGAGAGAAAATTGCTGCAATATTAAGTAATCCATTAAAACCTCGTGAACCGATTCTTAATGCATGGGGAGGGGGGAATACAGTGACTCCTCTCCCTTGAGATGATATGATTCCCCATCCACCCCCACCCTCTAATCTCCTTCCTTCAAAAGCCTGGAGGTGGGAAGAGAAAATGAATGGACCACTAGAGTAACTACAACATGATCTGATCTGATTGCACCCAATGGGATGCAAGGTTTCAGGACAGATGATGCACGCATGCAGGACAAACACATTCACCAGCAGTGCCTGAGCCATTCACCTCTCTCCTTCTGCAAAGGGAAACAGAAGATGCTCTCACAGTCACTGCAGAAAGATCCCGAGGTGTGTGAACCCTGTGGTTCTTCCACATATCTTTACTTGCCTCCATTTGCCCTAGTAGCTGCAACCCATGCTGCTATATTACAAAGTACCCCTCTAATGTGATTTCTGGGTGTGATTTTGGCCAAGTTACTCAACCTTTCATTCATGTATTAATTCATCTGATGTACATTTATTGAGTACCTTCTATGTGGGTTCCCCTGGTGGCTCAGATGGTAAAGTGTCTGCCTGCAATGTGGGAGGCCCAGGTTCGATCCCTGGGTTGGGACGATCTCCTGGGGAAGGAAATGGCTACCCACTCCAGTACTTTTTCCTGGAAAATTCCATGGACGGAGAAGCCTGGTAGGCTGCAGTCCTTGCTATCAGAAAGAGTCAGACATGCTTGAGCAACTTCACTTTCTGTGTGCCAGACACTCTATGAGGGCTGGGGGTACTGTGGTGGCCAAAAGCAGACCTGAGCCTTCTCCTCACTGGGTAGTGAAGAGATGGGTATGGATAATGTAGGACTGTGAACTGGGACAATGACTAATAACAGTTAATAACAATGACTTAACCCAGTTAAGGAGGTCAGGGAGAACAGCTTGGTGACCAGATTGCAACCTGCATTTTATTTTCCTTTCAGTCCTGTAGTCGCATCCCTTTATGCAGGGTACAATGAGCCCAGAGGTCCTTATCTTGCCCACGATAGGAAGTCATGTAAGAGCAGAAAAAGAACACAACTGATAGAATGATTTCAAAGACATCAAAATCCAAATTATCCAAAGTGAATCTTGGAATGGACCTTGAAAGATGGATAGAATTTTGGCAGATGGAGGTAATAAGGTAAAAAGGGAAGAGGTGGGCATTGCACTGAAAAGCAGAAAAGTTATTATCAAGGACCTGGGTGAAAATTAGCCTGGTGAAAGAAGGGGCAGAGGAACTGTCCAGAGAGAGGCCCTGGTGTCATGCCTATAGCTGGTGTTACAGGTATTTCACTAGGAGAAAGTGGGTGGGATTAGAATTGGTGAATGGGAAAAAGGGGAAAGGCCTAACGTTTTGTTTTCCTAAATGGAAGTAGCTTCATAGCTTTTCCCCTCTTTATTTTAATGGTATAAAATGTTTCCAGCAGTATAAAAGTATATGAATAAAACAGAAATTACATATAATGCCACTGTTTAAAGAATTGTCTGTTAGTATTTTGATATATAGGGTCTTAGATATTTTTCTTTACACACAGACATATGTCTACATGATGCTGGGGCTCCAATAGTTTGGCCACCTGATGTGAAGAGCTGACTCATTGGAAAAGACCCTAATGCTGAGAAAGACTGAAGGCCAAAGGAGAAGAGAACAGCAGAGGATGAGATAGCTAGATAGCATTACCACCTCAATAGACATGAATCTGAGCAAACTCCAGGAGAAAGTGGAGGACAGGGAAGCCTGGTGTGCTGCAGTCCATGAGATCACAACGAGTCGGACATGACTTAGCAACTGAACAACAGCAGCATCTACACGCACAAAGGTACATATGGTGCCACATTGAGAACATTACTTTGTAAGCTGCCTTTATCACTTTCTGATATTTCCTGGGCATCTTCAATTCAACAAGTGTACAACTTTGTCGTTCTATGTATAAAAATGGTAGATGTCACTAAATGGTTACACCACAACTTACATGACTAGTCCCATGTTCATGGAGATTATTTTCCAAGTTTGACTATTGTAAGTCACCTTCTGATAAACATCCTTTGAGAAACCAGAGTGTGCTGGCATCCTTTCAGACTAGTTAGTTATCCACTCTGACCAGTTGCTTGATATTTTGAATATTATGACTGGTTAGGCTCATACATGTCAACATTGACAGTTACCTTAGCAGTTATCTGGAACAGCATTTCCTAAGTATCACTGAACAATGTCCCTGTAAATGCCCATTAATATGAGCATTTCAGTATTGTTTAGGAGAATGGGATCTGTTTGATGACTAAATTGGATTCAGAGTCTGGCTTTGTTTCTTACCAGCTGTAAATCATTTGCAAGTTACTTAATGTCTCCAAGCCTTGATCGACTCATCTCCAACCAAAAACTTGGTTAAAAAAATTAGACACACAAGTACAGTTTTCTACTTAACATGTTGAATAAATGTTAGCTCTTACTATCGCCGAATTATCTAAAAAGTTACTAGACATTTTTTGATAACAGCATCAGCAGGCATTCTACTAATAAATCCCAAAGTAGAAGGTTATGATCCTTCAATACCACCTAGCATGACAAGAAACCATGAAATCTTTCAATTTAAACTACCCAACCCCTCTCACTAAGCACTTACTTAGCAGGTGCCCAGCAAGAGGGTAGAGAGAGCCAAATCAGAGCCTACAGAAGCTACTTCACAACTTCTCTGGGATGTAATGGACAAAAGATATAAACCTACCTTGGAATAGATTTCTTAAAACCAAAATTGGTGCATTAAAATTCAAAATAACTTATCTCTAGAATTCAACTAAAGTTCTGTTATTTTATTTCATAGATTCTGTACTTTGGGGGTATTTAGCATAGTGAAGGAAAAAGTATGAACTTAGAGTGTCACCTTAATTCTTCTGGGAAGCTCTTTTACTTAAGCAGCATATGAGCAAGTCTCATTACAGGATCTCATGATGTTAGAAAGGGGAGTGATGTACAATCTGAACTTCTGATTGAAATGTTAGCCCTCTGGTCCAGTCTCTCTTTAAAAAGCTTCTGTATTTTTCCCCTTTATCTTCCATTTAATAGATTCACCCTAATGGGAATGTGTGTTTGAATTGTGATACTGGAAAAGACTCTTGAGAGTCCCTTGGACTGCAAGGAGATCAAATCAGTCAATCTTAAAGGAAATCAACCCTGAATATTCATTTGAAGGACCAATGCTGAGGCTAAAGCCCCAATACTTTGGCCATCTGATGTGAACAGCTGGCTCACTGGAATGGATCCTGATGCTGGGGAAGATTGAAGGCAAAAGGAGAAAGGGGTGGCAGAGGATGAGATGGCTAGATAGCAGAAATGACCTGGATGGATGCCGAGAACTAAGGATGACAGAGTACAAAGATAGGAACCTTTATCTTTATGATCAATATGTCATAAAACCACCATTTCAGCACTGGATTAACTTCTTCCAAACTTCCTTCAGGTGAGAGGAAACAAATCATCTTGTTTATGCTACTATTATTTGGGTTCTGCAATATACAATGAAACTCACTTCTAAATTCACAGTCTTATATATTTTAAACCTAATTTCTAAAACCTTCAATATCTCATTTCCATTGACTTACACATTGGTCCCTTATCAAGTATTAGGTTCTCCAGAGACACAAAAGAAGCATATAACTTTGGCTCCTTTATACGTTTTCTCAGACTAGTTGAGCAGGCAAAATGTAGAGAATAAAGAGTAAAAACAATAATAACTTTACTAAATTAGATAGAAGTGACTGTGATTTTTAAATGGAAAGAAGTCAATCAGGGCAGGTGTAGAAGAGGAAGGATTCATAGACAGGTGGGAGGTGGGCTTGGTTTGTATGATGGCCATTTATGGGATAGTAGAGGATAGTGACTAAGTCTATGGATTCAGGAGCCAGACCATGTGAGTTCAGATCCTATTTCCACTATGAACTATGTAGCCTTGAGCATATTATATAATCTCTCATGCTTTAGTTTTCTAATTCATAAAGTAGAGGAAATAACACCTAATTTATAGAGTTATTGCAATGATTCTTTTGTTGTTGCAATCCCTTTGTTGTTCTCCCAGGCCCACTAGTCCTGCACATAGGTTGACCAGATGCTCTGAGAAACTCCAGGATTTGTGACTGTATGATCGTCCCAAGGCCCTATGCCCAAGCCCTGCATTATGCTCCTTCCGCCCACTGTGGTGCTCGAACAGGATAGCAGAAGACTGGACCGTCAGAACGGGATGCCTTGGGGTGGCCCTGGAAGCCAACATATGGAGAGATGCAGAAGCAGAAACAGACAATTCTGATGGTATTCCAGGTCCACAGACTCAGAGCTGTCTGGTTACGGCAGCACTTCCCTTAATTTTGTGATCTACCCAAGCATCTTGCCACTAAATTCTGTCCATTTGTCTCCTCATTCATTCATTTAGTTAGTTTTTGCTTAAAACAGTTAGAGCTGGGTTTTTGGTACCCAAAAAGAGGACAGACCCCAAAATTACAGTCTTAAAGATAAGGGCAATGAAAGGAGAGTAAAAAGGACTAGCAGTAGGAAAGACACAGAGGAGAATTGGATTTGAAAACTCACTTATTCCCTGTCAGTGTCATTACTCACTAAAGGTAATGCAACTCTAGCAGAAACAAGGCGTGCCTTCTGCTACTGTTTGCAAAATCATTACTTCTCACAGGAAAGAGTACAAGTACATCCAAACTCATTAGTATTGCCCTGATTTTCGCCCTTCTCCTCATTCTCATGAGAAGCCAATTTCTCTTCCGATGGCTAATAGAATTTCCTCACCTGTGATAGCACCCCTAAGCACCCTCATAGGGAAACCTCTCTCCAGGGAGGAATGCAAAGTAGATCACAAGAGATTTCTCCAGAGTATTCCATTTGCCCACATGCAACACCACTTCTCTAGGTGGATTTACATGTTCTGGACCTCATCATCCACTCTAAAGTAGTTTCTTGATTCTTTTGTCTCGCTGGGTTTCTTTCATACCACCTGTGGTGATGATAAGTCCTGGGTAAGTCTTAGGGCTAATCCAGTCCCATCACTTCATGGCAAATAGATGGGGAAACAATGGAAACAGTGACAGACTTTATTTTCTTGGGTTCCAAAGTCACTGCAGATGGTGACTGCAGCCATGAAATTAAAAGACATTTACTCCTTGGAAGAAAAACTATGACCAACCTAGACAGCATATTAAAAAGCAGAGATATTACTTTGCCAACAAAGGCCCATATAGTCAAAGCTATAGTTTTTCCACTGGTCATGTATGGATGTGAGAGTTGGACTATAAAGTAAGCTGAGCACCAAAGAATTGATGCTTTTGAACTGTGGTGTTGGAGAAGACTCTTGAGGTCCCTTGGACTGCAAGAAGGTCCAACCAGTCCATCCTAAAGGAGATCAGTCCTGGGTATTCATTGGAAGGACTGATGCTGAAGCTGAAACTCCAATACTTGGGCCACATGATGCGAAGAACTGACTCATTTCCCCAATGCTGGGAATGATTGAAGGTGGGAAGAGAAGGGGATAACAGAGGTTGAGATGGTTGGATGGCATCACTGACTCAATGAACATGAGTTTGAGCAAGCTCCAGAAGATGGTAAAGGACAGGAAAGCCTGGCATGATGCAGTCCATGGGGCTGCAAAGAGTTGGACACAAATGAGCAACTGAACAACAACAAATTGTCAAACGAACATTAAGGGATCATCTAGCCTCCCTATATTTCAAGTTCCTATCTGTAGATGAAAATAAAACATGGTTCACACTATAAATGCAAATACCTAGAGTATCTCCACACATAGGTCATAGAACCTTGCTTTGACCTTCTCTAAACAATCAGAAAACAGTTTAAATCTATATGAGGGCTAATTTTGGGGGAGTCTCAGTGTCTGAATTAAAATTACTCTTTTTTTAAGTATTACCATATTTTTGTTTTTTTAATTTATTTATTTATTTATTTTAAATTACAATATTGTATTTGTTTTGCCATACATCGACACGAATCAGCCATAGGTGAACACAATCTCCCAATGCCGAAGCCCCCTCCCACCTCCCACCCCACATCCTCTACTTGAATCTTTCTGTGCATCAGCCCCATGCATCCTGCATCCTACATTGAACATAGATTGGCGCTTCGTTTCTTACACGAAAATATACGTTTCATTGCCATTCTCCCAAACCATCCCACCCTTTCCCTCTCCCTCAGAGTCCAAAAGTCCACTCTATACCTCTGTGTCTCTTGGTTGTCTCACATACAGGGTCATCATTACTGTCTTCTAAATTCCATATATATGTGTCAGTATACTGTATTGGTGTTTTTCTTTCTGGCTTACTTCACTCTGTATAATTGGTTCCAATTTCATCTATCTCATTAGAACTGAGTCAAATTTATTCTTTTTAAGGGCTGAGTAGTATTCCATAGTGTATATGTACCACAGCTTTCTTATCCATTCATCTGCTGATGGACATCTAGGCTGCTTCCATGTCCTGGCTATTATAAACAGCGCTGCAATGAACATTGGGGTACATGTGTCTCTTTCAGTTCTGGTTTCCTCGGGTGTGTATGCCCAGCAGTGGGATTGCTGGGTCATAAGGCAGTTCATTTGCAATTTTTAAGGAATCTCCACACTGTTTTCCATAATGGCTGTACTAGTTTGCATTCCCACCAGCAGTGTAAGAGGGTTCCCTTTTCTCCACATCCTCTCCAGCATTTATTGCTTGTAGACTTTTGGATCGCAGCCATTCTGACTGGTGTGAAATGGTACCTCATTGTGGTCTTGATTTGCATTTCTCTGATAATGAGTGATGTTGAGCATCTTTTCATGTGTTTGTTAGCCATCCGTATGTCTTCTTTGGAGAAATGCCTACATAGAAAATCCTAAAGACTCGACCAGAAAACTACTAGAGCTAATCAATGAATATAGTAAAGTTGCAGGATATAAAATCAACACTCAGAAATCCCTTGCATTCCTATACACTAACAATGAGAAAGTAGAAAAAGAAGTTAAGGAAACAATTCCATTCACCATTGCAACGAAAAGAATAAAATACTTAGGAATATTCCTACCTAAAGAAACTAAAGACCTATATATCGAAAACTATAAAACACTGATGAAAGAAATCACAGAGGATACTAATAGATGGAGAAATATACCATGCTCATGGGTCGGAAGAGTCAATATAGTGAAAATGAGTATTCTACCTAAAGCAATCTACAGATTCAATGCAATTCCCATCAAGCTACCAGCAGTATTTTTCACAGAACTAGATCAAATAATCTCAGGATTTGTATGGAAATACAAAAAGCCTCGAATAGCCAAAGCAATCTTGAGAAAGAAGAATGGAACTGGAGGAATCAACTTGCCTGACTTCAGGCTCTACTACAAAGCCACAGTCATTAAGACAGTATGGTACTGGCACAAAGACAGAAATATAGATCAATGGAACAAAATAGAAAGCCCTGAGATTAACCCACACACCTATGGACACCTTATCTTCGACAAAGGAGGCAAGAATATACAATGGAGTAAAGACAGTCTCTTTAACAGGTGGTGCTGGGAAAACTGGTCAACCACTTGTAAAAGAATGAAACTAGACCCCTTTCTAACACCATACACAAAAATAAACTCAAAATGGATTAAAGATCTAAATGTAAGACCAGAAACTATAAAACTCCTAGAGGAGAACATAGGCAAAACACTCTCCGACATAAATCACAGCAGGATCCTCTATGATCCAACTCCCAGTATACTGGAAATAAAAGCAAAGATAAACAAATGGGATCTAATTAAAATTAAAAGCTTCTGCACAACAAAGGAAACTACAAGCAAGGTGAAAAGACAGCCTTCTGAATGGGAGAAAACAATAGCAAATGAAACAACTGACAAACAACTAATCTCAAAGTTATATAACTAACTTATGCAGCTCAACTCCAGAAAAATAAATGATCCAATAAAAAAATGGGCCAAAGAACTAAATAGTATTACCATATTTGAAAAGCAAAGTTTAGATTTGAATAACAGATCACTTTAGGTTCTCCCCTAAGTTGACTCAATGTTTGCTGTCCATTAAGAAACATTATGTAGATCAGCAAAGGATTCGGAGTGTTATAATACGATCAGATTGAAATTTTGATCATTCCATGGAAAAAAATCATTCCATCCTATGGAGAGAAATACTATTAATATTAAAAAGAACAAACTTTCCATATTCCAGGATAATAATAAGTTCTAATCTAAATGCATATGTAATAATGACCAAACAATTCAAGTGTTAACTAACAGGTAACTGAGTGCACAAAGTAAGCATGCTATATCATTTAGCTGAAAATATTCTACACTCTTCCAAGTTCACTGGACAGTTCCAGCGCCAAAGAGATTCTTTAATATGTTCTGGTATGTTGGTACATCCTAACCCTTTACATATTAAATACACATTAAAAGAATGCTAAATATACACATGAGGACTAGGCCACTGCCATCTTACCCAAATCACTATGTTTATTAGCCACTGTTTTCTCACCCATAAAGTAGAAGGAAAACAAAAGTCACTATTGTGAAGATTAAATGTGATCATGAATTGTTAAACCATACATAATAAATCATGGAGGCATTTTATGGTTTCCCTGGAGTACAAGGCATGTTGAGAAGAGACACTCTTTCAATATCCCAAAATAATTAAACTAAGCAAGCTTTAAAAAAATGGTGCTGTAGTGGCAAAAGAAGTAAAGGAGAGTTCCACTCACCACACAGGAGAAACTTCACAGCGCCTTCCCCATCACCTGAGATGCCCCTAATCCCCACTGCCTTGCACAAACACAAATTAAGCCTGCCTGGATGACTCTCGTCTTCCTTGTCTCTTCTCTCTTCTTCTCTGTCTGTATCTACCAAAGTGACACAGTCAATTTGCCATGGTTTGTTTTAGTCTTTTCTTTCACTCTTTACTCCAATCCACACAAGTTATGAAAACGAGGGCAGTAAAGTCAAGATTCTCCTAATTGTGAGGAGGAGGAGAAGGAGTAAGAGCCAGGGATCTAATATTTGTGCAGCAGAAAGAGGATATAAAGATAGATAAGTAGATAGACCTTTTAGAACTAATAGCCAAAAAAGATGTCCTTTTCATTATAGGGGACTGGAATGCAAAAGTAGGAAATCAAGAAACACCTGGAGTAACAGGCAAATTTGGCCTTGAAATGTGGAATGAAGCAGGGCAAAGGCTAATAGATTTTTGCCAAGAAAATGCACTGGTCATAGCAAACACCCTCTTCCAACAACACAAGAGAAGACTCTACACATGGACATCACCAGAGGGTCAACAACGAAATCAGATTGATTATATTCTTTGCAGCCAAAGATGGAAAAGCTCTATAGAGTCAGCAATAACAAGACCAGGAACTGACTGTGGCTCAGATCATGAACTCCTTATTGCTAAATTCAGACTTAAATTGAAGAAAGTAGGGAAAACTGCTAGACCATTCAGGTATGACCTAAATCAAATCCCTTATGATTATACAGTGGAAGTGAGAAATAGATGTAAGGGCCTAGATCTGATAGAGTGCCTGATGAACTATGGAATGAGGTTCGTGACACTGTAGAGGAGACAGGGATCAAGACCATCTCTATGGAAAAGAAATGCAAAACAGCAAAATGGCTGCCTGGGAGGCCTTACAAATAGCTGTGAAAAGAAGAGAAGCACAAAGTGAAGGAGAAAAGGGAAGATACACCCCTTTGAATGCAGTGTTCCACAGAATAGCAAGGAGAGATAAGAAAGCCTTCTTCAGTGATCAATGCAAAGAAATAGAGGAAAACAACAGAATGGGGAAGACTAGTGATCTCTTCAAGAAAATTAGAGATACCAAGGGAACATTTCATGCAAAGATGGGATTGATAAAGGACAGAAATGGTAGACCTAACAGAAGCAGAAGATATTAAGAAGAGGTGGCAAGAATACACAGAATTATACAAAAATATCTTCATGACCCAGATAATCACGATGGTGTGATCACTCACCTAGAGCCAGACATCCTGGAATGTGAAGTCAAGTGGGCCTTAGAAAGCATCACTACAAACAAAGCTAGTGGAGGTGATGGAATTTCAGTTGAGCTATTTCAAGTCCTAAAAGATGATGCTGTGGAAGTGCTATACTCAATATGTCAGCAAATTTGGAACACTCAGCAGTGGCCACAGGAAAAGGTCAGTGTTCATTCCAATCCCAAAGAAAGGCAATGCTAAAGAATGCTCAAACGGGGAAGAGAAAAAGATGGCGGAGGAATAGGATGGGGAGAACACTCTTCCTCTCTACCTCATCAAAAGAACATTTCAACGCTGAGCAAATTCCACAGAATAACTTCTGACTGCTGGCAGAGGACATCAGGCATCCAGCAAAGCAGATCATTGGCTTCAAAGCCAGGTAGGGAATATTTTATTTTAAAGAACGAAGTTATAGACAAAGGAGGTAGGGAGGGAATCCCGGCATGGGAAGGGAATCCCGTCCCAGGAAGAGACTCTTAAAGAGAGAGGGTCCCTAAAATTGGGGAACTTTTCACAGCTGTGCATGGGGCGAGCCCTGGAAGCACAGAGGGCAACATAACAGGAAGGAAGAATAAATAAATAATTAAAACCAACAGATTACGAATTCAACAGTATAACCCCCAGCGGATAAGCAGCGCAAACGCCTGCGTCCGGCAGCAGTGGGGGTTGGGCAGGGAGGAGCGCGCCCGCGACAGTGCTTTCTAAGAATTGGGCCGCGGGAGACGAGGCTGCAGGGCTTTTCTCGAGAATCGGGGCGTAACGGGGCCAGAATCGGGTCCGCGCGTGGATAGAACGAATTATCCCCGGACTAGCAAACGAGACTGGGAGATAACTAACACGCGAAACACCCGAACATAAGGCACTGACAGGCCCGAGCACAGAACAAAGGACGGATCGGAAATAGCCGGCTGCAGACCATCCCCCACCGGCGACAGGCAGCCAGAGCCTGAAGCGCTGGAAGAGGGCAGTCGCAGCTCAAGAGAGACATTACCTACCAAATTGCAAGCGGGCCTCTTTGATGAGACTTCTGGGGGTATCTGAGGGGTCATCATCTGCCTGAAAAGAGCCCCCGGCGGAGATCCCAGAAAATCGAGCGACCCGCAAAGCCCAGAAGATGCAACAATAGTCCGCGCCAAACTCCTAGCCACTCGGACTTGGGACCAAACCCGGCACCCGGAGGGGACTTCCTGAGCGCCAATCCTGAGCGGCTAAAACCAGGGAATTGCATGAAACACAGGCCAGGCCCCACACGGTTATCCTGCGGATTGGGAAGGGGCAAGCCCAGTGCAGAGTTCACCACCACCCTCCCTGTGGCAAGACAGAAATCAGACACGGAAGAGACCAGCAAACAGAGGAAGGCAAACAGAGGGAACTGCCTTGATAGCGACCCCACACAGTCCTCAACGACAGAGAAAGCGACAGATACGCCGTCTCTACTTTTATGATCAAAAAAAAAATTTTTTTTTTGGTGGGGGGTGATGTGGAAGCGTGATTTCTTTTTCTTTTAAGAATTTTTTTTCTTTCTTTAAAAATTATTTTTTTCCTTTTTAAATTTGTTTATCCTTTCTTTTTCATCCTTTTTCCCCTAAACTTCCTTAAATTTTAAGCCTTCTATATTTCTAGTTTTTATTTTTATAACCTAATATTACTTAAAAAAAAAAAAACCCTATCATTTAAGCAAATGCCGTATGTAGTCTTAATGGTGAAGGAAGTTGTCTTTTAATAATTCTGGAAGCTTTTATTATATTTTACTTTTTTTTCTTTTTTTCTATTTTTTTTAAAATGCCTCTCTCCCCATTCTTCTTCTCTTCAATAATCTATCTTTGAAAATCCAATCTATACCCAGTTTTTAATCTTGGCATTTTGGTATTTGTTGCCAATTTTGTACTTTTAAAAACCTAATCCTCAATACCCAGTTTTACATGAGTGCAAGACTACTGGCTTAACCACTCTCTCCACCTCTGGAATCTCTCTCCCCACCAGGTGGCTTTTGTCTCCTCCCTCACCCTCCCCTCTCTACCCAACCCTATGAACCCTGTGCGTTCCAGAAGGAGGAGAACTCTAAGGGAACTGGTCACTGACCGGATCTGTATCCCTCCTTCTCATCTCCCTTTATCCTCCTGACCACCCTATCTACTTCCTCCTCTCCTCTTCCAAGTATAACTCTGTGACCACCTCTGAGCGGTCCAGACTTGGAGCACACACAAGAAAGTGGCTACGGGCTAACTTCCTTTCCCTTTTGATTCCACCTCATCCCATTCCACTCACCCCTAACTACTCCCCCTCCCTCTCTCTCCTCCAAGTAACCCACCTATCCTCTAGGGACGACCCTCAAGGTGGAGAAACCTATCATCATTAACCCAGATGTTTTAACATTAGTGCTGAATAGATGGAGAAATCATGAGGCTATCTAAAAATAAATCTGAAAACCAGAATCAGGAGGCGTAACCCCAAATCCTGTGATCAACAAAGAATTCCTGAACACAGGGAACATTATCCAATTAGAGCTCATCAAACGCCTTCATACCTATACTAAAACTGAGCACTGCCCAAGGGCCAACAAGCTCCAGAGCAAGACATACCACGCATATTCCCAGCAACACAAGAACAAGCCCCTGAGCTTCAATACATAGGCAACTCAAAATACCCAAAACCATTGACGCCTCATAACCCATTACTTCACACGTCACAACACCCAGAGAGAGGAAATCCAGATCCACCCACCAGAATCCCAACACAAGCCTCCCTGATCAAGAAACTTTGACAAACCAGTGATATAACACCAAACACAGAGAGGAAACTCTATAATAAAGAGAACCCACAAATTCCCAGAATATAGAAAAAGCCACCCCAAACGCAGCAATATAACCAGGATGAAGAGACAGAGGAATTCCCAGCAGGTAAAGGAACAGGAGACATGCCCACCAAACCAAACAAAAGAGGAAGAGATAGGGAATCTACCTGAGAAAGAATTCCGAATAATGATAGTGAAAATGATCCAAAATCTTGAAATCAAAATGGAATCACAGATAAATAGCCTGGGGTCAAGGGATTGAGAAGATGCAAGAAAGGTTTAACAAGGACCTAGAAGAAATAAAAAGAGTCAACATATAATGAATAATGCAATAAATGAGATCAGAAACACTCTGGAGGCTACAAATAGTAGAATATCGGAGGCAGAAGATAGGATTAGTGAAATAGAAGATAGAATGGTAGAAATAAATGAATCAGCGAGGGCAAAAGAAAGACGAATTAAAAGAAATGAGGACAACCTCAGAGACCTCCAAGACAATATGAAACGCTCCAACATTCGAATTATAGGAGTCCCAGAAGAAGAAGACAAAAAGAAAGACCATGAGAAAATACTTGAGGAGATAATAGTTGAAAACTTCCCAAAATGGGGAAGGAAATAATCACCCAAGTCCAAGAAACCCAGAGAGTGCCAAACAGGATAAACCCAAGGCGAAACACCCCAAGACATATTTTAATCAAACTAACAAAGACCAAACACAAAGAACAATTACTAAAAGCAGCAAGGGAAAAACAACAAATAACACACAAGGGGATCCCCATAAGAATAACTGCAGATCTTTCAATAGAAACTCTTCAGGCCAGGAGGGAATGGCAAGACATACTTAAAGTGATGAAAGATAATAACCTTCAGCCAAGACTACTGCACCCAGCAAGGATCTCATTCAAATACGAAGGAGAAATCAAAAGCTTTCCAGACAAGCAAAAGCTGAGAGAATTCAGCACCACCAAACCAGCTCTCCAACAAATACTAAAGGATAGACTTTAGAAAGGAAACACAAAAAGGACGTATAAACCCGAACCCAAAACAATAAAGTAAATGACAACAGGAGCATACTTATCAATAATTACCTTAAATGTAAATGGGTTGAATGCCCCAACCAAAAGGCAAAGACTGGCTGAATGGATACAAAAACAAGATCCCTATATATGCTGCCTACAAGAGACCCACCTCAAAACAACAGACACATACAGACTAAAAGTGAAGGGCTGGAAAAAGATATTCCATGCAAATAAAGACCAAAAGAAAGCAGGAGTAGCAATACTCATATCCGATAAAATAGACTTTAAAACAAAGGCTGTGAAAAGGGACAAAGAAGGCCACTACATAATGATTAAAGGATCGATCCAAGAAGAAGATGTAACAATTATAAATATATATGCACCCAACATAGGAGCACCGCAATATGTAAGACAATTGCTAACAAGCATGAAAGGGAAATTAATAATAACACAATAATAGTGGGAGACTTTAATACCCCACTCACACCTATGGACAGATCAACTAAACAGAAAATTAACAAAGAAACGCAAACGTTAAACGATACAATAGACCAGTTAGACCTAATTGATATCTATAGGACATTTCACCCCCAAAACAACGAACTTCACCTTTTACTCAAGTGCACACGGAACCTTCTCCAGAATAGATCACATTCTGGGTCATAAATCTAACCTTGATAAATTCAAAAAATTGAAATTATTCCAAGCATCTTCTCTGACCATAATGCACTAAGGTTAGATCTCAATTATAGGAGAAAAACTATTAAAAATTCCAACATTTGAGGCTGAACAACACCCTTCTGAATAATCAACAAATCACAGAAGAAATCAAAAAGAAATCAAAATATGCATCGAAACAAATGAAAATGAAAACACAACTACACAGAACCTTGGGACACTATAAAAGCAGTCCTAAGAGGAAAGTTCATAGCAATACAGACATACCTCAAGAAACAAGAAAAAAGTCAAATAAATAACCTAACTCTACACCTAAAGCAACTAGAGAAGGAAGAAATAGAGAACCCCAGAGTTAGTAGAAGGAAAGAAATCCTAAAAATTAGGGCAGAAATAAATGCAAAAGAAACAAAAAGAGACCATAGCAAAAATCAACAAAACAAAAAGCTGGTTCTTTGAAAGGATAAATAAAATTGACAAACCATTAGCCAGACTCATCAAGAAACAAAGAGAAAAAAATCAAATCAACAAAATTAGAAATGAAAATGGAGAGATCACGACAGACAACACAGAAATACAAAGAATCATAAGAGACTACTATCAGCAATTATATGCCAATAAAATGGACAACTTGGAAGAAATGGACAAATTCTTAGAAAAGTACAATTTTCCCAAAACTGAACCAGGAAGAAATAGAAAATCTTAACAGTCCCATCACAAGCATGGAAATTGAAACTGTAATCAGAAATCTTCCAGCAAATAAAAGCCCAGGTCCAGACGGCTTCACAGCTGAATTCTACCAAAAATTTAGAGAAGAGCTAACACCTATCTTACTGAAACTATTCCAGAAAATTGCAGAGGAAGGTAAACTGCCAAACTCGCCCTATGAGGCCACCATCACCCTAATACCAAAACCTGACAAAGACACCACAAAAAAGAAAACTACAGGCCAATATCACTGATGAACATAGATGCAAAAATCCTCAACAAAATCCTAGCAATCAGAATCCAGCAACACATTAAAAAGATCATACACCATGACCAAGTGGGCTTTATCCCAGGATGCAAGGATTCTTCAATATCCGCAAGTCAATCAATGTAATCCATCACATTAACAAACTGAGAAATAAAAATCATATGATTATCTCAATAGATGCAGAAAAAGCCTTTGACAAAATTCAGCATCCATTTATGATAAAAACTCTCCAGAAAGCAGGAATAGAAGGAACGTACCTCAACATAATAAAAGCTATATATGACAAACCCACAGCTCACATTATCCTCAATGGTGAAAAATTGAAACCATTTCCCTAAAGTCAGGAACAAGACAAGGGTGTCCACTTTCACCACTACTCTTCAACATCGTACTGGAAGTTTTGGCCACAGCAATCAGAGCAGAAAAAGAAATACAAGGAATCCAAATTGGAAAAGAAGAAGTAAAACTCTCACTGTTTGCAGATGACATGATCCTCTACATAGAAAATCCTAAAGACTCGACCAGAAAACTACTAGAGCTAATCAGTGAATATAGTAAAGTTGCAGGATATAAAATCAACACCCAGAAATCCCTTGCATTCCTATACACTAATAACGAGAAAGTAGAAAAAGAAGTTAAGGAAACAATTCCATTCACCATTGCAACGAAAAGAATAAAATACTTAGGAATATTCCTACCTAAAGAAACTAAAGACCTATATATCGAAAACTATAAAACACTGATGAAAGAAATCAAAGAAGACACTAATAGATGGAGGAATATACCATGCTCATGGGTTGGAAGAATCAATATAGTGAAAATGAGTATACTACCCAAAGCAATCTACAGATTCAATGCAATTCCCATCAAGCTACCAGCGGTATTTTTCTCAGAACTAGATCAAATAATCTCAAGATTTGTATGGAAATACAAAAACCTCGAATAGCCAAAGCAATCTTGAGAAAGAAAAATGGAACTGAGGAATCAACTTGCCTGACTTCAGGCTCTACTACAAAGCCACAGTCATTAAGACAGTATGGTACTGGCACAAAGACAGAAATATAGATCAATGGAACAAAATAGAAAGCCCTGAGATTAACCCACAAACCTATGGACACCTTATCTTCGACAAAGGAGGCAAGAATATACAATGGAGTAAAGACAGTCTCTTTAACAGGTGGTGCTGGGAAAACTGGTCAACCACTTGCAAAAGAATGAAATTAGACCCCTCTCTAACACCATACACAAAAATAAACTCAAAATGGATTAAAGATCTAAATGTAAGACCAGAAACTATAAAACTCCTAGAGGAGAACATAGGCAAAACACTCTCCGACATAAATCACAGCAGGATCCTCTATGATCCATCTCCCAGTATACTGGAAATAAAAGCAAAGATAAACAAATGGGATCTAATTAAAATTAAAAGCTTCTGCACAACAAAGGAAACTATAAGCAAGGTGAAAAGACAGCCTTCTGAATGGGAGAAAACAATAGCAAATGAAACAACTGACAAACAACTAATCTCAAAGACATATAAGCAACTTATGCAGCTCAACCCAGAAAAATAAATGATCCAATAAAAAAATGGGCCAAAGAACTAAATAGGCATTTCTCCAAAGAAGACATACGGATGGCTAACAAACACATGAAAAGATGCTCAACATCACTCATTATCAAAGAAATGCAAATCAAGACCACAATGAGGTATCATTTCACACCAGTCAGAATGGCTGCGATCCAAAAGTCTACAAGCAATAAATGCTGGAGAGGGTGTGGAGAAAAGGGAACCCTCTTACACTGCTGGTGGGAATGCAAACTAGTACAGCCATTATGGAAAACAGTGTGGAGATTCCTTAAAAATTGCAAATAGAACTGCCTTATGACCCAGCAATCCCACTGCTGGGCATACACACCGAGGAAACCAGAATTGAAAGAGACACATGAACCCCAATGTTCATTGCAGCACTGTTTATAATAGCCAGGACATGGAAGCAACCTAGATGTCCATCAGCAGATGAATGGATAAGAAAGCTGTGGTTCATATACACTATGGAATACTACTCAGCCCTTAAAAAGAATAAATTTGACTCAGTTCTAATGAGATGGATGAAATTGGAACCGATTATACAGAGTGAAGTAAGCCAGAAAGAAAAAACACCAATACAGTATACTGACACATATATATGGAATTTAGAAGACAGTAATGATGACCCTATATGTGAGACAACAAGAGACACAGAGGTATAGAGTGGACTTTTGGACTCTGAGGGAGAGGGAAAGGGTGGGATGGTTTGGGAGAATGGCAGTGAAGCATCTGTATTTTCCTGTAAGAAACGAAGCGCTAATCTATGTTTGGTGTAGGATGCAGGATGCATGGGGCTGATGCACAGGATGATTCAGGTAGAGGATGTGGGGTGGGAGGTGGGAGGGGGCTTCGGCATTGGGCGATTGTGTTCACCTATGGCTGATTCGTGTCAATGTATGGCAAAACAAATACAGTATTGTAATTAAAAAATAAATAAATTTAATTTAAAAAAAAAAAAGAATGCTCAAACGACTGCACAATTGCACTCATCCCACACACTAGTAAAGTAATTCTCAAAATTCTCCAAGCCAGGCTTCAGGAGATGTTCAAGCTGGTTTTGGAAAAGGCAGAGGAACCAGAGATCAAATTGCCAACATCCACTGGATCATCGAAAAAGCAAGAGAGTTCCAGAAAAACATCTATTTCCGCTTTATTGACTATGTGAAAACCTTTGACTGTGTGGATCACAATAAACTGTGGAAAGTTCTTCAGGAGATGGGAATACCAGACCACCTGACCTGCCTCTTGAGAAACCTATATGCAGGTCAGGAAGCAACAGTTAGAACTGGACATGGAACAACAGACTGGTTCCAAATAGCAAAAGAAGTACATCAAGGCTATATATTGTCATCCTGCTTATTTAACTTATATGCAGAGTACATCATGAGAAACGCTGGGCTGGAAGAAGCACAAGCTAGAATCAAGATTGCCGGGAGAAATATCAATAACCTCAGATATGCAGATGACACCACTCTTATGGCAGAAAGTGAAGAGGAACTAAAAAGCCTCTTGATGAAAGTGAAAGGGGAGAGCAAAAATGTTGGCTTAAAGCTCAACATTCAGAAAATGAAGATCATGGCATCTGGTCCCATCACTTCATGGCAAATAGATGGGGAAACAGTGGAAACAATGTCAGACTTTGTTTTTGGGGCTCCAAAATCACTGCAGATGGTGACTGCAGCCATGAAATTAAAAGACACTTGCTCCTTCGAAGGAAAACTATGACCAACCTAGACAGCATATTTAAGAGCAGTGACATTACTTTGTCAACAAAGGTCCATCTAGTCAAGGCTATGGTTTTTCCAGTGGTCATGTATGGATGTGAGAGTTGGACTGTGAAGAAAGCTGGCTGAAGAATTGATGCTTTTGAACTGTGGTGTTGGAGAAGACTCTTGAGAGTCCCTTGAACTGCAAGGAGATCCAACCAGTCCATTCTAAAGGAGATCAGTCCTGGATATTCATTGGAAGGACTGATGTTGAAGCTGAAACTCCAATACTTTGGCCATCATGAGAAGAGTTGACTCATTGGAAAAGACTCTGATGCTGGTTGGGATTGGGGGCAGGAGGAGAAGGGAACGACAGAGGATGAGATGGCTGGATAGCATCACTGACTCGATGGATATGAGTCTGAGTGAACTCCGGGAGTTGGTGATGAACAAGGAGGCCTGGCGTGCTGCGATCCATGGGGTCACAAAGAGTCGGATACGACTGAGTGACTGAACTGACCTGAAGTAGATAGATACAATCAGTCATTACAGGACCTAAAGTTTAGTAAATAGGCAATATATTGTCATTATGATGATGATGTTGATAATGAGTATAATGATGACGATGATGTGAGAGACACAGCCTAGAGTGTAGAAGGATGGGGCTGATAACATTTGCAAGAATCCTGAGAAGGCTAGCTGTCTAGGGGAAGAAATCTAAACTTAGTCTCCCCTTTTGGAAACTTGGGATGTGTTGTTAAAATGATTACCTTTCTTGACAAGCATTTCAGGGCAGACTGGATGAAATACAGATAGATCAGACTTAAGTATAAGTACTAGGAGAACTGTGAGTGTGCTAAAAGAGTAACAAATTTGTCTGAGAATCCATGTATACCATTCCTCATCTTTCTTTTTTTAACTCTGTTCTGTCTTGATACTTTTTCTGAGTTATTTTGTTGGTAAGAAGCTAGAATCCACCTCCTTTTTTCTCCAAGTTAAATTATTGTAGTCATTATTTTAAATGAAAAGTCAGTGAAGTGCAAATCAGTCTGTACATATATTTTTTCTTGGGTTTTATGAGTCATCTCTAGGGGCTTCATAGGTGGCGCGGTGGTAAAGAATCTGCCTGCCAATGGACGAGATACAAGAGACTGGGGAAATGGCAACCCACTCCAGTATTCTTGGCTGGAGAATCCCATGGACAGAGGAGCCTGGCGAGCTAAAGTCCATGGGGTCTCAAAGAGTCCGACACAACTTAGCAACTACACAGCAAATAATCAGCAGCCTTAATTTGAACAGTGATGACAACCAAATTTCTCACATAACAGTCATGTGGTTATTTGTTTCCTATTTTAAACATTATATCCCAAGTCTACACATAGATATCACCTGCAGCTTAGGGTTTCTTCATACATGTCTCCAGGATTCCTCAACCTTAGGAGTATCAGTATGGTAACCATTCTGTCTGAGGATAGCAAAGTTAGAGTCAAAGGGGAGAAATCCTAGAGGCAGCACTTCACGTGCCAAGAGAAACAGATGGAGTCGCAGTTTCGGTTGGGGGCAGAGGAGCTCATTCAGAGTGTCTCAGAAAACATCAGGCAACATCTTCCACCTGAGCAGTAGCATCAACTTTGTCTGCCAAGATTAGCCCCTTATCTATAATTGAACTCAATTCCTCTTGCTGAAATATAAGCCCAATTCTTGTTTTGTCCTAATTACTTAAACAAATGACTCAAGTCCTATAATAGCAGTTAAGCTGCAATACATGCTGGAAGGTTAATAATACATGAATTAATAAAAGATGACACATTTTAAGCAGCAATCTCAGAGTTGCAGATAATGATATTAATAAAAGTGAATAATCAAATGGCCAGTTCCATTTTAAATAGTATCGTAGGCTGAAGCCCATTAACTGTGCATCAAAGCAAACAGACACGAGCAAATTTGTCATAGCAAAGCTGTGCTAAATTTATTTTATTAGCACCTTGTAGGCTTTCTGATTATGAGAGCACACAGTAAGCTCTTTGTAAGGGTTTGCTGTTAGGATGGCTATTAATTTTGGCATGAATTAAGTAATAGAATGAGTCGAGTACTTTGGCATATTATATTTTAAAGAAGAAAAGGAGAGAAGGAAGTAAAACACTGGTTCATCTTCTTGAAGTGAAAGGATGAGAAAGAGCTTGTCCAGTAAGCCTTTGTCACATAGACAGCTTGTAATAATGTGTTAATATGCAATATGCTCTCCCTGAATGTAGCTCCAAAAATAATTCTCCACTGCTGAGACTCTAAGTACGTGGCCCTGAAGAGAAACCTGTTTCTTCAATGTGCTGAGCACAGTAAACAAGAGGAAGGTCAATTTTGATTTGTGACTTTGAGGATCCTGCCAACTGCATTCACAACAAGGCTGGTTTATTGCATTGTGGGGAGTAATTCCTGGTGACAGACTATTTTCAAGTAGCAATTTATTCATATCCAGTGTTCAGGGTCTCTCATTAAGGAAAGGCACACGGTGGCTCTCAACCTAGGAATTATGCTGATTGGGACATCCTTACTATGCCACCTTTTACCCAGTGAGTCAAAGGAAAACTGATATCATACCTCAAACGCATGACAGGGTTTCAAAAAGCAAGTTATTCAGAAGGGAAGAAGTAGGAAAATCCTCAGGTCTCCTATTGTGGGAATATGGCAATGATGCTGCCAGTTCTCACAAAGAAGGGAAGGTTGAATTCAATGAGGAAAGACTTCCTTGAATCCCTCTCTGAAACTGATTAGCAGGGTCTTCTCTGTGGATCACAACAAACTGTGGAAAATTCTGAAAGAGATGAGAATATCAGATTACCTTACCTGTCTCCTGAGAAACCTGTACGCAGCTCAAGAAGCAATATTTAGAACTGGGTATGGAACCACAGACTGGTTCAAAATTGTGAAAAGAGTTCGTTAAGGCTGTACATTGTCACTCTGCTTATTCAACTTACATGCAGAGTGCATCATGGGAAATGCCAGGCTGGATGAATCCCAAGAATCAAGATTGCTGGGAGAAATATCAACCTCATCAGCTCAGTTCATCACTCAGTTGTGTCTGACTCTTTGCCACCCATGAATTGCCGCATGCCAGGCCTCCTTGTCCATCATCAACTCCCGGAGTTCACTCAGACTCATGTCCATCGAGTCAATGATGCCATCCAGCCATCTCATCCTCTGTGTCCCCTTCTCCTGCTACCACCAATCCCTCCCAGCATCAGAGCCTTTTCCAGTGAGTCAACTCTTTGCATGAGGTGGCCAAAGTACTGGAGTTTCAGCTTTAGCATCATCCCTTTCAAAGAAATCCCAGGGCTGATCTCCTTCAGAATGGACTGGTTGGATTGATATCAATATCAACCTCAATATCAACCAAATATCAACCTCAATATTACAATAACCTCATTTATGCAGATAATACCACTCTAAAAGCAGAAAGCAGAGGAACTAAAGAGCCTCTTGAGGAGGGTGAAAGAGGAGAGTGAAAAACTGGTTTAAAACTCAACATTCAAAAAACTAAGATCATGGCATCCAGTCCCATCACTTCATGTCAAATAGATGAGGAAAAAGTGGAAACAGTGACAGATTTTCTTTTATTGGGCTTCAAAATCACTGCAGATAGTGACTGCAACCATGAAATTAAAAGTCGCTTGCTCCTCGGTAGAAAAGCTTTGACAAACTTGGACAGTATGTTAAAAAGCAAAGACATCACTTTGCCAGAACAAAGGTCCATATAATCAAAGCTATGGGTTTGCAAGTAGTCATGTGTAGATGTGAACTGGACCATAAAGAAATTTGACTGCCAAAGAATTGATGATTTTGAATGATGGAGCTGGAAAAGATTTTTGAGAATTCCTTGAACCCAAGGAGATCAAATCAATCAATCCTAAAGGAAATCAACCCTGAATATTCATTGGAAGGACTGATGCTGAAGCTGAACTGCAATACTTCGGCCACCTGATTCAAAGAGCCAACTCATTGGAAAAGACACTGGTGCAGGGAAAAGGTTGAAGACAGGAGGAGAAGGGGGCAACAGAAGATGAGATGGTTGGATGGCATCACTGACTCAATGAACATGAGTTTGAACAAACTCCAGGAGATATTGAAGGACAGGGAAGCCTGGCATGCTGCAGTCTATGGCTTTGCAAAGAGTTGGGCATGACTTAGCAACTGAACAACAACAACAACTCTGAGGAAAAGATCAATTACATAATTTAGCCCAAAATTTAGATGGAAGATGAATTATATTTGGTGGGGAGAGGGAGGGAGAAAGGTGAAACTATTTTTCAGGACAGTAAGAGAACAGCGTATGGCAGGGAGGGCAGAGCTATTGTCTAGCCCTCCTTCCTACCAGTGAGTTAGCAGCCATGGACTATTTTAAGGTCTCCTTGGCTTTAGAGGCTGGATGAGCCAATCATATTCATCCCAAAGCAATTAACCAGTAATGGGAAGTATGGCTTCTCTCCAGCTGGCTGTTCATTCTCAAATTGATTGGACTGTGATCTGACTCAACTAGTCAATTCTGAAAACAAGCTTCTCATGGGTGTTTCATACTGGCAAATACAGCCTGTGTAAAAATCCCCATGGAATGAATAAATGCGAGTTTCAACTGAACCAGCTTTTTAATTTGAAAGTCAGTCTTCCAGATAAATGCTAAATTAACTAGATAATTACTTTATTCTGAACTTAGCTGGGGCTACATGTAGGGGTGCTCTAATAATTGCTCAATAGTTGAAAAAGCTATTAATGTTCATAAATAACTTCCACCTACATGCCACCCATGCCAAAAGCTCTTATGCAATGGCTGTATGTCTGGAGGTGGAGGTCAGAATACTTCATGAAGGTGGGTTTGGAAAATGGGCTGGAGAATGGTTCTATTAACCTTTAGTGCTTGGGAAAAAACCCTTACCCAGATCCTAATACATGACTGATTATGACTCAATTTGGTTGTGTTAATAGAACTATTGCCCTTTTCTTCTCATTGCTAAACACTAATAAGTTACCAGAAAGGCAGACTGGAAAAGAGGTGGTTGTTAGGGTTAAAGATTCAATGGTAATTGAAGTGAATGGAGACAAAGAATTTGAGAGGAAAATGACTAGGCCAAAATATTTGAAAAAGCTAAAGTGTCATGCTAATTTCTCTTTCTTTGGGAAGCTTAGGTTCTCATGTCATATTATTTCCAAGATCATAAAACCTGCTGGATTAAAGGAGAGAGGGAAATCAGGAGCAAAGAAGAAAGGAAGCAAGAGACAGAGACAGAGCCAGTACACTGGCAGACTCTGTTTGATAGCAGCATATTAGAATGAAGATGCAATTCCATGGATTATGCCACTCAAACAGCCTCCTCATCTAAGCCACATGGGTGAACAACAAGGGATGTTGCATTTAATTGCCAAGAATAGAGGAGAAAACTTGAAATGGTTCAAAGAACATAGCAGCAGAAGGAAGTCTCTCTCTGCAAATGGACCTGACAATACATCAGCATAAAGCTACAATTTTTTTTTCTTCTCTGCACTTAGGTAAGACTGACAGATAAAACTAGCATAAACCTCTAAACCTGGGCGGCAAACAGTTATCTCATTAAGGCAAAGCCCATTAACTTGCCATCATCATCTGGCTGTTCACGGTGCTGTGAATAAATTAAATTCGTTTTCAGAAGCATTCTGGCTGTTGTTGGCTGACATGCACTTTAACAGTACAAATACCACCGATCATTTATACACCAAAACGATGGGGCAGAAAGGAGGAGGAAAGAGAAAAGGCTACTCTAAAACATTCAGACCCTGGTGCAGCTGTAACTGGAAACCTCATAAACGGTTCTTAAAATGCCATAAAGACTTGGATCACCAACTCTAAGATCATATTTCTCTAAATCTTCAGGACCAAAACAGACAACAAAGACTTCATGAAATCAATGCATCCGGCAAGGTGTACTTACCTGGCACCTGGAGCCCATTTTCTCCCCTCACTCCTGGAGCCTGTAGAACTGGTCCAAATCAGAAATCCTTTTGACCTCTAGGAGCCAAGAAGGTTGAAAAGACCACCTACCCTTGAATAGAGGAAGTCTGGGATCAACCTTGGGGTGCATTTACCAACTGGGCTGAAGTCTTCTTACTTCCCACCTCACAAACTGGCCACTAGTCAATACAGTAATCCTTTTGAAATACTGCCTTGAGAATTGGTACCAATTAAAGCTTTCCAAAAGTAACTGAGAAAATGGTTAGAATCAGATAAAATTTTGTCAGATGTCTCACTGGGTAAAACCATTCAGGGCTGATATATGGGTTCTGCGTGGCCTACCTTAAATATTTTCAGAAGTTAATTGAATAAATAAATACATAATTTCTCTAAAACCAAAATCAATTCTCCCTTAATTTTCCTAACTTTTCAGTCATCCCCCTTCTGAGTCATCATCTTTTCCTTTTGTCTTTTGTTCACCAGGTAACAACACCCAGTATATTGCCTTTAAATAGAGCAGGATCTCAGTATGTGTTTCATGAACTAGATGATTGAGAGAATGAACGAACGCTAGTACTCGGTTAAAAAACAAGAAAAATAAAAAAGAGGGGACATATGTATACCTGTGTCTGATTCATGTTGATGAGTGACAGAAGCCAACACAATGTTGCCGAGCAACTGTCTTCCCAACAACAACAACAACAAAGGTTAAAAAAGAAAAAGAAAAATTATATTTACCTTCCAAACTCCTTAGCCTGACATTCAGATTGATTTTAACCTAAGGACAGTATCACCTCATGTCTTGAACTTTAATGCTTCCCTAGAAGAATCTTCCATTTCAGGCAGACCCAGAATGCCACACATGCACACCTTCTCCTCTCTATTCCTGTAAAACTCCTCTAGCCTTCAGAGATTCTTTTCTTTCTCATTCTCCAGGACACTTTCCTAAAAATGCCTTCTTTTCTGAACTCCTCCAGTATTGTCTCCATTTTCACGTTAAATTTTGACATTTACTTCTTGGCAACCTGCATAGTATTTTATCTATTATCTTTATTTTTGTATGTTTATCTTTATCTTTGTATGTTTTCCTCTATTCTCTTCAAATGAACGAATATTCTTATAAATAGAAAAAGATTTCTATTTTAAAAGATTTCCTGTTATCCTCATAGCAATTTGCATTAATGCCTTTCCTATCAGAACTCAGAAATTGGTTTTAAAATGAGTGACTAATCAAGATTGTGCTGAGATTATAACACAGAAATCTTAGCGCATAGGCCCTGGTCTAATTTTGAAATAACTTTCTAATTTTCTAAAGTGTATGCAGATATTTCTATTTATCAGTGACACCATACATTTTCATGTTCAAGGAATAAAATTAACTGTTTCTGTCTGTGGCTTAGTTTGGCTTGCCCAAAGTAGATGCTGAGCCTAAGATTTGCATGCAAGTAGTTTCTTTGAGAGGCGATCCCTGAAGCACCAGTAGGATATTGGGCAAGTGACCCAGGAAAGGGAAAGAAGCCTATGCAAGGCTTAATGAGCAGGATATCACTGTGAGACTTTCTCCCACTGAGAATGTCTAGGATATAATACTGAATACGCCTCAAAGCTGTTTCACCAGGGGTTTAGGAGGCTGGGATATTTATCCATCAACTTCCTTTTGTTCCTCTGCCTTGTGTTTAGCAGCCATTGGCAGGCACGGGAATGGGGAGTGCCAAGGACACCAACAATGCCTGCTCTACTGTATATCTTAAAGCATAATTATAAGCCTCACCAGAGAAATGGTGTTGACACCAAATACTTTTATAATTTTAATCCTAAAGGATATGTCAATGGCATTCTTTGGAGACGTATGCAAGACAGCAACAATATAGTAAGTATGTCTACTTATAGAAATGGTACCCAGAAAACAAGCTGAAAGAAAAGAAAGTGACTCTGTCCTATGGCACCTCATTCTTTCTTCCAAATTCAAATCTGCCTTTGGTCTCAGCTTGATTTCCCCAGGATCAAAATGTTGAGGAGCCTGATGGAAGCAGGGACAAAGGACACCCTGGAAAGATGCAGTATAAAAAATAATTGATGCCAGGAGAGCAGAAAACCTGCTGATTTTCTTTGCAAGTTGCAACTGATAGGAAATTAACATTTATAGCATCTTAGGCACAAAAGCTTCAAGCCAGGTGGTAGTTATGTTATCTCTAGACAAGCTTCTATACTCCATTTTTCAAAGGTCTCTGAGATAAAAGAACATGGAATTTTAATTAGCAAGTTGCAAATGACAGAGAATTAAAATTTAACTTTCTATTCATCAATAGTTTAAAGATTAAGCCTCCCCCGGGTGGTGCTTAGGAAAGGTGGCTGTCAAGAGAGGGACTGGTAGTTTACACATAGCTCACAAGACTGACAACACTGATTGAAGCAGGATGCAAGTTTCTGGAAAAGACATACCTGACGTCAGGTCTCTCCAGCAGCACAGAGAGGCTAATTTACTGTTTTCCCATTTAACCCTTGTCTTTCTAAGAATGCTTTACTTGTTAAGACTGTCTACAGAATTTCTTTATCAGTGACACATTTTCTAAACGCAGGCTACCTCTGATACCAACACACAGATCCCGCTCCATGAGTAATGTAGAGGGCCTGACAGTAACTGAATCTCTCTTTGTTGTTCAAGGGATCCCCCAGATGGAGATGAACAGAGAGAATGGGGGCAGTAAGAAGAGGGTTAAGCAGATGAGCTGCAGCAAACAGTGGGGAGGACAGAGACCAAATTTTTATATATATATATATATACACACACACACATATATATAAAGAGGAATAGGAGGTCAATTAGGAAAGCTGGAGCTGGAGTCTCCTGCTGCCTCTATGCCAAATTATTGGGAGCCTGGAGTCAGCTCTGTGTCCTCATCTCTGGTCTAGAGGAGATCTCCATATTAGGAGCAGTTATCCTTGCATACATTTCAGATGAAATTAATGGAATCTGGTAAAGCAACATCCTTTCAGTACATATTGAACAGAATTTTACTCTAAGGGAGACTTCAGAAGATACTGAGGAAAGGGGACTTCTCTGGTGGTCCAGTGGCTTAAACTCTGTGATCCGAGTGCAGGGGGCTGGGGTTTCATCCCTGGTCAGGTAACTAGATCATACCTGCTGCAACTAAGAGTTCAAATGACTCAACAAAGATTACACATGCCACAAGCACAGCTAAACAAATAAATAGGAGATACTGAAGGCTCAAGGGTCCCAAACCCCTTCAGGTGTCCGGAGAAATCTCAATTAAAGGCAGAAATATAAATCTAAATTTCTTTTTATTTTTTTTTTTTATTTTTGTCTCCTGAGCTATACACATAGAATATTTGGAAAATTAGTGAAATTTTTAGATAGGAAAAACATATGTACAGAATATTTGCCATCTGATGGTCTTTGGGGAATATTATAAAGATCTCTGCTTGAGGGGGGGACATGGTGGGATTGTATTTACAACTCAGTCTGACAGACATCCATGTGCCTATTTTTGCAAAGTGAGCACAAAACCATTACTGATGCCATGAAGGACAGAGTCGGGCAGAAAAGGTGAGTACAGACCACTTAGATAACAGAGGTGACATGCTCCAAACGCTTATACAGGGGGAAAAAGTACTGCTTGGCCAAAGACATTTGAGAGAAACACCTCAGAATAGGAAAAGTGATTATTTGTCAGGTAGACCTGGGTTCTGCTTATTTTGCCCTGGGCATCAACTCCAAATCCTTGTTATTAGCAAAAGACCAGATGAACTCACCTAATGAAAGACATTGGAGGGAGTCTGTGCCCTAGAAGCTGACTCTGGGAGGTCTTCCTTTTTCACATTTGTCACTTTATTCGAGAGCCTTCAGATGGCAATTTTATTTAAACAATATAATCAACTGATTCACTGAACAGTGAGATTAAATATCATTTTCTTGTTGGTATAGAGGCTTCCCAATGCCTGCCTGACTTTGGACACTTGGAGCAGAATATCTACGCAACTTTCTGATGAAGACACGTTTGTGGCTGTGTTGGACAAATGTGATATCCCGATTGTCACACTGTCAGCCACATCTTCCTTTCTTCTCATGGGGATTATGTTCCTTACTGAAATACAACCAATATCTTAGGTATCCGTTCCTGAAGTAGGGATCTGATGGGAAAATCAACTGAGCCGCCCTGGTTTTGTCTCCCAAATTTGTCCTTCCCTTGGTGTTTTCTTTCTAATTTTGCGGATGTTGGCTCCTATTAAATCATTTGTCCAAGTTTGGACAAGATGACCTTCCTTTGGTTTTCTTTAGCACTGTACCATCAGGATTTCAAAGTGCAAAATTTTCATAAGTATTAAGGAAGAGCAAAGGAGAAGTGATCTAAGAAAAATAATCTGCATACATAAAATGAAGCTGGTTAGATTTTTGCCAAATTTAGACAACATGCTTGAAAGGCTCTAAACTTTATAAATAGAGTCTCTAAGGCTGTCATCCAAGACAGCACCTAAAATAAGTAGGCAGTGATCTCCCAGAGCAGGTGAAACCAAGTCCAAGAGCCCTGGGTAACTGCCGATAAGGAGACATGCCATAGACTGCAGAGCAAACAAACAAAAGATAGTGTCAAATATGACCTCCAAATGAAAATTCTCCAAAGCAAGCAGACATATACATACACAAGCAGTGATACACATTCAAACTGCTGCCCACACAGGGCATCGCTGTATAGTCTACTTCAAGGTCATTGTGGGCACAAACATATTGATTTAAACAACGGTAGTGACTGTCTTGAACAATGCTGGCCAGCCCAGCTAGTACCAGAAATGTAAAAGTATTTGCACATGAAGGAACACACACACTTTTCATGCTCCCATAGCTAACTCCAATCTCAAAAACCATGTGCTATTTCATTTTTTGAAACAGCCTATCAATATTCTTAGGCTTCCCTGGTGGCTCAGTGGTAAAGTATCTGCTGGCCAGTGCAGGAGACACAAGTTCAGTCCCTGGGGGAAGGAAGTTCCCCTGGAGAAGGAAATGGCAACCCATTCCATTATTGTTGCCTGGGCAATGCCATGGACAGAAGGAGCTTGATGGGCTACAGTTCATGGGGTCACAAAGAGTTTGACATGACTTAGCAACTAAACAACAAAGATAATAAATATTCTTATG
The DNA here is from genome assembly GCA_917880005.1 of Nanger dama. Classification (NCBI taxonomy): domain Eukaryota; kingdom Metazoa; phylum Chordata; class Mammalia; order Artiodactyla; family Bovidae; genus Nanger; species Nanger dama. Next base: position 6,423,485 of record CAKJTW010000040.1, read on the forward strand.
CCGAAGAAATGATACATGTGTCACCAACTCTTGACTGGATATTTTGCAACTCTGCTGACTATTTCCTATTCTCTTTTCTCTACCATGTGGGAACTAGTGTCTTAGATAATTTTATTCTTTCATAAGCATGCCCCCTCATCCAGCCACTCACCCAAAGTTTATCCATTTGGTTTTGCTTCTGTTGTATGACACAAGCATAGACAGACGTGGGCTCAAATTCTGGCTCAGTGGCTCATTAGGACTATTTATCTTGGGTAGATTTTTAAACTTTCTCAGTATCTTTGCCTCCTCTATAAAATGGGAGTAATAAGTATCATACACCTCTGAGAAATAAATGAGTTACTTACATTTAACAGAGAATCCATCATATCACCCAGCATGTAGTACGTGCTAAATAAATTTCTTCAATGAAACACAAATGTTGTTCCTGCACAGAGTTGTATAATCACAGACTCTAAGGACAGGAGGATAAGTTCATATGCAGGAAATTTTTGTCTCAGTCACTTTTCTTCAGAGAGGCACATCCACTGGATTGCCCAGAGTCATTCAGCTGGTCTCTAGTTTCTAGATTCCTGATTCATCATGTTTCCTGATTCACTCTATGTGCTGATGTTGGCAATGAGAAAATTCAGTTATAATACACAAGGGTTGGTTTGATTATTCATCCTTCATAGGTTTTATCCAAACAATGATCATGACTTTTAGGCTTCTATGTTTCCATATTCCAAATACCTAAACCTGCACATGTTGTTTCCATTTGACAAGAGAAAGACATCTCTGTTGGCACGGGTATAGACTTCCAAGGCATCTGCTCAATCACAGATAAGAACACCTCATAATACCAGCACTCGTTTGAAAGCTAGAAACAGATCACAATGTATACGGGGTTAGATAATTACTATCCCAGATTCATGTCTACTCCGAACCTCAGAATGTGACCTCATTTAAAAATAGGGTGTTTGAAGATGTAAATAATTAAATGAAGATGACATCACACTGGATTGTTGTTCAGTCGCCCAGTCATGTCCAACTCTTTGCAACCCCATGGACTGCAGCATGCCAGGCCTCGCTGTCCCTCACCATCTCCCAGAGTTTGCCCAAGTTCATGTCTATTGCATTGGTGATGCCGTCCAGACATCTCATCCTCTGACATCTACTTCTTCTGCCCTTGATCTTTCCCAGAATCAGGGGAAACACTGGATTAGGGTGAGCCTAAAACCATGACTGGTGTCCTTATAAGAAGACCATGTGAAGACATCCCTGGTGGCTAAGAGGGTAAAGAATCTGCCTGCAATGTGGGAGACCTGGTTTTGATCCCTGGGTTGGGAAAATCCCCTGCAGGAGGGCATGGCAACTCACTCCAGTTTTCTTGCCTGGAGAATCCCCATGGACAGAGAAGCGTGGCAGGCTACAGTCCATGGGGTCGCAGAGTCAGACACAACTGAGCAACTAAGCACAGCACATGTAAAGACATAGAGATACACACAAAGGGAAGACATTTATGCGGTGGTGGACTCAGAGATTAGAGAGATGAGTCTAGGAATATCAGAATATAGGAGAAGGATATGGAACAGATTCTCCCTCAGAACCTTCAGAAGGAACCAATCCTGCACACAACTTGATTTCAGATTTCTAGCCTCCAGAACAGAAAAGAATAAATTTCTACTGTTTTAAGCCACCCATGTTGCATGCTCAGTCATTTCAGTTGTGTCCAACTCCTTTCAACTCCACGGACTGCAACCCACCAGGCTCCTCTGTCCATGGGATTCTCCAGGCAATAATACTAGAGTGGGTTGCCATGACCTCTTCCAGGGAACCTTCCCAACCCAGGGATTAACCTGCATCTCCTGCATTTCAAGTGGATGCTTTACCTCTGATCACCGGGGGAAGCCCCCTTTAAGCCATCCAGTTTGTGGTAATTTGTTACAGCAGCCCTAGGAATCTAATACATGAAGTCTTTCTTTTTTCCTTATTATTCTATGCCTTGACTCTCTTTTCCCAATATCAACAGCCTAAACCACCATTTTCTCAGCTTGAACATAACTGAAAACTGCAAGTGACATGAAATAAGGAAGTCTAGTCCAGCTCTCCTAGAAGGACAATGAGATCAGATGTCAGGCAGAAGTTAAGGGGTAAGCCTTAACCATAAAGGCAATTGCTGAACAGCACTGGAGAGTCCAAAATCAGAAGAGAAAAGAAACATAACTGATAGGAAGAGGAAATGGAAGGAGAAAAGTTAGGTGGAGACCTGCGTGGATTAAAGTGCAGGGATACAGACTCCAGAAAATAAATCTAAGTACAAAAGGGCACAATCCTGCCACACGAGAGTTCATGCATTCTGAAAAGAAACAATGCCTATCTTAAAATATCTGTTCATATTTTTAGAATATTTGTTTCTAGCAGATTCTCAAAAACCATTTTGAATCATTATCAATCTTATAATAAGCTCACAAGGGGAATCTCAGGAACTATATTGCCTCTACTACGGTTTCAAATATGACAGTGCAGGTCCTGAGAGAAAGAGAAACATATAAAGTCACTTTTCCATTTCATCATTTTAAAAATAATACATATGAAAATTTGTTGCAAACTGTAAAAAGATTTAAAATATGAGACATTACTACTGCTACTGCTCAGTTTTTTACTCCAAGGTAACTAGGCAGCTAGGCACATGGGGTCTAGAGTCAGGGAGATAGAGACTCAAATCCTACTGTTCACTTATTAAGCTATGTAGACGGACATAAATAGAATTGATAAGTGCTGAGGGAGAGTGGCTCAATTTTGTATGAGATGGTAGGATAGGCTTCATAATGAAAGTGATATTTAAGCAGAGATCTGAAGGAAGTACTGAATTTATCCCTGTAGTTAGACAATAAGCAGTTGTTTATTGTCCTCAATAACCCTAGAATTCTCCTGGCATCCCAGGTTCTGTTTAGTTTTGTGGAAGCTGTCTGATTCTTTTTATGATCTCTGTACATAATTACCTAGCAAAGAGAAATTTAGATAGCCATTAAAACCTATTGTTCCAAAAGAATCTATGTGTTTCTCAGTATTAAATACAGTGATATGCAATAGTGGGCTTCCCTGATAGCTCAGTTGGTAAAGAATGTGTCTGCAAAGCAGGAGATCCTGGTTCATTTCCTGGGTTGCGAAGATCCACTGGAGAAGGGATAGTATTCTTGGGCTTCCCTTGTGGTTCAGCTGGTAAATAATCTGTCTGAAATGTGGGAGACCTGGGTTCTATCCTTGGTTGGGAAGATCCCCTGGAGAAGAGAAAGCCTATTCCAGCATTCAGGCCTGGAGAACTCCACGGACTGTATAGTCCATGGAGTCTCAAAGAGTCAGACACAACCGAGTAACTTTCACTTTCATGCAATAGCTGAATTTTTTGTAAAGGAGAGAAATTCAGGATGAAAAAATTCTTCTAAGGATAAATGAAACATAAAATGGCCATTCATGTTGAAAAACAAAAGAGTTCTCAGAAATGGCAGTTATCCATCTTATTAAGTAAGATCATTTTTCTATTGTCTTAGAAAAGTGGATGGTATATTGTGTGCTCAGTTACTCAGTCAGTCTGAATCTTTGCGACCTCATGAACTGTACCCTGTAAGGTTCCTCTGTCCATGGGATTTCCTGGGCAAGAATACTGGGGTGGGTTGCCATTTCCTCCTCAGGGAATCTTCCCAAACCAGCGATCCAACCCATGTCTCTTGCATCTCCTGTATTGGCAGGCAGATTCTTTACCACTGTACCACCTGATAAGCCCAGGTGGCTTAAATTTTATTAAGGAAGATTACTTTTCTATTGTCTGAGAAAAGTGGATGGTGTACTATGAGAATACATTAGCACTGAAGATAAAATGCACATACTCAGCACACACAAATCAATAAGACACAAGAACTTTCTGCAAAAATGCATTTGGGGAATGCTTTCCCCATTTCAGAAGCATAAAAGTAAGTAAAACCCATATAAATACTTGAAATATATAATTCAATTTCATTGGATAACCAACTTAAGGGCCTACTGACACCTGTATAGCCTGGTATCTATCCTTGTCTACTCATCAGACAGTCATTAGAAAGTGAATGGTATGACACTCTGAGAACATTAGTTTTTTTAAATGATAGGAAAATTAAATGCAATCATCACAATAGCTTACTAATAATAGAGGGAGACATTTGTACATATAAGTGACAGTGGTGGATGTAATCAGCATCTGCATGAAGCCCATGCACTTGGGAGATGGCAAGTCACTCAGAGAAGCCGACACCAGGGCTTAGTCTTGGTCAAGGCATTGCCCAGTCTCCTCTCAGATAACAGGAACCCAGGAACCCAGGAGCGTGCCTTCTCTGGTATAGCTTATTCCTGGGGAATTTGTATTTGTCCCTGGGTATAATATAGGCAGGACACTGATAACCCAAGCTGACTGCGTTCAAGTTAATTTTGGTCTCAGAAAAGTATGAAAGTTTTCAAAATGGTGCCCTTTAAAAAATAAGTCACATAAATTCCTTTTACTTATCTTTGTTTCAGAACTCTCTCATGGGACTAGGTCTCTTAGGAGGCATGTGAAAACTCACGATATAACAGATTACCCCCTGAGAAATGGCAAAGTTGGGGGAGGGGATGCAAGAAGACTGTGTCTTCTCCATCCTCTGTGGACCATTGTGTTTCAGCTCATTCTCCCACCCACCCATAATGTTCGGTAGTTCTAAGAAAGAAAGTAGTTCATAAACCACAGAAATATAGGGCTCCTTGTATATGGATGCAAAGAAAGGCTATGTAGCTACATTAGTGGAAAGAACCAACAGAAGCAGCAAATTTAACTTGAAAAAAAATCAGTCATCATTACACATGCAATGTGTTTGAGAAACAACAACAATTTTTAAAAGGAGAGAACAAATGTGAATTGTCACTGGAATGATGTTTAATCACATAAATTGCTTCTCCTCCCTCACCCTGTTCTACACAACATCCATGGTGGTAAAGATGAGTTTGGTCAGAGGTGAGTGAGGAGGGGCTGAGTGACATATTTTTAAAAACAGATTCAGATATGATCCAAGCAGATGAAACTTTAAGTATTTAATCTTTAAAGAACTGAATATAGAAGGATAAAAGATTTGATGAACAGACTGAGAACCTTAAATGAAAATGATAGGTTTGAAACTGAAACTATAGAGTTGAAAATAAAACCAAAAGTAATAAAAACACAATTCAGGTAGTAAGAAGGAGAAATGTGACCAAGATTAATAATACATTTAAATGGTCATTTTACCTTGAAGACCACATTTTTCCAGTGACAAAGAAAGTTGGACCAAATATAAGGAGGTCTAAAATTTTTCATTCAGTAAATATTAACTAACTGGGCTTCCCCAGCGGCTAAGATGGTAAAAGAATCTGCCTGCAATGCAGGAGACCTGGGTTCGATCCCTGGATCAGGAAGATCCCCTGGAGAAGGAAATGTTAATTGAATGCCAGTCTTGTGCCAGGCACTGAGCTAATTGCTGGAAATGCAGGTCAAGAAGCAACGGTTAGAACTGGACATGAAACAACGCACTGGTTCCAAATTGGGAAAGGAGTACATCAAGCCTGTATATTGTCACCCTGCTTATTTGACTTATATGCAGAGTACATCATGTGAAATGCCAGCTGGATGAAGCACAAGCTGGAATCAAGATTGCTGGAAGAAATACCAATAACCTCAAACATTCAGAGGACACCACCCTTATGGCAGAAAGTGAAGAGGAACTAAAGAGCCTTTTGATGAAAGTGAAAGAGGAAACTGAAAAAGCTGGCTTAAAGTTTAACATTCAAAAAACTAAGATCATGGCATCCTGTCCCATCACTTCATGCCAAATAGATGGGGAAACAGTAAGAGACTTTGTTTTCTGGGGCTCCAAAATCACTGCAGATGGTGACTGCAGCCATGAAATTAAAAGACACTTGCTCACTGGAAGAAAAGCTATGACCAATCTAGACAACATATTAAAGAGCAGAGACATTACTTTGCCAACAAAGGTCCATCTAGTCAAGGCTATGGTTTTTCCAGTAGTCATGTATGGATGTGAGAGTTGGACTATAAAGAAAGCTGAATGCCAAAGAATTGATGCTTTTGAACTGTGGTGTTGGAGAAGACTCTTGAGAGTCCCTTGGACTGCAAGGAGATCCAATCAGTCCATTCTAAAGGAAATTAGTCCTGAATATTCATTGGAAGGACTGATGCTGAGGCTGAAACTCTAATACTTTGGCCACATGATGCAAAGAGCTGACTCATTGGAAAAGACCCTGATGCCGGGAAAGATTGAAGGTGGGAGGAGAAAGGGACAACAGAGGATGAGACAGTTGGATGGCATCATCAACTTCATGGACATGAGTTTGAGCAAGCTCCGGGAGTTGGTGATGGACAGAGAAGCCTGGTGTACTGGAGTGCATGGGATCACAGAGTGGAACACAACTGAGAGACTGAACCGAAATGGTAGTCAAAACAGTGGATCTGAAGCAAACGGACATTCCCTTCTCCAGGGGATCTTCCCCATCCAGGGTTCAAACCTAGGTCTCCTGCATTGCAGGCAGATCCTTTACTGTCTGAGCCACCATTATGATATGCAAAATAGACAGACAGTGGAAATAATGTTTGATGTAGATCTTCCCGACTCAGGAATCAAACTGAGGTCTCCTGCACTGCAGGCAGATTCTTTACTAACTGAGTTATCAGGGAAGCCTCCAATGTATGATGCAGGAACCCAAAGCCAGTGCTCTGTGACAACCTAGAAGGGTGGGATGGGGAGGGAGGCGGAAGGGAGATTCAAGAGGGAGAGGACATATGTATACCTAATGCCAATTCATGTTGATGTGTGGCAAAAACCATCACAATATTGTAAAGTAATTACCCCCTAGTTATATATCAATCTACCTACCTACCTACACAGCAATAAAGCAAATGGCCAGAGCCAAGGGCTGGGTCATTTCAGAGTAACACTGAACTCTCCTGGAAAGTTTCCTGTGAGGCCAGAGAAAGCTAAAGCTGGAAGAATGGGCTAGTGAAAACCCAGGGTTCTGAGGAAGAATGTTCAAAGGCATCTACATAAATTGCATTTATTTCAAGAACTATACACACATTTAGGGAAAGTACCCTATCTGACCCTGTGAGGTAATTTACACAGAAACATTGAATGGTATTATGCAGACAGATGCAAGGTATGACCACATTTTAGTATTCACATAAGGTATATTTATATTTGCTCAGAATTTCTGTCCTACAACTTATTTCCTTATTTTTTAAAAAAATCTTTTTGTAGACATTTCCAAAGAGTATTGCTTGATTTTTCTTCTTGCTTCCTTAACTAATTTTTCCTAAGAAAAATATTTCCCTTAAAGGCCAAGTACTTTTTCAAATGATTAAATAGAAAAATAGTAAAGTTATTGATTAAATGTTCTATTCTCTTTTTGAGTCTATTCACTTAAGTTCAAGGCTATAGAGAAAGTATGCCGTAAGAAGACAAATGACAAAAATACATTTGCAGCCACTTTCATGTTTTAACAGGTTAGGAGGATTTTGTGTCTTGATTCTTCCAAATGTAAATGACATTCAGACTAGATAAAAGGGGAAAATAGTCTCCAGGATTTCAGAAATGCTCTAAAAAATTACCCATATCAATGTGGCAGAGTAGCTTGCTTAAAAACCCTTCAATTAGATTCCATTGCTATAAGTGGAGGGAGGGGGAAATCAATCAACACAACCTGGGAGCAGATAATAATGCCATGATGAATAAATACTGTTAAGTTCATCTTGATCATGATAATTTTCAAAGAATGGTAAATTCTTGAATGAATGGAGCATGTCCAATTAGCATCACATGACTCAAGTCCTTTTAGCACACAAATGTCAAGTTAATATTCCTAAAATACCACATCTGTAAGGTTAATAACAAAATTTCATAGCTCCTGGCTTCAAGACTGCCAATCGGTTAGGTGGCTTTATCTCTTACTGCTTCCTAACACATTCCACTGCATTCCATCAGAGGCTCCCCAATACAAGTTCTCAGTCTACCATTAAGTTCTTTCTCTGCCAGCATTTTCAGTCATTACTCTCAGTCTACCTGTCAGATCCTGATCTATTCCTAGCAATTTCTTTTCAAAAATGAACTTATATTAAAGTATAGTTTGGAGAAGGCAATGGCACCCCCACTCCAGTACTCTTGCCTGGAAAATCCCATGGATGGAGGAGCCTGGAAGCCTGTAGTCCATGGGGTTGCTGAGGGTCGGACATGACTAAGTGACTTCATTTTCACTTTTCACTTTCATGCATTAGAGAAGGAAATGGCCACCCACTCCAGTGTTCTTGCCTGGAGAATCCTAGGGACAGGGGAGCCTGGTGGACTGCCATCTGCGGGGCTGCTCAGAGTCAGACACGACTGAAGTGACTTAGCAGCAGCAGCAGCAGCAGCAAAGTATAGTTGCTGGACAATGTTGTGTTAGTTTCTCCTGTACAGCAAAATGAATCAGCCAAACATGAACATATATCCTCTCCCTTTTGGATTTCCTTAACCATTCAGGTCACCACAGTGCATTAAGTAGAGTTCTCTATATACTATGCTCTCATTACTTATCTCATATACACTATTTTTCAAAGTTAATTTTATTGAAGCATGGTTGATTTACAATGCTATGCAAATTTGTTATGTACAGCAAAGTGACTCGCTATATATATATTCTTTCTGTTTGTTTTTCAAATTTCTGCCATGTTGTGTTGGTTTTCACCATACAGCAATGCACACCAGCCACAATGATACATATATCTCCTCCCTACCTAGCCTCCCCCCCCTCCCCTCCTCTCCCCTCCCTCATCCCTTCCCTCCAGGTGATCATAGAGCTCCAGACTGGACTCCCTGTGCTACACAGCAACTTTTCACCAGCTATCCATCTTACACTTGATTGTGTATATATACTGATGCTACTTTCTCCATTCACCCCATTTTTTCCCTCTAGAACAAAAAATTCAGTGTGTATGGAAACACAAAAGACCCTAAAAAGCCAAAGCAATCTTAAGAAAGAAAAAGATAGCCAGAGGAATCAACTTTCCTGACTTCAGACTATACTACAAAGCTACAGTCATCAATACAGTATGGAACTGGCACCAAAACAGAAATATGAACCAACAGAACAAGATAGAATGCCCAGAGATAATGCCCATGCACCTGTGGGCACCTTATCTTTGACAAAGGAGGCAAGAATACACCATGGAGAAAGATGGCCTGTTCAATAAGTGGTGCTGGGAAAACTGGAAAGCTACATGCAAAAGAATAAAACTAAGACACTTCCTAACACCAAACACACATACACAGACAGACAGACAGACACACACACACACACACACACACACAAAACCACTCAAAATGGATTAAAGACTTAAATGTATGGCCAGAAAACTATAAAGCTCTTAGAGGAAAACATAGGCAGTATACTCTTTGACATACATCACAGCAAGATCTTTGATACACCTTCTGGAGTACGGGAAATAAAAACAAATAGAAACAAATATGACCTCATTAAGCTTAAAAGCTTTTGCACAGCAAAGGAAACAATAAACAAAACTAAAACACAGCCCTCAGAGTGGGAGAAAATAATTGCAAGTGAAACAATTGAAAAAGGATTAATCTTCAGAATATATAAGCAGCTCATTCAGCTCAATATTAGGAAAACAAAAAGACCAATCAAAAATGGGCAGAAGACCTAAAAATACATTTCTCCAAAGAAGACATACAGATGTCCAATAAACATGTGAAAAGATAAACTATTAGTACTATGTATAAAATAGATAACCAAGCAACTTCTTCTGTGCCAAATTTAAGGCTTAGAACCAGCCATGGAACAACAGATTGGCTCCAAGCTGGGAAAGGAGTATGATAAGGCTTTATATTGTCACCTTGCTTATTTAATTTATATGAAGAGTCACCAACTTGATGGAAATGAGTTTGAGCAAGCTCCAGGAGCTGGTGATGGACAGGAAAGCCTGGCATGCTGCAGTCCATGGAGTCGCAGAGTCACACATGATTGAGCGACTGAACTGAACTGAACATCACGTGAAATGCCAGGCTGGATGAATCACAAGCTGGAATCAAGATTGTTGGGAAAAATATCAAAAACCTCAGATATGTAGATGATACCACTCTAATGGCAGAAAATGAAGAGGAACTAAAGTGTCTCTTGGTGAAGTTAAAAGACGAGAGTGAAAAAGCTGGCTTAAAACTCAACATTCAGAAAACTAAGATCATGGCATCTGGTCCTATCACTTCATGGAAAACAGAAGGGGAAAAAGTGGAAACAGTGGTAGATTTTATTTTCTTGGGCTCCAAAATCACTGCAGACTGTGACTACAGCCATGAAGTTAAAAGATGCTTGCTCCTTCGAAGAAAAGCTCTGACAAACCTAGACAGTATTTTAAAACACAGACACATCACTTGGCTGACAAAGGTCTGTCAAATCAACACCGTGATCATGGACTTCTCAGCCTCCAGAACTGTGTTGCTCTGAGCCATCCAGTCTACAATATTTTATTATGGCATCCCTAATGGACTAAGACAGGTTCATCATTACATTTTTTTTAACTTGAAGAAACTTTGGAGTAAGGGCTATGAAATCCCAGCATGGAAATTCCAGAGTTTATTTTGACTCATCTACACCTAGACCAAAGTAACTTCTGGCACATGGAAAAAAAAACAAGCAATTGATGCATGCTTCTACCTTAGTGCCACTGTACTCTGGGTAACCAAGAAAATAAATGTGTTTCCACGCAAATAATTCCACATAGTGAGTTCTCATGACTCTGTAAGAATGGAAAGATTCACTGTTGTATTTATGAAAAATGTATAAAATAAAATTTTTATAATGTATTTATAAAATTGTATGTGTCTATGTATTTATAAAGTATATATCTTATGTACTTATAAAGTAATATTTCATTTAAAATCTCTGATAATTAGGTTTTATGTATTATTAGCACATGGCTTACAGTCTGCATCTGGAAGTAATTTGCAACCCATTTATGAGTGTGTCCTTTGATTGTTTAGGTATTGTCAAGTTTTTCCCTTGTTGCTGTTGTCATTGCCTAAATATTTTGTCTTTGATCAAAATAATTATAATAAGTTCTGGGTTTCATTTTTGGTATATGATTAATTTTTAAAATATTTTAACCAGCAAATACATTAGAAATATTGTCAGTAGTGTAAAATCTTTGTCTTCTAACAGCTGACTTGTTATTTTCTGAAAGGACCAAAAGTTATCTGGACTACATCTAGAGACTGAACTGGATAATCTAATTAAGTTAGATGTATACTATATTAGTTTATTAGTAAATAAACTAAAGCAAAATATTTCTTCCAGATATTGAAACAGACTTTGCCATATACTCCATAAATTGGCTCAACAGACAAAACCAGAAAGAGTATATAAGTGTGTTATGCATTGAGAATGAAGAGATTAGGATTCTGTTAGAGAAGCCTGGAGGAACAGTGTAACACATGACTGAAATAATTTCCTTTTATTTCTATATCATACAAAAGATCAGGAAGTTATCACTCCTGCCTCAAAAATCTGTAAACGAGAAGGAGGAATAATGTGATTTTTTTTTAAGTAATAACTCTCCACTAAATCACTGAAATCTGTTTCACATATATTTGAGGATTTTAGTTTTTTCTCCTCCATAAAATGTGCAACAGAGAAAACCATGGTGATTTCTTTCTTTCTAAGACACTATGTTGGGGCTTCCCAGGTGACTCAGCAATAAAGAATCTGCCTGCAGGTTTGACCCCTGGGTCAGGAAGATTCCCTGGAGGAGAAAATGTCAACCCACTCCTGTATTCTTGCTTGGGAAATCCCATGGACACAGGAGCCTAGTGGGCTACAGTCCGTGGGATCACAAAAGAGTCAAATATGACTTAGTGACTAAACAACAAAAAAGGCACTAGGCTACAGAAGCATTTTTCATGACTGCCTCACTTGCTGACCTACACAGATATTTATATTTTTGTCCTTTTTTAATACAGTATTCAGAGGTGTCTGATCATCTTTCAAATGATAAGTGATAAGACAATCAAGAGAGAAAAAGGTTTGGTGACACCAGTCACAGCAGTTGCTTACATGTGAGAGAATGGAGCAGCATCTTCTGTGCCCAAATGATGGCAGCTGACCAACTCAGGGCTGTGGTCAGAACCCAACGGGGTTCACATCAACACCCAGTTAGGCTGACACCGACATGTCTGCATCCTATTCCCATCACAGGGACAGTTCTTGAGAAAATGAATTGTGATAATTTAATCTCCCATATTTCTGTTTTCTGTTAACAGAATCAATTTTAAGTTAGGCATTAAACCCACTGAAGAAGTAGGTGCTTCATATTTGATAATTTTGTTGTATTTGCAGCCCTTAGAAACTCCCAGGAGCCTGAGAGCTTCAGGGTCACATGCAACTCTAGGCAGTAGATGCCACAGTAGTGCAGGGAACATGTACAGTTACAGGAATCATCATATTAGGAATGCCCAAAGCTTTGAAGTCCACATCAGGTATGTATGTAGAGTTGCCCCTAGCAAGAGCCAGTTCATGAGGCCAGGGTCATTTTATCATAAGCAATTCTGCCTAAAAATCTGGTTGACATTTTACCCTGATCAGGTTACCAGTGGAACAAGGCTAGCAAGTTAACCACAGGGTCAGACCCTGACACAGCAAGGGAAGTGAGGTAACTGCAGTAATGCAGTTTTGAACATATTTGCAACACCTGTGAGACAATTCAATGGTGATGGCATGTTTGTAGCTGGCCAGTCCTGGAATTCAGATGAAAGCTCTTGACTGGAAATATAAATTGGAGAGCTATTTGTATATAGGTAATGTTCAACATGCTAGTAAAGTAATGCTCAAAATTCTCCAAGCCAGGCTTCAGCAATACGTGAACCGTGAACTCCCTGATGTTCAAGCTGGTTTTAGAAAAGGCAGAGGAACCAGAGATCAAATTGCCAACATCCGCTGGATCATGGAAAAAGCAAGAGAGTTCCAGAAAAACATCTACTTCTGCATTATTGACTATGCCAAAGCCTTTGACTGTGTGGATCACAATAAACTGTGAAAGAAAGAGATGGGAATACCAGACCACCTGACCTGCCTCTTGAGAAATCTGTATGCAGGTCAGGAAGCAACAGTTAGAACTGGACATGGAACAACAGACTGGTTCCAAATAGGAAAAGGAGTACATCAAGGCTGTATATTATCACCCTGTTTACTTAACTTCTATGCAGAGTACATCATGGGAAACGCTGGGCTGGAAGAAACACAATCTGGAATCAAGATTGCCAGGAGAAATATCAATGACCTCAGATATGCAGATGACACCACTCTTATGGCAGAAAGTGAAGAGGAACTGAAAAGCCTCTTGACGATCGTAAAGAGGACAGTGAAAAAGTTGACTTAAAGCTCAACATTCAGAAAACGAAGATCATGGCATCTGGTCCCATCACTCCATGGGCAATAAATGGAGAAACAGTGGAAACAGTGTCAGACTTTATTTTGGGGGCTCCAAAATCACTGCAGATGATGACTGCAGCCATGAAATTAAAAGACGCTTACTCCTTGGAAGAAAAGTTATGAGCAACCTAAATAGTATATTCAAAAGCAGAGACATTACTTTGCCGACTAAGGTCCATCTAGTCAAGGCTATGGTTTTTCCAGTAGTCATGTATGGATGTGAGATTTGGACTGTGAAGAAGGCTGAGTGCAGAAGAACTGATGATTTTGAACTGTGGTGCTGGAGAAGACTCTTGAGAGTCCCTTGGACTGCAAGCAGATCCAACCAGTCCATTCTGAAAGAGATCAGCCTTGGGATTTCTTTGGAAGGAATGATGCTGAAGCTGAAACTCTAGTACTTTGGCCATCTCATGGGAAGAGTTGACTCACTGGAAAAGACTTTGATGCTGGGAGGGATTGGGGGCAGGAGGAGAAGCGGACGACCAAGGATGAGATGGCTGGATGGTATCATGGACTCTAGGGATGCGAGTCTGAGTGAACTCCGGGAGTTGGTGATGGACAGGGAGGCGTGCGTGCTGTGATTCATGAGGTCACAGAGAGTCGGACACGACTGAGCGACTGAACTGAACTGAACAGAAGAATATTTAAAAGCAACATTTCCTGAATAAAAATTTAAGGGTTTTTCCCTGTATTTTCTAAAATTCATAGACTGTATATCCCTATCATTTTTCCTTTTGTAGAGTTTTCAGCTGTCATCCTAACATCTCAAGAAAGAACTTATATCCCGAGCAAATTCTTTAGACAGTATACATTTCCTGAATTTGATACTGTATTTATGTGTCATATCTATAAGAGTTTTATATACATAATTATATATGTATCTATAGTTTAGTAATATATACATATACTTGCCAAATAAAATCAGATGGTAGAGGAGGGCTGAGGAATAATGGCTCAATAAGGAGGAAAATCAATGAAAGTTCCATGTAGCAGAAGCCTATAGAATAAAGGGTCCTCTTACATAAACACAATGTGCTCAACTTTGTGAAGTGATGTTGAGAAGCTGATTTTAAAAGTTATTGGTGAATTAGAATGGAAATTTTTAATAGAATGGTGAGGGCATCAGCCAGACTGATTTGAGCAGGAAAAAGAACAGAGAGTCAAAGGCAGGAAACAGCATGTGCATAGAACTCTGAGCTAAGCTATCTTTGAGGAAAGTTTATATATTGTGTGTCTTAAAACCAATTGTTCGAAACAACTGTGGTTTCACTTAAACACCAATCCCACCTCAAAAACACTTGTCATATTGTACTTGATTCTGCTGCTACTAGGAGATTCACATTTCTGGTCTTTGTTCTAGTTAGCTTTCTATCTCAAATATATATTTGCAGCATTTTATGCTTCTTTCCAGAGCTTGCTGTCTGGATGCAGACTCCATATTTTCCCCAGAATTGAAGTACCATAACTCAAGGCTTATATTGCTGACCGTGGCAGGTGTCTCTACTGCTGCTGCTGCTGCTGCTAAGTTGCTTCAGTCGTGTCCCACTCTGTGTGACCCCATAGACAGCAGCCCACAAGGCTCCCCCATCCCTGGGATTCTCCAGGCAAGAACACTGGAGTGGGTTGCCATGTCCTTCTCCAATGCATGAAAGTGAAAAGTGAAAGTGAAGCCGCTCAGTCATGTCCGACTCTTAGCGACCCCATGGACTGCAGCCTCCCAGGCTCCTCCACCCATGGGATTTTCCAGGCAAGAGTACTGGAGTGGGGGTGCCACTGCCTTCTTCGCACTGTTGGTGCTAAGCTTCTCTGAATTGTGCGTTGGCATTAACCACCATCAGGTTTGGTTTTCCCCAGGCTTCCTTCTTTCCCTCTCATTATAGCATTCACTTTCAGAGTTACCTTCCTCTTTGGATACTTGTCCTGTCAAAGAGAAGTAGGCTTGCTAAATCCTTGGGAACTCAACAAAATCAGTGACAAAACTTTAATATAGCAACTTTTATTAGCAACTATGCTACAGGCATTGCTCTAAACATATGCTAAAAATAGAGGTAAAACCATGAAATTTTTAAAAAGCATGGGTAAAATCATATTTATTTCCAGTCTCTACTTTCAAAAATTTTCATTTAGCCTTGCTGGCCACTTTTCTAGCTCAGTACCCAAAAGTTGCTTCCAGTTCTAGATGTATGTCTTATATTTTGGGGAATTTTCAACCATAATCTTTTAAAGCTCTATTTCTCCTTCATTCTCTATATTTCCTCCTTTCTGAATTTGCAGCGCATGTATGATGGACTTTCTAAATCTTGCCTCCTAAGTCTCCGTTCACAGTTTCTTTTCTATATCTTTGGGCTACGTTCTTCTAGTTCACTAGCCTCTTCTCACAACTGTTTCCAGTCTACTGTTCAATGCATATAATGGCATTCCTTTTTATTTCAATAACTGTTTTACTAAGCTCTAAGAATTTTAATGGCAATTTTCAATACACTTGCTTTTTCTTTCACTTTTTCTTGTTTTATTATCCCCTGTACTTTTCTGGTGTTCCCATTCAGTTCTTTATCTTTTAAAAGATATTAAAAGTATTTGCTTTAATTTTTTTCAGATTGGTCAATGATTCCTGTGTTGGGAAGTGTAGATTCCTAAGTCTTCTCTGGAACCCAAGAGATCATCATCTGTGTAAATCCTAAGTAGTGTCATGGAGGCCCCAGCATTGGTGGTGTGGTGCCCAGTATTCAGGCTCTGTTAGGGAAACTCAGGCTATTTAATGTTTCTGAAGTTCAGTTCCTACTTATTCCCATAGATTTCTCTCTTTTTAAAACAACATTTCTACCTGTGGTCTCTGGAGATTTCCCTTTCCCAGAGTTTGAAATATTTATGTGTTTTCTAAATTTTTATAAGTATTTATCCAGTATTTTTAATGAGTTTGGACCAGATGGGAGAGGATTTGACATGTACTGAATTCTCTATTCACCTTCTTGAATTAGAAACCTTGTCCTTGGTCTATGCCTCAGCTTTGCTTTCAATCTAATAATCAACCAGGGGAATAAAAAAAAAAAATTGTGGTTGAGCATGGAAGTGACTCACAGTCTCTTTAGAGATATTCAACCACTGCACATTCTAAAATGATGCTCTAAGCATACTTGGGGGCCAGAGGGCATGTGCCTGTGGTTGGAAAACTGGACTGGCCATTATGAACCTCTATTCTTAGCTCTACTCTTGATTTTTGAAATAGCCTGGGGTAAAAGCTGCTGTCTCAGCTCACTTATGGTTGCTTCTTACTAACCTCAAAAGACCTTTCCCCTCAATTCAATTTGAAAATATATCTCTGCTGTGAAATTGGCTAAGAGTTTTTAAACCCCAAATTTTCCTATCCCACAAAATCAAGACCTTGAATTTAAAAAAAAAACCTAACCAATTAATATTTTCCTTCCTTTTCTCCCCTCATCCTTCTATAGACACAAAATGAAACTCATCTCTTTCATCTTTCTCCTTCAGTCTCATTAGCCAACACTTAAAACAAATACTGCTCTCTTTTATGTTCACTTTTTCTTATCTTCTAAAGTGTTGTAGTCTCCACACTGAATGAAAACTTTAATAAGAATTTGATATTAAAATACCATGCATATGTTTTAAGGGTCACAAAATTGTTTTTAAATATTTCATAGAAAAGTATTTTCAAATATATAAGAAATTTGTTACTGGACAGAAAAAGCACAACTAAAAATGCTTACAAATTTCATAATTGAATCTAGCAACATGGGAAGAAAAAGCATAGGTACCATAAAATTTTTACTATAGTTTCATTTTTATAAAACTGTGATAATTTTAAAAAAATGTACCATCAATGAAATAGCAAGTGAGAAGAAATTAGGGTGTATTTTTATCTGTGCCATACTAATATATCATTTTGGTAGGAAGATGTTCTTTTTGTATTAGAACATATGTTGTTTTCATTACTTTTCTCAGTGATGTGAGTCATAAATTCACCTACCATATTCTTTTACTTAACTGAAAGGTTATAGACACCAGCAGAATTTATCTACAGTTTCTATCTTCTTAAACACCTTGCTTCTCTTGAGTGAGATGAAGAATGAGAATAATGGGGCCAAAAGTGATAATGGGCTGATAAGAGCTAGTCTGGAAAGAGTTCAACAATGACCTCTTTCATGTGAACCAGACCAGTAGCTCTATGACTCTGCTAGCCAAGACATCATTTAAAAATACATGATGTGAAATGATTTATATTAAATATATGTGCTGATCTCTATCCCCATCCCAACCTAAAGAATGAGAGATTTAAAAACTATAATAATGATGAGAATATGAAAGGAAACTGAGATATCAATACATATCTGGAAGATTAAAAGTAAATGAAGGAATTAATTATAAATACCTTAAAAGAGCAGAGGGAGCTGAAACCCAAGGTCCTGAAGAGAGGATACTGATGAAAAAAAAAAATCATTCCACAGAACTCTGAAAAAGTATAAGATTTAGAAGTGCAAGAATCATGGAAGGAGCAATGAGGAGACAAGTTGGATATGAGGAGAGCATTAGTCAAAAGTCTATAAATCAGAGTAGTTAGGTCTCTTCCTCTCTCATTCAACTGGGCAAGGATTCCTTCCCTCCAGTGGAAGAATAAGAAAGCGTTACGCTCTGGAGAAATTTATTCAGGAAAGGGCATGTATATGATGGAGACTGAAAGTGGATAAATGTCACTTAACAGTGGAAATCCCAGCTCCCTTACTGACCCAATCCCCTTAGTGTCAGAAGTCTAAACAGACAATGACTAGAATATTCTCAGATAACCTGCAGAGCTTCTGAAAAAAAAAAGTTTCTTCCACAAAACCACCATGGGAGGCATATACCTTAGTGAATAGACTGAGCACCTTGGAGTAAATGCCAAGAGTTGGTAAACTTCATCCCTAAGCCCCTTTCAAGACATATCAGCATCATGATCATCATCATCATCGAACTTCCAATAAATCTCTATCTGTTCCTTCACTCTTAAATATGAAGGGACATCAAGATTATCAGACATTTGAACAAAGCCTCTGGCATGAAAGAGAAGGACTCAGACAAACAAGAAAGGAATCTCTAAGGACACAGACTAATAAAACTTTTTATGAAGAAAGAGTTAAAGTAAAAGAACAGGGAAGAAAATAGTAAAAAGAATAAATAAATAAATAAAGGAAAAATTCAGAGGCCCCAAAACATAACGTTTATAGATTGAAAGGGCCACTAATTACCCAAAAAAAAAATGAATGAATGAAGGGAAATCATCATCAGAGTTCAAAACTCAAGAGCTAAACAGGAGTTTCTAAGGGGTTACAGAGATTATTTACAAACAGGTTATACCCATGGAGTCAGTGGCATTTTTTTTCTTAAAAGAAACATTGATGCTAAATGATAATACTTCCAAAATTCTGAGTCAAAACAAAACAAAATTCTATACTTAGTTAATATATGAATCAATCATGTGCATAATATAATGACATTTTCTGACATGCAGGGATTCAAAAAGTATTTAGAGGTGACATGCACCCTCTAAATACTCTTTAATATGTAGGTAAGACATATCTTGAGAATGAGAGGCAGCGGATTAAAATGATACAAGGCATAGATCCTGGAATCAGAATCCTGGATTTGAATAGCTGTGTGTCATTATGAAAATTGTTAACTGTTATATACCTTAATTTCCTCATCTGTAAGATGGAGATAATAATGGTACCTGCCTCACAAGCATTCAGTGAGTCCTTGCATGTACACAGTGCCAAATATCATTATCATCATGGAATATCATGGAAGATATGGGCTTATTATCCAGGATATAGGAAATTCTACACAGGGTCAGAAAGCATAAGTTCAGATGGCAGCTGCACATCAAATCTAGAGAGTAATCCATTCTAGGGCAGGAGGTTGGAAGGCTTAGGATTGAGGTGTCCAGGGGAAAATGGATCTGATGCACTATTTGGAACTGTGAACAATTTAGAAAAATTATTATAAGAAAATGACAAAATCTTTGCATTTGGAATATAATATCCATAAGCATAAAGAAAAAAATTTAAAACTGCAAACTAAAAAAATTTAACTTTAGTAAAAATAAAAACTGTGTAAAATATAACAATATCATTACTTAACTCCATAGTAAAAAATAGCTACCTAGTCAAGAATCCTGTGGACGGAGGAGCCTGGTAGGCTATAGTCCATGGGGTCACGAAGAGTTGGACATGACTGAGCGACTTCACTTTCATTTTTCACTTTCATGCATTGGAGAAGGAAATGGCAACCCACTCCAGTGTTCTTGCCTGGAGAATCCCAGGGACAGGGGAGCCTGGTGGGCTGCTGTCTATGGGGTCACACGGAGTTGAATACGGCTGAGGCGACTTAGCAGCAGCAACAGCAGCAATCATAGGAATGTAAATAGCAACTAATTGATTTAACTGAAGACAGTAATATAATTATAATGAGAAGAAGGGGTGGAGATGGGAATCAGTAGGAGTCCGTGAGTAAGTAGTCCTCAAGTATAGACCAAGAAATCATCAGATGGTGACTGAAACTCGCAAATCAGTAAGCATCAGTATAAGGTTATTATTTAGAGCTATGGAGGTAAATATCAGAAGATATAGTTAAAAGGAAGAGTGGCTTTCTCTACAAAAAGGGCCAGAATGGGCACAGAAGACTTCTGCTTTTTGGTATATGCTTTCGTACTATATAAGTTAAAGCTATTACTGTATGTTGTTGTTTAGTTGCTCATGTCTGACTCTTGCCTCCCATGGACTATAGCCTGCCAGGTTGCTCTGTCCAAGGGATTTCCCAGGCAAGAATACTGGAGTGGGTTGCCATTTCCTCCTCCAACTTTGTTTACAAATTATCATAAAACAATAAAATAAAAATTTAAAACAGCAACTGAAGAGAACCAAGGCAAATAAAAATTCATACCTTCATTCACACATTATTGAACCCCTACCACGTGCCAGATGGGGTAGATCCTGAGTGTGCTAAAATGCATAAAACAATTCTAGGCTTAAGAGGCTCACACACTAGCAAGGGGATTCAACAGAAAATCCTTAACAGGAGACAGTTTGGTAAATAAGGTGATAAAAATATGAAGAAAGTATTCTGGAGAACAGGTGACAAGTCCATTTGCTCTTCCTAGGCAGGTAAATTTTCTTAAAACAATGTTTTGAATAGATAATACATAAACATTACAAGTCAAAAGAGCTAAAATAGCATATATGGTGAAATTTTAATCTCCCTGTCTTCCTTGGTCTTCAGCAACTTCTCACCTCCCAAGGGCTAATAATTGTTACCAATAACCATGTATTTTTCTAAAGATATTCTATGCATTCTGAGCATATATATATTCATACATAAGTGTTAAAATAGACTTGAACACAAATGGCTAAATATGATGCAGATTTCTGCATAATCAGTTCAGTTCAGTCGCTCAGTCGTGTCCTACTCTGCGACCCCATGAATTGCAGCATGCCAGGCCTCCCTGTCCATCACCATCTCCCAGAGTTCACTCAGACTCACATCCATCGAGTCGGTGATGCCATCCAGCCATCTCATCCTCTGTCATCCCCTTTTCCTCCTGCCCCCAATCCCTCCCAGATGTTCAAGCTGGTTTAGAAAAGGCAGAGGAACCAGAGATCAAATTGCCAACATCCACTGGATCATCGAAAAAGCAAGAGAGTTCCAGAGAAACATCTGCTTCTATTTTATTGACTATGCCAAAGCCTTCGACTGCGTGGATCACAATAAACTGTGGAAAATTCTGCATAATAGTTTTCACTTAAAATATTATGAAAATCATTCCACATTGGACATATAGAGCTGTCTAAGTATTTTTAATTCTGCCAGAGTATTTCATTGTACCATGAACTATTTAAACAGACCTCTCCTGCTACACGTTTAGGTCTTTTACTACTGCAAATACTGAAACATCTTACTATATATACCACTTTGCAAATGTGCAAGCATATCAGGATATGTTCCTAAAAGTGGACTTTCTAGGTAAAAGCAAGTCTTGAGTGTTTATGCTGAGAGTGACAGATAACCTAATGTCAGATTTTAATTGGATAACTAAGTGAACATTTGCAACAAACCTACATGGACTTTAATAAAATGAGTTTGATCTTGAATCTAGTTAAATCAATAAGGTAGGAACACTTCATTAAGTACATCTTTGAAGATAAATGAAACCACTCTCTACTTCACTAACCAAGGTTTTGGTATTGAAATTGACCTTCAATTTGCCTATGGGATTTAATCTGTCAGTTATAACCCAGGTTAAATACCGATATGGTCATTTGTCAAACCCAAAAATAACCTTTCCTATTATACATATAGAACTATTTGTCAGTAAAGCTAAAATATAATTTATTTTCTTACACCCAAGGGCACATGCATTTCACATTGCTTTACTTCCTGTTACCCTCGCTATATAGCTGGGCTTGAATGATGATCACATCTCCTTCCCTACTCCCTTGACAAGCAAGACTCCAAGTCCCTAGACCAATCTCAGAACAATGTCACAAGGTTAAAATCTGGATCTACTTCCCACTTAAAATGTAAGTTGCTAAATATAATGAGTTCATAACTGAAATTTTCAAATTAAATGATATGTGTATGCAGGCCCCTGCATAATGGATGCCCTATCTGGTTACAAAAGATTTATTGTTTATTGCTTCTTAATTTTTCAAATTGCATTGCTTCTGTCATTCTGTACATGTCAGGAACAAGTAGTTATTTCAATAAGCATTACTGGCTGTATCCAAGCTGTCTTGACTGGTTTTTGAACCATTTGGTAAGTCGAGTATAGTCTAAGAATTGGATAAATAATTTATTCTCTTCATTGTCTAATCAAATATTATTTTTCTGATAATTAGATTTCCTTGCCTACAATTCAGTAAGAGATTTAAGATGATGAAGAAGCATGTAAAGTACGTTAAATTGTACATCATAGAATTAGAAGTGGCTATGTTATTGAGTCTTCACTCAAGTGGATTTTTAAAAGGCCTTGAATAATTAAAGCACGCTCTTAAAAGAAAATAATAAGCAATCTAGAACACAATTGTTATTTAGTAAAACAACACAAAATCTCATCCAGGACAGGAGGACCATATTGCTATCTTTCTGAGAGGTAACAGTGCAGTGGCTTAAAGCTCTGCCTTCTAAGAAGCAGTGAAGGTTTGGAAATTAATATTTTTGTCAGAAATGCACTGGATTATTAGAGGGCTGATGATCTTTAGTTTGGTACCAATTTCTCAACATTTAGGAGATTTGTTAGCTGACCAAAGGAGGAAAAACTGTTCATTGCAAATACTAATGTAATCTTAAGTTACATCTCTGTTATTAAAGGATAATTGGTTTATTAAGTGTAAAGAACAGAATTTTTGTTTTCCTTTAAGAATACATGTTTTTAGAAAAACTCATGGTGGAATCAAAAGTCAGCATCAGGACTGTGGATAATCAAAATAAATAAATAAAACTATAAGCCTCTTCTATCTTGTTAATGATTTGTATGGTATTTTATGCCAAAGATTTATTTTTAAATATTTTACTTTCAAAGTATTTTATATTGTCTAAAAAAATTTTAACATGATGGAAAATATTCTGATGGCAGGAGAAAATCTGCCTGATATCAAAAATTAGCATCTAATGTAGCCATAAATTGAAAAATGTCTTGGCAGGTAATTGAGGATTAGCAATATCACAACAGAATAATGGAAGAACTTTGATATCTTGGGCCTTTAATGAATCAATTTAGAATCAATGGACTTTCTATAGCACAAAACAATGTACCGGCTTACTCCCTCATACAAAGCACAGTAAGTGTGTAATAGTGTGTAAATGTGTATCCTTTCTTGGTGCCAGTTATGAGCAATACAATGACTGAGCCGGTAGTAGGGCCATTCCATATTCAGCTTTCCTTGGTAGAGAGAAAGGCACATAGACTGAAAGAGCCCACAGAAGTAAACTTGTCAATTACTACTGTACAATGATTTGGATGTTCCCTTCAGTGGAAATTTAGAGCAAGAGGCCCCTTCTTCTTCATTAATTTCAAACAAATCTTCAAATTTATAGAAGTCCACAGGGCATGAGTATCCTCTACTATCACAGGAATTCTGTACATCAGGATGACATTGTCTCTTGTGTGTGAACTTAAGTATCTAGGCAATAAGGCATAATGCTCAAGAGATTCCTAGGAAGGTCATATCTTAATTGCTATAGCTTGACAGGTGGAATTAATGACATTTTCCCACGTGTTTATATGGGTGTGTAATAATTCATAACACACATATATATCCAGAAAAGATCTTGCCATATTTGCAACTCTATGAAACTTTCTCTTTATCCCTCTTTGCCTCCTTGTCAGTCTGCTGGGAGTAAAATATGCTTTTTTGTGGGTTCATTCTCTGCCAAGCATAATTTAAGCATAATACATTATTTCACATAATCCTCCCCACTTTGGGAGAGTATGCAGAAAAGAGTTTACTAGGCATCTTCTTGACTGTTATTCTCTGAAAGGTCTACCTATAAGTTTCACCCTTGACTGGCATCTAGGAACTTGGATTTTAGGAGGATTCCCACTATTTCCAGAATTGGTAAGAGTAGCTCGTGATTGTTTATGCCTTTATGTTGAATATCTGCTTTCCTTCTGGGTGTCTAGAGCTTCATGCATGCCAGGCTGAGGACATCTACATGTTATGTTAACCTCGAATTAAAAGCCTAGGTATTGAGGCTCTTATGCACTTCCCCAGTGGGCAACTTTTCACGTGTGTTGTCGTAACTCACTGTTGAGAGAGTAAGCATGTCCTGCTGACTCCACTAGAAGAGAGAAATGGAAGCTCGTGCCTGGTTTTCCTAGACTTTGTGCCATGTGCCTTTTCCCTTTAGGATTTCAGTTTGTGTCTTTTTACCAGAGTAAATTATAGGTGTGAGGATGGGCATATCCTGAGTCCTGTCATTCCCTGGTGGCTCAGACAGTAAAGAGTCTGCCTGCAGTGCAGGAGACCCAGGTTTGACTCCTGGATCAAGAAGATGCCCTGAAAAAGGGAATGGCTACCCACTCCAGTATTCTTGCCTGGAGAATTCCATGGAAGAGGAAGTCTATGGGGTCACAAAGAGTCAGACACGACTGAGCAGCTAACACACTAGTCTCCGAGAACCTGAGGCAGAGAGTAAGTATTCTTATTATCCACATTACATTAGGAGAAAACCAAAGTACACAAAGATTTAGGAAATCTCAGGAACTTCCCTGGTAGTCAAGCAATTAAGACTTTATCTTCCAGGGCAGGGGGCTGCAGGTTAGATCCCTGGTTGGGGAGCTGAGATCCCACATGGCTTGCAGAGAAAAAAAGCCAGAACATAAACAATGGAAGCAATATTGGAACAAATTCAGAAAAGACTTTTTAAATGGTCCACATCAAACAATATTTATAAAAGTAAAATATATTAAAATAAAAGATTATGGAGATCTCAAAGTTTTCATCAAGGCTCTTAGTAAAGATCAAAAATTATTCTATAGGATATAACAGTGCATCATATCTATATCCTACTGATTCTGACACAGATACAAAATATAATTTCTATTGATTTCCCTGTTTAACTAATATTCAGTGACAATGTACTTTCCACTTCCTACTACAGAAATTTAATTAATTCAGTCATTAAATATATGGGCTTCCCTAGTGGCTCAGAGGTTAAAGTGTCTGCCTGGAATGCAGGAGACCCAGGTTCAATCCCTGGGTTGGGAAGATCCTCTGGAGAAGGAAATGGGCAACCCACTCCAGTACTCTTGCCTGGAGAATCCCATGGAGGGAGGAGCCTGGTAGGCTACAGTCCATGGGGTCGCAAAGAGCTGGACACGACTGGGCGACTTTTACTTTTTAAATATATTTAAATATATATATATATATATATATATATATATGTACACAAATGTACTGCTAGACACTAGACCAGGAGTCATAAAACTGCAAATCACAAGACAAATTGAGCCTGCCACCTGTTTCTGTTCATCCTGCATCCTAAAATTGGCTTTATATTTTTAGTTTTAAAAAGCAAAAGTAATAATACTCTGTGATATTAAAATTCTGATGAATGCAAATTTAGGTGTCCACATATGATGCTTTGGGCTTCCCCAGTAACTCAGTGGTAAATAATCTGGCTGCAATGCATGAGTCACAGGAGACACAGTTTCAATCCCTGGGTCGGGAAGATCCCCTGGAGGAGGGCATGGCAATCCACTCCAGTATTCTTACCTGGAGGATCCCATGGACAGAGGAGTCTGGTGGTTTACAGTTCACAGGGTCACAAAGAGTTAGACACGACTGAGCATCTGAGCATATGTTTCATTGCAACCATCCATGTCCATTGGATTATCCATTTTTGTGACTGCTTTCGTACTGCATGGAACAGTTGCATTATTGCATGGCACAGTTGCATAGCTGCATCAGAGATCATATAGTTCTTGAAACCCTCTACAGAAAAAGTTTGAGACTCCCCCTCTAGACCCTTCATAGTCAAGTCTTCCCTCTCCTAGCTGACCTTATGCCACTTGTTTTGTTCTCATCTCCCACATATCATTTTTCCAACCAGCTATCCTGAGAAAACTTCCTTTTCTAAAAGCTAGCACCCATGTTTGATGTTTCTGTTCCTGTGAATGTGAAAGAAAATAACTTTTTTTTTCCCCTTGGACCTTAGTTTCTTCATCTGAAAAATGGAAAATACATATATTATAATCACAGTAAAATTAAGAAAATTAAATGAAATAATAAAGATTGAAAATCATAAGAACTCATGAAATCGTATTTGCTACTAGTAGTAGTTTTTATAATATTCAATCATCCTTTGATCTTCTAGTATAGTATAGATCTTAATATAGCTGATCAATAAAAAATATATATACTTTATTTGCACTGTAATGTAGAAAGTAGCCAGCATGTTACTGATTGGTGTAGGGAGAATTTCTGCCAATTTCTTCTCTTTTCTGAGTTTCAGCATCCTTGTTGCTAAACACACCTGTGACAATACCCTTTTCTCCTTGAAGGGCACTTCAAAGAATCTGGTACATCTTTTCTCAGATTCTTGGTCTGAAATGGAACTCACAATCAAGATGTCTCTTCCATGATCCCTAATACCCAGCCTCCTTGTACCACTACAGCTTCTAAACTCTGGTTATTCAGCATTGTCATTTGCTCAAAAAAAAAAAAAACAAAACAAACCCTCATGTAGGTATTAGAAGTCATTTTGAAGAGGCTGTCCTCTATCTCAGTGCAATTTCCTAATTATCCACTACAGACTAACTCTTGCTTTTATCAGATTGTAACTGACCTAATTTGTGAAGACTCCAGTGAAAGAGTCTCATTAAAAGCCTTCATCTTTTTAATAGCCTCTCTTTTCTCCCACAGATGAGCTAGGTCAGAATGGCCCAATACAACCAGCTGGGAAAATTGCAAAGTCACTAGAGAAACTTCTGAAGGGCCTTGCATGGAATGGAGTCTCTAAGAATTGGTGACAGACATGTACTGGCTAGACATGGGGTTAGGTGTGGTTGCAGGAGTAACAGTACTTTAGGAAATGTCTAGCAAAATATATTTTTACTACTCCACTTTCCCTTACAGCAAAGCTTTAAGAATCCCTGGCCACTGCCCTTTGGATAGATAATATTTGTAATGGACAAGACATTTTACTTTGATCCTTGTGTTTCATGTGAAACAAATACAATGAAACAATGCTCAGTAACAATATCATTCAATCAGTATTTATCAAGTCTACTACATGCAAAACATTCCTACCATGGAGGCTGAAGTTGTTAGGTATCCCCATAATAATACTTCATAACAACTTCAAAATCTCAGTGACACAGAACAATAAGCATTGATTTCTTGTTCACAAATGTCAAGTGGCTGAGAAGGCTCAACTTCAGACAGCCGTGGCTTGTGTAAGGTTATATGCCACATATCTCTCTGCTTCCTCTTGGGACTGGCAGGTTACCCAGGGAAAACTATTATCACAACGATGGAAGAAATATTGGGTTGGCAAAAAAGTTTCTTTGGGTTTTTCCATAAGCTGTTGAAGGAAAAACTTGAATAAAATTTTGGCCAACTCAAAGAAGGAGGCTTCTTCAAGATGCAGAACTGGTATACTGTAACTTCTGTTCCTTTTCTCAGGAAGTCACATGGCCAATTCTGAAATCAAGGGGTAAGGAAATATTCTCTATTCATAATGAAACTATGCCTAGTGGATATAGGAGGGGTGAAGATCCAGAACCAACATTTCAAGTTACTACAATGTCACAGGATAAAACAGTCTCCCAGATCCTAGGGATCATCTAGTTCAACTCTGAAATTTCAAAGACATGAATTCGAATATCAGACAAGTTAAATAAATAGCAGCTAGCCAAAGGAAACCATGTTTTGGTATCCTGATGAATCATACCTACCATGATCTTCCCTCTAAAGGAATAAGAGCTTAGATTGAATGACATCGCCCATCATAAACAATATTTGGCTGTTAGGCTTTGTTGACAGATTATGAAGCTGAGACAAACCAGAAAGTAATAGGGGGAAGTTTAAATAGAAAACAAGAAAAGAAAGCTGAGATAGGGGTAGTATTCTGGTGTGTAACTGGATAGCAGGATGGATCATGAGAACTATGATTCAAGGCATAACAAGTCCTTTGGAGGATTAGAGGGAAAGATAAAGCTGATAGTCCTATAGTAAGTTAAGCAGAGAGTGTTGGAAGGAGAAAACCCTCCCTCACTTCTGAGGCTCTGGGCCTCTTTCCATATACTTCTGCAGTCCTTCTCATGATAGGTGCAGGAATGACAATCACCTTTAGAATTCCCAGTGGACACCTCAGCCTACCAGAGAATGTTAATGCATCCCTTTCTACCAGGGGATGGCATTTGGAGTTCCTGAGGGTAAGCCAGTTTACCCCTGGGATTCTGTATTAAGAAGACTTTTATACCTCATATAAAAGTTGGAGTGAGGTCATCAATTGGACTGAGAAACTAATCCAAAGCCACTCTTATACTGAAAAAATCAGAAGAAAGTGAAGCTAAATTAATGATAAGTAACTAAGCAATGCTCGGAGGGATTGGGGGCAGGAGGAGAAGGGGACGATAGAGGATGAGATGGCTGGATGGCATCACCGACTTGATGGACATGAGTTTGAGTAAACTCTGGGAGTTGGTGATGGACAGGGAGGCCTGGCATGCTGTGATTCATGGAGTCGCAAAGAGTCAGACATGACTGAGCGACTGAATTGAACTGAACTAAGCAATAGCTTATTGCTCAGAGTCATTATTGGATGAAGTACCTGGAGCTGGGCATACTATAAGGGGAACCTGAGAGGTCCCAGTTCCAAAGATCAAAGGATGCAAGGGACTTCCCTGGTGGTCCTGT
Organism: Nanger dama; assembly: GCA_917880005.1. Classification (NCBI taxonomy): domain Eukaryota; kingdom Metazoa; phylum Chordata; class Mammalia; order Artiodactyla; family Bovidae; genus Nanger; species Nanger dama. The sequence goes on from CAKJTW010000040.1 coordinate 6,452,404, forward strand.
GTTTAAGACTTGGGGCTCGCAATGCAGAGGGCCCCGGGTCGATTCCTGGTCAGGGAACTAGATCCTGCATTCCACAACAAAGATCAAAGGATGCAGTGATATAGGACTCCCAAGACTTACAGCTATTCTATTTGTTTGTTGTTACGGTATAATTGCTTTACAATGTTGTGTTAATTTCTGCTGTACGGTGAAGTGAATCAGTTATATGTATACATATATCCCCTTCCTCTTGGATCCCCATCCCACTCTTTAGGTCATCACAGAGCACTGAGCTCAGCTTCCTGTGCTTATAAGGGGTTTCCATTAGCTCTATTTTACACATGGTAAGGTATTATTCTAATATGAAGTCTTATACAGCAGCTGTTTGCACCCTGTGATATTTTCATATTACCTTTTAATTGTTAGCTGGGCACAGGCGCAGAGATGCTTCTTTCTGACCTCCAGCTGAAGCTCTCATTCTCCTCGAGCTTTTGTTAACTGCTCTATTTCATCTCCAAATTACCTTGTGTCAAACAACTAATGATTCCTTGACTATGCCACATTTCTTGACAACTTGATGCTTTTTGCACATATTGACCCTTCCTACCTGGAACTTTCCTGAACTTCCTTTCGAACCAAGAAAACAAATTCTTTGAGACTCAATTTCAGCATTGCTTCTTATGGTTCAATCTTCTCTGTCTACTCCCTTCACTACTTACATTAATACATTACAGAGAAGCTAAGTGTATCTCTACTTTGGTGTTGTTCATACTGTATTAACATTATTTTAAATATGTGTGCTTTCTCCAAGAAACTATGAACTACTTAGGAATACAGGTGATCATATTTTTGTGGGCACAAAACCCAGCAGTGTCTAATAAGCTCTTTAAGGTAAATAAGTGGTCATTAAATGAGTAAAGGGGGAAGGGACATACTGATTTTCTATGATTACTCCTCAAAAGTAGCTTCTCCATTTCAGGAGAAGGAAGACTTTTTTTTCATTTTGGTTTTGCTTTCTACGAAGTTTCTAATGAAGATAATGATAATTCTTCCTGTACTATTTTGCAGAGGTCTGTTTTTCTCTGTCATCAAGTATGAGAGGCAAGTGGAAATAAGAAATAAAGCCAAATGGGTTAGAATCCAAGAGACTTTGGATGGAAACACGAACCCAGAACGTGAGTGGGAGTGTGGGAGTAAAGGAAAATAACCAGGAGCCAAGATAAATGTCCTGATCTGAGCTGGAGTATGAAGTAACTGCCTGGGTAGGTCTGGCTTCCATAGAAAAGGCAAGGACTCAAGGAAGATCATTTGCTGAAATGCTGCAATGGTTAGTAATGGTAATTTCTCAAAAGTCTGAGGATGAAGATCATACCATTAAGAAATTCTCTAAATTCTTATATATCATGGCTTGCACCAGTCAGTTCAGTTCAATCGCTCAGTCGTGTCTGACTCTTTGCGACCCCATGAATCGCAGCACACCAGGCCTCCCTGTCCATCACCAACTCCCGGAGTTCACTCAAACTCATGTCCATCAAGTCGGTGATGCCAACCAGCCATCTCATCCTCTATCATCCCCTTCTCCTCCTGCCCCCAATCCCTCCCAGCATCAGGGTCTTTTCCAATGAGTCAACTCTTCTCATGAGGTAGCCAAAGTACTGGAGTTTCAGCTTTAGCATCAGTCCTTCCAAAGAACACCCAGGACTGATCTCCTTTAGAATGGACTGGTCGGATCTCCTTGCAGTCCTAGGGACTCTCAAGAGTCTTCTCCAACACCACAGTTCAAAAGCATCAATTTTTCAGTACTCACCTTTCTTCACAGTCCAAATTTCACATCCATACATGACCACTGGAAAAACCATAGCCTTGACCTGATGGACATTTGTTGGCAAAGAAACGTCTCTGCTTTTTAATATGCTGTCTAGGTTGGTCATAACTTTCCTTCCAAGGAGTAAGCATCTTTTAATTTCATTAAGACCTCTTAATTCAAGTAACTATAGCATCTTACTTATCTAGAAGTCACCACTTCTACTGTCTTCATTATCTAAAATGCCATTGGTAACACTCTCAGTTATATACTTTGAATGTACATAAAAGAACTTTTCAGTGATAAAATATATATACTAAAGCTGATGAACTTTAATTAAATGTCCCTCAGAGTCTATTTACCTCTGTTCTAGCACAATTGTAAAGAAGTTAGCTAAATCTCTCTTCAGCTAAGAGAAAATAAACAGCAAACTAGAAAGAGGTGTAACTGTTTACGTAAAGTTTCTTGAAAATAGGAATAATAAAAGGCAGTGAGAGATCAAAACTGTAAGAATAAGATACCACAAAAAAATTAAACATAGAACTAGCCATAGAAACTATATTCACTTCTGTTAATATACTGAAAAGAAGCAAAAGCAGGGACATGAGCAGATATTCGTGCAACAATATTCATAGCAACATTATTCACAATAGCTGAAAGGTGTAAGCAACACAGGTATCCATCAACAAATGAATGAGTAAACAAAATGTGGTATATAAATCTGATGCATTACGATTCAGCCTTCTAAAGGAAAGAAATTCTGACACATATTGTAACATTGATGAACCTTCAAAACATTGTGTTAGGTGAAATAAGCCGTTCAAAAGAGGACAATATTATATGGGTCCCCCTATGTAAAGTCCCTAGAGTAGTCAAATGCATAGAGACAGTAGGATGAATGGTGATTGCCAGGGAATGGGAAGAGGGAGGAAGGGGGAGGTTAGTGTTTAATGGGCTTCAGTTTAGGAAGAGGAGAAAGCTCTGTAGATGAATGGTAGTGATACTTTGCAGAATAATGTGAATTTACTTAATGCTACAGACTATACACTTAAAAATGGTTAAAATGGTAACTTTAATGTCATGTTAAAAGATTAGAAATCAAAGAAACCCTAAAAATCAAACACCAAAACTTAAAAATATAGATGTCGTGTCCAGCAGGGATATGCACCAACAGCTGTGAACATACCAATGGCTTCTTCTAAATATCTCTGTATGGTACGTAGTTTAATAAATGATGCTAATGATAATCATAATCCTGTATCATAAATTGGATAAATTATACAGGTCCTTAGTACTCTGCTAAAAGAGAGAGAGAGAATATATGGTCCTTAAAAAACTGTTCAAAATATTTGAAATTAATCATGGTATTATCTTTAAAGGGGCAAATCCTATAACTAAAAAAAGTGACCCCATGAGTGCATTAATATAAATGTTAGCCAATATTTGCCAAAACATCTAACACACTCCTAGAATTATAGAAACCAATTGTTAAATGTTTCCACAAGTTATCCTTTTTAACGAAGAAAAAAGGCTAGTAAAATGGATTTCTTCCATTTAATTTCCTATAAAAATGCCATAAAGTTTGGGAAAGTGTATTTGTTATGACCGTCAGCAATGTCACAAACAGACAGGAGCCAAAACTTTGTCATATTCTATTCTGAATTCTGGTAGAAAAGAGGCCTTTTAGCAGGAACAAAAATAATTTTTACACAAACATTAGCCAAGAAAAATCCCTTGGAAACAATATTCTGAGAATGGCTTTAAACTCTCAATAGAAAAGCAATCAAAATCAAAATGCCATCCCCCAGGGTCAAGGCCCAATGTGTCACCCATTGGGAGGGCTTCAGCAGTGTCCTTTTGAATATAATGTTGGGATTTGAAGCTCCACTTAGGCCTTTAAGAGTCTGCTGTGGCTACACTGAATTTTTTTTTTTTTTCACTTACAGGATTTGTTTTTTTCTCATTATAGGAAAATGTATGATGACATTTTACAGGGGTAGGGTGTGAAGGGAAAACATAACTTGGGGTTTAAGCATAAAGCAAATATTTAATTTCACTCTTGCTGAATTTAATTCCATTAGTCTCGGTGTTTTACTTGTTTAAGTGTTTAAGAAGATATCTGAGTACATTTTTTAAAGTTTATTGCCTAATGGAAAGGTAAATTAAAACATTTAAATCCACAAATACCAATTGTTTTTGAAAGGGCTCAAATAAATTTGTGCTTAAATAAAAGGAACAGAGAAAAAGATCATTTATAATTATAAATTATAATTTCCAAGATTCTCAGTGAAGAGAATCTTGGAAAAATGAAGACTGCTACTCAAGACCTAGGAGTTTTATTCCGGATATAAGACTTAATTAAAAAAAAAAATTCTTAGGCTTTAAAACCTGACAGCTCTCTGTATTCATCACCTAATACATCTTTGAGCACAAGTACTTTATCTCTCTGTTCACATGTCTGTAAAATGGTAATAGTATTGACTACACAGGGTTATTATAAGAGTTAGAGTTAATATATGTAAGTTATTATCAGAAGACAGGCCTTTGATAAATAATAGTTATTCCTATGATCTTTTCCTATGATATTACTGAATAGTACTTTCAGCTGCATCTCCTGAAACTGTAGTTCTGCCTGTGAGAGAGCTTTTCAGCCTACTGAAAGTGAATTGGATTATACTTCTGGATTCACAGGTAAAAGCAAAACCAACAACTGTCTTTTACCTCTTAAACAACTTCCTCAGACTCCCACGATGCAGAGTGACCTTAAAATTCAGCAAATGCTCCCCAACTAGATCAACAGCTCCCCAAAGAGCCAGGAAAAAGGATAAATATTTTTTATTACCTCGGTCAGTGCCTGACACTGAGCCTGAAAGTAAGTCAAGAGTGTAATATGATTGCAAGCAAATTCAGGAGGCCTGGAAGGAGACTGTATAAGAAACGAGGCAAGTAGAACAAGGTTAAAGGAAGAGAGGAATACTTCTACGATGAGTTCCTCAGCCACAGCCCACCTCCCTTCTCCTATGTTCTGGTATGGAGAGAAGGGAGTAAGTCTACAAAAACATCCCTGTGGAAGATGGTAAGGTCCGGCTTTCGTCTGCTACAGAGACTATCTAGAATAAACCCTGAAATCTACACTATTTAATTGGCTCTTCAGGGCCACTCCATGTGAACAATAGCCTAAGAGTACTTTGGGAGTATAGGATGGGTCCCAACCATTGTGTTCATTTTCCACATTTTAATGTGAAAACAAAAAATGAAGTCCTTCAAGGGAACTTATTAGAACCTAGATCTCAGATATCTCAACAAAAATCAAGATGATTCCTCTGGTTTAGGTAAATCCTACAAAGGGTCGTTTTCTCTGGGGTTGCTTATAGCCTCCTGTCTACTACTAGAATGGAATTGCCCAATCAAGCTTGTTATCCCTCTATTTCCAGCCCCTAGAACAGCCTGGACAGGCTTCTCTGGTGGCTTAGTGGTAAAGAATTTGCTGCCAGTGCAGGAGATGCAGGTTTAATCCCTAGTTCACGGAAGATTCCCTGGAGAAGAAAATGGCAGCCCACTCCAGTATTCTTGCCTGGGAAATCCCATGGACAGCAGAGCCTGGAGGGCTAGAATCAGGGGATCGCAAGAAGTTGGACATGACCAAGTGACTAAAGAATAACAAACCACCGGTGTCTTCCTTCCTGGCTCAGGTGGTAAAGAATCCACCTGCAATGCAGGAGACCTGGACTCGATCCCTGGTTGAGAAGGTCCCTGGAGGAGCAAATGGCTACCTGCTCCAGTATTCTCACCTAGAGAATTCCATGAACAAAAGGGGAAACAGAGAATGAGATGGTTGGATGGTATCACTGACTCAACGGACACAACTTTGTGCAAACTCTGGGAAACAGGGAAGCCTGACGTGCAGCAGTCCATGGGGTCACAAAGAATCAGACACAACTTAGCAACTGAACAATGAAAAACAACAGAACAGCCTGGAACATAGTCCATGTTTAGTATGAATTTCTGAATGAATGAATCCTAATCTTGTCCAAGTTAAAATATGGTGCCACCAATTCCATCCAAGAAGAGAAACTGACCTTGGCAGGTAACTCTGGGCCATGTGAATCCTAAATTTTCACAAACCCAGGAAGATGTTTCCAATATAAGGAATTTGAAAGCATCCATATGTTATTTCATTAACCCTCACCAGCAGGGTACCCGAGAGGACAAAGTGCATTAGTCTGATATCACACTAAAGAAACAGAGACCTAAGAAGTTAATATGATTTGGCCATCTTCAATCAGTGAAATCATGAATGAAATACAAAGAGGAAAAACAAGATTATTAGCCTCATAGCCAGGAGCAATGCTTTTTCTTGATGATAGAACCTTAAAGAATTACAAACACTGCAGAAAACTGTATAGCAAGCCTCCAGGCAAAAACTATAGTTATGTCAAAAACTATAAAACTTGATTTGACAGCACAAATTTTTTTCTCAATTGTAGTAAAAAAAAAAAAGCAAACATAAGCCTACAGTCTTAACCACTTTTAACTGTACATTTCAATACTGTCAAGCATATTCACACTGTTGTGCAAAAGGTCTCCAGAGCTTTTTCATCTTGAAAAACTAAAACTCTTTTCACACTAAACAACTCTTCAGTGTTCCCTCTTCTCAACTAGCTCCTGGCAACCATTATTCTACTCTTTGATATTTACTGTTGCCATATTCTATAATGTACCCCATTGCATTGTTGAAATGGTCCTTAGATGAACAGTCCATTAACATAACGAAATGCCTGGAGAGTGAGCTGGCTTTAAGGAAAAAATATTCTTTAAAACCTTTTTGTACCTCAAGCTTGTTTTCACCTTCAAGAGCTTTGATGGAAGTCAGGTCCTTAGGGTCATTCTGGCATCTTGACTTCAGGAAAGGCCCGGGGGATCCCACTCTGTGTAAGGGTAATGGAATGGCTGCAGCTGGGAGTCTGCACCTCTCCTGTCACAGGAGGTCAGTTTCAGTAATTACACTGACACAAGAGAAAAATCAGTTCTACCTACTGATATGCCAAAATATTATTCTTAATCTAATAGCCCTGGAAATAACAGTCAGGTGTTAAAATGGGCTTTCTTCCTGCTGTATTCAATTTTCAGTTTATATCTTGTCTGCTAGGAGAGATTGCTAAATTCTAGTAGGCAATTAAAACAATAAGTAAATTTTTATAAAAATGAAGGGAAAAGACCAGAAACATGCTACACTTGGAGAATGGGTTAAGGGAGAAATAGTGATCAGTGATTTGATTCATATAATCATAAAAATGAATACAATTCTTACTCCTGTTTTCATATAAGAAACTGATGTTATGAGACACTAAGTAACCTATCCATGGGGCATCCCTGTGGCTCAGTGGTAAAAAAATCTGCCTGCAATACAGGAGATGTGGGTTCAATCCTGAGTTAGTAAGATCCCCTGGAGGAGGGCATGGCAACCCACTCCAGTATTCTTGCCTGGGAAATCCCATGGACAGAGGAGCCTAGAGAGCAATAGTCCACGGGGTCTCAAAAGAGTCAGACATGACTTAGCAACTAAACAACAACAACCTATCCATTATCACAGTGTCATAGAAGCAGAAAAGGCCTTAGAGGTCATCTGGATCAAATGCTTTGTATTAATAAATGCAGATGCTTGGAAGATAACCATTCAGCCCCTTTTTACACACTTCTCCTAGAGAGGGTAAGTTCACTACTTAAAAATCACATTGATAAAAGGTTTCTCCTTGTCTTTTAGCTTTCCAAAAATGTCATCCCTTTAAATTCTATTTTGTGGTTGCTTTAATTTAGAACTTCATAGACCTCTCCGTGTGTTTGAAGAGAGCTGGCTATATTTCCCATGTAAGGTGGCTTCCAGAAACTTCAAAGTCAATGGCTTGGTAAAGCCCTCCCCCAAATCCCAACCGCTTGCTCCCCCAAAACTCTGCAACCTTCCATAGTATCCATAAAAGTTTGAAGCCCAGAACAGAGCTCCATGTTGAAGATGGCTCTGTGCAGTATAGGGTCAGCCAGGCTATTACACCCCTTGCTCTGGTACAACAGCCCAGTTGTACACACACATTATTGTGTGGACAGCCACTGACTGACAGTCAGCTCCCTGTTGACTATATGCCCTAGGTCTTTTTCTCACAGACCACAGTTAAGACAAGTTTCTATGGACCTGCTCTTACATATGTTATATTTTGAAACATTTTTAGTTTCAATCTTGTTAAAGCTTGTCAAAATAGCTCCAATTAATCTTCACGTTTAAAAATCAATTTAAAATTTAGGCTCTGTTGCCTAATGTATCAACTTGTAACAACCAGGAGTTTTCTCATCAATCATAGTGAAAGAGAGCTCAGTCAGGCACAAGGTGTTCAGGGACCAGGTGGGACTGGAAAGAATCATACAGAATTTTTCTCCTAGGATCTGGGTATAGCGTGGGAGTAAGAACTAAATCTTAGAGCGAAAAGTCTAAACATCTAAGATTGTGTCCAAAGCTGTGACTTGGACAAGTAAACTTCATATGAGGAAGTTCAGTGTGTCTGAGGTTTCCCTGTGTTTCTGAGAAATCTGCTTGTAGGTTTCTTAAGGGTCTCTGTCCATATATTAGACCCTTTTCCCTGTGCTGAATCAAAAGTATTGCTGATCTCTATTCTCTCTGTATATGGATATTCTCCCAACAACTTGCCACTGAGTCTACCTGGCCAACATCTCCACCTGTGGGAAGTTCCATTCCTCGCTCTGGGCTGCTCATGAGTGCCTCTCCCATGACAGTCGATTTTTCAGTATCCAGCTGTATCAGAAGCTGAGTTCTAGATGCAAGAAGAAAACTGGTGAAATAAAACGGTCCTCTTCACAGTCTCTTATCTAAGGGTTGGACTGGGTCTGGAGCCTAAGGCAGGGCTGAGCCTGCAAGGGAAAAAGTCAACAAGCTGTGACTAAAGAGAAGTGAGGGAAAAGGATCTCACAAAGACAAGAACCACCTTGTTAGCAAATAAATGAAGTGAATTATACATGATGGAATGATAACAAAAAAAAAAAGTTACATTTATTGACCATTTATTCTGTGACAAGTATGCTGCTGCTGCTGCTAAGTCACCTCAGTCGTGTCCGACTCTGTGTGACCCCACAGACAGCAGCCCACCAGGCTCCCCCGTCCCGGGATTCTCCAGGCAAGAACACTGGAGTGGGTTGCCATTTCCTTCTCCAATGCATGAAAGTGAAAAAGTGAAGTCACTCAGTCATGTCCGACTCTTCCACGACCCCATGGACTGCAGCCTACCAGGCTCCTCCATCCATGGGATTTTTCAGACAAGAGCACTGGAGTGGGGTGCCATCGCCTTATCTGATGACAAGTATACTATATATTTTATTGATTCCTCACAACAGAGGATGTGAGGTTGGTACTATCATCTCCATTTTGGAACTGAGGAAATTGTAACTCAGAGGGTTTTCAGTGGCTCCTCTGAGTCAGCTGGTAAACAGCAGAGCCATGGTTCAAGGCAAATTTGTCCACAACATTAACTGCTGAGCAGTTTTACAAATGTAACGCCACAGCACCAGCAGAGTTAACTGGCTTGTCCAACACTTGGTCGCAGATCCAGGACTGCAGTCAGGGTCCCATGCCTCCCAACTGATTCACTTTTCACAGGAAGGGTGAGCTCTTATCATCACTTCCTTTTTTATTCACCTACACATCATTCGGATATTACCATATGAATTTCTTGGGGTCTATTTTTCCTCTTTTGGACGCTGTGACATTTGCATTATCTTTATACCTCCATTTTCACAATCTCTAGAAATGATTGCTCAGTTCTGTAATATTTTATCATCTCCCCTCTTTAGTACCTAGAGATATACATTGCCTTGGCACAAAGGTTGAACACACATTTGAAAACATTTTTTATTACAATCTTCTCTCTGTTCTTCTGTTTCCCTTGTGTCTCAGCTGGTAAAGGATCCACCTGCAATGTGGGAGATCTGAATTCGATCCCTGGGTTGGGAAGATCCCCTGGAGAAGGGAAACATTACCCACTCCAGTACTCTGGCCTGAAAAATTCCATGGACTAAGTCCATGGGGTCACAAAAAGTTGGACATGACTGAGCAACATTCACGTTCACTTTCTATTTTGTTCTGAAGATTATTCATCAGGATTGAAAATCACAAGTGAAACCTGAGTAGGTAACATCATGTATTCCAGGCCTTCTTAGATACTTTATACATATCCTCATTTAATCCTTACAACAACTTAAGAAGTATTATACCCATCAAGTACTCATAATATCTTATGAAGTACTGTTATTATCCTCATGTTTTAGCTGAGAATACTGAAGCACAGAGCCAGTAAATGTCAAAGCTAGGCTACAAACCTCAGGTGTTTGAAACCAGAGCCTGCATTTTTGAAGGATCTTCTCTGCCTAAATTAATGGTTATTTCATTTCATCCATTTGTTCATTAACTGTGCACTAACACACAACAACAATGAAAACCTGTTATAATAAATGCATTTAGTAAAGTTGCAGGATCAAAATCAACATACGAAGATCACCTTTATTCTATACACAAAATCAGCACTCCAAAAGGAAATTAAGAAAAAAATCTTAGATGTAGTAGCATCAAAAAGAATAAAATATTTTAAAATAAACTTAACCAAGGATGTGAAAGACTTGTTCTCAGAAAACATGTATGAAAGAATTTAAACAAGACTCAAATAAAAGAAACCCCTTGTTAGTGGATGGAAGACTTAGTATTGTTAAAGTGCCCGAATTATCTAAGGTAATCTAATAGATTTAAAGCAATTCCTATCAAAATCCCAATGGCATTTTATATTTATAGAAACAGAAAAAAAATGCTAAAATTAATGTGGAACCACAAAGGACTCCAAATAAACAAAACAGTCTTGAGAGAGAACAAAGCAGGAGGCATCACATTTTGCATTTCAAAGCATATTACAAAGATAAAGCAATCAAAGAAGTATGATGCTAGCGCAAAGCCAAACATATAGACCAACAGAGCAAAATGTGCACAGAAGTAGACTCACACATATACAGTCAACTGATCTTTGAGAAAAGTAGCAAGAGTACACAATGATGAATGGTTCGTCTCTTCCACAAATGTGTTGGGAAAAATGGGTAACAGCATGCAGAAAAAGAAACTGGACCATATACTAATAATTTCAAAATGAACTAAAGATCTAAATGTAAGACCTAAAACTGTAAAATTTCTAGAAGAAAACATGAGGGAAAACTTCCAGACATTGATCGTGGCAATGTGTTCTTGAATATGATATAAAAAGCATTCAGTTCAGTTCAGTTCAGTTCAGTCGCTCAGTCGTGTCCAACTCTTTGTGACACCATGAATCGCAGGGCGTCAGGCCTCCCTGTTCATCACCATCTCTAGGAGTTCACTCACACTCACGTCCATAGAGTCCGTGATGCCATCCAGCCATCTCATCCTCTGTCGTCCCCTTCTCCTCCTGCCCCCAATCCCTCCTAGCATCAGAGTCTTTTCCAATGAGTCAGCTCTTCGCATGAGGTGGCCAAAGCACTAAAGTTTCCGCTTTAGCATCATTCCTTCAAAGAACACCCAGGGTTGAACTCCTGCAGAATGGACTGGTTGGATCTCCTTGCAGTCCCCCCCAAGGGACTCTCAAGAGTCTTCTCCAACACCACAGTTCAAAAGCATCAGTTCTTTGGCACTCAGCCTTCTTCACAGTCCAACTCTCACATCCATACATGACCACAGGGAAAACCATAGCCTTGACTAGATGGACCTTATTTGGCAAAGTAATGTCTCTGCTTTTGAATATGCTATCTAGGTTGGTCATAACTTTTCTTCAAAGGAGTAAGAGTCTTTTAATTTCATGGCTGCAGTCACCATCTGCACTGATTTTGGAGCCCCCCAAAATAAAGTCTGACACTGTTCCCACTGTTTCCCCATCTATCTCCCATGAAGTGAAGGGACAGGATGCCATGATCTTCGTTTTCTGAATGTTGAGCTTTAAGCCAACTCTTTCACTCTCCTCTTCCACCTTCATCAAGAGGCCCTTTAGCTCCTCTTCACTTTCTGCCATAAGGGTGGTGTCATCTGCATTTCTGAGGTCATTGATATTTCTCCCGGCAATCTTGATTCCAGCTTGTGTTTCTTCCAGTTCAGCGTTTCTCATGATGTACTCTGCATAGAAATTAAAAAAGCAGGGTGACAATATACAGCCTTGACATACTCCTTTTCCTATTCGGAACCAGTCTGTTGTTCCATGTACAGTTCTAACTGTTGCTTCCTGACCTGCATACAGATTTCTCAAGAGGCAGGTTAGGTGGTCTGGTATTCCCATCTCTTGAAGAATTTTCCAAAGTTTATTGTGATCCACACAGTCAAAGGCTTTGGCATAGTCAATAAAGCAGAAATAGAGGTTTTTCTGGAACTCTCTTGCTTTTTCCATGATCCAGCAGATGTTGGCAATTTGATCTCTGGTTCCTCTGCCTTTTCTGAAACCAGCTTGAACATCAGGGAATTCACGGTTCACGTTTTGCTGAAGCCTGGCTTGGAGGATTTTGAGCATTACTTTACTAGCATGTGAGATGAGTGCAACTGTGCGGTAGTTTGACCATTCTTTGGCATTTCCTTTCTTTGGAATTGGAATGAACACTGACCTTTTCCAGTCCTGTGGCCACTGCTGAGTTTTCCAAATTTACTGGCATATTTAGTGCAGCACTTTCACAGCATCATCTTTCAGGATTTGGAACAGCTCAACTGGAATTCCATCACCTCCACTAGCTTTGTTCATAGTGACGCTTTCTAAAGCCCACTTGACTTCACATTCCAAGATGTCTGGCTCTAGATGAGTGATCACATCATCATGATTATCTGGGTCTTGAAGATCTTTTTGTACAGTTCTTCCATGTATTCTTGCTACCTCTTCTTAATATCTTCTGCTTCTGTTAGGTCCAGACCATTTCGGTCCTTTATCGAGCCCATCTTTGCATGAAATGTTCCTTGATATCTCTAATTTTCTTGAAGAGATCTCTAGTCTTTCCCATTCTGTTCTTTTCCTCTATTCCTTTACATTGATCGCTGAAGAAGGCTTTCTTATTTCTTCTTGCTATTCTTTGGAACTCTGCCTTCAGATGCTTATATCTTTCCTTTTCTCCTTTGCTTTTTGCCTCTCTTCTTTTCACAGCTATTTGTAAGGCCTCCCCAGACAGCCATTTTACTTTTTGCATTTCTTTTCCATGGGGATGGTCTTGATCCCTGTCTCCCATACAGTATCATGAACCTCATTCCATAGTTCATCAGGCACTCTATCTATCAGATCTAGGCCCTTAAATCTATTTCTCACTTCCACTGTATAATCATAAGGGATTTGATTTAGGTCATACCTGAATGGTCCAGCGGTTTTCCCTACTTTCTTCAATTTCAGTCTGAATTTGGTAATAAGGAGTTCATGATCTGAGCCACAGTCAGCTCCTGGTCTTGTTTTTGTTGATTGTATAGAGCTTCTCCATCCTTGGCTGCATAGAATATAATCAGTCTGATTTCAGTGTTGACCATCTGGTGATGTCCATGTGTAGAGTCTTCTCTTGTGTTGTTGGAAGAGAGTGTTTGCTATGACCAGTGCATTTTCTTGGCAAAACTCTATTAGCCTTTGCCCTGCTTCATTCCGCATTCCAAGGCCAAATTTGCCTGTTATTCCAGGTGTTTCTTGACTTCCTACTTCAGCATTCCAGTCCCCTATAATGAAAAGGACATCTTTTTTGGGTGTTATTTCTAAAAGGTCTTGTAGGTCTTCATAAAACCATTCAACTTCGGCTTCTTCAGCATTACTGGTTGGGGCATAGACTTGGATAACTGTGATATTGAATGGTTTGCCTTGGAAACGAACAGAGATCATTCTGTTGTTTTTGAGAGGAGCTACCCCGCGTCCGAGGTCAGTGGCAGCAGGGAGGAGACACCGCACGTCGGAGGTCAGGGGCCACAGCCAGGAGGAGATACCCCACGTCTGAGGCCAGTGGCAGCCGGGAGGAGGGATCTCACGTCCGAGGTCAGGGCAGCAGCTGGGTGGAGCTACCCGCGTCCTAGGCTATGGGCAGCTGGGGAGACACCCCACGTCCGAGGTCAGGGGCGGCCGGGGGAGACACCCCGCATCCGAGGTCAGGGCGGCCAGCGGAGACACCCTGTGTCCGTGTCCGAGGTCAGCGGCAGCCAGTAGAAGCCACCTCGCGCCCGAGGCCATGGGCAGTGACCCTGAGGAGCCACCCCAAGCTCGAGCCTGAGGCCAGGGGCGGCAGCTAAAAGGAGCCACCCACACCCGAGGCCAGGGCTGGTAGCCGGGAGCGGTGGCTACTCAGGAGCAGGAGGGCCTACAGGAGCTATCCCACATTGAAGGTCAGGAAGGCAGCCATAAGGAGATACCCCTCATTCAACATAAGAAATAGCAGCTGTGCTTTGCTGGAGCAGCCGTGAAAAAGATACCCCATGCTCAAGGTAAGAGAAACCCAAGTAAGATGGTAGGTGTTGCAAGAGGGCATCAGAGGGCAGACACACTGAAACCATACTCACAGAAAACTAGTCAGTCTAATCACACTAGGACCACAGCCTTGTCTAACTCAATGAAATCAAGCCATGCCTGTGGGGAACCCAAGATGGGTGGGTCATGGTGGAGAGGGCTGACAGAACGTGGTCCACTGGAGAAGGGAATGGCAAGCCACTTCAGTATTCTTGCCTTGAGAACCTCATGAAAAGGCAAAATGATAGGATACCAAAAGATGAACTCCCCAGGTCATTAGGTGCCCAATATGCTACTGGAGGTCAGTGGAGAAATAACTCCAGAAAGAAGGAAGGGATGGAGCCAAAGCAAAAACAATACCCAGTTGTGCATGTGACTGGTGATAGAAGCAAGATCCGATGCTGTAAAAAGCAATATTGCATAGGAACCTGGAATGTCAGGTCCATGAATCAAGGCAAATTGGAAGTGGTCGAACAAGAGGCGGCAAGGGTGAACGTCGACATTCTAGGAATCAGTGAACTAAAATGGTCTGGAATGGGTGAATTTAACTCAGGTGACCATTATATCTACTAGTGTGGGCAGGAATCCCTCAGAAGAAATGGAGTAGCCATTATGGTCAACTAAAGAGTCCGAAATGCAGTACTTGGATAAAAAGCATAGAAAACAAAATAGAAGATAGACAAGTGGGACCATATGAAACTAAAGAACTTCTGCAGAGCAAAGGAAGCAGCAATCAATAGAGTAAAAAAGCAACCTATAAAATGAGAGAAAATATTTACAAATCATATATCTGTAAGGGATTAATTTTCAAAATACATCATTAAGTCTTACCACCAAGTAGCAAGATAACAAATAACTCAATTAAAAAATGCCAGAAGACTTGAAAGACATTTCTTCTAAAAAGACATATAAATGGCCAACAGGTTCATCAAAAGCTGTTCAAAGTCACAAATCATCAAGGAAATAAAATCAAAACCACACTGAGATATAAACCCACACTTATTAGGATGGTAATTATTTAAATTTAAAAAAAAACAGAAATAAGTATTGGTGAAGAAATGGAGAAATTGGAAACTTGTTCACTATTGGTAGGAATGTAAAATGATGTAGCTGCTACAGAAAAGAATAATGCAGTTTCCTCAAAAGTTAAAAATAGAACTACTATGTGACCCAGCAATCCTACTTCTGAGTATTTAACCAATAAATTTTAAAAGGCTGTTAAAGAGATGTTAGCACCTCCGTGTTCATTGCACCATTATTCACAATAATCAAGATACAGAAACAACCTCAATGTCCACTGAAAGAAGAATGAACAAAATTGGTATATACATGCAATGGGACATTACCCAGCTGAGAAGGAAAGAAATTTCTGCTATATATTACAACATGAATGAACCTTGAGTATACCACGCTAAGTGAAATATCCAGTCACAAAAGGATAAATACTACATTATCCTGCTTATATGAGGTAGGTATTTATTTCACTAAAGTAAAAAGTAGAATGGTGGTTGCAGGGGCTGCTGGGAAGAGGAATGATGAGTTGCTGTTTAATGGGTATAATATTTCAGGCATGCAACATGAAAATGTTATAGAGATTTTCTATATACCTTTGTGCTTAGAAGTAAGAATAGTAGATCTGCCTTATGACCCAGCAATCCCACTGCTGGGCATACACACTCGAGGAAACCAGAATTGAAAGAGACACATGTACCCCAATGTTCATTGCAGCACTGTTTATAATAGCCAGGACATGGAAACAACCTAGATGTCCATCAGCAGATGAATGGATAAGAAAGCTGTGGTACATATACACAATGGAGTATTAGCCCTTAAAAGAATACATTTGACTCAGTTCTAATGAGATGGATGAAACTGGAGCCAATTATACAGAGTGAAGTAAGCCAGAAAGAAAAACACCAATACAGTATACTGACACATATATATGGAATTTAGAAAGATAGTAATGATGACCCTATATGTGAGACAACTAAAGAGACACAGATATATAGAACGGACTTTTGGACTCTGTGGGAGAGGGAGACGGTGGGACGATTTGGGAGAATGGCATTGAAACATGTATACTATCATGTAAGAAATGAAGCACCAGTTTATGTTTGATACCCAATACAGGATGTTTGGGGCTGGTACATGGGGATGATCCAGAGAGATGATATGGGGTAAGAGGTGGGAGGGGTTTCAGGATTGGGAGCTCATGTACACCTGTGGCTGATTCATGTCAATGTATGGCAAAACCAATACAGTATAGTAAAGTAGAATAAAGTAAAAATAAAATTAAAAAATAAAAAATAAAAAAATCATTGAGGGTAAATCTTATGTCATACGTTTTTAACCACACACACACACACACACACACACACACACACTCATACACACAAGTGTCTTAAGAAACTGAAAGAGGAAAATGTTTCAAGAAGAGTGTGTTCAGTAACACCAAATGATGTTGAAAAGTCAAAAAAATGATAAAAAATTACTGATTCATTTCAGTTCAGTTCAGTCGCTCAGTCGTGTCCAACTCTTCACGACCCCATGAATCGCAGCACGCCAGGCCTCCTTGTCCATCACCAACTCCCAGAGTTCACTCAGACTCACGTCCATCGAGTCCGTGATGCCATCCAGCCATCTCATCCTCTGTCGTCCCCTTCTCCTCCTGCCCCCAATCCCTCCCAGCATCAGAATCTTTTCCAATGAGTCAACTCTTCTCATGAGGTGGCCAAAGTAGTGGAGTTTCAATTTTAGCATCATTCCTTCCAAAGAACACCCAGGACTGATCTCCTTTAGAATGGACTGGTTGGATCTCCTTGCAATCCAAGGGACTCTCAGGAGTCTTCTCCAACACCACAGTTCAAAAGCATCAATTCTTTGGTGCTCAGCTTTCTTCACAGTCCAACTCTCACATCCATACATGACCTCTGGAAAAACCATAGCTTTGGCTAGATGGACCTTTGTTGGCAAAGTAATATCTCTGCTTTTTAATATGCTGTCTAGGTTGGTCATAACTTTCCTTCCAAGGAACATGTGTCTTTTAATTTCATGGCTGCAATCACCCCATCTGCAGTGATTTGGAGCTCAAAAAAATAAAATCTGACACTGTTTCCACTGTTTCCCCATCTAGCTTTATCCAAAAAAAAAAATCACTGGCAACCTTGATAAAAACAATTTACTGCAGTGGTAGTGAAATAACCTTAATATGGGGTAGGCAAGGAAAGGAAGTAACAACCTGAAGACAGAGGTAATGCTTTTACAAATACCAGAGAAATAGTACAGTGGATAGAGGCACAGATGTGGCATCAAGGGAGATTTTTATTTCATTAAGAAGGGTAATAAAGTATGATTGTGTGGTGACTGGAATGATCCAACAGTGGTAGAGAAAAATAATTATGGAGGGGAGGGAATAAACTAGGGGTAAAACTTAGGAGATCTGAGTGAAGGGGATCCAGACCACAAGTAGAGAAGCTGGATTCAGGCAGAAAAAGATCCATGACCTCTTACCTAAAGAAAATGCAGAATATGCAGAAACAGATGCAAGTAGGTTAATGGGTTAATGGTGGGAAACTGAGAAAGTGCATGTCTGTTGGCATCTATTTCTTTTCCTGTAAAATAAGAGGTGAAGTCATAAGCTTAGAGTTGGGTGGGAAAGAGATACTGATTTGAGAAGTAAGAAGAGGTATGATGTTATTATCTCAGAGAGTAGAAAACTGAATTTACTATTGATGTGTAAGATTCATGGTGAGAAATTTCTAGTTAGTGGAACCATCCAGGCTGTGTACTTCAGTAATATTTAACCACTGAAGTTCTCTGGGATTAGAATAGATTTAAAAAATATATATTTGACTAAGTTGGACTTTTCTCCCAAGGAAGCAGAACAGGAAAGAGTAAGATGAGAGAATTAAGGACATTTTCAAGAGTGAAACTCTAATGCTGGACCCAAGGAACTTGAACTGACGCAAACAGAAATGAGAACACGAGAGGTGACCGTTATGTAGCCTTCCCCTCTAGCAACTCTCAAAGCAGAATCTTTACACCCCCTTGACCAATTTTTTTCTCTCAGAAAAGCCCAGGGCAGGTCATAGCAGGAGGGTGCTTAGGATTAATTCTGTACTAAGGCAGCCTAGTTTCTCCTTCTCCTCATCTTCCTCCTCCACATGGTAACAGAGAGGTATAGTCAGAGATGTGCATTGAAACAGGTTCCCATTTGACCGTGAGGACTCCTTCAAGTATGTCTTCCTCTGCACCAGACAACACCCCAAAGGAGACCTACGGGAAAGCCTCCCAGGCAACTAAGCCTGTCATTCATTCATTCATGAGTCCACTTTCCTTCACAAAATAAAAATTCTGCAAGTGAATCAAGGAACACAACCATCATTTACAATGGTGACCAAGAATAAACATGACTGCTTCATAAAAATTAATTCAAAAGAAGAATTCATCTATGTGAAACATAAAAGTAGCTGACAGTAAAGATGGAATGGCCTAAGAGTTGTCCACTCCCAGGATCCATAATGAAAAAAAGACACAAAACAAGGGCACATCTAACAAAGCAGCGTGCCATCTGTTTCAGTACCTGATCTCCGGAGGTGACTAATCCTGGCAGTTTCTCAGGATGTTTAACCATCTCTGCCTGCCTCTCTTCCTGACCCATCTTCCTCTCTTAACAGAGCATAATAAAAGCATATGGTGCTGTAGAAAGTGTCTGGTTGCCGATTTTCATATGAACCATGGTAAATTTCTCTCACACATTTTCTTGCCTTTTAGAGTATATGATTTATATATTCTCCTGGTCCCCAATCTTCTGAGACTGGTCCTAATCCTTGAGAGACAGGTAATAGAATCTATAAGCTTCTTGAGGATAGTAAATTACATGATTGTACCTAGAAGTTCCTTGAGTGTCCATGGGCAATAGTTATGGATAAGTCTCATTGGTGGTAACACTAATAGGTAAAATATCCATATTAACAGAGCTGATCCCTTTAACCAATGATAATTAAAATGCATGCCTATGTGTGTATGAGACTTAACCTTCTCTTGAAGGTTCAGAGTGCATCGATTACTTTATTCACGTGCTTTAAAGCAGTGGAGGTGTTAGGAATTACTTTAGGTCTATCAGATGATTTGGCTCTATTTACACTGTCCCAGGCTGCTCACCGGGGACAGTATGGATCCAGCTGTGTTGTTACCCTGGGTCTGCCTGGAGGAATAATTAATTAGGTAGCCCCAGAGGCCTACTTACAGGATCTATTCAGAAGATTCTCAGACAAGAAGTTATCTTAACAGAAAGTTGATACACCTATGGGCGTGCACACATACATACACACATATGTACATGTGCATGCAAAGAGTGAATTAACACTGAGAGTGATGCAGAGTACAGAATAAAATCTGTCCTACATATTGTCCTCTGCCTGGCCCTCATAAACTCATTCCCAAGTCCTAGGGCAAGGTGGCAGCACCAAAAGAATCAACATAAATCGAAGAGCTCTTCTGCTGGCATCCAGACAAAGCAAAAGGACTGATAGGATCTGGCAGCGTGGGCACTCAGAGTTTCAGCGGTGAGGCATAGGAATGGCATCCACACTTTCCACAGCAGGGGGAACCAGCCCTGGGAGCCTTTGGCCACAGTGGAATCCTATCCAAGGCCCTTTTTGCACATTACCATCCTCAGCGCTGGGCCTCTGCAGACACAGCACGGGCTCTGCTGGGACTGCCAACAGCAGTGGTGTTCTGAGCATAAAGCTACAGAAATACAGTTCCTCTACATGTCAGAGCAGCAAAAATGACAGCTCCCCAAACCCGCCCAAAACAGAAAGAAGGAAAATTGTGTGATAGCCCACAAAACTGTTTTATAAAAACATATTTAAGAATTTGTCCAGAGATTTCTAGAACCATTTGGAAGTCCAAGAAGGAAGTACTTGAAAGGGATCAAAACTGACAATTAACATGACTCTGATTTTACTTTGGGACTTTTAAAGTTTAGGGAACATTACCTTTTATGTATGGATACCTATATCCTTATTTATTAGTCTTCCCTCAAAAACATGGCCTATTTTTATAGCCAATATACGTCACTCAACAGCTTTACTCTTCCTCTTTGTAACTTGCTCTTTCTATTTTGATTAGTCAGGGTTAGAATTACAGGAGAAAATAAACTCTACATAAGGATATGAGAAATCTTCATATGAGTAAAGTGTGTGAGCTATAATATATAAATATATCTATTTTAGCAAGCTGAAGTTTCTTTTTAAAAATTTAACTTTTTCAGAGCCCGGATTATGCTAAATAATTAAAATCAAGTGAGTTACGACCACAGTTATGCATGTTTCTAATCCATATAAATCATGATTTAAATAAATGAGGTATGGTTTACAAAGACTGATCATTTTCTTCCTATTAAAAAACAATTCACCATTTACCTTTGTGTTTGATGGCAGTCTAGTGCTGATTATTACTACCGTTTGCGTTTATGATGCCGCTATTACTTAAAGGGGCTTGAAATTTGTGTGGTGTTGTGCTTAGTCGCTCAGTCATGTCCAACTCTTTGCAACCCCATGGACTGTAACCTACCAGGCTCCTCTGTCCAAGGGATTCTCCAGGCAAGAATACTGGAGTGGGTTGCTATGCCCTCCTCCAGGAGATCTTCCCAACGCAGGGATCAAACCCAGGTCTCCCACTTTGCAGGCAGATTCTTTAACTGTCTGAGCCACCACGGAAGCTCATAGATAAGGTGAACAAACCTGTGGCCTATAAATAAAACAAAGGTAGCTGGTCCTATGACACAACAAAAATGATACCAAATGGACAAAGAACCAATACAGAGTGTCTCCTAAATTGTCATTAGTGACCACTAGCATCGCCAGATGGGCTGAATTTAAGTGCTGTTGATGGCTGGTATCAAAGAGCATCAGGACTTTAAGGAAATGAGGAGGAAAGGTTTACATTTATCACAGTGACCCAATTTGAACACTTAAATAGCAATTAAATCATTTTTATTGTTCAAGGTGCATGATGAACTGTAATGTCAGTTATCAGAAATGTTCCCAACCTGGGCCATTAGCCTTGAGTCAGATATGGGGCTCTGGCTCTAAGCCTAAATGTAAATTTGAACATTCACAGATAGACTTCATGGCCCATTAGAAAGAGCTCAATCAAAGAAGCATATTTAAATCTGGCTCTGCCACTTACATAAAGGTTTCCCTTAGAGATACCCTAAGCAGTGTTTCTCAAACTTAAAATGTGTATGCAGTCACCTGGGGATCTTGTTAACATACTGCTTGGGATTAAATCAGTCTGAGGGCTGGGGTCTGAGATGCTGTATTTCTACCAAGCACCCATGTTTGCTGATGCTGCTGGTCCCTGGATCAACTTTGAGTAGCAAGGCCTGAGGAGATTATTGATAGAACATGTGAAAAGCATGTGTGTTCATGAGAAAACACTTTGTAAACTGTAAAATGTCACAAGTATCACTTTATATTAATAAGAGTTGGTGATTCAGTTCAGTTCAACAAGGAAGAGCCCCAATAGGATAAATTAAGCAGTGCATTTGAGTTAGTTCTAATCAGGTGGATGAACCTAGAGCCTATTATACAGAGTGAAGCAAGTCAGAAAAACAAACATATATTAACACATATATACGAAATCTAGAAAGATGGTACAGATGAACCTTTTTGCAGGGCATCAGTGGAGACGCAAACATAGAGAACAGACTGTTGACACAATAGAAGAAGGAGAGGGAAGGATAAATTGAAAGAGCAACAGTGAAACATATACATTGCTGCTGCTGCTGCTAAGTCGCTTCAGTCGTGTCCGACTCTGTGCGACCCCATACCACGGCAGCCCACCAGATTCTCCCATCCCTGGGATTCTCTAGGCAAGAATATTGGAGTGGGTTGCCATTTCCTTCTCCAATGCATGAAAGTGAAAAGTCAAAGTGAAGTCGCTCAGTCGTGTCCAACTCTTCACGACCCCATGGACTGCAGCCTACCAGGCTCCTCTCTCCATGGGATTTTCCAGGCAAGAGTACTGGAGCGGAGTGCCACTGCCTTCTCCAACATATACCTTACCATGTGTAAAATTTATAGCCAATGGGAATTTGCTGTATGATACAGGGAGCTCAGACCTGATACTCTGTGACAACCTAGGAGAGGTGAGTGAGATGGGATGGGAGGTGGGAGGAAGGTTCAAGAAGAGGAGGACATATGTAAGCCTATGCCTGATTCCTGTTGATGTGTGGCAGAAACCAACACAGTATTGTAAAGCAATTATGCTTCAGTTAAAAACTTTCAAAAGTGTAAAAATTATGTTCCAGATATTTAAGTTTTTTCTTTTTAGCAAAATCAAAAAACTGGGAATTGAACAGGCAGCACAAGAAAACTAGTCATTTTAAACAATTTTGTTGCTTTTTGATTGCTTTGAATAAGATTAACTCCCATATCACTATAAGGACTAAAATGATGGGGGAGAAATGCCCTGCTTCCTAAAAGAAACTTGTACAATTAGGACCCAATTCCAGATTTGTCCTGACAATCTTAGCCCATCATAATCAAAACAGAAATAGTAAATGACAAAACAGTTGGCTCCAGGAACAACAAGAAGAGATCACTGTGAGGAAAGAAATTTAAAACTAATAAAAGCCAACACAGGATCACAGAAGTCAGAGCTATTTTAAACACATCTCATTTTCCTAAGTAACACTGTCCTTTTTCATTGGTGTTAGCATTTCCTGGAAGAGTGTACAAAATCTGCAAGAACATTGATTTCTAAAGTATTTCTGTGTTCCTTATCTAAAGTACAGTCAACAATTGCTGTTCAAGTTTTGGTTTGAAAACTGGCAAGAAGAGACCAAAGAAGGTGACTTCCAGACTGGTAGGTAAGTTTCATAATCAGGGAACCTACATGGGAAGTTTGTTTGGAAGCAGCTGCAAGATAAGTGGATCTCTGTGCCTATTTAAAAGTTTATGCAGAGGTCTTAACAAGATTCAGCCACATACACTGACCAGATGGTCTCAGTAACACATTGCTCTCTCAAGGCTGCTTCCTTGAAAATGGCTCCCACTGTGGAAATGATGGGCCAAAAGTGCATTTCAAGGACAGGAGAGAGGGTAAGCAAACTGACTGCCCAGGTCCTGCTCACAGGCCAACTGGTGGTCAACTCAGTAAACAACTCTGACACCAAGGAAACATACACTCCTTCTGAGGCTCTAGTTCCTCTAGCCAGTCTTTCAGTATTACATGGTCAACTTACTGTATTAGGAGAAGAAGATTTCCATCACATATCAGCGAATGCATAACAGACCCTTCCTATTAAAATAAAAACCCTTCCTGATTTTTTAGATTTCAGACAGAATGGCTCCTTGTCATAGATCCAGATCAGCAACAACTTACCCAGATTAAGCAACAGCTTGCTTGCTCTTATGATAGATCTTTTTACAATGGTTCTGGCAGCACCGTGATTATAAAAGTTAAAACTCGGCTTTGAAGATGCCAGAAATTCATCAGACTCACCTTCACCTGAACTTGACACTTTGTCTCCCAGCTTCCATCCCTATTTACCCTCTCTCACCTGTTTATGGTAAGACGATGCATTATTCATAGTTCAAAGTGCCAGAATACTGCTAGGTGCACATGTATGAATGAAAACTCAGCTTGGTGTCATCAGAGATAGGAAGAAAAGACAAATGAGACTGACATCTGAGTAACTGTCAGGGCGTTCCGACAGTACCATTCCTCTGAAAAATAAAATCAAAGTAAAACTACTAATACCGATTACTAACTGAATTTTTTAGGCCAGTCAATACCAAATCATGATGCCATTTAAATGCAAAACAGACACAGAAATTCGGTTATGAAAGTATTCAATATGCAGACATCTTGAGAAACAGTTTAAAGATGCCAGAACTGCACACCTGGGGGAATATCACACACCTGCAGACGGTTCTTTGCACTAGCTCTGGGTAATGCAGGTCAGCTGACCCAAGAGGATGGCTTCATAATTAGACAGCTCTTCACTCTCCAGTTGCTCCACCTAAGAAAACCTGAAGCTTAGAGGATGACTGAGCAGCCCTTCCCTTCTACAGAAGCCCTTGTGTGGTACATCAGGAGTGGTTTTAAATGGTGGAGATAATTACTTAATTCAAGCTGTAGCAACTGGCCAAGTAAACATGTAGCAGCCAGGAAGCTATTAGCATGATTTTAAGGCAATTATTCCATTAGCGTTTAATAGTCTCCAATTAGTCTTCCCTGACTATCGAAGTTTGAACATCTTTTTCTCCTCCAAAAATTCTCACAGTTTGAGTAATACAGAAAGGTACCAAACCCATTTTTAAACCTGGATTTACATGTGTAGATCTGCCAAACCTGCATTATAAAATCATGGGGGAACTGAGGGATGCAGATGGGAGAAATAGGGTTTTTATCTCAGAATTATTGAGGATAAGAATGGAAAGCTTTGCAGGGGATCCACTTTGAGTATAAAACTAAGAGGAGTTAGGCAATCAGTGGAAATTCCCACTGTGTCGAGTGCTATTATCATTGTGTCTCTACTGTAGAACTATCAGAATATCGAAGTCTCTGAACACAGGTTTCCCCCTTGTCCTGTGGGAAGAAAAGAAAATCCTTCCCTCTCCTGCCAAGGCCTTATTTCCTTGTCCTTTCAGCCTGATTAGTACTTGTTGCTGCTGAATCATCCAGAACCAAACCACAAAGCATTTCCTCCAAAATTCCTAGATATTTTTTCTAAGGACCATATTTAAAGATCATATCACTGAACTGATAGCAGATCATTTCCCCTCACGGAGATGCAACTTTCATATCTGTGAAATGGAGTTAATACTTATCAGCATCACTTGCTTCACAAGGTTTGGGGAAGGATTATGTTATCTGGGTTATATGTTAGGGCTTTGAAAAGTGAAATATTATAAAAATGTATGTTAGATTCAGACACGATATCGTGCCATCCCTCAGAACTTGCAATGTGAGCTTGAGCTTTTAACCTGCCTGGATCTCTGGAGACCCACCTGTCAGGAAGCTGACATCAGACTCCTTGCCCTTCTTACCTTTTAGGCCTCCATAAATGCTCAGGTGAGACCATGTGAAAGTACCTGTCTAAAGACCAAATAAAAAGGAAGAAAAGGGGATAGCAATGCCTGTGGCAGTGAGAGTGGAATTTTGCCAAGAAATTTCTGTAGTTTCTACTGTCTCCTTCAAAAGAGCAATCCCTAGGCTCACCTGGGAGGAGGGTAAATGCAGAGTGGAGAAGGTGGCTTGTTCTCTTCCTTAGAGACACCTGGGCTCTTGGGAAATTCCCTCCTGAAGAAGGGTTGCTGCTGCTAAGTCGCTTTAGTAGTGTCCGACTCTATGCGACCCCATAGACGGCAGCCCACCAGGTTCCTCCGTCCGTGGGATTTTCCAGGCAAGAGTACTGGAGTGGGGGTGCCATCGCCTTCTCCTGAAGAAGGGCAAGAGGAGACAAACCCTTCCCTTCCAGGGCTGGCTCCCAGAGCCTGTGTCTGTCATAACCGCCAAACATCCATTTGACTAAAGACCATTGATTTGAGTTACTGATCAATTTCAGTGCTACTGGTTAGAGATTTTCAAGAAAACTCATCTTCTCCATTTAAAAAAAAAAATTTTTTTTTTTAAAGCATGATTTCCCCAGTGGCTGAGAGAGGGCGCCGGATGGGCAAGAGCTAGAGAAGGTAGACCAGAAGGTTGAACTTGATAACCAGGCATAACTCAAAGCGAGGGATGAACTACCTGTCGGTATTTTGCCCTCTAGCTGAATCCTGGAAGGGTCAGGCGAGTCAGGGAGATAATCTGCACTCTCAGCCCAAGCGAAAAGTCAACGAAATATGGCTGTGAACCCAGCTGTCACCGTAGTATACCGTCCTGAAACCACCCTGCCCCTGCACATCCGAACTAGGGTCTGCTGCGCTCCCGCCCCCAGAAACCTGCCCAGTCCTCTGGTCCAAGTCGTGCGCTTCATGTTGAAGCGTCTGACCTCTCCAGTCTCTTCCTCGCTTTGCCGAGGCTTCCTTCTTTCTAGCCTGTCTGGACACCAGCGAAATCATCTTTTTCCTAAGACTTGCCTGTGAAGCCCACCCCCTCCGCCGTAGTTCACGCAGGTTCCCCTGCCCGGCTTCTGTCCCGAGCAACAAATGCACGGTCCACGAGGGTTTGCTTTCCTGACCCGCTCGCTGGACGCTGCTCACCGCCCTTGGACCAGAGTCCAGATGGTGACCACCCGGCCACGCAGATCAGGAAACGGCTCCCTACATTCCTCTCCCCCCTTCAGCTCCAGGTCAAGGGCATCGATCAAGCCGCCGGCGGTTCCTGAACTTTCATCACTCTTCGGGAAGCGCTTTGTCTCTTTAAAGGAGACTAGGGACGAATATTAATGACTCGGGTAGCTTCTAACCGAGAAATCCACCAAATTCTCTTGATTCCGTGACAGAGATGGAGTCGGAGGTCCACCGGCCAGAGCCGAGCCCTTAGGACAGCGGCTCGCCCTCGCCGACCACCATTCCCGCAGCCCCAGAAATCGTCCCCAGACCCAAGTCTCCGGGGGAAAAACTGGGGGAGGGCGCAGTGGGGTACGAGGGACCATCCTAGAGCCAAGCCTTTCCCCTGCCCCCAGCCCTCTCAACACAACCTGCTTCAAAGACCCATGGAAAAGCAGTCACCTTGACTCCCCGCGCCACGGTCCCCAGAGGTTTGGGAAAGCGCTGGGAGGCCGGAGGCGCCCAGGCACGCGCTCTCCTGGCCCGAGACCCACCCGTGGAGACGAGTTTGCCTCCCGTGGGCATCTTGGCAAGTTACCACTTAGTGGCAAATAAAGCAGGGCGGGGCAGGTGGCGCGGACGCCGAGCGCCCCGGCGGCAGCCTCCGAGCGCCTACCTGGGATGGCTAAATTGGTGAGGGGTATGCTGTGGATGCTCTCCGGCAGAGTTGCCATCCAGTCGGCGAATTTCAGCTCGTTCTTCCCTTGAGACGAGGCCATCGTGCGGTCGGTGTGCCGCGCGCTGGTCCTCACACTCCTCGGGCAGGCTGGCAGGCTGCTGCCGCTAATCCAATGTTTGCTCCCAGCCCCGCTAGAGTTTACACTCCGCTGTGCGCCACACCCACAGGATGGCGCAGACACATGCTAATTTTAATAATTATTCAAAACACCCCATGCTCCCTTAGTGCCTCCGCCAGACTCCGCTGGAGCTTTTGTTCCTGACGTCCGCTCTCAGCTTTCTCCTCTCTGCGCTCCCTCCCCGACTCCCTCCTCCCGTCTTATCCCTCCTATGCGTCTCTGTCTT
This sequence comes from Nanger dama, assembly GCA_917880005.1. Lineage (NCBI taxonomy): Eukaryota > Metazoa > Chordata > Mammalia > Artiodactyla > Bovidae > Nanger > Nanger dama. The sequence continues at coordinate 6,480,015 of CAKJTW010000040.1, forward strand.
TTCTCGCCATTTCTACAGCATTCCTTGGCTTCTTATTATTTATTATGTGTGTGTGTTTTTTTTTTTTAACTTGGTTCACACAGCTGTTTTGCCCACGATCTTGTTCGGCTCTTTAATGTGAATTCCTGGTCTTGCTTATGTTTGAAAGACAATCTTCTGGTTGAAGCTAAAATCCTAGAAGACTTTGGGATGCTATCACCTCCCCCGAGCAGACTCTCATACTTGCTTTCAGGACTTTCCATTCTTTCCTTTCGCAGGCTACAACAGGTTATTTCTTTCCTCGACCGGGGCCGAGATCCCTGCTGACAACAAAATGGTGGTCTTTCTTCACCACTTTGCTTAATTTTTGGAGTAGTTGACAAGTGTGCTGTCAGAAAAGATCAGTTAAGTTCTAGGTGGTACCTATTCAATCCCTGGCATCCTATTCCAGTCATTTCAAGATAAAGAAGCACTTCACCTCCATTTCCTGAATATGAGAAATACGTGCTATATCTATGGAGAAAACTGTTTATGTCCTCTCTCTGTCGTTTTTGTGACACTCAGGATAAGACTAAAGCCTGATGTTAGAAGAAAATCACCACATTTCCCAGTGACATGTTGTAATTATTGCCTACTGGCAATACCACTGCGTTTGGTGGAATTTATTTGGCACCATTCAAAATGATCTATATGATTGTCTGAATTTTCATTCCTTGGCAGACTAGAGAGAGGCACCTCTCTCAAGAGAAATCACTTGTCGAGCCTCCAAAGAACTGTCTTGGTCCACCTGCTCTCAGATGAGAAACAGGAGAGAAATCAAGTCTTACAAATGTGATGAGTCCAGGGGTGGCCTGCGTAGGTATGATAAGCAATAGACTGAAAATGTGCGGGGTCTTAGCAGCCCAGTAAATGTAGATGTACTATAGATGCCTCTCTGTTCTTTGATCCAGTGATGCAAAATCCTTTTCTTAAAGTACATGCTGATAAGTTGGGAAAATGAAAACCCAGGTAGGAGAGAGAGATATAAAACATGGGAATAAACAGTTTCAGTAGACTATATAGCATTAAAAAGAAAAAAATCAGTTTTTCTATTCTGCATTAGAATCAATTCACAGTTGAACAAGGATATGATAGGGATATCTTTAAGAATGAGAAAGAGATGTATTGGGATTTTTTTTCCAAAGTAAATCTTAATATTCCTGTTAGCACAGTAGAACTCACATATCCTTTTGATTAGGGTAAGAATTCAGCTCACTGTGGAATTCCTGATCAAGAGACCTACAAACATCACCCTTCTGGTTAATGCTGGTGCTCTGTAGTCATCATTGCAGGACAAGGAGGTGAGCTCAGATCTGGGAATCAGCTGCTCTGAGTCATTTAGGCAACTCCCCTAGTTTCTGTCAGCCTTGCTTGTATCCGTCATAAACTGATGACAGTAACTCAGAGATTTGCAGTGAAGCTTCTAGAAAAGAGTACATATGAAAGAGCTTTGTTATCAGCAAAGCATCATGTAGAATGTGTGATCTATGTTTATTAAAGTTTCCCTGGTGGCACAGATGGTAAAGAATCTGTCTGCAATGCAGGAGACCCAGGTTTGATTTCTGGGTCGTGAAGGTTCCCTGGAGAAGGGAATGGCAACCCACTCCAGTATTCTTGAGAAATCCATGGAGAGAGGAACCTGGCATTTAAAAAAAAATAAAATAAAACCACCTTAAATGTTGAGAAAAGTTGCCTCTCTCAAGAATGGTAAAATAGATAGCTGGTGAGAAGTTGCTATATAACACAGGAAGTCCAGCCTGGGACTATGAGATGATGCAGAGGGTTGGGGTGGGGGAGGGGAGGGAGGTGATATATGTAAAATTATGGCTGATTTGCATTGTTGTATGGCAGAAACTAACACAACACTGTAAAGCAATTTTCCTCCAATTAAAAAATAAATTTATAAAAGGTACACTTTATCTTTTGTAAAGCAAATAAGCAATCCCTCCTCTATTTTATCTGCTTCAAACTTCAGATTTTTTCTAATGTATTGGTTTTCCATGAAACTTCACATCTCACTGCATGCAATCCACTAGAAAGAACAGTGATGAAAGTGGATAGCTTATGACTTTCTTTCCCAGACTTACAATCAGTATTTTAGGCAATTTTATGACCCAGTTTCCCCATCTCTCTGTTATACCTCTGTCATCATTTACTAAATGATATTAGGAATATCACATAATTTCTCTGTGCTCTAGTTTGCCCACTGTATTAGTCAGGGTTTCCAAGAGACACAGAAATATGTATATAAATGTAGATACAGATATATAGCTCAGATGGTAAAGAATCTGCCTGCAATGCAGGAGACCCAAGTTCAATCCTGGGTCAGGAAGATCCCCTGGAGAAGGGAGTGGAAACCCACTCCAGTATTCTTGCCTGGAGAATTCCATGGACAGGGGAGCCTGGAGATCTACATCCATGGGGTCACAAAGAGTTGGACTTGACTGGCCGACTAACATATAGATGTATAGAGAGATTTATTTTAAGCAATTGACTCATATAATTGTGAGAGCTGGCAAATCTGAAAGGCAGGTCAGCAGGCTGGGAGCCCAGGTAGAATTTCTATGTTGCAGCCTTGAAACAAAATTCTTTGGGAAACCTGTCTGCTCTTACTACCTTCAACTGATTAGATGAGGCCCACCCACATTATAAAAAGTAAGTTGCTTTTTTCAAAGTCAAATAATTGCACATGCAAATAATTGCATCCACAAATACCTTTGCAGCAACATCTAGACTAGTGTTTGACAAAACTAGTGAGGGTCATAGCCTAGCCAAGTTGACACATGAAATGAACCATCACACCCAGTGGCAAACTAAACTAGAAATTGTACTGATCTTCTCTTTTGACTCTATTACTCCACCATTCTACTTCTTTTATGATTATTTCTCATGCATATAGTTACTGGTAATAGCAAAAGGAGGAACGAAAATATTTAGTTTTTTTTTAACTGTATCCAGAGTATTCAAAGTATGGATCAACATTTTTACCATTACAACAGAGATGAAAAAATGCTAATTTTTAATTGTGGTGTTAAGAATAACCAACCTTAAAATCTTTTAGGCATAAATGGAAAGAGGAGAATGACATTGCTGTGGTTTCTTGACCCTATTAAAACTTATTTATGTAATCCTCAGCTGTCCATCAAAACCAAACTATGCAGTTTATAAACATGCTACTCATTTGGAACATTTTTTAATTTCATATCCTCTTCTACCCTTAAAAATACATAGCTCTTACTATGTATTTATTTCATTAGTTCATATTTCTCAATTGTTGGAGATATATAGTTTTATATTGAATTATGTACCTCAAAACAAGAATTCTTATAGATCAGAAAATTTTAGAACACTTTTCAGATGAATAATGTTTAAAAAGAGGGGCCCTGTTTAAAACAGCTCAGTCAAATCATTAAAAAACATGGTGTTCAGAAATATGTATTTATAGTTACAGTTAAAGAAAACACATCCAAAAGGGAAATAAAGAATCTTTGTAAAAACTACTAATAATCAATGCTTCTTGATCATTCTCTACATCATGAAATACCCAGATATTTCAGCAGAACTTAGCTGTATTTAAAGTATATAAAAATACTTTTTACACTTAAATTCAAAATAGAAAAAAGAGTGATAACTTTCACTTCAATTTAACCCTTTAGAGTTTTCAGTTGTACCCCATTCTCTTCCCCTATATCTACATCTTGTATGCCAGTTCAAAATAAGCTGATTAATGCTCACTAAATACTATCCAATATTTGGGATCTGAAAGCCTAGATTCAAATTCAGGTTTCCCTATTTACTTACTATGTGTTTCTCAGTTTCTTTAATTGAGCATGGATAATGATTATTCCCTCCTGGAGGTGGGAAATGGAAGGTTCTATGAAACTTAAATTAAGTGAAGAATCTAAAGTGTATTGAACATAATGGAAGCTCAATAAAATATAGTTTATGTTTCTTACAACCACCATGCCTTAGCTCATGCTATTAACTCCACATGGAATACACTTCCATGTTTTCACCTGAAAAAAATCCTTTCCATTCTAATTCATCTTTGGAAATTCTGTCATTATTTGTAAGTAGAAGTAACTTTTCCTTTTCCTGCACAGCCATTACAGTTTGTTTGTAACTATCTTGGAGTGTGTTTCTAATTCCCTAGCTCACCTTCAAGCATTATGTGGAAAGAATAGTGATATTTGATACCCTAGGATGCCTCTCACAGTGCCTAAGACACAATGAGAACTCATTATAATCATTCATTTACTTATTTCATAAATATTTATTGAGTGTCTATTAAGTGCTCTGTCTTAGAGAGAGAAGACAGAACTCACTGAGCTTATGTTCCAGGCAGAAAGGGGCAAATGATAGCTTAATGACTGAGTAAATGAATGACTTGGCTGGATCTCTGGCCTCGGTGTCAAAAGCCCTCCTCTAGCATCCCTGTTTTTCTGTACTTCTCAATGTAGCAAACAGCTTATAACTTAGTTGTTTTTTGTTTTGAACAAGTGGAATTTATTACAGTTACTTAGAGGAAGAACACAAGAGAGCAGGAAAAGGGAATGGCAGAGTGTTCCAATAATAAGATGCTGCTGCTGCTGCTACGTCGCTTCAGTTGTGTCCGACTCTGTGCTAGAAAGTACTTAATGAAAGATTCAGGATCTAATTGAGAGATTTAGGGTAAGGTCTAAGGAAGTGGGACTTTCTTATAAATTGGATGCTGTCAAAATGCCGAGACAATTTTATGATGGAGGATCTCATTAAATTTTTTCGTTTTCATTTTTATTTTTAATGAGAGGATAATTACAATATTGTGTTGGTTTCTGCCATTTATCAACATGAATCAGCCATAGATATACGTAAGTCCCCCCGACTCTTGAACCCCCTCTCCAGCCTCCTTCCCCATTCCACTCCTCTAAGTTGTCACAGAGCACCAACTTTGGGTTCTCTGCATCATACAGCAAACTTCCAAAGGCTATTTATTTTACATATAGTAATGTATATGTTTCAGTGCTATTCTCCCAAAACATCCCACCCTCTCCTTCCCCCACTGTGTCCAAAAGTCTGTTCTTTATGTTTGCATGCCCTTTGTTGCCTTTCAAATAGGATCATCAGTACTATCTTTCTAGATTCTATGTATATATGCTGCTAAGTCACTTCAGTCATGTCCGACTCTGTGCGACCCCATAGACAGCAGCCCACCAGGCTCCCCCGTCCCTGGGATTCTCCAGGCAAGAACACTGGAGTGGGTTGCCATTTTCCTTCTCCAATGCATGAAAGTGAAAAGTGAAAGTGAAGTTGCACAGTCATGTCTGACTCTTAGCGACCCCATGGACTGCAGCCTACCAGGCTCTTCCACCCATGGGATTTTCCAGGCAAGAGTACTGGAGTAGGGTGCCATTGCCTTCTCCACCATATATATATATGTATGTGTGTGTGTGTGTTAATATAAAATTTTTTTCTCTTTCTGATTTACTTCACTTTGTATAATAGGCCCTACATTCATCCCCCCGTTAGAACTGACTCAAATGCATTCCTTTTTATAGCTGAATGACATGCAACCCACTCCAGTACTCTTGCCTGGAAAATCCCATGGGTGGAGGAGGCTGGTAGGCTGCAGTCCATGGGGTCGCTAGGAGTTGGACATGACTGAAGCGACTTAGCAGCAGCAGCAACATTCCACTATATACATGTACTACAACTTACTTATCCATTCATCTGTCAGTGGACATCTAGGTTGCTTCCATGTTCTAAGTATTATAAATAGTGCTGCAATGAACATTGAGATACATGTGTCTTTTTCAATTATGGTTTCCTCAGGGTATATGCCCAGTAGTGGGATTGCTGAGTTATATGATAGTTTTATTCCTAGTTTTTTTTTTTTAAGGAATCTCCATACTGTTCTCTGTAGTGGTTGTATCAATTTTCATTCCCATAAGTAGGGCAAGAAGATTTATTTTTCTCCACACCCTCTCCAGCATTTACTACATGTAGGCATTTTGATGATGGCCATTCTGACAGGTGTGAGATGATAGCTCATTCTAGTTTTGATTTTCATTCCTCTAATAATGTGCAGTGCTGAACATCTTTCCCTGTGCTTATTAGCCATCTATATGTCTTCTTTGGAGAAATGTCTGTTTAGGTCTTCTGCCCACTTTGTGATTGGGTTGATTGTTTTTCTTTTCTTTTTTTTTTTCTTGTATTGAGCTACATGAGCTGCTGGTATGCTTTGGAGATTAATCCCTTGTCAGTTGTTTCATTTGCTATTATTTTCTCCTATTTTGAGGGATGTCTTTTCACCTTGTTTATAGTTTCCTTTACTGTGCAAAAGCTTTGAAATTTAATTAGGCCTCATTTGTTTATTTTTGTTTTTATTTCCACTACTCTAGCAGGTGGGTCATAGAGGATCTTGCTGTGATTTGTGTTAGAGAGTGTTCTGCCTATATTTTCCTCTAAAAATTTTGTAGTTTCTGGCCTTATGTTTAGGTCTTTAATATATTATGTGTTTATTGTTGTGTATGGTGTTAGGAAATGTTCTAATATTCTTCTTTAACATGTAACTGACCATTGTATATTTCTGCCTCCTTTTCAAAAATAAAGTGCCAGTAGGTGCACAGATGGACTTATCGCCAGGTTTTCTATGTTGTTCCATTGGTCTATATTTCTGTTTTTGTGCCAGTACCATGCCGTCTTGATGACTGTAGCTTTGTAGTACAGTCTGAAGTTAGGAAGGTTGATTTCTCCAGCTCCATTCTTCTTCCTCAAGACTGCTTTGGTTATTTGGAGTCTTTTGTGTTTTCATACAAATTGTGAAAATATTTGTTCTAGTCCTGTGAAAAATGCTATTGGTAGTTTGATAGGGATTGTACTGAATCTATAGATTGATTGCTTTGTGTAGTATGGTCATTTTCACTATATTGATTATTCCAGTCCAAGAACATGATATATCTCTCCATCTGTTTGTGTCATTTTGATATCTTTCATCAGTGTCTCCTGGTTTTCTGCATATAGGTCTTTTGTCTCTTTAGGTAAATTTATTCCTAAGTGTTTTATTCTTTTTGTTGCAATGGTGAATGAGATTGTTTCCTTAATTTCTCTTTCTGATTTGTCATTGTTAGTACATAGGAATGCAAGGGATATTTGTCTATTAATTTTATATCCTGCAACTTTACTATATTCATTGATTAGCTTTAGTAATATTATGGTGACATCTGTAGGGTTTTCTATATAGAGAATCATTTAATCTGCAAACAGTGAGAGTTTTACTTCTTTTCCAATATGGATTCCTTTTATTTCCTTTGCTTCTCTGATTTCTGTGGCTAGGACTTCCAAAACTCTATAGACCAATATAGACTTCCAAAATAATGGCAAGAGGGTGCACCCTTGTCTTGTTCCTAATTTTAGAAGAAATGCTTCTAGTTTTTCACCACTGAGGATGTTTACTGTAGGTTTGTCATATATGGCCTTTATTATGCTGAGATATATTCTTTCTATGCCTACTTTTGGAGAGTTTTTATCATAAAAGGGTATTGAATTTTGTCAAAGGGTTTCTCTGCATCTATTGAGATGATCATATGTTTTTATCTTTCAATTTGTTAATATGGTGTACCACACTGATTGACTTGCATATATTGAAGAATCCTTTTGTTGAGGATTTTTGCATCTATGTTCATCACTGATTGGCCTGTAATTTTCTTTTTTGTGGCATCTTTGTCTGGTTTTAGTATCAGGGTGATGGTAGCCTCACAGAATGAGTTTGGGAGTTATCTTCCTCTGAAATTATTTGGAAGAGATGAGCAGCATAGATGTTAGTTCTCTAAACTTCTGGCAGAATTCGCCTGTGAAGCCATCTGGCCCTGGGCTTTTGTTTGTTGGAAGATTTTTTATTACAGTTTTGATTTCCATGCTTGTGATTGGTCTGTTCATAATTTCTATTTCTTCCTAGTTCAGTATTGAAAGGTTACACTTTTCTGAGAATTTGTTCATTATCATGTCATGGAAAAAATGAACAAATTCTCAGAAAAGTGTAACCTTTCAATACTGAACTAGGAAGAAATAGAAATTATGAACAGACCAATCACAAGCATGGAAATCAAAACTGTAATAATCCTTTGTATTTCTGTGTTATCTGTTGTAACTTCTCTTTTTCATTTCTAATTTTATTCATGAGTTTTTTTTTAATAAGCCTGTTTGTCAATTTTGTTTATCTTCTCAAAGAACCAGCTTTTAGTTTTATTGATCTTTGCTATTGTCTCCTTCATTCCTTTCCATTTATTTCTGCTATGATCTTTATTATTCTTCCTTTCTACTTTGGGGTATTTTTGTTCTTTTTCTACTTGCTTTAGGTGTAAGATTAGGTTATTTGATGGCTCTCTTGTTCCTTGAATTAGGCTTATATTGCTAGAAAGCTCCCTCTTAACACTATTTTTACTGCATCTCATAGGTTTTGAATTGTCAAGTTTTCACTGTTATTTGTTTCTAGGCATATTTTTATTTCCTTTTGATTTCTTCAGTGATCTGTTGGTTATTCAGAAGTGTACTGTTTAGCTTCCAAGTGTCTGTGTTTTTATAGTTTTTTTTTCCCTATAGTTGATATCTAACCTTACAGCATTGTGGTCCAGAAAAGATGCTTGAATTATTCACTTTTTAAAATTTACCAAGGCTTGATTTGTGCCCCAGGATGTAATCTATCTTGGAGAATATTCCATGTGCAGTTAAAAACTAAAGTGAAAGTTATTGCTTTTGGATGAAATGCCTATAGATCTCAATTAGGTCTAACTTGTCCAGTGTATCATTTAAAGCTTGTGTTTCCTTATTAATTTTCTGTTTGGATGATCTGTCCATTGATATGAGTAGGGTATTAAAGTCCCTCACTGTTTTTGTGTTACTGTTGATTTACCTTTAATAATTGTTAGCATGTGGCTTAAGTACTGAGGTGCTCCTAAGTTGGTTGCATATATATTTATAATTGTTACATCTTCTTCTTGGATTAATTCCTTGTTTATTATGTAGGGTCCTTCTTTGTCTCTTGTAACCATCTTTAGTTTGAAATCTATTTTATCTGATATAAGTGCTGCGACTCCTGCTTTCTTTTGATTTCCATTAACATGGAATATCTTTTTCCAGCCCCTCACTTTCAGTATGTATATATCCCTAGTTTTGATGTGGATCTCTTATAGACAGCATATATAGGGTGCTTATTGTTGTATCCATTCAGCCAATCTCTGTCTTTTGGTTGGAGCACCTAACTCATTTACATTTAAGGTAGTTATCAATATGTATGATCTTGTTATGATTTATTTTATTCTTTGGTATTTGTTTTGTATGCCTTTCCTTTTCGTGTTCCTTGTCTAGAGAAGCTCCTTTAGTATTTGTTATAGAGCTAGTTTGGTCGTGCTGAATTCTCTTTTCTTATCTGTAAATTTTTGATTTCCTGTTCAAATCTGAAAGAGATCCTTGCTGGGTAGAGTAGTCTTGGTTGTAAATCTTCCTCTTCCACCACTTTAAGTGTATCCGTTCATTCCCAGAAACAGAGTTTCTGTTGAAGATCAGCCCTAGTATGAAGACATGCCCTAGTATGTTATTTGTTCCTTTTTCCTTGCTGCTTTTTAATACTTATTCTTTGTGTTTAATTTTTGTTAGTTTGATTAATATCAAACTCGTCTTGGTGTGCTTCTCCTTGGGTTTATCTTGTATGAAACTCTGAGCTTCCTGGATCTGGGTCACTATTTCCTTTCCCATTTTAAGTACTTTTTCGCTGTAGTCTCCTCAAATATTTTCCCATGCCCTTTCCTTTTGTCTTATTCTGGGACTGCTATGAGTCAATGTGATTACACTTAGTCTTGTCCCAGAGGTCTCTGAGACTATCCTCACTGCTTTTTATTCTTGTTTCTTTATTATTTTCTGCTTCAGTTATTTCTACCATTTTATCTTCCAACTCCTTTATCCGTCCTTCTGTCTCAGTTACTCTACTGTTGGTTCTCTTCAGTATATTTCTAATCTCAGACATTATGTTGAGATTATGTTGTTCATTATTGATTGTTTATCCTTTAATCCTTCTAGATCCTTGTTAAACATTTCTTGCATCTTCTCGACCCATGCTTCCAGTCTATTTATCCATGTCTCTATTTTATTTTCAAGATTCTGGATCATCTTTAATATTACTCTGAATTCTTTTTCAGGAGAATGCCTATTTCCTCTTCACTTGTTTGGTCTTGTGGGTTTTTACCATGTCCCTTCATCTACTGCATGTTTCTGCCTTTTCATTTTGTTCAGTTTACTGTATTTGAGGTCTCCTTTCTGTAGGCTAGAAGGTCATCGTTCCTCTTAATTGTGGAATCTGCCTTCCATGGGTGGGGTTGGACCAGCGCTTTGTGAAGGTTTCCTGGTTGGGGATACTTGTGCTTGCGTTCTGGTGACTGGAGCCGGATCTTCTCTCTCTGAAGGACAGTGCCATGTCCAGTAGTGTGTTTTTGTGGTGGCTATGGGTTTGGTATGGCTTTGGGCAGCCTGTCTGCAAATGTGCAGGGTTGTGTCCCTGTTTTGCTGAAGAATTAGCATGGGGCATCCAGCACTGGAACTTGCTGGCTTTTGGGTGGGGCTAGGTTTTAGTATTGAGATGAAGGCCTGTGGGAGGGATCTCACCTATTAATGTCCCCTGGAGTCAGGGGTTCTCTGGTGGATCAAAGTCTTGAGCTTGGGTCTCCCACCTCAGGCGTTAATGCCTCACCTCTACTGTAGCGCCAAGACCTCACAAATCATGCAGCACAGAAGACAAAACCCCAAGACTCTTGGTGAAGGCAATACTCAACAGTCCAGAACACCAGTGCGATTCACACCAACATCCTCCAATATTTCTGGGAAGGTCTCTGGACCTGTTGTAGGCAGGCTGGAGTCAGCTCAGTCTCAGATCTGGCCTTATTCCAGCTTGTACTTGCTCCTAAAATTCACAGTTGCCCGTGAAGTCCACAGTCTGTTCCCCACCCAGACACAAGGGGGCTAAGGCCAAGACATACTAAGGCTCACTTCTTCACTTGAGCTGGGGAGAAAGGGAGAATATGGAAGCTGTAATTGGGATGTACCTGTGGCACAATTGGGAGTACCTGCAGCAATAGAAAACTGCTGGATGCTGTTACAATCTGAGGCAAGTCCTGTGCTCTCCCGGAGGAACTGGCCTCAGGCTGTGGGACCCTAGTAAGAATCTAGCTGTTTAAGCTCCCAGGAAGAGGTGGGCAGAAACCTGTGCCTGCTCACAGCTTGGTGGTATCTGCCACCTCTGGGGTCAGGATTGCATCAGCGGCTTTTTACCTCCTGCCTCAGGCACTTTCCTAGCTTTAGAAGTGGCTGCTGCTGCTGCTGCTGCTAAGTCGCTTCAGTCGTCTGACTCTGTGCGACCCCATGGACGGCAGCCCACCGGGCTCCCCCGTCCCCTGGGATTCTCCAGGCAAGAACACTGGAGTGGGTTGCCATTTCCTTCTCCAATGCACGAAAGTGAAAAGTGAAAGTCAAGTCACTCAGTTGTGTCTGACTTTTCATGATCCCATGGACTGCAGCCTACCAGGCTCCTCCATCCATGGGATTTTCCAGGCAAGAGTCCTGGGAGTGGGGTGCCATTGCCTTCTCCGTTCATAGGAGAAATATACACAATTGTAAAAAGTTGAAACAACATCCATTGACAGATGAATGGATAAATATAATGAGTATAATCATATAATGAAATATTATTCAGCCTTTATTTGTAATTTATATATTTTTTGGCTGCCTTGCATCTTCACTGCTGCGTGAAGGCTTTCTCCAGTTGCAGCAAGCAAAGACTTCTCTTTATTATGGTGCCCAGGCTTCTCATTATAGTGGCTTCTCTTGTTTCAGCTCTTAGGCTCTAGGCTTCAGTAGTTTTAGAGCACGGACTTAGTGGCTCCATGGCTTGTGAGATCTTATGGACCAGGGATCAAACACCTGTCCCCTGTATTGGCAGGCAGATTCTGAGCCACTGGACTCTCACGGAAGTCCCCAGCCTGTAAAAAGAAGGAGCTTCTGATACCTGCTACAACACAGATGAACTCTGAAGTGAAAGTGAGGTGAAGTCGCTCTTGAAACAAGACAGACATAAAAGGGCAAATATTCTATGATTTCACTTATGTAGAGTACCTGAAATAATCAAATTCATAGAGACAGAAAGTAGAACAGTGCTATGAAGGGCTGGAAGAGTGGAGAATGAGGACTGTTTAACTCAGAGTTTCAGTTTAGGATCAGTAAAAAGTTGGATGGATGGATAATGGTAGTAGTTGCACAATGATGTGAAAGTACTTAATGCCACTGAATTTTACACTTAAAAATAATTAAGATAGTAAATTTTATGTTATGTATATTTTGTCACAATTTTAAAAGCTAATGACCAATGATAGTTGGACAGAAGAACCATGCTTGCTTCACCAATTATAAGGTTCCCATTGTAACCCTTTAATAATAGTTTATCCTCTAGCCAATGATTGCCAAGAACATACCTGAAATTATACAAGTTGGATTTATAGCTTTTTGTAGTAAGGAAGAATCCACATCACGGGAACCCTGGGCCATATAAGTAAGAGGGTGTTAGAAAGTACATATTATAGGACTGTCTCTTATATTTGGAGATTTAAGAAGGATTTAAGAAAGTTGGGCTTTGCTTTGATTTGGATTCTGTCAGGAAGTGGTGTAGGGAGTCATTCAATGAGTATCTTCATAAATCTCATCTACAAGGAGGTGATACTAGACTAAGGCTAGAGTCGAACACAACTGAGTGACTGAACTGAACTGATAAGAAATAAAGAAGCAAGAGTCACTCATTAGAGTAGGGTATATCAGATCATTTTTGTGACATATACACTACTAATGTTTTATCTGTTTTAGACATGATTACAGAGGGTTCATGTTCTTATTTGTTGCAGTTGCTCAAGGTCTTGGAGTGGCCTTGTCCAGTGTCAATGTTCCACGAATGTGTTGTTTATGTTTAACAGGTGAACACCAAGGCCTGGCTGATAGTACCAGAAATCCTAGATGTCAGGGACTATTTTCTTTCCCACCAATGAGTAAAAGGACATAGCCCAACTTAATTTATTTGGAGCTGTAAGAGTACTAGTCTAGTAGACCTTTGCAAATGATTAATGACATTGACAACTTTGATATGTACTCTTCATCAGTAAAATTTTCACTTACATTTTATGACATGAGCAGATTGATGCAATAAAGCAATTTTTATGCCTGCATGCACAAGCTCATGAGTGTTCATGCACATGTATGCCCTGCAAAACTTCTTCTATACTGCCATTCTCAAATAGTTCCCAAGGTACACAGAAGCAATGATAATCCCTGCTGCAGAATAACTCACTCAATTTGCATTTCTTTTCAGTCTCTTCTTGCAAGCCCCAAAGGCAATCATCTATATCTAGGGCTGTCTGACAGGCAAAGGTAATGCTGTAGGACACCAGTAACACCTTAGAGGAAGAGATTCTGAGAAGAGAAGTCAGATAATGAGCTCTCAGTCTAGCCTTAGCACTACAGATCAGCAGTGGGAGATAGTGTCAGAAATTTGGACACAGTGTGAGATACAGGTAGGACAAGTATTTGGGAGCTCTGAAAAACAGTACAAAAAAACAAAGAATTAGACTCAATGACTATTTGTGCTTTTATTCATTTTCCTGACTACCATTCTAGCATCATTTAAGACTACACCTTTGGCTAAATCCTGTATTTGTCTTAGTAAATGCATAAACTTACAGGATTCTGTATCTAAGCTATAAACTACATTCAGGGTAGCTGTCCACAACTCTAGTGCTGAACGTGAACAGATTCATAATTTGCTCTGAGTGCTTTATGTAAACCTATACTGTTCTGGTGGTAAATAAAAAACATTTTGGTAATTTTCAGTCACAGTTATCTTATTACTTGGTGCCTTTTAATATATTTCATCATGAATAATTTCACACACTTGCAAAAGTGTAGAGAACAGTAAATAAACCTCCACATACTCATCATTCAGACTCAGTAACTATCAGCTCATGGGAAACTTTTATTTTTGGACACTGCTATTTTAAATTGAATGATTTTAGAGCAAATTCTACATATGATAATATTTAATCCAAAATATTTTGATATATTAAGTTAATGATCTAATATAGTCAATCAATCAATTCAGATTTTAAAAATCATCAATTAAAGAATGAACTGAGATTTTCTCAACTCACTGATTAGTATCCTAGATACAATATAAATGGAATACTTTACATTCTGTTTCTTAACTCAAGTTGTATATAGGGAAATATATATGCAATTATTTATACAACTTGTAGGGGAAATTGTAAGAAATGAAATCAAAACTTTACAAACATAGACTATCCTAAGTTACAGGCAACCACACCCTCTGGTTCTGCAATTACTATGTGAATGCAATGTTGAAGAGAAAATTGATTTCCTTGAATCTATATATGTTATAATCACTGCATTTATTCTTTATAGCCTAAAGATCTTTTTAAAAGAATTGAAGTTTGTGTACTTCTTTTTTAATCAAAATAGTCTTTTTGGAAAAAGCAAATGAAAATGCATACATCTTTGATTTAAAAAGCCAAGCCTAAGACCTAGGCCTCATTTTGTCTACTATACACTAAGTAAAACCAAGCGATGACTAAATTATTTATTATGTATCACACTTATACAAGACATATTTTTACCTTCACATATAGGCAATAATACAAATTTCGTTTCATTATTACATATAGTTTGGAAATGTCATTTTACCAAAATAGTAAGAACATTTTCAGATATCTCTGAAAATACATATAAGGACTTTTTACAGTTACTATAAAAATAGCATAGTTTAAGATATAAGAATGTATGCTATTTAATAATTATACAATATTTGTACTGAGCACTAAATGGCTATATATGGAGTCAGAGCATCTTTGACAGCTTGTATGAAAAACGTGCATATAAACTTGCCTTTACATGCCCTACAGAAAGTGTTACAAAATATATACTATATCAAATACAGACAAACTATCATTAACACAAAATGGCTAAGGAGCCAAACACAAAATGTCTTTCCTGGCCCAACAAAGACAATTGTGGACCAAGAAGAGATGAACGCTAAAATCTATAATAAATCACGTAGCAACTGACAAAAAATTCTGAAAGGACACTACAAATGCCTAGATTCCTTATTTCCCAGGTTGAGTGATTAAATTAATTTGTAAAGTACAAAGAAGAGAATAGGAGCTAAGAAATATAATCCAAGAGGACACCCCACATAAATATCGCTGGAGGATAAGGAAATTATGAAGCTACCATCCTAAAATAGAAAAATTAGTAAGCATGCAACCTCCAAATTAATGGGTTTGGCAGAAAAATCCATGGAATCAGAACGCTGAAAAATGGTACAGTTCTCAAAGTAAATAATGCTGGGTTGCAGACACAAAGAGTCATAAGAAAATCTTGAGTTTGCATAGAAATTCAAAAATGCAGTATTTAAAGTTGTGGCTCCATTGTACATTCTTGTCTCCTTTGTCAAAGATTAATTGACTAGAGGCATGTGGGTTTATTTCTGGGCTATCTGTTCTGTTCCATTGATAAATATAAAACCTTTCTCCTTCGAGCCGGAATCGAACCAGCGACCTAAGGATGGCCACAGACAGGCATCTACAGTCCTCCGCTCTACCAGCTGAGCTACCGAAGGGAACACACATATGACTGAAAATATAATGAATATACAATGGAGAAAAGACAGTCTCAGCAAGTTGTGTTGGAAAAACTTGACAGCCGTATTTAAATCAATGAAATTACAACATTCCCTCATACCATATCCAAAAATACATTCAAAATGACTTAAAGACTTAAATATAAGACATGGCACCATAAAACTCCTGGAAGAGAACATAGGCAAAACATTTTCTGAATAGTAACAGTCTTTTCTTAGGACAGCTTCCCAAGGCAATAAAAATAAAATTGAAAATAAACAATGGGACATGATCAGACTATTAAGCTTTGCACAGCAAAGGAAATCATAAATGAAACAAAAGACAACATACAGACTAGGAGAAAATATTTGCAAACAGTGTGACTGACAATTAATTTCCAAAATATACAAACAGTTTATATAACTCAATAACAAAATAAATGAGTAATCCAATTTTAAAAATGGGCAAAAGACCCAAATAGACATTTCTCCAAAGAAGACATGCATATTATCAAAAGACACATGAAAAGATACTCAACATAGCTAATTATTCAGTTCAGTTCAGTTCAGTTGCTCAGTCTTGTCCGACTCTTTGTGAACCCATGAATCTTAGCACGCCAGGCCTCCCTGTCCATCACCATCTCCCAGAGTTCACTCAGACTCACGTCCATTGAATCTGTGATGCCATCCAGCCATCTCATCCTCTGTCATCCCCTCCTCCTCCTGCTCCCAGTCCCTCCCAGCATCAGGGTTTTTCCAGTGAGTCAACTCTTCGCATGAGGTGGCCAAAGTACTGGAGTTTCAGCTTTAGCATCATTCCTTCCAAAGAAATCCCAGGGTTGGTCTCCTTCAGAATGGACTGGTTGGATCCCCTGGCAGTCCAAGGGACTCTCAAGAGTCTTCTCCAACACCTCAGTTTAAAAGCATCAATTCTTCGATGCTCAGCCTTCTTCACAGTCCAACTCCCACATCCATACATGACGACTGGAAAAACCATAGCCTTGACTAAACGGACCTTAGTTGGCAAAGTAATGTCTCTGCTTTTGAATATGCTATCTAGGTTGGTCATAACTTTTCTTTCAAGGAGTAAGCATCTTTTAATTTCATGGCTGAAGTCACCATCTGCAGTGATTTTGGAGCCCAAAAACATAAAGTCTGGCACTGTTTCCACTGTTTCCCCATCTATTTCCCCATGGAGTGATGGGACCGGATGCCATGATCTTCGTTTTCTGAATGTTGAGCTTTAAGCCAACGTTTTCACTCTCTGCTTTTACTTTCATCAAGCTAATTATTAGAGAAATGCAAATCAAAACTACAGTGAGGTATCACAGCACACTGATCAGAATGACCATCATCAAAATGTCTACAAATAATAAATGCTGGAGAAGGAGTGGAGCAAAGGGAACCCTCCTAGGCTGTTGGCGGGAATATCAATTGGTGCAGCCACCATGGAAAGCAGTATGAAAATTTCTTTAAAAGCTATAAATAGAGTTCCCATATGATCTAGCAATCCACCCTTGGGCATATATCCGGAAAAATCTCTAATTCAAAAAGATTTATGCACTTCTATGTTTATAGCAGCACTATTTACAATAGCTAAGGTGTGGAAGCAACCCAAATGTCCATCAACAGATGAATGTATAAAGATGTGATTCTTTTATATATATATATTTTACTTTACAATACTGTATTGGTTTTGCCATACATTGACATGAATCCACCACGGGTGTACATGAGTTCCCAATCCTGAACCCCCTCCTACCTCTCTCCCCATATCATCTCTCTGTGATTCTTATATACAAAGAAATATCACTTCTTCATTTAAAAAAGAGAAATAATGCCACTTGTAGCAACATGAATGGTTCTAGAGATGATCATAGTACTAAGTAAAGCAAATCATACAGAGAAAGACATTATAATGTGATATCACTTATATATACAAATGAACTTTACAAAATGGAAACAGATTCATAGACATATAAAGCAATATTATGATTACTAAAGAGGAAGATGGAGTAAGGATAAATTAGTAGTTTGGGATTAGCATATATAAACTGTTGTTGTTCAGTCACTAAGTCGCGTCTGACTCTTTGCAACCCCATGGACTGCCACATGCCAGGCTTCTCTGTCAGTCACTATCTCCCGGAGTTTGATCAAATTCATTGAGTCAGTGTCGCTATCTAACCATCTCATCTGCTACTGCTTCCCTTGTGGCCCAGCTGGTAAAGAATCTGCCTGCAGTACAGGAGACCTGAGTTTGGTTCCTGGATTAGGAAGATCCCCTGGAGAAGGGAATAGCTACCCACTCCAGTAGTCTTGCCCAGAGAATCCCATGAACAGAGGAGACTGGTGGGCTACAGTTCCTAGGGGTTGCAAAGAGTCGAACACAACTGGAAGCGACTGAGCAGTAGCATGTATAACTGAATCACTTTGCTATATACCAGAAGCTAACACAATGTTATAAATCAAGTATACTTCAATAAAATGAATAAAGTTATGACTAAGTAATGTGGACACCTGCAGGCTGTTAAGGAAGAATGTCCCAGTGTGCATGGGCTAGTAACAGGGAAGTAAGTTACTTTCTACTTAAAAGAATTTGTAGCAAGGAAATTATAACCCAGCATTATCATATACTCTGTGTAGTTACAAAACTTAAATTCTTCACACATGGCAATTGTTGGTATAATTTCCCACAAGATATTACTCATTATTCCTCACTATTAAATTTTATAACTAAGATTCAAAAAGAATACATCTATTATGATTATTCATGTCATTCTTATTTTATTTGACTAATATTAAAAAAAAATCCTGAGATGTGGCTCCTAGTTTATACCTAAGAGACACATAGTTTGGAAAATTCAGCATTTTAAAAGTCTGCATTTGAATGGACTGCAGTTTATTACAATTGTTCTAAAGGAGATTGGGAATCCCTCACCTAGTTAAAAATGATTCTAAAATAAACTATACAAAATACCCATTGGAAATGATAGTAAGGCAATATGAAATAAACACATTTCCACTTTCACTTATTTAGTGGTTGGATTTGATGGTAGGACATAGTTATAGGGGTAATTATAAATGATTTAGAAATTATACAGATAACTTTAATGTGAAGTAAATATTGTCAGGACAGCTAATTAGTAATATGGCACAATGGTTTCAGACTAATACAGGATAATTTTAAGTATCTGTCACTGATAAATATTAACCATTTGAAGTCTAGGCTATAGACAAGTCTGTATAATCTATACTGCAAGCAATGAGCAGAGAAGAAGAAAAGTAGAAACTATTATGTGCAAAAATTAGGGAAAGCAAAGAAGAGAGACAAAAGTCAGATGAAATTTGGAAATTATCCAGTTAATACAATGACTGTAAAAACCTTGATTGATTATTTGGATGAAGATACCAAATTTGACACCTCTAGATTCTTGTTTATTTGACAACACTAATTAGCTTGTTCCTCTTCACTTCTCTTTCTATTGTGTAGCTGTGCCTAAAACTACCATATAATACAACACTCAGATGAAAAGGGGGTGATTCCTTCCAACTATTCAGATGTTTTGCCTCTATTAGTAAGGTTTTATTTTTTTCTTTTTCATTAAGCTATTCTGGCAGTAGATATCATTTCAACAGAAATCACACACAAGAGGTAAATTTTTGTTTAATCTCCAAAGACACATACCAGGGCAAAAGAGAATGAAAGATAATACTTAAAAATAATTAAAATTTTTAAAAAATAGTGTTGGAAAATATAGCTTCATCTGACAATAATTAAAAGAGAACTTCATCAACTACATTTCACTCAGTGTTTCAGGTTCCCTATCATTTACTCTCTGAAAATCACTCCCAGAGAAGACTACAGACACACTAATAATGTTCGGTGTAGGTGATTCTGTTAGATCCTCATAAGTAAGTAAGTAAGTGAAGTCGCTCGTGTCCGACTCTTTGCGGCCCCATGGACTGTAGCCTACTAGGCTCCTCTGTCCATAGGATTTTCCAGGCAATAGTCCTGGAGTGGATTGCCATTTCCTTCTCCAGTGGATTTCCCAATCCAAGGATCGAACTCGGGTCTCCCACATTGTAGACAGATGCTTTACCATCTGAGCCACTAGGGAAGTACAAAATGCATTAACACATCAGTGCTCAAGGACCCCTCTGTAGGCTTGAACTTTCAATTCAGTCATCAGAGAAATGCAAAACTTGCAGTTAATAACCATTCAAAATGACTTGTCATTTGGCTATAATTATCCTCAAATCTTCTTTCCACAACCATAGCCTTTTTATATCCCTTAATATATTTTATTCCAATAATTTTATTTTTCCCATGCTCACTGTCTTATAACATTAAGGTGAAGGAGTTATTGGAGTCTGGGCCCAGCACCAAGCTTAGCAGTTAGACCTTTACCTATAGTTTTGAATTGTGAATCTGGTCTATAAACTTAAAATTAATTTGTAATGGGTTTTGCTCTTCTGTCTTTTGATTCCCCCTTTGAATCCAGATATTTTCAAGTTTGAAGTATTCCTCCAGAATTTAAACTCCAAGGACAGTCTTTGTTCTTACTTCTATATTTGCAAACTAAAATTAATATTTATCCATAGAACTCTTCCTTTCTTTTCTAACTAGTATACATTATGAATCCCTTATATTGCATAGTATCAAACTGTCCAGTCATTTCTATGGTGGGTCAATATTTTAGGCAATGGAATAACTTCTCTTACCATGTTGTGCTTAGTCTCTCAGTCCTATCCACTCTTTGTGAACCCATGGACTGTAGCCCACCAGGTTCCTCTGTCCATGCGGACTCTCCAGGCAATAATACTGGAGTCAGTTGCCATCCCCTCCTCTAGGGGATCTTCCCAACCCAGGAATCAAACCCTGGTCTCCCACATTGCAGGCAGATTCTTTGTCTTCTGAGCCACCAGGGAAGCTCAATTATATTCTCAGTAAACAAGCCGCTCTTATTGGTAAGGAAAACTCTGTTAACCGTGAGGCTCTGAGCTTTAAGGAAGAGGGTGCTGTTCAAGGTTGGGCACTGTCTCAAGCAGCAGCCAGTGGGAAACAATCTATACAGCTGAATCTCTGTTACAGTTCCTGGGTCTCTTACTACTAGCAATAGACCTCAGACTGGAATGCAAGAATATTGGTGGTGGTTTGGTTTAATCACTAAGTCATGTCCGACTCTTGCGACCCCATGGACTGTACCCTGCTAGGCTTCACTGTCCGTGGGATTCTCCAGGCAAGAATACTGGAGTGGGTTGTCATTTCCTTCTTCAGGGAATCTTCCCAACCCAGGAATCGAACCCTGGTCTCCTGCATTGCAGGCAGATTCTTTACTGACTGAGCTCTAGGGAAGATAGATCCACCTTCTAATCTATCAGTTCAGCATGCATACATACACATGCCACTTCAATTTTTCCTTCTGGGAAATACTTTTCCCTTTAAATTCCAGTGTTCATGTAACCCATCTTTATATGTGGTAACGCTCCATGGGACTGGCTCTAGGTTCCAAACTCCTTCCACTCAGCCCCCAAATTATTGTCTTTTATTGCATATGCACTGGATTGTTTTGACTTCTGTTAGATTGATATCACCTCATCTTCTCCCAGTGTCTCAATGACTTCAAAGAGCTATACAGGCCATTGAGGTGAGCAGAGGGTGAGGGAGAGAGGGGGGAATGGCCAGGATCTGGATATTTTAAAAATAATGATATTAGGTCCATTAAGAGAAGTGCACTCTTAGACAAACATCATTCCTATCTGATAAATAACCTCTTCAAAGACTGGGTGTGGAGGCTTAGAAGGGGCTCTGGATTGCTAATTAATGTCAGAGTATAAAAGCAGATTTAAACAAGATTAAGATCACATTTCCATGATTGAAACATTACTATTTTATGTCAAGTGCATTTATCTCTGGCAAGAGTATAATCTAAAGGATGTTAAAGCATATGATATTGTAAATGAGGTCATAAATTGTGAGTGTGGTTTTACTATAATACAATCTAGAAATTCAAATGGATTGTTTCTTTTGGCAGCTTGTTTCAAGACTGTAAGACATTATAATTTATAAATCTCTCTCTTTTTCATGCATGTGTGCACAAATATATATGTGCCTGTGAAATTTTATTGAGATCAACCATTAAACTACTGGTATTAAAATTTATATAAGTATTGAATTAAATCTTGCCAAACTAAATAAGTTTTTGCATATTTTAAGCTTTAAGATGGATCAAGACTTTCTAATAATCTTATATTATATTCTTTTAAATGATTTTTCACTTTCAAATAAATCTAAACCAGTGTGAATGTCTTTTGGATTTTGGTTGCTTCATATTGAAAAGAAAATGTTAACCTTATAATGTTGTGAAATGATTTTTTTGGGAAGATAGATTTTTCTTTCTTTACTATAATGTATCCTACAAAACAATCAGCATTAATCAAACTTGAGGTCATTTGTCTTCCCTCACAGCTATTCTTATTCATTTCTTTTAAGGCTATTATCACTCTTTAATTTTGTACCCATTTGTTAGGAGGTTTGAAAATCTGATTATACTGCAAATGTATCAGGGAATCAAAAGTATATTGGGTATTCCAACCAAGACATTTTAACGTAGGGAAATGATTAAACAGATGTTGGAGAACTGAAAAGTCTAAAAATGAATACTATGGTAATTATTGCAAGAAACTGCTGTCATCTCTAGGGTTGGAGAAACAAATAAAGTAATTTGAGGTTATCAGAGAACGCAGATGTTTGGAGCAGTGGCTCTAATGAGTGGAGATTTCAATTGCTCAAGAGGTCATTGCCCAGCTTCTGTGGGTAGTCTGAGGGTAATGAGACTGACTGTGAAAGTGTGGCCATTCTGGGAATCTGGAGAAAGGCTGGGCTCTGCATCATCGGCTATTGCCAGTGAGGACCATTGCTGGCGCAATGCCAGTAACAGCATCAGGATACACAGAAATTCAGTCCCTTCTTTTTGTCTTCCAATATCCTTTAATGCCCCCTATTGGCATAACCTAACATAGAACCAGTTACTAAAGCAAAAACAGTTTGCAAAGTTCCATTATCTTTAATCAAATAAATGGAAAAATAGGTTTGTCACCAAAGAAAAACAGCTTAGCAACTAGCATATGCGGTTGACAGAATAATGGCTCCTCCAAAATTATCCACATCTTAATCCCTGAAATCTGTATATATATTATTTTACATGGCAAAGGGACCTTGCAGATGTATGTATTGTTAAGGGGATGAGATGAAGGGATTATCTTGAGTTATCTGGCTGGGTCCAAGAGGAGTACAGGAGCATCAGAGTCAGAAGAAGAGACAGGAAGACAGAAGTAGAAGACTGAGAGAACTCTTTAAAGATGTTGAACAGTAGTAAATAAGGTGCTGGATTTTAGTATACACTGATGAGTAGTGAATGAAGTTTTCATTCTTTTCAAAATGTATTTACTCTACCAAACATATCTCTTCTATTTCATAATCAGATACTTTATTTTGTTTTGTTTTGTTTTAATTTTATTTTTTTAAATTTCATACAAAAATTTTAATAAGAAACAAAAATATGTATTTGTATGCATATCCAGAACAGACTTCAAATACATGTGTTTTTTTTTTCCTGAGAAATTTTAAAACAATCATTAATAGCTGTATTTCCCTCTTCAAAGACAGGCAGGATAGAGCTTAGAGAAAATTGTACAGACACTGTCAATTAGGTGCTCAGTAAATATTGTCAGCTAACAAATATCTCTTTTTGCATGGTCATTACTTCCTCTAAGAAGTTTGAGTTTAAAGATTTTTTTTTTTTTTTCAGGAGAAAACTGCTCACTGAACTCAACAAAGTTGTTCCCTGCTGTTGGGAGATCAGAAACATGTCCACAGTCCTTCAGTTCTGTCATTCGTGTGGGCTGATCCTTGAGCAAACTCTATAGTCAGCTCTTAAAGAGAGGAAAAACAGTTATGTGATGGCCTTTAACTTTGAAAAAAAAAAATGTGTCTGTGCTGGGGATGGGAGAAATGCACGAGAGCTAAAAATAAATTTTCTTGTTGTTCAGCCCCTAAGTTTTGTCTGACTCCTTGTAACCCCATGAGCTGCAACACACCAGCCTCCTCTGTCCTCCACTGTCTCCTGGAGTTTGCTCAGATTCACGTCCATTCAGTCAGTGATAATATCTAATCATTTCATCCTCTGCCATTCCCTTCTCCTTTTGCCTTCAATCTTTCCCAGCATCAGGGTATTTTCCAATGAGTCAACTCTTCTCATCAGATGGCCAAGATAATG
Organism: Nanger dama; assembly: GCA_917880005.1. Lineage (NCBI taxonomy): Eukaryota > Metazoa > Chordata > Mammalia > Artiodactyla > Bovidae > Nanger > Nanger dama. Next base: position 6,504,009 of record CAKJTW010000040.1, read on the forward strand.
GAGCTTCAACTTCGGCATCAGTCCTTCCAATGAATACTCAGGGTTGATTTCCTTTAGGATTAACTGGTTTGATTTCCTGCAGTCCAAAAACTCTCAAGAATCTTTTCCAGCACCATAGTTCAAAAGCATTAATTCTCCTTTGTTCAGCCTTCTTTATGGTCCTACTCTCACATCTGTACATGACTACTGGAAAAACCATAGGTTTTTAATGCAAAGCAAAGACTGTACAGGCCTTTGTCAGCAATGTGATATCTTTGGTTTTTAATACACTGTCTAGGTTTGTCACAACTTTTCTTCCAAGGAGCAAGCATCTTTTAATTTCAGGCTATGGTCACCATCCACAGCGATTTGGAAGACCGAGAAAATAAAATCTGTCACTACTTCCACTTTTCCCCCTTCTATTTGCCATAAAATGATGGGACTGGATGCCATGATCTAAGTTTTTTTCATGTTGAGTTTCAAGGCTGCTTTTTTCAGTCTTCTCTTTCACCTTCATTGATTAATATGAATCGAGGAATTCACTGGTTGGTCAGCAGTCTGTGTCTTCTAAATGAGATGCTGTTTTGAGTTGTTGGCTCTGTGTTGCTTTCAGCCAGGAAATAGGACACTCTAGACTTCTTCACCCAAAGAAAACAAAAAGAATAAATTTTGCTACATTTTTCTTTCCTTTCTTTTTGTCCTATTCCCCTACCACCTGAAGTCCCAGGTAAAGTTGTTGATGAATACTAGGGTCAATTTTCACAATCTGATATCGACCATTTGGAGTCTGAGAAAGAATTGGCTTTACTGTACTCATGTAGGTCTCTTTTAATATTTAAAATTAGTCTTATAATTATCAGTGTAAATTATACTATGTTACATATCAATGTAAATTACATTCACAAAACAACAACAGGGGACTCTACCTTGTGGAATTGATTAAATACCTATAAATTAGCTCAGCTCATCTGCTAAGGCTGCATAACCTCATGCTTAAATGTGTGCTTTAATTGTAAATGGAATGAGTTTGAATTCCTTTGTTTTATTTTTTGTAAATCTCTTATCTTCTTTCTCTTCTGATATCCAATGGATAACTATAATTCACTTCATCATTTCTATCATGTCAGTCTACCTTGGATCTAATGGAAATATTCAAGGAGGAAAAAATAACATGATATTAAATCTAACTTTCAGAAAATTTTACTGTATTTTTAGCAGACAAGGGACAGTGCCTCTTGAGTACTTTATTAGCACTTTATTAAATATTGTGCAGTATGCTTTACTTTGAATTCTCAGTATGTCTCTGCAGCTCCAGGAAACAAGAGCAGACCCCACAGCAGCAATCCTTTTAAAGGAAATTTTTATTGATTAACATTCAATCAAGTCGAGTGTTCCCAGCATGCTAAAATATAATGATGCTTGCTATACACACAATTGGAGGATGCCATGAGCAAGAAATTTTTACTTGCCCAATTAATCATCCCTTCTTCCTCTGTGAGGTTTCAGTCCAGAATAACTGGGCTCATTGATAAAACTCATATCCTTTACTTTGTGATCAAGTCGCAGCTAGAATCACACAATTGTAGAATTAAGCATTTCTACAAGTATAGCACAGTTCTGTAAATTACCTTCTTTAATACATTTCTCCTGTAAAATAAGACCGGTGTTTATACAAGGGAGAAAAATCTCACACTGGGCTAAGTCAGAAATTATTGATGATGAAAGAGAGTTTGTGTTGAATGAAAAGAAGAACAATCTATTTTTTTATAACCAGAGAGCTGAGGTCCACCTCTAACAGGTGCCACTTTTCTAACAAAGGATCTTACTTAGACTTCTTTATGTAAGTTAGGGTATTCCTTAGCTTTATAGCTCCAGATCTCAAGTGTGTGTGCCCCAGAATAGTGATAAGAGTTGCAGAGTCTGACAGACATATAGCTCTACCAGTGAGGAAAGTTATCTACGTATTTTTTGTATATATACATAGCTTAACTTCTATGCTTCTGGATTTCATGATTTCTCAACATATTTTAGGTAATTGTAGAAAATCAAAAACCTATATGATATAGGATTTGAGGGGAATGATAGAATTATTCTTTATCTTGATTGGGTGGTGGTTATATACAACTGCATGTGTTAGCCAAAATTTGCAGAACTGAGCACTTTAAAAAAGAGGAATTTTGTTAAATATAAAATTATACCTTACTAAAACAATGGAGAAAAATAATGTGAATACTGTAGGAAATAGTGACAGTTCATGAGTTGTATTTTTAGTCATTTCAGATGCTGAGTGAACTTACAGAGAACTGAAGTTTCCTAATAAGCCTCCTTAGAGTTAAGTCCTATATGTTATACTTTTTTAGGGACACTTCTCAGGTATTTGAGATGGCAGTTGTACATTTGTCTCCCTTCTCTGATGATTTAATAAGTTTTTCTGACATTGTCTAAACCTAAAGCAAATTGTGTTTATCTTTTTCACAAGCTCCCTACTTTCATCACAGGGATCTATTATTTGGGGGAAATATAACAATATCTCCATGTGATCCTTGCCCCTTGCATGACCAGCAAAATGGTGTGTTGAATATCTCCTGTATAAATGTCAAAAATTACAAAGTTGGGGGGAGGGAAGGGAGGGAAAGTACACCTCTAGCTCAAACTCTCAAATTTGAGAGTTCAAAAGCAAAAGACCGTGAAAGTCCAACCTTACCTTATGGAGACATCAATGGCACCCCACTCCGGTACTCTTGCCTGGAAAATCCCATGGACGGAGGAGCCTGGTAGGCTCAGTCCATGGGATCGCTGAGTTGGAGACGACTGAGCGACTTCACTGTCACTTTTCATTTTCATGCATTGGAGAAGGCAACCCATTAGCAACCCACTCCAGTGTTCTTGCCTGGAGAATCCCAGGGACAGGGAGCCTGGTGGGCTGCCATCTCTGGGGTCGCAGAGAGTCGGACACGACTGAAGCAACTTAGCAGCAGTCTTACCAACCATAGAAATTGCAGTAGAGAGACTAAAGCATATGTGTTCTAATCCCAATTCCTCCACTTACTTGGTGACCTTGGTGGATCCCCAGTGGATATTGTGCATACTTTACAGACATACATGGACTTCCCTGGTGGCATAATGGGTAGAAATCCACCTGCCAATGCAGGAGCCATGGCTTTGATCCCTGGGTTGGGAAGATTCCATGTGCCAAAGAGCAACTAAGCCCATGTGCCACAACTACTGAGCCTGCATGCTGCAACTACTGAAGCCCATGCACCTACAGCCTGTGCTCCACAACGAGAGGCCACCACAGTAAGAAGCCCGCACACCTCAATAAAGAGTAGCCCCTACTCTCCTCAGCTAGAGAAAGCCCACGAGCAATAACGAAGACCCTCTGCAACCACAAAATAAACAAATAAATGGAAACTCATGAGGATTAAATGAGACAATGTGCATCGAAACATGCTGAATTTTAACATCTTATATAAATATGAAGATAATATTAAGTATGAATGTGCACTGGACAAAGAGTTACTTATTACAATGCTATATTGCTCTTTGCAATAACTCATCCCTAAAAATCACTTTTTTACTTGCTTTTGAAAACTATCTGTGAGATTTCAATTGGTCAACATATGATCACAAATATTAATATGCCTCCCTTTACAACTTGAGATGAATAAGAGGCTGAGCAGACATGATCAAACAAAGCTCTTATTTTGATCATTATAGGTTATGACACCAAAGACCAGAAGTTTATGATGATTTCTTTGTTCAGCTCCGCATCTGAGCCAGCATCTACATGGAGCAAGCTTAAGGCAACAGAAAGCAAAGATAGAGCTCTTTGGCCATTAAACTCATCCATTTTACATAACAAGGTTTGAGAATGTGATAAAAATTTCAAACACCAGGGTTGAAATAGTTTTTCAGTTATTGAACAAATTTTTCTGTCTTAACGGATTACAAGTAATTTTCTAATGCCCTAAAATATATTACTTGGACTTCCCAAGTGGCTCAGGGGTAAAGACTCTGCCTACCAAAGCAGGGTCCACAGGAGACACAAGTTCTATCCCTGGATTGGGAAGATCCCCTGCAGAAGAAAATGGCAACCCACTCCAGTATTCTTGCCTGGAGAATCCCACAGACACAGGGACCTGATGGACTACAGTTCATGTCGGTCAGTCCATGACTACAGTCCATGAACCACAGTCCAGTCATAGCTACAGTCACAAAGACCCAGACAGGACTGAGCGACTGAACACACAAACACACACACACACACACACACACACACACACACACACACAGAGTGATAGTCTATTGACAATGCCTAAAAACCTATCATAAGAAGGATGGAACTGCTTTTTTGTGAATAATGGACAAAGGGCAAAGGATGGTGGTTTTGTCAGTCCATGCCAGAGGCATCCTCCAGGAATCTGCTGGTGAGAAAACGAAAGGCTAAACTGCCAGAAGTTTTATTCTGGTTGCTACAAACGACTGGACTACAGAGAGTTCAGCTGGGTGCCTGAGGCTGCTTAGAGTTCTGCTGTCTCTAAGATGTTAATGTCTGTTTGGTACCAGTTGAGCCATCCACAGGAGCCAAAGGGCTGCTAGCTCTGAAGCCTGATGCTCAGACTGTTAGCTGACCTCCAGTGAACCTAGCCCTGTACAGCCCTCAGTATACACTGCCTGCTGTCTCACTGCAGGGAGCTATAACCTGGTGGTCTGCTCCAGAGATGGGAGAATTTGGGACTTGTGTTCTAGGTTTTGTCTTATATTATTTTACCCTATTTGATTATGTTCTTTTCACTGATGCTTTTACTTTCACTAAAATCTAATTTTTAATTTTTCTTACTTTTGAATTGCAATACTATAACACATGTAGAGTGTACTCATCTTGATGGTACAGCTAGAAGTGTTTTTACATATGCGTCTATGTGGATAACCACCACTGAATTAAATAGAATAGTACCAGCACTGGAGGAATTTCTGTCAAGGTCTTCCAGTAATTACACTCCCCACCAAAAAATGCTATTCTGACATCTGTTACAAATATGTTGGTGTTACCTGTTTTGAACCAAATGTAAATAAAATCAGAACTATGCAATTTTTTGGTCTGATTTCTTAAAGCATAATTATTTTGCTTTTCATCCATGTTGTTCACCAGTAGCTGATTTTTTATTTTTGCCTGTATCTATTCCATTGTATGAACGCACCATGGTTTTCCATCCATTCTTCTGATAGATGTTTTGTTTCTTGTTTTTAGCAATTATGAATAGTAATTCTATTAATATTCATGTACAGATTTTGGCAAACATATGTTTCTATTTCTTGTATATCAGAGAGCAAAATTCCTAAATTATAGGAATGCAGATTTAGTAGAAACTGTAAGTTTTCCAAATATTCGCTTATACTCACACCAACAGTATTTGACAGTAAGACTTCATACTATAGGTCCTTTGACTTTTTACTATTTTGGTGGCTACAAAGTGTTATTCTATTGTGGTTTTAAAGTGTATTTTTTTGGTGAGTAATAATGAGGAAGGCATGGCAATCCACTCCAATATTCTTGACTGGAGAACCCCGATGGACAGAGGAGCTTGGCGGGCTACAGTTTATGAGGTCACAAAGAGTCAGACATGGCTGAGTGCCTAAGCACAGCACAATAGTATTAATTAGATTTTACTATAATATATACTTGTATGTAACGTACAAGTATATAATATAATAAATACTTTGATACATATATTTATACTTTATTATGTAAATTATATATTATGTAATATATATAATATGCTTTAAAGCATATATAATATACTTTATATAATATATATACTTTAATATATATAATATTATATAATATATATAATATATACTTGTATATAATATACAAGTATATAATATAATATATACTTTAATATGCTTGTTGATTATTTGGATATACTATTTCATGATATGCTTGAAATTTAAAAATATATGGCTTGTTTATGTCATATTAATTTGCATGAACTCTCAGTGTATTCAGGATACCAGTCCTTTGTCAGATATCCTCTTCAGTATATGGCTTGTCTTTTTATTCTCATACCAATTGATATCTTTCCATGAATCTAAAATTGTGATTTTATTGAAGTTAAAAGTATCAGGGTTTGAGGGGGTTTATTGCAGTATAGTTTCTGCACAATACTAGATAAGTTATAGGTATACAATAGAGAGATTTATAACTTTTAAAGGTTATATTCCATTTATAACTGTTATAAATATCAGCTATGTTCTCCACATTGTACAGGATATGCTTATAACTCATTTTATACCTAATAGTTTGTACTTTTTACTCCTGTACCCTTAAAAATTGTCCCTCCCCCTTCCCTCTTCCCACTGGTAACCACTAACTTTTTCTCTATATCTGTGAGTTTGCTTCTTTTTGTTCTATTCATTAGTTGCTGAATTTTTATAAGTGATGTTATATAAGTGATGTTATAAGTGATGTTATATGATGTGATATAAGATGTTATACAGTATTTGTCTTTCTCTATCTGACTTATTTTACTTAGCATAATGCCTTCCAAATCCATTCATGTCCCTGCAAATGGCAAAATTTTATCCTTTCTTATGGCTGAGTAGTATTTCTTGTATGTGTTATGTGTGTATGGTATATATATTTATATATATACACGTACACATAAATACCATACCACATATACATATGTATATATACACACACATACAAATATATACCATACACACATATACATATATATCCCATATCTTATTTTTTTAAATTTTAATAATACATTTTATTTAACCTACATATAAAACATGGTATTTCAACATGTATCAGCATAAATAACTATTAATAGTGTGTTTTTATATTCTTTTTTTTCATTTGAAGTCTTCAAAATCTGGTGTGTATTTTACACTTTCAGCATCTCAGTTAATCCTGGCCACGTTTCAAGCGATCAATAGCTACGTGTGGCTAGGAGCTCATCTTCTTTAACCATTCATCTGTTGATGGACTCAAGTTGCTTCTGTATCTTGGCAATTATATATAGTGATGCTATGAACATTGAGGTACATGTATCTTTTTTCAAATTGGTGGGGTTTTTTTTTTGGCTATAAACTCAGGAGTAGAATTGCTGGGTCATGTGGTAGTTCTATTTTTGGTTTTTGAAAAACCTACGTATATGTTTTCCACAGTGGCTGTACCAATTTACATTCCCACCAACAGTGTACAAGGGTTCCCTTTTCTCCACATTCTCACCATTTGTAATTTGTGTTCTTTTTGAAATAGCCACTCTCTGACAGGTGTGAGGTGATATCTCATTGTGGTTTTGATTTGCATTTCCTCCATGATTAATGAGGCTAAGCATCTTTTCATGTATCTGTTGGCCATCTACATTTTCTCCTAACAGAAATGTCTATTCAATTCCTCGACCTAATTTTAACTTGGATTGTTTATTTGGGGGTGTTTTTTCTTGGTTTGGGATTTTTGATGAGTGCTTTATTTACCTTGTAAGAAATCTATGTCTACTCTAAGGTTAAAAACATATCTTCTATTTTCTTCAGGAAGCATTATCTTTCCTTCACATATAGACCTATACTCCATCTCAAATTAATTTTACACTGCAATATAGGAGGCAAGGTTCATTTTCCATGTGAATATTTAAAACTATAATATTATTTAATGCAATGACTATCCTTCTCCCATTGAACTTCAGCGGCACTTTTATAATAAATCAAGAGACTATATACATGTAAGTCTATTTCTGGACTTCTAATTCTATCTAATTGGTCTATTTGTCTCTCATTGCATAATACCCTACAGTCTTAATTACTAGAGATTTATAGCAAGTCTTGAAATCTGATAGCGTGGAGCCCTCCAGCTCTGAACTTCAATATTGCCTAAGTTTTTAAAAGTCCTTTCATTGCCATATTAATTTTAGAATCAGCTTGTCAATTTCTACACAAAAATTTGCTAGAACTCTGAGTGGGGTTACATGGAATTAAGAGATCAATTTACAGAAAAAGACATCTTAAAAATATTAAATCTTCTAATCCACAAAAGATATATCTATTTCCTTGGGTCTTCCTTAATTTTTTTAGCAACACTTTATAATTTTAATTATAGATTTAATTATAACTCTTCCTGACTCTGTGTTTGATTAATTCACTTTCTTCATGTTCATTACACTATGTGAAACTTTTTCCATCCTTAACACTCTCTGGAGGAAAGTCAAACTGAAAAAAAAAAAAAGAAGAAGAAGAACAATTTATAACCAGCCCTTCAACTAGAGTCTGGGCATCTCAACCAGTAACTAGAAGAACAGACAATATGTTTGTTTTTTTTTTTAAAGATTCTTAAACTTTTTAATGGAATAAAACAGAATCCAATTTTGGAAAATAGAAGAAAATCATAGTCTCCAAACTTCTGAAGGAAAATAATTTACTGTCTAGACTCCTATACCCAGACAAACTATCAATCAACTATTGGTAGAAAAAAATATTTCTATATATTCAAGGTCTTAATCTTACCTCCTAAGAACCCTTTCTCAAAAAGTTACCGGAGGATATGCTCTTGAAAAACAAGGGATTAAGCCAAGAAAGAGCAAGGCATGAGATCCAGCAAATAGGTGATGCCACATGAAAGAAACATGAAGGGAAATCCTAGGATGCAGATGTGGGTAAGATGCAACAAAAAGGCCTTGCAGCAGGTCTGTAGAGATTTGAGTCCAGACTGGAGTATGAAGATGGAGGACTCCAGGAGAGATGTGTTCAGTTGAATGGCTCAGTCGTGTCTGACTCTTTGTGACCCCATGGACTGCAGCACGCCAGATCTCCCTGTCCACCACCAACTCCTGGAGCTTACTCATGTCCATTGAGATGTCATCAACCATCTCATCCTCTGTCATCCCTTTCTCCTCCTGCCTTCAATCTTTCCCCAGCATCAGAGTCTTTTCCAGTGTGTCAGTAATGATGACCCTATATGTGAGACAACAAGAGACACAGAGGTATAGAGTGGACTTTTGGACTCTGAGGGAGAGGGAAAGGGTGGGATGGTTTGGGAGAATGGCAGTGAAGCATCTGTATTTTCCTGTAAGAAACGAAGCGCTAATCTATGTTTGGTGTAGGATGCAGGATGCATGGGGCTGATGCACAGGATGATTCAGGTAGAGGATGTGGGGTGGGAGGTGGGAGGGGGGCTTCGGCATTGGGCGATTGTGTTCACCTATGGCTGATTCGTGTCAATGTATGGCAAAACAAATACAGTATTGTAATTAAAAAAATAAATAAATTTAACTAAAAAAAAAATAAAATATATATATATTAAAATGTACTACAAAATTTAAAAAAAAAAAAAGCAAAGACATTATTTTGCCAACAAAGGTCAGTCTAGTCAAAGCTATGGTTTTTCCAATAAAGAATTGATGATTTTGAACTGTGGTGTTGAAGAAGACTCTTAAGAGTCCCTTGGACAGCAAGGGGATCCAACCAGTTCATCCTAAAGGAAATCAGTCCTGAATATTCATTGGAAAGACTGATGTTGAAGAACAGACAATATTTTAAAGTCCCAGTCCCTTAACTCAAATCTTATACTTAACTTCTACCAGAGGGAGTCATCTGCTATCCCAGTCAAGAAGGTAGAGGGAACGAAGATACTAGTACAGAAGAAAAGCAAAAGAAGAAGGAGATTTAGGAATGAGAAAGGAAGGGAAGAGTGATGGAGATCAGGGAAGCAATTCAGTTGCTAATGCATAAAGTCTTGTGAGAAAGCCTAGACACAGCCACTCACACTTAACCCTGTCAGCCCCAGCATATCCTTCCTTCATTCTTGGAAGCTCGCCTATCTCAATTTTTTTTCTCTCCTGCCTAAGGTCAGGAAAGATGATGCAGAGAGGAGGTCATTCTGATAGAGGGTTTCAAATATTGACCAAAAATTTTGGTTTCTTAGAATTATTTGTAGATTGTAATTATTTCTGCTTCTCATGACCAGTGTGTGTAGCCACTCAGTCATGTCCGACTCTTTGTGACCCCATGGACTATAGCTCACCATGTTCCTTTGTTCACGGGATTTTCCAGGCAAGAATACTGGAGTGGGTTGCCATATCCTTCTTCACATGTAACATGACCACATGACCATAGTAACATGAGCTACACTCTTATAAGTAGAGTTTATTTTTCATAAAAATTCTTTAAAATTAGGACCAGTAGCTCCTAGACCAGCTAGTTGTGTCCATCTCATTATTTTACATCGCATGTCTTTAACTCCATTTTTCCACCATTTCTTTTCAGTTCATTCAACCTTCATTCAGCCATTATTAACTGGAGGTGAAGCAGTGATAAATCATCTCAAGTTTCTGCTCTCATAGAATTCATGTTTCACTTGAGGAGGCAGACTATAAGTAACCCTAAAAATATATAAAATGCAACAAGAAGATTGGAATATATGCTGCACAAAAGATAAAGAAGCGGGTATTTGAAGAAAGGCCTAAGCAAAGTGACGATAAGGCCACACATTGTAGTGTGAATTCTCTGCAGAGGGCACAGTGATGATCCCCCACTCCTTTTCAGAAATATTTCTAAAGAGGGGCAATTTTTCCGTAATTTCAAAGAATCTAGTTATTTTCTTAACCATCGTACAAACCAAGGAAGATAGCACATTTTCTTTCTCATCATCTTCCATAATCCTAAAGGTCAGATTCTGATGAGAGTCTCACAGCAGGAGAGCCTCCTTAACCATCTAACATATGATCTCTGGAATCATAGTGCCTTTACTCTCTGTGATGATGCAACAAAAGTTTTTAATTAAAATTCCTCATTTGTTGACAGCCAAGTACCCTGCTCAGATTGCCAGCGAAAGTTCAGCTCCAATCAAGTTCCTGGTTCACTTTCAAACTGATGCTTTCCTTTAGCCTGGTAGTATTAAATTCAGTTATCTAACAGCCAGTTCCACCTGGTTAAGAGGAAAATGGAATACTCAGCTAGGTAACTATTTCCACGAAGTAAGAAAGGTGAAAAGGAAAGATATATCCATCTGAATGCAGAGTTCCAAAGAATACCACAGAGAGGTAAGAAAGCCTTCCTCAGTGATCAGTGCAAAGAAATAGTGAAAAAAAAAAAAAAAAGAATGGGAAAGACTATAGATCTCATCAAGAAAATTAGAGGTACCAAGGGAACATTTCATGCAAAAATGGGCACAATAAAGGACAGAACAGTGTGGACTTAATAGAAGCAGAAGATATTAAGAAGAGGTGGCACGAATACACAGAAGAACTATTTAAAAAGATTTTAATGACCCAGATAACCATGATGGTGTGATCACTCACCTAGAGCCAGACATCCTGGAATGCAAAATCAAGTGGGCCTTAGTAAGCATCACTATGACCAAAGCTAGTGGAAGTGATGGAATTCCAATAGAGCTATTTCAAATCCTAAAAGATGATACTGTTAAAGGGTCGCACTCAATATGCCAGCAAATTTGTGAAATTCAGCAGTGGCCACAGAACTGGAAAATGTCAGTTTTCATTTCAATCCCAAAGAAAGGCAATATCAAAGAATGTTTAAACAACCTCATAATTGCACTCATCTCACTCGCAAGCAAAGTAATGCTCAAAATTCTCCAAGCTAGGCTTCAACAATACATTCACTGAGAACTTACAGATGTTCAAGCTAGATTTAGAAAAGGCAGAGGAATCAGAGATCAAATTGTCAACAACTGTTGTATCATCAAAAAGCACGAGAGTTCCAGAAAATATCTACTTCTGCTTTATTGACTATGCCAAAGCTTTTGAATGTGTGGATCACAACAAACTGGAAAATTCTTCAAGAGATGGGAATACCAGACCCCTTTACTTGGCTCCTGTTGCAGGTCAAGAAGCAACAATTAAAACTGGACATGGAACAATAGACTGGTTCCAAACTGGGAAAGGAGTACATTGTCACCCTGCTTATTTAAATTATATGCAGAGTACATCATGCCAAATGCCGAGCTGAATGAAGCACAAGCTGGAATCAAGATTGCCAGGAGAAATATCAATAACCTTAGATACACAGATGACACCACCTTTATGGCAGAAAGTGAAGAACTAAAGAGCCTCTTGATGAAAGTGAAAGAGGAGAGTGAAAAAGCTGGCTTAAAACTCAACATTCAAAAAATGAAAATCACAGCAAACAGTCCCATCACTTCATGGCAAATAGATGGGGAAACAAAGGAAACAGTGACAGACTTTATTTTCTTGGGCTCCAAAATCACTGCAGATGGTGACTACAGCCATGAAATTAACAGATGCTTGCTCCTTGGAAGAAAAGCTTGACCAACATAGACAGCATATTAAAAAGCAGAAATATTACTTTGCTGACAAACTCTGTCTAGTCAAAGCTATAGTTTTCCAATAGTTATATATGGATGTGAGAGTTGAACCATAAAGAAAGCTGAGTGCTGAAGAATTGATGTTTTTGAACTGTGGTGTTGGAGAAGACTTTTGAGAGTCCCTTTGACTGCAAAGACATCAAACCAGTCAATCCTAAAGGAAATCAATCCTGAATACTCACTTGAAGGACTGATGCTAAAGCTGAAGCTCCAATACTTTGGCCACCTGATGTGAAGAACTGTCTCATTGGAAAAGACCCTTATGCTGGGAAAGATTGAAGTCAGGAGAAGGAGATGACAGACAATGAGATGGTTGGATGGCATCACCGACTTTATGCACATGAGTTTGAGCAAGCTCTGGGAGTTGGTGATGGACTGGGAAGTCTGGCATGCTGCAGTCCATGGGGTTACAAAGAGTCAGACACAACTGAGTGACTGAACTGAACTGAACTGAAGAAAGGTGAAGGTAATTTTATGGAATCAGAATTCACGATACCAGGCCTTAAAGAGGAAGATAATTAAAGTAGAGAGGCAAAGTTTCCAAGAGGGTCAAATTGTCTTGTCATAGACTGTGGTCAATTTATACATTTGATAAAAGGTTTTAAGAACTTTCAAAGAAACACTAGTAAGGCAATAGTAATAAAGTTAACTCATGGAAAGGCCTTTCTCCTCCTCTATATGATGCTTTAAAATTTGTCTGTCTTCTCTGGAAGAATCAGGGGGAATTTTCTATTTCCCAAACTTCTTCAAGTGTCTCAGTGAGAGGCTGTACAAAAATGGATGGATTTGCCTAATTAATGAGTGGCTAAAAAGCACTTTGAAATCCCATCATCAAAGGACTGATTTAAGTGAAAGGATCATTAGATTATATATTTATAGTCAAGTAAGATGAAAAGGATAATGATGGGTAGAGATACAGTAATCAGGAAGGCTGTGAATGATTCCTTTTCCAAAGTAATAGTTACTGTCATAAGCACATTCAGATCATTTCCTCAAGGGAGGTTCTGAGCAGCTCTACAGCAAGGTGGGTCTCTCTCTCAATAGATGTTCTTTCATAATATGTTAAAATAAATCTTACCTACAGGTAGTAATTGCATTGGGAAACATAACAATAATTGGTACCATTTGCTGAAAACTGAACTAAGAAGTTTCCACATGCATTTCATTTACAACCCACCACAAAACTCTAAGGCAGGTTTTACTCTGGGAAATTGTAGTGTCCATCCACAGCTATTGAGTCTTAGGAACAGGATTTAAATCCATCTCTATCTATTACTCCAAATAAGAGCCCTCATTTTCTTTTTTTCAGTTCCTTGCTTTTTGTCCCCATAACATTTTCTCTTTATGTTTATAGACCAGGGACAAGATATAGGCCATCTCCAGGGTGATGGACATCACTTCTCTTCGGTGTTATTCTAAATGCTCTAAGACATTCTAGAGAATACTTTGTACATTATGTATTGCTTTTCTAACATATTAGTTTCAGAATTCAGTAATGCATATAATATTGTCTTATAAACAGAACACATTTTCCTTTGGGGCATAGTGTTATTGAGACACTTCGCTGTGAAAAAAAATTAAAAGCTATTACAGATAACAACATGAGGAGAAAATAAAGGCAAGTAAATTTTGGGAAAGATATTTTTATAGCTATTAGGAATTCTCTGTGATGTATGTCCTTCTATGTTCAACCAGTTCATCAGGACTTTCTTCACCAAGTATGCAGGCACTTTAGTTCAGTTCAGTCGCTCAGTCGTGTCCGACTCTTTGTGACCCCATGAATCACAGCACGCCAGGCCTCCCTGTCCACTTACGTAACTCCTTTTACCACTCAGTCTGGGAACATGGTATTAGATGTGAGTCCCAGTGGATGAGTCCCTATATGGTAGCATCATAGTTCCTACAGTCTCAACACTCATATAGTCTCCAAATTACCTTTTTACTATCTTTATTTTCAATTACCTCAGACATTCAGATGTCACCACCCTTATGGCAGAAAGCAAAAAGGAACTAAAGATCCTCTTGATGAAAGTGAAAGAGGAGAGTGAAAAAGCTGTCTTGAAACTCAACATTCAAAAAACTAACATCGTGGCACCTGGTCCCATCACTTCATGGCAAGTAGATGGGGAAACAAAGGAAATGGAAATGGTGACAGACTTTATTTTCTTGGGCTCCAAAATCACTGCAGATGGTGACTACAGCTATGAAATTAAAAGACACTTGCTCCTTGGAAGAAAAGCTATGACAAACCTAGACAGCATATTAAACAGCAGAGACAATACTTTGCCTACAAAGGTCCATCTAAGTCAAAGCTATGGTTTTTAGAGTAGTCATGTATGGATGTGAGAGTTGGACTATAAAGAAAGCTGAGTGCTGAAGAATTGATGCTTTGGAACTGTGGTGTTGGTGAAGACCCTTGTGAGTCCCTTGGACTGCAAAGAGATCAAACCAGTCAATCCTAAAGGAAATCAGTCTTGAATATTCATTGGAAGGACTGATGCTGAAGCCAAGGCTTCAAGACTTTGGCCACCTAATTAATGTGAAGAACTGACTCATTGGAGAAGACCTTGATGCTGGGAAAGATTGAAGGCAGGAGGAGAAGGGGATGACAGAGGATGAGATGATTGGATGATATCACCGACTCAATGGACATGAGTTTGAGCAAGCTCTGGCAGCTGGTGATGGACGAAGTCTGCCATGCTGCAGTACATGGGGTTGCAAAGAGTTGGACATGACTGAGCAACTGAACTGAACTGATTTATTTTAAATTTGAGTATAATTGCTTTACAATGCTTTTTAGTTTCTGCTGTACAACAGTGTGAATCAGCCATATGTATACATATATCCTCTCCCTGATGAACCTTCCTCTCTGACCATCCTCCTCCACCCTACTATCTTTATATAGGAGCTACAGTTTCCAGTTCTTGTTTTGAGTTCACTTCTTATTTTCATGAGATTATTTTGTAGGTTCCCCCAGGAAGCATTAGGATCAATCAAGCTTTAGACAGTCAAATTAGGTGGAACTCAGGAGAAGGCAATGGCACCCCACTCCAGTGCTCTTGCCTGGAAAATCCCACGGATGGAGAAGCCTGGTAGGCTGTAGTCCATGGAGTTGCTGAGAGTCAGACGCGACTGAGCAACTTCCCTCACTTTCATGCATTGGAGAAGGAAATGGCAGCCCAGTCCAGTGTTCTTGCCTAGAGAATCCCAGGGACGAGGGAGCCTGGTGGGCTGCCGTCTATGGGGTCGCCCAGAGTCGGACACAACTAAAGCGAATTAGCAGCAGCAGCAGAGATCACGGCAGTGTGAAACAGGAAGTCAGAATTGGTATGTCCTCCCTGGAGTTTACAGCATCAGGGAAGTAAAAGTGAAAGTCACTCAGTCATGTCCCAATCTTTGTGACTCCATGGACTGTAGGATTCTCCAGGCCAGAATACTGGAGTAGGAAGCTTTTCCCTTTTCCAGGGCATCTTCCCAACCCAGGGATCAAACCCAGGTCTCCCACATTGCAAGCGGATTCTTTATCAGCTGAGCCACAAGGGAAGCCCAAGAATACTGGAGTGGGTAGCCTATCCCTTCTCCAGCGGATCTTCCCAACCTAGGAATTGAACCAAGGTCTCCTGCATTGCAGGCAATTCTTCACCAACTGAGCTATCAGGTAACTCCTGGCATCAGGGAGACAAGCAATAAGCACAAAAACTATGTAGAATATATAGTGTGTCAGATGGTGTGATATACTCTGTATTCATTTGCCAGGGCTGCCGTAATAATGTGCCACAAACTGGGTATCCTCAAGCAATAAAAATGTATTTTCTCCCAGTCTGGAGGTTAAAAGTCGAAAATCAAGACATTGCTTAGTTTACAGGTACATCACTCCAGTCTCTGCTTCTGTCATCACAAAATGTTCTTTCTGAATGTCTCTGTCTTCCTATGGTGTCTTCTTCTTCTCATGAAAAGCACACGTCTTATTGGGTTCTGGCCCATTCTAATGACCTCATCTTAGCTGGAGTAAATCTATAGACATTATTTCTAAATAAAATCACATCCATAGGTACTATAGGTGAGGACTTTTAATACAACCTTCTAAGGACACAATTCAACCCATCACAGATGCTATGAGGAAAATTAATCAGAGAAAAATCAATGCAACATTTGAACAAGTAGGAAATATGGATAGGATGCATTATCAGAGTAGCCAAAAGAAGTCTCACTGAAAAGGAGATATTTGCATAAAGATCTGAAGACAGGGGAGCCAGCTAGTGGATGATTGAACAAGAACACATACAAAGGCTTCATGGGCTGTACCATATCTTCAAAAACAGCAAGGAGAACAGCATGGCTGAAGCAGAGTGAACACGGAGTAAAGTAATAGGAGATGAGTTTTGAAAAGTAACAGAGGAGCCAGAGTGTAAAGACTTCGGCTTTTATTCCAAGTGAGATGGGAAGTTCTTGAAAGATTTTGATCAAAAGATAACATAATTTGACTTGTACCTTAACAGGACCTTTCTGACCCCAGTTCAAAGTAGACTCTAGGGGACCAGCTGGAAGCAGGAATCCAGTTTCAAAGGCAATTGAAATAATCCTGGTGAGGGATGCTGGTGATTTGACAGTGGAGGTGTGAGAAGTGGTCAGTTTCTGAGTATATTTTGAAGGTAGAGCTAACAAATTTTGCTGACAGGTTGGTTGTGGGATATAAAAGAAAGAAAAGAGACAAGAATAACACATAATTTTTGGCTCGAGTAACTGAAAGAAGACAGTTGTAAGTAACTTAGATATCTGGAAAAAGAAAATGGTTGGTACTGGAAGAAAAAGCAAGAAATGGTTTAACATACAAAGGTTCAAAATTTTTTTAGATACCTAAATGGAAATGCCCAGTGGAGAGTTGACCGTGAGTCTGAATATGTGAGGGCAAAACCTCCCTGTCCACATCTCACCTTGGAGGTGCTGGTGCCAATGCTATAGTGTGAACAGGAGCCTGAACAGAAAGCTCTGTGGTTTGTTTGGAGAAATATCAAAGAGAAAAGTGAAGGAATTACAGTGTTTTCTCAACATACAACTTCAGAGTTCATTTATTTATTGAATGAACAGATATTCATTATGTAGTTTGGCAGTTTTTAGTACTACTATACATATTATGGGATTCCCAGGTGGCTCAGTGGAAAGAATCCACCTGCCAATGCAGAAGACACAAGAGATGTGGGCTCAACCCTTGGGCCTGGAAGATCACCTGGAGGAGGGAATGAACCCACTCCAATAATCTTGCCTGGAAAACTCCAGGGACAGAGGAGCCTGGTGGGCTACAGTCCACAATATCTAACAAACTCTAAAGGCTGAGAGACAAAATTGGTAGATATAACATAAAATGTCTTGCTATCTTATTAGAAAAAGACCTCTTAGATAAGAGAGACAATCTGGCCAGAAGATAGAGGAAGACCAGCCCAAACGTTTATGGAGAAGGGAGGATGTATGATTCTTCATTAGGTGGTGGCAGGAGGCTCACCTTTATTCCTTCCAAAGAAGATGGCTACCAAGGGGTCTGGGAGAGAAGGTGCCACAAAGCACCCAACCCAGGCTTATGAGGGGCCCATTGTCAGAGTACAAGTGGTCTTTCCATCTTTGCCTGGGGAGCAACTCTCTTAACAAAAGGAGACACACCTCCCAATGCATGCTCTCCAGGAAGTGCATTCCAGAAACTCCAGAAAGTTCTCCAGGCACCATGATGATCACATGCCTCATTCTCCTGGGAAATGAGGCTAGAAGCAGGTGTTTATAGATTTTTAAAGTGGAGCTGAAATTAAAATACTTATCCCAGAATAAAAGCTCAAATTGGAGATTTCCTCCCATATTTTCATCTTTTTCTCTTCCAGGCCAAGATGCCATTATAGAAATGCATGATGAATTTGAAGTTCAAAGTTGGGGTCAGAGGTAGTTTCAACCATGGGCTCTGTTCCTTTTCTCTCCATTCAACCTCTGGTCCAACACCAGAGACATACAGAAGTCATTCAGTATGGACATACAGCTCTTCTAGAACGGATTTTGGTCATTAAGAAATGCTATGAAGCTTTAAGTGCGATAGGAAAATGTAAAACGTTATTCAAATCTTAGTTAATGCCACAGATTAATGGAAGGCTTGACTTCTCCTTTATAGCAGTCATGGAATCTATCTATAAGAAAATTACAAATCACTTTACAGAGGAGAATTAGGAGGGCAAACTGGCTAGACAGTCAGTTCAGTAGCTGAGTTGCGTCCAACTCTTTGCAACCCCATGAACCACAGCATGCCAGGCCTCCCTGTCCATTACCAACTCCTGGAGTATATACCCAAACTCATGTCCACTGAGTCGGTGATGCCATCCAACCATCTCATCCTCTGTCGTCCCCTTCTCTTCCTGCCCTCAGTCTTTCGAGCATCAGGGTCTTTTCAAATGAGTCAGCTCTTTGTATCATGTGGCCAAAGTGTTGGAGTTTCAGCTTCAACATCAATCCTTTCAATGAACACCCAGGACTGATATCCTATAAGATGGATTGGTTGGATCGCTTGCAATCCAAGGGATTCCCAAGAGTCTTCTCCAACACCACATTTCAAAAGCATCAATTCTTCTGTGCTCAGCTTTCTTTAGAGTCCAATTCTCACATCCATACATGACTACTGGAAAAACCATAGCCTTGACTAGACAGGCCTTTGTTGGCAAAGTAATGTCTCTGCTTTTTAATATGCTGTCTAGGTTGGTCATAACTTTCCTTCCAAGGAGTAAGCATTTTTAATTTCATGGCTGCAATCACCATCTGCAGTGATTTTGGAGCCCCCAAAATAAAGTTAGCCACTGTTTCCCCATCTATTTGCCAAAAAATGATGGGACTGGATGCCATGACCTGAGTTTTCTGAATGTTGAACTTTAAGCCAACTTTTTCACTCCTCTCTTTCACTTTCATCAAGAGGCTCTTTAGTTCTTCACTTTCTTCCATAAAGGTGATGTCATCTGCATTTCCAAGGTTATTGATGTTTCTCCTAGCAATCTTGATTCCAACTTGTGCTTCCTCCAGCTCAGTATTTCTCATGATATACTCTGCATATAAGTTAAATAAGCAGGGTGACAATATACAGCCTTAACATACTCCTTTTCCTATTTGGAACCAGTTTGTTGTTTCATGTCCAGTTCTAACTGTTGCTTCTTGAACTGCATACAGGTTTCTCAAAAGGCAGGTCAGGTGGTCTGGTATTTCATCTCTTTCAGAATTTTTCACAGTTGATTTTAGTCCACACAGTCAAAGGCTTTGGCATAGTCAATGAAGCAGAAATAAATGTTTTTCTGGAACTCTCTTGCTTTTTCCATGATCCAGCAGATGCTGGCAAATTGATCTCTGGTTCCTCTGCCTTTTCTAAATCCAGCTTGAACATCTGGAAGTTCATGGTTCACATATTGCTGAAGCCTGGCTTGGAGAATTTTGAGCATTACTTTACTAGTGTGTGAGATGAGTGCAATTGTGCAGTAGCTTGAGCAATTTTTGGCATTGCCTTCTTTTGGGATTGGAATGAACACTGACCTTTTCCAGTCCTGTGGCCACTGCTGACGTTTCCAAATTTGCTGGCATATTGAGTGCAGCACTTTCACAGCATCATCTTTTAGGACTTGAAATAGCTCAACTGAAATTCCATCACCTCATTAGCTTTGTTTGTAGTGATCCTTTCTAAGGCCCACTTTACTTCACTTGTCTGTACTGTTCTTCTGTGTATTCTTGTCACATCTTCTTAATATCTTCTTCTTCTGTTAGGTCCCTACCATTTCTGTCCTTTATCAAGCCCATCTTTGCATGAAATGTTCCCTTGGCATCTCTAATTTTCTTGAAGAGATCTCTAGTCTTTCCCATTCTGTTGTTTTCTACTATTTCTTTGCATTGATCACTGAGGAAGGCTTTCTTATCTCTCCTTGCTATTCTTTGGAACTCTGCATTCAAATGGGTATATCTTTCCTTTTCTCCTTTACTTTTGCTTCTCTTCTTTTCACAGCTATTTGTAAGACCTCCTCGGACAGCCATTTTGCTTTTTGCATTTCTTTTTCTTGGTGATGGTCTTGATTCCTGTCTCCTGTACAACGTCACGAACCTCCATCCATAGTTCATCAGGCACTCTGTCTATCAGATTTAGTCCCTTAAACCTATTTGTCACTTCTACTGTATAATCATAAGGGATTTGATTTAGGTCATACCTGAATGGTTTTCCCCACTTTCTTCAATTTAAGTCTGAATTTGGCAATAAGTAGTTCATGATCTGAGCCACAGTCAGTTCCTGGTCTTGTTTTTGCTGACTGTGTAGAGCTTCTCCATCTTTGGCTGTAAACAGTACAATCAATTTGATTTTGGTGTTGGCCATCTGGTGATGTCCATGTGTCCTTTTCATTATAGGGGACTGGAATGCAAAAGTAGGAAGTCAAGAAACCCCTGGAATAACACGCAAATTTGGCCTTGGAGTACAGAATGAAGCAGGGCAAAGGCTAACAGCGTTTTGCCAAGAGAATGCATTGCTCATAGCAAACTGGCTAGAGACTTGCTCAGAGTCTTCATTACCCATGGAAATAACGGTAGATCCCGTCTCTCTTGACTTCTTGACCATCTTTTCATACACTACTCAGTATTTTACAGTAAATAGTATCTGCTGGCATCTCTAACATCTGGTAGACATATAGCATCCACTTACATCTCTGCAAGGATCTTCAATGGTCCTCTCACTCCAGGCAAATTACAATCAAGTCTTCTTGAGATCTTAAAATCTTTCCAGACACTCTGAGAGAAAAGGTTGTTTGGTATAATAGAAAGTCACACATTTCAGGCAACTGCCTATTAACCCAGGCTGTCGCTCACTAACTCTGTGACATAGAGCTTATAGGCGCTTTAGTTTCATTATACAAGGAAGACAGTAATATTTATGCCAAAGACTTATTTTAATGATTAATTTTGATGTTGTATTTAAAGGTTGAAAGAGGCACAGAATAGTAATAACTGATGAATAATAATAATTATTGTTATTAAAGAAGCTGCAAAGAAAAGCACATTCAAGTTGACAAAAAGTTAAGTGCTAGGTAAAAACAAAACAAACAAGCAAAAAAAAAGCATACACAAATAGGTAAGTAAATAGGATAGTGAATGGGTAACTAAAGGCTTCTGTGATTAAAACATTTGACAGAACCAGTGATATGACACTGCCTGGAACCTTCTAAATCTTATTTTCATGGGTATCTTTAGCATATAGTGCCAAGAATTTTGAAAATCCATCATTAATAAGAATAAGCTAGTGAAGCAGCTGAAGAGGAGGAAGAGAAAGAAAGAAGAGGGATGGGAGGTGATGTGATGGCAGACAGACAACATATAGGGGCCTACATGCTCTTTAGAACTACCTGTACATAAGGAAGTCTTTTGTGATTGAAAAGGAAATACAGACATGCTGTCTTGGCAGTGTCCATGAATTCACACAGTGATCTTCTCATCCTTGCGGGGAAAAAAAAAGTCTGAACATCAGTGCTCCACCATTATGGTGAGAGCTAGGAGCAGCCAAATAGCAAAACTTTGATCCTTTACAGTCAGTGCTCTACACACAACACTGACTGAAAATAAACTTTCCTGAAGCTCATTTCAAAATATACAGAGACATTTTTTAAAATATAAATTTATTTATTTTAATTGGAGGTTAATTACTTCACAATATTGTATTGGTTTTGCCATACATCAACATGAATCCACCACGGGTATACATGTGCTCCCCATCCTGAATACCCCTCCCATCTCCCTCCCCGTACCATCCCTCTGGGTCATCCCAGTGCACCAGCCCCAAGCATCCTGTATCATGCATCGAACCTGGACTGGCAATTCATTTCATATATGATATCATACACGTCTCAATGCCATTCTCCCAAATCATCCCACCCTCTCCCTCTCCCACAGAGTCCAAAAGACTGTTCTATACATCTGTGTCTCTTTTGTTCTCTCACATACAGGGTTATCATTACCATCTTTCTAAATTCCATATATATGCGTTAGTATACTGTATTGGTGTTTTTCGTTCTGGCTTACTTCACTCTGTATAATAGGCTCCAGTTTCATCTGCCTCATTAGAACTGATTCAAATGTATTCTTTTTAAGGGCTGAGTAGTACTCCATTGTGTATATGTACCCCAGCTTTCTTATCCATTCATCTGCTGATGGACATCTAAGTTGCTTCCATGTCCTGGCTATTATAAACAGTGCTGTGATGAACACTGGAGTACATGTCTCTTTCAATTCTGGTTTCCTCGGTGTGTATGCCCAGCAGTGGGATTGCTGGGTCATAAGGTAGTTCTATTTCCAGGTTTTTAAGGACTCTCCACGCTGTTCTCCATAGTGGCTGTACTAGTTTGCATTCCCATTAACAGTGTAAGAGAGACATTTATGGTAAAAGGGCTACTCGGCCAGTGGTTTTTCTTGCAGACTCTTGTGGGAGTTTTCTTTCCTTCCAATTAAGGCTTCTTCCAGCCACAGAAAGTCTAGGGTCTGAGTGTGCGACACTGTTTTCCTCCGCGGTGGTACAGTTGGCCTTGTTAATGAGGCCCTTGGGGGAGAGTTCATGGTTGCCAGTGCCTCCCTCACCCTGGCTGCTTGCTGATTACAACCCGGCATCAAAGCTTCCGAGAGTTTATTACCATATGTTCCATTTCCTTTTTAGCACTGTTTGGCCTCTGTGTTCCAAGACAAGGTACTTCCTATAGTCGTGGTGCAGCAGCTTTTAGAAGATGATTTGAGCTATAAGAAGAACGCTGTGCTTGGCTGAAGATTTCCTCTGGAAGCGAACATTCTCACTGAGGCGCCAGTAGCTGTGTTCCAGCACACAATTGCATATCCACATTACAAGGCTCTATCCACTAGCCTGGGCAGGCAGGACTCCCTGCTATCCTAAACATAACTTTCACATTGTCAGACTCAATGTATTAGTATCAAGGATGCCTGTCAGGGTCTGAATGGAAGGAAATCTCAGACTGGCACAACATTTACTTGTAACTTGAAGTTAAAAATAGATTCTACAAATTAACTTCTTGTTTGTTTTTCTTGGAGATGATTTTTCCAGTAGGGTTGATATAAGCAAAGAATTTCTCCTGCAAATCCCATGCTCTGGTTGTGAATTAAAGTTTGTGGAACTGAAAGCATGTAAGTGCTGTTCTCTGAAGCACCAAATGATTTCATTTTTAGCCTATTTTATGAAATGTTTTCCAAGTGTGGTTTGTGTTTATATTTAAATACTCTGACCATCCCCACATTCCATACAATGTGATCAAACTTAACTGAAAAAGACATTTGTAGCAATATTCATACCACAGGAAGAAAAAAAAAGCTGTAGAAACTTATAAATATGATTTGTCAGTGTAAAAATACAATTAAACCACGTCTTACATAGTTTCATTCTTCTAAAACTTCTGATAGACTCCTTTCCAGTTTCTGGTCATGATTCCCAAAGGAAAATTCCAAAGTTGCCTTTGTTTCCCTGGTAACAGAGTCAGGTATAAATTGTGCTCCTATATTTCCAAACACCTGTATCCAAGCAACATATTAAAGTGTGCTGCCAACTGATGTATGTATAGTTAGTAGGTACACCTGAGTTTCCAAAAAAATGGTTAAGAGAGAAAAAGGCATCAAAAACAAAATTAAAACCAAAAGAAAATAATACTGTTTTTTTACTTTTTAAAAAATCTTCTCTGGTAAATTTGCAAAAATACTATTATTGTGTTCTAAACTGGCTATTGTTGTTTAATAAGTTTGTAATCGCTGGAAGGAATTCGTAGTTTCTGACTAAATTATATGCTGTACTGGATTCTTCTATAGCTAGCTATTCTAGCTTGAAAAATAATTCAAAAAAGTTTCTTGGTGTTCATCAAAATACCTTCTTACTTCTACTTGGCAAGTAGAAGAGATTCATAAAGGCCCAAAGCATTGATCATGCACAAGAGAATGTGGAGCAAGAAACTTATCAGCTAGGACTCTAAGAGTTATAACATGTTAGCATTTTACTGGTTTCTGGTATTTCAGAACACAGACTATATTCCTAGCACAATCCTTCTTACCTTAGTGGATCCAGAAAAGTATGGCATAAACTGACGATTTTGCCTGGAAATCCATATTCACTTCAGATTAAGCTCTTCTAGACACAGCTGACACATGCCAAGACACATGCCAGCTCTGTGTCCTTGGGAAATATTTTTCACCATCTTCAAGCCTTAGATGCCTCATCCTCAAAGCAGATAATAGTGTAAGGGAGAATGGGGAGTTACTTTATAAAGGGTACAGAGTTTCAATTTTGGAAAATTTTAAAGATCTAGAGATGGTTGGGGGGATAATGGTTATACAACTTTGTTAATACACTTAATGACACTTAAAATGCTTAAATTGCAAATTTTATCCTGTATGTATTTTACCACAATTAAAAAAAAAAAACAGGAATAATAAAAGTACCCCATGCAATTGTTTTGAAGTCTACAGAGATAATAAACAGTGTGTGTGGTGCCTGGTACATAGCAAGTACTCAATAAATGGTCATTATTAGTGTTGTGATTCACAGTAACAATCAAAATTGCCTTGAACTCCTGCAGAGTCTCAACCAGTATCAGTGTTTATCATTGTCTGTCTCCCTCACTTTTCTCCTTCCCACCACATTGCACCTTCACATCCCTACTCTTCTCTTCACTGTTTCCCTTCTCCATGTCAGCATTCTCTCCAGCCTCCTTAAATTATCATGCCCAGTCATCACAGAAATACAAAAAGTGTCTGGTAGATTCAAGCTCTTTTGCTTAAGTTGCATATCAAAACAATCTTTAAAAGAAATTAAATTCCTCTCTCAGCCAACAAAATGATCTTCAAAGTGGCTTGAAAGCTTTGACAGTGGCAAGACTAGCCAAGGATAAAGCTACAAAAACAGCTTGGTTTCTCTTTCCTCCTTTTCCTTCTTAGATGAGAATAGTGCCAGTGAGCAGCACTTCTGAGTTTTGAGTGAGTTTCACAGATGTCCATTCATTCATCTCACCCCCTCCAGGCAACACCCCAGGAACACAGTCACCCCAAGACTATCACTCTTGACCCTACAATTGGATGGTGTCCTGCAACCTTTACACACTGTGATGCCTAATAGGACCTATCCTCCAAGTTCTTTCTCTTCTCCAAGCACTTCAAGACATAAATGGTTAGAGATAGAAAGAGCCTTGGAAATCTTTCAGTTAATGCTCTTCATCTTACCAATAAAAGCATGAAGCCCAGCCTGGCTAGATAATGAGATGCACTTTACACATCTCTGCTTTGGATCCCACTGCCTTCAGCCTTTTAGATACCTTGCGCTATCGAGGATTCCCCCTTTTCTGTAACTGTCATCTTGCCTCACAACTTGCTCTTTCCAGTTGGCATGTGTATATGCTCAAATGTCACCCACCTTTTAAAAAAATCCCCTTCTCCCTACCTCCTTCCAGTTCTCAGGCTACATCTCTTCTTTCAGAGTCCAGTTCTCAGAAGCACAAGCTGCACCCATTCTTCTCATTTGCTCACCTCTCACACAACTTCATACCCCAATGTCATCTGGCATCTACCCTTACTACACTTTCAAAGCTGCTCTCTCCAGCTAAGAACTGAACTCTTCTAGGTCTTTATATTCACCTTTCAAACATCTTGCCTGATCCTTCAATAGCATTTGACACTTTTCAAGTAGTTCCCTTTTAAAATGCCCTTCCCTGGCTTCCTTGCTGTCACTCTCTCTTAGTTTTACTGCAAATTCTCTAGTCACTCCATCTCAATATTTTTGGCTACCTGCCCATCTCTGCCCATACATTCAATGTTAAAGTGCCTCAGGGCTTTATCCTGGATCTTTTTCTTTAACTTTCGCTTCATAAATTATTCCTGAGCAATTTTTCTGCTTCTGTTACTTTATTGGCCAATAGTTCTGAAATCACTTGCTTCTGAGCTCTATTACGAGTGCCAACCCAATGCCCTGATAAAGCTCAAATTCAACTTGCTCACGTCATTTTCCTTTCAAAATGTGCTCTTTCTATTATTTTTTAATTTTAATTATCGGTCTTATTATGCATCCAGTGGCTAACGAAAAAAATCTAGAAGGCATCATATTCCTTCCTCTTCTTCATTCCCATTTTATACACTCATTTTTTTATGCATTGAGACAAATAAGTCCTTACTAGGACTTATTTTAGTCATCTCTAATCCACTCTGTTTAATTCATTCTGTTACACAAATAGTGATCTAATCTGTCTAATTATATTCTCCACCAACCCCTAAATTTATAATCCAGGTCTTACCTGAACTACTGCAATGACCTCCTAACTGCCCCATATTCACTCTTGTTTTCTTCATTTATCTCTATGCTATAATATTTAATCCTCTCTAACACCACTTTTAATTATCAAAATCTTCAAAAAGTTTTACAATGAATAACAAGCATGCATGTATGTACTCTCTTCTTATATTCCACAATTGTTGACATTGTACTATCTTTGTTTTATTTTATTCTTTCTATATAATGTGTTTGTGAACATAAATGCTCATATTTTATCTATAGTATTTGAAAATAAGTTGTAAATAATGTGACAATTCACCCTATGACTTCGCTGTACCCCTCTTAAGAAAACAGAGGGTGTCTTATATAACTATAATACCATGTCTAAGAGAATGACAATAATATTCCATAATATCCAGTCCATATTCTCAATTTCTCAATTGCCCCCAAAATCTCTTCTCTTGTTCCTCCTTGTACCCTCCATCAAAATTCTCTTTGGATTAATTCATTGCCTTTATTTTTTATATATCTCTTTTATATTTAACTTTAGAATTGTTCCCACTCATTTTTTATTTTTTTATTTTTTTAATTTATTTATTTTTTTAATTACAATACTGTATTTGTTTTGCCATACATTGACATGAATCAGCCATAGGTGAACACAATCTCCCAATGCCGAAGCCCCCTCCCACCTCCCACCCCACATCCTCTACCTGAATCATCCTGTGCATCAGCCCCATGCATCCTGCATCCTACATTGAACATAGATTGGCGCTTCGTTTCTTACAAGAAAGTATACATGTTTCAATGCCATTCTCCCAAACCATCCTACCCTTTTCCTCTCCCTCAGAGTCCAAAAGTCCATTCTATACCTCTGTGTCTCTTTTGTTGTCTCACATATAGGGTCATCATTACTATCTTCTAAATTCCATATATATGTGTCAGTATACTGTATTGGTGTTTTTCTTTCTGGCTTACTTCACTCTGTATAATCGGTTCCAATTTCATCCATCTCATTAGAACTGAGTCAAATTTATTCTTTTTAAGGGCTGCCACTCATTTTTTTATATATATATATTTTTTTACTTTACAATACTGTATTGGTTTTGCCATACATCGACATGAATCTTGCCATGGGTGTACATAAGTTCTCACTCCTGAACCCCCCTCCCACCTCCCTCAATGACATGAACTTTGAAAAAGTTAAGTTCAAGATAGCTGCATTGTAGAATGTTACATATTCTGAGTATATTGGTCTATTTCCTCATTGTTTAGAGATGCTACATTTTATTTCTGTTTTTTAAACTTTCTATTTTATATTGGGGTAGGAGAAGGCAATGGCAACCCACTCCAGTACTCTTGCCCGGAAAATCCCATGGATGGAGGAGCCTGATGGGCTGCAGTCCATGGGGTCGCTAAGAGTCGGACAAGACTGAGCGATTTCACTTTCACTTTTCACTTTTCACTTTAATGCATTGGAGAAGGAAATGGCAACCCACTCCAGTATTCTTGCCTGGAGAATCTCAGGGATGGGGGAGCCTGGCGGGCTGCCGTCTATGGGGTCACACAGAGTCGGACATGACTGAAGTGACTTAGCAGCAGCAGTAGCATAGCCAATTAACAAAAAATTTTGTGATAGTTTCAGATGAACAGCAAAGAAACTTAGCCATACATATACATGTATCCATTTTCCCCCAAACATCCCTCCCATCCAGGCTCCCACATAACATTAAGAAGAGTTCCATGCCCTATATAGTAGGTCCTAGTTGGTTATTTGTTTAGAATATAGCAGTGTGTACATGTCCATCCCAAACTCCTTAACCACCCCATTGCCCCATACTTCCTCCTGGCAAGCATAAGCTTATTCTGGAAGTCTGAGTCTGTTTCTGTTTTGTGCGTGAGTTCATTTGTATCATTTCTGTTTAGATTCCACATTTAATGGATGTCATGTGATATTCCTCCTACTCTGTCTGACTTATTTCACTCTGTATGACATTCTCTGGGTCCATCCATGTTGCTGCAATTGTACTATATCATCTTTTTATGGCTAAGTAATATTCCATTGTATATATTTATCCATTCCTCTGTCAATGGACATTTAGGTTACTTCTACATCTTGGCCATTGTAAACAGTGCCCTATGTATGTAAACAGGGTGCATGTATCATTCTGGATAATGTTTTTAGGCATGTTACATTTTAATATTTGGTCACGGTGCTGACAGCTGTCTGTTCTCTTTATCGCAACCATATATTTTCCCATTTTCAGTTAGAAAGTGATTTGTCAGGTGGTCCTCTGGCAGCATGCTAATACCCTGTTCTCCACCAAGCTTTCACCCAATGTTTTAGCATCCATTCATGATCATCGGCTGCATCAATTGCTAAGTTGGGTGATTTTTTCAAAATGTAAATCTAATCATCATTTCTCTTCAGTCATTTTCTATAACTATCTAATAAAGTCCAAAACACTTAGAATGCCTTCCAAGTCCCTTTGAGGTCTATTTATCCCTCCAAACTGTTCTCTCGTTTCTCTCCTCTTCACTCTACACATTCTAACCAAATTAGTTTTCTACTGGAACTATGCAAGTTATATTCAAAGTTCACATATGCTGCCTTTAGCAATGCATTTGACCTTCTAAAAAATCTGCTTTTCTGCCCTTTGTGTTTATTTTTTTAGGAGGAAAAACATACGACTTGAAGCAAAGCTGAAAGTCTCTGTGAAGCCAGATAATAATGTTTTCTTTTAAGCTAATCTCTTTTGCAAAGCTGTGGCTTCAGCAAGGCTCTTAGCAGGCAATAGAGGGTCTGCTTCTTTGAAGGGATAAAATGTCCAAAACAGTTTCACCCTGATTTTTAGCTTAAGGGAAAGGAAGAGAAGACATCTGATGCACTTTCTGTATTAACTACTGTTGACAAAAAGATTTGGCTTGAAATTTCTACCCCTCCCTCCATTTCCTTCAGAAATGGATTAAAGGGTAGACAAATGATAATTTTTCTTCCAGCAATTTCAGCTTCCACTAAATTTCACTTTTCAAGTTCTTTAGCTGTCTGAGGTCATTGCTGTTAACAGAAACAATAATTGCTGTTATTATTATGACTGTAATCTAGCATCTGTACTTTTATTCTGCCGTCTGGAGGACATCAAAACTTAAATAACCCATGATGATCTTTTTAGGTGAGAGAACACATCTGTCAACTAACTGTTCTGATAATAGTCAGGGTGTGTCCCTCTGAGGTCAGTCCTTTGGATCACTCAGTCCTACATGCCAATGGGTAGCCTCTATCTATGTTAATAACAGAAGAGCAGGCAACCTAGGAAGCATTTGTTAAAGAAAAGAGTAAAGTTTGAAGCAAACTTACAACTTTTAAACTAGGGGACCATGCCTATATCGTGTACCTTAACAACAATCAACATTTGGTCAGGAATATGCAGGACATCCTTCTACAGAGTTCTCACTTTTTCCAGGTTCCTATATGTTCTGAAGGTGGTTTTCCAGCTCCAGCATTTGCTTCTCTTCCACCTCATTTGGATCACAAAAAAAACTTTCTCAGTTCTTGGCACTCCTCTTCAGTATTGCCCTTCTGTGCCTCATGGACTTTCAGGGCAAAAATCTCAGCCAATTTTAATCATGTACTTCACACAATGCCAGCCTCTGGGGTAAAAAAGAACTTTAGAAGGCCAACTGAAATAAACTCTTGATCCAAAAGGACTCGGTGTCCACCTAGATGAGAGTGGTTGATTCTGGGAGAAGAAAAAGGAGCAGTCCTGAGGAAAATGGGGCCCAGGGCCACTGGCTTCTTCTAGTGGCCTCATTTCAAGTTTACCATCATTGCCTCTTGCTGAATTTGTGCTCCCCTCAGCCTCACATCTCCTCTGAGCCTCTCTAGCAGAAGTCACTCATTTATAGATGGCACGTACTAGGATATCCCACTAAAATAATATAGGTCTTGTCATTTGGACCATGAAATCAAACAGCCATACAAAGGACACTTCCTTCATCATACTACTTAATCAAATTGAAAGCCACATGTCAAAACCACTGAAAACAAAACCTATAACCAGTGATTTAAGAGATTACCCTAATTGTTACCAGGTCAGCCCAGTTGCCTTCCATATAAAAGGCTGAAAGTGTACAGGGAACTATAATAACTGAATACAAAAATAATTTAACTATTTAAATGCTTAGAGAATTTAATTTAATGCTTAGAGAATACCTACTAAGTGTGTGCTTGACTCTAAGGATAAACATCTCATTCATAAAGGACAACAGTCTTGTGGAGACTCGGTTACATCAACAATTTACCAAGTATTAATACAGAAATCCCCGTGTAATAACTGACATAGAGTCACAATGCTAAAGAGATTATTTCTCGGGGAACCAGAAGGGTCCACAGCAGAAGTACAATGACAAAGGGGGCCTGAAAGAATCACTTGGAGTTGATTAAGTATAGCAAAAGTAATGGTATTGAAAGACTGTTGCTGCACCATGCAAGATGCCAGGATTCTTGGCCTCCAGAGAAGAAGAATTCAACCTGGGTCCAGAGGCTTGATCGCTCAGAGCTTTTGTGTGATAACATTTTATTAAAATATAAAAAAGATAGAAAGCTTCTGACATAGACATCAGAAGAGGGCAAAAATTGTCCCCTTGCTAGTGTTAGCAAGAGAGTTATATACTTTTTTTTTTTTAGTTTTTATTTTTACTTTATTCTACATTACAATATTGTATTGGTTTTGCCATACATTGACATGAATCAGCCACAGATGTACACGAGCTCCCAATCCCAAAGCCCCCTTCCACCTCCCATCTCATATCATCTCTCTGGATCATCCCTGTGCACCAGCCGCAAGCATCCTGTATCCTGTATCGAACATAGACTGGTGCTTCGTTTCTTACATGGTAGTATACATGTTTCAATGTCATTCTCCCAAATCATCCTACCCTCTTCCTCTCCCTCAGAGTCCAAAAGTCTGTTCTATACCTCTGTGTCTCTTTTGTTGTCTCACATACAGGGTCATCATTACTATCTTTCTAAATTCCATATATATGTGTCAGTATACTGTATTGGTGGTTTTTTTCTGGCTTACTTCACTCTGTATAATCGGCTCCAATTTCATCCATCTCATTAGAACTGAGTCACATTTATTCTTTTTAAGGGCTGAGTAATACTCCATTGTGTATATGTACCACAGCTTTCTTATCCATTCATCTGCTGATGGACATCTAGGTTGTTTCCATGTCCTGGCTATTATAAACAATGCTGCAATGAACACTGGGGTACATGTGTCTCTTTCAATTCTGGTTTCCTCGGGTGCGTATGCCCAGCAGTGGGATTGCTGGGTCATAAAGCAGTTCTATTTGCAATATTTTAAGACATCTCCACACTGTTTTCCATAGTGGCTGTACTAGTTTGCATTTCCACCAACAGTGTAAGAGGGTTCCCTTTTCTCCACATCCTCTCCAGCATTTATTGCTTGTAGACTTTTGGATCACAGCCATTCTGACTTGTGTGAAATGGTACCTCATTGTGGTCTTGATTTGCATTTCTCTGATAATGAGTGATGTTGAGCATCTTTTCATGTGTTTGTTAGCCATCCGTATGTCTTCTTTGGAGAAATGCCTATTTAGTTCTTTGGCCCAGTTTTTGATTGGGTCGTTTATTTTTCTGGAGTTGAGCTGCATAATTTGCTTGCATATTTTTGAGATTAGTTGTTTGTCAGTTGCTTCATTTGCTATTGTTTTCTCCCATTCAGAAGGCTGTCTTTTCACCTTACCTATAGTTTCCTTTGTTGTGCAGAAGCTTTTAATTTTAGTTAGATCCCATATGGATCCTGCTGTGATTTATGTCGGAGAGTGTTTTGCCTATGTTCTCCTCTAGGAGTTTTATAGTGTCTGGTCTTACATTTAGATCTTTAATCCATTTTGAGTTTATTTTTGTGTGTGGTGTTAGAAAGTGATCTAGTTTCATTCTTTTTACAAGTGGTTGACCAGTTTTCCCAGCACCACTTGTTAAAGACATTGTCTTTACTCCATTGTATATTTTTGCCTCCTTTGTCGAAGATAAGGTGTCCATAGGTGTGTGGATTTATCTCTGGGCTTTCTATTTTGTTCCATTGATCTATATGTCTGTCTTTGTGCCAGTACCATACTATCTTAATGACTGGCTTTGTAGTAGAGCCTGAAGTCAGGCAAGTTGATTCCTCCAGTTTCATTCTTCTTTCTCAAGATTTCTTTTGCTATTTGAGGTATTTTGTATTTCCATACCAATTATGAAATTATTTGTTCTAGTTCTGTGAAAAATACTACTGGTAGCTTGATAGGGATTGCATTGAATCTATAGATTGCTTTGGGTAGTATATTCATTTTCACTATATTGACTCTTCCGATCTGTGAACATGGTATATTTCTCCATCTATTAGTGTCCTCCTTGATTTCTTTCATCAGTGTTTTATAGTTTTTGATATATAGGTCTTTAGTTTCTTTAGGTAGGTATATTCCTAAGTATTTTATTCTTTTCGTTGCAATGGTGAATGGAATTGTTTCCTTAATTTCTTTTTCTACTTTCTCATTATCAGTGTATAGGAATGCCAGGGATTTCTGAGTGTTTATTTTATATCCTGCAACTTTAGTTATTACCATAATCAAGAGAATGTCTGGAGGTTGTAAAGATCTTACTAAACCCATTCCCATAATTTACATTTTAAGATAACAGGATTAGCCAGAAGGTTTTTCAGGAAGGAGAAACTGTCCTCAGACAGGATACATTGTTATTATATAATCCTTCAGTTCAGTTCAGTTCATTTCAGTCACTCAGTTGTGTCTGACTCTTTGTGACCCCATGAATTGCAGCACGCCAGGCCTCCCTGTCCATCACCAACTCCCAGAGTTCACTCAGACTCATGTCAATCGAGTCAGTGATGCCATCCAGCCATCTCATCCTCGATCGTCCCCTTCTCCTCCTGCCCCCAATCTCTCCCAGCATCAGAGTCTTTTCCAATGAGTCAACTCTTCGCACGAGGTGGCCAAAGTACTGGAGTTTCAGCTTTAGCGTCATTCCTTCCAAAGAATTCCCAGGGCTGATCTCCTTCAGAATGGACTGGTTGGATCTCCTTGCAGTCCAAGGGACTCTCAAGAGTCTTCTCCAACACCACAGTTCAAAAGCATCAATTCTTTGGCGCTCAGCCTTCTTCACAGTCCATATATATAATCCTTAGTAGTAGTTTAAACTGAGTTGTTTGCTGTGTAACCATCAGTTTGAGGCTTAAAGATAAAAAAGTTTTATATGACTAAGACTGAAGGATGTAGAGGAAAACAAAAAAAAGTTTGTCCTTTACTCCTCCTTGAGAATTCCAGACCCCTATCTCCTTGGGGACCCCAGACTTCCTATCAACCTGCCTAGGAATTGACTCTCAGTGTTTTAGGAAAGAGGGAAATCTCACCACACATCCACTTATCTCTTGGCAATACTTTTCTAGGCAAATTTTTCATTTCAATCTTGTTTCTCCAACCACAGCATATGTCAGCTACATATATCAGGTAATTTGGGATACTAAGTTGATAATGAAGGTTCCATATTCACTGAAATGACATGAAATGGAGAGAGAAGGGTGCTGCTCAGGAATACCAAATACAGGTAGTTTAACTAGATCACATATTGTGCTCCTTCTCAGTCACTCAGTCGTGTCCAAATCTGTGCGCCCCCAAGGACTGTAACCCCGCCAGGCCCTCTTGTCCATGGTATTCTCCAGGCAAGAATACTGGACTGGGTAGCCATCTTCTCCTCCAGGGAATCTTCCTAACCCAAGGATCGAACCCATGTCTCCTGCACTGCCAGATGGATTCTTTACTGTTGAGCCACCAGAGAAGCCAGATAAAATAATTTATTGTGTTGAGGCTTGTGGTATCTTCCTGACTACTTTCGCCTGTTTATTTACCTCTTCTTTTCTCCTTCTTCAAGGAGAGAAAGGTAGAAATTTTCCCCATGGATTGTTTATTGAGAACATGGTGCAGAAGGAAGATTTCTATATTCCCAGAAATCTGATGATATCTGGGGAATTGAAGTATAAGGGACATGTCTTGGGGCCACAGTTGGTCTTTGAACTAAGATGACAGGGACTGGATGAGAAGAGAATGGTTACACACTCCAGTATTCTTTCCTGGTGAATTCCATGGACAAGGAGCCTGGCGGACCACAGTCCATGCGGTCACAAAGAGTTGAATACAACTTAGTGACTAAACAGCAGCAGCAGTGTGGATGGCAGGGTTCTTTGGGGTCAAAGAGTAAGTTCAGTTCAGTTCAGTTCAGTCGCTCAGTCATGTCTAACTCTTTGTGAACCCATGAATCACAGCACGCCAGGCCTCCCTGTCCATCACCAGCTCCCAGAGTTCACTCAGACTCACATTCATCGAGTCCGTGATGCCAGCCAGCCATCTCATCTTCGGTCGTCCTCTTCTCCTCCTGCCCCTAATCCCTCCCAGCATCAGAGTCTTTTACAATGAGTCAACTCTTCGCACGAGGTGGCCAAAGTACTGGAGTTTCAGCTTTAGCGTCATTCCTTCCAAAGAATTCCCAGGGTTGATCTCCTTCAGAATGGACTGGTTGGATCTCCTTGCAGTCCAAGGGACTCTCAAGAGTCTTCTCCAACACCACAGTTCAAAAGCATCAGTTCTTCGGCACTCTGCCTTCTTCATAGTCCAAGTCTTTCCTAATTTTATAGTAGAGGGGAACAGAAGCAGATGGGAGAATTTAAAGTGTTGTTTGGCCTTTACTTGTTCAGATATGATCCTGCCCTGACCTTGAGACAAATGATGCATAGCTCCAAAAGGATATCATATGTGCTCAGTCCCTCAGTCTTATCCAGCTCTTCGCTAGCCCATAGACTATAGCCTGCCAGGCTTCTCTGTCCCTGGGGAGTCTGCAGGCAAGAATACTGGAGTAGGTTGTCTTGACCTCCTCTAGGGGATCTTCCAGACTTAGAGACTGAACTCAGGTCTCCAGCATTGCAGGTGAATTCTTTACCATCTGAGCCACCAGGGAAGCCCAAGAATACTGGAGTGGGTAGCCTATTCCTTCTCCAGTTGAATCTTCCTGACCCAGGAATCAAACTGGTTTGTCTGCCTTGCAGGCAGATTTTTTACCAGCTGAGCTACCTACATATAATTCTGTAGGGTTGATCTCTGCTTAGTAACATAAGGAGGGGACCAGGATAGGAATTTATGTTTATTAAACACCTGTCACATTTACCTTATTTCAGGCATTTTTTTAAAAAGCATTTTACATAAGTTTGTCAATACTCATTATGGGTTTCTTCACCTTTCTTTCAAAACTGCCTACTCTTGGGAGCCTCGAGCTGCTATTAGCTGTGTGTGCTGCACCAGGTTTATATAGGGAGACTACCAAAGCCAGGTTTATGTCTCTACTCAACACTCAGGCCATTGTGTTTTCTTTTCTTTTCTTTTTTTAAATTTTATTTTTACTTTATTTTACTTTACAATACTGTATTAGTTTTGCCATACATTGACATGTATCCACCACGGGCGTACACGAGCTCCCAATCTCCATCAGAATTTGCCTGCATGCCAGTTCCCAGCCACAGAATTGATACACAGTTCATTTATTAATGTTTTACCATATACTGCTCCCACACATGTGCAATGTTTCTTAATGTGGCTGCATATAATGAGATTTTCACTTGGCTAGGCTCAACCCACCCACACAGTAGTTATCTGCTGTTGGTCCCTCTCTAGGAACAAATGAGGTGTTTAATGACTGATCTAGTCCACCTGTATGTAGTCAGATACAGTGGCCTCATGGGGATTTCTGGTTGTCTCAAGAAGTTTTACAGAGTTGTTCACTCTTAGTGTTAGTTTCCTATAGCTGCCATACAAACTAGTACAAACTTAACAAAATTTTATTTTCTCCCAGTTCTGGAGGCCAGAAGCCTGAAATCAATGGTGCACACTTGCTAAAAGCTCTAGGGGAAGATCCTGCCTTGCTTTTTCTGGCTTCGATAACTCCTGGCATCCCTTGGTGTATGCTGACATGACGAGTCTCTGACCTTGTCTTCACGTGGCTTTCTCACCTGGGTCTTTGTGTGTCCTCTCTTCTTCTCATAAGGACACTAGCCCACGAATCCCCAAATCCAGGATGATTTTATCTCAACACTCTTAGCTAATTACATCATCAAAGATCATATTTATAAATAAGGCCATTTTCTGAGGTTCCAGTTGGATAGGAATTGGGACTGGAAAGGGGATCTTATTCAGCCCACTGCATTCTTTTATGTGGTCAAAGCAAGGGCGTAGGAAATACAAAGGAAAGCAAATGCTTCTTTGACCCCCTAGGGACTTGGCTTGACCCCCCTAGGGACTCGGCTTCTCATTTTTTCATCGACCTATCTCAGGAGGTGGCTTTGCATCACAGCAATTCTCTCTTCCCTTGTTGTTATGCCTTGACAGCACAAGAAGAAACTACTTCCTTCCATGTAGCCCACTTTGCTTTCTTATTGCCTTTCATCACCTGTTTCCGTGAGTCTGTTTTTGAGATGTCCAGCATACTCACAGATGTTTTAAATTATCTTTTGACTTGTGCCCCTTTCAGGATGACTAATGTGTGAGTTTCTCACCCATTGAGAATTGCTGTTTACAATTATTTCTCTCTAGTACAATCTGCATTTTAATCAACTGAATTCTAGATGTGGCTAAAGTACTAGCGTTATATCCATTTTAAACACGTTCCTGGTGTTCTTTAAGTCACTTTTCACTGTGTGACAGTTATCCCATTCTGGCCAATTTCAACTAAGCTTTCCAAGTGAAAATTGGAAAATTGGTAAAATCTCCACCACTCTTGCTGTCTGAGTGTACTGTCTGTGTTTTCTGAACACTGAGCCAGACACGTGGCCTAACTTGCAGGAGTGCACTCACTGGAACTACAGATTTGAAACCCAAACTTCTCTGGAAATTCAATTTGTCATAAATAGAAGAGAGCTCAATGAATACTAAGCCAGGTTGTGTGAAAAACATCCGATGACAGTGACTTTGCCTTCTGTGAAGGCAAAAATACTTCCACAAAAAGAACATTTTCTCCAATCAAATCTCAAATTTCGTTTACCTGATTTAGAATCAATATTAAGATAGGAAATTGAAAAGGCACTTAAGTTTTAGAATGATCTGTCAGCAAAACAGGATTTGTCTGATTAGTTGCAAGCTAAGTATCTGTCTTAATATGTGTGAACTAGCACTATTCCGAGAATCTACACATGAGTTCCAAAATCAATCACCTTACCAGTGAAGGCCTATATAATTCTTAAGCTTTAGTGGTAAGGATATTATAGACAGCTAGTGTAGCAAGTGCAATATGCAAATTATCCATCAGAGTAAATAGAAGTATTCTAATTCATTGCAAAATTAAATCTTTTTTTTTTGTTTTCCTAAATTATTTTGCAATTTCTCAGCTCCTAATTCATTTAAAGATATTCACTTTATTTTCTTAGTGAAAATGATATTCTTAAAGTAATTAGGCTGTCAACTCAAAATATTTCATTTCCTTCTGATAAAAAGAAATTTTAAAAATATTTTCATTGTTTCACAGTTATTTTAAAACAACTTATCTCTTTAACTACTTTTGGCATTAAAAAAAAGAAATCATATTCATCTTCATTCATACCCTATTTCAAGTCAGAGCTCTCCTTTTGGAGTCTGCTAACAGCTCAAATGATGTTCAGCTATTATCCTTGGGGTACAATATAAGTAAACAAGCACAATTCAAATAAAACAAAATTACCTGAAGAAAACAACTGTTCTAACACAAGCCATAAGGCACTCAATTTCAAGTTTGTCCAGTCCTCAAATGCTTGTTTTTTGATGTTTTGTTCTTAACAGATCTCTGTACATGGCCATATGGTCACAATCTGGGCACCTTTGAGAAAAGTCCATCTTGCTCTTCCCATTTGCCCCATTTTCTGTGAACTTGGGCATGTGACAGGATGGGCAGACTCCTGCCTTGCTCCATTCCCATTCTTCCACGTTCACTCCTCAGCGCTCCACAATCTCTCTAACCTGTCCCTCCTCAAGGCCACTCATAAATGGACAATCTTCATTGACTCAGAGAATCAGACAAGAGTTGCAGATGCAAGTTGGGGCCTCTCCTTAGCTCAAACCTGGTGCCTTGGAGACCTTGAACTTGCCTAGGCTCTGCTTGGTAACAGAGCCCAGCCCTGAAGCAGCCATAGTCCTTCACCCTTCAAGGACTGCTCCAGCTGGGCACATGCATTGATACTAGCAAGGAAACCCTTCTTCCTTCTCTGGTTTCCTGCTAAAAGGATATAAGCTCTGAGCTCTGTAGCTTTGTTTCCTGACACATTTATAGCAAAAGAAAATGAGAAAAAAGATGTCAGAGATCAGAAAATAATCTTATGGATCACCCCCATAATTTAGATCCCTTAGAGGATTCCTTCCCTCTGTTGGGTAAAAAAAGTAATAGCCCCCCCTCCCTTTTTAGTTTAAATAGTATTTAATTGGACATGTAACTCTTACAACTTAAATAATTAATCTTAACCAATATAAAAAGGGTGAGATTCTGGGAACAAAGTTAAGCATAAGACTTAGGCACACTGTCAAGTGGGACCAACTGGAGATTTACCCTTTTGGAGGACTGGAGAGGTGGTGGTAATAATTGGAGAGGGAAAGAGTGCAAGGATGAGAGAGGGCAAGTCCAATACTCGGGATGTTGTTGTTAAGTAAAAGTAGGTCAGTTCAGTTCAGTTCAGTCCAGTCGCTCACTCGTGTTCGAGCGAATTGTGAATCGCAGCACGCCAGGCCTCCCTGTCCATCACCAACTCCCAGAGTTCACTCAAACTCACATCCATCAAGTTGGTGATGCCATCCAGCCATCTCATCCTCTGACGTCCCTTCTCCTCCTGCCCCCAATCCCTCCCAGCATCAGAGTCTTTTCCAATGAGTCAACTCTTCGCATGAGGTGGCCAAAGTACTGGAGTTTCAGCTTAAGCATCATTCCTTCCAAAGAACACCCAGGACTGATCTCCTTTAGAATGGACTGGTTGGATCTCCTTGTGGTCAAGCAGTCTCCAAATCAGAGGAACTGCAGAGGCCTGAGACAGGTAAGAGACAGGAGGCAAGCAGGTATTTTGGATTTGATCTTTGGGAACTGGACTGCCAGGTAATGACTTGGCACAGGAAGATGATTAATTAGTAATTGGTATAGTAATCTTTCAAAATGTACAAGTCAACTAATTGAAGTTGAGTTGTAGGTTCAGGAAAAATAGCAACAGATACAGTTTCCTTTAGCCATTATATTCACTCTACTCAGCAGTTTGATTGTCCCCAGAACCTGGGCTGGAACAAAACAAAGTGCAAGACCTGATATGTATAGCCTCCACCACTTTCCTCCCCACAACTCCTTCAATTGTCAATCCCTTTTGCCGGCTTCATTTTAAGTCAAACCCCATGAGTGTTTCTGCCACTTCTTAACAGATATGAGACTCTTTCTCTCCATTCAGTTCCCAGTTTCCAAATAGGTCAGGTTCCAAATATTTATGTGTGTGAGTTGGGAAAGTAATCCTTCAAAATGTACATGAGCTTTTGTAGGTTTTTGAGGGCTGAAACCTAACCACAAAGAAAGTTGATGCTATGGGGAAATGAACCCTGAGCTAAGACTCCAGACTCTCAAGCATATGTTTCCCCACCCCAGCTTCATGCCTAAAGCTGCAGCTATTGCAGAGAGAACATGGCAGGGTTCAGAATGACCCCTTCCCTACTTTGAATCCCTCACAGCTAATGAAAGGAAGCACTGACTGTTTTGGTTATTTACTCTTCTATAACAAGCCACGCTCCAAATTAGAGACCATACATAAATTAAACACAAAAACCACTCTACTATATCCCATGATTCTGGGGGTCAGGAGTTAGGGTAATTTTCTACTGAGCAATTCTTCCTCTCACCTGAAGTCTACTGGGATCACTTGTGTCTGGTAGCTTGGCTCCTTATATTCTGAAAAAACCCCAAGGGCTTCACTCACATGCCTGAAGTCTTAGCAAGAATAGCTGCAAGGCTGCACTCAGCAGGGGGCCCCCTCTGTCTCCATGGAGTTGCAGAGCTCCTAGCTATAGGGTTCCAGTAGAGTAGCCAGACTTCTCACATGGCACCTCAGGACTCCAAGAGAATAAAGTAGAAGCTGCCTATCCTTTCAAATGCCAAGCCCAAACTGGCAGAGAATCTCTTCTATCATATTCTATTTGCCAAATTGGCACAGGCCAGCCCAGATTCAAAAGGAGAAGGAGCAACTCTTCACCTTTCCATGGGAAGAATGGCAAAACTTTTCAGCCATTTTTAATCCATGTACAGTGTTCTTCTAGGACTCTTAACAGGGCTACACTGTCACATTTGAGGTCTTTCCTTGTTTTCATGTTCAAACAACTTTTAAAATCCACTGCTACAAATTTCTTCAGTTGAGTTCAATAAACCTGTATTTATGCATTACTCACTGAGAGAGAACAACATGCCAGGAGAAATGCCCTGGCGTGGAAATATGACAAGCAAGGCAGATTGATCATTTCTGCCCTTATGCAAATTAACTTCTGATAGACAATATAAGAAAGCAAAAGGCAATTATACCTCCTGATAATTTCTATGATTAGGTGTTTGAGCATAGAACATGTTCTAGAAGAGGTGATATTAAAGGGTGACCTAAATGATAAGTAAGAGCTAGCCAGACCAAGAGGGGAAGAGTATGTATTCAAAGCAGACAAAAATCTGCAAAGGGCTGAAGTTTTTATAGACAGCAGTCTCTTTCTAGAATAAAGTTGAAAAGGGGTAGAGAGTATATAAAGACATAGTGGAAAGAGAAAACTAGAGAAGTAATCAGGAGTCAGATCAAGAAAAGTCTTATAATCACTTCAAGAAATCAGGTTTTTATTCTTAATGTGGGAACCCAAGTCTGATGGAGAACTGAAGGACATAAGCAGAGAAAAGACATAATTAGGTTTGTGCTTCTGGTAGATTACCTGGCTGCAGTAAGAGGAGGGCATTGGATGATTGTAAAGCAGGAGGTGAGGAGAGTATTAAGCAAACTATGCAATGATGTTAGTAAAAGGTCATGGTGGCCTGAATAGGGAAGTGGCCGTCACTGTCAAAAAAATGTGGGCAGGGGTTTTAAAAGCAATCCAGGTCAAATCAACTGGACTTTGTGACTAGATGTAGATGGTGAGGGAGATGAAAGAGGAAAGGCTGCCACTCAACTAATGATTAAAGTTCTGGCGAAGAATGATGATGCCAATGCACCAAGGCAGAGAACACAGGAGAAGGCTCGGGTTTGGACACAAGAGTGAGTGTATTTTAAATGCATTGAATTTGAGGTAGCAATGAGACATCTGGTAGCCACCCAAGTGGCTCAGCAATGAAGAATCTGCCTGCCAATGCAGGAGGCCCAGGTTTGATCTCTGAGTCAGGAAGATCCCCTGGAAAAGGAAATGGCAACCCACTCCAGTATTCTTGCCTAGGAAATCCTGTGGACAGAGGAGCCTGGTGGTCTTCAGTCCATGGGGTCACTTAGCAACTGAAAAACATCAATGAGACATCCATATAGAGATGTACTATATATGCTGAGAAGAAATCCTTCAAAGGAGGCTAAAAGGGCATGGCTAGAGTTAAAGAAAAGAGTCATGACACAGAAGCCAACAAGAGTCAATGTTCAAGAGTAAGTGGAGTGGTCAGTAGATTCAAATGCAATCTCCATGCACCAGGCACTGAGTTAGAAAATGGAACCCCAAAATGACTAAGATGGTCTTCCTGCCCTTGGAAACACTACTGTGTTATTTCCTTATGTCTAATCCCTACCTTGGCTCCCTTGGTACTGAGATTTTTATCTTCTTCTCCATGGTTCTTCTGGAATCTGGAGTGCTGGGTCCAAATCTCAGTTTGTATAACATAATGCCTAGTCATGCTAGCTTACTACTTCTTACAAAACATTATCAATGTGGTAATTGACTCCCCATTGCTAAAAATTTTGTATATTTCTTTCCCTACTTGGTCAGAGTCTGTGGTTTCCACATCCCTGCTGTGATTTGGTTCATTTTGTCTCTGAATGCCAAGATCAACTCCCCTTCTTGCTGCCCCAACCCAGCATGAGCTGCCTGTTCTAATACATACATGGAATTACCCAAAAATGAATATTCATAAGCTGCAGATGATCTGTATTCTAAAAGATAAGAGTCCAAGAGGAGTCTCAAGACTTGTTTTCAGCCAACAGTTTTCTCTTCCCTGTAACTCTGGCAGTTCTTTTGTGTGTTCCCTTAAGAAGAGTACTTGTGAAGTATCTTACTTTTTCAGAATACATTTATCAATAGGGTATTGA
The DNA here is from genome assembly GCA_917880005.1 of Nanger dama. Lineage (NCBI taxonomy): Eukaryota > Metazoa > Chordata > Mammalia > Artiodactyla > Bovidae > Nanger > Nanger dama. Next base: position 6,546,994 of record CAKJTW010000040.1, read on the forward strand.
CCCTGAAGTATCGTTGGAAAGGCAGATTTTATTTGATACTGGAGTTTTGGCCTTTCCTACTGTTATATCCTATATGTTAGACTCCCCATAGGGTGGGTAAATCAGGGCAGACCGTGGAATCATCTGTTCCTTGATACTGCAATATCACCTGGCAGATGGAACCTTATGGCTGAGCTTTGGAGGAAAGTATTCTCTTCTGCCATTGGCAGGAATTTAGGGCAGATTCTTTCTGGCTCATAAAGTTGTCCTTTGTAAACACTATAATTTTGGCTCTCTAGTCCTTTCTTAATTTTCCATGCTAACAGGAGGTGAGCCTTGGCATAGGTAATGCACAATATACTACTTGGATAATAATTGGGAGCACATTATAATGGATGATTTTTTATAATAGATGCAATTTTTTTCATCTATGCTTTGCCTGGACTGGTATGACATGGGCACACAGCCACTGCCGGCAGTTTTATGGGGAGAGGAGAGGACATTGAGCAAAAGATGGGCTATGATTTTTTAACGCATGGTGAAAAATTCACATGTAGTTTATAAAGTGCTGATTGTGCATTTAACCCAATAATGCACAGGGAATTAAACTGCAATTCAACATACATCAAATCTTTCAGAAGAGTAGAGTCCTATCATATAGGAAGGTTATCTTCAAAGGAGTAGCCTATAAACCCAAATTTGCATATAGTCAGAATTATTTATTTGCAGAGACATGGGTGGACCTAGAGACTGTCATACAGAATGAAGTTAAGTCAGAAAAAGAAAAGCAAATATTATATATTAACACATATATGTGGAATCTAGAAAGTGGTACAGATGAACCTATTTGCAAAGCAGAAATAGAGACACAGACATAGAGAATAAACATATGGATGCTCTCTAGTGACTTAAATGGAAAGGAAATCCCAAACAGAGGGGATGTGTGCATACATATACCTCACTAATTTTGCTGTATGGCAGAAACTAATGCAACCCTGTAAAGCAACTATACTCCAATAAAAAAATTTAAAGCATTATTAAATTTTTTAAATCTTGTCAGTATTTCACGCATTTGATTTGAATGTGTGTTTAATAAATTTAGAACAGGCACTTTCTTTTCATAGAGTTACTATAGATTAGTATTCCTCTGGTAATCCAAACTATATTCCAGCACTTGAATTCTCATAGTTAGCTTGAATTTCCAGATATGGAATGAAAGTAGAATCTTTTCTTCCTTAAAGAACTAAGAATAAATCTACCATATGACCCAACAATGCCACTAGCTAAGAAAGCTAAGAAAGCCACCATTCCAAAAGACACATGTACCTCGGTTCATTGCAGCACTATTTACAATAGTCAGAATATGGAAGGAACCTAGATGTCCATTACAGATGAAAGGAGAAGGAAGTTATGGTGTATGGGAGGGTGCTAAGTAACTTCAGTCATGTCCAACTCTTTGTGACTGTAGCCCACCAGGCTTCTCTGTCCATGGGATCCTCCAGGCAAGAATCCTGGAGTGGGTTGCCATGCCCTCTTCCAGTTCAGTTCAGTCGCTCAGTCATAGCCGACTGTGACCCCATGAATTGCAGCACGCCAGGCGCCTCCCTGTCCATCACCAACTCCCAGAGTTCACTCAAACTCACGTCCATCAAGTCAGTGATGCCATCCAGCCATCTCATCCTCTGCTATCCCCTTCTCATCCTGCCCCTAATCACTCCCAGCATCAGAGTCTTTTCCAATGAGGCAGCTCTTTGCATGAGGTGGCCAAAGTACTGGAGTTTCAGCTTTAGCATCATTCCTTCCATAGAACACCCAAGACTAATCTCCTTTAGAATGGACTGGTTATATCTCCTTGCAGTCCAAGGGACTCTCAAGAGTCTTCTCCAAGACAGTTCAAAATCATCAATTCTACAGCACTCAGCTTTCTTCATAGTCCAACTCTCACATCCATACATGATTACTGGAAAACCATAGCCTTGACTAGATGGACCTTTGTTGGCAAAGCAATGTCTCTGCCTCTTTTTTTTTTTTTTTTTTTTTTACAATTTAAATTTAATTTCATTTTATTCTGTGCAAGCTAGTTCATTGTTTTCTGGAAGACAAAAGGTGTTTAAACATTTAGATAAATAGTAATTACATTTATTTATGTCTAAAAGACTCCAGGTTTGTTTGTTTTTTTAAGCTGTATTTCTTTAATTTAAATTTTTATTTTTACTTTATTTTGCTTTACAATACTGTATTAGTTTTGCCATACATTGACATGAATCCACCATGAGTGTACATAAGTTCCCAATCCTGAACTCCCTCCCACCTCCCACCCTATATCATCTCTCTGGATCATCCCCGTGCCTGCTTTTGAATATGCTCAAAATTATGACCTAGGTTGGTCATAATTTTCTTTCCAAGGAGTAAGCGTTTTTAATTTCATGGCTGCAATCACCATCTGCAGTGATTTTGGAGCCCCCAAAATAAAGTCTGACACTGTTTCCACTGTTTCCTCATCTATTTACCATGAAGTGATGGGACCAGATGCCATGATCTTCGTTTCCTGAATGTTGAACTTTAAGCCAACTTTTTCACTCTCCTCTTTCACTTTCATTAAGAGGCTTTAAAGCCCTCTTCTAAGGGATATCCCAAACCCAGGGATCAAACCTGCATCTCCTGCATTGCAGGCAGATTCTTGACTGCTGAACCATGATGGAATCCCCAAAGAAGATGTGGTACATATGTACAATGAAATATTACTCAGCCATTAAAAAAAAGAATGAATTTGAGTCAGATATAATGAGGTGGATGAATGTGGAGTCTGTTATACAGAGTGAAATAAATCAGAAAGAGAAAAACCAATATCATATGTTAATGCATATATATGGAATCTAGAAAAATAGTACTGATGAACATATTTGAAGGGAAGGACTGGAGATACAGATGTAGAAAACAAACTTGTAGACACAGTGGGGGAGAGAGAAAGTGGGACAAATGGAGAAAACAACATCAACATATACACACTATTATGTGTAAAATAGATAACTGGTGAGAAATTACTATATATTAATAACACAAGGAGCCGAACCTAGCACTCTGTGATGACCTAGCGGGAATGAGATCGGGCCAAGGAACAGAATCCCCAGAGGGAGGGAATATATGTATAATTATGGCTGATTTGTATTGTTGTGTGGCCAAAACCAATACAACATTGTAAAGCAATTTTCCTCCAATTAAAAAAATAAATTTTTTAAAAAGTAGATTTTTTTCTTAAGATTTCAATCTTAGAATAAAATTAGCCAGGCAACAAGTCTGTATAACTTGAGATACATATAACCTAACACTCAATGAGAGGGCAGAAGGACTCCAAATATGCTCCCTTTCCAGAAGACGTACACAGGAGTTTCTTCTACCTCAAGAACATAGTTCAAGGATCTCACCAAGTCCTGTCCTTCAAAATACTGGTACTACACAGTTGGAAACAATTGTCAGTTAAGTGAACCTGATTTGAACTGAAGCATGGTCTACATAGTGGCTCAGACAGTAAAGAATCTGCCTGCAGTGCAGGAGATTCAGGTTCAATCCCTGGATTGAGAAGATCTCCTGGAGAAGGGAATGGCTACTCACTCCAGTATTCTTGCCCAAAAACCCCATGGGCAGAGGAGCATGGTGAGCTACAGTCCATGGAGTTACAAAGAGTTGGACACCACTGAGTAAGAGCACGACGGTCTACATAATATGCATAATTTTGTAAATAATGTGCATGCTTGCTCAATCATGTCTAACTCTTTTTGACCCCACGGATTGCAGCCCACCAGGTTTCTCTGCCAATGGGATTTTCCAGGCAAGAATATTAGAGCAAGTTGCCATTTCCTACACCAAGAGATATTCCCAACCCAGGGATCAAACCCACATCTTTTTCATCTGCTACATTGGCAGGTGGATTTTTACCACCTAGGAAGCCATTTGTAACATAATGGAAAGGCCTATATAGTTTCACTAAACATATCACATTCCAGAAAATAGACCAGTCATGTCTGACTCTTTGCAATCCCATGGACTATAGTCCATGGGGCCTCTCCATCCATGGGCTTTTCCAGGCAAGAATACTGGAGTGGATTTCCATCCAAGGAGCCAATCTAGATCTCCTTCACAGCTTGAGTGAATTTGGGTTTATCAACTTATAAAGTGAAAGGAGTTTGCTTCAAATTGATGCTAACAAGAGCCACAGAAAATATCTCTGATATAACTCTTTTGTGGTAGGTCATTGAAAAGAAAGTGGAAGTGAGAAACAAATTTAAGGGACTAGATCTGATAGAGTGCCTGATGAACTATGGACGGAGGTTCATGACATTGTACGGGAAACAGGGATCGAGACCATTCCCATGGAAAAGAAATGCAAAAAAGCAAAATGGTTGTCTGAGGAGGCCTTACAAATAGCTGTGAAAAGAAGAGAAGTGAAAAGCAAAGGAGGAAAGGAAAGATATAAGCATCTGAATGCAGAGTTCCAAAGAATAGCAAGGAAAGATAAGAAAGTCTTCCTCAGTGATCAATGCAAAGAAACACAGGAAAACAACAGAATGGGAAAGACTAGAGATCTCTTCAAGAAAATTAGAGACACCAAGGGAATATTTCATGCAAAGTGGGCACGATAAAGGACAGAAATGGTATGGACCTAAAAGAAGCAGAAGATATTAAGAAGAGGTGGCAAGAATACACAGAAGAACTGTACAAAAAGAACTTCATGACCCAGGTAATCACGATGGTGTGATCACTAATCTAGAGCCAGACATCCTGGAATGTGAAGTCAAGTGGGCCTTAGAAAGCATCACTATGAACAAAGCTAGAGGAGGTGATGAAATTCCAGTTGAGCTATTTCAAATCCTGGAAGATGATTTTGTGAAAGTGCTGCACTCAATATGCCAGCAAATTTGGAAAACTCAACAGTGGCCACAGCACTGAAAAGGTCAGTTTTCATTCCAATTCCAAAGAAAGGCAATGCCAAAGAATGCTCAAACGACTGCATAATTGCACTCATCTCACATACTAGTAAAGTAATGCTCAAAATTCTCCGAGCCAGGCTTCAGCAATACTTGAACTATGAACTTCCTGATGTTCAAGCTGGTTTTAGAAAAGGCAGAGGAACCAGAGATCAAATTGCCAGCATCTGCTGGATCATGGAAAAAGCAAGAGAGTTCCAGAAAAACATTTATTTCTGCTTCATTGACTATGCCAAAGCCTTTGACTGTGTGGATCACAATAAACTGTGGAAAATTCTGAGAGAGATGGGAATACCAGACACCTGACCTGCCTCTGGAGAAACCAATATGCGGGTCAGGAAGCAACAGTTAGAACTGGACATGGAACAACAGACTGGTTCCAAATAGAAAAAGAAGTACATCAAGGCTGCATATTGTCACCCTGCTTATTTAACTTCTATGCAGAGGACATCATGAGAAACGCTGGACTGGAAGAAACACAAGCTGGAATCAAGATTGCCGGGAGAAATATCAATAACCTCAGATAAACAGATGACACCACCCTTATGGCAGAAAGTAAAGAGGAGCTAAAGAGCCTCTTGATGAAAGTGAAAGAGGAGAGTGAAAAAGTTGGCTTAAAGCTCAACATTCAGAAAATGAAGATCATGGCATCTGTTCCCATCTCTTCATGGGAGATAGATGGGGAAACAGGGGAAACAGTGTCAGACTTCATTTTGGGGGCTCCAAAATCACTGCAGATGGTGACTGCAGCCATGAAATTAAAAGATGCTTACTCCTTGAAGGAAAGTTATGACCAACCTAGATAGCATATTCAAAAGCAGAGACATTACTTTGCCAACAAATGTCATGTCCGTCTAGTCAAGGCTATGGTTTTTCCTGTGGTCATGTATGGATGTAAGAGTTGAACTGTGAAGAAAGCTGAGCACCAAAGAATTGATGCTTTTGAACTGTGGTGCTGAAGAAGACTCTTGCAAGTCCCTTGGACTGCAAGAAGATCCAACCAGTCCATCCTAAAGGAGACCTGTCCTGGATGTTCATTGGAAGGACTGATAATGAGGCTTAAACTCCAATACTTTGGCCACCTCATGTGAAGAGTTGACTCATTGGAGAAGACCCTGATGCTGGGAGGGATGCACGTGAGTCTGGGTGAACTCCAGGAGTTGGTGATGGACAGGGAGGCCTGGCCTTGCTGCGATTCATGGGGTGGCAAAGAGTCAAACACAACTGAGCGACTGAACTGAACTGAACTGAACTGAACTGAACTGAACTGAATTGAAAATAAAAACATGATTCAGTTCCGAGAAGCTCCTTCTTGATTCATAGATTCCTGACTCCAGCAGTATAGTAAGATTACTTCTCCTTAACTCATAATCCTTAAATTTCAGGGCAAAACATTCAATTTTAAGATCTTTCATTTTCCTATTGAACCTCAGTAGTATTTTAGATCTTTAAACAGATAATGCCAATCAGATAATGAACTACAATAATTTAATCTATACTTCTGTTTTGCTGTTGATGCTAGAGGCAGAATGGCATAGTGGGCAAGTGTGGGCTTTAAGACAGACAAGTGTGGATGTGAAACATCATGGTTTCATTTAGGATCTATGTGACCTTGGGCAGTTCTCTTTGCCTCTCTAAGCTCCAGTATCTCTATCTGTAAATGGGAGTTAATATTTCTTTCAAAGATTGTTGTGAAGAAAACATAATGTATTTTAAGTTGCTGATATCAATTAAAGCAGTAGTTCTCAAATTAAATTTTGCATGAGAATCATTTTAGGATCTTGAGAAAATTAGCAATCCATTCAATGTCTCTGATTCAACAGGTCTGGTGAGGAGTCTGAGAACCCACATCTATTAACAAACACCTCAACTGATTGTTTCAAATTTCCAAAGAGCATTCCTTGAAAAGCACTGTAGTAAACTGTTTTTTGTTTTGTTTTGTTTTAATTAAAGTTCCTTGTAGCCCAGATGGTAAAGAATCTGCTACAACACAGGAGACCCTGGTTCAATCCCTGCGTCAGGAAGAACACCTGGAGAAGGGAATGGCAACCCACTCCAGTATTCTTGTGTGGAGAATCCCATGGACAGAAAAGCCTGGCAGGCTACAATCTGTGGGTTACAAAGAGCTGGACATGACTAGCAACTAACACTACTACTACACAGTTAATTTAAAATGTTGAGTTAGATTCAGGTATACAGAATGTAGTTGCAAAAGTTCTTAACAAAAATTAGCAGACTTAACTAAACACAAATAAGATCATATACCATGATCAGGCTGGACTCATCCCATGGTAACAGGGATAGTCCAGTGTGATATACCACATCAACAAAAGAAAAGACAAAAACCACAAGATCATCTCAATAGATGCAAAGAAAACAGCTGATAAAATTCAAAATCCATTCATGGTAACAACTCTCACCAAAGTGTGTACAGAGGGAACATATCTCAACATAATAAAAATTATTTATGACAAACCCACAGCCAACATAATCCCCAATGGTGAAAAGCTATTAATAAAAGACTTCCCACTAAAATCTGGAACAAGACAAGGATGTGCACTCTACTACTTCTATTCAGAACAGTATTGGAAATCCTAGCCACAGAAACCAGATAAGACAAAGAATCAAAAGATATCCAAATTGGAAAGGAAGGGGTAAGAGCGTTATTATATGTAAATGACATTAAGCTCTTTTAATAGATGCTATGCTAGTTCCTTTCCTCCCCTCCCAATAAACTATTCCTAGAAATATATAAGATTTGGATTTTGGAATCAGACATTGTCCCCAACCAGCAGTTATTTCAGAAATCTGCTAATGGTCTCAAAGCCCCAACTCTACTCTGCTGTCATTAAAAAGCTCACACTGCTAATAGTCTGAGAAAACAGAAACCATCAGATGGGAACTGTATCCAACCTACAAACTGACCCCTTTTTCATTCATCCAGTCAATGAATATTTATTGAAAGCCTGATATATACCAGGCACAATTCTAAGGCAGCTGTCAGCAAACTGTGGCTACTGAGTCAAATCTCATCTGCTGCCTATATTTGTAAATAAAGTTTTATTGGGACAGGGTCATGTTCATTTGTTTACACATTAGCTAGAGCTGCTTTTGTGCTTTAATAGCAGAGTTGAATGGAAATAGTGACAGATTTTATTTTGGGGGCTCCAAAATCACTGCAGATGGTGACTGAAGCCATGAAATTAAAAACACTTGCTCCTTGGAAGAAAAATTATGACCAACCTAGACAGCGTATTGAAAAGCAGAGACATTACTTTGCTGACAAAGGCCCATCTACTCAAATCTATGGTTTTTCCACTAGTCATGTATGGATGTGAGAGTCAGACTGTAAAGAAAGCTGAGCACTGAAGAATTGATGCTTCTGAATCATGGTGTTGGAGAAAACTCTTGAGAGTCCCTTGGACTTCAAGGAGATCCGACCAGTCCATCTTAAAGGAAGTCAGTCCTGGATATTCATTGGAAGGACTGATGCTGCAGCTAAAACGCCAATACTTTGGCCACCTGATGCGAAGAACTGACTCACTGGAAAAGACTCTGATGCTGGGAAAGAGTGAAGGTAGGAGGAGAAGAGGATGACAAAGGATGAGATGGTTGGATGGCATCAAAGATGAGATGGACATGAGTTTGAGCAAGCTCCGGGAGTTGGTGATGGACAGGGAAGCCTGGCTGCTGCAGTCCATGGGGTCACAGAGTCAAGCACGACTGGAGTGACTAAACTGAAATGAGCAGAGTTGAAGAGTTTTAACAAAGACTTTATTACTCTCAAGGCTTAAATTATTTACTCTCTGGCTTTTTGTAGAAAAAGTTTGCTGACTGTTCTAGAGATGAGTTTTTAGATATGACTTATCTTGTTAGTCCATTATTTCTTACTTGATGTTCCTAAACGTCTGGCATTTCCCCTTTATGTCAAGAAGTCTTAATAGTACAACCTCTGAAATTTCTTATTCTACTTCATAGTCAGTAAGAAAGTTCATTAAAAAACAGTGTTTGGGGGAATTTTCAGAGTTCACTATTTATTTCACCAGATCATGACTTAAGTAAATATGTAATTGTATCAGCTTGAATTCTTTACATCATAGACTAACTTTAGCTCATGTAAAGAGACCACGGAATCTGTTAGAGGTATACTTAGTAGCTAAAATTCTGAATAAGCCAGAATTCCAGAGATTTAAGTCAGAAACAGGGCAAACTCTTCCTTAAGTTATAGGAATTTCTTAACTATGAGGTCCAGGTATCAAGGTAATGAATGGCTGGATTGGTGTATCCTTCCATGTATCATTCCCCTCAAAATGTAATTCCTAGAGGAAAGTGTCAGATCAACTTATATTGGATTCATTTCCACCTCCTAGAGGTAGACAGCTCACCTTTCATTCCTCCCAATCAGGAGTGCCTGTGATGGCAAAGAGGAAGTTTTATTGAAGAGAATGCAGAGTTCTATTAAGAAAAGGTTATAATTTAATTAGACAAGTAAATATCAAATGCCCAACATGTGTTCTTTGAGAAAGGAGAAGTGGGAGCTCAAATTCTGCTTTCAAAATCTACTTTAGGCTTAGATTGAAAAGGTTATAAGAGATCTGACATGAGGCATTTTTCAAGAAATTTACATTTTACATCAAAATCATGCCAGATTTCATTTAAATATTGGCTGTTTCATTTTTACTTTTCCAGAATTTCTTCTCATCCTACTTCTCGTAATCTCCCATTGACAGTGACTCAGACCGAGTGACAGTAACAAACCCACTTGCAACTGAGGAGACAAAAGCGACGCGGATTCAATCCCTGGATCAGGAAGATCCCTGGCAGGGGAAACGGCAACCCGTCCCAGTATTCTTGCCCAGAAAATTCCATGGACAATGGAGCCTGGCAGGCTATATCCATGGGGTCGCAAAAAGTTGGACACGCCTGAAGCAACTGAGCACACACATGCCCTGTACCATGAGCTGCTCTGTGTTCATAACATTATCCCATCTCTTCATCCCAACTGAATCCTAGAAGGCATGAGTAGTTGCTAAGTATTGATAATGTGTATTCATTGCCTACATTTTCCTCTAATTCTTCTTTTGCCCAAGATAAAAGATCACAAGCTTGGGTTATTAATGGAGCCAACAGCCAAGTTTGTTTTAATTTATTAAGCAAACACTTAATTCCTTAATATGTGCCAGATACTGTCTTAAGACCTTTTCAAATATTAATTTAAATGTTAACAACATTGAGAAGTAAGTACTATAATTAACATATTTTGTAGGTGATGAAACTGAATATAAAAAATGTTAAGTAACTTAACATCTTCCCTGAGGTTAAACAACAGAATCAGTTGCTGGGTAAGCAACAGAACCAGGGTTTCAATCCAGGCAGTATGGCTCCAAAATATTTCTCCCCAAAACATGCCGCCACTCAAACTTTGCAAAACTAATCCACAAAGATATTGGAGATGATACATTGAATTCATTAGCAACTAAAGATTATGAACAGTTTAATTCTCTTGGGTCCAGCTTTGTGGCATTTTCAATAACAAAGTTGCAGCAAATAAGCAATAACCCTCACCTAATGACCAGTGTCTACCTGATGCCTTATTCAGTTAAATGGTTCTGACACCTATTGTTTTGTGTCTCAATTGTTTCATTTATTTGTTTATTTCTACAACATGCATGTACAGAGAGTATTGTATCCAGGCAGCTCTCAAGGTGTTGGGGATAAAGAGAGGTATATGTCTGTGATATGGAAGGAGGGGGTACCTACTCTGTATCTGACAGGGTCAAAAGGAAGCTATTGTAGGAGAGACCTATAGACTCCATGGAAACTGACCATGTAGGGAGGAGGTGTAACTAGTGGAGAGCAGGCTCCTAGAGAGAGAAGATTGTGCCTAGACCGTGAGGCAAGAAACCACACATTGAGTACAACCCTCATAAAGGAAGTGTCTCAGACTGGAATCCAGATTGAACTGGCCAATTTGCCACAAGTGGCTCTTTATATTAAATTTATTTCAATTCTTTACAATTAAAATTTAGTTAGTTGCACCAACCGTATCTCAAGTATTCAACAGTTACCATATTGGACCAAGTAGATAGAGAAAAACAGGAAGTTCTACTAGCTGGCCAAAAAGTTTGTATAGATTTTCCCTTAAAATGTTACAGAAAAGCACAAAGGAACTTTTCAGCCAGTCCAATATTTGGACAACAACTGGTCCTAACTGATAGCATGGGGTACTATTTGGAAGTGTAGATTTTGAAGTCAAACCCTAAAATTAATAAAACAAAACCCCTGGGGGTGGGGCCTGAGAATCTCCGTCTCTACTGTATCCCCAGGTAATTCTGCATTAAGAACCAGAGGTGTAAACTGTGAGAAAAGGTCCAGCAACTGATGCAACTAGTTGCAGAGGGAAGGGTTGTTTGCAAAAAGCCTTTGAATACTAGCATAAGGAATCAGTGTTTAAATCTGAACACTGGGAGATCCTTTAAAAAGAGAGGAGGAAGAAATTTAATTAGTAATTACCCTCCCAACTTTTCTCCGTTCCGCTGCCAGAATGGCCTTTACAAAACTCAGATCTCCTCTGGTCAACAACCTTCCCCTGGCTAACCTTTCAAATGCTTTCAGCTAAAAACCAAACTCTGACATAACAGACGTGACTCTCTTTAGGATCTTTCTTTCAGAGCCCTGCCCCTTCTCTCCTTCCAGCCACACCATCATCCTTCCCATACCTGGCCTTTTTAATCATTGTTGTCACTGTTCATTAAGGACTTCAATGCAATGGACATGAACTTGGGCAAACTTCGGGAAATGGTAAGGGACGGGGAAGCCTGGCATGCTGCAGCTCATGGGATTGCAGAGTCAGACACGATTAGGCCACGGAACAATGAAAAACAATCAAGGGCTTCAAGCTCACCGAAATCAGTGGCCATATATGCTTAGTTGATCAATGTCTGACCACCACCCAGTAGAATGCCTCATGCATACTTGGTGTTTCACAAATATCTATGGAGTGAATGGATGAATATTTTAGAAAGATCATTGGCAGAAAACTAGAAAATAAACTGGGGTAGGTTTGAGGGTGGCATGAAACATACAGCTAAGGTGGGAGGGTGTTGTAATAGCCTAGGTGAGTGACGGCTGTGATTTGAAGAGGGTGGTGGTGAAGAGTAAAGAGAAATGGAGAAAGATCTAAGAAATACTGAAAAGAATCAACAACAGGCTTCCCTTGTGACTCAGTGGTAAAGAACCACCTGCCAATACAGAAGACATTGGTTCTATCCCTGATCTGGGAGAATCCCACAGGCCTCGGAGCAACTAAGCCCTAGCACCACAACAGTTGAGCCCACGCTCTAGAGCTCAGGCATACCTACTGAAGCCCAAGTACCCTAGAGCCTGTGCTCAGCAAAAGAGCAATAAGAAGCTCACGCACCACAGCTAGAATGTAGCCCCTGCTCTCCAAAACTAGAGAAAAGCCCTCACAGCACCACAGAACCAGCACAGCCAAAAATAAATTTAAAACAATTTTTTTAAATCAGCAAGAACTACAGAATCTGTACCATCTGTAATGATCTATCTCTTGAATCCTGTACTCCCCTCACTCCATCTTTTCTAGATGCCTCTAGTCCCTTTCTCTGTGATCACCTATCCTTTGATTATTCCTATTCCAAACAGTCTGTTTTGGACTCTGCTTTTTTTTTTATTTTAATGGATGCATTTCTTCAAATGCTCAGGGCCATTAACAATACACAATGAAATTTCCTTACTGGCACTCTCTAATTTATAAGCTGCAATATGATTTTTCTGCCAAGAAGAAGAAGGAGACTCAACCGCCAGCTCATTTGTCCAAAGGCAGTGCACCTGACAAACCCTGGCCTTGCTTTAACTGGAAATGTCAGATCTCTAAAGACAGAGAATTCCCTCAAATGTTGTTCCAAATATCTATCTCCTTCTTCAGTTCAGTTCAGTTTAGTCGCTCAGTCGTGTCCAATTCTTTGCAACCCCATGAATCACAGCACGCCAGGCCTCCCTGTCCATCACCAACTCCCGGTGTTCACTCAGACTCACGTGCATCAAGTCAGTGATGCCATCCAGCCATCTCATCCTCTGTCGTCCCCTTCTCCTCCTCCTGCCCCGATCTCTCCCTGCATCAGAGTCTTTTACAATGAGTCAACTCTTTGCATGAGGTGGCCAAAGTACTGGAGTTTCCACTTTAGCATCATTCCTTCCAAAGAAATCCCAAGGTTGATCTCCTTCAGAATGGACTGGTTGGATCTCCTTGCAGTCCAAGGGACTCTCAAGAGTCTTCTCCAACACCACAGTTCAAAAGCATCAATTCTTCGGCACTCAGCCTTCTTCACAGTCCAACTCTCACATCCATACATGACCACTGGGAAAACAATAGCCTTGACTAGACGGACCTTAGTCAGCAAAGTAATGTCTCTGCTTTTCAATATACTATCTAGGTTGGTCATAACTTTTCTTCCAAGGAGTAAGCATCTTTTAATTTCATGGCTGCAGTCACCATCTGCAGTGATTTTGGAGCACAAAAAAATAAAGTCTGACACTGTTTCCCCATCTATTTCCCATGAAGAGATGAGACCGGATGTCATGATCTTCATTTTCTGAATGTTGAGCTTTAAGCCAACTTTTTCACTCTCCTGTTTTACTTTCATCAAGAAGCTTTTAGTTCCTCTTCACTTTCTGCCATAAAGGGTGTCATCTGCATATCTGAGGTTATTGATATTTCTCCTGGCAATCTTGATTCCAGCTTGTGTTTCTTCCAGTCCAGTGTTTCTCATGATGTACTCTGCATATAAGTTAAATAAGCACGGTGACAATATACAGCCTTGATGTACTCCTTTTCCTATTTGGAACCAGTCTGTTGTTCCATGTCCAGTTCTAACTGTTGCTTCCTGACCTGCATACAGATCTCTCAAGAGGCAGGTCAAGTGGTCTGGTATTTCCATCTCCTGAAGAACTTCCCACAGTTTATTGTGATCCCCACAGTCAAAGGCTTTGGCATAGACAATAAAGCAGAAATAGAGGTTTTTCTGGAACTCTCTTGCTTTTTCCATGATCCAGCGGATGTTGGCAATTTGATCTCTGGTTCCTCTGCCTTTTCTAAAACCAGCTTGAACGTCAGGAAGTTCACGGTTCACATATTGCTGAAGCCTGGCTTGGAGAATTTTGAGCATTACTTTACCAACATGTGAGATGAGTGCAATTGTGCGGTAGTTTGACCATTCTTTGGCATTGCCTTTCTTTGGAATTGGAATGAAAACTGACCTTTTCCAGTGCTGTGGCCACTGCTGAGTTTTCCAAATTTGCTGGCATATTGAGTGCAGCACTTTCACAGCATCATCTTTCAGGATTTGAAACAGCTCAACTGGAATTCCATCACCTGCACTAGCTTTGTTCGTAGTGATGCTTTCTAAGGCCCATTTGACTTCACATTCCAAGATGTCTGGCTCTAGATTAGTGATCACAACATCAGGATTATCTGGGTCATGAAGATATTTTTGGATAGTTCTTCCATGTATTCTTGCCACCTCTTCTTAATATCTTCTGCTTCTGTTAGGTCCATACCATTTCTGTCCTTTACTGAGCCCATCTTTGCATGAAATGTTCTCTTGGTATCTCTAATTTTCTTGAAAATATCTCTAGTCTTTCCCATTCTGTTTTTTTTTTCCCCTCTATTTCTTTGCATTGTTCACTGAAGAAGGCTTTCTTATCTCTTCTTGCTATTCTCTGGAACTCTGCATTCAGATGCTTATATCTTTCCTTTTCTCCTTTGTTTTTTGCCTCTCTTCTTTTCACAGCTATTTGTAAGGCCTCCCCAGACAGCCATTTTGCTTTTTTGCATTTCTTTTCCATGGGGATGGTCTTGATCCTTGTTTCCTGTAAAATGTCACAAACCTCATTCCATAGTTTATCAGGCATTCTATCTATCAGATCTAGGCCCTTAAATTTATTTCTCACTTCCACTATATAATCATAAGGGATTTGATTTAGGTCAGACCTGAATGGTCTAGCGATTTTCCCCACTTTCTTCAGTTTCAGTCTGAATTTGGTAATAAGGAGTTCATGATCTAAGTCACAGTCAGCTCCTGGTCTTGTTTTTGTTGACTGTATAGAGCTTCTCCATCTTTGGCTGCAAAGAATATAATCAATCTGATTTTGGTGTTGACCATCTGGTCATGTCCATGTCTAGAGTCTTCTCTTGTGTTGTTGGAAGAGGGTGTTTGCTATGACCAGTGCATTTTTTTTTTTTTTTGGAAAAACTCTATTAGTCTTTGCCCTGCTTCATTCCACATTCCAAAGCCAAATTTGCCTGTTACTCCAGGTGTTTCTTAGTTTCCTACTTTTGCATTCCAGTCCCCTACAATGAAAAGGATATCTTTTTGGGTGTTAGTTGTAAAAGGTCTTGTAAGTCTTCATAGAACCGTTCAGCTTTAGCTTCTTCAACATACTGTTTTGAGCATAGACTTGGATAACTGTGATATTGAATGGTTTGCCTTGGAAAGGAACAGAATTCATTCTGTCATTTTTGAGATTGCATCCAAGTACTGCATTTCGGACTCTTTTGTTGACCATGATGGCTACTCCATTTCTTCTGTGGGACTCCTGCCTGCACTAGTAGATATAATGGTTATCTGAGTTAAATTTACCCATTCCAGTCCATTTTAGTTCACTGATTCCTAGAATGTCGATGTTCACTCTTGCCATCTCTTGTTTGACCACTTCTAATTTGCATTGATTCATGGACCTGACATTCCAAGTTCCTATGCAGTATTGTTCTTTACAGCATCAGACCTTGCTTCTATCACCAGTCACATCCACAGCTGGGTATTGTTTTTGCTTTGGCTCCATCCCTTCATTCTTTCTGGAGTTATTTCTCCACTGATCTCCAACAGTATATTGGGCACCTACTGACCTGGGGAGTTCCTCTTTCAGTATCCTATCATTTTGCCTTTTCATACTGTTCATAGGGTTCTCAAGGCGAGAATACTGAAGTGGTTTGTCGTCCCCTTCTCCAGTGGACCACATTAACAATAGAGGGTAATTTAACAAATTGTGAGATTGTGTGTATGATGACCATAGAATTATAGAGAGGAGTGATTGATGTGGTTTGTTGATTATGCAGATCTTGAGTGATAAAGTAGGGCAAAATAAAGAGAAAATATAGGATCTGGAATTTAAAGTCATTTATCAAGTCATGATGTCGCTCAGTCATGTCTGACTCTTTGTGACCCTCGGACTGTAGCCCACCAGGCTCCTGGTGGCGTGCTGCAATTCATGGGGTCGCGAAGAGTCGCATACGACTGAGTGACTGAACCGAACTGAACTATCCTTGGACTACTCCTTATGTGTCTGCACATAAACTTCCCATCTAATCGGTTGCTAGAGGTACCTACCTCTGCTATCTCCCCTGCCCTCACTCCAATTGTTTAAGAAAGTAAGCCAGTTCATAAGTCAGTCCTAGAAATTAACAAATTGAATTGCTTTGTTTTCTTCAGAAAATATGTTAGTCACTCAGTCGTGTCTGACTCTTTGTGACCCCATGGTACAAGCTCCTCTGACAATAGAGTTCTCCAGGTAAGAATACTAGAGTGGGTTGCCATTTCCTTCTCCAGAAGATCTTCCTGACCCAGGAATTGATCTTGGATCTCCACATTGCAGGTAGACTCTTTACCGGCTGAGCCAACAGGGAAGACTTCTTCAGTAAGAACACTTTTCTTCTGAACACTTTCCAATTACCTAACCTCCCTTAATTGATAGGATAGTCATTCTCTGAAATAGCTACCCAAGAGCCCACTTGGATTTACTCTGAACTTGCATATCCAGCCTCTTCACCATCTGCAAAAACCTACACATTTTGATCATTATGATGTCCACAATCATACTTCATTCACTCCTGCTTATTCACCTGGTTTGTACTCTTTCTGCTGTAAATATTTTTAGGTAGACCATTTTAAAGTCTTTGTTGAATTTGCTACGATATTGCTTCTGTTTATATTCTGAATTTTTGGCCATGAGCTTGGGATCTCAGCTCCTCAACCAGGGATGGAAACCACAGGGATGGAAACCCTGCATTGGAAGGTGAATGCTTATCCAGTGTACTTCCAGAGAAGTCCCTGTGCTCTTTCCTTAAGATGGAGCATATTGAGGTCCCCATTCAAGATGGAAATACAGTAGGATTCTGGGTTCACATCTTCCCATGGACACACAGACTCTGCTGCTAAATATGCAACAACTTCCACTGAAAAATATGTAGAAAAACTGTCTGAGTCTACATACCATTCAAATGACACAAGGTCCACATGGAGGTGAGTAGGAGAAGCTGGTTTACAGTTTACCAGAAGCTGATACAGAGATACAGTATCACCATAAACCCCAACCCTGCACTGCAACCTACAATCAGGAGGGAACTCAAAGCCCAGAGCTTATCCCTGAGGAGCAAAGGGTTTGAACTCCACATCACACATTTCAGCTTTTAATATCTGTGCCTGAGAGGTAAGCTATCAAACATCTAGCTCTGAGAACCAGGGATGCTCATATTCATGAGGCAATGTTCTCTCAAGGGTGATACTGGTTCTTAGAGGGTACTTTGTTGTTTTTGCTCAGCCACTGGGTCATGTCTAACTCTTTGTGACCCCATGGACTGCAGCATGACAGGCTTCTCTGTCCTTCAATATCTCCAGGAGTTTGTGTAAACTTATATCCGTGAGTCAGTGATACCATCCAACCATCTCATCCTCTGTTGCCCTGTTCTCCTCTTGCCCTCAATCTTTCCCAGCATCAGTCTTTTCCAGTGAGTCAGCTCTTCACATCAAGTGGCCAAAATATTGGAGCATCAGCTTTGGCATCAGTCCTTCCAACAGATATTCAAGGTTGATTTCATTTAGGACTGACTGGTTTGATCTTGCTGTCCAAGGGACTCTCAAGATTCTTCTCCAACATTACAGTTCGAAAGCGTCAATTCTTTGAAGCTCATCCTTCTTTTTTAAAATTTATTTATTTTTTTAATTACAATACTGTATTTGTTTTGCCATACATTGACATGAATCAGCCACAGGTGAACACAATCTCCCAATGCCGAAGCCCCCCACCCACCTCCCACCCCACATCCTCTACCTAAATCATCCTGTGCTCCAGCCCCATGCATCCTGCATCCTGCATTGAACACAGATTGGTGCTTTGTTTCTTACAAGAAAGTATACATGTTTCAATGCCATTCTCCCAAACCATCCCACCCTTTCCCTCTCCCTCAGAGTCCAAAAGTCCGTTCTATACCTCTGTGTCTCTTTTGTTGTCTCACATATAGGGTCATCATTACTATCTTCTAAAGTCCATATATATGTGTCAGTATACTGTATTGGTGTTTTTCTTTCTGGCTTACTTCACTCTGTATAATCGGCTCCAGTTTCATCCATCTCATTAGAACTGAGTCAAATTTATTCTTTTTTAAGGGCTGAGTAGTACTCCATTGTGTATATGTACCACAGCTTTCTTATCCATTCATCTGCTGATGGACATCTAGATTGCTTCCATGTCCTGGCTATTATAAACAGCACTGCAATGAACTTTGGGGTACATGTGTCTCTTTCAGTTCTGGTTTCCTCGGTGTGGATGCCCAGCAGTGGGATTGCTGGGTCATAAAGCAGTTCTATTTGCAATTTTTTAAGGAATCTCCACACTGTTTTCCATAATGGCTGTACTAGTTTGCATTCCCACCAGCAGTGTAAGAGGGTTCCCTTTTCTCCACATCCTCTCCAGCATTTATTGCTTGTAGACTTTTGGATCACAGCCATTCTGACTGGAGTGAAATGGTACCTCATTGTGGTCTTGATTTGCATTTCTCTGATAATGAGTGATGTTGAACATCTTTTCATGTGTTTGCTAGCCATCCGTATGTCTTCTTTGGTGAAATGCCTATTTAGTTCTTTGGCCCATTTTTTTTATTGGATCGTTTATTTTTCTGAGTTGGAAGCTCATCCTTCTTTATGGAGGCTATGGTGGTCATGGGGAGGAGAAATCTTAGTCATTACAATGCTTTATGTCTCTCAAAAGGGCCACAGTATATAAACAAATGTACGCTGTCAACTAGTCTTTCAAATATGAAAACTGGCCCTGCAAACTTGCATTTTCTGGTAATTAAGCTAAGACTTCTCCCAAATCCAAATCTACCTTTCTGCCATCCACTTTAAGATGCCGCCACTGGGCTCTGAACCTCATCTCACCTTTGTTAGATGGCTCCCAGATTCGTTCTGGCAAAGGGGCTCCACTACCAAAAGGACTACTGGTAACAAGCAGAGGGAGGAAGGCAGAGGGAGACATGCCCCTTCCTGAGTACTGGCCATCCTGTCACTCTCCACTCAGCAACAGCCCTTCACCTAGGCAGTGGTAAGTGAGATTCTAGTTTCCTGTATATTTTTCGCATTCACAAAACTGGCCTCATTGTGCCCTGCAGAGATACCAGAAGACTGCCCAGCACCATCTCCACAGCAGTGTGGGTCCCAGCTCTGTGACACTTCTTTGCCAAAGACAGGTTCCAACCACTTCCTTGTGTCCCTCCTGTGTTGTTGCATTCAGTTGCTGTCATGTCTGACTCTTTGTGACCCTATGAACTGAAGCACAGCAGGCTCCTCTGTCCTCCACTATCTCCCAGAGTTTGCTCAAATTCATGTCCATTGAATCTGTGATGCCATCCAACCATTTCATCCTCCATTGCCCCCTTCTCCTCTTGCCCTCAATCTTTCCCAACATGAGGGTCTTTTCCAATGAGTCAGCTATTTGCATCAGGTGGCCAAAGTATTGAAGCCTCAGCATCACTGCTTCCAATGAATATTTAGGAACAATTTCCTTCAGGATTGACTGGTTTGATCCTGCAGTCCAAGGGACTCTCAAGAGTCTTCTCCAGCACCACAGTTCGAAAGCATGAATTCTTTGGCTCTCTGCTTTCTTTATGGTCCAATGCTCACATCCATATATGACTACTGGAAAAACTTTCCTTGACTAGATCTATGTCACCTCAGTGCTTTTTCTTGACTTTTAAGTTCTCCAATCTTTTATATTAAATCCTCTCTATTAAAATAGTTGGAGTGATTTCTGTTTTCCTGACTAGACTCTGTTTTCCAAATCTTAACATGTTGCCTTTGGCCTATCACTTCTCTGATTATTTATTTTTTCTTTATTAAAACTGGAGTAGGGACTTCCATGCTGGTCCAGTGATTAAGAATCTTCCTTGCAATGCAGGGGACATGAGTTCAATCCCTGGTCAAGAAGCTAGCATCTCTCATGCCATAGAGCAACTAAGCCCAGGCACCACAAGTGCTGAGCCCGAGACCTCTGGAGCCTCCTCACACTGAAACAAAAAGACTGTGCAGGCAAAAATAAAAATAAAATAAAAATAAATTTAAAATAAAAAGACACTTTTAAAAATTGGGAAAACACGAGAAATCTGCCTTCAGGGTTCTTCAGAGAGAAAGCTTCTGAGAGGGAAACATACAGCAAAGGAATAGGATCATACTTTGAGATCAAGACCACAGAATTATGTGCAAGAGCCCCTCCCTCCCCACCCCCATCAGTACCTGTGAATGTGACCTCACTTGGAAATAGAGTCTTCGCAGACTGAATCCAGTTAATATTGATGGCATGCTGCTGCTGCTGCTGCGTCGCTTCAGTCGTGTCCGACTCTGTGTGACCCCATAGATTGCAGCCCATGAGGCTCCCCCATCCCTGAGATTCTCCGGGCAAGAACACTGGAGTGGGTTGCCATTTCCTTCTCCAATGCATGAAAGTGAAAAGTGAAAGTGAAGTCACTCAGTCGTGTGCAACTCTTAGCGACCCCATGGACTGCGGCCCACCCTGCTCCTCCACCCATGGGATTTTCCAGGCAAGAGTGCTGGAGTGGGGTGCCGTTGCCCTCTCCATTGATGGCATACTCCCTATTATAATGATGTATCATTATGATAAGAGGCAGACACATTTAGAAATGGCCATGTGACAACCAAAGCAGAAATTGGAATGATGGGTCTACAAGCCAAGGAATGCAAGGAGATGCCAGTATTCAACAAAAACTAGGAAAGAGGCGACAAAGAATTCTCCCTTCAAGCCTTCAGAGAGCACACTGTCTGGCAGACGTCTGGCTTTCAGAACTGTGAAAGTGTGCATTTCTGCTATTTATAAGCTGTCAGGTTTGTTGTAATTTGTTACATCAGCTCTAGAAAACTAGCACAATTTCTTAAAGCACTAAGTCATTTATTTCATATTTAGGTATGTGGTTTCAACATAACTATGCTAATAAGCCCTCTCTTTAAGAAACAATTTTCACTTAGAAACGACAGTGAAGCTAATATTAACTTCTGCCTCTCTCCTGGTTCTAAATGAATGGTTCCTAATTATTATTAAACTTAAATATAGCCCTTTTGGCCTAAAGCTTTTAGGCCAAAACTAGTGTCCTGGCATCAGACTTTTAGATAATTCCTTAACTGTAAATACTAAAACTGCACTTAACTAGTATTTCTCTATTTACAGGTCAAAGGACAATACAATGTTTTACATACACAAGCAGTCGCAAATAAGCCATTTTTAGACTTTGCCAATTACTTATATTTCTTTTTAGTGGCTTCTTAGAAAATCATAATCAAGATGTCAATTACTTCCTGTTAAATTGTTACTCTTCCAAAGTAATTCATAAAGAGAAAACTAAATATCATATCTAAATGCATATGCATGTCATTTATAAAAAATAGTACAGGTGAACCTGCTTTTTCAAGGCAGGAATGGAGTTGCAGATATACAGAGGGAGCATGTGGGCACAGTGAAGGAAGGGGAGGGTGAGACAAATTGGGAGATTAGGATTGACATATATAAACTACCATGTGTAGACAGCTAGTGGAAAGCTGTTGTATAGCACAGGGAGCTCAGCTCTGTGCCCTGTGATGACTTAGAGGAGAGAGATGGGGTTGGGGTAGGAGGGAGGTTCTAGAGGGAGGGGATATAGATATACTATAGCTGATTTCACTTCATTACATAGCAGAAACTAACACAACATTGTAAAACAATTATACTTCAATAAAAAATAATAATTTGTTACTCTTCCTTACATAATGGTCCCTTTTGGCAATAATAAGACAAGAAGAATTTGACCTTAAATGTCAGAGACAAACATGCTCCCCAAATAATTTGCCATTGCTAATTAATGGCAAAACTTTGAGAACTGGAATTTTCTTCCATTTCAGTTGATCTTCAGATAACTAAAAGTCAATGACTGCAATCATATCCTCAGTTACACCAGGACAAAAATGTATTCCACTCAAGATTCTGAGTCCATTCGGCGGTCACCACCCCCCACACAGGCCAGTTTTTTCCCAGCTGCAGTGCCATGGACTCTGGTTTCGAGCCCTTGTTATGAGCTGAACCACTGAAGCGTCACTGTGTTTGCTCTGCCTTAGATCTACAGACAAAGCTGCCAGAACGGCAGGCTAACCCACTGCACGGGAAGACCCTGGGAAACATCCTAGGAACAATTTTCTTTTAAATAGCTGCATTTCTTCCAGTATTCTCTTTATCACTTTCATTAAGGCAATGGCTAAAATTTGCCAAAACATTTAAGGAAAAGTTAAAGGTGTTTCAATACTTGGTCATCTCAGCCTTTACCTGCCCTCACCCTAGTTGTTCTCCAAGCTCCCCACAGAGGAAGGCAGCTCATCTTTTTATATTTCTTTATGTCTTTTTATTCTTTCCATTTTTGTGATGGAGAAGCACCACAGTATAGTAACTAAGCACAAAGGCTTTGAAGTAAAAATGAAAAGACTTGGATTAAAATTCTGGCTTTGCAGTTTTTTTTAATGTCTTATGGACATCTAATGACAATGTATGAGACATGACATTTCAAGTGTATTTGTCTGGGTTTTAAGATTAATATAAATTAGTATAAATAGAAATCCATTATATTTAAATTATTAATGACATCATTCAGGATGCTCCTATTCTTATTTTTTCTATACTTGATAAAATATTCTCAGGTAAATGTTACTATGTCTCATGATTAGTATAAATTTTGTTCCTTTCCCTTTTATTTCTTCTGATTTTTGCTTTATGTATCTTTGTTTCTTTGTTGTTAGGTGTCTAATGGTTTATGATGTCTATCATCTTTGTAAATTGTACCTTTCATCATTAAAAATATTCATCTTTTTCAGTTAAAAAGAAATAAATAAATTTAATTAAAAATTAAGGCTTTGTCACTTATTCATTGTGCATCCTCAAGAAAATTATCTAAACTTTCATGAAACCTATGTCCTCTTCTATAAAATAGGAACAGCAGTACTTACTTAAGGTTATTTTTGAGATTTAATGAAATAATATATTTAAAGAGCTTGGCTCTCTTAATATACTAAGTAACCACACACATGGTTGGCACCTTCCTTCTTTTGTTTATGTTCAGTCATAATCAGAGGTAGATTCAGTCAGTTTAGTTGCTCAGACATGTCCAACTCTTTGCAACCCCATGAACTGCAGCATCCCAGGCCTCCCTGTCCATCACCAACTTCCAGAGTTCATTCAAACTCACATCCATCGAGTCGGTGATGCCATCCAGCCATCTCATCCTCTGTCGCATGAGGTGGCCAAAGTACTGGAGTTTCAGCTTTAGCATCATTCCTTCCAAGGAAATCCCAGGGCTATCTCCTTCAGAATGGACTGGTTGGATCTCCTTGCAATCCAAGGGACTCTCAAGAGTCTTCTCCAACACCACTATTCAAAAGCATCAGTTCTTTGGCACTCTGCCTTCTTCACAGTCCAACTCTCACATCCATACATGACCACTGGAAAAACCATAGCCTTGACTAGATGGACCTTTGTTGGCAAAGTAATGTCTCTGCTTTTGAATATGCTATCTAGGTTGGTCATAATTTTCCTTCCAAGGAGTAAGCATCTTTTACATGTAGATTAGACCCAATTA
The DNA here is from genome assembly GCA_917880005.1 of Nanger dama. Lineage (NCBI taxonomy): Eukaryota > Metazoa > Chordata > Mammalia > Artiodactyla > Bovidae > Nanger > Nanger dama. The sequence continues at coordinate 6,570,913 of CAKJTW010000040.1, forward strand.
AACTCTGATACATCCTACAATCCAGTTGGGCCTAGCTAACTAAACCTCAGGGCAAATGAATACTCTAATTTTGTTCTACTGAGTATAGTATATCCTTGCAAAGGCACAGTCAGTACATGGCAAGTGAATGATCATCAAATGCATTGAACAATGAATGATTATAGTGGGTTGAATACCATCTTTTAAAACAAACATTATCTGTACAGAAAAAATAAGTGAGAGGGAAATTTTAAATAAATATATTCTGTGAGAGCCATAGCCATTTTCTGTTCATCTGAGTTGTCAGTGGGTTTTGCTTTTAGTTTTCTTTTTCCTGTAGAACAGGAAGGCTGTTGAAATTTGCTCTGAAAATTGAACCAAAAGAGGCAGAATTTGTTCTTTTTCCTCTGAGAAATATTGTGGATTATTGTGTTCCATGAATAGTATAATTACTTCCACAATAACAGAAGACTGAACAGTCACAGGTGTTGGGTTTTGCATTGCACCCTGTGGGTGAGACCATCATTAAAAGCTTTGTTCTCAATGTCACCAAAAACAGGCATCACTGTGCCTCTCAGAGTTTTCAACATTTGCGTGTGTTCAGAGTCAGACTCTCCCAGACATTGTGAAACAACCTCTCCTGGATGAAGCTACCCATTTTAGAACATAACTTTCTTTATGCCTTTCTCTCCCTCTTCCACAGACCTGATTAGAGAAGCAGGTGTCCAAAACTACAGGACTCTTCTGGAAAGGCACGCCGAGTGCTGAATCTTCACCATCAAGCACCTCCTCCCAGCATGCCTCTGAAGGCTCCTTTGGGTGTGCTGAGTTGAGACTGGCTTCTGCTTGATCTGTGTGTGCCCTCCATCTTCCTCCTACACGTCTGCCAGGCACTATGTCCCCTTTGCAATGATCAGACAGAAGCGTGACTCCAGTAGTTGGGACTTAGGCAAATAAAGGAGGCAATTGTCACTAATTTAGATGGGGAAGGAAGTGAGAGTAGTGATGGTAGGAATTGATCCTGTTATGTTTGAAATGTCAGTTACTCATCTACGTAGAGATGTCAAATAGATAGCTCAATATAAGATGAGAGTTCCCAGAAGTGGTCAAGACTAAAGATATACATGTGGTTAGTTGTCAGCATGTAGCTGGCATTTGAAGCCATAAGACCAAATGAAATGACCAGAGGAATTGGGATAAATGAAAAAGAGAGAAGGACAAGGAACTTTCATGGCAATTCAGCAAGAATAAGATGCAGGGGAGATGAGAAGAGATAAGTAATTACTGTGTTTTTATTAAGTCTATTTGCTTCTCCAGGTGAAATCTTCTCAAGTTATCTAAATCGCTTTTGTGGGACATGCTTGCCCAACCCTCGTACCATGTTTCACTTTCCTGGTGAGAAGTAAAGGAACTTTGTACCCCAAATGGAATAGAGGAACCCATGGCAGGAACTGTACAGAGGAAAGAGGGACTAGTATATCTTATCCTTTGAATCCCAGAATTTTATTATTGCAGATCATGTTTCATACTTTCTTTAGAAGGCAAGTCTCTTAAAACCTTCAACTCTTTATACCTAAATCACCATAGGTTCACGTCTCCAAAAAGTTATATCTACCAAGCTGAATTCTTGAATCCAAAAATTCATGCAGTAATTTAAACTTTTTGCCTATATTTCATATTGTATTTTGCTCCTTATTAATCAAACCAGGTATTTTTGAACTTAGGGCAAAATATTCACTGTATCACATTTTCTTCACTTTGGTTACTACATACTTGAAAACCACACCTTCTGTATTTATCTACCCATTTCTCTTTCTCCAGGCAACATTAAATTTAGAAATTTTCAGGATCTCAAAAATCCTATGATATGAATTAATACTATTACCATCAACCAATATTTTCCTTTTTAAAGGCATTACCCTTTGTTCTGATCTCAGCAGAAAAATGAGAACTATTGAGATTGAATAGACTTGCTTGCCAATGAAATGTTTGTAATGTCAGAAATGCTAGATGAACAACTTTGATCAAAATATCAGAAACTTTAGTTACTCAATGGTGTTCATCCTTATTAATTTTCTCTTATCAAAGTTAAACGTGAACAATGTAATTTTAAATCTAATTGGAACTTTTGTATCTTTATTGATGTACAGTTGACAAAATTGGATGTATGCTTACGGTGTAAAATGTGGTGATTTCATGTACATTTACATTGTAAAATGATTACCACACTGAAACTAACTAATATGTCCAGCTTTTTTGTGTTGTATGTAGTGAAAATGGATCTACTCTCTTAGCCATTGGCAAGTATATGATATAGTATTGTTAATTATAGTTACCATGCTGTACACTAGATCTTTAAAACTTGTTCATCTGCATAACTGAACTTTGTACTCTTTGACCGATTATCTCTCCATTTGGGGAGTATAAACAAAGTATAAACTGCTTTTATGAGTTCAGTTTTTAGATTCCATGTATAAGTGAGATCATGTGTTTTTCTTCCATAGAAAACATAATCTCTTAGGAGAAAAATGTGATGATAATGCTTAATATCTACCCTCACAAATACGAGAGTGTATTTTAACCATGGTCACTAAGTCACACATTAGCTGCTCGGTGCTTATTCTTCTTATATATGAAAGTCTAAATGTAGTCCTTTGACCTGCATCGCCCCTTTTCCTGTTCTCCCTAGTCTCTGACAACCGTCTTTCTGATTTCTTTTCTATAAAATTGGAATTGTTTGTTTCACATACCATATAGAGTATTTGTCTTTCTCTTGTCTGGCTTAGTCAACTTACCATAATGTACTAGGTTCATCCATCCCACTGAAAATGGAATGTATATATCCAAAAGAATTGAGTCGTGGTGAAGAGATATCTGCACTTACATGTTACTACAGCATTTTCTCATTCTTTCAAGCTACTTGAAATCTTTTATTTTCATGAAATAAACAGTACCAAACAAGATTACAAAAATATATTTTTTAAAGGGAGATATCAGGCTAATAAATTCTTCTTTGAGCTAAATTATTAACATAAGATATAGAGCAATACTGTCTTGGGTTCGTGGTCTCTTGATAACTCACTGAGATCATTATAAAATAGCTTTAAAAAAACCTCAAAGTCACCGTCACTCTAATACTGGGATCCAAACCCTTGGAAGCGGATATTGTTGGGTAGGAAAGTGATTTTCATGAGATACCCTGTGTTGTACTCAGATCACCTCTGCTTTCCAACCCAGATATCTGGTTCTTTTTATAATCTTTCAAGTCTCTAGAAGGTGTATACTTTCCCAAGAGACCTCAGCAACATTCAAGAAGTGGATACCTAACAAGCCCTTTCCTATAGAAGTCCAGATGAGGTCAGGTATGCCTAAGATCTAAAGAGAACACTGCTGAAGCTCAAGGTGGGGTCCCTAGAAATTGTCTCCTAATTTACTTTGTATAAACAATCTGAGGTATTTACTAACAAAAAAGCTATGCATGAAGGTGTGTGTGTATCTGTGTCTGTGTGAGTGAGAGAGAGATTAGAGTTATTTAAGTACTTAAAAGATTTGAAGGGCTCGTTTTTAAGATCTTACTTACTTGATTGAATTTTGCATTTCAAATGTTGCATTACAGCTTTGTTCTTGCCCTGAACTGGATTATTAAATATAAGAAATAACTTTGAGCTTTCAACTGAGAGTGTCTCATTGCCCACAGACAAAGGATAAATCAGGACAGTTTTAATCATGCTGAGATGTATTCTTAGAATTCTCTGCAATTCTGTGGCTCTATTGACAGTGGCAAATGAAAGTGGTCGTCACACACCAGTGGAGTGTGTACCATACTAACTGAGACACATTTAGTTCTAAGTCAGTAAGGAGCTACAGTGTCCTCATGATTCTAAACTAGCAAGTCTTTTATTTGGGGTTTCGGTTGTCTTTTACTCTTAAGCCACAAATGATAACAAGAAAGAAAAGGAAGCACATAACTGAACACCAGTCCCTTGGATTTGAGTGCCAGTTGTTCTCAGCTATTTCTTTTCTCCAAAAATTGAGCTTCACGCTAATATTAAAGAAAGTTAGACATCATGGCTCAGAGGGAGTTTCAGGTTATTAGGGAAAATTCTTTCATGGAAGAAAACTGATACCAAAATGGTATTTATGCAGTATTCTGAAATGATGGTGACATTTGAGAAAAGCAGTTAAACATGACCTTCACCAAGAGTCATGAGATTATAGCATTTTCAAGAGAAGTGAAAGGACATTCATTATATCAAGCTTTCTTTTGGAATGGATTCTCAAATTTTATCTACTGACTAGCATTTCAATTTATGATACAGTTGGACTTTGTATCCTGAAATGCTGGTCAGTGCTCAGTCCTGGTGCTGAAACTGCTACAGTGATTTCTCCTAGACACACTCAAATGATGGCAGTCGACATTTTAAGGAAACAAAAAGTTATTCATTTGATGAATAACAGGACAATAGGTGAAGTAAGATGTAACATTCCACTTTTCTCCTAAGTGACTCTTGGGATCTATGATATGAGAATAACTTGAAACTGAATGTGTTGTCTAACCAGGTGCTTCTGATGTTTCAGGAGCTAAACATTTAAGGCAGAACTAGTTTCAGGCCATTCAATGAGAAAGATAATATTATAATATTTTCAATATTCCTTACAACAAAAACCTGATTTCTTCAAAATTAGTAAATAAAGTGATTCCTCATCTTGTGACAACATGGAGTCTAGTACTTTATTTCAGAAACCATTAATAACATAACCTCATGAAACTGGGCATCTGTTAGGAGAAGGCATGAAGGAGAAAGATCTAAGAAACATGCCAACACAGAAAAATGTTTAGATGAATATGTCTAGTTTATGTCATATTTTAAAGCTGAGCTCAGAACATAATGTTCTAGTCCATTACTTCTAGGATTCTCAATCCCAAATAACTCTTTTCGACTGAAGCCATTTGCTGCTTCATAACCATTTGGGTGAGTTAAGCTGATCTAAAAGAAGCTGAGCTGTCTAAGCATGTCTAGGGTTCACCAGAGGCCATAATCTCACAGAGAATCAATTTTCTTCCTATTTGATCTCATTTTATTTTCCTGTCTCCTTGCCACACACAGGAGCCAGATTTTGAGAATGTGAATTTCCTGAGCCAGACTGGCAAAAGGCTACCTGGAAGAGTGAAATCACGTGACCAAAGTAAAGAGAGTACCTAGAAAGTAGGAGAATCCAGTTTAGACAAGACTCCAACCTCTGGGTGTCTTAGAGGGCTTTCCAGGTGGTGCAGTGGTAAAGAAGCCACCTGCCCATGCAGGCGACCCTGGAGACCTGGGTTTGATTTCCTACTCCAGGGGATCATCCTGGAAATGGCAACCCACTCCAGTATTCTTGCTTAGAGAATTCCACAGACAGAAGAGTCTCATGGGCTACAACTCACGCAGTTGCAAAGAATCAGACACAATGAGCACACACACATCAATACAAATCAGAACAGCTCAATCCAATACACATTGGACAGGTATCTGTCTGTATGTTGCTTCCATTTTCCTCTGTGTTACTCCCTTTTGGAGGGGCTTTCTTCATGTTTCAAGATACCTGTCAGCAGCTCCATGCTCACAACCTCCCAGTTCTAGATCCATGGTGGAGAGAATGAATCAAAGAGTGACACAGAAAACCTAGAATTAGCTTTGATTGGGAAAAATCACCTTGGCTTAGGTCCTGTGCAGTTCCTAAACCAAACCTATAGAAAAAGGAAAGTGATAGGACTTCCCTGGAGGTTTAGCAGTTAAGACTTCAAGTTTCCATTGCAGGGGGAACATGTTTGATCTCTAGTAGGGGAACTAAGGTCCCACAAGATGAGAGGTGTGGCCAAAAAAAAAAAAAAAAACCTGATTCCAAATCACCCAGTGTTGGATAATCTGCTGTCTCTGGAACCTCAATTCTCCTCATGGCACATAGACCAAGAGTGAGTTAGTGATGGTGTCCCAGAGAAAAAGTCACATCACCATGAGCAGGAAAAGAGCCCATGGTATAGACAGGCAATAGCACCTGTATGCAGGTCAGGAAGCAACAGTTAGAACTGGACATGGAACAATAGACTGGTTCCAAATAGGAAAAGGAGTACGTCAAGGCTGTATATTGTCACCCTGCTTATTTAACTTCTATGCAGAGTACATCATGAGAAATGCTGGACTGGAAGAAACACAAGCTGGAATCAAGATTGCTGGGAGAAATATCAATAACCTCAGATATGCAGATGACACCACTCTTATGGCAGAAAGTGAAGAGAAACTAAAAAGCTTGATGAAAGTGAAAGTGGAGAATGAAAAACTTGGCTTAAATCTTAACATTCAGAAAACGAAGCTCATGGCATCTGGTCCCATCACTTCATGGGAAATAGATGGGGAAACAGTGGAAACAATGTCAGACTTCAATTTTGTGGGGCTCCAAAATCAGTGCAGACGGTGACTGCAGCCATGAAATTAAAAGACGCTTACTCCTTGGAAGAAAAGTTATGACCACCCTAGATAGTATATTGAAAAGCAGAGACATTACTTTGCCGACTAAGGTCCATCTAGTCAAGGCTATGGTTTTTCCAGTGGTCATGTATGGATGTGAGAGTTGGACTGTGAAGAAGGCAGAGTGCCGAAGAATTGATGCTTTTGAACTGTGGTGTTGGAGAAGACTCTTGAGAGTCCCTTGGACTGCAAGGAGATCCAACCAGTCCATTCTGAAGGAGATCAACCCTGGGATTTCTTTGGAAGGAATGATGCTAAAGCTGAAACTGCAGTACTTTGGCCACCTCATGCGAAGAGTTGACTCATTGGAAAAGACTCTGATGCTGGGAGGGATTGGGGGCAGGAGGAGAAGGGGACGACAGAGGATGAGATGGCTGGATGGCATCACTGACTCGATGGACGTGAATCTGAATGAACTCCAGGAGTTGGTGATGGACAGGGAGGCCTGGTGTGCTGCGATTCATGGGGTCACAAAGAGTCAGACACGACTGAGCGACTGAACTGAACTGAAGCCCTATTCCAGTGGTTTTATCCTGGCTGGATGTAATCCAGCTTTATACTAATTTGTAAATACACATTTGTTGTTGCTATTCAGTGGCTCAGTCATGTCCGTCTCTTTGCAACCCCATGAACTCCAGCACACAAGGCTTCCCTGTCCTTCACTATCTCCCGGAGTTTGCTCAAACGCATGTTCATTAAATCAGTGATGTCATTCAAACATCTCGTCCTCTGTCGCCCCCTTCTCTCCTGCCCTCAATCTTTCCCAGCATCAGGGTCTTTTCCAATGAGTCAGCCCTTTGTATGAGGTGGCCAAAGTGTTGGAGCTTCAGCTTTACCATCAGTCCTTCCAATGAATATTCAGGGTTGATTTCCTTTAAGACTAACTGGTTTGATTTCCTTACAGTCCAAGAGACTCTGAAGAGCCTTCGCCAACATCACAGTTCCAAAGCATCAATTCTTCGGTGCTCAGCCTTCTTTATGGTCCAGCTCTCACATCCATACATGACTACTGGAAAAACCATAGCTTTGACTATACACACTTTTGTTGGTAAGGTGATGTCTCTGTTTTTTAATATGCTGTCTAGGTTTATCATATCTTTACTTCCAAGGAGCAAACGTCTTTTAATTTAATGGCTGCAGTCACCATCCACTGTGATTTTGGAGCTCAAGAAAACAGTCTGTCACTGTTTCCATTTTTTCTAGGCGTCCTTAGTTCCAGGGTGGGAATTAGATGCGTGTATTTTTAAAAAGCTTTGTTAATGATTCAGTAATCAGCCAGATACATCACTATTAAGGTGGTCTCAGTTAATTCATTTTTTAAATGAATGTGGTAAAGTAATGTAGCAATTCTCAAACTTTCCAGCTCTGAACTACTTAAACAGTGCTTAAAAGCACTAGAGCCCATCTACCTGCTCGCCTGCTCAGACTTCACTGGCACCAAAACACATCTCCCTCATCAAGGTTGTTTCAACAGGATACCACTCAAGAAAATCTTCTTTTTAAGCATTCTAAACAGGACTCTGAGCTCTGCCCTACTTATCTGTAATGTGCTTGTCAAGATTTCCAGTGTTCCTTAGAGCATTTTTTTAAGTAGATGGCTAATGAAAAAAATCAGCTTAAGCTAAATATTAAAATATAATAATATATCAAATTCAGCAAACTCTTAGGCTCTCCCTCCCCCCTTGACCTTCCTCACTTAGCCAGTCTCTCTCATGGTTACACCAAGGATCTTGGTGTTGCATGAAGCTATATCACCCTTAAACATATAAAATCTCACACCTCTCTCTGACCAGTCTCCTTTCTTTCTCACTAATTTGTTTGACCATACTTTAACCTCAGGGAGCCTCAAGTTCAATGATAATTCTATCCTTTCCCTATCCATTGGCTTCTATCTGTCTATATGTCCTTTCTTACTCAGCCTAGATTCTAGTGTTAACAACTTCAGTAACTCTAAGCTCAATTACCTCTTTGTGTTCTTCTTTGCATCAATACTTGCCAATGCTAGTGCAGAACTCCTAAATTTGCACTCAAGCAGTTGAGTTTTTCCAGGAAAAAAAAAATCCCAGTATGCAAGATCTGTTACATCACTCCTCTGCTCAGAGCACTCTGCTGCCTTCTCAGCTCACTCTGATTAAAATCCAATTTCCATCACTTGTATGCAAGATCTAAAAAAAAAAAAATACACCTGAATTTATATAAAAACAGAAACAGACTCACAGACATAGAAAATAAATGTTTTGTCACTAAAAGAGAAAGTAGGGAAGGGATAAATTAGGAGTACAGGGTTAACAGATACAAACTACTACAGTATAGATAATAAATAAGCAACAAGGATTTATTGCATAATACATGGAACTATGTTCAATATTTTTAATAACCTTTAATGAAAAATAACCTAAAATATATTTACACATAACTGAACCATTTTGCTGTACACTGAAGCTAGCACAATATTGTAAATAACTATATTTCAATAGGAAAAAATATCCAAATTCCTTTCCATGCTCTAGAACACTCTGTGACTTGGCCCCCATTCTTCATCTGGCCAGTTTCCTCTTCACATTACTCCAGCCGCTCTGACTTCATTGCTGACCCTTCTTCCTGCTTCAGGGCTTTTGTACTTATCTTTACCAGGTATTTCCTGACCTGAAATTCTCTTCTTCCACATCAGTAAGTATCACTCTCTCTTTTCATTCATATCTCTGCTTAAATGTCTCCTTTCCTGACTACTCTGAATAACAGATCTCCTTTCATAACTGTGATTTTTCTGCACAGTCTCTGAAACCACCTAACATTATCTCTATGACTCACTATTTGTCTAAGCTTTGACCCCTTTCTGGGAATTAGGTTCTATAATGAAACTGATTTTGCTTTGTTTGTTGCTTTATCCTCTGTACCTGGAACTCTGTGTGTGTGTGTGTGTGTGTATGTGTGTGTGTGTGTGTGTGTGTGTTTGTGTGTGTGGGCGTGCGCCTGTGCGCTCAGTCACTCAGTTGTGTCTGACTCTTTGTGACCACATTGTTCCCCAGGCTCCTCTGTCCATGGGACTTTCCCAGCAAGAATACTAGAGTGAATTGCCATTTCCCCTCTAGGAGAGCTCCAACCCAGGGATCAAACCCACTAATATTCAGTAAAAATATGTTGAACGAATAAGTAAATAAAGCAAGCATATTTGTCCTATTATAAGTTCATGGTCACTTCAACCAGACTTCAATAGTACCTGGTAATTCCACTATTTCATCTAGTTAGCACATCTCAACACACCTATACCCGCATACAGAAGGAGAGAGATACACACACACATGCTTATGTATATGTGTATATATACCTATATACCCTACAGTCCACAGCCACTCTTCACAGCAGACACCTTTACCTGCAACTTTAATGAGAAATACATGCCCACAGACAGGAAGCTCTATATGTCCTGTTATAAAACCTATACAAATACACACACTTTTCTAATTCCTTTTGTTACAAAGAAGCAGTGCACTTCCTCTTACCTAAGTCAGTCCCCCTTTGTGTTAGACCCTATTTCCTTGTACCTTCTCAGGAACTCTCCCTATCTGAGTCTTCCAATAGCCTCAACTCTATCCCATCTCAAAACACAAAATCACAATACTCCCTTCAGCCACACACCCTCTATAATCACTCTCTCTCCTCCCCTTCACTCTCAGACGTTTCAAAGTAGTTTCCTGTCGTTGTTTTGTGGGCGTTCTTCTCATTTCCCAGGTACTCTTCAGGCCACTTGAATCTGATGACACACCCACCCCTCACCAAAATGACTTTTACTAAGGTTGCCGTTGACCTATTTCCACCAAAGACACGGCGTTTTCCAGTCCTCTTCCTTAGGTGACTCACCAGCAGAATTCTGCATTATCAACAACTCCTTCTTTTAAAAGTCCATACTGTCTTCTTGAAACTTCCTGGACATTATGCCTTCATAAATTTCCTCTTACCTGTCAGCCAGTCCCCCTCAGTTTGCTTTGGGAATTCAGCCTCTGTCTGGCTTTGAGCATTAGCATTTCTCAAGACTCAATCCTGGCCTCTTCTCTTCTCACTCTGCTCTTTCTCCTCCGGAAATCTCACCATCACCCAAGGCTTTAAACACCAGTCACAAACCAGTAAGATTCAGAGTCAGACCTCTAGCCCTAACCTCTTTTCTGAGCTCTCAGCTTGACTCTCCAAATTTTTAATGTATTTTCTTCATTTGGTCATCTTAAGGACACCTCAAAATCAACCTGTTCAAAGCTCAATTCATCTTCTTTCTTTCCAGTCTAGTCCTTCATCTTGTTTCCAGTCTTAGAAAACAGAGTGTCCTACATGCAATAATGAAAGCTAAAAAATGAGGAGTTGGCAAGGACACCACTCTCCTTACTTCTCTCATATAATCCTTCACCAAATTCTGCCAATTCTGCCTCTTAAATATCTAATCTGCTCTCTTCTCTGCCCTTTCCCTCTAATTTCCTTGCTGCCAACTCAGTCTAATCTACTGTTATCCATCAACTTTTATTCTACTTGGTCTCCCTTTTTCCCTCATGCTCACTCTGATCTGTTCTCTACAAGGTAAACAGAGAGAGACTCTCAAAACACAGCTCTGATTGTTCTATGTCTCTACCTAAAATCCTTTAGAGGTTTCCCAATGCACTTAAGATAAGACCAGGATCTTCAACATGTACTGCAATGTCTGAAGGAGTGGGTCATCGTATTCCTCTTATTCCTACCCCATTCCCTACCCTTCAGACACCCAGGTCCTTAGTGATAGGTGATGAGCTATGCCTCTCACTACCCTGTGGCCTTTCGCCATGCTATTACCTTTGTATCCAAGAGCTTTTCTCACTTACTTTTGCCTAATTTCTTCCTATTCTTTCCTTATTCTGCTATCTCAATTCTCAACTCAGATTTTGTAGGGAAAATCATTCTGAGCACCAGCCTGAAAGAGGTTCTCCTACTATACGTCCTAATAGCTACCTATATTTTCCTTCTGGCACATTCATTTCAGAGAATGAATATACTTATACTTCACTTAATCATTACTTTGCTAACTGATATCTTAGAGGTCCACAGTTTCTTACTATAATTTCCTAGACTTTATAAGATGAAGATACACTACTTTAATATTACTTTTATATTGGAGGAGAGAAAAATTATTTTTAAAATAAATGTGCACTAGTTAAACAGTTAAGTGATAGTATTTTTTTTCCAGAAATAAAATTATAGACACTGTCATTATCTGACATAATAATTCTAAAATACCAGCTAATGTTTAGGTCCCATCTCTAGACTTTTCTGATGTAATTGGTCTAAAATAAAATTTAGACATTGAGTTTTTTTTGTTTGTTTGTTTTTATTTATTTTAATTTTAATTTACAATACTGTATTGGTTTTGCCATACATTGACATGAATCCACCACAGGTGTACATGAGTTTCCAATCCTGAACCCCCTTCCCACCTCTCTCCCCATATCATCTCTCTGGATCATCCCAGTCACCAGCCCCAAGTATCCTGTATCCTGTATTGAACCTGGACTGGCTATTTGTTTCTTACATGATAGTATACATGTTTCAATGCCATTCTTCCAAATCATCCCACCCTCTCCCTCTCCCACAGAGTCCAAAAGTCCATTCTATATATCTGTGTCTCTTTTGCTGTCTCGCATACAGGGTTATCATTACCATCTTTCTAAATTCCATATATATGTGTTAGTATACTGTATTGGTGTTTTTCTTTGTGTCTTCACTCTGTATAATTGGCTCATTTCATCCACCTCATTAGAACTGATTCAAATGTATTCTTTTTAATGGCTGAGTAATACTCCATTGTGTATATGTACCACAGCGTTCTTATCCATTCGTCTGCTGATGGACATCTAGGTTGCTTTCATGTCCTGGCTATTATAAACAGTGCTGTGATGAACATTGGGGTACATGTGTCTCTTTGAATTCTGGTTTCCTCAGTGTGTATGCCCAGCAGTGGGATTGCTGGGTCATAAGGCAGTTCAATTTCCAGTTTTTTAAGGAATCTCCACACTGTTCTCCATAGTGGCTGTACTAGTTTGCATTCCCATCAACAGTGTAAGAGGGTTCCCTTTTCTCCACACCCTCTCCAGCATTTATTGAGGTTTTTAAATCTCTCCCCACCCAGGTGATTCTCATGTGCAGTCAGTCAGGTTTGAAAATCACCACAGAAAAAGATGCTTATGACATATTTATCAATACTCTTTTCATAAACTGAGTATACCACAACAACGAATGTACTAATGCGTATGAATACAGCAAAGACCATGTCAGTTAATGGCCTTGTGCAGCACTTGGCAGAGTACCATTAATCATAAGCATGTAGTAATTAATAAGTCTAACTGGGGAATCATTTGAATGAAATGGTTCAGGGAGCACTCTTTGTTCCCACTGATTTGGAATGTGACTTACATCTGAAAGAGATGTTGCCCAAATGTTCATCCCAAGAAACAGTGTTGAGTTCCTCCAGTTAAGAAGCCAGCAGCTCAATAGCTGGTAAGTCAGGATAACAGACACTTTTCATGTTACAACAATGCCAAGAACCTGGCTCTGAGCTCCGAATGGTTGGGTTTCACACTTGGCTCTGCTACTTGCTAGGCTATGATCTTGCACAAGCCCTTCAAAGTTTCTAATCCTCAGTCTCTATTTTTAATACTGGAGAAAGGATAAATGTAAAATAAATATATATAATAGTAATAATCTCACGGTCCTGGTTTGAAGGTTAAGTAAAATAATGCATGAAAAGCATTGAGCAGAGTGGCCTATAGTTAGCACTAAATATACGTTAGTTAATAGTACTTTCTCAAATTAAAGTTGGAAATTCCCTACCCAAGAATGGAAACCTGACCATTTTGTTATTCTAAGGCCAATTTGTAGATCAAAGAAAATCAAAACTGAAATTTCAACATACCGAGATAGTATTGTAAACAGAACTAAAAATAGTACTACATTCTTAAATCCTTATTCCTATGAAGAAAAATGACTCCAAATGGTGAAATACATATGAACAACAAAGTAAAATTAAGGAAAGCAAAAAAGAAGGGTTAATAGGCCTCATGCAAAGAGCTGACTTATTGGAAAAGACTCTGATGCTGGGAGGGATTGGGAGCAGGAGGAGAAGGGGACGACAGAGGATGAGATGGCTGGGTGGCATCACGGACTCGATGGACGTGAGTCTGAGTGAACTCCAGGAGTTGGTGATGGACAGGGAGGCCTGGTGTGCTGCGATTCATGGGTTCGCAAAGAGTCGAACACGACTGAGCAACTGAACTGAACTGAACTGAATAGAGCTAGTAGCAAACACTACCAAATAAGATAACAGAAAATTATAGAATGTATAAAAGAACATACTGTACACCACAGGAACTCAGTGCATTGCAGTGATCTCAAAGTGAAGCCCCAAAGGGAGGGCATACGTGAGTATGTGTGGCTGACTCACTTTCCTATACACTGGAAACTAACACACCATTGTAAAACAACTATACTCCAGTAAAAGTTAATTTTAAAAATTCATAACTTTTATACTTTATGAGAACCAATTGAACTGACTTATGTTTCAAAATTTGCATGATTAGTATTTTCTGGCACTTTTGACAACCCTATTTAAAAGCTTTTTTCTCTGGGATGGTAGAGCATGCATCCCTCCTCACTTCTCCCCTCCTTCACCCAGTCTCTCATGAACACACACACATTACATCTGAGGCTAAGATAGTGAGCAGGTAAATCATCTCTCCAGGGGAGTTCGGGAGGGAGGTAGGAAGCCCTGATTTGTAGTGTCTGACAATTACTATTGTGTGAATACTCACAGTAGCTGGTTTCAAGCCATCAAGCAGTTTTGCAACAACTGGCTTGCAAAATTCCTGAATATTTAAGACCAGCTCTCATGAGCCTGTTCCATCCTACCCCCAAGTTGCTGCTGGGACTGCATCTTCTTTGTATTGTGTTCCCTATCCTTTTTAAAAAAACTTTCAATTTTGCATTGGCGTATAGCTGACTAAGTGGTGGTGAAGTCACTCAGTCGTGTCCGACTCTTTGCGACCCTGTGAACTGTAGCCTACCAGGCTCCTCCGTCCATGGGATTCTCTAGGCAAGAATACTGGAGCAGATGAAGTGGATTGCCATTTCCTTCTCCAGGGGATCTTCCCAACCGGGGATCGAACCCAGGTCTCCCGCATTGGAGGCAGATGTTTTAACCTCTGAGCCACTAGGAAGCCCTAAAGAAGAAAGTTTGACTTCCTTGGTGGCTCAGATGGTAAAGCGTCTGTCTACAATGCAGGAGACCCGGGTTCGATCCCTGGGTCGGGAAGATTCCCTGGAGAAGGAAATGGCAATCCACTCCAGCACTATTGCCTGGAAAATCCCATGGACAGAGGAGCCTGGTAGGCTACAGTACACGGGGTCGCAAAGAGTCGGACACGACTGAGCGACTTCACATAGCTGACTAACAATGTTGTGATAGTTTCAGATGGACAGCAAAAGAATTGAGCATACATATCAGTTCAGTTCAGTTGCTCAGTCATGTCCGACTCTTTGTGACCCCATGACTTGCAGCATGCCAGGCCTCCCTGTCCATCACCAACTCCCAGAGTTTACCCAAACTCATGTCCATTGAGTCAGTGATGCCATCTAACCATCTCATCCTTTGTCGTCCCCTTTTCCTCCTGACTTCAATCTTTCCCAACATCAGGGTCTTTTCAAATGAGTCAGCTCTTCACATCAGGTGGCCAAAATGTTGGGGTTTCAGCTTCACCATCTGTCCTTCCAATTAACACCCAGGACTGGTTTCCTTTAGGATAGACAGGTTGGATCTCCTTGCAGTACAAGGGACTCTCAAGAGTCTTCTCCAATGCCACAGTTTAAAAGCATATACATGTATCCATTCTCCTTCAAACTCCCGTCCCATCCAGGCTGCCACGTAACACTGAGAAGAGTTCCCTATGCTACACAGTAGGTCTTTGTTGGGTGTGTGTGTGTGTGTATGTGTGTGTGTGTGGTGTGTGTGTGTGTGTGTGTGTGTGTGTTACTCGGTCATATCCGACTCTTTGCAACCCCATTGTCTGTAGCTCTCCAGGGTCCTCTGTCCATAGGATTCTCTAGGAAAGAATATTTGGTTCTTCTCTACTCAGGGATTTAAGCCAGGTCTCCCACACAGCGGGCAGATTCTTTACTATCTGAGCCATCAGGGAAACTCCTTGTTGGCTATCCATTTTAAATATAGCAGTGTGCACATGTCAGTCCCAAACTCCTTATTGCTTCCCCCATCCTTCCACTCTGTATGGTCCTTATCCTTGAGCACTTAATCATCGGGCAGTTTGTGAGTTAGAAAAAAAAATAGTACACGATGAAGGTTCAGAACATAAAAGATACAGATAGCATCACCTTGGGCACCCTAGGTGGCACTGGTGATAAAGAACCCATTTGCCAATGTGGGAGACATAGGAGACACAGGTTTGATCCCTGGGTTGGGAAGATCCCCTGGAGAAGGACATGGCAACCTACTCCAGTATTCCTGCCTGGAGAATCCTATGGACAGAGGAGCCTGGTGGGCCATAGTCCATGGGGTCACAAAGAGTCAGATACAACTGAAGCAACTTAGAATGCATACATCACCTTTCAGGTCAAGCAGATTTGTTCCACCAGGATAATTTTGTTTGGTGTGGAATTGGAGGAGGATTCAAATGAAATGTCTTCTCATACCCACAGGAATTCATGGCTACCTGTGCCAACAAGACAAACAAGGAGATATTAGTAGAGAATTGTCAGCTACACTTCATTGACAAGACAGTTTTAATCAATAAAAACCTGGATGGTACAAGACTACTTAAAGTCCTTGAAGGTATACAAGAACCATCGAGATCTAAAGAAGGAGTATCAGAAGAAGCGTACATAAACACTCTTTAGAATTTTTATGTAATGTGAAAAAAGGAAGCACATGGGAAAGAGAAACATCCTAGAGCAGCTTTGGGGGAAATGGGTATTGTGAGCAGTTCAGACTCTACTGCTGTCGAGGGCAGTGGCAGTAGAGACCATCCCATGGATGGTAAGTAGTAAGGACACAACAATTTCTGAAATAAAATGTCATGAATGCAGATGAGCCCTCTCTAGTTAAGGCACAAGGGATGGTGCAGTAAAGTTGTTTATGTCTGAGATCTCTGTTTATCCTGAGTCATCAAGTGGAGCTGAGGCTTGCTGGCCACATGTAGGGGCAGAAGGGCAGAGAGCAGGTCCTCTCTCTCTCCAAAGGGATGCTGGGCCATGTGCGACATCTCCTTAGAGCCATCTGGTTTTGATTATTTTAGCTGTGTCTACTGACAACTCTTCAGGCCACAAAATACAGGGAGAGATAATTATTCCCCAACTTCCACAGCTGCTAAGATGGTTCTACCTGACACCTCTATACCTGTAGCTATAATCCAGAGACCTCTGGGGTTTTTTGTTTGTTTGTTTGTTGCGTGTGAGCAGATGATGTGAGCTAAGGGCTGAAGGGTCTTAAGGCATTTTAGGCAGTTCTCTACTTCAGTGTTTGCTTCTTTGAGTTCCTGTCAGGGTTTTGTTCCTTTTCTGTTCCTATCATTGTTTACACCATAGATTTAAAGGATTTGGTTAGAATATTTCCAGAGCCACTAAAAGCTGGTAGGAAGTCTTCTTTTTACCTACTTCCCTGTCCCTGCACAAGACATGAAAAATAAGGCACTAATACATGCTGCGTGAATTAACATATAGCAATAATCATGATCCTACCTATGCAAAAGTTATGCGAGGCCAGGTGGGAACAATAACCAGCCCATATTAGTAGAAATGGTAGAATGATAAATCCTAAATGGAAACAATGGAAATTAAATAGCAGAGAAATGCTGAAGCAGAAGTGGAATTCAATGGAAATGGTCTTGATGACTTCTCCCCAACTTGAAGGAAGGCCACTTGATTTCCATCTCTGCTCCTCATTTTCAGTTTGCTCCAGCTCACTTTCCATCCTTCCCATCTCCTGCACTTTTCGGACACCCTCCCTCCTTTTTAATTTCCTTTCTTATTCTCTCCCAAATTTAACCTTCTGGCTTCAGCTCAGAATTTCCTTTGGAGCAAGTCACTTCAAAGCCACTCGAATGTAAGGTAACTATGGTTACCGCTCTTCAGAGTTGTCCATAAACAAGGGGTAATGTGAAGACTAGATGCCCATCACCTACTCAGGATGTACACACTGGAGAAGCACTATCCAAGAAGCACTCTCAGGTATCAAAGGAAAAATAATCTCAGAGAAAATATCTCCTAAGGAAGAAATCACAGCCAAAGAAATCATTTAAAAAGTTGGCTTGAGACATGACACTAGAGATCTGCTGTCCTTAAAACGCAAAATCAGCAAACATGTTTCTAATCCCAAGACTGACACTGGGTAGAATTTTAAAATAAACACTGCTTATATTTTTATTAATTTCTATTTTTACCCAAGTGGCATATGTAGAATTTACAAATCAAATAGGAGGAGTAGTATCATTCTGTGGGTAAGAGTACATGCGTGTGTACATGCTAAGTTGCATCAGTTATGTCTAACTCTTTGCAAACCCATGGACTGTAGCATGCCAGGCTTCCCTGTCCTTCACTATCTCCTGGAGTTTGCTCAAATTCATGTTCATCAAGGGGTCATGCTAATGACCATCTCATCCTCTGCTGCCCCCTTCTTTTACCTTCAATCTTTCCTAGCATCAGGGTCTTTTCCAATGAGTCCAGTCTTCACATCAGGTGACCAAAGTATTGGAGTTTTAGTTTGAGCATCAGTCTTACCAGTGAATATTCAGAATTTATTTCCTTTAGGATTGACTAGTTTGATCATCTTGCTCTCCAGGGACTCAAGAATCTTCTCCAGCACCAGAATTCGAAAACATCAATTCTTTGGTGCCCAGCCTTCTTTATGGTCTAACTCTCACATCCATACATGACTACTGTCATATGAAAACCATAGCTATGATTAGACAGACCTTTTTTGGCAAAGTGATGTCTCTGCTTTTTAATATGCTGTATAGGTTTGTCATAGCTTTCCTTCCAAAGAGGAAGCGTCTTTTAATTTCATGGCTTCATGAAATGCATGTGAATGCATATATTAAGATCCATTTTGTTTTGAGGAACTTCTTAATCATTGGATGGATGGCTAATCCAATTGATGCATGCATTATGAATGACTTACTGCTTCAAAATCTGTAAAATCTTGTTTGAGTAAAAGGAAAATTTAAGTGCCAGGCAGCAAGAAACAGTGGATTTGGATTTCATTTTATGTTACTTTTGGGGGATTTAATACAAATCCACTATTCCTGTTCTTGATCTCAAATAATTTTTTTGAACTAAAAAGCATATCGATTCTTAGTACACAATTGAGATCTGCTCTTGAGTCACCCAGTCTCACTTGGAACAGTCTGGAAACATCACATTGACGTCCAGTTCTTTCATATGAACAGACAGATATCACAACCTGCCCCACACCTGACTCACAAGGATACTGAGTATATTAACTAATAATGATTGTGAATTGCTTTTGAGGTTCAGGGAGATGGCCACTATGTAGGCATAGAAAATACTAATTAAGAAGATCAAACATTTGGCAGTGTTTAAATAAACCTTGCCAACTTTACCAAGGTCAGACAGGAGCAGAGGAGCTAGCTTTTCTTTAAACAGAAATCAAAAATGCTCTACATTCTGTGTCTGCTTCTTTCCTAGAAATTTCATGTATGTGATGCATGAAAGAACTCTTTCCTTTAAAAATATGAATGGAAAAATGTCACATCAAAAACCTAGGAGGAATAGGTGAAGAGAAATAAAAATATACTACTAAATTATCAGGATGGAACCTTTTTAGTATAACATAGTAGGAGAGAAAAAAAAAAAATCAAGGATTCTGCTAAGTACTTACAACCATTTTCAAAGACAATAACATAAAATTGAACTATGCTCCAATACTTTGGCCACCTGATGTGAAGAGTTAATTCATTGGAAAAGACTCTGATGCTGGGAAAGACTGAAGGCAGGAGGAGAAAGGGATGACAGAGGATGAGATGGTTGAATGGCATCACCGACTCGATGGGCATGAGTTTGAGCAAGCTCCAGGAGTTGGGGATGGGCAGGGAAGCCTGGCATGCTGCAGTCCATTGGGTTGCAATGACTAAGCAACTGAACTGAAGGGTTTTCCAGGTGGCACAGTGGTAAAGAATCTGCCTGCCAATGCAGGAGACACAGGAGATGAGGGTTTGAACCCTGAGTCAGGAAGGTTCCCAGGAGGAATGAATGGCAACCCACTCCAGTATTCTTGCCTGGAAAATTCCATGGACAGAGGAGCCTGGTGGGCTACAACTCAGGGAGAAGCATAAGAGTCAGACACAACTGAGCACGCACACTTTTAACTATATTTCAGCTTCCTTACTTTTGAATCTGGCAAAATGAGAGTCACCTCCCAGGGATGCTGGAAGATAACATGGCACGCAATAGAGAAGATTGCTAGGGAAGAGGCTGTTTATCAAACAATATCTTTGGTTTTTATGAATCAATCAGTGGCATTTTGTTATGATGAAAATGATACTTCAGCATGATACTAATGACCTCCTGAATGTACAGAGTATATTACAGTTTTAGAGATCTCTTACAAACATATTTTTGATTAATCTACCCAATAATGCTCTAAAGTGGATATTAGCATTTCCACTTTATACATAAATGAGTATAAGAAAAGCTTAGCGAACAGCTGAAGGTCATGATTAATAAGTGGCAGAGCTGAAACTTCCACCCAGAACTTTTGGCTGATCTTCAAAGTCAAATGCTCTTTCTACCACAACGTGGTATAATGGATAATGAGAGGAAAAGAGAGAGAGAGAGAAAGAGAGAGACAGAGGGACAAAGAGAGAGAGAAAAATAAAGACAAAGAATTTCCTAAAATTTCAAAAACCAACATTTGCCTAGAACAATAATGCTAGGTTCCAAATTGAGAGATTCTAAACCCAGCTTATTTAGGAGATCATTTCAATTCTCATATTCTCAACTTTGATACTAATCAGAAAAATTCTAACAACAATATTTTCTTGGTAACCGAACAATTCTACACAAAATCATAAAATTTCTCATGAAATCCTAAAGTCTTAACTCTAGAAGTTATTTTGATAATCAGCACATCCAACTCCTTCATTTTACAAATCTGGAAAATGAGGTTAAATGATATCAAATGATTTGCCCAAAGAGGGAGGTAGTTAAGGAATAAACAGATCTAGAACCAAATCTCTGATTTTCAAATCTATCTTCAATCTATTTTCCTATAGTAGCTCTCTTAGCTTGTATTCTGGTGAATCATGAGAGAGGAGAGGAATAGAAGATTCTGATACAATTGTATTTTACAAATTATGAAAGCATCAACAATAAAAATATCAAGGTTGGGCTTCATTCCTCACTACTGGGGATGAATTATCCCTAATCTCTTCTCTATTTTTCTTGAGAGGCTTGGGGCAGGAACAGGAAAGAGATACAATCAGAAGTCATCCCATCTCTTCTGCCCACTCCCACTCCCTGCCGCTTTCTCATTTGAATTTTTTACCTCTAAGAAGGCTACCTTTTCCAACTGTTCAAGGTATTATCAAGGCAAGAATGCTGAAGCAGTTTGTCATTCCCTTCTCCAGTGGACCTCCTTTGTCAGACTCTCCACCATGACCTATCTGCCTTTGGTGATCCTACACAGCCTGGCTCATAGTTTCATTGAGTTTATTTTCTTGTGCTCCAAAATCACTTTGGATGGCAATTGCAGCCATGAAACTAAAAACCTTTGCTCCTTGGAAGAAATGCAATGGCAAACCTAGACAGCTTATTAAAAAGCAGAGACATCACTTTGCCTACAAAGATCCCTATAGTCAATGCTGTGGTTTTTCCAGTAGTCATGTCTGGATGTGAGAGCTGGACGATAAAAAGGCCGACCACCAAAGAACTGATGCCTTTGAACTGTGGTGTTGGAGAAGACTCTTGATAGTCCCTTGGACTGCAAGGATAACAAACCAGTCAATTTTAAAGGAAATCAACCCTGAATAGTCACTAGAAGGACTGATGCTTGAAGCCGAAACTCCAATACTTTGGCCACCTGATGTGAAGAATCGACTCACTGGAGAAGACCCTGATGCTGGAAAAGATTGAAGCCAGGAGGAGAAGGGAACAACAGAGGATGAGATGGTTGGATGGCATCACCGACTCAATGGACATGAGTTTTAGCAAGCTCTGGGAGCTGGTAATAGACGGGGAAGCCTCAGTTCAGTTCAGTCACTCAGTCATGTCTGACTCTTTGCAACCCCATGAATCGCAGCATGCCAGGCCTCCCTGTTTATCACCAACTGCAGGAGTTCACCCAGACTCATGTCCATCAAGTCCGTGATGCCATCCAGCCATCTCATCCTCTGTCGTCCCCTTCTCCTCCTACCCCCAATCCCTCCCAGCATCAGAGTCTTTTCCAATTAGTTAACTCTTCGCATGAGGTGGCCAAAGTACTGGAGTTTCAGCTTTAGCATCATTCCTTCCAAAGAAATCCCAGGGCTGATCTCCTTCAGAATGGACTGGTTGGATCTCCTTGCAGTCCAAGGGACTCTCAAGAGTCTTCTCCAACACCACAATTCAAAAGCATCAATTCTTTGGCACTCAGCCTTCTTCACGGTCCAACTCTCACTTCCATACATGACCAAAGGAAAATCCATAGCCTTGACTGGACGGATCTTAGTCGGCAAAGTAATGTCTCTGCTTTTGAATATACTATCTAGGTTGGTCATAACTTTTCTTCCAAGGAGTAAGCGTCTTTTAATTTCGTGGCTGCAGTCACTATCTGCAGTGATTTTGGAGCCCCCACAAAATAAAGTCTCACACTGTTTCCACCATTTCCCATCTATTTCCCATGAAGTGATGAGATTGGATGCCATGATCTTCGTTTTCTGAATGTTGAGCTTTAAGCCAACTTTTTCACTCTCCTCTTTCACTTTCATCAAGAGGGTTTTGAGTTCCTCTTCACTTTCTGCAATAAGGGTGGTGTCATCTGCATATCTGAGGTTACTGATATTTCTCCCGGCAATCTTGATTCCAGCTTGTATTTCTTCCAGTCCAGCATTCCTCATGATGTACTCTGCATATAAGTTAAATAAGCAGGGTGACAATATACAGCCTTGATGTACTCCTTTTCCTATTTGGAACCAGTCTGTTGTTCCATGTCCAGTCTATGTGCCCGGCCCCCCCAAAAAAGCAGAGAAATGAAGAGAAATATTTTCTGGAACTCTCTTGCTTTTTCCATGATGTGCTGCAATTCATGGGGTTGAAAAGAGTCGGACACGTCTGAGCGGTGAAACAACAACAAAGAAGGCTGCTCTCCTCTAGTGTTGAGGGACTCAAGAGCCACATCACATTTAAAGAGTGTGTTGCCTTTGGGCAAAATAAGAAAAGGTATCCCCTCTTCAGGACCCTTTTCTTGCATCTTCTGAAAAGTTGTCAAAATTAATACAAAATCTATGTGCGTGATGGGAGCCTTAGAGCTGTACAATGCACTAGCCCTCTGTGCAGGGACATGCTTCTTCTTTATTCTTATTCAGGAGATCCTAGCCCTACTAGAGACTCTAACTTAGTCTTAATTTTGCCTAAGAGGTAGATGCCTTTTTCTTGCTGAGAGGTGATCTGTTGCCTTTCTTCTGGTTCAATCTTATCCAGGTAGTCATTGCATTAAAATTTCATCAAAAACACATGTAATACATTTTTAAAAGTCATTGTTATCGGGCAATTCTATACAGCAAAGAATCCAAGAAGTTGCATAAGGGATATCTGAGGTCCAAGCAAGCCAAATATTGGGTTGATGAGTAGGCTTAGTCTTGAAGTCTTTCTCCTTTTTATACATACCCACTGCCTAGGGGATCCTGGATGGTTTTACATACTATCCATAATAGGCATCTTCCATATTTTTATGAACCTGACCAAACTCCTCCCTAAGCTGCATTCGCCCATGTAGAATTTCCTGCTCAAAGTTTCTCTTCATTTCTTTTGTGTTCCAGTAAATGAATCTGGAGAAGATGGCAGGTTAGTAGAGGGTGGTGGGATTCTGATGATTAAATAAGATAGCAGACATAAAATCTTAGCTCAAGATTGATAGTCAACATGTAATTTCTCTTCTTTCCTCTCCAACCATTCCAGTAAGATCCATCTAAATTCTATCCTCCAGATAAGCCAGGTTCATCTCCACCTCATTTGCTCATGACCACAGTAGTTGATACAGGGGACATGCCCTTGACAGAATACAGTATACAGATAACCACATTCACATATAGGCTGAGTTACGGGATGTCTATTTGTGTTACCAAACTGGCACTCACTTAACCAGTAAATTGGGTACAAGTTTCCTCAAGATATCCAAAATCTTCAGTGTACTTAAAACGTCACTTAATTGGCAAACTTTCATTTACAAGTGAACTATTTAAGTCTAATGAATATATTTAGGTTTCCAAGAATTTCTCAGCCACAATAATATTTCCCAAAGTCAAAATTTATCCTCTGATGTATTAAGGAAACCAATAATTGGAAGGCTAAAATGTCCCTGAAAATAACCTCTGCCATGAGACTCATTTATACCTTGACTGTGGAAAATCTGATCCAGTGGGAACAAATAACTTCCTCTTTCACTGCAATAAAATAGGAGAGAAAGAGACAGAGAAACAGAGGCACAGAGACAAACCTCACAGGTTGGAGAAAAAGACTTAGGTCATAAGGATTCCATTTACATGTTAACTATTATCAAATATATTTTACTTTGTAGAATTTTAGCATCAAGTGGGTGAACATGATAAAACATCTTTTTCTCCAAAGTTTTGCTTAAATCCAGTCTTCATCAGAATGAAGGTTCTGGTTTAAAGGTGACTTTGTGAAGTAATATTTGGATACATATTTTTATGTATTAAGAATTCACTCAAATACAATGATGAGATAGTGGCAAGATTTTCTGGCATTGTGCATTTTGTTTGTTTTTGTTTTGCTTTCTATAATCCTGAAATGAAAAAAATAAAATATAGAAAAACAATGAAGCTGAAAATGGATTCATGTATTATACAAGCACTGATAACTCATCAAATATGAGCAGCTGAAGCTAAAATACTGCTCTCAAAATATGGGCTGAGGACTCCTGCATCACAATTGTCTAGATTCTAATTAAAAATGACTTCTGGACTTACTCCAGGTCTTCTGTGAATAAGCCCAGAGACAAGTCCTAAGGTTTTTACCCAACACGCCCATGTAATTTTTCAAGCTGGATATTTTGAGACTTTCTGGACTTAATATTGGAATGGAGGCCAGGAAGCAGGTAGGAAAGAGGAAGAAAAGAACTAAGAGAAAATGTGCTATAACTAGGCAAAAGAAAAATCAGATGAAGGCAGTTGAAGGAGCCTTTTCCACAACCCAGAGAAATGCTATATTGTGCCCCGGCTATCAAGCTGGTTTTTAAAAGTGCCCCAAAGCCTGATGAGGGTTTCCCAGGTGGCTCAGTGGTAAAGAATCTGCCTTCCAATGCAGAAGACACGGGTTCAATCCCTGATCTGGGAAGATCCCCTAGAGAAGGACATGGCAACCCACTCCAGTATTCTTGCCTGGAGAATCCCATGGACAGAGGAGCCAGGTGGGCTATAGTCCATGGAATGGCAAAGAACCAGACACTACTGAGCATGCTCTAGAAGCCTTATGAAAAACACAGTTCTCAAACACTATTCTGTTGGATTACTGTCTCTGCTCTGTGGGTGTATGATGTTAGTGACCGTCTATAGAAGCAGGGTGTTTGAAAAACCAGTCTCCATTCTGGAGAGGATAAACAGCTCCACAGGGTGACCCCAGGGTACTTTTGTGTCCAGAGCACCCTAAGTGGGATGAATAGTGTTGGCAGCTGTAAGAGCGCCACTGGGAACTAACAGGAGGTCCTGCAAGGCTTAGCTGGAGAGAGAATTGCTGGGGAAGACCTTCACTTACAGGATAGACAAATTTCTGTGTCCTAGGCAACCCCTTTTCAGGGGGCTCTGGATCACTTCTCATTCATTCCATGTAGACATTTTGTTCATATCTACAAATGCCACTGTATCTGACTGCACTGGAAAAGGACAGAGAGACATATAAGAAGGTCTTCCCCACTGGAGACCCCTTTATTTATTGCCAACTAATACATGCTTGCTCAAATCTCCAGAATTTAAGTGATCTTCTCTTACTGGGGCCCCCACGCTGACCACCCTGCCCCAGGCCACTGCAAGCAGATACCTCTCCTGGATGCCAACTTCCTGCCCCCACAGACAGTGGTTTTCAGAGACTAATAAACACAAATTCCCTTGTAACTCATTTCTCTTCTTCCTGCTTGAGAGAGTGAAGATATAAAGCAGGCACATTTAAAAAGAAAAAAAAAAGCCTGTTTTCATGCTTTGTGCTTGCACTGTGCAGGCAGGGCTGATAACTTGATCTGGGAGTGCTGCCCTTGCAATGGTAGGGGTGGAAGAGGCAACCCAAACGCATCTGATTGTGTTAGGAGATGATGATATGTGGTAAGAATGGTGGATGAGCTCCATAAATGACAGGCTCCTTTCCTGGGAACTAGGACACATGTTGAAAGTAGAAAGGTCAGACTCCAGAGAGACCTTCCCTCTCTCTCTTACAGAGGTCCTTTCCCTCCCCTGATTTAATGTCTCCATGCTACAGAGGGCCCAAAGGCACAACCATTGCAGAATTTGAACATTCATTGCTACCTCCAGGCTGCACTATGCCTTCCCAAGACTAAGAGTGAATGAGAAATCCTTTTTTAAATACAACATTCAATTTTCTTTTTAATGCAACACTTAATTTTCTTTTTCTAATTGATTTATTATAATGTTTGGCTGTGCTTGGCTTTGTTGCAGTGCATGGACTTTCCATTGCAGTGGCTCCTCTTGTTGCAGAGCACAGGCTGTATGTGTACAGGCTTCAGGAGTTACAGCTCACTGGCTTTAGAGAGCTGTCCCAGGCTTAGTTGCATGGAGGCAAGTGGGATCTTCTGGAACCAAGGATAGAACCTATGTCCCCTGCATTGGCAGGCAGATTCATAACCACTGGACTGCCAGAGAAGTCCTAAAAGAGAATTTCTTCTCGAGAAAGTATATTTGTCTAGTTTACATAGTAGAGGCATAACAGTTTGGAGGGAACCTAGGGGAGAAAGCCTTTTAATCCCTCTGGAGGCCTTCAGTCCCATTTGTAGTCCTAAACAAATACAAGCTGTCCAAGGAACCCATCTCCTCCACTTCCTTCCTTATTTCTCCTCTTCCTCATGCTCCTTTTTTTCCTATTCCTTCCGCAGAGCCTGAGTGACAGTGCATTATTTCCTGGCTTCAGCACAATGAACAGAACACTCCCAGGTCCTTTTCACACACTTCATGTTCGGCCTGCTAACTGCAGGTGGTGCCTGCCATGAGCTTCAGAATATCTGAAGGAAGAGACTCCATCAGGACTGAGACTTATACAACAGGTATTAATAATTGTCCTTCTTGTATCAGAACATATTACATCTAGGACTCAAGACAAAAACAGGTAAGCATCAATGAAAGATGTTAAGAGTTCACTGGAAATCTACAGATTGGTTCCCATATTCGTTAGGGTTCTCAAGAGACATAGCCAGTAGTATTGGGGGAAGGAAGAGAGATAGGCCAAGGAATCGATCCATGCTGTTATGGAAGCTGACAAATCTCAAGATCTGCAGGGTGGGTTGGCAAGCTGGAGGCCCAGGAGAGTCGATGGTACAGCCTGAAGGCTGGCAGGCTGGGGACCCAGGAAGAGCTGATGTTTCAGTTCAAGTCCAAATGCAGGAAAGAGTCAATATTCCAGTTCAAAAGCAGTCTAGCAGGAGGAAGTCTCCTTACTTGGCAGCAGGTCAGTCTTTTTATTCTGTCCAGGCTTTCAACTGATTGGATGAAGTCCACCCATATTAGGGTAAGAAACTTGCTTTACTTGGTCTACTGCTTTAAGTGTTAATCTTATCTAGAAACTCCCTCAGAGACATATCCAGAATAATAGTTGGCCTAATATCTGGGCAATTTGTAGCCCAGTTAAGTTTACATATAAAATTAGCCATCACTGACAGCTGAGTGTTCATAAATCTGGACTCTTCTGAAATATAATAGTAAGTATACCATTGTGTGTGTGTATACTCAGTCGTGTCCAACTCTTTGCAACCCCAGGGACTATAGCCCACCAGGCTCCTCTATTCATGGGATTTTCCAGGCAAGAATACTGGAGTGGGTTGCCATTTCTTTCTCCAGGGGACCTTCCCTCCCCAGGAAATCAAATCTGGGTCTCTTGCACTGGCAGGCAGATTCTTTACAACTAGCGCCACCTGGGAAGGAAGTATTCCATTAGGAAAGATTATAACAAACATATTCTTTATCATGATGGAATCCTATCTCAGGAGCTGTTCACTTGAGTTTTAGGAACAATAGCTGTGTGACACACCACTGATTAGAGGTCATATCCATAGTAATATCCCTTTGGAGAGAAGAAATATTGGTTAAATGGTAATAAGATTCCCAACTATAACACAAATGTGAGTGATGGGCTTAGTTCCCTACTGGAGGTATTTGGAATTGAGGAGTTTTGCTATTAGAATAGCCTTCTAACCTCCAGAGAGCCCAGAAGCCTCCAAAGGCAAGGAATAGAGTGATAGGATAGCTGTCCATTTAATTCTTATATTCCATGCCTCAGACTGTGCCTCAGCTCAGAGCTATGATTAGTTTCACAGATTGTTCTGTAGTAAAAGTCCTCAGGATTTTCCTATTAATGGTCCCTTATGGGGGATACTGATCTTCATGGGAATATTGCTTGCATCCTGACACATACCAAACTTATGGCTTTTATTTTGATCCCAAACCAATCAACCTTTACTATGCAGACAAGACAAATACACTCTGTGTTTGGTCTTTTTGACCATTACCTTTTCCGGGTCAATCTTGGAGAAAAATCTAGCCTCTCTGCAAACTTTCCAAAAAGTGGGATCCACTTTCAAAGACTAAAAAGAGTACATGAATCTCAACCTCCAACAAAGGTGAGTAGAAGAAGCCACTTGAGTGCTTACCTGGTCTCCCCCTGAGCCTGAGAATGTCTGGACCACCGGGACAATTTGCCTGAGTGTGT
The DNA here is from genome assembly GCA_917880005.1 of Nanger dama. Lineage (NCBI taxonomy): Eukaryota > Metazoa > Chordata > Mammalia > Artiodactyla > Bovidae > Nanger > Nanger dama. The sequence continues at coordinate 6,599,574 of CAKJTW010000040.1, forward strand.
ATCAAGGATGCCAGTACATGAAGGAAAAAGAGGAATGCCAGACAGCAGTGGCAAAAGAGGCATCCTCACACAAGCATGCAGCTCCCAGGGCAATCCTATCTATCAAAGACCATGCCATTTATCCCAATTAATCAAGAAGAGAAGGAAGGCAGTGAAATTGCTTAAAGCCAACTCAGAGCTAAACTTAAGCTCAAGGGACATGTAAAGACCTGGGCCTTAGTATAATTGCATAATAAAGTGGCACAATTGATTTATTTAAACATTACCTCATTGGCGATAACAAATATTCTGATATTAAAAACATTAACCTGAAGAGCAGCAATAAATTCCCTTCAGAGGGACAGGCTGCGGTCTCTTTGTCTCATCAGTAAAACCATGCCATCCGCTGTCTAATGTAATAACACACACCCAGACTCTCCCTCACATACACTTAAACTACTTTTGGAGGATATGAGGAGCGTGTCTTCCAAACAATCAATCGATAAGATTCCGTTCTGAGAGTCATCAACATCCAGAAACGGCAGCTCATCGCTTTTGATTCCAGTCCCATGTATTTATAGAACAAAACAAAGTTCATTGCTTAGGTAGAGAGCTGTTTGCAGCTACTTTTTCTTTTCTCTTTTAACTTATTTAAATGAAAAGCAGCCATCCTTTTTACTATGTATATAATTATTTTTAATTTAACTCTAAGGATTGAAAATCAAAATCCTTTTCAAGGATCTGAAGAAAAGGGAACTATTTGCATTTCCACCCACAATGAAAGAGGGTTCCCTCTTCTTCACATCCTCTCCAGCATGTATCGTTTGTAGATTTTTTTCATGATGACTATTCTGACCAGTGTGAGACGATGCCACATTGTGGTTTTGATTTGCCTTTCTTTAGTAATAAGTGATGTTGAGCATCTTTTCACATATTTATTAACCATCTGTCAGTCTTCTTTGGAGCAACGTCTCTTTAGGTCTTTTGCTCACTTTTTGATTGGGTTCGTTGCTTCTCTGGTATTGAGTTGCGTGAGCTGTTTCTGTATTTTGGAGATTATTTGTCCGTTGTTTAATTTGCTATTATTTTCTCCCATTCTGAGTGTTGTCTTTTCACCTTACTTATAGCTTCCTTCATTGTGCAAAGGGTTTTTTTAAGTTTAATTAGGTCCCATTGGTTTATTTCTGTATGTATTTCCATTACTCTGGGAGGTGGGTTATAGAAGATCTTCTTGTGATTTATGTTGGCGTGTGCTCTTTCCTCTAAGTGTTTTATAGTTTCTGGTCTTACATTTAGGTCTTCATCCACTTTGAGTTTACTTTGTGTATGGAGTTAGGAACTGTTGTAATTTCCCTCTTTTACACATAGTTGACCGGTTTTCCCAGCACCACTTGTTGAAGAGACTGTCTCCATCATATAGTTTTTTTTTTTTGCCTCCTTTGTCAAAGATGAGGGGGCCATAGGTGAGTGGATTTAACTCCGTGGTTTCTATTTTGTTCCATCGATCTATATTTCTGTTTTTATGCAAAAAGAAAAAAAACATTGAAGACTGTTGGTGGGAATATAAATTGGTATATCCATTATGAAAACAGTATGGAGGTTTCTCAAACAATTAAAAAACAGAACTTCTGTATGATCCAGCAATTCCACTTCAGGGTGTAAATCTGTAGGAAATGAAACCAGAAGGATATCTCAAAAGGATTGTTCACAATAGCTAGGATGTGTAAACAATCTACAAGTCAAATGAATGGCTCTTTTCAAAAGGATAAAAACTATGTACAGTCAGTTCAATTCAGTAGCTCAGTTGTGAGCGACTTGCTCAAACTTATGTCCATCAAGTCAGTGATGCCACCCAACCATCTCATCCTCTGTCATTTCCTTCTTCTCCTGCCTTCAGTCTTTCCTAGCATCAGGGTCTCTTCTGATGACTCAGTTCCTATATCAGGTGGTCAAAGTATTGGAGCTTCAGCTTTAGCAACTATCCTTCCAATGAATAGTCAGGACTGATTTCTTTAGGATTGACTAATTTGATCTCCTTGCAGTCCAAGGGACTGTCAAGAGTCTTCTCCAGCACCACAGTTCAAAAGCATCAATTCTTCGGCGCTCAGCCTTCTTCACAGTCCAGCTCTCACATCCATACATGACTACTGGAAAAACCATAGCCTTGACCAGATGGACCTTAGTCGGCAAAGTAATGTCTTTGTTTTTTTAACATGCTGTCTAGACTGGCTATAGCCTCTCTTCCAAAGAGTAATTGTCTTTTAATTTCATGGCTACAGTCCCCATCTGCAGTGATTTTGGAGCCCCCCAAAATAAAACATCTCACTGTTTCCATTGTTTCCCCATCTATTTGCCATGAAATGATGGGACTGGATGCCATGATCTTAGGTTTTTGAATGTTGTGTTCTAAGCCAACTTTTTCACTCTCTTCTTTCACTTTCATCAAGAAGCTCTTTAGTTCTTCTTCACTTTCTCACATAAGGGTGGTGTCATCTGCATATCTGAGGTTATTGATATTTCTCTCAGCAATCTTGATTCCAGCTTGTGCTTCATCCAGTTTGGCATTTCACATGATGTACTCTGCATATAAGTTAAATAAGCAGGGTGACAGTATACAGCCTTGACGTACTCCTTGATGTAAATGACTGACCACTAAAAAGAAGGAGATAAAATTTCAGTGTTACACTAAGGATCGTTGATATAATGGCACAGATCTATTTATCACACTATTAGAAAGAGTACCAGACCTAAAACCAAAGATTAGTCTTTGAATTCTTGCTCTACCATATACACTAACTATGGAACATGAAGCAAATGATTTAATTTCAGTAGGCTTCTGAGTCTTCAGCTGTGAAACAAAAATAACTACTATAAGCATGCTGGAGGGATGAACTGAGATACTAAATTTTAGAGCATATAGAACACATTTTCTGATGCCTCTTAGAGACTACATTAATTGTTTTAAGAGCAGAGCATTGAGCAGTCCAGTGTGGCTAATAATACTATATGTCTAACCAGTAGTTATTTTCCTCTTTTTAAGTAATCAGATTTTGCTCAGGGTAACAATGGGCCAGATTAAATTAATTCTTACCAGCCATGAGCAACCTACCTCTGGACAAGAGACAATAGACCCATATCTAATCAAGTCATTAAAGTTGGCGCTCTGTTACCTCTAGCCAGATGCAAACCTGACTGACAGAGGGAGAGACAAGAAGCAAAGGGAGGCATCTGAAACCCAGGTTGCTGGTTGGACTATAAAGGTACTCAAGGCAGGATGCTAAAGCAGGTAAGGCAGATGTAAAAGGGAAAAGGTAGAGGTTTATTACAAAAAGAAACTGGAAGCCCTGCTGGCTATCAACCACAGTAGGGACTGAACACATGCTAAGTTCTCAGCAGTCTGCCTTCCTGTAGACCAGATTTCCTATTCCTGCAGAAAAGTGTTCCTGGGTACCACGTTTCTATTTTATTAAACTCATTTATTAAACTCAAATTATTTTTAACCATTTGTCATGTTTATGTTTCAAAAGGCTTTTTATGTTGCCAGACACACAGAGGGTGATAAAAATGGCTGGATTTATTTCAGTCCAAGAGCAATGGTTTCTTACTTTTTTCAGTGCTCAATTGAAGCATGGCTGGACTTGGTTAAAAACATTCAACTGGTTTTAACTAAACTTTATGTATAAAGGTGTCCTTAAGAAGAGGTCCACTAGAATCAAACCCACAGAAATTTCTTACCATCTCACCTAGGTTCTGGGACAAAATATGTCTGTCCTTCATCACCTCAGGATACCATTCCTTAAATTCTGTGGGCACCCACTGGAGAAACATCAGTTTGGCCTGTTCCTGTTTAAATCATATCTTAATATGAAGCAAGGATCAAAACATGGAACTAAGGTGATGCAAGTAAGGCATGTACCTCAAGCACCAAACTTAAGAGTATTCAATTAAACTCAGTAATCAAGGTAAATAATATTTTATGAAATATTTTAAGAAAAGTAATCCCCCAAATCCATACTGAACACAATAGAAACTTTTAAATAAAGACAAAATCTGACCTTGCACTTGCAGGAGTCACCTCATCTTAATCCCAGTTCTTTTTTTTTTTTGGTTGAGCAGCCTTTATCAAAAGAGGGTCATACAATGTTCACAGGCCTCCAAGGCCAGAAGATACTGAACACAACAGTATTTGTGGGAAAGGTATGCAGAAAAAAATCATGGTTTCGATAAGGGCAAAACTGCTGGAATGTTGGGCTGATTCTGTATGACCTTGCATCTTTCATTTCCCTCTATGTACAAAAAGGTATATAAGTACTGTTTAAAAATAAAGCTACGGATCTTGCTCGTCAAAGTAGCTTGCTTTCCTCGTGTCAATCATTTTCTTCCTCTTACTCTCTCTTTCAGGCTAGTTCCCATCTGGAGTACAGAGATCCGCCATGTCTACTTATTTGCCTGGGTTTCTAATCCCAGTTCTTTTGTCATATTCAATTGGAGAATCTTCTTTGGTTCAGCTCTGATGCTGCCCTGATTTTTGGATGGAAGAGTTGCAAAATAAAAGCACACAGAGAGGAAACAAGAGCCACTGGGATAAAACCATGGGAAGTCATTGACTGCTCATGGAGGCTCTGAGCGCCCCCATTGATAGTGTTATTGGGCTTCCCCAGAAAACCAGTGTCCCCTTCCATGGTCCCATCTCCAGGATCAGGTTGAGGACCAGTTGGCTTCAGAGGGATCAAGCATAGTGTGGGGTGTTTCCACACTACTGTCTGTGCACTCCTTGGGTGGGACATCCTTGCCCCAGCTCCACTGAAATTGGTATATTCCCATGGAATCTGGGCCTGAATGACACTCAGAGGTCCTCTCTGAACCCAGGCTTTGATCACGGCACATCATACCCTATGCCCACATCTTCCTGATTCTAACAAAGTTTGCGTTTGTTTTTTTTTAATCAAGTCAGTGAGCAACAGTAAGTTGATACTTTTTGTTTTTTTAATGTATTTGAAAAAGTTAACACTCTATATTTCTTTTCTATTTTCATACAAGTAACTCAATAAGGTGACTTGCTGTTAAGAGATGTTTTATTTCTCCCTCAAGTGTGGCTAGAACTCTCCAGGCTGAACTGGTCTTCATTGTGAAGCCCTCATTAGTGCAAATAGCACAATAGTTATAAATGGAGCTCCATACCCCAGCCTTGTTTTAAATATCATAGCCATATGTGCTCATGAGTCATCAGTTGTGTTTTTAGGCAATCCTGCTAGCAACAATACTTGATTCAGGAAGGTGTCTGACCTGAGGCATTAACTAGAGAAAATAATTTCTTCCTTCAATTCTGTCCCAGCAGAGCACCACATTTTGAAAATGAAAACAACTGATGTGGATCATACAGAGGACCATGCATTCTCCAGAAGTAAATGTTTCCCCCAAATCTTGCAGATCCCATTGGAGATGATCTTCATCATCTCTTTGTAGTCATTCTGAATGATACAATTTGACTGTCACTGATGCCATTTGATATAGGCAAAACTCTAATCCTTCCAGCCTAGGATAGCCAAAAATATTCCTGAAGTTCCCTCTTTTGGGAGGTGAAACACCATGATTTTCCATAACTTCGAGTTGAAATGGACCTAAATTTGCTGTTTTCCTCCTTCATCTTTTCATACAAGGCATCCTAGTGTCAATCATGGAACCGTATGTCATGTTTATAGCCTTTGTTTCATAACAGAAATAACATGATTCCAATGTTATGTTTCCCTTAATTTTTATGATAAATATAGTATCTATCTACTTCTTTCATATTGTAATTGATTTGCCTTTGAGAAATTGGACCAAATGGAGAAGGAGAGTTTCATCTGCGTTAGCCCATTCTTTCTTACTTTCCTTATTCTGGGCCTTTATTGTTTCCTACTAGAGCACCTCAGCTTCCAGGTGGCACTGGTGTTAAGGAATCTGCCTGCCAATACAGGAGATGCAGGAGATGTGGGTTCAATCCCTGGGTTGGGAAGATCCCCTGAAGGAGGAAATGTCAACACAGTCCAGTATTCTTATCTGGAGAATCCCATAGACAGGGGAGCCTAGCAGGCTACACAGCCTATAGGGTCACAAAGAGTAGGACACAACTGAGCAAGCACACAAAGAGATCCAAGACAGAGAACACCTCAGAGAGATGCTGGCTGTGTATATATTGGGGACATTGGATGAAGGCCAGCTCTGACACACAGCACTACCTCAGAGGGAGACCAGCTCTGTACACAGCATGGTGCCTCAGCGTTAGAGTGGCTCTTTGTGTCCTGTAGTGGTTGTACAGAGCACAGGAGAGGAGGCCTTGAGGTCCACTGGGGGATGGGCTTTTCTACTGAGTGCTCTGGGAAACTTACTGTCCTCAGTAATAGTGTTGCAAGGTCCAGAGGTAATGAGAGCAATATTTTTTCTATCAAAGTATTGTTGGTTTATAATGTGTTAATTTCTGCTATAAAGCAAAGTGATTCTGTTACACATGTAATATACATTCTTCTTTATATTCTTTCCCATTATTTCCCTGTGGTATACAGTAGAACCTTGTTGTCCATTCATTCTCTATATAATAAATAGCTTACATCTGCTAGCCCCAAATCCCATGGGTGGAGGAGCCTGGTAGGCTGTTGTCCATGGGGTCGTTAAGAGTTGGACATGATTGAGTGACTTCACTTTCACCTTTCACTTTCATGCTTTGGAGAAGGAAATGGCAACCCACTCCAGTGTTCCTGCCTGGAGAATCCCAGGGACAGGGGAGCCTGGTGGGCTGCTGTCTATGGGGTCACACAGAGTCAGACACAACTGAAGCGACTTAGCAGCAGCAGCCACAAACTCCCACTCCATCCCTCCCCAATCCCAGGAGATTTATCTTGAATGTGTGTTTGTGAGTGAGAGTAAAGCCTGAACTGAAGGAAATGTGATTGCCTGGGGTTAAGGGTACAAAAGAAAGAAAAGAGTCTTTTGTCTTGCATGGAGCCTTGTTTTAATATTTGTTTTTTGTCCCAGGTATTCAAGCTACTCAGAAACCAGCCTCATTTTCCAGCCCTCCTTCTGCCCCAACCCCTGCCCTGTTTTACTCTTCATTTCTTCATCTCTCTCCATCTTCCTTTCTTCTCTGTCTTCTCCCAGCTAAAGTAGACAGCAGGAAAGAAGGCCAGTCCTCTTAGGATCTGAGTGAGATGTCGTGGTATGGATGCAAATGGGTGGTGTGGAAGCAATGCTATGGTTTTAGCTGCTGAATCAGATTCGGGGGTCTGTTCTATGAGACCCCTGTTCTGTGTAACATTTTCAGCAGGAAGTCTGAATACAGAACCTCAGCAAGCCTCTCGCTTCAGAAAGCAGATCTGGCCTCTGATTGTCTGGAACTCCAGGCTCACAGAGTGTGCTCAATGCTGATACACAGACAGTCATTCAGGGTTTCAGTTTAGTTCATTTCAGTCACTCAGTCGTGTCCAACTATTTGTGACCCCATGAATTGCAGCAAGCCAGGCCTCCCTGTCTATCACTAACTCCCAGAGTTCACTCAGACTCACATCCATCGAGTCAGTGATGCCACCCAGCCACCTCATCCTCTGTCATCCCCTTCTCCTCCTGCCCACAATCCCTCCCAGCATCACAGTCTTTTCCAATGAGTCAACTCTTCGCATGAGGTGGCCAAAGTACTGGAGTTTCAGCTTTAACATCAATCCCTCCAAAAAAATCTCAGGGCTGATCTCCTTCAGAATGGACTGGTTGGATCTCCTTGCAGTCCAAGGGACTCTCAAGAGTCTTCTCCAACACCACAGTTCAAAAGCATCAATTTTTCAGCATTCAACTTTCTTCACAGTCCAACTCTCACATCCATACATGACCACTGGAAAAACCACAGCCTTGACTAGACAGACCTTGGTTGGCAAAGTAATGTCTCTGCTTTTGAATATGCTGTCTAGGTTGGTCATAACTTTTCTTCCAAGGAGTAAGCGTCTTTTAATTTCATGGCTGCGGTCACCACCTGCAGTGATTTTGGAGCCCCCAAAATAAAATCTGACAGTTTCCCCTGTTTCCCATCTATTTTCCCATGAAGTGATGAGACCAGATGCCATGGTCTTCGTTTTCTGAATGTTGAGCTTTAAGCCAACTTTTTCACTCTCCACTCTCACTTTCATCAAGAGGCTTTTTAGTTTCTCTTCACTTTCTGCCATAAGGGTGGTGTCATCTGCATATCTGAGGTGACTGATATTTCTCCCAGCAATCTTGATTCCAGCTTCTGTTTCTTCCAGCCCAGCAATTCTCATGATGTACTGTGCATATAAATTAAATAAGCAGGGTGACAACATACAGCCTTGACAGACTTCTTTTCCTATTTGGTACCAGTCTGTTGTTCAATGTCCAGTTCTAACTGTTGCTTCCTGACCTGCATACAGTTTTCTCAAGAGGCAGGTCAGGTGGTATGGTATTTCATTCTCTCTCAGAATTTTCCACAGTTGATTGTGATCCACACAGTCAAAGGGTTTGGCATAGTCAATAAAGCAGAAATAGATGTTTTTCTGGAACTCTCTTGCTTTTTCCATGATCCAACAGATGCTGGCAATTTGATCTGGTTCCTCTGCCTTTTCTAAAACCAGCTTGAACATCTGGAAGTTCACGGTTCACGCATTGCTGAAGCCTCACTTGGAAAATTTTGAGCATTACTTTACTAGCGTGTGAGATGAGTGCAATCGTGCGGTCATTTCAGCATTCTTTGGCATTGCCTTCTTTAGGATTGGAATGAACACTGACCTTTTCCAATCCTGTGGCCACTGCTGAGTTTTCCAATTTTGCTGGTATATTGAGTGTAGCCCTTGCACGGCATCATACAGGATTTGAAATAGCTCAACTGGAATGTCATAACCTCCACTAGCTTTGTTCATAGTGATGCTTTCTAAGGCTCACTTCGATGCTTTCTTAGGCCCACTTCACATTCCAGGATGTCTGGCTCTAAGTGAGTGATCACACACCATCATGATTATCTGGGTCATGAAGATCTTTTTTGTACAGTTCTTCTGTGTATTCTTGCCATCTCTTCTTAATATCTTCTGCTTCTGTTAGGTCCATATCATTTCTGTCCTTTGTCGAGCCCATCTTATTGAGCCTACAGCCTTGTCTAACTCAGTGAAACTAAGCCATGCCCATGGGGCCACCCAAGATGGGCGGGTCATGGTGGAGAGGTCTGACAGAATGTGGTCCACTGGATAAGGGAATGGCAAACCACTTCAGTAATCTTGCCTTGAGAACCCCATGAACAGTATGAAAAGGCAAAATGATAGGATACTGAAAGAGGAACTCCCCAGGTCAGTAGGTGCCCAATATGCTACTGGAGATCACTGGAGAAATATCTCCAGAAAGAATGAAGGGATGGAGCCAAAGCAAAAATAATACCCAGCTGTGGATGTGACTGGTGATAGAAGCAAGGTCCAATGCTATAAAGAGCAATATTGCACAGGAACCTGGAATGTCAGGTCCATGAGTCAAGGCAGATTGGAAGCAGTCAAACAGGAGATGGCAAGAGTGAATGTCGACTTTTTAGGAATCAGCGAACTAAAATGGACTGGAATGGGTGAATTTAACTCAGATGACCATTATATCTACTACTGCAGGCAGGAATCCCACAGAAGAAATGGAGTATCCATCATGGTCAACAAAAGAGTCTGAAATGCAGTACTTGGATGCAATCTCAAAAACGACAGAATGAATTTTGTTCATTTCCAAGGCAAACCATTCAGTATCCCAGTAATCCAAGTCTATGCCCCAACCAGTAATGCTGAAGAAGCTGAAGTTGAACAGTTCTATGAAGACCTACAAGACCTTTTAGAACTAACACCCAAAAAAGATGTCCTTTTCATTTTAGGAGACTGGAATGCAAAAGTAGGAAGTCAAGAAACACCTGGAGTAACAGGCAAACTTGGCCTTGGAATACAGGATGAAGCAAGGCAAAGACTAATAGAGTTTTGCCAAGAAAATGCACTGGTCATAGCAAACACCTTCTTCCAACAACACAAGAGAAAACTCTACACATGGACATCACCAGATAATCAACACCAAAATCAGATTGATTATAGTCTTTGCAGCCAAAGATGGAGAAGCTCTATACAGTCAACAAAAACAAGACCAAGAGCTGACTGTGGCTCAGATCATGAACTCCTTATTACCAAATTCAGACTGAAATTGAAGAAAGTGGGGAAAACCACTAGACCATTCAGGTATGACCTAAATCAAATCCCTTATGATTATATGGTGGACATGAGAAATAGATTTAAGGGACTAGATCTGATAGAGTGCCTGATGAACTATGGACAGAAGTTCGTGACATAGTACAGTAGACAGGGATCAAAACCATCCCCATGGAAAAGAAATGCAAAAAGCAAAATGGCTGTCTGGGGAGGCCTTACAAATAGCTGTGAAAAGAAGAGAAGCGAAAAGGAAAGATATAAGCATCTGAATGCAGAGTTCCAAAGAATAGCAAGAGATAAGAAAGCCTTCCTCAGTGATCAATGCAAAGAAATAGTGGAAAACTACAGAATAGGAAAGACTAGGGATCTCTTCAAGAATTTAGAGATACCAAGGGAACATTCAGGGTTTAGCTAAGGTAAATGCCTGTGGTTCAACAGGCATGACTCGCCTTTGCAGTCAGCCTGGAGGAGACTGATCACCTCAGTTGACAGGAAACTGTCCTCACAGGCAGCGCCTGCTCTCGCCTTGACCCAACTCAGATCAAATATTCCTCTGGAGCCAGTCTCTCATTCTCTTCTCTCATTCAGCCCTAGCATCCCCACTGATATCAAAGGATATTCCCACAGGGCATGATGAAAAAGGCCAGGCTGGCCTCTCTAATTGAGCTAGCAGGACCACAGAAGTGTGGAAGTTAAGATTCCTTTGAAATGTGCTTGTAACATGCAGGCTAGCTGGGGAGTCTGGAGCCCTGGCAACACACAGTCATCCTCGCCTCGCCTCGCTTTTGCCAGTTTCATTCTAGAATTTCTGCTCCAAAGAAAAAATGTGTAAATAAACTCATTCATTCCATGATATTTAAAAATAAGAAAGAGCACAGAACATATTTTTAATCTGGTATGTCACAATTTGTAGACATTTTCTGGTTTCCTTTATTGCTTAATGAAAGCAAGCTTATCAATCTATTCATTAGAAAAGTGTGCTCTTGATAAGATAGAGCAATACAGCCTGATACTAATCAGGTCAAAGATGTCACTCCCAGAAGGACCAGTTAGTTTTACTTCATTTCAAGGCTTCATTATTCATGTATCCCAAACAGCTGGGATATATCTGCCACTGTCGCATGAGAGACAAGAAGATGAATAGTTTTGTACCACCTTTCATGGGATCTGCACCATCACATCCAAGAGATAACTTTGATTTGTTGTTTTTGTCATATCACAGCATCACATGATGTTCTATAATGGCTAAGAGAGGCTTCAGCCAGAAGTAGAAAGCATGAAAGACCCAGATTGTTCTTTATGCCAGTTCCTAGGTGTGTGACCTTGAGTAAGTCACTATCCTTCTATTTCTCCATCCCTAAAATAATAACTAATCCCTGTATTACTTTCTGCACAAGACTGCTTTGAAGGACTTCCCTGGTCGTCCAGTGGTTTAGAATCTGCCTGGAGGTACAGGGGACATGGGTTGAATCCTGGCTAGAGATCCAAGGTCCTACATGCCATGGAGCAACTGAGCCCACGCTCTGCAGCCCACAAGCCACAACGAGAGAATCCACGAGCCACAACAGAAGATCCGCATGACACAGCGCAGGTCCTATAAGCCACAGCTAAGACCTGATGGAGTCAAACAAACAAATATTTTTAAAAGACTGAAGTTCACAATAGATCAAAACATACAAAAGCAGTTAAATATTACATCTTTAACAATTACTCAGTAGTTATTTTCATTCACCATTTTGAGCTATAATCCCCCATAAGTTGTGGGTAGAAGCTAGCTAGATGCAACCTGAGATGGGACACAACTCGAGTTTACTACTCGGACAATGTGTTCATTGACTTGGAGTGGGGGAGAAGGCCCTCTCTCATATTATAGAAGTTCCTCTCTCATATTATATACTGGGACTGGATTCTAAGAGCCCACTCCCTCCCAAATCAGGTGAACCAGATATGGAAAAGGAGGCTCTCATCAATGAAGTCAGAGTTTGGAAAGAATTGATGTAAAGGGAATCCATTATTAGCAGTAGAGGCACCCACTGAATTTGTGGAAAGAAATGTAAAGGAAATACCAACTTTGGACAGATAGGACAGGAATGAGACATTTTTGAGTGGAAAGATCCTTTCTTCAGCACATCTTTGTCACAAAACTCCCAAGATTCTTTGAATTCTGAGAGGACCCAAGTTGTCATCACTAACTCATTTCTTATATCACTATAGATCCTTATCACTGTGGATAGACAGACACAAGACACACAAGTGTTTGTTGCTCAGTCATGTCTGACTCTTTGGGATCCCATTGACTGCAGCCCACAAGGTTCCCCCATCCATAGGATTTTCCAGGCAAGAATACTGGAGTAGGTTGCCATTCCCTTTTCCAGGGGATCTTCCCAGTTCGGGATTGAACCCAGGTCTCCTGTGTTGCCGGCAGACTCTTTACCTTCTGAGTCACCAGGGAAGCTGGATAGACAGAGGTTTCATGAAAAAGATGTGTGATGCCTGGGACCCTGGAGCTTTGAATAACCAGTGCTAAGTTTCCCAAATTGATAACAGATGAGACACTGCCTGAACCCCGGCAGCATCTCATAGCCTCCAGGTTGCGAGATAGAGAGCAGGCTCAAAACATTGTGTGTTCAACAGTCAGCCCAGCTGATGCTCAGGAGGGAAATCTGGAAAGCAGAAGTAAATGAACAACCCTGAGAACTTCTGACTTTAGCTTAGGACAGTTTTATTCTGTGAGTCTTTGGTCCATTGTGCTAATTCAGTGTGTCTGGAGGATTCAATTTGCAGTACTTTGTTACCTATCTCCTTACAACTTAACAAATAATAACTTTCAGATATTTTATTAAGATGTTTGAAAAACAAAACCATTAATCTGCTTCTCTCTGGGTAATTTCAAAGCACTTATCTCCAGAGTATCCAGGAAGGCAGATGAAGATAAATCTAATAACAAGGGAAGAGAAAGCATCCTTGGTGTTTCCCACAGAGAAACCAGGTGAATCTGAACAAACCCATGTGTTGAGTACCCTTCTTTCTGCCAAATACAACACTGAGATATGGTCAGCCAAGCTTTTCAGGATGCTAAGGTTTTTCTTCCCTTGGTTTTTGGTTGTTTGGATGCGATTCCTCTGCTCTACTGAAAACATTTGCTAAACTGAATTATTTCAATCTGTTGTTGATCAGATTGGGTTTCCCTGGTGGCTCAGCTGGTAAAGAATCTACCTCCAAAGCCAGAGACCCGGGTTTGATCCCTGGGTTGGGAAGATCTCCTGGGAAAGGGATAGGCTACCCACTCCAGTATTCTGGCCTAGAGAATTCCATGGACTGTATAGTCCATGGGGTCACAGAGAGTCGGGCACAAGTGAGCAACTTTCACTTCACACTTCATTGATCAGACTGTCTAAATTTTACACAAGCTGGAAAATTTGTCTTCCCCATAGCTTGCCAGGTAACTAACCAGTCAGGTGCAAACATTGTGTGTACAGGATAGAAGTGTATTTTTCTCATCTCCCTCTTTCTAATCCCAAGTCTAGTCATGTTAGAAACAGAAACGATATTAAATTTTATTAGAAGAATTATTATCTCATGAATATTGCAGTGTGCCTGTGAAGTCAAGACTGTATCGTCTGTACTCTTCAACTCTTCCCCACACAACTCACATAAGTTATCTGACACTGTCACAAAATATGGTGTTTCACATAAATGAATCTTCCAGGTAACTATAACTTACCTGTTAGACCAGTGGACATGTTTTATTTGAACTATTTTATTTGAAGCTATTTCAAAAATTCATTGAATGTTTCTCTGCCTCTTGAACAGAGGTTACCTGTCATGATTTTATCTCTTTATTTTGCTTGACAATTCAGGGTCAGCGCCATGAACATCCGATTACACTGCAGGGTTGTAATAAAGAAACACTTTCCAATCCGATTGAAGAGAGCCATACGAAATGGCCTTAGGCTACTGAAGTGTTTGTTTATTTGTAGTTCTTGAATCTGCCTTTTCTCATTTCTCTGCCTGCCCCGTCTGGATATGATTATTTCTGCGACCCTTGCTCATTCAAATAGGTTTGCCCTTTCTCATATATTGTTTCTAATATATTATGAACTGAAAAACTATATTCCTAAGCTTGTTAAAGTTGTGTATACTGAAAGAATATACTAGCATAAAGTGAAGATCAAAGGGACTACACAAAAGTACATGAATATTGAGAAATCCATTTGGTTGTTTATAGGCTTTTTAAAATATTACTTTCTGGCCATTACATTTCAGATAGAACTAGTGACTAATGAAAAAAAAAGGAAGCATTGCAGCATTTAGACATGTGAGATGGCTCTGAGTACTATTTGTTCAAAGCATATTTCTTGTAAAAACATAGTTCAACAGCCAGCTTATAATTTTGAGTGTGAGGCAGATGTTGAAGGAGGTATCTGCGTTAGAAAAAATCTCAAACATTATTAACAAGTCAGTATTCAGAGTCTCTGATCGTTTGATCATTGGCAGTATTAGTTTGCCCATTTTATTTGTTAAAAGTCACTTTAGCCTTGATTAGTAAAGTTTGTTAACATCATGCCTTGCCGTTTCCAGGATGTTTGTAAGTTACTTTATTTATTTGGCTGAATCGGGTCTTAGTTGCAGCCTGGGGGCTCTCCACTGCATCTTGCAGGATTTTTGTTGCAGCGCACAGACTCTAGTTGTGGCGCATGGACTCTAGTTGTGGCACACAGGCTTCGGATTACGTAGGCTCAGTAGTAGTGGTGCGCGAGCTTAGTTGCTCCATGACATATAATATCGTAGTTCCCTGACCAGGGATCAAACCTGCATCCCCTGGATTGCAAGGCTGATTCTTAACCACTGGGCCACCAGAGAAGTCCCCATAAAATGCTGAAAGGAGAAAGTGGCTCTGGTCATGCCAAGCCTCGTCATCTCCATGAGCTGGGTGGGATGGCTACAGATGGCCTTATGCTCTGTAGAGGCAGCAAGGGAGAGAAATGAGAGTCCTGAGGGTCTGAGTAGGATTGCCACCACCAGGGTCATCCAGAAAGATGGAAACTGGCCCTGAGATAAGTCAGAAGCAGCTAATTGCAGAGCTATTAGCGTGGGGGTTCTGACTTTCCGTTAAACAGATGTCTCTAAAAACAGATCTTGCCTTTTCTCCCAAACATCTGATACCACAGGAAGCTAGAAATTGGGGCAGCCAAGTATAGTCAAAGGACTCTTACAGAGAACCTGACAGAAAAGGAAGAAACGTCCTTGATGTAGATCCCCATGTCCCTTCCTAAATAGTCAGGGAGCTCAGGTCCCTGGAAGGAAATAAGTTAAATCTCTTTTACTCTAGTACCTAGAGAGGCTACCAGTGAAAATATTTACAGTTTTGTCTGTTCTCTTTGTATTTTTAAGTAGAATCTAATAATTTTTGTTAAATAATTTTAAAAAGCCTCTTAGCCTATTAAAAATTGACAAATGGCAAAAATTTAAATATCTGAAACACACTTGGCTCTCTTTTAGCTACTTTATGGCCATCAATTTCAGCCAGTTTATCTTGTCATCTGACCCTGAGCTTCTATCCTTTCAAAGGATCAAAAAGATCCTTCTATAAGTGAGAAACAATTTAGAGCTCTACAAAGGGCTATGACAGATCAGATTCAATCAGCTTATTTTAAAAACTTGGCCTCTGACATAAGATTTCTTTTGACTATATATGTGGTCCTTGAGTGTGTGCATGCTTAGTCGTGTCCAATTCTTTGTGACCAGGCTCCTGTCCATGGGCTCTCCCAGGCTAGAATTCTGGACTGGATTGCCATTTCCTTCTCCAGGGGATCTTCTCAACCCAGGGATCAAATCCACATCTCTTGTCTCCAGCATTTGCAGGCAGATTCCTTACCACTACGCCACCCATAAAGTCATGCGGTCCTTAACCCAGACCTAAACAAAGGCACAGTCTTTAAAATACGCCAGTGCTACAACAAGGAAGAGATCTTTTGTGAGATGTAGTAGCCAGGCATCTATTTAGGCAGTCAACAAATATATATTGAACTGCTAATACCTACTCAGACTGTGCCCCAAATTGAGACCATAATGAAGAGCAAAACAACCCAAACTGGGTGCTGATGGAGCTGGAAGTCCAGTGGGGCAAACAAACATCAAGAAAAACAAAAATCACCTCACACAATAATAATTTAAGTATAATTGTGGAGAGTCCCGGGAAAGAAATCAGGGAATTCTGTAACTGGAGTCACAACCAAGCCTGGAAGTCAGCAAAGATTTCCTAAGAATGAGACATGGAAGTCCTGAGTCCTGAGACTGAGCAGGCATTACAGTAACCTGGCAAAGATGGGGAGGAGACCATGCCCAGGAGAGAGAAGGGCAAACACCGAGCCCTGGGAGAAGCTCTGTTCACACAGACCCCTCACGTGAATCATGAGGTGGCACATTTCAAATGTGCATGGTCTTTTTTTTTTTTTGGTCTCACTGGGTCTTTGCTGTGATGTGCAAGCTCCTCACTATGGTGGCTTACCTTGTCGTAGAGCACAGGCTCTATCTAGGGCATGTGGGCTTAGGAGTTGTGGCCCATGGGCTCAATTGCCCCATGGCATGTGGGATCTTCCCAGACCAGGAATTGAACCCATGTCCCCTGCATTGCAAGACAGACTCTTAACCACTGTACCACCCAGAGAGTCCCTGTGTGGTCATTTTGTATTTTTGCTTGTGTCAGCCACTTCCTCTCCCCCACCTCTCTAAGTCCTGGGAGCCTTATCTGACCACCACAGATGTTCAGATTCCTCCCACCTCTCAAATATTTTATTATAGTCATCAGTTACTGCTAAGCACTTACTACCTTGAGCTACTTCCTAAAATTATCTTCCTTGTATCATCCAGCTCGAGCTACAAAAACAAAATACCATGAGCCAGGTGGCTTAAATAATAGAAATTTATTTCTCATAGTTCTAGAGACTGGGAAGTCCAAGATCAAGGTTCTGGTAACGTAAGTTTCATTCTGAGATTTCCTCTTAGCTTGTAGGTGGTGCCATCTCTCTGTGTGCTCATTGGCCTCTTCCTTGAAGGCACAAGGGAGAAAAGGAAGGAGTATGGAGCTCCCTGGTGTCTCTTGTTAAAACGGCACTAATCCCACCATGAGGACCCCACCTGTGTAAACTCACCCAACCCTAACTACCTCCTAAAGGCCCCATCACAAAAATGCCATAACATTGGGGGTTAAGAACTTCAACATGTGAATTTGAGGGAGATATGGAAGAAACATAAGCTGGAATCAAGATTGCTGGGAGAAATATCAATAACCTCAGATATGCAGATGGTAGAAAGTGAAGAGGAGCTAAAGGGCCTCTTGATGAAGGTGGAAGAGGAGAGTGAAAAAGTTGGCTTAAAGCTCAACATTCAGAAAACGAAGATCATGGCATCGGGTCCCATCACTTCATGGGAAATAGATGGGGAAACAGTGGAAACAGTGTCAGACTTTATGTGTTTGGGCTCCAAAATCACTGCAGATGGTGATTGCAGCCATGAAATTAAAAGACGCTTACTCCTTGAAAGAAAAATTATGACCAACCTAGACAGCATATTCAAAAGCAGAGACATTTACTTGGCCGATTAAGGTCCGTCTAGTCAAGTCTATGGTTTTTCCTGTGGTTATGTATGGATATGAGAGTTGGACTGTGAAGAAGGCTGAGGGCCGAAGAGTTGATGCTTTTGAACTGTGGTGTTGGAGAAGACTCTTGAGAGTCCCTTGGACTGCAAGGAGATCCAACCAGTCCATTCTGAAGGAGATCAACCCTGGGATTTCTTTGGAAGGAATGATGCTAAAGCTGAAACTTCAGTACTTTGGCCACCTCATGTGAAGAGTTGACTCATTGGAAAAGACTCTGATGCTGGGAGGGATTGGAGGCAGGAGGAGAAGAGGACGACCGAGGATGAGATGGCTGGGTGGCATCACGGACTTGATGGATGTGAGTCTGAGTGAACTCCGGGAGATGGTGATGAACAGGGAGGCCTGGCGTGCTGTGATTCATGGGGTTGCAAAGAGTTGGACACGACTGAGCGACTGTAATGAACTGAACTGAACTTATATAGACTTTCAGTCCATAACAGTCCTCTATGATTATACATCTTGCCTCTACAACAAGACTGTCAGCAACAGGAGTTTTTACATATTCATAAATCCCCAAAGCCTCTTATACATATTAAATGCCCATAGCATTTAACAGATCACCATGAATTATTTCTGCCACTATGCAACTAATCAAACACACAGAGCCAATTATATACACCAAGTCATTCAAGGGTAAAGCTCTATGTCAAATGATTCAATATTTTACTAGAAATATGTATCATTTCCATTACTTTTATCTCTGTGTTTATGTGTGCATGTGTGTGTGTGTGCTGGGAGTACATTTCTTCTACCTGATTTTTTTAGCTGCTTGTTACCAGCATGTTCTATTTCTTGGTGAAATATTTATTTCCATATCCAATTAGGATGAGTATAATCAAGAAAAAGAACTCCTATATTAATGCATGCTGAAGACATATAGCTAGATACAAAATTAAAGAACAGGAATACATAACATGATTCCAATTTTGCAGTCTAGGGGTAATGAGCTATATGCATATAGGAGATATGTATATATGTAGAGCAGAATGGTTAAGAATGGGACTCAAATCAGTGTAAATTTGCATGTGAGTTGCACCATTCATCAGTTATGGAATTCCAGACAAATTACTTAACCTGTTTCATTTATATTATGGGAATAATAATAATACCTGCTTCTTAATATTACTATGAAAATTACTAAGCTAATATTTATAAGGCATAGAGAATGGTACATGGAACAATGGAATCTGCACACATTTTCATACATAAAGTGAAATGAAATAAATTTAAATGCAATAATATAAAATAAAAATATGTCACATAAAAGGCCGTAAATAGATATGAAAATATACTGATTGAGGTGATCTCTGATGACAAAGTTATTTGATAACAGAATGTTTATATATATATTGGGCTTCTCAGATAGCACAGTGGTAAAGAATCTACCTGCCAATGCAGGAGATGCAAGAGTCACAGTCTCTATCCCTGAGTCAGGAAGATCCCCTGGAACAGAAAACGGCAACCCACTCCAGTATCCTTCCCTGGAAAATTCCATGGACAGAGGAGCCTGATGGGCTACAGTTCATGGGCTTTCAAAGAGTTGGACACGACTGAGGAATTGAACATAGATAGATAGATAGATAGATACACACACACACACATATATATATAATTGCTTCACTGCTTACAAGTTAGTTTCCTTTTCTGAAAAACTGGGACAGTAATTATCTTGGAAGGATATTGTAAGGATTAAATAGGTAATCCATGCAAAGGGCTCTATTTACCCTTTTACATATAAACCCAACCGTGTACACCCGTGGCGGTTTCATGTTGATGTATGGTAAAACCAATACAGTATTGTAAAGTAAAATAAAGTTAAAAAAAAAAAAAAACTGTCTCTACCTTGACCTATATGGACTATACCTAGGGGCTCTATTGACCTCTGGCTTCAGATTGAATTTGGCCACTAACGAGCCCTGGCACAGGGTCACAGGGGAGGAGAATGAGGGTGTGGCACGTATTTCCTGAGCCCCTCCTTTGAGGTCACTGGGCAGGCTGGCCACATTTCCTCCAGCTAAGGTCAGGCTCCATCAAGCCAGCCTCTCCTCAGAACTGGCTCCAAGTTTGAATAACAGCTTCTCTTTCACCTTCACTAGGGTGGCGTGGTCCCACTCCTACTAGCCTAGGGGTCTGGCCCTCTTCCTCCTGGGTTTCCTATACCTTGCCCACACCTTTGTGCATGCTTTTTGTTAGACGCTCTGTGATTGTGTAATTTATCTTAATTGAGCCTGCAGTCTGCTTCCTGTTGCGGCTGCATGAATATAGAACAGACATCATCTGACCCAGCATGACTGCTCAGTCACAGCAAGGTAGATATTACCGTATGGGTGAGAACCAGTGCAAAGGCTGAATCTCTGGGGCTGGAGCCTAATGACCTACCAGTGGTGCAAGTTCTTTGTCCTTTCCAGAACCTGATGCCTTGTTTCAGAGGAAAAAGCACATATAAGTATATATCCTATACAAGGTTAATTAACCAGGTAACTAAGTAGTGTCTGAAGTGTCTAGGTCCAAAATGTATCCTCTTTATAGGCATTCAAAGGCTCCCTGGGCAAAGGTCACCCAAAGCCAGCAGGGGCTTCCACCTTTGAGGGGACTTCTCAATTTCCAATGATGCTAGGGGAACCTGAACCCTATCAATGGCAACTAGCAAGGGCAACCCTGATCTGGAAAGAGGGCCATGGGAAGAGCATTTTGATGACACTGAAGTCCCTGGTTGTCAGGAGCCAGTTTTCTTTCCATCATGCAGAGTAATAGAGTCAACCACTTGTTGGTACAGAAGGGTGACTGTTTAGTTTGTCTTTCTTCGAGTCTGGTTGGTGTCACCTTTGGAGGCTACATGGTGGGTTATAGACCTCTTGCATGGTGGGGCTGGAATTCTTTATCTGATCTAACCCCATCTTTTGTCAATCTGCTTATATAATCATGACATTGCAAATAAACAAGCCCCTTTTATTTTAAGTATGATTTATTAACAACATGCAGAGCAGGCTTTCTCCCTCGGTGTCTCCCTTTGTGCATGCGTCCCTTTTTACATGCACTATGATTTCAGGAACTCAGTAGTTTTGAAATAAAGAGTTTGGTGCTATAGTCATTGAAGACACAGCATGTCTAGCGATTAGGACTGTGAATTCCAAAGTCAGATTACCTGAGTTCATCTCCAGTGCTCTCACTTTCCTACTGCCTTTCGCTTTTCTCGTCTGCAGCATGAGGATAACTATGGTGTCTCCTTCACGGAGTGGTTGCAAGGAGGGAAAGAGTGCATAAATCCAAAGTGCCTAAAACATTGTTTTCTGTGTGACACGTATATGTACTACAGGAATATTAACAATAACTATATTTGACCAGGAACTAGAGCAAGTGTTTCTAAAGTCTTGACAGGGCAGGGAGAGAGATGTCAGGAATTATGAGCATGTGGGGGGGTGGGGGGTGGTGTTAAAGTAACTTAATTTCTTGCAAGTTTTAGAATCACTACACCCTAAGAGGAATAAAATATCATGGCTTCTCAGATGATTCATTCAAGAAATACTTTTGAGCACCAAATATGGGCCAGGCAGTCTTTACTAGGCATTGGAGATTCAGCAGTGAGGAAAACAAGCAACAAAAGACAAGGAAGAAGGTAAACAAAAGCTACTATTATATAATATTTGAGTTTACTCACTAAGTCATGTCCAATACTTGATACCCCCGTGGACTACAGCCAGCCAGGCTCCTCTCTACATGGAATTCTCCTGGCAAGAATATTGGAATGGGTAGCCATTTCCTTCTCCAGGGGATCTTCCCAACCCAGGGACTGAACCCGGGTCTCCTGCACTGCAAGCAGATTCTTTACCTACTGAGCTATCCAGGAAGCCCATAATATTTAATAGTTATTAAATATCACATTGATTATGTTCAGTTGAGCTACTGTGCCAGTCACCAGGATCAAGACCTAAGGCCCCATCTCATAAGACATTTCATTCTCTTTGGCGATGCTGGGCAGTTATGTGGAAAGGTCTTTTTATCAAAGGCCAATGAGTGTTACTGATAAGTGTTAAAGATAGATAGAGGTGAAAAAGTCTGAGAAGGAGGCCTTCTAGATGCCAGATATTCACTAGAGCAGAATGTACTGGAGTCACCCTGATCTAGGTTTTGGGCCTCTTGTTTGCAGATTCAGAAGCTCAGTTTAGTTATGGTGGCAGTGCTGTTGAGAATGTGGGGAATGCCTCCCAATAACCACATTCACAAAAGACTGATGCATAAATCAATACATCAAAGTATTTGCAAAGGTGTTTCTATTCCTGTGACAAAAGTACAAGTTGAATGCATGAAACAGGACACTCAAAGCAGGGCCCCAGGACAACCCTGAGGGATGGAATACGGAGGGAGGTGGGAGGGGGGCTCAGGATGGGGGACACGTGTACACCCATGGCTGAGTCATGTCAATGTATTGCAGAAACCACTACAATATTGTAAAGTAATTACAATAAATAAATTAATTTAAAAAATTGAACCTGATGGGACAGCCTCTTGGTAGAATTCAAGATACCTGAGGAGGTAGGGAAAGGGCAGAGGAGCCTGATTTTATTAATGAGGTAAAATCAAAGAAAAATAAATTAGTCACAGCACTTACCTAAATAGGACCCTATACAGATTGTTCAGGAAATGTGAGTTTTGTCCATTCAGCAAGCTGTCAGGTGAGGAGGCAGCTTCCAAATGATATTATCATGAATAATAAGGACCAGGCCTCTAAGAAATTGTAGCAAGCCCCCTGGGGTAGTCGTTTGAAGCTCTGCCTTTCTACATGTGTCTGGGGCAGAGTAAATCCAGTGAATCTGTGAAACCCTGTTAGGATGAAGGGGCTGAGCTATCAATCAGCCCAGTTTAGACAGTGCTGAGCTGTGGGGTGTAGGGGTGCTGCAGGCTCCACTCCCACTCATAAACTTCACTCTCCTTCCGCTATAACCCATTATCATCCCCATTTCTCCTGGGGATTCTCAGAGCCACGGTACTGCTGCAGTGCTGGGATAGTAATTCTGTAAACCACACTGTAAACCAATCCTCACCGCATTTCTAACCCCTCAAAAGAATCTCAGGATGCTGAAGGAAGACGTGACCCAGCTTCTGTTAAAGGGGAAATCTATTTGCGCCCCTGCAAAAGTTTCTCTAACTGAAGACTCAAACCTAAATGTACAAAAGCCCCCACTTAGAGGGAGCTGAGTTTTATTCATGGAAATGTCTTTTCCACTGAGTTTTGAGCATATCTGAAAGCTCTCTCCGAAGTTAGAACTCTTAACTCAGCTGTTTCTTTCCCATCATGCCCCAGTGAGGCTCTATTATATGAGGAAACAAGTTTCCATTCTGTGGACTTCGAAAGCCAGTTAGGGGACTTGATTTTCTACATTATGTACTTCCATTTGGACTTGTTGAATGTCATTCCTTTCCTAAAATATGCCTAATTTTGAACAGGTGGGCTTCTTGATTCAGTTCATTATAACACTAGTCCCAAACTGTCTAATAGAATCCTTGATGTCCTTCTTAGATGTAACTGGCACAAATGTCTTCCTTAATAAAGCTGAACGTCTAGAGGTAGGGTTTTTTTCCCCCTGAAAAATTCCATGTCTAGGCTGAGTACAACACAGTTGCTCCAAATTCCCTGCTTCAGTCAGGAGAGATTTGTCCCCATGTGACATGCTTTACATTTCCTTATAACACATCAAGAGTCTCTGAAAGATATATTACTTCAATTAGGTGTGTCAAACCATCTGCCACAGAGAATTCAAAATGTCCTCTCTGCCACCTGATGGAACATAGTTAATTTATTCAGGAGGTGGCTGGAAAGTTGGCAAAGGCTTAGTGCTTCATGGAGGGAAGCTTTGCTGTTATGAAACTCAGAAACAAAAGCCTCACTCGTGATAAAAGAGGCATGCTTGCTGAAGGCAACATGAAAGGGATCGCAACAGATGCCCTTATTAAACTAGTTTAGTTTACAATAGATTGCAGATCCCAGGTGGGCTTCATGTGAACGAATCTTGGCATAATCTGTGGACCTTGGACACATAATCAGTTATTCTGCAGCTGCCTGGCCATACCACTTGCATATTTTGCCTGCTGATGACAGGCAGCTTCTAAAACCTCCTCATGAAAGGTGACATGCAAATTGCTACATATGAACAATCTACAGTCCCTCATATATTTGGGTGGAGGTGATTAGAAATAGGATGGGAGTAGGGCAGGTCATAAATTTACTCTGGATTTCTTTCCTCCCTGAAGGCTTATCAGGAAGTGGGGGAGTAAACACTGGATGCTTTACCATCAGCAGTGAGGTGTGAGCATTATTAATGAAGTTCCTAAAGGAGAATGGGGGCCTTATGTCTTTCTCATAACAGGAATGTTCTGAATTAGATTTTATCACTACTGAATTGACCCCTTTCATAGCCAATGTGGAGTGGATCGGACCCAGGCTTATGGTTCATTTTCCCAGTCCCCCACCAGCTGTCTCTGAAACCTATTACCTCAAAAAACAGGGTTTCTCAGTCTCAGCATTATTGACATCTTGTATCTGATAATTCTTGTTGTGGAGGGTTGTCCAGTGCATTGTAGGATGTTTAGCAGCATTCCTAGAGTCTACCAGGCTTCCCTGGTGTCTCAGCTGGTTAAGAATTCCCTTGCAATGTGGGAAACCTGGCTTCAGTCCCTGGGCTGGAAAGATCTCCTGGAGAAGGGAACAGCTACCCACTCCAATATTCTGGCATGTACTGTATAGTCCATGGGGTTGCAAAGAGTTGGACACAACTGAGCGACTTTCACTCACTCGCTGGGTTCTACCAGATTTCCCTGGTGGCTCAGATGGTAAAGAATCTGCCTGCAATGCAGGAGACACAGGTTCAATCCCTGGATCAGTAAGATCCCCTAGAGAAAGGAATTGCTGCTCCAGTATTGTTGCCTGGAGAATTCCATGGACAGAGAATCTGCCTACTTGATGCCTGCAATTTCTCCCCAGTCACAACAATAAAAAATGTCTCCAAACATTTCTAAGTGTCCCTTGAAGTGGATGGGGTAAATTGTCCCCAGTTAAGAACCACTCCATTAATGGGCTTTTGGCGGTGGGGTGGGGGGCGCGGGGGCAGTGAGAAAAGCCAGTGTTAACTATGGCAAGTCATATGACAGTTTTCAACCAACTGCTGCCTGTTGGCATGTCAGGGTGGCAGCTGCCTCCATTACTAAGGAGTACCCATTGTCTCTTCATGCTAATGGAACTAGCATGAGACCAAATTCTTGGACTTCAGTGATTTTTGGCTACAGGATTATTACAAGCCTATTGTTGGAGAAGACTCTTGAGGGTCCCTTGAACTGCAAGGAGATCCAACCAGACCATCCTAAAGGAGATCAGTCATGGGTGTTCATTGGAAGGACTGATGTTGAAGCTGAAACTCCAATACTTTGGCCACCTGATGCGAAGACCTGACTCATTTGAAAAGACCCTGATACTGGGAAAGACTGAGGGCAGGAGAAGAAGGGGATGACAGAAGATGAGATGGTTGGATGGCATCACTGACACAATGGACATGGGTTTGGGTGGACTCTGGGAGTTGGTGATGGACAGGGAGGCCTGGCGTGCTGCAGTTCATGGGATCACAGAGAGTCGGACACGACTGAGAGACTGAACTGAACTGATTCCCTTTTATGAGCTGAATTAAACTGTTCAGAGTCATAAGGTGTCTAGTGGTCTTCCCAGTGAAACCGAGGCAGGGCACATCAAGAACTGATAACCTTCATTTCTCGTGTTGTTAGTCAACCACAACAAAAACAAGGCACTATTCAGTCGGATGACAAGTCATAACACATCCGACTTCAGCTCCATCTCCTGTATGAGCGTGTCAGAAAGCAGTGATTTGGGCTTCCCTCCAGCTGAAGAACGATGAGGGCAGTGAGCACTATGACACTCAGGAGAGTGCAACGATCACACACCCAAATGATACTGTAAACTAACACATTTTGGGGAAATGCTTTATGCTTTAAATAAAAAAATAAATGTTAGTTAAAGAAAATGGCATTTATCATTGACAGTCTCTCCTCTCCCTCCCCCCCTCTCTCTCACTGACCCATATACAAATAGAATTTCTCGTGGCATATTTTAACCTAGGATTTGGAGTCTATTCTACTCAATAAAGAATCTGGCCTTGGGTCCTAAATCACTGGTATTCATGATCTAGTAGTTACCCATTTATCACTACTCATCAAACTGATTAAAAACACTTTAATGACTCAAAAAAAAAAAAAAAAAAAACCTTTTCTAGAATTCTACGTCACTCCTTATGAAATGCAAAACATATTTTTCCAAAGGAGAGAGGTCCCCTTCTTATACATCTACTGGATGCTTCTTAGATCTTAATTCTTCTAGCACCAGAGTGTAATATTCCTGGCTAATAACAGCAAGATCTTATACATTTTTATAATGCTGCCCCCTATAGCACTTAGCACTTTTCCACATATTATCTCAATTAATTTTTACAAATATAATCCTCTTCATTTGAAAACTGAAACTTTAGGTTTTTCTCAAGATCATCTTGGGAAGGAAGGAATGGAAAAGATTAAACACTGCTCCTCTGATTTACAACAAACAAAAAAGACAGCTTTAACCTTTGCATTTTTTGCATTTGTTGGAATATAAAAGAAACAAACTGCTTGTGGAAACTGTGCACTGCTGTAAGTTGAGGTGTTTGCATTTGAATGGTGGAAGATGAAATGTTTAAAAGAGAAATGGTAAACTGTACTGTGACATGTTAGACCGGTTCTTCAAGAAGGAAATAATGCTTGGTGGATTATATTCTTTGAATAGTGTGGTATCAGGCATCAAGTACAATTGCAAGGCAATTGCAATATACGGACATATCACACGTGTGTTCCTCTTACTCCTTCCTTCACAAATTTACTCAGGTTAAATCAGAGAAACATGAACACCAAACTTTGCTCTGCGATGAAAGGAAAATCATAAAAATGCAAGAGAAGACATGTTACATGGCTAGGGGAGGAATCCATTTTCATTATTGTATTTTGGTGATGATAGGAGGGCTTGTGGGCAACTTATACCATGTCATCTTAAGGTACTTTTGTGTTTTTAGCACCAGATCCCTTTTTCTCTCAAGCCAACTGCCTTTTCAAGTCATTGCCTTCTTAGCAGCAAGCCCAGGTGAGTCTCCCACTTCCCATCCCAGCCCCCCACCCAACTGCCTGATCTGGGGCCAGTGTTCTGATTTTAGGGTGGCATTGACAGTGGGAGTGAAAAATGAAAAACTGCTTCCTAGTTCAGCATATAGGGAAGAATGAGCCACCAAAGTGTCATGGTCTCACACTCCTCTTAGGAACTAATTCACCCTGAAATATGTTTTCATGTTCAGTGGCTTATGGGAAAATTGAGGCTCCTAATATGAGCCAGCCTCCCTAAGGTGATGTGAATAACTCATAACAAAACAATTTTGACTCAGCCAATGTTCAGCAGATAGTTATAAAAAATAGGGCCCAGGTGATGGGCACTGTATAAACCTGAAGCCGAATGGATTAAGGAGTTAAAGACTTCAGAGCTTGTCGGCTGCTCCCCCGTAACAAACAGTGTCTGTCCTGCCAAACAGTGTTGTCTACGCTTGCCATCCTTTTGCAGTCACTGTGCACCAATTACCTCCACACATTTATCCTCATTATCTCTGATTATAATAATGAAGATCTACATTTTCGTGGAGCCTTAGGATACTTCCTGATACCGAGAGGACAAACATTAACTCTTTTAAGTATTTTCAGCATCATTAAGGATACCGAATGCTAAATGACACCTACTTGGGAAAAATAATCTACTTCTTTTAGTGCTTGACACAAACCCATGAGTTCCGTTCAGATGACAACATGATAACCATGTCACATAAAACAGGGATATGAATAGTAATCCTAATCTGTGTATAAAGTTGTAGTGAAAAACTAGTCCTGATATTTATAGACCTCTCTTGGGTGCAGCTAAGATTTCAATTTCTCCTGAAGAGTTTTTGCAGCACAGTCAAAGCCAAGATAAAACTTGGATTATTATTCTTTTTTTTTTGTACTTAGTTCCATGGCTCTTACTAAACAGTAAGGTCTTGGGCTTCATAAGTCCGAGTCTCTTGAATCTGATAGCACCAGCAAACACATTTGGAAGAACTCCAAGACTTTCATGAAGGCTGCCAAGAGAAGTAAGGTCTCTAGAATTTACAGACTATTTGGAGACCATAGAAATATGTCATATTACTAATCTAGGAACCAGTTACTCCTCAGTGAAAATTATTAAAGAGTTGAAACAACAGAGCTGTCCTTCCAGCAGCATCACTTGCCTTTCTAAACAATCCAGCTTCTTTCTCAGTATTCATGGGAGTTCCAACATCTATAGAAACCCAGCTTATATCATGGAACATTTGCGTTCAAAATGTTTTTCATCATGCCCAATCCTGTAAACATAGCAGATGTCGTTCCAATTTGTCTAGGAAACTCCTTGAGAGACTGTGTTATTGCTCATTATAATGATTTTATTTTAGACCTTGACATTTTGGCATATATACCATCACTATAGTGTTTGAATATCACTGAACCAGTATCACTCTTGTCCTGAAAGAGGCCATGTGTTCATTTGCTCTCAGATTTGATGTTTGTATACCAACGGATGAAATATAAATAACAGGATGAGAATTTTTAGCTTTTCAATTCAGTTTCTGGCTGTGATGTTAATATAAAGACTTATATTCCCATTGTATAAATAGAAAGAAGGAAGTTTCTTCAAAACAAATAATGTTCTTCCATAGGTTAGTAGGCTTTTTTACATTATTATTGCAGTGTAAACTTTACATTATTATTGCAATGTATTTCTTCTGAGACCATTTCACACTTTGAATTGAGACACTTACCTATCTTATGTATAGTAATAATGTCCAAAGCAACCCTCCTTCTCTCTAATTTTTTAATATTATCATTTTAAATGTAAATTATCTGGTTGTGTGGTTGCATCAATCACAGGTCCAAGAAAATGGAATTCATTTAAAATGTGCATAACATTGTGGTCTAATGTCTTTAGAAATGAAAGAATTTTCAATAAAAGCCCAGTTTTTCATTATCATGTAGCTTTGACCTATTCTTTCTCACAGTCTTAACCTCTGTACCCTTGCCAAAAAGAAAAAAAAGATAAGTGAGAAGAAACAAATACTTTAAAAGTTGAGCCTATTATCGAAGTAGGGGCATCCGTGGTGACTCAGATGATAAAGAATCTGCATGCCAACATAGGAGACCGGGGTTCGATCCCTGGGTCAGGAAGAGGCCCTGGAAAGGGAATGGCGACCCACTCCAGTATTCTTGCCTGAAGAATTCCATGGACAGAGGAGACTGGCAGGCTACAGTCCCATGGGATCACAAAGAGTCCGAAACAACGAGTGAATATCACTTTCATTTTCACTATCATCAAAGTTGTTTCTCATTGCTTTATCTTACCTTACTGTAGCAACTGAAATGGAACTCCAGAGAGCTTTACATTCCTGAAACAGCTTCTTCATAGATTTTAAGAGAGACACCAGATAATCTGAAGAATCCTGACAAACACTAAAGGAAAAACATTCCATGAAATATACACTGAATCTAGAGACATCCATGTGAGCAATTACTTTTCTGTTTTAAAGTTTGTTCAGGTAGAAACCTTCTCACAGAGAGTTGCACCTCCAAAAATATTTCTTTCACCCCATCCCTACTTCTACCCATGTTATGTCTATCAAACCCTCAGCAAACAAGCGCCCCTGAAGCTTTCTTCCTGGGTATCCTGGTATTACACTTGAACCTGCTTTCACAGGTCACCTGCGGAAGCTCTTTTTGCAACATGACTGGGTTTCTCAAGTGAACGTGAAAGCCGCTCAGTCATGTCCAACTCTTTGTGACCCCATGAACTGTAGTCCATGGAATTCTCCAGGCCAGAATACTGGCGTGGGTAGCCTTTCCCTTCTCCAGTGGATCTTCCTCACCTAGGAATCAAACCATAATCTCCTGCATTGCAGGCAGATTCTTTACCAACTGAGCTATCAGGGAAGCCTGGGTTTCCCAGGGCTTCAAAAAACAGGGTCAGTGACTCAGGAATTCATAAACCTCTTTTGTCAAGATTTCCTCCCTGAGTGCCATGCTTTAGACAGCCCCACAGGTCATATAAATCAGAGTTTTTAAAAACACAAGGTGCCTCTGTCACTTTGAATTTAGTGCTCAATTACGGTAACATTCAAATCATAACCTGAAACATTCATGCTTATAACTGATACCATTCAAGTCCTAGGAAAACTCTTCTGCTCATCTCTCTATATCCTAGAAACAGTAGGTACTATAACCAAACCCCACAAAGTTTTTGGACTGTATACCTATTGACACTGAAGATAGGCACAGCTATGAAGGTCAGAGGAAGGTTTAGGCAAAAAAAAATTAAGACAAATTAATTTGTTAAATTCTTCCTCTCAGCATGGATGCAATGATTCCCACAAATTAAATCACTGTTTCCCAGTGACGAACATCTTTTTCCTTGATCTTCTTTGTGTTCCAGTACATTGGATATACTTGTGGATTGCAACAATATTCAAAGCAATTGGACTGGGCTGATGAATATTTTGTAATATTAAAAATTCATTTTCCCCTTGAATGTGTACTTTTAGGTGTAACATCAAGAAGTATACAGAGTGAAGTAAGCCAGAAAGAAAAACACCAATACAGTATACTGACACATATATATGGAATTTAGAAGATAGTAATGATGACCCCATATGTGAGACAACAAAAGAGACACAGAGGTATAGAACGGACTTTTGGACTCTGAGGGAGAGGGAAAGGGTGGGATGGTTTGGGAGAATGTCATTGAAATGTGTATACTTTCTTGTAAGAAATGAAGCGCCAGTCTATGTTCAGTGCAGGATGCATGGGGCTGGTGCACAGGATGATTCAGGTAGATGATGTGGGGTGGGAGGTGGGAGGGGGCTTCGGCAATGGGAGATTGTGTTCACCTGTGGCTGATTCATGTCAATGTATGGCAAAACAAATACAGTATTGTAATTAAAAAATAAATAAATAAATAAAAATTAAAAAAGAAGTATGCTATCATTTCTTTTCATTGGCAATTACTTGGATGATGAATGACATAATTCCCAATACTTATATAGAAGCATTTACTGAGATTGAACAACATATTAAAATATATTTAAATTTCAGTGTCATCTAAATTATACATACTTAAATGTGATATTTACTAATAATTTTATAATTTCACCTTTAAATTAAATTGACAATTGTGAATATTGTTTTATAAAGCTACATAAAAACAATAGCCCAATCCAAATTCTCTTTGTCATTTATGAAGGTGAAATCTCAAGGTTCAGTTCAGGTCAGTCATTCAGTCATGTCAGACTCTTTGCAACCCCATGGACTGCAGCATGCCAGGCTTCCCTGTCCATCTCCAGCTCCTGGAGTAGGCTCAACCTCACGTCCATCAAGTCAGTGGCGACATCCAATTATCTCATCCTCGGTTGTCCCTTTCTCCTCCTACCTCCAATCTTTCCCAGCTTTCGGGTCTTTTCCAATGATTGCCAACATCCGCTGGATCATGGAAAAAGCAAGAGAGTTCCAGAAAAACATCTATTTCTGCTTTATTGACTATGCCAAAGCCTTTGACTGTGTGGATCACAAGAAACTGTGGAAGATTCTGAGAGAGATAGAATACTAGACCATCTGACCTGCCTCTTGAGAAACCTGTATGCAAGTCAGGAAGCAACAGTTAGAACTGGACATGGAACAACAGACTGGTTACAAATAGGAAAAGGAATATGTCAAGGCTGTATATTGTCACTTTAACTTCTATGCAGAGTACATCATGAGAAACGCTGGGCTGGAAGAAACACAAGTTGGAATCAAGATTGCCAGGAGAAATATCAATAACCTCAGGTATGCAGATGACACCACCCTTATGGCAGAAAGTGAAGAGGAACTAAAAAGCCTCTTGATGAAAGTAAAAGTGGAGAGCGAAAAAGTTGGCTTAAAGCTCAACATTCAGAAAATGAAGAACATGGCATCCTGTCCCATCACTTCATGGGAAATCAATGGGGAAACAGGGCTCCAAAATCACTGCAGATGGTGACAGTGATTTCATGGCTGGTGACTGCAGCCATGAAATTAAAAGACGCTTACTCCTTGGAAGAAAAGTTATGGCCAACCTAGATAGCATATTCAAAGCAGAGACATTACTTTGCCGACTAAGGTCCATCTAGTCAAGGCTGTGGTTTTTCCAGTGGTCATGTATGGCTATGAGAGTTGGACTGTGAAGAAGAGCACCAAAGAATTGATGCTTTTGAACTGTGGTGTTGGAGAAGACTCTTGAGAGTCCCTTGGACTGCAAGGAGATCCAACCAGTCCATTCTGAAGGAAGTCAGCCCTGGGATTTCTTTGGAAGGAATGATGCTAAAGCTGAAGCTCCAGTACTTTGGCCACCTCATGCGAAGAGTTGACTCATTGGAAAAGACTTTGATGCTGGGAGGGATTGTGGGCAGGAGGAGAAGGGGACAACAGAGGATGAGATGGCTGGATGGCATCATGGACTCAATGGACGTGAGTCTGAGTGAACTCCGGGAGTTGGTGATAGACAGGGAGGCCTGGCGTGCTGCCATTCATTGGGTCGCAAAGAGTCAGACATGACTGAGTGACTGAACTGAACTGAACTGAACACAGTCAGAGACTTTAGCATAGTTAATGAAGCAGATGTTCTTTTGGAAACCTCTTGCTTTTTTCTATGATCCGACAGATGCTGACAGTTTGATCTCTGGTTCCTCTGCCTTTTGTAAATCCAGTTTGAACATTTGGGAGTTCTCAGTTCATGTACTATTGAAGCCTAGCTTGGAGAATTTTGAGCATTACTTTGCTAGCATGTGAGATGAGTGCAGTTGTGCAGTAGTTTGAATATTTTGGAGGGTTGCCTTTCTTTGGGATTGGAATGAAAACTGACTTTTTCCAGTCCTGTGGCCACTGCTGAGTTTTCCAAGTTTGCTGGCATATTGAGTGCAGCACTTTCATAGCATCATCTTTTAGGATTTGAAATAGCTCTGTTGGAATTCCATCACCTCCACTAGCTTTGTTCACAGCGATGCTTTCTAAGGTCCATTTGACTTCCCACTCCAGGATATCTGGCTCTAGATGAGTGGTCACACCATCATGGTTATCTTGGTCATTAAGATCTTTTCTGTATAGTTCTTCTGTGTATGCTTGCCACTTCTTCTTAATATCTTCTGCTTCTGTTATGTCTATACTGTTTCTGTCCTTTATTGTGCCCATCTTTGCATGGAATGTTCCCTTTGTATCTCTAATTTTCTTGGTAGGAAGAAAGAAAAGTGAACGTGTTACTCAGGTCATGTCCAACTCTTTGCAGCTTCATGGACTATAGCTCGCCAGGCTCCTCTGTCCATGGGATTCTCCTGGTTAGAATACTGGGGTGGTCAGCCATCCCCTTCTTCCAGGTATCCTCCTGATTCAGGGATTGAATCTGTGTCTCCTGCATTGCAGGTGGATTCCTTACTGTCTGAGCCACCCAGTTAAATGGGAAGACAGAACATATTTATCAATCTGTCAATTGACTTACGATGCCCAGGCCACACAAACTTTAGAGGTAAGCCTGTTCTTTGCCTTTAATCAAGAATTCCCAATTTTGTGTTCGGCTCTATGTTACCCATATGACTTCTCACCAGACTTCTCTCTCTTCACTGCTATTCTGGAGTTTTCTTCAGAATTCTCGAAAGGGCATAAAGATGGACAGAAGCAATAAAGCTTCTCCAGACTTCACCCAGGACTTTATCTTCCATGTCCTTCTCTTTCTTCTAGCATTCATAAATTCACAAAGATATGAGCTCAGTGCTTAGGGAAATGAAAGCTATGAAATTCTCACCAGAATTCTGGGGGAACCTACTCCCAAATTTATCCTAGGATATGTGTCCAAATGAAAACTTTCTTTCTTGCCCTTCATGTTTGACTTTATGACCTATTCTAAAGCCATAAACGGTTTCTTATCAGGCACATAATACATATTCTGTGAACAAAGCAAATGTTTTCTGAAGAGTGAGTCATTCTCTTAAAAAAATAAAAATTATTCATGTGGGCTACAATTATTTGGTGAAAGTTTCTGGAACATTACTTTTTAACACTCTTCATATTTTTAGATCTTTTCTTTAAGGTCTAAATTTAAGTTAAACAGCCCTTTGAACTTTATTTAGAATAAACTACTCTTCTATCACTATTTTAGGAATACCAGGATCTAGCTTGGGGAGGAGGCTATTTCACCAGTCCATGCTGTAAAATCTGTAGGGATCTGTCTCTCAAGATGCGTCATACATGTGTGAGTTGCTATTAATAATAATTTGTCATGATTAGGGAAAAAATTAGGTAGTCCTTTTACTGTCAGGTTGTTATCCTAATGAAAAGCTGTCAAGATAATTTTGTTTTACTCTGAAACGTCTCCATCAATTAACTTCAGCTGATTGCCAGAACATTAACCTTGGTTTGCCTTTCAGATCTGCTGTTCCCAGAATGTGTAAATAAAGATAGGGTATCAAATATCTCACTGTTTGAAGTTGATTTGTTGGACTTTTTCCAAGCTATGGAAATAAAACTCTGTTGTCCTAATCCATTAAGTATTGTTCTTGGGTTTAAGAACATATACCTGAAAGTACCAAATGAACTCTAAATCTTATGGCAGGTGCAAGTCTTATTTGGGTTTTTTAATGTCCATAGAGCTGCTGCTGCTGCTGCTAAGATGCTTCAGTTGTGTCCAACTCTGTGCGACCACATAGACGGCAGCCCACCAGGGTCCCCTGTCCCTGGGATTCTCCAGGCAAGAACACTGGAGTGGGTTGCCATTTCCTTCTCCAATGCATGAAAGTGAAAAGTGAAAGGGAAGTCATTCAGTCATGTCCGACTCTTCACCACGCCATGGACTGCAGCCTACTACTACTTTAATATCATATGAAGTTGTAAGATAATTAACCAACAAGTGACATCTATTGTTATGATCAGTACTGGAAGTGACACATATGGGATCTCCTTAACAATACTGGTAATTACAGTCTCCCCGGAAGGTCATACTGATGGTTCACATAAGTGAGGCAGGTTCAGACAACAGGAGATAACAGACTATATCAATTTTTTAATGGACCCAAAAGAACAAAGTTTACAAAGATAAAGAGAGCAAACTAGAAGTTACCATTGATGGAGGGCAAATATCTCACTGGGGATGGGCGGGGGGACGTAGGAGGTACAAACAATTGGGACCAAGACAGGCTCAAGGATATGTTGTATAACACAGGGTATATAGCCTATATTTTGTAATAGCTGAAAATAGTAACATTTTAAAATTGCATTAAAAGTTTTAAATTGTATTTTTAAAAGAGAACAAAATTTAAGCTCTTGGTAATATCCTTGGAACCTCCATCCCCATCCTAGTTTTGTTCCTAAGTTTCTTTCTCTTACATCTCTGTTCCTTCATAGGAGCCAGAAAATATTGGAGGTGTTAATATTGAGAATAATGATTCACAGAATTCTTTCCACAAAGCTAGATTCTTAGTACTTGAATTGCATTTGGGAAAAAGACAGACATTGCATTGTAATTAAAGTTAAACTTCTCTACTTCTGTTCAGAAAACTTATACATTGATTAGTCTTCACGTACTTCTTCCTGAACTTAATTATAAGCTCTTCATGACATGTATAATATCCAATATATAATTGCACCCCCAAATATCCAGCTCAGTAGCAGATATCCAATAATTATTTGTTGATTGAGAGAATAAATGAATGGACTTCTGTTTATGAAGGGTTTCCCCAGTGGCTCAGCTGTAAAGAATTCACTTGCGATGCAAGAGCTGCCAGGAGAACCCAGGTTTGATCCCCAGGTTGGGAAGGTCCCCTGGAGGAGGGAGGCCATGGAAACTCACTCCAGTATCCTGCCTAAAAATCCCATGACCAGAGAAGTCTAGTGGGCTACAGTTCAGAGGGTTGTAAAGAGTTGGACATGACCAAAACTTAGCACTTGCTGTTCATGATAAAATATTTGGCCAAGTATCCAACTGAAACCAACTGAAGACAGGAAAGTAATTTTTAAGCCTTCTTAGTTGCATTGAAGACCTTAAAACGTTATAGGAATTTTTCAGGCTCAATTCTTCCTGTAGGAGAAAAACATAGAAGTTCCTTCTTATAGGAGAAAGCTACTTTCTCATGAGAGCATTTGCTAACCTGGCAAACTTAAATTTCAGGTTTCATGGCCTCATTGGTACAGGAACAGAAAAACATTCTAAGAATGGACAAGTGAGTAGTTGAACAGGAGACCTTCTTCTCATAAAGCTAGATATCAGTTTAAATCTGAATCAGATGTAAACCACATTTTCTTCCAATACGAGGACACTACAAGGAAAGTTACTTTGGTGCTGAACAAAAAATAGAGAATTGTCCTGAGAAGTTATATATAATATGTATATAAGTTTGTTATTATGCAGCTTTGTAAGCTATATCCAAAGTCACCAGGGAACTATAACAAATGTACCCTATTAGTATGAGATGTTGAGGGTGGGGAAGGCTATGTATACGGAAAGACTGCAGTATGGGGAACTCTATTTCACACTCAGTTTTGCTGTAAACCTAAGAATTCTCTAAAAAATAAAACCTATTATTTTTTAGAAGCTAACTGAGATGAGTTCTCAAAAACCTGAAACTAATGTTTTGTTTTAAAAGGGTTCTAGAATGGGACTTCCCTGGAGGTCCAGTGGTTAATTCTCTGTGCTTCCATTGTAAGGAGCACAGGTTCAAACCCTGGTCAGGGAACTAAGATCTCACATGGTGCAGCCAAAGGTGGGGATGGGGGTGGGGAGAAAAGGGTTCCAGACTGCTGATGCTCCATGCCTTACAAGCAAATGAAAGTCTTCAGTGAAAAAATGAACCTTCATTCTACACTTCAAAAGCCCCCAAAACACTTTTGTGAGGATTATACAGACAGTCAAAAATCAAAAACACTCAAGGAAACAAAACTTCATGAGCAAAATCCAGCAGGAATGAAGCCTTTAAAATGTCAAATATTAAAGTAATATTGCTCACAATTTAAAATAAGTCAAATACTTAAAAATAGTTTCAAGAGATATGAAATTATGGTGTAAGAGATTTGAATGGCAATGAAATATTACTTTTAGAAATGATAAATGTAACAATTATAATAGAAAACCCTCTCTATGGATTTATCAGCAGATTAGATACATCTGAACAAATATATCGTAAACTGAAAAGCAGACCAAAGGAAACACTTCAAAATTCATCACAGGAAAAAGAGTTAGAGACAGAGATGAAAAGCAGCCAAGAGACAGAGAAGATAGAGTAAGAAAATGTAACATATGTTTAACTGAAGTTCCAGAAAGAGGAAGAAGGAAGAAACCGAGGCAAGAGTGAAGAGGAAATCTTCCACAACTGATAGAAGACATTGATTTATAGATTTAGGCCCTTAAAAAATTCCCAAACAGGAAAAAAACTTAAAAAAAAACAAAACTCATATCTAGTCATATCATAGAGAAACTGGCAAACAAAGGCCACTGGAAGATTTAAGGCAGTCAGGGAGAAAAAGATGATCACCATCAAAGGAAAAACATTTAGACTAATAGCCACAGTAGTAGTCATAGGAAGCCCACAGGATCAGAGCCCATATAACTGAGCCTGCCATTTTGTCTTTAGCCTTATTTCAGAATATTTTCCTCATTGTCTTTATTCCAGTCAGTCTGGATTTCAGAGCATACTTCCCTGGTGCCCAAATGGCAAAGAATCTGCCTGCAATGCAGGAGAGCCAGGTTCGATCTGAGGGCAGGGAGATCTCCTGGAGTAGGAAATGGCAACCCACTCCAGTATTCTTGTCCGGAGAATTCCATGGACAGAGGACCCTGGCGGGCTATAGTCCAGGGATTGCAAAGAGTCTGACAGGACTGAGCCACTAACACTTTCACTTTCAGAGCATTTAAAAGTTATGCCCACTCAGAATTCTGTTTCTTCAGAAATACTCATGACTCCTCTCTCATCGCCTTCAAGTCATTACTCAAAAGGTTTTCAAAGAGACCTGATTGAGAAAAGGTATTCAGGAGGACAACTTATAATCAACAAGTAATGTTATATTCTTCTTATTACTTAGGTGTTTGATCTATAATCATTCTTTAAAACTATTACATATAGTTTATATACCTCTCAGTGTATTTCAACACTTCTAAAATTAAAAAAAAATAAATGAATGAACTAACAAAAAATGAACAATGACTGTTGACTAGAAATCATCTTTTCCAGACATCTCTTAAGATTCACCTGACATTGCTGCTCACTTTTGGGGAAAGCTACTTGAGCCAGATGCCATCCCTATTGAAATTGCTAGCAGTCTTATGTTGCTTAAAAGAATATGAAGTTTTTCTTTTAAAAAATAGCAATAGCCATTCTTAGAATCTCATTCAATAACATTTTTAAACAATTATTTTTTTTCCTTTTTAAAAGCTTTTATCTTCAAATTCCTGCTAAAGCTTTGCTAAAGCTTTGGATTTTGCTTGCTTTTTTTTTGTTGTTGTTGTTCCTAAGCCAGACACTCTACATAAAACTGTATTTCATTTGAAAGTTCCACACTGTTGTCAGGAGCTAGCTGCCTGCCCACTGTTTGTAGCATGATATTGGTATAGCTGAGGATTAGCCAACTAAAGTAATAGTTATAATTATTTATGTTGTATTTAATTCCTGCTCCTTTCCCAAGCTTGTGGACAAGCTTTAGACTTCTTTATGTCCCCTGCATTGGCAGGAAGGTTCTTTTTTTTTTTTTTATAACTGAGATTTTATTGGTTGTTTTGAGGATCACTACACAGACATTTCAATTTGTACACAATTCTTCACATACGTACCAGAAATCTAAAATATCATGTAGTTGTGATTCTTAACAGTTATTCCAGTGACTTTCCAGCTTAAAATTTGGAGCAAACTTTCCTTAACAGGATATCAAATACCAATATCTTCGAATATTGATATGTTGTCACATCATAAGTCCCACTGATTCACAATTTAATATCATATACACTACATACCCAAACTGTCAATCGTTCACAGCACATTAACCAAGTTACTAGGAAGACTGGACTACCACGACCAAAGATGTTATAGTATAGTGCACAAAATTCTGACCAGGAGAGCCAAGATCAAAAGTGGTTTGCTGTAGGAAATAACTCTACCAAAACAATATGGGAAGAGAAGTAATTTAAAGTGTTCAAGACATTAAATGCACAACAGACTCCAAACTGCCATTTAGTATGCTTTTGTATTATAGGATATAAAAGCTACCCCCCATCTATGGAATGTTAAGCTGACACCCAAGACAATCAAAGCCTCCCCTATCCAATATCCCACTATTTTCTGGTTGTACCAAAAATAAACAACCAGCAAATGATTTCACCTCTTAAAAAAAAAGCATTTACACTTAAAAAATGGGATGAGGTGGGATTCCCTCCTTTTTAAAAATGTTTCTAGAGCTACTAAAAACTTGCATTTACAAAATAGTTGATAAAAAATATTCCTCTGGATTGTACAAGAAGGGAAACAGGGACCACTGACAGGACTCGGTGTGTGGTTATTAATCAGACTTGGCTTCTTTCTCTTCTGCTTCATCAGAGGCTGGACTCTCCTCGTTTTTAGTCTCTCCATTTTCTGCAGGTAAGTCTTCTTTAGTCTCCTGGTTGGCCACTTCTGCCTGTTTTCCCTTTGCTCCTCTTTTCCCTTTTGTTTGCACTTTTTTGTCTGAAGATTTATCCTTTCCCGCCGCCTTTTTGGCTTCGTTTCCACTTTTGCAGGAGCCGGTTTAGCTGACAACCTCGCCGATCTCCTCTTGGGCTCCTCCTTCGCCGCCCCCTCGGCGGAGCTGACCTTCCTCTTGGGCATCGTGGCGACGGGGCGGGCGAGGGCCGGGGGCCTGAGGGCCGCGGCGCGCCGACAGCCTTGGCGAAGCTGAGTAGCCTGACCGCAGCCGCTCCTCCCGCCGCCCGAGCTGCTGGGACCCGCCAGGAAGGTTCTTTACCTCTAGTGCCACTTGGGAAGGAAAACTAAACCTGGCTATGGTTAAATCCTACCTTTGTATTTACTAACTGTGTAGCCTGGAGGAATTCTATTAATATCTCTGAACCTCTGTTCCTTTAATTTTGTAAGGTAGATGTAAAGATTTAAAATAAGATATGGTAAGATACCTCTCACCCATATCTGATGCATATCAGACATTCACTAAACGGAAACAGTAACTATATCAGAACTGAACTGAACTACCTCATGCGAAGAGATGACTCATTGGAAAAGACTCTGACGCTGGGAGGGAATGGGGGCAGGAGGAGAAGGGGACGACAGAGGATGAGATGTCTGGATGGCATCACGGACTCGATCAATGTGAGTCTGAGTGAACTCCGGGAGATGGTGATGGACAGGGAGGCCTGGCGTGCTGCGAGGGGTGGCAAATAGTCGGACACGACTGAGCGACTGAACTGAACTGCACTGAAAATAGAATACATTGATTTGACTGATTCAGAGCCAAAGAATATGAGAATGGGAGTAAAAGAGTCTAGGAGGAAGACTAGAATCCATTTCTTTCTCAAATGCTTTCTTCAAAAGATAAATAGGATTTAGGTCATTAGCCAACTTTTGTGGACGGTAAGTGATGCCTGCCATCACAGGCCTACAGGAGCTAAGACAAGAATGCAGAGTTCTCAAGAGACCATCAGGCCAACAGCCTTTCAAATAAGGCTCAATGCCTCTAGGGACATCTAGCTTTATTTAGTGCCCTTCTGAAATGCTTTATGTGTTATTTTGGTTCCAACCTGCACCTGGATCTGGCCCCTGGGGTCTTAAAAATATCCTATGTCCCCCATGAAGGCTTCATGAGCTCTTTTAGCCTAATTCTCTTTCTGACTCCAACAGCACCTCATGATTATCGTACAGTTTCCTAGGGGCCCAAATTCCCTCAGATGAGGTTCCTGAGACCATAGTTCTCTCAGTCATTAGAAGTTCTTCATCTTTTGGTCCTATATTAGTCCTTTATTCCCTCACACTGTGAAGTTACACACTGATGCTGGCCTCTCTTCTCTTCCATTAACTTAACCTCAGAGAAAATCTAGTGTTGGAATGAACAAGATGGAATATAAGCATTCATGACAATTGTAGGTCTCTCTACTAATTGTGCTCATTTTTCCTTGTCTTAGTTTTTGCCTGAATTTTTGGAAAAAAAATCTAATTTTTACATTTTCCTAAGAGAAACAGGACTATGAATTATGCCTCACAATTTACAGAGTTAATTATATATCCTATCATGTTATGTGTTCTTGCAACAGCTTCTTTCCTACAGTTCCCTTCCTCTCTCCCCATACTCCATTTTGTGCATTCATCATGTAATGCTTACTTTGCATTATTATGAAGGACTCGTCATATTTTAATATGATTAGGTCTCTCTCTTACAATATTTTGCTTATCTAGAGTAGGACTCAATACAAATTTAATTCTGTTTGTGTAGAATCTAGTAGGTTTCCAAACGAGAAAAAAAAAGGTAATGATTTAAAAGCTCTGATAAGCAAAAGAATGTTCCCTCTGCAACAAGGAGAATGAGTTATTTCTTTTTATAAAATATCTTAAAAAAAAATTATTTACTTATTTTTAACTGCACTGGATCTTCATTGCCTTCTGCATGGACTTTAGCTGCAGTGAGCGGGGGATACTCTTCATTGCATTTTGTGGCTTCTCATTTCAGTGTCTTCTCTTGTTCTGGAGCACAGGCCCTAGGCGCGTGGGCTTCAGTAGTTATGGTACACAGGCTCAGTAGTTGTAGCTCATGGGCACTAGAGCTTGGGCTCAGTAGTCATGGCACACAGACTTAGTTGCTCCTTGGCATGTAGCATCTTCCTGGACAAAGGATCAAACCCATTCCCCTGCATTGGCAGGTGAATTCTTATCCACTGTGCTACTAGGGAAATCTGTGACTTATTTCTGAAATTGCCTAAATTGAAGCAACTGATAGCCAGTTAATATTTTTTTCTCTTCATTCTACCACACACAAAAAATTTTTCCATATGGATTTGAGAGAGTGATTTTCTCTTCTGGCCCTTTCCATTCCCCCACCTCCAAACAGATTTTTATTCTTTGTAGCCTACTGAGAGGGGGCACTATGTTTGCCCCTCATACTGCTACAGAGGTCTTATCTTAATTTTGTGTTGTCTTTATGTCATTTCCATAATAGAACTCCAGTAAAACAGATTTCTAACTGAACATACAATTTAAGATTATACTATTACTCTGAACAACAGTAGAGTGTACTCCATAATTCAAGAGAGAAAATATCACCTATTCATTTATCTATGCCCTTAGGAAATACACCATCTGCTACTGGATTAAGAAGGAAACACAAATAGGGATTCATTAGAGAAAGAGAAAACATCCAGCTTCACTGAAAAGACATCATTGAGCTGGACCTTGAAGGGTGGGCAGGATTTAAATGTGTAGAAAGACATTTCAGGGAGAGAGAATAGAGTGAGCAAAGGCTGTTAAGTGGGAAGGGGTCAAGACCACGTAAATATCAGAAAGGTGCTTGTTGTCTTGCTATCTCAATTTCTGGCATTATTACTTGCAAAGCAGTAGCAGAATATTTGTCTCCAAAAGAATTTTTATCTCCCACAGATTTATGTAGAACACTGAAATAATGTCACATTAGAAAATTACCATCTTAGTTAAAATTACAAATGCTGTTTCTGTTGTCAAGTGATAAAGGAAAAGCTTTCCCATCATTTCCATATATTTTCTCTGCTACTCTTTACTCATATCATTCTTGATAAAGTAGTAAAGAAAGAGGCTGAAACATGGCCTAATTGTCTTTGCAGAATGTTTCTGATTAGCTGAACATTCCAGAGACCGAGGATGCTTGATCAACCTATTGCAACATCAGAATCATTGCACTACGGGTGGTGTGATTGCATTCAGAAGGAATAGAAATTGGTTGTTGAGGATGTCGACTAGCTGTGATGCAGTTTCCCTGGCCCAGCTGGACTCTGCCACTATATTATTGTGTCTTTCCTGTTCACGAAATGTATTTTTCCGTTTCCACCATATTTGTTGTCCATAGTATATTTGTTGAATCTATAAAATGTTTACCAGCCAGGTGGTCTCTTGTGGTTTCAGTCTCTGTATTTGTACTATAAGGATCTCATGACAGAATCAGTAATGATTCTCTTAATATTCTTCTGATGGTACATGCTAAGGTAGAGTTTGCATGGTGACCCATAGATGCATTTTGTCTGGTCTGCAGAGTGACCTAAAATTTTTAAATTAAATGCCCAAATCCTGGAGATTCACATATGAATTACACTTGAAAAATTAAAAGACATAACAACACTGTGCCAAGCAATTTACTTGCCTGATGTGAGTCAGTTGGTTTAAGTGAGATCTGATCACTCCAGTGGGCTTTATTACACATCATTCCCTATTACTCACCACAATTCATTTCATCTGTTTCCTTTAACTATCTGGTTCCTGTAGACATTTGACTTAAATCTTACCTAAAACACAATCCCTTCCCATTTAGGATATGGTACTATAGACACTAAAAATCATGTGTATTCAATTTCCCATTGAGTATCAAAACCTGAAAATAGAACTCAAATCCACTCAAATTCAAACTATCCCTGCCACTATACATTTCTCCTAGCTTTGAATTTTTTTCACTGCCAAGACTTCAGCTCTCTTTCATGCAAAACTTTCTCAAGACTCATTTGGAATAGAAAAACGTAAAACTCTATAAAATTGTATACAGTAGGTTTTGTAGAAACCACGTGTGTGTTTAGTCACTCAGTTGTGTCCAACTCTTTGCGACCCCATGGATTGTAACCCACCAGGCCTCTCTGTCCATGGGGATTCTTCAGGCTAGAATACTGGAGTGAGTTGCCATGCCCTCCTCCAGGGGATCTTCCCAACCCAGGGATTGAACCCAGGATCAAAGTGGATTCTTTACTATCTGAGCCACCAGGGAAGCCCATAGAAATTGTAGCAGCATCTATATTTTACAGTTAAGAATCTATGATTTTGAAAAGATTATTTTTTCCATGAAGCATTAAGCTGTATTTACTTATGCCATTAAAGTAGACAATTCCCCTCTTCCTTGACTCTATAGAGTATTATTTCTTGCATTGTTTGGAATGACAGTTTTAAGGATCTAAGACTTTCTAGTCCATTGTCAAAGTCATTTTCCACTGTCTATAGAAAGTCTGCTCTTAGACAATGGTGGCTGCCCATGTTTTCACTGACAGAAGGAGAAAACAGGCTCCCATGGTCTGAGCGCTTGCACAGAGCAAATAAGTGGCAGAAATAGAAAAATAACCTGTATCCCTTAACCTCTATTTGAGCTCTTTTCCGTTACACCATGCTGACCATGC
Organism: Nanger dama; assembly: GCA_917880005.1. Classification (NCBI taxonomy): domain Eukaryota; kingdom Metazoa; phylum Chordata; class Mammalia; order Artiodactyla; family Bovidae; genus Nanger; species Nanger dama. Next base: position 6,643,900 of record CAKJTW010000040.1, read on the forward strand.
TGCTCCCAACTCCACTCTTTACTTTTCCAAGCTGCAGGGAGAACTGTTACTTTGTGAACAATGGTGGTAATATTTTAATTTAGGGCCCAATTTACCAAGCATAGAGATGTCAACAAAACTGTGAAATTTCACAGGTTGCATGGCTTTTCCTTATCTCTCTGAAATCCTTCCTGTCTAAAAATTGAACTATCACTTCTGGAAAAAACATTGATTAAAAGTGGAATTTCACTGGAAAATTACACTGCTTTAATGTTGGCCATGACTAAATATTATTCCATATTTGCAGCATTCTCAAATCACTCAATCTAAGAAACTAATAAACCCATTAACCAATTAAGATGAATTACCCAGTAATGGACCATTCATTGTGTGTGCTGGTGGGGAGGGCACTATAGGGTCTCTAAAACAAAGAGAAGTCCTCGGAAACAATTTAGATCAGTTGAAAATACAGTAGGAATTCAGTGAAGAAACTGATAGAGCATTCTGGGTTAAACTGAACAGGCTGCTTGGAGGAGATGGGACCCCATCTGGCTGCTAAGGTAGAAATAAATTACAGGTAATTGAAAAAAAAAGTAGCTAAAGTGCATGAGAATTTATAAAAATAGGGGCAAGTATAGCTTGTATATAAATTGCAAATAAGTGTCTCCTGAATTACCATAGAAGGAATATGTGGGGAGTAGTGGAGAAAAATATAGTAGGTACAGCAGGACTGAATGACTTTCAAGACAGTGACTCTAAAAATAACCAAATGGAAACAAAATTAAAGTGATTAATTAATTTCAGAATTAACATATAAATTTAAATTTTAAAAATAGCTAAAATCTAAAATAACTATTATTTGCTCATCTTGTTTCCGATGGCTTTCTCTGTTAATAACTTTGCTTGCTTTCTTTAATTTCCCCAATAGCAATTTTTGTGTGAAGAGATTTAACTTAAGTTCAGAATGCCAGAGGGGAGGTACTTAGCAATGTTGGATGGCCGTCTGGCCAGTCTTGCCCTGGGAATGTCTTGGCTTGGTACTGCTTCGGAGGTGCCTCCCGCTGTTAACGACGATCGGCTCCTTCTCTTCAGTACCCACCTCCTCCCGTTGTACTCTGTCTTCAAATTTCTCTTCATTTTGCATTTGTAGGATGATTTATTTCCCTCTTATTTGTCTCCTTCCACATTATGATCTTGGGGTCTCCTGTTTCATTCGCAAACTGGTTGGTCAAGGTATTTGACTGAGCTCCAAACCATCTTCTCCCCTAGGGAGAAATGAAGCCAATGCAATCAGTTACGATTTAAATAGCCAATATAAGGGAGTGTGTAGATCGATAACACATAGATGATAGATAAAAAGAAGAAAGAGAAGAATGAAGCAAGGAAGGAGGGTAGGAGGAAAGGGAGGGAGGGAGGGAGGGAGGGAAGAAAAAGAGTTTTCTTGCTACTTTTTTCTCTCACCATTACCTTCCTTCTTAAATATAGAATTTGATTTTTCTCCCTTTCAGAAAATGTTAGTACTGACATACTAAATATAAATCATGTTGCTGCTACTGCTAAGTCACTTCAGTCGTGTCCGACTCTGTGTGACCCCATAGACGGCAGCCCACTGGGCTCCCCCATCCCTGGGATTCTCCAGGCAAGAATACTGAAGTGGTTTGCCATTTCCTTCTCCAATGCATGAAAGTGAAAAGTGAAAGTGAAGTTACTTCGCTCAGTCCTGTCCGACTTTTAGCGACCCCATGGACTGCAGCCCACCAGGCTCCTCCGTGGGGTGGGGGTGTCGCTGACTTCCCCCAAATATAAATCATAAGCCTTTAAAAACAAGCCAAATAAATCTGCCCTGGAAACAGATCTGTGAATTTGCAAAGGTCCATTTCACCATTCCCCAGCACAAGATGGCATGAAAGAATTTAAGTGTGAAAAGGCTGTCAGGGTAAATCCCTGGGTCTTATGATCCAAAGCCTGGAAAGTAAACAGAATTTCAACAGAAACATAGGTTCTTTTAGGCAGGTGTTGCTGAGGTCTTAATGGCAAGCATAACATGGGAGCAGGTGGGTACAGAAGAGAAGGAGCACACAGCTCTACACACAAAAATTGCTATTGGGGAAATTAAGGAAAGCAAACTGAATCTCACGAATAGACCACTGGAGTGAAGAGAGGAGCAAGTGGATATGAGGCATGAGTGAGTTGAAGAGTTCAGAAGGAACAGGAAACAAGAGCAAGGTCCTACCAAGAGAATGTAAACTCCCTGGAATTGGAAGAAATCTTGGTGAGTACTTCAGAATTTCCACTGAATGGGAATAGGATTTTAAAGTAAATCAGCAGATGAATGGATAAGAAAGCTGTGGTTCATATACACTATGGAATACTACTCAGCCCTTAAAAAGAATAAATTTGACTCAGTTCTAATGAGATGGATGGAATTGGAACCGATTATACAGAGTGAAGTAAGCCAGAAAGAATAACACCAATACAGTATACTGACACATATATATGGAATTTAGAAGACAGTAATGATGACTCTATATGTGAGACAACAAGAGACACAGAGGTATAGAGTGGACTTTTGGACTCTGAGGGAGAGGGAAAGGGTGGGATGGTATGGGAGAATGGCAATGAAACATGTATATTTTCCTGTAAGAAACGAAACGCTAATCTATGTTCAATGTAGGATGCAGGAGGCATGGGGCTGATGCACAGGATGATTCAAGTAGAGGATGGGGGTGGGAGGTGGGAGGGGGATTCGGCATTGGGAGATTGTGTTCACCTATGGCTGATTCGTGTCAATGTATGGCAAAACAAATACAGTATTGTAATTAAAAAAATAAATAAATTTAATTAAAAAATAAAAAATAAAAATAAATAAAGTAAATCCAATGTAACATTCGGAGAAAGAAATGGCAACCCAGTCCAGTATTCTTGCCTGGAGAATCCCATGAACAGAGGAGCTTGGTGGGCTATAGTCCATGGGGTCACCAAGAGTCGGACATGACCGAGCAACTAAGCATAGCACAATGTAATATTCAGGGTTAAACAATGTCGTTGGCCATACACTGAATATCTACACACTTTATCTACATTTATATCTTTATCCAAAGATAGATATATAGTCTTTGTGTATAAGTTCCCTACTCTGTGGATTGAGGTCATAGTTTTAAGAACTTGTCAAGAAATTTAAATTATTATACTAATAATCTCATAGCCATTTACCTTGCAACTTTATTTAGTTCTATGGTTCTAAATGCGTATAGGTCACCTCTACCTCAGCAAATACACTTTCCCATAATTCTCCCCTCTTCTTCCATCCTCCTTTTTCCTTCCATTTTCCTGTCTCTTGTCATATCTTTCTTCCAATTTCCTAATTAATAGACTGATGTCTATCTTTATTTTTCTTTCCTTTTCCTTTTCATTCCTCAAGCAAACCTTTGGGTGTTTCATTTATAAAACATTCTGTGTGTGTCCTTACTTTCAACTATTATTATCATTAACAATTACAGATTCTCATCATTTTATTATCAATTACTAAAATATCTTAACTAGTCTTACCATCTTGAGTCTCCCTTCTTCAACAACTGTCTTTGCCTCCAAACTGTCTGCATTGAGTTTGCACTTAGCTAAACTGGAAGCATATTTTCTTAATTGTTTTCTTTGCCTGGCCCTCATAGCTCAGTTGGTAAAGAATTTGTCTGAGATGCAGGAGACCCTGGTTCAATTCCTGGGTCTGGCAGATCCATCAGAGAAGGGATAGGCTACCCACTCCAGTATTCTTGGGTTTCCCTTGTGGCTCAGCTGGTAAAGAATCCGCCTGCAAAGAGAGAGACCTGGGTTTGATCCTGGGTTGGGAAGATCCCCTGGAGAAGGGAAGGACTACCCACTCCGGTATTCTGGCCTGGAGAATTCCATGGACTAAGTCCACAGGGTCGCAAAGAGTTGAACACAACTGAGTGACTTTCACTTTCACCTTGCATGGTTCTGGGCTGGCAACAGAAGAAATTTCTGTAAGATTGGGAAGTGAAAGTGAAGCCACTTCCATGACTTTCTAAAGGTTATTGTGTGATATGAGGTACTTTATAGTTCATGCATGTTGTCCCTGATCTGCTGGTTCATCTTTTGTCATAGGGAAGTATCCAGACCTCTAGCTGCTGCTAATTTCTTCCCTGGTTTCAGAGTCCTAACCCACGTGCATGTGAAGTTCCATGATGACAGGTGTATGCGTCTTCCACATCAGTTATTGGGTTGGCCAAAAATTTTGTTTGGGTTTTCATAAGATATTACAGAAAACCCAAACCAATGTTTAGCTTACCCAGTACGTTATCAGACTGGAGATGAGACAGGTGCAGATTCTAGTTTGTCTCATGGGTTCCAGTGTGTATTTTCTCTCCCCTCTTTCATGTCCAGCTGGTGTACTGACATATAGTGATGTTACACTCATTTCCAGAAGCAGAGGTTATCCATGGGTTTTTCACCAGCTCCTACATTGTGTCAGTTCTAATTCCTGTAATAAACCCCTTCTTTCTTATCTCTCAACATGGCCCTTCTCTCCTAGGGGATACAGCAGTTGGTACCAGAAGTAGTTCTAGGAAAACAGAGCTTTATGGGTAGGTTCTCTAGCTTAGCTCTGGCTTATCTGGAATTGCTCTCTGATTTAACTAAATTTAAAGACACTGACTAGTGGTGAAGAGGACACCATTGGTACATGGCATGCAATAGCAAATAACCATCCAAATGATCACTTATGGATACCTATAATTACATGCTAATAGAAGTAAGGCTTTGAGACACCACATAGTTGCTTTCATAAAATGTCTTAGTGTAAATAAGTATAATGGTATTATTGTTTGCTTTACGTATGGTGGAGAACTTGAGGGAAAAATTGATGAGTTCAAAGCTTTAAATTTCCAGATTAAAGTTCAAGTAAATGACCAGAAAGTGTTTATGATTCCCGTGAAAGAAATCCTTATCTCCTATAGCCACAGGACAATGATTTCTGAAAAATAAACCCAGACTCTACTCCTATATTACTGCACAAATTGAATTCAAATCTTACATGGTCTTTTGTGTTAAAATTAGGACACGGATTAGTAAGGAGCAAACCTGAAAAATTTGGGTTGGGACATATAAATGGGTTCTAGAGAAATAGAAAAATTTTAAGTTTTGGCGAATAGAAGTCTAATTTGAATTGTCACAATAGAGAATTCCATTTTTGCAACCAATTTCCAGACCCTAGGCAGTTCACAAAATTAGTGCCCCTTGAAAGAAGGGGAAGTTGGGCGTCCTTGAGAAAGGACCTTGCAACATAGCCTAAATTTTATACTATAAATCTTCCTCTAGCCTTCCTCAAGCAGTTGTTTAGCAGACTAACGATATCTGGGAGATTGCTGACCACTTTCTGTGAAATGACCAAAATTCACATAGACCCCCAGTTCCCTTGTGGTCCCTTAGTTACAGTAGAAGGTTATGGTGGATAGATAATTAAGGGACTTTGGCTTGAATACATCCTACCATTATTTCAGGGGATCACCAAATTCATTCTATGATTATTTTTCCAATTCTAGAAAACACAATTGGAACAGACATACCTAGCAGCAGCCATCGAAATTCCCACAGGTGTTCTTTGGCTCATGGGATGAGGGCTATTATGACAGTAGATGGTAGGTAGATAGATAAATAGAAAGATAGATGATAGATTATAGATAGATAGACAGATAGACAGGGCTTTCCAGGTGGCTCAGTGGTAAAGAATCTGCCTGCCAATGCAAGAAGATGTAGGAGACACAGGAGATCCCTGGGCCAGCAAGATCCCCTGGAGGAGGAAATGGCATCCCACTCCAATATTCTGACTGGGAGGATCCCATGGACAGAGGAAACTGTCAGTTCATGGGGTCACAAAAGAGTAGGACATGACTAAGCTACTGAGCATGCACACATACACAGATAGATAGATATTATAATAGTAATAAAGTGGAAGCCACTGGTACTGCCTCTACCTACCAGAACTGTATACTCAAAGCAGTGCTGCATTGCAGGAGGGATCTGAGATATTCATGCTACTATCAAAACTTTGAATGGTACACTGATAGGGATTTGTACCACATTCCTTCACCTTATCTGTCTGGGCCGACAGATCTACTTGGCTGGCAGATAACAGACAGATCTTAAAGAAAGACAGTGGATTATCTTAAACTTAGGTATCCACTTCAATTACAGCTGTTTTTCCAGATGTGTTTTTATTTTTTGCTGGAGTAAATCAATACAAGTCCTGGCACCTGGTATACAGTTATTGATCTGGCTAATACTTTATATCTCTATATCTTTTGGTCAAGACCAACAGAAGCAGTTTTCTTTCAGTTCACAGAGCTCATAATAGACCTTCACTTTCTTATCTTACCACCCTGCATCATAATACCATCTGAAGGGACCTCCATTAAACAGGATATCACACTGGCTGTGATGTGTCATTACATTGATGTCATCATTATATCATTACATCAATGTGCTGATAAGATCTGGTGAGCAGGAAGCAGCAATTACTAATGCACTTTAAGGCATGTATGTACCAGTGGGTAGGTAATAAATTGCTCAAACATTCAGGGTCCTGCCACCTTGAGGAAATTTATAAAGGCCTGGTAATCTGGGGTATGTCAAGACATTCCTTCCAAGGTGATAGACAAGCTGTGGCCTCTGGAATAGCCTACACTAGGAAAGGAGGGTACAACACATAGTGAGTCTCTTTGGATTTTTGAGGGAACATATATCCAGTTTGGGTATATTCTACCAACCTGTCTACCAAGCAACCTAAAATCTTGCCAGCTTTGATTGGAGCCCTAAAAATAACAAAGCTCTACAGCTTGCCCAGGATGCTGTACAAGCGGTTTTGTCACTTGAGTCCCATGACACGATTCAGTGGTTCTTGATGTGCAAGTGGCATATAAGAATGCCATGTGGAATTTTTGCAGGCCCCTTCTCTGTAAGCTGGTCACTGTATCAACCCTTAGGGTTTTGTAGCAAGCTATCCCAACCTCTGGAGGAAACTCTTCTATTGAGAAACATCTTCTGGCTTGCTACAAGCTTGACAATTGCTTTCTTTTAGCACTTAAAAATGTCACTCCACTCTCCCATTTTTATTTAAGAAGTCACTCTCCAACTTATTCTTCCCCCAATAAAAGTAACGTATCATTTGTTCTTTTGGCTGCTTTTAAGATTTCTTTTGGTATTTGATTTTTAGCTGGTGGTATGCCTAGGTTTTTCTCTTTGTTTTGTTTTTATTCTGCTAAGGTTTGGCGGAGCTTCTTTGAATCTGTGACTTAAGTTCTTTTGGCAATCTTTAAAAATGTTGGTCAATATTTTGCCAATTAAAGCTCCAGCCTCATTCTCTATTTCCTCTTCTTCTCTAACATTTTATACAGATATTAGATCATTTTCACTATGTACCATGTGTCTCTTACACACTTCTCAGTATTTTTATTCCTTTATTCTTTCTGTGCTTCAGTTTGGATATTGTATATTATTCTATCTTCCAGTTCACTAATCCTCTCTTTCACCATCTCATCTACTCTTACATTCATCTATTGAGTTCTTAATTTTACTTTATCATAGGTTAGAATTTCTCTGGTTAAATTGTCTATCTCATCATCTATTTTCTTGAATGCATTCACCTTTTCTAATGTCTGTGTCTGATGACTCCAACATCTGGATCATCCATCTGTCAAATATTGTGGCAATAATTTGAGGCTTTTTCTGAGGTTCTCTTTAGGGGAGTTTTCTTTCTTTCTTTCTTTCTTTTTTTTGCAGAGTGGAGTCAGATTATATAAACAGATTACCTTATTCCACTCATGGAATGAGATGTTTCAGAGATGGGTTTTCATCTTCACAAAGGCTTGCCAACGGATACATGTATCTGTAACTGAATCACTTTGCAGTACATGTGAAACTAACCCAGCACTGTTAATCAATTTTATCCAATGCAAAGTAAAAAACTTTAAAAAAGAAGACTTACCTATTTCTGGGTCCACCCTTACTTCTGAGGTAGCCCTTCCAGAGAACAACTGGAATATTAAGTTGTTAGCTAGGAGCTTTTCTTTCCTGCTGCCTTAATTTCTGATTTTTGTTTCCCCAACTTCATAAGGCAGTTTAAGCTCGTCCAATCTTTTCAGACTCTTCGCTGTCACTTTATATTTACTTTCTGTTTTAGCTATATAAATCTTGTAAATTAGCAAGTACCTCAAGGAGAAGAATACCATGGAATGTCAAGTTTAAGAATATAAAGCTAACTGCATTGTGCTTCTATTTTTGCTGAAAGTTTCAGCTGCCTTGTGTGCTCTTTGATACCCTCAAATCTTTTTTGTGTGGTGAAAGTGGCTGGGGGTGGGAGGTCATGTGAAAATGGATATGTTATCCTCTCCTGGCTGGTTGCTTTCTGTGACCAGTTTTACCTGCAGCAGTCTGCAGCACCATTACTGAAGCAGAAAATTCCCTCCTTGCTTTTTAAAAGAGTAATTTTTCTCATTCTACCATCAAAATGCTTATTGTCTGCTTCATAAAAGTAGACGGACCTGGAAACACACATAATTACTGGTGGTGCAATGCTAATTTTTTCATAACTTCTCATAAAAAGGGCAGAACAAGCAATCATTGAATATTTTTACATTTTTACATCAAGTGTCCTTGGTGATAAATGAGCATTGATGAGAAACCACCATGAGAATTTACATTTGTCTTTCACAGCCTAATCTTTCAGCATTTTAAATCGCCATTAATTTCAATGCCCATAAATCTTGATTTTATATGCTACACTTGGTTTGGAAGAGGACAGATAACTGAAACCCACAGAAAATCCAATATCTCTTTTTGACTATTTAGTTTTAAGCTTTTGTCTCCATAATGTAAAGTTTTACTATACGTAAATATTTTTCATGTTCAGGGGCTACAAAGACACATAAGAAAATTAAGCTCATAAGAAAATTTCTGAAAACAAAAGGAAAAGCAAAAGTAGAAGAGCAGGGGGTCCTAAAATCCTACAAATGAAAAAAATTATCTCCAATGTGATGGATTTTTAAAAAATGGTTTCTATGAATCAGGCACTTAAGATATTTTTTAACACTAATAACATCACTGTCAAGAAAATATTATATCCATTTACACCTTAGAAAACCAACTTATTTAACTAGTGAATGATATCCCTAGATAATAAACAACTAGTTCCAATTATTAGTAGGAAGATTTCAACACTTTTAAATTCCAAGTGAAAAAAAAAGTCAGAAAGAACATCTGCCAAAGTTTTGAGTAGGCAGTCTTTGAACTTTCAGTTATTTTTGCACTTATTTTTTCATTGAAACTTGTACTGAGATAATTTTACATTCTCATTCAGCTGGAATAAATAATACTGAGATGTCTAATTCCCTTTACCTGTTTTCCTTCAATAGTATCATCTTGCAAAACTATATTACAATATCAGAAGCACGTTAATAACACTGATACAAGCCACCAATTTTATTGCATTTCTCATTTCTGTATATGCTTAGCTGCTCAGTCGTGTCTGACTCTTTGCAACCCCGTGGACTGTATATAAATTTAGTTCTATGCAATTTTATCACATGTGTAGGTTCATACATCCACCACCATAGTTAAGAAACAGAAAAGATGAGGATCCCTCCTGTGATTCTGTGATAACCACACCCATCTCCCTTCCACTCTCCTCAGATCCCTAATCCCTGGTAACCATTAATCTGTTCTTCATTCCTAAACTTTTGTCATTTCAAAAATGTTACATAAATGAAATTATATAGGATATAATCTTTTGGCATTGGATTTTTTTTCACTCAGCATAATTAATCCTAGGTGTTATGTCTCTCAATACCGTTGGTTTATTACTTTTGTTGATGTGGACCATTTTTAAAGTCTTTTAAAATTTGTTATATATTGCTTCTGTCTTATGTTTTGTTGTTTTGGCCAGGAGGCATGTGAGATCTCAGTTCCCCAACCAGGGGTCAAACCCACATCCCCTGCATTGGAAGTCAAAGTCTTAACCACTGGACCACTGGGGAAGTCCCATTCATTGCTTTTTAATGCTGAGTAGTATTCCATGGATTGGATTTACCATAGTGGTTTACCATTCACCCACTGAAGGACATCTGGGCAGCTTCTAGGTTTTGGCTCTTATGAATGAAGCTATTATTGACACTCATTTACAGGTTTCTGTATGGCCTTAAGTATTAATCTGGGGGAGATAAGTGCCTGATAGTGAATTTGCTAGGCCATTGCTTGCATCTGTGCTCAGTCATGTCTGACTCTTTGTGACCCCGTGGACTGTCACCCATGAGGCTCTTCTATCCATGGAATTTTCCAAGCAAGAATACTGGAGTGGATTGCCATTTCCTCCTCAGGGGATCTTTCCAACTCAGGGATCAATCCTGTGCCTCCTGAATTGGCAGGTGGCTTCTTTAGCAGTGAGTTACCTGGGAAGCCCTTGGGAGGCCATATGGTAATGCATATTTAGTCTTTAAAGAAACTTCTGAACTGCTTTACACAGTGGTTGCTCCACATTACATCCGCAACAACAGCTATGTAGGACTTATTTAGTGTCTTCACATCCTCATCAGCATTTGGCGTTTTTGCTTTTTTATTGTAGTTATTCTGGTATGTTGTTATCTCATCAAGGTTTTAATTTGCATTTCCCCAAGGACTAATAATGTTGATTGTCTTTTCATGCTTTTTGCACTTGTTTTAATTCTCCTATTTAGCATGAAGATTTGCTTTACTAGTGACTAGAATTAAAAAAACTTAATTTTAAAAATCCATCCTCATATCCTCTCTTCCACTGAGGCTACAGTTCCTCTTGACTAAATTTCTTATCTAAAATCAAGTAGATCATCACTAAGTATCCTTATTCAGAATTGTAGTTATTACAATGATATTGAAATGTATATTTATTTATACACTTCCTTTGAAAATCCTTTTAACATGAAAAAATTTCAAACACACAGGAAGTGAATAATAATTATTCCATTGTAACCATTCTCATGTAACAATTGCCCTCAGCTTCATTAATTACCACAATTTTGCCAATACTATTTCACCTACCTTTGGAATCTTTATTACTTTTCAGAGCATTTTAAAGCAAATGCTTACATCATGTAACTTTATCCATGAATTAAATATCTTTGCTGATAAGGTGGACATGAAATTGTCTAAGCTTGAGGACATAACTTGATTGTGGAGCAAGGGTTCAAAATGCTCTTTTCATATTATTGAAAAAAATCAGGGCAGAACATAATCTATGAAGCAGGTGTACTCAGAATGTTTTATTGAATTACTTTTCAACACAATTACCCTTTTTTGGACTGGATACCACTGTTTTATACATATAAGTAGATGGTTCATTTTGTGCTATAGTCAATAAAATTAAAAAGAGCTTATTAAATGGAAGGCCATATGAGATAAACAGAAGCGCTATCTACTTCCATGTATAGGAAAGTTGTTTCTCTGGCTTTAAGCCTTCATTTTTTTCCTTGCTGCCGTAAGAAATGACTTTTAAGTTTGCGCCTCAGTTAACTTTTGCAAACATGTTCTGCTGTCCTTGGAATATTTCTGCTTCTCCATGATACTGTAGATGACAATGAGGTCATTTCACAATTGCTTCTTTTCTGAAAAACACAGCTGGCTCAGTTTGGTCAGCAATGTTCTCATTACTGCATTTCCCAAGCAACACAGCACTTCAATTGACCTCTTCAGAACAGATTGTATCTATGTCATATTCTTCCACAATAAAACCTCCATAATCAAATGAGTACAATAGCCACTGAGTGGTATGCACCTTACTCTGAACCAGAATTGCTCTATCCCATATGCTTTCAATAACTCTAACTCACTGAAACTTTCAAGTTCAGATTTTCTCAAACCAAACATAACTGATGGTTGATGTTTGTCTTCTAACCACTCCTTGCCAGAAGTACTGCATTGTTTGGGACAGAATTCCTTTTGATTTTGTATAGATGGTAATACTCACAAATTACTTGATTTCCCTATTGTTTGTTTGTATCTCATTTTTAGTTTTGATTCTTAAGAATCATTTTAGCTCCTTTTTCGAAACATGGTTACACATTTTATTGAGCAACTTGTTCAGTTCAGTTCAGTTCAGTCGCTCAGTCGTGTCCGACTCTTTGTGACCCCATGAATTGCAGCACGCCAGGCCTCCCTGTTCATCACCATCTCCCTGAGTTCACTGACTCACGTCCATCGAGTCCGTGATGCCATCCAGCCATCTCATCCTTGGTCGTCCCCTTCTCCTCCGGCCCCCCAATCCCTCTCAGCATCAGAGTCTTTACCAATGAGTCAACTCTTCTCATGAGGTGGCCAAAGTACTGGAGTTTCAGCTTTAGCATCATTCCCTCCAAAGAAATCCCAGGGCTGATCTCCTTCAGAATGGACTGGTTGGATCTCCTTGCAGTCCTTAAGGATGTGCTAAACAAAAGCAAGTATGTTCAAGATCCTTCTAAATAATCTCTCATGGTACACATTTTTCCTTTATAGGAAAATAATGTTTATGTTTACTCTTAATTATGATTATTTGATTAAGCTATATGCAGGTCAGAAAGCAACAGTTAGAACTGGACATGGAACAACAGACTGGTTCCAAATAGAGAAAGGAGTCCATCAAGGCTGTACATTGTCACCCTGCTTATTTAACTTCTATGCAGAGGACATCATGAGAAACGCTGGGTTGGAAGAAACACAAGCTGGAATCAAGATTGCCGGGAGAAATATCAATAACCTCAGATATGCAGATGACACCACCTTTATGGAAGAAAATGAAGAGGAGCTAAAAAGCCTCTTGATGAAAGTGAAAGTGGAGAGTGAAAAAGTTGGCTTAAAGCTCAACATTCAGAAAATGAAGATCATGGCATCCGGTCTCATCACTTCATGGGAAATAGATGGGGAAACAGTGGAAACAGTGTCAAACTTTATTCTTTGGGGTTCCAAAATCACTGCAGATGGTGATTGCAGCCATGAAATTAAAAGACACTTACTCCTTGAAAGAAAAGTTATGACCAACCTAGATAGCATATTCAAAAGCAGACACATTACTTTGTCAAAAAGATCCATCTAGTCAAGGCTATGGTTTTTCCAGTGGTCATGTATGGATGTGAGAGTTGGACTGTGAAGAAAGCTGAGCATCGAAGAATTGATGTTTTTGAACTATGGTGTCGGAGAAGACTCTTGAGAGTCCTGGACTGCAAGGAGCTCCAACCAGTCCATTCTGAAGATCAACCCTGGGTGTTCTTTGGAAGGACTGATGCTAAAGCTGAAACTCCAGTACTTTGGCCACCTCATGCAAAGAGTTGACTCATTGGAAAAGACTTTGATACTGGGAGGGATTGTGGGCAGGAGGAGAAGGGGACGACAGAGGATGAGATGGCTGGATGGCATCACTGACTCTATGGACATGAGTCTGAGTGAACTCTGGGAGTTGGTGATGGACAGAGAGGCCTGGCGTGCTTTGATTCATGGGGTCGCAAAGAGTCAGACATGACTGAGCAAATGAACTGAACTGAACTGAACTGATTAAGCTATATATCTCCACTCTTACTGCTGTATCCTTATAACCTAGCATACTTCTGGCTTATAATTGGTGCTATGTCAGCTATCAACTTATCACTTTTCATCTCCAACCCTACCCTTCACTGTCTGCTCCATGATAATGGAGATGGACCCTGCAAATAGTACGTCTTAGCCAACTGGCCAGTGTTTTGCCAATAGAAGGTGCTGGATGGGCACTTGCAAGAGGTTTCCCCCTCTACTATGGTGTGCTTCTCTTGACAGGCCATGTTTTTCCACTGTCAAGTCCCTGCAGCATATACAGCTTTTCTACATCCAGAAACCACAGCACAACTGACTTCTCCAGTTCCTGGCTCTGATGGTGTGATGGCCAAGGGGACCCCATGCCAGAAGCTTCCCCCAACACTTCCTCAGAGTGCTTTTCAGTGGAGTAAGATTCCTTCCTGTGAACACTTTCCCTGGCATTTCTTTAGGTGGATTTCTGGCAGTGTCTGAAGTGTGGCACTCCTCCATAACACCTTCCTTGGGCACTTCAGAGGCAGATTTCCAACAACTTCTGCTGATGTGGCCCCATATTGACTTCTCTGCCATCCAGCAAGCCACGACTGCACATTTTCCAATAAGGTCTCAGTGCTGGAGGCCTCTCCTTGGATGCTCTATCTCAACCCTCCGGTCATGGCTCCTCCTTATATACACTATTCCTATGTTGTATGGGGTTTTTGGTGAATATTTAGGGCATTTTTAATTAAGCAATTCTGTTATGACATTTTTGAACTGTAATCTCTTTCCATATGTCAGCTGTTACCTTCAGGTATATAAAGCTATTTGTCCTTGGTATAAATGTTTAAAAGATCAGGTTCTGGAGTCAGGTGGTCTGGACTTATGTCCTAGCTATACTGTTAACACTTACTAGCTGTGTGATACTGGAAAAGCCACCTAACCTCTCTGTGCTTCAGTTCCACTATTCCTATTTTGAGTTGTTTTGAGTTCTCTTTCCTTCTTATTAGCCAATTTCTCATCACTTCAATCCTTGTTACAGTTAATAGTTTTTTATATTGAATTTTCCCTGTTCAACTTACCATGTAATATCTGTCTCCTGAGTAGACCTTGAATGATTAACTGCTCAATAAACACCTATTGAAAGAAAATTAGAAACAAAAGAAAGAAGAAAAAGGAGGGAGGTAAAGAGAAAAGAGAGTTCTAAATTATTACTGTCATATTGCCAAATTAGCTATGTGGTTATTAGTTGTTATTATTTGAAAATAGAAATTTAAAAAGATCAAGTGAATTCTGTATGAATATAATCCTGTGCCATTAATTACTTTATCCACTTTTTATTTACTATGTCACTAAAACTTTATTAAGAAATTAATTTTTGAGCATATAAAAGATTTCTTAGGATAATGAGAGGGTTGTTGTACAGATAAAGAGAATACAGACCATAAAGTCAGTAGAAATTTCTTTGAATATCCGATTTCAGAAACACTAGATTTCAAAACTGCCTTTTAATCAAGTACAGATCACTTTTCCTGTCCCTCTTCTACTCTCAGCTTCTACCAATAAAGGAATAAATGAATGAGTAAACAAATGAATAGGTAGATAATTTAATTTCTGTTCTTTAAAATTTTACTGTCAGGAAATGAGGCTAAATGTCTAAATTATATTCCTCACCCACCTTGTGTTCTTCTTTCCTTCAGACCAAGGACATTCTTCATTAGTTATGCATAGCAGCTCTTTAAATTCTTATTAAATCACTCCTCTCACTTCCTTTCTACAAGTTAAATATTCCCATTTTATTCTCTCACCATAGTTTCATTCTTTTTTTAAACTTTTTATGTTACATTGGAGTATAGTTGATTTGGGGCTTCCTGGTGGCTCAGATGGTAAAGAATCCACCTGCAATGCAGGAGGACTGGATTCAATCCCTGGGTTGGGAAGATCCCTTGGAGTAGGGAATGGCTACCCACTCCAGTATTCTTGCCTGGAAACTTCCATGGACAGAGGAGCCTGTTGGGCTGCAGTCCATGGGATCTGTCCATGGGGTCACAAAGAGACAGACACGACTGAGCAACCAACACTTTCACTTTTCATAGTTGATAAACAATGTCATTATGTGATAACCTAGAAGGGTGGGATGGTGAGGGGTCGAGGGTCAAAAGTGAGGGGACATATGTATACATATAGCTGATTCACTTTGTTGAACAGCAGAAACTAGCACATTGTAAAGCAATGATACTCCAATAATGAAGAGCAAAACAATGTGTTAATTTCAGTTGTACAATGAAGTGATTCAGTTACACACATACATGTATCTATTCTTTTTCAAATTCTTTTCCCAGTTAGGTTGTAACATATTAAGCTGAGTTCCCTGGGCTATATAGTAGGTCCTTGGTTATTTGTCTTCCTGAAGTTGCTCCAAGTTTTTCACACTCTTCTTAGTTCAGGCTGCAAATGCTATAGACTAGGTAGTTTAAACACTAAATATTACTTCTCACAGTTCAGGAGGCTGAGAAACCCCAAATCAAGGTGCTGGCAGATTTAGCGTCTGATGAGAGCCCTCCCCCAGGAAGGCTACAGATGGCTGCCTTCCTGTTGTATCCTCAGGTGGCAGAGAGTGTGGGGGACTCTGGTCTCTCTCCTTTATTTAAGGGCACTATTCCCACCACTGAAGCTCCAACTCATGGTTTTTAGTTCAGTCACTCAGTCGCATCCAACTCTTTGCGACCCCATGAATCACAGCTCACCAGGCCTCCCTGTCCATCACCAACTCCTGGAGTCCACCCAAACCCATGTCCATGTGTCGGTGATGCCATCCAACCATCTCATCCTCTGTTGTCCCCTTCTCCTCCTGCCCTCAATCTTTCCCAGCATCAGGGACTTTCAAATGAGTCAGCCCTTCGCATCAGGTGGCCAAAGTATTGGAGTTTCAGCCTCAACATCAGCTCCTCTAATGAACAACCAGGACTGATCTCCTTATCTAAATCTAATCTAGACCTGAAAAGCCTACCTGCAAATACTGTCACAATGAAGATTAGGGTTTTCAACATGTGAATTTGGGTGGAGGGGCAGAAACATTTATTCCACAGCAACAGTCATCTCAAATGGCAGTATACTTTCTTCAGCAAACTCTTGTCGAGTTTGATACTTTTGGCTTAATGAAAGTGCCTCCTCAAATGCCTTGGCCTTCCATGTTTATGTATTTGGGTATCAGTGATATGTTACACACTTTTAGTTATAATATTAAAAACTTTTCACAGGTAGAGTAAACTTGTGTATACTTACTTTCTAAGATAGAAACTGTGTACATGGAAAAGATGGCAGGTAATGAAGGAGGAAGTAGAGACATAACTGGAGGGCAAATTGTAATAAGAACATTACATAATAAGCACTTGGCCTACTTGGAAGAATTATTTTAAAAACTATTTACACACACACACACACGAATAAAATTATTGACTCTTTTCTATCCATAAAACAACTCCCTAAGAGTCTTTTTCTATGCAATCAGCTCTTTGTGTACTTGAGTTATAAAACAGGTTTAAAATATTCTTAAATCATACACTATGCTAATTCAGAAAATCTCAGAGGATCCTTTCAATTTATTGATCCCAATATGAATTATTTCCCACATGTTTAAGTCTTTGGAACCAGAATGCTTTCACAACTGATGGAACTGTCCAATTCCTTGACCCCTTCCGCTTCCAGCAGCCCTACTGCTCCAGGAGATGAGACAGGCACCTCAGCTCCTTCTCACCCTTATCATGACTGATCTCCAGCTCAGCCTGTTCCTTGGACACCTCAAACTCTCTTGTCAATGAGAAGCCCCTGATAGTAACTGTACAAACTTTGGGAAGGGTGGATTTCCTTGGGCTATTAACTGCTTATGATGTCTAGCAACTGAATAAAGCATCCGTTAACGACCCTTCTTTATTTTTGTTTTATATTTTTATTTTACTGAATAGTTGATTTACAATGTTGCTAGTTTCTGCTGTACAACAAAGTGATTCAGTTATACATATATTAAATCATACACTATTAAATAAAATAACACATACATATATATTCTTTTTCATATATAATTCCCTGGGCTATCCAGTAGGACCATGTTGTTTATCTATTCTATGTACATAATAATTTGCATCTCCCAATCAAAAAGGAATGCCAGGCAAACTCTCCTGAGACTGAGGGAAAGTCTAAAAAGTATCCTAATATGCATACAATAAAATAGGTAAGTGATAAAAAGCAAATAAAATCATAATGAATTTTTAAATTGATGTGTTTTATAGACCAATGGAAAAGAACAGAGGCCAGAAATAAACCCTTGCATATATGGTCAACCTTTGTTGGCAAAGCAATGTCTCTGCTTATTAATATGCTGTCCAGGTTGGTCACAACTTTCCTTCCAAGGAGTAAAGCGTCTTTTAATTTCATGGCTGCAGTCACCATCTTCAGTGATTTTGGAGCCCCCCAAAATAAAGTCAGTCATTGTTCCACTGTTTCCCCATCTATTTGCCATGAAGTGATGGGACCGGAAGCAAACATTTAAATAACCTAATTTTAAAATGGGCAAAGATACGCTGTTGGTGGGAATGTGAATCTAGAGATCTATACTTAACAATACTGTATTTAAGAGGGTAGATCTCATGCCAAATATTCTACTATAATATATAACAAAAGATAGTGTCATATTCAAAGAAATACAATAGTAACAACTGGACATTCTCATATGAAGGCCCTAATGCCTTCCCACACTTACACGCATGTTCAATAACAACATGGGCTTCAGTGCTGTGACTAGTTTTCTTCTTTCCAGGACCTGGTGACTGGAATGGCACTAGATCTCGCTGGGCAATGCTCTTGCTGTGTCACCGTTTTCAGACTCCTTCCCGGTAGCTCGGCTGGTAAAGAATTCATCTGCAATGCAGGAGTCCCTTCAGTTCCTAGTCAGGAAGATCTCCTGGAGAAGGATTAGGTACTCACTCCAGTATTCTTGGGCTTCCTGGTGGCTCAGATGGTAAAGAATCTGCCCGCAATGCGGGAGACCTTGGTTTTGATCCCTGGGTTGGGAAGATCCCTGGAGAAGAGAATGGCAACCCACTCTAGTATTCTTGCCTGGAGAATCCCCACAGAGAGGAGCCTGGCAGGCTACAGCCCATGGGGTTGCAACAAGTCAGACATGAGTGAGTGACTAAGCACAGCACAGAGTATCAACCATATCTCTGGGGTTCAACTGAATGAGTCTGAACCACAACTCTGACTTTGAAAGTGAGTGAAGGTTAATGTCATGAAAATCAAATTTCAGGTGTTCAGCCTGCTGATGTCAGATGAGCATCCTCACCTGCAAGCCTAAACAGGGCCTTTTATAGGAGCAAACCCAGTCATTACAAACCTTCCACAGGCACAGCTTCCCTGGTGTTGCCATTAGCCTTTTTAACAGCTACTGATTTCCTTGTAAATTGGGTGGACAATAGCTGTGTGGACAAGAACAAAACCTGAAGACATACACCGTTAGGTTGAAAGGTTTTGAACTCTCTGCTTTGTAACTTGCCAGAGAATAACAAATCTAGTTCTATTCAGGGGATAAAATTCACATTAAGTACCTGGGCAAAATTCAACATTAGCTGAACAGTTAATCTGATTAAAGAGTTGATGGACATTACTTCTCTCAGACTAATAAAGTTAATTTTAATGGAGTAATATCTCCCGGCAGATTACTGAGAATGAAATAACTAGCTAGGTGTTTTATACATTACAAAATTCTCCAAGTCTCTATTCTTTTGTTAGCCTCCAGATTCTGCCTCTTATTTCCTTCCTTTTCTTTTCCTACATCTTCTTTAGAGGCCTTAATCTATTTATTTAGCTGACAGAAACCCTCAGGCCTGGCTTCCTATCACCTCGTTTTCAACCAGTAAATTGATTCAATAAACACACTTGGAAAGCTACCATGGGCGAGTTATGGAGTTGTTATACTAATATACAAGATATTAAAACAGCACACAGACATTGTATGCTACATTCTAAAGTAAGACCATTACATTACACAAACATTTTGGAATATTTGGCTAAGAAAGAGACAACTCTGTAAACCCTTGCTTACACTGGACACATCAAAGAGTTGAGAGAGATTAAAGTCATATCTGAGATTTGCAGACTGGGCACTCTAACCCAAGAATGCAAAGTAGATGCTACCTCCTATCCCCAAATCAAGAGAGAGGGGTCTCTAAATGCAACACCAGGATTTCTATATGAGCTTCTACCCTGGCCTCTGATGTTCTCTTGAAAAAGTTATAGGTAACAGATGGGATGCCTAAAAATAAGACAAAATAAAATGACTACATGAGGGGCCTGGGCTTTCATGTTTTGTCAGTGGAAACCAGGAGTGTTTTGTATAGCTCCTATGTAACTCATGCTACAAAGAAGTCAGAATAGTGGCCTGACAATAATGGCCTGACAATAATGGCCTGACATTAAAGACAATAATGACCATGATAATCAAGTGTGCTTAACTTTCACAAGTAAGTATCATTTGTGTAGTTTTTAAAAAAATACTTATTTGGCTGCATTGGGTCTTAGTTGTGGTGCACAGGCTATCTATGTGTAATGTGAGCTCCAGAGCTGTGGGCTCAGGAGTTGCTGCCTAAGGGCTCAGTTACCTGGGATCTTGGACCCCTGCTCAGGGATCAAACCCACATTCCTTACATTGAAAGCATGGGATCTTAACCACTGGACCACCAGAGAAGTCACTCATTTGTGCTTTATTGCAGCTTTAAGGGAAGGCATTGTCTTAAGCAATTACTTACTTGGGTTGGTACTGGCACCACACTCATGAGACTTGCTGTGTGGTCCATGAAGAGTGCCTTTGGATGACTTCACATAGATATACTGAACACTATGGAAGCAGGAAGCTTCAAGAATATGTCACATAGCCATGTGCTCAGACCACATGACTTTTATTGACACGTTTAAATTGATACTCGTATGGCAGTGGAAGCAGAAAGATAGTGTTGAAAAATAAAAGGACAGAACAACTCATGATTCTGGTAATATTATGACACACGTTTTTAAGAGAACTGTCAGTATTTTTGCAATCATATGTTATTAATTATATTGTACTGAATCTATGGTGGAAGATACTAGATTCTCTCCTTTTCAAAAACAAATAATCTGAAAATAGGCTAAAGAAACCCAAGATCCTACTTTTTGAGAAAAGAGAAAAGGTTAGTGCAAAGAAACTCATCCATTGAATAAATCTCTGCTTATACTTCCATTGGAATAATTTTCAAAGTTGTGCTAACTACACTGAAACTATAGAATGAACGCCTCCACCCACAACCTTCCTACCCACTGGGTAACACCTATAAATGCTCTTACATGTGTTCTATGGGCCCAGGGAGAAGCAGATTTGCTTATATTCTGCATACCTTCTATAGGAGCCCCGATCCCTCCCAGGACTTAAGAATTACAAAGTTGTTTGAATTCACACTCTGGCTGCAGGTGACAAAGGATCAAACAAAAAGGAGACTTGTGGGCTCATGTCCAAGCATGGCTGCAGAGAAGTTGGCCTTAGATGGTACAGAACCAGAAACTCAAATACCACTAGGATGCCCCCTCCCTACAGTTCAGTGTTTGTGTTTCTATTTCTTTCTCTCTAACTGAAGCTCAGTGTGTTAGGGGTGGGGGGGAGGGAGGTGGGTGTTGGTGCCAGACTCACATTCTTCTTATGGCTCAGTGAGCAGAGACGAATAAGAAAATTGGATTCTCTCTCATCTTCAGTTTTCAACATAGGATAAATAACCTGAATCGTACATTTTGGGCCATACAGCCACCCCTTATAAAATTACTCTGGACAAAGGAGAGTTACCAAAAGAGGCATATCTTTGGCCCAGCTCCTTGGACAGGGGGTGAGTCTGTTACAAGAGGGGTAACAGGCAACATAGATGCTGGTTAGACACCTGGGTAGGGCCACTTCAAAATGTAAGCAAAATCTACATATCACTGGAAAATTACTCATTACTAAAGAAATGTTGGACTTCCCTGATGGTTCAGCGGTTAAGAATCTGCCTGCAATGCAAGAGATGTGGGTTTGATCCCTGGGTCTGGAAGATCTCCTGGAGAAGGGAATTGGCAACCCACTCCAGGATTCTCGCCTGGGAAATCCCATGTACAGAGAAGCCTGGTGGGATACAGTCCATGGGGTTTCAAAAGAGTCAGACACAACTTAGCAACTAAATAGCAACAACAATGGAATGTTAGATACATGTGAATAAATAATAGCATGTGGAAATCTGGGATAATTGATTTTTATAGACAAATAAATGATGACTCTGACAAGAAGCAAAGTCGGAATTCATGTACGTAAACATTTCACTTGTTCTTTCATGAAGGATAACATCTTTTCTTTGACAAGAGCAAAAGAAAAAAACATTCACTTGATTAGAAGTGGTAAAGTGTGCTAACTCTATTATTGGCTATCACACCAATCTCTGTCGTATCATTCCCACATTGAAACCATTCCCAAATGAGAAAAAAGGACAACCACACCAATCGACATCCATTTGGAATATTTATTGTAGTTCTTAATGCATTTCCTAACATCTATGACACTCTTTAATCAAGAATATAAAGTCATCTACTTAGAATTTGCCACTCAACATGAGGAGCTTTCTTAAAATCAAAGAAGTACGTTTACAAATACAGCAACCATCAATATCATGCATTTTCCAAACCATAACTCTAATATGGATGTAAATTATTCTCCAGACCATGAAAATTCTCTAGAAAGTCCATTTTACCAGTATTGGGAGAGGAAGCTTTCAAACATGCAGCCAGCCAGAAAGACCATTTTATATATGGAGTGTGCTTCTCCTTTTCTTCCTCTAAAATGACAGAACTGTAGCTGTATCTGAAGAGAAAGTGAATTTAATGATAGCCATTAGCTAAAAACTTGCAGAAATGCCTATATCTGGTATAAGAGGAAAGATATATTGCACTGTAACATGCCTACCTCTGTCCAGAGGACAGCAATCTGGCCTATCTTCAGGTGCCTGGACTTTTCTCCAATTTGATACCCAGGACGCTTGGTAGACCCCTGGGGAACTGTTTGATAACTGAGGATACCTCAGAGGAGAAGGTCCTTACAAAATCTAATCTACAACGCTTATTTTCAAGGATGAAGTTCACTGCACTTCAAATCCTGGATTTGCTCATCGTTATTTTCCCTAGTTTGATAAAGCTGAATAAAAAGTCTTTTGCTCAAGGAAGAAGCCTGGGCAGAAGAAAGAACACTGTTCTGTAGAAAAAGCATTCAATATTTAGAAACTTTCCCCGAGAAGAAAAAAAGAGACCCTGAAAAGAAAGAATTCTTAAAAAAAAAAAAAAAGAAAAACTAAACCTCTCCTGTCATTGTTACTGCAGGTTCATGATAAATTACCCCACAGCTCCTCTTACCTTAAGAGGAGGTATTATACAAGAAGCCCACAATACCACAGAGAAAGACTTCTAAGGATCCTTCTGGATACACAGGAATACTGCACTGTTTGAAAACGAGACAACTGACTAATCAGTTAGGTTTATAGCCATCTTCCTAAAAAAAAAAAAAAAAAAAAAACCCAAAAATTGTCATCTTTGGCAAAGCACAGATAGTTATTTGGTTTGTTTATAAAGGCAACTTCTTGGTTGGATGTCAGCACCAATAGACTCTACAACCTTCGGTCTCTCCCACAAACCAGGTTACTTCTCTTACAGAGATGTTCCTGTTTGCCTTCTTGGGCATTTATTTTAGTTACCAAAAGTAGGGAGGGAGAAGGGATGCAGTAAGGTGTATCACAAAGTCAGAGGCTCTAAAAGAAAAGACAGAGAAGGCTAAAGGAAAAACTTAATCTTTAAGACAACATTTCTCTTAATTCAATCCATACAAATGTTATCTTTTAGAACTAGAACAATGCTGCCCTGGGTATACTCTGAGTGGAGTTCTTCTCCTCCCTCCTTTTTACTACATGTCATGATTTAGTTAGGAGGGAAAGTATACCAATGAAACTCTCACTAAGGGCCCATCTTGGTACAAATTGTGCACAATTTAATGTATCTACCACAGAAGATGAAGATAAATCCAATGTGAGCACCAACTGTAAATATGACCTTCTCAGCACTTATAAAACAAATAAGCTAAATATATAGTTTTTTCCTTTTGGTTAATCATTAAAATGCCATAGCACGCTAGAGAGAACAAAATCTATGTGGCTATAAAAGCAGTAAGATGCTAGAAGAAAACTATACAAAAACTGTAAGATATACAATTATGATTACTGATGTCCTTCTAATAAACTGCTATGTGGTTAAAATGAAGAGCACAAGGCCTAGAACAATGGTTTACTACACATTTCAAGTTGAGATCTGCTGCATTGGTATGAGTTTTGGTGAAACCTGGTAAAAGAAAGAGAAAAAAATTATGGACTTATGAAAAAAACCTCATGGTATAAAACATTTCTGCTTTGAATTTGCAAAACTGAATGATGTAGGCAACAAGTAGTCTTGCCATAGACCTCACCTGGAGTTTCCTCATTATTTTCCCATCTGAGCCACTGAGAAAAAGAACACTTTTATCCATTTACATTTTGTGTTATCTGGTAGTTCTCAACCTTCTTGCATTATAGCTCTTATTTAAGACTCACAACCAGGAGGAGGTGGAGGACGAGCAGCAGGAGATGAACAAGGGTCCAGATGACCAAACTCTCCTGAATGGCCCCCTGAGCTCTGAGACTGATGAAACTTCACTCAGAACAGAGCCATGGAGCAAGCCACAAGTTTCAGAATCCTTAAAATAGGTCCAGGCAATTCACAATTTTGCTAAGAGATAATGTAGTCTTTGGATAACACACTTTTATCAGAATTTTCATAATCAGAGTGGAAATGATAAAAGGCAGTGAAAAGATACCAAGTTATTATAAAAAGGAAGCAACAGCATTAAAAATATTAACTATGATTATGTTCAATGTACCAAATAGCAAATGAATTCCATGGAGTCTCGAAGTAGAGAAATACAACAGCAGATCTATATTTAATGCTAAAGCTGGTGGAGGAGGAAATCTAAATGTGTGTGTGTGTGTGTGTGTGTGTGTGTGTGTGTTATGTTAGTTGCTGAGTCATGTCCAACTCTTTACGACACCAGGGACTATAGCCCACCAGGCTCCTCTGTCCATGGAATTCTCCAGGCAAGAAAACCAGAGTGGGCTGCCATGCCTTTCTCCAGGGATCTTGCCAACCCAGGGATCAAACTCGGTCTCCTGCATTGTAGGCAGATTCTTTACCACCTGAGCTACCAGGGAAACCCTGGTGGTAAGTAGTCTGGCTTAATTTTGATGGATCTTTCAAGTTGTAATAGCAGGTAAATTTAATCTGGCAAATATCCATTAAGTCTTAGTTAACAGGCTCCATGGAAAGCACAGTAAGGAATACTAAAATTTAGGTGATTTTTGAGCCCTTCATGGATGTGACAATTGAAGGGGATCTAATTTGTCTTCCAGAAAAAACACTTAAAATTTTATTAAATGAATGAATGAGTAGATTAGATAAGCCTCAAAGGACTAGAAGAAAGGTCTCCTAGTAGAGGTTAAGTCAGTAGTAAAAACAGAAGACAATTATTTGGCTATGATGAGGTTAAATATTGCTATTCATTTGTAAATTGTCTTCTTATTAAGTCTTCACAATGTCAAAAGTTAATGTCCCCTATTCTATTTTTCTACCTAAAAATACCATGACCAGAATAAAAAAGATCAGAATGGCTTGGTACATATCTTAGGATAAATGAGAGCTCACTCAGACTTGCCAGCTCCAAGAACAGATATATAATAATAGACAAAATAAAAGATGTTAATATACAAAAGTCACAGATCTTCAATTCTACCGAAAAGAATAAAGATATATGGGCTCTGAGTATTTAGAGAATGTGTCTCATAAACAATCAATTTTCTTTTTTTAAACAACAGAGCATCTGTGGAAATAATTTGATGAAATAAAACTCTTCTTTGGAAACAGGTCATTTTCTAATAGGTGCTTTATAGCATTGCCTTTAAAAGGAAACTGGACACCTTGACTTTTTCAAACTAAACATCTGATCCTTATCCTTGTCAAGCTGGCCCTATTTTGAGCTCTTAGTAACCTTTATAGCCTCAGCATGGAACTTGACTTTTAACAGACAAGAAGATGAACCTTTAGGTACACTGACTTGGCCTGTCTATTTTTGTAAAGAGAAACAGCTACTAACCCACCATTTTTCATTTGTTTTCTCACAGTCTCATCAACATGGTGAACCCATGTAAGCTGAAACAGATTATCCTGCCAAAGTGATCTACAGGCTAAGCATAGGACTGTATGATTTATGAGCAGAGGATAAGCTAACAAGTTGTCTTCCTAGTCCACTGAAATCCAAAGAATATACTGTTTAATTCTGGTATAATACCAGTTCATAATAGACATTGAGAATACAAATTTATTCAACTTGGCAAAGAATGCCTGTAGCTTGCTTCTTTCAGATTCCCCTGCAAACTTATCAATAAGCAGGATTCTTATTTGATTTGTTGCCACTGGTGGTTTAGGTGTATTCCTACCTACAGAAAAGACCAAGGCTCTTGGGAATAGGAACTATACTAGTTTGTCCTGTTTTATTCATATTTCATAGCTTAATATGGGAGATACACTGAGTGTTTAATAAATAACCATGGACAACTAATAACCTCTGAAAGTTTATTCTACTACATGATGTTCAAATATGGATTCATTTTATTTTTAAGTTTTTAAATTAAAAAACAGAAAACAACAAAATAAAACAGAAATATTCTAGTTCAAAAGGCCCGTAGATATATGTGGTAAAAAAAAAAAAAACCTATCTTATGTAATTCAAGCATGAATCAGAAAAGAAAGAAATGAATATCCAATTGAACCAACTATTTATTTAAAAAGATACTTTGGAATATAATGGAATTCAAGTGGTAGGATGCCACCTTCCTTTTTTTTTTTGGCTGCACCACACAGCTTGCATGATCTCAGTTCCCCTAACCAGGGATTGAACTTGGGCTGCAGCAGAATCCTAACCACTAGACCACCAGGGAGCTCATTTCCTTTTTCTTTCTATTTGGCCCATGAAGTAGCTGGCAGTAACACACTGAGTGATGTAAGTGTAGCCAGAAATAAAGAAATTTAACGTGTTCATTAGCTTGTCACAGCTTTAATATGAGAACTGTACAATATCACTTTGGCTCTTTGAAAATGAATTATTACTATTTATTTGAGAGATTTTTTCCAAAATGTGAGTGCCCTAGAAAAAAATTAAACCAGAGAACTCCTTAGTCATAAAAATGTTTGGAGCTAAAATTATTTTTAAAAAATAGAAAAGCATTCTTGCACAGCATCAGAGTCAAGCATTTGTAGGGCGTGAACATGTGTGTACGGCTTTACCAACCAACAGTGCTGGTGTCAAGCATTTATTCCCCACTGCTCATGGGAAAGGACACTTATCAATGTAATACTCTGGCCTCAAGTGTGTCCCCTAAGAATGATTTGGGCAGAGGAACTGGGGGCATGTGGAACACAGTCTGACCCTTCTTCCTCAGCCTTCTGTAGGGAGCATGTGCTGTTTTGCTTTCAGCCACATGGAACGAAGTGCAGTAGAAGACTCTCCCCTGGGTGAAAGGCCTCATTTTTCAAGGCTGCCTCTAACTGGGAGTGGAGGTCCCTCTCATTTCAGGGGTTTGTACTTGGGAAAGCTTATGTGGCTGTACATCTAAGCCATATTCTTCATCCTAGGCTTTATAACATGATGTTTTAACCTCTGCTTGTCCAACTCGTTTATCTCTCTTGATAGATTTGGAACTCAATCTCCAAGAAATACAGAGGAAAGTCCCTTTCTTGGTAACAATTGCATTTTGAAGGAGAGTGATCATATGGAACAAGACCTCTGTCCATTATGGGTTGGCTTCTTTTGCTGTCATCTACTCCTGACCAGAATCTTATTTTAGAAGTGTGAGGAAGTTTCCTGAAATATAGTCAATATTTGCATTTCTTTTACAAAACGTCTACTGCTTTCTCTGGAGTTTCAGATGTAACATGACAGAGACTTTTCTACTAATTGAAAAGAAAATTCCTTTCTACTCACATTATGGTTACTATGAATTTTTAAGAAGCTATTTCAAGTGATACCTAAAGGACACATTTCCCTTCACATTTTTTGTTTTTGCTAATTGCACTGTGACATACAGAAAAGTCTTAGTCACTCTTTTTTTTTTAATGCTCAGATATTTCATTACCATTATTTTTAATACCCTGAAACCTCAATTTTGTCATGTCCTGTTATCGGATGTTGTCATATTTGTCTTTTTCTTTGAAATTCTCAGGATTTTCTCCATCAGCTCCCATCCACATTCTATATCCTTTGCCCAGTCCCTTACCCATATTCTTAGGTACATGGGATTTTTACCAACACTTTTCATATTTACTTTGACCGAGGTCTTTAGCTTTCTTTGGGCTATTCCTTTCTAAAGTGTTCACTTCTCAGTATACAGTGAAGGCTGAGTGGCCTTTTCAAACAGAGATCTTGAGTAAGCTGTAAGCAGTCACATAGAGTAAAATGCTATCTATGCAGTAATAATCATGAGATAGCTTTTGAATTATCAAATAAAGAGATGCTATCCCAGTGTACTTTATTATTAAATGTAGCTTGTTGATAACCCAGCTATTAAACAGAATTTCTTATGAATAAGAACACTTCAGTCTCTAGTCTTACAGAGAATTTGATACATGTGGCTTTATCCGTCAGAGTCTAAAGAGATGCCATTGATCATTAGACCTTCAAAATCCAGCTAAGATGGCTTAGCTGATACTACTAGACCTTTTCATTTTCAGAGCAATGTTGACATAAAAATTAACGCTTCATTTCAACAGCCTCATTTGGAGGAAAGAAAATTATACGTCAATACCAAAAGAGGAAGAGGGTTGTTACGGAGATTAGAGAGGTGCCACAGAGGTATTTTTCAATATATCAAGACATGGAAACTAGCACTTAAAAAACAAAGCAAAAACAGTAAAAATCCATCTTTTTCATTCTTGATTTTACCTACATGACTTAAAAAAAAAAAACAAAACTGGGATAACAATGAGGATCTTCTTTTACAATTCTCTTCTGTAGCAGAGATTTAAACATTCTATAGAATGTCTCAAAAATGTCATCTGCTGAAGAAGAAGTTAACTTATCCATAGAGGGAAGAAATATAAAGAATAGCTAATTAAGGAAGAAGAACTGTTTGCTTTCATCACTGGAGTAAGGAATTCTAAATAGTTAAACTATAAACAAATCCCATTTGTTACCCACTGAGGTCACTGAAAAGTTAATTAAAGATGCGCTTTTCATGTAAGGAATTGTTGGAAGACTTCTTTTTTCTGAAAGGAAATTCAAAGAAGGTTAATAGACAAAGACCTTTACACAATACCAGAAACAGTTATATGTGGATCATGAATTATGTAGAACAATTGTGTTTACAGATGTTTGTTAAGCACTAATAGGTACCAGCCAATCATGTAGTACCTCAGGAAGAAATGTATGAAATACATGCATGATTTATCAAGTAAGATCCTTGGTTGCTCAGATGGTAGAGAATCTGGCTGCAATGTGGGTCAGGTTGATACTCATTGGGTCAGGAAGACCCCTAGAGAAGGAAAAGGCAACCCACTTTAGTATTCTTGCCTAGAAAATTCAAGGCGGACAAAGAAGCCTGATGGGCTACAGTCCACAGGGTCGCAAAGAGCCAGACATGACTGAGCGACTAACAGTTCGTTAAATTACTTTCTCCAGGATGGGTAGCTGCAATATTTCTTCTCATTATAAATATATTTCATTTTAACATGTAGAGCTGTTCTTAAAAAGGTACATGAGAAGCAAAGTCTATTTCTTCATTTTTTCAGACACATTTCACCTTTACTTTCAATTAACTCCAAATGGACTGAACTCTCTGCCCAATCCCATCAGTTTGGTGATTGGTGATTCACAAATAAGCTCTTATATTAAAAGGCCATTATTTATATTATCAGGCCCAAGCTGGTCTCAGTAGTAAAGAATCCACCGGCCAATGCAGGAGGCACAGGTTCACAGGTTTGATCCCCAGGTTGGGAAGATCCCCTGGAGAAGGGAATGGCTACTGACTCCAGTATTCTTGCCTGAAGAATTCCATGGACATAAGAGCCTGGTGGGCTACAGTCCGTGGGATCGCAAAGAACTGGACACAACTGAGTGACCCCGCGGACTTTATTCTC
The DNA here is from genome assembly GCA_917880005.1 of Nanger dama. Taxonomy (NCBI): domain Eukaryota; kingdom Metazoa; phylum Chordata; class Mammalia; order Artiodactyla; family Bovidae; genus Nanger; species Nanger dama. Next base: position 6,673,735 of record CAKJTW010000040.1, read on the forward strand.
TGTTTAAAAAAGGATTTGGAGATTTCTTAGTGGATACTTCCGATGTTCTAACATGCTTTGTAAGTCAGAGTTTTAAAGCACACAGTTTTTCTTCAAATACGGGAATCATCTATTTTGTGATTATCAATCCAGTGGTGTTAAAAGCTCAACATTCGAGGATCGCCCAATAGATGGAATGATCAGGCAAAGAAGTTAATCAGAGAGAAAATCAAATTCCACACATACGTTTCAAAATAAGGAAGTATCATTTGTCTGTGTGTGGCTCACATTTTTTAGTTAATTAAGTTTGGCTGTGCCCAATACATAACCCAGGAACAGAGGACTGCAAGGAATGTTACAGCAAATAGCTTAGAGCTCAAGCTCAACCTGCTGTTTGCAGCAGCTCCTGGTGGTCCCCCCACCTCCTGCTTCCGATCCCTGAGCCAACCTCGTCCCCTGAGTTAGAGCCTGTTCTGCTCCCACTTGCTCTCACTGGAGGTACTCATCCTTCCACTCCTGTTCCTGCAAAGGTCAACTCCAAAAATGATCACAAATTAATGGTTCATGTCCCATAAATACCCATTAATCAAGCTCGGGGTACAGGACAAGTGGCTGGATTTGTTCATAGAAACACTTACTGTGAAATCACACCCAGTGCTCTTTTTTATGTCATCCACTGTCAGGCCTTCCCAGAGTTCAATGAGAGTCAGACCCTTCTTGCTGTCCACGTCAAACACAGCCTGTCAAAATCAAGAAAATGACAATGACTATTCCTATCACTGTTAATTATTTTATAGCACAAAACAGAAATAACCTCACAAGACTTTTAAGGACAGAAAAGATCCAGGGTAAAAGACTGAAAATCAGTAATGAAAACATGTCAACTGCAACTACTATATTTTGGTGAGAATAAACGCCAATGCCTTAATTGGCAATTAGTTGGGGAGTGCTGTTGATGCTAGAAAATAAATGAATGCTGACTATTGATGGCATTTGCCACTATTATAACCAGTTTTTTTTTTTTTTAACTACTTCCTTTTGTTAGATCTAACACTTTTGGTCAAAATTTAATTTGGCAATTAAAAATGATCTGAAAAAAAGGAGGAAAAAAAGCAGGGAGGGAGGAGAGATTTAGAAGGTGAAAGCACAGGGATGATGCGGGAAAGTTGACTGATGCTTCTCAGTAAATTACTGGAAACAAAAGCAGGTGCTCTGAAGTAGCTAGGAGTTAACCGTAAAGGGACAGTTCGCCCTGAAAGACAACTCCCTCCCCCGGGTAAATATTAAAGCTTTCCCTTAAGTCCTGTGAAACACACAAATCTGAAAGCATAGAGTCTCTCCCTGTGGTATGGAAATCAAATGAAGATGCTTACGTTTAGGACAAGCATGAGAAGGCTCACCTCAACCTAAACACTGCATTTCAACATTCTGATTGGTTATACTAGGTGATGGCGGTGCCCATTGGTATAGCTTGACCCAAGCAGGTAGATTCAGCCAGCTGTGTCTGATACAGAACACATGTGTCACTCTTGGTAATGAAACAAATTGAGTAGAAGGGACCCACAAAGTCACGCAATAAAATCTTCCACACAAGAATTCTTCAAAGCATCCTTCTGAGATGATCTCTGGGGCTTTGTTTAGAAACTTCCAGTGGTAGAAGGCTCACTGTCTCAGGCAGATTACCTACCAATGGGAAACTCTAACTGCAAGAAGTGAAACTGCTTCCCTGAACATTCACTCATGGACTCTACAGTAAGTTGTCCTCCCATGCATAGTAGGCTGTCCTCCCATGCACAGGAAAACTCTTCCAGTTTTTAAGGTCAGTCTTCCTCAGACTTAAATTTTATGCTTCCCAGATCTCTCCTCTCCTCTGGAATTACCTTAAATTCAACTATTATTTGCAGCCTTATAATCTTTATTTTCATCTAGCTTGGAAGTCCATCCCTAAATTGACATTTTTAAACATACTCCTGGAGGCTATTAAAAAGACACAGCACTGTGTAGTCCAATATAAAATAGAAATTTTTAAAATAATAAAAAAGAAGACACAACAATATGTAGTGGAAAGAATCCTGGCTTTCAAGATGAACTGGAATTCCAGCTCAGCTGACAATAGCTATGCAGCCTTTGCTGAACCTGTCTTCACATCTGTAGATGTATGTCAAACAAACCTTCTTCCCAAGATTGTTGTACAGGACAAATATAATAACAAACCTGCTCTGACCAGCTGGCCTCATGCCTGAGACATAGCAAGGACACCACAGAGGCATGTTCTTTCTCCCACATGTGTGTATGTGTGTGAACACAAATTAAAGCCTGCAAATGATTATCTGTCTCCAGATAATTGATATTTCTCCTCAGGAGCAAAACATTAAGGGAACCAGTGATATTTACTTTGTTTGATGAATACATAGACACCTAACTGGTTTTACTGGAAAAGATGATTTAAATTTGGGATGATATATTTCAGTAAACTTTTTGTTTCCACATTTTTATGTTCCTAAAGAAACTTTTTCAGCTGAAATATGTTTTGAGGGGGAAACAATTATCAGTGAGGAACGTCCATATGATGCAGTAGGTTATTCAATTTCAAAATGACAATTACAATTTTTTTTTAACTGGCAACTTTTTATTTGCAGAAAATGTGTCTGGAGCATCATTCATACTATATTCTTTCCCTTGTATTATGAGCAACCAAAAATTTATCAAAATGGAACAAATAAGAGTCTTATTGTGTGTAACTGTGGTATTATAAGGCTTCGGTGATCAAGAAGATAAACTCTGTGGCAAATGACACTGCTTTTAAAAACCTTTTATTAACATCTTTATCAATCCCTAATCAGCTCTCAAGGTCATATATTAGAAAACTAAACATTATGAATTTTATTTTATTTTTTTTTTTACTGAACCCATTTTTTTTTTAAATACTTTATTCTACGTTACAATACCGTATTGGTTTTGCCATACATTGACATGAATCAGCCACAGGTATACACGATCTCCCAATGCCGAACCGCCCTCCCACCTTCCATCCCATATCATCTCTCTGGATCATCCCGTGCACCAGCCCCAAGCATCCTGTATCCTGTATTTAACATGGACTGGCGCTTCGTTTCTTACATGATAGTATACAGGTTTCAATGCCATTCTCCCAAATCATCCTACCCTCTCCCTCTCCCTCAGAGGCCAAAAGTCCGTTCTATACCTCTGTGTCTCTTTTGTTGTCTCACATAGAGGGTCATCATTACTATCTTTCTAACTTCCATATATATGTGTCAGTATACTGTATTGGTGTGTTTCTTTCTGGCTTACTTCACTCTGTATAATCGGCTCCAGTTTCATTCATCTCATTAGAACTGATTCAAATTTATTCTTTTTAAGGGCTGAGTAATACTCCATTGTGTATACGTACCACAGCTTTCTTATCCATTCATCTGCTGATGGACATCTAGGTTGTTTCCATGTCCTGGCTATTATAAACAGTGCTGCAATGAACACTGGGGTACATGTGTCTCTTTCAATTATGGTTTCCTTGGTGTGTATGCCCAGCAGTGGGATTGGTGGGTCATAAGGCAGTTCTATTTGCAATTTTTTAAGGAATCTCCACACCGTTTTCCATAATGGCTGTACTAGTTTGCATTCCCACCAATAGTGTAAGAGGGTTCCCTTTTCTCCACATCCTCTCCAGTATTATGAATTTTTAAAAAATGAGAAACGTACTTTTGAAATATTGAGGGAGATTCCCCACTTAGTCATATAAAGTGTAAACAAAAACTTGATAAAAGACAGACACTAAAATCTAAAAGCTACAACCAACTATTCAACTACCAAGAATAATATTTCAATTACTTTGTTTTACAAATGAATAATTTTATTATTTTTTTACCACCATAACAGGCTGCATTATGGATAAAGCAATTAGTCACAGCCCAAGTGCTATTGAGGAAGGCATCTATCATCCTAGCATTCTAGCAACATAAAGCCAAGAAAGCAGAGTTGTAATATCTCTGAAGCCTCTTTCAAATGGCAGGCACTAACGGAACTTTCCTCAAGAGCTGAAAATGGAATTCTAGTCCCACATCTGCTCTGGCAGAGTGGCCACAGTCATTAAACTTAATAGCAAGGCAGCATTTATTAAGCATCTACTATGTACAGAGCACAGGGGAAATTCCCTACCCACTCCATTCCCTGAGGCACCCAAAGTGCCACACCTCGCTCCCTTTATCTACACAACGCCACCTACAGGTTAGGTTCCAGTTACCCCCGTCAGCTAATGAGTTCCCACATTCTTTCAAACAGTGACTTCTCTGAGCTCCAGATACCCATCTCTACTTGTTTATCAGAAATCTCAGACTGGATACTTTGGATGTCACCTTACTCAGGAATATCAAGTTGAGTATATTCAAACAAAACCTATTTTTTTGCTGCCTCCCCTTGCTCCTCTCTTTCTCTTCCTGAAGAGCCAGGCTTCATTAAAGATAAAAGAGGTAAACCATGACTCTAGCCAGAAAACTCAGGAATCACCTCTGCCTTAGTGACTATGCCCCATTCATCACCAAGTTAGGCTGAGTCCATCTCCTAATTCTTTCTGAAATCTTTCTTTGGGTCTTACGGTTTAGGACCTTGATATTTCTGACCAAGATACCTGAAGGGGGTCTCATGGCTTCTCCCTCTACTCTACGTAAAAACCACATGGCTCTTTACAAAATGCAAATCTAACCAATGGTGTCCCCAACTATTAAAAATCACAAAAGTGAAATTTGATCAATTGTGTCCAACTCTTTGTGACCCCATGGACTATACAGTCGATGGAATTCTCCAGGCCAGAATACTGGAGTGGATAGCCTCTCCCTTCTCCAGGGGATCTTCCCAACCCGAGGATGAAACCCAGGTCTCCCACACTGCAGGCGGATTCTTTATCAGCTGAGCCACAAGGGCAAAGTCCATTAAAAATCATGAAGGGCTCCCAACTGCCTTCTATATAAAACCCATATTGATTAACAATATATTCACATTCCTTTATAATTTGGCCCCTCACTGGCTTTTCACCTTCAGCCTTCAAAATCCCTGACTATACCCTCACTCCATGCTGTCCCATGCTCCACACTGCCCCACATGCAAGTCCTTGGGTAAGCTGTATTTTAATACCTCTGTGACTCTGCCTATTTTCTTCCTTTTGCTTAGAAGGGCTTCTTTGGTCTTATTTTCACTTATAAAAACTCATATATTTATTTTTCAAGACTCATCACTCAATCTATTAATTTTCTCATCAAGGAACATATGGTATTTATTCAACAGGCATTCACTGTGTACAGGTCAAGCATTATGCTCAGTGGTGGATAAACAGTAATGAGTGAGACAGGCAGAGCTCAGAGGTTATTTCAATACAGTGCTAAGTTAGGGGTGGAGTCCTAAGACTCAGGGAAGCAACGACAAGACTTAGGGACAGATAGGGAAGATTTGCCAGAAGAATAAATAGCTGAGACATAAAATATGAGCGAGAATTAGCCAGATGGCTAGGGTGGGAAGAGCATGCCAGGGAGAGAGACAAGATGTGCAAAGTCCCAGAAGAACATGGTGTGTGTTGGGGGGAAGGTGCAAGTGATGCCACATAGTTCATAGCATTTAGGATGGTAGAGGTGGGGAGAATGTTAAGGCAAAAAGACAGCAAAAGACTGAAGGAGAAAAGATTCAGACTGTGAAATGCCCTGCAGTTAAAAGCTTATATTTGATGGGAATTCCCTTGTGGTCCAGTGGTTAGGACTCAGTTCTCACTGCCGAGAGTTGTTCTTTTGCTGTCATTGAGACCCTTAGTCCTGTCCAACTATTTGCAACCTCATGGACTGTAGCCTGCTATGACTTCTCTGTCCATGGGATTCCCCAGGCAAAGATACGGGAGTTTCCACTTTCTTCTCCAGGAATCAAACCCATAATTTTCTACTGAAAACCACTGAGACTACTAGGGCCTGGGATCAAACCATGGTGTTGGGGAACTAAGATCATACAAGCTCTGCAGTGTGGCCAAAAAAAAAAGAGAGAGAGAGAAAGAGAGAAAAGCTTGTATCTGATACCACTTAGAAGCTTTCCTGAGGCTCTCTTGAGGCTGCTAAGCAGCCTTCTTGTGTGTTCCCAACTCAGCATCCAACCTGGCACATCTCTCCTGTGCACTTTCAGTTCAGTTCAGTTGCTCAGTCGTGTCCGACTCTTTGAGAACCCATGAATCGCAACACGCCAGCCCTCCCTGTCCATCACTTCTCCCAGAGTTCACTCAGACTCATGTCTATCAAGTCAGTGATGCCATCCAGCCATCTCATCCTCAGTCGTCCCCTTCACCTCCTGCCTCCAATCCCTCCCAGCATCAGAGTCTTTTCCAATGAGTCAACTCTTCTCATGAGGTGGCAAAAGTTTCAGCTTTAGCATCATTCCTTCCAAAGAAATCCCAGGGTTGATCTCCTTTAGAATGGACTGGCTGGATCTCATGGCAGACCAAGGGACTCTCAAGAGTATTCTCCAACACCACAACTCAAAAGCATCAATTCTTTGGTGCTCAGCTTTCTTCACAGTCCAACTCTCACATCCATGCATGACCACAGGAAAAACCATAGCCTTGACTAGACGGACCTTAGTCGGCAAAGTAATGTCTCTGCTTTAGTATATACTTTCTAGGTTGGTCATAACTTTTCTTTCAAGGAATAAGCGTCTTTTAATTTCATGGCTGCAGTCACCATCTGCAGTGATTTTGACGCCCCCAAAATAAAATCTGACACTGTTTCCACTGTTTCCGCATCTATTTCCCAAGAAATGATGGGACCAGATGCCATGATCTTCGTTTTCTGAATGTTGAGATTTAAGCCAACTTTTTCACTCTCCACTCTCACTTTCATCAAGAGGCTTTTTAGTTCCTCTTCACTTTCTGCCATAAGGGTGGTGTGGTATCATCTGCATATCTGAGGTTATTGATATTTCTCCCGGCAATCTTGATTCCAGCTTGTGTTTCCTCCAGTCCAGCGTTTCTCATGATGTACTCTGCATATAAGCTAAATAAGCAAGGTGACAGTATACAGCCTTGACATACTCTTTTTCCTATTTGGAACCAGTCTGTTGTTCCATGTCCAGTTCTAACTGTTACTTCCTGACCTGCATACAGATTTCTCAAGAGGCAGGTCAGGTGGTCTGGTATTCCCATCTCTTTCAGAATTTTCCACAGTTTATTGTGGTCCACACAGTCAAAGGCTTTGGCATAGTCAATAAAGCAGAAATAGAGGTTTTTCTGGAACTCTCTTGCTTTTTCCATGATCCAGCGGATGTTGGCAATTTGATCTCTGGTTCCTCTGCTTTTTCTAAAAGCAGCTTGAACATCAGGAAGTTCACAGTTCACGTATTGTTGAAGCCTGGCTTGGAGAATTTTGAGCATTACTTTACTAGCATGTGAGATGAGTGCAATTGTGTGGTAGTTTGAGCATTCTTTGGCATTGCCTTTCTTTGGGATTGGAATAAAACTGACCTTTTCCAGTCCTGTGGCCACTGCTGAGTCTTCCAAATTTGCTGGCATATTGAGTGCAGCACTTTCACAGCATCATCTTTCAGGATTTGAAACAGCTCAACTGGGATTCCATCACCTCCACTAGCTTTGTTCATAGTGATGCTTTCCAAGGCCCACTTGACTTCACATTCCAGGATGTCTGGCTCTAGATTAGTGATGACACCATCATGATTATCTGGGTCGTGAAGATCTTTTTGTACAGTTCTTCTGTGTATTCTTGCCACCTCTTCTTAATATCTTCTGCTTCTGTTAGGTCCAGACCATTTCTGTCCTTTATCGATAGAGTCCATCTTTGCATGAAATGTTCCCTTGGTATCTCTAATTTTCTTGAAGAGATCTCTAGTCTTTCCCTTTCTGTTCTTTCCCTCTATTTCTTTGCACTGATTGCTGAAGAAGGCTTTCTTATCTCCTCTTGCTATTCTCTGGAACTCTGCATTCAGATGCTTATATCTTTCCTTTTCTCCTTTGCTTTTCACCTCTCTTCTTTTCACAGCTATTTGTAAGTCCTCCCCAGACAGCCATTTTGCTTTTTTGCATTTCTTTTCCATGGGGATGGTCTTGATCCCTGTCTCTTGTACAATGTCACAAACCTCAGTCCATAGTTCATCAGGCACTCTATCTATCAGATCTAGGCCCTTAAATCTATTTCTCACTTCCACGGTATAATCATAAGGGATTTGATTTAGGTCATAATTGAATGGTCTAGCAGTTTTCCCTACTTTCTTCAATTCGAGTCTGAATTTGGTAATAAGGAGTTCATGATCTGAGCCACAGTCAGCTCCTGGTCTTGTTTTTCTTGACTGTATAGAGCTTCTCCATCTTTGGCTGCATAGAATATAATCAATCTGATTCAGTGTTGACCATCTGGTGATGTCCATGTGTAGAGTCTTCTCTTTTGTTGTTGAAAGAGGGTGTTTGCTATGACCAGTGCATTTTCTTGGCAAAACTCTATTAGTCTTTGCCCTGCTTCATTCCGCATTCCAAGGCCATATTTGCCTGTTACTCCAGGTATTTCTTGACTTCCTACTTTTGCATTCCAGTCCCCTATAATGAAAAGGCATCTTTTGGGGGTGGAAAAGATGTCACCCTGGAATGGGTGAATTTAACTCAGATGACCATTATATCTACTACTGCAGGCAGGAATCCTCAGAAGAAATGGAGTAACCACCATGGTCAATTAAACAGTCTGAAATGCAGTACTTGGATGCAATCTCAGAAACGACAGAATGATCTCTGTTGTCTCCAAGGCAAACAATTCAATATCACAGTTATCCAAGTCTATGCCCCAACCAATAACGCTGAAGAAGCTGAAGTTGAACAGTTTTATGAAGACCTACAAGACCTTTTAGAACTGTGCACGTTACTGCATGCATTACTCTAACTGCTGGCACCTATGGATGCTGGATGTCAGCTCCCCCTGAACGTGCTCCTGGGCGGCAGACTGTCCTCCTTTCTGAGCCCACTGTTGGGCAATAGCCTGCCTCAGAGAAGGAGCTCAGAAATACTTATGAAATGAAAGGATGAATAAACAATAATGCAGATGGAGAGAAAGTGTAGAAAGCTTTTTTAAATGGCAGTAAAGTTAAATAACATGTAAGTAATCTCATGAGAAAATGCAGGCATGTAATCAGTGGTTCCCAAGCTTTTTTGGCACCAGGGGCTGGTTTAGTGGAAGACAATTTTTCTACAGACTGGGTGTAGCAGGTGGAATGGTTCAGGAGGTAATGTGAAAGCCAGGGAGCGATGGGAAGAAACAGATGAAGCTTTGGTTGCTCATGTTAACGCTTACCTCCGGCTGCGCCAGCCAGGTTTAAGATGGATACCCGGGGGCTGGGGGCCCCTATATTAGATGGTAAGTGCCAAAATGAATTGTAGGCCACTCTGAGGACGAAACTGTGAGTGCTAAGTTATCTGAAACTTCTTCACGATGAAGCTGGAAATTATATTAAAAGATGGGTAGAACTTGGGGAGTTGTTCCACACGAAAGCACTAACCTGGTAAGAACAAGGCGAGGGTGGACATGATGCAGGGAGGACAGGGAGGAGAGGAAGATCAGGGGTAAAATGCGGCTGGGATTGCCCTTACAAGCTGCACTGCATTACTATCTTAAAGAAAACAGGAGCAAGGGCTGTTTTGTCTTTGATTTCAAAGTAATGGATTCTTTTCACCAAGTCCTGTCCATGATTGTGGAGGAATTTAAGAAATGATAAGACTTGGAATAAATGGTAGGTTAAATTTGTGCCCTTTTATCTGCTTGTTCTTCTCTACATGTTATCTCTATGGATATAAACTGCCCTAGGGGCAGGCACCATTTTAGGACAAAACTCTCCTTAAAATGTGGCTTCTGAAAAGTATTATAAGCCTTCTACTTTAAAAGGCTGCTTTAGGGTGCTTGAACCACAACTAAATGAGGGTTCTAAACCAGAATAATGCCAAAAGGAACAGCACCATTATGAAAAAACAAGCAAACAAACAAACAAACTCTTGCTCTAGAGAATTCTGTTCTGTGGTTCATCAAAATACTGAATCAAAACAATGGAAATGACACCCTCCTGGCTCACTTATGAGAACAATGTCATTCCAGCATCTCAGGTTCAAATCTGGGTCGGAAAGGAACTACGCACCTGCGGTCATGCTGCTCTCTCAGTTTCAATTTACCAGTAACAATTTTCTATCAAAGAAGATAATATCTAGAGGCCCTCTAAAACGCAAGTGTGTTCTGAAGTCCACTTTATGCAAGAACCAAAGAACAGATTTTTCTGGTTCACTGTGGGGGCCATACTGCAATTTGTACCTAAATGGTTAAAACCTAATTTTTACTGAGTTTCCTAATATGAGATCCAACAATGTGTACTTGAGATTCAGGAAATCAAAGAAGACAGGAATAATAAATATATTCTTAACTTTGTATAGATCATCTATTGTATTAGTCATAAGGCTCAATATAACTTTTCTTTGATTGTATCACACTGTCAAAGTTACCAAGGGCAAGAGTTCAATTTTGTGTGTATATGTATATTTCCAGAGAAGCTCACTTAAAAATTCTGCATCCAGAAACATTAAATTGATGAATCTTCCTATTCAGTCTACCCACAGATTAAATTAATCCCAGGACTACCAATGTAATACATTTTTAGAAAGTAACAAAACGTTCTAAAGTGCTTATACATTTTTAAAAAAGGTAGCCGGCACTAGAAGAAATAAAAGAGAAAGGCACTTTACCTTTTCAGTAATGATACGGTTGACACACTGCTTTCCTGTTAGAGGTAATGTACATTTCTCCATGATTTTATGTGCATTTCCCTGTTTTAAAAAACATCAAAAAGAGTAGTTAGGGGCTGATTCTTATTAAGAATTGGTATAAGATAGGACAAAAGGAATTATCAGAGAAATTGTCTCCTAAGTACGGGCTGTTTCAAAAACTTGTGCCATCATGCTTTCACCTTTCTGGAGGCAGCGTGTGTTCCAAGAGTAATTTAAGGAGAAATACAAATGAGTAGCCAAAGGCATAACTGGTTTAGCTGGAAAACAGCCAGCCACAGATTTGATCTCTCAAGTCTCCGCCCTTAGATCTCCCAAGGAAGGGTCTCCTTGACAAATGAGTTATATTCTTACCAAGGGTAGGGGGCATACATAGGATGCAAATGCATATTATACATTCCTTCAAGTTTTATTTTTATTTGTTGAAAAGTAATATATTCACAGAAAACAGCAGTTCTGGACTCCCCTCTGTATCCTTAGACATGCTCTGAACAGGAAATCAATTTCAACTTTGTTTAGCATTTTTCTATATACTTTTATACATTTTCTTCTCACCTCTGATGATGTGATCACTAATCTAGAGCCAGACATCCTGGAATGTGAAGTCAAGTGGGCCTTAGAAAGCATCACTACGAACAAAGCTAGTAGAGGTGATGGCATTCCAGTTGAGCTATTTCAAATCCTGAAAGATGATGCTGTGAAAGTGCTGCACTCAATATGCCAGCAAATTTGGAAGACTCAGCAGTGGCCACAGGACTGGAAAAGGTCAGTTTTATTCCAATCCCAAAGAAAGGCAATGCCAAAGAATGCTCAAACTACCACACAATTGCACTCATCTCACATGCTAGTAAAGTAATGCTCAAAATTCTCCAAGCCAGGCTTCAGCAATACGTGAACCGTGAACTTCCTGATGTTCAAGCTGCTTTTAGAAAAGGCAGAGGAACCAGAGATCAAATTGCCAACATCCGCTGGATCATGGAAAAAGCAAAAGAGTTCCAGAAAAACCTCTATTTCTGCTTTATTGACTATGCCAAAGCCTTTGACTGTGTGGACCACAATAAACTGTGGAAAATTCTGAAAGAGATGGGAATACCAGACCACCTGACCTGCCTCTTGAGAAATTTGTATGCAGGTCAGGAAGTAACAGTTAGAACTGGACATGGAACAACAGACTGGTTCCAAATAGGAAAAAGAGTATGTCAAGGCTGTATACTGTCACCTTGCTTATTTAGCTTATATGCAGAGTACATCATGAGAAATGCTGGGCTGGAAGAAACACAAGCTGGAATCAAGATTGCCGGGAGAAATATCAATAACCTCAGATATGCAGATGACACCACCCTTATGGCAGAAAGTGAAGAGGAGCTAAAGGGCCTCTTGATGAAGGTGAAAGAGGAGAGTGAAAAAGTTGGCTTAAATCTCAACATTCAGAAAACGAAGATCATGGCATCCGGTCCCATCACTTCATGGCAAATAGATGCGGAAACAGTGGAAACAGTGTCAGACTTTATTTAGGGGGCTCCAAAACCACTGCAGATGGTGACTGCAACCATGAAATTAAAAGACGCTTAGTCCTTGGAAGAAACGTTATGACCAACCTAGAAAGTATATTCAAAAGCAGAGACATTACTTTGCTCACTAAGGTCTGTCTAGTCAAGGCTATGGTTTTTCCAGTGGTCATGTATGGATGTGAGAGTTGGACTGTGAAGAAGGCTGAGCGCTGAAGAATTGATGCTTTTGAACTGTGGTGTTGGAGAAGACTCTTGAGAGTCCCTTGGACTGCAAGGAGATCCAACCAGTCCATTCTGAAGGAGATCAGCTCTGGGATTTCTTTGGAAGGAATGATGCTAAAGCTGAAACTCCAGTACTTTGGCCACCTCACGCGAAGAGCTGACTCATTGGAAAAGATCTGATGCTGGGAGGGATTGGGGGCAGGAGGTGAAGGGGACGACTGAGGATGAGATGGCTGGATGGCATCATGGACACAATGGACGTGAGTCTGAGTGAATTCCGAGACATGGTAATGAACAGGGAGGGCTGGTGTGCTGCGATTCATGGGGTCGCAAACAGTCAGGCACGACTGATCAACTGAACTGAACTAAACTGACCTGATAGCTTACTACAGGATATTAAATATAGTTTTCCATGCTATATGACAGGACCTTGTTGTTTATCCACCCTATATACAATAGCTTGCATCTACTAGACCCAAACTCCCAATTCAACCCTCCCCTGCCCACGTGTTTCTTTTTTATTTTTAGGCTGAGCAACATGGCTTGTGAGACTTTAGTTTTCCAAAAAGGGATCAAACCTGAGCCCTAAGCAGTGAAAATGCGGAATCCTAACCACCAGACTGCCAGAGAATCCCTTACAGGAATTCTGTTCTCTATGTCTGTGAGGCTGTTTTTGTTTCATAGGTAAGTTCATTGTGTCGTATCTTAGATACCACATGTAAGTAATATTATAGGTATTTTCTTTCCCTGACTTACTTCACTCAATATGATCTCTAGAGTCATCCATGTAGTTACAGACGGCATCATTTTATTCTTTTTTATGGCTGAGTAGTACTCTAGTATATACATATTAATGTGGATATTATTTGATATGTAATATTATATACATGTGTGTGTGTGTGTGTGTGTGTGTGTGTGTGTGTGTGTGTGTGTATATGTCTTCTTTATCCATTCATTTGTCAATGGACATGTAGGTTTCCATTTCTTGGCTATTGTAAGTAGTGTTGCTATGAATGCAGGTGTGCCTGTATCTTTTAAAAATAGAATTTTGTCCAGATATACGCCCAAGAATGGGACTGCTAACTCACAGGACAACTCTGTTTTTAGTTTTCTGAGGAACCTTCATACTGTTTTCCACAGTGGCTGTACCAATTTACATTCCCACCAAAAGTGTAAGAGCGTTCCCTTTTCTCCACACCCTCTGCAGCATTTAGCGTTTGTAAACTTTTTAATGATGGCCATTCTGACTGCAATGAGGTGGTACCTCAATGTAGTTTGATTTGCATTTCTCTAATAACTAGTAATGTTGAGCATCTTTTCATGTGCTTATTGGCCATCTGTATGTCTTCTTCAGAGAAATATCTATTTAGGTCTTCTGCCCATTTTTTCATTGGGTTGTCTGGTTTTTTGTTATTGAGTTGTATGAGCTGTTTGTGTATTTTGGAAATTAAGACCTTGTCAGTTCCATTTTTTTCAAATATTTCCTCCCAGCTTGTAGATCATCTTTTCACTTTATGGTATCCTTTGCTGTGCAAAAGCTTATAAATTAGGTTAGGTTCCATTTGTTTATCTTTGCTTTTATTTCTATTGCCTTGAGAGACTGCTCTAAAAAATACTGCCATAATTTATGTTGGAGAATGTTTTGTCTATGTTCTCTTCTAGTTTTATGTTGTCATGTCTTATACTTAAGTCTTTAAGCCATTTTGAGTTTATTTCTGTGTATGGTGTTAGGTGGTGTTCTAATTTCATTCTTTTACATGCAGCTGTCCAGCATCCCCACAACTTATCGAAGAGATGGTTTTTTCTCTATTGTATATTCTTGCCTCCTTTGTCGAAGATTAATTGACCAAAGGTGTGTGATTTTATTTCTGGGCTCTGTATTCTGTTCCATTGAAACTCTGCATTTTTAAACACTATGTTGACCAAGCTTTAGGTATTATCTATTAACTTCTTACAGGGGCACAAGAAGACTTTCCTCTCCTGCAAACCCCCATGCTTCATCATCTTCAGTTCACCCAGCGTAGCTATGTCACAATTCGTACATAACTCAATAGTCAGAATTTACACCATGCTGGCAAAATGATTGCAAAATGGCTCACTGATGCCCCAGGAAGTGTAGAAAACCATGATTATATTCACTTTCTTATATAGCTATTTGCCTTTCCTGGAATATATCTGGGCCTCCGTTTGCTCAGTGGTAAAATGTGTGTGCTGGTCTACAGTCATATTTTTTTTTTCAAAGTTTCCTTCAGCTACACTACCTTTTTTTCCCAGCATGAAAGAGGGATTGAGATGGGAAGCAGGTTTTCAACCATCAACTCCTTTCTGCCATTCCCTACTCCCCCAACCCCAGGCAGTACAGAGGTAACCGATGGGGCACATCTCTGAAGCACAGTTGAAACATTAGCTCTGATGATTTGATCTTCAGATCATTTTCTTCTGATTATGATGAAGCTCCTTTCTAAGGATCAAGTGCCAGAAGCCTAAATTACTATTTCCCTTGAGGCTGAAGGCTAATTTGTCACATTTTAGATCCTCTATTTAAAATGGCAAAAATGTCTCCTACTGCTTCCAGTTTGGGTCTAAAAGCACCATACATGATGCCATCATCATCTTTAGCCATCTCCAAGTTTTACCTTCTCAATTATGCACCACTATCTGGCTTATGTCTCTCTCAAAACTTCTGTGATACCAAGTATGATCAGAAGCAAAGGATTTCAAATAACTGGGCTTAAGATTTTACTCCTTGTGATAACATGTCAATGAACCAACATACGAGCAATTAAGAGGCTTTAGTATACTTAATCCAGTGTACGGCACAAAAGATATTCAGTGTTTTTGAATGAACAAATGGGGAAAAAGAGGAATTCCACTGGGAATCTTGGGTGAATCTCAAAAATGACAAACTGTATTATTTTAATTTAGTCAAAATTAGTGCTAAATATATATAGAGAATGGATAGACATTACACTTTTAACAACAAACTGTATGTTTCTAGATTTTAATGTGTAAGAAAATTTATAGCTGTAGAAATAAAACCTCATTTCTGCTTCATTTTTAATGATCTATTTTCATTCCCAGATTTCAAAGAAAGCTTGCACGTGTCACAGATGCTTAATTAAAGAGCTGAAATTAATGATGAACGTTCGAACTTCTATAGTTGTCAGGACTCCTTGCACGTCATATAACTCAAATAAGACATGTCACAATGAATTCCAGGTCTGTATGTGAACAAAGTGAACAATCTGTGGGCCTCAAGGAACGTTTTCTGTGGGGAGCTCTTACTTAGTTCCCATTATTTGAGCAAGAACTACATCTGGTGTGAAAGCAGCCACTTGGGTTCCAATGAACAACCAACTCTGGTTTTGGAGAACTTCAACTACCAGAATTAACTGTGTCCTACCAAGACAGAGGGCCTTCCCTGGTAGGTCAGCTGGTAAGGAATCCACCTGCAATGCAGGAGGCCTTGGTTCAATTCCTGAGTTGGAAGATCCCCTGGAGAAGGGATAGGCTACCCACTCCAGTATTCCTGGGATTCCCTAGTGGGTCAGACAGTAAAGAATCCACCTGCAATGCAGGAGACCTGGGTTCAGTCTCTGGCTTCGGAAGATCCCCTTGAGGAGGCCATGGCAACCCATGCCAGTATTCTTGCCTGAAGAATCCCCACGGACAGAGGAGCCTGGCCGGGCTACAGTCCATGGAGCCAAAAGAGACAGACATGACTAAACGATTAAGCACAGCACAGCACATCACCAAGACACACCTTTCAGAAATCATTTTCCATGTAAACAGTACAGCTCAGTGATTCAGAGCAGAGTCAAAGGACCTGAGTGTAAAGCCTCACTCCACTCCACACTAGCCTGGCAAGGATCCTGTGTCTATGCTTATCCATCTGCTATACCTCAGGGGTGACTGTGAGTGTCCAGCACTTAGCAAGTGCTCAATAACCTTGAACTGTTTACATAACATATACTGAACATTTCCACAATCTACTAGGGAATTCTTTAGGCTTTCTTGGTGGCCCAGATGGTAAAGAATCTGCTTGCAGTGCAGGAGACTGAGGTTTGATCAATGGGTGGGGAAGATCCCCCGGAGAAGACAATGGCAACCCACTCCAGTATTCTTGCCTAAAGAATCCCATGGATAGAGGAGCCTGACAGGCTACATGGGGACCTACATGGACACAGTCCGTGGGGTCACAAAGAGTCCTACACAACTTAGCAACCACCAGGGAATTTATCAGGAAGTCTTAAGTTCCTCGGTGAAGTTGAACACAGAATTACAAAGAAAATGGCCTAAACAGAATTCCCGAGACCCACAGAACCAATGAAACTGCAACCCATATTTGGGAGCAAACGATATGGCTGGCCTAGGATGGTAGCACCAACAGTCTTCTTGCAGTGAGAACAAGGTATCTAGATGACTCCATCTACACTGAGCTTCAAGACATAACACAGATCAAGGAAGAAGAAAAATGAGATGTAGAAGGATTAAAGAATGTCACAGTTTCAATATTCAACAATAGGTTAGTTATGAAGCCAAGATATGACTAACTCTCACTTGAGCACTCTATTCTAACCACGCCAGGCTGAGCCTTACAGTGTGCTATGATTCACAAAGCAGGAACAATTGCTGGGTTTTTAGCAATAAAAAATAAATCCTCAAAGAGATGCAGCGTACTGTGGTAGCAAAGAACACTTTATTAGAAGTCCAAAGACCGGGTGTTTCATTTTAACTCTTCCATTTAATTGTCATTTGGTCCTTTAAATTTTTTGTGCTGTGGTTTTCTTTTCAACTGCCAAGTCTTCTTCCTTACCTGATCACGGTAGGACGGAATGTTCTGAAAGTGCAGTGAAGTGAGAGGGGTTGAAATTACAGGTGAATTTTTAGGGTGAGTGGTGTCTTGTTCATCTCCATCAATCTGCTCCTTTCTTTCTCCACGAAGAAATGTCAGAAAAGGTAGATGGCCAGACACCAAGTGAAGCATCAAAAAGCTCTGACTGGTCCTCAAGGCTTCTGATTTTTATATATATTTCCTTCTTTGCTAACTTCATCATAACCTTGGTGAACATTTAAATCTCTTTCCTCCACCTGCTTCTCCAGCTTTTCTCTTCCCCACTGCATCACTTACAGACCTCCTACAAAATCTAGGAAACCACCATTTTCTTTTATTCAACCGAATACTTTCTATTACTTGCTTCATGGTGATGTCTCTTTAATTCTTTAGATAATCTGTGTGTAGTTTTGCTAAATTTTTCAGCATAAATAATTCTGGTTAAATGATAATAAACCCCCTTGTCATCATTACAAGCTTCATGTTATCACAATAAACTTAATCCCAGATAACAAGTTCTCTATTTTACAGTGATTTTTGCATTCCATGTTAACATTTATCTGAGGCAACAGAGCATTCATGTAAGACTTTGATTTACATAAAACCCCATTTCATGCCCATCTTTTCTGTTAAGTGTTTCTTAAATGTGCCCTAATATTATTTCTTCTTTCGCGTGTCTTCTTTGGGAAAGCCCTGTGATCAAGTACAAAGAAGGCAAAGTCTAGAAGATGGTTGCTCCTTAAGGGGACAAGTCTTCAAGGGTGTGTTCATACCACCTGAACCACACTCCATGTACCCCCTTCACCCCACATTTGAATGGCAACACCTGCCCCACTTTTCTTGACTTGGCTCTGGTGTCACCTACCCTGGAGAAACCATCTCCAGCATCCCCTATAGAGTGTCCCTGCCCCAGTGTCCAAGGGATATTCCCAGCCTGCACCGCTTTCGTGCTCCTGTGTTTCCTCTGCTCTTCACAGATAAACTGTTGCCTTCTCTTTACCCACCACTGGACTCAGAGCTCCCTGGATGCTGAAACAATTTATCTCTGTATCTTCAGCAATGAGTAGAGTTCTAGACAAACCACAATGATCAATAAATACTGACTATTACAATTCTGATCCAAGGAATCCAGCAGCATTAGAGTTGTAAAATATCATGTGGCTGAGTGTCTGTGGTCTCCTGGAGGCTGCTTTAGTCCTAAGAAATGTACTTCTACCTCCTGAGCATCTCTGAGCTCACTAGGAGAAGTAAAGCTCGCAGAAGTGTGCAAAGGAACTTAGGGGAGAGAGATAAAGGCATGAGCAAAGGGAGAAGCAAAGACACCTCAAGACTATACTATAGAGAATGCCCTTGTGGTCCATTGGTTAAGACTTCCCATTTGCACTGCCTTGGCCTGGGTTCAATCCCTGGTCAGAAACTCACAAGTTATGTGGCACAGCCACACACACACACACACACACAAAAGGACTGCATTATGAAGCATACAAAAGTGTAAGACAGAAATTGAGTGAATTATACTTATTCTACTTCTGCCTGCTCTCTCTTAAAGCTACAGTGTTTGCATTCATCTGCCGAAAAGCAGGGCTACAAAGGCTGACTCTGCCAAAGGAATACTCCATACTTTGTCTGGTGGCAAAACAAAACTAAGGACAGGTCTCTCTTACGGCATGGCAAAATATCATGGAAGAAACCTGAGTGCCACTGCCCTCACCCCTCCCTTCTACACACACACACACACAGGCACACACAGAACAGACATAAAAACTGGGGAACACTCTATTATAGAACCCAAAGCTGTCAAATCACTGTGATGATTGCTATGGCACCTAGAAGAGAAACATGTGACTTGCTAAAGAAAGAAAATCAAGGTACACAGAATAAAAGGACAAGATGATGCTCATATTACTCACACTGAGTTTATCCTCATGGGGTATTTTTAGCCTTTACATAGCACCTATTTGGTCGGGATGCCAACAATCCACATAGGACTTCAGTGGAAAGACTCAGCTAGCTCTGAAGTGGAGAACAATTGCTATTACAAATGGTTTTTACAAGTGGATGTAATAACAGTTTGTAGTTACACAGGCACATTCTCAGGGGAAGACCAGCCAAATGAGACAATAGATACAGCAAGTCATTTCCCTGAAAACAGTCTTTAGGGCTTTGAGACCTTAGAATAGAAGGCCTTTTTTCTTCAATATAATACAAAGGTCTTTATCATGGCCTTTTATTTTCTTTCCAAAGACTGCATCCTATGATCTCTAGACGAAGGATGGCAGAGTCCAGGACTGAAGAGAAATTGTTTTCTCTTTGCATCCCTGAACTGTTAGCTTTCCATCCCTGAAGTGTTAGCTTTCCTATCAAGAACTATGAATACTCAAGATCACAGGACTTAATGTTATTCACTTAATTAAATTCTATAAGACATTTTAAAGGGCTTTATTGGTTGCTGGGCTGTGTTCTGCTATTTTCTTCCATTATAACATTTTTTTTTTGCAAGCACGTCCATCATTAAAGGACAAATAAAAAAGACAAAACCAAGTGAGGATTTCTATTTTTAATGGTGAATATTGTTTTTTTCCCCCAAACAAGCCTATCCAAGAAGTTTCATTAACAAATTATAAAACAGTGACAAGCTCTTATGAATGAAAAAAATTAAACCAAATGAAACTGTTAATTATGAATTATCCTCACAAAGAATACTTTATCTTGGGATACTTTTCAACGTTGCTGAAAATTATCTCAAGGATGTTTCTCAGAAAGCATTTTTTAAAAAAACTCTTTCATATTTGTGGCTTTTGGTAATATATTTGATCCAAATTAAAAAGAATGAATAAATCTCATCTATACTTTGTATAATTCCT
Organism: Nanger dama; assembly: GCA_917880005.1. NCBI lineage: Eukaryota > Metazoa > Chordata > Mammalia > Artiodactyla > Bovidae > Nanger > Nanger dama. The sequence goes on from CAKJTW010000040.1 coordinate 6,693,949, forward strand.
CTGCACAAAAAAACCAAAAACAAAAAAACAAAGACAAGGTAAAACAGTATTCAAGATTTCCATATGACACCTTTGCTATCATATATAAAATGGACTTAATAAAAGTATTATTCACAAAGATTTATTCTCAACTTCATGACAAAAAGACAAATGAACTTATATATGAAACAGAATCCGAGCCATAGAGAACAAACTTCTATTCGGGGGAAAGGATGGGGAGGATGGGAAGATGGAGATTGGAATTGACCTATGCAAACTGCTATATTTAAAACATAAAATCAACAAGAAGCTACTGTATAGTTCAGGGAACTCTGCTCAATATTCTATAATAACCTAAATGGGAAAAGAACTTGAAAAGAATAGATATATGTATAACTGAATCACTTTGCTGCACACCTGAAACTAATGCAACATTGTTAATCAACCATACCCCAATATAAAAGTTAAAAAATAAGCTACATTATATTAAAATAGCAAAGACAAAGTAAAACAGTATTCAAAATTTTGATATGACTGCTTTGCTATCAGATACGGATTAGACTTAATAAAAATATTATTCACAAAGATTTATCCTCAGCTTCATAACAATATAATTATGACTCTTTTTATCCTTTAGAATCCAGGCCTCCTACTGTAATAAAAATAAAACCTAAGCCTGTTTCAGAAATAGAGCTCTCATTTATGTTCTCAAAAATAAGTACTGGAGCTTTGCCTGTTTCCAATAAATGACATCTATGACTGAATTTCTTTGCTTTTGTGCTCTGAGAGTTACATCCTTAGGAACACATTTCCAGTACACAATACTGAGAACAAAACACTTTCCTTTATATTGTTAGTGATGATGGTAGTTGCCAGACAGAAAAGTTTAGTAACAGAAAAGGGAGGCAGGATATATAGGTTCTCAGCTTGCGTCTGGTCTTAATTTTCTACTTGACCTTTATCAAAGTGTTTAATCTCCATGAAATTTGGCTGGATTATCTTTAGAAGGAAAACAGTTAAGACTTACCTCAGAAGAGTGTTATAATGATAAAATAGAGGCAGTTTATGAACATGTAACTGCTTGGAAAAAGTTAAAAGTGTTCAAGTATGTTCAAATTAATGAATCCAACAATTACTGGTTCCTAATATGCACTGGGCATGATTTTCCTCAGCTGTTGTGATAGAAAGAGCCTCTGCCCTCATCGAATTCACATTCCAGTGCAGAATGGAGATGAAGAATCATCAAAAGGGGGGGAATTTCATTTTGTGTAATAGTTGGGGGAAGCTGCTCTGGTATTCTCAACAGAGATCTGACTGAACTGAGGAGGCGAGCCATGCAGATACCTGAGGAAGAGCTTTCCAGGCACACAGAGTAACAAGAGCAAAGGCCCCAAGGCAGAGGGTGTTTGGAATGTTCCAGAAATTTACAGGAATAGAGTCTGGCTAGAGCTCAGTAGGCAAGTGGGAGAATCCCAATAGCTGGAATCACAGAGGTACTGGGATTGATGCTGACAAACCAGGGAGGGCCTTAGAGACAATAAGCAGCACTCTGAACTTGATCTGAGGGAGATGGGAAGCCATGGAGGGTTTCTGAGCCCAGAAAGAAGTGATATAATCTGATTTATATTTTAAAAGCATCACTCCTTCCACTGTGTCGGAGAACTGTGTGTGTTTTCACCCAACTCTTCTTTTTCACTCTGACAATAGGGATCTCAGCTTGCATTGCCCTCCAACACCAGTGCCTATTCCTCTGACCTGCAACACAAAAAGTCCCTTCAAACTTTGCCCGATCCATCAGATCTCCATGCAAATGTTGCATCCCATGAGATGCACTCTGATGTGTAACTACTCTAAGTATTGGTTTTTATGACTCTATCCCCATGAGACTCTGATCTGTCTAAATGAAGGACCACATCTTTCTATTTTAATTTCCTCAGAGCCTATTATAGTGCTTGGCATATAGTAGGTACTCAACAAATATTTGGTGCCTGCAGAAACAAGTAAATTAACATATTTACATACAATAATTCTGCTAAATTTCCAGAAAAAAGCATCAAAGAATATTCATTAGAGGATGGAGGGTCCTAAGCCAGCAAATTCATAAAAAGCTGGCTCATTTATATTTGATGGGGTAGAAGTCGAAGTGAGCCATATAAAAAAAGAAAGAGAACAGAACATGGAAACAACTAAGAACTTGAAACAACACGATGTATTTGTAGAGATCCTAGAAGAAGTGAAGCCCTGGAAACCGAATGAGGTGGGTGGCTCAGGCAAGCTAAATAATGTGGCCCTAATTCAATCCAGCTTTAGTTTGAGACTAGTCACTTTGGCAGTGGCATGGCATGACTGGTTACCAGGAAAGAAAGTCTGTCTAGCAGTAAGAGGACCTTTGGGATGCTATGCAGATGTGACAAGGACCTAAACAAGCAGAAATGTACAGGATGGAGCAGATTACAGGGGTGTTGTGGATGCAATATGTACAGTGCTTGGTGCCAGGGGGAGGGGCAGAAATTCCATGGGTAATTTCCAGAAGGGGCAGGGACATCATCACTTCTCCAGTTGGGCTAGCAGATGGAAGATTTTTAGAGGAAATGATGATTTTACTTGTATAAGTGTTATAGTTGAGGTAGTTATGCAACAATCGGGGGAGTTATCTAATAGGGAAGAAATACAGTCCTAAAATTCATCAGACAATTCCAGTGTGGAAATAAGGATCAGGGATTCACTAAGTGAAGAATAACTGTTGGGGCCAAAAATCTATATAGCATCCAAGAAAGATGCAGAGGGTCAGAGGTGCAGAGGGCCTTGGATGAAGTTACATGGAGCCCTCAAAGAACTAACAAAAATGAAGATGTGGTGCCTAGGGATCCAGGTTGTTGGAGCAGCATGTGGTTTACAACTTTGGGTCCAAGGCTATAGTTAAGGTCTTTCTCAGAAGACCAGAGAGGGGCAAAGAAAGTCCAAAGAAATGGGCTTTATCTTTAAGAGTACGATCCAGAAATTACTTGGGTTCAAATGCTCAAATCCCACTGACTCAAACTTGGTCACATGGATTGACGGCAGGAGGAGAAGGGGATGACAGAGGATGAGATGGTTGGATGGCATCACTGACTCGATGGACATGAGTTTGAGTAAGCTCTGAGAGATGTGAAGGACAGAGAAGCCTGGCGTGCTGCAGTCCATGGGGTCGCGAAGAGTCACACACGACTTCGTGACTGAACAACACCACGCAAGGGAGGTCTGGACAATGTACTCTGTCACTGGGCTACAATGTGCCCAGCTAAAGTCTGGGAGGGTTCTAATACAAAAAGGAAGAAGGGGAGATGGGTACTAAGTGACACAATTCTGTTGCTTTCTTTTAAATATTTTGCTGAGAGAATTCTCTGGCGGTGGTCCAGTGGTTAGGGCTCCTTGCTATCCCTGCTGAGTGAGAGCAAGGAGTTCAATCTCACAAGCCAAATGACATGGCCAATAAAAAAATAAATGAATATTTTGCTTATATCCATCTCAACAAAGCAAGGAGAGCTTTGACCAGAAAAAATGAAAAAAAAAAAAAGAAAGAAAGAAGTAACTCTGAAACCTGATGCTTCCAGAAAATGGCCAGTGTGGGTGGGATGGTGATAGAGAGGTAACTCTGTATGGTGAAACAGAGGTAACTCTTGTGAGGATGCAGCATGGAATCATATGATGAACATGGACTAGACCAAACTGAGTAAAACTTCAAGCTCTGCCGCTGACCTGGACAAGTTTCTGACCTGCCTACATCCCAGTCTTACATTACAGGGTCACTGAGAGGTTAATAGATTCAGTATCTACAATGCCATACACAGAGCATTGCACCTAGTGAGGACTCAAACTCATACTCCTTTCCCCCATTTCTTCCCATTTTTTAGAGGGCAAAAGAAGGACATGCAAAGAGATCCAAAGAAGATAAGAAAGAAGGTGGCTAGACACAAAAAACTACCACTACTTTTTGTAATTTTGCCTGGAACCTTGATGCCTAAGTTTAAATGAAAGCCACTCTACAGTACCAGTCTGACACCACTGCCTGCTATACGTCCCCAGAGGCAGCTTCAAGGCAAGAAAAATGTTAAGACGGTTACTCTAGAGCAGCACGGTTAGGTAGCCAGGCTTCAAATACCAGAAGCTGCTGGCTGGTTGCAAAGACTTGCAAGGCAAGTTTCCTTCAATTGATTAAAACATTTGTAAACATTAAGTCATGCTATATTTGTAAGTAACCTACAACTATAACCCTATAGATGAAGAAAAGGAGCAAAAAGCTATACTTAAGGCCAGCTGATGGCTCCATCCACTTACTGAAAGAAGAATTAGCCGCCCAAGAATACAAGATTGTATTTCTTTCTTCAGATTTTAATTCTTCACTGCAAACTATCCACTCTGTATCTTAGAAAACTGTAGGGATTCTCCCCTAGGCTGTCCGATTAGTCATAAAGCAATAGAAGTTACCTGGCATGTCTAAAAGAACTGGTCATTAACTGGAGAGGCCACTGGAGTGAAAGAATTCTCTCTCTTTTCTTTCCAGCCTCTACCAATCTTCAGGCAGACAACAGATGCAGGAAAGAAGTGGTGAGGTCCTTGTGTTTCCTTAAGTTGGGCCAGTAACAACGAGTCCAGGTGAACAATATACAGTAGGAATCACATTCCAGGAGTAAAAAGTGAAGGTGGCAAGAAAGGAAACCTCTTCCTTTGATTAGTTTTCAAGGTTTGTTGTTATTTAGTTGTTAAGTCATGTCCCATGCTAGTAAAGTAATGCTCAAAACTCTCAAAGCCAGCAATATGTGAACCGTGAACTTCCAGATGTTCAAGCTGCTTTTAGAAAAGGCAGAGGAACCGGACATCAAATTGCCAACATCCGCTGGATCATGGAAAAAGCAAGAGAGTTCCAGAAAAACATCTATTTCTGCTTTATTGACTATGCCAAAGCCTTTGACTGTGTGGATCACAATAAACTGTGGAAAATTTTGACAGAGATGGGAATACCAGACCACCTGACCTGCCTCTTGAGAAACCTATATGCAGGTCAGGAAGTAACAGTTAGAACTGGACATGGAACAACAGACTGGTTCCAAATAGGAAAAGGAGTATGTCAAGGCTGTATATTGTCACCCTGCTTATTTAACTTATATGCAGAGTACATCATGAGAAACGCTGGGCTGGAAGAAGCACAAGCTGGAATCAAGATTGCCGGGAGAAATACCAATAACCTCAGATATGCAGATGACACCACTCTCATGGCAGAAAGTGAAGAGGAACTAAAAAGCCTCTTGATGAAAGTGAAAGTGAAGAGTGAAAAAGTTGGCTTAAAGCTCAACATTTAGAAAATGAAGATCATGGCATGAAGTCCCATCACTTCATGGGAAAAAGACAGGGAAACAGTGGAAACAATGTCAGACTTTATTTTGGGGAGCTCCAAAATCACTGCAGATGGTGACTGCAGCCATGAAATTAAAAGATGCTTATTCCTTGGAAGAAAAGTTATGACCAACCTAGACAGCATGTTGAAAAGCAGAGCCATTACTTTGCTAACAAAGATCCATCTAGTCAAGGCTATGGTTTTTCCAGTGGTCATGTATGGATGTGAGAGTTGGACTGTGAAGAAGGCTGAGTGCCAAAGAATTGATGCTTTTGAACTGTGGTGTTGGAGAAGACTCTTGAGAGTCCCTTGGACTGCAAGGAGATCCAACCAGTCCATTCTAAAGGATATCAGTCCTGGGTGTTCTTTGGAGGGAATGATGCTAAAGCTGAAACTCCAGAACTTAGAGTTGACTCATTGGAAAAGATTCTGGGAAGGACTAGGGGCAGGAGGAGAAGGGGACAACAGAGGAGGAGATTGCTGGATGGTATCACTGACTTGATGGATGTGAGTCTGAGCAAACTCCGGGAGTTGGTGATGGACAGGGGAGGCCTGGCGTGCTGTGATTCATGGGGTCGCAAAGAGTCAGACATGACTGACTGAGCGACTGAACTGAACTGAACTGAAGTCATGTCCAACTCTTTTGCAACCCCGTGGACTGTAGCCCACTAGGCTCCTCTGTCCATGGGATTTCCCAAGCAAATATACTGTAGTGGGTTGCCATTTTCTTTTCCAGGGCATCTTTCCAACCCAAGGATTGAACGTGTGTCTCTTGCATTGGCAGGTGGATTCTTTATCACTGAGCAAACAGGGAAGCCCACTTTTCAAGGTTATCTAACTATAAAGTATGAAGAAATCAGTATTATTATTGCATCTTCCTGTCAATGGTTGTTCAACTGCTACTTGTGATTTTGGGACTCTTGCAAGAGGAGATAGATAAACACATGTCCTTCTATTCTGCCATCTTGAACCAATCTCTTAATCACAAGAGTATTTTTTGTTAGTTTGTTCAATTGAAAGTATCTAGGGAAAATATCTAACTTCAGTTCTGGTCTAAAAGTCAGTGCCAATTTCCTCACTGAGAGAAGAAAAACAAGAAATGCTAAAAAAAAAAAAAAAAGAGTATCTTCCTTCTATGAAAAGCTTTAATAAGGGTTTCTAATCAGAAGTTTGAAGCGGCATGTTTCCTCTACCAAAAATTCCAGCTGGGGAAAAAGAAAACAGTTTGGAGGGAAAAGAGAAGTGAGAGAGAGAGAATTTGCTAAATACAGGCCCAATGTTTTGAAAACGAATGCACAAAAATAATCTGAAATGAGTCGGACTTCACTGCCTATGCGTCAACACTGAAGGAACAACAAAAGGAAAGTCGGCAAGAGTTTCCTCCAAATAGACATTATGTTCTGGTGAAAAAATTTGGATTTGATTTGCATGCTTGGCATTCTTTTGTCTCTGAAATGGAGTATTTTGGATGCTTTTTGCCAGGCACTGCTCAGAAGTCACCTGTGTTGGTTTCATTTCTATTGTTCCATATTTATGCTTCACTGCTCAGTTTTCAGTGTTTACTAAGCAATTTATGATAATTTTGTATTTATTACAGTTTTTCACAATGAAACTGCTTCATGACACATATCATTCTGTAACAGTACTCCCCATAGGAAGCAAGTCAAATGCAAATCTTTCAGATCCAGGCTCTCCAACGACACTTCATCACCAAATAAAGAAAGTGAAAATGAACTACCACTTCCACTCAAAATAGCAGGTATCAAGGAAAAGACCCTGATGCTGGAAAAGATTGAGGGCAGCAGGAGAAGGGAATGACAGAGGAAAAGGGAACAAACAACAGAGGGCAAGAAGGCGGAATGGCATCACTGATTCAATGGACATGAGTTTGAACAAAATTTGGGAGATAGTGAAGGATAGGGAAGCCTGGCGTGCTGCAGTCCATGGGGTCGCAAAGAGTCGGACACAACTTAGCAACTGAACAACAACAAGGTGAAAGCAAATAGTTTTTGTTTTAAAACTAAGAATTTTAAAAGGAGAATGAGCAAAGGGCGTAGAGAGTGAAAAGCGTACTTGTCACTCAATATCAACTTTGCAAATTATCAGAAGTCCAGGGATTCGGGTCAGGAAAGCAATTAAGCTCAGCTGGTTCAAATACAAATGAGAAAGGAATAAGAAAGGAAGTCATACTGATAGCTTGGCATTTAGAAGACTGGGCTTCAAAGTCAGAGGTATCAGGACTAATCTCAGTTCCACTAGTTACGTGACCTCAGGCAAGTACTTAACTTCACTGAAACTGTTTCTGGATCCACAACGAATACCTGTATCAAGCTCATGGGCTTGTACAGGCAAATACACACAGAGCTTAGTGTACCTTTGGAGCACAGTAAGCTCAATGAATGGGAGCCATCACCATTGGGATAATGATATCATCATCATCATTAATTACACACCACGAGGTCAAGGATTCTTGTCCATTTTTAGTCATAGCCAAATTCCAGCAGTGCCCAACACAGAACAGGCATTCAATAAACACTGAATAATTTATCAAAATAAAAGTGTAATATTCTTCAGGATAGACCACTTGCTGTTACCAAGTCCATCATTTTCTAACACTTTCTCAAAATGGCAACTCCACAGCCTTGGTAAAAGGCTATATTATCCATATGAAAATAACTGCTTTTAAAAACCCACATTCTGTTGCATTTTCATTTTTCACAGAAATAGCAACCACTATAACCATCTTTCAACCTGAATCAGAATTCACTGGCAGTCCAGTGGTTAGGACAATGAGCTTCCACTGTGTGGCAGAACGAGTTTAGTTCCTGGTTGAGGAACTAATATCCCTCATGCCGCCGGGTGTGGCCCCAAAATTATCTACAAACCTGAATCAACACCTCTTCCCTAACAGCTTTTCACTGCCTTGGAAGACATTATATAGCTTTTACCTTTAATGTGCACGTGAGGCAAACAATCAAAGAATGCCCCGATGTTTGCTTCAAAGTTAAACAACCATTTAGCTGAAAGATAATAAATAACTGTCTTTATTTGCAATGTTTTGGTCTGAAATATAAACACTATCAAGTTGAGTGATCCAGAACAAACAATAAAAACCGCAGCCACATGACCTGGTGCACAGGATTTCAGCCTAGTGTCAGTTTCCAAAAGTAGCCCTCCTTACCTTTGCAGAATGTTCCATGGTGACCACTACTTTGGTTCTGGCACTGGACACTAGATCCATAGCCCCTCCCATTCCTTTCACCATCTTTCCCTGCAAAACAAACAGAAAATAAGAAGTAATTCTCTTTCAACCTTTCAGTATGTGATGTAACAAAATGAACTTGCAAGAACTTGCTGGAATAATTAATCAGAAAAACTCATTGACCTTCATTGCTTAGTACTTGAATTTTATCACCTTAATATTCTGTTGTTCTCTATTATTCTGTGGCTGAAGGATAAGTTCAGGATAAATATTACTATGTCACATTGATTAAATATAGCTAACATTATTACATCAAAGAAATATTAGCAATAAGGCAATCAGTGGATAAGAAAAGCCTCAAGAATCTTTCCAAAATTCTGGGCACATTAATACTATCAGAATAATAGGAGATTAAAATCTATATACCCCTGACATTCATTTCTTTCTTTTTAAACACACAATTGGCACCACTGAGTCTTCAATCACAGACCCTTTCTAAAGCACTCTCTTGGATGTCCTGCAGATTAAATGCCACTAGGTAATAAACTAATGCATTAGTGGTACTTCCCTAGTAATGATTAATATGAAAGGTGGGTCTGTCTTTCTAAAACCTAGCACTCCTCTTGCTCTTACAAAAATAAACCAAAACAAAAATATGTATTTCTGTGAAGCAAAAATGGAAAACAGAAGCAGAGTTCAGGATCCTTTGATCAAGACAGTTCTATTGTTGTTCATCTGTCCAGCTCCTCATTCATTAAACATTTACCAACCATCTTCTCTGTGCCATATACTCTGAATAATTCCCACTATCTAGTCTGTCTCCTGGTTACAGAATTTTGGAAAAAGCAAGTGCTTCCAGAGATGATGAAATAAATTCTTACTCAAGTGGATTGACGAGAAATGTTTCTAACACTGAAACTTCCTGAAAATTTAATATATTTTTTCATACAAGTCCTCTTGTTGATTTGACAGTAAATGCTTACAGGGCTCTTGGCTCCTTCCCCTAATTTCATAGCTTTAAGGAGATTAGGCAATACACTCACACCTGGCTTTAAAACAGTCTCAAATCCCCTGATTTAAGAAACATTTTAGAGGTCAATGAAACACTGCATGAACATGAATTAAGAAACAGAAAAGGGAGAAAGTAGTCAGGATATCTTCGTGGTGTGGAACTTGTCATTAAATGACACGAGAAGCATGGCAATGGTTGGAGAGTGGAGCAAGAAAGGAGTAGAAAAGACCAAATGAGTCTGTCTTCAGACACTAAGATTGCCATGAAGCAGAATATCCATGTAGAAATGTATAATTTTATATTTCTATAAGTCATGCCTTCAACCTTACTTGACTGCAATTTTAATAAGTTAAGCACCAAGTCATATTTCTATAGAGAACACTGATATATTATGGTACAAAATATGAAAGTTATAGATGGAAGCAATGAATGTCTATCATAAACTCCAATTCTTAGAAGTTTGAGATTTTTAAGGCACCGGAAGACACTAAAGGTAGTCCATTTTAAAATATCTCAAACTGCTGTGGTAAGAATATCAGCCAGTCTGAGCTTCCACACAGGGATTCCCTGGGCAGACTAAGAGTGTAAGTGCCAAAGAATGAGAAAGCCAAAGAAAATTGGAAACTAAGTTAGTGCATTAAACATTTCTTGAATTAAAAAAAAAATTCTTTGAATTAGAATATACCACAGTCCAATTCTGTCCATTGTGACACAGTGATACTGGTAAAAGTTTATGACAGCCTCTAAAAAGAAGCTTGTCCATTTTAGGTGAATCTGATGTATGTATTTTAAACCACTGTCAATTATTTAAGAAAGACTTATAGAGTACCAACTAGGCACGTAATATTGTGCTGGCAGGAATATGAAGAGCTATAAAATATGCTGGAAAGAACTAGCTCTTTGTTTCTATTAAAAAGAACTTTATCCCTTGACTCAATGTAAATGAACAGCCTTCATCATGCAAAGGAAATGTATGGATGTGAGAGTTGGACTGTGAAGAAGGCTGAGCGCCGAAGAATTTATGCTTTTCAACTGTTGTGTTGGAGAAGACTCTTGAGAGTCCCTTGGACTGCAAGGAGATCCAACCAGTCCATTCTGAAGGAGATTAGCCCTGGGATTTCTTTGGAAGGAATGATGCTAAAGCTGAAACTCCAGTACTTTGGCCACCTCATGCGAAGAGTTGACTCATTGGAAAAGACTCTGATGCTGGGAGGGATTGGGGGCAGGAGAAGAAAGGGAAGACCGAGGATGAGATGGCTGAATGGCATCACGGACTCGATGGACGTGAGTCTGAGTGAACTCCGAGAGATAGTAATGAACAGGGAGGCCTTGGCGTGCTGCGATTCATGGGGTCGCAAAGAGTCGGACACGACTGAGCGACTGAACTGAACTGAATGTCCTGTCCTCAAAGCACATGCTATGTTTCAAAGCACTCTTCTGAAACTTACACATTTGTTTCCAAGAGCGAAAAATGCACAAGATTAAGTGCAAAACACCTGAGATCTATTAACCCATTGGGTGTCGTGTGCAAAACACCGAGAGGTTCAATCCCTGGGTCATGATCCCCTGAGGAGGCCATGGGAACCCACTTCAGTATTCGTGCCTGGAGAATCCCACGGACAGAGGAGCCTACAGTCCATGGCTACAGTCCACGGGGTCACAAAGAATTGGACACGACTGACGTGACGTAGCATGTACACGCACAAATCTCTCTGAATTTGGCCTCATTCTTCATAATTCAGGAATAAGAATATCTGCCCTACCATAAAGCTGTTGTGAGGAATGGATGAAATAATGTATGAAAACTGTGGAATAAACAAAAGTTTCTAAGTTTACCAGCTTACATTTTCAGTCAATTCTGTTTCCTGAGTGTCTAACATAAGCCTGACAGTACTGGGTGCTAGAGTTAGAGATGATCAAGACAGGCTTCTTTCCTCATAAATTTCACCACTGAGGGAAGGTAAAGCATCCTTGTGTAATTAAAGAGACTGGAACCAAACCTGTTCCCTGTAAAATAAGCATTCTCCACCTCTCCCTCATCCCAAAGCAGAGCTAAGTGCCTCTTCCCTGTGTCCTTGGCACTGTTCGATATGTGATTCTATCATAGTGAATGTCAACTCTCCTTTTCTTACTGTCATTGTACTGTTCATTATTATTATTACTACATTATAGGTGCTCGGATGAATAAGTGGATGAATGGCTTCAACTAACTTAAGTATGTTCGAGCTCTAGCAGAACACTGAAGATGCAAATGCTAACTGTGCCTGGAGAGGCAGGAATGGGAGGAAGAAGCTGGGACAGGGGGTGTCACAGGAAGAGATGCTTCACAAAAGCAGCCTGCCAAATGGGAAAGAGAACAGCAGTGACTCCTAAGGGAAAGTAATTCTAGCAAGTCAACAGGAAAAACCTTCAAATGTTTGTTTTCATATTTTTTAAGTAAGTTCATTTTATTAGAAAAAGAAAATACAACATTTCCTTCCATTTCAATTCCCAAGTGATTTCTGAAACAGAATCAATTACTAAAGGAAAAAACTTATTCTATCTATACCAGCAGGAAAAAAACAGTTATATAAGACATACTCTCTGAAGCAGGTGGGAAATTCAACAGTCTCTCAGCCCCACTCAGCAGGCACTCTTCTGGGACTCAACTACTTGCATACCCCAGTTCTCCACTGCAGCTGGGGAAGACATGTGCCTGAGTGCTAGACAACGGAAGAGAGGCAGGAGACATCTGTGGTTTCAGGTTCTGGCCCATAAAAACCTCTCACATGGAATCCTTCACGCTCCTTCAAGTTCTACAGTCTGGACACTGACATCATAGATGACTGAGCTTCCTTCAGCCCGAGTCCTTCAGTGACCATGTGGAGCAGAGCCCACTTATTCAGAAACAAACTGCATTGTTCAATACAAGTGAAAAATAAACATATAAGGTGCTAACCCACTGAAGTCAGGAGGCTTATCTCTTACATCAGCTAGTGTGACTAATAAAATGGTGTGCTGTCCAAAACAGTTCTATGTAAGGGACAGAATTCTGCACAGAAACAGAACTAACTGTTACAGCTGCACAACAGTGGGGGACCTGAGGCCTCTTAAAGAGATGTTTTACCACTGCTCTTTTGGTGAGGGGTGTGACTCAGCCAGATACTGTCCTAGGCACTGTAATTACCTGTTTATCCAAATGTCCTACACACTGCTTGACATTTGATAGAGTTGAGATACAGATCTCATCTCCATCTTCATCTCCCTCCTAGAAACCCTATATCCTATTCAATATTCAAAATAAAAAGCTGGTAAAACAGAGAGGTTAAGGAGCTAAAAATACACTTTCAAATAAATTACAAGAGAGAAAGTGGTATTTACAGAAAAACAGGCCTATAATAAAGAAGAGATTCTGGGCATGATTGAAGCACTGGGCCAGGGTGACACAAAGTGTGGCTTTCTTTAGAATCTCATCAGCAAATACACATTTCTTGAATGGGGCAACTTTAGTTCTGAAATGTATTCTGGCTAGCATAATGGGGAGATGATTGCTGGATACTCATTTCATAGCCAGCTCATTTTATGGATTGACTCTGACATCAAGTATGAAAAGAATACTGAAAGAAAACGCACTAGAATGCTGCATCCTGTATTATTTAATACGACAGTTATAAAACTTTTCTAAAAAGATACTGACTCAAGTGTTATCCTCCATTCACAAATATTTTCAGGGTCTATTATGAACCAGGAACTAAAGAATTAGGAATAAAAATGAATATGATCATCTACCTTTTTTCCTAGGAAATATATGTAAACCAAAATAAATATTTTAAACACATTTTTATTTACTTTGATCCTATTTCCTAATATCAGAATTCTGAAGAAAACTGAAGGAAATTGTTAAAATACCATTAAAAATAAAACATACTAAAAATGATTCTTGCCATCATCTTTATCATTAGTATATAAAAGTAATGGCTTATTTTCAGATCTGTTACCTCTAAATATTCTGTTCTTAAGTGAGAAACAATGTACAATCTACAGAAACAACTTTTAAAGCATTTTAAACTAATGCTATGTGCCCCACTGAAAAATGTGAATCAAGTGTTAAGAAAAAGGGAAAGATAGCTGTTATATTAATAAAGCTAGGGTTTGTTGTTCAGTATTAAAAACCAGAACATTAAGAATCCATCTCAACCCAAATGTAAGCTTCTTTACTTCTATCTCAGTTCCCCATTATCAAAAAATGTTCTAGGAAAGAAAAGGGCCTGTAAACATGTTCCCAGCTAAAGTACAGGATAGAGGGAAAGTAAAAACCATAATAATCAACATTGTTTAAACAAAGAGAGAAAGGTTATAAAAATTTAAATTTTGCTTTAGCTTAGCAAAGTTATAACAGAAGTACAGCAGAATATTTCTCTTTTCTGCTATACTTTGTATTCAAAACTAAGAAAAATGTGACTTTCTTTTCTAAGATTAATGTGTATTTCCCAGGACAGGTGAATTGATCATGTAAACTAATTAATATGTAACTAGAAATGAAATAACACTCTCTACTGCTAAGTAAATTGACAAAATTGCTTGTAACAAATATCAGTTATCAATCATAATATGGGCTGAAAAGAAAAGCATTATATAAAAGCAATACTTGAATAAACTCAAAATTTCATTTTAGTAAGCACCCTTGTTCCTGTTCTCTCTGAGATCTTGTTTCATCAATTATCCCCCTCTCTGAAGATTCTTCAAAACACTGAGGTCCAATTTCTGTCTTGATCATGCCCTTGAAGTGAGAACTACTCAATCCATTCATTCTCTAATATTTAATCATTTGATTCAGTAATACTGAGGGTTTATTTTATACATTCCTGGGCCTTTTCATAACATTTTACACTCTTGTCCACCAACTTCTGAATACTCGCTATACTCACTGGCTTCCACGGTTCATAAAATACCTCCTACTCTCTTTCAGGCCCCTTATTGCATCCTTTTCCCCACACCAGCTTTGTGTGTTGGCCAACTTAAAACCTCTACCCTTGGGCTCCTGCTCTTGTCACTGCTTGAACTTCATCTGTGTGCTCATGATATAAATCAATCCACCTCTGATGTTTCTAAAACCACATTTCAGCTCAAATCTTTGCTCTGAGTTTGGATTTCAATATCTACCAGTCAACCCTGTGGCACAATCTATTGGCTGATTCCCAAAATAATTTCCTCTTGTTTCTGGGCAATTGGCTACATTTCCCAGCCTTCCTTGAAGTTAGGGTTCATCATATGGATAATCTCTGACCAATGGAACAGGGTGAAAGTGATATATAATACTTCCAGGACTGGACCATAAAATCTTCCAAGAACAAGGTTCCATGTTTTCCCCTTCCTGCAAACTACATGTTGAAGATGGTGCAGCCACAGAACAGGAGAAATCTCAATCCCTGAATTACTGAACAGAAGACTGTCTGCCAATAAGTAGTACTCATTCTGGTTCTATGGGAGTGAGAACTAAAAACTTCTATTATAGTATGTTAATTATTCATGCCTTAACTCAGTATAGTCCAAACTAAATTAAGCATCTTTTCCAAGGCAAATCTCATCTGTCCACCAACTTCCTATTTCTGTTAGTGGTCAACCATCTCAGGGACCGAATCAGAAATGTTCCTATCTCTTGCTTCTCCTTCACTATCTATGTACAATCAACGAGTCATTCAATCACAATATTTCTTGAGTTTGACCATTTCTTACCCTAGATAAGCTCTTTAAGACTTCTTCCTGAGTGCTGTTATAACACCCCTAGTAGTCAACCTGTGTCCAGCCTTGACCTTGGTGCTAAGCTGTGCTTAGTCTCTCAGTGATGTCTGTTTCTTTGCGACTCCAGGGACTGTAGCTCACCAGGCTCCTCTGTCCATAGGGATTCTCCAGGCAAGGATACTGGAGTGAGTTGCCATCCCCTCCTCCAGGAGATCTTTCCAATCCAAGGATGGAACCCAGATGTCCCGCACTGCAGGCAGATTCTTTACCATCTGAGCCACCAGAGAAGCCTCTTGACCTTCTCAACTCACAACCTCAGAAATAATCTTCCTATAATTAGCATTTTATATCATTCCTCTGCTTAAGACTCTTCACTAGTTCCCCAGTGCTGCAGGGTAAAGCCTAAGGACCCCACTCAGTCTGGCATACAAACTATGATGGCCTGGCCTGGACCCTCCTCATCTCCTTACACCCCAGTTCCCATGTTTATTCCAGGAATAGTGAGTTTCTGGTCTACCACATATGGTTTTATATTATGCTGTAAGGCTCCACCCTCATTTTATCAACTCACTCCAGTTACCCTTTATGTATCAATCATGATTATCTCTCCCAGGAAGCATCCACATGCCTCTGCCCCATCCTGTCAACAAGACAGATTAGAGACCTCTCTTTGCTGCTCTCACAGCATCCCTGCTCAGTCTCATTGCAGAATCGGTCACATGGCCTGCATTAGGATCAGGGCTGATGTTCCACTGGCAAGTAGTGATGAGCCCTCATCACTAATCAATCCAGGTAACTATAATTGAAATTCTTCCTCATGAGAAGCATACCATTCCTCTCTCTAACAAACTCTGTCCCACCTACCACCACCATCTAACAACTTTAACCACAATACCAGGCCTCCAAGGCAATCCAGCTATGACTACCATATGCTGTGATCAATCACATCTATTGTGATTTATTAGTATCTGTGCACTAAAGAAATCAATTATCTTCAAATAGGAAAAAGGAGCCCTAGCTATTAACTACACTGATTCTCTCATTTTGTAAAAGTATAAATACCACTCAACAGGGCCTACATAATTCACTTTTGAGTTGGGTGAATGTGGGTGAATTCAGCTCAACCTACTCCAAGTAAATAAAAAAATTTCAATGTGCATAAAATTGATTGCAGGTCACTAACTCCACCTTTATACAAGAAATTGATTATAAATTTACCAAGTGAATAGTTAAAAGTAGAAAATTTTAATATTTTCTTTTCCTAAGGTATAAGCAATATATGATGACGTTTCCCTGAGTTATAAATGAAGCATTTTGGGTAGGTTAACTTCTTATAAGGTCAGACAGATTGATAGTCTAATTACTCTGTTTGGTAATAAAATGAACAGCAGGAGGGAAACTCTGTTATTCTTAGCTCTATTGTAAAGCTATAGTTTGAGTCCTCACAGAATCTATTCATTATTCTGCAAAGATGGAAACAAATATCAAATAAGGTGGCTAGGTGAGTTCACTTTATTTTATCAGACCTTCTATAGAAGATATCAATAGAAAGAGCTTGAACAAGTGCTCCAGGATAGATGTAAGGGGATTTGTTTTTATTTTACATGATTAAGTATTATTACAGTACAAATACGTTATTTATTTGAAATTTTTACAGTATAAATAAGTTATTTAATAAGAGTTTAATTGAATTTATTAAATACAGCTAAGCACTGGCATTTCTGGCCCTGTACATTATCCAGAAACAGGATAAACACAATATTTTAAAATCCAAGGGTAAGTTATTTTCTTCATTAACAACCTCTTCTTTCCATTGGGTCACAGAGAGAAATGCATTAGAATCATATGAAATTGCCCCTATGATGCAAAGAACTAACTCCTTGGAAAAGACCTTGATGCTGGCAAAGATCTAAGGCAGGAGGAAAAGGGTGCAGCAGAGCATGCGATGGCTGGATGGCAGCCCAACTCTATGGGCATGAGTTTGTGCAAACTCCGGGAGATGGTGAAGGACAGGGAAGCCTGGAGTGCTGCAGCCTATGGGGTCACAAAGAGTTGGACACAACTGAGTGACTGAACAACAACAAAATGGAAACACATATAACCTAAAAACACAGAAATTTCATATGGCTGGTTCAAATTAATGTTCTAATGGTGGGAACACAGATCCCATTTACTATCAAACAGAATATTTTAAGGGTTTGTGTTATTTTTAGGAAATCCCTAGATAATCACAACAAAAATGACAGCTAAAATACAAACAGAAAGTTAACAATCATTTTTATGTGTCTGAAATGTAAAAAATATATCAACATCTTTCAACAAGTCATTCACATGGAATATGAAATTATTACATTATTTTTGGAAATAGGAAATAATCTTTTTCACAAAGTTTATCATCTGCTTCTTCAAAGGAGGTGTAGGTTGGTTGGAATGAAATGCAGGCAGTGAGCACAGAACCACGGGCAGAAGCACACTTGCTCCATCACCTCCTCCCACTGTCTGCAAAGCTCTAAGGAGCACAATTACAGAATTATTATAATTACACAGCCATCTCTGACAGCTGGATGGAATTTTCAGAGAGGGAGGCACAGTGACTGAAAGAATATTACTAAGGAATACATCAAAATCATTACCAGTGTTTTTAACCACAGTAGAAAAGATCAAAAAATAGTGTAGAAGATAATTTAAAAGCTAAAGATAATTTAAAAGCTACACACTTAAGAACAATTGTGAAAGAGCATAAGAGCTTCCCAGGTGGGTCAGTAGTAGAGAATCCACCTGTCAAGCAGGAGACATGGGTTCAGTCCCTGGATCAGGAAGATCCCCTGGAGAAAGGAATGGAACCCCACTCCAGTATTCTTGCCTGGGAAATCCCATGGACAGAGGAGCCTGGTGGGTTACAATCCATGGGGGCACAAAAGAGTCGGGTATGACTTAGCAACTAAACAAAGACAACAAATGCTATGTATACTAAATGTAGGTTCCATATTAAGCAAGTTAGAGGGTTAGGTAAAAGAACATGAAACCGTTTTGATTTTAGACTAAATTACTAAGTACTCTGTTTAATTTCCAAGGTATCCTCTAGATTCAGCTGAAGATCCTGTTTAATGATTGCTAATTACTCACTGAGAGTTAACATCTATTAATGTTCACAGTGAATGGATAACCCATTAGTCATTGGTAGAGAGCCTTTTAAATTTTTTTCTCCTAAGCAAATCCAGTTCTATAAAATGTGTACCCAGTGCCTCTCACATGTGAAGACAGTTCTCATTCTGGTTTCCTCAGAGAGCATACTCCACTTTCAGGACTAGGAGAACCATGGGTTACATTATTCCAGAGATTCAGATCCTAGGACTAGCAGGAGGTTTGAGCTCAAAAGGTTGAGAAGCACAGCATCTTTGTGAGAAAGACCCAATTCGGGAAGCCAACATAGAATACTAAGGAGCCATGTCACTGTGGGAGGGTCCTGACATCTCAGGCATCAGATGATTTTAGGAATCAAGGACAAAATTTCTCCTCTGAAGACCCTGGAACTGCAAGTGCATGGAAGATAAAATGGCTCCTCTTCAAACTAGGGAGAAGAAGATGGAAACCAAGAAACTTTTCAAACACTGTAATCAAGTTAAAAAATTACTTTCTGGGGACTTCCTTGGCAGTGCAAGACTCTGTTTCCACTGCAGGGGCACGGGTTCAGTTCGTGGCCAGCACAGCCAAAAAAAAAAAAAAAATTTTAAGCCTCTATATAAAAAAATTGGAGATTTTCCACAAAGTTAATATTTTTGAAAGATACTTAATGAGGGAAATTGAGGAAGCACTAGCTGGCTCAATGGTAAAAGAATCTGCCTGCCAATGGATTCTTGGAGACAAAGGAGACACTGGTTTGATCCCTAGGTTGGGAAGATTCTCTAGAGAAGGGCAAGGCAACCCACTCCAGGATTCTTGTCTGGAGAATCCCATGGACAGAGAAGCCTAGTGGGCTACAGTCTACAGGGTTGCAAAGAGTCAGACATAAATGAGCATGTACACATTCCACACTACCTTTTAAGTCAACTGTACCAGATAAAGCTCTTAGATGGCAAGAGGGAGGGGCCAGGGGAAAGGTTCTAGGACTAAAAATGAAAAATGAAGTGTCTTTAGAGAAAATTAACAAAAAAACCTCTTGGTGAAGGTCTTGATAATGTAGAAATCAAAATACCAAGGTCAGAATGACAAAAACATAAAAGATATTCTTCTGAAGTAATTAGAGGAGGGTAGAAATATAAACATGTAAACTTTAACTTATTTCTTGATATGTTAGTGCTTCAACTCCCTATACTTTGTAAGTGACCTGATTTTAAGTTTCTGATCTTGATGGTTTCTGTAACTTTGTCTCTGGCTGCTCAGATGGTAAAGAATTTACCAGGAATGAAGGAGACCTTGGTTTGATGATCCCTGGCTTGGGAAGATCCCTGGACAAAGAAATGGCAACACATTCCAGTATTCTTGCCTAGAAAGAATGGACAGAGGAGTCTGGTAGGCCACAGTCCGTGCGGTCACAAAGAGTCAGACACAACTGAGCTACTAACACAACAACAACTTTATCGCTAACTATTCATGATACAGAGACATATTACATATATGGCAAAACAGCATTAAAAAAGTCTACAGGTAATAAATGCTGGAGAGGATGTGGAGAAAAGGGAACCTTCTTACACTGTTGGTGGGAATGCAAACTAGTACAGCCACTATGGAGAGAAGTGTGGAGATTCTTTAAAAAACTGCAAATAGAACTGCCTTATGACCCAGCAATCCCACTGCTGGGCATACACACCGAGGAAACCAGAATTGAAAGAGACACATGTACCCCACTGTTTATTGCAGCACTGTTTATAATAGTCAGGACATGGAAACAACCTAATGTCCATTAGCAGATGAATGGATAAGAGGGCTACGGTACATATACACAATGGAGTATTAGCCATTAAAAAGAATACATTTGACTCAGTTCTAACGAGATGGATGAAACTGGAGCCTATTATACAGAGTGAAGTAAGCCAGAAAGAAAAACACCAATACAGTATACTGACACATATATATGGAATTTAGAAAGATGGTAATGATGACCCTGTATGTGAGACAGCAAGAGAGACACAGATGTATAGAACGGACTTTTGGCCTCTGAGGGAGAGGGAGAGGGTGGGATGATTTGGGAGAATGGTATTGAAACATGTATACCTATCAGGTAAGAAACGAAGCGCCAGCCTATGTTCGATATAGGATACAGGATGCTTGGGGCTGGTGCACGGGATGATCCAGAGAGATGATATGGGGAGGGATGTGGGAGGAGGATGCAGTATTGGGAGCTCGTATACACCTGTGGCGGATTCATGTCAATGTATGGCAAAACCAATACGGTATTGTAAAGTAAAATAAACTAAAAATAAAATTAAAAAAAATCAATGAGAGGGCTTCACTGGTGGCTCACTGGTGGTAAAGAATCCGCCTGCCAGTGTGAGAGAATCTGGTTCAATCCCTGGTCCGGGAAGATTCCACATGTCAAGGAGCAACGAGGCCTGGATGCCACAACTACTGAGTCTGTGCTCTGGAGCCCGCGAGCTGCAACTACTGAGCCCACAGGTCACAACTATTGCAGCCCAAAGACTTTGGAGCCTGTGCCCCACAAGAAGAAAAGCCACCTCAATGAGAAGCCTGTGCACAGCATCCAGAGAGTAGCCCTTGCTCGCCACTCCTTGAGAAAAGCCCACACAGCAACAAAGACTCAGCAAATACATAATTTAAAAAAATCGTGTGAACGCAAAACTTGATTATTTCAGACCTGTTTTCCATGGAGCCTAAGTTGAGGTACATTCTAAATCTAATACTTACATTCTCAGGTGAGCAGCCAAGAGCTGCAGTGAGAAAACTTTATTCCTTTTACTGCTGTAACACCCTGTGGCAAAAATGATTTCATTCACATTCATCTAGAATTCAGGTATGGCAAATATTTAGAGCTGCAATGTGCTCCCCAAAATATCATTTTTATTACCAAGAATGCTATTCTTAGGCTCCATATTTAGAATGAAACATGCTTTCTTGATAACCACTTGAGACACAGCTATTCAGGAAGGAGTTGCTTTTTTCTCTAACCTCAGTTCAGTTCAGCTGCTCAGGCATGTCTGACTCTTTGTGACCCCATGGACTGCAGCATGCCAGGCCTCCCTGTCCTTCACCAACTCCCAGAGTTTTCTCAAACTCATGTCCATCAAGTTGGTGATGCCATCAAACCATCTCATCCTCTGTCATCCCTTTCTCCTCCTGCCTTCAATCTTTCCCAGCATCAGAGTCTTTTCCAATGAGTTAGTTCTTCATATTAGGTAGCCAAAGTACTGGAGTTTCAGCTTCAGTCCTTACAATGAATATTCAGGACTGATTTCCTTTAGGATAAGGGACTCTCGAGAGTCTGCTCCAACAGCACAGTTCAAAAGCATCAATTCTTTGGTGCTTAGCTTTCTTTACGGTCCAACTCTCACATCCATACATGAATACTAGAAAAACCATAGCTTTGACTAGACTAACCTCAGTGAGCAGGTTTAAAATGGAAAGTTGTTTATCTTCATTATTCGAAACTGTATGAGTGTGAGTTCACATGCATGCATATATATATATATATATATATATATATATATATATATATATATAAAACTTAGTTTTTTTCATTGAGAAGGCTTAGAAGCAAAGATATCATGGTAGGAACAAGCACATCCAAACACCCAGATCTTGGTTTCAAATACCTTTCTCAAGCAAAAGAAACCAGGATTCCTTGGAGAAATAGCTGATACTGGGTACAATAAAAATATAAGATGAACACTCTATAGTAACAGAAAGGAAGTACTCAATGAAAAAATTTTTAAATGAAGGTATATAGAAACCAGTGTGAAAAAATTCCCAGTGGCCATAGTTGGAATAACTTGAGCATGAAAAGAACATGGCATTGGATGATAACTCAAAGTACTGGCACAAAGACAGAAATATAGATCAATAGAACAAAATAGAAAGCCCTGAGATTAACTCACACACCTATGGACACCTTATCTTCTATAAAGGAGGCAAGAATATACAATGGAGTAAAGACAGTCTCTTTAACAGGTGGTGCTGGGAAAACTGGTCAACCACTTGTAAAAAGAATGAAACTAGACCCCTTTCTAACACCATACACAAAAATAAACTCAAAATGGATTAAAGATCTAAATGTAAGACCAGAAACTATAAAACTCCTAGAGGAGAACATAGGCAAAACACTCTCCGACATAAATCACAGCAGGATCCTCTATGATCCATCTCCCAGTATAATGGAAATAAAAGCAAAGATAAACAAATGGGATCTAATTAAAATTAAAAGCTTCTGCACAACAAAGGGAACTATAAGCAGGTGAAAAGACAGCCTTCTGAATGGGAGAAAACAATAGCTAATGAAACAACTGACAAACAACTAATCTCAAAGATATACAAGCAACTTATACAGCTCAACTCCAGAAAAATAAATGATCCAATAAAAAAATGGGCCAAAGAACTAAATAGGCATTCTCCAAAGAAGACATATGGATGGCTAACAAACACATGAAAAGATGTTCAACATCACTCATTATCAGAGAAATGCAAATCAAGATCACAATGAGGTACCATTTCACACCAGTCAGAATGGCTGCGATCCAAAAGTCTACAAGCAATAAATGCTGGAGAGGATGTGGAGAAAAGGGAACCCTCTTACACTGTTGGTGGGAATGCAAACTAGTACAGCCATTATGGAAAACAGTATGGAGATTCCTTAAAAAATTGCAAATAGAACTGCCTTATGACCCACCAATCCCACTGCTGGGCATACACACCGAGGAAACCAGAATTGAAAGAGACACATGTACCCCAATGTTCACTGCAGTGCTGTTTATAATAGCCAGGACATGGAAGCAACCTAGATGTCCATCAGCAGATGAATGGATAAGAAAGCTGTGGTACATATACACTATGGAATACTACTCAGCCCTTAAAAAGAATAAATTTGACTCAGTTCTAATGAGATGGATGAAATTGGAACCGATTATTCAGAGTGAAGTAAGCCAGAAAGAAAAACACCAATACAGTATACTGACACATATATATGGAATTTAGAAGACAGTAATGATGACCCTATATGTGAGACAACAAAGAGACACAGAGGTATAGAGTGGACTTTTGGACTCTGAGGGAGAGGGAAAGGGTGGGATGGTTTGGGAGAATGGCAATGAAACATGTATATTTTCCTGTAAGAAACGAAGTGCCAATCTATGTTCAATGTAGGATGCAGGATTCATGGGGCTGATGCACAGGATGATTCAAGTAGAGGATGTGGGGTGGGAGGTGGGTGGGGGCTTCAGCATTGGGAGATTGTGTTCACCTATGGCTGATTCATGTCAATGTATGGCAAAACAAATACAGTATTGTAATTAAAAAAATAAATAAATTTAATAAAAAAATTAAAAAAATAAATAAAATAAAATATACTTGAGTCCATACTGCCATAAACAAATAAATGGTAGAGAAGAGACAAATCTCTCTCAAAAAACTGCAAATAATATATAATACCTTTCTTTTAAGAGATCTTTGACGGTGGGCTGAATCTACTGACTTCTAAAGAATAAAGTATGGAAAGGGAAAAATAGTAACCGTATAGTAAACAAACCTTGTGAACAGTATCTTAATCAAAAGATAAAGGTTAATGTCAACAGTGTTATCCTGTGTCTATCCTATACTCCTTAATATGATGCAAAAAGAATATTTACTTCTATAGTATTCTTTCCAAAAACTCAGAACCTCACTCTAACGATGAAAAAAAAAAAAAAAATCAAATCAGACAAACTCAGACTGGGGAACATTATACAGGATATCTGGCCAGCACTTCTCAAGACTATCAAAGTAATGAAAACAAGAAAGACTAAGAGACTGTCACAGACCAGAAAAGACTAGGGAGATGTGACAACTAAGTGAAATGTGGTACTCTGAACTGGATCCTGGAAAAGAAAGGAAACATTAATGGAAAAACTGACAACATTCAAACAGAGTCAGGAGACTGATATTAATGTACACAAAAGACTGGCACACTGAAAACTATAAAACACTGATGAAACAAAATTTAAATGAAAGAAACTGAAGCTTCTTGAGTTGGAAGACGAATATTATTAAAATGTGCATACTATCCAAAGTAATTTACAGATTCAAGGCAACATCTATCAAGATACCAATGACTTTTGACAGAAATGTTTTAAAAATTCTAAAATTTATGTGAAGCCACAAAAGACCCCAAATAGTCAAAGCAATCATGAGAAACAAGAACAAAGCTGGAGGGATTATATTTCCTGATTTCAAAATATACTATAAAGCTACAATAATTAGAACAGTATCATACTGGTATAGAAACAGACATAGATCAATGGAACAGAATATAGGGCTGTGAAATAAATCCACACATATACAGTCAACCAATTTTTGACCCAGCTGTCAAGAATATACAACAGAGAAAATATAGATTTTCCAATAAATGGTGCTGGGAGAACTAGATATCTGCATAGAAAGAATATAACTTGGTTCTTATAGGGATAACAAAAGGCAAGAAAAGCAAAAATAGGCAAGGAGGATTACATCAAACTAGAAAATTTCTGTACAGCAAAGGAAATAATCAATGACATTAAAAAGTAACCTATGAAATTGGAGACAATATTTGCAAATGACATATCTGATGAGGAATTAATACTCAAATATAAATGAAACTCCTACAACTCAACAGCAAAAAAAAAAAAAAATCAAATAATCCAACTAAAAATGAACAAAGGACTTGAATAAAAATTTCTTCAAAGAAGACATACAAATGGCCAAGGTATATGAAAGTGAAAGTTGCTCAGTCATGTCCAAAAACGTGAAACATGGTAATGAGGACCTTTTAAAACAATGTTATACAACCATATTATTACAAGTTTGAAAAAAATCAGAAATACAGACTGGATCTTTGTTCTATGATACATAATGTGCCATTTCTACTTTGTACTACTATTTCATTTTTCCTGTTATGGCTTACTTTTTCCACAGTAAGAGAGAATCTTTCAATAAATACAATTTATAAAGATAATTCTTCATTATAAACAGTACTTACAAAAAGTAAGTAGATATTATTTAAACTTTCCTTACACAGAAAAGAAAATACAACAAAGAAAAGTTAAATAAATTACCTGAAATTAAAAGAACAAGTCAGAAAAAAACTGAAGTCTTTGAAGTTTTTCTGGAAGTCATAACTTCCAGAAAAATAATTGAATCCCCACAGAAGATGCTTCCTATTTAAAATGTCCATTATGTTGGACCTATTGCACTATTTTTTTCTTATTGTTCCTAATCTATTGTATGTTGTTAATTAATTTAGTTAAGAAGCAGACAGCAAGCCTAGAGATGATCTATATAGTTTCAGTTTAGACAAATTCTAAAAATACAGTTGGATCCTTAAGGACGAAAATTATAAAACTTTCCAAATGTGCTTATAAACAAACTATGTATCCTTCACCAACCTGAAAGCCATGATTTAAGAAAATTAAATTTCCTAAAAACTACATGACTATGAGCAGAAGTCACATTCAGGATGGAAAATGTTAGCTGATTAAGTTTCTAAGTGCCAGAGTAATAAGTTTATTTTTTCATAATGTTCTGGTAGTAAGAAAAATGTTGCAATTTTAAGGGAGCTAGTTCTACATTGTTTGTGGATTAGCTTTTCAGGTTCTGATTATATAGATGATAGGCTTTTTTTTTTTAATTTTAATATGTACTTCTTTGGCCCTTTATTATTTGGTAAGTACAGGATTGAGTTCCAGAAAAACATCTATTTCTGCTTTATTGACTATGCCAAAGCCTCTGATTGTGTGGATCACAACAAACTGGAAAATTCTGAAAGAGATGGGAATACCAGACCACTTGACCTGCCTCTTGAGAAATCTGTATGCAGGTCAGGAAGCAACAGTTAGAACTGGACACAGAACAACAGACTGGTTCCAAATAGGAAAAGGAGTATGTCAAGGCTGTATATTGTCACCCTGCTTATTTTAACTTCTATGCAGAGTACATCATGAGAAATGCTGGACTGGAAGAAACACAAGCTGGAATCAAGATTGCCGGGAGAAATATCAATAACCTCAGATATGCAGATGACACCACACCACCCTTATGGCAGAAAGTGAAGAGGAACTAAAAGCCTCTTGATGAAAGTGAAAGTGGAGAGTGAAAAAGTTGGCTTAAAGCTCAACATTCAGAAAACGAAGATCATGGCATCCGGTCTCATCACTTCATGGGAAATAGATGGGGAAACAGTGGAAACAGTGTCAGACTTTATTTTTAGGGGCTCCAAAAATCACTGTAGATGGTGTCTGCAGCCATGAAAATAGAACCTGACGCTTACTCCTTGGAAGAAAAGTTATGACCAATCTAGATAGTATATTCAAAAGCAGAGACATTACTTTGCCAACTAAAGTCCATCTAGTCAAGGCTATGGTTTTCCCTGTGGTCATGTATGGATGTGAGAGTTGGACTGTGAAGAAGGCAGAGCGCCAAAGAATTGATGCTTTTGAACTGTGGTGTTGGAGAAGACTCTTGAGAGTCCCTTGGACTGCAAGGAGATCCAACCAGTCCATTCTGAAGGAGATCAACCCTGGGATTTCTTTGGAAGGAATGATGCTAAAGCTGAAACTCCAGTACTTTGGCCACCTCATGAGAAGAGTTGACTCATTGGAAAAGACTCTGATGCTGGGAGGGATTGGGGGCAGGAGGAGAAGGGGACGACAGAGGGTGAGATGGCTGGATGGCATCATGGACTTGATGGACGTGAGTCTGAGTGAACTCCGGGAGTTGGTGATGAACAGGGAGGCCTGGCGTGCTGCGATTCATGGGGTCGCAAAGAGTTGGACACGACTGAGCGACTGAACTGAACTGAAGTACAGGATCCCCACCAGAAGGCGGT
Organism: Nanger dama; assembly: GCA_917880005.1. Taxonomy (NCBI): domain Eukaryota; kingdom Metazoa; phylum Chordata; class Mammalia; order Artiodactyla; family Bovidae; genus Nanger; species Nanger dama. The sequence goes on from CAKJTW010000040.1 coordinate 6,721,241, forward strand.
GTTTTGAAAACAAATGATAAGATCCAAATCATGATAAGAACTCTCCAATGAGGAATTCTCTTATCCAATTCTGTTAGTGTTCAAAGTTATAACAATATTCCATAAATACCAAAACAGACAATGAAAGGATAAAACACGTCAAATCTCTTATCTATGAGCTGGAGCTTATGTTAGTGTCGGCTCACTTGTGCCTGACTCTTTGTGACCCCATCAGCTGTAGCTGCCAGGCTCCTCTGTCGACGGGATTCTCCAGGTAAGAATACTAGAGTAGGTACCCATTCCCTTCTCAGGGTATCTTCTGGACCCACGTCTCCCACTCTGCAGGCAGATTCCTTACTGTCAGAGCCACCAGGGAAGCAAAGGACTCTGTATCAAGCCCTTGTGCAAAACATACTTAGGTTTTTTATGCATAATTGGAACAACACTGGTAATCTGGTTTTCTATCCAAAATTATACGTAGAAACTGGTACTTATATAGCCAAATCTGGGCTTCTCTGGTGGCTCAGATGATGAAGAATCTGCCTGCAATGCGGGAGACCTGAGTTCTGTCCCTGGGTTGGGAAGTTCCCCTGGAGGAGGGCATAGCAACCCACTCCAGTATTCTTGCCTGAAGAATCCCCATGGACAGAGGTGCCAGACAGGTTATAGTCAATGGGCTCGCATCAGCGGGATCACAAAGGGTTGGACACGACTGAGCAACTAAGCACAGCACATAGCTAAATTTGGATAAAATAAATGGAATATCCTATTCGCCACTAATTCTCAATAAATAAAGTATTATTACAAATAATCCACTTAAGTTAGCAAACAATAAATGGGCAATGTTATATTTATTACTGGGTACAGTAAATGTTAAATTTATTATTGGGTACAATAAAGCTCAAAAACTCTATCTGCCTTTTACTTAAGAAAATTCTACCATACTGACTGAGGAGGGAAAAGAAGGGAGAAAGAGAGCTAAAATGTAAAATGTTAATGATTTTGCCTGGCATTCTATTTAGTCACTGAAGTTCTGGAAAGAGGGTAAGATGAGAGATGAGAAACTGATATTCACTCAGTCTCAACCCCATATGCTTCCAGCAATGAATATTTATCAAGATAATTCTAGGGTTTAAAGATACATGTTGTCATATCATATTTGTTTTCATTTAATTGCTAAGTTGTGTCTGACTCTTTTGCGACCCCGTGGACTGTAGCTCACCAGGCTCCTCTGTCCATGGGATTTTCTGACCCTCCCCCAAATAAAAGTCAACTTCTCTATCTAGTTCTTAACAATGATAATTATGATCTGATTTAGTATTGATCCTGAGGATCTTAGCAATACACATCCCAGGGCGAATAGGATCAGATAATGGAAGTCCTAACATTGCCACACTGTATATATTACACTGGTAAGGAATGCAAGCAAGCCAGAAGGAAGCAAGCAAGCAATTCACACTATCTGAAAATAATAAAAGTATTTATGGCTCTCAACTTTTTTCTGAGTCTAATTTTAATTGTATTCTATAAGCTTTGATATAAAGTTTTATTCTCATTAATTTCTAGGTAATTCATAATTTAGGTTTTGATTTCTTTTTGATTCAATGCCCTAAGGGAAAAAAAATACAAAAACACAAAGAATACATGATAGATTTTATGGGTCTTCCAACCTTTAACAATGAAATAAAACACATTCTTCAGTATAATTTGAATAATGTGATTTTCACCTAAGAGCTGACATTTAGAAGCTAACCCTCAATATAACTTTCTGTATTTCAAAACCTTTAGATCACCAAAGGCTCAATCTTTTAAATGTTAGAAGCTTGGACTGAGTATGAAACTTTTGAAATTTTACCACTTCTCAACTATTTATTTCTCTAAGCATTCAAATTTCCCATTATATCACAGCATCTTCAGAAATACCTAATAAGTAAATTTACAGTTTGAAAGTTAAAATAAAATTTTATAGTTAGGATCCCTTGAGATTTTATTGAGTGTAAGACTTTAATAGATTAATTATACCTGCACTGTCCAATATTTGGCTATATAAATTTGAATTAAATAAAATTAAAAATTCAGTTATTCAGTAATACTAGCCACATTTCAAGTGCTCAAAAGCAACATGTTACTATTGCTACCATATTGAACAAAGTATATATAGAATGTTTACACAATGACAGCAAGTTTTTTTGGATAGCACTGGATTAGACCAAAAGAGAGAAAGTCATTTAAGATCACAATTTGTTAGCAGCAAAGTTAAAACTAGAATTCAGGTCTTTTGAATTCTCTTATTTGCTCTCTATTAAACCACATATTGTCCTTAAGAACTAGTGAATAAATAAAGGATATGACCACATTAAGTAATAAGCTGAATTTAATATAAAATTATTCTATTTCCATATGAAGTTCAGAAAAACAAATCATGTACTTGGCCATACAGAAAACCTAATAAATTCAAAAAGTATAAAGAATGCCCCCCAAATCATTGAAGGGAAAACATTCTTTTAAGAAGATATTGACTCAAAAATGAAATTAAAACTGAAATTCTGGGGCTTCTCTGGTGGCTCAGTGGTAAAGAATTTGCCTGCCAATGCAGGAGACACAAGAACAATCCCTGATCTGGGAAGATTGATTCCACATGCATTAAAGCAACGAAGTACGTGCACCACAACTACTGAGCCTGTGCTCTAGGGCCCAGGAGCTGCAACTACGGAAGCCCACGAGCCCTAGAGCCCACGCTCTGCAACAAGAGCAGCCACTGCATGAGAAGTCTGCAAGCCACAACTAGAGAGCGGCCCCCACGGTCCACAACGAGAGGAAAGCCCACGCAGAAACAAAACTCAGCACAGCCAAAAACAAAATCAATAAAAATATAGAAAGATTACAAATGACCTAGAAATTACTGAAAATACAAACTTCACATTCAAGTTTATAGTATACAATTAATATTGTACTAAAGAAAGAGAAAGCCCTTAAAGTTTTTATTATTAAAGCAGAAAGATTGAAAATTAAATAAGCAGTCAATTTTTAAATCTAGAAACTAGTATAACTGAGAATAAATAATAAAAAGAATACAATTAACAAACCATATGCTTCTTAAAATTTAATGATTTAAAAATAATTAATTAGAGTTCTTACAGGCCTGATGAAAACAGAAAAGAGAAAATGAACATCTACAGAATTAGGAATAAAAAGCAGATACAAGTTCCTAAGCTATTAAAGAAATTATACAAAAATATTACATGTTGTTTTGGACCAATAAATTTGAAAATCCAAAATAAATGAATGCTATAAAGAAAAACAGATGTTAACAAGACTGTTACAAAAAAGGTCACAAAATATGAGGAGACCAATAAACAAAAAATTTTTTGCAGACTGTTAAAAACTGATCATCTGTATTAAAAGAGTAACAATGATTCAATACCTATCAACCTAAAATATAACATTAACAAATTCCAATAATCCCAAAGAAAGGCAATGCCAAAGAATGTTCAAAGTACCGCACAACTGCACTCATTTCACACACTAGCAGAGTAATGCTCAAAATTCTTCAAGCTAGGCTTCAACTGTACATGAACGTAGAACTTCCAGATGTTCAACCTGGATTTAGAAAAGGCAGAGGAACCAGAGATCAAATTGCCAACATCCACTGGATCATAGAAAGAGCAAGAAAATTCCATAAAAACGTCTACTTCTGTTTCATTGACTACTCTAAAATAAAGCCTTGGACTGTGTGGATCACAACAAATTGTGGGAAATTCTTAAAGAAATGGGAGTACCAGATCACTTTACCTGTCTCCTGCCTCCTGCCTCCTGTATGCAGGTCAAAAAAGCAACAGAACCAGACATGGGACAATGGACTGGTTCCAAACTGGGAAAGAAGTCCATCAAGACTGTGTATTGCCATTCTGCTTTTATTTAACTTATATGCAGAATACATCATGTGAAATGATGGGCTGGATGAAGCACAAACTGTAATTAAGACTGCCTGGAGATAATATCAATAATCTCAGATATGCAGATGACACCACTCTCGTGGCAGAAAGCAAAGAGGAGCTAAACAGTCTCTTAATGAAGATGAGGAGAGTGAAAAAGCTGGCTTAAAACTCAATATTCAAAGGATGGCATACAGCCCCATCACTTGATGGCAAATAGAGAAATAATGGAAACAGTGACAGACTTTATTTTCTTGGGCTCCAAAATTACTGTGGATGCTAACTGCAGCCATGAAATTATAAGATTCTCCCTACTTGGAAGAAAAGCTGTGACAAACCTGTGTGTGAGCTTAGTCACTCAGTCATGTCCGACTCTTTGCAACCCCATGGACTGTAGCCCACCAGGTTCCTCTGTCCATGGGGATTCTCCAGGCAAGAGTACTGGAGTGGGGTGCCATGCCGTCCTCCAGGGGACCTTCCCAACCCAGGGACTGAACCCAGGTCTCCCTCACTGCAGGTGGATCCTTCACCAACTGGGCCACCAGGGAAGCCCTAGATAGTGTGTTAAAAAGAAGAGACACCACTTTACCTACAAAGGTCCTTCTAGGCAAAGCTATGGTTTTTCCAGCAGTCGTGTATGGATGTGAGAGTTGGAACATAAAGAAGGCTGAGTGCCAAAGAACTGATGCTTTTGAACTGTGGTGTTGGGGAAGACTCTTGAGGGTCTGTTGGACTGCAGGGGAGATCAAACCAGTTCCTTCTAAAGGAAATCAATCCTGAATATTCTTTGGAAGGACTGATGCTGAAGCTGAAGCTCTAATATTTTGGCCACCTGATGCAAAGAGCCCACTCATTAGGAAAGAGAAGGGGATGACACAGGATGAGATGGTTGGATGGCATCACCGACTCAAAGGTCATGAGTTTAAGGAAGTTCTGGGAGATAGTGTGGGAGATAGTGAAGGACAGGGAAGTCCAGTGTGCTGTGCAGTCCATGGGGTTGCAAAGAGTTGAATACAACTGAGTGACTGAACAATAGCCATGTGTAAATCAACAGATTAAATTGGATAAAATTCAACAGCCATTAAGTTTAAAAGCAATCAGAAACTTCTCGAACAATATAAACTTCTAGAACAACAATAATACAAACAGCAAGCGTAGTATTACAAGCAAAAATTTTAAATAAAATCTCATCAAAATCAAGAGAGTCCTAAATCACTATGACTTACTTATATTTGTTTTGGATAGTATGTTAAAGAAAAAAACTGGCAGCAGGAATCTTAGAAAAGAAAAACGATTATTATTTGCAGATAAAAGAGATATGTAGAATATCTAAGAGAATTCTAAAAGAATCATGATAGCAAATAAAATAAATAGATTAGAAGTTGAAAGGGAATATCCAGTTCAATACATTGACAAACACTTAAAAATAACTAGGAGTAACTGTAATGCAAGAGGTAAAACAAGACCTAAATAAATGACAAAGTATGCCACACTCTTAGACAAAGAAACTTTACTATTGTAAACCTACCGGCCTTCCTAAATCAACATATTTAATGCTTAGTGCACTCCAGGAAAGATTCTTCCTGAAGAGGTTTGCTCACCACTCTATCCACAGTCCTTAATACAACACATAAAACCAAAGAAAGTAGGAATAAAATACAAAAAGTTGTATAAAATACAACTAACTCATTGCATTCATCCCATATTAAAAATAAAGAGGTGAGGTCTAAAAGGTTAAGTGACTTCACAGAGACGCAGAGCTGCTTCTGAGTGTACTTAAAAGGAAAATGGAAGGCTTTTTATGTGGGATGTTACATTTTAAAAGTAAACTCTTCCTCTTACAGTGGAAGTGCCATCCCTCTAAGACTACAAGGCTGGAGTGATGCATTATAGCACTGGCTCAGCTGCTGCCTAGTTCTGTGACCTGGGTCAAGCCACCTCATTTCTCTGAATTCAGGTTCTCCATCAGTAGAAGGAGGGTGCTGTATCGATGGACGATATTAAGAAATTGCATCCTAATCGCTTACTGTTAAGGGAATACAGAATTGTGGTTTATAAAAGGAGCATTTATCTTTCTGAAATAATGCTAAAAGTTTATTGATAGGATGATATGACGATGAGATCTGTCTCAAAATAATTTGGGAGGGCAGAGGTGAATAGGAGTATAAATGAAATAAGACTAGCCATGGATGGACAACTGCCTAAGCATTAGTGTTCTATTTTTGTACACATTTGACATTTTCCCTAATAAAACTTTTTTGACAATAAAAGTTCTAGTCAAAAATTATCTCTAAAGCAAAGGAGTAAAGTAAAAAATAAAGCTTTCACCAACTGGCAATGCTAAATTCAGCCATTCAATAACATTTAGTCTTCAAGATTCATTAGTCTTTAGCTGCAGGGTCACACTCTCTTCAGCCCTTTGGCTTCATTCCCCGCTAAGTCATATCAGAAGCACCATTCTTTAAGAAATTACTAATAATGGGTTTCTAGGAGACCTCATCTATCATTTTTAATGTTTCCTCCCCTTCTTTGAAGTGGGCTCTCTAATGAGAGGAGGCTGCCAGTCATACTAACCATCTTTAACTAAAGGGATAATAACTGAAAATAACAAACTCACTCATTGCTTATTCTCTTTATAAAGAAGGAGAAAGGGGACAGATACTATTTTATATCTAATTTAATAAAAGGTCCAAACTCCCGTTTCATGCATAGACTTCTGCCTTCCAATACTGAGGAGGTGCAAAGTATGATCAAATTCATACAGAGCTGCTAGGAGGCCAAGTAGCATCATGGCTTGGAACCAATCAGATGTCTAGCTTACCTTTCTTTCAGTGTCTGACTTGAATATATCTGAGTTCCAGTGAATAGAGTTCTTAGAACCAAGCAGTTGTTCACAAACACATCATGTGCAATATACAAAGGAGGAAAATATTTCCTTTCCTTCAGAGCAAAAACAGACTCAGAGAGCAATCAAAAGACAAAGTCTCTTTTAAGATTATTGAAAATTGAGATATTTCAAAAAGAAAAATCTATTTCATATTCTCATGTTATTTTGCTTACTTAAAAGACTAACACTGGTGGGGACCTAGGCTGAGTGAGTTAACTTGCTAATCAATCTGCTATTGTTCCGTCCTAATCTTACGTTTAAACTTTTTTTTTAAAACCTCCATTTAGGATTCCCCTTTGCACTGATTCCCGTATTTCTATAATTATGTCTTAATGTTTTCCATTTAAGAAATATCAAAAGCTAAAATTATAAAAATCCTAGTAGAGGACAAGAACTCTTTCAAAGAATGCTTCAGTTGGTAGATTATAAAAAACAAAATGGGTAGATAATGGACAAAATACTTCATACATGAGATTGATGTTAATTACTGTGATTAGGCAGTGGAGACTTTAGAACTCAAGTGAGGCCTTAAAAGATAATATGCAGAAGAAAGAATATGCAAATAGTCAATCCAGCACCTTCCAGTGCCTGCAGCTTGAACTAGAATTACACACACAGCATGTCTCCTTCCATTGTAACAGCCTACACCCCACACCTGGGCTTCCCAGGTGGCACCAGTGGTAAGGAACTCACCTGCCAAGGCAGGAGACATAAGAGATAGAGGTATTATCCCTGGGTCAGGAAGATTTCCTGGAGAAGGGAATGGCTGCCCGTTTCAGTATTCTTGCCTGGAGAACCCCATGGACAGAGGAGCCTGCCAGGCTACAGTCCATAGGTTCACGGAGTCAGACATGACTGAAGCAACTTAGTATGCACACATGCTACCCCACACAATGAAGCAGAGATTTCTTTTCTCAAGTTTACAGATATGCTGTAAAGATATTTATTTATTTTGCAGGTAGTTTTGTCTCATCACAAAAGGCATTAGTAAAATACATCCAAAAAAGGAACAAAGAAACTTCTGGCAGAATGCAAAGTACATAAAAGCAAACAATACTGTGACTAAATCCCCACTGCATAACTTGCAACACAGGTAAACTTGAAAAGTTAACTCTCCTGGCCTGAGTCTCTTCATCTATAACAACAGGGACTATTATATTCAACTCACAGAGTTACAAGGATTAAGTGACAATAAACATACAAATAAACAGCATAGAACCTGGCCAATGGCATGAACCAAAGAGCTTCTAGTAAAAATAGATTTATACCTTAGCTCCTTTGTAGTGCAAATAGTAGATTTATAACTTAGTTGTGGCTTCCCTGGTAACTCAGGGGTAAGAGTCTACCTGCCAATGCAGGAGATATGGATTCAGTCCCTGGGTTGGGAAAATACCCTGGAGGAAGAAAATGGCAACCCACTCCAGTATTCTTATCTGGGAAACCCCATTGATAAACAAGTCTGGAGGGCTGAGCACACACACACAGCTTTTGATCATCCATAGGATCCTCCAAGAAAGAGGAATTTTCGTTATAAAATTCGTATGTCAATATGTTACTCAATAAATATTTTTAATCTGAAAAATATTGACTGTGAGTAATAAAACTAAAGACTAGTTTTCAACATAATGTTTTCCAGACAGTCATAGATTAAAGTATTTTTGGATAACCAAATATAGTTTTCAAGTGAAGAACAATAAGAAACAGCTTATGTTCCTAATTACACCCTAAATTCATAAATTTCACTAATCCTAGGTAGTCTTTTTTTTTTTTAACGTATGCTCATTTGTTAAATGCAGAACAAAAAGAAATCAGTCTTTGGTCTCAGAAGTTTTGCTGATATTAAATGTCTCTAATTGGCACAGGAAGTGAAGTTCTTTCCATGGGGTCAATGTACGTTTTATTCCCTGGTAGAATGAGAAGGGCTTGGCTAGGTTCTTCCATGGTCCTCTATTCTATCCAGGAGAGCTAGAAACAGGATAAACTGGGGGATCACCCTGGTATACAGGAACCATAGACAGAGGACACTCCCACATATATGGAGACTTAGCTGAACATGAGCTTACAAGGGAGAAATAATGACAGCAAGGAAACAGCAGGGCCACAAGCCAAAGTCGTAGAAACCAAATGGTAGAGTGGGACTTTTTTGTCTCACTGTTGACTGATGTTCATGTGACAGCTATGAGATACCAGCATGTGAGACACATGCTCAGTAACAGAATTTTCAGAGAAAATGGTCAAAACCAAGTTCTGGCAAGTTCTAGATCCACTGGCAAGATTAAGCAACAGAGTATAGGCCATAGGAGAGGATTCTCTATAAAGGGCTTGAAGAAAGGTCCACCCCAGCAACCAAAGAGGGGCAAGGGTTTGTCTACTCCCAAATCAACATCTTAAGAGCCAGGATGACAACAGGAGAGCATCACACCCTTTGGAGAAGAGCCAGGATTCAACCAGGGAATGGCATGGCTGACTCCTACCTGAGAAAGAAGAAGCTACCCTTCTGGCAAAGCAGCTACACTATTCCTGAAAGTGGACAAGAAATGTGTGGGTGCTTCCCAGATGTGGGCCATGTAAGAGAGGACCAGCATGAAGATGCTTTAATATTATCTCAACAAGATGCCATGGAAGGAAGTGAGGGTCCTATCACTGAGAGTGTATGTATGAAGTGGACAATAGGAAAACCAGGAGCTTCTGGGAAAGCACCCAGCCATCATTCATCAGGACGGACACTACAGAAGGAGCCCAGAAGGGGGTCCCCCAAACCCCAGCCCAACCACACAGAGGAAGGGATCAGCTCTAAACATCTGAAAGGACCAGAGAGCATGGAGGCAGTTCACAGCATTAGTGTCAATAGCCATATAAGAACTTTCCTGACCTTCTTCCTCACCTTCCCATTCTCCTGAATTCTGACCCTGCAGTGACAAACTGAGTTGGTGGACAAAGTGAGTGGAGAGAAAAAGCAAAAGAACAGCAAGCAACCTTCCCCAAATGCAGGCAGCCTGTTCTGCCCATAGCTGGGAAGCAGTGGTTAAAAGAGATACACTGCTTTTGAATGTATACTGAAGCAAAGTTCACTAGTTGGCACTGTGTGTGTTTACTTGCTCAGCTGTGTCTGATTCTTTGTAACGCCATGGACTATAGCTTGCCAGGCTTGTCTGTCCATGGGATTTCCCAGGCAAGAAAACTGGAGCCATTTTTTTTTTTTCCAGGGGATCTTGCTAATCCAGAGATTGAACCTGGGTCTCCTGCATAGCAGGTGGATTCTTTACCATTTGAGCCACCAGTCTGAACTGGATCCTTTCATTTTAGACTCACTACTGAGTTTTGGAATTAAAGTGGCCCACTGAAAGTTTATTATCTGAGAATGAGCTGACACAGAGGGAAAGCTTCCCAACTGAATAAAGTTAAATGCACCATAGGAGATATAAATTGCTGTGCTTTGATTTCATCCCAAGTGTAAGACTTGTTCAACATATCGGAAACAAAACACAAACACACACGTTCACACATGCTTACTTGTTACAGCTGGTCTCTTAAGACACATTCACAACAGAGAATAGTCACCATCAATACTGCTTTTTAAAATGATCACATATATATGGAGTTTAGAAAGATGGTAATGATGACCCTGTATGAAAGACAGCAAAAGAGACACAGATGTGTAGAGCAGACTTTTGGACTCTGAGGAAGAGAGAGAGGGTGGGATGACTTGGGAGAATGGCATTGAAACATGCATACTATCATGTAAGAAATGAATCACCAGTCTATGTTGGATGCAAGATGCAGGATGCTTGGGGCTGGTGCCCGAGGATGATCCGGAGGGATGATGTGGGGTGGGAGTGGGGAGGAGGGTTCATGTTTGGGAGCTCATGTACACCCGTGGCGGATTCATGTCAATGTATGCCAAAACCAATACTGTACTGTAAAGTAAAATAAAGTAAAAAAAAAAAAAAAAGACAATAAATAAATAAATAAAATGATCAAAGACAGCAGTACTGGAAACAATATTTGATAAGATATAATAAACACTAAAAGCCAAAAGGAAGGCCCAGAACAACAACAACAACAAAAAGGATTAAGTGCCCCTCCAGAAAAATAAGACATTGCCTGCTCTTTAAATAGTCAAGGATGCAGTTTTTAAAGAAATGCAAAATAACAGATTAGAATAACAGAAAAAGCAAACAAACAAAAACTGATACCAGTGTTGGTGATAGAGTGAAAACAGTATGAGTGTAAATTGAGATAATTTTTGATAATTCAGTAAGTTTCAAAAACCCTAAAAATTGACCAAGATGTTCTATTACTAGGGATTCACACTAGGAAAATCATCTAAGAACTATATAAAGACCAAAGTTCAAAAATATTATTAATGGTTTTAAACAATTAGAAAATCAGACAGGGACTTCCCTGGTGGTCCAGTGTTTTAGAACCCACCTTGCTAGGAGAAAATAATAGCAAGTGAAACACCTGACAAAAAATTAATCTCCAAAATATACAAAGCAGCACATGCAGCTCAACACCAGAAAAACAAACAACCTAATCAAAAAGTGGGCCAAAGACCTAAACACACATTTCTCCAAAGAATATATACATATGGTAATAAATACAAGAAAAGATGCTCAACATCACTCACTATTAGAGAAATGTAAATCAAAACCACAGTGAGGTATCATTTCATGCTGGTCAGAAGGGCCATCATCTACAAAAAAAAAAAAAAGTCTACAAAGAATAAATGCTGGAGAGGGTGTGGAGAAAGGGAACCCTCTTACACTGTTGCTGCTGCTAAGTTACGTCAGTTGTGTCCGACTCTGTGTGACCCCATAGATGGCAGCCCACCAGGCTCCTCATTCCATGGGATTTTCCAGGCAAGAGTACTGGAGTGGGTCACCAGTGCCTTCTCCGCTTACACTGTTGGTGGGAATGCAAACTGGTACAGCCACTACGGAGAACAGTGTGAAGATTTCTTAAAAACTAGGAACAGAACTTCTATATGACCCAGCAATCCCACTGCTGGGCATACACTCCAAGGAAACCAGAATCAAAAGAGATACATGTACCCCAATGTTCATTGCAGGAGAATTTACAATAGCTAGGACGTGGAAGCGACCTAGATGTCCATCAGCAGATGAGTGGATAAGGAAGTTGTGATACATATACACAATGGAATATTACTCAGCTATAAAAAGGAATGCATTCGAATCAGTTCTAATCAGGTGGATGAAACTGGAGCCTGTTATACAGAGAGAAGTCAGAAAGAGAAAGACAAATACTATATATAAATGCATACATATGGAACTTAGGAAGAGGGTGACAACAATCTACATGCTGGGCAGCAAAAGACACACAGATGTTAGGAGCAGACTTTTGGACTCAGTGGGAGAAGGCAAGGGTGGGATGACTTGACAGAACAGCACTGAAACATGTACATTATCATATGTACAACAGATGACCCATGCAAGTTCAATGCATAAAGCAGGGCATTCAAAGTCAGTGCTCTGGGACAATCCAGAGGGATAGGGTGGGGAGGGAGGTGTAGGGGGTTCAGGATGGGGTGGACACATGTATACCCATAGCTGATTCATGCTGATGTATGGCAAAACCATCACAATATTGTAATTATCCTCCAATTAAAAGAAATTAATTAAAAAGAAAATAGAATCTACCTTGCAGTGCACGGGACACAGGTTCAATTCTTGGTCAGGGAACTAAGATCCTACATGGCATGGAGTAACTAAGCCCACATACCACAACTAAAGATACCACGTTTTGCAACTAAGACCCCAAACAGCCAAATAAATACAAATAAATTAATTAATTTAAAAAAAAAAAGAAATACAGACAAAAAATAGAAAAAGCATCTTTCAGACATCAGAGAGCAGGCAGTACAGGACTGTGATCTCTGAGAAAAGGAAAGCCAATGAGATGGGCCCACAACTGCCCCAGGCTACTGTCTAGAGAGTTTCCAGCCTGCAGTGCAAGGAGGGGAAATCAGAAGTCCAGCTGCCTCATTTGGGTTGAGATCTCTGATCAACTAGAATTTGACTTGAGATCTCAAAATATCAGAGGGGAGCTTGCTATACAGAGAGAGAGCTCAGAAGATTTGCAAAAGGTGAACTCAAGTTGTTTACCAGAGTAGTAATGTGCATATATTACAAGAAAAAAATTATCCAAGGCCTGGTGAAGAATCACTAGAAGTATTAGGTGAAAAATGTCCAGAAGTCACACAGGTCTGAGAGTAATTTACATTCCCACTAGCCAGAGGGGAAATGCCATGGACATCAGGTAGTGTCCTCAGAAAGAAACAGTATGAGTAGTGGGGCTAATTAGACTGAAACTAAAGGCTGCTGTCAACTAATCTCAAAGAGCTTAAGAGCAAATTTTCCATAAATTAAAAAAAAATAAAAAATTAAAAAAATTTTTTAAAGCAAATACTGAAAGAATCAACCTGAGTAACATCTGTAAGACTTGCATTAAAAAAAAAAAAAATCAAAGGATGTCCTTCCAGCAGACAGACAGTAAGATCAGATGGCATTCTGAACTGATGTAAAGGAAAACTGAAGGAAAGAGCAAATATACAGGGAAAATAGATAAAACATACAACTTATATACATAAAATATAAACAATATTTTTCTCATTTTCAATCTCTTTAAAAGAGACTTGACTGTTTAGAGCAAAATAATAACAAAGTACCATGGATTTATGAGGCTTTCCTGGTGGCACTAGTGATAAAGAATCTGCCTGTCAATACAGGGAACATAAGAGACACAGGTTCGATCCCTGGGTTGGGAAGTTCTCCTGGAGGAGGGCATGGCAACCCACTCCAGTATTCTTGCCTTGAAGAATCCCCATGGACAGAGGAGCCTGGCAGGCTACAGTCTACAGAATTGCAAAAAGCTGTACAAAACTGAAGTGACTTAGCACACATGCATGCACCATGGACTTATAACACATGCCGAATAAAACATATGACTAAATAGCAAATAAGATAACATAGAATATAAGTTTATAGCTGTATGGTTCTTTCATTATATATAAAGTGATATAACTTGAAATAGACTGTGATAAATAAAAGATGGCCTTTAATGCAAACCTTGAGAGAACCACGAAATATATATAAGAAAATAAGTCAAGACTGGATAAAAAACAAAATCTAACTACATATGTTAACTGCAAAAACTCACTTAAATGTAAAGACAGGTTATAGGTAGAAGAATGGGAAAAGATATACCACGCAGCGTGATATTAACACAGTCAGCTTCAGAATAAGAAATATTATCAGAGATAAAGAAAAATATAATTTTAAAAAGGTCAATTTGTTAAAAGAATATAACAATCTTAAGTACTACTGCAATGGAGCTCTAAAATATGTGAAGTAAAAAGTGATATAACTGAAAGGAGAAATATACAACTGTACAATTATAACTCAAGATTTCAATGCTCTTCTCTCAGTAACTGATAGAAAGGCACAGTAGGCATGAACCACACCATCAGCCTACTTGACCTAATTGACAGTTATAGAACGCTCTAGCCAACAAGAGCAGAATACACATTCTTTTCAAGAATGGAAACAGATGGAACAGCCAGAAAGATAAACTGTATTCTAGGCTGCAAATACATTTCAAACTTAGAGTATGCACTCTGACTTCAAGAGAATTAAACTAGAAACTAGCACAAAGTTTTGTGGAAAATCACCAAATATTTTGAAAATTAAATGACATACTTTTACATAACCAATAGGTCATGGGAAAAAACCACAAAAGAGATTTAAAAGATCCTCAAGAGAATCATAATAAAACAAATAGACAAAAATTTGTGGGATGTTACTGATACAGTGCTTACAGAGAAATTTAGAGCATGGCCCTTAATACACATCTAATAAATATTTGTTGAATGAATGAGCTAACTTAATCCCCAAAGCAAGCACATGAGTTAAATGTTATTATTTTACAAATGAATATATCAAGGTTTACCTAATTTGTTCAGTTCTGTTCAGTTTAGTCACTCAGTTGTGTCCGACTCTTTGCGACTCCATGAATCACAGCACGCCAGGCCTCTCTGTCCATCACCAACTCCCAGAGTTCACTCAGACTCACGTTCATTGAGTCCGTGATGCCATCCAGCCATCTCATCCTCTGTCGTCCCCTTCTCCTCCTGCCCCAATCCCTCCCAGCATCAGAGTCTTTTCCAGTGAGTCAACTCTCTGCATGAGGTGGCCAAAGTACTGGAGTTTCAGCTTTAGCATCATTCCTCTCCCAGGGTTGATCTCCTTCAGAATGGACTGGTTGGATCTCCTTGCAGTCCAAGGGACTCTCAAGAGTCTTCTCCAACACCACAGTACAAAAGCATCAATTCTTTGGCACTCAGCCTTCTTCACAGTCCATACATGACCACTCACTCACATCCATACATGACCACAGGAAAAACCATAGCCTTGACTAGATGGACCTTGCTGGCAAAGTAATGTCTCTGCTTTTCAATATGCTATCTAGTTTGGTCATAACTTTTCTTCCAAGGAGTAAGCTTCTTTTAATTTCATGCTGCAGTCACCATCTGCAGTGATTTTGGAGCTCCCAAAAATAAAGTCTGACACTGTTTCCCTATCTATTTCCCATGAAGTGATGGGACTGGATGCCATGATCTTTGTTTTCTGAATGTTGAACTTTAAGCCAACTTTTTACTCTTCACTTCCACTTTCATCAAGAAAGAGGTATTTTAGCTCCTCTTCACTTTCTGCCATAAGAGTGGTGTCATCTACATATCTGAGGTTATTGATATTTCTCCCGGCAATCTTGATTCTAGCTTGTGCCTCTTCCAGCCCAGCGTTTCTCATGACGTACTCTGCTTAGAAGTTAAATAAGCAGGGTGACAATATACAGCCTTGGCATTCTCCTTTTCCTATTTGGAACCAGTCTGTTGTTCCATGTCCAGTTCTAACTGTTGCTTCCTGACCTGCATATAGGTTTCTCAAGAGGCGAGTCAGGTGGTCTGGTATTCCCATCTCTCTCAGAATTTTCCACAGTTTATTGTGGTCCACACAGTCAAAGGCTTTGGCATAGTCAATAAAACAGAAATAGATGTTTTTCTGGAACTCTCTTGCTTTTTCCATGATCCAGCGGATGTTGGCAATTTGATGTCCGGTTCCTCTGCCTTTCCTAAAACCAGCTTGAACATCTGGAAGTTCACGGTTCAGGTATTGCTGAAGCCTGGCTTGGAGAATTTTGAGCATTACTCTATTAGCGTGTGAGATAAGTGCAATTGTGCGGTAGTTTGAGCATTCTTTGGCATTGCTTTTCTTTGGGATTGGAATGAAAACTGACCTTTTCCAGTCCTGTGGCCACTGCTGAGTTTTCCAAATTTGCTGGCATATTGAGTCCAGCACTTTCACAGCATCATCTGTGATGACAGAACCAGTTCTTAAGCAAGACTTCCCTGGTGGCTCAGATGGTAAAGAATCTGCCTGCAATAAGGGAGATCTAGGTTCACTCCCTGGGTCAGAAAGAACCCCTGGAGAAGGGAATGGAAACTCACTTCAGTACTCTTGCTTAGACAATTCCATAGACAGAGGAGCCGGATGGGCTGCAGTCTCTGTGTGCATCCTAAGTCACTTCAGTCGTGTCCGATTCTCTTTGACCCTATGGACTGTAGCCTGCCAGGCTCTTCTGTCCATGGAATTCTCTAGGAAAATACTGGAGTGAGTTGCCATGCCTTCCTCCCAGGGTATCTTCCCGACCCAGGGATCAAACCTACATGAGATGCAGGTTTTGCACTGGCAGGAGAGTTCTTTACCACTAGTGGCCTCTGGGAAGCTCAGTTTACAGTCCATGGGTTCACAAAGAATTGGACATGACTGAGCAACTGACATGACTGAGCGATTAACACTTTCACTTCAGTACTTAAGAACAGGTATATCTAACCCCAAAATTCTGTAGTTTCTATTACATTACACTGATGGAGCAAAAGCACTACTGAATAATTGTTAAAGTACACATATTTCCCACCTGTCCTTTTTCCTTGCCCATGGTTTGCAGCTGACAAATGGACAAGACACCAATATCTTAAAACAACTATCTAGATCTGTATGTTTGTATCTATCCAAACAGTAATCTTCATATTTCTGTATCTGCACCTACAGTTTAATATATAGGCTACACTTCATGCATCTAAACCATGAGATTAAATGTTGAGCACAAGCCCTTCCCCTCAGCTGTACAAGTAGGAAGACTAGAGAACTAGCTTATTTAAAACAGGCATCATATCTAAGAGACCAAATCAATGTTATGCACTCATAGCACACGTGAATATGACGTTGATTTGTGCTTAATCTTCTAAAATGCACAAAGAAATGAAATATATAAGGGAAAAACAAACACCTAAACATCCTATTCGTGTTTGTCCCAAGAATCCCTCATTTCTGTTCTCCCCGTGTAAAAGGAGCAGGCCCTCGGCTGTTACGTTCAGCTCAGATACAGCAACTTGTCCAGAGGGCAGCTATTGCATGCCTTTAATAACCTGCTCCCATAGTAGGTCATACACATCTACCTCCCCTCACAAGCCTACCACCTATAGCAGCTGTTTCCCAGAAATAAGCATTAGAAAAGCCAGACCAGCTCTGGATGGAGAGTCAACAGACTACACATCTTTTCATATTTCTCAGCTTGCCTAGGGTTACCATCATCAAGGAACTAGAAAGAGCCCATCACTGTTCCGTCACATTTTCTTTCTTTGTATGCTCAGGGCAGAATTTTCAAAAATCTGTGAAAACAGGACCCACGCTGCATACAAAGAAGCTATTAGAGGATAAGACAAATAGCATCCACACCATTTGCTTGCCTTAAAAGCTTAAAGTTTATTACAAACTGACATTGTAATGATTGATGCAGATGCTACGGTGCAGAGAAACTCAAGACTTTACAACCATTGAAAGATTATTAAAAACTCAGTAAAAAGATAAAAGTAAATGAAAAATGATATAATAAAGCTGAACCCTTCAGCGCCTTGACTGCCAGGTCTTGCAATAAAAATATATCTAAATTTTATAAATCAACACAAATATTTAGGGCAAACAGAAATAGATGGCTCGCTGAAACTACATAAGGAGGCTAGGCTGTTATCCATAACCAATAAAAACAAGAAATGTGTCCTCAGATCTGGTACTTGAGTATGAATTTGGATACAAAGGTTTTACAGTTACTGTAAAACAGTCTTGCTTACATCAGCGTTTTTTGAGGCAAATATTCCCTCTCAATGTTAAGCAACAGTACAACGAAGAAGTTAAAAATAATAGCCACTATTTATGGAGTGTTTTGAGTGTTCACTTTTCATTTTTTTCATTTAATCCTAACAAAAACATGTACTCCAGATTGTGTAATTTTTAAGGGGTAGAACTGAAATTCAAATCAGATCTCTTCCAAATTAAAGCTCATGGTCTTGACTCTTAAGCTATCTTGAATCCAACGGAAGCAAAATATAAACCATGTATCACATACAAAGAGTCCCAGAAGTGATTATCAATTACTAACAGAACAAAAGAGGGCTTCCTTGGTGACTCAGGTGTAAAGAATCTGCCTGCCAATGCAGGAGACAGGGATTCAATCCCTTATCTGGGAAGACCTCATCTGCTGTGGAGTAACTGAGCCCATATACCACAACTATTGGGCAAGCACTCTAGAGGCTGAGAGCTGCAGCCACTGAAGCCTGTGAGCCTAGAGACCGTTCTCTCTAATAAGAAAAGTCACTTCAATGAAAAACCCATCCACTGCAACTAGAGAGTAGTGCTCACCACAACTAGAGAAAAGCCTGTAAAGCAAATCAAGACCCAGCACAGCCATAAGTAAAATTCTAAAAGAACAAAAGAAATGCTCATTCAGAAAAGACACTATTAACTTCCATGACCAAAAGAGTGGAACCGGACACAAGAACACTTTTTAAGCTTAATTTTTCTCCACACCCCTTCAGAACTCCAGAGTTCTCTATTGTTGCTCCACTAGATCCAGTCCTTTGCAAATGCATGATCTCCAAACTATATTAGGAAAATTACAAAGTAATAAACACTGATGTTTTAATCATTCACAGCAATCTTCATAGGATATGTAAAACCATGATACATGTTGGAAAATCTTTCCTATAAATGACAACTACATAATGCATACTCTCACCATGAAAGCTTCCAGTCTCACTGTGTGCTGCTGCTGCTGCTGCTGCTGCTAAGTCGCTTCAGTCGTGTCCGACTCTGTGCCACCCCATAGATGGTAGCCCACCAGGCTCCCCCGTCCCTGGGATTCTCCAGGCAAGAACACTGGAGTGGGTTGCCATTTCCTTCTCCAATGTTAAATCATAATAAAAACAAATGGTATAGTAGCTTGTTAAAGATGCCCAAGTTCCCTGAAAGCAAAAGTATGTTGGACTTGTATTGTGATTTTAAAACTCACTAGTAGTCCAGAGAAATAGATTCTACTTTGAACTCTCTTGCTTCTGTTCATAGTAACCAATCCTCTTCCGTCCTCTGCCAGGCATCTCCAACTCTTCCTTCTTAACTTATCAAATAATAACAACCCATTTATCTAGCATATACTGTGTCAAGCTCTATGATATGTATTATAACCTAGAGTCAGGGCTAAAACTCAGGGCTTGCTATTTTATGCTCCTTCTACTACCTTCTATTAGCATTTTTCTA
This sequence comes from Nanger dama, assembly GCA_917880005.1. Lineage (NCBI taxonomy): Eukaryota > Metazoa > Chordata > Mammalia > Artiodactyla > Bovidae > Nanger > Nanger dama. The sequence continues at coordinate 6,740,713 of CAKJTW010000040.1, forward strand.
AAATTTGAAAAGAGATATACACTCTTTCTACACAAACATTCGTATAAAGTATCAATCTGACTTACTGTATAACGCTCAGGAGACCCCCTGATTTCTTCGAAGCCTCCAAAAGTTGCCAACTCTTATAACTATGGCTAATTTAGAATAACAATATAATCCATAATTTGCTAAGTGTTCTTACTATTAATGAGTCAATGATATTTTCCCTTTATATTTTAAATATGATTGATGATCATTCTTTAATACACTCAAACTTGGTTTTCAAATGTGGTTACGTATCATTACCATATAGGACTGCTTTTAAAATGACCAGTTCCCAGGTTATATTCCAGATTAAACTGGAAATTAATGATGGGCCAGAGGCATCACCATTTTTAAAAATTCCCAGGTGCTTCCAATATGCAACCAAGTTTGAGAACCAAAGCTGTAATAATAACTGAAATTTTAAAATAATGTTTCAAGAGATCATAGTTCAAAAAAGCTAAACTAATACAATCTCTACCATTGTTATCAACTACATTAATTCACCCTCCTCAAAAAAATGAGCAGGAAAAACTATTAAAAAAAAACACACACACACCTTTCATTATAGAATACCAACTTCAGTTAAACAAAATATTTTTAGCTCAAGCTTCAGAGAAACACACAGAAACCTTTAAAGATACACATTAAAAGAGTAACCTGAAAAAAATGAGCTCATAATCATGGGCACGCATTGTTGTTGGCCTACACATATAAAGAACCACACTCTGGAATGTAAAAACTACACTCATAAATCAACTGCTTATAGTCTTTTCTCCAAAGCTAATTTCAAGAGGTTTCTTCCTTGATTTAGATCGTTAGTAAATGAAAACTGTTTGCATTTCACAGACATGTTTAAATATCACAGGTTTTGTATTTGGTAATAGAAGACAATGTGATTGATTACTCTAGGGTCACATGACTAATCAAGAGAGGATTTTACCCACTGTGAGTAATAAAGAATACAATTAACATAAAATTAATGAACATATTAATTACTCTTTCTAGTTATAAAGCTTAGTTATAATAAATATCTGTATTTCTTACTTTTATCAGAGTATAATTAACCCATATTTTTTACCTTCTGAGGAAGTTCTCTGTTTTTCTAGGGAAAACTATGCTTTGACTCTGATCTTATCTATTTTTAGTTCCAATTACATAGTAAACTGGCAAAGTTAAATATTTTTCAGGAGAATTAGAAATTTGATTTTTATTAAAATTTGAAATAAGAAATACATATTATAATATCTATGTTTGTAACAATTATATTTGTACTCATAGCAATCTGACAAGATTTTTCTTAATATTAATACTTCAAAAACAATTATTCTAACTCAGGCATAATTCAGAAGAAAACATGCCTACTTACAGGTATCATCCAGTTAGCCAGGTCACCATATTTGGAAACCTGCATGGCTCCTAGCATTGTTAGATTGACATGTCCCCTGAGAAAGACAGAGAAGAAATATAAAACAAACTTCCATGTTTTATGTCCCTTTGCTTGAAATTGCCAGCAATTAAATAATCCTACTCCCTCTGCCCCAAAATATATTTGCTTTCCTACACCCAACACTTGATTTCCAAATAGACTGGCTTCAAGCTAATGTAGAAAAATAACTATTAAGAGTTCTTTTAAAAATTATAGTCTATATTGTCTCCAAAAACAAATTAAAAACAGGTGTACACAGTGAGTTTGTTTCCTCTGGTAAGGGAAAATGTCGCTCGATTTGAAGGCAAACACTAGCTAGAAAATGAAAACACGGTTTGTAGAAAATGTTAGGATCCTCAGAAAGAGCCTCCAAAAACGTTTACTTCAGTTTAGTTGGCACACAGACACATATTCCACTTTGAAGGTTCTTTTAATAATCGCAGGCTGCATGTTCCAATTGCCAACATTCAATGTGAATAATTTCACATCCTGGTGCAGCCAAGCAAGTCCATGATCATTTTCTGGCTGGGAGAGGTGGTTATGTTTCGGAGTCTTGTTAACAGACTCAGGGATGACTCAGCTCATTCCACACCGTGGGGAAACATGAGGAGCTCCATTATTACATACCCTCTAATCATCGCAAATGATTCATCGCTGGAGAAATAAGAGGCTCCTGGAAGAACAGTAACTGTTTCCTTGCCTACACACACAGAGACACAGGGAAAACAAAAGAAAGAAAAGGCTATTAGATTTCTAAGAGCGGAAATCATGGTGGAGTCAGAGGTCTATACCTTCTCTATTTCATACAGAACTAAGTGTCCCTTAACCAAAACACAGCAACAACAGGGGTATGGAAGGACACAATGGGAACTGTCAACCTACAAAGACAAGTGTTTTGTCACTAACATTGTTCAGATTTGCCCTTGCGTGGGGATAATAAAAAGCAGACCAACTTTTCATTTTATTATTGTTTTGAAATTGTCTACAGACAATGCACTTCTCTATTGCCTATTATTACATAACTATCCCTGTCTCCCACCAAACACATTCCCTTCACAAGCCCCTATTAAATGCTAATAGGAGTAAAGGAGAAAGAGGTTCCTGGGATGCACCTGGGATGTCAGAACCCAATGCTACTGTAAGTCACTGGAACGAAACACTGTAGAATAAATATGAAGAAATACTGCTTGAAGGGAATGAAGCAGGAGATGCTTCTCAAATATTTCTTAAAAATCAATGAATAATCTAGAAAAAGAGGTTCCACCTAATTCCTTAACGTCACTGGGCCTGAATCTCTTCTTTCAACCTTTCTCTCTTTCTCTCTGCTTCATCTTTCTGCCCTTGCTTCAGTAAATTTCTATTAATAACCAGAAAAGGTCCTCTTAGAAGGACCTCTCCCAACACTTACATCCCATAATAAAAACTCAGAACCAGAAAAGTTCTTCAAGGTCATCCAGTCCCTACACAAGCAATAATATAACCTAATTCAAACCTGAGCTGCTTAGCTCTTGTGACCTGTCTATTCAGGAGCCTGAGGTACCTAGGAGATGCTTCTGGTCTCAACAGAAAAGTGTTCACGTGCCACTCTGCCAAAGGTTCAGTCAACTGTCTGAGAACACTGCCTGCCACTGCCCCGGTGTAACAGGGCAGACAAGAAGAAAGGGAAGAAAAGTGATTCCAAGACTGGAATAGAGCAAAGCTCTTGGACACAACAGGATCAGAGTGATCTGACTGTGCCCAGATGTGCAACTTCTCAAGTCATGTCCAAGAGCTAACTTCACCAATATCCCCTCCATCTGAGCTCAAATATGGAGCATGACTATCTGTATCATGCTGAATTATTTACTGACCCCTAAAAGTCTGATTCTAATCAAAGGAAACATTCTCACCTCTTTTAAAGGAATATAAAGCTGAAAAGCTTTGGAAAATACTTTCTGGTATGGTTAATAAGGGCTGGCTTGTAAACAGTATGTAAGATTTGGAGGATTAAATGAAATCATGCATGTAAAGCCCTTACTCTAGGATCTGGCACAGAGAAAGCACTCTGTGAAGATTAATCTTTAATATTATTTTCATTGTTACTCCTCACTCCAAACCTACTTGTGAAAAAAGACAATGCCATCAACCCTCTAGGGATAAATGCTTCCGGGGCAAGCAATCAGCTTTTATGATATGGTTATATATCAGCATGTTAACTCCAGGTTTCAGGACAAGCAGAATACAATTAAACCTTATCCTAACACCACTTTCATGCCCAGAAAATACAGTTCCTCTCCAGTCCTATGAGATGGAGAGGCAAAGAAGAACTTGTAGGCTGAAAATGCAAAACAAACAAACAAAAATTTCAATTCTTTGTTCTCTATGTGATAAATCAAAATGACTTCCAAAGGGCTATCTCTACCAGCTGGCAGTACAAAGAAGACATTATTTACCACTTACTGCAAAGGAAACTCTGAGATCAATGCACACAGAGCTTCCGATCTCCCCATGTGATTTATCAAGGATAGTATTTTTAAACAGCCCAGAAAATAATTCTTATGAAAGTTATTATCAGGCCCCCTGTTATATATTCTGGCATCTTATAAATATATTCTTTGAAAAAAGTTAATTTTCATTTTTAACATCCCAAAATCTAAATAAAAATAGGATGTCCTAAAGTTGATATCAATGCTTTTCAAATACAGTGTCCTAATTTGGTTAAATAATACAATAATACAATCAATAATACAAATCAATATGTTAAATACAATACAAATAATCAATAATACAATCAATATGTTAAAGAAAAAGGCTTTCTTATTCAGCTTTTCCTAATTATCTGTCTCCTTCAACTTTCCCCTGTATATGTCTATATCCTCTCATGATATTTAGGCAATAGAATTATCCAATTTCATGGTTATTGAGTCATTTGGCTCATGACATAACATGCCATTCACTCAATATCAAGTAAATGTTCACTCTGTGCCTTAAACAAAATGCAGGTGCCCTAAACAAATGGTTCTCAAACACTTATCAGAATCACATGGAGGGTTTATAAAAACACAGACTGTTGAGCACAACTCCCAGAGTTTGCGAATTTTCATCTCCAAGAAATCCCTGATGATGGGGATGCCAATGCTGTGGCTCTGAAAACCACACTTTGAGAACCACTGCCCTAAGCAAGGGCTTCCCAGGTGGGTAAAGAATCTGCTTGCAATGCAGGAGATACAGATTCAATCCTGGATAGGGACGATCCCCTGGAGAAAGGCACAGCAACCCACATCAGTATGCTTGCCTGGAGAATCCCATGGACAGAGGAGCCTTGAGGGCTACAGTCCATGGGGTCACAAAGAGTCGGACATGACTGTAGCAACCAAGCAAGCATGCACGCCCTAAACAAAAGGAACACAATACCCAGCAAGAGAGATGAATATACACAAACAATAACAAGGCTAAATGTGGTATGCTTATGAGATGCTAAATGTGTTGTGGGTTCGAAGAAGAAGCACTTCTGAGCCAGAAGAGGATTTGGAGAGGACAAATGAACTTGAAGGATAGGCATTACTGGTAAAGAGACGGGAATGAACAAGGAAGGGATAGAACCAAACAAAAAGAAAGGGCACTGAAAGAGCTAAGACATGGAGGAAGGAAACAGAACGGATTGAGTAGTTCAGTATGGGTGGACTCAGTTATAGTGAAAGATAAATCTAGAAAGGTCAGTCATAACCATTAGAGAGATCCCGAATGCGGTACTATTTGTACTTTAGACTACAGGCCTGTAATTCTTCAGATGTGGCACACAGACCTCTAGAGCAGATACTACTGATGCTGGGGGCTGGAAACTGCTCTGATTATTGCAGGATACTTAACAGCATCCCTGACCTCTGTATACTAAATGCCAGTAACACTGGCACTCCAGACATTATCAAATGTCCCCAGAAAGGTGAAATCACCCCTCTTTCCCACTGAAAGCCACTGCTCTAGAGGCACATGGCAGGAAACAAGGATATTCAAAAGCCATGAGATTAACATGGTTCTTTCTTATTCGTTGTTGTTTAGTTGCTAAGTCTTTCTAAGTAGTTTTTAAATCAAAAGGTAGGGAAGCCTGGCATGCTGCAGTCCATGGGTTCACACAGTCAGACACGGCTTAGCGACTTAACAATGACCAAGAAGAAGTCATTAAAAACATTTTTATATTAAACTAAGAAAAATATTAAGAAATAAGAAAGAATGCAAAATGCACATTACTATGAAAGCTAACATGAGATTTATTAGAAATTTCACAATTGCACTAGGATGCTGCAAATCTTCCTGAGACCTCGGAAATGTTCTAAACGCTGCCTTCTGCACCCTTCTAAATTCTCAAGTTATCAGTGGATGTAGCTCAGTGTGCAGAGAAAAGGCCTGGGGCCAAGAGCAGGAGACTACATGTGAATCTGTCCCTAGCAACCTGATCTTGAGCATATCACTTCACTTTTCTGGGCTTCAGTTTCCCAACGTGTATAAAAATTTTTCACTTGAGGCTCAACTTTCACTTGATATATTGATCATATATGTGAAAAAATATGCTGTAAATTATGTGGTTCTATACAAATGGTCATTCACTGCTACATAATCACATAAAATTATTTAGAAAAAAGGATCCTTAGAAATAGTTCTAATTATTATCCTAATACACTTTTTATGCCCAGAAACATAACTCTCTGTCTTTGTTCTAACAGATTTCTACGAAAATCCTTTCAAATGAACACAAACAATGGGTTCTGGAGTTCAAAGTATTTCCCCTCTAACTTAGCTCCAAAGTCAAAAGCATCATAAATCCCAAAAGGACTCTGATGAAAGAGATAGAATACTATTAAACTGATTTGCAGCCTGGCTTCCCAAAAGCAATGAATTCTGGTTTTACAAAGTACTTTAAGATTATATATGATATTTCAGAAATTGAAATCTAAAACTGGTGGCTTCATTAGGATTGAGCTACTTTTAAGCTCAATGGAATCAGAAATGTCTACTATCCAATGATGTCACTGAAAAGATTAACTATTTTCCAAAGAAAGTGGGTTTTATGAGCTCAAGCCTGAAATTTGGAAAATGGAGTTATTCATTTTGCAAATAACTCACTAACATCATAAATTAATTAAACCAAGCAGCAAATATTTTCACAGATCAATGAGCTATTGCTAAAGGGTACAGTACAATTAAATCACAACCTTGGTTAAATGTCATTGCTTTATCACAATGCGCCTTTCAGAGTTAAGTCGTGTTAACTAATTCAACTATTCAACCAGAAGCTGTTTTACTTCCAAAACTCCTAAGTATTAAACATCAATTTTACTTGGCAGCTGGCCTTTATATTTGGTTCCTGTTGCTTCTCTTCAGAAATTTACGCATACTATTTTTGAATGCAAAGTAAGAATTATACTTTTGTGGGGGCAGAGTGAATAGAAGTAAAAGAAGGATAAAGAAAATCATGCTAGAATATAAAAATTAGCTTCTTATGGGAAACTCTATTCTAAGGAAAATCAAAATCTTTTGCTCCAACACGGTGGCAGTACTGCCTCATATATGGGCAATGATGGAGACCAAAAGGTCTGACCTGTTTTTCCTCCTCCTCCAGGCTGCTGCAATGTGTGACTCTCTGTCCCAGTCAAATAAAAGGCTAATAATAAAAGGCAAAGCATATGAATACCAGAGTACAGGAGAAGACAGGCTAGAGTTCCCAATTCAAAGAAACTCTGTATTTATCACCTATATCATTAGGTTGCAATGAGTAGCAGAGTACATCCTTAAGTACCCTTGAAGTTTTGAAGGATGCTCTACTAACCAGCACTCCTGCCTGGGAACTCCTACAGACAGAGGAGCCTGGCCAGCTACAGTCCGTGGGGTCACAAAAGAGTTGGACACAACTTAGCAACTAATCAACAAACAACTTCTAACTCTGGTATCAATTAGAGCAGCAATCCCCAATCTTTTGAGCACTAGCGACTAGTTTCATGGAAGACAATTTTTCCATGGACCAGAGGGTGAAGGGAAGATTTCAGGATTATTCAAGCATATTACATTTATTGTGCATTTTATTCCTATTATTATTACATAGGTTCCACCTCAGATCATCAGACATTAGATTCTAGTGGTTAGGGACTCCTGGATTAAAGGACAGAACATATCACCCACGAGCCAGAGCCCCAGATCTTGGTTTTGGCTGCTACTATGGATCCACTTCCCACTTTCTCATCATGATAAGACAGATCTATTTCAGCCTGGAGTCTGCCAATTGGAGGCACAAGCAGGAGATACAGCAGAGGAGACTCCCATTCTCACCTCACCCAGGTTTCTGCAAGATGTTTGTGTTCCTCCACAAAGACCCTGGTTCCTGTCTGGTGACCCTCTCCCACAGTCGCCCCTTAAGGCCCAAGGGTGATGAAAACTCCCTGTGGCACTTCAACATCCTTTCTGGTTTGCCTTAACCCTGTTTACACCCCTGTAAACTATCTCTTCCTTTAATTCTCGTTACCCCACCTGAGAGCATTCTCTGTGCACAGTCCGCATGGCGCCTGATTGACCCACCAAAGCTCCTGCCATTTCATGTAGCCCCTCCTACAATTTCTCCTATATCTTATTCTGCCCTAAATAGGGGAGACCTCTGATGGGCAAGCAGACCAAGATGGCACTGGGAAGGCTTCTCTCGCCTCCTCATTGTAAAGTACAGTGCATATTCTCCAGGAAACATTAAAGAATCAAGCCCAACTCCTTACTCTAACATCATTTGGCAGAGAATGAAACTAATAGCAAAGGAAAATGCTGGAAGAACATGTAATGAGTTATTTTACCTGCATTGATTAGATCTGCATCAACTTCATTTTTTAATGGGTATGGACCCTGTCAAATAAAGCACATGTCCAGTTAGGAAAAGAAGTTTCTCACTGAATCACACACTAAAACTTTAATGCAAACAACTTCGTTTAAAACCTTAGGAAATGATTATCAGAAGACTTGAGATGAACCTTTTCAAAGTAATCTTGAGGTTTTCATGGCTCTGTTTCTCACATTGATTAGTCTTTTCTATGCTAATAAGTGTGATAGGGTAGCGAAAAACAGTTTATTCAAACTACCAAAGTCTGACAGAAATGTTAAGCTATTGGAAATACAGGTCAATAAAAAAGTAATTATTTAGTATCTATTATGCAGTCTATGCTATAATATATCAATGCTGCTGCTAAGTAGCTTCAGTCGTGTCCAACTCAATGAATACAAACTAAATGGCTACTTTACTGAAGAAGCAAGTCTCATCTTTTGACACCCTTCTTGTCCCTTTGACTGGTAATCCTAAGCTTTTATTTTTATGTTTTTTTATAAATCATCTCTAATAATTTGAATAGGATGAGCAGTTTCATAACATAACATATATTAAACTAAAAGAGAGGAAATAAAAAAGAGAAAAGTTCTAAGAGCCAAGAAAGAGGAAATAGTGGCTATGAAACTTTAACAAACTTTCAAAAAATGGGATCAAAAATGTGTTCTTTAAATAAACTGAAATGGTAACTAATGTTTTAGATCTGTGTAAATTTTCTTTATAACAGTGATCATAGTTATGCATATTAACTTATTTCCATTGTCTTCAAAATGAGGGATCTGATCACGCTAGATAATCTATAAAGTACCTGAAAAATGTGAGTCTTTGCAATATGAATCTTTTTTATCCAGACTATTACCATTTTTGTTTTTGAAAATGGTCACAATCATTGCTTCAATCAGAACCAACTACATGCTCATGACCATAATTTATATTTTAAATGCTAGATATACATTTTCCATATGTACGATTTGTATTGCATTAACAGTTAAGATCTACTAATGAGAGGGTAACAGGCAGGAAGGCCAGGGGTCTCCAAACAGAGGAAATAGCCTGCAAGTGTCAGACATGTTCTCTCTCTTAAGCGGCAGGAGGAAACAAACTGGCGATACTTTATCCTTCTCTATACAAATTTAAAAGGAGGTTTCTCTTAAAATTCTTTGTTGTCATAATGATACCTGGTTTCACCTGAAGTTAACCATTGTCTTTTTCTTAAGGAAATGTTTATCTTAAGCTATACTAATGTACTATGCATTTACCCCAAACTCTGTCTTCAAGTCGGTTCTGCCTTTTGGGCCCAGAACCTACTTGATAAACCAGTATGTTATACTCCAATATTGTTCCTCTAATCTATGTAAATGAACTATTTGTATGGTGATCTGCCCTTCTTCAAGATTCAAGTTAATCATTTTATGGCCCAAGATAAACCATTTGGAGCCAAGGTTATCCCAAAATACATCTTATGGGTGAGGGGCCTGGTGCCATTCTAAGTTTTGAGACATTCCTTTCTTTCATTAACAGACTGCTGGTGACTATATAACACCCAGCTAAAGACTAGCAGGGGGTACTCTTTCTGCCCCCTTCTGATGCCTATGTCAGAAGCTTTCTCTATCTCCTTTATACTTTAATAAAACTTTGTTACACAAAAGCTCTGAGCGATCAAGCCTCGTCTCTGGCCCCGGATTGAATTCTTCTCCTCCAGGGGCCAAGAATCCCGGCGTCGTAATTCAAGAATAACCTTTCACTGAGAAACAGTAAAAGATTAGGAATATTATAAACTGTCAGACTATAAGTAATCTCTGCTATAATTATAAGTAAATAAAAGTTATTCAGGAAGCTGAAGTATTTAATTTTATGTTAAATAAATATTAAAATAAAAGGAATGGTTAACTTCTATGAGAATACTGAGCCCATTTGGAAAGTTCTTATTGAGAAAGGGGAAAATTCTACCCTTTTGAACAACATGGCCTCAAAATGATTTATGACATGAGAACTTTTCGAGTTAGACAACTGCAAAAAATGTCCTGTTCTAAAGGATCAATAGAAATGTTACTCTTCAGTTTCTCATGCTGAGACTTGCTGATTTTTATTTAATGCAGAATTATTAATAACCTTCATTATCTTGTGCAATCACACAAAGGTTAATAAATAGTTTACCTGAACAGGCTAGTGTGAGGTCTCTGAAGTGGGTGTAACATACAGTGATAAATGAGGAGTGACTGAAAAGCTCATGGAGTTGGGAAACTACCATCTACTCCATAAAATATGACAGGACATGTTCATAAGTACTACCATTTTATGGGAAAAGTTAAACATTTTACTACGAGGATAAAGAGAAAAAAATAAGATTGGAAAATCTAAGCTAACAACTCTAAGAAGACTGCACTATATAAAATATCTTATTTTCCATCAAGACTGGATAAATAAAACTTTAATTTCTGTCTTACCAAACCCAGGACTCCATTTTCACTTTGCAGATGGACAGTCATATTGGGGCTGATATAGTTGCTGGCCAAAAGTGGTATTCCTATACCCAAATTGGCTGGAATAAAAGATGTTAAAGTCCAACATACAAAAGGTAGAGAGATTATGTCATAAATCTTCTACATGAATTATTTGCACAGAGTGTTTAAAGTCACTTTTTCTGAATGTATTCTCCCACCACTCTCTAGGTATTATTTTGTAATTTTTTGAAAAAGAAAATCTCTCAAATAATCACGGCTTTTGCCATGAAGGTATCAAAGTAGTAGCTTCAGAAAACTAATCAAAAGGTCATTTTTATTGTAAGACACATTTAGCAAATTGTTGGATTGTATTATGACTTATATACTATGTATTAGGACTAATGTGTTATGATATATGTACTATGACTGCTGACTGATGTAACACAGCCTGAGCTTTGTTTAAAAGCATTTTTCACTATTCGAAACTCCAACTGAGACTAAAGATGATTAAAATATTCTACAAGGGGCTTCTGTGTTTGAATTTTAACAAAGTTTTCTGACAATACCAAAACGTCTACCTAAATTATATGGATTCCTTTGGGTCACTGTAATAACATCCATTGGTAACTGAATCTTCTCTAAGACATAAAGAGGATGGTGGGGATGCTTAAGTTTCAGTGAATACATCTGAGACCATCTATTAAAAAGAAGCTATGCTACAGCATCAAAGTGTAACTGATTGGGATTAGCAGATGCCAACTATTATATACAGAATGGATAAAAACAAGGTCCTACTGTACAGCACAGGGAACTACATTCAATATCCTATGACAAACCATAATGGAAAATAATCTGTAACAGAATCTATGTATGCATAACTGAGTCACTTTGCTGTGCAGTAGAAATTAAATACAATACTGTAAGTCAACTATACTTCAATAAATTTTTCTGAAAGAGCTAACTGAGGCTATTAAACCTTCTTCAGACATCAAAGTCCTGGCTTATATGCAGTGGTGTGAACTTGATCTTGCCTCTCAAGATCAAAGCAGCTGACCAGATCAGAAATACTGACTGTGGGAATTCCCTGGCATCTAGTGGTTAGGACTTGGCATTTTCACTGCTGTGGGCCTGGGCTTGATTCCTGGTTGGGGAACTAAGACCCCACAAGCTATGCAGCATGGTCCAAAACAAAAAAAAACCAAAACTGACACTGTCTAGAACAGCTGTCCACTACTGAACACCACAGACCCTGACCCAGTTAAAGAATAACAGTATTCTGATGAGATTCTAATAACAGGGAGTGCTTTAAGAATCAAGACCAGAAAAGATAAAGTGTGTATATGGTACCATATTATAAACTACAAAGGCCAGCAAAACAACCCAATGTGCCAGGTCACCTCTAGTGGATATAGTGAGTCTATGAAGGTATGATGATAGCTACTTGGATTACCTCCTACCAAACCATCTAGAGTAGAGTTAATTGTGTTTCTCACAGCGACGCATGTAACAGACTGAGGTACTGATTCCATTATGAGCAGGTTATTTTCAAGAAAGGGCAATCTAAATTACAAGTTTTATTCTTCAACTTTCTTATTATGTTGCAATTTTCAGTTCTTTAATATTATTTAGCGAGTCAAACGCCAGAGAGGAAAAAAAAGTCCATGCAATTTGGGTTGAAAAAGAGTAGGTGCTGTGGAAAGACCATTATATGAATTGACTTGCAAATATTTTTCATAGGCAATACAATGATAGTGAATAAAGGATACCTAGAAGAGAAGTCAATACATCTGAAATCAGAGTTATCATTTAGTCAGTGTTAAAAATGTCAATGGTAAACCAGTTGACTGGAGGTAAAAAGAAAACCCACAGACAGGCTTTCATCTGCTCAGCCAATTAGGCTGACTCTGTATCTTGCTGATATGGGAGCTGAAAAAGGAGGCACTATAATATTCTCTTCCCTGTGTGAATTCCCACCATAAACCAATGCATATGCTGAAAGATTAAAAAAAAATGAAGTGATGGAGGTAAGAAGAAAGTAAAAAAGGGAGTTTTCCCAGTCAATATCAGTCTGAAAGAAGGTTTCTATGGACCAGAGGACGTTCAGAGAATGGATACACAAGTCATGTTTCTACCTCTTGTCCCAGGACTTTATGTATGGCTTTACTGTATTCACCATTCAACAAATATTTACCTTATCATACATTATTTGAATTTATATATATTATTTGTAGTATATAGTTCAATGGTTAACATCTCAGAAATTAGCAAAGCGGCAGACTCACTGACATTTAAACACATTCAAAATCACTTTATCTACCCTTTTTCTTGACAAAGTAAAGCAGAATTGAATCATTCATTGAATACAAAACATCAGCCATAAAAGGGTACACTCACAGGGATCTTTGTCATGGGAAACAAGAGGCTGTTAAGAAGTTGGATCTTATGTTTCAAATGAGTATGTAAATGTCAGAACATAGAGAAAGCAAATAGCATTGGTTATAACTAGTACTTCTGAGAATTTAAACCTTCATCCTAGGTAATCTCTTTTCCCAATTAACTTTAGCCAAATGCCAAATTAAACTGAAATTCACTGTATATCAGAGAATAGCTAAGCAAATTTTCAGTCATTATTTTGCCTCAAGAAGGTAAAAGGATTATAATTTCAATTTCATTTATCTTTATATCTTTAGGTTATATGCCACATTTTGAAAAACTGATCAGTTGCTTTAGAAGCTACAATGGACTAGAAAATAATCCCTATGCAGGAAGTCTGGTAAGCTGATGAATAATATAAAAGGACTAAGTCTTTGCTCAGCCGCAGAAGGAATAAAGGATACCATACATGCCGTCCTCAAATTCAAGAGCTGCCCGCTTGATGATACGTTCTCTGACATTATCTCCAGGTTTACCAGATGTGGTTTTTATATCTTCCTCTTTCCGGATTGATAAACGCTTTAAAATAAACAAATTATTCATGGTTGAGGTATGCCTTGTATTTTATCACTGCTGAAATATGAAACTGTATTGGAAAAATTTTTAACTCTCCCCTATTACTAACAGGAAGCAAATCTGCAATATAATATGGATGTTTTTTTTTTTTAACAAAAGAAAAGTAACATGGATGACATTTGGTGACAGAAATAATTCTTTAGGAAGTAAATGAAAGGTCAGATGTGTTTGAAGACGAAGATACACTTGTTCTATCTCTGAAGCGAGTAAGTCCTCAGTTACTGTCACATGGAGTGCTACTACTGTAACTCTTAAGAGTCCTACAACTGAATTCTCCTCAGGTGCTCAGGGATGGAGCTGGAACAAAGAAAACAAATAGACCTTTCGACTCTGTTTTTTTGTGGGGCTACCAGAATGTGTTTACCAAGTATTGCTGCTATCAATCTCCTATTTCCACCTGCAGAGTCCAGACTGGTTTTGCTATGAGTGCATCACAGAAATCATAGAAATATCCAGAAACCAGCCAGAAAACTATTTCCATCACTAGATCTCTTTGACACAGACTCTGGTCCCTGTTTGCAAATGTCCTCTTTTGATCCCTGGCCCCTGACATTAGTTTTAGATTGCAGTGTCTTCCTGTTTAATGTCAACAGGTAGAGGGCATCTCTGAATCTCTGGTATCTCTTACTGCTTGTCTATTCTGTTGCTGATCCCTACACATTTCTGAATCTTAATATCAACTCTGATCCAGCTGATCTTCATGCTCTCAGTAGCCTTAGTATACCTCCAGTGCTCCTGATAGCCTCTCCTTATCATGATCTCATATCTATCCACCAGCTGTCCAGAGCCCAGCACTTGTGGGAAAACATGAAAAGACATCAAGATAGTTAGCTCTGAATACTCAAACACTAAGAGTCCAGCAGGGGTAAAGCAACCAAGACCTGATTATTGTTCTCTATCTTGCAGGACAGCCATCCAAAACTATGCACTATAAATCAGAACAGTTACAAAAGCCTGGAAGAGACAGTCTAGAGAATCATGTAACGTAGTGATATACATGTTGTAAACACAAGGCACTGCTAATCTAGACAATCACACAGACGTCCCCTCAAGATGGACACATGAGAAGTGTCTATTAAGATTCAAAGCAAGACCTCCTGTTCAGCTTTAATTCCTTATCATCTGGAATAGCTCCAGGGACACATCTTTCTGACAATCAGATCCATAAATACTGACAAACAAGGTAAGTCAATTACCTCAATTCTTTTCTCATATTTTTCTCCCTTTATAAGGCGATGTACATAAATCTTAGGAATATGAATGTCTTCTGGAGCAAATGATCCAATATCGACAATTTCTTCAACCTAAGAAAAGAGAAAAACATTTTAAATTAAATAATGAGAGTTTAAATTGAATATTTTTATTTAAAAATGAAGAATATGCATCTTTACTTCCAACTTAGGTTGGACACACAATGTAAAATATATGTATGTATATACATACAAATATACATATATAAACCTACATATACATCAGAGAGAAAGAATACACACATACATACATATACACAAACTTCTAGACCCACAAAAAGAGAAGAAATTCAAATACATGGCCTGAACATAAAACACAGAACATAAAGTTCTAGAACTTTGCTTAAAACAGCCTCAGCTACAAATTTGTCAAACGTTTGTCAGTACAGCTGCTTGAACTTTCACAAATTGCAGCTCAACTATGCAAAATCTGAAAGCACATCCCTTAAACCCAGATTTTCAAAATTAATGGAAATTTATCATATCAAAGACAAAAATCTGTAACAACATCTGCTTGGTCAATTGCTTTTTAAATATAGACACAAATGCTATTTGTAACCATTTTAAATTATTCCTGTTATTAGCTTCCTAGGATCGTGATAGAACTGCAATTGCTGAAGTAATTTTCCTTTAAGATTGATCATTAATTTCAACATGGAAATTTGAAAAAGAAAATATTAACTAACAACTATAAATTCTAAAAATTAAAGTTATTCATAGAGCAAAAGGGTACTTTATAGCAGTACCAAATGTCCCAAGTCAGTCTGCTATTTTAAAAGTCATTTTTAAAAAGGACAAAAGAAAATTTTTATATCAACATTAAAAAAAAAACCCTCAGAGTAAAAAGGATCAAGAAAAACTAAGATCAACATTGTTGAGATCAAAAATTATCTTTCTGGTGCCAAGAAAAATATTATCTTGAAGACTGAGAGTACTCAGTTTAATAGATGTCATACCCAAAGCGAAGAACTATCTGCAAAGGAAATGACTTGTACAAAGGGAGTTGTATTATACTTGTCTCCTAAACTAGTAATCAAACTCTTCAGAAGTTTTTGAGGTTAAGCACCCCTCATTATGCTATTCTACCATGTATGCCCAAATCATACTCCTCCCACAATGAAAGAATAACGGGGATTAACAAGAGTCAATTTCATTATTATGCACTGCTCTCAAACAGCTGAAAAAAAACCAGGACATGGTACATAAAAACCATCTTCTCTGATCAAACAAAACTCCAAGGAAGAGTCAGTAAACATGTGAGAATCCAAAAATGAAATAGTGAGTAGAGATGTATATCTAATATCCATCTGAGAATGAATCAGGGGGAGGCAGGGGGCTCCCCATCACTGTGCTCTGTATCTTTTCCTCCAAATTTCTCTATACTCTGACATATCAAGAACACAGCCCTCACTTTTACATATCCATCAGGTTAATAGGCCTCCTGCATATTGATTCTTTTAATCTACTGCAACCAAGGTAGGGATCAGGTAAACAAGAGGTGGATATAGGAAATGCAGAGCAACTAAGCATTACTTCCACCTCTTCAACAAGCCAGAAATTTCAGCCATTAGGGTTCATTCACATTTTATTTACACTTATTCAACTCAAGCCCTCAAAGAAATTTATGACTTTAAAAATTTATCCTCAGGATATTATTCTAAGGATATATACGAAGCCATTATATCGAGGATATGTGTGAAGATTTCGTTTTCACGAAAATACTGGCCACAGCATTTGTTAAAATAACATTGAGTTGGGGCTTCCCTGGTGATCTACTGGTCAAGAATCCGCCTGCCAAGGCAAAGGACACAGGTTGAATTCCTGGTCCAGGAAGACCCCACATGCCATGGATCAGCTAAGCGTGTGAGCCACAACTACTGGGCCAGTGCTCTGAGCCACAACTGCTGAGGCCCGCAAACCTAGAGCCCATACTCCACAACAAGAGAAGCCACCACAATGAGAAGCCCATGCATGGTAATTATAGAGTTCAGCCCTCCTCAGGTCGTAACTAGAGAAAGCCTGAGCACAGCAATGAAGACTCAGGGCAGCCAAAAACACACACAAAAATGTTTTTTAAACTGAGTTGGGAACAACCTAAAGGATCAACAACAGAATAACACTAAAATATATATGGTATTAGGTTCAGTCTCTGGGTTGGAAAGATCCCCTGGAGAAGGGAATGGCAAACCATTCTAGTATTCTCGCCTGGAAAATTCCATGGACAGAGGAGCTTGGTGGGGTACAGTCCACGGGATCACAGAGTTGGACATGACTGACAAACTAATATATTGGCTCAAACAATTATTTATATGTCTACAAAAACTAAGAGGAAAAACCAAAGGAAACTAGTACTGAAATATTAACTTTTATCTCTAGGTGACGGTACCAGTTATTTCTGTTCAATTTTATTTTTATAATCAACAGGTGAAAAACATGCAAGTTTTTTTTTTCTTTTAAGTTGCAATAGACATCAAGTAGATGGTTTCTAAAACTAGGAAATACATAAGTGGAGGATGTGATAAATTGCTTAGTTAGCTATGTATCAAAAGGACATGTTAAAAGAAAATAGAGCCCTAAAAACTGTGGTTTCTAAAACTCTAAAAACATTTACAACATCATGAAACTTAAGTTAAAAAACTTTTTGTTTACATTTTTAAGAAAATGCAAATTATCCTCACTGCCTTATGCTGTTCCAATAGATCAGGCCCTCTTATCTCTTGCTTGAATTACTGCATCAGCTTCCTAACTGGTTTCCCTGCAATGACCCTTTAGCAGGAGCAAAAACACACGGGGAAAGAAAAGAAGTTACACTTCTCACTTAGCCAAAAATGATGGTAACCAATCTCTACTTTCTTCTGGGTTCCATCAGAGAAAGTTCTGACAAAAAACCACCAAATCGAGACCAATTTTCCTTACCAAAGGCAACTATATCACGACTTTCACAACAAATGAAGTGAAAGAATGTGTCCCAGTAAAACAACTCCAATGAAAAGCAAGAATCTGGTTAAGCGTAATCAGTTCCAGGCTTTGTCATCCTAATAGGAATGATTTTCATCTTGTGGAAAAACACATGGGCAGCACTTGTCAAAATAATATCAACACTCAATAGGATTGAAAATTTCTATACAAAAATCAAAGCTTTCTCAGAGTTGGTTAGCAGAGTTAATCACAGAGGAAGAAAATATTTGAAGTATAAACCCGAAGAAGAAACATATGTTTTCAGACAATCTGTGAAAAGAGTTTACAAAAAAAAAAAAAGCCTGAAGAGGCAGAACTATCTTAATGTTAGCAACTGAAAGGTTCTCTGCTGATTCTGTGTGATCTTGAAAAAGAACAAATGGGGAGAGAGGGAAGGATCTGGTGAGATCAGACAAAAACATGAGTCAAAGGAAATCTGAAAAGACAAAGACGAATACAATGAGTTTGTTAAGGAAGAAGTAAAAATAAAAGCTCACAAGAGCACTCTCTAAGCACGGGAGAAATGTACCTCCTGAAATCAGAAGTGGGTAAGACAAGAGAAGAAAGAACAAAGAAAAAGCCACAGTGCACAGTGATGGGCATGTTTAAGGGTCCTCAGACAAGATCATAATGGAGGAGAGGTGGTAGCTAAGAGCAACCCAGGCTTTTTCCTGGCACGATGCACAGTTCTCATGCAGCCATCTGGCACATCCAGAAATCCAGACACTTGAGGCTTCTCTAATTAGTACTTGTCTTCAGTTATTAGCAGGAGAAGAGAGGCCAGTGAATGTTAATTATTATTGATTTGAACTTTGTTTTAAAAGGTTGCTTTCTCTGCCCTAAACCCTTCCCACTTTATAATTCTGCAAAAATTTAAAGCTCGGAGAAGGGTAAGAATTCATCCTTGGGTGACAGTGTTTTTGTTTTTCCTTGGCAAACATTATTTATATCTCAGGTAACGTAACAGAGGAGCAGCAAGGTAATAATCTCCTTATTTCTTATTTTATTTTAGTGACAACCTCAGTCGATTATGGCCACAAAAGTGTGCCCAACCCTGAAGGCTGTTAGCGGAAAAAGCTGCACACTTGCAAATCTCACCATGTGAAATAAAGTGAGGTCTGAGGTGGGAGGAAGGGGAAGAATCACATTGCAGATTTTATTCCTGAGTCATCTTAGCCTTCAGAAAGACTTAGGATGAATATTCTTCTCTTATCAGGAAACTTAAAAAGCAAACAACAAGCCACAATGGCTAGAAACAAAAAAAAAAAAGCCACCAGTACCCAAATTAGCAAAAAAAAAAAAGCCTTGGAGGACTAGAAAAATGGAGAAGGGAAGCAATGAGCAATAACAGAAAAATTTAGAAGTTGCAGAGGTGTTCTGTATACTACTTTAACCAAGAAAAAACAGGGAAGAGAAAGAGGAAATGTGAAGCAAAAGGAGGGTCGGCCTGAAGGGCATCCTTCCCCACAAATCCAACAGAGAAAAATCATCCAAAGGAGCAAGAAGGTGCATAGCTTCTTAAGCTCCATCCTAGGGAATAATTTGACTATTACAAAAATATAATAGAAAATGGCATGAAAGCTGAAAAGGTCTGGAAAAATACATGGGGTCTTAGATGTCTTTATAGAAAGGCACAAAAACTGAAAAGATGAGTGGCTATTAATGCAACTGAAACCTTACAAATAGCTGTAAACGTAACAGCATAGTCACTGAATGTCTCGGGCCAATGGGCATTCTCCAATATCTGATGACAATAAGCTCAAAGGCACAAGGTATGTCACGAAAACAGGCACAAGCCTGGGGAGCCACTGACCTAGCAATGATGTGACAAAATGTATTTAAAGTGACTTTAAAAGGAGAAAGAATATTGCACTAATGGACATATAATCAGGAGTGCTCACCAAACTAAAGATGTAGACGGCATATTTTTTAACAGAAATGACAAAACTGGCTCAGAAACAAGATAGTGATATAAAAGGGTGATATCATGGAAAATGTCAATTATTAGAACATCTTCTGTTCATCATATTCTTCTGATAAATTCTATATTGCCTTCTGACAAGTTCTATTCTTCAGAATGAAACAATGAGAGAAACCATGATTCTGGACTTTTAACCAATAAAGATAAATTCCTTGGTAAAGTAGAAATGATGGAAACCCTGAAAGAAAGTGACAGTGTAAAACTGGATTTGTAATAAGCCAGGAACTGAATCTTAAGATATACACAAAAATGGATCCTGGTTTTTGAAGGGAGGTAGATTTTGAAAAGTTGCGAGGATGAAAACAAAGAACAGGATCAAGTGGTCAGAAACTGTAAATGATAGAAACCTATGAGGGATGTAAGGCACTCAAAACCCCCATTCTGACAGTATGAAAATGGATTATCTTGACAATGAGAACACACAAAGAAAGAATATGATAACATGGATAGCAGTGTGTCTTCTCGTATTTTAAAAAGGCTATCTACAAAGAGAAACAGACTCACAGACATAGAGAATGGACTTGTGGTTGCCAAGGGGGAGAAGGAAGGGCGGGGAATAGACTGGGAATTGGGGGTTAGTAGAGGCACACTATTACATTTAGATGCAAACTATTATAGCAAGGTCCTACTGTAGAGCATGAGGAACTAACTATATCCAACCTAGGATAAAGCATAATTGAAGAGAAGATAAAAAGAATGAACATATGTGTACAACTAAGTCACTTTGCTGTGCAGCAGAAATTAGCACAACGTTGTAAATCAACTATACTTCAATTAAAAAAAAAAGCTCATACAAAGAGAGACACACATGACCTAAGACAAAAGGAGGTCACGTGAAACTTTAACAGGAAGGTCAAAAAGTACAAATTGTAATGAGGTGAGTCATGTTCAAATACTAAAGACGATGGCAGAGTGGTTTCTGGGGTGATTCTGTTGCTGCTGATGGGGTGTTCAGACATGGTAATCACAACCTCTGGAGACAGAAGACAGAAGAAAGCACGGCAGCTCAATTCCATTTCACTTCTGGCTTCACCATCAGGGAGGAGAAAAGGGAAGAACTAATATGGCCAAGAAGGAATTGAATTCCAAGAAGATACACCTAGATTCTCCAAATTAATTCTAGGCTGTAGACCCACAAAAATTAGAAGTCAGGATTCTTAAAGAGCCTGAAAATATGGTCACAGAATTACAGTCAAGTAAAATATGGCACAGATGGTAGCATATAGAAAGGCAAATATACTCCTTTTCAAACTGGGGCTCTATTCACAAGAGTGCGCTAATGAATTATTGAGACTTCACTGGTGGTCCAGGGGTTAAGAAGACACACTTTCATTGCAGGAGGCAAGGATTCGATTCCTGATCAGAGAACTAAGATCCATGTTGTGTGGTGGGGCAGGGGCAAGATTATTGAACAAATGGCCCACAAGGTCATAAACAGAGGAAAGAATATTGTTAGACCCCAGGACAAGTTTTTCCCCACACCAAGCCCTGCCAAGTGAACTTCATTAATCTGCAGATCTAGCTAGTGCATTGCTGAGTCAAGAGAAAAGCACACAGTATGATTTCACAAAGCACCTGACCAACTCTATCATGCTACAGTTTTACAGACATACTGAGAAAATGTGACTTGGTTTCATTCACTTTAAAATTAACAAATATGAATTAAGCACCTGCTAGATACAACAATGAAGAAAACAGGGAGCCTGCTCTGATGTAGAGACAGAAAGATAACAGAAGGACCACAAAACTACTGGATGGCTTGACAACGTCTTAGAGGCCTCTGATACTGTGGTTCTTAACTTTGAGGGAAACAAGTACTTGGTTAAGAATCTGATGAAAGCTGCAACATCTGTCCACACACAAAAATATTTACTGACCTGTAAAATCCCTCTAAGGATTATGGAGGATTTGTCCATAAACATCAACCCATTTCTACCCTCCAGCCTCAGTGAGACCCTACATTAAAAAAGGACCCTATTCTAGTGCTTTTGTTACAGGGAAGAATAAAATCTGACTAAATGTTGCACCTGTTTTATTTTAACCTTTCCTTCTCACTGCTTCTGTTCACTAAAAGGATACTGTCTATACATAATGGCCTGCCTCTCTGCTGCAATGTTAAACCAAAGTGCTGTTATTCAGGATCCAGTCTACCCTTGGATGGCTACAGGAAGCAAAAATTAACACATACCCTCCCCAAGTCTGGTCATTCCAGGAGATGCTGCAAAATTAATGGCCATTTTATTTTACTTCCTTACTCCCTTCCCTAAGACTCTGATAAGATTGTTTTTTGGAGACACTAGTCTGCCAGCTTTCTGAATAAAGTCATATTCCTTGCCTCAACAACTCTTCTCCGATTTATTGGCCTATTGCGCAACGAGCAGAGCAAGCTTGGACTTGGTAACACTTTGCTGTCTTTGGTCCTATCCTGTTCAATATCTTTATCAAGCCCTTAAATGAAGACAGGGAATACATCCAGAGCGCACTGTGGTTAAGAGGCAAGGATCTGGGTACAACAGACAATTCTGAACATCTACATTCCCATTTGCATCTTAGAAGACAAATTTAAGCTCATGACCTCTAAGCATTCACCAAAACTTTGAGCCCAACAAGTCTTTTAATGCCCCAAGAATAGTATGCTCTTGGAGAAAACCTACACCACAGTTATAAAGAGTTTTCCCTTCCAATTAAAACAGGATGCCCACCATATGTAAAACAAATAGCCAATGGAATTTGCATTACGTCTCAGGAAACTCAAACAGGGCTCTGTATCAACCTAGAGGTGGGGAGATGGAAAGGGAAATGGGAGGGAGGTTCAAAAGGGAAGGGACATATGTATACCTATGGCTGATTCATGTTGATGTTGGACAGAAAACAACAAAATTCTGTGAAGCAATTATCCTTCAATTAAAAATAAACTTTTTAAAAATTAAAAACAACAACAGGGTGCCTAAGATAAAATTCTGTCTAGTTTTAATAGCAAGAATAGCTATACTTCACTTGATCATTATATTCCTTTAAATTACATGCACTATTGGGGGGGACTATTGGAGGGGGTGGAAAAACTAGAAGTCTGGTATTGCCATATACACTATTATATACAAAATAGATAATCAACAAGGATTTACTGTATAGCACAGAGAAAAACAACAGAATGGGAAAGACTAAAGATCTGTTCAAGAAAATAGAAATACCCAGGGAACATTTCATGCAAAAATGGGCCCAATAAAGGACAGAAACAATAAGGAACCTATCAGAAGCAGAAGAGATTAAGAAGAGGTGGCAAGAATACACAGAACTATACAAAAAGATCTTAATGACCCAGATAACCACAATGGAGTGATCACTCACCTACAGCCAGACATCCTGGAGTGTGAAGTTAAGTGGGCCTAAGCGGGCCTTAGGAAGCGTTACTAGTGGAGATGATGGAATTCCAGCTGAACTATTTCAAATCCTAAAAGATGATGCTGTTAGAGTTCTGTACCCAATATGCCAGCAAATTTGGAAAACTCAGCAGTGGCCATAGGACTGGAAAAGGTGAGTTTTCATTCCAATCCCAAAGAAGGGCAATGCCAAAGAATGCTCAAACTACTGCACAATTGCATGTGTGGAGTAATTTTCACATCATTTCAGATGACATCAAGGCAGTGTTCAAAACCCTTCAGCTAGGCTTCAACAGTACATGAACTGAGAATTTTCAGATGTACAAGCGCATTTTGAAAAGGGGGGGGTACCCAAGCTGCATTTAGAAAAGGCAGAGGACCCAGAGATCAAATTGCAACATCCACTAGATCACAGAGAAAGCAAGGGAATTTCAGGAAAACTTATACTTCTGCCTCATTGAATATGCTAAAACCTTTGACAGTGTAGATCACAACAAATGGTGGAAAATTCTTAAAAAGATAGGACTACCAGACCACCTTACCTGCCTCCTGAGAAATCTATATGCAGGTTAAGAAGCAACAGTTATCACTGGACATGGAACAACGTGTTACAGACATGGTTCCAAACTGGGAAAGGAGTACATCAAGGCTGTATATTGTCACCCTGCTTATTTAACTTCTATGTCTTTGTGACCCTATGGGCTGAGCCCGCCAGACTCCTCTCCATGGGATTCTCCAGGCAAGAATACTGGAGTGGGTTACTGTGCCCTACTCCATGGCATCTCTCAGACCCAGGGATCAAACCCCTGTCCCTTATGTCTCCTGCATTGGCAGGAGGATTTTTACCACTAGCACCACCTGGGAAACCCTCTATGTAGAGTATACCATGTGAAATGCAAGGCTGGATGAATCACAGCTGGAATTAAGATTGCTGGGGGAAATATCAATAACCTCAGACATGCGGATGACACCACCCTAAAAGCAGAAAGTGAAGAGAAACTAAGAACCTCTTGATGAAGGTCAAAGAGGAGAGTGAAAAATCTGGCTTAAAACTCAACATTCAAATGAAGATCATGGCATCTGGTCCCATCACTTCATCGTAAATAGATGGAAAAACAATGGAAACAGTGACAGACTTTATTTTCTTGGGCTCCAAAGTCACTGTGGACAGTGACTGCAGCCAGGAAATTAAAAGACACTTGCTCCTTGAAAGAAAAGCAATGACAAGCCTAGACAGCATATTAAAAAGAAGAGACATCACTTTGTTGAGGAAGGTCCCAGAGAGTCAAAACTACGGTTTTTCCAGTAGTCATGTATGGATGAGAGTTGGACCATAAACAAGGCTGAGCACCAAAGAATCGATGCTTCTGAATTGTGGTGTTGGAGAAGACTCTTGAGAGTCCTTTGGACAGCAAGGAGATCAAAGCAGTTGATCCTAAAGGAAATCAGTCCTAAATATTCACTGGAAGGACTGATGCTGAAGCTCTAATACTTTTGCCACCTGCTATGAAGAGCCAACTCACTGGAAAAGACCCTGACCTGATTCTGGAAAAGACTGAGGGCATGAGGAGAACGGGTAGACAGAGGATGAATTGGTTGGATGGCATCACCAACACAATGGACATGAATCTGAACAAACTCTGGGAGATAGTGAAGGACAGGGAAGCCCCGCATGCTGCAGTCCAATGGGTCACAAAGAGTCAGACACGACTGAGCGACTAAACAACAACAACAACAACAAGGAACTGAATGTTTTGTAATAACCTATGTGGGAAAATAAATCTGAAAAAGAATGTATGTATGTATAATTGAATCACTTTGCTGTACACCTTAAACTAAAACAACACTGCAAATCAACTATACTCCAATAGAAAACAAAAAATAAATTAAAAAAATTAGATGTACTTCTAACTATATAAACAAGTCCTATAATTTTTATTTGATATCTTGCTATTACAGTATAATTTTTCAGTCTCGTCCTTGCTTCATTT
Source organism: Nanger dama (assembly GCA_917880005.1). Taxonomy (NCBI): domain Eukaryota; kingdom Metazoa; phylum Chordata; class Mammalia; order Artiodactyla; family Bovidae; genus Nanger; species Nanger dama. The sequence continues at coordinate 6,766,008 of CAKJTW010000040.1, forward strand.
TAAAGCCCTACCATTGCTTTTCTTTCTTTGTAGAGCCTTACTTTTAATTGATGTTATCTTGTGTATTTTCTGTGCCTTATAAGCTACTTTATAATATCTGGAACAAAATGTATAAAAATTAAACAGTATATTTATCAAACTGGAGAATGATACAAGGCCAGAAAAATACTGATACAATGAAGATAGAAAATGGCCTCTACTGGTTAAAAAAATAAAGGACCCAATTAAATGAATGAAATTAAACAGGGATCAAAGTTAATATTCTAAAATAACACCTAGCCTAGTCATTTTTTCTAGGAAATAAAAGGGCTTAGCTAACTTAGCAAAAACACTACAATATGACAAAGATACCCAGAGAGAAGGCGATGACACCCCACTCCAGTACTCTTGCCTGGAAAATCCCATGGACAGAGGAGCCTGGTGGGCTGTGGTCCATGGGATCGCGAAGAGTCGGACACGACTGAGCGACTTCCTTTCACTTTTCACTTGCATGTATTGAGAAGGAAATGGCAATCCACTCCAGTGTTCTTGCCTGGAGAATCCCAGGGATGGGGAGCCTGGTGGGCTGCCGTCTATGGGGTCACACAGAGTCAGACACAGCTGAAGTGACTTAGCAGTAGCACCCAGAGAACAGTGAAAGAATCTTCCTTTCTTCTCTTGTTCAACCTAAGTTTAGGATAATCACCTTCAACCTAATGTTCCTCATTACAAAACAAAAACAGTTTTTTCTCCCTACAATGTCTCATTTAGAACCACAGGATGAGGTGGAAAACAGGATGAGTTTGAACTCATTAGGAGAAAAGCTTCACCTAAAATAATTCGATTTATTAAAACTGTGACCAGCAGCAAAATTAATAGGACATACTGATTAAAAAAAACAGTAAAAACATTACTTACTTCATGGACTAATCCAATAGTTTATGTAGAATTGAACTGTTTTTTAAACAAATTCAAATGCATCTTATGATAAGTATTATTTTCATTTCCTTTGACTAATACAACATCCAGATAGTCTAGACCATGATGGCATTCTGCCTTCACACTTTCTATTTAAGCAAAACATGCCAACCTTCACTAAGTATGTGATTTAATAACATTCAGTAAGTATTATAAATATCCAGTTTTATTTGCCCTTTTTCTAAAAGAAAATATTAGGCTGTAGCAAATCCAAAGAAATAATTAAAATGAGAACATCTACCCAAAGGAATTAAAATACCTCCAACACATTCATTCAAAGCACCAGCCTTATCTATAATAGTAAGAAAAATTACACCATTATCACACACTCTAAGAAAAACAGCGAGACATGATATAATTAATAGAATTAACTAGGAACAATTTTCAATGAAGAGAGTTATGGAGAAACAAGGAGAGAAAAAAAGTTTGTGCTGGGTTTTACAGCCACAGATAAACTGCCTATTAGTGATGTCAGCTAAAACTTTAAAAGGTTACTTTTTAAGACTGTTTCCTTCGGTTGGGGCCTGTTAATCATCCTTGGAGCTTTTATAATGTAAGAACACAGTATTTAACACAGAAACTTCAAAGGAGAATTGGGCTTAACTCTAACATTTCCAGAACACAGATAATAGCTGCCTAACCCAACAGGGATTGTGACTCGAATTCAGTTTGTGAATGACTCAATTTCTAAATCGTTTAGCATATGCCGTTTTGAATATGAGCTTTATTTTTCACTTAAACTTTGATATGTTCTCAATATGCTTTCATTTTTAGGAAGCAGTAAGCAATACTCTTGCCTGGAAAATCCCATGGACTGAGGAGTCTGGTAGGCTGCAGTCCATGGGGTTGCTAAGAGTCGGACACGACTGAGGGACTTCACTTTCACTTTTCACTTTCATGCACTGGAGGAGGAAATAGCAACCCACTCTAGTGTTCTTGCCTGGAGAATCCCAGGGATGGGGGAGCCTGGTGGGATGGGCTGCCATCTATGGGGTTGCACAGAGTTGGACACAACTGAAGTGACTTAGCAGCAGCAAGCAAAGTTGAACCCTGTTTATTTGATTAAGAAAATTAAAATGCTATTTGCTTTCTCTGATTTAGTATAATAAAAATAGTCATAAGGTGCAAAAATAAACTTCAAAACATCTTCTTTCCTCTCTCTGTAGTTCAATTTCTAAAACTAGACCTTTAAGTTCTAAAAGACATTCCAACATATTCATCACAGTCTCAGCTCTGATTTTAGCATTAAGATCAAATGACTCCTCCCTTAGGACAACTGGCAGAGACAATCAGTTTTACAGCTGGCATCACTTGTTCTGATACTGAGCAGGACCCTGTGGGAATCCTGGGTAGGAAAGTCTTTTGGTGTTACCCATCTCTTGATTACAGGAAATAGGTTTCATTCAGCATCCATGACCTTCCCCTCCACTTCCAATGAACAGTTTCAAAAAGTTGGCCATTAGGACAGGGAAGGGATGCAGAGACAAGAGAGGAACGAACGGTCAGAGAAACAATAGTGCAGCCTTGGAGCAAACTCTTGGTTCCCCATCAAAGGATACACGTAACAGTATCTTTTAGCTGTTTTGCACATACTAAAAACCCCACCAGCTGAGAGAAATTAATGAGATGCTGCCCACAAGCACACAGACCCCAGACTCAGTTGGAACCAGAAGGCTGATGACACTGACTCGAATCATCAGAAGAATGTCCATGAGATGATCATCCCTCTTTGAAGCATTACTATAAAACTTCTCACTACCCACTCCAGATGGGCACACACAGTTTTGAAGGCATTAGCTCACTGTGGCCCCCTTTGCCTGTCAAAACAATAAAGCGGTTCTTTTCTACTTCACCCAAAACCCTTGTCTCCGAAACTAAATTTGGTGTTGGGTACCAAAGAGGCTGGATTTGGCTTCAGTTTTCAGTTTTCTTCCAACAAATTGAATTTTAACCTCTAGTCCTCACTAGGAAAGCAGGGCTAGTCCTAACTCTGAGGTGTTCATGCACAGCATTAACTGAAAACTAAAGGGAATAAAGCTGATCAAGGTCCTGCATCTAAAATGTCTTCTGAGCATATACAGCTCATCCCTGAAACTCAACAGCATATTTGAAAAGTTAAGAATGACAAGTTAAAAAGCACCCTGATATTTTAGGCAGAATTTCCCCCTACCATTGAAGAAAAATGACTATGGATGACAGAAAAAAAGTAATTTACTGATGTCAATAGTTTGTAAGAGAAGGACTTTAGTCCATACATAATTCTCTCTGATGTCTCCTTAAGAAGATAGCAGAGTGTGAAATAAAGAACTGGATTTGGAGTCAAAAGATATAGATTCTGGGTTTTAGCTGGAATACCTTCTTGTACTATGCTCTTACATGAACCACTTAAGGCCATTTCATCTCTAAAATGTAACAGGTGAACTTTAAGCGATGCCTAGTTTTCTTTCCAGCCCTTATGTGTTGTAAGTCTACATCAGTTGCTGGATGTTCTACAACCACTCTTCCTGCATAGCTTAGGCGGTAAGAATCTGCCTGCTGTGCTGGAGACCTGGGTTCAGTTCCTGGGTCGGGAAGATCCTCTGGAGAAGGAAATGGCAACCCACTCTGGTATTCTTGTCTGGGAAATCCCAGGGACGGAGGAGCCTGGCAGGCTACAGTCCATAGGGTCACAAGAGTTGGACATGATTTAGCTCAATTTTTCTTTCTTCCTATGATAAAGACCTCAAAGTACACACGTTAACCTACAGCTTTTCTCATTATTCTGGGTTACTGGGCACTAGATCAAACCCCTTTTATTGGGTGTACTTTGTTAAATGCAACACATGATCTTAATTCCATGCCACTTAGTACACCTTTAATACTCCTCTGCACTTGTGTATTTGCTATGCCAATTCTCTCCTGCCTTATCAGGCTGTTGCATTTAAAAGGCCAGTTTATTTGCCACCAATTTATAATCCTTTGCAAATCTAGTTAACTACCATATGGCTTGTTCTCCTTTAGCTGAGCAATAAAAGCTATCTATTCCAGCCAGCATTAAAGGCACACCTTGAGATAAAGTGATCCCAGAGAAATCAGAGGAAACTAGTCACTGTAATAAAGAAGGGAATTAAAGAACATCTGGTGGCAGGTTATCCAGCCTCTCCAAGCAAGGCCCAATCAAGAACTCAATCACAAAGCCATCAGGAAGAACTACTGAACACAAGGCATTTTTCACTTTCTTAGAGTATGGCAGGATAATGTCAAGCAACTAACATTGGCAGAACATTTCTAAGCCTGCAAAATGATGCTCATATTTTAACCTTCTGGCTCAGTGACTCAAACATCATTTAATGAGCACCTCTTGTATGGCAGGCATTGTGTGCATGGGCAGAGGATACAGAGATGAACAGGACAAGGTCCCGTGAGGTGCTCACGATCTACTGGAGGAGACAGGTGGAGAGCTAATCACAACGTAATGAGGTAATAAATGCAATAATAGAGAACAAGCTTCACCAAGAAGGCAGAAAATGAGCCACATAAAGAAGGATGAGGAGGGCATTCCAGGCAACAAGAGAGGCCAGGGAAAATGCCTGGAGTAAGGGAAGGATGTGGCCTATGGAGGAATGTGGAGAGAGGATACTTGTGGAAAAATTTGGGGGACACAGGAATGGAAATGGCAGAAAGATGTGTGAAATTGTTATTTTATAGAATGAGGAACTGAGTTCTGGAAGAGGTATTAGAAATGGCAACAGCTCACCTGAACAAAAAAGAAATATGATTCCCTTCATACTTCAAAACTCTCAGAAGAGTTCACCTTAACTAATGTTGCTAGGGCAGTTTCTTTTGATTATGGTGGCCTCTCGCCAGAAAGAAATTTTCAATACCTTGGCAATCACAGTCTCTCACTTTTACTAATTTTTGGTTGTGTACCTGGATTTTCTAGGGGCCTTATGAAAGGCTACGGGAAATCTGAATATATTCTAATTTTAGGAGACTGACATATGTTATATGCTCAAACTACAATAATGATACAAGCAAAAATGCATTTATAAAAATTATAACCAGAAACACAAAAGGGGTCAATAAATAATATTTTTCATTTCTCCTCTCACTCATTTCTTACTTAAATCATTTATGTAAGCCATCACTTTAAAATGCCTTTTTTAGCTATACACTCAAACCAGAACAATTTGGAAAGTAAATCCTTTAAAAAAAAAAAAAGCAGCTAATTTTTCAAATGAAACAATCTTGCAGAAGCCTTAATTATCACTTCAGTATTTGTAGGCCAGATCTATATTTAAGGTGGAAAAATAACATTTTTTGACAAAGTCTCTGGAAGGAGTGAGGAAGCCACTATTATTTTAACAGGAGTGACTAAAATCACAAGCTAAATTTTTAACACCAGTGTGGAATAAGTCGATAAGCAGGTCAAACATTGTTCATTAAAATAAAGGTGAAAACAAAATTAGTAAATGAAACTTTTGTTCTTTCTTGCAATAAGACAATTCATAACAGGGCATCTCCGCAATTTATGCCACTCATACTGTGCCTTATTATACAATAACTTTTCAGGAGAGAATATCACAGGTAAAGATTTAAAACCATTAGATTCTGTTAGAAATACCCTCTGGCCCTTTCTTCCCGTCTCTTTTTCAACAGGATTTATGTTCTCATTTGCAGTGAGATGATTTTGTGGGAAATCACGACTATAAGTTTTAGAGAGCTGTCTCAAAATGGTGAATCAACGGAGCACTTGACTCACACCTTATTTTAGGAATAACTTCTGGGGATACAGCTGCCAGCCATGGTTACTTTTTGAGAGCCTTATTCATCTTTACTCCCATAACTGGGTGGCTGTCTCGAAGTTTAAATGCCCTTCCTTTGCCTGAATTCAGCAGATGGGGATTCCTCAGGAAGCTGGATTCAAATCCAGAAAGTCTAACTCCAGAGCTCATGTGTCAACCACAATCCTGCACATCCTCTTTCTCCTTTTTTTAAAAACTTTTTGGCTGGATAGCATCACGGACTCAATGGATGTGAGTCTGAGTGAGCTCCAAGAGATGGTAATGAACAGGGAGGCCTGGCGTGCTATGATTCATGAATTCGCAAAGAGTCTGACACGACTGAGCAACTGAACTGAACTGAACAGTGTCTTGATAGTTTCAGGTGGACAGCAAAGGGACTCAGCCATACATACACATGAATCCAGTTCAGTCAGTTCAGTCATTCAGTTGTGTCCAACTCTTTGTGACCCCATGGACTGCAGCATGCCAAGTCTCCCTGTCCATCACCAACTCCCGGAGCTTATTCAAATTCATGTCCATCAAGTCGGTGATTTCATCCAACCATCTCATCTTCTATCATCACCTTCTCCTCCCACCTCCAATCTTTCCCAGCATCAGAGTCTTTTCAAATGAGTCAGCTCTTCGCATCAGGTGGCCAAAGTATTGAAGTTTCAACTTCAACATCAGTCCTTCCAATGAACACCCAGGACTGATCTTTAGGACAGACTGGTTGGATCTCCTGCAGTCCAAGGGACTCTCAAGAATCTCCTCCAACACCACAGTTCAAAAGCATCAATTCTTTGGCACTCAGCTTTCTTTATAGTCCAACTCTCATATCCATACATGACTACTAGAAAAACCATAACTTTGACTACATGGACCTTTGTTGGCAAAGTACTGTCTCTGCTTTTAACATGCTGTCTAGGTTGGTCATAGCTTTTCTTCCAAGGAGCAAGCGTGTTTTAATTTCATGGCTGCACTCATCATCTTCAGTGATTTTGGAGCTCAAGAAAACAAAGTCTGTCACTGTTTTCACTGTTTCCCCATCTATTTGCCATGGATGGCATGTGTCCATTCTCACCCAAACCCGCCTCCCATCCAAGATGCCGTATAACATGGAGCAGAGTTCCATGTGCTATATAGTAGGTCCTTATTGGTTATTCATTTTAAATATAGTAGTGTGTATATGTTGATTCCAAAGTCGCTAACTATCCCTTCCCCCACATTCTTCCTCTCAAGTCAACATAAGTTTTTCTCTACATCTTTGAGTCTGTTTCTGTTTTGTAAATAAGTTTATTTGTATCATTTCATTTTAGATTCCACATACAAAGAATGTCACTCGATATCCCTATATAACTCCTTCTGATACAACTCATGACCTAAAAACTCTTGGGAATGAAATACTAGACATACTAGACATGCCCATTCATAAATTATCATACTTACAGCAACACATAAAACCACACATATACACAAATACAAAAAAAACAATAAATATTCAACTTCCCTGGTCATCAAAGATATGCAAAATTAAAACCACAAGACAGTTTTTTTAACTTAGCAGACTACCAAAAACACAAAAACAAACAAACAAAAAGTATAATATTCAGGTTGTTGAGAATGGTTCAAAATGATACTGTTATGTACCATTCAGTTCAGTTCAGTCCAGTTGCTCGGTCCTGTCCAACTCTTTGCAACCCCATGAATCGCAGCACGCCAGGCCTCCCTGTCCATCACCATCTCCCGGAATTCACTCAGACTCGCGTTCATCGAGCCATCTCATTTTCGGTCATCCCCTTCACCTCCTGACCACACTCCCTCCCAGCATCAGAGTCTTTTCCAATGAGTCAACTCTTTGCATGAGGTGGCCAAAGTACTGGAGTTTCAGCTTTAGCATCATTCCTTCCAAAGAAATCCCAGGGATGATCTCCTTCAGAATGGACTGGCTGGATCTCCTTGCAGTCCAAGGGACTCTCAAGAGTCTTCTCCAACACCATAGTTCAAAAGCATCAATTCTTCGGTGTGCAGCCTTCCTCACAGTCCAACTCTCACGTCCATACATGACCACTGGAAAACCATAGCCTTGACTAGATGGACCTTTGTTGGCAAAGTAATGTCTCTGCTTTTGAATATGCTATCTAACTTTTCTTCCAAGGAGTAAGCATCTTTTAATTTCATGGCTGCAGTCACCATTTGCAGTGATTTTGGAGCCCCCAAAAATAAAGTCTGACACTATTTCCCATCTATTTGCCATGAAGTGATGGGACCAGATGCCATGATCTTCGTTTTCTGAATGTTGAGATTTAAGCCAACTTTTTCACTCTCCTCTTTCACTTTCATTAAAACGCATTTTAGTTCCTCTTTACTTTCTGCCATAAGGGTGGTTTCATCTGCACATCTGAGGTTATTGATATTTCTCCCGGCAATCTTGATTCCAGCTTGTGTTTCTTCCAGCCCAGCGTTTCTCATGATGTATTCTGCATATAAGTTAAATAAGCAGGGTGACAATATACAGCCTTGACGTACTCCTTTTCCTATTTGAAACCAGTCTGTTGTTCCGTGTCCAGTTCTAACTGTTGCTTCCTAATCTGCATACAGATTTCTCAAGAGGCAGGTCAGGTGGTCTGGTATTCCCCTCTCTTTCAGAATTTTCCAAGTTTGTTGTGATCCACACAATCAGAGGCTTTGGCATAGTCAATAAAACAGAAATAGATGTTTCTTGGGACTCTCTTGCTTTTTCCACATCCAGTAGATGTTGGCAATTTGATCTCTGGTTCCTCCGCCCTTTTCTAAAAGCAGCTTGAACATCAGGAAGTTCATGGTTCACGTACTGCTGAAGCCTGGCTTGGAGAATTTTGAGCATTACTTTACTAGCATGTGAGATGAGTGCAATTGTGCAGTAGTTTGACCATTCTTTGGCATTGCCTTTCTTTGGGTTTGGAATGAAAACTGATCTTTTCCAGTTCTGTGGCCACTGCTGAATTTTCCAAATTCACTGGCATATTGGGTGCAGCACTTTTACAGCATCATCTTTCAGGATTTGAAATAGTTCCACTGGAATTCCATCACTTCCACTAGCTTTGTTTGTAGTGATGCTTCCTAAGGCCCACTTGACTTCACATTCCAGGATGTCTGGCTCCAGATGAGTGATCACACCATTGTGATTATCTGGGTCATGAAGATCCTTTTTGTACAGTTCTTCTGTGTATTCTTGCCACCTCTTCTTAATATCTTCTGCTTCTGTTAGGTCCAAACCATTTCTGTCCTTTATCAAGCCTATCTTTGCATGAAATGTTCCCTTGGTATCTCTAATTTTCTTGAAGAGAACTCTAGTCTTTCCCCTTCTGTTCTTTTCCTCTATTTCTTTACATTGATCGCTGAAGAAGCCTTTCTTATCTCTTCTTGCTATTCTTTGGAACTCTGCATTCAGATGCTTATATCTTTCCTTTTCTCTTTTGTTTTTCATCTCTCTTCTTTTCACAGCTATTTGTAAGGCCTCCCCAGACAGCCATTTTGCTTTTTGCATTTCTTTTCCATGGGGATGGTCTTGATCCCTGTCTCTTGCACAATGTCACGAACCTCATTCCATAGTTCATCAGGCACTCTATCTATCAGATCTAGGCCCTTAAATCTATTTCTCACTTCCACTGTATAATCATTAGGGATTTGATTTAGGTCATACCTGAATGGTCTAGTGGTTTTCCCTACTTTCTTCAATTTAAGTATGAATTTGGTAATAAGGAGTTCACAGTCTGAGTCACAGTCAGCTCCTGGTCTTGTTTTTGTTGACTGTATAGAGCTTTGCCATCTTTGGCTACAGAGAATATAATTAGTCTGATTTCAGTGTTGAGCATCTGGTGATGTCCATTTGTAGAGTCTTCTCTTGTGTGGTTGGAAAAGGGTGTGTGCTATGTATGACCAGTGCATTTTCTTGGCAAAACTCTATTAGTCTTTGCCCTGCTTCATTCTGCAGTCCAAGGCCAAATTTGCCTGTTATTCCAGGTGTTTCTTGACTTCCTATTTTTGCATTCCAGTCCCCTATAATGAAAAGGACATCTTTTTTTGGGTGTTAGTTCTAAAAGGTCTTGTAGGTCTTCATAGAACCATTCAACTTCAGCTTCTTCAGCGTTACTGGTTGGGGTATAGACTTGGATTACTGTGATATTGAATAGTTTGCCTTGGAAACGAACAGAGATCATTCTGTCGTTTTTGAGATTGCATCCAAGTACTGCATTTCAGACTCTTTTGTTGACCATGATGGCTACTCCATTTCTTCTAAGGGATTCCTGCCCGCACTAGTAGATATAATGGTCATTTGAGTTAAATTCACCCATTCCAGTCCATTTTAGTTTCCTGATTCCTAGAATGTCGACGTTCACTCTTGCCATCTCTTGTTTGACCACTTCCAATTTGCCTTGATTCATGGACCTGACATTCCAGGTTCCTATGCAATATTGCTCTTTACAGCATCGGACCTTGCTTCTATCACCAGTCACATCCACAGCTGGGTATTGTTTTTGCTTTGGCTCCATCCCTTCATTCTTTCTGGAGTTATTTCTCCACTGATCTCCAGTAGTGTGTTGGTCACCTACTGACCTGGGGAGTTCCTCTTTCAGTATCCTATCATTTTGCCTTTTCATACTGTATGTATCATTACGGGGTTATAACTGGAACTACCTGCCTATAGAATAAAGCAGCAATATTTATCAAAAGTTTGTAAAATGTTGAGGTACACATCCAAAAAATTCACTTCTAGGAATTTCATCAAATCATCAGATACTCACAGATACAAGACAGAGATGTTTATCACAGCGTTACTAATAATAGTGAGCAAGGAAAAATAACATGAAAGTTGTTGAACTGTTGATATAAATTTGAGTATAATTACTAAAATATCCTCTTAGGAGAATATTTAATGATCTCCAAAAACTTTTTCGGAACTTCCCGGTGGCCCAGTGGCTGAGATTTCATACTGCCAATGCAAGGAGTCCAGGTTCCATCCCTGGTCAGGGAACTATATCACACATGCCGCAACTAAAGAGTTCACACACTGCAACTAAAGATCCTACATATTCCAATGAAGATTGAAGATGCCACCTGCTGAAACTAAGACTGGGCAGAGCCAAATAAATATTTTAGTAAAAACGTTTAACGCTTTCCAGTATGAAAATATAAAAATACGATCCTTATTTTATAAAAGCAAACATATAGGTAAAAAATAGGAATTAAGAAAATTGAACCAAGAGACTTCCATTCCATTTTTTTCCATCAAGGCCCTTGATTCTGTGGAAGATGTGTCTCCACCCTCCATTCTGGCTCATCCCCACCCAAATGTCCTTAGACCTGTGAGCCAAGAAAGAGACCATAAAATACCTGAAGTCCTACCCTCCTTTGCTTGGCCGCGTGCTAAACTGCTTCAGCCTTATCTGACTCTTTGCAACCCCATGGATTGTAGCCTTCCAGGCTCTTCTGTCCATGGGATTCTCCAGACAAGAATACTGGAGTGGGTTGCCATGCCCTCCTCCAGGGGATCTTCCAGATCCAGGGATCAAGCCAGTATATCTTACATCCCCTGCACTACAAGCGGATTCTATTGGTGAGCCATAGAGAAAGCTCATCCTTCCTTTGAAAGCCATCATATATCTGTATCTAAAGAGGGCTTCCCTGGTGGCCCAATGAGTTTGAGCAAGCTCTGGGAGTTGGTGATGGACAGGGAAGTCTGGCATGCTGCAGTCCACAGAGCAGCAGAGTCAGACACGACTGAGCTACTGAACTGATTGCAATGCAGAGGACATGGCTTTGATTCCTGGTCCAGGAAGATCCCACATGCGAACAGCAACTAAGCCTGTGCACCAGCTGCTGAAGCCTGTGCACTGTAGAGCTTGTGTTCCACAACAAGAGAATCCACTGCAGTGAGAATCCTGCACACCACGACCAGAGAGTAGCCCCCACCTTCTGCAACTAGAGAAAGTCCATACGCAGCAACAAAGATACAGCACAGCCCAAAATAAAAATAAACATTTTTTTAAAGTATCTACACAAACAAAGCTAAGAAACACAACACTTTTGAGGTGACAGCCACAAACCATCAGGATCCCACAGCAAAGACTATCTTAATCATTAAATTTAGCACCATTGCTCTATATACAACTTCTAACTTCAGGCTTATCCTATCACAACAACTAAACTGAGATATCATCTAAGATCATCACTGTGTCTCACATAGCAAATCCTTATTATTGTGAACTTAACAGTCATTTTTTTTTTTACTATCTTTCCAAGCAACTCTGAAGGTGGTCATTTGTAGATTTCATAAAATATGAACTTGGTCCAGTGTGCAGTTAGAATGACTTTCTAGATTACTGTTCATTTCCCACATTTAAGTAAAATATTGTTTTCTATCTAAACATGGTCACACATAAACTAACTTCTTGAAAGAAAGAAATGTTTATTTCCTTATGAAAGTCAGCACTGGACTAACAAGAGTTCTTGGTTACTTGGACAAATACAAGTACCTTATGACACAGTATTCTCATCTCTCCTTCCCACCCCTTAAGACATTGCTTTCATTCATCTATCAGTTATAATTACGAACTACATCACTACTATTATTCTTGTGAGCAAACTGTTTCTGCTGATTTTTAGTTTGTTCACTTTTTTTATTGTGAAGATAAGAGTGTTAATGTCTAAGGTTCTTAGATGTCGAAAAGAAAATGGAAATTCCTAGTTTTAAGTAGATAATCATGCCACTATTTATCACCCAGAATCCTAAAATTTCTATCTTGTTTTCAAACTATTGTCTGAAATGAAATTAATATCATCTACATCATTTTTATTGGGGAGAAACCATTCTAGCTTCTCAAGTGTAAAGACTCTCATTTTATAGCTTTTAGGAGATTATCCTATTTTATAGGTTTTACAAGGTTAACATTTCTGAATGATTTTTAATTTTATGTTTATGGAAGTATTAACATTATCCTGGAGCCATACTTAGTTAACTGAAAAATTCAATTAGCTAAAGGTCTATGACCCTGCCCTTAAGGAGGTAGTAAATTATATTTTAAATATTAACACTGCAAAGTATAAAACAAAATGTATCTTAAAATACATCCATTATCCTTCACTTATCCTTAAGAACATGGCTTTGGAGGCAGAAAGAAATGTCTTTCAATCTTAACTCTCCTTTATTAGCTTTATCATAAAGTTTCTCCTTATCCTCATTTCCTCCCTCTATAAAATAAGGATAATAAAACCTACCTTACTAGGCTATTATAGCACATGACTTTATTTGCTTTGTATGTAAGTTCATGGTATAAATAGTACTTGTTGCTATTGCTGTTCTTATTATCATTAGGCTATAACTCCTTTATCTGTCATTGCCACAGTTGAAAATATTTCAATTATGGATCTACTCCACTTTATGTAACGCACCCCTTAGCTGTTATCTTTTCTACCTGGACTATTTTACTGCCTCTTCTATTTCCTGGGAACAATTTTATGAAGAAAAATATTCCATTCTATTTTCTTCTCTCCTTATAAAATCTAGTCCTCATTAATCCACATATAAAATGCTACTCTGTATTGATATATTAAAAATATTAATCAACAAAAACAAAAAGTAAGTGAAAACTTTTGGGGTGTAAACATAATGCCAAAAGCACTGGAGGGAAAAAATCTATAAATAAAACAGCAGCTAAAATACTCTTTACAGCAGAAACTAATCTATAAAACTGCCTTTAAAAGAGCATTTAATACTTCCTTTCTTCCTAAAGATGTGATTCCATTTCTGAGATGTCAGTTTTCCAAAATGAATGAGCTTTGTAAATTTCTCAATCTGGATGAAATTTAAATTATACCAAAACTTTCAAACTCAACAATCTTAATCCTGTAGCTTTTGACAGTCAACCTGTATTTGTCTGAATTTGATAATAATAAATTTTTCTTCCCTGAATTTTGTCTCTAACAGCAAATCTTTTCCAAATTTTAAAATAAAATTCTAAACTGAAAAGAATCTTTTCAAGAATACAAGGCAAAACTTGTATCCTTTCCTGGAATTATTTAGGAAACTAAAATAGCTTCTTTAAATGAATAACCCAGCTCCTTTCCACAGCAAGCACAGCAAAGATACAAGGTTATTCAGGTTCCTGTTTAACGTCCCTCCACAAGATTTGGATTTAAAATTCTCTTCAGAGAAACTGAGTGCAGGCTTATTCAGTGACAGAAATTAACATTAAATTTCAGAAGCCAAGTCAGAGAGAAAGTGACCTATATTCCCGGACATGAGTGGTCTAGGCTTCTTCATGGAGTGAAAAACAGAATAAAAACCATTACCAGAGTGCTTCCTGTCCACACGGAATATATTCTAAGACCTCAGTGGACGTCTGAAACTGTGGAGAACACCAAATCCCTATATATACATTTTTATTCTATACATACAGACCTACAATAAAGTTTAACTTATAAATTAGGCACAATAAGAAATCAACAATAATTAACAGTAAAATAGGGCAATTATAACAATATATTATAATAGAAGATATGTGAACATGGTCTTGCTCTCTCAAATCACCTTATTGTTCTGTGCTCCCCCTTCTTCTTGTGATCATGTGAGATGACAAGATGCCCATGAGATGAAGTGAGGTGAATGACAGAGGCAATGTAACGTAATATTAGACTACTACATTTAAGTACCCTACGTACAAACCTTCAGGTTGCAAATTTTCAAAGGTGTAAATGTGTGCTCTCATGTCCAATCACGTAAGTTAGTTCACATTTCTGGCATACAATGTCACGGGTATGCATCCTCTATGAGGGGTGCCTTTGTGTACTTTACTGTACAGTACTGTGTAGAATACAGTGGTACAGTATCATCATTTCAAGCCCAGGATGTCCAGAAGCCAGTATAAAAGCAGTGGTGGTGTAGCTGGTACAGCTAAGAAGCACCAAATGATAACAATGAAAACAAAAGTGAGAATAATTGAGAGCGTGAACTGAGGCAAAAAGTTGTACTGTAAGAATACTGTACTGCTGCACTTTTCAAGATAGTATACTGTAAGATTAAAAATGTTTTTATTTTTGTGTTTTTTTATCCATTATTTGTGTGAAAACTATTAAAACCTATTACAGTACAGTACTATATAGCTGATTGAGTTAGTTGGGTACCTAGGCTAACTTTGTTGGACTTAACGAACAAACTGGACTTTTGAAGGTGCTCTCAGAACTGAACTCATACATATGTAAGGGACTTACTGTACTGACCTTCTGATGATATGTCAGAAGGAGGACCAACTGGTCTGGGTGATCCTGGATCATAGAAATTAAATTGATGGCTGGATGTTAGCAGCAGAAGATGTTAACAACTGGGGATCCCAGGTGGGAGAGAGCTGGAGGGGATGAGATTTCATTACCCTATTTAAAACTTATGAATTGTTTATTCTGCAATATTCCATTCAATGTTTTTGAACCACAGCTGACTAGAGGTATCAGAAAATGTGAAAAGAAAAACCTCAGGTAAGTACTTTCTAACAGTTAAGTCATTCTTGGTTTCTAATTGTTCATTATTTCTCCCAAATAAAGTTTCAAATCATTTCATTGAAAAACAAACTAAATAAAATATGCTTTTCCCTGAGTCTGAAAATTCAGCAAGGTAAAGCTTTCATAAGGAGGAGGCAGTGAAAACACATCTGCAGACAAATTTACTTATATGTAGCAGCGTGTTGCATCCTAAGGAAATAAGCATATATTTCTGGACTCGTAGTCCCTCTGATGTTTATAGGTAGTGGTGAGCACTAAAGCATCAACGAGTATCTAAGGCTCTCTTTATTCATTCTGTTTTTCTTACACCCCTGAAACAATAAATGTTACTTTCAGTGGAAACAATTCAAAAAGAATATTCAGCAATAAGTATGTTTTATCAGAGAATAAACATTAGTTTCCATCCAAAACCAGAATATTTGAACCTTCTGAGCCAAAGTACAAAAAGAGATAAACAGATCATAGCTAATCCTCCATTTAAAATATGAAAGCAGAGACTGGTCATCATTTTTTTTTACTGTATGCAACTTGAGATTGCATACAGTAATCTCTAACAACATTACTTTTTATAAGGGGTCTGTAGTGCTCCCCTTTTCATACTGTTCATGAGAAATACATTTAAGGGCCTAGATCTGATAGATAGAGTGCCTGATGAACTATGGAATGAGGTTCGTCAACATTGTACAGGAGACAGGGATCAAGACCATCCCCATGGAAAAGAAATGCAAAAAGCAAAATGGCTGTCTGGGGAGGCCTTACAAAGAGCTGTGAAAAGAAGAGAGGTGAAAAGCAAAGAAGAAAAGGAAAGATATAAGCATCTGAATGCAGAGTTCCAGAGAATAGCAAGAAGAGATAAGAAAGCCTTCTTCAGCAATCAAGGGGAAAGACTTGAGATCTCTTCAAGAAAATTAGAGAGAGCAAGGGAACATTTCATGCAAAGATGGTCTCAATAAAGGACAGAAATGGTATGGACCTAACAGAAGCAGAAGATATTAAGAAGAGATGGCAAAAATACACAGAAGAACTGTACAAAAAGGATCTTCACAACCCGGATAATAACAATGGTATGATCACTCATCTAGGGCTAGACACCCTGGAATGTGAAGTCAAGTGGGCCTTGAATTCGGTAGAGCTATTTCAAATTCTGAAAGATGATGCTGTGAAAGTGCTGCACTCAATATGCCAGTGAATTTGGAAAACTCAGCAGTGGCCACAGGACTGGAAAAGGTCAGTTTTCATTCCAATCTCAAAGAAAGGCAGTGCCAAAGAATGCTCAAACTACACACAACTGCACTCATCTCACACACTAGTAAAGTAATGCTCAAAATTCTCCAAGCCAGGCTTCAGCAATACGTGAACCGAGAACTTCCTGATGTTCAAGCTGGTTTTAGAAAAGGCAGAGGAACCAGAGCTCAAATTGTCAACATCCGCTGGATCATGGAAATAGCAAGAGAGTTTCAGAAAAACATCTATTTCTGCTTTATTGACTATGCCAAAGTCTTTGACTGTGTGGATCACAATAAACTGCCTCTTAAGAAATCTGTATGCAGGCCAGGAAGCAACAGTTAGAACTGGACACAGGACAACAGACTGGTTCCAAATAGGAAAAGGAATATGTCAAGGCTGTATATTGTCACCCTGCTTATTTAACTTATATGCAGAGGACGTCCTGAGAAACGCTGGACTGGAAGAAACACAAGCTGGAAACCAGATTGCTGGGAGAAATATCAATAACCTCAGATATGCAGATGACACCACCCTTATGGCAGAAAGTGAAAAGGAGCTAAAAGCTTCTTGATGAAAGTACAAGAGGAGAGCGAAAAGTTGACTTAAAGCTAAACATTCAGAAAACGAAGAACATGGCATCCAGTCCCATCACTCCATGGGAAATAGATGGAGAAACAGTGGAAACAGTGTCAGACTTTATGTTTTTGGGCTCCAAAATCACTGCAGATGGTGACTGCAGCCATGAAATTAAAAGACGTTAACTCCTTGGAAGAAAAGTTATGACCAACCTAGATAGCATATTTAAAAGCAGAGACATTACTTTGCCGACTAAGGTCCATCTAGTTAAGGCTATGGTTTTTCCAGTAGTCAGGTATGGATGTGAGAGTTAGACTGTGAAGAAGGCTGAGCACCGAAGAATTGGTGGTTTTGAACTGTGGTGTTGGAGAAGACTCTTGAGAGTCCCTTGGACTGTAAGGAGATCCAACCAGTCCATTCTGAAGGAGATCAACCTTGGGATTTCTTTGGAAGGAATGATGCTAAAGCTGAAACTCCAGTACTTTGGCCACCTCATGGAAAGAGTTGACTCATTGGAAAAGACTTTGATGCTGGGAGGGATTGGGGGCAGGAGGAGAAGGGGACGACCAAGGATGAGATGGCTGGATGGCATCACTGACTCGATGCACACGAGTCTGAGTGAACTCCGGGAGTTGGTGATGGACAAGGAGGCCTGGCATGCTGCGATTCATGAGGTTGCAAAGAGTCAGACACAACTGAGTGACTGAACTGAACTGAGTGCTCCCCTTAAAAGTCATCACTGCATTTGCTTGTTGTAAGCTATCAACATATTTAGGCTGACTTTGATGAGCTTTAAATATTAGATAAATTACTACTTTAAAGCTAACAATGGCTTCCCAGGTGGCGTTAATGATAAAGAACTCACCTGCCAATGCAGGGTAGACATAAGAAATGCAGGTTCAATCCCTGGGTTGGGAGGATCCTCCTGAGGAGGGCATGGCAACCCACTCCAGTATTCTTGCCTGGAGAATCCCATGGACAGAGGAGCCTGGCGGGCCACAGTGCATAGGGTTGCACAGAGTCAGACACGACTGAAGTGACTTAGCACGCATGCACGCAAAGTGAACAATATATTTTAAAAACTAACAAAAATTTTTGTTAGTTTTTTGATAATGCACTAAGATTTCAGAAACTGGAGGGATTATGAAATTTTTATTTCCTTAAATCTCAAGAACTGGGGAAGACAGGGAAAGGATAAGGTGGGTACACCCTGCCAGGTACTATTCACAGGGTGGTTCTACAGTCATTGTCACTGGGCCAGTGAAAATCACAGTCATCTGAGGTTCATTAATCAACGCAGCAGGAGGGATCAAGGTGAGAACATAGCACTTCAGAGCTTTACAAAACACATCCAAATGCCCTAACCCACAGACATTCAAAATAGACCTGAGAAACAGAAATAGGAGATGCTATAAAGAAGCTGGGATTCTTAAGTACATTTATTTGTCCAAAGTCACAATGTCACAGAGAGGCAAAGGGGTGATTCTTAACCTCAGATACTGTTCACCGAATAAATAAATAAATATACTGAGACTCCTAATGCTTGATTTCAGGACCTTCCCCTAAGTGGTCTTTTCCATTCCATGACTACTTATCAAATACATGCAGATTACTTCCAACTGTATAACTCTTTCTAGGCTTCTCCTCTGAGCACAACACATACATGTCCATCTTCACCTACATCACCATTTGAATGCCTAAAAATGCCAATCAGTCCTAGCTGGGTTCTTGTTACTTCTCCTTCCAAAAGCTGTTACCAGGCTTTCTCAACTCTCTAGGTGACACACACCATTGCCTAAGTAGACTAGGAATCATTTTACTCTCTGCCATCCCCCTACCCCAGTCCACATCCAAGGCATTAGCAAGTCTGAAAATATTCGTCTTCCAAAATACTGTATACCTCAGTTCCACTACCTCTCCCCTCCTCCACTCCACCACCCAAGTCCAAGCCACAACCACCTCTTGCCTGGATCACAGCAACAGCCTCCTCATTGGCTACCATGTATCTTCTTTCCTGCCTCCATAAAAATCCATTCTACACACATCACCTAAAATCACAACCCTCTCACTTGTATTTAAAATAAGGTACAAGCTTCTATAAAAGCCCACTTAGCTACATTTTCAGAGTTTCACAATTCTTCTTGTTGTTCAGTGTCTTAGAAATAAAGCTTCAGGACTTCCCTGGTGGTACAGTGGATAGGAAGGAATCTGCCTGCCAATGCAGGAGACATGGGCTCATTTCCTGTTATGGGAAGATTCCACATGCCTCGGAGCAACTAAGCCTGTGTGCCACAACTACTGAGCCCACATGCTACAACTACTGAAGCTCGCGTGGCTACAGCCCGAGCTCAGCAATGAGAGAAGCCAATGCATTGAGAAGATCATGCATGGCAAATAAGAGCAGCCCCTGCTTACTGTAACTAGAGAAGTCCATTCATAGCAACGAAGACTCGACGTAACAACAACAACAAAACTTATTTTTTTAAAAAGAAAGAAGGATAATCAACTGTGTCCCAATACAGAATCTTTTGGATGTTAAAATAATAACAAAAATTAAAATAAAAAAGGAAAGCTTCAGCATTGTAATGGCAGGACCATGGCAGAGGAAATGTGGAAAAGCAAGACTCCAAGTCTTTCAAGTCCCTTTCATTAAGCCATTCAACTTCCTACTGATCTATTCCAGAAATGTATCTATGTCTCAGTTTCCTCATGGGTGATATTATAATAAAACTGCTTCTCCTCCTACCTCACCTGGTGATTAAGAGGATCAAACGAGACACACATACACAAAATCACTTTGAAAACATAAAGCATTACAAAGTAATATAAAACGCATGCTAATACAGAAGTGGTACTCAAGCATAGGGTTTTCTGGGCCTTTGCTTACAAGAACGAGGAGGCAAATCTAGCTGAAATAATTGACTTTTAGGAATTCCCTGGTGGTCCAGTGGTTGGGACTCTCACTGCCAGGGTCCCGGGTTCAGTCCCTAGTCAGGGAACTAAAATCCCATATGCAGAATGGCAAAGCAAAAATTAATAAATAAATAATTGATTTATCTTTAATTATTAGAATACATTTTGGCTGGATGGAGCCTTTTCTATTCCTTAAGAGGACTAGTGCCAGTAAAGAAAGCACACAACTACCCTAGTGAACTTTCTGATTTCAAGTTTCCCTTAGTAATAAATAAGATATAATCAGATAACTCTTACAAACATATTCCTGATTAAAAAGAAAATCAGAAGCTAAAATCCCTGGTTTGGAAGGCTGAGACAACCAGTCTAACCTTGCCCAAAGTCTATCCACGAGTCTTCTCCTAGACTGTCTCTGAGAGGCAGGGGGGCAGAGCTCCAGAGGAGATGAAAACCCAGGGCTGCAGAGCCCTTCCAAACCCCAGGCACACAGGACGACTCCAACTCTGGACCATTTCTGCAGCTTCTGGACACTCTGCCAGCCAGCAGGAGCTGCAGGTGCGTGCTGGGCCCAGGTCAGATTGGAGAAGTCCTCACCCCATCACTCCAGGATACAGGCACTGTACATAAGAAACTGGTCCTCAAGTATGTGCTAAAATCTAATGGGCAAGAAAAAGCAAGATGCTTCCAATAAAATGAGTCTATCAGTACTCATTTAAACTGTATTAAAGTCAGATTTATTGACAAAAGCATTGAGATAGTAAAGAAACTGTAAAAACCATGGCAAGATAAGTACGTTGCTGTATATAATCTTCCTTTCTTCATGGTTGTCCCCAGTACAGATCTACTAAATTAAAATTACATAATCATTTTACTACTTCTACACAAATTCATATTATTCAATTTAATTTTTTCATTGATTCTCTTCAAATAGTTATCATTATTTATTTCAGTTCTACTTAAGTTCACTGGTCCTTTAGAAAATAATACTGAGTGACATTTAATATATTTAGAGTATACACATGGAAATTATGCCATAAATCAAGGGTTTGAAAGCTTTTTTTCTGTAAAAGGCCAGTAATGTTTAAAGCTTCGCAGGCTCCATACTGTCTCTGTCACATATTGTCCTTTTCTTTTTCAAACAACCCTTTAAATATATATATATATTAAAAAAATTTCTTACCTCTTGGGCAGTGCAGAACAGGTCACAGGTTGCAGTTTATCAATCTTTGTTGTAAATAATAAATATGAACTAACAGAATATAGGATATATACAGTGTACACAACAGAAATTAGCCTTTCACTTATATAACACTTGTTCAACAGGCTCCCTTTTCCTAAGGCAGGTTCTAAAACTAGAAATGCTCTATATTCGAGAAGGATGATGCATATGTCCTCACTATTTTTATGAGAAAAAAATTCCACACAGGTATTCTTTTCTCTCCTCTTAAGCGGTCATATAAAAGATATTCACTAAGAACTAATGAACAATCACTTAGAACGTACATATTTATGATGAAATTCAAAAGCCTAGGTTTATACAGTGTAGACAGATAAAAGACAAATTTGTGAAGCCTCAAAAATTACACATAGATACAAAGCCAAAAGCCCAAAATAGCTAGAATAAAATCTACCAATCCATCAAAAAAGGAGGGATGTATTATTAAAATGACTTTCTTTTAGGATCTCTGAACTAACAATAAAAAAATAGCACCAAAATTTTGTAAGGATAATGGCATACAAATGACTTGCTGTAATTGGTATTTCTACCCCACAATGCAATGAAGTCCATTGTAGCTGAGATAAAGGAACTCTTACAGAGTTCCTGCATTGTTACCAAGCAACAAGAAATAAAATGTCAGGATTAGCACTTGATTTAATATATTTTTACCATTAATGAACCATACTTCTTTCCTGCTATTCTGGATGTAAATGGTCATTAGTTTAAGGATTATATTCAGTTTTTAAGAGTACGCCAAAAAAAAAAATTGCAGTGAAGTTAATTTGGGCACTCACCAACTTCATATTTTTAATTTTTACTGCTTCCTTGGCAGAAACAACAAATAATAATAGTGATTCTATTACTTAGAAGGTTATTTTGTCAAAATATTCAACTACAATGTGTCTTCACTAAATACATCTTCATTAGTATTCAAATATTTTCAAATTAGTTTTGCATTTTATGAAAAGTCAAGGAAATGTCTCTAAACACTTCAATATTTCAAAATAAGTAGAATCAATCAGTTCATTTAGTTGTGTAAGGATATTATCATCTGTCAAAGCAATCTATATCTGGCTAAATTTGTGCCATGAAGAATTTATAGCTATCTCTGTCAGAGAGGCATAGCAAACAAGTAAAATGAAATCCAAAAGCATGAATAAAATCGTATAAGTGAAAAACTGTAATAAAAGAAAAACATGTAAATTAAGGATATCAGATAATTTAGCAGGCTTAAAAATCAATCATTTAAAATGATATCCATAGCTCACCACATCTATTCCCAAAGTTAACACTTGAGAAAGTGACTGTATTATGCCTTAGTAGTGAGGGATCCCAGGGTTCTTGGTAGATTGGTGGGAAGAGGGAGTTCCTTCTTTATATTTTGCATCAAATAGCTTTCCTACCCTGCCTATGTTTTGAAAGAACTTGTGTTGAGTGCTCATCTCAACTGGCCGGTGTGAATGAAGTCAAGAAGACTGGGATTAAACAGGCTCTTGCTGTCCTCACCTTCTGCCTGATGAAGAGAAATAGAAAGCATCACCAGGTAAACACTGAAGTGCAGTGAGAGGCATTTACTGTATTCTGCTTCACACAGTGAATGTCACATTTGACATTTCAGCCAAGTTTTCATAAACATCACATCTCCACATGCCAATCAGAGATTTGTGTGTGGGCATAAAACCCACACAGGCATGAGCAGGGGTCGTCTGTGTGTGGATGTGTGTCCTTAACAGTGCATTTGGCTAACGAAGTTTCTCAACATGGTTAGATGTGTTTCTCTTGGGTGGATAGAACCTTTCATTTTTTTCCTGTTTGGACCTAATTCGTTTTCCTTTTACTGTTTCTTGGAAAAATTATGAGTTTCTCTGTAATATCAAAAGGCATTAGCAATCTAAAGATTAAGAATAGAAGCAATCTAAGAGGAAAGGAATTATGTTTATCTCTTGGGAAGTTTCACTTTTTCTAAAGCAGGATGGAAGATGACCAGTTTCTAAAATGTTGATACACTAACTGGCCTGCTTGGTGGAGATTAAATGTTCACACCTTCTAGCATAACGTGAACTAACCAGCAGTATGATTTCCTCTACGAAGATAATGCATAAACTGGTATCAACACAGAGTTCTCCAAAGAGGGTCAGAAAGTCACAAAAGCCAGGAGCTTCCAATATAAAAATCACATTCTCCATTCATCTCAGAGTTTTAAAGTCAGATTTACGTCTCATCATCCCAGGAACGATTACAAAATGAACTAAGTATAGAAATCATACTTCACACAGGTAGGAAAAAGATACTGCCATTGCTCTCAAGATGGCTACCCTCACGTAAAGATTCACTGGCCCACCACCTCACACTGGAGATAGGAGAGTATGGCATTTCAACTCTTCTAGTCCACCAGGAATATTCCACCTGCTCCTTCTTCTGCCACCCAGCTTATTCCCCCACTGGATACTGCAGAGCTATCTTCCTTACTTCCCTGAGGTCTCTATTCAAGTGTCATCTCAGTAGCATTATATCTCATCTTTGTTATAAGCCAACCCATTCAGATTTCACTTTTGGAATTCCTGGTGGTCCAGTGATTCTGCATTCTCACTGCTGAAGGGCCAGGTTCAATCCCTGGTCGGGGAAGAAAGAACCCAAAAGCCTCACAGTGCAGACAAAAAATTTAACTTTCTTCTCTTGACAGCTAATGTCCCTTTTCACGCTTTGTTCCATTTCTTTAATATTTATCAGTATCTAACATACTACATATTTTACTTCGGAGAAGGCAATGGCACCCCACTCCAGTATTCTCGCCGGAAAAATCCCATGGACGGAGGAGCCTTGTGGGCTGCAGTCCATGGGGTCGCTAGGAGTCGGACACGACTGAGCGACTTCACTTTCACTTTTCACTTTCCTGCATTGGAGAAGGAAATGGCAACCCACTCCAGTGTTCTTGCCTGGAGAATCCCAGGGACGGGGGGAGCCTGGTGAGCTGCCGTATCTGGGGTCGCACAGAGTTGGGCACGACTGAAGCGACTTAGCAGCATTGTCTATCTTGAGCATCATCATGTAAGCTCGTGAAGGATATAATATCTGGCGCTTATTTCAAAATACTTCAAGAGGGGGCTTCCCTGGTGGCTCAGTGGTAAAAGTCCACCTGCCAAAGCAGGAGACATGGGTTCAATCCTGATCCAGGAAGATCCCACATGCAGAGGAGCAACTAAGCTGTGTGCTACAACTACTAACCCTGTGCTCTAGAGCCCAGGGAACCACACTATGGAGCCCACGCACCACAATTCCTGAAGCCCACCTGCCTGTAGCCTGTGCTCTGCAACAAGAGAAGCTGCTGCAATAAGAAGCTTACACGCTGCAATGAAGAGCAGCCCCCCACTTGTCACAACTAGAGAAAGCCCAAGCACAGCCACAAAGACCCACTGCAGCCAAATAAATAATTAAAAATCCCTTAAAAAAATATTACAAGAGAAGAAGGAAGCAAATGGGGATGTAGATGGGGCAGCAGTGATCAAGGGTGGGCAGGTATTGGAACAGCAGGATGAACTCAGATGGGTTCATTACACTCTTCCATTTTCTGCTGTATATGTCCATTACCTTTCATAATAAACATTAAAAACAAAAATCTGTAATACCCTTTACACTGCAACCTGCCCTTTTCCTCCTCTACTAATCAGAAACAACATGTCTTCATGCCCAGATGGCAGATGAGCCCCTAATATTTTCCCTTTAATAAACCTCCTCAGGAGCCATGGCATGTGCCAAACGCTAGCACAGAACACAGAAGTCAGTCCCCAGAGCATGGCTCTTCTAAACAAAAAGTCTTATGATATCACTTTGAAAAATGATTTTCCATAGGTCCACACCTTATGACTTTGACGTTTTTTAAAGGGACTGATAATCACAACATTCCTGACAGTGGCTCTCTCTACATGAAAGGCAGGCAGATGACAATGAGAAGAAGCAATCCTCTAATTCCTACCTTAGGTGGGTCTTCAGGTGTTTGATTTATTATTATGCCTTCTAACTTGCACAGGCTACATGTATATAATACCAGTATGCATCAAATATCATGTAATAGACATAATTATTTCACAAGCAAATACATAAATATAACATAATATAAATATAATAAAAATAACTTTACTGAAGTTATGGTAACGAATATATTTGTCTTAACTAAAAGCTGAAATTAGCTAAAACAGCTGAAGAGGCTTTGTGTAAACCTTGCCATCTTCTAACACCAACCAGGGCACACGTTTGACGAAACCAGCCAGGTTATTTTGGTCACAGGCAGCTTTAACAGCCTTCGGTGGCTGAGTCAGATGACCTTTCCTGACAGCACAGACATGCCAGGCTATTTGCAGGAGACAAAATATCTACAGTCTCCTGAGTGAAGCGCTCCCACCCCCTCCTCCAGGGTTTTCTATTATAAGTTGCTTTTTAAAAAAATGCAGAGACAATTCCCAGAGAAACCTAGACTGATGGGATATGTTCCCAAGAGACTGGCCAAGGAGCACATGGGAAGTCGAGGGTTAACAGATCCCTGCAGAAGCCAAATGAGTTCCAGAGGCCTGCTGTTTATGATACACATGGAACACAGCACCAAGAATTGTTCCCTGGCTGGTTTTGCACTTAAACTTGTGAAGTTTATCAGGGAAGATTTCACCCACTCAAAGAGAAGGTCCAGAAATAACACTGCCTGGCCTAAAAGAGAAATGTGTTTGTGGCATGTGTGCCAATATGTACACCCACTTGTACTATTTTTCCCAAGCAACTACCCCAAGGTTCCTTAAGAGGAAGAAAGAGACAGCCAACTTTGTGGTGAAACAGACCACTGGCTGCAGGTTTTAAGAGATGCAATGCAATATTCATATCAGTTTTGTTAAAGAGAGAAAGACATACTGATCACCTCTTTGGTTTTCCACAACTCACGTTTGTTTAGAACACATCTGAAAGGTAAAACATTTCCAAAAGGAGGAATGTCTCAGTATAAAAGAAACCAGAAATAATTCATGCCAAGGGTCATTTTGATATTCCTTCAAGATAAATGTACTGGTTTTACATCTTGTCAATTAGAGGAGAAATTATGAAGCAAAAAAAGAAAGAGATGGCTTGCGTGTTCTTTCACCATCCTGTTTCTAAGTTCAAAAAGAGGGGCTTTTATGCTAGCCCAGCAGCTAGGACTCGGAGCTTCTAACACAGAGGGCAGAGAACTCAATTCCTGGTTGGAGAACCAAGATCCCACATGCTGCACAGCACAGCAAAAGAAAAGTCCCCAAAGATTTTAAGATACCTGAGGGAATCATCGGGGCTTCCCTGCAGAGTAAAGAATCCCACCTGCCGTGTAGGAGACCTGGGTTCAATCCTGGGTCAGGAAGATCCCCTGGAGAAGAGAATGGGAAACCACTCCAGTATTCTTGCCTGGAGAAGCCCATGGACAAAGGAGCCTGCAGGCTACAGTCCATGGGGCTGCAAAGAGTTGGACACGACTGAGCAACTACACTCTTAAGGAATAATCACTAATATTTTAGGTATTTATAGTACTACCACTCCTCTACCCACTGACTCCCTTTATAACTCAAGTTATAGTGGGTACCGAGGGAGAAAGGCTGAAAAGATGCAGCCCCAGGAGTGGGGTGAAGCTGCAAGGAGGCAGGCTTCACCCTAGATACTGCTAC
Source organism: Nanger dama (assembly GCA_917880005.1). Taxonomy (NCBI): domain Eukaryota; kingdom Metazoa; phylum Chordata; class Mammalia; order Artiodactyla; family Bovidae; genus Nanger; species Nanger dama. The sequence continues at coordinate 6,792,869 of CAKJTW010000040.1, forward strand.
TGAAAAGTTCCCCCTGGCCTGATCTATAAGAGAAAGGATATGAGCTAAGAGGTCTAAAAAAAAGTCTTTGTCTGAAATGTAGGGTGTAGTTGTTGTCAAAGCGCACCCTGCTTTAGGTTCCTGCTGGACTAGAATAGACATTCAATTACCACGTTCAGGGAAGTTTGTGAAAAGCTGCACAGCTCAGAGAGGCTACGTAACAGAATGAACAGAGTCTAAGAGGAGGACTGAACCAATTCACAGGGCTACTGATCCCACCCAGGATGATGCTTTTCTCAAAGCCCTCTTGGAGGCATGTGGTACGAGAGGCAAAAGACCTTCACTGGAATAACTGGCAAAGAAGACTGGAGATAGAGGAATATACTGGCCTCAAACCCCCTATCTGCTTGATTCTAACAGTTAGCATTGAAATGGACTAATTTCAGAAATTCAGTATCTTTCAGGATTTTGAAATATCACCCACTGATGATGATTTAAGAGTATTTCATAAAATAGTGGAAAAGTGCAGGCACCTGGGAATCATGTTTCCTATGGGTCTATCTTAGCTCCACCTAGCTGTGTGACATAGGTATGCAACCTCACGTCTCTGTGCTTTATAGCTCTCATCTGTAAAATAAGGATAATAATGACTCCTATCTCATAAGATTGTTGTGAACATTTTTTAAAAATCCATTAAAATACAGAAGTGAGTAATACATAATAAATACTTGATGAACAGCAGTTATTATTACTGTCAATACTGAACAGGCAGGAAAATATGCAGCTAATTTATGATCTCTAAACCAGCTTACAATCACCCATCTTACCAAGACCACTATACAAGAAAGCAGGATAGGGCTGGAAGAAAAGAATTATAGAGTTCTGAAGGCCAATGCAGGTCACAGAGCACACAGAACACAGCACAGAAGAAGAGCTGGAGGTCCAGGGTACTCACTGGACTAAGAATACAAAACTCAGATCCTAGATAGATTGTTCATTATCAGAAAATACCCAGTCTACTCATCAACCCCAATTTCAAATATTTTACGCTTCCAAGAGCTCAGTTCTTCCAATTCAACCTAAAGCTATGTGGACCTCTTCTACTATGAGCAGGCAGAGGGGGCAACCTTTCCATAATTTATTGTCTAAATTGCTGTTTTGCTTACATTCCTAAACTAGAACTACAAATTAGATTTCATCTTGATACTTCTAATTAGCCTCTGTCTAATAAAACTTTCTACAAGGATGATCATGTTCTTTATCTATGTTGATTAACATAGTAGTCACTAGTATATGGAACCAATGAAAAGAAACTGAACTTAGATTAATTTAAATTTTTAAATTTAAATAAGGACAGAAACAGCAAGGACATAACAAAAGTGGAAGACACTAAGAAGAGGTGGCAAGAACACATAGAAAAACCACGCAAAAAAAATCTTAATTACCCAGATAACCATGATCGTGTGGTTCCTCACCTAGAGCCAGAGATCCTGGAGTATGAAGTCAAGCGGGCCTTAGGAAGCATTACTATGAACAAAGCTAGTGGAGGTGATGGAATTCCAGCTGAGCTATTTCAAATTCTAAAAGATGATGCTGTGACAGTGCTGCACTTAATATGCCAGTAAATTTGGAAAACTCAGCAGTGGCCACTGGACTGGATCCCAAGAAAGGGCAATGTCAAAGAATGTTCAGTTCTGCTCATTTCTCATGCTATCAAGGTAATGCTCAAAATCCTTCAAGTTAGGCTTTAGCAGTACATGAACTGAGAGTTTCCAGATATACAAGCTGGATTTAGAAAAGGCAGAGGAATCAGAGATCAAATTGCCAACATCTGTTGGATCATAGAGAAAGCAAGGAATTCCAGAAAAAAACATCTGCTTCATTGACTACGCTAAAACCTTTGACTGTGCGGATCACAACAAACTGAAAATTTTTTCATGACATGGGAATACCAAACCACTTTACCTGTCTCATGAGAAACTTGTATGCAGATCAAGAAGCAACAGTCAGGACTGGACATAGAGCAATGAATGGACTGGTTCAAAATTGGGAAAGGAGTACGTCAAGGCAATGTATTGTCATCCTGCTTCATCCTGCTTATTTAACTTGTGTGCAAAGTACATCATGCAAAATGCTGGACTGGATGAAGCATAAGCTGGAACCAAGATTACTGGGAGAAATATCAACAGCCTCAGATATGCAGATAATACCACTCTAACAGCAGAAAGCAAAAAGGAATTAAAGAGCCTCTTGATGAGGATGAAAGAGGAGAGTGAAAAAGCTGGCTTAAAATTCAACATTCAAAAACTAAGATCATGGCATCCAGTCCCATCACTTCATGGCAAATAGATGGGGAAAGTAGTGACAGGTTTCATTTTCTTGGGCTCCAAAATCACTGTGGACAGTGACTGTAGCCATGAAATTAAAAGACGTTTGCTCCTTGGAAGGAAAGCTATGACAAACCTAGACAGAATATTCAAAAGCAGAGATATCACTTTGCTGACAAAGGTCCATATAGTCAAAACTATCATTTTTCCATTAGTCATGTCTGAATGTCAGACCTGGACCATAAAGAAAGCTGAGTGCTAAAGAATTAATGCTTTTGAACTGTGGTGCTGGAGAAGACTCTTGAGGGTCCCTTGGACTGCAAGGAGATCAAACCAGTCAATCCCAAAGGAAATCAACCCTAAATATTTTTTGAAAGGACTAATGTTAAAGCTGAATATCCAATTCTTTGGCCACCTGATAGAAAGAGCTGACTAGTCACTAGAAAAGACCCTGATGCTGGGAAAGACTGAGGGCAGGAAGAGAAGGGGGTAACAGAGGATGAGATGGTTGGATGGCATCACTGACTCAATGGACATGAGTTTGAGCAAATCTGGGAGACAGTGAAGGACAGAGGAGCCTGGCATGCAGTAGTACATAGAGTCACAAAGAGTTGGACACAAGTTAGTCACTGAACAACAACAAGAATTTAAATTAAAAGTTGCATGTGGGTACTGGCTAGCATATTGGACAGTGCAGGTATGATCAATTAGGAGTGGCAGTCAGCAGCACTATATTGAAGGGGATCCTAATGTGAGTCTGTCTAACAGGACAGAGTGCTGTGAATAAGAGATGTCTGTTCTTGTACATGGGAGGGCAGCCTTTATCATATTTGCAGGCTCAATTAAAGAATTTTATCTCCCTTTCCCTTATGCCAACAGCGAACATCTTTTCAAATATCTTCACTAATTCTGAGATTACTAGAGGTTCACTTCCTGCTTTAGGAAGAGATAAGACTGGCTGAAAAGAACTAGATTATAAAAGGGAAAAAAAGAAAGAAAATCACCCAGGACAATGCATATTGACCCCACAGTACTAAGAGAAAAAATACTCATTTGTGGCAGTTTTACAGAGGTATATACAATCAACAGAGTTAAACTACCAATTAGTTTAAGCTGTGTTTTAGGCTTTTTTCAGTACTGTTACAGGTGTGTGCAATGGAGAGGTCATTAAGATGATTTGATTTAAAATACTGCACAGATTAAATCACATTATCAATTTTAAATGCAGAAAATATACTGAAGCCATTGCAAAAGAAAATGTCCTGCCAATGTTGAAAGTACCACATTTCCCAGCACTTTAAAAATAGTATACTTTGGATTGGGTTCACCTATGGCTGATTTGTGTCAATGTATGGCAAAACAAATACAGTATTGTAATTAAAAAAATAAATAAATTTAATAACTAAAAAAATTAAAAAAAAAAACCCCAAATATTGTCAATTAACCATTCTTCCATAAGAGGGGGAAAAAGAAGCCAAACTATGGCTATCTAGTAAAATAATAGTACACTGTACTTTCCAAGAGAATTCTAACATTTGATTGTTTCAGAAATACAGTAGCACTGCCTCCATGAAATATCATTTTGGCCAAGAGCTTGAAGGAATGAAAAGATGTCAAGTACAATGGTACCATAACAAGAAAAATCAAGAACATACATTCTCATTTCCAGATCCCAAGTTGGGATCCTATAAAGCCCTCCTGTGGGGAAATATATCTCAAATCCCATGAAAATCTGGTTCCAACGTGATCCTCAAAGCCTACATGAATCATTTTGAAGTCTCCTTTCAGGTTCCAATATATACACACACAATGGCAGGGTTTGGGTATAAGCACCTATTTCTATCCCAGAGCTTTAACCCTAGGCACGTTCTAGAATTATTCAAGTCTCTTCCAAACAAACCCTGAGATGCTTAAAGGAGAGTCAGTTAGTGCATTAATTCAACTGTTCCAAACAGAACTACATCAAAGCAATAAGTTGTACTACCCTCCTTCCTCCTCAAAGTATCACCACTGTCTGTCACAGTGAGATAAAGAACTTCTCCTGATACAACTTATTATTTTCCTTGGGATTCTGTTTAGGAAAATTCATCCCTGAGATTTTACCCAAGAAGGTCCACTTTGCTCAAGTACCAAAGAAGTTTTATGAGCTGGTCAGCCTCATAGCTTGGTTCCCAAAGTGAGCATTCTGGTGAGATCCTAGCTAACCAGAAAGCTCAAATTCCAGCAAAATTTCAACTATCATATATTTAAATAGAATCCTTCAACATCTCAAATGAAAAAGATGGTCACTGTCCTTCTTCATGAAAACAAATGAACTGTAGTACTTTTTCTTAAACTAACATATAACATCAACTTTAAAAAAGTAACATGAGGAAATCAGAAATAACCTCTTCTCTTACCTCCACCACTGTGGTTTCTGCAGCTTTGCACATCGGCAAGTTGAAATTCCTTGCACTTTTCCTACATTAGGGGTGAGGGAATAAGGAAGTGTGGAAAGAAGGCCAAAAATAAGAAGTGTCTCTCTCAGCTTTAATTACGGATTAAAAGAATTTCTGTAATCTAAGAGTCTATGAATCTTTTTAAGAGTATATCGTATTTTCTATAAGTTCTATAGCTATTTTATATATAAAAACAATGCAATAGCCACTTAATGGAATCATATCACATTTATGGGGTTAAGAGAAAGAACTATTTTTCATTTTCAACATACAATTATATACAGGAAAATAAAATGGATATTAATGAGTCTAATTTCTCTACGTCTTTTAACTGAAATGCTACTTTGTTTCTGTAGTTAAATATTTCACTGAACTTGCTCTTGTTAAATATTAAGAAAAGTAGCAAATGCTTTATCTGAGAAGGTATAGTAATTATACTCATTATTAAAGAGAAATCTATTGCTGAAATTAACTGAAACATTCATGGGTAATTTGTGAGTCACTTATAAAGATCATTCTGGAGAACCAACTTCCAATGAAATTTTTGAAACTACAACCCCACATCAGACCCTGAGGTATAAAAAGAGGGGGCCAATTTTGCTGATGCTTCTGAATTCCCAAGTTCCTAAATTCATGCACTTAATCTAATAATAATTGAAATGTGTTCTTGTTTCTGAGAGTGTAAATTGAAAGGAAAAATTCTTTGGTAAAGAGGAATAATTCACAGCTGTGTCTTACCAGCCCTTTGTGCTAGCAATGTTTCTTTCAGTTGGATTCAAGGATAGGTGTGTCCTTGAGAGAGGAATATCTCTATGTACTTTCACAAGCTACTGTGTTGGATTCTATCAAACATCCAGCATCAAAAGCTCCAAGGACAGAGTGGCCTGAGGTGCAGGTATGCAGGGCCCGCCCACTCTACCAATGGCCTAGACAGACCTCTGTACCAGTTGTCCCACTAATCAGGAAGGTCAGCCTAGAAGTCAGGATCTTAAGAATCTAGGCCACCTGACCACTGGCAACAAGCACTCTCATTTCACATCAAAGCTCAGTGGCTACTAGGCAGAAACCATAGGCATAAAGTCTCTGCTCAGAATAGCCCTTGTGCTGTCTTTAGACAACAGGCAGTAAAGCACAGGATAAACTCATGGAAATATTTTAAATAAATCATTTTCATTTGCTACTACACAGTTTCATTAATCTTCAAAAAAAAAAAAACAAACCTAGCTTCAAAACGTTACACCAAGGTGTCAAATAAAGGTAGAGAGCATTCAGTGTCCTCTGTAACTGCTGAAATTAGTTATAATACCAAAAATTGACTAAATGTGGGGACTTCCCTAGCAGTCCAGTGGTTAAGACTCCACATTTCTACTGCAGGAGGCACAGGTTCAATTTCTGGTCAAGGAACTAAGATCCTAAGGGCCGTGGCCCCATCAAAAAAACAAAATCAAACAAGCAAAATTGGCTAAGCTCAAAAATCAAATACAGTATATTTAATGTCATATAAAGTGTTAGTCACTCGGTTGTGTCCACTCTTTGTGACCCCATGAGCTGTAGCCTGCCAGGCTTCTCTGTCCATGGGATTCTCCAGACAAGAATACTGGAGTGGTTAGATATTCCCTTCTCTAGGGGAATCCTCCCATTCCAAAGACTGAACTCTGGTCTCAGGCATTGCGGGCAGATTCTTTACCATCTGAGCCACCAGGGAACCCAATGTCATGTAAGATCTTCAGAAATGAAACAGTAAAATGAGAGTGATCACTGATAATTTAACTGTGATCATACCAAAGCTGCATTTGGTTAAGATTTTTTAAAAATCACTAACAAAAAGCAGGAAATGGACCATATATTAAAAAAGAAAACTAGTTCGGTAACCTAACAGGTGAAGTCTTCAAAACCAAACATTTTGAAAGCTTTTATGAGTATATTCAAAGGTGGCACAATTTTCAAAAAACAACCACATAATACCTAAATCCAAGATCCTGAAACTTGGTATTTAATATGATTAGCATAATCAAAAGATGTTGAAATCTATTAAGTGGCTTAATCTATCTGTGGCCATCCAGATAATGAAAATGAAAGCTAGGCATTATTAATGTTAATCAACTTTCCAAACATCATCTTTATAAGCATTTTCTAGTAGACACCAACAGGCTTGGAAAAGAACTGACCTAAATGCTTATTAGCAATATTTTTCCAGAATATCAAACTAACTTAGGTGTTTTAAGACAATGCATATAAAGAACAATGTCAAAATTAAATATAATTGTGTGCTTTTGTCAGCTTTTCTAAGTATGTCACAACACTGTAATTAGTCTTAACCACTAAAGTACACAGGACAAAAGTACATGTGACTATACACAAGACTAGAATAGATTCAAATTGTTAAACAGTGCACCATGGGCACCAATCAGTCAGAACAGATGTCCTCAAGTGCACCAAACCAGCATGGCCACACAGCAATGGTTCTGCACACACCTACACACACACACACACACACACACACACACACACGTGACTGATTTTAAGCAATCTTTAAAATAAATTTTTAAATACCAAACACATCAAGATATCCATTTTGTAGTCATAATTTCGGAAACATAAAGTTGCTAACAGGCATTACATTGAACATTTTTTTAAAACCATTGTACTACCTGAAAATCACATTTCCGGCTCGATCTGCCTTCCAGGCTTTCACCAAAGCAAAATCCCCTGTGATTGCTTCCTCCAAGATAAAATGCTGACCTTTAAACTCCCTTACCTGCAAGAGACAAAGGGTGTCGTCAGGATCTCCACAAGTTTTGGCTGGTTGTGATACCTGCTGTGATATGTGTGCATGTGTGTGCTCAGTTGCTCAGTCATGTCTGATTCTTTGAGACCCCATATACTGTAATCCACCAGGCTCCTCTGTCCATGGAAGTCTCCAGGTAAGAATACTGGAGCAGGTTGCCATTTCCTACTCCAGAGGATCTTCTCTACCCAGAGCTCAAACCTGCGTCTCTTGTGTCTCCTGCACTGGTACGCAGATTCTTTACCACTGAGCCACCTGAGAAGCCCTGCTAGTTACTTGTTTGTCTAAGTGTAACTTACTTATTTTCTTATGTGTATTACTAAACTATTAACTTCCCAACCCAGGGGCAGGTGGGTTCTTTGCTGTTGAGCCACCTGGGAAGACCCACTTGCTCTGACAGAGACAGATAAAAGGGATACAAGCCTAGTTAGGGCAAGAAGGGGAAGATCTACACTGAGACTTTTTATCATACTAAATGGGGGTAGAAGGTAGTTTGGGGATGATTCAAGTGCATTTTATTTATTGTGTACTTTATTTGTATTATCATTACATCAGCTCCACCTCAGATCATCAGGAATTAGATCCAGGAGGCTGGGGACCCCTGGACCAGGGTTCACTCAAAATGGTGAGGAGGAAACTAAGGGAGCGGCATGTGCAAAGGCCCAGTGGGAGGAGAGCTTGGTAACTCTGAGGAACTGAAAATTCTACATGCTTGTGGCATAGACTGCATGTGTTAGCACTCACTTTACTATTTCTGTGAATAAGTTACATACTGACATGAAAAGGGCCCCTCTTTCCCTCCACTCTATGGCCTCCTTAGTGGCTCCGACAGTAGGAGATCCACCTGCAACATGGGAGACCTGCGTTTGATCCCTGGGTCGAAAAGATCCCATGGAGGAGGGCATAGCAACCCACTCCAGTATTCTCACCTGGAGAAATTCACAGACAGAAGAGCCAGCGGGCTAGAGTCCACGGGGTCACAAAGCGTCCAGCCCAGCTGAGAGACTAACACTTTCAGTTTCCCTCCAGTCTAGAAAAAAACTATATAGTTGCATGAAATGGGCAATGCATTATTTCCCTACCTAAGATAGTTATAAAAATCCATTCCTCTCTCCTAATTAATTCATAATCATCTGCTGAGATTTTAATTGGGATTCCTAGAATTTATAGACTAATCTGAAGAGAACTGATATGCCCTATCCCACCCGTGAGCATAATATAGGCCTATATTTTTTAAAGTCTTTTACCTCCTTCAACAGTTTTATAATTCCCCCAAAAAGCTCTATATATATTTCCTAGGTTTACTCACAGGTACTTCATGGTTTCTGATGGCCACTGTGACTATTATATTTTATTCTATTACACCTTCTTTTCTGTCATTACTGCTCTAATGGAAGGCTATTGATTTTTATGTTTATTGACTTTTAATTCGACTCCAAATGGAAGAGAGAGGGAGACAAAGCATAAAGCAAAACTATGCTGTAGCATTTTGTTCCCTTTTTCTTCATGGGGACTTAGCTCTGGGAGGTGAAAGAGGAAACAAAATCAACATTACGCTCCCATCACCACACAGGACGGGGAGCCATGTGAAGGCTGAAGTCCATTATCATTCCTACTGCGCCTCCTAGTGGAAAAAACTGCATGCATTTTACAGAAAGTTTTGAGAGTCAGTTTGGGTACATATACATTTCTTAAACTATGGTTTAAAAAAATAAACTCTTTTTAAAAATTATAGTTAATTTATAATATTGCATCAGTTTCAGGTGTATAGAAAAGTGATTCAAATCCAAGATATGGTATTCAGATATCCCATATATGTACATATATGGGATTTCTGGGTAGCTCAGCTGGTAAAGAATCTGCCTGCAATGTAGGTGACCCCAGTTCTATTCCTGGGCTGAGAAGTTCCCCTGGAAAAGGGATTGACTACCCACTCCAGTATTCTTGGGCTTCCCTGGTGGCTCAGACAGTAAAGAATCCACCTGCAATTCAGGAAATCTGGGTTCTGTCCCTAGGTTTGTCCTTCCTGGAGGACATGGCAATCCACTCCAATATTCTTGCCTGGAGGATCCCCATGGACAGAGGAGCCTGGCGGGCTATAGTCCATGGGGTCAGAAAGAGTCAGACATGACTGAGTGACTAAGTGCAGCATATGTATACATATACATATATATATTCTTTTCAGATTATTTTCCATTATAGGTTATTATAAGATATTAAATAAAGCTCCCTGTGTTACAGAGTAGGTTCTTGTTGTTTATTTTTATATAATAGTGTGTATATGTTAATCCCAAACATCTAACTTATCCCTTTCCCCCACTTTACCCGTTGGTAACCATAAGTTTGTTTTCTATGTCAGTGAGTTTATTCCTGTTGTGTAAATAAGTTCACTTGTATCGATCTTTTAGTTTCCACATGTGGTATCATATGATATTTTGTCTTTGACTGATTTCATTTAGTATGATAATCTCTAGGTCCACCCGTGTTACTGCAAATGGAATTAATTCATTTTATGGCTAAGTAATACTCCATTATATATACGCACTACATCTTCTTTAACCATTCACCTGTCGATGGACATTTAGGTTGCTTCTGTTTCTTGGCTACTGTAAATAATACTGCTATAAAACACTGAGGTGCCTAAATCTCTTTGAACTAGAGTTTTTATCTTTTCCATATATGCCCAGGAGTGGGACTGCTTTCCACTCTGGCTGCACCAATTTATATTCCCACCATCAGTACAGGTTCCCTTTTCTCTGCAGTCTCTCCAGCACTTATTATTTGTAAACTTTTTGATGATGGCCATTCTGACCAGTGTGAGGTGATACTTCATTGTAGTTTTGATTTACATTAAAACAGAAATTATTTCTTACAGAACAGTTTCCTTAAAGGTATTATGACACATTATGTCAGAAAAGATTAATGAATTTAGGGAATCACAGATGAATGAGGATCATAGTAATATGAACTTAGATAAATTATATGAAGGATATTTATAAGATGCACATCAATAGTTTTTCTAGTTCAGTCACTCAGTCACGTCTGACTCTTTGTGACCGCATGGACTGCTACACGCCAGGCTTCCCTGTCCATCACCAATTCATGGAGCTTGCACAAACTCATGTCAGTAGAGTCAGTGATGCCATCCAACCATATTATCCTCTGCTGTCCCCTTCTCCTCTTGCCTATGTTTTTTTAAGTCTTATGAATTTCAGTCATCACTAATGAGGATAGTTGAGTCTTTTCCATGCAGACATAGAAAAACACATCTGAATATATGTCAACTCAGGGCAAAGTAAAAACACTGGCATTTTTTCTATTCCAATTATATAAATTCCTGAAGGGGCTACAGATCAGCAGTTGCTAAGTGTTAGCTATTTTAAAATTTAAAAACAGGGATAGAATTGGTTTTGTCAAACTAGCTATTATACTCACTTGAGTCCCTCATTTCACAGTCTCCACGATCTCATCTTTCCATCCCTTCTTGAATCCAGTCCATTCAAGTTTTCACCATTCCAAAAAATCCTCTGTTCCAAAAATATCACCCTTTAAGGTCACCAGTGACCCCCACATTTTCAACTGTAATGGTCAACTTCCAGTCCTATTACTCAACTCCTTCACTCTCTGACATAGTTCATCACTCCTTGCTTTGTAAAAGTTTCCATCTTCCAAATTACCTCCCCTGGATCGCCTCTTTACTCACTGGACACTCTCATTTTATTCACTGCTTCTTTTCCTCTTTTCTATCTTTAAATGCCAGGCCTCTTCTAAACCCTTAAATGCAAAAGAGGTGTTCTCTGCACTCCAGCCTTCGTCACTCAAGTCCCATGGTTTTAAACACCACATGCTGATAATTTCTGGGTTGGGAAGATCTGCTGGAGAAGGGACAGGCTACCCATTCCAATATTCTTGGGCTTCCCTGGTGTCTCAGTTGTTAAGGAACACGCCTGCAATGTGGGAGACCTGGGTGCGACCCTGGGTTGGGAAGATCCCCTGGAGAAGGGAAAGACTACCCAGCCCAGTATTCTGGCTTGGAGAATTCCGTGGACTATATAGTCCATGGGGTTGCAAAGAGTCAGACGTGACTGAGCGAATTTCACTTGCTGATGCCTCCAAAATTCCTATCCCAGCTTTCAACCCTCCCTGAGCTGACCTAAAGCCTACTGAGTAGCTCCTCTTGGAGGCCAATGAATCTCTTAAACACTTCAAGTCCAGAAAGAGCTCCTCGCTAATTCTCATATTTGGCCCATCTCAATAAGCAGCATGCTTGATTTGTGTCTTTTCTTACTCAGTAAATCGTGTTGGCTCTGCTGTCAGTGTATTTCCCATCTGAAACCACTTCTCACAAATTCCACTGTTACCACCTCAATCTAAACCACCTTCTACTTCCAATTGGATTAGTATTAATACAACAGCCCCTCATCTCCTCGCTGCTTCTGCTTCTGGGTCTCCGACAAAAACCCACTCCAAAAGCCACAGTGATCTTTCCAAAATGTAGCTCAGATCCCACCACTCTCCCAATTCTATTCAACACTCTCAACCCTTGACCACACGTAGTGAAGTCCAAGTTCACGTGACCTGGCTCCTGCTTCTCTTCAATCTCCAATCCTACCACTCTCTGCTCCAGTCTCATTCACTCTGTTCCAGTCACTCTGTTCCAGTCTCATTGCCCTGCTGTGGCATACCCTCGGCAAGCCTGCCAAGGACCATGTCCTTCCTCTTTCCTCTGACTAGAACACAGCCTACAATCTTCACCTGGCTCATTCTCCTATCTTATTCAGGTCTCTACCAAACATCACCTCTCAGAGAGGTTCCCCTGACCCGGCCTGGAACATACCTTCCTGGCCACTCAGCACCCTCTCTGCCTTTGTTCTACTTGATTTGTTACATTATGCATTTGTCTCTTCATTCTTTGTCAGTTCCCCCACTACAGGGGGACTTGGCCTAAAGGACCCCTTTTTCCACCACATTTGGACTAGTGCTTGGCAAACAGAAGGACCTCAAATAACTATCACTAATCCAAGGAATTCACTCATTTCCTCTTCCCACCATAATCAAGGAAAATAAAGTTGGCTAACAAGAATTATTTCTAGAGATTATCTGTTGTATTCCTTGGGATTCAGACAAAATTACAAAACTGCTAGATGCCTACACCTGACTCCAGGCTGAAATGAACCCAGGCATTCAGGACAGATTCTAGTCTATCCTTTGTTTTCACAGGGTGAGTTAATGATGTAACTTCTAGCAAGTTCTCAAAGCATTCACCAGATTTTGCTGGCTATCCTGATCTATATTAACTAGGATCCATCTTAATGATTAGGTTCCTGTCTTTTTCTCTGAAAAACATTTTAAACCTAATTATGCAAGAAGCAAGATAGAGTATAAAAACATTAACAAAAGCTTTGAGTCAATATAGGTAACCCTAAGCAGAAAAGGCACAGCTCCAGATGAAGGACGCTGCTGGAGACAAACATGGGACAGCAGGGGGATGAGAGCAATGACCTTTATCTTCCCTCAAAACCCCAAGGGGCACAGCTAACATCCCTATACAAAGAAAGGTGACAAGACCCCTTGATGTACTAAGTTCTCACTTCTCTAGAGATAAATTCAGCAGTCCATGACTTTTGTTAACTCTCATGAGCCATGTGGGCAGAGAGAAGAGAAAGATACCAAAAATCCAGCAATGAGATACTGGCCTGTGTCATTTTAAAAACTGGCTCCTGAATATCTCACTCAAATACCTGTGTCTAGAGTTCTGTTCTTTTCTAATGTGTGAGGAAAGTTACCTAGTATAAGAATACTCCATCCTATCCAGCACTTTAAATAAAACTAAGTTATTCAGTCTAAGGCTCAAATGTGTCCAGTGTACAAAATGAAGGATAAAGAAGATAATATAAACTTGGTATTTATTCTACTCATATATACTTAGAACCAGTCTCTGCTTTTTAAGATTATAGACAAACTTGTGATTTCTTTAGCTTTTTTCCCCTTTTTCAATCACATCCAGAAGTGGCCAGAACACGAAGGGTTTAATATCATATATATTATGGTATTAAATAAAGTAGCTGTATTTTATTTTCCACATAAACATAATCAGCAATTATACACACTCCTCAATTTCTTAAAACCTACCATAAAACTAATCTTGACTCTCATTTCTATGGATTAATTTCTTTCCTTCTCATTTGTTTATTCTGGTTTCTCTGCATGACTCTAATTACTAGCAGATGTTCAGTTTTAGCTAGAAATTGTACCTAGCATATGTATGTTACTGAACGACGTGTTTTATTCTCACCCAGGTACGATTTTATACTTATTTACCCAATGAGCCCACCTGGAATCCGTGCGTCTTACCTCTCTCGGCTTACTGGCAATGGCAATGCTGCCATCTTTGTTGTATTTGATCGGTGCTCCCCCTTCTTGCACCAGGGTCCCATACCCTGTGCTGGTGTAAAATGCAGGAACTCCAGCCCCACCTGCACGAATCCTCTCTGCAAGCGTGCCCTACAAATGAGCAAACAACACTGCATCAAAAGTCCATTAAGCACACTTCTGTCTGCAGACACAAATACTTAGACACACGGTCCCTGCTCTCTAGGTGTCTGTCCATCTAAACCTCCCTAGCAGTGCATATTGGTCTGCCTCACTAACACTGCAGGCTAGAAGATCAATGCAAAGCAATACTGTCTCTCTAGACAACAACCTCTCTATTTTTAATCCTTAATTTGTAATGGAACTGCTTACTTGTATACTCATGTTTTCGGTTTCCATGTCTCCACTGGCTTCTCAACATCGTATCTTACAATTCTATTTGTAATATTTTAAAATTAATTTTCAAATCTGAAGTATATAACTTTAACTGTATACATTAAAAACATACAGTAAAATATCATGTTTTACTGTGTGCTACATGTAGGTACAGCCTGAATCTTATCATAAATAACAATATCATGATTATATAATAATAATGAAAATTTTCCAGTTATTTAGAATGTATTCTAAACCTTCTCTTTAGTATTTTATCTACTATGTTATCTAATTAAGGAAAAAAACAAATGACAAAGACTACAACATACAGCTAAACTGGTTTTTAAAAAGCCAAGAGAAATTCAAATTTTGTTTCAGAGTAGAAACAGCTCTAGGAAAAATGTCTTTCTGATCACTTTGTCTCCCTTTTAGGTACTAGCCATTTCAAATCTAATTTCCCCAGCTGTCTCTCACCACCACCTGCCTTTCCACCCAGTTTTCCTACTGGGAAATAACTCTGGCCCTAAACACTTGCAGACACGACCCCTAACATGAAACCTCTTGTTACAGTCCAGTTACATCATATTCAGTTCAGTTCAGTCACTCAGCCGTGTCCAACTCTTTGTGACTCCATGGACTGCAGAATGCCAGGCCTGCCCGTCCATCACCAACTCCCAGAGTTTATTCAAGTTCAAGTCCATTGAGTCGGTGATGCCATCTAACCATCTCATCCTCTGTCGTCCCCTTCTCCTGCCTTCAATCTTTCCCAGCATCAGGGTCTTTTCAAATGAGTCAGCTCTTCACATCAGGTGGCCAAAGTATTGGAGTTTAAGCTTCAACATCAGTCCTTCCAATGAACATTCAGGACTGATTTCCTTTAGGATGGATTGGGTGGATCTCTTTGCAGTCCAAGGGACTCTCAAGAGTCTTCTCCAATGCCACAGTTCAAAAGCATCAATTCTTCGGCACTCAGCTTTCTTCACAGTCCAGCTCTCACATCCATATATGACTTACTGGAAAAACCATAGCCTTGTCTAGGTGGACCTTTGTTGGTAAGTAATGTCTCTGCTTTTTAATATGCTGTCTAGGTTGGTCGTAACTTTTCTTCCAAGGAGTAAGCATGTTTTTATTTCATAGCTGCAGTCACCATCTGCAGTGATTTTGGAAGCCCCCCAAAATAAAGTCAGCCACTGTTTCCACTGTTTCTCCATCTATTTGCCATGAAGTGATGGGACCGGATGCCATGATCTTTGTTTTCTGAATGCTTTAAGCCAATTTTTTCACTCTCCTCTTTCACTTTCATTAAGAGGCTCTTTAGTTCTTCACTTTCTGCCATAAGGATGGTGTCATCTGCATATCTGAGGTTACTGATATTTTCCTGGAAATCTTGATTCCAGCTTGTGCTTCTTCCAATCCAGCATTTCTCATGATATACTCTGCAGATAAGTTAAATAAGCAGGGTGACAATATACAGCCTTGACGTACTCCTTTTCCTATTCCCAGGTGGCTCAGACAGTTTAGTGTCCATCTACAATGTGAGAGACCTGGGTTCGATCTCTGGGTCAGGAAAATCCCCTGGAGAAGGAAATGGCAATCCACTCCAGTACTATTGCCTAGAAAATCCCATGGACAGAGGAGCCTGGTTGCAGTCCATGGGGTTGCAAAGAGTTGGACACAACTGAGCGACTTCACTTTCACTTTTCCTATTTGGAACCAGTCCATGTCCAGTTCTAACTGTTGCTTCTTAACCTGCATACAGGTTTGTCAATAGGCAGGTCAGGTGGTCTGGTATTCCCATCTCTTGAAGAATTTTCCACAGTTTATTATGATCCATGCAGTCAAAGGCTTTGGCATAGTCAATAAGACAGAAACAGACATTTTTCTGGAAATCTCCTGCTTTTTCAATGATCTAGCAGATGTTGGCAATTTGATCTCTGGTTCCTCTGCCTTTTCTAAAACCAGCTTGAACATCTGGAAGTTCACAGTTCACATATTGTTGAAGCCTGGCTTAGAGAATTTTGAGCATTACTTAGCGTGTGAGATAAGTGTATCATATTCAGACTAGATAACTGCCTGACTAACCAGTAGTGAGAATAGGCTTGGATATTAACGATGGTGAGTTTAATATTGTCCCATCCTGAAAACAAGGGTCTACTTGAACTGGGACCTTAAACTATATTGGATTGGCCAAAAAGGTTCCTCAAACAAACTTCTCAATCAGACAGGAAAGGAAATGGTAGATAAAGTGAGTGGAAACTTGCTAGATTAACTGCAGTCATTGCTTCCTTTGTTTCAGTTCCCTGGAAACCTGGGCTCTGACCCCAGCATTTAGTCTGTGATGCAGACAGTTTTACTCCCCTCCATGGGCTTCATTTTCCTGATACGTCTCAGCCAGACCAGATTCTGCACAAATTTCTAATTCTATGATTAGTAGTTGACTTTAGGACAATCTTCAAACATTTCAGTAAGTGCGTTTGCATGCCGCAGTGAAATACACATTCCAGTGCCAAATTTAACATTTTATCCTGAAGCCTGGATATTTTCACTAGAACTACCTTCTTTTACAGTGCATAGCAACAAAACATTAGTCCTCTAGCAGTCAAGAGGTGTGACTTATAAACAAGTTTCCTTGGTTTGGCAAAAGAGCATTCTATCTTACCTCTCTTACACAATGAAATTTCTAGAAGGAAAAAGGTAAACTTCAAAATAAGCTTTTATTATAAAAAAAGAAAAAATTTTTTTACCTGGGGTGTCAGCTCTACTTCTAATTCGCCAGATAAATACTGTCGTTCAAATTCTGCATTTTCTCCCACATAGGAAGAGACCATGCGTTTTATCTGCCTGGATCGAAGTAAAAGGCCCAAACCAAAGTTGTCAACCCTAGAAAGAATACACAAGCAGTTTACAATCAAAAGGACATCCAATGGAACACTAACATCCTCACATTCAAAAACTTGTGATTTTATATGACAAATTACTGACATTACTCCTAGCAACTTCCTTTTCTCCCTCCTTCAACTTCACATCCTAATCCTTCTCATGCCAACAAGCAGTCATTCTTGCTCATCTAATTCTTTCCTAATTCTCGTAATGTGTCATTTCCAAGCCCATAACCTCCCTCAGGTAGTCCAGACACAGGGAACACCTTAAAGCAGTCCAGGTAGGTACCTGTCAACTTTCTGATAGATTTGTTTCATAGTCCAAGTCTTCCAACAGTGACTCTAATAACATTCCCCACTGACCATGGGTGTAAGGAAAGAGCTGCATAAGAGAGTTACCTGATGGTCCAGTGGTTAGGACTCGGCACCTCACTATGGTGGCCAGGGTTAGATCCCCTGGTTGGGGAACTAAGATCCCACAAGCCATGAAGTGTAGCTAAATATAAATATATATATATATATATATATATATTATATTATTTTTTTTTTTCAGATTTTATTCTTACCTGAAGAAACTTGGCTACCTATGTACTCAGTCAAGGCCAACTCTTTTGTGACCCCATGGACTGTAGCCCTCCAGGTTCCTCTGTCCATGGGATCTTCCAGGCAAGAATACCGGAGTGGGTTGCCATTCCCGTCTCTAGGGACTCTTCCTGATCCAGGGATCAAACCCACGTCTCCTGAGTCTCCTGCACTGGCAGGTGAATTTTCTAATACTGAGCCACCTGAGACGCCCCTTCCAAAGAAAACTAAAGCCTAAATAGCAAATATTTTCAGGAATGCAGTTTTGAAATGTGGGGAGAATTCCCTGAAGATTAATAATATACTTGTCTTGACAGTACTGTAACGTAGAATAAAGTATAAAAAATAAAGAAAGAAATTCCCCCAAAAAAGTGTTCTAACAAAGAAAGTTAAAAAAAAAAAATTAAACAAAATGAAAGCAGAGAGTTGAAATACACCAAAGCTATTCCTCCCTAGCTTAAGTGCCACTTGGGTTTTCCCAAGGGGCGGATCCATGTTTCTTTGAGGTCAGATGGTTGTGAAAACAAAAGGATCTGGCAGGTCTCAGGGGTCCAACCCTGCATCTTTATCCTTCGTTGTTTGGAAGCTATTAGGACATGCTGTTTCATCCTAAAATGATTACATTCCCAAGATATACTGTATATAAAACTTATTCCCTAGAACAGTAAAAAAAAAAAAATAATAATAATAAATATACTTGTCCACTAGAAGGCTCCAAACCACTAAAGAGCCTCTCCGAACACTGATTATGCACAAGGCTTTACACTTTTTGTTTACTCCCTTCTCCCAAATGGCAAGCCACTCCAGTATTCTTGCTGAGGAAATCCCGAGGACAGCGGGACTGGGTGGGCTACAGTCCATTGAGTTGCAAGAATTGGACATGACTGAGCACGCACAGATATACATAGACATTAAAAAATTTCCCAGTTCTTTGGGTAAACAGTTCTGTTCCCCTCAGTTCAACCCTACCTACAGCCTTCTCCACCTCATCTGATGGCAGCCTTATCCTACAGATCTTCAGAACAAAACTCAGGGAGTGATTCTTGACATACAGGTTCCATATCAGCTCTACTGGAAAATCCTGACTCTGCATTCAGTATCCACCCAGAATCTGAGCATTTCTCACTCCCTCTCTGGAACTGGCACCATATCTTGCCCGGATACCACAGTAACCTTCCCTGCTTCTACTCCTGCCCACTATGATTCACTCACAAAATGACAGCCCAAACTACAATATGTCAGATCATGTCACTGCTCTGCTTGAAACCCTGCAGTTGTACCCATTTATTCAGAGTAAAAGTAAAGGTGTCTCTCTAGAGTGGCCCCCTAGGATGGGCTGAAATGCCCTTTACACCTCTGACCTCAGTCCTCCCATTCTTCTTTTTGCTCAGTTCTCTGCCTCTGCCGGCCTCCTTACAGTCCCTCAAATATACCAAGCGTTCTGCATGGAGGCCCCTACACCGGCCTTTCCATCTGTCTCAGAAACTTTCCCCATATAGGGTTTTACATAAACATTTCTTGACATCTGTCAAATGAGTTTATTGCTTGATTTCACTTTCCCCTCCTCACTGGCTCTTTAGTAATAAAAATGAAAATAATTAAGTCTTCAAGCTGGATATTTGCTATGTGTTCCTCCAGATCCATTCTTCACCCTCCAGTCTACCCCACCCCTAGTGTGGCTGCCCTGTGTAGACTGAATCATGGGGTCCCCTGCCCTCTGGCTTCTGATTGAGTCCATCCACTTCTGATTGGGTCCAGCCAATCAAAGGCACCACCAGGAGGATCAGGGGAGTGAGGGGAGAATGATGTCAGGACTTCTGTTCCCTTAGCTCTCTCCCCTGGCACCTACAGCACACAGGATAGCCATCTCCATAAGACTTTCTTCCGTGTTCTAACAGCCCCCATCCCCTCGCCCCATCAGGGCCAGGGCTGGTGGTAACAGCTCTCCACTGTTACTAACTCTAAGGTTCTTCAATACTCATGTTTGCCTTCCCTCAGCCCTGACTCTTCCTTTAAAAAGAGTCTATTTGGTAAATTCTCTCAATTATCTAATAAACAATATCATTGATATCATCTGGAGCCCTGTCCAAATAAAGTTATTTTAATAGTAAAATAATACATGAATGTGGATACAACCCATTTGCTTTGTAGTTTTAAAAATCTGAAACTCCCTCCAAGTATAGAGGTCCGTACCATAAAACAGAATACAGTTGGCCATTCACTGACTTGGGAATTTTTCCAACCACACTTTTATTGATCTCTGTGTGGTCTTCCAACCCATTACACATTTGAACTTATCTCTGTTTGGAGATAACGTCTCTGTATTTGTTGATCTTGGCTCTGGACACCATGTGTATTTAGCTATTGGCTTATTTATGGACTAGCAAGCTGGCATAGCAACCCAGCAGAGCATAAGATACTTAGCTGAGGTTACCACCTGACCAGGTACAAATTTAGTGTTTATGCCTCAAAAACACTGCTAGATAGCTTATCATAAGAGTGTCTTTCCTAATTTCCCTGGTGGTCCTGCGGTTAAGAATCCACCTTGCAATAAGGGACACCTGTTTGATCCCTGGTCCAGGAAGATTCCCCCATGCCATAGGGTTACCAAGCCCATGCGCCACAACTCCTGAGCCAGTGCTCTAGAGCCTGAGAGCCGCAACACCTGAAGCCAACGTGCAGAAACTACTATAGCCTGCATGCCTAGAGCCCGTGCGCCACAACAAGGGAAGGCACCGCAACTAGAAGCCCACACCCACAAAGAGCAGCCCCACTCACTGCAACCAGAGAAAGCCCTCGTGCAGCAATGAAGACGCACAACAGCCAAAAGACGAATAATAAATAAAAAACCTTAAAAACGAGTGTCTTTCCTGCCATATACTTTCCAGTTCACAAATTCAGTAAACGTGTACCCCTTATCAGTGTATCAGACACTAATGATAAAAAGTGAAAAGGGAAAGGCCCTCACACAATATAAGAAAAAAAGAAAGACATACATAATCTTTTGCTAATGAAAAATCTACTATATCTCTAATAGTGAAACACACATATTAAAGCATCTTGAAGCTCTCTGGTATTAAAGTTAATCTGAATGAACTTTCAAAGATATTATCTTACTTAGTGCCTTTAGTAGCCAATATTTTTCTAGCATACCTAAAGAGAGATCTGACCTTTCTCCTACAGCACCACAAACTCATGTTAAAACATTTTAATGGTTAAAAGAAGTCTAAGGCCAAGAATTCATTAGAGAGGTATACTAATGTAAAACAAATGTATATTTCATGGAAGACATCAACGTACTGCAAATATTTTTCATTTTCTGAATCTGAAATTTCATTTTCTGAAATCTCACTGACAATTCTAAAATAAACTGTCAAAATAAAACTCTAATAATGAAATTTCAATCAATGATGCAATCAACGAGGGGTTAATTTCCAAACTATACGAACACATAATACAACTCAGTATCAAAAAACCCAAACAATCCAATAAAAAAATGGGCAGAAAACCTAAATAAACATTTCTCCAAAAAGAGACAAGCAGCCAACAGGCAAATGAAAAGATGCTCAATATCACTAATTGCTGCTGCTGCTGCTGCTGCTGCTGCGTAGCTTCAGTCATGCTCGACTCTGTGCGACCCCATAGACAGCAGCCCACCAGGCTCCGCTGTCCCTGGGATTATCCAGGCAAGAACACTGGAGTGGGCTGCCATTTCCTTCCCCAATGCATGAAAGTGAAAAGTAAAAGTGAAGATGCTCAGTCATGTCTGACTCTTAGCAACCCCATGGACTGCAGCCTACCAGGCTGCTCCATTCATGGGATTTTCCAAGCAAGAGTACTGGAGTGGGATGCCATTGCCTTCTCCAATCATTAATTACTAGACACATGCAAATCAAAATTATCAGGAGGTATCACCTCATACAGTCAGAATAGCCATCATCAAAAAGTCTACAAATAATAAATGCTGGAGCGGATATGGAGAAAAGGGAACCCCCCCCCCCTGTTGGTGGGACTGTAAATTGGTGCAGCCACTATGGAAAACTGTGTGGAAGTTCCTTTAAAAACTAAAAATAGTTATCATTTGATCCAGCAACACTCCTCCTGGGCATATATCTGAAGAAAACTATTTTGAAAAGATACATGCACCTCAACGTTCACAGCAGCATTATTTACAACAGCCAAGACATCGAAGTAAACCCAAGTATCCATCAACAGATTAATGGATAAAGAAGACATAGTGTGTATGTGTGTATACATAATCAAATATTACTCAGCAAAAGAATGAAATATTGCCATTTGCAGAATCATCAATAGACCTAGAGATTATCATAATGAGTGAAGTAACTCAGAGAACTAGAAAATTATATGATATCACTTATATGTGGAATCTAAAAAATAATACAAATGGGGAAGGGACAGGGTGATAAACTAGGAGTATGGAATTAAGAAATACACACCATCATATATAAAATAGTGTGTATTTCTTAATCCCATACTCAACAACAAGGGTTTACTGTATACCACAGGGAATATCTTATAATAACCTATAGCAGAAACGAATCTGCTATAGATGAATATAGATATACATTTATATATGTATACATAAATATATAGCTGCCAAGCTCTTCTGTCCATAGAATTTTCCAGGCAAGAATACTGGAGTGGGTAGCCATTCCATTCTCCAGGGGATCTTCCTGACTTACTGATTGAATCCAGGTCTCCTGAATTGCAGGCAGATTATTAACCATGTGAGCCACCAGCGATGCCCATATACAGAATAAACAACAAAGTATTAATGTACACCTCAGAGAACTATATACAATACCTGATAATAACTTACAAGGGAAAAGAATCTGAAAAAATGTAGATATATATATATATATATATATATACACACACACACACATACATACACACACACACACATATGTGTAACTCAATCACTTTACTGGACACCTGTAAGTAATAATATAAATCAACTATAATTCAATTTTAAAAAATGAAGTTGCAACTATTTTCCAAACTGTATTTCTCTTCTTTACTCTCAATTTAAATATACTCATCTCAATTAAAGCCACAATTCCCTTGTGGCACAGGTGGTAAAGAATCTACCAGGAGAATTCCATGGACACAGTCCATGGGGTGGCAAACAGTCAGACACAACTAAGAGACTTTCACTTTCACTTTTACCAGTGGCCTGATAGCTCAGTTGGTAAAGAATCTGCCTGCAATGCAGGAGACCTGGGTTTGATCCCTGGGTCGGGAAGATCCTCTGGAGAAGGAAATGGCAACCCACTCCAGTATTCCTGCCTGAAAAATCTCATGGAGAGAGGAGCCTGGCAGGCTACAGTCCATGGGGTCACAAGAGTCGGACATGACTTGGCGTCTAAACCACCAATAATAAAAGCTTATATTTGTATATTTACTGTAATAATATCAAGGGTAACAAAACAAAAGAAAATGTAGTGCAAATGATCCCCAACTAAAAATGGTTTGACTTAATTTTTCAACTTTATGGTTGTGTGAAAGTCTTATGTATTCAGCAGAAACCATACTTCAAATTTTGATCTTTCTCCAGACTAGCAATCTGCAGTACGACATCCTCGTGACATGGGACAGAGGCAGCCACAGCTCCATCAGCCACACAATCATGAAGGTAAATAACCAATACTCTTACAACCATTCTGTACCCATAGGACTATTTTGTTTCTCACTTTCAGAACAGTATTCAATAAATTACATGAGCTAATCAATACTGTATTACAAAATAAACGTTGTGGTAGATGATTTTGCCCAATTGTAGGCCAATGTAAATCTCAGCACATTGAAGGCAGGGTGGTCTAAGCTACAAACCTCAGTAGCTTAGGTGTACTGATATGTTGATGACTTAGAATATTTTCACTTTAGAATGGGTTTATTGGGATTTAACCCCACTGTAAATGGAGGAAGAACTGTATTTGGATATAAGGTTAATTTATGACATAGTGAGGGGCTTCCCAGGTGGCACTAGTGGTAAAAAAACTCGCCTGCCTATGCAGGAGACATAAGAGACACGGAATGGTTCCCTGGGTCAGAAAGATCCCCGGAGGAGGGCATGACAGCCCACTCCAGTATTTCTGCCTGGAAAATTGCCATGTACTGAGGAGTCTAGCAGACTATATTCCATAGGGTCACAAAGAGTCAGACATAACTGAAGTCACTTACCAGGCACACATACATGACATAGTTATATGAGACAAGTGAAATCTTGAAGGGGCTGAGCAGGAAGTCCAAGTGCACATCCCAGGAAGTGGCTCAGTTCAGTTCAGTTCAGTTCAGTCACTCAGTTGTGTCCGACTCCTTGCGACCCCATGAACTGCAGCACGCCAGGCCTCCCTATCCACTGCCAACTCCCGAAGCTTGCTCAAACTCATGTCCGTTGAGTCCGTGATGCCATTCAACCATCTCATCCTGTCACCCCCTTCTCCTCCCGCATCAAGGTCTTTTTCAAATGAGTCAGTTCTTCGCATCAGGTGGCCAAAGGATTGGAGTTTCACCTTCAGCATCAGTCCTTCCAATGAATATTCAGAATTGATTTCCATCAAGATGGACTGGTTGGATCTCTTTGCAGTCCAAGAGTCTCTCAAGAATCTTCTCCAATGCCACAGTTCAAAAGTATCAATTCTTCAGCGCTCAGCTTTTTTAAAAAAACTAATTTATTTATCTTAATTGGAGGCTAGTTACTTTAAAATATTGTAGTGGTTTTTCCCAGAGAAGGCAATGGCAACCCACTCTAGTATTCTTGCCTGGAGAATCCCAGGGATGAGGGAGCCTGGTGGGCTGCCGTCTAAGGGATCACACAGAGTCAGACACAACTGAAGCAACTTAGCAGCAGCAGCAGCAGTGGTTTTTGCCATTCCTTGACATGAATCATCCACAGGTATACATGTGTTCCCTATCCTGAACCCCCTCTCCCACCTCCCTCCCCATCCCATCCCTCAGGGTCATCCTAGTGCACCAGCCCTGAGCACCCTGTCCCATACATCAAACCTGTACTGGCAATCTGTTTCACATATGATAATATACATGTTTCAATGCTGTTCTCGCAAATAAGCTTTCCTCATAGTCCATACATGGACTCACATCCATACATGACTACTGGAAAACCATAGCTTTGAATAGATGGACCTTTGTTGACAAAGTAATCTCTCTGCTTTTTAATACGCTGTCTAGGTTGGTCATAACTTTCCTTCCAAGGAGTAAGCATCTTTTAATTCCCTGGCTTCAGTCACCATCTACAGTGATTTTGGACCCAGAAAAATAAAGTCTGTCACTGTTTCCACTGTTCCCCCATCTATTTGCCATGAGGTGATGGGACCAGATGCCATGATCTTCTGAATGTTGAGTTTTAAGCCAACTTTTTTCACTCTCTTCTTTCACTTTCATCAAGAGGTTCTTCGGTTCTTCTTTGCTTTCTGCCATAAGGGTGGTGTCATCTGCATATCTAAAGTTATTGATATTTCTCCTGGCAATCTTGATGGCCCACTTGCCTTTGCATTCCAGGATGTCTGGCTCTAGGTGAGTGATCATACCATAATGATTATCTGAATCATGAAGATCTTTTTTGTACAGTAGCACAAGGTTTGTTTGAGCCCTTTGAGCATCTCTGGCTGGAAAGGAGAAAGTGGTTAGCCCTTCCCAAACCAAATAACCTAATCTTGAGGGAAATGTTTATGGTCAGCCAAGGCAGCCGAGATCTCCCCTTCAAGCCCTTTAGAGCTCTCAGAGCTGTAGCTATCTTGACAAATAAGATACCACGGCAAAGGAGTCATTTACCTTTACCTCTCGGTTCAAAACCATTGGTATAAAACCAGAAATTTTATTTAGAGTGAAAAACTGCTCCTGGACCCCAGAGAATTCCTATACCTGAGTGGTACAGAACTATAGGCATAACTCATCAGACCACCACAGAAAAGCAAACATTGCAATAAAGCAAGTCCTGAAAATTTTTTTGTTTTCCAGTGCATATAAATGTTTATACTATACTATAGTCTGTTAAGTGTGCAATAGTATTTATTATGCCTAAAATAACATCAATGCCTTAATTTTAAAAATACTTTGTAACAACACTGCAGAGCAACTATATTCCAATAAAAAGTAATTTTAAAAATGAAAGCCACAGTGATTCAAAAACCCTATATTATTAAAAATATGCTAACAATAATCAGAACCTACAGGAAGTCATAATTTTTTTGCAAAAATAACATCAAAGATCACTGTTATATGTATACCTATGGCTAATTCATGTTTGACAGAAAACAACAAAACTCTGTAAAGCAATTATTCTTCAATTAAAAAATAAATTTAAAAAAGATCACTGATCACAGATCACCATAACAAATATCATAATAATGAGAAAGTTTGAAATATTGCAAAAATTATCAAAAAGAGATAGAGACATGAAGTGAGCAAATTCTATTGGAAAAATGAAGCTAATACATTTATTTAATGCAGGGCTGCCCTGAACCTTCAATTTGTAAAAGTACAATGTCTGTGAAATGCAATAAAGCAAAATGCAATAAAATAAGATATACACAAGTAAATACAAGTAACAACACTGTAATCTCATGTATAGGTACATACAGGCATCTCCCCTTAACCAAGGATACATGCCAAGACAGTACCAACCCTACAGATGCTATGTACAATCCCCTGGAGAAGGGAATGGCAATCCACTCCAGTGTTCTTACCTAGAAATCCCATGGACAGAGAAGCCTGGTGGACTACAGTCCATGGGGTCACAAAAGAGTCAGATACAACTTAGCAACTAAACAACAACAATACATAGGTATCTTCGTCTCTTATATATGCATATCTATGATAAACTTTCATTTATAAATTAGGTACAGTAAGATATTAACAATAATAACTAATTATAAAGTAGAACAATTGTAACAGCTCCTGCTACAATTGTAACAGCATATTGTAAAAAAAGCTTTGTGAATGTGAGCTCTCAAAATATGTTATTATATAAATTTAATACCTTTTTCAGCTTAACTGGGCACTCATCATGCACTATGTCTGTAACTTGCAATCTGAGATGCAGCAAGAAAACTAGTACAAGTTTCTTTTTCCTTCTTCATAATTTCAGGCTGAAGACTCATTCTCACCATGAGGTGAAGTCACTCAGTCGTGTCCGACTCTTTGCGACCCCGTGGACGAGCGCCTACCAGGCTCCTCCATTCATGGCATTCTCCCGGCAAGAATACTGGAGTGGGTTGCCATTCCCTTTTTCCAATTTCAGCATACAATCGTTTTCTTTCCTTACTAAATTGAGAATATTCACCTTTTCACTTTAAAGAAGCACTTCATGGCTTCTCCTTGGCATATCTGAATTACCAACATCACTACTCTTGCGTCTGGGGGCCATTATTAAGTAAAATAAGCGTTCCTTGAACACAGTCACTGTGATCTGGCAACACTGATGACCATGAATCTGATAACAGAGTAACTAAGAGACTAACCAGTGGACATGCTGGACAAAAGAATGATTCTCGTCCAGGGCAGGACAGAGCAGGAGGGTGTGAGATTTCATCATGCTACTCAAAATAGCCTGTAATTGAAAACTCATGAATTGTTTATTTCTGGAATTTTCCATTTAGTATTTCCAGATCAAGGTTGATGCCGCGTATCTCCAACCATGTAAAGCAAAACCATGGATAAAGTGGGGACTGTTGTACATATGTACATATGTTGTACATATTACCACTATTTTTTAGTTTTCTACACGAAATGGGGCTGCCCTTGGAGCTGTCTAAATCCTCACCTTTAAGAACAGTAATCTAAAACAACCTTGTCCTGAGGAAATGAAAATGACTAATATAGCACACCTATTCTTCCCTTGACTTTGTGATTTAATTACCTGAAATAATGTTTATTGTGAAACACTTGCTCATTCAGGTTTGTAATTCATATGTTAAAGTCTTCCAAAAATCAGAGGAACATCTGCGATGTTCCCGCTTTTCTAATCAACCCATATCAAAGCACTGATTCATCTCAATGGTCCTCAGTTCAGTTCAGTTCAGTTCAGTCGCTCAGTCGTGTCTGACTCTTTGCAACCCCAGAAATTGCAGCACGCCAGGACTCCCTGTCCATCACCAACTCCCGGAGTTCACTCAGATTCATGTTCATCGAGTCAGTGATGCCATCCAGCCATCTCATCCTCTGCCGTCCCCTTCTCCTCCTGCCCCCAATCCCTCCCAGCATCAAAGTCTTTTCCAATGAGTCAGCTCTTCACATGAGGTGGCCAAACTACTGGAGTTTCAGCTTTAGCATCATTCCTTCCTAAGAAACCCCAGGGCTGATCTCCTTCAGAATGGACTGGTTGGATCTCCTTGCAGTCCAAGGACAAGGGAGGGTTTATCTTATTAACATTTAATAGTCAATACTCATAGCAAAGTATTACCTTAGGCCAACAGGTCTTAGTGGTCATTAAAAGCAAACAAATTTAAAAAAAAAACAGATAATTAGAAGTCCTGAGCTTTGGAAGACTTCCAATTCAGGCAGAACTTCTAAAGATGGAGTCTTTTTCTAAAGGAGAAAATAGTCATTACTTCCTTATTTTAAAAAATGAAGTAGAACTGATTTCCAATGTTGTATTAGTTTCAAGGTGTGGAGCAAAGTGATTCGGTTATATATTCATATACATTCTTTTTCAGTTTCTTTTTCATTACAGGGTATTACAAGATATTGAATATAGTTCCCTGTGCTATACAGTAGGTCCTTGCTGCTTATGTATTTTATATACAGTTGTGTGTATCTGTTAAACCCAAACTCATAATTTATCCCCCGCCACTCCTTTCTGCTTTAGTAACCAGAAGTTTGTTTTCTATGTCTGTGAGTCTGTTTCTCTTTTAGGAAATAAGTTCTTTTGTATCATTTTCATTACTTCTAATTCCATGTTTTCTCCCTTTACCTCACAACTCATACTATGTTTGGTGCTCAAATAAAGACATACTAAGCTGTCCACCTCATTTATCTAATTATCAAAACAAAGCCCTCATCTCTATAAACCTTAAATGCCTCTAATTAATATAATCAACTGCAAAAAAAAAAAAAAGATAACCAACTGCCAATCAAGGTGTGCCGAGTGCCTTCTTTGAATTCAGTGAAGTAGGTTATGGTACTTACTCTGCATCAAGAATTTACTTTAATCTGTACTAGTCCCTGTGCTTCTCAGGTGGTGCTAGTGGTAAAGAACCTGCCTGCCAATAAAGGAGATGTAAGAGACATGGATTCAATCCCTAGGTTGCTAAGATCTCCTGGAGAAGGGAATGGCAACCTATTCCAGTATTCTTGACTGGAAAAACTCCAGTATTCTTGCCCGGAGAATCCCATGAACAGAGGAAGCTGGCGGGCTACAGTCCACGGGGTCACAAAGAGTAAGACATGACTGAAGCATCTTAGCATACATGCATACACTCCTTAGAAGCACTGAGTTATCAGGAAAATTCAACCAAGTATTGACAATTGAAAGTATTTTTAATAAACATTAAGTAAGTTCAAAGGGCACAGGATGTGTTTCAGAAATAACAAGTGACCATGAACAAGTTATTTCCCTATTTAAAGAGGGTTTCCCCTGTTAAATGAAGGAACTGGAACATATGGTCTCTATAATCCCATCCAGCTTCAAGTCTCAATGACTCTGAGACTATAGGCTAAGCATAAATAGTATGAAACAGAAACCTACTCTAGGGATTTCCCTGCGGTCCAGTGGTTAAGACTCCCCACTTCCACTGCAGGGGGAATGGGACTGATCTCTGGTTGAAGAACTAAGATCCTGCATGCTCCACGGTGCAGCTAAAAAATAAAAAGAAAATAGAAAATAGAAAACTACTCTAAGTAAAAGGATTGGCCTGTAATATACATCAGAGATAATAAATACATATCATTACACAAAAACAAACTAACCATCTCTACAGGAATTCAGAAAGGGACAAGATCAATGAAGGCTAGAGCAGTTTTCTAACTGGATATGGCTTCTGTAAGATAGGAAAAGATGTGGATATCTAGAGAAGTGGACAGGCTTCCAAGCAAAAATAACAGCATAAAGTCAGCAAAGAAAAAAAATGAGCAAGAAACAACAGATAGATCTGGACATGGAACAATGGACTGGTTCCAAATTGGGAAAGGAATACAAAGGTTCCATACTGTCACCATACTTATTTAACTTATATGCAGAGTACATCATGCGCCATGCTGGACTGGATGAAGCACAAGCTGGAATCAAGACTGTCAGGGGAAATATCAACAACCTCAGATATGTAAATGATACTACTCTAACAGCAGAAAGTGAAGAGTATCTAAAGAGCCTCTTGATGAAGGTTAAACAGGAGAGTGAAAAAGCAGGCTTAAGACTGAACATTCAAAAACGAAGATCATGGCATCTGGTCCTATCACTTCATGGCAAACAGACGAGGAAAAATGCAGTGACAGACTTTATTTCCTTGGGTTCCAAAATCACTGCGGATAGTGACTGCACCCATGAAATTAAAAGATGCTTTCTCCTTGGAAGAAAAGCTATCACAAATCTAGACAGTGTACTAAAATGCAGAGACATTACTTTGCCAACAAAGGTCCATACAGTCAAAGCTACAGTTTTCCCAGTAGTCATGTACAGATGCAAGAGTTGGACCACAAAGAAAGCTGAGCACCGAAGAATTGATCCTTTCAACCTGTGGTGTTGGAGAAGACTCTTGAGAGCTCCTTGGACAGCAAGGAGATGACACCAGTCGATCCTAAAGGAAATCAACCCTGAATATTCATTGGAAGGTCTAATGCTGAAGTTGGAATTCGAATACTGTGGCCACCAGATGTGACAAGCCAACTCACTGGAAAAGACCCTAACGCTAGAAAAGATGAAGGGCAGGAGGAGAAGGAGGCAACAGAAGTTGAGAAGGTTGGATAGCATCACTGACTCAATGGACATGACTTTGAGCAAATTCTGGGAGACACTGAAGGACGGGGAAGCCTGCCTTGCTGCAGTCCATGGAGTTGTAAAGAGTCAGATATGGCTGAGTGACTGAACAACAACAACAACGACGTAGATCAGTTTTGTTGTCTAAACAATTGGTGCTATTTCTTCTAAATTTCATTTATGATAATATACTAAATTGCCAAATTAATTGATTTCTTTAATTTTTAAGATCTTTGAAGACTTTCATTGTTAGAAGAGCTGATAATTTACTATTGTGAATTAAAATGGCCTTTCCTTTGATAACTAAATATATCTTAATATGCAGGCCATTAATCATAAAGATTTTGTGGGTCATTGCTGACCATTTTGATATGCAAGCCTACTGTCTTAATGCTGGCTGCATGCCCTCCTCTTTTACCAAGACCAGCAACATTTTTAATGATTGATTATATTCTTCATGTATCTTCTATGGTAAGGGCATAACCAAAATAAAAGAAACAGATTTCAAATGGATGTCCATCTGCTTTTGTAAATAAAGATCTACAATAAGGTACAACATACAATCTCTAAGTTTTAAAATGAAAGGGGCTTTGCTGGTGGATCAGCGGTAAAGAACCTGCCTGCCAATGCAGGAGACATGGGCTCAATCCCTGATCCAGGAAGATCCCATACGAAGCAACGAAGCCTGTGCTCGTCAACTACTGAGCCTGTGCTCTAGAGTCCTGGAGCCACACTACTGAAGCCCACATGCCCTAGAGCCCATGCGCCCCAGCTAGAGAGGAGCCCCACCTCGCCCCAACTACAGAAAAGCCCACGCACCAATAAAGACCCAGCACAGCCAAAAACAAAATAAATAACTAAACAAACTTCAAAATGAAGGGCTCAGTTTGAACTTTTCTTGCAGCATCTTGGTTCCCTGAAAAGCCAGCAAACCTGGACCCCCTGCAGTGGCACCATGGAGTCTTAATCATTGGAATGATAAAACCATCTTCTGATCCTTAAGCTTACTGCTCCTATCAATGAAGAAATATTTCACTTCACTGATATACTTCATTTCAATATTATGAAGGATTATCATTTCTTTCAAGTTAATTGTTTTAAAAATACACACTTACCCAGCATTGTTGCTGACTGCAGTTAGTCCTTTTACTCCAGTCTTTAGCAAAGCTCCTATAAGATTCTCTGGAATTCCACATAACCCAAAACCTATAATGGGCCAAGAAGATAAATAACTTTATGTAGAGGGTAATTTTCTTTCAAGGAAATGTATCTGTTACTCTTTTTTAGAAAAAGAAAAATGTACCAGCACATTATTAGACCTACTATGCAAATACATAGATATATCTCAGCAATTTAAGAAGTGGTCATAGACAGTAAAAAGATCAATGGTTGCCAGGAATTTGAGAGGTGGGGGAAATGAATACACAGAGTACAGAAGTTTTCATGAGCAGTGAAATACTTTGTATGACATTATAATGATATATATATATATGTATGTCATTATACTTTGGTCCAAACCCATAGAATGCGCAACATTATTTACTTCATTAAAGTGTACCCTAAGGGGAACTGTGGATTTTGGTGACTATGTCAATGCAATTCATCCTTGGTTAATAAAAAAAAAAGTACCACTCTGTTGATAATGGCTATGCATGTGTGGGGAGGGAGTATATGGGGAATTTCTGTACCTTCCTGTCAATTTTGTTATAAACCTAAAACTGCTTTGAGAAAAAAGTTTCCAACAAAAAAAAATTAACACTCGGGATAGACATTTTGGAAAAACTTTTGTTTCACTTATATATGTATACATATTACATACATGTGTGTTTGTTGGATTGTAATATAAAATGTGTTTTTAGATCAAAAAGTTTGCAAATCACTTTACTTAAGTTCTACTGGCAAAACAAAGCACAAATAAACCTCAAAAAAATGAAATAAAATAAATGGCCATATAGCTATCTCCAAATGTTTTACATCATTATATAGTACCAAACATCACTGCCAAGTCCTTGATTCATAAATATAAAGCCAAGTGCAACCTGTTAATACAGCCAGCTACACATTGTTCTTCTTGCACTTAACTACATATCTGTTATTTTCCCACTTTAAAATTGAACCTTTACACAGTTACTTTTTCAAGCATGTTTGTTTTACATTCCTGGGTAGATTCTGCAGATCTAGAAGCCTAAGCCAATGACTTTCATTTCTTTTACACAATTCCTCAAATGGTATTGGGTCTAAAATTCAATGACTGCCGAGCTGAATCAATGAATGAATGAAGAGCAACCCTAAAAATAACCCTTGATTTGTATGACCAAGGCCTAGAAATCCAAAGAAACGTATAAGAATCAGGCAACAAGTTTAATGAGTGTGAGAGAGGGGGTGCTAAAAGACATTTTAAACAAAAAGAAGCAATAGAACTCGAGAGGCTCACTAACAGATAGATGTGGATGTGCGCTCTAGCTTCCAAAATGAGAAGGAACAAAAGGAATGGCCAGTATGGACTGCTGAGATCAATGCAAAGTTTTTTTCTTGATGCAAACGTTTTAAGGTAAGCAGAATTCCCAAGTATCTAGGGATTTTTCAAAGCTACTAATAAGATATCCCCATTTAAGGTGTCAGCTTTTCAAATAATAGGAAAAGAAATTTTAAAAAAGGAGAGAAAAGGTCAGATATAAAGTGCTAAACCTTGCTGAACTTTCAGAAAGGGGACACTATAATAAAAAAATAGATAATATGTAATAAATTAAAATAAGATAAAGAATCAATAACTAAACAATAAAATAACTGGCATTTCTAATAATTGGCATTTATTAACAAAGTAATAAAATAATTAGCCTTTCTAATCACCTCACCATTGTGATTTTCCTGCTTTGCGAAAATCAAAAGGAAAACAATACTATTACTCACCACCAACCAGTATTGTTGCACCATCAGGAATGTCTTTTACTGCTTCCACTGGATCTGTATAAAATTTGGTATGGTGAGGTGTGCTAGTTGAAAAGTAGCAAATACATCCCTAAAACATTAAAAAACATTTTTAAGTGAACAAGCACTTGGAAACTTATGTTTATTTTGCATGTGTATATTTGATTATTGTATATACAAGGATAATTTCACCAGCTTGTCTTTGAAAGAGTGGGGCTATAAGTAGTTCATCTTAAGAGCAGGATGGACAGAGACTTCCCTGATGGTCCAGTGGTTAAGACTCCAGGCTCCCAATGCTGAGGACTCAGGTGAAATCCCTGGTTAGGGAACTATATCCACATGCCAAAACTAGAGTTTACATGCCACAACTAAAGATCCTGCGTGCCACCATTTACAATAGCCAGAACATGCTATCAACCTGATGTACATCGATAGGTGAATAGATGAAAAAGTTGTGGTACATATACACAATGGAATATTACTCAGCCATAAAAGGAACAAAATGGGGTCATTTGTAGTGATGTGGATGAACCTAGAGTCTGTCATACACAGTGAAAGAAGTCAGATAGTGAAAAACAAATATTAACATATATACATGGAATCTAGAAAAATGAACCAATCTGCAAGGTAGGAATAGAGACACAGATACAGAGAACAGACTTGTGCACACAGAAGGGGAAAACGAAGGCAGGACAAACAGAGAGTAGCACCGACATATATTTGCTACCATGTGTAAAACACAGCTGGTGGGAAGCTGCTGTAAAACACAGGGAGCTCAGCATGGTGCTCTGTGACGACCTAGAGGGCCAGGGGGTGGGGCGGGGAAGGAAGCTCAAGACAGAGGGGATATATGGTATGTATACTTATAGCTGATTCACTTTGTTGTACAGCAGAAACTAACAGGACATTGTAAAGTAATTATCCTCCAACTTTAAAAAAATCCTATGGTAAACCATAATGGAAAAGAATATTTTAAAAAATAACATGTGTGTGTATATATATATATATATATATATATATATATATATAACTGAATTGCTTTACTGTATGACAGGAATTAACACACTGTAAATCAACTATAAGTGAAGTGAAGTTGCTCAGTCATGTCTGACTCTTTGCGACCCCATGGACTGTAGCCTACCAGGCTCCTCTGTCCATGGGATTTTCCAGGCAATAATACTGGAGTGGATTGCCATTTCCTTCTCCAGAGGATCTTCCCGACCCAGGGATCGAACCCAGGTCTCCTGCATTGTACACAGACGCTTTACCATCTGAGCCACTAGGGAAGTCTTACTTTAATAAAAATAAATAAGAAAAAAAAAAAGATACTGGGTGCGGCAACTAAGACCCAGAGTAGTCAAATAAACAAATAAATATTTAACAACAACCAAAAAAAGAGTAACGTGGACATACTCTATTCACGAATTACCACCAGAATCCCCTTATGATCGATATCTTTTATTATATAAGGAAAACTCTGTGTCATTTGGGGCCCCTTGAAAGAATGAAAGAAAGCAGATACTGTGTATGATGGGACTCAAATTCACAATATCAGTGTCAATATTGATTTTTGATAGCAATACAACCAACAAATATTTCCTGAGAACCCATATGTGCCAAATACTCTGCTATTTATTCCAATCTAGCAAGTATTAGGCAATGGCACCCCATTCAGTACTCTTGCCTGGAAAATCCTGTGGATGTAGGAGCCTGGTGGGCTGCAGTCCATGGGGTCACTAAGAGTCAGGGCATGACTGAGCGACTTCACTTTCACTTTTCAGTTTCATGCACTGGAGAAGGAAATGGCAACCCACTCCAGAGTTCTTGCCTGGAGAATCCCAGGGACAGCGGAGCCTGATGGGCGGCCGTCTATGGGGTCACCTAGAGTCGGACACGACTGAATTGACTTAGCAGCAGCAGTAAGTATTAAGATACAACTGATGTTCTCAATACTATAAATACTACAGATTTGGGCCTTGATCCAGTCTTGGGTATCAAAGAATACCTCCAGAAGGGACAAGAACAGCACACAAAAACTTATTCCCTTCTAGGGCCTAGAGATTATGGATGCCAGAGAAAAGTAGCAAACTGTTAACTCCAAGAGGAGTTAACTCCAGTCTCATCACAGTGTACTATCTGGTGCAAGTCAGGCTATCTGGCACGCATTCACCATCAGTTTTAAACTGTTTCCCTCTTTACACTTCACTCACAGTATGAACAGGAAAAATGATAAAGTCAATTGAGTTACAATCAATCACTCATACTTAACATCATCTCTCTTTTATTCTTATTAAATAGTTGACCTAAAAAAGAGGGCTTCTCCAGTGGCTGAGGGGTAAAGAATTTGCCTGCCAAGCAGGAAATAGAGAAGATGTGGGTTTGATCCCTGGGTTGGGAAGAACCCCCTGGAGGAGGAAACAGCAACCCACTCCAGTAGTCTTGCCTGAAAATTCCCATAGACAGAGGAGCCTGGTAGGCTACAATCCATGGAATCACAAACAGTCAGACACAACTGAGCACACATGCATAAAAAGAGAGGGGGGTAGAGAGAATGACACCTGACTCCTGAGACACTGCCCCTTAACCAGCCCATAGATGCTGTAAGCTCACACCCATGCCTATCAGAGCCTCCCAGACAGAGAACTCTAGGGGATCAAAGTAAAAGCATAAATGAGTGGTCTCATTTTTTTAATCCTCGAAAGTCTCCTTTCATAAAAAGTGTCAGTTCAGTTCAGTTCAGCCACTCAGTTGTGTCCAACTCTTTGTGACCCCATGGACTGCAGCATGCCAGGCCTCCCTGTCCATCACCAACTCCCGGAGTTTACTCAAACTCATGTCCACTAAGTCAATGATGCCATCTAACCATCTCATCCTCTGTCATCCCCTTCTCAAGCATCAGGGTCTTTTCAAACGAATCAGTTCTTCGAATCAGGTGGCCAAAGGATTAGAGTTTCAGCTTCAGCATCAGTTCTTTCAATGAACACTCAGGACTGATATCTTTTAGGATGGACTGGTTGGATCTCCTTGCAGTCCAAGGGACTCTGAAGAGTCTTCTCCAACACCACAGTTCAAAAGCATCAACTCTTCGGCACTCAGCTTTCTTTATAGTCCAACGCTCAAATTCATACATGACTACTAGAAAAACCATAGCTTTGACTAGATGGACCTTTGTTGGCAAAGTAATGTCTCTGCTTTTTAATATGCTGTCTAGGTTGGTCATAGAAAGTGTCAATTAGTACAAAAGGTAGAGAAGGAAATGGCAACCCACTCCAGTGTTCTTGCATAGAGAATTCCCTGGACAGAGGAGCCTGGTGGGCACCCCTGGGGTCGCAAAGAGTCAGACACAACTGAACAATTAACACACAATACAAAAGGAAATTAGGAAACTATACTGAAAGTCCATTGAGATCTGCAAAGGTTGCTAAATGACCTTTGTCCTTTTAAATCGCAACCTTGGTCAAGGTCAGATGAGGAAGAGTGGTTTACCGTGGCACACTGCCCACACACAGGGAAATAAGCAGAGGTGGGGATAGGAAGGAAAGAGCTTGAACCAACAGCGGTCTCCTCTGTCTTATACTCAAGTAGCAGGGATTTACTTGATTCTGTTTTAACACACACATATATATGAAAATATGTTTTTAATCTTAGAAATTAAAAATTTGATAGCCTGATGAATGAGGCCAACATATATATCATAAAATGAAACTGAGGATATCTCCTAGAAAATAGGAGCGTCCCAGGTGGTACAGTGGAGACACAAGAGATGGGGATTCAATCCCTGGGTCAGGAAGATCCTCCTGAGAAGGAAATGACAACCCATTCCAGTATTCTTGCCTGGGACATCCCAAGGTCAGTCTGGCAAGCTACAGTCCAAAGGGTGGCAAAGAGTCAGACACAACTGAGCATGCATGCATGCCTAAAAATCAGAGAAGAGAAAAATACACACGTATCTAATCCAACTAACTCATTTTACAAGTGAAGTTTCTGAAGATAAAAGGATCTTGTAATTTACCCACACTGTTAAAGCAAGACCAGTTTCCAGGTTTTGCCTTCTATCACTGGGGCCCTCTACCACAATATGTTCCTCTCTGTCCTTTTCAAAAATCCTCAGACTTATACTACTTCTATTTTATTACTTATGTACAACAAACCTTTATGAGTATCTTATTTTTTCATGAAGAATTCTTGTTGTCCTTATTTTCAGTGAAAGGTAAAGAGTCAGGGCCTTAGTAGGAAGAGGAAGAAAGTTAAAGAATTTGTCTGGGAGGTAAACTGCTGAAGACTGAAAATTCTCTCAATATGATCGTACACTCTAGTAATCTGACACAATTATCTATTAATGTTTGCAAATGTATAGCTCCTCCAACATTTTTTACTGTAGTTAAAATCAGTTGTTGTTGTTCAGTCATGTCCAGCTCTTTGCGATATCATGGACTACAGCATGCCAGGCTCCCCCGTCCTTCAATATCTCCCAGAGTTTGCTCAAACTCATGTCCATTGAGTCGATGATACCATCCAAACATCGCATCCTCTGTTGCCCTGTACTCCTCCTGCCCTCAATCTTTTCCAGCATCAGGGTCTTTTACAACAAGTTGGTTTTCTGCATCAGATGGCCAAAGTATTGGAGCTTCAGTTTCAGTATCAGTCCTTCCAGTGAGTATTCAGGATTGACTTCCCTTAGGATTGACTGGTTTGATCTCCCTGCTGTCCAAGGGGACTCTCGAGAGTCTTCTCAATCACCACAATTCAAATGGAAAGCCACTCCAGTATTCTTGCTGGAAGAACCCCATGAACAGTATCATTCATTACAAACAGTCATAAATTACTGAGAAGTGGACTTACCTGGTGGTCCAGGGGTTAAGACTGAGCTTCCAATGCAGGGGGCCTAAGTTTGAACCCTGGTCAGGCAACTAAATCCAACCTGCCACAGCTAAGAGTTCTCATGCTGTGATGAAGATCAAAGATCCCAAGTGCCACAACTAAGAGCTACGGCAGCCGAATACATATATCTTTTTTTTTTTTTAATTACTGAGACGCTTGTGCCACATCTCTCCCAAAAACAACCTTAGAAGTATTTTAGAAAAAAACCCAAGTGTTTCACATTTACCCAGACAATCAAAAGCTTAAAAGCAATAAACTAATTCATATTTTCAGAGAATGTGAGGACTCAAGATAATAAAGAATTTACAGGTACTCAGCATTGGTCTGTCCATTTTGCATATTGTTCAGTTAACAATTTGTTGATATTTATTATCTATTTATTATAACATTTGCTATCTATTGACTGAGCAAATAGTGGCATAATGGGCCACACTCTATTAATCTTA
The DNA here is from genome assembly GCA_917880005.1 of Nanger dama. Taxonomy (NCBI): domain Eukaryota; kingdom Metazoa; phylum Chordata; class Mammalia; order Artiodactyla; family Bovidae; genus Nanger; species Nanger dama. Next base: position 6,831,819 of record CAKJTW010000040.1, read on the forward strand.
GAGTCTAAAATATCTTTGTTTCAAATGCCAGTAGAAGTATTAACTGGAGAAAATTACTTAACTTCTGAGCCTCTTTTTTGGTGGGTGGAGGGGAGTGGCAGTGACATTAAGTTTACAAAAGTGAAAGTCACTCAGTCACGTCCAACTCCTTGTGACCCCATGGACTATACAGTCCATGGAATTCTCTAGGCCAAAATACTGGAATGGGCAGCCTTTCCCTTCTCCAGGAGATCTTACCAACCCAAGGATCGAACTCAGGTCTCCAGCATTGCAGGTGGATTCTTTACCAGCTGAGCCACAAGGGAAGCCCAAGAATACTGGAGTGGGTAGCCTATCCCTTCTCCAGCGAATCTTCCCGACCCAGGAGTAGAACCAGGGTCTCTTGCCTTGCAGGTGGATTCTTTACCAACTGAGCTATCAGGGTTTACAAAAAGATGATAATTTTTTAAAAATTCCTGTCAATGATTTCCATATAATTAGACATGTAATTGTATCACATAACAAGACACTCTTCTTAATTTTTTTTAAAGTATGATACAAACGATGATAACTGTTTCCCAGGGATGTAGTACAGATCAAACAATTATGTATTATTATTATAAAGCTAAGGAGCACTTAGCCCTGAGCCTGGATTACGGAAGATACCCAGGGGATATGATCTTCACTTGGGAAATGCAACCTTTTCTCCACTCCCCGCCAGGGAAGTAAGATTAATCTGACATTGATTGGGAGTTTAGTTTTCATTTTTAACCTCTCCCACTCTACCCTCCACGCATGCAAAAACAGACACATTACTGATTTTACAAAGAATTTAACATGATCCATACTATAGCTAATTATCCAAGCAATCTTTGTTGAAGGTTTTGGAAAAAAAAAAAAATGAGCCCCAGCTTTAAGATTACTTTAATGTAATTATTTTATTTGCAATCAAGTTGCCAGTGTAAGTATCCAAAGATTATTGGACAAACAGCAATATGAACTGCAGGCAGTGGGGCAAAGAGGAAGCATGATGCCTGAGGCCAGTTACCACAGAAAGTTTGCTGTGGATCTTCAAGGCCTGAAGACCAGCGAACTGCCCAGAACCTGGGATGCAGCACCTCTGAGAAAGCCTTGGAATCTGTTCTCTGACACACATACTCCTTGCCCACTATCCCTTCCCACATTACCTGCTTCTGGTGGTCAAGAAACAGCCACCCAACACCTTCCAAGAATTGGCAGGGAGGTAGGGAGAAAGAGGTCTCTATCACCTACTTTTACTCCTATGATAACTGAATTCAAGTAGAGCTCTAAACTGCTCTACCTTCTACTATATTTTAAATATTAAAATAATGATGTGAAAAAACCCAAGCATCATCTGCTACACAAATAAGTAAATAAATAAAATAACCTTCAACTTTGCAGAAATTACCTAAAAGAATGAAGAGTAATGAACTGTACAGCTTTGACAGCTACTGATTCTAGGAGTAAGTTTTTTTCCACTGAGATCTTCCTTTACATTAACATATTTTGTTTTGTTTTTCCACCCTCCTACCTTCTGCAAAATTCCATCTCATTGTTGCCACTAGTTTCTGCTAATACTATTGAGGGAAAGAAATAATAGTGATTCAGTACATAATGAAGCTAAGAAATAAAATTCTTGCAGTGCAAAATTGTTTTCTATTAAATCTAGTTCTTTCAAAATCTTCTCCCTCTTCCCACTTCGTTCTCATCTTCAAATTCTTACACTTAATCTTTGAGATCAGATTCTACTGTGGAGCCTAAGTTTTATCTCATGACTTCCAAATCCAGAACTCCTTCCTTTCTAACCATTTCTACCACTAATTCTTTCACCTAAAATTCTCTTTTTCCTGTCATTCAACACTCCAAAACTTAGTGAAATGAAAATGCACTTCACTTTGAAGATGTCTGAGGGAAAATTCACAAACCACACTGTCTTTTTTTATTTTTAAACAAATTTTATCTTAATGATAGGAACTATACACCTACATGCTCTCTATCTTGTCTCCTTATAGTTAAATATATCAGGACACAGAAAGATTGACATTGCCTAGGTCAGTCTCAAAGTTGGATATATAGAAGTGGGGAGGATAGGCTATCTGGAGAGAGGTTCAGAGAACACCATTAGAAGGAAAGGGCATTAACATGCAAGTGGATATACACAGTCTTGCAAGGAGAGCATGGCATTACTGCCAAGAGGAAGTAGTGACATGTGCTAAAATGCTTTAGGTATCCAGCACTGGACCAGTGTTGACCAAAGATGGACACTGTCATTAATAATTAATCACTCACTTATGACACAAATGAATCACAAGGAGCTCACAGGAGTTGCTGACACGGGGCAGTGCCCTACAGCAATAGCATACTTTGTTTTCTAGGGAACGTACATATCGTATTCCAATTTGGAGGGATGCCTTGAAGCACTCCAAAGGATCATAGATGAATAAGCAATGCATTCTGCCTAGCTGATCAAAAAGTATAAAAGTGTGCCAAGACTTAAAAAAAAAATAATAATGAGAGGGATTCCAGAAAAGGGGAGCTGCCTGAGCAAAGGTACCAAGATGTGGAAAGACTGTTTTCAAGGGCATGCAGGATCACACTGTGGAGAGAAGCTAATCAAGATCAGGCTGGTAAGGGAGTCAGGGCAAGTTGCAAAAGGCCTTAAAGACAACCAACACCAGAGAGCTTCAACTTCATCCTTCAATGAGGAAAGGACAGCAAAGTGTTTTGTTTTGTTTTGTTTTGAAACAGAGATGTCAAAACTCTCATACAAAAGCCTGAATCAGGAAAGTGGCAGGGGAACTCAGTTTTTCATTCATTCCTCTATTTGTTCTAAAATACCCATTTGCCTCAGCTGGAAAAGAATCCGCCTGCAATGTGGGAGACCTGGGTTCGATCCCTGGGTTGGGAAGATCCCCTGGAGAAGAGAAAGGCTACCCACTCCAGTATTCTGACCTGGAGAATTCCAAGGACTGTATAGTCCATGGGGTCACAAAGAGTCAGACACAACTGAGCAACTTTCCCTTTCATACTTAATACTGAGACTAGAGAGTTAACAAACAAATAACCTCACAAGCATAGTCTCTGCTCTAGTGAAACTTACAAGGATAACAGCCACTAAATAACTGCAAAATTATCACACATGACACTGAAAATCAACTGCAAGTTAAAGAAAAGAACAGAGGAGAGAATTGTTCCAAATTTCTAGCTTACATTCTGGATGGATAGCAGTGCTGTTAACCACAATAAAAACAAAACTAGGAAGGAAAAAGCCACGTTACGGCTGGTTCATTTTTTGATCAGAAAGACCTGAGAAGTACTGAGTGAGATGAACCAGTAAGTTGTACTGGAAAGAAGGCAGTTCAGGAGAGTCTCAGGTTGGAGATAAATCTGGAAAAGATGGTTTTCAAAGAAGAGAAACAGCTAAAGTGTTAATGGTAGTTTTAAGATTTTTTTTCAGTAATAATTTTCTATAGTGAATGGAAAATAGTATTAAACATACCCTCCAAAACAATCATGGACTAAGGAAGATGGAAGATACCTTCGGTAGTCTGTTTAGGTCAAAGCCAATGCCACTGGCTCTGAAAATGCAGTCCTCAGACCAGCAGCTTTACTATCTGGGAACTCATTAAGGCAAAGTACTGAGCTCCTACCAGGACCTACTAAATGGGAAACTCTGGGGATGAACACAGCAATCTATTTGATAAAGCCTCCAGGTAATTCTGATGCACACTCGTCTGGAAGACATGTTTACCACAAACAAACAAGAAAAAAAAAAACTACCTCATTTTACCTGTTGGTTATATTTAGTAAAATATATATATATATATATATATCCTCAAGGTTACTCCGTAAGTTTGCCCACAGTTTTTCTCATCGTCGTAGGAAATGTGTTGAGTGTCTATTCTATGCATGGCAGTGTGTAATGCTCAGAGATGGAGAATTAGGCATACAATATGGTCTGCAAATTTCACCTGGTTATGAAGATGATGTCCACACGTTCAAAAAGTTAAACACACAAGTGTTACAGTTAACGCAACTAGGAGGTGAGGATTTAAGGGGTAAGCAGAAAGAGATTTAAGTGCCAAGTGCTGGAGAACACCAAGCAAGGGAGTTGGACCTATGATCAACAAATCCTGAAGGAGAGATGAGATACAGGAAAACCCATAATTTGTAACTCGGCCATCTGAGACGTTTGCTGGGCTTTGGGAATAGTTTACTAATACACTTAAGAAAATAAGTAAATTACACTTAGGCAAATAAGTAACTAGCCGGGCTTCCCAGGTGGCCCAGGGGTAAAGAATCTGCCTGTCAATGCAGGAGACACAAGAGACGTGGGTTCAATCCCTGGGTCGGGAAGATCCTCTGGCATAGCAAATAGCAACCCACGCCAGTATTTTTGCCTGGAAAATTCCATGAACAGAGGAGCCTGGCGGGCTACAGTCCATGGGGTCGCAAAGAGTTGGACACGACTGATCATGCACACACAACTAAGTGCCAAAACAAGGAATGTTATTAACCTTGGCCCAAGGAGGTTGCTGTGTCCTGATCTGCACTCGTTTCAGTGCCCACAGCAATGACAGAAGGTCGAGCTCCATTCTAACAATGCTTTACAAATCCAAAGCTACCTCCAATTATCAAAATGCCTCCTAACAGGCATTTATGTGTAAATCTTCCCAGTTCTAATCGCCATCTAGCACTCGTCTACCGGGCTTTGTCACAGCCCCGCTCGGTTCACCGCTCTCAGAGTGGGTGCCAGTAAGACGCCACAGCAATGGGGACGGAGAGGAGTTCCTTGTGAGGAGGTTAAGTGTTCAAGGCACACTTTTTAAGCTCAGAACTATTATTCAAAAGCATCACTTTTCCTTGTCTCTTCCAAGGAAAAGGCTCCCGTGGTGACGGAGGTAGCTGAAGTAAGCTAGTCTCCTAGACTCGCCGAGGACTCCGGATAAGAACCGCACCGGGGCGAGGGCTTACAGGCGGGGACAGAACACGCGGGAAAAGGAAGAACACAGCCCACAATCGCAGCGCGAGGGCCTCGAGATACTACCGTTCGTGAAGAGCATGCAGTGAGAGTGGACAACGTGTGCAAAGAACTTTGAAAACGGAAATCCCAAGGAGCCTCAGGAGAAAGGGATGCCCGCGCTCGAAGCCCGCGTCCTGGCACGGCCAGACCTCCACAGGCTGCTCGGCGGGGCGAAGCCCGCGTCCTGGCACGGCCAGACCTCCACAGGCTGCTCGGCGGGGCGAGGTAAACGCGCAGGCAAGCGCTCCAGGCCGGGTTCCGCTTCCCACCGCCGAGGGGCAGCGCAGCCCCGTGCGGAGAAGAAGGGGCGCAGCGTTCCACCCCCTTGGCGGCAAACTCGAGCCGACCCCGGGCTAGCCCAGCCCTCAGTTCTGGGCCTGTAGAGGGGCCTCCGCCCCGAGATCCCCAAGTCGGAGCGCAAACCTACCCCTTGCAGCCGTCGGCCCTTGCCCTCCTTAAGCCGGCGAACCCTCCCGGTCCCGTTTCGGCCGCCAAAGCCCCTTCCCAAGAAACTGCCCGCGAAACGGAGACGCGAGCCAGGGCCTCTCCGCGCACTTCCGTGCTTCGTCTCGCCTCACTGGGGAAGCAGGTGCAGAAGCAAGTCAAGGAGGCCAGGCGGAGAAGCAGCGAGGCAAGGAGGCGTCGGCGCGCCTCGGGGCCCTGGGAACTGCGCTCAGATGCCGGCTCCCGGGCTGGAGGTTGGGTGTGGGCAGACAAGAAAAAACGCCCGTCCGCGTTCTTCCGGGCGCGGCCTTGCTCTTCACTTGCACTTTACCTTGGGCCAGACGCCCGCTGAGGGGAGGGCGGAGGCGCAGAACGGCAGGCGCGAGGAGAGGCGTGCGAGAGCTGCCATGCTGCGGTGGGCGCAGGCCGGGCCGCAGCGCGCGTGTGTGTCCACTGACGCCGCCGGGCCGCCGCGTCACGGGACAGGAGGAAAAGGAAGGCGCACGCAGGGCGGTCTGGAGGCTCGATAGCGCTGCGGTGACGTCGTGGGTCCTCTGGCGCCGGGGCTTGGCAGACGGAGCAGCGTGGATAGGAGGGGCCCGCCGGCGGGGCGGGTCGCGGGGAAGGTCCCAGCCTGGCGGCTGTCGGATACATCAGGCGGTCGGGCGTGCCTTGGTCTGCCCGGTGCGCTTGGTTGCCGCGGCAGCCGCTAGGCTGCGAGCGGTCATGGGTAACTGTCTTTGCCAAGGTCAGGGATAGGTCTTAGCCTAGTATTCGGGCGGTGGAGCTTGTTGCTCTTTCTTATCAGTGTCTGGAACCTGTGGACGCTGCAAAGGTGGACCCGCCTTGAGGCCCTTCCCCATCTATAGACAAAGTTCCCGCGTCTTCCGTTTCTCAATCTTGTCTCCCCACGCCCGTCCTCGCTTGTGTAAGTTTGCTCTGAGAATCAGCCGGGAGCCATCTGCCCTGAGATATGATCAGACAGGCCGCATCAAGATGGTCCCTGGTGAAGAAGGCTAGACGGGGACTGGCCCTCTAGGACCGAATGTAGGCACACCTTTTCCCCGCTCGGTATCATCCAAGTCTACATTGTTCAGGATCTTCGGACACTGGAGTCCTGGAAAACCCCCAGATTACTCAACAAATGCAAACATGTAGCTGGTAATCCCTTTGACAGATCTGAGACAAGTTTCCTAATAAGCCTGTGTCCTTGTCTGCAAATTAAAACTGTTAGTAATACTCAGAACTGTTGCAAAGATTAATGAGGTAATTCATGCAAAGCTTCAGGCTCCATTATAAACACTCAATAAATCTTATTGGCGTTATTCTAAGTTTATTCAAGTTGCAATGGTGTATTGATGCGGCACATATATTCAAGCCATAACTTTTAGCCAGCTAGCTCCTTGAAGACCTGAGCCAAGTCAGGTTTCTTCAAAACCATCAGTGCTGTTAGTAGCTGGATGGAAAGACCAAGTGAAAAGTCCATAAGCATTTTATTTGATTAAGGGCTGACCGAAGGAACGTGTTTGTTAGTTTTAAACCAAAGCAAAGCAAACACGAAAATTAAATGAGCCCTTAGCTTCCTTAGCAAGTACACTGAGATTCAAATGGACAGTCAGTCCAGTTTAAAGTCTGTCCATCAAAGTGCTTACCCTTTCATGCTATTCTTTCAACTCCTAAGTTTTTCATTTTTCCTATAAATACTATAATTTTAATTAAAATCATTGACAGAACAAAATACCAAGTTAAATTGTCCCACTACATGAGGAGAAATTAACTTCACATTGCCCAATATTTTCAACACATAAGAAATTGGATGGAGGGGAAATTCAAGTATTAGAACTGAAGTTCCATTGCTAGTCTTAATAAAGTATATAACAGTTATTGTGCTGTAGCTGATAGAATGTGAAAAAGCTATCCTCACAACTGGGTCTGCTTTTCCATTTTGCCCTTCCACAGGGCACATGAAATGGAAAATAGCATTAGCAACTTTGTCAAACTGTGGTCATATGACACACTCTTCTTGGCTGGTCTCACTCTGTTGCTCCTGGCTGAGGAAAAGACGCATATTTTTAGTGTTACTCTGTGTGACTCTAAATCTTGTGAAGAAAATCAGCCTCATTATTTTGTGGTCAAAACACACTATTATTTTTGGTGACTCTATGGCTCTGTTTTGTATTTTATAAATAAAACATGATTATCTTCAACTGGAACAAATTATAGAAAAGTTTTCTGTACAGGTTTTCCTTCTGGTTCCACAAAACCGTTTCAAATTTAATCAGTTTGAAATCAACTTTTAAAAATATCTTAATTTTTCTGAACTAATAAGAATAGCTCCTTTTTGTTTACGGGGCAGTTTGTGACAAATATATATCATATTCTGGAAACTTGTCTTCGAGTAATCTTGTAGTGCTTAACCTCCACGTTCTTAAAATGGGGAATTGAATTGAATTCAAAGCTTTTAAACAAATTATCTGATTTTAGACACACAATAGGAAAGTTTATTTTTGTACTATGTTATTATATATAATATAAAAATTCATATATTTTATACATATATTGCATGTATTATTATTTTTACATTTTTAATTTCAAAATTGATTTTATCAAAATCTAAACAGTGTCATTAACTGTACATAATAAATGGCTCAGTCAGTAAAGAATCTGCTTGAAGTAAGAGAGACCTGGGTTCAATCTCTGGGTAAGGAAAATCCCCTGGGGGAGGAATTGGCAACCCACTCTCAGTATTCTTGCCTGAAAAATGTAGGTGGAGGAACCTGGTGAACTACAGTCCATGGGGTCACAAAGAGTCCGACACGACTGAGTGATTAACACTTTCACTTTTCAATAAACTATTTTATATGTGTGTGTGTGTGTGTTAGCAACTAAGCACATACATCTATGTTTACTTATACAAAAACGTTCTCCCTCCCTTTATGGCTCAGACACTGAAGAATCTGCCCGCAATGCAGGAAACCCGAGTTCAGTCCCTGGGTTGGGAAGGTCCCTTAGAGAAGGAAATGGCAACCCAGTCCAGTATTCTTGCCTGAAAAACCCCATAGACACAAGAGCCTGGCAGGCTACAATCCATAGGCTCCCAAAGAGTTGGACACGACTGAGGGACTAACAAACACTTTCTATCGAGTGATTGCCATCAATGTCTCAGAGTTGGTTAGACTGTAAGCTGTTATTCTCTGTTTAAGAGAGTTTTATTTAAATTCTGCTAAAATATGGTAGTTACTATCTCTCATTACTGAAAGATAGGACATTTTGCCATCACAGTTGGAGTATTTCTTCAAATTGATAATCAGGGTATTTGAAGACTTGTTTTCCAATGTTGTTTGACAGGTTTAACTAGTAATAGGAGTTTTTAACCAGATCATTTGAATATATAAAAAAAAAAACTATGCATGCTTCATTTTTTACAATGATTCTTAAACATATGGAAAACAAATCCCTTCAGACAGATAATTTTCCTCTAATGGGCATGAAAGACATAAAAACTTTTTACTTAACTGCTGCTGCTGTTGCTAAGTCACTCCAGCGTGTCCAACTCTGTGCGACCCTATAGACAGCAGCCCACCAGGCTCCCCCGTCCCTGAGATTCTCAAGGCAAGAACACTGGAGTGGGTTAATCTGTACTAATATTTGTTCAATAGATTAAAAAAATAGTTTAATTTTACTTACAGAATAGCTTTTTCCCTCAGGAAAAAATACTAAAATAAATGCATAAAATGTTTGGAGACTCAACTCCTGGAATGAATTTGAAAATTATGTTAAAGTGCTAAGGAAACTCAAAGAAGCAAAACATACCAGCATTATCTCTCATGCAGTCAAGTCTGATCATGTTCACTTTAGTTCAGTTCAGTTTACTTGCTCAGTCATGTCCGACTCTTTGTGATCCCATGGACCACAGCACACCAGGCCTCCCTATCCATCACCAACTCCTGGAACCTACATAAACTCATGTCCATTAAGTCAATGATGCCATCCAACCATCTCATCCTCTGTCATCCCCTTTTCCTCCTGCCTTCAATCTTTCCCAGCATCAGAGTTTTTTCAAATGAGTCAGCAACTCACATCAGGTGGTCAAAGTATTGGAGTTTCAGCTTTAACATCAGTCCTTTCAATGAACACCCAGGACTGATCTCCTTTAGGATGGACTGGTTGGATCTCCTTACAATCCTAGGATCTCTCAAGAGTCTTCTCCAACACCACAGTTCAAAAGCATCAATTCTTCAGCACTCAGCTTTCTTTATAGTCCAACTCTCATATCCATACATGACTACTGGAAAAACCATAGCCTTGACTATACGGACCTTTGTTGGCAAAGTAATGTCTGCTTTTTAATATGCTGTTTAGGTTGGTCATAGCTTTTCTTCTAAGGAGTAAGTGTCCTTTAATTTCCTGCCTGCAGTCACCATCTGCAGTGATTTTGGAGCCCCCAAAATAAAGTCAGCCAGTTTCCACTGTTTGCCCTTCTTTTTGCCATGAAGTGATGGGACCCAATGCCATGCTCTTATTTTTCTGAATGTTGCGCTTTAAGCCAATGTTTTCACTCTCCTCTTTCACTTTCATCAAGAGGCACTTTAGTTCTTCTCATTTTCTGCCGTAAGGGTGGTATCATCTGCATGTCTGAGGTAATTGATATTTCTCCCAGCAATCTTGATTCCAGCTTATGTTTCATCCAGCCCAGCATTTCTCATGATGTACTCTGCATGTAAGTTAAATAAGCAGGATAACAATATACAGCCTTGACGTACTCTTTTTCCTATTTGGAACCAGTCTGTTGTTCCATCTCCACTTCTAACTGTTGCTTCTTGACCTGCATACAGAGTTCTCCAAGAGGCAGGTCAGGTGGTCTGGTATTCCCATCTCTTTCAGAATTTTTCCAGTTTGTTGTGATCCACTTGGCACAGTCAATAAAGCAGAAATAGATGTTTTTCTGGAACTCTTTTGCTTTTTCAGTGATCCAGTGGATGTTGGCAATTTGATCTCTGGTTTCTCTGCCTTTTCTAAATCCAGCTTGAACATCAAGAAGTTTACAGTTGACATACTGCTGAAGCCTGGCTTGGAGAATTTTGAGCATTATTTTACTAGCGTGTGAGATGAGTGCAGTTGTGTGGTAGTTTGAGCATTCTTTGGCATTGCCTTTTTGGGGGATTGGAATGAAAACTGACCTTTTTCCAGTCCTGTGGCCACTGCTGAGTTTTCCAAATTTGCTGACATATTGAGTGCAGCACTTTCACAGCATCATCCTTTAGAACTTGAAATAACTCAACTGCAGTTCCAACACCTCCACTGATCATGTTACTTCTGTTTAAAACCTATCAGTGGTTTTCCTCATTGTCTTTAAGATCCAAAATTCACACTAACTTCGCACAGAAGGAGATGAGCTCTTTTGGTTTTTCTTATCACCTTTAAATTCCAAACTCTAGTTGCCTCTTGATTTTCACAGGATGAATCTGCATAATTCAGAATCAAATCCTGATATCAAAATAGTAAAGAGCATGGACTCTGTAGTAGCAAGACTGTCTGGATTAAAAATCTCAGCTCTGCTGTTGCCTAGCCATATGGCCTCTTGTGGTGCAGTAATTAAAGAGAGCTGCCAAACAGCAAGATAAAAGTCATGTCTGGACCAATACCTGCTTGTACTACTCAGATTATACTCTGAACATATATGTCAAACATACACTGTGAACATCTTACAGGAAAACCCGAAAGAACTACTTGTTCAAACCAGTATTTCTCAAATAATTTCTGTGTTTCATAAACTGGGAAAGATCAGACAAGGTTCAAACACTGTACTGTGCGGTGTTAAACACTACGCCTCCTTCGTTATGACGTTATCTTTGAATCGAATTCCACCTCCGCAGTTTCGCTTATTCTGCCCTAGTGCAAGACTTTCAGTTTCTCTAAACTAGATTATTGCAGTTGCTTCCTAAATGAAGTAGTAGTTGTTCTTGTTGTTGTTCACTCAGGCATGCCGGACTCTTTATGACCCCATCAACTGTAGCACATGAGGCTTTCCTATCCTTTAGTATCTCCCCGAGCTTGTTAGATGCATGTCCATTGAGTCAATGATGACATCCAACCTCCTCCTGCCCTCAATCTTTTCCAGCATCAGGGTCTTTTCCAGTGAGTCAGCCTTCACATCAGGTGGCCACAGTATTGGAGCTTCAGTTTCAGCATAGTCCTTCCAATGGCTATTCAGGGTTAATTTCCTTTAGGATTGACTGGTTTGATCTCCTTGCTGTTAAGGGGCTCTCAGGAGTCTTCACAAGCACCACGGTTTGAAAGCATTAATTCTTCAGCACTCAGCTTTCTTTAGGGCCCAACTCTGACATCCATACATGACTACTAGAAAAACCGTAGCTTTGGCTATATAGACCTGTGTCAGAAAAGTGATGTCTCTGTTTTTAATACACTGTCTAGGTTTATCATAGCTTTTCTTCAAAGGAGCAAGCATCTTTGAATTTCTTGGCTGCAGTCACCGTCCATAGTGATTTTGGAACCCAAGAAAATAAAGCCTGTCACTGTTTCCATTTCTTCCCCATCCATTTGCCATAAAGTGATGGGGCTGGATGCCATGATCTTAGTTTTTGAATGTTGAGTCTTAAGTCAGCTTTTTCACTCCTCTTTCACCTTCATCAAGAGGTACTTTAGTTCCTCTTTGGCCCACTTGACTTCACACTCCAGGATGTCTGGCTCTAGGTGAGTGACCATGCAATCATGGTTATGTATGTCATTAAGGCCATTTTTGTATACTTCTTCTGTGTATTCTTGCCACCACTTCTTAATATCTTCTGCTTCTGTTAGGTCCACACCATTTCTGTCCCTTACTGTGCCCATCTTTGCATGAAGTGTTCCCTTGGTATCTCTAATTTTCTTGAAGAGATCTCTAGTCTCTCCCATTCTGTTGTTTTTCTCTATTTCTTTACACCAGTTCACTTAAGGCCTTCTTATCTCTCCTTGCTATTCTTTGGAACTCTGCATTCAGATAAGTATATCTTTCCTTTTCTTTTTGTTTTTGCTTCTTTTCTTTTCACAGCCGTCTATAAAGCCTCCTCAGAGAACCATTTTGCCTTTTTGCATTTCTTTTTCTTAGAGTTGTATTTGACCACCACCTCCTATACAGTGTCATAAACCTTTGTCCATAGTTCTTCAAGCACTCTGTCTATCGATCTAGTCCCTTGAATCTATTTGTCAGTTCCACTGTATAATCATAAGGGATCTGATTTAGGTCATACCTGAATGCCCTAGTGGTTTTCCCTACTTTCTTCAATTTAAACCTGAATTTTACAATACAGAGCTCATGATCTGAGCAACAGTCAGATCCCTGTCTTGATTTTGCTGACTGTATAGAGCTTCTCCATCTTTGGCTGCAAAGAATACAATCAATCTGATTTTGGTGTTGACCATCTGGTGATGTCCATGTGTACAGTTGTCTCTTGTGTTGTTGGAAGAGAGGGGGTTGCTATGACCAGTGTGTTTTCTTGGCAAAACAAGTTAGCCTTTGCCCTATTTCATTTTGTACTCCAAAGGCCAAACTTGCCTGTTACTGCAGGTATCTCTTGACTTCCTACTTTTGCATTCCAATTCCCTATAATGAAAAGGACATCTTTTTTTGGTGTTAGTTCTAGAAGGTCATCATAGAACCATTCATCTTCAGCTTCTTTGACATTCATGCCTGGGGCATAGACTTGGATTACTGTGATATTGAATGCTTTGTCTTGGAAACGAACAGAGATCATTTTGTTGTTTTTGAGACTGCACCCAAGTACTGCATTTCAGACTCTTTTATGACTATAAGGGCTACTCCATTTATTCTAAGGGGCTCTTGCCCACTGTAGATATAGTGGTCATCTGAATTAAATTCGCCCATTCCCATTCATTTTAGTTCACTGATTTCTAAAATGTCAATGTTCACTCTTGCCATGACCCAGATAACCATGATGGTGTGATCACTCACTTAGAGACAGACATTCTGGAGTATGAAATCAAGTGGGTCTTAGGAAGCATTACTATGAACAAAGCTGGTGGGTGTGATGGAATTCCAGTTGAGCTATTTAAAATCCTAAAAGATGGGGGGCGGTCCTAAGATGGCGGAGGAATAGGACGGGGAGACCACTTTCTCCCCACAGATTCATCAAAAGAACATTTAAACGCTGAGTAAATTCCACAAAACAACTTCTGAATGCTGGCAGAGGACATCAGGCACCCAGAAAAGCAGCTCATTGTCTTCGAAAAGAGGTAGGAAAAAATATAAAAGACAAAAAAAAGAGACAAAAGAGGTAGGGAGGGAGCTCCATCCCAGGAAGGGAGTCTTAAAAGAGAGAAGTTTCCAAACACCAGGAAACACTCTCACTGCCGAGTCTGTGGCGAGCCTTGGAAGCACAGAGGGCAACATAACAAGGAGGAAAAATAAATAATTAAACCCCACAGATTACAAGCCCAAGGGTAACTCCCCCAGCAGAGAAGCAGCTCAGAGGCCTGCATCCGCCACTAGCAAGTAAGGGCTGGGCAGGGAGGCGTAGGCTGCATTGCTTAGAGTAAGTATGGGCCTGAATGCCCCAAGGGTAATCAGAGCGAACTAACTTGGGCTAGCAAACCAGACTGTGGGATAGCTACCACGCAAAAAGTTCTAACATAAGACACTGCCAGGACTGCGCTCAGAACAAAGGGCAGAACAGAATTAGCAGGCTGCAGACCATCCCCCTCCAGTGACAGGCAGCCAGAGCCAGAAGGGGCCAGAAGGGGGCAATTGCAGCCCCAGAGAGATATTATCTACCAAACTGTAAGCAGGCTTCTTTGCTAAGACTTCTTGGGGTTCTGGACAATCAACATCTGCCTGAGAAGGTGCGCCAGTTGTACACCCAGAAAACTGAGCAGCAGGGATGAGAGAGGTGGTAAGTCGCAGCGACTGTGCTCGCCAAACACCTGAGCTACTCGAACCTGGGAAGGGCACAAAACGCAGGCCCAACCGAGTCTGCGCCTCTGAGAACTACCTGAGTGCCTGAGCCTGAGCTGCTTAAACCTGGGGGTGCATGTAGCCCAAGGCCGGCCTCGGACGGTTCCGGGCGGAGCAACTTAGAGCCTGAGCTGAGTGCCCCGTGAGCTGGGGCAGGCCCAGTGTGGCTGAGACACTGTGAGCACATGCCAGTGTTATTTGTTTGCAGTGTCCCTCCCTCCCCATAGCACAGCTGAACAAGTAAGCCTAAAAAAAGTGTCCACCACCACCCTCCTTGTGTCAGGGGCGGAAATCAGACAATGAAGAGACCAGCAAACAGAAGAAGCTAACACAGAGGGAACTGCCTTGGAAGTGACAGGTGCAATAGATTAAAACCCTGTAGTTAGTACCGACCACATAGGAAGAGGCCTATAGATCTGGAGAAATATAAGCCGGACCTAGGAACTATCCAAAAATGAACTGACCCCACACTGCCCACAACAACACCAGAGAAAGTCCTAGATGTATCTTTACTATTTTTATGATCATTCTTTTTATTTTTCCCCTTCTTTTCTTAAACTTTTTAAATTTTAAGTCCTCTATTACTCCTTTAATTTTCATTTTTATAACCTACTATTACTTTTCAAAAAAAAGACCCTATTTTTAAAGCAAACTTCATATATATATATATATTTTAATAATTATTGTGACTTTTTTCTTCTTCTTCTTCTATTCTTTAATATTGTATTTTTGAAAATCCAACCTCTACTCTAGAGCTTTAATCTTTGCTTTTTGGTATTTGTTATCAATTTTGTACCTTTAAAAGCCCAATCTTCAGTACCCATTTTTACTTGGGAGCGAGATTACTGGCTTGATTGCTCTCTCCTCCTTTGGACTCTCCTTTTTCTCCACCAGGTCGCCTCTGTCTCCTCCCTCCCCTTTCTCTTCTGTACCCAACTCTGAATCTCTGTGTGTTCCAGACAGTGGAGAACACTTAGGGTACTGATTACTGGCTGGATCTGTCTCTCTCCTTTTCATTCCCACCTTTTATCCTCCTGGCCACCTCTGTCTCCTTCCTCCCTATTCTCTTCTCTGTATAACTCCGGGAACATCTCTGAGTGGTCCAGACTGTGGAGCACACATAAGAAAGTGATTACTGGCTAGCTTGCTCTCTCCTCTTTTAATTCCACCTCATCTCATTCGAGTCACCTCTAACTCCATCCTCCCTCTTCTCTTCTGCATGTAACCCTGTGAACCTCTCTGAGTGTCCCTCACTGTGGAGAATCTTTTCATCTTTAACTTAGATGTTTTATCAACAGTGCTGTATAAAAGGAAAAGTCTTGAAACTACTGTAAAAATAAGACTGAAAACCAGAAGCAGGAGGCTTAAGTCCAAATCCTGAGAACATCAGAGAACTCCTGACTCCAGGGAACATTAATTGATAGGAGCTCATCAAACACCTCCATGCTGCTGCTGCTGCTGCTGCTAAGTCACGTCAGTCGTGTCCGACTCTGTGTGACCCCAGGATGGCAGCCCACCAGGCTCCCTGTCCCTGGGATTCTCCAGGCAAGAACACTGGAGTGGATTGCTATTTCCTTCTCCAATGCATGAAAGTGAAAAGTGAAAATGAAGTCGCTCAGTCATGTCCAAGTCTTCATGACCCCATGGACTGCAGGCTACCAGGCTCCTCTGTCCATGGGAGTTTCCAGGCAAGAGTACTGGAGTGGGTCGCCAGTGCCTTCTCCAACACCTCCATACCTACACTGAAACCAAGCACCACCCAAGAGCCAACAAGTTCCAGAGCAAGACATGCCATGCAAATTCTCCCACCAACACAGGAATAAATCCCTGAGCTTCAATATACAGGCTACCCAAAGTTACTCCAAAACCATTGACATCTCATAACTCATTACTGGACACTTCATTGCACTCCAGAGAGAAGAAATCCAGATCCTCCCACCAAAACACTGACACAAGCTTCCCTAACCAAGAAACCTTGACAAGCCACCTGTACAAACCCACTCACAGTGAGGAACCTCCAGAATAAAGAGAACTCCACAAACTGCCAGAATACAGAAAGGCCACCCCAAACACAGCAATATAAACAAGATGAAGAGACAGAGGAATACTCAGAAGGTAAAGGAACAGGAGAAATGCCCACCAAACCAAACAAAAGAGGAAGAGATAGGGAATCTACCTGAGAAAGAATTTCAAATAATGATAGTGAAAATGATTCAAAATCTTGAAATCAAAATGGATTCACAGATAAATAGCCTGGAGACAAGGATTGAGAAGATGCAAGAAAGGTTTAACAAGGACCTAGAAGAAATAAAAAAGAGTCAATATATAATGAATAATGCAATAAATGAGATCAAAAACACTCTGGAGGCAGCAAATAGCAGAATAACAGAGGCAGAAGATAGGATTAGTGAAGTAGAAGATAGAAAGGTAGAAATAAATGAATCAGAGAGGAAAAAAGAAAAACAAATTAAAAGAAATGAGGACAATCTCAGAGACCTTGAGAGCAATATTAAACGCTCCAACATTTGAATCATAGGAGTCCCAGAAGAAGAAGACAAAAAGAAAGACCATGAGGAAATACTTGATGAGATAATAGTTGAAAACTTCCCTAAAATGGGGAAGGAAATAGTCACCCAAGTCCAAGAAACCCAGAGAGTCCCAAACAAGTTAAACCCAAGACGAAACACTTCAAGACACATATTAATCAAATTAACAAAGATCAAACACAAAGAACAAATATTAAAAGCAGCAAGGGAAAAACAACAAATAACACACAAGGGGATTCCCATTAGGATAACAACTGGTCTTTCAATAGAAACTCTTCAGGCCAGGAGGGAATGGCAAGACATACTTAAAGTGATGAAAGAAAATAACCTACAGCCAGATTACTGTACCCAGCAAGGATCTCATTCAAATATGAAGGAGAAATCAAAAGCTTTACAGACAAGCAAAGGTGAGAGAATTCAGCACCACCAAACCAGCTCTCCAACAAATGCTAAAGGATACTCTCTAGACAGGAAACACAAAAGGGGTGTATAAACCCAAACCCAAAACAATAAAGTTAATGGCAATGGGATCATAATTATCAATGATTACCTTAAATGTAAATGGGTTGAATGCCCCAACCAAAAGACAAAGACTGGCTGGATGGATACAAAAACAAGACCCCTATATATGTTGTCTACAAGAGACCCACCTCAAAACAAGGGACACATACAGACTGAAAGTGAAGGGCTAGAAAAAGATATTCCATGCAAATGGAGACCAAAAGAAAGCAGGAATAGCAATACTCATATCAGATGAAATAGATTTTAAAACAAACACTGTGAAAAGAGACAAAGGACAACACATAATGATCAAAGGATCAATCCAAGAAGAAGATATAACAATTATAAATATATGTGCATCCAACATAGGAGCACCGCAATATGTAAGACAAATGCTAACAAGTATGAAAGGGAAAATTAACAATAACACAATAATAGTGGGAGACTTTAATACCCCACTCACACCTATGGATAGATCAACTAAACAGAAAATTAACAAAGAAACACAAACTTTAAATGATACAATAGACCAGTTAGACCTAATTGAGGGCTTCTCTTGTAGCTCAGTCAGTAAAGAATCTGCCTGCAGTGCAGGAGACCCGGATTTGATCCCTGGGTTGGGAAGATCCCATGGAGAAGGAAATGGCAACCCACTCCAGTATCCTTGCCTGGAAAATCTCATGGACAGAGGAACCTGGTGGATTGCAGTCCATGTGGTCTCAGAGTCAGGCACGACTGAGCGACTAACACACACACACAGACCTAATTGATATCTATAGGACATTTCACCCCCAAACGATGAATTTCACCTTTTTCTCAAGTGCACACAGAAACTTCTTCAGAATAGATCATATTCTGGGCCATAAATCTAGCCTTGGTAAATTCAAAAAAACTGAAATCATTCCAAGCATCTTTTCTGACCATAGTGCAGTAAGATTAAGTCTCAATTTCAGGAGAAAACTATTAAAAATTCCAACATTTGGAGGCTGAACAACACGCTTCTGAATAACCAACAAATCACAAGAGAAATCAAAATAGAAATCAAAATATGCATAGAAATGAATGAAAATGAAAACACAACAACCCTAAACCTGTGGGACACTGTAAAAGCAGTGCTAAGAGGAAAGTTCATAGCAATACAGGCGTACCTCAAGAAACAAGAAAAAAGTCAAATAAATAACCTAACTCTACACCTAAAGCAACTAGAAAAGGAAGAAATGGAGAACCCCAGGGTTAGTAGAAGGAAAGAAATCTTAAAAATTAGGGCAGAAATAAATGCAAAAGAAACAAAAGAGACCATAGCAAAAATCAACAAAGCCAAAAGCTGGTTCTTTGAAAGGATAAAAAACTGACAAACCATTACCCAGACTCATCAAGAAACAAAGGGAGAAAAATCAAATCAATAAAATTAGAAATGAAAATGGAGAGATCACAACAGACAACACAGAGATACAGAGGATCATAAGACTACTATCAGCAATTATATGCCAATAAAATGGACAACGTGGGGAAGAAATGGACAAATTCTTAGAAAAGTTCAACTTCACAAAACTGAACCAAGAAGAAACAAAATCTTTACAGACCCATCACAAGCATAGAAATTCAAACTGTAATCAGAAATCTTCCAGCAAACAAAAGCCCAGGTCCAGACGACTTCACAGCTGAATTCTACCAAAAATTTCGAGAAGAGCTAACACCCATCCTACTCAAACTCTTCCAGAAAATTGCAGAGGAAGGTAAACTTCCAAACTCATTCTATGAGGCCACCATCACCCTAATACCAAAACCTGACAAAGGTGCCACACAAAAAGAAAACTGCAGGTCAATATCACTAATGAGCATAGATGCAAAAATCCTTAACAAAATTCTAGCAGTCAGAATCCAACAACACATTAAAAGATCATATACCATGACCAAGTGGGCTTTATCCCAGGGATGCAAGGATTCTTCAATATCTGCAAATCAATCAATATAATACACC
This sequence comes from Nanger dama, assembly GCA_917880005.1. Classification (NCBI taxonomy): domain Eukaryota; kingdom Metazoa; phylum Chordata; class Mammalia; order Artiodactyla; family Bovidae; genus Nanger; species Nanger dama. The sequence continues at coordinate 6,851,285 of CAKJTW010000040.1, forward strand.
ACATTGACAAATTGAAACATAAAAGCCATATGATTATCTCAATAGATGCAGAGAAAGCCTTTGACAAAATCCATTTATGATAAAAGCTCTCCAGAAAGCAGGAATAGAAGGAACATACCTCAACATAATAAAAGCTATATATGACAAACCCACAGCAAACATTATCCTCAATGGTGAAAAATTGAAAGCATTTCCCCTAAAGTCAGGAACAAGGGTGCCCACTTTCACCACTGCTATTCAACATAGTTCTGGAAGTTGTGGCCACAGCAATCAGAGCAGAAAAAGAAATAAAAGGAGTCCAAATTGGAAAAGAAGAAGTAAAACTTTCACTGTTTGTAGATGACATGATGCTCTACATAGAAAACCCTAAAGACTCCACCAGAAAATTACTAGAGGTAATCAATGAATATAGTAAAGTTGCAGGATATAAAATCAACACACAGAAATCCCTTGCATTCCTATACACTAACAAAGAGAAAATAGAAAAAGAAATTAAGGAAAAATTCCATTGACCATTACAACGAAAAGAATAAAATACTTAGGAATATATCTGCCCAAAGAAACTAAAGAACTATATATATAAAACTATAAAACACTGGTGAAAGAAATCAAAGAGGACACTAATAGATGGAGACATATATCATGTTCATGGATCGGAAGAATCAGTATAGTGAAAATGAGTATACTACCCAAAGCAATCTATGGATTCAATGCAATCCCTATCAAGCTATCAGCGGTATTTTTCACAGAGCTAGAACAAATAATTTCACAATTTGTGTGGAAATACAAAAAACCTCAAATAGCCAAAGCAATCTTGAGAAAGAAGAATGGAACTGGAGGAATCAACCTGCCTGACTTCAGGCTCTACTACAAAGCCACAGTCATCAAGACAGTATGGTACTGTACAAAGACAGAAATACAGATCAATGGAACAAAATAAAAAGCCCTGAGATAAATCCACACACCTATGGGCACCTTATCTTTGACAAAGGAGGCAAGAATATACAGTGGATTAAAGACAGTCTCTTTAACAAGTGGTGCTGGGAAAACTGATCAACCACTTGTTAAAGAATGAAACTAGAACAGTTTCTAACACCATACACAAAAATAAACTCCAAATGGATTAAAGATCTAAATGTAAGACCAGAAACTATAAAACTCCTAGAGGAGAACATAGGCAAAACACTCTCCAACATAAATCACAGCAGGATCCTCCATGACCCACCTCCCAAAATACTGGAAATAAAAGCAAAAATAAACAAATGGGACCTAACTAAACTTAAAAGCTTCTGCACAACAAAGGAAACTATAAGCAAGGTGAAATGACAGCCTTTGGAATGGGAGAAAATAATAGCAAATGAAGCAACTGACAAACAACTAATCTCAAAAATATACAAGCAACTCCTGCAGCTCAATTCCTGAAAAATAAACGACCCAATCAAAAAATGGGCCAAAGAACTAAATAGACATTTCTCCAAAGAAGACATACAGATGGCTAACAAACACATGTAAAGATGCTCAACATCACTCTTTATCAGAGAAATGCAAATCAAAACCACAATGAGGTACCATTTCACACAAGTCAGAATGGCTGTGATCCAAAAGTCTACAAGCAATAAATGCTGGAGAGGGTGTGTAGAAAAGGGAGCCCTCTTCCACTGTTGGTGGGAATGCAAACTAGTACAGCCATTATGGAGAAGAGTGTGGCGATTCCTTAAAAAACTGGAAATAGAACTCCCTTATGACCCAGCAATCCCACTGCTGGGTGTACACACCGAGGAAACCAGAATTGAAAGAGACACATGTATCCCAATGTTCATCACAGCACTGTTTATAATAGCCAGGACATGGAATCAACCTAGATGTCCATCAGCAGATGAATGGATAAGAAAGCTGGGGTACATATACACAATGGAGTATTACTCATCCATTAAAAACAACACATTTGAGTCAGTTCTAATGAGGTGGATGAAACTGAAGCCGATTATACAGAGTGAAGTAAGCCAGAAAGAAAAACACCAATACATATATATGGAATTTAGAAAGATGGTAACGATAACCCTGTATGCAAGACAGCAAAAGAAACGCAGATGTACAGAACAGACTTTTGACTCTGTGGGAGAGGGAGAGTGCGGGATGATTTGGGAGAATGGCATTGAAACATGTATAATATCATATAAGAAACAAATCACCAGTCTAGGTTCGATGCAGGATACAGGATGCTTGGGGCTGGTGCACTGGGATAACCCAGAGGTATGGTATGGGGAGGGAGGTGAGAGGGGGGGTTCAGGAGTGGGAACTTACGTACACCCGTGGCAGATGCATGTTGATGTATGGCAAAACTAATACAGTATTGTAAAGGAAAAAAATTAAATTTTTAAAAAATAAATAAAAATAAAATCCTAAAAGATGATGCTGTGAAAGTGCTGCACTCAATATGCCAGCAATTTGGAAAACTCAGCAATGGCCACAGGACTGGAAAAGGTCAGTTTCATTCCAATCCCAAAGAAGATTATAGCAAAGAATGTTCAAACTACCACACAATTGCACTCATTTCACATGCTAGCAAGGTAATGCTCAAAATCTTTCAAGCGAGGCTTCAACTGAAATGAGAACTTCCAGATGTACAAGCTGATTTAGAAAAAGAACCAGATTTAAGAACCCCCACATTTTTTCTATTATGTTGTTCTTTTTTGTTTCCCCCCGCGGTGTGTTAGGGGGCCCCCTTCTCTTCCTTCCCTCTTTTTTTTTTTTTTGTTTTTTTTTTTCTGGCTTCCTTTGTTTTTGGTGTTTTGGGGTTTTTTTTGTTTTTTTTTTGATAAAAGTTCCAAATCTTCGTGTTTGCATCACTAGAGAAATGCAAGAGAATTTCAGAAAAACATCTTTATCAGTGACTTTGCCCCCCCTTTTTTTTGTGCAGAAGCTTTTGACTCTGTTTATTTGAATCACAACAAATTGTGGACAATTTCTTTAAAGAGATGGGAATACCAGACCACCTTACCTGGCACTACCTGAGAAACCTGTCCATTGCAGGTCAAGACAGCAAAAGTTACAACCAGACATTGGAATATTTGATAGACTGACAAAATGCGGTGCAGGGTCTATTGGTGTTGCAAACAGTTGGACATGACTTAGCAAGCCAGAGCAGGAAACCCCCAAAGCCCTCCTTCCGAGCAAGAAGGACTGGTAGGAATATTCCTAAGTATTTACTCCCCAACAACTACTATAACGGGCTACACACTGAGGAACAGAAGTGAACACATCCCCAAACGCGACGGCCGGCGGGCGGGCACCGGCCCAGCCCTAAAGAATGACCAGTCTAAGCCAAGCTGGAGGGGGTGGGGGCGATTGAGGGGGGGAGGGAGGGGGGAAAAAAAAACAAATAAGAAAAGAGACAATAAGGAAGAGAAGAGGAGGGAGGAGGGTAGAGGAGGGGAAAAAAGAGAAGGGGGGGAGGGGGGGGGGGGGGGGGGCTTGGGGGGGGGGTGGGGGGGGGGGGGCGGGGGGGGGGGGGGGGGGGGGGGGGGGGGGGGGGGGGGGGGGGGGGGGGGGGTGGGGTTAAATTTTTAAACCATCATACCTTAAGAGCTTTGCAGAAGTACTTTAGGTGTTATACAAACACTGAATTTTGAAATTAAATTTTAAATTATATTTTTACTTTTCTATCAACTCTAACAAAGCAGTAGCTTCTACACTCAACTGTGGTGTAACTGATTTTAACTTATTAAAGATTACCAGATCATGCAGCTGGGAGGTAGAACTCAGAATAATATATGACAGACTGTCTTTTTAACTAAAAGAAAAAGATTAACTAGTCCCTGAATTGGATTAGTAAAGTTTGCTGTAAATTTAGAAAAATATATAGATTGCTATATCTCAGAGTATATATAAAATGCAATCCAGGTTGATTGAACTACCAAATACATTTTAAAAGACAATTTTGCTGCTATTTGCTAAGAATGTTTACCTCTACCTAAATACCTCAAAAGGGTAGGGACTCCGTCTTTCTGTGTCTTTCTTAACCCATCTAGTCTCATAATATAGTACTTAGGCTTCCCTAAGAGTGATGTGAGCTATGAACCAACTGTCATAATAAGTCCATAGAATTTACTTGACATGAAGTAATTTTGGAGCTATTTACAAAAAGGTAATAGTCTAATAGTCCAGATCATCTGTATGAATGGATAATGATTGGTTCAGCAACAATGAAAATCAACTACCTCAGCAATCAGCTAATGACTATGTCCTTAAAACCCCCTGTGACACCTAATTGAAACAAAGAAAAATATAAAATAATAATTTTATTCCTATGTTCTGATACCATTTTTTGCGTATGGCAAAAACTATAAAAGCATTCATAGTAAAAATTAACATGTCTTATGAAAATAGTGTCATTCAAGCTGGGAAAACTTCTTGCCAAAGATACCCCACAAAATGAATGTCAGTTTTCCACGTGATGATTTTTGCGGACTGCCAAGCCTCTCAGCACAAAACAACTTGAACTCCATCCAAACTCTTCTCTCCAGCCAAGCTATTCTTTCCATCCAAACTCTTCTCTAAGAAACCTTACCTTTCTGGCTTACTTCACTCTGTATGATCGGTTACAATTTCATCCATCTCATTAGAACTGAGTCAAATTTATTCTTTTAAGGGCTGAGTAGTACTCCATTGTGTATATGTACCACAGCGTTCTTATCCATTCATCTGCTGATGGACATCTAGGTTGCTTCCATGACCTGGCTATTATAAACAGTGCTGCAATGAACATTGGGGTACATGTGTCTCTTTCAATTCTGGTTTCCTCAGGTGTGTATGCCCAGCAGTGGGATTGCTGGGTCATAAGGCAGTTCTATTTGCAATTTTTTAAGGAATCTCCACACTGTTTTCCATAGTGGCTGTATGAGTTTGCATTCCCACCAGCAGTATAAGAGGGTTCCCTACACCAGTACAGTATACTGACACATATATATGGAATTTAGAAAGATAGTAATGATGACCCTATATGTGAGACAACAAAAGAGACACAGAGGTATAGAACGGAGTTTTGGACTCTGAGGGAGAGGGAAAGGGTGGGATGGTTTGGGAGAATGGCATTGAAACATGTATACTATCTTGTAAGAAACAAAGCACCAGTCTATGTTCAATGCAGGATGCAGGATGCATGGGGCTAGTGCACAGGATGATTCAGGGAGATGATGTGGGGTGGGAGGTGGGAGGGGGCTTCGGCATTGGGAGATCGTATTCACCTGTGGCTGATTCATGTCAATGTATGGCAAAACAAATATAGTATTGTAATAGAGAATAAAGTATTTTTAAAAAAAAGAAGAAAGAAAGAAACCTTACCAACTCTTAACAGCCTGAGGCCAGATCCCAGGGATTACCCAGCCTCCTTTTGAGTTCCTGTTTGCAAAATATCAGGTTGGCTATTTGGCTCCTGATCTCCTTTTCTCAGAACATTCACTTACAATTACAAATCCTTCCACTGTCCCTGTGAGATGTATTTTGTTGTCACTGTTGTTTAGTCTCTAAGTCATGTCCAACTCTTTGCAACTCCATGGACTTCAGCACTCCAGACTTCCCTGTCCTTCCTGTCTCCCAGAGTTTACTCAGACTCATGTTCATTGAGTCCATAGTGCTATCTAACCAGCTCATCCTCTGCTGCCCTCTTCTTTTGCCTTCAATCTTTCCCAGCATCAGGGTCTTTTCCAATGAGTTAGCGCTTCATATCAGGCGGCCAAAGTATAGGAGCTTCAAATTCAGCATCAGTGCTTCCAATGAACCTTCCAATTCAGAGTTGATTTTCTTTAGGATTGACTGGCTTGATCTCCTACCTGTCCAAGGGTTTCTCAAGAGTCTTATCCAGCACAATTCGAAAGCATCAATTTTTTGGTGCTTAGCCTTCTTATGGTCCAACTCTCACATCCATACACGACTACTGGAAAAACCATAGCTTTGACTATACAGACCTTTTTCGGCAAAGTGACACTTCTGCTTTTTAATGTGCTGTTTAGATTTGTCTTAGAGATGTAATCATACCTCCTGCTACTCAGAAGTATCTTTCTCCAGGACCTGAAAACTATTCCTTGGAAATATAATTATCAGGGTGAGTTGGGCCTTGTCTCCTAGTCTCAGTGAAAGGAGAGAATTTCAGTGTCCTTAACTGCCAGCTGGCAGACACAGCTAGCCTAATCACTTTGATACCACCCTTTGTAGCTGTAGGTTTTCTTTTCCTTTTTATTTGAGCCCTGCTCACTCTTCTCTACTCCTTCATTCTGCCATTAAAATGCCCAGTCATCTTTGCACTAATCAGATGGAGCTCAGCTCTTGCCCCTACAGTGAATAGTTATTGAATAAAATCTGTTTTCAAACTTCAGTGTCCTGCTTTGGTTATCTTTGACACTGGCAATACAGGAACAGAATTGTCTGTATAGTTCCAATGACATATCTTGCTTAGCAAACCAAATATTATTTCTACAAATATACTTTAAAGACAGATTGTACACAGAAATATAAAAGAAATATAAGAATTAATCTTCTTAAATAAATGACATGGACTTAACATGAGATTCAGTAGTTCATATGCATGTGAATTTAATATGTGGCTAAACTGGTATTTTTCCCTAATAGTTATTTATTTGGCTGCACCAGGTCCTAGCTGCAACATGTGAATTCTTGGTTGCAGCACGTGGGATCTAGTTCCCTGAGCAGGGGGTCGAACTCAGGCCCTCTGCATCGGGAGCTCAGAATCATAACAACTGGACCATCAGGGAAGTCCCTAAACTGGTCTTTTTGATTGGTAGAAAAAGATGAGTTAGTTCCTCAGTTGGTGTTAGTATGTATGAAATAAATGAAGTATGTAGAAGTAAATGTAGAGGAATTATTTTATAATCTTAGAATCGGAAAGGCCTTTTCAAAGAAATCATAAAATCCAGAAGGTATAAAATAAAAGACTGATAGATTCAACAAAGCACATGAACCTTAAAGCTGTAATCTCATACTTGTGAGCAAAATTAAAAGAAAGTGGGGGAAAGTATTCTTTACATATAAATCTGAGAGTTAATAGCTATAACTCTAATGTCTACAAAAAGAAAGCCAAAACATAGTCACCAAAAAAGAAAAATGAACACCCATAATGGAAGGATAAAGGTAAATAACTATCATATGAAAAGATGATCTAACCAAGGAAATGCAGTTTCAAATGAGATGTCACTTTTATCAGATAGGCAAAAATTAGATTAAATTATAAACACTGTTGTCAAGAATGTAGAAATATTTTACAAAGCCAACTATCAAACTTTAAATTTCTACCTCCTTCAACATCTTATGTCTTTACTGTGGGATATTGTTGTTGTTCAGCCGCTAAGTTGTCTCAGACTCTTTGTGACCCCATGGACTGCCGCATGCCAGGCTCCTCTGTCCTCCACTATCTCCCGGAGTTTGCTCAGATTCGTGTTCATTAAGTCAGTGATGCTGACTCTACTCTACTTCCGCCTTCTCATCCTCTACTGCCCCCTTCTCTTTTTGCCTTCAATCTTTCCCAACATCTGGATCTTTTCCAATGAATTGGCTCTTCGAATCAGGTGGCCAAAGTATTCTAGCTTTAGCAACAGTCTTCCAAAGACTATTTGAATATTCGGTGTGGATTGACTGGTGTGATCTCCTAGCTGTCCAGGGGATTCTCAAGTCTTCTCCGGCACCACAGTTTGAAAACATCAATTCTTTGGCACTCAGCCTTCTTTATGGACCAACTAGTAAAAAAGAATGAGAAGGATCTTCACATACTTACAGTAACACTTTACCAGGATATATTGTTAAATAAAGGAATCAAGTTGCAGGATAATGTCTATGATGTGATTCCACTTATGTAAAAAACAAAGAGATCAATTTTATACTAGTGGTACTTGTATAGAAATTCATGGAAAAATTAAGGGGTTTAAAATTGTCCATTTATATGTGTTGCTTTGTTTTAATTTTTACTATATTTAGTTCATATTATTTGTATAATTTTAAAAAGTGAAGAGCCAATAATTATCTAATAATTTCTTAAACTCAGTTTTATATGTTCAGCAATATTAAAAGAATGACACATTTCAATATCTTCAAGACTTTGACATGTCATAAAAACAAGTTAAAACCCTATAGTTTGGTTCCATGAAAAAAATTGACTTCTGTTTGTGCAGAGATATCTGGAAGAATATTTATAGACATTTTACTAGTAGTCACTTTTATTTCAGGTGATTTTAACTTTTTTTCCTTTTTTTCTTTTTCTTATTTGTCTGCATCCCACAACTTGTGGAATCTTAGTTCCCTGACCAAGGATCAAACCCAGGCTCCCTCCATTGGGAACATAGAGTTTAGCCACAGGAGCACCAAGTTGCTCTGCTATTTTTGAAGACAAAAGAGGGGGTCATGAGCCTAGGGATGCAAGAAATGCAGCTCTAGAAGCTATGAAAAGACAGGCAATTGATTCTTCCTTAGAGCTTCTGGGAAAGAGTGGGCCTGCTGACACCTTGACTTTAATCCAGTGAAACTTATTTTGCAATTCTGACTCCCAGAGCCATAAAATAATAAATATGTGTTGTTTTAAGCCACTAATTTCATGTCAATCTGTGACAGAAATTAATAGAAAACTAATAAATTGAGGTTGTAGGAAGAATCTGTTTCCTTGCCTTTCCAGCTTGTAGCAGCTATCCATAGTCTTTGGCTCATAATCCCCTTTTTCTATCTTCAAAGTTAGCCATGGCAAGTCAAGTTCCTTCTTAGAAGGTATCACTCTGACCTCTTCTTCCTCCATCTTCCACTTTTAAGAATCCTTGTGATTATACTGAGCACATCCAGATAATGCAGGCTAATATTGTGGTATTAAGTTCAGTTGATTGACAACCTCATTTCCATCTGCAACCTTAATTGCCCTTTGACATGTAACATGCTCACAGGTCCAGATATTATGACGTGGACGTCTTTGTGAGGCCATTGCTCTGCTCACAGGGAGTTAATTTTTCACTTAGTAAAGTTGAACACATTAATCAACACTCTGGCTTGGATAGGTCCTCACCTCAATCCAGAAATGGAAAGAAGTTAAAATATTCAGGACTTTGGTTGGCCAGATTGGACTGGAGTGGGGCTGAGTGAGTGATGGGATGTAAGAGTGATTCCATGGTAGGAACTGTGGATGCACAGAAGGGCAGAGGATTGGGGATGATGATTCTGGGTCTGGACATTTTAAATTTGAAGTGCCCATGGCATCTGCACCTGAAAATGCCTAGCAGTCAGTTTTGTATGAATATATGGAGTATGGGGTTTCCCAGGTGGTTCAGTAGTGTGGAGACCCAGGTTCGATCCCTGGGTCAGGAAGATCCCCTCGAGAAGGGAATGGCAACCCACTTCATTATTCTTGCCTAGAAAATTCCATGGACAGAGGAGCCTGATGGGCTACAGTCCATGGGGTCACAAAGAATCAAACATGACTGAGCAACTAATGCAGACACACACAGTATAGGTAGTAGCTAAAACCATGTGTGTAAGGTATGTTAAGCAGGGCAGGAGAGTGAGAGGCAAAAAAAGCAGTGAGCTAAAGACAGAATGGGAGGGAAATTCTCGCTGTAGAAGAAGCAACACTGCACCCTCAGTTCACCCTTCACAGCCAAGGCACTCACATCCCTATCTTCTAGGAACACTGACTGTGGATTGCTCCCAGCTCTGTCAGAGGGAGCAGAGAAGGCAATGGCACCCCACTCCAGTGTTCTTGCCTGGAGAATCCCAGGGATGGGGGAGCCTGGTGGGCTGCCGTCTGTGGGGTCGCGCAGAGTTGGACACGACTGAAGCAACTTAGCAGCAGCAGCTGTCAGAGGGATATCACTTCTCTGGAATTGCCCTACACCGAAGGGAGATGCTTTGCCCTAATTTGAACCAGCCCATTCTGTGGGGATATCCCTCATCCAAGGAATGATCAATGTAGAAATCCAATCCCTTGGCCCCTTTGCATCAATTAGTGACATCAGTCAAGGACCGTCTAATTCAAGAACTCTGTACAATCAGTGGAGGCTTCTGTTGCAACTGCATCACAGTTCAACTTGTCTCTTGCCTCATCTCCCTCTCCTACTGATAATCATCTTCCTGAGAGCAGTCCAAGCACACACCTACACACTTCTCCATTTTAGTGTCCATTTCCAGGGAAGTAGCTCACACTAATCCTCTCACATTTAGTGGGGTGGTAGGAAAGTTTAATTTTGTGGAAGGGACAGTAAAGAAATGAATTAGAACAGTATTAACAGAGCGCAGTCTTTGAACTGTGAAATGAAACAACAGTGTCACATGCTGAAGAAATGTTTGGTGAGAAAATGACTGGACCATGATGAGGGAAGAAGAAACACTGAAGTATGGTGATGATTCTTAAAGGATAATGATCAGTGACAGGTAATCGTGAGGGCAGTCTATGCTTCTGCAAAGACTGAATGTTGGGATTGAATTCAGAATGGGAAGGAACCAGAGAAGAACACAGGAACAATGAATGGGAGAAACTCAAGCATTTTAAAGGTGCGTTCATTTGTTAAAAAAATAAATATTTAACAAATTAATTAGCATTTAATAAGTTAATAGATGTTTATGTCTGTTATATAAATCAGTAGTCATATGCAAGTGATCTGACTGCCCATCAGGCACTCAATTTGCCCTCAAGGAATTTACTGTCTGAAAGGGATGAGAGGAAGCTGACTAAAGGTAACTGACTAGGGGCTGCTAGGCGGTAGGAAGGCTCCAGATCAATTTATAGTCTGTTGGCAATAAGTCTGCATGCCAGTCAGTCTACTGGCAATAAGTCTGTTGTGCTTCACTGCAAGGCAGAGGAACATTCAGTGAAGATGGTCAGGGTTTTTAGAGTGGAAGAATAGGAAACCAAAGTGCCCATTTGGATGACCAATCTTGTGACCCAGGGAAAGAGGCCAGAAAGAACCTAAAAGAATTGAGAGAGTATTTCACCAAAAGGTTTTTTTAGATTGAAAATCTGCAATGTTGTGAGATCATGAGAGAATAATAAAGGATATATGGGATGTGGTTAGAGACTGAGTTTTGGAATTTAAGGCTTCTGAGGGCTATAGCCTGGTTCATTGGTCTACCATGATGTTGGGCTAGTTTAGGCTTATAGCACCGTCTAGGGTGAAGATAAATGATGTAAATCAAGACAATATCTTTACTGAGTTGTGCGAGGGAGCCAGAGGTCAATAGAGGGAAAGAGAATTATGAGGGAGCTTGACATCAAACACATGAAGTATTAATAGGCAAGTATCCTTTGAAATAAATATGAGGAGATAGATGCATTTGTTAACATTGAAGCTAGAGTTCCAGGGCGTACAGTGAAAAAAAGTGGGAGGGAGGTGATTGTTGGGAAGAATCTCGGAAAAGGATGTTCAGGATAGTAAGGATATGAGGAGACAAAAGCAGGTTGTAGCTTGTAGGACTTCCCTTCTCTAAGACCACAGGGTTTAGAAATATGGTAAAAGTGACTGACTCCAAATCATTAACTTGATACGAGTTGTCTTGGCACAAGTTGTTTGCATTTACCAGAGGCAGTTAATTATTACTGGCAATGAACTAAAAAAGAGGTTTCTGGATCAAGTAGAAGAAATGAAAGTTTATTCAATTTTGGCAATGTAAGAAGTGGAATTTTTTAAATTATAAAAGTATTAGATTCTCTTTTATATGGTATTTTATTGTCTTAATTTTTACTGATAAATTGAAAAGAAAAACTAAAGCTGCTAAGCCTTGTGCATTAAAAGCATTTTTAAAAATCACTGAAGTTAGTATAAACAATATTATACAGTGGAGTAAAGAGAACTTTTACTTCAGTGGATTCAGTAGAAATTAAAGGATGGATTTTTCTTACTAACAGGCATAAAGCAATGCTCTTGGGCTTTAACTTTGTGCTATGTTACTGACCAGTTCTTGGTCAGAATCCTGATTTTGTACAGGTTTCCATTTTCACTCTTCAACATATTCTTCACGGGTTTGGAAATGGATCTTGTGATGATTAATTTTTTAAATTAATTAATTAGGCTGCTTCGACTCTTGGTTGTGGTAATGTGGGATCTTCCATCCTTCTGCTGGAATGTGGGCTGTGGGATCTACTTCCTGACCAGGGGTCAAACCTGGGTCCCTTGCATTGGGAGCTCAGAATCTTAGCCACTCAATCACCAGGGAATTTCTGTGATGATTACTTTTATGTGTCAACTTTGGTAGGCTATAGTATTAAGTTTTCTAATCAAGTACTAACAAAGGTGTTGTTGTGAAGTATTTTTAGGTGAGGTTAACATCTATGAGTTGACCTTAAAGGGATTATTTTTGTGACATATATGTGTATATATCTCTACCTATATATCTATCCCCTATTGGATCTGTTTTTCTGGAGAACTCTGACTGATACAGACCTGATTGGTATAAGGTTAATTTTAACCCTGTGTTAGCAATTGGTTCTGGACCAGTATGTGACACAGACTGAACCAATAAAGTTTGAGGGAATGTTTGATCTGGGCTTCTAGAGAAGTACTTCCCTATAAATCTGTGAGAGTCTCCACTAGTACCTACCTCTCTCTTCCTCTGACAGTAGTTTCCTTAGATATGAGGCTTGGAGTGGGTGCATCTCTTTCATTGTCAGGTTGAGGATGAAGCCACCAAACAAAGAAGGCAGAGCCAAGACTGTAGAGACATGGAGCTGGGGCTGCCGGTTTAAATCAGCACTGAAGCCTGTCTGGCCTCTGAGATTCATATTCCAAACCATCTATCATATTTCCTCACTGTTTATGTGGTAGTTAGGCTTTCTGAGTCCTGCAGCCAAAGTTATTCTACCTAATACAACACTTTTCCTTAAGATGAGTTCTTTCAGATATTAAGAAGCTAGTATATTTGATCTGCAGTTGAAATTTATGTCCTGTGTGGATATGTTTTTTACAATATTTGCTTATTAGGGATTTAAAAACAGGTAATATGTTGGTGATGGACAGGGAGGCCTGGCATGCTGCGATTCATGGGGTTGCAAAGAGTCAGACAAGACTGAGCGACTGAACTGAACTGAATATAAATTAAAGAATAGCTTTTAATTGAATCTTTGCAAGTTAGACAATGTGTTGTTTGTAAAGTTTCAATGTGTTCTGTTAACTTCTTTTAGAAGTATTAAGATTTTCAAGATTCCAGTGGACTTATAATATCATACCCAATCTTTTTAAAAAATATTGGGGTATAGATGCTTTACAATGTTATGTTCATTTCTGCTGTACAACAAAATGAATCAGCTATATGTATACATATATCCCCACCCTCTTGGACTGCCTTCCCACCCCACATCCCCATCCCATCCCTCTAGGTCATCATAGAGCACCAAGCTGAGCTCTCTGTACTATAGAGCAGGTCCCTACTAGCTATCTGTTTTACACATGGCAGTGCACATAAATCAAGCCCAATCTCCCAATTCATGCATAAGTCTTTTTGCATTACAATTTTTTTCAGAGTATATGCCTAGTAGTGGGATTCAGTTCAGTCACTCAGTCGTGTCCAACTCTTTGCAACCTCATGGACTACAGCACGCCAGGCCTCCCTGTCCATCACCAACTCCCACAGTTTACCCAAACTCATGTCCATTGAGTCGGTGATGCCATCCAACCATCTCATCCTCTGTTGTCCCCTTCTCCTCCTGCCTTCAATCTTTCCCAGCATCAGGATCTTTTCAAATGAGTCAGCTCTTTGCATTAGGTGGCCAAAGTATTGGAGTTTCAGGTTCAACATCAGTCCTTTCAGTGAATATGCAGGACTGATCTTTAGAATGGACTGGTTGGATCTCCTGCAGTCCAAGGGCCTCTCAAGAGTCTTTTCCAGCACCACAGTTTAAAAGCACCAATTCTTCGGCACTCAGCTTTCTTTATAGTCCAACTCTCACATCCATACATGACCACTGGAAAACCTTAGCTTTGACTAGATGGACCTTTGATGACAAAATAATGTCTCTGCTTTTTAATATGCTGTCTAGGTTGGTCACAACTTTCCTTCCAAGGAGTAAGCGTCTTTTAATTTCATGGCTGCAGTCACCACCTGTAGTGATTTTGGAGCCCAGAAAAATAGTCTGCCACTGTTTCGACTGTTTCCCCTTTTATTTGCCATGAAGTGATGAGACCGGATGCCATGATCTTCATTTTCTGAATGTTGAGCTTTAAGCCAACTTTTTCGCTCTCCTCTTTCACTTTCATCAAGAGGCTCTTTAGTAGTGGGATTGCTGGGTCTAAAAATAGAACTACCATATGACCCAGCAATCCCATTACTAGGCATGTACCCAATCTTTAAATGCCATGTCACTGACAAAGCACAGAACTTGGAAATTATTTGATATTGCAGCAATAGTGCACACTTATTAGATAGTTTATCTGGCAGATATATCTTGCAGGTAATATGGATATCACTGAAAATGCTAAAGGAAACAGCCAAATAAGGCTGCCCATAGAATAGGGGAAGTGATTAATTACCTTGGGGAGTGGAAAAGGAGAAATCGCTTCTTGTAACATAAAAGTAGACCTAGAAAACCTAAATGGTACAGCAGTCTTTCTGCTGTTCCAGAAAGAATTTATTCTAGAGCTTAAATTATATATTTAATCCTTTAATCATCATGCTTTTGAGAGAGTCATTTCCTAGGCAGATTGATAAGAAGTCTAGGGGTCCCCAAGGAAAGAGGGGTCTGGAATTCTCAAGGAGGAAGAAAGGACAAACTAATTTCTCTACATTCCTTAGGATTATATAACAACAATGTATTCTGCCTGAGGGCAGTCTCTGGATTAAACCTTCTCTTTACAAGGATTATATAACAGCAATGTATTATGTATTTTACCTGAGGACAGTCTCTGGATTAAACCTTCTGGCTAATTCTGTTATCTTAAAATGTAAATTATGGAGTAGGTCTGGTGAGGTCTTTACAACCTCCAGACCTTCTTTGGATTAGTTGGAGAATATATAAACTCATTGCTAAAATTAACAAGGGGGTACTCTTTCTACCCCCTTCTGATGCCTATGTCAGAAGCTTTCTCTATCTCCTTTATACTTTAATAAAACTTTATTACACAAAAGCTCTGAGCGATCAAGCCTCATCTCTGGCCTCGGATTGAATTCTTCTCCTCTGGGGGCCAAGAATCCCAGCGTCGTGATTCAACAACAACCTTTCACTTTTAATATTTTGAGTCCTTTTGCACAGGGTGCTGTTAATTACCAGTATGCCTATAGGGAATCACTCTCTCTCTCCCTTTCTGTTTTTCCCCAGTGAAAACTTCAAAAATTAATTGCTAACCTACCCCAGTGTTCTTGCCTGGAGAATCCCAGAGACAGTGGGCCCCCATCTCTGGGGTCGCACAGAGTCGGACACGACTGAAGCGACTTAGCAGCAATTACTTTTTAGATGAATGTAAAAGCTTAGATAGGTAAAAGTTTGTCAAGGACTTAAGGACATGTACATGCGTATTCACAGCAGCACTTTTCACAACAGCTGAATGGTGGAAACAGTCCAAATGTCCATCAACAGTGAATGGTCAAATAAGTTGTGGTATATACATACACACAATGGAATTTTATTCAGCCATAAAGAGAAGTGAAGCACTGATACATGAGACAGAATGTAGCACCTCATAAACACTATGCTCAGTTTAAGCCAGACAAAAAGAGCACATGATTTTATGTCTGTGAATTACCCAGAATAGGTAAATCCATAGAAACAGAAAGCAGTCTGGAGTTTTCAGGAACTTGGAGGAAGAAAGAGTGAAGATGGTTGTTTAATGGGTATGGGGTTATCTTTTGGAGGAGTTAAAGAAAGTGTTTTGAAATTTGATAGAAATGGTGATTGAATGATATTGTGAATGTTCTAAATGTCACTGATTTGTATACTATAAGCTGGTTAGTATTATTATGTAAATTTTGCCTCATTAAAAAAATGGGGGAAATATTTTATTGAGCTTAGGTTTACATATAGAGCTCTACAAATCAATAAGGCTGAATTAATTCTTGCTTTTCCCCACTAATCTGTTCCTCCTCTATCTTCATCTGAGCCAACAAATGTCACTACCATTGGCCAAATAGCTCTTGGCGAAACCTGGAAAACATTCTCCATACCTCTTTTCCCTTCTCCTCTCCCATCCAATCCTATCACCAAGTCCTACCGATTCTTCTTCTATAGTGTGTCAAATTTAATCCTCTATATTTCAGCTGTGCTCATTCTGATAGGAATTACTTTATTTGCATCCAGAGAACTAGTCTCCCAACTGAACTACCAAATTTTCTTTCACATTTCTGTTATTCCATTCTAGCCCGAGTGAGTCATTAAAGTGCAGTTTGATCATATCAATCCCTTGTCAAAAACACTTCAATAGCTTTTTTTCCCATTTAAGATAAAGTCTACAATCTCCAACATGTTATTAGAGGCCTGCTTGATCTGCCTCTACTGTTCTATAGTCATACTGTTTATATTTATATATATATATATATAAAATATTTTATTTATTTATTTGATTGTGCTGGGTCTTAGTTGTGGTCTATGGGATCTAGTTCCCTGATCAGTGACCAAACCTGGGGCCCCAGCACTGGGAGCTCTGAGTCTTAGCCACTGGACCACTAGGGAAGTCCCTCTGTTTATGTTTTTGTTTTATGTGGCATGCAACATAAACTGACTCTAATTAGTTTCAGGATACAGATACAGGAGAGGATCAAGGGAAAGCTGAGCAATCAAGACAGAAGTGGGGAGTTAAAGGAACCAAGTCCTCCCCAGGGACTTCCTGCGGCAGCAGGTGGGTTCCTCTCACTGGAGTGCTGACATGGATTTGTTTAGAGTTCTGTCTTTAGTGTCTCGGATTACCAGGGGAAGAATCTAATTGGCTTGGGTTCTGTCAGACTTTTACTCCTGGATCTGTCTGTCCTTGAATTGATCTCCACAAAGATAGGTCTGTCTTGTGCCATATTATATGTCTGGCATAGAGTAGGGGCTCATTCAATATTGAACGAATTTATGTCCAACTAATTGAATAAATGAATTGGCCATGGCCATAAGACAAAGCTGATTGATTCAGACACAGCTGCTGGGGGCTCACTTCGGGGTGTGGAGTTCATTTCCATGGTTGAGGGTGAGGCATCCACCTCTCACTTTGCTCCTCAGCCTCACCTTGTTCCACTTGCTTCCTTCCACCAGAAACCTTTGCCCTTCTCTCATCCCTCAAAACTCTCAGATTCTTTCTAAACTCAAAGGCTTTGCATATGCTATCTCCTGTGCCAGATATGTTCTTCTCCATTGTTCTGGTTGTAGATTTATTGCCTCTCGGCTACAAATTTATTCATTTTGCCTGTTTTGTGAATATATATTCACAGGCTCTTCCTCTGCCCATGGGCTTCTCCAGGCAAGAATACTGGGGTGGGTTGCCGTTTCCTTCTCCAGGGGATCTTCAACCAGGGATCAAACTCACTCTCTTAACCTCTCTGGCATTGTGGTCAGGTTCTTTACCACTAGTGCCACATGGGAAGGCCATATATATATATATGTGTATATATACATATGTTTGTCTCTCAGTCGTGCCTGACTCTTTGCAACCCCATGGACTGCAGCCCACCAGGCTCCTCTGTCCATGAGATTTTCCAGGCAAGGATACTGGAGTGGGTTGCCATTCCCTTCTCCAGGGGATCTTCCCAACCCAGGGATTGAACCCAGGTTTCTTGCACTGCGTGCAGATTCTTTTACCAACTGAGCTACAGGGGAAGCCCAATATATATATACACATATCAGTTCAGTTCAGTTCAGTCGCTCAGTCATGTCCGACTCTTTGTGATCCCATGAATCGCAGCACACCAGGTCTCCCTGTCCATCACCAACTCCCAGAGTTCACTCAAACTCACCTCCATCGAGTCGGTGATGCCATCCAGCCATCTCATCCTCTGTCGTCCCCTTCTCCTCCTGTCCTCAATCCCTCCCAGTATCAGGGTCTTTTCCAGTGAGTCAACTCTTCACATGAGGTGGCCAAAGTACTGGAGTTTCAGCGTTAGCATCATTCCTTCCAAAGAACACCCAGGGCTGATCTCCTTCAGAATGGACTGTTTGGATCTTCTTGCATTCCAAGGGACTCTCAAGAGTCTTCTGCAACACCACAGTTAAAAAGCATCAATTCTTCAGCGCTCAGCCTTCAGCCTTCTTCACAGTCCATGCGGCTGCTGCTGCTAAGTTGCCTCAGTCATATCCGACACTGTGCGACCCCATGGACGGCAGCCCACCAGGCTCCCCAGTCCCTGGGATTCTCCAGGCAAGAACACTGAAGTGGGTTGCCATTGCCTTCTCAATGCATGAAAGTGAAAAGTGAAAGTGAAGTCGCTCAGTCGTGTCCGACTGTTCGCCACCCCATGGACTGCAGGCTACCAGGCTCCTCCGTCCATGGGATTTTCCAGGCAAGAGTACTAGAGTGGTGTATGTGCCCTTTAATTTTTGTCAGCTGATATAATATTAAACTTTGTCAGTAGAGGGAGCTAGAGAGACATTGCAGGAAACAAATCGTCTTCGGTTCTCCTGTGCTTTCTTGGCAGACTTTTACAGCACTGTCAGCAGCTTCTCCGGGCACCCATCTCAGGCACGTTTCCTGTAAGACACTGCGCCATAAGCAGCTTTCCCAGCACGTTGAGGGCAGATTTCTGGCAAGTCTCAGAGGGTAGAGTTCCAGCAAGTTCCAATGGTGTGAACGACAGTGATTTCTCTGCTGGCTAGCTATCCACAGCCAGAAATTCTCCAACAAAGTAGTGGCTGCCCCTTGTCCCTGTTGTTTCTCTATTCTTACTTCTTACCAGCAGTCCATTGTGACTTCAACCCTTGTTAATTTCTTTTTTTTTCTTTTTGCCCATGCCGTGTGGCATTGTGGGATCTACTTCCCTGATCAGGAATTGAACCTGGATGGCCTGCAGTGTAACCGCATGTTGAACAGCACTGCCACCCTTGGGGTATCTGTTGAACAGCACTGCCACCCTTGGGGTATCACTGGTATTGCATTTTGTGCCGGCAGAGGCTTCTTTTGAATACTGTGTCCACATGGCGAGATTTCACATCAAGCAAAGGGTGCCAAGCTGATCCTTGCCAGAAACCAAACTCTACTACTGCTAGCAACACTCAAAAGAGTGCACACTTTCCCCTCCTCCCTTTACTTGCTATGTGTTTATAATTAGATTAGTTACAATTAGGCTCTGGAGTCAAGCAGACCTGGTTGGGTTTCATGATCAACTCTTTTACTTGTTAACTTAGGTGAAGATATTTAGCTTTTCTAATACTGGGAGGGATTGAGGGCAGGAGAAGAAGGGAATGACAGAGGATGAGATGGCTGGATGGCATCACTGACTCGATGGACGTGAGTTTGAGTGAACTCTGGGAGTTGGTGGTGGACAGGGAGGCCTGGCGTGCTGCAATTCATAGGGTCACAAAGAGTCGCACATGACTGAGCAACTGAACTGAACTGAACTGAAGCTTCTGTTTCCTCCCTTGTATGGCTGAGATAGTAATATCTATATCATAAGGATGCAGGTAAGGATTAAATAAGTTAATGAATAGTACTTGGCAACAAAATGTATGTACGTAGGCTAGCTGCTGTATAAAAGGCCCATGAAGATAAATCCATTAAGTTTTTGAAAAAATGAACACTTCTGATATTAAGAATGTTCATATTAGCTAGCCTTATTTTCCACTGTTTCCCAGTCAAAGGACTGCACAAAGTTCTGGGATCTTCAATTCAGTTCAGTTGCTCAGTCATGTCTGACTCTTTGCGACCCCATAGACTGCAGCATGCCAGGCCTCCCTGTCCATCACCAACTTCCAGAGTTTACTCAAACTCATGTCCATCGAGTTGGTGATGCCATTCAACTATCTCATCCTCTGTCATCCCCTTCTCCTCCCACCTTCAATCTTTCCCAGCATCAGGGTTTTTCAAATGAGTCAGGTCTTTGCATCAGGTGGCCAAAGTATTGGAGTTTCAGCTTCAGCATCAGTCTTTCCAATGAATATTCAGGACTGATTTCCTTTAAAATGGACTGGTTGGATCTCCTGCAGTCCAAGGGACTCTCAAAAGTCTTCAATGCCACAGTTCAAAAGCATCAATTCTTAGACACTTAGCTTTCTTTATAGTCCAACTCACACCCGTACATGACTACTGGTAAAACCATAGCCTTGAGTGGACAGACCTTTGTTGGCAAAGTAATGTCTCTGCTTTTAATATGCTGTCTAGGTTGGTCATAGTTTTTCTTTCAAGGAGCAAGCATCTTTTAATTTCATGGCTGCAGTCACCATCTGTAATGATTTTGGAGCCCCCCAAAATAAAGTCTGTGAATGTTTCCAGTGTTTCCCCATCTATTTGCCATGAAGTGATGGGACCGGATGCCATGATCTTAGTTTTCTGAAAGTTGAGTTTTAAGCCAACTTTTTCACTCTCTTCTTTCACTTTCATCAAGAGGTTCTTTGGATCTTCTTTGCTTTCTGCCATAAGGGTGGTGTCATCTGCATATCTAAAGTTATTGATATTTCTCCTGGCAATCTTGATTCCAGTTTGTGCTTCCTCCAGCCCAGCGTTTCTCATGATGTACTCTGCATAGAAGTTAAATAAGCCTTGAGGTACTTTTTTTCCCTATTTGGAACCAGTCTGTTGTTCTGTGTCCAGTTCTAACTGTTGCTTCTTGACCTGCATACAGGTTTATCAAGAGGCAGGTCAGGTGGTCTGGTATTCCCATCTCTTTCAGAATTTTCCACAGTTTGTTGTAGTCCACACAGTCAAGGCTTTGGCATAGTCAATAAAGCAGAAATAGATGTTTTTCTGGAACTCTCTTGTTTTTTCAGTGATCCAGTGGATGTTGGTAGTTTGATCTCTGGTTCATCTGCCTTTTCTAAATCCAGCTTGAACATCAGGAAGTTCACAGTTCACATACTGTTGAAGCCTGGCTTGGAGAATTTTGAGCATTACTTTACTAGTGTGTGAGATGAGTGCAATTGTGTGGTAGTTTCAGCAATCTTTGGCATTGCCTTTCTTTGGGATTGGAATGAAAACTGACCTTTTCTAGTCCTGTGGCCACTGTTCAGTTTTCCAAATTCGCTGACATATTGAGTGCAGCACTTTCACAGCATCATCTTTCAGGATTTGAAATAGCTCAACTGGAATGCCATCACCTCCACTAGTTTTGTTCGTAGTGATGCTTTCTAAGGCCCACTTGACTTCACATTCCAGGATGCCTGGTTCTAGGTGAGTGATCACACCATCGTGATTATCTTGGTCTTGAAGATCTTTTTGTACAATTCTTCCGTGTATTTTTTCCATCTCTTCTTAATATCTTCTGCTTCTGTTAGGTCCATTTCTGTTCTTTATCAAGCCCCTCTTTGTATGAAATGTTCCTTTGGTATCTCTAATTTTCTTGAAGAGACCTCTAGTCTTTCCTATTCTGTTGTCTTCCTCTATTTCTTTTGTATTGATCACTGAGGAAAGCTGATATATATATATGGGGGAAGGCAATCGCACTCCACTCCAGTATTCTTGCCTGGAGAATCCCATGGACGGAGGAGCCTGGTAGGCTGCAGACCATGGAGTTGTGAAGAGTCGGAAGCGATTGAGTGACTTCACTTTCACTTTTCAGTTTCATGCATTGGAGAAGGAAATGGCAATCCACTCCAGTGTTCTTGCCTGGAGAATCCCAGGGATGGAGGAGCCTGGTGGGCTGCCATCTATGGGGTCACACAGAGTTGGACACGACTGAAGCGACTTAGCAGCATATATAAATATATATATTGCTTCACCATCCAGCATGTGGGATCTCAGTTCCTCAACCAGGGATCGAACCCGTGGCCTCCTATAGTGGAAGCTCAGGGTCCTAACTGCTGGACCACCAGGGAAGTTCCCTCTTTAGCTCACATTAATCACATAATAACATTCCTTGCCTTCAGCTTCCTTTATTAGAGACTGTCCTGAACATTCATTGGAAGGACTGATGCTGAAGCTGAAACTCCAATACTTTGGCCACCTGATGCAAAGGACTGACTCACTGGAAAAGACCCTGTTGCTGGGAAAGATTGAAGGCGAGAGGAGAAAGGGACAACAGAGGATGAGATGGTTGGATGGCATCAGTGACTAGATGGACATGAGTGTGAGCAATCTCCAGGAGTTGGTGATGAACAGGAAGCCTAGCATGCTGCAGTCCACAAAGGATTAGACAAGACTGAGCAACTGAATTGAACTGATATTGAGAAAATAACATGGAATTTTTGTTTAATTAATAAACTTTTCCTAAGTATTTATTATGTATCAGGCACTGTAGGAATCACTGAGGACACAAAAGTAATGTTTCCTGCCCCCTATATTTAGGGTGAATTGCAGAAGGAAGAAACTAGTTACAAATGTCAGCTAAGAAATCCACTGTGGCCAATCACTTATAAATCACAACACAAAATTTCCTCATGTAAACTGAAAGAAAAAAAAATGCACAGTGAGTTGTGAGTTAAGTTTTATTTGGGACCTGATGAGGACTATAGCCTGGGCTGTACATAGGTCCTAGGACCTGTCAGTATATACATGGTTTTAGTGAAGGGGGATACTTGCAATCAGGCACACATTTTTGCAAGGTTTGATGCTGGTCACGAGGAACAGATGTCTCTGTTAAAGACTAGTGGTTTTCCAGACATAAGAAGATACAAGGAATTGGGCTCACAAAATCTCTTGAAAATAACCATCCAAAGGCCTGTTCTGCCAGTTTTTCCCAGAGCACAGCATGCCTCATTTCTGATCTCTGCCCTGAACTCCTTTCAGGGTATGTTGAAGGTCAGTGACAACAATGGCTAGTGACTTCATTCTTGTAAAATGGCAACAGATGACAAGTGACAATTTTTAGTTGGCACCTATTTTTAGTATCCCTTATTAAATAAAAACTAACTTCTGTAAGACATAAGATAGGATGGAGATTATTCAAGATACACTGTGTCAAATCAAAAAATGAAAAAGATGAATTAAAGGTTTGTTTGATCAGAGGCAAGAAAATAGGGAATGCACAATGGAAGTTAGACTTCTAAGTGGTTTGAAACTCACATTTGAGAAAAACTTTGCACATAAAGTTTTTTAAACCCTCTTTAAGGAAGGGTCTAGAGATGTGTAGCAATAGAAATTTTTGTAAATGCAAAATTTTTGTACACTGGGACGAGATGAATATGTTAAATGTGAGCTAGACAAAACAGACCCAAAATAAAGCACACCCAATTGCTAAAATTCATCTTTAGAAACACTCAACCACAGAGATTGGGAATTTCTATCAGAGTTTAGAGGTCCCATGGATCCAATCTCTGTCTCCTCCATTGCACGCAGATTCTTTTTTTTTTTTGTGTGTGTGTGTGTAACAAAGTTTTATTAAAGTATAAAGGAGACAGAGAAAGCTTCTGACATAGGCATCAGAAGGAGTAGAAAGAGTACCCCATGCACGCAGATTCTTTACCACTGAGACACCAGAGAAGCCCAACTAGACCCACAGTACCGCTCAGAGATTTGGATGTACCCCAGAAGAGCCAGTCTGGCTTTCTGTATTTTAGACAACCAAAACGAGACAGCCCTATTTTCAGAGGTTAATGTCTGCTCTGTTGAAAAAGTGAAGTCAGTCGTGTCCGACTCTTTGGGACCCCAACGGACTGTAGCCTGGCAGGCTCCTCCATCCATTGGATTTTCCAGGTAAGAACACTGGAGTGGGTTGCCATTTCCTTCTCCAGAGGATCTTCCCGACGCAGGGACTGAACCGAGACCCCGGCGTTATAGGCATACTCGTCAACATCTGACACAGGGGACTCCAACGCTGCAGCTGTGCTCTCCAGCCAGACCCCAGCGGAGAGAGTTGGCTTTTCATTGGATCAGCGCGGGTACAGAGCCGGCTCTCTATTGGTTTAGAAAGGGGGCGGGAGGGAGGCGTGCCCTGACGTCACGCCCGTCCTCAAAGTGCTTACTCAGGGCTGTGGAAGAAGTCCGAGAGAAAGAGGATAACCCGGAACAACCTTTGCGGGCCTGAGCCAGCCCTTTCTCGGAACTGAGGTCCCCTCCCACCAACCAAGAGAGTTCCGCCCAAAGCAGCCCCGCCCGCACCACGGGATCAGGTGACCTCGGGCGGGCGCGGTCACGTGACTGGGCGCGCCCGCCCGTTGTGGCCATGGCGGCCGCAAGCTCTAGTGTGGTGAGGCGAGTGGAGGAACTCGGAGACCTGGCTCAGGCCCACATACAACAACTTAGCGAAGCCGCCGGCGAAGATGGTGAGGGAGCTGAGGAGAGGGAGGCGGGCAGGCGGGCGGTTGTTCGGAGCTGGCTCTCGACGGCCATAGGGGCTGAGGCTGCGGCCTGCAGTCTATGGATTCCAGGCCAGAACTACCGAAGGCGTTGCGCCTCTGGCCCTAGCTGGGCGGTCTCTTGTCTACCTCCAGGGGCTTACATCGCTTTAAGGCAAAGGCGTTTACTTCCGGACCAGGTTTTTCATAACCCGCGAAAACCGCTGAAATCTCAGGCAAATCGGTGCTTCTTGTCTTTAACTGTCTCGGTGGCGACTGGCAAAAGGGCGAGATCTGGATGAAAGTACACAGGAAAGTTTAAATGAGTGGTTAAAGTTGGATGATGGTACGCAAATAAGTAATGGTAGTTTTGCATGTCGTAAAGATAGTTTGGCGTGTATAATAGTTCTGCTTTTTCATTGCTACGTTGTAAATTTTTGTGTTGTGTTTGGAGTCTAAACTCAACTGTAAACAGTAGTCTGCAGAAGAGATTTACATCACAAGGGCCCTGTCAGTACTGGAATAGCTTCTTCTTCTTCTTCTTTTTTTTTTTAATATCTAAGCGGTTTCCTTGGACTTCCCTGGTGGCTCAGACGGTAAAGCGTCTGCCTACAATGCGGAAGACCTGGGTTCAATCCCTAGGTCGGGAAGATCCCCTGGAGAAGGAAATGGTAACCCACTCCAGTACTCTTGCCTGGAAAATCCCGTGGACAGAGGAGCATGGTAGGCTCCTACAGTCCATGGGATCGCAAAGAGTCGGACACGACTAAGCGACTTCACTCACTCAAGCAGTTTCCTTAGGAAAGACTGACACAGAATCACCTCGACGTTTGCTCTTTTTCATTGCTTACCAGCTGCCTTTAGGTTTCTACATTCTTACCGAGTTTTGCACTTTTACTACAGATAGAAAGTTTAAAAAATTTTTGTGGGCTGTCTCATTGTCTTCAGAGTCATAGAGAAATAGTAGTGGAACATTTTCCAAAGTGATTGAATAGTTGGTGAATTTATTGAATAGGGTCCATGATAAAATGGCTCTAGTTCCATACAAGATTACTTGCTGGATTTTCTTTTCTTAGGGGTCTATTCTTAAAAATCCACAAGACTACCCTGAAGTAGTTTGCTTTTTGGTTTGTGGTCAGTGAATCACATGAATAGTTTTAGTTCATGGACAGTAGTAGCTATTCCAGTAGCTATTGTCTGAAAGTGTATCTAAGTTACTTCTAAATAAACTATTCAGTGATTTCCACCCCCATTCCAATTCCGTTAGAACCAGTCTGAAGAGATGAAAGAATGTATGCTATTCACTTACCAGTAAACGTAAAAGCCATTCTCATTTTCCAGTGGAAGAGTACTTTAATACAGTCTAGAGTGAGGGCTGAAAAGTAAAGTATATATTCTTGTTTGGAGGCTTTAAAGTTCTGAAATGTACTAGAATTGCAGTAATAGTGGTCCACATTATGAACTGTTCAGTATTACTAGCAAGATTTTCTTATTTTATGAAGTTTAACTGAAACATAGTTCCATGTACTTGAACTTGTATTTTCCAGTACAGCAAAAATAATACACAGTAGAAATTTGTTTTTTAATGATATTTCTATTAGGTTGTAGGATTGATAGTTCCTGTAGTTTTTGAATTTGATCAGATACAGCCAGACACTAGTCCATGTAAGAATACTCTCCTTTGTACTATTGGTCAATTTTGGTTCATTTATTTCTCACTGTACAAGCACAATGTGTTCACGATATGGAAATATACCATTAGAGGGACCTTTTCTGGGGACTATGTTAGAATCTCTTATCTTTGCTTTGTCATTCACTATTTTGACTAAGTGGTTAGGAAAAGGTCTACATTTCATAAAAATTTTCTAAAATGGTGAACCATTGCCCCTCCACTTCTCTGATTATGTCATGAGTTCATGTGAAATGCTCCTTCATCAATGGTTTGATGAATTCAGTGAAGGTCTTTACATTTAAAATAATCCTGCAAATTAAGAAAAAAATATCAACTCAGTGTTTAAAGAAGCTCCTGAGGGGTGTCATGTTCCAAACCATTTCAGTTCACAGTAGAATCTTTTTTCCTGAGCTGTATGGGTGATACTTCTGGACTGAGGAGAGATAGGAAGGCATTGCTGAAGAAGCAGATTTCAATTTAGGTGAATAGTGGACCTTAAAATGTTCAGAATCTGGTCAAGATACAGGTTTGGCCTTACCAGGGAAAGTTTAAGATTGTCATATTACTGCCAACAGATGCAGCTTAAACTGGTGGTGCTTTTGTTCCAACACTGATCTGCTTACCTACTTGTATAGGTGCTGAGGCTGGATCAGATGGACCTTCACCAGGTCCTACACTGTCCATTTACCAGTGAGGGGGAAAAGGTTATATATTTCAGGAGAAAGCCACCGAGGATCACTCTCAAGGATCTAAGTGTCTTGATGTTGGGCCTTTTTTTTTTTTTGATGGTGTGTGTGTGCTTAGTTGCTTAGTGTCCAACGCTTTGCAGCTCTTTGAACTGTAGTCTGCCAGGCTCCTCTGTCTGTGAGGATTCTCCAGGCAAGAATACTGGAATGGGTTGCCATGCCCTCCTCCAGGGGTTCTCCCCCAACCCAGGATGCACAAGGGTGGATAGCACCTTGGATGCATAGGGACAATTTGTAGGTTAGGGAGGAAAAATTCATGAGAAAAGGTGAAACCATAGAACCAAAAGAAAAGTGGAATAAATTGGAAAAGTGAGGATAAGTTGCTTTTAGAGGGTGTATCAGAAATATTTAATTTTGTCCAGGTTTTGATTTCTAGGTTTTTAAGAAATAAACTACTCAGGTATATTGTGTAATTTTACTTATAACAGCTATTTGTATACATAAATATGTAAGTATAATTAAAAGTTATAATTTCATAACAGCACTTAAATTTTATGAGGCATTTGGTTTAATCAGTCTTTTTCCTTCACAATGTATTTATGAAATTATAAGTTTTTAGTGGAAGTCCTTTCTATAGATTTATGTATATTATTTGTACTCTTCCAATAAAAGTTTTAAATTTAATGCTTAAACATTTTGAGTATGTCAACATCATAAACATTATGAAAATACAGGTTGTGCTTAAGAAATGGCAACTGAACCTAGAAAGTAAGTCCAGCTTTTAAGAAAAAATTTCCATGATAAATTTAAGTAGAGTTAGGCATTATGATATACTTCATGTTTTACAAAAGATATTACTATGTTGTATTAATTTTATCATTTTAGATAATGTAGCTTTTTTGTTGTTTAAAAGACACCTTAAACTAGGTGAAGTAATCATATTTTTATCTCTTATAGATCACTTTTTAATTCGCGCCTCTGCAGCTCTAGAAAAATTGAAACTTCAGTGTGGAGAAGACAAAGAATGTTCAACACCATCAAATCTTCTAGAACTTTACACACAGGTACTGAATCAGATGGTTTCTGACATATTGTGGGGGCAGGTTGCTTACTTAAGAGGGTTGACTCCAAAATTTAGGTTTTAATGTTCTTTATTTAAAATGTTTTTGTTCAAAAACTATGTATAAGGCATATAGACTTGAAACTGTGAGGCACTTTGCAAAGAAGTAAAGTTTATTGGATGTGTGGATTATAAAGTCAGGGAAAAAAATCTTACGGATAACATTATTGCTTCCATGTATAGATAATTAAACAAAATACTCATATGCGCAATTTCCAGGCTCTGAAAGTTAGAAGGAATGGAGGTTTCTATAAGGCCTCTGGTTATTTTTTTCCCCTGAAACTTACCTTTCCTTTGGATTCTTTGCTTGAGAGTGCTTCATATGCCCTTACTTGATTGCCAGGGGATAATAAAGATGAAGTTGTTGTAGGAAATAACAGTTACAGGAAATAAGAGTAAACTTAGTCAAGTTTCCAAAACACACATTCATAGCACTTAGCTGCCTGATGCTGCTTTCTTTTAGGAGATACATGGACATAGTTTCTGCCTTCAGATATGGTTGAATGAGCCTCTGACAAGTACCCACAAACCCCAGAGAGCTGTTGCAACTCGGGAGAAATTTCCTTCACTTTCTTTCTTTCCTT
Source organism: Nanger dama (assembly GCA_917880005.1). Classification (NCBI taxonomy): domain Eukaryota; kingdom Metazoa; phylum Chordata; class Mammalia; order Artiodactyla; family Bovidae; genus Nanger; species Nanger dama. The sequence goes on from CAKJTW010000040.1 coordinate 6,879,648, forward strand.
TCAGAAGGTTCCCTGTTTATCTTACTTCTTTCATATAGGAGAGCTGTAAACACTTGTAACTTATTTCTGAAAATAAGGCAAAAGAATTAGAGATATAATTAAAATTCCTCAAACCTTTCTGGAGCTTACCTGTGGTTCTGAATCAACAGGTCCTTTTCCTTAGGATGATGATCTCTCCCTTCCTGGCTTAGGCCTTCTAACACAACAGCACCTGTCACTTAAGTAGTGCTGTGTGCTAGGTCATGTTCTAAGTGATTTACATATGTTAATTCATTTTATCCTCAAGACCAGGGACTTTAAAAGACAATTTGTCAATGAAGAAACTGAGACTTTAAAAAAGAAGTAAAATATGACTTGTCTTTGGTTGGTTAGATAGAACTAATAGTAGAACTCAGTTTCCTTAGTCTTCATCAAGTAGATTAAACAGAGACAAAGGATTGAGTAGTTTGAAAGAGCTGACTCTTCATTTGGGGAAACAGGTAATCCTTTGAAGATTCAGTGTACAAAACTGGAGGTAGTGACCTTTTCTTGATATGGCAGGCATTTAGAAAATGTTCAGAAAGTAATACATGCAAATAACAAAGAATATAAAAAACTTTTTATAATTATATATTATTAACTTACCTGAATTAAAACATAAATATCCATCTTATTTTTTGAGGAAAGCTGGGTTATCTTAAATCAGTATTTAGTTAAATCTTATGAAGTTTACTATAAATTCGTCTTAGATTATATTTACAGATAGGACTACTGGGGCTTCCCTGATGACTCGGCAGGTAAAGAATCCGCCCACAATGCAGGAGATGCAGGTTTGATCCCTGGGAAGATCCCCTGGAGAAGGAAATGACAACCCATTCCAGTGTTCTTGCCTGACAGAGGAGCCTGGCGGACTACAGTCCATGGGGTCGCAAAGAATATATGTAAGATTAAACTGTAAAAGTTATTCATTCTGATTCAGATATTTTATATTATACTTTTTTCTCTCTTACTTCAGGCTATTTTGGATATGACGTATTTTGAGGAGAACAAGCTAGTAGATGAAGATTTTCCTGAAGATTCTTCACAGAAAGTTAAAGAGTTGATCAGTTTTCTTTCAGAACCAGAAATTTTGGTTAAAGAAAATAATATGCATCCTAAAGTAAGTTTTGCACAACTATGAGTGATGGTGGAATGCAGCTAATTCCTGCTAGACTACCCTTTAGGATCTGTGTTTTTCTTTCTTAAATGTGTCTTTGTCTCTGTTTTAAATTGACTGAAGGAGAGATATATGAGAGTTAAAAGTTTCAGACTAATGTCAAAACTAAAGTATCCATTTTTATAAATATGTTTCAGAACATTTTCTATGATGAACTTATTCGCAGTGCATAGTCATTTTCTAAAGATGCACATTTGCCATTTCTACTCCCTTTACTTTTGCAGATACTGTGTTTTCTTGAAGGTTCCTAGTAATCTGAATGACCACATCTCTGGTTCTTTCACAGTCCTCTTCCTTCTGGACATTTGCTTTCCAAGGATCGGACCATCCCTTAAGGCCTTTCATGCTTCTCTTCATCTCTGAGAAACCTTGCGCTTTCTCTTTCTAAGCATCTCACCTTTCTCCCATTCTGGAAACATAGGCACTCCCCAAGAATATCTCCTTAATCCTCTAATAGTTTCTATTTTGTCTTTGACAACTTGTCCACATGCTTTTTACTGCTGTCTCTATTTTGATGATTCCCAAGATTTTTGTATCTAGCCCTGACTACTCTAAACCCCTGGATCAGCAAGCAGGGAAATCTATTCATTCAGGCAAATAATTTCTCATCTTCAGCTATCTGCTGGCTGTCTCTACCGGGATATCTTTGTTGCTCTCTGTTTTATCAGGGAATGCTGTGTAAATAAATAATCCAAAGTTTTAAATGATACCACATAATAAAATTTTGGTTCATTTAAACTATTTTTGTATATATCTTTTCATTATTTTAATTTAGTAGTAGTAGAAAATCTTTCAAGTAACATATATATATTTCTGAAAACTTGTTTTTTCCATCAGACTATGGAATACTTATATTTGAAATACATTAGAGGATTTAGTTGGAGAAAGAAATGGCAACCCACTCCAGTGTTCTTGCCTGGAGAATCCCAGGGCTGGTGGGCTGCCATCTATGGGGTCGCACAGGGTCGGACACGACTGAAGCGACTTAGCAGCAGCAGCAGCAGAGGATTTAGTTACTTAAATACTTGAATATCAATTATCTAGAAATACTTGTAAATTAGAGTAGTTATTTTAATTTTTATGTAGCAATATATGTCTATATTTCTAATTGATTCAAAGTAAGTCATTCTTATGTAAGTTGCTAAGTAAAGGGCAGATTTTATGAAATGAATATTTTTGATTTCTCAATATTTTGAAACTTAGTTTGTATTTTAACAGACATGAGGTTCTCTTTTAACTGAGTCTTTGTTGTATTTCAGCACTGCGATTTGCTTGGAGAGGAACTCCTGGAATGTCTCTCCTGGAGGCGAGGAGCCCTACTCTACATGTATTGTCATTCTCTGACCAAAAGGAGAGAATGGCTCACAAGAAAGTCTAGCTTACTTAAAAGGTAAAAAGGCAAATTCCTGATACATATTTGATTGTTGACATTTAAATGTTTCTAAAATCTGTCTTTAATATAGGATTAAGAACCAGGAGTCAAAAGGCCTGGGTTTTCATTCCAGGCCTGTATTTATTAGCTGTGTAATCTTAAATTGGAATTACTGTGAAGATTAATGTGGAAAACAAAAACAATAAAATAACATGTGAAAGTCCTTTGTAAACTGGAAAGTTTTACACTTTTTTAAGTCCTAGATTTTTATTTTTATGATATAAGACAGATAATCTGTATTAATTTCTAAGCATATTTTTGGCCTGAAGAAAACAAAACTTGGTAGTGAGCCTCTTTCTATTAGCAGATCACTCCTAAAGATTCCACATGACCCTGCTCTTAGAAAATTTTAGCTCTCTGATTTTTCTTGATTCTTCTGACCAAATCAGTAAATGCAAAGATCCTGTCTTAATATTTGTATCACTATGGATTCTTCCTATCTTGGGTTGGTTGTACACACAGTTTATGTGGGCCTGCAAATGAGAGGTCACAGTTTCAGATGTAAAAATTTGATTATAGTATTTATAAATAATAGTAAGTATATCCATATTTTTAACAAGTTGTTATTGAACATATCTTTATTATTTTATTGATTTCTTCCTCTGGTGACATTTTTGACAAGTATGTTACTGAATCATGTGTTCTAGGTTAGTGATTTTTTCCCTTGTCGTTCAGCCCCTAAGTTGTGTCTGACTCTCTGCAACCCATGGACTGTAGCATGTGAGGCTGTTCTGTCCTCCACTATCTCCCAGAGTTTGCTCAGATTCATGTCCGTTGAGTTGATGATGCTGTCTAACCATCTGCTTCTCTCCTGTTGCCTTTAGTCTTTCCCAGCATCAGGGTCTTTTCCAGTGAGTTGACTCTTCGCATCATGTGGCCAAAGTGTTGGAGCTTCAGCTTCAGCATAAGTCATTCCAGTGAATATTCAGGGTTTATTTCCTTTAAGATTGACTGGTTTGATCTTGCAGTCCAAGGGACTCTCAGGAATCTTTGCCAGCACCAAAGCTCAACAGCATCAATTCTTCGGCCTTCAACTTTCTTTATGGTCCAACTCTCATGTTCATACGTGACTTATGGAAAAACTATAGCTTTGACCTTACGGACCTTAATCAGCAAAGTGATATCTCTGCTTTTTAATACACTGTCTAGCTTTGCCATAGTTTTCCTTCCAGAAGCAGATGTCTTTTAATTTCACGGTTGCAGTCATTGTCTGCAGTGATTCTGGAGCTCAAGAAAATAAAATCTGTCACTGTTTTCACTTTTTTGCATTCTATTTGGCATGAAATGATGGGACCAGATGCCTTGATCTTGGTATTTTTTAGTGCTCAGTTTCAAGCCAGCTTTTTCTCTCTCTTCTTTCACCTTCATTAAGAGGCTCTTTAGTTCCGCTTCGCTTTCTGCCATTAGAGTGGTATGATCTTCACGTCTGAGGTTGTTCATACTTCTGGCTGTCTTGAATTCAGCTTGAACTTCATCCAACATTTCACATCATGTACATGTACTCTACATATAAGTTAAATAAGCCGGTGACAATGAATAGCCTTGACATACTCCTTTTCCTATTTTGAAGCAATCAGTTGTTCCATGTAATGTTCTAACTGTTGCTTCTTGATCTGTATACAGGTTTCTCAGGAGGCAGGTAAGGTGGTCTGGTATTCCCATCTCTTGAAGAATTTTCCACAGTTTGTTGTGATCCACACGAAGACTTTAGTGTAGTCAGTGAAGCAGAAGTAGATGTTTTTCTGGAACTCCTTTGCTTTCTTCCAGCAAATTGATGATAAATTAGTCTCTGGTTTCTTTGCCTTTTCTAAACCCAGCTTGTACATCAGAAAGTTCTTGGTTCAGGTACTGCTGAAGCCTAGCTTGAAGGATTTTGAGTATAGCCTTGTTACAATGGCATGTAAAATGAGTCCAATTTTGTGGTTGTTGAAACATTATTTGGCATTGCTGCTCTTTGGGATTGAAATGAAAACTGATCTTCTCCAGTCCTGTGGCCACTGCTGAATTTTCCAAATTTGTTGGCATATTGAGTATAGCACGTTCACAGCACCATCTTTAGGATTTGAAATAGCTCAGCTGGAATTCCATCACCTTCACTAGCTTTGTCCATAGTAATGCTTCCTAAGGGCCACTTGATGTCACACTCCGGGATGTCTGGTTCTAGGTGAGTGATCACACCATAGTGGTTATCTGCGTCATTAAGACCTTTTTGTATAGTTCTTCTGTGTATTCTTGCCACCTCTTCTTAATCTCTTCTGTTTCTGTTAGGTTGATACCATTTTTGTCCTTTATCATGGCCATCCTTGCATGAAATGTTTGCTGGATATCTCTCGTATTGATGATATCTCTAGTCTTTCCCATTCTATTTTTTTCTCTATTTCTTTGCATTTTTCATTTAAGAAGGCCCTGCTCTTTTTGGAATTCTGCATTCAGTTGGGTATATCTTTTCCTTTTTCCCTTGCCTTTCACTTTTCTTCTTTTCACAGCAATTTGTAAAGCTGCCTCACAAAATCACTTTGTCTTCTTGGATTTCTTTTTCTCTGGGATGTTGTTGGTCACTGCCTCCTTTATAATGTTATGAACTTCTGTCCATAGTTCTTCAGGCACTCTGTCTACCAGATTTAATCCCTTGAATCTGTTTGTCACCTCCACTGTATAATCATGAGGGATTTGGTTAGGTCATGTTTGAATGGTCTAGTGGTTTTCCCTACTTTCTTCAATTTAAGCTTGAATTTTGCAATAAGTAGCTCATGATCTGAGCCACAGTTGGCTCCAGGTCTTATTTTTGCTGACTGTATAGAGTTTCTCCATCCTCAGCTGCAAAGAACATAATCAGTCTAATTTTGGTATTGACCGTCTGGTGATGGTGATGTCCATCTGTAGAGTTGCCTCCCGTGTTGTTGAAAAAGGGTGTTTGCTATGACCAGCACGTTTTGACAGAATTCTGTTAGCTTTTGCCTTGCTTCATTTTCTGCTCCAAGGCCAAACTTGCTTGTTGTTCTGAGTATCTCTTGACTTCCTACTTTTGCATTCTAGTCCCTTGTGATAGAAAGGTAATTTTTTTTTTTTTTTTTTGGTGATAATTCTAGAAGTTCTTGTAGGTCATCATAGAACCATTCAACTTCAGCTTCTTTGGCATCAGTGGTTGGAGTGTACACTGGGATTACTGTGAATGTTGAATGTTTTGCCTTGGAAGGGAACCAAGATCATTCCGTCATTTTTGAAGCTGTACCCAAGTACTGCATTTTGGACTCTGTGAGGGCTATTCCATTGCTTCTAAGGAGTTCCTGCCCACAGTAGTAGATATAATGGTCACCTGAATTAAATCCGCCCATTCCTGTCCATTTAGTTCACTGATTCCTAAGATGTTGATGTTCAATCTTGCCACCTCCTGCTTGACTACATTCAATTTACCTTGATTCATGGACCTTTCATTCCAAATTCCTGTCTTTATAGCATTGGACTATACGTTCATCAGCAGAGACATCCTCTACTGGCATCATTTCTGCTTTGGCCCAGCTGCTTCATTCTTTCTGGGGCTATTAGTAATTGCCCTCTGCCCAGTAACATGTTAGACACCTTTAAACCTTGGGGTCTTGTCTCCCAGTGTCATATCTTTTTGCCTTTCTATGCTCTTCATATAGTTCTTAAGTCAAGAATACTGGAGTGGGTTGCCATTTCCTCCTCCAGTAGACCACATTTTGACCCATCCATCTTCATTATTATGACCCATCCATATTGTATGGCCCTGCACAGCGTGGTTCATGAGTTACAAAAGCCCCTTTGCCACAATAAGGCTGTGATCCTTGAAGGTTTTTTCCCCATACCCTTTTACTAACTGGAGGGTTATACTTTAAAATACCCTTTTAAAAATTTCAAGGTAGTGGGTCCTTACAGCATTGTAATGCAATAACCATAAGACATATCTAGTAATAACTATTAGCCAGTATTCTCCTGAGTAACAATATTAACATTTGAAGTTTCTGTAGCTCTGCATTTAATGACCTGGATTCTTTGTTTTTGACTTTCATTTAGTATCTTGTTGATGGAATCAGTTACTTACTACAGATGCTGAATTTTCGGTGTCCCATCCAGTTAAATGAAGGAGCTTCTTTCCAAGACCTAGACACAGCTAAATTACTAAGTGAAGGTAATATGATTTCTTTTTCAGTTTTCTAAGTGTTTCAGATCATTTTAAGATTTTAAAATGTTTCTTAGATTTAAATGATTTAAGTAAATTTCAAAGTTTACATTACAGGCAAAACAATAATAAAAGGCTTTTTAAAAATTGGAAGTCGTCTCATGTAATACACAAAAGTACTGCTAATCTCTGTTTAATAGTTTAAAGAAATTAATTTATCATGTTGCTTTTACTTTCTTTGCATCCCCACCCAGCCCTGATCAGGCTTTAGGTTTGGCTTCTTGTAACAGGGACTAGACGTAACTTCAAGAAGAAATTTACTGCTTTTTCACTTAAAAGGTCTACAACTGGTTATGGTGGCTTCATGGCATCAGATTCCTATCTTTTTTCCTCTATCATCTTTTAAGTAGAGCCCTGCAACTTCAGAGAGATGTGCTGTATAGAATTCATATAAACAGTATTTGCCAGAGTTGTGTAACAGTCATCCCTGTTGAGGACATTGCTTCCATTTTCAGTGTCTCAAGATGCTGCTGGAGCTCCTTCTGTTTCAGCTATGTTTCAGTCTCTAGGAATGGCAAAAGAAAGTTTCTTTCAGCCAGGTCTTTCTTACAGCCTTCTTAGAAGCTTGTTACAACACTGAGAACACTTCTGCCAACATTTCACTGGCCAAATTTAATCACAGAGCTTCATATAGCTAGAAGGGAATCTGGGATGTATTGCCTATACGTTGCCATCCCTAGTAAAGTCTCTTGACTAAGAAAGAAGGGAAGAGTGCATGTTGGATGGTACCTGCTGGTTTCTGTCATAAACATCTGTGCACTTAAAAATGTTTGGAACTGGAAGTAGAACATCATTTAGGTTTTAGACTGAGGTTTGAGAGGGAAGAACCATTTAGTTTTAGTGTCCCTTTTTACAAATGGAAGAACTGAGGTCCTGATAAGCCTGGTAAGGTCACATAGCTGATGAAAGATGTTAGATTATATATGCAAACTTTCTTTTATGCTTCATGTGAAATTTTGGGGAACTTTGATGAGAAAAATCAAACATGGGAAGAACAAGAAAACTTCTTAGGGAAAATTCTGTCTTAATTTTATAAGTGTGTGTTAATTCTTCTTTGTTAACGGCTGTACTTTTCCTTTCTATTAGGAAACATTGCATGGAAAAAAAAAACCCACTGTGAATTAAGTGCCATTAACATATATGACTGGCCACTGGTGTCCAAAAGTTTCCCTTCAGTTTATTCAGGCAAATGGCTTGTCCTTAAAAAAACTTGTTGTGGATATAAAGTGCTCCTTCAGTGAGCATGATGTTTTGACAAACATGGTGTTTTGACAGATGTGTTTTGATTTATTCGTGAGATGTATTTATTCCAGGTAACTAGTGAATTGATTAGCTGCATTGAAAATGAGTTTTCTAAAATTTCCTCACCTGCATGGATTGATTTAAAAGAAAAAGCATAGATGAACATTAAAGCTATTTCTAGTCATAAAGTTATATATTCTCATGGCCTGAAATTTTTTATATCACTATCCTTGTGATACTGGTCTTCTTTTGGATTATAATTGATTACACTTGCCTCTACCTTCCATTGCTTCTTCAACAGGAGATTCAAAGGCACAGATAGAGTCTCTTTTTTTCCGGGAAACAAGAAAATAAAATCAGCTCCCTAGCAGTTTTGCCACAGGAGTCAGTCCTCTTGGTGTTGGCTTGCTCCCAACTAAAGCAGTTTGTTCCTCCCTACTTGATTCCTTGAGATGTAGACTAGTAGCCAGGAAGCTTACTTTTCATAGGCTAAATTACTCTTAAGACCCTGGTGGAGTGGTTCTAAATTTTTTTTTTTTATTATTTTGTTAGCCAGTATAAAAAACATAATTTGGAATAATTATTTTTTTCTTTTTTGGCTGTGCTTTATCTTTGTTGCTGCACAGGGTTTTCTCTAGTTGCTGTGAACGGGGGCCTCCTCTCTAGTTGAAATGCACGGGCTTCTCATTAGAATGGTTTTGTTGTTGTGGAGCAGGGCTCTAGGGCACGCTGGCTTCAGTAGTTGGGGCCTGTGGGTTCTAGAGCACAGGCTCAGTAGTTGCGGTACATAGGCTTTAGTTGCTCTGCAGCATGAGGGATCTTCCAGATCAGGGATCAAACCTGTGTCTCCTGTGTTGGCAGGTGAATTCTTGACCACTGAGCCACCAGGGAAGCCCCAGAATAGTTCTTAATATTAATTAGAGTGGAAAGTTCTTTAAGAATCATCAAAACTTTTTTGGTCAGATCTTACTGATAGTTTGCCTGATTTTTGATAAAACTCAAAGCAATGTATGCTTTCAGTGATTTTTATGTCTTTTTAGAGGGTGAGATAATCATTTTGTCCTTTGATCATTACCTGTATGCCATTAAATTTTTTGCTTTTAGAAATTATCAAGTAATGTATTCAGTAAACCTTTTATTTCATTTCTGTGTGTTCATTATTCTGTGGGCCCTTATAAAAATAGCCTTGTTGCTATAACCCTGGAGTTAAATAGGTTAAGGACTGCTCAGCTGTGTGCATCCTTGGTTTATGCCCTTTATATGCCACTAAGAGCCACCCATCCTGGCATCCTTTGGCTCATTGCTTTGCCCAGAACTTGAATTTCAGATGTCTTGAAGGAGAGCTCTGAATTGAGATCACTAATTGCCTGGGTAGCTTGTTAAAAATACTGATTTCTGTGTATCACTTTAAGGTTCTGATTCAATATCTGGAGTCCAGGAATCTATTTTTATTCCTGTAATTATGATGCAGTCAGATTTAGACATCACTGCTTCTAGAGAATGCCAGTATGGCCACTTTTTTTTTTTTTTTTTAAACATAAAATTCTCTGCCATCACTCTTACTTCATAGATTATTCATCCTCTCCCTTCCTTCATCCCCCACTCTCACATACATGATCACTAAGCATATGAACAGTAAATAGTGAAGTATTTTATTGAAAACCATGCTGAACCTTAGCAGAAAAATATCAAAGAAAATTTATAGCACCAAAAACAGTGTAACTAGAAAGTAAAGGATTCCTTGAGAGAGTAGGGAGGGAGGAAGAGTATTTTTTATGTTGTTCATCTCTTTCCTTGATATTTTGAAACAATAGTTTAGCATAGTTTATGGACCAGCAGCCTCGCCCTAGATCCTAAGTCTTTGTTAAAAATGCATATTCATAGATGCAATCCTATACCTGAAGCTGCAAGTTTTGGAGGTGGAAATCCAGCAACCAGCATTTCAGCATGTTCTCTAGGTTTGCTCCTCAGAGACACCTTCCTATAGGATATCTGTGTACCTTTGTTAGCTGTCACTCCTTGTTAGTACAAAGGATGAGGCTAGCTTAGAGTTGTGTGTAAACTGGCTGCCAGATCTCCCTTAAGCAGACACTTCTCATCTTTCCCGTGTGGCCTCACTTTGTGGGTCTGTCTTCAGCTCTTCCTTCTAAAGATCTAGTCTACTTAAAAGTTCAATCTTTCATTCAGTTTTGCTCCTATCTCCTTACTTTACCAGTCTTTTTAGGAATAATTAGGGTGTAAGATCACAAAAATGAGAAAGGATACGCATTCGATGAAATGCCCTCTCTAATATGAAATATAATTCTAGAGTGAAAATCATTAATTGGGGATAGAGGAAACCCCACCAACTATTCCTTAAGAAAACTTCATGGAATTAAGGAGAGCATGTGGAATCTTGATTTTTGCAAACTGGGGCCTATATATAGAGCTTTGATGAGTTGCACAAAGTTAGTAATTTTTATCCAGATCCTCTCAGATTCTAGGTCTGTTTCTTTTTACATTCTGAATAATATCTAATGCTGTTCTAGCTTTTTCTCTGAAGATTTTGATCTTTTAACTATGAAGAAATGAAAAAGAAATGATTATGGGTAATATGTACAAAACAACTTAATGAGTACAAGGCATATTATCCATAATCTTTTCTTTTCACTTCATTTCTTCATAGTTAAAGAGAAAAAATCTCAGAACAAAAGCTTGTTAAAATTCCATGAAATAATTAGGGCATGTGGAATCCTGAGTTTTGCAAACTGAGGTTTAAAGAGCTTTGGTGAGTTGTACAAAGTTGCTCATTTATCCCCAAATCTTTAAATATCAAATTAATAAACTCTGTGTGTCATAAATGTTTGATCATATAATTGCTTTTTCTATGATCATGCTTTCAATTTTTGATGGAAATCTTGCAGTGTATTCCTTTTTCCTGAGAAGATGAAGCATCTTGGATACAATTTAACACCTTCAGATTTTTCAGATGATATGGCCTCTAAGGGACATGATTATGCAGGATTATATCTGTACACTATTGTAGAAATATAGGAACTGTATTACTGATCCTTGAACATACCCCTAAATAAAAGTTCTGTTCATGAATGAGACTGAGGGAATCTCTGAGTAGTATGTGGAATATGGAATGCACGTTTCTGGGAGAGGTTCCGTTTATTTAGATTAGATTTTCAAACAGATCCTAAAGATAATCCCATAAAGGTGAATACACAAACCTAAATGTTTCTTTAAAAATAATTTTTGGGGGAGGGTGGGATTTGGCTTCTTTTATAAAGTAGAGATGGAAGTGTCAATGAAATGAAGATTGTATTAAGTGATATTTGGCTTTTTAAGTATAACTGTTAAATGAGAAGGGAAAATGCTTAATGGTATAGAAGGATTTTATTAGAGTCTTAATCATTAGGGTTTCTTTTAAAGTTTTTAAATTCTAATCTCTCAACTTTCCTAGGAATATTCAGTGACATTCATTTGCTGGCTATGATGTACAGTGGAGAAATGTGTTACTGGGGATTGAAGCATTGTGCAGATCAACAGCCAGAAAATCATGAAATGGATACTGGCGTTTCTGGAGCAAGCTATGCCACACACAAAGAACCTTTGGATTTCCGAGAAGTAGGAGAGAAAATTTTGAAAAAGTATGTATTTGTATGCGAAGGACCCCTGAAAGAACAAGAATGGAATACAACAAATGCAAAACAAATTTTAAACTTCTTTCAGCATCACACTAATTAGTAAGTTCTTCTAGTCCTTTTCAAACAGAAAAACAAAAAGACTCAGGAAATGAAAATTCCAGAAAAGAAGACATAATGATACTGAATTTATGACCATTACACTACATAAAGTTAGCCAGCATGGTTACCCTTTTTTAAATGCCATTACGTCTTTCACTGTATATTCTTAAACCTGTGAAGGAATGATTCTTTAATTTTTGAAAAGGCATTTACATTATTCTAACTCAGCCTGAACTACAGATATCCTATGACTAATATTAAGAAGGAATACAATTTATCTCTATAAAGATTTTTTCTGTTATTAATACTTTAGATTTTTTTTTATTGTGGTACAATATACATAACATAAAACTGAACATTTTAACTTTTTATATTTTTTTAGTCTCCCTCTCTTGAAGTTTGCTACACTTTAGAGATTAAAATCAAGTCACCTCTTTGCTTTGGATATATGCTATGGGTGTATTTAAAAATTGGCAAAATGAAAAATTGTGACTTGTATCCATGTACCATTTTCAGAGTAAGATAAATAATGAAAGACTCCTAGAAGAATTTTTGTTTCACTACATAGTACTAATGGCATTTAAAATTTTTAGTCTGTTAGGCATTTTATAAAAATTTTAAAATGATTTTTCTTTTGTTTAAAAGAATATGCATGGTTTATTAAACGAATAATGAAGGTAAAACCATTAGGTTAGCCTGCCATTAGTCATGTGTCTTAGGGCACATCTTTTCATACATTTTGAAATTTTAATATTTTCTGTCTTTGATTGTAGGGGTGTTAAAGGCCACGAGCCCAGCCTGGTGTCTCACTGACAGTCTTTCTGTCTACCTCAGTTCCTGCTGTCTAGGGGTGGCCTGTCTGGTACCTTGCCAGTATCCTCAGCCTCGGGGCCACTGACTTCATCACATTCCAGGAACTTGCCTCCCATGGCCACTCCATGAATGTCACTATCCTGAGTTTCTGTTTCTGAAATCTTCAGTTTCAGTAACTAATGACATTTTCATCTTTCCAACTTTTTACTTCCTCATTTTTGTTGATTTTTCTCCCTCTCTTACTTCTTTCCTGTCTTTTTTGCTTCTTCAGAGCCTCCTCTTAATACTACTTTTCTCCTCACCATCAGTCCCTTTCAGAGTTTTCTTCCTTCCCTGTCCAGCTTTGGTTTTCTGGGACACCACATGAAGAGCTTTCCACAGTCCCTTCAGATCCCATCTTCCCCTTGTCCTTCAGCCTAATCAGTCTTCAAGCCTTCTCTCCATATTGAACTAATGCTACCATTCCCCCTTCTTTTCTGGGATTCTGAATTCCATGTGAAGTTCCTGCAGCCCTTCAAAGTGGAGTCACTCTAAGTATCTCACCTTCAAGTTTAGAAGAGCCCTCAGCATAAGCCGTTTATCTCTCCCTTTCCCATTGTGGCTCACACACACCTCTGACTTGCCTCATCACTTTTCTCTGGCTATTTGTCTCCTCCCCTAGCACATGGCTCTTAGTCTTGTTTTAACAGAAAATAGCAACTATGAGGAGGTCAGTCTCTGTTTCCCGCTTTGCCCTTCTCATTTTCCCCGCTTTTCGAGGAAAAGAGGTCTCCATCTCTTCCTCTCCACCAGTTTCCCTGAAGTCAGTTTCTGCTGACTTCCTCCTTTCTCCCAGGGCTTCTCTTTTTTTCTTTCTGTACCCTGTAGGTATTGCTATTTCCCAAAGTACTATCCTTTTTCTCTTTTTCCTCCTCCTCCCCTATTTACTTCCTACCTTTCTCCTTTTTTTTCTTTTTACTTAACTCTCAATACAGTTGACCCTTGAACAATGCAAGGTTGAACTTTGAACTACATGGGACTGCCTATAAATTTTTTTCCAGTAGTTAATACTATACTTCTACACAACCAGCAGTTTGGTCATATCCTCAGATACGGAGGAGTTGCAGTATGGATGGCTGACTGTAAGTTATATTCTGATTTTTTACTGCCAGGAGGATTCATCCCTAATCCCATCATTGTTCACGGATCAACTGTACCTCTATGTGATATTATCTATAACCATGGCTTTACCACCTGTAATGTTAGGCTGACTCCCAAACCTGCACTTTGAATCCTAACTTCTGCTCTCTAAACCTTCTTTCTAATTGCCTATTAAATATCTTCACTTAGACATCCCACAGTAATTTTAAATTTAACATGCTCACACACAACTAATCTTTATCTTTCATCTAAAATCTTTTTCAGTTCATGTTTCCTTTTTTTTTTGATCTTCCACAAAGCAAGGCAACACAGAATGCTGTAATCTGCTTTCTTCTGCCTACCTTGCCAGTCTCATCTCTGCAGCTCTTCTTGTGTGATCATATTCTAGTACAGTGTTCCTTAGGCTTCTTTTTGATAAATGTTCTGATAGAACCTCGGGACAAGTGGAGACTTTCTCCCTATCTCTGTCTCTTGTTTATCCTCACACAGCTAAAAAGATTTTTATTTAATTCAGTCTTTAACAGGTTTTGCTGTGAAAATGCCTTTATGCTTTCTAAGCATGAAGATTTAAATCACAGACTACCCATTCTCACTCCACCCCTTTTGGAGCATCATGATCAGTCACAAGTGTACCAGTTCCTTTCCCAGTGTGCTATGTGTTTTTTTTTGTTTGTTTTTTTCCTTTGTTATTATCGTTACTTCTAACTGGGATGCGTTGCCCTTCTTTGGGGCTAAGGGAATATTTTTCCTTTAGGACTCGGCCCCAGTGATACTGTGTCTATAAGGCTTTTTCCAGCCCTTTTCAGTCAAAGTTACAAGTTTCTTTGTTTCTGCTCCCTGAATCTTCCCTTCCCTGAATCTTTCCCTCCCATGTTATCACACTGATCATATGGCTTTATAGTCATTTTTCTTAAGAGTTGACAAATTCCATGTTTTGAAAATTTATCTTTATGCATAGTGCTTAATGAATGGTAGGCCCTTAGTGATACTTTTGAATTAATAAGAGACATAATTCTTAAGTGCTGAACTCTGCCACAAAAGGGTTTCTGATATCTGATTCCAAACTGCCATGCCCTCTTGTACCAGTGGTTGACAAGGCCAAGAAGGAATTATTCCTCAGAGGAGTAAAGTATTGTTTAGATTTAGAACCAGAGGAAAAAAGAGAACTTTGTCTTCAGAAGCTAGAGACTCTATTTTCTCTTCATGACCCTTGTGAAACAGCCCTTTTGGATCTCTCACTGGTTGGTATACTAATGAGGGTATTGTTGGGGTGCTTCTTGTACAACTTTTTCATCCCCCACACAATTGGAGAATAATTTGTAGATCACAACAGTTAACAGTGCTTTTTACTGTGATATATCACAAAGCAATGAACCGTACATTTTTATATGTTAAAGCCTGCCAGGTGAATTCTGTTTCATTTAGAATGGATTAATTTCAAAATACCAAATACTCCACATAAGGAAAGTACTATAATTCACTGATCAAAGTATTACAATTTACTTATCAACATGTGCCTACTACATACATGCTAAGTTTTATCCTTAAGCACTGAGAATATAGCTTTGTAAAACATCAGAGTTTATATTCTACTAGAAGAAGTTAATGCATTTTAAGAAGTAAAAATGTAGTGTGGTGAGTGATGAGTGCTATGAATAATTAAGCAGGGTATGAGGCTAGCGTGACTCTTAAGAAAGGTGCTGTTTTATTTAGGGTGGTTGGGAAGACACCTCCAAGCACCTATCTACTTCGTCATTTGTGTCTGCCCTCTGTTTAAACACCATCAAATGTGCCATTTCACATTCAGTGTATTCATAAAATTTCTCTTTTGAAAGTTTTGATGCTGGATTAAAGAATGAATCACTTCCTAAGAATGTTTCATTTTGATCACATTTAAAGGTTTTCTCTCCAATGTGGGCCTTACTGTTGGGTAAGTGATAACCTAAAGGCCTTGTAGAATTTATTACACTTGGAGTTCCTCTCCATTTTGAACTCCTCTGATGGGTTACTAAAACTTTAGCTCTGTTAAAGGAATTTTCATAATCCTTAAATTTGCATGGTTCTCTTCCAGGATGAATTTTCCCATGTTGACTAGGCTTTGAGACTTAGTTAAAGGCTTGTCTGCTTTGCTGCATTTGTAGGGCTTCTGGCTACTGTGAATTGCTTGATGCTGATTAAAGTGCACATCATGACAGAAGGCTTTCTCTTATTTCTTCATGTTCAGTAGGGTGAGGTGAGAGTCATGGCTAAAACCCCACAGTGAAATATCCCTTCTTGCCTTGTGAAGGCAAGTAAGTTCCAACTGTAAGCTCCACCGGAAATTCTGTAATATAAGGGGGTATGGTCTCTACAGGCTTTCTCAGATTCTTTTTTAATGCCATTTTTTAAAAACTCACAGCTGGCTGATAGGCTAGTTGTAGATCGCTTGTCACTTTTTTTCTCCACCTTCCAGTACTCCTTTTCTGGCTCCCATAAGGATATCCCTTCTGCACAGAGTATAGGATTCTGTAGTTCTCTAGCATCGCTTTCTTGTATTTTTTTTTAAACACAGTATGAGCTGTCATGTTGTGAAAGTATTACATTAACATGCGTCTAACGCATCCACAGTCAAAGTGCGCATCACACATTTGTGCTGCTGTCCTGTACTGTTGTTTTCCTACTTCTAGTGAAAATTTCCAAGTAAAGTGTTTTGGAGCATATAAAATTTTTTAAAAAATAAAACCATAATCCCATATTTGTTTTTTGTTCTTTGTTTTCTTTTATATCTGGGTATTGTGTTAGAATGAAAACTTTCATCATCTTAATTTAGTGTTTATAACCAAGCACAACCTTATGGGGCCTTTCTGAGACAGATTGCCGCCTCCACCACTATGTCCTCTACCTGCCTCTTCGTAGAAGAACTTCAGCTTCCCAGGCCTTCCCCAAGTTCAAAATATAAATCTAATTAGAGAAGTGAGAAAATGTAGAAACAGTCCAACAAGACAAAATAATGATTTAGCCATTAAAGTCAAGGACCTTTAGTTCCTCCTCAAGGGTTATAGAGAATGTTATAAACCATATCCTTTGAGCTGTTTTGCAAATACTCAAACTCGCACCACATGGAAGAAGGTAAATTGTAGGCCGACCACAAGAACATAGGTCCCAGACTGATATGAACTAGAAGGATGTTGCTGTTGACTGCCACCAACCAATCAGAAGAATGTCCACAGGCTGATCAGGTACCCTGCAACTCTCTCCCTTTACTCTAACTTTAAAAACTTTATCTGAAAGCCATCAGCGAATCTGGGGATCTTCTTTTGAACATTAATGGTGCATGCTTCTTGTTTTGTGTCTGCAATAAATGCTACACTGCCTTTCACGATATGAGTGTCAGTAGATTGGTTTTTAATGCATATAGGCAATGGACTCAAGTTTGGTTTGTTAATGTATTGACAGTATTATTCTAATATTCAGATTATCCTGATAACCTTCAGACAGAGTAGCTTAGTGGTTAGGAATATGGGTTCTATAGCCAGAGGCTTGATTAAACTCCAGTTCTCTTGTTTCCTAGCTTTGTGACACCATATAAATTTAACCTTTTTGTGCCTTAGCATTCTGTTGTTTAACACAGGAATAATAATCATAGCTACTTCACAGGTTGGAAGGAAAAAAAATGAGTTAATATTTGAAATGCTTATTCAATAAAGCAGAAGTAGATGCTTTTCTGGAACTCTCTTGCTTTTTCGATGATGTAACGGATGTTGACACTTTGATCTCTGGTTCCTTTGACTTTTCTGAATCCAGCTTGATCATCTGGAAGTTCATGATTCACGTACTGTTGAAACCTGGCTTGGAGAATTTTGAGCATTACTTTGCTAGCGTGTGAGATGAATGCAGTTGTGCTGTAGTTTGAACATTCTTTGGCATTGCCTTTCTTGGGATTGGAATGAAAACTGACCTTTTCCAGTCCTGTGGCCACTGCTGAGTTTTCCAAATTTGCTGGCATATTGAGTGCAGCACTTCCACAGCATCATCTTTCAGGATTTGAAATAGCTCTACTGGAATTCCATCACCTCCACTAGCTTTGTTCCTGATGAAGCTTTCTAAGGCCCACTTGACTTCGCATTCCAGGATGTCTGGCTCTAGGTGAGTGATCACATCATCGTGGTTATCTGGGTCTTGGAGATCTTTTTGTATCATTCTTCTTTGTAATCATGCCACCTCTTCTTAATATCTTCTGCTTCTGTTAGGTCCATACCATTTCTGTCCTTTATTGTGCCCATCTTTGCATGAAATGTTCCCTTGGTATCTCTTAATTTTCTTGAAGAGATCTCTAATCTTTTCCATTCTATTGTTTTCCTCTATTTATTTGTATTGATCACTGAGGAAGGCTTTCTTATCTCTCCATGCTAATTCTTTGGAACTCTGCATTCAAATAGGTTTATCTTTCGTTTTCTCCTTTGCCTTTAGCTTCTCTTTGCTCAGCTGTTTGTAGGACCTCCTCAGACAACCATTTTGCCTTTTTGGGTTTGTTTTTCATGGGGATGGTCTTGATCACTGCCTCCTTTCAGTGTAATGAACCTTTGTCCAAGTTCTTCAGGCACTCTGTCAGCTCTAATCCCTTGAATCTATGTGTCACTTCCACTGTATAACCTGAAGGGATTTGATTTAGATCATAAATGGATGGTCTAGTGGTTTTACTTACTTTCTTCAATTTAAGTCTGAATTTGGCAATAAGGAGTTCATGATCTGAGCCACAATCAGCTCCTGGTCTTGTTTTTGCTGACTGTATAGATCTTCTCCATCTTGGTTGCAAAGAATATAATCAATCTGATTCCGGTATTAACCATCTGGTGGTGTCCATGTGTAGAGTCTTCTCTTGTCTTGTTTGGAAGAGGGGGTTTGCTATGACCAGTGCGTTCTCTTGGCAAAACTCTGTTAACCTTTGACCTGCTTCATTTTGTTTTCAAAGGCCAAATTTGCCAGTTACTCCAGGTATCTCTTGACTTTCTACTTTTGCATTCCAGTCCCCTATAATGAAAAGAACATCTTTTTTGGGTGTTAGTTCTAGAAGGTTATGTAGGTCTTCATAGAACTGTTCAACTTCAGCTTCTTTGGCATTACCTGTTAGGGCATAGACTTAGATTACTGTGATATTGAATAGTGTGCCTTGGAAACAAACAGAGATCATTCTGTCATTTTTTAGACTGCATCCAAGAATTGCATTTTGGACTCTTAATGACTATCTGGGCTACTCCATTTCTTCTAAAGGATTCTTGCCCACAGTAGCAGATAAAATGGTCATCTGAGTTAAATTAACCCAATACAGTCCATTTTAGTTCACTGATTCCTAAAATGTCAATCAGTGTTCACTCTTGCCATCTCCTATTTGACCACTTCATAATTACCTTGATTCACCTTACCTACCTCCTGAGAAATCTGTTCGCATGCCAAGAAGCAATAGTTAGGACTGGATATGTAACAACAGACTGGTTCCAAATCAGGAAAGGAGTATGTCAAGGCTGTATATTATCACCCTGCTTATTTAACATATATGCAGAATACATCATGCGAAACACCAGGCTGGATGAAGCACAAGCTGGAATCAAAATTGCCAGGAGAAATATGAATAACCTCAGATATGCAGATGACATCACCCTTATAGAAAGCAAAGAACTAAAGAGTCTCTAAGGAGAGTGAAAAAGGTGGCTTGAAACTAAACATTCAGAAACAAAGATCATGGCATCTGGTCCCATCACTTCATGGCAAATAGATGGGGGAACAATGGAAACAGTGAGAGACTTTATATTTTGGGGCTCCAAAATCACTGCAGATAATGACTGCAGCCATGAAATTAAAAGACACTCCTTGGAAGAAAAGGTTATGACCAACCTATACAGCATCTTAAAAAGCAGTGACACTTTGTGAACAAAGGTCTAGTCAAAGCTGTGGTTTTTCCAGTAGTCATGTATGAGTGTGAGAGTTGGACTGTAAAGAAAGCTGAGTGCCTGGAGGAAGACGCGGTCGCTGTTGCAGCGGCTCTCTGTGCCTCCCGCTCCTGCTCCTGACTCACCGCTGTTCGCTCTCTCCGAGGAAGCCACGCCACAGCCATGGCCTTTAAAAACACGGGCAAAACTCCCGTGGAGCCAGAGGTGGCTATTTACCGGATTAGGATCACCCTCACCAGCCGCAACGTGAAGTCTCTGGAGAAGGTGTGTGCTGACCTGATCAGAGGCGCCAAGGAAAAGAATCTCAAAGTGAAAGGACCAGTTCGGATGCCTACCAAGACTCTGAGAATAACTACGAGGAAAACTCCTTGTGGTGAAGGTTCTAAGACTTGGGATCGATTCCAAATGAGGATCCACAAGCGACTCATTGACCTGCACAGCCCTTCTGAAATTGTCAAGCAGATCACTTTCATCAGTATTGAGCCAGGAGTCGAGGTGGAAGTCACCATTGCCGATGCCTAAAATCAGCCTTTTTAATAAATCAATAATCAATTGTTAAAAAAAAAAAAAAAGAAAGCTGAGTGCCAAATAATTGATGCTTTTGAACTGTGGTGTTGGAAAAGAATCTCAAGAGTCCCTTGGACTGCAAGGAGATCCAACCAGTCAATCCTAAAGAAAACCAGTCCTGAATACGCATTGGAAGGACTAATGCTGAAGGTGAAACTCCAATCCTTTGGCCCCCTGATGTGAAGAACTGACCGATTTGAACAGACCGTGATGCTGGAGAAGACTGAGGGCAGGAGGAAAAGGGGGCAATAAAGGATGAGATGTGGTTGGATGGCATCATGAACTCAGTGGACGTGAGTTTAAGCAAGCTCCTGGAGTTGGTTCTGGACAGGGAAGCCTGGTGTGCTATAGTCCCTAGGGTTGCGTAGTCGGACATGACTGAGCAACTGAAGTGACTATCTGCCTTACTCATCAACCAGAATAATTAACTCCCCCTTCTTTTGGCCTCGTCCCTTTTGGAATATTAGTTCCCTGACCAGGGATTGAAACTATGCTTTCAGCAATGAGCATGGAATCCTTACCACTGGGCTGCCTGGGAATTCCCAAATGGCTGGTTCTTGTTCTGGCTAGTGAGCACTCACTAACGTTTGCATAGTTCAAATGGTGCTGGCATTCTAAGTGGGAAGCAGTTTTCAGAGAGGAAATCACTAACTGTATAGGCATCTTAAGTGTTTACAATTAGTATGGCTGGAAGAAAACCTATAATTTTCAGAAGTTTTTCAGCCCCATTCTCCAAATGTGTATATACCTGCTATAATATACCAACTTCCACAGTTAACATTCAACTTCATTTACTGGGCTTCTGGTCTCACACTTAACTTTTGGTCTCACATTTAACTCACAAGTCAGATGCGTTTAATATTAGTCATTAAATATTATGCATACCCTGTTTAAAAATAGATTAAACAGTGGTAAATGCACATGACTGAGTAGCATGTAACTTTATAAAGCAAAGAGGAATATTTCTTTAAAATGCTATGGAGTGGTATTAAGTGGAAAGGTGGAAAAGGTATACAGTACTATTTAAGAAAGTATAAATGTGTTTGTATAACCTTGTTTATGTTAAAATAAAAAACTTTAAAAAAATGGTTATCTGTGGTGAAAGGAGGAGATGGGGAGCGGAATCAGATGTAGGGGATCAGGATGTAAACTAGACTTCTCTGAATATATGGTGAATTTTGTCCATTGGCTTGGGAATCACACTACATTTTTGCAGTTTTTATTTTATTTTTTTTTAGGGTTTTTAAATATAAATTTATCTTAATTGGAGGCCAATTAATTTACAATATGGCATTGCTTTTGCCATACAACATGTTTAAAAACATGTTTAAAAAACATGCAGTTTTTTTAAAATAAGATAACATCAAAAATTAAAACTCAAAATCCAAAACAAAATGAAGCAAATTAATTGTAATTGTGTAGCAAGTTGGTGGCTTCAATATACAGGAGTGTTTCAGTTACCTTTCAGTTCAGTCACTCAGTCTTGTCTGACTGTTTGCAACCCCATGAACTGCAGCATGCCAGGCCTTCCTGTCTGTCACCAACTCCCAGAGACTACTCAAATTCGTGTCCATCACATTGGTGATGCCATCCAACCATCTCATCCTCTGTCATCCCCTTCCCCTCCTGCTTTCAGTCTTTCCCAGCATCAGGATCTTTTCCAGTGAGTCAGTTCTTCACATCAGATGGCCAAAGTATTGGAGTTTCAGCTTCACCATCAGTCCTTTCAGTGAATATTCAGGACTGATTTCCTTTAGGGTGGACTGGTTGGATCTCCTTGCAGTACAAGGGACTCTCAAGAGTCTTCAACACCACAGTTCAAAAACATGAATTCTTTGGTGCTCAACTTTCTTTATAGGCCAGCTCTCACATCCAGACAGGACTACTGGAAAAACCATAGCTTTTATTAGATGGATGGACCTTTGTTGGTAAAGTAATGTCTCTGCTTTTTAATATGCTGTCTAGGTTGGTCATAGCTTTTCTTCCAAGGAGCAAGCATCTTTTTAATTTCATGGCTGCAGTCACCATCTGCAGTGATTTTGGAGCCCCCAAAATAAAGTCTGTGACTGTTTCCATTGCTTCCCCATCTATTTGCCATGAAGTGATGGGATCGAATGCAATGATCTTAGTTTTCTGAAAGTTGAGTTTTAACAACTTTTTCACTCTTTCACTTTCATCAAGAGGCTCTTAATTCTTCTTTGCTTTCTGCCATAAGGGTGGTGTCATCTGCATTTCTGAGGTTATTGATTTCTCTCCGCAGCCTTGATTCCAGCTCGTGCTTCTTCCAGCCCAGCATTTCGCATGATGTACTCTACATATAAGTTAAATAAGCAGGGTGACAATATACAGCCATGACATACTCCTTTCCTAATTTGGAATCAGTTATCTTTAAAACACAGTAATTTGGACACCCTTAGTGTGATATCCCCAAGGGCAAAAAGAATTGGAAAGAAATCAATCTCCTTGATACTTAACGTTGTTATTAAGTTTGAAAATTGAAATGTATATAATTAGAAATGAGAATTTTCAGTGTAAGAGAAGAGACATGAAATTAAGGGAAAATTTTTGTTCTAAATTTGAATAGGAAATAATAACTCATCCCTTTATGTATATGAAGACCACTAAATAATGTCCAAATACCATTTCCCATTAAAGTGAAGTAGGACTTCTTGGAGATAAAGCCAATTCCAGTCTTGGGGAGGGTATTCAAATGGTTGATGAGGGATAATTTTTCTTTAATTATCTAATAAAAGGAATTATGAAACTGGAATAGCAACATTTTTCAGCTGTAAACAAGTAACAATCATTGATAACTGCTAAATCCTTTGAAGTGAGAAGTTTATGGAGCATTCAGTTATGAGTGGATCAGACTTTTGAAACCATTAATCAGTTTGACATCAGAAAAGAATGACTTACTTTGAGACTTCCCTGGGAAGTCATTTTCTAAGAGGTGAGAACCATTTTAGTACTTCAGACTTAAACTGATTTATTTGTGTTATTCCTAGAGAGGTAGGAGAAATGCCAATTAATTTATGGTTCTTTTTCTTATCTGGAATCCCTTGCAGAACTAAGCCTGAAATTGGGTTGGTTATTGGCTCCTAGCAATGGCATGCAAGATAAATGATAAAACTTAATATTCAGATCTCATAGAACCTCTGGGGCTTTATTGGATTTCTGTTATTTGACATTTAGATCCCCAGATAATTTACTTTTGAAGTGTAAATATAAGCTCGTAAGCACTGTGTCCATTATTAAGCATTATCGCGCTCTGCTATGTAGAATATAAATATGGACACAGATACAGATAGAGATGAATATTATGTTAAACATATATTTAACTATTTGTATAAATACACACAACTTAGGTATGTTTCCTGTAGCCTATCATGATCCTTACAGGCTTAAATGGTTTTGTGAAGTTGCTGATCCTCTATTTTTGAAGACTATTTAAAAAAAATGGGATTAATTTCCCACTCTTGGGCACATACCTGGACAAAACTATAATTCAAAAATACATGTACCCCATGTTCATAGCAGCAGTATTCACACTAGCCATGACATGGAAGCAACTGAATGTCCATGGGCAGATGAATGGAGAAAGATGTGGTATATACACACACAATGGAATATTACTGAATCATAAAAAAGAAAATAATGCCATTTGCAGCAACGTGACTGGACATAGAGTAAACATAGTGAAGTCAGAGAAAGACAAATAACATATCACTTATGTGTGGAAACTAAAACATGACACGAACATATCTTCAAGACAGACAGAGATAGACCACAGACTGACGGGTGAAGGGGTAGGGGGTAGGGGAGGGATGAAGGGGGAGAAGCAAACTATTATATATAGAATGGACAAGATCCTACTGAATAGCACAGGGAACTATATTCAATAGCCTGTGGTAAACTGTAGCAGAGAAGAGTATGAAAAAGTATATATTTACATATAAAGTATATATATATATAACACCATCATTTTGCTGCACACCAGAAATTAACACGTTATAAATCAATACTTCAAAAAGTGTGCAACAAAAAAGATTTTTAAATATGGGTGATTTGGGTAATATATGAGAGACTGTTTTAACAATTGAGCTAAGACAATGGTGAGCAGAAGCTGATTCTGAAATTTAGAAATCTCCATAGTTGATTATTTTCACGATGAGAATGGGTAGCTGCATGTCCTGGAAACTGCAGGTTGACAGTAAGTTAAACCAGGTTTCACTTTCAGTTCAGTGGCTCAGCCCTGTCCGACTCTGTGACCCAATGGACTACTGTACACCAGGCTTCCCTGTCCATCACCAACTCCAGGAGCTTGGTCAAACTCATGTCCATCAGTTGGTGATGCCATCCAACCATCTCAGATCCTCTGTCTTCTCCCTGCCTTCAGTCTTTCCCAGCATCAGGCATTAAGCACCAAATAGTGAAGACGGCCATCTATTGCATAAGTAAGAGTCACCCAGACCCAGACAAAGAGGAAATGAGTTCCACACAGAAGGACAGCCTTGGGTGAAGTAACGCAGTTATAGAGGGGCAAAGGGCGAGAGATCTTATATCAATGGGTGAGGTCAGCGCGCCTGAGGCTGCGGCCTTAAGTGAGGGGCGCAGTGATTTCTGGTGGAGCTTCAAGCTCCGCTGCGAACCACGCTCAATTGGGCCATCTCTCCATTCTCTCCCCCCGCTCTGGAGGCTTCATCTGGGGTGGGACCGGGGCAGGAGGGCAGGGGGGTCGGGGGGACCGCAGGGAGCGGAGCGGGGCGGGGAGGGGGAGGGAAGGGGGAGGAGGCGGGGCGCGGTTGCGCCGCGTCACTCTGCGGCGCGTCCGGAGAGGCGTAGGCAGCCATGGCGGGAAGCGACCCTGGTAGCCGAGGGAGCTCTCCTCAGCCTTCTCACAGCGACTGGGGCCGCCTGGAGGCGGCCTTCCTCAGCGGCTGGAGGAATTTCTGGCAGTCGGTTGGCAAGGAGAGGGCGGCTCCGAGGGCCTCCGCGGAGGAGGCGGACGAGGAGGCCAGTTCTCTGACGCGGCTGCCGGTGAGCGTCGGTCGCCGCCCGCGAGGAATCGGAGAGGGGCGCTTCTTGGGGGGCCGGGGAGCGGGTAGCCCGCTGGGTCCAGCCTATGTCTGGCTCGGTCCATGCAGCTTTACGGGCACTGTTGCCACCTGTGGGGCAGCAGTTGGAAAGGGACGCTTTAGCGTTGGCGCTTGGTGCCTGGCAGCCGGACCGAAGGTTGCTGCGAAACTCGCCTGCAAGGAGCGCCTTGGTAACCTGCCAGGTCACCCGCAGGTTTTCTCCCCAAAAACGAGCCTGGGGACTGGGACACCCTGAACATCCGGTTGAGGAGATGCTGAGACCATTCCAGACATTCTTGGAAAGCATGGACAGCGTTCAGCGTCTGTGTTCTCAACATCTTTCATCCTAGGCTTCGCGTATCAAAACACACTCAGGGTTTTGCGGCTGTAGTCTTACTGTGTATTTCAAGAAACAAAACCCACAAGTGAAATTAAATAACTAAGTTACAAGGGCCTCAAGTTACAGCAGGCCTTGAGAATTACACACCTCATTCTTTGTTAAACTTTTTAGAAAGATGGGAAAACGGCGAGAGAAGAATATCTTAGAAATTAAAATTCTGTATGTTAGCTGGACTGTTGTCCCTTCCCTCTGAGGTACATCAGAAATTGAAAACTGCAGGCTTAAATTTCCTCCATGGTTCTCCTTGTAGAGTTAACAGATTTTTACAGAAGAACACAGGTGACAGATACACTCTTTGATCTAATGATAAAATCAGAAGTTTGTTCACTTGATAAAGATTTTATTTTGAAGAATATATTATTTCATTAAGTAATTTAATGCAAATAACTTGGTAGAATATTCATCAGGAGAAATTAAATAAACCGATTATTTTGCTTGAAAAATACCAGAACAGTGGGTGGTTTTTCAGGAATATTTCAGTGTGTCAAAATGAAATGTTCATTATGATTCTCTCCTGAGGCAGGAAATTAACTTCAGCATGGTAAATTTCATTATTAAAGATAATGACTGTTAAGTTGATCTTTTGCTATTTAGTATAAAGTGATAAATTTAATTATTAAAACAATAGATTGTTCAGTTGACCTTTAGTTTCCCAGTATAATTGTTAATTTATAATTTATTTTTCAAAAAAACCTATTTGCCAAGGTAAATTGTTCATCCCCTTTATCTACCTGCTGCTTCCTTCTGTTTCAGATTGATGTACAGCTATATATTTTGTCATTTCTTTCACCTCATGATCTATGTCAGTTGGGAAGTACAAGTCATTATTGGAATGAAACTGTCCGAGATCCAATTCTGTGGAGATATTTTCTGTTGCGGGATCTTCCTTCTTGGTCTTCTGTTGACTGGAAGTCTCTCCCAGATCTAGAAATCTTAAAAAGCCTGTATCTGAGGTCACCAGTGGTGCATTTTTTGACTACATGGCAGTGTAAGTATCTAGTTTTATGAATTAAAAGAAGATATTAATTTGATTATACCAAGTCAGTAGCCTAAGTTCGGAGAAGGCAATGGCACCCCACTCCAGTACTCTTGCCTGGAAAATCACATGGACGGAGGAGCCTGGTAGGCTGCAGTCCATGGGGTCGCCAAGAGTCGGACTCGACTGAGCGACTTCACTTTCACTTTTCACTTGCATGCATTGGAGTAGGAAATGGCAACCCACTCCAGTGTTCTTGCCTTGAGAATCCCAGAGACGGGAGAGCCTGGTGGGCTGCCGTCTGTGGGGTCGCACAGAGTCGGACATGACTGAAGTGACTTAGCAGCAGCAGCAGCCACCTTAGTCTTGGTCCTCCTACAAATTTGTAGCATGAATTTTGGGTCTAAGGGTCCTTTTGTAAGAATTGAGGGTTAAACAACATCATTCAGGACCTACTGTAGAGCAAAAAAAAAAAGTCTGTGACAGAAGATAGCACCTAAAAAAAAGAATATTTGTGCTTTAGGTGAGGATTGTTTTCCTGTGCTAGACTTACTAGCTACATGTGGTTTTTATTTTTCCCCTCATATTTTAAGTTATTTAGAATCCTTATTCCAATACAGATGCCATTACATCAAGTCTTGTGAGACTCGTTGACTAAAATATGCATGTGTATAATTTTAACAAGTGATGGCTCAGTGGTAAAGAATGCAGTGCGGGAGATGCAGGTTCAATCTCTGGGTCAGGAAGATGCCCTGGAGGAGAAAATGGCAACCCACTGCAGTATTCTTGCCTGGAAAATCCCATGGACAGAGGAGCCTGGCAGGCTATAGTCCACAGGTACTCAAAAGTCAGACATAACTTAGTGGCTAAACAGCACAGCACTGTAGTCTCAGTTGCTGGTTACTTACATGTCCCACAGCCAGCCAAGACATCAGGTGTATCTGTGGTGCTGTGGAACCATGTTTTCATAGGGACAGTAATAATCATAGTAACGAACATTTGTGATCTGACTCAATGGATATGAATCTGAGCAAACTCTGGGAGATAGTCAAGGACAGGGGAGCCTGGCGTGCTGCAGTCCATGGGGTTGGAGAGAAAAAACGATTTAGTGGCAAACAACATGACCATTTTGAGCATATAAATTATTTCTGATTCTTGTGATCTTGGGTTGATTGTTATTGCTCAAATAATGCAAATTTAAAAACTGAAGTTCAGACTATAAGTGGCTTATATGACTAATTAAAGTGGTAAGGCTTGCCCAAAGCTACCCAGCTGCAACATTGATTTTTTTTTCCTTGTTAAATTACAAGATTCCTAAGTAAAGATGATTTTCTTATAAAGTTAGTGATTATCTTAACAGCTTGATTTAAAGGATTTTAGGTTTTATTTAGATTTGAGCAACTTTGTTTTAATTTTCAATGACATGTTGAATCACTTGTTTAGAAATTTATGGCTATTGAAAAAGTTGTTTCTTTCACATGATTTCTAAGAAATCATGTGAAAGAAAACCTGTAATAAGTACTTATAGGTAACCTGTAACAAGTACTTATTGAACTGTTAGTGTTAATGGAAGTACTCTAAGAAATTCAGTTATATTAGTAGCTTTTAGTATTTTTTTTTCTTTTTTACCTTTAAGGAAATATTTATGCTAACTATCTATGTAGTTTAGTGCAGGGTTTCTCAGTCTTGGCACTATTGACATTTAGCACCGGGTGTTATGGGAACTGTCTTGTGTGTGCATTGTAGCATGTTTAATAGCATCCCAGGATCTGTTAGATGTCAGTAGCACTGCCCTACTCACCCTGTAGTTGTGATAACAAAAATGTCTCCAGACATTAGCAGATGTTCCCAGGGGTGCAAAATCTCCCCAGGTTGAGAATCACTGCTCTATGTAGTGAATTTTAACCATTAAAACACATGTTAGACCAAGTGTTTCATGAGAGAATCTAAATGAAAAAATAGAAAGTAACCACTTCCTGGGGAAGACTTCCTCAGTTACTTAACCACTACCACTCCCATAGCACCTTGTGCTTTTTCTATCATGGCAGTTGACATATGTATTATTGATATAATAGTATCTGTCCTCCACTGCCCTCCATGAGGATTAGGATGGTAACCATTGTATCCCTTTTGTCTAGCAAGTTTTCGATGCATTATATATTGTTGAATGAATAAATGGCTAAGTAAGTATTTGTGTTAATTTTCTAATTGTGACAATTTTATACAGCTATAAAATGTGCTGTCCACATACAAGAAGATCCTCAAAATCTAGCCGTCCTATGTATGGAGCTGTCACCTCATTTTTACACTCATTGATCATTCAGAATGAACCACGATTTGCCATGTTTGGACCAGGTTTGGAAGAACTAAATACATCTTTGGTGTTGAGTTTGATGTCTTCTGAGGAACTTTGCCCCACAGCTGGTTTGCCTCAGAGGCAGATTGACGGTAATTTTCATGTTAATGTACAATTCATAATAATTCAAACACTTTGAGATTGACTCTAGGATTACATAGAAAAAAATTTTTTTAATTATTTAACTCTTTGATGTAATGAAATGTACTAATTTGATGGATGGGAGCCCTCATGTGTCTATGGACTGGAAGAATTAATTAATTTTTTTATAAGAGGTAAGCTTTCTCTTACTTCCTCAGTCTAAAATATGAGATTATGTGAAAGCAAATTGTATGTTGTCAAAATGTTGTACCATAGTTTAGAAGAATGTTACAGTAAAAACCATTCAGCATCTACTATATTCAAAGTACTTGAATAAGTCTTGGAATTTCAGAAAAAGAGCTAAATTGTCACCTTACCTTTATTTCTATGAAAAACAGCAGGAACAGCAACCATGTAGTTAATTTGGTAAGTAGAATTTATAATAAACGTGTAATAGTGGTCTAGCTTCTGCTTTACTTTTGCATTTGTTGAGGGTACCTATTAGATACTAAAGATGCAGTGATTTAAAACAATATCAAAAATCTCCTCTTTGCCCTGAAAGGTGATTAGTCTAGGTGAGGGCAGAGACATGTATACAGGTGATTAGAATATGGTGTAATGAGCTTCTGTGTAGAAAGGTAAGGGTCATAGAAGGCTCTGCATTGAACATGATGCCTTATATGAGTCATTTTGATAAGCAGGGGTAAGCCATCAAAAAAAAAGGGTAAAATATTCTAAGTAGTGAGAACTGCATCTCTAAATTCTCAAAGTTCTGGGTGTGCATGACACACTTGAAGTAGCTCTTTGTGTCTAGAGTGGGGCCAGGTGAGAAGATGCTTATATGTCAAACTTAAGCATTATATTGAAGGATTTGAAGCAGAAAAGTAAGATGATCAAGATGGCATTTTAGATAGATCACTCTGGCTCCTGATGGAAAATTGTTTAGAAGGGGCTCCAAAGGCATGAATACCCACTAAGAAACCACTATAATATTGTGATAAAATATGAAGGATATATAATTGACTCAAGGTGTATCAGCAGTAATAAGGATAATTCCTGCTATAAGCTAGCCATTTGAATGTGAGTCCCATTAGACCACAAATCTCAGCCTTTTTTTTTTTAAGAGGTTTTTTTGTTTCTGTTTTTTTTTTAAACTATTTTTGGCTGCCTGTGTCTTTGCTGCTGCATGTGGGCTTTTTCTAGTTGTGGCGAGCTGGGGCTACTCTTCATTACAATGCTCAGATTTCTCATTTTGGTGCCTTCTCTTGTTGCAGAGCATGGGCTTTAGGTATGCAAGCATCAGTAGTTACAGCATTCAGGCTCAGTAGTTGCAGCTTGCAGGCTCAGTAGTTGTGGTGCACAGACTTAGTTGCTCTGCGACATGTGCGATCATTCTGGACCGTATCCCTTGCATTGACAGATGGATTCTCAACCACTGGACCACCAGGGAAGTCTCTCTTGTCAGCTTTATTCTTAGTTGTATCTGTAGTGCTAGGCACATAGTAGATATTCAATATGTATTTGATGAATAAATGAATGATTTTATGGAATATTTTATGCATTCATGTCTCAAAGATCTGGGCTAGAAATGAAGATTTGGGAATCATATGAAGTCCATGTGAACTTGGAAGTTTCTGAGAATAAAGATTATGAGCCAGGTGATATAATCTTTTTTTTTTTTTGATATAATCTTCAATTAGGAGACAGGGATTATCAAAAGTAGATTCATAAGTGACCAGGTTAAGGATGGGGAGATGGTATTAGAACTAAATGATGTGTATGTCCCAAAGAGGTGGAGTTTTTTCAAGAGAGTTGGTGAGTAATGGTTTAAAACATAGCATTGAAAAGTAAAGAGAACACTTATCTCTGTACCCTGAGATGTGAGAGAATAAGCAGTTTAGTTACTGGAAGCCCACTGCAAGAGAAGCAGCACCTAGGCACAGGCCAATTTCAGGTTGGATCATGAGGTGGAAGGATCCCATTTCAATAAGAGGTTGGGGATATGGGGAATTGGCTGATTATGAAATAGCCACTTCATTCTGCAGAGTAATTGTGATTGTTTGAAATTGCCAGTCTAACTGTGCTTCAGATCCTGCAAGGTCAGGGAAGGGTAAAGGGATGAGTCATTGGCAAGGTGGGGCAAAAAGCATGCAGATCTTACTGGACTTTGGTTAGATGTGTTGAGAAGGTAGTTTCTGGAAGTTAAACTGATGAAAACAAAGATCAGAGACATGGTTGTTGTTCAGTTACTCAGTTATGTCTGATTCTTTGCAATCCCATGGACTGCAGCATGCCAGGCTTCCTTCACCATCTGCTGGAACTTGCTCAAAATGCATATCCATTGAGTCAGTGACACCATCCAACCATCTCGTCCTCTGTTGTCCCCTTCTCTTCCTGACTTCCATCTTTCCCAACATGGTAGAATGTTTTTATGATATCTTTGGGAAGTCCCCTGGTGGTGGAAGACTAGGGCCACTTTGCCTGAAGTGCTTACAGACCCCGGTAGGATCTCTATATAATGTGTTGCCCGAAATGGTGATGTAAGATAGTATGGCACGGCTTCTTTAAATGTCTAGATTGGTTATAATGCCGGGATTAAGGAATGACAGAGAGAGTTGTTCTTGGGCTTCCCTGGTGGCTCAGATAGCAAAGAATCACCTGCAATGCGGAAGACCTGGGTTCAATCCCTGGTTTGGGAAGATCACCTGGAGAAGGGCATGGCAACCCATTCAAGTATTCTTGCCTGGAGAATCCCCATAGACTGAGGAGCCTGGTGGGCTACAGTCCATGAGGTCGCAAAGAGTCAGACACAACTGAGTGACTAAGCACAACACAGTGAGTAAGTAGAGGCCGTATTATGTTAAAGTTTTATTTATCTGAAGAGCAGCAGCTTTGAAGAAAAGAGACATAATTAAATACATTTTAAAGCAATCTCAGATAAAGCTGCTGTCAGAAGATTGGATAGTAGGGAACAGAAGTGGATTTAGGAGCATAGTTAGAAATGATTACAGAAGTTCAGGTGAGAGATGATGATATCTAAATTAAAGGTGTGGGGTGGGAATGGAGAGGAGTAGACAGATGTAAAAGGATGTTTATTAATATATAGCAAAAAGACACAAAGCCAAAGAGGAGGAGATCTTTGCAGAAGGCAAGAGGAGAATCAGCCCCTGAGTGTTAACACAAAGGAGGGAAAGAGTTAAGAAAGAAGGACAAATAATAGTGTTGAATGATTTAGATATAAAATATAGTAAGAAGTAATATTTGGCACCTGTTATGTACCAGTTATGTATGTAATGCTTACAATAACCCTAACAAATGTGTATTATTTCTATATTTCAGTGTCAAAACCAATGCTCACAGAAAGATGTATATGTGACAAATTCTAGCTCAAATCTAATTCTAAATTTCAGTGTTTGCCTTATTTCTTCAATTTTCTAAGACACCATGAATTTAAAAATGCCTTTTCAGAGTGCAGAGGAAAAACTCATTTGGCTGGATGTATACATGGAGTATGAGACTAATGAGAAACATTAAAAAAGTGAAACTAAGTCAGTCTTGAGAATAAGTAGAAGTAGTTGTTATGATGCAGCTGCTACTGATAGGATGATAATAAAGTTAATGATGATGGTAAAAACAAAAGTAGTGTTGAAGCCTAAGAATTTTTTATCCTGTATCCATAATTTACTGTTTTGTGAATGTAAATTGCATATAGCATCTTTTCTTCAACATAAACATTTTATTCCAAAGCTATATATAACTTGTCATAGTTTTTTGTTTGCTCTTTTTATACTAAGTAATTTTTGCATTGTCATCGTTTGCTATCTTTATTTTTTGTTTTGATAACTGTAATTTTCTCCTTTAGGTATTGGATCAGGAGTTAGTTTTCAGTTGAACAATCAACATAAATTCAACATCCTAATACTATATTCAACTACAAGGTAAGTCTACCTACTTAGCGGCCTACCTGAGATATTAGTAATAGAATATTTTAGAGGGGGTGAAGCCTGTTGAGTGTCTGTTTATGTTTTATATTTACATTTTTCTTATAGAAAGGAAAGAGATAGAGCAAGAGAAGAACATACAAGTGCAGTTAACAAGATGTTCAGTATACAGAATGAAGGGGACGATCAACAAGGGAGCCGGTACAGTGTAATTCCACAAATTCAGAAGGTGTGTGAAGTTGTTGATGGGTTCATCTATGTTGCAAATGCTGAAGCTCATAAAAGTAAGCATTATCTTATTTTCTTTTTAAAAGCACTTTTGCAAAGCAAATAATAAAGTATTTTTATAGGCTTTATTGTGGCTTACTAAGAATATCATGGCTAATTTTATCAGTGTGATTCTGTTAATATTATTACTATCAATATCAGATTCTCAAACCTTGATGTGCATTAGGATCACCTGTGCTTGTTAAAAACATGGCAGCCTGATTCCTATCCTGATGGATTATGACTCATAGATGTGGGTTGTGTCTTGGCTGTTTTAAACAAACTTTACAGAATTTTGATACACACTGAAGTTTGCTACTATAACTACGTAGTATTTTTTTGTTGTTTCATGCTTCTGTACTTTTAGTTACTGATATTTTGTTTGCTTTTGGCCTTATTCAAATAATTTATGCAGGTAAATGAAAACTTTCAGGTTAATCATCCAGATAGTAGAGTGTGAGTTAGTAGAGTTGGTGGAGTGTTTAATAAAGTGGATTAGTTAAGAACACTCTCCATATATTCTGAATAATTGCCATTCACATTGATAAATAGCATGAAAATAGAATACTATTGGGCCATAAGCCAATATTATAATTTCTTTCCCAACTCCTTTGTGAACAAGGTAGGGCATAAATATGCAATATATTATTCTCACTTGGAAAAAGGTAGAAGCAGTCCACTGCTGAAAGAATTTATAGTTTATAGTGCACTGAAATTATCTATAACAATAAAAGCCAAATGCAGCTCAACTGTTGACTAATTGGACTTGTCTCACTGCATAAATGGCCTGACAGGAGAAGAAGCATACCCATTTGTAGAAGTAAATCCTTTTTACCTCAGTCTCTTCTGTTCTTCCACATAAAACACCTAGCATTAAATTAAAAAGTATAAGATACACACACAAAAAATGACCCATTCTTAAGAGATAAAGCAGTCAATGGAACTAGACCCAGAAATGGCCTCAGAAAAGGACATAAAAAGAACTATGATTAATATCTTGAAGAATCTAGTAAAAAAGTGACCAATATATGTGAACAAATAGAGATTTTCAGCAGAGGGAAAGAAGCTATGAAAAAGTAAAATGGGTGTGCTAAAAAAACAAAAATACAACAGGTGAATAGTTCCTTCAATGGACATTCCAATGAAGGAAACCTTTTTGAATGTGAACATAGATCAATTGAAATTACTCAAATTAGAGATGGGTTTCTCTGGTGGCTCAGTGGTTAAGAATCTGCCTGTCAATGCAGGAGACATGGGTTTGATCCCTGGTCCAGGAAGATCCCACATGCTACGGAGTAACTTAGCCTTTGTCCTAGAGCCTGGGAATCACAACTACTGAGTCTGTGTGCTGCAGTTATTGAAGCCCGTGCACCCTAGAGTCTGTGCTCTGCAACAAGAGAAGGCACTGCAGTGATAAGCCTGTGCACTACAATTAGAGCGTAGCCCCCACTTGCCACAGCTAGAAAAAAAGCCCACAAAGCAATGAAGACCCAGCACAACCAGAAATTAATTAAAAAATAACAATTTTTTAAAAGTAAAAAAAATGGTAGTGAAGGGCAGAGCAAGAGCTGGGGAAAACCAATGAAGTGTTCTAACTCAGGGGTTGACATTTTCTTAAAGGTCTAGGTAGTACATATTCTAGGCATGTGAGCCATATAATCTCTTACAGTTACTCAGCTCTGATACTATAGTGCAAAAGTAGCCATAGACAGTTTGCGAATGAATGGGCTTGGCAGTTTTTACCAAAATACTTACTTATAAAAATATCTATAGTGTGTGGTATGTGGACCCCTGATTCAATTTATATGTGATTGGAGTCCCAAAATATGAAGGGAGTAAGAACAGGGAAAAAGAAATTTCTGAATAAATAATGACCAAAGCTATTTCAAAATTACTGAAAAACAATAAACCACAGATCGAAGATTCTCAAAGAACTCCAGATATTATAAATAAAAACACAGATACATCATAGCCAAAATGATGAAAACAAAAGATAAAGAGAATATCTTGAAGGCAGCCAGGGCAAAGCAAAACATACATATAGAGGACCAAAGATAAGGACAGAGACTTTCTGATAGAATTTTGCTGTAAGCTAGATAGTAATGAAGGGAAATCTTTATAGTATTGCAAAGGGTGGGGTGGGGGGTGGGCGGATAATATCTAGCAGAAATATCTTTCAAAGTGAAGGCAAAATCAAGCATTTTTTAGACAAAATCTGAGAAAGTTTAGTCAGCAAATTTTTATTACAATAAATATTAAAGGAATCTTCAGGGAGAATAGTATACCAGGTGGAAAACTACATTTACAGAAAGAAAGAAAAAGCCTTGGGATAGAAACAGTATAGCTATTCCTTGGACTTCCCTGGTGGCTCAGACAGTAAAGCGTGTGCCTACAATGTGGAAGATCTGGGTTCAATCCCTGGGTCAGAAAGATCCCCTGGAGAAGGAAATGGCAACCCACTCCAGTATTCTTGCCTGGAAAATCCCATGGATGGAGGAGCATGGTAGGCTCCTGCAGTCCATGGGGTCACAAAGAGTCGGACACGACTGAGTGACTACACTCATACATAAAACTTTTTTTCTAAATTTAATTTCTTTATCATTATTTAAAGGAAAACATATTTTAAAAATAGAATATATTGTAACAATATTACACAGCATAAAGTGAAAGTGAAATCACTCAGTTGTGTCCGACTCTTTGCGACCCCATGGAATGTAGTCTACCAGGCTCCTCCCTCCATGGGATTCTCCGGGCAACAGTATTGGAGTGGGTTGCCATTTCCTTCTC
Source organism: Nanger dama (assembly GCA_917880005.1). Lineage (NCBI taxonomy): Eukaryota > Metazoa > Chordata > Mammalia > Artiodactyla > Bovidae > Nanger > Nanger dama. The sequence continues at coordinate 6,915,779 of CAKJTW010000040.1, forward strand.
CAGGGTATCTTCCCAACCCAGGGATCAAACCCAGGTCTCCCGCATTCCAGGCAGACACTTTAACCTCTGAGCCACCAGGGAAGCCCATTACATAGCGTGGAAAGACAGAAGGTAGACTGTTGTAAGTTTAAAATATATTTTGTAAATCTTTGAGCAACCAACCACTGAAAAGTATAACAGACATAATTAAATAAGCCAGTAATGAAGATAAAATGTAATCATTAAAGAAGTCAGTTCAAAGGATCACAGGAAAAGAGGGCAAAAGGAACAAAGAATAGATGGGACAAGTCAAAATTCAATAAATATGTGATAGGTTTAAATGTACTGTGTTGATAATTACATTCAGTGTTTGTTTTCTATTAATATATAACAAATTACTGCCAACCTGGTGGCTTAAAGATGCATCTATTTATTAGCTCAGAGTTCTTTATGTCAGAAGTCTGAATACAGCATGGCTGGGTTCTCAGCCAAGTGTCTCACAGGCTGAAATTAGGGTGAGAGATGGGTTACATCCCTTTCTGGAGGTTTTGGGGAAAAATCTGCTATCTAGCTCACTCAGATTATTGACTGAATTCAGCTTAGTTTTGTAGATCTGAGGTCCCTGTTTCCTTGCTGGCTGTCAGCTGGGGGCTGCTTTCAGCTTCACATTCCATCTTCATTTGCCATGTGACCCCTCTGTCTTCAAATCCAGCAATGGAGGATCTCTCTGACTAGGAAGAATCTCATCTGTTTTAAGGGCTTACTTGACTAGACTAGGCTCACTGATTATAGTCTCCCTTTCTTGAAGTCAGCTGTGTCTTATAAAATAGCCTAACCATATTGGTGATATCCCATGTGTTTACAGATTCTTCCCACACTCAGAGGAGGGAATAGAAAAGAATTTGAGTTATTAGGGTTATTTTAGAATTCTGCCCACCACCAAATGTTAATGACTGACACTCCACTGAAAGGCAGAGATTTTTGGTTTCAATAAAAAAAACTAGACTCAATCATATGTTTAAATTTTAGAAACTCTGGCCTTTGAAAGAAAGGGTAGTGATGGCTACAGAATTTGTGAGAAGAAAATTCTTTTCTCAGAGTAGTTTTGCTTTTAAACCATAGAAGCATGTAAATGGTACTGTTTTTGTTCTCTTTGATTTAATCTAAATTCTGATCCTTGCAATGCTGATTAATGTAGTTTTATGAAAGATCAGTAAATGAACACAGCAATAGAGGGATAGATGCAGTTTATTATGCTTGAATCCTGGTAACTTTTATAGTTGTCAATATTTTAATTATTTTTAAGTAATGAAAATTAAGGATTTTAACTACATTCCTTAGGACATGAATGGCAAGATGAATTTTCTCGTATTATGGCAATGACTGATCCAGCTTTTGGATCTTCCGGGAGACCAATGTTGGTTTTATCTTGTATTTCTCAAGCTAATGTAAAAAGAATGCCCTGTTTTTATTTGGCCCATGAGCTGCGTCTGAATCATCTAAACCACCCATGGATGGTAAGGTTCTATTTTTTCTAGTGAAAAAATCTCATTTTTCACTCTGATTTCTAATTGATTTTATTTTTCTCTATTCTTTCTTATTCATTCTTTTTAAAAGAATAGCATTCTAAAAGTCAGTTTTAGTAGCTAAATCAGTGGGGAGATATTTGATATCAAAGCTGAGTTCCAAGATAAGTAATAAACCTCATATTGATAGTAATTATAAGACAGAAGAGAAGATGATATTTTTAATCTAAACTCTCTAGAAGACAAAACTTGGTTATTTACCCACAGTTTGCTTGGATTGTTTTAGTCCTATTCATTTTTGAGTGTCCAGAAAAATGTCCCACATATTTATAAGTATTTGTGCTTAGTTTCTTAGTAACAAATGTCTCTTTTTATTTGCTCATAGGTCCAGGACACCGAGGCTGAAACTTTAACTGGTTTTTGAGTGGTATTCAGTGGATTCTTGAAGAAGTAGAATCTAAGCATGCAAGATGATCCTCCTCTTCAACCTTGGCAACTGAAAGCATTTGAAACTTGTTACTAAGGTCGTGGTGTGGATATTTGCTCAAGTCAGCTCATTCTGCCCTGCCTTTTTGCAGGTAGGCTTTATGTTGGACAGCTGTCAACACTCTAATTTTTATATAACTTTTACTTTTTACCTTAGATCAATTACAAGAAAAAAGTTTCAGTGGTAGCATTTGGCCCCAGAATGAACCTTTTAAGATTTTTTAATAACTTTCATATAAATATTTTTAAATATTAAATTCTGAAAAAAAAACCAAGTTTGTGCCTCTCTCATTCTTTGTAATTTCTCTTCTGTTCAGTTCAAAGATTGCCATTGTGGGGAATAGCAACTTTGCTAAGCTCTCAATAGGTTCTTTCAAGGGTCCTTAACTGGTTATCAGAAAATAAGTTTTATCTATTTTTAATAAATATGCTGCTTAAAGATTGGAATATTCCAAGAAAGATTGAAATTTCATTTACTGGTATGGCCATACAACTTCTGTTTCTTTTCTGAAATAGTAGGAATTAACTTTTTATCTTATTCAATACTAATTCAGTGAAAATAACTGGAAATTCTTGCTGTTTTCAAATAACCTGAAAGCTCATGAAGTGCTAAAGCCAGATTTTTTTCCTTGCTCATAAAGAAAATATTCCAGAGACATTCATGATCATATGACCTCCTACTCATTAACTGCTTCCACTTTGCAGAGGAAACAGTTCTCCTATCTCAGTGGAATTGAAGGATTTAAAAATTACAGTTGAAAAGAGCATTATATTCTCAGTGGTGCTGCCCAAGAAACAGCCTCCGTCCTACAAGCGGGTGCCATTCTGAAGAAAGGAGCTTTCACATCTTTGGTGCACTTATCCATCCCTTAACTTGAGCATTTGTAGTTGGGGGAAGAGTGAGAAATGCTTACATCCTGCTTTTCCTAGAAAGGAAGCCCTCTGACTTGGGTTGAGAATGCTGTTTTCTTGACTGCCTTGGTCTAGAATGGAGTTTCTGTCTTTCTGAGCTGGAGGAGGGATGTTTTGGTTCAAATCTCACATACTCTTACTGTTCTTACTGAGTTGTTTGTTTTTTTTTTTTGCTGTGTACTCTTAGATTTTAATGATTTTTTTAAATTAATTTTCTTCAGTTTCTCTGGGGAACCATTACATGGTACTCTTCATGCTATTATGCCAAAAATACATCCTCTCCACTTTTAATTATGTGTAGTTAGGTGGCTCAGATGGTAAACAATCTGCCTGCAATGCAGGATACCTGTTCAATCCCTGAGTTGGGAAGATCCCCTGGAGGAGGGCATGGCAACCCACTCAGGTATTCTTGCCTGGAGAATCCCCCATAGACAAAGGAGCCTGGCAGGCTGCAGTCCATGGGGTCGCAAAGAGTTGGGCATGACTGAGTGACTAAGCACATGTTACCTCATTCTTTGTTGATGTTGGTAATTTACTTTCTTTTGTTCTTCATGATCAATCTGGCTAGAGTTTTATTGATTTTATTATTCTCAAAGAGCCAGCTTTTGGTCTTACTGATTTATTCTATATTCTGTTTCATTGATGTATGCTCTAATCTCTATTTTTCTGCTTTTTAAATTATAAAACTTCAATTTTATTTTTTTATATTATTAAGGTACAAATTATTATACACAAATTATTTATATTATTAAGGTACAACCTAGATAGCATATTCAAAAGCAGAGACATTACTTTGCCAACAAAGGTCCATCTCGTCAAGGCTATGGTTTTTCCAGTAGTCATGTATGGATGTGAGAGTTGGACTGTGAAGAAGGCTGAGTGCCGAAGAATTGATGCTTTTGAACTGTGGTGTTGGAGAAGACTCTTGAGAATCCCTTGGACTGCAAGGAGATCCAACCAGTCCATTCCAAAGGAGATCAGTCCTGAGTGTTCATTGGAGGGACTGATGTTGAAGCTGAAGCTCCAATACTTTGGCCACTTGATGCGAAGAGCTGACTCACTTGAAAAGACCCTGATGGGAAAGATTGAAGGCAGGAGGAAAAGGAGATGACAGAAGATGAGATAGCTGGAAGGCATCACCAACTCAATGGACATGAGTTTGGGTAAACTGTGGGAATTGGTGATGGACAGGGAGGCCTGGTGTGCTGCAGCCAATGGGTTCACAAAGAGTCAGACACAACTGAGGAACTGAACTGACTAACTGAATGCTCCCAGTTAGACCAACTGAAAGCAGTGCTTGACAAGAAGTGTCAAGAGTGAGTCAACAGAAAATGCATTATCTTCCATCAGGATAAGCACAACTACATGTTTCTTTAATGAATAGGCTGAAACTGTTACAGCTTAGTTGAGTTCTGATTCATCCTCTTTATTCATCAGATATTGTAACTTTGGATTTCCATTTATTTCAGTCTTTACAAAATTTTCTGAATGGAAAAAGTTTCAGTTTCCTGGAAGACTGTAAAAGGCACCAGGAAGAGTTCTTGGCTCAAAATGATAAAAGGTTTTGGAAGACGCAATTAAGAAGTTGCCTGAAAAATGGCAAAAGAGTGGAACAAAAGGTGAAACTGTTACCTAGTAAAGTTCTTGGTGCAAATGAAAAATGTGTCTTTTATATTCAAAGAAACTTTTTGGCCATCCCAATATTTGGGAAATGAACAATTTGTGTGACTCTATTGTAATATTTACTTTATTGTACTGGTATGCCAATACCAGCATTGGTATGCCAAGGTATGCCAACATATATAAAATCATTGGTTGACAATTTTATTCTCTCAGCCCTTCAAGATGTTCTTTTTTTCTCTTCTATACTCTAATTTCTAATAAGTCATTCACTAATTGCATCTTCAGTCCTTTGAATATTATTATTATTTTTTTTACTGCTTTCAAGTTTACTTTCTATCTTTGTTTTCAACACTTTTGTTATAGTGTGTCCAGGTATGGTGTCTTTATATTTATCCAACTTGGAAGTTGTTAATGAACATATTGAATATAGAAATTCATCTCATTAACCAGGTTAGGAAATTTGGGGTCATTATTTCTTCAAGTATATTTTCTTCTCCTTTCTCTCTTCTTTTCTTCCTTTTTAGGTCTCCATTGTGTAACACTATAAAATATGTTGTTACTTAACCTATCCCTGACTCTTTGCTCATTTTTTTTTCAGTCTTTTTCTGTAATTTGGGCAGTTTCAATTGATTAATGTCCCTCAAACTCCTCTTTTATCTCTATCTTCTTGTTAAACCCCAAGAATTTTTCAATTAGATGTCATGTTCTACAATTTCCTTTTTTTTTAAGTTTATTTTTCTTCTCAGATTTTTTTCATTGACAGCATAAGTTCCTTTACATCACTAAGAATGATTGTGATGGCTACTTTAAAATCCTTGTCTGTTAATGTCAAAATCTGAACGAATAGATTTCAGTTGATTTTCACATTTTTGTTATATTGCAGAATTTTTTATTGTATTCTGAAAAATAAATATACTAAGTTGTGGAGACTCTGGATTCTGTTATTTTTCTCCAATAGTTCATGTTGTTTTCATTTGAACATTTAACATGTTTAAATATAAATTTGCAGGTTCTATCTGGTTTGGGCAATAGCTGTACTCTCAGTTCATATATTTAAGTAAGCAGCATAAGTGGTTTTGAACACAAGATTCAGACAAAGATACAGACTGAGAATTGGGGGATTCCCTTCCTAGATTTTTCTTTTCTAAGACTTCCCCTTGTCTCTCTAATGACTGCAATTGGCCTGTGTTGATAGGCTTATTCCTTGTGCCCCATAGGCTGTGATTATTCTACCAGTTCCCCATGCTACAAAGCATATATACCAATACCTACCCACAATCTACAAGTTAAAAAAAAAGTAGGAAGTTACTCCGTCAAACTTCCAGAGAGTGTATATTTTCTACCAAAATTTGCCTGCTTCTCTTGACTGTTTAGTTGTATCAGTTAGCTGCTTTTTTATGTTATATTCTCTGCAGAAGAGTTAGCCCAGTAGTAAATTGTTGGGCCAAAAATCATTTTGACACTTTAGCTGTGTCACTTTATATTATTTTTAGTAGTTGCTCTTTTGTTGTTCAGTCACTAAGTTGTGTCTGACTCTCTGTGACCCCATGGGCAGTAGGCTCCTCTGTCCTCCACTGTCTTCTGGAGTTTGCTCAAATTCATGTCCGTTGAGTTGGTGATGCTATCTAACCATCTCATCCTCTGCCACCCTCTTCTCCTTTTGCCTTCAGTCTTTCCCAATATCAGGGTCTTTTCCAGTGAGGTGGCTCTTTGCAGCAGGTGGCCAAAGTATTAGAACTTCAGCTTCAGTATCAGTCCTTCCAATGAATGTTCAAGATTGCTCTAGGAATTATACATTTGGAAATAGACTCTTGGGTTGATATTTTTCTTTCAGCACTTTGAAGATAAAATTAATTACCTTTGGCTTCCATTGTTTTTGACTAGTGTCAGCTATCTATGCTATTTTTGTTCCCTGAATTGAATGAGTTATATTTCCCTGGCTACTTTAACTTTCTCTCTCTCTCTCTTTTTTTTTTTTTTTTTGAACACTTATTTATTTTTTCACTGTAGTGAGTCTTTGTTACAGTGCATGGGCTTTCTCTAGTTGCAGTAAATGGAGGCTACTCTTTGTTGTGGTGCACATGCTTCTCATTGCAGTGGCTTCTCTAGTTGTGCAGCACAGGCTGTGGGTGCGAGGGCTTCAGTAGTTGCAGCACATGGGCTCAGTAGTTGTGGTTCTCAGGCTCGAGAGCTGGGCTCAGTAGTGGTAGGGCACAGGCTTAGTTGCTCCATGGCACGTGCGATCTTCCTGGACCAGATGGATCACTGGACCACCAGGGAATCCCTGATTTTTTTTTAATTTTTAATTTTCAGTGGTTTGATCTGATTCAGTGTGATTTCTTAGTTTTGAACTAAAGAACCGAACCTCTTGGATCTCTGGCTGACCATCAGTTTTGGAAAATCTTTAGCCAATATATTTTAATATTTCCTTTGTCCAGTTCTTTCTCTTTACAGCTTCTGGAACTCCCAGTTACAAATATATTAGATCAATTGATATTTTGTCCAACAGGTCTCTGATGATATTATTATTTATTATTTATTTATTTGCCACACCATGCAGCTTATTTTTTTCTATTCTACCTAGTTTCTTATTATACATATTCATTTTATAAAAATAGTCATACTTTTTAATTCTAAAATTTTCATTCTTAGAGCTTCTCTTTTTCTGCTAAAATTATCTTTTTATTCATCCTATCTTTTCTACTACATTCTTTAACATATTTAAATACTTATTTTAAAAATCATTTTAAATTAATTTCATCATCTAGGTCATTTTGGAGCCTATCTCTCTATTGACTATACTTTCTCTTGAGTTGACTTCACATTTTTCCTTTTTCATTATATATTTCCTATTTTTAAAAAATTATATGCAGAAAAATTTTTTTAAGAGAATAGTAGATTGTGAAATAGGTAATACTTTTTATTTTGTCTTTTGTTTTTTAGGCAGGTTCATTCATCCTTCCTATTTTCATCAGTCAGGCTTGGTTGACTTGGAGCTGGACCATGTCTTTATTTAACATCTCTTTTGCAAATCAGATCATAATTTTCTGTTGATGCCAATCCCCAATATGTTATGCTACCACCAAAGAAGTGATCTCATTGATACCATCTGGAAAGGGATTGGGTTGCCTGTATAGTCAGTGTCAGTTCATCTCTAGATGTAATTCTAGCAGAATCTTGAAACCTAAGCACTGAACAAAAGTGTAAGAGATTTTTCTGCCTTCTTTGTCTCTTGCTAAAATTCCTGCAGGAATGACTTGGTAGGTTCAGTGAGTTGTCTTCACCTCTGGAGTTCTTTCATCTATTCAATACAATATGTTGTGCTAGTCATTTTGTCATTAAAGACTTCAGTGGTATTTTTCTCATCTCAGCAAAATCTTGCTTTCTATGATGGGGCTGCTATTCCATCCAAAGATACCCAAAATAGGCAATTGGTTCCATAAAAGCAGTGCAGCTCTGATCACTAAAATAGACTGATTCTCTTTGGAATTTAGTTTATTCGGATTCCTTTGTATATACTATTGTTTGATGACTAAAAGTATAATTTCATTTTATCCTGTATTTTATTATTGCAATAATAATCTTTTGTGACCTTCTACAATCTATCTGAAAACAACTGTTAGTGACTTTTACACTGTCTTTTAAACACCTTATCACCTATGATCTCCTATATTACAATGTTTGTTAAAACATTTTTTGCATTAGATCCATGCATTATCTGAACTATACTTACTGTTATTATATATTGTGAGAAGTTCTCACATAGTCTCATTTTCCTCATAATTTTCATCATTATTTCATTTATACTATACAGTATGATGACATTTTACTATTTTGGGGGAGTTTTGTTTACCTTTGTATTCTTTGATCCTTGGAATAAGTCCTAAGCAAATTTGTATAACATATGAGATCTTATTCTTGATACCAGTCTCATCAAATTAAATTTCCTCTATTTAAAAATTTCTGGTTGCTTACTTTTCTACATACTGTATAAGAAGTTGTTTGTTAGAGGTGGTATAACTAAATTATCATGTATGAGGACCCTAAAATCAGATTGGTACAGATTCAGATCTTAACTATATTACTTCATGATATTGGGCAAGAGCCTGAGTTTCCCTAATTTAAAATGAAGATAAGTAACAGTAATATCTACCTTATAAGGATCTTAAAAGTTTTAAATAAATTAAACATTCCTTTGCCAAATTGCTATTTTAACTCAAATTTCTGTTTTACAGCTAATAGTTTGTATCTCTTAAACCCCTCTTAAGGTCCTACCCTTATTATACCCCTCCCTCTTTCCTGTCCTCATTGGTAACCCTAATTTGTTCTTTGTATCTGTGCTCTGCTTCTTTTATTTTTTTTTATTTTTTATTTTTGTCTTTTATTTTTATTTATTTTTTTTAATTACAATACTGTATTTGTTTTGCCATACATTGACACGAATCAGCCATAGGTGAACACAATCTCCCAGTGCCGAATCCCCCTCCCACCTCCCACCCCTCGTCCTCTACTTGAATCATCCTGTGCATCAGCCCCATGCCTCCTGCATCCTACATTGAACATAGATTAGCGTTTCGTTTCTTACAGGAAAATATACATGTTTGATTGCCATTCTCCCATACCATCCCACCCTTTCCCTCTCCCTCAGAGTCCAAAAGTCCACTCTATACCTCTGTGTCTCTTGTTGTCTCACATATAGAGTCATCATTACTGTCTTCTAAATTCCATATATATGTGTCAGTATACTGTATTGGTGTTTTTCTTTCTGGCTTACTTCACTCTGTATAATCGGTTCCAATTCCATCCATCTCATCAGAACTGAGTCAAATTTATTCTTTTTAAGGGCTGAGTAGTATTCCATAGTGTATATGAACCACAGCTTTCTTATCCATTCATCTGCTGATGGACATCTAGGTTGCTGCTTCTTTTAAAAATAATATACTTTTAAGTCAGAAATCCAGATGAATAATTCACTAATAAAGTAGAAGGTAGTAACTGGTAATAAATCATTTGCTACCTTGTGTTGACTTATTACTTCAGCCTAATTTTTGAGGGTATTTTTATGGACATTATTATGTTTAAGAACCATTTGAGTTTTTTCTTCTTTGAGCCTTCTGTTAGTGCCTTTTGCAATTTTTCTATTCAGTTGCTCTTTTTGCACCTCAAAATTTAAAGGCCTGTGTGTATCAGGGAGACTAATCTTGTCTATGATGTATGTATTTTTTCTCAATTTTTCAATTTGTCTTCTGACTTAACAGACAGTATTTTGGATGTGCAAAGCTTTTAAAAATGTAGTCTAATTTATTAATAGTTTCTTTGCTGTTGTTCAGTTGCTAAGTTGTGACTGATTCTTTGCCACCCTATGGACTACAGCACCCCAGGCTCCCCATCCTTCACTATAACCCGGAGTTTGCTCAAATTCATGTCCACTGAGTCAGTGATGCTATCTAAACATCTCACCCTCTGTGGCCCCCTTCTCCTTTTGCCTTCAGTCTTTCCCAGTATCAGGGTCTTTTCCATTGAGGTGGCTCTTTGCATCAGGTGGCCAAAGTATTAGAGCTTCAGCTTCAGCTTCAGTCCTTCCAACTAGAATATTCAGGACTGGTTTCCCTTAGGATTGACTGGTTTGGTCTCCTTGCTGTCCAAAGGACTCTCATGAGTCTTCTCCAGCACCACAACTCAAAAGCATCAGTTCTTCAGCACTCAGCCTTCTTTATGGTCCAACTCTCATATCCATATATGACTACTGAAAAAGCCATAACTTTGGCTATACAGACCTTTGTTAGCCAAGTAATGTCTCTGGTTTTTAATAATGTATATTGAAGAGTGTTCTGCCTATGTTTTCTTCTAGAAGTGTTATAGTTTCTGGTCTTACATTTAGGTCTTTAATCGATATTGGGTTTATTTTTGTATATGGCATTAGAGAATGTTCTATTCCATTCTTTTACATATAGCTGTCCAATTTTCCCAGCACCACTTATTGAAGAGATTGTCTTTTCTCCATTGTATATTCTTGCCTCATTTATCACGGACTAATTGACCATACGTGTATGGGTTTATTTTGGGGTTCTCTATTCTATTCCATTGATTTATTTGTCTTTTTTGTGCCAGCACCAAATGCTGTTTTGATTACTGTAGCTTCATAACGTGGTCTGAAGACAAGGAGTGCCGGGATCCAGCCTTGGTGGATCCAGGGTATTTCAAAGCAGGGACGCAGTCGGCAATTAAAGAGAGATTAATTAGAAATTCAAAGAGAGACTAGAGAAGAAGAATGTAGTGAAAAAATAGAGGAGAAAAGACTGATATTCCTTGGTTTACACTGAAAGCTAATAAAGTCTCAAGACAAGAAACTTGGACCGCCTACATTAGGCCACAGGTGCCTGCTTGAATAGTGGAGGGTGCCCCGCCTTGGGCTCCCTCTCAGGTTGGTCTTAGAAGTCTGGGCAAATAAGTAGACAGGAGAGCCTCTGTGTTCCAAGGGATCAGCCTGAAAAGGAGATGGGGGGAGAGGGAGAAAGAGTCGACACAGGGGAGACCAAGCTTGTGCAAAAACCCCATAAGTTTATTTTCAAAAGGTGCTTATATACCCTAAGTTTTACATAATGGAAGATACAGAGTCATGCAGGGGCAGCAGTCCTGACCCTTATCGATACCAGGCTTTCTTTCTGCATATCTTTCCGTACACAAAAGGTCTCAGGTGATTTACATTATCTTCTGGCCAAGAGGCCTGTTAACACTTTATGGCTCTCTTCCTTAGTGAAAGTTAATCTCATTTCCCCTGAAGTGTTTAATCTGCATCACCTTTAAAGCACTAAATAAAGTTACACCTCTGTAGAACAAAGGTGAAGTGGGTTATAACAAAGAAGGTACTTAACTCAAAGGTCTATGTTGCTACTTGTTTTTTCTATATACCAACAACATCAACAAATAAAAAATATGAAAATTTGGCAGCAAGTATTGGCTCAACGTCTCTTGTTTGACTACTTCCAATTTGCCTTGATTCATGGACCTGACATTCCAGATTCCTATGCAATATTGTCCAAAGAAGCATCGGACCTTGCTTCTATCACCAGTCATATCAGCAGCTGGGTACTGATTTTGCTTTGGCTCCACCCCTTCATTCTTTCTGGAGTTATTTCTCCACTGATCTCCAGTAGCATATTGGGCACCCTAATGACCTGGGGAGTTCCTCTTTTGGTATCCTATCATTTTGCCTTTTGATATTGTTCATGGGGTTGTCAAGGCCAGAATACTGAAGTGGCTTGCCATTCCCTTCTCCAGTGGACCACGTTCTGTCAGACCTCTCCACTATGACCCACCCGTCTTGGGTTGCCCGCGGGCATGGCTTGGTTTCATTGAGTTAGACAAGGCTGTGGTCCTAGTGTGATTAGATTGACTAGTTTTCTGTGAGTATGGTTTCAGTGTGTCTGTCCTCTGATGCCCTCTTGCAACACCTACCATCTTAACTTGGGTTTCTCTTACCTTGGGTGTGGGGTATCTCTTCATGGCTGCTTCAGCAAAGCACAGCCACTGCTCCTTACCTTGGAGGAAGGGAATCAGCAAACTAAAATGGACTGGAATGGGTGAATTTAATTCAGATGACCATTATATCTACTACTGTGGGCAGGAATCCCTCAGAAGAAATGGAGTAGCCATCATGGTCAATAAAAGAGTCCAAAATGCAGTACCTGGATGCAGTCTCAAAAATGGCAGAATGATCTCTGTTCATCTCCAAGGCAAACCATTCAATATCACAGTTATCCAAGTCTATGCCCCAACCAGTAATGCTGAAGAAGCTGAAGTTGAACGGTTCTCTGAAGACCTACAAGACCTTTTAGAACTAACACCCAAAAAAGATGTCCTTTTCATTATAGGGGAGTGGAATGCAAGAGTAAGAAGTCAAGAAACACCTGGAGTACAGGCAAAATTGGCCTTGGAATGCAGAATGAAGCAAGGCAAAGACTAATAGAGTTTTGCCAAGAAAATGCACTGGTCATAGCAAACACCCTCTTCCATCAACACAAGAGAAGACTTTACACATGGACATCACCAGATGGTCAACACTGAAATCAGATTGATTATATTCTATGCAGCCAAAGATGGAGAAGCTCTATACCGTCCACAAAAACAAGAGCAGGAGCTGACTGTGGCTCAGATCATGAGCTCCTTATTACCAAATTCAGAATTAAATTGAAAGTAGGGAAAACCACTGGACCATTCAGGTATGACCTAAATCAAATCCCTTATGATTATACAGTAGAAGTGAGAAATAGATTTAAGGGCCTAGATCTGATAGATAGAGTGCCTGATGAACTATGGAATGAGGTTTGTGATATTGTACAGGAGACAGCAGTCAAGATCATTCCCATGGAAAAGAAATGTAAAAAAGCAAAATGGCTGTCTAGGGAGGCCTTACAAATAGCTGTGAAAAGAAGAGAGGCGAAAAGCAAAGGAGAAAAGGAAAGATATAAGCATCTGAATGCAGAGTTCCAGAGAATAGCAAGAAGAGATAAGAAAGCCTTCTTCAGCGATCAATGCAAAGAAATAGAGGAAAACAACAGAATGGGCAAGACTAGAGAGCTCTTCAAGAAAATTAGAGATACCAAGGGAACATTTCATGCAAAGATGGGTTGGATAAAGGATAGAAATGGTCTGGACCTAACAAAAGCAGAAGATATTAAGAAGAGGTGGCAAGAATACATAGGAGAACTGTACAAAAAAGAGTTTCACGACCCAGATAATCATGATGATGTGATCACTAATCTAGAGCCAGACATCTTGGAATGTGAAGTCAAGTGGGCCTTAGAAAGCATCACTACGAACAAAGCTAGTGCAGGTGATGGAATTCCAGTTGAGCTGTTTCAAATCCTGAAAGATGATGCTGTGAAAGAGTTGCACTCAATATGGCAGCAAATTTGGAAAACTCAGCAGTGGCCACAGGACTGGAAAAGGTCAGTTTTCATTCCAATCCCAAAGAAATGCAATGCCAAAGCATGCTCTACTGCACAATTGCACTCACCTCACATGCTAGTAAAGTAATGCTCAAAATTCTCCAAGCCAGGCTTCAGCAATATGTGAACCGTGAACTCCCTGATGTTCAAGCTGGTTTTAGAAAAGGCAGAGGAACCAGAGATCAAATTGCCAACATCTGCTGGATCATGGAAAAAGCAAGAGAGTTCCAGAAAAACATCTATTTCTGTTTTATTGACTATGCCAAAGCCTTTGACTGTGTGGATCACAATAAACTGGAAAATTCCTAAAGAGATGGGAATACCAGACCACCTAACCTGCCTCTTGAGAAATCTGTATGCGGATCAGGTAGCAACAGTTAGAACTGGACATGGAACAACAGACTGGTTCCAAATAAGAAAAGGAGTACGTCAAGGCTGTATATTGTCACCCTGTTCATTTAACTTCTATGCAGGGTACATCATGAGAAACGCTGGACTGGAAGAAACACAAGCTGGAATCAAGACTGCCGGGAGAAATATCAATAACCTTAGATATGCAAATGACACCACCCTTATGGCAGAAAGTGAAGAGGAGCTAAAAAGCCTCTTTTTGAAAGTGAAAGAGGAGAGCAAAAAAGTTGGCTTAAAGCTCAACATTCAGAAAATGAAGATCATGGCATCCGGTCCCATCACTTCATGGGAAATAGATGGGAAAACAGTGGAAACAATGTCTGACTTTTTTGGGGGAGGGGGCTCCAAGATCACTGCAGATGGTGATTGCAGCCATGAAATTAAGAGATGCTTACTCCTTGGGAGAAATGTTATGACCAACCTAGAAAGTATATTCAAAAGAAGAGACATTGCCAACTAAAGTCTGTCTCGTCAAGGCTATGGTTTTTCCAGTGGTCATGTATGGTGGTGAGAGTTGGACTGTGAAGAAGGCTGAGCACCGAAAAATTGATGCTTTTGAACTGTGGTGTTGGAGAATACTCTTGAGAGTCCCTTGGACTGCAAAGAGATCCAACCAGTCCATTCTGAAGGAGATCAACCCTGGTTGTTCTTTGGAAGGAATGATGCTAAAGCTGAAACTCCAGTACTTTGGCCACCTCATGCAAAGAGTTGACTCATTGGAAAAGACTGTGATTGCTGGGAGGGATTGGGGCAGGAGGAGGAGGGGACGACAGAGGATGAGATGGCTGGATGGCATCACGGACTCGATGGACGTGAGTCTGAGTGAATTCTGGGAGTTGGTGATGGACAGGGAGGCCTGGCGTGTTTCGATTCATGGGATCGCAAAGAGTCAGACACGACTGAGTGACTGAACTGACCTGTTGGCTCAACAGTGAAACACGTTATCTGTCCTAGTCTAATGATTTTGACTCCTCCGAACGCCCTACATTCCTGAGATATTTTAAGCTTCCTGTGCCTCTAGCAGTAGGGAGGCTGTGAGCAATCACATGTGCACTTGTAAAAGGTCTGGACAGACCTGTCACTCAGGTTAAAAAGCTACCAGAGGGGTTTGAGCTGAGACACTCCTTTTATATGCAGGAGACTGTTAGCTGGAGCTCTAAGTTAACTTTTTCCCAAAAAAGGTGGTGAAGGATAGCCCCAGAGGAGTTGGTGAAAGGCATAATATCGTAAAGCAGACAGATTTTGCTTCTGGGGATAGATGCTCAAGAACACTCAGCTGGGGCCCCTGAGGCCTGATCCCACCTTTGCATTTTGTCAGGCCCCCTTCCTCATGACCTTTGCCATTGGTGGGATTCCCCATGCTGGCTCCCGGCAAAGGAGTGTGGTTCCTCCATCTCCATTCTTTCTCAAGATTGCTTTGGCTATTTGGCGTCTTAATGTTTGCATCAGTTCAGTTCAGTCACTCAGTTGTGTCCAACTCTTTGTGACCCCATGGACTGCAGATTTTCCTATCCATCAACCAACTCCTGGAGCTTTCCCAAACTCGTATCTATCTAGTTGTTGATGCCATTGGTATTTCCACACAAATTAAAAAATTATTTGTTCTAGTTTTGTGAAAAAATGCCATTGTATTTTGAAAAATCTCAAAATGTACTTTGATAGGAATTGCATTGAATTTGTATATTACCTTGTGTAGTATAGTCATTTTAACAATATTAATTCTTTCAGTTAAGAATATGGTATATCTTTCTATTTGTGTCATCTTTGATTTCTTTCACCAGTTATGGTTTTATAGATTTTTGAATACCTCATTTACTCTTTAAGTAAGTTTATTCCTGGGTGTTTTATTGTTTTAGATGTGATGATGAATGGGATTATTTCTCTTTCTGATAGTTTGCTGTTATTGTATAGAAATGCAGCAGATTTTCTCTGTTAATTTTGCACCTGCAATTTACTGAATTCATTGATGAGCTCTAGTAGTTTTTTGGTAGCATCTTTAGGATTTTCTAAAATGTATCAAGTCATCTGCAAATGACAGTTTTATTTCCTTCTTTTCAAATAGGATTCTTTTTTTTTTTTTTTTTGTCTGATTGCTGTGGCTAGTACTTCCAATACTATGTTGAATAAAAGTGGCAAGACTGGACATCCTTGTCTTGCACCTGATCTTACAGGGAATGCTTTCACCTTTTCCCTCTTTGCTTTGATGTTAGTTATGGGTTTGTCATCTAGTCTTCATTATGTTGAGGTGTATTCCTTCTATTCCCACTCTCTAGAGAGTTTCTATAAAAAATGAATGTTGAATTTTTTAAAAACTTTTATGCATCTATTGGGATGATCATATGATTTTTATTTTTCAGTTTGTTTATATATGGTGTATCACATTGATTGCAGATATTGAAAATTTGAAACTCTAGTTTCCTATTTTTTGATGTCTTAGTGTATTTCTTTCATGATGTACTCTGCATATAAGTTAAATAAGCAGGGTGACAATATGCAGCCTTGACGTACTCCTGTTCCTATTTGGAACCAGTCTGTTGTTGCACCTTTAGTTATTCCATGTTCTAACTGTTGCTTCCTGACTTGCATATAGGTGTCTCGAGGCAGGCCTGGTATTCAAATCTCTTTCAGAATTTTCCAGTTTATTGTGATCCACACAGTCAGAGGCTGTGGCATAGGCAATAAAGGAAAAATAGATGTTTTTCAGGAACTCTCTTGCTTTTTCGATGATCCAGCAGATGTTGGCAATTTGATTTCCGGTTCCTCTGACTTTTCTAAAACCAGCTTGAACATCTGGAAGTTTACGGTTCACATATTATTGAAGCCTGGCTTGGAGAATTTTGAGCATTACTTTACTAGTGTGTGCTGCTGCTGCTGCTGCTGCTCCTGCTGCTGCTAAGTCGCTTCAGTCGTGTCCAACTCTGTGCAACCCTGTAGACAGCAGCACACCAGGCTCCATCGTCCCTGAGATTCTCCAGGCAAGAACACTGGAGTGGATTGCCATTGCCTTCTCCAACTAGCGCTTGAGATGAGTGCAATTGTGCGGTAGTTTGAGCATTCTTTGGCATTGCCTTTCTTTGGGATTGGAATGAAAACTGACCTTTTCCAGTCCTATGGCCACTGCTGAGTTTTCCAAATATGCTGTCATATTAAGTGCAGCACTTTCACAGCATCATCTTTTAGAATTTGAAATAGCTCAACTGGAATTCCATCACCTCCACTAGCTTTGTTTGTAGTGATACTTCCTAAGGCCCACTTGAACTTCTCATTCCAGGATGTCTGGCTCTAGGTGAGTGATCATACCATTGTGATTATCTTGGTCATTGCAGGGAGCCAGCACGGGAGACCCCACCCATGACAAGGTCATGTGGAGAGGCCTGATGGGCAAGGCGAGTCAGGCCTCAGGGTTCCCCCTGGAATTTCCTGATCATGTACCCCCAAAACCAGAATCTGCCTACCTTATTGTACTGTGCTTTTCCACTCTTCTGACACACTCTGGAAAAAGTTAACTCAGGGCTTCAGTCTTCTGCATTTGAAAGGAATGTTTCAGTTCAAACCCTCTCTGATAACTCTCTAGCTTACCTAACAGGTTCCCTGGACTTTTACATTTTTTGAATTGCTTACAGCCCCCCAACTACGAGAGGCACAAAGCTTAAAACATCTTAAAGATACAGAGCCTCTTCCAAAGAGCTAAAAATCATACTGGTGACGGGTTTTCACTGTTGACTCAATGATTGCTGCCAGGCCTCCATATTCTTTATCTTTTAGGCATCTAGGAGGATATTAATCAATGTAATCGGGATATGAAAAAGAGTATATAGTAGTTTGATGTTAGCAACACTACACTTTTGAGTTAATTACTTTTCTCTTTATAAATCACTGTACTCCTTTTACTTGTTATAAATTGCTGTATCTTTGCTGTGTAAGAATGTAACTTTATTTAGTGCTTTCTGAGAGTGGCACTAGACTTTGGGAAGATCAACACAAATAAGTCTTCTAGTTGACAAACCTTTATCAGAAAAGGGCTGTAAAATGTTAATTGGCCCTCTGGCCGAAAGATGATGTAAATCATGTAAGACTTGTATATACAACTAGGTATGCAGAGAGAAAAGCCTGGTTTTGATAAGACTCTGGTCTGCTAACGCTGCATAATTTTGTATTACCCATTGATCTCTGTGTACAATCAGAAAAGGTATAAAAGGCCTTTCTAGACAATAGAGGCTGGGCCAGTCATTGGAAGGACTGGTTTCCCCCATGTGTCCTCTTTACTCCAATTTCTGGCTGAATTCCAATCTGGGGCGTGGAGGCTCACCATGTCTACTTACTTGCCCTGGCTTTTAAGATCCACGCGAGGCAGAGCCCAAGGTGGGGCACCCCCCCTCCCCGATTTCAAGCGGATGCCGGTGGCCTAACATAGATGGTGCAAACTTTTTGTCTCGAAGTTTTATTGGTTTTCCACGTAAACCAAGTTATTTAGCATCTTTTATCCACTTAATTTTCCTACTACACTATTTCTTCCTAATCTAATCTTATATTTCTAATTAAATAAATAAGTTTTTCCTCACCTATCTGTCTCTCCTTCGAATCACCCTGGATCCACCAGGGCTGGACCCTGGCAGGTCATGAAGATCTTTTTGTACAGTTCTTCTGTGTATTCTTGCCTCCTCTTTTTAATATCTTCTGCTTCTACTAGGTCCATACCACTCTGTCCTTTATTGAGCCCATCTTTACATGGAAATGTTCCTTTGGTATCTCTGATTTTCTTGAAGAGATCTCTAGTCTTTCTCATCATGAGAAACAATGGGCTGGATGAAGCACAAGCTGGAATCAAGATTGCTGGGAGAAATATCAATAACCTCATATGTGCAGATGACACCACCCTTATGGCAGAAAGTGAGCAAGAACTCAAAAGCCTCTTGATGAAAGTGAAAGAGGAGAGTGAAAAAGTTGGCTTAAAGCTCAACATTCAGAAAACTAAGATCATGGTATCCGGTCCCATCACTTCATGGGAAATAGATGGGGAAGCAGTGGCTGACTATTCTGGGGGCTCCAAAGTCACTGCAGATGGTGACTGCAGCCATGAAATTAAAAGACGCTTACTCCTTGAAAGAAAAGTTATGACCAACCTGCTGCTGCTAGGTCGCTTCAGACGTGTCTGACTCTGTGCGACCCCATAGACAGCAGCCCACTAGGCTCCCCTATCCCTGGGATTCTCTAGGCAAGAATACTGGAGTGGGTTGCCATTTCCTTCTCCAGTGCATGAAAGTGAAAGTGAAGTCGCTCAGTCGTGTCCAACTCTTTGTGACCCCACGGACTGCAGCCTACCAGGCTCCTCTGTCCATGGGATTTTCCAGGCAAGATTACTGGAGTAGGGTGCCATTGCCTTCTCCATAACGCCTACAGTACCCGGTATTCCCAGGCAGTCTCCCATCCAAGGACTAAAGCAGGCCTCACCCTGCTTAGCTTCCGAGCTCAGACAAGATCTGGCATATTCAGGCTGCTATGGCCAGCATTAACAGCTGTGTGTAAAGAGTTTGGTAGTGTATTATATATCTTAGCTCATGAGTGCCCTCTTCTGTTGTTAATGGTAAAATGCAGGTTCTTTGATTAATGTATACATTCTTTGACTGTCACGAAAGGATAATTAATGGTCTTCTGATATTTCAGTTTTTTTGTGTAGAACCTTTAATTTTATCACTTATTTCCTTCTTTCCCCTCACCCTCAAACTCATATAAATCCTCCCTAAAGTTATTTTCTTTCCAATTATTTTCCACTCTTTTGAGAAGGGATACAACTCCCACGTCTGATTGCAAACAGTTTCAAGGCTTTCCCTCCTGATTCCCCATACCGAGAACTCTGAACATCTGAGTATCAGACTTATTCTCAGCATTTATGCCCAAAGGGTAGGACTCTACTTCTTTTGGAAAATATCAATATTCCATACCTTAAATGCTTTGTTGCTGCTCTAATGTGGGCTCCAGTAGTGGCTCTAATATTTATTTCCCTGGTTATTTATAAATTGAAGTATTTTTCTGTTTTATTCATGCTGTAGACATGAATTATTGGTGGTTTTACTTATTCTTTCAGATCTGTATGATATTCAGAAGGTATATGGAGATTCTAATTTAGGTGACCCCGTTTATCCTATGGTAGTCTAAAATCAAATCACTTTATTTTTGAGCAAATGTATTTGTTAGGCAAGTCTTCTTTCCTTGAACTGCAATTTCCTCCTTATAGTTTTTACCTATCAATTCTAGTTGTGTCTTCTGAAACAACAAAGAATAAATCAAATATACAGCCCGTAAAATCTTCTTTTCTCTGTAATAATTATCCTTTGATCCTTCAACCACTCTTCAGGTGGTAAAACTTCAATTCACCCCTCCCTGTATCTGATCACTCTCTTTATAAAAGATAGTAACTTCTCCAGTTCATCATTTCCTATACTGTATTTACCAGCATAACTTGAAAACACTATTGCTACTGGAAGATGCTAAAAGGAGCACTTGAAAAGTTCACTCTTAGAACAGTTACTTTTTTCATGCAAATATGATTATTTATGTAAAGAAATAAAGGAAAATTGAAAATGGGAAAAAGCATTTTTTATATTTTGCTTTCAACAAAAGACAATCATCAGTTGACTGATCTACAAACACAGCAAGTATTTGTTTTGACTGGAAGAACAGTTCATGTGTCTAAATGTTTCAAACCAAATGTAGCAGATAAAAAGTAGAATAGCCTAAATGAATATGAATATTTGTGAATCTTTTAATTAGGAGTCTAAAGCTGCAAACTTAGTGCTAATGAAATAAGAGTACTGCTTTGCTTGTTCTCATTTTATGTAGCACTGGCAGTTACACTTTTTAGGTAATGATGCAAGCAGATCCTAGGTTGCTAAAAGTTTTCAACACAGAGCACAGTGTTAGAGGGTTCAGATAAGAGGATGATAGGAAAATGTGGGGAAACTGGATGGGGCAAGTGGGAGTTGAAAAGGAAAAGTGAGCATAGGATTTTCTTACCAACTTCAGGAGTGGCTCTTGTTGAAAATGGAACTATATGAAGCTAAATGATGCATTTTCTCTATGTGACTTCCCTACCTTTACTTTCATTGTGATTTCATATTTTTATTAAAGAGGAAAGAAATAAATCTGAAGATTTTGGTTCAGAAGTATCAGTTTAAGTCTAGAGGATATTGGAAGTTGCACCAGGAATACTAGTTTTCTAGTTTGGAGGTATTCACCTTCTGCTCAGCTTTGATACATGAAGGATGATATTCCCATTACACAAGGCATTTGCATTATCTAGACTTGCCCTCTGTAATTCTGTCTCCCTTTCTCTTTGGAAATATTGAGAGGCAAGTGAAAGAAAATGACTTTATTATGGGATTAAACTTGAATCTTATCAAATTTATTTTAAAGTAAGTCTTCCTAAAAGATGATGCTGTTAAAGTGCTGCACTTAATATGCCAGCAAATTTGGAAAACTCAGCAGTGGCCACATGACTGGAAAAGATCAGTTTTCATTCCAATTCCAAAGAAAGGCAATGCCAAAGAATGTTCAAACTATTGCACAATTGCACTCATCTCACATGCTAGTAAAGTAATGCTCAAAATTCTCCAAGCTAGGCTTAATCAGTACGTGAACCGAGAACCTCCAGATGTTCAAGGTGGTTTTAGAAAAGGCAGAGAAACCAGAGATCAAATTGCCAACATCCATTGGATCATAGAAAAATCAAGAGAGTTCCAGAAAAACATCTACTTCTGTTTTATTGACTAAGCTAAAGCCTTTGACTGTGTGGATCACAACTGTGGAAAATTCTTAAAGAGATGAGAATACCAGACCACCTTACCTGTCTCCTGAGAAACTTGTATATAGTTCAAGAAGCAACAGAAGTGGAAATGGAACAATGGACTGGTTCCAAATTGGGAAAGGAGTACATCAAGGCTGTATATTGTCACCCTGCTTATTTATCTTATATGCAGAGTATATCATGTGAAATGCTAAGCTGGATGTAGCCCAAGATGGAATCAAGATTGCTGGGAGAGACATCAATAATCTCAGATACGCAGATAACATCGCATTTATGGCAGAAAGTAAAGAAGAACTAAAGAGCATCTTGACGAAAGTGAAAGAGGAGAGTGAAAAAGCTGGCTTAAAACTCAACATTCAAAAAGTGAAGATCATGCATCTGGTCCCATCACTTCATGGCAAATAGATGGGGAAACAATGGAAACAGTGAGACACTTTATTTTCTTGGGCTCCAAAATCACTGCCGATTGTGACTGCAGCCATGAAATTAAAAGACACTTGCCCCTTGGAAGAAAAGCTATGACCAACCTAGACAGCATAGTAGAAAGCAGAGACATTACTTTGCCAACAAAGGTTCATATCGCCAAAGCTATGATTTTTCCAGTATTCATGTATGGACGTGAGAGTTGGATCATAAAGAAGGCTGAGTGCCAAAGAATTGATGCTTTTGAACTGTGGTGTTGGAGAAGACTCTTGAGAGTCCCTTGGATTGCAAGGAGATCCAACCAGTCAGTCCTAAAGGAAGTCAGGCCTGAATATTCATTGAAAGGACTGATGCTGAAGCTGAAGCTCCAATACTTTGGCCACCTGATGCAAAGAGCCAACTCACTAGAAAAGACCCTGATCATGGGAAAGATTGAAGGTGGGAGGAGAAGGGGACAGCAGAGGATGAAATTGTTGGATGGCGTCACCAACTGGATGGACATGAGTTTGATCAAGCTCCGGCAGTTGGTGATGGACAGGGAACCTGGCGTGCTGCAGTCCATGGGGTCACAGAGAATCAGACACAACAGTGACTGAACTAAACTGAAATCATCATCGAGGTTAGAAATAACTTGATGTAAAATAGTCTCAGTCGGACATGAGTGAACAAAAACATGATAGTCTCCACTAATCAGGCTCTCTCAGACATAATAGAACAGAAGGGCTCACAGACCAAATCAAGATAATTTAATCATGTTGTTAGTTGAATCAACTGAAAGCATACAACAAAGAGCAAAGGGAAAGAAGTGAGGTAGGTTAATATACTCAGGGTAGTGTTCAAGTAGGATTAAGTTACTATGCTACTTGAATCCTATGTCACACATGTTCCTTTGTCCTCTTTCTATCCCTCTCCCCACTCCTCCCTTACCTTCTCTCCTTTCCTCTCCTTCCTTCTCTCTCTACCTCTCTCTCTCCCCCTCTCCTCTCTCATATATGAATTCCAAATTAAGTAATTGAGGCCATATAAACACTTTCCTTAAAGCAGAAACCTCTGAGCAAAGCACTGAATCATATAATTATGATGCATCATCCACATCTAACCAATCTCTCTATTCTGAATTTTCAGTAAAAGGATTTAGTTATTTGAACACCAGCTGTTGCTCTGTTCTCAATATTGCATATAATAGAAGCATTTGTAAACTACTCATGTTGTCTTTTTCAGTGTACTTAGAAAGACAGGATGTTAATCTTTATTTTAATCACTTCATAATCATTGATTGTGACAAATAGTTCGTATGAAATCTGAGGAACATCCAAAAGAGAGACATCAGGGGCTAATATCTTCTTAAATTACATTCTGGGATGAAAACTAAAGCATAGATACTAATGGTATAAAATGTATCTCAGATCATTATTTCTTCAAGAAAATTGGAGATACCAGCGGAAAATTCCATGCAAAGGTGGTCATGATAAAGGACAAAAATAGTGAGAACCTAACAGAAGTAGAAGAGATTAAGAAAAGGTGGCAAGAATACACAGAAGAACTATACAAAGAAGTCTTAATGACCCCGATAACCACAATGGTGTAGTTGTTCACCTAGACAGACATCCTAAAGTGTGAAGTCAAGTGGGTCTTAGGAAGTCTTACTATGACCAAAGCTAGTGGAGGTAATGGAATTCCAGCTGAACTATTTTGAATCCTAAAAGGTGATGCTGTTAAAGTGCTGCACTTAATATGACAGCAAATTTGGAAAACTCAGCAGTGGCCACAGGACGGGAAAAGGTCAGTTTTGATTCCAATCCCAAAGAAAGGCAACGCCAAAATGTTCTAACAACCATTAAATTGCACTCATTTCACCTGCTAGCAAAGTAATGATCAAAATCCTTCAAGCTAGGCTTCAACAGTATGTGAACTGAGTACTTCCAAAGTACAAGTTGAATTTAGAATAGAGAAAAGGCAGAAGAACCAGAGATTAAATTGCCAACATCCACTGGATCATAGAAAAGGCAAGAAAATTTAAAAAATATATACTTCTGCTTCATTGACTACACTAAAGCCTTTGACTGTGTCAATCAGAATAAACTCTGCAAAATTTTTAAAGAGATAGGAATACCCAGACCACCTTCTTCCTCCTGAGAAACCTGTCTGCAGGTCAAGAAGCAACAGTTAGAGCTGGACATGAAACAACAGACTGGTTCCATATTGGGAAAGGAGTAAGTCAAAGTTGTATGTTGTCACCTGCTTATTTCATTTCTATGCAGAATATATCATGCAAAATGCTGGGCTGTATGGATCTCAAGATGGAATCAAGATTGCTGGGAGAATTCCAGGAACCTCAGATATGCAGATGATACCACTCTAATGGCAGAAAACAAAGAGGAACTGAAGAGCCTCTTGATAAAGGTAAAAGAAAAGAGTGAAAAAGCTGGCTTAAAACTCAACATTCAAAAAATTAAGATCATGGCTTCTGGTCTCATCACTTCATGGCAAATCATGGGTAAAATGTGGAAATAGTGGCAGATTTTATTTTCTTGGGCTCCAAAATCACTGCATGCAGTGGCTGCAATCACAAAATTAAAAGACACTTGCTCTTTGTATGAAGAGCGATGACAAACCTAGACAGTGTATTAAAAGGAAGAGATATCAATTTGCTGACAAAGATATGTATAGTCAAAGCTTTGATTTTTCCAGTAGTCATATATAGATGTGAGAGTTGGACCATAATTGAGACTGAGCTCAAAGAATTAGTGCTTTCAAATTATGGTGCTAGGGAAGACTCTTGAGAGTCCTTTGGACAGCAAGGAGATCATACCTGTCAATCCTAAAGAAATCAACACTGAATATTCATTGGAAGAACTGATGCTGAAGCTGAAACTCCATGACTTTGGCCACCTGCTACAAAAAGCTGACTCACTGAAAAAGACCCTGATACTGGGAAAGATTGAGGGCAAGAGGAGGAAGAGGGTGACAGAGGATGAGATAATTGGATGGCATCACTCATGACTCAGTGAACATGAATTTGAACCAACTTTGGGAGATAGTGGAGGACAAGAGCCTGGTGTGCTGCAGTTCATGGGATCACAGAGTTGGACACCACTTAGCAACTAAACATGATAAAATAGACAAATGTGTGGTGTGAGCTGTATGTGCTTCTGTTTCTTCACTTCTAGAGAAATTCCAGAGTAAATTGACTAAGGTACATTACCTAGATAAAGCAGAGTTTGAAAATTTGCAAAGTTTTTGACAACTAAAAGGGTTTTTATACATCCTATGTTACTCCCTCTGTGGAGCAGAAAGTAATCACAGGGAATTTTTTTTTTTTTCCTGCACTGAGTCTTCGTTGTGGCGGGTGGGCTTTCTCTAGTTATGGTGCAGGCTTCTTGTTGCAGAATATGGGCCATAGAGTGGACAGGTTCAGTAGTTGCATCAAATGGACTTCTCTAGTTGTGGTGCAAGGGCTTAATTGCTCCATGTCATATGTGATCTTAGTTCCCAGACCAGGGATTGAACCCCATTGCATACATTGGAATATGGATTCTCAATCATTGGAACACTGGGGAAGTCCCTATGTTAAGCCAAGAAATTAAAAGATGTTTACTCCTTGGAAGAAAAGTTATGACCAACCTAGATAGCATATTGAAAAGCTAAGACATTACTTTGCCAACAAAGGTCTATTCAGTCCAGGCTGTGGTTTTTCCAGTGGTCATGTACGGATGTGAAAGTTGGACTGTGAAGAAAGCTGAGTGCTGAAGAATTGATGCTTTTGAACTGTGGTATTGGAGAAGACTCTTTAGAGTCCTTGGAATGCCAGGAGATCCAACCATGCCATTCTAAAGGAGATCAACCCTGGGTGTTCTTTGGAAGGAATGATGCTAAAGCTGGAACTCCAATACTTTGGCCACCTGATGTGAAGAGTTGACTCACTGGAAAAGTCTTTGCTGGGAGGGATTGGGGGCAGGAGGAAAAGGGGACAACAGAGGATGAGATGGCTGCCCAGCATCACCGACTTGATGGATGTGAGTTTGTGTGAACTCCAGGAGACGGTGATGGACAGGGAGACCTGGCATGCTGCGATTCATGGGGTCGCAAAGAGTCGGACATGACTGAGCGAGCGACTGAACTCAACTGAACAACACCTAGAGGATCCTACTTGAGTGAATCTGAAAGAGAAAAGCCAGCATTTCAGTGATAATATGCAGACTATATAGATTTAAATTGTTTTTAGAAAGCATGATACAAGAATTTCTAATCAAGACAGTAAATTCAGGGAAACAAAGTTTATATTCCTGAATAAACAAGAAACTGAATAAAACACATGAAAAAGTTTTTGAAGGTGTTGAACATTAGGCAATAAAGGGATGACATTCCACTCACTATTTGAATAGATGAGATGAGACCTAAATTGTCCAGCTTATTACCCGCTGATTTTCCAAGCCACGAGAGAGAAAGAGTCCAGATAAAGTGTGATGGTCTTCCTAAACTGAGAAGATGAAGCTAGGAATCTCACCAAGAACTGAGAGTTCATAGGGAAGAATATGACAGGAAAAAGCTGTTCAGAGACACGGAGAGATTTCTCTGGAGATCTGCAAAATCCTCCGTGTGTCTTCAGTTGACTACTGGTCACTGTATAAAGGTGAGAAAACTGCTTGATGTAGAAGGGATTAGAGGAAGTAATACTTAGTATTTACAGAGGGCTCCATCCAAATGGAAAACTTCATAATTTATGGGATTTGGATAGAGTACTCAAAGTGTTTTGCCCCAGCAGTAGCAGAATCATTCCTAAACTAAATGCTGCTGTTTCCTCCTAACAGTGCTTATAAACTAGACCTGAATGGCTCAAACTGTTCCTAAATAATAACATCACAGAATAAAGCTCAAGAATATTTAAAGGAATTCAAAAATACACAGCATCCAACAAGATATTAGTAATGTCCAATCAAAATTATTAGTATGCACAGAGCAAGGTATATGATCCATAAGAAGGAGAAAAATAATCAAAAACAACCTAAATGGGACACAGAAGATAGAATTAGTAAACAAGAACAGTAAACAATTGCTATATTTCTAAGTTTAAGAATCTGGAGTAAATATTGCACATGTTAAGTAAAGACAGACAGTGTTAAAAAAAAAAAAAAAACTTGTTAGAATTCCAGGGATGAAAACTGCAGATGAAAAACATACTATTGGGATTAATGATGAAATAGACACTTTAGACACTGGGGAAGAAATGATTATGGAACTTGAAGACATAGTAATGAAACTATACGAATGATGAACAATAAGAATGACTGAAAAAAACCCAGCATTAGTGAGTATTTAATATTTCTTATAGTACAGATATGCCAGAGATTTGATGAATCCTCTTAGCTTTTTCCTGCTTTCAAATGGCTCTATTTTGACTTCATATTAAAAGAATATTTTTACTGGATAAAAATTATAGATTAACATTTTTACATATCAGTACTTTAAAGACTCTATTTAATTGCTTTAAAGGTGCTATTTAATTGCTTAACTTCCATTGTGTTTTCTGATAAAAGGTCAACTATCATTCTCATCATTGTTTATTGTCTGTAATAATATCTTTTTCATTTTAAGATTTTATCTTTATGCTTTCAGCAGTACAACTATGATATTCCTAGGTATAATTTTTTTTTTTAATTTACTGTTCTTGAGTTTCACTGAACTTCTTAGGTCTGTGGGTTGATGTCTTTTCTCAGTTTTGGAAAATTGTTGGTCATTATCTTTTCTAATATTTCTTCTGCTCTGTTCCTTTTTCTTGTTTTGGGTCTCCAGCTACATAAATGATAGCCCATTTGATTTTGTTTCACAGTTTTTGAATGTTTTGATCCCTTCTTTAATTTTTTACACTTTATGTTTGAGTTTGACTAATTTCTCTTTGTCTTCAAATGCACAGATTCTTTGATGTGTTCAGAATGCGAATGAGGCCATCACAATAATTCCTCATCTTATATTTTATTTTTTATTTTTAGGATTACCATCTGGCTCCTTTTGTAGTTTTCATCTACATAGGGAACAAATTCCCTATCTGTTCACCATGCTATTCATCTTTTCCATGCAATTCCGTAATATATTTATCATTGTTATTTTATTAATTAATTTTAATTAGAGGATAATTACTTTACAATATTATGATGGTTTTTGCTATACATGAACATGAATTGGCCATAGGTATACATGTGTCCCCCCACCCGATCCTGAACCCCTCTCCCCACTCTATCCCTCTAGGTTGTCCCAGAGCACTGGCTTGGGGTGCCCTGCTTTATGCATCAAACTTGCACTGATCATGCATTTTATATATGGTAATGTATATATTTCAATGTTATTCTCTAAAGTCCCTCTGGTAATTGGACCATGTTTGGATCAAATTTTAATGAACTGTTTGTTCTCTTGAGTGCAAGTCACATGTTTTTTCCTTTTTCATGTCACATTTTTTTAATATTTGGATATTGACAATAGAACAATAGAAACTAAAGTCTAAACTGAATATTTATACCCAGAGAAGGGCACATTCCTTCTGTCAAGCCAGTAATATGAAGAATTGAGTTAATCTCACTTATGATTTAGTTGGATCTGGGCTTAGCTGTTTCTTTAGTTAGGTTAATCTTTACCACAGGCTTCAGATAATTAGTACAAGGGATCAGAATTTTCATTTTAGTCAGACAAGGGACCTGGAGTACCTGGAGGATTTGTTTCCATTCTCCTGCTTTGCTCACAGCCTTCCTGAGACCCTGCTTGTCTACATCTCAGAGGGATGTCTCTAGGCTCTCTTGCTTCTCTCCCAACCAAAATCAGTCATTCCTTTGCACCCAGTGAAGAAGGAAAGTTATGACCAACCTAGACAGCATATTGAAAAGCAGAGACATTACTTTGCCAACAAAGGTCCGTCTAGTCAAGGCTATGGTTTTTCCAGTCGTCATGTATGTATGTGAAGGTTGGACTGCGAAGAAAGCTGAGCGCCAAAGAATTGATGCTTTTGAACTGTGGTGTTGGAGAAGACTCTTGAGAGTCCCGTGGACTGCAAGGAGATCAAGCCAGTCAATCCTAAGGGAAATCAGTCCTGAATATTCATTGAAGGACTGATGCTGAAGCTGAAGCTCCAATACTTTGGCCACCTGATGCAAAGAGCTGACTCATTGGTAAAGACCCTGATGCTGGGAAAGACTGAGGGCAGGAGGAGAAAGGGACGATGTAGGATGAGATGGTTGGATGGCATCATCAACTCAAAGAACATGAGTTTGGGTGGACTCTGGGAGTTTGTGATGGAAAGGGAGGTCCTGGCATGCTGCTTTTGATGCAGTCGCAAGGAGCCAGACACGACTGAACTGACTGAACTGACTGACCTAAAGATTTCAGTTCAGTTTTTCCTATGCTGCCTTCAGACTTCAAGAAACCTTCTATGCTTACACCTCAGGTAGAATCCCTTTCAGCTTCCCTGCCCCTCCCTCAGTCATAGATTATCACTGCTCTTACTCTGTGTACAGCCTGGTCCTTGGTAGGGCAGTTCTCTCTCAGTATTTCTGCACCTCTTCAGCAAAGTTAGGTGCCTGGTGCCTTGTATCTGTAAAGCCTGAGTGCTCAAAAGTTTCTTTTAACATTCCTACTCTAGCCCCAATATTTTTCATGACTACCCTCCGAAGGCTGTGAAGTAGTGGTAAGTGGATGTACTCTGTGTTCTAAAGATTCTAAACTATCATATCAGCTCACACTTAGTCTACAAAAAATTCTTAAAATTTCAGCAGTTTTCTTCTTAAGTTTCCCCAGTTACCTTCTTACCTTCCTTCTTGCTCTGATGGCTTTGTCCTTTTCTATTGCTTCAGCAAGAATGAAAGAAACTGTTAGGTTGCTTCCCTCCAGAGAGAGGTTTGTGACTTTCTGGATTTTAATTCATGAGATATTTTTCTCCATCCTTAGCTCTCTTGACAAATTTATAATAAACCATGGTTTCATGGGTTATCTGGCTTGTTACTATTGTTAGGGTAGAAAGGACATTTTTCTTGCAACTTTCTACATTCTAGGCAGAAGCTGATATCTGACAGTTTACATATAAATGATTATTTAACCTTTCAACATGTATATGTTTTGGAATTCCTTTTTCAAAATTTCTTAGAATCATTCATCATATTCTTTCAAATACCTTGGGTGTTGGAAAATCTTTAGTTCCAAAATCGTATCTGCTCTAAACTTAGCAGTATTATTAGCAAAAAATGTAAAATAATTAGGCTAATTTCCTTATATTTCTTTTAAACATCTTTTGAAGAAAATCTTATATAAACAGTTCAAAACTGGTTTTGAGAGATGACAGCATCATTGAAATAAGAAAACTTTTTTCTTAAGTTTAATTATGCGATAGCAATTTAAACCAAATAGGAAGATGCAATTTTAAAATCCATTTTCATTGCTCATTGAGCTATCACCTCACACTATCAGAATGTTCATCATCAAAAAGTCTACAATCAAGAAATCCTGGAAAGGGTGTGGGAAAAAGGAAATCCTTCTATACTGTTGGTTGGAATGTAAATTGGTACAGCCACTGGGGAGAACAGTGTGGAGTTTCCTTAAGAAACTAAAAAGAGAAATCATATGATCCAGCAATCCCATTCCAGGGCATATATTTGGAGAAAAACATGATTTGAGAGGATCTTGCTCCCCAATGTTCACTGCAGCTGTTTACAATAGCCAAGACATAGAAGCAATCTAAATGTCCATCAACAGACGAATGGATAAATAAGATTTGGTACAAATATACAATAGACTGTTAGTTATTAAAAATATTAAAATAATGCCATTTGCAGTAACAGGAATGGACCTGGATATTATCATACTTACTAAGTGAAGTAAGTCAAAGACAAATATCATATGATATCACTTATATGCAGAATCTAAAAAAAAAAGATACATATGGGCTTATTTACAAAACAGAAACAGACTCATAGACTTAGAAAATGAATTTATGGTTGCCAGGGAGGAAGAATGAAGGGGGAGGGATAGACTGGGTATTTGGGATTGACATGTATACACTGCTATATTTAAATTAGATGGCCAACAAGATCCTACTGTATGGTGCAGGGAACTCTGTTCAGGATTCTGTAATAACCCAAATGGAAAAAGAATTTGAAAAGAATGGATATATGTATATGTATAACTGAGTCACTTTGCTGTACATCTGATACTAACACAACATTGTTAAATATACTCCACTATAAAATAGAAAAATTTAAAGATGATTTTAATTGCTCATATACCTTGATTCAAATACATGCTTTTAGAAGTACTTTAAAATATTTCAGATTTTAGTTCTTATACTGAATAATGCAATGCAAGTGATAATACATATTTTTTCCATTTTATGATTTCCTTTGTAAAAGCAAAAATAGATTTTTTCCCTTAGTTTAATTGATAGCATGTCATAGCTATCTTTACCTTACTTACAACTGCTTTGATTTTAAATGAAACATTTTCCGACGAAGATAAATACATTTCATTCACAAAAACGAAAGTGGGAAATTTTTGCAAAAATTGAGGAGCACAGAAAAGTGGGACCAGTCGTTACACAACTCTCCCGGCAGAGGGCAGCACTCTATGGGAAATCAAATGTCACAGGAGGATGCTTCTGAACTTTTGCCTTGTGTACCAGAGCCTGGTCAAAGCATCCAGAAACATTATTTTAACATTATTTTAAACATCGAGAAACATTATTTTAACTGAATTTTAAACAGTCATAAAATGATTGTACACTTTCTTTAGAGGCTTAATATTTTGGCTAGGTATTATGTGGTGCTTTTTTCTGTCAATACCATAGTTTAAGCACATATAATAATTTATTGTATTGTGTATTTACTTATTTACTGCTTTCTGTGTAAGATATGATTTCTTTTAATTATTGAAATGACTTATTTTGAATTTCATTGGTATACTCATTTCTTGACAATTGCAGTATTTATTAAATGCAATATCCTTATATTTTATGAATGTTGATTATGTCTCCATGAGATATCATTTTCTTTTATCCGCTAGACTGTTTTTTAAGCCTTTTATTTATATAGAAGTTTTTTTTTCCATTTAGTGTTGTTTTCAGCATTTTCTAAGTGCAAGTTCCTTTGCAAATGCTTTTGTCTTGGCTTATTTTTGTTGTCTTTATTTTATCTTCTGCAGTTCAGTTACACATGTATCGACACATGGTCAGTTAGAAAAGGCAGAGGTTGGTGCCTGCCAGCAGTATCCTGCAACTGTATATCCTGTAAAATGCCTAACTTTTCCCATTCATCCCTTATTCTTTTCTCATTATGAAATATAGGTACTTATGGAAAAGCTCATAAAATACATATGTACTGTCGAATGAATACTTAAAAAAGAATTAGTATAACCTAAGTCAAAAAATAGAACTTTGGCAGCATCCAAGAACACCCACTTTGTTCATGGCTTCTCCCTAATTATAATTCTATCCTGCACCCTGGAAGTATACACTATTCTGGCTTTGTGATAATCATACCTTTGTTTTATTTTATGCTTTTACAACCTATATGTGCATCTATAAACAATGGTGTGGTTTAGCCTGCTTTTGAACTTAATGTGAATAATAAGACTCATAATTTTGAACTTATTTTTATCTTTCTTCTTTTGTTCAATATTGTGTTTGCAAGATCATCCTTACTATACCATTTGGCTATATAATTTTCTTAGTAACTTATTGTTTCATTGTATGCATATTTCAGAACTCATTCATACTATTGTAAGTGGAGTTTAAGGTGTTTACAGAATTTTTGTTGCCATAAATATTCTTTAAAATGTATACTAGTGCATATGTTTACATATTTTTAGGGTGGTATCAGCATACTTTAACATTTCCCTGGTGAAATACCTCTTGGAATTTGATATCCAAACTTCAGAGTATAGATGTCTTTGCAATATACTTGTCAGCTGATTTATACATAAAAAATTATATTTATGTCTCACAAACTCAATACTACATTTTAAACAAAACAATATACATGTGGGAGGGGAATTCTATCTGGGTTATATCCAGATAGAATTGTTAAGTATTAATGTTTTGAAAGGTGCAGCTAGAATCACCAAACGGCATGTGTGATGGTTAATTTTATGTGTCAACTTGACTGAAAGGGTTGCTCAGATGTTTGGTTAAATATGATTCTGGATGTACCTTTGAGGGAGTTTCTGGATGAGATTAAGATTTGAATAGATAGACTAAGTTAAATAGAGGCCCCTTTCTAATGTAAGTGAGCCTCATCCATTTCATTGAAGGCATGAGTAGAACAAAAGGCTGAATAAAGGAGAATTTTCTCTCTCTGCCTATCTTCTATCTAGAATATGGACCTTCTCCTGCCTTTAGTCTTGGACTTGGATAGGAACTACACCATTGGCTTTCCTGTGTCTTCACCAGATTTCTGGGTTCAACTGCAGATATTGGAACTTCTCATTGTCCATAATCACGTGAGCCAATCCCTTATAATAACTTATATATGGTATATTACATCAATTGGATATCATAAATCTATATAGCTATATCTATGTCTGCAATTGGTTCTGCTGCTCTGGAGAAGCCAGACTAATACAGCATGTTGCTGCATACAATGAAACTGTTTGCAGTAACCACATTAGTCATTTAATGAAAACTTTATTCATTTTATATCTTAACATGACAGCTTGCTACATATATACATATATATATAGACATTTTACTCTGAGCTATGTTTTAGGAAATTAGTTGAGGTTTTAGATCGATACAAAAACATTATAATATTCCTTATTTAAAATATTGAGAAATTGATTCAATTAGCATATTTTTAATCAAATGGAGAATGTTGAATATAGCATAAGTATTAGAAGAGACAAAAGGTACTGAAATAGAAAGTAAAGATTATTTATTAAAAAAATAGTTTGACAAAAATATAATTTTATATTGATGTGACGCTACAAAGGTGTTTGTATTGTGTGTGTGTGTGTCTGGAAATACAGACATTAAGATAAATAGTAGTGATGGTCTCTGGTGGTGAAGAATTGATTTAATTATACTTTTCTACAGTGTCCATGTGCTGCTTTTGTAATAATTTTTAATCAAGTTACACTTAACACACAATGGTATGTTAGTTTCAGGTATACAAAATAATGATTCATTATTTTTATACATTATGAAATAATCACCACAATAAGTTTGGTTGCCATCCATAACTATACATGATAATAATTTCTGAAATATTAGGTAACAAATTATATAGTAAAAAGTCAGTCCTGTAATGGATTAGTTTTTTAAGCTGATTAATTTTAATGGAGCATAATTCCTGGTAAAAACTGAGATATGAAAGACAGCTAAGTATTTTCTGCCTAATAATAATTCTAATTCTATACATGGCTAGCATCTTATATGCTAGATAATGTTCCTGGAAATAACAATTACCTTGACAATTATTAAAAACACCACTCCATAGGCTCATAGCTTCCTTAGTGGCTCAGACGGTAAAAAATCTGCCTGCAATGTGGGAGACCTGGGTTTGATCCCTGGATTGGGAAGATCCCCTGGAGAAGGGAACGGCTACCCACTCTAGTATTCTGGCCTGGAAAATCCCATGGAGAGAGGAGTCTGGCAGGGGTTGCAAAGAGTCGGACATGACTAAGCGACTTTCACTTTCTTTCTCTTTCACTTTATAGGCTCATAAATCACCTAGTGTCTTCCCTCTTGATTATGTGCATTTTAATATGGATCTTAAAATAGGTAGAACATGTATTCCTCTATTCTTCTAGCATTTTATAGTTGAAGTTCCATCATTTTCAACCCTGTTATGTAATATTTAGCTTATTAAAGAAGAAATAAATGATTAAAATAAATTATGAAGAGTTTGCAGATAGCTGTCTATAGTTATATACAGAGTATTATACTCCCATTTACTTCATTTTACATATATGTACTTTTAAAGTGCACTTCTTCTTTCTACCTGTGACTCTTGAAAGCCTAGATTATAATCTGTCAGTTTTAGTACATTTTTATTCTACATGAGAAATTCTTTTATTGATTGATGCAATCATAAAACAATGATAAATGCATTTTAGTGCATTACAATGATTTTAGTGCATTAGCGAATACAAAAGTGAATAAGTAAGGTCCTTTGTCCTCAGTTCACTTCAGTTCAGTCGCTCAGTCGTGTCCGACTCTTTGCAGCCCCATGAATTGCAGCACGCTAGGCCTCCCTGTCCATCACTATCTCCCAGAATTCACTCAAACTCACGTCCATCGAGTCAGTGATACCATTCAGCCATCTCATCCTCTGTTGTCCCCCTTTTCTCCTGCCTCCAGTCCTTCCCAGCATCAGAGTCTTTTCCAATGAGTCAACTCCACATGAGGTGGCCAAAGTACTGGAGTTTCAGTTTTAGCATCATTCCTTCCAAAGAACACCCAGGGCTGATCTTTAGAATGGACTGGTTGGATTTCCTTACAGTCCAAGGAACTCGCAAGAGTCTTTTCCAACACCACAATTCAAAAGCATCAATTCTTTGGTGCTCAGCTTTCTTCACAGTTCAACTCTCACATCCATACATGACCACTGGAAAAATCATAGCCTTGACTAGACGGACCTTTGTTGGCAAAGTAATGTGTCTGCTTTTGAATACGCTATCTAGGTTGGTCATAACTTTTCTTCCAAGGAGTAAGCTTCTTTTAATTTCATGGCTGTAGTCACCATCTGCAGTGATTTTGGAGCCCAGAAAAATAAAGTCTGGCACTGTTTCCACTGTTTCCCCATCTATTTCCCATGAAGTGATGGGACAGGATGCCATGATCTTTGTTTTCTGAATGTTGAGCTTTAAGCCAACTTTTTCACTCTCCTCTTTCATCAAAAGGCTTTTTAGTTCCTCTTCACTTTCTGCCATAAGGGTGGTGTCATCTGCATCAGTTCAGTTCAGTTGCTCAGTCGTGTCTGACTCTTTGCCACCCCATGAGTCGCAGCACACCAGGCCTCCCTGTTCATTACCATCTCTTGGAGTTCACTCCGACTAACGTCTATCGAGTCCGTGATGCCATCCAGCCATCTCATCCTCTGTCGTCCCCCTTTTCTCCTGCCCCCAATCCCTCCCAGCATCAGAGTCTTTTCCAGTGAGTCAACTCTTCGCATGAGGTGGCCAAAGTACTGGAGTTTCAGCTTTAGCATCATTCCTTCCAAAGAAATCTCAGGGCTGATCTCCTTCAGAATGGACTGGTTGGATCTCCTTGCAGTCCAAGGGACTCTCAAGAGTCTTCTCCAACACCACAGTTCAAAAGCATCAATTCTTCGGCGCTCAGCCTTCTTCACAGTCCAACTCTCACATCCATACATGACCACAGGAAAAACCATAGCCTTGACTAGACGGACCTTAGTCGGCAAAGTAATGTCTCTGTTTTTGAATACACTATCTAGGTTGGTCATAACTTTTCTTCCAAGGAGTAAGTGTCTTCTAATTTCATGGCTGTAGTCACCATCTGCAGTGATTTTGGAGCCCAAAAAAATAAAGTCTGACACTGTTTCCACTGTTTCCCCATCTGTTTCCCATGAAGTGATGGGACCGGATGCCATGATCTTCGTTTTCTGAATGTTGAGCTTTAAGCCAACTTTTTCACTCTCCTCTTTCACTTTCATCAAGAGGTTTTTTAGCTCCTCTTCACTTTCTGCCATAAGAGTGGTGTCATCTGCATATCTGAGGTTATTGACGTTTCTCCCGGCAATCTTGATTCCAGCTTGTGTTTCTTCCAGTCCAGCATTTCTCATCTGCATAGGAGATCCCAATGCAGAAAAGAGAGGAAAAACAATGTGCTAAATAGATCTATAGCAAAATAATTTCCAAACCAATAGAATTTCACTTATTTTATTCAGCAAATATTTATAAGTATTTGTTAGGCTCCAGATTCTATGCTAGAAACTGGGCTTCAGAAAGAAAATACATAGTTTCTCCCTTTGAGTTGGCAATAGTCTAGGATAGTAGACTAATAAAGAGGCAAACAGACTAACCACAATCAGTATGATTAGTAGCACTTAATCAGTGGTTCTCAAATAGGGAATATTTTGCTTCCCAGAGGACAGTTGGCAGTATCTACAGACATCTTTGATTTTCACATTTGCCATGTGTATGCTGCTGGCATCTGATACTAAAATAAAGATACTACTAAATATCCTATTGGAGAAGGAAATGGCAACCCACTCCACTATTCCTGCTTGGAGAATCCCAGGGATGGAGGAGCCTGGTAGGCTACAGTCCATGGGGTTGCAAAGAGTTGGACACAACTGAGTGGCTTCACTTTAAATATCCTATGATGAAGAGAACAGTCCAGCACAACAGTTATTAAGTCAACAATGTCAATAGCAATGCTCTTGAAAAATGTTACACTAATCATTGAGTGTTTTTGGTTTATGTAAGAGAAGTGTCTAATCCAGTAAAGGTAAGTACCGGAGAAGGGATGGAATGTTTTTATGGAGTTTGGAGGTAAAGTTTGAAGGACAAGTGGAGGTCACCAGGCAGAGGGCACCAGATGTGTCAGCAAGGTAAGTGAAGAGTGCCATGGGACCATACAAGGAGGAAAGTCTAATTTAGGAGAATGATGAGGAGTGGGCATGCATAGACAACTATCAAAGAAGGCTTCATTTAGTCACTAAATCATTTCCAATGCTTGCGACCCCATGGACTGTAGCCTGCCAGGCTCCTCTGTTCATGGGATTCTCCAGCCAAGAATACTGGAGTGGGTTGCTATTTCCTTCTCCAGGGGATGTTTGAATCATGTTTAAAAGAATGACTAGGTGAGGACATAGGTATATGGGGGATGGTGTTGGAAAAGTTCTCAAATTTCAGTTTCAGATTGAAGCTTATAATTCTGCCAAGTGTCATTTTGAGAAGTGGTGCATTTAAGTCCTGTAAAATAACAACAAAAAAAAATTGCATATGCCAATAATGACTTATTTGTGTACCATAAGGGATCATCATCTTTTAGAGATTACATTATATTTAAGAAAGTAATAGAACTCAGTTACAGTGAATATATAAGAATATTTATTGCAGGTTTAATTTCCAAATATTTGGGGATTTTCCAGATATATCTATTTTATTGATTTCTAGTTTAATTCTATTATGAGTTAAAGACATTGATCTCTATCTTTCTAAACTTGGAAAAGTTTGTTTTATGGCTAAGAATACTGTTTATCTTGCTGAATTTTCCATATACACTTGAAAGAAACAGTTATTCATCAAGAGGAAGGGACATACATATGTCGGGTTTCCCTGGTGGCTCAGATGGACCTACGGCTGATTCATATTGATGTTTGGCAGAAACGAACACAATTCTGTAAAGCAATGATCCTTCAATTAAAAAATTTAAAGTTTAAAATTGAAAGAAAAGCAAGAAATGCTTATTCAAATGTTAGACTGAACATTCCATAAATGTAAAAAATATGGCATTATAGTGATAGATTGGTCAATAGTGTTGCTTCTCTCTTACATCTTTAGTTATTTCTTGTCTTTGTTCTAGCATTTACTGAGAGAGGAAGTGTTAAACTGTTAATTGTGGGTTTATCTATTTCTCTTTTTAGCACTATTAATTTTTGTTTTGTGTATTTTGAGATTTTGTTATTAGAGATCTACATGTTTAGAATTCCTAGGTATTCTTGGAGAATTGATAATTTATTATTATCTAATTTTTCTCAAATATTGATAATATTCCTTGTTCTGATGTAACTGTATGATATTATTATAGCCACCCAAGCTTTCTTTTGTTGGTGTTACATGGTATATCTTTTCCCATCATATTACTTTCAACCTAACTATGCTTTTGTATTAAGGAGATTTCTTATAAATAGCATATCATTTAAAAAATTCCAATCTGACAGTCTCTGTTTTTAATTGGCACATTTAGATCATTCACATTTTGTCACTATGATATGGTTGGATTAAACTCTACAATCCTGCTTTCTATTTGTTCCATCTGTTCTTCATTTTTTTTTATCTTCTTTTTCTGCCTTCTGGTTAATCAAACATTTTCCTTATGATTCCATTTTATTTTCACTATTAACTTACTATCTATACTTCTTTTAAAAATTTAGTGCTTTCCCTAAAGATTATAATGTATTTCTTCAGCTAATCAATCTGCCTTTATGACATTCTGCTTCATATGTAGAGTTTTTTTTTCCCTATATACCACTGACTTCAAAAGAGTATACAATCATGCTTACCACTAATTATATTATTAAAAGTTCTGAAATCTATACTCTTTAGTCTATGTCTAGCAAATGTTCAATAACTGCCTATCAGGAAGAAAAAGTCCTGATTTATAGTGTTTGATAATTTCTGTGATATAACGTCTCCAAACACGGCCTATTGCTAGCTCCTATTGTGATATCACTAAATGTAGATTTAGAAAGGCGACAATCATTGCACTGAGCCAGTGCAAGCTGGCTCTAGTACATGCTTTTGAGTCCATAAGCTCCCCTGGTATTGCTAAGACATGTCCTTGGTTCTTGGTTACTATTCATATTTCTTGGGCCTAAAGCTTTCAATTCTCAGACCTACGAATTTAGCTTTCAATATCTAAGAAGTCTGTAATTACCTTTCATCCTCTTGCAGGTTTAACTTCTTGTAATGTTAAAGACTTCAGGTTCATTAAAAATGATCTATCCCTTCCAAAGAATTTCTTTCTACCTTCAGAAAAAACCTGCCAGTGTCTCCCATATACCTATTTCTATTAACTGTGTCTGAAATCAATCTAAAGACAAAACAAGTAGATGCATCAGGCCATTCTGTAGTTGAAAGTTATTTGTGACAGTTACCCAGGAGTTGGCTGAACTAGCATTGGAGCTTATAGCAGATTTAATTTGGAAAGGATCTGGGAGGGTTAGAGAGCAGGTTTGCATGCTTTCTTCCCAAGAGAATGTGATTCATTGGATTGATATATGTTAGACCAAAGGTTTGTGTTTTGAAGACCTAAAATGACTGCCTTGGTGTTCACTCATAATCAGCTACTAACTCTCCCAATGTGAATCAAGTGGTGACTCTGACCTAACAAGATGAGATCTTATTTACAACGGAACTGGGGAAATGGAACAACTGTTGAATATTTGGAACCTCCTGGTAGAGTCTGCTGCAAGACAGCCTTAAAAGAGTTTCATTTCCAATGTCTTTATAGAAGGGAGAATCTGAGCCACTCATAGTAATGTTAAAATAAAGATTTTGTGGAAGGGGGTGGGTATGTGCTGAAGAGAAAAATTAGAGAAGCTCAACACATTTGACTGAGAACTCAAATGCTAAGAGACTGGGAAATGTGATACAGAGACTATAGTATATATTCAGGAAAACATTTGAATAATAGTGAAGTTTACTACAAAAAAATTAGATTAATATTTCTTCTGTTGTTGTTTCTTCACATTCCAGGATGAAAACAGTAAAAAGGGTTAATTTCGTTTCTCATGTCTGACTCTTTTTTTTTTTTTGCATAACAATCATCACCAATTTATCAACTTTTTTTCTAAAGGAGGAAGTTGGAGCATGAAACACATCTTTATGATAAATAAAAGCACGTAGACAGGAGTTGTAAATTATTTAAATTTCCTTTGGTATAGTGATTCCAAAACACTACTTAGTGAACTACTATTGGTATTAATCACCTTTATAGCCAAGAAATTCAGATTTTCTCCAAATGTATGGTTTTCCTTTTCTGTGAAGTAAAGAATATTTACATAAATTTATCCTAATGATAACATTTTAAATACATGAGAACCATTTTGTTAGACTATGCCTACTTTCACTTTTTTTTTTTTTTTAAAAACCATGTCATTTTTCTACAATAAAAGGAATACTCATTATTTTAAAAATTGAAAAATATAGATGATACTTATAAATAAAATAGAAAAATCAACCATAACATGAACATGCAGAGAAACACCTATTAATATTCATAGAATTTCATCTATATACTATTATGACATATTTTTAAAATTTGGGATTATACTGTATGAGTTCAGTTCAGATGCTCAGTCATCTCCAACTAGCTGTAACCCCATGGACTGCAGCACCAGCCCTTCTGATTGATCACCAATTCTGAGATCTTGCTCAAATTCATGTTCATCAAGTCCATGATACCATAAAACCATCTCATCCTTTGTCCTCCCCTGCTCCTCCTGCCTTCAATCTTTCCCAGCATCAGGGTCTTTACCAATGAGTCAGCTCTTTGCATCAGGTGGCCAAAGTATGGGAGCTTCAGCTTCAGCATCAGTCCTTCTAATGAATATTCAGGACTGATTTCCCTTAGGATTGACTAGCTTGATCTCCTTGCAGGCCAAGGGATTCTCAAGAGTTTTCTCCATCACCACAGTTAAAAAGCATCAATTCTTCAGTGCTTAGCTTTCTTTATAGTCCAACTCTCACATCCTTATATGACTAATGGAAAAACCATAGCTTTGACTAGACAGACCTTTTTGGCAAAGTAATGTCTCTGCTTTTTATATGCTGTCTAGGTTGGTCATAACTTTCCTTCCAAGGAGCAAGCATCTTTTAATTTCATGGCTGCAGCCACCATCTGCAGTGATTTTGGAGCTCAAGAAAATAAACTCTGTCACTATTTCCATTGTTTCCCCATCTATTTGCCATGAAGTGATGGCATCAGATGCCATGATCTTAGTTTTTTGAAAGCTGAGTTTTAAGCCAGCTTTTTCACTTTCCTCTTTCATCCTCATCAAGGGGCTCTTTAGTTCCTCTTCACTTTCTGACATAAGAGTGGTGTCATCTGAATATCTAAGGTTACTGATATTTCTCCTGGCAATCTTGATTCCAGCTTGTGTTTCACCCAGTCCAGCATTTTGTAAGATGTACTCTTCATAGAAGTTAAATAAGCAGGGTGGCAATATATGGCCTTGACATATTCCTTTCCCAATTTGGAACCAGTCCATTGTTCCATTTCCAGTTTTAACTGTTGCTTCTTGAAATGCATATAGGTTTGTCAGGAGGCAGGTAAGGCAGTCTGGTATTCCCATTTCTTTAAGAATTTTCCACAGTTTGTTGTGATCCCACAGTCAAAGGCTTTGGCATAGTGAATAAAGCAGAAGTAGATGTTTTTCTGGAACTCTTTTGCTTTTGCGAACATCCATTGGAATTGGCAATTTGATCTGTGGTTCCTCTGCCTTTTCTAAATCTAGCTTGAACATCTGGAATTTCATGGTTCACATAGTGTTGAAGCCTCACTTGGAGAATTCTCAACATTACTTTGCTAGCATGTGAGATGAGTGCAATTGTGCAGTAGTTTGAACATTCTTTGGCATTGCTTTTCTTAGGGATGGGAATGAAAACTGACCTTTTCCATCCTGTGGTCACTGCTGAGTTTTCCAAATTTCTTGGCATATTGAGTGCAGCACTTTCAGAGCATTATCTTTTAGGGTTTGTAATAGCTCAACTGGAATTCTATCACCTCCATTAGCTTTATCCATAGTGATGCTTGCTAAGACCCACTTGACTTTGCATTCCATGATGTCTGGCTCTAGGTGAGTGATCACACCATCGTGATTATCTGGGTCATGAAGATCTTTTTGTATAGTTCTTCTGTATATTTTTGTCACCTCTTCTTAATAATATCTTATGCTACTGTTAGGCCCATGGCATTTCTGTCCTTTATTGTGCTCATCTTTGCATGAAATGTTCCCTTGGTATCTCTGATTTTCTTGAAGAGATCTCTAGTCTTTCCCATTCTATTGTTTTCCTTTTTTTTCTTTGTATTGATCACCGAGGAAGACTTTCTTAACTCTTTGTGCTGTTCTTTGGAACTCTGCATTCAGATGGGTATATCTTTCCTTTTTTTCTTTGCCTTTCATTTCTATTGTTTCTCAACTGTTTGTGAGGCCTCTGCTTTGCATTTCTTTTGGGGGATGGTCTTGATCACTGCCTCCTGTACAAT
The DNA here is from genome assembly GCA_917880005.1 of Nanger dama. NCBI lineage: Eukaryota > Metazoa > Chordata > Mammalia > Artiodactyla > Bovidae > Nanger > Nanger dama. The sequence goes on from CAKJTW010000040.1 coordinate 6,958,820, forward strand.
GTCAGGAACCTCCATCCATAGCTCTTCAGGTATTCTGTCTATCATATCTAATCCCTTGAATCTATTTGTCACTTCCACTGTATAATCATAAGGGATTTGATTTAGGTAATACCTGAATGGTCTAGTGGTTTTCCCTACTTTATTCAATTTAAGTCTGAATTTTGCAATGAGGAGTTTATGATCTGAGCCATAGTCAGCTCTAAGTCTTGTTTTTGCTGACTGTATAGAGTTTCTCCATCTTTGGCTGCAATGAATATAATCAATCTGATTTTGGTATTAACCATCTGGTGATGTCCCTGTGTAGAGTCTTTTCATGTGTTGTTGGAAGTGGGTGTTTGCTATGACCAGTGCATTTTCTTGGCAAAACTCTGTTAGCATTTGTCCTGCTTCATTTTGTACTCAAAGGCCTGTACTCTGAGTATCTCCTGTCTTCCTATTTTTGTGTTCTGGTCACCTATGATGAAAAATACATCTTTTTCAGATATTAGTTCTAGAAGGTCTTGTAGGTCATCATAGAATTGTTCAACTTCAGCTTCTTTGGCATTAGTGGATGGGGTATAGACTTGGATTACTGTGATATTGAGTAGTTTGCCTTGGAGACGAACAGAGATCATTGACAAGAGAATGTTCAGTCCCACCAGAAAAAGCTACCCCTCCTCCAAGGGCAAAGGAGAAGCCCCAACAAGAAAGTAGGAGGGGCAAAATCACGTTTAGAGTCAAATCCCATACTGGCCAGAGATGATTTAAGGGCTCAGACAAAACCTTGCACACACCAGGACCCAGAGACCCCACAGAGATTGAGCCATGCCTGCCTTTAAGTATTTGAGTGTCTCCTGTGGAGGCATGGATCAGCAGTGGCCTGCAGCAGGGACAGGCTCTCTGGTCGCAGCAGACCTTGGGCACGCAGTGTGTTGAGTAAGCCCTCTTGGAGGAGGTCACCATTAGCCCCACCATAAAACCACTGAGCAGATGACCCACAAACAGCAGAGCAAGTATACCAAAGAAATTGTTGCACTGTTAAGAAAGCTCTAGGACCCACAACAGATTTCCCAACTTGGGGATCCAGCAAAGGGACTAAGAACCCCCAGTGATTTTGACTTTGGAGGCCAGTGGGCTTTGATTACAGAACTTCCACAGGACTGGGGAAACAGACTCTTGGAGAGCACAAACAAAACCTTGGCACACCAGGAGCCAGGAGAAAGGAGCAGTGTCCCACAAGAGACTGAGTCAGACTTGATTGTGATGTCTGGCAGAGGTGTGGGTCGACAGTGGCCTATTGCATGGTCTGGGGCACTGAATACAAAAGTGGAAGCTTAAGCCCTTTTGAAGGAGGCCCCCATTACCATCATTACCCCTACCACAGTTTGGCCTCAGGCCAAACAACAGGGAGGGAACACAGTTCTTCCCATCAACAGAAAATTGGATCAAAGATTTACCAAACATGGCCTTGCCCATCAGAACAAGACCCACCCAGTTCCCCCAGTCAGTCTGTCCCATCAGGAAGCTTCTCCTCAAGTCTCTTATCCTTATCCATCAGAGGGCAGACAGAATTAAAACCAGAACCATAGAAAACTAACCAAACTGATTACATGAATCACAGCCTTGTCTAACTCAATGAAACTATGAGCCATGCCATGTAGGGCCACCCAGGATGGACAGGTCATAGAGGAGAGTTCTGACAAAATGTGGTCCACTGGAGAAGGCAATGGCAAAACACTTCAGCATTATTGCCTTGAGAACCCCATGAACAGTATGAAAAGAAAAAAAGATATGACATTGAAAATGGACTCTTCAGGTTAGTAGGTGCCCAATACACTACTGGAGAAGAGTGGAGAATAACTCCAGAAAGGATGAAGAGATGGAGCCAAAGCAAAAACAATACCCACTTGTGGATGTGACTGGTGATGGAAGTAAAGTCTGATGCTGTAAAGAGCAATATTGCATAGGAACTTGGTATGTTAGGTCCATGAATCAAGGTAAATTGGAAGTGATCAAACAGGATATGGCAAGATTGAACATCGACATTTTAGGAATCAGTGAATTAAAATATGCTACATTGGGTGAATTTAACTCAGATGACCATTATATCTACTACTGTGGGCAAGAATCCTGTAGAAGAAATGGGAGTACCCTCACAGTCAACAGGAGAGTCCGAAAGTCAGTCTCTAAAATGACAGAATGATCTCTGTTCTTTTCCAAGGCAAACCATTATACTGTACAGTTTGAAATACTAACATTTCCACCAAAAATATATGAGAGCCTTTTCCTATTCTATATTTCATTTGCTAAATAATATTGAATGCTTCTGGCTTCCCAGTGGCTCAGCAGGTAAGGAATCAGTCTGCAATGCTATGTGGGTTTGATCCCTGAGTCCCTAGGAAGATACTCTGGAATAGGAAATGGCAGCCTACTCCAGTATTATTGCTGGGAAAATCTCATGGACAGAGGAGACTGGCAGGCTACAGTCCATACAGTCACTGAAAGTCATACAGAACTGAGCACATATGAGCATGCATCTTTAACTAAATAAAAAGAAAAGTGTGAGCATTTGCCTCAAGTTTTTCAATTATTTCCTTGAAAACTTTCAGTTTAGTTGTTCAGTTGTGTCAGAATCTTTGCATGCCCATGGACTGCAGCATGCCAGGCTTCCCTGTCCACCACCAACTCCTGGAGCCTACTCAAACTCATGTCCATCGCATCGGTGATGCCATCCAACCATCTCATCCTCTGTCATCCCTTCTGCTCCCTCCTTCAATCTTTCCCAGCATCAGGGTCTTTTCAAATGAGTTAGCGCTTCACATCAGGTGGCCAAAGTATTGAAGTTTTGGCCTCAATATCAGTCCTTCCAATGAATATTCAGGACTGATTTCCTTTAGGATGGACTGGTTGGATCTCCTTGCAGTCCAACGGCCTCTCAAGAGTCTTCTCCAACACCACAGTTCAAAAGCATCAATTCTTTGGCGCTCAAATTTCTTTATAGTCTGTTTTTTAATATGATGTCTAGGTTGGCCATAGCTTTTCTTCCAAGGAGCAAGCGTCTTTTAATTTCATGGCTGTAATCACCATCTGCAGTGATTTTGGAACCCCCACCCACCCACCCTGCCCCACCAAAATAAAATGTCACTGTTTCCATTGTTTCTCATCTATTTGCCATGAAGTGATGGGACCAAATGCCATGGTCTTAGTTTTCTGAATGTTGAATTTTAAGCCGACTTTCTCACTCTCCTCTTTCACTTTCATCAAGAGGCTCTTTAGTTCTTCTTCGCTTTCTTCCATAAGGGTAGTGTTATCTGCATATCTGAGATTATTGATATTTCTCCTGGCAATCTTGACTCCAGCTTGCACTCCATCCAGCCTGGTATTTACATGAGGTACTCTGCATATAAGCTAAATAAGCAGGGTGACAACATACAGCCTTGACATATTCCTTTCTCGATTTGGAACCAGTCTGTTGTTCCATGTCCAGTTCTAACTACTACCTCTTGACCTGAATATAGATTTCTCAGGAGGTAGGTGAGATAGTCTGGTATTCCCATCTCTTAAAGAATTTTCCACAGTTTGTTGTGATCCAAACAGTCAAAAGCTTTGCAATAATCATAAAGCAGAAGTAGATGTTTTTTGGAACTCTTTTGCTTTTTATGATCCAACAGATGTTGGCAATTTGATTTCTGGTTCCTCTGCCTTTTTTAAATTCAGCTTGAACATCTGGGAATTCTGGGTCACATAGTGTTGAAGCCTGGCTTGGAAAATTTTGAGCATTACTTCACTAGCATATGAGATGAGTGCAATTGTACAGTAGTTTGAACTTTCTTTGGCATTGCCTTTCTTTGGGATTGGAATGAAAACTGACCTTTTCCATCCTGTGGCCACCTGTGAGTTTTCCAAATTTGTTGGCATATTGAGTGCAGCACTTTCACAACATCATCTTCTACAATTTGAAACAGCTCAACTGGAATTCCATCATCTCCATTAGCTTTTCGTAGTGATGCTTCCTAAGATCCACTTGACTTTGCAGTCTACAATATCGCTCTAGGTGAGTGATCACACCATGGTGTTTATCTGGATTATGAAGATATTTTTGTATAGTTCTTCTATATATTCTTGCCACCTCTTCTTAATATCTTCTGCTTCTGTTAGGTCGATAGCATTTCTGTCCTTTATTGTGCTCATCTTTGCATGAAATGTTCCCTTGGTATCTTTGATTTTCTTGAAGAGATCCCTAGTGTTTCCCATTCTATTGTTTTCCTTTTTTTTCTTTGTATTGATCACTGAGGAAGACCTTCTTGTCTCTCCATGCTATTCTTTGGAACTCTTTGGTATTCAAATGGGTGTGTTTTCCCTTTCCTCCTTTGCCTTTCACTTCTATTCTTTTCTCAGCTATTTGTAAGGCCTCTTTAGACAACCATTTTACCTTTTTACATTTATTTTTCTTGGGGATGGTCTTGATCACTGCCTCCTGTACAATGTCACGAACCTCCATCCATAGCTCTTCAGGCACTCTGTCTATCAGATCTAATCCCTTGAATCTATTTGTCACTTCCACTGTATAATCATAAGGGATTTGATTTAGGTCATACCTGAACGGTCTAGTGGTTTCTCCCACTTTCTTCAGTTTAAGTCTGAATTTTGCAATAGGGAGTTTATGATCTGAGCCACAGTCAGCTCCCAGTCTTGTTTTTGTTGACTGTATAGAGCTTCTCCATCTTTGGCTGTAAAGGATATTCAGTCTAATTTTGGTATTGACCATCTTGTGATGTCCATGTGTAGAGTCATGTTTTATTGGAGGAGAGTGTTTGGTATGACCAGTGCATTTTCTTGCCAAAACTGTTACCCTTTGACCTGCATCATTTGGTACCCAAGGCCAAATTTCCCTGTCACTCCAGGTGTCTCTTGGACTTCCTACTTTTGCATTCCAGTCACCTTTAATGAAAAGAACATCTTTTGGGGGTGTTAGTTCTAAAAGGACTTGTAAGTTTTCATAGAACCATTCAACTTCAGCTTCTTTGGCATTAGTGATTGGGGTATAGACTTAGATTGCTGTGATATTGAATGGTTTGCCTTGGAAAATAACAGAGATCATTCTGTCGTTGGCATCCAAGTGTTGCATTTCTTGTTGACTATGATAGATACTCCATTTCTTCTAAGGGATTCTGACCCACAGTAGTAGATATAATGGTCATCTGAGTTAAATTCACCCAATGCAGTATATTTTAATTCACTGATTCCTAAAATGTCGATGTTCAATCTTGCCATATCCTGTTTGATCACTTCCAATTTACCTTGATTCATAGACCTAACATACCAGGTTCCTATGCAATATTGCTCTTTACAGCATCAGACTTAATTTCCATCACCAGTCACATCCACAACTGGGTGTTGTTTTTCCTTTGGCTCCATCTCTTTATCATTTCTGGAATTATTTCTCCACTCTTCTCCGGTAGTGTATTGGGCACCTATCAACCTGAGGAGTCCATTTTCAGTGTCACATCTTCTTTTCTTTTCATACTGTTCATGGGGTTCTCAAGGCAAGAATTCTGAAGTAGTTTGCCATTGCCTTTTCCAGTGGACCACATTTTGTCAGAACTCTCCACCATGACTCATCTGTCTTGGGTGGCCCTACACAGCATGGCTCATAGTTTCATTGAGTTAGACCAGGCTGTGATCCATGTGATCAGTTTATTTAGTTTTCTGTGATTGTGGTTTTCATTCTGTCTGCTGTATTATGGATAAGAATAAGAGGCTCATGGAAGTTTGAAAACTTCAGTTCAGTTCAGTCGCTCAATTGTGTCCAACTCTCTGCAACCCCATGAATCACAGCACATCAGGTCTCCCTGTCCATCACCATACTCCTGGAGTTCACTCAGACTCATGTCCATCGAGTCAGTGGTGCCATCCAGCCATCTCATCCTCTGTCATCCCCTTCTCCTCCTGCCCCCAATCCCTCCCAGCATCAGAGTCTTTTCAATGAGTCAACTCTTCGCATGAGGTGGCCAAAGTACTAGAGTTAAAAACTTAGCCACTAGCAATATATGAGACTGCTCATATGCCTATGACATCCCCACTTGGCTTAGTGATTTAAAATTGTATTTATTCGATAAAAAGTAAGTGAAAACGTTAGTTGTTCAGTCCTGTCTGACTCTTTGTGACCTCCTGGACTGTACAAGCTCCTCTGTCCTTGAAATTTATTCAGTAGGTACCTCCCAATTTTATTGATGATTCAGTTTAATTCAATTCAATGTCTTTGTTGAATAGCAAGCTTAAAATTTCTTTTATATAAATTGTATTACTTCTGTGAATGATCAGTTCTTTTGCTCATTTTTCTTTTGGGTTACTAGTGGGTTTTATAATAATTTTTATGTTTTTTTACAAAAGTAATTCCTTTTTATATTATTTATGCCAAATATTATTCTAATTTTAAAATTAGTTTTGTTTGTGATATGTCATGTAGTCAAATTTATTGATTTTGCAGTTATGTATTTTATTTATTTATTTTTACTTTTTAAATTAAATTTTATTTTTTTACACTTGTATTGGAGTAAGGACTTTCCTGCTAGCTCAGCTGGTAATGAAGATGCCTAACATGCAGGAGACCCCAGTTCGAGTCCTGGGTTAGGAAGATCTGATGGAGAAGGGATAGGCTACACACTCCAGTCTTGGCTTTCCCTTGTGGCTCAGCGTGTGAAGAATCTGCCTGCAATGTGGGAGACCTGAGTTCAGTCCCTGGGTTGGAAAGATGCCCTAGCAAACGGAAAGGGTACCCACTCCAGTATTCTGGCCTGGAGAATCCCATGGACTGTGTAGTCCATGGGGTCACAAAGAGTCGGACACAACAGAGTGACTTTCACTTCATGGCTGATTAACAACGTTGTGATAGTTTCAGGCGTACAGTAAAAGGACTCAGATACATATATCCATTTTGATTCTCACAATATATAGCATATTGTGTATTTTCCATAGAACATGAATTAACTTAAATAAATATATAATTAATATTTTCTAATGCTTGATTTTGCTACTAGATTGGCCAAAATCCAAAAATGGAGATGGTATGGAATCTAATGATACCATTTCAGTGAATTTCTTAAATTTATTATAATTTCCGTATTTTATATTAAAACTATCTAGTACTGAAGGGCTGCCCAGGTGGTGCAGTGGTAAAGAATCCACCTGCCAATGCAGGAGGACAGTAAAGAGGCTGCCTGCAATGTGGGAGATTGGTTCAATCGCTGGGTTGGGAAGATCTTCTGGAGCAGGAAATGGCAACGCACTCCAGTATTCTTGCCTGGAAAATCCCATAGATGGAGGAGCCTATTGGGCTACAGTTTATGGGGGACACAAAGAGTCAGACACGACTGAGAGACTAAAGAAAGATTGCAAGAAAGCATGCAGAGATGCAAGAGACACAAGTTCGTTCCCTGGGTTGGGACTATTCCCTTGAGAAGAAAATGGCAATCCAGTCCAGTATTCTTTCCTAGAAAATTCCGTGGACAGATGAGCCTGGCAGACTAGAGTCCATGGGGTTGCAAAGAGTTGGATATGACTGAGCAACTGAGCATATACACACATCTAGTACTGAAAATCTCTTAATAATAGCGATCATCTTATTATGAATTGAAATGCTTATCATTATAATTTAAACCTCTAATATAATTTATTCAGACTTCATTTTTTGGGCTCCAAAGTCACTGCAGATGGTGACTGCAGCCATGAAATTAGAAGATGCTTACTCCTTGGAAGAAAAGTTATGACCAACCTAGACAGCATGTTGAAAAGTAGAGACATTACTTTGCCAACAAAGGTCCGTCTAGTCAAGGCTATGGTTTTTCCAGTGGTCATGTATGGATGTGAGAGTTGGACTGTGAAGAAAGCTGAGCACCAAAGAATTGATGGTTTTGAACTGTGGTGTTGGAGAAGACTCTTGAGAGTCCCTTGGACTGCAAGGAGATCCAACCAGTCCATTCTAAAGGCGATCAGCCCTGGGTGTTCTTTGGAAGGAATGATGCTAAAGCTGAAACTCTAGTTCTTTGGCCACTTCATGTGAAAAGTTGACTCATTGGAAAGACTTCGATGCTGGAAGGGATTGGGGGCAGGAGGAGAAGGAGACGACAGAGGATGAGATGGCTGGAAGGCATCACTGACTTGATGGATGTGAGTTTGAGTGAATTCCAGGAGATGGTGATGGACAGGGAGGCCTGGTGTGCTGCAATTCATGGGGTTGCAAAGAGTAAGACATGACTAAGTGACTGTACCAAAATGAACTGAATATAATTTATTTATCATGATTTTTCTTTGTCCAGTTTTATTATCTTTTTCATTTTTTTAACATAAAGGTATTTATTTTAATTGGAGGCTAATTACTTTACAATATTGTATTGGTTTTGCAATACATCAACATGAATCTGCCACGAGCATACACGTGTTCCCCATCCTGAACCCCACCTCCCACCTCCCTCCCCATACCATCCCTCTGGGTCATCCCAGTGCACCAGCCCCAAGCATCCTGTATCATGCATTGAACCTGGACTGGCAATTCATTTCATGTATGATATTATACATGTTTCAATGCCATTCTCCCAAATCATCCCACCCTCTCCCTCTCCCACAGAGTCCAGAAGACTATTCTATACATCTTTGTCTCTTTTGCTGTCTTGCATACAGGGTTATCGTTACCATCTTTCTAAATTCCATATATATGCGTTAGTGTACTGTATTGGTGTTTTTCTTTCTGGCTTACTTCACTCTGTATAATCGGCTCCAGTTTCATACACCTCATTAGAACTGATTCAAATGTATTCTTTTTAATGGATGAGTAATACTCCACTGTGTATATGTAACCCAGCTTTCTTATCCATTGTTCTGGATAAGAAAAAGAATGGTTGCTTCCATTTCCTGGCTATTATAAACAGTGCTGCAATGAACATTGGGGTACACGTGTCTCTTTCAATTCTGGTTTCCTTGGTGTGTATGCCGAGTAGTGGGATTGCTGGGTTATAAGGGAGTTCTATTTCCAGTTTTTTTAAGGAATCACCACACTGTTCTCTATAGTGGCTGTACTAGTTTGCATTCCCACCAACATTGTAAGAGGGTTCCCTTTTCTCCACATCCTCTCCAGTATTTATTGCTTGTAGACTTTTGGATCGCAGCCAATCTGACTGGCATGAAATGGTACCTCATTGTGGTTTTGATTTGCATTTCTCTGATAATGAGTGATGTTGAGCATCTTTTCATGTGTTTGTTAGCCATCTGTATGTCTTCTTTGGAGAAAAGTCTGTTTAGTTCTTTGGCCCATTTTTGATTGAGTCATTTATTTTTCTGGAATTGAGCTCCACAAGTTGCTTGTATATTTTTGAGATTAGTTGTTTGTCAGTTGCTTCATTTGCTATTATTTTCTCCCATTCCGAAGGCTGTCTTTTCACCTTACCTATAGTTTCCTTTGTTGTGCAGAAGCTTTTAATTTTAATTAGGTCCCATTTGTTTATTTTTGCTTTAATTTCCATTATTCTGGGAGGTGGGTCATAGAGGATCCTGCTGTGATTTATGTCGGAAAGGGTTTTGCCTATGTTCTGTAGGAGTTTTATAGTTTCTGGTCTTACATTTAGATCTTTAATCCATTTTGAGTTTATTTTTGGAATGATGTTAGAATGTGTTCTAGTTTCATTCTTTTACACGTGGTTGACCAGCTTTCCCAGCACCACTTGTTAAAGAGATTGTCTTTAATCCATTGTATATTCTTGCCTCCTTTGTCAAAGATAAGGTGTCCATAGGTGTGTGGATTTATCTCTGGGCTTTCTATTTTGTTCCATTGATCTATATTTCTGTCTTTGTGCCGGTACCATACTGTCTTGATGACTGTGGCTTTGTAGTAGAGCCTGAAGTCAGGCAGGCTGATTCCTCCAGTTCCATTCTTCTTTCTCAAGATTGCTTTGGCTATTCAAGGTTTTTTGTATTTCCATACAAATTGTGAAATTATTTGTTCTAGTTCTGTGAAAAATACTATTGGTAGCTTGATAGAGATTGCATTGAATCTATAAATTGCTTTGGGTGGTATACTAATTTTCACTATATTGATTCTTCTGATCCATGAGCATGGTATTTTTCTCCATCTATAAATGTCCTCTTCGATTTCTTTCACCAGTGTTTTGTAGTTTTCTATATATAGGTCTTTAGTTTCTTTAGGTAGATATATGCCTAAATATTTTATTCTTTCTGTTGCAATGGTGAATGGAATTGTTTCCTTAATTTCTCTTTCTATTTCCTCATTATTAGTGTATAGGAATGCAAGAGATTTCTGTGTGTTGATTTTATATCCTGCATCATTACTATATTCATTGATTAGTTCTAATAATTTTTCTTTTCATTTTTAAAATTTGCCTTTTTCTACATATCCTGGTCCATCATTTTTCTTTTTATGTATTTTTACCATTTTGTTTAATTTCTTTATCTAAACTCATTTTATGCTGGAGTATCTAAGCCACTTAAGTTTACTGCTGCAATCTGCATAGCCATTCTATTGTATTTCTCTGATTTCGTTTGTTAATTTTTGGATAACTTCTTTTCTATTCTTTTTAGATATATTATATATTTCTCCAATATTTGCAGTGAATAATGCCCTATTTGAAAATTTAATCAGTATATGTATTACAGTTAAACGTCTTTAGTCTGTATCAATTTGTCAGGTAATAATTAAAGATTGTCATTTTATTCCCTGTGATTTAAATCTAATTACTTTCTTTTCCTTCTCTCTATTATGCCTCTGTGTATCACTGTTAATATAATTTATTATTTTGATAATCTAGTCTAGCAGGTGAGAAATAGCAAACAACCACAATAAAATAGATGGTATGGAATTGCCACCCATTTGTGGGTCTCAAATCTTATTCATGGGATGTGTACTAGGTTCTAACAATGAGCTGTCCATCAATTTTATTTGTCAATGTTGTCATGATTTTATATTTTTGTGTTTATGTAAGTATTTATTTTTGAAAATGTAAGAATTTAACATTAAAACTGATTTAGTCAATTTTATGACTGTGCCAAAGCCTTTGACTGTGTGGATCACAATAAACTGTGGAAAATTCTGAAAGAGATGGGAATGCCATATCACCTGATCTTCCTCTTGAGAAACCTATATGCAGGTCAGGAAGCAACAGTTAGAACAGGACATTGAACAACAGACTGGTTCCAAATAGGACAAGGAGTACGTCAAGGCTGCATATTGTCACCCTGCTTATTTAACTTCTATGCAGAGTACATCATGAGAAACACTGGGCTGGAAGAAGCACAAGCAGGAATCAAGACTGCCGGGAGAAATATCAATAACCTCCGATATGCAGATGACACCACCCTTATGGCAGAAAGTGAAGAGGAACTAAAAAGCCTCTTGATGAAAATGAAAGAGGAGAATGAAAAAGTTGGCTTAAAGTTCAACATTCAGAAAATGAAGATCATGGCATCTGGTCCCATGACTTCATGGGAAATATATGGGGAAACAGTGGAAACAGTGTCAGACTTTATTTTGGGGGCTCCAAAGTCACTGCAGATGGTGACTACAGCCATGAAATTAAAAGATGCTTACTCCTTGGAAGGTAAGTTATGACCAACCTAAATAACATATTCAAAAGCAGAGACATTATTTTGCCAACAAAGGTCCGTCTAGTCAAGGGTATATTTTTTCCAGTGGTCATGTATGGATGTGAGAGTTGGACTGTGAAGAAAGCTGAATGCTGAAGAATTGATGCTTTTGAACTGTGGTATTGGAGAAGACTCTTGAGAGTCCCTTGGACTGCAGGGAGATCCAACCAGTCTATTCTAAAGGAGATCAGTCCTGGGTGTTCATTGGAAAGACTGATGCTAAAGCTGAAACTCCAGTACTTTGGCCACCTCATGCGAAGAGTTGACTCATTGGAAAAGACCCTGATGCTGGGAGGGACTAGGGGCAGGAGGAGAAGGGTACGACAGAGGATGAGATGGCTGGATGGCATCACCGACTCGATGGACATGAGTTTGAGCCAACTCCGGGAGTTGGTGATGGACAGGGAGGCCTGGTGTGCTGGCATTCATAGGGTCACAAAGAGTTTGATATGACTTAGCAACTGAACTGAACTGAACTGAACTGATAATGTTATCCAGACAAAAAGTGAAACATTTTATTTTACCCTTTATTCAGACTAAATAAATCATCATAACTACTTTAAATTAACTCATTAGAGCTCAAAAAACAATGTTAAATATGACAAGAGTTTGAGAAATAGTTCAGTTAGGTTTCTGGTTATTTGTGGTAGTTGGACAGGTGCCTGATCTTATATTACAAGGACATTAAGGTTCATTATCCTAAGACTAACTTATTCTTGGCTTTGGATCATCTTTTCTGTGATGGAAACTTCCTTAAGGGCAGGCACAATTAGCCTGATTTTTTTTTTTCTCCTGTTTTTCCTCCACTATAAACAGAGGTTCTCATTTCTCTTTTGGCAAGGGGCATATAAAGATAAACGAAACCCATGTTGCTAGGTTGAAATTCAGGTAAGAGGATAACAAATGGCTATTATTTTTACTTTTGTGTTCTAATCTGCTAAATTTTAGTTCATGGTAGGAAAACAGCTCTGAGTTATTGCATTCACTTCATCTTTCTTGTTCAGCTTTCTTCCATGCATGAAAAACCAAAATGGGAAACATTCCTAAGTTGTATGGAAAGACTTCTGTTCTAAAGGTGTGTTTTGCATCTTTCCTCTACATTATCAATGTGTGACATCAATATAATTCTCTCCATTTTCTTCTCTTCAATAGATTTTCTGTCTACCCTTCTCAATTCCTCTTACTACAATTTAGATCAGTCTTCATCATATCCAGCCTAGATTGAACAGCAAAATTCTCTTAACTGATTTCCATGCATCCAGTCTCATTCTTTCCTAAACTCTTTTCCAAACTTCCATCTTTGAGGTTTTTTTAATCATCAGATCAGAGTGTGTCATTACTGTTCTAATATTCCAAATGCCTCTCATTGCCTTCAAAGAGTTTGGCAAGACATGTAATTTCCTTTACAATCTAGTACTGACACATCTCTATATTTATTTGTTTATTTAACAGAGCCTATAACTTTGTATTTGATACATAAAAATTTTCAGATAGTAGGAATAAATCTTTGTGGATGTTGCCAATGATGATGGTGGGTGTAGCATTGAAAGAAATAGTTCTGGGAGGCAAAGGCAAGGAAAGTTAGTAATAAAGAAGCAGCAAAGTCAAAATCTATCCTTCAATTTATTTACTGGATTTTCTACAATTACTAAAGGATGATACATATTTATTTATTTTTTTAATTAAATTTATTTATTTTTTTAATTACAATACTGTATTTGTTTTGCCATACATTGACACGAATCAGCCATAGGTGAACACAATCGCCCAATGCCGAAGCCCCCTCCCACCTCCCACCCGACATCCTCTACCTGAATCATCCTGTGCATCAGCCCCATGCATCCTGCATCCTACACCAAGCATAGATTAGTGCTTCATTTCTTACAGGAAAATACACATGCTTCACTGCCATTCTCCCAAACCATCCCACCCTTTCCCTCTCCCTCAGAGTCCAAAAGTCCACTCTATACCTCTGTGTCTCTTGTTGTCTCACATATAGGGTCATCATTACTGTCTTCTAAATTCCATATATATGCGTCAGTATACTGTATTGGTGTTTTTCTTTCTGGCTTACTTCACTCTGTATAATCGGTTCCAATTTCATCCATCTCATTAGAACTGAGTCAAATTTATTCTTTTTAAGGGCTGAGTAGTATTCCATAGTGTATATGAACCACAGCTTTCTTATCCATTCATCTGCTGATGGACATCTAGGTTGCTTCCATGTCCTGGCTATTATAAACAGCGCTGCAATGAACATTGGGGTACATGTGTCTCTTTCAATTCTGGTTTCCTCAGTGTGTATGCCCAGCAGTGGGATTGCTGGGTCATAGGGCAGTTCTATTTGCAATTTTTTAAGGAATCTCCACACTGTTTTCCATAATGGCTGTACTATACATATTTAGAATGAAGTTTAAAGAATGACAGGAAAAAACTCTAGGCTTGATAGATAGGTACTGAAAAAGAAGGAAATAGGCTTAATGTTACAAGCTATGCAGAAGGGAGGTTAAGAGTGCTCTTCAGAAAGTCAGCCTGGATTATTATTCTAGTTCTTCTATTTAATAACTTGGGAGAACTTCCTGACTTCTTTGTAATTTGGTTTCTTTGGTCAAATGGATAATACTAGTGTATTTCTTATAAGCTAATTGAAAGAACCTAGTTGATTCATAAGGATCTTGACAAAGTAAGTTTTTAAGGAAACTTAGCTATCATTGTTTATATTATTATTGTTTACCATATTTACCTAAAAAGAGACAATAGAGCCTTTTGTTAAGTAGGTATAAGAGAGTTAGATGACAGAAGCCATCAACTACTTCCTGGATTACAGGAGAACTCCAATTATTAATATGAAAATAGGAAAAATAAATATATTACCACCTGGTTCTTAGTTTAAAAGGTGGAATGCATTGTTTCCTCCTTCTACTACTCAACTATTTCAAATATTCTATTTAAAATTTCTGATTCTTCTTTTTTAAGAATAAAAGTTTACACGTTTGATTTATAACATATATTTCAAACTCAGCATTCAGTTGTGATTGTAATAATCTTTGAAATTATAACTTTTTGGGTAAATAGAAAGCATTGAATGAGGTTGAATGAGAACAATCCTTGAGACAATTTTAGAGTACGTTCAGATTGAACTGTGATATAAAAGCCCATATTTAGTTTGAAATGATTTTCTTGTCCTATTGTCAATTTCTTTTACCAATTGGCTCCATTTTGGGCATAACCACTCAAGAGCAAATTTTACTATTTTTTGACTAAAAGCATATAAAAAAGTCTATTGGCTGTAAGATTACTTTCTAGGGGGATGTGCATGTGGAGTTGGGAGAGAGAAAAAGAAAGATATAAAAACAAGGAAGGACAGTCATTTTCAGGGGGTTTACTTGAGTTATTTTAAGGACTAATGTAGCCTACTAATTACTTTCTTTCATTCTGTAATAAAATTGAACTTTGATTAGCTTAGGTCCAGGGAACAAAATGTGATGCTACCACTTATATTCATGTATTAAATTCATTGGGTGCTACAGTGGAATGATCTGTTTCTCAGAACTGGTTTGTTTGGGATATTTGTGTGAACTTTTTGAACTTTACTCTTTCACTCGAGTATTAACCCTGGGCAAGATAGTCCACAGATCCCAAATTGTGACATTATTATAAGCTCTCAGAAAGCCTAACACCACAAAAATGCATTTGTTTTAAACATAAGGTGGAGGGTTTTGAGTCCTTAAATACTTCTATTATTGATTTTCTCAAGCAAGTAAATAATATAGCTTTTAGGTGGACAAAATAATAAAATTCTAGTATTTATGTAAATTGTTGTGATTTATTTTTATTTTCATTCCTCTTTGCCTTAATATGGAAATGTTAAAGTCTTCCTGCTCTTTATAGAGAAAAAAACTCTCCCAGTTTAAATCCATTTAGCTTTAATGCCCCATTTCAGTTTCATACAAGTGAAAGCTATATTCTCTGTAACTAAAAATAAATGAAACATAGCACACAGGAGTTTGTTTATGAATGTACTGTAATCTAAGAATGAGTAGGTTTTCATAGAAAAACCAGACCTCTATGATTTTAATCTTAATGGAAGCAATTAGGCTAGTTGTTATTTGAGATTAGTAGCGATGGTAGTTTAGAAAGGTTTTTTTTTTTTTTTAATAGAATGGAAATCATAAATATCAGCTCTATCTCAAAACAACCATTATTTCTCCCAGCCTCAGTTTGTTTGCTGCACATCACAAATTCTTTAAATTGCCAGTAATATCCTGGCCTTTCCTGACCTGAGGAGTCAAACTACTTTTTCTAAGGACTTTATCAAATATCTGTCTATGCATACTCATATTTGGAGGGTCTTCCCATTTCTGAGTCCAGTTTAAGCACTGAAATACTATAGAAATGGGGGGAAAAACTATACATATGTGTGAATAAGCTCCTTGGGAGTGCTGTAGTTGTAGAGGAATGACCTTGAACTTTTTGACATTTATACAAGCTTGAGTGACATTTTATTATAATATCTTTTGTAGCATCCGTGGATTGAAGTGTTTGGTAAACATAGCATTCAGATAGTTTAGTTCAGTTGTTCAGTCATGTCCAACTCTTTGGGACCCCATGGACTGCAGCATGCCAGGCTTTCCTGTCCATCACCAACTCCCACAGTTTGCTTAAATTCATGTCCATTGAGTCAGTGATGCCATCCAACCATCTCATTCTCTGTCATCCCCTTCTCCTCCTGCCTTCAATCTTTTCCAGCATCAGGGTCTTTTCCAATGTCAGTTCTTTGCATCAGGTGGCCAGAGTGTTGGAGCTTCAGCTTCAGCATCAGTCCTTCCAATGAATATTCAGGACTGATTTCCTTTAGGATAGAGCATTCAGATAAACTAATGAAATATTTGCTTATGTGCAGTTTTACAATCTTCATATAAAAATGAATTATGTTACTGTCAGAAGATCTTCATGATTTACCATCATACAACTTTCTCTTTCTTCTCCAGCATCTGATAGAAGACTAGCTTCATTGATGGGACACAACATGGGAAAACACTGTGAGAAGGGCAAAAGGGAAATTAGGGATCTTCTTGTGTGTTAGCTTATCATGTAACATAGCTAAATACTGTCTCTTCATGTTCATCTAGCAGAAATGATCCTCAAGGATACATCCTCAAATGGGGCAGGAGATGTGGGAATTGAGGAAGAGACAGTGATAACTGATTTGCAGGAGAATGTAAATCATGTGCAAATACTCTTTCTCCTTTCTTTTTCCTCCTCATTTAATTACCACTTCCCATATTGCTCAGGCCAAAAATCTTAGAAACAACCTCAAATACATGTTTCCCAGGTGGTGCCAGTGGTAAAGAACTTGTCTGCCAGTGTCTCTCTTATGCGGGAGACATAAGTGATGCGGGTTCAGTCCATGGGTCGAGAAGATCCCCTGGAGGAGGGCATGGCAGCCCATTCCAGTATTCTTTCCTGGAAAATCCCATGGACAGAGGAGGCTGGCGGGCTACAGTCCATGGTGTTGCAAAGAGTCAGACATGACTGAAGTGACTTAGCATGCACGGCACTGATTTCTTAGAAACTGGTTCTAGTTTTAAAACATATTTATCCAGCAGACAAAAAAAAAGATAAGATGAACAACAAAATTAACTATTTGACTTAACAGAGCTATGTGGAACACTAAACCACCAATGACAGAATTTATATTCCTCCTAATGCACATGAGTAACCTTCCCTGGTGGCTCAGAGGTTAAAGCATCTGCCTGCAATGCAGGAGACCTGGGTTCGATCCCTGGGTCGGGAAGATCCCCTGGAGAAGGAAATGGCAACCCACTCCAGTATTCTTGCCTGGAGAATCCCATGGATGGAGAAGCCTGGTGAGCTACAGTTCAGGGGGTCGCAAAGGATCAGACACAACTGAGCGACTTAACTTTAACTAACTTAATGCACATGAATGTTTAGCAAAATAGACCATATGATGTGTCATAAGTTGAACAAATTTCAAAGCATTGAAATCTTTCATTGTATTCCCTGACCAGAGTGAAATTAGGTTAAATGATTTAAAAAAGAAAATAATGAAGCCACTAATAATGCCAACATTGAGCACAATACTAGTGAACCTGATGAATCTCATTTAGTCTAAAGAATTTTCAGTTTGTATTATCAAGGCTTGTAACTTAATTTAATATTATCACTGGCTATTCTTAATCAAAGTGCTTATGAAAAAGTAGATTCAAATGTCAGCAGTGGAGAAATAGCTTAATAGTCTGATTAACTTCTTACTAAATAAACAGATGTAATTAATTTAGTTAAATTTGGAGTGGTATTTTAAAGCAAAACAAAGTGTTAATTCAAAATTTAACTCAGAACTCAGCATTCTAAATTTCCATAAGACCTTATTTAGTAAACTGCTACAGAGACAAATGGGAAGACAGTAGATTGCTAAGTGATTACTGTAATTTAGATAATTTTCTTTAAACCTCCCTTTGCATACATAAAAATATATTTACCTTTGGCCTTATGGCAACCTGACCCAATTAAATAATTTGAAGGTCACAACCAATTAAAACAATAGCAGGAGTCAGGTGCTTTGTGTGCCCTGAATTTTTGAATTTTGAATTACTCAATTTGTTGAATTGTTCAAATCAGAACTATCTACTTAGTGATGATTTACTAATTCAGGAAGTATCTCTCCAAAATATCTCCGTTACCTGCTTTTCAGCACCTACTTTTCATTCATCCTAGCTTAAACATCCTAACTTTGATTCAGACTAAATACTGTATAAATGCACATACCCAATAAGCTTTTTTATTAGCTACGTGACTCACCAGTCTTCACAGTCTAGGCTTTAGCATCAGTTTCTTTAAGACTAGGGGAGAGGAGATATGGCAGGGGCGGAATATATTTGCCTGCCGGGTGCACTCTGACTCCAGAGGGACCTACTAGGTTTATAGTGCGTGCATGTGTGCTAAGTCGCTTTAGTCATGTCTGACTCTTTGTGACCCTATGGACTATAGCCCACCAGGTTCCTCTGTCTATGGGATTCTCCAGGCAAGAATGCTGGAGTGGATTGCCATTCCTTTTGCTAGGGGATCTTTTCAACCCAGAGATCGAACCCAGGTCTCCCACATTGCAGGCAGATTCTTTTCCATCTGAACTACCAGGGATGGTCTCCTAACTACCCATTTAGTTAAAACTTCAGTCTGCTTTAAGTTTAGTATAAGGTTGTTGCTATCCCCCTAGAAATTCCTAGTCTTTTCCCTGCTTGATACTCTTCTAAGAGCTACTTGCAAAAGCTTAGAATTTATTAACTTGCCCAAAATATAGTCTTTGTTTGCTCTTCTGGGCTCCTGAACATTGGTTGAGATAGAAGTAAACCATGCTGATCGGGCTGTTCAGATTTCTCCTATTCAATCTCAAATGGATCTTCTTTGCTACTTGACAATTCCTGTATTCATTCCCTTTGGATTCTGGTATATTTCTTGTTATTCTAAACTTTTGCTCTCTCCTGAAATCTTTAACCTCAACTTCAGCCCTGCCTTCTCACTCTTAGCAGATAACTATTTCCTAATTCATAGAGTAGTTAACAACATACATTGTTTTGTCTTTCTCAGTTAAAAAATATTCTACATACCTTCAATTTCCATTTCCTTTTAAAGAGGAATATCCCTCCTCTTATATAATAAATACGTACATTGTTCTATTTAGATTTTTCTCTAACTATTTATATGTTGTTGAAACTTAGTGCATAGTTGTTTTATTTGAACTAATATTAGGTTCAGCAGTCAGTTCAATCCCTATCTGTGAAATGAAAGTATATAGTCTTTATTTATTTGGGGCACATGAGTAATGGTGGTTTACAATCTTTTAGAGGATCTGAGAACTTTGAAGCTGAAGTCAAGTTTCTGCTGTGGCTCTTTTGGACTCTTAATGAATCCATATTTTTTCTGTTTATCTTCCACCATTGAGAAAGAAACTTGAGAGCAGAAGAGGCAGAGTGGGATCTCCTACTCAGTATTGTGATCCTGGAGGAAACATTTCTCAGCTCTGTTATTATGAATGAGAGGCACCCAGGAAGCTGTTTGGAGCCAGCCTTGCCTTTACAATGGCAGGTTGATTTTTGGGGGAATGTTTTCAGATTTGAACTGAAAGTGTTTGGGAGTTTTTTCTTCTTATTTGTTTTTAATTAACTGGGACTTTTGAAGAGACTTCCTAAAATAAGTGGTTTCTAGAATGGAAAGATTTCACTCAAGATTTCACTCAAGGTGAAATCTTTTCAACAAGTAGCATGCCCCACTCTTTCTACTGCCACATTTGAAGACTTCCAGTTATATATTTTTACCAGCCACTAATTTTTACTATTTATTTTTAAAAAACAAACACATTCTTCAATTATAAATTGTTTCCTTTTAAGTGAAGAACATAAGAAAAGTTGAGAGGAGAAAATTGGGTCATACTATAATCGTTACTTTGTAGCTCACTTTTTTAAATGTAAAAACACATTGTGAAAAATTTTTTCATGGATTTAAGTATTTAGTCTTAATAGCATTATTTTAATGGCCACATTAATATTTTTCCTTATTCATGAATTTATTCAAAAATATTTTTGAACATCCATGGTGTATCAGGTGATGAGGGTAAGGTAATAAACAAGATAGATAAAACTTCTCATTCTGAAGCTTACATAGTATTTCTTTATGCACATGTATTAGAACTGTCTTAATCAATCATCTCTTTTTTGGTCTATTAGATTCTTTTTTATTACATATTATAAATCATGTTTAGTTGAATACCCTTTTATTATAGCTTTGTGCATGTTATGATTGTATCATGAAGCAAAGTTCTAAAATGAAATTATTCAGTTCAATTCAGTCAGTCAGTCGTGTCCAACTCTTTGCAACCCCATGGACTGCAGAGCCAGGCTTCCCTGTCCATCACCAACTCCGGAGCCTACTCAAACTCACGTCCATTGCATCAGTGTTGCCACCCAACCATCTCATCCTCTGTCATCCTCTTCCCCTCCCGCCTTCAATCTTTCCCAGCATCAGGGTCTTACCAATGAGTTGATTCTTCACATCAGATGGCCAAAGTATTGGAGTTTCAATATTGGAGCTTCAGCATCAGTCTTTCCAATGAATATTCAGGACTTATTTCCTTTAGGATGGACTGTTTGGATCTCCTTGCAGTCCAAAGGACTCTCAAGAGTCTTCTCCAACACCACAATTCAAAAAGCATCAATTCTTTGGCACTCAGCTTTCTTTATAGTCCAACTCTCATATCCATACATGACTACTGGAAAAACCATTGATTTGACTAGGCAGACCTTCATTGGCAAAGTAATGTTTCTGCTTTTTAATATACTGTCTTGGTTGGTCATACCTTTTTTTCCAAAGAGCAAGCATCTTTTAATTTCATGGCTGCAGTCACGATCTGCAGTGATTTTGGAGCCCCCCAAAATAAAGTCTGTCACTGTTTCCATTGTTTCCCCATCTATTTGCCATGAAGTGATGGGACCAGATGCCATGA
The DNA here is from genome assembly GCA_917880005.1 of Nanger dama. Classification (NCBI taxonomy): domain Eukaryota; kingdom Metazoa; phylum Chordata; class Mammalia; order Artiodactyla; family Bovidae; genus Nanger; species Nanger dama. The sequence goes on from CAKJTW010000040.1 coordinate 6,979,971, forward strand.
TCTTAGTTTTCTAAATGTTGAGTTTTAAGCCAGCTTTTTCACTGTCCTATTTCATGTTCATCAAGAGGCTTTTTAATTCTTCTTCAATTTCTGCCATAAGGGTGGTATCATCTGCATATCTGAGGTTATTGATATTTCTCCGAACAATCTTTGTTCCAGCTTGTGCTTCTTCCAGTCTAGCGTTTCTCATGATGTACTCTGCATAGAAGTTAAATGAGCAGGGTGACAATATATAACCTTGATGTACTCCTTGTCCTATTTGGAACCAGTCTGTTATTTCATATCCAGTTCTAACTTTTGCTTCTTGACCTACATTCAGATTTCTCAGGAGGCAGGTCAGGTAGTCTGGTATTCCCATCTCTTTAAGAGTTTCCCACAGTTTATTGTGATCCACACAATCAAAGGCTTTGGTGTAATCAATAAAGAAAAAGTAGGTGTTTATCTTTATCTCTCTTGCAGATTATTAATAGGTGACAAAATTATTAATTGCCAGTTTCTCTCTAGAAGAGCTAGATTTTTCTACATTCTTATCACTGGTTGGTATCACTTAAAATTATTTTTCTACTTTTTTTTAAATTAAAGCAAGCACCTTTTCTTTCTTGGATTCCTTTCAGATGAAGGACTGTTTATATCTTATATATTGAATATATATCCTGTATTTTTAGTTATATGTCTCGACAAGATAGTGGCAAACCAAATCATAATCTGAGTTGAAAGAATAAATTGCTAAAAATATAATTGTGTTAATGGCTTTAAACTGATAGCATTTGTTTCTGATTCACTATATACTGACACAAAGCTTGGTATACAATAGACATGCAGTAAGTGTTGAACTTAGTTTTTAAAATGTGTTCTTTATTAAACATGTGTTCTGCTTTAAATGAAAGGAAGTCTCAATGTTAGTCTCATTCCTTTGTTTCTTTATTTAGGAATGATTTATGAATAAAGGTTGATATTACAGTTCATTACCATGGTAACAATCATAATCTCACAAACACCAGTCTTTTTAAATGACACTTAATCACTGAAAAGAAGAGAGGTGAAAAGCAAAGGAGAAAAGGAAAGATAGAAGCATTTGAATGCAGAGTTCCAAAGAATAGCAAAAAGAGATAAGAAAGCCTTCCTCCGTGATCAATGCAAAGAAATAGAGGAAAACAGCAGAATGGGAAAGACTAGAGATCTCTTCAAGAAAATTAGAGATACCAAGGGAACAGTTCATGCAAAGATGGGCACAATAAAGGACAGAAATGGTATGGACCTAACAGAAGGAGAAGATATTAAGAGGTGGCAAGAATACACCGAAGAAATGTACAAAAAAGAGCTTCACGACCAAGATAATCACGATGGTGTGATCACTCACCTAGAGTCAGACATCCTGGAATGTGAAGTCAAGTGGGCCTTAGAAAGCATCATTATGAACAAAGCTAGTGGAGGTGATGACATTCCAGTTGAACTATTTCAAATCCTGGAAGATGATGCTGTGAAAGTGCTGCACTTAATATGCCAGCAAATTTGGAAAACTCGGCAGTGGCCACAGGACTGGAAAAGGTCAGTGTTCATTCCAACCCCAAAGAAAGGCAATAATAAAGAATGCTCTACCACACAACTGCACTCATCTCACATGCTAGTAAAGTAAGGCTTGAAATTCTTCAAGCGAGGCTTCAGCAATATGTGAACCGTGAACTTCCAGATGTTCAAGCTGGTTTTAGAAAAGGCAGAGGAACTAGAGATCAAATTGCCAACATCTGCTGGATCATGGAAAAAGCAAGGAGTTCCAGAAAAACATCTCTTTCTGCTTTATTGACTATGCCAAAGCCTTTGACTGTGTGGATCACAATAAACTGTGGAAAATTCTGAAAGAGATGGGAATACCAGACCACTTGACCTGCCTCTTGAGAAACCTATATGCAGGTCAGGAAGCAACAGTTAGAACTGGACATGGAACAACAGACTGGTTCCAAATAGGACAAGGAGTACATCAAGGCTATATATTGTCACCCTGCTTATTTAACTTCTATGCAGAGTACATCATGAGAAACGCTGGGCTGGATGAAGCACAAGCTGAAATCAAGATTGCTGGGAGAAATATCAATAACCTCAGATATGAAGATGACACCACCCTTATGGCAGAAAGTGAAGAGGAACCAAAAAGCCTCTTGATGAAAGTGAAAGAGGAGAGTAAAAATGTTGGCTTAAAGCTCAACATTCAGAAAACTAAAATCATTGCATTTGATCCCATGACTTCATGGTAAATAGATGGGGAAACAGTGGAAACAGTGTCAGACTTTATATTTTGGGGCTCCAAAATCACTACAGATGGTGATTGCAGCCATGAAATTAAAAGATGCTTACTCCTTGGAAGGAAAGTTATGACCAACCCAGATAGTATATTGATAAGCAGAGATATTACTTTGCCAATAAAGGTCCATCTAGTCAAGGCTATGGTTTTTCCAGTGGTCATGTATGGATGTGAGAGTTGGACTGTGAAGAAAGCTGAATGCTGAAGAACTGATGCTTTGAACTGTGGTGTTGGAGAAGACTCTTGAGAGTCCCTTGGACTGCAAGGAGATCCAACCAGTCCATCCTGAAGGAGATCAGTCCTGGGTGTTCACTGGAAGGACTGATACTGAAGCTGAAACTGCAATACTTTGGCCACCTCATGTGAAGAGTTGACTCATTGGAAAAGACCCTGATGCTGGGAGGGATTGGGGGCAGGAGGAGAAGGGCACAACAGAGGATGAGATGGCTGGATGGCATCACTGACTCGATGGATGTGAGTTTGAGTGAACTCCAGGAGTTGGTGATGGACAGGGAGGCCTGGTGTGCATTCATGGGGTTGCAAAGAGTTGGACAGGACTGAGTGACTGAACTCAACTAAACTGAATCACTGACAAAAGGGCTGAAAAATTTTTCATTTGTGTTGTGATATCTTAATAGTTAGCAGTGGTGTACAAAAGGAAATAATGTAGATATTCAGATAAAAATATTTAATTTTGACTACTTTTTGAGCCATGGTAGAGTTTTGAAGTCACTCTATTGCAGGTATGTCTGACCTACCAATGATAAAATATTGTACAATAAAAATGGCAAAGGATTTATAGGACTTAAAATCATGAGGCCTGAATTTTAGGTTCCTCTCTGCAATGAATTACTGCCATCATTTAATTTTTTCATAAAATATGCACAGTGTTCTTCTAATTATGACATAGGGTTATATTGGGAATATCTAATGAACTCATACATGTAAATGCATGCTTTAAAGTATGAAGTAAATTGTAAAATGTTCCTGTCCTTCTAATAGAAGCTGATTTACATAATTTTATATGACCTAAGCGTGATGGAGATTGGATCTTTGGTTTTCACATATATATCACTCTACCTTGTAGTGGTTTTTAATAAATGTTTTAAAATTGATTGTGGTGATCATTGTGCAATTCTGTGGACATAATAAAAACCACTGAATTGCACCCTTTATGAAGTGAATGGTATATGAACTAATTCTCAATAAAGTTGAGTTTTTTAAGCCCATTAATTATTATTATTGCTGTTCAGTTGTTAAACCACTAAAGAATTTTAGCTGGACATCTTTTCATGTGGAACTCAACTATCTGGTTATAATAATGGATTTCCATTCTTAACCTTCCCTTTTGCTTTCAAAAATCAGACCCTCTAGCCCCTAAGAGGGGCTTCCCTGATGGCTCAGAGGTTAAAGCATCTGCCTCCAATGCGGGAGACCCGGGTTCGATCCCTGGGTCGGGAAGATCCCCTGGAGAAGGAAACAGTAACCCACCCCAGTATTCTTGCCTGGAGAATCCCATGGACTGAGGAGCCTGGTGGGCTGCAGTCCACGGGATCACAAAGAGTCGGACACGACTGAATGACTTTACTTACTTAGCCCCTAAGAAGGCAATCCAATGTTCTGTTTAAAAGCAGAGGTATTGTAGCCTGGGGTCCAACCCTCAGCTTAGTCCCTTTAAAGCTGTGTAATAATGATGCTTGGGTCACCTCTCTTTAGTGAGGATGGCAGGAGTAACTCTTCCATAGGGATGTGGTGTACATTAAATGAATTAATACAGGTCTTAGAGCATTGACTTTCAAGTAATTTGTTGTTGTTTGTCAATCAGTAAGTTGTGTCTGACTCTGCAACTCCATGGACTACAGCCTGCCAGGCTTCCCTGTCCTTCATTATCTCTTGGAGTTTGCACAAACTCATGTCCTTTGAGTATGTGATGCCATCCAACTTCTCATCCTGTGTTGCTCACTTCTGTTATAAGTCTTTCCCAGCTTCAGGGTCTTTTCCAGTGAGTCAACTCTGCATCAGGTGGCTAAAGTATTGAAGCTTCAGCTTCAGCTTTGGTCCTCCCAATGAATATTTAGGGTTGATTTCCTTTGGGCTTGACTTAGTTTGATCTCCTTGCAATCCAAGGGACTCTCAAGAGTCTTTTCCAGAACCACAACACAAAAACATCAATTCTTTGGCGCCCAGCTTTCCTTATAGTTCAGCTCTCACATCCATACACGACTACTGGAGAAACCATAGCTTTGACTATATGGATCTTTGTCAGCAAAGTGATGTCTCTGCTTTTGAGTATACTATCTAGTTTTGTTATAGCTCTTTTCCAAGGAGCAAGCATCTTTGAAATTTGTGGTGGCAGTCACTGTCTGCAGTGATTTTGGAGCCCAAGAAAATAAAATCTGTCACTGCTTCCACTTTTTACCCATCTATTTGCCATGAATGGAACCAGTTGCCATGATCCTAGTTTTTTGAAAGTTGAATTTTAAGCGAGCTTTTTCACTTTCTTCTTTTAACCTCATCAAAAGGCTCTTTTAGGTCACTTTCTGTCATCATAATGGTATCATCTGCATATCTGAAGTTTGTGATATTTCTCCCAGCCATCTCTATTCCAGCTTGCAATTCATCCAGCCTGGCATTTCACATGATGTACTTTTCATATAAGTTAAATAAACAGGGTGACAATATGCAGCCTTCTTGTACTCCTTCCCAATTTTGAACCAGTCCATTGTTCCATGTCTGGTTCTAACTGTTGCTTCTTGACCTATATACAGGTTTTACAGAAGACAGGTAATGTCATTTGGTATTCCCATCTCTTTAGCAATTTTCCAACAGTTTGTTGTGATCCACACAGTCAGTGGGTAAGAGCAGCTCTTACTAAAAATCCAAACTGTGACACTTCTTGTCATATTCTCACTCTCATTAAGGTGTTCTGATATATATAAAGTGGAGAAGGATACATAAAGAGCTCTTGAGGATTCCATCATTTAGTAATAGAAAGCATGGATGGAAAATTTGAAATGAAAACAGTTCCTTTTATGTATGCTCAGATTTCCTTTTATGTTTACTCAGATTTTTATTCAAGGATATCCTTCTCTTGTATGGTCAGTTTCCTGTAGAAGGAAGAAATAAATATAGTTCTTTAGTCATTTACATTTGTGAAGTGTGATGGGAGGATGTTTGTATATGTTCAATAGCCACATCCTTTTTGATAACATAATACATATTATATGTTTAAAATATCCAGTGTAGACTTCATGTATACTCAAATGGATGTTCCTGGCACACAGAAGTGTTCCATAAATCCTTGAAAAACTAAATGGATGAATGAACTCAAACAATATGAAATTATTTCCAGTTTCACTGAGGTCATGCCCTGGTGCTTAGCAGCAAATTGGTTGTGATGTTATTATCATCACTTTGTGTTTATAAATTGCATTTTGCTTTCCAAAGCACTTTTACATCTTATTTTGACAATAGCTTTATACATGTAAGATATGTATTTTGTGATTACAATTATACATACTATAATTGCATATGCTTGTGTAATGCATCTTGCTTAGAAACATTTCCATAAGTTGTGTATTAACTCATTTCATCCTCAGAACAATTTTTATGAGGTAGATTGGACAGGTAACACAGTCTTAATTTTCAAAGGAGAAAAATAGTTACTGTACAAACTTTATAAGGAATTTAATAATAGAATTCGATAAATTATGGAGTTAAGACAAAAATGGAGACTTAATGCTTCACTTTGACTTGGATTACATGCCCATTTTGGTACCTCCATGGCCTGAAGGAAACAGTGTTTTAATTGTTCAGACCTGATACTTATGTTCTCTGTAGAGCTTTTAAGCTACATAGACTAAGAGAAGGAGGGAAAATTCTTCAAATGAAAATGTGGTTCTTTTTCAGAAGAAGGATTAGAGGCTGGGTTGGCAAAAGAAATAACTGAATCTTGTGACATCTATCCAGCTTTTACCACAGTTGCCTGTGACTTGGATCTCTATATTTCTATAAACAAACATTAGTGAAATGGTCAGTTCCAAGTTGTTTATCACTTCCTTTCTCTAACATCCCTAACATACCATATCCAGACTATACCAAATAATCTTATAGATTTGGAACAATCAAGCTTGCTGAAACCTTTTTGAAAATTGAGGTAGTGTTGATTTTCAGTGTTTTATGAATTAAATAATGCCATTTGCAGCAATTTTGACATTGATGGAAGTAGAGATTATCATACTAAGTTAAGTAAGCCAGAAAGAGAAAGACAAATACAATATGATATCAGTTACATGTGGAATCTAAAATATGAAGTCTTTTCTTTAACTTAAAAAATTTTATTTCAGTATCTTCAGAAAATTTAAATTTTGTAACCAGTAAATCTGTTTTTTTTTAATTAAAAAAGAAACAAAATAGCATGTATGGAAGAGGTAGGTAGTTTTTTTCTCCCCCAGTGGTGAATAGAGTAGAAGTACAATGACTCAGATCTTCGAGAGGTAAAGAAAATTCCAAGTCTGTTTGAGAGTGCTAAAAATTCTAAAATAGTGTGTTTTATCCTGCATTGAATAACAAAAATAGCAGAAATACTTGAATACATAAGATCATAAAAATCACACATATGTTTAAAAATCATTAGGACTGGCTAGCTAGGCAGGCTCCCACCTGGGCGGCCTCATGCACTCCAGCCACCACCTTGGCTCACTCTTAATGGCCCAACTGCCACTTTGGCAGGCTTCTGAGCCAACTGCTGCCTTCATGGACTCAGGGAGCATATGGCAGTAAGTTGCCCACATGTAGAGGTGGGGCGGAAACCATAGCTGAGCCCCGGGGGTTGAGTGACTCAGGAAGCAGTGCTGAAATCTCTCCCCACAGCTGCATATGCTGCGGATTTATATCTCCACTGCCCCCTTTGTAAGTGTAGCACTAGCAGGACATCTGAATGGACAATGGATGCTACTACAGCTGAGATAGGTCTGGTCTTAGCAACTGTAGACTTTGTGGATGCGTGCTTGTGGGGCCCAGGCCAGGCCAGGATCTGAGCTGACTCCAAAGCTTCCACTGTAGATCAAATAACATGAACGCAGTGGTTTTGGGACCAGACCTCAGTGGATCTGTACTGGTGGTCTTATGAAAACAACACCTGAGGGACCCTAGGGCTGATCTTGCATTCCCATAATTGAGGTGGGGTTGAGGGCAGGGCCAAAACCAGCAGGTGAAAGGTGACACAAGAGAGCTCACTTGTTGGTGAACAGCTCTGGCAGAGGAATACTCAGAGGCTCCTCTCTCAGTGGGAGAATTCCAATCGCACCTACCTCATATGTCAGCTCAGAAATGGATCTGGGGGCTTCCATCCCAACAACTAGGCAGCAGATTCTGCCCTTCACAGGGCAGTGACAACCACAGAGCAAAGAGGAGACCTGACTCAATATCCAGTGCAAGCTCTGGTCACCACAACACCAATCACACCCCCTCTCAAGAGGATAGTGGCCAGCATACACTGAGAAAAGAGACGGCAGGCACCCATACTAAAAACAGCCCTCATAGCAAAAGTACTAAACATGTGCAGGCTACATAGGGATGTGCCCACATAAAAATAGCCCTCCAAGACCACACTAGACAGTTGTTTCTTCTGAACTTATAGAGCAAGAGAAATATAAGTAAAATGAAGAAGCAGAAGAACCACTTCCAGTTAAAAGATCAAGAGAATTCCCCTGAAATAAGACACAATGAAACAGACCTCTTCAGTCTAATAAATACTGAGTTCAAAAGGAAATAATAAAAATGCTGAAGAAATTAAGAGAGTCTATTGACCAAATTGAAGATTACTATAATTAGAATGTATAAAGAACTAGAAATTATAAGGAAGAACAAAGAAAAATTAGAAATTCATTTGCACAGACAAAATCTGAACTAAAATCAATGAATAGCAAAATAAATGATTCAAAAGAAAAAAAAGTGACACGGAAGATAGAATAATGGAAATTACCCAATTAGAACCATAGGCAGAAGCTTAAATGAAAGGGAACTGCCATAAAGCTATCAGCTATTTTCTCTATAGTAATGTTGAAGGCCAGAAAGGATTGGCAAGACATATTCAAAGTCCTAAAAGGGAAAAAAATCTTCTACCTAGAATACTCTACTCAGAAGATTAACATTTAGAATAGAAGGAGCAATAAAGAATTTCTCAGATAAACAAAGACTAAAAGAATACTTCCAACCCAGGTCTCCTGCATTGTAGGTGGATTCTTTACCAACTGAGTCACAAGGGAAGTCCAAAATCTATCCTAAAGGAAATATTGAAAAGTCTTCTCTACATAGAAAAGAAGTAAGAAACTATAGGAAAGAGAAAATCACAATTTAAAAGTAAATCATTTAAAGAAAAATATTAGCAAATAACACATAAAAAGAATCACACACTACAAACAAGTTGGATTCATCCCAGGGTCACAAAGATAGTTCACCATTCACAAATCAATCAATGTGATATAGCACATCAACAAAAGAAAAGACAAAAACCACATGATCACCTCAATAGATGCAGAAAAATCATGTAGTAAAATTCAATATCCATTCATGATAAACACCCTTACAAAAGTGGGCTGTAGAGGGAACATATATCAACATAATAAAAGTTATTTATGACAAAACCACAGCCAATATAATAGCTAATGGTGAGAAGCTGAAAGCCTTCCTGCTAAAATCTGGAAGAAGACAAGCATGCCCATTCCCACTACTTTTCTTCAATATAGTATTGGAAATCATAGCCACAGCAATCAGACAACAAAAAGAATAAAAGTATTCAAGCTGGTTGTTGTTGTGCAGTCGCTCAGTTGTATCCAACTCTTTGCGACCCCATGGACTGCAGCACGCCAGGCTTCCCTGTCCATCACCAACTCCCAGAGCTTACTCAAACTCATGTCCATTGAGTTGGTGATCATCAGTGGGTAGAAGTATTGGAGCTTCAGCTTCAGCATCAGTCCTTCCAGTGAATATTCAGGACTGATTTCCTTTAAGATTGACTGGTTTGATCTCCTAGCAGTCCAAGAGACTCTCAACACCAACACCACAGTTCAAAAGCATCAATTCTTCAGCACTCAACCTTCTTTATGGTGCAACTCTCACATCCATACATGACTATTGGAAAAATCATAGCATAGCTTTTACTAGATGGACATTTACTGGTAAATTAATGTCTCTGCTTTTAATATGCTATCTAGGTTTGTCATAGCTTTTCTTCCAAGGAGCAAACATGTTTTAATTTCTTGGCTGCAGTCACCCTCTGCAATGATTTTGGGGCCCAAGAAAATAAAGTCTTTCACTGTTTCAGTTGTTTCCCCATCTATTTACCATAAAGTGATGGGACCAGATGCCATGATCTGCATTTTTTGAATGTTAAGTTTTAAGTCAGCTTTTTCACTCTGCTGTTTCACCTTCATCAATAGGCTCTTCAGTTCTTCGCTTTCTGCCAAAAGGGTGGTGTCATCTGCATATCTGAGTTTATTGACATTTCTCCCAGCAATCTTGATTCAAATTGGTAAGGAAGAGGTAAAATTGTCATTATATGCAGCTAATATAATACTATATAGAGGAATCCTAAAGACTCCACACAGGAGCCACTAGAACAGAAAATAGAATTCAGCAAAGTAGCAGTATATAAGATTAACACAGAGAATTTAGTTGCATTTTATTACGTGAATATTGAAATATAAGAAAAGGAATGTAAACAAGTGATCTCTTTTAAAATCTAATTAAAAAATACTTGGGAACAAGCCTCACCAAGGAGGTGAAAGACTTATGATAACTACAAAACATTAGTAAAGTAAATTGACAGTGAATGAAAGAAATAGAAATACATTCTGTCATCTTGAATTGAAAGAATTAATATTGTTAAAATAACCATATTACCCAGAACAATCTACAAATTTAATGTGAGCTCTATCAAATTAACCGTTTCATAGAACTAGAACAAATAAGCCTAAAAATTATGTGGAAACTTATAGTCAAAGCTATGGTTTTTTCAGTAGTCATGTACGGATGTGAAAATTGGATCATAAAGAAGGCAGATACCAAAAATTGAGGCTTTTTAATTGTGGTGTTGGAAAAGATGCTTGAGAGTCCCTTGGATTTCAAGATCAAACCAGTCAATCTTAAAGGAAATAAATCCCAAATATTCATCAGAAGGACTGATGCTGAAGCTGAAGCTGAAGCTCCAATACTTCAGCCCCTGATAAGAAGACCTGACTCACCGGAAAAGACCCTGATGCTGGAAAAGATTGAGGGCAGGAGGAGAAGAGGGCAACAAAAGATGAAATGGTTGGGGGGCATCACCGACTCGATGGACATGAGTTTGAGCAGGCTCTGAGAGATAGTAAAGGATAGGGAAGCCTGGCATGCTGTAGTTCATGGGGTCGCAAAGAGTCAGACATGGCTTAGTGACTGAACAGCAACACAGAAGACCCAAAATTGCCAAAAGAATACTGAGGAGAAAGAACAAAGCAAGAGATGTAATCCCCTTCCCTCCTCCAGGTTTAAGACAATGTTGCAAAGATAGTAATCCAAACAGTATGATACTGGTGCAAAAATAGAAATGATGATCAATGGAACAGAATAGAGAGCCCAGGGTAAACCCACACTGAATTAATCTTTGACAAAGTAAGCAAAAATATACAGCAGGAAAAAGTGGTGTTGGGGAAGCTGGACAGCTGCATGTAAATCACTGAAGTTAGAACAGACCCTCACATTATACACAAAAACTCAAAATGGCTTAAAGACTTAAATATAACACAAGACACCATAAAAGTCCTAGAAAAGAACGCAGGCAAAACATTCTCTGGCATAAATCATACCAATGTTTTCTTGGGTTAGTTTCCCAAGGCAATAGAAATAGAAGCAAAAATAAATGTGGAATCTAATCAAACGTATTAACTTTTTGCACAGAGAAGGAAAGTGAAAAAGTGAAAGTGAAGTCGTTCAGTCGTGCTGGACTCTTTGCAACCCCATGGATAGTAGCCTGCACCAAGCTCCTCCATCCATGGGATTTTCAAGGCAAGAGTACTGGAGTGGGTTGCCATTTCCTTCTCCAGGAAATTTACCCAACCCAGGGAAGTTTTTGCACAGAGAAGAAAGCTGTAAACAAAACGAAAAGACAGCCTATGGAATGGGAGAAAATATTTGCAAATGATGAAACCAACAAGGGGTTAATTTCTAAAATATACAAACAGCTCATAAAATTCAATAACAAAAAGCAACCCAATCAAAAAGGGCAAGAGACCTGATAGTTCTCCGAAGAAGACATAGGTGGCCAATAGACACATAAAAAGATGCTCATCATTTCTAATTATTGGAAAAATGCAAATCAAAATTACAATGAGATAGCACCTCACATAGATCAGAATGCTGCTTCTAAGTTGCTTCAGTCATGTCCGACTCTGTGCGACCCCATAGATGGCAGCCCACCAGGCTCCCCTGTCCCTGGGATTCTCCAGGCAAGAACACTGGAGTGGGTTGCCATTTCCTTCTCCAATGCATGAACGTGAAGTTGCTTAGTCGTGTCTGATTCTTCACTACCCCATGGACTACCGCCTACCAGTCTCCTCCATCCATGGGATTTTCCCAGCAAGAGTACTGGAGTGGGTTGCCATTGCCTTCTCCACTGATCAAAATGGCCATTATTCTAAAAGGTAGACATTTTAATAAATAAATAATAAATGCGAGAGAGGGTGTGGAGAAATGAGAACTCTTTTATACTGTTGCTGGGAATATAAGTTGGTGCAGCCAAAATGGGAAGCAGTATGGACAAAACTAAAAGTATAGTTAATATATGATCCAGCAATCCCACTTCTTGGCATATACCCAGACAAAACTGTAATTCAAAAGATACATGCATACCGATGTTCATAGCAGCACTATTAAAATAGCCAAGACATGGAAAGAAGTTGAATGTCCATTGACAGATGAATGGATAAAGAAAACATGGTAAATGTACACAGTGGAATGTTACTCAGCCATTAAAAGGAATAAAATAATGCCATTTACAGCAACATGAATGGGTCTAGAGATTACATGCTAAGTAAGTCTGACAGAGAAAGACAAATTATCTTATTGATTTTATGTGGAGTCTAAAATACAACACAAATGAACATATCTATGAAACAGAAACAGACTCATAGACAGAAAACAGACTTGTGATTGCCAAGGGGGAGAGGGCACGCGGGAGGAAGGGACTGGGAATTTGGGATTAGCAGATGCAAACTATTATGTAATCAGATGGATAAACAAGGTCCTACCATAGAATACAGGGAACTATTTTCAATATCCTGTATAAACCATAATGAAAAAGAATATATGAATAACTGAGTTACTTTGCTGTATAGCAAAAATTCACACATTGTAAATCAACTGTACTTCTTTCTAAAAACATTATTAGGACTGGAAAAAATGATTACAAAAGTTTTGAAAAATTTGTCACGTAGATTCAAAGCCCCATCTGAATCTCTGAAACACAGGCTCATTTTTTACTACTCTAAAGAAGAAGAAATTAGAATAAAGTAGAAATACCCATAAACAGGCAAAAATCTTGATTTCAGTTCAATTTCTGTCTTTTGGAAAACCACAGAAGGTTTCTGGGCTTTGAATGGGCAGGTTTGGGCAGAGTTGGCTCTCCTTGAACTTTGCAGTTCTAAGTAGTGCTTTTGAATTGACAGTTGAAGAGGATGTTAAAGACCACGGACTTTATCTTCTCCATCTTACAAGTATGGAAACCTGGGCACAGAGGCATTAATTAATTAATGTGTGAATATCAGACTGGTTATTTTTAAAACTGGGTAGCAAATTGCCAAAAACAATTGATGAAAACTTGATACATAGGGGGAAGAATACAATGCTTTTCCCTCATCTCTTCTGCCCAAAATGTTCAACCATTTATATCTCTTATTACTTGTAGAGAAAAGAGACAAGGTAAAAGGAAGAGGACAGAAAGAAGAGTAAGGAGAAAAAACACAGGACAAGAATGTGAGGGATGCGGGAGAGGGCTCATCCTTTGATGTGATAAAACAGTGGAGCTCTTTGTAAGGAATTAGAATAGGCTTACCTTGTGCCCCTCGATCAAGATTCAAATTGTAAGCTTCATTTGCCTAAGTATACTTAGTATGTTTAGTATCCTAAGTATAGTTTCTGATGGTGCTGGATAAATAGCTCTTAGGAGATATTTTGAGCTATATTCTCATATTATGCTTCAAACTTTTCTTATCTTGGAAGCCATTGGAATGAAAAGCTAGGAATACATTTATAAAACATTTTTAGATTTTCAAAGTTGTTTCAAATGAAGATTTATACTTTTCTTCTCAATCACTGAACTAATGTTTCCTAACTGCTGGAGAAGAAATATTTCCTCTTATTCTCGGTCCTCCATCTGAACTTTTTATTAAGTACAGGCTACTTTTCAGAGAACAGTTCTCTTAACTGTTGAAGAACTTTGTTTTAGAATATTTTTCTTATTGCATCTTAAAGAAGAGTATTTTCTCTAGGGTCATTACAGCTGCAGAGAAATTGATCAAATATTTTTTCTGTACTAGCGTCTCTTTCTCACCAGTAGGGGGCACCTGAGGATGTAAACCAAATCTTTTAATCCATTTATATTTCAAAAAGTCATATTGACCAAGTTGTATTTAGTTTTAACCCCTTGGGGTTCCTAACTAAAACAAACATTATATATATGTGTATATATATATATATATATATATATATATATATATATATGCTGCTGCTAAGTCGCTTCAGTCGTGACCGACTCTGTGTGACCCCATAGACGGCAGCCCACCAGGCTCCCCCCGTCCTTGGGATTCTCCAGGCAAGAACACTGGAGTGGGTTGCCATTTCCTTCTCCAGTGGATCAAAGTGGAAAGTGAAGTCGCTCAGTTGTGTCCGACTCTTCGCGACCCAATGGACTGCAGCCCACCAGGCTCCTCCGTCCATGGGATTTCCCAGGCAAGAGTACTGGAGTGGGGTGCCATTATGTTAAGAAAAATTGTAGTGTGTTTTATATCACACCCAACCCCCCAGTCAATTTTCTAAAATGTTGCTGTAATATACATGCCTATGTATAAGAAACTATACTAGGGTTTAAAGCACTTAAACCTACAGTAGTTACTTTATAGAAAATAACATGTGTAACATACTATGATCCAAACAACTTTTCTGTATAGTGGGACAAATAACACCACAGTAAATGCATTTGTTATAAAACCACAGACAAAAATTATACAGAAAACCAGTCAATTTCCTCTGTGAGTTGATATTTACCAAGTGGTGTATAAATGCAATGTTTGAAGAAAGTTGAGAGGCAAGTGATGGGAGAGTAATTTCTTTGATTCAGTCTAGCTGAAACAAAGATTTGAATGGTGGACCAGTGTTAGAGCTTGGTTGCAGGTCAGAGTTTTATTTGGTAAACAAAGGATGGTACACCTCTGAGGCATGAGAGTGGGCTGACTCCTAAAGGAGAGGTCCCAACTCTCTTGGCTCCTTTTAAACTTTTTGTCTCCTCCCTTCCCCCGCAGCTTGCCCTATGCAAATTAGGACTAGCACTTAATATTAATCAAGAAGGAGGTATGTTTGTTTCACCTGAGGTTCCCACTCAGGTCTGGGATTTTCCCTTTGTACCCTTTTCAACAGCTTTTCCCCTTTCTTTGTCTTTTAGCCACTGGCTATTTTTTTTTTTTCCTCTGCCTTGGAATGCGGAATGAAGCAGGGCAAAGACTAATAAAGTTTTGCCAAGAAAATGCACTGGTCATAGCAAACACCCTCTTCCAACAACACAAGAGAAGACTCTACACATGGACGTAATCAGATGGTCAACATCGAAATCAGATTGATTATATTCTTTGCAGCCAAAGATGGAGAAGCTCTATACAGTCAACAAAAACAAGACCAGGAGCTGACTGTGGCTCAGATCATGAATTCCTTATTGCCAAATTCAGACTTAAATTGAAGAAAGTAGGGAAAACCGCTAGACCATTCAGGTTTGACCTAAATCAAATCCCTTATGATTATACAGTAGAAGTGACAAATAGGTTTAAGGGCCTAGATCTGACAGATAGAGTGCCTGATGAACTATGGAATGAAGTTTGTGACATTGTATAGGAGACAGGGATAAAGACCATCCCCATGGAAAAGAAATGCAAAAAGCAAAATGGCTGTCTGGGGAGGCCTTACAAATAGCTGTGAAGAGAAGAGAGGCGAAAAGCAAAGGAGAAAAGGAAAGATACAAGCATCTGAATGCAGACAAAGAATAGCAAGAAGAGATAAGAAAGCCTTCTTCAGTGATCAATGCAAAGAAATAGAGGAAAACAACAGAATGGGCAAGACTAGAGATCTCTTCAAGAAAATTAGAGATACCAGGAGAATATTTCGTGTCAAGATGGGCTCGATAAAGGACAGAAATGGATGGACCTAATAGAAGCGGAAGATATTAAGAAGAGGTGGCAAGAATACACAGAAGAACTGTATGAAGAAGATCTTCACGACCCAGATAGTCATGATGATGTGATCACTAATCTAGAACCAGACATCTTGGAATGTGAAGTCAAGTGGGCCTTAGAAAGCATCACTACGAACAAAGCTAGTGGAGGTGATGGAATTCCAGTTGAGCTGTTTCAAATCCTGAAAGATGATGCTGTGAAAGTGCTGCACTCAATATGCCAGCAAATTTGGAAAACTCAGCAGTGGTCACAGGACTGGAAAAGGTCAGTTTTCATTCCAATTCCAAAGAAAGGCAATGCCAAAGAATGTTCAAACTACCGCACAATTGCACTCACCTCATGTGCTAGTAAAGTAATGCTCAAAATTCTCCAAGCCAGGCTTCAGCAATATGTGAACCATGAACTTCCTGATGTTTAAGCTGGTTTTAGAAAAGGCAGAGGAACCAGAGATCAAATTGCCAACGTTCGCTGGATCATGGAAAAATCAAGAGAGTTCCAGAAAAACATCTATTTCTGCTTTATTGACTATGCCAAAGCCTTTGACTGTGTGGATCACAATAAACTGTGGCAAATTTTGAAAGAGATGGGAATACCAGATCACCTAACCTGCTTCTTGAGCAATCTGTATGCAGGTCAGGAAGCAACAGTTAGAACTGGACATGGAAGAACAGACTGGTTCCAAATAGGAAAAGGAGTACGTCAAGGCTGTATATTGTCACCCTGCTTATTTAACTTCTATGCAGAGTACATCATGAGAAACGCTGGACTGGAAGAAACACAAGCTGGAATCAAGATTGCCAGGAGAAATATCAATAACCTCAGATATGCAGATGACACCACCCTTATGGCAGAAAGTGAAGAGGAACTAAAAAGCCTCTTGATGAAAGTGAAAGAGGAGAGTGAAAAAAGCTGGCTTAAAGCTCAACATTCAGAAAACGAAGATCATGGCATCTAGTACCATCACTTCATGGGAAATAGATGGGGAAACAGTGGAAACAGTGTCAGACTTTATTTTGGGGGCTCCAAAATCACTGCAGATGGTGAGAGCAGCCAAGAAGTTAAAAGATGCTTACTCCTTGGATGAAAAGTTATGACCAACCTAGATAGCATATTCAAAAGCAGAGACATTACTTTGCCGACTAAGGTCCGTCTAGTCAAGGCTATGGTTTTTCCTGTGGTCAAGTATGGATGTGAGAGTTGGACTGTGAAGAAGGCTGAGCACCAAAGAATTTATACTTGTGAACTGTGGTGTTGGAGAAGACTCTTGAGCGTCCCTTGGACTGCAAGGAGATCCAACCAGTCCATTCTGAAGGAGATCAACCCTGGGAATTCTTTGGAAGGAATGATGCTAAAGCTGAAACTCCAGTACTTTGGCCACCTCATGTGAAGAGTTGACTCTTTTGAAAAAATTCTGATCCTGGGAGAGATTGGGGGCAGGAGGAGAAAGGGATGACAGAAGATGAGATGGCTGGATGGTGTCACTGACTTAGTGGACGTGAGTCTGAGTCAACTCTGGGAGATGGTGATGAACAGGGAGGCCTGGCTTGCTGCGATTAAACCTGTTAGTCCTAAAGAAATCAGTCCTGAATATTTGTTGGAAGGACTGATGCTGAAGCTAAAGCTCCAATAGTTTGGCCACCTGATGGGAAGTACAGACTCACTGGACAAGACCCTGATGCTGGGAAAGAATGAAGGCAGGAGGAGAAGAAGGAGGCAACAGAGGATGAGATTGTTGGATGGTATCACCGACTTGATGGACATGAGTTTGAACAAACTCCAGAGGTGGGGATAGACAAGGAGGCCTGGTATGCTGCAGCCCGTGGGGTCCTAAAGAGTCAGACACAATTGAGAGACTGAACATGAACTGAAACCCTAGTACCTCGGAATGTAACCTGATTTGGAGACAGAGTCTTTACAGAGGTATTCAAGTTAAAGTGAGTCCTTTGTTAAAAGTTAAAGTTCAGTTCAGTTCAGTCACTCAGGCCTCCCTGTCCATCACCAACTCCCGGAGTTCACTCAGACTCATATCCATCGAGTCAGTAATGCCATCCAGCCATTTCATCCTAGGTCTTCCCCTTCTCCTTCTGCTCCCAATCCCTACCAGCATCAAAGTCTTTTCCCATGAGTCAATTCTTCACATCAGGTGACCGAATTACTGGAGTTTCAGCTTTAGCATCATTCCTTCCAAAGAACACCCAGGGCTGATCTCCTTCAGAATGGACTGGTTGGATCTCCTTGCAGTCCAAGGGACTCTCAAGAGTCTTCTCCAAAACCACAGTTCAAAAGCATCAATTCTTTGGCGCTCAGCCTTCTTCACAGTCCCACTCTCACATCCATACATGACCACAGGAAAAACCATAGCCTTGACTAGATGGACAAATTCAATAAGACTGATGTCTTCATAAAAGGAGTAATTTGGACATGCATAAAGAGGTATGCATAAAGGCAAATGGATATGAAGAGACACAGGGGAAATATGGCCATCTACTAGTCAAGGAGAGAGTCCCCTCCCTAACACTCCTTAGAAGGAAAAAACCCTGCCAATAATCTTAATTTTGGGCTTTTAGACAGTTAATTTCTGTTCTTTAAGCCTTCCAGTTTGTGTTACATTGTTACAGCAGCCCTAGAAAACCAATATATTGCTCTAAGAGATGGAAGGCTAGTTTAAGACAGAAAACTTCTTATCTTGCCATATGACACTGTGGTGTCTCTCAGGTATCATATATGCATGTGATTCTGGTGCCCTAATTATTGGGCATCAGTTATTGTATTTGAATGTAACCTGAGAATTTTATTCTGTACATCCTTTTATTGAAAATGTTTGGAGTTTTGAGGATGCAAATATGAATGAATAGAAAAATAAATTTATTTTCTAGAATAGAGATTGGTAAACTTTTCCCCAGAGAATCAAATAATAATATTTTAATCTCTGTGGCCATATGGTCTCTGTGGCAACTACTCAGTTCTGCCAGTATAGTATGAAATCAGCCATGGTTAATACATACATCAACAAGTCTGGCTGTGTCCAATAAAACTTTGTTTATATATCCTAAAATTTGAATTTCACATAGTTTTTATGTATTCTTCTTATTATTTTTCCCTATTCATTTAATAAATGTGAAAATCATTGATTTTTGTGAATTATACAAAAACAGATGGCAAGCTAAATTTTGCCTATGGGCTATAGTTTGACTAGTTTTCCTATAAAAATGATCAGTGAAGTTTGGTAGTTAATTTTATGTGTCAATTTGGCTAGACCTTTGTACCCTGATATTTGTTCAAACATTATTCTAGCTGTTTCTGTTAAGATATTTTAAAGATGAGATTAGAAAGAGAAGGCAATGGCAACCTACTCCGGTACTCTTGCCTGGAAACTCCCATGGACGGATTAGCCAGGTAGGCTGCCGTCCATGGGGTCACACAGAGTTGGACACAACTGAAATGACTTAGCAGCAGCAACGGCAGCAGCAGCATTTAAATCAGTAGACTTTTAATGAAGGAGATTGTTCTCCATAATATGATTGGGTGTCAAATTCTATATGTTATCACTTATATGTGGAATCTAAAGACTGCAATAAACTTGTGAACAAAACAAACAAACAAAAACCAGACTCACAGATATAGAGAACAAATTATTAGTTTTCAGTGGGGAGGGGTAGGGACAATATAAGGATAGAAGAATAAGAGAGACTAACTATTGGGTGTAAGATACATTCAATGATGGGGAATATAGCCAATATTTTGTAATACTGGAGTGTAACCTTTAAAACTTATATAAAAATTTAAAGATTTTTTTAAAAAATTAAATTAAGAACATAGTAGACCAGTCTCAAATATTTCTAGAACTGGGTGATGATAAGGACTGCTTTCTGGTTAGTAGTCACATATGACACAAGATCCACTCAAAGGTTTCCTGTTTCTAATCATTTGCCTGTATTTGTTACCATAAGAAACTTAACAATTTGGACTAGCCATTGAGAAGCGGAAGAATAGCCAGAAGCAAAGGAAAAGAATGAATAATGGACTTGGGAAGAATCTTATGAAGATGACTCTAACTAGAGAATAATGAGACATTGTAGTGTTACTGTTAACTTATTGCTAAGAGATATAGAATTCCAAGAAGCTGGAGTCTACTAGGTAATGTGTGAATAATAAGTAAGAAATTGGTCACATATTGGCTCAGGGATAATTTCAGTTAATGATGCAACAAAGTCAATAGGTCATGGGCATTCCATTATCTTACATTCAGCTGAACTCTTTTAATCAAGAACTAAGTATTGACATAGGCTTAATCTAGAATGTATGCCTAATCTTGTTTTAGAGTTTTGGGGACTAGACATACTGGCTTGATTTTTATTTATTTATTTTGCTTTCCCTTCTCATCCCAGAATAGAGCTACTAGAAGTAAATTTGGGCTAATTGATGGAAAATCTTTTCAATGGGTTTGTCTTGACAATACAGTGTGGTCAGGGCTGGATTCCTTTCCAGGATATCATGGGTTAACTCTAAGGAAGCATGTCCTAATAAACTTGCTGGCATACTTTCACCTCTTACCTAAGTTCCGTTCCTAAATACGATGTGTACGATAAGGGAAAATTATAAGATTTGTTAATTAAAGATATTAGAGCTGAAGTTCCAATACTTTGGCTGTCTGATGCAAAATAGCTGACTCATTGGAAAATCCTTGATGCTGGGAAACACTGAAGGCAGAAGAAAGGGACAACAGAGGACGAGATGGTTGGATGGCATCACTGACTCAATGGACATGAGTTTGAGGAAGCTCTGGGATATGGTGAACGACAGGAAATCCTGGCATGATGCAGTCCATGGGGTCGCAAAGTGTTGAATGTGACTGAGTGACTGAACAATGACAATTAAAGATATGACCGTGTCAAACTTGCCAATGGCTTTTTTCACCTATGGGTAGAATTCTTTGTTTTAGTAAGAATTACTCTAATTTTTTTCTTTTATGTATGTGGATGTGAAACAATTAAGCAGTTTTGTTTAGGAAGTAACACATACTTTTCTCAAATTACTTAATATGCTAAACCCAAAATAATTTGGGGAAAAACTCAGAAAGATTGATAAATTTAAATGGGAGTCAAAAGGCCACAGAAGGAAAGATATGGAGACATTGGATTGCTTTTTCCTTGAAGTTCAACGTAATTCGAATCTCTGATGGGTTCAGAAGCTCTAATTAAGAGAAACTATCAAGAATTAGACAGCAGGGTCCCCAAAGAATTCATGGATGTGTGTTTAACAGGTGGTCTGGGCATAACTCCAGGGACTAGTTTGACCTGGGAAAAAGCTGGAAACCCTGGCTCTACAGATGCCTCTTGAGTAAAATGCCTGAGTGTGTGTGTGTGTGCATATGTATGTGTGTCTGAAAGATCTGTATTACTAAAGAGCTGTAACTTTGGATGCCCAGGCCTGATGCAGAGACATATTCCAAGAAACTTGTGCTTTTCCAGTGAGGTGGAGAGGGGACTCTTTTATTAGGTACTGTTTTCAGTGACTTAGGACTCATCTAGGCTCTGGGCCCCTAGATTTTGGTGGCAATGAATACCTCAGTCATTATGAGTTTGGACAGCAATCCAGGACTGTGTTGGGTTTCTATAGTGTTGCATTGGGGGTGAGGCATACCTTTCATCACCACTGGACTTCCAGCAGGGATCAAGGATTACATTGTTTGCTTCATGCCTGTTCCCAGCAGCAGCATCATACGCCAGAGCTGTCCATAAAGACAGAGGCATTGGGGTGCAAGAGACAATGAAGGAAAGGCCTTTAAATCTAGGTGAGTTGTGTGTAGTTTCTGAAGTCCAGTTTCTGGACTTCAGTGTCTTCATAAGCAAAATGGGCATGATTATAGCTCCTTCTTATAGGTTTGTTGTGAAGATTAGACACACTAATATACATGAAAGACTCATAACTGTGCCTGTAATAAGGCAGTGCTCGGTAATGTTAGGTAGGAGAAGTAAAGAACAGAAACTTTACAGGGAATTGACTAAACTTTCCATTTTTTCTCCATAAGTTTGTAGAGTCACATCTAAGATGAACGGTTTGTTGTAGATTCAAGATGTGAAGGGAGAGAAGACTCTGTAGTTATTTGATTCAAATATTAAAAAGAGGGTTAATACCACTTTTTATCCTAATTTGGTGAAGTTGAACATATCTTTTCATATTTCCAATTAGCTATTCTTAAGTTTTTCTAAATTATTTCTCCTCAAATTGTCTTGTTGGCTGATATTTCTTTCAAGCAATAATAACCATTCCCAAATCACTCAGGCTAAAAAGTCTGGATCTTGCTTTAAGTCCTTTTTCTTCTTTGGCATCTACCCAGTCAGTCCCTGTACCCTCTCAGTTTTTCCTTAATAGTGATCCTTGAATCTGTCCTTTCCTCTCCATCCTCACCTTTATTTGTCCAACTAGTCCAGACAAATTCCCAATAAGCTGCATTTGCTCAAGTGCCACAGGACAGAAATAGGTTTTATGAGCTTGTGTTGAGTTGGGGAGCAAACAGGGCTGTACCCTGGCAAAACGTGAAGTAGGTAAAGTTTGGCTTTGTCACCTTAACCTTTGCCAGCCTTTCCCCAGGGGTGAAGAAAGCTGTAGCTTCTGGCCAGGAATGCACATCAGCAAGGGAATTCTTCATGAATTCAGTGCTAGCTAATGACTTTGCACTCAACTGCAAAGAGAAGGCAAGAATCTAAGGTTTATCTGTAAGCTTCCTTCCAAGACCATATGTTCCCTGACAGTAGACTATATAGCTATTTCTTTTTTCTAACCACTGTAGCCTAGTCATAACTAGATGGAATTATAAGAAAGAAAAATATATCAAGACTGCTGATATCTTTAGAGAGATAGAGATTTGACTTACTTCGCTGAGCCGAGTGTGGTTTCTTTGTTACGAAGACTTGAAGAGACTCCCCCACACCACCCTCATACTACTTCCATACCCTCATTTTTCCATACAAAAGTCTAGGACTTTTGATTTGTTCATTGTGATTTTTAACATTTTGGAGAGAACTACACATTAATTCCTGCAGTTTCTGTCCCTACATATACTGGCATTCCCTTTATCTGTGGATATCACATTTGAGAATCATTTTCAGTAATAAAATCACTGCAGATGGTGACTGCAGCCATGAAATTAAAAGACGCTTACTCCATGGAAGAAAACTTATGACCAACTAGATAGCATATTCAAAAGCAGAGACATTACTTTGAGAACTAAGGTCCGTCTAATCAAGGCTATGATTTTTCCTGTGGTCATGTATGGATGTGAGAGTTGGACTGTGAAAAATGCTAAGCGCCAAAGAATTGATGCTTTTGAACTGTGGTGTTGGAGAAGACTCTTGAGAGTCCCTTGGACTGCAAGTAGATCCAACCAGTCCATCCTGAAGGAGATCAACCCTGGGATTTCTTCGGAAGGAATGATGCTAAAGCTGAAACTTCAGTACTTTGGCCACCTCATGCGAAGAGTTGACTCATTGGAAAAGACTCTGATGCTGGGAGGGACTGGGGGCAGGAGGAGAAGGCGACGACCAAGGATGAGATGGCTGGATGGCATCACGGACTCGATGGACGTGAGTCTGAGTGAACTCCGAGAAATGGTGATGAACAGGGAGGCCTGGCTTGCTGCGATTCATGGAGTCGCAAAGAGTCAGACACGACTGAGCAACTGAACTGAACTGAACTGATCCTATAAAAACAAAGATATTTGTGAAATGTGAATATAAAATAATTTTACATTATTGAATATGCTTTTTTAAAATTCCATCCTTTCATTCCACATATCTGACATACAACTCTGAGAGAGAATAATTTCTTTAAAGCATGTAGGCATTTAGGTTCAATAGGTCTGAATTAAATCCCAGCTCCATGATTTGCCAGCTAGAGTTCCTTCAGCATGTTATTTAAACTCTCTGCATCTGTTTTCTCTGCTATTTCACTAGGTTTTTATGTTGTTGTTAAAAAAATAACATATATAAAGTGCTTTAGCTCAATGCTTGAATCTGGCACATAAAGAATACCCAAAAAGAAAGTTCAGTGTTTTAGCTAAAATGGATTTTAGTTATCAGTTCACCTAAGTCTGCCCTTTTTAAGATGAGGAAAATGAAGTTTGGGACTAGAATCCATCTTGTGACTCCCAAGCTTGTTGGTATTCATCAGAGAGCGTGAGTTTGGAACTTGAAGGATTTGAGTTTAATTCTGGATTTTTCTGATCACTTCACCAACTTTAACTTTTCTCAGTCTTAGTTCTTTCATCAGTAAATTAGGGGTAAAATATCTCCTCTTATACATTATATAAAAGGCATTGAAAAAATTACTCGCATAGTGTGAAAGTACAAAATGTCTTAGTTTTCCCCAGTGCCGTACCAAGGCTGGGGCAGTAGGCACGATGTGCTCCAGGTATAGACAATAAGGGGGTAGGAGAATATTATCTGTAGAGGATTTAGAAATGGAAATAAAAGCAACTAAAATTGGTCTTATTTTTATTATCATTACTATACATAGCAATATTAAGCATGTGATTTAGTCACCAATAAACATTCCTCTCTGAAGAAACTCTTTGGTTGGTCTGAGTTCTAAACAATTGTTGAGAATACTGTTGAGATTAATTTTATGTGTACATGTGGCATGTTTTATGACTTTTCCTTAAAAAATGTATTCTAAATTGAAGTTAATTCAGAGAAGAGTTGGTCCTTGAGGCATACAGGTGATTCGTTCATTTTGAGAGTGATTTTGTAGTGAAGTAGCGTTTGCCTTCTTCATACTCAAATCAACCTATATCTTCAGGCTGATGATGCTTCCAATTTATTAGATATACCCATATTTATCTCAATCTCTTATCTGAACATAAATATGCCAATATGACACTTTCTGAATATTAGTTCTCTTACAGTCAGAGGCTGGGAAGAAGACTCAGTTCTTGACTCTTTCTACTCTGGTCGGTTAATGGTCAGAAGGAATATAACGAAACTGATACTGCCAAAGAGAAAAGTATGCCATGGAAACACAGGACTAAGGTGTGTTTCTGGAAATCACAGGATAATGGAGAGACTGATCTCATGAGATTCTGTTTTGAAGTGAGTGACTGAAAACATCACAAGTGTGATAAGTCATTTAGATTGTGGTGACCACCTAGCATTTATTTTGGAAACAGAGAGTGAGATTTGTCCCCAAAGTGATGGCACAAAACAAAGTAAGGGAGTTAAAAGAGAATCACTAGGAGTCATTCAGTGAATCAGGAAAAATATTAAAAGTGTGTTTAGATAGAAATATTCAGTCCTGTTAAGGAAGAATTGATATCATCTTGGGGAGCACAAAGAAAAGATGGAAAAAAGCAAATACATTAATCAATTACGATAAAAATAGAGCAATGAGTCAAGGAAGTGTTAGTTTCCAAACTATTGTTGCTGTTGTTCACTCACCCAGTCGTGTCCAATTCTTTGTGACCCTATGGACTATAGCCCACCAGCCTCCTCTGTCCATGGGATTTTCCAGGCAAGAATACTGGAGTGGGTTGTCTTTTCCTTTTCCAGGGACTCTTCCTGACCCAAAGATTGAACCTGCGTCTTCTGAGTCCCTTTCATTAGCAGGTAGATTCTTTACCACTCAGCAACCTGGAAATCCCTAGAAATATGTTGAAGGTTTTTCAAAAGATAATCTTCTCTGCTGAAAGGAGAGAGATCTAGGAGAAAAGCTCTATTTCCCCTCATCTTTTCTCACAGGTATGCCGTTATAGATTTGCATGATGTTTAGAACATAGCCATCTTGCATCCAGGAGAAGAGACATATATGAAGCATCAAGGACAGCAGAGTAGACAGCTAAAAAGCACTGGCTCTTGCCTGGCATAATCAAACCACACACCAACCCTGTAATTAACTTCATAGGGACTTCTTTTTATATTTTTGGATAAATATTTTTTATTAGTGGTACTGAAACATTATATTCTCACTAATATATTAAATTTTTATTAATGCAAAATCTTTTAAGAAATAAAAATTGAACATACAACTTTTTGAAATTCTTTTTAAAACATTTTATGATATAAAAATTTATGATCTGCTTGCAAAAGCCATATTATTTTAATATTTTGCTGTAATGGCTGTTTTACTTGAAAAGAAAAACAATGGAAGGACTGTACAGTTGACTGTGGTACTAAATAGTGATACTCAGTTTTTAATCTCATATACCAGTGGTGCAAACTTTTTCATTTTTCATGCAACCTCTTTTGCTGAAATAAAAGTCTTTACATTTCAGGAATGTTAGGTAATCTGTTACTTGAAGCTGAAAATATCCTAAGTGCTAACAAGACTGATAAGAAATCAAAGCAGGAAATTTATTAAGCAGCAATGTTTAGACAGTGTTTCAAATGATATTATTCTTTTCCTTTATACTCTAAGCAGTAGAAAGAGCAAAAGGAAATATGTCTTTTATCTTTAGTTTATACTGGAAAACATAAAGAAAGCAATTTAGAATTTTCCCATTCACCAAAAGTAAAAAAAAAATTTATTCTAATTTTTGTCCACTAGAGAGTGAAAACAGCTGTGCCATATGTGCCTGAGGAAAGAGGAAGCAATGATCCTAGAATACAGTTTGTCATCCTAATTCCTTCTGACATGGGGCCTCAGGCCATGAAGTTCTTAAAAGTCTGCAAATGGTGTCAGGACAGGCATCAGATGCTGAAAACCAGGAAAGGGTGGCACCAGAAAATAAAAATGTAAATAAGTGCAAAAATACTTGTAAAATATTAGCAAAATAAACTCAGCAGTCTATTAACAGATATCATAAAGAAATAAAAGATATCAGTAAAAACTCAGTGCAATTAACTAGGTTAACAGTTAAACAGGGGACAGCTGTATGATTAACTCCATAGATTGCAAAAGTGTGTTAGTTGCTCAGTTATGTCTGACTCTTTGTGACCCCATGGACTGTAGTCCACCAGGTTTCTTTGTCCATAGAATTCTCCAGGCAAGAATACAGGAGAGGGTTGGCATAACCCTTCTCTAAGATGCCAAAAATCCATTGTCTTTGTTTCCATTTTCTGTTCTTTCATTTTTAATTTTAATTTTTAAAATATTTACTTATTTATTTTTGGCTGCACTTGGTGTTTGCTGTGCGAGGGCTTTCTCTCATTGTAGGGAGTGAGGGCTACTCTAATTATGGTGCATGGGCTTCTCATTGTGGTGTTTTCTCTTGTTGCAGAGCATGGGATCTAGGTGCGCAGGCTTCAGTAGTTGCATCATGTGGGCTCAGTAGTTGTGACACACGGGCTTAGTTGCTCCATGGCATGTGAGTTCTTCTTGGGACCAGGGATTGAATCCATGTCCTCTCCATTGGCAGGTGGATTTTTAACCACTGAACCCCCAGAGAAACCCCTCTGTTCTTATGAAATGTAGCAAGAATTTAATGGCATTTACCAAGCAAAGGAGTACAGAATTCAGTATTTATATAGTATTTTCCCAAAATTGTACAGTCATCTTCAGTTCAGTCGCTCAGTTGTGTCTGACTCTTTGCGACCCCTTGAATTGCAGCACGCCAGGCCTCCCTGACCATCACCAACTCCTGGAGTTCACCCAAACTCATGTCCATCGAGTCAGTGATGCCATCCAGCCATCTCATCCTCTGTCGTACCCTTCTCTTCCTGCCCCCAATCCCTCCCAGGATCAGAGTCTTTTCCAATGAGTCAGCTCTTCGCATGAGGTGGCCAAAGTATTGGAGTTTGAGCTTCAGCATCAGTCCTTCCAATGAACACCCAGGACTGAGCTCCTTTAGGATGGACTCGTTGGATCTCCTTACAGTCCAAGGGACTCTCAAGAGTCTTCTCCAACACCACAGTTCAAAAGCATCAATTCTTTGGTGCTCAGCTTCCTTCACAGTCTCACTCTCATGACCACTGGAAAAACCATAGCCTTGACTAGATGGACCTTTGTAGGCAAAGTAATGTCTCTGCTTTTGAATATGCTATCTAGGTTGGTCATAACTTTCCTTCCAAGGAGTAAGTGTTTTTAATGTCATGGCTGCAATCACCATCTGCAATGATTTTGGAGCCCCTCCAAAAATACAGTCATCTTACCCACCTCTAAATCATTAGATTTTTTAAAGAGATTTTCCTTTGTAAGTTTTTTACCAAAAATGAATATTTCCATGTCTATTTTTCATCATTATTCTGTAACGGTGATTGAATTGCACAGTTATAGTCTTAAAAACAAAGAGATCAAACAGAGTTTTTAACAACGTAACTTCATCTTTGTAAATATGACTCAGCTGGTGGGGAAAATGCTGCTACCACTACTAAGAGGTAACTTTTTAGCTATGTTCAACTTCTTTTCAGTATGGTGAATAGAGAAAATATAAAGCTTTGGTAAATCCCATTAACTTATATCCAACTGCTGCTGCTGCTGCTAAATCACTTCAGTCGTGTCCAACTCTGTGTGACTCCCTAGACGGCAGCCCACCAGGCTCCCCCATCCCTGGGATTCTCCAAGCAAGAACACTGGAGTGTTGCCATTTTCTTCTCCAATGCATGAAAGTGAAAAGTGAAAGTGAAGTTGCTCAGTTGTGTCCAGCTCTTAGCAACCCTATGGACTGCAGCCTACCGTAGGATTTTCTGTCCGTAGGATTTTCCAGGCAAGAGTACTGGAGTGGGGTGCCATTGCCTTCTCCGTTATATCCCACATGTCCAAAACCACAGCCATTAGCCACATGTGGCTATAGAGCATTTGAAATGAAGTTAGTGTAAGACTCTGATGCTGGGAGGGATTGGGGGCAGGAGGAGAAGGGGACGACAGAGGATGAGATGGCTGGATGGCATCACTGACTCGATGGCCGTGAGTCTGAGTGAACTCCAGGAGTTGGTGATGGACAGGGAGGCCTGGCGTGCTGCGATTCATGGGATCGCAAAGAGTTGGACATGACTGAGTGACTGAACCGAACTGAGTTTCATATATAATTAAATATTAATAAATTTAAAGTTATATTCTAAAAGCAATACCCAATTCAATTACTGAAAAATGTTTAAGTATATTTAGAGCAAGTTGGATATGTGAATCTACTTTTACAGCCTTAATGTATGAACTTTAAATATAGATCATGTATTTTAAACAAAAATGTAATATCTATTCAGGATCTTTTGTGTTTCCATACAAATTTTAAAAAGATTTGTTCTAGTTTTTAAAAATGCCATGGATATTTTGATAGGGATTGCATTGACTCTGCAGATTGCCATTTTGGCAATATTGATTCTTCCATCCAATAATACAGTATCCCTTTCCATCTATGTTCGTCATCTTCAGTTTCTTTCATTGTGTTTTATAGTTTTTGGAGTATAGTCTTTTGTCTTTTTAGGTAGGTTTTTGTGAATGCTTTGTTACTCAGTTGTGTCTGACTCTTTGCAACCCCATGGACTATAGCCCATCAGTCTCCTCTGTCCATGGGATTCTTCTGGTAAGAATACTGGAGTAGGTTGCCATTTCCTCCTCCAGGGGATCTTCCCAACCCAGGAATTGAACCTGTGTCTCTTACATCTCCTGCATTAGCAGGTGGTTCTTTACTTTCCACATGGCACTGGTGGTAAAGAACCATGTGCCAATTCAGAAGATGCAAGGGACTCAGGTTTGATGCTGGGTCAGGCCATGCAATTCTTAAAAGTCTGCAAATGGTGTCAGGACAGGCATCAGATGCTGAAAACCAGGCAAGACACCCCCTGGAGGAGGGCATGGCAACCCATTCCAGTATTCTTGCCTGGAGAATCCCAAGGACAGAGGAGACTGGCCTGCTATAGTCCACAGGGGTTGCATAGCATCAGACACGACTGAAGCAATTTAGGATGAGCACAACAATCACCTGAGCCAGGAGTTAGGTAGGTTTATTCCTAGGTATTTTATTCTTTTGATGTGGTGGTAAATGGGATTGATTTCTTAATTTTTCTTTCTATGCTTTTCTGTTTGTGTATAGAAATGCAATAGACTCCAGTATGTTAATTTTGTATTCTAAAACTTACCAAGTTTATTGATGAGCTTTAGTAGTTTTCTGGTAGCATATTTAGAACTTTCTATTTGTAGGATTATGTCATTACCAACAGAGACAGTTTTATTTCTTCCTTTCCAGTTTGAATTCCTTTTATTTGTTTTTAGTCTCTAATTGTTGTGGCTAGGACTTCCAAAACTATGTTGAATAAAAGTGGGGAGAGTGGGCATCCTTGTTTTGTTCCTGATCTTAGAGGAAATGTATTCAGCTTATCACTGTTGAGTATCATATTATCTGTGGGTTTATTATATATGACATTTATTATGTTGAGGTATGTTCCCTTTATTTTCACTTTCTTTTTTTTCTTTTTTTCCTATTTCTTTTTTTTAAATACTTTATTCTATGTTACAATACTGTATTGGTTTTGCCATACATTGACATGAATCAGCCACAGGTGTACACGATCTCCCAATGCTGAAGCCCCCTCCCACCTCTCACCCCATATCATCTCTCTTGAAAGTCTTTAAAATCATAAATGGATGTTGAATTTTATCAAAAGGTTTTTTTTTTGCATCTATTGAGATGACCATATAGTTTTTAATTCTTCAATTTGTTACTGTGTTTTATCACTTTGATTTGTGGGTACCAAAAAACCCTTGCAGTCCATGATCCCTATTTGATCATGATTTATGATCCTTTTAATATATTGTTGAATATGCTAACGTTTTGTTGAGGATTTTTACTCTGTATTCATTAGTGATATTGCCTTAACTATTTTGTGTGGCGTTTTTGTCTTGTTTTGATATCAGGGTGATGCTGGCCTCATGAAATGAGTTCAGAAGTGTTTCTTCCTTTGTAATTTTCTGAAATAGTTTCAGAAGGATAGTATTAACTTTTTTTCTAAGTGTTTGGTAGAATTTACCTGGAAAGCAATCTTGTCCCAGACTTCTGCTTGTTGGGAGCTTTTAATGTACTGTGTCAATTTCATTCCTTGTAATTGGTCTATTCATATTTTCTATTTAATCCTGGTTCAGTCTTGGGAGATTGTATCTTTTAAGAATTTGTCCATTTCTTCTAGGTTGTCCATTTTATTGACATATACTTGTTCATAGTAGTCTCTTATAATACGTTGTACTTCTGTGGTATCAGTATTGAAAGTGAATGTGTTAGTCACTCAGTTATGTCCGACTCTTTGCAACTCTCTGTCCATGGAATTCTCCAGGCAAGAATACTGGAGTGGTTAGCCCTTCCCTTCTCCAGGGGATCTTCCTGACCCAGGGATTGAGCTTGGGTCTCCTGCATTGCAGGAAGATTCTTTATCATCTGATCCACCAGGGAAATCTGGTATCAGTATTAACTTCTCCTTTTAATTTCTTGTTTTATTGATTTGGGCATGCTCTCGTTTTTATTAATATTTCCGGCTAAAGGTTTATCACTTTCATTATTTTTCAAAGAACCAACTTTTAGTTTCATTGAGATTTTCTATTTTTGTCTCTTTCATTTATTTCTGCTTTGATCTTTATGATTTCTTTCCTTCTACTAACTTCAAGTTTTGTTTGTTCTTCTTTCTATTAGTTCCTTTAGGTATAAGACTAGATTGTTTATTTGAGATTTTTGTTTCCTGATGTAAGCTTTATTACTATAAACATCCCTCTTAGAAATGCTTTTGCTGCATTCTGTAGATTTTGGATTGTCATTTGCAAATGATATGACTGATAAGGGATTAATATCCAATGTATGTGAACAGCTTATACAATTCAACATAAAAACTCAATTAAAAAATGGGCAGAAGAACTTAATAGACATTTTTTTTAAGAGGATAGGCAGATGGCCAACAGGCACAAAAAAAGATACTTAAAAGATACTTAACATTGCTACTCATCAGGCAAATACAAATCAAAACCACAATGAGAAATCACCTCATACCTGTCAAAATGACTATCATCAAAAAGAACATAAATAACAAATGTTGGCAAAAATGTGGAAAAAAGAGAGCCATCATACACTATTGTTGGGAACATAACAGATGTGGCCACTGTGGACAGCAATATGGAGGTTTCTCAAAAGACTAAAAACAAAGCTATCATATGACTCAGCAATTCCACTCCTGAATATGTCCCCAAGACCACAAAACTCTAATTCAAAAAGATACACTTATCCCCAATGTTCATAGCAGCATTATTTGCAATTGCCAAGATATGGAAACAATGTAAGTGTCCATCAACAGATGAATGGATAAAGAAGATATGATACACACACACACACACACACACACACACACACACACACACACACACACAATGGAATATTACTCAGCCATGAAAAAGAATGAAATTTTTCCATTGCCACAAGATGTGTGGATTTGGAGGGTATTATGCTAGGTGAAATAAGTTAGAGAAATACTATATGATATTACTTATACACGGAATCTAAAAAGTAAACAAACTAGTGAATATAACAAAAACAAGCAGATTCACAGATGTAGAGAACAAATTAGTGGTTACCAGACAGGAGAGAGGGAAGAGGAGCAATAAAGAAGTGGAGGAGTGGGAGGTACAAACTATTGTGTGTAAGACAGGCTACAAGGATGTATTATACAACATGGGGAATATAGTTAATATTTTATAATAACTGTAAATGTACTCTAATCTTTAAAAATTGTGTAAAAATTAGCATCTGAACTAAGATGTAGTATAAGTATAGCATACATATTAAAATTTGAAGGCAGTATGATAAAAAGATAAAAATAAAAATATCTCATTAATAATGTTTATGTTGTTCATATGCTGAAATGATAGTATTTGAGACATAATGGGTTAAATAAAATAGATGGTGAAAATTTTATCTATTGCTTTCACTTTTTGATGTGGCTACTAGAGAATTTTAAATTATGTATTTAGATTTCATTATATGCTTTTGGATAGCACTGATCCAGAAGTTTAGCTGGGAGAGTTTCTACTGTTTCTTTTAAGCTGTATTGTACACTTATAATGACTAGAGAATTTTTATTCCACAAAACAACTTACATACCTTTACAAATATAACATACTGGGTATTTATATTATTAGTGTTATGACATGATAGGAAACAACCTCAATTTTTTTTAATAGGGTAAAATAAATGATATTTCAAACACATATGGAATGCTAATCATAAAGAAAATAAAATATGTATATACACAGAGAGATGAAAAGATGGTCATAACACCTCAAGAATATAATAGGTCATGGAACAATATATATATAATGAAATCCAATTTTTAGTAAATAATTAAGACTCTATAAAAGTTATGCATATTTTCACTATTTTCTATAGATTTCTATATTTTTGCATTTTCAAAAAGCATGATTCATAGTTAAAAAATAATTAAGTGACATGGATAGTGACATACAGCAACATTTCTTTACTATTTGTTGATCTGTACATCTGTGTTCTATGTTGAATAATGGCTATAAAATCATAATTTTCAAAATCATTGATGATTTATAGGATCAACCTGTAGGTAAAGTACAAAAGACTTAATTTTAGGTATAGAAAAATTATGAATATTACAAATCCTGCCAATGTAAAAGTAATCAAATTTGGGGATAGTAGAAGAAGGCACAATTGCTGATTTTCTCATCTTAAGATAATGGAGAGTCAACAGATAGTGTCTAAAAGACTACCATTTAAATTACTATTTGAGTTCAAAAATTTGTCACAAGGAACTGAATGTAAATAACAACAAAATTATTTTTGTGCTAGTAAGCTAAATTTTCATCCTTCATCAATTCAATTCAGTCGCTCAGTCATGTCTGACTCTTTGCAACCCCATGGACTGCAGCATGCCAGGCTTCCCTGTCCATCACCAATTCTTGGAGCTTGCTCAAACTCATGTCTATTAAGTTGGTGATGTCATCTAACCATCTCATCCTCTGTCATCCCCTTCTCCTGCCTTCAATCTTTCCCAGCATCAGGGTCTGTTCTAATGAGTCAGTTCTTCCTTCATAGCAAGGAGTAAAATGAAATTATCTGTTATGAATCAAATGACAATTGAGATTCTTTTACTAAACATTTCATAATTATTTATTAACTGGAACAAATATATAGTAAACTAGTGAAATCAGTAAACAAAAAATTCTGATCCAAATAAATGTTATAAAAATAGTTTTAAGAGGGTGACATGATAAATAGAAACAGTATGGATGTTATATAATTTGAGATTATGTTTATCCATAATTATTATAAGACTTCATAAATACTGGCTTAAACAATAAAGTTATTTTTCTCATGAAATAAAAAGTGTGGGTTTTCAGTTCACAGCTGATACGGTATCTCAACAATGCTTTCAAGGAACAATGGTCTTCTTTTCTCTCCACTCTGCCATCCTTAGTAGGAATAGCTTTCTGTCTGCATTCCAGTAAGGAAGGATGAAATGGATAAGCTGGCTTAAGTTATGTCTCATTAGCGTAACTGCATAGCATGGCCTTCTTTAGCTACAAGGAAGCTGAGAAATAGTCTTTATCTTTGCAATACCTACATGAAAAGAAGCTGGAATGGTTAGCCCAGGATTGTTAACTGACATCTAAACTGACTTCATGGGTGAAAAGAAAGAAGCCAAGCAGATCTCTCTGTTGGTGCACTTGGACAGGAACTGAGGACAGGACAATTGAAGCATAGGATGCAAACTGAAGTGTGGTAAGAGATGAGGTTAGAAGGGCAGACAAGAATCAAATCACTCAGGGGCTTCTCAGTCATGATTAACCATTTCAATTTTTTTCTAAATGTAGTATAAGAGTTTAAACAGGGTTTGACTTAACATTTTAAAGAATTCTCTGGCTGCTGTACAGAAATTGGGTTAAAATGTGACAAGAGTTGAAGCAAGGAGTCCAGTTAACATCTGTTCTAGTTGTTCAATTAGGAAACAGTTTGGGTTGGAGTAAGGAGCAGAGATGTGTAGAAGAGGAAATTTTCTACATATACTTTGATTAGATAGAATTCTTTTGACTTATTGATTAA
This sequence comes from Nanger dama, assembly GCA_917880005.1. Classification (NCBI taxonomy): domain Eukaryota; kingdom Metazoa; phylum Chordata; class Mammalia; order Artiodactyla; family Bovidae; genus Nanger; species Nanger dama. The sequence continues at coordinate 7,014,718 of CAKJTW010000040.1, forward strand.
TTGAATAGAAAGGAATAAGAAAAAGAAAGAATTAGGGATGATTTTTAATATGAGCATCCAAGTAGATCGTGGTGCTATTTACAGAAGTTGGAGAGACTAAGTGGTATGATTTAGTTTAGGATAGGAAATAGGCAGAATCTAGAATTCTATTTTAGAGTTGTTAATTTTGCAAAGCTTGCTACACATGCAAACTGGAAAGCTGGCTTTGGGTGTCCAGAGCTCAGTCAAGAAGTCATGGTTAAAATATTTGGAGTCATCAACATAAAGACAGTTTTCCAAGCCACAAATTAAGCCTACAATTTAGAACTGTGATGATAACCGCTGGAAAATTAAAAGCAAAATTAGTGAAAAATTATTTTCTCCAGGAAAAGTGATTGGGGTTTGTGGAATTAGGTAGACACTTTAATTTTTATTTTGTACTGTGTAATTCTGTTTGTATTTTAATTTCATACATATATTTTAAAAAGAAACATAATGTGAAAGAACAGCAATTGAGAAATAATAAAATGACACACAGATTAAAATGTATGACTTAATGTATTCATTTCACACTTTTCCTATATTGATCTAAATATTCATGCTGGTGGTGGGAGCCAGTTATTTCAGAAGGACAAACTAGAGTATTTGGTTTTAACAAAAGCTAAAGAAAACTCATAGATATTTTAGTATTCAGGACCATACAATTAGCAGTTTGGTCTCATTCACGGTCTGGGTTCATTTTGGAAACACTTTGACTACATCTTTCTGAACAAGAGATTTTGGTTTAGCTTTTAAATGATCTCAGTGACACAAAGGGTTTAAATAAATTCTGTGGGGCCTTGGGTCCATTGCGCTTCAGAATGTCTCGATTCACTCTCCTTATCTGCCCTTCCTTTACCTTCTTAAAGTGACTCCCCAAAACCCACTGGAACTTCTAAGTAAATGGTTGTAGTCTTTTGTGAAAAAAAGAAAATTAATATCTGAAGGAATACCTCAATTATAAATATGGAATTAGCTGATTTTATTTAATTGGAGTATAATTGTTTTACAGCATAATGTTAGCTTCTGCTGTAGAGCTAATTTTATTATTGAGCAAAGCAAATACCCAGAGTGCTTACAGGTAACCAGAAAGCAGTCACAAAACTGTAGGGCTACTAGTGGTAAAGAACCCACAGGTCAATTCAGGAGACTTAAGAGACGCAGGTTCAATCCCTTGGTCAGGAAGATCCCCTGGAGAAGGAAATGGCAACTCACTCTAGTAATCTTGCTTGGAGAATCCCGTGGACAGAGGAGTCTGGTGGGCTATGTTCCATAAGGTCACAAAGAGTCAGACACAACTGAAGTGACTTTATACACACACACAAACACACACACACATGCTTCCCCAGTGGCTCAGTGGGTAGAGAATCTGCCTGCGATGCAGGAAACAGGAGACTCAAGTCTGGTCCCTGGGTCGGGAAGGTCATGTGATGGGAGAAATGGCAACCCACTCCAGTATTCTTGCCTGAAAAATCCCAGATAGAGGAATTAAACTATATTTCCTATACATCATCTTACTTTTAGTAATAATCAGCTAGTATTCAATTTGCATCAGCAGTTACACTGAGTTTACTCTGACATCCTGTAGTTCATAGATTTTTATCCTGTTTACTCTGACATTTTTTTTTCATAACTGTTTATCAGATTGTCTCTGACATCCTGTTTTTTTTTCAGTAATTCTTCATCAGTACCTCCTATGGTTGCCCTTGACAGCAAATCTTACACAGGTGATTACTCATATCCTTCAGTATTCCTCAGTGAGTTTAGATTGTTTTGTGTACCCATGTAGAAGAGCATGAGGGTAGTTGTGGAATAAAACCACACATTCTCCTGAAACACCCCCGAATGTTTTGAGTCATTGACATAGGATAGCTAAAATGCGAAAGGTATGGGAGTGTATGGATGAGGGAGGAGAGAGAAACTCAGTTTGGATATTCTAGATTGCTTGCTCTTTGAGAATATAAGCAAGAAAGCAAGACTCAGATTATACTGCAAGTAAGTAATTAAAAACATATACAGGATTTAAAAAACTGAAATATAAATGTCAGTTTCCACAATGGTATCCAAGCAATTTCCAATATCAAGTATAAATATAATACACTTTGAAATTCTTATCTATACAGTACTTTCAGATCCATTGTCTGAATTTGAATGTCTTCCCAGATTTATTCCCTCATGATAGTCATTTGGGGATATGGTGAGAGGAGTAGAGAGTGAACTCACCTTGTAGGACCTCATAACTGAATATCTTAAGGGACTTTTCAGAGTTTCAGACATCTTATTAGAAATTGTCATTGTAGGATTGAGTTTCATAGTTCATAAATAGAATGGTGGCTCAAATAGAAATGGTAGTATATCCCTCAAATATTTTACTCTAATAAATCTATGGAAGAGACTGAGATCAATTTTTACAAGGGGATCTGCTATTTTTGCCTGTATAGCATTTCTATTACTTTTGAGGAATACTCTTGTCCAATTGCTGTGCCTCTTTTCCACACAGCCTCACATGTAGGCACATGCTGCAGGCAGAAGAAATTATAACAGCCTCATTCCTCTGACTAGTTATTATAGTTCATTTGAGTACATGATGTATATTAAGCTGATCATTCTTCTTCCCTGAATTGACATTCAGGTACTGTGAGGAAGAAGTACTTTCTTTCCACCGACTTTGTAAGCTAAGTGTATATGAATATGGTAATGTAGGTGGCCATTTTGGCCATCAGACACAGGCAGCCAGTTTGCAGATTGAAGTCAGACCACTGAGAAGAGCAAAGTGGAGAGATAATGAATGACAGAGAGCCCTAAATAATAATAGCAGCCTGCAGTCCTAATTGTCCCTTGCAATCAAAATAATTATTACAAGTGCTGCTTTCTTCAATTGGGTTTTCTTACTGTTGTCTGGATGTGTGTTCATGCATTTTTTGCTTATGTTGTGACCTTATTTGTTTCTCAGATTCATTTGAAAACCCCATAATCTATTTATCTAAATTTTATTAATTGTTTATGTCCCAAGTAATGTCCTTTCTCCCTCAGTCTTCACTGATAGCCTACATGGACTCCCTCTGAACTCTTTTGAATTTATTTTTGTGCCATTAGATGAACATTTAATCTGATATTCCCTTATCATAATTCTTCAATTACAGTTCATGCTGTTACTTAGTGTGTGTGCCTCACCAATTAATTTATAAACTTATTGAGGAGACATATATTACATTTTTGTTTTTAAAGTTCCCCAAAATGATAGGCACATCATAAGAACCTGACAAATATTTGTTGTCTCTGTGACAGAATACACCAGAACAGTGCCATATAACAAATCTAAATGGAGGCATTAGGGTGAGAGCCAGATGTATGAAATAATCAAGTCTTCCTTAGTATAATGATACTAATTCAAGCTTTCTTTGCTTGTCTTTTGGTGGGTATAAAGAGTAAAAGATAAGAGCAAAGTTATATCTACAGAAGAAAGAGCACATTAGATTATAAAATTAGTCTATGTTACTGAGAAAAAAATAATGCTTTGAGGGATCAGTAAACTACACTTGTCTGTCACCTATTTTAATAAATAAAATCTATTGGAATACAGTGCAGAGACCATATGGCTTATACAGACAAAATGTTTACTGTCTGGCCCTTTAAAGAAAAGTGGTTTGCTGACTCCTGGCTTCTGTGTGCTTATTTCTTAACTTAGAAAAAACCAGCCACAACAATTTATGTGGGAAAAATGAACAGAAATGTATACATTCACCAATAGCCTTTGAGTAGTCTCCATTCGCATCTCACCCTGACATAAAGTACTCAAGTTATAACACATAATTGGGACCAAGGAGGGGTCAGTTTTGGACAGGTTGAGTTTGGCATGCTGTTGGATGTGTGAGTCGAGTTTGGGGAGTAATGTCTAGATTTGAGATAAGAATTTGGGGGCATTAACATAGAAAGGGTGGATCGAAACTCAGGCCTGAATAAAATAGCCAAGAGAGTATGGTTAATGAACAAGACTGAGGCTGACCCGAGATGCTGTAAAATTAAGAGGTTAGGGAGACTCTGGAAAACAAGTCAAGAAGATGGAGGAGAGGTTCACTGAGGGTAGGAGGAGCCCAGTTACTTTCTTCTCCGTATTGTCAAAATTGGCAAATGTTGGTAAGTTTCTAACTACTTATTCTATTTAATAAAAGTCATCTCCTTCTCTGTAGGAGGCAACAGACATTATGGGACTCATGTCCCCACAAATGTTTTTTGCTCTTAAAAAGTGTACCAAGAAAAGAAATGTTTTAAACATGCCTAGAAACTTAGAAACACCTTTAAATTATTATCCTAGGGAGGGAAAAAGATGGCGGAGGAATAGGATGGGGAGAACACTTTCTCCCTCTCTACCTCATCAAAAGAACATTTCAACGCTGAGTAAATTCCACAAAATAACTTCTGACTGCTGGCAGAGGACATCAGGCATCCAGCAAAGCAGATCATTGGCTTCAAAACCAGGTAGGAATTATTTTATTTTAAAGGATGAAAATAGAGACAAAGGAGGTAGGGAGGGAACCCCGGCATGGGAAGGGAATCCTGTCCCAGGAAGAGACTCTTAAAAGAGAGGTTCCCTAAAATTGGGGAACTTTCTCACAGCTGTGTATGGGGCAAACCCTGGAAGCACAGAGGGCAACATAACAGGAAGGAAGAATAAATAAATAATTAAAACCAGCAGATTACGAATTCAACAGTATAACCCCCAGCGGATAAGCAGCACAAACGCCTGCGTCCGACAGCAGTGGGGGTTGGGCAGGGAGGAGCACGCCCGCGACAGTGCTTTCTAAGAATTGGGCCGCGGGAGACGTAGGCTGCAGGGCTTTTCTCGAGAATCTGGGCATAATGGGGCCAGAATCGGGTCCGCGTGTGGCTAGAACGATTTATCTCAGACTAGCAAGCCAGACTGGGGGATAACTAACACGCGAAATGCTTGAACGTAAGACACCGACAGGCCCGCGCACAGAACAAAGGATGGATCGGAAATAGCCGGCTGCAGACCATCCCCCACCGGCGACAGGCAGCCAGAGCCTGAAGCGCTGGAAGAGGGCAGTCACAGCTCAAGAGAGACATTACCTACCAAATTGCAAGCAGGTGTCTGTACTGAGACTTCTGGGGTCTCTGAACAGTCAATATCTGCCTGAGAAAGAGCGCCGGTGTAGCTCCCAGAAAACTGAGTGACCCGGAAAGCCCAGAAGACGCAACAATAGTGTGCGCCAAACTCCCTAGCCACTTGGACTTGGGAAGGGAACTTAGCCCAGGATCAACCAAACCTGACACCCGGGAGGGGCTTCCTGAGCGCCAAACCTGAGCGGCTTAGACCGGGGAAGTCCATGAAGCATAGGGCAGGCCCCACATGGTTATCCGCGGAGCGAGAAGGGCAAGCCCAGTGCAGAGCTCACCACCACCCTCCCTGTGGCAAGACAGAAATCAGACATGGAAGAGACCAGCAAACAGAGGAAGTCAAATGAGGGAACTGCCTTGGTAGTGACCCCACACAGTCCACAACAACAGAGAAAGTGCCAGATATACCGTTACTACTTTTATGATCAAAAAAATTTTTTTGTGGGGAGGGATGATGTGGAAGTGTGATTTTTTTTAAGAATTTTTTTCTTTCTTTAAAAATTTTTTTCTTTTTAAATTTGTTTTTTCTTCTTTTCTTTTTCACCTTTTTTCCCCTAAACTTGCTTAAATTTTTAAGTCTTCTATATTTCTATTTATTATTTTTATAACCTAATATTACTTTTCAAAAAAAAAAAAACCCTATCGTTAAAGCAAACACCGTATATAGTCCTATTGGTGGAGGAAGTTGTCTTTTAATAAATCTGGAGCCTTTTATTATATTTTACTTTTTTCTCTATTTTTTTCAAATTTCTCTCTCCTTCTTCTCTTCAATATTCTGTCTTTGAAAATCCAATCTTTACTCCAGATTTTTAATCTTGGCATTTTGGTATTTGTTGCCAATTTTGTACTTTTAAAAACCTAATTTTCAGTACCCAGTTTTACATGAGTGCAAGACTACTGGCTTGACCACTCTCTCCACCTTTGGAATCTCTCTTTTCTCCACCAGGTGGCTTTTGTCTCCTCCCTCCCCCTCCTCTTCTCTACCCAACTCTATGAGTCTCTGTGTGTTCCAGAAGGTGGAGAATTCTAAGTGAACTGGTCACTGGCCGGATCTGTATCCCTCCTTTCCATCTCCCTCTTTTATCCTCCTGTCCACCTCTATCTACTTCCTCCCTCTCCTCTTCCATGTATAACTCTGTGACCACCTCTGAGCGGTCCAGACTTCGGAGCTCACACAAGAAAGTGGTTACGGGCTAGCTTGCTTTTTCCTCTTTTGATTCCACCTCATCCCATTCCACTCACCTCTAACTACTCCCTCCCTCTTCTCTCCTCCAAGTAACTCAGCGATCCTCTAGGGCCGACCCTCAAGGTGGAGAAACCTATCATCATTAACCTAGATGTTTTAACATTAGTGCTGAATAGATGGAGAGATCATGAGGCTATTGTAAAAATAAATCTGAAAACCAGAATCAGGAGGCATAAGTCCAAACCCTGAGATCATCAAAGAATTCCTGAATACAGGGAACATTATCCAATAAGAGCTCATCAAACGCCTTCATACCTATACTGAAACTGAGCACTGCCCAAGGGCCAACAAGTTCCAGAGCAAGACATACCACGCAAATTCTCCAGCAACACAAGAACAAGCCCCTGAGCTTCAATACACAGGCAACTCAAAATATTCCAAAACCATTGACGTCTCATACCCATTACTTCACACGTCACAGCACTCCAGAGAGAGGAAATCCAGCTCGACCCACCAGAACTCCAACACAAGCCTCCCTAATCAAGAAACTTTGGCAAGCCACTGATATAACCCCAAACACAGAGAGGAAGCTCTATAAGAAAGAGAATTCCACAAATTCCCAGAATATAGAAAAGCCACCCCAAACGCAGCAGTATAACCAAGATGAAGAGACAGAGGAATACCCAGCAGGTAAAGGAACAGGAGACATGCCCACCAAACCAAACAAAGGAGGAAGAGATAGGGAATCTACCTGAGAAAGAATTCCGAATATGGATAGTGAAAATGATCCAAAATCTTGAAATCAAAATGGAATCACAGATAAATAGCCTGGGGTCAAGGATTGAGAAGATGCAAGAAAAGTTTAACAAGGACCTAGAAGAAATAAAAAGAGTCAACATATAATGAATAATGCAATAAATGAGATCAGAAACACTCTGGAGGCTACAAATAGTAGAATATCAGAGGCAGAAGATAGGATTAGTGAAACAGAAGATAGAATGGTAGAAGTTAATCAGCGAGGGCAAAAGAAAGACGAATTAAAAGAAATGAGGGCAACCTCAGAGACCTCCAAGACAATATGAAATGATCCAACATTTGAATTATAGGAGTCCCAGAAGAAGAAGACAAAAAGAAAGACCATGAGAAAATACTTAAGGAGATAATAGTTGAAAACTTCCCTAAAATGGGAAAGGAAATAATCACCCAAGTCCAAGCAACCCAGAGAGTGCCAACAGGATAAACCCAAGGCAAAACACCTCCAGACACATTTTAATCAAACTAACAAAGACCAAACACAAAGAACAAATATTAAAAGCAGCAAGGGAAAAACAACAAATAACACACAAGGGGATCCCCATAAGAATAACTGCAGATCTTTCAATAGAAACTCTTCAGGCCAGGAGGGAATGGCAAGACATACTTAAAGTGATGAAAGATAATAACCTTCAGCCAAGACTACTGTACCCAGCAAGGATCTCATTCAAATATGAAGGAGAAATCAAAAGCTTTACAGACAAGCAAAAGCTGAGAGAATTCAGCACCACCAAACCAGCTCTCCAATAAATACTAAAGGATAGACTTTAGACAGGAAACACAAAAAAGGGCGTATAAACCCGAACCCAAAACAATAAAGTAAATGGCAACAGGAGCATACTTATCAATAATTACCTTAAATGTAAATGGGTTGAATGCCCCAACCAAAAGGCAAAGACTGGCTGAATGGATACAAAAACAAGATCCCTATATATGCTGCCTACAAGAGACCCACCTCAAAACAACGGACACATACAGACTAAAAGTGAAGGGCTGAAAAAAGATATTCCATGCAAATAGAGACCAAAAGAAAGCAGGAGTAGCAATACTCATATCCGATAAAATAGACTTTAAAACAAAGGCTGTGAAAGGGACAAAGAAGGCCACTACATAATGATTAAAGGATCAATCCAAGAAGAAGATATAACAATTATAAATATATATGCACCCAACATAGGAGCACCGCAATATGTAAGACAATTGCTAACAAGCATGAAAGGGGAAATTAATAATAACACAATAATAGTGGGAGACTTTAATACCCCACTCACACCTATGGACAGATCAACTAAACAGAAAATTAACAAAGAAACGCAAATGTTAAATGATACAATAGACCAGTTAGACCTAATTGATATCTATAGGACATCTCACCCCAAAACAATGAATTTCACCTTTACTCAAGTGCACACGGAACCTTTTCCAGGATAGATCACATCCTGGGTCATAAATCTAACCTTGATAAATTCAAAAAAATCGAAATTATTCCAAGCATCTTCTCTGACCATAATGCACTAAGGTTAGATCTCAATTATAGGAGAAAAACTATTAAAAATTCCAACATTTGGAGGCTGAACAACACCCTTCTGAATAATCAACAAATCACAGAAGAAATCAAAAAAGAAATCAAAATATGCATCAAAACGAATGAAAATGAAAACACAACTACACAGAACCTTTGGGACACTATAAAAGCAGTCCTAAGAGGAAAGTTCATAGCAATACAGGCATACCTCAAGAAACAAGAAAAAAGTCAAATAAATAACCTAACTCTACACCTAAAGCAACTAGAAAAGGAAGAAATAGAGAACCCCAGAGTTAGTAGAAGGAAAGAAATCCTAAAAATTAGGGCAGAAATAAATGCAAAAGAAACAAAAGAGACCATAGCAAAAATCAACAAAGCAAAAAGCTGGTTCTTTGAAAGGATAAATAAAATTGACAAACCAGTAGCCAGACTCATCAAGAAACAAAGAGAAAAAAATCAAATCAACAAAATCAGAAATGAAAATGGAGAGATCACGACAGACAACTCAGAAATACAAAGAATCATAAGAGACTACTATCAGCAACTATATGCCAATAAAATGGACAACTTGGAAGAAATGGACAAATTCTTAGAAAAGTACAACTTTCCAAAACTGAACCAGGAAGAAATAGAAAATCTTAACAGACCCATCACAAGCATGGAAATTGAAACTGTAATCAGAAATCTTCCAGCAAACAAAAGCCCAGGTCCAGACGGCTTCACAGCTGAATTCTACCAAAAATTTAGAGAAGAGCTAACACCTATCTTACTGAAACTATTCCAGAAAATTGCAGAGGAAGGTAAACTTCCAAACTCATTCTATGAGGCCACCATCACCCTAATACCAAAACCTGACAAAGATGCCACAAAAAAGAAAACTACAGGCCAATATCACTGATGAACATAGATGCAAAAATCCTTAACAAAATCCTAGCAATCAGAATCCAGCAACACATTAAAAAGATCATACACCATGACCAAGTGGGCTTTATCCCAGGGATGCAAGGATTCTTCAATATCCGCAAGTCAATCAATGTAATTCATCACATTAACAAACTGAGAAATAAAAATCATATGATTATCTCAATAGATGCAGAAAAAGCCTTTGACAAAATTCAACATCCATTTATGATAAAAACTCTCCAGAAAGCAGGAATAGAAGGAACATACCTCAACATAATAAAAGCTATATATGACAAACCCACAGCTAACATTATCCTCAATAGTGAAAAATTGAAACCATTTCCCCTAAAGTCAGGAGCAAGACAAGGTTGTCCACTTTCACCACTACTCTTCAACATCGTACTGGAAGTTTTGGCCACAGCAATCAGAGCAGAAAAAGAAATACAAGGAATCCAAATTGGAAAAGAAGAAGTCAAACTCTCACTGTTTGCAGATGACATGATCCTCTACATAGAAAGTCCTAAAGACTCGACCAGAAAGCTACTAGAGCTAATCAATGAATATAGTAAAGTTGCAGGATATAAAATCAACACTCAGAAATCCCTTGCATTCCTATACACTAATAATGAGAAAGTAGAAAAAGAAGTTAAGGAAACAATTCCATTCACCATTGCAACGAAAAGAATAAAATACTTAAGAATATTCCTACCTAAAGAAACTAAAGACCTATATATCGAAAACTGTAAAACACTGATGAAAGAAATCAAAGAGGACACTAATAGATGGAGAAATATACCATGCTCATGGGTCGGAAGAGTCAATATAGTGAAAATGAGTATTCTACCTAAAGCAATCTACAGATTCAATGCAATTCCCATCAAGCTACCAGCAGTATTTTTCACAGAACTAAATCAAATAATCTCAAGATTTGTATGGAAATACAAAAAACCTCGAATAGCAAAGCAATCTTGAGAAAGAAGAATGGAACTGGAGGAATCAACTTGCCTGACTTCAGGCTCTACTACAAAGCCACAGTCATGAAGACAGTATGGTACTGGCACAAAGACAGAAATATAGATCAATGGAACAAAATAGAAAGCCCTGAGATAAACCCACACACCTATGGACATCTTATCTTCGACAAAGGAGGCAAGAATATACAATGGAATAAAGACAGTCTCTTTAACAGGTGGTGCTGGGAAAACTGGTCAACCACTTGTAAAAGAATGAAACTAGACCTCTTTCTAACACCATACACAAAAATAAACTCAAAATGGATTAAAGATCTCAATGTAAGACCAGAAACTATAAAACTCCTAGAGGAGAACATAGGCAAAACACTCTCCAACATAAATCACAGCAGGATCCTCTATGATCCAACTCCCAGTATACTGGAAATAAAAGCAAAGATAAACAAATGGGATCTAATTAAAATTAAAAGCTTCTGCACAACAAAGGAAACTATCAGCAAGGTGAAAAGACAGCCTTCTGAATGGGAGAAAACAATAGCAAATGAAACAACCGACAAACAACTAATCTCAAAGATATATAAGCAACTTATGCAGCTCAACTCCAGAAAAATAAATGATCCAATAAAAAAATGAGCCAAAGAACTAAATAGGCATTTCTCCAAAGAAGACATACGGATGGCTAACAAACATGAAAAGATGTTCAACATCACTCATTATCAGAGAAATGCAAATCAAGACCACAATGAGGTACCATTTCACACCAGTCAGAATGGCTGTGATCCAAAAGTCTACAAGCAATAAATGCTGGAGAGAATGTGGAGAAAAGGGAACCCTCTTACACTGCTGGTGGGAATGCAAACTAGTACAGCCATTATGGAAAACAATGTGGAGATTCCTTAAAGAATTGCAAATAGAACTGCCTTATGACCCAGCAATCCCACTGCTGGGCATACACACCGAGGAAGCCAGAATTGAAAGAGACACATGTACCCCAATGTTCACTGCAGTGCTGTTTATAATAGCCAGGACATGGAAGCTAACCTAGATGTCCATCTGCAGATGAATGGATAAGAAAGCTGTGGTACATATACACAATGGAGTACTACTCAGCCCTTAAAAAGAATAAATTTGACTCAGTTCTAATGAGATGGATGAAACTGTAGCCGATTATACAGAGTGAAGTAAGCCAGAAAGAAAAACACCAATACAGTATGCTGACACATATATATGGAATTTAGACGATAGTAATGATGACCCTATATGTGAGACAACAAAAGAGACACAGAGGTATAGAGTGGACTTTTGGACTCTGAGGGAGAGGGAAAGGGTGGGATGGTTTGGGAGAATGGCATTGAAACATGTATACTTTCTTGTAAGAAACAAAGCGCCAGTCTATGTTCAATGCAGGATGCAGGATGCATGGGGCTGGTTCACAGGATGATTCAGGGAGATGATGTGGGGTGGGCGGTGGGAGGGGGCTTCGGCATTGGGAGATTGTGTTCACCTGTGGCTGTTTCATCTCAATGTATGGCGAAACAAATACAGTATTGTAATTTAAATAAAATAAATAAATAAACGAAAATAAAATAAAGTCCCCAAAAAAATTATTATCCTAGGGATACTATCATCAAAACTCTTTCTCTGAAAAGCCCATTTTTCTTATTTTTAAAGCAGTAATCTAATTTCTAATACTTTTAGTAATAGCATGGCTCTGGCAGCTAATTCATTTTTAAAATTCTCAGATTCTAATAAAAAATACATTTGTCTTCTAATGACTGTGTTAAATTAGCTAGAAATGAAGGCTGACCACTTTTATGCTTGATGGAAACATGCACATAAAATTAGTAGTACCTCAATTTCATCTATTGGTAGATAACAATTTGTATTTACATGTCTTTTAAATGGAAAAGGCTAAGATGTGTATAAATGCAAATCCAGTCATTTTTATTGCACTAAGTAGCAAAAGCTTAGATTCATTATAGACAGAAGCATTTATCTCAGTGTTAATGAGAGCTATTTCAAATGATTAACATAAACTAGATAACAGAAATTATCTTGATTTACCACTGTCCAAAAGAGAAAATATAATATCAATTTTTCCTGATGTATTTGCCCAAATTTTAAAAAGCTCCACAGACTGCTTCAATTAAGCAGCTTTTTTCTGGAGTGGGGGGTAGGGTAATTTCTACAAAAATTAGAAAAAAATTCTACATATTTTTAGAAATCTACAGAAAATATCCCAAGTTACTGCAGGCTGATCCTTTTATCCTAGTTAATTAGACCAAATAAACATATCTATAGTACGCTGTGAAGCAACTCATTATCAAATGTACCTAGCAGGTTGAGTGTAATTTGAAATTAGAAGAAGACCTAGCAAAGATCAGAGAAGCTGATCTCATTAGACACAGTAATACTTTTCGAGAAATTTAATTTAGGTTTAACAGTTATTCTGAGTATAAATATAAATATCTTAAGAACTCATAAGACTGTAATAAGCAATATTCAGAGGAGAATGAAGAATAAGCTATAAAAAGATGTTCATTAGATTTTCAAGCTAGAAAAATATTTAACCTGGCAGTCATCATAGCCAAACAGTTGTGAGTGACTGAGGAGTTGCTGAGAGATCCCTGATGACTGCTAGTGAATGATATTCTTGGTCGACTTGGATAATTTAGCATGTTTATTAACATTTGAGGAGTAGTACCCATTTACCAGCCAAAAGCACTGTCAAATTTTTTTTGAAGGTGTTTGTTGGCTTGAACTGCAGATGGCTTTGCTTAGGAGGCTTGTTCTCTGATATTTGTCAAAATACAAGGACAACTATTTCATAGATAATTGTCTTGTATTTATTTATACAATGATTCCATGTTTGGTTGCTATTGATGTGTTTACTGGCTGTAAGTTGATTTTTCATTCAGATTTTTAGCACTAAACCAAACCAAAATAAGTAAAACAAGGGATGGTTTTAATTTTAGACTCTGACTAAACCAGTTTAAGGACAAAAAGTCTTGCTCTATTTTTATCTATACCTAGGAGCAGGGCCAGAACTAGGGTGAGGTGAACTTGCTCAGGCAGCAAGATTCAGGCGGGCTGGGCCAGAGAATAAAGGATCTTTCTCCTATGGAATTTGAGTGTTACTCTATAGGTGAGGAGTTAGCCAGGATATTTGAAACAAAGTAATGATGTGACAATATCTTCCTTTGTCAAAATCAGCTCTTTCCCCAAAACTTACTGAGATAATAAATGAATAACAAGAGTAGAGAGTAATAAGAATGATATGCCACAAATGTAGTATCAGTAGATTTCTAGAAGAAAAGATGGATGATATCAGATTAAAGAAGCCACCAAAAACTCAAACTAAGAAGTTAGTTCCTGGAGAAGGAAATGGCAACCCACTCCAATATTCTTGCCTGGAGAATTCCAGGACAAAGCAGCCTGGTGGGCTACAGTCCATGGTATTACAAAGAGTCAGACACAACTGAGTGACTAACACAAGAAAATGAAAAAAAGCTGGCCTATCCTTTTAAGACTTCCTATTTTGGAGAAGTTAGAGTTAGCTGATGGCAATGATGAGCAGGGGCAAGACAGGGACCATTCCTCTAGGTACCCCTAACCATAAGTATCACTTGAAGACACACTGAGTCAAACAAGAAATACATTTAAATAAAAACCCATCAGCTATATCATGATAGCAAAGGACTGATACTGAGCACTGCTGCTGCTGCTGCTGCTGCTAAGTTTCTTCAGTTGTGTCCGACTCTTAGCAACCTCATGGACTGCAGCCCACCAGGCTTCTCCGTCCATGGGATTTTCCAGGCAAGAGTACTGGAGTGGGTTGCCACTGCCTTCTCTGGATATTGAGCACTGAAAATATTTAAATAAAGTATAAACAACTGTTGTGTGTTTTCAAAATGAAATATACTGTCTGAGATGATGATAATGCTTAAAAATCATCCCAGATGATAATAAAATCATTCCAAATTATAAACAAAACAACACCAAAGAGAGGAAGAGGATATTAAGGAAGGTATAAGTATGCTAATTATTTTGTGTATCATTGAACGAACAAATAAAGCCTATTTCATTCTCAGCACTGATAATTAGAGACTAGCAGTTTGATTGTAAGATTTACAAGTAGAACAGCATATTTACGTTCCAAGTTACTGGACCTAAAAGAAATCAAATAATACATGGACCAAATAGCACAAAACTGAAAACTAACAAGTGAAAAAGGCCAGGAGGCAAAACATAACATGAGACCTCTTAGGATATTACATGTAAATGGGAACACCCAAACAAGTAGGACAAGGAAGAAGCAGTAATGAGCAAATTCCACATCAGACTTGCCCCAAATCTGAGATACTATGTCAAGTGAAATGTACAATTTGTTTTAGATTCATCTGTGGACACTAATTTTTTTATGAAGGCAATTTGAAGGATGTTCTGAAAAATGATTTCGTTCTCATGATTCAGTTTTGGAGGCCCCAGAGTCCACCAACAGAATATAACACCTCTTTTCTTTAGGCTAGAAATTCTTTCTAGAGAGCCATTAGACATTTTCCAATTTTATCATAAATCAATCACCCAAATTATTTTTGTTTCCTTTCAAATATATTTTACTGCTTTTATTTAGTTATCAACTACCAATGCCTTAGCTGAAGCAGTTTTTCATACTGTTTCTCAAGATTAACTGTGAAATAAGATAGCATTCTGGCATGGCCCAGATAAGTGTTGACAGCACATATATTTGGAGTAATGGTTTCCTTGCTGAAGTTTCCGCTAGTATTAAATAAGAAAATAAGGAAAATACAGTGACTTTCTAGAACAGTTAAGTATACTCATTTGTTTCTAATGCAATGGACTCTTTTTAATGTATTTATTTGTATTTTTATTTCTTTTAAAGTTTTATTTTATATTGGAGTATAGTTGATTAATAATGTTGTGTTAGTTTCAGGTGTACAGCAAAGTGATTCAGTTTTTACTTATATGTATACTTGTAGTTACTCTTTTTCAAATTATTTTCACATTTAGTTTTTACAGAATATTGAACAGAGTTCTCTGTGCTAAAGAGCAGGTCCTTATTGGTTATCTACTTTAAATATAGCACTGTGTATATGTCAATCGCAATATATCCCCTCCCTTCCACCTGTTAAATATGTTTGTTCTCTAATCTGTGAGTCTGTTTCTGTTCTGTAAATAAATTCACTTGTATCATTTTTTTTTGAGATTCCACAATAAGTTGTAACATCTGATATTTGTCTTTCTCTGTCTGACTTACTTAGTTTGATAATCTCCAGGTCCATCCATGTTACTACAGATGGCATCATTTCACTTTTTAATGGTTGAGTAATATCCCATTGTATATATGTGCTACATCTTCTTTATCCATTCATGTCAATGAACATTTAGGTTACTTCCTCGTCTTGGCTATTGTAAACAGTGTTACAATGAATATTGGGTTCATGCCAAAGCCTTTGACTGTGTGGATAACAATAAACTGTGGAAAATCCTTCAAGAGATGGGAATACCAGACCACCTGACCTCCCTCTTGAGAAACCTATATGCAGATCAGGAAGCAACAGTTAGAACTGGACATAGAACAACAGACTGGTTTCAAATAGGAAAAGGAGTACACCAAGGCTGTATGTTGTCATCCTGCTTATTTAACTTATATGCAGAGTACATCATGAGAAATGCTGGGCTGGATGAAGCACAAGCTGGAATCAAGATTGCTGGGAGAAATATCAGTAACCTCAGATATGCAGATGACACCACCCTTATGGCAGAAAGTGAAGAGGAACTAAAAGCCGCTTGATGAAAGTGAAAGAGGAGAGTGGAAAAGTTGGCTTAAAGCTCAACATTCAGAAAAATAAGATCATGGCATCTGGTCCCATCACTTCATGGGAAATAGATGCAGAAACAATGGAAACAGTGTCAGACTTTATTTTTCTGGGTTCCAAAATCACTGCAGATGGTGATTGCAGCCATGAAATTAAAAGACGCTTACTCCTTGAAAGGAAAGTTATGACCAACCTAGAGAGCATGTTCAAAAGCAGAGACATTACTTTGCCAACAAAGGCCCGTCTAGTCAAGGCTATGGTTTTCCTGCGGTCATGTATGGATGTGAGAATTGGACTGTGAAGAAAGCTGAGCGCCAAAGAATTGATGGTTTTGAACTGTGGGGTTGGAGAAGACTCTTGAGAGTCCCTTGGACTGCAAAGAGATCCAACTAGTCCATTCTAAAGGAGATCAGTCCTGGGTGTTCATTGGAAGGACTGATGCTGGAGCTGAAACTCCAATACTTTGGCCACCTCATGCGAAGAGCTGACTCATTGGAAAAGACTCTGATGCTGGGAGGGATTGGGGACAGGAGGAGAAGGGTACGACAGAGGATGAGATGGCTGGATGGCATCACTGACTCGATGGACATGCTGCTACTAAGTCGCTTCAGTCGCATCCAACTCTGTGCGATCCCATAGATGGCAGCCTACTAGGCTCCTCTGTCCCTGGGATTCTCCAGGCAAGAATACTGGAGTGGGTTGCCATTTCCTTCTCCAATGCATGAAAGTGAAAAGTGAAAGTGAAGTCACTCAGTTGTGCCCGGCTCTTAGCGACCCCATGGACTGGAGCCTACCAGGCTCCTCCGTCCATGAGATTTTCCAGGCAAGACTACTGGAGTGGGGTGCCATTGCCTTCTCCAAATGGACATGAGTTTGAGTAAACTCCAGGAGTTGGTGATGGACAGGAAGGCCTGGCGTGCTGCGATTCGTGGGGTCTCAAAGAGTCGGACACAACTGAGCAACTGAACTGAACTGAACTGATCCTTTTGAACCATGGTTTTCTCCATATATACACCCAAGAGTGGGATTGCTGGATCCCACTGGGTTTTACTATTAAAGATTCCTTTGGTCTAGGAAATGAGTCACTAGTGGGTAGCAGTTTTTAAAATATCCATATTGGCAAAATAGACTGTGTCTTTTAGTAACTCTGCTAGTTTACCTTCTTTCCTTTTAATATTTATTGTTACCTGAGGTCAGAGAGACTTCATTCATTTTTTACTTAAGCACTTGTTATCTATTGAGATCCTACTATGAGTCAAGCACTGGTTTAGGTGCTCAGAACACATCAGGGAATTACAAAATTGTTTATTCTCAGTAATCTTAAATACTGCTGAAGGTGGAGTCAAGCTACAAGCAAAAATATGTATA
The DNA here is from genome assembly GCA_917880005.1 of Nanger dama. Lineage (NCBI taxonomy): Eukaryota > Metazoa > Chordata > Mammalia > Artiodactyla > Bovidae > Nanger > Nanger dama. Next base: position 7,032,481 of record CAKJTW010000040.1, read on the forward strand.
ATATATGGAGTGAAGATAAATTCAAAGAAAAAAGTAAAGCAAAGTAAGGAAACAGAGTGGTGAGTAAGTATCTAAATGGTAAGGGAACATAAGATATTTGAGTAAATATCTAAAGGGTAAGCAAGCATTCCAGAACAGGGATTCAGTAGAGGGTGCGGGTGGGGAGGGAGTTGCCTGCTTCACACATTTCAAGGAACACTGAGATGGCCTTTCAGCCTAGAAGTCAGTGAACTAGGAGGAGGTAAATGAGATAATATTTAAGGAATAGCTCATCTCTATTAATACAGTGCCTTGCATATTACGTAATTCAATAAATTGTTTTCACATATGATAGAAAACCCAAATTATAAGAACTTAGAACTGTCAGGTAAAGAGGCAGTAGGACAACTGTACTAAGTAGGTTATATGGCAGACATTTTTCACAGTTTGAAGAAGCTAAATTTATAGTGCCAACACTTTGACAAAAATATATGTAAAACTTATGATAAAATAAAAATAAATGACTAAAAGCTATATTGGCTAAGATGTATTGAAGATAGCAATATTTTGAATTTTTTCCAACTCTTTTTGAGTGCATCAGTTTGAATCAGTTGCCTCTAATTGAAAGAATAAAGATACAAATTAATAGTCATTTTAGTATTGGTAAGTCTACGTGAGCATATGTCCCCGAAATTGAAAAAGTACATTGACTGTGTACTGTGTAACAAATTATTTTGCAATTCAGGCCAATTGTTCTCTTTTAGTGATAGTGAGGAGCACAAATTGAGTGTCAGACAAAAGATCATTGAAGATAACTTTTGATGATAGATGAGTGTGATGGTTTACTAATATAATCAGTATGAAATTTTTACCATATAACTGGGAAGGAATTCAAAGAATGAGTGACACTGGTATACAAAATTCCTTCTATTTCTATCTATATAATTTCTCATCAATTATATCTATCAAAAATATGTAATAGGCATGGAATGTCTATTTCTAAATGTTACTAGAAATCAGTAATGTTTATCCATAGTGAATAAGTTGCAAAAAGCAGCTATACTCATGAGCTAATATTTCCAATGAAGTTTTACTTTTCTATATCTAATAATTATCAATATGCATTTTATTTTGATTAATTGATTACTAATTATAATATACTAATTAAGAAGAAATATTTTAACACAAGTTTATGGATTTAATAAATTTTAAAATACCATTTTAAATTATATATAGATTTTTATGCCCCAAAAGCAAGCTAAATTGAGTAACAAAAGTATTTCAAATATAAAAATAGATTGGGCTCAGGTAAAATTCAATAGAGAATGTGGAATAGAAACACAGCTTCAAGCATAAAAGGAAGTGATGTAAAATTTCTGGCTTTTAAAGAAGAGCTAAGAAATATCAATAACCTCAGATATGCAGATGACACCATCCTTATGGCAGAAAGTGAAGAGGAACTAAAGAGCCTCTTGATGAAAGTGAAAGAGGAGAGTAAAAATGTTGGCCTAAAGCTCAATATTCAGAAAACTAAGATCATGGCATCTGGTCCCATCACTTCATGGCAAATGGATGGGGAAACAGTGGGAATAGTGTCAGACTTTTTATTTTGGGGGCTCCAAGATCACTGAAGTTGGTGACTGCAGCCATGAAATTAAAAGACACTTACTCCTTGGAAGAAAAGTTATGACCAACCTAGATAGTATATTCAAAGCAGAGACATTACTTTGACAACTAAGGTCCGTCTAGTCAAGGCTATGGTTTTTCCTGTGGTCATGTATGGATGTGAGAGTTGGACTGTGAAGAAGGCTGCTGCTGCTGCGGCGCCGAATAACTGATGCTTTTGAACTGTGGTGTTGGAGAAGACTCTTGAGAGTCCCTTGGACTGCAAGGAGATCCAACGAGTCCATCCTAAAGGAGATCAGCCCTGGGTGTTCATTGGAAGAACTGATGCTAAAGCTGAAACTCCAGTACTTTGGCCACCTCATGCAAAGAGTTGACTCATTTGAAAAGACTCTGATGCTGGGAGGGATTAGGGGCAGGAGGAGAAGGGTACGACAGAGGATGAGATGGCTGGATGGCATCACTGACTCAATGGACATGAGTTTGAGTGAACTCCAGGAGTTGGTGATGGACAGGGAGGCCTGGCATGCTGTGATTCATGGGGAGTCGGACATGACTGAGCAACTAAACTGAACTGAACTGAATTCAAATATTTAATTAAAATGGACAATGACATTTATTCCTTTGGGGCATATTTAGAAGAAAGATTATAACAGTTTTACTTACCTTTCAATATTTACATATACAAGAAATTATATTGCTTGCAATTATTTAAGCTTATAATAAAAAAAAGCTATAGTTTTTAAGTTAAAGATGTGTAAATAGCTGCACAGTGTGCCAAAGTTCTTTCTGGTAGTACAAGGGGAAAAAAGTTGGAGGTCATTGTCCTGTGATATTTCTTGATATAGTTCTTATATAAACAGTTTCCAATTTCTCCCTGCCTCCCCTTGCAGTAAAAAGCTGAAAAAAATCAAATCCTAAGGAAACTCCAGCAGTTACAATACAACTAAAAAGGATTTCCATTTCTTATCATTGACAGTGAAGTCAAGCCAGCTATGTGCTCTTGAATTCCTGGAATTCTCTAATTTGAAACAAAATGTTCTGAGGCTAGAGGTGAATAATACGTTTCTCACTTTTTAGAAAAAATATCATAATCAATAGACTTCTATTTTTTCCTCTCTTAAAATTTTATTAAAAGTTTAAGTGACACTGGTTTTTGTCTCTTAGTGATCTTTGCTATTAAATTACCTAACTTAGTATTATTTATTATACTATATGCATGCTAAGTCACTTCAATCATGTCCAACTCTTTGAAAGCCTAAGGACTATAGCCTGGCATGCTCCTCTGTCCATGGGATTGTACATGCAAGAAGAATAGGATGGGTTGCCATGACCTCCTCCAGAGGATCTTCCTGACTAAGGGACTGAACTCATGTCTCTTACATCTCCTGCATTGGAAGGTGGATTCTTTACCACTAGTGCCACTTGGGAAGCCCTATTATACTATATAATAATATATAAATTATTTATTTATTATATTATTTTATATATAAATATATCATTTATTATTTATGAATTTTTAAATTATTGAGTTAAAAGTAGAAAATGAAATAGAAAACATGAAAATAGTTCATGCTTGATTTGATAATTCATCTTTCAAAGTTTGTATACTAATGGTTGTTACTTCATATTGTATGTGCATCTATCTTTTTGGAGGGGGCTAAGAAAGTTTTTAATTTGTTTAAGAAAATTTAAATGTCAAGATTTCAAAATGTGGTATAAAGATCATGGTGTTCTGAAAAGATCTTCATGAACTCTCTACCATCTGAACAAATCTGAGAACCATGAAGATGGATCATTGTAAGTGATTAAATAATCTCAAGAAACCAGCTAGCTTTATTTAGGGTGTCAAAATGACTAAACTTTGTGCACATACACAATACATTTAATTTAGAACAATGTACATTTCTACATAAAATTATTATTCAATAAATGGAATTTCTCCAGAAGGACTTAGTCTCTAAATATGATTGTTATTTTCTTAAATAATTACAAAGACTACTGACAATGAAGTTCTGGATTTTCAAGGATCTCATTCAATAATGGTGTATAGAATTCCTATAATAGTGAATAATTTTTAAACATAATTTCCACTCGTTAGTTTAAAACCAGAATTAGCATTTATGTCCCCTCAGCATTTGCTTTTTGGTTCTGTAGCTTCCCAGGTGGTGCTAGTGGTAAAGAACTCACCTGCCAAAGCAGGAGACATAAGAGACCAGGGTTCAACCCTGGGTCAGGAAGATCCCCTGGAGAAGGGAATGACAACTCACTCCAGTATTCTTGCCTGGAAAATTTCATGGACGAAAAAGCCTGGAGGTCTACAGTCTATAAGACCACAAAGAGTTGGAAGTGACTGAGCATAGGAATCAACAGTTTTGCTTAAAACTTCATATCTATTGATAGGGGTTCCTTACACGCTAGCTTTTAGCATTTAGCCTGTTTCAGGAAGCATCTCATTTTCTACTACATTAGCTTGTCTTTAGAGTTGACTTCAATGTATCAACTGTATATAGCTTATTTTGAAGATGAGGTGATTTTAAATCTCTTAAGAAAAAGTCTGCTTATGGAATTTTGGGAAACATCCCAAGTGTTCCAGTTTTCACTTTCTCATGAATTCTGAATGAATTGTCTCCTTATTTGAGTTATAGATGCACGTCCTTTTAAAAAAAAAAAAACAACGTGTTAGATCAGAGATGGATTTCAACAAATCTTTCATTTCTCCCCAGCTTTCATTAATGCTAAGTTGTACATATGAGAATTTTTTTTTTAGGTATAACATACATTTGATGTCTCAGTCTGAAGAGCACAGCTTGATCACTTTTCTGCATGCATGTATATGCAGAGTGAGAATCTTTTAACCCCTTGAAGGCATTCTTCCCATTCAGTATTGCAGCTCAAGGTAACCACCTTTATGCATTCTGTCACCATTGATTGGGTTTTCTTGTTCTTGAACTTTGTAAATGTTATCATGCAGTATGTCATCCACATGTCTGTTTTCTTTCAGCCTGCATAATCTCTGTACAGAGTATAGTTCATCTCTTTAAAAGCAAACATGAGACTAATTAACATGAGAGAAGATGTTATTTGTTTTTTCCTAAATGAAAAGGAATTAATGCCCTTGACAAGATTCTGGTTATCTGTTACAGCCTAGCTCTGGAGGAGTTAGTCTTAGGGTATGGTAGTTTGTGCTGGCTCTCCAGCTTCTGGGCACAGGACAGGATGGAGCTGCCTGCCACCTTGTGGTGAGGTGGGGCCAGTGACTAGTTTTGGGAAGTGAGTGGCATGTACAGAAATGACACGTGTCAGTTTTGAGTTGGAGCATTTAGTTGCTGCTGCCTGACTCTCCAGAGTGTTCTTGCTCTGTCTGCCCTCTTGACCAACACGTTCCAGACCGGGGCTGTTTCATTAGAGTCTTGAATGAAAATGGTGCAGAGCAAAACCAACTGGTGGACACTTGTGTGAGAAAGAAAGAAACCTTTGTTGATTTAGGCCTCTGGAGTTTGGTGGTTCTTTGTTCCCAAAGAATAACATTCTATGCTGACAGTTTCTTAGAGTGAGAAGGAAATGTCCAGTAAGATCACGACTTATATTCCTGGCTGATAAAAGTTTCAGACGTGGTATTGGGACGTAAAAACAGCCCCTCAGGGGATTCATATCTCCTCCATTGCTTTTTGTACAGTTTCTTAGCAGATAGCTTTTTTCAGTTCAGTTCAGTTCAGTTCAGTCACTTAGTGTGTCTGACTCCTTGCAACCCCATAGTCTGCAGCATGCCAGGCCTCCTTGTCCATCACCAACTTTCAAAGTTTACTCAAACTCATGTCCTTTGAGTTGGTGATGCCATCCAACCATCTCATCCTCTGTCTTCTCTTTCTCCTCCTGCTTTCAATCTTTCCTAGTATCAGGGTCTTTTCTAATGAGTCAGTTCTTCACATCAGTGGCAAAAGTACTGGAGTTTCAGCTTCAGCATCAGTCCTTCCAATGAATATTCAGGACTGATTTCCTTCAGGATGGACTGGTTGCAGTCCAAGGGACTCTCAAAAGTCTTCTCTAACACCACAGTTCAAAAGCATCAATTCTTTGGCACTTAGCTTTCTTTATAGTCCAACTCTCACATCCATACATGACTACTGGAAAAACTATAGCCTTGACTAGATGGACCTTTGTGGACAAAGTAATGTCTCTGCTTTTTAATATACTCTCTAGGTTGGTCATAACTTTTGTCCAGGGAGCAAGTGTCTTTTAATTTCTTGGCTGTAGTCACCATCTGCAGTGATTTTGGAGCCCAAAAAGTAAAGTCTGTCACTGTTTCCACTGTTTCCCCATCTATTTCCCATGAAGTGATAGGACCGGATGCCATGGTCTTAGTTTTCTGAATGTTGAGCTTTAAGCCAAAGTTTTCTCTCTCCTCTTTTACTTTCATCAGGAGGCTCTTCAGTTCCTCTTCACTTTCTGCCATAAGGGTGCTGTCATCTGCATATCTGAGGTTATTGATATTTCTCCCAGCAATCTTGATTCCAGCTTGTGCTTCATCCAGCCCAGCATTTCTCATGATGTACTCTGCATAGAAGTTAAATAAGCAGGGTGACACTATACAGCCTTGATGTACTTCTTTCCCAATTTGGAACCAGTCTGTTATTCCATGTCCAGTTCTAACTGTCACTTCCTAACCTGCACACAAATTTCTCAAGAGACAGGTCATGTGGCCTGGTATTCCCATATCTTTAAGAATTTTCCAGTTTGTTGTGGTCCATGCAGTCAAAGGCTTTGGCATAGTCGATGAAGCAGAAGTAGATGGTTTTAGCTATCACTTAATTCAAAGTTCAGTGACAGACTGGTTCTTTCATCAGCACTCTACTCTGACTTGCCTTAAAAAGAACATCACCCAAGAAGAGAGGCTGAGATGACAGTTTGGGGAATGCTTGCTGGTAGACTGACTCATATTTTCTAAGTCCTCTCAGTGAGCTATCCTCACTTTTCTCTAGGATGCCATAGCCAGGCTGGTCTCCACATATTACTTTTTGTATAGCACTGATATTTTTCAAGTGATTGAATGCTACAAATTTTTGAGTTTTATCACTGATGAGGGTAATTGTTTCTGCCATTCCATAAATTAAATCATTTGTTCACTGGACATTTATGGAAAGCCATGTGCCAGGGACTGAGCCAAGGACTGTGGTTTCACCAGTGAATAAATTACAGACTGTGTCCTAAAGGATCTCACTTTCTGAGATGAAAGGTTAGAAGGTGAAAAAGACAGTGAAATGTGATAAGGGCAATCAAGGCCATTTGTGAAGAAAGTGATTAACTCTATTTTTGTTAACTGTGGTGATATGGAGGTCAGGAAAAACATCAGAGTAGAAGGCTTTTAACTAAATCCTGAAGTTATGAGCAATTTTGTTAGGAAAACAAGCATAAATAAGCATAAATAAGTTTGACACAAGCCTCAGTATTGGCAATATTACACAACTCAAATATCTCAAAATTTTCAAATTTTCAAAATTAAGATATAGACTACATATTACTCAAGGAAAATATTACATTTATTGTAATATGCTAACATATATTAAAAATTTAGAATAAATACTTATGGTTATTGTCCATTTACTGCTTTAAAAACAAAGCAAATTTATAATGTGTCAAGCTTTAATAAAAAGTTTTTAAAAATTCTAGACAAATTTGGGGGTTCTATGTGCAATTTATTAAGATGTTAGAAATAATCATATTTCATAGATCTGGTTAAATTTAAAGTTGTTTTTACTAAAAGTTCTTACCAAAATACCCAAAGTAATCAAAGGAAACTCCCAAAGTAACAACATCCAAATTAATATATGACAAATATTGTTTAATTGCTAAAGTTGAATTTAATGGTACAGAAATGTGTTTGGATATGTACTGTTTTACTTGTGGTTAACTTGATTCCTTAAGTTTTGCTTATGGTGAACCACTTTCTAAGTCATTTTCATTAACACTGCTGTAATTTTTTCTTTTAAACAGTCAACTGTTTCAAAATATTTTTACATTATTTTAGCAACCCAATCATTTTTAATAGCTGTTCTCAAAATTATAATACTGAAAAAGGTTTAACGATCTATTAACAAAATATTCTCCACATTCTTATTACTACACTTAGTGCTAATGAATGGTTTGTAAGTTGGTATCTATTCAGATATAATTAGTATACCTATTCTCAATATGTATATGGATTGAGTATCATAAGGTCAATCTTTTTGAGTAGTTTGCTTATGTTCCTATCTGTCTTCTCATCACTCATTTCTCCTTTGCTGAATTTTACTCATCACTGTTTGAAATATTCTGGAAACATTGTGTTCATATTTATCATTTCATTTATAAAATACCCCTTAACACCTCAAGGTCACCCATGCTTTTTACTCACTAACCTGAGATAATTACAGTAACACATTATTCTGTTGCATTTGTTGATTCATCACAGAAAATCAAGTCTAGAATTATTAAATAGTAAGCAAAACTTCCTCAGTGAAAATGTCTTTCAATTATAAATTACCACTCCAATAGAAGTGTAGTTTTCAAATCTGGGAACATATTCTAGTATGAGTGAAAGGTCAGCTGTAGAGTGTTTATTTTAATTTTCACATTAGGACAATGTCTACTACTGAAAGACTTCTTGGGGCTAAAATTCCAATCGTGTAAATTAGTATTTGGTCACTCCACTAGCTTTATCCCTTTGTACTTCATTGCTAAATAACCAAAGAAAGAGATCAGGTAACCTTAAGAGTAAGGTACAAACCTACTTGGCTTTTCTTTAGTTATGTTAGAAAATCACATAGTGAACAAAATAATCACGGTTATAGTTTAATTAGCATATCACATTTGCCAGAAAATTTACATGTATTATTTTATTTAACTTTCACTTCACTTATGATGGTCAAATCCCAGTTTGGCATCTTACTAGGTATTTTATGTTCAAAAGTATTTAACAAGGCTTAGGAGTACTGGTTGATCAATGTAGAGGATGCTGTAGTCCCACCAGGTTCCCTTATACTATTTGGATTGCTGAGGACAATGTCTTCACTGGAGTGAACAGAGTGGTGAGACATCCCAGGGCAGAATATACAGCAGAGTAGAGGCAAATGTTCTGAGATAATATACCTGAATTTAAGTTACTTTCTGTCCTGTCTCACTCTCCCTGTCTTCCTAACACTATTTTTCAGGTATTGACTAACCAAGAAAGAATAGTTCCCATTCAAAACCAAGTAACAATCCAAAATGAACTAGGATGTGAAAGCAATGTTGTAAATAGGACAAAGAGTCAAATAGTTTTTCTTTATGAAGTTTTCCCCTTTTTAGGGGCAGGTAAAACAGTGGAAACAGTGTCAGACTTTATTTCTTTGGGCTCCAAAATCACTGCAGATGGTGACTGCAGCCATGAAATTGAAAGATGCTTACTCCTTGGAAGAAAAGTTATGACCAACCTAGATAGCCTATTAAAAAGCAGAGACATTATTTGCCAACAAAAGTCCATCTAGTCAAGGCTATGGTTTTTCCAGTGGTCATGTATGGATGTGAGAGTTGGACTGTGAAGAAGGCTGAGCACTGAAGAATTGATGCTTTTGAACTGTGGTGTTGGAGAAGACTCTTGAGAGTCCCTTGGACTTCAAGGAGATCCAACCAGTCCATTCTAAAGGAGATCAGCCCTGGGATTTCTTTGGAAGGGAGGATGCTAAAGCTGAAAGTCTGGTACTTTGGCCACCTCATGCAAAGAGTTGACTCATTGGGAAAGACTCTGATGCTGGGAGGGACTGGGGGCAGGAGGAGAAGGGGACGACAGAGGATGAGATGGCTGGATGGCATCACTGACTCAATGGACATGGGTTTGAGTAAACTCTGGGAGTTGGTGATTGAGAGGGAGGCCTGGCATGCTGCGATTCATGGGGTCGCAGAGTGGGACACAACTGAGTGACTGAACTGAACTGAACTGAAACCTTTCCTGAGAATTCAAGTCACTATTGGCCAGAGAAATGTCACAGGTCCACCTTTACACATAAGGAAAACTGAGAAGTCAAACCTCCACTGTGATGGAAGGCAAGGAAGAAGCAAGTGAGAACAAGTTCCTGTCTGCCACTCAAATCCAAACAAGACATGGCTAGACTGAGTCCCAGCCCTGCCATTTACTAACTTTGTGACATTGGACAAGTTACTTAACTTCATTGTCTCAGTTTCTCCTTCTTTAAGGATAATGATATTATTAGTATGTATACTTCAGAGGTAGTCATCAAGATTAAATTTATAATTGCATAGGCAGCACTTAAGACAGTACCTGACATATAGTTGGGTTTTAATAGTTATTGTTATCTGTGCTCTAAGGAACTATTTGGCACTAAAATATTGTAATTCCATAAAAGATTATTTGATGATAAAAGATAGGATTTACAAGAATTACAAAATTATTTAGCTTTGCAGTTAGATCATCTACTTAGAAAATATTAAAATGCTCACTTTTCATAGAGGAAAACCAATGCCAGTAAATAGTTTTAGTGGCTTAAAAGTGTTTTTATTAGAAAAGAAATATGACTTGTGTAGTTGGATGAACTCTTGAGCAAGGAAACTAGTGAACATTGAATGATTATAAGCCTTTAACTTTAAAACATCTGGAAAGAATCTCTTAAGGGAGTTGTTCTACCTTATTTTCCTTCAAGTTTGTAAACTGTATTTAAGTTTTCCTAAGCAAGCAGCAATGTGTCCTGAGGGGAATTGTCACAGCTCCCTTCCCCATCAGCCAAAGTTAACTTACCATGAACTGCAAATTTATGAAGACTCTCTTTGTTCCATTACTTAAATCTAAGCTTTATCCTGAAGAAACTAGTCAGATAATAAATAGGAATGCAAGTTATACTGGATGAAAAATTTTTACTAATTATTGAAATGAAAGCTCATATCTGGGTTAAAAATTTGTCTTTCAAAGTGCTTGTGATTCACTGAAAGAGAAGATAGTGCACACACACAAAACACACACACACACAAATACAGCAGTTACAGTCTCAAGCAAAAATAAGGGAATATTGGTAGCCATGTTTTCAGAGGATGAGATGGCTGGATGGCATTACGGACTCGATGGACATGAGTCTGAGTGAACTCTGGGAGATGGTGATGAACGGGGAGGCCTGGTGTGCTGTGATTCATGGGGTCGCAAAGAGTCAGACACGATTGAGAGACTGAACTGAATTGATGTTTTCAGAAGAAGAGATTACATGCTTTAAGGTCCTAAAGAGATGGCATTTGAGTGTGTCATTAATGGATAAGCTGATTTCATACAGGTACCTTTGGGAAAAAGTGTATTTATGTCAGAGGGAAAGAAGGAGCAGGCACAGGGGAAGGAAATTAGAACACGGATATTTCATGAGACATTGGGGACAGATTAGGGTTATGAACAAGTCATGATCAGTCCTTCTCTTAGGGAGCTTACCTTTCAATAGCAAAGATATAAAGTAAGTAATAGTACAACTAATGACAAAAATAGAATGAGGGTTGTGAAGTAAATTGAGCGATGGAAAAGATGGTGACTGGGAATGGGTCCAAGCTGGTGCAGAGGTGGAAATTGCTGTTTTATATAGGTTTGCCATCACATCAGCCTTTCTGAGAAGGTGACATATGAGAAAAGACCCGAAAGAATTGAAAACTGATGATCTGGACCTCCCAAGGAAGGATTGAAGAGCAAGTGTAAATACTTCATAATGAGAAAAGCAGGAATACCTGTGGTGCTGGAACACAGTGAAGCATCGTAGAAGATGAGTTTAGAGAGGGAGGCCGGATCCAGATTACCGAGGGCCAAGTGACCCAAGGTCAGAGTTTAGATTTCTTGTAAGTGTAGTATGAAACTGCAGAAGAATTTAAAGAAGAAAGCAACATGATCTGATTTACATTAGTAATAATAAGAAAAATCACCTTGTCTTCCAGTATAACACATAGTGAGGGGGTAAGAGTGGTGGCAAACAGAAAGACAACCCTCAGAATGGGAGAAAATATTTGCAAACAAAGAAATGGGCAAGCGATTAATCTCCAAAATACACAAATAGCACATGCAGTTCAATATTTAAAATAAAAAGAAATCAAAAATGAGTGGAAGATCTGAGTAGGCAATTCACCAAAGAAGACATACAGATGTCTGAAAAACACATGAAAAGATGTTCAACATCACTAATGATTCAGTTCAGTTCAGTTCAGTTCAGTTCAGTCGCTCAGTCGTGTGTGACTCTTTGTGACCCCATGAATTGCTGCATGCCGGGCCTCCCTGTCCATCACCAACTCCCGGAGTTCACTCAAACTCATGTCCATCAAGTTGGTGATGCCATCCAGCCATCTTATCCTCTGTCGTCCCCTTCTCCTCCTGTCCCCAATCCCTTCCAGCAACAGTCTTTTCCAATGAGTCAACTCTTCGCATGAGGTGGCCAAAACATTGGAGTTTCAGCTTTAGCATCAGTCCTTCCAATGAACACCCGGAAATGATCTCCTTTAGGATAGACTGGCTGGATCTCCTAGAGTCTCCAAAGGACTCTCAAGAGTCTCTCCAACACCACAGTTCAAAACCATCAATTCTTCGGCGCTCAGCTTTCTTCACAGTCCAACTCTCACATCCATACTTGACCACTGGAAAAACCATAGCCTTGACTAGATGGACCTTTGTTAGCAAAGTAATGTCTCTGCTTTTGAATATGCTCTCTAGGTTGGTCATAACTTTTCTTCCAAGGGGTAAGTGTCTTCTAATGTCATGGCTACAGGCACCATCTGCAGTGATTTTGGAGCCCCCCCAAAATAAAATCTGACACTGTTTCCACTGTTTCCCCATGTATTTCCCATGAAGTGATGAGACCAGATGCCATGATCTTAGTTTTCTGAATGTTGAGCTTTAAGCCAGCATTTTCACTCTCCTCTTTCACTTTCATCAAGAGGCTTTTTAGTTTCTCTTCACTTTCTGCCATAAGAGTGGTGTCATCTGCATATCTGAGGTTATTGATATTTCTCCTGGCAATCTTGATTCCAGCTTGTGCTTCTTCCAGCCCAGCATTTCTCACTAATGATTAGAGAAATGCAAAACTACAAGGTTATCATCTCACACCAGTCAGAATAGCCATCATTAAACAATCTACAAGCAATAAATACTGAAGAAGATGTAGAGATTAGGGAACCCTTCTACACTGTTGTTGGGAATGTAAATTGTTACAGCCACTATGAGAACAGCATGGGGTTTCCTGAAAAATTAAAAATACAGCTAACTTATGATCCTGAAGACCTACTCCTGGGCATTGATTGATTTTTGTGTGTATACTCCCAGGCATATATCTGGAGAAAATCATAATTCAAAAGCATTCATGCATCCCAATGTTCATTGCAGCACTATTTACAATAGCCAGGACATGGAAGCAATCTGAATGACTATCCACAGAAGATTGTTTAAAAAGATGTGCTACATATACAAATGGAATATTACTCAGCCTTAAAAGGAACAAAGTAATGCCATTTGCAGCAACATGGGTGGACCTACAGACTGTCATACTAAGTGAAGTAAGTTAGTCAGAGAAAGACAAATATCACATGATATCACTTATATGTGGAATCTAAAGAGAGTACAAATGAACTTACCTACAAAATAGAAATAGAGATACAGATATAGAAAATAACTTATGGTTACCAAGAGGAAAGGAGATGGAGGAACAAATTGGGAAATGGGATTGACATATACATATTACTATATAAAAATTTAAAGAGGAAAGCAGCACTGGTGTTGGAGAAGACTCTTGAGAATCCCTTGGACTGCAAAGAGCTCAAACCAGTCAATCCTAAAGGAAATCAACTCTGAATATTCATTGGAAGAACCAATGATGAAGCTGAAGCTCAATACTTTTGCCATCTGATGCGAAGAGTTGACTCATTGGAAGAGATCCTGATTCTGGGAAAGACTGATGGCAGGAGGAAAGGGGGATGACAGAGGACAAGATCATTGGATGGCATCATCAGCTCAACGGACATAAATTTGAGCAAGCTCCAGGAGATGGTGAAGGACAGGGAAGCCTGGCATGCTACCGTGCATGGGGCAGCAAAAGTTGGACACAACTGAGCGACTGAATGATGACAATATATAAAACAGATAACTAACAAGGACCTACTGTATAGTATAGGGAACTCTTTTTAACATTCTGTAATGAGTATTTTCCCTTTATGGGAAAAAAAAAACCTAAGTAAGAGTGAATATTTATCTATGTGTAACTGATTCTCTTTACTTTATGGCTGAAACTAACAGAACATTGTAAATCAACTATACTCTAAAATATTTTTTTCCAAAAAGAATGGTTCAAGAGATAGTGCTGCATTGGTCTAGAGCAGATCTAGTTTCTATATGTTACAGGTACTGACTCCAAATGATCTGATTTGGCACCCAGCTGTGCCAGGTGTTAACTATTTAGTTTCTATGTCACAGGCAGTCATAGGAGGTCACAGAGGAGGGCTCAAAGTGGTTGGCAAGGGCAACTGGCAGGCTCAGTGTAATGGCTAATGCACCAGCTGGTCAGAAGTGGTTCAATATTTTAATGACCAGTGCAGTTGTACATGTGCATCCTGGCTGTCTCAGTCTTGGTCTTAGGATGAAGGTTATGGAGATGGTGAGGAGTGGTTAGACTCATGATTTATTTTGAAGATAGAAACTGTAAAATAGGCATGCTGATAAATGTTACAAATAGAATCTATACCTTATAAATGTGATAAGACTTGGTGCTAAACATTTGTTATAAATTCATCTAAAATATATTGTTTTGCTTTACACTCTCAGAAAAAAATAGTTTTCCTTTGCTGAGCTGAATGTTTTACAGGGCTTCAAGGTTATTCTCTTTGAATAATCATGTAGGGATAAAGATACATGATACTGGGAAGACAGCATTGCATCAGGATAGCAACATCATTTTAACTAAATCTTGGTTATTGACTCAGTTTCTTCTGGTTAATTTTTTTCTCTTTATGTCAAATAGGAAGGAACTTTATTTACTGAAGATACTAGCTAATGGTTGTTTGATTAAAAGATAGAACGTGAACTCTTGAATCTAAAGAACATTTAAAATGGTAGTACTAGTCTTCCTGTATTTCATAACTTTTAGTAAACCACTATTTCTCTAGGATTCTGTTGCCCTTCTTTGATTTAGTGCACATTTTCACATTGCAAACCACACAGCACCAGAGTGTATACCAGACCTTGGCAATGAGTTAAAGGATATAAATCAATCTGTAAGTAGAACTGAAAAGCTTCAGAGCTTTATAAAGACACTATTTTTCAACCTGGGCACATTTAAAGGCACTTTTTTGAAAAGCACTTTTAAACAAACTCTCTTCCTTCACACTTTCCCCCATTTTAATTTTAACACTTTAGTCATTGATTTCCTTGGCAATATTAAATCATGAAAGCAGGATACCTAGCCATGATAAGTAATTCCATCTTAAACTAGTCACAAAATTTCCCTTGCTTGAGATATTGAGAGAACTCTAACCAGTCAGAAGCAGACCTTGTTTACTAAGTAGATATCATTTAAAGAAGTCACATTACCAGTTTTATTGCTGTAGCTTAGAGTTCAGTGTCCACATGAATTTGAAAATGTATACAGCCAATTTGATGTTTGCCAAGAAAATTCTGAAAGTCTTTTGATAGTTGTGTCTTGCTTTAGGTAATGGGTATATACCTGAAAAGTTGTGTGTGACTCAAACTTAATTTAGTAAAATTCAGATTAAAAAATGAAGAAAACTGATCAAATATAAATGTTAATTCTTTCTAAAACAAATAGACAATCTGTAGTTTAGTTATACTGAGTTTGTGTAAAGCTTGGTTTGGCTTGAGGTGGAGTATACCTCTAATAAATGGTAAAAATCCTCAGGAGATGGTTCCTGAATACTGACATGGTAGTGTTTGAAATGTCACTTAAACACAGTGGGAAACAACTAAATAAAGCATTTAATATCTTAAAGATAAAGATAATTGGAGATTGTGACTTAATTCAGATTTTAAAAATTGATCTTATGTAAGACTTTATTTTGGGGGGCTCGAAAATCACTGCTGATGGTGACTGCAGCCATGAAATTAAAAGACACTTACTCCTTGGAAGAAAAGTTATGACCAACCTAGATAGCATATTCGAAGGCAGAGACATTACTTTGCCGACTAGGGTCCATCTAGTCAAGGCTATGGTTTTCCTGTGGTCATGTATGGATGTGAGAGTTGGACTGTGAAGAAGGCTGAGCACCGAAGAATTGATGCTTTTGAACTGTGGTGTTGGAGAAGACTCTTGAGAGTCCCTTGGACTGCAAGGAGATCCAACCAGTCCATTCTGAAGGAGATCAGCCCTGGGATTTCTCTGGAAGGAATGATGCTAAAGCTGAAACTTCAGTACTTTGGCCACCTCATGCGAAGAGTTGACTCATTGGAAAAGACTCTGATGCTGGGAGGAATTGGGGGCAGGAGGAGAAGGGGACGACCGAGGATGAGATGTCTGGATGTCATTACGGACTAGATGGATGTGAGTCTGAGTGAACTCCGAGAGATGGTGATGAACAGGGAGGCCTGGCGTGTTGTGATTCATGGGATTGCAAAGAGTCGGACACGACTGAGTGACTGAAATGAACTGAACTGAACTGCAGATTGAGTTTAGGAATCTATTGTCTATTTTATTTTGTATTTCTAAAAACATATTTACTGATCCTATGGGATGACAACAAGGGATACCATGTTAGTATCCCAAGTCCAGGGATAAGAACATCATTGAGATTTCTATTATAAATTTCAGTTGTGGGAAGAAGATAGAGGACATACACTGCTGGGATTTATTAAATTCTCAGTTTCCAATCTTACCTGTTTACTCATGGTTTAAGCAATACATCCAAAATGTGCACACAGGTTATACTTTGCTTGATGTGCAGTAACTATTTATTGAGTATTTACTATACTCTAGGGTGGCAGAACCATTCATTTATCTTCAAATGTGAATTAGGCAAAAACTTTATATAAGTTGTTGTTCTATAAGGCAACACAATATGTGAGCAGGTCACATTTTCTAAAAATGTATGCATTAATGGAGAAGGTATACAAGAAAACTGGAAATTATAAAACAGCAAAATAAAGACTTTGATAGGGAAAAATCCAAGGCAATTAAAATCTTAAAACTAGTTTTAGGTAGAGGTGATGTTGAGGAATATGTCAGAGTAAGTTTCCCAAAGACAGTGACAACTAAGTTATAACCTAAAATATGAATAGGAATTAGCCCACTGATAAAAATTTGGTGAGCTAAAAAAAATTCATATGATTTTAGTGATTCAAAATTATTCCAGTGAAAATGAATATTTCATGTTTAGGGCATTATAATGTTTAGTATGAATGGACCATGAGAGGAAGAGAGATGAGATGGATGTTAGAAATTATATAATAAACAGTGATTTTGTGTAGGTCATCTGAGGCAATATCATAAAGGGTCATCTTAAATACTTTATGTAGATTTTATTCTGAGAGCACTGGGGAGCCATAGGAGTTTCATCCACCCCCCTCCACCCCTAAAGCATGATATATTAGGTTTGCACTTTAGAAAGATTCCTTTGGCTGCAGTGGAGAAAACGAATTGGAGGGTAGAAAAAGACTTCAAGATCAGAGACCAGAAAAATCTGAGAAACTATAGTAGTCATTCCTCTTAGAGATACTGATAGCCTGAGCTAAGGTAGTAGAAGCAAAGACAGAGAGAAGTGAATGGGATGGAGAGTCATTAAGAGATTGGATCAACAATTGTTCATTTGGATGGGATGTAAGAAGGAAGAGTTAAAAACAATACAAGAAGATAATTGGACTTGGGGCAGGACTTTAGACCACACGTAAACATGCTGCATTTGAGTTAACTCTGGGACATCTGTATGGTGATGTTGAAGATGAAGTTAAATAGATGAGTCTGGAATTTAGGGAAGGAGTCTGGACTGGAGGTATATTAAGAGTCACCAGTATTTACTTGGTAATTGAAGCCTGGATATGAACGACCATGCCCAGTTCACTTAAAGGAGGTGCTTTCCTGGTGTCTCATATAGTAAAAAAAATGCCTGGAAACCCAGCTTCAATCCCTGGGTTGGGAGGATCCCATGGAGAAGCAAATACTCCAGTATTCTTGCTTGGAGAATTTCATGGACAGGGGAACCTGGCAGGCTACAGTCCATGGGGTTTCAAAGAGCTGGACACAACTGAGTGACTAACACTCAAAGGCAGAGACTCCATGCCAGGAGGGCAAGCAAAAAAGACAAGGAATGCCGAGGAAACCTGCAGCGGAGGCTGCAGTGTTGCACCACCCCTGCCCCCGGCCCAGCCAGCTGATGGCGATGCACAGATCCTGTAGAAATAGGCTCCTGACTTGGGCTGCTCTGCTGTTCATTCTTCCCTCCCCAACTCAGCAACAGTGCAATCGCTCTCCGCTCTCCACCTGCCCCCACATCCTCTCTTCTCTCATTCATTGCACATTTCTTGAGGACTTGCTGCATGTTTGGGCGCAGGAGGGCCTAGAGGAGCTATCCCACGCTGAAGGTCAGGAAGGGCGGCGATGAGGAGATACCCTTCATCCAAGGTAAGGAACAGCAGCTGCATTTTGCTGGAGCAGCTGTGAAGAGATACTCCATACCCAAGGTAAGAGAAACCCAAGTAAGATGTTAGGTGTGGCAAGAGGGCATCAAAGGGCAGACACACTGAAACCATACTCACAGAAAACTAGTCAATCTAATCACACTAGGACCACAGCCTTGTCTATCTCAATGAAACTAAGCCATGCCTGTGGGGCAACCCAAGACGGATGGGTCATGGTGGAGAAGTCTGACAGAATGTGGTCCACTGAAGAAGGGAATGGCAAACTACTTCAGTATTCTTGCCTTGAGAACCCCATGAACAGTATGAAAAGGCAAAATGATAAGATACTGAAAGAGGAACTGCCCAGGTCAGTAGGTGCCCAATATGCTACTGGAGATCAGTAGAGAAATAACTCTAGAAGGAATGAAGGGATGCAGTCAAAGCAAAAGCAATACCCAACTGTGGATGTGACTGGTGATAGAAGCAAGGCCCAATGCTGTAAAGAGCAATATTGCATAGGAACCTGGAATGTTAGGTCCATGAATCAAGGAAAACTGGAAGTGGTCAAACAAGAGATGGCAAGGGTGAAAGTCGACATTCTAGGAATCAGCAAACTAAAATGGACTGGAATGGGTGAATTTAACTCAGATGACCATTATATCTACTACTGTGGGCAGGAATCCCTTAGAAGAAATGGGTAGCTATCATGGTCAACAAAAGAGTCCGAAATGCAGTACTTGGATGCAATCTCAAAAATGACAGAATGATCTCTGTTCATTTCAAAGGCAAACCATTCAATATCACAGTTATCCAAGTCTATGCCCCACCAGTGATGCTGAAGAAGCTGAGGTTGAACGGTTCTATGAAGACCTACAAGACCTTTTAGAACTAACACCCCAAAAAGATGTCTTTTTTCATTATAGGGGACTGGAATGCAAAAGTACAAAGTCAACAAACACCTGGAGTAACAGGCAAATTTGGCTTTGGAATGTGGAATGAAGCAGGGCAAAAACTAATAGAGTTTTGCCAAGAAAATGTACTGGTCATAGCAAACACCCTCTTCCAACAACACAACAGAAGACTCTACACATGGACATCACCAGATGGTCAACACCAAAATCAGACTGATTATATTCTATGCAGCCAAAGATGGAGAAGCTCCTTAGAGTCAACAAAAACAAGACCAGGATCTGACTGTGGCTCAGATCATGAACTCCTTATTGCCAAATTCAGACTTAAATTGAAGAAAGTAAGGAAAACCACTAGACCATTCAGGTATGACCTAAATCAAATCCCTTATGATTATACAGTGGAAGTGAGAAATAGGTTTAAGGGCCTAGATCTGATAGATAGAGTGCCTGATGAACTATGGAATGAGGTTTGTGACACTGTACAGGAGAAAGGGGTCAAGACCATCCCCATGGAAAAGAAAGGCAGAAAAGCAAAATGACTGTCTGGGGAGGCCTTACAAATAGCTGTGAAAAGAAGAGAAGCGAAAAGCAAAGGAGAAAAGAAAGATATAAGCACATGAATGCAGAGTTCCAAAGAATAGCAAGAAGAGATAAGAAAGCCTTCTTCAGTGATCAATGCAAAGAAATAGAGGAAAAGAACAGTATGGGAAAGACTAGAGATCTCTTCAAGAAAATTAGAGATACCAAGGGAACATTTTATGCAAAGATGGTCTTGAAAAAAAGGACAGAAATGGTATGGACCTAACAGAAGCATAAGATATTAAGAAGAGGTGGCAAGAATACACAGAAGAACTGTACAAAAAGATCTTCATGACCCAGATAATCACAATGGTGTGATCACTCATCTAGAGGCAGACATCCTGGAATGTGAAGTCAAGTGGGCCTTAGGAAGCATCACTACGAACAAAGCTAGTGTAGATGATGGAATTCCAGTTGAGCTATTTCAAATCCCAAAAGATGACGCTGTGAAAGTGCTGCACTCAATATGCCAGCAAATTGGGAAAACTCAGCTGTGGCCACAGGACTGGAAAAGGTCAGTTTTCATTCCAATCCCAAAGAAAGGGAATGCCAAAGAATGCTCAAACTACCACACAATTGCATTCATCTCACACATGAATGCTCAAAATTCTCCAAGCCAGGCTTCAGCAATCCGTGAACCGTGAACTTCCTGATGTTCAAGCTGGTTTTAGAAAAGGCAGAGGAAACAGAGATTAAATTGCCAACATCTGCTGGATCATGGAAAAAGCAAAAGAGTTCCAGAAAAACCTCTATTTCTGCTTTATTGATTATGCCAAAGCCTGTGACTGTGTGGATCACAATAAACTGTGAAAAATTCTGAAAGAGATGGGAATACCAGATCACATAACCTGTTTCTTGAGAAATCTGTATGCAGGTCAGGAAGCAACAGTTAGAACTGGACATGGAACAACAGACTGGTTCCAAATAGGAAAATGAGTGCGTCAAGGCTATATATTGTCACCCTGCTTATTTAACTTATATGCAGAGTACATCATGAGAAACTCTGGAAGAAACACAAGCTGGAATCAAGATTGCCGGGAGACATATCAATAACCTCAGATATGCAGATGACACCACCCTTATGGCAGAAAGTGAAGAGGAACTAAAAAGCCTCTTGATGAAAGTGAAAGGGAGAGCAAAAAGTTGGCTTAAAGCTCAACATTCAGAAAACAAAGATCATGGCATCCGGTCCCATCACTTCATGGGAAATAGATGGGAAAACAGTGTCAGACTTTATTTTAGGGGCTCCAAAATCACTGCAGATGGTGATTGCAGCCATGACATTAAAAGACGCTTACTCCTTGGAAGAAAAGTTATGACCAACCTAGACAGCATATTCAAAAGCAGAGACATTACTTTGCCAACAAAGGCCCATCTAGTCAAGGCTATGGTTTTTCCTGTGGTCATGTATGGATGTGAGAGTTGGACTGTGAAGAAGGCTGAGCGCCAAAGAATTGATGCTTTTGAACTGTGGTGTTGGAGAAGACTCTTGAGAGTCCCTTGGACTTCAAGGAGATCCAACCAGTCCATTCTGAAGGAGATCAACCCTGGGATTTCTTTGGAAGGAATGATGCTAAAGCTGAAACTTCAGTACTTTGGCCACCTCATGCGAAGAGTTGACTCATTAGAAAAGGCTCTGATGCTGGAAGGGATTGGAGGCAGGAGGAGAAGGGGATGACAGAGGATGAGATGGCTGGATGGCATCACTGACTCAATGGATGTGAGTCTGAGTGAACTCCGGGAGTTGGTGATGGACAGGGAGGCCTGGTGTGCTGCAATTCATGGGGTCTCGAAGAGTTGGACACGACTGAGCGACTGAACTGAACTGAACTGAATATCTTCTTGTTGAACTAGGATCTCCCTCAGGGAAAAGCAAGTCCCCTCCCCCTGCTCTGGTGCGGTGCTACTGGTGTTCTGCCTCAGGGAAAGGCCGGCATATGTATGGATGAAGAGCTCCAAAACTGTATGGAAGGAATGACTTCATTTGGGACAAAGCCTGGAGAACTCTAGCCTAAAAGAGTTGTAAAAAACAATGGAGATGTTAGTGAAGAGCTAAGAGGAGGGTGATAGCTCCTAGATATGAGGAAAACGGCACAGCAAAGCAGAAGTTTAATACTACCAGAAAAAGAGATACCTTTTAAGACCACTGCTCTATTATTTCCCTAGAGCTGCTATAGCAATGCACCACAAACTGGGGTGAGTGCGGAGGGGTGTTTAAGCAACAGGAATTTGTTTTCTTACAATTCTGGAGACTAGAAGTCCTAAATTCATGTGTCGGTAGGTTTAGTTTCTTCTGAGGTCTTTCTCTGTGTCTTGTAGGGGCCTCTTTCTTGCTGTGCCCTCACATGACGTTCCTCTCTGTGTGAATTTCCTATAAGCACACCAGTCATGTTAGATTAGGGCCCACCTTAACAACCTCATTTAACTTTAATTATCTTTTTGAAGGTCCTATCTCCAAATACAGTCACATTCTGAGATACTGGGGAAGGCTACCAAATGGCTGTGAATGGCTCTCCAAATGCTCAACCCATAACAACTGCCAACCTTGGGGTTTGGCAGGCTGTGTGAATACCCTAAGCTTCATCTTACTCAAGAGAAGCCAAGTATGGTGAAGGGCAAACAACTCAGCAGTCCCAGAGCCTTGCACAGACCTATCTATTTGTTAGGTAGTTAGAATGGGAAAAAGTAGTCCAAAATGTCTGTGGCTAAAAGATGTGAAGGGAAGAGAGGCCTCGGCCCAATTTTGGCTACTCTTTTTATATGTTTTTTCTCCTCCCCCTGGGCCTGCCCTATGTAAATTGGACTAGCCAGGAGTGCTGCTTGTTTTACCTGAGGTCCTCACTCCCGGACCTTCCTTTGTTCTATTTTCATGGGTTTTTCCTTTCCTTGTCTTTTAGCCATCACCATTCTGGATTTCTTTTTCCTATTCTAACTACCTGACATTGACAAAGGGGGAAACTTCTCTGCCAGAAGGAGCTTGAATACAACCTCTAATGGAACACTGATGGAATAAGCTGCTCGGATGCAGGAACAGTTCATAAGAAGTCAGGCTCAAAATTAAAATCAGAATCTCCTGGCAATCTGAAACACTGTGGGTGGCTCCTTCTCAGGAGCAAGCAGAGGGGGATCATTTGAACTGCTGCTCCCTACAGACACTGGAAGACAAGGTAAACTCCATGAGCTGTTAGAGTGTATCCAAACAGTAACACACTCCGGTAAAGGGTAAAAATCTCACTGGCCAAGGGAACGTGAATACATTCTCTGACCTAGGGATGACCCCTGAATATGCAAGATGAAAAGTAAATGGAAAACATCTGAGTAGGGACAACAGAGGCTGCACATATTGGAGACAGAGCCTTCATAAAAATGTTACCAAGTCCAAGCTTGTTCTGCTCCTGGCATGATAGGCTAATAAATCCAAGACAAGGTGTTGTCATGAGGAAGGGACTTGCTTTGGGAGCTGGCTGGCAGAGAAGATGGCAGGCTAGCACCTTAAAATAACCATCTTGTCTGGGCCTGGAATGCCAGGTTCTTTTATGGATCTGAGATTGCCAGGGAGGTAAGGAAACAAAATAAAAAGATTATTCAGTCCCCTAGGATGGCAAGCCTCAGGCAGGAGGATGTGTTAGTTTCATTTCCTTAAATTTAGTCATTTCATGGGTGGTGTGAAATGGAGTATCTCCTGTCATATCAACAAACATATCCCCAGATATGTAAGCACCAGAGGAGACACCCATGCCATTTGCCATACAGAGAATTTAAGAATGTTACAGTCTTTCCCAGGTGGGGCCAGGTTATCTCCCTAAGGCAGGCCATTATGTATGCCTATAATAATAAAAGCGGCTGAGTTAAAGTCACAGAGCAGATCAAGTGTGAATTCAAAATTAACTCTTCCTGATTACAAAAAGAATTGGGGCTCTAATATACAATATAGTGACTATAGTTAATACTATCTTGTACACTTGAAATTCATTAAGAGTAGATCTAAAGTGCTTTCACCATACTCACATTACAGTGGTAACTCTGTGAGGTGATGGAGGTGTTAATCAGCTTGATTGTGGTCATTATTTTACAATGTATTTATATATCAAATTATCACATTGGACTTCTTAATATGTACAATTTTTATTGTAAATAAAGCCTCAACAAACCTAGGAAAAAACAAAAAGCATATTCACAGTGTTTCATACCTATTCATAGAAGCTTTACTTTTACTGGATGAAAGTGATAATAATCCAGATTTCCATCAACTGATGAATGGACAAACAAACTGCACAGAGCTTTACGATGGAATATTATTTGGCAATAAAAAGCAAAAAAAGTATAGATTTATGTTACAACATGAACAGACCTTGAAAATATCATGCTAAGTGCAAGACGTCCAATCATAAAGACCACATATTGTGTAATTTAATTTATAACAATTAGCCAGAATAATCTATGAAGATAGAAAGGAGACTAGTGGTTACTAGAAGCTCAGGGGGATGAGGGATTGGGGATTTACTGCTAATGGGTATGGAGTTTCTTTTGGGAAGGATGAAATGGGCTAAATTTGCATTGTGATATTTTTACAAATGAGTGTATACTAAAATACATTATATTACACACTTTACATGGATCCATTCTATGGCATGTGAATTATACTTCAATAATGCTATTACTAATTATGTGAATGAAAATATAGCACATAAAGTGTTTCAATATTAGGGTACGTATATTAATATCAAGACTTCAACTCTCTTTAAAACTTCCTTATACATTTGTCCTCTAAGATAAGAATACCTAAGTTTTAATTCAAATATTATACTAAAATGCCCTCTCCAACACAAATAGATTTGTTTCTTATGTTTAAATACTGTCATTTCCACTCTCTCAATGAGTGGGAAGAATTCTGAAAGAATGGGTATTTCTTTAAACTTTATTTTGTATCAGGGTATAGTCAGTTAATAATACTGTGATAGTTTTAGGTGAACATTGCAAAAAGACTCACCCATACACATACTTGTATCCATTCTCCCCCAAACGCCCCTCTCATCCAGCTGCCACATAACATTGAGGAGAGTTCCATGTACTATACAGTAGGGCCTTGTTGGTTATCCACTTTAAATATAGTAGTGTATATAAACTCCCAAACTATCCCTTCTCTTCAAACTCCCCCCATGCAACCATAAGTTTGTTTTCTAAGTCTGTGAATCTGTTTTTGTAAATAAGTTCATTTCTATCATTTCCTTAAGATTCCAAATATAAGGGATTTCACACAATATTTCTTCTCTGTCTGACTTTACTAAGAGTGGGTATTTTAACATCTTAATTAGAATACTGATTATTATTGAATTGATGTAAGTAAGATTATTGGAACCTATCCATATTGCTTCCCTGGTGGCTCAGAAGAAAAAAGAATCTGCCTGCAGTGAAGGAGACCTAGGTTCGGCCTCTGTGTTGGGAAGATCCCCTGGAGGAGGGCATGGCAACCCATTCCAGGATTCGTGCCTGGAGAAGCTCACAAACAGATGAGCGTGGTGGGCTACAGTCCATGGGGTGGCAAAGAGTTGGACACAGCTGAGTGACTTTCACTCACTCACTCATCCAAATGCAAACTGTTGCTTATATAGTTTTGGCCATATATTGACAAAGACTCTCCATGCTTGTTACATAAAAAGTAAGTTAGGTAACATTCAGACTGGGTTCAGCATTATGAGTCCCTGTGTACTAAGTCAAATGGGCACCTTGTTTTTTACTGTGTTCTTATTAGAGGCCCACCATTCTGTGAGCACTTACTTCCTGCATTTTAATAGCTTAAGGCTTAAAATGAATTTAACCTTGAAAACAGGCCATTAGAGTTAAGTGAACAAGTTCAGTTCAACAAACAAGATGTACAAACCATTAAATGTCCAAAATCAGGTGATGTGACCAGCTCTTTGTTCTGTTTCCTGGTAAGTTAACCAGCAATGTTCCCTGTTTAAAACCCAGGACAAATAATAATGATTTTTAACCATTAGATCTGTACTGCTCCTGAGATCATTTTGCACATATAAAATTTAGCTTTATTAGCTATTAGCTCTTAGCAAGAAGCTCCCCCTACTATGCTCTATTCATCTTAAAGAATAAAGTCAGAATCTAAACAACTCAGAAAAATTACATGAAAGGCCTAGATTTAGTTTGCTGTCAAAACTAATGAATGATTTAGATGTCATAGTCTTTCTGTGGGAAATGGATAAAATACAGAAAGCAAACAAAAATAACCAGGAACTGATAATGACCCTGATAGTATGTAAAGTCATGCCAATATCATCTAAATTGATACACAAGCACAGAAAAGGAATCAATTTTATTCAGAAAATAAAGTGCTGATGCTGAAGGAAAAGATATGAATAGATGTTAAATCAAAAGGGATATATGTTCCCATTTTTTCCTCAGATATAATTTGTGAATCCCAGAAAAAAAAAACAGTGTGTTTATTTGATGTTCTTGCCTCACAAATCTTAAAATGTTCCTGCTACAGAAACAGCTCCTCTGTGAGGGTCTGGACAAACTAAGTCCATACTCTGACATGACTAATCCTTAACAAAACTATGTAGGACTTATAATTTGTGTTTGCCTTCCTCCCCCTTTCTGATTCTTGCCTTCTGTTGTGACTTTCTCCTTGAGGCAAGGAGAAGGTCCGGGCTGGAGACCCTCTGACACATTCTTGCTGCCATAAAGTATTGCTTTATCTTCATCACAGCGTATATTTGTTCTTTTAGAACTTGATAATGTCTAGAAGTTGAAGTGATTTTGGATCCAAAGTTAAAGACTAAACCTAAGACATCCTGCATTTGAAAAAAGTACATTTGTTTATGGCATGTAGTGAATATTGAATATTTAGTGTATTTATGCATCAATAATTGAAATGGGTATGAGGGTGGAAGATTGTCTTAGAGAAAGAAAATCTACTTTTACGCCAAGACAGCATTCTAGGAAGGAGTGTGGACACCATTTCTGTGAAGCTGGATCTTGAGCATCTCTCTCAGTTTAGTCCTTTTTATGTCTAAATAAGAAAGGTACTTTAGAGATCACCTAGTCCTATGGGATTTCATCTGTTTCTCTATGGACAGAGACCTAGTAGTTCAAGGTTTTTCCTTAGGTATCATTTTGGAAGCTGAGAAATTGAGAGATCAAATAGGTGGACTTAAGAGATTCACCTTTGCTTCAGGAATTTTGATCCATTTAAAAACGTATTTATTATGTGGACAACCCTAATGGGATTTTGTTTGAACAAAAGTTGATAGGTATTCCTGCCAAAAGAGTTTAGTGTGAGTTTAATCAAACTTCTAAATCATGGAAGAAACCCTAAAGATACTATTAGTCAAATTTAGAATGTGGAAATTCCGTTCCAAAAGAAGATTCATATTATTTAGCAAATAACATGGGATGAAAAGGAGGAAGTTAGATGATAGAGATTAAAAGCGATTTAGAGAGACAATTGTAACTAAATACAATGTTTGGACCTTGTATGGATTCTGATTTGAATAAGCCATTAAACTTCTATTTGAAATAATCGAAGAAAAGTGCAAGGACTGAACACTATAAAATATTAAGGAATTATTATGGTTTTTTTAAGGCTTTGAGATTGATATTGTGGCTGTGTTTAAAAGAGTCAGCTAAATATCCATACCAATATATTTTAGGTTAAATAATATGTTAGGGTTTGCTTTAAAATGCTTGAATTAAAAACCTTCAGGGGAATAGGTGAAATAAGAATGTTAGTAAGTGACAATCACTGAAGTTGGGTTGTGGTACCAGAGTGTTCATTACACTATTGTATTAGTTTTGAGTATATCTGAAATTGAAAATTTGCATAATAAAAATAAGGATAGTACCATTAACTGTACAATAGATAGATCCAAAGATTATGAAGTCATAGCTTACATAAAAACATTATTAATAGTTTTGTTACTCCAGTATTTTGGTTTTAGACATCTGCAAAAAAAAAAATACTGCAGAATTCAAATATATGTTTTGAAAGATCTTGCTTCTTGTTATTTGAACTGTTTTTAACTATAAATTTAAAAGCATTTCCATCATAGTGTTTCTAAATTTACTCTTTGTACTATTTCAATTTACTTCAATTTGTAAATAAGAATAGCTTGACAGTGTGGAATATAAAATAGCTCTTCTACTTAAACCAACTAACAATTGATTTTTTTAAAAAAGAAAAAAAATGATGTGACAATGTTGAACTTTATCAGAATCCTGTGCTCCCACTGTTTTGTGTTCTGAGAAACGGCTAACGTCAAAGAAGTACTCTGCCCTCACAAAAGATAAGACTCATCTCCTTCCTTCCTCGGTGACTCAGATAGGACCCAGCTCTAACCTTCATGAATCTTAGAACATGATGATGCTCTTGTTTACCTGCCTGTATAAAACTGCAGGCACTCCCCCCACTTTGCTTACTTTTATTTTCTTGATGTTTCTCTTTAATGAACATTCTCCCTGTTGCAATAGCCTGAATAAACTCATTTCCTTAATGGTCCCCTGTATTTTGCCCTTCACAGGGTCTCTGATTGTTTGATACATCTCCAATATCCTGAGATCTCTAGCTATTTACACATCAGTTCTAGTTATTATCAGATGGAAGAAAGGATGCAAAGTAAACCTCTTTGTGATTCCATCAACAGCAATAGCATAAAAAGTTTCCAAGTCCTTACCTTTTTCCCAGACCCACACACTGCTAATAAATTATAATGGACTAGACTTGTTCAGGGGCTTCCCAGGTGGTGCTAGTGGTAAAGGATCCACCTGCCAATGCAGGAGACGTAAGAGATGTGGGTTCAATACCTAGATCAGGAAGATCCCATGGAGAAGAACATGGCAACCCACTCTAGTACTCTTGTCTGGAGAATCCCATGGACAGCCGGAGCCTGGCGGGCAATAGCCCATAGGGTCTCAAAGAGTCAGACACAGCTGAAGCAACTTAGTATAGCACAGACTGTTCAAGCAAACTGAGCCATCAGTGTGAAACACTTCTACTCAGAGATTAAAGATTGTTTTCTCTGATTCAAAGCAAATTGATTACAGCATGGTGAAATTTTAATTAAAAATTTTGCTTTCTGTATCCAAGTGTAGTTTTAAAGCACTTCTTGTTTTGATGGGCAAACATTGAATCATGGGCAGGATTCTCAAACACTGCTAATCCCTTTAGTTCTTTGGTTGACTAATGGAGCTTTTATACATTTCCTAAGAAGTAAGATTTAGAAATGTCTACGTGATCCATATTTACCTGACCCTCTTCCCATGTCCATTGTTAATTCAGTTTTCCTCTCTCCAGTAGCCCCCAAATTGCATTTGTTGAGTGGTTTATTTGAGAATGATTTCTCTTGATATGGTGGGGTTGATTTCACTGGGATAATTTCCTATTCTAATTGTTTTTCTACATTATTTGAATGATATGAACTTGTAAAAATATGTTTCTATTTTGGGTAGTAATCAGCTATATTCATAAACCTTGGCTTATCTACATTTCTAAGGCTTATATCCATTCTAAGAGTTTTTAGTTCTTCATCAGATAAGATAGGACAAATCTATCCAAATGAAATGTGTCCACTCTGTAGAATATACAGTGTGAATATCAGCTCAGTTATAGCCTAAGTGCTTAGCACAGAGCCTAATTCATACTAATCATTCAAAAATTTTTGAGGAGTAAATAAGTGAATGAAGAATTTCTATCCAATATTAATCCTATTCATCTCATGTGCAGAGGAATGGAACAGTTTTATGAAATCCAGAAGTGGCTGGCTTTTGTGCTATTTCTGTGTGTTAACTCAGGTAAAATTTTTCTCAGTACTTAAAATATATACCTTCTGTTTTAACCTGATGTTATCTGAATTGTTTTTGATCTAAAAATCAGCTGCTGCTGCTAAGTCGCTTCAGTCGTGTCCAACTCTGTGCGACCCCATAAACGGCAGCCCACCAGGCTCCTTGGTCCCTGGGATTTTCCAGGCAAGAACACTGGAGTGGGTTGCCATTTCCTTCTCCAAAGCATGAAAATGAAAAGTGAAAGTGAAGTCACTCAGTCGTGTCTGACTCTTAGCAACCCCATGGACTGCAGCCTACTAGGCTCCTTCATCCATGGGATTTTCCAGGCAAGAGTACTGGAGTGGGTCGCCATTGCTTTCTCCCCTAAAAATCAGAGTTAACTATAAATCCATGATATATTATTTCCTGGAAGCAGATATTTCTTTCCTTTGAAAGAGAGCGTAAGAGACCTAGGTACCTGTAGGAAAGGGTAACTAATTCAGAAATGAGTTGCTGGGAAAATCAAAGTAGGTCTGTTTATGAATAGATTCTGTTGGTGCTTGGGGTAGACAAAATTCTCCCCTTCTATCCTTGGCAGCATTTGGGGGAAACTTTGATAATGACAAATGCCCAAAGCTTTTAATGTAGGGCCTGGAGATGGAGATGGAAGGCAGGGGATAACTGAGGAATGAAACTGTAGAGCCTAGTGAACTTCTCTCACTGAAGTCATGTGGTTCTTAATGAGGTCAATTTCTGATAAAGCATATATCTAGTCAAATTAAACACACTCTGCAGAATATTATGTTAATCAATTTTTATTTTCACCTAAATTATACTAGGCTTTTTTTCTGTATCATTTACTTTCCTTTTAGAACACAGTTATTTATAATGCAAGCAAAGCATTCTTAAGTCTCATGAAAATTTTTGCATATAATTTAGCATGTTCATTATCCCTTATTACCATTCCTATGGGGGACAAATTATTAGACTCATCATATAGCTTTATAATATTTTGTAACTTGTCTGTGCTAGGGAAATTTTATTTGATATACTCTTTATGAAATCAGTAGGTAATAAAGCTTAGTCTCTTTTGAATTTTTATATGTGTTAGCATCTTTGCTGACTCTATTCAGTGTTTCATATAAAATGAATGGAGGGATATTTTTGTATACTTACAGCTGATTCACGTTGTATAGAAGAAACCAGAACAACATTGTAAAGCAATTATCCTTCAATTAAAAATAAATTTTAAAAAATGAATGGAGGGATATTTACAGTAGAGCATACTCTTGGGAAATCTTTGATTTTATTATGTGTATCTGAAGTTCCAAATAATATAAAATAATTTCAAGAAATGAAAAATACAAAGAATTTCTTTGCCGTGTTGACCTTATTTAGCACATTGATGAAATTCTGTTAATCCAAGAAAAGTGACATCCACCTAGACCTATTTCTAGTAAAATTATTGAATTTCTAAATTTAAAAGAAAATTTCACAAGCTTTTATTCAGGGAAAAAATTATAAAAGTAAAAGTCAAAATGGCTGAAAGCTAGTGAATAGTTATATAACATTTATATACAACAGAGAGGAAATAATTAGGGTAAACAATCCTGACGTCACCCCTAATTTCAGTCCCCTATTAGAATCAAGAGGAATATTACTTGTTTATGTTTTCAGATAAAGAAAACAATCACAACAGGGCAGTGACTGAACAACAGTTTAAGCACAACAGAGATTTCTAATGGAGAGCAATTTATTCATTGTATGCATAAGTTAACCTTAAAAAGACAACATTAGAAGTGACTAAGATTTTGCAATATAAATGCCAAACAAATAGAGTAGAAGAAACACTGTATTACCACTGACTGGATTACAACATCTTAAACTGATAACATATCCTATGATTTAGAAAGAGTGTCGGTAGCTGGTGGGAGGTAAGGAGAAGTGGGGGAAATAAACCATTCTCATTTTGGTGGTTGGGAAGTGGGGGGATGAACACGTTATTGTGGAGAAAGCAAGGTATCTGGGTAACATTTTCTTCTACTGTCAGAATTTGCTTTAGTTTCCTTTGTAGTGCAGTTAACAACAAATTCTCTCAGCTTTTGTTTATCTGAAAATCTCTTTACTTCATCTTCATTTTTGAATGAGTAGATATAGAATCCTGATATTCCCCTCTAGCACATTAAAGATGCCATTCCACTATTTTCTGACCTCCAATGTTTCTATTAAATATACACCTATATTCTTATAATGGTTTCCCTGTGTGTAATGTATCTTTTATGTTTCCCTTTGGCTTTTAAAAATATTTTCCCTCTTAATCTTTGGTTTTCAATAGTTTGACTGGGATATGTCTAAGTGTGTAGTTGGTATTCAAGAATGTATCATGGGTGCATGAAAGCAATAGTTTACCTCTTTTATTTTTGGGAACACTATTTTATATTATGACCATAGTTATTTACCTCCATTCAAACGACTGCCAAAAGAGACAAGCTACCTTTTCTTCTTGTTTATAGTTTCCTCAGTGGCTCAGTGGTAAACAATCTGCCTATAATGTAGGAGCTGCAGGTTCAATCCTTGGGTCAGGAGGATCTCCTGGAGTAGGAAATGTTCTTCAGGTAGGATTTTTATTTTCCACATTTCACTGAGGTGTGGCCTTTCATTGTTTCCAGCTTTGTATTGAGAACTTAGTTCCAAGTATACAACTTGTATGGAGATTTTTCTCTGACACTACGGAGCCATCAAAATCAAGGCTCTAGGTTCCTTTTATCACATAATGTCCTCAAGGGATAGAGTCAGCTGTTATCTAGCTCTTTTGTTTTCAGCATCTGAAGAGTTTCTTTATTGTTTTTGAAACTTGGTTATGTAATTAAAATATTTACTGATATTTTATCCAACACTTCTAGGTATTTTTTGTTGAGAGATTTTTTTCAGAAAATCTAAATCAGATTTCCCTTCCCCACTCCCAGTTCCTTGTATAGTTCTCTCTCATTATTTAGGTCATAGATCAAAATCTACCTTGTTGGCAAGACCATCCTAAACCACCCTAGCAAGATAAACCAACCCCCTTCATCCTACACCCTTCATTTTCTATCATTTGTTGAAAATAAAGTACTTAAATATTGATGTGCTTATTAATTTACATATTAAGTTTGATAAGTATAAAATCAAAATCGAGATTCATTCAATTATTAGCTAAATTATTAACATGGCCATTTTTTGTCATCATATTCTACTCAGAATCATCAAAGTATAGGACTTTGGCTCATTCATGTTAGAATCTTTCAGTTCAGTCACTCAGTCATGTCCAACTCTTTGCGACCCCATGGACTGCAGCACGCTAGCCCTCCCTGTCCATCACCAACTCCAGGAGCCTGCTCAGACTCCTATCCATTGCATCGGTGATGCCATCTAACCACCTCATCCTCTGTCATCCCCTTCTCCTCCTGCCTTCAATCTTTTCCAGCATCAGGGTCTTTTTTAATGAGTCAGTTCTTCGCGTTGGATGGCCAAAGTATTGGAGCTTCAGCTTCAGCATCAGTCCTTCAAATGAATATTCAAGACTGATTTCCTTTAGGATGGACTGGTTTGACCTCTTTGCAGTCCAAGGGTTAGTATCTTTAGAATTTATGAAAGTACCTAACACATGCTGGTATTCATTAAATGTGTGTGTGTGTGTGTGTGTGTGTGTGTGTGTGTGTGTGTGTGTTTTAAGTCGCTTCAGTCATGTCAGACTCTTTGTGACACTATGGACTATAGACCACTGTAGGCTCATCTGTTTGTGAGCTTCTCCAGGCAAGAATACTGGAGTGGGTTGCCATGCCCTCCTCCAGGGGATCTTCCGGAACCAGGGATCGAATCCACATTTCTTATATCTCCTACATTGCAGGCTGGTTCTTTACCAGTAGTGACACCTGGGAAGCCCCATTCATTAAACACTTGTACCCAACCAAGTAGATGCTTATTTATCAAGGGTTTTATTTGATATCCTCAAATAAGATAGATCATTAATTATTTGACAAATTATTAAAGTAACTTAGGAGTTTCCCAGGTGGCACTACTGGTAAAGAACCAGCCTGCAGTGCAGGAACCACAGAAGATGCAGGTTTGATCCATTGGTCAGGAAGATCCCCTGGAGGAGGGCATGCATGGGAACCCACTCCAATATTCTTTCCTAGAGAATCCCATAGGCAGAGGATCCTGGCAGGCTACGGTGCATAGAGTCACAAAGAATCAGACACAGCTGAAGCAACAGCATGCATGCAGAGGGAGGTAACAGTGAGACAGCACGTGGAGAGAGGCTGAGAAAAAATAAAACAGAAATACCAAATGACTTTCCCTTTTCAACTGGACATGGAGTTATTTCTTATATGTGGGTTCCATAAAATTTCCTGGTGTGTTTTTAATAAAGGCATTTTGAGAGTTTTTGTTTCTTTCAACAAAATATCCTGTATCTTATAAAAATTGAAATTTAAAAAAATCTCAATTTTATAAAAATTGAGAAATTTAAAAATTTGTTAAATTTGGCAATGATTGAAGAAATGGCTTCAGATACTTTTTTGTTTTCAGAGGTGATTGACGTAATTTGTGCTGTGTGGTAAAATATCACTTGTAGATGTGCCCTAGCAAGAAGGCAGATGTGTTTGTTTCTCCATGATTATGTCCTTGACTAAGATCATGAGCCCAGTTTTAACTCTTGAAGAATGTAATAAATGGAAATGAGATAAATGGGCTAAAATTTCCAATTTATTTCAGTATTTTCATAGGTTTGCTATACAGGTGGGGCTAAGTCAATGCAATGTTTTTATGGCATGGTGAAGACTACATTTTATCAACTTGAAATGAGACACCATTGAAGAGTTTTAAGTCAGAAGTGATATGACCTATTTTGTAACAAAACTGCAAAGTGTAGAAAACAGATTGGAGGATGGCAGGAGCAGAAGCAGCGCAATCAGCTGGTGAACCTTTGCGTAGTCAATGTCAGTGCTATAGTTTAGACTATCACAGTAGCAGTGAGATGAAGGAGTATTTTAGAGGTAGAACCAAGAGGACTTGTTGTAGAATTGGATGTGAAGGGTGATGGAAGGAAAGAGTTCAAGGATAGTTCTCAGGTTTCTAGCTCTAGGAGCTGTGAACTGTGGTGGCAGTTATTCAGAGCGGAAGGAATAGAAGACTAGCTTGGGGGTGGGGAAATAGTTTTAAAGAATCAAGTCAATTGTTATATAGGCAGGATGGTTAATTTTATGTCAACTTGAGTGGACTGAGAGATGTCCAGATAGGTGGTGAAACTTTATTTCTGGTTGTGTTTGTAAGGGTGTTTTCAGAAGAGACTAGCATTTGAATCAGTAGACTGAGTAAAGATCACCCTCACCAGTGCAGATGGGCATCGTCCAATCCACCTAGGGACTGAATAGAACAGCAACATGGAAGAAGGGCAAATTTATAATCTGCTTGAGGTGGGACATCTATCCTTTCCTATCCTTGGACATTCTCTCTCCTGGTTCTTGGGCCTTTGGACTTGGACTGAGACTTATACCACTGGCTACCCTGGTTCTCAGGTGTTTACATTTAGGCTTGAACTATACCGCAGGTGTGCTGGAGTCCATGGGGTTACAAAGTCAGGCCTCCAACTTGCAGGCAGCATGTGCAGGACATAATGTGGGACTCCTTAGCCTCTGTAATTATGTGAGCCAATTCCTCATAATAAATCTCTTTCTTTGTATCTATATATAGCCTCTAGGCTCTATTTCTTTGGAGAACACTGACTAATACAATAGGCAAGTGGATATTCAAGCCTAGAACTGAGATAATGTACCTAAGATGGATAAATACTTGGAAATTATCAGCATAAATATGATTCTTATTATATTAGTAATTTTATTACTATTATATTAGTAAAATATTATTTTAATTATAATAGTTCTACCATAAGTCTTTATACCTGCAAAAACAAATCTGTGAAACCAAGTCAGTACTTGTTACTTTAAAAAAATATTTTTTGCTTCTTCTCGTATATATTTTCTTACATAGTAACTTTTATGATCAATGACTTTACAAAATCAAAAACTTCCTTTTTATATATGACACAGGTTATAATCTAGTGAACACTGGGTATAAAGAACAATGACATTGATATATTATTTGCTATCACTGACTTGAATGACTGTTGAGATAGATAAATTATTAGAGCTCATCTAACCTATACAGATGGAGAAGGAAATGGCAGTCCACTCCAGTATTCTTGCCTGGAAAATCTCATGGACAGAGGAGCCTGCCAGGCTACAGTCCTTGGGGTAGCAAGAGTCAGACATGACTGAGTGACTTCACTTTCAGCCTATCCAGATGAGGATTCTTATGGGTCTTAGAAATTCTTGGGTAGTCAAGAGGTGGCCCCAGAGAGATTAGGTTCTGAGATTGGCAAAGGGGAAGAGGCACAGGGTCATACAAGGCAGGAGCCATTGGACAGACATCCTGGCAGATCATTGGTAGTTAATGCTGTCCCATCTCAGATGGTACCCCCCAAAAAAAATGGAATATTTGAAACCGTTAAGGGAAATGTTTATAATAGATAGGAATTTGGTGAAATCTGTACACTAGTTCTGATAATAGGTTTCAGTTTTATGCATCATTTAAAAGCCCCAAATGTCATCCAAACTCAATGGATTAGAGAAAAATACAAGCTCTAGAAAAGTAATACAGTCAATTTTTACCATAATATTGTTTTCAAGTAAACTTTGCTCTGCTCTAAGGAGGGAACACTCTCTCTCATTTCCCCCAACTTGGAATTTGGAGCATGGTGTTAAAAGAGCATGAAGCTATTTGTAATTTTCCAAGTTTTTCTTGAGCCCCAATTCACTGCCTTTGTGCTTGTACCTCTCGGCTTGCTTTACTCCATTCTCTTCTTTTGATTGTTGTTGTTCACTGTTCAGTTGCTAAGTCATGTCCAACTCTTTGCGACCCCATGAACTGCAGCACACCAGGCTCCCTTGTCTACCACCAACTCCCAGTTTGCTCAGATTCATGTCCATTGTGTTGGTGATGCCATCCAATCATCTTATCCTCTGTCACCTCATTCTCCTCTTGCCCTCAATCTTTCCCAGCATCAGGGTCTTTTCCAATGAGTCTGCTCTTTGCATCAGGTGGCCAAAGTATTGGAGCTTCAGCATGAGTCCTTCCAATGAATGTTCAATGTTTATTTTCTTTAGGATTGACTGGTTTTGATCTCCTTGCTGTCCAAGGGAATATTAAGAGTCTTCTTCAGTACCACAATTTGAAAGCATTAATTCTTTGGTACTCAGTCTTTTTTTTTTTTTTAAATACTTTATTCTACATTACAATACTGTATTTATTCTGCCATACATTGACATGAATCAGCCACAGGTGTCCACGATCTCCCAATGCCGAAGCCCCCTCCCACCTCCCACCCCATATCATCTCCCTGAATCATCCTGTGCACCAGCCCCATGCATCCTGTATCCTGTATTGAATACAGACTGGTGCTTCATTCTTACGAGATAGTGTACATGTTTCAATGCCATTCTCCCAAATCATCCCACCCTCTCCCTCTCCCTCAGAGTCCAAAAGTCCATTCTATACCCCTGAGTCTTTTGTTGTCTCACATAGAGGGTCATCATTACTATCTTTCTAAATTCCATATATATGTGTCAGTATACTGTATTGGTGTTTTTCTTTCTGGCTTACTTCACTCTGTATAATCGGCTCCAGTTTCATCCATCTCATTAGAACTGAGTCAAATTTATTCTTTTTAAGGGCTGAGTAGTACTCCATTGTGTATATGTACCACAGGTTTCTTATCCATTCATCTGCTGATGGACATCTAGGTTGTCTTATGGGTCAACTCTCATCTGTACATGACTATAGGAAAAACTAGCTTTGACTATATGGTAGCACCTGCTCATCTCTTTTTAAAAAGTAGTTAATTTATTTTCATTGGAGGATAATTGCTTTACAATATTGTGGTGGGTTTTGCCATACATTGACATGAGTCAACCATGGGTGCACATGTTTCCCCCATTCTAAACCCCCTCCCACCTCCTGCCCCACCCCATCCCTCTGGGTAGTCCCAGAGCACTGATTTTGAGTGTCCTGCTTCATGCATTAAACTTGCACTGATCATCTATTTTACATATGGCAATACACATGTTTCAGTGTTATTTGCTCAAATCATCCCCCTCTCGCCTTCAAGTCCCACATAGTCCAAAAGTCTGTTCTTTACATCTGTGTCTCTTTTGCTGCCTTGCATATAGAATCTTCATTACCATCTTTCTAAATTACATATATATGCATTAATATGCTGTATTCTTTCTGACTTCTACTCATCTCTTAAAACCTAGCTCATAGATTACCTTCTTTAAGAAGATTCTGTGCTTCTTTCTGTTCAAGTGTCTTTTATTGTGTGCTTTTCAACTGTCCTGTACTTCTCTGTATCATAATATTTATGACAATGTATTATAATATCTGTTCCTGTGTCCTTCATTATAGTGTGACCTCCTAGAAACCCAGGGGGTCTCTTTGATCTCTGTATCCCCAGCACCTGGTACTGTGCTCAGCACAAATTAGGTATCCAATCAATATTTGTTGGATACAGTCAATCCACCTTCCTAAGAATAATTCTACTTGTAAGAAGAAAGAGTTAAAGCATGCCCCAAATTTCACACCTTAATATAAACATAACTATGAAATATGAAAAAGATTTATGAATGCAGGGGTTGAATACATTAGCTTAAAATTCATTTTTTTCTGTCATTGACATGGAACCACTTTGAAGAGAAAGAGATGTCAGAAACTTACAGAATGTGAATAGAACAGCCATATAAAAACTCATTTTTTCCAGATTCTGAAGATGATGATAGATTTTAAAGGCAAGAAATTTGGTGCAGTAGGAAGATGGCCATGTTCTTCAGGTAGAGTTAGCTCAAAATATGGCCCCTGGCACACTTCTTACAAAAAAAGACATCTCTTTCACAATCTGGAAATGTTCTAAATAATCAGAAGTGTGAAAAAGAGTCTTTAAACAGAGAGAAAATAAATGATCTGTTCTACTGTTATATCTAGAGTTCTTGGGAACTTGAAACTTGAGTTTTGTCTAAATACAAAACAGATGGCAGAGCAAATCTTCTTGCTTTTCCTTCTCTGGCTTTTTGTCAGGTTGTGCTGGAAGACAGCAT
The DNA here is from genome assembly GCA_917880005.1 of Nanger dama. Lineage (NCBI taxonomy): Eukaryota > Metazoa > Chordata > Mammalia > Artiodactyla > Bovidae > Nanger > Nanger dama. The sequence continues at coordinate 7,071,129 of CAKJTW010000040.1, forward strand.
CTTTCATTACATAACAGAATTTTCCCTAATAGAGCTGGGTATAAAGATGAAACCATACTTCGGTTTAGAACAGAAACAGTATTTTTTTCAGAAAAACTAATATGTTTTTCCAAATAAGTTTGTAAGAGTATCAAAGCTACAAGGAAATTTCAGTATCTTTTAATTTAACTTGTTGATTTTACATATAAGAACACACATTAAATATAATGAAGTAACTTGATCAAGTTCTCAAATACTTTGATATACTGAGGGCATCTGATATATAAACAAATAATATAAAGCATGATAAATATATATGATGTAATTGATTAAAAATTAATCAGTGTTAGTTACTAGCAATATGCTTTTATTTTGGAGGAGAAATGTCTTTTTATCTACTATGACAATCATCAAAATATCCTTACTCATGAATGATAAATGATATTTTGGCATGTGTATAAATGGAAAGCAGGGTTCTGTTGAACTGCATGATCAGTCTGTTTTAAAGTAAGTTAAGAGAGTGAGTTAGAAAATGATTGCTCAGTTGTAAGTTCCATGGGGCACTGAGAAGTCATCATGTAATTCCTGCTTTTGGGATGGATACTTCAAACACTTTCTGAGAATGACACTCTTGTTATATTTCCACAATTAATGGAGCAAATGTCATATCCCCCTCCAATCAGGAAATCTTCTATGTACTCACTGTGTGTACATAAAGTCATTTCTTCTTAAAGATAATCATAAACTTTCTGCCCAAAGCAAAATAATATTAATGAATAATGATAAAACTTTATCTTTTGTAAAACTTTTTCATATAACTACTGTGTTTGATCCTCATGAACACAAAGTATGGTACTTATATTTTCCTCATTTTACATGTGGAATCCTAAGGCTGATAGGTTAAATGACTTGCCTTAGAGCTGATGAGGGCTACAGTATTGGCAGCTGAAACAAGGGGAGGGTGCATTCACCAATACTTGCTCATGGCAAGAGAGCTTTGGCTTCCAGATGAGAACTGATGTTTGGAAAGACAGTCTACTAACTCCCCTAAGATGAAAATTTTAGAAGGAGGAACAAATTTTTGTATTTAACTATACAGCCAACCATATACCTGATAGTTTCCTAGGTATTTTGCATATTACTTTACTTATGACCACAGTGAATCTTTCCTGTGTTTAAAGCAAGTTGCTACAATTTCAACAATAGTTCCTGGCTTAAGGAGCCATGAACTGAACAACTTGGTTCTATACAAGTTTCAATAGAAAATCAGTTGTTTGTTTACACACACACACATACAATTGTGTATACATATAAAGGCAGCCTAATGAAGTGGTTGTGAATACAGGTTCTAAGTCAGGTTTAGTTCAGTTCAGTCGCTCAGTTGTGTCCGACTCTTTGTGACCCCATGAATCAGTACGCCAGGCCTCCCTCTCAATCACCAACTCCCAGAGTTTACTCAAACCCATGTCCATCAAGTAGGTGATGCCATCCAGCCATCTCATCCTCTGTCGTCCCCTTCTCCTCCTACTAGCAATCCCTCCCAGCATCAGAGTCTTTTCCAGTGAGTCATCTCTTCGCATGAGGTGGCCAAAGTTTCAGATTCAGCATGAGTCCTTCCAGTGAACACCCAGGAATGATCTCCTTTAGAATGGACTGGTTGGATCTCCTAGAGTCTCCAAGGGACTCTCAATAGTCTTCTCCACACCACAGTTCAAAAGTATAAATTCTTCAGCGATCAGCTTTCTTCACAGTCCAACTCTCACATCCATACATGACCACTGGAAAAACCATAGCCTTGACTAGACGGACCTTTGTTGGCAAAGTAATGTCTCTTCTTTTGAATATGCTATCTAGGTTAGTCATAACTTTCCTTCTAAGGAGTAAGCGTCTTTCAATTTCATGGCTGTTGTCACCATCTGCAGTGATTTTGGAGCCCCCAAAATTAAATCTGACACTGTTTCCCCATCTATTTCCCATCAAGTGATGGGACCAGATGCCATGATCTTAGTTTTCTGGATGTTGAGGGTTTTTGTTTTTTTCCCACCTTGGCAACAGGACTTTTATTCAGTCAAAATGAGTGTGACAAACCCAAGACGGGCCAGGTGGCCCCATCCGCCCTCCCACATGCCCACCCTTCCCTAGGGAGAGGGTGTTCCAGGAGGAAGGGGGTGTGGAGATGACGCTGCAGGGACCCTGGGAGGTCTGAGGCACCCTGGGCCCAGGCCCAGCACCGGGGAGAAGGGACAGTGCCCTTCCCCGAATCCACATGTTTTAAGCCAGTTTTTTCACTCTCATCTTTCACTTTCATCAAGAGGCTTTTAGTTCCTCTTCACTTTCTGCCATAAGGGTGGTGTCATCTGCATATTTGAGGTTACTGACATTTCTCCTGGCAATCTTGATTCCAGCTTGTGCTTCTTCCAGCCCAGCATTTCTCATGATGTACTCTGACTATAAGTTAAATAAGCAGGGTGACAATATACAGCCTTGACGTCCTCCTTGTCCTATTTGGAATCAGTCCATTGTTCCATGTCCAGTTCTAACTGTTGCTTCCTGACCTGCATATAGGTTTCTCAAGAGGCAGGTCAGGTGGTCTGGTATTCCCATCTCTTTCAGGTAGCACCAACTTAATCCCAGCTCAGCTGTTTACTAGTTGTTGAACCTAACCAGCTGTCTGACTTTGGTCAATCTCTGGGTTTCAGTTTCTTTATCTACAAAATGGAAATAAAAATAATACTTTTAATAACGAAGTAAAAGTCAAATGAGATAATATTTATAAAGTGCTTAGCATATTTTCTAGCATATAGTACTCTTAGTAAATGTTAGCAAGGATAACATATATGATATATGGTTCCAAAAATAGATTTGAGGAAGCTATGGCTTACTCACACAATTTATTAAGTATGTGAAGAAATTGAGGGGATGGAAAATAAGAGGATCACGAATAAGATGATGTTGACAATGTTTAGTACATAATATTTGTGGCAAAATGTCCTGTGCACTGCTCTGTGTACACCACAAATATTGGTTCAAGCTTCCTAGAAATTAATACATAGAGAAAAACAAAGTTAGGTAAATTTTGTTATACTCTCAAGCAAAAATAAAACAACATTTTAGTAGAAGACTAGGTTTTTGACACTGACCAAGTCAGTAGCTTTCTTTATTTGATAGATGTAACAGTAAACAATGTCTTCAACACCTTCCCAAATGAATTAAAAAAAAATTATCTATTTCTTACACACTGGATGTAGGCAAAGGCCTAAAACCATATAATTCAGTAAAACAATTTCATGAGTGAGGGGAACATATGACATATGCATAATTCTCTGATGGCCTGGTTTAATCCAATCTTGGTTCCAAATTTCAGATACTCAGAGGTATAAGTAAACTCAATGTAGCAAATCTTCCATAAGTATTGTTTATTAAAGCTAACTTTTTGAAAATATGTTGCTCAGAACAGATTGGAAATTATGTTTCCAGAGAAGTATGTTGGAATTAATTTTTGGCTTAATTATGAGAGATCCATAAACTTTAATTGTTAAATGAGCTGGAAGGTCAGTTGACATTTACTGAGTAGATGTCTAATCACATGACAAGCTGATACACTTAAACCACCTAATTAGAGAGAAGCGGGTGTTTTTTTTTTTGCTCAAATTTTCCAAAATCATAGAAGTCTTTATTAAAACAACACAGGCTATAAAAGTGTAAGCTCCAAGAGGAAATGAATTCTGTCTTACTTAGGACATTATCCCCAAACTTAAAATACTCCCTGACACACGGTAGTGATAAAGGATGACTTTTATTTTTAATTAATGAGGGAACAAATAGCTGGTACAACTAGTTTGAAAGAGAATCTTTTTTTTAATTAAATTTATTTATTTTTTTAATTACAATACTGTATTTGTTTTGCCATACATTGACACGAATCAGCCATAGGTGAACACAATAAAAGCAGACAAGTTTATAGGCATCAATACCTGAAAGGAATTTATAAATAGATGCAAAACTGAGGAATCTAGTCAATATCCACAGGAAAATAATTGATTGTATTCCAACAGATACAACTGCATTTCTGAGTAAGAATCATTTATATTGCTGTCAGTTTTCTACAGCTTTGTTGTAGAATATTTCAGAGACAGTAGGCTGGAATAACTCTAGAGTATGTTTCATACAGGAAAGCCAGTAACCATTTCAGTCTGTTTCAGTTTTTCCCCTGTAGTAGTCACTCCAAAATATTTTCAATATTTTAATGAGTTAATAATACATACAGGTTAGATAATAGATTTAAAATAGATGTATCATATAGAGAAATATTTAAAGAAGTACAAATAAAAAGGTATGATTTTTACCTTTCCTCACTATTCTTAGCACTGTGAGTATAAATACTTTTATTAACTTGACTTAAATATATAAACTCAAGTGCTTGTTTTGCTTATTTGTGTTGAAATCTTACATGCTGCTGCTGCTAAGTCACTTCAGTCATATCCAACTCTGTGCGACTCCATTGACGGCAGCCCACCAGGCTCCCCCGTCCCTGGGATTCTCTAGGCAAGAACACTGGAGTGGGTTGCCATTTCCTTCTCCAGAAATCTTACATACCTATAGTTATTTGTGTCATTTATTTTCTGCTGCAGATGCTCAGCTCAAAGGAATACATTATTTGTTACACACCTTCTTTAACTTTAGATCTTTTGCTATCTAACTACTCAATTTCTACTTACCACTTTTTCCAAGGAGGATAAAAACCAGAACTATGGGTGACCCAGGGACTCACAGCTGGTCGGTGCCCTCACACTGAAGGAAACAGTCTTGCTGAACTGGGCTTTTAAATCTGGGGAGTTTGATGCTAAGTCCAAGTAATTAGTGTCAGAAATGAATTAATCATTGGACATCTAATCAGTGTCTGGAGAATTGGTTGTTGGTGTTGGAAAACACCCTAGATAACTATGAGCAGAGAGGGCTGTGGAGAAGCCAAAGGAGTTAGAGAAAACTGGGGAGATCACTGTGTGGTGAAAACCAAGAGTATTTTCTTTCTTTAAAAAAAATTTTATTTATTTTTTAATTGAAGGATGATTGCTTTACAAAATTTTATTGTTTTCTGTCAAATCTCAACAGAGAATTTTCTTTTACTTGGTCATGGGCATTAATACTGCCAAGAAATCAAGTAAGGAAAGGCTCAAAAAGTATGGATGGTGCTTAGTACCACCTTTTGAAAGCAGTTCCAAGGAAGGGTCAGGGCAAGAATGAGGAAAGGGTCGGGGGAGTGCATAAAATGGGGCTTAAGGAAAACCAGATGCAGTGAATTTAAAAGAGAAATGAGGAAGTGAAACATTGTGGGGAGTGCACATAAACTCTTTGACTCTTCATGTGCCAAGCAGCAGTTCCAAGTTGTTTTACACACTTTGTCATCCTCAGAAAGCTCAGTATTTTATTCTTTGCTTTGTGGATGATGGTGACAAAATTAGCACAAGGTAGACAAGATAGGATATGAACCTAGGTCTGTAGGACTACAAATCTGCTCTGTTTTTAGCCACAACAGAAAACCTGAATGTCTCTGTATTAGAAAATTCTCTAATTCAGAATTTCTTATTCCCCCAAATACTGGACAACTGAGATAATTATGTAGGAGTCTCTTGGGTCACATCACAATAATGTAATTTAGCTAGACCTAAAGTTTGGCACCTTTATACTTAAGACCAATGTTTTTCTTTAAATCACTTCCTATAATGCTGTCTTTGAGTTAGGTCTGAGAAGAAAATTGACTCTAAATGCCTAATGTAGTTTCAAAATGCCATGAACTTTTAATAAGACTTCAGATGGTCAACAATGAAATCAGACTGATTATATTTTTTGCAGTCAAAGATGGAGAAGCTCTATACAGTCAGCAAAAACAAGACTGGGAGCTGACTGTGGCTCAGATCATGAACTTCTTATTGCAAAATTCAGACTGTAATTGAAGAAAGTGGAGAAAACCACTAGACCATTCAGGTATGACCTAAATCAAACCCCTTCTGACTATACAGTGGAAGTGAGAAATAGATTTAAGGGACTATATCTGATAGACAGAGTGCCTGATGAACTATGGATGGAGGTTCATAATATTGTACAGGAGACAGGAATCAAGACCATTCCCAAGAAAAAGAAATGCAAAACAACAAAACTGCTGTCTGAGGAGGCCTTACAAATAGCTGTGAAAAGAAGACAAGTGAAAAGCAAAGGAGAAAAGGAAAGATATACTTATTTGAATGTGGAGTTCTAAAGAATAGCAAGGAGAGATAAGAAAGCCTTCCTCAGCTATCGATGCAAAGAAATAGAGGAAAACAATAGAATGGGAAAGACTAGAGACCTATTCAAGAAAATTAGAGATGCCAAGGGAACATTTCATGCAAAGATGGGCTCAATAAAGAACAGAAATGATCTGGACCTAACAGAAGCAGAAGATATTAAGAAGAGGTGGCAAGAATACACAGAAGAACTGTACAAAAAAGACCTCACAACCCAGATAATCATGATGGTGTGATCACTCATCTAGAGCCAGACATCCTGGAATGTGAAGTCGAGGGGGCCTTAGGAAGCATCACTATGAATAAAGCTAGTGTAGGTGATGGAATTCCAGTTGAGCTATTTCAAATCCTGAAAGATGATGCTGTGAAAGTGCTGCACTCAATATGCCAGCAAATTGGGAAAACTCAGCAGTGGCCACAGGACTGGAAAAGGTCAGTTTTCATTCCAATACCTAAGAAAGGCAATGCCAAAGAATGCTCAAACTACTGCACAATTGCACTCATCTCACACGCTAGTAAAGTAATGCTTAAAATTTTCCAAGCCAGGCTTCAGCTATATATGAACCGTGAACTCCTGATGTTAAGGTGGTTTTAGAAAAGGCAGAGGAACTGGAGATCAAATTGCCAACATCTGATGGATCATTGAAAAAGCAAGAGAGTTCCAGAAAAATATCTATTTCTACTTTATTGACTATGCCAAAGCCTTTGACTGTGTGGATCACAATAAACTGTGGAAAATTCTGAAAGAGATGGGAATACCAGACCACCTGACCTGCCTCCTGAGAAATCTGTATGTAGGTCCGGAAGCAACAGTTAGAACTGGACATGGAACAACAGACTGGTTCCAAATAGGAAAAGGAGTACATCAAGACTGTATATTGTTGCCCTGCTATTTAACTTATACGCAGAGTGCATCATGAGAAAAGCTGGGCTGGAGGAAGCACAAGCTGGAATCAAGATTGCCAGGAGAAATATCAATAACCTCAGATATGCAGATGACACCATCCTTATGGCAGAAAGTGAAGGAGAACTCAAGAGCCTCCTGATGAAAGTGAAAGAAGAGAGTGAAAAAGTTGGCTTAAAGCTCAACATTCAGAAAATGAAGATCATGGCATATGGTCCTATCACTTCATGGGAAATAGAGGGAGAAACAGTGGAAACAGTGTGAGACTATTTTTCTGGGCTCCAAAATCACTGTAGATGGTGATTGCAGCCATGAAATTAAAAGACAATTACTCCTTGCAAAGAAAGTTATGACCAACCCAGATAGCATATTCAAAAGCAGAGACATTACTTTGCCAACAAATGTCCGTCTAGTCAAGGCTATGGTTTTTCCAGTGTTCATGTATGGAAGTGAAAGTTGGACTATAAAGAAAGCTGAACACAGAAGAATTGATGCTTTTGAACTATGGCATTGACTCTTGAGAGTCTCTTGGACTGTGAGGAGATCTAACCAGTCCATCCTAAAAAGATCAGTCCTGGATGTTCATTGGAAGGACTGATGCTGAAGCTGAAATTCCAATACTTTGGCCACCTGATGAGAAGAGCTGACTGACTGTAAAAGACCCTGATGCTGGGAAAGATTGAGGGCAGGAGGAGAAGGGGACAACTAGGATGAGATGGTTGGATGGCATCACCGACTCAATGGACATGCGTTTGGGTGGACTCCAGGAGTTGGTGATGGACAGGGAGGCCTGCTTGCTGCAGTTGATGGGGTTGCAAAGAGTCGGACACGACTGAGTGACTGAACTGAAATGAACTGAAAAACAGTTGCATTTAAAAATAAGTATTCTGTCTCTGAGATCACCAATGAAAGATTAGATACAGCCAGTGCATTAAACACAGAAGTTTGAGGCAGAAATCATTTAATGAAGAAAACTTTTTACAGGCATTGTAAATCTAGTGATTTACAAGTTTACTAGTACAAGTTTACTATGAGAAGATATAAAACACCAAAGTAATTCATTTCTAGAATGCTCTTATTTATCTGAATTCACCTTCATGTGCCGCAGTTGGCAATTAATGCCAAGATCACAGAAATTGCTCATTAGATGGCAGCTTTCCTACTTGTTGAGCTAATTAATTTTTTAAAAGACATCTTGATTAACATCCATTCTTTAGAAAGTCAAGTTAGAACAACCACTTTAATTTTATTCAAGTTATCCATTCACAGGCCCTCCTAAGATGGAGAAGATATTTTTATTTTTTATTGCTAATTGATATGAGGGGTACTATTGAGGTTTAATTAGCTAAAGGATATGTTTTTCTTTCCTTAAAAATAAATTCTGTTTTATCATTCTAAACCAAGATTCAGTTTCATCCATAAGCTTATACTACTTGAAAGAAAAAAGAAAACTTTAAAATTTAATTGAGAATAAGTCTCCTAAAGCCTAGGCACTAATATTAGAGAAAACCAGTAATTATTTCAACTCACTATTGAAGCAAAGTCAGTGTGTTGCAGTGGGAATACAAAGGCAGTATATTCTATTGGATAAGATATTTTTGTTTTTGAGGTGAACTACCACCATTATGGTAATTTTTGAGATTGGAAAAATTCATATAATTTTAGACTAGAAAGTATTTCATAATCTTTCTAGTGCATTGCTTCACAAAATAAAGTACACAAACTGAGGGGTTAATATACAGGGTGTGTGAATTCTCTATAAATTGTTAACTGTTTATTTTCATTTTATTGATATTTTATAATGTGACATAAGCATATTTGAAATAATCTGAGGGCCTTAAATACAGTTTCCTCATTCAAATTCTTTCCTGTAGCTCAAACAGTAAGGGATCTGCCTGCAACACAGGAGATCTGGGTTCAACCCCTGGGTTGGGAAGATTGTCTAGAGAAGGGTATGGCAATCCACTCCAATATTCTTGCCTGAAGACTCCCACAGACAGAGGAGCCTGGCAGGCTGCACAGTCCCTGGTATTGTAAAGGGTTGAATATGACTGAGTTTCTTCATTCAGTAATCATATTTGGCTTTATGCTTCTAATAGTACTCCCACAAAAGAAATCTCAAATGATGTCATGGTGTACTCCATGAATGAATGTGTAGGGCAGATTAAATTGATAAAATTGGTCAGAGTATTGACTCTTCTTGAGCACACAGAACAGATGAACCAAACTTAATAGAACCTGCACTGTTTTGTTCTAAACTATTACCTAGTGAGGGAAAAAGCTTTAAAAAGTTATCAAGTAAGAACTTGTTACCATTGCTACTAGAGAGTTTTTTGCTAGCCAAGCTTTAATTAAAATGAGGACTGATTGTCCTGAGCTGCTGTAAAAACCTGGAAGTTACTTACTAATGAAATTTTATAGAACATACTTAAACATAACAGCAGAACTTTCCGAATTTGTGTTGTTGAGGTTAAAATACAGGAACAGAATAAATATAGAACCAAGTCTAGGGCTACATCTTTGTGTTTTTAAATCCAACATCAGCAATTTAGCTTCAGAAAAAAATAAATCTGTCACATTACGTTAGTGTTGTAAGTTTAAATTTTATTTGTGCTTTGGTTTTTAATCTAATTGGCAAGTTTGTTTTGCTTTTATAGTTTTATCAGATCTAATCACACAAGTAATCTACAAGTGCCTTTCTGTCTATGTATATTTAATTAACAGTAGAATAAAAGTGATTTTCATCCACAAGGAGTATAGATGTTTCTGTTATAAAGTCATCTGTTACTGAAAGAGGATTGTTTGCCAAATGATCCATTTGTTATCTGTCTTAGATGGGGTTTCCTCTAAGCAGAGTCAGGGACCAGAATTCTTGTGCAGTGATTTATTGAGGAAGTGATTTCAGAAGAGGAGTGAGAGAAGGATAGGGCAGGGGGAATTGCTAAGCAAGGATGCTGTCTTAGCTGGAGACCAGCTGGAACCGGCTCGGTTCCACTGGAAGCTAAGGAGTGTGAATTTCACCCCAGTTTCCCAGTTTGTCCAGTGTCAGCGTGGGTGCCACCCATGAAGTTATTATAATGTCTTCTATTAGGAGAAGGGAAAGAGCTGTGAGCTATTAACAGCTGCTGAGGTGTGACTACTGGTGGATGGCTGTTCCAATCCAGTTAGGAGGATCTAGGCAGAGCAACCATGGGGTCCACTATAGTACAATATCTGCCTTGCAACACTCAGACTCACTTGCTTCTCAAATTAAACTCCATCCAGGCACAGCTTTTCTAGAGTACTGAATTTTCTGAGAACACTTACAAGAAGAAGATTATTTAGACAAGTTACAGCTCCTGCTGGTGCAATTGGCCCTAGGACCCCCATTATCTGCCCCCTCTACCACCTATTCTAGATGTCCCTCTCTCTAGGATAGCACCTTTGTTGGACTAGTTGACTTGATTTGTGGCATCTTAGACTCTAGTTTTTGTGCTTTTATCAGCCCATGGTTGTTAGACTTGCTTATTATATTATAAAAAGAGTCAGCTCAGGAAGTTACTATGCTTGCTTTAGCTAGCAGTACTTTACTTATTAATGATCAACAGGGTCAAATACCCCTGCCAGTATGATATTTGCTCTTTGTCTGATGATCTACTGCCATGAGGAACCTAAAGTGACCAGGAGTAGGTCATAGCTTTAAGTTTATGGGGACTCTCCCTGTTTCTTCTCGAAGAAGCACCCACCCTCTAAGAATTAGGACTCACAGAGCCTGAAATTGCAAGAGTGAGGAAACACAAATTCCCTGAGGTGACAGGGAATGATGATGAGTGGGCCCACTCATACTTCCATTCCTTTGTTCCCAGACCTTGCATTCTACCTACTGGGGACATAGCACTACTAAGGCCCATTAGTTTAGGGTATATGCTACATGCTTCAGAAGAGCTGTTCATCCTTGCAAAGTGTGTTCTTCAGGGTAGGGTGTCATCTGTGCCCTTAAGAGGACTTTTACCATTCTATCAAGCCAGCAGCTTCTGGATGATCCAGTATATATATGGTGGGGACAATAACTAGATCTCATGTCATGGATCACCTGCCACTGTGCCATAAAGTTTGTCTCTTGGTCCCAAGAAATGCTATGTGGGGCTTGGAGTCTTAGATCAAACACTCTGAGCCCCTGAAGCAGTGCAAGCTGAACAGTGTAGGTAGGGACTGAGAGTTGATTGACAGTTTGGATGAAATATGGGCCCCTGTGATGTGGAATAGGTTCAAGGTAGTCAACTTGCCGCCACTATATTCTTGATGTTACCTGTAACTGGCATATGGAAATTCAGTGGTGACAGCAGTTGATAAGCCTTTGTGAGAGGGAACCACTGCTGTGTGGACCAAAACATAGCCTTCTTCTCTGCCACCACTGCTTCTCAGTTTTAGAGCTCACTGTAGGACCAGTGAGCTGTCCAATAACAGCTACTTGTTGCCATACTGATCAGGTCACCCAGTCAGCTTTGTGATGTAGTTCCTTGTCCAGGGCAGGTGTTTTCTGTAAGCACTGATTGACTATGCAAAGATTATTACATGTTGTGTTCACTCCTGCAACACCATCCAAATACTTCTTTCCCAAACTTCTTTGTCCCTGATCTAATCATGCTCCTTGAAGGCTTCTAAATAACCAAAGAAACCATTTATCACTGAGTCAATTTTTACCTTTATTGTATACTACTAACTTGTGACTCTCAGAGTAGATACCAGATGTACAGCTCTGAGTTCCTCCCACTAATCACTGTCTTTCATGGCCATCCCAGAGCACACTGTGGTTCAGTGACAGTTAGATTTTAGTTTGCACTCATATATTGAGTCAATCTACCTGTGAAGGAAGGGCAGGCTTTTTTATTCACCACCAGGGATAAATACAATCTGTTTCTGATCCCCCTTTCTGTTCAGTTCAGTTGCTCAGTCATGTCTGACTCTCTGTGACCCCATGGACTGCAGCATGCCAGACCTCCCTGTCCATCACCGACTCACAGAGTTTATTCAAACTCTTGTCCATTGAGTCAGTGACACCATCCACCCATCTCAATCTCTGTCGTCCCCTTCTCCTCCCACCTTCAATCTTTCCTAGCATCAGGGTCTTTTCAAATGAGTCTGTTCTTTGCATCAGGAGGCCAAAGTATTGGAGCTTCAGCTTTAGCATCAGCCCTTCCAATGAAAATTCAGGACTGATTTCCTTTAGGATGGACTGGTTGGATCTCCTTGCAGTCCAAGGGATTTTCAAAAGTCTTCTCCAACACCACAGTTCAAAAGCATCAATACTTCAGCACTCAGCCTTCTTTATGGTTCGACTCTCACATCCATACATGACTACTGGAAAAACCATAGCTTTGACTAGATGGACATTTGTTGGCTAAGTAATGTCTCTGCTTTTTAATATGCTGTCTAGTTTGGCCATAACTTTTCTTTCAAGGAGCAAGTGTCTTTCAATTTCATGGCTGCAGTGGTTTTGGAAAGCCCCAAAATAAAGGCTTTCACTGTTTCCCCATCTATTTCCCATGAAGTGATGGGACCAGATACCATGATCCTTGTTTTCTGAACTTTGAGCTTTAAGCCAACTTCTTCACTCTCCTCTTTCACTTTTATCAAGAGACTCTTTAGTTCTTTGCCTTCTGCCATAAGAGTGGTATCATCTGCATATCTGAGGTTACTGATATTTCTCCCAGCAATATTGATTCCAGCTTGTGCTTCATCCAGCCCAGCATTTCTCATGATATACTCTGCATAGAAGTTAAATAAGCAGGGTGACAATATACAGCCTTGATGTACTCCTTTCCCTATTTGGAACCAGTCTGTTGTCCCATGTCCAGTTCTACCTGTTTCTTCCTGACCTCCATACATATTTCTCAAGAGCCAGGTGAGGTGGTCTGGTATTCCCATCTCTTTAAGAATTTTCCACAGTTTATTGTGATCCCCACAGTCAAACAGCCTTGTCTAACAATGAAACTATGAGCCATGCCATGTGGGGCCACCAAGGTGGACAGGTCATGGTGGAAAGTTCTGACAAAATGTGGTCCACTGGAGAAGAGAATGGCAAACCACTTCAAAATTCTTGCCTTGAGAACCCCATGAACAGTATGAAAAGGCAAAAGATAGGACACTAAAATATGTACTCCCCAGGTCAGTAGGTGCCCAATATGCTACTGGAGATCAGTGGAGAAATAACTCCAGAAAGATGAAAAGATGGAGCCAAAGCAAAAACAACACCCAGTTGTGGATGTGACTGGTGATAGAAGTAAAGTTTGATGCTGTAAAGAGCAATATTGCATGGGAACCCCCTTTCTGTGAGTTGGAAAATAATGCCTTTATAGATAAACAGGTACATACTACATGCTATAATTTGTTAGTTTGTTCTGACAAATATGCTATAACTACTATATTCATCTGGTGCAAAACTGCCTAATGGGGCTATTCTCAGTTAGACTATGGGGCTATTCTGGTGGTCCTCTCTCATATGTTTGGATTTATGTAATTTCTTCTGGGGTCACATTAGTGAATTAAATGTAGGAATCATCACCCCTCCATTTTGGCCTTTCCCACTATAAATGCTCTTAAATCCATAGTTCAGGGTACCAATATAGGGATTCTGCTAGTTGCTAAGAATGTCCATTCTGATTATATGGCAGAACCCAGAAAAATAACACCAAGTGAGCCCATTGATCTAGTGGTTCTACTGTGAGATGGACCTGGGTAGGGACTTTATTTATTACCTGCAATGGGGGCCATGGTAGTTTCTTTGATCCTTTGGCATCAGTGTCAAAACAAATGCTACATTCAACAGATTTCTGAGGATCTGGATATTCCTCTCTTTCCAGCATACAGCTGTAGGCATAACTCATTTTTTTGTTTTCTACTTTATAGTACTTCTCAAATATTGCATTTCTTTTTCACAAATTGAAGGTTTGTGGCAACCCTGAGTTGAGCAAGTCTATTGGCACCATTTTTCCAACTGCATTTGCTCACTTAGTGCCTTGAAGTCACATTTTGTTACTACTCGCAATATTATAAACTTTTTCATTATTCCTATGTTATGGTGATCTGTTATTGGTGATCTTTGATGTTATTACTGCAAAAAGATTATCACTTGCTGAAGGCTCCAGATGATGACTAGAATTTTTTAGCAAGAAAGCATTTTTAACTAAGGTAGATACATTTTTTTTTTTTGCTTTAATGCTATCGCACACTTAATAGACTACAGTGTAATATAAACACAACTTTTATATGTACTGGGAAACCAACAAAATTCATGTGACTTGCTTTATTGTGATATTTGCTTTATTGCAATAGCCTGGAACTGAACCTGGAATATCTCCAAGGTATGCTATATTCAAATAAATGGCCTTAGGTCTCTTTTAAATCCCTTCCTAGTCATATTGTGGCTTCCCTAGTAGCTCAGCTGGTAAAGAATCCACCTGCAATGCAGAAGATCCCGGTTCAATCCCTGGAATTGAACCCTTCCTTCCCTGTAAGAAGGCATGGCAACAAACTCTTGACTGGAGAATCTCCATGGACAAAGAAACTTGGTGGGCTACAGGCCATGGGGTCACAAAGAGTCTGACATGACTGAGTGACTAAGTATAGCACATCATATCATGGATTTTGTAACCAAGAGGAAAGGCAGGGGTAGATGCACAGGAAGGCAAGCATTGCTCTACTAGACATGCTTTGCAACCCACTCCAGTGTTCTTGCTTGGAGAATCCCAGGGACGAGGGAACCTGGTGGGCTGGCATCTATGGGGTCGCCCAGAGTCGGACACGACTAAAGCGACTTAGCAGCATTTCAGATCTCAGGGCTCCACTACTTCTTTTTCAGAGTCCAAACTTACTCAGTCTGAAAATTCAGTGTTCAATATTCTGCCACTCTTATAATAAGTATTGTGTGTACTATTAGCTCTGTCTACTCAGCTGAAATAGATGTACCAAAAAGTCCTCTATTTCTCACATTTTGCTTTATATTGTGTTTTTAAGCAAAAATCCAATACACCAATACATATATATGCATTCACACATATGACTCAAGTCTATTTTAGATGCTATCACATGGAAAATTGTCTTTATATTTACTTTTCATCTCTGCTCTCACCTGCAATCAAAGCAAACAAATAAAACTTTGTAGGCCATCAGCATGAATTTAGCCTGCAGCTTTGCACATTATTTAATACATTTAGCTGAGTCATGAGTTCTTCCATCTTAATTAAATATTTGCATTTTTAAAAGTTCTTTTTAGCATTAAATTCAGAAGCCACTTTATTGGAGCTAACCCCCTGGCATTACAGAGAATGCATATCTCGAGTTGACTGAGGCAAGAGAGCAACCTACTAAAACTCCTCAGGCTGTTCTTCTGACTAGTACTCCATCATCATTAGTCATCTATTCATTCCATTATTACTCAACTAGTATTTATAGAACTCTAACTCAGCTACTGGAGAAAGGAATGGCACACCACTCCAGTATTCTTGCCTGGAAAATCCCATGGATGGAGGAGCCTGGTGGGCTGCAGTCCATGGAGTCACTAGGAGTCGGACACGACTGAGCAACTTCACTTTCACTTTTCACTTTCATGCATTGGAGAAGAAAATCGCAACCCATTCCAGTGTTCTTGCCTGAAGTATCCCAGGGACGGGGGAGTCTGGTGGGCTGCCGTCTATGGGGTCGCACAGAGTCGGACACGACTGAAGCGACTTAGCAGCAACTCAGCTACAGACTGGAGATAATGATGTGAAAAACAGACATGGTCACTGTCCTCACAGAGCTTACAGTCAGTTGGCATAGATGGATATTTGTCCAATAGTCACACAACCTAATGGGAAATGTCAGCTGGTGGTGCGCATGAGTTGATCACAATCATGCATATGTTTATCACCATGGTCAGCAGCAGCTTCAAACGTGAGAGATGTTGAACACCATTTTTCATTTTCTGTAGATTCTAAAATGTATATCTTTTCCATATTTCAACATCTCAAATAAGGATGTACTTTCTGCTTTAGAGTATCTCAATTTAAAAAACTTTTAGGAAAACTTTAGCTAACTTACTTTATTTGATATGAGCAATGAATGAAATATCTAAGTCTCATACAACTCTTTCACTAGGAATAAAACCATTTTGTTAGTTGGCAGTATTTTTTTCTTCTTAGTGCTACATAAAATAATGGTGCATTTAAAATCAGTACTACCTACATTACCATATGTAAAATGGATGAAAGTGAAGTTGCTCAGTCATGTCCGACTCTTTGCGACCTGTGGACCATAGCCCACCAAGCTCCTCTGTCCATGGGATTCTCCAGGCAAGAATACTGGAGTGGGTTGCCATTTCCTTCTCCAGGGGATCTTCCTGACCCAGAGATCAAACCCAGGTCTCCCACATTGCAGGCAGACATTTTTCTCTGCACCATGGAAATTTGTTGTTTGACTCAGGGTACTCAAACAGGGACTCTGTAACAGACTAGAGGCATGGGATGGGAGGAAGATGGGAGAGAGGTTCAAGAGGAAGATGACATATGTATACTTATAGCAGATTCATGTTGATATTTGGAAAAAAAACAACAGAATTCTGTAAAGCATTCATTTCAGTTCAGTTCAGTCGCTCAGTTGTGTCCAACTCTTTGTGACCCCATGAATCGCAGCATGCCAGACCTCCCTGTCCATCACCAACTCCTGGAGTTCACTCAGATTCACGTCCATCTAGTCAGTGATGACATCCAGCCATCTCATCCTTTGTTGTCCCTTTCTCCTCCTGCCCCCAATCCCTCCCAGCATCAGTGTCTTTTCCAGTGAGTCAACTCTTCGCATGAGGTGGCCAAAGTACTGGAGTTTCAGCTTTAGCATCATTCCTTCCAAAGAAATCCCAGAGTTGATCTCCTTCAGAATGGACTGGTTGGATCTCCTTGCAGTCCAAGGGACTCTCAAGAGTCTTCTCCAACACCACAGTTCAAAAGCATTAATTCTTCGGCACTCAGTTTTCTTCACAGTCCAACTCTCACATCCATACATGACTACTGGAAAAACCAAAGCCCTGACTAGATGGACCTTAGTCGGCAAAGTCCCTTCAATTAAAAAATAAATAAATTTTTTTAAAATTAAAAAAAAATCAATAGTACCTCAGAGTGTATATGAAAGTGTGTTTCACTCTGTGCTGGGAATACAAGGATATAATTTACAGCCTCCAGCCTCAGAAAAATCACTTAAACTTCAATAAATTCAAACACTATCTGGCAGAAGTCACTGACTGTTCTTCGTTGGGGGCCCCGAATAGGAAGTAGATAATAGCACTATTTTGTGTTCTAAACATCAGGATTATCTGTGCTTATGTGTTTGGCCTCTTCTTCACTTGCTAAGTGTTCACTTTTCCCTCTAGTTTTCCTAATGTCTCTGTAGCCAATAATGCTCTGAAACAGCAAATATCACTGTTTTGTTTTACGATAGTATTTTAGAAGCTTCACATAATCAAATGACACTATCTGAGATTTTAAGAGCCAAATGGGAGATGAGGAAAAGAAAGCACACTATGTGCAATATTGCTGTGATAAACATGAACTAATTTGGTCAGAAGCACATTTAGCCCAATAGTGGGTAGCACCCCTTCAGAGAGGACAGCTTCAAAGCTTGATTCTGTCTGGAAGGGATGCTAACACAGAGGAGAGAAAGAGTGTTTAGTCTGGGTGGACAAGCTTGTCAAATATGAAGTAGATGAAAAAGAGCCTCTGTGTGTGTGTATGTGTGTGTATGTGTACAGAGAGGGGAACATGTGTTTGACTGTGTTTGAGCATTTAATCTCCAGCCTTTTTAATTAGCTTCTGAAACATAATAGATCCTCAATGAATTTTATTTAACATATGACTAATAATGAAGTCTGGAATACTCTTCTGAAACCCAGGTTTATTCTTATTGTTCCCCAGTCTAGACAGAATACTTGGTAAATTTTAGGGACAGAGAAACCCTAAATGATTCCATTTTATCACTGTTTTTTAAAGGTTTTACTCTGGAACGTCATAATATTCTTGTTTTTATTTTTCCTTTGGGAGATTCACATTGTGAAATAGCCTAATAGCTAAAGCTAGCTACTGATAAGACACTTCAAGTATGTAAACAAATAAAGTCTCTTGACTTCAAGTCAAAATGGAATTTTCTAATGTTGTCTGCAACATTAAAATAGTGTTCGAGAATATATCACTTTATTTCTGTTAGATGAATACAGTGGTGGTCTGAATATACAATTTCTAGTGACTAATGTGTTACCTTACCAAATTACATTGGTTACAAGAACTGGAAATTTAATTGATTTGGATAAGCAATCAATTTGAAGGTGTCTTCCCACCCTATTACAATTTAGGAAGTTTGGATTCTTTATTAGCTTTTGAGACAGAATTCTCATGAATTGATTTCTTTCTTTTAGATCAAAACAAAACCAAACAAGATAGTATCAACAGAAAGAGAAAATATTTGGCATTACAGAGTTCTAATACTGTGAAAAAGAAACACCATGATTATCATTATTAAAATATTCTTTTATTCATTTTATTAAAATATTCTTTTATTCATGATTATCAGCTCACAATGCTACCTCTGAGTGAAAATGATTCCTGAAAAGAATCACAGCACTCTATAACAGATAAAAATATAGTGCAAAAATCTCAAGTTCATATACTCAAGGTCCAATTTGTCTGCTTTAAGTCAAAGAGAAATATTCTGATGAGAGAATATTGTGAAAGGCTCGTTTTGGAGGCACCAGTGGATACGGGAATAAACATTTACTAAAGACCTATGATCTGGCCCTAAAATTCTACTTTTCACCAGCAGTGTGCCCTAGGATTGGTGATATTATGCCTCTGGGCCTGTTTCATCATCTTTACTTAGATCCACTCACTGAAGAATATCAAACCAATGAAGGTTGGAGAAGATAATCTCTTAAGATAATTTTAGTTCAAATATTCTTTGATTGTATAAAAAGGATGATGTTTGAAATTAAAGAAAGATTCTTTGACAAGATTTGTACTGGGGGAAATAATAAACCGTAGATAAGGTCAATAGTTATAGTTCAAGAGAATTACTAGCATTTACTGGAGGGTTTCCCTGGTGGTTTCCTAATGGTAAGGAATCTGCCTGAAATGCAGGACACCCAGGTTCGATTCCTGTGTCAGGAAGATCCCCTGGAGAAGGGAATGGCAACCTTTTCCAGTACTCTTGCCTGGAGAATCCCAGGGGCAGAGGAGTCTGGCAGGCTACAGTCCATGGGGTCGCAAAGAGTCAGACATGACTGAGCAACTGAACCCTGATCTCTTGCATTGCAAGATTCTTTACCCCTTGAGCCACTGAAAGTGAAGTGAAAGTGAAGTTGCTCAGTCATGTCCAACTCTTTTGCAACCTGATGGACTGTAATTCACCAGGCTCCTCCGTCCATGGAATTTTCCAGGCGAAAGTACTAGAGTGGGTTGCCATTTCCTTCTCCAGAGAATCTTCCCAACCCAGGGATCGAATTCAGGTCTCCTGCATTATAGGCAGCCGCTTTACCATCTGAGCCACCAGGGAAGCCCTCACTGAGTGCCAGCTGTGTGCTAAACATGGTGCTTACTATCTTGAGTTTCACAACATAGCCAGGCAGGGTTATTATTTTTATCTGATATATGAAGAGAATAGGTCACAGTGAAGCAACTTACACAGCTAGTAGAAGATGGAACCAGAATTTGAATTCAGGAAAAGTACACCAAAGACATTGTTATTTTCAGGAAGTAAAGAAGAAGGAAAAAAAGATATACCTGTTAGATAGTAACTAGCCTATTTGGCGGAGAAGGCAGTGGCACCCCACTCCAGTACTCTTGCCTAGAAAAGCCCATGAATGGAGGAAGCTGGTGGTCTGCAGTCCATGGTGTTGCTGAGAGTTGGACATGACTCAGTGACTTCACTTTCACTTTTCACTTTTCATGCGTTGGAGAGGAAATGGCAACCCACTCCAGTGTTCTTGCCTGGAGAATCTCAGGGATGGCAGAGCCTGGTGGGCTGCCATCTATGGTGTCGCACAGAGTCAGACAGGGGTGAACTGACTTAGCAGGAGCAGCAGCAGGCTATTTGGCGAAAACAATTTCCTGAGTAAATTTGTAACATAGGAGCTTCTGTGTTGTGCTGCTGGCTTCTGAAACCCTTTCCAATGTGCACATTTGGCTTGAGCAGTAGAACCTATGTGATAGCCATGCTGTTTATTTCTGCCTGGTAACACCTTCACAAAGCAAAAATGCTTTCACCCCTTATTCATGCCACCCACAGGAGCTCTTTGGTTACTACTTATTATTTCTCTTTAGAAGCAGAAGATAAATATTCTTTTTTGATGGTTAACATTTTTAAGTAATAAAGTTTTAATTTATTTTTAGAATTTATTCTTTTATCGAGATATAGTTGATTTGCAACATTTTATTGGTTTCAAGTATATGACAAAATGATCCAGAATTTTTACAAATCATTTAAAGTTTTTGTAAAATAGTTGCCATATGCCCTGTTCTGTACAATATGTCATTGTAGCTTATTTTATATAGAACAGTTTGTACCTCTTAATCCCCTACTCCTGTCTTGCCCCTATTATCTTCTATCTCTCCATCAGTAACCACTAGTTTGTTCTCTGTACCTGTGAGCTTATTTCTATTTTGTTACATTCATTCATTTCTTTTTATAGTCTACATATGTGGTTACATACTGTATTTCTCTTTCTCTGGCTGACTAAACATAATACTCTCCAAGTCCATCCATGTTGTTGCAAATGGCAAAGTTCCATTCTTTTTAATAGCTGAATAGTATTCCATTATGGGTTTCCTTGGTGGTTCAGTGGTTAAAAAAATCTGACTGCAATTCAGGAGACATGGGTTCAATCCCTAGTCAGAAACATCCTCTGGAGAAGGAGATGGCAACCCACTCCAGTATTCTTGCCTGGGAAATCCCACAGACAGAAGAGCCTGGTGGGGTCCATGGGGTTGCAAAAGAGTTGGACACAACTTAGTGACTAAAAACAACATTCTATTTCACACACAAATACACAGATGCACACCAAATATTCGCAATTAGAAAATGGAAAAAGAGCTTCAGCTCTGAGCCCATTACATACTGTCTCTTTCCCCAAATGGCAGATAGTCCAAAAGTCCTACATTCTACCTCATCTTTGATGTATCTTACAGGGTCTGTCAATACTAAGCACTCAATGAATGGAATCTCTTTCTGATACAAACTAAACTCATATTTTAAATAAAAAATGAAGATGATAATAGTCCACGTACCTCTCAAGATAAAATGATTCAGTAGCTATGCAAAGTTCTTGCAATTAAAAATTATGAATTACACAAATACAATCATAAAAACAAATCATACATGATTGCAATTTTTGCAGAGCATACTTCTGATATGAAGACATATGTGCCAATTTTAGCACCTGAAATTTTCAGGCAAGTTCTAGCCTATTTGAAATTCCCCAGCCGTGTTAACAAACACTGAACACCCCTATAAACTGCCACTGTTGTATTCCCCATTAATAGTCAAGAATAGCTTCCTGAGTTATTTTCTTGGCTCAGGTTTGAAAAGAGATCAGAACAGCTGCACAGGACAGGAGTGTTGGATATCCACATAGTTCATCCCTTGAGTGATGTTTCTTCCATTTACTGCTCCTTGTTCCTATTTTTAAATCATTGTCAATATTTTTTCATTGGCTATTTTCATTGTTTGCACTTTCCTGGCTCTTCTATTCGAATGGTTTCATGTCCCTTTTTTTCTCTTGGATTTAGCATTAATTGATTTGCACTTTTTTGGTCGAAGGTGAGTCAAGAGTTTGTTTGTTGACAGCAAACAGCAGATGTAGATACTAATTTTGTATTCTTAAGGTTGCAAACAATGTAAAATATTTCATTTATTAAGTTCTTGGATGCTTTATTTCAATTTTTAAAAAATTTGTGTTCTTATAGCAACAACACAGCATTCTTGGAGGGGTCTGTCTTAATACTTTTCCTCTCCTTTCTTTAGTCAGAATAATTTATATCTTCAGAGAATACTATCTTTTATTTGGTTTCAGTACTGTCTTGAATTTTGTAAGTTTCAAATACACTCAAGACACAGAGAGGAAAAAGTGGAAGCAATGACAGATTTTATTTTCTTGGACTCCAAAATCACTGCAGATGGTGGCCACAGCCATGAAATTAAAAGACACTTGCTCCTTGGAAGCAAAGCTATGAAAAACCTAGAAAGCATATTAAAAAGCAAAGAAATCACTTTACCAACAAAGGTCCATATGGTTAAAGCTATGATCTTTCCAGTAGCATGTATGGATTTGAGAGCTGGGCCATAAACAAGATTGAGAACTGAAGAATTGATGATTTCAAATGTGGTGCTAGAGAAGACTCTTGACAGTCCCTTGGACTGTAAGGATATCAAACCAGTCAATCCTAAAAGAAATCAACCCTGAAGAGTCTTTGGAAGGACTGATGCTAAGGCTGAAGCTCCAATACTTTGACCACCTGATGTGAAGACCCCTTGGAAAAGACCCTGATACTGGGGAAGACTGAAGGCATAAGGAGAAGAGGGCACCAGAGGGTCAGGTGATTAGATAGCATCACAGACTCAATGGACATGAATATGACAAAAACCCTGAGAGATAGTGAAAGACAGGGAAGCCTGGTGTGCTACAGTCCATGGACTCACAAAGAGTCAGTCATGACTTGGCAACTGAACAACAACATCAACAAAGACATAGAGATCCTTCTCCTTTGAATTATTTGAATTGTATATTAGGGGATAGCTCCTAGGACTGGTGTTAATTGGGAGCAATGTCATTATTAAGTTAATCATGGAAGGGTTTAGAAACAAATCAAATGAGGCATTCATTTATTGGACTTCTTAATACCATCCACAGTCTTGATCTCTTCCTACTTTCATCAGAATCTACGATTCTTTCTACACCCAGGGAAGTTATGGCTTTTACCAAACTAATTTCTAACAAATCCAAATGCCAGATGACCTGGGCCATGGCCCTTCAGTAACAGTATCAATATCTGAGAAGACTTAAGACTATAGGTGGACATGAAATAGGCAAATAGAGAACGATTAGTTTCTATTTTTGAAAGATTTATTTTGAAGGTTTATTCTTGAAACCAGAGGAGATTGTAAGCCACATTAGGTATATTTGATTAATCTTTTCATTTGCAAATAAATTGGACCATACTTGGCAATTAAGTTGCACATACTTTACGGAGTGAAGATACAGAAAAAGTCCTTCTTAGGCACAGTGCCAGAAAGTGATCTCTAGAGGTGTAAATTCTTTTGTGAAAGGGATTACCTCTCATTCATGTGTGTCCTCCCATTGCTTAATCTATTTCCTGGTGTATAAGAAATGTTCAGGAAGTGTTTGATGAGTGAATCAATAATGCAACAGAGAATCAATGTGTCACCTGAAGTGTTCGCTTTTTTACAGAAGAAAAGGAAGCCAAACATTTACTAGGTGGCCAGTTAAAAAATTATAATGATAATAGCTGTTATAATAGAGGCATTCTGAAAATAGCAAACTTACATGCAGAACCTTGATTGCTCTGTGTTTTAGAGCCAAACAAATATCTTATCCTTTAATATGATGAAAAATTATTGTGAACATATCAATTTGAATTCAAACCAGCAAAAATAATCTGAACAGATTTTATTTTCTTGAGCTCCAATATCACTGCAGATGGTAACTGTAGCCATGAAATTAAAAGACGATTGTTCCTTGGAAGAAAAGCTGTGACAAACCTAGATAGTTATAAAAAAAAAAAAACAAAAAACACAGAGACATCACTTTGCCAACAAAGTTCCCTATAGTCAAAGCTATGGTTTTTCCAGTAGTCATGTATGAAATATGTGAGTTGAACCATAAAGAAAGCTGAGCATCAAAGAGCTGATGCTTTTGAACTGTGGTGTTGGAGAAGACTCTTAAGAGTCCCTTGGACTGCAAGGAGATCCAACCAGTCCATCCTAAAGGAGGTCAGTCCTGGGTGTTCATTGGAAGGACTGATGCTGAAGCTGAAGCTCCAATACTTTGGCCACCTGATGCAAAGACCCAACTCATTGGAAAAGACCCTGATGCTGGGAAAGATTGAAGGTAGGAGAAGAAGTGGGCAACAAGAGGATGAGATGGTTAGATGGCATCTCTGACACAATGGATATAACTTTGAGCAAAGTCTGGGAGGTAGTGAAGGATAGGGAAACCTGCATTGCTGCAGTCCATGGAAAAGAGCCAGACAAACTGAGTGACTGAATAACAACAGCATAGAATCTAATATTGATCAAACAAAGGTTTAATTTCATGCTTAAGTTATATCAAAATAGAAAGCTTGATCACATTGGCAGTTAGCCTTATTGGTATGCAATTTAGAAGAATTTAAGAAATTTGTACAAGAATCCTTGAAATTGTTGAGTTATTCTTTCAACTACCATTACCTCACTTCAGGATCATCACCTAGAAAACAAAGCAAGAAAAATGTTACACTGTCTTGCTAGCAAAGGGCTTGATCCCAAATGCCAATGGAAAGTCCTGGAGAGCTACATTAATTTTGGTGGAAAATGTGTTATCTTATCTTGGCTGGCCTCAATTTATTTGAATGAAGTGGCAGAGAATCCTGCTCAACCTCTATGCAAAGTCTGATATTTCCACACTTGGAAAGTTTTAAAGAAGTAGAAGAGAGTATAAGAAAATAAGAGAATTTGTCCAAATGCATGGGTAGTTTGGAGGTGCACATCCAATGAGAATGACATCCTTTTTCTCTGACCTCCATTGAATGTGAGAAGAGAAAGAATCTCATATTAGTGGAAAAAGGAGTTCAACTGAGAACCTATAAAGCTCAAAATTCAGAAAACAAAGATCATGGCATTCAGTCCCATCAATTCATGGGAAATAGATGGGGAAACAGTGGAAACAGTGTCAGACTTTATTTTTGGGGGCTCCAAAATCACTGCAGATGGTGACTGCAGCCATGAAATTAAAAGACATTTACTCCTTGGAAGAAAAGTTATGACCAACCTAGATAGCATATTCAAAAGCAGAGACATTACTTTGCCGACTAAGGTCCGTCTAGTCAAGGCTATGATTTTTCCTGTGGTCATGTATGGATGTGAGAGTTGGACTGTGAAGAAGGCTGAGTGCCAAAGAATTGATGCTTTTGAACTGTGGTGTTGGAGAAGACTCTTGAGAGTCCCTTGGACTGCAAGGAGATCCAACCAGTCCATTCTGAAGGAGATCAGTCCTGAGATTTCTTTGGAAGGAATGATGCTAAAGCTGAAACTCCAGTACTTTGGCCACCTCATGTGAAGAATTGACTCATTGGAAAAGACTCTGATGCTGGGAGCAATTGCGGCAATAGGAGAAGGGGACGACAGAGGATGAGATGGCTGGATGGCATCACTGACTAGATGGACGTGAGTCTGAGTGAACTCCAGGAGTTGGTGATGGACAGGGAGGCCTGGTGTGCTGTGATTCATGGGGTCGCAAAGAGTCGGACACGACTGAGTGATTGAACTGAACTGAAGTGAAAGTATCTATTCAATACAACAAAAGTA
The DNA here is from genome assembly GCA_917880005.1 of Nanger dama. Taxonomy (NCBI): domain Eukaryota; kingdom Metazoa; phylum Chordata; class Mammalia; order Artiodactyla; family Bovidae; genus Nanger; species Nanger dama. The sequence continues at coordinate 7,096,869 of CAKJTW010000040.1, forward strand.
TTCCATGCCCTGCTGCAAAGGACTTTATAACTGCATCCTTTTCATATTATTTTAAAACTCTAGTTAAAAGAGTGTGTTATTGGTGAAAAAATAGAGAAAATAGATTAAAGGAACAAAGCAGAGAGCAAAGAAATAGATTCACAAAAATATATTAGTCAACTGATCTTTGATAAAGGAGCATAGATAATACAATGAAACAAAGATAGTTTTTTCAGTAAGTAGTGCCAGAAAAACTGGACATCCACTTAAAAAAGTGAATCCAGACACAGACTTGAGACCATTCACAAAATTAACTCAAAATGTATCATAGACCTAAATTTAAAGTGAAAAAAAAAAAACACAAAACACCTCTTAGCAAATAAAATGGGGGAAAAAATCTAGGTGATATTGGGCTTGGCAATGGCTTTTTAGATACAAGACCAAGGGCACAATTCATGAAATGAAAGACAAATGACTTGGACACCATTAAAATTAAAATCTTTTGCTCTGTGAAGCACACTGTCAAGAGAATATAAAGACAAGCCAAAGAGTGGGGCAAAACATGTGCAAATCACATTTATTAAAGGACTTGCATTCAAAATATGCAGAGAACTCTTAAACAACATTAAGATAACAAGCAATCTGACTACAGCAAAAGTTATGGATAGATCTCTTATCAAAAAAAATATATAGATGGCAGATTGGAATTTGAAGAGATGATCAAAATTATATGTCTAAAAGTGGTACAAGTGAACTTATTTACCAAACAAATAGAGTCACCAAAGTAGAAAACAGTTTTATGGTTACCAGTGGGAAAGTCAGTCAGTCAGTTTATTTTTTTATTTTTATTTTTTAATTATTTTTTTAATACTTTATTCTACATTACAATACTGTATTTGTTTTGCCATACATTGACATGAATCAGCCACAGGTGTCCACAATCTTTTAATCGCTCAGTCATGTCTGACTCTTTGTGACCCCATGGACTTCAGCATGCCAGGCTTCCCTGTCCATCACCAACTCCCAGAGCATGCTCAAACTCATATCCATCAAGTAGGTAATGCCATCCAACTGTCTTATCCTCTGTTGTCTCCTCTTCCTGCCCTCAATCTTTCCCAGAATCAGGGTTTCTTTCAATGAGTCAGTTCTTCACATCAGGTGGCCAAAATAGTGGAGCTTCAGCTTCAGCATCAGTCCTTCCAATGGATATTCAGGATTGATTTCCTTTAGGATTATCTGGTTTGATCTCTATGCAGTCCAAGGGACTCTCAAGAGTCTTCTCCAACACCACAGTTCAAAAGCATCAGTTCTTCAGTGCTCAGCTTTCTTTATGGTCCCACTCTCAGATCCATGCATGACTAGCGGAAAACCACATCTTTGACTAGACAGACCTTTGTTGGCAAGGTAATGTCTTTGCTTTTGAATATGCTGTCTAGGTTGATAATAGCTTTTCTTCTAAAGAGCAAGCATCTTTTAATTTCATGGCTACAGTCACAATCTGCAGTGATTTTGGAGCCCCCTAAAATAAAGTCTGTCACTATTTCCATTATTTCCCCATCTATTTCCCAAGAAATGATGGGACCAGATGCCATGATCTTAGTTTTTTGAATGTCGAGTTTTAAGCCAGCTTTTTCACTCTCCTCTTTCACTTTCATCAAGAGGCTCTTTTAGTTCCTCTTTGCTTTCTGCCATAAGGGTGGTGTCATCTGCATATCTGAGGTTATTGATATTTCTCCTTGTAGTCTTGATTCTAGCTTGTGCTTCATCCAGTCCAGCATTTCACATGTTGTACCCTGCACAGAAGTTTAATAAGCAAGGTGACAATATACAGCCTTGACGTACTCCTTTCCCAATTTGGAGCCAGTCCATTGTTCCATGTCTAGTTCTAACTTTCTTGTTGACCTGCATACAAGTTTCTCAGGAGGCAGGTAAGGCAGGTAAGGTGGTATAGTATTCCCATCTCTTGAAGAATTTTCCACAGTTTATTGTGATCCACACAGTCAAAGGCTTTGGTGCAGTCAATAAAGCAGAAATAGATGTTTTTCTGGAATTTTCTTCCTTTTTCTATGATCCAGTGGATGTAGGCAATTTGATCTCTAGTTCTTCTTCCTTGTCTAAATCCAGCTTGAACATCTGGAAGTTCTTCATTGACATGCTGCCTAGCTTGGAGAATTTTGAGCATTACTTTGCTAGCACGTGAGATGAGTGATATTCTTTGGTAGTTTGAACATTCTATGGCATCATCATTCTTTGGGATTGAAATGAAAACTGATCTTTTCCAGTTCTGTGGCCACTGCTGAGTTTTCCAAATTTGCTGGCATATTGAGTGCAGCACTTTCACAGCATCACCTGTTAGGATTTGAAATAGCTCAGCTGGAATTCTGTCACCTCCACTAGCTTTGTTTGTAGTGATGCTTCCTAAGGCCCACTTGATTTCACATTCCTGGATGTCTGCCTGTAGTTAAGTAATCACACCATCGTAGTTATCTGGGTCATTAAGATCTTTTTGTATAGTTCTTCTGTGTATTCTTGCCACCTTTTCTTAATATCTTCTGCTTCTGTCAGGTTCATACCATTTTTGTCCTTTATTGTGCCCATCTTTACATGAAATGTTCCCTTGGTATCTCTAATATTCTTGAAGAGATCTCTAGTCTTTCCCATTGTATTGTTTTCCTCTATTTATTTGCACTGATCACTTAGGAAGGCTATCTTATCTCTCCTTGCTATCCTTTGGAACTCTTGTATTCAGATGGATATATCCTTCCTTTTCTCCTTTGCATTTTGCTAGTCTTCTTTTCTCAGCTATTTGTAAGGCTTCCTCAGACAACCATTTTGCCCTTTTGCATTTCATTTTCTTAGATATGGTTTTGATCACTGCCTCCTGTACAATTGGAGAAGGAAATGGCAACCCACTCCAGTACTCTTGCCTGAAAAATCCCATGGATGGAGAATCCTGGTAGGCTACAATCCATGGGGTCCTACAAGTCAGACACGACTGAGCTACTGAAATTTCACTTTCCTGTACAATGTTACAAACCTCTGTCCATAGTTCTTCAGGCACTCTATCAGATCTAATCCCTTGAATCTATTTGTCACTTCCACTGTATAATCGTAAGGGATTTGATTTAGGTCATACCTGAATGGTCTAGTGGGTTTCCTACTTTCTTCAATTTAAGTCTGAACTTTGCAATAAGGGAGTTCATGATCTGAGCCACAGTCAGATCTTGGTCTTGTTTTTGCTGACTATATGGAGCTTCTCCATCTTTGGCTGCAATAAATATAATCAGTCTGATTTTGGTATTGACCATCTGGTGATGTCCATGTGTAGATTCATCTCTTGTGTTGTTGGAAGAGAGTGTTTGTTATGATCAGTGGGTTCTTTTGGCAAAACTCTGTTAACCTGTGCCCTGCTTCATTTTGTACTCAAAGCAAAGCTTACCTGTTACTCAAGGTGTTTCTTGACTTCCTACTTTTGCATTCCAATATCCTGTGATGAAAAGGACATCTTTTGTGGGGTGTTAGTTCTAGAAGGTCTTGTATGTCTTCATAGAACTGTTCAGCTTCTTCAGCATTAGTGGTTGGAGCATAGACTTGGATTACTGTGATATTGAATGGTTTGCCTTGGAAATGAACTGAGATCATTCTATTGTTTTTGAGACTGTACCCAAGTACTGCATTTTGGACTCTTATATGGACTGTGAGGGCTACTCTATTTCTTCTAAGGGATTCTTACCCACAGTAGTAGATATAATGGCATTCTGAATTAAATTTGCCCATTCTGGTCCATTTTAATTCACTGATTTCTAAAATGTCAATGTTCATTCTTGCCATCTCCTGTTTGAGCACTTCCAATTTACCTTGATTCATGTACCTAACATTGTTTTAGGATCCATCCTAAAATCTTAAATCCTACAAAGGGCTGATGTGCTGATTTTTCAGAGTTGGTTATTAAGAGTGCGAAGTGTCACCCAGCTTATTTAACTTATATGAAGAGTACATCATGAGAAACACCGGGCTGGAAGAAGCACAAGCTGGAATCAAGATTGCCAAGAGAAATATCAATAACCTCAGATATGCAGATGACACCACCCTTATGGCAGAAAGTGAAGAGGAACTCAAAAGCCTCTTGATGAAAGTGAAAGAGGAGAGTGAAAAAGTTGGCTTAAAGCTCAACATTCAGAAAATGAAGATCATGGCATCTGGCCCCATCACTTCATGGGAAATAGATGGGGAAACAGTGGAAACAGTGTCAGACTTTATTTTTTTGAGCTCCAAAATCACTGCAGATGGTGATTGCAGCCATGCCATTAAAAGACGCTTACTCCTTGAAAGGAAAGTTATGACCAACCTAGATAGCATATTCAAAAGCAGAGACATTACTTTGCGAACTAAGGTCCCTCTAGTCAAGGCTATGGTTTTCCCAGTAGTCATGTATGGATGTGAGAGTTGGACTGTGAAGAAAGCTGAGCGCCAAAGAACTGATGCTTTTGAACTGTGGTGTTGGAGAAGACTCTTGAGAGTCCCTTGGAATGCAAGGAGATCCAACCAGTCCATTCTGAAGGAGATCAACTCTGAGATTTCTTTGGAAGGAATGATGCTAAAGCTGAAACTCCAGTACTTTGCCCACCTCATGTGAAGAGTTGACTCACTGGGAAAGACCCTGATGCTGGGAGGGATTGGGGGAAGGAGGAGAAGGGGACAACAGAGGATGAGATGACTGGATGGAATCACGGACTCGATGGACGTGAGTTTGAGTGAACTCTGAGAGATGGTGATGGACAGGGAGGCCTAGCATGCTTCGATTCATGGGGTCACAAAGAGTCGGACACATCTGAGCAACTGAACTGAACTGAGTGTACTTAAAATGTTACATTTTTATTGACTGAAGGAAATGAAAAGAATCTTCATTGTCAAATAAACAGGATTTGACTCTTTTTAAGGTGTAGAATATGGCAATTATTACAGCCAGTAGGAGAAAGTGTGAGAAAGAGATGGTTCTTAAACTAACTCTTCTGGACATAAGCAGAAATTAATTGATCAGGAAAGCTGGTTGGTGGAGGACAGAATAGAATCCAAGCAGGGTTCTTCACTTAGAAGTAAGCAGTGGAAAAGAAGTTAAATCTATAATGCTTTTTACCGTTTGTATGATATGTACAAAGACTTGTATGTCATCAAAATTCAAATATTACTAAGTAGTTTCATATGCTGTAATCAGTCAAAAGAGATTCTCTTCAGAGCAGAGCTGGAAGATGAACTTTCTCCTGATTGAGCATCTTTTCCACCCACATCCTGCTTTCCTCCAAAATATCTAGAGGGCCTAGAATCACAAGCCCAGACTTGAACATGGCTGTCTCTCTAGGAATTGAAGCCCTCTCAGTGCTCAAGATTCTCCACAATTATATTATCATCAACATTATAGTCTAGTATAACTGGAATGAGTCAAGTACTGCTCAGATATAATCATAATTAGAGAAACAGGAAACAGTCTGAAATTTCCCCTCATTTGAGGAAATATCTGATTTAATTTTTAAAAATACTGAAAAATGACTTTATTCTGAAAAGGAAAGGGGAGAAAAGACAGAAAAATATTTAGATGATTAGTTTCCTACTGCTGTAATACATGACCACAAACTTAGTGCCTTACCACAACACAGATTTCTTATCTTTCAGTTCTATTGTTTAGAAATCTGAAATAGGTCTTATTGCCTAAAACTGAGATGCTTGTAGGGCTATGTTACATCCTGGAGGCTCTGGGGAAGAAGTCCCCTTGCCTTTTCATCTTCTGAAGGTTGCTGACATCCCATGGCTCACAGCCCCTTTCTATCTTCAAAGCCAGCAATAAAATACTCACACTGAAGTACTCGGACACTTACTCTTGCCTCCCTCTTCCACTTTTAAGGAAATTTCTGATTACATTGGGCCCACCTGAGTAATTTAGTCTACTTTCCTTTCTTATCATCAGCTGGTAGCTACCTAAATTTTATCTGCAACCTTAATTTTCCTGCCATGTAAATAATATATTCACGAGTTCTGTGGGTTACGAAGTGGGCATACTTTGGAGGGTTGATGAAGTACTATTCTGCTTACTATAATATGTAGCAAGTCCAGAGCTGATGCCCATATCAGGAGATGAGTTGTTCCCTAATACCCCAGCTCTTCACAGTATTCTCTAAATCCTCAGAACTTCATGGAAGCAGTATAAATGATCTCATTAACTTGATTGAGCTAACTAGTAAAAGGTCATTTGGCAAACTCCACTTTGAAATTCTTTCCACACAAGTTTGTGGCAGAAGGCTGGGGTGGACATAGCTTTTAGACATCAACTTATATCTACAGATTTACTTACAGATCCTAGTGAATTTAATGTCTTGCTTTGGCACTCTTTTTTTTTTTTTAATGAAGGAAATGTTAAAAAGCAGTTTATTTTTCTGGACACAGGTCTCTCCTTTGCATGGGACATTGGGAGAGAACAAAAATAGACAAGTAGACATAGCAGACATTCTTACTAACTTTCTGACAAAAATGAATTACTTTATTGATGCCTGATGACAGACCTATTCCCAACTTCCTTAGAAATGCTTTGACATGAAAGCAATGACCAGCAGAGAAATATCTGAGCCTGAGATCTAGGCAGTGAAAATTTCAGAGACTAGTGAAGGGATATGGATTAAAAAAGAAAACTGTTTAGTTTCTCTTGGTACTGACCAAATTGGGAATGGATTCCCTGGTCTCACAGACACACCCTTCCAAGAGGAGTAATCCATGATATGTCAAGTCCCCACCCTCCCTAAAGTTGCCTAAACAAGGGAATTGACAGACCAACTCCTGAACATTCTTTATCAATCAGAGAACTTGAGAGGTGGGATTTGAATTGCCCTATAATTTTGAAATTTATCCTTTCATACTTGAGTCCTTTGGTTAAAAGGAAGAGACATTCATTGGGATATTTCAAATATAGAATAATAAAGTTTGGAGGTTTCCACTAAGTCCAAGGGTGTAATATGTCTCCTAACTGTGTCCAGGACAGAATTTTTATGATTATGCAATTGTTTTCCAATTCTCAGCCTCTGAAATAAACATCTGGACAGGATTATAATACCCTGTGTGTAGAGACTGGACTCCTGACTGCTGTTTATCAGTGATATGCTTTAAGTTCCAGGCTCAATAGCAATTCCTTCTCTGTTCTGTAACCTTCATCTTTATGTAAAGATGACTTTGGAGAAATGTTACCTGGAGAACTCAAGCTTTAGAGTGTTTCAGTCACAAGTCTTCTCAGAACTTGTTCTAACTGCTGATTCTCTGCCCCATCACCAGTGAGTCTGATTCCTAAGGTCTAGATGGGTACAGGGAATTGGTATTTTTAATAGGCTTCTTGAGATAACTCTGGCCATGCAGGTTTCTCAGCACACTTTGAGGAACATGGTCCCTAGTCCCCTGAACCATTCTGGATGAGCTCTGTGTGCATCCACTTTGCACAGCCACCTTCATTAAAGAACACACTCTCACACCACACTCTGGACCAATTAATCTGATTTCTCTCATCATGAGTGTTCTAATCACTCACTCTTCAAAGTGGTGAGAGATTTCTCAGAAACCACTTTGGTTTTTGGAGAAGTGGAGTGACTGCATCAACACTGATTTTATTTTTGTAATGTGGGCAGAGGACAAAATTAACCTTTTGTTTTCTGGTTTAGGGCAATAATTTCATCCAAAAGGAAAGCCATTAAAATATTTGTTGTATCATCTCTTGTACAAACCCTCTTTGTGTTCATATTCTTAGTAATTGAGATTTTGATGAGTGTCAACATTCAATATCCCAGTATCCAAGTTGGGAAATGGTGCTGTAAGGGAAGAAAGGGAAGGAGTGAGAGTGGGTGAGGTTATTCAATAGTTTATTTTGGGCACCCTTGCCAGTATTCCTGACTTCAGCTCAAGCATTCCACAAATGAGTGGTTTTTGATATTTGGGGAGAGTCATGAACTACCTTAGGGATCTGACTAAAGATCTAAAACTCCTCACCAGGAACATGTATGTAGACAAAAATTTTCAAGCAATTCTAAGTATGTCATGGATGTGCCTCTCAAAGCTCATCTAGATTTAAAAGTTGTGTTCTGAGAAGATTGCGACCTCTCCTTTAGAGAAATCCTTTTGTTCCAACCACAGACATTCTTGCATTAGTCTTTATTAATTCTGTAACAGTTACCCCAGGTTTTAGATCACGTGAATTCAGTTCAGTTCGGTTCAGTCGCTCAGTCGTGTCTGACTCTTTGCGACCCCATGAATTGCAGCACACCAGGCCTCCCTGAGCATCACCAACTCCTGGAGTTCATTCAGACTCATGTCCATCAAGTCAGTGGTGCCATCCGGCCATCTCATCCTCGGTCGTCCCCTTCTCCTCCTGTCCCCAATCCCTCCCAGCATCAAAGTCTTTTCCAATGAGTCAATTCTTCACATGAGGTGGCCAAAGTACTGGAGTTTCAGCTTTATCATCATTCCTTCCAAAGAACACCCAGGACTGATCTCCTTCAGAATGGACTGGTTGGATCTCCTTGCAGTCCAAGGGACTCTCAAGAGTCTTCTCCAACACCACAGTTCAAAAGTATCAATTCTTTGGCACTCAGCCTTCTTCACGGTCCAACTCTCACATCCATACATGACTACTGGAAAAACCAAAGCCTTGACTAGACGGACCTTAGTCGGCAAAGTAATGTCTCTGCTTTTGAATATGCTATCTAGGTCGGTCATAACTCTTCTTCCAAGGAAGAAGCGTCTTTTAATGTCATGGCTGCAATCACCATCTGCAGTGATTTTGGAGCCCCCCAAAATAAAGTCTGACACTGTTTCCACTGTTTCTCCATCTATTTCCCGTGGAGTGATGGGACTAAATGGCATGATCTTCATTTTCTGAATGTTGAGCTTTAAGCCAACTTTTCCACTCTCCTCTTTCACTTTCATCAAGAGGCTTTTGAGTTCCTCTTCACTTTCTGCCATAAGGGTGGTGTCATCTGCATATCTGAGGTTAATTATTGATATTTCTCTCGGCAATCTGAGGGTAACCATCAAATGTGTGAATGTATGACCTCCACCCTCAGAGAGTGATTCAGCAGTTAAAGGGTCCAGCTCAAGACACTGAAGTTATTTTACAAGCCTCCAGTGATACTGATGCAGGTAATAAATGATCATAATTTGAGAAACTTCAGGATTGAGAAAATGAGCAATGACTCAGAAAGAAATGTCTCAACTAGTACAAAAATATAGAAAAAGAAAAACAAAAATCCAATCAGACTATTTCCTTCTACTAGATAAAAACCTAAGTAATAACTTAGGTGGGGTTGGCTTTTCACATCCTAAACCCTATTCCCTGTCTATCTTTCTGTTCAGTTTGGCTATCCTAGAACACTGTATTCATTTACCCCAATGAAAATTGCACATAGTGCCCATTTTAACCTCATATTTTCTGTATGAAATATTGGGAATGGAGATGGGTAGGCAGAAAGATTTTTTTCTCACTCCAAACTCTTATAAGAGGGGTCCTTGGGCCCATTCATTCTCTTCAAAGTGACTTCCTTGTGTTTATATTTGTGAAGCTGTACTACTTACAACTCAAAAAGACAAGGACAGGGTGTGTTGAGTAGAAAGGCTGCAGAGATTCTTCTTTACCAGCTGTTAAATGTTTCCAGACAGTAACTTGGCTGGATGTTTTGAAACTGTGCAGAAGACCTTCTGTAGGTTGGCAGCAGCTTTTGGTGACCAATTTTCAACATTTGTTGAGAGTTATGCTTGTGCCAGTGGCTAAGCCTACTATAGAAGGAAACAAATAAAGTTGAGACGCTCTCTTGCCTTAGAGTGCAGGTTCAGCATTTGCCTCACTGATGTATCAGAACAGTGGCCAGAATATAATACAAACCCATCTACCTGACTCTGATCAAACAGGACATGAGCTGAAAATTCTATCAAAATATCTAAATACCAAATTTTAATTTTTCTTTTCAGAAGATAAATACACGCTGTTTCTATGGCATTGACCTCAGCTAACTTTTATAACCCTGGCTTGTCAAATTTTCCTCTTTCATCCCTCACTGAAAATAAAGATTGCTTTCAGATCATATGAGAAGTAATGGGAAAAAATATTGGCACTTGTGCTCTGATGCAAGAGGACATTTTAGTGGCTCTTATCAAAGTAAAAGAAAAAAAAAAATCTGATGAGTCTTTTATTGTTGACCCAGTGAGATGGTTCCCTTAGCAACTAACATGGGAGGTGATAGAGATGGAAGAGCTGAGAGCTCCTATCCCACTTCACCCACTGCTGACTAAAAGATTTTCAGACAGCACTGTTGATGGCATAGGAACAGTGTTGAATGCAATGGTGGGGAGAAGTAGGGGTAGCAGGTTGGGGAAGCAGGGCACCTTCTTAACTCTCATCAAAGTCTGAGTGATATAAAGCATACCAGAGGCACTGCTTCATTTACAGTCAAATCAATTAGATTCAATGAAATATAATTATTGTATGTTGCTATTTGTCTCCTAAGTGATTCCTTGAGTTTCAAAGAATAGAACATTCTTGGTGAGAAAACAGTCGATACATATTTTATTAAAGACCTACTGAGACTTGCACTGTGGTAGGCCATGGTGTTTCAAAGAGCAAAAGAGACGACTGGAAGTTTGAAAAACCTGAGTAAACTGAGCTTCCAATGGAAGTAGTATGTGAGAGGCTGTAACACTCTCAGCTTGACAGCAGAGAACTTAAACTCAGGGCTGACCTCTCACTAATTTGCTTCGGAGAAGGAAAAAAAGAAACAATTAATTGTAGATGTTCTGAGAGGTACTAACAGAGTGGTGATGGAAATCCCTCCATTCCCTCTGTGTCAATGATAGACATGAACATTTGAACATGAATGTTTTTCTTGCTTTTCCAGAACACTTCCCATAAACTTAGTACAAAAATCTTGGTAAAGCTGTCAACTCAAATTCATATCTCACCTTGTCCCTTAATTGGAGGCATTGGCTGCATTCAGATAACTTTACCTTGAAATATGCACCAAAACTCCATTTTTGGGGTTTCTACTTACAAATATGAATTTAGTGAGTTAAGATGTCAACTTCCTATATATAAAGACAGGATCCATTGAAGCATATATAATTTTTGATAGAACTTAATGCCATTTCTGTGAAGTTATAACAATTTCGAGAAATAAACTGAAATGTGGTTGAAAGGTTGTTGCTGAACCATGAAAGATGCTGGGATTCTTGGCCTCCGGAGGAGAAGAATTAAATCCGAGGCCAGAGATGAGGCTTGATTGCTCAGAGCTTTTGTGTAATAAAGTTTTATTAAAGTATAAAAGAGATAGAGAAAGCTTCCAACACAGACATCAGAAAGGGGCAGAAAGAATACCCCCGTGCTAGTCTTTAGCTGGATGTTATATAGCTACTAGCAGTCTGTTAATTAAAGAAAGGAAATCTCTCAAAACTCAGAGAATGGCACCAGGCCCCTCACCCATAAGATGCATTTTGAGATAATCTTGGTACCAGGTGAGTCATCCCCGACCATAAAATGATCGACATGTATCTTGCAGAAAGGCAGATTCCCATACAAATATATAGTTTCATTAACATAGATTAGGATAATAATGTTGGAGAAGGAAATGGCAACCCACTCCCGTATTCTTGCCTGCAGAATCTCAGAGACAGAGGAGCCTAGTGGGCTACCATCTGTGGGGTCGCACAGAGTCGGACACGACTGAAGTGACTTAGCAGTAGCAGCAGCAGAAGAACAATGTATGAGTATAACATACTGGTTTGTCAACTTGGTTCTGAGCCTTTAGGTGGAACCGACTTGAAGACAGAGTCAGGATAAATGCATAGTACATTAACATAGCTTAAGACAAACATTAAATGCATTGGTTAGCACAGGGTTTGAGAAAAGTTAAGTTCAGGTGGAGCCAAGGGTCATTATGGCAACACAGATTTTTAAGAGAAACCTCTTTTTAAATGTATATAGAAAAGGGGAAAAAAACTAGTTTGTTTCTTCCTGCCGCTTAAGAGAGAGATAAAAATGTCTAACACTTGCAGCCTATTTCCTCCATTTGGAGACCCCTGGCCTTCCTGCCTGTTACCCTCTCATGGTTAAAGACTTACATGCAACAGTGTTCATCATAAGAGTATGATTTATTATACTGTAAAATTGAATATGATATATGTGTTCAACTATACAAAGCTGGATAAATAAATTATGACCCCTCCATTATAGCTATTGAAAATCACATTTGTAAATATCAAAGAATACAGAAACATGCTCAATATTAAATATATATACTATAGAGTGAAAAAAAAACAGATGATAAAATCATGTAAAAATAGAATATAAGTGATATGTTTACTCATAAAAATCTGGAAGGTCATACCATTTAAAATTTCATTTGATAGTAAATATCTCTAAGTAGTAATGTTAGGGGAAGCACACTGACCAAAACCACTCCCCCTAGCCAGGCACTATAGTAACCATTTGCATGAGTTGTTTACAACAAGAGGTCCTGGTGAGGGAGACAGAACTAATAAGCCATCACCAACCGGAAAAGTTCAGGAAAGGTCAGAAGGAGACACCAAATGATTGGCCACCTCCCAGAATCCTTCTCTATCTTGGCTGAACAAGATGTGCACCACCAAGAAGGACTGAGTCAGATGATTGGCTAAAGACAATCGGGAAACTAGTCCCATCACCATAAAACCTGCGAGCCATGTGGCAGATCTGTCCTCCTGGGTTCCCTTACTCTAATGCTCTCCACCCAGGTGCCCTTTCCCAATAAAATCTCTTGCTTTGCCAGTACGTGTGTCTCCTCAGACAATTCATTTCCAAGTGTTAAACAAGAGCCCAGTTTCAGGCCCTGGAAGGGGGTCTCCCTTACTGAAACAGTAAGATTATAGGTAAATTCTGCTTTCCATTTCATGTGTCTGAGATTTCAAAATATTTGACAATGGCCATGCCTTACTGTTGCCTATTTTAAAAATTGAGTTATTTTATTAATGAGTTCTTTATATATCTTGATACAAGTCCTCTATTAAATATGTGTTTTGCAAATATTTCCTCCCAGTTGATTCATTTTCATTTTCTTAATATTGTCTTATAAACAGTAAAAGTTTTTAATTTCAGTGAAATACAGTTATGAACTTTTGTTTGATTATGCTTTGAATGTCATATCTGGGAAACCAAACATACAGTGGAAGGGTATTCTATTGGGCTAATTTTAGCAAAAAGCCTTCAAATCAACAACTCATTCTTAAATTTTGTTGTACTTATGTTCATAATTTTGCATCATATTTCAAGATAAACTGTTATAAAACCATTTAAAAATAATTTAACAAATAATTTTGGTTTCCTTTTGAAAGTGAATTCACTTAAAAGTGTTTTTTAAAAAACAAAACAAAAACAATTCTTGGATAATTAAGACTCTTTGTATAGGGAGAACCTAGTGAGGGGTCTTCAGGAATAAGAATGGTTGTTGTTGTTCAGTCACTCAGTCTTGTCCAACTCTTTTGTGACCCCATGAACTGTAGTCTGCCAAGTTCCTTTATCCATGGGATTTCCCAGGCAAGATAGTAGGTTGCTAGTTCCTTCTGCAGGGGATCTTTACCATCCAGGGATCGAATGTTCGTCTCCTGCACTGACAGGCTGATTCTTTACCACTGAGTGACCTGGGAAGCCCCCCCAAAAGACTGTAGGCACCACCAACAAGGAAGAGATCTTTGCTGCCTTCCTGACATCAGTTCCAGATCATTGTTTCTGACAACACTAACCTTCGCCTCACCATTTAGAGATCCTTGCCATTAATAGGGATCTCTCAACCCCTCTCTGACATAACATGCAACCCTATATTCTTGATTTAGTCTATTTGAAGCGAATGGGCAACATTTAATAGACTTTTTCCTGGTGGCTCAGAGAGTAAAGAAACTTCCTGCAGTGCAGGAGACCCAGATTTAATCCCTGGGTTGGGAGGATCCTCTGGAGAAATAAATGGCTATCCACTCCAGTTTTCTTGCCCGGAGAATTTCATGGACAAAGGAGCCTGGCAGGCTACAGTCCATGGAATCACAAAGACTCAGACATGACTGAGTGACTTTCACTAAAGCACTTGAACAGAGTGTAGTTTAGAATTCACTAGCATTTGAAAACACTTCTGGAGAATCATAGCTCACAGAGTCAGACATGACTGACTTTCAGTAAAGCACTTGAACAGAGTGTAGTTTAGAATTCACCAGCATTTGAAAACAGTTCTGGAGAATCATAGACTGGATTATTCTTCTTAGTACATTAATAATGCTCTAAAAGTACTCGGGCCATTTTCTAAAGTGCCTCAGACTTCTCAAAACCCTAAAGTGTTTGTTTCTGGGATTCTGGTGCTGACAGGAATCTTACCATCCCATCTGCTCTCTCTACTGCCCTCGATGATGAAAAACTAAGATTCTTCAATTTTTTTGAAAAAGAAACCAAATCAGCACTGCAACAGAAAACATTACTGGGCTCTACTTCCTTTCTACTGATGATAAAAGGGAAAGCCCAGCAAAAAAAAAAAAAAAAGAATTAACATACCCTACCAAGGCAAGACAGGATGGCCACAAGAATGTCATACATAGCCCAAATTGACCAAAAACATGTGGGTCAGTTGGTTCTTAAGATGGTGTCAGTAAGTCAAAGAGGATGCTGTACTTGTTTCAAACTTCATAAAACAAAGTTAAAGTTATTTAAGTCACCACCTTTAAATTTCATTGCATATTTATTGTTTCATAGATGATAACAATTCAATCAAACAGTAGAGTTAAAATTTCAAAACAAGTACTTAACTTTTTTCCAACTCTTTATTTGGAAAATGTTCAAACTCACCAAAATGTTGGAAGAATAGTGCAATGAACATTCAAATATATTTTGTTTAGATACACCAATTTGCTACATTTGCACTCTGTCTCTCTCTCACATCTCTCCTTTTTCTCATTCATTCTCCAAACTACTTGAAAGTAAATTGTGCACAGCATAACACTTCATCCCTAAAATTCTAATGAAGCATTAAGAATAAGGACATTTCAAAAAGAACCATAATTCTACTTTTACATCTAGTTTTTTTCCTCAAAGATTCAACCCAGTTATAAAAATTACATTTAGGTGTTTTTGCCTTTCGAAGTTTTAATTTAGAATAGTCCTCTTGCATTTTGGTTTTGCTTTTCATGATATTGCTTTGACTATTTGGGGTCTTTTATGTCTCTATACAAAACTTTACAATTTTAAAATTCTAGTTCTGTGAAAAAAAATGTCATTGGTAATTTGATAAGGGTTACACTGGATCTGTAGATTTTCTTGGGTAGGATAGTCACTTTGACAATATGGATTCTTACAATCCAAGAACAGGGTGTATATTTCTATTTGTGTCATCTTAAATTTCTTTAATCAGCATCTTATAGTTTTTGGAGTATAAGTCTTTTTTCTCCTTAAGTATGTTCATTCCTAAGTATTTTTATTATTTTTGATGCAATGGTTGTTTCCTTAATTTTTCTTTCCAATCTTTTGTTGTTAGTGTATAGAAATGCAAAAATATTTGTGTATTAATTTTGTATCCTGTAACTTTACCAAGTTCATTGATGAGCTCTAGTAGTTTTCTGGTACCATCTTTAGTTTTGTTTTGGGGAAATGTAGGACATGGAACAACAGACTGGTTTCAAATAGGAAAAGGAGTACGTCAAGGCTGTATATTGTCACCCTGCTTATTTAACTTCTATGCAGAGTACATCATGAGAAACGCTGGGCTGGAAGAAGCACAAGCTGGAATCAAGATTGCTGGGAGAAATATCAATAACCTCAGATATGCAGATTGACACCACCCTTATGGCAGAAATTGAAGAGGAACTCAAAAGCCTCGATGAAAGTGAAAGAGGAAAGTGAAAAAGTTGTAAAGGTCAACATTCAGAAAACGAAATCATGGCATCCAGTCCCATCACTTCATGGGAAATAGATGGGGAAACAGTGGAAACAGTGTCCAACCTTATTCTTCTGGGCTCCAAAGTCACTGCAGATGGTGACTGCAGCCATGAAATTAAAAGATGCTTATTCCTTGGAAGGAAAGTTATGACCAACTCAGATAGTATATTCAAAAGCAGAGACATTACTTTGCCAACAAAGGTCCGTCTAGTCAAGGCTATGGTTTTTCCAGTGGTCATGTATGGATGAAAGTTGGACTGTGAAGAAAGCTGAGCACTGAAGAATTGATGCTTTTAAGCTGTGGTGTTGGAGAAGACTCTTGAGAGTCCCTTGGACTGCAAGGAGATCCAACCAGTCCATTCTAAAGGAGATCAGTCCTGGGTGTTCTTTGGAAGGAATGATGCGAAAGCTGAAAGTCCAGTACTTTGGCCACTTTATGTGAAAAGTTGACTCATTGGAAAAGACCCTGATGCTGGGAGGGATTGGGGGCAGGAGGAGAAGGGGACAACAGAGGATGAGATGGCTGGATGGCATCACCAACTCGATGGACATGAATTTGAGTGAACTCCAGGAGTTGGTGATGGACAGGGAGGCCCGGTGTGCTACAATTCATGGGGTTGCAAACAGTTGGACATGACTGAGCGACTGAACTGAACTGAGAACAATTATGATTAGCTTTTTTGATGAACTGTTAGGCAATTAAGCTTTTTTTTTTTTTTTTTGCTTTAAGTTATCTTTAAGTTACCTTTCTTGCTTTACCTTAATCTGTAGAGACTTGGGAAGATTCTTGCCATTACTCATATTATATGAGTGATTTTGATACAGGAAGTAACTCTATCAAAATTTTTGTTTCAAAAATCTTCCAAACTAGACAAATCTGGTAAGCAAAGTTTCAGCTCAAGAAATAAGTACTTTAAAAATTTAAATATAAGGCTAATATAATTGCTTATAAGAACCTTCCTGATTTATTTATATTTTAGTGTGGTTCTTTTTTTTTTTTTGGCTCTGGAAAAGCAGTCAAAATGCCACAAAAGAACTGCAAAAACATGACTCTCAGTGTCCAAACAATCTTGTCTAAAAAGTAAAATAAATTGAGGGAAAAATAAACAAAACAAAACATTACCTTCACCTTCTCTTATGTTCCATAGTTTAAACATCCAGCGTGTTCATGTTTTTCTTTTATCAGGACAATGCTCTCTTCAGAGAATCTGGCACCTTGGTTCCCAGAGGCTGGAAAATCATTTTACCTACAGCAGTAGGGCACCAAACTGCAGGGACACAGAAAAGCCAGAATCTCAGGCTTAACTTTGGCCTTTGTAGCACACACCTTCCCAAAATGCAATCTCAAATGTCAAGTATTTACTGTGAGTATAAAGCCTCAGTCCTGGCCCATGTATATTGCTGAGAACTTTGTAAATGAATTAGTGAGCATATCTCACCCCAAGATAAATGAAAAACCTTCCTTACACAATGAGACCCTGCTCAGGAGGTGGCCTCCTTTTTTCCTGGACTGGAATTTGTGTTTGTCTGCCAAAGCTACTGTGCCTCTCTGAGAGCCAGATTAGGCCCTCATGGGGGATGCAGGGTCACTGTTCATATCAGATGCTACCTCAGGCTCAGGCCTACACTCACATGTTCCCCTCTGGGTGGAACACTTCTCCTGTTTTCTCATAACTAACACCTCATCCTCAGGTCTCCATTTAAAGGTTATGTCTTCAGAGGTATCTTTCTAGGTCACCCAATAGAGATGGATTTTCTAGACACATTTTCTTATAACTCCATGTTCTTGTCCTTTAAAACATATATTATACTCTTCAAATATATCATTTATATCTGTTTATCTCTTCCACTGAACTCCGTTTGATGAGGCCAGGAATCATTTCTATTTGACTAACCACAGCAAATATGGTTGCTAGCGTAGAGCCTGGCTCATAGCAGGCATTCAGTACATGTTTGTTCACCGAATGAACTAATCACCTTTCTTCCACTCACATCCTGTGCAGGGGGTTATGGCAGCCACCTGGAGAGACCAAGCAGAAACAAGAGCAAATTCACCTTATTCGAAGCTATGCAGAAGATTCACAAATGCACTCTACGGCAGGGGTCGCAAATAGGCAGAGTGAATTGCTCAAAGCAAGGTCTCTGCTCTCTGCAGCCAATGAAGGAAACCAGAAATCACACAGGCCACATTTAACTAGATGCCTTGTACAAACCCAGAGTAAAGGGCAGGGCCTTTATTGTTTATTTTATAAACTGAAGTTTTTAAAAATATATACACTAGTGTTAATATCTGCCTCCCTGTGGGCAGAATAGTGAAAGTAACTAGCACAGGAATAGTAAAACCAAAGAAAATGAGCTTATTGGGATAAAAACTTCCAGAGATAGGGCAGAGAGTAAAGCATTTGACACCATCTCTTAGCCAAACGGGGAAATACTTGTCTGAGTAGGCTCAAGTGAATATTGAGTATTCAACTAAAAGGAATGTACTAAACAAAAACATCACACCATCTTCCCAGTGCAACAGAGAACTTTGGGAAGCATTATGTCCACCTTTAACTCTAATCCAGAGATGGCAAAGAAATTGCATCCAATGGGCTAAGTCTGATCCATTGGCAATGGCTGTTCAGAGTGCCAGACTGTGACAAGTTCTAAGGTTAAGTCTGGACTCAATGAGGAAATGAGCTATGACCAAGTAGTAATGTCTGATGGGCAGAGAGTAGGGAATTAAAATATGCATGCCATATTGTTGTTGTTACCAGTTAAACTGGAAAAAAAAGTGACAGAAAGGAGATTCTAATAATAAAGAAAATTTTGAGTCAAATTGTAGATGAGGGTGACAAGTGGCTGAACTTCAGGAAAATACCAAACAACAGGCAGAGTCTAGTGGTAACAGCATCAAACCCAAAGAGATGCCATTTTCCCCACCCCATAAAGAACTGATTTCATTCAAGGTCCATGGCCTTCAGAACACCTCCTTTGCTCATCCTTCTTGGACCTTCCTCTGGAAAGTAGGCATTTTCAGGGCAGTGATTAGTGTCTGATTGCACTTTGCTTACTCAGTGCCATACCAGCACTGATGCTGGGGTCTTTGTTGGCCCACAGGAGATACAGCTACTTAGATAAATTAATCAATGGAGGGAATCCATCATCTCAGATATTGATAGAAAAATGCACAATAACTATTTCATTGTGATGAGCCATGAAAATACCCCCTTAAAAATTTTCCAGAACAACATGATTGTGTACTTTATGGCTGAATAGTTTATATAAGATATAGGATGAGTGACCATCCAGGCAGATTGTAGAAGAGGACTGAAGTTGGTTTGGTGTCACTTCTGCTCTTTGACTCACTCTTTTTCTCCCTCTGTTTTTCTCCCCACTGCAGCCATGCCACCATCCTCCCTTCCTCAGTCCCTTTCCTTATAACAAGATCAACATTTCACAATAACCTTTGCTTACAGCTAGTATTCCTTCCTCTTAAGTTTTACAGCATTTTCTGTCTACGCATCTGACTTGGCATTTAAATATGACCTGTACTCTTAACAGTTTTTCTGTGCCCTATTTCTTCTATTAGGTCATCAGCTTATGGAGGCAGGAACCATGCTTCTGACGTATTTGTTCCCTTTATTAAATCCATCAGTGTGCCTTACACATGGGCAGTGTTTTGCACAACATATAAAACATAGAGTCCATTATATAACAATGTGGGAGCACACAGAGCTTTAGTTGAAAATCAGGAGGCCCGAGTTGAGAACCTAAGCCTTCACTTAAAAGCTTTGTTGTTGTTCAGTCACTCAGTCATGTCTGTTTCTTTGCAACCCCATGGACTGAAACATGCCAGGCTTCCTTGTCCTTCACTGTCTCTCGGAGTTTGCTCAAATTCATGTCCATTGAGTTGATGATGCCATCCAACCATCTCATCCTCTATTTCCCCTTTCTCCTCCTGTCCTCAATCTTTCCTAGCATCAGGGTCTTTTCCAATGAGTCAGCTCTTCACATCAGGTGGCCAAAGTATTGGAGCTTCAGCATCAGTCCTTCCAATGAATATTCAGGATTGATTTCCTTTGGGATTGACTGGTTTGATCTCTGTGCAGTCCAAGGAACTCTCAAGAGTCTTCTCCAACACCACAATTTGCAAGCATCAGTTCTTCAGCATTCAGCCTTCTTTATGGTTCAACGCTCATGTCTGTACATGACTACTTTAGCTTTGACTATACAGACCTTTGTCAGCAAAGTGATATCTCTGCTTTGTGACTTTGGGCAGATTATGTAACTCTCTAAGCTTCTGCTTCAAAATATATAGAATCAAAGTAATTGTATTCCTCTAACAGAGTGCTTGGAAGGATAGCATGAGATTATGTCTACAAAGTGCTTCATCAACTAGGAAATATCCTGCAAATATTGAGGATTATTATTGTTTTAGGAGGAACATCTTATTTTTAGGATAACTTCTTTTCTTTTAGCTCCTCTGTCTATTCCTTGTAGCTGTAAATAATTTCTTGTTTCCTGGTTGTCATTTAGTTTCTCACTTAGGAAGAGAGCCATTTACCTCTGCCAACTCTACTTTCTCTTCCAACAGTGTTAGATGTGCTGGTTTCCTTCTTTTCTTCTGGGTCTGTATTAATATGTGAACTAGTAAACATTTTAAGAGAAATAAGCTTCATAACATATGAAGTTTATAACAAAAATATAGTCTTTGTTTGTTCCAACTTTTAAAAACATGCTTTTTAAAATATATATATATATATATGTAATATGTCGATGAGAGATCACTTGAAAAGTATAGGTAGATAGAAAAAGTCAGACTTAAAATTATCCACACTCCCATTACAATCACCAATAACACTTTGGATATTTATTTTCAGAATATTTTCATGCATACATATTTAATATAGTTCTAATAATTAAACATTAATTAATTATTGCTCCACAATAATTCAAATGTTTGATAAACCAGCATTTTAATGGTGACAAAATTTTCATGTGAAGATTTTCCTTCACTTTTACCTAATTCTTAAACCTTAAGCTTATTTTCAGTTTTCACATTATGAATAGTGCAAATATTAATATCATTGTATATGTCAGTTTTATACTTTCTTTTTCTCCACATAAGATGACTTGTTGAGGAAAAATCAATAGAAGTGGCATTCCTGTGTTAGAGGCTCAAACATTTCTAAGCCTCCAATAGCCTGTTTTAATTTATTTTTCTTAAAGAAACCTACTGTACACTGAGTGTGGCAGCTTTGATGGTAGATATATAATAGTTCAACAGCTCACTGTGATAATGATTAATGTCAATAAGATGAAAATAAAGAAGTGGGCAGAACCAAGGTCACATTATTTAGAAATAGAAATGGCTATAGTTCTACTCTCCAGTATAAAAGATAATATGCCATAGAACAGCTCAAGCTTTTCAACACATTTTTCTTTATGTAAAGCTGTTTGTTAAATTGAATTAATTTCACTCTGCTTTCCTGAAGTAGAACTCTGACTTAAAGGCTCTCTGTCAAATTCTTCCACGAACTTTAGGTCATAAAGTAAGAGTGCAAAACCAAAATCCAACTGGATTGAGTTTCAGAGCCAAGGAACATAGGGCAGGGTGATATTTTTAGAGAAAAATTAAATTGAATCTTTAAGGAGATAAGGCCAGTAACTAAGCTATATCACTGAAACTACACTTTCACTGAAACTTGCTCCCAAATTTGAGAATGAGTAAGACCCTGGAATAACTAACTCAGTAAGTTATTTATAATTATTTGTTTAATTAAACATGGAGGAGGAGCAATTCTACCATTACATGCAGTATTTTGATAGAGATTTTCTGCTGAAAAGCAAATAGCATGCATTTTATTTGGACTTACTCTCAAGAAGATATTTGGAAAAGAACTTACCAAGAAAATGGCATTTTCTTCCTTTACCCTTCCAAAATTGTGGAGTTCTAAACTTTTCTCTCTTTTTCTCCCAAAACCAAATTTTGTTGACAGATATACACAAATCATCAAGAGATTTGGAGGCTTGCATTGGTTGTTTTTGTTTGCCATTCTTATTTCTTAAAATGAGAACTAGAGGGGCAAGGAGAGAGAAATGTGGCATTTTCTTCAGCAGTGATTTGGAATTGTGCATTTGACTTATCATTCTGGAGGAGCCAAAGAAGCTAACCAGGATAATGTGCATCCTAACCCAGTGTGGATAGTGGCTGCCTCAGGATCCAAACTGAGAGACATTTTCTGTACACACACACACACACACACACACACACACACACACACACAGAATATTACTCAGCTATAAAAAGAATAAAATCTTGCCATTTGGGACAACATAGATGGACCTAAAGGGTATTATGCTAAGTGAGATAAGCCAGACAGAAAAATACAAGTACTGTATGATTTTGCTTATATGTGGAATCTAAAACATAAAAAATGAAGAAATATACCTAAACAGAAGCAGAGCCATTGATACAGAGAACAAACAGGTAATTGCCAGAAGAGAGATTGTGGAAAGAAGAGAGAAATAGATGAGCAAGATTAAGACATACAAATACAAACTTACGGTTATAAAATAAATGAGTCACAGGTATGAAATGTACAGTATGGGAAATATCATCAATAATTATGCAATGTCTTTGTAAGGTTATAGATGATAATTAGACTTATGGTAATAATTTTAAAAAGTATAAACTTTTATTTCTTGATTTATCAACTCTGGACAGTGTCTTTTGATTCCCAGTAAGAAAGAAGAAATAAACATTCTAATGTATTTATTACAGTATTATTTTTGTATTGTCTGGGCTTATAGAATTTATAATCTGTGAACTTTTCCCTACCACTTTTTAGATCAGTTTTATACTTCATTGAAGTCTGTGTTCCCTTCTAGTTCTTTTATTTTTATGTCTTTACTAGTGGGAAACATTGGTTGGCAAAAAGTTCATCAAGATTTTTTATGAACAGTTCATGACTACTATATTCTCAGATTCTATATGTTTATAATGTCTATCTGTTTCTTTACATACGAATCACTATGTAGCTATACAAGAAAGTCTTTGAATTATGTTATCTTTCCTCAGAAATCTAGAGATATTACTCCACTGTCTATTTTTACAGTTGCTATGGAGAAATATGAAATCACTTTTCCATTACAGGATGATGTATTTTTTCTGCCTAGGTGCCTAAAGATCTTTTACTTTATCTTCAAGATTTTGTTAAATTACAAAGATATAAGTCTTAGTGTCATTTATGTTGAATCATATTTTCCTTGGACCACAATGTTCCCTTTGAATCTATAAATTTTGTTCCACTTTAATTTCAGAAAATGTTCTCGTTATAGCTTTACACATGTTCTTATCCTGAGGTTTCCTATTTCATTGTCAGCAATTATTCTTTTATTTATTCATTTGTCTAACCTCACTCTTGACTAAATTCTTCAGCTTTTATTTGTCTTTTTATTCTTTACTTACTATGTTTCTCTTATGATTTCCCTCTATAGCATTAATTTGGTTTTCAGTTCTTTTTGTGCTTTACTTACTGATAATATTTTTTCCAGTCTTGAAATGGAATATCCTTTGTGCCAAATTTATTTGCTTGGCTCTTATCTCCTTTTTCTATTTTTTAATTCTTATTGGAGTTCAGTTGTTTTACAATGTTCTATTAATTTTATGTGGACAGCAAAATGAATCAACTATAATATATCCATGCTTTTTAGATTCTTGTCCCAAATAGGTCATCACAGAATATTGAGTAAAGTTCTCTGTGCTATACAGTAAGTTCTTATTAGTTATCTATTTTATATATAGTAATGTATATATGTCTCTCTTCTCCCAATTTACCCCTCCCTCACCTTTCCCCACTGATAATCATAAGTCTGTTTTCTACATCTGTGACTCTATTTCTATTATATAAATAAGTTCATTTGTACCATTTTTTAACATTCCACATTAAGTGATATCATGCAATATTTGTCTTTCTCTGTTTAACTTACTTTGCTTAGTATGACATTCTCTAGGGCCATCCATGTTGCTGCAAATGTATTATTTTTATGGCTGAATAATATTCCATTGTATACGTGTGCCACATCTTCTATAGTCACTCCTCTGTTATGGACATTTAGGTTGGTTCCATGTCTTGGCTATAGTACATAGTGCTGCAATGAACATTGGGGTCCATGATCTAATGAATGTTGCCAATTTGATCACTGATTCCTCTGCCTTTTCTAAATCCAGTTTGCAAATCTAAAAGTTCTTGGTTCACAGACTGCTGAAGCCTAACTTGAAGGCTTTTGAGGATTACTTTGCTAACATGTGAAATGAGCACATTTATACAGTAGTTTGAACATTCTTTGGCATTGCCTTTCTTTTGGATTGGACGGAGAATTCACCTTTTCTAGTCCTGTGGCCACTGCTGAGTTTTCCCAAATTTGCTGGCATATTGAGTGCAACACTTTCACAACATCATCTTTTAGGATTTGAAATAGCTCACCTGGAATTCTATCATGTCCACTAGCTTTGTTCATAGTAATGATTCCTAAAGCCAACTTGACTTCACACTCTAGGATGTCTGGCTCTAGGTGAGTACCACACCATCATGATTATCCAGGTCGTTAAGACCTTTTTCATATAGTTCCTCTGTGTATTCTTGCCACCTCATCTTAATATCTTCTGTTACTATTATGTCCTTGCTGTTTCTGTCCATTATTGTGCCTATCTTTGCATGAACGTTCCCTTGGTATCTCCAATTTTTTTGAAAGCATTTCTAGTGTTTCCCATCCTATTGCATTTACCTGGGTTCAAATCCCTGATGTTACGATTTGCAGCCTGTGACTTCAGGCAAGTTACTTGGCACCTCTGTGCTTTAGTTTTCTCATTTCAAAAATAGAGATAATTATTGTACCTATATTACTAAAGTCTTTGAAAGGATTAAATGAGCTAATATACATAAAATGCTTAGATTATTGACTACTGCATAGTAAGTGCTATAGTGTTTATTATTAACATTTCTATAGAATAATTATAAGTTCATAATGCTAACTCTAAGGCAGTAAAATAACCAGTTAGTTCTCTGAAAGATTAAAGGAACATAAAGTGATGGTTAAACTGGAAGACTCTCTTACTTTCCCACATTTGAACTACATAGTATTCTGTATTTTATTGTATTGTTTTCCTTAAAAACCAAGCACTCATGTGGCATTTGTATGTATTAATTTTGATTAAGCTAAATAGTCCATTATTCAACCATTAGGATAACTCCTTGTTTCATAGATAGTTTATGACAAATTTAACTAATTTTAGTAGTTTATGGCTAACTTGACACTAAATTGTAAATTTTGGATACCCCTCAGATACTGAGTAATAGAATCAAAAGATATATATAAAGAATAAACATTAAGTAAGTTATGTGCTCAATGAGGATAATACATAATTTTGCTGTGAAGCAGAAATGCAATATTGTCAGCCTAGCTTTCATATTAGTGCTGTTTCTACTGTGCTCATTGTATTTAATTAAAGGATAAAATCAAATTTCATTCATATGCTTAAAATATCTAATGGAAGTATTCACTCTTACAAGTAGTGTATTTTGCAAAAGTGTCTATATTATAGACAAAATTAAGAACTTTAAATGCATATTTTGCTAAACAGTTTTCTTAATTTTAATTTTTAAAAAGAAGATATTGTTCAAAGGCTATAAGTAAAAAGGGAAGGAAAATCCCAACCTTCAGAAGGAAGATTACATGACACAATATTGAAAACAGCAGAAAGAAGGCAGTGGGAATTAATGTCTTTATAATCTGTGGACCAAGCAGGTCACATTTTCCTCAGGAACAAAAATCAGTGAGCCTCATGTACCATGACTAGACAATACTTGCTCAATAGATAGATAGATTGATAGACTGATGATAGATAGATATATAGGTAGATAGACATCCAATCTCCAATAACACTTGGATTTTCTAAGTTTGCTAAGTCGCTTCAGTCATGTCCGACTCTTTGCAACCCCATGGACTGTATCCCACCAGGCTACTCTGTCTGGCCATGTGATTCTTCAGGCAAGGAAATGGGAGTGAGTTGCTATGCCCTCCTCCAGGGGATCTTCCTGACCCAGTGATCGAACCTGCATCTCTTAAATCTCCTGTGTTGGCTGTTGGGTTCTTTACCATTAGCACCACCTGGGAGGCCCGTTTTCTAAGTTTAGTCTTATCTCAGCCTCAACAGAGCCTCCACCTAGAAGTGAAGGAAAACATCCTCTTAGACTAGGAAAGTCTAAGTTGTTTACAACAATTATCAGGTTGATATCATTTCATTTTCACTTAACAAATGCAGTTGCTATACTAGGCTGATATGTCTCCATAAAATTCATGTTCACTCCAAACCTATGAATATGATTTTATTGGGAAATAAAAGGAGTACGTCAAGGCTGTATATTGTCACCCTGCTTATTTAACTTATATGCAGAGTACCTCATGAGAAAGGCTGGGCTGGAAGAAACACAAGCTGGAATCAAAATTGCCGGGAGAAATATGAATAACCTCAGATATGCAGATGACACCACCCTTATGGCAGAAAATGAAGAGGAACTAAAGAGGAGAGTGAAAAAGTTGGCTTAAAGCTCAACATTCAGAAAACGAAGATCATGGCATCCAGTCCCATCACTTAATGGGAAATAGATGGGGAAACAGTGGAAACAGTGTCAGACTTTATTTTAGGGGGCTCCAAAATCACTGCAGATGGTGATTGCAGCCATGAAATTAAAAGATGCTTACTTCGTGGAAGAAAAGTTATGACCAACCTAGATAGCATATTCAAAAGCAGAGACATTACTTTGCTGACTAAGGTCCGTCTAGTCAAGGCTATGGTTTTTCCTGTGGTCATGTATGGATGTGAAAGTTGGACTGTGAAGAAGGCTGAGTGCCAAAGAATTGGTGCTTTTGAACTGTGGTGTTGGAGAAGACTCTTGAGAGTCCCTTGGACTGCAAGGAGATCCAACCAGTCCATTCTGAAGGAGATCAGCCCTGGGATTTCTTTGGAAGGAATGATGCGAAAGCTGAAACTCCAGCACTTTGGTCACCTCATGTGAAGAGTTGACCCATTGGAAAAGACTTTGATGCTGGGAGAGATTGGGGGCAGGAGGAGAAGGGACCAACCGAGAATGAGATGGCTGGATAGCATCACTGACTTGATGAACTCAAGTCTGAGTGAACTCCGGGAGTTGGTGATGGACAGGGAGGCCTGGTGTGCTGTGATTCATGGGGTCGCGAAGAGTCGGACACAACTGAGCGACTGAGCTGAACTGAACTGAAGATCTTTGCAGATGTAAGATGAGGTCATACTGGATTAGTGTGGGCTCTAAATCCAATATGACTGGTACCCTTATAAGAAGAGGGAAATTTGGACACAGGGATATAGACACACAGAAAATGTGTGTCGATGAAGGCCAAAACTTGAGTGATGTTTCTGTGAGCCAAAGAATAATATTTGCCAGTAATCATCAGAATCTAGGAGAGAGACAAGAGGTTCTTTCTTGGAGTTTCTAACAAGAAGCCAATGCTCTTGACAATCTGATTTAAAACTTCTGGCCTCCTGCACTATGGGAGAATAAATTTCTGTTGTTTTAAGCCTGCTAGTTTGTGGTAACTTGTTTTATCAGGCCTAGGAAATGAATACAGATGATTAGTTACCTGCTTTCTCATCTCACAGTTAACCAAAAGCTAATGAGGAGGGATAAGAAGGTATATTTTGAAATAACTTTTAATGCTCAAAATAGTTTAATGATTGTTCCAGCTCAGTAAAATTGGAATTCCCTTCTTGGCTGTTGGGACTCCCTCAGTATCTATTTGCAAGTTTATATGATGAGAACTTTGATTTTGGTTGATAGAAAAATAAGAACAGTCAGAGCAAATATAGGTGGGAAGAGGTGGACAATGGAAGGGAGTGACATGGTAATTCTCTCCAACTCCAGGCCTGCTGGACTATTCATCAGTATTTCTGAAGGGAGGGACTTAAAAGGAGAACCTAAATCAGTTGTTTTCATGGGCAATTCCATGTAAGTTTGGTGTAGCTAGGATCAAGTAACAATGTAGAAATCAAGGTGAAAATAAGTTTCTCCTTCCACATTTGGTATACAGCTCTTGTACTATAATTGTTCTGAGGATAACACTGGTGAATTAATGTATGAAGTGAAGTTGCTCAGTCGTGTCCGACTCTTAGCGACCCCATGGACTGTAGCCTACCAGGCTCCTCAGTCCATGGGATTTTCCAGGCAAGAGTCCTGGAGTGGGGTGCCATTTCCTTCTCCAGGGGAATCTTCCTGACCCAGGGATCGAGCCCAGGTCTCCTGCATTGTAGGCAGACGCTTTACCATCTGAGCCACCAGGGAAGCCCATGAATTAATGTATGTTAAGTGCTTAAAATAGGTTTGACTTGCAATAAGTGAGGGTTTGCATATGTGTTGAGTACCTCCTAAATCAATGACTACAGTGAAGGAAGAGACCATGTTTAGTCACTGTTACCCCAGGGACAAAGCAGACAGTAAGTGATAACTGATTGTATACTGGATTTGCCATGCCCAGCACTGAATGCCCAAAATACAGAGGAATAAGACATCATTGTCCTACAGGCCAGCAGAACTGAGATAAAATGATGAAGCTAATCCAAGTGGAACATTTTAAAATAAAATTTTAATATTTTTTCCCAACATGACCCAAATAAAAGGTTTTGCTTTAAATAGATGGGAAA
This sequence comes from Nanger dama, assembly GCA_917880005.1. Lineage (NCBI taxonomy): Eukaryota > Metazoa > Chordata > Mammalia > Artiodactyla > Bovidae > Nanger > Nanger dama. The sequence goes on from CAKJTW010000040.1 coordinate 7,125,533, forward strand.
TTAATTGATGTGGATGGAATAACTTATTTCTCCCAAACTCTCAGATAAATCAAATGAGAATGAAATTAGGGAAAGCAACAGAAAAATAGTCATTTCAAGTGAATGCACTGAAATGAATGTATTTCCTTTGAAAATTCTTGAAGCATAACTCCTTAACCATTAAAAGATAGTTGGTTGGTTGGTTGTTTTTTTCCCTAAACACAGGCAAGGCATTTCACTCTTATAGTTCTCTTAATATAGAAATATACTGTAGAATATCCAGTTATAATATTTTTATTAAAAAAGCCAACAGGATCTATTTCTTCCTGTACCTTATAACAGAAACAAGATCCTTTTCCAAGCAATCTGATTAAGAATATTACTTTGAAAATGTCTAATAGCCACTTCTGATCTTCCTCAGACAAAAAGAATAGAAAACATCTACTGTACTATCCTTTGAGCTTTTGGCTGAACTCAGGATATTTTGGCAATCTCTCTTTCTGATCTCCCCACCCTGTAAATATTTAATATTGCCAGTTTCCTGTAATGTAAATACATTATGAAAACAGCATGACAGCTGTGTGTATAGAAAATTTGGACAGGGCTGTGCAAATGGAAGAATTCTTTGAACAAGAGCGATGAAGTCAATAGAGTTCTAATGATAAACAGAAGGAGACTGAGTCTCTCAACTCCCATGCCAACAAATAATAAATTTCCTTCCAGACTCACTACAAAACAGAGCTGAATTCTGAGGTTCTCAGAAGGGTGTGCCCCAATGCCAATCCTTATTTTAAAGAAGGGGAGTCCATTGCCCTAGTGGAGAGTGTCATTCAAACGGATTTCATTGTCTATTTTATAATGGATTTATAATCTTAGTAAGAATATTATGTTCTGTACTGCAGCAATGTGATCACTTACCACAACACTGCTCAGAATTTAGAGGGATCATCACATAGTTCCAGTGTGAAAAACCATAACAAACAGTAGAAAAAAAGATTTGTCAACCATCTAAGCAAAATACACAACATACTTGATACACATTAGCTTCCTTCCCTACATCTTACTTCTTTTTTCCTTTGTCAAGCTTTCAAAGTGTGAGTACTTACTTTCGACAAAGTGTGAGTACTTACTTTCGAGCGTTAAAACAAACAACACTTAAAAACAAACAACAACAATAACGAAAAACCCCAGTGATTTCCTTTGCTTTTCCTGTCCCTTTTCCATAGATGAATGCACTGTTTTGTTGGTTTCCCTTGATTCTCCTGACATACATAAATAGTGCGTGTGTCCTCAGTCTTTCAGTTGTGATCGACTCTTTGAGACCCTATGGACTGTAGCCTGCCAGGCTCCTCTGACTATGGGATTTTCCAGGCAAGAATACTGGAGTGGGTTGCCATTTTCTCCTCTAGGAGATCTTCCTGACCTAGGGATCAAATCTGCCTCTCCCACATCTCCTGTGTCTCCTGCATTAGAAGGTGGATTCTTTACCACTGAGCCACACATATAAATAGAACTTTTATTAAATTATCTTCAGTTAATCTGTTGGAGTAGCTATCTGTTTTCTATCAGAACTTTGATACATCCATCATTTTTTCTTTCTTTTGTTCAAATCTATTTCATGAATTGGGAGGAAGATATATACACCATATATATCATACATCTTACAATTCTATGAACTGACATTGGTTAACATACACCATTGATAAGATGTGAAGAGTAATGTGAGAAACAGAAAATATTTCTCTTTTAATTCAAGTTTTTATTAAACACCAATACTCTATAGAGAAGCACAACATGGCCACACTTTATTTCTATATTTTCCACAGAAGTGAGAAAGATCACATATTGACATTATTTTCCTTTTGACCTCCTACTGGTGAGTCATTTTCAGTCTCATTTCATCTCTTTAGCCAAGCCCCATGATTTAGGTAAAGGTCTACTGCTAGCTGTGACTAAACACAAAATACTGTGGTTAAAAAGAAGAAGAAGAAGAAGAAGAAGAAGAAGAACACAGTTCAAATAAAGGATATGTATGTCCCTGAGAGGAAGAAAAGCATCATAAGAAATTAAAAAGTGCAAAAACAGTGTCATGCATATCTCACTTAGCCATTCAGGATGTATGAGAATTACCTACCTGATGACTGCTACCCACTTCCACTGGTTCATATGAGGATTAATGATAGGAGAGAAGAAATGGAGGATGCTCCCTTCAGCACTGGGAAATCTTGGGCAGAAAAGTGAGCAACTCTTAGGTACTAAGTGCTGTGTTTCCCTCAATGAACCTACTTCAGTACTCATATTCCTCAACCGTGATTGTGCTGTGTGCCAGGAACCAGACCAATTACTTTAAATAAACATATTGCCTCATTAATTACCACAATAAGCCCATTTGTATGCTAAGAACTCTATTTCTTTTCTATATAAGGAATCTGAAACACAATGTTTAAGCAAGTTATAGGAGTTAAAGTGAGAATACAGAGAACCCAGGATGTAAATTCCAGCCACCTTGGTCCCAAAGCTGTGCTCCAGTACTCTATACTGCTCCCAAGAGGTGGGAGAATTTCTGAAGAAAGAAAGAAAGAAAAAAAAAAAAAAAAAAAAACAGCCAGAGGATAAATTTCTGGAATTGATGTAAACTATAACCATGCCAATTTTAGTGAAAGGAGTGTAGTTGATTTATATTTAATGATGATACATGCATGACTTGAAGTCTAATTAATAGAAACTAAGTATTGACTAAAATATTCTGGCTAAATTTGTTTCTCCGCAGTGAGATTATTGAAACAACCTACAGGAAACTAAAATGGACAACTATAAAACTGATACTAAATTTTTGTTTTAAGATTTTACTTGCTAGAATATTAATCTTTTCTTAACTACATGAACAACAGCTCTGTCCTCTCTCACTCAGAAAAATAATGAGTCATCACACTGATTTTTTTTTCCTGTTCAGAAACTAGAGAAATTCACCCTGCCCAAGAACCTGGCTTGGCCCAAAACATGAGTTTCATTTGAAAACTCTTCTCTGTCTGAAAAAAGAAGAGTGACTACTCTTTTAACTTGGAATACCCAGAAGCAGATCCTAAGATGAGGATCCAAGTGCAAGTCAATCATTTGTTGGGCATCCCAGTAAGCCCTCCTAGGGGAATAGGGACATACGATGGTAGATAAGGTAGTTAATAAAGGGTAGACTACCATATCAGCCACCACTGAGGCTACCAGAACTTAGGTCCATTAAGGAATTCTGGAAAATAGCAAAGAACCCTCCTCAGAATAATCTATCCAGGCTGAGGTATTTATCTACCAAGTCTTTGTCAGTCAAGACAAAAAGTACTCCAGAGAATCACTGGTATTTACAAAAAGCACCTTTGGGTTGGGTGCAGTCATCATAGAGGGAAGTCAGTAGAATTTTCTGTTTCTTATGTAATGAAAGCCTCATGAGCACAATCTGAAAACAGGAGGGTTAACAAAGGAAAACTTTTGCCCTAATATATTCTATTGTTACGTCCAGACACAAATGTACCAATTATTTTTGTAATTAGTAAAAAATGTTTCTCTATTTAAATAAGGATTTATGTTATAGTCTAAGAATTAATATTTATCCTAGGAGGATATTTGTGGATGTATGTTTTTGATCTATTTGGATTATTAGAAAGGATACGGAGACATACACATAACTAGCAAATTTTAGAGAGCCATATCACATTCTCACCCCCAAACCCATTGATCTAGCTGGTACTGCTTTATGCTGAATAACTCAGAATTTGGAATATATATATATTACTGGTGGAATATGATATCCACAGATGTCCTTAGGGCAGGGAGTGGGTGATTTTCAGATTCATATCAACTTGTGTAAATAGGGAATAGAGTTGCTCCCTCTAGAGAGGTGGAGATCTCCTTTGGGAAGATCAAAAGAGGGAGTCTTAGGGAGGGATTAATTAATTAATCTTAGGAGGGTTGCAATGGAGCAACCAAGAATTGAGGTACAGCGATGTGAGAACTTCCTGTAAAGGGCTTAATATTCTAGTGGTTTTTCTTTTTTTCTTTTTGGTGGATAATGGAAAAAGCCCTATTTGATATACAGTCTTAAATGTACCTGATCCCCACTGTAGTTTCTTTTACTAACCTGCAACCTTTCAATAAAAGCTGATGCACCATACAGACTTCTATGGCAACCATGGGAAGTATTCACCACCCTGTACTTATTTCACCACTGAGAACAGCAAAGAGAACTGCATCATTTATTTCACCACAGAGAATGGCACAAGCACCGCATATCTTTATGGACATGACATTTTAGTTCAAGAATTTCAGGGCAGAACTAGCAGCAAAAAGAGAGACAGCCCAGAGGAGATGAGACCAAGTGGAGGAATATATGATTGATGAGTGACTCAGGGTGGATATTAAACAAACTCATATATACCAGAAAATGGAATGAGGGAGCTTGATATTTGCCTTGCAATTAGCAGCAAGAACAACAACTAGCAATCATAACTAACTCAAATTCCAATTATGATTCTGCCCTGATAGCTAAGCTTGTTATTGCCTTCATTTCTAAGCTTTGCATGACAGCTGGCTCAATAACTGAATATTGAATTAGAGCTCAGGAAACTCAAGTAATGACTTAATTTTCATTTTTAAATGTTAAGTTTAAGAATCTATATTTATTCCCTTAGTACTTATGTCAGCAAATATTTATTATACATAGATAAAAATTTATTCCTTTGAAATTGTGTCATTTTCTTATATGATATTGAGAAATTATTAATTTTATATGATCATTTTTCAGTCAGGCAGCAACCTAGGAGACATGACTAGATTTTGTCAAGCACTATTATAAGCTGGGAATCAGTTATTATAACCAATACCTTCTAAAACATGGAAAAGAAGCATAAGGTATAGGAGGTAGTATAAAGAGGTAGCTATGTTAAAGTATTAACATATTTGGAAATTAAAGACCCTGAGAAATATACATGTTACACTATATGATAGGAGAATATAATAAGTAGGAATATGAATCATAACAGAGTAAAAAAATAGTATCATATTTATCACTACATGTTTTAATATATTAAGTATTAGAATTATTAGGATAAAATAAAAATGGATATATAACAAGGAATATGTACCTCATTCAAAAGAATCAGATCAGTTGGAAATGAAGACAGAATAATGTTATATATCAAGAAGATATAACTTAAAATAGCTTTCTTATTTTTTACTTTTTCTACTTTTATATTATTTTTTCTGTTTAATAAAGTTATATATGGCTCTTGGAAAAAAAAAAAAGCAACAATAATAACAGCAAAACAAACATCCAAAAGTTAGGAGAAAAAGAATAAAAACATCACTAATGTCACCACCACATATTTATTTGTATTCTAAAAGAAGATACACTCAAATAATCCTCCACATTTGAACAAGAAAATATGACATAAATATTTGCATAGAGATAAAAACAGAAGCCAAAACTGGGGATCTCGTTAGAGGTGACTTGTTCAGTTGCTCAGTTGTGTCTGACTCTTTGCGACCCCATGGACTGCAGCATGCCAGGCTTCCCCATCCTTCGCCATCTCCAGGAGCTTGCTCAAACTCATGTCCAATGAGTCAGTGATGCCATCCAACTATCTCATCCTCTGTCATATCCTTCTCCTCCTGCCTTCAGTCTTCCCAACATCAGGATCTTTTCTAATGAGTCATCTCTTTGCATCAGGTGGCCAAAGTATTGGAGCTTCAGCTTCAGCATTAGTCCTTCCAATGAATATTCAGGATTGATTTCCTTTAGGACTTACTGGTTTGATCTCCTTGCAGTCCAAGGGGGGATATAGTCTTCTCCAACACCAAAGTTCAAAAGCATCAGTTCTCCAATGCTCAGCCTTCTTTATGGTCCAACTCTCACATTCATGTATGACTCCTGGAAAAACCATAACTTTGACTAGATAGGCCTTTATTGACAAAATAATGTCTCTGTTTTTTAATATGCTGTCTAGGTTGGTCATAGCTTTTCTTCCAAGGAGCAAGTGTATTTTAATTTCATGCCTGAAGTCACTATCTGCAGCAGTTTTAGAGCCCAAGAAAATAAAGTCTGTCACTGTTTCCATTGTTTCCCCATTTATTTGGCATGAAGTGATGGTACCAGATGCCATGATTTTAGTTTTTTGAATGTTGAGTTTTAAGCCACCTTTTTCACTCTCTTCTTTCACTTTCATTAAGAAGCTCTTCAGTTCCTCTTCACTTTCTGCCATATGGATAATGTCATCTGCGTATGTGAGGTTATCAATATTTCTTACAGCAATCTTGATTCCAGCTTGTGCTTCCTCCAGTCCGGCATTTTGCATAATGTACTCTCTCTGCATACAAGTTATATAAGCACGTTGGCAATATACAGACTTGACATACTCCTTTCCCAATTTGGAACCAGTCCATTGTTCCATGTCCAATTCTAACTGTTGCTTCTTAACCTACATACAGGTTTCTCAGGAGGCAGGTAAGGCAGGTAAGGTGGTCTAATATTTCCATCCCTTGAAGAATTTTCCACAGTTTGTTTTGATCCATCCAGCCAAAGGCTTCAGCATAGTCAGTGAAACAAATATAGATGCTTTTCTGGAATTCTCTTGCTTTTGCTATGATCCAATCAATGTTGGCAATTTGATCTCTTGTTCCTCTGCCTTTTCTAAATCCAGCTTGAACATCTGGAAATTCTTGATTCATGTACTTTTGAAGCCTAGCTTGGAGAATTTTGAGCATTACTTTGCTATCAGGTGAAATAAGTGCAAGTGTGTGATAGTCTGAACATTCTTTGGCATTATCCTTCTTTGGGATTGGAATGAAAACTTACTTTTTCCAGTCCTTTGGCCACTGCTGAAATTTCCAAATTTGCTAAGATATTGAGTGAAGCACTTTCACAGCATCATCTTTTAGGATTTGAAATAGCTCAGCTAGAATTTCATCACCTCCACTAGCTTTGTTCATAGTAATGCTTCCTAAGGCCCCCTTGACTTTGTACTCCAGGCTGTCTGGCTCTAAGTGAGTGATCACACCATTGTTGGTATCTGGGTCATTGAGGTCTTTTTGTATAGTTCCTCTGTGTATTCTTGACACCTCTTCTTAACATCTTCTACTTCCAATCCGTACATACTGTTTCTGTCCTTTATTTTGCCCATCTTTGCATGAAATGTTTCCTTGGTATCTCTAATTTTTTTGAAGAGATCTGTTAGAGGTAACTAGCTGGAGCCTAACTGATATGAGAGCTGGATATAAGGGTTGACAGTTCAAAAACTAGTAGAAGTTAGATATAACGTTAATGGAAATAGTCACAGAATAAGTAATGGAAATTATAATGATAATAATAACTACTATTTAAGACAGCCTAACTCTATGCCAGGCACTACACAAAGCATCTTACATGTATTATCTCTTTTACTATCACAAACCAGTGAGCTAGATATTATATCATTTACATGTGATGTTAAGTAATTTGCCTCTGTATGCACAGCAGGTAAATTATATTAGCCATCAAGGACGTCAACTCCCAGATATACACTAAGAGTTTCATTCAGCGCAGCATATTACATGTTTACTAGACTGCTGACAGTCTCATGACCCTTGTAGCTGGGAAAATCATCAGAGCGTCTCTTTACTACCAGGAAGGAATTAGTTGTTGAAGTGATGGAAGAAATGCCGACCTTGAGAAACAGGGCATTCCTGAATTGCTCTTGTACCCACTATAATAACTTCTCCACTACTTTTCTTTCCTGAGTCATGAGTATCCTACATCTTATTCTGAGCTGGAAAGACCATATCTAGCTGCTGCCAAGAGTATACTCAGGTCACAGAAAGCTGGGGAAGTGAGCTTCTGACTTGTTTACTTTGAGGCTGGATGCCATCTATGCTTCTCACCATGGTGCAGAGTGAAGGGCCCCGAATACTGGAGGAAGGTCAGCTCCTGGGCCACCAGAACATGGCAAATGCTTGGGGGAAGGCTACTCTTGTTAGAGGAATGTTCCATGGAGGGAGGAAATGAAGGGAGGACAAAGATTTAAAAGAAAAAAAAAGTAAAAGGTCTGTCATATATCAACTCTTCCTTCTCATAAGTTCTTTTGTTCTAATTTTTAATTTTTTAATCAATACGCAGTCATTTATTTTTCACATATTTTCTCCATTTCAACACAGGTAGTCTCTGACTAACAAATTTAAAATGTTTTGACCTGAAAAAAAGTATGAAAAATAAATGACTTCCATTTCTTTATAGCAATCATTTTCCAAATTGTCCTCTAAGTAGTTCCACAGAGGTCCTGAAGAGGTCCCTCAGGAGATAGGAGGGCTCGAGACTCTTTGATGATTGCAGCTTTCAGTTCAGTTCAGTTCAGTTGAGTCACTCAGTCGTGTCCGACTCTTTGCGACCCTATGAATCGCAGCACACCAGGCCTCTCTGTCCATCACCAACTCCGAGTTCACTCAGACTCACGTCCATCGAGTCAGTGATGCCATCCAGCCATCTCATCATCCCTTCTCCTCCTGCCCCCAATCCCTCCCAGTATCAGAGTCTTTTCCAATGAGTCAACTCTTTGCATGAGGTGGCCAAAGTGCTGGAGTTTCAGCTTTAGCATCATTCCTTCCAAAGGAATCCCAGTGTTGATCTCCTTCAGAATGGACTGGTTGGATCTCCTTGCAGTCCAAGGGACTCTCAAGAATCTTCTCCAACACCACAGTTCAAAAGCACCAATTCTTCGGTGCTCAGCACTTTTCACAGTCCAACTCTCACATCCATGCATGACCACTGGAAAAACCATAGCCTTGACTAGATGGACTTTAGTCGGCAAAGTAATGTCTCTGCTTTTGCAAAGTAATGTCTCTGCTGTCTAGGTTGGTCATAACTTTTCTTCCAAGGAGTAAGCATCTTTTAATTTCATGGCTGCAGTCACCATCTGCAGTGATTTTGGAGCCCCCAAAAATAAAGTCTGACACTGTTTCCACTGTTTCCTCATCTATTTATTTCCCGTGAAGTGATGGCACCAGATGCCATGATCTTCGTTTTCTGAATGTTGAGCTTTAAGCCAACTTTTGCACTCTCCACTTTCACTTTCATCAAGAGGCTTTTTAGTTCCTCTTCACTTTCTGCCATAAGGGTGGTATCATCTGCACATCTGAGGTTATTGATATTTCTCCCGGCAATCTTGATTCCAGCTTGTGTTTCTTCCAGTCCAGCGTTTCTCATGATGTACTCTGCACAGAAGTTAAATAAACAGGGTGACAATATACAGCCTTGACATACTCCTTGTCCTATTTGGAACCAGTCTGTTGTTCCATGTCCAATTCTAACTGTTGCTTCCTGACCTGCATACAGATCTCTCAAGAGGAAGTTCGGGTGGTCTGGTATTCCCATCTCTTGAAGAATTTTCCACAGTTTATTGTGATCCACACGGTCAAAGGCTTTGGCATGGTCTATAAAGCAGAAATAGATTTTTTTTTCTGGAACTCTCTTGCTTTTTCCATGATCCAGCTTTACTGAGGTATAATCAGCAAATAAAATTGTAAAATACTTAATGTGTGCATTGCGTTGATTTGATATTTGTATACATCATGTGAAAGGCGTCTCATCACCTAGTTAACACATCTATCACTTTGAATATTTTTCTTTCTTTTCTTTACTTTTTCTTTCAGAATTGTTTCTTCTTTCCATGAGAAAATTTAAATTCTACTCTCAGCAAATTTAAATACACACTACTCCCTTTTTCAAATTTATTCAGGTGATTCATGTAGGTGACAACTCTGTAGAAGCAATAAAATATTGCTCTGAGGTTTCAGATAAGAAATAAATTGTTGTCGCTGTGCACCTTCTCAGTGGCGTCCAACTCTTTGTGACCCCATGAACTACAGCACACCCGGGTCCCCATCCTTCACTCTCTCCTGGAGTTTCTCAAACTCGTGTCCATTGAGTTGATGATGCCATCCAAAATAAGGATGTTAATTAGTTAAAATGGTTTAGAATCTATTGATCTCTGCAACTAGAAGATAATGCCACAGTGTGTCTTTGAACTCCAAATCTCTTCAAAATGGGGCATGGTAGGGAGGGGGAGGACCTTAAACATTGGGTTTGTTTTTGAATGGCCAGGATCCAGGTGGAACTACACAGGGAAGCTAATACTTTTAACAGCAAACCAGAGGAAAAGGTCACTGATCCTGCCATCTTATGTAAATTAGACTCTGTGGTTTTGTGGGGAGAAACTTTCAAATTTAGGATTAAAACCCACCTTCAGTTTGTCAGAGTGTCAAAAGGCTCTTATGATTCCTAGGGATTACATTTTCAATTCTTCTTATAGCTATTAATATGTCTAAAAGTCATTAACATTTTAAATAGATGAACAGTTTATTTTTTCAGTTCAGTTCAGTTCAGTTCAGTCGCTCAGTCGTGTCCGACTCTTTGCGACCCCATGAATTGAGTTTATATTTTACTCAAACTATATTTCATTCTCTTAAGGCGGAGTTATATATATATATATACATGTATATACAGCTTCTTGGTGGTCTTGTGGCTAGGATTCAGCACTATCATTACCACGGCCTGGGTATATATATATATATATATGTGTGTGTGTGTGTGTGTGTGTGTGTGTGTGTGTGTGTGTGTGTATAACATGAAAGAGCTGACATATTCTTCAAAGATGAAACTTAAACCACTGTTTTGCCCTTCTATAGTCATAGAACTGTAGTTATTTTTCTCTTCATTTTCCGTAAACACCTACCACGCTGTCAAACAATTATATACAACTGTGCTGACTCAAAGAATAGGTATATAATGAAATGCCTTAGACTAGGAAATAGCTATTCTAATAAAAATGGTTCTATTAAGGTCATTTTTATACTACTGAATTCTCCAGGGTTTTGGTTAGTTCTGTTTTTCAAATAACAGAGCATTAATGCAGCTATGGGCCATTCTACATTCTACACAGAAAACTTTTTATTTGGGTCTCCCACTGGGCAGAATTCACATGCTCTATTTTATTTCTTTTGTAACAATATCACACATTTACAGTTTACTTGATTGGTGCCATACACTTTTTGGCATATCACTTATTCTCTATGGAAAATACTTTTAGTGACAGAAGATTTCAAACTCATGTTTTTTGTACCAAGTTTTCTCCCTGGTTTTTCCAGCACAAGCTGGAATATGGCTACATTATTAAAACATTTTTAGGATTTCAGCACTAGATATTCATTTGAAGAATATAAAACAATATATTAGATTGACTGCTTTTTTCATATTCAAAAGTAATATATTCCTTTTACATATGCTAGATTATGTAGAATTACAAATACATCCTTATTTCTCTTTATTCATATTTCTGTGAGGCTCAGCTTCAGCTGACTTGTGGAATAATAGACCAACATCAGTGTTTTGGTGAGTTCAAGTTCATTCGTTAGATATTTCATATAATTATTAAAACGTTCCAATATTTCAGTGACAAATCTGTTTTAGAGACAACTGAAAGCATTGATTATCTCAGCCATCTAAATAAATTCCAAATCATTGCAACATCAGTGTTTTGGTGAGTTCAATTTCATTGGTTAGATATTTCTTTTAATTATTAAAAAGTGCCAGTATTTCAGAGACAAACCTATTTCAGGGAAAACTGAAAGCATTATGATTATCTCAAAAATCTAAATAAATTCCAAATCATTGCTTAAACAGTCATTTAAATGCAGGAGATTAAATTATATAATACAAATGAGTGTCCATAGATTTTACCTATGTAGTTTGGTAATGATAATACAGAAATTGATGAACTATAAACAATTAAGAAATCTACATTACAAGTTAATAAGGCAAGTTTCCAGAAAGATAAACTCTCTATCTTTCCCTGTATCTAAGGATATTTTGGAAAATAAAACAGAGGAGAGTGTTTTTATTTTGAAAGCCTAACTTCAAGGTAAGAACGGAAAGGAAACAAAATTTTATTTAGAAGTAAGGCAAACCAAAACCAAATTATAAAAAGCACACATATAGTGGAATAGAAAAATTTCAACACTGCCTGAAGGCACATAGTGAAAACATTTCTGAGGAAAAGGCCCACCGGCCAAGCCACTTATATTATTATCAAAGGCTTTTGCCAGCAACTTGCCCACTGGCATCTATCAATTTCAGCATGTGTGTGTTTCACACTATGTCTCTCCTCTTAGCTGTCAACCTATATAACACATGATCATTCTGTCTTTGTCACACTAAAAGGATGAGGTGAACCTTGTGGTCAACACTGAGTATCGAGTTGTATTTTCTTGTGCAGAGAGTACAGAAATAATCTGATGCATGTCTGAAATAAGACATGGGAGAAATATCCCAAATCATGACACTTATATTGGAAATGTACTTTCTTGTATCAGAACTTTAGTATAAGTGGCAAGATAATTAAGATTACTCTTTCTAAAAATGTTAAAATCCCAAATGATCAGGATAGAAGTTATCTTTTTTTTTTAATTGCACAAAACTTTGCAGATATTCTTTTCCAGTAAGTCACCCAGAATGTTTCTCCTGGAATGGTTTTTCTTCCTCTGAATTCTCATTCTTTGAAATAAAGCAAAGCTTGATTTTGTTTCCGAATTTATAGCCAACTTTTCCTATGACAGTCAGCAAACTATTTTGGTCTTATTTTGTTTCTTTAGTAGCAAACTTGGAAAAATATAATGGAAAACAAATGAGAAAAAAACTTATAAAAGCAAAATTACACCATTCCATAATTTTGTAATAAATCTACATCTAAATTCCCAAATAGATTTTCTGAAGTATTTTTAATGTGACATCTTTTGTATTGTAAATTGATACCCAAAACAACATTAAGTTTTTTTAATGTAGTACCAATGTTTTTATCTACTTTCACCAGGGACTGATCTCTTTGAGTAGACTGCTATGAAGTTTCCAGATGGTCTTTAACACTTTACCATTTACAGGGTGCCAGGTGGCTACGGGAGAAATGTGGCAAACTGAAAAGTTAAGAGAATTCTGTGTTGCTGAAGTTGGAGAGCTGGCTTTCATCACTGACTCTGTCTTTAATTATAATGAAAGTGAAAGTGAACATCACTAACTCGTGTCCATCTCTTTGTGATCCCATGGACTATACAGTCTATAGAACTCTCAAGGCCAGAATACTGGAATGGGTAGCCTTTCCCTTCTCCAGGAGATCTTCCCAACCCAGGGAGTGAACCCAGGTCTCCTGCACTGCAGGCAGATTCTTTACCAACTGAGCCACAAGGGAAGCCCAAGAACACTGGAGTGGGTAGCCTATCCCTTCTCCAGGGGTTCTTCTTGAACCAGGAATTGAACCAGGGTCTCCTGCATCACAGATGGATTCTTTACCAATCGAGCTATCAGGGAAGCTGCCAATGACTAAGTTAAATTCTCTGGCTATCTGAATCCTCATTTGTTGTGTAAAAGATTTCACTTCAAAATTCTTAGGATCCATTCAATTTTTTTTGTAATTTAATTTAATTTTGATATAACATCTTTAACAATGCACAAAAATCAGAGGGGAAAAGTATTATGGGGATATAGGGAAGCACAGTGTTTATATGTAATTATCTATACACTTAATCAGTTGGTGACAGGGACCCTCTTATGCGTATACCTGTCAAGAAGGCATTATTCTCATTTTCTTAAGTGAGGAAAACAGCAGCCTTGAGCGGCAAAGAACTTGTCTGAAGTTACAGTCTTCAATTCTGGAATGAAGATTTCATTTCATTTCAGACTCCACTATGCTACATGTTTCTAATGTGTACTCAAGGAGTTCAGCTGCTCAGTTGCGTCTGACTCTTTGCGATACCATGGACTGCAGCACACCAAGCCTCCCTGTCCATCACCAACTCCCTCAACTTGCTCAAACTCATGAGTCGGTGATGCCATCCAACCATCTCATACTCTGTCATCCCTTTCTCCTCCTGTCTTCTCTTTCCCAGAAACAGGGTCCCTTCCAATGAATTAGTTCTTCACATAAGGTGGCCAAAGTATTGGATTCAACTTCAGTATCAATCCTCTAATGAATATTCAGGACTCATTTCCCTTAAGAAAGGGATCTGGTTGGATCTGACTGGTTGGATCTCCTAGCAGTCCAAGGGACTCTCAAGTCTTCTCCAATACCACAGTTCAAGAGCATCAGTTCTTCAGCCCTCAACTATCTTTGTAGTCCAACTCTCACATCCATATATGACTACTGGAAAAACCATAGCATTGACTGTATGGACTTTTTTCAGCAAAGTAATGTCTCTGCTTTTTAGTATGCTGCCTAGGTTGCTCATAGCTTTTCTTCCAAGAGCAAGTATCTTAATTTTATGGCTGCAGTCACCATCTGAAGCTATCTTAGAGTCCAAGAAAGTAAAGCCTGTCACTATTTCCATTGTTTCTTCATCTATTTGCCTTGAAATGATGGGACATGATGCCATGATCTTCATTTTTTTAATGTTGAGTTTTAAGCCAGATTTTTCACTCTCTTCTTTCAATAGGCTCCCTTTTTCACTCCCTTCTTCAATAGGCTCTTTAGTTCCTCTTTGCTCTCTGTCATAAGGGTGGTGTCATCTGCATATCTGAGGCTATTGCTATTTCTCCCAGGAATTTTGATTCTAGGTTGTGCTTCATCCAGCCCAGCATTTTGCACGATGTACTCTACATAGAAGTTAAATAAGCAGGATGACAATACACAGCTTTGACATACTCCTTTCCCAATTTGGAACCAGTCTGTTATTCCATTCTGTTTCTAACTGTTGATTCTTGACCTGCCTACAGATTTCTCAGGAAGCAGGTAAAATGGTTTGGTATTCCCATTTCTTTCAGAATTTTCCAGTTTGTTGTGATCCAGTCTAAGGCTTTGGTGTAGTCAATAAAGCAGAAGTAGAAGTAATGTGTACATGCTGCTGCTGCTAAGTTGCTCCAGTCGTGTCCGACTCTGTGCGACCCCATAGACGGCAGCCCACCAGGCTTCCCCATCCTTGAGATTCTCCAGGCAAGAACACTTGAGTGGGTTGCCATTTCCTTCTCCAATGCATGAACGTGAAAAGTGAAAGTGAAGTTGCTCAGTCATGTCTGACTCCTAGTGACCCCATGGACTGCAGACTTCCAGGCTCCTCCATCCATGGGATTTGCCAGGCAAGAGTACTGGAGTGGGGTGCCATTGCCTTCACCCTATTGGCTATTAATCTTTATGTGTCAGAGACCCCTTTAAGCATGATGATTATTATAAACCATCTTCCCCAGAAAAATCTCACATGACACACAATAATTTGCATACTCACCACCTTCTAAGGGTAGGGTCATCAAACAGCATGGTTTATGCCTATTGTTCTGGAATAATTATTAACAGAACCACTTTTCACTCTCAAAATGATTCTGATCAGGAATATAAATTATGTGGTTAATCTTTAATTATAGGACCAATGTATTCTCTCCTTTGTTTCCTTCTTTACAGTCTCACTGATTTACCTTTAAATGTCACTACTACTTTGACTTCTTTAAGTAAAGCAACCAAAATGGAGCATTTTCTCTACCTACACAGTGTGGGCAAGGAACTCATGCCCTAATGACTGACTATCTACCATGCAAGTAGCTCATCTTGGGAAGTTGAAAGCAGAGCCCTGGGGGAAAAAATGGACTGCAGGTAGATAAATTTTCATTGAGTAAGGGAAGTTCAGTTCAGTTCAGTCATTCAGTCATGTCCTACTCTTTGCGACACCATGGACTCCAGCACACCAGGCCTCCCTGTCCATCACCAACTCCCAGAGTTGACTCAAACTCATGTCCATAGAGTTCCAACCATCTCATCCTCTGTTGTCCCCTTCTCCCCCTGCCTTCAATCTTTCCCAGCATCAGGGTCTTTTTCAATAAGTCAGTTCTTCACATCAGGTGGCCAAAGTATTGCAGTCTCAGCTTCAGCCTCAGTCCTTCCAATGGATATTCAGGACTGATCTCCTTTAGAATGGACTGGTTGGATCTCCTTGCAATCCACGGGACTCTCAAGAGTCTTCAATACCACAGTTCAAAAGCATCAATAAGTTTGGGGCATATATGCAACTTCTAGTCGGGATTCACTAGCTGTTGGCAGTGGGACCCCAAATGCCTGGGAGGGTTAGGAGAAGGTGCTTTATGAGCTGACAGGGCTAGCAATATGGCAGGATAAGGTCACTCGCCAAAAGGTAAAGTCTTCATAGACATCCATATCATGCCCCATAACCATACTTTGTCTTCAAAGTTGTCTCTTTAAAATTGATCTTTTCCTTCCATCTTCTACATTTAACATCTATAAGTTCTCAGTTGACATACTACTGAAGCCAAGGTTGAAGAATTTTGAACATAACCTTGCTAGCATGTGAAATGAGCACAGTTGGTAGTTTGAAAATTCTTTGGGATAAGAATGAAAACTGACAATTTCCAGTCCCATGGCCACTGTTGAATTTTCCAAATGTGCTGGCATATTGAGGGCAGCACTTTCACAGCATTATCTTTTAGAATTTTAAATAACTCCACTGAAATTCTGTCACCTCCACTAGCTTTGTTCACAGTAATGCTTCCTAAGACCCACTTGACTTCACACTCCAGAATACTGGCTCTAGGTGAGGGGCCACACCATCGTGGTTATCCATGTCATTAAGACCTTTTTGTGCAGTTCTTTTGTGTATTCTTGCTCAATAATACGTGGTAAGAATATGTATTCTTCGTAATATTTTCTGCTTCTGTTAGGTCCTTACTCTCTCTGTTCTTTATTGTGCTCATCTTTGCATGAAGTGTTCCCTTGATATCTCCAACTTTCTTAAAAAGATCTCTAATCTTTCCCATTCTGTTAGTTTCCTCTATTTGTATTGTTCATTTAAGAAGCTCTTCTTATCTCTCCTTGCTAGTCTCTGAAACTCTGCATTCAGCTGGATATATCTTTCCTTTCTCCTTTGCTTTTCACTTTTATTCTTTCCTCAGCTGTTTATAGTGATGCATATGCAGGTTATAAACCTTTTTTTTTTAAGGAAAAGAAACTATTATTCCAAAGATCATGTAAGAGCAAGAGATATTCTTCCATTAACATTCTTGATTTTGTCTGCATGGTATCTGTGGATTATATCCACTCTTAGATAATATTGTTTATTTTTCTGGGAACACTGTGCTATCTCACCTAAGGGTATATCAAATTAACTTGGTCTGAGTAAATGAAACAGAAAGAAGTACCCAATAATCAATATTATCATAGCTATATCTATTAGACTCCATCTTTTCTTAAAGGGGACACATTAATTTGGAAGTCCACATTTCACTAATTTAAATTCGATGATTTCATTTGGAAGATATGAGAATATAAATTCTTCTTCTTTTCATTTTTTTGGGGGAGGGGGTATGTAAATTCTGTTTGACTAGGTAGAAATGCTCAGTTGTTCAGTTATGTCTGACTCTTTGTGACTCCGTGGACTATAGCCTGCCAGGCTCCTCCGTCTATGGGATTCTCCAGGAAAGAATACTGGAGTGGGCTGCCATTTCCTTCTCCATAGGTATAACTCAAAGCAAATTCAACTTATCAATATTTTTAGTATTAACTGACCTAATATATTGCAGTAAAGATATATTTAATCTCAATGATCTCATATTACATAATGTGTAAGAGAACTTTATAATTAAATCCCTCTTTTCCTCATGTCATAGGGATTTTCATATCTATGTTAGTCAGCAATATCAGCCTATAATAGTTTTGTGTGATACCTTTGTCTGGTTTCAGTTCCTATAGTGTCTGGCCTCATAGAATGAGCTTGGAAGTATTCCTTACTTTGCAATTTTTTAGAATAGTTTGAGAAAGACAGGTGTTAGCTCTTCTCTAAATATTTGACAGAAGTTGCCTGTAAGCCTGGACTTTTGTTTGTTGGAAGTTTTTAAATCACAGTTTCAATTTCAGTACTTGTGATTGGTCTGTTCATATGTTCTATTTCTTCCTGTTTTAGCCTTGGAAAATTTGTACTTTTCTAAGAATTTGTCAATTTCTTCTAGTTTGCCCATTATATTACTGTATGGTTGCTTGTAGTAGTCTCTTATGATCCTTCATGTTTCTGTGGAATTCACACATAATTGCAATGAAGTATCAGTACAATTGTACACATAAAGCAAATACTGTAAGAGCATTGAAAGGGAAGCACTAACAACCTGGGAGAGCTGGAAATGAGGCAATCTGTAAAGGGCCTCACTATGCCTTACTAGTACCTAACAGACTTTCAGGCTATCTTCATCCCACTTTCTCCCTGTCATTAATTTGCTGAGAGGACTTAAGCAAACAACTTTGCAAACTTAGGCTTTAAGGACTACGTATATAAAATAAGAGAACTGGAAAAGCCATCTCTGAGGTCTCTGTCAATTCTAATACATAACATAATAAAGTTAAGAAGAAAGATTATATAAATAGTAATAACCTTTATTTTGCAATTCTTAACCTACTTTTTATTTCTATAGCTATGAAGTCTCTAATGAATATTCTAAGTATCTTTACAAATGTCTCATGAACACATTTTGTTGCCTATCATGTGGCATCTAAACTTGTCTTGCCTTCTACTGGTACGGTCTCCTTAGTTTATTCAGGCTAAGGGAAGTTAGTAACAACTCTGAAATCTTAGTGACTTTGCACATAATAGTTCATTCTTACTCAAAACTCATCCCAAGTTCACTGGGGATGTGACAGCTCTCCTCAGCAACTCTCCTCCAACTCATGACTTGAAATCCAATCTAACAAATTTTCCACCTTTTATCATATTTCCAGCTCAAAAGCGGCCTGAAGAGTGATTAATATAGGAAAAGAAATACTGAAAAATCTTGCAGTGGCTCTTGAATACTTTGGCCCAGAAGTAAACAGGTCACTTCTGCTCACAGTGTATTGATCAGAAGTAGTTACATAATCTCACTTAATTACAATGAGACTGGATAATGTGGAGAGAATATGATCATATAGCAAGAAATTAGTGTCTCTGGACATTACCTCATTCTCCTTGATAATTTCTATGACTATTGCTGCCATTGATTCATTGCACACTAAAAGTGCCAGAGTGGTGCTATGTATTCTGAAGACTCCAAGCACTAGAACCGGACAGTATGCGGTCCTGCAGTCTGGAGCAACCTCTTCTCAGGTTGTGCTACATGTTTTTCCTGGACACCAAAGCAGTGCTACTTGCACACCAATGTCACAAAGCTTTTAATGGGAATGTTTTTCAATTTCTTCTTGTAAGCACTCAGAGATGTAATTAGCTGTTGGGTTATCCAGAAGAAATAGGTCTCTCTTCTAGGGCCTACATTTCTTCAACTGCTAACTTTTCTTTTAATCATTCTTTTCCTTCTAGATTTCCACATCCAGACCCTCTGGCACAAGGCTTGTATTTCCCTCTAGAGTTCTGCCAATACAAATATATCAAGGTTTTATTAAAGGCATGAACTGAAAAATGCATACCAGCTCTTAGTCCAGTTAAGGGTTTAATTCAGAGCAGTTCAAGGGGACATAAGCATGGAGAATAGAGTTCTCACTATTTCTAGGCATGTTATTTTGAAGACATCAATGTAAAAATTTCATGATCAGTTTATGCCTGGGAAGGACATTACATCTTAGAATTTTTTTTCCTCTTAGCAGAACTTCTCACAAGGCATTAGAAGACAATTCCATTCCTTGAGCACAGGGAGAAAGGAGTGCACACTACATGCCACATCATTGACTTTGGATGACTTGCTCCCCATTATTTTGCTTGTACCAGGGCTAACTTCACCTTCAATGTTCTTTAAAAAGCTCATCAACATTCCAAATATAAGTCTTAAAAGATTGTTATCAAGAATGTTAAATAGCTGTGCTTCATGAAGCACTGGAAAATTTCCTTTCTTTTTCTCTCCACTATGAAGTCTGAAATCCAGCTGTCAGAGATGGGTTTATCACAAAGCTTCCTCTGGAAAGTTCCCCTGCTGTGTATAACAGGGCAGCCTCTGGTCTCCGGTCTGAGACACTTTCTTCGTGGGAAGGCCACCCAAGATGGGACTGTCTGTCATTAGGCCTGAGAGAGGTAGAACTGGGATGAGCTAACTTCTCAAGCTGCCAATTTAAACAATGACATGATTTTATATGCCAAAAATCTATTTGTACACAATCAGGAAGAAAACGGAAAAAGAAACTATAATAAGGATAGTTTCTGCTGAGGTTGAATCCACGCCTGTCCATGTTTGTTCTCTTTATCCCTCCATTAATTTTTAGAACATTAGCTCTTTGAGGAGAGAACAGAACTTTTAATATTATGTAGAAAATCTATCCTGAAGTGACTACTTAATATATTATTATGCCAAAATTGTCACTATAGCTTAAAAATGAAAAGCAGTTTCTCAGTTGGAGTAGCACATTTCTGTTTAACTAAAGGAGAGAGGAAAAAAAAAACTTTTACATTTTCTTTTAAATAATCATTGGATTTAACTATGATGTGTATGTGTGAGAAAACTCAGTTTTGTTAGTATGGATCAATTGAGCTCTTTCCTCTGAAGTACTGATATTATTTCTAAATAAAGAATGTAATAAAAATAGACAAAACATAATTACTAAAATTTAGTATTTTCAATGGTAGCAGAAATATGTTTAGTTTGGAGGAATTATATAGATTATATGAAAATAGGAATTTGGCCTTATGTGAAGCAAACAGTCTTGAGAAGAGGAGGATTAAAGAAGGTGAACATGTTACAAAATTTTGATCATGACCAGGATAATCTTAAGAGTTTACAAATAAGTTAGTTACACTGTCATAGCAATAAACTCAGAGAAATTGTCAATCAGTCAACATTTAAATATTTGAGTCTTTGAAGGTCCCTTGAATTTTTTTTAACAGAAAAGTTTTACTAAATATTCAAGAATCAGATTATTCCAAATGTATAGAAAGTTTTTCATATAAATGAAAACTTGAGAGTATTCTTCCAAAGGATTAAGCAGGTGAATGTAGCTTTGAATCAAAATCAAAGGCTGTGTAGAAAAAAATTATAGATCAGTTGACCTATACATGGTCAACACAGAAATCAGATTGATTATATTTTTTGCAGCCAAAGATGGAGAAGCTCTATATAGTCAGCAAAAACAAGACTGGGAACTGACTGTGGCTCAGAACATGAACACCTTATTGCCAAATTCAGACTTAAATTGAAGAAAGTAGGGAAAACCATAGACCATTCAGGTATGACCTAAATCAAATCCCTTATGATTATACAGTGGAAGTGAGACATAGTTTTAAGGGACTAGATCTGATAGACAGTGTGCCTGATGAACTATGGATGGAGGTTCGTGACATTGTACAGGAGACAGTGATCAAGACCATCCCCAAGAAGAAGAAATGCAAAACAGCAAAATGGCTGTCTGAGGAGGCCTTACAAATAGCTGTGAAAAGAAGAGAGGCAAAAGCAAAGGAGAAAAGGAAAGATATACCCATTTGAATGCAGAGTTCCAAAGAATAGCAAGGAGAGATGAGAAAGCCTTCCTCAGCAATCAATGCAAAGAAATAGAGGAAAACAATAGAATGGGAAAGACTAGAAATCTCTTCAAGAAAATTAGAGATACCAAGGGAACATTTCATGCAAAGATGGGCTCAGTAAAGAACAGAAATGGTATGGTACTAACACAAGCAGAAGATATTAAGAAGAGGTGGCAAGAATATGCAGAAGAACTGTACAAAAAGATCTTCACAACCCAGATAATCACGATGGTGTGATTACTCATCTAGAGTCAGACATCCTGGAATGTGAAGTCAAGTGAGCCTTAGGAAGCATCACTATGAACAAAGCTATTGGAGGTGATGGAGTTCCAGTTGAGCTGTTTCAAATCCTGAAAGATGATGCTGTGAAAGTGCTTCACTCAATATGCCAGCAAATTTGGAAAACTCAGCTGTGGCCACAGGACTGGAAAAGGTCAGTTTTCATTCCAATCCCTAAGAAAGGCAATGCCAAAGAATGCTCAAACTACTGCACAATTGCACTCATCTCACACACTAGCAAAGTATGCTCAAAATTCTCCAAACCAGGCTTCAACAATATGTGAACCTTGACCTTCCAGATGTTCAAGCTGATTTTAGGAAAGGCAAAGGAACCAGAGATCAAATTGCCAACATCAGCTGGATCATGGAAAAAGCAAAAGAGTTCCAGAAAATCATCTATTTCTGCTTTATTGACCATGCCAAAGCCTTTGACTGTGTGGATCACAGTAAACTCTGGAAAATTCTGAAAGAGATGGGAATACCAGACCACCTGACCTGCCTCTTGAGAAACCTATACGCAGGTCAGGAAGCAACAGATAGAACTGGACATGGAACAACAGACTGGTTCCAAATAGGAAAAGGAGTACATCAAAGCTGTATATTGTTACGCTGCTTATTTAACTTCTATGCAAAGTGCATCATGAGAAACACCGGGCTGGAAGAAACACAAGCTGGAATCAAGATTGCCGGGAGAAATATCAATAACCTCAGATATGCAGATGACACCACCCTTATGGCAGAAAGTGAAGAGGAACTAAAAAGCCTCTTGGTGAAAGTGAAAGAGGAGAATGAAAAAATTGGCTTAAAGCTCAACATTCAGAAAACGAAGATCGTGGCATCTGATCTCATCACTTCATGGGAAATAGATGGGGAAACAGTGTCAGACTTTATTTTTTGTGCTCCAAAATCACTGCAGATGGTGATTGCAGCCATGACATTAAAAGACAGTCCTTGGAAGAAAAGTTATGACTAACCTAGATAGCATATTCAAAAGCAGAGACATTACTTTGTCAACAAAGGCCCGTCTAGTCAAGGCTATGGTTTTTCCAGTGGTCATGTATGGATGTGAGAGTTGGACTGTGAAGAAAGCTGAATGCGGAAGAATTGATGCTTTTGAACTTGGTGTTGGAGAAGATTCTCGAGAGTCCCTTGGACTCCAAAGAGATCCAACTAGTTCATCCTAAAGGAGTTCAGTTCTGGATGTTCACTGGAAGGACTGATGCTGAAGCTGAAACTCCAGTACTTTGGCCACGTGAAGAGTTGACTCATTGGAAAAGACCTTGATGCTGGGAGGGATTGGGGGCAGGAGAAGAAAGGGACGACAGAGGATGAAATGGCTGGATGGCATCACTGACCCAATGGACATGAGTTTGAGTAAACTCCAGGAGTTGGTGATGGACAGGAGGCCTGGTGTGCTGCAGTTCATGGGGTTGCAAAGATTCGGACATGACTGAGCGACTGAACTGAACTGATGCATTTTTTTTTTAATCACAAAAATTTCTGACTGATTCACAAATGAGTTTATTCTTTTAATTTCCCTTGGATTTTTATCTTTTGCTTTTGTCTCCTTCACTGCTACATCACAATGCTTACATCAGTGCTAGTTCAAGGGAGACATTTGTGATGGCTCATTTTTATATGTCAATTTGACTGGGCTAATTGGTGTCCAAATAGCAAAAACATTATTGTATCTATTTAACCCAGATAGATAAAACATTATTCCCGGATGAGTCTGAGATAGTATATCCAGAAGAGATTAGCATTTGAATCAAGAAACTGAGTAAAGATCACCCTCATCAAGGCAGGTGGGCATCACCTAATCTGTTGAGGGCCTGCATAGAATATAAATGTGGAGGAAGGGTCAATTTGCTCTTTTTCTTGAGCTAAGAAAAACATCTCCTGCCCTTAGACATCAGTGCTCTTGGTTTCTGGCCTTCAGACTCAAACAGCATTTACACCATTGGTTCCTCTGGTTCTCAGGCCTAAGGATCTGCACTGAGATGACACTATCAACTTTCCTGGTTGTCTAGTTAACAGCAGATTATAGGACTTCTCAGCCTCCATAATAGCATGGGAAACCTCTCAAAATAAATTTCTTTCTGTGTATCTATATATATTTTGTTGAGAATTTTGACCAATACAACATTTAGTAAATATTTGTGGGCTTCCCAGGTAGTTCAGTGGTAAAGAACCTGCCTGCCAATGCAAGAGACTGCCTGCAAAGCAGGAGACCTGTGTTCGATCCCTGGGTTGGGAAGATCCCCTGGAGAAGGAAATGGTAACCCACTCCAATATTCTTGCCTGGAAAATTTCACGGACAGAGAAGCCTGATAGGCTACAGTCCTTGGGGTCATAGGAGTTGGATACTATTGACCAACTGAGCATGCACACCCACAATGAATGAATAGATCTATAAAAACATGAAAAGAGAGGCTGAGCAGGGAATAAACAGACTGAACATTTAGAAAAGATAGAAACTTCTTGAGTTAAAAATTTAACTGAAGAACACAAATATACTTCAGGGCTTAGACTGAGACAAAGGATGGTAAATGAAGACTGATTAAGGGTATTGATCTTCAATGTGTGTGTCATATGTCCAAGTAGCTGAGAAGACAAAATTG
Source organism: Nanger dama (assembly GCA_917880005.1). Lineage (NCBI taxonomy): Eukaryota > Metazoa > Chordata > Mammalia > Artiodactyla > Bovidae > Nanger > Nanger dama. Next base: position 7,149,895 of record CAKJTW010000040.1, read on the forward strand.
GCAGGATTTGGTAACCTTTCTGGTTAGAGGAAGGAATGATTGGAGCAGATCTGCCTCTGTAACCTAGACTCTGACAATTCCCAGGTTCTTTGCTGAGAAACACAACCTGGCAAACTGACATTCTAGTGACAAACCACTAGAATCATATAACAATAATTGATACTAACATTTATTGAGCACTTAATTTGTGCTAAATGCTGTAATAAGTTCTTTAAACTTGCCACTTTATTGTTCTTTACTGCAACCTAAAGATGGTCCATAATATTAACCACATTTTACAAATGAGCAAACAGGCTTTCTAATACTTGACCAAGATCCTGAAACTTCTGAATCTCTTTGCACTCAGAATATAGGTGAATAGCAAAGTTCACTTACCAAATTTTTATATTCTATATTTTCATATATGAGAGTATTTTTAAAACATAAGCTGGTACACTTTGGAGAAACTAGAAGCTAAGGGGCCATTTGTCACAAAGGCTGGGGAGCTCATATAGAAGCCTTTGACATGAATGGTAGCTATAATAATTAAATGGAAGGATCAAGAACTATCACAGTTGGGGAGAACTATCAAGATTTGATTGAATTTACAAGATGAAAAAGAGCCCAAACAGAAAAAAGAGTCCAGACAACTCAGGTTATAAAGCTTAAGGAACCATGATGAGGTTGTTACCACTGGAAACAATAGAGAGGTTAGGTAGAGGAGTTCATTGAGTGAGGTGGGTGGGTGATTGGTGCATGTTTATTCTCTCACAACTTCATGGAAATGTTCAAAGATTAATAGTCATTATGAGAAAGCTAGTGGTCTTTCCTATAATTCATATTTAAAGATGTTACATTGTCTTCTGGATTGTGTTATTTCTCATAAGAAGTCTATGAGTACTCTTTTATTTTTCCCCAGTATTTAATATCTTAAAAAAAAATACTTTAAACATGTTCCTCTTAGTCATTGGTTTCCCCCAGTTTGACTGTTCTGTATCTTGATGTGACTTCCTTCATGTTTATCCCATTTTTTAAATTGTGGTTGGATCTTGGTTCATAATTTATAAAATTTGGAAACATTTCAAAAAGTATTTCTTTAAATATCTTTACACCACCCTTTTTCTGGTATATATCATCGCTTCAATATTGTGCCACAGGCCACTGAGGGTTTGTTAATTTTTTTCCATCATTTTTGGCCTCTGTTTCAGTTTGGAGAGTTTTTACTGCTATATCTTCAAATTTATTGATATTTTCTTCAATGGAGTAATAACTACTGTTAAACTCTTCCTTTAATTTTTATTTCAAATATTATATTTTTATGATAATTATTCTAGTTTCATTTTGTTTCTTTTTTATATTTTTATTTTGCTCTTCTTATGTATTCATGTTTTTCTTAAATCGTTGACCTTACTTCTCACCAATGTTTTAAATTTCTTGTTTGGTGATGGCATTATCTCTGTCATAGCTGGGCTTATTGCTTTGTTGTTGTTGTTCAGTCACTAAGTCGTGTCTAACTCTTTGTGACCCCATGGATTACAGCACATCCACTTTCCCTGTCCTTCACTATCTCCTGGAGTTTGCTCAGAACTCACATCCATTGAGTCATTGATGCTATCCAACTATCTCATCTTCTGTCACCCCCTTTTCCTCCTGCCTTCAATCTTTCCCAGCATCAGGGTCTTTTCCAATGAACTGGCTCTTTGCATCAGATGGCCAAAGTATTAGAGCTTTGGCTTCAACATCATTCCTTCCAATGAGTATTTAGTCTTAATTTCCTTTAGGATTGACTGGCTTGATCTCCTTGCAGTCCAAAGGACTCTCAAGAGCCTTCTCCAGTATCACAACCTGAAAGCATCAATTCTTTGGCATTCAGCTTTATTTATGGTCCAACCCTCACATCCATACATGACTACTGGAAATACTATATCTTTGACTATATGGACCTTTATTGGCAAAGTAATGTCTTTGCTTTTTACTGAGTTGGTGCAAATGAAGTTGCAGTTTCAGACTGTGAATTTTCAATCATTATACTTAGGTTTAAACATATCTTTATTAATCAAATATAAACCATTACAATCAACACATTTTTGCCAATGAGAAATAAGTTTGTTTATTCATGTAGCATAAAAATCCATACCTTGGGATTCGACAAACTCTTGAAAAGCATTTTCTGCCTCCTGCTGGTTGTGGAAGCATTTTCCCTGAAAAAGCTTGTTGAGGTGCTTGAAGAAGTGGTAGTCAGTTGGCAAGATGTCAGATGAATATGGTGGATAAGGCAAAACTTTGTAGCCTTATTCGTTCAACTTATGAAGCATTGGTTGTGTGACAGGTGTTTGAACATTGCATGAAGAATTGGGCCCATTCTGTTAACCAATGCTAACTGCAGGCATTTCAGTTTTTGGTGCAACTCATCGATTTGCTTAGCATACTTCTCAGATGTAATGGTTTTGCTAGGATTCAGAAAGTTGTAGTAGATCACATGGACAACATATTCTTTTCAAGTGCATATGGAAATTTCACCCAGATATATGCTCAATCTTAAAAAGCTTGAGCCTTTTGAAACATAAAAGGACTAAAATTTATAATTAGTTTAATTAATAATTTTAATTTTATTTTATGACCTAGACTAAATTAGGTATCAATAACTAAAACATCTTTTAAAAATCCCTGAATATTTGTAAATTATGCAACACATTTATAAAGAAGAAGTTACAAAATACTTTGAACTGAATGATAATAAAAACAACATCAAAACTCATATAATGAAGCTAAAGCAGTGCTTAGAAGAAAGTTAAATGTCTATATTAAAAAGTGAGAAAGGTGAAAATAATGATCTAAGCTTGTACCTTAAAAAGCTGGAAAAGGAAAAGAAAACCAAAAAGAAAAGAAAGGAAGTGATAAAGCTAATATTGGAAATAAATAAAATAGGAAATACACAAATAAAAAGATGAACATCTTTGCAATTAAAAACTGTTTCTTTGAAAAGCTTAATGAAATGGATAAGCCTTTAGAAATTTTGATTGAGAAAAAGATGAAAAGACGTGAAGTATGAATCTTAGGAATGAAAGAGATCCAATAGGCATTAAGAGGATAAGAGAATATAATGAACTACTAAGTGCAAATAAATTAACAATAGATGAAATGGATAAATCCTTTATAAAGTACAAATTACCAAAACATACACCCATTAAGTCCATGAATCAAAGCAAATTGGAAGTGGTCAAACAGGAGATGGCAAGACTGAACATCGACATTTTAGGAATCAGCAAACTAAAATGGACTGGAATGGGTGAATTCAACTCAGATGACCCTTATATCTACTACTGTGGGCAAGAATCCCTTAGAAGAAATGAAGTAGCTCTCATAGTCAACAAAAGAGTCTGAAATGCAGTACTTGAATGAAGTCTCAAAAACAACAGAATGATCTCTGTTCATTTCCAAAGCAAACCATTCAATATCATGGTAATCCAAGTCTATGCCCCGACCAGTAACACTGAAGAAGCTGAAGCTGAACAGTTCTATGAAGACCTACAAGACCTTCTAGGACTAACACCCAAAAAAGATGTTCTTTTCATTATAGGGGACTGAAATGCAAAAGTAGGAAGTCAAGAAACATCTGGAGTAACAAATTTGGCAAATTTGGCCTTGGAGTACAGAATAAAGCAGGGCAAAGGCAAATAGAATTCTGCCAAGAGAATGCAATGGTACAGCAAACCACCTTCTTCCAACAACAGAAAAGAAGACTCTACACATGGACATCACCAGATAGTCAACACTGAAATCGCCTTGATTGTACTCTTTGCCACAAAAGATGGCTCTATATAGTCAGCAAAAACAAGACCGGGAGCCGGCTGTGGCTCAGATCATGAACTACTTATTGCCAAATTCAAACTTAAATCAAAGAGAGTAGGGAAAGCCACTAGACCATTCAGGTATGACCTAAATAAAATCCCTAATGATTATACAGTGGAAGTGATAAATAGATTTAAGGGACTAGATGTGATAGCAGAGTGCCTGATGAACTATGGATGGAGGTTCTTGACATTGTACAAGAGATAGGGAGCATGCTAGACCATACCCAAGAAAAGGAAATGCAAAAAAGCAAAATGGCTGCCTGAGGAGGCCTTGCAAATAGCTGTGAAAAGAAGAAAGGCCAAAAGCAAAGGAGGAAAGGAAAGATATACCCATTTGAATACAGAGTTCCAAAGAATAGCAAGGAGAGATAAGAAAGCCTTCCTAAGTGATCAGTGCAAAGAAATAGAGGAAAACAACAGAATAGGAAAGACTAGAGATCTCTTCAAGAAAATTAGAGATACCAAGGGAACATTTCATGCAAAGATGGGCTCAGTAAAGAACAGAAATGATATGGTCCTAACACAAGCAGAAGATATTAAGAAGAGGTGGCAAGAATATGCAGAAGAACTGTACAAAAAGATCTTCACAACCCAGATAATCACGATGGTGTGATCACTCACCTAGAGCCAAACATCCTGGAATGTGAGGTCAAGTGGGCCTTAGGAAGCATCACTATGAACAAAGCTAGAGGAGGTGATGGAGTTCCAGTTGAGCTATTTCAAATCCCAAAAGATGATGCTGTGAAAGTGCTTCACTCAATATGCCAGCAAATTTGGAAAACTCAGCAGTGGCCACAGGACTGGAAAAGGTCAGTTTTCTTTCCAATCCCAAAGAAAGGCAATGCCAAAGGAATGCTCAAACGACCACACAATTGCACTCATCTCACACGCTAGTAAAGTAATGCTCAAAATTCTCCACGCCAGGCTTCAGCAATACATGAACCGTGACCTTCCAGATGTTCAAGCTGGTTGTAGAAAAGGCAGAGGAACTATTGATCAAATTGCCAACATCTGCTGGATCATCAAAAAGCAAGAGAGTTCCAGGAGAACATCTATTTCTGCTTTATTGACTATGCCAAAGCCTTTGACTGTGTGGATCACAATAAACTGTGGAAAATTCTGAAAGAGATGGGAATACCAGACCACCTGACCTGCCTCTTGAGAAATCTGTGTGCAGGTCAGGAAGCAACAGTTAGAACTGGACGTGAAACAACAGACTATTTCCAAATAGGAAAAAGAGTACATCAAGGCTGTATATTGTCACCCTGCTTATTTAACTTCTATGCAGAGTACATCATGAGAAACACCGGGTTGGAAGAAACACAAGCTGGAATCAAGATTGCCAGGAGAAATATCAATAACCTCATATATGCAGATGACACTACCCTTATGGCAGAAAGTGAAGAACTGAAGAGCCTCTTGATGAAAGTGAAAGAGGAGAGTGAAAAAGTTGGCTTAAAGCTCAACATTCAGAAAACGAAGATCATGGCATCTGCTCCCATTACTTCATGGCAAACAGATGAGAGAAACAATGAAAACAATTGCAGAGTTGATTTTGTGGGGCTCCAAAATCATTGCAGATCGTGACTGTAGCCATGAAGTAAAAAGACATTCCTTAGAGGAAAAGTTCTGAGCAACATAGACAGCATATTAAAAAGCAGAGACATTACTTTGCCAACAAAGGTCTGTCTAGTCAAGGCTATGGTTTTTCCAGTAGTCATGTATAGATGTGAGAGTTGGACTATAGAGAAAGCTGAGTGTTAAAGAATTGATGCTTTTGAACTGTGGTGTTCAAGAAGACTCTTGAGAGTCCCTTGGATTGCAAGGAGATCCAACCAGTCCATTCTAAAGGAAATCCATTCTGAATGATCATTGGAAGGACTGATGCTAAAGCTGAAGCTCCAATACTTTGGCCATCTGATGCAAAAGAACTGACTCATTTGGTTCACCTGTGGCTGATTCATGTCAATGTATGGCAAAACAAATACAGTATTGTAATGTAGAATAAAGTATTAAAAAATAAAAATAAATAATATAAATAAATTTTTAAAAAAACAACGTAAAGACCCTGATGCTGGGAAAGATTGAAGGAGGGAGAAGAAAGGGATGACAGAGGATGAGATGGTTGCATGGCATCACTGACTCAGTGGACATGAGTTTGAGTAAACTCCAGGAGTTGGTGATGGACAGGGAGGCCTAGTGTGGTGCAGTCCATGGGATCATAAAGTGTTAGACATGACTGAGCAACTGAACTGAACTGAGCTGAACATCAATGAAATGAAAAATCTGGATAATTCCACTTGGTTAATGAAATTGAATTTGTACCATAAAATACTTGAACATTAAAAACTGCAGGCCAGGATATTTTTACCAGTAATTCTACTAGACATTTAAGGAAGAAATAATACTGATTTTATGAAACTCTTTTGGAAGCTGAGAAACATTTCCTAATTCATTTAATGAGATCAGCACCACCTGATAAAAAAGCAAAATCAGAAAAAAAGACATTATCAGAAAGTAAAACTATAAACCAATATTTCTGAAGAATATCAATGCAAAAATCCTTAAAATATTGTGTTAATTTAAAGGCAGCTATTAAGGATAATACATCATGGCCAAGTGTAGTCAGTCCAGGAATTGAAATTTGATTTAACATTTGATAATTAATATAATTTATTATTGTATCAGAATAAGGGGTAAAAATATAATAATCTAAACAAATGCAAAAAGCATTCTCTACAATTCAGTACTAATTTATGATTAAGTAGAAATAAAATAAAATTCTTTCAACATGATAAAGTGTGTCTACAGCAGAATTACACAGTATACTTATTAATCAAAGATAGAATGAACATCCCTACTCACTAGAATCAGTAATAAGGCAAATATATTCATGCTTAGTACATTGTACATTTAGTAGATTTATTCAACATTGGACTGAAGGCAGCCATTGCAGTACGATAAGAATTTTAAAAAGACATATGATCTTGTGCAAAATGAGTAAACCATCTTTGTTTTCTGATATTATGATCATCATATGATCATGTATAGAGAAAAACTTAATGGATTTATAAGATGAAGCTCCTATAACCAATGAGTGAATTTAGAAATATTTAGAAATATTGTAGCCCACAACTATATACTACCAATAAACACTTGGAAAACAAAAATCCAAAACAATACCATTCACAGTAGCAGCAAAAAACTGACATACTTAGAGAAAAAAAATTTTCATGTGCAAGTTCTATGTGTACTAAAACCTGTGAAATATTGATGAGAGAAATTATATATAAATGTAGAGATATACAGTTTTCTTACATTGCTGCTGCTGCTGCTAAGTCACTTCAGTCATGTCCGACTCTGTGAAACCCCATAGACAGCAGCCCACTAGGCTCTCCTGCCCTTGGGATTCTCCAGACAAGAACACTGGAATGGGTTGCCATTTCCTTCTCCAATGCATGAAAGTGAAAAGTGAAAGTGAAGTTGCTCAGTCGTGTCCGACTCTTAGCGACCCCATGGACCTCAGCCTACCAAGTTCCTCCGTCCATGGGATTTTCCAGGCAAGGGTGCTGGAGTGAGGTGCCATTGCCTTTCTTACATTAGATGACCTCAAATTGTTAGACTGTCATTTCTTCACAAATTGGTCTACAGTTTCAGTGTTGTTCCAATCAAAATTCCAAACGTCTTTTTTTTTTTTTAATTGACAAGCACCCTCTAAACTTTATATGGAAATGCAAAAGATCCAAAATAGCCAAAATAATTCTGAATATAGGAAAAAGAATTTATTATAAGGCTAGAGTAATCAAGGGGCTTCTCTGAAGAAGGGAAAGACTACCCCGTCCAGTATTCTTGCCTGGAGAATTCCATGGACAGAGGAGTCTAGTGTGCTACAGTCCATGGAGTTGAAAAGAATCAGACATGACTGAGAAACTAACACTTTATAGTAATCAAGACTATGCTATTGGCATTGGCATTAGAAATATATAAATATATATATATATATATATATATTTGATCGATTGATTTTGGTGCTTTCTTAGCTGGGGTGTAAACACAATAAGAGAAACAAATGAACGCTTGCTCCAGATTTCTGATTGTTTTCTACTAACAACATTCCCTAACAATGTGCTCATTGACATTCCTTCCCAGAGACACTAAATATAATACAGAAGAAAATGCAGAATTTGCAGGACATTCTATTTTTGTGGAAGGCAAATGATTGGAGGTCCAAGTCATGCCATTGTCCCTGTATTGACACTTTGTTCTGAATTGCACCTAAACTAACAATGAGAAAGTGGTGAACTTTATACATTTTGTGGATCATTCTGTCAACCTCATAAGCCCTGATATGATTTTCTTCAGCTCTTGCAATTCTTTCAGTTGGATCTGTTTTTACTTTCCCTTTGGCAGCTTTCTATCCTGAGTCACATTGACCTCTGTCTGCTCTGAAACAAGGAGGGGTTCAACTGGCTGTTTGGGCTCTTGCTGTGAGCATGTAAGGAGAAAGAAGTGACATTATTCACAGAGCTCAGTTTGCAGACTCCCTGAAGCATCATCTATACACAACAGGTCACCCACCAACATCCATGTGTTCTGTCTTCCTTAGGCCATCATTTTTTATCTTAATATGGAAAGACGGTACTGTACAAAGAAATGTTTCTTGGTAGAACCTGAACAATCAGCAGTTTTCAGATATTTCTTTAAGCCTTCAGAGTGTCTGTTCCCAGTTAAGGAGAAGAGTTTATAGCCTGGCCAAATTCTTTATTCTGTAGGTCTAATAGCCACCTCTAGTATGCTCTACAAAATATCAGTATCTTGTTATCCTATGTATTTGTGTCTCCCTCTAGCCAAGTCTTCTAAAGGATTTAGGTAGGTCACCAGCTGTTCCAACTATGCTGTCAAACCACCATGGCTTATATAAACAAAGGCTTTTTATTCCTTTAAAAATAGTTTTTTTAGGGGAAATAGATGACAAGGATAGCTAAATCACTAAACTTATTTGTCTCTTTATTCATCCCATATGTTTGAAAGAAGAAAAGGAAGTTGGTTAGTCTTGGGCTCTGAATTCACAAAATCACAACCATTCTCTCCTTTAACAAATGTCTCCCAAGTTTCCCAAGCAAAACCTACTGCCTTCTTCTGAAGGATCATGCTCCAATCTGCATAGAGCCAAAAAATAAGCAGCTGACTAGAAGGGATATTTTCAAAAGAGTAACTCTGCCCAGCTCACAGGAAACAGTCTGTGAAGTGTTTCCAAACCAAGACTACCAAAGAAGAATTTGCCAGCTAGTCGTGGTCCCCTGATGTCCAGGATTCTCAAAGCTCTCTCTCTCATAGCTGACTAAATGCACAATAAAACCTCTAACTATTCCAGGGGCAGATTTTGGCATTCACAGATCAGAGCATGGAACAGAAACAGAAGGGAAAGAGGAAGATATAAAATAATGTAAAAGTGCAGGAAACTAGAAAGTACTGCATAGATGAACAGTTTGAGATATAAAATAAAACCATGTTAGCTATATTTGAAAAACACTTGGGTTGCAAATGGAGCATGAGTAAGGGAGTCCACAGATTAATTCTGCAGGACAATTTGGGCTGTAAAGTGTTCAGGTAGAGATGGTAGTGGTAGTGGTTTAGTTGCTAGGTTGTGTCCGACTCTTGTGACCCCAATGGGTGTTAGGTGAATATCAAAGAGAAATAATATTAATACAAATAAGAGAAACATTATAGGAAAAAAGAGCCCAAAGTTCTTAGACCTTCATTTGGATATAGTTTGAGAGGGATGAGTCAAAAAGATTTAGGTACTAAACAAATACAGCAGACAATGCTGATTTCAGTGGGCTCGATAATTTGGGTTTTGGAATACATGAATGAAAATTTGTAGATACTTTTCTGAAAACTGTATAACTTTCAATTTCCACCAAATTAGTATCATTTTGATGCAGACTGTAATACTATATTTTATGGTAGTTATTAAGAAATCCTATGTTTAAAAAATAGTAACATTGGAGAAAGGGGGATATAAAGTATGGAGTTTTCAATCTTACCAGCTGATATTTCTAATGCATTTACTATTGCTTTTTCCATTAATCTGTATATATACTTAATTCCCTTCTTATCCAGTTTAAAAAGATCCCGTAATCATTACTATGAGCACTCCTCTTCATCGACTACTAATTCTGCTACTTTTCTCCCCTGTCATCATACTCATTGGCAAACCCCAATCTTGGTTAAAACCAACTATCTGCATTCTCTGCCTCTGGCTGAACAGTTGGAGATGGTGAGAAGAAAACTCAGAACCATGCTACAGTTCCGAAACACTATATGGCAACACTACAATTTTCCCTAGTCCTTACATTCTTCCTGTTTCCAAGAACTTTTCTTAGACCTTTCTCTTCTCCAATCTCCAACTCCCCCTTCTGTCAACTCACACTGATGTCATTTTCTTCTCATTTCACTAATAGGGATAAGTGGAAATGATTTTCCTTGCATCTTTAACCATTAATTTTTACAAAATTACCTGCCTATATGCCAGGGCTCTCTGCTCCTTTCCTATTCCAGGGCATGAATCATCCATGCTTCCAGCTATGGTAAACTTATAACTTGTACACTTTGTGTCATTCTAGGTGTATTTTTTTATTTTATTTTATTGGAGTATAGTCGATTTATAATGCTGTGTTAGTTTCTGCTGTAAAGCAAAGTGAATCAGTTATACATATTCATACATCCACTCTTTTGAGGTTCTTTCCCTGCATATGTCATTACAGAGTATTGAGTAGAGTTTCCTGTACTATACAGTAGGTTTTTATTAGTTATCCATTTTGTATATAGTAGTATATATATGATGCTATGCTTTAACTCAAAGGCTTTACTCCTGGAGTTCTTCTTTCTTATTTTTATACCATCAGTTTTTTTTTCTCTCCATTATAAATATTATTCTCAATAGCATACAGACTTGCTGTACTCTATCTCATGTTTAACATAAAAAAGTTGATCTAAATAAATAAAACCAAACAAAATTAAAAAGTTTGGTCTTATATGCCTTTCCAGCTTCAGTTCTATTTCTTTGCTTTACTGTTTGACAAAAGTGCTAGAACTTGTTGTTTACCCTCTTTTTCCAATTTCCCATTTCACATCCCTTCTCCACTCATTTCAGTTAGAACTCTATGTCCAATAGAAATCTAATTCTTCATAGTCATTAATGAACAGCGTGTTCCAAACCCAGTGATCTAGTCTCAGTGATCTTATATGAAATCTTAAATGGCAACCCACTCCAGTACTCTTGCCTGGAAACTCCCATAGATGGAGAAGCCTGGTGGGCTGCAGTCCATGGGGTCGCGAAGAGTCGGACACGACTGAGCGACTTCACTTTCTCTTTTCACTTTCACGCATTAGAGAAGGAAATGGCCACGCACTCCGGTTTTCTTGCCTGGAGAATCCCAGGGAGAGCGGAGCCTGGTGGGCTGCCATCTATGGGGTCACACAGAGTCGGACACAACTGACGCGACTTAGCAGCAGCAGCAGTAGCAGTTGATAGATTTGATTGTTTTGAGATCATGTCTTGAAATGCTTTCTTTTCTTGGCTTCTGGAACACTAACTACACTGTTTTCCTACCTCCCTCACTGAACCATTTTTCCCCTCTGTGGGATCCTACCGCCTTAGTGCGTCCAATTCTTAGTCCTCAGAAATCTCAATTTGTACTTTCTATCCAGTGATCCCATTTAGTTCTCTGTGACCCACATTTCTTTCTTTGGCTCTGGCCATAAGTCTTAGGTCAAGATATGTAATTGCTTATATGGTATCTCTACCTAATGAATGTGAGGCTACTTAGCTTTAACACTTGCAAAATAAAATCCTCTGTATTTCATTCCCACAAACCTGTTCTTCGTGTATTTCTCATCTCCAGAAACGATTCCACATTCACCCTGCTGTTCAGACCCAAAAGTTGGAGTTTAGCCTCCTTGTCTCACACCTACATAATTTATGAGCAAATCCAGCCAGCTCTACTTCCAAAGTATTGATATATCCTAAATCTAATCTCCCTCACCATCTCCATGACAACCACTAGAAGCCAGCTTTGTGCTCATTTGTAAATATTATGCTCCAGGGAGAGCTGACTGAATGTAGAATGTTATGTTTGTTTTTTTAAATTTTCTTTGCAAGACTGTCTCTATTTTAGTCTCATTTGTCTCAGAGTTAAAGGGTATCTTTATAGACTGTCACAGGTGAAAATTTACAGTTTAAAAATATCGAGGCCATCTGACCTAATCAGAGCTTTTAGTCATTGGGAGAAAAAGGTAAGAAATGCTCCCCACCACATTTTAAGGATCTAAACCAATCCATGTGGTGATCGATGTTTCTGCATATCTTAGTGATTAGTAATTAAGATTGTTGGTAGCAAAATGGTCTTAAGCTACATGGTGGGAGAATCAAGTGCCAAGTGACAAGAGATTCTAATTCTGTTTCTGCCAAGCAGGCAAGTCAGTTAACCTTTGTGTGTTTTTCCTTCCAAGCTCTGGGAACAGTTACTGCCCTTTCTTACACAGAATATTGTGCAGATAGATGATGAATATGTGTGGAAATGTTTTGTACTTCTTAAAGAAGAAATTTTAAAACCTCAGTTTCCTGAAATACAACTAAAGGTTACCCATATACTTATTTATTTATGTTACTTTGCTTTATTTTTATTAAATAGTGTACAGTAAATTTTTTTAATTTCTTTTTTTAATACTTTATTCTGCGTTACAATACTGTATTGGTTTTGCCATACATTGACATGAATCGGCCACAGGTGTACACGATCTCCCAATGCCAAAGCCCCCTCCCACCTCCCGTCCCTTATCATCTCTCTGGATCATCCCGTGCACCAGCCCCAAGAACATAGACTGGCACTTCGTTTCTTATATGATAGTATACATGTTTCAATGCCATTCTCCCAAATCATCCCACCCTCTCCCTCTCCCTCAGAGGCCAAAAGTCCATTCTATACCTCTGTGTCTCTTTTATTGTCTCACATACAGGGTCATCATTACTATCTTTCTAAATTCCATATATATGTGTCAGTATACTGTATTGGTGTTTTTCTTTCTGGCTTACTTCACTCTGTATAATCGGCTCCAGTTTCATCCATCTCATTAGAACTGAGTCAAATTTATTCTTTTTAAGGGCTGAGTATGTTTTAAAAGCTGTATAATAGAAAAACTAAACTGGGGTTGAAAATACAGGAAATCTTCAATCACTTAGAAATCTTTGTGCGTTCTACCTTACATTGGATGTACTATTCATGATATCAGTCATACTACTAACTGTAGTAGTAGTAGCATTTTTATTGTGGATCAAGTACCATACTGAGTGTTTTATACAACTGCATGCAAATTTCTTTCCTTAAAAGCACTTATATTCATAACACTTATGTTTTGTCAAATATTCTCCCCTTACTACAGTAAAAAATTGATACTCAGCATGTTAAATTATAGATACTTTTAGCTGCAAAGAGTTGAAGCAAAACGGACTAATTGGTGAACTCTTAGTTAATAGAAAAAATATAAAGCAATGAATGCAGTTATTCCCTAAGAGTTCTGATCAGTTGAGATTTGGAAGGTTTTAGTTTTACTTCTGCATTGGTCTTTGTAGATCATCTGGAAACTTCCAGACTAACAAGTAGTGTTAGCTGAAGCTAGGTTTATTGATGTTTCTTGGATTTCCAAGGAGAAAAATTTAGAGTTGATAATTTCTACATTAAGTGACGAAGTTCTATTCTACTTAAGTATTATTTAAAGTATCTACTCAGTTATATTTATTTACTCTCACACTTTAGTTTTTGCATTTTATTAACATTTTATGATACTTTGTTTAACAAAAAGTTACATAAATAGAAATAGTCACAGCCAGTATGACCTTCCACTTTCATATTTCCCAACATCTAGCATTTTGCTTTTGCTATGTAAGGAAATGGTTGCCTTGGCATTCTTGGCCACTCTCAGCCTCCTCTTAATGGGCTGTGTGCTTTTCTAAATGTATAAATCAATCTGCTGTGTTTTGTCACATTCTCTTACTCAATAATGTTTTATTTCATATCTGCTGGCCTAGTTTGTCATATGTTCCTATACCACAACAGAATCTGAAATAGTGACATTATTTCCATCTCTCCCACACTTCTGTTTGAAATTTATACTGTGCTTGTTTTCAAAGAGAAAGCTTAAAATATCAGATCTATCTTAAAGCAGAATGATTAAATATTGAAAACTGAAATGCCATGTGCAATCTTTATCCATCCGGGTCCATGCTCATGCTCAGTCATATTGAACTCTTTGTGACCCCCTGGACTGTAGCCCACCAGGTGCATCTGTCCATGTGATTCTCCAGGCAAGAATACTGGAATGGGTTGCCATTTCCTTCTCCAGGGGATCTTCCCAACCAAGAGATCAAATTTGCATCTTCTGTGTCTCTCCTGCACTGCAGATGGATTCTTTGCCCGCTTAGCCACTGGGGAAGCCTGCAGTTCTTACACAGATAATGTTTGATCAGAATCTAGAAATAAAATCATTACCTCTGTTGAAACTAAATTTAGCCTTATACCATTGAACACAAGTCAAAAGGAAGCACGATGGATATTTTGTCCTCCTTGTCTGATAAAAGAAGGCATCCCAGGTCACCAGGTGGGATTTATATATTCCTTCAGTTCATTTGGCCAAAAGAATAATTTATTGGTAAAGATTTATTATAATAAAAAATATATTGCAAGAGATAACATGTGATTTGATGTGGCACAGCAAGGCAAGAGTCCCAATAACAACTGGCAGCAGCCTCAGACTAATGACTCAGTTCCCTTGTCAGTCTCTTCAAAGTTCCTGTCCCCACTCTATGCCCAGTCATATATGTCCATGAGTCTCCCTCTCATCACCTCCTTTCTCTTTCCACTTCCACCTGTTGCTCTTGTTTCTGTCCTTTGAAGGCCACTGCTCACTGGCCTCTGTCTGAGATTTTCTAACTTCTACTTCTGACTGTGTTTTTTTGCCACATTGAAACACTGTAATTCAGTTGATTGGCCAGTATTCAGAATAGAGTATCACTGGATATATTTCTCTTCTAATGCCTCTGATCGTCTGCTGGCCTTCCTCATGTCTGGTCTAGAGAGAACTCACTTTATAATTCTCAGTGTGATCAGTTATGAACAAGATTGTAGCTTAACCCAACTTTAAAAGAATCTGTGTTTTTCTTTTACACTAGGTTAGAAACTCTAGAGATTTACTGAGTGTGTTCAAATCCCAGTCTACCATTAACTGCGTAATCTCACCTTCTCTGTATACAGATTCTTCATCTGAAAAAAATGTGCAATAATAGTATCTCTATCATTATATTGTTATAAGGGTTAGTTAATACATGAAAATCCTTAAGGGAGATTAATGCCACATAGTGTGTACCATATTATGATCAACATTATCATCATCGTTATAGCCGTAATGTTAATTATAATTATTTAGGCCATGATTGTTTGCACAGTATGCTTCCCTTAGAGCTAAATTCTAGGAAGAACTTAACTATGGTACTTAGACATGGGTGTTGCAGAGGCTGCTGTAACCAAGCTCAGATCTCAGGAATCTTTGTTTTTTATTGCTGAGATAATCCCCATGTCTAGCTGTTGTGGGTTTTGCAGCTCTCAATCTTTTCTGGAGGACAGTTGTTCATGGACAACTGGACCTATCATTTCAAGGTTATCTGAGAGTCACTTGCCTCCCCCTTGGAATGGCTGTATTCAATGACCAACAGATAAAGGGATGTAACATCCCAGTCTCTCTGTCTCTAGGCAGAACAAGCTCTGTTGTACCATTACTGTCTCCAGGGGGAACCAAGCTGAAACTAAGATTATTCTGAAACCAGCTCTTTGCTAATTAGCTTTTCTTCACTATCCTGCTATCTTCACTCCCATATAGGATTTTCCTGAGAATATCCTTTCAATAAATCACTTGCACGTAAATTTTCATCTTATACTCTGCTTTTAAAGAAAGAGAATGGATAACCTAAGAGAATGGATAGCATAAAAGACCCAATATTTTCATTTTTTATTTTGTATAAACTATTTTATTCAAATTAAAATATATATTATCAATTCTTATTTAAATATGATTGTGGTACTAGACTCCTTTAAAACCTCCTAGTTATCTATTTCATATATGATTACACTCATTTATTTTATGTTACTTTTCCCTTATGTTTGATTTTAATTTCTTCAAATATGTAAAATAATAATATGATTCAAAATACCAAACCATTTTAAAAGGAATATTTGAAGAGATTACATTTAGTTTTTAATCCTTCCATCTCATCTTCACACTCCATGTAGGTAACTGGTTTCATTAGTTTCTGGTTTAACTTTTTTTTCAGTTCTCTATCCTTTTATCTGACTTTACATTCATCTGAGTTCTTAATTTCACTTATTGTATCTTTAAATTTCAGTGTTTGCATGGACCTTTAAAAAGTAAATTCTGTCTTTGCTGATGTTTTTATCTTCTATATTTTCTTGAACATATTAATAATATTTAATGTCCCTGTGTAAAAGCTTCAATATCTGGATCTCTTACAGATCTTTCTCCTAGTTTTCAGTCATTTGGTCTTATTTTCTCTTATGCCCAAAGTGATGAAAGACAACAAACCGAAGATTCAAGAAATACTAAGAAATAATAATACAATTACACTTTGGGCATATCATAGTCAAACTGCTGAATAACAAAGATGATTTAGATTGAATGCAGAACCTTGCTTATAAAAAGGCATTTAAAAGTCAGAGATTCTTTTTCCAGAGAGAACTTGCCCTTGTTGTGGGTTGTAGCTTATCTAGAACATGTTGTTATAATCCAGTGAGAGATTACTGTGATTCAAGTCTTTATTTCAGTTTTATTGAGAGCTGATCTATTTCTGATTCTCTCACTCTTAAGATCTAGCCTTCTGGGAGAGCAGGGCAGTCTCAAATGAAATACTTGGATATTTGCCAAGCTTCTCCTATCTTGGCAAACCTTGAACTCTAAAGTTGTGTCACTAAAACTCTAAAACTGCCGAAGACTTTACTCAGCTTTTCAACCTCCCAGCTTTAGGAGGAAAGAGGGGTCAAATGGTTTGATTAACCTCTTTTTACTTACCTTCTACATCATATCTTGGCTCCTTAAGTTCTGATCGTAGTTCAGTTCAGTCACTCAGTCGTGTCCAACTCTTCGCGACCCCATGAATTGCAGCACACCAAGCCTTCCTGTCCATCACCATCTCCCAGAGTGCACTCAGACTCATGTCCATCGAGTCCGTGATGCCATCCAGCCATCTCATCCTCGGTCGTCCGCTTCTCCTCCTGCCCCTAATCCTTCCCAGCATCAGAGTCTTTTCAAATGAGTCAACTCTTCACATGAAGTGGCCAAAGTACTGAAGTTTCAGCTTTAGCATCATTCCTTCCAAAGAAATCCCAGGGCTGATCTCCTTCAGAATGCACTGGTTGGATCTCCTTGCATTCCAAGAGACTCTCAAGAGTCTTCTCCAACACCACAGTTCAAAAGCATCAATTCTTTGGCGCTCAGCCTTCTTCACAGTCCCACTCTCACATCCATACATGACCACAGGAAAAACCATAGCCTTGACTAGACGGACCTCAGTCGGCAAAGTAATGTCTCTGCTTTTGAATATACTATCTAGGATGGACATAACTTTTCTTCCAAGGACTAAGCGTCTTTTAATTTCATGACTGTAGTCACCATCTGCAGTGATTTTGTAGGAATTCTCTAATGTCTTCAAACATTAAAGAAATGTTTTTGCCCAGTATTTTCTAGTTGTTCTCTCCAGGAGTACTAGTCTTTTATAAGCTAATCCACCAAGACCATGATGAGAACCCTTAAGACTCAATGTTTTGATGATGCAAATTCTTCTAGGTTTCATTTTATATTAAATATTAATCTAATTAATACACTACTAAGAATTTTTGTGGTGGGAGAATCAAGGGAAACTTTATAAAATAATACTGGGAATTATCTGAAAATTAAACATCTGTGAATTGATTTGAAAAAAACTTTAAAAGGAGCAGTAGCAAACTTGGCATGGAATTTATCTAATCTTGCCATATTTTAAATTTGATGAAGTTAGAAAAATGGAATCAATAATTTGATACTAGAGATCAAACAGGTGGATTAATAGAAGATAATTCAGAAATTATTCAGATAACTCAGACTGATAAAATAAGAAATATTCAGAAATTAGTAAAAATTCTAATTTTATATACTTGTTGGTTCTGTTTCCTGGAGAATCCTGATTAATATAGATTTTGGTATTAGAAAATGGGGTGCTACTGTTACAAATACCTAACATTTTGGAAGTGACTTTGGAACTGGGTAACAGGTAGAAACTGGATAAGTTTGAGGAGCATGTTAGAATACAACCTACATTTCCTTCAAGGTGCTATTGGTAGAAATATGAATGATGAATTCTTCTGGTAAAGTCTGATAGAACTGAGGAACATGATAATGAAAACTGGAAGAAAGAGGACCCTTGTTATAGAATGAGAAAGTAGTTGGCTGATTTGTATTTTAGTTTTCTGTGGAAGGTAGGATTTGTGATTATTAACAAATTGGATATTTAGCTGAGAAGATCTTTTAAGCAAAGTGTTAAAGTCACTATCTGGTTTTTCCTTACTGTCCATAGTAAAACGTGAGAGGAAAGAGGTAAATTGACAAAGGAAATGTTATGAAAAATGAAACTAGAACTTGAAAATTTAGAAAATTATGCTTTTTCATATTGCAAAAACTGATAAAGTGGGTGCTCGAGGAAAAATCAAGGGTATGGCTGGATAATAATTTTCTCTAAAGAAATTGTGGGTGTGATTGATGAAAACAACCAGGCAACCATCTCAGCAGAAATGCTACCAACTTGGACTGAAAGGGAAAAAGATAGGACAAAATGAAGTTTTTCTCTGGCTGCGTCAGCATCCTTTTGACCTCACATTTACAATACTGGCCATGCACCCTCTAAATGTGAGAATAAGAAAACCAGCTCCTGATATCCCCACTGACACATAGCTAGAACTTTGGGTTGTTCAGGTTGGCCTGATGCTCATAGCTAGATTGTGTTCTTCTGTGGGACATACACACTCTCACAAAATACCAAATACTTCAGACAAGGTCATTCTGAGACCTTGATAAAATAAGGCAAAATAAAGCTATTTTATAATTTCATGTAAGTGCAGACAAAAACTATCACTGTACAAAACACAAAATATCAAACATCCCTCTCTCCCAGCTAGTGTAAGTGACTTCTTCTTCTACCCCAGCTATAGTCTTAACTTCTTTCCAGTAAGCCTTTTCTGTAGATAGATTGGTTGAGATACCTAGCAACTGCTTTAATTCTGATTTTTGACAGCATCTAATCTAAAGCTAGGGCTTCCCTGGTGGCTCAGAGGTTAAAGCGTCTGCCTCCAATGCGGGAGACCCAGGTTCGATCCCTGGGTCGGGAAGATCCCCTGGAGAAGGAAATAGCAATCCACTCCAGTATTCTTGCCTAGAGAATCCCATGGACGGAGAAGCCTAGTAGGTTACAGTCCACGGGGTCGCAAAGAGTCGGACACGACTGAATGCGTTGCTTTGGACCTTCTCCTAAATTAACTAGTATGTTTTCTCCCTCATTGCCATGAGTAATAAACCTAGTTTACTGACCTGTGTGTGTTCCAGATGGTCTTTGACTGGAGGTAACTTACAGATATTAGTGCAAAAGCACATCAAGTACAATGATGTTCACTGCAGCAACATTTATAAAACAAAACACTGTAAAATGAACTAAAGGCCTGTCAACTGGGGACTGATAAAATAAATTCCAGTATCCTCTTTGAATGCAATTCTTTTTCACTACTCTCTCAAGAACATTCTTAAGTAAAACTTTTTTTTCCCCTGTAAATGCATGGCAATGAAGAATATAATTACTACTTTAGGTATTTCTGAGAAGGCAATGGCAACCCACTCCAGTACTCTTGCCTGGAAACTCCCATGGACAGAGGAGCCTGGTGGGCTGCAGTCCATGGGGTCGCTAAGAGTCAGACACAACTGAGCGACTTCACTTTCACTTTTCACTTTCATGCATTGGGGATGGAAATGGCAACCCACTCCAGTGTTCTTGCCTGGAGAATCCCAGGGACGAGGGAGCTTGGTGGGCTGCTGTCTATGGGGTCACACAGAGTCGGACACGACTGAAGTGACTTAGCAACGCAGCAGCAGCAGCAGCAGCAGCAACAGCAGCCTTGGCTAAAGCTGAGTTGCCAGTGATTTTACTGATCACTGTTTTTGCACTATCAGTTCAAGTATAAACACAGTAAAAAGATAAATAACCTTCTAATATTAACATGAAAGTAGATTTGATCTGGGCTTACCAGCTGATGCTAGTGGTAAAAAACCTGTCTACAAATGCAGGAAACATAAGAGGCAAGGATTCGATACCTCAGTTGTGAAGATCCCCTGGAGGAGGGCATGGCAACCCACTCGAGTATTCTTGCCTGAAGAATCCAATGGACAGGGAACACACTCCATGGGATTGCAAAAGAGTCAGACATGACTGTAACAACTTAACATGCATGCAGATTTGATTTGAATGGGTCTTGGCTGGAGATTCCAGAGGTGTATGGGACCATACTCTCTGAACTGCTACCTCAGAATATCAGTTAAAGCTAGGGAATAGGCATAGTTATATCACACAATTTAAAATGAAATATTCACACTACCGTATGTAAAATAGATAGCCAGTGGAAATTTGCTGTACTGTGCTAGGAACTCAATTCTTGTGCTCTATGACAACCTAGAAGGGTGGGATGGGGTGGGAGGTAGGAGGCAGGTTCAAGAGGGAGGGGACATATGTATTAATATACCAATGGCTGATTTATGTTAATATATGGCAGAAACCAATACAATATTGTAAAGCAATTATCCTCCAATTAAAGATAAATAAATTTTAGGTGGAGAGAGAAAAAATGGCGGAGGAATAGGATGGGGAGAACACTTTCTCTCTCACTACTTCATCAAAAGAACATTTCAACGCTGAGTAAATTCCACAAAACAACTTCTGATTGCTGGCAGAGGACATCAGGCATCCAGCAAAGCAGATCATTGGCTTCAAAACCAGGTAGGAATAAATATAAAAGACAAAAATAGAGACAAAGGAGGTAGAGAGGGAGCCCTGTCCCAGGAAAGTATCCCGTCGCAGGAAGAGACTCTTAAAAGAGAAGTTTCCTAACATCAGGAAACATTTTCACAGCCGTGTCTAGGGCGAGCCCTGGAAGCACAGAGGGCAACATAACAGGAAGGAAGAATAAATAAATAATTAAAACCAACAGATTACAAATTCAACAGTAAAACCCCCAGCGGATAAGCGGCGCAAATGCCTGCATCCGACAGTAGCAGTGGGAGTTGGGCAGGGAGGAATGCGAGGCGCCAGCGACAGTGCTTTCTAAGAATTGGGCAGCGGGAGACATAGGCTGCAGGGCTTTTCTCGAGAATCGGGTTGTAATGGGGCCAGAATCGGGTCCGTGCATGGCTAGAACAAACTATCTTGGACTAGCAAACCAGACTGTGGGATAGCTAACACGCTAAACGCTTGACATAAGACACCGACAGGACCGCGCACAGAACAAAGGACGGATTGGAAATAGCCCACTGCAGACCATCCCCCTCCAGCGACAGGCAGCCAGAGCCTTAAGTGCTGGAAGGGGGCAATCCCTAGCTACTCAGACCTGGGAAGGGAACAAAGCCCAGGCTCAACCAAATCCGAGCCTCGGAGGGCTTCCTGAGCGCCAAACCTGAGCAGCTTGGACCGGGAAGGTGCATGAAGCCTTGAGCAGGCCCCAGATGGTTATCCCACGGAGCAACAGACAGCCTTAGCGGTGTGCGCCTCGAGAAGGGGCAAGCCCAGTGCAGAGTCCATTACCACCTTCCCTGTGTCAAGACGGAAATCAGACATGGAAGAGACCAGCAAACAGAGGAAGTCAAACAGAGGGAACTGCCTTGGTAGCGACCCCACACAGCCCACAACAGAGAAAGCGCCAGATATACCGTTACTACTTTTATGATCAAAAAAAAATTTTTTGGGGGAGGGGTTGATGTGGAAGCGTGATTTTTTTAAGAATTTTTTTTCTTTTAAATTATTTTTTGAAAAATTTGTTTTTTCTTCTTTTCTTTTTCATCTTTTTTCTAAACTTGCTTAAATTTTAAGTCCTCTATATTTCTATTTATTATTTTTATAACCTAATATTACTTTTCAAAAAAAAAACCCTATCTTTAAAGCAAATGCCATATATAGTCCTTTTGGTGGTGGAAGTTGTTGTCTTTTAATAATTCTGGTTATTTATTCATTTATTTTCTATTTTTTTAAATTTTTCTCCTTCTTCTTCTTTTCTTTAATATTTTATCTTTGAAAATCCAATCTCTACTCCAGATTTTTAATCTCAGCATTTTGGTATTTGTTGCCAATTTTGTACTTTTAAAAACCTAATCTTCAGTACCCAATTTTACATGAGTGTGAGATTACTGGCTTGACCACTCTCTCCTCCTTTGGACTCTCTCTTTTCTCCACCAGGTGGCTTCTGTCTCCTCCCTCCCCCTCCTCTTCTCTACCCAAATCTATGAATCTCTGTGTGTTCCAAAAGGTGGAGAACTCTCAGAGAACTGGTTACTGGCCAGATCTGTATCTCTCCTTTGCATCTCCCTCTTTTATCCTCCTGGCCACCTCTATCTACTTCCTCCCTCTCCTCTTCCATTTATAACTCAGTGACCACCGCTGAGAGGTCCAGACTTTGGAGCGCACACAAGAAAGTGGTTACAGGCTAGCTTGCTCTTTCCTCTTTTGATTCCACCTCATCCCATACCACTCACCTCTAACTACCCCCTCCCTCTTCTCTCTTCCAAGTAACTCAGCGATCCTCTAGGGGCAACCCTCAAAGTGGAGAAACCTATCATCTTTAACCTAGTGCTGTATAGATGGAGAAATCATGAGGCTATTGTAAAAATAAATCTGAAAACCAGAATCAGGAGGCTTAAGTCCAAATCCTGAGATCATCAGAGAATTCCTGAATACAGGGAACATTATCCAATAGGAGCCCATCAAACGCCTTCATACCTATACTGAAACTGAGCACCACCCAAGGGCCAACAAATTCCAGAGTAAGACATACTACGCAAATTCTCCAGCAACACAAGAACAAGCCCCTGAGCTTCAATATACAGGCAGCTCAAAATACTCCAAAACCATTGACGTCTCATAACACATTACTGACACTTTACAGCACTCCAGAGAGAGGAAATCCAGCTCCACCCACCAGAACTCCAACACAAGCCTCCCTGATCAAGAAACTTTGACAAGCCACTGATACAACCCCACACACAGAGAGGAAGCTCAATAATAAAGAAAATTCCACAAATTCCCAGAATATAGAAAGGCCACCCCAAACGCAGCAATATAACCAAGATGAAGAGACAGAGGAATACCCAGCAGGTAAAGGAACAGGAGACATGCCCACCAAACCAAACAAAGGAGGAAGAGATAGGGAATCTACCTGAGAAAGAATTCCGAATACTGATAGTGAAAATGATCCAAAATCTTGAAATCAAAATGGAATCACAGATAAATAGCCTGGGCTCAAGGATTGAGAAGATGCAAGAAAAGTTTAACAAGGACCTAGAAGAAATAAAAAAGAGTCAACATATAATGAATAATGCAATAAATGAGATCAGAAACACTCTGGAGGCAACAAATAGTAGAATATCGGAGGCAGAAGATAGGATTAGTGAAATAGAAGATAGAATGGTAGAAATAAATGAATCAGCAAGGGAAAAAGAAAGACAAATTAAAAGAAATGAGGATAACCTCAGAGACCTCCAAGACAATATGAAACCCTCCAACATTCGAATTATAGGAGTCCCAGAAGAAGAAGACAAAAGAAAGACCATGAGAAAATACTTGAGGAGATAATAGTTGAAAACTTCCCTAAAATGGGGAAGGAAATAATCACCCAAGTCCAAGAAACCCAGAGAGTGCCAACAGGATAAACCCAAGGCGGAACACCCCAAGACATATACTAATCAAACTAACAAAGACCAAACACAAAGAACAAATATTAAAAGCTGCAAGGGAAAAACAACAAATAACACACAAGGGGATCCCCATAAGAATAACTGCAGGTCTTTCAATAGAAACTCTTCAGGCCAGGAGGGAATGGCAAGACATACTTAAAGTGATGAAAGATAATAACCTTCAGCCAAGACTACTGTACCCAGCAAGGATCTCATTCAAATATGAAGGAGAAATCAAAAGCTTTCCAGACAAGCAAAAGCTGAAGGAATTTAGCACCACCAAACCAGCTCTCCAACAAATACTAAAGGATAGACTTTAGACAGGAAACACAAAAAGGGCGTATAAACCCGAACCCAAAACAATAAAGTAAATGGCAACAGGAGCATACTTATCAATAATTACCTTAAATGTAATTGGGTTGAATACCCCAACCAAAAGGCAGAGACTGGCTGAATGGATACAAAACAAGATCCCTATATATGCTGCTTACAAGAGACCCACCTCAAAACAAGGGACACATACAGACGGAAAGTGAAGGGCTGGAAAAAGATATTTCATGCAAAAAAGACCAAAAGAAAGCAGGAGTAGCAATACTCATATCCGATAAAATAGACTTTAAAACAAAGGCTGTGAAAAGGGACAAAGAAGGCCACTACATAATGATTAAAGGATCAATCCAAGAAGAAGATATAACAATTATAAATATAGATGCACCCAACATAGGAGCACCACAATATGTAAAACAAATGTTAACAAGCATGAAAGGGGAAATTAATAATAACACGATAATAGTGGGAGACTTTAATACCCCACTCACACCTATGGATAGATCAACTAAACAGAAAATTAGCAAAGAAACCTCAAACTTTAAATGATACAATAGACCAGTTAGACCTAATTGATATCTATAGGACATTTCACCCCAAAACAATGAATTTCACCTTTTCTCAAGTGCACACAGAACCTTTTCCAGGATAGATCACATCCTGGGTCATAAATCTAACCTTGATAAATTCAAAAAAATCGAAATTATTCCAAGCATCTTCTCTGACCATAATGCACTAAGGTTAAATCTCAATTACAGGAGAAAAACTTAAAAATTCCAACATTTGGAGGCTGAACAACACCCTTCTGAATAATCAACAAATCACAGAAGAAATCAAAAAGAAATCAAAATATGCATCAAAACGAATGAAAATGAAAACACAACTACACAGAACCTGTGGGACACTATAAAAGCAGTGCTAAGAGGAAAGTTCATAGCAATACAGGCATACCTCAAGAAACAAGAAAAAAGTCAAATAAATAACCCAACTCTACACCTAAAGCAACTAGAAAAGGAAGAAATAGAGAACCCCAGAGTTAGTAGAAGGAAAGAAATCCTAAAAATTAGGGCAGAAATAAATGCAAAAGAAACAAAAGAGACCATAGCAAAGATCAACAAAGCAAAAAGCTGGTTCTTTGAAAGGAAATAAAATTGACAAACCAGTAGCCAGACTCATCAAGAAACAGAGAAAAAAATCAAATCAATAAAATTAGAAATGAAAATGGAGAGATCATGACAGACAATACAGAAATACAAAGAATCATAAGAGACTACTATCAGCAATTATATGCCAATAAAATGGACAACTTGGAAGAAATGGACAAATTCTTAGAAAAGTACAACTTTCCAAAACTGAACCAGGAAGAAATAGAAAATCTTAACAGACCCATCACAAGCATGGAAATTGAAACTGTAATCAGAAATCTTCCAGCAAACAAAAGCCCAGGTCCAGACGGCTTCAGAGCTGAATTCTACCAAAAATTTAGAGAAGAGCTAACACCTATCTTACTGAAACTATTCCAGAAAATTGCAGAGGAAGATAAACTGCCAAACTCATTCTATGAAGCCACCATCACCCTAATACCAAAACCTGACAAAGATGCCCACAAAAAAAGAAAACTACAGGCCAATATCACTGATGAACATAGATGCAAATATCCTTAACAAAATCCTAGCAATCAGAATCCAGCAACACATTAAAAGATCATACACCATGACCAAGCGGGCTTTATCCCAGGGATGCAAGGATTCTTCAATATCCGCAAATCAATCAATGTAATTCACCACATTAACAAATTGAAAAATAAAAATCATATGATTATCTCAATAGATGCAGAGAAGGCCTTTGACAAAATTCAACATCCATTTATGATAAAAACTCTCCAGAAAGCAGGAATAGAAGGAACGTACCTCAACATAATAAAAGCTATATATGACAAACCCACAGCTAACATTATCCTCAATGGTGAAAAATTGAAAGCATTTCCCCTAAAGTCAGGAACAAGACAAGGGTGTCCACTTTCACCACTACTATTCAATATAGTTCTGGAAGTTTTGGCCACAGCAATCAGAGCAGAAAAAGAAATAAAAGGAATCCAAATTGGAAAAGAAGAAGTAAAACTCTCATTGTTTGCAGATGACATGATCCTCTACATAGAAAATCCTAAAGACTCCACCAGAAAACTACTAGAGCTAATCAATGAATATAGTAAAGTTACAGGATATAAAATCAACATGCAGAAATCCCTTGCATTCCTATACACTAATAATGAGATAGTAGAAAAAGAAGTTAAGGAAACAATTCCATTCAACATTGCAACGAAAAGAATAAAATACTTAGGAATATACCTACCTAAAGAAACTAAAGACCTATATATCGAAAACTATAAAACACTGATGAAAGAAATCAAAGAGGACACTAATAGATGGAGAAATATACCATGGTCATGGATCAGAAGAGTCAATATAGTGAAAATGAGTATACTACCCAAAGCAATCTACAGATTCAATGCAATTCCTATCAAGCTAGCAGCAGTATTTTTCACAGAACTAGATCAAATAATCTCAAGATTTGTATGGAAATACAAAAAACCTCGAATAGCCAAAGCAATCTTGAGAAAGAAGAATGGAACTGGAGGAATCAACTTGCCTGACTTCAGGCTCTACTACAAAGCCACAGTCATTAAGACAGTATGGTACTGGCACAAAGACAGAAATATAGATCAATGGAACAAAATAGAAAGCCCTGAGATAAATCCACACACCTATGGACACCTTATCTTCGACAAAGGAGGCAAGAATATACAATGGAATAAAGACAGTCTCTTTAACAGGTGGTGCTGGGAAAACTGGTCAACCACTTGTAAAAGAATGAAACTAGACCTCTTTTTAACACCACACACAAAAATAAACTCAAAATGGATTAAAGATCTAAATGTAAGACCAGAAACTATAAAACTCCTAGAGGGAAACAGGCAAAACACTCTTCGACATAAATCACAGCAGGATCCTCTACGATCCACCTCCCAGTATAATGGAAATAAAAGGAAAAATAAACAAATGGGATCTAATTAAAATTAAAAGCTTCTGCACGACAAAGGAAACTATAAGCAAGGTGAAAAGACAGCCTTCTGAATGGGAGAAAACAATAGCAAATGAAACAACTGACAAACAACTAATCTCAGAGATATACAAGCAACTTACGCAGCTCAACTCCAGAAAAATAAATGATCCAATCAAAAAATGGGCCAAAGAACTAAACAGGCATTTCTCCAAAGAAGACATACGAATGGCTAACAAACACATGAAAAGATGCTCAACATCACTCATTATCAGAGAAATGCAAATCAAGACCACAATGAGGTACCATTTCAAACCAGTCAGAATGGCTGCGATCCAAAAGTCTACAAGCAATAAATGCTGGAGAGGATGTGGAGAAAAGGGAACCCTCTTACACTGTTGGTGGGAATGCAAACTAGTACAGCCACTATGGAAAACAGTGTGGAGATTCCTTAAAAAATTGCAAATAGAACTACCTTATGACCCAGCAATCCCACTGCTGGGCATACACACCGAGGAAACCAGAATTGAAAGAGACACATGTACCCCAATGTTCATCACAGCACTGTTTATAATAGCCAGGACATGGAAACAACCTAGATGTCCATCAGCAGATGAATGGATAAGAAAGCTGTGGTACATATACACAATGGAGTATTACTCAGCCCTTAAAAAGAATAAATTTGACTCAGTTCTAATGAGATGGATGAAACTGGAGCCGATTATACAGAGTGAATTAAGCCAGAAAGAAAAACACCAATACAGTATACTGACACATATATATGGAATTTAGAAAGATAGTAATGATGACCCTCTATGTGAGACAACAAAAGAGACACAGAGGTATAGAATGGACTTTTGGCCTCTGAGAGAGAGGGAGAGGGTGGGATGATTTGGGAGAACGGCATTGAAACATGTATACTATCATGTAAGAAACAAAGCGCCAGTCTATGTTCAATACAGGATACAGGATGCTTGGGGCTGGTGCATGGGATGATCCAGGGAGATGATATGGGGTGGGAGGTGGCAGGGGGCTTCGGCATTGGGAGATCGTGTACACCTGTGGCGGATTCATGTCAATGTATGGCAAAACAAATACAGTATTGTAATGTAGAATAAAGTATTAAAAAAAAAAAACAACTCAAGTGGCACTTCAGCTCCAGGTAGTCCAGCATACTGTCTAGACTGTGAAGCAACACTGAGATTCAATCTCACCTCTGCTGTTTTGTAGTCTCTTGATCTTGGACATGTTAATTAGCCCATCTGTGCCTTTGTTTACTCACTTATGAGACAGGACTAATTGAAGTACCAACCTTCAGGAGCTGTAGCAGATGAAAACAATGAACAGAAAATACTCAGTGGGCAATAAAATTTGGTGACTATGTGAATGGTTTTTTATTGAGAAAAGCAAATAATATCTGAAGTCAGTGGTGAAATTTTTTAAAGTTTGAATTGCAATTATGTTTAAAGAATCTTTTCTTACATGAATATCTCTGTCAAATTATCATGTAATTATAGGTATACATTTCTATAGACAGTAGGTAAAATGATTCAGTATGTAGATTTTTGCTTTGTATCTTATTTATATCTTCTCATAAAATTAGCACATTCTAAATCTGTTTCCGAAAAACCAACAGAAACAAAGAAACAAAAATAAAAAGAACTTCACCTATATACAATCACCCAAAGACATCTGTTACCTTGTCACATTCTCTTTTAAACAATTTTTACCATCAGGAATACTACTGAAATAAAAATAAAAACAAATATTTTTCGATTATATTAAAAAAATAATAAAGATAAATAAATTTTAGAAAACAGAGGGAAAAAGCCAAAATAAAAGAAGCATTCAAAAATAAATACTAGACAGATGGTTGATTAAATGGATAGAAAATTACATCATACACAGAGCTTCTTAATTATAGTGAACCCCTGAGAGCACACAAACAGATGTAAAACTTGCATACAGACTCCTGGATATGACCTGTGGATCTCAGGTTAAAAACTTGCCCATAGATACAGGGCATTACTCTTCATAAATTTCATTTTACTCTCAAATTACTCTCAATTTCATTTTAGCTTAGAACACCTTGCGTGCATGTGTACTTGTGTGCTAAATTGCTTCAGTCACGTCCAACTCTTTGCAACCCTATAGACTGTAGCCTGCCAGCTACTCTGTCCATGGGTTTCTCCAGGCAAGAATACTGGAGTGGGTTGCCATGCCCTTCTCCAGGAGATCTTCTCCACCCAGGGATGAAATCTGTCTCCTGCATTGGCAGGCAGTTTCTTACCACTAGCGCTATCTGGGAAGCCCTTAGACCACCCTGCCTCTGTCTAAAAGTTTAAATCCTAGTGTTTCATAAAGACTGTTGAAAACAAACTCAACCTTTGCACTTTCTTTTTTGTTGAATCAAGTTCAAGCAGAGAGATGCAGGCTCCATTTGTGTTCTCCCTACTTTGCATCAGTCCCCCTTACTTATCAATGACCCTGTGGTCCCTTTCTTTACTGTCCTAATCACTGAAAAAAGCAATCTCCCACTGCCACAATTGTATATTTAATACTAATCTCTAAATTTCCTTTTTCTCAGTTGGCTACTATTTTATCTCAGTACCTAAATTCACTCCATGTAAAGTTGACAAATAGTAAATCCATGTTCAGCCTAAGGCACAACAGTAAATTAAGAAGTAACATTTCTAAGAGATGTCAATAATGCAAGAGGCATAAGCACATACATTAGAAAGGATTACAGAGAGTACATGTATAATAGTTAATGGCTGTGCATTGTGCCAATCCTTTTAGTTAAGCTTCCACAAGTTTCTCAAAAATAGTGTAGGAAAAGTAAAACTAGAGAACGTTATATACATATGAAGGAAGCTCAGAATTTCAAGATGAAACAAAGTTCCTCAAATATGGCTCTTTTCCTGTTTTTTTTTTTCTTTCTATTTCTCAAATGTTTTATAAACAGCATTAATTTTTACAGAAAAGTTGCTTTTATTATACCAATTTTTTGGTAAAATGTTGAGATCATTCAGACTATTTGGAATTTTCCAAAATAATATAATAATATGTCCCCAAATAGCAGGAAGTTCTTATCTGGATTTCACGTAACATATTTCTTCTTTAAAATAAAATTAATTTTTTCAAGCATTAGAAAACTTTTGGATTCTGTCTACAATGCTACATAATGCCTTTTGCTGTTTTATGTTGCCTCTTTTAAGGAAAAAAGAAAGAAAACGAATGTATCTGAGTTTGCTTTTTTTTTTTCTATAGACACCTCTGCTAACAGAATTCAGTAAGAATTTATGAGACTCTTACTGGACAAAAGACACTTTGCTAGGACCCATAGGAAATGAACAAGACATGATTTATGCTATGTAGGTCATAACATCTGGAAATATATACACATTTACAAAGTATGAGATAATTTGAAATATCAGTTTTCGTAAAACACAAAGTTCATGGAAATAGAAAGGTGTTAGTCACTCAGTCGCGTCTGACTCTTTAAGACCCCATGGATGGTAACCCACCAAACTCCTCTGTCCAGAGAATTCTCCAGGCAAGAATACTGGAGTGGGTTGCCATTCTCTTTTCCAGGGGATCTTCCCAACCCAAGGATCAAACCTGGGTCTCTTGAATTGCAGGCAGATTCTTTACCATCTGAGCCACCATGGAAACAGAAAGTATAAGAGAAATTCTGTTTGAAGCATCACTGAAAGATTCATGGAAGAAAATGGAATATAGGGAGGAAATTCCAGGTGAAAGTAATGGATGTAGGGAAAGTGTTGGGGGTGTTCTTGGAATGAAGTCCTTCAGTTGAGAGAACTGGTTGAAGGGAAAATCAGAGAAGGTAAGGAAGTGTGTGTGAGGGGAGAACTCATCCTGCCTTGTCCTGCCTACCTTAGTCTTATCTCCTATTGCCTTTCCTTTTGCTCTCTCATCCCAGCTACTCCAGTCTTTTTTCAGGTATGTCCTTGAAGTCAGATGGTCCTCTGGCTACATGCTGCTCTCATTGCTGCCTGTCTTTGCCTAGCTAAATCTTACCTTTGTGCAGATCTCAACCCACTTCCTATTCTTAAGGAAGTCGTTTCTGATTCATCTAAATTATATTATGTTCACTCACAGAATGCTATCATTCTCCTTTATAACACGAAACCCTTAAAATGCAACTTTATAAGGATGTGTGGTGTTTTCATTAATGCTTGTTTTTACCAGACTGAGTTCCAAGAAGCAGGAGTGGTGACCACTTTTATATTCATCATTTTATCTCTAGATCAAAGTGCAATACCTGACACAGAGAAAACATACAATAAATACTTATTGAGTGAATGATGAATGAGGTGAAAATGAACTAATATGTACAAAAAGAAGGGAAGTCGCCAAGATGATACTGTTTGACCACTCCCATGAAAATCATATGAATATGAAAAACAAAAGACTTGCTCTTGAGTTGTGAATTTAGCTACATGTTTTTCAAGTGTTTAAAACTGGTTTTCAGTGTTCTTTTGAGAAATTCACATTTTGCAATTTGGAAGTTTACTGTGATGCCAGGAATTTGAATCAAGTACCCTTGGGAGATAAAACCCTGAGGCATAATTTCAAAGTTTCACTTATTCTGAGGCAAGTTTGATCTCCTGATTTATAAGAAAATGCAAGTAGAGTCTGTCCCACCCAACAGAACACAGGGAATGCACACCATGAATGCCTAATACTTGTCAACTGGAGTCAAACATGGCCAAAATCCAGGTCTTCTATGTACAGAATCACTTCTGCTCTGTAAATGAGTCATTCACATGATTACAGGATGAATAATAACAAAGCTTAGTTCATTGCATATTAGATAGTACAAGTATGACAAGTTTGAATAATGAACAGAATAGTATTTGGTATTTCAATAGTAAGAGTTTCATTTTATTGAATTTCCCATAGATTCTGAGGCACTCAGTGATAGAGGAATTATTTCTAAGGAGGGCAGAAATAGTTGTAGCTTCATTTTATTAATATCAGTTTTATCAGTAGAATTCATTGCATACTCCCAGCCAAGCCAATCCTTCTCTTCTAGTCATCTTTCTGATGTCTCTAGACTTTTAATTCAGCATGCTCACACCACAAGCCTTGAGCTTGTGTAACAAGCCACAGTGAGCGCCTGGTCCCTAGCTCAGGGATTTCGTAGAGTTTGCTAATACACTGTAATAGGTGCCAAGCAGGTACAGAATGTTCTCACAAATACTCCCTCCCCTTCTTCCTTCTTGTCTGAGCTCCTCAGCAACTCTAATTCCTGACCTTCTTGATTCTTGATTCCATTTTGTCCCCATCACATTGGGTAACACTGCCTTTTTAGCTGTGTGTTCCTGACTCCTAGTGTAAGGTAGGGAACCTCTGCAAGCAGCTCAGACCTGGAGACTAGGGTGGTGGAATCAGATTTAGTGTGCTAAACCAGTACTCCAAATTGCCAGTATAATCCAAGATCTACAAAAATGTGATTAAAAGCAAACTGACTGATACATGTTGGACCACCTAAAAGGAGAGGAGGGGCAGAGAGGTGACCCCAGTCCTTAAAAATCATTTAAATATGGCAGCCAAGAATGTAAGAGAAACAGCTGGAAACATCTAACTGCTACAGTTTCACAGTTTTATGAAATAAAATGCTGTGAAGACATGTATCAAAACTAGCCTAGTTACCCATTTAGTGCACCTGAGTTCCACTGAATTTATCTAGAGACTTAAGTAGTAGCTCTGAAATGTAGTTATTTATGTAAATAGCCTGGAATTTTTCCAATTATATGTGCTTGGAGCCACCCAGAGAAATGAATCTGATTCTCTAAAAATGGGGGCTAGGTGTGTGTGTGTACACACACATATAAATTTCTTTTATATATTTACTTAGAAAGAATTCTACGTCAAATATCAATATATAATTTATCATTATCACAAAAAGTTATTCTGAAATAAGAGGGAAAGACAATCTCAAAATTCACTGATGAATTATCAGGATGTTCCAATGACCAAATCAACCTCATGTTCACTATGCTCAATTGCAGAACCAATAATATTAATATAACCAAACTTGCCTTACAATGATATATATATTTTAAATTATTTTTGAAATGTGATGTTGGTTTATTATTATTTTTATAGTACAGTTGACTTACAAACTACATAAAACATTCATTATGTTATTTACCAAAACATTGGTTTCAGCAATAAAGCCCTTTTTTTTTTTACATTTAATATGTTAAACTTATTGATCAGTATATTGATAATTGGTACTTGACTCAATGCTGGCTGACCTCTCCTAAACAGTACTTTCTTGATCATAGGCTAACTGACTACCTCTAGACATAAAACTTTAACTGGCCCCTATATACCATCATACTGTCTATAACAAAGTATCTTAAAATGAGTTGCCTATATTGATTTAGAAATCTTTTGTTTTTCCAGTGAGGAGGAAACCTAAAGACTGAGGATGAAGGCTTATTTTATTTAGGATACTGATACTCATCTCTTCTATAACACCATGTGATAAAATTAATAATAATAATTTTAACAATACTTAACATTTATCAAGGGGGTTCAGGAGTGGGAACTTATGTACACCCGTGGCAGATTCATGTTGATGTATGGCAAAACCAATACAGTATTGTAAAGTTAAAAAAAAATGTAATATATTCCGGACACCATGCAAAATGTTTACACTTATTTCTAATTTTAATCCATATACAGACTGTAAGATAGATATTATTATCTCCATTTTAGAGATGAAGGAATTGAGACAAACAGAACACAATTGACTAAGGTCACACAATGATTATTTCACAGAATGGCTCAGTTTTCAGATTTGCTGTATTTTTCTTTCATCCCAAGGAAGTGTGTGTTATTTTCCTTAAGGAAGATCTATTCTCTTTGTCTAAAACAGCTCTCAAATCTGGCCATTTCTCTGGGTCTCCACCACCATGGCCCTATCCAAGTCACCACTGTTCTTCTCTTCAAGAACAGTCCAAGTTCTTTATCTCTCAGGGTCTCTGTAAGTCCCTATTCCTCTGACTCGAAAACTCATCTCCTCCCCTTTTGGATGCCCAGCTCCCTCTCTTCCTTCAGGTGCCAGTACAGTGAAGCCCCAGACAAACATCCTATGCAAACTGAACACCTGATTCTGTCCCCACTAGGTTGTTTTCTATCATCTCATCCTGTTTGTATCCCTCATGGCATTTATCCTAATGTATAATCATTTTTGGAAGAAGAAGTCTTTCTTTTGTTGGGTTAATCTTTCCCAGCATCAGGGTCTTTACCAATGAGTCAGTCCTTCGCATCAGGTGGCCAAAGTATTGGAGTTTCAACTGCAGCATCAGTCCTTCCAATGAACATTCAGGACTGATTTCCTTTAGGATGGACTAGTTGGATCTCCTTACTGTCCCAGGGACTCTCAAGGGAAGATCTGTAATTTTTCTACTTGTCTTCCCCTTTTGGAAGTACTAGAGCACTGTGTATGGTGTTCTCCTCTCTACCGCCAGTGCACATGAGAGTGCTTATCATAAAAAGCCCTATCAGTTTATTTCTGAATGTCGAATGAATGATTTCAGTCAAGGTTTAACTAACATACATTAGATCTACTCTTTCTTCAAGATATTCTGCAAGAGAAAGTCCTTGGAAAACTGACTTTAATGGTGAAAATCTCTTTTAAAAGGTTCAAACTGAGCTCTCTAGCAAATATTCTATGTGATACAATTCAGTTCAGTTCAGCTGCTCAGTCGTGTCCAACCCTTTGAGACCTCATGGACTGCAGCATGCCAAGCCTCCCTGTCCATCACCAGCTCCCAGAGTTTACTCAAACTTTTGTCCATTGAGTCAGGGATGCCATCCAACCATCTCATCCTCTGTCGTCTCCTTCTCCAGCCTGCAATCTTTCCCAGCATCAGGGTCTTTTGCAGTGAGTCAGTTCTTCGCATCAGGTGGCCAAAGTATAGGAGCTTCAGCTTCAGCATCAGTCCTCCCAATGAATATTCTGGACTGATTTCCTTTAGGATGGACTGGTTGTATCTCTTTGCAGTCCCAGGGACTCTCAAGAGTCTTCTCCAACACCACAGTTCAAAAGCATCAATTCTTTGGCACTCAGCTTTCTTTATAGTCCAACTCTCACATCCATATGTGACTACTGGAAAAACCATAGCTTTGACTACACGGACCTTTGTTGGCAAAGTAACGTCTCTGCTTTTTAATATGCCGTCTGAAAGTTAAAGTGAAGTCGTCCAGTTGTGTCAAATTCTTTGTGACCCCATGGACTGTAGCCTACCAGGCAGGAGATCTTCCTGACCCAGAGATTGAATCCGGGTATCCCGCATTGTAGGCAGATGCTTTACCATCTGAGCCACCAAGGAAGCCCAATATGCTGTCTAGGTTGGTCTGAACTTTTCTTCCAAGGAGCAAGCGTTGTTTAATTTCATGGCTCCAGTCACCAACTGCAATGATTTTGGAGTCAATAAATAAATAAATAAAGCCTGTCATTGTTCCCCCATCTATTTGCCATAAAGTGATGGGACCAAACGCCATGATCTTAGTTTTCTGAATGTTGAGTTTTAAGCCAACTTTTTCACTTTCCTCTTTCACTTTCAAAAAGAGGCCCCTTAGTTCTTCATTTTCTGCCATATGGGTGATATCATCTGCATATCTGAGGTTATTGATATTTCTCCCGGCAGTCTTGATTCCAGCTTGTGTTTCTTCCAGTCCAGTGTTTCTCATGATATAGTCCTCATATAAGTTAAATAAGCAGGGTGACAATATACAGCCTTGACATACTCCTTTCCCAATTTGGAACCATTCTGTTGTGCCATGTCCAGTTCTAACTGTTGCTTCTTGACCTGCATGCAGATTTCTCAGGAGGCAGGTAAGGTGGTCTGATATTCCCATCTCTTTCAGAATTTTCCACAGTTTTTGTGATCCACACAGTCAAAGCCTTTGGCGTAGTCAATAAAGCAGAAATAGATGTTTTTCTGGAACTCTCTTGCTTTTTTGATGATCCAGTGAATATTTCCAATTTGATCTCTGGTTCCTCTGCCTTTTCTAAAACCAGCTTGAACATCTGGAAGTTCATGGCTCACGTACTGTTGAAGTCTGGCTTGGAGAATTTTGAACATTACTTTGCTAGCATGTAAGATGAATGCAATTGTGTGGTCGTTTGAGCATTTGTTAGCATTGCTTTTCTTTGGGATTGGAATGAAAACGGACCTTTTCCAGTCCTGTGGCCACTGCTGAGTTTTCCAAATTTGCTGGCATATTGAGTGAAGCACTTTCACAGCATCATCTTTCAGGATTTGAAATAGTGCAACTGGAATGCCATCACCTCCAACAGCTTTATTCATAGCAATGCTTCCTAAGGACCACTTGACTTTGCATTCCTGGATGTCTGGCTCTAGTTAGTGATCACACCATTGTGATTATCTGGGTCATTAAGATCTTTTTGTGCAGTTCGCCTGTGTATTCTTGCCATCTCTTCCTAATATCTTCTGCTTCTGTTCAGTCCATACCATTTCTGTCCTTTATTGTGTCCATCTGTGCGTGAAAAGTTCCCCTGGTATCTCTAATTTTCTTAAAGAGATCTCTAGTCTTTCCTATTCTATTGTTTTCTTCTATTTCTTTGCATTGATCACAGAGGAAGGCTTTCTTATCTCTCCTTGCTATTCCTTGAAACTTTGCATTCAAATGTGTATATCTTTCATTTTCTCCTTTGCCTTTCACTTCTCTTCTTTTCATAGCTATTTGTAAGGCCTCTTCAGACAACCATGTTGCCTTTTTGCATTTCTTTTTCTTGGGATGGTCTTAATCACAGCCTCCTGTACAATGTCACGAACCTCCATCCTTAGTTCTTCAGGCACTCTGTCTATCAGATCTAATCACTTGAATCTATTTGTCACTCCCACTGTATAATTGTAAGGGATTTGATTTAGGTCATACCTGAATGGGCTAGTGGTTTTTCCTACTTTCTTCAATTTAAGTCTGAATTTGGCAATAAGGCGTTTATGATCTGAGCCACCGTCTTGGTCCATAATAAAACACGCAATTTTGTACTCCCAATAGTCGTCACAGGGATTTAGGAAGATGCCATGGTTGTGGCATAAGTCAGAGAAAAACATGACCTCATATGAACTCTTTGTTCCTCTGTTATCAAGATCTGTCCTAAGGAGATGACCTGAGTGCAAGCCCTTACCTTGTCTCTTTCTGTCCTTTTTCATAGCATTCCCTCAACTTAGGGACACACACACACATACAAACCCACACACCCCAATAAGTATACATTCATCACCATATATTTATTCAGATGAAATGACATTAAAAAGAAACATCAAGGGCAATTTTAAAGATCAAAATATAGTAATTCTGCTCAAAAGACGTTTACACAGATAGCAAGCAGCAGGGAAGAAGCAGCAGCAGTATCACTTTCTCACTCTCTGTCACGATGAGATTATTGACTGCAAGTGCTCTTTCTCAGAACCAGTCTTCAGTACCACTTCCACCTTCTATGCCCCACACCCAGGTCCATTATTTCTACTGCATATTTCTCCTGCAGCTTTTAGCATGAAACATACTCACTTTCTCTCAGGCTTTCTCTTCTGATCACTTCTACTTAACCCTTTATAACTGCTTACTTTATGTGTTACTACTTCCCAAATATTACTTGGTGCTCATCACTAATCCATTTCTGGACCTTAAATATGATTTCCAAGCAAATATCATGCAATACACAACAGCATGACTTCAGGGCACATCACAGCAAATTACCTAATTTTCAAGGCTACGGTAAACATGAGATGATTTTGGATAGCTTAGCCTATCATCTTACTTTAAACTTGCATACTTAGTTTCCTTTTGTGTTACTTACTTTATAACCTCTCCATTTATGCAGATTTTATTGCTGTCATTCTCCTTTTCACATGGAATCATACAAAAATGTTAATATAATTTTTTTCATTTAGCACTTTAAAATTTTAATTCATCTAACATTCCATTTTATCCCACCAGCTGCTGTATGAGTAGGAAAGTTTTTTTTCTCTCCACATTACAGATAATGATACCAAACCTAGAGGGGCTCTTGCACACTTCATCTAGAGCCACCATCTGGAAGCCTGGCTGTTGTGAAAAATACAAAATATGACTTGTATCAATAGAGTGATTCTTCGCAACGAAAAGAGTCCATGTCACAAACATGAGAGGACATTCCCATGAATGTATCAGTTCAGTTCACTCAGTTGTGTCCAACTCTTTGCAGCCCCATGGACTGCAGCACGGCAGGCTTCCTTGCCCACCATCAACTCCCGGAGCTTGCTCAAACTCATGTCCATCAAGTCACTGATGCCATCCAGCTATCTCATCCTTCATTGTCTCCTTCTCCTGCCTTCAATCTTTCCCAGCATCAGGCTCTTTTCCAATGAGTCAGTTCTTCACATCAGGTAGCCAAGTATTGGAGCTTCAGCTTCAGTATCAGTCCTTCCAATGAATATTTAGGATTGGTTTCCTTTAGGATTGACTGGTTTGATCTCCTTGCTGTCCAAGGAACTCTCAAGAGTCTTCTCCAACACCACAGTTCAAAAGCATCAATTCTTCAGCACTCAACTTTCTTTATGGTCCAACTCTCACGTGAATGTATAAACTATAGTAATTTTACTTATAATCTTCATAGTTTCAAGATTATTGGTACTGACACCAAAACTTTTATCCCTCATGAGAATGGTACTTTTCTACATATTTTCTACTTAGCTAATTAATTAGGAAGGATCAGATAGTGAATGTTGAGGCTTTGTAGGCTATTTTGTCTCTATCTCAACT
Organism: Nanger dama; assembly: GCA_917880005.1. Classification (NCBI taxonomy): domain Eukaryota; kingdom Metazoa; phylum Chordata; class Mammalia; order Artiodactyla; family Bovidae; genus Nanger; species Nanger dama. Next base: position 7,189,008 of record CAKJTW010000040.1, read on the forward strand.
GTTCAACTTTACCCTTTCAGGGCCAAAGGAATTCATAAAAATACATTAATTTGGTATTAATGAACTCCCTGATGTTCAAGCTGCCTTTTAGAAAAGGCAGAGGAACCAGAGATCAAATTGCCAACATCCACTGGATCATGGAAAAAGCAAGAGAGTTCCAGAAAAACACCTACTTCTGCTTTATTGACTATGCCAAAGCCTTTGACTGTGTGGATCACAATAAATTGTGGAAAATTCTGAAAGAGATGGGAATACCAGACCACCTAACCTGCCTCTTGAGAAATCTGTATGCAGGTCAGGAAGCAACAGTTAGAACTGGACATGGAACAACAGACTGGTTTCAAATTGGAAAAGGAGTACGTCAAGGCTGTATACTGTCACCCTGTTTATTTAACTTCTATGCAGAGTACATGAGAAACGCTGGACTGAAAGAAACACAAGCTAGAATTAAGATTTCTGGGAGAAATATCAATAACCTCAGATATGCAGATGATACCACCCTTATGGCAGAAAGTGAAGAAGAACTAAAGAGCCTCTTGATGAAAGTGAAAGAGGAGAGTGAAAAAGTTGGCTTAAAGCTCAACATTCAGAAAACGAAGATCATGGCATCTGGTCCCATCACTTCATGGGAAATAGATGGGGAAACAGTGGAAACAGTGTCAGAATTTATTTTTGGAGGCTCCAAAATCACTGCAGATAGTTACTGCAGCCATGAAATTAAAAGAGGCTTAGTCCTTGGAAGAAAAGTTATGAGCAACCTAGATAGTATATTCAAAAGCAGAGGCATTGCTTTGCCAACTAAGGTCTCTCTGGTCAAGGCTATGGTTTTTCCTGTGGTCGTGTATGGATTTGAGAGTTGGATTGTGAAGAAGGCTGAGTGCCGAAGAATTGATGCTTTTGAACTGTGGTGTTGGAGAAGACTCTTGAGAGTCCCTTGGACTGCAAGGAGATCCAACCAGTCCGTTCTGAAGATCAGCCCTGGGATTTCTTTGGAAGGAATGATGCTAAAGCTGAAACTCCAGTACTTTGGCCACCTCATGCGAAGAGTTGACTCATTAGAAAAGACTCTGATGCTGGGAGGGATTGGGGGCAGGAGGAGAAGGGGACGACAGAGGATGAGATGGCTGGATGGCATCACTGACTCGATGAATGTGAGTCTGAGTGAACTCCGGGAGATGGTGATGGACAGGGAGGCCTGGCGTGCTGCGATTCATGGGGTCGCAAAGAGTCGGACACGACTGAGTGACTGAACTGAACTGAACTGATGGCAGTATTCAAATAAGCTTTCTTTCTGTGTGGAAGTAGCACTAGATTTAGAAAAATTGACTAGTGGAGGAGAATAGAAGACCCTCAGAAGACTCACAGAGATATAAATACTTGATTTATGATAATGGAGACACTGCAGAGCAAAGAGTAAAACATGATATTTTCATATATTGTATTGGGACAAGTTCCCTACAGGGGAAAGAAAATGAGTCAGGTAAATCAACCCTGCCTCATACCACCAGAAAACCTATTCCAAGTGAGACCTGAATGTGAAAACCAGCAAAATAAAGTTTATAGAAGTTTATATGGAGGATAGTTTCATTATATCAGTTAGGAGAAGATTTTATTAAAAAGTATACAAGCAATACAACAAAAGACTATATATTTGATTACATTAAATTTTAAAACTTTTTTCTCAAAAGAAAGTGAAACTAGACAGTGATAGAGGATATATACAACATGCGTACTTGACAGAAGGGTTCCATCATATATTGTGCTCTTACAAATCAATAAGTCAGATACCCAGTGGAATACAATAGAAAAAAGTGGAGAAGGAATTTAAAAGGCAATTCATAAATCTGGAAAATGAACAACCAAGAAAGTCACATGAAAATGTGCTCATCGTCATTAAACATCAGGAAAATTAAAAGTAAAACCACAAGAATAGACTGTTATTCATTCACCAAAACAGCTAAAATTAGAAGACTTAATATCAAGTGTTAGTTGTGAAGCAAGATTTAACAGAGAGAAATGCACATGTATCTAGAGATATGTGCAAGAATTTTCATTGTAATATTACTCAAACAATAAAGGATTGTAAACAACTCAAATGTCCATTAGAAGCATAACGAATGGATTTTGGCAATTGAGTTTTATTCAATGTATAAATGAATGAACTTCAGCTATTTAGAACAGCATGAACAAAAACTTATAAACAATATGAGAAAAGAAATCAGACAATAGAATACACAAGGCATGATTTATTTATCTATATTTCAAACAAAGTGATACTACACTGTAAGCAGTGTTTAAGGAAGAGTATTTGGATGGTAAAAGCATAAAGGCTAGGAGTAACATGCTATATCTGGACTCTAATTCTTTCTCTCTTAACTTACCAACTACTTATGGCACTGAAATTCTCATCCTCATTCATAAAATGATAGTACTAATGTCTACCTCCTAAGGTTGTTAAAACAGTTAAAACTGGATAACACATGTAAAACTGAGCATATCGCCTGCTATTAGGGTTTCAGCCTTTGGGTAATTTTACTCTTGTTTCCCATAATTTTGAACAGACTGACACTGGAAAAGGATAAAAATAGGGGCTTAATGACTGATAAATCTGACAACCATAGTTAAACCACAGTGATGTTTCATAATTCTTTTTAGAGCTGGAGTATCCATTGGTAGCTTTAATGTTCTTAGAGATTTGTGAGTGGAAATAGAACAAGTGAGGACATATATTTAGGGGTTTGACTTTCATTCCATCTAATGAAGGAGCATCATCCAAAAGATGTTAGAATCTTTCCATCTCAATATCAGATAGATGCATACTCCTCCCATGGAAAAAGACTGAAGTGTTATCTCATTAAGGTTCTCCCACCTCATGGAAACAAGAGAACAGCTTCTCCAAACATATTACACATACTAAAGATTCAAGTCAAGAACATAGCAGTCATGGTTGTGGAAGTAGAAGTAGAAATTCTTTTTTGCTATGATGATGATGAGACTGATAATTTTAAAAATTAAAATAACAGGCAACCATTGAGTAAATGGAAATACAAAAGTAGGAAGTCAAGAGATATTTGGAGTAACAGGCAAGTTTGACCTTGGAGTACAAAATAAAGCATGGCAAAGGTTAAAAGAGTTTTGCCAAGAGAACACATTGATCATAGCAAGCACCCTCTTCCAACAACCAAGAGACAACTCTACACATGGACATTACCAGATGGTCAATACTGAAAGCAGATTGATAATATTCTTTGCAGTCGAAGAGGAGAAGCTCTGTACAGTCAGCAAAAACAAGACCAGAAGCTAACTGTGGCTCAGATCATGAACTCCTTATTGCAAAATTCAGACTTAAATTGAAGAAAGTAGGGAAAACCACTGGGCCGTTAACATGAAAGTGAAAGAAGCTGAGTCATGTCCAACTGTACTGTCCATGGAATTCTCCAGGCCAGAATACTGGCATGGGTAGCCTTTACCTTTTCCAGGGGATCTCCCCAACCCAAGGGTTGAACCCAGGTCTCCTGCATTGCAGGCAGATTCTTTACCCGATGAGCCACAAGGAAAGCCCAAGAATACTGGAGTGGGTAGCCTACCCACCCCTGCTCCAGTGGATCTTCCCAAAGCAGGGATTGAACTGGGGTCTCCTGCATTGCAGGCGAATTCTTTACTAACTGAGCTATCCAGGAAGCCATTAAGGTATGACATAAATAAAATCCTTTACAGTTAGACAGTGGAAGTGATAAATAAATTCAAGTGGTTATATCTGATGGAGTGCCTGAAGAACTATGGACAAAGGTTTGTAACGTTGTACAGGAAGCAGTGATCAAAACCATCCCCAAGAAAAAAGAAAAGGCAAAAGGCAAAATGGTTGTCTGAGGATTTTTACAAATAACTGACAGCAGAAGTGAAGGCAAAGGAGAAAAGGAAAGATATACCCATCTGAAGGCAGAGTTCCAAACAATAAATAGCAAGGAGAGATAAGAAAACCTTCCTGAGTGAACAAAACAAAGAAACAGAGGAAAACAGTAGAATGGGAAAGAATAAAGATGTCTTCAAAGAGATAGGAATACCAAACCACCTTACCTGCCTCCTGAGAAAACTGTATGTAGGTCACGGAGCAACCATTAGAACCAAACATGGAGCAACAGACAGGTTCAAAATTGAGAAAGGAGTGTATCAAGCTGTATATTGTCACCCTATTTATTTAACTTATATGCAAAATACATCATGAAAAATGCTAGGCTGGATAAATCACAAGCTAGAATCAAGATTGCCAGGAGAAATATCAATAACCTCAGATATGCCGATAATACCACCCTCATGTGGTGAATTCCTCAGAAAGTAAAGAGGAACTAAAGAGCTTCTTATTGAAAGAGGAGAGTTTAAAAGCTGTCTTAAAACTCAGCATTCAAAAATCTAAGATCATGACATCCAGTCCCATCACTTCATGGTAAATAGATGGGGAAACAATGGAAACAGTGACAGACTTTATTTTCTTGGGCTCCAAAATCACTGCAGATGGTGACTAAAGCCATGAAATTAAAAGACATTGCTCCTTGGAAGAAAAGCTATGACCAACCTAGACAGCATATTAAAAAGCAGAGACATTACTTTGCAACAAAGATCTCTATGTCAAAGGTATGGTTTTTCCAGTAGTCATCTATGAATGTGAGAGTTGGACCATAAAGAAGACAGAGTACCAAAGACCTGATGCTTTTGAACTGTAGTGTTGGGGAAGACTCTTGAGAGTCCATTGGACTGAAAGGAAATCAAACCAGTCAATCCTAAAAGATATCAACCCTGAATATTCATTAGGACTGATGCTTAAGCTGAAGCTCCAATACTTTGGCCACCAGATGTGAAGAGCTGACTCACTGGAAAAGACTCTGTTTCTCAAAATATAGACGGCAGGAGGAGAAGTGGATGACAGAGGATGAGATGATTGGATGGCATCACCGACTCAAGGGACAAGAGTTTGGCAAGCTCTGGGAGATGGTGAAGGACAGAGAAGCCTGGTGTGCTACAGTCCATGGGGTCACAAAGAGTCGGACAGGACTGAACAACAGAACAACACTGAGTAAAAGATGTATAACTCTACAAAATAATTAAAGAACAAAATTAGAAGTCAAAGTGGCAGAGTTTTCAAGCGTAAATATTCTACTTATACCTTAAGAAAGAGTTTTACATAATCGGTGTAAACAATCATCTGATGGCTATGACTTGGTAGCTCCAAGAAAGGACCCTCCTGATAATTGTATCCTAAGCTCCTAGTCCAACAGTATATTGCTGTGTGGGATAGTACCCTTTCAAACATCCATTTCTCTGCAGACCATAGCACTGGAAAACTTCTGTTGATACTGTCACTAATTGGCGTTCATTCTTTGTTGTTCATCAGTTCAGCCGCTCAATTGTGTCTGACTCTTTCTGACCCCATGGACTGCAGTGCACCAGGCTTCCCTATCCTTCATCATCTCCCAGAGTTTGCTCAAATCTATGTCCATCGAGTCAGTAATGTCCAACCATACTTTGACTTAAAAGTTTGATCAGTGTACCAAGATATTAGCCACCATTTTAGAAAAAAAGGAGAAAAAAAATGAGCCAGGTCCAGGGGAATAGTAAACCTGTAACTGAACTAGGATAAAAGGTAATAGTAGGATGAATTTGAAGCTTGGAAAGTTGCATGTTAGAAATAGTATCAAATGTGATGCCCATGGGAGGACATCCTCTGGGCATCTGAGGCAAAGGAGAGATAAAGCCAAATTTTTCATACTTCGTGATTTGACCAAGCTCTATTACGATTTTGAATTATCAATTTTTAATGCCTTGATGTTAATAATGATGTGATCTGTACATATTTAATAGATATTAATAGTAAATCCTGTATGAATCTGAAGAGGCAGATATTTATGGAATCACAGGTTTATTACACATCACTGGGAAATATATGGGACCTTAGGGGCCAAATAATTCATCTTTTCTAGGGTTTCCCCAATGGCTCAGCAGGTAAAGAATCTGCCTGCAATGCAGGAGATACAGGAGACATGGGTTTGATCTCTGTGTCAGGAAGATCCCCTGACAGAGAAAATGACAACCCATTTCAGTATTCTTGCCTGGAAAATCCCATGGACAGAGGAACCTGGCGGGCCACAGTCCAAAAGGGTCACAAAGATTCAGACATGACTGGTAAACCAAGCACACACACACACAGAGAGATGCTTAATAGAGTGACTGAGTAGGTTACATGTCTGTTTAAAGCTCTCTTTTTTTTTTTTTGGCTTTTTTCTTCTTCCTTTCTTGTATTCCCCTCACCATATCCTATCAGAACAGTTTACCAAGCTTCACAGGCACAATCCTGACAAACTCCAGCATTTCTGTCATTCTTGATACTGTGGGCAGGTGAGGAAAGTTCTTGTTTCACTCAAAAAAGACATTATACAACACATCTAATGGATTTAAAGTACAAAAGGCAAATAAGAAAAATTACTATTGTGCATGTTATACAGCTTAACTCAACTCATGGATTTGTTGGTAGAAGAATAAAAATGATACAGCCACTAAGGAAAACAGTATAAAGTGAAGTCGCTCAGTTGTGTCCAACTCTTTGCAACCCCATGGACTCTTTGTGACCCCATGGACTCTTTACAACCCCATGGACTCTTTGCAGACTCCTCCTTCCATGGGATTTTCCAGGCAAGAATACTGGAGTGGATTGCCATTTCCTTCTCCAGGGGATCTTCCCAAACCAAGGACTGAACCCAGGTCTCCCGCATTGTAGGCAGACACTTTTACCATCTGAGCCAACAGGGAAGTTCCTTAAAAAATTAAAAATAGAACTACCATACAATCTAGCAATCCCACTTCTGAGTATTTTTATGAAGAAAACAAGAACCCTATTTGAAAAGATTTTATGGACCCCATATGTTCACTGCAGCATTATTTACAAATATCCAATAAAATGTATGTGTATATATATATATATATATATATATACACACACACACAATAGAATATTACTCAGCCATAAAAAGAAAAAAATCTTGCCATTTGGGATAACACAATGAATGTAAATGGTATTATGCAGAGTGAAATAAGTTAAACAGAGAAAAACCATACCATATACTCTTTGAAACCCCATGGACTGCAATCCACCAGGTTCCTCTGTCCATGAGATTTTCCAGGCAAGGATACTGGAGTGGGTTGCCATTTCCTTCTCCAGGGGATTTTCCTATACATGGAATCTAAAAAGCAAAACAAATGAACACACAACACAGAAACAGCTTCCCAAATACAAAGGACAAACCACAGAGGAGGGAGATGGGGAGATGAGTTAAATAGGTGATGGAGATTAAAAGACATAGACTTACAGTTATAAAGTAAATCTCACAGTGATGTAATATACAGCATGAGGAATATTGTTAATAATATTAAAATATGATAACTTTGTATGGTGACAGATGGTAGCTGGATTTGTTATGGTGATTGTTTTGTAATATATAGAATATCAAGTCACTGTGTTGTATACCTGAAACTAATATAATATTGTCAGTCAATTTCTTCAATTAAAAATATAAGTAAAGTTCTTAATAAAGAATGACAGCAACAACAGAGCTAACAAAACAAAATTCAAAACTCAAAACATTCATTTGCTGAGGAACACACACTGTGAAGAAATTCACTTGGTGGTACCCTAAAAGCAAAATGTCAGTGTAATTTGATTTGAATGTGGGTGGGCATTCATGGTACCTAGGTAAATTAATTAAAACTAGTACTCTGGATAGATTAAAATGAATCCCTTCCTCTGTTTGTAATTGGTTAAAATAAGTCCTATTTTTCACTTGTCAATAAAGAGTCTTCCTTAGCTTCAGTGAGAATCTAGTCTTCTGGGTTAGCTCAACAGTCATAGTCATTCACCAGCTTCAGCTGGTCAGAACCAATTGTTTGAAACACAACATTGGTTTTGATATCTAGGAAAGCACTACTGTAGGTGGGTAATTTTCTTTACAGGTGTATTCAGTTCAGTCACTCAGTTGTGTCCGACTCTTTGCAGCCCCATGAATTGCAGCACAACAGGCTTCCCTGTCCATCACCAACTCCTGGAGTTCACTCAAATTCACTTCCATCGAGTTGGTGATGCCATCCAGCCATCTCATCCTCTGTCGTCCCCTTTCCTCTTGCCCCCAGTCCTTCCCAGCATCAGAGTCTTTTCCAATGAGTCAACTCTTCACATGAGGTGGCCAAAGTACTGGAGTTTCAGCTTTAGCATCATTCCTTCTAAAGAAATTCCAGGGTTGATCTCCTTCAGAATGGACTGCTTGGATCTCCTTGCAATCCAAGGGACTCTCAAGAGTCTTCTCCAATACCACAGTTCAAAAGCATCAATTCTTCGGCACTCAGCCTTCTTCACAATCCAACTCTCACATCCATACATAACCAGAGGAAAAACCATAGCCTTGACTAGATGGACCTTAGTCAGCAAAGCAATGCCTCTGCTTTTGAATATGCTGTCTAGGTTGGTCATAACTTTCCTTCCAAGGAGTAATCGTCTTTTAATGTCATGGCTGCAGTAACCATCTGCAGTGATTTTGGAGCCCCCCAAATAAAGTCTGACACTGTTTCCACTGTTTCCCCATCTATTTCCCATGAAGTGATGGGACCAGATGCCATGATCTTCGTTTTCTGAATGTTGAGCTTTAAGCCAACTTTTTCACTCTCCTCTTTCACTTTCATTAGTTCCTCTTCACTTTCTGCCATAAGGGTGGTGTCATCTGCATATGTGAGGTTATTGATATTTCTTCCTGCAATCTTGATTCCAGCTTGTGTTTCTTCCAGCCTATAAGTGTTAGTATACTATATTGGTGTTTTTCTTTCTGGCTTACTTAAAAATACATTTTTGGGCTTCTACTGAAAAGATTCTTGTTTCTCAGTGCTTTAAAAAATAGGAGGACTTTGCAATGCAGATTTTTACAGATGTTAAAGTATTTCTAGAGGCTTATTGGTTTTGGTCATGATTTGACACCATGATTGTTTTTCCTCATAGTTGTCTAATAATGTTAATTTAGTTACTAAGTCATGTCCGACTCTTGCGACACTATGGACTGTAACCAGCCAGGCTCCTCTGTCCATGGGATTCTCCGGACAAAAATACTGGAGTAGGCTGCCATTTTCTTCTCCAGGGGATATTCCCAACCCAGGAATCAAACCTGGGTCTCCAGCATTGCAGGCAGATTCTTTATTGACTGAGCTATGAGGGAAGCCCACAGAGTGATCTATGCCTGCCTTACTTTGGACATTTCACTCTGGAAAACAAACATGTTAGTCTTGCCAGATTACTACAGACTCTCATGAACTGATACTTTACTTTTGCTGAGTCCAGGTTATTCTTGTCACCACACAACAGTCCAATGAATCAAGAGATGAGGTGTTGGGTCAAGGAACAGCAACTAGTTAGAAAGCCAGCAGATCAAGATGATGGTGGACTAGTGTCCCAAAGAACCATTTTTATTAGTTATACTAAAAGGGGAGGGGATAAAGCTGGTTGTTGAAAATTTCTTTGTGTAAGATCCTTTGTTCTTGCAGCTGTCTGCTCTGCAAACCTCCAACAATAATTTTCTGTTCTGCAACTTTGTATTTTTATTTGAATGGAAAATACCTTTAAAGGTCAGAGCCCTGAGAATGGAATGCTTTGTTATAGTCATATCCGACTGTTTGGGACCCCATCGACTCCTGCCGGGAGTTGTCTTAAAGGTGTGAGGTATTTGAAGAGTCAAGCATAGCCATAGGGGACAACAGAACTTTGTGTGTATTAGTAGCTCAGTCACGTCATACTCTGCGACTCCATGGACTGTAACCCTCCAGGCTCCTCTGTCCATGAAACTCTTCAGGAAAGAACACTGGAATGGGTTGCCATTTCCTCCTCCAGGGAATGTTCCCAACCCAGGAGCTGAACCCAGGTCTCCCACATTGCAAGCAGATTCTTTATTGACTGAACCACCAGGGAAGCCCGGGCACCAGGGACTTTACTCCTGCTGTAAATCAGTGGATGATGCACTGCTGTGGATTGACAGCTCTCACTAAATGGGAACAAAAGGTTCAGGGGTCACAGCGCCCCTGAACAGTTAGGTTGGACTCTCAGTTCTATTTTACATCTATTTAGTTCCCTGTCTCTGGACACTCCTGGTATCTTCTTGGGAGCTCAAAGTTTCTCCTGTCTACTTAGTCTCTCTCCCCTCCCATTCCCCTCAGCAAGCTGTTTTTATCCAGACAAGGAACAAGAATATTCTGTCTGTACACATGCATCAGAATATTTTTTGTTTACACCTAGACCACTGGTTTTTAAACTTAAGAGGCAGGATTTTTCATCTTCCTTTTCTTGGTTATTCAGTGACCCTTTTGCCCCAACATCAGCAAATTAAAGGCTAAATAGAATAAATGCAGGTAAATTCATCACTGCTTCGAGCTATCCAAAACTGCATGATGTACTGGTCTAGCATCCTCTTGGCTTGTAGCCTCACTACTAACTCTTATCCAACCATGTCAGCCCATTTGCAGTTCCAGGAATATGCTATGCTGTGTCATTCATGCTATCTCTTCTTCCTTGCACTTCTCATTCTGCCTAGCAGAATGATCTTCCCCCTTCCTCATTTTGAAAACTCCTTCAAATCCCAATAGCAACATCTTGCTCCAGGAAGCCTTCTCTGAAACTTCATGCTTTTCTCTGGACCTCCAGAATAAGAAGCAAGTGCAGATGTCCCTTGAGGTTAATAGTCTTCTCCTTTGGCAAATTGCTGGCTCAGCAAGTATGAGTAAAGTGAAGAAGTGAAGTCACTCAGTCGTTTCCGACTCTTTGTGACCCCGTGGATTGTAGCCCACCAGGCTCCTCCGTCCATGGAGTTCTCCAGGCAAGAATACTGGAGTGGGTTGCCATTTCCTTCTCCAGGGGATCTTCCCAACTCAGGAATCGAACTCACATCTCCCGCATTGCAGGCAGACGCTTTAACCTCTCAGCCACCAGGGAAGCTGAAAAACAGACTGATGTGGTGTCCAATCTTTGCATGTTGCTCCTTTATAACAAGGTCATCCCCGTATAGAATAGTCCATTGTTATATAGTCAGCTAGAGGGCCCCCTCCATTTATCAATATGAAGAGTGTTTCAGGGGCACACTCCCGTGGTCTGGCCTATCCCAGCATATCTAGCCTAGGCAGACCACCCCATGACACAACATGTGTTTCTGTTGCTTCTCTGCTAAGAAATTTGTCAGCAACAAATCTATTTTATATTTAACCATGTGATGGCTGCAGCGTGGTCTAGGTGCCCATTGGGCCTCAGTCTATTAGGTGAGCACTTTACATGTTGTAATAATCAGTTTATGCATTTGAATTTTCCACTATATTATGAATTTCTTGAGGGAAGATAATGCTTTGCTTGAATTTGTATTCCTAGGATTCAGCACAGTTCTTACACATAATTGATGCTCCAAAAGACATTAGTGAATATCTCCTTTCATTCTTTAAGCCCCACATACATACCTATCATTTTTGAGCTAATGATTCCCCAGTGCTTCTGTTGAATATCATTTTTGTATGAAGAATGCTAATCTTTAATTCAGGAGATTAAGGCCCTATACATGAATAATAAAGGATAAGTCAAATTGAAAACTTCAGAGCTGTCTCTAATTGTACACAGTTAAAATTTATTCCTCATTTTTTTAGGTTCAAGAATCATTTCTTCTTCAAATTAATTACATGGTCCTGGTCCAGCCAAATGACTTCTGTAATGACTCATGGATCATTCATCACTCTTGTTTATGAGCTTTCAGAATAATTTTAGGGTTTTATTTAAACCTATAAATTATGTGTGTGTGCTTGCTTTCTTTGCTTTCTTTCAGACTGAGACTGCTAAAAGCAAAATATTTTCATCTGAGATAAACATTAAGATAAGTTGGGTCTACACAACCTGGCATAACTTGTCAGAGAGAGTAGAACACCAACTAGGAAATCATCTAAGTGTCCTTTATTTAATGGGTCACAGGAATTCTGATTCTGATAAGTTTCATTCTAATCTACTGGTACACAGGTGTGGTTTCCTATGTGGTAACATTGTTAGCACTGTTCCTCTGTGGGATCCACATATGTTTTTGAATATTAGAAAAATAATATGCAGCCCTTCTAAACATCAGGGCCCGCCACACTGCTATTACATGCCTTGGAGAAGGATCCACAGAATTAAATTACGGTTATATGTAGAAACATCAAGCATGCCTGCTTGGTGGAGTATTATGAGAGTAAATTAACATATGAAATAGGGGACAGTAGTGGGAGAATGTTAGGAAGAGAGAACAACTATCACTTATAAAGAGCTTGAGCAGAGATACTTTTCTCGTTCCTACTTCAGAGACTTCTTCACTCTCTCTCTGGCACTTTGCAATACAGTTTACCTTGTGAGTAGTAGCTTCCTATGTGGCATGATTCTTGGGATGGCAAAAATGGCTCCTGCTTCTAAATACTTCCCTGATCAACCAGTGGCCCATGTCTTCCAGGGTTAGAACTCTGTTTCCTCTGACCTGACTGGGGACTGTTAAAAGTTCCAAAAGCTGTGACTCATTAGGCCTTATCAGATGCCTATAGAAGTGGTGTTCCCCCAGCCCTTCAAAGAGTGTAAGACTTCCTCCACTGTCCTCAGATGTGACACAGAAGAATGGAGTTGAAGGTGGACTTTCCCTTGTTAAGATCTGACACCAATATTTGGTGGGTTTGTTTTTTTTTGCCTTTGAGCTAAGGCATTTTATTTTATTTTTTTAATTTTACTTTATTTTTTACAATACTGTATTGGTTTTGCCATACATCAACATGAATCTGCCACGGGTATACATGAGTTCCCAATCCTGAATCCCTCTCCCACCTCCCTCCCCATACCATCTCTCTGGGTCATCCCAGTGCACCAGTGCCAAGCATCCTGTATCCTGCATCAAACCTAGATTGGCAATTTGTTGCTTACATGATATTATACATGTTTTAATGCCATTCTCCCACATCATCCCACCCTCTCCCTCTCCCAGAGTCCAAAAGTCTGTCCTATACATCTATGTCTCTTTTGCTGTCTCTCATACAGCATTATCGTTACCATCTTTATAAATTCCATATATATGTGTTAGTATACTGTATTGGTGTTTTTCTTTCTGGCTTACTTTACTCTGTATAATTGGCTCCAGTTTCATCCACTTCATTAGAACTGATTCAAATGTATTCTTTTTAATGGCTGAGTAATACTCCATTGTGTATATGTACCACAGCCTTCTTATCCATTCATCTGCTGATGGACATCTTGGTTGCTTCCATGTCCTGGCTATTATAAACAGTGCTGTGATGAACATTGGAGTACACGTGTCTCTTTCAATTCTGGTTTCCTCGGTGTGTATGCCCAGCATTGGGATTGCTGGGTCATAAGTGATAGCAATATTTGTGTATGAATGGTTCCATTCAGTTAAGTTCACTCTCTCAGTCATGTTTGACTATTTGCAACCCCATGAACCGCAGCATGGTAGGCTTCCCTGTCCATCACCAACTCCTGGAGTCCACCCAAACCTATGTCCATTGAGATGGTGATGCCATCCAACCATCTTATCCTCTATCATCCCCTTTTCCTCCTGCCCTCAATCTTTCCCAGCATCAGGGTCTTTTCAAATGAGTCAGCTCTTTGCATCAGGTGGCCAAAGTATTGGAGTTTCAGCTTCAATATCAGTCCTTCCAATGAACACCCAGGACTAATCTCCTTTAGAATGGACTGGCTAGATCTCCTTGCAGTCCTAGGGACTCTCAAGAGTCTTCAACACCACAGTTCAAAAGCTTCAATTCTTCTGCACTCAGCTTTCTTTATAGTCCAACTCTCACACCCATACATGACCACTGGCAAAACCATAGCCTTGACTAGATGGACCTTTGTTGACAAAGTAATGTCTCTGCTTTTTAATATGCTGTCTAGGTTGCTCATAACTTTCCTTCCAAGAAATAAGGGTCTTTTAATGTCATGGCTGCAGTCACCATCTGCAGTGATTTTGGAGCCCAGAAAAATAAAGTCAGCCACTGTTTCCACTGTTTCTCCATCCATTTGCCATGAAGTGATGGGACCGGATGCCATGATCATTTTCTGAATTTTGAGCTTTAAGCCAACTTTTTCACCCTCCTCTTTCACTTTCATCAAGAAGCTCTTTAGTTCTTCTTCACTTTCTGCCATAAGGGTGGTGTCATCTGCATATCTGAGGTTATTGATATTTCTCCTGGAAATCTTGAACAGTATGAACAGTATGGATGGTAAATACATTCTTTATTCAGAAGTGAAGTTACCTCACCAACTGTTGCCACTCATTTCTTTCTCCTATCAAAAAATGTACCTGGAAGAATTCAGTTGGATTAGATTTTACCAGCTTGTCTGTATCCAGCCATTAACCTTTACTCCAGTCTAGACTCTGTGGAACATGTTGGATTCCAGTTATATGTCAGGAGTTTCATCTTGTATTCTGACATAATATTGATATAATACTACTGATAATGAGGCTTCCAAATTCTCAGTTGAATGGGGTGAGTTCTAATAATTTAGTGAATAGAATAGTTATGAATTTTAAAAAAATTTCAGATTCATCTTGTGAAGGCTCAAGAAAATGCCAACTAAAAAAAAGTAATCTTCCAGTGAGATTACTAGTCCAAATTGAAATATTCTTTTAGAAATTGGATCAAATTTTGAAGGATCAATTGGCCAAAATGTGATTGAATAGAAGGCAACAAGTAAAAGGCCCCCAGGTGGCACTGGTGGTAAAGAACCCACCTGCCAATGCAGGAAACTTAAGGGACATGGCTTTGATCCCTGATCCCTGGGTTGGGAAGATCCTCTGGAGAAGGAAATGGTAGCCCACTCCAGTACTCTTGCCTGGAGAATCCTGCAGACAGAAGAGCCTGCCGGGCTACCGTCCATGGGGTTGCAAAGAGTCGGACACGACTGAAGCGACGTAGCACAAGCACAGGAGGTCTAAGATGCAAGTTTTGTAATTAGGTAGTCGACATACTTTTTAAAATGTATACTTAGTTCACAACAGAAACTCTCTACAAATTTAGCCTCATCATTTTCCTCTATATACACCTTTCCTTGTCTTTTTCCTTTTCTTCCTTTTTATTTTTGAACAAAATTTTAAAATTCTCTTCAGCTTCTGAGTCCAGTAAATAAATCCTATTCCCATCTGGAAAGCATTCAGATCTATGCCATTCTTTGCTGAGACTCATTTTAGACATTTTAGATGTGTCTAGCCCAGGATAAGCATATTCCTTGTAAGGATAGGGTATTTCCAAGTCTCACTAAATGTGCAGTCCCGTAATGATGCCTTCTCTGGTGGATCTCCTAACTTTCCTTCCCAAGAGAAGCTTGTGACCAGGATATCTTAACTGACCTTAGAAAAGGTTTTTCAACTATTACCTTTTAACCCTCTATTCTAATCACTAATGATGGAACTTCATGTAAATGAATCAAAGTAAGGAAAACAGGGAAAATTATCAAGTATGTTTATTACTTTAATTTAGAAAATACGCTCCAAGTTAACCTCCCCTAAATACAAAAGTGCTTGTTTAGCTATTTGCTGTGCTGTGCTGTGCTTTGCTTGGTTGACCAAAGTCATTAGAAAAACTTAATTATTAGGTATATGCAACACCAGTGCTAGTGAATGTATCCCTTAAAGAAACAGAAACCCATCTAGACAGAAGCACTTCCATTGCCCTGTAAAGGGCATCCTTTGTCAACGTGATGAGGCTGGAAAGGAACACACTTGAGAGCTGTAGGTGAAAATGAAAGTCACTCAGTCATGTCCAAGACTCTTTGTGACCCCATGGACTAAAAAGTCCATGGAATTCTCCAGGTCAGAATACTGGAGTGGGTAGCCGTTCCCTTTCCCAGGGGATCTTCCCAACCCAGGTATTGAACCCAGGTCTCCCACACTACAGGCAGATTCTTTACCAGCTGAGCCACCAGAGCTGCAGGTGGGTGGTCCCTTCTAGGACTAAGGCTGCAGTGAAGCGGTTTCAATTAAGAGAAACTCATGATGAGGTTTCATGGCCCAGAACCAGTCCCTTAGGTGTCATTATTTTGTGCTTTGAAGAGTCATGTTCTGTGCAGAGGTCTTGACATTGTTATGGATACCTCCTGAAAATGAGAATTGACAGCTTTGGAAGCTCCATGGCTCCCTGAGGGGAGCCTTTTTACCACAATAAAAGTGGTTCCAGTGGTTGTGAAGGGGTGGGATATCTCTTCCATGTGCAGTAGATGCCTGGCCAATGGAGAGTTTAAGTGGTGTGCAGTGGCAGCATAATTTTTACTGGAGCAGTTTCTTGTCTAAAAGGCTTTTTTTTTTTTTTTTTTCCTGGCTTCACTGCTCCTAGTTATGTAGTTTACAAATTGTATAGCATACAAGTTGCTTGTCTTCCTGGAGACTATATGAGCTATTTATGTTCTGCAATAAATTCCTTACTGCTTCAGTTCAGTTCAGTTCAGTTCCATTCAGTCGCTCAGTCACGTCGAACTCTTTGCGACCCCATGAATCGCAGAACGCCAGGCCTCCCTGTCCGTCACTATCTCCCGGACCTGCTTAAATCAGAGAGAATGGATTTTACTGTTTGCAAACCAGAATCTTGACCTATGAAGGGTTCTTCTTTTCAATATTCTCAAAGAAATAAACAAATCCCATGAATTTCTCTAAAGAATATGTTTCCTTGAACAAAGGAAAGCGAAAAATGAATAGTTTTTGCAAAGAACCCAAAATTGAAGTAAAGAAACAAGGCAGGCCCTCACTCCAGTATATAGATACAAAAACAGGAGAATGCCAAAGTTTGTAGCATATCCAAAATGTCTGCAACAGGTATGCACTAAGTAAGTAAAGTCACTCAGTCGTGTCCGACTCTTTGCGACCCCATGGGCTGCAGCCCACCAGGCTCCTCAGTCCATGGGATTCTTCAGGCAAGAATACTGGAGTGGGTTGCCGCTTCCTTCTCCAGGGGATCTTCCCGACCCAGAGATCAAACCCAGGTCTCCGGCATTGGAGGCAGACACTTTAACCTCTGAGCCACCAGGGAAGTCCACACTGAAAAGGGCTTTTTACGAAGAGAGACAATAAAGGCCTAGAGATTTCAGTCCCTGGTGTAAAGTAAAAACCTCTGGGCTGGGAATCAAGACTATTCATGTTTATAATCACCATATTTAGGAACTATTCTAATTATATGGCTTTTGCTTAACCTTTCTGAGCATTAGTCTCCTCATTGGTTCAATGTAGTGACTGAATTAAATGAAGCTCCACAATCTAGACAGAAAGAGGTATAGGGTGTAGACAACAGAGATATAGAAGCAGACATTTCAATATTAGCTTCACAAACGCTTCTCTTTAATCATATATTTGCAAATGTTTTGTGCACACACATTTTGAAGTTTTTTTCCTTAATTTGAAAATCTAAGAAGAAAAACTGGATGGCAAGCAATGTTGTGTCATAGAAAATCACCTTGAAAAATACTTACATCTTGGGCTTCCCTGGTGACTCAGTGGTGGGGAATTCCCTTGCCAATGCAGGAGATTCAGGTTGAATCCCTGGTCTAGGAAGATCCCACATGCCTTAGAGCAACAAAACCTGTGTGCCACAACTCCTGAGCCTTTGCTCTAATCAGGGAATGACAACTAGTGAACCCACATACTGTGGAACCTATGCTCCTCCAGAAGCAGAGCAACTGCATGAGAAGCCTACACCCAAGAACTAAAGAGTAGCCCCTGCTCTCCACAGCTAGAGAAAAGACTTCACAGCAACAGAGACCCAGTACAGCCAGTAAATAAATAAATTTATATAAAAAATAAAAATTAAAAATATACATCTTAATTAGCACATAGTCTTTCCCCATTCTTCTACCACTGCCCCTTGAGAAGAAAAATCTTCCCAAACATTTGGGATAATGAAGGATTAAAACTACTGGCTGAAACACTAGGGTTCACACTTGGAGGTGATTCCCAAGCCATCAGTATGGCTTTCAATAGATTTATCTGATTGTGGAAAAGCTGTACTCATCACATCATCACTTCTTGTTTCTGGACTTGGGTCTTAAAACTGATAACATTTCCAAGATATACAGATCTTTCACTGTTAAAACCACTTGAAGTTTGAATTCTTACCACAACATCCCTGCCAAAATGTGGACCAAGACATTAATGGTGGAGAGTTCTTCCAGGAAGATTTTATATCACCAAATAAAATTATTTCTCTCCATAATTTCTCCCTGTTAATAACTACCTGTTGGTTTTTCTCTGAAAACATTTGAAATTGTCTCCAAAGCTGAACTCAAAATACCAGGTGTGGCCTTTCAAACATAAAAGGTCTTTCTCATTTGACATTATAAAGACAGTCTAATATTTCATCAAGCTTTTGAAATACACTTATTAAGCTCAATTTTTTAATATAAGAAAAGTATTTTTAAGCTCTTAGCATTCTTTTTTTTTTTTGATCAGAGAAGTTCTACTGCAGGGCCATGCAAACGGAATGTGTGGGTAATACCCTCCCCCACTCCACAAAGCCCCAAACTCTGTTCACTTCTTTATCTTGTAGCTATAAGATACATATTTGACCCAAGTCAAATATGTATTTTACATTATCTCATTGCATGTGTTATACATTTTGTTTTCTTTTTAAGAAAAATGTTTTATTTAAAAGAATGATGCACATGACATGCATATGAAGAATATAAATCACCTAAAAAAGTTACCAATTATCCAGAATTTTAATACACCAGGAAAACTTTATGATGTTTGTTAAACATGATTCCAAATATAGCCCTGTGTATGTGCAGTTAGGTAAATAGACAACTAGATATATCAGAAAAAATTGATAAAAATATAATTATATGATGCATACTATTTTAAAAATAATAATATAAAATATTTTTGAATTTTAAAAATGAAAATAATTAAAACTAAAGTTAATTGTAAACTCTAAGAAAATATTGTATGTAAAAATTGTCTATAAGACAATTTTTTTCTAAAATTAAGAAAAATAAATGAAAACTAATATGGATGGAGTCATTTGAGTTTTTTACTATGTTTCAATTTTAGACAATATCGATTAAATTACTGAATTAAAATATGTGAAAAGGCAAAACCATGGACCGGTAAAGATATAATGTTTGTCAAGGAGCCAAGGGGAGGGAGGGGGAAGGGAAGAATAGGTGGAGTACAGGAGAATTTAAGGTCAATGAAACTATTCTCTATGATTCTGTAGTGGCAGATACATTTTATTATAGGTTTGTCAAAACCCACAGAATGTAGACAGAGAGTGAACCCTTATGTAAATTATGTATTTTACTTAATAATAATCTATTAATATTGACTCATCAATTGTCACAAATGGACCACACTAATACAAGATATTAAAAATAGGGGAAACTATGTGTTTAGGAGGAGAGATATATGAAAACACTCTGTACTTTCTGCTCAATTTTTCTGTAAATCTAATACTACTTTTTTAAAGGCCATTAATAAAAAACAGAAAGTAACAAAAATATGTCTAAAAACTAAAAAATAAAATAAAATAGATTATGAATCCTTCAACTTACAATTATGTATCTTTTCTTTAATTCCAAATGTTTACAGTTTATTAAATCTAAAGAGTTTATTATGTTTATATTCTACTCTTCAACCACCAAAGTATTATTCATAGATTTTAAGCTTAAAGGAGTTCAATCCTCATACTCAGTCCTTTCTTCATACATTCCCAGATATAATGTTTTAAATTACTCTTTAGTTGGTTATATTTTATTTTAGAGAAGAACTCATAAATGTAAGTTTTCTTGATATCATTCATGTCTGAGAATGAAAGTTCTCTACCTTTATACTTTCTCAACAAGCTGGCTGGAATTAAGATTCTTGGGTCACTGTCTTTTCCTCAAATTTGGAACAAGTATCTTTTGTGTTTGAGAACTGAGCATCACGAGAGGGAAAACTGAACCAGCCTGATTCTTCCCAGTTGAAGATGATTTACTTTTTTTGAAATTTAATAACTAAAATGCTTTGATATCTAACTTTCTCTTGAAATTAACCTCGACATTCCAGCAATTACAATGTATTATAATGTTCAACTTTCTGCTTTAGATTTTCCTGGCACACAGTGTAAAGTTTAGCTCCCCATTTCAAAAAATGAGCTATAAAACTTAGCTCTACATACATTTCTTTTTACGTTTATTTAAACTTCTACATCAAGTATAACATTATCTTTAGTTAGAAAATCTTAATATGTCATTCATCTCTGCCATCTCTTTTCTAATAGTTTTGATCTGTTTCCTTGTATTTTCCTTCCCGTGAAAATCTTTGGAACTCCTGAGTTTGTCATTCCATAGTCTCTACTCCTTAAGATTTTATTTTCTTCATCCTAAAACTGGATGAGCATACCATCTTCAAGGCATATCTTGAAGTTCATATATCTTCTGAAAGTCATGATAAATTTTGGCTAGGACAGAACTCTGCTGTAAGCTTAAGATACTTTGACTTAAAAAAATTGATTTAATGGGTTAATTGTACCTTAAACTACCATATTATTCCATATTTTGTTTATATAAAATGTTATAAAGTTAGCTTTTGTCAAATATCTTAGTAAAATTTAGATTTCTATCAAAAGCTTTCCTCTGTTCTATTAAATAATCTTATTACAGTAGGAATTCATCACTTTTGGTGAATCCCTAGTTATCTCTACTTTCACCAACTATTTCTTCAACAGTACTTCCTAAAATCTAATTTGAGATTGACATCCCTTTACTAGTTAATATTTTATAGAAATGACATCTTAGTCTTTCTGATAACCTGAAGATAGTTCCCTGTCTTGAGTCATTTCATAATATTCCAATTCTCCATGATCCTCAGTCACTGCCGAAATTAACAGTCTCACAAGTTTGTTCTCCATTTTGTCTAAAAAGCAGTGAGCTTTGACCAGGTAATGAAGACTCATTTGATTAACCATGCTACAAAGTTGAAGAGAAGGTTTAGAATCTGCCTCTGAAAGACAGTTTTATCTTACTATCCCTCAGTTGTCTGCTGCTTGTTGTATCCCCAGAAAATGGTGAACTCTTCGAGGACAATGACAGTTTTTTTGTTTGTTTGTTTGTTTTTACTCATTTTAGTGTATACTCAGTGCTTAGCACAGTGCCTGACCACTACAAGTACTCAATAACTAGTTATCGATCGAATGAACTACTAAGGTAATTTGGAAATACAAAAGACAGGCTTCTGTGTATTGCACTAGCTACTGACGACCAACCATCATAGCATTATCTCTCTAAATGAATTTTTTTCTCAGTTATAACTAACCAGTTTTCAGAATATGACTCATTATTCTTTTAAACATTTTCTCAGATTTGCTTGGGGGAATTTTTACAGGGGAAATCCTGTATTTCATAATCTTCACTTGAACCCAGAGATAGACCTGCTGTATAAAGACAAAAGGGGTGAACAAGTGACAAAAGAGGACATAATAAGAATCAAGAAAATTACTAGGCATTATTTGTTGAGAGATTATTCTGTTCATATGGAGCTTTATGCTAAATTTGAAGACAAACCAAAACATAAAACTAAGTTGCTAAATAGACTTACTGGGCCATCAAACTCCCTCAGACCAGAGATCTTAGTCTGTGTGTGGCTTTTCAACATCCAGGGCTTCTCTGGTGACTCAAAAGGTAAAGACTCTGCTTGCAGTGCAGGAGACTCGGGTTCAATTCCGGTGTTAGGAAGATCCCCTGGAGAAGGGAATGGCTACCCACTCCAGTATTGTTGTCTGGAGAATTCCATGGACAGAGGAGCTTGGCAGGCTACAGTCTGTGGGTCTCAAAGACTGAGCGACTATCACTTTCAATTTCACTTTTTCAACATCCAGTGTTACTTTTGCATGACCTTTCATCTTGACATTATTAATCTTGGCCCTGTTAAAAACAGGACCCCATGTGTGTCCTTGAGTGCCTTTTTGTGAATATAAATTGCCTCAGTGATCCTAAAGGGACATAACTGTGGGTACCACAGGCATGTCTTGTATGGCTAATTGCAGGAATGAGACTTCAGATGAACCTCATTTCACCTAGAAACTGAGGTTGACTTGCTGCAGATTCCTGTCCTTCTGTCTGATTTCTAAGAAGAGGGATTAATCTGGAATTGCTGCCACTTGTATCGCCTCTAATAATGTCCATTGCAATGAAACAATTTGTTCTGCTGATTAGAAAACCAAATAGTCTTCTGTAGATTATTATGCCAAATGGTGAAGAATATTTTAGAGTCTTAAGAATCCACTGTTAAAATGGAACCTTGCAGCCGGTAATGGTAGCCTTATCTCATGGGATGCCTATTTCCAAAACCTGAGAAGTCAGAAGCCAAATGGGGAACCCAGTGAATGGATAGAATCATTTGGAAATGCAGCTCTGAGGAAAAGAAATCAGTCTGCTGACACTACTAGGGCCCTGAGTGGGAGTGTTACATTAACTGAGAATGCTGATAGCTCTAGACAGGTTGTTGAAAGAAGATGTCCACAGATTCTGCCAAAGCTGCTTGGAAAAAAGAGGACATTTTGGCATAACTCTTATGAATAATATTATTGCTGTTTTGGGGTGTTGTTTTTTGTTTTGTTTTTGTTTTTTTGTATTCTGGGAAAGAAAAAAGCCTGATTCAGAGGCAAAGTTGATGAATTATAGACTATGCTTCAAGAAATGAAGCTTTGTTTCTTTCAGTACAATCAATTCAATAGCTGCCAGGCCTGCTGGTGGGAACTGATGTGGCCATTTACTATTCCCACAGGAAGGCAGCATGAGTTTCCTTAAGTACATGCGTTCTGCCTCTTCAATTGCAAGCCATTCCTTTCCATCAACAGGGATTTTTCAATGTATTAATGGCCACAAAATCCAAATAAAGAAGGCCTAAAGGTCAAGGTGGAACTGTACCTCTATAAGGCATCATTGCTGCCATTCCTTACATATTTTAAAACTTTACAGGGCAAATATTATAAGCTTGATATTCCAAAATTTGCCTTGAACTAGTTACAGTTAGATTGAGAGCTTACATTTGGGAGATGCCGTAATTAAGTCTTAATTCAGATAGGTACTGATACAGGACTGCACGCTCAATTCTAAAAAGCAGATATACCACTTTCGTTCAGATTTCTCTTTGTGCCAGGAAATCTACTCTTCTTTTTTGATTGGTACCACTTTTCCTCACATTGAGCCAAAATATTATTTCTATAAGCAAGGTGCTGGTCTAAATATTTCAGAGATCACGCTTTTTGATCCTTTCAACATTATGAGGTATATAGTAATAACTCCGTTTTACTGAAACTCAGTAAGGCTAAGTAACTCATCAGAGCATACATAGCTAGTAAGGGGTGGAGCTGAGATTCAATACTGGGGTGGCCTTGCCCCAGATGCTACGCTTCTAAGCACTACACGTATTGCCAAAATTGGTCACTCTCTAGCTTTGAGATGCATTGCCATGCTGCCAACATCTGGCATTGCTTTTAATGGGATTCTGTAATGCCCAGGAGTTATATGCAAATTAAACAATTCTGTTAGACGTCTAAGGAGAAGGGGCAAACACAAACAACATTGCTTGTATCTTTGAAAACTATACACAATTTATTTTCTTGTGAAGATTATAGGATGGAAGTTAGCAGGAGGAAGATTTCAGCTCAACATGAATGAGAAAATAAAATTTACTTTATTCAGTTCAGTTCACTCAGTCATGTCCAACTCTTCACGATCCCATGGACCATAGAATTGCCAGGCCTCCCTGTCCATCACCAACTCCCAGAGTTTACTCAAACTCATGTCTGTTGAGTCAGTGATGCGATCCAGCCATCTCATCCTCTGTCGTCCCCTTCTCCTCCCACCTTCAATTTTTCCCAGCATCAGGGTCTTTTCTTTGCATCAGGTGGCCAAAGTATGGGAGTTTCAGCTTCAGCATCAGGCCTTCCAATGAATATTCAGGACTGATTTCCTTTAGAATTAACTGATTGGATTTCCTTGCACTCTCAAGAGTCTTCTCCAACAGCACAGTCCAAAAGCATCAATTCTTTAGCACTCAGATTTGTTTATAGTCCAACTCTCACATCCACAATAATATTAATATTTATCAATTTATTAATTAATATTCTCTGCTCTACAAAAGTATAGTGAATCACATGAGGAATAAATAAACTCTCCTTCACTGAAGTATTGGGGCTTTCCAGATGGTGCTATCTAATCAGAGATTTTGAAACAATAGGTCAAGGGTTGCTGTTGATGAGATCCTGGGATTTGGTCATGAATTGGGCTCAGTGATCTCAAAGGTTCATATGATAAGTTTTCACAGATACACAGACTCTTTGGGAAGCCAGAAGGTATCTCTCATTTATCATCATGCTACAAACCTGCCAGATTTGACCAGGCCTCTGTAACATTTTGTCATTTAGAATTTCCAAGGATATCTGAGCACTGAAGAATTGATGCTTTTGAACTGTAGTGTTGGAGAAGACTCTTGAGAATCCCTTGGACTGCAAGGAGATTGAACCAGTCCATCCTAAAGGAAGTAAGTGCTGAATATTCATTGAAGGGACTGATGCTGAAGCTGAAACTCCCATACTTTGGCCACCTGATGCGAAGAACTGACTCATTTGAGAAGACACTGATGCTGGAAAACATTGAAGGTGGGAGGAGAAGGGGATGACAGAGGGTGAGATGGTTGGATCGCATCACTGACTTAATGGACATGAGTTTGAGTAAACTCTGGGAGTTGGTGATGGACAGGAAGCCTGGCTGCTGCAGTTCATTGGGTTGCAAAAAGTCAGACACGACTGAGCAACTGAACTGAACTGAACTGAAGGTATCAGAATGAAAACAAACCAAATTATACTTCAAATTACAAAAAGGCAAATTAACAGTATAATATTTTGGTACCCCTTTGAGCACAACAAATTTGACAGACTTTAACAGTACCTTAGATTTCCAATTTCATTTTTTAGGAACCACTCCTTCTGTCTCAACTGCAAAGGTTAATGTGTCAGTTGGACATTTAGATATATTAGTGGCACAAGCCTTTTTAAAATTTATTTATTTTATTTGGAGGCTAATTACTTTACAATATTGTATTGGTTTTGCCATATATTGACATGAATCCTCCATGGATGTACATGTGTTCCCCATCAAGAATTTTTCATCTAGGTTCTGAGAGGTTTCAAGATTTTTCCAACTTGCTGAACTTTTGGCAAATTATTCTCCAAAATGCACTTATTTCTGCCTCTATATGTATCTCAAAGAGATGGCTTGGGAAAGTTTTAGAAATGCTATAGGGTGTAAGGTTTAAACCAGGATTTGACTCCACATTCAGTATGTTCCAGGATAGAAACAGTTATTCCTGTTACTATGGATTTAATTGAGGAAGGCTGGGGTAATTTAGCCAAAGGCACAAATTCCTATCTTTAATTGAAGGATTTCTGCAAAGGAACTCTAAGGATCCAACACTGTTGAAATTAACCTTTGAAAAGAAGAATTTTAAAAAGGAAGTCCTGGATCTCCAGTGGCAGGTTTTGAGCAGGTTTTATTTAAATGCAAGGGTTGATTTTTAATTGCTAATATTCCTTGACTGCTCATAAATGTAACATTTTCTATTTGCTGAGCAATTAAAGATAGAAGCCACTTTTTCTCAGGCAAAAACTTCTTCATGTTATGATCAAGATCAAACAAAATTCTCATTTTCTCAATTTTCTCTTGGTAATAATTGTCAAATTTTGTTACTTTTATATTTGGAAACTATTTCTTCTTACTGTGTTTTTTACCTCTGAAAAGATTTGAGTTTGCTATATTTATAGTAGCAGTGAGCCTAGCTACATTTCAGGATCTAAAATGCCACGTTGTCCACAGCATACATGACTTTGAAGAATCTTCTCTGACAACAAGCAACATCATAGTCCCCTTAGGATTCTATAAAATGACAAAATTTTACATAAGTGATAATTTTACTCTATAGTGGACTGTAATGGCTACTATTGGCCAGAAGCCTAAAAGAGATATTTATTGTGTGACTATAAAGAGAACTCTGGGGAGATATTCACGGGTGATTAGGTGCAGCTTTTAAATTCCAATGTGTGTTTCATTTAATTCCATCTCATAATTTTATAGACTTCCACTGAATGCCTGAATGAGGATGACTACATGGCATTTATGAAAGGATCTGAGACTATCATGCCTCTAAAAGAATCATGCACTGAAAGATCTAGGCATTAAAGTCATGCATTTTACAACATATAGGCAACGATAATAAAATCAAATGACAATACTCAGTCCTTACACTGCCCAAAGTCACGTCACTGTAACTGATGCTAGTTGCAGTAAAAATGACCAGAAAGCTAAATGCCTTTGCAATGACAACCGCAAGCAGCCTGGCTCACATTTCCTTCCAGTTCCCTTATGCCAGCTTGCCCTTCAAGTCCCAGCATCTCTTGAGGCTGAGGTTATAAGTGTTCCCACAATGACAAACTCAGCTATAAATATTGCTCTCTCCTGTGCTATAATTTAAAACTAGGAAATGTTTAACTAGCCATGGGAAGGAGGAATTTGGATAGAATTGGTTTTTTGTTTGTTTGTTTTATTTTATTTTTAATATAAATTTATTAATTTTAATTGGAGGTTAATTACTTTACAATATTGTATTGGTTTTGCCATACATCAACATGAATCCACCACAGGTATACACGTGTTCCCCATCCTGAACCCCCTCCCTCTTCCTTCCCCATACCATCCCTCTGGGTCATCCCAGTGCACCAGCCCCAAGCATCCAGTATCATGCATTGGACCTGGACTGATGATTCATTTCATATATGATATTATACATGTTTCAATGCCATTCTCCCAAATCATCCCATTCTCTCCCTCTCCCACAGAGTCTAAAAGCCTGTTCTATACATCTGTGTCTCTTTTGCTGTTTTTAATCCTAAAATTTCTTTGCAAAATTGATATTTAAATTGGGTTAGTCTTCATCCATGCCATCAGTACAATATTTTCATTATTCTTAGAAGAGATTTGGAGTTGAAATGATCGGATAGAAACCTTGAGGGAGCTAGTGATACCCGCCTCTGATGCTCTAGTCTTTGACTTTTTCCTCTTTTAACCATGCATACTGCATTCCAGAATATTTTTTCCAATCCCTTCATCTCTTCCCTTCCTCTTCTTTCTCCCATTTTTTTCATCGTCCCTCATTATTCAAACATAGTGAAGTTTGAACAAAAGAGGAGTAAGAAATATTCTACTCTTCAGGTCCTTAGTTTTATCTTTCATAATAAATCTTGGACAGGAACTTTACAAAGGATGTGGATCATAGAGAAGCTTCTAGAATTTGGGCTCTGAAGTATATTCATGAACATGTTCTTGTATTCATATTTTCAAATACTTTTTGAGTACCCTTTAGTTCATGAAGATAGATGATGATACATGCTCCTTTCTCTAAGGGATTTTACTTAACATCCCTTCCATGAAATGAATACCAAGACTTAAAATGAAGAACAAACAAATAACATAGCAAAATAGAATTGGAATGATTTCTTATTTCCCCTCACTTCAAATGTCAGTTTCATCATGTCACTATATGGTATCTTAAAGTTCTGGGGGAGACTGAATGGGCAGATAGATGCATGGATTAAGGGACATTGACTGTTGCTTGAGATTCAAAGTCCTTGTCACATAGTCCTGGGTTTTCCAAAGAGAGAACCTTAGCTTACAAAGAAATCGTATATAAAATCTGAGTTTTCTTATGGCAAACTATTTACATAACACACTATATATGTATACATATATATATATACATATATGCACATACATTCATACAATAACTTCTAATATTCTGTAGTTTACATAAAAAATTCATCTCAATTTTTCAGAAGTTTTAGGTGACTATGTCCAAGAAGCAGCATTAATGTCACAGCTGGGCCTTGGCTCTAGTCCCTGGACACACGGTGTAATGCTTTTATTTTTAGATGTTTCACCTTTACCCTTTCAGATACAATTTTCCTTTCTTCATTGTTGAACATATTTGAGATAACTTTATAATCATCGTTCTTCTAACCTGGCCTCAGAAAGCCAGCCACTGATTTTTCTCTAAGAGATACAAACAAAATTGTATTAGAATTTCTCATGATGGAAGAAGTGTAAAATTATTTGTCATAAAGAGAGAAGACCAGTGGCTACAACATTTCACATTTTCACAGTCTAAATAAAGCTGGTCTTCGCTGTGTCTCAAAAGGATTCACTTAGAATGTGTGCAGAAAAAGCATCTGTCATACTGATACACGGGAGTTGCTGGCATCATATAGATTTTTCCAACCAGCTACAAAAGCTATGAAGAGAAGATTAGATATGTCTACTGAAATGTATCATTAAAAATTCATTTTAATGTTAGCAGGATTCGAGAAACCAAAGCCATTAGAATGTTGTAATTGTCAGAAGGGAACTTAAGCATAGTCTGAAATTACAGATACTTACCTGAATTCCACAGAATAAATAAATAATAATTAAATAACTAAATAAATAAAAGAACCTATCAACTTATTTGTACAGACCTAATCCTAAGTTATACAAATTTGTGGACACAAAGGGCAAAACACCTCTGACTGTCTTCCTGGGTCTCAAAGTCTCCTGTCCAGATATCAGGGGGTTCCAGCTTTCTCTCTGAATTTCTAGCCAGATCATTTTCTCCATTTCTTTCATGTGTCCCAAAGTGAGAGGTCAAGCAAAGTTATCACATTCCCAGGCAAAAATTAATGCATGTGAATGTGGTTCAATTAAAAGGCAATGGCCCAAACATCTTTACTCTACCTGTCTCTTGCTCTGTGAATCAAAGAAATCAGTGCCTCCATCAAGTCCCAAGAAGAGACTTTGAATCATGTGGCTGTCCCCCTACTCCATGTCCTCACCATTTCTCACCAAATTCATTAAACTAATAATAGCAAATTGATACACAGGAAAACCAAATGGAAATAAAAGGAAAAAATACTCATTTTAAGCAGAAAAGATAGAATACTCCAAACAGGTCAAGAGCAACTGAGTGTAGTTAATGGTAAAGCACTTTCAGCCTTCTTTAATCTAGAAATACCATCCATCTCTTACCTTGATCCCTTGAATCTTTGTAGATTTCATCTACTTTTCACTCCATAATTATCCTCAACAGTAACCTCCCCTTTGTTAAAATTAACCTGAATCATTGTCTCTACTTTCTAAATCAAAGAGCTCTGATTAAGACAGTGCCAAGGAAGACACTTCACAAAATTCATCTCATTCTTTTGTGACTAACCTCTGACTCTTAGGGTGAGACCTGTAGTTCTTGAATTGATCCTTCTGCTCAAAACACAGCCCTTAGAGCTCCGCAGAGAGATCCCTGAGTTCTTTTGTGACTCCTCTCACTAATTCTCATCATTTGCCCTTTACTCCTGCCCTTTTCAGACTCTTGAGTAAGCCTCTGTATTATACTCATCTAATGTGAACCTGGCATGCTGCTGGTCTTCATACTCTATCTGAACAGAATCTTTGATATACCCAATAGGAAGCCAGTCCTACACTTGTCTACTTTAGCTTTGATCTTTTGTTGCTTTACCAGTAGCAAACTTAGTTTTCCAGTATATCAAGGATCAGTTCAGTTCAGTCACTCAGTCGTGTCCGACTCTGCAACCCCATGAATGACAGCACACCAGGACTCCTTGTCCATCACCAACTTTCAGAGTTCACTCAAACTCATGTCCATCGAGTCAGTGATGCCATCCAGCCATCTCATCCTCTGTCGTCCCCTTCTCCTCCTGCCCCCAATCCCTCCCAGCATCAGAGTCTTTTCCAATGAGTCAGCTCTTCACATGAGGTGGCCAGAGTACTGGAGTTTCAACTTTAGCACCAGTACTTCCAATAAACACCCAGGACTGATCTCCTTTAGAATGGACTGGTTGGATCTCCTTGCAATCCAAGGAACTCTCAAGAGTAGCTAAAACCTGCATTTTATAGGCCTTATCCCAGAGATTTTGAGTTCAGTGAACCTGAGAAGGAGCCCATAAATCTACATTTTATCTAGCTCCCAAGTGGTGCTGATACAAGTGATTCTTGAGCCAACTTTGAGAAACACTGCTCTGGAACACTGTGTTTCAAATTCAGTAGGAAACTAATGGATTATTATAACCTGCTGGGGAGGATTTAAAATGATCTCTTCTGGGGTCATACTCATGAATGTTCTAATTCAGTAGTTCTAAAGAAGAGGATGGAAGCATGCTAACTGACCCGAAAATTTGAATGGAAAAGCAAAACAGATGCTCTTTGTATTATTTATATCAGGTAGAGCTTCCTCTGGTGTGTCTCAGAGCATGAGCCATTTGCATTAAATTCATCTGCTGTGCTTGCTGCATGTGGATTTGTACTCTTCTAGACACAGTGGTCACAATTTCTGGTAGAAGGTGGGTGGGAATCTGCTCATTTGAAAGTTCCTCAAGTGAGACTTACATATTTCTGCCATTCTCTTCTTCTAATCACTGATCATCACTGAAGCATGAGCATTACAGCATTTTTAGATTTTTTCCAAATTTGAAAATACATCCCTTTGCCATGTTAAAACCCTTGGTACTGAATTAAGCTTTCTGGTTTCATGAGGTATAAATAACGAAGCATCCATCTGGATTCTCAGGAAAGCTTCCATTTAAATGCTCGTATTGACATGAATAATCTGTAAGTAAACTGTCTGGTTTGGAATGATATTTTAATATTTTCACAAGAGTCACTTTAAAAGTGTGTTGATTTTCTGTGTCATTGTGGATCCTTTTACTTCTGCCCAAACACCAAGAGACAGAAAATAGCATCAGGCAGGGGTGGGAATGGAGAGGTTTCTCAGAAAAGTTATCACCAATATTTCTTCTTAGAAAGAACCAACAGCACAAATTGCCTGTACGGTTTTCACAAATTACAAAGAGTCTCACCTTTCAAAGAACATATATAATTCCACATGCCACTAATTCCCCACTATAAAAATCACCCCCAAATAAAATTTTTATGTATCCCTCCCAAGAAACTGTCCAAAGTTAGAAGAAAGGAAGTAATAAAGATTAGTGCATCAATAAATGAAAAAGAGAACAATAAACAAGAGAAAAAAATCAATGAAACTAAGAGTTGGGTTGTTTTATTTTTAAGATAAGTGATATCAACAAAGTCAGCAGGACTAATCAAGAAAAATAAAGACTGAAATAAAGAAAATCCTAAATGAAAGAGAAAACATTGTAACTGATGCCACAGAAATTTAGAAAAAATCCTAAGGAACTATTATGAACAATGATACAGAAGCAAATCAGACAAGCTAGAAGAAATGGATGAATTCCTAGATGCACACACCTACCTTGATATACTGAAGAAGAAATAAAAAGCTTGAATTAAGAGAAGGGAGAAAAGGATATACAATGGAAAAAGACACTCTCTTCAACAAGTAGTTCTGGGAAGACTAGACAGCTACACATGAAAGAGTGAAGTTATAATATTTTCTCACATCATGTAAAAAAAAAAAAACTCAAAATGGTTTAAAGACCTAGGTATAAAACTAGAAACGGTAAAACTCCTAGAAGAGAATATAGGCAAAACATTCTTTGACATAAAGTATAACACATTTTTTTTTAATCTGTCTCCTAAGGTGAAAGAAACAAAAACAAAAATATACAAATGGGACCTAGTCAAACATAAAAGCTTTTGCATAGCAAAAGAAACCATTGACAAAGTGAAAAGACAATCTACAGAATGGGAGAAAACATCTGCAAATGATATGACCAATAAAAGGTTAACATCCAAAATATTATAAACTCATAAAACTCAATATCAAAAGCAAACAACACAAAAAATGGCAAATGGCAATGGCAAAAAAATGGGCAGAAGACATGAATAGACATTTTGCCAAAGAGAAAATGCAAATGGCGAAGAGGCAAATGAAAAGATGCTCAAAATTGCTAACCATCAGAGAACTGCAAATCAATGAAAAGGTATGTGCACCCCAATGTCCCAATATTCATGGCAGCATTATTTACAATAGTGAAGATATGGAAGCAACGTAAGTGTTTATAAACAGATGAATGGATAAGAAAATGGAATACTACTCAGCCATAAAAAAGAATGAGATTCTGCCATTTGCAATAGTGTACATGGACCTAGAAGGTATTGCTGCTGCTGCTGCTGCTAAGTCGCTTCAGTCGTGTCTGACTCTGTGCGACCCCATAGATGGCAGCCCATCAGGTTCCTCATCCCTGGGATTCTCCAGGTAAGAACACTGGAGTGGGTTGCCATTTCCTTCTCCAATGTATGAAAGTGAAGAGTGAAACTGAAGTTGCTCAGTCATGTCCGACTCTTAGTGACCCCATGGAGGTGCAGCCTACCAGGCTCCTCCGTCCATGGGATTTTCCAGGCAAGAGTACTAGAGTGGGGTACCATTGCCTTCTCCAAGAAGGTATGATGCATAGTGAAATAAGTGAGACAGTGAAAGACAAATACTACATGTTATCACTTATATGTGAAATCTAAAAATTAAAACAAATGAATGTATATAATAACAAAAGAAAGCCTGAATCAATAATAAATAAGGAGACTGAATCAGTAATTAAAAATTCCCAACAAACTTAGTACCAGAGGGTTTCACAGGGATCAAGTCTCAATTAATACCCCAATTCTCAAGCATTCTTTAATTGAAGTTTTATGAAAGAAATACTTTTAATGTTTATTAGAATTGTGAAGGAAAAATAAAAATTTGATGGTTTTCAAATTATGTCTAAGTAAGACTGGCTCCTTAATTTGTGGGATCCCATGCAAAATTAAAATGCAGGACGTTGGTCAAGCATTCTTACGAATTGAAAAGAAAATGACAGAAGAACATTGAAACAAGCACATAGCTTTCTAAGCTTGGGATTGTGCAAACACAGAGGCCTTATGCCAAGAAGCCAGGCTATCTCTAAGCTCACATTAATTTGTTCTAGAATTTTATTTAATATTTGACAAAGCAAATGCCCAATGGAAGGGAAAATATAGCAGTAACCAAGAAAGAGAATAACCAAATTTTATCACCATATTACCTAAGAAACTGCTATGGAAACTTACATTATAATATATTTTTAAATGTTTTAATTTAATATCTAAAACCATTAATTACCAAAACATTCAAAAATCCAGATTGGTAATCCATTTCATTGATATGTAAGATTTAGGAGGTAATAAGTCTGCAGATTAAAGAAGGATGAAATCATCAAATTTTCCATTAAATACAAATGACTCTAAGATATTATACTTTCTACTGGAAATAGAAAAATGATTGAGAAAGTGGAAGTTTATCAGACAAGATGTACAACTACAAGAGGCCATCCTGCAAG
The DNA here is from genome assembly GCA_917880005.1 of Nanger dama. Taxonomy (NCBI): domain Eukaryota; kingdom Metazoa; phylum Chordata; class Mammalia; order Artiodactyla; family Bovidae; genus Nanger; species Nanger dama. The sequence continues at coordinate 7,222,422 of CAKJTW010000040.1, forward strand.
ATGAAGTGTGTTTTAACAAGCAAGATTTCTTAATTAATTATGGGCAATTCACTTTCTAATCAGATGTAAGTAATTGTACAAAAACAGGAAATAAATTATATTTGAGTTCTTACATTTTCTCATTTTAATTAGCACATATTGTGTGGTTTGCCTCAGCCCTTCCATAAATAATTTATTTCCTACTGCTCAAAGCTTCAATTTCTTCATCTCAAAAAGAAGTTTCAGCTAATTGAGTTTTGAATGTTCTCCCAGTCCTAATTGAATTCAGTGTTACTTATTGGTAACGTACTAAATTCTTGTGCAGGAGACTTCAGAATTTTAAAAAGAATAAGCCACGGTTCCTGACCACAGAGAGGTTACAATCCAGAAGGCAAGGCTAGCCAGGTGCTCAGTAAGTACAATGTAAGACAGCTCAAAATTCTCGATTTTTAATTCTAAGCAAAAATCTTACCTAAGAAACACAGAAACTTTTAAGGTTGAGATATGATGTAAAATTAATAGACTGAAAGCATATAATACAAATCAATTTCCTTAAACCTTAGCTGTAGATGCTAGAGGCTTGCGTGAATTTTTAAGCTATCTTATGTTGGACGTGACTGAGTGACTAAACACATAGCTAGTATTGGGGAAATTCTGCTGCCATGCCAACCATCCAAATGCCCAGGGTGGTATACACTTTATAAATGTGCTTTCTCTATAGTAGGGTGTGTTGATTGAGTACATATCATGGACGCAGTTTCAGACCACATTTATCTTCATCACTGACTAATGCAGCAAAGTGACCATGAGGCAAAACTCAGGCTTCATTATTTCACTTGTTTTGTATCTTGGGAAATTTTATTTGTTTGGCATCTTTTCAACATTGCATGACTTTCTTTTCACATATTCGGTTCAGCTGATATAATCAATGTTCTAGTGCATCATTCATCTTTCAATAAACAATGAAAATCAGGAAGATTAAAAAGTGACAGCTTAAAATAGAGCATGAAATACAACCAAAGTCACAGAAATTGAATTAATACAGTTTAACATGATTTTCAAAGGTCTCCAGTCTGGAGTTTGGGCCCAATTTCCTGGCTGGTTTAAAATGAAACCACAGATCTTAAATGATATGCCTGAGGAACAGCCATGAGTCAGTGCCTGAACGAGCCAGGCCTGTGAGCAGAGAGGGCACAAGAGATAATAACCATTATAGGCTCCAAACTTCAAAACAATCAAGAGCAAGATTTTCATTAATAAAAAATGTGCTTACTTGAAATGGTAACTCCCTAGACATCAACATGGAAAATGTTAATAGTGGTTGTCATAGGGAACACAGATACAGAGATGAAAGTGAGAGTTGCTCAGTCGTATCCGACTCTTTGCATCCCCATGGCCAGGACAGAATACTGGAGTGGATAGCCTTTCCCTTCTCCAGAAATGGTAATTTGCAATTGTGGAGTGTCTCCGGGAGCAACACCTGTAAGAGAGAGAAGGAGCCAGGACTGGGAACAGGGAGAAATTGAACTATGATGCATCTACAACAGAGGCCTCAGCCACTCCTGTCAGAGCCTTGGAGCTGGTCTGGTTCTCTAGATATGTCCCAAATTAAAGCAAGGGGGATAGCTCCTTTTATGCTGAGGAGGGCCTCAGCTGGAAGCAGTCATTTCCTGGCAGGTGGGGACATGAATGCCTTGGTCCCAGAGATGGGTCTCGACTGTGTACCTCAGAATCCACTAGAGTTCACCCTTTGCCTCATGCAGATCCACCTGATTCCTGCCATCTGAGAAAAGTTCACCAGGATTCTGGGTGTTTTTTTCCCTATCGAAAACTCAACCTGAGGAAAGTTAATGGAGTGACCTGAAGCCTACATCATCGCAGGGAGTCTCAGGTCTGCAATGAATACTGTCATTTCTTAGCTCAACTAATGATTCTAGATTATTCTCACCCTCAGCTAGCCCTGTGGCTAGTCTCCGGGGCTCACCTGATGTGATGACTCAGACTCTCATCCCATGACCTTCCTAAAAACATGGCGTCTGAATTTCCCTAGTGTCATAATCACACAATAGAGAACTGTCTTCTGCATTTGTCTGCTGCTAAGCCACTTCAGTTGTGTCCAACTCTGTGCTACCCCATAGACAGCAGCCTGTCAGGCTCCCCCGTTCCTGGGATTCTCCAGGCAAGAACACTGGAGTGGGTTGCCATTTCTTTCTCCAATGCATGAAAGTGAAAAGTGAAAGTGAAGTCGCTCAATTGTGTCCAACTCTTAGCGACCCCATGGACTGCAGCCCACCAGGCTCCTCCATCCATGGGATTTTCCAGGCAAGAGTACTGGAGTGCAGTGTCATTGCCTTCTCCCTCTGCATTTGTCTATTTACTATCAAAATTAGGAGAGAAGCAAGAGACACTCTAGTGAATCATGTGGGAGCTAAATACTCTTCCTGCCCTCATTGTGTAAGAACAATCCTGCCATCTGTCTCCCAGTCATTAGGATCAATTAGCCCTGATGCTTCTTCTTGTCTATCAGGTGTTCTTGGTACAAGGAAACAAAAGTTACCAGGAGGCGCCAGTTGTGCTCACTCATGAAAGCCGTGGCCCTCTTGGAACCAGCTTCTTTGGACCAATAGAGTCTTGCAGGGAAGGGTAGCACAACTTTTCAACTTCATCTCTGAATCAGTGGTAAACATAAAGAAAGCACAGGAGTGAAGGTTAGTGTAAAGATCATTTGTATATTATATTACTGAGTAGTATAAGGGAAGGTCAAATGTCAGAAAAAGAGTAAAATGATTATGGTAGCAATTCAAGAAAAAACTGAGGGCCTAAAGTAAGGCCAGTAATTAAAGGAGGACCAGTAATTAAGAAGAAAAATCACCATCTAAAACATTAAAAATATGAACAATGCTGAAGCTTAAGCACCAATACTTTGGCTGCTTAATGCCAAGAGCCAACTCATTGGAAAAGACGTTGATGCTGGGAAAGATTGAGGGTAGGGGGAGAAAGGAGTGAAAAAGGATGAGGTGGTTGGATGGCATCACCAACTAATGCACATGAGTCTGAGCAAACTCCAGGAGATGGTGAAAGACAGAGAAGCCTGGTGTGCTGCAGTCCAAAGAGTTGGACACAACTTAGAGACTGAACAACAATAGATGAATGGAAGGAGGCTCATAAGGCAGGATGGGAAACCTCAGGTCACTCCCATGACTCCAGCTTAGTTTACTGCTAAGGACAGAAGACACAGGAGAAAGGGCATGTTTGATTCTTTTGGTTTATTTTCAAGTTGTCACAGGAGACAATATTTCAGGGTCACTTATTTAAGGTCACTGGCCAATCAGTGACATTGAGGGGCCTCCCAATTCTTTATTTGTTAAGTTTAAAGCCTCAGACCTTCTTTAAATGACCTACACATGGAAGTTAGCTATGCCTTTGCTTTCTGGGAACAGTAACAAGCATAACTTCACATCTTTTCAATGTTTTATATTGATTACATGCCTCTAGAAAAAGTTATTAATTTAAAGTAAAACTATGTCTTCCTTATTATAACTCTCAATTCTGTATTTCCTTCTTGATTTTTGCAACTATGTATTCCAAACTGCTTGCTGGACACTTTCACATGGAATTCATGCGAGCATCTCAGATTCACACACCGAAATTCAACTAAGCCCCACCTCTGCCAGTTTTCCCTCATCTGCAAACAGGCTTCAGCTCCTGGAGCCTCTATTTCCTGATAAAGAAAGCACTGTCCTCTCAGTTGGGTTTGCAGACCACAGTCCACAGGCGAAGCTCAGCCTGTGCCAAAATTTTATGGCAATACAGCCAAATGAATTCATCTATATATTGTTCCTGTCTGATTTTGTGCCACAGTAGCTGAGTTGAATAGAGTTGTGACAGAGACCCTTTGGCCCCAAAAGCCTTATTATTATTTGAACTTTTGTAGCACAAGTTTGCCGCTACCTGCTCTATTTAAGTCAGCTAGGATCAAAATCTGAGTCCTGTTAGACTTACTTCCCCATTTCTCTCACCTCATCTACTCCCTGCCCTTTAAACATTACAACTACAGATATCTCTCACTCCTGTCTCTCTGCTCTCTCTGAAGCTGACCTGTTTTAGCGCTCTGCAGACCCTTAGCATGCTGTCTTAAAGAAAGACCTTTGCAGATCTACCTAGCTTCTCTCTCTACCCTTGGTGATGTGATATTAGAGTCTCTCCGTCTGCTGTTTGTCAAGGGGGAAGGGAAGGAGGAGGAAGGGAGTGTGTGTGGGGCTGGGGTGGGGTGTTGGTTAGGGGAAGATTCACAGAAGAAAGAAATGATTCAGCTGATGAAAGATAAATAGGCACTTTGCAGCAAAACAAAGGACCAAGGGGGAGATGGTTAGCGGTGTATAGTTGAAGATACTGCACAGCTTTAAAGAAGGTGTGTTTGGGGACTAGCAAGTAGTCTGGTATGTCGGGAACACATCGGGTGGGGAAAAAGGACAATGTAGTAAGAGGATAACGAGCCTAGACTGAGAAGCCCATTCTAGAACCTTTGTTTAAACCATTATTTCCACCTTGCTCAGCCCCACTCCTACTCACCATTCTAGGCCCAGCTGTGACATATCTGGTTTCTTCCAATCAAGTCACTGTATTTTCCTGTGGATTCCAATTAATAATGCACTCTAACGTCTCCCATTTATCACTTTCTAACTTGGGTGATGGTACATCAGAATAGAAGCCCAATATTTATGTAGATGTGATAAACTTTTAGTAGGTAGTAATCTCTCCCTCCATAATCTCTTTCCACCCTAGTGACCATCAGAGGTCCCCCTCCTTTTCTTGGATGTTTTCTTCCTCACTTACAGTATGGTTGCACCTTGGGAACACAGGAGACTTTTGCAAACTGTAAAGTGCTAAATAAAAACTAACATTTGTAGGGTACTTGAGTGAATGTTAGTTGCTCAGTCATGTCCGACTCTTTGCAACCCCACGAACTCTAGCCTGCCAGGCTCCTCTGTCCATAGAATTCCTCAGGCAAGAACACTGGAGTGGGTTGATGTTCCCTTCTCCAGGGGATCTTCCCAACCCAGGGATCAAACTCAGGACTTTTGCATTTCAGGCAGATTCTTTACCACTGAGCCTCCAGGGAACTTGGTAGAAGTTTATAACTTGAGGAAACACCTAACAACCTACAAGTTTTTGCTTGTTTATTTATATATATCCCTTACTGGACTAAACCTGGAGGAGGAAATAGCACCCACTCCAGTATTCTTGCCTCGAAAACTCCATGGATAGAGGGGTCTGGTGGGCTATAGTCCATGGGGGTCTCCAACAGACATGACTGAGCATGGAAGCATGCACTGGACTAAAAGATAACTTGAGATCAGATAGCAACTCTAACGTGCATTTTTATACCATTAGTACATAAAGAATAAAAGTATGTGTTCATAAAATTAAATTGTAAAAATATTTTAAGTGTATAATGCATCATGTCTTTAAATATGTGCATATTTTGACTTAAAAAATACCTCATTGATTAAAAATGCTAAGCACCATCTGTTCCTTCAGTGAGTCATAATCCTTTTACTGGTGGAGGGTCTTGAATGGAAATTGATGGCTGCTGACTGATCAGGGTGGTAATTGCTAAACGTTGGCGTGGCTGCAGCACTTTCTTAAAATAAGATGTCAATGAGTTTTCGTCCTCAATTGACTCTTCCTTTCACAAGCAATTTTTCTATACAATGCAAAGCTATTTGAAAATATTCTATCTACAACAGAACTTCCTTCAAACTCGGAATCAGTCCTCTCAAACCCTGTTTTATTTTATCTAACTTCACTTTATCTACTTTATCAATTAATTTTATGCAATATTCCAAGGCCTTTATTGTCATTTCAACAGTCTACAGTATCTTCAAGAGGAGCAATTTACATCTTAAGAAACCACTTTCTTGGCTCATCTGTACAAAGCAATTTCTTATCTGTTAAAATTTTATCCTGAGATTGCAGCAATTAAGTCACATCTTGAGATCACACTTCTAATTCTAGTTCTCTTGCTATTTCTACAACATCTGCAGTTACCTCTTTTGCTGAAATCTTAAACCCTTCAAAGTCAGCCGTGAGGGTTGGAATCAATATGTTCCAAACTTCTGTTATTGTTGATATTTTGACCTCTCCCCATGAATCATAAATATTTTTAAATGGCATCTAGAATGGTGAATCTATTCCAGAAAGTTTTCAATTTATCCAGATCCAACAGAAGAATCACTATTTATGGCAGCTCTAGCCTTACAAAATGTATTTCTTAAATAACAAGACTTGAGAGTCAGAATTACTTCTTGATCTATAAGCTTTAGAATGGATGGCATATTACAGGCAGAAACACAACATTAATCTCATTGTCCATCTTCATTAGAGCTCTTAGGTGACCAGGTGCATTATCAGTGAGAAGTAAATTTTGAAAGTAATATGGCAGAGCTGTAGGTCTTAACTGTGGGCTTAAAATATCCAGTAAACCATGTTGTAAACAAATGTGATTTGTTGTTCCATTTGTACAGCATAGACAGAGTAGTTGTAGCATAATTCTTAAGGGCCTTAAGATTTTCAGGATGGTAATTGAACATTGGCTTCAACTTAGAGTCACCAACAGCATTAGCCCCTAACCCAGTCTTTTGAAGCTTTGAAGGAAGGCACTGACTTATCTCTAGCTGTGAAAGCCCAAGATGACATCTTCTTCCAAAATAAGGCAGTTTCACCTACATAACTATCTGTTGATTAGTGTATCCACCTTCATTAATCATCTTAGTTGGACTTTGTGGACAAACTTACAGCAGCTTCTACATCCACACTTGCTGCTTCACTTGAACTTCTATGTTATGGAGATGGCTTCTTTCTTTCAACTTCATGAACCAACCTCTGCTAGCTTCAGACTTTTCTTTTGCAGCTTCCTCACCTCTCTCAGCCTATATAGACAGGAAGAGGGTTAGGGCCATGCTTTCGATTCAGCTTTAGATTAAGGGATGTTAAGGTTGATTTAATCTTCTCTCCAGACCACTAAAACCTTTCTTCATATCAGCAATCAGGCTGTTTTGGTTTTGTTTTTTAAATTCTTGTGTTCAATAAAGTAACACGTTTATTTTATTCAACAACTTTTCTTTTACATTCATAATGTTGCTATTTGTCCCAAGGTTTTTGTTCAGTTGCTCAGTCATGTCTGACTCTGCAACCCCAAGGACTGCAGCATGCCAGGTTTCCCTATCCTTCACCAGGTCTCCCATATTGCAGGCAGAATCTTTACCCACTGAGCCACAAGGGAAACCTAAGAATACTGGAGCTGGTAGCCTCTCCCTTCTCCAGTGGATCTTCCCAACCCAGGAATCGAATCAGGGTCTCCTGAGTCACAGGAGGATTCTTTACCAACTGAGCTATGAGGGAAGCCCAGTGTTTTATTTACTCATTTTAAATATAGCAGTTTGTACACGTCGATCCCAAACTCCATAACTATCCCTCCCGCAACGGTTCCCTCCTGGTAACCATGAGTTCCTTCTCTAAGTCTGTGAGTCTGTTTCTTTTTGTAAATAAGTTCATTTGTATCATATTTATAAATTCTTCATTTAAATGATATCATACAATATTTCTCTTCCTCTGTCTGACTTACTTCACTCAGTATGACAATCTCTAGGTCTACCCATGTTGCTGCAAATGGCATTATTACATTCTTTTTAATAGCTAAATAACATTCCATCGTGTATACATACCATATATTCTTTATCCCTTCCTCTGTCAATGGACATTTAGGTTGCTTCCATGTCTTGGCTCTTGTGAACAGCATTGTTGTAGTGAACATTAGGGTGCATGTATCCTTTGGGACCATGTTTTTCTCTGGGTATATGCCCAAGAGTAGGCTTGCAGAATCATATAATAGCTCTATTTTTAGTTTGTTAAGGAACTTCCATATTGTTTTCCATAGTGGCTGCACGAATTTACATTCTCACCTATAGTGTAGGAGGGGGTCCCTTCTCTCCAAGCCCTCTCCAGCATTTGTTGATTGTGGATTCTTTGATGACAGCCATTCTGACTGGTGTGAGGTGACATCTCATTGTAGTTTTGATTTACATTTCTCTAACAATTAGTGATGTTGAACATCTTTTATGTGTCTCTTGGCCATCTGCATCTTTTTTTTGGAGAAATGTCTATTTAGGTTTTCAGCCCATTTTCTGATTGGGTTGTTTGTTCTGATAATATTAAGCTGCATGAGCTGTTGGTAAATTTTGGAGACTAATCCCTTGTTGGTCATATCATTTCCAAATATTTTCTCCTATTCCATGAGTTTTTTCATATTATTATTTCCTTTGCCATGCAAAACTTTGAGTTTAATTGAGTCCCATTTTTAAACTTCTGTTTTTATTTCCTTTACTCTCTGAGACAGATTGAAAAAGATATTGCTGAGATTTATGTCAGAGAGTGTAGACAAAACACTCTCTCACTGTTTTTAAAATACTGTGACCTTTAATTTAATTTTCCTAAGGGAGACTGTCACTTAAATAGTATTCTCAAATGGGATTTCCTGGACCATTATCACATATTTTTCCTACAATAAACTCATAGTTTATCTTTTGTAACAATATATGTCATTTGCAACTTATCTTCAATCCATTCCCTGCACTCTCTTTGCTCCCATAGGGACTATTGTATTCTCTATTATCAAGGTTCTCTTGCCTTCCAATTAAGTTGGCCATTCGGAAACTGTGGCACATCTGAGGGTTGCAGGAGTGAAATAACACTTCTCTATTGTTCTCTGCTTCGGGTGACATATCTAGCAGTAGCTGCATCTTTTCCATCTCCATTGATTATTAGCTCCTGTGTTCCCTGAGATACTCCTGAATCACTGCAGTAAGTTCCCATTTATGCTTAATAAGTTTTGTTGTTGTTATTCAGTTGCTCAGTCACGTCTGACTCTTTGCGACCCCTTGGACTACAGCACGCCAGGCTTTCCTGTCCTCCACCATTTCCTGGAGTTTTCTCAAACATTTCCATTGAATCAGTGATGCCATCCAACCATCTCATCCTCTATTGTCCCCCTCTTCTCCTGCCTTCAATCTTTCTCAGCATCAGGGTCTTTTCAAATGAGTTGGCTCTTTGCATCAAATGGCCAAAGTATCAGAGCTTCAGCATCAGTCCTTCCAATGAATATTCAGGACTGATTTCCTTTAGGAGTGACTGGTTTGATCTCCTTGCAGCCCAAGGGACTCTCAAGAGTCTTCTCCAGCACTACAATTTGAAAGCATCAGTTCTTTGGTGCTCAGCCTTATTTATTATTCAGTTCTCACATCCATACATGACTACTGGAAAAACCATAGCTTTCACTATATGGACCTTTTTAGGCAAAGTAATTCTTTGCTTTTTAATACACTCTGTAGGTTTATCATTGCTCTTCTTCCAAGGAGTAAGTATCTTTTAATTTCTGTGTGTGTTTTTATTATCAGTTATCAAAATGACTTATACTTAATTTTTCATCACTTAATCATATTCCAGTGTAGCCTCAAATATTCACCTTCTTTAGCAGGAAGCGATTTATCATTCTCTAGGCCTAATACAAAATGGCAAGAGGAAAGATTCACTCATCTTAGGGACATCGTTTACTATTTTCCTATAAAAGTTTTTTTCTAACTCTGAGCTAAGAAAACATTAGTTCAGTCTCTCAGGTATCTGCATCTCTCACAAGTCTCCATTGATTCTTTATGAAGCCACTGGGGAAAACAGAATCCATAATAAAGCCTAGGAGTAAGAATTGTTGTTGTTCAGTTGCTAAATTGTGTCCAACTCTTTGCAATCCTATGGATTGTAGCTGACCAGGCTCTTCTGTCCATGGGATTTCCCAGGCAAGAATACTGGGAGTTGCCATTCCTTTCATCAGATCTTCCTGGATCAGGGATAACTCATGTCTCCTGCATTGGCAAGTGGATTCTTTACCACTGAGCCACCAGGGAAGCCAAGGAAAAGAATTAAAAGTCATTAAATAACTTAGTAAAACTATATATGTGCCAGGTATATATATTTGTAATATATATAACAAATATCATTGAGGAAGGCTTTCTTATCTCTCCTTGCTATTCTTTGGAACTATGCATTCAAATGGGTATATCTTTCTTTTCTCCTTTGCCTTTAGTTTCTCTTCTTTTCTCAGCTATTTGTATCCAAAAAACATCTTCATGACCCAGATCACCACAATGGTGTGATCACTCACCTAGAGCCAGACAGCCTGGATTGTGAAGTCAAGTGGGCCTTAGGAAGCATCAGTACAAACAAAGCTAGTGGAAGTGATGGAATTCCAGTTGAGCTAATTCAAATCCTGATAGATGATGCTGTTAAAGTACTGCACTCAACATGCCAGCAAATTTGGAAAACTCAGCAGGAGCCACAGGACTGGGAAAGGTCAGTTTTCATTCTACCCCAAAGAAGGACAATGCCAAAGAATGTTCAAACTACCACACAACTGCACTCATTTCACATGATAGCAAAGTAATGGTCAAAATTCTCTAAGCCAGGCTTCAACAGTACATGAACAGTGAACTTCCAGATGTTCACGCTGCATTTAGAAAAGGCAGAGGAACCAGAGATCAAATTGCCAACATCGTTGGATCATAGGAAAAGCAAGAGAGTTTCAGAAAAACACCTACTTCTGCTTTATTGATTACGCCAAAGCCTTTGACTATATGGATCACAATGAACTGTGGAAAATTCTTAAAGAGATGGGAACACGGGACCACCTTACCTGCCTCCTGAGAAATCTGTATGCAGGTCAAGAAGCAACAGTTAGAACCAGACATGGAACAACAGACTGTTTCCAAATTGGGAAAGGAGTACAGCAGGCTATATATTGTCACCCTGCTCATTTAACCTATATGCAGAGTACATCATGCGAAATGCCAGGGTGGATAAAGCACAAGTTGGAATCAAGATTGCTGGGAGAAATAGCAATAACCTCATATACGCATATGACACCACCCTTATGGCAGAAAGTGAAGAGGAACTAAAGAGCCTTTTGATGAAGATGAAAGAGGAGCATGAAAAGCTGGCTGAAAATTCAACATTCAGAGTACTAAGATCATGTCATCCAGTCCCATCACTACATGGAAAATAGATGAAGAAACAGTGGAAACAGTTATAGACTTTCTTTTCTTGGGCCCCCAAATCGCTGCAGATGGTGACGGCAGCCATGAAATTAAAAGACGCTTGCTCCTTGGAAGAAAAGCTATGACCAATGTAGACAGCATATTAAAAGCAAAGACTACTTTACCAACAAAGGTCCATCTAGTCAAAGCTATGGTTTTTCCAATAGTCGTGTATGGATGTGAGAATTGGACTATAAAGAAAGCTGAGGGCTGAAGAATTGATGCTTTTGAACTGTGGTATTGGAGAAGACTCTTGAGAGTCCCTTGGACCACAAGGAGATCCAACCAGTCAATCCTAAAGGAAATCAGTCCTGAATATTCATTGGAAGGACTGATGCTGAAGCTGAAACTCCCATACTTTGGCCACCTGATACAAAGAAAAGATCCTGATGCTGGGAAAGATTGAAGGTGGGAGTAGAAGGGGACGACAGAGGATGAGATAGCTGGATTGCATCACTGACTCAATGGACATAAGTTTGAGAAAACTCCAGGAGTTGGTGATGGACAGGGAGGCCTGGTGTGCTGCAGTCCATGGGGTTGCAAAGAGTCAGACACAACTGAGCGACTGAATGAAACTGAACTCCCAGATTGCAGACAGATTCTTTACCAGCTGAGCCATCAGGGAAGCCCAAACTACTGAAAACTTGTGTAGACTTAAAAGACAACAAATGAATTTTTTTGGATAACCCTACCCAGCCTACTCAAGGACAAAGCACTTAAACTGATTATTTTTCTAACTGTAAATTTATCAGTTTGTCCACAAATACATAAAGACAGAATTTACTCTTCCCTGCAAGGTTGGTTGGAGAAAGATATGACAGCTCACTCGTGTTCTTGCCTCGAGCATCCCATGGACAGAGGAGCCTGGCAGGCTATAGTCCATGGGGTCACACACAAGTCAGACAGGACTCAAGCAACTTATTACACAAAGCTGGTAGTGACTCTATTTGTCTGGAATTGTAGTTTTTCTCTCCAGTCCTGTTTTATTCCCCTTCCCTTTATAGACTTGTGTAGCACAAATTCCATTTCAGTGTACTTCTGGAGAAGCTACCCACCAACATCAATTGACCCCTCCTACACAAAAGACAGAGTAAAAAAGAAACTTACTGTTATCAAACTGTTCAGACTGTTTTCTCCTTTTTCTCTTTTCTTATAAGTTGGTTCTATTACAAATGATAGTGTGTCCCTAGGCCTGGGCCTGGAGATTAGCTCATGTGTATGGGCAAATAATTTTGATAAATAAAAAGTATAGCCTTGTTGTTGTTGTTGTTTTAACCAGTTTAATTAAATACAAATACACATGCATACTGGGCTTCCCTGGTAGCTCAACTGGTAAAGAATCCACCTGCAATGTGGGAGACCTGGGTTCAGTTCCTGAATTGGGAAGATCCCCTGGAGGAAGGCATGGCAACCTACTTCCAGTATTCTTGCCTGGAGAATCCCATGGACAGAGGAGCCTGGCGGGCTACAGCCCATAGGGTGGCGAAGAGTCAGGCATGACTGAGCGACTAAGCACAGCATAGCACATTATGTGCATGCTAAGTCACTTCAGTCATGTCTAACACTTTGTGACACTATGGACTATAGCCCATCAAGCTTCTCTGCCCATGGGGTTCTCCAGGCAATAATGCTAGAGTGGGTGAGCATGCCCTCCTCCAGGGTATCATCCTGAATCAGGGATTGAACATGTGTCTCTTACATCTCCCTGCGTTGGCAGGCAGGTTCTTTACCTTTAGTGCCACCTGAGAAGCCAAAATACAAGCATGTATTTTGACAATTTCTAGAAAAGGCATTAGAAGTGGTGTTATTTTAAATAGCCAATAACGTGATAAAAATTTAAGTCTCCAGTGCTATCAAATCTCAACACTTCCTCAGAATAAAGCATTCTGCAGTGAGAAAGGACACTCACATCAGGCTTTAACTGAGGTCCACATCCTCAGGGTCATTTCTTTATAGTGTGTAAGGCTCTCCTGAGGAACTTGAGAATCCACTTATTAAACATGAGTGAGTTTATAATAATTTGAGTGAGACTCATGAGTTGGCATTTTAACCAGTACCCATATGCCTTAACTGCATGATCAGAGAGAACATTTTTTGTTTGTTTGAATGCAATTGTTTTACAATGTTGTGTTAGTTTCTGTTGTACAACTGCATGATATAGCATACACACATACACACACACACATATACATATACATATATCCCCTCCTACTCGAGCCTTTTTCCCACTCCCCTCACCCACCTCGCCCCTCTAGGTCATCACAGAGAACCTAGCTGAGCCCCCAGTGCTTCCTGCTAGCTATCTATTTCACACATGTGAAAGTGAAATTTGCTCAGTTCTGTCTAAGTCTTTATGACCTCATGTACTGTGAAGTCCATGGAATTCTCCAGTTTAGAATAGTGGAGTGGGTAGCCATTCTCCTCTCCAGAGGATCTTCTCAACCCAGGGATTGAACCCAGGTCTCCCACATTGCAGGAGAATTCTTTACCAACTGAGACGTGAGGGAAGCCCAAGAATACTGGACTGGGTAACCTATCCCTTCTTCAGCAGATCTCCCCAACCCAGGAATCAAACCAGGGTCTCTTGCATTGCAGTCAGATTATTTACCAGCTGAGCAACCAGGGAAGCCCCATTTTACACATGGTAGTGTATACATGTCTATGCAACTCTCTCAATTTATCCCCCACTCTCTTTCCCACCTACACTGTGTCCACAAGTTCATTCTCTACATCTGCAACTCTATTCCTGTCCTAAAGGAATGAAATTGAGTCAGTTATAGTGATGTGGATGAACCTAGTCTGTCAGAGTGAAATAAACTACAAAAAGAAAAACAGATATCATATATTAGCACATATATATGGAATCTAGAAAAATGGTACTGATGAAACTGTTTGCAGGATAGGATTAGAAGGAGAACGTTTTTTTAAAAAAATATTCTAGGTTCACTCAAAGTTCTTCACTGATGAAGAAGAGAACCAAGTAACGTCTTCTTTTTGATCAAAGGAATAGAAAAACTGGAATATAAAAACCTCTGACCTTGACAGAGTAGGATTGCCAGATTTAGCAAATAAAAATATAGGACATCCAGTTAAATTTCAACTTACTATAGGTATCAGTCAGTTCAGTCGCTCAGTCGTGTCCGACTCTGTGCGACTCCATGAATCGCAGCACGCCAGGCTTCCCTGTTCATCACCATCTCTCGGAGTTCACTCAGACTCACATCCGTGATGCTATCCAGCCATCTCATCACCACTTCCAATTTGTGTATCCCATGCAATATTTGGAAGACATTTATAGTAAAAGAAAAATTATTCATTGTTTAACTGAAATTCAAATTTAAATAGGTATGTGGTCTTCCTGGCCTTTCTGGTGGCTCAGCAGAAAAGAATCCATGTAACTTAGGAGTTGCTGGAGATGCAGTTTCGATCCCTGGGTTGGGAAGATCCCCTAGAAGAAAGCATGGCAACCCGCTCCAGTATTCTTTCCTGGAGAATCCCACAGGCTGAGGAGACTAGTAGGCTACAGTCCATGGGGTTGCAAAGAGATGGACACAGTAAGTGACTTCGCACACACCCAAGCATGTGGTCTTCTTCTTATCTGGTAAACTTATCACAGAAAGGTCAATCAGATTTCAATTCAGTGTGTTTTAAGGTTCCACTCATGTTTGTCTAGGCCTGAATGGGTCTTATGAAGGGTGGATGATAGCACCTTTTATAAAAAGGTTTTCAAAATAAAAAAAAACCCACAGAAAACAAGGAAACATAATTCTGCACAATTCACAGATGTGTTGCTGAACTCCACCAGTGTGCTCCACATGACCTACAGATGGTCTCTTTCCTGAGACACTCTGGGCTGCTGAGCTCCTTACCAAAATTAGCTCCGAAGAGGGTTGATCTTGGTGCTTTTCAAACAATAATTTTTAAAGGGATTTATTTTCTGCTTAAAATAAAATCCTGCTTATCTTGATATGAGACTTCCAGCTGATTCTGTTTTTCATTGAACAATCTTAAATTTACAATTAAAGGGAAAAACTCAGATGTGGAAAATAGCTGGCACTGGCACATGTTCTGTGCCTCTTGGTATGGCCTTGTGAGTCAAATTACCCTTCTTGCCTTTAAGAGTATAATTATAATTTGTTCTGACTGGTGGGTTAGTTAGAGCAGAGATGATATTGGTTGACTATGAGAATTCAATGCACTGGGAAACTGTTAGATGGAAAATTCTACAAACTGAAAACCAGGACTGGGAGCATAAGCCCTCTGCCCTTTAGTGGTCCCAAAGGACTTCACTCACAGGAAGATGGACCTTCTGAAATAAGGAAATGGCTACCTGTGCTTTGGGGGCTTCCCAGAGGCTAGCTCAGGCCTCATCTTCTGATCTAACTTCTTGTTTCTCTCCTTGCTGGGTATGAGCAGCGAATAAAGCAGAGGTGCGGCCTGGGGACGCAGACTGGGGCCCCAGACTTCTACCTGGCAGCAACTCTCTGTCTGCCTGGTTTCTCCCCAGCTACTGGGAAGTAACTTATTTAGACCCTGATCTGCTGTGCAGTTGCCACCTGCTCTGTCTCCTAACATCTTTGTAATCATATTAGTTTGCCAGCTGCCATAACAAACTATCACAAACTGAGTGGCCTAAACAATAGGAATTTATCATTTCATAATTCTACAGGCTATAAGTCTGATATCAAGGTGTCCACAGGCCCATGCTTCCCCTGATAGTGCAAAGGAGAACCCACTCGATGCCTCTCTCCTAGCAGCTGGCGGTTTGCTGGCTATCTCTGACATTCCTTGACTTATGTTGCATCATCCTGATTTCTGCCTTCATGTACACGCAATGTTCTCCTTATGTATACACCAATTATATTGGATTTTTTTAGGGGCTACTCCAGTATAACCTCATCAAAAACTAACTATATCTGCAACAAATCTTTTTCCAAATAAGATCACATCCTGAGGTATTGGAGTTTAGGTCTTCAATCTAAGGATTTGGGAGCAACACGATTTGATCCATAACAGTAGAAATCAAGAGAAATGGCAAATAGGAAAGCACCCTAAAACCTTAGACATAATATGTGAATACTGTCAGGAGGAGCAGGGCAGAGCCTTCTTTGATTTTCTGAGATTTGCACAAAGGAAGAAATTTTCACCACTATCCCTACACAGTGAGTTCTTATTTTTCTCTCTCTACAGGATTTTTTTCCTCTAGGGTGGAAGATGACTCCTTCACAAAAAAGCA
This sequence comes from Nanger dama, assembly GCA_917880005.1. Lineage (NCBI taxonomy): Eukaryota > Metazoa > Chordata > Mammalia > Artiodactyla > Bovidae > Nanger > Nanger dama. The sequence continues at coordinate 7,238,781 of CAKJTW010000040.1, forward strand.
ATAAAGATTTTATGCAAGAAAATAAAAGAAAATTTGGAATACAAGATTATATACAAAAATAAGTACTTGTATATAAGGAGCCAAAGAAAATTGAAGTTACACAATAAGTTATCCTCTTGAATTATCACTTTTATAGTCACTCTATTTGTTGGTGCTTACCATATGCCAGATACCATGCTACACATTGTGAATATGCTATTTAATCCTCATAACAACCCTATGGGCAAATATTATTAGGCCCACTTTTGAAGTGAAATGATCACACTGAGGGTCAGACGATTCAACATCAGAAGTCACCCAGCTCAGAGGCATGGGAATTGACAGCGAAATCTAGGTGTCTGGGCTTGAAGCCCATGCTCTTAACCACTATGCCCTGAGTGGGGGTTAGAGTGGGCAGTTGGGAATGGAAGTGAGGGATAGAGGAAAGAGACAAGGGGACAGGTGCGAAATATATTATAAAAGAGGAACAGAGAAGACTAAGGACAGATTAGATTTGAGAAGGAAGCAGGAGTTGGCGGGATTCTCACTGAGAGAGCAATGATAACTTTGACAGGAGGAAGGAAATGCAGAGAGAGAGCAACTGGGGACAAGAAAGGAAAGGGCCGGGGGCGCTCAGCTGTAGACATGCGTGGGCCTCGTCATCTCAGGAGCAATAACCAGAGAGACCATGGTGCCAGCAGCCCAGAAATCCATGGGCACAGATGCAGAGGAAAAGTCAGGTGTTGCAACAGACACAGGAGAAGTTGGAAGGAAGTGAGGAACATTAGGTTTAAGTTTTCCTTGTTCTGAATTTTCAGAACTTTCTCTTATAAGAAGCCTCTTCAATTGTTTACTAATGATTGTTAAGAGGGCAGGGCGTGAATTATATTTGTTCACCACTGCCCAGTTCAAATTTGATCTTTTGAGATTAAATTTCTCCCTGCACTTTGTTTTTCTCAAGAAAAGACAAAACAACTTAAGTTACAAACTATCCAAGAAAAATAAACGTCTATTGCTTATTTCCATTAACATCTGCTTTATTCACCAAAAATCAAGGGAATTTAACATTTCTCTTTGTCTTATTAGTGCTTTGTTATATGATATTAGGTGTTTAATGTAATTTGTTTCTTATTTTTCTAGTTATAAAATAAGTCTTTAACCATAAAAGGATTTTGCAAATCTATTGAACATGAGGCCAAGTGAGAAGTTTTAACATTAAAGCTTTATGGAATAATGTGCATGCGTGCTCAGTCACTCAGTCATGTCCTGCTCTTTGTGATTCCATGGTCTGTAGCCTGCCAGGCTCCTTTGTCCATGGAACTTCCTAGACAAGAATACCGGAGTGGGTTTCCATTTCCTTCTTCAGGGATCATCCCTACCAAGGGGTCTCAGGAGATGCAGGATATTGAACTCGCATCTCCGGTGTTTCCTGCATGACAGATGGGTTCTTTACCACTGAGTTACCAGGGAACAAATATTTATGTAAATCCAAACACATACATCTTAAATTAACTCAAATTTGTATGTGGGAAAAAAATAGTATTAGATGATCTCTCACAATGTAAATTCTATAATTCACTACCTAATGAATCATGTACTTAAAAATACTGAGAACATTTTGACATCTCAGCACCTTATAATGTCTCATCTCTTCTCTCCTACCCTCACAAACACTCCTACCTTCTGCTGTCAATAGCTACACACCCACAGAATGAAAATTTTCTATATTATCTGTCTTTTAAATCTGTCTCTGTTCCCGTCTAATAGCTTGATAACTAGGTCTGATTAATCTCACCTATTTTAGTTCTTTTTTCTTGAATTGGTATCCTGAAATAGTGTGAAATAGTCACCTTTAAGGAAATTGTTGCTAGTTTTTTGTTGATTACCATTCTCTACTAAGCCATGAGCAGGTAACAGTTGTTTCAATTTTAGGGCAAAGTCCCTCTACGGGAGATGGACAGACATTAATCAGTCTCAGTGTATTCCAGCAGTGCTTCTTAAAGGTGCTCTCTAGATCAGCATCATAAGCATTGCGTGGAAAACCTTTTAGAAATGCAGATTTTTCAGACCCACCTTAGAGCCACTATATCAGCAACTAGGAGTAAAGGAGGGATCAGGCCCAGTACTCTTCAGTCTAAAAAGTTATCTGGATAATTTTGATAAACACCCTACAGTTTGAGAACCAGTGTGTTAAGGTAACAATTGACTCAGCATAGAATGTAAGACTCTTCTTGACAGAACAAAGTTAATATTCTCTAATATACATTAGGAAGACTGGGGTTCATCAGAAGAGCTTTTGCTATTTGTTTTAGGAGAAATGGTATCCTCCCTCTCCCATGAGCTGAGAAGTAAGAGGGACGATCAGAGTCCTCATGGTAAGGTGATATTAACATGTGCACACAGCACATGAAACATGTAGCACATAGCAGTGAAACCCACATCTTTGGGCTCTATAGGTAGCAGTCTATAAACAAATTTTGTGCCAAAAATTGTCACATCTCTGTAGCAGAGGCAAGCAAACTTTTTCTGTAACAGGTCAAATAGTAAGTATTGTAGACTTTGGAAGGTCACTGGTCTCTGTCACAACTACTCAATTCTGCCACAACAATGCAACAACAATCCTGAACAATATGTAAAGGAGCATGACCAGAGTTTCAATAAAACTTTACTTTGTAAAAAAAATGGTAGGTTGGATTTGGCCCATGGGCCGTAGTTTGCCAACCTGCCTTATAATGCTTCTGTTTAATAAAATTTTAAAAGGACTTAACTATTTTTTCCCAGTTGATTGTTTAGTCATTAACCAGATATTTAACTGCCATTCCACTAACAATTCATTAACTAGTTGCAAATCATTAAAAGCAATCCCCTAAAATCCAATGTCCCTGTTTTGCTTTGTTGGTGGTTGATCTGTAAACAAGGCTTCCCAGGTGGCTCAGTGGTAAAGAATCTGCCTGCAGTGCAGGAGACATAGGAGATGTGGGTTTGATCCCAGGTCAGGAAAACCCTTTGGAGGGGGATGTGGCAACTCATTCCAGTATTCTTGTCTGGATAATCCCATGGACAGAGGGATCTTGCAGGCTAGAGTCCTTGAGGTCGCAAAAGAGTTGGACATGACTGACCATGTGCAGTTTGTAAACAATCAACCAAACCATAGTGTTGACCAAACTCAACTTTATGCCTGATTTTCTGCCTAATGCCCAATGGGAACAAATGTTCTCCCTTCATAGACACACTTTTAAATAGTTTGGGTTTACCACTCTTACCATACTATGGTATACCAATATATAAATTAATCTCACAGGGCATACAAAAATATAAGTTAATTTACCTTACAGCTGTGGCTCCTACAACAACCATTTAGCTGCTGTTCTAATGTACAACTCTTATTCAAAAGCTGCCTTTACAAAGTAGGTCATGGATACCCTGCCTCAACAAAAGTTATTGATGAAACGTCATTAACAGGGTTTATCTGTTTATCTGACAGAATGTGGTCCTCTGGGGAAGGGATGGCAAACCACTTCAGTATTCTTGCCTTGAGAACCCAATGAACAGTATGAAAAGGCAGAATGATAGGATACTGAAAGAGGAACTCCCCAGGTCAGTAGGTGCCCAATATGCTACTGGAGATCAGTGGAGAAATAACTCCAGAAAGAATGAAGGGATGGAGCCAAAGCAAAAACGATACCCAGCTGTGGATGTGACTGGTGATAGGAGCAAGGTCCGATGCTATAAAGAGCAATATTGCATAGGAACCTGGAATGTCAGCTCCATGAATCAAGGCAAATTGGAAGTGGTCAAACAAGAGATGGCAAGGGTGAACGTTGACATTCTAGGAATCAGTGAACTAAAATGGACTGGAATGGGTGAATTTAACTCAGATGACCATTATATCTACTACTACGGGCAAGAATCCCACAGAAGAAATGGGTAGCCATCATGGTCAACAAAAAGAGTCCAAAATGCAGTACTTGGATGCAGTCTCAAAAATGACAGAATGATCTCTGTTCCTTTCCAAGGCAAACCATTCAATATCACAGTAATCCAAGCCTATGCCCCAACCAGTAACGCTAAAGAAGCTGAAATTGAAGGGTTCTATGAAGACCTACAAGACCTTTCAGAACTAACACACAAAAAGATGTCCTTTTCATTATAGGGGACTGGAATGCAAAAGTAGGAAGTCAAGAAACACCTGGAGTAACAGGCAAATTTGGCCTTGGAGTACAGAATGAAGTAGGGCAAAGACTAATAGAGTTTTGCCAAGAAAATGCACTGGTTATAGTAAACACCCTCTTCCAACAACACAAGAGAAGACTCTACACATAGACATCACCAGATGGTCAACATGGAAATCAGATCGATTATATTCTTTGCAGCCAAAGATGGAGAAGCTCTATACAGTCAACAAAAACAAGACCAGGATCTGACTTTGGCTCAGATCACGAACTCCTTATTACCAAATTCAGACTTAAATTGAAGAAAGTAGGGAAAACTGCTAGACCATTCAGGTATGACCTAAATCAAATCCCTTATGATTATACAGTGAATGTGAGAAATAGATTTAAGGGCCTAGATCTGATAGATAGAGTGCCTGATACAATATGGAATGAGGTTCATGATATTGTACAGGAGACAGGGATCAAGACCATCCCCATGGAAAAGAAAGGCAAAAAAGCAAAATGGCTGTCTGGGGAAGGCTTACACATAGCTGTGAAAAGAAGAGAGGCAAAAAGCAAAGGAGAAAAGGAAAGATATAAGCATCTGCAAAGTTCCAAAGAATAGCAAGAGGAGATAAGAAAGACTTCTTCAGCGATCAATGCAAAGAAATAGAGGAAAAGAACAGAATGGGAAAGACTAGAGATCTCTTCAAGAAAATTAGAGATACCAAGGGAATATTTCATGCAAAGATGGGCTCAATAAAGGACAGAAATGGTCTGGACCTAAGAGAAGCAGAAGATATTAAGAAGAGGTGGCAAGAATATGCAGAAGAACTGTACAAAAAATATCTTCATGACCCAGATAATCACAATGGTGTGATCACTCATCTAGAGCCAGACATCCTGGAATGTGAAGTCAAGTGGGTCTTAGAAAGCATCACTACGAACAAAACTAGTGGAGGTGATGGAATTCCAGTTGAGCTATTTCAAATCCTGAAAGATGATGCTTTGAAAGAGCTGCACTCAATATGCCATCAAATTTGGAAAACTCAGCAGTGGCCACAGGACTGGAAAAGGTCAGTTTTCATTCCAATCCCAAAGAAAGGCAATGCCAAAGAATGCTCAAACTACCGCACAATTGCACTCATCTCACATGCTAGTAAAGTAATGCTCAAAATTCTCCAAGCCAGGCTTCAGCAATACGTGAACTGTGAACTCCCTGATGTTCAAGCTGGTTGTAGAAAAGGCAGAGGAACCAGAGACCAAATTGCCAACATCTGCTGAATCATGGAAAAAGCAAGAGAGTTCCAGAAAAACATCTATTTCTGCTTTATTGACTATGCCAAAGCCTTGACTGTGTGGATCACAATAAACTGTGGAAAATTCTGAAAGAGATGGGAATACCAGACCACCTAACCTGTCTCTTGAGAAATCTGTATGCAGGTCAGGAAGCAGCAGTTAGAACTGGACATGGAACAACAGACTGGCTCCAAAAAGGAAAAGGAGTACGTCAAGGCTGTATATTGTCACCCTGCTTATTTAACTTCTATGCAGAGTACATCATGAGAAACGCTGGACTGGAAGAAACGCAAGCTGGAATCAAGATTTCTGGGAGAAATATCAATAACCTCAAATATGCAGATGACACCACCCTTATGGCAGAAAGTGAAGAGGAACTAAAAGCCTCTTGATGAAAGTGAAAGAGGAGAGTGAAAAAGTTGGCTTAAAGCTCAACATTCAGAAAACGAAGATCATGGCATCCGGTCCCATCAATTCATGGAAAATAGATGGGGAAACAGGGAAAACAGTGTCAGACTTTATTTTTGGAGCTACAAAATCACTGCAGATGGTGACTGCAGCCGTGAAATTAAAGACGCTTACTCCTTGGAGGAAAAGTTATGACTAACCTAGATAGCATATTCAAAAACAGAGACATTACTTTGCCAACTAAGGTCCGTCTAGTCAAGGCTATGGTTTTTCCTGTGGTCGTGTATGGATGTGAGAGTTGGATTGTGAAGAAGGCTGAGCGCTGAAGAATGATGGTTTTGAACTGTGGTGTTGGAGAAGACTCTTGAGAGTCCCTTGGACTGCAAGGAGATCCAACCAGTCCATTCTGAAGGAGATCAGCCCTGAGATTTCCTTGGAAGGAATGATGCTAAAGCTGAAACTCCAGTACTTTGGCCACCTCATGTGAAGAGTTGACTCATTGGAAAAGACTCTGATGCTGGGAGGGATTGGGGGCAGGAGGTGAAGGGATGATGAGATGGCTGGATGGCATCACTGACTCGATGGACGTGAGTCTGAGTGAACTCAGAGTTGGTGATGGACAGAGAGGCCTGGTGTGCTGCGATTCATAGGGTCGCAAAGAGTCGGACACGACTGAGCAACTGAACTGAACTGACTGATCTGCTGAAGACTTTGACTGAAAAAATGGAAAGATAACATTGCCTTGCTGGTTACTGCAAGTGATGCCATGCAAGTAAATTTAATACATGATATCATTGTCTCTTCCTTTTTAGCAGGTTAGTGAGCCTAGGTAGAGAAAAAGAAAGACCCAAGATGGTGCTTTAGTTGTTGTGTGAATACATCCCAGAAACATGAGCAATTGGACTCATTTCATAAATGGAAAAAGAAAAGAAAAACTCTAGACATCTTTCCAAGTGCAATAAGAAAACATGTTGGGTAATTTTGAAATTTCCCACCCTTTGCTCTTGTCTCAAGTGAAAGCATATGCCAGAGTAATAACTTGAACTTCTTCTGAACTTTGAGTTAGATTCATGCTAACTTTCCTTATATTGTTATTTTTCAGTATTATCTACATTATCCTTCTGTCCATTCATAATTAGTACTTAACTGAATTTTTGCAGAATACAATACTTAATGAAGAGCCAAGTCTTGGGCTGTTGATGTTTCCACCAACTTGATAAATATCTTGTCACTATGTACCAAGTGGAAAATGGGCGCCACAGAGATAATGACCTATTGTGTTTTAGAATGATTTCTTTCTTTATCATTATTATTATTATTACTTAGGAAACTATCCTAAAGTATTAAGCATTCTTTTGCACTATCCTGCCACATGGCTTTGTCTCAGTGCACCTATGCCACAGGCTGGAAGTCTCAGGGAATTAAATCGCCAGGAACAGCTCTCAATCAGGGATGCCTGAAGTTGAAGGGTAAACATCAGCTTCTTCCCATTTTGTGTCTGAGAAATCTTGGTGTGTTTTACATCTAGTGCCACAGAGAGATTGAGCCCCAGTTGTTCACAGCAACAACCTGCTTGATAATGCGCCTCCTTCACCTCTCCATCTTGTTTTCTGCTCCCCTACTGCTGTCCTCTGAGATCACTTCCTAATAAACTACTCACACTCACATATGGGGAAACTTGAATCACACACAGGATATCTTTCACATATTGATACAAGCATGCAGGAAATTCAAATTTTACTTCTCTTCTTGTTGTTTTCTTAGGGAGATAAACTGAGAAGAAGATGGGGATTAAATCCCTAAAGTGGACTCACTAGAGGGCTCTCAAGTCTGTATCCCCTGGAGAAGTCACAAGCTGAGAGAGATGTGCTGCTGCCTGGAATTGTTGTGGTAAAAATTATCTGAATCTCAGATTTCCAATTTATATAGCCTAGCTGAGTTTGACAAATCAAAACACTGAGACCCGTTTGTTAGAACTGATTTTTATCTTTCTTACCTTCTGCTTATTGAATTCTGTGGCCTGAAGATAGAGATAAAACTCTCAATGATAAAATTACTAAACTGAAAACCAGAGTTGGTATACTCATTCCAAAGCATATTGAGTTCATAATATGTGTCAGAGCTTTGTTTGACCTTTACAATGACCTGTAGATTGAGAGAGATTATAAACTCCATTTTATAGATAAGAAAACTGAGGTCAGAAAAGTTAAGTAACTTGCCTAAAATAACAGCCAGTAGAGCCAGGCCTGCAAGCCAGGATCTTCTCAGTCTAGGACTGAGCTGTACCCAGTAAGCTGTTCTGTCTCTGCAAGGTAGGCTTCCTCCATCTTTAGCTATCATCACGCCTGACAGTGATGTATGACATAAGAGTTTTCTTCCACACGCAAGAACCACGACATAGCAAGATCAAATTTACACCCAAAACAAAAAAGCACAAGTTTTAGGGCCAGCAAGTTGCATAGTAGACAAATTTTTCTATTACTATAGGTCTTCTACTAAAATGAAGATGTTGGGCTAAAATATTTCCAGGGTCCCTTGCACTTACGAAATTGTGCTGCTTTGTTTGGAACAAGTTGGAAAGATATTTTTTTCTTTCCAAACTGCTACAGTTTTATTAATGTATCATAGTAGCCAAGATTCAGAGACCCAACCTGAGATGTAGCAGTGAATTAAAGAGTTAAGGAGTACATTTGTTGGATTGAAAATGCTAAGATGACAATTGATTAATAAGAAAATTTTAAACATAAAAGGCAACTTAAACAGGCATTTAGATGGAAAAGGAAATTATCCTAAGTGCCCCTAATAAAAGATAATTCTACACTTTATCTCTATTAAACTACTCTACATCCATCACACTGTACCACCTACTCAGATTTTAATCTTATTGAAGAAAAGATGATTGCAGATTTAGCTGAGGGATTGCAATATTGATACAGAATTCCAAAGTCTCATCACCAGCCATTTATATAGTGTTGTCCATTTCTTTTCACGTGTTAAAGGTAGAAACCAACAACAAAACCACCAAATGCTAACAACCTCTCATCCTTAACCCTTCAAATAGAAGGAAACACTATCACTACTAAAAACAGTAAATGTATTGTTGAAATCTCATAACTCTTACATGGAAATGTCTGTTCTCTCATAACTTAGATGTTTACAGTTGAAATATGGAAACACAAAGTGTTCATTTACATTACAAACACACAGTGAAGCAGTAGGCCTGGTGAATAAGCCCATAGATACTCCTGCTTTCTTTTGGTCTCTATTTGCGTGGAATATCTTTCCAGCCCTTCACTTTCAGTCTGTATGTGTCCTTTGTTTTGAGGTGGGTCTCTTGTAAGCAGCATATATAGGGGTCTTGTTTTTGTATCCATTCAGCCAGTCTCTGCCTTTTGGTTGGGGCATTCAACCCATTTACTTTTAAGGTAATTATTGGTAAGTATGATCTCGTTGCCATGTACTTTATTGTTTTGGGTTCAGGTTTATACACCCTTTTTGTGTTTCCTGTCTAGAGAATATCCTTTAGCATTTGTTGGAGAGCTGGTTTGGTGGTGCTGAATTCTCTCAGCTTTTTCTCTCTGTAAAGCTTTTGATTTCTCCTTCATATTTGAATGAGATCCTTGCTGAGTACAGTAATCTGGGCTGTAGGTTATTTTCTTTCATCATTTTAAGTATGTCTTGCCATTCCCTCCTGGCCTGAAGTGTTTCTATTGAAAGATCTGCAGTTATCCTTATGGAAATCTCCTTGTGTGTTATTTGTTGTTTTTCCCTTGAAGCTTTTAATATTTGTTCTTTGTGTTTGATCTTTGTTAATTTGATTAATAGGTGTCTTGGGGTGTTTCATCTTGGGTTTATCCTGTTTGGAACTCTCTGGGTTTCTTGGACTTGGGTGATTATTTCCTTCCCCATTTTAGGGAAGTTTTCATCTATTATCTCCTCAAGTATTTTCTCATGGTCTTTCTTTTGTCTTCTTCTTCTGGGACTCCTATAATTCAAATGTTGGAGGGTTTCATATTGTCCTGGAAGTCTCTGAGGTTGCCCTCATTTCTTTTAATTCGATTTTCTTTTTGCTCTCTGATTCATTTATTTCTACCATTCTATCTTCTATTTCACTAATCGTATCTTCTGCCTCCGATATTCTACTATTTGTTGACTCCAGAGTGTTTTTATCTCATTTATTGTATTATTCATTATATATTGACTCTTTTTTATTTCTTCTAGGTCCTTGTTAAACCTTTCTTGCCTCTTCTCAATCCTTGCCTCCAGGCTATTTATCTGTGATTCCATTTTGATTTCAAGATTTTGGATCATTTTCACTATCATTATTCAGAATTCTTTCTCAGGTAGATTCCCTATCTCTTCCTCTTTTGTTTGGGTTGGTGGGCATTTCTCCTGTTCCTTTACCTGCTGGGTATTCCTCTGTCTAGGGTGTGGAGAAAAGGGAACCCTCTTACACTGTTGGTGGGAATACAGACTGGTACAGCCACTATGGAGAACAGTGTGGAGATTCCTTTAAATATTGCAAATAGAACTGCCTTATGACCCAGCAATCCCACTGCTGGGCATACACACTGAGGAAATCAGAATTGAAAGAGACACATGTACCCCAATGTTCATTGCAGCACTGTTTATAATAGCCAGGACATGGAAACAACCTAGATGTCCATCAGCAGATAAATGGATAAGAAAGCTGTGGTACATATACATAATGGAGTACTACTCAGCCATTAAAAAGAATACATTTGAATTAGTTCTAATGAGGTGGATGAAACTGGAACCTATTATACAGAGTGAAGTAAGCCAGAAAGAAAAACACCAATATAGTATACTAATACATATATATATGGAATTTAGAAAGATGGTAATGATAACCCTCTATGCGAGACAGCAAAAGAGACACAGATGTATAGAACGAACTTTTAGACTCTGTGGGAGAGGGAGAGGGTGGGATGATTTGGGAGAATGGCATTGAAACGTGTATACTATCAGGTAAGAAACAAATCACCAGTCAATATTCAATACAGGATACAGGATGCTTGGGGCTGGTGCACGGGGATGATCCAGAGAGATGATATGGGGTGGGAGGTGGGAAGGGGGATTCAGGAATGGTAACTCATGTACACCCGTGACTGATTCATGTTGATGTATGGCAAAACCAATACAGTATTGTAAAGCAAAATAAAGTAAAAGAAAAAGAAAAAAATAATCCCATGGATAAACTTTTTCACTTACAGGATTATGAAAACTCACATGTTCATCTTCACATAACAATACAGACTGTACTTCATTTTGTAATCACAGTATGATGATCATCTCTGAATACAGAAGAATCATAGGTGGTAAGTTCAGTTCAGTTCAGTTCAATCGCTCAGTCGTGTCCGACTCTTTGCAACCCCATGAATCACAGTACACCAGGCCTCTCTGTCCATCACCAACTCCCAGAGTTCACTCAGACTCATGTCCATCGAGTTGGTGATGCCATCCAGCCATCTAATCCTCTGTTGTAGGTAGAATATTAATATTTCCTGAGCCTTAGGCTCATACGTCTGAGGGCATACCAGAATGAAAGAGCTTAATGGACCAAACATTACAAGCTTTCAGGAACAGGTTGAAATAAGACAAATAACTTCAAAAACTCAGTTGAGAAACAAAGCTTTAAAAGACCAACATCAGCAAACGAACTGATGATAAAGCAAGATTGCCATTCTTCCAAAGAAGCCTCTTTTTAGAACCTTCTACCAGCCACATTCTGGATTGGTCTTTTGAAATCCTTACAATTCTTTGGATCACTTTCTCTGTGTTCCTATCAGAAATCTCCTTGAAACCTAAAGCATGACAGCTTATCTTCAAGCACTAAACAAGTCAAGCAGCCTTAACTTCTGCCCTTCAGCTCACTAGTTGGTAGATCCCTCTATTCCTTTTCATTTAACTATATCTTGTCTCCAATTAACCAATTTCTAAAATACTTTGCAGATTAAACAAAACACCTTTTAGGAGTTGACTTTTAGGCCTGATTGGCCTAAGTTACAATAAACAATGACCCAACAGCAAATTATTTTTATTGCAGAGCCAATAATATTTTTATGTAGGTTGATTAGAAGTAGGTTGATTAGGCTGTACAAATAGTTACTGTTAAATGAATGATCGTTATTTTTAGATTAGGCAATAGCATAGAAAATGGGGAAATCAGGCCAGAGAAAGAGGGCTTGAAGGGAAAGTTTGAGGGAAAGGGGCCAGTGCAGGAATCAGAACCTGAAGAGAACTGTAACTCTAAGGAGGCTCTATTGGACTCTCCACATTTCCCATCCAGCTGGGAATGGAGCCATTGCAGGTTCCTGTGCAGGAGAGGATATATCAAGGCAAACCAAAGTATTACAGTAATTTAATGACACACAGGTGACCATTTCAAGGTGATTCACATAACTGAGTTTTTGTGAGGTTCTTTGAGGATGTAAAAATGACAAAATTAGTAGAATTTAATTATTTTCATTTATATAGTGACTTTTAATACATATAGAATATACATGTTCCCAAAAGGATATTTTAAAAACAAAGTTATGTGTAATGAATTTAATTTTTGAAAGAAAATTAACAGGTTTATTCCCATTAAAAAATAGTATCTCCAAAGCATACTAAAATCTCTGCTATGAGGAAATTTATCAGATCACCTTCAAAGAGCACAGCCTGTGTTCAGTGTGGTTCTTCTAGTGTTAATTCTAAAGCCCCTTATTAAGATTGCTTGGGAGGGACACATCATGGGATGCCGGACTAGGATCTACATCAGTTAAGGATGCAAATTACTCTTTTAACCATGATGTTGTGCTGTGCTTAGTCACTCAGTTGTGTCCAACTCTTTGCAACCCCCGTGGACTGTAGCCCACCAGGCTCCTCTGTCCACAGGGATTCTCCAGGTGAGAATACTGGAGAATTCTCCAGGTGAGAAAACTGGAGGGTTGCCGTGTCCTCCTCCAAGGGATCTTCCCAACCCAGGATCAAACCCAAGTCTTAATCATGATAGTCATGAGTTATTTCTAATTCCTTAGTTAGGAAATAGGTATCAAAATTTGCAATCGGTAGATAGATGATAAATACATAGACACATGTATGTGTACATATACATATATCCTTTGCTGAGGTCAGTTATATAGTGTGGTATCATTTTGGTGTCTTTAAAGTCTCAGTCTAAAGAACCTCCTCCCAGTAATGAATTAGACAGTGCCTGGGGATGTTTGGGTTTCCCTTGTGGCTCAGCTGGTAAAGACTCCATCTGCAATGCGGGAGACCTGGGTTCAATCTCCGGGTTGGAAAGATCCCCTGGAGAAGGGAAAGGATACCCACTCCAGTATTCTGGCCTGGAGAATTCCATGGACTGTACAGTTCATGGGGTCAAGAAGAGTCAGACACAGCTGAGCGACTTTCATTCTCACTTTTCACTTTGGGGATGTTTAGAAACTTACCCATTATAATCAGTTCTGGTGCCCTGAATGAATAAAAGCAGATAAGTGTATCTCCTACTGAGCTCTGTCTTAACAGGGCTGCTTTTCAGGAGAGTCAAGAGTGCGTTACACTAGCACATCGTATGGTCATGCCATGCTAGAGTAAAAGTCATTGTGAATGTTTCCACCATGAATCAGTCTCTGACAGCGTGTAGAGAATAGTATTCACTCTTCTTTTAATTTACTTTTTAGATGGAGGAAAATTGCTTTACAGTGTTGTGTGGTTTATTCCATACAAAAAGGCAAATCAGCCATAGTTATACATAGACCACCTCCCTCCTGAGCCTCCCTCTCCTCCCCAGATCGTACCCTTCTAGATCATCATAGAGCACAGGGCTGGGCTCCCTGTGTTATATAGCAACTTTTCATCAGCTATTTATTTTACAAATGATAGTGTATATGTGCCAACGCCACCTTCTCCATTCATCCCACTCTATCTTTCCCCACTGTGTCCACAAGTCTATTCCTTATCTGAGTCTCCATTCCTTCCCTAAAAATAGTTTCATCAATACCATTTTCTAGATTCCATATATATGTTTATTCCATATATATATTCTATATATACAAATATATAGATTAACATATATATATTTTTTTTCTTTCTGACTTGCTGTATATAACAGGCTGTAGGTTCATCTACCTCTCTAGAACTGACTCAAATTCAGTCTTGGTGCTTAGGAGAAACTCCTAGTAATATTCTGTCTCCTCCACATTCTATGCTCTCCATTCACCTCCTCCCCCACCTTTGTCTCCGTCACTCTTGAACAACTTGCCAAATAATTTTCAGCTATTTGGACCTGGAATAAGCTAAAGTAAATAAATTCCAGGTGTGACCTCACCTGGCTATATTTACCATCCAGAGTCTCGGGATCAAAGCATATTAAACTAATGCTTTTTCCAGGCCTCCTATAACTAAAAGTATTTATGTGATATTTTTCATTTTGGTATTAGACTGCAGAATTCAACCCGTATGCACACCCACCGGCTTTTTTGGGAAATATTACTCACCAGATTTGTTTTCTCTTTATAATATCTGTTGTGGTGTGTTTTTTCAAATGTATTATCCAGTATTTTGCCAAATGAATCTGAACTTCTTATTTTTGCCTAGGACACTTGTCTGGGGCTTGAGCGCTTGCTGGCCTAGCTGCAGATTTGTTTTAGGACTAGTACAGTGTTTTTTAGCAGCCCACTAATGAGCCATTAAATGAACCTAGCTTCTTCACTGCAACCTGACCAACCTCAGGCCATTAAACACACCCATTGTCTTTTTATTTCCTGTTGTTTGGAATAATTCTCCTTTCACATACTTAGATTTGGTATTTTGTTTAAAAACTGATAAAAGTCCAAAGACTGAACAGAGACCTAAGTCAGGACAAAATAATGGCAGAGGAAGTTTGGTGTTTTGACCCTATGAACCCCTTCAGTGCCTTTACTCCATTTTCAATATCCTTCCTATCTTATGATATCCTGGTCCCTATAGCATGTGGGAGGGGGGATTATCTAACCAACATCTACTATAAGAACAGTGGTCTTTACCCAGGGTGATTTTGCCCCTCTGGGGCATTTGACAATGTGTGGAGACACTTTTGATTGTTACAGCTTGGGGCAGGGTGGTTCTATTGGGCACCTAGTGGGTAGAGACCAGGGATGCTTTAAACACGCCACAATCTAACAGAGTGGAGGACAACTCCCACCACAAAGCATTATGCTATTCAAAGGCATTAGCAATGTTATCTATTACTTTTTTTAGAGTTTTTTCATCTTTCAAAAGCAACCAAGAGAGAAATATACTTAACTCTATCGTCTTATCATTTATCGTCTTATCCAACTCAGGTGTATAATTGGATGCAAGACCCGTCAGCTTTCAGAGATTCAAACATATCAAGATACCCACTCCTCTTCCCCTCCTCTCTCTCTCTCTCTCTCCACACACACACACACACACACACACACACACACACACACACACACACACACACACAATAGAAACAGGGAGCAGAGCCTGAAGCCAGATCTGTCCTCTGTACTCCTGTACTGAATTAAAACTCAGAGATGGAGTTTTGAGTGGTGAGGCAGATGAAGCCACAGCAGGCTAATGCCGTCAAAACTGTGTGCTCCACCTGGAGGGTGTACTGAGAAATAAAGGTTCAAAGAGGGTGTGACCAGAGTGTGGACTTTCTTCTAATCGGTTGGTGATGAACCTTCTGGTTCCAATCGGTCTAGGATTTATGTGCTTGTGGACAGCATACCAGCCTTAACCATTAGTCACTTCCGCCTGGTGAGGGTTTCTGTATCTGCACAACACCTCAAAGATGTTCTTTATATCCCCTGATGAGGAACCAGGATGTTGCCCCAAGGCTGTACAATTGCTTCTCTTGACTGTTTCTCCCAGGCCTCACATCCCCTCCCTACTCTAATTAACACCTGCTTTGAACTTGCCCATTGGAACTCAGGGATGGTATGGAGGCTGAATGAAGCCTATTTCCTGTAATCAAAGAAATATGGACTCAGGAAGGTTTTTGTGCCCAGGAGCCCCACAGGGGCCTTCTCAGTATCAAACCTAATACTGGCACTTAAAACTCTCTTGTTCTCCCCTATAAGCTCCCTCCTCCCAATCCAGACGTCCCTTTTTCCATAGTGAGAAAGTTTTCTTTTAAATCAAGGGGTTCTTCCAGACTTAGTGATTCATATTGTAAATTCTGTGTCCTTTATCTCTGTATCAGCCTATAGCTTTTGATGTTTCAAAACAAGTTTTAAAATGATAAATAAATTTATAAACAGATAAATATGAATTGTTTTCTCTTATAACTGCTAAGCTTTTCAGTTGAAATCAGGGCTTTCAAAACTTGATTCTGCTAAGTTACAAAAGACTATATAAAAATTCAAAACTAAGAATTTTTTAGTTTTTTTTTTTCTGCGTGATTCTCATCCTGATGGTCTTGGCTATAGAAAAGCTTTACCACCGTTAAAATGGTGGGAATAATATAAAAAAGAACTTGAATGGGCAAATATGTAGCTTACTAACAAAATTTACTATAACTTTTTCTCTTCTATTTTTTTCATAACTCACCATAAAAAATGTTTATTCTCATCTAAATATTTCCTGGCTAAATAGGTGGGGTGGGGGTAGGTTGTGACTTATTCTAGAATCTGTTTCTTTAGAATATTACCCCAAGTTCACCGAGCTCCTACTTGCATCAAGGTCTGGATACTGGATGAAATGTTCACCCCCCGTCCACCGAGGGCCTCACTGCTCCCTCCTCAGTGTATCCCACTACCCCCTCATCACACAGGGTTTGGCCTCCAGAGCCCTCGGAGTCTCCCTGTGTGTGAGGGTGACTCGTGGGGCCTTCACTAACAGGGAATGAACAGCTCACTGCTGGGATCTTGACCTTGACCTGTGAGGAGAGTCAGCACCAGCCGAATGTGGCCTGACCCAAGAGCTGGGCTCCATCCTCTGATCTCCTGCTGACTTCCCGAGAATGCCAACCCCACTAGCTTCTGCTTAGCTGCCCACTCTATGGTAGAGCTACTGCCAAAGTTCTATTTTTCTACCAAAAGAAAACCAGAGAGCACAGCATAGCTTTAAACTGTTAATGACCATCGTGGAAGTGTTACCCCTCAAAATTCTTCTCTCTTGCATTTTGAGCCAATATCACAGGAATCAGTCATTCCTCTTAAAGAAAAGACTTTAATCTTTTCAAACATCACAGTCCAAGGTAGAAATCTTGATTTTTCATGGCACTGACCATTTTTCCTCTCACTGTTTTGTACTTCTCTTTAGATTATTTCTTTGGGGTTTAAACCATTCTGCAGCATATTTTCAAGCTAAATATTATTTAGTCCACTCTTATAAAGTCAAAATCTGGTTGCTCTCTGCATTCACCATCTCTCCTCAGGTCAAAGTCCTGGCCTCCAGCTGACTTACTCCAATTTTCATGTAGGGTTTGTACTACTTCATGGCACACAAGAATTTTTGAAATTCTGGGCTGATACCCCAAAAGAAATAGATGTGAAATTGCAAAAAATGGATGTAATCTTTCCCAATGACTAAACTATTCCTAGCACAGAACTCTCAGTCACTCCTCATGTATCCTAAATTTTTAGATAATGAGGAGCCTAGATAAGAATAAAAATCTTTTGATGTTAAAAGATATTAACTGATACTTTAGTGATGTTTATGCTAAATACTATGTTATTTTCTATCCCTTTTACTTTATGTTCTTTTGCCAATTTTTTTTTTCCCATCAGTTATCAGTGATAGCTTTTCTCATTGCACTACTACAAAAGGAGAGTGAACACATCTCAAAACCAAGGGGACTTCCCTGGTAGTATAGTGGATAATAATTCACCTGCCAATGCAGGGGACCTGGGTTCAGTCCCTGGTCTGGGAAACTTCCACAGGCCACAGAGCAACTAAAGCCCATGAGCCTCAATTACTGAGCCCACATATGCAACTACTAAAGCCTGTGCAGCTAGAGCCTGCGCACCACGACAAGAGAAACCACCACAATGAGAAATCCGTCCACTGCGACAAAGAGTAGCTCCTGCTCACTGCAACCAGAGAAAGCTTGTGCACAGCAATGAAGTCCCAGCATAACCAAAAAAAAAAAAAGGATAGGCTGAATTTCTGAATGAATTTGTGCTGAACACATGGGATGGAAGCAAAAGTAAGAGCCAGGTTTTATGAGAAGAAAAAGAGTTTTGTTTGATTTGTTTGGTTAGAGATTTTGTTTTTTGAAATTCAAAAAACTTGACTTTTCTAAGCAAGAGGAAACTAAAAGCTAGATTTTTGAGTTTTAAAATAAACAATAAAACTGAAGTGTTTATAAAATGACAATGTTAGCTATTCTCCCATTCAAAAGAAAAGGTCAATTAGAAAGCAGGAAAAGGAGAATTGAAAGATATTGCTGACATTTCAATATTAGAGATACTATTCCTGAAAAATGAAGCAGGAGAATGAAATTTTTAGTAGTTCTAAATTGTTATCATTCCAGACTCTGAAGAAACAGATGCCAAGATGTAATTAGGAATGAAAGAGAATTGGGGATAAAACATTGATGAGAGAAAGTGATAAGGAAGTCAGGAGAGATGTCAATTGTGATGAAGGTCTGAATCCTGCAAAGGAGGGAGGGAAACGAGGGAAGGCAGGATACAGAACGCAGTACAGTTCTTGGAAGGTTATGGGAAAGCCTACAGAGTCCTTGAGTCAAAGTCACCCATCAGATGAATCCTGGTCCCTCGCAGGTAGTTTCTTGACCTTCGTATCCTGACCATGCTCTCATTGACTGGGAACAGCCCCTAGGAAGTACGGACTCATTCAAACAGTGATGCATCTCTGAATATGGCAGGTAAAGTCATGGGTAAATGACAATCTCCAGTATCAGATATCTGAGAGGCACATTTTCCTGAACACCACAGAAACCCTCATGGGATTGAGGTAAATCTTACAGCAGAGAATAATTGTGCCTATCTTCTATTGACTGAAAAAAAGAAGCACAACCCAAAAGTTGAAAATTATGTTTTATTTAACGGACAAACTGAGGACTTAAGCCTGGGAGACAGCCTCTCAGGTGGCTCTGAGGGACTGTTCTGAAGAACTAAAAGGGAGAAGCCAGGATATATAGGAATTCTTGCAATAAAAACCAGGTAGTTGGAACATCAGATTATTATTATTTAAAGAAAGACTAGATATCTCAAGTTAATGAACATAGCACTTTCCTATATATGGGAAGATGCAATAGTCTGGGCTCACTGAAATCAGTCCTTTGGTATGATCTTAGCTAATCGGGGCCAGTATCCTGTATTTTTCTATCCTGAATCCTCTCAGGGCACAGAGTTGGGGGGCAGCTGCAGTGACTGATGGCTTGATAGCCGCAACACTCTTTGTTTACTGATATGACAGGCAACATTCTTCATCCACACTTCTATCCTTCAAGCCTAGGGAGTTAAGCTTCAAGTCCAATACATCATCTGAGAGGTCAAATATCTATAACAGAAAGAAAAGATCTTGGCAGATTGACTTAGTGTAGTAAGGCAGAGCAACCACAAGACTGGTTGGAAATGAGTTAGGGAATGCACAGGCTTCTGGTGCCAGAGACATAACATTGACATGACCCAAAACAATGGCAGTAACTATGGATATTAGTCATCAATGCCAGTAACAGTGGCATTTCAATCACACTGTTTTAAAACCAAGTGAGAGTAACGATATCTCAGCTGATATCAAAGTATATCACCCAATGTTCAGTCTAGAAGACCAGCAAAGGCCAGTGTGGACCTGGGTGCCTTGGCAATTGCTATGGAAGGCAGTGAGTGGTAAAAGCCTAGGTAATTTAGAATGGAGTGCAGATACAGGAGTCTGGAAACAAAGAGTAGACAAATGAAACCAATGTTCTCATCTGGTACAGAGCAGCATTTGTGTTTTTACTGCTATCTCTAACCTTGCATCAATATGAGCGTTCTACAGTTGTTGAATGAGAACATAATTACTTAATTTTGGGGTCACTGTGATCATCAGTGGCTCATATTAATATTTACACCATCAGAATACTAAAATTAGCATGTTTATCAGATTTATTTAATGAAAAAGCAAGGCATAAATTACAATATGTTTGTTTTTTCATACTGTGCATGTTTCTAATTCATTTGAAGTTAATATATCTGAATTATTTGTAAATCGTTAATAGTAAGCAGAGTTTATTTCAAGGGAAAAAATAGATTCTAATAAGAGCAGACTCAAGGGTTGGCAGAAGAAGCTAAATATTAGCCTTATGGCAAAGTTCTAGATTTTGTGAACTGGGGAATCAGTTCAACACTTAATAGGCACAGCAGAAGTGAATGAGAGGTGGGAAGACCAAGTTTCTTCCTCTGAGAAGTAAAACTGTGAGGAAGTCAAGCCAGGATGGTCAGCTGCAGTTCATAAAATGTGGACAATGCCATTCTGAGGGTGAAAAAACAGGAGTCAAAACAAAACTTCTCTCCTGGTTCTACACTGCCTATAATCACAGGGCCTCCACATCCCACTCAAAGCCCAGTTCCTTCAGTTTAGATCGTGCTCTTTCAAGATAAGCATTAGCTCCTGAGTTATCCTAGGATAGCTTCACCTCCCTCCCTGCCAAGGTGTCTGGTTGCTTTTTACCTCTGATAGCAGTGAACGACCATCACAGCAGCAGCCTCCTTGCCTGAGCTCAGAAGAGGAGGAAATGCTATTACTCAAGAGATTAGTAAGCTACTTCTACTCTACTTATATTATAAAAATTGTATTTCTGTTTATTCTTAAAGTATTTGTCTTTCAGCATTATTGAGGTATAACTGGCAAATAAAATGAATACATATTTAGCATGTACAAAGTGATATTTTGATGTATGTATATATTCAATATAAAATTTTTAGCACATCCATCATCTCATATAGTTACCTTTTTTGGAGAATAATTAAGATCTACTTTTAGCAAATTTCAAGTATATG
Organism: Nanger dama; assembly: GCA_917880005.1. NCBI lineage: Eukaryota > Metazoa > Chordata > Mammalia > Artiodactyla > Bovidae > Nanger > Nanger dama. The sequence continues at coordinate 7,259,587 of CAKJTW010000040.1, forward strand.
ACACAATATTGTTAACTATAGCCAACATGCTGTACAGATCTCTAGAAATTATTCATCCTACATATCTGAAACTCCAAAGGAAATAAAATCAGTATCTCCAAGAGATGTCTGCCTCCTGCCCCCAACCATGTTCACTGCAGCATTTTTCATAATATCCAAGATATAGAAACAACCTAAGCATCTGCCAATAGATGAAGGGACATTGAAAATGTGATATATATGAATATATGTGTGAATATTATTCAACTTTTAAAAAAGAATGAAGTTGGTGATGTCATCTGCAACAGGAGAGATGGACTTTGAGGACATTATGCCAAGGGAGAGAAGCCAAACACAGAAGGATAAATGCTGTATGATCTCACTCATATGTGGCATCTAAAAAAGCTGGGCACTCTTGAAGCAGAGACAGCATGGTGGTTACTTGGGCTGATGGAAATAGGGAAGTGTTGGTCAAAGACAGTTTTAAACATCTGTCTCTGCTAAAGATGTCACTGCCCAGGGAGCTTGGCTCTACCTAAGCAGAAGTTCTGAGCAGTTCCTGCTGTGATGTTACAATACTGTGCCTTAGAGAATATCTGTACGGTGTCATTGTGTGATACTCACTAGAATATGACCCCGTTATCTACTCTTGTAGAGATTCGCAGGAAACAGTGCTTCCATTTTCATTCTGAGTCCTTTCTCCCCAGCACTCAAGGCAGCCCCAGTGGCAGACACTGTGTTATGCTCAGTCATCCCTCCCTTAAACCCATGGCAAATTCCTCACAGTCAGAGTGTGTCCTTGGGTTCTTCAACCTTGAGATGAATGCACCACAGTCAGAAATCTCTGCTCTCAGGACTCCTGCAAGGAACTCTCAACCATGCCATGTATTCCTACGACCACAGGTAAACACAGGCTCCATCTGGGACCCCTGCTTCAATTCTTTTATCCTCCCATTCAAAATCATTTATATTAATAGCTCCTTCTCTATAGATATTAAACTGTGTGTAACATAAGAAAAACTGAGAACTGCAGCTTGCCCTCAAGAAATCTACACTCTTATCACACCTAGCAGCCCTGAATATAAATGACTTTTCTGGTAATGAGCAATAGAAGATCAAAGAAAGCAAACATAATTTACCGGAGGCATCTGAGGAAGTTTATGGAAAAGCTGACACTAGCCTGAGCCTTGAAATGTAGGTAGAGTTTTAACAAATATGATCATTGTTGATGCTATCATAATTTTTCTAGTAAGGATCTGTCCTTGTTTAACATAAAGAGAAAAATCATATGGGTCACAATAACATTAACAATAACATTTCGAATAAATATTTGAAATGCTGTGGAACGAGTAGATTTTCTCTTTGTAGCTTTAAGGAATACAAGAGTATTTACTGGGTGAGAGTTACAGAAGATAAGTAAGTTTTACATTTTACCTACTTAAAAAAAAAAAAAAACCCTGCCTTATAAGATATATGCCATTTCCTTCTCCAGGGGATCTTCCTGACTCAGGAATAGAACCTGCATTTCTTGTGACTCTTGGATTGGCAGGTGGATTCTTTACCACTGCAACACCACCCATTATTCTATGATATGGGAAGCCATGTCATAGTTATTCTCAAAGGATTTAGAAACCCCTGAAGTTCCCTGAGATGCTTTCAGGGGAACCATGAGGTCCAAATGAATTTAACAATTCTGCAGTAGGCAGAATAACATTCTCCCAATGATGTCCATATTCTATATAATTTCAATAACATGAGAATATATGACATTAACGTCAAAGGGAATCAAGACTCAAATGAAGTAAAGATGTTAATCATAGGGCCTTAAAATAAAGAGACTATGCTGGATTATCTGAGTGGATCCAATGTAATGACAAGAGTCCATAAAAATGGAAGAGGAAATCTGAAGAGGGGCCCAGAGAAAAGGCAATGTGAGAAGGACTGAGCCCAAAATTTCTGACCTTGAAGATGGAAAGAGGCCACAGCCAAGGAATGTTGGTGGCCTCTTAAAGCTGGAAAAGACCAAAAACAGCAACAACAGAATCTCTTGAGAACCTTCAGAAGGTATACAACCCTGCCAACATTTTGCTTTTAGGTCAGTGACACCCATTGTGAATTTCTGATCCTCATAACTCTGATGATGATGTTCAGTCATTAGGTCATATCCCACTCTTTGAGACCCTATGTACTGCAGCATGCCAGGCTTCCCTGTCCTTCACTGTTTCCCAGAGTTTGTTCAAATTCATGTCCACTGAGCTGGTGATGCTCTAACCATCTAATCCTCTGCTGCACTCTTCTTCTTTTGCCTTCAATCATTCTCAGCATCTAGGTCTTTCCTAATGAGTCAGCTTGTCACATCAGGTGGCCAAAATATTAGAGTTTTGGCTTCAGCATAAGTCCTTCCAATGAATAATCACAGTTGATTCCCTTTAGGATTGACTAGTTTGATCACATTGTAGTCCAAGGGACTCTTGAGAGTCTTTTCCAACACCACAATTCAAAAGCATCAATTCTTTAGCCCCCAGCCTTCTTTATGGTCCATCTCTCATATCTGTACATGACTACTGGAAAACCATAGCTTTGACTTATGGAATTTTGTTGGCAAAGTGATGTCTCTGCTTTTTAATACACTGTCTAGGTTTGTCATAGCTTTCCTTCCAAGGAGCAAGATTTTTAAAATTCATGGCTGTAGTCACCACTGGCAGTGATTTTGGAGTCCAAGAAAATAAAATCTGTCACTGTTTCTACTTTTTCTCCTTCTCTTCACCATGAAGTCATGGGAACAGATGCCATGATCTTTGTTTTTGAATGTTGAGTTTTAAGTCAGCTTTTTCACTGTCCTCTTTAACCCTCATCAGAAGCCTCCTTAGTCCCTCTTCATTTTCAGCCATTCGGGTGGTATTATCTGCATATTTCATGTTGTTGATATTTTTCCTGACTATCTTGATTCCAGCTTGATATAACCTGAGTATAAGTTAAGTAAGCAAAGTGACAATATATGGCCTTGTTTTACTCCTTCCCCAGTTTAGAACCAGTTCATTGTTCCATATCCAGTTGTAATTGTGGCTTCTTGACCTGCATACAAGTTTCTCAGAGGCAGATAAGGTGGTCTGGTATTCTCATCTCCTGAAGAATTTTCCACAGTTAAGTTGTGATCCACACAGTCAAAGGCTTTAGTGTAGTCAATGAAGGAGAAGTAGATGTTTTTCTGGAATTCTCTTGCTTTCTCTATGATCCAAGGAATGTTGGCAATTTAATCTCTGGTTCCTCTGCCTTTTCTAAATCCAGCTTGAACATCTGGAATTTCTTGATTCACATACTGCTAAAACCTAGCTTGATGGATTTTCAAACTAACTTTGTTAGCATGTGAAATGAGAGCAATTGTATGGTAGTTTGAGCACTCTTTGGCACTGCCCTTCTTTGGAGTTGGAGTGAAAACTGACCTTTTCCAGTCCTGTGACCACTGCTGAGTTTTCCAAAATTTTGTGGACATGTTTAATGCAGCACTTTGACAGCATCATCTTTTAGGATTTGAAATAGCTCAGCTGAAATTTGTTCACCTCCACTAGCTTTGTTCTCGGTAATGCTTCCTAAGGCCCACTTACCTTCATACTTCAGGATGTCTGGTTCTAGGTGAGTGACCATGCCATCGTGATTATCTGGGTAGTTTTGTACAGTTCTGCGTATTACTGTCACCTTTTCCTAATGTCTTCTGAATCTGTTAGGTCCTAACCATTTGTGTCCTTTATCATGCCCATCCTTGCATGAAATATTCCCTTTGTATTTTCTTGAAGAAAACTCTAGTCTTTCCCATTCTACTGTTTTCCTCTATTTCTTTGCATTTTTCACTCAAGTTCAGTTCAGTTCAGTTGCTCAGTCGTGTCCGACTCTTCACTCAAGAAGACTTTCTTAATCCTACTTGCTATCCTGTAGAACTATGCATTCAGTTAGGTATATCTTTTCCTTTCCCCCTTGACTTTCACTTCTCTTCTTTTTCAGCTATTTGTAAAGCTTCCTCAGCCAACCATTTTGCCTCCTTGCATTTCTTTTCTTTGGGATGATTTTGTTCACTGCCTCCTGTACAATGTTACAAACCTCCATCCGCAGTTCTTCAGGCACTGTCTACCAGTTCTAATCCCTTGAATCTATTCCTCACCTCCATTGTTATAATCATAAGAGATTTGATCTAGGTCATACCTGAATGGCCTTATGATTTTCACTACTTTCTTCAACTGAAGGCTGAATTTTGCAATAAGGAGCTGATGGTCTGACCCACAGATGACTCCAGGCCTTGTTTTTACTGACTGTACGGTTCTCCATCTTTGGCTACAAAGAATATAATCAATCTGTTTTCAGTATTGACCATCTGGTGATGGCCATGTGTAGAGTCAACTTTTATGTTGTTAGAAGAGGGTGTTTGCTATGACCAGTGCATTCTCTTAACAAAAATGTTTAGCCTTTGCCCTGTTTCATTTTGTTCTCCAAGATCAAACTTACTTTTTACTCCAAGTGTCTTGTAACTCCCTACTTTTGCATTCTAATCCCCTATGATGAAAAGCGCATATTTTTTTGGTGTTATTTCTAGGAAGTCTTGTAGGTCTTCATAGAACCGTTCAACTTCAGCTTCTTCAGCATCAGTGGTTGGGGCGTAGACTTGAATTAGTGTGATATAGAATTGTTTGTCTTGGAAATAAACAGAGATCATTTTGTCGTTATTGAAATTGGACCCAAGTACTGCATTTCAGACTTTAGTTGACTATGAGGACTACTCCATTTCTTCTAAGGGATTCTTGCCCACAATAGTAGATATAATGATCTTTTTAATTAAATTCACTCATTTCTATCCATTTTAGTTCACTGATTCCTAAGATGTCAAGGTTTACTCTTGCCATCTCCTGCTTGACCATATCCAATTTACCTTGATTCAAGTACCTAACATTCCAGGTTCCTATGAAAGAGTATTCTTTTCAGCACTGGACTTTACTTTTACCACCAGAAAAGTCCACAACTGAGCATCATTTCTACTTTGGCTCAGCCTCTTCCCTCTTTCTGGATCTATTAGTAATTGCCCTCTGCTCTTCTCCAGTAACATACTGGATACCTTTTGACTTGGGGGCTCATTTTCCAGTGTCATATCTTTTTGCCTTTTCATACAGTTCATGGGGTTCTCGCAGCAAGCATACTGAAGTGGTTTCCCATTTCTGCCTTTTGTGGATCACATTTTCTCAGGACTCTCCACTAAGACCTGTCCATCTTGTGTTGCCTTGCACGGCATGGCTCAAAGCTTCACTGAGTTATGCAAGCCCCTTTGCCACAGCATTGCTGCGATCCATGAAGGGGCCACCAGAACTGTTTGATTGTTTATTAGTAATTATAATTACAGATAATTATAATTATTAATAATTATATCATTAATGATAATTATAATTATTAATAATTATATCATTAATATTCATATTAATTAGTAAGTGTGAATATTAATGATAAATCAGTGATAAGTTTGTGTTGTTCTAAGTCACTAAATTTGTATTAATTTGCTAGAGCAATAATAGAAAACTAATACAAAGATGTCATTTAGCTTTTTCACTTTCATTCTCTCATGCATATACAGTGGGGTTTTCCAGGGGCTCTTTGAATGAAATAATACAACAGATTGAACACAGAAGCAGCTATGAGTATCTATATGTAAAACAATGACACATATATTTTTGGAAAATATAGCTACTCCTCATAAAGATGTTATTTATCTTAACTTGTAATGGGTCTATATATAAATTTCTAATGTGTGAAATCTTGATAACTATGACCCACTTAAACCAAAGTTCTTTGGTGTTCTTAATAATTTTTAAGAGTATATAGCTGAAACTAAAACAAAAAAAACCCACAAAAAATAAAAACAGTGCTGCTATTATATAGAACCCTTAATTTTGGTGAATAGCTATGTCTTTCCATGGTTAAGACCATATGAATACATAAAAATAGACACAGCCCAAATAAATTTTGATGTGAGAAATGAGCAGGGAAAGTTTTTAATTAGTGAAGAGAGTCACATTGTAAAGAGCAGGCAAGAATGCACCCCATGGCTAAGTCTGGAAGGACATGAGTGTTAGATGTCGAGGTTTTGTTTGAGCCCCAGCAAGAACTGAGGAAGCAGAGAATACACTTTTAATGCATGTTTATATATATGTATTTGGTATCCTGTCACTGCCTTCTCTGCTAGAAAGTGAAAAAGAAACTCTAAATAAAATAATACTCACATATACTATTTGGAGTTTATAATATCTGTCTGCATTTATCCACGTTGCTTGAAATGAATAGGTTAGAGATAGGTGAAACCCAAATTAAAAGCCAAGGTTTATTTTACAAAATAAACTTGACATCTTGAGGCAATGTGCTCTTCAAAGCCATGGGCAGGTCTAAAACTTTTATTCAGAAAAACTTACCCTTGAGCACTCTCTGCAATACCACTTTACTCAGATGGAAAAATGGATGATTTCCCAATGTGGATGACTCCACATTTCTAACACAAAACAGAACTATTTGCACTTGAACCTGAAAATCTCCCAGTGGATCACTGAAAACTATAGCAATGCGTTACTGAGGCATAGACCACTTACAGATTGCTAGACTCTGAGAACCAGGGAAAAGGCAAAACAAGTTCTGAGCTGCATGAATAAATGTCAAGATTCCAAGCATTAAAGCTTATGAAATTTGCCCTAGAACAGCCTCTCAACTGCTGTTAACTCTAAATCTAGGTGCATCTACCACACTTGCTGATATACTGTTTAGGTCACACCACCTAAAACAGAAGCAAAACAGTTAGAAATTCAAGAAAAGAAAGTACCCAGGGCAGGCACCCTAATAAAGGTGGCATTTACTTCTTGCATTCCATATGCTTTCATGGACTGTCCCCGGTGGCTCAGTGGTAAAGAATCCACCTGCCAGAGTAAGAGATGTGGGTCCAATCCCTGGGTTGGGAAGATCCCATGGAGAAGGAAATGGCAACCCCATTTCAGTATTCTTGCCTGGGAAATCCCATGGACAGAAGAGCCTGGCAAGCTATAGTCCATGGTGTCACAAAAGAGTTGACATGACCTGGAGACTAAACAAAAACAGCAACTATGCTTTAATATATCTCTTCTCTAATCCTGATAATCCAAATAGGTAAATGCTATTCTTCCATTTTACATGTGAAAGACATCTAGCCTTAGAGTTTGAATAACATGCCCAGACCCAAGCAGGGATTCCTGCTGAGTACAGAGCACAGAGGTCAACATGTTGGCATCTATCCATTATAGCACTTTTCTTCCTCCCAAATAGACTTCTCATCAAAAATTATTTAGAAATAAGATACATAGAGTTTTGAGATAAAATATCTTATGTCAATACTTAAATGTTGTGATCCATAAATTAACAAAATAAAAGATATTCATTAAAATGTGTTCATTCTTTCTCTCTTTTTTGTTGCATTTTCCCTCATAGAATTCAGAGAAGAGCTATTTTAATAAAGAACAGATGATTTTAATGAAGCCATTGTTTTCAGAAAGCTGCTTTTATTTTAATTAATTAGATATATTTCAGAATTAGTCAGAAATAATTTCTCCCCAAAGACTTACAAAGCCAGAATTTCTAGACTTCATTAAGGAGAGGGTAAAAGCTTCCAATAAGATGCTCTCAAGAAAAGACAGGGAAGTGGTCCAAGGGGACCTAAGCTTCCTTGGAAAATGCCCCAAATAAGAGCAGGCTGGAGTTGGGTGCAGAGGAGGGGCAACATAAAGGAGGGGATGGCTATGTGGGCTTATTTCTTTTTAACAACAAAAAAAAATATCTTTTAGTGGCTATTTTCCTTCCTTCTGTCTCAGGAAACCACTTGTGCTCTCCTCAAAGAAATAAGAATCTCATCATAGAAACACAGCTCACTAGCTTTCATCTTATAACACTCTAGCATAACATTCATCTTTATCCTCCAAGACTACAGACTATACATTTCAAATGTAATGACCTCCTCTATAAATGTAGCAAATTCAGCTCTTGTTTTTGTAAAGAATCTCAAAAGTACAAATGACTAATGAACTAATGTATGTAGCTAAATTTCTTTAGATGGGGAAAGAGTGGAAACAGTGTTAGACTTTATTTTGGGGGCTCCAAAATCACTGCAGATGGTGACTGCAGCCATGAAATTAAAAGATGCTTACTCCTTGGAAGGAAAGTTATGATCAACCTAGATAGCATATTCAAAAGCAGAGACATTACTTTGCCAACAAAGGTCCGTCTAGTCAAGGCTATGGTTTTTCCAGTAGTCATGTATGGGTGTGAGAGTTGGACTGTGAAGAAGGCTAAGCACTGTAAAATTGATGCTTTTGAACTGTGGTGTTGGAGAAGACTGTTGAGAGTCCCTTGGACAGCAAGGAGATCCAACCAGTCCATTCTAAAGGAGATCAGCTCTGGGATTTCTTTGGAAGGAATGATGCTAAAGCTGAAACTCCAGTACTTGGGCCACCTCATGCAGAGTTGACTCATTGGAAAAGACTCTGATGCTGGGAGGGATTGGGGGCAGGAGAAGGGGATGACAGAGGATGAGATGGCTGGATGGTATCAGTGACCCAATGGACATGAGTTTGAGTGAACTCTGGGAGTTGGTGATGGACACGGAGGCCTGGTGCTGCAATTCATGGGGTCGCAAAGAGTCAGACACAACTGAATGACTGAACTGAACTGAACTGAAATTTCTGTAAACTCAGTGAGGGCAGAAACCACATTGTTCTTTACATTTATACATATATCTTTATATATATAAATTTTATTATATATAATTTTATTAGGTGACTATAATAAGTGAAATTTTATTATATATAATTTTCACCATTTATATAATTCCATTAAAATAAAGAGCAATATATATAAGATCTATCTAGTCAAAGCTATGGTTTTTCCAGTAGTCATGTACAGATGTGAGAGTTGGACCATAAAGAAAGCTGAGCACCAAAGAACTGATGCATTTGAATTGTGGTGCTGGAAAAGACTCAAGAGTTCCTTGGATGGCAAGGTCAAACCAATCAACCCTAAAGGAAATCAACTCTGAATATTAATTGGAGGAACCGATGTTGAAGCTGAAACTCCAGGGCTTTGGTCACCTGATGCGAAGAGCCAGCTCATTGGAAAATACCCTGATGCTGGGAAAGACTGAAAGCAAAAGGAGAAGGGGGCAGCAAAGGAGGAGATAGTTAGATGGTATCACCAACTCAATGGACATGAATCTGAGCAAACTCCAAGAGATAGCGAAGGACAGAAGAGTTTGGCGTGCTGCAGTCCATGGGGTTGCAAAGAGTCAGACATGTCTTAGCAACTGAAAAACTAAGTTACCTGCCCTAAAGAATTTCCCCTTCTCTGTGTGAGCTTATGTGTATATGCACTGCCTTGTTGAATGACTACATCAATATGAATGTGTCTCATATTCTCAAATAAATATCAAAATCTTCACCTTACATTATCTATCTCTATTTTAAAAGGATTTTCCCCCAGCCCTAATTCTCTGAATTCACCCAGAAAAGTACACAAATCTAAAAAGAAGGTGCTTGCTAACTGTGAAATCCCCAAGTCAGAGAGAATAATGATTAATATTTCTTTTCTTGTCCTCAAGAATGAACAGAAATCCAGTATAGTGGTGTAGTACCTGCTTGATAGTTTTCATAAAAATAAAATCAAGCAAAAAGACTCTTGAATCTATCTGCCAATGAGTTCACAGCTACAGAAAAAGTTACTACACATGCTAGCATGAAGATAGAAGATAATTTAACTAAGGAAGCAAAGGAATTTAAAGGTAAAATAGCAAGACTTCTTGAATTCATAAATACACAAAAACATTTTATTTTTAAACCTTTAAAGCTACTACTGAAAACAGAATAGAGAACAAATTATATTAAAATTTGCTTTGAATAATGTTGCAATGAACATGGAGGAGATATCTCTTTCAGACAGTGATTTCATTTTTTCTAATACCCAGGATAGTAATTGTGGATCATATGGTAGTTCTATTTTTAATTTTTTTTGAGGAAACTCTATACTCTTTTCCATAGTGGCTGCACAAATTTCCCTTCCCACCAGCAGTACACAAGGGTTCTCTTTTCTACATATCCTTCCAATGCCTGTTCAGTTCAGTTCAGTTCAGTTGCTCAGTCGTGTCCGACTCTGCAGTCCCATGAATTGCAGCACACCAGGCCTCCCTGTCCATCACCATCTCCAGGAGTTCACTCAAACTCATGTCCATTGAGTCAGTGATACCATCCAGCCATCTCATCCTCTGTCGTCCCCTTCTCCTCCTCCTCCCCAAACCCTCCCAGCATCAGAGTCTTTTCCAATGAGTCAACTCTTCTCATGAGGTGGCCAAAGTACTGGAGTTTCAGCTTTAGCATCATTCTTCCAAAGAACACTCAGGACTGATCTCCTTTAGAATGGACTGGTTGGATCTCCTTGCAGTCCAAGGGACTCTCAACAGTCTTCTCCAACACCACAGTTTCAAAGCATCAATTCTTCAGTGCTCAGCTTTCTTCACAGTCCAACTCTCACATCCATACATGACCACTGGAAAAACCATAGCCTTGACTAGATGGACCTTAGTCGGCAAAGTAAAGTCTCTGCTTTTGAATATGCTATCTAGGTTGATCATAACTTTCCTTCCAAGGAGTAAGAGTCTTTTAATTTCATGGCTGAAATCACCATCTTCAGTGATTTTGGAGCCCCCAAAATAAAGTCTGACACTGTTTCCACTGTTTCCCCATCTATTTCCCATGAAATGATGGGACCAGATGCCATGATCTTCGTTTTCTGAATGTTGAGCTTTAAGCCAACTTTTTCACTCTCCATGCTTGTTATTTCTTGTCTTTTCAATAATAGTTATTCTAACATGTGTGATGTAATACATCATTATGGGTTTTTTCTTTTTTTCAGTTGTGATTTTGATTTGCATTTCTATGTTAGTGATGTTGAATACCTTTTCATGTCTCTGTTGGTCATTATTCTTTGGAAAATGTCTCTTCAGGTCCACTGCTCATGTTTTTAATGAGATTGGCTTTTAGGTATTAGTTGCATGAGTTCCTTATATATTTTTATATTAATAACTTACCAGATAGATAGTTTACAATACATCAGTCAATCATGTCTGACTCCCTGTGGTCCCATGGATGGTAGCCCACCAGGTTCCTCTGTCCATGGAATTTTCCATGCAAGGATACTGGAGTGAGTTGCCATTTCCTGCTCCAGGGGATCTTCCCAACCCAGGGATCAAACCTGCATCTCTTGCAACTCCTGCATTGGCAGGCAGATTTTTTTTTACCACTAACGCCATCTTGGAAGTCCTTCACAATATATACATGAATCAAATCATCATATTGTACAACTTAAACTGATAAAATGTTGTATGTCAATTATAACTTAATAAAGCTGGGAAAAAAATCAATAAAATTGGAACACATCCTCATACCATACACAAAAATAAACTCAATGTAGCTTAAAGACTTAGACGTAAGATGTCACCATAAAACTCCTAGAAGAGTGCATGGGCTCTCTTAAGTCTAAGTGATATTTCTCTTTTGGCACTTTTGTCTTAAAGTTAGTGAAACAAAATCACTAGATTTGGAAAAGAACACTGATATTGGTATCAAGTAATGGTGCAGCAGCCTGTGGCAAGGACAGAAGAGAGTTTTCTGGCCTCAAAGGGCTCATATTCTTTACAATGGGCTCTTTATCACATGCCTTAGGTCAACTATGTTTAGCTAGACTAACATGATGATCTGTAATTATAGGAGGAAACATTGAAATAGAAAAATTTAAAGATTTCATGGACTTAAAAACATGAATACATCTAGAGTTCCAGAACCAAAGCAACTTAAATGTTTTCTTACTTTTTAAATTGACTATAGGTGAGCAGGCTTATTTCTGGGCCTCTAGTCTGTTCCATATGTCTGTTTATTGATCCATATGTCTGGTTTTGTGCCAACACTATGCTGTTTTGATTAATGTAGCTTTGTAGTATTGTCTGAAGTGTGGGAGGGTTGTGCATCCTGCTTTGTTCTTTTTCTTCAAGATTGCTTTGGCAATTCTAAGTCTTTATGACCCCATATAAATTTTAAGATTAGTTGTTATAGTTCTGAGAAAAATGTCATGAGTAATTTGACAGACATCATATTAACTCTATAGATTGCTTTGGAAGTACAACCATTTTAACAATATTAATTCTTCTGATCCAAGAGCATGGGATATCTTTCATATCCTTGAATCATCTTCAGTTCCCATTATTAATGTTCTATAGATCTCAACATATAAGTCTTTCACCTCCTTGGTAAGATTTATTTCTAAGTGTTTTATTTTTATGTGATTTTAAGAGGCTTTTTTTTTTTAACATTTCCTTTGATATTTTATTGTTAGTGTAAGGAAATGCAACCAGTTTCTGTATGTTAATCTCATATCCTGCTACCTTGCTGAATTTGAGACATATTGTTAATAAACTGTCAAAATTAAAGATAAAGTGAGAAATTTGAAAGCAGGAAGAGAAGAGAAACTATCATATACAATAGAACCCTTTTAAGGCTATCAGTAGATTTCTCAGCAGGCTAGGAGAGAGTGGAATGATATATTTGAAGCACTAAAAGAAAAAACTGCCAACCAAGTATACTTTACCTAACAAAGTTCTCCTTCTGAAGACTTTCCCTGACAACCAAGCTGAAGGAATTCATGACCATTAGACATGCCTTGCAAGAAGTGCTAAAGGGAGTTCTTGAGACGAAAATGAAAGGATGCTCTTTAGCAACCTGAGAATATATAAAAGTACAAAAGTCACTAGTAATGATAAGGGTATAGTCAAATTCAGAACACTGTAATACTGTAAGGGTTGTAAATAAGTCACTTTAACTTTGATATAAAACTTAAAAGAATAAGTATTAAAATTAAGTGTGAAAGTGAAAGTTGCTCAGTTGTGTCCGACTCTTTAAAAATAACTATAGATAATTTGCTAATGGATAATTAACAATAATGGCTAATGGATATACAAAATTTTAAAATGTAAAGTGTGACATCAAAAACATAAAATGTGGGGAAAGTAAAGAGTAGAGTTTTATTAATATATGCAATTTAAGTTGCTGTCATATTGAAACCAACTGTTGTAACTATAAAATGTTTTATGTAGACCTCATTGTAACCCCAAGGCAAAAATCTGTATAATACACAAAATATAATGAGAAAATAGAAAATCATGCTACTACAGAAAGTCATCAATCACAAAAGAAGATAGCAAAAAGGAACAAAGAAACTACAAAAGTCAGAAAACAGTAAGATTATATTAGTAAGTCTTTGGGAGAAGACAATGGCACCCCACTCCAGTACTCTTGCTTGGAAAATCCCATGGATGGAGGAGCCTGATGGGCTGCAGTCCATGAGGTCGCGAAGAGTCAGACACGACTGAGCGACTTCACTTTCACTTTTCACTTTCATGCATTGGAGAAGGAAATGGCAACCCACTCCAGTGTTCTTGCCTGGAGAATCCCAGGGACGGGTGAGCCTGGTTGGCTGCCGTCTATGGGGTCGCACAGAGTCGGACACGACTGAAGGGACTTAGCAGCAGCAGCAGCAGCAGCAGCAAGTCTTTACATATAAATAATTTCATTAAATGTTGTTGTTCAGTCACCCAGTCATGCCCAACTCTTAGTGACCCCATGGACTGCAGCACACCAGGCCTCCCTGTCCCTCACCATCTCCCAAAGTTTGCCCAAGTTCATGTCCATTGCATCTGTGACGCCATCCAGCCATCTCATCCTCTGATGCCCTCTTCTCCTTCTACTCTCAATCTTTCCCAGCATCAGTGACTTTTTCAATGTATGATCACTGAAATATTATTTAAAACAGCCAAATATGGAAACAACCTGTGTCCATTCATAGATCAATGGATAAATAAGTTCTTTTTGGTTTTTGGTTTAATGTTATGGAGATATTTTCCCACACCCTCTACCCAATATCCCTAATCCCATCCTGGATGATTTTGAAATAAATCTGATACATACCATGAAATCCATAAATATTTCAGTATGTATCTCTAGAAAACAAGGAATCTTAAAAAATAAATCCACAATACCATTCTCAAGCTGAAGAAGAAAAGAGTAATTCATTAATATTATCAAATAAAACAGCAGTTATTTCTGAGTAGGAATGATTAGGACTGAATGTGGTAATAGTCTTAAGAAAAGAACAAATGAGCCATGGGAGTTCAGAAAAGAAAGTTCAGTTGTTCTTTAACGTTTCCAGTATTAAAGAAAAGGACAACTTACCCAGGGGAAAGGATTATGTTCGGACATTTTACAACTGTTTGTTTTTGGCTTTTCTCAGAAAAGTGGTTCTGAAGTAGTACATAGAAGGAAGTTCCGCTTCTACATGGACTACTTGTGGATTTTGTATTCTTTCCCTTTTCCCTAGTAAGCAAGAAATAACAGAGAAAGAGATTCAGTTAGTAGCAAGGAAGTTGTACGTTTGCAATTTAGACAAATTCTAAGCATTCAAAGCCAAATTCTACTGATTCCAACATAGAGTTTATCTTTGTATTCATCTTCCCAACTGAAAATATTCTCCTTTCCGTGGTTTAAAAATCTTATCTCAAGCCATTGAGAGTACCTTTAAATTGCTTGCTTGAGAAAAGGCTGCCTGGATTTATGTTTTACCAAAATGTACCAAACATTTTGCCATGCCTTCCAGTCTAGCATTTCCAAATGACTTATTCAGGTCAGATCTAGCACTAAAATTTAATATCTAAAGATGAGTAACAGGATTTTTTTCTTCATATAATTTCACGTTTTAGGAAGTCAGAATGCATGGGGTTAAAAACAAAATTCAAAGAGAAACAAAAACCTATTCCAGTAAATAATGATAGTATTGGATTATAACCTATAGATAAAGTCATGTATCCTATTCAAAAGCAGAGATATTACTTTGCCGACTAAGGTCCGTCTAGTCAAGGCCATGGTTTTTCCAGTAGTCGTGTATGGATGTGAGAGTTGGACTGTGAAGAAGGCTGAGCGCCAAAGAATTGATGTGTTTGAGCTATGGTGTTGGAGAAGACTCTTGAGAGTCCCTTGGACTGCAAGGAGATCCAACCAGTCCATTCTAAAGGAAATCAGTCCTGAGTGTTCTTTGGAAGAATGATGCTAAATCTGAAACTCCAGTACTTTGGCCACCTCATGAGAAGAATTGACTCATTGGAAAATACTCTGATGCTGGGAGGGACTGGGGGCAGGAGGAGAAGGGGACAACAGAGGAGGAGATGGCTGGATGGCATCACGGACTCAGTGGACGTGAGTCTGAGTGAACTCCAGGAGTTGATGATGGATAGGGAGGCCTGGTGTGCTGTGATTCATGGGGTCACAAAGAGTCAGACACGACTGAGCGACTGAACTGAACTGATCCAGATTAGATAATCAAAGAGTAAATAAGTGGAGTAGAAAGGAGAGTTCCTCCTTGCAGCAGAATCCCAATGAATAAACAGAGGAGTGATAGAAGTAGAAAATCACCTTTAGGTTATCACCATAGTAATACTTTTGCAAAGAAAACCATTGATGTTAAAATTGAGTGACATATAATAAAAATAGATTATTTGGAGAGTCAAAGTATCTCATTGCAATATATTAATTAGTTATAAAGCGGAAAGGAGTTAATTTACAGTGCAGAACCATGACAGGATTCTGGTTAATTATAGCTATCATCATCAATAATAAAATATATTACCACTGTAAATTCTCAACATGATGTTCCTACAAGGTACAAACATCATTTCTATGATATTCTTATTCAAAATACATAACTTTTAATAGACAGTTTTCAAACTGCAGATCAGTATGTCTCAAAATTGTTACGGTTATGAAAGATATGAAAGACTGAGGAACTGTCACAGACTGGAGGAGATCAGGGGACAGAACAGCTAAATGCAACATTGAATTCTTGGATTGGATCCTACAATGGCAAAAAGAACATTATTGGGAAAACTAGGGAAATCAGAATAAGGTCTGCGAATTAGACGCAATATTCCTTTAATATTAGTTTTCTGGTTTTGATAATTGTGTTATGGTTATGTAAAATGTTAACACTGGGAAAAGCTCATTGGGAATTTTGTGATATTTTTAAACTTTTCTTTAAATACAAAATTGTTTCAAAATAAAAAGTTAAACCTTAAGGGGGAGAAAAAACCCTCTTCCAGCAGTGTACAAGTATATCATGGCTTGAATGAATCCATTTACAAACGTCTCACCCTTTGGATGGCTGGGCTGGGCCGTATTTGGACAGTGGACATTTGCTCTGCAGAAAGACATTTTCTTGGATATCTATCTCTAAGTCTCACTAAACACTGTGAAACCCGCAGAACAATCAATAGAAGAGTAAATGTTGGGAAATGTTTGTTTTATGCTTCATGCATGTTTTAGAGCACCCCTGGGAGTAGTTTTTGCTTGTTCTCAAATAGTTGGAGACATAAGGAGGCATTCTTAGGCATGACTGAACCAGAGGAAGCTGTCTATGCCATGTGAAGAATTCTCTTTCTGGTCCCTTACTCTTTTTTCTTTTTAAAAATGTTTATTGGAATATAGTTGATTTACAATATTGTGTTAGTTTCAGTGTACAGCAAGTGAATCATTTATACATATACACTCTTATACATATATCCACTCTTTTTCAAGATTCTTTCCCCATATAGGCCATTATGGAGTATTAAGTAGAGTTCCTTCTGCTATACATTAGGTGCTATTAGTTATCTATTTTATCCTTGAACATCTTGATCATTCCTTACTCTTCTTTCCATCCTACCCTTAATATACTCCCTAAACACTAACCTCAAGTGAAAGTAAAGCAAGCACAAGTCAGAAAAAAATCTTATTAAACATGCACACGACTGCACACCCATGTGTCTGTGGTATAGGAAGTTCTAATGGCATCAATATCCAAACTCCTCTTTCTGCATCCACGGAAGAGCAGGCAAACTCCAGTCATGTGCGCTTGTGCCTGCTGCTGTAGTGTCTCCCTTGCTGCCCCTTTTCTCCTTAAATGGCATTCCCCTTGTCTGCCATTTCCATTTTCTACAACTAGCTCTTTCCTGCTTTGCTTTCACATTCACTGCTAAATAAGAAAGAGATCCAATAGTGTAATTATAGTGACATAATGTCTGTCACACTAGTATAATGTTCCTTTCCTTTCAGGGACACACAGAATTTTTTAAGGGCTTGGGAATATACAGCAGGCCAGAATGATACTAAGTGTTACATGGACCCCATGTGCAGGAAGTGCTCCTGGACCCATCAGTTCCTAGAGGGAGGGGCAGGACTTCAGGTCGACAGTTCTGGAATGAGACCTCTGACTTAGAAATTTCATGAGGAAGTCTCCCAACAAAGTTCCATGCCACCCTGAACCCTCACAGCCACAGTGGAGTCTGGGAGACAATTTGCTCTGCCTCTGCTCAGAGGTTAAAGCATCTGCCTGGAATGCTGGAGACCTGGGTTCAATCCCTGGGTTGGGAAGATCCCCTGGAGAAGGAAATGACAACCCACTCCAGTACTCTTGCCTGGAGAATCCCATGGAGGGAGGAGCCTGGCAGGCTACTGTCCATGGGGTCGCAAAGAGTCGACACGACTGAGCGACTTCACTTCACTTCACTTCACTTCACTGCAGAGTGTCCAGTTTTGATGTGTGAACCATCCACAGAAAGCCCTATATACCTATCCCCAACTGCTTTCAGTTCACTACCTCTGTCTCTTGGGATGACATGTGGAAACCATATCAGGAGATCCCCTTATCTTACTAATTGATAAAAATATGATTGAGAAGAAAGATAGATTGCTATGAATACTGATTTTTTTAATAGTTAAATTTTTCTCATGGGCTTCTGAGCCCCACCCCCTCACTCTCCTTCCCCATAGCACCATTGTTAAAACAGTATAGGATTTCACCAGGTATCCTGTTGCTGCCCTTTTCCTATTCCAGAATCCAGTCCGGGATCCACATTGCATGTAGTTAGCATGTCTCCTTGGTCTCCTCTAATCTCCAAATACCTCTGGGTGCTTTCTTTCCT
Source organism: Nanger dama (assembly GCA_917880005.1). NCBI lineage: Eukaryota > Metazoa > Chordata > Mammalia > Artiodactyla > Bovidae > Nanger > Nanger dama. The sequence goes on from CAKJTW010000040.1 coordinate 7,277,657, forward strand.
TTTACCCCAGCAAGATGGTAGTTTATAAAGCAGAATTTCAGTGGCTGTCTTAGCCCGGCAGGGACTGTGGAGTCTATCAGAGAAGCTGCCGTGCTGCAGGTGAACGTGGAGCTGTGACGCTGCACTTCCTTGCTTCTCTCACATCATCACTTTCCCTAATAGGGCACTCTGAAGTTAAGGATGTCTGGGGACTTAGACCAACGCTTCAGGCTACAAGCCCGAGGTAGTTTTTTTTTTTAATACAAATTTATTTATTTTAATTGGAGGCTAACTATTTTACAATATTGTATTGGTTTTAAAGTTCATGCTTAAAGTTTTCAGGGATTTTCTTATTTTACTCAAAATTATATATATTTATTTTTAATTAAGAAAGAATTCTTCCTTACATTTTACAATGAAATTAACAATGCCACAAAGATGCACTATGTTTATTCTGTTACCTGAAGTATTCATTGTTAATCCCTGCATATTTCCAGTCTGCGAAGCTCAAACACCATTATTTTACCATTTCAAAAGTATGACTGGATTACACAGGCCATCACAACTAAATACTGGTGTCCCAGCCACTAACTACAACATTGTCCCTATAGGCAAATGCCTTCCAAGTTACAAACAACTGACTTACAAAATTTGGCTCACAATCCACTTCTAAGTGGGGGAACTGTTTGTTCTAATATAAGATCCTTGCCACAGGGATTTTATATCATCACAACAAATGGTTCTTTTAGTTTCTGTGAAAACCCACCACTTTTCAAGCTGTATGTTGATTTTTTTTTCTCCAGATATCAAGTGGGCTTCAAGCAGAAACTCCCAATAAGTTGATCTAGTTGGGAAAATAGTCTGACAACAACAAAAAGAAGATACATGAAAAAGCAAGATTGAACAGAATGTATTCATAAGCAAGGGCCTTTGATTCTGTGCCTCTGTCCTTTAGCTTCAGAATTTAATTTTCCTACTCAATTTTCTGCTGTTCAAATAACACAGTCATTTTGTTGCTTGTATATAGATGGTAAACTCCAGCTCTGAAAGCAACAAAGTTGGTGAAAAGCCCACAGGAAGCCAACTTCTTCTTTGAGTCCTTTTTGTCAAGGACCTTTGTAGTTTCAAAATGATCAAAGGTGAGTGCAGGTGAAAAGCAAATCCCTGAAGTGAATGACAGAAAGGGCAAGCCCTGGAAATTTTATTCTCCTTGGAAGACAGATGTCCCTGAAGGAGGGGACAGATATTGTTACCTTAGAGCCCACTGGGGTTGGATTTTGAACTTCCCAGCCCCATTTTAGAATTGGCTCAGTGCTGTCATTGGTTCTTGGCTATGGGAAACTTCCATCGCAGGTGATATCTTTTCTTCCCCTTCAGTGACTGTTTTTCTAATCCTGCTGCTTCCCCTCCTTCAGGCGTCATGCTTGAGGAGAGTGAGGGCCACATCATTTATGTGGCAGTGATTTCCAGGCTCCTTACAGATGGAGGTAATTGCAAATGGAAAACATACCACAGGAGGAGGTCACTGGTGACCATGAGAATTTAAAAGCTGACATGTGTAGGTCATAATGCTCTCTGAAACTCTGGTTTTCTGAGTAACTTTCAGTTCTTTCAAGCTGGAATATTCTCTCTCTCTGCTTATGATTGGGATAACTGACTACCTCAAAGGAGCTTGGAAACATATTGAAAGAGCCTCACCTGTGTGTGTGACTCATGGCAAAATAGAAGTAGATTAAGCTTCATGCCACTCACATACAATTCCTAGCCTCTGAGAGTTTACCTTTTATATTAGAGTTCATCTTTTATATTAGTTAAATCGTTTCTATGACAGCTCTCTAGACAGATCTGCCCCCATGGCCTTGTGTGAGGTTTTTGTTGTTATTTAGCCTACTTAAACCCCTGGGATTTCTTTGGAAAGAATGATGCTGAAGCTGAAACTCCAGTACTTTGGCCACCTCATGAGAAGAGTTGACTCATTGGAAAGACTCTGATGCTGGGAAGGATTGGGGGCAGGAGGAGAAGGGGACGACCGAGGATGAGATGGCTGGATGGCATCACGGACTTGATGGACTTGAGTCTGGGTGAACTCCAGGAGTTGGTGATGGACAGGGAGGCCTGGCGTGCTGCGACTCATGGGGTCACAAAGAGTCAGACACGACTGAGCGACTGAACTGACTGACTGACTGAAGAATTTTTAAAAATACTTTTATATGTTTATGGAAAAACAAGAGAAGAAAAATATTTTGTGACACCAGAAACTTACTTGAAACTCAGATTTAAATGTACTTGAATAAAATTTTATTGAAAACAGAGCTATGAGTATTTATTAATGTATGACTTTTGTCTGCTTTTGTGTCACAACTGCAGAAGTTGCAACAGAAACAATGTAAATAGCCTGCAAGGGCTTCCCAGGTGGCGCTAGTGGTAAAGAACCCACCTGCCAAAGCTATGAGACTCTGATTCAATCCCCGGGTTGGGAGGATCCCTAAGGAGAGTATGGCAAGCCACTCCAGTATTCTTGTCTGCAGAATCCCATGGACAGAGGAGCCTGGGGGTTATAGTCCATAGGGTGGCAAAGAGTCAGACACGATTGAAGCAACTCAGCACGTACGCATGCATGGCCTGCAAAGCTTATAAAGTTAACCATTTGGTCCTTTATGGGAAAACTTTGCCAACCTTTATTCCATATACACTGAGAGTTTGCTTTTGCTCAGTGATGTGCAGCAAGAAGATGGACATGCCTGGGGCAGAGGACAAGCGTCATAAAGGAGTTGGGGAGGGGCAGGCCTGGAGACGCATGAAAAGCTTTAGAAGGTGCGCTTGCCATTGTCATTGGTTGTGTACAGATAAAGCTGCTCTTTGCTTGCACTAAAGTATTTCGTGCATATTTTTAATAAAAGGAACTAAGATCCCAGTAAAAGTTGGACAAGTTAGGACATAGAAAAGAAGGACAGAACAGCTGTCTCTGTACCATAGTAATGCATTTATCTCTGACTCTTACACTTTGCCTCACTGTCTTTCGTGGTTCCTCTTGAAATGAGAATTGAAAGAAGGAGGAAGAAGAGGAAGAGACAGAGAGAAAGAATTTTAGATGAAAGTAGAGGACTCAGGTAATGGAATAAAGGACACAGCAGAAATCAAAATGAGAATGGTAGAGAAAAATTATGGAGCAGTGGGAAGGGAACTGTTAAAAACTTTCTCTGCCATGTTTGGTGCCATTCTCTATTCTAGATACAAATTAAGCTTTCTAAAAGGAGACTGCGGAGACTTTATTAATTGATTATAGAAAGAGGGTGAAAGTGGGACATGGCATCAAAAATTAATTTTGCTAGCTGTTACGTGATAAAAAACTTTTTTTTAAACTTACTGCCATTGGACTCAGATTCAAATAAAAGGTTATACATGAGCCTAATATGCAGACAACATAAAGATGACCATCAACACACACTCCTCTCCCTTCATCAGGGATTTCCACAGAGATTTCAAGGCACACACACATGTCTACTCTCTCCCAAGAATAATCACCATTTTCTCATTTGGGGTGGGGGAGGGGGTCATTCTGACTTTATAGGAGTCACTTTCAATCTAACTGCCAGAATATAGGAAGACATAAACCTGCATTTGCAGTCTCTGTCCACACCAGACTCATATAACTGCCATAAAATGGTTTAGTTTGGTAATCACCCAGATAAATTTACAGCTCACACATTTTTAAACTATGTTGTAATTCTCCCCTGAAACTCAAAAACACTAAGTAAAAGATCAGCTTACTATGCATATGAAGCAGATGAAGGTTTGTTTCATGTGGTGTTGGGCAACATTTTAAGAGCATCAGACACCTAGAAGAAGAGAACCATTAATCCCTAATTTTAAAATAGCAACATTAGCAGCACAGGGACGACCAAGTCCTGGAGTGAATAGCATTCTTTGTAACCTTAACCTATGGCAAATTTAGATTTATAAAAACATTTGCCATTTGTGTTGAACAAGTTAGTGTGAATAATTAAGGACCAATTTATTGACAAACAGTGATAACAAATTTACAAAGGTAATGATATGTCTTCTTTTAAAGAGTTTTCCATCCTCGTTCATCCTATGGCACACAGGCCAGCTTGTTAGAAGATCAGGAGACATGGGGTTTTTGCACCCTTCTTGCCATTTACTTGTTCAGACCACACAAACCAACCACATTAGAAAACACACACAAATGTGCCAAGAATGCCTGCCTCTCTCTCCATCATATTTGTAGCTACCTTTTCCTAATGGAGCATGGAATTCCATAACCCCAGGGAACATCAAGATTATTTCAAAACACTCCCAAATGTTCTAGAAAATGGATTTGGACCTGCTTTTTATTTTGCCTTGAGAAATGAATTACTAACATTTGTGCTCAGAGAGAGTCTTCTACTACTCTGAAATATTTTCCTTAGAAATAAATGTATAGTGAGAAGTAGACAACTGAACACATCTACCCCTCCAGCCTCACTTCTTCTCTGTAATTAAAGAAAACAGTATATGTCCATCAGCTTGACCTCAAAATCAACAGAAAGAAAAATGCTAAGCACAGAATATGAATTATCTTCTATTTACCTAAAGAAGACTCCCTTAAGGATCCTATTAGCATTGAACATGAGTACTTCAAAAGACAACCACATGACTTATGGGTAGGCAGATATCAAAATCAACATATATTCTAGTTAACACAGGGAATCAGAGCCTCATGATGAAAACAGGACCTTTATAATTCAGCTCCAGTGTGGGCTAAAATCGTGGTGTCCACTGAAAGCTCTCCTAAATGAATTAGTCAGGATGACGATTAATGACTTGTAGGGCTTTTGGTCTCTGAAAAACAGTTCTTTGTGAAAGGCAGAAGTTGGAGGGAAATGTTATTTCTCTTGCATAGCCTGTTAAAATTGAACAAAAATACAAGAAGTAATATCAGCATGAAACGACTGTTTTTCTTGTGCAGAAACCCTTATCAAAATCAAAAGCTTACTTTGGAGCAGTAATAAATCTGCTCCTGACTTGCTCCACCCAGAGTTTGAACAGTTTTCAAATGATTATGCCTCAAATAGATTTTCAGGTTTCCATTACCCTGTACCAAACTACAAAGGGATTTTTCATGCTCTACTACTTAACTGAGCCTTGTGTTCCTACATGAAAGCTTAAGAAGGTCAGAGAAATATAGAAAGATTAAATGCATTATGACTCTGGAAATTAATTGTTGGATCAGAGAAATGCATGAAAACCTCATGACTCTTTTGCAGTAATGTCTAGCTTGGAGGTTGGATGGGGTAGAAAAGATGAGTGTTTGAGGGAGAGAAGTTCAATGTGAAGGAGGGAATAAAGCCATAATGTACAGAGTTTTAAAATGGTGGGTTATTACTTGACAGTACATTTGAAATGGTTCCAAAGAATAGTAAATGAAAAAGCTAATGTGAATAGGTGGGAAAGGTTTGACATTATTAGTGAACATGATGACTGATGGGAGGCTTCCTCCAGGAGGGCCGAGACAACATACTGGCTTTAAAAGCAGGCCTGGGTGTTTCAGAGATGAAGGGAGCTCAGGCTTAAAGAGATCTTTACAATTTTCAGTAATAACTAGGCAGAAAGACTCATAATCCACAGAACAACGGCATTTTTGTAGCTTAGAGGGGGACAGCAACTCACAGTGCTATAGCAAAGGTAGAAAATGCAGAGAGAGGCTAAGCAAAGAGCAGAAGGCAGCAAATTCAAAGTAATCACAATTTCAGTAGCTGTATGTTGCTCTCTGGTAACATCTCCAATAGTTAACTGATAGATAAGTTTTTATGGAACATAAACTATAAAGTGAAGTTGCTCAGTCATGTCCGACTCTTTGCAACCCCATGGACTGTAGCCTACCAGGCTTCTCCCTCCATGGGATTCTCCAGGCAAGAATACTGGACTGGGTTGCCATTTCCTTCTCCAGGGGATATTCCCAACCCAGGGATCGAACCTGGTTCTCCCGCATTCCAGGCAGACGCTTTAACCTCTGAGCCATCAGGGAAGCCACATAAACCATAGACCTAGTAAAACCAAAAAAGGCAAGGTGCTCTGAGTAAAAGCCCAAGGAGTTAAAGGTCTAGCTCAGAACACAGAGTCATTTAATGAAACAAAATGTATATAATAATATATCAGATTATGTGATAGTAATAATTTAAAGCTAAAAATAAATATAATAAAATGTCACTGGAGAAGGAAATGACAAACCACTTCAGCATTCTTGCCTTGAGAACCCCATGAACAGTATGAAAAGGCAAAAAGGTATTACACTGAAAGAGGAACTTCCCAGGTCAGTAGGTGCCCAATATGCTACTGGAGAAGAGTGGAGGAATGTCTCCAGAAGAAATGAAGAGGCTGAGCCAAAGCAAAACAATGTTCAGTTATGTAAGTGTCTGGTGGTGAAAGTAAAGTCTGATACTGTAAGAACAATATTGCATAGGAACCTGGAATGTCAGGTCCATGCTGCTAAGTCACTTCAGTCATGTCCAACTCTGTGTGACCCCATAGATGGCAGCCCTCCTGGCTTCGCTGTCCCTGGGATTCTCCAGGCAAGGACACTGGAGTGGGTTGCCGTTTCCCTCTCAATGCATGAAAGTGAAAAGTGAAAGTGAAGTCATTGGGTTGTGTCCAACTGTCAGCAACCCCATGGACTGCAGCCTACCAGGCTCCTCTGTCCATGGGATTTTCCAGGCAAGTGTACTGGAGTGGGGTGCCATTGCCTTCTCCAGTTAGGTCCATGAATCAAGGTAAATTGGAAGTGGTCAAACAGGAGATGGCACAAGTGAACATCAACATTTTAGGAATGGGTGAACTAAAATGGACCGGAACTGGCAAATTTAATTCAGATGACCATTATATTTACTACTGTGGGAAATAATCCCTCAGAGGAAATAGAGTAGCCCTCGTGTTCAACAAAAGTCTGAAATTCAATACTTGGGTGCAATCTCAAAACCAGGAAAATAATCTCCGTTCATTTCCAAGGCAAACTATTCTATAGCACTGTAATCCAAGTCTATGCCCCAACAACTAATGCTGAAGAAGTTGAAGCTGAATGGTTCTAAAAGGCCTACAAGGTCTTCTACAACTAACACCAAAAAAAGATATCCTTTTCATCACAGGGAACTGGAATGGAAAAGTAGGAAGTCAAAAGATACCTGGATTAACAGGCAAGTTTGGCCTTGGAGTACAAAATGAAACAGAGAAAACTAACAGAGTTTTGCCAAAAGAATGCACTGGTCATAGCAAACACTCTGTTCCAACAACACAAGAGATGACTCTACACATGGACATCACCAGATGGTCAATACTGAAATCAGGTTGATTGTATTCTTTGCAGCTGAAGATGAAGAAGCTCTATACAGTCAGCAAAAACAAGACCAGGATCTGACTGTGGCTCAGATCATGAGCTCATTATTGTGAAATTCAGACTTAAATTGAAGAAAATAGGGAAAACTGCTAGGTCATTCAGGTATGACCCAAATCAAATACTTTACGATTATACAGTGGAAGTGACAAATAGAATCAAGGGATTAGATCCAATAGACAGAGCGCCTGAAGAACTATGGATGGAGGTACATGACACTGTAGAGGAGGCCGTGATCAAAACCATCCTAAAGAAAAAGAAATGCAAAAGGGCAAGATGGTCATCTGAGGAGGCTTGAAAAATACCTGAGAGAAAAAGCAGAAGTGAAAGGCAGGGGAGAAAAGGAAAGATACACTTATCTAAATTCAGAGTTCCAAAGAATAGCAAGGAGAGATAACAAAGACTTCCTCAGTGATCAATGCAAAGAAATAGAGGAAAACAGTAGAATGGGAAAGACTAGAGATCTCTTCAAGAAAAATAGAGATACTAAGGCAATTTTCATGCAAAGATGGGCACAATAAAGGACAGAAATGGTATGGGCCTAACAGAAACAGAAGATATTAACAAGAGGTGGAAAGAATACACAGAAGAACTATACAAAAAGATCTTCATGACCCATATAACCACCATGGTTATATCACTCACTTAGAGCCAGACATATTGGAATGCAAAGTCAAATGTTTGAAGCATCACTACAAAGCTAGACGGAATTCCAGCTGAAACTATTTCAAATCCTAAAAGATGATGCTGTGAAAGTGCTTCATTCAATATGCCAGCAAATATGGAAAATTCAGCAGTGGCCACAGGAATGGAAAAGTCATTTTTCATTCCAATCCCAAAGAAGGGGAATGACAAAGAATATTCAGACTACTGCACAATTGCACTCATTTCATATGCTAGCAAAGTAACGCTCAAATTTCTCAAGCCAGGCAACAACAGTCTGTAAACTGAGAACTTCCAGATGTTCCAGCTGTATTTAGAAAAGGAAGAGGAACCAAAGATCAAATTCCCAATATCTGCTGGATCGTAGAAAAAGCAAGAGTGCCAGGAAAACATCTACTTCTGCTTCATTTACTATGCTAAAGCCCTTGATTGTGTGAATCACAACAAACTGTGGAAAATTCTTAAAGAGATGGGAATTCCAGACCACCTTACCTGCTTCCTGCGAAACCTGTATACAGGTCAAGAAACAACAGTTAGAACTGGACATGGAAGAACACACTGGTTCAAACTTGGGAAAGGAGTACAGCAAAGCAGTATATTGTCACCCTGATTATTTAACTCATATGCAGAGCACATCATGCGAAATGCCATACTAGATGAAGCACAAGCTGGAATCAAGATTGCTGGGAGCAATATAAATTACCTCAGATATGCAGATGATACCACCCTATTGGCAGAAAGCAGAGAGGAACTAAAGAGCCTCTTGTTGAGGGTGAAAGAGGAGAGTTGGCTTAAAACTCAACATTCAAAAAAATGAAGATCATGACATCTGGTCCCATCACTTCCTGGCAAATAGATGGGGAAACAAAGGAAACAGTGACAGACTTTATTTTCTTGGGATCCAAAGTCACTGCAGATGGTGACTGCAGCCATGAAATTGAAAGACACTTGCTCCTTGGAAGAAAAGCTATGACAAACATAGACAGCATATTAAAAAGCAGAGACATCACTTTGCCAACAGAGATTCATCTACTCAAAGCAATGGTTTTTCCAGTAGTCATGTATGGATGTGCGATTTGGACCATAAAGAAGGCTTAGCACTGAAGAATTGATGCTTTGGAACTGTGGTGCTGGAGAAGACTCTTGAGAGTCCCTTGGACTGCAAGGAGATCGAACCAGTCAATCATAAAGGAAATCAAACCTGAATATTTACTGGAAAGACTGTTGCTGAAACTGAAGCTCCAATACTTTGGCCACCTGATGTGAAAGCTGACTCATTAGAAAAGACCTTGATGCTGGGAAAGATTGGAGGCAAGAGGAGAAGGGGACAACAGAGAACAAGATAGTTAGAGGGCATCACCGACTCAATGGACATGAGTTTGTGTAAGCTTTGAGACATGATGAAGGACAAGGAAGCCTGGAGTTCATGGGATCACAAAGAGTCGAACACTTCTGAGTGACTGAAAAACAAGAATAGACAGAAAATGGACTGAGTTCAACAGGGAAGGCTCTAAGAAAAGTCATTTAGGAAAGGTTTCTCAGGAATGAATGCAGTGGTTCAGTAGCCCCTCCTTTAATTTTGACTTTAAAACATAAAGTCATAAAGTTTTTTTCTGTTGCCCAAATTGTAATAAAAGCATTAACCCAATGGTATAACTCTAAGAATGGGAATTGCAGAAAGAGTACAAGGATAAGAGTACAAGAGTAAGCTTTGTAACGCTGTAAGATAAATATTTCATTTAGATGCAATTTGCAGTTTTTATACATATAGCTTTCTAAGAGTGTGATTGAAGGTAGAATATCTGAAAGAGAGGAAGAGAGGTCTATTCTCAGAGAACCAACTATTCCAAAATTCTTTTTGCATAGAAACATTATTGCCACTTCTTAACCCCTGAGTGTCATACATTTTGAATATGCATAACAAAAACATTAAACATGAATAATGGGCAATGAAAATTAATTTTATAAATGTAGTTATTATCTCAAATTCTAGTTTGCTTAGTTTAACTGAAATCATATTTAATTAAAAGAAAAAATTTAATGAAGAAAAATGAAACATCTGATGGCAATTTGCAAAAGATGGGAAAGAGATTATGATGATAACTTTGGTATTGCTTTATAAATTATTTTAATAAACTTGATTTTTAAAAGACTTCATTATTTTACAGCAGTTTAAAATTCACACAAAATTGAGAATGTTCAGAAATTTCCCTGCACCCTTACTCTCCACCTGTATATCCTCCATATTATCAATTTCCCCCAGCAAAGTGGTCCATCTGTTTCAACTGAAGAACCTACATCAACACATTACAATTACCCAAAGTCTATAGTTAACTTTAGGATTCTCTTTTGGTGCTATACATTCTATGGATTTGGAGAAATGAGTAATGACCTGTGTCTATCATTTTAGTTCCATACAGAGTATTTTACTGCCCTAAAGTCCTCTATGATCCACCTATTCCCCTTTCTCTCCTTCAATCTGTGATGGCCACTGATCTTTTTACTGCTTCGATAGTTTTGTCTTTTCTAGGATGTCATATAGTTGGAATTATACAGTATTTAACCTTTTCAGAGTGGCTTATTTTACTTAATAATATGCATTTAAGATTCTTCCATGTTTTACAGGGCTTAATAGCTCATTTCTTTTCAACATTGAATAATACCTCATCATTTGGATGTACCACAATTTACTCATTCACCTATTGAAGGATATCTTGTTTTTTAGTTTTGTATAAACTTTATCTTTAAATTTATTTTAACTGTAGAATAATTGTTTTATAAGTTGTGTTGGTTTCTGCCATAAAACATGAATCAGCCATAAGTATGCACATATCCCTTCTTGAGCCTCCCTTCCACCCTCCCCCATCCCATGGCTCTAGGTCATTACGGAGCACTGGGCTGAGCTCCCTGTGTTACCCAGCAACTTCCCACTAGCTCTCTACTTCACCCATGGTAGTGTATATATGCCAAGCTACTCTCTCAGTTCCTCCCACCCCTCTCCTTCCCCCACTGAGTCCACAAGTTTTTCCTCTATGATTGCATATCTATTTCTGCACTGTGAATAGCTTCATCAGTACCATTTTTCTAGATTCCATATATATGCGTTAATATACGATATTTTTTTCTCTTTCTGACTTCACTCTGTAAAACAGATCTTGTTTGCTCTTAAGTTGTGACAATTATGAATAGACCTGCTATAATATCTACAAGCAGAGGTTTGTGTAGACATAAGTTTTCAACTCCTTTGGGTAAATACTAAGGGAGCACAATTGCTGGACCATACGGTATGAGTTTGTTCAGTTTTGTAAGAACTCACCAAAATATTTCCCAAGTGACTATTCCACTTTGCATTCTCACCAGCAATGAATGAGAGTTCCTGCTGCTCCACATCCTCTCCAGCACTGGATGTTCTCAATGCTCTGACTTTCAGTTCAGTTCAGTTCACTTCAATCGAGCAATGGTATCTGACTCTTTGCAACCCCATGGACTGCAGCACACCAGGCCTCCCTCTCCATCACCAACTCCCAGAGCTTACTTAAACTCATGTCCATTGAGTTGATGATGCCATCCAACCATCTCATCCTCTGTCGTCCCCTTCTCCTCTCGCCTTCAATCTTTCCCAGCATCCGGGTCTTTTCAAATGAGTCAGTTCTTCACATCAAGTAGCCAAAGTATTGGAGTTTCAGCTTCAGCATCAGTCCTCCCAGTGAATATTTACCACTGATTTCCTTTAGGATGGACTGGTTGGATCTTGTTATAGTCCAACGGACTCTCAAGAGTCTCCTCCAACACCACAGTTCAAAAGCATAAATCCTTCGGTGCTCAGCTTTCACTATAGTCCAACTCTCACATCCATACACTACTACTGGAAAAATCATAGCTTTGACTAGACAGACCTTTGTTGGTAATGTCTCTGTTCTTTAATATGCTGCCTAGGTTGGTCATAGCTTTTCCTCCAAGGAGCAAGAGTCTTTCAATTTCATGGCTACAGTCACCATTGGCAGTGATTTTGGAGCCCAAACAAATTAACTCTACCACTGTTTCCATTGTTTCCTTCATGTATTTGCCATGAAGTGATGGGACTGGATGCCATGATCTTAGTTTTCTGAATGATGAGTTATAAGCCAGCTTTTTACTCTCCTCTTTCACTTACATCAAGAGGCTCTTTGTGTTATCTACATACCTGAGGTTATTGATATTTCTTCCAGAAATCTTGATTCCAGCTTGTGCTTCATCCACCCTAGCATTTCACATAATGTATTCTGCATATAAGTTAAATAAGCAGGGTGACAATATACAGCCTTGATGTATTCCTTTCACTATTTGGAACCAGTCTGTCGTTCCATGTCCAGTTCTAACTGTTACTTCTTGATCTGCAATACAGATTTCTCAGGAGGCAGGTCAGGTGGTCTGGTATTCCCATCTCTTTAAGAATTTTCCACAGTTTTTTGTGATCCACACAGTCAAAGGCTTTGGTGTGGCCAATAAAGCAGAAGTAGATGTTTTTCTGGAACTCTCTTGCTTTTTCTATGATCCAACAGATGTTGGGAATTTAATCTCTGGTTCCTTTGCCTTCTCTAAATTCAGCTTGAACATCTGGAAGTTCATGGTTCACAGTTCTGCCTTTAGGGCACTCATAGGTAAGCAGTGGTATCTCTTTGGTTTCATTTGCATTTCCCTGATAACATACGATGTGGAGCATCATTTCATATGCTTATTTGCCACCTGTGTATCTTTTTGGTGAGATATCTGTTAAGGTCTTTGGCCCATTTTTTAAAATAGGTTTTTTGTTTTCTTACTATGAAGTTTTAAGAAGGTATTTCAAAATATATTTGGGGAAGCAATCCTTTATCAGATGGGTTTTTGCAAATATTTCTTCCGGTCTGGACTTATCTTCTCATTCTCTTGACATTGTCCCTCATAGAGCACAAGTTTTTAATTTTAATGAAGTCCAGCTTATCATCAAGTCTTTGGTGTTTTATCTAAAAGTCACCATCATAGGTTTTCTAGATCATCTAGATTTTCTCCTAGGTTATTTTTTAGGAGTTTTATAGTTTTCCTCTTACATTTAGGTCTATAATCCTTTTTGAGTTAATTTTTGTGACAATATTAAGGCCTGTGTCTAGATTCACTTTTCCACGTGTGATGTTGCTTTGTTCCAGAATAATTTGTTGTAAAGACTGTCTTTGCTCCTTTACATTGTTTTTGCTCCTCTATCAAAGATCAGTTGATTATACTTATGTGAACCTATTTCTGAGTCTTCTATTCTATTTATCTATTTGTCTTTTCTTTCACTAATACCACACTATCTTGATTATAGTAAATCTTGAAGTTGGGTGGTGTCAGTCTTCCAACTTTGTTCTTCTCCTTCAATATTCTGTTGAGTTTTCCAAGTATTTTGTCTCTCCATATAAACTTTATAATCAATTTGTTGATATACATGAAATAATTAACATTTTGACTACTGCTGCATTGAACCTATAGATCAAGTTGGGAAGAACTTATGTCTTGACAATATTGAGTCTTCCTATCTATAAACATGGAATATCTCTCCATATATTCTTTGATTTCATTTACTACCATTTTATGATTTTTTTATATAGATCTTACATATATTTTGCTAGATTCATGCCTAAATTCTTTATTTGGGGTGATAATATAAATGCCATTGTGTTTTTAATTCAAATTTCACTTGTTCTTTGCTGGTATATAAGAAAGTGATTAATTTTATATATTAATCTTATGTTCTTACAGACTTGCCATGAGTGCATGAGTCCTGGGAACTTTTGTCAGTTCTCTTAGATTTTCTACATAGATGACAATGCCATCTGTGAACAGAAGTTTTTGGTTTTTTTTTCCTTCCCACTCTGCATACTTTTAGTTTGTTTGTTTGTTTGTTTGTTTTCCCTTGTTTTATTTCATCAGCTAGGACTCTCAGAACAATGCTGAAAAGAAATAGTGAGAGATGACATCTTTGTCTTATACCTGATGCTGGACAGGGAAGATTTGAGTTTCTCACCATTAAGTATGATGTTACTTGTAGGCCTTTGGTAGATGTTCTTAATCAAGTTGAGAAAGTTCTTCTCTCTCTAGTTGTTTGAGTTTTTATCATAAGTGGGTGCTGGATATTGTCTTTTTCCCGCATCTACTAATATGATCAGATGATTTTTTTTCTTTAGCCTTTGATGTGATGAATTCCATTAACTGATTTTCAAATGTTGACTCAAGCTTGCATGCTTCAGTTAAACCCCACTTGGTCACATGCATGCTTCCTTCTATGCATTGTTGGATTTGATTTGCTAATATTTTGTTGAAGATTTTTGCATCTCTATTTATGAGAGATATCGACTATATTTTTCTTTTCTTGTAATGTCTTTATCTAGTTTTGGTATTAGGGTAATGCTAGACCCACTGAATGTGTTAGGAAGTACTACCTCTACTTCTGTATTTCAGAGGAGATTGTAGAGAGATGGTGTAATTTTGTTCTTAAATATTTGGCAGAATACACCTATCAGTCCATCAGGCCTGATACTTTCTGTTTTGGAATGTTATTTATTCTGATTCAAGTTTTAATAGATATATAGACCAATTTAGATTTACTTTTCCTTCTTGTGTGTTTTGGCAAATTGTGTTTTTAAGGAATTGGTTCATTTCATCTGTGTTATCAAATTTGTGGGCATAGAATTGTTCATAGTATTACTTAATTGTCTTTTTGATGTACAAGGGGTCTGTAGTGAAATCCTATCTTTCACTTCTGATACTAGGAACTAATATCCTCTCTCTGTCTTTTCTTAGTTATCCTAGCTGGAAGCTTATCAATTTTATTGATATTTTCCAAGAACCAGCTTTTAATTTCATGGATTAATCTCTACTGATTTCCTGTTTTCTCAAGTTGACTGGACAAAGATTAAGTCTGGGCTTCTAAGTCCCTTAATTAAGAGGTTGAAGAAAACTGTACCTCTATTTAGTTCAGTTCAGTTGCTTAGTCATGTCTGACTCTTTGCCACCCTATGGACTGCAGCAGACCAGGCTTTCCCTGTCCATCACCAACTCCTGGAGTTTACTCACATTCATGTCTATCAGTGATGCCATCCAACCATCTCATCCTCTGTCATCCCCCTTCTCCTCCTGCCTTCAATCTTTTCCAGCATCAAGGTCTTTTCCAATGAGTTATTCTTTGCATCAGGTGGCCAAAGTATTGGAGTTTCAGCTTCAGTATCAAGCCTTCCAATGAATATTCAGGACTGATTTCCTTTAGGATTGACTGATTTTATCTCTATTAGATGATGTATAAGCTTGTGATGTTCTCTAGAGAATCAGCAGAATATTTTATTAATACAGAATCTCAATCTATAACTTTTAAAATTCACCCTATTTCCTTTATTATAACACTTTAACTTTGGATATATAATCTTTAAAAATATATTATCACTATTTTATATATTTTTAAAATTCTTTTTCCACTGAAATTAAGCATAATCAACAAGCTTACTTCAAATGTGCATCCAAACCATACAGAAGGAACATCTCCTCTGGTACTTTATACTCTTGTCTTTTTATTAGTATTACCATATTGATTTTCTCTACTGTATATTTATTTATTTTAAACAGTGCAGGAAATGTATTAATAGTCAAGTAGACATACAAATAAGTATCTTATAACACAAAGATGGTTGTTTTATAGAAACCAAATAAGTTGACTGGTAAGCAGAGATGGATGACAAAGCTTGATATTCTGTTACTGGATGAGTATAAATTTGAAACAAGAAGAGTTATTTGAGGGTAACAGAGTAAAAGTTGAGTTCCCATAGAGCATATATATGTGGCTGTTTTGATTAAAAGTAAAAAGCACCATGGCTGTTGAAAAGGGAAAAATTACACACAGTCCAGCTGGTGAAATGTACATAACCTCTGCTCCAGAATTTTGTCTAAATTCAGAGAGAATGGTGTCTTTCATTGGATTGTTGCTATTCAGTGGCTAAGTCATGTCCAGCTCTTTGAAACCCCATGGACTGCACCATGCCAGTCTTCCCTGTCTTTCACTATCTCCCCAAGTTTGATCAGACTCATGCCCATCAAGTCAGTGATGCCATCCAACCATCTCATCCTGTTTCCCCATTCTCCTCCTGCCCTCAACCTTTCTCAGTATCAAGATCTTTCCCAATGAATTGGCTCTTTGCACCAGATGGCCAAAGTGTTGGAGCTTCAGCTTCAGCATCAGTCCTTCCAATGAATAATCAAGACTGATTTCCTTTAGGATTGACTGAGACTGATCTCCTTGCTGTCCAAGTTACTCTCAAGAGTCTTCTCCAGAACCACAGTTCAAAACATCAACTCTTCAGCTCTCAGCCTTCTTTATGGTCCATCATCTCACATCTGTACATTGCTACTGGAAAAACCATAGCTTTGACTATACTAGGAAAACCATCACTTTGTTGGCAAAGTGATATCTCTGCTTTTTCACTGGATACTAGGAAGATATACCATATAGTTTGATTCTGAACTTAGCATGGATATATAGCATTGGATTAAGTGTATCCTTGTAGACCAGCTTATTTGAAGAGGTGACACAATCAAGTTTTGTCACCAAAACTACCAACATGTGGTCAAAAGCCAGCTGCCCTTTCCCATTTGCCATCTTATCTTTGTTTTTCAAATCTGTTATATTGTGGTGTGTAATAAAATACTATCACCAGGCAAAATCTTGCAAAACTCACTTCAAGCAGGAAAAAAAAAAAAAACAGTGTTAGTTACCAGAGCTCAGGCACAGTCCAGTGTTATCAATACAGAAGGATCTACAGCTGAGTCAGTCAAAGGCATCAGCTATCAGTACAGTGAACAGAGTCAAATAGCAAGTCTAATAAGCTGGTTAATCCTGAGTCCACAGGCGAGGTGACAGACAACAGACAGGTGTCATGAAAGAGGAGTGAAGGAGTAGAAATGGCAGACATCTTGTAAGTTCTCTTTTGCTTTCATCACTACCCTCTCAAGAGATGGCTTTCGTAAATTCTTCTGCTTCATTACGGCCACTGTTCTAATCTTTTAATGTCATCTTATCTATTTGTCTTGTGCAATTATCCTTGCAACAAAGGAATCAAATTCAGGGCCTTGGTGACCAGAGTAACTGGTAGAAGACTCCTGCTAAATCCTTGCTGTCCTCTTGACTTTCATAGTAAAGTCCAAACCATTGTCGACAACTCCTATGTGGTTTGTAGAGGTCATACATGGCTGTCCTTCCTATGGGTCCGCCTCTACATTATTATATCTGTCCTCTTAAGTAATGACTCCTATTTACAGCTTGCAGAGACAAGCTTTTCTTGTCTCAAGGCCACCATCTCACACAGATCATTTGAGTAGAGCACATTAATAACAGGAACTATTTCCTTATTTAACTTTTCATGACGAATACCTAACTGCCCAGGACCTATCAAATTCTAGGTGCCAAATACGTGTTTCCTGACTGATTGAATGACATTTTCTTCAGTTACTTTAAAGAAATCAGTTTTCAGTGCTTTTCTTCTCCACCTTCATAAACAGCCTTCACACTAAAATAATTTATAATCGCCTTGGGTCTTGGAAGGAAAAACAATTTCCAGACCTTGGGCTATTAATTTAAGAGGATCCATATTAGATACAGAATTAGTGTCACATTTGATTCAGCCTTTCATGTCTTAAAACATGCCTCAGGCCACATCTGAATGCACCGAAATGCAGCAGGAATTCTAAAGTTGTTATAAATCTTGGTCAAAGCCATCAGCAGAGGAGAACACATGAAGTGATCTCATGCTAGGCACTGCTGAGGGTGAGCAGTGCAAGAGGAAGGCCACGTCCAGCCCTTGAGATGTGTGTACTCTGGGATAAGCCAGATACTCAAGCATATTTAAAGTCTGAGTAAGATTTTTGAGCTCCCCAAAAGTTTGATAGTCAACTGATCTATGTTCTAACATAATAGGGACAACTATGCATGTAATAAAGGACCAGTGTCTACAGTTGTCCATTCCTTTCCCCCTAATATGTTCCAAATTTCTGTTCACTCATCCACCTTAAATCATTTTAACTCTATACTATCATCCAAAAGACATACACACAAATACACACACACAGTTTCCCCAGTTGCCCAATTATATACTAATCTACCTTGACTAACATGTGAAAAAATTACTTTTGTTCTAATTTAGTCAAACTAAAGTGAAAGCTTTTTAAAAAACACTTGAAGAGGAAAAAACTAAGAGAATACAAAACAGAGTGTAGAAACAGATGAATTTCACAGAATCACATGTTTATGAGCCAAACTTAATTCAGTTTAATACACTCAGGTTAGCTTGGCTGGTCCCACTTTTCTTCACTTGAGGACTGATGCTGAAGCTGAAGTTCCAATACTTTGGCCACCTGATGCCAAGAGCCGACTCATTGGAAAAGACCCTGATGCTGGGAAAGATTGAAGAGAGGAGGAGAAGGGGATGACAGAGGATGAGATGGTTGGATGGCATCACTGACTTCTTGGACAGGTGTTTGAGCAAGCTCTGGGAGTGGTGATGGACAGAGAAGCCTGGTGTGCTGCAGTCCATGCATGCAAAGAGTCGGACACCACTGAGTGACTGAACTGAACTGAACCAATGAGGAGAGAATCTTTTTGGCACTGAGCATATTTGCACATTGAAAGTGATGTCCATCACTAGGACTCAGTGATGCAGGCGCCCCCATCCATGGTTGCAGTGGCTATGTGCCCTCCCATAAAAAAATCTGAAACAAAACAAAAATAAAGTACCCATTTTCTGTAACTCTATACACTACCAAACTTCTTGAAAAACAAAGCCCAACTCACTGCCTTCCCTCCACTTGACCCCCTGCCAGTGACTCTTTATCCCACTGCACTTTGCCTCCTGCCTCCAGCACTTCTCTAGAGCTGTTCCCAGAAAGTCTGCAGCAACCTCCTGATTGCCAAACCAATTCCCAGTTCTCTAGACTTGTTGTTTGACCCTGTTGGCCAACTCCTCATTCTTGGATCTCTTTTCCCTCAGTTTCTGTAACTCTCTAGTTAAAATCCTACCAAATAAAGTTTGTGTTTGTTAGTTTCAAAATTGACATGAAAGAGCTGATATGTTTTTATGAGTTTCTATTATATACACTCTTCCTACCACTCTGGCCATTCTCTTGGCCTCTTTCTTTCTGTCTGTTTCTCTCTCTGGTAGTAACTTTATGTTTACCTATTGTTTACCTATTGCTTCCGTTCAGTTCAGTCGCTCAGTCATGTCTGACTCTTTGCGACCCCATGAATCGCAGCACGCCAGGCCTCCCTGTCCATTACCAACTCCCAGAGTTCACTCAGACTCATGTCCATCAAGTCGGTGATGCCATCCAGCCATCTCATCCTCTGTCTTCCCCTTTTCTTAGATGTAATTATTTATTCTACCTTCATTTGCTTCATTTCTCTTTTCTCTCAAAACGTCTTCTATTTCCGTAGCTCCAGTTGTACATAATGAACAGAAGACTTGTTAACTGACCCACAAACCCTGTATTCTTGGCTCCTGTTTCCCATTGTCTGCTGTCTACTGCTACATTCCTTGATAGACTTTATCCTTGACCTGGAGGATTAAATGGAGAGGGCAGTCTACTCAGCATTCTGCAGTGACAAGTTTTTGCATTTTAAAAGTTTACTGACTCTTTTAAGGCATAATTTTCATTATACTGCTTTGATCTTTGATCTCCTCAGTCAGTATTTACCAGTCATAGGAAGCTATGAGCCATCCTGGCTTTGCATTGCCCTCGTCTTTTAATATATCTCATGGTATGTCTGGGGCTTCCCTCATGGCTCAGCTCGTAAAGAATCCTGCAATGAGGGAAACCTGGGTTCAGTCCCTGGGTTGGGAAGATGCCCTGGACAAGGGAATGGCTACCCACTCCAGTATTCTGGCCTGCCTGGAGAATTCCATGGACTCTATATTTCATGTCCAACAAAGAGTTGGACATGACTGAGCGACTTTCACTTCACTTCATAGTATGTCAGCACCTCTCTGGTGGCAGAGTGGTAAAGAATCTGCCTGCATTGCAGGAGATATGGGTTTGATCCCTGGGTGGGGACATTCCCCTTGGAGAAAGGAATGTCAACCCACTCCAGTATTCTTATCTGGAAAATCCCATGAAGAGAGGAGCCTGATGGGCCACAGTCCATGGGATTGCAAAAGAGTTGAACATGACTTAGTGACTAAACAACAACATAGTATGTCATGCAAATTACTAGATTATAAACTCTCTGGGGACATAAATCCAATCTTGAATCCAATCAGAAATCCAATAATTTAGTTGTTTGGTGCTTAGTACAGTAATTTTCATTAATTTATTCACTTATTTTTAATAAGGAGTATACATTTCCCACCTATTTACACTAGACACACTTTGGGCATTGGAAGTACAGAGGTGGGCAAGACAGATGTAGTTCGTACTCTCAAGGAATTAGTTCAATAAAATAGCCATATTAAAAAAACAGGCTAATTGCAGAGCATAGCTAGTACTATGAAGAAAAGACTGGAATGAGATAGAGACTGATGGGATTAGCTTTATGTACAGGAAGTTCAGCAGGTTTTCTGAAATCTGAGCTGAGATCTGAATAAGAACAACAAGACCCCCACCAACTCCCCCCGCCCCCACTCCACCACACACACAGGCAGGAATAAACACAAAATCTTGAGGAGTAACATTCCACGTAAAAGGAATAACAAGATTAGAACAGAGAGGTAATAAGGCTAGAGAGTGTGTTGGACTGGGTAGTCCTTGAAAGGGATTTTGGGTTTTTAATTAAATGGGAAATATAAGACAACATTAATCAGACAAGTGATGTGATATGAATTCCAATTTTAAATTTCAGATTTATTTTTAATGAAATGGGGAAATATAGGAGGACATAAATCAGAGAAATTATGTGATCTGAATTCCAGTTCTGGTTACTATGTGAAGAGCAAACTGAAGAGGGGCCATGGGAAATAGGTAAGAGGTGATGCAGGAGCCCAAGTGAGAAGCAATGGCAGTTTGTGTTAGTTTGGGACTTAGGGAGGTAGTGGGAATTGGTTAGATTTGTGATAGATTTTAGAGTTTGCCCCTAACAGGGTCTGAGCTAGACAAGTTGGGAATTGAGAGTTACCACACAGTAGTTACTTAATATGGAGAAGGCAGTGGTAACCCACTCCAGTACTCTTGTCTGGAAAATCCCATGGATGGAGGAGCCTGGTAGGCTGCAGTCCATGGGGTCGCTAAGAGTTGGACACAACTGAGCAACTTCACTTTCACTTTTCACTTTCATGCATTGGAGAAGGAAGTGGCAACCCACTCCAGTGTTCTTGCCTGGAGAATCCCAGGGTCAGGGGAGCCTGGTGGGCTGCCATCTATGGGGTCACACAGAGTCGGACACGACTGAAGTGACTTAGCAGCAATAATAGCAGCAATTATTTAATAAAGGTTTGCTAACTGCCTGATAGTTGATGAATTCAAGTACTTCCAAGGTAAATGATCTCCTAAGATCCTACAAATATGATTTAACAATACAAAAAAAAAAGGGGGAGGCAGAAATATATAGCATATGATTTCTACCAAAAGAAGGTAGGAATTTCAGCCTAAGTCCAAATGCCACAACCTCTACCCACATTCCCACCACATATTTCTATATATCCAGGGAAAACAATTATGCATTTTAATTGGATTTAGAGGAAATTTGGGAGACCTGGGTTTGATCCCTGGGCAGGGAAGATCCCCTGGAGAAAGGAATAGCTACCCACTCCAGTATTCTTGCCTGGAGAATTCCATGGACAGAGGAGCCTGGAAACCTACAGTCCATGGTGTTACAAAGAGTCAGACATGAGTGAGCCACTAGCAATTTAACTTTGTTAAATGTAGAATGTACATTGAATGTAGAATGAAATCTGTGAATATGTATACATAGAGCTGTCTGCCTTTGTCTTTTGGGGAGATCTTTTTATGTTCCTAACCACACAAATGCTTTTGAACTGTGGTGTTGGAGAAGACTCTTGAGAGTCCCTTGGACTGCAAGGAGATCCATCCAGTCCATTCTGAAGGAGATCAGCCCTGGGATTTCTTTGGAAGGAATGATGCTGAAGCTGAAACTCCAGTACTCTGGCCACCTCATGAGAAGAGTTGACTCATTGGAAAAGACTTTGATCCTGAGAGGGATTGGGGGCAGGAGGAGAAGGGGACGACAGAGGATGAGATGGCTGGATGGCATCATGGACTCGATGGATGTGAGTCTGAGTGAACTCCGAGAGATGGTGATGGACAGGGAGGCCTGGCGTGCTGTGATTCATGGGGTCGCAAAGAGTCAGACACAACTGAGTGACTGAACTGAACTGAACTGAACCACACAAAGACCTCAGACTCTTTAAATAAGTTGAAAGTTTATCCTGAATCAATGAAAGGATCATTTGAGGATGATTAGAAGAAACTCTGTTTTGACCAGTTTATAAATATACCTTTTAGTAGTTCTTTAAAGCTGTGAGAGTTTTCTCTACACATGAACTATTTTCATGTAAGTTATCTTAAGAATCTCCTAAATGGCCCCCAACATGTCTACTGTCATAAGGATAAAAATAAAAATGCTTAAAGGGAAAATTAGTGAATTTTGATTCACTAATTCACTAAAAAAAAAAACAAAAAAACCACTTAAATGAGAGCTCAATTTGTAGCAGTTTTCAAAGCTCACCAGGCCTGCAAATAGGCTCCTGTCCAAGTTTTGATTGATTCTTTCTGCAGTAACATGCCTCTGTGTCTCTTAGGTATCTTCAATTCCAATGATGTATATATGTATCTATGTATGTATGTATGTATCTGTCTAATTGACTTTTTGGAGATTTAAAAATAATAATTCTAGATTTATAAAGAATTACAAAATTATACAGAATTTCTATATACCACTCCCCTAGTTTTTCTAATGTTTACCTTTTACATAAACATAGAATATTTATGAAAACTAAGAAATTAATCTTGGTATGATTAACTAATAAATAGCTGATTCAGATTTTACCATTTTCCCCCCATTAATTCTTCTTTGTCTATACCACGGGATCTTACATTACGCTTAAATCAGGGGTCAATAAAATGCCTATAACATTCTTGTGCTGAAGGAAGGAATTATAATAAAAGAAATGGTTTTTAAATACAGTGGAATTGTATAAGAATATTAAAGTATAAATTTAATGAACTATTATGTTTATTGGTATGTCTTCTATTTTAATTAATGTTATACTTGATCAAAAGTAGTATTTAATGCATTTGGTGACTAAGGGATTCATAAATTAGACATCTAGACAATAGTCCTGCTTTGATTAAACTCTAACCAATAGATTTAAGAAAACATAATGGACTTTGCCTACAGCAATTTGAACTATGATAGTCTAATGATGATTTTTAAATTTCCTTCATTCCTTTTACATGTCTTAATTGTACTTCTTTTGTAAGAAAGAGTTGTAACTTCCAGATCATTTATATATTTATACATATATATGAATTTATTACTATATAATAATAATGTAAATATTAGCATGAATTTATAAATATTTATTTTATCCTTTGGGTTATAAATTTTATCACTCAAATTCTAAATTTGGCTATTGGGAGCTTTTTGGAATTTTAAAACTGTGCCCTTTTGATAGGCCCCAATTCTTTTTTGCGTGTGTGCACTTCCTTTATTTCAGATACCACAAGATGTTCAAGCTAATCTTGTGTTTTCCTTGATTCAGTCCTGGAGTAAACCAGTTTTCCAAGAGTCCTGGTTCCTTTTATTGGAGAATGACATTAGAAAACAAGCTCTGGGTGTTAGATGTGCTCGTTGCTCCCGGGACATCACTATTCTAGCCACTCAGTATGCTCTCAGTTGCTCAGTCGTGTCCGACTCTTTGTGACCGGATGGACTGTGGCCTGCCCGGCTCCTCTGTCCATGAGATTTCCCAGGCAGGAATTCTGGAGTGGGTTGCCATTTCCTCCTCAAGGGAACCACTCTCGGTGGACAAAGCTAAAAACAAACATGAGATCATTTTGATGCCTGTGGCACCAATCCACTTCTGTGGGGTTTATGCTACTTTCCTCCTCTCCTCATTTGTAACTTCTTCCTCCGAAAGTGAGAAACCTGGCAGTAGTATAAAAACAAAGTAGTTTCAGAATTGCTACCCATATCCTTGTGAGAAATACATTTTCCAATATAGCCAAATGCTTCTATGCAGTTCTTAGTTGTAGACTTACAGCGTCCAGTCAAAACACTGTTTCCTAGAGTTACTCCCACTAGCTCCTTTCCTCCCGTCTCTTTCTTGTGGCTTTGTGATGTGTCTGCTGTATGCGGTTGGTTAGAAGCAAGTCACAGTTGTCACCTTCTAGGGAAAAAAGACCACCAAGGGCAGGATTACTCTTATGCATTCCTATACTTTCCATCCAAACCCTTAGGACTCCACCGACTTTATTAAGTCGTGCTTGTGTTTCACTGGTTAATAATTTCTTTTAAATTATTCAGCTTAATAACAGAAAATCAAAATGACTGCACTGTAGCACGGACCATATAGTCATTTCAACTCTTTTGAACACTGAGGCATTGTGACTCAGCTCAAACTTAGGCACTTCTATGCAGACAAAGCCCAGGAGGCCATAGCTGTCCTCCTATAGCAGATAAACTCTGCTGAGCTCAATCCTTTAATATCAGTTCCTTCTCAGATCAAACCAAGAGAAAATAGAAGGCAGGTGTTCTAAGAACTACTGTCTAATTTTTTATGCAGCTTACTTTTTTTCCCCCTGGCCCACATTTGCTTCACTTTTGTATTGGATACACAAACTAAAACTAATTTTTTGTAATCATAATATATAAGCTGGAACCATGATGAAGTTTAATATGCATACTTTCCATATTACGCTCTAGGATAGATGTGGCTGTCTCTAATTTTATTTGTTTCTCCCAGTCCTTATAGGAAAACAAATGCAAAGCATTTGGGAATTTTTGCCAAGTTTTCTAGAATTGAAACCCTGCCTGAATAAAATGAGGAACAAATCCCCTAGAGAAAGTAGCAGGCTCATCATGAGCTAAGCAAACCAAGGAATAGTGTCTTGCCTTGGGGTGAAACAGAAGAGGGATGAGGTTTAGTTCTCCATTAAACTTGAAGTAGGTTTATATAATTTAGAGAAGCTATTGAACATCAAGTCTAACCTTAGATAAAAAGAGTAACTTCTATAATTTGCTGTGTAGAGACCTTGTAGGCATAACTCTGAGATGTCTACCCACTCACTGATCTGGCATCAGGCCCATGTCCAGCTCTGGGCTTAGCCTCACCCTTTGAAGTGTATGAAACAAATGTAGGAGAAGACCTTGCTCTCCAAGGACTTTGGAGATTCACCATCTGTGTTCTTCATTTTCTGCCACCATATGAAGATAAGGAGTAACCTTGATTAGAAAGCATGGCCTTTTGAAAGATTAGCAGAGTTAAATGTAAGTAGAGTCTGAATCATTGCATATTTTTAAAGTGGAATATACATCGGAAGTAAAGTAAGGCAATGCTGTTTATAAAACTCAAGATGGCTGAGGCAAAGGGAAAAAAAGAAATACAGACAGACCCTTCAATTGTTGACAGCTTTTGGAAGTATGTGAACAAACAGCACATGAACCAAAAGGCCCCAATGCTCTACTTTAAAACTTGAATCAAATCTGGCACTAAAGGTGAAGCAAGCAAAGATTTCCTAAGATGAAACAGCTGAGAAAGAAGTACTGGGACAAGAGGCAGTCTTTGAATGTTTTTAAAGTATTTTCAGATGTTCAAGTTCTACATTGGAAAGACACAAGAGTGAAAAATCTTAGGGCTGCAAAAGGTTGAAATGAGAAAGGAATAATCAACTGCTACCATCTTAGTCCTCAGCATCTCTCACATGTTTTACAACAGCCAACCTCCTGTATTGGTCATTTTCACTCTTGCAACAATTCACTCTCCATACTTCCCTGGTGGCTCAAACAAAAAGAATCTGCCTACAGTGCAGGAGACCTGAGTTCGATCCCTGAGTCAGGAAGAACCCCTGAAGAAAATGGCAATACACTCCAGTATTCTTGCCCGGAAAACTCATGGACAGAGGAGCCTGGCAGGCTACAGTCCTTGGAGTCACAAAGAGTCAGACACGACTGAGCAACTAACTCACACAGACCCTCCATACAGTCTTGAAAATAAACCTTTAAAAACATTCATTTCTTCCTACTAACAAGCTTTCAAATAGCTTTCCATTGCACTTTAATTTCTTGTCTTCATTTAATTCCATGATAGCCACACTAGATTTTCTTATTCATTCCCAGAATTTCCAAAGCTTCTTGCTTTACAGTTCCTTCTGTGTGTACATTCTCACTTTGGCTCTTCATATGACTGGTCCTGCTCATCTTAAGTGTTATTTCCAGAGGGAAGGTTTCCTTGCCCAAACGCTAAGCAGCCTCCACAGAGTATTCTATGCCATAATACCCCATTTATTGACTCATGGAAAATATTCCAAGTAATTACTTACTTTATACATTTTTTTATTATATTGCTCTCTTTCTCCACCATTAACCATGGGAGAGGTGCTGCCCAACAGGGGCTCTGACATTTGGTAGAGGATTGCAGCCTCTATTCCAGCTGAGGCCTGGCAGAAAGTGAGCAGGGTGAATAAATACCCCACCCACAATCCTCACTCCTTCTGATCTTTTGCTGGCTCCTTTTGACAACAGACCAGGGGCCAAGAGAAACAGGACAATGCAGGCCATGGAGGTTGGCTTTCTGAGACACACAGCAGGAGAAGGGCCGAGGGACAAAGGGGTCTGAGAGGTAAATGGAGACTATCCACACAGGGACTAAAAATAGAACAAAGTGATTTTAATGGGACTATAAGAAGAAAAGTACACAGCATACTGTGCAAAAAAAAAAAAAGGAAAATAAAACGTTTCTTGAATTAAAGAAAGATTTGAGTCTACTGATCGAAAATGCTCATCAAAGAACTGAAATGAAAGAGCTTTAAACAATGTACTATCTAGATACCATGCCTTAAAACATAACTGGATGAAACTAGAAAACTCAAGAATGAGGAAAATAAATGAACTGTGGATAAGCATTAAAACTCAGAAACCAGGACTTCCCTGGTGGCTCGATGGTAAAGAATCCGCCTGCCAATGCAGGAGACATGGGTCTGATCCCTGGTCTAGGAAGATCCCACACGCTGTGGCGCAACTAAACCCATGCACCACAGTTGCTGAGACTGGGCTGTAGTGCCCACCTGGCACAGCTACTGAAGCCCGTGTGCTCTGTAACCTGAGCTCCACAACTGAGAAGTCATCTCAGTGAGAAGCCCGTGAATTGCAGCTAGAATAACCCCTACTCCCCAACACTCGAGAAAAGCCCCCACAGCAACAAAGACCCAGGACAGCCAAAGTAATAGATAAATAATACATTTTTAAAACCTCACAAACCAGAGACTTCTAAAATATCAATGTTATTTTTAAATGTTTAAAAATTCCAATGCAAATATTAAAAATAAGCTTGTAACACATAAGAATCTTATCAAATAAGTTCTCAATTCGAATAATAGATGATGTCAATAAAACTGGGAAATTTGGAGAGGATGAGCAAAATTATTTTACAGATGTGTCAATGGAAATCATTGCATTCTTAGTATACATAAGAAAAACAGATCTAGTTTTCTAATAAAAATAATTCCAAATAGTGTATCTTAGAAATGAACTGAATAAAAAGAAAAAAGCAAAAAATAATCAAATACCAGAGTGAAAAATCACCTCTAAGAAGCATTAATGTAAAGAGGTACATAATCCTAAGCAAAACTGGACTGACAGTATTGAAAAACAAAGACTAACAGATTTGTCCAATTCTTCATGGTCTTTGAAAAGATGAACTTAGAAGTGTAACATAAAGATTTAAATTAAAAAGGATTTCTAGGTATGTGTAAAAAAAAAAGTGAGCAAAAAACAGTAACTTTTTTTATTGAAAGAAACAACATAGAATTCAAACCTATAAGGACTAGATTAAGGGGGAAAAGGTCAACACTTTATATTGAGTCACAGTTCCCCAAAGAAGAGATTATAATTAAGAAACTTTGTGGAGCGAATATCAAGTCATTGAAATATACAAAAAATGTGACTGCAGAAAATAAGTCCCTGAAAAGTACAACTTTAATGGGAGACTTTAGCAGTCCACTTTGAAATACAAAAAAATGGCATACCTGATTTAAACAATATAATTATAAAGATGCCCTATAAATTAGATTAAATACTGTATTTTGGGATAACAAGTTAGAGTAAGCATTATTTCCTAGTCAAAAAAGAATTGACAATGTTAATACTAGTTAGCAAATTTGCGTTTAGTTCCGTTTCAGGCACTTATCATGTCATTTAATCCTTACAACAATACAATGAGAAGGACATTATTGAACATATTTAAAGATGCAGAAACTATAACTTAAAGACCTTATCTAATTTGTGCCCCCACATCACAATTGTAGTGGGAGAAAAGAATTTTAACTCAGCATGCGTGACTTCAGAGTTATTCTCCTAACCACTTTAATGTACTCTCTTCCACCCAGATTGCTGTTGTTCAGTTGCTGTCATGTTTGACTCTTGTAACCTCATGAACTGCGACATGCCAGTTTCCCCTGGTCCTTCACTATCTCCCAGAGTTTGCTCAAACTCATGTCCATTGAGTCAGTGATGTTATACAACCATCTCATCCTCTGTTGCCCTCATCTCCTCCTGCCCTCAGTCTTTCCCAGCATCAGGGTGTTTTCCAGTGAGTCAGCACTTCGCATCAGGTGGCCAAAGTATTAGACCTTCAACTTTAACATCAGACCTACCAATGAATATTCAAGGTTGATTTTCTTAAGGATGGGCTGATTTGATCTCCTTGCTGTCAAGGGACTCTCAAGAGTCTTCTCCAGCACCATAATTAGAATACATCAATTCTTTGGTGCTCAGCCTTTCTTGTGGTCCAGTTTTCAAATCCGTACATTTGTGTTGCTGAGTTGTGCTTAGTCACTGCCGTGCCCCATGGACTTTAGCCTGCCAGGCTTCTCTGTCCGTAGGGATTCTCCAGCAAGAATACTGGAGTGGGATGCCATGCTCTCCTCCAGGGGATCTTCCCAAATCAGTGATCGAACTCAGGCCTCCCACATTACAAGCAGATTCTTTATGGTCTGAGTCACCCAGGAAGCCCAACTACTGGAAAAACCATAGCTTTGACTATGTGGACCTTTATTGGCAAAGTAATATCTCTGCTTTTGAATATGCTGTCTAGGTTTGTCATAGCTTTTCTTCCAAGAAGCAAGTGGCTTTTAATTTCATGGCTGCATTCACCATCCACAGTGATTTTGGAGCCCAAGAAAATAAAATCTGTCATAATTTCCACTTTGACCCCTTCTATTTGCCGTGAAGTGATTGGACCAGATGCCATGATCTTAGTTTTTGAATGTTGAGTTTTAAGCCAGTTTTTCACTCTTTTCTTTCACCCTCATCAAGAGGCTCTTTAGTTTCTCTTCACTTTCTGCCAATAGGGTGGTATCGTCTGCATATCTGAGGTTTTTGCTATTTCTCCTGGCAATCTTGATTCCAGCTTGTGAGTCTTCCAGCCTGGCATTTCTCATGATGTACTCTGCATGTATATTAAGTAAGCTGGGTGACAATAGTGGGCTTCCCTCGTAGCTCAATCAGTAAAGAATCTGCCTGCAATTCAGGAGATCCAGGTTTGATTCTTGGGTCAGGAAGATTCCCTGGAGAAGGAAATGTTGTGACAATATGCAGCCTTGATGTACTCCTTTCCCAATTTTGAACCAGTCTGTTGTTCCATATCTGGATGTTGCTTCTTGACCTCCCATACAAGTTTCTCAGGAAACAGGTAAGATGGTCTGGTATTCCAACCTCTTAAAGAATTTTCCACAGTTTGTTGCAATCCACAGAGTCAAAGGCTTTAGCATAGTCAGTGAAGCAGAAGTAGATGTTTTCTGAAATTCCCTTGCTTTTCTATGATCCAACAAATGTTGGCAATTTGATCTCTGGTTTCTCTGTCTTTTCTAAATCCAGCTTATAATTTAGAAGTTCTTAGTCACATACTGTTGAAGCCTAGCTTGAAGGATTTTGAGCATTACCTTGCTAGCATGTGAAATGGTAGTTCAAACATTCTTTGGCATTGCCCTTCTTTCAGACTGGAATAAAAACTGACCTTTTCAGTCCTATGCCCATTGCTGAGTTTTCCAAATTTGTTGGCAGACTGAGTGCAGCACTTTAACAACATAATCTTTTATGATTTTAAATAGGTCAGCTTAAATTCCATCTTCTCCACTAGCTTTGTTCATACTAATGCTTCCTAAGGCCTGCTTGAACTTCTGAGGTCACTCAGATTATATCACTCTATAAGAATTCGATAAGGGTCCATTCTCTGAGCACAATACAATAACATTAGAAAGTAAGCTTCAATAAAAGGTAATTTTAAAAACTTCTAATTAATCTTGATTTTAGTCAACAAAGAAACCCTGAACAAGCTAATGACACTGAAAACACCACATTAAAATGATATATGAGAAGTCCCCAATACAATTATCTTTTGTCATTGTTTTTCAATCACCAAGTCGTGTCCGACTCTTTGCAACCACATAGATTGTAGCATGTCAGACTCCTCTGTCCTTCACTGCCTCCTAGAGTTTACTCAAATTCCTGTCCACTGAGTTGATGATGCTACCTAACTATCTCATCCTCAGCTGCCCTCTTCTCCTTTTGCATTCAGTCTTTCCCAGTATCAGGATCTTTTCCAACGAGTTGGCTCTTCACATCAGATGGCCAAAGTTTTGGACCTTCAGTTTCAGTATCAGTCCTTCCAATGAATATTCAAGGTTGAGCCTTAAATTATTTTATTCTTAAAAGCAAGAGAAAAAAATAAATGAGTTATACACTTAATTCAGATTTTAGGGAAGGAGAAGCACAAAGGGAGTGCAAAAAAACATACCTAAGGACAGAAATTAACTAATTAGAACATAGCTTTTAAAGGGCGAGATAACCAATATGAAAATACAAGTGCTGGATCACACATACAATTTTCAAGAAACAAAGTTTAAATTTCCTGAGTGATACACTCTGATGTTTTAATTTCTTTAACAGACTTATTGAGTTATAACTGATAAATACTAAACTACAAATATTTAATGTATACTATATAAAAAGTTTTGAAATAGGTGTAGACTTGTAGAGTCATCAACAAAATCAAGATAATGAAAACAGCCAATATTATCAGTTTTCTCATGTCCTTATGTTATCCCTTCCTCTCACCTGTATTCCTTTCCCCATCCACAGAAAACCACTAATGTGCTGTTACCATAGATTAGTTTTCATTTTCTATGGAATCATAAAGTATTCACTTTTTGGCCTGGTTTCTTTCACTGATTACGTAAGCATTCTGAGAGTTATCTACGCTTTTTATGTGTCAGTAGTTCATTTTTTCCTTGTTGAGTAATATTCCATTGTATGGATATACCACAATTTGTTTTTCATTAACATGCAAGTATGGATTTGGGTTGTTTCCAGCTTGAGTCTATTGCAAATAAACATTATTCTATTTGGTTTCTTTGCTTTAATCTGGTCATGGCCATCTGAAACTGATTGCACAACTAATGTGATGTATGTCACTGATTAGCAAATAGTGCCTGGAAACATGGAAGGCTTAAGGAGAAGGTTGCCTTCGTGGCCCAGCAGTAAAGAATCTGCCTGCAATGCAGGAGCCACAGGAGAGAAAGGTTCAGTCTCTGAATTGGAAAGATCCCTTAGAGGAAGGCATGGCAATCCACTCCAGTATTCTTGCCTGAAGAATCACAGACAGAGGAGCCTGGTGAGCTATATAACAACTCTAGAGACACAAAGAGTTGGACATGACTAAACAGACTTAGCACAACATACACATATTAAGGAGAAGAGGCAGGAACAACAGGAAGATTGTTCTTGCTACACTAGCATCCCTCATTCCATATGGCTCAACCCGTCTACAAACCTGGCGATGACCAATGCTAATAATTCACTTTTAGTGCTCCTGCTATTAACTGTTATTCTTAACAGGACATTCATGGAAGTCAACGTAGAACAAAAATGAAACACTGGAAGATAGGGTTGGGGAGGAGAATGATTAGGACATGATATAGAATAGAAATTATAGAAGTGTGGATGAGGGCAATTGACAAGGCATCAAGGACATGGCGTCGAGGAGCCCTGGCCCCGTATGTTTCACTCCTTCCTGTCTTTAGCCTGTAACCTTTTGTTCACAGAGGCAAGCAGTGTTACGGTTATCATTTTGTGCATATGCAAACGTATAAGGATCCACTGTATGTGTGTGCTCACACACTCACATCATGGAACAGTAATATACTCTATGCATCCACTTAGCACTTCACTTCTTTACTCAGTATTCCAGATGAGTACAGATTAATTGTCTCGGTTTTTAAAGACACACACACACACACACACCTTTCTTCTAATCAGATAATACTTCATAACCCACATGTTGAAAACTTCCTTTTTAGAATTAATGTTCCTTGGTGGTTCAGCTGGTAAAGAATCTGCCTACAATGCTAGGAGACCTGGGTTCCATCCTTGGGTTGGGAAGATGCCCTGGAGAAGGGAATGGCTACCCACTCCAGTTTTCTGGCCTGGGGAATTCCATGGGGTCACAAAGAGTTGGACACGACTGAGTGACTTTCACTTTGACTTCAAGATACCTACAATCTATTACTAATGTTTTCATTGTTAAATGTCTAGCCTGTAATAAAAGTAGTCTCTGTAAGACCCACTAGTTCTTTAAATGCATGAGGAACTTTAAATATAGGCAAGGAGTATAGTTAAAGGGAGAAAATACGAGGGAATGAAATAAAATGTATTCACTGTCAACAAACCGACAAATCTTTACACACGTGTTATAGCATTCCCATGAAGTGAAATACTACTATTTCCAACTTGAAGATAAGACACAACCTCCAGCATGGCCATTCTGGGTAAGATTTTACTGAAGAATAATATATGTATAGCAACATGACAAATAATAATATACAATTCAGTGAATTCTTACATGCCCATTTAACCATTACCATATCTAGGTTTGGCTTCCTGGTGCCTCCTGACTGCAATGTAGGAGACCCAGCTTCAATCTCCCAGTCTGGAAAATCCTCTAGAGCAAGGCATGGTAATCCACTCCATTATTCTTGCCTGGAGAATTCCATGGACAGAGGAATCTAGTGGGCTACAGTCTATGGGGTCGCAAGATGTCAGACAGGACTGAGTGATATTTCTCCTCCTCCATATCTAGGTTTACAACATTACCAGCACCCCAAGATTCTCACTCTTGCTGTCTCATTGTCAATTCAGATGTCTGGCTTAGAAATCAGTCATGAGACTGGATGACAGCCTTAAGGAATGGCCATGCCAGTACGAGAAAAAACATTTGAGTGAAGAGATCTGGATGCCAGTTGATAGCGAAGGAGTCACAGACATGCTCAATTTGTGAGCATCATGTTACACAGAGAACAGGCTTTATTGGGTAAAATCTCACAAAGCAAGAAGCAGTTGAGCATGCCTGATACCCTGAGTTCTCATCTCCACAGACAGGACTCCAGGGGAAGGGCACCACACCTATAATGCTCTGCATATGTACAGGAACAGCTAAGAATGTTATAAAAACAGCTAAGAATACATGGAATATTTGGAAGAAACACAAGCTGGAATCAAGATTGCCGGGAGAAATATTAGTAACCTCAGATACGCAGATGACACCACCCTTATGGCAGAAAGTGAAAAGGAGCTAAAAAGCCTCTTGATGAAAGTGAAAGAGGAGAGTGAAAAAGTTGGCTTAAAGCTCAACATTCAGAAAACGAGGATCATGGCATCCGGTCCCATCACTTCACGGCAAATAGATGGGGAAACAGTGGAAACAGTGTCAGACTTAATTTTGGGGGGCTCCAAAATCACTGCAGATGGTGACTGCAGCCATGAAATTAGAAGACACTTACTCCTTGGAAGAAAAGTTATGACCAACCTAGATAGTATTTTCAAAAGCAGAGACATTACTTTGCGGACTAAGGTTCATCTGGTCAAGGCTATGGTTTTTCCTGTGGTCATGTATGGATGTGAGAGTTGGACTGTGAAGAAGGCTGAGCACCAAAGAATTGATGCTTTTGAACTGTGGTGTTGGAGAAGACTCTTGAGAGTCCCTTGGACTGCAAGGAGATCCAACCAGTCCATTCTGAAGGAGATCAACCCTGGGATTTCTTTGGAAGGAATGATGCTGAAGCTGAAACTCCAGTACTTTGGCCACCTCATGTGAAGAGTTGACTCATTGGAAAAGACTCTGATGCTGGGAGGGATTGGGGGCAGGAGGAGAAGGGGACAACCGAGGATGAGATGGCTGGATGGCATCACGGACTCGATGGACGTAAGTCTGAGTGAACTCCAGGAGATGGTGATGAACAGGGAGGCCTGGCATGCTGCGATTCATGGGGTCACAAAGAGTCAGACACGACTGAGCGACTGAACTGAACTGAAGAATACATAGCTAATCTGTATAGGTTACAGATTACCATATAACATTGGAAGCGTCCTTCTCCAGAAAGTGAGTGTCTTAGAAAGTCCATTCTGAAGCTCATGAGTTAATATCCACCATTTTTTTTTAATTAAGTCAATTCAGCCTCACTAAGTTACCAAAACCGAAGAAGAAATGAGTTTACAGGTCCATCTGGATGTCTCTCCTTGGCTAGTGAGGAAGCAATATCAAAGAGTTAAGAGTGATCAGTTCCTTCAAGTGCTCCTGACAGATCAAATAAGACGAAGACTAAGAACTGACATTTGTCTTTAGCCATGGGGAGTTTACTGACCACCTAGGCAAAGCCATTATTAATGGAGCTGTGGAGGAAATATGTGAATGGGATGAAATTAAGAGCAATTGGAGAAAGGGATTGGAAATAGTGAATATAAGGAATTCTTTCAAAAAGTTTTGCTATCAAAGGCAGAGAAAAAAATGGATGATAGCTGGGAGTAGAATTGGAATCAAGAATAGTTTTTCTTTTTAATATGGTAATTATGACTATCTGTCAGGAATGAGTCAAGAGAGAGCAAAAATTGAGAGTAGGAGAAAAAGAGGCAGAAATGTTCTGAGTGAAGCCATATGGAATCTTATGCATGAGAAGGGAGTCTGGCTTTAGTAGGAGTGGGAATTTGATGAATCATGACAGGTGTACATGGACAGATGCTGGAGGTGTATAGGTGTAGTGGCAGTGGTGGTAGAGGGCTGGTTTCTGGAAGCTCTCTCCAATTACTTTAGTCTTCTCAGTGAGCTAAGAAACAAGCTCACCAGCTAAAAGTGAGGATGGAGAGGAGGTGTTGGTGTTTGAGGGAGATGAGAGATACAAAATAATCATCTGAAATTGTAAACCCTGGTATATATTTGGTAAGTCATTCTGAATGGGCTCAGACAGTAGCATAATTAACAGCTACAAACTTAAGCATTATTCACCCAGAAAAATATGGGCGTGCCTGAACCCATTGCTTACAAGACCCAAGTCCTGACAGTTCTTTTCTATGACTTAACATCAGGAGGTTAAGTTACAACCTGTTCTCTGTGCTTCCCTTTCATTACAGCACTTCACTTAGGGGTTGAGAAGTGTTAAGCCAATTTCCTTTTAGCCACTTGCATTTTGCTATTACTGTTGTATTGTGTACGCTAAGTCATGTCCAACTCTTTTGTGACTATAGCCCGCCAGACTCTTCTGTCCATTGACTTTTCCAAGCAAGAGCACTGGAGTGAGTTGCCATTTCCTCCCAGGGGATCTACCCAGACCGGGGATAGAGCTCCTGACTTTGGCATTGGCAGACGGATTCTTTACTTCTGAGACAGCAGGGAAGCCCCCATTTTGCTATTAGCTGCTGTTGAACAAAAGCCATATCAGCCATGTAGCCCCTCCAGGAACTGGGTGCATATATGTACTTCTGGCTAGATAAGAGCTTGTTTATCCTGTTTCCTTTTGTTATTTCTTTGTTTCAACCAGAAAAAATCTAGGTTTCTCAGCTTCATTTCAGTTATCGTGTGTCAAAAGGAGACCATCCACATAAACTTAGATCACTCAGTTTTGTTTCACAGGAACATTTGCCAAATTAAAATCTGGGTTATTTCCCCTCATGGGGAAAAGAAAAGGAAATGATATTTTCAAGTCTGGCTTAGTGCATCCATAAAAAGAAGGAGCAATTTTTCTCTGTTCTTGAAAGCATCTCTATTCCAGCTGTCACTGTGGAAAAAAATAGGAAAGAAAAACTGAGCTTTACAGAATTCATTTTGATCATTCAGCATGCTTTCAAAATGATGCTAGATTTGACTTTAAAGAAATAATAAACATGCAATGGAAGGTCCATTTAGCAGACATTTTGGCTTGAACTTGAAGTGGATGATAAGATAAGAATAACAGATGGGTAGAGAAGACATGGGAAGAGTAATTTTATAAACTAAATCCTGGGCTGGGCATTTTGGGGGACTCTAGTTAAATATTAACTTTTCAATGTCTATTTTTTTGTGAGTGATAATTAACAAGTGGGGAATGAACAAGTTATTCAACAACATTCTATTATATCCAAAATGCCAGAAAATCTATTCAAGGCTTCCTATAAGAATAAATGAATAAAACTGAAGAGACCTCTGAGGAGGAAATTATACAGTTGTGTCATAGTGCCACCTGGCCTATACAATACTTTGCTCACATGGTATCAATTTGCTAATGCAAACATGAAATTGACTATATTTTACATGGAAATTGTATCTTTTCAGGCACAGGGTAAATTTGAAATGCCAGTCCTTCAAAGAGAAAAAATAATTTATAGCATACTGCCTATAGGAGGCTTTCTATTTGGATGATTTGCTGATTTTTGAACAGTCTTGAAGTGACCATTTCCAGATACAAATACCTTTATCTCAGGATTGCTACCCACTCCAGTGTTCTTGCCTGGAGAATCCCAGGGACGGGGGAAGCCTGGTGGGCAGCGGTCTCACAGCAGCAGCAGCAGCATTATTATCTGGAGAGGGAAATGGCAACCCATCCAGTGTTCTTGCCTGGAGAATCCCAGGGGCCTGGTGGGCTGTTGTCTATGGGGTTGCACAGAGTCAGACAGGACTGAAGCAACTTAGCAGTAGCAGCAGCAGCATTATTATCAGACTAGAAAATTTAGGGTGAATGCAGGAGAGGAAATCAGATACCTATAACCCAAATACTATTGCTTAAATTAGAATTTATAAATAAGGAAAACTAATTTAAATTTTGCAGGATATAAAGTTTTTTTAAACTTTCAGGTGAATTCAGTTGCATTTTTGTATATAGTTTACAGCTATTCATTCATTTTAAATTATGATGTCTTGGTTTTGAGATTTATTCATGGTTTTAAAGTTAGATCTACTCCCTAACAGGAGCACAGGACACCTATTCATCAAAGCTATAAACAACGTTTTTCTTTTCTTGCCATATATACTCTGTTTTAAGGTAGAGCAAGGAATAGACATTTAAGAACATTTCAGAAGACTTGGCACACCCGATCAGCATGTGCAGAGGCTTGCTCCCTACACTGCATATAATTTTTTTCAGACTGTGTTTTGGTAGGAGCTTATCCAGATTAGCTATAGAGCAAAGGAATGTTCGAGCAGGAAGGAACCCCAGAGAGGGTCTAGGGCTTGAGGCCAACTCACCCTGCCTGTTTTATAAATTCTCCAGAAGAAGTAAAGAGACTTGCCCAATGTTGCATTACTGTGTAGCATGGCCCCCACCTACTATTTAGGACATTTAGGAAGGATGAACCATGTGTGTATACAAGTACAGACTTGGGGTCAGACTAAACCGCATTAGAATCCTTGCTAAACTGAGAGCTAGTTATGTAACCTTGAGCAAGTTACTCATCCTTTCTAAAACCCAGCTTGCATATTGTAAATTAGGGATAACATATCACATAGGGTTATAATGTGAATTATGTGAGATAATCAGTTCAACAGGTCATTGCACATAGAAAATAATAACACAGGAAATATAGAAATCCACTATGCTCACTTATGCTTATGATGGTATTGTAATACATAGTGAAAATAATCTGCTCTAAATTGCTTAAAAATTAAATTTGAATGGAGTTTTATCAAGAAGTTCTTCAGACTGTTTAAATTATATTCATGAATCTCACTAGTTGCACAGGGTATTATACTGAAGCCAGAGCACTAAAGCACCCAAAGGGCCTATGTAAAACCAAGCCACATTGAAAGAGATCTGTGTAAGTGAGAAAGTGGATGATTCATGTACCGTCTGCAGGGAAAATGAACATGCTATAGATACATACATACATAGCTGGAAATTTTAAGTAAACTAGTTCTCTTGATTTATCCTTTTTCATTAATTGAATCTGAATTTGATCATATTAAAACCAGATTTTGACATCCTCAAAGAATAGGTTACCATTTTCACAGATGTAGGGAAATTCTATATAATACTCTTATTCTTTAGAATTGATGGATCCAGTTATTTGATCTTCGTGTAAGAACTCTGAACCTGAACATCAAACATAGTTTTGCAAAGTATAGTCAATAAGATGCTAATCAAGAGTGATGGCCAACTGGCACTTAAGTAACTTTTGGCTGAGAGGCAAATTGCACTGGGGTCAGAGAGAAAGCCAAGTCCCTGAAGATTCTCTCATAACACTCTAAACAGCAATAGTCCCATTGTTCAGATAAGGGGCCCCTTGCTCAAGGCTCCCTTGTAAGTATATAATAGTAATGACTCTTGTTGGAGCAAGCTTTTAAGTAGTGCCAGAAAGTTCTTCAAAAATATATGTAAAATTTAAAAGAACTTTTAGAAAATGAAAGTGTTAGTTGTGACCCCATGGACTGTAGCCTGACACTGCATCAGTCAGGTCACTGGGGAGCCACAGAACACAGCCTGCCCTTTGGAAGATCCTGCGTTGGGCAGAAATGGCTCAACTCTAGTTGCCAGTCACTGGTTGGGTACAGCCTAAAGAAAGTGAAGCCTTGGTGTGAAAATTATGGCAGAGCCAAAGGCTGGGCCTCGGGAGGCTGTCTGCCAACCTTAGTTCTTAGACTAAGTTCTCTGGGAGGGAGAGCTAAGCATTTTCTTGAATGCTACAGATGCCTTCCTAAAATCATATCCATCTCCGACTGGGTTCCTTAAAAAGATAGGCAGAATAGTTAAGAATGATTGAAATAATAATTATACACATTTTACTATATATGACATTATATGCAATGAAATAAAGTTAACAGCTGGGGTTCAGATAATAACCTCCAGTTTCTGTGCACAGGCCTTGGCAAAACCTTTGGTCTAACATGGCTTAAGCAATTGCTTTTATGGTAAGTGCAAGTTTCCTTCTTAGCTATTTTATGGCTTGGGTTTCTTTTATCTGAGTTTCATGCAATTGTAGGTTGAAATGGCTTTTCCCTCAAATAATTGACCACATTACTGATAATACTACAAAATTATCAGTCTCAGCTGCTCTTTCATTAATTCTGACTTTGTGCACTTTCAGTAGCTTAGTGACTCCTTAATTTCACAAAAGTTAAAGAGTGTTCTTCCTTCTTTGACAGTCATTGTTATGTGGGAATGATGACTTCACTTGTAAGACCTGTCACAGCTCTGCTGTTTCTGAGCTGTCTCTGTTGTTCTACACAGGGAAGACCAGGTGGAGAGGCAGTGGGGTGGGTTTCATGTCCCTGGCTTTGGGGCAGAAAACTAATTGTAGGGTTTGAGTCTAAGAAGAAGCAAATTGTAGGGTTTGCAATCTGTTAGGATCTGCCTCTGTATGGCACTGCTAAAACCTCTCACTATACTGACCCAGAAGTGTTTCCACCAGTTTCTACCTTCTAAATCTAAACTACACCAATACCATCCCCAGGCCTAATCAGACCAGCCTCTTTTCTGGCACCATCTAGAATTTCTATTTTTAAAAGAATCATCTTCAGCCTCTAACTAAAACTTTGCATAGGTGTTTAAGAATCACAAAGCACTGCATATGCAGAGCATTCAAGCAGAAAAGCTATCATGTCTTCTTTGAAATCTTCTAGGGAGCAAGAGATATAGAGTTTTTCCAGCAAATCTTGTGCCCAGATAAATTGACAAAGTGCAGATGACCTCCTGAGCTAAACCCTTTACCATGATAGCGTAATCCAACCTTAACCTAAGATGTGCCAAAAATTCTGACAGCTCCTCCCCAGGAAAGAATGCATGTCTCCTCCCTACTTACACCAAGATGATAAGCTACTAGGCTCAGAGATGGGGTGCCAGCTCACAGAAGAAATAAAAGAAATTGATCATATTGGAGCGGCAATGAGTGACCAGCCTTATCCCACTTTAAACTCTTCCTTTTTTTCACAGTATACAGGTAAATTGGGCTTAAATGATGCCAAGGCAGGCCTCATGGGGATTTGTAACACAACCGTCATTCTCTGTGACTCATTTTTGCTTCAGTGGTTTTAAGACCTCTCCAGAAAGTTGAGTTAATGGAAAAGCCAAATTTTAATGTAAATAATTCTTATTGAAAGTAAAACTCTCTAATCTATTGCTTTGTGTTGTTAATGGAAGAGAGATTTCAGACTTAGTTTGAGTCAAAAGTTTATCCCAGCACTTGGCTACACTGCTTGTTTCTTAAACTAAAGCAGATGTATTACTTTCATCTTTATAAAAATTATTGCTCTTTTAAAAATTATAGAAGTTGCCTTTGCTCACTAGAGGGGAAAAAACCTAACAAAACTACATGAAGACTGAATTTGTGAAAGTTTTAAATACTCATTGGAAAAAATTCAAATAGTACACAAAATATATGAAATACAGAGTGAATATTCACCTTTCCCCACTTGTCCTTCCCCATTTCCCCTCTCGAGGGGTAACCAGATCTTTTACTATGCATTTTTACAAAAGCTGGTTCATCCTTTAGTTTTCTACAACTTTTTAAATATATCAGTAACAGAAGTCATGCCAGTGAAGACTGATACATCTCATT
The DNA here is from genome assembly GCA_917880005.1 of Nanger dama. Lineage (NCBI taxonomy): Eukaryota > Metazoa > Chordata > Mammalia > Artiodactyla > Bovidae > Nanger > Nanger dama. The sequence continues at coordinate 7,318,735 of CAKJTW010000040.1, forward strand.
CTTTGTATATCTGCATCCGACTCCATTGTATAAAATTTTGATTTAATTGATTATACTAAGGAGCATTTTGTCATCAATTTTTCTCTATTGCCATTAAGTATGGAGTAAATATTGTCCATATGTCTTTGTACTTGGGTAAATATTACTCTAGGATAGTCCCAGAAGTAGAATTGATGGTTCAAAGGGTTTGCAGGATTTAAAATTTTATATATGTAGCCAAGTGCCTTTTGAAAATGTTACTAATCATACATAACCATAATTATATGGGGAACGCCCCTTTTCTAATGCATTTGTCATCCTAGATGTTAACAATCTTTTATTAATTTAATCTTTAGTACTGGTGTATAATTGATTTTCAATGCTATGTTAGTTTTAGATATACAGCAAAGTGGTATATATATATCCACTCTTTTTCAGATTCTTTTCCCATATAGGTTATTATAGAATATTGAGTTCCCTGTGTTATACAATAGGTTCTAGTTGATTAGCTATTTTATCAGTCTTTCTAATGTGTTAATTCAACATTTGGAAATCACTGAAAACATTAATACCTTTAGAGATAAATTTCCAAACATGGAAATATGTCTAACATCCTAAGGTTGAGAAAGATTTGGGTGCATACTTTATATACCAAAAACTAAGAGGTGGAATAAATGACCACACTAAGGAGATTAGTGCATTAGCAGTTAAGAATCCTTTCTCCCATCTGCTACTGCTACTGCTGCTAAGTCACTTCAATCGTGTCCGACTCTGTGCGACCCCATAGATGGCAGCCCACCAGGCTCCCTGTCCCTGAGATTGTCCAAGCAAGAACACTGGAGTGGGTTGCCATTTCCTTCTCCAGTGTATGAAAGTGGAAAGTGAAAGTGAAGTCGCTTAGTCATGTCCAACTCTTGGCGACCCCATGGACTGCAGCCTACCAGGCTCCTCCGTCCATGGGATTTTCCCAGGCAAGAGTACTAGAGTGGGGTGGCATTGCCTTCTCCGACCACTCTTTTAATTCTTATCAATTTGGGGGCCGCCAGATGGGAGAATGGAGAAGGCAATGGCACCCCACTCTAGTACTCTTGCCTGGAAAATCCCATGGATGGAGGAGCCTGGTAGGCTGCAGTCCATGGGGCCGCTAAGAGTTGGCAGGACTGAGCAGCTTCACTTTCACTTTTCACCTGCATGCATTGGAGAAGGAAATGGCAACCCACTCTAGTGTTCTTGCCTGGAGAATCCCAGGGACAGGGAGCCTGGTGGGCTGCCGTCTATGGGGTTGCATAGAGTTGGACACGACTGAAGCGACTTAGCAGCAGCAGCAGCAGCAGCAGCAAAAGAGTGGTGGTAATCCCTGAGTTACTGTCAAAGTTTCAATCTTTTCAACATTTCAAGATTGAGTATAATGAGGTGAAAATATCATAATCTTTGAAGTCAGTTAGAAGTGAGATCAAAATCTCTACTTTTACTTTGAGTAAGTGAGTGAATGCCCTTTTGGTTTGGTTTCTTGAAATGAAAAGTGGTGGTATTTGGTCTTATCTCAAGGCAGAGTTAACTAAGTGAGGAAATAGTCCTTGATGAACAAGTGGGTAAGTATGACTACATAAAAATTACATTTCTCTTCATAGAAACACTATACTATTTTTAAAAAGTCAAAAGATAAAGAATATGGAATCATTTTAACATTGCTTTCATTCATATAATTTAATGAAATTTTGTGATTTTACAAGTATATACCTCTAAAAGGGATTTCTGAATAAAAGGATACAGGATACATGCATTTAACATTTTATCAACATGTCAAATTGCTCTGAGGACAGATTTTACCTATTTACATTTTTTTTAATACTTGAACTTTTTAAATATAAATTTATTTATTTAATTGGAGGTTAATTATTTTACAATATTGTATTGCTTTTGCCATACATCAACATGAATCCATCACAGGTATACATATGTTCCCCATCCTGAATCTCCTCCCTCCTTCTTCCCTGTACCATCCCTCTGGGTCGTCTCAGTGGACCAGCCCTGAAAGGATAAGAAAGCTGTGGTACATATTTACATTAATTGACATTGAATAAGACTGTCTTTTTCTCCATACCCTGACTGTTAAGGTATATTACTAATATGTTTTTTTCAATATGATAGGCTAATAAAATTTTTTATTGCTTTGATTTACATTTTTAGCTCAAATAAATTTGAGTATCTTTTCATATGTTTATAATTATTTTTATTTTTATGTGAGTTGTCTCTTCTTAATCATCTTTGAAATGTTTATTTTTCTACTTGGTAATTTGTCTATTTTTTGAAATCAGTTTTTAAGACTTCTTTATAAGTTAATTAAATTTTTCTCTGTCTTAATCTGTTGCATATGAATTTTCATCTTATATCTTTTAGTGTTCATTTTTTTCTATCATGGAAATGTGTTATGTTTTAAAATTAAAATTCTAGAACATATATAAGCATAAATTATTTTATGATTATCTATGTAGCACAAGTCTCACATGCTAGTAAAGTAATGCTCAAAATTCTGCAAGCCAGGCTTCAGCAATACGTGAACCGTGAAACCCCTGATGTTCAAGCTGGTTTTAGAAAAGGCAGAGGAACCAGAGATCAAATTGCCAACATCCGCTGGATCATGGAAAAAGCAAAAGAGTTCCAGAAAAACATCTATTTCTGCCTTGTGGACTATGCCAAAGCCTTTGACTGTGTGGATCACAATAAACTGCGGAAAATTCTGAAAGAGATAGGAATACCAGACCATCTGACCTGACTCTTGAGAAATCTGTATGCAGGTCAGGAAGCAACAGTTAGAACTGGACATGGAACAACAGACTGGTTCCAAATAGGAAAAGGAGTATGTCAAGGCTGTATATTGTCACCCTGCTTATTTAACTTATATGCAGAGTACATCATGAGAAACGCTGGGCTGGAAGAAACACAAGCTGAAATCAAGATTGCTGAGAAAAATATCAATAACCTCAGACATGCAGATGGCACCACCCTTATGGCAGAAAGTGAAGAGGAGCTAAAAAGCCTCTTGATGAAAGTGAAAGAGGAGAGTGAAAAAGTTGGCTTAAAGCTCAACATTCAGAAAACGAAGATCATGGCATCCGGTCTCATCACTTCATGGGAAATAGAGGGGGAAACAGTGGAAACAGTGTCAGACTTTATTTTGGGGGTCTCCAAAATCACTGCAGATGGTGACTGCAGCCATGAAATTAAAAGACGCTTACTCCTTGGAAGAAAAGTTATGACCAACCTAGATAGTATATTCAAAAGCAGAGACATTACTTTGCCGACTAAGGTCCATCTAGTCAAGGCTATGGTTTTTCCTGTGGTCATGTATGGATGTGAGCGTTGGACTGTGAAGAAGGCTGAGTGCCAAAGAATTGCTTTTGAACTGTGGTGTTGGAGAAGACTCTTGAGAGTCCCTTGGACTGCAAGGAGATCCAACCAGTCCATTCTGAAGGAGATCAACCCTGGGTGTTCTTTGGAAAGAATGATGCTAACGCTGAAACTCCAGTACTTTGGCCACCTCATGAGAAGAGTTGACTCATTGGAAAAGACCCTGATGCTGGGAGGAATTGGGGGCAGGAGGAGAAGGGGACGACCGAGGATGAGATGGCTGGATGGCATCACAGACTCGATGGACGTGAGTCTGAGTGAACTCCGAGAGATGGTGATGAACAGGGAGGCCTGGCATGCTGCGATTCATGGGGTCGCAAAGAGTTGGACACGACTGAGCGACTGAACTGATCTGTGTATAATGAATTTCTTGCAATCCAAAATATATATGACCCATAATAAAGTCAGGTAGGAAATATGAAACACCAAATTTCTGCCCATTGAGTGAAACTATGTTACAAATTTTATTTCACAGTGATCTGCAGTGCAATTTTTATTTATATAAAGAGAGTAATGAAAATGGAAATACAAATAAACTTATACTTGGCACACAAACTCCTTCAAAACATGAATTCTTGGGGAAAACAGATAAACAACTACTTTGCTTTAAAACTGTATAACCACTTAATTCATCTCTGTGAATGTGTAAATAGTTTCTACTAGATTAATTTATTGCTCATCTTAAATAAATATTTCAATTTTGACAAGACCATTCTACAAATCAAGACTTAGCCAAAAGAAGAGATTTTACAATTGGAATTGCATGCTCAGAAAGATGAATTTAGGGTATAGCAGTGTGAGAAGATAGTGGGTAATTTTATCAGGGAAACTTTGATGACCTTGATTTGTGCCACAAAAATTGGGCTGCTGATTCTGCCAGTCCTATTATGACCACTTTCAATAATTTAAAGTTATTAATGGTGTTTATTTCTACAAACTTATATCCAGAGAGAACTTGAGCAGGGAGAAAACAGGCTCTAAGTTGTGTTTTGATCATTTCCATTTTAGAATCAACACCCATCATGCATCAGGCATACAAATGTGGTTCAAAATGTTTATTAACTCTTTTGTGAGTTACAAACATTTAAGTGAAACAGTTGATGTATTTATGTTGTTGTTGAGTTGCTCAATTGTGTCTGACTCTTTGCGACCCCATGGACTGTAGCCCACCAGGCTCCTCTGTCCATGGGATTCTCCAGGTAAGAACACTGGAGTGGGTTGCCATTCCCTTCTCCAGGGGATCTTTCTGACCCAGAGATCAAACCCAGGTCTCCTGCACTGCAGGTGGATTCTTTACCATCTGAGCCACTGGAGAGCCCATTATCCTCCAGCAGGCACCTCACTTCCTTTTCAGAAGAAGGGGGCTAGGAAAACATTAAATAGAAAAAAAAGGAAATAAAGAAAAAATAGATAATAAGGCATACAGAATAAAAACTGTCTATTGTTATACATAAAAATTATATAATAAATTGATGAGAAGATATACCTCATCTTACATTATACAATGGATGTGTTTCTAGAATGTTGCTTATGAATCAAATTATTTTAAAGCAAATTGCACAGTTAATCTACTGGAGGAGCTTGCCATTCCAGCATTTATCAAATGCAGAATTTTAGGATCATATGAACACTCAGCTTCTGATACAGATGAAGCTTGTGCTATGCAGATTCAGCTTTTATGCTCCCTGATTTAAAAGGAAACTTTTCTAATACCTGGAAATGGACTATAACCTTTAACCTTGTGAATCACTATGTTATACATATGAAACTTAATACTGTAAATCAACTATACCTCAGTAATAAAAAAGAAAACTAGAGTTTAAAAGTATAAAAGTCCTTGTTCTTTCATTCCCCCACTCCATGCAACTTTCTAAAATTTTTCATGCCCTGGATAGTATCACCAACTCAATGGACAAGAATGAGCAAACTCTGGGAAGTTGCTGATGGACAGGGAAGCCTGGCAAGCTGTAGTCCATGGGGTCACAAAGAGTGGAACATGACTTAGCCACTGAAAAGAACAACAGAGAAAACCACGGTTAATAATTTAATGTAATCTTTCCAAATAATTAAAAATTAATATTCATATACATGGGGAAATTTTTAAAGTTTTTTGTCTCAGATAGATGTTTGTGGTCTGCTGGTTTAAAAACACAAAATGGTTGACTGGTGTGGATAACTGGAGAGGATATAGAGGAGTCTCAAGAATGGACCTGACCCAGAAAGGCTCTGGGTTCCCATTCCACCCTTACCTCTACCTCATTGAATGATTTGGTCCAGTTGTTTTGCTTCTCTCATCAGCTTGCTCACAATAGGATAATCACACCTTCTTCACAGGACCGCTGTGAAGAAACATTGACATAATTGCTGTGAATATGCTTGGAATACTCTATAATGTTAGGAAAATATATAAGAAACAAATTTTATGAAACAAACTTAATTTCATTCAAGACATTATGAGTTCCTCTGTTTTATATATCTCAACCTTTACCTCCTTCAGCATGTGCTGCAGAGGGCCAGTGTTTTTGAGGAAAGTGCTGTTACTCTGCAGGCCCTCTCTCTCCTCAATAGTCCTAGCCCTGCCCAAGCATATTTCCCAGCCAGGAATTCTCCAGTACTTCCTCCCCTCACCTTGACCTTTCCTAGCTTCACTGAGTGGACACCAGGTCGTAGGCAGGTCTATTCCTTTGGTACGCAAAGGGATCAGTATTCTTCCTCCTGGGTTTTCACAGTACCCATGGAAAAGTCTAATTAGCAAATTAGTTTATTTAGTAACTGGAAATATCCTGTGTGCCTAATTTCTATAAAGTTGCTACGAAGAACTTTTTCATACCTGCTCAGATTACTTTCTCATTCACCTTCCTTTTTATTTTTATATTTCCTCTTCTTTTAAAAATAAAGAGGATAAGTAGAAAGAACCAAGTAATGTCTGAAGACAAAGAGTAGGAGATGATTGAATGTGAAAGAAAAGAAGGGATGGAAATGCCTTGTAAGATTGTTAAATTCACTTCTGTGGAGCATAGGCTGAGTGACAATGGAAGCTGGATCAGAGCTGGGGGTCCCACCACATCTCTCAGACTTCAAGACTTCTGCCATTTCCATTACTCCAGGAAACCTAGTTGGAGGTTCATAGCTCTCCTCTTATCTTGTGGTGATCATAATGGGATTGAATTTGATACTGGCATCAGTAATTTATGAAGGATTTTGATGAACTGGAATATAATTAAGGCAGAGGCCTAGGATGGTATAAGGTCTGGAAAACTCATCACATGAGAAGTAGTGGAAAGACTTCCATGTGTTTGGCCTGGAGAGAAGTAACTTATGGTGAGACATGGAGAAAGTGTGTCTCATGGAAAAAAACAAATTTAAATTTCTAGTTTTTCCTATGTGCTTTAGAGATAGAATCAGGTATTGTAATAGAATATCAGATTCCGGCTAAAGTACTTTTAACAAATGGTGCGATCACAGAATGGAACTTGGTTTCCAATGAGGGAGCTAATGGATTGGTTACACATCAATATAATTATCCAGACAGAAGCTGGAGTATTGTCTATCAGCTACTTTTTAAAAATCAGCTTTTGCATGTAGTGGCAGGGTAGAGAAAATAATCTCAAAATATTTGAAACATTTTAAAAAATCTTTACACTTAAATCATTTAAAGGGGAACATTCATTCATGAGGCCCTGTTAAGACCTGTCTTGTCTGGTTCCTTTCTAACTGCTAGTTGCACATGGATGGCGTTGCCCAGGCCCTGAGCTTTCCTGGAGGTGACTCTGACTCCATCAGAGAGAGAGTCAAGGCAATCATATTCTTTTTAATTTTTAAGAGCTCTGAATTGAAATACCTATTCTTTGAGATTCATAAAATAAATGGTGATTACAAGCTCTAATACTGGCTCTGGGATCTCCTTATAAATCTTGGCTAAGAATTTCCGTATTAGGAAATAGTTTTTCCCCTGTTGGCTTTCAACAGAGGAAAGAAAGGGTAAATTCATTCCTCAGTTGTTTCCTTCCCTTCATAATCCCCCTGCCACCCTCTCAACCAATGCAATTGGGAGTGAAGGCTAGGGAGGGGGAGGAGAGTCGAGTGTGTTCTTGTAGAATGTTTGCAACCATCACATGCTCAACTTCATAATATGCTGCTGAGTCCTGGGCAAGGAAGACATTCCCAGCATTTTTCCACCTGTTACCTGGCTTTCCTGAACCCCTTATCCTAGTATAGTTTTCTCTGAGCAGCTCTTCAGTGATTCACCTATTTATTATCTTTATTATTGTTCACTGTCTCCCCCAACTAGAATGCAAGTCCCATGAACGCAAGGTCTCTGTGAGCATGTCAGGTAGGTTTTGTTCGCTGACGCATCTTAAGTTCCTAGAACAAATCTGTCATGGTGCAGCCTCTCCAGTACTTGTTGAATGAAAGAACCTGGTGGATGGGAATTCAGTGTTAGTTTTCAAAATCCTTTAAAGTAAATGTGTTTTATCTTTAGAATATTACTAATTTTACCAGCAAATATTTTCATGGTTTAAATTCTCCAGCAAAACAGGAACAGTAGAATTTGGGAGATAATAGCAGTAACTCAGGCAGAAAAGATGACGGTGGTTTGGACCGTGCTAGGTATAGAGGGCTCAAGAAGAGACCCAATTCTGAACATGGAGTATGACAAAATGTAGAGGGTGGCAGTCTGGAGCTCTGTATAAAGACCTAAGTTTGAGATACAAATTTGGAAGCTCTATATTTTCATTCAACTTGATTAAATATTTATTGGGCATCCTACCCATTTGCTGAGAACCCACCTTGACATTTTAGATACAAACTGTAAGAATATATAGTACCTCCCTCAGAGGCCTCATAATTAATGTGAACAGTAGACATATTAATAAAAACTGAAATACTTAATAAAAGTAGTTATAAAGACCTATGAGGACACAGATGCAGGGATAGTTAATTAATCCCACCTTTGGGAAAAGTCAGGCATGAAACAACTGAGTTGGAATTTGAAGGTTAAGGAGAATCTCTCTATCTGGTCAAAGAAGAACATTTCAGGCAGACAGGAAGGCTTGGTAAGCACAACTTCATGTTTCATAAGTTAAAGTTACTCTGTTATGCCTTAACTTGTAGCAAATGAGTTAATTCAGTACCTGATATATTTCCCCTCATAATCCAGAAAATATAAAGAGGCAAATACTACGATAGACCTAATACGACCATATATGAGATCGGAGGATCTTCATTCACGGAGCTTAAAGAGGACTGCCTTTCATGTAAGCTGCAATGTTATGTCTGGTTCCATAACTTTTATATTATCCAATGTTTTTAGTGCATGATGACCTGTCTTTCAAAGATGGAGCAGTCAGTTCCCCTGCCTCACAGAATGAAGGCTCCAGATGAACCCAGAGGAAGAAAGAAGGTAAGCTTTCTTTGCTAAGCATGGCCCAGAACTTAGGATATATTTCGTGAGCCCATCTGGCACCTGCTAGACTGTATCAAGTTTGGACTTGAGGGAGAGAAGGAGAGGCAAGGATAAGAAGGCACAGAGGTGATATAAAGAGAGAATTTGGCGATGCCAGCGTCTGAAGTGCCAACTTGGAAGGTCATCTCAGAAGGAGTGGAGTCAGCATTCTAGGGCTGCCTGATTTCCACCCCTGCCAGTACTGCCCTTTCAGCCAGCCTGGCAGAGCAGTGACCATCCAGCAGGTGTTCTGCCTGCCTGGGCCCTAATCTCTATGTGGGCAACTCCTTTTAAAAACCCCAGACACTGATAAGCACTCCTTCTGCTCTAGGAGTACATAACCCCAGAAGTCAAAGGATTAGGGGTGGTTCTGAGGGAAAGGACATGAATTTGAGCAAACTCTGGGAGACAGTGAAGGACAGGAAGCCAGGTGTGCTGCAGTCCATGGGTCGCAGAGTCGGACACAACCTAGCCACTGAGGAAAGGAAGCCTCATTAGACTTGAGTCTAACGATAGAGGGGATAGAGCTGGGGAAGGACCAGTTCAAGACCAACACCCACCTGCCTCCGAGATGCGAGTGTGATCCACACCCCCGTCTGGAATCTTCCCCCTCCTTTCCTGCTGGGTGTCTTTTCCTTGAACAGTTGGGTTGCTGAGCCACAGCTGAGCACCAGAAAGGACTCAAGAACAGAATTTTCCACTTCCTTGCTTCCTTTAAAAACAGGGGTATCTGACGTGACATCTGCTGCCCCCAAGTCCTCGGTCCTGCGTTTCTTCCATTCTTGCCCCACCCACCCTCCGGACCGTGCCCCCTGCTCCCTCCCCGTACTATTTTCCATGCCCTGGGGACTTTTGTTTTATTCTAGTGCTAAGAAGCTTGGTTTCTTTAAGTTGTTGCTTAAACATTTATCTCTCGGTATAAATTTGGCTTTGTGTCTCGGAATCCTGTAAAATACATACATACATACATACATACATACATATAATTTAGTAAACCCAAGCTGTTAAATAAGTGACATTACAAGTGGCTGTCAGTAATAAAGTTAAATAGTAAAAAGATAGCATGACGCGCTGGCCTGTCAGATCTCAGACAACCTAGAACTGGACTTTTGAACTTTCTGCTTAGAAAAGCCTGTGGTGACAAGAGTTTGATGCTTTAACAACATGCCAGGCTTATGCAGAACGATACTGACTGCCTAAAGCACGTTGACAGCTTCTCACTTTATTTTCCCTGCAGTGGAATGAAGTGGAAAGGCCCGTATTTGACAAATGTCCCGCGCAGGACATTTAAAAACCACATTCCCTAGGTTGCACATAAGGACAATCCGGGGGCTGAGGCCTGTATCTGAATACCCGCCTCTCTGTGCTCCAGGGTCTGGACATACTCCTATTCTGACATGCCTTGTGTCCTTGGTAAGTTACTTCATCTCTCCTGCCTCTGTTTTCTAACCTCTAAAAATGAGGTTCTTCCTACTTTTAACTATCTTTTCACCATGCCCCAGCAAGTAGGAGTTTGGAAACTGATTGCAGGTGGAAAGAGGCAGTGTTAGGTTTGCGAATTACGCTTTTCAAGCGTTCTTGTCTGTTTTCTCCCCCTTTCCAGCAGAGAGCTAACGCAAGCGTTCCTCTCAATTTGTTGACTGCACTTAGGCTCTTTTAGGTCCTGCCTCCTTTTTGGGAACAGGGGTGGGCGGAGAGGAAGGAAGTGCCCTGCAACTACCAATATTTTCCTCTAGGGAGGAGCCGCGCAGCCCCAGATGAGAGTGACACGCACCAACTCCAACTCCTCGCCGGGGAACGCTTCATCCCAGCTCCGCGGAATGTTCGGCCGGGACGGCGCTCGGCGCCTCCGCAGCGGGTCTCGAACCGGCCGCCCTCAGCTCCCGCTCCTCGTCGCTGCGGCCGCCCGGCTCCCGGGGGCGGCGGGCCGGGCCCGGCGTGACCCTTGGTGAACGGCGGCCGCCGGTTCCCACCCCTCCTCCCAGCCTCCCTTCCCGGCTCACCCCGCCCCCTCCCCCTCCCCGAGCCTGACAGCTTGCGAGCCGCGGAGCAGGGCGCAGCCATGGGAAGAGGAGGCGGTCTGGGGAGCAGCGCCGGCGGCGGCGGCGGCAGCGGAGGCTGCTGCAGCGGCGGCGGCGGCGGCGGCGGCTGCTGAGCCGAGGCGGCGGCAGGGACCCCGGGGGGCCGCAGGGCCCCGCGCCCTGGGCCCCAGCGCGGACGCGAACCGCCCGAGGCGAGGCTCGGAGGTACTGGAAGGGAGGTCCGGGATCGGGCTGTTACTTTTCCACTGTTGTGTCGGGGGCCTCGGGTGGAGCCTGGGACGCCAGTTGTTTATGAAAACTGGGGTATCTGTCTTACGTATTTACACTGATAATTTTTGTCCTGGTGACTTGGGGGTTGGCGGTGCGCCCCTCCTCCTCGCCAAGAAGTTGTTTTTCAGCTGGTGGGTAGTTGTAACCCGATCCATGCTCTGGACGCGTGTATGTGTGTGTGTTTCTGTTAGTGGGGGGCATCAGGGAGTTAGGGGTGACAGGCGAACAACCCCACGCTAGCGCCTCCACCCACCCGTGTTTGCCGTGCCTGGAGGGGCTTCCTCTGAATCCAGTTTTGTTCAAGTCTTAGAAGTTTTGCGAGCTTTTCTGTTTGACACCATCAGTCAGCCAGGCTGGGCAGGAACTGCGGGGGGCTCGGCTGCTGAGCGGAGGAGAGGTCCCAGGCTGCGCGGGGAGAGGGCAAGAGAGAGAAGGTGGTCCGGCTGTGCGTCTCTACCCCTCGCGCTGCTCCCCAAAGCGCACCACCCTTTGTGCGTCTGTGCAGGCTGCAGCCGGGACATTGGCACCGACGGAGCAGGGGCTAGAGTCACGGCCAGCAGTCCGCATGAGCTGAGGTGGGTGGAGATCGCGGCGAGCCGAGCTCCTCCAGTCCTGGACGCACTTGTGGTTATGAAATCGACCAGGCTCAAAGTTTTGACAGAACTGATCGAGGCAAGAGAGCCGCGGGTGAGTGGGATAGTGTCGGATCTGGGGTGAGGAGTCTGGCGGTGCTCAGTGGGAGGGTGCTGAGCAGGGTCACCGACTTGCGGGGTGTACGGGGAAGTCTATTTCGGGGTGAGTGCTTTGTATATAACACGGAGCAGGGGCGGGGTACGCCTGTTGGGGCCGCGCTGCGGATGTCGGTGGCCGGTTGCGGGTTCGGCGTGCTGAATGGGTGTTTACGTGCGCGCTGTGAGTGTGCGCCCATGTGTGCTCCAGGGGGTGGGGGGCGTGTCAGAGCCTGAGCCAGTAGGGTGTGCGGGGGAGTTGGGGGAGGAGGCCGGAGAGGTGCGGCCCGTCTGTTTGTGCCGCCAGAAGACCTTGGAAGGGACAGGGAAAGGTAACGGGAAGCCAGAGGGTTGGGAAGTCGCAGGAGTTGCTGAACGGGATTTAAGTACCCCCAGACTTTAAAATACTAATCTCTTTGCCATCCAAGGGCTGGTGGTAGAGGTTTCTGGAGCTCTCAGGAGACCTGCACAGGAGGACTGAGCGTCTAGGAGATGCGTGAATGTGTGGGTCCGGAAGCCCGGAGAGGCGAACGCAGTTTGGATCGGTGGATCTGAGATTCCCAGGCGCAGCAGCCAGTCTCTGGGGAGTTTAGACTCCCTGGTGTGTGCCTGGGAAGGCACTCACCTGTCCTCTCCGTGGCAGTTCTGTGCCCTGAGCAGTTGTTGTCATCTTGGAAGTCCTCTTCACTGGGGATTCCAGGCTATATAGACTTTGCAGGTAACTAGTATTGAAACATTTCTAGAAATTAGAATGTTGGATGGAAACGAAATAAAATTTAGTGGACGAGAGTTGTTGGTTCCATCTTTTCTGTGATTGAGGATTGTGTCCTTCTGAGAAAAGCAAAGCTCAGTGTTGCCAGAATAGATTTCAAGGAGTCTGGGTCATTGATAGTTTCCCTTCAGGTGGACTTTAGATGGAGCTGGAAGGATGTGTTTTAAGCCAGAGACCACTGGAAAACTTCATTTGTGGCTTAAGTATGTCCCATCTCTCATCTTCTTCCTCCCTCTTGTAAATTTCTTGCTTCACATGAGTCTAAGGAAAGTTGGTGAGTCAACATTCAGTTTTCTCTTTGGAGTAAATATATCACAGTGAAATTATAGTTTAAATCTCCTGAATAGCATGGAAAACCAGCACTTCATGGGCAGAGGTGTGAAATGAAAATCTATAAATTCATTGACAAAGTGACGACACCAGTGCATTTTTTGTTTCACACTGAGCATAACTTTGCCTGGAAAATATTTGTTCTAGGCAGAGTTTGGGGGCTATGCTTTTGATTGTTAGTTTTTAAACAGCAGACTCCACATCATAAACTTTTTAAATGGATTCTATTATTAGACGCCTTCTCTGTGCTATCTCTGGTGCCTGTGTTAACAGATGTTTATAGTGCTTAGTAACCTATGGAATTGTCATATTGAGCATCTTGTTAGCTCAAGACATAATGTTTATAGCATAATGTAATAAATGAACCCGTGTTGTAGTCTGCTCTGCCAAGCACATGAAACACCCCAACATGGAAACAAATCTTAAAGTTGGTCCAACTTGGCAAACCTTTTGGCTATCTGCTAGTAAGCGTTGTTAATATAAAGACAGATCTGAGTGATACACTGAGAATAAGGCACAGCATAATGGTAGCTTAGTAAAAGGCATGGGTTGTATTTTTAAATCTACTAACCTTAAGCTTCTGGACATTCCACTGGTAAACTGCACAATTCCAGAGTTTTGGTTTACTTTCAGAGAATACATTTTTAAAAAGTATGTCAATAATGAAAATAATTTCTATTTTTGTGTGTGTGTTCACGTATGTCCATACAAATCACCTCTTTTTCTTTTTGAAAAGAAAAACCCTATAAATTGTGGTAGTGACTTAAATAATATGAGTTTTCAAATCACCTAATCATTTTCTGAATCTTGATAAGAATCGAAGTGTTCTAAGGCTAGAGTCATACCTTTGCTAGCTGGGTAAACAAGGCAATACAGGATGTCTTTTTGGTAAAGTGATTTTTTTTTTAACCTGGGACAGTATAAAGAATATACTCAATAACATGGTTGATTAGTATGATCACTGACTTTAGAGGTAACTCCCTACCAAGGGCAAGAACCACCACTTCAGAGCCATCCCTATTAGTGGACCAGCTGAGCTCTTCTTGGAAATAATCAGATGAAAATCTTGCTTCCTCACTAGCCAGTCTTTTCTAGAAGAGATTCATGACTAGAAAATCCTGCCTGTACTGAATCAACATTTTCTTCTGCTTACTGGCCTAAACTGGAACCACATACAGTGAATCTAATCTCTTATCCCTTTAAGTGCTATATAGTGAACAAATAGCCTGCTCCTTCTTCCTGAATTCTTTTCGCCTATTCTCAGAGTTGTTCCTCACCCACCGTGGAGTGCCACACGTTTCTGCCGTGGCCAATATGCCCTTCAGTCCACATTCTCACCATCTTTCCTAATGTATATCATCCAAAACATAGATGTGAAATCCCGAGTCCTGGACATTCTACATCTATTCAGTTCAGTTCAGTTCAGTTCAGTCGCTCAGTCATGTCCGACTCTTTGTAACCCCATGAATCACAGCACGCCAGACCTCCCTGTCCATGACCAACTCCCGGAGTTTACCCAAATTCGTGTCCATCGAGTAGGTGATGCCATCCAGCCATCTCATCCTCTGTCGTCCCCTTTTCCTCCTGCCCCCAGTCCCTCTCAGCATCAGGGTCTTTCCAATGAGTCAACTCCTCGAATGAGGTGGCCAAAGTATTGGAGTTTCAGCCTCAGCATTAGTCCTTCCAATTAAATCAACTTAATATTCATGAGCTCTTTTAGCCATTTTATTACACTGTTCACTAATTTCAAACCTGTAAACAACTCATTTGTTTTCAGGTTATTAATCATCTACAGTCAAAACATTATGATATAATAGTTTCAAGACTTTTTTTCATGCCTGAATTCCCAGTGAGTCTGTGGAAAATGTAATACTGTGTAGGTGAATAGAATTCTACATGCGGTGAAGACAGCTCTCTCATTTCTTACTATCAAGGAATACCAAGCCCTGAATAGCAGATGTAGAATATTCTGAAAATGAGCAAATTGCAGCTGTGCAGTATAGACAGGTAGAGATGACATTGTGAGATATTCTTTTCACAAGTGTGAGTTGGTACTTGCAGTCAGCATTTATTGAAGGCTTGTTCTGTCCAAGTCCTAGACACTATGTTATCTGTCCCTAAATGAAGTGAAAATACATCAGACAGAGACACTTCTTCAGGCAACTGGGGTTGAGGATGTACATATAGGACATGAACTGAGTCAACAACCTTGTCTTCCTCTGGAGATAAATGCTTGCTGATGCTGCAGGGAAGTCTGGAGCAGTTATACCTCAGTACTTAGGGAGCTCCCTGATACTCCTCACTTACCAAGTCCTCACCTTAGAGGGAGGAAGCAAAGCTGGTCCATACAGGAGAGAGGGTGTGGTGCAAAAGCAACAGCTTTGGGACCCATCTGAGCCCACTTTGAGTCTGAACTTTACTACCAACATGCAAATTAACTCCACTGAGAATGACTTTTCTCCTCTGTGAATATTTTGTGCCTACTGCCAGTGAGTATTTTCTCCTCTGTGAGTATTTTTGTGCCAGGACAGAGGCGTTTCCACATGTAGCACTTACGACTTGGACTCGGTATTAGACACCTATCTGTTATGATTGATTTCTCTTTTGTGTATCTGGCTGAGGCTTCCCGACTAAATTATGAGTTTCCTCTGCCACCAGCTAAGAATATGCCACAGCTGAGACTCTTCTGTCTTCCTGCAGAAAGTGTTTATGCTTGATGATGATGACGACAGTGTTGTTTATATCAGCAAGTCTGGATGTGAAAGAAATGACCATTTCTTCTTGGCAAAGAGAGAAAACTAACCTGTGATAAAGACTGACTTCTGGGCCTATCAGAAGATCCTACTTGTGCGCAGACTTCAGTCAGGACAAGGGGCCGTGGCAAGTCTTGTGCTCTTAGATGCAATTGTCCATGCCGTCCCCCTCGGTGTGTGTGTGTGTGTGTGTGTGTGTGTGTGTGTGTGTGTGTTTGCAGTATCAGTCCTCACCCATCCCCCTTGCTTTAAGATCTCCATCCATATTACATTTTCTTCCTTGCTTTATTCTTTCCTTGTTTAAAGGGAGGAAATAATCAATGATAAAATGCACTTTTAAAGTTCAAAAATCTATTTCATTGTAATGACCTGTGTGGAAAAATAAGCTGAAAAAGATATATATACATACACACACACACACACACACACACATATATATATCTGAACCAGTTTGCTGTACACTTGAAACTAACACAATATTGTAAATCAGCTATACATCAATAAAAACAATTTTTAAAATCTATTTCACTACTCCCTACCTCTTATTCACCCTCCTCCCTCAAATATAGCAGATCTACTGATAAGTACTTGAATATATAATTTCTAAACCAAAGTTCTGCTTTTATGTTAGAAACATGCCAGTTAGGATGACCTAATGTGAAATAAAGTAGGTGTCAGGAAACCTAGGTCTCCTCACCTCTGCTTCTAATAGGCTTTGTAATTTTGAAGACTACTTAACTTTCTTGAGCTTTGTATTTCTTACAAGTTAGTAACAAATAAACAACAAAAAAGAGGGATTATCAAGATGATCTCCTAGGATTTTTTGCAGAGCTATATTTGCGTCCATTAAATTATTGAATTTCTCTCTCAGATCTTTTGGGCTTTGCTTGAACATCTATAAGAACACCTATTTCACTCATTTTCAGTCTCAGCATACTCTTTACATATCTGTCTTCCTTGCTAGGCTGTGGGATTCTCAAGAACACAAAATAAATGTGATTCATTTTTTATTGTTTCACTCTGCTGAATGCTGTAGACACAGCCATGTGGAAAGAGTGTTACTTGACTTAATGTGGGCTACCTTGGACAGTCAAGCTATAATTTATATCATTTATTTAATAGTGTGCAACAATTTTGGATATAAGCATCAAGAAATACTGTTTAATGATTCTCTTCCCTTACCGTTAATTTTTAAAAATCAATTATGTAAAACAGATAAAAATGTAATCACAACCATGCTTCCAGCTCCCATTTCTGAACAATACCAGCTCATCACAGTCTAAGGCAGGAGGTCTTCCTGAAGTAGTTTCTTTTCTTTTGTTGTTGTTTTTCCTTTGAGCTAAACAAATCCCATGAAGAGTACCAGACTCTTAAAAGAAGGATGACAGAGAGGGTCATTGCTTAGTCTCAACTTCCTTGTTGGGTGTTTCTTACTACCTTTTAATATAGGCAATCGAACCCTTAAGTCAGGTCCCCATTTCACTGAATAATGATTCATAGGAAGGCGATGATTTTGTCAAATTGTTGGGCTGTGTGTTTTTAATTAGCCTCTCACCTTCAAATACTCCATTCCCAAATCAGTAGATAATTTCTTCTACAGAGTCCTTAAAACTTCCAGGTGTGTTTACTGCTCTGATTAGGGCTTGCATCTTTTGTTATTGACTAGACTTCAGTCAGTTTTCTTTAGAAGAATGTCATTATAATCCCAGTGAAATAGACTTCTTAGATTGTGAATTTGTTTAAACATAAACAAGTCTATCCCCAGCTGGCTGGGCTTCTAAGTGGAAAATGTATCCTAAGGAAAATGCTCACTTCATGGAGATTTGGCACCAGTGGTAGAAAGTACCCTGTAAATCCCTCAGTCAGCATTAGAACCAAAAGGGCTTGCAAATTGAACAGGTGCTTTGATGTATTGGTCTATGGTGGACAGCCTGCTATGCTAGACACTTGCTGTAATAACTGCTTGATTGTATCCTCAGTTGTTTACAAAATAAAACATTTAAAGCAATATGTAATTAAAAACCTTAAGAAAGGCCTCCCTCTCTGTTCCTTTAGTATAGGGCTTCCCCGGTGGCTCAGATGGTAAAGAATCTGCCTGCAATGCTGGTGACCCAGGTTCAGTCCCTGGGTTAGGAAGATCTCCTGGAGAAGGGAATGACAACCAACTCCAGTATTCTTATCTGGGAGAATCCCATGGATAGAGGGGCCTGGCAGGCGATGGTCCAAGGGCTCACAAAGAGTTGAAAACAAATGAGTGACTAACACTTGTTAGTATATTAGACATATGATAAAAGTCATTGGTGCGTAGAAAAACTCATTTTTTTCTTGCTTAAAAATATCCTTTATCATAGTAAGCATCACATTATATCGACCTTTTGTTTTTTTTAATCTTTGAGTGGTCATGCCAAAAATGTAGAGTGAGATCATTACAAAACAGTCTTACAAAGTTTTCTTCTCATGCTCGTTAAACCAGAAGGTGCTACTGTGATGCAGAAAATCCCTCATCTCAAGTTTGAGGATGGCTGATGAGTCCTCAGTTAGACTTCCAGTTGTGATTGCTGTCAGTCAGATGTCAGCTTTGTCCTTGGTCAGGATGATGGCATATGATCCCACTTCACCCTTCTTTGGACATCTTCAAGCTATGTTATTGTTACCCAGGAGAAACCTCAATTTGATAAAGCAAAGTAAAGAAGAGCCTGGAAAAGCATGGGTGAATGAGAAATTGTGAAAAGATTCCTGAAGACAAACCCTCTACAATGGTTTCTTCCCATAAGGGGGAAGATACCAGGTTCCCTGCCAAGATGATGATGACAGAAAAGACACCAATTTTATACCGAACAAGTCAGACTAAAGAAAGAGGAGCAGAATGAAGAGGAAGGATTTCTTTTTATCAGCAGTCTGGGCAGCACCATATTTCCAATAGGGACATGTGTAAAACAATCTTTGTTTGCCATAGAGTAAACATTCAATACTGGTATGTTACTAATGATATTGTTGTTTTTGTTCAGTCACTAAGTCATGTCTGGCTTTTGCTATCCCATGGAGTGCAGTATGCCAGGCTTCCCTGTCCTTTACTATCTCCCAGAGTTTGCTCAAACGCATGTCAGTTGGTCGGTGATGCCATCCAACCATCTCATCCTCTGTCATCCCCTTCTCCTCCTGTCTTCAGTCTTTCCCAGCTATCAGGGTGAGTCAGCTCTTTGCATCAGGTGGCCAATGTATTAGAGCTTCCACTTAGCATCAGTCCTTCCAGTGAATATTCAGGGTTGATTTCCTTGCCGTCCAAGGGACCCTTAAGAATCTTCTCTAGCACTGCAATTTGAAAGGATCAATTTTTTGGTGCTCAGCCTTCTTTTTGGTCTAACTCTTATATCCATACACGCCTACTGGAATAACTATAGTTTTGACTATATAGACCTTTGTTGGCAAAGTGATGTCTCTGCTTTTGAATATGCTGTCTAGGTTTGTCATAGCTTTCCTTCTGAAGAGTGAATGTCTTTTAATTTCATGACTGCAGTCACTGTCCCTAGTGATTTTGGAGCCCAAGAAAAGAAAATCTATCACTCTTTTCACTGTCTCCCACCTATTTGCCATGAAGTGATGAGGCTGGATGCCATGATCTTAGTTTTTTGAATTTGAGTTTTAAGCCAGTTTTTTGTTCTTCTCTTTCACACTCCTCAAGAGTCTCTTTAGTTCATCTTGACTTTCTGCCATTAGAGTGGTATCATCTGCATATCTGAAGTTGTTGATATTTCTCCCAGCAACTTTGATTCCAGCTTGTGATTAATCCAGCCTGGCATTTCATATGATGTACTCTGCATAGAAGTTAAATTAGAAAGGTGACAATATATAGTCTTGCCGTATTCCTTTCCCAGTTTGAACCAGTTTGCTCCATGTCCGTTTCTAACTGTTGCTTCTTGACCTGCATGCAGGTTTCTCAGGAAAAGAGGTAAGGTATGCTGGTATTTCCCCTCTCTTTGAGAGTTTTCCACAGTTTGTTGTGATCCACAGTCAAAGGCTTTAGCATAGTCAGTGATGCAGAAGTAGATACTTTTTAGAATCCTGTGCTATTTCTCTGATTGAATGAATGTTGGCAATTTGAGGTCTGGTTCATCTGCCTGTTCTAAATCCAGCTTTTATATCTGGAAGTTCTCAGTTCACATAGTGGTAAAGCCTAGCTTGAAGGATTTTGAGCATTACCTGGCTAGCGTGTGAAATGAGTGCAATTGTGCAGTAGTTTGAGCATTCTTTGGCATTGCTCTTCTTTGGTATTGGAACGAAAACTGACCTTTTCCAGTCCTGTGGCCACTGCTGAGTTTTCCAAATATGCTAAGACATTCAGTGCAGCACTTTGACGGCATCATCTTTCAGGATTTGAAATAGCTAAGCTGGAATTCCATCACCTCCTCTAACTTTGTTTGTACTAAGCCTCACTTAACTTCACACTCCAGGATGTCTGGCTCTAGGTGAGTGACCACATCATCATTATCCATGTCATTAACACCTTTTTTGCACATCTGTACAGACCTACAAGACCTTCTAGAACTAACACCAAATAAAGAGTACCCTTTTCATCCTAGGGATTGGAATGAAAAAGTAGTCAAGAGACATGTGGAGTAACAGGCAAGTTTGGCCTTGGGTACAAAATGAAGTAGAGCAAAGGCTAACAGAGTTTTGTCAAGAGAACACACTGGTCATAGCAAACACCCTCAGCAGCACAGGAGATGACTCTACACATGGACATCACCAGGTGGTCAATACCAAAATCAGACTGATTATATTTTTTGTAGCTGAAGTTGGAGAAGCTCTATATAGTCAGCAAAAATAAGACCCAGAGCTGACTGTAGCTCAGATCATGAGCTCCTTATTTCAAAGTTCAGGCTCAAATTAAAGAAAGTAGGGGAAAACCACTAGGCCAGTCAGATATGACCTAAATCAAATCCCTTATGATTATACTGTGGAGGTAAAGAGTATATTTAAGAGATTAGATCTGGTAGACAGAGTGCTTGAAAAACTATGTGGAGGTTCATAACATTATACAATAGGCAGTGACCAAAACCATCCCAAGGGGGAAAAAATGCAAGAAGGCAAAATGGTTGTCTTATGAGGCTTTACAAACAGCTGAAAAAGAAGAGAAGTGAAAGGCAAGGGAGAAAGGGAAAGATACACCAAGCTGAATGCAGAGAATAGCAAGGAGAGGTAAGAAGCCCTTTGTAAATGAATAATGCTAAGAAATAGAGGAAAACAGTAGATTGGGAAAGACTAGAGATCTCATCAAGAAAATTGTAGATATCAAGGGAATCTTTCATGCAAAGATGGGCACAATAAAGGACAGAAACAGTAAGAACCTAACAGAAGCAGAAGAGATTAAGAGAAATTGGCAAGAATACACAGAAGAACTAACGATGTTAGTATATATAGTAAAACACAGAGAGAAATTAAGTTGTTGACAAGACCTACGTGGAGAGTCGGGGGCTGGATGTGGATAGGATCAGATGGTCACTAGACTCTAAACTCATAATGCAAATTTAGTGTTAATTCGCCTTAGATTAATGATGGCAGTCAAACGTGATGACCAGGTTTCCAAAGTGGATCTTGTTCAGGGCCTTGGAAACACTGAAGCAAGGTGGAAACATTTTGAATTTTTCCACAGGACGCACTAGAACTGGGAATACTCATCCTGTCTGCCAGCTCTTGGTATACCCTCATCGCAGAGTATGAGATTTTAATTCTCTTTGCCTTTGTCCTGTACACTTTAGTGTTTTTATTTATTCTTTCAGTACATATAAGATATGCAAGAGTTAATTATGTCATCTGAAAAGTACTCTGAAAATTAATTAGGAAAAGATGCTGAATAAATAAATAAGATGTTTTATTAGCCTGCAGGATGCAAATTGGCCAAGCTACTGGTATTTTGGGAATCACTGTGAAAAATCAAAGACAGAACACATTTATTTATTTATTTTTGTACTAAAACATGTATTTTGATTTGTCTGCATTTTAACATATATTTGATAATACCACATAATATATATTCATTTAAATTTTTTTCATGATCAATCATGTGTTTACCTTATACATTAAAATTACTTGAAGATATATAACACAGGTTGGTTGGGAAGAAACATCTTTATACAGACTTCATCTTTATATATCATAAGTATCCAAGTTCTATTTATGTCATTTCAAATTTATTTATTTATTTATTTTTATTATTTTGATTGGAGGCTAATTACAATATTGTGGTGGTTTTTGCCATACATTCATGTGAATCAGCCATGGGTGTACATGTGTTCCCCTACCCTGACCCTCCCTCCTACCTCTCGCCCCATCCCATCTCAGGGTCATCCCAGTGCACCCTGTCTCATGCATCGAACCTGAACATAAGATAACATACATGTTTCAATGCTATTCTCTCAAATCATCCCACCATTGCTTTCTCCCACAGAGTCCAACAGTCTGTTCTTTACATTTATGTCTCTTTTGCTGTCTCACATATAGGATCATCGTTACCATCTTTCTAAATTCCATATATATGCATTAATATACTATATTGGTATTTTTCTTTCTGACTTACTTCACTCTGTATAATAGGCTTAAGTTTCATCTACCTCATTAGAACTGATTCAAATGCATTCTTTTTTAATAGCTGAGTAACATTCCATTGTGTATATGTACCACAGCTTTCTTATCCAATGGAGATCTAGGTTGCTTCCATATCCTGGCTATTGTAAACAGTGCTGCAATGAGCATTGGGGTACACGTGTCTCTTTCAATTCTGGTTTCCTCGGTGTGTATGCCCAGTTCGTATGGTAGTTCTATTTCCAGCTTTTAAGTAATCTCCACACTGTTCTCTATAGTGGCTGTACTAGTTTGCATTCCCACCAACAGTGTAAGAGGGTTCCTTTTTCTCTGTACCCTCTCCAGCATTTATTGCTTGTAGACTTTTTGATAGCAGCCACTCTGACCTGCGTGAGTTGGTACCTCATTGTGGTTTTGATTTGCATTTCTCTAATAATGAGTGATGTTGAGCATCTTTTCATGTGTTTGTTAGCCATCTGTATGTCTTCTTTGGAGAAATATCTGTTTAGTTCTTTGGCCTATTTTTTGATTGGGTCACTTATTTTCCTGAAATTGAGCTGCAGGAGCTGCTTGTATATTTTTGAGATTAATTCTTTGTCAGTTGCTTCATTTGCTATTATTTTCTCCCATTCTGAAGGCTGTCTTTTCACCTTGCCTATAGTTTCCTTCGTTGAGAACACAGATTTATTGAGCCATTACCATGTTCCCAGAAATATTCAGGACACCGGAGAATACAAAAGTGGTATAAGACATGGCCTTTGATTTGCTGCTAAGTCACTTTAGTCGTATCCAACTCTGTGTGACCCCATAGATGGCAGCCCACCAGGCTCTTCTGTCCATGGGATTCTCTAGGAAAAAAATACTGGAGTGGGTTGCCATTTCCTTCTCCAATCTTTGATTTGAGGACCTAGCAATTAAGTTAGGAAGGCAACACTAATAATGTACATGGGGTGTCTATGTATTGACAAGTACACAATTTAATGAAAAATTATATTACAGAATGTAAATGTGACATTTATTTAGAGTGAAGGGAGATCTGTTTTGAGCTAAAGCATTTGAGGTGAGGCATTATGAACAAAGTGGCTCCAGAGCCAGGATTTAAAATACAGTGAATTGTTTGGATAGGTAGACATTGTGCGTGAGAAGGGTGGGAACTGAGCTCTAGGAGGTATGTCTGGAGCTCCTGGGGTCATTTGTAACAGGGAACAGGAGGGGTGTAGCAGGCTGTGGATTGGTTTCCCACTGGAAGCCCTTCTCATCACTAATTATGGATTTACAGATGTGCCATATAGGCCCCTACCTTGGGATGGCTGTTGGGACATGGCCATCCTGAACCTAGTCCTTGCTAAACAGTGGTGACACTTGCAGGTGTCTCTGTAGGCTTCTCTTGCGTGAACATTATGTAAATTCAATTTTAAAACTTCTTTCTTTAGCAATATTCCAAGAAGTCTATTAAAGATGCCCACATTGTGGTTTCCCTTTATGATCTTGAATGGACCCTACGATGGTAGTTGGCCTGAGATTTCCTCCTCCAGCCCCACTTCCCTGCCACATCCTTGTTCTGACAGTGTTGGGCCTACAGAGCCATGGAGTTTCCTAGAATCTGAGATCCTTCACCGGTGATTCTCAACGATTCTGTTAAGCAGGGCATAGGGGCATTTGGAAATAGGGTTGTTCAAAGGACTGGAACGATTTATGAACTTTTAGTGCCTAGAGTCAGGATGCTAAATCTCTGTAATGCCTGAGGCAACGCTACACAAAGGGGAATGCTAGTAGACCCTTGCTGAAAGCTGAATCTAACATCCTCCCTTTATTTATAGATGAGGAAATGGGAGTGACAAGACTTCCCCAGCATTAAACTCCCCAGGGACAGTGCCAGATTTATAGTGCTGTTCTTCTAGCTTTTTCTCAAGGGTTCTTTCTGCTACATCACAGTCCCACTCATAAACCTTGACTTTCACACTATTGTTTATAGCATGTGGTTTATCTTCATCATTCATGATTGGGTGGGTTGTGGATTAAGACAAGTGACACTTGACCAGCAGTTCTTTTTCCTGGGAACACACAGAGATTTGCCTGCGAGTCAGGGCTGGTGGATGTCTTCTGGGCTGGCAGTAGCCGCAGAAGCCTAAAGGTAGGTTGGCATTTTGGAAAGGGCATGCAGTAGGCTTTGGAATCATACAAATCTGGCTTGTCTGAAGAGATTTGAATCCAGCTCAGTCATTTACTCCCCTAGAGAAGGGAATGGCAACCCATTCCAGTATTCTTGCCTGGAGAATTCCATGGACAGAGGAGCCTGGTGGGCTATGGTTCATGGGGTCGCAAATGGGGTTGCAAAGAATCAGACATGACTAAGCGACTAACGTCTTCACTTTTTCACTGCCATTTACTACCTTTACAACTCTCAGCAAGTTAATGAATCATTCTGAGCTTTGTCTGCAAAAGGGGGATACTGATTCTTACTTGGGAAAGTTGATGTACTTTAAATGAATCCAAACAATGCCTGGCTCATATGGATGACCAGCAGCACCATCTTGCTCTAAGAGCGAGCCTTAAAACTTTCCTCCTAAAAGGTTATTTGATACCAATTGCTGCTTTTTCCCTCCTTCTGCTTTCTCTTATCAACCCAAGTTACGGCTTTAATGAGTCCTTGAAGTGTTTTTTTTGTTTGTTTGAATTGTTGAAATTTCCTCCTTCAGAAGAGGCCAGATATTAGTTTCTTGTGACTTCTCTGTTAATGTGCCTGGACTATTACCATACAACAGAAATGAATGATATATCCAGATGATTATCAGTGGCTTGTGAATTTCAACTGTTAAAATCAGTAACATAAGCCATCTCTGGATATATATGTTTGTCAGAGAGATTGCTGTCTGTCAGTGTAGGCGAAATGCTGCTTGGTGAGTTAAGGGATGATGAAAGTTGGCCAGTTGGGGTGGTGGGGTTGTAGTAAAAGGCTTTTCTGAGGACAGAACAGCCTACATTGATGCGCCATGACTCGTGAGAACCTAGGGGGATAAGCACAAAAGCCAAAGAGTGTTTCAGCCCTTGACTTTGAAAAAACTTGCAGATTTTGACATCTAAGTGCACATCTTCTATTACTGGAACATTTTAAAGTTGCTTCTCTTTGTTAAAGGTTAATTTTTTTAAAAGGTAAGACCATGATAGAAAACAAACAAATATAGAATAATACAGGTATTGATTAATGAAGGAACTTGACGCAGAGTACATCATGAGAAATGCTGGGCTGGAAGAAACACAAGCTGGAATCAAGATTGCCAGCTACTGCTGCTGCTGCTGCTAAGTCACTTCAGTCGTGTCCGACTCTGTGTGACCCCATAGCTGGCAGCCCACCAGGCTCCCCCGTCCCTGGGATTCTCCAGGCAAGAAAACCAGAGTGGGTTGCCATTTCCTTCTCCAGTGCATGAAAGTGGAAAGTGAAAATTGAAAGTGAAGTCACTCAGTCGTGTCCGACTCGCGACCCCATGGCTGCAGCCTACCACGCTCCTCCATCCATGGGATTACCAGAAGAAATATCAGTAACCTCAGATATGCAGATGACACCACCCTTATGGCAGAAAGTGAAGAGGAACTAAAAGCCTCTTGATGAAAGTGAAAGTGGAAAGTGAAAAAGTTGGCTTAAAGCTCAACATTCAGAAAACCAAGATCATGGCATCTGGTCCCATCACTTCATGGGAAATAGATGGAGAAACAGTGGAAACAGTTCAGTTCAGTTCAGTTGCTCAGTCGTGTCCGACTCTGCAACTGCATGAATCACAGCACGCCAGGCCTCCCTGTTTATCACCATCTCCCAGAGTTCACTCAGACTCACGTCCATCGAGTCCATGATGCCATCCAGCCATCTCATCCTCTGTTGTCCCCTTCTCCTCCTGCCCACAATCCCTCCCAGCATCAGAGTCTTTTCCAATGAGTCATCTCTTCTCATGAGGTGGCCAAAGTACTGGAGTTTAAGCTTTAGCATCATTCCTTCCAAAGAAATCCCAGGGTTGATCTCCTTCAGAATGGACTGGTTGGATCTCCTTGCAGTCCAAGGGACTCTCAAGAGTCTTCTCCAACACCACAGTTCAAAAGCATCAATTCTTTGGCGCTCAGCCTTCTTCACAGTCCAACTCTCACATCCATACATGACCACAGGAAAAACCATAGCCTTGACTAGATAGACCTTGGTCGGCAAAGTAATGTCTCTGCTTTTGAATATGCTTTCTAGGTTGGTCATAACTTTGCTTCCAAGGAGTAAGCATCTTTTAATTTCATGGCTGCAGTCACCATCTGCAGTGATTTAGAGCCCTCCAAAAATAAAGTCTGACACTGTTTCCACTGTTTCCCCCATCTATTTCCCATGAAGTGATGAGACCGGATGCCATGATCTTCGTTTTCTGAATGTTGAGCTTTAAGCCAACTTTCTCACTCTGCTCTTTCACCTTCATCAAGAGGCCCTTTAGCTCCTCTTCACTTTCTGCCATAAGGGTGGTGTCATCTGCATATGTGAGGTTATTGATGTTTCTCCCGGCAATCTTGATTCCAGCTTGTATTTCTTCCAGTCCAGCGTTTCAGTACCAGACTTTATTTTTTGGGCTCTCAAGTCACTGCAGATGGTAACTGCAGCCATGAAATTAAAAGACGCTTACTCCTTGGAAGAAAAGTTATGACCAACCTAGATAGCATATTTTAAAGCGGAGACATTACTTTGCCAACAAAGGTCCATCTAGTCAAGCCTATGGTTTTTCCTGTGGTCGTGTATGGATGTGAGAGTTGGACTGTGAAGAAGGCTGAGTGCCGAAGAATTGATGCTTTTGAACTGTGGTGTTTGAGAAGATTCTTGAAAGTCCCTTGGACTGCAAGGAGATCTAACCAGTCCATTCTGGAGATAAGCCCTGGGATTTCTTTGGAGGGAATGATTCTGAAGCTGAAACTCCAGTACTTTGGCCACCTCATGCGAAGAGTTGACTCACTGGAAAAGACTTTGATGCTGGGAGAGATTGGAGACAGGAGGAGAAGGGGATGACAGAGGATG
Organism: Nanger dama; assembly: GCA_917880005.1. Lineage (NCBI taxonomy): Eukaryota > Metazoa > Chordata > Mammalia > Artiodactyla > Bovidae > Nanger > Nanger dama. Next base: position 7,346,083 of record CAKJTW010000040.1, read on the forward strand.
AGATGGCTGGATGGCACCACTGACTCGATGGACATGAGTCTGAGTGAACTTCCGGAGCTGGTGATGGACAGGGAGGCATGGTGTGCTGTGATTCATGGAGTTGCAAAGAGTCGGACATGATTGAGCGACTGAACTGAACTGAACTGAAAATATGTCATAGTTATTTCAAAGGAGAACCACACAAATGTAGATACAGTAGAGAAATGTTGAAATTAATTTGCAAACTCTGACCTATCCCTGGGGAAATAATCAATTACATCCCATGGATACAACTGATTTGCATTTATTTGGACAAAAACTGTTTTTCTGGCTCATTTCTACAAGTTAACTTCTAATTCTGAAAAGCTATAAAATAGCATAGTCAAAGACAAAGGCTCAGACTCCCATAGGATCAGCTAATCCCTGGAGGCTCAGCATTCCATTGAAAGGATATCCTGTAATTTCCTTTCTCATCACATAGTCCAGAGTTTCTCCTTATGCCTTTATGATTCCACAGGGCTCCTGTTCGTGATAGAACTTCTAATTTGCTGATGAAAACTTGGTGAGGTGGGATTTCTATAACTTTGGAAATCCTCTATTTTTCTTTTGATATACATTTTACTTTAAAAAGCTTTTGATTGTGGGAAGTTTTACATAAACAAAGTAAAGCAAACAGTATTTTGATCCTCAGGAACCCATTACTCAGCTTCCAGGGTCATCAATATTTTGCTAATCTAGTTTAATCTTTCCACATTGCCCCTAAGTACTTTAAAGCTCAGACATCTTATCTTTTCATTTGTAGATGCAAATAGTTTAGTATTTTATCTAACAAGTAAGCCTCCTATTTTTAATAACGAGATGGTCTATATTTTATGATGTATAGAGAGATAATACTTTATGAAAAGACATTATACTCCTCAGGCCTGACTCTGTAATATGATAGAGGTGTGAATGTGTGTGTGTCCATACACACACATATATACATATGTATTCATGTAAGACTAGTTCTCTTTTGTCATTCAGGCCCAAGCTCAAATGTCACCTTCTCAAAAGGACTTCTCTGACTCCTAGCTAGAGTAGTGTTTCCTCAACTAGGGGATGCTATCATATATCTCTGTTTCATTTTCATCACAGCACCTACCACTTACCTAATGCTATCTTATTTATTAGTTTGTTTTTTAATTTTTTTTGTACATCTCCACCAACAAAATCATAAGCTCTTTAATAGTACACATCCTTTGTCTTGTTCATTTTATATCCCATAGAAAATCCTTCCTAAGTTTTGGTTGAATGAATGCATTTTAGTAGTTCATGGAAGTTTTGTTAGCATTCTTCCAAAAATTTATTTCCCTTCCACATGTCCAAACACACATGGCTTTCATGTACCAATTCCTAGTGTATTTATAATTTGGTGGGATTTCCTCATAGTATGGAATGAGGGATCAGAGGTAAAATTAGGTCAGTTATTATCTCTCTCTGTACATGCGAAGTCGGTCCAGTTGTGTCTAACTCTTCGCAGCCCTATGGACTGTAACTTGCCAGGCTTCTCTGTCCATGGGATTTTCTAGGCAGGAATACGGGAATGGGTTGCCATGCCCTCCTCCAGGGATCTTCCTGACCCAGGGATTTGAGCCGTGGCTTTACGTCTCCTGCATTTGGGAGGCGGGTTCTTTACCAGTAGCGTCACCTGGGAAACCCCATCTCTCTCCACAATGACCTTAAACTGATGTACTCAGTAGGCTCTTCAGTTGAGTTCTATCTTGAGTTGGATTTCTCCCAGAAGAAAGCCATAACAGAAGAAATCCGGATAAACGTTTATTTGGGAGAGTGAAAAAGGAAGAGAAGGGAGCCAATAGAAGATACGTTATGAAGCAAGGTACTGTCATTGGCAGTTCGTCATCTTCTGGAGTTTGTCATCTTCTTGGAGAGATTTTGGGAGCCCCGGCAAAATACACATCTCAGAGTCCTCTCACCCAAAGCTGAAAGAATGTGAATATTTACCCACCAATTTCCATCAGTCATTAATTCCTGGTCACTAACGTTCAGGAGGGCAAAGCAACCTCCAGATGCAAGAGAGAACCTTCAGGCAAAGAAATACAGGTGCAGTGAGAAATTAGGCAGTGTGCCATATTAGGGGTTGGGGAAGGGACAGGCATCTTGTGTTGGATAGCACAATATGAGTTTTTAAAATAAACTTTTTATTTGGGACTAATTTCAGATTTACAGAAAAGCTGCAAAAACTGTAGAGTTCCTGTCTGTCCCTTGCCCAGTTTCCCCTAATGTTAACACCAATAATCATGGTATATTTGTCAAAATTTAAAAAACAACATTAGTACAAAACTATTAACTAAACTCCAGACTTTATTCACATTTTCTTGGTGTTTTCACTAATGTCCTTTTTCCATTTCAGAATTCACGGCAGAGTATCACACTTATTTAATTATAAAATTTTAAAATACTGCACATACACTCTTTTATGAGGGTGCTGTTATATGTTCAACCAGCTAATCTTTGTAACTAAACAGTATGTTCTATGAGTGAAAATCCAATGATGTTGGTTTCCAACAATATGTTGGACACAGAGTATGGTCTCAAAACAAATACATCAAATGCACAAGACTATTTGGTAGGGCTATGTGTAGCTCAGCCGCCATCAGTTAGCTCAGAATTACTCATAGCAGTATGATGACTTGCAAGAAATTTTATTTTGAACATTGTGTCATGAACATCAAATGTGAAGCAGGATCCCCTAAATCAGACATGATCCAGTCAGTTCCATCTGCCTGGCTTTGTGTGTACTTGTCACATTTAATTCTGCTGTGAGTCACATGGCCTATACCTTGAGCACCTTAGATAGATGAGGGAATGAAACTCAGGGAAGTTGTTACTTGCCCAGGGATTTACAAGTGGTAAATAACTCAGTTAAAATGAAGAGATATGTCTTCTGCTTTGGAGCTTATTCTCTTGATACTATCCTCCTACCCTCCCACTCTTCTCCACCTGCTTGCTCACCTTCTCCTTGGTGCCTTTTGATAGTCGTGCAGTCATTGACAAATCTGTATTATGAAACATGCATGGTATATTTCTTAGTAATCTGGATTAACTGTCAGCCTTAGATCTGTGAAATATTTTCTGAACCTGCCTAACAATTTGTAAAAACTGTTATCTTGATATCTGCATACATTGACCAAGAAGCTCATCAGGAAATTCAGTTCAGTCCAGTTACTTAGTCGTATCTGACTCTTTGTGACCCCATGGACTGCAGCATGCCAGGCTTCCCGGTCCATCACCAACTCCGGAGCTTGCTCAAACTCATGTGCATTGAGTCAGTGATGCCATCCAACTATCTCATCCTCTGTCGTCCCCTTCTCCTCCTGCCTTAAGTCTTTCCTAGCATCAGGGTCTTTTCCAGTGAGTTTCTGTGTTCTAACAATAAAGTTGATCCAGGGTCAATAATAGGCTTAGAATTAATTACCTCAATAGAGCAGGCATTTATGTTTTATCATAATTTAAATATTTTATTATTTTATAATGTCTTTGAATTTGCTTCATTAACCTCTGTTTCTCAGTCCTTTTATAGTTACTTGTGTTTTTTTTTACATATTACATAAAGGATATGGAATGTTCAGTGAAATCATTGACTGATCTCTATACCTTCAATAGCCCAACTGAAAATTACCCTTGGTTGCTTTGGAACTTGGGTCATGAAATTCAGAAGAAGAAATTTTTATAAATTATTCAAACTGACTCTGGGAAGATAAACAACATGGATATCTGGGCTAACCAATGCTGAAATCCCTCTAACCTCTAATTCTAAATTCAGAAAAGAATAGGCTTTAAGGTTTTTTGTTTGTTTTTGCTTTGATTACAAGTTGTTGGAAGCTTAGAGTTAGTATCTAATAACACAATCTATGTAAAACACAAATTATTGGCTCAGAATGAGATCAAACTTCTAAGAAGATACACAGAAACAATCATGTAAAAATGGTCTTTTGTCCTTAGAAAGAATAAACAGGGATTGACTGAAAGGTAATCCCTTCAGATTTTAATGTTTGAAGCATTGCACATTTTTAAAGGAGAAAAGGCATTACCGTTCAGATATATTTATGAAACTGTTTTCTTTCCTTAAATGACTGTATTAGGTTTGCAAGGGCTTAAACCGTGACCTTTGATCGGATGGTCAAAGGGCTATTTGACCTTTGATCTTAGTATTTGTGACCTAGACACAATCTATTCATGCAGATTTGCAAATTGTGCTTCAGCAAGCCCCTGACTCAGGGCCCTCGGGGTGTCTAGGAGGAGAGGGCCTCGCTGACTGCACTGCAGGCTTCCCTCTGCTGAGTGCTGTGCTTACCTCTGTTTGTACTGAGAAAAATTAAGTTGAAGGAAGAGCCTCTCTTCTCAAAAAAAAAAAAAAAGCAGGCAACTGAACATATTTAAACCATCATATATGTCCTTACTTTGTTTAGACTGCTTTTCTGAACACTTCTCTTTAGGAACTACATGTTCTCTTTAGGAAGCCCTTTGATTTCTAGAGGAAAAATTAGTTTTTCTATGTCACATTAACTTTTCTATGTCTAAATTCAGATTTACTTTCATAATGGTGAGGTTATAAGCTCCTACAGAGCAGAGAAGGCTTACCAGTGGTACTAATGCTAAAGAACCCACCTGCCAATGCAGGAGACTAAAGAGACGTGAGTGTGAGCCCTAGATTTGGAAGATTGCCTGGAGGAAGGCATGGCAACCCACTCCAGTGTTCTTGCCTAGATAATCCCACAGAGAAGCCTGGCAGGCTACAGTCCATAGTGTCGCAAAGAGTAGGGCATGACTGAACCGATTTAGCACCCATGCACAGGGCAAGGGACTGTGTATAACTTGGTGGGCATTCAGTAGTTTGCTTTGCCAGCTACTGTTGTATGGGCAACATTACTTACTATTACCAGAAGCTATTCCAAGTCCTTTTTTCATGTTACGTTATTTAATCCCACACAAAACCCCCATGAGCCACCTGATTCTACATTTGGTGAAACTATGCCACAGGGAGGTTAAATAATTTATTCATGACTTGGAGCTGTAAGTAGCACAATCAATTTTCAAACAGTACCTTCCCAATTCCAACTCCCATGCTTCTAGCCAATACCTGTGGGGTGGTTTTTAAAAATTTATTTGCAAATTCTTTGCTACTGTTCCCATTAAGAGGTGGACTCCAGGTTTCTCTCCCTCAGAGTGGGACCTGGACTTGGTGGCTCATTTCTAAGGAACAGAATAAAGCAGAAGCGATGATTCGAAACTTTGGAGTCCAGATCACCCAAAGGCACTGTGGCTTCTGTCTTGGCTGCTCTGTCTTTTGGATCCTTCATTCTGGGGAAACCGACAACCACGTGTTGAGCTGCCCTGTGGAGAGGCCCACATGGAAAGAGAGTGAGAGACTCCCACAGCCAGTGTGGAATGAAACTCAGGCCCCAAACCCAGTAGCCAATGTGAAACCAAAGCCTCTGAACAGTAACCACCATGACCTTGGAGATGAAGCCATCAGCCCCAGTCTAGCCTCAGAATGACCCTTTCCTGCCAGCATCTTGACTGTGACCTTGTGAAAGACCCTGAGTTAGAATCACCCAGCTAAACCTCTTCTAGGTCCCTACCCACAGACTGTAAGATAATAAATGTTTGTTGTTTTAAACTGCTACATTTTGAGTTAACTTGTTTTGCAGTGATAGATAACTAAAGCAGTCTAACACTGCCTTGATCACTTTAAAAAAATAAATTGTCTTAATTTCAGTAAATCTTAAATTTTGAAATATTGATATAGCAAAATGTTCCAGAAAAAACAACTGCCAAATATAAGTAGTAAATGTTAATGACCTGTTAATATAATAATTATAATGACATCCCTGGGATTGGGGATTTTGTAATTCAAAGGACAACTGCCTTAAAAATCCATGATTTAAAAGGAAGGATATTAATAATAACCACATTGCTGAAGATAGCATTTTGAACTTTTAAAAAAAATCCTCGTGGGAAAACTCAGGAAATATTTTGTTTGGTAAGTTATCACTCATAATCTTAGATCGTCAGGAGCATGTTTGCACTGTAAAGTATTTAAAGAGGGATATAAAACAAAGTTGAATTTTAACCTCTTCCTTAGTGATTTCACTCAACTTTTCAAAGGGGGTCCTACAAGCTCATAGGTCAAGCCATGTCTTGGTTTGCTCTGCCTGCCAAATTGCATTAACTTTGCTTTATGGCCACTTACAGTTTAATAAATTACTTGGACTTTGATTAATATCTTTAGAGGTTAAACCCAAGAATTTGAATAAGACTTTGGGACATAGCACTGTAAACTTATTTAAAGATGGACTCTCAGAGCTGGAAAGAGATGGGTTAATGTTGGATTTAGTACATGTATATGTACTGAATTTAGAGCATTTTAAGATCCTCATGGAAGACTCTAAATGATTTGCCTTTTTAAAAAACGTGTAAAGGGGATTTTTTTCCTTACTTACAAAGTGATTTAAGTAAGTTAAGGAATTCTTCATGAAGTGGATATGACTAGTTCTTGCTTGGTATTCAGAATGAATACAGAGATGCTGGTTTTCCTTCCCTATGTTGGAGAACATAGATTAGACCCTGCTAGTCCTTCCCTTTCAATCTTTTTTCCTCCATGCAGCTTACACCCTGCAAATTAAGTAAAAAATACTCTTTATATTGAACTAGATTTGATAGTTTATGCTTGACTTTGATTCATGGGTTTGTGCTGCAGGGAAGGATAAAGATGAATATTGATAGCCTAAGTATAAAGAGCCATCATTACCATAATTCATTCATTCACTCACTCTCAAGTCACTCATTAATTCAATCTATACTTAGCCCAGCAGAGCAGGGACTGTGTGCTGGAATCCTATAATAAGCAACTCAGACATAGCCTTTGCCTCATGTGAGTTCATGGTCTACAATGGAGAAGGACATTCAGTTCAGTTCACTTCACTCGCTCAGTCGTGTCAGACTCTTTGTAACCCCGTGAATCGCAGCATGCCAGGCCTCCCTGTACATCACCATCTCTTGGAGTTCACTCAGACTCCGTTCATCAAGTCTGTGATGCCATCCAGCCATCTCATCCTCTGTCGTCCCCTTCTCTTCCTGCCCTCAATCCCTCCCAGCATCAGAGTCTTTTCCAGTGAGTCAACTCTTCTCATGAGGTGGCCAACTAGAGTTTCAGCTTTAGCATCATTCCTTCCAAAGACATCCCAGGGCTGATATCCTTCAGAATGGACTGGTTGGATCTCCTTGCAGTCCAAGGGACTCTCAAGAGTCTTCTCCAACACCACAGTTCAAAAGCATCAATTCTTTGGTGCTCAGCCTTCTTCACAGTCCAACTCTCACATCCATACTTGACCACTGGAAAAACCATAGCCTTGACTAGACGGACCTTAGTCGGCAAAGTAATGTCTCTGCTTTTGAATATGCTATCTAGGTTGGTCATAACTTTTCTTCCAAGGAGTAAGCGTCTTTTAATTTCATGGCTGCAGTCACCATCTGCAGTGATTTTGGAGCCCCCAAAATAAAGTCTGATACAGTTTCCACTGTTTCCCCATCTATTTCCCATGAAGTGATGGGACCGGATGCCATGATCTTCGTTTTCTGAATGTTGAGCTTTAAGCCAGCTTTTTCACTCTCCTCTTTCACTTTCATCAAGAGGCTTTTTAGCTCCTCTTCACTTTCTGCCATAAGGGTGGTGCCATCTGCATGTCTGAGGTTATTGATATTTTTCTCAGCAATCTTGATTTCAGCTTGTGTTTCTTCCAGCCCAGCGTTTCTCATGATGTACTCTGCATAGAAGTTAAATAAGCAGGGTGACAATATACAGCCTTGACGTACTCCTTTTCCTATTTGGAACCAGTCTGTTGTTCCATGTCCAGTTCTAACTGTTGCTTCCTGACCTGCATACAGATTTCTCAAGAGGCGAGTCAGGTGGTCTGGTATTCCCATCTCTCTCAGAATTTTCCACAGTTTATTGTGATCCACACAGTCAAAGGCTTTGGTATAGTCAATGAAGCAGAAATAGATGTTTTCTGGAACTCTCTTGCTTTTCCATGATCCAGCGGATGTTGGCAATTTAATCTCTGGTTCCTCTGCCTTTTCTGCAACCAGCTTGAACATCAGGGAGTTCACGGTTCATGTATTGCTGAAGCCTGGCTTGGAGAATTTTGAGCATTACTTTACTAGCATGTGAAATGAGTGCAATTGTGTGGTAGTTTGAGCATTCTTTGGCATTGCCTTTCTTTGGAATTGGAATGAAGACTGACCTTTTCCAGTCCTGTGGCCACTGCTGAGTTTTCCAAATTTGCTGGCATATTGAGTGCAGCACTTTCACAGCATCATCTTTCAGGATTTGAAACAGCTCAACTGGAGTTCCATCACCTAGCTTTGTTCGTAGTGATGCTTTCTAAGGCCCACTTGACTTCACATTCCAAGATGTCTGCCTCTAGATTAGTGATCACATCATCATGATTATCTGGGTTGTGAAGATCTTTTTGTACAGTTCTTCTGTGTATTCTTGCCACCTCTTCTTAATATCTTCTACTTCTGTTAGGTCCAGACCATTTCTGTCCTTTATCGAGCCATTAACCAAGTATAATTAAAAACAGTTTTAAGTATACTATGGAATAAAGAATAAGGAGACCTAATTCAGGTGGGGGCTTGGTGGTAAGGGAAGGCTTTCTAAAGAAGATTTTGAAATCTAAAGGAGTAAGAGTAGGAGGAAGAAGGAAGAGCAATGTGGGCAGGGGGAACAGTAGCCAGACAGTTACCCAGTACTGTTGAGAAATGAAAACAGTCAGTGCAGCCAGAGCCCAGGGAGTGACGAGCATGGCCTTGGAGGCCAGAGGAGGAAGCAGGGGCTGGATCTCACATGGTCTTGCAGTCTGCATTGTAGTCTTTATTAAAAGAAAAGACAATAGAAAATCATTGAAGAGTTTGAAGCAAAGCGTGACAGAATCAGGTTTGCATTTTAAGGAGGTCACCTGCCTCTGTAATGAAGAATGGATGAAGGGGAAGTGGAAAGAGGTATTCAGGGAGATGAATCCTATATCTGCTGGAGGCCAGAGATATTGGTAGCTTGGACCAGAGTTGGGGCTTCCCTGGTGGCTCAGATGGTAAAGAATCTGCTTGCAGGAGACTTGGGTTTGATCCCTGGGTCAGGAAGATGATCCCTTGGAGAAGGAAATGGTTACTCATTCCAGTATTCTTGCCTGGGGAATTCCATGGACAGAGGAGCCTGGTGGGTTACAGTCCATAGAGTTGCAAAGAGTCGGACATGACTGAGAAACTAACACTTTCAACTTTCAACAATAGTTAATGGATTTACCACTTATTTATGAAGGAAAGTGGACTGGACTTGGTGCTGACTTGGGAATGATTGGGTGAGGAATGCCATGTAAAACTTCCCAGTGTTAGGCTTCTTTGGATGAATGGAGAACACTGGAGGAAACTGGGCATAGGTTGGGAGGCAGTGTTTAATGTGGGAACATTTTCAGAGGGGCTTTTGTAAGACATTCATAAGGAGACTCATTGTAGTCTTAGATCCAGGACTAAGGACTACCTCTGGAGATAAAAATGTGGAAGTCAGTGGTTTCCACACAGTATGAAGCCACAAAGATATCACTCTGAGCTCCCAGAATGAAAGCAGAGTGAGAAAAGAAAGGGTAAACCTGAGTCCTGAGGAATCCAACATTTGAAAGCTACATAGAAGAGAAGCTGACAAATAAGAGTGAAAGCTGTGACAGGGAAGATGGTAGAGTGTCATCTCAGAGGCCAAGGAAACAGAATCATATAAGATGGTGATGAGGGGTGAAGTTAAAAAGAAAAAGAAAAAAAAAAAGCCCTGAAAATGTCCATTGGGTTAGTAAAATGGATGTCTGGAAGGACTTTAAAGAGAGCTGTGTTGCTGTAGTGATGGAGACAGAGGTCGGAGTGAAGTGTCATGGGGAGCAAGCGGGACATGAAGAAAGGAAGACAGTGGATAGAAGATAACTCAAGATATTTGGCTCTTGAGGGAAACAGAGGATGGAGCTCTAACTGGAGAAGGAAATATAGCTAAGGGAGATGTTTCTAAGGATGAGAAACCTGAGCTTATCTAAGGGTTGATGGAAAAGAACAATGCAAAACTGAGGGGGTGGATTGAAGCTAGAGAGAGGGTGGGTAATCCATCGTGCAGGATTCCTGAGAAGATAGCATGGTTGCACTCAGAGAACAGGTAGAGGAATCAGAGAGGAGCGAGGATCCCTGCCCTTCTGTACTAGGAGGGAAGAAGGGAAGGGTGCAGGCGCCCGAGCTGTGGGAGCTACAAGTTAAAGGCATTTCTACTTCCTGGCTTCTATCAATTTTGGAAAGTAGTTGAATGAGAGAGAGAAAGGGATGGCATCCTGGCAAAGAAAGGAAGCAGTTTCAAATTTTTGCAGAGGACAGAGAGAGCTTGAATAGGAAAGGGAATAAACAAGTAAAGCTTAATAGGATCCCTAGTTATTACTTGAAGGCCCTGCTGAGATTGATGATCACAAATTTATGGTGACACACTGTTAAAAGGATAAGGTATTTGCTGCTTTCTGGAGGCATTCAGCCATTACCACACACAGGAAAAGTGGAATCCTCTAGGCCTTGGGTTTTGTCAGAGAGCTGTGATGAAAAGATGGTAGGAACAAGGGAACCACTGAAAGGACTAACCAAGGACCTAAGCTGGTTAAGAAAAAAAAGTTGAGATGGGGAGAGAGTAGGAATCAGAAGAGTTGATTAAATGTGGTAGAAGAATAGAAGTCGGTGATAAGAACAGGATGCCTCACCCAAGAATAAATAAATTCAGATTCTTAAGGGGGCCATTGATTGTTTAAAGCTCACTGGTGATTCCAGTGCTTTTTCAAAAAGGAGTATAGGGATGTAGTGTAAAAAACAAACCAAAGACAGGAATATGATGAAATGATTGTTATTAAGTCCATAATGAAAAAAGATACTAGCAGTATGAAATCAAGATGAAGACATAATTAGAGAACGCAGTCAAAAAAGTGTGCCTTTAAAACAAAAACTCTGAAATCAAGCATTTCCTTCTTCACAAACTGAAGATATAAGCCCTTCCTTCTTGCTCATTCTCTTTGATTTTAGAAGTCTGTAGCAAAGAAGCAAAGATTATTATAGGGAAGCTAGTACAATTCAGGAGGGCCTCCCTGGTGGCTCAGTGGTAAAGAATCAGTCTGCCAACGCAGGAGCTGTGGGTTTGATCCCTGGGTTGGGAAGATCCTCTGGGGAAGGAAATGGCAACCCACTCCAGTATTCTTGCCTGGAGAATCCCATGGACAGAGGAGCCTCATGGGTAACAGCCCATAGGGTTGCAAAGAGTCCAATACAATTTAGCAACTGAACAACAACAAAATGTACAATTCAGGACAAATTATCTGATGCTTTGGGATTGAGCTGATGCAAACAGGAGCTGGAAACATGGTAATATTTGTTCACTACAGTCTCTTTGGAGGGACACCACTTTGGCTCCCTTGGCATGGGATCTGTTAGTCTGGCTACAAAGGTCTGAATGTGGGGCTTGGGTTCCTGTAAGGATCCTAGTTGGCCCTCTGTTAGTCCAGATCCTTGGGCTTGGTGGCTTTATCATGGTCCATTGCAATCAGATGTGAGGTTACATTAATGTTTTATCTGGAAGTCAGTAACAAAGATCATCACTGCCATGTCTTTTCAGTTCAGAAAACTCACTTCTGTTCTCTACATGTTAAATAGAAGGCCATTTTATAGTTAATGTCTGGCTAAGCAGACTGCTTATTAAATACACAGGGCTCATAGGCACAACTATTGCCTAAGAAAGCCCAGCAAATCTAGCTAAATACTCCTACTCCCAGGCTTCCCAGATGACTCAGATATTAAAGAATCTACCTGCAGCGTGGGAGACCTGGGTTCAGTTCCTGAGTCAGGAACATCCCCTGGAGAAGTGAATGACAATCCACCCCAGTATTCTTGCTTGGAGAATCCCATGGAAAGAGGAGCCTGGCAGGCTACAGTCCATGGGATCATAAAGAGTCAGACACAAGGAGCAACTAACAGCACCCAGCTGATAATCCTTATCTGTCATCCCATAAATTTCATGTCAAGAGAATTTTCTAGAGAAGATGATCATAAGATTCAGGTAGCCTGGCAGGCTACAGTCCATGGGATCATAAAAATCAGACACAAGAAGCAACTAACAACTACCAGCTGGTAATCCTTTATCTGTCATCCCATAAATTTCATGTCAAGAGAATTTTCTAGAGAAGATGATCATAAGAAGATTCAGGTAGACAGGAAGCAGGTTGTGAAAACTCTGGCATGTTTTACCACTGTATGAGGGTTCTCCAGAGAATCAGAACCAATAGAATGTGTATACATAGGGAAGGAGATTGAAGGAATTAGTTCACACCATTATGGAAGCTGCTGCTGCTACTAAGTTGCTTTAGTTGTGTTCAACTCTGTGTGACCCCATAGACGGCAGCCCACCAGGCTCCCCTGTCCCTGGGATTCTCCAGGCAAGAACACTGGAGTGGGTTGCCATTTCCTTCTCCAATGCATGAAAGTGAAAAGTGAAAGTTAAGTTGCTCAGTCGTGTCCGACTCTTAGCGACTCCATAGACTGCAACCTACCAGGCTCCTCCATCCGTGGGATTTTCCAGGCAAGAGTACTGGAGTTGGGTGCCATCGCCTTCTCTGATTATAGAAGCTAGTAAGCTCAAAATCTACAGGGTGGGCTAGAGCTCTGGAGCAGAGCTGATGTTGCACTTCAAACTCAGCTGTCTGTTGCAGCGTTCTCCCTGACTGCAAGGTCAGTCTTTTGTTCCTTTCAGCTGGTTTAGTGAGTCCGCCCACATTCCAAAAGGCAATCTGCATAAAGTCTACTTATGTAAATGTTAATCTCATCAAAAAACACCCTGAGAATAGTGTTTGACCATGTATCTGGGCACTGTGACCCAGTCCAATGAACACTTAAAATTAACCTAACACCAAGTGGGAGCACTGTCTTCTCTGGAACCAACAACAGAAATACTTGGTGAGTGCTTTGTATCAGGTGCTGTGTAGAACATAAACATCACACTACAAATTTGGTTTGGTCTTAGCTGGGAATCATGAGCATTTTGCTGTATGCGTTTTTAGCACTTTGGTAATATAACAGTTCTGGGCCAGTAGCAAGTACACAGCCTGCTCAGTGCCAGTGACAAGGGACTTCATAGTGATGTGTTTGAAGCCAAAGCTCTGAGAAGCAAGGCACCGCAGCAGTTAATAGATTTCCATCCCAGACAGTATCTGGGAACATTAATCAGAAGGATCCCTACCGTGTTCAGCTCATACACTTGGTTGGAGCAGAAGCCACAGCCACAGAAGTCCTTATTTACCCTCCTTTATCTCATCTCACTATTGCAGAAAGGAGAAGGGGGTCGTGGAGGATGAGATGGTTAGATAGCATCACCAACTCAATGGACATGAATCTGAGCAAACTCTGGAAGATAGTAAAGGACAGGGGAGCCTGCATGCTAAGCCCTGGGATCACAAAGAGTTGGACAAGACTTATAGATTGAACAACAACATCATTGCCAAGTCGTCTTGAATAATTGGTGTTCTGACCACTCACTCTCTCAAAAATCATCTCATTAGCCTAAGGATTGATTTTTAGATTCCTTAGCCACATAGTCAGAGCCCTGTGATATTACCCCAACCTACTTAGCCATCTGAATTTTCTGCCAAGCTTCAAACCAAACTGCTCCTGTGCCCTCAAAATATCTCATTTGTTTCTGCCCAACAATTTTTTGTTCATGTTATTCTCTTCACAGTGATCTCTCTCTCTCGTTTCATCATCTCAGTCTACTCATCCTTTGAGGCTCAGCTCAAAGGCCACAACGTCAGACTCCACAGTGCCTGCTCCGATCTGATCCTTCTCCTGCATCTGCTCCCTTTCCAGCTGCAAGCTCTCTTTTCCTTCCCCTGACATTTCCTCAGTGTATTTATGAAAAGTCTCTTACTTTCTCTCACTTAAGTTTCTCGTGAGTATTATCTAACTGCATATGGCCTACATGTGGGAACGAAGTCCACAGTCTCCCCAGCAGCCTCTCTGCAGTGCCTTGCAGACGCTGAGCACTCTGCTCTGTGAGATCTTGTTGAGAGAAATCAAAATAAGGGGCCTGATGTGTAAACTCTCATTCTGATTTATTAGTTTCATCAAGAAAATAATTTTTATTTATTTATTTATTTTGCATATCATCCAGAGAACTTAGCAGTGTGCTGGGCTATGGTGGGCATTCAGTAATTTGTAATTGTTGGATTTATTCTGTATGTGATAAAGTTGTTTTGGATGCATTCAGACTAAAGTAGAATTGATGATACAAGTTTCAAAGCTAACCTTATTGATGATGCACATTATAAGGGCACTATGGTATCTTTGGGGTTTCCCAGATTGCTCGTTAGTAAAGAATCTACCAGCCATTTCAGGAAACGCAGGAGATGTGGGTTCAGTTCCTAGGTTGAGAAGATCCCTGGAGGAGGAAATGGCAACCCACTCCAGTATTCTTGCTGGGAAAATCACATGGATGGAGGAGTCTGGTGGGCTACAGTTTTGGGGGTTGCAGTGTTGGACATGACTGAGTGACTGAGTTCACAGGCATGCGTGATATCTTTAAAGGCCAGCAGATACAAAAATGAGTCAATCATGAGTGAGAATCATTGATGGAATTGTGCCACCATCAAGCTCTACAGGACTGACACTGATGTCAATAGATAATAACCCACTCTGAGAGCAGGCATAGCTAGCTCTCTGTACTGAACCAGTAGTGTGAGTGTGACCTTCTTCTGGGGTAAAGACTTGGTAGTCTGGTAATCATTGTGGTTTTTAGAATCTATTTTCTTTTGTAAACTTGATGTGACTGATTCTCTGTTTCCTCCATCTCTGGTGGTGACTTTTCTGAAGATATTCTTGATATCTCCTGATTCAAATCACAGCAAAAAACTATACAGTAGAAAATAAGAGAACACTGTAAAGCAACTATACTCCAATAAAAAATTTTTTAAAAAGATTAGCCCAAAGGATCTTAGTGATGGAATTGTTTATATCTAAACAATGTTGATGGTCACAGAACTACACATGTGATAAATAAATCACCACAAACGAGATTCAGGTAAATATCAAGAGAGAGTGCCTATGATGTCTGCTTTGAAAAGTGTTCTTCAATCAACATTGACTTTATTAATTTATTTTTAATTGGAGGATAATTGCTTTACAATGTTGCCTTGGTTTCTGGCATACATCAACGTGAATCAGCCATAAATATACATATGTCCTCTGCCTCCTGAACCTCCTTCCCACTTCCTACCCCATCCCACCCTTTTAGGTTGTCACAGGGCACTGAGTTTGAGTTCCCTGTCTCGTACAGCAAATTCCTGCTGGGTATCTATTTTGCATATGGTAATGTATATGTTTCAGTGCTACTTTCCTGATTTGTCCCATTCTCTCCTTCCCCCACTGTGTCCACAAGTCTGATCACTATGTCTGCATCTCCATTGCTGCCCTGAATATATGTTCATCAGTACTAGGCTCAACGGCGCACCAGTCAGAATGGTCATCATCAAAAAAATCTACAGACAGTAAATGCTGGAGAAGGTATGGAGAAAAGGCAACCCTCTTGCACTGGAAGGGAATGTAAATTGAAACATTGACTTTTATGTCATACATTATGTTTAATAAGGAGGGTCTGGAAGTTGGTGATGGACAGGGGAGGCCTGGCGTGCTGCGATTCATGGGGTAGCAAAGAGTCGGACACGACTGAGCAACTGAACTGAACTGGCTGAACTGACTTACGCTCAGTGTGTTTGAGAATAGAGCATATTTTTGTTTGCTGGTTTGTTTCAATGTATTTTAAAGTCCTTATTGAGGTAATTGACTAATAGTATTGTGTAAGTTTTTGTGAGGATCTGCTTTATTGACTATGCCAAAGCCTTTGACTGTGTGGATCACAATCAACTGTGGAAAATTCTGAAAGAGATGGAAATACCAGGCCACCTGACTTGCCTCTTGAGAAATCTGTATGCAGGTCAGGAAGCAACAGTTAGAACTGGACATGGAACAACAGACTGGTTCCAAATAGGAAAAGGAGTACGTCAAGGCTGTATATTGTCACCCTGCTTATGTAACTTCTATGCAGAGTACATCATGAGAAATGCTGGACTGGAAGAAACACAAGCTGGAATCAAGACTGCAGGGAGAAATATCAATCACCTCACATATGCAGATGACACCACCCTTATGGCGGAAAGTGGAGAGGAACTAAAAAGCCTCTTGATGAAAGTGAAAGAGAAAAGCGAAAAAGTTGGCTTAAATCTCAACATTCAGAAAACGAAGATCATGGCATCCAGTCCCATCACTTCACGGCAAATAGATGGGGAAACAGTGGAAACAGTGTCAGACTTTATTTTGGGGGCTCCAGAATCACTGCAGATGGTGACTGTAGCCATGAAATTAAAAGATGTTTACTCCTTGGAAGAAAAGTTATGACCAACCTAGATAGCATATTCAAAAGCAGAGACAGACTTTGATGACTAAGGTCTGTCTAGTCAAGGCTATGGTTTTTCCTGTGGTCATGTATGGATGTGAGAGTTGGACTGTGAAGAAGGCTGAGCGCCGAAGAATTGATGCTTTTGAACTGTGGTGTTGGAGAAGACTCTTGAGAGTCCCTTGGATTGCAAGGAGATCCAACCAGTCCATTCTGAAGGAGATCAGCCCTGGGATTTCTTTGGAATCAATGATACTAAAGCTGAAACTCCAGTACTTTGGCCACCTCATGCGAAGAGTTGACTCATTGGAAAAGACTCTGATGCTGGGAGGGATTGTGGGCAGGAGGAGAAGGGGACAACAGATGATGAGATGGCTGGATGGCATCACTGACTCGATGGACGTGAGTCTGAGTGAACTTCAGGAGTTGGTGATGGACAGGGAGGCCTGGCGTGCTGCAGTTCATGGGGTCGCAAAGAGTTGGATGTGACTGAGCGACTGAACTGAACTGAACTGATATATGTAAATATATTGTAAAATGGTTACCGTATGAATGTTAATTAACAAATCCATCACCTCACATTTGTGTGTGGGACAGAGAACATGTAAGAGCTATTCTCTTAGCAGATTTCAAGTGTGCAATACAGTATTGTTAACTGTAGTCACCATGCTGTACACTAAGCCTCTAGGACTTGTTCATTTTATAAGTGAAGGTTCATACCCTTTGACAAATTTCTCCCTATTTCACCGAACTCCCAACCCTTCTAGCCACCATTGTCCTTTATTTTTATGAGTTCACCTCTTTTAGATTCTATATAAGTGAGATTGTCCGTATTTTTCTTTCATAAGAGAGGCTCACAACGGAGCAGTTGAAGCCAAAGCATGGTTAAGCAAAACAGTCACCAACAGTGAGTAAGCTTACTGTGGATGGGAGCCAGAGTTGCCACAGGAGGCGGAACCGCGCAGGACACCCATTTGTCTGCTTATCTGCACAGGTGAGGCAGCAGCAGTTTGCTGAACTTGGCAAACCTGTATTCCATATGGAGTGCCTGCATGAGCCAGACACCAGGAGGCGATGAAGGGCAGGCACCGGCTTTGGGGAGCACACAGCCTGAAGCCATTTAATCGAGTTTACAGCTAACCCCAGGGGGAAGCTGGAGAGATGGAGGCGGCAGAAACTCACTGTCCTGGAGAGTCATGGAAGGCTTGGAAGATAGTCCTTTTAAGCTGGTTCTTGAAAGGCCTACCAGGTAGAGAAAAAGGGGAAGGAGAGTTTTTAAAAGGGCCCACTCATAACTCATGGACCTATAAAAGAAGATGGTGTGTCTGATAAGCAATTTAAGTTGGCTGAACCAGAGGATATTTTGAGGGTAGGTGAAGAGAAACGAGGTTGGAAAAGTTGATAAGAGTTCATAATTGCTCCAGGGATCTCAGCCCTTTTCTGGGGCACCAGTAGGTAGGTTGCTGCACCAGTATTTCTTATGTAGGTAAATGACATGATCAGATTTGTTATTTTAGAGATAAAACCACGGATAATCAGTCAGATCCATCCCACCTGCCTTCACTAATTAAGTTTGTTGTAAGACTTGCCTGTCTTCTCAGCGGTACCTTGCCTAAACAATTAGATGTTTGCCCAAGTTATCTCTCAGGAACTTGGAGTCAGCAGCCTCTAGTTGGTGCTGAGCTAGTTGAGACTGGATAGGACTACAGACCCTTCACCTGGGCATGCTTGTGTCTGCTTGGTGACCTTTTGACATTGGAGGGCAAAAACTCCACCCTCAGAAGGTTCAGAGACCTGTAGACTAGTTAACAGCTGTGCAGAAGGGGTATTCCCGCACCTTTTTCTAATCACCATTCCCCACGCCTCCCATGCTGCGTCTCTATATCCCAGCCCCCTCCTCTTCGGGAGGCAGATTGGAGATTTGTTCTCCCCTCTCCTCACTTGGCTGCTTTGCTGCAAACCTTGGCGTCTCAGCGTTTTGGTTTGCTGTGCATCCTGACAAGACAAACCTGGTTCAATGACAAAATGACAGCTCACTATGAAGAAGAGAGAGGAATGGATTGCGCTGACTGACGGGTAGGGCAAAAGTGTGTGTTTTTGATTTTGTTTTTAAATAATAAACCAAATAAGCAATAGCTTGTCTTACTCTTACATGATGAATGGGAGTTTTCAGCATCTTTATAGGATGAAAGGAAGCCTGGTATCGATCACCAAATCTTTTGAGATGTCAATATAACACAACGGCATAGTCCATGTTTTAAGGTGAGTCATCCCTATAGTGTGTGAAAAGGAATAAAAGTGCAGACAGATAAGTGATAGCAGGGTTCTGTCATAGGGAGTCAAGAAACCAAACCGGATATTTAAGCTGTGGCTATTGATACTGGCAAGCGTTCAGCTCCAGGGAGCATAACTACTCTGAGTTAGTGGTGGTGATGAAAGTGACATAAATAGAGTGGTCTGTTCCTTTTTGTACTGTTGCAGAGAGAGGAAGCTTTAAACCTAATAAGACGGGCTCTTGTGAACAGCTTATTCCTTCAGTTACTGTTTACAGCTCTTTGCAGCAGTGACCTAAGGATCTCCCTCCTAGATAGATGAGACCTGATCATTTGTTTCTCTGAGATGTTTCTAGACATTGCTCTGTAGAAAACTGATTTTTGAGCTTTTAGGGAATTTTATCGGAGAAGGCAACGGCCACCCACTCCAGTACTCTTGCCTGGAAAATCCCATGGCCAGAGGAGCCTGGTGGGCTGCAGTCCATGGGGTCGCTAAGAGTCCAGACACGACTGAGCGACTTCACTTCCACTTTTCACTTTCTTGCATTGGAGAAGGAAATGGCAACCCACTCCAGTGTTCTTGCCTGGAGAATCCCAGGGACGGGGGAGCCTGGTAGGCTGCCGTCTATAGGGTCGCACAGAGTCGGACATGACTAAAGCGACTTAGCAGCAGCAGCAGGGAATTTTATTCCCAATTTATATAGGAATAGAACTTTGAAAATCACAGTCGTTTGTTGACCAAGTGTTTAATGAAATGATGACTTATCTCACTGGTGTGGGAGGGGCTCACCAATCCTTTGCTTTCAGGGAATTTACAATGCAATGCAAATGTTGCATGAGAGCTACTCAGCTTAGTTCTTGATGCTACCATCCTCTTTTTCCTAACACTTCTGTTGAGGAAGCATTTGGAACACTTTACAGTGTTGGAGCCCAAACTGTGTTGCCAGTTCATAGGCAACAAAAGTAGCGTTTATAGTAAAGTTTTGCTAGGTCAGTATGTTGGGTAAAAACCCCAGTTCTTTCTCTCCTGGTAGCTTCAGGTTGCTTTAGTCTTTGAGCCACTATTTCCTTTCTGTAGAATTCATAGATTAGACCAGAACTCTGGCTGCCTAATAAAATCACCTGAAAGCTTACCCTTGATGAATTGAGGCAGATTAGTGAGCTCCTCGGAGAGGGCAATGGCACCCCCACTCCAGTGTTCTTGCCTGGAGAATCCCAGGGACGGGGGAGCCTGGTGGGCTGCTGTCTATGGGGTCATGCAAAGTCACACACGACTGAAGCGACTTAGCAGCAACAGTGTAGTTCCTGGGTGATTCTATTTTTCTTTTTAAGCTAGGACCTAAACTCACCAGATTAAGTTGGCTTTCCCAACTGAAAATCTACAGGTGAGTTTAATATGCCACATGGATATGGAGCTTAATAATCTTTTAAGTTGTCAACATTAAAAAATTTCCAGTTTCTCTTGGAAAAATGGAAAGATTGGGCAGCAATTGGGTTCATAATTCTGAATGGTAAAAATTCAACAAAATAAACCCCAGTTTCTACCTGGCCTATTTCACTTATTTGTGTTACCTTCCTGGCCTTTGGAGGCATTTTCATTTGAACTTGAAGGTCTCTAAAGTCTCACATTATTTCAATTGCTTGTTTCCAAAGCCAGAAAACTGGTGCAAACAAATGGCACCTTTATCTATAAGCTGGTTGTTATATTAAGTCAAAGGGAATTTAATCTTTGAAGATGGAAAAAACCCAGGGTCCAGTGGAAAGAGAGAGAATGTGTTAACAGCAGAGCTCTACGTGCTGCTATCTACAGGACACACGCTGGGGGCAAGTGGGAAGGGGAGGAAGGGGATTAATTCATCTTCCTGGGATTTTTAATGATAATTTCCCCCCTTCTTTTTCATTATTTCCTGTTTGAGTGCTGGATCATTAGTTGGGATGTGACTGGCCCTCCCAAGGGAGCAGAGAGGCAATTATCAGGTTTTGCTCACTTTCCTGTGAGATTTTTGCTGTGGAAACAAGCCTCTCAAGAGTCTCACTCACCTTCAGTTTCTTGTGTCTACCTGAGAGCAAATACCTGAATGGAAGGGCTGATTTGTGTGGCTTATTGGTAGCTGCCTATCCTGATATTTAAGTGGGTGTATTTGAATTAATAGGATTTTACTTTTACAGATTGAAAATAAGTACTTGGTTGGTATAAGACCTCTTGCCCAAAGTGCGTAATCCTTTGTGCCTTGCTCTATTTTTCTTACTTTAACTAGGGTACAAACTTGTAAAGAAAGTAAAAAAGCAATTTACTTATTCCAGTGAATATAGACTATTATACTATAATTGAGTAATGTGATATATGCTATTAACATTCATATTATATATAAATATATAAATGTGTCAGAGTGATCTACTGTGTAACTATGGTATGTTATATATGGTGATAATAATAAAAAATAGCATTTAATGACTTCCAGGTACTTTTCATAGATATCTGATTTATTCCTCACAACTCTATGAACTAGATGCTGTTTATTATTTCTGTTTATTAGATGAGGACCAATGAGGTGCAAAGCCAGTTATTTGATTTCCCATATGTCATCGCTAGGTTCAGTGAGATCCATTAACCTGTATAACCAGATCTCTGTTTTTGGTGAATTCAAATGTGTATTGGTTGGGACCAAGACATGTCACATTGTTGTATGTTAAATGTATTTTCTCCCAAGTTCCACCAGTGACTTCACTGGATTTATTGTTATTGTCTATTGATGTTATTTACACATGGGGGACTACAAAATTTCATGCAACTACAAAATCTTGAATTTATCTATCTTATAAACTATATATCCTCCTTAAAAAATTTGCATATACACTATGGAATACTACTCAGCCCTTAAAAAGAATAAATTTGACTCAGTTCTAATGAGATGGATGAAATTGGAACCGATTATACAGTGAAGTAAGCCAGAAAGAAAAACACCAATACAGTATACTGACACATATATATGGAATTTAGAAGACAGTAATGATGACCCTATATGTGAGACAACAAAAGAGACACAGAGGTATAGAGTGGACTTTTGGACTCTGAGGGAGAGGGAAAGGGTGGGATGGTTTGGGAGAATGGCAATGAAACATGTATATTTTCCTGTAAGAAACGAAGTGCCAATCTATGTTCAATGTAGGATGCAGGATGCATGGGGCTGATGCACAGGATGATTCAAGTAGAGGATGTGGGGTGGGAGGTGGGAGGGGGCTTCGGCATTGGGAGATTATGTTCACCTATGGCTGATTCGTGTCCAATGTATGGCAAAACAAATACAGTATTGTAATTTAAAAAAATAATTTAAAAAAAATTTGCAGCGATAACTCAAGCAAATTACTTCTTCTCCACATGACCATGGGCCTCTCTACTAGTTTTCTTGCTGGAAAAATGGAGATTATAATATACACCTGATCTCTGTCCACAAGGGTATTTCCAGGGTCAAGTATGATCATGAATGAAATGTATTTCATCAACTCTAGAAATTACCTTGTGTATCTTAAGTACGCTGTGTTCATTGTGATGCAGAATATGAGATGATCATTCTTTTGTTATAGAATTGTTGATTGTTAAAAAACGATCCATGGAGATTTTTTCCATTTGAGAGATTTAATCCCATTTAAGGCTTTTAGATTGGTTGGACAATGTAAATTTATCTCTGAAACCCATGCTGAAAGTTGATTTCGTTTTCCTACTGATTTCCTGCAGATTCCCCTTCCACACTGTCTCAAGGCAACTGCTGCCAAGCTGTCTTCAGTGTGGATGGATAATGTGATGGATTAATTTCTCTAGTTGAAGCCATATCTATTTTTGGTGCTGAAAGGTTGCTTATATATATTCAACCTCTGTATATATGTCAACCTCTGTTGACACATGATGTGAATCTGCCCTTAGATGATAGCTCATACTAACTTGTCAGGCAAAGATTTCTTGGGACTGGGAGGGAAATGAGGGCACAGTTTTGCTTGGCTGCTAAGTAATTTAAATCATAAATTGAGCTCATTTTTTTATGTGTGATTGTGTGCTTGTCACAACTAATTATCTTGCTGCAAAAGTCGTGTCTGACTTTTCACGGCCCCATGGACCATAGACCACCAGGCTCCTCTGTCCATGGAATTTTCCAAGCAAGTATCCTGGAGTGGGTTGCCATTTCTTCCTCCAGGAATCTTCCTGATCCAGGGGTCGAACGCACATCTTCGGCATATTTTACATTGGGAGGCAGGCTCTTTACCATTGCGCCACCTGGGATGGTCAGAAGTAGCAGCCTTTTAAAGTAAAAAAGCTGGAAATCGGATTCATAATCTTAGGTCCCCACCCCTGTGGTGTTTTCCACATATGTATGTGTATGCATACCTTCATATCAATGTGAATACGTATGTACGCTGTGTGCATACTTACTGTAACTAGTGCTGTATATAATAGTGAAGTGAGTGAAGTCGCTCAGTCGTGTCCAACTCTGCGACCCCATGGACTGTAACCCACCAGGCTCCTCTGTCCATGGTATTCTCCAGGCAAGAATACTGGAGTGGGTTGCCATTTCCTTCTCCAGGGGATCTTCCCAACCCAGGGATTGAACCCGGGTCCCCTGCATTGCAGGCAGACGCTTTATCCTCTGAGCTACCAACTGTAGTGAATTCAATAGCGATAATGGGAAATGCGATCTTCCCCAGTAAATGGCTGCCCAAGAAATTTTTGTTTTTCATATTGTGGGATTAAAGTAAACATTTAATTTTAAAACAGCTTTCTCATAAAGTTCTCTGTTTGGCACGTACAAAACCAATATTTGACTCTTTAATCTTGTGAAAATGGTGAAGAATAAATGCTGAGTTCTATCATCTCTCCTACTCTATTTAAAGACTTATTAAAAAAGAAATTTAGGAGTTTGCTGGCTGGACTAGAGGTTAAGTCTCATTGTCTTAACACACTAATGATCTAGCTCTTTGGAGTTTAAGCTACTGTATTTCCCACTTTGAGAGGACAGCTTGGTAAGTGGATTATGGGTATTTGAGACCTCTATTCAAATCCTGCTCATATCACTTTCTGTTGTGGCTCAATCATTAAGTTGTGTCCTATTCTTTGAGACCCCGTGGACTAGAGCATGCCAGGCTTCCCTGTCCTTCACCATCTCTCGGAGCTTGTTCAAACTCATGTCCATTTAGTCAGTGATGCTATTTAACCACCTCATCCTCTTTTCAAATCCTGCATGTATAATTTTCTACCCACATGTTATATATGGACTGAATGTGTCCCCCCAAAATCCTTATGTTGAAACCCTAATCCCCCATGTGACTGTATTCATAGATAAGGCCTTTGTGGAGGTGATAAAGGTCAGATGAGATTCTAAGTGTTAGTCACTAAGTCGTGTCCGACTCTTTGCGACCCCATGGATTGGAGCCTGACAGGTTCCTCTGTCCATGGGATTTCCCAGGCAAGAATACTGAAGTGGGTTGCTGTTTCCTCCAATGCATCTTATGACCTTAGAAGAAGAGAAAGAGACACCAGAGTGCTCTCTCTGACAGTCAAGGACACAGAGAAATGAGCTATCTGTAAGACAGAGGTCTCTGCAGGAAAAGAGTTGGCTAGAACTGTGAGAAATAGCTTTCTGTTGTTTAAGCCACCTGGTCTGTGGTCTTTCGTATGGCAGTTGAACAAACTGAAATACCACCATGTAAGCAGATTACTTACATTTAGTAGATACATTACTTAAAACTTCAGATCCAAATTCTACCGTTTACTAGCCGTAGAAGCACATTACTTTTTCTTCAAACTTGCTAAATGGTTTTGTTGTGAAGTTTAAGTTTTGCTAGGCTGATGGGTGACTTTTGTCCCCTTATTCATTCTGTGTCCACCACATTTGGCCACAGTGACTTTTCTGGCCAGAGTGACTTTTCTTATTTCCTTCTAAATTTAGACTTCATTATTTCATTATCTGCATACAATTCTTTCATTGTTCCCCAGTGTTCTTCGAATAAATCTTTACCATTTTTCTCAAAGCCACATGGTCTGGCAGCTGTTTTTCTCTCCACCTTCACATTACAGCCCTCCTTTTTGGCAGTTGCCACATCTGTCTCCTTTCAGGTCCTCAGGTGCTGCCGCCTCCTGTGCCCCTCTTGTGTAATGACTTCAGTTCAGTTGTCAGCTCCTTGGGGAGGCCTTTCCTCCCCGCCATTGTCTGCCTGTGTGTTTCTCTCTACAGTTATGTGATTCACGCTTGCCTTCCCCCACTAGCCCCTCAGCGCCATGTGGGTGGACCTGTGTGTGTGTGGTTCCAACTGTGCCTTCAGCACCTAGCTCAGTGCTGGTGTCAGGAGTATTTGTGGAAGGGAACAGGTAGAAAGGAATGCATTTCATCTCAGGAAAGTGAGGCAGGCATCTAGCCTTAGGGAAGCAGGGTGCTGGCAGGAGAGGTGGGTGGGAACAAGTTGAAGAATGGAAAAGCACAGGGAATGAGTGTTAGCTTCTTGGAGACTTTGCTTCTGGTAAACCACCCCCAGGTCTGCCACCTTTAAGAAGTTATAGAAGTAATCCTCTGTGTGCAGGCTTCCTCTTCCAGACAGAGGCGTGGGACCCAGGAACCAGGAGCTGCCTCCTCCATTTTGGAAGCTGACTCTTAAAAATAAGTGGCCAATCTAATGTTCAGTTTCCAATCCAGATATACTAATTTGAACAAAGAAACTAGGAATTACTCTGTGTAGGGCTTATTTGAATTGTTGGTTTTCTTTTATCACTCTGTTACAGGTCATAGCTCTTTTTCTGTCTTTAGAATGATTTGAGTGTTTCAACTTGGACTCTGAGTCATAAATTTCTTTAGCATGACCGTAGGAATTTTTAAGTTGCTTATTAAAATGAAGCTAAATTAAATTCAGTAATAGTTGTTGATTTTTTTTTTTAACTTTTGCACCCAAACAGGATATAAGGGGAGACTTAGATTTTTAATGCCTTTATTAATTCAGATATATATTTAAGCTACTTTGTCATCATATGTAAACTGTTTGATCCATGTAGTAGACCTGTTTTCAAAAAGATAATGAGATTACCTAAATATTTGTTTTGTGTAAAGTTACAGTTGGTTCAGCTGGTTCCTTATTATTGAGAACAAGTTTCTTCCTTTGTGTCTGGCTTATTGTGGTTATGAGACTGACTACTTTGTCTTAGGTATTTTGATAACAAAAATGTGTGTGTTTAAGAACATGTGTATATACAGGGAGACCCTCAAATCCAGAAATGACAAAAGGTTGAAATGCCAACACTTCCTATTGTGTAGTTTTTATTGCTGGAGAAATGTGGCTTTGCATCATAACATTTCTGAAATGGAAAACTAGAATGTGCTAAACATGTCCTCTACCTTTAAGCTTTTGAAAAACCAATAAATTTCCAGAAAATGAGTCAAGATAACTTAGTTTCAATATTACACTGGTAAATATTTAAAGACTAAATTATAAAAATGTAAGGAGATTCATGATTTTGAAGCTTATACTGCAATTTCTGAAAGATTTTAATATTTGACCTTTTATTTATTTGATTTATAATAAAATTACTGTAATCTCTGTAAGCATTTATGTAATAATGTTTCATATACTTTTCCATTAAAATTACTAAGATAAATAAGGAGTCTTGGTGAATGAGAGAGAATTTAATAAACATGTATTTCTTGGTAGAAAACTAATCAAGTCCTGCTATAAATGTATATTTAGAAAGAAGCATAGTAGGCAAGCTTAATGACTTTGTCAGTGATTTAACTTCAGGGAAAATGTTCTTATGCCATGTTGGCCGTATCTTTAATACTTGCCCTGAAAATAAAATTACACTCCAGGATAATGAGGATTGTGGAATTTGATAATTGTATATTTAAACCCTAAATTGATTAACAGTGGTATAAATGTAGATTTTTTAGGTTAAATCTGAGAATGTTTTCTTAAACTAAAATCTTAGTTTAAAATATTTTCCAGGAAGTTTTCCAAATGGGATAATCATCTTTCTGGAAATACAAAATGAAGGGGAGAGGTGGGTGGCTGGACCACAAACCTCTTCAGAGACCTTTCAACCTATAGCTGTAATTTATATATTTTTATTATATTTACCATAAAATGTTTAAAGAATATTTTAAAAATAATTTAGTGCCTACCCCATTGATTTTTTTAAAAACCAAAGAAAACATTTGCTCACAGCCACATAATTTAATCCTTTCAGAGCTGGTACTAGATTCCAGGTCTTCTGACTTCTGATGCAATTTGCATTTATCGTTTTCTACCTGCCAGCGACCGCTCCTCGACGTCCCTCAGGAGTCTGCATTGGTGTGTACTGAGCTTTAATGAGTGCTGAGCACTGCTATGGGTGTCAAGGATATAATGATGAAGGGAGTTCACATTCTGACTCAAATTAATTTTCTCTTCTTGTTTGAATGGAAGCTGCCCTTTTGCTTGATGTGCAGCATCGAGTTGTAAGTTTCTTTTGACTTTGGAAGTTTTAGACAGTGAGAGTGGGGCTCTCATCAGAAATACTTGTGGGAAAAGCTCAGCTGCCTCATGGAATGAGGTCTCTGGAAGGGAGTAAAAGATGCAGGCAAGAATGCATCCCCTAAAATATGGAGCTATTCAAGAGAGGAACAAAGCAAGTGTGAAGCAGAGGAAAAGTAGGAGGGTCATGACCACGTTCTACGGTTGTGTGCTGACAGGCTGTAGAAGCAGACCAGTGACTTCTCAGCCACGTTGCCTCCACTTTTCCAAATGTATAGTGGGGCCAAAGGTAATTCCTAGAGTCCCTGGTAAAGCTACTGTTCGGTTATGTGTGTCTATACACACGCGCGCAGCAGACACACACACACACACGCACACACATGCTGATGTGTCATTATGAGCATCTTCTATCTTTTCATCTACCAAAAAAATCTGATTTTTCTTTCCAAACTAGAAATAACTAGGTCACAGTGCCCTAAGTGAGTAAACTGAGCAAATGGAAAAAGTACATTGGGGTGTATTTATTTTGGGGAAAATAATTTTTGAAATGCAGTAGAAAAAAACTCTTTTAAGGAATAATTGTTTCCTGTTGCCAATTGAGCACTCTGTGATCTTCTTGAAAACAGAATTCTGTAAATGGTGCTGGGATGGTAGGAATTGTGTGAGCAGAGCCTGAGTTAGCAATGGTTAAGAGGAATGGAACATGTTGGTTAGTAATGAGCATCTGCATTATGAAAAGCAGAGCAGCTGGGTCCAGAGGCAGCAGGCAGGTTGGCAAAGCCAGAACAGTAACTTCAGACAGTGTTTTTCTTATACTGAATATAATGATTAAAAAAAAATTTTTTGGATTATAGTTGCTTTACAATATTGTGTTTGTTTCTGCTGTACAGCAAAGCGAATCAGCTCTGTGTTTACATATATCCTCTCTTTTTAGATTTCCTTCCCATTTAAGTCACCACAGAGCACTGAATAGAGTTCCCTGTGCTGTACAGTAGGTTCTCATTAGTTATCTATTTTATTCATAGTAGTGTATACATGTCATTTCCAATCTCCGAACTCATCCCATCCCTTGCTTACTCCCTTGGTATCCATAAGTTGCTTGTTTACATCTATATCTCTGTCTCTGCTTTGTAAATAAGTTCATCTGTACCATTTTTCTATATGCCACATATAAACGATATTTATTTACTGTTTTCTCTTTTTGCATTCAGTTCAGTCACTAGGTTTCAGTATATGAAATGGAAACACAAATATTCAGTCTATAGCAGGCTAATTGCGTGTGTTGTGATTCTCACAGCAAGCTTTTGAAATGGGAGAGAGTGGGAAAATTATTTCCACTTTACAGATGAGGAGATTGAGGGCTCAGAACTTTTCAGGTATTGTACCATCTACTTTGACAGACCAGTCCATTATCTACCTTGGCAGATATTGAAGGAGATGTCAGAGAGAAAGAGAGTCTCACGGTGGCAGCAAAAGGGCCCACTTTCTCCTTGTCAGTGCTTCTGCCCCGCCTTGCCTCTGTCAGGTCCACGCACTTCGTCTTAGAGCCTCAAGACACCTTCCGCTCTGGCCAGTGAACAGTCATCTTCCTAGAAACCTGATTCCCCTGCCAAGAGCAAAAGCCAGACCTGAAGGCTCAGAGCAGCACGGAG
The DNA here is from genome assembly GCA_917880005.1 of Nanger dama. NCBI lineage: Eukaryota > Metazoa > Chordata > Mammalia > Artiodactyla > Bovidae > Nanger > Nanger dama. Next base: position 7,375,029 of record CAKJTW010000040.1, read on the forward strand.
AGGAGAAAAGCCTCCTGGGACCCAGAGACCCTAGACTGGCACCCTAGACTGGCTTCTTCTGATTTCTGCATCACCCACACGACCGGAAAATGGAGCTCCTGTTCTCAGAACATAAGCAAAAGCTGTGCTTGAGTTCCGAGTTCAGACTTGATCTGGTCTGTTGCTTCATCTTCTAGCTTCTAGTTTACTGGTTTGGTGTTTTTTTTTGTTTGTTTTTTTCTTTTATAGTGTAAGAGTTCCTTTCGGGAAGGTCCCCAGAGATACTCAGTGTGGGGTAAATACTCATTTCATATTTCAGAAAAACATGTTGAGAATTAGGCTGTCTCAAAACCTAAGTCTCATCTCCTAAGTGGGGGTGGGGAGGAATGGGAGTGGGGAGGAATGTATGTGTGTGTGTGTATACATAAACATATATGCATGTATATTGCTTATTTGCTAAAAGAAAAAAATCATGTCTTGCAATTATTAACTGTTTGTTCTCTTCAGTAGACCAGAAGAATATTTAAATTAGCACAATGAAAATCCAAATTCATATCTGTATTCCCAACAGATTTCCTCCAGAATCTGGTGGATCATTCCATCTCTAACAGGAGTTGGAAACAGAGGTTGTGTTTGCATCCCACTGCTGTCTCCTTCAAATGAAATGTGACTTTTGGTCATTCCAACGCCCATCAGTGCCTTTCTGATGATTAGAGCTAATCATACCCTCCTTTCAGACTAAACTTTCTAGAGAGAGATTCTGAACTTAGAGACTAGTTTGCCATAGACCCTAGTCCTAAATGGAAATGCTGTGAGGTTCACTGTAAAATGGAACTGGTCCCCACCCACCTCCGCCCCCCAGGGCTCTGGCTTCCTGCAGTGCTTGAATATTTCTTATTCACAGGAAGGAATACTGAATTCAGTCTGAATCTAAATTTGAAGTAAAAATATACCACTCAGTAAAGCTGCTTCTGTGACTACGTTTTCTTCCTAACTGGCATTTCCTTCTTTCCCTATCTTGAGGAGCTTGTTTAGAGCTTTCGTGGACTGGCTTTAATGGTTTTTCAAAATTCATTGCACTGAATCCATTAGAATAAGTGCACCAAGAAGATCTACTATATTCCAGCATATTTGCTAACTGAGAATGTGTGTGGGGAGACACCTGGAGCAAGATAGCAGATCCTGAGATTGCTTATTGGTGAGGATAAAAGTTGCTGTACATACTGTTGTAAACTACCTGTAAATATTTGAGGACGTTTCTGTTCCTGCCTTCAGGTAGGCCAGTGCTTAGCTCTGGAATAGTCTGCATCTTGATATTTTTCCTAGGAAATGCATTTTCCTTTTCCCCCAGATTCCTGGTGCCTGATGTAGCCCTTTTTGACTGGTTCTTGTTCTGGCAATAGGTCGACCGGGGCTCATGGTCCCTAACATTTTGGGTGAATGCTTCCAGCGGTTGTGACTGGGAAGGAATGCAAATCAGTGCAAGGCATTTGCATCCACTTTATGTTCAAGGAACTATATTTTAGTGATTTTTTCCCCCACTGGTTAGTGGCAAAAATATGACTGAAAGGAGAAGCTGCTATTTGGAGAACTAATGGAAAATCGAGCAGAATTCACTTTTTTAAGGAGTGTGGTCAGTGAGCTTCCTTACTATCCAACTGTTCTGCCATCAGCTCACATGGAGGGAGTGTGGCACACGTGGAGAAGGCAGACTGCCCGGGTTCAAGACCCAGCTCCACTGCTTGGCACGACAGTCCCTGACTGCGTTAGTTAACCTTTCTGTCCTTCAGTCTGGTTTTCCAGGATTAAATTAATATTTGTAAAGTGCTTAGGACTGCCTGGCCCCATTACATATACCACATGTCTTTGTGTAAATACATGAAATGGTGAGATTGTTGTTCAGATGGGGAAACAAAGGGTCTTGAGAGGTTTCTACATGTTTTTAAAGTAACAGAATCAGGCAATGGCAGAGGCAAGAATATGATCACTGCCCAGTGCCCCAGTGGAGAGCTATAGCTCTTAAGAGCCATGTGGGGAATGAAAAGAACTGATGAAAACCAAGATTATTAAAGTGAGGATGAGAACGTGGGAACGACTCATTCATTTATCCAGTGGTTTAGTCAATAAGTAACTATTTAACGCTTACTATGGGCCTGTTAATATTGCAGAGATGATGATAAAAATATAAAAGAAATTTTTAGAATATTTACTTAACCTAGGTTAGACAAAATGTCTTTTTAGGGCTGGTGACCATTCCATAGAGGACTCTCTTGTCTTAAACTAAAGGACACCTTCTACACATAGCATGGTATTGTGTAGACTTTCAGCAGAATTTGAAGATGAATTTGCTGACCTTCGGGTGACAAACTGCAAAAGGTCAATGGAGGGAGTGTGATGGGATTCCCTCCTTTAAACATCTACTGGAAGATGATGATTGTAAGATACATTAACTGCCTTGGAAGACACATGATATTCTCTTAGAGAATCTAGTTTAGAGAATGTTCTTGTTTTAATTGTAATTGGCAGGGAGCTTAATTTGAGCCAAGAGTTTGGCATAGTCCCCCTGCCTCCCACCAGATTAGCTCAACTGTGGATTGTACAAATGCTGTTGCATGAAAATAGAAGTATTGTGTACAGATATGCATTCAGACGACATCTAGGTTCATGGTTTCAGGTATAGATAAATGCTTTAAGAATGATATTGACAAATTCCTAGAGGATATTTAGAAGCCAGTGCCACAACTGTGAAAGGGCAAGGAACTGTGCCAAATGTTTAACAGTAGAAAGAGAATTAAATGTCTAACTGGAACTTGATAGTTCATAAAAAGACTGTGATTGGTAGAGTAAAAAAGGTCCTTTAAAAAAATTTTTATTGAAGTATAGTTGATCTGCAATGTGCTAATTTCTGCATATAGCAAAGTGATTCAGTTATACATATGTTCTTTTGCATTTTGGTTTATCACAGGACATTGAATATAGTTCTTTACTCTACAATAGCACTTTGTTGTAATAGTTTTCCTTGGTGAATCCCGAATGCCAATCTTTCCCTCCTGCACACCTCTTCCCCCTTGGCAACCACAAGTCTGTTCTCTATGTCTTTGAGTCTCTTACTGTTTCAGAATTATTTATTGGTGTCATATTTTAGATTCAGCATATAAGTGATACCATGTGGTATTTGTCTTTCTGTCTTATTTCACTTAATATGATAATTTCGGGGTCCATCCATATTGCTGCAAATGGTATTATTTCATTCTTTGTATGGCTGAGTAATATTCCAGTGTGTTTGTGTGTGCACACTGCGGAAGAGGGTTATTCTTGGTTGCTTCCTGGGCAGGAGTGGTAGATGAGGGACTAAAGCCTATAAGTGGGAAAATACAAGGAAGATTTTCTAAATAGTAAACTCAAACTCTAAGGAAATGGCCTGCCAGGTAAGCAGGGGATCTCTGAGAGTGTATCTGTTTGTTTGCAGCCAGACGAACAAGCTTCTGGCCCCTGGGGACTAGAGTCCTGCTGCTGGATGGGAGGTTCAATCAGATCACCTTGGAGGTCCCTTCCATTCTAAGTATCTGCTACTATGATTTCATGACTTGGAGGTCACCTCCAGTACTATCCTTACACTGGTTACTCTGAATAATGTTAAAAGTCAGTGTTTGCCTAAAGACTGAATGCACTGCTGTGCCCATCAGCATGATTTTTGCCATATAAGCAGTTGAGGCTAAGAGTAAAACTGTTCTTTCTAAGCAGGAGAGGTATGAATGATGGAAAGATCAGATTTCTCTGTGGCTGAAAAGAATTTGCTTTGGGGCCTTGTTGGATACATTGTAGGTCATAACCAAAACCTAATTGGCCACCTGATGCGAAGAACTGACCCATTTGAAAAGACCCTGATGCTGGGAAGGATTAAAGGTGGAAGGAGAAGGGGAAAACAGAGGATGAGATGGTTGGATGGCATTACCGACTGAATGGACATGAGTTTGAGTAGTCTCTGGGGAGTTGGTGATGGACAGGGAGGCCTGGTGTGCTGCAGTCCATGGGGTTGCAAAGAGTCAGAACCGACTGAGTGACTGAACTGACTAAATTAGATGATCTGTATAATGTGCGTTCAGAAGATGAGGCTTTATTCTTAGGTAAAGCTCAGGAAAGCTGGTAAATGAACTAGAATGGCCTATTGAAGTGTATCTGCCCAGTGAGCTTCTGAGAGGAGCCCTCTTCTGACCGTGGAAGTGCTTGGTCTAAGAGGCCGTGTGCTTCAGCTGCTGTCAGGGGAGCCAGTCACTTGCTGGTCTGGTCAGGACTGAACCTCTGCAAGACACCTTCTAAGGGAGATGTTGCAGGTAGCCCCAGAAGCAGACAGAGGTCTTGGCAAGTTCTGAATGAAGCATTATTTCCCTGACCTGAGCTAAGAACTACAACAAAAGATCCTCTTTGAACTTAAGTTCCTTTGTTCTTAAGTGTGAAGTGAGTTTTGATTGCTAACAGTACATTCTATGAAAGAGAACATCATGGTAATATGCACCCTATGAAAACTGGGTGCTCAGACAAGATGATCAAGGAGGTGTGAGTAGTATTTTGAGGACAGATTCTGTATTTTTAGGAACAATATTTTAATTTTCTACAATATATTTTCCTTTTTTAACCTTTGATTTTGAATTATTATGTCTCTTTGAGTCATAATAAGTCTTTCTTAGGGTTAAGGGGATCAAGTAAAGGGATAAGGCTTGTTCTTGGGCTGGAATTTCCTCCTGAGTTAGCTGTAATGCAGGCTGCAGAGATTTAGGATAAGAACAGAGGCAGGTATGGTATGAAGCTCCTGGGAGGGATCCTAGCAGTGTGTTGTCGTGGTCATTTATTTTTACGGTAATTTTGTTTTATTTTTAAGTTATTTTTAAGTAGGAGTATAACTGCTTTACCATGTTGTGTTTCTGCTGTACAACAACATGATTCAGCTGTATGTATGTTGATACGCATATATCTTCTTCCCCCTGAGCCTCCCTCCCCTCCATCCCATACCCCTCTAGGTCCTGCCAGAGCACTGAGCTATTTTTTCTAAAACTGCAAAACAATGTATTTCAACCAATGAGAACTGATTAAAATCACTACCTCCTTCCAATTCAACTTGCCCTCCTATGTGCTTGCCTCCAGGTGGGTGGCATTGAAGTGAACATGGTGTTTTGTATATGTTATAAGGTATATTTTTCTTAAAGATGTTCCAAGTTGCATAAGTTCCAGGTCTTACAAACATGGATCTTCCGCTGGGGTTGGGAATGCAGTGGATAGCAAATCAGAAATTGCGTATGTAACAGAGTCAGCCAAAATGTCGAGTCACATATGAACATGTGGAGATGCGAGTGAAAGTGAACTGGCATCTGTATTCCTACCAGTTTCTGACAGTAGGCACACAGAGTTTTTCCTTATCTTAAAGGTCTATTTTGAATAGGAAGGTCCATTGCATGGTATACTTTATGTATTGCTTAAGAGGAATACATCACGTTAAATATTTAAAATCATGCATTCTTAAAAATAATGCAGATTGATAATGAGCTGTGTGAAAATAATGATGAGAAACTGCTGGTGGAAGAAATTAACTGTGTTCTCCCTTTTCCCCTGCTTTCCATAATTATAAAACCTTTCCCTCAAGTTCCCTTCTGAGAGAGAAGTACAGCCAACAAAAATTCAGCAGAAACTGGAGGCAATTTACAGCGCTCCAGGGTGGAACTGGCTCTGATAGGCTATCAATGGAATCTTGTGAGGTGAGGGTCTCTTATTCCTTCTCCCCTTCTCTTCACACACTTGTGGTTCTTATTATTACTGTCACACTTACTCTCTTTTATTTGTCTAAGCACACAGTTTGCAAATGAGAAGTCTGTCCAAGGAGTCTGAGCTTGGTGAATAAGGGTTCCTTTTAGCCCTGTCTGAGTTTCTGATTCTGGGAGATCTTTAAAGATATGTTTTATCTGGACATGTAAAAATTTCTTTATAACATTCAAAAACCTGTCTTATTGTTGGTGATAAGGATTACTGAGGAAAGGGATAATCATTCATTATATCAACTGTTTCCCAAATGATATATAGTTAACATGTTATGGAAGGGAACCAAGCCTAAAAGAGATGCCCATTTAATGAGGCCAAGTGATGTCATGATAACTAAGGAAAAACTTACAAGGCAAGTCTTAAGCTGGTGTCTAAAACATTATCGTTATCATAAAGACAAGTTGAGTAGCTATTTGATCAATTCACCCAGATCTGAACTCTCAAAACTCAAGCACTGTCATTCTGTCAGAGTACTGTCAGAAAAAAGATTAAAAGCCAATGATTGTGTATAATATCATATGTGAAATGAATCGCCAGTCCAGGTTCGCTGCATGATACAGGATGCTTGGGGGCTGGTGCACTGGGATGACCCAGAGGGATGGTATGGGGAGGGAGGAGGGAGGAGGGTTCAGGATGGGGAACACGTGTATAACCGTGGTGGATTCATGTTGATGTATGGCAAAACCAATACAATATTGTAAAGTAATTAGCCTCCAATTAAATATATTTATATTAAAAAAAAACCAATGATTGTAATTGTTGGCTCTCTTGTAATCCTGGGCTATATGCCAAGGGTAGGATTTTACTCCGATTTTTTATCTTGTGTTTAGAACTAGTCATAGCAGTCTCTGTGCTCAGCACAAAGAACTTATTAATGGTGGTAAGTGTGTTCTAAACACTCTGCTCTGGGGGAATTTGTGGCCCTTTGGATTCTTCATGCTGTGGACATTCTTAAAAAGCCCAGAAAGGGCATCTTTTATAGACAAACATGCATCTTATTCCACATCAACTTAGAACTCAGTGAAACACTGTTCTTTGGACTAAACTCTCAGGACTCATGTACATGGCATACAGTTCATTAGCTGAAAATACAATCCATCCTTCACCTCAGGTAGGACCACAGGTGTCCACTGTTTGGATGCCTTTTTTACTCTTGTAGTGTGGATGGTTTTCACAAGTTGTAAAAACTGATCAGAGACACAGATGTATAGAATGGACTTTTAGACTCTGTGGGAGAGGGAGAGGGGTGGGATGATTTGGGAGGAATGGAAACATGTATACTATCAGGTAAGAAATGAATCGCCAGTCTATGTTTGATACAGGATACAGGATGCTTGGGGCTGGTGCACGGGGATGATCCAGAGAGATGATATGGGGTGGGAGGTGGGAGGGGGGTTCAGGATTGGGAACTCATGTACACCTGTGGCGGATTCATGTCAGTGTATGGCAAAACCAATACAGTATTGTAAAGCAAAATAAAGTTTAAATAAAAATTGAAAAAAGTCATATTTTCACAAAGCATAGGCAAAATACGAATTTTAGCATCAAGTAGAAAAAACTTCCAATCCCCATTCAACAGGCATTGTGAAACTTTAAACATGAAGCTTCTCAATTATAAATAAATGTATGGTAAGGAAACACAAATATTTATTCAGATATGGTTATATTTTATCAAAAATACCAATCAGCTCCACCAAAACCCTGCCTTGCTTTCTCTGGGAGAAATACAGCTGTTTACTACCCAAATAAATAAAAAGTAATCAAGAAATAAACACTTTGCAGAAGAGGGAGGTTTGACATTGTGATTGTCCAGCCTGTAACCTTACTCCTGCAATTGTGAAATCTGAGCAAGATGAAAAGATGTTTTCTGTGCATTCTCTTCCAGAAATTCAGAGCTGCTGCTCTTCTGGCTTAAGTGTAACCATGCTGCCCTGAGGAGAGCTCAGAACTGCTTTTAAATTCAAGAGGACAGCTGCTCTCTCCTCACTCAGACACTCTGAGGCCTGACCCAAGACAGAAAAGGGGTTCTTGGCAGAGGCCCTCTGCCAGAGAGTCAGTATATGAATTTTACCATGAGATTACAAAGTTGGCCCGCTTATAAAAGGTTAATTGAAAGTTCACTGTAGGATGTTCTTCCTTTGCTCTGATGGAATCAATTTAAATTCTGGCCTCTGAGCAACAAGATTTATTTTTTGAAGAGGCAAGCAATCCTTGTGCCAGGTAGTCCTAGAAATGCCTCTAATCTCATGGCGGGAGGAAGGGAAATGGAAGAGTTAGATACTCCAAGGACAATTAGCACCCTGGTTCCTTTACTTTAAAGCCAGCCAAGAAGTCTGAGATAGGCTTTTACCCCAAATTCAGTATTTATGAACTGCTGAAAATGAAAAAAAAAAAATTGTCCTAGCACTGGACTGATTGATAAAATTACACCATCAAATTTGCCCATTATTTTCAGGCGGCTGAAAATTGAAAAATCAATCTCAGAGCTAGAAAAAAGGCCTGTCTTTCCGTCATCAGTCTAGCATCTGCAAATCCACGCTGGGCTGTCTCCACTCCCACGCTTGCCCTGCCCTTTCTCACTCTCTACCTTTATGGTCTTCATCTGTTGATTTTTCTCCCTCCTTGGGATCTACCTCCACTGTCCCTTCAACATGAAGACTCCTTGTTTTCCTTATTTAGAATTAGTTGCTAATGGCTCATTGTTCTCTAGGCATTGTATATTATCAATATTGCTATCATAGCCTTTACCGTAATCTGCTATGTACTTATGTATTGGGTTGCCCAAAATGTTTGTTTGGGTTTTCCGTACAATATTATTTTCCCCGCTCCCTTGTTGTTTGAATAAATGAATAGCTGGATACAAAGCTAGAGGAAAAAATGAGTCCTGAAGATGTTTAATAACCTTCCCAGGGCCACATAGAGTTATGGGCTCTATTGAATCTTAAGTTTTCTTCCAGTATATTTTCTCACCTATTTTAATGCCAATAAACCTTTTCTTTTTGCCTAATTTGATTCATTCGATGCCTCTTGAGAAATCTGTATGCAGATCAGGAAGCAACAGTTAGAACTGGACATGGAACAACAGACTGGTTCCAAATAGGAAAAGAAGTACATCAAGGCTGTATATTGTCACCCTGCTTATTTAACTTCTATGCAGAGTACATCATGAGAAATGCTGGACTGGAAGAAACACAAGCTGGAATCCAGATTGCAGGGAGAAATATCAATCACCTCACATATGCAGATGACACCACCCTTATGGCAGAAAGTGAAGAGGAGCTAAAAGACCTCTTGATGAAAGTGAAAGAGGAAAGCAAAAAGTTCACTTAAAGCTCAACATTCAGAAAACGAAGATCATGGCATTCGGTCCCAGCACTTCATGGGAAATAGATGGGAAAACAGTGGAAACAGTGTCAGACTTTATTTTGGGGGCCTCCAGAATCACTGCAGATGGTGACTGCAGCCATTAAATTAAAAGACGCTTAGTCCTTGAAAGAAAAGTTATGACCAACCTAGATAGTATATTCAAAAGCAGACATTACTTTGCCAATTGAGGTCCATCTAGTCAAGGCTATGGTTTTTCCTGTGGTCATGTATGGATGTGAGAGTTGGACTGTGAAGAAGGCTGAGTGCCAAAGAATTGATGCTTTTGAACTGTGGTGTTGGAGAAGACTCTTGAGAGTCCCTTGGACTGCAAGGAGATCCAACCAGTCCATTCTGGAAGGAGATCAGCCCTGGGATTTCTTTGGAAGGAATAATGCTAAAGCTGAAACTCCAGTACTTTGGCCACCTTATGCGAAGAGTTGACTCACTGGAAAAACTCTGATGCTGGGAGGGATTGGGGGCAAGAGGAGAAGGGGACGACAGAGGATGAGATGGCTGGATGGCATCACGGACTCGATGGATGTGAGTCTGAGTGAACTCTGGGAGATGGTGATGAACAGGGAGGCCTGGCGTGCTGCGATTCATGGGGTCGCAAAGAGTCAGACATGACTGAGCAGCTGAACTGGACTGAATACCCTGGTGGCTCAGATGGTAAAGAATTTGTCTGCAATACAGGAGACCTGAGTTCGATCCCTGGGTTAGGAAGATCCCCTGGAGAAGGGAACGGCAACCCATGCCAGTATTCTTGACTGAAGAAACCCATGGACAGAGGAGCCTGGGTCCTGGCAGGCTAAGTCTATGGGAACATAAAGAGTCAGACACGACTGAGTGACTAAAACTCACACAGACCATACATACATATATGTATATATAAACACACACAACACATATATAGTATGTATATATGTGTGTTTATATGTATATATAATATATATGTATATATGTATAATATATGTATATGTGTATAATATATATATGTGTATAATGTATACATATATAATGTATATATGTATATATGTACAATATATATGTATATATAATATACAAACAGTCCCTTTATTATAATAAAGCTGTCTTTCCAGGGCCCTAGTTGGTTACATGAAGATCAGAATGCAGTTTTACATAGACTCCATATTACCGTGGAGGGAAGTTACACTCAAAAGCTAGCTCACAAGAAGACTGCTAATTCGGAAGGGTGTGCTGACCATCTTCACATGAGCCTAGCTCAACTCAGCTAGCCTTTCCCGAATTCCTCACCTCTATCCCAGAGTTCTCCCTGCAGTATTCTGAATTTCCAGCCCTGAAGTCCTGGCCCCACCTCCTTGTGGGACATCAGCACATGATGTGGTTTACTGCTTTTACTAAGATGGTTTCCGTCTGTGGTTCTTAAACTTTAATATGTTTAAAAATCACATGACACAATTTGGGGCTTGCTATAATATAGCTTCCTGAGCCTTATCTCCAGGGATTCTGATTCAGGTTGTCAGGGCGGGGCTCCTGAGTTTGCTTTTCCAACAAATCGCAGGTCCCTCACTTTGAGGACCCTGACTTAGATTATCTTATACAATAGCATATCGTCAACATGAAACTGTCCAGATTTTTATCCCCCTCTTTTTTTTTTTTTTTTCTTTCTGAATTCTGACCTACAGAAGCCTTATTTTCTTCTCAAGCTGAACCTTGTCACTACCAGTTTTTTATTTTGTTCTTTTCAGGACACTGCTCCAGCTTTTAACCCTTCTATCTTTGTACTTCTTTTATATCATCCACTCAAACACCTTTATTTCTTTACTACTTTATTAACAAAACTGTTTAAATTTCCTCTGTCAGGTGTACTGTTTAAGATACACTTGACCCTTGAACAAAATGGGTTTAAGCTGCACAGGTCTGCTCACACTACAGATTTTTTTCAGTAGCAGATTCTGCAATACTACATGATTCATGATTGGTTGAATCCATGGATACAAAGGAACCACAAATACAGAGGGCCAATTATAAGTTATACTCAGGTTTTCAACTGTTGCAGAGTCAGTCAGCACCCCTAACTCCTGCCTTCTTCAAGGGTCAGATAGCTGAAGCCATGTCTGGTGATGATAAATGAATTAATATTTCTGTAAAGGTGCATGACTATTCTGGTTCTCTACCACCCTTGTGGCAGGAAGTGAAGAGGAGCTAAAAGCCTCTTGATGAAAGAGGAGAGTGAAAAAGCTGGCTTAAAGCTCAACATTCAGAAAACAAAGATCATGGCATCTGGTCCCGTCACCTCATGGGAAATAGATGGGGAAACAGTGGAAACAGTGTCAGACTTTACTTTTGGGGGGCTCCAAAATCACTGCAGATGGGGACTGCTGCCATGAAATTAAAAGACGCTTACTCTTTGGAAGAAAAGTTATGACCAACCTAGATAGTATATTCAAAAACAGAGACATTACTTTGCCGACTAAGGTCTGTCTAGTCAAGGCTATGGTTTTTCCTGTGGTCATGTATGGATGTGACAGTGGACTGTGAAGAAGGCTAAGCGCCGAAGAATTGATGCTTTTAAACTGTGGTGTTGGAGAAGACTCTTGAGAGTCCCTTGGACTGCAAGGAGATCCAACCAGTCCATTCTGAAGGAGATCAACCCTGGGATTTCTTTGGAATCAATGATACTAAAGCTGAAACTCCAGTACTTAGGCCACCTCATGTGAAGAGTTGACTCATTGGAAAAGACTCTGATGCTGGGAGGGATTGTGGGCAGGAGGAGAAGGGGACAACAGAGGATGAGATGGCTGGATGGCATCACTGACTCGATGGACGTGAGTCTGAGTGAACTCCGGGAGCTGGTGATGGACAGGGAGGCCTGGCGTGCTGCGATTCATGGGGTCGCAAAGAGTCGGACACGACTGAGCGACTGAACTGAGTAATTGTAATTTGGCTTCCAAGTTTGTCTTTTGTTTGTTTTATGGAATGGATGGAACCAACTAATGACATGTCATAAAAAGAAATGAACTTGAACCTCCCTGTATCCTAAGGAAGGTCTGTACCTCTAGGTATTCAAACAGCACACTAAGTTCAGAGATCTGAATTTGCTCCCCTCTGATGCAGTGCAACATAGATACGCCAGGCAAAGGCACTTCCTCCTCCTCTAGGCAGTTAGAGGTGGGGGAAGTGAGGACCAAGTGTACTTCGAAAATTTCACTGTGAGCCACTTTGCATTCTGATCGTTTTCCTTACTTAAGAACTTTGCATAAGGATGCTATGTCTGTTCTTCGTCACTGATACCTTTCATTTGCATTATCACATAATTAATCTTGACTATAAATCATAAGTATACTAGATCATTCTAAATTGACTCATTTCTGCCTGTGTTCTTAATAGTCTTTTTCCTAATTCAGTATTGTTGTTCTTTGGATGACTGAGGAATCATCAGATAAAGCATGTATGTAAGACATGTAAAAGAAATGGAAACTTTTCTGCTTTGTTTTCTAAAATTATATTTCTATGACATGTGCACCTTGATTGGTTCACATATAACTAACTCTACACTATTTAAATTATCTGGCAGAAACCTAGTGAAACATTGTCTTCTACCTAAGATATATATTCTTTAACAGACCATATTTTATTCCTTTTGGATCCTTAGTAATATTTTGATACAAGGCTCTGAACTTATTAATCGGTGACAGTTGAATGAATGAATGGTAGTCATGAGCGATGTAATGTAAAGTGTTCAGTTCAGTCACTCAGTCATGTCCAGCTCTTTGTGACCCCCAACTCTTTGGACTGCAGCACACCAGGCTTCTCTGTACATCATTAACTCCCCGGAGCTTGCTCAAACTCATGCCCATTGAGCTGGTGTTGCCACCCAACCATCTCATCCTCTGTTGTCCCCTTGTCCTCCTGCCTTCAATCCTTCCCAGAATCAAGGTCTTTTCCAATGAGTCAGTTCTTCACATCAGGTGGCCAGAGTATTGGAGCTTCCAACTTCCCTTCAAATGTCTCATTTATTTTAATTCAAAGGATGCTTTTAAAATATGTAATGGCTTTTGAACTGTGGTGTTGGAGAAGACTCTTGAGAGTCCCTTGGACTGCAAGGAGATCCAACCAGTCCATTCTGAAGGAGATCAGTCCTGGGATTTCTTTGGAAGGAATGATGCTAAAGCTGAAACTCCAGTACTTTGGCCACCTTATGCGAAGAGTTGACTCATTGGAAAAGACTCTGATGCTGGGAGGGATTGGGGGCAGGAGGAGAAGGGGATGACAGAGGATGAGATGGCTGGATGGCATCACGGACTCGATGGATGTGAGTCTGAGTGAACTCTGAGAGATGGTGATGAACAGGGAGGCCTGGCGTGCTACGGTTCATGGGGTCGCAAAGAGTCGGATATGACTGAGCGACTGAACTGATGATATTATTCAAATTATTCCTCTTTTCTCTGCATGATTTATAAAAATACTTGCCTTTCATTACTTAACAGTTTGTATTTTTTAATCCAAAAGATGAGTTTCAGAGCATCACTTAACAAATTTGCAGAAAGGAATCTTTTGCTTAATGATAGCCTCTAACTGAACCGAATAGGCTTAGTAATTCATAATTCATTTTTCTCCTTGTTTTAAATATGCTATTGCTATTGTCACATCCATTTTCTTCAGAAAATATAAGCGAGACTGTCATTTTTCATGGTGAATCTCGGTAGTCAAAATCCAAAGAGTGAACTCTCTTCCCATTGCTCCTTAAAGGACCGCAGTTGTTCTGGAGTCTGGGAATGTCGAAAGGTTCTCTTCCCAGGGGAGCAGTTTTATCAAATAGAATATTATTTTTAAAAAAAAGGATATTATAATCAGTGCTTTTTAGTGAATTGGTTTAGTGTATGGGAAACATTTTCTATGTCTAGTTCACTGGCAATTGGCTGTTATTTTTAACTAACATTTATTTTTAAGCCTGAGCAAACAAATTTAGGCCAAGCAAAGCTCCATCTTCTGTGATTATTTTGGACATCTGGCTCACCTTTTTGTGACTCCGTTTCCAAAGTGGCTGAAAAGCATATGCCTACCTATCACAGTGCAGTTCATCAGTAGGATTAAAATGAATAGAGATCATGATATACAGCACCATTAATAAAAGGCCCTTAGAGACCAAATCACAAAATTCTAAATCAACACAGATGACCTACCGAAGGTTGGATTCCTAGATGTGGTTTCTTGAGACAGCGGGCCAGATTTATTCTTCACTATTCCATGACCCTCACCAAAAATCAGTTAAGAGGTAAATGTTATTTCTCCTCTGGTGTAGGAGGACTGAGTTGTTATACCCATTAACCTGTAGGCAGACTAGTATTTAAAAACACTAGTAAAGATTACTGCCTATGTAACTTAAAGCCCCTGAAAATGAAGCTTAGACTGTTGATATCTGTCAGTGGTTCTGAACATGTGCATATCATGAAAATTTTCTGTCAAAATTCAACTTGAAACTTTAAGCTTATCTGTCCATAGTAGAAATTGAGAAGAGATACTCATCTTTTGATACAATTTTTTTGATATAATTGATATAACATATGTTAGTTTCATATATGTAACAATGATTGATATTTGCATATATTTGGAAATAATCACAATAATTCTAGTTAAAATACATAACCATATATATTGTAGTTACAAAACTTTTGTGGTAAAAGCTTTTGAAATCTCTCTCAGCAACTTTCAAACGTACAATACAGTAGTAACTATATTCATTATGCTGTACACTGTATTCTCATGTCTTATTTTAATACCTAGAAGTTTGCACTTTGTGACCCACTTCTCCATTTTGTGTCCCTTCCCTGGTCCACCCTTGCCCACTTTTGACAACTGCCAATTTATTCTCTGTATCTATGAGCTCAGGGTTTTTTGTTACTTAGTTTTATTTAGATTCCATGTATAAATCATATGGTATTTGTCTTTCTCTGACTTATTTCACTTAGCATAATGCTCTTAAGGTCCATCTGTGTTGTTGCGAGTGGCAAGATTTCATTTCTTATGGCTGAATAATATTCTCTCATGTATATATACCACATATTCTGTATCCATTCATCTATGAATAGATACTTAGGTTGCTTCATATCTTGGCTATTGTAATAATGCTGCAGTGAACATGGAGATGCATATATCTTTTTAGTTACTGTTTTCATTTTCTTCAGGTATAAATATCCAGAAGTGGAACTGCTGAATTATATGGTAGTTCAATTTTTAATTTTTTGAGGAACCTCCAGACTGTTTTCAAGAGTGGCTATACCAATTTACTTTCCCACCAACAGTGCATGAGGGTTCCCTTCACATCCTTGCCAACACTTTTTATTTCGTATCATTTTGATAATAGGCATTCTAAAAGGTGTGAGGTGATCTCACTGCGGTTTTGATTTGCATTTCCCAGATGATAGTGATGTTGAGTACCTTTTCATGTACCAGACCATATCGTCTGTATATCTTATATGGAAAAATGTTTGTTCAGATCCTCTACCCATTTCTTTGCTTCCGTGGTGGCTCAGATAGTAAAGAATCCACCCATGATTCAGGAGACCTGAGTTCAGTCCCTGGCTTGGGACAGTCACCTGGAGGAGTGCATGTTCAGCCACCGCCCCCAATATTCTTTCGTGGAGAATCCCCATGGACAGAGGAGCCTGGTGGACTGCAGTCCGTAGGGTTGCAGTCAGACATGGCTGAGCGAGTAAGCATACAGCACATCTAACACATTTTTAAATCAAATTTATTTGTGCTGTTGAGTTGTATGAGTTCTTTGTATATTTTGGATATTAACCCCATATCAGGTATATGTTTTGCAAATACTTTCTCCCATTTGGTATATTTTCTTCATTTTATTGCTGGCTTCCTTTACTGTGCAGAAGCTTCTTAATGTGGTATTCTCCTACTTGTGTTTTGTTTCCTCTGCTTTGGTGCTAAATCCAAAAATCTTCCCTGAGACCAGTGTCAAGGAGCTTTCCACTTGTGTGTTTTTAAAATTTTATGGTTTCCACTCTTGTGTTAAGTCTTAAATCCATTTTGAGTTAATTTTTGTGTCTGGTGTAAGACAGTGGTCTAGTTTCATTCTTTTGCAGGTAGCTGTCCAATTTTCCCAGCACCATTTTTTTGAAGAGACTGTCCTTTCTCCGTTGTACATTCTTGTCTCCTTTGTTCTAAGCTAATTAACCATATATACAAGGGTTTATATCTGGACTTTCTCTTTTGTTCCATTGATCTGTGTGTCTGTTTTATGCTCATACCATACTACTTAAGATAATTAGCTAGGTGAAAACAGAAGTAGAATATGGAATTGAAATAAAGAAAAATCTCCTTTCTTTTTCTGTTAGAAATCTAAGTGAGTGATTACAGAGCCTAGCTCTCCATAATTTCTAAGTAGCTAAATATAGGCTACCACACACACACAGTGTTTTATGCATTGAATGCCACTTTACTGAGATGCATGTTTTTGTTAATTCAACAACAAAAAGAACTTTTGAGTTATCATACAGAGGCAAAGATAGGCTTGCCTCTATTGTGTAGAGAGCTGCTTTGGTAATCATCCCCTGCATTGATACAAATTATCATTGGAGTTTCATTTGGATTCTGAGCTTAAGCATTTTGAGCTGTTCTCTCCAGTTTCAGAAGTTATAGCCATTCATCTTCATAAATAAGACTTTTATAATAAGACAAAGCCATAAAATAAACATTGAAGAGCAGTGTGGGATGTGCCCAGCTGAATAAACTGCCCATCTATTTAGCTTTTTGAACTCTAAACTTCACTGAAATACTCAGCTTTTTTTTGCCTTTCTAAAGAAAAGAAGGTAAAAGTCAACCATTACTGTGGATTCTAAAGAAAAATATAGCAGGAACATTTGGGTAAGAGATATTTCTTCATGGAAAAGTACAAAAATTGGGCAAGTACTTGCAGCTTACCAGTAGAACTTGAAAGAGGAAATACAAAATGAACTCCTTAGCCTGTGGAATGGTGTGGGTAGGTTTTGATTACTGAGATGTTCAGAGATCCAGCATTTACTCAAGTACTGGAATGGCTCATGCGGTCACCTGTGGCTTATACTTTATTTCTTCCAGAAGGATTAGGTTGTGTGCTACCTAAGACCACGTTTACTCTTAGTAATGGGATCACCACATGAATTATGAGTGCTGTATACAAATGTTTAGAAGAGCCTCATTAATTTCTCAGAATTGAACAAACTGTGTTTATAACCCTAGTCTAGAGCTCTGAGTTAGCTTGGCAAATTGAATGCACCTGACTGTATTTGCATTTGTGACAGCTGGTGTGGCCTTGATTGGCATATGCCACTTTGCCAACCTCTGAATGCAAAATTAGAGATCAGCAAGTCTTGGTTAGGTGAACTGTGCTTCACAGAAGTAGATACCCTAGCAAACACCCTTGTCTTGGCCCCCAGTTTCTTGCCTGGTTGTGCCATATCATAGGTGTAACAGATTTGTTTCTTTAAGAAAAGTAATCTTGCATGTTTTTACTTTTTAAAAAGAGAGTGCCTCTATCCACTACCAAAACCCCTACGGTAGTGTCCATTTATTTTGCATCTTGTAACTGCACAGATTCAAAAGTCAAAATTACAAGCATTTTTCCTGAAATAAATCTGAACTATAAAATATGACAATAGCACAATCTCTAAGGGGAGCTAGTTTGATGTTAGGGAGCCATTTTTCTGTGTTTTTTAATCATCAGAGCACTCTAACTGTTGAAGAAAATGTGAAGGTTTTAATTTTGAAATAAGTCTGGCCTTTCAGAAGAAACACATGAATCTTTCTTGGGGAGGAAAAATGGAAGTTCCATTTTGGACACTGTAAATGGCATTACCAGCTGTTGTCATAATATTTCTAACATCCTCAAAGGATTAATTCCAGGCCCAGACAGCTCACTGGATGAGCAGAAACAACCATAGAAGCAGACACTGGTGCTTATGCCCTGAGATTGTGAAATTAGGCAGGAGACCTCTGGAACTGGGTATCTAGCCAAGAGTGGGATTATCATGCCTGTGGATCATTCACTTTGTAGATTATCTGCAGAAATTTTAATCCTGAACTTTCTCTCCTCTGCTGCTCAGCCCTCTAAATTTCCTGAGTATACCACCATACAGAGAATCTCATTTAAATATAACCTTTTCGTGAATGTTCATTAAGTACTCAAGAATAGAAATCAGGAACACTCAAGGTGGACATACAGGTCTGGTTTTAAAGCATTGACTTTCACTATAGAAACAGAGGCATGCGCAGGATGAAACAGACATGAGTTTCAGAGGTGGTGGACCTGGATTCAAACCTAGTTCTGTTGAACTGTGGCCTCAGACCCATTACTTCCATTTCCTAAGGCTGTTTCCTTTTCTGGAAAATATGGATACTAATACTGTGTGGCAGAGTTCTTTTGAGAACAGAAACATGTATACAGTCTCTAGATTGCTGCATGGTGGCTGTTTTTCTGGGTCAAACATACTTTTACATATATTTTCTATGAGACAGAATATGTAAAGTGCTAAGTGAGCAGAGTCCAGTTTCCCCGGGCCCAGCAGGAGGCAAAGGTGAGGAAGTCTGCCCTCCAAGGCATGGGATCAAGCTGGGGCCAGCATGTGGGCAGGGCTTCACTAACCAGGCCAAGGGAGAGGACATTCTTGGGGGGCAGGTGTAGGTCCCACTAAGGAATGAAGACAGGAATACTACAGTGTTTTCAAGGCAAAAGATTAGGTAGTTTAGGTAAAACTGGAAACCTTCAACAGCAAGCAGACTAGGGCTTCCAGTGAAAGAGTGACCACTATCTGGAGGAAAAGAATACCCACAGGGCCTCCCTTTCTCCCCTGCCTTCCCTCCTGGACTTCCCAGGTGGCACTAGTGGTAAAGAATTAGCCTGCCAATGCAGGAAAGGGATGTGGTTTTGATCCCTGGACTGGGAAGATCCTCTGGAGGAGGGCATGGCAACCCATTCCAGTATTCTTGCCTGGAGAAGCCCATGGCCAGAGGGGCCTGGCAGGCCATAGTCCATGGTGTCACAAAGAGTCGGACACGACTGAGTGACTAAGCATGCACCTTCCCTCTTGCCCTGCATCATGTTCTGGCTTTTCCTTGCACTCCCAGTCATGTCCGACTCTGGGACTCCAGGGACTGTAGCACGCCAGGCCTCCCTGGCCCTCACGTCTCCTGGAGTTTGCCCAAGTTCACTTTCACTGCATCAGTGATGCCATCCAGCCATCTCATCCTCTGATGCCCTCGTCTCCTTCTGCCTTCTATCTTTCCCAGCATCAGGGACTTTTCCAATGATCTTCTGTTCACATCAGGAGACCAAAATACTGGAGCTTTAGTATCAGTCCTTCTAGTGAATATTTAGGTTAATTTCTCTCCAAGATTGACTGGGTTGATCTTGCTGTCCGAGAGACTCTCAAGAGTCTTCTCCAGGCCCACAGTTCAAAGGCATCAATTCATTGGCATTCTGCCTTCTTTACTGTATAGCTCTCACAACTGTATATGACCACTGGGAAGACCATGACCTTGATTACACGAACGTTTTTGGCAGAGAAAATATATGTAAAAGTATGTTTGACCTAGAAAAACGTCTCTGCTTTTCAACACACTGTCTAGGTTTGTCATTGCTTTCCTGCCCAAAAGCATTCATCTGACTTCATGGCTGCAGTCACCATCCGCAGAGATTTTGGAGCCCAAGAAGAGGAAATCTGCCACTCCTTCTACCTTTTCCCCCGCTATTTGCCATGTGATAGTGGGACCAGATGCCATGATCTTGTTTTTAATATTTAGTATTAAGCCATCTCTTTCACTCTCCTCCTTCACTCTCATCAAGAGGCTCTTTAGATCCTCTTCACTTTCTGCCATTAGAGTGGTATCATCCACATATCTGAGGTTGTTGATGTTACTCCCACCAGTCTTGATTCCAGCTTGTAACTCATCCAGCCCAGCATTTCTCAAGATGTGCTCAGCATATAGGTTAAGCAAACAGGGGTTGTACTGCTTTCTCAATCTTGAACCAATTGTGTTTCTGTGAGTGATTTTTTTAAAAGGCAAAGCTGTCTGTTGTGTAATGATCAGGCAAAAGGCAGATTGAGTTTATGAAACTAGCAAATCCTATGGCGGATAGTGGTGGGAGAAAAAAGTGGCTAATTCTGAGGAATAGAGGGTTAGGGTAGAGAAAAGTGAAATACAGTGAATGAAAAAGTAAACAGAAATATGAGGAAGGGACTGCTAGTGATCTGAGTTTAAGCAGTATAGAAAATCTAGTGTGTGTAGCTAAAAACTGCTTAGGGTCTCTTTCTGTTATTGATCCTTCCTGAGACCAGGAGTGCATGTTCAGGGAGATGCAGATAGGGATTTTTGTGCTGTCGGTACTGGTAGTGGAGGTGAATGCAAGGAAGAGATAATGGAAAGGACTGTTGTTCTCCTTGGATACCAGTTAGTGTTTATATGTAGAAGAAAGACTGATTTTCAACATAATTAACTAATGGTAAATTATGAAGTAGAATTTGTAAAAGTTAAATATAATCCAGATTTTCTTTTGCTGCTCATTTGGAAAAAAAAATCCTTGGAGGAATATAATTTGAATGATTACTAGGGAGCATATCTTGGTGTCATAGCTTAAAAGTATTGCTAAGAGAAAGTTCTACACGTGGGGCAAATTGAAAAGGTTTATTTCAGGTGCATTCAAATTCGAGATAAGGGAGAGAAAAATTCTGTTGCCTGGGTAAAAGTTGTGAGAATTAAATGGGGATTTGGCAAACAATGGGCAAAAATTGACTTAAAACACAGATAAGCCTACGCAAGAATTTAAAGGGTAGAAACCTCAAAGAATTTAAGAAATAGTTTAAATAACCACAAATACAGTGATGGAATGTGTAATGGGAGAGCAGATTCCTGCTGTCACAAAAGTCATGTTATTGTGTAAAAAGTACCATTATTTGGTACGCTTAAGATAAAAAGGAAATGGTGATTTCACCATTGAATGGCTGGGACATTCTCTAGTTTATGATTCTGTAGGCACAAAACAGGTTTTTGATAGAGTAGAGGTGGGGAATAAACTTATTGTATTAAATGAAAGCTATTGCTTAGAATAAAGCCAGCCTTACTTTATAACAGAGAAGGAAATTGGTGTATCATAGAGAAAAGTATTCTCTTTATGGTAGGTTTTTATATTTTAGGCTTTCAAGTATTTTTTTGAAATGACTGCCTAATATTTAAACATTTTCAAACTGATTCAAAAAAAAAAAAAAAGAAAAACAGAAACCTGTTTCTGTAGAGCATTATATGCCCCAAAATCACTTTTTTGGTGTGGTTACATGGATAGATGATATATCATTTCAGATTTTGTATATGATTTTCAAGGAAGACTGTGTTATCTGATAATAAATGATTTTGTGGTGGGATCTAACTCATAATTAGGGAGGATCATGTATTATTTGTTACTAATGAAATCCATGTGCAGTGTTGGCAGAAAAGAAAGTAACATGTTAGGATCTGTTAATGCTCATCAGTTCAGTTCAGTTGCTCAGTCATGCCTGACTCTGTGACCCCATGGACTGCAGCCTGCCAGGCCTCCAGGTGCATCACCAACTCCCGGAGTCCACTCAAACCCATGTCCATCAAGTTGGTGATGCCATTCAACCATCTCATCCTCTTTTGTCCCTTCTCCTGCCTTCAGTCTTTCCCAGCATCAGGGTATTTTCCAATGAGTCAGTTCTTTGCATTAGGTGGCCAGAGTATTGGATTTTCAGCTTCGGCATCAGTCCTTCCAATGAATGTTCAGGACTGGTTTCCTTTAGGATGGACTGGTTGGATCTCCTTGCAGTCCAAGGGACTCCCAAGAGTCTTCCTCAACACCACAGTCTAAAAGTATCAATTCTTCGGCACTCAGCTTTCTTTATAGTACAACTCTCACATCCATATATGACTACTGGAAAAACCATAGCTTTGACTAGAAAGACCTTTGTTGGCAAAGTAATATCTCTGCTTTTTAATATGCTGTCTAGGTTTGTCATAGCTTTTCTCCCAAGGAACAAATGTCTTTCAATTTCACAGCTGCAGACACCATCTGCCTATTCCACAGTTGTGCTGGAAATCTTCTATTGTGGTTGTTTTTGGGGGGATGGGTGGGCTGAGATAGGCCTAGCTGTCTAGAGGTCAACAAACATTGGTTTTACGTAATCAACATAGGGAAGTCATTTAAGAGACAGACACGGAGTTCTTACAGAGCAGAATGTGAACCTTCAAGTCTTTTGGGAATACTCCTCACTTCAGCTCCTAAAATAGGAGCTCTAATGGTTGCTTGAGAGAATCTAAGATCCATGTGCTGTGCTCAGTCACTCAGTGGTGTCAGACTCTGTGACTCCATGGACTGTAGCCAGCCAGGCTTCTCTGTCCATAGAATTTCCCAGGCAAGAATACTGGAGCGGGTTTCCATTTCCTACTCCAGAGGATCTTCCCCACCCAGGGATCCAACTTGCATTTCCTGCATTGGCAGGCAGATTCTTTATCACTGGACCACCTGGGAAGCCACAGGCAGAGGAGACTTTCAGTTCAGTTCAGTTCAGTTCAGTTCAGTCGCTCGATCATGTCTGACTCTTTGCGACCCCATGAACTGCAGCACGCCAGGCCTCCCTGTTCATCACCATCTCTTGGAGTTCACTCAGACTCACATCCATCGAGTCTGTGATGCCATCCAGCCATCTCATCCTCGGTTGTCCCCTTCTCCTCCTGCCCCCAATTCCTCTCAGCATCAGAGTCTTTTCCAATGAGTCAACTCTTCTCATGAGGTGGCCAAAGTACTGGAGTTTCAGCTTTAGCATCATTCCTTCCAAAGAAATCCCAGGGCTGATTTCCTTGCAGTCCAAGAGACTCTCAAGAGTCTTCTCCAACACCACAGTTCAAAAGCATCAATTCTTTGGTGCTCAGCCTTCTTCACAGTCCAACTCTCACATCCATACATGACCAAAGGAAAAACCATAGCCTTGACTAGACGGACCTTAGTCGGCAAAGTAATGTCTCTGCTTTTGAATATACTATCTAGGTTGGTCATAACTTTTCTTCCAAGGAGTAAGCGTCTTCTAATTTCATGGCTGCAGTCACCATCTGCAGTGATTTGGGAGCCCCCAAAAATAAGGTCTGACACAGTTTCCGCTGTTTCCCCCTCTATTTCCCATGAAGTGATGGGACCGGATGCCATGATCTTCGTTTTCTGAATGTTGAGCTTTAAGTGAACTTTTTCGCTTTCCTCTTTCACTTTCATCAAGAGGCTTTTTAGCTCCTCTTCACTTTCTGCCATAAGGGTGGTGTCATCTGCATATCTGAGGTTATTGATATTTCTCCCTGCAATCTGGATTCCAGCTTGTGTTTCTTCCAGTCCAGCGTTTTTCATGATGTACTCTGCATAGAAGTTAAATAAGCAGGGTGACAATATACAGCCTTGATGTACTCCTTTTCCTATTTGGAACCAGTCTGTTGTTCCATGTCCAGTTCTAACTGTTGCTTCCTGACCTGCATACAGATTTCTCAAGAGGCAGGTTAGGTGGTCTGATATTCCCATCTCTTTCAGAATTTTCCACAGTTTATTGTGATCCACAAAGTCAAAGGCTTTGGTATAGTCAATAAAGCAGAAATAGATGTTTTTCTGGAACTCTTTTGCTTTTTCCATGATCCAGCAGATGTTGGCAATTTGATCTCTGGTTCCTCTGTCTTCCTACTGGTTTCGGCCAAACCACCATAAACCCTGTAACTGAACTATCTTAGGGAGTCAAAAGGAACAACGAGGACTAAAGGGAACATCAAAACCAAGAAGTTGACATGACACCTCTCCCTGTTGTAACAATTGGGAACCTTACTGATTGGAAGTGACAGGATGTTCATTTTCAAGGGGAGGCAAGAAATCATGCATAACCTCTTCCCTTCCTGTTCTCTCTTTGGTTGGGTACTAGAAATGCAGCTCAAGAAGGAATGGAACCCTATTCACACTCCTAATATCTAGAAACGGCTCTCATTATTCAAGACCTAATAGGGAAAAATGTCTCCTTATGTCCTTTCTTGTCTAAAACTCCTCCAGTAGCATCAAGCATGGACAGATATACAAGAAAGTGTCAGAATCCAGGAGCCACACAATCTGTGTAACTAACCCCAGAATCTGAAGCCTTTACTCGACACTCTGGCTTCTGCAAATCTGCTGGGAGACAGTCGAATCTCTCTCTACCTTCAAGCATAATTTAGCATGAATCGGAGGATAAGTCAGAAAATTTATTGCTTTAAGTACAGCTACATAGAGCAAGCTGATCCTTGGATGGATGACCTCACCTGGAATTGAAAAATCTAGTGAAGGATCTTCTTAACATTGGATATTTATTTCTGTTAACTCTCCTTTATAGATGAGTGAACTACACTGTAAAACTGTGTTCCATCTGGGGTGATGCTTGGCTGTCAGAGCCCAACATGCAAGTGGTTGGAATTAAGTCTTTGATTTAGCATACCCTCTAGATGGGTGATGGAAACTCCCATTCCTTTGTTTTTCTGTTTCTGAATGTGTGCCTTTGCACTGAGGCAATATGCTAGCATCTACATTTGATTGTCTCACATGGATAGAACTAAGTGACACATATAACTGAATGACATGCCTTCCAATTCCAAGCCTCCTGTTTTGGAAGGAGATAGATGATGTTTGAGACTTCCCCAATAGCTCAGTGCATAAAGAATCTGCCTACAGTGCAGGAGACACAGGAGATACAGGTTCGATTGCTGGGTCAGGACAATCCTCTGGAGTAAGAAATGACAACCCAGATCCCATGAACAGAGGAGCCTGGTGGGCCACAGTCCCAAAAGTTGCAAAGAGTTGAACACACTGAGCATGACTGAAATGATGCCATTTATACTATACAGCTATTGCTTGAAGGTACTTGCTCCTTCTATAGATGAGCAAAAAAAGAAGGGAAAATAATAGCTAGAAGGAAGATGTGCCATGCCACTTTTACTTCACTCCATCTATCTAATAAGTATTTATAGAATGTTCCAGGCACTTTGCACATAACGAGAGATGTGTACACAGAAAAAGAATACAGCAACAGACTTCTTTGAGAGTGATATGGTGTGGCTGAAGAGTAAAAGTTGTCTTCCCTACTCCCTGAGATACTCATGAATTATATATTAGCTAATTTTTCCACCAAATTTATAATCATCTCATATGTTGCTTGCCAGTCTTACAAGTTATTAATATCTCTTTCTCTATTTATTAACATATTTACATTGCTCATCCTGTGTTAAACACAATCCCCCAGTCTCTGTCTCTTGTTTTTCCTTGGAACAGCCTTTTGTCACTGCCCTATTACTTCAAGATCAGAAAAAAAAATACTGGCCTCAAAATTAGCCCAACCATGCATATGAGGATGTTTATTTGGGTTGGAGTAGACAGGTGGTTGTATAAATAATTCAAGCTTGTGTGCGTATCTTCAAATTTCAAAAGAAACACAATAGAGGAAGCATGAAAGCTTTGGCTTGTAGTGATCTAATGGAGGTGGAGGTCAGGAATCTCAGGGCTAGTTAGCTCTGTATTTTTCCATTCTGCAAGAGATAATGGTTAATATTTTATCTCTTGTTACAGGTTAGTTTTAGGTGAAGTCACTGCTCTCTGCTGTTCATGTACCCAAATCCACTCTTGACAGCAGCTCTGCCTGCTAAGTCACCAGTAATTCCTCAAATTGTGTCAAGTAGCACTCGTCCTTTGGGAACGTCCTTTTTATTAAGGAAAAAAGGAAGCCAAAGCTGTCTGCATCTAACCATAATTTAGCCCGTGGTGAGGAGTTATTGCAGGTAGAGGGCATGTTCAGCTATTTCGTGACTCTCCTCTTCTCTTGTCAAGACTAGCTGAGGCAGCAGAGTTCGAGGCCTCATTGTTTTGTACAGAGATGTTTTGTGTCGGATGGGGATGCATAAGCACAAACATAATTAGGCTTTCTGAGCAGAAAGAATTTGTTCTTCATGACTAGTGAATGGTTTCTGCCATTTAAGGTCTAAATATTGTCAACTAATTGGGTTTCTTCATTTCCAATGACTTGTTCTTTTGAAGGTCATTTAGCAAACTGGACCAGGCCATTTTTCCCCCTTAGAGTCTTGATGCAGACCTGATGACATGCAGAAAGCTTACGGCTGGATATGTTGGATACATGTGCATAGAGATGTCCATCTGGAGGTGTGCCTGATTAGGGCACACCAAATGGAAATCCATGTCTTGTGTTGTAGGTAGGAGCCTAGTTTCTGGAAGTTGTGGGCTTGTAAGTATCAGATCTGCCTTGACCAACAGAACATGGATTATACCTGTTGAAGGCCAGATTGCCTGCAGGGCAGTTGGCACCTGTGATGGCTGAATACGCAGAGTTAGCAATGTCCAGGCAGAAGTACATTTATTTCTCGTCCATCATTTTCATCCATAATTTATCCCCTTAGTTGAGTCAGTGGTCCCAGTGCAGGACATGTTACTTCTCACATTTCATTTTATTCAAGATAATCTCTTCCTGACTTCACTAATTTATCTGGTTTCTTTGTCTTGCCAGAAACCCAGGGCTCTGTGGCTCAGTGGTAACTTTTCAAAGCAGCTTTTGTTAGATTAGAACTGGGTGATCTATTGGTCTTCCCTAGTGGCTGAGTGGTAAAGAATCTGCCTACAATTTAGGAGACCTGGGTTTGATCCCTTGGCTGGGAAGATTCCTCTGGAGAAGGAAATGGCAACCCACTCCAGTATTCTTGCCTAGAGAATTCCATGGACAGAGGAGCCTGGCAGGCTGCAGTCCATGGGTTTGCAAAGAGTCAGACATGACTAATCTACATGGGTAATCTGTTGGAGTCTAGTGTTCAGACTGGCTTTTAAGAGCATACATCTTTAGTTTTACCTCTTAAATGCTGCATTGTCCTAGGAATTCTAATTTACAGATAAAATTGTTGGGGTCCTTCAATTTACAGATAAAATTGTTGGGGTCCACAGTGGTTAAGTGACTCTCTAGGTTTGGTCAGCTGACTGGTTGTAGCCTGAGATTGAGACCTGGGTCTCTTGGGATAGTCACTTAAACTTGGCGCCATGTGGCCTCTCACTCTGTGTGTAGGTAGATGTTCCTTATCCCCCTGCTGAATATCTCCTTTTCATCCTCCAACTTTGAAACCTTTGGGTGTGGTTTTTCTTCCTCCTCATACTTTCTACCTGGGGCTGGTCAGCATCATGATGAAGCATGGGAAGGGGTTACAGAGGGCTAAGGGCTTTTCTTGTGGCTCAGCACTAAAATAATCCGCCTCAGTGCAGTAGACGTGGGTTTGATCCCTGGGCCAGGAAGATCCCCTCAAGAAGGAAATGACAACCCACTCCAGTATTCTTGCCTGGGAAATCCCATGGATAGAGGAGCCTCGCTATAGTCCATGGGGTCACAAAGAGTTGGACACAACTTAGTGACTAAACAACAAAGGGTTATACTTCATAGCTGAGAATATGTAAGTGACATTCAAGAAATTCATTCATTAAGAAACTGTGTTGCAATTCGTATGGAAATACAAAAAACCTCGAATAGCCAAAGCAATCTTGAGAAAGAAGAATGGAACTGGAGGAATCAACCTGCCTGACTTCAGGCTCTACTACAAAGCCATAGTCATCAAGACAGTATGGTACTGGCACAAAGACAGAAATATAGATCAATGGAACAAAATAGAAAGCCCAGAGATAAATCCACACACCTATGGACACCTTATCTTCGACAAAGGAGGCAAGAATATACAATGGATTAAAGACAATTTCTTTAACAAATGGTGCTGGGAAAACTGGTCAGCCACTTGTAAAGAATGAAACTAGAACACTTTCTAACACCATACACAAAAATAAACTCAAAATGGATTAAAGATCTAAATGTAAGACCAGAAACCATAAAACTCCTAGAGGAGAACAGAGGCAAAACACTCTCCGACATAAATCACAGCAGGATCCTCTATGATCCACCTCCCAGAATACTGGAAATAAAAGCAAAAATAAACAAATGGGATCTAATTAAAATTAAAAGCTTCTGCACAACAAAGGAAACTATAAGCAAGGTGAAAAGACAGCCTTCAGAATGGGAGAAAATTATAGAAAATGAAGCAACTGACAAACAACTAATCTCAAAAATATACAAGCAACTTATGCAGCTCAACTCCAGAAAAATAAACAACCCAATCAAAAAATGGGCCAAAGAACTAAATAGACATTTCTCCAAAGAAGACATATGGATGGCTAACAAACACATGTAAAGATGCTCAACATCACTCATTATCAGAGAAATGCAAATCAAGACCACAATGAGGTACCATTTTGCACCAGTCAGAATGGCTGCGATCCAAAAGTCTACAAGCAATAAATGCTGGAGAGGATGTGGAGAAAAGGGAACCCTCTTACACTGTTGGTGGGAATGCAGACTGGTACAGCCACTATGGAGAACAGTGTGGAGATTCCTTAAAAAATTGCAAGTAGAACTGCTTTATGACCCAGCAATCCCACTGCTGGGCATACACACTGAGGAAACTAGAATTGAAAGAGACACATGTACCCCAATGTTCATCACAGCACTGTTTATAATAGCCAGGACATGGAAACAACCTAGATGTCCATCAGCAGATGAATGGATAAGAAAGCAGTGGTACATATACACAATGGAGTATTACTCAGCCATTAAAAAGCATACATTTGAATCAGTTCCAATGAGATGGATGAAACTGGAGTCGATTATACAGAGTGAAGTAAGCCAGAAAGAAAAACACCAATACAGTATACTGACACATATATATGGAATTTAGAAAGATGGTAATGATAACCCTGTATGTGAGACAGCAAAAGAGACACAGATGTATAGAATGGACTTTTGGACTCTGAGGGAGAGGGTGGGATGATTTGGGAGAATGGCAGTGAAACATGTATACTATCAGGTAAGAAACGAATCGCCAGTCTATGTTCGATACAGGATACAGGATGTTTGGG
The DNA here is from genome assembly GCA_917880005.1 of Nanger dama. Taxonomy (NCBI): domain Eukaryota; kingdom Metazoa; phylum Chordata; class Mammalia; order Artiodactyla; family Bovidae; genus Nanger; species Nanger dama. The sequence goes on from CAKJTW010000040.1 coordinate 7,404,175, forward strand.
GCTGGTGCATGTGGATGATCCAGAGAGATGATATGCAGTGGGAGGTGGGAGTGGGGTTCAGGATTGGGAACTCATGTACACCCGTGGCAGATTCATGTCAATGTATGGCAAAACCAATACAGTATTGTAAAGCAAAATAAAGTAAAAATAAAAATTAAAAAAAAAAAAACTAAGTTGCAGATTATCCCAACATTTCCAAGGCTTATCTTTCAGGAGTAAGAAGCTTACTTCCCTGCTTCAACTTCCTTAAATTCCTCCCTCCAGCTTCAAAATACCTGCTAAAAGAGGAGGAAACTATGCTTGTACATACAGGTGAAATGCTGATAAATTTAGAATTTCCTCCCAGCCTGACATTTTATTTTTAAGCCTTTAGAATGCTGTCCTTCACACTTTTATGAAGCTCTTGTTATATAAAATTTTCAACATTTATAAAATTAGGTAGACTAGTTTAATGAATTTCAGATAGTTGTTACCAGCTTCAATAGTTATTAGCTCATGAAAATCTTATCTCTGCCCCAACCAGTTTACCCCTCCTATATTATTGGGAAGCAAATCCAGACATCATTTCATTTCATTCATTAGTATTTCAGTATACATCTCTAAAAGATAAGCATTTTTTTCTTTTTATCCTAAGATTTATTGAGAATTTATAGTTGATAAAATCATGAGATATTTAAAGTGTCCATTATGATAATTTGATATGTATATCTTGTAAAAGGATTCTCCCATCTAGTTAATATATCTATCATTTCATTTAATTAAAAGATAGTATTTTAAGGTATATTCATAATACCATTATTATATTTAAAAATAATCTTTAAATCATTGAGTATTCATATACTGTTCAATTACAGTTGTCTCATACGTGTCAAGAGTTTTGACAGTTTGAATCAGGCTCCAAATTTCTCCGTATTGCAGTTGGTTACAAGTCTTTTAAATATCTTTAAATCTGCAGGTTCAAAATCTATCCTCTCTTTCTGCCTTCTTCCTTCTCTCCCTCTTTCTTGGTCAGGGAACTAGATCCCACATGGCACAACTGAGGCTTGGCATGCTGCAACTAAAGATCCTACATGCCTCAACCAAGACTGAAGATCCCATGCAGCCAAATAGTTTATCAGTTGAAGAAACTGAATTGTTTGTTCCGGAGATGATGTTCCCCCTTGGTATCTTTTGACATGTTTTTCTGTTCTCTTTATATTCTGTAAATTGGTAACTGCATCTGAAAGTTATATTAAATTTTCTCAAGAAAAAGGAAAAGATACATATGGACCTGCCCTGCAGGGTGGAATGGAGTTGTTGGTGTGTGGAGCTGGCTTTGGGATGTGGAGGAGGAAGACGGTGTGACCTTGGGGAAATGTAATGGCCAACAACATAGATGCTGGAGCCAGACTGTCTGGGTTCCAGTCTCAGTGTTGTCACTTCTTAACTGCGTACCTCTGGAAAAATGACTTGACCTCTCTGTGATTCAGTTGCCTCATCTGTTCAATGAGAACAATAGTACAGGACACATCTTACAGGGTTGAAGATCAAGATCAATGTATATGTACATAACATACTCAGAACATTGCCATGAAGTAAGTACTTCTAAGTGTGGGCTGTTATTTATGAAAGAAGTTAGAATGGAGTTCAGGGCAAGCAGAGAAGTGAAACAAAGATACATTTCTAGGAGAGAGCAACAGCCATCAAAAAGCCAAAAGACCAGCCTTCCTTTTTTTTTTTTTTAATGTTTTTTTATTTGGCTGCATGGGATCTTCAGTCTTGGTTGAGGCATGTAGGATCTTTAGTTGCAGCATGCCAAGCCTCAGTTGTGCCATGTGGGATCTAGTTCCCTGACCAAGAATCAAACCCAGGCCCCTTGCCTTGGGAGCACAGAGTCTTAGCTGCTGGACCACTAGGGAAGTCCCACGACCAGCCTTCCAGAAACTTATACCAGTCCTGATGATCTTCCTCTGACTAATTTTTCTCCGTTGCACTTTCTATTTTCCTTACTTTCTCCATGTTTCATCCCACATAGGTTATTTTCATATTATGAATGCTTTGCATGTGAGTAAGGAAGAAAGCAGAGCAGTGACACCCATGCCAAGCAGTGCTGGGGCTAGGAGTGAGGGCCCTCAGATGTTTGGAGGGCATTTTTTTGGTCCTTGTGCTCCTGCTGCAACCTCTTAACCATGTATCTGCCTCTTTGTGCTTGAAGAGTCAAAGGCTGAAATGCTTCCTGGTGTTTCCCATCCACTCCCAGTGGTCCCCTGACCTTCCTTTGGCACCCCCATGCTGTAGTCTGCAGATTATTGTATTCCTTTGAATGTCTTCATTGTCAGGCTTCTGTGCAGTCAGATGGCATTCTCTGTCTTTCCTTATCACAGATGGCGTTGATCTTGGAGTGCTTGTGTCTTTGGCTTCACATGGTGGACAGCTTCTCATGTTGTAGCGATGCCTGTCCCTCCTGTCTCCTTCCCTCTTCTCTGTTGCTTTTACTTCAAGCCCTATGGTTTGTTTCATGGCAATGATTACTGGTGAGAGAGTCTTGCCTGTTCCCAAATGTTTCTTGTCTAGTTTTGCATGGTTTCATCCAGTGTCCTTTGAGGCAGGGACTGCCAACTATAGGCCACCTGTTTTTTGAATGTGATTTAATTGGAGCACAGCCACTTGCATTCCTTTCCACATTATCAATGGTTGGGGTCTCATTACAGCAGCAGAGCTGAGTAGTTCAGTTCAGTTGCTCAGTCATGTCTGATTCTTTGTGACCCCATGGACTGCAGAACGCCAGACCTCCATGTCCATTACCAACTCCTGGAGTTTACTCAAACTCATATCCATTGAGTCAATGATGCCATCCAGCCATCTCATCTTTATCTTCCCTTTCTGCTCCTGCCTTCAGTCTTTCCCAGCAACAGGATCTTTTCAAATGAGTCAGGTCTTCACATCAGGTGGCCAAAGTATTGGAGTTTACGCTTCAGCATCAGTCCTTCCAATGAACATTCAGGACTGATCTCCTTTAGGATGGACTGGTTGGATCTCCTTGCTGTCCAAGGGACTCTCAAGAGTCTTCTCCAACACCACATATCAAAAGCATCAATTCTTCAGTGCTCAGCTTTCTTTCTTTTTATTTTTATTTTTACTTTATTTTACTTTACAATACTGTATTGGTTTTGCCATACATTGACATGAATCCGCCACGGGTGTACATGAGTTCCCAATCCTGAACCCCACTCCCACCTTGCACCCCATATCATCTCTCTGGATCATCCCTGTGCACCAGCCCCAAGCATCCTGTATCCTGTATCAAACAATGACTGGTGATTTCTTACATGATAGTATACATGTTTCAATGTCATTCTCCCAAATCATCCCACCCTCTCCCTCTCCCTCAGAGTCCAAACACCCATTCTATACATCTGTGTCTCTTTTGCTGTCTCGCATACAGGGTTATCATTACCATCTTTCTAAATTCCATATATATGTGTTAGTATACTATATTGGTGTTTTTCTTTCTGGCTTACTTCACTCTGTATAATAGGCTCCAGTTTCATCCATCTCATTGGAACTGATTCAAATGTATGCTTTTTAATGGCTGAGTAATACTCCATTGTGTATATGTACCACTGCTTTCTTATCCATTCATCTGCTGATGGACATCTAGAGTTCTCACATCTATGCATGACTACTGGAAAAATGATAGCTTTGACTAAAAAGACCTTTGTTGGCAAAGTAATGTCTCTGCTTTTTAATATGCTGTCTAGGTTTATCATAGCTTTTCTTCCAAGGAGCAAGGGTCTTTTAAATTCATGGCTACAGTCACCATCTGAAGTGATTTTAAAGCCCAGAAAAATAAAGTCTGCCACTGTTTTCACTGTTTCCCCATTTATTTGCCATGAAGTGATGGGACCAGATGCGATGATCTTAGTTTTCTGAATGTTGAGTTTTAAGCCAACTTTTTCACTCTCCTCTTTCATTTTCATCAAGCGGCTCTTTAGTTCTTCTTTGCTTTCTTCCATAAGGGTGGTGTCATCTGCATATCTGAGGTTATTGATATTTCTCCTGGAAGTCTTGATTCCAGCTTTTGCTTCATCCAGCCCAACATTTCTCATGATGTACTCTGCATGTCAGTTAAATAAGCAGGGTGACAATATACAGCCTTGACATATTCCTTTGCTGATTTGGAACCAGTCTGTAGTTTCATGTCCAATTCTAACTGTTGCTATTTCTCAGGATGCATGTCAGGTGGTCTGGTATTCCTGTCTCTTTAAGAATTTTCCACAGTTTGTTGTGATCCACACAGTCAGAGGCTTTGGCATAGTCCATAGAGCAGAAGTAGCTGTTTTTCTGGAACTCTCTTGCTTTTTTGGTGATCCAACAGATGTTGGCAATTTGATCTTTGGTTCCTCTGCCTTTTCTAAATCCAGCTTGAACATCTGAAAGTTCACAGTTCACATACTGTTGAAGCTTGGCTTGGAGAATTTTAAGCATTTCTTTGCTAGTATGTGAAATGAGTGTAGTTGTGCAGTAGTTTGAGCATTCCTTTGGCATTGCCTTTCTTTGGGATTGGAATGAAAACTGACCTTTTCCAGTCCTATAGCCACTGCTGAGTTTTCCAAATTTGCTGGCAATTTGAGTTAACCACTTTCATAGCATAATCTTTTAGGATTTGAAATAGCTCAACTGGAATTCCATCATCTCCACTAGCTTTGTTCATAGTGATGCTTCTTCCTAAGGCCCCCTTGACTTCGGAATTCCAGGATGTCTGGCTCTAGATGAGTAATCATACTGTCATGATTATCTGTATCATGAAAATCTTTTGTATAGTTCTTCTGTGTATTCTTGCCTCCTCATCTTAATATCTTCTGCTTCTGTTAGGTCCATACCATTTCTGTCCTTTATCGATAGAGTCCATCTTTGCATGAAAACTTCCCTTGGTATCTCTAATTTTCTTGAAGAGCTTTCCAGTCTTTCCCATTCTATTGTTTTCCTCTATTTCTTTGCATTGATCACTGAGATTATTGATTTATCTCTCCTTGTTATTCTTGGAACTCTGCATTCAAATGGGTATATCTTTCAGTCAGTGTTAATCTTATGTTCCAGTCACCATGCCTGTGGCTCTCTGTGGATTGTTCCCAAGCTCCAGGCCTTGGTGATACCTCTTGAGATGTAAGGAAAAGGAATAGTGATGCCTCAAAAATGTAAACATTCCTGTGGCCATTTGCACCATAAGGAAGCATTCATGATTTATGCCCAAGTCCTTGTCCCCCACCTGGCTACCCACACACAAAGTTGGGTGGCTATTTTGTTCATTTGTTTTTGTTTTTGGCTGCCAAACATAGAGCCTCAAGAGAACAGTATATCCTGAAAAAACAAGAATTTCAGCCAGCAGAGGAAGAATCCACTGAGCTTGGTCATCTGACGGAGTCAGTCAGCCCAGAATCTGGATGTACTTTTGCCCTTCTGCAAAGAGGTTAAACCTTAGCTGAAGAGCTGTGAGTAGACCCATTTGTGAGAGGGGCTTTTTAAAACAAAACATCATAAATGTAATGAATACAAAGGTCACAAAGTTGGAAAGCTTGTGGCATCTTTAGTTCAGTTCAGTCACTCAGTCATGTCCGACTCTTTGCGACCCCATGAGTCACAGCACGCCAGGCCTCCCTGTCCATCACCAACTCCTGGAGTTCACTCAAACTCATGTTCCATTGAGTCAGTGATGCCATCCAGCCATCTCATCCTCTGTTGTCCCCTTCTCCTCCTGTCCCCAGTCCCTCCCAGCATCAGGGTCTTTTCCAGTGAGTCAACTCTTTGCATGAGGTGGCCAATGTATTGGAGTTTCAGCTTTAGCATCAGTCCTTCCAATGAACACCCAGGGCTGATCTCCAACCAGAATGGACTGGTTGGATCTCCTTGCAGTCCAAAGGACTCTCAAGAGGCTTCTCCAACACCACAGTTCAAAAGCATCAATTCTTCGGCGCTCAGCTTTCTTCACAATCCAACTCTCACATCCATACATGACCACAGGAAAACCGTAGCCTTGACCAGGCAGACCTTTGTTGGCAAAGTAATATCTCTGCTTTTTAATGTGCTATCTAGGTTGGTCATAACTTTCCTTCCAAGGATCTTGGGAGGTAACATAAATATGTGAAGTGAGCCAGTTGCTTACAGGCAAGCCTGTGTGCCTTCTAGAGACAATCCTGAACAGAGGAATACTGGTTCTGCCTCCATCCCTCCTTCCCTTTGTCTTTCCTCTTTCCTTCCATTTTTTCCTTTCTCCTTCTCACTTTCCTCTTTTTCCCCCCCTTTCCTTCCCTAAGAAGCAGTAAATTTGGAATTTCATGCAATTGTTAAGTGTTGACAAGCAGTGTTGCTGCTGGCTCTTCTGGCTCTTTTTTCCCAAATTGGAAAATGGCACCCCTTTATCCATGCGGCGCCCATGATGGTCTAAGTCTAGTGAGGCCTGGATTTTGCTTGTCCCAGGGCTGAGCCTTTGCACCAGACTCAAGCTGCCCAACTTTAGATGGTGACCCCAAAGTAACATATGTAAGTCAAGCAAAACATGTCTGTGGGCCACACTTAGCCCACAGGCTATCATTTTGCAGCGTCTGGAGTTGTGGTTAAAACAGAGCTCTGGGGTCAGACTGTCTGACTTTAAATCTGGGTTCTGTCATTTAGCCAAATTATTCTGTGTTTCTCTGCCGCATCCTCCTATGTCTGTGAAATTGCCTATCTCAGAGGGCTGTTATGAGGATGGGATTAGATAATGCATGAAAAGCATTTAGCCATTCAGAGTGTTTTTAATACTCAGCACTTGATTCAGTTCAGTTGCTCAGTCATGTCCTATTCTTTGTGACCCCATGGACTGCAGCACACCAGGCTTCCTTGTCCATCACCAACTCCCGGAGCTTGCTTAAACTCATGTTCATCAGTCAGTGATGCCATCCAACCATCACATCCTTTGTCATCCACCTCTCCTCCCACCTTCAATATTTCCCAGCATTAGGGCCTTTTCAAATGAGTCAGTTCTTCTTATCAGGTGGCAAAGTACTGGAGTTTCAGCTTCAGCATCAGTCCTTCCAATGAATATTCAGAACTGATTTCCTGTAGGATTGACTGGTTTGAGCTCCTTGCAATCCAAGGGACTCTCAAGATTCTTCTCAGCACTTGATTAGTTAGTATCAAAATCATGTAAAAACCTGAGTTTGCATACTTAACAGCTTATCTCTGCAAGTCCAGTTTTGTTGGCGAGTTCACAGGCTATGAAGTGGGTGACAAAGTGCATGTCAAGCCATCTTGATTTCCTTCCACTTCTTCAGGAAATGCTCACACTCTTGGTGACTCTGAAGGCAGGGAGCTCAAATAGCCAGCTTGACTTACCTACCAATGCCACAAGAACTTCAGTGAAGTAAACACTTTACTTGAACCACTATTTCTGTCTCAGTGCATAAAGCAATTACAGGGATTAAGAACTGACATCTGTAACAGTGATACTGTAAAACCATTAACAGAAGATAAAATTAATCATGGTATTGTCTGTTGCAAAAGGCAAGGTGTATTGGATCATTTTAGAATGATTTATGGTGAAAATAGTCTAAAAGTGGTGGAACTTCAAGTGGCAAACGCTGAATTATTGAGTTCATCTTCTAAATTGGCTCATTCTCTAGGGAGCATGCCACAGAACCGAGACTCCATCATTAAAAACTGTCCCAGTGGGTTTGCATCCAAGAATCCAACAGGCATGCTCTGCATAAGATTGATTCTCACCCCTGAGACTGTTCCAGGAGAGAGTTTGCTCAGCACTAACCATAACAAATCTGAGGTTGGCTGCCAGGGTTTGGGTTGAAATGAGACTACAGCCATCAGGGTTGGTCTGGAAGGCCCAATCATATCGAAGAGTTAAATATAAAGAAGTGGTAACCTATCAACTTACTTTGAAATATACTCAAAAAAAAGGAAGTCCAAGAAATAATTTAGTACAACCTACATCTACGTTAACTTTTCTCTCCTGTAGTATCTGAGCTTCCCCTAAACACTCATGTAAGCCCTAAATGAATATGAAAAATATCTGTGCAGCTCAAGAAACAAGGATTGCCCCAAGAACTCCAGTTCTTACTTGCCTAAGCTTGGTTACACTATCATCCATCTAAAGCTTTCTCTCTAAAGTGCAATAAGTCCAAAAGAAAAAAAAACAAATATCATATGTTAATGTATATTTATGGAATCTAGAAAAATGGTACGGATGAACCTATTTTCAGGGAAGGAACAGAGACACAAACGTGGAGAAGGGACTTGTGGATGCAGGGAGGGAAGGAGAGAGTTGGATGAACTGAGAGAGCAGCATCAATATGTATACACTACAATGAGTGTATAGATAGCTAGCAGGAAGCTGGCTATCCCTGCTGCAGAGCACAGGGAGCTCAGGTTGGTGCTCTGTGATGACCTAGAGGGACAGGGTGGAGGTTGGAGATAGGTCAAGAGAGAGGGGATATATGTATACTTGGGCTGATTCATCTTGTTGTACAGGAGAGGCTAACACAACATTGTAAAGCCATTATCCTCCAATTAAAACTGAATTTTAAAAATATGTAAAGCTTCTCTTTCAATCTCAGCACTTGGTTTCTCCATCTTGGCACTATTGACATTTTAGGTCAGGTAAATCCTTACTGTGGTGGCTGTGTTGCCTCTGTAATAAAGAGTAGGATGTTCAGCAGCATCCTTGATCTCAACCCACCAGATGCCAGCAACACACCTCCCTCAACTTGAGACGATTAAAAACATCCCTGACCTTGCCAAATGGCTATGAAAGGAGAAAATCTTGATAATTGAGAACCACTGCTCTAGACTAAGAAAAGTGGCCAGAATTTGTAAACACAATCATTTTCTCTCTGTGTGTGTGTTTTAAGTGGCAAAGGCCCTAAAGAAAAAAATTTTCAAAATAAGCTCATGCACAAGCTATATTTAAAGAATGTTTCAAGAAGGATCCTATATGTACCGTGTTTAGCAAATGGGTGATTTTGCTAAGCCTCAAAGCAACTTTTCCATATGTCATGTTAAATGCTAGCAAACTGACCAGTCTAGAAGGATGTGTCAACATTGAGCTCACTCTTAAGGTATTTGTCCAGACTTCTTCCAAACAGGAGTGTTTCTTATTCAGCAGTGCTTGTGTATAAAAACTCAGTAGGTGGGAATAAGGTTCATAAGCAAAGAGAGATTTCAGATCTAGTCAGCTTCTCATGTTTTATAGGTCAAGACACCGAGGTTCAGGGAATAGAGTTTGTAGCAAAATTTATGATAAACCTCAGTGATTCAGATACTAAATTGAAATTTTCAGTGATGTAGGCACAGAACAATATAGGCACAAAATTATTACTGAGTCAAATGTCAAAATTATACTCTTATGGCAATTTTCAAGTGCTTAGGAATAATTAAGAGAAATCAGAAACAAAATTTTAAATGTTTTTCAAATCAAAGGCTCAAAAATTAAGGTTGCCATCAGTGTACCTCTTGCTTCAGAATCCAGAAAGTTCTATATATTTTTATAACACATGACTGCATAATTTTGATCAATTGGAAATGATTTTTGTTGTTCAGTCGATAAGTCATGTTCAATTCTTTGCAACCTCATAGGCTGTAGCATGCCATGCTCCTCTGTCCTTCACTAGCTCCTGGAGTTTGCTCAGATTCATGTCCACTGAGTCAGTGATGCTGTCTAACAATATTATCCTCTGCTGCCCCCTTCTCCTTTTGCCTTCAATATTTCCCAGCATCAGGGTCTTTTCCAGTGAGAGAATGGTAGATTTCCATTAATGTACCTTATCATACTTATACACTTCAGTTCAGTCACTCAATCGTTTCCAACTCTTTGCAACCCCATGAACCACAGCGCAATAGGCCTCCCTGTCCATCACTAACTCCCAGAGTTTACCCAAACTCATGTCCACTGAGTTGGTGATGCCATTCAACTATCTCACCCTCTGTCGTCCCCCTTCTCCTCCTGCCCTCAATCTTTCCCAGCATCAGGGTCTTTTCAAATGAGTCACTATGCCCACCAAAAAAGTTATTTGGAACTTGAATAATGGTTTATAATTGATTTGTCCTTAAGTTGATCAAATATTCTCTCTTCTCCTCCCTTCATGCAACATTATCTTTACCCAGATCATACTTCTAAAATGAAGCAACATGAATGAATTCATCCCATGGGTACAGGATACCCAGACCTTCATCCAAATTTCTTTTCCTAGTTGGAGGAAATGGCTAATCTTGTGTTTAAAACTGAGTGTTCTTTCTACATGTCTAGGATTCATGTTTTCTACATGTGGTCAGTTCCTGATCTAAGGAAGAAACAGGCAGGAAAATGATCAGATTCAGGTGATATTTAACTAGAAGATGAGATCATGACGAGGAAGGGCACAACATGTTCTGGTATGTGGGAGTTTTGATTACAAGGCACAGCCTTGCTGCCTGGTGGAGTGCCTCGGGCTGTGCCTACCTTTAGTTTATGATTACTAGGTCAGGTATGGATCTAATACTACTCATGTCATGTTCGAGTATCTTCCTGTGCCCAAGCAATAAAAGAAAAGCTTCCTACTATGATGTGTGTGTAAAGGTTATTGAAAGACTTCAGATAATGCCATCAACCTCGTTTGGCCCCAGAGGATGATCTCTCCAGAAGGGGGCACGGTGTCAAAATATGGACAGTACTAGTAAAATAAGCATATGACTTGCTTAAAAAAAAAAAACAACTTGTTTTCAGGGTGGAGATATGATCTGCTCTAGATTTTAAGGAGAGACGTGGCTAAAAGAGATGTGATATTTTTACCCAAAATACGGTAGACTACACTGTCGCCTCTTGGCAATGATGTGAAAGGAAGACTGTTAATGCATTTAGCAAATATTTATGGAGAGCCTGTTACTAATAGTGAGTTAATCACTGTTATAGGTAGTAGAGATTCCACAAAGAACAAAGTGCTTTCCTACATTTAGTGAAGGGAGACTGTCAGTAAACAAATATCTGTTCAGTTAGGTAGAGATGACTGTTATGGGGAAAACAAAACGTGATACGGGGATACGTGGAGCTGGATGGGCCAAAGGGTTAGTATTTTATATGGGATAGTCAGGGAATGCCTCTCTCAAAAGGTGACATTAGCTCAATTAGCTGAAGGAAATGAAGCCTGATGCTATCTGGGGGAGGATACCAGAAACTGTTATAAATGTTTCAACAGGAAATTTATTAGTCCTGAGAAAGGGCAGGTCTATATGTTCTTAAAATGAAAGGAGGTGGGATAAAAGAAAAGGGGAGCTTTGGGAAAGAACTGGGCTACATTAATATATATACATATATATATATATATATACTTAATGAAAACAGCACTGATTGGAAAAACCATAAAATTGGATTGTGTGTTTGTGAATCTCTTACATAGTTTTTAAATGAGACCCATAGTTCTGTTAAACATCAAGGTCGTTTCAGGTGAGTTGTAGTGAACATAGGATTGTCTTTTGAAGTTACCCTGCAAACCTTAGACTCACTCAGAAAGCAGTAGTTCGGTTTTGTTGCCCAGACTGGATGATATTATTAATTTGAACTGAGCAGTAATACACTCAGGTTGTGGCTGACTATGGGCCCCGGTCCAATTCACCAGATTCTGTGCTCTATCTTTAGGAGAGAATGGGTTTTTAATGCCAGGTAGAAGGGAAGAAGGGGCACAATTTCAAGCAAAGTGAAAGTAAAAATGTTAGTCACTCTTTACCACTCCCATGGACTATAGTCTGTGGCTGGCTAGGCCCATTTGTCCATGGGATTCTCCAGGCAAGAATACTAGAGTCAATAGCCATGCCCTTCTCCAGAGGATCTTCCCAGTTCAGGGATCAAACCTGGGTCTCCCACGTTGCACACATAGTCTTTACCATCTGAGCTACGAGGGAAGCCCGTTTTCAAGGAGGAAATGCAGAAAAGCTGAGTATAGGTAAAGATCTCATATTACCTGAGCCTCCTATGCTGGTCTTCAGTATGAGCAATGTGGTCTTCTAAGGAGTGTGAAATCTTGAGGAAAGGACAAGGATGCTGAGGATTTCAGTCTTTTGGAAATTCTTACCATATATCCTAGATCTCTATCTCAGGAAGGCCTTCATCCTCTTTAAGTGTGAAAGGAAAAGAGACATTGGTTAGCCTTGTCCCATTCAGCCAAGAACCACTCAAGTTTTTTAATGTTAGCATTAAATGAGGTCACCTGTACCAATTGGAAGCTGTTTCCCTGTTCTCAATGACAGTCAGATTTCACCTACACACCTCTCAGGCCTGCCCTGCCTTGAGGGTTGTTGAGCATGTGTGCTGGGAGTTGTTGGCTGTTTAAAGAAAGGAGAAGTGGCCCAGGAGTAGCAGGAAAAAATGCTAGAATTCTACTTCATAGAGCTGAGGAGCATTTCTGTTGAAGCCCAGTTCTTGAACTGATAATCAAGAGTGATTTTAAAAAAAAGCAAGGAAGTACTTTCTGAAAAGGGATGAAGTGCAATTCATTTCTTGAGCAAGTTTATCCACAGTTTGCTCGTTTCAAGTACTTCAGTGTTCATGGATTTTTGCTTTTACCAAGTCATAATTCTTTTAAAGTGCTGTCGTATACTTAGCAAACATCCCTTGACCATCTAGCCAGGGCCAAGTCTTGTGCCATGCATTGTCAAAAGGAATAGGTAACATTGTCCTTGCTCTTGTGGAATTAATAGTTTTGTTAAAATTCAAAAGCAGAGACATTACTTTGCCAACTAAGATCTGTCTAGTCAAGGCTATGGTTTTATCAGTAGTCATGTATGGATGTGAGAGTTGGACTGTGAAGAGGGCTGAGCGCCAAAGAATTGATGCTTTTGAACTGTGGTGTTAGAGAAGACTCTTGAGAGTCCCTTGGACTGCAAGGAGATCCAACCAGTCCATTCTGAAGGAGATCAACCCTGGGATTTCTTTGGAAGGGATGATGCTAAAGCTGAAACTCCAGTACTGTGGCCACCTCATGCGAAGAGTTGACTCATTGGAAAAGACTCTGATGCTGGGAGGGATTGGGGGCAGGAGGAGAAGGGGACAACCGAGGATGAGATGGCTGGATGGCATCATGGACTCAATAGACATGAGTCTGAGTGAACTCTGGGAGTTGGTGATGGACAGGGAGGCCTGGCGTGCTGTGATTCATGGGGTCACAAAGAGTCAGACACGACTGAGCGACTGAACTGAACTGAAAAACATAAGACTTCCAGCAGTGAAACAAGAAGGAGCAAGTGAAAAGTCAAGTAGGAGGCTTAACTCAATGAGAAGAATCCAGACTTTGGAGTCAGGCAGCCGTGGGCTTTGACTCAGAGCACTGACTCTGACTAAGAGTGTGCCTCTGTGAGATTCTTTTATCCTGTGTGGGCCTCAGGCGTCCTCTTCTATAAAATGGGGCCATAGTACCTATTACATTGTCCTTTGGATTGCTATGATAATGCACTAATACTATACTAAAGCAGTTAGTAAGCACTTTGTTGTTGTTCGGTTGCTCAGTTGTGTCCAACTCTTTGTGACCCCATGGACTGCAGCACGCCAGGCTTCCCTATCCTTCACCGTTTCCCAGAGCTTCCTCAAACTCATGTCCATTGAGTTGGTGATGCCATCCAACCATCTCATCTTCTGTCATCTCCTTTTCCTCCTGCCTTCTATCTTTCCCAGCATCAAGGTCTTTTCCAGTGAGTTGGCTCTTTGAATCAGGTAGCCAAAGTATTGATGTTTCAGCTTCAGCATCAGTCCTTCCAATGAATATTCAGGGTTGTTTTCCTTTAGGATTGATTGATTTTATCTCCTTGTAGTCCAAGGTACTCTTTAGAGTCTTCTCCAACACCACAGTTTGAAACCATCAGTTCTTTGGTATTCAGCCTTCTTTATGGTCCAGCTCTCACACCCATACATGACTACTGGAAAAATCATAGCTTTGACTGTACAAACCTATGTTGCCAAAGTGATGTCTCTCTTTTTTAATACACTGTCTAGGTTGGTCATAGATTTTCAAGAGGCTCTTTAGTTCCTCTTCACTCTACCATAAGGGTGGTGTCATCTGCATATCTGATTCCAGCTTGTGCTTCATCCAGTCTGGTATTTCACATGATGTACTCTGCATGTAAGTCAAATAAGCACAGTAACATTATATAGCCTTGACATACTCCTTTCCCAATTTTGAACCAGTCCATTGTTCCATGTCCAGTTCTAGCTGTTACTTCTTGATCTACATACGTTTCTCAGGAGGCAGATAAGGTGGTCTGGTATTCCCTTCTCTTTTAAGAATTTTTCTCAGTTTGTTGTGATGCACACAGTCAAAATCTTTAGCGTAGTCAGTGAAGCAGAAGTAAATGTTTTTCTGGAATTCTCTATTTTCCAGATTCCAAGATGGATATTTTATCTAGTTTAATATTTCTGAAGTCAAGATGCCCTGTATAATTGATACATAAATTTACTGTGGTAATGTTTTTCTCTTTTTTTCTTTCCCAGAAGTCATTTCTATGTGAGAGAGCAGGGCATCTGATTTTTAAAATTTATTTTTAATTAAAGGATAGTTGTGTTACAATATTGTGTTAGTTTCTGTTGTATAGTGAAGTGAATCAGCTATAAACATGCGTATATCTCCTCCCTCTTGAACCTCCTTCCCCCCCTCATCCCCATCACACCTCTTTAGGTTGTCATAGAGCAATGGACTGAGCTCCCAAGACAGGACATCTTACAAATGATGAAATCTTTGAAGCAAGAGAAAGAAATATTTTCCCTGTATTTTGGATGATAAAATAAGGCTGAGAGAAGTTAACTTACATACTCAAGATAAATGAAAGTAAGAAAGGCAAAGCTGGAATTTGACTAAGCTTCGTCTAGCTTTGCTTACTTTACCATGCTTCTTGGAAGCAAAAATTGCCAACATATAGTCCCTTGTTCACCACACAGCAAAATATGTTTGATCGTTCCTAAATTGAGTGGTAGATTGCCTTTTTATTAGTTCTTAGCAGGAATGCATTTTTAGTCCTTCAAGCCAGACTTCATAGGCTGTCTTATGCAACGTATTGTTGACATCTGTTGGGTGTTTACATCACCAGTGACATTGGTCAATCTGAAAAGTTATTTTCTTTTAGATAAGAACCTATTGGACTCAGATCTTTTTAGAAATTTCACCCTGACCTGAGTTCACCTTGGTGATACCAGCAGATTTTCCCCTAGACTTTCAGGATCCTGGGTCCTTACAAGGAAATGGGGATGTAGTCATTAGCAGTTGATTATTAGCGAATTCATTGAAAATTAACAGCAGTATTCTTTGACCTCAGTTTTTATGGCCAGACTGCTAATCTTCAGTAAATATAAGACTGTATTTCTAATCTATTGACTTAGCACAAATTAGCTATTGAATGGGCCAGTTGTTACTGCTAAACATTTTTTGAAGTATATTAAAATTCTTTCCTGTGTTTCATTCTCTGAAACACAATCTTTAGGGCCTTTTATTATGCCAGGACAACCTCCCGAAAATCTTCTTAAGCTGATTGTTGTTTTGTCGCTCAGTCGTGTCCAACTCTTTTGCAATCCCATGGACTGTAGCCCACCAGACTCTTCTGTCCATGGTATTTCCCAGGCAAGAATACTGGAGTGAGTTGCCATTTCCTTCTCCAGGCAATCTTCCCAACCCAGGGATCAAACCCATATCTCCTGCACATGTCCCCTGGACTGGCAGGCAAATTCTTACCACTGAACCGCCAGAGAAGCCCTAATTATTATCACAGTCACAGTTAATGGAAAAGATTTCAACAAAGGTGATCACTAGCCTTTGTAAGTATCCTTTGATTTGAGAAGTGAAACTTCTATTGAAAAAAGCCATTTGTAAACCTGGTTCCCTGTTAAGTTATTCTGAGGTTCTTACAGTGGAGTTCTGTCTCTCCCTTTAACAAGACATAGATGTTAGCATTTTCATCTACATTGAATGAATGAATATATTATTTGTTTGGAATTTGCTTTTCCTTCCTCTGGTCTAGCAGCTTCAGCACCAAAGTGTAGTTGTAAAGTTGTGTGTGTGTGTGTGTGTGTGTGTGTGTGTGTGTGTGTGGTAAGTTGCTTCAGTCATTTCTGACTCTGTGCGACCCTGTGGACTGTAGCCCACCAGGCTCTTCTGTCCGTGGGATTCTGCAGGCAAGATCTCTGGAGTGAGTTGCCATGCCCTCCTCCAGGGGATCTTTCCAGCCCAGAGATCGAACCCACTTCTCTGGCATCTCCTGCACTGGCAGGCACAGCTCTTTACCACCAGCTCTATCTGGGAAGCACCCAAATTACACATAGTGGAATTTGAAGTGTGTCAGTCGGCAAGAAACAGAATCTAACTTGAGGGGTTCCTGAAACTTTAATATTCCCTGAAGGAGAAATGCAGGAAGTATGGATGGGGCTAAAGTCACCAACAAGGCATGTTGAGGTACTCGGACCCCGGCCACGGGAGGCTCTGTCACCCCTAGACCTGGAGCAGCAGTGGAAGGACATTGTGTCGCCGTTGTTCTGGGGGGAGGGGCCGGATGCCAGAAGCTAAGGTCCTGTGGGGGCAGCTTCTGACAGAGCATGGGCACTGTAGGGGAGGCCATCCCCGACCTTTCAACCTTCTCAAACGCAGTGGAGAGGCAGCCAGGAAGGGAGCCCGCAGACCCTGCCCCTAGCAGACCAGCCTCCTGAGGTGCAGTAAAGAGAGAAACCTAGAATGGATCCGCTAGGGGAGAAGAGTCGATCAGAGATGAACTGGCCCAGGTGGGAACTGCTGCCCCCACAAACTGCCCTCCCCCAAAAGAATGGTGTATTCAAGGAATTCAGAGCCCTGAACTCATTTAATCTCGGGTTAGCATCTCCTTTCTGAATCACCTTCAAATACATTTGGAGTCACCTGATGGCAGGTAGAATTGCTGCTCATTTCAGTCTGTCCCAGCCGCAGCACTGAATGTGGTTATAGGGCCAAAGGGGGCTGGCCCTGTAGCTCCCTGCTAGCAAACAGGAAAGACAAGAAAAGCGAGAATGTCACTAAGAATTTCTGCAAGAAGTATAATAACTAGGGATAAACTAGGAGTGGTGAGAAAGCCTGGAGGAGGCACGAGCCTAAAAATACCCTGCGAATGATTTCCCAGCTCTTGGGTCGTGTTCGGCACCATGCTCTTGCAGCCCCGGTATCTTCCAGAGTCCTCACTGCAGGCAAGGTTGGGGACTCTTTATTATAAATAGTGAGTCCCAAGAGATGACTGCTGTCAGTATGAACAGTGGTATTACCCATCTTACACATCAGCCAACAGGGAGTCTGTATTTGAAGCTACTGTTGTTTCACCAGCAGGAAAGGAACAAATAATGTCTTTAAAAGGGACAGAAGTATCACTATGTGATGAGATGTTTAGTTATGGGCTGTCACTTGGTTAAAGGCTATAGTGATTAATGTTCCATTGGCGGCTGACAAGAAATAAACATCCTTACTCAATGCCTTTAATTCTATGGCTCATACCTTAGTCCTTCCTGGGTTGCTAGAACAAGATGCCAAGTCATTGGCTTCACAAATGATAGAAACATACTGCTCACAGTTCTCAGGGTGTAAGTCTAAGATCAGGGTACCAGCTTGGTTGGGTGAGGGGCCTCTTCTGGGTCTCGAACTTCTCATTGCATGCCCACACAGTGGAAGGGTCTACAGAGCTCTCTAGGGTCTCTATAAGAGCCCTCATCCCATTCACAAGGGCTCATGACCTAATCACCTCCCAAAGGCCCCACCACTAATCCCATCACCTTTGGGTATTAAGATTTCAGCTGATGAATTTGGCTTCAGACTGCAGCAATTGATTATAATCTTTTGTACTTCTTTTGCTTCATCATACTTTTGTCTGGCAAAATTCTAGCCCAGAATGAATCCAGCTCTCTACCTACACCATGCCAGCACTTGAGAGCTGAAGATGACAGGAGAAAACGCATACCCTGATGGTTGGTTGCTGGTTAAATGCATGGCCACTAACCTCCCAAGTTTTTCATATAACTGGCAAAGCCATTTCCCCTGATCCATTCACTTTGTCTAGACAACTATTTCACAGTGTTTCTCACTTCTCTCCTCAAGCCCCTAACACTTCCTTCCTGCTCCTACCTCTGTGCAGATAGCCTTCTTTCTCTCTCACTGCAGACAGACCTCATGCACAACAGAAGGGAATCTGCAAGCTCCCACCACACCTGCTTCTCTGCTGGAGTCGGTGCCCATCAGCTCTGCCTTCCTCCTGTTAACACAGCATTTTGCAGGCAAACCTATTCACATGACACCTGCTTTCTCTCTTGCCTTCTTCTTAGGGACATTACCCCCACAACTCTCCCTCTCTCGGATTTATATTTTTCCTCCCCACTGGATCATTCCATCACCATAAAAACATGCCATAGTGTCCCAATATTATTATAAAAGATAAGCATATAATTGTTGATCCTGTGTTCCTTTAGCCCCGCCCCCCCCCATTTTTCTATCCTTTTCAACAAAACTCCATGTTTGGCTGAAACTACTCCACTGACTATGGTGGGACAGCGGATGGAAGCTGAGCTTGGCCGCTGGGACAGCTGCTGCCCTGTCCCACTTGCTGAATTCAGTAGAGCGTGCTCAGTCCTCATCTCGGTTCACCTCTTGGATCACCCACACTTCTCACTTGGTGTCCAGGCCGCTACATTTTCCTAGTTTTTCTCACACTTCACAGGTCTTCCCTGTAAGCTCTTTTGCTGCTTTCGCTCATTACCCCAGCCTCTGACTGTTAGAATGGCCCAGAGCCGGCTTCAGACCTTTCCCGGCACCCTTCTCCCACCATGAGCACTCCCCTACTCCCATTCCAGGAATCCAGGCTCTTATACTAAGAATTAAAACCCGAGTCCACAGGTTTTGTAGCTTTTGGCTTCTGCTCCAGCTGCTAGTAGGTTGCTGGAAAAATCAGTCTTTGAAAATTTGAATACAGTTACTCTAAGGGTTTAATACAGTATACACTGAAAACTTTCAAACTATTCCCTCCTGAGTTTTGGACACGTCTGTTTTGACTACCTAGTTGAAATTCCCACTTGATTTATAGCCACTCAAAATTGAGTTCATCAAAATTTAAGTGACCGCTCTTAACTGAATCATCTTTCAGTCATCTACTGTCCCCTCCATCCTTCAGTTTCTCAGGCTGAAAAACACTGGAGTCCTCTTGGCTCTGGTCTTACTCCCTTGTCACTGCTCACTTTGGGCCAGCCCTCTCTCACCTGACTGTTGCAACGGCCCCTCACTGGTCTGTCGCTTCCCACTTGCTCACCCTCTCCCTCCATCGTCCCGCCGCTTTTATCATCAGTGCATCAGGCCATCTCACGCCTCCTCTCAAAGCCCACCAGTACCCTCCCACTTCATGTGTCCTGTGAGGCCCTGCACTCGGCAGATGTCTCTGGAATAATAGTATATGTGTGTCCTGTAAAACAGGGGCTTCCCAGGTGGCACTAGTGGTAAAGAACCCATCTTTCCAATGCAGGAGACCTAAGAGGCATGAGTTCAATGCTTGGATAGGGAAGATCTGCTAGAGAAGGGCATACCTACCCACTCTAGTACTCTTGTCTGGAGAATCTCATAGAGGAGCCTGGCCAGCTGGAGTCCATAGGGTTGCAAAGAGTTGGACACGACTTAGCACGTACACATTTCCTGTAAAACTCTGTGTTCTGAAGAAAAAAAAATAAGTCACTCAGTTGTGTCTGACTCTTTGCGACCCTTTGGACTCTACAGTCCATGGAATTCTTCAGGCCAGAATACAGGAGTTGGTAGCTGTTCCCTTCTCCAAGGGATCTTTCCGACCCAGGGATTGAACGCAGGTCTTTGCATTGCAGGCAGATTCTTTACCAGTTGAGCCACTGGGGAAGCCCATGTTCTTCCTTACATCTGAAAAATGTACTGTTAAAAACACAGGACTTGGGGGAAAGTAGGAGTAGAGTGGGCCTCTCCTAATCTTCTATGACTTAAAACCCCAGCACTCACCAGAGATAGCTTGGGAGAGCTGTACCGGTGGGAGGGGGCACGTTTTTGGGGAGACAGCAAGGGGCAGGTGCTCATTCTCTGAGCTGGAGGTGAAATCCATCCGGCTGGTGCTGCAGCCAACCTGAGGCCTTTCTCCTTTCTTGCGAAAAGATGAGAATTCTATTCCGGCTCTTCTGGCTCCTTTCGCCTAAGGAAAAAAAAATGTTTCCGTGTTATACCAACATTTATGCTGCTATCTGCCAATAGCCTATGAGCTAATTGCTGTTACAGAAACCCACGTTGTAACAGAACAGCCTGTCCTGGCTTACTCTCGGTCGTCTTGCAGCCTCCTCCAGTGTGTCAGGAGAGCACTCACTGACAGGCTTCTGACTTTGTTCCTCTTACCGCCTGGTGAGACCTTCCTCCTAAATCCTCCTGACTTCTTCATCTTTTTCAGATCTTTATGCTAATGTGTCCTGCATAGTGGCAGCTTCCCTGGACAGCTCCTTTAAGAGGACAACAGCCTCACTGTCCCCCAACCCCGACGCACTCTCCTGCATGTCACTGTTTATTTTTCCCCATGGCGCTTATCATCTGATATATATGACTCACTTATTGCCTGACCCACATCCGTGAGTCTACAAGCTTCTGGGAAGGCAAGGATTGTGGACTTTTTCATTTTATTTGCTTCCTGTGTTTTTCTCTGCTAGATCTTTGGTGCCTGGAACTTGGGCCCACATGTGAGAGGCATTTCAAAAATGTCAGCTGAATGAATGAACCTCGAACTCCTTGAGAATTCATCAGAATTTCCTTCCAGGCTAGAAAACAGTCTGTCTGCCTTTATTTTTCTTCTGATGATGTTTATATGTTTGTGTGCATATGTGACAGGAAGAATGGATTTTATCAAGCCTGTTTTCGTGTCTTCTTTGGTATGCATCAGACTTGCATGCTGTTTCATACTCACCACAGTGCCCCTGAGGATGTTCTAACCTTTTAAGCTTTGGTATTTTACTAATTTTTTATAAAGGGTGTGCTGGAAAAGATTGTGGTGCCAAGTTGCGTGTATCTTTTTTCCCCTTCTACCAACATAAGTACTGTTTGTTCCTCTTTAGAAATCCAAGCTTTTGTGATAACAATTAAAAATTAAGTTAATTAGGTTTGTGGCTTTTCAAATGTTAGCCTGTACTCTAACTGCTAGTGGGTTACCGTAACATTAATTTTTGATGGAAATTTGAAATGTATTACCTCTGTACCCACTACCAGTCTTAGTGTATAGTTAGAGAAAACAGATCCTCCCAATATTCCACAGTGATGGCGTGGCACAGGTTTATGCTAATATTACGAAGGGGCAGGGAGATGATGACTAACTCCCTCTGGTGCTGGACATGGCTTCATGAGGGTGGTGTTGAGAGATGGTGGTGGTGTCTGAGGTTGATTGGGCAGAGGGTAATAAGTGCAGAGGTTCTCAAGGCTGGGGGTGCAGACTGGAGTCATTCCAGTGGATCCAGGAGTCAGCATGTGCCATTTAAGGCACAGAAATATACAGAGTCCAGTGTATTCATCAATATATGGTGAATAATTAGGCATAGAGGTGAGGGGGGGGTGTAGAAAACCTGACGAGAGCGGCAGACCCCTGTGAACTTGACCCCTAGGGATCTCTCAAAGTTTTAGGTGATATGACTGGATTGGTCTTCCCATTCCTTACCTTTCCCAAACAGTACTTGGCTTCTTGGAACTGACAGCTTGTTTGGAGAAAAGATCTCTGTCCCCAGTGCTTAGATGAGTGCCTGGCATATAATAGAAGGACCTATTTGTTTCATGAATATATAATACATACACACACACACACACATATAGACACACACACATATGATTTGTATACATTTGTTGTTGTTCAGTTGCTAAGTCATGTCTGACTCTGCCACACTGTGGACTGCAGCATGCCAGGCTTCCCTGTCCATCACCAATACCCAGAGCTTGCTCAAACTCATGTCCATCGAAGTCAGTGATGCCATCCAACCATCTCATCCTCTGTTTCCCTGTTCTCCTCCTGCCCTCAATCTTTCCCAGCATTAGGGTCTTTTCCAATGAGTCAGCTCCTTGCATCAGATAGCCAAAGTACTGGAGCTTCAGCTTCAGCATCAGTCCTTCCCATGAACATTCAGGACTGATTTCCCTTAGATTGACTGGTTTGGTCTCCTTGCAGTTCAAGGGACTCTGAAGAGTCTTCTCCAGTGCCACAATTCAAAAGCATCAATTCTTCAGTGCTCAGCTGTCTTTATGATCCAGTGCTCACATCTACTGGAGAAGGCAATGGCAACACACTCCAGCACTCTTGCCTGGAAAATCCCATGGACGGAGGAGCCTGGTAGGCTGCAGTCCATGGGGTCACGAAGAATCGGAAATGACTAAGTGACTTCACTTTCACTTTTCACTTTCATGCGTTGGAGAAGGAAATGGCAACCCACTCCAGTGTTTTTGCCTGGAGAATCCCAGGGATGGCGGACCCTGGTGGGCTGCCATCTATGGGGTAGCACAGAGTTGGACACAACTGAAGCGACTTAGCAGCAGCAGCAGCAGTTCATATCCATACGTGACTACTGGAAAACCGTAGCTTTGACTAGACGGACCTTTGTTGGCAAAGTAATGTCTCTGCTTTTTAATATGCTGTCTCTGTTTGTCATAACTTTTCTTCCAAGGAGCAAGCGTCTTTTAATTTCATGGCTGCAGTCACTGTCCACAGTGATTTGGAGCCCAAGAAAATAAAGTCTGTCACTGTTGCCACTTTGTCCCCTCTATTTGCTTTCAAGTGATGGGACTGGATTCTATGATCTTCATTTTTGAATATTGAGTTTTAAGCCAGCCTTTTCACTCTCCTCTTTCACATTCATCAAGAGGCTCTTTAGTTACTCTTTGCTTTCTGCCCTTAGAGTGGTATCATCTGCATATCTGAGGTTATTGATATTTCTGCCAGCAAGCTTGATTTCCTCTTGTGATTCACCCAGCCTGGCATATTGCATGATGTACTCTGCACATAAGTTAAATAAGCAAAGTGACAATATACAGCCTTGATGTACTCCTTTCCCAATTTTGAACCAGTCCGTTGTTTCATGTCTGGTTCTAACTGTTACTTCTTGATCCACATACAGATTTCTTAGGAGACAGTTAAGCTGTCAGGAGACAGATAATGTAGAGAAAATGCAACAGTGAATATTGATATATATTTGAATGAATGATCTATCAATATCCATTTCTGCATTTTCTCTATAGTAAAGCTTAACTATATATTCAAATCCTTTAGAGTGCTGCACTTGACTAGCAGGTTGCTCATTGAAAACTAGCTGTATAGACTGTGAATTAATAAAAGTAATGGCACAAGTAGACACCCTATAACAGTTTTTGACTTGGATATTTTAATTGTGACACATCTTCTTTCATTTACTTCTCAACTTGTGTTTTAACGCCCCTCTCCCGCCAAAATAAAAATTTTTGAACACCTTAAGGTTCTTACTTTGGTGTCCTGAACTTTGGCTCTGGGGAGAAAAAAAAATTAATGATCAAGGAAATAAAGTTGAATTAGATCCTTCGGGAAGTTTATGATGAAAGCAGTACCCTTCTGTAAGCATAGTCTTCTGGTCTGCCACTAACAAGTTGGGTATCACTGATAAGCTCCTCCACATTTCTGCATCTCAGTAGACTAATGTGGCCAAATTTCCATAATCAAATGGTTATCAGAGACCTAATATTTTAACCACCACCACCCCAAACTTACCTCTTTGGTGAGATTTCAACTGTATAGGTTATATGAACGGAAAACGCCCTACTCAGCCTCTTTAATCATCTCATCCCAAGGCTGGGATGAGAGGTACACAGTAAAAAGTCATTTGTGCAGTCTCCAAATGACTTTGTGGATTATTTAGCCTCTAGTCCTCTCCCTTCCATGTGGAGGCCAGCTATCTCTGGCAACTTCATAACTTATTAGCAGCCCAACTAGAGGCCAGGGAGAGGAAATGGATGAGATAAAGCTTAAGTATGTCACATTGGTTCTTTCTTAGCAGCTCTGAAAAAGGCTTAGCAGGATGAGGCTAAAACTTGATTAAAGAGGTTTGGGGATTATCTGTGACTTTAGCTTATGTATCTTACTTTCCTCCTTTCTCCTGTTCCCTTTTCTAGTAATTAAGCATGAGTTGGCTGTAGACATGAATGAGGTTGATATAAAAGTTCTTTACTATCCTACAGGTTCTTGAAAAAAAAAATGTTTAATTACAGGAAAATCAAAATAAAACTTACTTTGTTATTTTTCCTAGTCCAGTTTGGGCAAGTTCTTGACCAGAACTGTGACTAAATATAGTAAAATAATTGCTTAAGTCAAAAGATGCACCTTACATGTATGTTCTGGATTCCATGTGCAGAAATCTGGCTGCTTACAAGTGGCCTCTGGGTGCAGGTCCTCAAACAAGATTTGTTCTGCAAATCTTCCATGAGCAAGGTCACATCTTTGGGTAGGCAGACTCAGAGATTTCATACTCAGAAGATAAATTCATGCTAAATTTCTTGGAGAAATCTTTTAGCCTTGCTTCTCTGATAACCAGGCCTTTATTCCCTCCTTTTAGAAATTGTGATTCCCCCAAAATTATTATCTGGGTTTATGTAAACTCCAAGCTATTCAGGATCGTGCACATAAATGGTTCTAGATGCAAGGAAAAAAAAAATCCAGAGATAGATAATCTGAAACCAACTTTAGTGAAGAAGCCATAGAACAAGGTTCAGGATTTAAGAAATAGAGGTCAAAGTTGGGAAATGCCCTCAGTAAGATGGAAGATCGGGCAGTGATGAGGCAATCCCTCTGGTGAGGCAATCCCTCTGGTGAGGCAATGCCCAGGCATGCCCCTGGAACTCTGTCATGGTGGGGATATTGGTAAAGATCGGTGATTATTATAGAAAGAGAAGGGAAGATGGAAGGAAAAGATTGTGGGAGGGTCCATGGGGTCCCCAAAATAGTATCATCCCAGTTCCATTTGATAAAGGAGCTTTGTAAACTTTCCTATGTTTCCAACATGTAAAAGAAGACTGGATCTTTAGGGACCAATAAGATACTCCATTTCACTGGGAATTTGTGACATCTCGGAGGAGAAAGAGCGTTGGGGGCGTGATGGGCCAGCTAAGTCACAAAGCCAGTTGTCTCCTTAAAGGTGGCCAGAAGAGGGCAGTTACCTTTTATCAAGAGCACAACTGAAGTTGCAGAGAGTACTTCTGCTACAGAGGCATAAAGCACGGTGCATGTTTACCCAAGATGCAGTATCTTACACATTAGAAGGCTCTTAATGTGTTTGCTAAATACATACTAGCTGCTGCTTTTTCCCAGATCTCATCAGACTTCCATAGAGACCTTGAACCTGGTCTCTTCCAGAAAACCAAAGAATGACTCTACAGGGAAATGATTGCAAATCCAGAAAGCAGTTTTGCCTTACTGGTAAAAAACAGTTTTCCTTTCCTTGTAGTTTACTTTGGCATAGGCTAGTGTTTCTTTCATGGCAGACAGCTACTGTTTGCAACTGTTGTTATCATATTTTTCCTTCCTTATCTTCCAGTATACTGTCTTCCTGTTAATTCTTTCAGTTTACTAATGAAGCCCACTTTATAAGCTGTTGCATTTTTCTTGGTCCATGAGATCAATCTTACTGTGCTCTGTGTCATCTCCATAGCTTTGGCTTCTCTTTACCCAGGAGTTAGTTGTTCACAGGAAAGAAGAGAGATGGTAGACATAGGTTGAGGACTAACTTAATGATTTCCTTCATTTGGAAGTAAAGCTTAATTAAGATCCCAGTTGCATGTTGTTGGATTTAGTCTATGACCTTCTGGAACACAGTCTTGACTTAACACTGGGTGGATATAAAAACAGTAAGCCAAGAAATTTGTGCTTCTCTGGACTGTAGCTGTTTGTTTAGCTGTAGAAAATTTAGTGGGTGGTCCAGGCTTCACCACTGGTAAGCAGAGCTGAGTTGGAAAATGGTTGTTGAAAGAGAGCAGTAGCAATCCTTCCATTTCTTCCATTTTATCACAGTCTAGAAATTAGTCCATTGGGCAGGTTGATCTTGTAGTAGTCCATATTTTCGTTTTCTCTCCATCAAGTCTAAGAGCTATGCTCATTGGAAGCTCTTCCTGACCCATGAAGTGAATAACAATGATGATTGTCACTGGAAACAAAGACTTTATTTGGCTTACTTTTGGAGTGGATACAGAGAATAACTGTAATATTATAGAGCAGATTTTTATTTACTTTTTGATTATTCATTTGAGTGATCATAACCTCTAACTGGTATTTGTTTCTGACTTTTGTCAATGTGCTCCCTATATGGGAGAGGCAAAGACCTAAAGTTGGTACAGCCAATATATAAAGTTTATTAAACTGCCCCATTAATTACCACTTTCATTGCCACCTTTAAAGTGAAAGTTTGTTAACCGGATCACTAGTACTCTGCACCTTAAAGCCTAAAAACAGTTCACCTTTATCATAAACACATAAGCCAAAAATCACTTGGATGCAGCATGACACAGTGGTTGGCTCAGAAGGGCTAACTGTGATCTTGGTTTGGCTGCTCCCAAGCTATGTAACCTTGGGTTTCAGGAACCTGATCTTGGTTTGGCTGCTTCCAAGCTGTGTAACCTTCTGGTACATATGATGATTGCAGAGTTTCTTCATCAGGGTTGTGAAATTAGGTAATATATACAAAGAGCTTAGAACAGTATCTCACCCTGTAGGGAAAGTAGGGGAGAAACAATGAGAGGAAAGGGGACAAGACAGTAAGGGGTGGGGAAGAGGAGAAGGGAGAGAATGTCAGAGAAACAGGGGAAGGATCTCAAATATAAAATGTTTTTCACAAGAAGAGATACACAGGTATGCTCATATGATTTGGACAAACTTTGGTGTACATCAGCAAAAGATTGGTGCTTTTGAAGCAGAGGCTTGGCCCTGTGTGATTTATGTCCTCCCCAGCTGCCTGGTGTCCCCTGTGGTCGAATTGATCCCTATTGGTACAAAAGAATTTTTTGGACAGGCAATTGGGGCAAACTTTGAAGCCTGATTGTTTGAAGTTATTTGCCAAAATGTGTAATTATTTACTGGTGCTTGCTAAAGATGTTAGCTTAGCTTTTATGGCTGAGACAGGATTAAGTTTAATACTTGGAGGCATCTTCTTCAGTTGGCCTGGCTCTTGTAACAGCCCTTGGTTTGGCATGTAGCAACCAAATCTACTGGTTAATTCATTAGACATTTATTATTTAGAAATTTATCTTCTCAAAGCAAAAACAAAACAAAGCAATGCTTTATTATGTCCCATCTCTTTCCTCTAAGAAGACAGTAACTGTTAGTTTAATATCAATGGACTGATATTAAATGGGGGTTGAGAAAATAAATTTTGAAAAGACAGTAATAACAAGAATTTTCCTCTGAAGATTTTCTTTTAAAAACTTGAAGTGGAGATTTATCAAAACAATAATTGAACTTTTGAAATAAGATCAAACTAGCGAATTAGAATTTCCAGATCAGGAAAGTGTCTGTGTCGTCTATGACTACATCTTTGGGCCTGTATCAGTACCCAGGTCATGGAGGCACTCAATAACACTGAATGAATGAATACAGTATCTAAATTAGCATAACTGTCCCTTGGAATAATATTAAGTCAAAGGGGATATGTCATCACTTCTTTCTGGTCAGGACCTATGTTGTCTATTCCAATTAAAAGAAAAAAATGTGATATAAAGGAAACAAAGTGAAATGCTCTTTATTTGTATTGTGTTTGACATCTGTAGTAAGTTTTGAGTTGATTTTCCAAATCCTGTTGTATTGAGATTGTCAGGCGTTTCTTAGTATTGTCTTGTTCGTTCCAGCTTATAGTGAGGGTTAGGTTACTGCCATTCTGGGTAGATGTATGTTTTACGTTATTAAAATGGCATGTCTTCTGGGCATGATCATGTAATCCAAACACTTGCATAATTTCTCTTGATGTTATGCTTTATTGCCATTGCAGAGTCTAAGGACCAAATGAGGTCTTGTTCCTTTCCTGATATTCTTCTGAACAATTTAGAATATGCCAAGTCTATTGACACGATGAACTGGCTCAGTGTTCTGTTTTCTGGTCTTCTCAGATTACCCACCAGCTGGAAGTTTAGACATTAGAAACAATGACTGTAATCCTCTCCCTGCACTGCCCTTTCTTCTGCTTCTTTCCCTAAAATTGGTCTCTTGATTCCAGTATATTAATAATGAATAGTATTAATAGTTTTATATGAATATCTTGATAATTATTTTTATTACTAGCATTATAATAATTAATAGCATATGTGTGTGCAAACTCATATATAAAGGGGAGAGAGTGGTTGGTAGATAATTTGGCCATTGGATGAATGCTAAAATTTTTATTAGACAAATTTTGTGAGTGTATGTGGTATTGTTTGTTCCCTTTGCAACTCAAATAACAGACTTCTTGGGATGCAGGGAAAACATATGCTCAGGAAACAACAGAGCCTCCTTTTCCACTGTCTGTATGGAAGACATATGCAAAGAAATGAAGAGATGTGTTTGCTGGAGCCAGGGCTCTGTGAGCAATAACACGGGTAGGAAAAACGGCTCACTGGGAAGTAAAAGCTTGGGGCACTTTCTCCTGGCAGAGTAATCTCATCCTCATCAGCTTTTCCCCTGGCCTCAGAAGTACATGTGGAGTGACCACAGCAGAGTGCCCAGCTTCTCAGATCCCCATTGTCCCCTTCCCAGTGTGAGCGGGACACTACAGGACCATTTCTGCCTCTTCCTGCCGTTAGCACACACAGCCTAGATGAACACATCCCAGTGGAAGGGACAGAGACTGTTGGCATTTACAGGATCCAGGGTGATATCTGATCTTCCCACTAGAGAAAAGTGAGAGAGAGAATGATTCTTTGGGACTCTGAAAATATAAAAACACAAATCTAACATTGAAATTGGAGAATCCACTTAAGAGTTGATAAAAAGTGCTAAACTCTGCATGGGTCATGTGACTTACTCTTGGCATTCTAGGAGCCAGAGGCTCTTGTGGTCTAAGCTGGAGAGTCACTAACTCACTGTGTCACCTTGGCAAATTGGTTGATCTCCTTGTGCTGTAGCATTCAGTCCAGCTGCTGGAGGGAATGAAAGCAAGACCTCACTGAAACCAGATGCTGCCTCTCTGAAAGGCTTTCAGCAATAAATAATATCGTATATACTTTGTTCCTGGCAGCAAGTGCTGAACTGTTATAACCCCCTGTTTTCACTTGCTTCTAAGATTCTGGAAATTTCTCGTTTGGGCTTGAATTTTTCCATGCTTGTCCTCAGCCCAAAGCTCTTTGGAAAGTTTGACCAAAATTTCACTTAGCTGTTTTTCCTGAATGATGGGAGAATAAGGGCAATGCATTGTTTCTTCAGCTCATAAAATAAATGTCAATTTTTGCCTGGCATACGTCAGAAAAACAGCAAAGCTGCTCCGTTTAAAGTGTCTAGTAAAAGGATCATGGGCTGGTCAAGAATGCCTGCAGAAGACAATTTTAGGTTGCTCAGTGTATCCTCTTGTGTTTAAACAAGACCACACACAACTGGGACACAATGGAAAGCTCTAGTCTAATGTTAAAGGTGGCCGAAGAGAAAGATTCCACTTAGTGTCTCAGGAATCCATCCCCACCTAGTTGTCAAGAGGCCATCGCAGCTACCATCGCTTCTCATCTTTCTTGACCACTTGCTCATGTCTACGTGGTTCCTAAAGACTTCATGATTCTTTACTATCACTGACCCCCTTGTCTACATTTTGAATAAAGTAGACCTTGTCTTTCAAGTGGACTTCAAAGAAGCCTTCTGTGATCATCAAACTAGCTCATGCATTTCTTCAAAGCACTTGCAGCCTAATTACATACATGTGTAATGACTTTAGCTGTGCTTCCCCACTAGACCCACAGCTCCATTATGCAGAGCCCATGTCTCTCTTACTCATTGTCTCTGTGACATTAGGTTTAATGTTGAGCATATGGTGGAAACTCATTGCTGAATGAATTAAATCACTGTGACTACAATTGTTCTTACTGGCATTTGTTCATAGATTTGTCCGTTCAGACATGCATGCGTGCATTCAACAAGCATCATTATCTGTTTTATGCCAAGAGTTGCCGGGAATCTGTCCTTTGGTCGATGACACAGAAGTTCTTAAGAATTTATTACTTATACACAAAAACAAGTATATTATGTGGGTACCATTGCTTTTCCTATAATTGGAATATTCTGGCTAATAAAGTAAAATCAGAGCCAGGAAATCTATCATTTACTGAGTGTCTGTTATGTGCCAGGTACTGTATCAGGTACTGAAAAGAGAAAGATTGGTAAGAAACAGTCTCTGTCAAGAAATGTCCTGTAGGCTAATGGTAGCAAGACAAATCCTGAAATAACTATTACTCAAGGCAGAATATAATAATCAGGTGAGAGTTAAAAGCTTGAGAGAGATTGCTGTGCCACAAGATACCTTGTGACCTTGTGCAAATCTCCTGAAGAATCAAGGAAAGATTTCCAGTGTTCCCGTTATGGTCAGAGGCCCCCTCAGGATAGGCGGTTAGTTGTGCTTCCTCTCACAGCCACATGGGGCTCTCCTTAACCCTACCAGCTTTGCACTCTCTGCCTTCAACCTTGAGAAACGGGTCCAGTCTCTCAGTACTGGACAACAAACTTGCCATCAAGATCATTATTATATGCATAAGACCTCCGAGATCTCTTTACGCTTTATACAAACATGGGTACATTTTTGCCTCTAGCTTTCCTTGTTTCACCCTAAGTTTGAAGAATGTATGGCAGAAACCGAAGTGTGTACATTTATAGGAAATTGGCTGGAAGACAAACAACTCTCTACACTTCAGCCACGTTGACTTTTTCTCATGTTCCCCTAACCCACCAAGCTAACTGTCCTCTTGCCTGGCATGTTTCATCCTCAGATTTTGACATTGCTGGCTCCTCTTGTCATTCTGGTCTCAACTCAACTGAAAGGTCTTTGTGACACCAGTAACCAACCATCCCTACCCTTGTTTCCATTTACTTTCTATCACGTCATTCTGTTATGCTTGCTTTATAGCATTTAGCCATCTGATAGTTCTCCACTCACTGTTGTTCAGTCACTAAGTCATGTCCAACTCTTTGTGACCCCATGGACTGCAGCACCCCAGGCTTCCCTGTCCTTCACTATCTCCCAGAATTTGCTCAAATTCATGTCCATGGAGTCAGTGATGCTGTCTAACCATTTTTCACTTGCTTACTGGCTACTGTAAATTTTCTTCCAGTAGGGTTCTCAGTTTCATGAAATAGGAAAGCTTTAGTGCTGACTGAGAGTGTCCTGGAAGGTGTATGATGCATGATAGGTGCTCAAACATGCACATTGAATGATTAATTGAATACAAGAATGGCCAGAGGCTGAGGGCAGTGGTTGAATCCTATTATGCTCTTTGCCTGAGGAAAACCTCTTGTCCGCTGATCTTCAGGTGCCTTTGCCTTGGCACCAACCCAAACCTACCTAGGTGAAGCAATAGATACTAGGATGGTATATACCCATGCTCTTCAGATGAAAGGATGCAGCTCTAATACAGGATCCTTTGATCTCTACTGTAAAGATGCCGTTGCTGAGACCAGTATGTTTCAAGATTTCATCCATAGTTCGTATTCTAGGCCTTCTGGTTACCATGACTTCCGGGTATAATTTAGAATGTCATTTCAGGTTTATGAAGCTCTGTGTGCTGTAGGCCTTCTCTGAAACTTTTTCAACACATCTTAAAAACTTTACAGTTTCTCTTGCTAATGATTTTCATCTGCCAAAGAGTCTATCTAGTTAAAAATGAGATCACTGAAGATATCTCAGGGGTGGTGTGTGTGTGTGTGTGTGTGTGTGTGTGTGTGTGTGTGTGTGTGTGTGTGTGTGTGTGTGTGTGTGTGTGTGTCTGTGTGTGTCGTGTGTGTGTGTGTGTCTGTGTGTGTCTGTGTGTGTGTGTGTTGTGTGTGTGTGTGTGTGTGTGTACGCGCTAAGTCACTTCAGTCTTGTCTGACCTATGCAACCCTATGAACTATAGCCCACCAGGCTCCTCTGTCTCTGGGATTCTCCAGGCAAGAATACTGAAGTATGTTGCCATCTCCTTCTCTGCCAAGGGAGTGGGGCGGGGAGGGGTGGGGGAGGGAGTCTTCCTGACCCAGGGATCGAACCCACGTCTCTTTTCGTCTCCTGCATTGACAGGCAGGTCCTTTACCACTAGTGCCACCTGAGAAGCCCTATCTCAGGCATACATTTTTCATAATACTTAGGGTGATTGTGTTTTAGGTTGATTTTTCTCTGCTGAGAAAGCTTAAAGGAGGAGGGGGCAAAACTGACTTCTCTTTTTTAAAAGAGAAGATTTTATTAGGGTTGAGAGTTCTAGTTACATAAAATGTATTTCTCTAGTTCTTAACTGAATCAAAAATGAAGCAAACAGACAATCTGGGGAAATAGTTTGGGGTGACCAGGTTTCGACATATTCATGGGTTCTCTGAGCTATTTTAAAATAATCTTGAAAGACTTATTTGCATTCCCCAAATTAAAGCTTTTAGCCCAAAGGAAAGACTAAAGAATCTTTTGTTATGTTTTTTGCTCAGGTTGACTTCTGGGGTATTACACATTTATAAGAGTTTTTGAAGGGGGGACATAGGTAGGACCTTTGTACAAAGTCAGGTGCCAAAAGAGACACTTCATTGTCCCATAATTTTGTGTTGCACAAGGGAAAACATCCTAAGCATTATGCCATTAAGGAGACCCAGCTCACCAGATTTGTAAGAAAAGGTCAGTAATTGGTTGAGCCACTTTGTGTGTAAAGGGTGGTGCAGGTTGACTGCCAAATTTCTTTCAACACAAGAAAAGATAATTTATATATTAAAAAAATAAAATTTTCTCATCCATTATGTAAGAAATTTATGTATGTTAGTACTTAACAGAAGCAATGGCACAGATATATTCTGTTTTTCAGCAGTCTGTTGAAATATCTTGATTAAAGGCATCTTCAGCTCAAAGTTTGAGAGTGACAGCGTTAGTACAGAAAAATTCCGTTCCAATAGATTGATCTTTCCATCATCTTAGCACTTCTTTCCCCCTGCTCTGGCAACTGTATTAGCTCTGGCAATCAACAGAACACTGCAAAGGTAAAAACGTTTTTCTCTGATCTTGAAATGTTGTCAAAAATCCTCTCTCTGCACTGCCCCCACCCCTGCCTCAATTACGCCTAGCTCATCCTGAAAAAGAACATAGTGTCTAATCATCACTGTTGAGTGCTGCCTGCATGGGTTGCCATTGTTACTGTTTGGGCAACTTTTCTCACTCCTAAGGTGGTTTCTCCCCTTAGAAGAAAGAGTAGCAAACCCCAAAGATCATGCACCTTGTGCTGAAGTGGTTGGCTATACTTCTTGTTCAGCCAAGGCTCATTTACTGGAGGAGAAAAAGAACATTTTATTAGGGCCTATAATTTTCCAGACATTATGCAAGATAATAGAGGAGGCATAGGTGAGGTCTTGCTTTTGAAGTCTTAGATCTCTTTCCCTTTGGGCACTGGGGAATGAGAAGGCAGAGCTGAAAAGCCGTGGATGATTTTTAAAATTTATTTAGTTTTGTAAAGCAGATGATCACATTTGTCAGGCACCCTTTCCAGTATTAAACAGTGTCAGTTTAACACCAAATATAATAAGCCTCTATCTCCCTAAGGGAACTTCTAGTTTGATAAAGACCACATCCAGCTCGTTGTCAGACAGGCTGTGATAAATCTCCAGTCAAGAACACTGGAGTGGGTTGCCATCTCCTTCTCCAGGGGATCTTCTGACCCAGGGATTGAACCCAGGTCTCCCACATTGAAGGTAGATGCTTTAACCTCTGAGCCACGAGGGAAGCCCTATAACTAAGCAAGAGTTTGACAAAGAAAGCATGCAGCTTCAGAGCTCAGAAAGATCCTGCCTGATTCAATGACTGAGGAAAACTTTCTGAAGGAAGAGACAGGAAAATTTGGTAGGTTGTATTACAAGACGAAAAAAGCCAAACCATGGCGAGAAAGGAAAATAGAGGGTACTCCAGGTAATATAGAACATACTGGTTAAAAACTGGAGTATATCCACCTTAACAGATTGAATGACGTTGAGTGTAGCTTGAAGGACAGAATAGGACCAGTTTGGATTGAACACTGATTGCCACCTAAGGAGTTAGGGCCTAAGCATGGGAAGTCATTAAAGAATACTAAACAAGGAAATGTTATGTTCAGAGATGGACTTCTGCTTCCTGGCAACAAAGTGCAAAAGGATCAGAGACAAAAGTCAGAAAACAGGGGGACCAATGAGGAATGTGTGGTGGTTATTAGTCTTTAAAATAGCAAAGAGGCAGATACACTGTTGGTTATGATCCCAACAAAACCCCTTCACAAATTAGTGTCTTCCAAAGGAGTAGGGTCTGTCTAGAACACAAATTAAGTGGAATGTCCAATGGAGATTCATTGCAGTAGGTGAATGGGTGGTCTAAATATGAAATTAGGAGCAATACTTAATGATGTAATAGATCAGTCAGTGATGTATACTGTAAGGCATATATTCAAATATATACACCCATACTAATCTCCTTGGTTAAAGTCCTGGCCGTCTCATTATTCTCTGCACCATCAAAGATTGCAGTGGTGTGTGCTTTGACCAAGAGTAAAGGCAGCTTTGGCCCATTTCCGGTTTGTTGTTCTACCACTGTGCAGGAGTCTGTCTGGAAGTTGAATCTGTGCGGCCAGTTTTGAGTTTGACAGTCTGCAAGAAAGGAGATGTTCTGACAGGTGCTGTGTCAGACGCAGCTTAACCCTTGGCGGGTTGATTAGTTACTGCTTGGTTGAGGCTTCAGCAAATTTCACATTTATAAATAAACTGCCTCTCATTCCTTCCTTCCCTAAAATACAAGATCTGGAACTTCTTTTGGATCTATGATTTTTAAATCTTACATTATTCACTAAATACGGAGACAAAAATCCATTCTCAGGACCAGAAATAAAAATGAACAAATTAAATGACCCTTCATCTTTTCTAAGTTTATTATGCCAGCCCTGACTTCTTCACCTGAAATAAATTAAATGTAGAATTAGCACTAAAGAGAGAATTTGAATTTTTTCTCTTTTGAACAGTGGCTACAACCTGCACCACACATTAAAATTCTGATGGAAGAAGAAAAATTGTCATGTAGCTTTCCAGCTTTAGCAATAACTGACAAGCTGTGAGCCTTTTAAGGAAGACTTAGACAGTTAGACATTTAGGAATAAATGGGAGCACTTAACTCTGAAATGATTATTATGAACGAAAAAGTCCATGCTGTCTTACAAAAGCATTCATAGTGCCAGTATAGTTAAAAGGGCAAAATGAGCCATGGATAGAAGTCAGTGGCAACTAGGGGATTCTTATCTATTGCCTACTCTTCCTCGTAGCTTTAAAGTAGGAACTTCCAGAATACCTAAAACATCTAGACTTCAGAAAACAAACTGAATTTAGCAAAGGACACAAACTTGAAAATACGCCAGCATCTTAGATGTGGAATAAAATTTGACCTAAGTATCAATGGTTGTTTCAAAACTGGCATCAATCAGTTTAGAAGCACTGTTCAGTTCAGTTCAGTCACTCAGTCATGTCCGACTCTTTGCGACCCAATGGAGTGCAGAAAGCCAGGCCTCCCTATCCATCACTAACTCCTAGAGTTCACCCAAACTCATGTCCATTGAGTCGGTGATGCCATCCAACCATCTCATTCTTTGTCATCCCCTTCTCCTCCCACCTTCAATCTTTCCCAGCATCAAGATCTTTTAAATGAGTCAGTTCTTCGCATCAGATAGCCAAAGTATTGGAGCTTCAGCTTCAGCATCAGTCCTTCCAATGAATATTCAGGACTGATTTCCTTTAGGATTGACTGGTTGGATCTCTTTGCAGTCCAAGGGACTCTCAAGAGTCTTCTCCAACACCACAGTTCAAAAGCATCAATTATTTGGCTCTCACATCCATACATGACTGCTGGAAAAACCATAGCTTTGACAAGACAGACCTTTGTTGGCAAAGTAATGTCTCTGCTTTTTAATATGCTGTCTAGGTTGGTCATAACTTTCCTTCCAAGGAGTAAGCATCTTAATTTCATGGCTGCAGTCACCATCTACAGTGATTTTGAAGCCCCCCAAAATAAAGTCTGCCACTGTTTCCACTGTTTCCCCATCTATTTGCCATGAAGTGGTGGGACTGGATGCCATGATCTTCACTTTCTGGATGTTGAGCTTTAAGTCAACTTTTTCACTCTCTTTCACTTTCATCAAGAGGCTCTTTAGTTCTTTGCTTTCTGCCATAAGTGTGGTGTCATCTGCATATCTGAGGTTATTGATATTTCTCCCAGCAATCTTGATTCCAGCTTGTTAGGACTGATATATAGAAACACATATCTGATATTAGATTCTAATTTATTGATTAAATTACTATGCATTAACCAGATTATAAAGGGATCTTATTTATTTTATATACTTCCATCATTCGGAATACTTTTCGTTATACTTGTTTTTTTACTATACATTTTGTTGACATAATGTATGCATCTATTTCAGTGCTTTATAGTATTCTGAAACCAATCTTGCTAACAGTTAAAGAACTCTTGTCTTAAAAGTGAAATACTGTTCATTAGAAGGATCTGTGAAATAATTTACATTTGTTTGTTATAAAATAGTTACATATGGGAGAAAAGTGGGAACCTTGTTAAGAATTCAAAGCATAAAAATGCCTTTACCTTTTCAAGGGAATAAAATAATTGGAAATAAAGTACAGGACTTTAAAAGTTTTCTAGATGTGGCTGCAACTCAGTAGGCACTGTGGAAATGACTACTAGAGCCAAATCTTTTAACGTGCAAGATTTGTCAGTTTTGCACAAACTGTGTCATGTTCAGAAGTAGATTGTTGGCACAAACTAAGTTTTTTTCTCTTAGTTTTTCATCTCTTTCAGTAAGAACAGCTAAATAGTTTCTAGAGCTGCAGTTGAAGCTGCTCTGGCCAACTCTGTGGAAACATACTTGTGAAGTGTGGTGCTATTGTAGGACATGCAGATAAAATATACAAGGGACACATTTCTACATACATTGAAATATGCATAGAAGCCTATTTGGAATAATTGTGGTGGTTTAGTCGCTAATTTGTGTTGGACTCATACAACCCCGTGGACTGTGGCCTGACAGGCTCCTCTGTGCCTGGGATTCTCCAGGCGAGAGTGCTGGAGTAGGTAGCCATATCCTTCTCCAGGGGATCTTCCCAGCCCAGGGATCAAACCCAGCTTCTGCACTGCAGTGGATTCCTTACTGACTGAGCCACCAAGGAAGCTCATTGTTTCTTAAAAAGTAAAATTGAGGAAACTAATATCGACTTTCTCAGAATATTCTCTGCAGTCATTTGAGGCAGCGAGTGTGGTATCCTGGTGCCTCTGTACTTAGGAACTGAGATGACCACAGACGTATGTCATTCATCCTGTATGTTCTGAACGGGATGTTCTGCCTGTACTGCCCTTTTATGATTCATTTCAGTCCAGTTCAGTTGCTCAGTCGTGTCCGACTCTTTGTGACCCCATGAATCGCAGCACGCCAGGCCTCCCTGTTCATCACCACCTCCCAGAGTTCACTCAGACTCACGTGCATCGAGTCCGTGATGCCATCCAGCCATCTCATCCTCTGTCGTCCCCTTCTCCTCCTGCTCCCAATCCCTCCCAGCATCAGAGTCTTTTCCAATGAGTCAACTCTTCGCATGAGGTGGCCAAAGTACTGGACTTTCAGCTTTAGCATCATTCCTTCCAAAGAAATCCCAGGGTTGATCTCCTTCAGAATGGACTGGTTGGATCTCCTTACAGTCCGAGGGACTCTCAAGAGTCTTCTCCAACACCACAGTTCAAAAGCATCAATTCTTTGGCACTCAGCCTTCTTCACAGTCCAACTCTCACATCCATACATGACCACAGGAAAAACCATAGCCTTGACCAGATGGACCTTAGTCAGCAAAGTAATGTCTCTGCTTTTGAATATACTATCTAGGTTGGTCATAACTTTTCTTCCAAGGAGTAAGCGTCTTCTAATTTCATGGCTGCATTCACCATCTGCAGTGATTCTGGAGCCCCCAAAAATAAAGTCTGACACTGTTTCCACTGTTTCCCCATCTATTTCCCACGAAGTGATGGGGCCAGATGCCATGATCTTTGTTTTCTGAATGTTGAGCTTTAAGCCAACCTTTTTACTCTCCAATTTCACTTTCATCAAGAGGCTTTTTAGCTCCTCTTCACTTTCTGCCATAAGGGTGGTGTCATCTGCATGTCTGAGGTTATTGATATTTCTCCCAGCAATCTTGATTCCAGCTTGTGTTTCTTCCAGCCCAGCGTTTCTCATGATGTACTCTGCATATAAGTTAAATAAGCAGGGTGACAATACACAGCCTTGACGTATTCCTTTTCCTATTTGGAACCAGTCTGTTGTTCCATGTCCAGTTCTAACTGTTGCTTCCTGACCTGCATACAGATTTCTCAAGAGGCAGGTTAGGTGGTCTGGTATTCCCATCTCTTTCAGAATTTTCCACAGTTTATTGTGTTCCACACAGTCAAAGGCTTTGGCATAGTCAATAAAGCAGAAATAGATGTTTTTCTGGAACTCTCTTGCTTTTATGGTTACCGTATTATTATTTTGATGTTTCTCAACCAACTGCATCACATAGTAGTATGTGAAATATTTTGATTCTTGTTTTAGTGGGTGTTTGCTGGCAGGTTTTTCAATAGTGCACTTGATTAAAATGAACCAGCCCTTTCAGAGCCATAATTGCAATTCAGGGAGACTAAACAGAATCCCTTTATCCAGCTTACTGTGGTCTTGGCCTGTTTGTGTGACTTCAGGGAGAGAGACTGAGAACCGTTTCTTAATCATTGTATGCATGCATGCATGCTAAATTGATCCAGGTGTCCAACTCTTTGTGACCCTATGGAATATAGCCCGCCAGGCTCCTCTGTCCATGGGATTCTCTAAGCAAGAGTACTGGAGTGAGTATCATGCCCTCCTCCATGGGATCTGCCTGACCAAAGAGTCGAAGCCATGTCTCCTATGTCTCCTGCATTGGCAGGCAAGTTCTTTACCCTAGCACCACCTAGGAAGCCCCTTATTAATAATTATGCCCCCCACCCCCAAATCAGACAGTTTTTCAATGGAATACTGAAGCACTCAAATTAGCG
Organism: Nanger dama; assembly: GCA_917880005.1. Lineage (NCBI taxonomy): Eukaryota > Metazoa > Chordata > Mammalia > Artiodactyla > Bovidae > Nanger > Nanger dama. Next base: position 7,443,431 of record CAKJTW010000040.1, read on the forward strand.
TGCTTCTTGAAGGCTAGTGAGGAATACAGCTTTTTCACTTTCATCAGGCTCTGCTGGCACCACACCTCTGGGAAGCCTTGTGACAGGACCTGGCCTGAGCAGCATCGCATGGGATTTGCTTTTCTTCTTGTAAGGCCCACTCTGTGGCTTTTCTCTGGAATCTGTGAAGATAGTGTTTCTCAACCTAAAACTGGGATTGAGTAAGCTTCCCTTCCTCCTCATACCAGTTGACTGAGGGTCAACTATTAAGCCATAGAGGTAAGTGTAATGGATGTGGGGATGACTGTCATGGGTTCAGTGACTGGGACCAACCTGAGTCACCGTTTCAGCCTTTCTATCTCAGTGTCGTCACAGGGATGGATGCTCCACACATGGAAAGTCAATATAGCGTGTTTCTAGCTTTCCATCTGTACAGTAGTACTTAATGTGTTTGTCACCTTTGACTCTGGCCGAGGATATATTCTTGGGGTTCTCTAAACTACCTTTTTTTTTTTTGCTTGTTTGGATTTTTTGATAGATAAGAAGTGGACTTCTGTAGAGAGAAACACACTCCACAGTGAGGGCCCTCTCCAAAGGTGAAAAGTAAAAGTGTTAATTACTCGGTTGTGTCTGATACTTTGTTACCCCATGGACTGTAGCCCACCTGGCTCCTCTGTCCATGGAATTTTCCAGGCAAGTATATTGGAGTGGGTAGGCATTCCCTTCTCCAGGGGAACTTTCCATCCCAGGGATCAAAACCAGGTCCCCGCATTGCAGGCAGATTCTTTACCATCCAAGGTGAGGGTGGCTCAAAAGATGGCTTGGTTAGTGTTTTAGGACTGGGTGATTTCATAGGGTAATGAGTGGATGGATTATTCCAACTATCCTGGGAAAGAGGCAGAGATTCTAGGATTCAGGCCACTGCCTACTTTTTGGTCTTTGATGATCTGGATTCCTGAACTGTCTTGGAGCTGGTAGGTATGTCACTTAACTTGATGATGTATTACTGATGAGCATACACTGAGGCTCAATGTCTAGTGGAGGTAGACTTGTCTGCCATCTTGGACCTGTTTGGGTCTCATCAGTTTATTGACTTTGGACTATGTCATTCTTTTAAACTGTGTGCTCTACCCTCTTCCCTCCTGATTGGTTCCCCACTTGGAGACTTTACTTCATATTCTTATGGGAAAGAGAGGGGTGGCAGTCCACCTTTAACTGCTTCAAGGCTGAGTATGGGTGTCAACCCTGAGCTACTTTGTTTTTTATGTCATTTTCTTAGTACTGGAGTGGGTTGCCATTTCCTTCTCCTTAATGTACTAAGGATGCTACAATAAATGCCTATGTACTTAGCGCCCAGATGAATACAGCAAATGTAAACCTATTTCCCATGCCTGCTTCATAGCCATTGTTTGTAAAGAAGCAAACTATATGGGTAAATGTGAAGTCTCTATTTTAACCTTTCTGGGCTCCCGTGGTGGCTCAGAGGTTAAAGCATCTGCCTCCAATGAGGAAGGCCCAGGTTCGATCCCTGGGTTGGGAAGATCCCCTGGAGAAGGAAATGGTAACCCACTCCAGTATTTTTGCCTGGAGAATCCCATGGACGTAGAAGCCTGGTAGGCTACGTCCAGGGAGTCGCAAAGAGTCGGACACGACTGAGCGACTTCACTTTCACTAGTCTTACCATACTCTCTGCCACTCCAGAGGATACAGCTGTCATGTATTGGCATTTGCACAATCCCGTTTTTATACTTTTAAATTTTACTACAAATATGGAACATGATTATTATATACATAAACCAAATTATTTGCATGTTGTTTTTTTTTAGGTGTGTATTTTTACTTTGGTTGTGGAATGTGTTACTCTGGCAATTGCTACTTTAACTACCAAGTATTTTGTTTTCAGAACTCACCTTCATGGTTATATTACCCTGGTTCATTTTTTAAATTGCTGTGTATTACTCCATCTTTTGAAAATACCACTATCTGTTCTCACACTGGTTGGAATTTGAATTGATTTCATTGTTTCACCGAAATAATTGATACTGAAATAAATATCCCTTTGGGCATATGTGATAGAGCTTGTCTGGAGTGGAAACTTGCGGCATCATAGAATATGTGCATTTTTGTGTCTGTGAGATATTATCAAATTGCTCTACCAATTGCACAACCGGTTTATACTAGTATCAGCAATATGTGAGAACCCTCCCTTCCCCAGGTCCCTGCCAGCACTTGATTACTCTCAGATTTAATTATCTGAGAGTTGATGGATACTGCATATGAATCTCATTGTTTTAATTTTCATGACTCATTATTTATGAAATTGAACATCATTTGTGCAGGGCCATTTGGATTTCCTCCTCTGTGTCTTTTTCTACCTCCATCCATTCCTTTCTTGTCTATTTTCACTATTGATTTATAGAAACGTGTATACATGTGATCCTAATGTATATGTATCTTAATATGTTTATTTTTCATGATATGCATTCATATATATGTGACTAACCCTTTGTCTGTTATACACATAGAAAATTTTGCCTCCCATCTGTTGATTGCATTGTAATTTTTATGACATCTTTTAGCACAGATAATTTTAAATTTTTGATGTAGTTAAATTTCCTTGTTATTCTGCTTTTTGTGCCTTGCTTAAGAAATCATTTTCTCCTCCATGGTTATATTTTATATTAACTCCTCCCATATTCTAAAGTGCTTTAATATACTTATGAAAGTTTTTTTTAATAAGTAGACTTTTAATTTACGTGGGATTAATGAATGTGTATGGTGTAAAACATGAATCTTTTTTCCCATGTGAAAGTCTAGTCCCATCACCATTAACTGAAAAGCCTCATTCTGTCTCCATTGTATTGTCTTCTCTGTTATACACTAAAATCTTATATATGCTTTGGACTTTCTGGGCTCTTTTTTCCCACTGATCTGACATTGCCTATCCTTATAAGATACCATGCCATGTAAATACTGTTTCTTTATAATAAGCATTTTTATGTTATAGTGAAAGTCTTCAAAATTTCACTTGTACTTCAGTATAGAGAGTCGTCAAAAGTTTCACTTGAAGAATGCTATTAGGTATAGGTTTGGAGGTGACCTATTTTTGTCAGATTAAGAAAGTTGTCTCTATTTCTAGTTTAAGAGAATTTGTAAATAAATATAAATTATAACATCATTCTTCTACATGTTAAAATAACCATTTGACTGCCTCTTCTAAATTATTAATGCTGAAAATTATATTGAGCCTTCTGAAAATGAACTATCCTTACATTTTGAGTCTAAATCTGACTTGAATGGGATGTATTACTATGTCATTTTTGTTTCATTTTTTAGTCTTAAAATGTATTTTGGTAAACATGCCTTTACAGGTATTGATGTAAATAATTTTTAGGAATGTTTCTTAGAAAAGTTAAAAATGCAGAGGTTTTCCTTTCATTTTATTTCAAATATAGGCATTACCTAGGAAAAGAGATTCTTCATTTTCTGCCTATTGAGAATAAAAACATTCCTAGAACAAAAGCCTAAAACATCTCCTTTCCTGTTTTCTAAATTTTGTGAAGACTGTCACTTTTCAAATTGTGATCAGGCTCAGCTTCTCTCTCCCTTCCTAGTCTCTCTGGTGGGCTGTGACTCCCTCAGAATTCCCCAGGGAGGGCCCCCCAGCACCACCCTGCTAATTCTTAAGACAGCAGAGCCTGCAAGGTCCACACTCAGAGCACTCACCACATGTCCGTGTATCTATCCACGTGCCCCTCAGTCAGCTGTTCACTCCAACATCAAGCACTGTTAGCGTTCCCATTACACATACACCATCTTTCTTTCTAACAGAGTAGAGAATCTAGTACATTTTAGTCATCTTTTGAGATAATGTCAACTATTTCCCACATTTTTATTGCCTAAAATGTATTTTCATCTTTTTGATCAATAAGAATGTGATTAATATTGTTTTTACAAGCAATATGGAGTTGAATTAGCCATCCGGTTTTGCCTTTCTCTTCCTCATCATTTACTTATTCATTTAGTAAATCCGTACTGCATGTTTTCTCTTGGCCTGCCATGGTTATAGGTACTTGGAGATACAGCAATGAACAGAATAGATAAAGTCCCTAAACTCAAGTAGTTGATATCCTAGTAAGAGAAGAGAAAAAAAGTTAACGACTGTATAGTATAATGCTATGGGGGGAAATGAGCTTAAGGGTTATTATTGATGTAGGTTATCAGGAAAGAGCTCACAGATGAAGTGATATTTGAATGAATACTTAAAGGAAGTCTGGCTGAAAAGTATCCTGTGCAGAGAAAATGGCATATGCTACCTGAGGGCTAAGAAACACCATCAAACAGTCTAATGTTGTTGGAGCAGAATGAGCAAAAAAAAGTAAGGTGGTCGATGATGGCAGAGATAGGGGATGAGAGTGGGAGGTGGGGGTTGAGGGGATCACACAAGATGCTCAGACCACTGTGAGAATTTTGGCATTTACTCTGAGTGAAATGGGTACCATCAGAGAGAGTTAAACAAAGAATTGACATGTTATTGTTCTATCAAGATTAAGATCTTGGTGGGTGGTTTTATGTCTTTGGACATAAGATATTTAAGACCAGAAAGTAGACCTATTTAAAAATTATTATAATAATCCAGATAAAAAACATTAGTATCTTGAATAAGGAAGATAAAGATGGGGATGGTAAGCAGTGATCACTTTCTGGATATAATTTGAAAGTATGTCTAATGGAATTAGTTCATGAATTAATCAGGGGTATGAGTGAAGGCCTGAGAATCTGGAAGGATGAAGGTGATTTAGATGGAAATGACCAAGACTGTAGAATGAGCAGGTTTTAGGATGGTAAAATCAGAAGTTTGGTTATAAATTTGTAAGTTTGAGATTCCTATCAAACATCCAAGGGAATTATTAGTCATTGGATAGATGAGTTTGTCGTTCAAGAAGAGGTGTGAATTGAAATTATATATTTGGAGAACATAATCATAGATGATATTGATGTCATAATACTGAATGAGGTCACCTAGGGAATAAGTGTAAATAGGGGGAAAAGGAGAGGAGAAGTCCTAGGGGTATTCCAGTATTACATGGTTGAGAAAATGAAGAGGACACAGAAAAATTGACCATAATTAAGTGTCCAGCAGGGTGGGAGAATCAGTGGAGAATGTGTGTTATCACGAAAGAGCTCACAGATAAAGTGATCAGATTAAGGTAGTGTTTCAAAGAGAAGGCCACTGTGTCATATGTTGTTTTAACCGTTCAAATGAAGATAATTAAAAAGTAGCTATTAGATTTAGCAATGTATTAATAGAAGTCATTAGAGACCAGGACAAAAGCTATTTAATTGGAGTGGTGGGGATTAAAGTCTAATTTGAGTGCATTTGACAAAAGAGACAAAAATTAATTGGTAGTAAAAACATAATGCAATCCCTTCAAAAAATTTAAAGGGAAGAAGAGAAATAGTTCAATAACTACTGGATAATAACTGGAGTAATTGGAAGAAAATCTTTTTCTAAGATACAGCAATTTCAGCATTTAAGATTTTTTTGTCTTCTTGCAAAATAGCTCCTTTAGTAATTATTTAAATTAAAATCTTTAGGTTGTAAACTCAGTTTTCATATGCCTCTGGCTCTGCTGTCCACCCATGCAAAAGACTTAGGGAGCATTTAGCTGGGTATCAATTTCTAAATAGATGGTTATTTCTCTACCACTTTGAAGGTTTTCATTTGTGTCCTGTTATCTGTTGTTGCTGAGAGAAAGTCTTCCACTTGTCCATTTGAGTTTCTTACTAGGTAATCTGCCTCTATGTAAAGTACTTTTTAAGATTTTTTTCTTTATCCCAATGCCCTAGAGTAGGTTTACTTTTTATTTATATATTACTCAATGATTACTTTTGCTTTTAACCTGAAAACTCATTTTATTCTTTAATTTTTATAAAATTGTCAATAACAACCTTTTCCAAAACTTATTCTTTGCAGTTGGAATTGAATTCAAATTTTATCCTGTGTATGTTGGAGCTTCTCAATCTGCCTTCTTTGGTGTGTAATTAATTACTCTTTCACATTTTCCAGTACTACTGTCTTAATTTTTTTTAAAGTAAGTCTAGCATTGAAGTATTTATCACAGAGGAGGAAGTACAAAGTGTAAACTTGGATATTGGCTGCATTTCTTGCACTGGTTATTTTTACAGCTGATATACTGTATCATGCAACTGGTTCAAAATCAAGTGAAGGATTAAAAGCCTAAGGTTAGTTTGATATCAGTCTGGCAAAATCAAGCCAACTGAAATACTCTCCTATTTTCTCTTCTTGCTACACCTTCATTCCTAGAGAATAACTAAGAAACTGTCTCTTTAAAAATGCATAAAAGAGCAGAAATAAAAAGGTAGGGACTCCAACAAAGAAAAGGAGAGGACATATATAGATAATTCACATTAAATGTTTCAAAGAAGTAACCTCACACATTTTCAATAACTATATTAAAACAATAGAGATCATTTTTACCCATCAAATTACCAATGATGGGAGGAGAATAAAATTTTTTCTGACAGTTGTACACTGATATTGAAGTTATCTGTTGGTCTGGTTGGAGTCTAAATTAAGATAGTTTGAAAGCATTGAGTAATATTTATCAAAAAAACTTTATAAATTTTTACCACTTTCACACAGTAACATTGTTTCTGGGAATCAATCACTTGGCAATAAATGGAAATATAGGCCAAGTCCCCTCCCTGCCAGGAGATATTTATTGTACCATTACTTATGATATTTAAAAATTAGAAACAATCTATATCAATGACCTACAAACTTTTTTGACTACTGTCCACAGTAAGAAATAATCAGAAATAATAACTAATAAAATTTAAAAAAATTTAATGTGAAGAAACCACCATTCTATTCCATTTGTCTTATTAGTCTGTTTGGGCTTCTATAACAAAAGTACTGTAAACTGAATGGCTTATAAATAACAGAACTTTATTTACAGTTCCAGACACTGGGAGGTCTATGATTAAGGCACCAGCAGATTCAGTGTCTGGGGAGCACTCACTTCTGGTTCACAAACAGCTGTCTTTTTGCTATGTCCTCACATGGCAGAAAGGTGGCGCAGGCTCTCTGGAACCACTTTTATAAGGGCCCTGGTCCTGCTCATGAGGGCTCTACCCTCATGATCTAATCACCTCAGGACCCCACATGTCCAATTCAACATATGAATTTGGGTGTCAGGGGGCACAAATATTTGTTCCATAGCATCATTCCATCCCATCCATTTAAACAAATTGACAAAGCTGGCTGAGATACTAAATTGACTCCACAGCTTAATTATACTCAGTTTAAAGAGTATTCATACCTGAATAGGAATATGATAGAATATTAATTCATACAACCATTTACGTTCATTTTTTATTTTGGTTTAGGATGTGTGCTAACTTGCTTCAGTGGCACTTTGTGCAATGCTATGGACTGTAGCCCCCCAGGCTCCTCTGCCTATAGGATTCTCCCGGCAAGGATATTGGAATGGGTTGCCGTGTCCTCCTCCAGGGGATCTTCCTGACCCAGGGATTGCACCTGCGTCTCTAATGTCTCCTGCATTGGCAGGCAGGTTCTTTAACACTAACACCACCTGGGAAGCCCTTGGTTTGGGATAGGTGGGGATTATACTTTTTCAGGCAGCAAGGGAGAGGATGTTTCCATGTAACTCCATACCTTGGGGACTTACTGTAAAGATACCATATTTCTGTGCAGGTGCCCAGTCATCCTTCTGTATCTTCCTCTATCTCCCTCTCACTAGCTCAGGTACCTTTCATGGATTCTTCCTGATGTCCTCAAGTTCTCTCTCCTCTTGTTACTTCTCCAAGCTGATAGTCTGCCTGGGTCATCCAACATTTACTTTCAATCATTTCTTACTGGCCTGCCCTTAATATTGGGATTTCATTCTCAGTCCAATCAGTCAATACAGGCTGAGCCAGGTTGATTTCGTTTGAATCAACAAAGAATTGCTAAAAGCTGCATTTCCTAGAAAAAGTGGTAATCTAATTGGCAGATGCTTGAAACACTAATGTTAAATAGAAAAAGAAAAAGAAAATTTTGGTATGGGGTTTGTTTTCAACCTTTGCTTTTGAAACTGTTAGAAGGAGAGTGACAGAAAAGGAATCTAAAACTTGTTTTACATTATATTAATTCTTAACAAATTTCTACAAAAATATGTTTATAACATGGGAAAAAAACCCAAACTGGTTCTGGGGAAAATTATCACTTTGCAAATTTACATCATGTACCCCTACTTTTTTTTAACCCCTACTCTTGATTTAGCTCTTGTTCTTGATATAAATATCTAAATTTGAAGTATCTACAAATAAAATTTGCCTTGAAACAGAAAACCTCATGTTTGGATGCAGCTTAGTCTAGGGGGACTGGGTACAAAAACTTAGATCATGTTCCTAAGGCCCCATACTTCCCTACTGTTTATATGGCCATTATTTACTGCCAGATTTTATTTATTCAATAAATCCCCTAGTAACTTGATGTTTGCTAATTTTGTTTGGGATAAGGTTGGGCAGAGTGTCCCCTGTTTTCTTTAATAGACCAAAATATTATTTCTGTCTGCTGATGATGCTCATTACTGCGGGCCCTAATACCATAAATAAAACTGCTGCTGCTGCTGCTAATAAAGCTACTCATTTCTAAATACTTTTGGTTTTAGTGCACTAGAATTCATAGTTCTCTCATAGAAATGGAAGGGGTGAGTCTTAAGGCCCCATGAAAACAATTCATGTCAGACTGCCACGTGCTCCTGTCAAGTTTCTTTATACATACTGAGGATGAAATTTCAGCTTATGCTTTTATATGTGTGTGTGCTAAGTCACTTCAGTCGTGTCTGACCCTTTGTGACCCTGTGGACTGTAGCCCACCAGGCTCCTCTGTCCATGGGTTTCTCCAGGTGAGAATACTGGAGTGGGTTGCCATTTCCTTCTCCAGGGGATCTTTCCAACCCAGGGATTGGAAGCCAGGTCTCCCGCATTGCAGACAGATTCTTTATCTTCTGAGCCACCAGGGAAAGCTTATGCTTTTAGACGTCTTGATTTTTCTTTCCCACTTTTTTTCATTTGAACCTGAAAAATACAGTGAAAAACATTTTTCGTTCAAGAATAAGCTAGAAAGACCTCAACTGGCTGGTCAAAAAACCACTGACTAGTTAGTCCTTTATGAGTACTTAAACCCTTATTGTCTGAGATCCAACTTCAAGCATGTATATATGCTCAGTCCTGTCCGACTCTTTGCAACCCCATTGACTGTAGCCCACCAGTCTCCTCTTTCCATGGGATTTTCCTGGCAGGAATACTGGAGTGGGTTTGTCAGTTCCTCCTCCAGGAGATCTTGCTGACCCAAGGATCAAACTTTTGTCTCCTGCTTCTCCTATTGCAGGTGGGTTCTTTACCACCAGTTCCATCTGGGAAGACCTTCCCACTTGATAACGAGTTCCAGAAATCTTCCACAGAGGTAGATGCCCTCATCCCTGTGTTTGGTCATGCAGCCTATCAAACCAGTGGGAGGCGGAGAAGGAAAAGTGAAAGGGACATACATTTCCTGAAAGGTGTTTCTGCCACTTCTGACATCCTGTAGCCAGAAGTGAGTCTGAGTATGACCAGAGGTGGCTGCAAGGTTGGCTGTGACAGGTGCTCTCTTACTGAGTTCTATTAACAATTGAAAGTGGAGAGAGTGAATGTTGGGGTATAACTATTAAGTCACATGATGGGTTATATTAATTGTATGAACAAGGAAAATCATTTGAATTTTTTATTCACAGGGACACCATGATCATATTTGTTTCAAAACATAATTTTTCCGTTAAAAAATGGATTGGAGGGAGCCTGAGGCTCCTCATGGGTGTTACGAGGCCATTCCTAAAGTCTCAATAAGAGATCATGGCTAGGACTTGGTGGTAGCAATAGAGAGGATAAAGGGGATGGAATGAATTCAAAAGATACTGAAGAGCTAAAGTTGACAAATGAAATGGGAGCAGAAGAGGTAGGGAAGGTAACTCCTAGATTTCTGGCTTGCATTGAAGACTCTGGAGGAAGACAGGGTTTGGAGATGAGGACTCATGGACTCCTGAATCTGAATTTGGAAACATCTGTCAGAAGGGCTGTTTCTGCTCATCCAAAATATCATTCAGAGTAAATGAACTCACAGTCCACCAACTCACAGTCAGGGAGTATCAAATCTAGTCATTGTCAGCTAATCTATTCGAATGAACATTTCCCTGTAAGGTTTTTGTTGTTCAGTGGCTAAGTGGTGTCTGACTCTTTGCAACCCCATGGACTGCAGCACGTCAAGTTTCCCTGTCCTTCACTGACTCCCAGAATTTGTTCAGATTCATGTCCATTGAGTTGATGATGCCATCCAACTTTCTCATCCTCTGCCATCTCCTCCTCCTCCTGCCCACAGTCTTTCCCAGCATCAGGGTCTTTTCCAGTGAGTCAGCCCTTCACATCAGATGGCCAAAGTATAGGAGCTTCAGCATCAGTCCTTCCAGTGAATATTCAGAGTTGATTTCCTTTAGGACTGACTGATTTGATCTTCTTGCTATCCAAGGGACTCCAAAGAATCTTATCTAACACCACAGTTCAAAAGCATCAATTCTTCCATGCCCAGCCTTCTTTATGATCCAACTCTCACATCTTATATGACCACTGGAAAAACCATAGCTTTGACTTTACAAACTTTTGTCAGCAAAGTGATGTCTCTGCTTTTGAATACACTGTCTAGGTTTGTCATAGCTTTCCTTCTAAGGAAAAGCTTAGACATGACATCTTTTAATGTCATTGCTGCAGTCACTATCCACAGTGATTTTAGAGCCCATGAAAATAGAATCTGTCACTGCTTCTACTTTTTCCCCTTCTATTTGCCGTGAAGTGATGGGACCAGATTCCATGACCTTAGTTTTAAGGATTCTGAGTTTTAAGCCAGCTTTTTCACCTCTCTTCTTTCACCCTTATCAAGAGGCTCTTTAGTTACTCTTCACTTGCTGCCATTACGGTGGTATCATGTGTATATTTGAGGCTGCTATTTCTTCCAGCAATCGTGATTCCAGCTTGAGGATTCCCTGTGAGGTTCCTTATATTAAATGGCTTTGTATATGTCACATGTCACAGAATTGTCTATTGCACACACACAGGAAAGCCAGCCAAGCAGGAGTCTTTTAAACAGTAAAAGGCCTTGCTAATTTCAGCTATACTCATCAATCATGAACAGTCTTTCTTTCAATATATTATTTTTAAAACTTTTTGTTTTGTATTGGATGGGATATAGCTAATTAACAATGCTGTGATTGTCTCAGGTAAGCAGCAAAGGGACTCAGCCATACGTGCATATGTGCATGTGCTTCCTCAAACGCCCCTCCCATCCAGGCTGCCACGCAACATTGAGCAGAATTCCACGTGCTATATAGGAGATCCTTGTTCGTGTCCATTTTAAATATAGAAGTGGGATCATGTCCATCCCCCAAACCCTAACTATCTCTCCTCCAGCTTTCCTCCCAGCAACCATAAATTCATTCTCTAAATCTGTGAGTCTGTTTCTCTTTCGTAAGTTCATTTGTATCATTTCTGTTTAGTTTCCACATATAAGGGATGTCATACAATATTTCTTCTTCTCTATCTGACTTACCTCACTCAGTATGACAATCTCTAGGTGCATCCGTGTTGCTGCAGATGACATTATTTCATTCTTGTTAATGGCCGAGTAATATCCCGTGTGTGTGTGTGTGTTTATATATACATGCCACATCTTCTTTAACCTTTCCTCTGTCAGTGGACATTCAGGTTACTTTCAGGTCTTGGCTGTTGTAAACAATACTGTAATGATCATTGGGGTGCATGTATCCTCTCAGATAATGTTTTTCTCTGGATATATGCCCAAGAGTGAGATTGCAGGGTCATATGGTAACTCTATTTTTACTTTTTAAGGAACCTTCATACTTTTTCCATAGTGATTGTGCCAATTTACATTCCCACCAACACTGTAGGAGGATGAACAGTCTTCTTGTATTGGGAGCATGGACAGGACCATCAGTCATATAAGAATAATACTCACATAGCTTTGCATGCAGGCTTCCCTGATGGCTGACTGGTAGAGAATCCACCTGCCAGTGCAGGAGACACAGGTTTATTCCCTGAGTCAGGAAGATCGCCTGGAGAAGGAAATTGCAACCCACTGCAGTGTTCTTGCCTGGGAAACCCCATGGACAGAGGAGCCTGGCAGGCTATAGCCCTTGGGTTCACAGAATCAGACATAACTGAATAACTAACAGCAAAGCTTTGAGTGCACAGCAGCTCAACCCACACTCAGTGGTGGGAACCATTGTGATTGTTCTAACTGGTGAGGAGGCTACAAGAAATCTGGTAAAGCTCCAGATAATAACCACTGATAGATACTATAATTAAACAATGAACTTTAAGTATGTTGAGATCTCCAATGGGCACTAATGTTTTAAAATTTAATTGCTTACCCTTCATTTAACAAATATTTCACTTTCTATACTCGGTTCTTGGGATCTTTAGCGGAGATTCCAGCACCTCTGCCCCACTAGAGCTTCCCTTCTTGAACTCCTTAGCTGTGGAATTAGATTCAGATAACTCTCACTGTCTTCAGCCCCTCTGGCTTATGGTCTTTGTCAAATTCTAATACATGGCCTTCTCAGTTGATCTGGCTGGCTCCATCCTGATGAGCCTCGTGAGACTCCAACCCAGGCCTGGCCTTCACTTCAGTTGGCAGAACCCAGCCCTGGGCAAAGGTCAGGGGGTGCATTATGTGAGGCAATGGGTTGTGTGTTCTAATCTTTTCTGGTACCAGGTGTTGTGTGTTTCCACACCAGGTGTGTGTGTGTGTGATTGGGAGGGAGGAAGAGAGAGAAAATGTAATTGATTTGGGGAGGATTTGGGAAAGGTTTATATAGGAAGGCAGAAAGACCAAGAATCTACTGCCAAGCGGTGACCAAGAAACGCTCACCATATTCCTCCTCCAACCCCACGCTGTTTGCCAAATCTTAACCAAATTAGCATAGTGTGGTCTGCTTCCATGCATGACTGAATGAATAAGGAAATTTAAACGTCCTTGCCATAAAGCCTGGAGGAAACCATACGAAAATCCAGCTTCTGTTTCAGGAGTGTCTGCCGGATTATCGGTTAGTATTTCCCTTCTTGTTCACTTTGCTTAAAAGGGTGTGACTCAAGTCTCTTAAAAAAATTTAAAAAAACAAACTTGCTTTTGCACTTGACTTACTCAGTTGCTTTTCCTCTCCTCCCACCTTGCTCTTCCCTCTTCTGGCTTTATTCCTCCCTCCCTCCTTGCCCTCCTCTTCCACTCTTCTCCTTCTACTCTGAATGAAACTTCTTTCTCCTGTCCAGCAGCCTTTAAAATATTCCAGTTAGGCAAAACCTCCAGACTGCCTTCCTCCCTGTCCAATGACCATTATAATATAATTTAGGTCTCTGAAGTTTATTCTGTGAATGAAAGGCTAGTTTTCTGCGTGTTTAAGAAGCCGATACATTTTGAGAAAGTCGACAGAAATAATAATTGGCACTCAGGAGACATTTCGGGGTTATAACTGTGGTTCATGTTTTACATTTCAACAGTCAGTTTATATTTTAGAGGAGTGTCGTGAAGAAGTGCCACCACAATTGCATATTTGTTTTGCATTTTCTTCCAGGTTTCCTAAAGTCTTAGGGATGGTCCACATCATTGACGAAGAGGAAAATAAGACATAGTTTTTTTGTACTGCTAGCTGTACCCATCGGCTGGTTTACTTTGGTGTCTCAGGTTCCTACCTGCATCCCTGATTAGGGCTATCCTGTCATGCCATGGACTTCCCTTGTGTCTCAGACAATAAAAGAATCTGCCTGCAATGCAGGAGACCTGGGTTCAGTCCCTAGGTCAGGAAGATCTGCTGGAGAAGGGAATGGTACTGACTCCAGGATTCTTGCCTGGGGGAGCCTGGAGGGCTATAGTCCATGGGGTTGCAAAGAGTCAGACATGAATGAGTGACTAACGCACACATGCATCGTGCCTTATACAATGGGAAATGCCACTTACTTTTTCTCATTGAAAAGCATTCAGCTGAACTTTCAACAGAAGGATGTGCTCCTACGCCCTTAAAAACATCTAAAGTCCAGGGGAATCTATTCATTTCTGCAATGATTCATTTCAAGCTGCGTGTGTTAGGTATTGCAAGACAGTGGAGGATACAGAGATGACCCTCAGGGAAGAGAAAAGAAAGTAGTGGGCATCTCAGGATGCTATGGTGGAGGTTTGGCAAGGATAGAGGAGAGGCACCTAACTTCTCTTGGTAGGGAGTTGGGGGTGGTTGCTAGAAATGTATTTAAGTTGAACTGACCTTAAGCTGAGGTTTGGGGAAGGAGTTCCTGGGATGAATGAAGTGGGAATCGGGTGGAAGGTACACAGGGGTGAAGGTGTGAATAGCCTGGAGCCTTCTGAGAATGTTCCTCCGTAAGAGGGAGATTTGGGCAAGGGGTGGGAGATGGACATGGAAAGACAGGAGTCCAGGTGAGATCACACAGGCCTGGAAGGACCTTGCTAAGGGTTTATCATTGTTAGTGGATAAAGTGAACCAGGCTGCTGAGCTGCACTTGGAAGGAGAGCTGTGTGGTATCAGTGTGGAGAATAGATTTTTGCAAAGTGCTGATCAAGATGATTCTCAGAACCTCAGGCTCAGTTTGCTCCAGTCCTGAGGGCTGGCTGTGAGTAGACTTCACTTCTGGGTTGTTCCAGGGCTCTTGTCTTAACTCACAGAAAGTGGCTAGGGCAGCCCACTGTGGAGCTGGGAAAGGCCAGGAGAGCTTGGCTCATCTCACCTCCACACTTGTTAGGATCTGTTTGTGCTGAATGCCTAATGATTCATGATATTATATGTGACAGCACGTGTGAGCCTGAGGGTAAACTCACTTTTTGCTCCTTGAAAATAGAGCAACATGTTGAAGACAAGGTGAAGTACTGAAAAGCCTGCTGGACTGGGGACGAGAGGCCTGGGTGCTGCTCCCAGCTCGGCTGTGAACAGCAATGTGGTCTTGTGCTCGTCGCTTAATCCCTCTGGGCTTTGCTTAGCTCATCTGTGAGGTGAGACCTTTACAGCAGCACGGTCCTTAGGGCCCCATTCAGCCCCTAAGCTCTCTAATTGTGATACCATCTCCCCAGCCGTCCTCCCAACCCCCACCATCACTAATGTTAGGCTTCCAGACATTTTTTTTTTTCTAGAGCAACTAGTACACCCATTTCCTTAAATGAAGTTGTAGTTTAAAGAATATAATCTAGTGAGCATGGGAAATAATTTCCAAAGAAAAAAGGAATAGTGATCCGTGCTCTATCCTGTGCCAATGGTAAAAGGGAGCAGGAAGCCCCTTGCACCTGACTTCTTCTTTTTCTCTTGACTTTTTCTGCTTGTCCCTCCTGTAAAAGTAGAGAGGAGATTGGCTGTGAATTCTGAGGAGACTAAGGTAAGACACTGGTGGGGAAGACTGACCTGTGAGGTTCGGTGAAGCCTTTCCTCTGGCATAAGCAGCCAGCCATTCAGGTCGATGTTGGGCAGAATTTTGAGTATCTATGACCTTCTGTGCCTTTGTGAAATTATCTTGCACTTACATCCAGCATCCTCAGGTGATATTCTGACTGCCCAAAGATTAGCCCTAGGCCCATCCTCTAACCTCCAAAGTACCCTCTGCTCTCTTTCGCCCAAACTAACTCCTATAGCAGAGTGATACATAGATGAGGGAAAGTCTGTGTCTTGCCCTGCTGCTGCTGCTGCTAAGTCACTTCAGTTGTGTCCGACTCTTAGCGACCCCATGGACTGCAGCCTACCAGGCTCCTCCATCCATGGGATTTTCCAGGCAAGAGTACTGGAGTGGAGTGCCATCGCCTTCTATGGCATCTTGCCCTGAGGAAACTTAACAACACAGGCAGTGAGAACTCATTCTTTCCACACACAGGGGTTTGTTACCTTGAGACTTCTGTGTCAGGGCACATTTTATAGTAGAGGGATGAAAGGTTAAGTCTCAGGAGAGTGTGGAAGGCTTCATGGAGATAGTGATATTGGTGCATGATTTTGAAGAATAGGTAAATTTTGGGTTTGTCCAGCAGCAGCCTTGAAGGTAAAGGAAGAGAGACCGTGACAGCAGCTGTTTTAAGTCTAAAGTGTGGCAGGCCTTGAGGGAGGAAACGCTACCTGCCAGAGAGAATTCTGAGGTAGAATCACCCCCTTATGGTGACAAGTTACACGTGGTGTATATGGAGTAACCAAGTTATCTCTTGATAGTTCAGCTAATGTGGGAGCCATAACTTCATTAAGCAAGTTAGAAAATGTATGAGATGAAGCTGTTTCTTGTTAGGTGGGAAGCTGGGGGCGGGTAGGAGATGCTGAGTTCAGAGGCTTATGGGCATCCCAGTGACTATTTCCTTTTGTCTAGGGCACCTGCCCTCTGGTTCAACATTTACATGATGCTCTGTGTAAACTCGGAGAAGGCAATGGCAACCCTCTCCAGCACTCTTGCCTGGAAAATCCAAGGGACGGAGGAGCCTGGTGGGCTGCAGTCCATGGGGGTCACTAAGAGGCGGACACGACTGAGCAACTTCACTTTCACTTTTCACTTTCATGCATTGGAGAAGGAAATGGCAACCCACTCCAGTGTTCTTGCCTGGAGAATCCCAGGGACAGGAGAGCCTGGTGGGCTGCCGTCTATGGGAGTCGCACAGAGTGGGACACGACTGAAGCGACTTAGCAGCAGCAGCAGCTGTGTAAACTGCCACAGTGGGATTCCCTGTAGCTTTTCTTCCCCATTTGGAAGTAAAGTTTTGACTGATAAGATGATCACAAGTGATTGAAAGTAAAAAATTCGTTTGAATCACTTTTCAGTTTGATGGGAAGATGAATGTTTTATTACTGCTCTCCAAGATGTGAAATAACTGATTTCTCTCAAACAGATTGTGATGAAAAGTGTTTTAGTGTCTGTTCCTTTGATTTCTTGATAGGAGGACGGTCTTCTTGAATTAATAGCCATTCAGACTTTGGCTCAGCCCGCTTGTTCCAGCTTCATTCACTAGCCAACTGATTTAGGAGAGACATGACCAGATCATTGAGCTAAGTTTCCTGAGTCATGCTGTGGTGGTTCCACGGGGGTGGTAAAAATAAGGCTCCTGGAAAATGAACATTCCATTCAGGGGTCCTGAAAACAAGCTCTCCTGAGCCAAGATGTTAGATTTACAAGGACATGTTACAAAGATAGCCTGTCCTCCCTTCCACAAGACTTTTTCCTCCATAAATACCTGCGCCTTGTCCTTATCTTCTCCCAACTCTATTCTTTCATAGATTTTGACCTTGATTTTGATTTGTCTTTTCATTGACAGTTTTTCAATTTCCTGTCTGACATGAGG
The DNA here is from genome assembly GCA_917880005.1 of Nanger dama. NCBI lineage: Eukaryota > Metazoa > Chordata > Mammalia > Artiodactyla > Bovidae > Nanger > Nanger dama. The sequence continues at coordinate 7,460,847 of CAKJTW010000040.1, forward strand.
TTAAAATGAGAAGCAAGGCTAGCAAACTAATTTAGATGGGATCTCTCAGGCTTTCTCTGGAATCAACTGATCAACTCTTGTCCAGATTGATGTGTTCAAACAATGAATTGCATCAACTGACCCAGACATGATTAGATTCTAGGCACTCAGCTTACACTGGCCAGCCTCATGAGATGAATGCCAATACATTTGTTTGTTTTCCATGTCAGCTGTGAAGCAATTTCATTTTAGCTTGTTATTGTATTAATTTTCCAGAGAGAATCCAGAAAACAAGAATCGGCAGGTCATTTGGCAATTATAGAGTTAGAATGGAGAGGACTGAGTAGCCTCAAGAGAGAGCATCAGCAGGCTCTGAAAGGAAGATTCTTGTACCTGTCTCTGTATTAGGACATTCTTGTTGTTCCTGAATAGTTGGGCGAGACAAAGCCATAAATTATTTACTAATTTTTTCCAGGGTTCTTCATCAATTATTAATTGATTAGACTGGATTATCTCTAAAGCTGCTTCTGCCTCCAAAATTCTGTGCTCTTGTAAAAATCTCCTCTCCTTCTGGCTGTGTTTCCGTCACAGCTTGATCGTTGTCTTCCTGACTAATGTTTAGGATGTCAACCTCAGGCTCTAAAATAGACTTTTAAAGACCATGTTTGTTTTCTATTGCTTCTAAAACAAATTACCATAAATTGAGTGACTTTATAAAAACCCATTTGTTAGCTCACAGTTCTGTAAGTGAGAAGTCTGGACACAGGCTGGTACAACTGGATTCTCTGCTCCAGAGTTCACAAGGCTGAAATCAGCTGTCATTGGGGCTGCATTACCTTTGGGATGTCCTAGGCATGAATTTGCTTCCAACTTCATTCACGTTATTGACCAAATTCAGTTCATGGCCGTTGCAGAACTGCCATCTCCATTTCCTTGCTGATTGTCAGCTAGGAGACCATTTTGCTCCTCGAGGCTGCCTGCATTGCACCTCATGCTGTATGGCCCCTCCTAGTAACGCAGGGCAAGTCCCTCTCAAGTTTCTAACCTCTCTGACTTCCCCTTCTGCCGCATCTCACTGGTTAACTTCCTCTCCTGGTCTTACAGACTAATATGACTAAATGTAAATCACCCAGACAATCCAGAAGTCTCCTTATTTTAAAGTCAGTTGATTTGTAACCTTAATAACATCTGTGCAGTCTCACCAGTGCAGTACCTCGATTAATGGTAGAAAAACCAGATATGATTGTCTTTGGGGGACTGGGGAAACTCTTTAGCATTCTGCCTATCCAGTCTCATCAGCAATACTTTGAAATCATGTTATATCATTATTGGAGTGATCAAATATCTGTGGATGACTGGTCTCATCTGTTTATACCTGTTCTTTCTTTTGCAGTTTCATTGGTTAATATTTTCTGATCCTACTTTTCATATTTCAGCATTTAAACCCCTTGGCTTACAGGGTTCTGTGTTATTGTTAAAAAATATGTTTATCGGTCAGCTGAATGGGGGAGAATGATGTTTTACTATACCCCTCCCCCTCACTCCTCAAGCAGCACCCATAGAGGCTGCTTGGAACAGCTGGACTCTGTTTTCACAGACTTCAAAATCGTAGCACGTTTGACTTGCAATAGATCATTGATTTTCAGTTTGCTCACGCGTGCTCAGTTGTATCTGATTCTTTGCAACCCTATGGACTGTAGCCCACCAGACTCCCCTGTTCATGGAATTTTTCAGGCAGAATTACTGAAGTGGGTTGCCATTTCCTACTCTCCCACCAGGGATTGAACCCACGTCTCCTGCATCTCCTGCATTGGCAAGTGGATTCTTTTACCACTGTGCCACCAGGGAAGCCAAATTTCCCATTTACCTTTGGTTCTATGGTAAACCCAGGGCATTTGTTTGTAAGGTCTAATATACAATCAAGGCTACGAACTATTGATATGCTTCCAACATACTCTTTTGGAAACAGAGGCTAAGGGTGTGAAATGATTTACTTAAAGTCCCATGCCTAGTGACAGATCTGTTTCTGGCCTTATGGTTTAATTATTTGTAGAGTTCAGTGCTCAGTAATTATATGCAAAATGAGTGTTACGGTCTAGAAAAGCCTGCTTCTCGCTTCAGTAGAAAAACTCTTTCTAGGACCTTAAATTATTGGACCTTGCCAAATATGTTTAAAAGTCCCTTCTCAGCAGTTTGGTCTACACAGATACATCCTGCAGTAGCCAGGGGCTGGGCACATAGAACCCCTCTAGTCTCAGAGTCTCAGAACTGCACCATCCAGTGCAGTGGCCACTCACTGCCCACGGCTCTTAAGCTCTTTTAATGTGACTGGTGCCAGTTGCCATGTGCTGGGAGTGTGAAATACACACCAGATTCAAAGACTCAGTATGGGAAAAGAAAAGTGCATAAAATATCTCAATACTTTTCCTATTTACTACATGATGAAGTGATGATATTTTGGATATATTGGGTTAATTAGGATATATAATTAAAATTTATCTATGTCTTAGTGTGGTTACTAGGAAATTTAAAATTATGCAGACAGCAGGCATTTGTGGCTGGCATTATATTTCGGTAAACAGTTGCGTTTTCTTTGGAGAGCATTTTCTACTAAAACTATTAACAATGGATGGTCCACATCAAGCTGTTACACCTTCCGTGATCTGAAGAGTGAAATGGTGGTATTGCAAATTTCCTGGCGATGAGATGTGACATTGATCTGCCCTGTGTTTGCCATCTATCTGGCAGCCAGTCAGTCTGGCCAAATAGACTTCTTTCTATTTATAATATAGGCTCCAAAGAGGCGGGTGAAGCCCTCATGTCATGGAAAGGGCACACCGCATAGCTCTTAAGTAATGGACCTAAAAGTAGACCAGGTGCTCTTGGAATCTCTGAGACATAGAGATGAATATCCTTCTCCTAAAGAAACTACATCAGCACTTATGAGTTATCACCGTCCTTGACAGGCCCTCGGTACTGGAAATACTATAGTGCCTGTCCCTGTCCATGATTTAAATCTGGACTTTCCTCTCTTCTCTTGCTCTCTGAAGTATGGCCTGCCTCACTGGTACCCTACTTGTGTGTTTAGTTGGCCTGGCTTAGCATTTTCAAAGAAGCATGAAAGGCAATGGCAGGCTTTGGAGAAGGTTCCAATCCATACCTGGAAGCATTCTGTTTGAGGTTGTGGGATTCCCTTCACTTCTCAAAGCATCTCTAAACTTTTGTTTTCTCTATTTTAAAATGAGGATCTTTTGCAAGGAATGAATGAAACAATAAGGCACTTGGCACATTTATTCATTGGCAGGTTTTGGAAGGGGCATCTACTCTGTGGGGTCCGGGGCTAGTTGTTGGGGATAAAAGCGTGAGTGACACACAGCTGTGGCCTCCAGGTTGCTCACAGCTGAAGGACGAAAAAGACAAGGAGCCTAGCAGCTTCAGGACAGGAGGAACCCTCTGTGCTTGACACTGTTTATTGCATTGCACAGCACGGGGTTTGGTGCATCACAGAAGCCTGGTATGGTGTGTAGGTGAGGAGACAGGCCCCGCAGTGATGAAGTTACTGCCTGAGCCATCACATCCAACGATGTAGGGCTGCGTCCAGGGCACAGGATTGCTGACTCCTTTTCTAGCCATGTATTTCCCAGGAGAGCATATTGCCTCACTCTTGGTTTCCCAACTTGTTTACCCTGAAACAACAGCTTCACTGTTTTGGACTTGATAAAAGAAAAAAAAGAGTTTCTTCCAACGTTTGCTCTATATGTGATCCAGGTATGTGAGTGACTCCTTGAATACTCTGAGTTATGGTCGAAATCATTGTCAAATTATATCTCATCAAGATACTGAATCTTTTTGTTATTTGAAGACCTCAGCCTATGAGATCTTCAACAACTTATATATTTCAATAAATTAGGTAAAACAAATCCTGTATTTCCATCTGAGAGTCTTGGAAGAAACTTCAGCATCTTCAACTTTGTTTAAAGTACATTCTCCATGTTCTGTGTGATCTGTCACAGTAATAAAAATTAGGTTTTGAGGGGGAGCCACTCATGGAAAGAGAGAGATCAGAAATACAGTAAAAGGTTTGCTTTCTCAAATTCTATTTATAAAAAAAAATGACTTTGTAGGTGCAATACTGTAAGATATACAAAGAAATGGAACATACTGTTCAAATAAGCACCCACCTATGTGACTGATTTTCTTTTCCATGTAAGAGTTACACCTGCCTCATGCCCCAGTGAATGCACCAAGTGTATCAGGCTGGGTGAGTTTGAAGGTCATCCATCAGTCTAGCTTTTGTGTTGAGGGGTTGCAAAGTGCCACTGGGTCCTGCTGAATTCAAACAGGATGTCCCATGTGCCAAGAAAGGTCCACTCCCAACAGAAAGCCCATGCTTACCAGGAAAAGGGAAGCACCAAGCATTTGGTCTTGAAATGGCCCTTATTCTTTCACTCCTCCAGAAAGAAAAGGGTGGAAGCCCAGCTTCCTGTAACCCAGTTGCCTTCTCTGTGTTCTCACAGGAAGATTCCTGGCTTTAAACCAAGCATCTTATTATTAGAATTAATCTACCCAGTTTTCAGCTGTAAAAATCCATAACTCATGAAACAGATGATCTGGATCCAGTAAACAGCAGCATATAATATTCTTACAGTAGGTGAGAGTGATTAAGGGGGAAATTGACCTCTGGATTTCCACACTTTTTATTCTGATTACTTCTCCCACCTCCATGTAGGTGTGCAGGCAAACTGCACACCTAAGCAGAAGTGAGCAGCATTCCTGCTTATCCTAGGCGACGCACACGTTACATTATGATCCTTCCCCTTCCCTGGACACTCGTGTGATTTAAGTGCTTGATTGAAGAGGGAGTCTCACCTGATGGCTTTACCACATCCCTAGGCTTCCATTCCAGGACCTACAATGAGGGCCCCTCTCCCAACCCTGTGGAAACATAAAATGGTCTGCTTAATCGCTAGTATCAGAAAGTGTAATAAATAACAAGTGTTGATACACACAGAGTAAACTGAGGTTTGGTAAAGCAAGGATTTGAACCTGATTCCAGAACTTGTGCACTGAAGCCCTAAGCTCACCCTCTGTAGTTGAAGGGCAAGGATAGCACCTATGATAGTTTGATAGTAATTTCTATAGCCCTGGAAAAGTATCAATGATTATTAATGACATACGGCCATCTGACGTGGAACAGGTGGCATCAGATGAACCCGAGTGTCCAGGGCGCACTCAGTAGCACTGTCCCCTGCCTGTTGTCAGCAGATTGTTTAATCTTTGTACCTGTTGCCTCACCTGGAGTCCAGAGAGCATCATCTGCTTTCCCAGCTGTTGGTGTGCTAGGCCCAGCTTATACCAACCTGGCAATCTACATTTAGTGATGTCAGTGATTCAGTGAATCCAAGTTAAGTGACTTGGTAGCTTATAATCAGCCTTAGTGGAGGTATTTAATACCACAGAGGTTGGCAAATGCTACAAACTGTGGCCCTTTTAAAGTTATTACTCCATAGGGACAATTGTTAGATATTAGTACACCACTGACTATGACTCCGGAGAAGGCAATGGCAGCCCACTCCAGTACTCTTGCCTGGAAAATCCCATGGACAGAGGAGCCTGGTGGGCTGCAGTCCGTGAGGTCGTGAAGAGCCGGACACGACTGAGCAACTTCACTTTCACTTTTCACTTTCATTCATTGGAGAAGGAAATGGCAACCCACTCCAGTGTTCTTGCCTGGAGAATCCCAAGGACAAGGGAGCCTGGTGGGCTTCCGTCTATGAGGTCACACAGAGTCGGACATGACTGAAGCGACTTAGCAGCAGCAGTAGACTATGACTCAGAGATACACTGTGAATTATCACACTTCTAAAAACAAAGGCACAGTGGGTACCCTAAAAAGCTCCCATAAATATAACCATACCTAAATCTTCAGTAAATCTTTTGTCCCCATCATTCTGCATTTGGGACGACCTCTAAAGACTTAACCATTATGATTTCATATGTCACTATAAACATACAGTTTTATTTTGTGTATTGTTTTTTTTTATGAAAACAGATATGCTCCTGTAACAAGCTAATGTTTCTGAATGCAGGTACACACACGTACAAGCCATAAAGTGTGTGTATCAATATTGTCAAATAGGAATATAAAATATAATTCAAGCCACATATGTAATTTAACTAATTCTCAATAGTTAAATTATTTTAAATGGGGAATAGTTAGTTTTCATATTTTATTCAACAGTCCAAAAAATGATTTTAACATGTAATCAACATAACCAATATTGAAATATTTTGTATCCTTTGTACCAAACCTTCAAAGTCCATATATATTTTACACTTAGAGTACATCTCAAGTTAGATGCTAACTTTTCATCTGAAATATACTTGATCTGTACTTAAATCTTATAAAATGTACTGTTGAAAAAGGTTTACATACCCAACCTGTTCTGAATATACACTTCATATTTGAAATATTTAATCAAAATTAAGTATAATTAAGCTTATTTAATTCTTCTGTTGTGTTAGCCACATTTGAAATATTCAATGGTTGACTGGTAGTAACTAACTTAGCACAAGTGTTAATACCATAAATGCTCTACATTTTTTAATAAAAATGGAGACCTACTATATATACCACTTCCAAAGGATTTTTCCTCCCACACCTTATCTATTTAAATTACTTTCCCATCTTGTATTCCCTACCAGATCCCTGAAGGGAGAGAAATTTCAGCAAGAGTAGTTATATCAATAATGTCTGTGCATTTTTTCTCCCTCACTGATACGAAGGAGATAAATTGACCTAAGGCATTTTGTGTCTGACAGATTTTCAAATGACCATCACCAAAAAGCAGATAATAACAACTCTAGGTGCAAACTGTTCAAATAAATGCTTGGAAGCTAATTAGAATAGATTATTTCAAATACCCTTTTGGATGAACCTCTTCCTTTTTCAGTGCTAAGTTCTTAGAAAAGCTTCACCAGAAATCAATGAGATTCAGTTTTGCAATACTTCATTAGTAATCAACACTAGCATCAGAAAGTACACATTTATTAGGTTATCTACCTGGAGTCTTGGTTTTGCAATATAAACAATTCTGCTTCTGTTGGGGTTTTTTAATCCAACCCTCACTTTTTCCAGGGCCTCCCTGGTGGCTCAGATGGTAGAGTCTGGTTATAACATATTGGGAAAAAATATTGTATTTAATCTCCGTCTCTTCTTGTGTGTTTACGGACTGTTTTATAGCCAAGGAACAAAACTATATCACTGGCCGCACTGTGATTTGGAGGCCTCCTTTGCTAGGCAGTTTACAGAATTAAAACTCATGCCAGCTGGATCACAGGGCTTTTCAACTGGCTCTCCCTTGAGTAGGGGGGAACAGGCAAAATGCCTCAGGCGCACTGAGCTCCAAATAAATGGTGTGAGCTCCCTGATGCAGGAATAGCAGCTCCTTCTCCCCCCACCCCAGTGACGATCATGCCTGTGGCTATAGCCAAAGAATGCATAAATATCATTAGAAATGTAGAGAAGGGTTTTCCCTAGGAAAATATTGCAAACTTCAAAAGCCCTATAGACGAAGGTACAGTTTAATAGATGCCTCTGAACAAGGCCTGCCTCTAGTTAGATTATTATATTAGGAAAGGGAAATAAAGGATTTACTCCTGCTCACATCTGGCACATCACTGATAGATTAAAGTACCAAACTTTGTGTTTTGGCACTCTCTCTTCCAGTGACATTTTATCTCCTCCAGGACCTAATGAAAGAGAATCCTCTCATCTAGAAGCTGCCATGCAGAGCTCTGCAGAGTTGAAGGGGGACGCTTACAGTTGAATCATCCCAGGCCAACTAACACTCTGTTCATGTGACGGCGTTAGAGTTCACTAGGGGACTGTGAAGGAGGGCAGTGCACAAGGGGGCCACTTTTGCGGCCATCCCCACTGAGCCAGCAACAGTGGAAGGGGAGCATTAATCTCTAAAGAAACACTTAGCCCTTCCTAGAATCCAGCCACCTTGCTTTATCTTCTTCTCTGCTCCCATCCCTTGTTAGAGCCCTAGAGTTGAGGGGTCCCTATGCTCTGCTCTCTATGGCAGTGAACTCTATGTGAGAGGATGGCTATTCTAAATAACCTCCTCTTCTGCTGTGCAAGTGTGCCCAACAGGTTTCTGGTTCATTTTGCTTTGTGGATTCCGATTTATTTCATGAGATAGAGTGTGGCCTGTTGGAGATGGATTTGGCTCCTAAAGGAACTGTGATCATCAGTTCCTTACTTGGGGAAGTGAAGTTCATTTGTAGGCAGCAGCTTTCAAAAGTTTTGGGGATGAGTGGAGGCCAACTACATTTCATTTGAAGCAAAATTCACTTGTCTCTAGCGTCTGACAAGACTCTTTGAGAAGTGTGGAGAGGTGACTTCCAAACCAGGGAAGCATCCTTCTGAGAAATGCAAACCTTGTTCATATCCTAGTTCAGTCGCGGGGTGTACAGTGCTGCCTCAGAATGGGATTCACTGTTAGGACCCGACATCAAGAGAGCAAGTGCCAGGGGAGGCTTCTTTACCTGACACAGTGTGGTAAGGCATGGTGAGTGCACCAAGCACTAGGTACAGAGTCCAGTTCCCCAAAGCTTTTCTTCCTTAAAGAAAGACTTTTGAAATACAATTTTAAAGGAAGTACCCAGCTAGCAAGAGGGTAACATTTTCAACCTATAACATGTTTGTTTTTAGCCTCTTTATGTATTCCCATAAGATACTATGGGAAAACCTGAATGAACTTCTTGGCCAAACTAATATTTCTGCTGGAGACCTCAAATTATTAATATAATGGCCTCTTCATCTAGGAGTAAAGGATCTTGGGAGAGAGGCTCAGTGAAAGTAGATGTGGATGATGCAAAGCCATTATCTCGGAGTCTTCCAGGTTAAGAATCTAAAACATGAGTGTCATAATGACCCCAACTCACATTAGTGTGAACTCTCACTGTTGGTAAACTGTATTCCTCTATGATGTCACACTCAATCCTCTGAATGACCCCTGGGGCACTGTATTTGAGCTGTTTCCATGCATGTGAGAACACGAGAGGGATTCTGTTCACCTAGAGATGTTTTCTTAGAATTTTTAAGAACATAAAAAAAATGATACAGAATTTTAAAAATGTTGCATCATCCACTGTCTAGAAATGAAAATGTAGAGCATCAGATGTTTAATACCTATTCAGAATTACACAGCCATTACCTGGCTCAAAGCCTTCCATTACCCATGAAAACAATCATCTGTGTTCATCATTTCAGTTTGATTAGGGGTAATAGGACTATTCTGTTGTCAAGAATGTAATAAAAGTAAGTCCAATAAAGGCACTGATGGAGCTCCCAGTATGATGATCAGATCTGCCTGAATAACTTGTAAAGAACTATAATTGTATGGAAATATTCCAGCTAAGATTTAAAGTAGTTGGCATTAGTCGTCAGATGTAGCAACAACTCTCCAAAGCGCAGTCTGCCGAGTTCCTTTTAAGCCAGCCTAAACTTCTCTTTAGAGATCAAGGAGGTGGACATCTGGATTATTTATTAAAAAGAAGCTTCATTTCCTCCAGATAAAGTGTGGGCTGGCTGAAGCATGTTGACCTGTTCCCGCATTCATCACACTGAAGGGTCCAAGGTGTGGCCAAGCTTGGGATTCCAAATGGCTAGGCCACAAACTGACCCTTTCTAGAATCTGAGGTGCTCACATTCCTGGGCTTTTCAGAGACCTCATTCCTTCTGCAACTAAAACCCACAAGGACACCAGGTGTCCCAGGGGAGGCCACTAGAAAGCACTGGTGTTTTTTTCCTTTCCTCTTCCCACCTTCTCTCTGCAGCCTTCTAGTTAAGCCTCCTTCCTATGGGTCATTAGCAGTGTTTTGAGTGTTAATTGAGCTCTTCTGTTCACTGGGAGACACGTTGGAGAAGTTTTGCTATGCCTGGTGGGTTGTTTTGTTTTTCTTTTTTGGTCTGTCCAGCCCAAGGTCCCTTGCTTAGCGATACAGCTTGAGGAGTTCCTATTTCCAGGTCAAATTAAAGTGAACCATGCTGGTGCTGTCATGAAAGCAACGTGTGGGGGTCGTTTGTTGTGAGGTCATTCTATGGCTGTTGGCAAGAATGTGGAAATCTAGTGTCCATGTTCTTTCTCAAGGCGAGCACCCACTGGAAGTAGAATGTATTACACCCTGCTGTTTGTTCTCATGAAAAGTGTAGCAGCGTGAGACTCTAGGGCAGTGAAAGACTTAGGAAGATTCCTTTTAGAGTTGATGTGCATGTCAACTCATTCCTGATTCAGCCAGTATTTAAACAATTTTTGATGAACATGGTCTGCTTTTAATTGCTCAGCTTAATTTTATTTTTCTTTGTATGATTGCAGGTCCTACAGGTATGGATCTCTGGCAGCTGCTGTTGACCTTGGCAGTGGCAGGCTCCAGTGATGCTTTTTCTGGGAGTGAAGGTGAGTTTTGCTTTTCCATTCCCATTCGCAGTATTTTGAAACCACATTGAACTTTATTTGTGAAATCTAAGCTCTTTGGGTGAGGTAATTAAAAGAGGTAAGTTTTAAGTAGTGGTAAATAGAAAACCTGTGGTAGGTTTAAAATTGCAAACAGGAGGACCTTTCTGGGGATGTTTTAGGAGGAACACAGTAGTCAGCTTTGACAGCTGCTGTTTCTTCATCAAAAATAAATGCTGCAAATCATGCTGAGGACATTTCTGGTGAAGGCACGCCAGGTCTCTTGGTCTCAGGCTCTGGGAGAAAAATTGAAATTGCACTGAAGGGTTATTCACCAACTGATCACTTAGCTCATCTGTGACTAGGATTACAAAGCCTGTTTCCAGAGCTCAGATTTAAGGCCTCTTAATCATATTCTCTGAGAGTGCAAATTTCAGATTTCAAATAAAGTTCACCTCTCACTCACTGGATGGTTACCATTTGGCTAAGTTAGAAGGAAGAAACAGCTGAAGTATCTGAATGATGTGCTCAGATGTCACTAATTTCCTTGGCCATCTCTGAAATTCTCCCTTCTTTATACTCTCTTCCTATTGGAAAAGTTGTCGTATATTCACACTTAGGACTCAAACAGTAATAACTGAAATAGGCGAGTAATGAAAGGGAATGAAAAGGATTTTTCTTTCCTGAAAGAAAACGATGCTTATAACAAAGTGGGAGACTTTTTAAAATATCATCTTGAATACTTGATTTTTTTTTCTTGCCTGAGCTTCAACAAAGGAAAGGATCATGTTCCTCCTATTCTATGATTCTACAGTCACTTGTGGCTTTAACAGCAGCCAGCTCCCCTACTTCAGGCAACTCCTGTTGGAAAACACAGTTTAGCAACAGAGGTAGTGCCTTAAAATGTCCTCCCTGACCTTCGAGCCAAAAATAAATCCCTAGTAGTGAGCTGCAGAGGGCAACCAGAGTAACTAAGAAAACAAGAAGGGTAAAATGTTATTTTATCTCCTAAAACAATTTTTAAATATTTATAGAAAAGGAGTCACAATTGTTTGAAATATTTTGGGGTCTCTCTGGTGTTATAATGTCAACATTATGCAAGTCGAACATGGAGGGAACCACAGCCTCCATGTCAGCAGCTTTTCCCATAGCTGGTTTTAGACCCTGGTTCTGAGCCAAAGATTTACAGCTGAGATCCTGTGCCATTCCAAAGTCATGGTGGTTTGATCTCTACTTTCTTCATTAAGATGACTTTCACTCTACCAGGCTAGGCTTGGAGGAATTTAAAAGACTTGTGAAATGAAAAGTATGGCAAAGGAACTCTAAAGAAAATTTAAAATGTATGCCTGGCTGAAAGACTAGAACTCAAATTACATTTTTGACCTAGAGAGTCTGCAAAGAGCATATATTTCAACTGCTTTGACATTTTAGTAAACCTTTAACTTTGTGGAGGAAACAAAGCAATTAGTTGGTTTTATGTTTGCCTTTTTTTTTTTTTTAACTTTTTGATAGTTTTTTGTTTGTGAGGAACACAGAACAAGAAAATGCAATAGTTTATAGTAAATACAAATTGTATATTCAACAGTACTTACAGTTTAACAGTAGTTGCACATACCAAGCAATTTAGCAAAGGGGAAAAAAAAGTTGTTACTCTTTTTTTTCTTAGCGGGCTAACCAAAATTCCTTTGGAATATGTGGCTACTCCAGAATTCTTAGCTTAAAATGGCCTGAGGATTGTTAAGGACAGGGTATGATGTTTATATAAGAAGATGCAGATGAGCATGTTTGAACATGAGCAAGTGTGTGTGTGTGTGTGTGTGTGTGTGTGTGTGTGTGTGTGTGTGTTGCTTGCCAGTTCTGGTTATTTATCTGATGAGTTCAGCCAGAGTGATCTCCTGACATGACATGAATTGAATCTCAGATGACCTTCATGGGCCATGTGTTTTTTTTTTTTTTTTTTTTCCTGCGAGATCTGGATTGTACCCAGATCACTTTATTTTCTCTCCCATTGTATAAGGCAGACTAAAAATGTAAGGGAGGACTTTGGGGGAAAAAAGATGTTTCTCTAGTTTTACCAGCCATTCACTGAATCGAATTTGGTCAGTGGAAGAGGTGGTGCTGCTGAGAAAGCGATCTGGGAAGCGTCACCTAGAGAAGAGCTGTCCAGAGGCTGGTAGAAGATGGCAGATCTGCATGCCCAGGGAAGGCTGGCACCTGAAGCCTTGAGCAGGGCTTTTCTTGCTTGGGCAGATGAGCAATTAAAAATATACTGGCCCTGAGAGAATTGTTTTATCAAGTCTAATTGGCCTATCGGAAATTTAACGAGAACTAAGCGCTGAACAGTGCCACTGTTGTATTAGCTACAGTGTTGGAATAGTTGCTTTCTCTGTCTTTCATCCTTAATACATGATTGACTGGGGATTTTGCAGGAACTAACGCCTGTGCTAGCGATGTGTTATGTAAGTGAATATTGACACACTGGTCAATAATGTTCAGGTAACAAAAGTTGTATTAATAGGTCTCTGATCCATTAGCTGTTAATATTAGTCTTTATATCTGATCTTCAAGGTAGTATACCTACTCTTAGGGAGAATTTCTTTTTTTTCCTGGATGTAGTTTATTTAACTTTTAAAATCAAAATATAGTTTATTTACAATATCATATTGCTTTCAGGAGTACAGCATAGTGACTTGGTATTTTCATAGATTATATTCCATTTAAAGTTATTGTAAAATTACAGCTGTAATTTCCCAGACTGTGCAATGTATTTTTGTGGCTTATCTATTTTATACATAGTGGTTTATACCTCTTAATCCCATACTGCTATGTTGCCAAAATTTAGTAGACCTAAAGATTCATGAAGAGTGTTTTGTTTACTCCTGTTTCCCCATCCTGTAGCATTCTGAGACATGGAGTAGATTTTCATTTTCTTTCTTTCTTTCTTTCTTTTTTTTTTTTTTTTTGATCTTCATTTTCTTTAAGGAAATCAGCTTCTAAATCCTGACCTGGGACTTCCCTAGTCATTGTCCACAGTTGTCACTAATGCTCTGATGCCCAGCCCTCACCAGGACAGAAGCTGGATCTTGACCCCTTTTCAATAGGAAGGGTCTGGAAATAGCTGTGCAGCTGTAGAAACTGTTCTCCAGAAAGCCCCAAGCCTCCCTGTGCCTGACACAAAGCCCTGATTTGTGGGCAGAAGAATCATTTTCTTGCTCTGTACTTGAGATGCCTCTAGAGTCAGAACTTTGCCCAACCCACCAATGCCTGGGCATCTGATGCCATGTCTAAGTCTTGCCAACCTTTTCCAAGATGACTGAACTCTGTACCCCATATACCAGCCACTGGCCAATATCCTTCACTGAATAGACCCAGCACCTACCCCTGAACCACCTTTATCTGCGCCCCACCTCCCTGATTAAATCGCCTCAAATATTGACAGACAGAGATGTCATGAGGGTTTCAGATTCCAGATCCAAGTTGTCTCTGACCCTTTGGACTTTGAGCTTTTGATTACGAAAGACCCTGATGAGCGATCTTATGGAGAGCTGATCAGTTTCCCCTGCCTCATCCCTGATATCAGGTTTTTCCAGTTTTCCAGTGAGAGCTCATCTGAAAGTATGAAACTCTCAAAATTGTCAGTCACTTTGATAAAAACCTTACAGTATTCATCCCTGAATAGGAAAAAAAATGTATTTTTTAATCTTTTAGTTATTGTCCACTCACTCAGTCATGTCCGACTCTTTGTGACCCCTTGGACTACAGCACACCAGGCTTCCCTGTCCTTTATCATCTCCTGGAACTTGCTCAAACTCATGTCCATTGAGTCAGTGATGCCATAGAACCATCTTATCCTCTTGTTGTTTCCTTCTCCTGCTTTCTGTCTTTCCCAGCCTCGGGGTCTTTTCCAATGAGTCAGCTCTTCACATCAGGTACATAGTATTGGAGCTTCAGCATCAGTCCTTCCAATGAATATTCAGAGTTGATTTCCTTTAGGATTTACTGGTTTGATCTCCTTGCAGTCCAAGGGACTCTCAGGAGTCTTATCCAACACCACAGTTCGAAAGCATCAATTCTTTAGTGCTCAGCCTTCTTTATGGTCCAATTCTCACATCCATACATGACTGCTGGATAAAACATAGCTTTGACTAGATGGACTTTTGTCAGCAGAGTAATAAAATCTTGCAAATTTGCAGGATTTGAAATAATGTTCAGAATATTTGACTTGTGGACAGTCATGTGTTACCAAGTACTGGGATGGCCAAAAAGTTGATTCGGGGTTTTCCATATGATCTTATGGAAAAACTCGAATGAGCTTCTTGCCCAACCCAAAGTTAATAGATTCACATTAGTGGAAATTGAATTGGTGATGTTTACCTTGCCTTTGTTTTTGTTGTTGAGTTGTGTCTGACTCTTGTGACTGCATGAACTGTAGCCCTCCAGGCTCCTCTGTCCATGGGATTTCCCAGGCAAGAATACTGGTGGCTTCCCCCAAACTGAGAGCTCATTTTTAGGAAAGGACCTTTTGGCTGCCTAACATTCAGGACCTTCCTTTCTCCTCCACTGCCCAACCAGTGGCCCAGCTATTTCCTTGATTGAAGCAAGAAGTACCTGCCTTATATGTATGGCTGAGTCCCTTTGCTGTTCAGCTGAAACTACCTCAACACTGTTAATTGGCTGTACACCAATCCAAAATGTTTTCAGTATTAAAAATTAAAGAAGCTCCATGCTTTTTCTAACAAAAACTAACAATGAATGAATGTGTTGTGAAGAGAGGGCAGTCAGGAATTGGGAGAGCCAGTCAAAGAGCCTTGCCCTATGTCGGGGCACAGTTGGGCCAGACAAGGTTCTGGGGTAGAGAATGCAGTGAAGTATTGAGGTGCTGTGCTTAGACAGCCCAGGCTGAGTTTACGAATGAGTCTGTGACTGTGCCTAACTTCCCATGTTAACTGTGCCAACACCATAGTCTTTGGATGTTTGCTCTGAATTTTATAGGCATGGTTGACTAGCTCACTCTCCCTTTGTAGCTATCACTAAACCTGACTTCCTGAAAGCTCCTATCGAGGAATAGAAGTTAACTAGATTAACTCCTGTGCATTCCTGGCCATATATGCATGTCAAACTTGTGTTTGTATAGCCATGATGGTTGTGAGAGGCAAAAATGTGGCTACTCCCTAGGGTGACCTGTCTTGTCTTGTTTCTGTGGATGAATACTGAAAGCCTGTATTTTTAAGTCTTGAAATCTTACTTTAAGGAAAAAATAGAAGACTATTAAAGACAAAGAGTATGTAGCACTTTCATTAACATGAAATGTATCTAACGTGAAACTGTTTCCTAACCATCAAATTTGGAGAGGGTGGTGATTTCTCCACCACCCTCCACCAAGTTGGTTGAGAGTAGGCTGCTGTAAACCCAAAGTCAGAAGCCTTTGACAGAGGGGAGAGTCGACAGATGCGTTAAAGCAGAAGGTGGAAGGGAAAAGACTGAGATTCTAGGCTGATGTGAGGGGACTGCATCAGTCACTGAGCCCTCAGTTGGCATTCAGTAAATACCTTGTAGACTGATGACTGATTTCTGCATTGGTTGCTAGGAGCCCAGTTTGATCTGCATTTGCTTTGGTTATACACGATGTCCCTCCTGTTCTGTGATATTGCCCTTGGCTATCACAGGAGACAGCAGCAATCACCAGAGGCCTAGACCCTCAGAGAGGAAAGGGGACTTACGGAAGAACTCCCACAGGGAAAGGAGAAAGGCTGGTCACATGGCCTTGGCTGGTACTTGGAGAACGTACAGGGATGCTTAGGGAGTAGGATCAGTAGGCAAGTCTATGCACCAGCCACTTCTGATTCCTGCTTCTGTCTTCTCTGCCACTGTCAGGAGAAGCAGTCTAGATTAGGGATTTTAGAGCACTGATCTCCAACTTTGTCAGAACTGGGTTTGAATCCCCGTTCTGTCACTTATGAGTGGTGTGATATTTTTAGTTTGAGTTCCCCAGAAGCCAGATGCTGAAAACAAGGGTTTAAATGAAAGTGGATTATTAGAAAAATATTCTAGGGGAGAACTGAAAAGAGTAGGGAAATGAGACAAGGGAAAGGCTAAAAAAGAAAAAGAAGCAAGAATTCAAATGTCCAGTGCTACCCCACAGTGGTAGTGTGGATGATGGGATGATCTCTGGCATAGTCTCCTCTATAGTAGTGTTTCAGGTTGTCCAGAACAGCCCCCAGTTGGTGGTTAAGGACTGAACATGGGATGACTAGGGGAGGTCATCAAATCCTAGAGGCTCCCAGCTCCTCCAGCACAGGTCCAGATGCCTGGTGTTGAGAGTGAAGGCACGGAAGGAATTTATGTGTACAGATATGGGTATGAGCTCTGCATCAGCAGAGCACTGACATGTTCTGCAAAGGCTTTTATAGTTGCTTATACTCTCTAAGCCTTAGTTTTCTCATATGTTAAATGGGAGGAAAATAACTTGTTTAAAACCATCAAGGAAGTAACAATAGTTAAAAAAAAAAAAAAAGCACCTGCTGAGATGACACAGGAAAAGCCCCCAAGTATTCAAGAACTGGTAACTCTTATCACCCCTCAGGTTGACTAACTACAAACCCCGAGGCCTTAAATAAACATTCAAACTAAACAGACATGAAGAACTTGAATTATAACAGTATATGCCTAAAAGGAGCAATTCAGTTACACAAGGAAGTTTTGGAAGCTAATTTTAACAATGAATCCAGAAAACTGTCTAGAAAAAGATTCTAATCTTAAAGGTGCTTTCAACAATAGAACTAAGACCTGATGGTATAAACTTTTAGGTGGTTGAACACTGTTCTATAGTTATAGTTTTAACAAAAAGTGCTCAGAGGACAAGTTTGATCAAATCTTAGTTCTCCGGTTCTTATAGTTTTAATAAAATTGAATCTGATCAATCCAGCAAGTCGTCTGGAGTAAGCTGACGCTGATTCAGGGAGTGGTGCTGGGCGAGTCAGTTGACTTCAGTGAACATTCTCTGAGTATTTGCATATGGCAAATACAAGGCCGAGAGGGAGTGAGGCCCACCCAGTTTCCCAAGTTGGTCACTGGGTGGACCAGGGATATGAAGAGAGTAACTTAAAACAGTTCACTGTGACAATAATTGAAGCACTTTAGTGGACCTAGTTTTAAGTACTTCATGCTTGTAACCTTGGTTAATCCCTCCCAGCAATAATAAGAGATGAGCTCCACTATTACCTGCCTTAGGTAAGGGCACCAACAATAATTATGTAACTAACTTACATAACTGGCGAAGGCCAAAGTAGGAGTCCAGACCCAGCAGTCTGACCCCACAGTGCGCAGTACATTGCCCCACACGTGTCTTAGGACCCCCACGGTGCTTACCGAAATGTGGTGCTTACCTCTGCAGAGATTTCAGCTGAAGTCTAGAAGTTGCATGCGTTTTACTTGCTCAGCCTAGGTCGAGAATCAGTTATATTATGTCAAAGAGACAAGAGACAGTTACTTGAACTCCTTCTGTAAATTCTCTAGGTTTCAGATTCATTCGGTTTAATGTAGCACTTGGACTCTGTGTGTACCTTGTTACTTCATCTATAAGTATCCCATATACTTATATATGAGACTTATGATGAGGTATGGGCAATTTTTCTCAAATCAAATGGGCATCTCTTCCTGAGGCTAACTCAGTAGCCAAGTTTGTGGAGACAGGAGCCTACCGCTTCTTTTGAAAAAAAAATCATTGATAGGTACCTACTGGGCCACTGAAGAATACTGTGGGATACTGTGCAGCCCTGATATCTACAAGGCTCTCCCGATGTTGTTCTAAGGAAGTGCAAGAACTGTCTTATGAAATCAACCCTGGATTTTCTCTTCTTATCTTTCCTGGATTCTCCATGAATGCAGAAGCCATCAAAATAAAGGAAAGCTATCTCCCCTCTCTATAATATGCCTAGAGAATTATACCACACTCACTCTATACCATGTACGTCTATACCTCCTTAGCAAAACTTTCCTCATTTTCACAGGATAAACATTCCCTATTTTGTACCTTGGACTTGTGTTGGGTGTAACATTGTTCCTACACTATTTTTCTTTTGGGGGAGGTAGAGATGGAGACAAAAGATATTTGTTAATTTATTGAAAATCAGAGACAATGATAAAACAATGCTTATATTTCTCTTGTATTTCTCTCTATCCTCCGAAGAGTCCTCCTTTCTCACAACATTTGCATCAGAAGTGTTTTTAAATAAGGCTATTAATATTTAAAAATATATTTTCTAATTGGAGGATAATTGCTTTACAGTTCTGTTAGTCGGAGAAGGCAATGGCACCCCACTCCAGTACTCTTGCCTGGAAAATCCCATGGACGGAGGAGCCTGGTGGGCTGCAGTCCATGGGGTTGCTAGAGTCGGACACGGCTAAGCGACTTCTCTTTCACTCTTCACTTTCACGCCTTGGAGAAGGAAATGGCAACCCACTCCAGTGTTCTTGCCTGGAGAATCCCAGGGACGGGGGGAGCCTGGTGGGCTGCCGTCTGTGGGGTCTCACAGAGTCGGACACACTGAAACAACTTAGCAGCAGCAGCTATCTAGCTTCTGCTGAGCACTGAGCTGGGCTCTGTGTGTCATCTAGCAGCTTCCCACTGACTGTCTGTTCTACACGTGGTAGTGTATATATGCCAATGCTACTCTCTCAGTTCATCCCACCCTCTCCTCCCAATATGCCCACAAGTCTGTCCTCTACATCTGCATCTCTATTCCTCCCTGCAAATAGATTTATCAGCACCATTTTTCTAATAAGATTTGTCCATACAAATCAGTGGAAGAGAAACCAAATTTATGCGAACAAGAATATTCCACTCATTGAATATATTCCACCGGGCTCCTCCGTCCATGGGATTTTCCAGGCAAGAGGTACTAGAGTGGTAAAGAATCTGCCTGCAATGCAGGAGACAGGAGTTCAGTCCCTGGGTTGGGAAGATCCCCTGGAGAATGCCATGGACAGAGGAGCCTGGCGGGCTACAGTCCATGGGGCCTCAACAGTCAGACACGACTTAGTGACAAAACCACCACTACCACCAGTCACAAAGTCTGAGTGGTTTTGTCACTAAGTCATATCCAACTCTTGAGATCTTCCCAACCCAGGGACAGAGGAGCCTGGCAGGCTACAGTCCATGGGGTCGCAAAGAGTTAGACATGACTAGGCGACTTCTCTTTCTTTGTTTCTGAGCCAACAGGGAAGCCCCTTAGAGTTGGTGACTGGTCAATGTTTATTTCCTGTTATACCATTAGGCAGGATCACTAATGGCAAGAAAGACATTACAGATTTGTTTTTAAACAATTTCTTAATACGGTTTTCTTTTCTGACAATATGACCCTTTATCCTAAAAGAGTAACACAAAAGAAATTTCAGTGAGTGGAAGATTCTTGTTCTCATAAATTCTTGTTCTCAAAATTTTTACCATCTGAGCTACCAGGGACTGGCAAGTTAATTACACCTTTTACCTTTGAGAAAATTATACATGACTGGAGGGTGGGGTGAGCAGGAACTCACAGTACTGCAGTGATAAGAGAACTATACTCTGATGCTGGGAGGGATTGGGGGCAGGAGGAGAAGGGGACGACAGAGGATGAGATGGCTGGATGGCATCACGGACTTGATGGACGTGAGTCTGAGTGAACTCCAGGAGATGGTGATGAACAGGGAGGCCTGGCGTGCTGCGATTCATGGGGTCGCAAAGAGTCGGACACAACTGAGCAACTGAAGTGAACTGAATATCCTGGTGGCTCAGATGGTAAAGAATTTGCCTGCAATACAGGAGACCTGAGTTCGATCCCTGGGTTAGGAAGATCCCCTGGAGAAGGGAACGGCAACCCATGCCAGTATTCTTGACTGAAGAAACCCATGGACAGAGGGAGCCTGGGGCCTGACAGGCTAAGTCTATGAGAACATAGTCAGACACGACTGAGTGACTAAAACTCACACAGACCATACATACATATATGTATATATAAACACACACAACACATATATAGTATGTATATATGTGTATATATGTATATTATATGTATATATTATATACATATATATTATATATACATATATTATATACATATATATTATATATACATATATTATATTTATATACATATATATACATATATACATATACATATGTATATATACATACTTTATATATACACATATATTATATACATATACACATATATGTATATATGTGTATATATATGTATATATAATATATATGTATACATATGTATATATGTATAACATATATGTATATATAATATACAAACAGTCCCTTTATTATAATAAAGCTGTCTTTCCAGGGCCCTAGTTGGTTACATGAAGATCAGAATGCAGTTTTACATAGACTCCGTATTACCGTGGAGGGAAGTTACACTCAAAAGCTAGCTCACAAGAAGACTGCTAATTCGGAAGGTGTGCTGACCAGCTTCACATGAGCCTAGCTCAACTCAGCTAGCCTTTCCCGAATTCCTCACCTCTACCCCAGAGTTCTCCCTGCAGTATTCTGAATCTCCAGCCCTGAAGTCCTGGCCCCACCTCCTTGTGGGACATCAGCACATGATGTGGTTTACTACTTTTGCTAAGATGGTTTCCAAGGATGAGATGGCTGGATGGCATCACGGACTCGATGGACGTGAGTCTGAGTGAACTCCAGGAGATGGTGATGGACAGGGAGGCCTGGCGTGCTGCGATTCATGGGGTCACAAAGAGTTGGACACGACTGAGCGACTGAACTGAACTGAAGAAGTCCATTTCGTTTATTACAACTTTGGATATCTTTCTACAACTTACAAAAATGATTCCCCAAATTTCATGGGCATAGTGAAAGAACACATTTGGATCTTTTCTATCTCCAGCAGGATCATGTATGTTCTAGTGAACAACACAGACATGCAGAGAACAGGGAGAACAAAGACATCTTAGAAATCTTCTTACCCACTGGTTTTCTTCCTTTTAAAAATTTGATGAACTATTCATTCACACAAAATCATACCTGGAAACTTACTCTGTAGAAATCAAAATTAAGACGTGAAGCCATATTTGGGTTAAGAGTGGGGCACCAGAGTGCCTTGGCAGTTCAGCACTGCTCTCCAAGACCTTATCCCCAGACCTGTATGACTCAGGAACCCATTCTACTTTGGGATAATTGCAGTAGACATAGAGTACTTTCTGAAAAGCGATCTAATTGTCCTTGTTCTTCCCCTCTTGAAGGAAACAAAGAAGAGATGAGCCTTTACTAAACACCTAACTCTTACCAGTAACTGTGCCAAGTACTTAACATGCCAGCTCACCTAACTTTCATGGATGACTTTCTGAGCAAGGTATCATTACCTCTATTTCAAGATGAGAAATGAACAAGCTGAGGAATTGAATAACTCAGTCACAGAGTTGAAACTGATACAACTAAAATTTTTACATGCATAGGTTTGGTTCCCAAAGTCTACATATTTGGTATGTTATTTTTCCATGCTTTCTAAACAGAATTGTTACCTCTAGCTACTAGACAGTACACTCCATCCTCAGCTGTAAGAGACAGAACATTTCCAGACATTGCTAAATGTTCCCTGGGATGGGGGTGGGGGCAGAGAGGGAGTGGTGGAGGTGGGCAGTGACTCACAGCTGAGAACCTCTGCCCTAGATCAGGAGCTTACATGCTGACCTGACAGTGCTCAGGACTGTTGCAGGGGTCAGATTAGACAAAGCATGTTTATAGACTTCTAAAGGGAAACAAAGCAGGGGGGTGTGTGTGTGTGTGTGTGTGTGTGTGTGTGTGTGTGTGTAGTTAGGATGCAGCCTTTATCTTTTCACTGGTTCATTTGTTCATCCAAGATTTTTGAGCCAGGTGAAGGACACTTTTAAATAATAAATAAACGTTGAGACCCTTAAAGATCTGCCAAATAAACAAAGGACTTGGAAGAAAGAGAACAATCCTAGAAGCCATCCCGTGTACTGTGCCAACATAATATGCACAAAATGCTGTGGGAACCCCGAGGAAGGAAGGGCTGCTTTTGACCGAAACCATAGAGAACCAGTTGGGCTGCATAGTCCAAGCTCTGTGATAACACCATTCAATTAATTGTGACTAATGCTTCTTCATACAGGGACATACATTCATGCAGTTTTGCCAGGAGTATTTAAAGTGCATGCTGACAATGGTCAGCACTGTTAAGGTGTTCATCATTTTTAGGGCACACTTAAAGGGAGTATGAACTCTGAATGAGCAACTAATTGAAGTTAGACACCTCTTATATTTTCCTTTTTTCATACCTGCTCCAATGATAGCAAACAATCAAACAACAACAAAAATAAAGACAAACCCTCCAATCCAGATTTCATTATGTAGATTTCCTTTCTATATTCCTTCCACAAATACAGGAAGCTCAGTCTTGAGTATATTCTTCAGATAAAACTCAATTAATTCATATGAGGTCTGTTGATTCAAGAAGAACCATTCCTAGAATCATGAATACCAGTTTTAAGCTCTAAATCTGACATTGTATATTTAAGTGGAAATAATTCTGAGTTAGTACCATAGAGACGAGGTTGACCCATTATGAAAGTACCAGAATTTCCAAACTTTATTCCAAAGTGTTCTACATTAAATATTCATTAACAAGGAAGCTCCATATAAAGAAAAACTGCTGTGTCTGATGAAGCTACGTTTACCTTAAAGTATTTCCCCCCCTTTCAGCCTGCCTGCAATTTTTGCTATTGCTTGTTGCAGAGGTCCATGCAGGTGGACTAGAGCCCGAGTTGCTAGCTTGAGCCTGAACTGCCCTAATGATGCTGAGTCACATTTGTTTTGGAAGATCACTCTTAAAGCCTGCCGCTCATGCTTGTTTATGGGGAATGCAACAACTTCAGCATCAGCTAACAAATCCCTTTGCATGCACAGCCACATCTGAGTGCTTCTGACAAATGCTTCCTGTCACTTCTCCCTCTACAGCTTTGAAAATTAGAGCCTGATAGAGTGAACTGGGAGACAACCCTGAGCATTTAGGAAAAGAAGTATGGGAACTGTAAAGCCGGCTGTTGAAATGAGTGTAATTGGTATAAGATTACATTTCATCAGTCTTAAGACCTGCCTTTTACCACCAGAGAAGTCAGTCTCCACATTTAAGGTCACATCAATATGGAACATTTTGCATACTGAGCTGTTGGTCACATGCCTTTAGAATAGCATGCCATGCTGTTTTTTAAGCATCACGAGTGAAACAAACAATCGACAGATGGATCTGTGGCACATTCAGAATTCTTGTGTAAACTCCCCCAATACTGTTTTTTCAGTCTCAATTTGATTGTATTTATGAGAACCGTATATATTGTATATAGCATAAGCATGTATCAGCAGACCTAATTTAATGACTCACAGTGAAAACCAAGCCTGTATTATGATTTTTAAATCAGGAATTTGTTGGATATATTCACATCTCTAAATCGTACTTATTGTCTTTAGCTTCCTTCACTTGAGAAAACCATACTTTTCATAAAATTACGAGGGATTGAGTCAACAGATATTTTTGTTGCAAATTAACTCTACTTCAATTAAAGAGGGTTTTAAAGAAGTAAATATTTTCTGAGCATTTATTATGTGCCAGGCACTAGTCTTAATAGGTGCTTAGAATGCTTCAGTGAAAAAGAAATATAAAGCATCGTTTACCACGAGCTTTCCTTAATAGGACGTGTTTGTATGTGTGTGTTTTAAAGAAGGTATGTGGGTGCATGAGGCAGAAGATAGGCTATAAAAATAATACTTAAATTATCTAGTACGTTAGAAGGTAGAAAGGGCTATGGAAAACCATTCCATTTGTTCTTCATCAAATATATCTATCTGAATCTCTTGTTTTAAATGTAGTGAAAGTATTAATCGTTCTGTCTTGTCCAACTCTTTGTGACCCCATGGATTATAGCCGCCAGGCTCCTCTGTCCATGGAGTTCTCCAGGCAAGAATACTGGAGTAGGTAGCCATTCCCTTCTCCAGGGGATCCTCCTAACCAGGTCTCCTGCATTGCAGGTGGATTCTTTACTGTCTGAGCCACCAGGAAGCCCTTAAATGTTAGGAATCTATTCAAAAATAATTTGACACTAAACATGTCCTCATGATCTTATCTAGAAGCTACAGCACACACCCTCTGTTTATTAAGGAGGAAGCCCAGGCCCAGAAAAGTGAAATGACTTTCCCAAAGTTCCAATAATCATCAACAGGAGCAAGGCTGAGATGCAGGCTCCTTCTTTAGTGCACGTCCCTCCATAGGTTAGCTTTTGATGGCAAGCAGCCTAGTTGGTGAAATCTATTTGAAAATCTGTTTTGAAACATTGCAAAATTTAAAACACCTAAAGGTGCAGGCTGAGTGGCACCCTCAGGACAGAGTGGTCAAAAGCAGAAAGGAGATTCTGCAATGAGTGAATTGGGTTGTGACAAGACCCTTATGAAATCATTCTGCCCTCCTCTGTGGCAGGCGAGCCGCAGAAGTGTGACCCCTGATTCTTGCGCCCTCCTTCATCTTACTCACAGACTACCACTGACCATTGTCCTGCTTCCTGGAGCACCAAAGACATGGCTGGAGATGGGTCTAAGGCCTTGCTGTCGTGTGTGTGTGTTAGTCATCCAGTTGTGTCCGACTGTTTGTGACTGCGTGGACTGTATCCTGTAGGCTCCTCTGTCCATGGGATATCCCAGGCAAGAATACTGGAGTGGGTTTCCATTTTCTCCTCCAGGGGATCTTCCCAACCCAGGAACTGAACCCAAGTCTCCTACATTGCAGACAGGTTCTTTATTGTCTGAGCCATAAGGGAAGCCCCTTGCCATCATAGCTTTTTATTAGTCCTGTCTCTGTTCCTGTTCCACATATACCTTGGGCTTGGCCATCAATCATTCTTAGAGTTTGATGAAATCATTTGATGAAAATATTGTTTATAAAGGTAAAGAACAGAATTGAAAAGACACTGGAAATAGTCATGTGCTGGAGTAAACTGAAGTCAACAGTCATGGTTCCCAGACTCACCACCACAAGGCAGCCTCCCTGGGATTTGGTTTCCTTAGCTGTCCACGGGGTTTTTAATCTTCCTGTACACGGGCATGCTGTAAGGAGTAAAAGGTTAAGGGAGATTGTGTCTGTATAGCTCTTGGAAAACCATAACTTGCAAGCCATACTCTAGCAATTTCAGTTACTTCTGCCCCTTCTTTCTCTGAAGACAAGTTACTAGAGGGATAGATAAGTTTACTGTTATTTTGAAGGCTGCTTCAGGCTTACTTTATGTCAGTGAAATTAGTCTTCTGAGAGTTGGAAGGATCTTAGACACCCTAATGAGGCCAACCCTGGCTGTTACAGAATAAACTAGGACTTTTTTGAAAAATACAGATTCATAAGCTCTGTATCCAGAGATTCTGATGCAGAAGCCCGAGTGATGTCCTGGAGTTTTATCTGTTTTCATATTGTGTGTGTGTGTGTGTGTGTGTGTGTGTGTGTGTGTGTGTGTGTGTGTGTTGTGTCTGTGTGTGTTAGGAAAACTCCAAACATGAATCTGAAGATCAGCTGGTTTGGAAAACCTTCTTCCAGCTTCCTCTAGCGCTGGGCTCTTTCTCCTTCCATCCCTGGCTTCACTTAGAAATGGAAAACCATTAATCACTCAAGCTCTCATCTTTTCCACTCAGTCGAACTGCCCCTTTGCACCCCCCCACCCCCATTACTTGGCACCCCATCTTGACAGCTGCTCCTACCAAGCACTGACATTGATCCACTGGGACATCCTCTCCCTTCCACCTGCTGCCCTCTAGTGGAGGTGCTGAGATGCAACAAAATGTTTAAATGGGAGCCACCAGGGGTTGGCCGGTCTGAGTGGCCAGTCCCCTAGGAGCTATCCACAGACTACAGCTATGAGAGGAATCATTAGGATAGCCTCAAGCTTATGGGACACTCCTTGCACATGACTTATATTCAGAGCATAACTTTATAAAGACCTTGGCATCTATTTATGGGTTCCCCTTCCTCACCCCCAGTTTCAGAAATCTACCTGGCAAAGATTGTCCTTGGGATATTTTTACTTCTTTGGCCCCTCTCATCTACCACTTACCCAAATCCTACTTCCTGAAGAAGGAGTCAATTCCTCCCCGCTTCCCCAAACCTTTGGATTTTTAAATTTTGAAAAAAAAAAGGGGGGATATTTTTTAAAATCCTTATACTTTAGAGACTTCCAGTCACTAGATTAAAGGGACAGACATGAACTCAGCATTAAGTGTAAGCAACACCTAGGTAACTGCTCACCCTGCATCCCACAGACACCCTGGAAGGTGTATGTGGTAATCCTCTTTATCCAGGAGGACCCAAAGCCAAGAAAGCTCAAGGAGGTGGTGGTTTGTCACACAGCAGAACCCAGGTCTGTCTGATGGCCAGCCCCTGTATGTTCCTTTAATGTGCTAGCCACCTCCAAGCAGCGCTTGTTTAGTGCTTGGATTAATGATACAGAAATCATAACTTTCAATGGTTGTTGCTATTGTTCGGTTGCTAAGCCATGCCTGACTATTTGCAGCGCCATGGACTGCATCATGACAGGCTTCCTTGTCCTTCACCATCTCCCGGAGCTTGCGCAAACTCATGTCCATTGAGTTGATGATGCCATCCAGCCATCTCGCCCTCTGCCGCCCCCATCTCCTCCTGCCCTCAATCTTTCCCAGGATCAGGGTCTTTTCCAATGAACTGACTTTTCGCATTAGGGTGGGCCCAGTATTGGAGTTTCAACGTTAGTCCTCCCAATGAATATTCACAGTAACTTCCATGGCAAATTATATTAAGTCTCATGTTCAGTTCACTTCAGTCGCTCAGTCGTGTCCGACTCTTTGTGACCCCATGAATCACAGCACACCAGGCCTCCCTGTCCATCACCAACTCCCGGAGTCCACCCAAACCCATGTTCATCAAGTCGGTGATGCCATCCAGCCATCTCATCCTCTGTCGTCCCCCTTTTCCTCCTGCCTTCAGTCTTTCCCAGCATCAGGGTCTTTTCAAATGAGTTAGCTCTTCACATCAGGTGGCCAAAGTACTGGAGTTTCAGCTTCAGCATCAGGCCTTCCAATGAACACCCAGGACTGATCTCCTTTAGAATGGACTGGTTGGATCTCCTTGCAGTCCAAGAGACTCTCAAGAGTCTTCTCCAACACCACAGTTCAAAAGCATCAATTCTTTGGCGCTCAGCTCTCTTCAGAGTCCAACTCTCACGTGCATACATGACCACTGGAAAAACCATAGCCTTGACTACATGGACCTTTGTTGGCAAAGTAATGTCTCTACTTTTGAAAATGCTATCTAGGTTGGTCATAACTTTCCTTCCTGGGAGTAAGCGTCTTTTAATTTCATGGCTGCAATTACCATCTGCAGTGATTTTGGAGCCCAGAAAAATAATCTCATGTTACTGTATTCATAGTAAGTTCATTCTTTTCTTTCAATGAATGTTTAATAATCAATGTATCCCTCAACGATTTTCAGTTCCTCATGTCATTACTGTTTTATCTATAATTATACAGCAAAGGAACTTGGCAGTTGGGTGAGTCTGGGAGGAGGTGAGGACACAAAAGCCACAAAAGTGTTGGAAATCTGAGACTGGCTATCACAGGGCAGATACAGTATACTCCTGCGGGCTTCAGTGAGACTAAATAGTTGTCTGTGTTAACCGGCAGAGCAGAACTCAGAGGTCAAACACTGATAGAAACTCTATGTGTGTGAGTGTCCATCCAGCTCCCATAAGATCCTGCACGAGGGCTATATCAGCATGAATGTACCCCTTTTTTAGTGGTGGTTTTCCACTCTTTAACCTTGACTGTGAATATCTTGGTAAGTGATCTTTTTATCAATATTTTTCTTAAGGGACAAAACAATAGATTTCATTTGACTCATTTTTCTGTCCCTTGTATATCGCTATTATTGGAATGCTGTCATACAATCTATTTAACATCTTAACTGGAAGGCATGTGTATGTACACACACACACCCCCACCCACCCCTGAACTGCCTTTTCCCCTGCAATGATAGAAAAATACAGCTCTGTGTAGATAAGAGAATTGTAGTGTGAAAAGAACAATACTTAGGATGTGGACTCCAGTTCCTTACTGTCCTGCCACTTTAAAACTTTGTTACTTTGTCAGGGTGAGTAAACCAAAGTGAGCCTAGTAAAACCAGAATTCTATTACATATAGTCAGTTGACCAGGCTCATCTGAAGGATTCCTCACAGTCTTTCCAGCTCTCTGAGCTGTAGCTTCATTTGTGCTGTCACAAACTTGAAAAGAAAGGTGGAGAGTGGTCAGTAAGGTTGAAAAGAGGGGATGCTGTGTCTAGATAAGCTCGCCGACCTAACCTGCCCTGTATCACAGGGGTTGTGTAACATGGAGCCCATCGAGCAGACCGTGCAGAGAACAGAGTGCATTTGATCTCCTTCAAGGCAAGGGACGCAGGAGATGAGGGTTCAATCCCTGGATCGGGAGATCCCCTGGAGGAAGAAACCCACTCCAGGATTTTTGCCTGGGAAATCCCATGGACAGAGGAGACTGGTGGGCTACAGTCCAAAGGGTTGCAAAGAGTCAGACACAACTAAGGAACTAAGCACAAGCGCTTCTGGCACTCGTATGCTGTGTGACCTCAGGGAAGTTACTTCACCTCTCTGTGCCTCAGTTTCCTCATGTAAGGGGGACAATAACAGTGCCTAACATACAGGGTTATTGTGAACATTAAATTGGTTAATACATGTAAGAGCTTAGAACCTCTCTAGCACATAAACACTCAATAGATATAAGCTCTTATTGTTATGAAACTAAAGGAAGAGAACCCAGAAGTCATATGGTTTGGTGAAATATTGATCATATTTCCTTTCTTCCGTCTCCTCTGCCTTTTTCTGATCCCACCTTGCTCCCTTCCCAATACACCCTTGCCTGTTTCTCTTCCTTTCAACTTAAGAATTTTCAGCAAAAATGTTTAGAAGAACAGAAGAGATGTACCAGTTGGAGGGCAGGAAGCTTTTTGATAATCAAGTGTACCTTTCAGCTACAGTGGCTGCCTCCAACAGTAATGAGCTGTATGGCAACAGAAAGCTTGTTTCCTAAGAAATGGGTTTAACTTTTTGATTGACTCAGTGATAAAATAGGACAACTGGACTCAGATATCTAAAAGATGAACATCCTGGGCCTGTCACCGTGCTTTTAGGAGAGACATTCACTCTGAAAGCCCACTTGTCTTACTTCATCAGTGTTTTGCTTTCCTTGCTGTATTTTGTACAGATCATTCATCAGAAAGCACCATGGAAATCCAAATCTAAGAGCAGAGTTACCCCTCAGGCCGTCAGTGCCTGCCACGTGTCTCTCCCTTGTGGCAGAGATCCTCACCCTTCCTTACCAAGGCCCCACTGACCTCAAAGGGCCCTTTTTGTCAGGCCATAAAGTTCATCTGAGCCAGAGCGCTGGGATTCCAGCCAAAGCTGAATGAAGGTGCAAAATGTCTGACTAAAAAAGCTCGAACACGTGGCATTGGGTATCGCAGATAAATTTGTTGGAGAAATGGTTTATAAATAACATGAAAAGGGAAGACGGTCAACATATTAAGTTGCTGTCTGATCCTTGAGGGACATCTTTTCTAATACTAAATCCCAAAGTGATAACACACTGGAAAAAAATGGGCTTCCTGAGTAAATTAACTCCACACAGGCTTCTTTTTTTTCTTCAAGATGTTTGTAAGTTTGGCAGTAAGCATTTTAAAAGAGGGTTGCTTTTATTTGGAATATGCTGAAAGACATGGATATCATTTCAAAACAAAGATAATAAAAGCAAGAAACAAACCCCAGGAAGGCGACGTGCTCTTTTGAGCATGGTCTAAGGATAGGAGGCTGCAGAAACTGAAATATTTAGGGCTCTTACTAAAATGGTCTCCTCCTCCTCCAAATTAAGCATCATCACAGGAGGACGGATGGACTCAAGACAGAAGGAATGAGGGGAAAAGGAGATCAGTGACTTGGGAAAGTTTTCTTTTTCTCTGCCCCTTTCTGTTTTTGGGTTTGTTTTGTTTTCCCTTGTCAAAGCCAGAAGGGATCTGAATTCTGCTCCAAAACTCCCAAGACCAGAGGGTCAGGGTGGGCCACTCAGCGGCTGGAAGCTGTGATCTTATCACTCGTTGAACCCCCTCCCCCTTCCTCCCTGGGAACCTTGTGCAAACACAACTGCCTGGTCTTCCTGTTCAGTGGCAAAGGTTTTGCTCCCTTCTCTTTTATTTGGGAATGTGAACTTTGGGGGATATGTTTTGCTGCTTTTTTTTTTTAAAGAAACAGATTTGTTCCCATAAATCCATTCCCTGGCACAGGAAGACCAGAGCTAATTAAAGAACAAGATGAGATGCTTAGACAAGTGGGGCCACATCCCTTTCCCTGGGACTGGACCATGTTCTCTGTCCACCGTCACCTCTCTTCTCCCCCACCCTACCCCACCTCCATCTCCACCATACCTTGTGCTTATGTCTGCCCCTGACTGAGTTTTAATCTTCCAGGAGGGTAACCCACTGGCTCAGGGACAATCTTCTAAGATGTGAATGCATTTGTCTCTCTTTTTTGCATAGATATCTGTCTTTGCCAGAGAGGACTGAGTTAGAGTAAGGTTTTCAGTGTTCAAGTGTGTATTGTTTAAAATCACGATAATTTGCTGTCTGCTTTGAATTTCATTGTTGAAATCAAAATGATGCTTGGAGTCAGATTCTACTGATGCAGCTTCCAGGGAGTCAGGAAGTTTGAGCCCAGGCTTTGCCAGTGAGATGTCAGGCAGTGATGCAGGCTGGTAAAGGGGCACTTTTGCAAGAGAATTACAAACTGGGAACTTTACCTTTTCTCCAAATAATTTTGGAGAATTTTAGTTCATTTCAGTCCATTAGTTGAATCTAATGAGATGTTAGATTGGAAACCCTGTCCTTTTTCCTCCAGAACAGAATTACCAATTATTTTTCACCTATGGACATGATAAATCCATATGCATGTCCCCACTTTACGAGGGCTCTTCTACCAAAACGTTTATTGCAAAACCAAATTCAAAACCTTGCAACCTGCCCTTGAAAATCATAACCCAGGCTGTTTAGAATTCTGTAATTCACTTCTTGGGTCATTTGTTTAACCATCTATGAATTCACTTATAATTATTCAGAAAACAGGAATAGTTTTTACTTACAGCATAGCGTGAGAGACTGTGTCCCTTGCCTCACTGAAATTGAGAAACATTTGATGAACAACATTCTCCTAAACCACCAGATAATCCTTCCATGAATGGAAATGAAGTGCATTTTCAATAATGATTTGTTCTTAATGAATCCATGCTGGTTCCAAGTGACCCATGATTTCCTTTCTGGATACTCAGAAACCAACATTCATTCTAGCATGTTGCTGGGGATTGAAGCTAAAGGTATCGGTTAAGAATGTGCCCTTTAACTTATTCAAGCTTTGCAATATCCTGTTTTTTCCTCTGAAGATCTTCATAAATGAACTCATCATTAGCTTTGGAATCATGCTTATTGTTCATTGGCTTTAGACTTCAGTTTTATTAACTTCATTTATTCAGTACACTCCAATCTTCATGTTACTACCCTTCACTGAAAACAAGAAAATTCTATACAAATTTCCCTTTGCTTTCTTCTTTTCTGAGTTATCTGTTCTTATTGTTTTCATAGTATTTTATAGTTTTGTGAGATGAGACAAAATATCTCAATTTAGAGCTTTACCTTATAAGTGTGAAAGTTCTAAACTATCAATTATTGCATCAGCTTTTTAAAAAATGGTCTGTAGTCTCCCTGTTCTCTGTGTACACACATATGTGTGTGTGTGTGTGTGTGTGTGTGTATATATATATATATATATATATGTAGACATACACACATATGTGTACTTGTATATTTCTTTAGTATTAACTTGGCTCTTTCAGTGCATCCTGAATATTTTAAGGTCATTTGTGCTACCTATGAGAGGACTAAGAGTCTACTCATGCATGAGGTATAATTTAAGGTGGAGATGATTCCTTTGAATTATTATTCCTGGAATATGTAACAAGTCCCCAAATTATAATCTAAACATAGCAAATCATCAGATTTGTACCAATACTTGGCAAGATGCAATGAAACCCAAGATCATTAAGTTCCGGTAGAGAGGGATGGTGGTGAGAAATTCAGAGTCAACTGGAGGTAAATGGCTCTGGGCCCCTAGAGGTCAGCAGGAGGTCAGTGGGAAGTTGGGAGAGGGAAAGGCAGCAGTAACCAATTATTTCACTCATTCATTCGTTAGTGTTTATTGAGAGCCTGCTGCATGCCTGGTATCACCCTAGCTTCCCTGAGAAGGATGAGGGAAGCACTCAAAGAGAAGCTGAGAATAAATGAGAAACAATCATCCTGTGCCTTCAATTACAGCTGGCTATGCTTACCTGAACCCACAGCCAAGCACTTAAAATGATAAGCCATAGACAACTTCTATTTTAACACATAATGCTTCAAAATAATAAAAAAGAAAGATCCCCAAAGAGTCTGTCACCATTTAAAAAGGCTTAAGATTAGAGTCCAAAAGGAAGGAGAGATGGTTCTGTGAGGAAAGTTTCTAAGACTAGAGTTTTCTGCTCAACTACTAAATATGATGCTTTTTTCATTTTTTTTCCTTCCTTTCCATATTTACTTATAGTGTAGGGGAGACTGCTGTGTTGGCAGCACAATAGAGATGTGATCAGGGAAATGGAAACACAAATTCAATATTCGAGAGCTTCTGTTCCCCTGAAAGCAACCACAGAGCGTCAGATTTTGCCACAAATTCAGATTGCAAACCAGAATGCCAAGAAGTTTTCTGTTAGAACCAATTATCCCTGGGTTTTTGTGACTTAAACTCTGCTGTGGGAAATGCAACTATACACCAGCATTAAAAGTGGTAATCTTGATATTAAGAAGGAGTGTTGCTCATAACAGTAAGTACATGCATTGACATTCCAACCACTGACTTCTCATGGGTTTGTAGGATCAGAAACCCAGTATGTGTGCCTACAACTGGCAAGACTCTTCTCAGGGAGTATGGGCGTGAAATGATTCCTTGCCTTCCCCATTGGATTTCCTTGGACAGCTGTGTGTGTGTTGCAGAGGCCATGGCAGATTTCCTTGCTGTAAGCCTAGCGACTTGTTTTTCAGTATGCACAGTAAAATCTGAGTAGAAGAGAACTCCCCTTTGGCCACCCACCTCACAAGCTCTAAAAGGGAACTCTGTGTGGATGCGTTCCACATTAGGCACATGTACAGTTCTGCAGTCAAAATGGGAAACGCTTGGCCTGAGGCATCCACACCAGCTATAGCTTCCAGCCCTGATTTGAAAGAATAGAGAACCTTGCAAGTTTAAGGGAACTGGCAAAGCAAGAAAACAGCTGTAACATGGTCAGAGGTTGTCTGTAGGAGCTGTGCAAGCTGTTGACAGCACTTGGGATGCCTAGAAACAGAGCAGACCTTCCGAGTTAGGTCAAAGGAGTGGCAGCAACTCCGGCAGGAAGTGAACTTTTGACCCTATTGGGGGCAAATTGCTCTCATGGACGTGTTCTGCCATTTCCTAGACTAAGTTTCTCCTCCAGAACCAGCGGGTAGGATAGGATCTTTGGCTTTTGAATTGTTTCACTCTCATCACCACTAGATGTGCTTGTAGCTGCAGCGGAAGGGAGGAAGGATGGGCCTTGAGAACTGTTACCTCCCACCGTCCTCCAGTGTCCGCCATCTTCCCCCGGGTGAGAAATCACGTCAAGACCATTGCAGTAAATCTCAGACGTGCTCACCAAGGAGAAGTGTGCAGTTGGTAAGGTTTCAGCATGTAAATCTTCCACAGCTCTCTCTCTGAGAGCCCCCTGTCTCTTGTTTCCTACCCACCACACCTGCCTCCTGCCTCCTGCCCCCACCGAACTGTGCCTGCCACCAGAGAATCCCTCTGCATTCCTAACAGGCCCACCCTCCCAAAAGAGCTCCAGACTTCGGAACTTCCACCTAAAAACCTATTTGGATGTGCCCCAAACTGATGGCCCATGCAAAAATCATAAAATAATTTATGCTGAAGTGTTTGCCCAGTGTTTCTGAATCTGACAGCTCCCTCAGGGGTATATGCATTTTGATAGCAGACCATGATTCATCCAAATGAATAAATCTCTACTGGTACAATATCTCTTCTCCAGCACCAGCTGGTATGGACATTTGGTGACTCAGAGGATTCTTTCCTCAGCCCCTCAGGTCATACTCAGTGAATAAATACATTATCTAGCTCCCCATGTTTTCTTAAAGATACATAGTTCAGTGATGTCTTTGAAAGCATCTTCTTTGCCAGAGTTTATTGAAAATCAGTGAAAATTAAAGAGGAATTGTATTGACTACCAGTTTATTTCAGGTTGCTAAACCAAGTGTCCAATTAACCTGAAAATGTCCCTTGACATCCTTACCTGTAGAATTGTTAAACTTCAGAAAACTTCTGTTAACCAAATAATATGAAGTAATACCAGGTGGATGAATTGATAAAGAGAGATATCTTAGTCTGGTTAGTTAGAAAAGGGCAATACATGCCCTCTGTTTTTGCTGTTTTACTTAATCATGTCTGACCCTCTGCAACTGCATGAACTATAGCCCGCTAGGCTCCTCTGTCCATGAAGTTCTCCAGGCAAGAATACTGGAGTGGGGGAGCCATTCCCTTCTCCAGGAAATCTTCCTGAGCCAGGGATCAAACCTGAAATAAACTGGTAGTCAATACAATACCTCTTTAATTTTCACTGTATTGGCAAGCAGATTCTTTACCACTGAACCACCTGGGAAGCCCAGTTGCCCTCTAGAAGCCAACAATCCAAAGGAAATTATTTCAAAGATTCTCCATGAAGACAAAGCAATTTCCAAGTGGAAAATCTGGCCTCTACACTTACAGTTCTATTATAAACATATAGTTTAGGAGCAGAGAATGATGGGGACATCATTCTTGTGAAAATGCTATTTAATTATGCAAACACTGTTTATTGTTGCAATGCAGTAGATACTGTCAAGACATTTGTAGAAATTAATATTGAACTTAAATTTTCAGCTGTGTGATTTCATGTTATTTCCTTAGATGCAAAATGCCTGGTGCCAGGTGCCATATCTCATCAGTCTACATAGCATCTAGCAATGTGCTTTGTGTAAAGTTTATTTAATGAACTGATACAGTTTGGGGTTTTGTTTTATTTTGCTTTTTAATTTTCTTTGGAGTATAGTTGATTTACAATGTTGTAAATCATTGTAAATCAGTTTCTGCTGCACAGCAAAGTGAATCAATTATACATGTTCATAGAATTCCGTTTGCTATACAGTGAAAGTCACTCAGTAGTGTCCGACTCTTGCAACCCCATGGAGTATACAGTCCAAGGAATTCTCCAGGCCCAAATATTGGAGTGGGTAGCCTTTCCCTTCTCCAGAGGATCTTCCCAACCCAGGAATCAAACTCAAGTCTTCCACATTGCAGGCAAATTCTTTACCAACTGAGCCACAAGGGAAGCCCAAGAATACTGAAGTGGGTAGCCTATCCCTTCTCCAGCGGATCTTCCCAACTCAGGAATTGAACCGGGGTCTCCTGCATTTCAGGCAGATTCTTTACCAACTGAGCTATCAGGGAAGCCCTTGCTATATAGTAGGTTATTATTATTTATTTCACATACAGTAGTGTGTATACGTCAATCCCAGTCTCCTAATTTATCCCTTCCCCAGTTCCCCCTTGCTAAACATTTGTTTTCTACTTCTGTGACTCTATTTCTGTTTTGTTTAATAAGTTCATTTGTACCGTTTTCTAGATTCCACGTATATATGATATCATATATTTGTCTTTCTCTAACTTCACTCAGTGTGACAATCTCTGTTTTCCTTAGGATGCAGGGTTAAGCCAAGGAAGCTGTCTCTTAGCTCTTGCATATCAACATTGATGTCAAAGTAATTATTTTTGCATAAACAAATGCGTTCAACTGATTTGGTGAGCATTCTATATCTGTATGGATATATATATGGGCCCTCACCTATATTCAAGGTGCTGCACACTGGGCAGCTGAAGAAGTCTGAAGCACTGTTACTTCAGTCTTTCTGCCCTAATTGGATCCTGGACTTGACCTTGGTAGAGCTGCTTCCTAAGGAGGCCACCTGTGCTAAGGGCCACCAAAGGACCAGCCCTGCTGAGGGTATTTCTGAAGGTCAGGAGCTGGAATGCCTTGCCTGGACCTGGATTTTAAAGAGGCCCTGAGAGAGGTCACACACATTTCCCACTTGTGGGGAATTCCCTTTGCTGGAAATAGAAGGTGATTTCAGAGACCTGATCCAAACCTCACTTCCTCTTCTGAGTTGAGTAGGCTGATAACCATTCTTGAGGCTCTGGAATAGCGACAGATTTTCTTACTTGGGAATTTAGCTGCTGGTTTCTGAAGCAGAGTTTTGAAACTTAAGAATGGGAAGGGCACGAGGCAATAAAGAGAAGCCTAGACCGAGGATCATTTATCTAGGCTAGCTTCGCTCAGTTTCTAAAATAAATAAGAAGGTAGAGAATGAAAGGCTAAGAGGCCAACCAAGAGAAAATTCACACACACACACACACACACACACACACACACACACACACACACACACAAAACTAGGGCTAGCTAAACCCAAATATAGAAGAAGCAGGTGAGAGTACAAAGAGGAATCATTTCATTGCAGTGAGCTTTTGTCACCTCGTGGTTATTGTTCAATAGCTAAGTTGTGTCTGACTCTTTGCAGCCCTATGGACTGCAGCACGCCAGGCTTCCCTGTCCTTCACCAAACTCATGTCTGTTGAGTCAATGATGCCATCCAACCATCTTATCCTCTGTCACCCCATTCTTTTCCTGCCTTCAATCTTTCCCAGCATCAGGGTCTTTTCCTGTGAGTCAGCTCTTCAAGTGGTTAAAGCATTAGAGCTTCCACTTCAGCATCAGTCCTTCCAATGAATATTCAGGGTTGATTTCCGTTAGGATTGACTGGTTTGCTCTCCTTGTAGTCCAAGGGACTCTCAAGTCTTCTCCAGCATTTTGAAATCTCCAAATTTCAAAAGCATCAATTCTTCAGTGCTAAGCCTTCTTTGTGTTCCAACTCTCACGTCCGTACATGACTATTGGAAAAAACATAGGTTTAACTATATGGACCTTTGTCAGCAAAGTAACATCTCTGCTTTTTAGTATGCTGTCTAGGTCTGTCACAGCTTTTCTTCCAAGGAAAAACTGTCTTTTAATTTCATGGCTGCAGTCACCATCTGCAGTGATTTTAGAGCCAAAGAAAATTAAGTCTGTCACCTGGTAGAATTCACTACTTACTGACTTCTCACAAGGTCTACTTGATTCATCACCATGTACAGAGCCTACCATGGTATTTAACCCAGAGTAGGTGCCTCATAAATATTCTTAGATGAATGAAATAGGTCCCTGCCTCTAAGGAAAATGAAGCGGGTAAATAAATAAAGTAAAATATGTATAAATCGCTCTGAAAGGGTCTAATGAACAAGGGAAAGCAGGATTCTCAGCACAAAGACTGGAGCTGAAGTCCTGGGGGAACAGAGACAGCAGCAGAAGCGGATGTGTAATCCCTGGATTCATTTCACATTCCGGGCAAGCACATAAACCTTCTTGCAGGGCCCTTGGACTGTGGGATTTTTAAGTCACCTGATGAGCAAAGCATTAGCTCCTCCCCTGGAGTGATCAGGAGCCAGGGTACAGTAGACATATATGTCAGAACCTTGGCTCCAGCCTAATCCTGCCGGCTTAGTGTTTGTGGTTGCAGGGAGCACTGGCCTCTCTCTGGCATGATCAAGTGTCTGAGTTTCAGACCTTCAGGATGAATAGAATTGATTGCCTTAAACATTGGGTAAGAACTCTTCCAGAGCTTTGCAGGAAGCCAGCTCCTTTTCTTGGAGGGCAGCTTGTAGGGAGATCAGTCTTGAGCAAATGAGTCCTTAACTCTCAGTTCACCAACATGGTTGAAAGTGCAGCCCTTAAGCATTATACTCTATGCCGCCAGTGACCTGTTCACTCCAACTTGTAAGACTTAGGAGGCTGATCGGCAACATAGCCATGGGACACTATGGAGGATGGTTAGAAAAGGGTGACCACTCCAGCCTGTTGGTTGGGTTCCATTAAGGTGGATTGGCAAGGACTCTGTGCAGTGCAGTGCTATTAAATGTTGAACAACTCCTCTTGGTGATAGGGAGAAGGGAAGCAGTGAACTGTAGTATTTGCTGATTTCTGTGGTGTAAATACCACCCACCTCATGGCCAATTTCAAGCTACCAAGGTGACAAAGTAGCATTGGGAAGAAAGGCACAGTAGTCTACTGTTATGTAGTATTTTCACCAGACAGATTCAATAGACATAAATAACCTCAAGATCATAGAGAGTAATGAAATATAATGAAATAATTGTGAAGTGATGAGTTTTGTCTTGATTAGATTTGTTTTTAATACAATGCATTTAATTTTAAGGTGATATCATTTAATTTTCAATAATGCCTATGTTTAATAACTAGCTCACACAATTCCTAAAAATGTGACCACCAACTTAGCCCCATGAACTGGTAAAAGCTGATTCCAGCATTCCACTCGGTGAGAACAATCTGAAAGAAGTACTTTGTTCTGCCAGGAAAGGTGCCAACACTGGCATCCGTGGCTCCAGTGCTGGATCAGGGAAGGAATAATAACTAGGGCCTGCACCATTGCTCCCGGGTCCCTTCCAATGGCCCAGGGAACATTCTGAAGGAAGAGCGAGTTGTCTTGAATTACTTAACTTAGCTTCAGGTCCTGGTATCCATGGTTGATAGTCGGTTTCATTTGTGGTACTGGATGGTGCTGTTTTATAGGTTTGTTGGGAGGCCCTGGGAGCAGAGTGATGATGTTAGGAGATATTGGAATGATTGCTCTGTCCCCCTGCCATATCCACTGCATGCATGCTTAGTCATGTCTGGCTCTTTGTGACCCCATGGACTGTAACCCTCCAGGCTCTTCTGTCCATGGAATTCTCCAGGCAAGAATACTGGAGTGGGTTGCCATGCCCTCCTCCAGGGGATCTTCCCAACCTAAGTATCGAATCCACATCTCCAGTGTCACCTGCATTCGCAGGCAAGTTCTTCACCAGGGAGCCACCTGGGAAGTCCTGTCATGTCCAGTACTAAGTGGGAAACCTAGTGACACATTCACTGAGGACTCCCACCAAGAAATTCAAGACAACCTGAGGAACAGGTTCTTTTTTCCCCTGAGGGGTTTGAGTATTAGATAGACAGAATGAAGAAATAAAGGAGAAATCAGTTTAGCTCTGAACTGGGTCAAAGAAACGTGAAGAAAGGAATATTTGAATTGTCTTTTCCCTGGTGACTCAGAGGTTAAAGCGGGTGCCTGCAACGCGGGAGACCTGGGTTCGATTCCTGAGTCAGGAAGATCCCCTGTAGAAGGAAATGGCAACCCACTCCAGTATTTTTGCCTGGAGAATCCCATGGACAGAGGAGCCTGGTGGGCTACAGTCCACGGGTCGTGAAGAGTCAGACACGACTGAGCAACTTCACTTCACTTAGTGGTGACTAGAGAAGACTGATCATGGAAGTGGGAGGGAAAGATGGCAGAGTGGGTATTCTTGGCAGAGGAAACTAGGCACACAAAGGGTAGGGATACGAAGGCTAATAGAATGCTTCTGTATTGCCCAGGTGCCTACTTGGGTACCTGGGCAGGGGGGCTGCTATGGCCTGAATGTTTGTGTGCCCCCAAAATTCAAATGCAAATATATTCTAAT
Source organism: Nanger dama (assembly GCA_917880005.1). Classification (NCBI taxonomy): domain Eukaryota; kingdom Metazoa; phylum Chordata; class Mammalia; order Artiodactyla; family Bovidae; genus Nanger; species Nanger dama. The sequence continues at coordinate 7,501,122 of CAKJTW010000040.1, forward strand.
AAATTCAAATATATTGACATTCAAATCCCCAAGGTGAAGGTAGTAGGGCATGGGCTTTTAGGGGTGATGAAGTCATGAGGCAGAACAATTGGAATTATAAGAGGCCCCAGAGTGCTCTCGCCCAGAGAGCAAGAAGAGATAAGAGTAGGGAGGTGTTCAGGACCAGGTTGTCAGGGGCATTTTTATGTCTTGCTGAAGAGTTCAAATTTTTTTTTCCTTTTAGTAATAGAATGACTTTGGAATAAGCAGGGAACTGCTTTACAGTTTATGGTAGGAGGGGTTTATTTGTAATTTTTGTTTTTATGTTGAAATATAGTTGACTTAGAATGTTGTATTAGTGTGAGGTGTACAGCAAAGAGATTCAATATGCTTATGTTTTTGGAAGAAGTCTGGAAACACCCTTGGGAGCACCACTCCGTTACTTGGGGATCCTGGTTGAAATTTCCCCAGTCAGTGCACAGGCCATGGGTACCCCCTGGAGGCTTCCTCTCAGGGCTTGGCCATCACCTGTTATTACAGGGAATGTTTGCTCACTGCCAAAATAGTAGTTCTTTATATCTAAACTTATTCTACTTCTCTCCAAAAGGTAAATTTGAAAAACAATATACCTTTAGTTAAGAGTCAGTCATGTCCGACTCTTTGGGACCGCAATGGACTGTAGCCTGGCAGGCTCCTCCATTCATTGGATTTTCCAGGCAAGAACACTGGAGTGGGTTGCCATTTCCTTCTCCAGAGGATCTTCCCGATGCAGGGATTGAACCGGAGTGTCCCGCGTTATAGGCAGACTCGTCAACATGGCATCTGCCTGGAATGTGGGAGACCCAGGTTCGATCCCTGGGTCGGGAAGATCCCCCTGGAGAAGGAAATGGCAACCCACTCCAGTACTCTTGCCTGGAGAATCCCATGGAGGGAGGAGCCTGGTAGGCTACAGTCCATGGGGTCGCAAAGAGTCAGACACGACTGACTGAGCGACTTCACTTAGTTAAGAGAATTCAGCTTTCATCATTTAAGTAGCTCTTTACAGCAGCTACTTCAGTTTTAAAGACAGTTTGATGCACACAAATAGCTATAAGCCCCTGGAACTCTCTTTATGCTTGCATTTTAAATTTATTGGACCCAACTTCTGCCAGTAATTCTAAAATTTTCTTTGACCTGTTGTCTTCAAGAAATATATTCCTGTAAATCTGGACTGAGAATTTGGGGGGAAAAAAAATACACATTGCCTAAAGCCTCTTAAAACCTTTCTCTTTAAGGACAAATTACTCAAGAATAAAAGAAAAACTTTAAAAAATAGATACATCAGTGGAGATACAAATATGCAATATGAAGAATATATGTAGGCAGGAGCATCTGGAGAGCTCATCTTCATTGAAAATCAAAGTATCTGGCACAGTTTCAAAGCTTTGGGTTAATCAGTTTTGCAGTTCAAAACAAATTTACAGTTGAGTTCTTGAGCTGTCTCTGTGCGGCCTCTGCTGCGACAGTGGGCGGAGCTGTTCTGAAAGAGATGAGTAGCTTTAAGGCAGGCTGGGCCAGTGGCACATTCCTCAGGGCATGCAGTGCCTTTCTGAGATGGGTTTTAGGTTAAACTCCTTGATCCCAGCCTGGTAATATGAGTTGGAGCATAAACTGAAGTGTTTCCACATATCCACAGATGTCGTATCAGGCAGAAATGAGAAAATCCAGCCAAGCTACCAAATACCCTACTGGAGTTGGCCTCCTAGGACCAGGTGGATCTTGCCACAAAGCCTGCAGACTGATATCCATAGGCCAGATGTTTTATGTTACCTAGGCAGCATTTTCATAAAGTCATATTGGTGGGTCTCATCTAAAATTTGAATTATTTAGCAGAAAAAAGCCACCTTACTTCTCTCCCTTCTCTGACTAATTAAATAAGTCTGAGCCTGCATGGTTAAGACAGTTGTCTGGGCCTAAGTAACCACTGGCCCTGTAAGATGGAGCAAACATTCTTTGCTTGTCACCCAACTCTACCCACTCCAGACTTCTTTGGACATTTCTGCTACCCACTTGGCTTCAGTAGGCCAGCAGATATTTAAGACTGAATAATAGGTATTACATGGGCAGTCAGATACCAGTCAGCAGGAACTAGGCCTGAGCACCAACACAGAATCCTAGAATATGAATGTGCTAGACTGGACATTGGAAAAGACCCCAGTGCTGGGAAAGATTAAGGGCAGGAGGAGAAGAGAGTGACAGAGGATGAGAAGGTTGGATGGCATCACTGACTCAATGGACATGAGTTTGAGCAAATTCTGGGAGACAGTAAAGACAGGGAGGCCTGGCGTGCTGCAGACCAAGGGGTTGCAAAGAGTTGGACGCAGCTGAGCAACTGAACAACAATAGGCTGGACATGATCCCTCTAATTACTGGACCATAAAAATGTCCAGGAGGTCCCAAGGAAGGAACTGGGGAGGCAGTTCAGGGAGTGGGGCCCTCAGGAGCTTGGATTGGTAGCTTTTACCAACTTGCATGGAAGTACAGCATGTTTATTAAGAACATTTCTTTTTTTTTTTTAATTGGAGGATAAATGCTTTACAATGTTGTGTTGGTTCCTCCCATATAGCAATGTGAATCAGTCATAACTATATGTATAAATATATCTCCTCCCAAGAGTACTTCTTAATCAATCAATCCCTGTGAAAGAGAAATAAAGGGAACATGAGTGGGCAGAGCAGAAAAAGGGGCAGCAGAAAGACCTTTGTGGTAATGGAATCTCCATTTTGACTGCGGTGGTGGTGACCCGAATCTTCATATGTGAAGAAATGACACAGAACTCTACATATACCCTGTACCAATGTCAATTTCCTGGGTTCGATATTGTCTTATAATTATGTAAGATATAACTACCTTGAAGACCTCGGTAAAGGATACAGAGGATCTTTCTATACTATCTTCACAACTTCTTGTGAATCTATAATTATTTCAGGAGTCAAACAAAAAAGTGGGGGAAAGGTGGGCAGGGCAAGAAATTCAGCTGCAGAACAGGCCCAGGGACAGCCTCAGCTGCCCCCACAGGAAGCTCAGGAGCCGAGGTGGCCCTTCACAATTGTCTCCCATGGGGCTGAGATGACCTGGCCAACCACCAACATGGATCACTCACTAGATGCAGGAATGGTCTTGCCCTTGGCAGAGGCAGCTCTCTGCTACTGAAGCAGTCCCTGAAAGGGGCTGAGAACTGAAGGCTCTTGGCCTGAAGCACCTCCAGCATCTAGAACAATAGGTCCTTCATTGAAGGCGTCTGGACAGCACACCATAGTGGCCCCTACAGCCAGCAGCTGTACAGTGACAAATATCAACTCTGCTTCTAGACACAGGGTGTGACCCTTTCCTGTATGTTACCCAAGGCTGTGCCTAAGTTCTTTGCACTAATTCAGGATCAAACAAGTTCTGGCCTAAGAGCAGTTTGATGCCGTAATACTTTCTATCCCCTTTACTATAGCAACTTATTTAGTCATTATAGAAATTGTTTCATCTTCACATAGTATTAGATCATCAAACTGTTACCATTCTGTGTTCAGAAATATGAATCAATTCTTATAATATCTTACGTTAAACCTCACAAAAGAATGCTTTTTGAGAAGGACCAGAATCTTCCTTCTTCTGATGTCTTCCCTTTTTCTTTCCCCTGAAACTCTAACTCTACTGTGTTTACCACACAAGGAATAATCAAATGTCTTCAGCTCTGATTTGTACAATTCCTGGTGCAACTTTTACTTTTATTTAATTTTGATCTATTCAGAGGATTGGTGATCCAGGCATTTGGAAAAACTCACTTTACTGCAAAATGGATTTTAGGGATTTTAACCCAATAATAGATATATTTTTCTAAGCAGGTCTGAAGCAGTTGTCCCAAAGAAGAAATCACAATCCCAAACTTATCATAGGTTTTTTTAATTTTCCAAAATCTCATTGAAGTGTTAATGCAAGTGGAATTTTCCTACCACTTCCTTCCCTTCTCTCATCCCTGATGGGATTAATGTCATGAATTGCTAAAATCTAATCTGATTTATTACAGTTTATATTAAAGATACATAATATAATTGCCCTTAGATGTCAAATACTAAAGAACCTGTTACTATTTCAGTCATGCTGGTTCTTATTCTTTTTTTTCATTCAGCTTTTTATTCCTCTCAAAAACTTTTAATGAAAATTTATGTGTTAAAGGGTGTTTTCAATAGAATTTATAGCTCAAAAATGTTCTGTCTCTTGTCTTACATTTTGAAACCTATAAAAAGAAAGAAGGAAAGAAGCAAGCAGAGTTTAAAAATAAGTATGGCATTTATTAATAGCTAGGCATTTTCTTGAACACACTAAGTAGGTAGTCCATATTATGCTAAGGGCTAGGAAAGATACAGCCATAAAAATCTGTACTCTCAGTGTACAGGCCAATCAGGAAGAAAAGCCTGACACACATAAAGGCAAAGTAAGGCACCATAATAAGTTGCTCAATGCTCTTCTATTGAGTATGTAAGTGATAGCAGAATTCAGAAAACTGAAAGGGGGCAGGGTGGATAGGAGTTGGTCAGGAAGACTGCATGGAAAAAGAGATTACCTTGAGTGTTAAAGAAGAGAGTGAGATGTGGAAAAACAAATGAAATAGAATAGAAGAGGCTTATTTCAGTATAGTAACAATATTAGAGGCACAGAGTTTATAGAAAGATTAAAATAGCAGAGGCTTGATAGTGATAAGAAGTTATTAGTAACTTTCTCCTAAAAATTTCAAGTGTTGAGAACATCCAACTCCTCAATCTACTTTCAAGATTTCCTGGCAAAGTGAAAGAGGCAATTTTTTTTTTAATTGCTTTATGACTGAGGTTATTGACTTTATAAACTACAGTTTGGGCTGGTTCTAGAGTTAGGAGTTGAGCATCAAAAGATGAAAATCTGTATTTCCTGGCAGTGTGAACATGAGTGAGTTGTTAAATATTGTGAGCTCTGGTTTTCTCATCTAGGAATGGAAATGAGAGCCTTATTTATATCACTGGGTTATTGTGGCTATTAAATTATATCAGTCAATGTGAAATTCTTTTTAAAATATTTAACAATACAAATGTTAGTGTTTTTGTTACCCACTCCACTAGATCACACTTTTATGTCCTTGATTTTGAGTCTTTCATTAAAAAGTTAAGTGCAATGTTTTTGTTTTAAAGATGAATATATTTTTGTTTTATTCATTTTTATTTTTATACAATTTTTTACGGTTATAATCTGTTTGTTGTTCAGTCATTAAGTCATGTCCGACTCTTTTTGCAACAGCATAATTTAGAGCCCACCAGGCTCCTCTGTCCATGGGATTTCTCAGGCAAGAATACTGGAGTGGGTTGCCATTTCCTTCTCAAGAGTACAATTCATTTATAGTTATTATAAAATATTGGCTATATTCCCCCATGCTGTACAGTGCATTCTATCTTACACTGAATATTTATGCCTCCCACTTCCCAACTCCTATACTGTTCCTCCTCTCTCCTCACTGGCAACCACTAGTTGTTCTCTGTGTCTGCTTCTTTTCTGTTATATTCATTAATTTGTTGTATATTTTAGATTCCACATGTAAGTAATACCATTCAGTATCTGTCCTTCCTTATGTATTTAACTTAGCATAATGCCCTCCAAGTCCAGTCATGTTGCTGCCAATGGTAAAATTTCATTCTTCTTTATGGCTGAGTAGTATTCCACTGTGTACATGTACCACATCTTCTTTATCCATTCGCTTGTTGGTGGACACTTAGCTTGCTTTCATATCTTGTCAATTGTAAATAATGCTGTTCTGAGCATTAGGGTGTATGTATCTTTTCAAATATGTGGGTTTTATTTTTTTGGATATGTACCCAGGAGTGGAATTGCTGTTCATATTATTGTTCTATTTTTAGTTTTTTGAGAAGCCTGCATACTGTTTTGCACAGTGGCTGCAACAATTTACATTCCCACCAACAGTGTACGAGGATTTCCTTTTCTGTACATCTTCACCAACATTTGTTATTTGTATTCTTTTGGGTGATAGCCATTTTGCCAAGTGTGAGGTGGTATCTCATTGTGGTTTTGATTTGTACTTCCCTGATGATTAGCAATATTGAGCATCTATTCATGTGCCTGTTGGCCATTTGCATTTTCTCTTTGGAAAAATGCTTAAACAGTCTTCTGCCCATTTTTTAATTGGATTGTTTGGGGTGGTTTTTTTTTTTTTTTTTTTTGATGTTGAACTGTATGAGCTGTTTACAGATACTGGATATTAATCTCTTGTTGGTCATATCATTTGAAAATATTTCCCTCCACATACTAAGTTGTCTTTTTGTTAATGATTTCATTTGCTGTGCAAAAGTTTTAAGTCTGAGAAGGTAAATGTAGGCTTTTTTTTTTTTTTTTTTTTGCTTTTATTACTTTAGAGACAGATCCAAAAATATATTGCTGCAGTTTTTATCAGAGTATTCTGCATATGTTTTCCTTTAGGAATTTTATAGTATCTGGTCTTATATTTCGGTTTTTAATCCATTTTGAATTTGTTTTTGTATATGCTGTTAGCGAATGCTCTTATTATATTCTTTTCCTTGTAACTGTCCAGTTTTCCCAGCACCACTTATTGAAGTGATTCTGTTTTTCTCTGCTGTATTTTCTTGCCTCCTTTGTTGTAGATTAATTGACCATAAGTGCTTAAGGGTTTATTTCTGGGCTCTGTATACTGTTCCATTGATCTATGTGTCTGATTTTTGCCAATACCATATTGTTTTGATTACTGTAGCTTTGTAATATAGTCTGAAGTCAAAGAGTGTGATCCCTCCAACTCTGTTCTTCCTTCTCAAGATTATTTTAGCTATTCAGGGTCTTTTGTGTTTCCATACAGATTTTTAAACTACAAGTAGCAATCACAAAATTAAGTAAGGCTCAACTAGTTTTTTTTTTCATTTTTAACCTTTTACTTTATATTGGAGTATAGTTGATATACAAAAAACATATATATATTAAGGACTCAGATGATCACAGTGGTATAGTTACTTACCTAGAGTCAGATATCCTGGAGTGTGAAGTCAAGTGGGCCTTAGGAAGCATTACTAAAAATGAAACTAGTGTAGGTTATGGAATTCCAGCTGAGCTACTGCAAATCCTAAAAGTTGATACTGTCAAAGTGTTGCACTCCATATGTCAGCAAATTTGGAAAACTCATCAGTGGCCACAGATCTGGAAAAGGTCAGTTTTCATTCCAGTCCCAAAGAAGGACAGTGCCAAAGAATGTTCAAACTACTGTACATTTGTGCTCTTCTCATATGCTAGCAAGGTAATGCTCAAAATCCTTCAAGCCACGCTTCAGCAGTACATGAACTGAGAACTTCCAAATGTACAAGCTGGATTTAGAAAAGACAGAGGAACCAGAGACCAAATTGCCAACATCCACTGTATCACATTCAAGGAGATTCCAGAAAAATATCTACTTCTGCTTCATTGACTACACAAAGACCTTAGCCTATATGGATCACAACAAACTGTGGAGACTTCAAGAGATGGGAATGAATGCCAGATAACTTTTCCTGTCTCCTGAGAAACCTGTATGCAGGTCAAGAAGCAACAGTTAGAACCAGACATGGAGCAACAGACTGGTTCAAAATTGAGAAAGGAGTTCATCAAGGCTGTATATTGTTACCCTGCTTATTTAAATTATATGCAGTGTACATCATGCAAAATGCTGGGCTGGATAAATCACAAGCTGGAATCAAGATTGCCAGAAGAAATATTAACAGTCTCACATATGCAGATGACACCACCCTTATGGAAGAAAGCAAAGAGCCTCTTGATGAGGGTGAAAGAGGAGAATGAAAAAGCTGGCTTAAAACTCAACAATCAGAAAACCAATATCATGACATCCGTTTCACTGCTGCTGCTGCTAAGTCGCTTCAGTTGTGTCTGACTCTGTGTGACCCCATAGATGACAGACCATCAGGCTCCCCTGTCCCTGAGATTCTCCAGGCAAAAACACTGGAGTGGGTTGCCATTTCCTTCTCCAATGCATGAAAGTGAAATGTGAAAGTGAAGTTGCTCAGTCGTGTCCGACCCTCAGCGACCCCATGGACTGCAACCTGCCAGGCTCCTCCGTCCATGGGATTTTCCAGCCAGGAGTACTGGAGTGGGGTGCCATGGCTAACAAACACATAAAAAGATCCTCAACATCACTCATTATCAGAGAAATGCAAATCAAAACCACAGTGAGGTACCATTTCACACCAGTCAGAATGGCTGTGATCCAAAAGTCTACAAGCAATAAATGCTGGAGAGGGTATGGAGAAAAAGGAACCTTCTTACACTGTTGGTGGGAATGCAAACTAGTGCAGCCACTATGGAGAACAGTGTGGAGATTCCTTAAAAAACTGGAAATAGATCTGCCTTATGACCTAGCAATCCCACTGCTGGGCATACACACTAAGGAAACCAGAATTGAAAGAGATACATGTACCCCAATGTTCATCGCAGCACTGTTTATAATAGCCAGGACATGGAAGCAACCTAGATGTCCATCAGCAGATGAATGGATAAGAAAGCTGTGGTACATATACACAATGGAGTATTACTCAACCATTAAAAAGAATATATTTGAATCAGTTCTATTGAGGTGGATGAAACTGGAGCCGATTATACAGAGTGAAGTAAGCCAGAAAGAAAAACACCAATACAGAATACTAACCCATATATATGGAATTTGGAAAAATAACCCTGTATGTGAGACAGCAAAAAGACACAGATGTATAGAACAGTCTTTTGGACTCTGTGGGAGAGGGAGAGGGAGAGGGTGGGATAATTTGGGAGAATGGCATTGAAACATGTATAATATCATAAATGAAACAAATCACCAGTCCAGGTTTGATGCAGGATACAGGATGCTTTGGCCTGGTGCACTGGGATGACCTGGAGGGATGGTGCGGGGGAGGGAGGTGGGAGGAGGATTCAAGATGGGGAACACGTGTACACCCATGGCGGATTCATGTTGATGTATGGCAAAACCAATACAATATTGTAAAGTAATTAGCCTCCAATTAAATAAATAAATTTATATTTTAAAAAAATAATAATAAAATAATAAGAAATGGACTGGACCTAAAAAAAAAAAGAAATGAAAAGACTCTGATGCTGGGAAAGATTGAGGTCAGGAGGAGAAGAGGGTGACAGAGGATGAGATGGTTGGATGGCATCATCGACAGAATGGACATGAGTCTGAGCAAACTCTGGGAGACAGTGAAGACAGGGAAGCCTGGCATGCTGTAGTTCATGGGATCATAGAGTCAAATATGACTTAGCGACTGAACAGCAACTTAGTTGATCATCAACACTGAGTTAGTCTCAGGTGTACAGCAAAGTGCTTCAGTTATAGGCATGCATGTATTTATTCTTTTTCAAATTATGTTACTATTTATGTTGTCACATAATATAGAGTATAATTCCCTGTACAGTACACCTTTGTTGGTTATTCATTTTTAATATAGTGTGTACATGTTAATTCCAAACTCCCTAACTAGTGTTTTTACAATCAGCCATCAGTTATATATTATATATATGGGTCAAATTTGTATTTGGATTGTTGTCATAGATTGAAAGCCCTGGTTATACTACAGTACTGAAAATACAAAACATTCAGTCCTCATTTTTTTCAAATCCTCAAGTTAAACCAAAAAAAAATATTTCAGATAAGTTACACTATTAACATGAGATTGTGATGAAATAGGGCATAGTTAGTTCAGTCAGTCATGTCCAACTTTTTGTGACCCATGGACTGCAGCACACTAGGCTTCCCGGTCCATCACCAACTCCCAGAGCTGCTCAAATTCATGTCCCTTGAGTCGGTGAAGTAGGGCATGGTACTACATATTCTTCCCTCATAGCTCATTGGTAAAGAATCTGCCTGCAATGCAGGAGACCCCAGTTCCTGGGTTGGGAAGATCCACTGGAGAAGGGATATGCTACCCACTCCAGTATTCTTGGGTTTCCCTTGTGGCTCAGCTGGTAAAGAATCTGCCTGCAGTGTGGGAGACCTGGGTTCAATCGCTGGATCAGGAAGATCCGCTGGAGAAGGGAATGGCTACCCACTCCAGGATTCTGGCCTGGAGAATTCCATGGAACATATAGCCCATGGAGTCTTAAAGAGTCAGACACAACTGAGTGAATTTCACTTTCACTTCACTTTCACTGCATATTCTACATTTTTTTTTCTTATGTCTATTGCTGAAACTCAAATTCTACCTTTACTTCTTCTACCCAGTGTAAAAAGTAAAGAATTGCTTTGTTTGTTCCACTAAAATCTACTTGCCTAGAACTCATCTTGCCCTGTGTTTTCTGGACAATTTTAAGTTGCTTATTTTTAAAACTCTCAATCAGGATTGTGGAATCAAAAATAAAGCTCAGTATGTATAGAAATCCATTTTATCATCTAAAATCCAGGGCAGAAAGAAATAGTATATGCAAAGAGTTTAAGTAGAGTGAGCATAATTATGTGTCTCTTTATAACAGATTCATAAGTTTAATCAATCCATTCCTGGTGACAAATCTGAAGCTAGCAATAACTGCGAGCCTCTACTTCTCTCATGCCTAAAAGCAAGTGGAGAAAACAGCAAGCTAGATCCCAGGTGGAGGTCAGAACTGCAGGAGAAGGGCCATGAGACCAGCGCTGTTATGGTAGAACACAGTCTTTGCCAGAAACAGAAGCAGAGGGGGACTTGGGTTTGCATCATAAATTTTTTTTTACAGAATATCCCATTAACAGTGGCTCAAGTCACATGTGCATTTACTGCTTACTTAAATTTAGAAGTGGTTTCAGGTTTGGTTAGGCAGCTTACAGGTGTCATCAGGCTCTTCTTGGGTTTCTGCTCCACCCCTAGTGTGATGACTTTTGGCTTCACGAACTTTTTGCCTTCATGATTGTCACTGCTTAACAGGCCAGATGATAGCTGAAGTCCCAGACATCACACACATATTCAAGGCATGGAGATAGAAGAGGCTGTGGTGTCAGCAAGCTCTTCTTTTACATCTGTCTGTTTTGTAGGGCATCTAAAGGTTTTCCAGAAATCTTCAGCCAGCTTTCACAATAGTCTCTTCCACCAGAATTGTTTCACCTGCACCTCCAGTTGCAAAGGGTGTCATAAGTGTGAACATCTGGCAAGGGATACCTTAACTGGTTTAGACTAATCCCAATCTAGCCATGGGTTTGGGGTAATTTGTTTCTGGGCTGTTGAGGAGCCAACCAATAGTGTCGACCCATCAGAACTTCTTTAAAGAATAAAGTAAAGAATGAAGTGTCCTGATTGAATTCATAAGCACAACAGATTCAAGATCACAGTTTCAAAGAAGGAAATGAATTAGCAGATTAAAAGGATACACAATTGGCCTGATTCATTTCTGCTCTATTGTGAACACAGTTCTCTTTTGCTTTCTCAAGATTAATTCATTTCAGATAGCCTGTGAAATCTTAACCTCCTTTAGTTCAAAATCACCTTTACCATCTGTATTCTCCATCATTTGCTACAGTGCTCAAGAAGGGAAAATAATGGGCCAATGATTAAGAGAAATTTTGGAAGATGAAGTGACCTTAGCAACTGTCACTAAAACGCAAACATGGCTTTAAATAGTAAGCAGGAGGCGTGAAAGTTCTCGACAGGCAGGGCTCTCAGGAAGGCCTTGAATGGCAGGAAGTATAATATTATAAGTGTGTGATAGGAGTTACTCTTCTTTTTTATTCATGTATCAACAGAGGGAAAGAAATTTCTAAAACAAGAAGACCAGACATAAATCTTAAGAGTACAGAGGAAAGCACGTTCAAAGGGGAAATGAAAAGTAAAAGAAAAGGTCCTGGAGGCCAAGGTTACCTGGGTTCTTCCAGCCTGTGGGTCCTCCTTGGCAAGCACCCCATCGACAGTGAGGCTAACCTGAGCCTGAAGCCCTTCAGTCCTTGAGCCTCTCTTTTCATTGCAAAGCTTGACAGCTTCTCTACTCGGAGCATACAGTTCACTCTTAGAAGAAGAAACAAAATAAGAGGCCCATAAGCCCATGGTATGGTATTTTGGGATCTCTTCAGCTTGTTAGTGGCTGACCAGTTGGCATTTATTTTTCTCAACCTCTCTTGATCCTGGGAATGTACATTTTGGCTCCTTGGTTAGCCTGAGTTTTCTGAGACTCAGACCTACAAGGGATTTCCTGGGAGATTAGATATGCAGGAGATATATTAGAGGAAATGCCTGAGAGGAAAAGGGGGGAAGAAACTGAGGGGAAGAGCTGTCAGACTGCAGTGCAGTTCCAACTTCTGTGAAGAAGAAATAAATGAAGGGATGAGAAAAGGGAAGGAGAGAAGGAAGGAAGGAGAGAGGGAGGGAGGGAGGGTGGGGAGACGGGGAGGAAAGGTCTTAGACAGCAGTACAGGGCTAAGTTTTGGCAGGGAAATAAGGAAAGGGAAGGAACAGGATATATTTTTGATAAGCTGCCATCTCGGACTTTCATTTCAAAGTTTTATCCAGAGAAAAAAGTTTTATCTTGATATTGACCTTTCCCTTGTATGAAGAGTATTTTAATGGTGTCATATTGTTTTCCTACAGGAAACTCTAACTACAGGCTGAGTTTCACTAAGGCAAGAACTTCAATTTTCATATTGTAGTGTATTGAGACACCAGTAGGTAAATGCTCCTCATCCTAAATTGTGTCATCACATCCAATCTTACTCCCTTCAGAAGTTTCCCTTTTCAGAGAGGCCATACATGCTATTTTAAAATGGCAAAATGAGCATTACCCAGCTTCTGGTTTTGTCACCTAAACCATTCCTGGAAACAAGAGTTTAGGACATCATTTGGGACAAGAGGTGAATCAACCTAAAAGTGACTTTATTCTTCTGCCTCTAAACATTGAATGCATGTTAATATCTGCCAAGTTTTTAAATATTTAAAAATTTGACATTATGTTTGCAAATCTCCATTCTGTAGTAAATACTGGAAATTCTACGCAGCATGCCTCTGTTCATCTCCTGGGCAAGAGGTACTTGTTGCCACTGCCTTTGAACTACTTGGAAGTTCATTTCTGTCCCTATTACATCACTGTCTCCTATCCTCTCAACTTCAGTCCTCACACACATGCTATTCATATTACCCAACCTAAGGCTATAGTTTTCAGAACAGTGAAAATTTTTCATTTAACCAGTCAAGCCAATACATATGTGTATCTGTACCTATTTCTTCATTTTTACTTCTCATTAACATGATATCAAAGAGAGAACCAGTAAATAGTAGCTTTTAAGTAGAAAGCAAACCGTGAAATAAATAAAGTGTGCACCAGTTTAGTTCTCTGGTTTTACTTAATTTACAACTCATACTTCTGCTTGCCTTCATGCCATGAGCTTTGCATGGAACAGAGGAATAACCTGGCAGAGGAGGGACAGATCAGGAATTGGGAGTGCGGACCAATGGAAAGAGCCCTTACAAACAAAGCTAGAGACCTAGATTACATTTTCAGTCCAACTAACTAGTTGTGAGGTTTTGAGCAGTCCCTTAACCACTTTGGGACCCAGTTATTTCATCTCTAAAATTATGACCCATTTAACAATTAGGTCCATTCCAACATCAGCCTTCAATGCTTTTATTTTATTTGCTGCTTTCATTTTGAGCATTTCCTTGCAGTCATGTGAAATGAGTGCAATTGTGCCATAGTTTGAACATTCTTTGGCATTGCCTTTCTTTGGGATTGGAATGAGAACTGACCTTTTCCAGCTCTGTAATCACTGCTGAGCTTTCCAAATTTGCTGGCATATTGCATGCAGCCCTTTAACAGCATCATCTTTTAGGGTTTGAAATAGCTCAGTTGGAATTTCATCACCTCTACTAGCTTTGTTCATAATAATGCTTCCTAAGGCCCACTTGACTTTCCACTGCAGAATGTCTGGCTCTAGGTGAGTGATCACACCATCGTGGTTATCTGAATCATGAAGATCTTTTTTGTACAGTTCCTCTGTGTATTCTTGCCACCTCTTCTTATTATCTTCTGCTACTGTTAGGTCCATACTCTTTTGTCCTTTATTGTGCCCATTTTGCATGGAATGTTTACTTGAAATCTTTAATTTTCTTGAAGAGACCTCTAGTCTTTCCCATTCTATTATTTTCCTTTATTTCTTTGCATTGTTCACTTAAGTAGACTTTCTTATCTCTCCTTGCTATTCTTTGGAACTCTGCATTCAGATGGACTTATCTTTCCTATACTCTTTTTCCTTTAGCTTCTGTTCTTTTCCCAGCTATCTGTAAGGCCTCCTCAGACAACCACTTTACCTTTTTGCATTTCTTTTTCTTGGGGATAGTTTTGATCACTGCATCTTGTACAATATTATGAACCTCCATCCATTGTTCTTCAGGTACTCTATCAGATCCAATCCCTTGAATATATTTAGTACATTCACTGTATAATCATAAGGGATTTTATTGAGGTCATATCTGAACTGCTGCTGTCAGATTCTGGTGATGATCCAACTGACAGGATTCATAGACAAACATTGAAGGAAATATCAGCTAAATTGTGGGGTTTAAGTGTATGAGCTCTAGAGCCTCTGCCTGGCTTAGTTCCATTTACTACCTTGTGATTTGGGGTGAGTTACACTCTCTGTGCCTCACTATTCACATCTTTATAAAGATGGTAATAACACTTACACAGTAGCTTCGTGAGGTTGTCTCAGGAATTAAGGGATATCATCTTTGTAAAGTGCTTAACATGGCAAGTGGCCCATAGAAAGTGGTTATTAGCTCTCAGCTAGCATGATTTTTCCATATTCAATAGCTATGTGCCCATAGCACTGTGCAGAGTGAAGCCACAGAATGTCCCCATTTCTACCTATGTAAATTTAAAATTTCCAAAATGCCAAAGTTCTCATCCAGGAGGGGATACGTGGAAATGCAGCAAAGTCACTTATTTTTGTTACTTTGATGGAGAAAAAAATATTGTACTTAGCTGTCATGAGAAATTATTTTCCTGAATGAAGGCTGAAGAACCAAAAGAGCCTAGAGGTACAGATAATAACAGTAAAGAAGGCAACAGGAATGGAAAGATACAAATGTCTTTACTGAGAGTCACAAATGGTGTGATAGTCTCTAAATTATTAGGGTATTGGTTTTAATATGGCTGTTTCTGAGATGCCAGAGAAACAGTAGCTTATCTGCTTCCTTTCAGATAGGACTGACTGAAAATTCATCACATTTAAGTATTTCACTTTTAAATAGTCTGGAACACATTCACACAGAGTTAGCTCTTCTGCTTCTGCAATGAATGAATACCTCTAAATCTCACTACAAAAACAGTTTTGGAGCAAAATATCAGTTTGGTTTTCCATAGTGTTATGATTTAAGGAAACTCGAAAGAAAAAGAGGCATTCCATTTGAGTCTCTGGGAAGATGAGCTATGTCATTGAAATGACCTGAAGTCACAGGCATAATATTTCTCAGAAATGTTCTGCCAGTAAGTGTGCTTGGAAAGCTATTTAATTTTGTCATAACATTAATAATTTTCACAATTATTGGTGATTTGCCACACATGGAGGATAAGTATTAGAAACTCTTCACAACTGTTTTTGATTCTTTCACAAGACATAGCCCCGAAGGATAAAGATTTCTGGCATTTTGACCTTTAAAAATTAAAAAAATTCCTTGAACAGAAGCCAAGATCTTATAATGACTTTGACTTAATCGTGCAGTATGAGATGGTGATTCCATCAGGCAGTACTGTAATGAGGAATGATGGGAAGAATGGAGAGACCAATACTGAGGATTATATTTGCCAGCGACTGGGTTCTGGTTCCTGGACCAGGGAACCTCTGAGGTTGTATAATTATTGCTCAAATATTTTCCTGATGTTAACTTACTAGGTGGTGTTATTTTTGTTAGTTGTTTTAGATTTTTAATAACATTATAAAACTTCTGGCCATTTAAAGTAATTTCAGCTCAAGGCATTTGATTGAATTTAGGAAGCCATTTATCCTTCCTGGATTAAATTAGAACTGTACTTGCTCTCAGAATAAGAACTGTACCTTCCAGGAGAGATTTCCATCAAGAGTCCAGAGCCTCACAAACATGTTGTCTGTAATGACCCCTGGTCAGAAATTCTCACTACCCAGCATGCAGTGCAGCCCCTAAAGCCTCCCCTACTATTGGTATAAGATTGATATCTAGACCCTCTGCAAATTAAGCCTCATTTAGTCACAAAATGCAGGTTTTCATTTCCAAATTGTTCTTCCACAGAAGAAATTATTTTCTTTATAGTTATTTCAGACAGAGCTATTTCAAAATCAAAATAAGTACATAATATTCTCTATGACTGTGCCTCTTGGCATTTCTCTTCTTCTAACTTCTACCCAGCCATCCTTCCGGATCCACTTTAAGTCCTACTTTATCCATGTAGGTTTTCCAGTTTGTTCCAGCTTTCAGTGATCTCAACCACATCACCACCCTGGTTAGTTAATCATCATGCAACATTTGGGAAGGCCCTCTAGTAACTCTCTGCTAATACTGACTCATCCTTGCTGTTGGTCCACTATGGGTGTGTTCCAATCTGGCTCTTTCAGTGAAGCTGGCTTTATCTGAGCATGAGGATCCGTCTTATACTTTTACTTCTCACAACCTTGCCTCATTGCTTAACTGCTTGATAACTAATTGGACACAAAACAGCCACTTGATAAATGTTTTTAAGAAATGAGGAAACCAAGTATTTCTTAATAGCACTTTATACCAGGCACCATTCTGGAAAGCTATGTACTTTGGAGTGCATCATTTCAAAAACAAGAAATTTATCACTTGTAAATTATTTCAGGTATTTGACTTTGACATTATTTTGAGGACATAAAATTTCCTTAAAAACAGCTACCTGAAAGTGGACAGAAGTAAAAGTGAATGAATGGGTGAATGAATGACATCCCTAAATGCTATGAAATGTGGAAGTGATTTTTTTAAGTTAACCTAATCTATTTTTCTTCTCTAATCTCTACTGTGGGTGAAGAATGAGGAAGAATTAGGTATTTATAACAGGCAAATATTCCTGATCCCTGGCTGTTAACATTAGGAACAATAGGAGAAGGGGATATATACTTAGAAAATAAACTGGCATTGCAAAGTGTAAATGCCAAGTGTAAATTTTATAGGCCAGATAACAATTTTTGCAAGTCTAGTGACTTTTGAAAGCTACTTGTACCCTGGATCAAAGGACGTTTTCTTTACTGTCTCTAGTAAGCGATCAGTAAGCTGTATTTGGGATCTGGACCAAATGCTGGCCTTTCATTTCTCAAATTACAGCTTAGTGATCCGAGCTCAGAAGTTCCTCCATACACAATTTAATAAAATTAGCAGCATAAACATGGAACCAGGGTGCAACTATGCCTTGTTTCCTCCAGAAGAAACATGTGAACTCTCTTCTTTTGGAAATCTATTGGTTACCTAATCCCAGATGTTGTGGTGCGGTTTTTGTCCAAGTGTTGCAGCAGAAACAGAAGCCCCTTCAGAACGCTGCATTTTCATCACTCATTTGGAGGGGTTTCTTCAGGGTAAGTCATGCAGAGATTATGCCTTGTGTTTGAGAAATGGAAAAGATAAAAGGGAGGGAAAAAAATCATTTAGAGAAGCAGTTCTCAAACTTTAAGGTGCACGCAAGTCACTTGGGAAACTTGTTCAGACGCAGGGTCTCTTTCTGAAAGTCTGGGGTGGGGCCTGAGACTCTGCTTTTCTAACAGGCCACAGATGCTATTGGCCCACAGATGAAACACTGCTTTGAGTAGCAAGCTCCCTAGAACAAGAAAAAAAATTTTTTTTTAACAAGGAGCGCAAATTACAATTCTAGGCTACATTTCCAAGGACTTGGGGATAGTTTTTAGTCATTTTTAATGACTAAAAACACTGCCTCTCAACACTCCTGTGACACTTAGCAAGAATGGAAGGTGAACACTAGCCATTTACCCTTTCAGCTGTGGCAGGAGCACTGTGGATGCAGTAATCTGTGTTTTGTTCCAGCTCCCATTCCAAAGGCAGCCAAGACTTCTTTTTCTCTTGGCCGCAGGGGGGTTTTGCAGGTCTGGAACAGGACTTCTCTTCCTAGGTTTGTTTATAAATATTGGAGAGGGGAGCTGAACTTCTCTAGAGTTAAGGAGAGAGGGGACCTGAAGAAAAGGAGAAAGAGAATGGATACTTTTTGTAAATGTTTATCTCTGTGTAAGACTGCCAAAGAGGTATTTCCTATAGAAAGAACTGAAACTGAATATCCCACCAACTTGGTAAGAACTAAGGAGGCTCAGAGTCAGGCACAAATCAATTTTACAGAAATAAAATAATGTGGCATTCCTTGCACCCTGATGACTTTGTAGAAAATTTATGCCTGCTTCACGTGAAATTTATACTTGGGAAGTTTACAAGAGTATGCTCTTAAGATTTTTTAAACTCTACAGCAAAATACACTAAAGAAAAAATAGGGATATTTTTGTGCACATACACTGATATGTAGCTGTTAACAGAAATGAGTATAGGAGGCAGAAACTTGCATCTTTAAACTTGCATCTTTACTTGTTAATAATATGCATTCAGTGGGCTTCCCTGGTCGTTCAGATGGTAAAGAATCTGCCCGCAGTGCTGGAGACCCACGTTTGATCCCTGGGTCGGGAATATCCCTTGGAGGAGGGAGGCTACCCACTCCAATATTCTTGCCTGGAGAATCCCATGGTCAGAGGAGCCTGGTGGTGTACAGTTCATGTAGTCACAGAGAGTCGGACACGACTGAGAGGCTAACATGCATTCAGTACATAATGCTGACATTTACTTAGGTTAGTACATTGCACATTCCCCAGAAACTATTTTTCCATCCAGCTTATGGCTTTGTTGGTTGAAAACTGAGTTATGTATGTAAAGGAGATTTAACTGTCTAAGATTTGGGCTATTTTCCAAATTCATTCCCTAGTGTTTTCATATCATAGTCTAATTTTTCTGTTCACTAAAGAAATTGGATTACTTTTGAAAAGTCATAAAACAGTTACTATCTTGGCATTTTTTTAGCTTGGCATTTTTTTTTTTGAGAGTAGTATGATGCATTTTATTTCATAAAATTCAATCTGAATGCTAGACAGAGAATATAATACTGTATGGTAGTAATCATGATATGAACTAACAGCTTGTCCCTGGATATTAAAATAAATAAATGTAGTTTATATATTTTTTCTTTATTTTTTTCTTTATTTTTTTAAAATACTTTATTCTACATTACAATACTGTATTGATTTTGCCATACATTGACATGAATCAGCCACAGGTGTACACGATCTATCAATGTCGAAGCCCCCTCCCACCTCCCACCCCATATCATCTCCCTGGATCATCCCGTGCACCAGCCCCAAACTGATGCTATTGAAATAGGGTAGCCATAGACTGTAACCTTCATGAAGGTAGGGATATTTCCGTGTTGTATCCTTAGAGCTTTGAGTCATGCCAGTCATATAATAGGTGTAGTAGATCATCGGTTGTTATTTGTCGACTAAATGAAAAAGTAGAAGCAATTCATTAGTCCGTTGCTGGAAGCACCTCATAAATTTTTAGGTAAGTATACTGATATCCACTGAAATATTTTTTTTGTTTGTTTCAAACTTTTTATTTTATATTAGAGTGTAACCAATGTTGTGATAGTTTCAGATGGACAGCAAGGGACTCAGCCATACATACACATGTATCCACTCTTCCCCAAACTCCCCGCCCATCCAGGCTACCATATACCACTGAGCAGAGTTCCCTGTGCTATACTGTAGAACCTTGCTGGTTTTCCATTTTAAATATAGCAGAATATACATGTCGATCCCAAACTCCCTATCCCTTCTCCCCATTCTCCACCCCCACCCCCAGCAACCATAAGTTCATTCTCTAAGTCTGTGAGTGTGTTTCTGTTTCATAAACAAGTTCCATGAAATGTCTTTTAAATCAAATCTTTAATTTTTTAATTTCTAAACTTTTTGCCAGAGGCAGACTTGGGTCTTCTGTTCCCTCTTTGGTCAAAGCAACTCCACTTTAAAAGGAATAGATTGAATCTTTAACATCAAAATGAAGTTATTTTGTCAGGTGAAAATGTCATAACAGAGCCCTGCATCAAAAGGAAAGGAGGATTTGGCATGGCACACTTTGCAGGGAGGAAAGGAACACCTAATAGAAATTTATTACCATATTTTTATTTCTCAAGAAGTTGAAACTTTTCAAAACAAACATTTGTGTTAATTTTTGGACCCTTCTGGGTTTAAAGTCTCAGCTGACACAAACTTATGATCACACGGGTGTTTTAGTACTTAATGGCCATGAGCTTGGTCTTGAAGAGGAGGTCACCATACCCTGAAGGAGAGAAGCAAGGGGAATGGTCCTTAGGAGACTTGGCAGGAGATGTGGAAAAGGAAACTTTCACACAGAGATCAAGCCATGTGGCAAAAGCCTTGTTTTGTCAAGGTCTTCTGAACAAGTAAGAACAATAGAGAATAATGAATATGATCTCAGTGCTCTCAGAGGTCAGGCCTGAGCTATTGCAAGAACCCCCTGAATTCCCCAATCGCTTAGGCATGCAGCTGAAGAGCCCAGTTTCCTAAAACAGCCCTTTTGTCCTATCACACTCTAGTTCAAGAATCTTAGTGGTTCCCGCTGCCAAAGGCTACAACTCTATGTGTTGAAGCCATCTGGCTCTACACTGAATGGCCAGTATTTCCCCCACCTCCACCCAAACACACTCCCCTTCATGGCCATATCTGTCCTTTGCAATGCTTCTGTAAGCCAGTCGTGCCCTTTATCATTGCCCTGGGACATGTTATTTCCCTTCTGCTGATCTATCTGCATCCCCCATCCTGCAAGCCTTCAAAAACACCATGGCTGCTGTAAAGGTTAGCAAGCACCTCCTGACTGTGCTGCTTTCCCACTTCCCAGACTCCCTGGGCATCACTAAGTTCCAAACATTTTAGCCCTTAGGAACATCACATAGCATCTGGTCTGTTAGTATTGCTCCCGTTGCTCCCGGACTAGTTGAAAATTCCTTCCAGTTCAGTTCATTTCAGTCACTCTTGTGTCTGACTCTGCAGCCCCATGAACTGCAGCCTACCAGGCTTCCCTGTCCTACTCTAGCTCCCGGAGCTTGCTCAAACTCATGTCCATTGAGTCGGTGATGCCATCCAATGATCTCATCCTCTGTCATCCCCTTCTCATCCTGCCCTCAGTCTTTCCCAGCATCAGGGTCTTTTCCAATGAGTCAGTTATTTGCATCAGATGGCCAAAGTATTGGAGTTTCAGCTTCAGCATCAGTCCTTTCAATGAATATTCAGGGTTGATTTCTTTAGGATACAGGTTTGATCTCCTTGCATTCCAAGGGACTCTCAAGAGTCATCTCTAACACCACAGTTCAAAGGCATCAGTTCTTTGGCACTCAGCTTTCCTTGGGGTCCAACTCTCACATCAGTAGATAATATCTGGAAAAACTATAGCTTTGACTAGGTGGACCTTTGTCATGAAAGTAACGTCTCTGCTTTTTAATATGCTGTCTAGATGTATCATAGCTTTTCTTCCAAGGAGCAAGCAGCTTTTAATTTCATGGCTGCAATCATCATCATCCACAGTGATCTTGGAGCCCGAGAAAATAAAGTCTGTCAGTGTTTCAGTTGTTTCCCCATCTATTTGTCATGAAGTGATGGGACCAGATGCCATGATCTTCGTTTTTGAATGTTGAGTTTTAAACCAACTTTTTCACTCTCCTCTTTCACTTTCATCAAGAGTCACTTTAGTTTGTCTTCGCTTTCTACCATAAGAGTGGTGTCATCTGCATATCTGAGGTTACTAATATTTCTCCCTGAAATCTTGATTCTAGCTTGTCATTTCACATGACAAGTATATAAGCATATAAGTAAAATATATGGAAAATAAACATATGTAAGTGGCACCCCACTCCAGTACTCTTGCCTGGAAAATCCCATGGATGGAGGAGCCTGGTGGGCTAAAGTCCATGGGGTCTCTAAGAGTCGGACATGACTGAGTGACTTCACTTTCACTTTTCACTTTCATGCATTGGAGAAGGAAATGGCAACCCACTCCAGTATTCTTGCCTGGAGAATCCCAGGGACGGGGGAGCCTGGCGGGCTGCCGTCTCTGGGGTCACACAGAGTCGGACACGACTGAAGCACCTTAGCAAAGTAATATAAGTAAAATAAGCAGGGTGACAATAAACAGCTTTGATGTACTCCTTTCCCAATTTGGAACCAGTCTGATGTCCCATGTCTGGTTCTAACTATTGTTTCTGGTCCTGAATCCAGATTTCTCAGGAAGCAGGTCAGGTGGTCTGGTATTCCCATCTCTTGAAGAATTTTCCACAGTTTGTTGTGATCCACAGTCAAAGGCTTTAGCATAGTCAATGAAGCAAAAGTAAATATTCTTTTTGGAACTCTTTTGCTTTTTGTACGATCCAGCGGATGTTGGCAATTTGGTCTCCGGTTCCTCTGCCTTTTCTCAATCCAGCTTTAACATCTGGAAGTTCTCAGTTCATGTACTGTTGAAGCTCAGCTTGGAGGATTTTGAGCATTACTTTGCTAGCATGTGAGATGAGTGCAATTGTGCGGTAGTTTGAACATTCTTTGACATTGCTTTTCTTTGGGACCGAAATGAAAACTGACCTTTTCCAGTCCTGTGGCCACTGCTGAGTTTTCCAAATTTGCTGGAATATTGAGTGCAGCACTTTCACAGCATCATCTTTTAGGATTTGAAATAGCTCAACTGGAATTCTATCACCTCGTAGCTGTGTTCATAGTGATGCTTCCAAGGCTCACTTGACTTTGCATTCCAGGATGTGTTGGCTCTAGGTGAGTGATCACACCATCATGGTTATCTGGATCATGAAGATCTTTTGTGTATAGTTCTTTGTATTCTTGCCACCTCTTCCTAATATCTTCTGCTTCTGTTGGGTACATACTGTTTCTGTCCTTTATTGTGTCCATTTTTGCATGAAATGTTCCCTTTGTATCTCTCATTTTCTTGAAGAGATCTCTAGTCTTTCCCGTTCTATTGTTTTCCTCTGTTTATTTGCATTGATCGCTTAGGAAGGCTTACTTATCTCTCTTTGCTATTCTTTAGAACTCTGCATTCGGATGGGTATATCTTTCCTTTTTTCCTTTGCTTTTAGCTTCTGTTCTTTTCTCAGCTATTTGTAAGGCCTCCTCAGACAACCATTTTACCTTTTTGCATATCTTTTTCTTGGAGATGGTTTTGATCACAGCCTCCTGTGCAATATTATGAACCTCTGTCCATAGTTCTTCAGGCACTCTTGTCTATCAGATCTAATCACTTGAATCTATTTGTCACTTCCATTGTATAATTGTAAGGGATTTGATTTAGGTCATACCTGAAAAGTCTTTGCCTACTTTCTTCAATTTATGTCTGAATTTTGCAGTAAGAATTTCATGATCTGAGCCACAATTAGCTTCCAGTTTTGTTTTTGCTGACTGTATAAAGCTTCTCCATCTTCAGGTGCAAAGACTACAACCAATCTGATTTCAGTATTGACCATCTGCAACTAAGATGAAACTACTAAGCCCAGGAACTACTTTTCAACTATCAATACTTTCCCTTAGCCCATGGAACCTAGCAAAAAGCTGTGCATTTAGGCAATGCTCCCTATAAATGGGCTTCTCTGGTGGCTCAGGCGGTAAAGTATCTGCCTGCAATGCAGGAGACCTGGGTTTGACCTCTGGGTTGGAAAGGTCCCCTGGAGAAGGGAATGGTAACCCACTCCAATATTATTGCCTGGAGAACTCCATGGACAGAGGAGCCTAGTGAAATACAACCCATGGGGTCACAAAAAGTTGAACATGACTGAGCAACTAAGCAGGTACCCTATAAATATTTTGACTAAAATGGATAATCAGTTTGCCATCTCAGTATTTTTCACTTTTAAAGAGTGGTTTTAGGAAAGACATTTTCAGACAAGATGGGCATATCATCCATTATCTTTACACAGGCTGCCAGTTATGACTAATAAATACTGTGGTTAAGCTCAAAAGGGCTTCCCTGGTAGCTTAGATGGTAGAGGATCTGCCTGCAATGCAGGAGACCTGAGTTCAATCCCTGAGTTGGGAAGATCCCTGAAGAAGGAAATGGCAACCCACCCCAGTATTCTTGCCTGGAAAATCCCATGGACAGAGAAGCCTGGTGGGCTACAGTCCATGGGGTTGCAAAGAGTTGTAAACAATTGAGTGACTAACACACACACGAGCTCAAGAAACAAAGGAGGTTACCTGCTTGCACTGCATTCCAGAAGTAGAAATTTGACACAATAAACATATACTTAGTGGCTTTTAATTAAAGAAAATTATGTGATTTTCAATTTTAATATGTCTAAAATATACCAGTTTGTGCAAATCTTCTATAAGAAGGTGTTCACAGAAGGAGAACAATGTAAATTATTTCCTAGAAGCTTGGGTAGATTTTAATTATTGGAAATAAGTGTCACAAATAGTTCACATTCCAGTGTGATTTGAAGAACGTTTTTGGAGCCTCCGTGTCCTCTAACGTTGTTACGCTGCTCGTTTATCACATACTCTTAGGTCCCATTTTCCTGTTTGGAGAGATTATCCTGATGATAGTAACTATATACAAATAGTTTATATTCCATGTTCCTGCTTAACAGTCTTTTCAAGAAAAATTACTGACGGAGAACTTCAGTAGCCAGTGCGAGGGGAGAGGTGAAATGTCAAAAATTGTTAGAAGGGAGCCAATTTTCAAGAAAGGTCTTATGAAGGAGTGGGTGTTCTCTGGGGAGTTGGAGATTTTGCTCAAGGAGGGAAGTATGGAAACTTTCAGCAGAAGAGGATGAAAAGGAAAATGTAAAAGATAAAGAAATAAAGACACAAGCTGACGGTCGTAGGGATGCCATTTTGACTGAAGACTGTTTGCATTAATGAGTTGTGGGAAAGAAGTTGGAGCAAAGCAGTGCCTGCTAAAGAAACACTTCGAATGTCAAGCTGCAGAATTTGGACTTAATCCAGCAAGTGAGAGGGTGGCATGTGAGTGTATCAGCAGGGGCATTGACTCAGACAGTAAAGAATCTGTCTGCAGTGCAGGGTTCAATCCCATAGGATCCCATAGACATAGGAGCCTGGTGGGCTACAGTCCATGGGGTCACAAAGGGTCGGACACAACTAAGCAGCTAACACACCCACACAGCAGGGGTATGGCAGAATGATAGTGGCATTTTAGGAAAATTAGAGCACAAAGATTAGACTTGAATCCCTGCTCAGGGCAGAGATAACAGGAAGCTTTGGGGTAAGGCTTGAGTGGAGAAATGTCTTGTTAGGGAAGTAGAAGTGGGGGAAAAAGAGGAGGAGCCTAGGAAACACATCATGGAAGGAAAGAACCAACTGTAGGTTCTGACAACTAGTAGAGAAAGGAGAAATCATAGACAAATCCACAATTGCAGTCCAAGTCCAAGAAAACAGTGATGATGCATGTCTAGGGATTGAGAAAAGATACTAGCCTATCTCTAGATTACTAACTGTTTGCATTTGAAGAGTCTGCCTGCTTTAACAGCCTTTATGTCCAGTTAAGCAAATTAGCAACCATTTATTTGTTGCTAATATGAAGAATTGTCATAGTTTCCAGGAATATATTTATAGTTACATCTTTAGAAAGTATAGCCTAGAGCTTTTAAATCTAAGGTAACAAGCAAAAAGTAAAGTCCTCATTATTACTAGGCCAAAACCTTCATTTATGCGTTTATCCATTTGACAGATATTTATAGAATGCCTACTTTGTGCCGGGAAAGAAGATCATTGCTTTCTTCAGACCTTATATTTTAGTGGAAAGAAGACAGGAAAAATAGACAAAACTACAAATAAATAACAGAACTCAACACAAAGATAAATAAGGACTATGAAGAAAATAAAATATGGTAATTGTCCTTCAGATTATTCGATCAGAGAAAGTGTCCCTAAGAAGATACTATATGAACCGAAGCCTAAGCCATTCACAAGAAGATCACGTGGGTACTAAGATCAGCAAGAGTTCAGTCTGAGTAAGATCAGCAAGTTCAGGGCTGGGGCATAATGGTAAGCAGACATTGGTGCAAAGGGAAAGAAAAGGAAGTGAGGCCATTCTTTGAATATATTAATAGGAGTCAGAATCAGGAGCAAGGGATAGGAAGAATCATTCAAACTAACTTAAATAATAAGAAAAATAATTCATATAATTAGAAAAGAGTTGGAGAAGGCTTTGGATTAGCTGAATACAGCAGCTTCAAATTCATTTTCCAAAAGATGTCTTTGCCCTCTTAGTCATATCAGCTGCATCTTCAGGTTTGGGGTGAAATGGTTAAAGCAAGGAGACTCATGGCATTCTGTCATTTTTGTCCCTTAAAATTTCCAGAATGCATCCCAGTAGGGTTCCCTTTGGGCCACATCCTCTTTCTTGAACTTCAAAAGAGGATAGGAGTAACCCTCTATCCAGTTATACCTACTCATGGAGCTGGGGTTGGGTCAGTTTCTGTTGAGGCACGTGAGCCGCTTGGGGAGGAATGGTTACCCAAACAAAATCAAGATTCAGTTGAGAAGGAAGGAGGAAGGCAGTCTGGGTAGGCAACCAGCCATGCTTACCACACAAGAGATCTCGGTGTCCATTATAAGGAGTTTGAGCTTTAGTGTGATTACATGAGAAGCTGTGGAGCATTTTAGTTAAGTACCAGGATCTGATTTATGCTTTTAAAAGGTCACCCTGTTTAATGTTTCAGTACTTAATTGAAGGGGGATAAGAGTGGAGGTGAGAAGGCCAATTAGGAAGTCTTGATAGTCTAGGCAAAAACTGTTGGGAGTTTGGGATATAATAACAGCACAGGAAAATGAGAGAAGTGAATTGAGATGGAACTGACACAGTTTGTTAGTGGGTTAAACAAGGGAATGCGAGTTAGGGAGGATGAAGACATGAAGATGACCTACAGGTTTTTAGATTAAGTGCAAGTGTGGATGGGCTTCCCTGGTGGCTCAGTGGTTAAGAATCCACCTGCCCATGCAGGAGACCTAGGAGACACAAGTTCAGTCCCTAGGTAGATCCTCTGGAGTAGGAAATGGCAACACATGCAAGTATTTTTGCCTGGAAAATTCAATGGACAGAGGAGCCTGGTGGGGCTACAATCCATGGGGTTGCAGAGACAGGCACAACTACTGAGCATGCGCTCAGCAGCATGGATGGTGAAATAATTTACAAAGACAGTGAAGAGTTCAGAAGAAACAGGTTCATCATGAATTACTTGAGAGTTCTGTGTTAGGACTGAGATATCTATTGGATATCTAGTGAAGAGGCTGAACAGGCCAAGTTGAACCTGGAGTTCAACTGAGGTTCAGGCTTTTATGAGAAACTTGGATCATCAGCATATAGTGATTTTTAAAGCTGTAAGATTTGGTGAGATTTCCCCTCCTAGAGTGGGGGGAAAGAGTAGGAAAATGAAGAGTCTATGAAATGGTAATATTTAGGGGTAAAGCAAAGGAAGAGAAGCCAGCAAAGAGAGCAAGAAAGAATAGCCAGTGAAGTAAAAGGGAAACCAGGCAAACAAAGATGACCTACAGGTTTTTAGATTAAGTAGAAGTGTGAATGGGCTTCCCAAGTAGCTCAGTGGTAAAGAATCCACCTGCCAATGCAGGAGACATAGAAAACACAGCCTTCCTAAGTGATCAATGCAAAGAAATAGAGGGAAACAATAGAATGGGAAAGACTAGAGATCTCCTCAAGAAAATTAAACATTTCAAGTAAACATTCCATGCAAAATGGGCACAATAAACGACAAAAACAGTATGGACCTAACAGTAACAGAAAATACTAAGAAGAGGTGGCAGGAATACACAGAACGACTATACAAAAAAGATGTTCATGACTCAGATAACCATGATGGTGTGATCACTCTCCTAGGGCCAGACATCCTGGAGTGCAAAGTCAAATGGGTCTTAGGAAGCATCACTGTGAACAAAGCTAGTGGACGTGATGGAATCCCAGCTAAACTATTTCAAATTCTAAAAGATGATGCTGTGAAAGTGCTGCACTCAATACGCCAGCAAATTTTGAAAACTCAGCAGTGGCCACAGGACTGGGAAAGGTCAGTTTTCATTCCAATCCCAAAGAAAGGCAATGCCAAAGAATGTTCAAACTACTGCCCAATTGCACTCATCTCACATGCTAGCAAAGTAATGCTCAAAATTCTCTAAGCTAGGCTTCAACAGTATGTGAACTGAGAACTTCCAGATGTTCATGCTCAATTGAGAAAAGGCAGAGGAACCAGAATCAAATTGCCAACATCCATTGGATCACTGAAAAAGCAAGAGAGTTCCAGAAAAACATCTACTTCTTCACTGACTATGCTAACACCTTTGACTGTGGGGATCACAACAAACTGTGGAAAATTCTTCGAGAAATGGGAATACAAAAACACCTTAACTGCTTCCTGAGAAATCTGTTTCCAGGTCCAGAAGCAACAGTTAAAACTGGACATGAAACAACGGACTGGTCCCAAGTTGGGAAAGAAGTACGTTAAGGCTGTATATGGTCATCCTGCTTATTTAACGTCTATGCACTCTACATCTTTCAACATGCTGGGCTGGTTGAAGCACAAGCTGGAATCACAATTTCCAGGAGAAATATCAATAACTTCAGATATGCAGATGACCCCACCCTTACGGCAGAAAGCAAAGAGCAGCTAAAGAGCTTCTTGATGAAGGTGAAAGAGGAGAGTGAAAAAGCTGGCTTAAAACTCAACATTCAAAAAATTAAGATCATGGCATCCAGTCTTTTTACTTCATGGCAAATAAATGGGAAAACAATGGAAACAGTGAGAGACTTTATTTTCTTGGGCTCCAAAATCACTGCAGATGGTGACTGCAGCCATGAGATTTAAGACACTTGCTCCTTGGAAGAAAAGCTATGACCAACCTAGACAGCATATTAAAAAGCAGAGACATTACTTTGCTAACAAAGGTCTGTATAGTTAAAGCTCTGTTTTTTCTAGTAGTCATATATTGATGTGAGAGTTGGACCATCAAGAAAGCTGATGCTGAAGAATTGATACTTTTGAACTGTGGTGTTAGAGAAGACTCTTGAGTGTCCCTTGGACTGCAAGGAAATCAAAGTAATCAATCCTAAAGAAAATAAATCCTGAATATTCATTGGAAGGACTGATGCTGTAGCTGAAGCTTCAATACTTTGGCCGCCAGATGCGAAGTATTGACTTATTGGAAAAGACCTGATGCTAGGGAAAATTGAAGGCAAGAGGAGAAGGGGATGACAGAGGATGAGATGGTTGGAGGGCATCACTGACTGATGGACATGAGTTTAAACAAGCTGCGGGAGCTGGAGTAGGACAGCGAAGCCTGGCGTGCTACAGTCCATGGGGACGCAGAGTCAGACACGACTGAGCAACTGAGCTGAACTGAGGCAAACTTGGCATAATAGATGCTAGACAAAGAACATACCTTTAAAAGACAGTGGTCTACTGGGGCAAATGCAACTGAACAGTTGAAATATAAAAGGTAGGAGAAGAGACCATTGAACTTGATAAGAGCAAGTAAGGGTAAGGGTCAGAAGCACAGCTGGAAAGGATTCAAAAGAGAAGAAATGAAGTGGAGTCAATCATTCAGGCAGCACTTAAAAGATCCAGGAACAGGAAAGAAGCTTCTTGGGTGTGCAGCTCCTAAGGACTCAAAAATGAGTGTACTTTCCAGATAAGGTTTTTAAATTGTTTTTTGTGTCCTTGTTTCGAAAGAGAATTGTCCTCTTGTGACTTTCATTTGAAATTGATGTTTGTGGCCCAACCATTTCTCTCGATCCTTCTCTGGATCCTTTTTGCTATGTGCTCCTTCACCAAAAAAAAAAAAAAAAACTGGGCCATTCAGATTTTCCAACTTAGGGCAGGGGCTAATAGCAGACAAGACTCAAGTAGGCTCTGTATGGTCATATATATTATTTTGTATGCTCTTCAGTTGCACTGGCTGCTGCTTGGAAGTTCATGAAATATAAACACAATGTAAATTAAATACTAATTAAGTGATATGAATTGTATATATCATATACATTATATATGTAATTCATATTATTTATATATATATATATATATATATATATATTTTGCACTTGCTGCAAATTTCCTGAACTTGAACTCTATAGTCCCAAATCCTTCTTTGTCCCATCTACCCAAAGGTGCCTTTCTCAGCCTTTTCAACTTACGTCTACCAGAAAGTAGAGCAAGGCAGAAGTTGTATGGGAGTCCTGCCCCTCTCCCTCCCCATCATCTCCTGGCCTCAGCACAATAAAAACTCTGTTCAGAACTTGGCTCGTGGCTGTGTTTCCCACATTCGATCAGGGAACGCTTAAAGCCATACAGTGTCCCTGTCTTGCCAGGGAGCCTATGGGCAGGGCGCCCCTTCAGGCTGACACAAAGGCACACTGTGCAAAGCAGCCATGGCCAGAGCAGCGGCCACATATGGCTGATCAATAAGGCTTTTGATTTTTTTTCTTTATGTCATATCGTCATCACATTAAACATAATTCCAGCAAGGGATCAAAACTTACATTTTAGACTACAAGACTTGGCCTGCCCTATATCTGCAAAGAAATGGAGTGTCTTTTCAGTTGAAACATATTCCTTCCAGAAAAATACCATAACCTTGTTTTCACACCCAGTACAATTTTTTGCTTTAGATTGATGTTATGTTATTTGATGGACTGTTTTGATTCTAATTGTCCATTTTGGAAACTCTAAAGTTAGATTGAGAATTAAAGTTCAGCCCATAAGGGTTGCTTCTCACTGGAGCCAAAAACTACAGCCCCAACAGAAGAGAGCTCAAAAGTAAGCGTCAGGTACTTGTCTGCCAAGGTGGGTGTCTGTGGTGGATTGTCAGCTTATCCATCTCCATTCATGTTTTGGGAGAGCTTCTATTTCCACTGCAAAATAATTTTTGGAATTGGTGGCCTGTTAGTTACAGAGTTTCAAGCATTTCTTTCCATAACTGGCCTTCAGAAAATGAATCTAAAAATTTTGTGTCAAGTATCTTAGAGAAGCTGTATCCAAGTTCTGTTTTCTTTTTGAACTCTATAGAGTTTTGAACTCTATATATTTTGTGACAAATATATCTATGAAGTGTACATGATCTTACACTAAGACTCTTTGTTAACCAAAAAAACCTGTAATCTTGTAGATACTAATCAAAAGGAGAGTGTGTTAGGATAAAAGACCAGCTAGCCATCATAATGCAGATATTAATGGAGGGCCTCACATGTGTAAGGTTGGAAGGGATAAAATGTGGTTCCTACTTTCAAGCAATTTGTAATCCAATTGAGGGGGCAAATATATTAATACAATAATCAGCATTTTTATCAGATGAGTGGCATGTATAATACATGCCATTAACTGAGAGGCAACTGTAATCATAAGCATTATGTACCAGACAGTCTTTTTACTTTAGAAAAAATTTTTATCACCTCATGCGAAGAGTTGACTCATTGGAAAAGACTGATGCTGGGAGGAATGGGGGCAGGAGGAAAAGGGGACGACAGAGGATGAGTTGGCTGGGTGGCATCACCAACTCGATGGTCTGAGTCTGAGTGAACTCCGGAAGTTGGTGATGGACAGGGGAGGCCTGGCGTGCTGCAATTTGTGGGGTCGCAAAGAGTCGGACACGACTCAGCAACTGAACTAAACTGATAGTTGATTTCCTATTGTGTTCATTTCTGCTGTACAGCACAGTGACTTAGTTATACACATATATGTTATTCTTCATATTCTTTTCCATTATGATTTATCACAGGATATTGAATGTAGTGTCTTGTGCTATAGTATCTGGCCTTGCTGTTTATCCATCCTATACATACTAGTTTGCATCAGTTAATCCCAGACTCCCTATCCTTCCCTCCCCCACACCTGCACCCTGTTGGCAACCACAAGTCTTTTCTCTAAATAAGTATGTTCATTTGTGTCATATTTTAGATTCCACATATAAGTGATGTCATGCAGTGTTTGTCTTACTCTTTCTGACTTCACCTAGTTTGATAACCTCTAGGTACATCCACGTAGCTGCAAATAGCATTATTTCATTCTTTTTTTTTAATGCCAGACATTCTGTGAAATATTTTATATACATCAATTTCATTTTCTGAATTATTATCCCCACTCCATAAATGGTAATTACCTCTGATTTTCTCCCCATTCTAGAGAAAGCAAAGAGAATTATATAAGGTGAGCAGAGACCTAAAATCAGGAATGTGCTAGACGGCAAAGAGATGCATTGGTCTGGGGCCAAGTGTCTATTGAGGAGATTAGAGAGAAATGAACCTTGAGTGCGGTGGTAGTCTGTTCACCACCATATCCCAATGTCTAGCATAGTGCCTTAACATTATAGGTGCTCAGTAAGTATGTCTTGAACAAACAAATGACCCTTTGGCTTATGTCTATAACTCAGATGAAGTACAGTGGCTTATACTTAGGGAATTGAAGCCATACACCAGAAAGCCTCAGGACCCTTTGACAACACTTGCCAATTCTCAGTATTACAGTGAAGGACGCAGGTGGGAAGGACACAGCATAATGGGACAGATGAGATAGTGGTAGCAGCTCCAGCTCACTGGTGTCCTTTTCATGACACTGACATGGTGACGTGGTGAGCAGCCCACGTGTCCTCACGTTGGCCTGCAAGATGGTGCACTGTCTGGCCCCTGGCGCTCCATTACCTCAAATCCTTCTTTGCTCCTCTTCCTGCGTTCCTTGTCTCCACTTGCTCCGCCCATACTGACCTCCTCTCTGTCCCCCAGCCCCATCTTAGGGCCTGTGCTCTTTCACCCTGTGCTCAGGTCTCTTAATCTCCCTCTCCCACGTCTCACTGCCTCCCCTGGGTCTGCATCGTCTGTTGGCTCATCTGTTTCCTGCCTTCCTCCCACACGGTGGACTGTGAGGGCAGACCTCCTGCTGCAGTCCTCACCATCATATCCCCAGCGTCCAGAACAGCACCTGGTATATCGCATAAGTGCCCACACACTGCAATTCTGACCTCTCAATCCCTCTTAGATACCTGTTTCTCAAAGGAATAGGCTTTTGTTCAAGAAATTCCATGGAAATTGATGAGTAGAGCTCAGGAACAAGAGGCAGAGTGGCAGGAGTTCAGATCAACCTATTTATAAAAGGTGCCTTTGTTCCTTCCCTGGTGGCTTAGATGGTAAAAAGAATCCATCTGCAACATGGGAAATCTGAGTTTGACCCCTGGGTTGGGAAGATCCCCTGGAGAAGGGCATGGCAACCCACTCCAGTATTCTTACCTGGAGAATACTCATGGACAGAGACTAGTGTGCTACAGTTCCTGGAGTCACAAAGAGTCAGACATGACTGAGTGACTTTCACTTCACTTGCTCAGCAAAGGAAAAACATGCCTTAAAACCTCTGGCAAAGCATATGCTTGCCTAGGACACCTTTACCATTTCACACTTCTGAAATTCTGCTGTTACTAAGTCGCTTCAGTCGTGTCCGACTCTGTGCGACCCCACAGACGGCAGCCCACCAGGCTCCCCCGTCGCTGGGATTCTCCAGGTAAGAACACTGGAGTGGGTTGCCATCTCCTTCTCCAGTGCAAGAAAGTGAAAATGAAAGTGAAGTCACTCAGTTGTGTCTGACTCCTAGCGACCCCATGGACTGCAGCCCACCAGGCTCCTCTGTCCATGGGATTTGCCAGGCCAGAGTACTGGAGTGGGGTGCCATTGCCTTCTCCGTCTAAAATGCTGACCAGTCTCAAAAAGGAGATCCATAAATCTGCCAAAGCAACTGATGCCCAGAACTTAAGAATCAGCAAAACCAGCCTTAGCCTAGTAAATGGTATCAAAAGACTGGCTGACTGCTGTAGCCAAAACCAAGCAAATGCATCTATCCAGGTAACAGGAAGGCAGGTGAGGGAACTACAGAAACCTATGTTCATTTATTCTTCGAACCTCCCTGAACTCTGTTAAGTGGTTTGATACCATGAAGATAAGTTGAAATACATGGACTTTGCCTCAAGTTTAAGCACTCAAGGTCCTGGGTGGACATTTGTCATAAGATCTAATGGTATGCTTTAGAATCTTCCAAATTGAGACTCCAGAGACCACAAAATGTCTGCTAAATTCAAAATAATAATATAGGTAAAGTCAAGGTGCTTTGTAACATTTCTTGAAAGACTTCCCAGTGAGATATTCAGTAATTTCATAAATAAACGTTGAGTACTCACTGTATTGAAGGGGCTGTGTTAGTGCTTTGGTGGATCAGAAGGAGGAGACAGGGTCCTTGCTATCAAACATCCGTACATCATTCACTGGGCAAGTCAGATACCAAAGATGCCAGACAAAGAATAAGAATTGCCACAGTCCAGCTACTTGTGAGAGCACAAAGAATGGAGAGATGGATCCCATCTGGGAGAAAATACAAGATGCATCATGGAGGAGAAGACACACTCATCTTGAAAGGTGAATGGAATTCCCACAGACTGTGGCAAAAACCTTGATTTGAAGTATTCACTGATTTTTGTGGTGTAAATATTACCACCATGGCTGATTTCAAGTCAGTGACATGCTATCACTGAATACAGAATTGAGAAGAGGTCCCAGCTCTGGTGCATCATCTGTGAGTCACTATCTGAGCTTTAGGCTTTATTAAATTGTCCGATTCTGTTGCTCTAATCAGTGGATTCACAGGTATTAAAAACATCTAAAACAACATTATAAGGGAAGAGACTCCTCTGCTCTCTTCCCTGCACATCAGTCTAACCTTTTAATACTCTGGCTGTCCTTCTCAGTCCCAGTCCCTGCCTGGCCACCTAGGACTGATAATGGTCTGGCGCCAACCTGGATTCTGTGTGCTTCCCCTTAGCAGAGCTGTGACTCCCCTGACACCCTGCTGTCACAGGACACAGAGGGCTGGCTTTCCACCCATCACCTGGTGTTGACACACTTGCTGTTCTCATAATGAGAAGAAGCCTTAAGGGGCAGCTAGCTGGGCAGGGTGTTTCACTGTTCTCTCCAACAGTTAAAAGGGAAAGCTGGAGAAATTGCTGGGAAGCACGGCCAAAGGAAGATGCAAGCCAGCTGAGCTCAGCATGCGTATTAAGCTCCTTTAAAAAAAAAAAAAAAAGCGCACCCTCCCCAATGTGTTCTCCTTAAGTCACTGCACCCCTAACTGGCCTTATCGCCCTAAGAGCTACATTTGAAAAGTTGGGCCCTAGTTTCTGTCTTTAATTGCAGGCAGATGTCCTCGGTACGTGCGTAAACTTGTGTCAGGATTTTTTAACTTAGCACGGAGAGCACTGCCAGACAGGAAAGGAACATGTGAAGCTTCAAGCTGTTAGGAAACTTCCCCATTTGTCCACTAGGATCTCTCACTGCACGTTCATTCTTCTAACCTCGAGGCCCAACTACTCTCTGAAAGCATTTACAGCAAAAATGACTGCTACAGATTTATTTCAGCATGTGCTTCTTTTCATGACACTAGTTTCTCCTCCAAAATTGCTGTAGATTGTTTGTAACATAGGGTTTTTGTTTGTTTGTTTGTTTGGGGTTTTGGTTTTTGTTTTTAGCATTAAAAGGTATTTGGAACCACCAGCATCATCTCCTTTTCTTGTTTGTTTAAATTATCTTATGTAATGTGCTTTTCTTGTTTGTTTAAATTATCTTATGTAATGTGCTCTGAGATTTACTGTTCAAGTGTAGAAGAACCACATTCCATTGTGGAGATCTGAGGAGGTGATGCTGTCTGTTTGAAAGGTTCAGAGATTTTTCTGTTCAGATTATGCAGGCTTCTTTAGAGCTGCCAAGAGTCATAGTCTGTAGGAGATAATATGCCTTCATTCAAGAGAAACTACGGATGGGAATTCAAGTTAGACAGTGAGCCCCAGAAGAAATGAAATTCCAGCTTAGAACTGTCATAGCGCTCGGGTCCAGGACTTGGGGTGCCAAGGGGTGGGCATGACCGGGAGAACAGCTGCAGCCCCAGGAGCAGCTGTGTACACGTCACTGGACGACACAGCAAAAGGAAGAGGCCTGGCTGCCAGGCTGTTGCATGCCTTACCTGCTTCCTCATGCACTGACCCCTGAAGGATATTTCCACCCAGAGCCTCAGCACCTTGGTTCCATCAGTTTAACTTTCCAGAACATTTCGAGCATTCAAATAAATCAGGTTGTGCTCTAGTGAGCCATAAACCCCAGCTGTGGACACTTAATGGGGGAGCCTGGAAGGGGAGCCCCACAGAGGACACAGTGACTGACCAGAGCAAGAAAGTACTAGCCAGTGAACAGTTTCTCCAAATGTGTCATGTCATAGGAACCACCTGGCTGTGGGGTGGGACATGCAAGGTAAACATATATATTCTCAGGGCCTTGCAAGCCTACAGATTGACCTGGGTAGAGACCCAGGTTCTATAGATCTGGTACAGTGCCTTGGAATCCACATGTTTAACAAATGCCACAGTTAAATCAACTATTCTTCAGTGAATGAATGCTAATGCCACAGTAAATCTTGATAGTCAGACAGGTTTGGGAAACAATAGACTGGGATGGAGTCAGAACCTGGGTCCAGCTCCAAATTTGGCTTCTGCCATGTAATTGCTAGATGGCCTTAGACAAGTTACTTCTTTGAACCTCAGATCCCTCATGAATTGTTATTGTTGTTTAGTCACTGAGTTGTGTCCAACTCTTTGCAATGAATGCATGGACTGTAAGCCCGCCAGGCTCCTCTGTTCATGAAATTCCGCTGGCTAGAATACTGGAGTGGGTTGCCATGCCCTTCTTCCAGGGATCTTCCCAACCCAGGGATCGACCCGGGTCTCCTGCATTGCAGGCAGATTCTTGACCATCTTGAGCCACCAAGGAAGCCCCTCCCTCATGCATACAATGTAACAAATTGTATCCACTTCAGGGGTTGTTATGAAGGTAAAAATGGAAAAAATTAAAAAAATGTCTTGAAGCATGATGCTGGGTACATTTTAAGGGCATGGTAAACATGAGAGGTAAACACCATGAACTTCCAGATGTTCAAGCTAGTTTTAGAAGAGGCAGAAGAACCAGAGATCAAATTGCCAGCATCGGCTGGATTATCAAAAAAGCAAGAGAGTTCCAGAAAACCATCTATTTCTGCTTTATTGACTATGCCAAAGCCTTTGACTGTGTGGATCACGATAAACTGTGGAAAATTCTGAAAGAGATGGGAATACCGTAACACCAGACCTGCCTCTTGAGAAACCTATATGCAGGTCAGGAAGCAACAGTTAGAACTGGACATGGAACAATAGACTGGTTCCAAATAGGAAAAGGAGTACATCAAGGCTATATGTTGTCACTCTGCTTATTTAACTTCTATGCAGAGTACATCATGAGAAACGCTGGGCTGGAAGAAGCACAAGCTAGAATCAAGGCTGCCGGGAGAAATATCAATAGCCTCAGATATGCAGATGACAACACCCTTATGGCAGAAAGTGAAGAACTAAAGAGCCTCTTGATAAAAGTGAAAGTGGAGAGTGAAAAAGTTGGCTTAAAGCTCAACATTCAGAAAATGAAGATCATGGCATCCGGTCCCATCACTTCATGGGAAATAGATGGGGAAACAGTGGAAACGGTGGCTGACTTTATTTTGGGGGCTCCAAAATCACTGCAGATGGTGACTGCAGCCATGAAACTAAAAGACACTTACTCCTTGGAAGGAAAGTTATGACCAACCTAGACAGCATATTAAAAAGCAGAGACAATGCTTTGCCAACAAAGGTCCGTCTAGTCAAGGCTATGGTTTTTCCTGTGGTCATGTATGGATGTGAGAGTTGGATTGTGAAGAAAGCTGAGCGCCGAAAAATTGATGCTTTTGCATTGTGGTGTTGGAGAAGACTCTCGAGAGTCCCTTGGACTGCAAGGAGATCCAACCAGTCCATTCTGAAGGAGATCAGCCCTTGGTGTTCTTTGGAAGGAATGATGCTAAAGCTGAAAGTCCAGTACTGTGGCCACCTCATGTGAAGAGTTGACTCATTGGAAAAGACTCTGATGCTGGGAGGGATTATGGGCAGGAGGAGAAGGGGATGACAGAGGATGAGATGGCTGGATGGCATCACCGACTCGATGGACGAGAGTCTGAGTGAACTCTGGGAGTTGGTGATGGACAGGGAGGCCTGGCGTGCTGCAATTCATGGGGTCGCAAAGAGTCGGACATGACTGAGGGACTGAACTGAACTGAAACACCTCACACACATTTTTTTAACTTTGCCATCAGCTGGCCCCTTCAGAGTCAGCAGGATGGCCTGGGACATGATATCAGTGTGACCAGACAAGGTGCTGTAACTCAAGCCTTACTGCAAGGAGACCACACAGGAGGAGATAAGGACTTTAAACTGAATATTCTCCAGTGATGGTGATCATAGTGTGATAGAGGAAAAAAAGGACAGGAAGGCAGAAGTGGGTCTGGAAAGAGCTTTAGAGGTTGAAATCTGAGCAGGGGAAATTTCTGAAATATGCTCAAGGATAACTAGACTTCCAAAAGGCAGGAAAAATGGTCTAGAAAACTTGAGATTTATAAGGAGAGATGTAGTTTGCTGAAAATACTGTTTTCTTTGATCCCCTTTTAGTCCAAAAGCCAAAGTTTCAAGCATTTATAATTCATCTATCTCCTTTGTTTAACAAGCTGTATTTTCCTACTAGGTGCCATGCCCTTCACTCCTAAAAGAGGTTACAAAGATAAAAGCAATACCTATCTCAAGAAACTTACTGTGTGTCACAGGGCACAGGAAAAGAAGCAGTTACTGCAAAGGGTGTAAGAGTTGTTTCTAGGGCTGCTGGGTGGAAAGGACAACTTACTGCCCAGGGAGACTTCAGTGGAAGTCTTTTTTTTTCCAGCTTTATTGAGATAAAATTAACATAAAATATTGTGCAAGTTTGTGTCCAACACGATGGTTTGATATCTGTTTATACCACAAAATGATTATTGCAATCAGAGAAAGTCTTGAAATGGAGATTTCATGACAGTTAAATCGGCACTGTCTTTTTAGTAACCATAAGCTAATAATGATAATAGCTGGCATCA
Source organism: Nanger dama (assembly GCA_917880005.1). Taxonomy (NCBI): domain Eukaryota; kingdom Metazoa; phylum Chordata; class Mammalia; order Artiodactyla; family Bovidae; genus Nanger; species Nanger dama. The sequence continues at coordinate 7,540,206 of CAKJTW010000040.1, forward strand.
GCCAATGCTTGTTTTATGGCAGATGCCATATGAGGCACTCTGTGTTCTCCTGCTATAGTGTAAAATGGTTGCCATATGCTGTGTCTTGGTTTACCTACTTGTGTTCGCACTATTCATGGCTGATTCCAAATGCCACTGCTACGCAACAGGTAAAGTACAATCCTCAGCAGAACATTAATTCTTCCCATACTGACTTTCCAACTGTAAGTAGGGAAATCACCAACTTCATCAATGCCACTGATCTCACTTCTCCAGGGTCCCACTGCCTGTGTCCAGCCTGCACCATAAGACCAAAATAAATAGAGCAGATCCTGGTACACTTAGGACTGAATCATGTCTTCATATGTGCAAAGCCTTAAGCTCACAAAGTCTACTTGTGATTGTCACATTCTTTTACAACAAAGAATTGCACTAAATTCTTTGTTGTAAAAGACGAGCCCTTACTTTCAGAGTGCGTGCGTGCGTGCATGTTAAGTCACTTCAGACATGTCCGACTCTGTGCAACCCTGTGGACTGTAGCCTGCTGGGCTCCTCTGTCCATGGGCTTTCCCAGGTAAGAATGCTGAAGTGGGTTGCCACGTTCTCCTCTACTTTCAAGGTAGCAATAGTAACAGTGACAATAATAAAAATAATATCTAACTCTAAGCACTTACTATATTGCATATTTAATATATTTTATTGTATTGAATGCATTGACTTAAACCTCATTTGTGTAGATATTGCAACTGGCCCCATTTTACAGACGGAGAAACTGAGATCCAATTGTGTGCCATGGTTGGGAAGTTGAGCACAGGGTTGGACATAAGTAGGAAAGTATAGATTGCAGTTTGTTCTTAAGCAGGTTCACCATGAGAAGCTCTACCTCAAGGCCCTGCAAAGGAGTAGTTCTCCAGTATTTGCAGGATCACAATTAAGTTCTTTAGAAAGACCATCCTAACATGACCTCTCCCTCCTCAACACATCCCCAGTCAGCTGTGCTCTACCCACTCCCAACAGATTGTGACTCGCATGCCCGGCCATGTCTTAGCCCTCTCCTTATTCAGTGCTTCCCTTGGCACCAACTGCTTTATCCTTTCCTTCCCATTTGCTTAGTTATCCTAAACTCAGCACCATCTGAGGGGTCACCTTCCCCAGGAAGTGTCCTGACTTGTTAAAGGATACTGCATTGTCCTCCAGTGCAGGCCACTCCTTCCTTTATATATCCCTGCCCCAAAACTGTGGGCTCACAAAGGCCAAGGGCTGTAGCTAATTCATTTTATAATGCCAGGATTTAAAGCCCCCCATAGGATATACCAGAGCAGTGCTTCTCTCAGTATTGCCACCCCTCACTTGTTTTCCTCTATTACTCAGCACTTCTAGACAGCGAGGATAGCTGGGACGCTAAAATTGACCGCTGAGGGTGATACCTCCGCTTGCTAAGGTGTCACAGTTTTGTTCGTAGTTCCTGACTTTGTAATCAGAGCCCTCTCGGTGCTGGCGTAAATCTGTGGTTCTTCCCCAAGGGTGCCGTTTGTTCCTTTTATGCCTTGATTCACCATATTCTGTGGAGGCTGTTAGCTGAGTAAGACTTTCTGATTCATGAAAATGTTACCAAAGACACCATAAAGAGGAAGGCATCAGACCTCTGTCTGCAAAGAAAGCAAAAGAGTTGAGGGTGGCCAGCGCTGCCCAAGCATTTCCGGGCCTGAGGTTTGGCTCTGTGGGCTCCCCTGGGGCCTCATAACTGACCCACCCACTGTCTGTATCAGTCATCGTTCTGGAAATTCATCAACTTTCCTGCTAGTCTGAGCCTGGAAACTGGTGTCTTTTTACTCGGTGTCAAGCTGAAAATGGAGAAAAACTCACTGGATAATTTTGACCAAATAACACAGATGATTGTGTGTCTGTCGTCCCTGATTGACTTAATTTCTCTCTTTTTTTGGACCCTTTTTTTTAACATTCTCAAGGCATACATAGTTGTCAGTGAAAGAGGTCATTCACAGTTAAAAGTTATATAAACTTGCCCAACCTTGACCAAAAGTAATGTTCTAGTGCCCAATTTAGGGCAAGGGGTAATAAAGTGTTCTCTGATTTGTAGCAAGGAATTAAAGGTGGGGGCTGGGGTCTAGATAATGATAATAACAAAGACTAAGAGTCTCAAGGCAGTGAGTAGACTTGAGGGCATTTCTATAAAATGAATTTTCCTTTCTGGTCACGTTAAAATCCATGTGTAGTACATTATCTACTCTAGGGAAACGTGTATTCTATTTGCTTTCTGTCATAACTCTTTATTGCATTTGGGAGTAAATGAACTTCTGCAGATAAAGTTAATATTAAAATTTAGAGAGAGAATGAAAAGAAATCCTTTTGGAGCTGAAATTTACAATATTATTCGCCAAAGGCCCCAAACCTAACTTCACTTGGAAAACTCCTCTCCCTGATATGCCCAGGCTGCAGAAATTTTAAGGGTTAGAATTCTGCAGCGTTTGATGAGAGGATCTTTATTTCCTCTGTTAGGTGCTATATGCTGAGCTCCAGACAGCTGCTTCCTACTGGTTGGCCAGGTGGGAGGAGTTAGTGAAAAAACACACTGAAAATTGGATCAGGATAGATGGACAGGATTCACCCGTCCTGAAATTCAGGGAGATGGATGTGGGCCAGTTCACCGTCCCTGCATCTTCATTTTCTTCCTCTTCCTTTCTTCATCTCAGAGAACGCTTTCTTAGCACTGTTACTGTGGGTTTCTGCTGAGCATCAGAAGCATTAGCAGTTTTGCTGCTTTGAGGCAGTGCTGTGTGTTTGTTGTGGCCCTGGGTCACACTGCCTCTCCAGCAACCCAGGGATCACCTTATGGGATGAGAAGAATCTTACAGATGCTCCCTTCTCCACCAAAACCAGACAGCAGTTACAGTATGTTTTCAGTTGAGGTGTTTGCAGTTCAACCCAGTTCAACAGTTCAGTGATAGCTACGTTGATCATGTTCCATTTTGCCTGTTTTTAATGTAACCTAATACTAGTATCAGTACCATTAGAACTTTATAATAGATGACTCATTGCCCATCTCGCATCCTAAAGTCTGTCTCTCCCTCTTGTCCAGTTTTTCACTTCCCCTCATTCCTTCCCTACTCCCTGGGTTGCTCACATGTTTGTTTCTAAGAATAAACGTGTTTGACTGAACTGTTTTTAATACTGCTTTTAAAAAGAATTTATGTTCCTCCTTGTTTTCACAAGCAAGACTTAAGTTTGGACCCAAATGATGTAGGAAGGCAATTTTTCATCCTTCCTGACTGTGTCCAGGCGTGAGACCAGAGGCAACTAAACAAAAGGTTTCCATTTGCTCTGAATATTTAGGAGTTCCTTTTAGAGGATAGGTGCAATTTTAGTTTTGAAAAGGCAGAAGAAAGGAGAGAATTTTCGTGAGGTTGGGCCAGGTCACATGTTGACATTTGAAAATGAGAATGTAACAAGGTCACATCAGACCATTTTTCACAGGGGTGACTAATGGTCTTTTTCCCCCCTCTTTCTCTTTCAGCCACACCAGCTTTCTTTGTCAGAGCATCTCAGAGTCCGCAGATACTATATCCAGGCCTAGAGACAAGTAAGAATTTCAGTCCTTTTTCTGCCTTTGGCAATATTGTCCAGATTTTACTACAGTTCAAGCTATCGTCCTTACTCTGTTTTATTTAGGATATGGTAACTGGTTGAATTAATAACTGAAATTGTAGGGGCAAACTAAAAAAAAATTTTTTTTTCAGAGTTTCTTTGTCAACTTCTCCACAAGGCTGCTTCTTTTCTGCTTTTCTTTTAACTGCTTGAAAGAGTCTTTAAATTCTATAATGCTTTACAATTTTCAAAAGTTTCACACACATGATACCATATAATCACATAATACCCTTTCCCCCAACCCCCGCCAACCCCCTTCCTTCTCCCTACTGGTAACCACTAGTTTGTTCTCTGTATCTGTGAGTCTGCTTCTTTTTCTTTTTTTCACTAGTGTGTTTTTTTAGATTGCACATATCAGTGACATCATACAGTACTCATCTTTCTGTGTCTGACTTATTTCACTTAGCATAATGCCCCCCAGGTCCATCCATGCTGCTGCAGATGGCAAAATTTCATTTTTTATAGCTGAGTAGTATTCCATTGTATGTATATACCACATCTTCTTTATCCATTCATCTGTTGATGCAACTTACATTGCTTCCATACCTCAGCAACTGTAAATAGTGCTGCTATGAGCATTGGGATAAATGTATCTTTTTGAATTAGTGTTTTTGTTTTGGGGAGATATATACTCAGGAGTAGAATTGCTAGGTCATTTTTAATTTTTTAGAAACTCCCATATTGTTTTCCATGGTGGCTACTCCAGTTTATATTCCCATCAACAGTGTATAAGGCTTCCCTTTTTTCCACATCTTTGCTAACATTTGTTATTTGATAGCCATTCTGCCAGGTGTGAGATATCTCATTGTGGTTTTGATTTGTATTTCCTTGATGACTACCAATGTTGAGCATCTTTTCGTGTGCCTGTTGGCCATCTTCATGTCCTCTTTGGGGGAAGAAAAAAAAAGGCTGCTGCTTCATTTCTCTCATACAGTTAGCTTTATAGGTTATTGTTGTTTAGTTGCTAAATGATGTCCAACTCTTTTGCAAACCCATGGACTGTAGCCCGCCAGGCTCCTCCATGCATGGGATTTCCCAGGCAAGAAAACTGGAATGGGTAGCCATTTCCTTCTCCAGGGGATCTTCCCCACCTGGGGGATCAAACCAGTGTCCCCTGCAGTAGCAGGCAAATTCTTTACTGCTGAGCCACCTGGGAAGCCCAGCCTTAGAGGTTAAGTAAGACCAACTTAATGCAAAGAAAAGAAGATGAAATAATTTATTGTGAGCCAGCAAGTAGGTTACTGAGTTTAGGAATCTTTCTTTTTACAAGTCCTGTATCATATTGTCATTGTTACTTTGAGATATTTCTTTACCTAATGATCACGTTAACAGACAGTTAAATTTTCCCTTTAACCAAATTACCCTGGACTCTGAAATTCTGCCTTCATTCAAGCTGTCTCTTCTCCTTAACATGACTTGCCCATTCCCTTCTTGTCCTGTGACAATCTTTTCTTTATCTTAAAGACTGAACTCAAACATCTTCTCTCTTAGGAACACCTCTCAAAATCCTTTAGCCCAAGAAACCTGTTCTGCCTCTATGCTTCCATGGAACTTTGCTCACTGCTCTGTGATAACATTTTTGTACCTCACAACATCGTCATGTATATGTTTGTACCGTGCACAGAACTCAAAAAGTTGTGTGGGCTTCAAGAATTAATTATGTTGCAGTCAATTAAGGCAAAGCCCATGTTTTCTGCTTCTTCTAAATTCCTTACATGCCCTAAAAAAATCCTAATTACCTAGTAGGTAGTGGTGGTTTTATTTACTCATTAAGTCATGTCCGACTCTTTTGCGACCCTGTGGACGGGGACCCACCAGACTCCTCTGTCCATGGGATTTCCCAGGCAAGAATACTGGAGTGGGTTGCCATTTCCTTCTCCAGGGCATTCTCCCAACCTTGGGATCGAACTCCCGTCTCTGCATTGGCAGGCAGATTCTTTACCACTGAACCACCTGGGAAACCCCACATAGTAGGTACCTTTAATTAAATTCTATGGTTGGATTTTCTCTTCCTCAATTGAAGTATATGCTTAAGTCCACATTATACAATAAAGAAAGGGAAGATAGTGTACCTGACTATTTAAGCCATTGCTGTTTCATGGGTCATTCCAGCGTCATGAAACCATAATTGGGATTTTATGACTAAATTGCAGGCTACATTTCTAATATGCAATGTAAACATCATTTTTCTTGGAGGTCACTCAAAGGGAGGGTTGGTGCTGTTTTTAACAAACGTCATCAATGTGTCAGTTGTGCCAGACCACAGACTCATTACAACCCTCCTATTTTAGAAGCATCTGACATGTTAATCTGCTCCTAATTAATGTGAGGGGCTGTAAAAGGGCTAGCAGTTAGTTATGTTTGCGTTATCCCAGCCAGTATGTTCCAGAGCCTTTACTCAGAAGATAATGTGACTTATGGCTACTTTCTGTAAGGAAATGAGAAGGAATGAGTTAAGAATGTTTTAGTAATTGGCGCATGCTCTATCCCACACTGAAACCCTCTCCCACACACAAATATGATACCCACAAAGTGGTGGTAGAATTTCCCCAAGCCATTTTCTTTGCCATGTCATGGGGTCTGAGGAGCTCAAGCTTTGGGCTTTCTTGAAAGACAACCTCTGACTATGGCAGATATGTTGAAGAAATTGCTGCCACTTATTTTGCATATGTTGATTTTTTTTTTTTTTGGTCCTTGTGATAAGCAAGAAGAATAGCTACTTACCTTCATCCGTGAAAGTGTTAATCGATCAGTCATACCCAACTCTGATCACGGAGCTCAGCTCAGTGCTCTGTGGAACCTAGATGGATAGGATGCCTGGTGGAGGAGGGGGGACTGGGTAGGGAGGAAGTCCAGCAGGGAGGGGGGGCTATATGTATGCATATAGCTGAGTCACTTCACTGTACAGCAGAAACTAACATAACATTGTAAATCAGTATTACTCCAGTTAAGGAAAAAAAAAAAACTTGTTCATGATCTGTCAATTTACAATTGTAATGTATACATTTTCTATGTGCACTTTTCTGAATTCTTAGATTCACAGCAAAAGCCCATGGAAGAAAAATAAATAAACCTTCTCAGAGCGAATCCTAGACAGAACTATCCAAACATAAGTAAATGCCCACCACCCTTCTGTAGGCCACCTCGACTTTATACTAAGGGGTCACAGTAACCCCTTAGTAACTGTCTCCCTCCTTCCACCCTCTTCCCACCTCTCCTTCCTTTGCCAATAAAGATGTTCAGAATCCAACACATCCCTCTGCTCTAAATCACCCTGTCTCTAGTATCCTCCCCACTACCTAAAATTTAAACTGCAAACCTATTCCAAGACACTCGAATCCACCATCTGTCGCCTGACCTCAATTGTAAGTCTAGACGAGTCACTCCTCCCCAGGAACACTGTGCTTTCCCTCCTCTGGGATGTTGTTCATGCCATCCCATCTTCCCAAACTGTCCTCCTCCTGCCTTATCCCACATTCTGGAAATATAAATCCTGCCCATACGTTAAGGTTCAGCCAAAACACTTTAACCCTTGGCCTGGAGCAAGCCTTCCTTCCTCCATATGTGTCTTTGAAGGAGGTCATGTGATTCCTTACCACTCTGAAGTAATATATTAAACACTGCTTTGGAGTATAGTTGTTTGCATATTTCTCTTATCTCCCAATCTGGATCGTGAACAGCTGTGTCTTATTCAGGGTTGTGTAGTTCACAGTACCCCAAATGGTGCCTTGAACACAGCAAGTAATAAATGATATTGCAAATAAAATAACTAAATGGAAGTATCCTTTATAGCTCCCTGACTACCCACCCTTTTGCACACTTAACAATTCCCACCAATCCCCCTACCCCCACCTTGTTATCATGGAACCTCTTGGCTTACAGGGGGGTGGGGGCATTCATAGAGGATCAGATCTCACCACCTGTATTAACTGCACATTGACCACCTTCAGGGTTCTATTGCTGAAAGAATCATAGAAATCAAATGGTGTATACTCAGAGGACAGCTTCCTGTCAGGCAAGAGATACAGTACAGCAACAGTAGATGGGAAAGGGCACTGACCAGGATCTGCAGAACCCAAGTGTGGGACTTTTGGCCTCTCACTTCCCAGTCACAACAGTCACCCTTTGTCTCCAGGTCTGGAACCGCTACTCATGTTCCTGCCAAGCACCTCAGTACCAGGAAGCCCAGAGTCTGCTCATGACGGAGTTTCCTAGAGTGAGCTGGTCATGTAGGTACACCCTAGCTATGTAGACAGCCTTAACTGTCAGGTCCCCAGTTCCAGTGAACTTGGGTGCAAATCACAAATCTAATTCTGTTGTTAAGCAGCATCAACAAGCTGACATATCTTGCCCTGAAATAATTTGGGGACCCATGACTAGAGCACATCATTCATCTTTAGTTAACATCATCCATACATGGCATTGCCAAGCAATATTCTGGGGAAAAAGCATGTGGTCAAACCAGACCAGCTAAGATTAACCCACGCAATGCACCACCTAAAGAATCGTCCATTGCACTCATCTCTTTCTTCTCTTGCTCATCAAGTTTCTGGCCCATCTTCTAAGCCCTCAGGGCTTTGCTCTCTGTGTGTGGGTACAGGACCTAATTCACGTGAATGGGTGTTTATGCAGTCATGGGCCCATACTAACATACCTTCCGCAGAGTACAGGCTTGAGAAATATTTTCTGGAAACAAAGAACTATTTTTAAAAGTCCCATGAGAAGTTTTCAGCCCACATATCCACCAATGCAGAGATATAAATATAAGCAAAAACACACATACAGGCTAAGAAGGGGTTTGAAGGAGTTTACAGTTGAAAGAGATAGACATCTTGTATACTTGAAAGAAGTAATGACACAAGCTTACTACAAAGAAAGCTGCTTTTAGTTGTGGGGGAAAGTGATGAGGATGGTTAGAATCTTTCAGAGAAAGACAGTGTTCCTGAAGTAGGCAGACTCCGGAGTCAGGCTGCTGTGGTCTCATGAGTTTTGTTTTTTAAATAATTTCATCTCTCTCTTAGTTGGTTTTTGGCACAGGATTTGATGATTATATGGAACAAATACTTAAGACTTATTAAGTATTAGAGAAATTATTAGCTGATTGCATATCTTTCTTAGGAAGATTTTGGATACAAGTATAAGTGAATTATTTTGTTGTACACAAACTAACACAACATTGTAAATCAGCTATACTCCAATATGAAATGAAAACTCAATTTAAAAAACTCATATATGAGATAATTTACTGTAATAACCATCATCTTGCTTGTTGGGGTCCTTACTGTACATTCATAGCTGGACTCCTGTCCTAGCCTCCTAATTTTTCTTCCCTACCTCATTTTTTTTCCCGTTCCCAGCCCCCTACCCTCCGCTTCCACATTCATTCTTCTTCCCTACCTCTGACCCAGTGATTCTTCTGCCTCGTCATCTTCAGTAGCTCCCCACTGTTTCCTAAACTATGAATAAACTCATCTCTCCATCCTTTAAGAAGGCCCACAACGTGGATCCTGGGTGTATTTCCAGCATCATCTCCCTTGTGTACTGTGTACACCCATGTTTATGGCGGCAGAACTCCTGCTCATTATAGCCTTTCATAATGACTCCTTTGCCAGAAATTACCTCTTCTTCCCTCCCAGATGGGAACAAACCTTTATGGATTTTTGTCTTTAAGGCATATTTCAAATATTGCTTTATCCACAAAGCTTTTCCCAGTTCCCCCAAGAGAATGTGTGCATCCATCGTGGCATCTTGTTAACCCTTTATTTCCCTCTAAGAGAGGTAGTATGCAGCCCAGTACTTCAAGAACTCAACCTCTGCAGCTTTGATGTAGTCCACTTCTCCAGCTTACTTCCTGCATGATCTTACTCAAGTTTCGTGACCTCTTTGTACCTTGGTTCTGTTTTATTTTGCTTTTTTATCTCTAAAATGAACATGCTAATAGTATCTACCTCGTAAGGTTGTGATGAGGATTCTAAGTGTCGATATATTTAAAGTACTTAGAATAGTACCTGGCCTCATGGTCTTTACTGTACTCTCTTATGGCTCTTATTTATATTTCAACAAGAATTAGAATTGAACTGTAGGAAATCTCCCGTACTCAACTCCATTTTGGACCTTAGTATCATTAATGTCGTTTGTTTCAACCTAATGGAGACTCTTATATGCTTTCTGTTCCCTCTGATAGACTGTACTACCCCAAAGAATAAGGGCTTTATCTTTTACATCCTTATTATCTTACAGCACCTGGTAAGGACCTGGCAAATGCCAAATCTTTAATGAGTAGTCAGTGGATTTTGCATGGACACAAAACAAAAATTCAAAAAATAGAAGCCAGGTTTTCCCCCAGCATCTTAATTATTCTTTGGCTCCCACACAGTAACTTTATATCCTCTGGCAGGCTGCAGTCCATGGGGTCGCTAAGAGTCGGGCACAACTGAGTGACTTCCCTTTCACTTTTCACTTTCATGCATTGGAGAAGGAAATGGCAACCCACTCCAGTGTTCTTGCCTGGAGAATCCCAGGGACGGGGGAGCCTGGTGGGCTGCCATCTATGCGGTTGCACAGAGTCGGACACGACTGAAGCAACTTGACAGCAGCAGCAGCAGCAGCAGTCATTTATGAGAGGATAGAGATTAAAATATGCAGGAGGAGACATTTCTCCTGTCCATTACTATAAGTAAGTACAGCCTTTCCCAAAAGCCTTCCATAGAACCTTCTTGTCAGGTCATGGGACTAGTGTCATGGATCTAGTCTTAGGGGGCTGTCCCAGGATGTCCCTATGTCATCACTGTACTATCCTACAGGCACTTCCAGTGCCAAAGGAACAGAAGCCTCCCTCCTGCCTGTGGCCCCCTAAAAGCCAAATGACCCTCTTGGCTTTAATCATTCTTTTCCATCAGATATTTTCAAACTTAAGGGCTTATTAGTTGGCAATACAGTTGAAATAAGCACAAGCTAACAATCCATGTAAATGAAACAGGATAAAAGAAGTGGTCCTTGCACAGATCGTGTCTTAGAATGTGCAGCCTTTACTTGTTGAGCTTCGGACACACATTGGAGAGTAGCACAGGGCTGTGACATCAAAGCTGACATTGAATTCTTGGCAGCACGCTGTTTACAGACAACTCAGTAGACAACACAGCAAGTTAACATAGATAATTAGGATCCCTTTTAAGGAAATGGTGTTTATGTTGGCTACTTGTTGCACCCAAACTAGTGGTAGCCCTTTCTAACTCACAGACAGCACTAAGGTTCTGATAGTGCCAAGCATCCTGCAGAGACTATTTAGCCTCTATGCTTGCTTCTCTGAGGTCAGAGGAAGGCCAGTAGAATTATACACTTTATCCGAGAAGAAACAGAGAAAGACCAAACAGCTCTCCTGTTGTTGTTCAGCTACTCATTTGTAGCCAACTCTTGGCGACCGCATGAACTGCAGCATACTAGGCTTCCCTGTCCTTCGTCAACTCCCTCACTCAAACACATGTCCATTGAGTCCGTGATGCCATCCAACCGTCTCATCCTCTGTTGTCCCCTTCTCCTGCCTTCAACCTTTCCCATTATCAGGGTCTTATCCAGTGAGTCAGCTCTTCGTATCAGGTGACCAAAATATTGGAGTTTCAGCTTCAGCATCAGTCCTTCAAATGAATATTGAGGACTAATTTCCTTTAGGATTGACTGGTTGGATCTCCTTGCAGTCCAAGGGACTCTCAAGAGTCTTCTTCAACACCACAGTTCAAAAGTGTCAATTCTTTGGCACTCAGCTTTCTTTATGGTCCAACTCTCACATCCATACATAACTACTGGAAAAACAATAGCTCTGACTCTACAGACCTGTGTTGGCAAAGTAATATCTCTGCTTTTTAATATGCTGTCTAGGTTTGTCATAGCTTTTCTTCCAAGGAGCAAGAGCCTTTTAATTTCATGACTTCAGTCAGCATCTGCAGTGATTTTGGAGCCCCCAAAATAAAGTCTGTCACTGTTTCCACTGTTTCCCCATTTATTTATCATGAAGTGATGGGACTGGATGCCATGAATGTTGAGTTTTAAGCCATCTTTTTCACCCTCCTCTTTCATCTTCATCAAGAGGCTCTTTAGTTCCTCTTTGCTTTCTGCCATAGGGTGGTATCATATGCATATGTGAGGTTGTGATATTTCTCCAGGCAATCTTGATTCCAGCTTGTGCTTCATCCAGCTCAGCATTTCACATGATGTACTCTGTATGTAAGTTAAATAAGCAGGATGACAGTATACAGCCTTGACGTACTCCTTTCCCAATTTGGAACCAGTCTGTTGTTCCATGTCCGGTTCCAACTGTTGCTTCTCGATCTGCAAACAGGTTTCATAGGAGGCAGGTCAAGTGGTCTAGTATTCCTATCTCTTGAAGAATTTCCCACAGTTTGTTGTGATCCACAAAGTCAAAGATGTTAGAATAGTCAATGAAGCAGAAGATGTTTTTCTGGAATTCTCTTGCTTTTTCTATGATCCAACTGATGTTGGCAGTTTGATCTCTGGTTCCTCTGCCTTTTCTAAATCCAGCTTGAACATCTGGAAGTTCTCAGTTCACGTACTGATGAAGCCTAGCTTAGATAATTTTGAGCATTACTTTGCTGACATATGAAATGGTTTCAACTGTGTGGTAATTTGAACATTCTTTGGCATTGCCCTTCTTTTGGATTGAAATGAAAACTGACCTTTTCCAGTCCTGTGGCCACTGCTGAGTTTTTCAAATTTGCTGGCATATTGAGTGCAGCACTTTCACAGCGTCATCTTTTCGGATTTGAAATAGCTCAGCTGGAATTCCATCACCTCCACTAGCATTGTTTGTAATGATTCTTCCTAAGGCCCACTGGAGTTCACACTCCAAGATGTCTTGCTCTAGGTGAGTGATCATACCATTGTGGTTATCTGGGTCGTGAAGATCTTTTTTGTACAGTTCTTCTGTGTATTCTTGCCACCTCTTCTTAATATCTTCAGCTTCTGTTAGGTCCATACGGTTTCTGTCCTTTTTGTGCCCATCTTTGCACGAAAAGTCGTGTCCAACTCTTGTGACTCCATGGACTATAGCCCTCCAGGCGTCTCTGTCCATAGGATTTCCCAAGCAAGAATACTGGAATGTGTTGCCATTTCCTTCTCCAGGGGATCATCTCAACCCAGGGATCAAACCCAGGTCTCCTGCACTGCAGGCAGATTCTTTACCAACTGAGCTACCCCAAAAGCCCACAGTTCTCCTAAGTCTCTTTAACCGACCAACGTGAGATTAAAGAAGGTACAAGCAGTGCGATGCTTTATATCTGTACCTAGATGAACAAAATAAAGTGTAGATAATGCATGTTATTGATCAGTGAAATAACAGTGTTCAGTTATCTTCAAGTAGAGACTTTATAGTGACTTTTTCCAGCCTGAAATATGCAGATAATGCCTGCTATTAGTTCCCAGTGATGGTGCTTCATTATACACTGTCTGCCTTCACATGTGATTGTTGGGGGAGTTAATGATTCTTTGTAAGATAAATAGTAGGTCTTAACTTCTTTATCCTCCTCAACTCCCAGCAATTTGCTGAGCCATAATCAGCAGTGAGTAGATGCCTCCCACTCAGTTTATGAGAGACCTGTTCTCTGTGCACCCGCTCAGGCCAGCACTAACTGAATATCTGGAGTGGGGAGTGAGCCCACAGCTCAAGACCAGCCTCCTCAAGCACCTGCAGGTCCTTTCTGATTGTCAACATAGGTCAAGGTTGTCTGTTTATGACGGATCCTAAAACAGTAAGAAAAGAATTGGAAGTCTGTGGGTATAAGCTTCAGAAAGCCTGGATCATGGAAGTAATTTTTTTTTTTAAGCCTGAGAAGGGTGATTAAGCATCCCTCTAAAAATTCCAGGGGCCTGTGTGGACTCCTATACCCATTCCTAGTGTGGTGTCTCTTCCAGAGCATAATGCACACTTCTCAGGGGTGAAATCCAAGACAACCATTCTTTCACCCTGGGTAACCCCAGTGGGTGGCAAACTCTTTCGTGATCTGAAAGTTAAAGCATCCCAAAGTTGATTGTGACCTTGGAGTTCTAGCCTACAGCCCTGCTGAATCACTAAGTTCTACAGCTTCAAAACCCACTCTGGGATCACTGCTCTCAAGAAAGCTCTTGCTTCTGCACACAGAAGCCTCTCTAGGGTGGGGACCCCAGACTCTGTCATTCCTAAAAGGCCTTTGTCCACACCAGCTCCTACATGCAATGCACAGTTTTTCAGATAATGTGTACTTTTGCACTGAGAAAAAACATCTTGAATTCATCATAGGTATGCCTTGATTTTAATATAGATTCATCTGTGCAATGAGAAAGCAGACTGAACATCACATTTATAAAAAGGATTTATGAAATTCAAAAACAGGTACATTGACTAGAAATTCAGATAATAGTGTGCCTTATGGCAAGCACATGTAATATGAGATAATATATTTAAACTAAAAATAACTTAAGAGACAACTGATTGCACCATATGCAAAATAGATAGCCAGCGGGAATTTGCTATATGATGCAGGGATTTCAAATCCAGTGCTCTGTGGCTACCTAGTGGGATAGAATGGGGTGGCAGGTTGGAGGGAAGTTCAAGTGGGAGGGGATATATGTATCCTATGACTGATTCATCTGATGTATAGCAGAAACTAACACAATATTGTAAAGCAATTATCCTTCAATTAAAAATTTAAAAAATAAAATAGTCTATACAACTTTCAAAGGGATTTTAAATGTACATAATTTCTGGGAAATTGATTTGCAAGTAATTCACAATATATAATACAAAAAAGCTAATTCTTTTTTAAGGCCAACAAATATTTAAACCAGGGGTTGGCAAGCTGCAGTCATCAGACCAGATGCTTATTTTGTAAAGTTTTATTGCAATACAACCAGACCTATTTGCTTCCGATCATCTGTGGCTGCTTTGGGAATACCATGGCAGAGCTGAGCAACTAAAACATAGACAAGTCTGCAAGCCTAAAGTATTTACTATCTGGCCCCTGAAGAAAAAGTATGCCAACCCCTTTTATAAACAGAAAAAGATTGTTTCTGTAATAAGGTATTTTTAGTCATCATGTTTGAATTCATTGTTGTTTTTTAGTCTCATATAGAAAATTGTTTTCAATTGGTAACATTAATGAGAATCCAGGATGCATTTTATGAATTTCCTTCACAGTCACCTCCTCTGAAAAACATTCTATTGTAAAGTAAGATTAACAGTATCTACCAGGCAGTGTGGACTTGTACATTTCTGTCATTATTGGTATTCCGCAAAATGAAAGCTGAGCATCTGTAAATGGTTGGTGTGATGGATTGAATAGGCAATAATTTGCAACTGAACTGTCTGAGATGTGTCATCATTATCACATAACATTTATCTTATGATGAAGAGTTACAGTCAACAACACACAGCTCCAGTCTGAGGGCAGGCTTGACTTTGTGTGTGTTTGCGGATCATCCATAAGCTGACTGCTGCCACTGAGCACTGAAACCACGGAGCAGAATAAAGACAGGAGACTGTCCTGTTAGGAAATTGTGCATCATGAAAGATTCATAAGCCAGAAACCCCACTTCATCTTAGTAGATGTTACTGTTCAGATGAACGGGCTTTGTGTGTCCTCAACATGTTCTTAGGTAACATTCGTGCCTTTACTGCTACAGATTATCTTTTCGTTTTCAGGTGTTATGGAAAAGCAGCCTTTAACTCTTCTTTCTTCCTCACTTAATATCCCATAATCAATCGTTGTAGCACTCCAAATTTGGGTTCATGGGAGAGTGAACATTTCCAGGAGCAGCTCTGTGCTCCTGCCAGGCAGACCCTAGAGAAGTGGCAAATGTATGCAGTAAGAAATGATACATATTTAAACCAAAAATAACTGAACTAAAACTCTTCTTTTGAATTCCAAGAGCTTTTGAGGTTGTACATCTTTTGGTTGAACTCAGGTGTTCTGTATCCATATGGTAACTTCCCTTCAATTGCAAACTCTTAGAGGGAAAGAATTTGGTCTTCCCTCATCTTTATATGCCCTACTCTCTTCTACCACAAGATAAACAGGGCCCGATACAAAATGACTATTGGTTAAATGAATATTATACTGAGTTCCAGGAGAGACTGGAGAGCAAATGCAGAAGGAAGGTAGAGGGGGAAGCGTTAGTTTAGATCTCGTGGCGTTTGAGTTTAGCATCCTCTCCACAACACCAACACTGATGAGAATCGTTTCCCAAATCTGAGAGCAGCAGATGCATTTTCTCTTCTGCCATTTTTCTTTCTCCTAGGGAAAAAGCAGATAAGAATGTCCTACAAAAGTATTAGAGGTGTTTGTTCTTCTAAACCAGTAGTGGTTGTAGAAATTCTCTTATTGGTTGCAATTGGTGTCCCAAGCTGTGTGATGAGGACTTTGGAGTTCGGGAAGCTGGGGAACATGAGTTGTTAACGTGTATAGGCACCTGGAATACTGCGGACGGGCTGTGGACTCTGATTTATCTGTCAATGGCGATGTTGACATCTATCTCAGAGGATCATTTTGAGGAGCAGATAGGTACATAGGAAAATTCCTGGCATGAAGTAGGCATGGAATAAAAATTAGATATTTTATTCTTTTTACTCTTGCTGCTGCTACTATGGCTATTACTCTTAAGCATCCCATCTACCTCCTCACCTCAGTCACCAGAGCTTTCCTTCTATTTATATTTTCTAGGAGGAGAAGAAAGATGCTGAATCTAGTAGAATATATCTCATATTGAGTAGTATATTTCTAATTAATTTTTATTGGAGTATAGTTGATTTACAGTGTTGTGTCAATTTCTGCTGTACAGCAAAGTGAATCAGCTATATGTATACATATATCCACTCTTATTTGGATTCTGTAGCTCAGTGGTAAAGAATCTGCCTGCAATGCAGGAGACCTAGGTTTGATCCCTGGGCCAGGAAGATCCCCTGGGGAAGGAAATGGCAACCCACTCTAGTACTCTTGCCTGGGAAATCCCATGGACAGAGGAGCCTGGCAGGCTACAGTCCATAGGAGCTCAAGAGTCAGACACCACTGTGCGACTAACTTTCTTTTCTTCGGATTCTATTCCCATATAGGTCATTACAGAGTACTGAGTAGAGTTCCCTGTACTTAGGGGACTCTAGTTATTCTTTATTTATTCCTTCCACCCCCACTTTCCCCTTAGTAATCTTAAGTTTGTTTTCTACATCTGTAAGTCTATTTCTGTTTTTTATAAATATCTTCATTTATACCATTTTCTTTAGATTCTACATATAAGTAGTATCATATCATATATGCCTTTCTCTGTCTGACTTACTTCACTCAGTATGATAATCTCTACATCCATCCATATCACTGGAAATAGCCTTATTTTGTACTTTTTATGGCTGAGTAATACTCCATTGTTTATATATGCCACATCTTCTTTATCCATTCTTCCATTGATTGACATTCATGTTGCTTCCACATCCTGACTATTATAAGTAGTGCTGCTATGAACACTGAAAGTGAAAAAGAAAGGGACTTCCCTGGTGACTCAGATGACAAAGAATCTGCCTGCATTGCAGGAGACCAGGGTTCAGTCCCTGGGTCAGGAAGATCCCCTGGAGAGGGGAATGGCTACCCACTCCAGTATTCTTGCCTGGAGAATCCCATAGACAGAGAAGCCTGGTGGGCTACAGTCCATGGGGTCACAAAGAGTCGGACACGATGAGGTATATGAATCTTTTCAAATTATGGTTTTCTCCAAATATATGCCCAGGAGTGGGATTGCTGTGTCATATGGTAGCTCTATTTCGAATAGTATATTTTTTAAGGTAATAAAATTCTCACAGACTCCAGAGAACACCCGTTTGAGATTTTAATATTAGAAATATGCCTTTTCATTGTCACTTATCTCTACAAAAAAGAACAAAACTTCATATCCCAGAAGACCCTCATCTGAGAAGCCCTGTTTTCTTCATGTTCTTCTGTAAGCACTTCAACGTGGACTATAAGTCAGTTCAGTTCAGTCACTTAGTCATGTCCAGCTGTTTGCGACTGCATGGACTAAAGCATGCCAGGCTGTCCATCACTAACTCCTGGAGCTTGCTCAAACTCACGTCCATCAAGTCGGTGGTGCCATCCAACCATCTCATCCTCTGTCGTCCCTTTCTCTTCCTGCCTTCAATCTTTCCCGGCATCAAGGTCTTTTTCCCAGGAGTCAGTTCTTCCCATCAGGTGGCCAAAGTATTGGAGTTTCTGTTTTAGCATCTGTCCTTTCAATGAATATTCAGGACTGATCTCATTTGATTGGCTGCTTGGATCTCCTTGGAGTCCAAGGGACTCTAAAGAGCTCTCCAACACCACAGTTCAAAAGCATCAATTCTTCAGTGCTCAGCTTTCTTTATAGTCCAACTCTCACATCCATACATGACTACTGGAAAAACCATAGCTTTGACTAGACAGACTATAGGTCAGGCTGGCCCTTTAGAGCTGGGGGAGCTTGGGGCACTTACTGAGAGGAAGGGACTGAGGGGCTTGCCAGACTTCAGAGGATGAGACGTGGGCACCAGGTGAGAAAGACAGGCACCCCAGCAAGGAGGTGGTGGGCAAGAGGAGGAAAGAGCAACCTGGAAGCTGACTTCCTTGCTTCACTGTCTTGCCTCAGGACTGCCCTGAGGCAGGATTAGATCAAATGTTTACCACATTACTGTAGAAATGTGTACCACATTACCTGTAGAAAGTTGTTTCCCTTTTCTTCCTCTTTCCCCTGAAAAAGACTGTCCTTAATTCTAGAAGCCATGAAGCTGTCCAGACAGCAAAAAGATATGTGATTATAACAAACTTTTCTACTTTTCCAAAGGGCAACTTTACCTCCGACTGAACTACACTCAGGCCTAAGCTTCTTTCTTTGAGCTTTTAGAACATTTACTGCCTGGGTGAGTCATTTGGTAATAATTAAGTACTGTTTTATTGCTAGAATTCTTTTATATGTATACATTTATAAGTCCCTGGAGTCCCTAACTTAAAATTTGGTTTTGCTTCAGAAGTTCAGCTATAAGTAGGCTCCCCAAATCGAGTTTAACAGCAGCAACAAATAATATACTAACTAATGGTTAAATGCCCAGTCTAGGTTCTGACAGCCTGTTTGAATTGGGTAGCAGGTGAACTGTGGCTGGCTCCAAAAGCTGGATCAGGACCTCTGTGGCTTATAAGGAGAAGGAATATCTCCTTCATGATCTTATTCCCCATCATCACATTTCACCCTTCCTTGATGAAGAACCGACTGGGGCAAAAGTTTTGGAAATTTTTCTTTGGTAGCTTCTCCCAAATTTAGTTTTTGACTGGATAATCTTAGTTAAACCATGAACAAATAACCTCCTAGGCTGTCTGCTGCTGCTACGGCTGCTAAATCACGTCAGTCGTGTCCAACTCTGTGTGACCCCATAGACGGAAGCCCACCAGGTTCCTCTGTCCCTGGGATTCTCCAGGAAAGAACACCGGAGTGGGTTGCCATTTCCTTCTCCAATGCATGAAAGTGAAAACTGAAAGTGAAGTCGCTCAGTCGTGTCCGACTCTTAGTGACCCCATGGACTGTAGACTACGAGGCTCCTCCATCCACAAGATTTCCTAGGCAAGAGTACTGGAGTGGGGTGCCATTGCCTTCTCTGCCTAGGCTATCTAGTCAGCCTCTGTATGAGACGCTGTCAAACCAGAAAACCAGAAGAGCATACATCACCTCTTTCCTGACTGGCAAACTTCTCCTTGTGGAGGTATTTTTAAGAGCAGATGCCTTATTTATTAATCATCAGCTCTGGACAGGACTGGAGAGACATCACCTACTCCTTTGAAGAAATCAAAGACTGAGAGGGCAGACCAGATCCAGAGAGCCAGGGAAGCTAAGCACTAAAATGAGAACAGGTGGGGAAAAAAAGAAGACGTTTTCAGATGAATAGAAGCTGGAGATGAAAAGAGCAGCCTTCTTGGGTAGCTGAGAAAAAGAAAGCAACTGAGTCTAGAAGGATTTTAAGTGAACTAGAAGGGTTTGAAGTCATAGGAGACCCGAGTTTCTCAAGTTACCAAAAGAAAAAAGCTCCACCTTGTTCAGGCTGCAGAATGAGATGGATCTCTTCAAGTGAGATCCACTTGGTTAACTGGATGATCAAGTGCTGATGTTCGTCTCCTCCCTCTGAACCTACTGAAGAGTAGTCCTCTTTCTACTCACGCAGCCTTGACCATCATCACCACCTATAAAAAATACTTCCAGTGTACTACCTAAGGGATGACCTGATAGCATTTTCTTTGGGACTGCACTCTCTGAAAAACAGACTTGGGGGTAAAGAGCAGAAAGTTTTATTGATCCGCTGGAGTCACAGCAAGAGCCTATATTCCATTGCTGTGCTTCAGTTGCTAAGTCATTTACAACTCATTGTGACCCCATGAACTGAAGCGTGCCAGGCTCCCTGTCCTTCACTATCTCCCAGAGCTTGCTCAAACTCATGTCCATTGAGTCTGTGATGCCATCCAACCATCTCATCCCCTTCTGCCCTCTTCTCCTGCCCTCAATCTTTCCCAGCATCAAGGTCTTTTCCAATGAGTCAGCTCATCACATCAGGTGACTAAATCCAACAGGATGTCAATATAAGCAGGTCAACCCCCAGGGTCCTGAAGTGGTAATTCTTGATGTATATATGTCCATCAGAATCAGCTGCGGACATTTTCAGTAAGTACGAATGCCATCTACCACAGATCTCCTGAGTCAATCTCCATTGATTCAGGCATATTGTATTTCCTGGAAAGGCTGTGTAACAAATTACCTAATCCTAGTAGCTTAAACTCCAGTACTCTTGCCTGGAAAATCCCATGGATGGAAGAGCCTGTGGGCCGCAGTCCATGGGGTTGCTAAGAGTCGGACACAGCTGAGCGACTTCACTTTCACTTTTCACTTTCATGCATTGGAGAAGGAAATGGCAACCCACTCCAGTGTTCTTGCCTGGAGAATCCCAGGGACGGGGGAGCCTGGTGGGCTGCCGTCTCTGGGGTCACACAGAGTCGGACACGACTGAAGCGACTTAGCAGCAGCAGTAGCAGTAGCTTAGAACAACAAAGTTTAATCTGTCATATTTATGGAAGCCAGAAGTCAAAATCAAGGTGACATCAATGTTGATTCCTTCTGGACTCTCTGAGAATTTACTCCTTCTTCTCCTAGCAATTGTTGGTGTTTCTTGGTTTGTAGATTTATTACTTCAGTCCCTATCTCCATCTTCACATAATCTTCCCCCTGTGTCTCTATGTCTGGTCTTCTTTTCTTTGTCTTATAAGGACACCCACCATTCCATCTAGAGCCCTAACCCAGGATAACCTCATCTTGAAATCCTTACCTTAATTACATCTGCAAAGATGTATTTTGCAACTAAGGGCACATTCAGAGGTATACCAGAGATACTTATATTGTGTTAGTTTCTGGTGTACAGCAAAGTGATTCAGAGATAGATAGATTCTTTTTCAGATTCTCTTTTATTATAAGTTGTTACAAGATAGTGAACATAGTTCCATGTGCTATACAGTAGGACCTTGTTGCTTATCTATTTTATATGAAGTAGCATAAAGGTTTTTTAAAATTTCCTCCACTAATATTCCTCACACACCCTTGCAAAGAACTCTGGCCTTAACTGTTTTGCCTACCATGTTTCCAGTGCTTGGGAAATGCTTTAACATGCAAAGTTAAACAGGTTTCTTCATTACAAAATCACCCAGAGTCTCTAATCTGTCTGTTTGGGCACATTGTGAATATCCAAAAGAAATAAAAGAACCACAGCATTTCCTGAAAATAGTTGGCCAGGGAACTTCTTTTCAAAGCATTACCTACTGCTACTCCAGTGGCCACTAGTGTTCAAAGGAGCACGGTTGCTAGTGACTGGCACCTCTGCAGCTGTGGGCATGGTGTGGGCCTAGCAATCAAACATGTAGATCATGTATCAAATATATAGATTATGGATGTCTCTACCTACCGTTCCCTAAGTATGCGTGAATCCCTCACTAAAATACCCATAGAGCAATTACCTGCCAATTTTTAAAAAATGCATATTTTTACATTTTTTTAACTTAAAAAAAAACCCACAGGGGTTTGCCTTGAGAATTTGTATATATACACGGATTTTTAGATGTCATCTAGTCTCAATGCTTGCTTCCAGCCATTTTTATAGAGGGAGCCTGCTAAAATAGTAGAGTGATAGAGATGTAAAAGGGAGAATGGA
Organism: Nanger dama; assembly: GCA_917880005.1. Classification (NCBI taxonomy): domain Eukaryota; kingdom Metazoa; phylum Chordata; class Mammalia; order Artiodactyla; family Bovidae; genus Nanger; species Nanger dama. The sequence goes on from CAKJTW010000040.1 coordinate 7,562,086, forward strand.
AAAAGGAAAGTTAGCCAAGATTACAGTGAGCTTTTTATCTGAAAACAGCTTAGAATAACTGAAAAAAGATGAAATGACTTCATCCTTTCCGTTCCTATCATTACAGTCCCCTAAAAATTGCATCAAAACATGAATCATCAGTAAGTTCATAATGATACTTTTTTAAAACGATCACCTTTGAAAGTTACTAGGGTATTTACTCACTGTTATAAAAACTGATACATTAGGAAAATAAGAAATTACCTTGAATTTTTATATGAATTGCATTTCAAGGTAAAGGAAAATTGTTTTCTTTTGGTTGTTATTGTTCCTCATTTAGACATACTTAGCTAATAAATGCAGCTAAAGTGGTAGATTAGAGAAATCACCAGTTTAGAAGCCCTAATGACATAATGATTTGGAGAAGGAAATGGCAACCCAATTCAGTATTCTTGCCTGCAAAATCCCATGGACAAAAGAGCCTGGTGGGCTACAAGAGTTGGGTCACAAGAGTTGGACACAACTTAATGACTAAACCACCACCATCAATGACATATGATTTGGGCAAGATCATCAGTAAATGATAAAAATGCTCTATTCTAGATTAATCAGGCTGACAACATTTCAAACATAGATAAGTCTTGTCATCATATGATATAATATGTCCCTGATACAGTAGTTTGCAGCTACCCATGATGGATTCTTTCCATTAGAGATAGTCAATAAGCCTCTGGGTCTTACTGCCAGTTTATAGAAAATAGCAGAACAAGAGGGATATCTTAAATGACTCATTAAGAATGCCTAAACCCTAAAGAAAATTATCTTCATCCAAAACAATGATGTAACAAAAAAGTGAGAAGTATTATGGATTTAGACATACTTGAAACATTGCATGGGCCTAGTTTGCATCCTGATTCAAACAAATGGCCAAAAGACAGTTTTTGAGATATTTTTGGAAATCTGAGCACAAACTGTGTATTAGATGATACTGAGGAGTCATTATTAATTTTCTAGGTATAATATTAGATTATTTTTTTAATGAGAGAGTCCTTAGCTTTTAAAGGTAAGTATGTAGCTATAGGTGAAAGCAGATGATTAAAAACAAAGGCAAAGAAAGTACAAAACAGGATAGGTCAAATGCTGATAATTGTTTAAGCTGGGTGAAGACCATATTAAAACCATGCTTGTTATTTTTGTGTATTTGCAAATTCCATAATAAAAATAGAGTAATCCCTCATGAAGAGATACCCATCCCCACCCCAAAATAGAGATAATTCACAACCCCAGTGGAAGCCATGAATTGGCTTTACTGGTGACCAGAAGTCTATGAAAAGGCATTTATATGAACATATTCGTTTAGAAAATTGCTATGGGGAAACCAGAAAATACTGAGTTCTAGCTAACTAGACATGAATTGTGTTAAGTGTGTGGTCCTAAATGGTTCATATTGAAAGATGATACTCTGTTTTCAAGTGGCAAGGAAAATGACTTGTCTAGAATTTAAGATTCTGGCTCTAGGATGTATTTGAGCTCAATCTGGACTGAAATTTTCATTGCTGCTGTTATTTACCATGATGAATTTGCTTATGCAACTTCTGCTAGAGGTTTGATGTTGATACAAGCAGTTTCCTAGAGCTGAAGTCAAATTACAGTGAACACTGCTGTATCCCTAGAGAAATTCCAAGATGGCGTGGCCATGGAGTATTTACATTCTTTCCCCTTTGAATTAGCCTCTTGCCACTCCTAAAAGAAGAAAAAGAAAAGAAAAATAACCAATAGGCTTTTGATTGAATCACAAACCAAAAAGTGAGGACAGAAAATAGAACCAGTTAGTTGCAATTTTCTAAATGCATTCTCTTATTTCTCCCTTCAAGATATTTGTTCCTGAAGGTCCAACTTTAAGGCTTGACATTTACAAGCCTGTGGTACGTATTTGAAAAATGGCCACCCCTGCTCTTGTCCATGCCACTCAACCTGGCTCCTCTCTACTTCTGCCCTGCTGTCCTATGTCAGGGGCTTAGAGGCTGAGAGCTCTGAAGACAGATAGTCACTCAAGCCCATATAAATAGGAAATCTAAATGAAACCCCAAAATAATGGAATTTCATCTCAAAGACTGTTCAGTCCCTTTCGTGTTGTTGCCTGATTTCTAAGTGGCTTAGGCTCAGCTGTTGGATGTATCAGAACCAAGGAAAGGAATCATTAAACACAGGCATCTACTTGTTGGCCTGAAAGCTATAAAAGTCAGTTCATAATTTAGCTGTTCTAAAAAGAAAAGGAAACGCCATACATTTGAGAAATAATTCTTAAAACAGAACCATGAGCCACATACCTACACATATGCATCTGCCCATCAAGCGACCCTTTATGGTTTCCCACAACGCTGGCTTCTACTCCTGCTGTACTTAAGGCTCCATGGGGCAAGAAAAGTCAAAGAAAGTCAAGATTTTATGAAACATTTTCAACCACAGGCTTTGGGCAAGCCAGTGAGAGGAGATGAAATACTGGAAATGAAATGGCCGTCTCTACATCATCAATGTCGGACAGCAGATGGGTGTTCTTTCTTAGCTGATTACAAATGAACCCCAGAACATCTAACACCAGACTGTTCCAATAACCCCTCTCTTTGCCAGGTTGGGTCCATGCCCATGTCAAGAAAATGGTGCTTCCAATCTATGGTGGACTGGCATTTTTTCATGCAAGCTAATATGGGTGAGCCTATGTCACCCACAGTAAAAGTAAAAGCTTTCTGATATATGCACACCAGTGTTCATAGCAGCACTGTTTACAGTCACCAATACATGGAAGCAACCTAAGTGTCCATCAGCAGATGAAAAAAGATGATATGGTATATATATACACAATGGGAGATCCTCAGCTCTAAAAAGAATGAAATATTTCTATTTGCAACATGTGTGAAACTAGAAGTTATCACACTAAATGAAATTCAGACAAAGACAAATATTATATGATACCACTTGTATGTAGAATCTGAAAAAAATAATACAAGTGAAATTATTTACAAAACAGAATTAGCCTCACAGATATATAAAACAAATCTGTGATTACCAAAGGGGAAAGGGGAGTGGAGGGATAATTAGGAGTATGGGATTAACAGATATGCCACTATCTATAAAATAAGCAATAGGGATTTACTGTATAGCATAAGGAACTATATATCTTTTATAATGTAAAATAACCTGAAAAAGAATATATGTATGTATACATGTATATGTATAACCAATCGCTTTGCTATACTCCTGAAGCTAACACAGTTTTGTAAATCAACTATGAAACTTTTTATTCACTCAAGTAAATAGCAAAGATAGATCTGAAACTCATTGGAATTGAGTTCCAAGAAAACAGTGATTTCTGCTTTGTCTCTTGCTGTGCACTTGGCATCTAGAACTAGCCTATAGTGGATATGAATGATGTATCCTTCATTCATTCATCCATAAGGAACGAATGGCTGCAGGTTCCACTAAGTTCCAGAACTTCCAGAAGTTCCCTGTGCTTAGATGAATCATCATCCTATAGGCTCGGAGCCACAGTGTCAGTCCTGCAAACTGACTTGATTGAGTGGGGTTGTCCTGCACCAGGGAGATCAACTGAGAGCCTCCTAAGACCCCACAGTGGCCACCGGCATGCTAGTTTGCATTCCCTTGCCCATCCTAGATTTTCAAATGAGGAGTCATTATGGCAACCAGACTGGAAATCATGTTTCCCATACGTTCTCATATTGGGGTTTGGGAGCTTTATCGTTTTTAGTGTCTGAAGTTGTTGTTCAGAGAAGCATATTAAACCATGACTCTTTCCATTACCATGCATTTCTGTTACCAACAGAGGAGGTAAATGAATCACTTAAAATGAAACAATTCCATCCTCTTTAGTACACTATAAACATAGCCTTAGCTTTGACTGTAATTATAGTATGTGGGTGATGCTGCTGAGAAAATGGTATAATTATATCATTATGGTTGAGAACTGTCTGAGTAGAAAACACTGAGCTTCCCTGTGCAAAGTTTCAGATGGGATTATGGTCCTTCTTCAGTATGAATAAGACTAATTAGCCAACTGCCACTGAGTACTTTGTAGTATGATATTAATAGTGTAATAAAATCAAGAGCCAAAGTAAAAAGGAAAATCTAATTTTCATATGTTCCCAGGAGTTTTACATGCAAGTATAATGCAGAGCAAAGAAGCTCACCAACTGGAAGGAAGCAGAGAGAAAATCACAGGAAGCTAGCTTAGAAAAACCAGCACTCACACTTGCTTTTCCCTCTTCGCTCCTGGCTAAAGGGTTTTACATTAGGCACATCAAGTACCCAAAGTGATATTTCCTTGAATATAGCTTTTTGAGTTGTTACTTCAAATTTTTGAGATAAGTTTTCTTTCCCTATGGCTTTTCTTTCCCAAAAGAGTCAGACACAACCCGACAAGTGACCAGCAACAACAACATAGTGTATACATAGTGTATATTTTATATATTCTATTCTATATGTTATATATTCTATACTGTGATACAATATATGATAGTAATATTATTATTATTGCTGTTATGAATGAAGAGAAATAAAAATGCTACTGCTGCTGCTAAGTCACTTCAGTCGTGTCCAACTCTATGCGACCCCATAGATGGCAGCCCACCAGGCTCCCCGTCCCTGGGATTCTCCAGGCAAGAACACTGGAGTGGGTTGCCATTTCCTTCTCCAAGGCATTAAAGTGAAAAGTGAAAGTGAAGTCGATCAGTCGTGTCCTATTCCTAGCGACCCCATGGTCTGCAGCCCTCCAGGCTCCTCCATCCATGGGATTTTCCAGGCAAGAGTACTGGCGTGGGGTGCCATTGCCTTCTAGTGGTAGAAAAATAGAAATACTTCCTGTGCCTGAGTGGCAGCTCCATGATTTGGGTTGTTTCAGACTTTGCTTCAACAAACTTAGGACAACCCGGAATGCCTTTAGCACTTAAGTCCTGTCTCTTAAACCTGACTGATATTTCTTGTTCTTGGAATCAGTAATGATAATCTTTTCTGAGAGGTTCAAAAAGCACAAGTGATTTTCCTAAAAATTCCCTCAAATAAGAGGGGTACCTGAAAAGTGAACCCTGAAAGGAGTACTTTTGAGAAGCTCGCCTGAGCACTTAGGCTCTGAGTCAGTCAGTCATGGCTGGCATTCTGACCCTGCTACTTCCTAGCTGTGGGATTTTGAACAAATCACTTAACCTCTGAGCCTTAAGCTGCTGATCTGTAAACAAGGATAAATGCTACCTGCCTCGTAAGCATGCATAAAAATTATGCATGTTAGTTTCCTTCCTTTTCTATCCAGCTCTGAAAATATGTGGTGTAGGAAGTCATTAACATTTCATTAACACGAGGGGAAAGTATATAAATACACCAAACACAAGATCTGAGATCCTTGAGAATATTTTTTTAAAGGGGCACTAATTTGGAATGTTATCGATGAAATAAGGAATATTTGTAAGATAATGGTAAGAATTAATTTAAAAATAAACAAAATACTTTAATGAATTTGGGTAAAATAAACTGGAGATAAACTTTCAGAAAAAGAGGAAATTATCAAAGCAGTGAGATACAGGGCATATGATATTTTTAAAGTAAAAGAAGCCATAAAAACCCATTAAAGAGAAGACAAAGCCAAACAGGCTGGTTTTCTTTGAAGGGCTTTTGAAAACAGACATCTGGAAAATTATGGTCTACTCCCTGGGCCTTATTTCCCACCCTGGAAAAGCAACCTCCTCTTGCACAAAAAGAACAGCCAGGAGATGAAATGATTTATCAGAACTGGTAAAAATAATTAAATCCAAAAGCATCATCCTGGGCATGGAGAGGAGATGATTTTCACAGAGATCTGAAAATAAAGCAGCTCAGTACAAGGATTTGGTTTGACTGCTCTAAAGCAGTGTGACAGGTTGAGAAATGGAGAATGTTCTGAAAATCCTGTTTACTTTGGTGGTGAGCCAGCCAGCCAGGGGGATACTGGAGTCCTTTTCTTTAAGAAATGTAGGTTTCAGGAGGAAGAAAAACTAGAACAATAAGTTTCAACCTTCAACCTAGTGAATTGAGAATATGTGGGTAAAGAATCCACCTGCAATGCAGAAGACAGGGTTCAATCCCTGGGTTGGGAAATGCCCTGGAGGAGGGCATGGCAACCCACTCCAGTATTCTTGCCTGGAGAATCCCATGGACAAAGAAGCCTGCCAGGTTACAGTCCATACGGTTGCAAACAGTTGGACACAACTGAAGCAACTTGGCATGCATTCATGCACTGAGCCTCTATTAAGAGCATAAAACTATCCTAAATGGCCTAGAGAGTGAATGGTTAGGGGGCCAGGGGTTGGAAAGAGAGGAGATATGACCCTTAAACCTGAAACCTTACAATTTATTTGAGGACTTTTGTCCCCGTTTTCCTTACACCGTGATGTTACTCAAAGTCATATAAGATGCCATATAAATTTACTGGAGATAATAATACAGAGAACAATAGTGACACTTAAATACTTCAATTATATTTACTATCCCAGTTATCTGCAGTTGCCTGGGGAATTTGCCAGCAAGGACAGGAAAATCCAGTACCAGCCAGTTCCAGATAATGAAATTATTTGCTCCAAAAACTTTCACAGTATTACTAAATTAGATTGGTTGAGACTAAAAAGTAATAGGATAGATTTGCTTATGTGACTCATGAATTAATTTAAAGATAATTCCTTTAGAAGAAAGTAACAACCTCATTGGGATGTATTTAAAGCTTCCCAAGGTACTTACTTTTAAAGATAATATTATTTAAATATATGAATGCCTGCATAATGATTAAAATGATAAGTTTAATTACTTTGTAATCACATCAATTGCTAATAGTTGAAATACAATATATGATATTAGTGAATCTGATGATAATATACAGCATATGGAGTCTTTCTTTCTGAAGTGGGCAATATATTGCTGTCATTGTAATTGTCCTCTTGAGACCCTGAACCAAATGCCCCAAATAAGTGTGTAAAAATGAGTTGTATCCGACTTTTGCAACCCCACAGACTGTAGTCTACCAGTCTCCTTTGTCCATGGAATTCTGTAGGTAAGAATACTGGTGTTGGTAGCCATTCCCTTCTCCAAAGGATGTTTCCAACCCAGAGATCAAATCTGGCTCTTGCAGGAGAACCCTTTACCATCTGAGTCACCAGAGAATCCCCAGATAAGTGTGTGACAGCCTCTATCCTGGCCATGTTTCCAAGCACTGTAAATTTGTGCGTGCAGGGAGCCACTGCCAATTTGCAACTATTAACTCCAAGTTGATTTTAAATGGTTATAGGCCTTCTTTAGAATGTAGTGGACTTAGTATCTAACCTGCTCCATAGGGACTTTGCTGAAAGTGGAGTTGTCAAATAGGGGAAAGAGATCAAGCAAATAGAATTTCCTTATTTCTCCATTCTAGCAATCCTGCATGGGTAGTAAGGACCCCTTAGAGTTGTTCCCAGTGAATTTGAGGTTCCTACTTTGTCACAAAAGAATTTGGAGATGAAGTGATAACAACAAGTGGATTTACTCAGAGAGAAACACACTCCACAGAGTGTGGGCCATTCAGAAGGTGAGAGAGCCTTGAAATATGGCATGGTTAGTTTTTATAGGCTGGGTAATTTCATGGGCTGATGAATGGGAGGATTATTCTAGTTATTTTGGGGAAGGGATGGAGATTTCCAGGAATTGGGCCTCTGTCCACTTTTTGGCCTTTTATGGTTGACCTTAGAACTGTCATGGTGCTGGTGAGGGTGCCATTTAGCATGCTAGTGTATTATAATGAGCATATAATGAGGCTCAAGGTCTCCTGGAAGTTGAATCTTCCACCATCTTGGACTCGGTTGGTTGTAATGTCTTTGTCCTGTCCTATGGCTATATCATTTTTTAAAGGTTGTGTCCTGCCCCCTTCCTTCCTCTTTCAAAGTGATTCTAGGAGACTTTATGAATGTTGTCAAGGCTTGGGCTTCCTATAATTAAATCCTAAAGAAACCATACCGCTCACATGTTTCCCTAAAGTGTGTCTGGTTCACACCTGAAAGGCAGTCTTTATTTTATGATGGTTTAGTCCCAAGTGACCTTCAGGCTCCATCCAGCCACATCCCTGATCTTTCCATGGCCTTCCATCATCTCAAAAATTTTAAGAGAGGTTAGTGAATCTCCGGATTGTCAAGTCTGAAGCAGATTTTGAGTGGATACCCTGTGCAGTGTTAAGAATGAAACAGAAAGCTTAGTGCATGGTAGACTTTACCAGTTAGGAACTGAGAAGAGCTGGTCAAGGACCACAAGTTAGTGGACACACATGGACCAAGAGGCACCTTTCTCTCTCGGCTGGGTTGCAGTATATCCTGGAGCTATGAGAAGCAGGAGAGACGGCCTCCTTAGAGTGTCGTGCTGAACTGTTCTTTTTTTTTTTAAGTAATATTTATTTATTTAGCTGTATTGGGTCTTAGTTGCAGCATGCGGGATCTAGTTCCTGACCAGGCATCGAACCCAGGCCCCCTGCATTGGGAGTGGGGAGTCTTAGCCACTGGACCACCAGGGAAGTCCCTGGACTGTTCTCAATCTCTGGTCTCTCTGCCCCTCAATTTCTATTTATTTTCTCTCTCTCATCTGTCCAGCAGATGTGTTTACTCAAAACCTTTTTCTAGACTGATATTATCAATCCAGAGATGGAGGTACTTTTGAATTAAAAGGGAAAGTTATATTAACTGATTTCATTTGGTAGGACTTCTGCTGTGTTCTCAACTTAAGCATTATGTCCCAGTACAAGTATTTTTAAAATGTGTTTTCCACCTGATAGGATATTTGCATCAACCATTAATTAAACTCTTGATTTAAAAACATTAACCCAAAAGAGTACAAAAGAAAAAAGCACTGTTTTAAATTTTATTATAAATGACCTATATGGACATTATTCAGTTGTTTGTTTTTATTTAGACTTATTCAAAAAGAGAAATTTCTAAGTGTTCCTTTCCTGTATAACTGTGCTGATAACATAGCTTTCAAATTACAAGTCATAAGTTAATGGCCAAAGAAAAGTTCAAAATTAGACTCTGGTAAACTCTGCCAAAAGAAGTAAAATGTTGCTCACATCCCACTCCTTATACCAGACAAGATGAAGGTACTAGATTCTGTAGCACAAGGAGTTGTAACAACTATAAGGAATTCTGAGCTTTCAGACTTCAAATTCTAAACTCAAGTTTTTGACCTTAAAAAATAAAGTATGGCCTTTAAAACTGATGACACTGCTCCAGCAAGAATTTTCAAAATTACAGTCTGCTTATGGTGGGTATGGCTAGCATGTCAGATGGGGTCTCTGATCTAATGAGTGCCTACTTTTAAAGACCATGTTTTTATTTCTCCTCTTTTTCTTACCCTATGATTTCACTGACCCAAATGAGTTTTACAACTGTTCACATTACAGATGCCAGAATGGGTTATTAAAATGGGTTATTACATTAAGAAGAAATTGAGATAATATTTTAGTTCATAAAACACTGGCAAAGTTATTATTTGATGCAGAGTTATAAGGAAAGGTTTGTAATAATTGAAGGGGCAGGGACAGATTGTTTACAGTTCCAGTGTTGAAGACATCCATCATCAGATTTACCACCTGGAAATAGTTTATTAATATAATGGGATTTACATCTTATTTACTATGTGCTCAACACTTTACATATTTTAAATCAGTAATTCTCATAACAAGCCTACTATTATCCATATTTAATGGATGAGGAGATTGTGCACAGGAGAATGAGGACTTGTCAAAGCACACATCACTAAGAAGCGCCAAGTGGCAATTCCAACCAGGTAAACTGACTCAGATGGGCTTTCCTAGTGGCTCGGCTGCTAAAGAATCTGCCTGCAATGCAGGAGACCTGGGTTTGATCCCTGGGTTAGGAAGATCCCCTGGAGAATGAAATAGCTCCAGTATGGAACAGCTCCAGTATTCTGGCCTGGAGAATTCCATGGACTACAGTCCATGGGGTCACAAAGAGTTGGACACTACTAAGAGACTTTCACTTTCACTTTCTCACTAATTGACTCAGGCATCCACACCCTTGCTCATCACCACTGTGCTGTGTTGCCTCTGTACATCTTCTTGATGTAGAACTCTTCTTCTAGAATGATGGGAAGTGGTGATATGGGGGGACTTCCCCGGAGGCTCAGTGATACAGAATCTGCCTGCAATGCAGAAGACGCAAGAGACATGGGTTCAGTCCCTGGAGGAGGGCATGGCAACCCACTCCCATATTCTTGCTGAGAAAATCCCATGAGCACAGCACAGTGACTGAAAGTATGGGCTTTGAAATAGGACTTCCTAGGCATGGTATTTTCCATCTGTAGGTCAAAGTTTTCCCATCTTTACCATGGGATACCATCAGTCCCCACCTCATAATACTTGTTAGAAAGACTGAATGAGTTAATACACCAAAGCTCTGAGGACAGTCTGAGAGATGGCCTGTTCAAGCACTGACAATAAGCATTAGCTCTTGTTATCATAATATTTACATTACTATCAATCCTAGTATGGGAATTACAGTAGCCAAATTTCCTGGGTGAAAGATGATTAGCATTTATTAAGTGGGCACTTTTTAGAGTTTATCTCACAATAACTCAGTAAGATAACTCTTACATTCCCACTTCACTGAATTTGAGAACACTAAGACTCCAGAAACATATGTTATTTTCTAAAATCAGATAAGCAAGGATTCAAACTCAGAACACTTGCCCCAAAGTCTTAGCTCCATCTACCACTCTTGTCTTGTTCTAAACCCCAGGATTGTTCTGTCAGTCCCTACATTGATCAAAAACACCAATGCAAAGCAGAGGTAATAGTAAAACAGAGAATTAAGGTTGTGCTTATGAAATTACATCGCGGGCATATAACAAATGCAACGCAGCTGTACTGGCTCAGTGGATCACAACTATGCTGCTCTGTGCTAAGAGCTGCCCGAGTCCATAAATAAAGTCACATTAATAATTATGGTATGGTGAGAGACCACCCAGGAAATCTTGCTTGATATACGAAGTGGCAGCTGTGGCTTCTAATGGAGAGTTAACTGCTTCTTGAATCAGTGCTAAATCATGGCTCCAGGGGGATATTAAGACTGCTCTATCCATGGAAGATGTGAAGCTCAACAGCTGACCCGACCACTTGTCATTGTTGACAATCCTATAAATTTCTTTTAAGACAGGAACTTTATGTTCTAGTTCAAACCAAGTGAATATTTCCTGTTTGTTGACCCAAAACTTCATGGGTGATAAGTCATCAGTTTAGAGAGATTCTTTTACTCCCCTTTACTGTAAGGGTTATTATAGTTCTATCAAATGATCAGAGGGAATGCCTGCATATTTCCATTTCACCAAATACACTAGCTGTTCCCTCTTGTTTCCTGTCTCCTCTTTACTTTGGGGCTTCCCAGATGGCTCAGTGGTAAAGAATCTGCCTGCCAAGCAGAAGATGCAGGTTCGATCCCTGGGTTGGGGAGAGCCTCTGGAGAAGAAAATGGCAACCTACTCTAGTATTCTTGCCTGGGAAATCCCATGGACAGAGGAGCCTGGCGGGCTGCAGTCCTTTGGGTCACGAAGAGTCGGACATGACTTAGTGACTAAACAACAACAAAAACCATACTTTTTCTTTCATCTGTTTATTAATGGTACCCTGAATTTTAAAACAGAGTGGTGCAAGGCAGTGGGAAATGTACTAGTTGTGAATTTCAGAGATCTGGTGCAAATCCCACTTCTGCCTCTTATTAGCTGAATGAACTTAAATGAGACATTTAACCTCTCAAAGTCTTACATTCCCATCTGTAAAGTGGGAATAACACTGACTGCCTTCTATGCTTACCTTGAGTATTAAATGTACGTGTTTCTGGAACATAGTTGCATGTAGTAAGTGTTAGCTGAATCTGTCCCAGTGCCCTGCCATGTAAGCAAAGACACATCTCAGAAGACCGAAAAGAGGTTTCTCTTTCAAGGTAAAGATCTGCAATCTCTTCTTAAATGAACCCATTCTAGTGTTTAATTTTCTTTATGGGTCAAACATTCTCTTATATCTTACTGAAGTTCACAGCATGAATATAATACTTTTTTTGAAGAGGGCACCCCTAATGATCTCAGGCCAGCAAGGAAACCTCTGATCTTTCTTCCTTTGTGGTTACCATACAGCAGCAATCGCCAACCTTTTTGGCACCGGGAACCAGTTTCATGGAAGAAAAATTTTCCATGAACCAGGAAGGGGATGGGAGGGATGGTTTGGGGATGATTGAAGCTCATCACATTTATTGTGTACTTTATTCCTAATTTAATGCTGCCATTGGTTTGATGGGAGGTGCCAGTCCATGGCTGGAGGCTGGGGACCCCTGCCATACAACACGCTCTGCCAGAGAGTTGGGACCCAAAAGTATACGAATCAAGTAGGGAAGCAAAAATAGTGATTCCTTTGCCTCTCTAGAAAATGTGGAGTGGAGCGCTGAAACCTAGGTGTTTCTCAAGTTGCCCTGGTGGAGAGCACAGTGGCCACCCAAGACTATGTATACCTTCTGCTGCAGGATTTATGCAGATCACTGATCATAGCTCCACAAAGTAGAGAAAGCCAACATGAAGGAAAAACGCCTGGGGCTAGGAAATGCCTCATCTGGGAAGGAAATTCCCTTGTACCTGCCCTGGGTAGGTTGATGACCACATCAACCCTTTATTTTTAAGTCATTCCTCACTTTCCTGTGCAGTTCAAAATAGTGAATACATTTTTAGTAATTCTCTTGCTTATGAGAGTTCATTTGACAAGATTAATTATAGGAATAAATAGCTTATCCTGTCGTATCTTTCTGCTCTAGTATCTGAGTCCTTTTATCACACATAGTTGCATTTTTTGTGATGGTCAGATGCCTTATCTTTATTATTCCTTGCACCTTTGTGCTTCCAACAATAATTCTTTAATGATAAAAGCATTTGGAGAGTTGTAAGAGGATAAGGTCTACTGGTCTGCCCTGGACTTGTGTACCTAAATGTATACCTTATAAGTTAAGCCTGAAAAGGGGATGAATGCAAATAGAAAGCAATGGAGTCTAAAGAATTTAAAAATTAATGTTCTGTATTGACCTTAGTAAGCCTCTGGACCTCATTTTGCTCATTCATCTGTAAAGGGATTATGCTCAGTCATAGGTCAGTGAAGTTTGGATTCTATATCCCAATATTTAGTAAAAATTTTTAAAAACTCACAAAATATATGCTTTCATATTTAATTATGTGCAGTGTTCTAATATATTTTGTTACAGAATGTTCATAAAAATATACATTTTAAAATCTTAAGTTGAACCAAGCACCATTATAAAATAGTCCCGTGTTTGATAAAATACTTCCTGCAGTGTGTTTGAAGTTTACTTCTTTAGGAGAAAGAAGTCTTTATTTAACAGTTTAGGAAACACAGTTTGAAAGGTTGGATCTTTGCTACATTTATTTCATTCCTTTGCTTTAATTTCAATCTCAGTCTCATATCTGAAAAGAACAAGATATATCAAGTTAGATGTTAAAAAAACATAAAGAGTAGTTGTAGAAGATGTCAATCTATATTTCAGATAGTCTTTGGGATAATTTCCCCTTTTGGAAATCAGCTTCCTAGCAGATTTGGATAAAGCTATTCTATGGGTAAGAAAAGCATTAGCTAGGCCAGTGCCTTATTGTTGACTTGGGCTGGCATCATTAGAATTACTTTCAATAATAGATTTCTTTACTTGAATATTTTCCTCAATTTTTTTCATTGAAGTATGGTTGATTTACAATGTTGTGTCAATCGCTGCAGTACAGAAAAGTGATTCAGTTATACACATATATACACTTTTTTTATATTCTTCTCCTTTATGGTTTACCCCAGGATATTGAATATAGTCCCCATGCTATACATTAGGACCTTGTTCTTTCATTCTATACATAGTAGTTTGCATCCACCAAACCCACACTCCCGGGGCATCCCTCTCCCTCCCCCTCTCCTCAGCAACCACAAGTTCGTTCTCCACATCTCCGAGTCTGTTTCTGTTTTGTAGATAGGTTCATTTATGCCATATTTTAGATTCCACATATAAATGATATCATTACATGAATATTTTTAAATCATTTATTTCCTATGTTGTGATTAGCTAAACCACCATAATATCAGTTTAATCTGTTTAGCCATTAAATCAGCCATGTAGAACCTATTTTTTTAAATGCCCTAATCTGTTAAAAAGACAAGTGAAGGAGCTACTCACCAACTCTCTAAACTGAGCCTGCCTATCCTTCCTGCAGAACCCTTCTCGTGCCACATGTGGCGTGTGACTCTGACACAAGCTGAATGAAGGCTGCCTGTGACTCTCCACGTTCATTATGAGTAAACCTAAATTTCTATGTTAGATAATCAACATATGTTAATAAAAGCTTTAGTATGTTCTTTTCATTCCCAGTGGATCATTTTACATGGTCCATTTTGAAGACAATAACTTAGACAGTCTTTCAGTCCTTTTGGTGATTAGGTAGCCTCCAATTTTTCTTAATACCTGCCAGTATTTAGAGCCTGCTTTTGTTAATAGACATTTCCACCCTGTGCATCGTAATGGTCATATACTGCAACATCTCTTCCCAGACCTGTCTTCTCACTACTGCACATCCCCTATCCTCTGATAGCCAGAGAAAAGATTCCGTTAAGTAAATAAAATATTGTCCTACCTGCCAAAAGCCAATGATTCTACAGTTCAACATTGCAACAATTCACCACAAATTTTAGCACCCTACTATACATAAGAAGGAATCTCAGTAAAAACATACAAGAACCACAACTTCAAGAATGTTTGAGAGCATGCAAGAGATTAATACTTGTGGACTTCCACTTTATTCAGTGAATATTGTATGAACTACAATCTGTGTGTAGTTTCATTTTGTTTTCAGCTTCTAGTTAACTGACTATATACCTAGATACCTATTTGCTGCCATCTAGTGTAATGAAAATAGGTTAATTATGCATGGAATTCTGGACTCATTATGTGGTTGAATGTTAGTACTTAAAATACTTCATCTGGGTTTCTTAAAAGCTTTCAAAGTGCCCAATTAGTGGCCTATTTTTCCTAAAAACAGGGATCCAAGACATGGTTTAATATTGTCATAGAGTCTAGGGCTCAAGATTTAGCTTGGTTCACTCTATAAATGTGACACTTTGACATTTGGTGAGGCTTTAGAGGTTGTCAGATGTGAAATAAATCCATAATGATCATCAGGTCGTCATGTTTAGTGACCGTGATTTTTACTTCGAGGAGGCAGTGGAACATGTAGCCTGGCTTCTTACCAGCTGTGTAACCTTGGCCAATTCATTTCTCTCTTTTTAATGTTATATTCTTCAGCTGAGTGAAAGGGTGGGCCTTGCTGAGTATAAGTTTATCTGTAGTCACAGCTCTATAAGAGCATGTGACTACATATAAACTTCTGTTTAGAATTGCCAAAGTCATGTTCCCAGAATTCTCTTTTTATGTTTGTAATAAATGCTGCTTCTCTAATTCTTCTATGTGTTTGTCTGTCTTTTGGGTTATGGTTAGAAGTAAGTGGAAATCTTGACTTGGAAGAGAGAGAGAAGCAAATGTGGGCCATGATTGTATGTCCTTTATTCTCGAGAGTTTCCCCAATGGAATGTTGTCTACCCGTGGATAAGCACGGATATTCACCAAGGTGCATATAACCTCCTCTTTTAACTCACAATGGCAAATTTAGAAGTATACTATCTGTTATAAATAATTAACTTCCGAAAATGCACTTCCATTTTTCTCTCCTCCCATCCAAACTTTTCTATGAAAGATTCTAGATCCATTATAATTTATCCTGCTTCTCCCTTTCTTTATATGGATCAATACAGTTACTCCAGTATTTCCTAAATGGTTTATTTTCTGATCATATGTGTACATCTTATTTCCCCAACTAGACTGGAAACTTCACAGAGGCAGAGATTGTCATTAGTTTCTTGCTTCCATGAGGGGATCTGACACTGCTAGTTAGAGATACATATGGTTCTGACTATAAGCATGCTCTTCTGATTTTTATCAGTTAAAAGGTGAAGTGCAAGACCTTCTCAGACCAAGTACAGGACACTTAATCTCTAAGCTGTAGTCTCTACATGCTATCTGACAGCTCATAGAAGCTGATAAATCTCTGAGCCTGATGCCAAAAAAGCAACCTTACCGTAAAGAGAAAACCCAAATAAAACAGAAAGCAGCAGTGCAGCGTATGAGGAAAAACATTTTGAAATGAAAAGCATCTGGATTCAAACCCCAGCTGCCTTGCTGCTTTGGCTAAAAATGTTGTGCCTTTACTGAAGTTAAGCTTCCTTATCTATAAAGTAAAGGTTATTATACTCTCATACACAATTCCTCAAAGAGATGTCAAGTTGAGATGAGAAGTATGGGGCAAGAACTTAGCACATACGAGAAGTTCAGTCCATGGTAGTCAAAAAGAACTTTTACCCATTAAGTAAAATGCTTTTACTAATATACAATAAAAGTGATTCCATTTATTAATTTTAAGTGCAATTTCAGTATAATTAGGGCATTGGTAATTGAGGTACTAAAGTGAGTGGTACATTCCCATGGAGCACTGGTTCTTACCACAGGGTGATTCTCACCCCCAGGGGACATTAGGCACTAGCTAGAAATATTTTGGTGGTCACAGCTGGGGGAGAGGGCAGAGCTGCTGACATCACGTGGGTAGAGAATGATGCTAAACATCCATCCATACTCAGAATTGTTGTTGTTTTGTGGTCACTCAGTCACGTCCAACTCTTTGCAACACCATGAACTGTAGCCCACTAGGCTCCTCTGTCCATGGGATTTCTCAGACAAGAATACTAGAATGGTTGCCATTTCCTTCTCCAGGGGATCTGCCCAGCCCAGGGATTGAACCCGTGTCTCTTGCATCACCTGCAATGGCAGGCAGATTCTTTACCACTCAGCTACTTGGGAAGCTCAGGATAGCCCTCACAATAAAGAGTTAGCTGCCCTAAAGTATCAACCCTGCTATAGAACCTAGAGAGCCCATTACTTCTGACAAAAATGTATTTTACATTTGAGACTGACTGAATACATGAATAAGAAAGTAGTTTCCATTTTTGTGGATTCTGAGTAGATTTGCCTAGCCCTAAATATCTTTCTGGGCTTCCCTGGTGGCTCAGATGGCAAAGAATCTGCCTGCAATGCAGGAGACCTGGGTTCGATCCCTGGGTTGGGAAGATACCACGGAGAAAGGAATGGCTTCCCACTTTAGTATTCCTTCCTAGATAACTCCATGACAGAGGAGCTTAGTGGGCTAGTCTGTGGGGTTGCAAAGAGTCAGACACAACTGAACAACCAACTTTTACTTTTTCAAATACCTTTCTATGTGAACCATTTCAGTGTTTCAGATTCTCACTGTGAACCATACTTTTAGACTAAATTATTACAATGGATAAGGCCCTATTATATTTCAAAAATAGCCTTGAAACTTAGTAGATGGAGGAGTGAGGATCTAACTAATCCACATGAGTAAATACGAGAGCTTTATATGCAATTTTAAATTTAGTAAGTTTGTCCTCTGTAATAATGGTGATGATTCTTTGTTGAAAACCAGTCACATGTCAGGCACTTTATGTAAATAATCTGATTTCATTTTCAGCAACTGGATAGGTATTTTGCTTTCATTTTACACATGGGAAAATATAATATTTCTAGCAAGTTGCACATCTGAGATTCACACCCACATTCAGCTGGCCTTCAAGCCTGTGCTCTTTCTGCTGCTCCGTGATCCCCCTAATCACCAAGGGTCTATGACTGGAAACAGGAAAGAAATATCGATTAGGGGCTTTGCTCAGGAAGGCTGGATTGGGTCTCTTGCTGAGGGGCCCATGAGTGTCCATGAACTAGGTGAAAACCTCGAGCTTTCTCAGGACAGTGGATCAGAGAGAATGGATTTGTTGAAATGGGTATTAGCTCTATACCTCAAATTTATACAGTTTGCCAGTTTAGCAACTTTTTTAGGTCTTCCATGTTTAAGCTGATGCAATGAATTTTCTGAATTCTTTTTTAATTAAATATTTTTTCTTTTGAAATCAGTTCTACCATCTAAGCAAGTACTGTCAAATAGAAATACGAGTGCCACGTATGCAGTTTTGGGGCTTTCCAGGTGGCACCATGGCAAAGAACCTGCCTGCCAGTGCAGGAAGCAGAGATGCAGGTTCAATCCCTGGGTCAGGAGGATCCACTGGAGTAGAAAATGGCAACCCACTCCCATATTTTTGCCTGGAAAATTCCATGGACAGAGGAGCCTGCCAGGCTATAGTCCATGAGTTTGCAAAGAGTCAGACACAACTGAGCACTCCTCACCACACACACACACGTGTAATCTTAAATTTTCTATTAGCCACATTAAAAAAGTAAAGAAACAGGTAAAATTAACTTTTATATCTTATTTAGCCAAATATTAAATAAGATATATTTATACTATAATTTCAACATGTAATCAATCTAATAAAATGGTATTGTGATATTTTACATTATTTTTTCATAATCTTCAAAATTCAGTGTGTATTTTACATCACACTTTGGGATGCCAGAGTTTCAGAGAAATGAAATGTAGTCCTATTGAAACAAAGTTATATTTAAGGAAAAAACATTTTACACTGCTTTCATTTTTAAATGTAAATTAATTAAAATTGAATAAAATTAAAAATCTTGGTCACAGCACCCCCATTTCAAGTCCTCAATAGGAACATGACACTAACAGCTACCATACTGGATGACACGGATCTAAATTCTTGCCCTCGGAATGTGGTCACCAGAAGCAGCATCCAGAAACTTTTGAAAAGTTCAAAATCTCAGGTCCTACCTACTGAATCTGCATTTTAACAAGATTTCAACTTTAGATTTCTCATACTAAAGTTTGAAAAGCATCTTTCTCAACAAAAACATGAATCTCTCCAACAGAGAACTGCAGGAGTGAATAAATGAAGAACTACAGTGACTTAGGAAATGTGCTGCGGGAGCATTGCCAGGGCTTGGTATGATGTGTTCCACTGAGACACAGTCATTTCCCACAAAGGCAGCCGTGGCCGTTCTACCGTGTGGACTAACACACAGGGCTGTCCTGGAGCCTGGAGCTGGCCCTGCTCCCAGGATCTATGGCACAGAATCTCACACTAACTTCCATGCCTCCCTCCAATTAAGGCAGCTGCACTCTCACAACACTGTATATACTTAAAACTGCGACTTTAAATCCCCCGAAACACAGCTGCGAGCATGTGTTTCTGCTCCACACAGTGGAATTTAAGACTGGGCCTTCCTGGGAGACCCCAGGAAGATCGCCCACAGAGGGGCTTGTGCTCTCCACCACACTATCATCTCGGAGATTTCAATGCATGCTGCTTTGCCTTGCTAACCTTATTTGGTGTGTTTTTCACAGGACTCGGCATTTAAGGGGTCTTTCAATATATCTGCCAAGGAATTCACTGTACTAATCTAACATAGAAGCTCATTGTTCTAATTCAGAGGTTCCCAACCGTGCTTGCACGTTAGAGTCACCTGGGGCATTTTTAAAAATACCAATGCTTAAGTATCACTTCAGTCTTTTCCCCTTTCTACATTGAGAGTAGTGTTTGTATTTTTAAAGATATAAGTGACATCTAACACTGTATAGGCATCACCCATCTAATTAAATTAGATCTCTGGAAGGTATTTTGTTAAAGACCTCCAGGTGATGCTAATGTGCAGCCAGCACTGAGAACCACTGGTCCAGTTTGAAAGAGCCCTTAGCTGGCAGTCAGATACTTAAGTTAATGCTTCTCAATCTTTAATGTACATAATACAGATAACCTGGGAACTTCTTAGAACGCAGATTCTGATTCAACCCAAAGAAGACAAATAAGCCCCACCTTATGTACAGATATGTCCCTCGTGGCATTTGGTTCTTGACCATCATCAATCTTTTTCCATCTCATCTCAGCAAACAGGATAAGTTCACCACTCTCTCCTTATTCATCTTTGAAGATTTCATCTGTCTCTCCACCCTCAGCTATTAGTCATCACAAGTTTCTTTGATTTCCTAAAGCAACTATTATCTTTATTGGAACTACCTTTTATTGTTAACTACTTCTCACATATTATTTCCTGTACTACTACAGCTCTTCAAAGGCAGACTCCATGTGTCATGGTATTTTCATAATTCCCACAACACTCAAAAGACTACCTTACACATAATGAGTACTACATAAATGCTTCTTGATTAATAGAGTGTCTATATGACAGTCTCTTTAAAATTCCAAACAAGTTAAAAATGCAAGACGTTTTTCATTGTTGAACAGAAAAAAAAATTCAATGTTTGTGTTAGCTTTTTCCATTCTGAGTACGTATTTAAATTTTGGAGAACTACTTTGTAAGTTAATAGTCTAAATTATTTATTTGGAAGAGGGCATTATCGTCATTTTAGACCAGATAATTCTTTGTCATCTGGCCACAGGTAGTCTCCTGTGCTGTGGGATGCTGCCCAGCATCTCTGGCCTCTACCTGAAAAATGTCACCCCTCCCCCAGCCATGACAAGCCAACATGTCTCCAGCAAACATCTACTGGGAAGGAAACCCACCCTGGTTGACAGCTCTTGGTTTAGAAGAAGGAAGAGTAACACAGCTGCCTTGCTGCAGCACTAAATACCTTTAAAAATTCATATATACACACAGACAAGAAGTACAAGCTATGTTCCTGGGAAATATGTATATAAGTATTTATAGAAAAATGTTCTCTCATATTTTGGAAGCCATGGCTGTGTATACCATATTTATCTTTGCATTTGTCATACTGGACATTCTTTTATGGAAATGGAAATATATATACATGAAACATTTTAAAAATCTGAATATAGACTTCAGAATTCAGACATGTGGTGGGAGTAAACTATACCAAGAGAGAAAATATCCACAGAGCAAAAGTTATGAAGAAAGAATGACCAGGCCGATTCTCTCTGAGGGAACTGGCCCAGCCTCTTGATATAAAATTGTCTGCTGTGCCATCATCCTTGGACCATATTTACTGTTCCAGCAAGTGATGATGTTCGTTAAACTGGAGCCTGGCACATAAACAGATATTCAATGATTGTTGAATAAGTGGACAAATGAATGAATTCATGTTGCATGTGCCTGTAACGCTTTAAACTAAAAAGCTTTGGTGTCCTCATTACAAAAGACCCTATTTTACTGCATTTGAAACTCCAAACCTTAGAAATGAAATTACATAGAAGACTACATCATCATCAGTGAGAATTAAATGGCCTTGACAAAATTACAAGGAGGGGAAAATAAAGACTCATTCATCATTTGGTTTCTTCTGGCGATAGGAGGCTCCCCTGAGACTTTAGGAGGCTTGTGTTTTTCAGTGACAAGAGTTTTGACTTTGGCAAAGCATGGCTATACTTTAAGGCTTGGATGAGAATATACCCACATGTACTTTTCCCCTCCCATTCCTGGCAAAGAACTTGTCTGTGAGAACCAGACAAGAGGCTCCAGTGGTGGGAACAAGCAGCATGTCTTCTGGACTCAGAAGGGAAAAGATGATATAAGGCAGTGGTTCTTGAATTCTTCTATCTTTTAAAATTGCTGGGGGGCTTTTAAAAATCCAATGGCCAGATAACTAAATTGGCGATTCCATATATTATCAGTTACAGTAGAATCTCAAAGAGTAGAATACAGCATCCGTAATTATTTTTAATTCCCCAGGAGATTCCAGCATGCGATGTGCTAATTCTGAGTATAGCCCCTCTGCCAGCCACCTATTTCCAGGAATTGGGATCATTTCACTAAAAAGAACCTGATAACCTCATTCATAAGTGCTTCAGCTAAGTTTCACTTGGGACATTTTCATATGACCAGGGGATCCAGTAGTCTTTTTTTAAGATTTTTTTTTTTTTTTGACATGGACCATCTTAAAGTCTTTATTGAATTTGTTAGAATTTTGCTTCAGTTTTATGTTTTGGATTTTTGGCCTTGTGTGATGGTACCAGGGATAGAAGCCACACCCCAGCACTGGAAGGTGGAGTCTTAACCACTGGGCCGCCAGGGAAGTCCCCCTCTAGTAGTGTCTTCTGTGGAGTGAGTAGAAACCCTTATATTGTGACATGCCTAAATTAACAATGCATGCCGTATGCTGGGTCATGTCCAACTCTTCGTGGCCCCATGGGCTATAGCTTACCAGGCTCCTGGAATTTTTTTCAGACAAGAATCGTGGAGTGGGTGCCATGCCCTCCTCCAGGGAATCTTCCTGACTCAGGGACTGGACCTGTGTCTCTTGCATCTCCTGCATTGGCAGACAGGTTCTTTACCACTGGTGCCCCCTGGGAAGCCCCGTCTAACTTGTGAAGAACTGTTAAGCTTTTTCTGTAGTGACTATACCAGTTTACATTCCTACCGGAGGTTTCAATTATTCTGCATCCTCTTGCTTTATATTTTAATTATTTGATTATATTATCTAAGATGTTCCTTGCTTCAACCAAATAAAAAAGAAATTTTACTAAATTTAATATTGTTTCTTCGACATATTAAAACCAAACTATGGCAGTTCTGTTTCTTAAGGCAGTTATCCTGCAGGGCAGTAAGTATGCATCTTGGAGGTGACATTCCTCTTTCATCTTCCAGCAGGCTACACTGTTAGAACCTGGAGCAGCTGGAACTGCCTTGGTAGATACCCTTCCCTAGCCAGAGAAAAAACACCGGGGAAAATAGTGCTCCCATTTGCCCACTCAATTTCAAGAGAATTGATGGGAGAAGAGAGAAAATCTTAGATAGGGAAGTGTGTGACCATTTTGTCCTAGAAAATTGAGTGAAATAATGGGAAAGCACTACGTATGTGTGTGCGTTGGTTGCTCAGTCATGGCCGACTCTTCGCAACCCCAAGGATTGTAGTCCACCAGGCTCCTCTGTCCATGGAATTTTCCAGGCACGAATACTGGAACAATGGTTGTCATTCCCTTCTCCAGGGATCTTCCCAACCCAGGGATTGAACCTGGGTCTCTCTCATTGCAGGCAGATTCTTTACTGTCTGAGCCACCAGGAAAAGCAATGAGTAAGCTAAATACCGGGATAAATGCCATGGAGAAGAGAGGAAAGAGGAGAAGGATGATTAATTAATTACCCTGAATATTAAAATCTAGGATTAATTATGTTCAACCACAACTGTTTCAGAAGGGAAGTAAATACCTTTGATAAACTGTTCCATGAAAATTAAATAAAACAACAAAACAAACTTTGGTGAAAAGATAGAGGCTTAAACGCTAACAGTACTGCATGCATAGCTCTGTTTCCTAACACTGCCATACAGATGAGCTATCCACAGGGGCTGCATCCAGTTAAATTCCCTGCCAGACCACATGTGCCGCAAATATTGTTCCAAGACCCTGTAAAGTTCACTTGACTTGACATTCATCTTAAAGTAACTGGATGTTTTCACTAAGTCTTTGTTTTAGTCAAACTTACAGTGTTTTAAATGCACCAAGAATCCATTTTTTAAAGTGTACTAGAGTTATTTAAAATAATAAAAAAAAGAAATGAATAGTTCAGGGGAAATTTTGTGAACTCTCGCTCTGACCTCTAAGCCATTAAGTGCCTAAGCAAAAAATTTTACAGCTGTGCCTTCCTCAGTAATGCAGAGAACCATAAAGGAAATCAAGCGTGAAGGTGAATTCCTTACATTTAGTATCATCCAATGCAAAATACTTTTATTAGATTCTTTGCCAATTTCCAGTGTTAAAGATTTTTTTCCAATAGCTTCTACAAACTGAGTGGTCACAGTTTCAGAACCACTTGGTAATTCGTAGCTTATAAAAGCCTGCTGCTACTGCTAAGTCGCTTCAGTTGTGTCCGACTCTGTGCGACCGCATAGACAGCAGCCCACCAGGCTCCCCCATCCCTGGGATTCTCCAGGCAAGAACACTGGAGTGGGGGTGCCATTGCCTTCTCCATAACAACCCTACCAGACTTTTTTAAAACGTGTGCTCTTTGACACTAGATTATCTATGTGCTCATTGTGTCCAACTCCTTTCAGCCCCTTGGACTGTAGTCCACCAGGCTCCTCTGCCCATGGAATTTTCCAGGCAAGAATACTGGAGTGGGTTGCCATTTCCTTCTCCAGGGGATCTTCCCAACCCAGGGATCAAACTTGTGTCTCTTAAATTTCCTGCATTGGCAGGCAGGTCCTTACCACTAGCTCCACCTGGGAAGCCCATTTTATCTCTAAGGCAGCTTAGTTACTTAACAATAGTGATCAACCAGAAAGTTTACAGATTTCTTTTACCATATTTTGACAGGCTAGCATCCATCAAAAACAAGACATTTATTTAGTAAAGAGGGTGTAAGATGCTCTAGGGTGGAGAAATCACCTAATTTCTGAAGCTCTTCAAATAGATGAGTGCTTTGAAAATAACAAGTATACTTTGGAGAAGGATGAAGTGAAGTGAAATTCTCTCTGTTGTGTCCAATTCTTTGTGACCCCATGGACTGTACAATCCATGGAATTCTCCAGGCCAGAATACTGTAGTGGGTAGCCATTCCCTTCTCCAGGGGACCTCCCCAACCCAGGGATCAGACCCAGGTCTCATGCATTGTGGGCAGATTCTTTACCATCTGAGCCACCAGGGATGCATGACCTCAAAGCAGAGTTTCAAAAGAGAAGACTCCAGAAAGCTGGTCAAGGCGTTCTTTTCCCTCAACCTAAGTGTTTACAAGTGTGTGCAAAATACAGTGCCCTCGATCCAGAACCTAGTCCCCAGGAAGACCAGCAAATATTTAGACTTTACAAAAAAATAAAAGGTAACATTTTAGAAACACAATTCAACCACCTAGCCCATTCCAATTTATTTACTTATGAAATTCATTTGTCTGTTCTATAAAATCGTTGTCTTCTGTATGCTTTTGCAAGTTTTCATTCTTAATCATATCAATGGCTTTTGTTTTCTTTCCTTACTGTTTGTCTATGCCACTCAGTTCAAAAGGCAGCTGTCAACCGTCTGCACTCAGTTATGCTTTGGTCAGAGAGCAAGGTTGTCTCTTCACAAGATATTGAGTCCTCAACCCCTTTTAGCGGTGATAACAAGTGTCTAGGACTGTTGACAGCAGATGGTCCACGTGCCAGGCTGCAGTGGAGGTTGTACTTTGAAGGGCACATGGCTGCGGTGTGCCTGCCTTCCCCTCCATGACCTGGTGCTCCAGGAAGAACGTTGTCCTTTCCTTCCAAAGACCCCTTTCCTTCCAGCCTTCCTCTCCCACTTCACTTGCTCTTCTTCTCTTCTAACCCTGAACCCTCAAGCGCACACTGGGCACTTTCATTTGGTTTTTGTTTGTGTCTTGTGACAAGTTGAGGATAGGAGAGCATGACTGGTGAGAGAACAGAGGGGAAGAAGGCAAATGACTATTTCAGTGTGCAGCAGCTGCTTGATGTCTGGGTCCTGCCCAGGAAGATTGTCTTCCTCCAAAGGGAGGGCCACTGGGCAGGGAAGGGGGTCCGGCCAGTCTGGCTGCAGAGTCAGCCATGATCACTGTCAAAGGTTAAGTGGGGCAACCAGGAGGGCCTCCCAGCCACTCTCACGCGGTCCTTCTGTCATCATAGGATTGAACGTAAATCGACTTTTCAAAATTTGAATTGTAATAAAACTCTCTTCAAGCTTTCTTGAAGTAATAATTTCAGTAAGAATACTAACTTATCTTTAATTTTTATTACCAGTTTATAGTCCACCAGAAATTTGGGCAGGTTTAGCATTTAGATGTAGTGTTTTATACATGTATTTGAAATATCTCTTAGTTCTCCAAGTGTTCATGAACTGTTACTGTATTCTTTTGAGGCCATAATTAACATTCATATCCTTCTAGCACCCTCCAGAACTTGGCTCACAGGACTAACACCAAGTGTCACTCTTGATCTGTAGTTCTGCTAGAACTGATCAGAGAACCTAACAGATGTGGAAAGCCAACTTTTCAGTGCTTACATATAACTATGTTTCTCTACAGCAGTGGCTCTCTCAACCTGGACTACATATTTCAAGCAACAGGTGAAATTTTAAAAATCTCAGTGCCCATGCTGCACCCCTGCTACATTTGGTCAAGCCTCCGGGAATCGACCAGACATCAGTATCTTTCACAATTCCTCAGTTGATTCTGATGTGCAGTCACAGTTAGGAAATCCTGCCCTTAGGGCTTGCCAGGTTACAGATTACCAAGAGTTTAGTTAAGAGCACATCTGTTTGCTTATCATCTTTCCTTTCTGGGGATTTTTGAGAAGCAAAGAGAATTATCTAACAAAAAAAAGCTACTATTTTTTTGCTAGTACTAAGAGTTTAGATGAAATCACATAGATTTGTGTTTTAATCCCATCTGCATACCACAGTAATATAAATATGGGCAGCTCACTTCTCTGAACTCCAGTTTTACCCATTTCTAAGTGTAAATAGTACTTGCCTTCTAGAGCTGTTATTAGTGTTAAAGGAAATAATATAAGCATATTATCAACATGATGTAATATATAGCATGATGTATGTAAGCTAGTAATAATAAATAAGTATGTCATTACAGTTATTTTCAAAATGGAACTCCAAAGAGAATAAAAATGAATCCCAAATTTATTGTTAATATTTTTGAATCTTGAACATTGTTAATACTAACATTTCTTCAGGAGGCAAGACCACTTGAGTTAAAATAGTCATTTGTCTTAGTGAGAATTAATTTAGGGTCAAAGGTGGTTTCCCTTGTCCATTGCAACATTAAGAGATGCTGTAAATGGATAGTGTACTACACTGTCTTTAGGGCTATACTAAAAAAAAAAAAAATCACGAGCAGGTAGGAAGTATTTCTACTTTAGAAATGACTGTATGTAGCTCATCAGAGAGGAACTCAGAGAGTATCATAACCATTGGTCGTCTTCATAGTGAAACACAGAACAAGTTTCTACTGGGAATTTTAGATCTAATAGGTGCTCATTTTAAGGTTAGGCCAGTACCTCTCAGATTTGGAAAAGCTCAGTATGACTCTCAGGAACTGGACTTAGGAATGCTGAATGTCTTCAACCACAGTGTAACAGCTGAAGCAGGAGGAAACTAAGAAGAAGAGAAGCAGCCAGCTATACTGCAGTTCTTCTTGCCTCCAAAAGGAATTTACCCCCTTTCCTATGTTCATTGTGACATATTCTATTTGTGACTTATGTCATTCTTAAATTCTTCTTTGAAGTTCTGATGTGCTTAGTCGCTCAGTTGTATCTCAATCCTTGCAACCCCATGGACTGTAGCCTGCAAGGCTCCTCTGTCCATGGGGATTCTCCAAGAAAGAATACTGGAGGGGAGTGCCATGCCCTTCTCCAGAGGATCTTCCCAACCTAGAAATTGAACCCAGGTCTCCTGAATTGCAGGTGGATTCTTTACTGTCTGAGCCACCAGAGAAGCCCAATATATTAGATTTATTCCTATATATCAACAACATTCAAGTATTTACTATGGTTAGTATTTTCCCTATTCTTCCTCCACATGGACTTAGCAGGTGGGCTTGCTTCAGATTCTCTCACAGGGCTGTGCTCAAAGTGCCAGTGAGGGCTGTGGTCTCATCTGTGGTGTGGACTGGGGAAGGATCGGTTTCCATGCTCACTGAGCAATTGTTTCCCAGGATTCAGCTCTTGGAGGGTTGTTAGACTGAGGGCCTCAACTTCTTGCTAATTGTGGATCAGAGGCCACCCTCAGTTCTTTGCTGTGTGGTTCTCACCACGATGGCATCTTGCTTCAGCAAAACCGGCAAGAGACTCAGCCAGCCAGCAAGACGGAAGCCACAGTCTTTTGTATCCTAATCCCAGATACAACATCCCCTCAATGCTGTTATATTCCACAGATTCAAGGCAAGTTGCTCAAGGGGAGAACATACTTAAGGTTGTGGATTAAAAAAAAAAAAAAAAAAGGTTGTAGATAACAGGAGGCTGGGATCCATGGGGCCACAGCACCTAACAGCATACACCCAGCCATAAAAGGAAGGAAGGAAGCAAGGCAAGGAAGAGGCCACAAAGAAGAAAAAAAATAAACGAGGAAGGCAGGCAATGAAAGACAGACATTAAAAAAAAAAAGACCAAAAAGTAGCTTTGCTGCACTGGTCTATAGCAGGATTCCTCTGTGGGCATATTGTTTCATCACATTAGTACCACAACTATGAATTTCCTATTTCTTACTTAAAATGGAAGGTAATATGGGGCTTTCTATACATCTGGAGTTAACAGGAAACAGAATAATCAGGAATAGTAAGTTGAAGCAAGCAAAATGTGTTTCAAATTAATTCTTTTAAGTTCTTTTCCCCCAAGCTAGCAATTTTTTTTCCTTCATGTTTCAAGTTTTCTGATTGGATTTATTCTTCTTACCAGTATGTGGCAGGCTTATTGCACAGAGGTTATAGGAACCTGAATGGTGTTTGCATTTGGTGTTCTCCGGTGGTTTTGGCTCAAATGCCAAAATTATATTTTGATTATGTACATTGTTATTAATGGCTATTTATGTCATTTAAGGGAGTCCTGGGTGACTTAGCTAGTAAAGAATCAGCCTGCAGTACAGAAGACCCCAGTTCCATTCCTGGGTCAGGAAGGTCCCCTGGAGAAGGGATAGGCTACCCACTCCAGTATTCATGGGCTTCCCTGGTGGCTCAGATGGTAAAGAATCTGCCTGCAGTGTCAGAGACATGGGTTCGATCCCTGGGTTGGGAGGATCCCCTGGAGGAAGGTATGGCAACACACTCCAGTATTCTTGCCTGGAGAATCCCCATGGACAGAGGAGCCTCGCGGGCTGCAGTTCACTAGGTCGCAAAGAATCAGACACAACTGAGCAACTAAGCACAGCACAGCACATGTCACTTAACTGTAAAAGTGAGGCCATAAAGTTTAAGAAAGAGTTCATCTGTTCCAGCCTCTCTATTGAGGAAGTTGAGGCCCAAATGACTTGGGAAGTTTAAGGCTAAATATTGTCAGAGTTGAGACTAGATCACAGATATCTCAATTTGAAATCTGGTATATTTCCTCTCCTCTCATTCTGTGCAGAAGAGCAGTCAGAATGTGCATTCCTTCCTCAACATTGCAGGTGTTAAAACACGTTTATTGTTGTTGATGTTAAGTCACTAAGTCATGTCCAACTGTTTGCAGTCCTGTGGATGGTGGTCCACCAGGCTCCTCTGTCCCTGGGATTCTCCAGGCAAGAATACTGGAGTGGGTAGCCATTCCCTTGTCCAGAGGATCTGCCCTCCCCAGGGGTCAAACCCACGTGTCCTACATTGGCAGGCATATTCTTTACCACTGAGCCACCTGGGAAGCCCTAAAACATGTTAGTTGAGGCTTAAATGTGGTTTATTTAGCACTGATTTTCTGGAAGGATCTAAAAATAACACTTCCAGTGCATCAGCTAATAGGAAAAGGAACTTTTCCAGTAACTCTACTGTATAATAAAGTGTTTGGCTAACAAAATACACACTTTTTTCATTTGCAACAGATCATACAAGCTCCTGTGCTTCAGTTAATTAACACTGACCACCATCTTCAAAATGGGCATGGAAATCAGAAGAACAATTAAAACTGATACACCAAAATGTGTTTTGCCTCAGACCTACTGCAGATTTCATAGATGCAGAGGAGTCTGCGAATATCCTCACATCTAGGTGGCTTTCTCCACTTCCCATGTTAGAATTGATACATATATATGCATAAGTTGTTTAAAGTAGGTATCTATTTAATAAGTTCACTGGCTGAATCTTTTAAAAGAAGGCAAATGTTAGTAACTTTTCATCAAAAATTGATAAAAAGAGAAAGGCTCTGTGATGAATGCTGTGGTCCCCACATGACATCCATTGGGCCCACCTCGTACCAAGACAGTCATCCATGGTGGGCAGCTGCCACCATGCATATCACTGGGCACATTTCAGTTGCCTATCTAGGTTTCTAAGAAATCTAGCAAGGACTCTCAACCCATGTGCAGGTGCAGCCTAGAAGTTCATGGGCATTAGTACCACCTGGACAGCCCTCAGCCTTGGGAGGTAGGAGTTGGCATATAACACCCTGGTCTTCCAGACAAGGGTACCAGGAAGGCACACTCTGCACAGCTTCTCAGAGGGACCTCTGTGGGATTGGGCCCCTGCCAGCCACTATGGGAACGAGCTGAATAACACACACTGTGTTAGCTGTTCTCTGCTCTCCACATCCCTCTCTTCCTTTCCTGGAGTCGCCCTTCTAGTAAACTACTTATGCCCAAGTCCTTATCTCTAACTCTAGTTTCTTAAACAGCACTCCCCACCCCAAGAAATAATGTTGGGAATAAAGACAAAATGGTTTGTTCCTGGAATCAAGGGCTAACAGAAATAACTGACAACAACTCTGAAGCTATGGTCCAGAGAAACAGCATTTCTAGAAGTGGTTGCCCTTGATCACTTTAAATATGTGTCTCATTAGGACCATCCATTACCCTCCTGATTTCATGACTTGTCTTTTTATTCTGCAGATTCTTCTGGGAATCCTAAATTCACCAAGTGCCGTTCACCTGAACTGGAGACTTTCTCATGTCACTGGACAGATGGGGTTAATCACAGTTTACAGAGCCCAGGATCTGTACAGATGTTCTATATCAGAAGGTATGGGCTTCATGCTTTTCTGATTTCTCTCCATGAATTTTCTGATGAAAATACATTGAGTGTCATGCAGTGGTGGGAATGGAAATAATCTGCTTTGGTGACCTTAATGCATTTACCCATTCATTCATTTAAATATATTAGTTAAGCCCTTACTATCTGTTGGGTACCATTTTAGATGCTGGAAATATGGCAGTGATGACAAAAAGTCCCTCTCCTCCTGAAGATTAATTTCCAGTGAGGAAAGACAGAAAATATTTTAAAAACTTAAAAAAAATTAAATTTCAACTGGTATATGGGTTACTGAGAAAAGTAAAGCCAGGAAGAATGTTAGCACTGTGTAAATATCTGCATGTGCATGAGAGTGTCTGAGGGTGAGTGTGTATGAGTGAGCATGTGTGGGTGCATGAATGTCAGGGTGTAATAATGGGTATAGTGTGACTATGCATGAATGGGGGAAAGCAGGTGAGTATGCATGTGTGACTATGTGTAAAAGTGTGGGCTGTGTATGGATGAGCATGAGTGTATCTGTAAATGGGAGCATATGGGAGAGTAAACGTGTGAAAGTGAGCATGCATGAGTGTGTGTGCCTGTTGAGAGCTCAGGTGATACCTTAAATGAGGCCTTCAGAGGCCCCTCTAGTGGTACTTGAGAGCAGAGACATAAAACAGGTGAAAGAGGCCATGTGACTATCTGAGGGAAAGACTGTACAGACAGAGGAAACTGCCAAGTGCAAAGGCACTTTGGCTGACATGGCAGGTTGGAGGAAAGCAGGAGGCTGGCTAGGACAAGGTGGCAGACAAGGAGAGTGACTTCCTCTGTGGTGCAGAGGAAGTTTTGGGGTTTTTTAAGATATGTGTAAGATGGTTTGGTTCCTATGTAGAAAATCGACTTTGTCTCTGTTAAATTTATTATCTTCGATAAGGGACTGTGATACTTCTCTCTTCCGTTTTTACGGGTATTCCGTTAAAGAGTGAAGACAACAATCTTTCAGTATAATCACCATCCAAGTCATTTATTGCTTGCCCCTCATCTGGTATGATTTCCATTTCTGTATATTCTCATATTGTACCTTTATGCTCTTTAAAATCTTGGGCCCTAACTATCATCTTCTCTTGTCCACCCAACCCTCAGGGAAGGCCTAAACCAAGAGGCAAGGTTAGTGGAGAGCCCATTAAGTGGTAGTCATCAGTCCCAGGATGATGCTCTTGGTCCCCCGGAGGAGCCAGGAAACTAAAGGAAGGGGCAACAGTTAGTGAAGGGAGAGAGCTTAGGGCTAACCATCCTATATTTCAGCCTGGCTCCAGCCCTTGTTCCAGAATAGTACTGGACAGATTAGTCATTCTCTCCACAATTCAGCCACCTCATATGCAAAATGAAGATAACACACCTTGCCCCATGGCTTCTTGGAAGGATTCTATTAACTAACGCATGAAAAAGCCTTATCACAGTGCTTGGTGACAAGCATAGTAAGTACTGAATGAATAATAGCTGCTATTCTTATTATTGTAGTATGAGAATAATTTAAAATACTATAGAATTCCAGTTCCTGGGCTACAAAAGCACTTCTTTTACTGCCTATGATTATTGATATGCTATATTCCATTTTTAATGCAGAGCCAGGTGCTTAATTTGCAAATAAATACTCTGAATTAGCAACCAGGATGGGCCTTACTCCCCTTCCAGATGTGTGAGAGGTCTCTCAAACATACGCCAAAGGGCACACAAGGATGAGATGCTTGGGCACCAAATGAACTTTTACCCCTGCAAGGCTGATACTGCAGAGGTTAGACTGAAGCACGCCAGGCTTCCTTGTCCTTCACCGTCTCCCAGAGCTTGCTCAAACGCATGTCCATCTAGTCAGTGATGCCATCCAACCATCTCATCTTCTGTCATCCCCTTCTCCTCCTGCCTTCAATCTTCCCCATCATCAGGGTCTTTTCCAATGAGTCAGCTCTTTGCGTCAGGTAACCAAAGTATCAGAGCTTCAGTTTCAACATCAGTCCTTCCGATGAATATTCAGGATTGATTTTCTTTAGGATTGACTGATTTGATCCCCCTTGCAGTCCAAGGGATTCTCAAAGAATCTTCTCCAACACCACAGTTCAAAAACATCAATTCTTCAGTACTCAGCTTTCTTTATAGTTCAACTCTCACATCCATACATGACTACTGGAAAAACCATAGCTTTCACTATACAGACCTTTGTTGGCAAAGTAATGTCTCTGCTTTTTAATATGCTGTCTAGGTTTTTCATAGCTTTTCTTCCAAGGAGCAAGCATCTTTTAATTTTATGGCTGCAGTCACCATCTGCAGTGCTTTTGGAGCCCAATAAAATAAAGTCTGACACTGTTTCCACTGTTTCCGCATCTATTTGCCATGAAGTGATGATGGGGCTGGATGCCATGATCTTAGTCTTTTGAATGTTGAGTTTTAAGCCAGCTTTTTCACTCTCCCTCTCTCTCTCATCAAGAGGCTCTTTACTTCCTCTTTGCTTTCTGCCATTAGGGTGGTGTCATCTGCATATCTGAGGTTTTGATATTTCTCCCGGCAATTTTGATTACAGCTTGTGCTTCATCCAGCCCAGCATGTCGCATGATGTACTCTGCATATAAGTTAAATAAGCAGGGTGATAATATACAGCCTTGATGTACTCTTTTTCCCAATTTGGAGCCAGTCCATTGTTCCATGTCCAGTTCTAACTGTTGCTTCTTGACTTGCATACAGGTTTCAAAGGAGGCAGGTATGGTGGTCTGGTATTCCCGTCTCTTGAAGACTTTTCCACAGTTTGTTGTGAGCCACACAATCAGAGACTTTAGTGTAGTCAAAAAGCAGCAGTAGAGTTTTTTTCTGAACTTTCTTGTCTTTTCCATGATCCAACAGACGTTGGCAATTTGATCTCTGGTTCGTCTACCTTTTCTAAATCCAGCTTGAACATCTGGAAGTTCTCGGTTCATGTACTGCTGCAGCCTGGCTTGGAGAATTTTGAGCATTACTTTGCTAGCATATGAAATGAGTGCAATTGTGCAGTAGTTTGAATATTCTTTGGCATTTTTCTTTGGAATTGGAATGAAAATTGACCTTTTCCAGTCTTGTGGCCACTGCTGAGTTTTCCATATCTGCTGGCATACTGAGTGCAGCACTTTCACAGCATCATCTTTTAGGATTTGAAATAGCTCAACTGGAATGCCATCACCACCACTAGCTTTGTTCATAGTTATGCTTCCTAAGACCCACTTGACTTTGCACTCCACGATGTCTGGCTTTAGGTGAGTGTTCACACCATCATGGTTATCTGGGTCCTGAAGGTCTTTTTCTGTATAATTGTTCTGTGTAGTCTTGCCACCTCTTCTTAATATGTTCTGCTTCTGTTAGGTCCAGACCATTTCTGTCCTTTATCGAGCCCATCTTTGCGTGAAATGTTCCCTTGGTATCTCTAATTTTCTTGAAGAGATCTCTAGCTTTTCCCATTCTATTGTTTTCCTCTATTTCTTTGCATTGTTCACTTAGGAAGGCTTTCTTGTCTCTCCTTGCTATTCTTTGGAACTATGCATTTAGATGGGTATATCTTTCCTTTTCTCCTTTGCCATTCACTTGTCTTTTTTACTCAGCTATTTACAAGGTCTCCTCAGACAGCTGTTTTGCCTTTTGCATGTCTTTATCTCGGGGATGGTTTTGATCACCACCTTCTATACAATGTTATGAATCTCGAGTATTTCAGCCCAAATAGCCCAGCGCCATTTATCTGGAAAGGGTAAAATTGATGGGATTAGGGTTATTAGGAGTATGCAGCAGCAGGGTACACGTGTGGGACTTTGTGTCACCTGCTTATAGGAAGTGGCAGATACAGATGCACTTTCTGGCTCCAGTCACTGATTCTTGGAAAGCAGTTCCCTGGTACCTCCTGGAATCATAGAATCACAACTCCCCGTCCCTGGCACACAAATGAAACTGTGACCCGAAGTCATCCAGAGGCAGAGTAGTGGAGGCAGGGAGGAGTGGGATGCGGCCACTGCACTCCAGGCCTGGCCTTGGTAGCTAAAGCACCAGGGAATCTAACCAGGTCAGGCTGGTCCACAGGACAGGCCCAGGCTGCATGCTTGGCTGGCTCTGCTTCCAGCCAGGTGAGCCAGTGGAAGAGGCAGCCAATTCAGAATAGTCCATACCACCCTGTGACAAGAGCATGTCAGATTCAGCCTCAGAGCTGGGCCAGGACTCTGCAGGAATGCAAATTGCAGGCCTGGTGAAAAGGGGCTTCTGGGAGCCTGTCAGCCTGCTCTGCTCTCAGCCTGTTCCTGCAGATGCCTCATTTCCAAAGAAGTGGGCGAGTGAAGACTCGTTCCCAAAGGCTATATATCCACCCCCCCACCCCCCGCACAAACACCCCCTCAATAAATTATCCTGGTTTTTGAAAAGAAAGTTTATTTGCCCTGCCAGGTTGTAGAGGAAATTAGAAAGGAAAATGAGCAGTTACTTAAAAAAGGAAAAGAAAATGTTAAATATTAAGCCTAAAACACATGTTCCAGATGGCTTGAAAACAGTTGCCCTTAGGACATAAATGATGGCTTGTTTGGTTTTTTTTTGTCTTCCAGTTAGGTACCTTTAAATGGAAAGCACGTCTTCTGCTCTTTATTCTGATTTTTATGGATAGGCTCTTTCTAGAGTTCTCAGCCCTGTTTCACAAGCCAGCCTGGGAACAAACCTAAAGCACTTAAGTCTTGGGACTAAAAGGAGAGAGTAGCTTTTAGAAATGGGCTTTGGTCATCTGTAGAGAAATGCAACCCAGTGAAGGCAGGCAACAGAGCATCTGTGTTGTGTGTCCATTTTGCGTTTGTCTAAATTTAAGTTTAAAAATAAGTTTTAAGTATCTATTTAAGGTAAAATTCAACTTCAGTTAATGAGGGAGGGGGTTGGGAGTTGTGTTTTGAAGTGGCTCTTCCTGATCCATTGTGATTTAGAGAAGTACTTTAAGTTGTTTGTTCTGTGGAGCTAATGGGTTGGAGATAATCTAAACAGGGTTTTTCATACCATCCCTGTGGGGACCAGGTTGCTGACAGGCCAGAGTTGAGAAACTGCATGCCATACACAGAGCTCATTTCCTATTACCAATCCAGACCTGCTAAGCACTGGCCTGCATTTTCAGAATGTTTTCATACTGACTTTAATACTGTCAATTTGCTAAATACATTTGACGTATTATACAAAACTTGACTCCTTAACTATTATATGAAAATCTCATTCCCTAGGCAATCTTGTAAAACCATTCTCTTTTACTACACTTGTATTTATCTTTGAAAGTCTATCGAGATAAACTACACCATAGTTCAATGACCTACCTATCCATATTTTTCAATCTTTTTCCTGTTCTGAATACACACACACACAGTTTATCCTTCCTTCTACTCCCTTAATTTTCCCATTGGAGATGAATCTCCCTCTCATCCAAGGATATGCAACTTTTAAGAGCCTCAACCAGAAATTGAGTAACAGTCCACTGTCCATGTTAATTCCAAGTTCTTTCCAACAGCTGATGAGCAGCTGTCTCAAGGACCCCTTGATATTACATAAGTGTCCTCCTAGTGCCAAACAGACCAGCTTGGGAAACAGCTGTAAAGAAGAAAATGTGTGTCTTCTCCCAGCTTCTCATCCCTTTCTCCCAGTCCCTGCCCTTGCACAGCCTGTGGAGTCCTTCTTGTCTCCTGCTGCCAAGCACCCACTCCCTAGAGTGATGCTCACAGACCTCCACAGCCTGGCCCACCAGCCGCAAGCACCTCAGAGACACAAGGTCATCCCTTCCCCCTTCTGCCTCAGCCACACGTTACCTGCTTTATGTCTCCTTGACTTGTAAAACACCCTCTCAGCCTAGTGAAGAGTAAGTAAATAACGAATGACCCCACCTAAGTAGCAATTCTAATTTAAGAAAGTTTTGCCCAGTGATTCCACTGCCTCTGTTCCCTCTCTTCCTTCCCCTATTGCCATCTTTTAAACTTTTACCCTTCTTCAAGATTGCTAAGAGTACCACGTTCACGTCGAAGCCACCCATGAATGGTCAAGGCCATCATTCTCTTTTCTAACTCCCGTGAGCACCACATATGAACACTTGCCCACTCTGCTTTGCAATATGGTTTCTCAGTCATTCCCCTGAGGCTGAAGTATTTCTTTAGACACACATGACTCCCCTGTATATATCAAGCACAGTATTTTATGTATAATTGATGCTTATGGAACACTCATGTCCTGAATAAAGGAGACAAAAAAAAAAGTACTCAGTGGATAATTTGAGTCACCTTTTAGCCTGAAAGTATAGATCAAGTCCTGTTAATCCTTACAGCCACACAGTGCTCGTGTCAGATATGATACCTACAGAGTGCTTACATAGGAAGCATCCAAAGATGACTTGCTGAGTTCACTCATTCAGGCAGGCAGATGCGAGGTTGGAGGAGAGCTGTGTCACATTCTCTCACATGTTCCTGCTGGGATGGACTTGAATCTGAGTCAACTTTTGATTGCTCTGCATTTTTGTTCAGGTCCCCTTGGCAGCTGATCAGGGTAAATCCTTTCCCCAAACTCTGACATCCTCCCCAGTGACCTTCTTGCCATCTCTTTTCCATTCGACATCAATTCTGCTGTTGTTTTAAGTCATTGAGGTAAATAATTCTACAGGCTTTCTGTAGAATGGGGTGGAGGTGAGTAACTCTAGGATGGATCTTAGGTATGGATGTATAGCTTTTCTGATTTCTTCAGTGTTCTCCATGTGGCCATCTGTCCTCCA
Organism: Nanger dama; assembly: GCA_917880005.1. Taxonomy (NCBI): domain Eukaryota; kingdom Metazoa; phylum Chordata; class Mammalia; order Artiodactyla; family Bovidae; genus Nanger; species Nanger dama. The sequence goes on from CAKJTW010000040.1 coordinate 7,599,511, forward strand.
TGACTTGTTTCATTTATTCGTATCTGATCCAAGATACAGGAAAGGATGAGCTCATTCTTTGTAGAGAAACTCACAAAGGAACTGATAGGTAAACACATTGATTCAGTACAGCCCTATTTTTGTCTTCTCCATTCTTTTGATATTATAAGTAAATGTCCATTCCCTTTTACAAAATGGAGAAGAAAAATGCTTTCTTAGTTTGGAGATTTTTTTTTTTAGTTTGGAGAATTTTTTTCATGTGTGGTCTGGGTTTTAAATTTCTTTGGTTTCTTCTATGAGTAGATGGGGAAAGGCTAGGAGTCCCATGTTTCCTAAAGGTTACCTGGATGTCCAGCATGTTTGAAATGTTGCCATGGCTCTTTGTTTAATTAAGAAAAGATATCAGGAATATGGGAAGGAGTTCAAGGCATCAGGAAAACTCCCACCCTCCACTGCCAAGTACAGGACAGCCTTGCAGAGGAGGTGGACATAGGATGCAGTGGTTCAGAGTAGAGTGGTAGCTGATGTTCCTCTTCAGGACCACCCACATCTCAATGTCACTCAGCTTGGAGAACACCGTCCCTGTGTTGCCTCAGTTTCTTCTGCCATGAGTTGGGGAAATACCCAGTTTTAAAGACTCAGCTGTTCGCTGGGAATCTCTATAGTTTGGGAGTTGATTCTGCAGTGTTTTAATAAAAGAATATTTTTAAACCTCCATAAGCCTCAGAACTTTCATCTGTAGAGTGGGGAAAGTACCTACCAATGAATCACTTAAATTAGGAGCTGGCACCTTATCTGCAGTCAGTGAACGGATGCTTTTACTATAGACAGACGTGCCAAAAGGCCTCCTCTCGGTCTGCAGACACTGATCATCAGGCCACAGATGTGCTAGTCCTTGGAAATGGTACCACTAAGATACTTGCTCATAAAATACTTGCATCCTGGTTTACTGAATCTGACTCTTACACAGCTTGCTTTGACTTGCACTATTGCATGATTTGGGGAACAATTCTTCCTTTTTACCCTCCATTTCAGGGATTTTCAAGAATGGAAAGAATGCCCCGATTACGTCTCTGCTGGTGAAAACAGCTGTTACTTTAATTCGTCATATACCTCCGTGTGGACCCCCTACTGCATCAAGCTAACTAGCAATGGTGGTATTGTGGATCATAAGTGTTTCTCTGTTGAGGACATAGGTAAATCACAGGTTTGTGTTTTATTTGACATGGCTTTAGATTACATAAGCGGGGAAGGCTGCAAAGTCCAAGTGCATGCAAGTAGGAAGACTTTGTCATTGCATTGCATTGCATTCTCTGGGTAGATGGATGTCTCCTTTATAGCACATGAGATAAGCTGGCGAACAAGAAAGGGCAGGGGGAAGCTCAGGTTGGCGCCAATATAAAACAATCTGGCAGGAGATTTATAAAGGAAAGAATAGGAGTCTCGTGGAGTCTTTTCCTTGAGAAGGTCTCTGAATGCCAGTTTGTATTCTTGTGTGCCACTACAAGGAAGAAACTCAATGCACTCATAAGATTCCTTCTCTCCTCATGATCTGGTATGACAATTATATTTAGCTCTACTGGAATACATTGGCCTTGATCTCTGGCATTCCTATCATAAATGCCTAGATTTTCTTTGGGTTTCCCAGGTGGCGCTAGTGGTAAAGAACTTGTTTGACTGTACAGGAGATGCAAGAGACACAGGGGTCAATCTCAGGGTCAGGAAGATCTCCTGGAGAAGGAAATGGCAACCCAGTCCAGTATTCTTGCCTGGAGAATCCCACAGACAGATGAGCCTGGTGGGCTATAGTCCAAGATTTTCTTTGCCACAAGGCATAATCATTCTGGAATTTTACACTGGCAAAACAGCCAAAATCAGTTTAAAGTCATGTTTATAAGATCTCAAAACAAACACTGGAGATAATCAGTTCAGTGAACTAAGTGAAAGATTCAAGCAGCTTATCCCTTGCCCACCATGTGGACACAGGGGAGATGAAACAAGACAAAGAGCCATAATTGGAATATTCGTGTTTATACTATAATAATATAAACAGCTAAATAGAATCACAGAAGGACCACGAGTAGCTGACATAGATGCCTCGCATCTATCCACAAAGCTTGTTTGTTGCTTACAGGAACTCCTTGGAGCCTCACTTAGATGTGCTATTCATGTGTGTGGTTTCCAGGCTGGACGAGACTGAGATAGGGAGGGTGGAAGATGCAGATAGAAATGAGTAAATCTGATAGACTGACTTTGGAGGGAGAAGATTAAGAAAAATGAACAAAGCAGAAGATAACCTGTCTGCATGGTTTAAAGAAACTATTGAATCCAGAGAACCTATCAGTAGCTGAATGTATACCCTGAAGCCAGTAGATGCAGCTGTCTAAAGACTAAATGGGTAGAAATGGGTAGTAGAAAAAATGCAATATCAAAGACTCGTGTTCTAAACCTGTCCTGCCAGTAGCCACCCCGCTTGTTCACTTGGCTGATTTTCACTGAATACCTGGCACCTGGCTGGGTGTGCTGGCTACAAAATGAGTAAGACACAGTCAAGTAGGGAAGGCAGGCATGTTTACAAATAACTGAGATACGGCACAGTAGGTGCTGGCCTCGAGGTGTGTGGAAGGCACAGCAAGATGAAGTGGTGGCCAGAGGTGTGAATGATTGGGCCTGAGGGATGAGAAAGGGCTGCACAGAGATGGTGACAGTTCAGTTACTTCCTAAAGCCTCAGCAGGAGTTGCCAGGTATACAAGATGGACAGTGTCTGCTAATGGCTACTGAGTTCCACGAGCGACAGCATAGAACATTCACAGACTCAGGAGCAGTTTGGCAGGCCTGACTGGTTGACCAGAGGAATCATCAGTGATTTTGTGTGCCCCACAAAGAAATCTGGACTTTGACTGCCCAGGGGTACACTTGAGGATGTTTAAGCAGGGAAATGACCTTAGGATATTTACAAAGCACGAACCATAAATCAGGTATGATAACTGTGCTAGATGGGTTCTATTATGATTCCCATATTACAGATGGTGAAACTGATCCCCAAAGCAGTTCAATGTCTAGCCCAAGGTCAGAACTACTGGTAGGCAGAGCTGAGATTTGCACCTAGGCAGCATAGCTCCAGAGCCCATGCTCTTAACCTCAAAGGCATAGTGTGTATGTATATGTGTGCGCACGGGCATGCAAAGTTGCTTCAGTTGTGTCCGACTCTTTGCAACCCTGTGGACTGTAGCCCACCAGGTTCCTCTGTCCATGGGATTCTCCAGGCAAGAATACTTGAGTGGGTTGCCATGCCCTCCTCGAGGAGATCTTCCAACCCAGGGATCAAACCCATATCTCTTACGTCTCCTGTGTCGGCGGGCAAGTTCTTTACCACTAGCGCCACCTGGGAAGCCCAAGAGAATGGTACTAACATCTCAGGGAAATTCATCTTGCTTCAGTGCAGAGGGTAGATTAGAATAGCACAGACTAGATTAGAAGGCTTTGTGATAATCAAGGCAAAAGATGATGACAGGCAGGGTTACCGTGATAGCAGGGAGGGAGGGAACTGAGAATGAGAGACTACAAAGAACTGGGGTGACCTTATAGCTCTGAAGATGCTGATCACAAGCTTCAGCTTCGTCGTGTATTACGCATGTACTATACTAGACCTCTCAGGGCTGGTCTTTAAAGTCGTATATGAGTTAGGCGTCTGTCATTCATTCAGTTTATTCCATGCTTCTTTGAGTCTCTTCCTTGGGCCAGGCAGCATTCTAGGTTCTAGAGGCAGGAAGTGTCTGCACCAGGGGGACATTTTCTCAGTGTGGGTGGAAGGAGACCATGCTGGGAGGAAAGGCAATGTGGGAAAATAGGAGAGGCTGCAGTGGGAGCATTATCACACATGGCCTCATTGAGACAGAAACACTTGAGTAAAACAGTCCCATGTCTATCTGATGGAAGAGAGCATAGGCAGGGTAAAGATCTGGAGCTGGGAGCATGCCTTTGCTCTCTCAGGGAAGAGCGGGAAAGAGCGTGGTAGTGGAAAGACACATGGAGAGGGAAGAGGAGCATGATCATGAACCAGATCCTGGAGATCAGAGGGTCAAAGCTATAGCACCCTTTAAGCATGGTGTGACCTTGACTTTCACCCGGAGATAGGAAGCCTTCAGAAAGCTTTAAATGATGAGCAATGTGATCTCACTTAAGTCTTAGGATGACCAGCATGTCCACAGTGTTGAGGATTGTATCGAGAGTAAACTGAAGGGGACATGGACCACAGAAAGAGACTAGTTAGGAGGCTAATGCTTCAAAACAAAATGATAATGGCCAGGACCAGGTAAGAGTGGGACAGGTGAAGAGAAGTGGCTAGATTCTGGAAATATCTTAAAATTACAGCTGACAGAATATGAGGTGATGGGGTGGGGCAGGGAAAGTGAGTCAAGGAAGGGTTCACCATTTTCACCCTGCAGGAATGGAGTCATCATTAACAGAATTAGGGGAGGTGGAAGAGGAGCAGGTTACAGGCAGAAGACTAGAAGTAAGAGAGATGGTTGTTATTATGCTCATCATGCTGGTACTGAGCATTCTCAAAAGGGACCCTGTTCTATATCCTCTATTGAAAGTCGGGTGGGGGTGGGGGGGTTAGATGCAACATGAGTAATAAGTTTGAGAAAATTTCCCTTTAAAAACATTTTTATTGTTCAGTCATATAAAGCGTTAAGCTTCGGTTTTCAGAATTCATCAGTCCCCAACAAAACTGGAAAGATGAGGTATAGGTATCATTATGCAGCATATGTAGCTTAGCCATTTTGCAAATCCCTCCAATTTAAATGTGGCCATGATTAGTCAAATTGGGACTTTGTCTGTTTTTTTAAAAAGTCGTATCCATCCCACAGTAGTCAATAGCATGCAGTTAAGTAAAACACAGAAAACACTGATTCATCACCATTTGAGAGATCAGTGTAATGCCTTCCTTTATACCTGAAGAAATGATCACATGGGCTAGGAAGACAAATAAAGGGGTATTTACCAAGTGTTCTGAAGGACTGTGCTTCTGTAGCAGTGCAGAAATAAATGAGAAGGAAAATTTAAAAGGCCTTGCCCCAGGTAACATACAGAAGAAAAAGATTTTTCCACCCCTCGCTCCAAAATGGCCACATGTTTAAATACACTTGGGTCTTTCTGACTCTCTATTCCTTTCAGTTCTGAGTTAAAGTGAATTCCTTTGCCAAAATCCCAAAGTATTCATTTTATCAGAGCCAAAAGAAATGCAAAATGTGAGAGATCTTCAAGAACGGCTATAGATCAGACTTTAAACTCACAAAGGAATTTTTTATAGGGGCTTTTTTTCAGTTAATAACAGGTCATCTTTAAGTTTAAAAATGATACTCTGCCATAAAGTGGAAGTGTGATGATGGGAATATTGGAAGACTCGAGAATAATGTATGAAGTAACTTAGTCGTCTTTAGAAAAACATCAGGCTATGTCTGTGTACTAATTCTCTGCTGAAATGCACAGTACAACCAGATCCACCCGTTGGCCTCAACTGGACTCTACTGAACATCAGTTTGACGGAGATTCATGCCGACATCCTAGTGAAATGGGAACCACCACCCAATACAGATGTTAAGATGGGATGGATAATCCTGGAGTATGAACTGCACTATAAAGAACTAAATGAGACCCAGTGGAAAATGGTAAGATTTATTACATCTCACATTGAAAAATCCTTGACTTTTCTTTCTTGTGTTCAACCACCCCTCTCATTTCTAATTAGACTTTCTTTTGACTTAATACCACATATCCCAGTTCTGATTTCTTATTTGAGAAAAATGGATATAATCACTAAAATTTCATCTTGGAATTCTTTAAGACAGCAGATGCTTACATGGAGTTTTATATGGAAACCTATGGAAGCAAAGGAAAATTATTTCTCCAGTCATCACCGGTGTCTGGTCTAACCTTAGAACAATATCACATTCTCTAGTCACTCAGCTGTCTGTGAGGATGTGGCTAAACATGGGAAAGGTTATGATCAAGGTCAGTAGTGAGCTGTGGCTAAATATTCGCCCAGGATTTTAGTTGCCACTGTTCAGCAGACTCCCACTAAAATAAGTGCTTCAGTGACTCCAGGAGGGAAGCAAGGGGAGGGAATTGATCCCCTAGAGTTTCAGAAGGATGTTTGGTCACATACCCCAGGGGAGAATCAAGCTAAGAGGTTCTTACTTAGGCAAGTAGCCTGGTACTGGGTTGACCTCTGAACTCCTGACTTCCTTGCCAAGGGCATGGGAACCGGGCACTGAGATAAATTCCACATGGCACACAACAAGAAGAAAAGCAGGATTATCATGCTGCTTTCAGTGTAACCAGTTCTAAATCAGTCTAACCACAGCCACAGGCCTGGCCAAGCCAAGTGGTTTCTGGCCAGTCACCAGGTCGTGCCCAGCACCCTGGCGTGGCCTCACTCCTAGAACGGAGACACCAGGCCCTGTCCATTCAGTGAACTGCTGAAAGCGGGGCCAGTTCTGTCATTACAGGAAAGTTAAGCTTAGAGCACTATGAACAGTTAAATACTGGCTTCCAGGTCCTGTTTGCGGAATCATTCTAATTTAGATATCTGTTCCGTAACTTGGTACAGAATAGTTTGGCTGGATACTGAGTCAAACAAGGCTTTCTAAATTCAAACTTCAAACGTTTATTCAGCAACCCACCGAGTATTGAAATAACTAGTATGCACAAAGCACCGTGCTAGGCACCCCAGGGTGGCATTTTCCCAAAGCATAAATTTTGAACCCTTGAGGGTCCCTGGGACTCTTTCAGGGAGTCCACAGAGTCAAGACTATTTCCATAATAATACTAGAATGTTCTTTCCTTTTTGACCGTGTTGATTTACACAGGTGGTACAGAAGCAGTGGTGTAAACACTGCTGCTGCCTTTGCACAAATCAGGGCAATAACTCCAAACTATACTGATTGTCACCATGCTCTGCACTACTCTATACTCACAGAAAAGAAATGGGAGCAGGCGAGGCGGGGAGGCAGATCACATAAGAATGTCCTTGCTGAAGCAGTGTCTATATTTCTCAGTTTATTAAATCATGATTTCTGACTATGTAGCTTCTTCATATTCTGTGTACGCTAAAGGACTTTGGCTGCATATGGAGCTGTGGATGGTTATTTTGAGCAAAAGCATTTAAACACCTGAGTTCCTACTTGAACTAGCTGCTTTTTGCTTGGAACACCATTTTTACTTTGCAAGAACAACTGGTAAACTTGATAGATGACTTTTCATATTTGAGTTGGCAAATATTTGGCAAATAGTTCTTGGAAAAGAATAAAGTGAGCTTAACACTTCAAGAAAAGCAATTGACAGTATTTGTTGTCAGTGAGAAAATTTGAGCTGTCTAGTTAAAATTTTGGAAAACTTCGGCATCTGCAGCTGTGAGCTTGAGAGTGTTCCCAGCCTTTGAAGATCTGATGCGATCAATGGTGATCTTAGCAAAAGTGTTTTTTTAATATTGTATAATGAAATGTGTGAACAGTTAGAAAATCTGCATAACTCAGTGAGTGATATTTTCCAAGTGACCAATACATGCTGTATCCAAACCACAAATGGAGAAATGATGCATTCAAAGTACTAGTTGCAATGGTGGATTTTAATATAAAGAAGTGTGAAAGATTTATTGACATGGTTTCAGATTTCACACTGCAACTAACCTTTAAGAAAATACCACTTACCGAGTTTTTTGTTGGTGGTGGTGGTAAGGAAGAATATATATGTAATTAGCTGAAACAGCTATTAAAAGCTCTCTCCCATCTTCTCACTATATATCTGTGAGATCAAGTTTTATTCATGTACCTCAACTAAAATCACACATCCTAACACAGTTTTAATTCAGAAGCAAATGTAAAAATATACGCATCTTCTACTAAGCCAGATAGTAAAGAGATTTGCAAGAATGTGAAACAATGTCATTTTTTCACTATAATTTCAGAAAGTACAATAATTCTTATAAAAATATATGAACATAAAATCAGTTTATCATCATTTTGAAATTAGTATTTTTGAAATTCTCAGTTATAAATCCATGATACTTATAAGTTTGGTAATTTGCAAGGGTCTCAGAGTAGCCATGAGTATCAAGGACGCATCTATGACAACTGACCTTTCTTAAAGAACTTATGATGTAGTTGGTTGTAAAAACAAGAGGCATAGGCATTAAAAAAAGAAAAAGAGGATTGTAAGTCAAGGGGGAAAAGCTAATTTGTGTTGCTTATCAGAATTTACCATTTGACAACATTGAATTTAGTATTAATATGCCCTTTTTTAATTTATTAAACACATTTTGAATATAATAGTAATTCTAATGACCATAGTTGCTTAAAAGTAACTACCTGCTAAACCAATTGTGTTTTTGAATTTTGGGGATTGTTTTTTAAGACTTAATTCTATGCCACTCATTATCTACAACATATGGGTCATCTCTTGAGTATCCACTGAAAAAGTAAATGCTGAAAGTGTTAGTCACTCAGTTGTGTGGCAACTCTGTGGACTGTATCCTGCCAGACTCCTCTGTCCATGGAATTCTCCAGGCAAGAATACTGGAGTGGGTTGCCATTCCCTTCTCTATATACCTGATATTGTGTGGGGCTTCGGAAATGTAAAGAGGATGAAAGCATTGTTTTCTCCCAGGGAATATACGGTATAATATAGAAATTTGAGCAATGAATTAAAAGAAGTAATATGTGTATTTCCAGGCAGGACAGAGTAGGGAAAACTGCCAGAAAATTCTTCTTAGAATATCAGCAGTACTTGCACTGAGAATTAGCCAAGAATAGGTGTTCTCTCGTAGGCAGGTGACAGGGTCAGGGTGGTATTAGTCATGTGAGCAACTTTGAATTTGGTGTGGCTGCCGTGGAGGGCTGAGGGAAGATGAAGAGGGGGCCGTAGATCGAATCACTTGGCCCCTTTGGGATTTTGTTATTAATGAAACCTGTAAAGAAATAATATACTGGTGATGGTGACAGAAATTTAGGGCTTCAAGAACAGTAAATAGACTTTTTAAGAAAAATAAAAAGTTTAATATTCAGAAGCATTTTAAGTACATAAATATTCCATGTATTAAGCTTCTATAAAAGATCAAACTAACCATTCTGTGTACATGGGGGAAAAGAGGTACTTTGTGAGTAGAAACTAACTGTAGTGAAAGGAAATTTGTTTTAGAAGCTAAAGCTCCAGCTTCTAACAAATCATGAGAATCTTATTTGTGTGAATAACCCAGGCTGTTGAAAAAGAGTGTTCCTGGTTTTCCTATAAATGGGAGCAAGATGTCACAGCTGAAAATATATAAAAGCCTATATTGACTACTTGCTTTGAATATTTGACTTGAAGGAAAACCCCATCATTACTTGTGTCTACCTCTTTGATAGCAACATGTCTGAGAATCTCACCTACCTTCCCTGGGAAAGTAAAGGAACAGCCTGGCCTTCAGGACTGTGGGATCCTGATGTTTGTTACCAAAGGCCTCTAGTGACTTTTCTTCATAGATTTTGAATAGCATATATTTTTGAGATGGCTTTAAGCCTTATAGAACAAGCTGATAGGATTATTTGAAACTTTAAGACAACTGATTTTTCTAGAACACTTTACAATTCTGTGATCATATGAATGACTACCCAGGATTCCCAAAGAACAGATATAGACATAGAGAATAGGAAATATGTTTGGTTTTTACTGTCCTAATGTCTTCATATAACAATGTAATATTCCAAAGGGTAGGCATTGTATCTGTAATCTTCTTTATAATTCTGCCATCCTCTATGATAAGTCTATTATCCTTTGATCTTAGTAGAATATCTGACAGCCTAATGCAAGAATAGAGATGCATTTCTTTAAACAAGTCTATCATATGTTTGGGTTTATAACAGACTAATTTGAGGACTGTGATTTATTTAACAAAGTGACTTTTTACCATTTTTTAAATTGTAGTTAATTTAAAATGTGTTACTAAGTTACTTACTTAGATCTTTCTCTAAATAGCAAACTCCATGAGTGCATTTTAAAATATTTCCTACTTTCCAGAAATTCATTTTGAATAAAAATGCAGAAGCACCTCATGGAGCTTATTGCATCAAGATGTTGACTCTCTAACCAAAGTTTTTTATTTTGTCTTGAAAGATGGACCCTTTATTGGTAACATCAGTTCCGATGTACTCGTTGAGACTGGATAAAGAGTATGAAGTGCGTGTGAGAACCCGACAACGAAACACTGAAAAATATGGCAAGTTCAGTGAGGTGCTCCTGATAACATTTCCTCAGATGAGCCCATCTGCGTGTGAAGAAGGTAAAACTAAGAGATTAAGATGGCAGCCAACATGATTTCTGTCAACACACAGGCATACATTTCCTACATTGTTAGAGTGTTGTCCAGATCAATATACACAAGCATCAGTTTTCAGGATGAGGGACCTGGAGTCCACTACCTATAACAGGTAGTATCCATTACAAAAGAGGAAGAAGGATTTCACTTCTGAATTGTTCAGAAAAAGTCATGTTGTAGGTGCAAGTTAAAGAGGAGAAGAGACACAAAGTTACTGATGGGAGAGTGGGGTGGTAATTGCACATAACAGAATTTCAGGTGATTCTTTATATGTTTCTGTATTTCTAATATTTCATTTGAGTTTATTTTGCATGTATAATAATAAAAGGTTTTTCAAATACACATAGAAATTTATCCATGTGGCTTCTAAAAGAAAGCCTAGTATTGAATCAGCATAAGTAGTCAATGGCAGGTGCTTATTGGTTTTAGAAAGTTTGTGTGTGGCTTTTATCTGGAGGAAGGCTTGATAAATTATGTGCTAGTTGTGCTCAAGGGTGACATAGAATATTTGAAGATCCTATATAAAAGAAATGTAATTTTAAAATATAAACACAATTGTTTCTGCACATATGGTACAGGTAGAACCCATGAGACTACATAGCACAGGTAAAAATGTCTATAGCACGATTTTTTCTAAGCTCTCCTCAGGCTTGTTTCACACAGTATTTAATATATGGAAATTCTGGCTTAAAAGTACATTTGCAGTGTATGGCAAAACCAATACAATATTGTAAAGTAATTAGCCTCCAATTAAAATAAATAAATTTATATTAAAAATTAATTTTTTAAAGAACATTTGCCACATGCCCTTTATTGCGATGGCATTTAATTCACTTAAAGATTTTTTTAAAACAACTTTTTACTTCTGATAGAAAAGGAAAAAAACTCTTGCTTTATATTATATTCCTAAGTATATCATTATATAAAATTATAGATACCACAAGAACAAAAAAAAATGGTATTCTCTCCCCCACTAATTCTTTATAACATGCATAATAGCTCCCTTGTAGATTTTAATATGTGAATAAGAAAATAAAAGAATATCACAGCATAAAAGCTTATTTTCAGTAAAGCAGTGTTATGGTAAAAGTGAAAAGAAGTGGGAAAGTGTTAGCTGCTCAGTCGTGTCCTACTCTTTGTGACCTCATGGACTGTAGCCCACAAAGCCCCTTTGTCAATGGGATTCTCCAGCCAAGAATACTGGAGTGGGTAGCCATTCCCTTCTCCAGGGGATCTTTCCTCCCCTTGCAGGCAGATCCTTTACAGTCTGAGCCACCAGGGAAATTCCACCTTAAAAGTAGTCAGCCTCTGCCACTGTGGCACTTGTTCTAAAGAAATGAGATAGAAATTTTACAGTCTCCCACAAAATTTCTATCAGTTATACTAAAATCTGAATCAATGGGCATGACTCAATGAACACGAGTTTGAGCAAACTCTGGCAGATAGTGAAGGATAAGGAAGCCTGGCGTGCTGCAGTTCATAGGGTTGCAAAGAGTCAGACATGACTTAGCAACTGAACAGCATACTAAAATCTGAGAGTCCTAGTACTGATCTCCTGTCAAACAATACTTTTTAAGCTGTAAAAATGTACACCTTGCATATCTAAGAAGTTTTCATAATGATTCAAAAATACAACTTGGCCCCCCATCTTTTTGATGGATCCTCAGTCTAGATCAGATCTAGATCTAATGATCACATTTAAAAAAAAGTGGGGATTTTAACAATTTCACTTCTGCCAGTTGTTTTCAGAAATCTTGCCTATGAATTTTAACATCAAGCGTACACAATGTATTTATTGGTTATTTTTGTCATACACTGGCAACCTCTTTAACATCTAGGAAGACTAGATGTTGTAAATTTGGACGTTTGTCCCTTATGTACGCTATACACACAACGAACTAAACCAAAACACAGACACATACATGACAATGGTTAACCATCCTAACATAAACATACTGGTATAACCCCCCTTGTACTTTCTCCCTGAACCAGCACAAATAAAGTAATACGTACTGCTCTGAGAGGTGGTTTGATCATCCTGATCATTCCATTTATAAATGAGTATTTTGTATGAATCTTAACAAAAGGATATATCTACAAAATGTTATTTCACTACCTCTACGTTTAACATACTTTGTGCACTTCTAAACATCTAGAAAGACTAGATGTTTCAAATAAGGACTTAAGTTTGTCCGCTATATACACAGTAGTGTTAAATAAACTACACACATGTAACAATGGTTACACCTGAAGGTATCTTCTACGAAGGAACATTCTGGTCTAGAACCTTTCATTTCTTCCAATTCCCCCTTTTTGCCATCCATCCAACAGTGGGTGGAAGTACAGGCCCATTTAGATGTGATTTATCATAATTTCACTTTCAAAGGTCCTTTTCAGAAGACAGCCTTTCCAATGAATTGTAACACAAAGTGTACAAAATGTGTTAGTTTACTAACCCTACTTTTGTCATACATTGGCAACCTCTTTAATATCTAGAGACTAGATATTATAAAATTGGGACCCATTTGTCCAGTATATACATAATCTACATAGTAAAGTTAAATGAAATGCACTTAACATATAAAGCAACGGTAAGCTGAAATGTTCTAGTACACACTAGCAAAACATCTTTTGCAAACTTCCCTCCCACCTCCCTCACCCAACGAAAAAGCAGAGTATACTGTTCAGAGAGGAGGTTTAACAATTCCAATTACAGTATTTCCCATCAGTTCGAAAAAGCTATTTACAAGAAGCATTATCATACTATGTCTACTGTAAAATGCATCAAGCACTTCTAAATATCTAGAAAGACTAGATATTTCATATAAGAACTTACTTGTCCACTATGTACACAGTACTGTTAAGTAAAATTGCACACAGGTAACAATGGTTATAATCCCCTCTAAGCATTATAGATGCTTATTAGACTTGTCCATTGGGTTGATAGAGAAGGAGAAGGGTCCTTGGCTAGAATGTTCCTGTTGAGATGAGACTTTGAGACTATAGCCATTATACGCAGTGTATTCAGTGCTATTGTGTGTATAGTGGACAAACTTAAATCCTTATTTGAAACATCTAGCCTTTTAGATGTGTAAAAGTACACAACCTATTTTGAAAGTAGAGAGTTAAACACCTTTTAAGTTTTTTTTTTCCTGTTAATTAATAGGAATGGTTTTATTTGGGGAGTGGGGTTGTCTTGGAGAGTAAGCTGACGTTTACTGGGTGGTGGGGCGGGGGGTGGGGGACAGGGAAGGAAGTGCAGAGAGAAGGGCTCTGTGCCCATCAGTCTTTATAGACAAGTTCAGATTGTCTACCCGTTGTTCTGTGTGCATTTTAGTTAATATTGCTGTGTATTAAAGAACAAGTCCTAATGCCCAAAGTATATTAAAAGTAGAGGTAGTAAAATAACCCCTTAATGAATGCCCTTTTGTTGGTTTTTAGGAAGGGCTGTGTCTTCTGGGAGTATCTATGTTAATCCACCTCTTGGAACTAGATGTAGTTAGTCGCTGAAATGCTGGAGGAGTAAGAGGAAGGGTGAGGGGAAGGGCTCTTGGCTAATATCTCCCGTTATCTGGAAGACAGTTTTAGGTTTTAACTGTAGGTCTGTATGTGCATTTTTGTCAAGTACCTGTGTTTATTGTGGATAAGCTTCATTACTTTGCAGCATCTAGGCTTTTTAGATGTCCTGAGGTGACAATGTATGATATAAAGTAGAACTAGTGAATTAATCAATTCTAACATAACAAAGATATTTACAAATTGGTTTTTTTTTAAAGGCAGCATCTTGGACCTGGAATTATACCTTCTCTGGGAAAGGTACATCAGGACTTGTTCATTTAGGTTGGCAGCTGAGGGGAGGAAGGAAGTATAGAGGGAGGGCTGTATGTGGATGCGTTCACGTTTATATTTTGATGATAACCATTGATGTGTGTGCATCTCCTGGCTGTACTATAGGAATGCTTTGTTTAATAATTCAGCAGAAACATACCTCCTTGCTAATACCTTAATAGTTTAGATCAGATGATGAATCCTCTTAGAACTATTATACTTTGTGTACTCTGTTGCTTTATGTCTCATTTTAATTGAACATTAAGGGAATGTAGTATTTTAATCATAGCTCTGCCAATATGTTTATCTAGAGGCCTGTTGCCATTTTTGTCTTTGAAGTTTTTATTGCCAAGAAAGGCAAGATTACATTTTTTTCTTTCCAGATTGAGTTGGTGTAGTGTATTCTTGGTTATCAAAATACTCATAGCTTTGGGACTTTGAAATGGTAAATATTCATGATGTGTGAAACAGCATGATACATAACTGTATGGTCTTAATTACATAAAAATGGATGCTTAGTTGTGAAAATACACAAATGAGACCTAGAAGGACATGTCAAACGGTAAACTGCTTGTGATTATGAATGACTTCGTTTTTTGCTTCTTGTGCTTTTTGGTTTCCTATTATGCACATGTTAACTTTTAAGAAATAAATGTTATTTTAAAAACCTTTAAAAAAAAAAGTGGACATTATTTCAGTAAAGTAGTATATTAACAAGCATCACTTTTCCCTCGAGCTAAAGCCTTTTAATGACACACCTTGAATACATAAGATGTTTAAAGCAGGTTGTTTATATAATAAACATGGATTGTGCTTAAATTGTATGTTGTTACTTTTTTTGGGGGAGGGGTATACAAAAGGATCTGAAGAAGTGGATCCAGTTGTTCTTAGAAAATACTAAGTCATTGCATTCTATTTCAGTGGCTATCAAGTGAAATCATTGACGTTACTAGATGAATACAAATTAGGAAGTTTTATGTGGAACAGGAGAATGAAATGTAAACTTCAATTATTCATAGTTCTGTGAGATATTATTTTTGTGTTTTTCAGATTTCCAGTTTCCATGGTTCTTAATTATTATCTTTGGAATACTTGGGCTAGCAGTGACATTATTTTTACTCATATTTTCTAAACAGCAAAGGTAAGTGTGATATAACCTACTCTGATATGTTTTATTTAGCAAATGTCCATGTTTCCACCTATTGTTTGTTTTCTTTTGTGAATCATGAGTGAAGTGTTTCATCAACCCAGTGAAACATTATTGCTGTACATTTACATCTGTGTTGTGTCCACATAGAGACAACACAGGTCTCAGCTTTATCTGGAAAGTTGCATAGGATGTTAAGAGGGTAAGGCCAGTGAATACATTCCGTGTGACATGTACCTTAAAGTTCTGAACTGATATTTATTCCAGGACCCTGAGGTAGCTTTGAGATTTTGGCTAAGTTTGACACAGTCCTAATACAAGAGCAAAAATTAAAGTGGTGAACTAAAGCCACTAGATAATTTAATCTAATAAAACCTTTCTTTAGACTTCATATGATACCAATCTTAAGTAAATTTGGGTTTATTTAAATTGCTTGGATACTTATAGTTTGGTATTTTACCTTCTTTTGTCAGAGATAAAATTCTAAATTTGAGGATACCATTCTGCATCCTCTTGCAGCCAGAAGGCAGGTTTCAAGTATTCTGCCACTGCTGTTTGAGTTCATTTGAGTCCCTTTATCTCTCTAGGACTCCACATTCTCATGGGTAATTTGAGAGTGTTGGATTATATGATGTTTAAGTTTCCCTTAAGCTGTAAGGAGTATTATTCTATTTTCATTCTTGAAAGAAACTCAGTATAGACTACAGAAACTTTTAATACAAAACATTGGAAAAGTTACTGGTATGGGTTGCCAGTTTTCTTACATTTAGAATATGCTTTAAGTCCCATGGGTTAATCTTGTCCCTTCTCCTAGAATTAGGGTAACAAACACTCCGTTTGCTTGGGACTTTCCTGGTTTTAACACTAAAAATTCTGTGTCTAGGCAAACCAAGACAGTTGGCTACTCTATCTAAAACCAAAGACAAGTTCTCCAGGTGAAGCCATGAGGCATCTAGAAATCAAAATAGGCTCTATATTATGAATAGATTGCAAATTTTTTTACTTTGTTTTGAAGCTGTATAGCATTTGTAAACATCAAAACAGAATTTCAATAGAAGAATTCTAGAGTTACAGAGTGTCAAGCATGCTTAAAAGTCTCCAAGTGAATGCAGGAAGGATTATTTTTAGTAGAGTTTCATCTCCAATTTAATAATGTAAACTCAAGGGGACAAAGTTAACTCTGGAGAATTTTGTTTTCTATCTTTCTAGCAACATTATTGTCTTAGAAATACAAGTATTATAAAGCAGTATAACAGTAGCTTTCAATTTGGGGAGGGGAGGAAGTTAGTAAATAAAATTCTAAACAATTATTTACTTAAATGTATTCATTACTTAAGTAATGCCACAGGAACCAAATTATTATGTAGATTAATTTGAATTCACTGAACTGTCCAGTTAGGTGATATCATCATGAAGGCCAAGCAAATTTATGTTGCTGAATTATATTAGCTAACAATATTTGGAAGAAAAAGTCATCCTCTGATCAAATAGAATTACAAAGGAAATATATTAACCTTTGTCTAAATAGTTTTCTATGAATAATAAAGTTTTTAACTATGACACTTGGTCAAAATCAAATTGGAAAAAAATTTGAAAATCTATTTGTACTGCCAAATTCCCTTTTCTGAATTTAATTCTTTGCAACAAAAAAAATTATCTTTCTTTTTCATATGCCCACAAAAACCCTTATCATTGTCTAAATTTCCATGTTCTAATGAAAGCAGGAAATGGTAGAAAATAGCTGTCAGCAAGTGTAGAAAGAACAATTAAAACTCAAAAGAATGAGATACCATGTCAGTTACCACAGAACTTCAGGACTAAAAAGGATTTCAGGTGTGCCTTGTGTTTGCTTGAGATTTTGTTAGTTCACAAGCCACTGCTCCCTTTCTTAATCCAAATCATTAAAAGTCAACTCTAGTAAAATGTATAGTGTAATTTGGATTTGAATTAAACAATAAACTGGCATGAAACTATGTTTCTGATATTTATCTTTATTCTATGCTCTGTTGCTCCCACCATACAACTTACTGTAGGCATCAAGCTATATGACTAAATCAGGAAGGAAATAACTGAATCAACATTAAACACAAGTGGCAACCTGGAAGCCAGATTCAGCCTGCAGATCCATGTTTTGCTGGGGGTTTTTTCCTTCTGATTTTTGAGGAACGGGTTTGCTACAAAGTGTTTCTAAAACAGAGAATTTTCACACAAAAATCAAGACAACTAGATTATCTTTAAAAACAGAGATCTTGGACTTCCCTGGTGGTAGGTACAGTCATTAAGAATCTGCCTGCCAGTGCAGGAGACATGTATTCAATCCGTGGTCTGGGAAGGTCCAACATGCAGTACAGCTACTAATCCTGTGCACCACAACTATTGAGCCTGTGCTCGAGAGCTCAGGAGCTGCAGCTGCTGAGACCGCGTGCCGCAGGCCCTAGAGTCCATGCTCTGCAATGAGAAGCCACTGCAGTGAGAAGCCCATGTAACAAAACTAGAGTAGAACCCACTCCCCACAACTAGAGAAAGGCTTGTGCAGCAGCAAAGACCAGACACCCAAAATAAAAAATTTAAGTCATTGCCATATTAAAAAAATAGTGAAATTGGGTTGATAATCCTGCATGGCAATGTGTCCTGAGACAGAGGACCAACCATCCCATTCGAAAAGGGCACATGTTCTCTGTCACAATTCCCATCTCTCCCTATGACTGGCTTGGTTGCTCCAGGCTCCAGGGTGTGCCACCCTAGCCTAAAGGCAACAACAACATTTCCCTGACAGCTGATTCTCAAGTACCTAAATGCATCATCCTCTTTAAAAAAAAAAAAAAAAGAGGGACCCATACAGAGTAAAGCATATTTGGGGATCTTTGCTTCCTGTAATTAGAGTTATGTTACATTTTTGGTTTTGAACCTGTGAAGCTCTATACATTCAAGGAAAAGAAGACATGGAGCTGACTATGGCTCAGATCATCAGCTCCTTATTGCAAAATTCAGGCTTAAATAGAAGAAAGTAGGGAAAACCACTAGGCCTTTCAGGCATGACCTAAATCGAATCCCTTATGATTATACAATAGAGGTGATGAATAGATTCAAAGGATTAGATCTGGGACACAGAGTATCTAAAGAACTATGGAAGTTCTTAACATTGTACAGGAGGCAGTGACCAAAACCATCCCAAAGAAAAAGAAATGCAAGGAGGCAAAGTGGTTGTCTGGGGTGGGGGGCGGGGGCGGGGGCTTTACAAATAGCTGAGAAAAGAAGAGAAGTGAAAGGCATGGGAGAAAGGGTAAAACATACCCAACTGAATGCAGAATTCCAGAGAATAGCAAGGTGAGATAAGAAGGCCTTCTTAAATGAACAATGCAAAGAAAGAAAAACACTAGAATGGGAAAGACTAGAGATCTCTTCAATAAAATTGAAGATATCAAAGGAACATTTCATGCAAGGATGGGCAGGATAAAGGACAGAAATGGTAAGGACCTAACAGAAGCAGAAGAGATTAAAAAGAGGTAGCATGAATACACAAAAGAACGATACAAAAAGGTCTTAATGACCCAGATAACCATGATGTTGTAGTCACTACCTATAGCCAGACATCCTAGAGTATGAAGTCAAGTGAGCCTCAGGAAGCATTACTACAAACAAAGCTAGTGAACATGACCGAATTCCAACTAAGCTATTTCAAATCCTGAAAGATGATGCTATGAAAGTTCTGCACTCAATATGTTAGCAAATTTGGAAAACTCAGCAGTGGCCGCAGGACTAGAAAAGGTCAGTTTTCATTCCAATCCCAAAGAAGGGCAATACCAAGAAGTGTTCAAGCTACTGTACAGTTGTGCTCATTTCACATGCTAGCAAGGTAATACTCAAAATACTTCAAGCTAGGCTTCAACAGTATGTGAACCAAGAACTTCCAGATATACCAGCTAAATTTAGAAAAGGCAGAGGAACCAGAGATTAAATTGCCAACATCCACTGGATCATGGGGAAAGCAAGGGAATTCTAGAAAAACATTTACTTCTGCTTTATTGACTACTCTAAAGCCTTTGATTGTGTGGATCACAACAAACTGTAGAAAATTCCTAAAGAGATAGAAATACTAGACCACTTCACCTGTCTCATGAGAAACTTGTATGCAATAGTTAGAACCAGACACAGAACAACAGACTGGTTCAAAATTGGGAGAGGAGTACGTTAAGGCTATATATTGTCACCCTAGTTATTAAATTTATTTGCAGAGTATCATGCTAAATGCTGGGCTGGATGAATCACAAACTGGAAGCAAGACTGCCAGGAGAAATATCAATAACCTCAGATATGCAGATGACACCACTCTAATGGCAGAAAGCAAAGAGGAACTAAAGAGTCTCTTGATGAGGGTGAAAAGAGAGTGAAAAAGTTGGCTTGAAACAACATTCAAAAAAACTAAGATTATGGCGTCTAGTCCCATCACTTTCTGGCAAATAGAAGGGGGAAGAGTGGAAGTAGTGACAGATTTTATTTTCTTGGGCTCCAAAATCACTGCTGACAATGACTGCAGCCATGAGATTAAAAGATGCTGCTCTATGGAAGGAAAGCTATGACACATCTAGACAGCATATTAAAAAGCAGAGATATCACTTTGCCAACAAAGGTCCGTGTAGTCAAAAAAGCTATGGTTTTTCCAGTAGTCATGTACATATGTGAGAGTTGAACCATAAAGAAAGCCGAGTGCTAAAGAACTGATTCTTTTGAATTGTGACACTGGGAGAGTCCCTTGGACAGCAAGGAGATCAAATCAGTCAATCCTAAAGGAAATCAGTCCTCACTAATTCATCGGAAGGACTGATGCTAAAGCTGAAACTCCAATATTTTGGCCACTTGATTCGAAAAACTGACTCATTGGAAAAGACCCTGATGCTGGGAAAGACTGAAGGCAAAAGGAGAAGGGGGCAACTGAGAATGAGATGGTTAGATAGCAACACCAACTCAATGGACATGAGTTTAAGCAAACTCCAGAAGTTAATGGAGAATAGAGGAGCCTGCTGGTGTGCTGCAGTCCATGGGACTGCAAGAGTCAGACATGAGTTAGCAACTAAACAACAGCAGAACCTGTGAATTATTTATTTAGAAATGCAGAACCAAGTTAACCCAGCAGCATGACAGAAAGCAAAGGGCATGGGTTTTGGAGTTAGCTGCTTTGAATTTGAGTGCCAGCTGAACCAAGTATTAGTGTATGATTTGAACATGTTCCTTAAATCTCTAAATCTTCCACAGATAATATCTTCTTCCTCCCTTGTCGTGGTAACCACCAAAGGAAATGTTTAGCACAAGTGTTGGCAAAGTTGTTTTCAAAATAACCAAACAGTATATCTTCGGCTTTCTGGGCTATGCAGTCTTTGTCAGTACTACTTAATTCTGCCACTGTGGCATGAAAGCAGCCATAGATGATATGTAAACTATGTGACATAGATAATATGTAAAATGAACTTGAGTCCATGTTCTAAAAAACTTTCTTTACAAAAACAGAGGGCAGAACAGATTTGGCCCACAGACTGAAACTTGCCAACACAGTTTCAGTGTTTGGAGGCATTATTAGAGGCATTCAAAAGTAGTAGCAGTTATTAATAGCATGCTTTTTTTTCCTATTATTTCTGTTCATCAGTAACAATTTAACACTTGTCCCACTAAGTAAACCTAGTGAGTTTACTCAAATTCAACTTAGAAAATGAAATTTGCCTTGGATTAGGTTAAAAGTGATGGAAACATTCAGAAAATGGGTTCCTATTGAGTGCTGTGCTTAGTTGCTCAGTCATGTGCGACTCTTGGACTGTAACCCACCAGGCTCCTCTGTCCATGGGGATTCTTCAGGCAAGAATACTGGAGTAGGATGCCATGCTCTCCTTCAGGGGATCTTCCCAACCCAGGGATCAAACTAGGCTCTCCTGCACTGCTGGCAGATTCTTTACCAGCTGAGCTACCCGGGAAGCCCTCCCTATTGAGTAGACCAGACTATTTATTCACACTGAGTAGAATATCATCTGATATCCAAAAATCATATTGGAATGTATAATCTCTATTCCAGA
Organism: Nanger dama; assembly: GCA_917880005.1. NCBI lineage: Eukaryota > Metazoa > Chordata > Mammalia > Artiodactyla > Bovidae > Nanger > Nanger dama. Next base: position 7,620,885 of record CAKJTW010000040.1, read on the forward strand.
GCCACAATGTTGATTTTAAAATGAAAACTCTATTCACACCATTAATGAAATAGACAAATGATTTACTCAGATTTATTCAGGCAATGTTTCTCTGTGCCAGAAATTTTCTAGGTGCTGGGAATACAATTAGGCACAAGATAGTCAGGCTAGACATTGAAATAAATTATGGTCAAAAAGTAATGTAAATATTTGGAACAGAAAATTTAAGTGCATTATAGAATTGTGTATATAAACCTATGCTGATTAGAAATAGCTCAAATTTAGTCTGTCCCAACTGAAATGAACCATGCAAGGACATCCTGGTTAATGAGAGTATCTTAGATAATTTTATAATTCATGTGAGCATTGTGGTATGAACTTAGCCCACTCTTTTTTAGGGTGCATATCTCTACATGGATTGGCTCTTTCTCCTCCCCTTCTCCAACAAATTATGGATATGTATTAAAATTACCTCCTTATAACTGACATGGAAATTGGCTTCAGATGGAATTAAATGTCTAACTCCCAATTCCAAAACTTTAAAAAGACATTAAGGAAAAGTTAAAGGAAAACCACATTTTATTTAAATTCACTTCAGATGAGGATTTTTTTTTTTCTGTTCTTTAGTTTTGTCTCATCATTCACTGCTTAGTGCTTTTCCTTCTCTTTCTCAGATTAACTTATTCCAAATATTGTTACTTTATATTAGTGATAATGTCAATATTTTATTTCTGTCTTTGAAATGAGAGTGAGTAACTTACACCAAAACTAAATTTTGTTTTCAAGGATTAAGATGCTGATTCTACCCCCAGTTCCAGTTCCAAAGATTAAAGGAATTGATCCAGATCTCCTCAAGGTAATTAATAAAATATCTAAGTTGTACATGACACTAATTAAATGTTACCTTAAGAACAGAGCTTTATGTTGAAACCTTTTCCAAGCTATATATATCACATTTACTTTTTGTATTCCTTCTGGGAAAAGTTTTTAAATAATACACCCCTTAAAATTATGAGAATGTCTTATGTATTTAAAAGTTCTTGACTTCTGAATCAAGATGGCAGAGTAGTAGAACATGACGCTCACCTCCTCTGACAAATTTATCAAAAATACATCTACATATGGATTGATCATCAGAGAATATCTACTGAACACTGGCAGAAGACATCCAAACTCTGGAAAGGGCAAGAAAATCTCCATGTAACTGGGTAGGACAAAAGAATAAAGAAAGAAACTGGAAAGGGACTCCATCCCAGAAAGTCCCTTCACTGGTGGGGAGACCAGCAAGGACAGAGGGGGAGCTTCAGAGCTTTAGAGAAGAACACAGGAACTGGTTTGTAGCACCTGCACTCCCCAGCCAGAGACCCATGTCCACTGGTGCAGGCTGGGTGCTGAAGCTCAGGCTTCAGAGATTAGACCCAGGGAAAGGACTTGGGTTGGTTGTGTAAAAACAGCCAGCAGGGGCTGCAGTTTGGTGTAACCGCACCTGAGGATGTACATGGTGGAAGCCTGGACCATCTTAGAGGCCAGGCACCATTGTTTGGGGAAGAGTTGAGGTGGCACCTTGCAGCCTTTATCCCTGCATCTGCTCTCAGGTAACAGGCACCCCTCTCACCAGCTCCAAGAGCTGTCACAAGCTACTCCCCACCCCTACACTTCAGGAGTGGTCATGAGCTGACACCACCTTCCTTGTAAACTCGAGGAGTACCTCACCACCTCTACTCCCAACACGTGCTCCAGGGGCACACATGAGCCACCACAGATTACCTGAGGATTGGGCACCAGCTATCACACTTGCACACTCTCCTTATCAAGGGAATAAAGCCAGCAAATACTGAGGGGAAAAGTGACAGGCATCCATAATAAAAACAAACTACTAGAGTGGGTTGTCATTTCCCTCTCCAGGGGATCTTCCCAACCCAGAGATCAAACCCATATCTCCTGCATTGGCAGGCATATTCTTTACCACTGAGACATGAGGGAGGCCTCTGACTGTGTGGATCACAATAAACTGGAAAATTCTGAAAGAGATGGGAATACCAGACCACCTAACCTGCCTCTTGAGGAATCTGTATGCAGGTCAGGAAGCAACAATTAGAACTGGACATGGACCAACAGACTGGTTCCAAATAGGAAAAGGAGTACGTCAAGGCTGTATATTGTCACCCTGCTTATATAACTTATATGCAGAGTATATCATGAGAAACGCCAGGCTGGAAGAAACACAAGGTGGAATCAAGACTGCTGGGAGAAATATCAATAACCTCAGATATGCAGATGATAGCACCCTTATGGCAGAAAGTGAAGAGGAACTAAAAAGCCTCTTGATGAAAGTGAAAGAGGAGAGTGAAAAAGCTGGCTTAAAGCTCAACATTCAGAAAACTAAGATCATGGCATCTGGTCCCATCACTTCCTGGCAAATAGGTGCGGAAACAATGGAAACAGTGAGGGACTTTACTTTTTAGGGGCTCCAAAATCACTGCAGATGGTGACTGCAGCCATGAAATTAAAAGACGCTTGCTCCTTGGATGAAAAGCTATGACCAACCTAGACAGCATGTTAAAAAGCAGAGACATTACTTTGCCAACAAAAGCCCATCTACTCAAAGCTATGGTTTTTCTAATAGTCATGTATGGATGTAAGAGTTGGACTGTGAAGAAAACTGAGCGCCAAAGAATTGATGCTTTTGAACTGTGGTGTTGGAGAAGACTCTTGAGTGTCCCTTGGACTGCAGGAAGACCAAACCTGTCGATCCTAAAGAAATCATTCCTGAATATTCATTTTAAGGACTGATGCTGAAGCTGAAACTCCATTACTTTGGCCACCTGATGTGAAGAACTTACTCATTGGAAAAGACCCTGTTGCTGGGAAAGATTGAAGGCAGGAGGAGAAGGGGACAACAGAGGATGGGATGGTTGGATGGCATCACCAATTCAATGAACATGAGTTTGAGTAAACTCCAGGAGTTGGTGATGGTCAGGAAAGCCTAGCATGCTGCAGTCCATGGGGGTCACAAAGAGTTGGACACAACTGAGCAACTGAACTGAACTGAACGGACTTCCCTACCTAAAGGGCTTCCCTGCTGGCTCAGCTAGTAAAGAACCCACCAGTCAATGCAAGAGATGCAGGTTCAATCCCTGGGATGGGTAGACACCTGGAGAAGGAAATGGCAAACCACTGCAGTATTCTTGCCTGGAAAATTCCATGGATAGAGGAGCCTAGCGGGCTATAGTCCATGGATCACAAAGAGTCAGACATGACTGAGCATACACACATACAAAGGAAATATTGAAAGGCTTTCTCTAAATATAAAAGAAGAATATATAGAAAAGAGGAAATCACAGTTAGAAAGTAAATCACCTAAATAAGCCAGTATACAGATTTTTTTTTAATGTCTGTGAAAGTGATGATAACCAAAATGAACAGCAGAAGGATGAACATGAAGATGTAAGAGGACATCAAAATCTGAAAATGTGGGAGAAAAGAGTACAAAAATGTAAAATTTTTTAATCATTTCCTAGAATGTGTTTGAGCCTGTATGATTACTAGTCTAAGGCGGGTAGAATATAATATGGTATATACATACTTGAAAAACAAGGTAACCACAAATTTAAAACATACAACAGATTCACAAAAACCAAAAAGAACATAATACAAAAATAATTCAAACCACAAAAAAAAAAAAAGGAGGGGGACAAGGAAGAAATTTAAAAATCAGTGGGAAAGCAGGACTTAAAATAGCAATAAATATGTATCGATTAATAATTACCTTAAATGTCAGTGGATGAAACGTCCCAATCAGAATACAGAGTGGCAGACTGTGTGAAAAAATGAGAGCTTACATTATGTTGCCTACAGGAGACCCAGTTTAGAGCAAAGGACACACAGATTGAAAGGTGATGAGAGAAGATTTCATGCAAATGGAAATGACAAAGTGGGAATCACAATACACATGTCAGACAAAACATACCTTAAAATAAAGGCCACAAAAAGATAAAGAAGGACACTATATAAAGATAAAAGTATCAATACAAGAAAAGAACTTTATACTCATCAACATATGTGCAACTAATATTGCAGCACTGAAATACATAAAACAGATCCTAACAGATATAAAGGGAGAAACCAACAGGAATACAGTAACAGTACAAGACCTTTAACACCCTACTCACATCAGTGGACAGATCTAGACAAATCAAGGCAACAGGGATCATAAATAACATGATGGAACAGTCAGACCTAATTGATATTTTCAGGACATTATATCCATAAAAACAGAATACACATTCTTTAAATGCACATGAAATATTCTCTAGGATTGACCACATACTGAGGCACAAAAACAGGCCTCAACAAAGAATATAGAAATTATCTCAAGCATCTTTTCTGACCACAAGGGCATGAAACTAAAAGTCAACCACAGAAAAAGAAATGAAATAAAAATGATCACAGATCAATACGCTACTAAAAAACCAATGAGTCAATGATGAAAGTAAAAACTACCTTGAGAAAGATGACAATGAAAATACAACCATACAAAATCTTTGCGATGTAGCAAAAGCAGTTCTTAGAGGGAAATTCATAGCTATACAGGCCTTCATCAAAATAAGAAAAAAACCTAATCTACCACTTGAAGTAGAAAACAAAACATAAAATCAGCAAAAGGAAGGAAATAATCAAGATCAAAGAGGAAATAAATAAAATAGTGGTTAAAAAATAGAAAAAAATCAATAAAACCAAAAGTTCATTCTTTGAAAAGGTAAACAAGATTAATAAACCTCTGGCCAGGCGCACCAAGAAGAAGAGAGAGAACCCAAATAAACAAGAAATGAGAAAGGAGACATAAAAACTGATAACCACAATAACAACAAAGACCATAGGGAATGCTATAAACAATTATATGCCAACAAATTTGACAACCTAGAAGAAATGGACAAGTTTTCAGAAACATACCCACCAGATTTGAATCACAGCCCACCAAAACTGAATCAAGAAATAAATAATTAGAAAAGACCAGTCACTAGAGGTAAAATGGAATATATAATTTTAAAACGTCCTATAAAGAAAAGCCCAGGACCAGATGGCTTCACAGGTGAATTCTACCAAACATGTAAAGAAGAAATAACACTGATCCTTCTCAAATGCTTCCAAAAAAATTGAAGAGGAGTTCCAAAGACATTCCATGAAACCACCCTGATACCAAAACCAGACAAAGACACCACCAAAGAAGAAAATTACAGGCCAATATCTTTGAGGAATATAGATGCAAAAATTCTCAGCAAAATATTAGCAGACCAAATCCAAAAGCAATAACATAAAAAGATCATACACTACAACCAAGAGTCCTTCCAAGTTCACAAGGATGTTCAACACACACAAGTCAATGTGATACACAAACAAAAGACAAAATCACATGATCATCTCAAGAAAAAAGACCATCTGACAAAATTCCACATCCATTCATGATAAAACTCTTACCAAAGTGAGTATAAAGGGAACATACTGCAACATAATAAAAGCCAAATAACAAACCCACACCCAATGTAATAGCCACTGGTGAAAAGCTGAAAGCCTTCATGCTAAAGTCTAGAACAGGACCAGGATGCCCACTCTCACTTCTTCTATTTAACATAGTATTGGAAGTCTTAGCCACAGAAATCAGACAAGAAAAAGAAAATTTATCCAAGTTGGAAGGGAAGAGACCAACTGTTACATGCAGATGACTTAAATATAAGGCATTTTACCATCAGGGCTTCCTGTTAGCTCAAACAGTAAAAAAATCTGCCTGTAATACAGGAGACCTGGGTTCAGTCCCTGGGTTGGGAGGATTCCCTGGAGAAGGGCATGGCAGCCCATTCCAGTATTCTTGCCTGAAGAATCCCCATGGACAGAGGAGCCTCCTAGGCTATAGTCCATGGGGTAACAAATAGTTGGACATGACTGAGCAACTAACATATACAGACCATCAAACTCCTAGAAGAGATCATAGGCAAAACATTCTCTGACATAAATCATATCAATGTATTCTTAGGTCAGTTTCCCAAGGCAGTAGAAATAAAAGCAAAAATAAACAAATGGGACTTAATCAAACTTACAAACTTTTGCACAGCAAAAGAAACCATAAAGGAAAAGAACCTACATAATGGGAGAAAGTATTTGCAAATAATGAGACCAACAAGGGCTTCATTTCCAAAATATGAAAACTGCTCATACAACTCAACAACAACAATAAAAACCCAATTGAAAACTGGGCAGAAGACCTAAACAGACATTTCTTCAAAGAAGAAATACAAATGGCCAATAGGCACATGAAAAGATGTTAAACATTGCTAATTATTAGAGAAGTACAAATCAAAACTACAATGAGGTACCACCTCATACCAGTCAGAATGGCCATCATTAAAAACTACAAATAACAGATGCTGGAGAGGATGTGAACAACAGGGAACCCTCCTACACTGTTGGAATGTAAGTTGGTACAGCCACTATGGAAAATATTTACAGTATGGAGATTCTCAGAAAACTGAAGAATTACCATATGATTCAAGCTTTTGTTGGCAGGAAAGCTATGACAAAGCTAGACAGTGTGATGAAAAGTGGAGACACTACTCTGCCGACAAAGGTCTGTATAGTCAAAGCTATGGTCTTCCCAGTGGTTACATACAGTTGTGAGAGATGGACTGTAAAGAAGGCAGAGCACCAAAGAATTGATGCCTTCCAGTCAATCTTAAGGGAGATCAACCCCGAATATTCATTGGAAGGACTGATGCTGAAGCGGCAGTATTTTGTTCATCTGATGACAACAGCCAACTCATCAAAAAAGTCCCTGATGCTGGGAAAGATTGAGGGCAGAAGGAGAAGAGGGCATCAGAGGATAAGATGGCTGAATGGCATCACTGAGGCAATGGACATTAACTTGGGCAAACTTTGGAAGATGGGGAGGGACAGGGAGGCCTGGCGTGCTAACTGGCCACTGAATAACAACAACAGTGATCCAACAGTCCCACTTCTAGACATATATCCAGACAAAACTCTAATCCAAGAAGATGCATGCACCCCTGTGTTCATAGAATCACTACTCACAATAGCCAAGACTGGGAAACAACCTAAATGTCCATCAACAGATGAATGAATAAAGATGTGGTGCATATATACAATGGAATACTATTCAGCCATTTAAAAAAGAATGAAATAATGCTATTTGTAGCAACAAGGATGCAACTAGAGATCATACTAAGTGAAGTAAATCATAAAGAGAAAGACATATACCATATGATACCCCTTATACGTGGAATCTAAAATGATACTAATGAATCTATGTACAAAACAAAAACAGACTCACAGACATAGAGAACAGACTCATGATTGCCAAGGGGGAGAGGGTTGGAGGAGGGATGGTGTGATGCTGGGGTTAGCAGATATAAGCTATTACATATGGAGTGGATAAACAAGGTCCTTCTGTATAGCACAGATAACTATGTCCAGTATCCTCTGATGAACCATAATGGAAAATTTTTAAAAAGAAAAGTTCTTCACTAATGTATTTGTTATATGGTTTGTTATATGATTTTATTACTGATTAGACTCAATATTATTTGCTAAATCAATTGTTGTGAGTTTATTTTCATAGATCTTTTTCTATTTTATAGGAAGGAAAATTAGAAGAGGTGAATACAATCTTAGCCATTCATGACAACTATAAACACGAATTCTACAATGATGACTCTTGGGTTGAATTTATTGAACTAGATATTGATGACCCTGATGAAAAGACTGAAGGGTCAGACACAGACAGACTTCTGAGCAATGACCATGAAAAATCACTCAATATCTTTGGGGCAAAGGATGATGACTCTGGGCGTACCAGCTGTTATGAACCTGACATTCTGGAGACTGATTTCCATGTCAGTGACATGTGCGATGGTACCTCAGAGGCTGCTCAGCCACAAAGGTTAAAAGGGGAAGCAGATATCTTGTGCCTTGATCAGAAGAATCAAAATAACTCACCTTCTAATGATGCTGCCCCTGCTAGCCAGCAGCCCAGTGTTATCCTAGTAGAGGAAAACAAACCAAGACCACTTCTTATTGGTGGAACTGAGTCAACTCATCAAGCTGTCCATACACAGCTCAGCAATCCAAGTTCATTGGCAAACATTGATTTTTATGCCCAGGTAAGCGACATTACACCAGCAGGGAATGTGGTCCTTTCCCCAGGCCAAAAGAATAAAACTGGGAACCCCCAGTGTGACACGCACCCAGAAGTGGTCACACCCTGCCAAGCAAACTTCATCGTGGACAGCACTTACTTCTGCGAGGTAGATGCCAAAAAGTACATTGCCCTGGCCCCTGATGTCGAGGCTGAATCACATGTAGAGCCAAGCTTTAACCAGGAAGACATTTACATCACCACAGAAAGCCTTACCACTACAGCCGGGAGGTCAGGGACAGGAGAACATGTTCCAAGTTCTGAGATACCTGTCCCAGATTATACCTCCATTCATATAGTACAGTCTCCACAGGGCCTTGTACTCAATGCGACCGCCCTGCCCTTGCCTGACAAAGAGTTTCTCTCATCATGTGGCTATGTGAGCACAGACCAACTGAACAAAATCATGCCGTAGCTTTTCTTTGATTTCCCATGAGCTACCCATTGAATAGCACAGGGTTGGCTAGGGCATGAATGCTTAAACCAAAACAATGTTTAAACTTTTGGGGGAGGGGGATGAGTTGAAGGTGGGGAATATGAATTCTAAATGCCTTTTCCTGAAATGTTGAAACATAATATTAAAAAAGAATCTTTAATCAGATAAATATTCCTGTTGTGAATTGTAAATATTTTAAAGAACTATCTCAAAGACTGTTTAGTGGCAGTAATTGTCTTGTTATTGTGGGTGTTAATTTTGTGCTACTAAGCATTGAATGGCTATGTTTTTTAATGTATAGTTAATCATGCTTTTTGAAAAAGCGAAAAATCAGGTGGCTTTTGCAGTTCAGGAAGATTGAATGCAAATCATAGCACAGGCTAATTTTTTTTAATAATTGGGAACTAAAATTATAGGTAAGAAGACAAGAAATAGTTTGGATACGTAAAACATTTATTTTGGCATAAAATGGATAAAGATATTTTTAATAATTTACACTTTAAGCATGGCTATTTTCTATTACACTGTACACTGTACATGGTGTACTGTAGTTCATGCCAACCCATCTAAAGAATGTAATAACTGCAGTCTAAAGCTGGTTTAATGCTTTGGTCAATGCACCTGAAGAAAAACTAGTTTTTTACAAGGCCCTTTTTATACCTCCTAAAACTCTTTAAGTGATTCTAAAATGATTGTAGTTAACTGCATTATTGGAAAGTACTCATCTTATCTGAATTTGTAAACAAATATTTGTTAATTTAGAAAACTTTTAAATGTTTGCACAAATCAACTTACCATGAACCAAAAAAAAAAAAAAAACTCAAAGAAGAAGAACAAAAAGCACCTTTTCTTACCCAAGTTTTGGTTCATGTCAGAGGGCTACATACTAAGAAGTAGAAATTACAGCTTGTTCCTATTGACCAGGATGCTTAATCACTGCAGTACCCTGGAAAAAAGTGTCTTAGTGCATGCATATCATAAGAGTCAAGCTTTAGAACCTCCACCATAGTGTCTCGTATTTCATATTTATCTAAGGAAGGAACAGGAACAAGAAGCATTTTGTAAGTTGAAGCTGGTCAAAGTGAAGTTAACCAGATTATGGAATAAAAGTTCAAGAAGTAGGTTTTTCTTTCATACCCGATAGCTAGACACATGCTCATTGTTAGTGATAATGAAAAACAAGCAAAAAAAAAAATTTTAATCCCTAAAAATAACTCAAAAATGTATTTAAACCCATAGCAGAAACTTTCTTCCTCACCACATCCTTTATAGGATTTATTTAAAGCAGTAAAATGAGTTTCATCATTTTTTACCTCCTCTGAGTGAACTGGCCTTAAAGCTGGTAGTTAGAAGAAGAAGAGGTCTGAGTAATTTATAAGTTATTACTCAATCCCTTAATAAACATCATTCACAGGAGCATTGGGATTGCTCCGCAAAAGGTTTGTCAAGAAGAGAAGACTCATCTCACTCATGAATGCTTCTCACTTTAAGTATTTTTTAAAAGTTAATAAAACTTTAAAGTTAGCTTTAACTTAAAAAGCATATTTGCCATTTAGCTCAGACCTTTTAGAAAATAAGCTTAATGGTCGGTAATTTTAAATTCCTTCTTTCTTGCAGAAAAACTAGAATTGGGTGTTTAAAGTTCAATATGTTACTTGTAATAAATGTTCAATAGGTTTTCTGCTATCTTGCTGCTATGGTTTTCTCTAAGAGCTACGTAATTTAGTTTTATAGACAATTTCATCTATGTAGAACCTAATTCAACTTAAAACTGTGTGTTTGGGGAAACTATCTTACCATTTCACAGTAGGCTGACAACATTTCTATAGCCAAAAATAGCTAAATACCTCAATCGGTCTCCGAATGTCATTTTGGTACTTTGCTGGCCACACAAGCCATTATTCACTAGTATGACTAGTCGTGTCCTGCAGTTTGTATTTAACTTTCTTTATGTCTGTGGATTTTTTTCCTTCAAAGTTTAATAAATTTATTTTCTTGGATTTGTGATGGTATCCTTCTGTTATCGAACACCACAGAAAAACATCCTCGATCAGACTGCATACTCTTGAGTTCTTCTCCCTGTAAGGAGAAGTTAGCACAGTAGCTTAAACACAACAGCAATGTGTGTGATTTTTGATCTGGGCTGAAATACAGAAGCAGAGGAAACAGCTCCTTACTACTTCTTTTTTTTTTTTTTTTTAAAGGAAACAAGAGCCCAGTGCAAAAATATCCTGCTGGCTTTCCTGGACTCTTAGAGCCATATTTTGGATGCATCAAAGCATGCATGACACTTGTGAGAGTGTTTGTTTGTGAGAAGGGGGAGAGCTTAAGCCTGTTGCCTAGAAGGGAAAAACAGCTCTCCCTCTACCATTCACACATTAGAAGAAGTCAGTTTGTCAGACAAGCCCCTTGTCATAATGGGAGACTGATAAGAAGTCAAGACTGGGAGGAAAGCTAGTCAGGCAGGTTGTGTAGGACCCTGAGAATAAGAAGCCCATGAGGCAGAGATTCTTCCATAGAAGGTTCCAGCTCCTAGAGAGGTGAAATTGTGATAAAATCAAATCCTATACACACTAGGTGGGCAACCCACAAACAGGAAGATGATTATATTTCAGAGATTCTCCCACAGGAGTGACAGTTTGGAGTCCTGCATCAGGCTCCCTAACCCAGGGGTCTAGCACTGGGAGGAAGTGCCCCCAGAGCATCTGGCTTTGAAGGCAACTGGGTTTGATCACAAGATTTCCATAGGACTGGGGAAAACAGAAATTCCTCTCTTGGAGGGCACATACAAGGTCATAGAAGCACACACAAGGTCTTTAGAACCCAAGAGGAAAAGTAGTGACCTCATAAGACCCTGGGTCAGACCTACCTGCTTGTATTGGAGAGTCTCCTACAGAACCAGCAGCAGATGGCTGTGATTCACTGCAGGGACAAAGACACTGGTAGCAATGGTTCTGGAGGGTACTTACTGGCATGAGCTCTCCTGGAGGCCACCATTTTCTCACCAAGACCTGGTCCCACCCAACAGCCTATAAGCTCCAGTGCTGGAACACTTCAGGCCAAACAACCAACGTGGGTGGGAACACAGTCCACCCATCAGCTGGCATGCTGCCTAAAGTTTTACTAAGCCCACAGCTGATCACTAAACACAACCCTTGACATGGCCCTGCCCAGAGGAGGAACAAGACCCAGCTTCACCCAGCAGTGGACACAAACCAGGCCTCTCCCCAGGAAGCCAGCACAAGCCCCTGAGACCAGCCTCATCCACAAGAGGGCAGATCAGCAAAAGCAAGAAGAGCTGCAACTCTGCATCCTGCAGAATGGAAGCCATAAAACAAAGACAAAGATGGCAGAGGAATATATCCCAGATGAAGAACAAGCTAAAACCCCAGGAGAACAGCTAAGTGAAGTGGAGGTAGACATCTTCCTGAAAAAGAATGGGGCACAGAACAAGAAGATACAATAAATGTTTAGTGAAGAACTAAAGAACAGAGATGAACAATAAGTAAAATTAAAATACACTAGGATGAATAAACACCAGAATAAATAAGGCAGGAGAATGTATATGTGAGCTGGAAGACAGAATGGTATAAATCACTACTGTGCAACAGAATATTTTAAAAGAATGAAAAGAAATGAGGACAGTCTTAAGAGACTTCTGGGACAATAGTAAATGCAGTAACAGTAGCAATATAGGGGTACCATAAGGAGAAGAGAGAAAGGACCTGAGAAATAATGGAGGAAATAATAGCTGAAACTTTCCTAACATGGGAAAGGAACAATCACCCAAGCCAAGGAAGCAAAGACTCCTTCCAGGAAGGATAAACCCAAGAGGGAACACACATAGACTTATAGTAACCAAACTGAGAAAAATTAAAGACAAAGTGATAATACTAAAAGCAACAAGGGAATGGCAAGAAATAACATACACATTTATCAGCTGATTTTTTCAGCAGAACTCCACAGAAGGTCAAAAGGGAATGGCAGGATATATTTACAGTGATGAAAAGGAAGAACCTAAACCAAGAAGACTCCTGTTCATATTTGATGGAGAAATCAAAAGCTTTACAAACAAGGAAAAGCTAATAGAATTCAGCACCACCAGAAGGCAATGGCAACCCACTCCCGTGTTCTTGCCTGGAGAATCCCAGGGACAGGGGAGCCTGGTGGGCTGCCGTCTATGGGGTTGCACAGAGTCGGACAAGACTGGAGTGACTTAGCAGCAGTAGCAGCAGGTAAAACCAACTTTGCAACAGATGCTAAAGGAACTTCTCTAGGTGGAAAGGTCACAATTAGAAGGAAGAAAATTACAAATGGAAAAGCTGACTGGTAAAGGCCAACATTCAGTAATGGTAGAAAATCATTCACACAGAAATATGATATCAAAACCAGTCATGAGGAGAGTACAAATGTAGGATACTAAAAATGAAATTTAAGAAAAAAAAAAAACAGCAACTTAAAACAACCTTGTTTATAGATATAGACTGCTATATCAAAACCTCATGGTAACTGCAAACCAAAAATCTATGATAGATACACACACACACAGAAAAACACAAGAGTAAATTTAGTCATCACAGGAGAAGAGAACAAAAGAGGAAGGGAAGAAAAAAGACCTACAAAAACAAATCCAAAACAACAAAATGGCAAGAAGAACATACATATCAATAAATGTTAAATGTAAACATATTAAATGCTCCAACCAAAAGACACAGACTGACTATGATACAAAAACAAGACCCATACTATAAGAGATCCACATCAGATCTAGGGACACACAGATAGAAACGGAGAGGATGAAAAAAAAGTATTCCATGCAAATGGAAATCAACGGAAAGCTGGGGTAACACTACTTAAACACTACTTAAGACAAAATAAATGGTTTAAAAAAATACTCTTAAAAAGGACACTACATAATGATCAAGGTACCAATCCAAGAAGATGTAATAAGTATAAATATATGTGCACCTAATACAGCGGCACCTCAGTACATAAGACAAATACTAACAGCCATAGAAATAGATGGGGAAACAGTGGAAACAGTGTCAAACTTTATTTTGGGGGGCTCCAAAATCACTGCAGATGGTGACTGCAGCCATGAAATTAAAAGACACTTACTCCTTGGAAGGAAACTTAAGACCAACCTAGATAGCATATTAAAAAGCAGAGACATTACTTTGCCAACAAAGGTGCATCTACTCAAGGCTATGGTTTTTCCAGTGGTCATGTATGGATGTGAGAGTTGGACTGTGAAGAAAGCTGAGTGCCAAAGTATTGATGCTTTTGAACTGTGGTGTTGGAGAAGACTCTTGAGAGTCCCTTGGACTGCAAGGAGATCCCACCAGTCCATTCTAAAGGAGATCACCATTGGGTCTTCTTTGGAAGGAATGATGCTAAAGCTGAAACTCCAATACTTTGGCCACTTCATGCAAGGAGTTGACTCACTGGAAAAGACTCTGATGCTTAGAGGGATTGGGACCAGGAGGAGAAGGGGATGACAGAAGATGAGATGGATGGATGGCATCACCGACTCGATGGACGTGAGTTTGAGTGAACTCCGGGAGTTGGTGATGGACAGGGACGCCTAGTGTGCTGTGCTTTATGGGGTCGCAAAGAGTTGGACACGACTGAGCAACTGAACTGAACAGCCATAAAAGGAGAAATAAACAATAACACAATAATAAAAGGAGACTTTAATGCCCCACTTTCATCAATATATCATCCAGACAGAAAATCAATAAAGGAAACAGACCTTAAAGGATACACTAGACTGGATGAACTTAACTGCATTTCATCCAAAAGGAACAGTAATATATATTCTTTTCAAGTGTCATGAAACATTCTCCAAGTTGATCACATGATAGGCCACAAAACAAGCCTTGGTAAATTTAAGAAAATTGAAATCATATCAAGAATCTTTTCTGACCACAACACTATCAGATTAGAAATCAACTACAAGGAGGGAAAAAAGACTGTAAACACACAAACATGTGGAAGCTAAATAATATGCTACTAAACAACCAATGGCTCACTGAAGAAATCAAAGAGGGAATAAAAAAATATCTGGAGACAAATGAAAATGAAAACAATGATTCAAAACCTATGGGACACAGTAAAAGGAGATGTAAAGGGGAAGTTTATAGCAATAAAATCTTACATCAGGAAACAAGAAAAGTTCCAGATTAACCTAACACCTAAAGGAGTTAGAGAAAGAACAAACGAAACCCAAAATTAGTAGAAGGAAAGAAATCATAAAGATCAGAGCAGAAATCAATGAACTAGGGTTGAAAAAAATAGAAAAATGAAACTAAAATCTAATTCTTTGAAAAGATAAAATTGCTAAACCTTTAGCCAGACTCAGATTCACCAAGGAAAAAGAAAAAGCACTCAAATCAATAAAATTAGAAATGAAAAAGAGTTACAATGAACACCACAAAAATACAAAGGATCATAAGAGATTATTATGAATAAATATATGTCAATATAGAAGTTACTTGAATCCAAACTCTAGGTGGAATCCAAGATCATTTGCCTAGTCTCCTTATTAACTTAATATTTAAGGGCTGTGTGGAAACAGCACAGCTTCAGAGTAAGAGTCTGACCTTTGGTTAAGCTCTGTTCCCTTAGAAATCAAAGAATATTATGTCAACTATGTTACACAAGTAAAATTGCTCACAGTTAAAATGACCTGACTGGTAAATTGCATCTGGATAAGGAACAACTCTAAATGCACAAAAGATAAACCATGCTTTAAACATAAGTATGGTGACTCTTTGAGTACATCCCATGCAGGGACATTGTAAGTCTTGCCTATGGAGTTGTAACAAGAGCTAGTGGCACCAGTGAGAAATAGAGCTTCTAAGCCTTGGGGGACTCCTTTATATGCCCGCTACCAGTCTCCTGCTCTTATACCTCAGCCATCACTTGGCAGAGGAGAGGAAAGCAAATACAGGACAGCTGTATTAATGATTGTGTAGACTGCTATATGGACTATCGCTACAACTATGACTATAAAACAGAAAGCCTCATACAGCCCTGTCCTACATTCTCATCAGTAAACTAGAAACAAGTATGTATGTAGCCATCTGCGGAATGTTTACTTGAACTTAAGATCCCCTTGTGGAGGCAGCACTTGCCACTCCTTGAACAGAGTTTGTGCTTTCCTATCTCTATGTGTTTTGTTCCTGCCTCTTCCTTCGCCTGTAAAGCTTCCACCTACAAAGCCTGCCTGTCAAATTTCCCCTCATTATTCATGGCCCAGCTCAAGACTTCCTTCATGCAGCCCCCTAATTCCCTCGAGCCTTGAATGATCACTCCCTCCTTTGAACCACTTCTAAATGGTGTTTATCACACTCTAGTTTTTAGCTCACCTAACAACTTGCCTAAAATGGGTTTACCAACGTGTACTCTAGGGCATACCTGTTCCCTTAACTGGTCTTAAATGAGCAGTTCTCTAAAGCTGGAAAATACTTTATACTACACTTTCCTCTGGGAAAGCCAGAGTACAAATTGACACTTTAAACTACTGTTGAAGAAATCTACTTAAATTTAAACACATTTTCCAATTTATTCAACAATGGAAAATATAACTGTAAAGGAGTACACATCATTGGATATATTAACACTTGGGAAAAACAGCTCTAGAAGAATAACTAGCAAGCCTGGCACAAAACAAAGTTATAATAAAATTAAGATAAACATGAGTCTGAACAGAGCATCTTTGAGGCCATAAAACTTATCAATAAAGCTTCCTAAGGAATAAAAGGCAAAGCAGCTGCATGATTAAAATAACCACAATCCTTCTCAACATGGGTACATTATGGTATTTTTACACATGAAATGACATTTTTCTAAGACCTTGGAGGTCTTAGAGAATTCATTGTCTTTTCTGTGGCATTTACTTTCTATCTCCTTGCTGAAAAAGGACCAAATTTTCCTTTTTCAACTGGAAGACTAGCTGACGGGGTTTAACACATGGAATTTAGCAACCATAGCAAATTCTCGATTTCAGTGCATTTAGTTTACTGTGAAATCTGAGGGTTACAACACTGAAAAAGTCACTCTTCATTAAGAGCATATTTTGCTGGGAAGATACAGAATAATGTGTATGCTATTGCCTGAACACAATTTTACACCTTATTTTTATCTTCTGAGTCAAAAAACAAAAAAAAAAACAAAAAGCCTGGGGGGAGTGGTCCTAAGATGGCAGAGGAATAGGACGGGGAGACCATTTTCTCCCCAACAAATTCATCAAAAGAACATTTGAATGCTGAGCAAATTCCACAGAAAAACTTCTGAATGCTGGCAAAGGACATCAAGCACCCAGAAAGGCAGCCCATTGTCTTCAAAAGGAGGTAGGAAAAATATATAAAAGATAAAAGAGTCAAAAGAAGGAGGGTCGGAGATCCATCCCAGGAAGGGAGTCTTTAAAAAAAAAAAGTTTCTAAACACCAGGAAACACTCTCACTGCCGAGTCTCTGGTAAGCCTTGGAACCACAGAGGGCAACATAACTCGGAGGAAAATAAATAAATAATTAAAACCAACAGATTACGTGCCTAAGGCAACTCCCAGCAGAGAAGCAGCACAGACGCTTGCATCCGCCACTAACAAGGGGGCTGGACACAGAGGCGCAGGCTGCATTGCTTAGAGTAAGGACTGGGCCTGAATGCCCCACGGGCAATCTTAGGGAACTAACTCAAGATAGCAAGCCAGACTGTGGGATAGCTATCCCACGAAAAGCCCTAACCTAAAACACTGCTAGGCCCGTTCACAGAACAAGAAAGAAAGTGAATTTGATCAGTCGTGTCTGACTCTTTTTGACCCCGTGGACTGTAGCCTACCAGGCTCCTCCATCAGTGGGATTTTCCAGGCAAGAGTACTGGAGTGGGTTGCTATTTCCTTCTCAGGGGATCTTCCTGACCCAGGGATTGAACCCAGGTTTCCTGCATTGCAGGCAGATGCTTTACCCTCTAAGCCACCAGGGAACAAAGGACTGAGGAGAGCTAGCCAGCTGCGGACCGGCCCACCCCCTGCCAGAGACAGGCAGGCAGGGCAGCCAGAACCCGGAAGGGGACAATTGCAGCCCAGAGAGGCATCATCTACCAAACTGCAAACAGGCTTCTTTGCTAACCAAGACTCTGTGGGATTCTGAACAGTCAACATCCACCGGGAGGGTCTCAGCCAGAGATCAGCTCCCCAAAGGAGACACACAGCACACCTGAGAGGGCGCGCCTGTTGTACACCCAGAAAACCAAGCGGCTGGGATAGGGGAGGTGATAAGTCACAGCTCGCCAAGCACCTGGTCACCTGAGCTGCTCGGACCAGCGAAGGGCGTGAAAAGCAGGCCCAGGCCCAGTCAAGTCTGCGCCTTTGGGGAGTAGCTGAGAGCCTGAACCTGAGCAGCTTTGACCGGGGAAGTGCACTCCAACCCAGGACCAGCCTCAGACAGTTCCTGGCAGAGCTACCTAGAGCCTGCACAGTGTAGACTGGGAAAGCACACAAGCCAGGAGCGGGGGCAAACCCAGTGTGGCTGAGACACTGGGAGCACTCCTCATAGACACCAGTGATATTTGTTTGCAGTGTTCCTCCCTCCCCACAGCACGACTGAACAAGTGAGCCTAAAAAAGTGACCACCACCGCCCCTTATGTCAGGGTGGAAATTAGACACTGAAGAGGCCAGCAAACAGAAGCTAAAATAAACAGAGGGAACCACTTTGGAGTGACAGTTGCAATAGATTAAAACCCTGCAGTTAGCACCAACTACATAGGAATGGGCCTATAGATCTTGAGAAGTATAAGCCGGATCAAGGAACTATCTGAAAATGAACTGACCCCACACTGTCCACAATAACACCAGAGAAAGTCCTAGATATATTTTTACTATTATCATTTTTTAAATTTAAAAAAATTTTAAGTCCTCTATTACTCCTTTAATTTTCATTTTTATAACCTACTTTAAAAAAACTTATTTTTAAAGCAAACTTCATATATGTATATATTTTATAATTTTGTGACTGTTTTTTCTTTAATATTGTATTTTTGAGAATCTAACCTCTACTCTAGACTTTTAATCTTTGCTTTTTGGTATTTGTTATCAATTTTGTACCTTTAAGAACCCAATCTCCAGTACCCATTTTTCCTTGGGAGTGAGATTACTGGCTGGATTGCTCTCTCCCTCTTTGAACTCTCCTTTTTCTCCACCAGGTCGCCTCTATCTCCTCCCTCTCCCTCCCCCTTCTCTTCTCTACCCAACCCTGTGAATCTCTTTGTGTGTTCCAGGCTGTGGAGAACACTTAGGAACTGATTGCTGGCTGGATCTGTCTCTCTCCTTTTCATTCCCCCTTTTATCCTCCTGGCCACCTCTGTCTCCTTCCTCCCTCTTCTCTTCTCTGTGTAACTCTGTGAACATCTCTGAGGGGTCCAGACTGTGGCGAGCACATAGGGAAGTGATTACTGGCAAGCTTGCTCTCTCCTCTTTTGATTCCTCCTCTTCTCCTCCTGGTCACCTCTAATTCCCTCCTCCCTCTTCTCTTCTCCACATAACTCTGCATACCTCTCCAAGTGTCACTCACTGTGGAGAAACTTTACATCATTAACCTATCAATGGTGCTGTATAGATGGAGCAGTCTTGAGGCTACTGTAAGAATACGACTGAAAACCAGAGGCAGGAGGCTTAAGTCCAAATCCTGAGAACACCAGAGAACTCCTGACTCAAGGGAACATTAATCAATAGGACCTCATCAAACACCTCCATACCTACACTGAAACCAAACACCACCCAAGGGCCAACAAGTTCCAGAGCAAGACATACCATGCAAATTCTCCAGCAACACAGGAACAGAGCCCTGAGCTTCAATATACAGGCTGCCCAAAGTCACACCAAACCCACTGACATCTAAAAACTCATTACTGGACACTTCATTGCACTCCAGAGAGAAGAAATCCAGCTTCACCCACCAGAACACCGACACAAGCTTCCATAACCAAGAAACCTTGACAAGCCACACGTCCAACCCCACCCACAGCAAGGAACCTCCACAATAAAGAGGAACCACAAACTGCCAGAATACAGAAAGGCCACCCCAAACACAGCAATATGAACAAGATGAAAAGACAGAGAACTATCCAGCAGGTAAAGGAACAGGATAAGTGCCCACCAAACCAAACAAAAGAGGAACAGATAGGGAATCTACCTGAGAAAGAATTCTGAATAATGATAGTGAAAATGACCCAAAATCTTGAAAACAAAATGGAGTTACAGATAAATAGCCTGGAGACAAAGATCGAAAAGATGCAAGAAATGTTTAACAAGGACCCAGAAGAAATAAAAAAGAGTCAATATATAATAACACAATAAATGAGATAAAAAACACTCTGGAAGGAACCAACAGTAGAATAACAGAGGCAGAAGATAGGATTAGTGAGGTAGAAGATAGAATGGTAGAAATAAATGAAACAGGAAAAAAAAAAGAATTAAAATAAATGAGGACAATCTCAGAGACCTCCAGGACAATACTAAATGCCCCAACATTCAAATCATAGTAGTCCCAGAAGAAGAAGACAAAAAGAAAGGCCATGAGAAAATACTTGAGGAGATAATAGTTGAAAAATTCCCTAAAATGGGGAAGGAAATAGTCACCCAAGTCCAAGAAATCCAGAGAGTCCCAAACAGGATAAACCCAAGATGAAACACCCCAAGACACATATTAATAAAATTAACAAAGATCAAATACAAAGAACAAATATTAAAAGCAGCAAGGGAAAAACAACAAATAACACACAAGAGGATTCCCATAAGGATAACAGCTGATCTTTCAATAGAAACTCTTCAGGCTAGGAGGGAATGGCAGGATATACTTAAGGTGATGAAGGAAAATAACCTACAACCAAGATTACTGTACCCAGCAAGGATCTCGTTCAGATATGAAGGAGAAATCAAAAGCTTTACAAACAAGCAAAGGTGAGAGAATTCAGCACCACCAAACCAGCTCTCCAACAAATGCTAAAGGATCTTCTCTAGACAGGAAACACAGAAAGGATGTATAAACTTGAACCCAAAACAATAAAGTAAATGGCAACGGGATCATATTTATCAATAATCACCTTAACTGTAAATGGGTTGAATGCCCCAACCAAAAGACAAAAAGACTGGCTGAATGGATACAAAAACAAGACCCCTATATGTGTTGTCTACAAGAGACCCACCTTGAAACAAGGGACACATACAGACTGAAAGTGAAGGGCTGGAAAAAGATATTCCATGCAAATAGAGACCAAAAGAAAGCAGGAGTAGCAATACTCATATCAGATAAAATGACTTTAAAACAAAGGCTGTGAAGAGAGACAAAGAAGGACACTACATAATGACCAAAGGATCAATCCAAGAAGAAGATATAACAATAAAAATATATATGCACCCAACATAGGAGCACCGCAATATGTAAGACAAATGCTAACAAGTATGAAAGGGAAATTAACAATAACACCAATAATAGTGGGAGACTTTAATACCTATGGACAGATCAACTAAACAGAAAATTAACAAGGAAACACAAACTTTAAATGATACAATAGACCAGTTAGACCTAACTGATACCTATAGGATTTTCACCCCAAAACAATGAATTTCACCTTTTTGTCAAGTGCACATGGAAACTTCTCCAGGATAGATCACATCCTGGGCCACAAATCTAGCCTTGGTAAATTCAAAAAATTGAAATCATTCCAAGCATCTTTTCTGACCACAATGCAGTTAAGATTAGATCTCAATTACAGGAGAAAAACTATTAAAAATTCCAACATATGGAGGCTGAACAACAAGCTGCTGAATAATCAACAAATCACAGAAGAAATCAAAAGAAATCAAAATGTACATAGAAATGAATGAAAATGAAAACACAACAACCCCAAACCTATGGGACTCAGTAAAAGCAGTGCTAAGGGGAAGGTTCATAGCAATACAGGCATACCTCAAGAAACAAGAAAAAAGTCAAATAAATTACCTAACTCTACACCTAAAGCAACTAGAAGAGGAAGAAATGAAGAACCCCAGGGTTAGTAGAAGGAAAGAAATCTTAAAAATTAGGGCAGAAATAAATGCAAAAGAAACCATAGCAAAAATCAACAAAGCCAAAAGCTGGTTCTTTGAGAAGATAAATAAAATTGACAAACTATTAGCCAGACTCATCAAGAAACAAAAGGAGGAAAATCAAATCAACAAAATTAGAAATGAAAATGGAGAGATCACAACAGACAACACAGAGATACAAAGGATCATAAGGGACTACTATCAGCAACTATATGCCAATAAAATGGTCAGCTTAG
Source organism: Nanger dama (assembly GCA_917880005.1). Lineage (NCBI taxonomy): Eukaryota > Metazoa > Chordata > Mammalia > Artiodactyla > Bovidae > Nanger > Nanger dama. Next base: position 7,642,830 of record CAKJTW010000040.1, read on the forward strand.
AAGAAATGGACAAATTCTTAGAAAAGTACAACTTTCCAAAACTGAACCAGGAAGAAATGGAAAGTTTTAACAGACCTATCACAAGCATGGAAATGGAAACTCTAATCAGAAATCGTCCACCAAACAAAAGCCCAGGACCAGATGGCTTCACAGCTGAATTCTACCAAAAATTTAGAGAAGAGCTAACACCTATCCTACTCAGCCTCTTCCAGAAAATTGCAGAGGAAGGTGAACTTCCAAACTCATTCTATGAGGCCACCATCACCCTAATACCAAAACCTGACAAAGATGCCACAAAAAAGAAAACTACAGGCCAATATCACTGATGAACATAGATGCAAAAATCCTTAACAAAATTCTAGCAAACAGAATCCAACAACATATTAAAAAGATCATACATCATGATCAAATGGGCTTTATCCCAGGGATGCAAGGATTCTTCAATATCTGCAAATCAATCAATGTAATACACCACATTAACAAACTGAAAAATAAAAACCATATTATCTTAATAGATGCAGAGAAAGCCTTTGACAAAATTCAACATCCATTTATGATAATAATAAAAAAAAACCCTCCAGAAAGCTGGCATAGAAGGAACATGCCTCTACATAATAAAAGCTATATATGACAAACCCACAGCAAACATTATTGTCAATGGTGAAAAATTGAAAGCATTTCTCATAAAGTCAGGAACAAGACAAGGGTGCCCACTCTCACCACTACTATTCAACATAGTTTTGGAAGTTTTGGCCACAGCAACCAGAGCAGAAAAATAAATAAAAGAAATCCAGAATGGAAAGTAAGAAGTAAAACTCTCACTGTTTGCAGACGATATGATCCTCTACAAAGACTCCACCAGAAAATTACTAGAGCTAATTAATGAATATAGTAAAGCTGCAAGATATAAAATCAACACACAGAAATCCCTTGCATTCCTATACACTAACAATGAGAAAACAGAAAGAGAAATTAAGGAAACAATTCCATTCACCATTGCAATGAAAAGAATAAAATACTTAGGAATATATCTACCTAAAGAAACAAAAGACCTATATATAGAAAACCATGAAACACTGATGAAAGAAATCAAAGAGGACACTAATAGATGGAGAAATATACCATGTTCATGGATCAGAAGAATCAATATAGTGAAAATGAGTATACTACCCAAAGCAATCTATAGATTCAATGCAATCCCTATCAAGATACCAATGATATTTTTCACAGAAGTAGATCAAATAATTTCACAATTTGTATGGAAATACAAAAAAAAAAAAAAACCACCAAATAGCCAAAGCAATCTTGAGAAAGAAAAATGGAACTGGAGGAATCAACCTGCCTGACTTCAGGCTCTATTACAAAGCCACAGTCATCAAGACAGTATGGTACTGGCACAAAGACAGAAATATACATCAATAGAACAAAATAGCCCAGAGAGAAATCCATGCACCTATGGGTCACCTTATCTTAGACAAAGGAGGTAAGAATATACAATGGAGAAAAGACAATCTCTTTAACAAGTGGTACAGGGAAAACTGGTCAACTGCTTGTAAAAAAAAAAAAAAATTAAACTGGAGCACTTTCTAACACCATACACAAAAATAAACTCAAAATGGATTAAAGATCTAAACATAAGGCCAGAAACTATAAAACTCCTAGAGGAGAACATAGGCAAAACACTCCCTGACATAAATCACAGCAGGATCCTCTATGACCCACCTCCCAGAATATTGGAAATAAAAGCAAAAATAAACAAATGGGACCTAATTAAAATTAAAAGCTTTTGCACAACAAAAGAAACTATAAGCAAGGTGAAAAGACAGCCTTCAGAATGGGAGAAAATAGCAGCAAATGAAGCTACTGACAAAGAATTAATCTCAAAAATATACGAGCAATTCCTGCAGCTCAATTCCAGAGAAATAAACAACCCAATCAAAAAATGGGCCAAAGAACTAAACAGACATTTCTCCAAAGAAGACATACAGATGGCTAACTGCCAGGGTCCAGCCCTGGTGGATCCAGGGTGATTCGAAGGTGGGGACAATCAAGCCTCCTTCCTTATGACCTTTGCCATGGGCGGAGCTCCTCACGCTGGCCCCCGGCAGCTAACAAACATATGAAAAGATGATCAACATCACTCATTATTAGAGAAATGCAAATCAAAACCACAATGAGGTACCATTTCACACCAATCAGAATGCCTGCTATCCAAAAGTCTATAAGCAATAAATGCTGGAGAGGGTGTGGAGAAAAGGGAACCCTTTTACACTGTTGCAAACTAGTCCAGCCACTATGGAGAACAGTGTGGAGATTCCTTAAAAAACTGGAAATAGAACTGCCATATGACCCAGCAATCCCACTGCTGGGCATATACACTGAGGAAATCAGAACTGAAGGAGACACGTGTACCCCAATATTCATCACAGCACTGTTTATAATAGCCAGGACATGGAAGCAACCTAGATGTCCATCAGCAGACAAATGGATAAGAAAGCTGTGGTACATATACACAATGGAGTATTACTCAGCCATTAAAAAGAATACATTTGAATCAATTCTAATGAGGTGGATGAAAATGGAGCCTATTATAGAGAGTGAAGTAAGCCAAAAAGAAAAACACCAATACAGTATACTGACACATATATATGGAATTTAGAAAGATGGTAATGATAACCCTGTATGCAAGACAGCAAAAGAGACACAGATGTATAGAACAGTCTTTTGGACTCTGTAGGAGAGGGTGAGGGTGGGATGGTTTGGAGAATGGCATTGAAACATGTATGTTATCATATGTGAAATGGATCGCCAGTCCAGGTTTGATCCATGATACAGGGTGCTCAGGGCTGGTGCACTGGGATGACCCAGATGGGATGGGATGGGGAGGGAATTGGGAGGGAGGGTTCAGGATGGAGAACACATGTACACCTGTGGCAGGTTCATGTCAATGTATGGTGAAACCAACACAATATTTTAAGGTAATTAGCCTCGAAAATATAAATCAATAAATTTTTTAAAAATTAGAAAATTACCCAAAGACTTCAAAGGTAATAGATTTTTGCACATAGTCCCAGGAAGCAGTCTTTGTAGGGATATACTGAAAAGAAATTTTATATTGATTTTTTAAATGAATCTCTATGCAATTGCTCTTTGGACATTAAGAGATGTTACCAGTATTTTCTGCAAGGATGAAATCATTTGTCAGGAAACTGTAATGCACTGTGACCTTCCCAGTGGGTTTCCCAAAAGTCTAAAATGGAAAGATTTTTACTGTTAGGCTTCCCTTTAAATGGTACCATATGATAAAAATAATTTGCATAGTGTTTTAATTTTATAAAGTACTTTCATATGTATTGCTTCATTTAAACACAAATCTATAAGCAACTAAAACATTATTTTTAACATTTTACAGGCAAGAAAACCAAGGCTCAGGAAATCTAACAGATTTTCCCAGAGCTAACTGACTGATAAGTATCAGAGCCAGGAAAGAAGCATAGACCTCCTGACTAGTCCAGTATTCTGAAAACAGTGTAGGACTTCCTCTGGTGCTCCAGTGGTTAAGAATCCTCTTGCTAATGCAGGGTACATGAGTTTGAACCCTAGTCTGGAAAGATTCTGCAACTAAGCCTGTCATTACAACTGAGCCCACTAATCCTAGAGCCCATTCTCTGCAACAAGAGAAGCCACTGCAATAAGAAACCCATGCTCCACTAGAGAACAGCCTCTGCTCTCCACAATGAGAGAAAGCCCATGCACAGCAAAGACCCAGCACAGCCCCCCAAATTAAATAACTAAATAAAAACTTTAAAAGAATAAATAAAGTATAGGTTGTAACATTTCTTGATTAGAAGAAAAGCTTCTGATTCTACTCAGTGTGAAGAAAATGTAAAACTGTTTCAGAGTATCCATGAATACAAATAACCACCTGCTAGAGAAAAAAGTTTTTCTGATAAACATAAGCAGCATTGAGCTAGTAAACGTTTCACAACTAAGTGCAGGGAGGTAGGGGGTGGGAGGGAGCGCAGATTCATAGTACTGGCAAATTTCTGTGGGTTGTGAATACAGTACTCCCAATGTGACTGATTTTAAGCCATCATTGTTTCATCACTGAACACAAAGTCAGGAAGAGACTGCACAATCAGCTCCCCCACATAAGACAATTGAAACCAGCTCCAGCATACCACTGAGTCTACAAAACCTGATAATTCCATCTAATGGATGACATTCTTAATAATGGCTAGATAGCATATCTAGCTAACATTTATTAAGCACTTATGTCTCAGACAGTTTTCTAAACATTTTGCACACATGAAATTATTTTATCCTCCCAACAATCCTATAAATTAAATTCTATTACTCCCAGTTGTGTTAGTAGCTCAGTCATGTCTGACTCTTTGTGACCCCATGGACCATAGCCTGCCAGGCTCCTCTGTCCATGTAATTCTCTAGGCAATAATACTGGAGTGAGCAGCCATTCCCTTCTCCAGGAAATTTTCCTGACTCAAGGATCGAACCAGGGTCTCCTGCATTGAAGGCAGATTCTTTACCATCTGAGCCAGCAGAGAATTCCCAGCTTAATGGTGTGGAAACTTGAGAATTATACTTTACTAACCATGATGAAAGTCACAAAATTAATATTAATGTCAAGATACCAATACAAGCACTCCAATTCCAGAAGAGAGCTAGAAAAAATATAAAACTACCATGTTATCCAGTAGTCCTACTTCTGGAATTGAAAACAAGATCACAAAGAGATATCTGCACCCTTTTGTTCATTACTGACAATAACCAAGAAGCAACCCAAGTGTCCACTGACAAATGAACTGATAAAGAAAATGTGGGATAAAAAACTGAGATACACCACAGGCTTGTACTAGATCTAGTGCAAACACAACAGAGAAAGGGATGCCACCTTGGGCTGCTACTGAGCACAACCATGGATGCCTACATAGGCAGTGCAGAGGTCCTCTGTGAACACATAGACCACACTTGTGCCGCAACTGCCTCTTCTGGGACAGGGCATGCACTCAAGGGCAATGGAGCCTGATCAAACCTAACCTTCAGGGCTTCTACTGCAACAACTGGAGGGTAGACTCCCATCCCTGACAGGGTGGAGAGAGCCACAGCACAGAGGGAAAACCTGGTCTCATATGTTGCATAGGCTTTACGTCCACAAACACCAATCAAGGGGATAATGGGCAGCACTCCGAGGAAAGATGTAGCTGGCATCCATACCAGAATCAACCCACACTGCAAAAACATTGAACACACGTAATCCACACAGAGATGCTACCACATAAAAATACTCTTTCAAGGCCACAGTAGGTAATTGAATTCTCTTAAATTCATAGAACTAGAGAAACTTAAGTAAACTGGAATATCAGAGAAACTACTCCAAATTAAAGGAATAAGAGAAATCACCAGAAAGAGTGAAACAGACATCACCACCCTACTAGACACTGAGTTCAAAAAAGGAGGTAATAGAAATGCTCAAGAATGATTATCAACAGAAATGCAGATTACTGTAACAAGGAACTAGAAACCATAAAGATGAATCAATCAAAAATAGACAATTCAATTGCCAAGATAAAAATCAATCTACACACAGTGAAGACGAGACTAAATGACACAGAAGAACAACTAAGTTATTTGGAAGATAGAATAATGGAAATCTCCTAATCAGAACAGCAAACAGAAAGACAGATGAAAAAAATGAAAGCAACATATGATATCTATGAGATCATACAAAACATGCCAACCTATGCGTGACAGGGATTCCCAAAGGAGAAGAGAGAGAGAAGGGAGTCTAACATGTATTTGAAGAAATTAGGACTGTAAAATTTGCAAACCTAAAAGGAAAAAGATATCCAGGTACATGAATCACAGAGAGCTCCAAATAAAATGAATCCAAACAGACCCCACACGAAGACATATAACTAGCATATAAAGTTAAAGAGAATCTAAAGACAGCAAGAGAAAAACAAAGAGTTAATTACAAGGACATTCCCATAAGGCTATCAGCTGATTTCTTTGCAGAACATTTGTAGCCCAGGAGACAATGACATGATATATTCAAAGTCCTGAAAGGGAAAAACTTGAAACCTAGAATATGCTACCCAGAAATATTATCATTTAGAATATAAGGAGATAAAGAATTTATCTTTATAAATACCAAAAGAATTCAGCAAAGCTAAACCTATCCTAAAAGAAATATTGAAGGGTCTTTTCTAAATAAAAAAGAAGCAAGAATCTAGAGGAAAAGGAAAAATCACAATAGGAAAAACAGATATAAAAGGATTCATGATCACTTAAATAAGCCAGTATATAGATTGAAAAAAAAATTTTTTTCTAAAAGTGATGACTACAATTAACAGTAAAAAGATAAGCATGAAGATGTAAAAATAGGATATCAAAATCATGAGATTTGGGAGAGGATTATAAAAATGTAGGATTTCCCTAGTGGCTTAGATGGTAAAGCGTCTGCCTGCAATGCGGGAGACCTGGGTTCAAACCCTGGGTTGGGAAGATCCCCTGGAGAAAGAAATGGCAACCCACTCCAGTATTCTTGCCTGGAAAATCCCATGGATGGAAGAGCCTGGTAGGCTGCGGTCTGTGTGGTCACAAAGAGTCAAACACGACTGACCGATTTCACTTTTCACTTTTAGAATGTGTTTGAACTTGTACACTTATCTGTTTAAAGTAAATATAGTTATGCATCAACATCCTTGAAATCCATGGTAACCACAAATCAAAAACATACAATAGATCCAGAAAGGCCAAAAGAAAAGGAACTCAAGCATACTACAAAAGAAAATCAAGCTATGAAAGAAAATTTTCAAACCACAAAAGGAAAGAGAAAAATAATAAGTTAATGGAGACCTACAAAATGGGAAAATAGGTTTAAAATGACAATAACTACATACCCATCAATAATCATTTTATTTTTTTTTTTTTACAATTTCTTTTTTTTAAATTTATTTATTTTTTTAATTACAATACTGTATTTGTTTTGCCATACATTGACACGAATCAGCCATAGGTGATAATAATCATTTTAAATGTCAGTGGACTAGGACTTCCCTGGTGGTCCAGCAGTTAAGACTGTATGCTCCCAATTCAGGGGGCACATGCTCAACCCCTGATCAGGGAACTAGGATCCAGCATGCCACATGGGGCAGCCAAACAAACAAACAAAAACAGTCAATGAACTAAAACACTCCAACCAAAAGACAGAGTGGCAAATCAGATTTTAAAAGACAAGCACCTTGTATGCCTACAAGAGGCTCACTTCAGGGTAAACACACATACTGAAAGAGAGGATGGGAAAATATATCATGCAAATAGAAACAAGAAAGTGGGAGTAGCAATACTCACATCAGACAAAAAGACTGAAATAAGCACTATAAAGAAAAACAAAGAAGGGCGTTATATAATAATAAAGAGATCAACACAAGAAGATATTACACTCACTAACATATATGCACCCAATATGTGTTCTAAGTCACTTCAGTTGTGTCCGATTCTTTGTAGCACTATGGACTGTAGAGTACCAGGCTCTTCTGTCCATGAGAATCTCAAGAAAAATACTGGAGTGGGTTGCTATGCCCTCCTCCACAGAACCTTCCAAACACAGGGATCGAAACAGGTCTCTTACATCTCCTGCATTGGCAGGAGGGTTCTTACCACTAGCGCCACCTGGGAAGCCCCACATCCAATATAGGTGCACCTGAATATATAAATATATAAAACAGATGAACAGATACAGAGGGAGAAAGAGACAATAACACGGCAACAGTAGGAAGCTTTAATACTCATTGATATCAATATACAGATCACCTGAAAAATCGAAAAGGCAACAGAGATACTAAATGATACAATAAGCAATTTGGACTTGATAGCTACAATAATACCGTACATGCAAAACAACAGAAGACATATTGTTATCAAGTTTGCATGTAACCTTCAAGAGACCATATACCAGGTTTCAAAACAATTCACAACAAGTTTAAGACAGAAATTATTTAAAGCATCTTTTCTGACCACAGTAATGTGAAATTAGAAATTAACCACAGAAAGAAAACTGGTAAAATAACAAACAAATGGAGACTAAACAACATAATACTACCAAAAACCAATAGGTCAATGAATAAACCAAGGGAAATTTTAGAAAATATCAAGGCAAACAAAAATGAAAACTGAACCTACAAAATCTATGGGATAAAGCAAAGCAACTGCTAAGAGGGAATTTCATAATGATACAAGAAAGATCTCAAATAAACAACCCAATCTATCACCTAAAAGAATGTGAAAAGAACAAAAGCCAACATCAGTAGAACAAAGGAAATAAAGATCAGAAAGGAGACAAAGATTAAAAAAACACAAACAGAGAGATCAATAAAACTAAGACTAGTTTCAATAAAATAAAACTGGTTTTTGAAATGAAACAAAAATTAAACTTCTAGCCAGGCTCACCGGAGAAGGCAATGGCACCCCACTCCAGCACCCTTGCCTGGAAAATCCCATGGACGGAGGAGCCTGGTGGGCCGCAGTCCGTGGGGTCACTAACAGTCGGACACGACTGAGTGACTTCACTTTCACTTTTCACTTTCATGCATTAGAGAAGGAAATGGCAACCCACTCCAGTGTTCTTGCCTGGAGAATCCCAGGGACAGCAGAGCCTGGTGGGCTGCCATCTATGGGGTTGCATAGAGTCGGACACGACTGAAGCGACTTAGCAGCAGCAGCAGCAGCCAGGCTCACCAAGAAGAAAAGCAAGAGGAACCAAATAAAATAAGAAATAGGAGAAACTGCAACACCTGAAACCACAGAAATTTTAAAAATTCATAACAGAATACTATGAAGCTGTATTTTGACAAGTTTGACAACCTAGAAGACATGGACAAGTTTCTAGAAACAGCCTACCAAAACTGAGTCAAGAAGAAAGAGATAATGTGAACAGACTGATCACCAGAAATGAAATGGAATCTGTAATTTTTAAAACTTCCTCAGAAGTCCAGAACTATATAGCTTCACTGGAGAATTCTACCAAACATGTAAAGAATTTGTATCTATCCTGTTTAAACTCTTCCAAAAATTGGAGGGCACACTCCCAGAAACATTCTATAAAGCCACCATCACTCTCATACCAAAACCAGACAAGGACATTACAATAAAAGAAAATTACAGTATCTTTGATGACACCTGGGCTTCCCTGATGGCTCAGACAGTAAAGAATCCACTTGCAATGCAGGAAACCTGGGTTTGATCCCTGGGTTGGGAAGATACCCCAGAGAAGGAAATGGCAACCCACTCCAGTATTCTTGCCTGGAGAATCCTCATGGACGGAGGAACCTGGTGGGCTACAGTCCATGAGGTCACAAAGAGTCAAACAAGACTGAGCGACTAAGACTTTATTCACGGAAAACTGGCCAGTACTTGGATGCCTGAGGCCAAGGAACAAGCTGAGTGGGTTCAAAACCCCACTCACCAGGAGACAGGCTGCCATAAGACCCCCTGAGCCGACAGCCACCTCTGGACATGACCCTGCAACACACCAGAGGGACCAGGGATATAGCTGCATCCATCACTGGGCAGACACCAGTCCCAGAATACCCTGAGTCCAAGCCCTGCCCTCCAGAGAGCCTGGTCTGGTCTCTGGAGCAGCCTCACTCACTAGGGGCAGAAACCAGACTCAAAAAACTAGAATCCCCTAGCCTGTAGACCCAGCATGTCCATCAGCAAACAAGACTCTGACCTGAGACTAGCTGGGCCTTGACCCTGCCCACTAGCAAGCCAACAAACTTCAAGACATTCTGACCCTAAACCGAACTGTGTCAGAAACCAGTTCACCCCACCAGCTTTGGGGACCCTGGGTTTTGCAACCAGACTCCAGGACCTGGCTTTCATCCTTGAACTTGGCTTTACCCACCAGAGGGCAGGCAACACCCCAAGTCAGAAGACTCTGGCTCAGTCCAGCAGTGAGTGAGCATAAAACTTGGGGTCCCCTGAGACTCCACAGTCAGCCGCTTCATGCCCTGGTCCCACCAATCAGCAGTGTACATTCTCAGCACAAAGTATGGCCTGGCCATCAACTTGACCAACCATGCCAGAATGCTACATGGTAAGCCCACTACAACAGAAAGACCCCCACAGCCCTCATAGGGGGATCCTCAAGAGCATATAGCTTGGGTTACAAGTGGGTAGTATGCTACTTGGATGCACAGGATGTCTCCTTCTCCAAGGCTGGGAAATATAATCAACCTGCTGCTGCTGCTAAGTCACTTCAGTCATGTCAAACTCTGTGCAACCCCATAGATGGCAGCCCACCAGGCTCCTCTGTCCCTGGGATTCTCCAGGCAAGAACACTGGAGTGGGCTGTCATTTCCTTCTCCATAATCAACCTACCAAATACATAAAAACAGCAATTTAGGCAAAATGAGGTGACAGAGGAACAGATCCCTCATGTTCCAAACAAAGGAACAAGATAAAACCTCAGAAGGACTAAGTGAAGTGGAGATAGGCAATCCACTCGGAGGAGTTCAGGATAGTTCAGAATAGTGATCATTAAGATGAATGAAGGATTCAGGAGAAGAATGGATGCACAGAGTAAGAAGCTAGTTTTAACAAAGAGAAATAAAAAGAACAGGAAGCAGGGTCACTTGAGATGCTGTCTCCAGGGCTTGAAATCCTAAAAATTCCCACCAAATAAAACATAATTCTTAACTTTTAGGTTGTGAATATTTTGAAGTCCACAGTTATGGCAACCAATGAAGGGACCAGAGCAGATTCCTCTCTTTCACCTGAATTCTAGGAGAATCCAGAGCCTTGGAATCAGCAGACGCCTCTTGTGCCCATCCACCTCCTCGAGGAGTCCAGACATCCTGGTTCCAGGATCTCATGTTATTGGTTGACGATCCTAAGTTTTACTCAGTGAGGGAAGAGGTTATCCTTGAAACTTGGTCTCAAGAAGATGTATCTATGTTATTCTCAAAGGACTTGAGAAGATTTTGCTCAGTTTAGGCACCAAGAGGGTTATCATCAGTTTGGAAGGCACTGGGAAGACTCAGTTTGGATACTGAACAGTTGTCTTCAGTTTAGAGATTGAGTAAGACTTTGCTAAGCTAAATACCTCATTTTGCCTAAGTTGCTGTTTTTATTTTCATGTATTTGGTAGGTTGGTTGTATTTCCCAACCTTGGAGAAGGAGATATCCTATGCATCCAAGTAGCATACTGTCTGTGTTCAGTCACTTCACTCATGTCTGGCTCTTTGCAATGCTGTGGACTGTAGCCTGCCAGGCTCCTCTGTCCATGGGATTCTCCAGGCAAGAATGCTAGAGTGGGTTGCTTTGCCTTCCTCAAGGAGATCTTCCCCACCCAAGGACTGAACCATGTAAAAGAATGAAACTAGAGCACTTCCTAACACCATACACAAAAATAAATTCAAAATGGACCTAAGTGCAAGGCCAAAAACTATAAAACCATGCAGATATAAATTGACATAAATTGCAGCAAGATTCTCTTTGACCCACCTCCTAGAGTAATGGAAATACAAACAAAAATAAACAAATGGGCCTAATTAAACTTAAAAGCCTTTGCACATCTAAGGAAACTGTAAACAAGATGAAAAGACAACCCTCAGAATGAGAGAAAATAATTGCAAATGAAGCAACTGAAAAGGATTAATTTTCAAAATATACAAGCCATTCACTCTGCTCAATATCAGAAAAACAAACAGCCCAATCAAAAAATGGGCAGAAGACTTAAACATTTTTCCAACGAACACATACAGATGGCCAACAAATACATGAAAAAATGTTCAACACTGCTCTTCATTAGACAAATGCAAATCAAAACTACAATGAGGTGTCACGTCACACTGGTCAGACCGGCCATAATCAAAGTATCTACAAGCAATAAATGCTGGAGAGGATGTAGAGAAAAGCGAACCCTCTTGTACTGTTGGTGGGAATATAAATTGATACAGCCACTATGAAGATTCCTTAAGAAACTAAGAATAAAACTGTCTTATGACCCAGCAAGCCCACTACTGGGCATATACTTTGAGAAAACCACGGTTCAAAAGACACACGAGGACTTCCCTAGTGATTCAGCAGTTAAGAGTCCACTTGCCATTGCAGAGTACACATTGATGCCTGGTCCGGAAAGATTCCACGTGCAGTGGCACAACTAAGCCTATGCATCACAACTACTGAGCCCGCCTGCTACAGCTACTGAAGTCTGCACACTCTAAAACCTTTGCTCTGCAACACAAGAAGCCACCACAATGAGAAGCCCACTCACCACAACCAAAGAAAGCCAGCGCACAGCAACTAAGATGCAGCACAGCCAAACAGAAATAATTTTTTTAAAGACATGTACCCCAATGTTCACTGAAGCACTATTTATAACAGCCAGGACATGGAAGCAACCTAGATGTCCATCAGCCGATGAATGGATAAAGAAGTTGTAGTACCTACATACAACGGAATACTGTTCAGCTATGCTGCTGCTGCTGCTAAGCCACTTCAGTCGTGTCTGACTCTGTGTGATCCCATAGACGGCAGCTCACGAGGCTCCCCCATCCCTGGGATTCTCCAGGCAAGAACGCTGGAGTGGGTTGCCATTTCCTTCTCCAATGCATGAAAGTGAAAAGTGAAAGTGAAGTCGCTCAGTCACGTTCGACTCTGCGACCCCATGGACTGCAGCCTACCAGGCTCCTCCTTCCATGGGACTTCCCAGGTAAGAGTACTGGAGTGGGTTGCCCTTGTCTTCTCCAATTCAGCCATAAAAAGGAACAAAATTGAGTCAGTTGCAGTGAGGTGGATGAACCAGAGTCTATCAAAAAGAATGAAGTCATAAAGAGAAAAACAAATATTGTATATTAATGCACATATATGGAATTAGAAAAATGGTACTCATGAGCCTATTTTCAGAGCAGGAATAGAGACGTATATGTAGAGAACAGATTTATGGACACAGTGAGGGAAGGAGAGTGTGGGATGAATTGAGAGTAGCACTAACATACATATATATTATCTTGTGTAAAATAGCTAGCTAGTGGGAAGCTGCTGTATAGCAAGGAACTCAGCTTGGCGGTCTATGAAGAGGGGCAGGAGGTTCAATAAGGAGAGGATATATGTATACTTACAGCTGCTTCATTGTTGATTATATCAGAAACTGTAAAGATTATATAGCAACTATCCTCCAATTAAAAATAAATTTTAGAAGATCAATGTGTTAATTCAAAAAAAGGAAAAGAAAATCAAGTTTTAGCATATTAATATTGTAAAAAGGAAAACTTCTCCTTTCTACCCTTCTAGGTTCTGTGGCTGACTTAAACTTTAACTGTCATAAACAGGAAAAAACACTATTTTAATTATGTTCTTATATAAGGAGCCTTTCAAAGATGTGTAACTCAAAAGGCAGCCAGACAATTGAGGCTTATATACAGTTCTGACCTAATGAAAGTGATGAAGGTCTGGATTTCAAAGAGAGAGAAGGTAATTCATGGGAAGGTGAAAAGTGGAAATTAAATGTTTGTTAAATTAATGTTGCCTGCCTTGAAGGTAGGCAGTCACCTCAGATGACTGTTACCTCTGGTGAGAGCTCTCTGGGCTTCCCTGGTGGCTCAGACAGTAGAGAATACACCTGCAATGCAAGAGACCTGGCTTCGATTCCTGGGTCAGAAAGATACCCTGGAGAAGGGAATGGCTACCCCATCCAATATTCTTGCCTAAGATCATGGCATCCAGTCCCATCATTTCATTACAAATAGATGGGGGAAAATGGAAACGGTGACAGACTTTATTTTCTTGGGCTCCAAAATCACTGAGGACAGTGACTGCAGTCATGAAATTTAAAGACACTTGCTCCTTGCAAGAAAAGCTATGACAAACCTAGACAGCATATTAAAAAGCAGAGATATCACTTTGATGACAAAGGCCCATACAGTCAAAGCAATGGAATAGTCATGTACAGATGTGAGAGTTGGACCATAAAGAAGGCTGAGTGCTGAAGAACTGATGCTTTTGAACTGTGGTGCCGGAGAAGACTTTTGAGAGTCCCTTGGACTGCAAGGAGATCCAACCAGTCAAGGAAATCAACCCTAATATTCATTGGAAGGACTGATGCTGAAGCTCCAATACTTTGGCCACCTGATGCAAAGGACCAACTTATTGGAAATGACCCTGCTGCTGGGAAAGACTGATGGCAGGAGGAGAAGGGGGCAACAGAGGATAAGATGGTTGGATGGCATCATCAAAGCAATGGACATGAGTTTGGGCAAACTCCAGGAGATGGTGATGAACAGGGATGCCTGGTATGCTGCAGCACATGGGGTCTCAGAGACAGACACAACTGAGTGACTGAACAATAACTCTCTTCCTTGTATAGGCCCCATTTCTAATGTAAATTACTTACAGAAGGTACCTTCTACTGGTTTCAGAACTTATGTGTCTGCAGTGTCTCAAAATAATCAGCATCAAAATAATCTGTATGCCAAAGAAGCATAATTGAGGGTGGCATAATCTGCTATCCTTCAATATTTTACTTCCATTAATAGAGCTGCAGGGAAAAACTAGCTTTTCAAAAAGAGAGGAAGCAGAACAGAAAGAAAAGAATGTATTTTCCTAAAAACAATTATTTCAACAGTGCGACAAAATTAAGTGGTCTTCTCATTGACATGTTGTAAAATTTATATTATTTGAATGCTTAATGTATAAAATTGTTTTAAAATTTAGTTGAAAAATAGCACAGAGTCTCAGGTTGAGGTTCTCCAGGAAGCAAAGTTTAGCATGCAGACTAGTTGTTAGGGAGTACCCTGGGAACAAACATCTGCTGCAGGAAGGAAAAGGAGTGAGCAGAACAAAGAGTCAGGATTCAAAGCAGGCCAAGAAAGTCTTCTCATCCTTCTCATCCCACCCCTAGAGAGTGCCAGACCAGGGATATTCAAGATAGTCCTGAACTGTCCCAAGACGCGCAGGCCTACATTTATTATTGCCTAGTCACTAAGTTGTTAAGACACTTTGAGACCCATGGACTGCAACCTGCCAGGCTCCTCCATCCATGGGATTTCCTAGGCAAGAATAGTGGAATGAATTGCTATTTCCTTCTCCAGGGGAATCCTCCTGACCCAGGGACCAAGCCACACCCCCTCCATTGGCAAATGAGTTCATTACCACTGAGCCACCAGCAAAGCCCATTCAAGCCTACATACCCCTGCCTCCATTAGTTATGAGTATAAACTACTATAGCCATTCTAAAGAGGATGCAGTTTAGCAGTTAGTGAGTCTGGGTTGATGGTCAACACCAAAATCAGATTGATTTTTGCAGCCAAAGATGGAGAAGCTCTATACAGTCAACTAAATCAAGACCAGGAGCTGACTGTGGCTCA
Source organism: Nanger dama (assembly GCA_917880005.1). Classification (NCBI taxonomy): domain Eukaryota; kingdom Metazoa; phylum Chordata; class Mammalia; order Artiodactyla; family Bovidae; genus Nanger; species Nanger dama. Next base: position 7,658,222 of record CAKJTW010000040.1, read on the forward strand.
GATCATGAACTCCCTATTACCAAATTCAGACTTAAATTGAAGAAAGTAGGGAAAACCACTAGACCATTCACGTGTGACCTAAATCTAATCCTTTATGATTATACAGTGGAAGTGAGAAATAGATTTAAGGGCCTAGATCTGATAGACAGAGTGCCTGATGAACTACGGAATGAGGTTCATAACACTGTACAGGAGACAGGGATCAAGACTATTCCCATGGAAAAGAAATGCAAAAAAGCAAAATGGCTGTCTGGGGAGGCCTTACAAATAGCTGTGAAAAGAAGAGAAGCAAAAAGCAAAGGAGAAAAGGAAAGACATAAGCATCTGAATGCAGAATTCCAAAGAAGAGCAAGAAGAACTAAGAAAGGCTTCTTCAGTGATCAATGCAAAGAAATAGAGGAAAACAACAGAATGGGAAAGTCTAGAGATCTCTTCAAGAAAATTAGAGATACCAAGGGAACATTTCATGCAAAGATGGGCTCGATAAAGGACAGAAATAGTATGGACCTAACAGGGGCAGAAGATATTAAGAGGTGGCAAGAATATACAGAAGAACTGTACAAAAAAAATCTTCATGACCCAGATAATCACGATGGTGTGGTCACTCACTCAGAGCCAGACATCCTGAAATGTGAAGTCAAGTGGGCCTTAGAAAGCATCACTATGAACAAAGCTAGTGGAGGTGATGGAATTCCAGTTGAGCTATTTCAAATCCTGAAAGATGATGCTGTGAAAGTGCTGCACTCAATATGCCAGCAGATTTGGAAAACTCAGCAGTAGCCACAGGACTGGAAAGGTCAGTTACCATTCCAATCCCAAAGAAAGGCAATGCCAACGAGTGCTCAAACTACTGCACAGTTGAGCTCATCTCACATGCTAGTAAAGTAATGTTCAAAATTCTCCAAGCCAGGCTTCAGCAATACGTGAACCATGAACTTCCAGATGTTCAAGCTGGTTTTAGAAATGGCAGAGGAACCAGAGCTCAAATTGCCAGCATCCACTGGATCATGGATAAAGCAAGAGAGTTCCAGAAAAACATCTACTTCTCCTTTCTTGACTATGCCAAAGCCTTTGACTGTGTGGATCACAATCAACTGTGGAAAATTCTGAGAGAGATGGGAATACCAGACCACCTGACCTGCCTCTTGAGAAATCTGTATGCAGGTCAGGAAGCAACAATTAGAACTAGACATAGAACAACAGACTGGTTCCAAATAGGAAAAGGAGTATGTCAAGGCTGTATGTTGTCACCCTGCTTATTTAACTTATATGCAGAGTACATCACGAGAAACGCTGGACTGGAAGAAACACAAGCTGGAATCAAGATTGCTAGGAGAAATATCAATAACCTCACATATGCAGATGACACCACCCTTATGGCAGAAAGTGAAGAGGAACTAAAAAGCCCCTTGATGAAAGTGAAAGAGGAGAGTGAAAAAGTTGGCTTAAAGCTCAACATTCAGAAAACAAAGATCATGGCATCCAGTCCCATCATTTCATAGGGAATAGATGGGGAAACAGTGGAAACAGTGTCAGACTTAATTTTGGGGGGCTCCAAAATCACTGCAGATGGTGACTGCAGCCATGAAATTAAAGGGCGCTTACTCCTTGGAAGAAAAGTTATGACCAACCTAGATAGTATATTCAAAAGCAGAGACATTACATTGCCGACTGAGGTCCATCTAGTTGAGGCTATGGTTTTTCCTGTGGTCATGTATGGATGTGAGAGTTGGACTGTGAAGAAGGCTGAGCACCAAAGAATTGATGCTTTTGAACTGTGGTGTTGGAGAAGACTCTTGAGAGTCCCTTGGACTGCAAGGAGATCAGCCCTGGGATTTTTTTGGAAGGAATGATTCTAAAGCTGAAACTCCAGGACTTTGGCCACCTCATATGAAGAGTTGACTCATTGGAAAAGACTCTGATGCTGGGAGGGATTGGGGGCAGGAGGAGAAGGGAACGACAGAGGATGAAATGGCTGGATGGCTTCACTGACTCGATGGACATGAGTTTGAGTGAACTCTGGGAGTTGGCGATGGACAGGGAAGCCTGGTGTGCTGCGATTCACGGGGTCACAGAGTCAGACACAACTGAGCAACTGAACTGTACTGAACTGGATCTGGGTCAGGACACATCCTGTGATTTGTCAATATTACTTGTTACTCAGAGTAACTCTTAAATAGATTTATAAGGGAGGAATACACTGGTGTAACAGGGAATTAGAGTCTGTGTTGTCCATCACCATGGATAGACATAAGCCAGATGGGGTGGAGGCATATGACAGCTCTATTCAGTGGTCAGAAACAGTGAACTGAGGATAACAGTGAATATTTAACTACATGAACTGTGTGCTAAGTTGCTTCTGTTGTGTCTGACTCTTTGTGACACTGTGGACTGTCGCTCCTCTATCCATGGGATTCCCCAGGCAAGAATACTGAAGTAGGCTTCCATGCCCTCCTCCAGGGGATCTTTTCCACCCTGCGACGGAATCCATGTCTGTCTTCTGCATCGGCAGGTGGGTTCTTTACTGCTGCCACCTGGGAAGCCCTTCATGAACTGCAGGTAATGATAATACTAGGAACCTCTAACTTCTTTCTTTTTACCCCTTTCTTTTGTGATTTTCAAGCAAACTAGTAACTTGGAGGAATAAGTTATTCCATTTTGTCAATTCAACAATTCTTTTACTTCAGATTTTAAGTTTCTGGGGCAGGGGGAAATGATACCTAATTTATTATTTGCCAGGCTCTTTGTTTATCTCAGTTCAATCCAGTCAATCAGTCGTGTCTGAATCTTTGCGACCCCATGCACATCAGCATGCCAGGCTTCCCTGTCCATCACCAATTCCTAGAGCTTGCTCAAACTCATGTCCATCGAGTCAGTGATGCCATCCAACCATCTCATCCTCTGTTGTCCACTTCTCCTCCTACCTTCAATCTTTCCCAGCATCAGAGTCTTTTCTAATGAGTCAGTTCTTCACATCAGGTGGTCAAAGTACTGGAGTTTCAGCTTTAGCATCATTCCTTCCAAAGAAATCCCAGGGCAGATCTCCTTCAGAATGGAGGTTGGATCTCCTTGAAGTCCAAGGGACCCTCAGGAGTCTTCTCCAACACCACAGTTCAAAAGCATCAGTTCTTTGGTGCTCAGCTTTCTTTATGGTCCAACTCTTATATCCATACATGACTACTGGGAAAACCGTAGCCTTGATTAGACAGACCTTTGTCGGCAAAGTAATGTTTATCTGCACCCACCTTTATTCAACCCAGTGTTCCGTTATAGTATTCCTAATTGTGGACACCAAGGAGAGGAGAGGTGACACAATTTGCTTAAGGTCAGATAGCTAAAAAGTGGTTTAGCCAGGGTTTAAATGGAGAAATTTTAATTTTGAGAGGTCATGCTTTTAAGTGCTTTTGGTGAAATACTTTTAACCACTACCCCAAGTATAAACTTTGTGGATAAACTGTTGAATGGGAGAAAGAACAAGAGCTAGCACATAATACTTTATGCAAATGTAAGGCACACCTAATAGATAAATACACCATATCTTTGAATGATCTATATCTTGCCGAGGGTTTATATTAATCACATTAGAGTAGCAGCCTTTGATGGAAGAAGGGAAATGGAAGCAGGAAAATGAAGGTTAAAAAGACTAAGAGGAGGAAAGATGCCTAGCATGCATCATGGATGCTGTCTATAAACTGATTATGACTAAGACAACTGCCTTCACTTGGGGCTCAGAGCAAACAAAGTTACAGTAAAACTTCAAATCTGATCAGGTCCTAACTCCCTTGATTTAAAAAAAAAAAAAACAAAACTTGTCATTTATTCTGTGATAATTTACAAAATCCTTTAAAAAGTAGGCACAATATGGGCCACTTCCACCTTACTCTCAATATCCAGCCATATAGCATTTCTCTGTTCCTTGAACACTTGTACCTTCCCAGACCATCCTCCTTCAGCCTGAATGTCTACTCCTTCCCTCCCCAGCTTGGCTACATTCTGCTTATTCTTCAGTTCCTGAAATACCCTTTTTACAGGAAGTTCTTCCTTTGATCTCCAGAGCAGATTATCTCTTCACAGTACTTTAAAAAAATATATTTATTTATTTGGCTGCACTAAGTCTAAGTTATGGTATGCAAATCTAGTTCCCTGACCAGGTTTTGAACCCAGACCCTCCGCATACTGGACCTCCAGGGAAGTCTCCAGCACTTTTACTATGTAGTTATTTGTGCTGATTCTGTTTTCATCTTTCTCCCACCTAATAGGAGGACATGCATTTTATTTACTATGTTCATTATCCCTAAGACCAACAGAGTATTTAGCACATATACAGTTCAATTCAGTCTCTCTTTCATGTCTGACTCTTTGCAATCCCATGAATCACAGCACGCCAGGCCTCCCTGTCCATCACCAACTCCCAGAGTTCACTCAGACTCATGTCCATCGAGTCAGTGATACCTTCCAGCCATCTCATCCTCTGTCATTTCCCTCTCCTCCTGACCCCAATTACTCCCAGCATCAAAGTCTTTTCCAATGAGTCAACTCTTCGCATGAGGTGGCCAAAGTACTGAAGTTTCAGCTTTAGAATCATTCCTTCCTAAGAAATCCCAGGGCCAATCTCCTTCAGAATGGACTGATTGGATCTCCTTGCAGTCCAAAGGACTCTCAAGAGTCTTCTCCAACACCACAGTTCAAAAGCATCAATTCTTTGGTGCTCAGTCTTCTTCACGGTCCAACTCTCACATCCATACATGACCACAGGAAAAACCATAGCCTTGACTAGATGGACCTCATCAGCAAAGTAATGTCTCTGCTTTTGAATTATGCTATCTAGGTTGGTCATAACTTTTCTTCCAAGGAGTAAGCGTCTTTTAATTTCATGGCTGCAGTCACCATCTGCAGTGATTTTGGAGCCCCCAAAATTAAGTCTGACACTGTTTCCACTGTTTCCCTATCTATTTCCTATGAAGTGATGGGACCAGATTCCATGATCTTCGTTTTCTGAATGCTGAACTTTAAGCCAACTTTTTCACTCTCCTCTTTCACTTTCATCAAGAGGCTTTTTAGTTCCTCTTCACTTTCTGCCATAAGGGTGGTGTGCGGTGTCATCTGCATATCTGAGGTTATTGAAATATTTCTCCTGGCAATCTTGATTCCAGCTTGTGTTTCTTCCAGTCCAGCGTTTCTCATGATGTACTCTGCATAGAAGTTAAATAAGCAGGGTGACAACATACAGCCTTGACATAACTCCTTTTCCTATTTGGAACCAGTCTGTTGTTTCATATCCAGTTCTAATTGTTGCTTCCTGACTTGCATACAGATTTCTCAAGAGGCAGGTCAGGTGGTCTGGTATTCCCATCTCTCTCAGAATTTTCCACAGTTTATTGTGATCCACACAGTCAAAGGCTTTGGCATAGTCAAGAAAGGAGAAGTAGATGTTTTTCTGGAACTCTCTTGCTTTATCCATGATCCAGTGGATGCTGGCAATTTGAGCTCCGGTTCCTCTGTCTTTTCTAAAACCAGTTTGAACATCAGGAAGTTCATGGTTCACGTATTACTGAAGCCTGGCTTGGAGAATTTTGAGCATTACTTTACTAGCATGTGAGATGAGCTCAACTGTGCAGTAGTTTGAGCATTCTTTGGCATTGCCTTTCTTTGGGATTGGAATGAAAACTGACCTTTTCCAGTCCTACGGCCACTGCTGAGTTTTCCAAATTTGCTGGCATACTGAGTGCAGCACTTTCATAGCATCATCTTTCAGGATTTGAAATAGCTCAACTGGAATTCCACCACCTCCACTAGCTTTGTTCGTAGTGATGCTTTCTAAGGCCCACTTGACTTCACATTCCAGGATGTCTGGCTCTGAGTGAGTGATCACACCATCGTGATTATCTGGGTCATGAAGATTTTTTGTACAGTTCTTCTGTGTATTCTTGCCACCTCTTAATATCTTCTGCTCCTGTTGGGTCCATACTATTTCTGTCCTTTATCGAGCCCATCTTTGCATGAAATGTTCCCTTGGTATCTCTAATTTTCTTGAAGAGATCTCTAGTCTTTCCCATTCTGTTGTTTTCCTCTATTTCTTTGCACTGATCGCTGAGAAAGCCTTTCTTATCTCTTCTTGCTCTTCTTTGGAACTCTGCATTCAGATGCTTTTGTCTTTCCTTTTCTCCTTTGCTTTTTGCTTCTCTTCTTTTCACAGCTATTTGTAAGGCCTCCCCAGACAGCCACTTTGCTTTTTGCTTTTTTAAATGAGTAAGTCCTTCAGTCATGTCTGATTCTTTGTGGGCTGGTGGACTGATGATATGGGGTTGGAGGTGGGAGGGGGTTTCAGAATTGGGAGCTCGTATACACCCGTGGCAGATTCATGTCAATGTATGGCAAAACCAATACAGTATAGTAAAGTAAAATAAAGTAAAAATAAAATTTAAAAAAAAAAGAGTGGGTTGCCATTTCCTTTCCCAGGGGATCTTCCCGACCCAGGGATCAAACCCAGGTCTCTGGCATTATAGGCAGACTCTTTACCCTTGGAGCCACCAGGTAAGTCTGTAGTTTATATGAAATGGCCACAAACTTTTTCATGCTTATCCCTTTAAAAGATAGCTTTCTATATTTTCATCCTTGGAATGTGTGACTGCTTCAGCCAATAGTATGTGCTATTGTGCGGTGATACTGCGCTAAGAGATACTGTGTGGTTTCAAACATTAAGTCACAAAGGTGATACACCTTCTTCTCAGCTCTCCTGGGACAACCTTTTGGGAAATCCAGCCACCACATAACTATGACAACACTGAGGCCCCCATGCTGGTGACATCATGATGCCAGTAGGCACTCTGGACAATAATCCCCGCTAAGCCCAGCCTCCCAACCACTCCTGCCAGGAAGCCAGAAGAGCAGGGACATTTCTTGTGTGTCGCACACCAGCCCATCCACCAGTTGGGTACTATGGAATACCTTCAATTGATGATACAAGCAGCAAAAGAATTGCTCAGCCAAGCCTTGTTCAAATTCCTGATCTACTGATTATGTGAACTTTACTAAAAGGCTTGGTGTGAGCATCACTACGTTTGGGGATAGTTTGTTTTGCCGCAGTAACAACTGGATCATCCAGAGACTGGAGAAGAGAGATATAAAGAAACCCTGAATATTGAGATAGCATGTGTATGCCAAGTGAACAATACAACAGGCTTATATGAGTACAGCTACACATATTCTGGTAATATTTTTAAAGGCAAACAAGCCTACAGTTATCCAGGATTTCAGTTATACATCTGTCCCTTGCATTATAGGATATACCTTTGGATTCCAGATACTAATTCAAATAAGGTCCTCACTCATTGTGAGGACCGAAAACACCCTTACACATATGGAAAAAAAAATGCATGAATAAATTTCTCACAGACCCTTTACAAATTAAAGTACGTTCCTTCTATAACTACAGACATTTGAAAAGAAATTAGAAGAGCATTACAGGATTGAGTTTTCAGGCCACGTTAAAAGATTTCGTTTTTGAAGCTTTTAAACTTTGTTTTAAAAAGTTAGTAAAATTTAAAAATTTTATCAGCAAAGTTGAGTTTAGTCAATGTATGGATTCAGAAATACAGGCACAGGCAGCTCCCTCAGGAAGATGAACGGGGGCAGGGGAGGGGGAGTCTCCACCATCACTAAGGATTTTTATGTTTCTGGAAGTTATCAAATCCTGGTAACTTTCCTCTCAATTCAAATTTGAAAAAATACTTTTACTACATAGCTTTCTATTCTAAACTTTGAGATTACAGAGCCCTCAAAGCCTCTGTAAAGAAAATCTCATTGCCACAGAATGAGTATGTGATTACAGCAGAATTCAAACATTTTACCCCAAATTGAGAAAGTCAGTCATTCTGACAGAGTTCTCTACAGAATGTAATGGTATTATCCATAGTGTAATGCCTTACATTATAACAGCTTTTTGTTGAAACTCTTTGGAAGACATCTGTCTCAGCTATATTCTAGTTTTTTTTTTTTTTAATAGTTACTTTAGATCCCTGGGTTGGGAAGATCCTCTGGAGAAGGGAAAGGCTACCCACTCCACTATTCTGCCCTGGGGAATTCCATGAACTGTATAGTCCATGGGGTCACAAAGAGTCAGACACAACTGAGAGACTTTCACTTTCACTAGCTTTACTGAAGCCTATTTTCTAATAAACTTTTAATCTTGCTTGATAATTTCAAAAGTCATAATGGACTAGATCTCTAAAGATGTGACTGAAAATGGAAATCTAAAGGGTATCTTATTACTATCTTACTATGTAGAGTAGAGGCCCCCCAAAATCACCCCAGTAGGAATTTTAATGACAATTTGCTGGTGTTCCCTATATCAAATAATGGCATCAGCATTTATGTTAATCTGAGTTACCAAATATCTAAGCCCCAAATGTCCACTCTGACTCCCAGATACCCATTCCATCAAAATTCCATCATCAAAATTCAGTTTCTACAAAAGGGGACACTCCTACACTGTTGTTGAAAATGTAAATTGGTACAGCCACTATAGAAAACAGTATGAAGTTTCCTCAAAAAGTTGCAGCACTGTTTATAATAGCCAGGACATGGAAACAACCTAGATGTCCATCAGCAGATGAATAGATAAAGCTGTGGTACATATACACAATGGAGTATTACTCGGGCATTAAAAAGAATACATTTGAATCAGTTCTAACGAGATGGATGAAACTGGAGCCGACTATACAGAGTGAAGTAAGCCAGAAAGAAAAACACCAGTACAGTATACTGAAACATATATATGGAATTTAGAAAGATGGTAATGATGACCCTGTATGTGAGACAGCAAAAGAGACACAGATGTATAAAATGGACTTTTGGACTCTGAGGGAGAGGGTGGGATGATTTGGGAGAATGGTATTAAAACATGTATACTATCATGTAAGAAATGAATCGCCAGTCTATGTTCGATACAGGATGCTTGGGGCTGGTGCACAGGGATGATCCAGAGAGATGATATGGGGTGGGAGGGGGATTCAGGATTAGGAGCTCGTATACACCCGTGGCGGATTCATGTCAATGTATGGCAAAACCAATACGGTATTGTAAAGTAAAATAAAGTAAAAATAAAATTTTAAATAAATAAATAAATAAAAAGAAATACCAGATGATCCAGCAATTCCACCCCTGGGTATATATCTGAAGATGAAAACACTAATTCAAAAAGATATATACACCCCAATGTTCATAGCAGATTTACTATAGTCAAGACATGGAAGCAACTTCCATGTTCATCAACAGATGAATAAACATGTGGTATACATACACAACATTATTATTCAGTCATAAAAAAAGAAAGACATTTTGCCATTTGCAACATGGCTAGACCTGGAGGTTGTAGCTTAACAAGTCAGAGAAAGACAAATACTCCATGTTATCACTCGTGTGTGAACTCAAAATGAATGTGTATCATGAAACAGACTCACAGATCTAGCAAACAAACTAGTGGTTGCCAGTAGGGAGGAGGAAGCGGGGAGAGGCAAGATGGGGGTAGGAGAGTAAGAGGTACAAACTGCTGTGTGTAAAATAAGCTACAAGGATATACTATATAGCACAGGGGATACAGCCAATATTTTATAATAACTTTAAACGGAGTATAAAAATTTGAGTCACAGCTGTATAATATTACAAATCAATTCTACTTCAAGTAAAAATGAAAAATAAGAATTCAACTTCTACATATCTCTAGTCTTTAAGAGTTCAGAGTTTTATTGTCCAATTTCCCAGCTTCAACTTTTTCCATAAATTGTGGCTTTAGAAGTATCTTTCTATAACGTACGTATGATTGTGCCAATCCTTTGGCAGCCACATGTCTTAACCAAAGTAATCTTCATGTTCTTTAGTCTGATATTCAAAACTCATCACAAGCTTATCCAGGGCTCTAGCCTGTTGCAGAGTTTCAGATTAGGCATTTCTAATTCTTATCTTAATCTAGAACAAAACCTTAATCACAGCTGACTTTTAACTTTGTTGGGAGATTGATGGCCCACGTGGATTTCATTTGCAATGAACTGACTTAGTGGTCTTAGCCTTGCCTTGTGTGCTGACCCTCCCTAACTCCATCAAATCTAACCAACAGAAAGGGTCGGGGAGGAGGATTGGCTCTAAATGAATAAATTTTGGAGTAACTAAATTCACTTGTATCCTAAAGTATTATTTACACTCGACTATGGCTATAAAACTGTAACAAAGCCCAAAGGGAACCCAGAAGATGCCTGCAGTCCTTCCAGGAGGTTGTACAATGCTTTAGGAGTGTCACCAGGGGGTGCTGCACCTCCCTCCACCTCTGCATCTTCAGCATTCCCAGCAAGCAGCTACAGACCCTAAATGACGAAGACAAAAAAAAAAACAGGAAAGCTAGAAAAAGGTAAAAAGCAGTGGAGCAAAAATTCAGGAGTGGAAGGCAGGCCAGCTTCATCAGCGTGTGGCCTGTGTACAAGCACAAGGCTCCACATTCAGAAGAGTCTGTCCTTGGTTCAATGCTCTGTTCAGTCTTGAAGTTTAGTTTTTAATGCAAGGGGCCTCATAATTTGTGTAGCCATTTCTGGTCAGAGGGTTTGGAGGCTGGCACGTCCAGCCATATCTAACCTTCCCTAAGGAAGGCTTTGATTTTTTTTTTTTTTTAATACAACCCATGTCCAATCATAAAATCATTCGGGCTTCCCTCGTGGCTCGGTGATAAAGAAGCCTCCTGCCAATGCAGGAGACGTGGGTTTGATCCCTGATCTGTGACGATCCCATGTGCCTCGGAGCATCTAAGTCCCTGTGCTCTAGAACTCACGTGCCACAACTACTGAAGGCCACAACAAGAGAAACCACTGTGATGAAAAACCCATGCAACACAACTAGAAAGTAACCCCCACTCGCCACAACTAGAGAAAAGCCCGCACAACAATGAAGAGCCAGCACAGCCAAAAAATCAGTAATAAAGTCTCAGTCACATCTAAAACTAGCTATGAGGTATTGCTGGGCTGCACCCCATAGGCCTGCAAGCCTTGTTTCCCAGTCTCAAGACCGAAGAAAGAGCCTGGAAACAGCTACAGAGACAATCAACAGTTCATTGGATAGAGAATCTTACCAGTCCAAAGCAGAAGGTTCTGGAGTGACAACCCACCACCTATGGTAGAGAGCAGGCAGAACGTGACAGCAGCCTTCACTACCTGTGGAGAAGGAGGCTACCATTTATAAGTGAAATTGACATTAGGTGGGCTCATCAGTTACCAGGGAAACCAGCGACTGGGGCGGAGGCAAGCTCGAGGGCTTCCCTGATGGCTCAGATGGTAAACAAATCTGCCTATAATGCAGGAGACCTGGGTTTGATCCCTGGGTTGGGAAGATCCCCTGGAGAAGGAATGGAAACCGACTCCAGTATTCTTGTGCAACTTTCACTATGTGGTCTATGTGGTCTAGCTACTGATTAAGCCCTATCATTAAGAGGATTGGAGTGTCATGTGAGGGATGTATAGAGAGAGCAAGAGAACAGTCATCTTAAGTGGCCTGACTATTCACTCCACCCCTACATACACTGTACAACCCTTACAATCTTGGCCTGCCCCTCTTCCGTGATATCCCTGGGGTCAGCTATACAGAAGTGCGCCGACACCAAATGCCACAAATGCAATACAAACAACAGCAGCTAAAGGGTATCAAGAATTAAGATACTTAATATGCTGAAAACAGTGATTCACCAAGAGGTGGGCAAGTTCTGGAGCCAGACTCCTGGCATGCAGGACAGGAGGGAGGTAGGCGTTTTCAATTGTCCCCACGTGGTACCATTAGCCTGGTCCACTTTCCATAGCATCTCACTGCTGACCCAGCAATCAGACTCACTTCATAGTGAGACCACCCTTGTCACCCAGAACGCAACAGATTTCCTCTGCTCAGACTAGGCATGAGACATGAGATATTTGACAGCCACAATACAGGGGAGACATGACCATTAAGCAAAGTCTAGGCAGTCACAGCATTCGGAGACAATACCACCCCTGCCTGGGGTTTTGTCCTGGCTGGCAGTGCCACACTCAGCCGCCACAGTTGGAGCCGAGGACTGGAGACCACACACTTCAACAGATGCCAAGGTTAATGTGATGGTACCTCTCCCGTAAGGGCCCAGGTTACTTTAGTAGTTTTAGGTGTGACCAGGTAGAAGACAGGTGAAATCTAAGTCCTTTTTGATCTTATTCCCCAAAAGGCAGCAAACCCAAACTACCAGGGATTTACCTGCCAGTCTCAGGCCCATTTTATGGTTTGTTCTCCTGGCAGGGTGGAGGCAGAGGGGTTAATTCCTGCGGCAAGGGTGAAAGTGAGTTATTGTCTTGAGTGAAAGACCTCGTTGCCGCTGGGTTCATGGTGCAAACACTGGACATTCAGTTATAGTCCACAGGGCTTGGTTAGCCGCCTGGTCCTGAGCAAGTTTTCATCTTAACTGTCATTTACGTAGTCTACCGACACTTTCCATGAGCCCGGCAGCAGTGGGATTGTAGGGCAAGTGGAAAGTCCAGTGTGTGTCATTTCTGTTGGCCCAAACCTGAAGTTCATGGCTGGTAAAGCGAGCCCCTTGGTCTCTATTCAAGTCCAGGAGAGTCCCATGCATCACGGACAGCTGTTACGGGCTCCCAAATAGTGGTTTTATTGTGTTGTTCAAGGACTCAGGTAGGCCTTTCGGAATGCCTTCCACCTGTTGTCACACACTAGCCCACATGTAGCGGTTACTCCAACACAGTGTCATTACTCCGCCCCTTTCTACAGCTGGGACCAGAAGACCAAAGGTACTCATTTTGTCATTGCCACAGGCCCCAGCCAAACTCTTCCCGTTAACTGGCCACATTGAATTCACAAGCCTGTCCCTGGGTTAATATCCCTAAAACCTGTGTCTGTAATTCTGTAGTGTAAATGCTTATCTTACCCAACCACATAACACCCAAGTATTTGCTAGATAATCCAGGTTCCTGCATTTTGTCTGTATTCAGCGGCCACCCCTGTGCAGTCAGATGAGCACAAATGCAGGGCTGCTACTTTTAAAAGTAGAAACGAGACGCTGAGGTTAACAGGATATCATCAGTTCATGATAAGCATCTCTCACAGGAGTCAGCTGCCTCCGCTCTGAAGAAGGGAGCTGCTTTTCGCCTCTATCCCACTAGACCGGGCCTCTGTGGCCTCCTCCCAGCCTTCTTCCTCTTCTTCAGTGCCCTCAGTAGGGTCACACACCTTGGGGTCCCAATTCAGACGAGCCCTGACCATCTGGAGTCTCTTGTGGGTACCTGTTCCTTAGTGCACAGCCACGCCAGGGTCCTCCCAGCACCTTTCCATTCCCCATTCTTATTTCCCGACATCTTGGCTCTCACAGGAGTCTCTTCAGCCTCCTGGTTCACCCATCAGTTGTTGAGCTGCACCCCACAGAACCGTAAGCCTTGTAGTTGCCAGCCTCAAGACCAAAGAAAGAGCCCGGAAAGAGCAACAAAAACATCAACTCTTTACTGGGAAGGGAATCTTACCTGCCTGAAGCAAAAGGTCATGGAACCACACCCCACTGTGGCTGGGGGTGGCGGACTAACGCCTGCAGGAACCTTCACGACCAGTAGCAGAGGAGGATGCACCACTTACTTACGGGGCTAGTGATGTCAGCATGGCTCATCAGTTACCAGGGAAACCTGTAGCTGAGGGGGAGGGGGGCAAGCACGGTAGGCAGTCACTGATGATGCCCTGCAATTAAGAGAACTGGATAGTCATGTTATTAATGCAAGTTCACATGCTCAACGCACAGTAAGCCCAAACAAACTGAAACTTCAGAGTTTAGAGCAAGCAAATTTTACTGCATGGCCCTGTGAAGAGATGGGTGGCTCATGCCCTGAAATGTCCTGAGTTCCCTGAAGGGTTTTGGCATAACACTTAAGGCTAGGTGAAGAAGGGGGAGGGTTGCTGGTCTACGGTCAGCTTCTGCACAACTCTGACTGGCTGATGGTGAGGTAGCAGAGCAGTGTCACAGAGGTTCACAGTATCAGTCCTTAGGCTGCAGGAGGCCTGGGGCTATGTGCTCATGGTCATCAAGTAGCTAACTGTCTTCTGTTTGTTGGAGAGGGGGAGTTGTTACAATAACAACCCAGGAAATGTGCATCAAATACTACTATCTAGGTACTTCAGGGGAGAAGGCAATGGCAACCTGCTCCAGTACTGTTGCCTGGAAAATCCCATGGGTGGAGGAGCCTGGTAGGCTGAAGTCCATGGGGTCACTAAGAGTCAGGCACGACTGAGCGACTTCACTGTCACTTTTCACTTTCATGCATTGGAGAAGAAAATGGCAACCCTCTCCAGTGTTCTCGCCTGGAGAATCTCAGGGACAGGGGAGCCTGGTGGGAGGCCGTCTATGGGGTCGCAGAGTCAGACATGACTGAAGCGACTTAGCAGCAGGTACTTCAGAGAGGAACCAAAGCAGAGGATATGGGGGAGGTCCTGTCGTTCCCTCCCTGTCAAGGCCCCGTGAGGTCCTGCTTGCTTACAGTGTGAGTAAAGCAGAGCCTGGTCAGTCAGGGGATACACAGAGAGCAAGAGAACAGCCATCTTGAATGGCCTGACCCTACAGCTATCTCACCAGTATTCATTTTATACAACTTGCTAACCCTGGCAGCTAGTTTTCCGTGATTTTCTGTGATTCCTTCAGTAAGCAAAAGGATCCAGGTGAAAGTTATCTCCTTTTGTTTCCCATGTGTTTATTTTCCCATTCTTTTTGGGAGAGTGGGGCAATATTATTTTCCAATATCCCCAACAGTGATGATGGAAAAAGCTTCATTGTTGGGAGCTGGTTTTGTATGTTTTTGGCCTAAAGATTCAGATGGAGAGGTTGGTACCTTCAGCCCAGCAGTTTAGAGGTGTTTAACCCTTCAGCTGAGTCTGTGAGCCCTCTGTAACTTAGGTTTCTGTAGTATTTCTTGTTCCTAAAACTGAGTCCTTTTGGTTCTCAGAGATATTTTATTTTCCACCGTTATCTTGTTTGTTCCAAGACATGGCTTTGAGAGAGTTCAAGTTTTAGCAAATAAAATACCAAGCTCCTGATGGGGACCTGGTTGCAAGGTGCAGTCACACAGAGCAGTGGACAAACGAGTAAGTCACAGGTTGCCACTTCTTCTTCTTTGACCTGGATTCTCCCTTTAAAATCGTAAGACAAACTCTGTAGAGATTACAATATCAGCTTAAATGGAACTATAAATCACCTTTCTGCAGCAATGTCAGTTAAGAAGTGGACACCAAGTGTTCTTGGTTCATGTTGTATAGCTGAGGAGATGACTCAAATTGAAAATCATGCAGTGTCATAGGAAACTAATGAATAAATTGTTTCATTAGTTTCCTATGAGTTATAATAATATTAAAATACTATATATCTCTTTAAATCATTTCAAACTGTATGCACAATTGCTTTACAATCAAATTGTTCTTAATGCTTCTTGGTAAAGATGGGAGATAAAATGATGACAGAATCTCACCACATTACAAATTAGTAAAATGAACCAAAATTAAAAAAAAAAAGATGAAAGCAATCACAATATTCAATGGCAAGAAACAGACAGAGAAGAGTCATGACCTTATGTCATATATTTAGAAGATGACAATCAGGAGAAGAAATGGAGGATGGTGAATAAGAGCTCTTCTACCCACCCTCCCCTCCTGCAAGCCTCACTGTTGAGTCAGGAAAGTCCTGAAACTTCTGCTTATGCCTTCTAATGATGGAGAGAAGTAGACTAAATAATGTTAATTTCTTGTGATTAGGGAAGGGTGGAGGAGGGGTTAAAACTACCAGGTGAGATGGAGGAAAGGAAAAACCTACACTGACTTTCTTGTAGAACACAGGCTCCCAGAACTCCAGATTGAGTTCAACAATCTCTCATGAAGATATCACCCATAGAGCCGAAATGAGCTCTTATTAAAGAGGTAAACTCTATTTGTGAAGATTTAACACAATCTCAGAGGAGATAGCCTAATCAGTTTTTCCAGGAAAAGCTGCAAACAGCTTTATCTGAGTTGTTTTCATATTCGAGACACAAGAAAGTGATTAGACCTCACTTCCCAGTCTTCACACAGAATTTAGAGGCAATCTAGATTAATGAAGTAACTTAAGGCACGATATGAAATTTATATTTGAATTTACAAGAATAGATATAATAGACATTACATTTCCTCAAACTCCAAAGAGCCAAAAGCCTCCCTCTTAACCTGGCCATGAAATTCAAAGACTGATAAGTGCCCTAAAACCCAGGAAAATGAGAACTGACTTCCTTCTCCATGGTGAATGCCATGAGGTACTCTGATGGGAGATTCATAGATCACTAAGAGAGATTAGTGAAAAGTAAAATATAAGAACACGAATAACTTCCCAAACTGTGAAAACATCAGCTGAACCAGAAGATGGCTGAAGACCTGGGAAAAGATTGAGAAAGAATGCCTTCCTTCTATTAAGGGGAGACTATCTCCAGTGAGACAAACCTCAAGAAAGATGATTGGCAGCTCTGTCAACTGAGAGAAAGCTCAAAGAGAAAACTGGGGTAGAGTAGGGAGAGGTTGCTGCTGCTGCTGTTAAGTCGCTTCAGTCATGTCCGACCCTGTGCGACCCCATAGACGGCAGCCCACCAGGCTCCCTCGTCCCTGGGATTCTCCAGGCAAGAACACTGGAGTGGGTTGCCATTTCCTTCTCCAATGCATGAAAGTGAAAAGTGAAAGTGAAGTCGCTCAGTCGTGTCCAACCCTTAGCGACCCCATGGACTGTAGCCTACCAGGCTCCTCCATCCATGGAATTTTCCAGATAGACATAATTGGTGAAAACACGGTTTAAATTCCTGCTTTTTCCAAGTGGCCCTTTGCCCCTACTGTTTCACATACAGTCCTGGGCAGAGGCCTGAGTGGATCAGGAGAACTGCTGTATGATCAAGTCCTCAGAGAAAAGGGTAATACTGTGAGGACACAGGAATCCAGTGGACGAGCAGGTCTGATTCGGCTTTGCCAGCAGCCGATCTCTGAACATCCACAGCCACAGCAGGGCACTAGCTGTGTTTTGTGTCTCTAAAAGTAATTCATTTCTTTTAGTTTAATTGCAGTTATTTATCTGATGCTAGTTTTGCTCCTATTGAAGTTTGATAGAATTTTATTTTCCCCAAAAATGTTTTGTAATTAATGCTTATGAACATATTTCCAACTACATTTGAACACTCCAGAATCTAAAAGCATACTGATGGTATTTTGATTGAATAATCACCTATTACTTCAAGCAAAATTGAAATTTTACATGATCAGATGGACCCATTTTAAATAATAAAGACCATCTTACAGGTTATGAGGATGTTATTTAAAATATGTAAAAGTCATTTAATTTCCCTCAATAAATTTCATGTTTTAAAAGCAACAATGACCACGATACTGGAGCTAAACTTATTTTTATTGGTTTAGCTTTAAACTTATAGATTAATTTAGAGGAGTCAACATTCTGCAACAATTTGCTTTTTATTTTGCAATTTCTTTTTGATCTTTGTTGTTTTGTTCAGAATATTCCATGTTCTTCAAATGTTTCTAAATTTTATGCAGTCAGTATGAAAATTTTTCTTCTTAAAAAATTAACCCAGTTTGGCTCCCCTGGTGGTCCAGTGGTTAAGAATCCTCCTTTCCATGCAAGGGATACCGATTGAGTCTCTGGCCTAGGAAGACCCCCCATGCTGCAGAGCAACTAAGCCCACGTGCCACAACTACTAGGCCGGCTCTCAAGAGCCCCCAGGCTGCAACTACTGAAGCCTGTGTGCCTAGAGCCTGTGCTCTACAAAAGAGAAGCCACCACACTGAGATCAGGTACCGCAATGAAGAGGAGCCCCCACTCGCCACAACTAAAGAAAGCCCACTTGCAGCAACAAAGATCACCACAGCCAATAAATAAAGCTAAAAACAATTAAACCAGTTTATTGTATATAATATATAAAATTAACGTGTCCCAGATTTCATTATTAATTCAAATATTCAGTATTCGGGAAGCATCTTCATCTTTCTGTAGAAATGGTCAGATTCTATGATTAAGCATACCTATAGATGCTTAACAGTTAAACCTCAGTGTAACTGAAATGCTATACATTCAAGATGAAATTGTAGATTCTGTGCACTAAGAAAAATTAATTCTGTAATTAAAAACAAATTTAAAAGTACCCGTCTTTTCATGTTTGAGAACATTTAGCACAAGGTGAGGGGGCAGAGGGAGCCTTGTGTGAGAAGGATGAAGAGGACTTCAAGAAACTTGCAAGGGATTTGGAGGTGTTCATACTGACTCCCAACTTTACATTTTCTCTTATGTGGGTCACATTGCATTTATTAGCCAAATTTGGTAACATATGAATTAATCTAAAAAGAAAGAGAGATTTCTTAAGGTTATTGTTGTTATTCAGTTGATCTGTCATGTCCAACTCTTTGCAACCCCATAAACTACAGCACACCACACTTCCCTGTCCTTCCCCATCTCCCAGAGCTTACTCAAACTCATGTTCCTTGAGTCAGTGATGCCATCCAACCATCTCATCCTCTGTCATCCACTTCTCCTCCCAACTCATATCTTTCCCAGCATCAGGATCATTTCAAGTGAGTCGGCTCTTCCCTTCAGGTGGCAAAAATACTGGAGCTTCAGTTTCAGCATCAACCCCTCCAGTGAATATTCAGGGTTGATTTTGTTTACAATTGACTGGTTTGATCTTGCAGTCCAAGGGACCCTCAAGAGTCTTCTCCAACACCACAGTTCAAAAGCATCAGTTCTTCGGTGTTCAGGCTTCTTTATGGTCTAACTCTCACATCCTGGAAAAACATGACTACTGGTAAAAACCATAGCTTTAACTACATGGATCTTTGCCAGAAAAGTTATGTCTATGCTTTTTAATATGCTGTATAGATTTTCCATAGCTGTTCTTCCAAGGAGCAAGTGTCTTTTAAATTCATGGCTGCAGTCACCATCTACAGTGATTTTGCAGCCCAAGAAAATAAAGTCTTTCACTGTTTCCAATGTTTCCCCTTCTATATGCCATGAAGTGATGGGACCAGATGCCATGATCTTCGTTTTTGAATGTTGAGTTTTAATTCAGCTTTTTCACTCTCCTCTTTCACCTTCATCAAGAGGCTTTTAATTCCTCTTCCTCTTCTGCCATCAGGGTGGTGTCACCTGCCTATCTGAAGTTATCAATATTTCTCCCAGCAATCTTGATTCCAGTTTGTGCTTCATATAGACCAGCATGTTCCATGATGTACTCTGCACGTAAGTTAAATAAGCAGGGTGACAATATACAGCCTTGACATATTCCTTTCCTGATTTGAAACCAGTCCATTGTTTCATGTCTTGTTCTAACTGTTACTTCTTGACCTGCATACAGGTTTCTCAGAAGGCAGGTAAGGTGGTCTGGTATTCCCATCTCTTGAAGAATTTTCCAGTTTGTTGTGATCCACACAGTCAAAGGCTTTAGCATAGTCAATAAAGCAGAAGTAGATGCTTTTCTGGAGAAGGCAATGGCACCCCACTCCAGTACTCTTGCCTGGAAAATCCCATGGATGGAGGAGCCTAGTAGGCTGTAGTCCATGGGGTCTCGAAGAGTTGGACAAGACTGAGCGACTTCACTTTCACTTTTCACTTTCATGCATTGGAGAAGCAAATGGCAACCCACTCTAGTGTTCTTGCCTGTAGAATCCCAGGGACAGGGCAGCCTGGTGGGAGGCCATCTATAGGGTCTCATAGAGTCAGACACAACTGAAGCGACTTAGCAACAGCAGCAGCAGATGCTTTTCTGGAATTCCCTTGCTTTATCGATGATCCAGTGGATGTTGGCAATTTGATCTCTGGTTCCTCTGCCTTTTTCTAAATCTAGCTTGTGCATCTGGAAGTTCTTGGTTCATGTTCTGTTGAAGCCTAGCTTGGAGAATTTTGAACATGACCTTGCCAGCATGTGAAATGAATGCAATTGTGCAGTAGTTTGAACATTCTTTGCCATTGCCCTTCTTTTGGGTTGGAATGAAAACAGATATTTTCCAGTCCTGTGGCCACTGCTGAGTTTTCCAAATTTGCTGGCATATTGAGTGGAGCACTTTCACAGCATCATCTTTTAGGATTTGAAATCACTCAGCTGGAATTCCATCACCTCCATTAGCTTTGTTTGGACTGATATTTCTTAAGGCACTTGACTTCACACTCCAGGATGTCTGGCTCTAGGTGAGTGATCACACCATCATGGTTATCTGGGTCATGAAGATCTTTTTGTATAGTTCTTCTGTGTATTCTTGCCACCTCTTCTTAATATCTCTCCTTCTGTTAGGTCCATATCATTTCTGTCCTTTATTGTGCCCATCTCTCCATGAAATGTCCACTTGGTATCTCTAATTTTCTTGAAGAGACCTCTAGTCTTTCCCATTCTATTATTTTCCTCTATCTGCATTGTTCATCTTGGAAAGCTTTCTTATATCTCCTTGCTCTTCTTTGGAACTCTTCATTCAGATGGGTATATCTTTCCTTTTCTCCTTTGTCTTTCGCTTCTGTTCTTTGCTCAGCTATTTGTAAGGCCTCCTCAGGCAACTGTTTCACTTTTTTGCATTTCTTTTCTTGGGAATGGTTTTGATCACTGCCTCCTGTACAATGTTAGGAACCTTCATCCATAGTTCTTCAGGCACTCTATCAGATCTAATCCCTTGAATCTATTTGTCACCTCCACTGTATAATTGTAAGGGATTTGATTTAGATCATACCTCAATGGTCTAGTGGTCTTCCATACTTTCTTTGATTTAAGTCTGAATTTTGCAATAAGGAGTTCATGATCTGAGCCACAGTCAGCTCCCTGTCTTGCTTTTCCTAACTGTATAGAGCTTCTCGAACTTCAGCTGCAAAGAATGTAATCAATCTGATTTTGGGATTGACCATCTGGTGATGTCCATGTGTAGAGTCTTCTCTTGTGTTGTTGGAAGAGGGTGACAGGCACCCTGGAGTAATAGTCAAGTTTGGCCTTGGAGTACAAAATGAAACAGGGCAAAGGCTAACAGAGTTTTGCCAACAGAATGCACTGATCATAGCAAACACCCATCCTCTTCTTAAGGTTAAAGTGAAGTAGTGAAGTATTAGTTGCTCAGTCACGTCCAACTCTTTGCAATCCCATGGACTATAGCCTACCAGGCTCCTCTGTCCATGGAATTCTCCAGGCAAGAATACTGGAGTAGGTTGCCATTCCCTTCTCCAGGGGATCTTCCCAACCCAGGGATCAAACCCAGTTCTCCTGCTTTGCAAGCAGGTTCTTTATGGTCTGAGCCACAAGGGAAGCCCCCTTCTGAAGTTTACTGGGCACCAATTGAGTACAATAGAAAGGAGTTATTAAAGAGATTATAAGAGGGTAATTATCAAAGGATTTACTAAACAAAGACAAACAAAATGGTGAAGAAAAAGGAGGACTTTCATTAAAGGTCTAGACTCATAGAGTAATATCAATTTCTTTTCTGACCTGACTCAGTTTCTTTTCAAGAAGAATGTTCTATCTCTAATGTTTATAGTTACAGAGTAATATCGATTTCTTTTCTGACCTGACTCAGTTTCTTTTCAAGAAGAATGTTCTATCTCTAATGTTTATAGTTACACTGCTATGGTATAAGTATAGGTATAGTTACCTATATTGCCTATTTATATATCTAGCTTCAGTGTGTTAGTTTTTTGCTTATTTGTTTTTTTACTCATGAATCCTTTCTGGAGTTCCCAATGGCAAGGCTGCTAATGATTCCCTTGGTGGAAGGCAAGAGCATGGAGGACATCCCATTTACCTCTGTTCTAAGAATTGCCTGCCTCTTCATTTTCTCCATTTCTTTTTAATATTGTTTGATTATTTATAACTTCCTAGGAGAATACATACATACCTGTATATGGATGATTTAAACTAGGAGTTGTCTCAAAAGACATTGCTATCTAACCACTGTTAGAACTAATGACCAAATTTCAATTTTTTTAACACAAAAATCATTTGTCAGATGTCCTCCAAATTTTATTGGGTTTATATTTAACCATTATATACAGCAGGCCATATTTTCCCCTTTACTGAAGTATGCATTCTGTAACAATTTTATTTTGACAGGTGTACCTAAAGATAATCTCTCTCTCTCTTTTTTTTTTTAATGACTACAATATTACCTTCCCTGTATTTATCCTGTTCAAAATTGCTGTCATCAAGAAGTGGAATCTGTTCCCTCACTACTTCTATCTGGGTGGCCCTGTAATGCACTTTGGCCAATATAATGGTGCAGAAGTCACTGGGGGCAGTGTTGAGCATTGCCCTCTAGACAGCCTTGCATACTGCTGCTTCTGTCCTGAAAACCTGACACTCCCTAAGAACAAGCCTGACTAAGCCTGCTTGAGGATGAGAGACCAAGTGACAGAGTGAAAAGTCATCCCAACTCCTATCCCTAGATGTGAGAGCCCAGTCAAGACCAACAAAGCCACTTACAGCACTTCCTTGATCCACAGCTGACCCAAAGTTCATAAGCAAACCCAGGCAAGACCAGAAAAACTGCTCACTGAGCTCAGTTTAAATAAATGTTTGTTTCAAACCACTAAGCTTTAGAGTAGTTTATTACACCACAATAGCTTATTGATTCAGAAACTAACATTGTTCATTGATTCACCAAGTCATTCAACAAATACCTGTGGCATACTCTAAGGCTGCCCTGATAAGATATAATATTTCATTTTATCCCTTCCATGATCTTCAGAAGTTTGTTATCATTTGAAAACTATGAAACTAAGGGGTAGAGAGAGAAACTGAGTTGCCTAGAATCACACAGCTCATAGGTGCAAAGCCAGGATTGAAGCTGTGCTGTGCTGTGCTTAGTTGCTCAGTTGTGTCCAACTCTTTGCAAGCCCATGGATACCTAACTGTTTATTTATTCTCGTGACCCACAACCAAGTTATCACTAAGAAGGTATGTTATAAAAAGTTGATGTTCTAAGGAGCAAAGGAATATTCTAGACTTATGCTATTAAACTCATTTTGTATTGGGGTATAGCCAATTAACAAACAATGTTGTGATAATCTCAGATGAACAGCAAAGGGATTCAGCCATACATATTCATGTATCCACTCTCCCCCAAACTCCCCTCCTATCCAGGCTGCCACATAACATTGAGCATAGTTCCCTGTGCTACACAGTAGGTCCTTACTGGTTATCCATTTTAAATATTCATGCTATGACATTAAAGCCATCATGGATCACTTGTTTATGTACCTGTGCAGACTTAAAACTGTATTTTGAGAAAAAAAATATCTGACTTCTACTGAGAGTACCCCTATAGTCACCTCCAACCAACTATGGAAGACCAAGCTACCAAGAGTTGGCTAGATTCCTTAATTTTCACAAAAATAAGTCACCTTTATCATATGCTCATGTCTAAACTATATTGGTTTCTTCTGAGTAAATAGAATATTTGTACTTTCTGTCCTCAACCAAAAATGCAAATTCTGCCCAGTTAGCAATGTTATTCTAGTTTTAACAGAAACCTGTTGAAAGATGGAATATTTACATATATAAGGATAATTGTTTCAAGAAAAGTAGTCCAAATATTTCATGGTTTAGGATTTATCCTGGAGTCATGCCCAAATCCTTCCCTCTACATGGAGAAGGAGAGAGGTCCAACCAACATAGTTCCATGGGGTCATAGACCCTGTGCACACTCTGTACAGAGTGTCTTTTACCAAATTATTGCAAATAATGCTGACAACCAGGAGTCACAGAATTGGGACCTGAAGTTGTAGTTGAAGACAAGACAAGATGGTTCAGTAGCATATAGTGAAATATGGGAATCAGAATAACACAGAGATAACAGCATGGAGAAGTGTGCCAAGAGAGCAGGAGAGGCAAATAAAAGCAACCCCAGCAGCTATCTGTTGCCCCCAGCTAACATTCTGATGTATCCCTAGGGGCTTACTTCCATCTTATCTGCTCTGAGACATTCTCCATGACAGTGCACTATATTTAATACAATTCCTGTTCACTTTTTAAATCAAAATCATGGATTTGTATTTCTTTCCTTGCACTTATAATTTTTATTTATCATTTATTTACTTGTTGATTACCTATTTTCCTCTCTACACTGTAAGTCCCCTGGGGTAAGGAACCATGTCTGTTTTGTTTATTCCTAGTGTTCTCATAGATCCCCAAACATGGTGCTCAACACTTTTTTTTTTTAACAAATAGATGAGTTAGTGCTGATGATCTTAAAAGGCCGTCTCATGATACTATAAGCTCTGAAGCAGAGAAGAATGTATTGTCTTGCTCTCCCTAGCATCTAGACTTTTAGTAGCTGATACTTTGAAAGAACTCCATTTCTTTCAAATGGAGAAAGTAGAAAAAGAAGTTAAGGAAACAATTCCATTCACCATTGCAACGGAAAAGAATAAAATACTTAGGAATATTCCTACCTAAAGAAACTAAAGACCTATATATCGAAAACTACAAAACACTGATGAAAGAAATCAGAGGACACTAATAGATGGAGAAATATACCACGCTCATGGGTTGGAAGAATCAATATAGTGAAAATGAGTATACTACCCAAAGCAATCTACAGATTCAATGCAATTCCCATCAAGCTACCAGCAGTATTTTTCACAGAACTAGATCAAATAATCTCAAGATTTGTATGGAAATACAAAAAACCTCGAATAGCCAAAGCCATCTTGAGAAAGAAAAATGGAACTGGAGGAATCAACTTGCCTGACTTCAGGCTCTACTACAAAGCCACAGTCATTAAGACAGTATGGTACTGGCACAAAGACAGAAATATAGATCAATGGAACAAAATAGAAAGCCCTGAGATTAACCCACACACCTATGGTCACCTTATCTTCGACAAAGGAGGCAAGAATATACAATGGAGTAAAGACAGTCTCTTTAACAGGTGGTGCTGGGAAAACTGGTCAACCACTTGTAAAAGAATGACACTAGACCCCTTTCTAACACCATACACAAAAATAAACTCAAAATGGATTAAAGATCTAAATGTAAGACCAGAAACTATAAAACTCCTAGAGGAGAACATAGGCAAAACACTCTCCGACATAAATCACAGCAGGATCCTCTATGATCCACCTCCCAGTATACTGGAAATAAAAGCAAAGATAAACAAATGGGATCTAATTAAAATTAAAAGCTTCTGCACAACAAAGGAAACTACAAGCAAGGTGAAAAGACAGCCTTCTGAATGGGAGAAAACAATAGCAAATGAAACAACTGACAAACAACTAATCTCAAAGATATATAAGCAACTTATGCAGCTCAACTCCAGAAAAATAAATGATCCAATAAAAAAATGGGCCAAAGAACTAAATAGGCATTTCTCAAAGAAGACATACGGATGGCTAACAAACACATGAAAAGATGTTCAACATCACTCATTATCAGAGAAATGCAAATCAAGACCACAATGAGGTACCATTTCACACCAGTCAGAATGGCTGCGATCCAAAAGTCTACAAGCAATAAATGCTGGAGAGGATGTGGAGAAAAGGGAACCTTCTTACACTGCTGGTGGGAATGCAAACTAGTACAGCCATTATGGAAAACAGTGTGGAGATTCCTTAAAAAAATTGCAAATAGAACTGCCTTATGACCCAGCAATCCCACTGCTGGGCATACACACCGAGGAAACCAGAATTGAAAGAGACACATGTACCCCAATGTTCATTGCAGCGCTGTTTATAATAGCCAGGACATGGAAGCAACCTAGATGTCCATCAGCAGATGAATGGATAAGAAAGCTGTGGTACATATACACTATGGAATACTACTCAGCCCTTAAAAAGAATAAATTTGACTCAGTTCTAATGAGATGGATGAAATTGGAACCGATTATACAGAGTGAAGTAAGCCAGAAAGAAAAACACCAATACAGTATACTGACACATATATATGGAATTTAGAAGACAGTAATGATGACCCTATATGTGAGACAACAAAGAGACACAGAGGTATAGAGTGGACTTTTGGACTCTGAGGGGAGAGGGAAAGGGTGGGATGGTTTGGGAGAATGGCAATGAAACATGTATATTTTCCTGTAAGAAGCGAAGCGCCAATCTATGTTCAATGTAGGATGCAGGATGCATGGGGCTGATGCACAGGATGATTCAAGTAGAGGATGTGGGGTGGGAGGTGGGAGGGGCTTCGGCATTGGGAGATTGTGTTCACCTATGGCTGATTCGTGTCAATGTATGGCAAAGCAAATACAGTATTGTAATTTTAAAAATTAATTAATTAATTAATTTAAAAAATAAAATAAAATAAAATGGACTAATAAATGAAGTTTTCTGTTACAAGGAAAACATTAATGTATTATTCATCTTAAGATCCTTACATACATTAATTGGTAACTTCCAATTTTCTTCAGTTGCATTTCTTTTCCAAATCAAGGTACTTTTTAATACATTAGTTTAACATTAGTTTCTTTCTACTCCATTTGTCACTGTGTTATGATAATGTAAGTTATTTCTCTATTATGGTTTTCCAGGCAGTTTCTGAGCAAATGTTCAATGAGTCCTTTTGGTTTCTCAGTCAGATGGTATTGAATACAATCGTGAAAGGCATTTCCTTTTTAAAGATGAAATCATGGGCAGTTCATATAGTTTCTCATCCACAGATATATTTTTAACTCACAAGGATTAAAAAAAAAAATGCTAACATATACAAACTGGAAGAGAAGCTTGTGACTCATTTCAAACTAGAAAAATCAAGCCAGGTTTTCGTGATTTGTTTCTGGCATGTTGGTTCATCTATTTATCCTAACTATGCTAGCACAATATAGAAATACATACACATAATATTATAAATACACAAACACATAGTTTCTTTCTCCAAGGAGCAGACAGTGCAGCAGAAAAGATAAGATATCAATTCAAACAGCCCTGACAAATACCAAAGAAGGCCAGTATGATCCAAAGTAATGGAGAAAAAAGTAATAAAATCATAGAACAAGGAAAAGTAAGTCATTGATGACTGATAAAATCAGTGATTGCCTCATGGAGAAGGTAACATTTTAGGAAGGTCTTAAAGTGGGTTCATCTCAATAAATAATTTAAGTAACACAGAACACTATTGGCATTACTTATTATTTTGAATTGGACTCCTTCATGGCTCAGTGGTAAAGAATCTGCATGCAATACAGGAGACCTGGGTTTGATCTCTGGGTCCAGAAGATCCCCTGGAGAAGGGAAATGGCAACCCACTCCAGGATTCTTGTCTGGAGAACCCCATGAACTGAGGAGCCTGGTGCAAAGAGTCTAACACAACTGAGTGACTAACAAAACAACAACAATTATTTTGAATCAGCAATTCAAAGGCCATTTTCAATATCCTATGTGTTGTTACTAATGTCATGGAAAGCCTCTTGGGTAGTCGAAGTTTCATCTCTTGTAAGATCTCTAAAAATTAAACTATGTATGTGTTTGTGTATGTGAATTTTGTGAAATCAATAAAGAATATGAGAAGATAACATTTTCAAAAAATTTTGATGAGCTATGTTTTTATCATGAGACAAATTTAAAATCTTAAAATTTTATCTGTTCTTTAGTCCACTTTCCTTATTTTAAAGTGAGAAAAAAAAGACTTGGAAATTTCAGTCTTTCCAAGATTACTAACTGGTCAGCAGCATGAAGAGGTTTCCCCCTCACACCCACATATTTCCCACTTTGATCTAGTTCTGTTGCCACCATGCTATCATACCTTTCATATAAAAATATGTGATTTATCCTATTACACTTTGCATTTTTCTGCTTGTCAATTTTGTTCATAGAAAAATCAAATTAATATATCTTCCCTCTCCCCACTCAAATAAAAAGTAGACAGAGAAAAGATGGCAGTGGTTCAAATGGTTATCAGATTTTTTATTATAATAATTAATTCTTTTAACACTTAACCTTTGTCATGAAGTACATTAAGCACTTTTAAAGTGCATCATTTCATTTAAACATTACAACAGCCCTATAAAGTAGGCCTTAGCCTGTAGTGTTAGTCATTCAGTCCTGTCCAACTCTGCGACCCCATGGGCTGTCTCCCACCAGGCTCTTCTGTCCATGGAATTCTCCAGACAAGAATAGTGGAGCAGGTAACCATTCCCTTCTCCAGAGGATCTTCCCAAGTCAGGGATGGAACCCAAGTCTCCTGCACTGCAGGCAGTTTCTTTATGAGCTGAGCCACCAGGAAAGCCCATAAAGCAGGCATTAACTAATGTCTATTTTTACAAAGAGACTGAAGCAGGTATTTAGAATCTGCTCACTGATCACTCTCTTGCTAAATAGAAGAGTTGGAGCTGCTAAGACAAAACTCTGTAGAAAGGAGATCATATCCATTAATTGACTCCAGACTGCACAGACTGTATTATATCCATGATTTCATCTCCATCACCTGTAGCACAGTGTCTGGTACTTTATAACGCCTGCTGCTGCTGCTGCTGCTAAGTTGCTTCAGTCGCGTCCAACTCTATGCGACCCCATAGACTGGCAGCCCACCAGGCTCCCCCATCCCTGGGATTCTTCAGGCAAGAACACTGGAGTGGGTTGCCATTTCCTTTTCCAATGCATGAAAGTGAAAAATGAAAGTGAAGTCGGCTCAGTCGTGTCCAATTCTTAGCGACCCCATGGACTGCAGCCTACCAGGCTCCTCCATCCATGGGATTTTCCAGGCAAGAGTACTGGCGTGGGGTGCCATTGCCTTTTCCTACTTTATGTTATTAGAATAAACATGGATTACTATGTATTCAGTCGTGCTAACTCATTAATCGCAACTTAATCCAGTGTGATTTATTCTTTGCTCAGAAAATAATTATTGATCTGATAGTCACTACGTTTTGAATCGTATTCTAGTATGTACGTGAAAATACCTAAGAAGCCCAAGGAGGTAAGGCTGGAGGTGGGGCCGTAGGGCAGACTCAGTGGAGAAGGGCGGGCCCAATGTTGGGGGAACACGCTTCCTGAGGAGGGGACAACAGTTAGGGGCGGACCAGTACCAGGAGGAAGCTGTGCGTGGAGAGGCTGTGGAAACCATGAGCGACAACAGGTAACGCTCCAGGCTTTTCCTCCGCGAATTGAAATTTCCTTTTCCGCATTCCGGTATTCTTTATTTAGCACTTCTTCACACTGTCCTGGTACGGAGTCAGAAGTTTGACCCAGCCACCTCTCCCACCCGGGGGATTTTGTCGTGCTGTAGAGTTGAGCTCCTAGGTTCACCAGAGTGGCAGTAGAGGAAACCAGGAGCCCTGGGCTTCAGGACTGAGGGTGAATTCACGCAGTATGGTGAAGAGGGGGTCTGGGGAGATAACACAAACGTATCCTGGGGTGTGGAGGGCCGGCCTGAGCAGGGTGGGGGCGAGGGCAAGGAAGGAAATGGGGCTGCCGCCCACTGTGGGGGTGGTTGAATTTGGGGTTGGAGAGGTCACGAGTCAGTTCCGGCTTCTCATCAAGAATTTGCCAATCGCGGAATCAGCAGCCTGTGACCTAGTTCACCCGGCAAGAATACCGTACCTACTGAAGAGATCTTGCTCTTGTCCCTCCTGCATTGGAGGAGAGGTAATGAAGACATCTAGAAACAATCAGATGGCTTGGCCAGTGTGACAAAAGTGATAGCATGTGTTGATAGCCAGTGTAATATTCGTGATGATTTTATGAGGAAAAGTACCTCAAGGGTCTCATTAGGAGGAAGGAGTTGGGAGAAATCAAACTCAGATTAAAACAAACTTAGTTCAGGAGCCAGATTCTGAGACAAAGCTGTAGTAAAACCTTTTATTTATTTAAAATGTTAGGAACTACAGAGAAGACATACAGATGGCCAGTAGATACATGAAAAGATGTAGGTCAAAGCTATGATGAGGTACCAAGTCACACTGGTCAGAATGGCCATCATTTAAGTCTACAAGTAACAAATGCTGAAGATGTTGTGGAGAATAGGGAACTCTCCTACACTGTTTGTAGGAATGTAAATTCCTACTGCAACTATAGAAAACAGTGTGGAGCTTCCTCAGAGAACTAAAAGTAGAGTTACTATATGATCTAGCAGTCCCACTCCTGGGCATATACCCAGACAAAACTGTAATTCAGATATATGCTGTGAACCCCTGTGTTCATAGCAACACCATTCACAATAGCCAAAAGATGCAAACAACTTAAATGTCTATCAACAGATGAATGGATAAAGAAGATGTAGTATATATACACAATGGAATACTACTCGGCCATAAAAAGAGTGAACTAACGCCATTTGCAATAACACGGATGCAACTATAGAGTATAATACTAAGTGAAATAAGTCAGAACGAGAAATAGAAATACCATACCGTATCACTTGTATGTGGAATCTAAAATATGGCATAAATGAACCTATCTATAAAAAGAAACAGACTTGCAGATATAGAAAACAGACTTGTGTTTACCAAGAGGGAGGAGGGTAGGGGGAGAGAAAGACTAGGAGTTTGGGATTAGCAGATGCAAACTGTTATATGTAGGAAAGACAAAGAACAAGGTTCTATTGTATAGCACAGTAAACTATATTCAATATCCTGTGATAAGCCATAATGGAAAAGAATATATGTACATAACTGAGTCACTTTGCTGTATAGCAGAGCATGACACAACATTGTTAAATTATCTGTATTTCAAAAAAAATTTTTTTTGATTAAAAGAGAAATTAAGGGAAAAAGTTGTGAGGAAAGATTTTGCATCATTACTTCAGATTATCCTATAAATTAAACAAAAATATATATCGTGATGATTTCTAAATTTTGCCCCCAAAGGAATTTTACTGTATTTAAATATTTTAATAGCATCATGGGATGCTATTACAGTTAGTCTTCTGTCTTAAGGATAAAGTTTTAACTATTTTAGAGTTTTACTACTGTATGTGATACAGAAGATAATAATTCAGTAAACTGAAAATACACAGCTAAAATTCAAATTTAAAACCACTATAGTTGTTAATGCAGTATAATATAAAAAAGAAGAAGGAAATGGGATTTCTTTATAAAGTAACAAATTGTCAAACAATGTCTATGTCTTGGTGTACCTCATTTTAAACAATATAGCCCCAAATTACTTTGAGTAATTACTTTAGGAATTTTACTTACCCTTTACTTTGGACTACCTATCACTGCCACTGTCACACACCAGGCATTTGCACATGCCCTGTCGGAACCAGAGATCAAATTGCGAACATCTGCTGGATCATGGAAAAAGCAAGAGAGTTCCAGAAAAACATCTATTTCTGCTTTATTGACTATGCCAAAGCCTTTGACTGTGTGCATCACAATCAACTGTGGAAAAATTCTGAAAGAGATGGGAATACCAGACCACCTGACCTGCCTCTTGAGAAATCTGTATGCAGGTCAGGAAGCAACAGTTAGAACTAGACATGGAACAACAGACTGGTTCCAAATAGGAAAAGGAGTATGTCAAGGCTATATATTGTCACCCTGCTTATTTAACTTATATGCAGAGTACATCATGCGAAACACTGGGCTGGAAGAAGCACAAGCTGGAATCAAGATTGCTGGGAGAAATATCAATAACCTCAGATATGCAGATGATACCACCCTTATGGCAGAAAGTGAAGAGGAACTAAACAGCCTCTTGATGAAAGAGGGGAGTGAAAAAAGTTGGCTTAAGGCTCAACATTCAGAAAACGAAGATCATGGCATCCGGTCCCATCACTTCATGGGAAATAGATGGGGAAACAGTGGAAGACTTTATTTTGGGGGGCTTCAGAATCACTGCAGATGGTGATTGCATGAGATTAAAAGACACTTACTACTTGGAAAGAGAGTTATGACCAACCTAGATAGCATATTAAAAGCAGAGACATTACTTTGCCAACAAAGGTCCGTCTAGTCAAGGCTATGGTTTTCCAGTGGTCATGTATGGATGTGAGAGTTGGACTGTGAGGGCCGAAGAATTGATGGTTTTGAACTGTGGTGTTGGAGAAGACTCTTGAGAGTCCCTTGGACTGCAAGGAGATCCAACCAGTCCATTCTGAAGGAGATCAGCCCTGGGTTTTCTTTGGAAGGAATGATGCTAAAGCTAAAACTCCAGTACTTTGGCCACCTCATGCAAAGGGTTGACTCATTGGAAAAGACACTGATGCTGGGAGGGATTGGGGGCAGGAGAAGAAGGGGATGACAGAGGATGAGATGGCTGGATGACATCAGCGACCTGATGGACATGAGTCTGAGTGAACTCCGGGATTTGGGGATGGCTAGGGAGGCCTGGTGTGCTGCAATTCATGGGGTCGCAAAGAGTCGAATATGATTGAGTGACTGAACTGAACTGAACTGTCCTCAATATAGAATATTGAAATTTCACACTTTTATTTTCTCCTTCGTGTTTGCTAGGGAAAAGTCTAAAGACAAGTATCTCATACATTTAGAGTGTTTTAATCATGATTCTTCTAGCTATTCTCCCACCTTCATATGTAAATATTTGCTGTTTTGCAAAAGTCAGTTTCTCCATCCTAAATAGATGAGCTTCAGTTCAGTTCAGTTCAGTTCAGTCTCTCAGTCATGTCCGACTCTTTGCAACCCCATGAATCACAGCACGCCAGGCCTCCCTGTCCATCACCAACTCCCAGAGTTCACTCGGACTCATGTCCATCGGTCAGTGATACCATCCAGCCATCTCATCCTCTGTCATAACCTTCTCCTCCTGCCCCCAGTCCCTCTCAGCATCAGAGTCTTTTCCAATGAGTCAACTTTTCACATGAGGTGGCCAAAGTATTGGAGTTTCAGCTTTAGCATCATTCCTTCCAAAGAAAACCCAGGGCTGATCTCCTTCAGAATGGACTGGTTGGATCTCCTTGCAGTCCAAGGGACTCTCAAGAATCTTCTCCAACACCACAGTTCAAAACCATCAATTCTTCGGCCCTCAGCTTTCTTCACAGTCCAACTCTCACATTCATACATGACCACTGGAAAAACCATAGCCTTGACTAGACGGACCTTTGTTGGCAAAGTAATGTCTCTGCTTTTTAATATGCTATCTAGGTTGGTCATAACTTTTCTTCCCAAGGAGTAAGCGTCTTTCAATTTCATGGCTGCAGTCACCATCTGCAGTGATCTTGGAGCCCAAAATATGAAGTCTGACACTGTTTCCACTGTTTTCCCATCTATTTCCCATGAAATCATGGGACCAGATGCCATGATCTTCGTTTTCTGAATGTTGAGCTTTAAGCCAACTTTTTCACTCTCCTCTTTCACTTTCTTCAAGAGGCTTTTTAGTTCCTCTTCACTTTCTGCCATAAGGGTGGTGTCATCTGCATATCTGAGGTTACTGATATTTCTCCCAGAAATCTTGATTCCAGTTTGTGCTTCTTCCAGTCCAGTGTTTCTTATGATGTACTCTGCATAGAAGTTAAATAAGCAGGGTGACAGTATACAGCCTTGACATATTCCTTTTCCTATTTGGAATCAG
Organism: Nanger dama; assembly: GCA_917880005.1. Lineage (NCBI taxonomy): Eukaryota > Metazoa > Chordata > Mammalia > Artiodactyla > Bovidae > Nanger > Nanger dama. The sequence continues at coordinate 7,691,718 of CAKJTW010000040.1, forward strand.
TCTGTTGTTCCATGTCCAGTTCTAACTGTTGCTTCCTGACCTGCATATAGGTTTCTCAAAAGGCAGGTCAGGTGGTCTGGTATTCCCATCTCTCTCAGAATTTTCCACAGTTGATTGTGATCCACACAGTCAAAGGCTTTGGCATAGTCAATAAAGCAGAAATAGATGTTTTTCTGGAACTCTCTTGCTGTTTCCATGATCCAACAGATGTTGGCAATTTGAGCTCTGGTTCCCCTGCCTTTTCTAAAACCAGCTTGAACATCTGGAAGTTCATGGTTCATGTATTTCTGAAGCCTGGATTGCAGAATTTTGAACATTACTTTACTAGCGTGTGAGATGAGTACAATTGTGCAGTAGTTTGAGTATTCTTTGGCATTGCCTTTCTTTGGGATTGGAATAAAACTGATCTTAGCTCTGGAATTCTGCAGAATTTCTTATGATTGATTCCATAGAACTGAAACTGGAACTCTTATTCTTCACTTCAGCAGTTAGTTGGTTATACCCCCAAGTATTCTTATGTAAAATAAAGAATATAAATACTTAGTGCTTGCTTCAAGCATACTAATTTCCTCATGTTCATTATTTACCAAACAGGTTGCCAGCCAAACAAAATAAGAAAATTAATTTTATGCATCTACTCAGGCTGCTGCTATAACAAAATACTACAGGCTCAGTGGCTTAAACAACAGAAATTTATTTTCTCATAGTTTTGGAAGCTGAGATGTCCAAAATTAAGGTGACATCAGTGTTGATACCTCATGAAGACTCTCTCCTTTGGTTTCAGAGAGCCACCACCTCACTGTGTGCTCACAAGGCCTATCCTCAGTGTGAACATGTGGAGAGAGAACAAAATCACTCTCTTCTTCTTCTTATAAAGCCACAGTCTTATCAGATTAGGGCCACACCTCTATGATTTCATTCAACCTAAATATTCTATATCCAAATATAGTCACAGTTGGGTTTAGAGCTTCAACATATGAATTTTGAAGGAGACATAGTTCAGTTCCTAGCAACAAGCAGACTACCAAGAAATATAGCAAAAATTATTTGTGGCATGATAGTTAAATATTTTAAACAGTTTAAATTGAGAATACATACAAATACAAGTGTCAGTCAATTGTGTCCAGCTTTTGGAACCCCATGGACTGTAGCCTGCCAGGCTTCTCTGTCCATGGAATTCTCCAGGCAAGAATACTGGAAATGGGTATCTATATTTAAAAGCCATGCATCAGATTTAGTAATGCATCAGATTTTAAATGCAGTCATACTGATGGCAAAGAGCTGAGTGATGAATGGTGACATAATTTTTATGTAATAGGGACAAATAGTTTCTACATATGCACATATCATTGCACTAATTATAGATCTGTTTAGAGAAAACTTGGCTGGAGTGGGTGTGCAGAAGAGTAGAGAAGCCTTAATTCATTTGATCATTGTTAATAATGAGGGTATAATAAAAATTCTCTTGAGTGCAGAGGAGCTCAAGTGTGTGCTCTATGAGTGGAATACAGGAACTTTAGTATTTGAACTATTATCATTATTATAGTGCTTGGTATTTTGTTTGTTTGTTTTAACACTATCTACTCTTCACTAGTTTAGATATGAATCAAAACAGTGAAGGATGTATGAAAAAGATTAGCAGTGTGAATCTTGACAAACTTATAAACAACTTTTCACAGATAGAAAAAGGTATGTAAAGATATCAAACAATTGTAGAGTATAAGTGAAAGTGTAACAGATTTTGTCAATGGAGGGAGTTAGGAAAAAATATACAAAAAGAAGCAAAGGTAAAAATAATGGAAATGTATTTTTAAGCCCCTTCTCTCTCATTTTTAAAATCTGTATTTAGAATGTATGTGGTTGTAAGTCATTAATACTAGTATCAGAATGTTTTGGGGGCAAGGGAGCAAACAACTGATATACTTTTGCTAAAGTTAAAGGGAAATACATATGTATTTACCCAGGATGTCCATAAGCTCAAGAATGGTTTAGTAAGGATCGAAGTAGATCAGTCCTCAATCTCTTACTGTTATGACTAATTTCCTTTTTAGTCTTTCCTGTTCTAGCTGTTCCCTTTTCTCTTTTGCCTAAAAGCAGACCTGTTTGAAGTCCCCCTCCCAAACTCTACACAAATTATATGTCAGACCATATCCTCAGCATATACTAGGCTTTTTGTCTTCTCTGCCTGGAGAGGAGTAGGAATATCTGTTGAGAAATGTAAGTGGATAAATCACATTTGGGAAGTGGATTTGTGAAATAGGAATAGGAGGAAGAATAATCCCTACCTCTATTTTCTCTCTTTTTCTTATCATCCTTCTCTGTTCCTTCTTTTCCTCTGTACAACGTAGTATTGCCATCATAAAAAAATTTTCCTGATGATGGGTATTTTCATATAATGAGCTTTTTTTCAACAATGGACTTGTATTTTTTTAACCAAATGATTCTGACCAAAGTAAGAGAGGAGAGAGAAGGAAATAACACTTTGGTGGGAGAGGAACTGGTACAAAGCGTTTGGAGCTTAACTTGGGATTTATCTCTCATATTCTTAGATATTTTAAATTAGAAATATTGCTCTTTTTTAATGTCATAATGGTATTGTGATTGTACTTTTGAGTCATATCTTAGGCATATAAATGATAATATTTATCAATGAAATAATATAGTGTCAAGGAGTCGCTTTGAAATAACTTCAGAAGCGATGAGAATAAAGAATGGGTAGAAGTACAGATTATACAGGATAGGTTATGAATTGATGATTTTTGAAGGTGTTTTAAGGGTACATGGCAGTTATTACATTATTCACAAAGATATATGTTTGAGAATATTTATTCATTGACTGTAATAGCAAGAAATAGGAACGGCACAAAGTTTCGAATTATTTAAATAAATTATATTCATGAATGAAACTCAATGCAGCTGTTAAAAACAATGAGGTAAGACTTTTACATGCTTATATGCCATCATCCTTGAGAAAGTAGTACTAAGTGGAAAATCCAAGGTGCAGAACAGAAGATAATGTGACCCTTTCCTATAGTTGTATAGTCATAAAATATTTTGGAAATATTTATAAGGAATGTTTAGTTTTAGGACTGGAGGTTGAATAGTTGGAAAGAAGGGAGTTCAAATTAGGTCATATTTTTACTTTTATAACTTTTCATAATTGTTCACCTATTTTAACTTTTTATTATGTTACTCTTTAAATTAAAGATAAATTAGGAAGTTGACTTATTTAAAAATGTGTGCCAAACTTAATTATTAGACTTTCAGGTATTAAATGTTTTATACTTTCCTATTCTTAGGTTAAAAAAATCAAAATAGCAGCATTGATTTGGTGATAAAATGTATTCTGTTTCTTCTATAGAAAATGATAGAATCCAGTGGGAAGAACAATATCCTGGATATGCAATTGGAAAAAGCTAACAGTTTATTAAGAGTAATGCAAACAAAAGAGGTCGCAATGAAACAAGGTTGGTTCTTTGCTACCTATAGAAACAGTCATTCTAATGAGTGTGCTTTTTGCTATAACAGTAATTTTACATTTGTAAAATATTTTTAATTCACATAGAACTTTTCAGATTATCATTTCATTTTGTCCTTAATATAGCCCTGAAAGACTATATAGATAGGACTGATATTATTACTCCACTTTGATAATGAAGAAACATAAACAAAGGAGGATAGTCTGTCTGCATCCAGTCAGCTAAGAAATGAAAGAAAAACACCAATACAGCATACTAACGCATATATATGGAATTTAGAAAGATGGTAACGATAACCCTGTATGCGAGACAGCAAAGAGACACAGATGTATAGAACAGTCTTTTGGACTCTGTGGGAGAGGCAGAGGGTGGGATGATTTGGGAGAATGGCATTGAAACATGTATAATACCATATAAGAAATGAGTCGCCAGTGCAGGTTCAATGCATGATACTGGATGCTTGGGGCTGGTGCACTGGGATGTCCCAGAGGGATGGTACGGGGAGGGGAGGAGGGAGGGGGGTTCAGGATGGGGAGCACGTGTGTACCTGTGGCGGATACATGGTGATGTATGGGAAAACCAATTCAATATTGTAAAGTAATTAACCTCCAATTAAAATAAATAAATTAAAAAAATGAAATGACAAATCCAAGGCTCAGTCCAGGCCTTCAAACACATGGAAAAAAGTACAGTTGAATTCCTGCCTCACAATTACACCAGAAGAAACTTCAGATGGGTCAAAAATTTTAGTGTTAGAAAGATGCTGTCCTAGTCCCGCTCACTTCTCAGACATCCATGCCATGTGCTCTGCTCAGCTCCCAGCTGCCACCATTTCCCCTTGTGTCTCCTTTGCTCCCTCTCTGTGCACCCATTAGCCCTCAGGGAGTGTGGGAGCCTGGGCACCCAGCCTGGCATGGTGCTACTCATTGAGATAGTGACATGGCTCTGCAGCACAAAGGTCTGGGACTACACTCAGTTGAACAAGCTGCCTCGCAACTTCACCCCAGGCATGGTAGTGCTAGTCTTCCCATGCAGCTCGTTCCTGGCATCAGGAGAACGCTAGGTACAAAGAGAGCCTGAGTTCCCTCAAGTTCAGAGACTTTTCCAGAAGTGTATGGTGAGTGGCATGCAGATGCACCTGCTCTGCACCTTCCTGTGGAACGCCTTGCCCTGGCCCCCTGACAACCACTGTTTTCAATAGATTCCAAACTCATCACTTGGTCTGTGTGTGCTGCAGCAATGTTGCCTGGAACTTGGAGAAGTTCCGGAAGGTGCATCTGTGCCCAGCATGGAAACACTGCTGTCTCAGGAGCCCAGCTATGCCTAGGGCTCCCCTCCTACTTCTGCTACCTGCCAGTCACAGTGATACCCTCTGCGTGGGTTTCATCCATATTTCTTCCAAACCTGCATGGAGAAACCACCTGATGACCAGGGAAATCCCCCAGATGAATGTTAGTCCTGTCCATCCCAGCCTCCCCTTTCACGGACCAAGGCTCCTTACTAATAAAGTGCTGGGCATCAAGAAAAGAAAAAAAGAAGCCATATACATACACTTCCTTGTTATGTCAACTGAGAGGGCACATAATCCACAGCAACAAGCAAAACTAGCACCGAGTTTCTAATACTATCTTATTACAAAAGGAACCGGGACTTCTTGAAGAAATGGCAGATTCTAAGACAGGGGCAAGAAGTGTATAAGTCTAAAGCATCTTGTAGTATCAGGAAATAAAGTAGTCAAAAGGAAAAAACTGCATAGTAATGGAGTATGTCAAAGATACAGGACTCAAGTGAAAAAGTTCTCAATGACCAAAGCTGGAACAATTTGAGCAACAAAATAAAGTAGTATTAGATTAAAATCCCAGGTATGTCCATGAATACATATTCATAAAAATAAATGAATAAATAAATAAATGAGGTGAAGAGATAAATCTCTGCATAATTCCAAATAGCTTATGTAAATGACTTGGCCTCAAAGAAATACAATTATAACATGGCACTCATCAGGTGTGGGCTGTGTATAGTGATTTTCTTCACTATAGTGAAACATACACTGAATGGAAAAGGGGTGATAAAGAGTAATTATATAGTGGGAAAATCTGACAAACACAAGGCATGAAATCAAGGTGAACTTGATGTCATGTTGATAGTAAGTACCCTTGCTATGATGTGATGAAAATGGCACTGTACTTCTATGTTCTTCCTCCCTATAACCTCATCTCATCATGGGATAAGCATCATATTCACATAGAGGGATATCTACAAAAGACCTGGCCAGTAGTCTGAAAAGTGCATCAAAAACAAGAAAGTTCTGAGAAACTGTCACAGCAAAGAGGACCTGAAGAAGACATGACAACTAAATATAATGTGGTATTGTGGATGGAATCATAGAATAGAGAAAGGACATTAGGTAAAAATTAAAACAATCAGACTAAAGTATCCATGCATGCTAAGTCGCTTCAGTCGTGTCTGACTCTGTGCAACCCTATAGACTGCAGCCCACCAGGCTCCTCTGTCATAAGTTTCTCCAGGCAAGAATGCTGGAGTGGGTTACCATTTCCTTCTCCAGGGGATCTTCCTGACCATTGGCAGGCAGTTTCTTTACCACCTGCGCCACCTGGGAAGCCTGAATAAAGTTAGATTTTAGTTAATAATAATGTATCAACATTGGTTCGTTAATTGTAACAAACATACTGTACTAAAGATATTAATAATAGGGGAAACTTAGCTTAGGATATTTCACAACTCTGTAGCATCTTCCCAAGTTTTATGTACATCTGTGCTCAGTCACTCAGTTGTGCCCAACACTTTGCAACCCTGCAGACTGTAGCCTGCCAGGCTCCTCTGTCCATGAAATTTTCCAGGCAAGAATACAGGAGCAGGTTGTCGTTTCATACTCAGAGGATCTTCCCAACCCAGGGATCAAACCAGCATCTCTTATGACTCCTGCATTGGCAGGCAGATTCTTTACCACTAGCACCACCTGGGAAGCCCATCTATACATCTAAAACTTTTTCTGAATAATAAAGTTAATTAAAGGTCAAAAGTGAAGCCACAATAGAAGAGAATATAGGGAGTTTTGTTTTTATGTTTTTAAGACTGAAGAAAGCCTTTCCAAGTGTGACATCTATCAGTGGATATCTGGTTAAATAAATTATGGTATATTTTGTAATGAACTACTATATAACTGGCAAAAGAATGAAGTATCATTATATGATATAGCATCACTTCAGTTCAGTTCAGTTGCTCAGTCGTGTCCAACTCCTTGCGATCCCATGAACTGCAGCACGCCAGGCTTCCCTGTCCATCACCATCTCCCGGAGTTCACTCAGACTCAGGTCCATCGAGTTGGTGATGCCATCCAGCCATCTCATCCTCTGTCATCCCCTTTTCCTCCTGCCCCCCAATTCCTCCCAGCATCAGAGTCTTTTCCAATGAGTCAACTCTTTGCATGAGGTGGCCAAAGTACTAGAGTTTCAGCTTTAGCATCAATCCTTCCAAAGAACACCCAGGACTGATTTCCTTTAGAATGGACTGGTTGGATCTCCTTGCAGTCCAAGCAACTCTCAAGAGTCTTCTCCAACACCACAGTTCAAAAGCATCAATTCTTTGCCGCTCAGCTTTCTTCACAGTCTAACTCTCACATCCATACATGACCACTGGAAAAACCATAGCCTTGACTAGATGGACCTTTGTTGGCAAAGTAATGTCTCTTTTTAATATGCTATCCAGGTTGGCCATAACTTTCAATCTCCCACATGTAGGAAGTGGAAATAATATGTACACAGCAGTGTATTATCATTTTTACAAAAATATATCTTAACGCACAAACACCCTCTCCCCTGTATATTTGTAGATCCCTGGAAAGATAAACAGTGTCCAAGTAACAGTGTTTGCTTTGAGGGAGGGAAACTGGTTAGTTTGGGGGCAGAGAGTGTCAAGATATTCATTTATCACTAAACTTGTGTTTCATGTCTGTGTATTATTTGAAAAACATAATCAAAATACTTCCTTAAAAATTAGTTATACTTATTCTAAATCTAATGACCTTTTTCTGAATAATACACAGAAGTGAAAGAACAAGTGAGAATGCTCTCTTAGAAAGCAAAGTGTGTACTAATTCACTTAGGAAGGACAAACCATATATGTGACTGGACTTGTTCAAAAGTAAATCATGATATCTTTATATTTTATTTTCTTTACTTGATATCAGATAAACAATGCCTTTGCCAGCTCAAGATGGTAACAATATTGATATTGAAGATCAAGTACTATAAAAAAAAGCCTTTTCATGCACATTTTATTTAATATTTCTAACTAATTTATGATTTAGATATTAATGCCCAAATTGCTTGTAATGGTAGAGCCTAAATTTGACCTTAAAACAATCACTGATTTACTAAATTATACAATATAAGTGATAGCTTAATGTTCTTAGCTCTAGTTTTTAAGAATTGGATAGTTCTTCAAGTTGTACTGTAAAATCCAACAGAAATGATGCATAGGAGAAGTTTTGCAAAGAGAATTAAAAGCTATTATTCTAAAATAATGAATGATACTCTATTTTATGGGGCTTCCCTGGTGGCTCACATTTGGTAAAGAATCTGCATGCAATGCAGGAGACCCAGATAAAATTCCTTACTGAGCCAGTTTCCTGTTTTAAAAAAATGTGTTTAGAGAGCCACCTTGTGTTCTAAATTTGAAAATACACAGTTTGGAAACATTCAGTATACTTTCACTTTCAGGGTTCTGTTTTCAATTTGCTAATTACTGAAATAACATACTTTATGCATGCTGGATTCATGCTTTTAAAGGTGCAAGGACAAGTGATGGCAGGATCTATGCCTCCATTTTTAATTGCAGCAGCTAATACAGTAATATACATGAAGTAGGTAATGTCAATTGTCATTTAACCATCATTCTGTTACTGGGACTCAGCAACAGAACAAAATGAAGGATAGTGGGAACTTTGAGTTGGTGGTAGGGGAGGTAGAGTGGGAAAAAGGAGGAGTAGAACCTTGTACTTGCATAAAGCTTTTAACTTCTACCGAATACTTTCATTTCTATTAATGTAGTTGAAGTACATGGAGACTGAGTTATAGGACCTCTAACTGAAACGGGAAGTTTTGAACTCTCTCCTCACAGTATTGATTCTCTCATTTAGTTAATAAATACAAAAACTAGTCATCACATTAGAAGTAAGGATTATCAAATATCTTTTCCTGAAAGAGTTCACTATCTAGTGGGAGAAACCATCTAACTAAAATGTAATGTGAACAGTGGATAAAAGCAATATATACAAATTGTGGGACACAGAGGAGAGAAACAGTAACAATGTTAAATATCTGTGAATGAATTTAGAAAGTATATTTTTTCATTTGGTTGTCAGAACAACCTAATATAGGAGAAAAGTACATTACCCAGAGTGTCATAGTTACAAAGTAGAGAAGAAAAACTCTAATCCAGTTCTTCTGATTCCAAATTTCATGGTTTCATCAGCATGTTATACAATTCCTGAGAAAGTCTTGAATTAAGAGCACAGGATTTGATATGTGAAAAACCTGTCTTCAAACCTAGACCCTCCATGTACTGTGGAATCTTTGTTAAAGTTACCAGATATCTATGGGTGACTTCCTCCCTTTGTAAAATCAAGATAATCATGCCAACTTCTCAGCATCAGTTTGAATGCTGATTACAGTGTTTATAATGTACCTATGCAATGCCTGACAGGGTAAATATTCAGTAATACTTTAATGTACCTAGACAACTTTTTATTGTTAGATCAAAAGTATGTCACACTAATATGAAGTGGCTGAATATCCACTGTGGGTCTCTAAAACTGAAAGAAACAGAATAAGGTTCAATATTTAATAGCCATTAAGACAAGCACATAAGAACAAAATTGCCTAATCTTTCTTTCTAAAAATACTGTTACTCTTTGTGAAGTTTTCATCATTATATATTTCAGTTCACTTCAGTTGCTCAGTCGTGTCTGACTCTTTGCGACCCCATGAATCGCAGCACGCCAGGCCTCCCTGTCCATCACCAACTCCCAGAGTTCACTCAAACTTATGTCCATCGAGTCCGTGATGCCATCCAGCCATCTCATCCTCTGTCGTCCCCTTCTCCTCCTGCCCCCAATCCCTCCCAGCAAGCATCAGAGTCTTTTCCAGTGAGTCAGCTCTCTGCATGAGGTGGCCAAAGTACTGGAGTTTCAGCTTCAGCATCGTTCCTTCCAAAGAAATCCCAGGGCTGATCTCCTTCAGAGTGGACTGGTTGGATCTCCTTGCACTCCAAGGGACTCTCAAGAGTCTTCTCCAACACCACAGTTCAAAACCATCAATTCTTCGCCCCTCTGCCTTCTTCACAATCCAACTCTCACGTCCATACATACCACTGGAAAAACCATAGCCTTGACTAGATGGACCTTAGTCGGCAAAGTAATGTCTGTGCTTTTGAATATACTATCTAGGTCGGTCATAACTTTTCTTCCAAGGAATAAGCGTCTTCTAATTTCATGGCTGCAGTCACCATCTGCAGTGATTTTGGAGCCCAAAAAATAAAGTCTGACACTGTTCCACTGTTTCCCCATCTATTTCACATGAAGTCATGGGACCAGATGCCATGATTCTTCGTTTTCTGAATGTTGAGCTTTAAGCCAACTTTTTCACTCTCCTCTTTCACTTTCTTCAAGAGGCTTTTTAGTTCCTCTTCACTTTCTGCCATAAGGATGGTGTCATCTGCATATCTGAGGTTATTGATATTTCTCCCAGCAATCTTGATTCCAGTTTATGCTTCTTCCAGCCCAGTGTTTCTTATGATGTACTCTGCATAGAAGTTAAATAAGCAGGGTGACAATATACAGCCTTGACATACTCCTTTTCCTATTTGGAACCAGTCTGTTGTTCCATGTCTAGTTCTAACTGTTGCTTCCTGACCTGCATACAGATTTCTCAAGAGGCAGGTCAGGTGGTCTGGTATTCCCATCTCTTTCAGAATTTTCCACAGTTGATTGTGATCCAGAGTCAAAGGCTTTGGCATAGTCCATAAAGCAGAAATAGATGTTTTTCTGGAACTTTCTTGCTTTTTCCATGATCCAGCGGATGTTGGCAATTTGATCTCTGGTTCCCCTGCCTTTTCTAAAACCAGCTTGAACATCAGGAGTTCACGGTTCATGTATTGCTGAAGCCTGGCTTGGAGAATTTTAGCATTACTTTACTAGCATGTGAGATGAGTGCAATTATGCGGTAGTCTGAGCATTCTTTGGCATTGCCTTTCTTTGGAATTGGAATGAAAACTGACCTTTTCCAGTCCTGTGGCCACTGCTGAGTTTTCCAAATTTGCTAACATTGTAAACTTAAACTGGTGCAACGTGGGTTTATCAACCTTATAGTAAAAATGTGATAGCAATAACTATCACAAAATCTTTCTCTGGCTCTATTCCTGCCTTCTTTCCAGGGCCTCTCACCTACTCAGATTAGTCTGAAGAAGTGATCCTGCGCCGATCTTGGTGGTATATTAAAGTAGTTAGTGCTGGACTGCTTTGAGTTCATGTTGTAACTCTACCACCTACTACTTTTAAGTGTGAGTTTGGACAATTTGCTAAACTTCTGTGTGTCAATTTCCTCATATGTAAAAATGAGGCAAATACTAGAATCAATGTCATAGAGTTAAAAGGGTTAAGCACTTAAAATAGCAGTGTGTTATTGTTTTCATACCACAGTTTCTCCATTTACTCCTTTCTTACCATTATAATGCCTGTCAATCAAATCACTTAACAAATATTTATGAAATGACTATTATGGACCACAACTCTTCTAATAGTAGAGAGAAATGGTTAACAAGACCAAGACCAGATAGTCCCTGCTATCCTGAAGCTTACAGCCAAGGGCTGCTTAAAGTTATAGAAGTCTCCACCACTGTTGCCCGCTTCAAATGTTTAGCTGTTGCTGGTGATACCAAGAATACACATATTGAAAGCTTATTTGACATTTCAGGCTTGATTGCACAGAATTCTCCCGTTATGCAAGAAGACATTGGCACCAAAGTTGCTGATGCCTTGTAACCCAACACATTGAGGTTTTCTCTTTGTCACTACTTCCTTGTCCTAGGACTCAGGCAAGAGGACTGGTTAGAGGACAGTGAGGAAGAAAAGCATTATCTTCTCCCAAATGACACTTGCTCACCAGCTCTCACTGTATCTTTGAATAGAACTTCATGTTCCTTGACTCTTTCCTTGGAATGTTCTGACTCTCTTTCCTTGGAATGTTCTTTTTATGGAAAAGCCACTTGGATACATGCTTCACAGTTCTCCAGACATGTCCAAATGTGCCTTATTTCTAGGGCAGCTGTTGCTAAAGGCACATAGAGGGAATACCTACTTTACTGGGTTTTTCATGCCTTAGAAAACTCATAACTAAATCATGGAGTGTGTTTAACTTAAAGACTGATTTAAAAGTGTGTATTACAGATGGCTAACAAGCACAAGGTTATCTGAGTGGTCAAACAGGAGATGGCAAGAGTGACTTGACATTCTAGGAATCAGCGAACTAAAATGGACTGGAATGGGTGAATTTAACTCAGATGACCATTATATCTACTACTGCGGGCAGGAATCCCTTACAAGAAATGGAGTAGCCATCATGGTCAACAAAAGAGTCTGAAATGCAGTACTTGGATGCAATCTCAAAAACAACAGAATGATCTCTGTTCATTTTCAAGGCAAACCATTCAATATCACAGTAATCCAAGTCTATGCCCCAACCAGTAATGGTGAAGAAGCTGAAGTTGAACGATTCTATGAAGACCTACAAGACGTTTTAGAACTAACACCCCAAAAAGATGTTCTTTTGATTATAGGGGACTGGAATGCAAAAGTAGGAAATCCAAGAAACACCTGAGTAACAGGCAAATTTGGCCTTGGAATACAGAATGAAGCAGGGCAAAGACTAATAGAGTTTTGCCAAGAAAATACACTGGTCATAGCAAACACCCTCTTCCAACAACACAAGAGAATACTCTACACATGGACATCACCAGATGGTCAACACCGAAATCAGATTGATTATATTCTTTGCAGCCAAAGATAGAGAAGCTCTATACCATCTGCAAAAACAAGAGCAGGAGCTGACTGTGGCTCAGATCATGAACTCCTTATTACCAAATTCAGACTTAAATTGAAGAAAGTAGGGAAAACCACTAGACCATTCAGGTATGACCTAAATCAAATCCGTTATGATTATACAATGGAAGTGAGAAATAGATTTAAGGACCTAGATCTGATAGATAGAGTGCCTGATGAACTATGGAATGAGGTTCGTGACGTTGTACAGGAGACAGGGATCAAGACCATCCCCATGGAAAATAAATGCAAAAAAAAGCAAAATGGCTGTCTGAGGAGGCCTTACAAATAGCTGTGAAAAGAAGAGAGGTGAAAAGCAAAGGAGAAAAGGAAAGGTATAAGCATCTGAATGCAGAGTTCCAAAGAATAGCAAGAAGAGATAAGAAAGCCTTCCTCAGCGATCAATGCAAAGAAATAGAGGAAAACAACAGAATGGGAAGGACTAGAGATCTCTTCAAGAAGATGGGCTTGATAAAGGACAGAAATGGTCTGGACCTAATAGAAGCAGAAGATATTAAGAAGAGGTGGCAAGAATACACAAAACTATACAAAAAATATCTCCATGACCAAGATAATCAGGATGGTGTGATCACTCACCTAGAGCCAGACATCCTGAAATGTGAAGTCATGTGGGCCTTAGAAAGCATCACTATGAACAAAGCTAGTGGAGGTGATGGCATTCCAATTGAGCTGTTTCAAATCCTAAAAGATGATGCTGTGAAAGTGCTGCACTCAATATGCCAGCAAATTTGGAAAACTCAACAGTGGCCACAGGACTGGAAAAAGTCAGTTTTCATTCCAATCCCAAAGAAAGGCAATGCCAAAGAATGCTCAAACTACCACATAATTGCACTCATCTCACACGCCAGTAAAGTAATGCTCAAAATTCTCCAAGCCAGGCTTCAGCAATACGTGAACCATGAATTTCCAGATGTTCAAGCTGGATTTAGAAAAGGCAGAGGATGCCAGGAGCTGCCATGGGAGATCCCACCCATGACAGGGTCATGTGGAAGAGAACTGTTAAGCAAGGCTTCAGAGCTCAAGGGGCTCCCTAGGCTTTCTCGAGCATTTATCCCAAAACCAGAATCTGTCTGTTTTACTGTTTCATGACTTTCACCAACTCCTCTGACATTAACCGGGGCTAACCCTGACCACCTTTCTCTGGAAAAAAATCAACTTAGGGCTATAGCTAATAAGTCTCCTGGACATGAGAGGAATATTTCAAATCAAATCCCCTCTGTTAGCATTCTAGCTTGCTTGCCAGGTATATCCAGACACTTACAGCTATGCATACAATTATTTACAGCCTCCCAACTGTGAGAAGCACGCAAAGCCTAAAACATAGAGCCTTTGAAAGAGTTAAAAGTTACTAGAGTAGTGCTAGTGCTGGTGTAGGATTTCATTATTGGGCCAATGCCTGTTGCTAAGTTCCCATATCTCTTATCCACTGTGCACCTGGGAATGCGTTAGTTAACATAGTGAGAATGCAAGAAAAACAAGTGTAGCCTTGAATTTAACCATATCAGACTTTTGAGCTAATTGGTTCTTTCTTGTAACTCGCTGCACCTTTGCTCTGTGAAAACGTAACTCTGTTTGGCACTTTCTGAGGCTGACATAGATTAGAAATATAAAAGAAAAACACTTTGAGGGAAAATAAGTTTTTGGTTGAGCAGCCTTTATCAAAAAGGGTCATACAATGTTCACAGGCCTCCAAGGCCAGAAGATACTGTACACAACATTATTTGTGGGAAAGGTATGCAGATAAAATCATGGTTTCAATAAGGGCAAAATTGCTGGAATGTTGGGCTGATTCTGTATGACCCTGGATCTTTCATTTCCTTCTATGTACAAAAAGGTATATAAGTACCATTTAAAAATAAAGCTATGGATCTTGCTCATCAAAGCAGCTTGATCTCTGCGTGTCAATCATTTTCCTCCTCTTACTCTGTCTTTCAGGCTAGTTCCCATCTGGAGTACAGAGATCCGCCATGTCTACTTATTTGCCTGGGTTTCTAAGACCTGAACGGGAAGGCGCCCTGTGCCTTCACTCCCTCAGGAGACCGGGAGGGCAACTGTGGCCTCACGTAGACAGCGCAAGTCTCTTGCCTTGAGACTTTATTGATTTTCTGTATAAACCAAGGAACATCAGCCTCTTTTCTTCTCTCCTCTCTATTTTCTTATCTACAGCATTCTTATCTGTCTCTCCCTCCTCTCTAAATCAATCGCCGACGCCATTTCTCCTTTGGGTTTCCCTGGATCCTGCGGGGGCTGGACCTTGGCGAGAGGAACCACAGATCAAATTGCCAACATCTGCTGGATCATGGAAAAAGCAAGAGAGTTCCAGAAAAACATCTATTTCTGCTTTATTGACTATGCCAAAGCCTTTGACTGTGTGGGATCACAATCAACTGTGGAAAATTCTGAAAGAGATGGGAATACCAGACCATCTGACCTGCCTTTTGAGAAACCTATATGCAGGTCAGGAAGCAACAGTTAGAACTGGACATGGAACAACAGACTGGTTCCAAATAGGAAAAGAGTACGTCAAGGCTGTATATTGTCACCCTGCTTATTTAACTTCCATGCAGAGTACATCATGAGAAACACTGGGCTGGAAGAAGCACAAACTGGAATCAAGATTGCTGGGAGAAATATCAGTAACCTCAGATATGCAGATGACACCACCCTTATGGCAGAAAGTGAAGAGGAACTAAAAGCCTCTTGAAGAAAGTGAAAGAGGAGAGTGAAAAAAGTTGGCTTAAAGCTCAACATTCAGAAAACGAAGATCATGGCATCTGGTCCCATGACTTCATGGGAAATAAATGGGGAAGCAGTGAAAACAGTGTCAGACTTTATTTTTTGGGCTCCAAAATCACTGCAGATGGTGACTGCAGCCATGAAATTAGAAGACGCTTACTCCTTGGAAGAAAAGTTATGACCGACCTAGATAGTATATTCAAAAGCAGAGACATTGCCTTACTTTGCCGACTAAGGTCCGTCTAGTCAAGGCTATGGTTCTTCCAGTGGTCATGTATGGATGTGAGAGTTGGACTGTGAAGAAGGCTGAGCAACCGAAGAATTGATGGTTTTGAACTGTGGTGTTGGAGAAGACTCTTGAGAGTCCCTTGGACGACAAGGAGATCCACCCAGTCCATTCTGAAGGAGATCAGCCCTGGGATTTCTTTGGAGGTAATGATGCTGAAGCTGAAACTCCAGTACTTTGGCCACCTCATGCAAAGAGTTGACTCATTGGAAAAGACTCTGATGCTGGGAGGGTTTGGGGACAGGAGGAGAAGGGGACCACAGAGGATGAGATGGCTGGATGGCATCACTGACTCAATGGACTTGAGTCTGAGTGAACTCCGGGAGATTGTGATGGACAGGGGAGGCCTGGCGTGCTGCGATTCATGGGGTCACAGAGTCGGACATGACTGAGCAGCTGAACTGAACTGAAAAAGCACATGAAAAGATATTTAACATCACTCATTATTAAGAGAAGTACAAATCAAAACTACAATCAGATACCACCTCACACCAGTCAGAATGGCTGTCATAAAAATATCTACCAATAAATGCTGAAGAGGGTGTGGAGAAAAGGGAACACTCTTGGATTGCTGGTGGGAATGCAACTGATACAACCACTATGGAAGATGGTATGGAGATTCCTTAAAAAGCTAGGAATAAAACCACCATATGACCCAGCAATCCTACTCCTAGGCATGTACCCTAAGGAAAAAAAATTGAAAAAGACACATGTACCCCACTGTTCATTGCAGCACTATTTACAATAGCTAGAACATGGAAGCCACCTAGATGTTCATCTGCAGATGAAAGGATAAAGCTGTGGTACATATATACAGTGGAATAGTACCCAGTCATAAAATGGAATGCATTTGAGTCAGTTCTAATGAGGTGGACAAACCTAGTGCCTATCATACAAAGTGAGTCAGAAAGAGAAATATAAATATTGTATATTGACATATATATATATATATGGAATCTAAAAAGATGGCTTTTATGAATTTATTTTCAGGACAGCAATGGAGAAACAGAAGTAGAGAACAAACCTATGGACATAGAGGAGGGGAGGAGTGAGAAAAGGAGGTGTATGGAGAGAATAAAATGGAAATTTACAATACCATATGTAAAATAGCCAATGGGAATTTGCTGTATGACTCAGGGAATTCAAACAAGGGCTCTGTTACAGGCTGAAGGGCAGTATGGGGGGGAGATGGGAGGGAGGCTCAGGAGGAGGGGGGGAGGGGGGAGGCTCAGGAGGGACATGTGTGTACCGATGGCTGGTCCTTGTTGATGTATGACAGAAAACCACAAAATTCTATAAAGCAATTACCCTTCAAAAAAAAAGTGTGTGTATTATATAACTTATTTTGAGATACCTGGTTCCTTTATTAAGTCTCATAATTGTCAATTAAATATTAAGTATTTTTAACTTAGAGATAATAATTCCAAAATGAAAGTAAATATTCAAATAGATTTATCTTTTATGTTTTAGAATGTGCTACTCTTCATGATATGATAAAAGGGCTACAGCATACCATTGAATATCAACATAATTTGAAGGGTAAGTTAGGAAAAAAGTAAAATCTAAAAAAAATATGGTTGTATTTAAGCATCTTTAAGAATAGAGAGTTTTTACATTGCTGACAGTAATCTTCTCTTAATCTAATCTTGTTAAATTTATTAGCTAAGAGCAGGATTCCTTACTACTCAATAATATCTTCCTAAATTATTGTAAAATAAGAAATGTCATGCTGAATAGAACAATTCAGTAATACTCTGATAAGAACATCAGGGTTTTATAGTTGATTATAATATCCTCTATTACTTTAGAAAGGTTAGAAGTATATATATTTTCAGTAGTATTCTTGGTCTTTAATAACCTTGTGTTCAGTTTTAAAGGATGGGTATTATGAGTAATTACATCATTCTATTCAAACTTCAGAGATAGTTTACTATTTAATTTCTGACATTAAGGTTTTATTTGTGTAAATGAAGCCAGCATCTTCAGCTTGTCTTACTTGGATAGTCATGCTAAGCCAATAGGCCACCATTGACAAAACAGGGCAACCAAGTGTTTTGTCTTGCTTTACTTTAGCTACAGTGCAATGTTAGTGGCATTTTCCTCTACTATAATTAATTAATAAGTCACTCAGTCACGTCCCATTCTTTGGGACCCCATGACCATACAGTCCATGGAATTCTCCAGGCCAGAATACTGGAGTGGGTAGACTTTCCCTTCTCCAGGGGATCTTCCCAACCCAGGGACTGAACCCAGTTCTGCCGCATTGCAGGTAGATTCTTTACCAGCTGAGCCACAAGGGAAGACCAAGAATACTGGAGTGGGTAGCCTATCCCTTCTCCTAGGATCTTCCTCTATTATATTAGAGTTTAAACTAAATTGCCTCCAAGGTCTCATAAAACTGACACCAAACAATAAGAATTTTTTATCTTAGTCCTCTGCTTTTCTCATAATGAAACTACTTTACATATATAGGGGAGATACAATACTGACCTTATATGGTATTTATTTGATTTGATGTGTTATTCCTTATAGTCTTTTAAGAATTACTGTTAGTTTTTACTTTTCCCCCATTCCTTTACCTTAAAATATTTCCTCAGGTGTTAATGAAACAAATATAGAAATTGGACCAGAAGACTTCACACTTACACTGCCCAACAGCTTCTGCAGTACATAAGGACTCGTTTCCATGTTGATATACCACTAAGAGCTGTTCTGGAGATCAAGAAGGGTAGTAGATAGGGAACCATACCATCTCCAATATGTTTTTAAAAATTTTTCCTGCAGATGTCTGATCACGGTATGTCCCACAGGGTTTTGCTTGACTTAGTTCTAGCATCCTGCTCATTTCTTCCCAGTATTTGATCTCTATCCCACACCTAGTTTGGGCTTTCATTTTTCTATCTCAGTGCCAAGGGCTCAGAACAACTTTTCCATTCTCTGACTAAATATGACACCTAGCTGCATTTTTTTTTAATGTATCTGTTCATAATCCTTTATAGGATTCAACTCTTTCCAGGAGTTTAACTCTTTCCAGGATTTTGTTCAAATAAAACATCTACCAGAGATTAACATTAAATACTTTGAAGTTCCAGAAAGTTGATTATAATTATAAACATGTTAAACATATTGCTTTATAAGAGGTTATCAAATATTGACCAATAGTCAAGAATATTATATTTTCACAGATATGGTAGTACAGATCTTTTAATAATCAATTTCTGAAAAATGGATATCCTATGCTGCCTCTCAGAAAGAAATAGTGATTCACTGATTTCATTTGTCCAGTGCTCCTGCAGGTTTTGACCAACATGATAGATGTGAACTACCTGTCTTTCTTCTCTTTGATCTGTTTGATTCTCAAGACTGTATGGATAATTTGCTTATCAAGGTTACAGTGGTTGTAAATATCTGCCTCCCCCAGAAACTATTTCCTTTTCTTAATATAAACCTGACTTTTTTTTCTAAGATTCATTTTTAATCCTCGTGATCATATACCTCAATTCCAAGGGAAGGCTTCTGAAATATTTTCCCCTCTTCCAAAAAACTATTCTTCTGGTTGTTGTTAAGTCTGCATATAATGCCTGAAATTGATGCAGACTGTTTGCTTTCAACCTGAAAGTGATGACAGCATTGAGGAGAGCAGCAAGAAAAGACTAAAAGGACATGGTGTCTTAACTGCATTATTGAGTCACTGAATCAGTTGCCCTCTAAGGTTGAGTTTCTTCAGCCACTATGAGAGAAATGATACCTCCCTTTACTCTCATCCATCAGTCTTTTCAGTAGGTGCTTATGGGCTGTGTAAAAGATCATCCATTGAGATGCAGAAAGAAAAAACACAATTCCTATTAATGCTTATTTTTTATTAAAAGTAATCAGTCATGTACTGGAGAAGGAAATGGTAACCCACTCCAGTACTCTTGCCTGGAAAATCCCACAGATGGAGGAACCTGGTAGGCTACAGTTCATGGGGTCATGCAGAGCCAGACATGACTGAGTGATTTCACTTTCACTTTTCACTTTCATGCATTGGAGAAGGAAATGGCAACCCACTCTAGTATTCTTGCCTGGAGAATCCCAGGGACAGAGGAGCCTGGTGGGCTGCAGTCTATGGAGGGGTAGCACAATCAGACATAACTGAAGCAACTTAGCAGCAACAGCAGCAATCAGTCATGTATGGATGTGAGAGTTGGACTATAAAGAAAGCTGAGTGCCGAAGAATTGATACTTTTGAACTGTGGTGTTGGAGAAAACTCTTGAGAGTCCCTTGGACTGCAAGGAGATCCAACCAGTCCATCCTAAAGGAGATCAATCCTGGGTGTTCATTGGAAGGACTGATGCTGAAGCTGAAACTCCAATACTTTGGCCACCTGATGTGAAGAGCTGACTAATTGGCAAAGACCCTGATGCTGGGAAAGATTGAAGGTGGGAGAAGAAGGGGACAACAGAGGATGAGATGGTTGGGTGGCATCACCGACTCAATGGACATGAGTTTGAGTAAACTCCGGGAGTTGCTGATGGACAGGAAGGCCGGGCGTGCTGCAGTCCATGGGGTTGCAAAGAGTTGGACATGACTGAGCGACTAAATATATTTTGATAAAAATTTAATAATGGAATGTTATTATTTATTCTTTCTGCATATCAGTTATACATCATTTATGATACACAAGATTATTCTTCTCCCAAGGAGAGTGAGAGTTCTAAAACTAAACAGTTGCATCTTTATTTTTTCTCATCTCAGTGTACTGATATAGTACAGCCTACAGGACTGCTTAAGAAGGTTATATATTATATTAGCTACCTACAATCAAAATAATCCTTTCAAACTGGACAGTAGCTTTAAGAAAAAAATATGTTTGACATAATTCAGCTCTAAAATCAAGAAATCTATTGTAGCTTTGTTAATGACATATGGACTTGCTTAAAAATGTTTAAAAACATAATTTCTAAGGATCATAATTTTATTGATATGGTTCAGACTGCCCATGCAATTTTCAAAAATAATCCTTTACCCAGGTTCCTTCTAAAAACAATCTAGAAAATTGATATCATTATACATTATCTCTTTAGTCTTCTTTGAAATAAACCATACATTTAATCCCAAAAAAAAAAAATAAAATAAAATATGTTTGACAATAATACTAATAATGCAAGCACAAATCAGCAATTAAAAAGTAGCAAAAAAGAACAGGGCTGTCACTTCGACCCTTGTGCAAGTTCAAACACATGCACCATGACTGGTTGGGTAAAGGGTGGGGAAAAAAAAAAAAATTATATTAATAAAAAAAAAAAAAAAAAAATTAAAAGAAAAAAATAAAAGATAAAATAAAATAATGAAAAACTATCATAACTGATGAAATGTCAGCCAATGGTGGACAAGTGTTACTGCCTTTGAAAAAAAAAAATAAAGCAGGACTGTTTGCAAATAAATATTTAGAAATGGTTCCATCATTAAGTGATTGGGAGCCAAAAATGTCTCAACTTTAAATATTCTTACTTGCATATTAAACTTGGCATAGAAAGCTAAATTCAGTTTAAAATTCTTCAAACAATGATGTAACAATGATTCTAAACCCTTTGTTAAATGTTTGTTTTCAAAAATCTTTTGAGAGGCTTATAGCAACATCAAGGAAGATGGATTTGATAGAATTTCAAAAACAAATCACTTTTGCATAATCAGTGTTTGGGACTGAAAAGTGAATACAGTCGGTCCTTCATATCTGCAGGTCCTGCATCCATGGATTCAACCAACCTAGACTGAAAATACTTGAAAGAAAATTCAGAAGGTTTCAAAAAAGCGAAACTTGAATTTGCCAAGGGCTAGTAACTAGTAATGGCAGAAAGCAAAGAGGAACTAAAGAGCCTCTTGATGAAGTTGAAAGAAGAGAATGAAAAAGCTGGCTTAAAACTCAGTATTAAAAAACTTAAGATCATGGCATACAGTTCCATCCCTTCATGGCAAATAGAAGGGGAAAACGTGGAAGCAGTGACAGATTTCCTCTTCTTGGGCTCTAAAATCACTGAGGATGGTGACTGCAGCCATGAAATTAGAAGATGACAGCTTCTTGGCAGGAAATCTATGACCAACCTAGACAGTGTATTAAAAAGCAGAGACATCACTTTGCTGACAAAGGTCCATCTAGTCAAAGCTTTGGTTTTTCCAGTAGTCATGTACAGATGTGAGAGCTGGACCATAAAGAAGGCAGAGCACCAAAGAATTGATGCTTTCAAACTGTGGTGCTGGAGAAGACTCTTGAGAGTCCCTTGGACAGCAAAGAGATCAAACCAGTCAATCCTAAAGGAAATCAAGACTAAATATTCATTGGAAGGACTGATGCTGAAGCTCCAATGATTTGGCCACCTGATGTGAACAGCTTACTCTTTGGAAAAGACCCTCATGTTGGTAAAGATTGAAGGCAGGAAAAGAGGGCAACAGAGGATGAGATAATTGGAGGGCATCACTGATTCAATGGACATGAACTTGGGCAAAGTCCACGAGATGGTGAGGGACAGGAAGCCCTGGCATGCGGCAGTCCATGGGGTCACCAAGAGTTGGACATGACTTGGTGACTGGCAACAACAAAAGTAACTATTTACATTGTATTTATAACTATTTACATAGCACTTACATTGTATTGGGTGTTACAAGTAATCTAGAGATTAAAAAATATTAAAAAGATATACAAGATGTGCATAGGTTATATGCAAATACTACACCATTTTATGTAAGGGGCTTGAGTATATCCATGAATTTTGGTACCCACAGCGGTCCTAGAACTAATCTCCAGTGGAAACCCAAGGATGACTGTGTTGTGATTTAGTAAGTGCAGCCAGTGATGCATTTGAACCATCAAATCCAAGTATCAAGACAGCCTGAATATTTAAAAAATTTTCATAATTAAAGAATTAAATCAACATTGTAGAAGCTTCTGATGCATTTCCAGTGGCATTATCTCACTAAACTTTATTAACAATAATAGTGATTCAGTAATTGTAAAGTTTCATAACAGTGCTTTAAATAATATTAGAATAAATTAGCATTTTTTCTCTTTAGTTCACCTTCTTAACTTCCACTTGTATCCATTTTAAGAATTATATACAGTAATAAAGTGATATATATATATATAATTTATAAATAACTAGACAAGAATTGGGGTGTACATTCTCATTATTTTTCATTAACAGGGCACACAATTATGAGAGTTTGGAGACTATTAGTTTAGAACACTTTATCTGTTTGTCACTACTTTTTAAATTTTGTGATTTTGTTATTTATATTGCCCTGCCTATTCCCTCCTAATATTTACCAGTTACATTTGAGACAGTGGATGGTCCCTCTTACCATTCCCTGATGGCTCAGTGGTAAAGAATCACTGCCTATGCAGGAGACTCGGGTTTGATCCCTAGGCCAGGTAGATCCCCTGGAGAAGGAAATGGCAACCCACTCCAGTATTCTTGCCTAGAGAATCTTATGGACAGAGGAGCCTGGTGGGCTATAGTCCATGGGGTTGCAAAGAGTCAGACATGACTTAGCAACTAAACAACAACAAACCATCTATGGCAATAGCATTGGAATTTCGTAACTTAAGGAAAACTTGAGTCTCTCATTCTCATGAGTGATTGGATGATTAAGTTAAATATATTTTCTGAGATGTTCTCATTGTCAAGGACCAAAGAAGCTCTTCATTTATTACTGATAACCTGACACAGAGAAGGAAAGTCATGAAACAATATTTAATGACATCTGTTATGTCGTCTATTAGGCTGGAGAAAGGCAAGGGCCCATTGTGTAGATTATGCAAGAGTGTTGGCAGCCCTTTATACTATGAGCCTTTGTTTTTCTTGCTGCTTCATTACCCTATCCTCTGCTTCCCAATTTGGTCTTTATACTTCAGAGAATGAATTCATTCTATCTTTGAAGTAATATGTGTTTAGAGTTCAGGATATAAACATAAAATAGAATATGGTTCATCACAATATATCATAAATGATAGGAATATTTTTATATTGTTTATTATATTATTGTAAGTACATTATTCTATATTCTACTTTAGGAGAATCTCAGTAATTCACTATATGAGAGATAGTGACATTATACCTGCTAACTTATCATCAGTGATTATTACTGCCTGGGCAAAGAAAACAAGATTCAGAGTCTTTTTTCCACTAGAGAAGAATTGTTGTGATATAACCAGCCCTAGATCAATTGAATTTTAGAAATTTAAACACATGGGCAGTGAAAAGAGAAAAAAAAATATAGACGTGAAATCAGCCGAAAATACAGAGCACCTCCGAAATCAGTAGAATTCAAACATATTTGTCAATTTTTCTCTAAATAATTTATTACAACTTAATATTGCTTTTTCCTGTCTGAACTGAGCCTGAGTAACTTAAATTTACTTGAGCCCTTATACTCTAAAAGCGTGGATTTTAAGGAAGACATTGTTATGGACAGTGCAGCTTTACTGTACAAAATTGTGCTAAACAAAATGATGTAGTCCAAATTGATCACTGATCAGAATGTTTTGAAAAGAGCAAAAGCATATATTCAGTGTTATTCTATAAAAGAATTGTATAAGAAACAGATAATCCATGATCAACTACTACTTAAGAAAAAAATGCTTACATGAAAATTAGTTTGAAAAATGTAGAAATACTTCTTTCAACATAATTGTGAGAAAGACCTTCTTAAAATAGTCAGACTTGTTAGCTTATAGTATGTCTTTTGAAGAATGCTATCATCTAAGTATGGGGAAATTACTTCTTATGAATATATACTGTAGAATCTTCATTATTTAAAAATTGCCACCTTCCAAGAGAGATTTCCTAAAGGAACATTAAAAAGAAGGTAAAGAACAAAACCTATAAATATTTGTGGCCACCAAAATAATTTTCAGGGCACAGTGCAAAGTGAAAACGTGGAGCCCATGTTCAAAAATCAGGAAAAAAAATAACTTTAAAAGTTCTGAAATTTGTTGTTTAATATCGCTCTCAGTGAAAAATGCTTTTAATTTTAATTATGAGCGTGAATTTTACTATTCATCTTTATATTGTACAAACTAGTCTTAAATTCAAAGAACACAGCTCATATATGGAAGTACAGAAGTACAGAATTAATACTTCATAGTTTATACATGTATATCTATTTCATTCTTACCAGAATAGTGGAAATGCTGCACAAAACTAACTCGACCATTTTTCATTCATTTTAATTCTTGACATACGCACATTCTACCAACACCCTCTACCTTCTGCTTACTGATGAGTTAAAAAAAAGACTGAAGTGAAAAATAACTATGAATTTCCCTATTTTTCCCTTTTGTTCCATGTCATCATTTTTCATTTGGCTAATAGAAGTAACAGAAGTAGTAAGAAAGAATATGATAGAGTTGCTTGGTCATTCATGTTTCTTAGAAGAACCATTTCCTTCTTTCTGGATTTAAAGCAAAGTCTAGCTCAGGTTAGAGAGCAATTCCTTGTCAAATATCAGGACCAGATGGACTCAACAGTGATCAAGATGCTATGTGAATTTATCTCTACTCCAGCCAGTGCAGCAAGAGCCTTATACCTTAAGGAAGTGGAGATATGTGTTTGAAAATCTAATGTAAAATCTGGGAAGATGATGAAAAGATCAGTGCCATCAATAATAATATAACATGAATTATAATAATAATATAACATGGATTATGCTATAGAGGAAAGCCAACAAAAAGCCAACTGAGGTGCAGTATAAAATATTAAGGAGGTTAGCTATTTCTTTAGTAGATGACTTTAATGCATAGGTAAGTTATGTGCTTCTGTTTAGCATAATTACACATATGCCAAAGCTAGATACTAACATAACATTTAGATGGGTTGATCAATATTTCTGGCAGAGGGAAGGCTTAACATCATTAAAATGTCATTTTTCGTGAATTTAATATACACATTTCATGTAGTTTAAATTAAAATATTATATTTAGGGGTAAAGGAGAAGATTGCATAAGCTAATCTTACAGTTCATTTGACAGAAGAAACAAACAAAAACAGAAAGTATGAAAAACAAGAAGAACGTAAAGGAGGAGGACTTCCATTACCAGAAAACAGCATGCTCTGAAGCCATTGTAATGAAATCAATATGGTATTGGCATAGAAAGTGAAAAATACATCCATGGAAAGAATGATCCAGATTCTAGAAACAGGCCCCAATATTTGCTAACTTAATATATGATGCAAGGAATATTTCAATTTATTGAAAAAGAATGATATTTTAAAGTATGGTACTGGCACAACTAGCTTACCATCTGGAAAGTTTTCCAACCATATCAAAAATAAATTCCAGATGGATTAAAAAACAAAACAAAAAGAACAATAGAAACTTAAAATCCAGGGAAAGCATACAACCTGTAGCTGAGGGATATCATCTTAACCAATCTGAGAACCTCGGTTACTATATAAAGAAAAAAAAAAAAGACCTAGCATACCTTGTTAACAACAATGCAACAAAAGTACAAACAACAACAATGTAAAAAGAACTCTGCATGTTATGTGAAACAAAAGTGAAAAAGCAAATAATTTATTTGAAATAAAAGTGTTTTCAAATACCAACATAGTTTATATCTACAATACAAAGAGCTCTACAAATTGATCAGCAGGAACAAAGAGAATTTTTAAATGGGCACCTTTAATGTCTGGCTCAGGTACAGATCCTTGCTCTGTTTCAAATCCTCACTACACACTAAATCAGGACTGACTTTTTCCTGATCTAAGTATATCTGATTTTCCTTAAAACACCTAGTGGTTAACAAGAGTGGAGATAGAAAAATGTGAAGCACCTCTCCTTCTCCATCATGCCTTGTCAAGAGAAGAGTTTTGGTTTTAAAAAAATGTCAAAATTATGATAGGTATGAAATAATAGGGCAAATTGAAGATGCAAACTGTATTTTACTTAAATTCATTTTTTCCTAAATTTTACTTAATAGGGCATTATATAACTATGGTTCTCAATAATGTTGTTCAAAGATTAAATCTTCCTTTCCTTCTAGTTTAGCTTAGCTTACTATATCAACTCATCTTTTTAAAAATACTTATATACTCATTTGGCCACACCAAGTCTTAGTTGCAGTGTATGGGATCTAGATCCCTGACCAGGGATCGACCCCTGACTCCCTACACTGAGAGGTCAGAGTCTTAGCCAATGGACCACCAGGGAAGTCCCTCATCTTTTTTGTACAGTGGTTTTATTTCCCTCACCTATCCTAGAATACAAACTGTACTGATCCTCAAATACAGATCAATCCAGCCATATACTTGCTTGACTTACAGTGCTATAGGCACTGAAGGCTATTGGTAAAAAACATAAACTGCAAAGTCATTTTGAGTTCCAGTTTCACATGTTCCCTTAATTTATCCAGGATTTTAAATTTTTCATTCTTTAAGTCCCCAACTTTAAATATTTCTTTCTCTTTGAACCTACTTTACTTTCTATTTCATAGAAAAAATGAAAGCTGTCAGACATGAACTACCTGATTTCCTGTCACCCACTATCCCTTCTTCCCCCTGCACTTCCTCCAGTCTATTCACACACAGACATATCCTTACTTCTTCCTCCTTAGCTTTGAAGAAAAAAAAAATCTTCTTCCTATCCAAAGTTATTTTTCCACTTAACTCTCATCTCTCTTCACTTCTCTCTTCTGGGATGTTGCATCTTCTATTGTCCCTTCCTTTCTCTCTTTCATTTCCCCTCTTTCTATTGGTCATTCCTCCAGCTTTTAAACAACTCAGATCTCTCCCATCTTTTAAATAAACACAACAAAGTGTCCTTGATTTTGGATTTATTCCCTCCAATTACTCTCACTCTTTCCTTTTGCAATAGAATCTCAAGGGAATAGTCTGCACTCACTATCTCTATTTCCTTACCTTCATCTAGTTTTGGGGCTTCCTGATAGCTCAGTTGGTAAAGAATCCACCTGCAATGGAAGAGACCCTGTTCTATTCCTAGGTCAGGAAGATCCACTGGAGAAGGGATAGGCTACTCACTCCAGTATGCTTGGGCTTCCCTTGTGGTTCAGCTAGTAAAGAATCCACCCGCAATGTGGGAGATCTGGGTTCAGCCCCTGGGTTGGGAAGATCCCCTGGAGAAGGGATAGGCTACCCACTCCAGTATTCTGGGCTGGATTTGTCATACATGGACTATACAGTCCATGGGGTTGCAAAGAGTCAGAATGACTGAGCTACTTTCACTTTCACTTCACTTTTCATCTAGTCTTCAACTTAGAACAGTTGGGCATCTCCCAAAGATTTCAGATTCAATGTTCTCTAATTTCACCTTTTATTGCATTTACTGCCATGGATTATAACCCCCATAAACTCTCTTCTCTTAGTAACACCCTCTCCTGCATCTCTGGATAATTCTTAGGCTCCTTTATATGATAGTTTTCCTTTAGCCACCTCTAAGTGTTTCTCAGCCTACAAGAAATATTCTCCTGGATATCTCAAGCGTTTCAAATTTGGCATGATAAAGATAGAGATCCATCATTCTACTTCTAAAAATCTTCCCCTTTAAAATTTTCCCAAATTGATTAACAGTTTTCATCCACTTAAATCAGAAACCTAGAAGGCAAAGTTCCCCTTTTGCTTTTGCCGCTGCTATCCAGTCAGCATTAAGTTTCTTGGTAATTCTGTCATCTATATAGTTATCTTTATTTTCCATTGTCTCCTACTGCCAGTGACCTAATTTAGGCTCCATTGTTTCTTACTTGATCTATTACTGATGTATGGACATCCTCTGGGGTCGACCTCTTCCCTGTTCATCCTCTGCGCGCGGGAAAATCTTTTAAACAGACAACACATTTCACTGTTCTGAATTCTTTGATGAATCTATAACCTATAAAATAAAATTCAAAGTTTTTCATCTAGAATCTGTCTACATCCTATAAAGTTACTTTCCCAATCTATTTAACACATTCTCCTTATAATTTACACTCCAACAATACCGTACTTGAATTGTAATGTTCCCAAATGTGCTATATTGATTCAAGCCCAAAGTCTTCTGGATATTTTTCTGTATCTAGAATGCATCCCTCCAACTTACTATTTAAGTCTCAGATCAAGTGCTTCCTCTTCTTCAAACCCTTTCCTGACTTAGAACTGACCTAAGCTTTCCTTCCATATCACCCCACCATATTTCAGACACCCTGCCATTACCAAACAGTTATCATAGCATTATCATAACTGCTTACACATCTATCTGTCTTACCACTAGGCTGTAAGTTCTTTGAAGAGCAATATTTTTTTGTTTCAGCATTCCCAGTGTCACTCACAGAGCCTAATGTGTAGTAGATTTTGTATTCATATGTTTAATACATACATGAACAGAAACTTGATGGATTAAAAATATTCCCATATTAATTGAAAAGTTGTATATATTGTAATACTCTTCAATGACTTTTACACAGGTGAAAATGAACAACTAAAAAGAAATGCTGATCTTATGAAAGAAAAGTTTAAAATACATGAACAGGTAAGTTTATCTGTCTTTATATTCAATCAAATACCTGTGGAGCATTGTCTTCCCAAATTAGGGAAAAAAATCATTTTTAATTAATATCGGCAGCCAAAAGATACAAGTTTTGAAGACCCTCAGTGTTTTACAAACTAATGCACTAGTATATTGCTTGCATTGCTTTCTTTCGAACAAAAGGGATGCAACAATTTTGCCATTAATTTTAAAGTTATGTTAGAGTTTTTGCTCTTCGATATACTCTTAATTAGCACTTTATAAAAGCTTTTTTATGGTAAAGTGAATGCCTTCAGTATTTATGATTTGAGTGATCTATTGAAATTTTATGGCACCATCCAAATGAAGAGAGCATTTTATGTGTGAGAGAACTAGCATACACTCTGCTACTTTTTCTTATCTCCTATAAGAACAGCATCATGATAGTAATTATAGAACATAAAACCTAGTGCCTAGAACATAAAATATCCTCAATGAATATAAGTTCCCACCCCTCTGCCCTTTGGGAGGTTTATTATGCTAGTTTTTCAAAACTCAGCTTAGATCTGTATCCACCTTAGAACTTCAACTTGAAGGATCATCTCTGTTTCAATCTGGTTCTTCACTTAAAGAGCCTTTGAAGAAACACAAGCTAATTGTGTACACATGCCAGAGCTTCTAGGTAATACTCAGGAGTAATTAATGGCATCTGATGTACTCTTGGAAAATTTAGCTTCTCATCAACAATTTTGAAATAATTTAAATATCCCTGGGTTATATCCCATTCTTTATATTTCCTTTATACCTTTCCTTTATTTTTCCATCCTTTCATATCTTTCCTCTACATTTCAACAATAAATGTAGTCAGGGTATAATTGAAACAGAAAGGGAGAAAACTTTTGCCTCTTCTAAAATGTCAAATTGTAGAATACTTCTTGTCTAAAATAATATGAATTTTCAGAGGGGTAGGAATGACAGAATAAACACTGTAACCCAAGATTCTGAGCTTATTAACTGCTGTCCAAAGCAAACTAAAGGCTACCTCATTCTAATGAACATTATCTAGTACAACGCCTCCAGGCACATCTAAGACATATGGAGAACCACTCCCTAGAAATAAACTTTGGAGTTGCTTAACAGCCATATTTATGAGAATGGAAGATTTGTAACTTGTATATGAAGAATGCTTATGTTTTATAAGAAAATATAAACAGAAGCTGTCCCTTGGAATTTAAAATTCTCAAGAAAGCAAATTAAAAGAAGGCAATCAACAAGAACCTGTTGGATTTTGTCCCCTAAAAAGAAGAAAGGATTGGACTCTTTGGGGCTGTTACAGGTTACACTAGAGGAGAAGACATTCTAGGAATCAGTGAACTACAATGGACTGGAATGGGTAAATTTAACTCAGATGACCATTATATCTACTACTGCAGGCAGGAATCCCTTAGAAGAAATGGAGTAGCCATCACGGTCAACAAAAGAGTCCGAAATGCAGTACTTGGATGCAGTCTCAAAAATGACAGAATGATCTCTGTTTCCAAGGCAAACCATTCATTATCACAGTAATCCAAGTCTATGCCCCAACCAGTAACACTAAAGAAGCTGAAGCTGAACAGTTCTATGAAGACCTACAAGACCTTTTAGAACTAACACCCAAAAAAGATGTCCTTTTCATTATAGGGGACTGGAATGCTAAAGTAGGAAGTCAAGAAACACCTGGAGTAACAGGCAAATTTGGCCTTGGAATGCAGAATGAAGCAGGGCAAAGACTAATAGAGTTTTGCCAAGAAAATACACTGGTTATAGCAAACACCCTCTTCCAACAACACAAGAGAAGACTCTACACATGAACATCGCCAGATAGTCAACACTGAAATCAGATTAATTATATTCCTTGTAACCAAAGATGGAGAAGCTCTATACAGTCAACAAAACCAAGACCAGGAGCTGACTGTGGCTCAGATCATGAACTCCTTATTACCAAATTCATACTTAAATTGAAGAAAGTAGGAAAACCACTAGACCATTCAGGTATGACCTAAATCAAATCCCTTATACAGTGGAAGTGAGAAATAGATTTAAGGGCCTAGATCTGATAGGTAGAGTGCCTGATGAACTATGGAATGAGGTTCGTGACACTATACAGGAGACAGGAATCAAGACCATTCCCATGAGAAAGAAATGAAAAAAACCAAAATGGCTGCCTGGGGAGTCCAGACAATTAGCTGTGAAAAGAAAGGTGAAAAGCAAAAGAGAAAAGGAAAGATAGAAGCATCTGAATGCAGAGTTCCAAAGAATAGCAAGAAGAGATAAGAAAGCCTTCTTCAGCGATCAATGCATAGAAAAAGAGGAAAAGAACAGAATGGGAAAGACTAGAGATCTCTTCAAGAAAATTAGAGATACCAAGGGAACATTTCATGCAAAGATGGACTCAATAAAGGACAGAAATGGTATGGACCTAATAAAAGCAGAAGATATTAAGAAGAGGTGGCAAGAATACACAGAAGAACAGTACAAAAAGATCTTCACCACCCAGATAATCGTGATGGTGTGATCACTCATCTAGACCCAGACATCCTGGAATGTGAAGTCAAGTGGGCCTTAGAAAGCATCACTATGAACAAAGCTAGTGGAGGTGATGGAATTCCTATTGAGCTTTTTCAAATCCTGAAAGATGATGCTGTGAAAGTGCTGCACTCAATATGCCAGCAAATTTGGAAAACTCAGCAGTGGCCACAGGACTGGAAAAGGTCAGTTTTCATTCCAATTCCAAAGAAAGGCAATGCCAAAGAATGTTCAAACTACCGCACAATTGCACTCATCTCACACGCAAGTAAAGTAATGCTCAAAATTCTCCAAGCCAGGCTTCAGCAATATGTGAACCATGAACTTCCAGATGTTCAAGCTGGTTTTAGAAAAGGCAGAGGAACCAGAGATCAAATTGCCAACATCCGCTGGATCATGGATAAAGCAAGAGAGTTCCAGAAAAACATCTATTTGTGCTTTATTGACTATGCCAAAGCCTTTGACTGTGTGGATCACAATCAACTGTGGAAAATTCTGAGAGAGATGGGAATACCAGACCACCTGACCTGCCTCTTGAGAAATCTGTATGCAGGTCAGGAAGCAACAGTTAGAACTGGACATGGAACAACAGACTGGTTCCAAATAGGAAAAGGAGTACGTCAGGGCTGTATATTGTCACCCTGCTTATTTAACTTCCATGCAGAGTACATCATGAGAAACACTGGACTGGAAGAAACACAAGCTGGAATCAAGATTGCCAGGAAAAATATCAATAACCTCAGATATGCAGATGACACCACCCTTATGGCAGAAAGTGAAGAGGAACTAAAAAGCCTCTTGATGAAAGTGAAAGCGGAGAGTGAAAAAAATTGGCTTAAAGTTCAACATTCAGAAAACGAAGATCATGGCATCCGGTCTCATCACTTCATGGGAAATAGATGGGGAAACAGTGGAAACAGTGTCAGACTTTATTTTGGGGGCTCCAAAATCACTGCAGATGGTGACTGCAGCCATGAAATTAAAAGACGCTTACTCCTTGGAAGAAAAGTTATGACCAACCTAGATAGTATATTCAAAAGCAGAGACATTACTTTGCCGACTAAGGTCCATCTAGTCAAGGCTATGGTTTTTCCAGTGGTCATGTATGGACGTGAGAGTTGGACTGTGAAGAAGGCTGAGCGCCAAAGAATTGATGCTTTTGAACTGTGGTGTTGGAGAAGACTCTTGAGAGTCCCTTGGACTGCAAGGAGATCCAACCAGTCCATTCTGAAGGAGATCAGCCCTGGGATTTCTTTCGAAGGAATGATGCTAAAGCTGAAACTCCAGTACTTGGCCACCTCATGTGAAGAGTTGACTCATTGGAAAAGACTCTGATGCTGGGAGGGATTGGGGGCAGGAGGAGAAGGGGACGACAGAGGATGAGATGGCTGGATGGCATCACGGACTCGATGGTCGTGAGTCTGGGTGAACTCCATGAGTTGGTGATGGACAGGGAGGTCTGGCGTGCTGCGACTCATGGGATCGCGAAGAGTCGGACACGACTGAGCGACTGAACTGAACTGAGAGAAGAAGAACCTAGTGAGATAACAGCCTGGTACCTGCCCAGACATGTAAGATAGGCTTTATGCCTCGAGACTACAGTGAAAATAATCCTCATCTTAACAAACTAATAGCAACATGTCAGGTGGGAAAATCAATGGAGAATGAAAAGACATGTAGATTTGCCTCCTAGAGTTTCCCAGAGTAGCAAGTGCTTAGTGCACCCATTTGAGTCAGGAGTCATTTATGAAAGCCATTGTGTAGTTGTCTGTCTAGAAATCTAGATACAAGCATAGGAAAAATAGCACAGTCTATTAGATTAACCTCTTCAGTCACCTACCTAACTTTAATCAAAGGCAGTGGTTGGATAGGTTCAGCCATTCCTGCAAGTTTTCTGGCAAAGTAAATGGCACAAGTAGGAATCCTGACTGTATCCTCTTGAATTTAAGGAATTTTTAATTTTACTTATATATATAAATTAATCTTTATTTTTAATTATAGCTGCTTAAACCAGTGGATCTTGACTTTTTTAGTCTCCTCAAATACCTGAATATACTGAATATCTATTAAAACCCATCAACCCTGATAAAAAAAAGTGCTCTAAAGGCACATGCATGCATACACACATGATTCTGCATACAATTTCAGGAAGTTAACAGACCCTTGAAAACCCTGAATATAGGGTAAGAACCTGTAAAAAATAATTCTTATTAGCATTCTCATTCATTGAATATATATCAAGGGCTATACACCAGGAGATAGCAATACAACAGTGAGTAAAAACAAAGTCCCTGCTTTTCTAGTGTTTAACACACATGTGTGCCCAGTCATGTCCAACTCTTTGCGACCCCATAGACTGTAGTCCACCAAGCTCCTCTGTCCATGGGATTTTGGCAATAGTGGAGTGGGTTGCTGTTTCCTACTCCAGGGGATCTTCCTGACCCAGGGATCAAACTCTCATTACTTGCATCTCCTGCATTGGCAAGTAGATTCTTTAGCACTGGTGCCACCTGGGAAGCCTTACCGTGTTTATTAGAAGATTTTTCTGGGCCTCTTGCCTTCATTATTGTCTCTTTCTTACTATCCCACTTCGCTTTTATTCTTCCTTCTTTCCTTTACTTCTCTCCATTTAGAAATATACCTCTGGAAAAGTTGAAAATTTAATCTCTCTGGTGGATTTCTCTTGCCACACGTCTCTCAATGCTACTCTCCGGGGATTCCCTGGTGATACAGTAGATAAGAGTCCACCTGACAGTACAGGGGACATGAGTTTGATCCTTGATCTGGGTGGATTCCACATGCCACAGAGCAGCTGAGCCCATGCACCACAACTGCTGAAGCCCATGTGCCTAGAGCCTGTGCTCTGCAACAAGAGAAACCACCACAATGAGAAGCCCAGGCACCCTAACTAGAGAGTAGCCCCTGCTCTCTGCAACTAGAGAAAGCCCTTGTACAGCAATGAGGATCCAGCACAACCGAAAAAATAAATACTTTTTAAATGCCACTCTCCTTATGAGCATAATAAATCACTTCTCTTCATCAACAACCTATGAAACTAACCTCAGAAGGCTGTTGACCACTTCTCAGATCTCAAATTCATTCTTCTTTAGCCTCCTCATAAAGCTGATCCTTGCTATAGAGAATGCTTAACCTCCTCCTGGAAATTAGGGATTTTGTATAATTGTCAGAAATGGAAATTCAGCCCATATTCAAAGAGATTCACCCTATATCAGGATAAACTTGCTGCTGCTGCTGCTGCTGCTGCTAAGTTGCTTTAGTCGTGTCCGACTCTGTGCGACCCCAAAGACGGCAGCCCACCAGGCTCCATGGTCCCTGGGATTCTCCAGGCAAGAACACTGGAATGGGTTGCTATTTCCTTCTCCAATGCATGAAAGTGAAAAGTGAAAGTGAAGTCACTCACTGGCTATCAAATTATACATAAAGTTGGCTCTACAATATAGTTTGGCTTTTTGAAATATTTTAATGTTCATGGCATTTCTGTACACACTTAAAATATTTTGAGCATCTATGATAAGTTATAGAAACGGTGATGAGAATTCAGGAGGCAAAAATAAAAATCGTTGTGTCTAGATGATCAGTCTACTTGAACAAGAAATTGGTCCTTCTCAAAGTTTAACATTCAAACAATGAACAATATCTTTGCTCTCTAGATATAATTATATATCAAAAATTAATATAAACTTTGAAAATTTCATCTAATCAAAAGATGTGAATACATACTTAAACTGAACAATGAATATATGTTTTAATCTATAGGAACATAGGGATAATATTACAAAACTTATGAGTGAAATGAAAATCAAAGAGGAGGGACATAAGATAGAAATAACAAAACTTCATCAAGATATGCAGAAAAAAGGTAAGTTTTTATTTTTAATTTACTGAATTCTAAGATACCATATATGCCAGCAAATTTGGAAAACTCAGCAGTGGCCACAGGACTGGAAAAGGTCAGTTTTCATTCCAATCCCAAAGAAAAGAAAAGTCAAAGAATGTTCAAACTACCGCACAATTGCACTCATCTCACATGCTAGAAAGTAATGCTCAAAATTCTCCAAGCCAGGCTTCAGCAATACGTGAACCATGAAATTCCTGATCTTCAAGCTGCTTTTAGAAAAGGCAGAGGAACCAGAGGTCAAATTGCCAACATCCCCGGGATCATCGAAAAAGCAAGAGAGTTCCAGAAAAACATCTGTTTCTGCTTTATTGACTACGCCAAAGCCTTTGACTGTGTGGATTACAGTAAACTGTGGAAAATTCTGAAAGAGATGGGAATACCAGACCACCTGACCTGCTCCTTGAGAAACCTATTTGCAGGTCAGGAAGCAATAGTTAGAACTGGACATGGAACAACAAACTGGTTCCAAATAGGAAAAGGAGTATGTCAAGGCTGTATATTGTCACCCTGCTTATTTAACTTCTATGCAGAGTACATCATGAGAAACGCTGGGCTGGAAGGAACACAAGCTGGAATGAAGATTTATCGGAGAAATATCAAAACCCTGAGAAATACAGATGACACCACCCTTATGACAGAAAGTGAAGAGCAACTAAAAGCCTCTTGATGAAAGTGAAAAGGAGAGTGAAAAAGTTGGCTTAAAGCTCAACATTCAGAAAACGAAGATCATGGCATCTGGTCTCATCACTTCATGGGAAATAGATGGGGAAACAGTGGAAACAGTGTCAGACTTTATTTTTCTGGTCTCCAAAATCACTGCAGATGGTGACTGCAGCCATGAAATTAAAAGACGCTTACTCCTTGGAAGGAAAGTTTTGACCACCTAGATAGCCTAGTGAAAAGCAGATATATTACTTTACCGACAAAGGTCTGTCTAGTCAAGGCTATGGTTTTTCCAGTGGTCATGTATGGATATGGGAGTTGGACTGTGAATAAAGCTGAGTGCCAAAGAATTGATGCTTTTGAGTTGTGGTGTTGGAGGAGTCTCTTGTACTACAAGGAGGTCCATCCAGTCCATCCTAAATGAGATCAGTCCTGGGTGTTCATTGGAAGGACTGATGCTAAAGCTGAAACTTCAATACTTCGGCCACCTCATGTGAAGAGTTGACTCACTGGAAAAGACACTGATGCTGGGAGGGTTTGGGGGCAGGAGGAGAAGGGGACGACAGAGGATGAGATGGCTGGATGGCATCACGGACTCAATGGACGTGAGTCTGAGTGAACTCCGGGAGTTGGTGATGGACAGGGAGGCCTGGCATGCTGTGATTCATGGGGTCGCAGAGAGTTGGACATGACTAAGCAACTGAACGGAACTGAAGATACCATACAAAAAACTTACATGCATATATAATTTTTCAGTAATGACCAATATTCCTGAATAAACACTGCCTTTACACATCTCAACTTAGGTCTGTTGCTTTCTATATGTTTATGTGATATAAATTACATTTATAAATTGGACTCATGGAGTTTGAATTTAACATTATTTAATGTGAGATAGTTAATATTATTGTAAAATTAATATAAAATAAAAGTTAGCTTTAATATTTATATACTCATTATAAGTTCATTTCAGTCACTCAGTCATGTCTGACTCTTTGCAACCCCATGAATTGCAGCATGCCAGGCCTCTCTGTCCATCACTATCTCCCAGAGTTCACTCAGATTCACGTCCATCGAGTCCGTGATGCCATCCAGCCATCTCATCCTCTGTCGTCCCCTTCTCCTCCTGCCCCCAATCCCTCCCAGCATCAGAGTCTTTTCCAATGAGTCAACTCTTCACATGAGGTGGCCAAGTACTGGAGTTTCAGCTTTAGCATCATTCCTTCGAAAGAAATCCCAGGGCTGATCTCCTTCAGAATGGACTGGGTGGATCTCCTTGCAGTCCAAGGGACTCTCAAGAATCTTCTCCAACACCACAGTTCAAAAGCATCAATTCTTTGGCACTCAGCCTTCTTCACAGTCCAACTCTCACGTCCATACATGACCACTGGAAAACCATAGCCTTGACTAGACGGACCTTAGTCGGCAAAGTAATGTCTCTGCTTTTTGAATATACTATCTAGGTTGGTCATAACTCTTCTTCCAAGGAGTAAGCGTCTTTTAATTTCATGGCTGCAGTCACCATCTGCAGTGATTTTGGAGCCCCCCAAAATAAAGTCTGACACTGTTTCCACTGTTTCCCCATCTATTTCCCATGAAGTGATGAGACCGGATGCCATGATCTTCATTTTCTGAATGTTGAGCTTTAAGTGAACTTTTTCGCTTTCCTCTTTCACTTTCATCAAGAGGCTTTTTAGTTC
The DNA here is from genome assembly GCA_917880005.1 of Nanger dama. Taxonomy (NCBI): domain Eukaryota; kingdom Metazoa; phylum Chordata; class Mammalia; order Artiodactyla; family Bovidae; genus Nanger; species Nanger dama. The sequence goes on from CAKJTW010000040.1 coordinate 7,729,679, forward strand.
CTCTTCAGTTTCTGCCATAAGGGTGGTGTCATCTGCATATCTGAGGTTATTGATATTTCTCCTGGCAATCTTGATTCCAGCTTGTGTTTCTTCCAGTCCAGCGTTTCTCGTGATGTACTCTGCATAGAAGTTAAATAAGCAGGGTGACAATAAACAGCCTTGACATACTCCTTTCCTATTTGGAACCAGTCTGTTGTTCCATGTCCAGTTCTAACTGTTGCTTCCTGACCTGCATACAGATTTCTCAAAAGGCAGGTTAGGTGGTCTGGTATTTTCATCTCTTTCAGAATTTTCCACAGTTTATTGTGATCCACACGGTCAAAGCCTTTGGTATAGTCAATAAAGCAGAAATAGATGTTTTTCTGGAACTCTCTTGCTTTATCCATGATCCAGCGGATGTTGGCAATTTGATCTCTGGTTCCTCTGCCTTTTCTAAAACCAGCTTGAACATCAGGAAGTTCACGATTCACGTATTGCTGAACCCTACTTGGAGAATTTTGAGCATTACTTACTAGCATGTGAGATGAGTGCAATTGTGCGGTAGTTTGAGCATTCTTTGGCATTGCCTTTCTTTGGGACTGGAATGATAACTGACCTTTTCCAGTCCTGTGGCCACTGCTGAGTTTTCCAAATTTGCTGGCATATTGAGTGCAGCACTTTCACAGCACCATCTTTCAGGATTTGAAAAAGCTCAATAGGAATTCCATCACCTCCACTAGCTTTGTTCGTAGTTATGCTTTTTAAGGCCCACATGACTTCACATTCCAGGATGTCTGGCTCTAGTTGAGTGATCACATCATCGTGATTATCTGGGTGGTGAAGATCTTTTTGTACAGTTCTTCCATGTATTCTTGCCACCTCTTCTTAATATCTTCTGCTTTTATTAGGTCCATACCATTTCTATCCTTTATTGAACCCATCTTTGCATGAAATGTTCCCTTGGTATAGCTAATTTTCTTGAAGACATCTCTAGCCTTTCCCATTCTGTTCTTTTCCTCTATTTCTTTGCATTGATCGCTGAAGAAGGCTTTCTTATCTCTTCTTGCTATTCTCTGGAACTCTGCATTCAGATGCTTCTATCTTTCCTTTTCTCCTTTGCTTTTCACCTCTCTTCTTTTCACAGCTATTTGGCCTCCCCAGACAGCCATTTTGCTTTTTTGCATTTCTTTTTCCATGGGAATGGTCTTGATCCCCTGTCTTCCATGCAGTGTCACGAACCTCATTCCATAGCTGATCAGGCACTCTATCTATCAGGTCTAGGCCCTTAAATCTATTTCTCACTTCCACTGTAAATCATAAGGGATTTGATTTAGGTCATACCTGAATGGTCTAGCGGTTTTCCCTACTTTTTCAATTCTTGCTTCAGTTCAGTTCAGTCGCTCAGTCGTGTCTGACTTTTGCGACCCCATGAATCGCAGCACACCAGGCCTCCCTGTTCATCACCATTTCCCAGAGTTCACTCAGACTCACGTCCATCGAGTCCGTGATGCCATCCAGCCATCTCATCCTCAGTTGTCCCCTTCTCTTCCTGCCCCCAATCAGCATCAGAGTCTTTTCAGTGAGTCAACTCTTCGCATGAGGGGGCCAAAGTATCCTTACCTAGTCTTAATTTCTGTCGTCTTCTATCCAGCACCCTCAAAGTGCCTTCTCAATGGTATTCACATGGCTCTTCCCAATACAATCTAGCTAATTCTTGCAGCTCTTTGGGGTATATTCACTTTCCCCACTTACCAGCCCCAGTATTCTCCCAGCCAGGTGATACTGAGCTTTAACCCTAGTTATTGGCCTAGCCACCAAAAGAGGAGGCCAGGGCCGCTTTGGAGAGGAGCCTCTGCAGCATCTTTCATCAGCTAAGCTAAGGGCTAGCTCTTACTAGGAAAAAAATAAGTCACTTCTGCCAATTCTGAGCATTTAGGGGAGCTGTCAAAACAGTTTCCTCATAGGCATTGATCCAGATATCCCTGTCCTATTTTTTAGGATGTTAGGTGTTTCCAACCAGGATCCTAATCCTAGCATGGCACACCTGTTTTGGCTGTGTGTGTTCGACTCTGGAGTTCTGCAACTTTAATGATTAGATTCTGTTGCTCAGTTGTGCCTGTGCTTCCACTAGAGTTTGTAAGAGCCTGTCTGTGGGCTTCCAAAGAGACCCTTTGACTCACACCTGTTCTTTAAATCTTTACCTTCTGACAGCGCTCAGTTTCTTATTATCCCAATGCACGTAGATGTAAGAGACACAGGTTCGATCCCTGGGTTGGGAAAATCCCCCAGAGGAAGGCATGGCAACTCACCTCAATATTCTTGCCTGGATAATAGCAGAGACAGAGGACCCTAGTGGCCCATGGGGTCACAAAGAGTCAGATATGACTGAACCAGCTGAGCATGCACACACAAGAGGTCAATTTAATTTAGCGATAAATAACTCTCCTATCTTTGTGGGCTTTGTTTCTCTCATCTTTCAAATGCCTGAACTATTATACCTACAAGGTATTCACCTCCACCAGGACGTTTTCCCAGATAACTGCTGATAAAACCTTCAGTGGGCTTCCCTGGTGGCTCAGTGGTAAAGAATCAGCCTACCAATGCAGGAGAGATGGGTTCAATCCCTAGGCTGGGAGGATCCTCTGGAGAGGATCCTGGAGAAGGAAATGGCTACCTACTCAAGTATTCTTGCCTGGGAAATCCCATGGACAGAGGAGCCTGGCAGGCTTCACTCCATGGGGGTCACAAAAGATTTGGACATGACTTAGTGACCAAACAACAACAAAATCTTGAGTAATCAGACCCCTGTGGTGTACTAGGAACAAAAGTAATCTTTTGTGATGATGGTGTCCTCTTCCTCACAACGTGGTAAGTGCCCATCCTAACTGTTTCTTGTGCTAATTCAGATCCTCCAAGGAACCACTGAGATGAGAGTAGAAATTCAAAGAAATTTATTGGACAAAAATGCGTATGAAGGGAAATAGTGAGGGAGCCAGAACAAGCTGGTAAAGCTCAAGTCATCCTGTGATGGGAAGCCCTCTATACATAGGAACCCAGGCTTTGTGTTTCTCTTTAACCAATAAATCTCCTATTCTCCAGGCATTCAGAGAACATTATTCTCTAGATATTTAAGAGTACAAATTAGTTTACTCATTCAAAAGCATTCAACAAGCAGCCCTTTTGTTTCAGTCATTTTTAAGGGACTTGTTAAAAATATATAAAGCTACCCTGCACATAAACAGTTTCTAAAATACGTTTTTATTAATAAATTGTACTTTCTTGTCATTTTTTTAAATATAAAAATGTAATCTTCTAAGATTTTTGAAATGTTAAGGTGAATTTTTTTTATTCAGTCAAATTAAGCGAAGAAAAGAATAAAGAACTGATAGAGAAAAAGGAGTTGGAAATTTCCGAGTTAAATGCAAAGTTAAAAACTCAAGAAAGGGAAAAGCAAAATGAAATGATCAAACTACAGCTAGAGGTAAGTGTTTAAGGCTCTGCTGAATTTGAGGGTGCATCCCTTAGTCTAGGCCATTCATTGTCATCACAGTGAGGTAAATTTCAGGATTAGAAACAACCCTGTGAGACAGTTTCATACATGCTTATTCTTCATCCATAGCATGCAGTGCTCAAACCCTGCCCAACTGTTAGTTACTGCCTTTCAGCACTTGGCCTCAAGGTGGGACTCTTCAGTCATTCAAAAGGTGCTGATTTCCACAGAGGGTACTATCTCCTCTGGCTGCAGAGACAGCTCCAAGATTACCTACATTTGACAGCTGAGTTTATGCAGCCTTTTAGGATTACCGTTCTAGCAGTTAAGGAGAGTGTTTTTAACCCTTAATGTTACTCTCTCTCAGCAGTAATTGTGAAACCCTGATGAACCAACTGGAAGTTTTTCATTTACAATAAATAACTGTTTTTTTCCTAATAAATGTATAAAAAGATAGATGGTGAAGAATCTGCCTGCAATGCAGGAAACCTGGGTTCGATCCTCGGTTGGGAAGATCCCCTGGAGAAGGGAACAACTACCCATTCCAGTATTCTGACCTGGAGAATCCCATGGACTATATAGTCTATAAGGTCACAAAGAACGGAACACGACTGAGTAACTTTTACTTGCTATTTATCTTCATTGTAACTATCCATTCTCTCCCCAAACCAGAACATGATCTCACTGAGTTTATTCTTAGTTCTCACTGAGGCTACACTAAACTCTACCTGAAGGGAAAATGATGGAAGATTTTGCAAAAAAATGACCTGTAAGAATGGCCCATGAGAATTTTTTTTAACCTGATACAGCTTAATGTCAAACCAGCAAGCATTCAAACTAAGTCAGTAAAATCATATCCAAATTGTACTATTTAGCCTCACAGTTTCTATAGAAGGGTATTTAAATGTTTTCCCATGACTGTTGATTATGCTACATTTTCCTTACAAAATACACCCATAGTAACATGAAAGTATTTTTATCTACCTTTAAGTTAATGAGATTCTCAACCCTAGTTAACTAGATTATTAACCCTATATGATAGAATCAACAGATGTCTTGATTAAAAATGCTCCTGACCCCACCCCAGAATCTCTAAGGTAGTATCCAGGTATTCGGTTCTTTAAAAACCTGCCCAGATAATTTTAAAGTGCAGCTGGGGTCAATCTTGTTTGGGTAGTCCTTGTTCTGAAGACTTTTCTATCTTCTGTTATACAGTGAATACACTTGAACTACAGATTATACATCTAAGAATATAGTGGATTATATTCATAGAAACGTTGTTTCATTTAACTAGAATGTTCTCAACTTTCTTTTTAAACTTGATTCAGTTTGATACCAAGCTAGCAAGAGTTCAAACTAAAACAAAATCATATCCAGATTCTACTGTTTCACCACACAGTATCTACAAAAGGGTACGTGAGTTTTTCTTCCATGACTGTTACTCAAAAAAATTCTTAATGTGTTTCCATAAAAGTTATATTTAAAACAATATACTTACAAGTTTTCCTGAAAATATATTTATCCCACTATGAGAAAATAATTAAATTTTTAATAATCTTTGTAAGTCACTTTCTATTTAAACTAGTAAATCTTTGTAGTAAATTAAAACATTAGACAAGTCCTTTGACTCTTTGGACTATCTCAGGAATTTCACAATGTATTTTGAACTAAAGCTGACTTACTTATTCTGAAGTTGTTTAGGTACTCAGATGGCATATTTCTTCTTGTTCAACAAATAGTGCTAATGTGTGTTTTTGTCCTTACACCAGTTTTACCCTGTTAACGCCTACAAAAAACAAAATTATAGACCTTTTAAAATATGGTATCTGTTTAAATACCTACTTCTACTTAAACCGGAAGCATCGTTTTTGCTGTTTTGTTGTTCCTTGTATTAGTAGTTAGTTGTATTATTTATGAACTACAATAACAAAATTGTTCTGCTCCATTTAGAAACTTCAGCATCTTCAGGAAGAAAAAGACAAGGAGATTGCAGTTCTTCGTAATACCGTTCGTGATTTAGAACAACGCCTCTCTGTCAGCAAAGATTCTCAAGTTAAACTTGTTGGCAAAGATCCTCATTTTAAGCGGAGACGGTTTTGAGTAGATTCATTAGTTGCTATTTAATTTCTTTAAAAGCAGTTGAAAATTAATTTTGATTGTCAATATAACATACTACCTAAGTAATAACAACAATGAAAACCAAAAGCTTTAAACTTTTTATTGAATTTAAACGTCCACATTTTTGCCAGTCCTGTTCTACATTTCTGCTTAATAGTATTAACCATAAAAAAACTTCAGGTTTATAGGACCTGGTTTGCCTATTGAACCATCATTGACTATGGAAATACTTTCTAAGCAATCAAGAGTTAGACAACATTCTTTTATCTTTTCCCATCTATCTTTCAAGATTGGCAATCTCAAATTTTAGAGTATGATTTAAAAAAGAGATATAAAGGCTTCATTCATATATGATAGTAAAAATCAAGATATGAGTCTTAGATATAAAAAGTATAAATGGATATCTAAAATGTAATCATAGCAAAATATTCATGTGTGAGTATTTCTGGGTCTGAAAAGACAGAATTCACTTCTTGCTTTAAAGGTTTAATCTGTTAAAAACATAAGATTAAAATGACAAAGATAATATTGTTTTGAGAAATAAGTAAAGAAAATGGAAAACATGTCTTTGTTGTTCTTCCTCCATTCTAAGTTGCCAACTATCCAACAGAAACCCCTAGGTTATAGTTTACGTTTCTGTTCTCATTAATGCAAGTAGAATACTGGAAAAAGAAAAAGAAAAACATATTAACCAAATGCTGCAACCACCTTTCAGCTGAATAAAAATATGGTTTGGGTCAAGATTTCTTTGACTTAAATCTTAAAATGTGGAAGTCAATTTCTCCATGTTTGCACAAATCCAATTCCTATTTTTGGATCACTATTAATTAGGTAGCTTATACAAATGCTGGAAATGTAATTGTGTAGATTGACTTGGGGAATATATCCAATTTCACATATTTAATTTGAAGGTCATTTTCACATTTTGGCCTTATTTTTTCAGCTTCACTTGGTGCTGGCTTCTGTGGGGTTGAGCTGCTGACCTGCTACCTGTCAGGCAGCTGGAGGCAAACGTCACTGTCAAGATTCAATGACGTTCTCCTCTGCCAAAGGCCCTGTCAGCTACATAAAGAGGGGAGGTTTTCTGTACACTGTCAGGTGATTGCAGACCCTGTTTTTTCAAATACCAGATGTCGACAGTGGCAACAACAGCTACTCAAAGCAGATTCTGAATCTTTGGGAAACTGTCAGAGTAACTGATTTATGCATCTCTTTTGTCAGAGCTTCTTTTGTGGAAGAGGAAGTTGTAAATTTTCACTTCCTACTGGTGTATCACAGTTATCTGAGTGTCCCTGTCTTTGGTGACCCTTGTGCCTATGGTGGTGGTGATGAAGACCTGAAGGAGGGGGATTCTCAGGGGTATCTGGTGTGTCTGGTTTTGGAGACTCTGAAAGATGAGCATTTTCATGAAGCTGATGCCCATGATGGGGATGGGGATGGGGGGTGGGGGTGGGGGTGGGGGTGGGGGTGGGGGTGGGGATGGGGATGCTGACGGTGATGGTGATGGTGATGTCGCTGTGAAGCCTCAGCTGTTTTCTCCTTGGTAGCCAGAGATACATTTTTACAGAAGTCTTCATCTTCCAGTGTCTGGAATACATTTTATAAATCACTTAACAAATTTATAGATTTATCAAGAATGCATGAAAAAATGAATTCTAGAGTTAACATATATGAAAGTCAAACTGTTTAATTAGATTTGAACTGGTTTCGTGTTTCCGGCATCATATTAATAAGAGAAAAAAAAATTACCTCAGCCTCAACACCTAGACTTATTATTAAAATTTGGTTCCCATCCATACCTAATTATAAAGTGCTTCTTGTACAAAGTTTGCATTTAACTAAAGAATCTTCAAACATTTTGTGAATAAATCAATGTAAATGTTTTGAAAATAGATTTTTTTAAATGTAGTAAGTTAAAGTTTTAACAATTTACTTAAGTTTCTATACTAGTTAAATCAACAGCAGAATTCAAATTTTCCTTTCCTTATTAAAAGCATTTCCTAAATTTTTAAGAATTCTGAGGAAGAATTTGAGAGATACATAAGGCTTAAAAAGAAAACAAAACCACTATATTTATATCTGCAGAAGCAAAACTAAATAAACTAACTGGTTAAAAGAACTTAGATTGACTGAAGTAAAATCAAACTATCAAATCCTAAAATCAGTTTACCAGACGGAACCTTTCACACCAGTGGCAACAAAGCATTGAATCTAATATTTTCTGAAACAAGCTAATTCCTCTCTGATAACTCAAGAGAGCCAGTAAAATTAACTCTGCTAATATTTACAATTACTAGGCATTTTCAAAATTTCAAAATTCTGAAACAAATCCCAAAATAGGAATCAATACAGCTAACATTCACTAGGCACTGAGTATAAGTTAGACACTGAGTTTGTACTTTACTTGCTTTACTTCAGTCTCATCTGTAAAAGCAGTAAAATAACCCTCACAGTATTATGCAGATTAAAATGTGAAGAATGACACAACTAAGTTAAACTAATTAAACTGTTGGTTTCCTTATTAACTTAAGTGAGTCATTAGAATGTGAATGGCTTTCTTTAGAGTTGGGAAAAATCTAAAGGAAGCAGAGCTCATAAATAAAACTTTTAAATAAATAAAACTTTTAAATTCTTTCTGAACCTGAGTTCAAATTTTGCCAACTTGCTTTGTCAAGGAAACACTGGAGTTATTTTCCTTTTCAATCTGAGAGGAAAAGAAGTTTATTTAATATAAGAAGTTTAATTAATATAAGTTAAAATCAATTCTTTGAGTATCTTTTTATAAATCATACATACATATTGTGTTTCTCATAACAAAGAATAAATATTCTAGTGGTTGTGAAGTAGTAAAAATAAAGTTATTAATTTTAAAAATAAAATGATTTTTTTAAAGTATCAGTAATTTCAAGTGCATTGTGTAAGAGCGTCACAGAAAAGCTGACAGTCTTACATTCTTGGTGAATTAAGTAGTTATCTGGGCCTGTTCCACTTCAGGTAACGCCGTGGGTAATCTTCGCTATCACTATGTTCTTACATGAGCACATTCATAATATTGCAATAGTGTATTTTATGTTGGCTGAGTTCTTTAAGCACTTAAAGTCATGCAATATCATTTGGTGGTAATTAAAATACGTAATCTGCATTGATTTTTGTTCTCTAAACTCCTCCTAGATAAAAGCAATATGAATCTTGAAAAGATGTTTTAAAGTGTATGTTACATAACAGCAAGTGTAGGTATTTATAAAAATGACTATTGTAGTTTATTTCTTGTATACCAAAAGAAACACTGGTTTAGCTAATTAGTTATGAAACACTAACTTGGGTAGCTCTTAAAAGATTTCCTCTTTTCTCCAAAGAAAAATAATTGAGAAAAATACCTTGAGAGAACAGTTTCCACATTTATCTTCACAGTAAACAGTCTTAATGGAATCTTCTACATACGTGAAAGTTAGGAAGGAATAAGGCAAACCAAGATGATATACAAGGCGGCCACATCTGAAAAATATAACAGTCATTACAATATTTTGGCTTAAAACTCAATATTCAAAAAACTAAGATCATGGCATCTGGTCCCATAACTTCATGGCAAATAGATGGTGGAACAATGAAACAGTGACAGACTTTATTTTGGGAGGCTCCAAAATCATAGCAGATGGTGACTGTAGCCATGAAATTAAAAGATGCTTGCTCCTTGGAAGAAAAGTTATGACCAACCTAGACAGCATATTAAAAAGCAGAGACATTACTTTGCTGACAAAGGTCCATCTAGTCAAAATGTGAGAGTTGGACTATAAAGAAAGCTGAGCGCCAAAGAATTGATACTTTTGGACTGTGATATTGGAGAAGACTCTTGAGAGTCCCTTGGACTGTAAGATCAAACCAGTCAATCCTAAAGGAAATCAGTCCTGAATATTCATTGGAAGAACTGATGCTGAAGCTGAAACTCCAATATTTTGGCCACCTGGTGCAAAGAACTGAATCACAAAGAATTGGACATGACTGAGTGACTAAAGTGAACAATATTTTCAGTGTCATGATCCTACTCGTGCACCATCTGGCATGAGACTGTAGGTTTCATGGTCTTATAACTGCTATAAGACCCTTTCATAACTTTAGTAAATTTCCCTGAAGGGGATCTCAAGCTTCCTGGCACTGCATACCAGGTCAGGTCATGACGAGACTCTAGTGAGTCTGATATGGTTGCCAGGTGGGAGGGATAGTAAAGGAATTGGGGCTGGACATGGACACACTGCTATAAAGTGGATAAGCAGCAAGGACCTACTGTATAGCACATGGAACTCGGCTCACTGTTATGTGGCAGCCTGAATGCGAGGGGAGCTTGGGGAAGAACAGACACGTGTATGTATGGCTGAGTCCCTTCACTGTTCACCACAACATTGTTAATCAGCTATACCCCAATACAAAATAAAAGTTTCAAAGAAAAGATTACAGTGAGTCTGATACTAGCATTGTGAAAAATGAAATAGATATATGTCACAATAAATAATGTCAAAATTATGTGGTTATTGTGATTTGGTCAAATACAATTTTGTATTTGACTCATAAATTCCATCAAAGTTCAAACTGCTGACCTCATAAATCAGGTCTGCAAATCACATGATCTTTTCATAACTGCTAAGGCAGCACAAATTCCACACAATAAGAAATCACAGCATAAGGAGAAAGATCCTCCAGTCTTGGCCAGTAGCCCACTGATTTAAATAAGAATATGATGCAGCAAAAATTTCAGCACAATGAAAGAAATGGAAATACACTTGGCATTTTCAGAAACGGAGTTTAAATGTCCTTGTCCTCATTTTATCCTGTATATACAATTTATATGAATATCAAAAGGTTAAACTTTGCAACAGATTAAATTAGAAGCTTGCAGTCCTAAAAGAATAACATGTAATATTAAAAATACTTAGAATAAGACCAAGTAGTTCTCAGGCCTAGGCAGAGTCTGGCTTACCATCCCTGAAGAGCCAAAAACAAATAAACCAGCACCAACTAGAAATGATGATAGCAAATAATGTATGCATTGAAGTTCTTTCATAATACAAACATTTTATTCATTCATGGAATCAAAAGCAGATTCATACAGATTATGCCTAAATGATTAACATACTTTATAGTTAAGAAATACAGATACATAACCTTAAAGTGTATTAATAGTAATTTTAGAGATAAGCCAGTAGTCTGCAAAGTATGGTTATTCATCTGCAAAATTTTTAAGTGAGAATTGTACGTAAGGTACAAATTGATTTTTCTTTTTATTTAATCAGAATGCTAATGTACAGGGGGAAGAAAGTGTAGTCAATTTTCCTTATTTCCCTATTGGAGTGGTGAATTCTTTTGTGTAAAAGGAAATCATCTGGCAAAACCAAACATTCTAATGGGCTCACTTTGAAACTGAGTATTTGGTAACAAGATAAAAGCAGATGTCTTATTTTAAATCACTTATTACATTAACTATGAAGCAGGTATGTTGTAATTTGGGGGTGGATGTGCATGCACGCATGTGTAAAGGTGGGTACACACCTGTCATATATGAGGAAGTCATCTTTATTTCCATTTAAGAGAGTCCAGACATCTGGTTGGTCTTCTTCTTGTTGGTAAACAGTAATATGTTCTGAAACCTTATTTTAAGATGAACATATTTTAATCGAGAAGAGATTTCTTGATGATTAACAACAACATAGGAGATGTTAGAATATCCTTCTTTCTCCAGTTTTACTCGCAGGTCCTCCAATCTAAAATATTTGGAAAAAATACAAAAAAAGGAATAATTTAATTAGTGACCTCTCACTTCTCTATTTTCCTACATGAAACTCATTTTTCACTTACTCAGACCTCTTTTTTATATTGTTTTAAAAGACTAAAACTTGTATTTTTCTAATTATTTAATGAACTCTTATACTCAGTAAAAAGTATATGCCGAGTGCTGGCACAAACATTAGTCCATATGGTCCTCAAAAGAATCCTAGGAAGTGTGTATCTTTTAAATCCATCTCCCAGTTACAGAGAAATTGTATACAATAAGTATTTGGCAAATAACCCCCAAAATAAATATATTTATAAATTCATTAAATGACTCAAGACCTTTGGTGGCAAGTATAGTGTTTGTTCTACTCTGGCAAAGCTCTCATATCTGCTTCCTATATTGAAATAACTAATCCATTTCCAGAGAAGGCAAAGGCACCCCACTCCAGTATTCTTGCCTGGAAAGTCCCATGGATGGAGGAGCCTGATAAACTGCAGTCTATGGGGTTGCAAAGCGGGGTCGGACATGACTGAAGCGACTTAGCAGCAGCAGCAGCAATCCATTTTCAGGAATACAATTTAAAACATTTTCCTTACACAAATAATACATATTTAGTAGGCTACTATAAAATATAGGTACACAAAAAGAAAAAAATATTTACATAGTCCCAGGAAAGCCACTGTAAACATCCCCCTACTCTTCTCTCTTCTAACATGTTCTAGGCCAACAAATATAGTTTTTTTTTAATGCAATTTAGTAAATATATCTTTTCTATTTTTATTGTTTTATGCATGTATCTATTGAATAGCTATCCCCTTAAGAAATTCTAGACCACAGAAAGACTAACTTACCTAGATGCCTGCAGAATACACAGGTATCAGCTGGCTTGAAGAAGAGCAACCACAGTCACTGAACCATAGGAGTTCAGCATAGGGTCTTGATCCTTTATGCTCCAGGCTGGAGGTTGCTTACAATAGAGCTTTGGCCCTGGCTCTCTGTTCCTCCCGGTTAGGAGGAGGCAGAGAGCCAGGGCCAGCCCCAGGCCTCTCCACATGGCTGGGGTTGTCCTGTAAAAGAGAAAACCTTTCTGTCATCTTCACAGTTGTAACAAGGAATCTCTATAAACCAGCAGGTATAATTCTACTTTCTACAAATATCTAGCCAGTGGATTCTGTCTGTCTCCATGTTGTTGAGTTCTTTATATTGGGCATCTTAGCACCAAATTTCCCTGTAAAGGGGAAAGATCAGCCCGAGTCAGGGAAGCTGCCTAAGCACCTCTTAACTATCTGGCTTAGCAAGATACTTGAATAAGTCTGCTCTGAAGATTAGCCTGAACAGGCAGTCAAGGGCTTCTCTAGCAGAAGATATATGTCCAGTAGAGAATACATGTCTAGGGAAATTCTGAGAATACGGTCTCTACAACCAAGTAACATTCTGTAGACATGATTTGATTTTTGAGATACAACAAGTTCTGACTGCTTCTTTCTTTCCTCTACCAATCTAAGCCACAGGAAAGGTACATAGGAATTCTGCATAGAAATGAAAAGATATCATGGGAAGAGAAATTAGGAAAAAAGGAGGTGGCAGTGTGGGCTGTCTGCCAACATGAGATTCAGATGTTATTGCCTGCCAAAATATTACTATTATAGCCAATGAGAAACACACCTGGCCAGGAAGAAATAATACAAATCACTGGGCCTTGTACCACTTAAGATTCACTGAAATTTACACTCTTATGAGTCTACTTATTGGCTGCCACTACTTTCAGGAAGTTCCTGTGACTAGATGGCGTGTTCTTGGGTAAAAAAAAAAATGACCCCTCTGAGTAGGAAAGTTAAATACATGATGAGAAATATTCCCAAAACAAGGGCCAGAGCTCTCTGCAGAGAGGTACAAATAAAACACATGAACTGTAGGTAGGTGGTGGGGGAAAAACATATTCAGCAGAGAAGAGCAGAGAAAGAAAATCCATACATTTAATTTTTAATTTCAGACACACCAAGTGAATCAGGTCATTAAGATGAGCGTGCTTATTTTCATATGAAGGTCAGTGGGAGACAGATCAAGGCAAAATTCCAGAATTAGGAAGTCGGCACATGTTCAGACACTGAACTATGATAAAAAGTAGAAGTACTTTGGGGACAGGGTGGTTGGGGGAGAGGAGACAGCTAATAACAAATTACCTAGAGTGAGCCCAGAGTTAAGAGGGGAGCAGAGAAGCTAAAATCAAACTGATAAGGGCTCTAATGCACTAGTAGCTATGGATAGAACTTTTAAAAACCTGATTATAACTATATGACCATTATCTCTTTTTGCAGCTGAGAAAACTGGCTAAGTGTGAGTTTAGGCAGCTTGCCCAAGTCCCACACAAGTACTAAGTCACAGAGAAACTGAATTCAGACCAGTTCTACCAATTCCAACACATGACCTCTTACCTACAGCAATATATTGACTCTTTTCAGATAGGTCACCTTTAGTAACTACAGTAGCCAGAATTTGGGGGTTTTATTTATTTATTTAACTGCAGTACAACTGCTTTACAATGTTATGTTCATTTTTGTGCTTTTCATCATGCACAACAGCATGAATCAGCTGTGTGTACAATGTACCCCCTCCCACTTAAGCCTCCCTCTCTCTCCTCCACCCCACCCCTCGAGGTTAGGACACAGGGGATTGAGTTTTTTATGCCCTAAGATAACAAAACATCAAAATTATTCAGGCTTTCTTTGTTTTTTACTAGAATGACTAGATTTTCCCCCACTTTATAGAATGTAAATTCAATAGTTACAGACCCTTCAGCATAAACTCAGCACCTGGCACCCTCACTCCGCACACCATTCCAATTGGCTGAAGAGTGAATATAAATGAAAAGGTTATTTCACTCATTTAGTTTTTTGATGAAAAATAAGCCATTGGCAGAGGGTAGTGGATTACAGAGTTCACACTTAGAGATTTTCCCATCACTATAATCAAGAAGCTGTTAACTTTGTTTTCTTAAAATAACTTTTTACATAAGAAACTTTGATTGATTACAGCTGTCAGACAACTATATAAAATAATGACGATAAATAAAATTAGATTTACTGGCAGCCCTTGTGGCTCAGACAGTAAAAGAGTCTGCCTGCAATGCAGGAGACCTGGGTTCAATCTCTTCAATCTTGGGAAGATCTCCTGGAGAAGGAAATGGCAACCCACTCCAGTAATCTTGCCTGGAAAATTCCATGGATGGAGGAGCCTGGCAGGTACAGTCCATGGGGTCACAAAGAGTCGGACACTATTGAGAGACTTCACTTAATGCAGTAACAATTAAAATGTAGTTGTGAATTTCACTAATCTCATCACTTTTCAATTACAAGCCTGGATTTCTTGACCACAAACAGACCTATATTTGTTTAAAATTGCCCATTTAAAGGCAAAATATGCAGAAACATTTTCCACCCTCTTCCCCCACCCCACATCCTCAGACCCACTTCTGAGTGTCCCCTTCTCATTCTTCTAAAAGGACCAATAACCACTGATTTTGACATGAGTTTTAACTCTTTCAAGAATAACTATTCTGCACAGTGAACCAAACCTGCTTTCTCTTTTTGCACCTTGAAATTGCTCACAGTATCCTTAGACATTTCTGCAGCACCCTACACAGGCCAGATCTCAGTCTCTGCTCCTCAAACCCACCAGATGTTTTGCCATTAGAGCTCTCACTTCGCAGTTCAGTGGGAAATACTTAAGCTTGAACACACAGTATTGCCTATATAACAATTCAACTTTTTGCAGAGGAAAAGTATTCCACTTCTCCAGCCTCCCTATATTTATCCTCAGCTGTGCAGAAGGCAGGGCAAAAATCAGCTAGAACTGACAATGTTCCCGACGCACCCAGAGTTTAGATTCTTGTGTTATTTTCTTTACCCATCTCTTTTTTAAATCTATTCTAAGGACAAAAACATTTTATCAAGACCCGAAAATCAGATCATTTGCCAAACTCTCAAGGAATCAATTTTGGAAAACACAAAGTTCCTACTTACACAACCCCTTCCGACCAGCTTGCTTCCTTTCTCTTTGCTCAACTGGGCGGCTCCACAAAGCCACAGTGAGAAACTCGGGTATTTATAGTCCTGTTGTTTACCTCACCCCCTGAGCTAAAGTCAGAAGTTTAATGCTTGCTCAGCCTGTGACCTTGCAAGGAGAGACCAGCCCTGAACTGATTATTACAATCAACTTTTAAAAGTAACAAGGGCTGGCATACATAAAATGGGGGGAATTTGGGGGTAATTACTGATACATTCCCTATTGTTTTTAGTCACCCTGTTTGCTAGGATTTAATGGTACAGTCGGGGGCGGGAGGAAGAGCTAAGGATAAAGAAGGCTTCTAAGTTAAGCTCTTTTCCAAACAAACTATAATAGGGAAAAATATTTGCTAAGCCAGCAAGGTAAGGTGTCACTTAACAAAATCTTTTTTTTTTTCTTTAACTTTGTAGTGGTCAGGTGATAGCCCAACCCAAACTGTGTGAGCTTTGTTAGAAAAGTCTCCTGCTGTTACAGACCTGCTTGGGTTATTTTGCAGCTTTATAACTTGAATCTCTGGGATCTCACAGGACTTGTTTGTTTGGTGTGTGTGTGTGTGTGTGTGTGTGTGTGTGTGTGTGTGTGTGTGTTTAGTCATTTAAGGGAAGGAATAAGGAAACAGAGCTTCTGCCTGAGAGAAACGAGCCTTCAGTTTTCTCATCACATAAGTCCCACTCCCTGGAAGACATATGTATCCCATAGAAGTTCTTAAGAATCTATGGTAAAATCGTTACCAATTTAAGTACCATGCAAATAAGTTAACTGTGAGAGTAGCTGCACATCGAAAAGAATATGGACATTTCAAAGTATACAAATATATTGAGAATTACTACCCTTTCAGTGACACAGTCTTTCTATTAACTGCTACCAGTGAGCACATCCATGACAGGTAAGGCAAGTGGCAATGCCAAGAGATGTCAGCCCTGCATAGTGATGATTTTCAGGTAAGCCTTGCTTTCCCTACCAATGCGCTTTGTCCAGATGAACCCCTATGGATTTCTGAGCTGGGTACTGCTTTACAGGGTGCAGAGAGTGCAAAGAGGCTCAGATGTGATCTTTTCTGTAAGGAAACATATTATCAAAGTAGAAGCTTGGCATTAGCCAAATTCTATTTACTCACACCAAGCAGTAACCTTAATCTTTCAGGGTCCCTTTGAGAATCCAGCAAAATGCTTAGTTTCTCCTCAGGGTGGGGGCGGGGAAATGCACATATACATCCTTGTTTTTAAAAGAATCTTGTGGGGGGAAAAATTTTGTATAAAACAGATAATTCCCCCTGTGGTTCATTTGCTTATAGTCATGCTGGGTCTTTCTGCAACAGAGTATTAGGTATATTACCATCACCTCCTTCCTTTACATGTGGCTTAGCCTTTGCCTCCTGTACCAGAGAATTCCCTGCAAGTATGCAACTAGCTCCAAAGCCAAGCACCCAGGATTGGGTGTGTCCAGGCGACTATATGCCTAAAACCTCCAAATGGCCAAAGGAGATGATGGGGAGTTTGCAGTATTTGAAAGGAATCCAGGCTTTTTAACTGAGGTATAGTTAACTTATTGTTAGTTTCAGACATACAGCAGAGTGTTTCAGATATAGTTTTTAGATTATTTTTTATTATAGATTATTATAAGGTATTGAATATAGTTCCCAATGTTGCCCAATAAATCCTTATTGCTTAGCTATTTATGTATAGTAGTTTGTATTTGCTAATCCCATACTCCTCTAATTTATTACTTCCCCTTTCCCTGTTCATAACCATAAGTTTGTTTTCTATGTCTGTGAATCTGTTTCTGTTTTGTATATAGATTAATTTGTATTTTTTAGATTCTACATATAAGTGATCTCATATAATATTTGTCTTTGTCTGATTTCATTTAGTATGATAATCTCTAGATCCATCCATGTTGCTGCAGATGGCAATATTTCATTTTTTCTTTTGGCTGAGTAATATTCCACTGTATATATGTACCATATCTTCTTAAACCAGTGATCTGTTGATGGGCACATAGTTTGCCTCCCTGTCTTAGCTATTATAAATAGTGCTGCTATGAACAGTAGGGTGCATGTATCTTTCCAAGTTAAGAGTTTCTATCTTTTCTGGATACATGCCTAGGAGTAGGGTTGCTAAATTATATGGTAGCTCTAGTTTAGTTTTTTAAGGACGCTCCATACTGTTTTCCATAGTGGCTATACCAATCTACATTCCCCCTACAGGGTAGGAGGGTTTGAAGGGAATCCATTCTTAGTAGCCTCTTCTGTGCTGGGCAATCTAGGTCTAGTCAGATTTCTTTAAAAAGCAAAGATTTTGAACAGACTTTTAGTGAGTATTAAATTACATTAAATCAAACAAAATCAAACATTTATTAGGGGCTTATGCTAGACACAATGTTGATTCCTTGTTCTGAAGGACTGCAAAATCTAACAGAGTCAACAGCTAAGTAAGCAGTGAAAAGACACTAGAAAGTGTGACAATATCTAGAATGCCTGTAAGCACAAGGTTCTGTTGGAACCTTGGAAATGAAAAGAGCAGCATCTTAATGCAGCCTGGAAACAGGGCCAACAGGACAGTTAGCACAAGTTCAACAGGCACTTTATCTTAGCTTTCTCACTCTACTTCCAAAGTCCCCAGGAACTCTGATCTCAGGACTGTCTAGAAAATTATTTTGTTTCAGTTTTTAACAAATGATTAATATCTCCTGATAGCTTGTTCCAGGTACCACCATACAGTGAACAATAAGATGACTGACTGTATCCCATTAAGCTGAACTTTATCCTAATGATCTCATCTCCCATAACTTCCAGCCCTGGAGCCAAGATTCTTTCTTTGTACTTTCTCATTCTTCCACAGAATGTTTATGTAAACGTGTAAACTATGTTTTTAATAAGCAGTCTCAACTTCTTAATGTGTCATGGGTGATCTTCTATGGAGAATAGGGCTGTAAGAATCTGAGTTCATTATAGATTTCAAAGAGAAAACAACTATGAACTGTGATTTTAGAAATCAATTAGCTGTTCGGTTCAGTTGCTCAGTCGTGTCCGACTCTTTGAGACCCCATGAATTGCAGCACGCCAGGCCTCCCTGTCCATCACCAACTCCCAGAGTTCATTCAGACTCACGTCCATCGAGTCAGTGATGTCATCCAGCCATCTCATCCTCTGTCGTCCCCTTCTCTCCTGTCCCCAGTCCCTCCCAGCATCAAGGTCTTTTCCAATGAGTCAACTCTTCGCAGGAGGTAGCCAAAGTACTGGAGTTTCAGCTTTAGCATCATTCCTTCCACAGAAATCCCAGGGCTGATCTCCTTCAGAATGGACTGGATGGATCTCCTTCCAGTCCAAGGGACTCTCGAGAGTCTTTTCCAGCACCACAGTTCGAAAGCATCAGTTCTTCGGCGCTCAGCTTTCTTGACAGTCCAACTCTCACATCCATACTTGACCACTGGAGATTATTAGCTGTAGCAGGTGATAATATGGTATTAGCATTTAACATCTGTAAAACACTGATGTCTCAAATAATTAACAAGGGAGTGTCATAGCCATATGAAGGAACTATATAAAATATTAACCCCCTTAGCTTGGTTGTCAGATGGTGTTTTAAAAGCAAAGGTAAAAGATTTTTTTCCCAATATTTTGAGAAATGGAACCCTTTGACCTAAATTCTTTTCCTCCCCTTTCAAATACGTGAAGGTGCCCTAGACTTCATGTTATGCATTATACCCAATATAATACTGTTTGAACATCCATGTTGAAAGGTAAGTGACTGAGTATGCAAGGGTTGGCCAGGAAAAACAAGATGCTTTCAAAGTAAAAAAAAAAAAAAGGCAAAATAAGAACAATGGCCAGAGGAAGGCATGGACCAGAAGCTTGGATTAGATAAGGAGTAATATAAACCTTTGAGATTCATGTGAACTGAAATATGCTTTGAAGGGAGCTCTTCTTCAGGCTCAGAAGTTTGACAGATCTGAGAACTGTTTACTATATCAAACATGAATACAATTAAGGGAGTAACTACATAGAGTGCCAGATTTCATGCAGGACCGAGCACATTCAGAGAGTAACAGACAACAGAAGAATTTCTGTTTGAAATAGGCTGTTATTAATTTAAAAAAAAAATTTTTAAGCTTGTGTAAAATAGCCACCACCAGCAGCTCCTCACAGGACACAGCATCAACATACAAGAAGCGAGGGGACATCAAATAGCCCCTGATGACACATAAAGAAGGAAAAGTGATTTTCCCTCTCCCGTTCTAGGTTCGTGGCTGAGACTCCTATGTAATACAAGGTAGAGTAACAAGAGAAAACGAACAGAAGTTTAATAACAAGTGTTGTTGTTGTTGTCGTTGCTGTTATTCAGTCACTCAGTCATGTCTGACTCTTTACAACCCCATGAACTGCAGCATGCCAGGCTTCCCTGTCCCTCACCATCTCCCAGAGCTTGCTCAAACTCATGTCCATTGAGTCAGTAATGTCATTCAACCATCTCATCCTCTGTCATCCCCTTCTCCTTCTGCCTTCAATCTTTTCCATCATCAGGGTCTTTTCCAATGAGTCAGTTTTCACATCAGGTGGCCAAAGTATTGCAGCGTCAGCTTCAGCATCAGTCTTTTTCTTGAATATTCAGAATTGATTTCCTTTAGGATTGACTGGATTGATCTCCTTTCAGTCCAAGGGACTCTCAGTCTTCTCCAACACCACAGGTCAAAAGCATTGATTATTTGGCACTCAGCCTTCTTTATGGTTCAACTCTTACATCCATACATGACTACTGGGAAAACCATACCTTTGACTAAATGGACCTTTGTCAACAAAGTAATGTGTTTGCTTTTTAACATGTAGAGTTTTTAATATGTAGAGGTTAATGTTTAAGTTTGTCATAGCTTTTCTTCCAAGGAGCAAGAGTCTTATAATTTCATGGCTGCAATCACCATCTGCAGTGACTTTGGAGCCCCAAAAAATAAAGTCTCTCACTCTTTCCATTGTTTCCCTATCTATCTGCCATGAAGTGATGGGACCACATGCCATGATCTTAGTTTTCTGAATGTTGAATTTTAAGCCAGCTTTTTCACTCTCTTCTTTCACCTTCATCAAGAGGCTCTTTAGTTGCTCTTTGCTTTCTGCCATAAGGATGGTGTCATCTGCATATCTGAGGTTATTGTTATTTCCCTGGCAATCTTGATTTCAGCTTGTGCTTCATCCAGCCCAGCGTTTCTCATGATGTACTCTTCTTAGAAGTTAAATAAGCAGGGCAATAATATACAGGTTTGATGTAATCCTTTCCCAATATGAAACCAGTCTGTTGTTCAATGTCCAGTTCTAACTGCTGCTTCTTAACCTGTATTCAGGTTTCTCAGGAGGCAGGTTAAGGTGGTCTTGTATTCCCATCTCTTTAAGAATTTTCCACAGTTTGTTGTGATCCCCACAGTCAAAGGCTTTAGTGTACTCAATGAAGAAGAAGTAGATGTTTTCTGGAATTCTCTTGCTTTTTCTGTGATCCAGCAGATATTGGCAATTTGATTTCTGGTTCCTCTGCCTTTTCTAAATCCAGCATGAACATCTGGAAGTTCTCAGTTCATGTACTGTTGAAGCCTAGTTTGGAGAATTTTGAGTATTACTTTGCTTGTATGTGAAATGAGTGCAATTATGTGGTAGTTTGAACATTCTTTATCATTGTGCTTCTTTGGGATTGGAATGAAAACTGATTTTTTTCCAGTCCTGTGGCCACTGCTGAGTTTTCCAAATTTGCTGGCATATTGAGTGAAGCACTTTAGCAACATCATCTTTTAGGATTTTAAATAGCTCAGCTGGAATTCCATCACCACTAGCTTTGTTAGTAATGATGCTTCTAAGGCCCACTTGACTTCGCATTCCAGGATGTCTGGCTCTAGGTGAGTGATCACATCATCATGGTTATCTGGGTCATGAAGATCTTTTTGTATAGTTCTTCTGTGTATTCTTGCTACCTCTTCTTAATACCTTCTGCTTATGTTAGGTCCACACCATTTCTATCCTTTATTATGTCCATCTTTGCATGAAATTTTCCCTTGGTATTTTTAATTTTCTTGAAGAGATCTCTAGACTTTTCCATTCTATTGTTTTCCTCTGTTTCTTTGCATTGATCATTTAGGAAGGCTTTCTTCTCTTTTCTTGCTGTTCGTTGGAGCTCTGCATTTGGATGGCTATATCTTTCCTTTTCTCCTTTGTCTTTCACTTCTCTTCTTTTCTCAGCTATTTGAAAGGCCTCCTCAGACAACCATTTTGCCTTTTTGCATTTCTTTTTCTTGGGGATGGTTTGGATCACTGCCTCTTGTACAAGGTTAGGAACCTCTGTTCATAGTTCTTCTCTATCAGATCTAATCCCTTGAATCTGTTTGTCACTTCCACTGTATAATCATAAGGGATTTGATTTAGGTCATCCTGAATGGCCTAGTGGTTTTCTCTACTTTCTTCAACTTAAGTCTTAATTTTGCAATGAGGAGTTCATGATCTGAGCCACAGTCAGCTCCCTGTCTTGTTTTGCTGAGTATATAGAGCTTCTCCATCTTTGGCTACAAAGAATATAATCAATCTGATTTTGGTATTGACCATCTGGTGATGTCCATGTGTAGAGTCTTCTCTTGTGTTGTTGGAAGAGGGTGTTTGCTATGACCAGTTTGTTCTCTTGGCAAAACTCTGTTGGCCTTTGCCTTGCTTCATTTTATACCCAAGGCCAAACTTGCCTGTTACTCCAGGTAACTCTTGGCTTCCTACTTTGCGTTTCAGTCCCCTATAATGAAAAGGATATCTTTTTTTGGTGTTAGTTCTAGAAAGTTTTGTGGGTCTTCACAGAATCATTCAACCCCACCTTCTTTGGCATTAGTGGTTGGGGCACAGACTTGGATTACTGTGATATAGAATGGTTTGCCTTCAGTAACAAGTATACCTCCTGAATATATGGGAGAGAGCCAGGAAAACTGAGTAACTCCCAGAAATGGCCCACATCACCACCTTAAATACCATCTTAAGCTAAAGACAAAAGAAGGTGTTGGGAGCTAGTTATGAGAGGCTACTGGAGAAAGCACAGTAAACAAAGGTAAGGTTATTACACAGATTTAGGTCATTGTCTTCTCCACTGATAAGTTTCTAGAGATTTGGTCATTCTCCTCTTCCTGTTTCAGAGAAGAGATACCCTTACAGATGGAGTTTTCCTTTAAAATGTAAATATCCCTTATAAAAGGATAACTTCTATTCCATTTTCAGAGCTTCTCCTGTGTCTGTACACACACATCCTCAGTCGTGTCCAACTCTTGCAACCCTATGGAGTAGTGTGCCAGGTTCCTCTGTCCATGGAATATTCCAGGCAAGAATACTAGTGTGGGTCATCATTTTCTTCTCCAGAGAATCCTCCCCAACCCAAGGATCAAACCTGCATCTCTTGGCATCTCCCACACTGGCAAGCAGATTCTTTACCACTGTGCCACCAAAAACAAGGTGGAAGGAAGCCCTAGGAAGCCCCTACGTCTACAGTTTCTCCAAAATAGCAGCCCAAAGTAACTTTTACTCCAAAGAGATATAAGAGTAATTCTTATTGCCAATGCAGCTCAAGTGATTATTCATTCCCTCACATATCCTAGACATGGAAAGCATAAGTCAATCTGATGAGTTCCTTCTCAAAACTAATAATGCCTTAGACTAGCCACTAAGAACGCTTTATGCCCATTTTCTTTGAAACTTACAGAGTTTTTTAGTGTGTGTCTGTCATGCTAACCAGTTTAAAAAGAGGCCGGATTTATACGATTGAAACATTTTCTCTAGAATTACTCCCATCATCTTACTTAAACGGATACATCAAGAAAATCTACTTTCATTTTCTGGAAGTCTTAATTTGCCACTACCATGTGTAAAACAGATAGCTAGTGGGAAGTTGCTGTATAGCACAGAGAACTCAGCCTGGTGCTCTGTGATGACCTAAGAGAGGTGGAATGGCTTAGGGGAGGATCAATAGGGAGGGGATATATGTATCAGATAGCTGATTCACGATGCAATACAGCAGAAATTAACACAATGCTGTAAAGTAATTATACTTTCAATATAAAAGAATAAAAATATATAGTTCAACTTTTTAGAAAAATAAATATGGTCTTAATTGTGTCCCATACTGGTGGTTTGGTTCAATTCAGTTCAGTCGCTCAGTCGTGTCCGACTCTTTGCGACCCCATGAATCACAGCACACCAGGCCTCCCTGTTCATCACCATCTCCCGGAGTTCACTCAGACTCACGTCCATCGAGTCTGTGGTGCCATCAAGCCATCTCATCCTCTGTCGTCCCCTTCTCCTCCTGCCCCCAATCCCTCCCAGAATCCGAGTCTTTTCCAATGAGTCAACTCTTCACATGAGGTGGCCAAAGTACTGGAGTTTCAGCTTTAGCATCATTCCTTCCAAAGAAATCCCAGGGCTGATCTCCTTCAAAATGGACTGGTTGGATCTCCTTGCAGTCCAAGGGACTCTCAAGAATCTTCTCCAACACCACAGTTCAAAAGCATCAATTCTTCAGTGCTCAGCCTTCTTCACAGTCCAACTCTCACATCCATACATGACCAATGGAAAAACCATAGCCTTGACTAGACAGACCTTAGTCGGCAAAGCAATGTCTCTGCTTTTGAATATGCTATCTAGGTTGGTCATAACTTTTCTTCCAAGGAGTAAGCGTATTTTAATTTCGTGGCTGCAGTCACTATCTGCAGTGATTTTGGGGCCCAAAAATGAAGTCTGACACTGTTTCCACTGTTTTCCCATCTATTTCCCATGAAGTGATGGGACCGGATGCCATGATCTTCATTTTCTGAATATTGAGCTTTAAGCCAACTTTTTCACTCTCCTCTTTCACCTTCATCAAGAGGCCCTTTAGCTTCTCTTCACCTTCTGCCATAAGGGTGGTGTCATCTGCATATCTGAGGTTATTGATATTTCTCCTGGCAATCTTGATTCCAGCTTGTGTTTCTTCCAGCCCAGCATTTCGCATGATGTACTCTGCATATAAGTTAAATAAGCAGGGTGACAATATACAGCCTTGACATACTCCTTTCCTATTTGGAACCAGTCTGTTGTTCCATGTCCAGTTCTAACTGTTGCTTCCTGACCTGCATACACATTTCTCAAGAGGCAGGTTAGGTGGTCTGGTATTCCCATCTCTTTCAGAATTTTCCACAGTTTATTGTGATCCGCACAGTCAAAGGCTTTGGCGTAGTCAATAAAGCAGAAACAGATGTTTTTCTGGAACTCTCTTGCTTTTTCCATGATCCAGCAGATGTTGGCAATTTGATCTCTGGTTCCTCTGCCTTTTAAAACCAGCTTGAACATCAGGAAGTTCACGGTTCACAAATTGATGAAGCCTGGCTTGGAGAATTTTGAGCATTACTTTACTAGCATGTGAGATGAGTGCAACTGTGCAGTAGTTTGAGCATTCTTTGGCATTGCCTTTCTTTTGAATTGGAATGAAAACTGACCTCTTCCAGTCCTGTGGCCACTGCTGAGTTTTCCAAATTTGCTGGCATATTGAGTGCAGCACTTTCACAGCATCATCTTTCAGGATTTGAAAGCGCTCTACTGGAATTCTATCACCTCCACTAGCTTTGTTCGTAGTGATGCTTTCTAAGGCCCACTTGACTTCACATTCCAAGATGTCTGGCTCTAGATGAGTGATCACATCATCATGATTATCTGGGTCTTGAAGATCTTTTTTGTACTGTTCTTCTGTGTATTCTTGCCACCTCTTCTTGGAAAAGTATATATGTGCTGGGTATAAATTATTATGGTCATTCTCTATATAATTGTTTCACAACTCTTTGTAATTTAATAATATATCATGGACATCTTCCCAAGCCATAGACATCTTTTTTCTGTCAATATGTACAAAGTTACCTTATTCTTTTTAAAAATTGCACATTATTTCATTCTATGAATAATCCATAATATGTACTCTCTTTTAATGTAAGCTTTGCTTTCAGCTTTCAAAATGTAGTTGATTATGTGTATATATTTATATCTTTATGAATGGTATATAATTTCTGCTTGAAGTAAAATTGCTGCTAAAAAAAAACTGAATACATATTTCAAATTTCAAATGATCCTACCAAATTGACCTTTCAAGCATACCAAATTATATCATCACCCAGATGTACACAGCAGTACTTATTTCCATTATCGAACTGTTGTTTAATTTGAGTTTATTTCATTATTTTCAAGTTTATTGATTGTGTTAGTTCAATAGGGCTGCCATCACAAAGTTTTACACATTGGGTAGCTTAAATAACAGAAATGTATTTCCTCACAGTTCTGGAGGCTAGAAGTTCAAGATCAAGGGCTGGTTTTGTTTGACTCCTAGATGGCCATGTTCTCTCTGTGTCTCCACGTGGTCTTCCTCTGCATGTGCCTCTGTCCTAATAGCCTTTTCTTATGAGGACACCAGTCATATTTCATTAGAATCATCCATATTACCTCATTTTACCTTAACTACCCTTTTCAACAAACTGTGAACAACTCTTCAAGAGATGGGAATACCAGACTACCTTAACTGCCTCCTGAGAAACATGTGTGGGTCAAGAAGCAACAGTTAGACCTGGACATGGAACAACTGACTGGTTCAAAATTGGGAAAAGAATATGCCAAGGTTGTATATTATCACTCTGTTAATTTAACTTCTATGCAGATACATCATGCAAAATGGCAGGCTGGATGAATCACAAGCTGGAATCAAGATTGCCAGGAGACATATCAATGACTTCAGATATGCAGATGATACTAATCTAATGGAAGAAAGTGAAGAGGAATTAAAGAGCCTTTTGATGAGGGTGAAAGAAAAGAGTGAAAAAGCTGGCTTGAAATTCAGTATTCAGAATACTAAAATCATGGCAGCTGGCCCCATCACCTTGTAAATAGATGGGGAAAAAGTAGAAATGGTCAAGATTTTATTTTCTTGGGCTCCAAAATCCTACAGATGGTAATTGCAGCCACAAAATTATAAGATGCTTGCTCCTTGGAAGTGTTAGGTAGTTAGAATAGGAAAAAGAAGTCCAGAATGGCAGTGGCTAAAAGGCAAAGAGGAGGAAAGCCCATGAAAATAAAACAAAGGAAGGTCTGAGGACTGGAGTGAGACCCTCAGATAAAACAAACAGCCCTCCTGGCTAGCCCAATTTACATACAGTAGGCTCAGGGGGAGGAGAAAAAAACATAAAAAGAGGAGCCAAAATTGGGCCAGGGGTTTTCCTTCTATTCACATCTTTTTGGGTCGGCCTGCCCTCATGCCTCGTGGATATATTTTCCTTTACTTTCTAAATAAAACTGAGCTGTAACACAGAGCTGTAACGTTGGTCTGTCTGAGGAAATTACATAGGGCTGTAACACTGATCCATCTGAAGAAGTTACACCGGGCTGTAACACTGGTCCATCTGAGGGCTGTAATGCTAGTCCGTCCATCATTTCCAATTTTTGTTGTGAAGAGACAGAAGTGAGGAAATTGTACACTCCCCCTGACATCTATGGTGCTGTGACTCGGATTTAACCCAGCTGAAAAACCTTGGCTCAGTGCCCACAAGGTGGAGGCCAAGCATAGCAGAAGACCAACTTGGGGAAAACTCCTGTGGTGGAAGCTGAATGTGAAGAAAACCCAGCGCAGTGGAAGTGACAAGAAACCCACCATGCTGGAAACCGGGACAGCAAAAACAAACTCAACAGAAAGCTCATGTGGCTCAGTCTCAGATTCCAGAAGACCTCTGGTTAAAGTAGGAGGTCCTCGCTACTATGGCTGGAAAGACATATGGCTAACAAAATCTTAACTCCTTTACAATCTCTCGTTTCTTGTTTCCTTGAACCCCCTGTGAATAGGTGGACAGCAGTGGGTGCAATTGAGAGACTCTGGCAGAGGCTACTCCTCAGTGTGTCCCAAAGGCTCCACTATCTGCTGTGCCCTAGTAACTGTTGCCTAATCAGGTAGGGGTTCTTCTGTCCTAATCTAAGGATCAGGACAATAAAAACTGAGCACAGGTCAGGTATTTAGCAGATTTTTGGCAGGCTATGAAGGGGATTCCTCAGCATGTTATTCCCACTGCTATTTCCTCCCATCCTTCAGCTCCTCTCTCCTGAGACTTGAGCCCTGCCAAAACCCATGGTCCCTGGCTTCAGGACCTAAAGAAGCTCAGGCTCTGATGTTTCATTGCAAAAATCCAGTGAGAGACACAGCGATAAGTAAGAGGTGGATTTGTTCAGATTCAGAGAGAAGCACAGTCCACGGGGTGTGGGCCATCATAGAGGAGTGTGCAGGGGCCATGGAATGTGGTGTGGTTAGTTTTCAAGAGTTGAGTGATTTCATATGCTAATGAGTGGGAGGATCACCCCAACAATTGGGGAACCATCCACTCTTTCCTCTTTTGACAGTGCCTTGGAACTGTCCTGACAACTCTGGGTGTGTCATTTAGCTTGCAGATTGGGGGATCAAGGTTTAGTTGAATTTGACTTGTCATCTTGGACCCATTTGATTTTAATTGGTTTATGTTATGCCCTTGGACTATGTCATTCTTTCAAATTTGTGCCCTGCCCCCTTCATGTTTCATGCTCTTTTACTAAGCCCTGTCCAGGCCCCCAGTGTTGCTTCTACAATCTTCTGGAGGGACAACCAGAAAATAGCTGGCCCTTGGGAGAGAAATACTGTATAATAGCCAGTCCCTCTAGATATACAGGCCTTCATCTTCCATGTTTCCTACAACATGTTCAACAACAGCATCTTCAGTGAACCCACTAGGGTGGGTGACAGACACAGGATGCCTGCTGGAAATTCAGCTGTTTGTGGCATCTCTTCAAGGGCAATTGGGCTTCTAGGGATAATGTCTGCCACTTTGGGTGTTAGCCCTGCAGGCTGTTTGGGCCCAAACACTTACCACCTTTCTCCTAAAGTTACAAACATACCCCTGGATCAAATCTACACTCCACTTTTATGGAACATCTGGTTTGTTGCCTCTTATCATTTTGTTCTTAAGCTACTTACTAACTCTTAAAACCAGGACCCTTCCCCTTTTAGGCAACATTGCACCACCCTGCTTATTATTAAAATACTCTTAATGCCCCTAACAGGACCAGATAACCCACTCCTTTGTCATTACTTCTGTTATTACCTAAAGTGGGTCTATGACAATGAAATGTTTACCATTGGAAACACCCTAAATGCTCTTATGGAGGACTAGGGGAGAACTCAATGACTTCCATTCCCTCAGAGCAATAAGAGGATAAGGCTTATGGCTGCTTCACCAGGTTCCCAGTCTCAGGGCACAGGCTTGGATTGCTTTACATCACAATATCTATTCCCATCTGTGGTGAATGAGTTAAATTGGCAATGAGTTAAGATTACAACCCCTTAATCCTACCCAGCACTGGTCACACTGGAGACCTTGGGGATGCCCAACTCCAGTCTGGGGGTCCCAGAAGGTCAACCTGTCTCGACTGCCTAGGAATCTAGTCTTTGAAAGGTTGTCATGCCTCAACCTGCTCAAGGATCCACCAGTCCAGGGGTCCCAGGAGGTCAACATGCCTCAACCTGCCCAGGGACCCACTCTCGGGAGGTCGACCTGCCCAGGGATTTGATCCCCAGGAAGCTGTCACACCTCAGCCTGCCTAGGGATCTGCACCCTGACCCAGGGACGCCTGGCTCAGGTTGCAGGTTGCAACAGTACTGGTAGGATAATCTTCAAAAGACTCACTCCTAAGGAAGTCCAACCATGGAAATTGAAGGAGGCCTATTAGTTTTTTTCTTTTTCTTTTCCTCTCTGTTATCACTGTCTTTCAGATGGGAAATAACCAATCCACTTCCCAACAGACGCCCTTGAGATGCACCCTTGATAACTGGAAGCTGTTTGATCCTCTAACTCTAAGGAGAAGTCACTTAAAATTCTTTTGTGCCACTGCCTGGCCACAGTATCCCCTGCAGGACAAGGGACACTGGCCTGAGGATGGGAGTTTAAATTACAAAGGTCCATCTAGTCAAAGCTATGGTTTTTCCAGTAGTCATGTGTGGATGTGAGAGTTGGACCATAAAGAAAGCTGAGCACTGAAGAATTGATGTTTTTGAACTGTGGGGTTGGAGAAGACTCTGGAGAGTCCCTTGGAATGCGAGAAGATCCAACAAGTCCATCCTAAAGGAAATCAGTCCTGAATATTCACTGGAAGGACTGATGCTGAAGCTGAAACACAGTACTTTGGCCACCTGATGTGAAGAACTGACTCATTTGAAAAGACCCTGATGCTGGGAAAGATTGAAGGCAAGAGGAGAAGGGGATGACAGAGGATAGATGGTTGGATGGCATTACCAACTCAATGGACATGAGTTTGAGTAAACTCCAGGAGTTGGCAATGGACAGGGAGGGAGGCCTGGCATGCTGCAGTCTATGGAGTCACAAAGAGTCAGACACAACTGAGCAACTGGACTGAACTGAACTATCCTGCAGCTAGACTTATTCTGCAAAATACAAGGGAAATGGACAGAGATCTCTTAGTCAGAAGAAAATTTGGACATAAGGCTCACCTCCCATGGCTCCTGTGTTGCCTGGTGCTCCATCCTTGTATCCAAACGTGCCCCCACATCCGGGGGCACCCCTCCACAAAAGCCAACTTAAGTATGTCCCTTAGTCGAAACTGGAGGAGAATTCAGACCAACCCGGGTCCATAAGCCCTTCTCCCTCTTAGAACTAAGACAGATCAAACAAGACCTGGGAAGTTATACAGATGACCCAGTCAAACATATAGATACATTCCAACACATTACCTTGGCCTTTGAGCAGGCTAGGATCTAAAAGAAAGCCCGAAGGTATGCTATGGGGCTTCACATGTCAAGTGATAAATACCCAGAAGGGGGAAACTGCGGTCTCCTCCTCAGATCCTAATTGGAATTATAATGACCCTGAGCACATCTGGGAAAGGGATCATTTTCTGATCTGTGTAAAGGCAGGGCTGAAAGCAGCCCAGCAAAAAGTAATCAGCTATGCCTGGGTCTCAGCAATAATGCAGGAGCCCAAAGAGAACCCCATTGCCTCTCTGGAAAGGCTAAAAGAGGCCTTCCAAAAGTTTCCCAATCTGGACTTAGACTCTTATGAGGGACAGTTGATTTTAAAGAACAAATTCCTGTTCCAATGTGCATCAGACATCAGGATAAAGTTGCAACAGCTACAGCAGCAGGACCCTGCTTCTTCTTTAGATGAGATGGTCCAGACAGCCACCAATATCTTTTATCACAGAGTATAGGAGAGGGAGGCCAAGGCCCAGGAAAGGGAGAAAAGGAAAGAGACAAGGCATGCCCAGATGCTGGCCGCCCTCCAGGGAAGCCCTATGGCAAACCCTGAGTCTTTGAAGCACAAGGCATGAGGCAAATGCCTAATCTGTAGACAGACAGGACATTGGGCCAAAGAGTGTTCAAGCCGTGACAAGTCTCCTAAAATGGCTTGCTAAAACACCATCAACTGGTACATTGGGTGGCACTCTGCCCTTCGGACCCAAGAGCCTCAAGGTCAAGCACCAAGCCTTCCCTCACGATGGTTCAACAGGACTGGAGCAGCCCACTCCAGCCAGCCCATCTGTCACAGATAACCATCATGGGGCTGGAGCCAAGGGTGCAGGTTAAGTCTGAGAATTTCTTGGTTGACATAGAGTTTACCTACTCTGTCCTGACCTCCTACTCTGGAGCCTTCTCCTCCCAAACCTGTACCATTTTGGGTGCTACCAGAAAAAACAATTACTAAAAGATTCACCCGAGCACTTCTTTGTTCCTGGGGCCAGTTTCTGGTGGTCCCTGAGTGTCCTACTCCCTTACTGGGAAGAGATATACTCACTAAACTATGGACCACCCTTATGATGGGAAGCTTTTCAGCCCCTAGAGCCCCATAGTTTCTGGTTACTACTGAAAAACCCATTACACCCTCTCCAATAGGAAGGGACCAAAAACTACAGGATGACAAAATTAGCCCCCAGGTGTGGGACCAGGGGAGTCCTGGACAAGCCCACCAAGCTGAACTGGTCATCATTGTCCTCCAAGATCCCACTCGGTTTCCAAACTAGAAACCATATCCCCTCAGAAGAGAAGCTCGGGAAGGACTACAGCCTCTAATAAATAAATTCCTTGCCCTTGGGCTATTGGTCCCCACCAATTCACCGTGTAACACCCCAATCCTCCCTGTAAAGAAAAGGACAGAACCTGGCGAATGGTTCAAGATCTCTGGATCATAAATGAAGCTGTGGCCCCCATCCAGCCCACAGTACCCAATCGCTATGTAATCTTGGGAGAAATCCTACCCAGTGCCAAGTGGTTTACAGTCTTGGATCTTAAAGATGCATTCTTTTGCATAACACTGGCTAAAGAATCCCAATATCTTTTTGCTCTCAAGTGGGAGGCTCCAAGAGAAAAACAACAACAGATTACTTGGACAGTATTACCTCAGGGGTTCAGAGATAGCCCCTACCTGTTTGGGCAGGCTCTTAGCCAAATCTCCTAGATCTGGACGTGGGACCTAATGGGAAGATATTATAATACATAAATAACTTACTAATCTGCTCTCCAGATGAGAAAAAATGTCCAACAACATGCAATTCAGGGTCTAAACTTTTTGGCAGAGAGGGGATATAGTCTCCTGCACTAAGGCACGGATGGTTGAGACAAAGGTCACTTAACTGGGGGTTCAGATTACACATGGGTCAAGGAGCCTATCCTGATTGGGTATAAGGAATCCTCAAGTTGCCCTCTTCCACAACTCAAAACAACTGCAAGCTTTCCTGGGGCAAACTGAGTATTGTAGAATCTGAATATCCAGCTATGGTCTAATTGCCCAGCCTTTATATGAAAGCTTGAAGGGGTGGGAAGATTCAATCCCACTGATGTGGGTAACTCCTCAAAAAGAAGGTAGAGGCTGCAGTAATACAAGCCTTAACTCAAGCAACTGCCTTGAGGTTGCCAGACCCAGAAAAAGCATTCCAACTTTATGTCCACAAAGAAGAAGGAATAGCCTTGGGAGTGTTAACTCAAAGGTTGGGCCCTGAGCCCCAGCCTGTAGCATACTTATCCAAGAGGCTTGACCCAACCGCCTAAGGCTAGCCTCCCTGCCTTTGAAGTCTTGCAGCTATTGCAATCCTGATAGAAGATGCTTTAAAACTCTCTTGGCGGGGGGTGGTGACTTCCCCTGGTGGCTCAGATGGTCAAGCATCTGCCTACAAGGTGGGAGACCTGGTTTTGATCCCTGAGTCGGGAAGATCCTCTGGAGAAGGAAATAGCAACCCACTCCAGTACTCTTGCCTGGAAATCCCATTTATGGAGGAGGCTGGTAGGCTCCTTCCTCCATGGGGTCACAAAGAGTTGGACACAACTGAGGAACTAAACTTTCACTTTCAAGTGAAACAACTCGTAATTGGGAGAGGCCATTTATGGGTGTCTGATCAAAGAATCCTCAGATATCAAGTAGTGCTGATGGAAAATCCAGGCCTCACTATATCCCCTTGTGAGGTTCTTAATCCAGCCACCCTCCTGCCTAGCCCTGAGGGCTCTCCCCTTTCACTCTTGCCTAGAAACCTTGCACCACTAGACAAAATCCCAAGACAGATTGTCAGAAGATCCTCTGACCAATCCTGAGGAAATATGGTATACTGATGGAATCAGCTTTGTCTTGGATGGAAAAAGCAGAGCTGGATATGCAGTAGTCTCCAATTTTGAGACCATAGACACTAAACCTTTGCTACCAGATACTTCAGCCCAATTAGGTGAGCTCATAGCCCTGACTCAAGCTTTAGAGCTGGGAAAAGGAAAAAGAGTAGCCATTTGCACTGATTCCAAGTATGCCTTTCTGGTGCTACATGCACATGCTGCTACTTGGAAAGAAAGAAGCCACTTGACCACCTGAGGGTCCCCAATCAAATATGGTGATCAAATCCATAGGCTCTTGGAGGCAGTTCATCTGCCCTCTGAGGTTTCAGTCTCCTACTGTAAAGGAGACCAAAAGGGAGCATGGAAGTGGCATGAGGGAACCAAGCAGGTTATCAGGCAGCTAAGAGAGCAGCATTACAGAACCATGACCTAATAGGGGTTGCCACCTTAGTTCCACAGACTACTCTATGGAAGTAAAACTACTCTGTCTGCCAGAAACCCCTTCATATACTGAAGGTGAGACTCTTAAAGATGAGAGTGAGGGCTTTCAAGAAGATCATATCAGGTGGTTCCACAAGGAGGGACTCCTATTTCTGCCTGGGAATCTCCAGTGGAAGTTGGTTAACTCCTTACATGCCACCACTCATTTACAGGAAAAGGCCCTCCAAAGATTACTAGAAAGATCCTTCAGAGGAACAGGCCTCCAAACGACCATAAGGCATGTGGTCTCCTCTTGTCCCACTTGCCAATTAAACCACCCCCAAGGAGCTCAAAACCCCATCCGGCCCAGCCCATCCAACGACGTGGGACCTACCCAGGAGAGGACTGGCAGATGGACTTCAGTCAGATGCCAGTTTTTCAAGGGTATAAATACCTATTAGTCATGATAGATACATTCACAGAATGGACTAAAGGCTTTCCCACCCGGACTGAGAAGGGTGAGGCAATGGTTAAAAAAACTGCTCCATAAAATCATCCCAAGATTTGGTCTGTCCAGGTCATTACAAAGTGATAGTGGGACATCATTTACTTCTAAGGTCACCTCAGGGGTCTCTAAAGCATTGGACATTACTTATTATCTCCACTGTGCCTAAAGGCCTCAGTCTTCAGGGGAAAGTAGAAAGAGCCAACCAATTCTTAAAATCAGCAATAAAAAGATAATCCAGGAGACCTCCCTGGGATGGAAAGAGGCTTTACCAGGAGTCTCCTCTGCACCCGTATTGCCCCTAAGGAACAGGTTGGTCTTAGCCCTTATGAGATGCTATATGGTAGACCTTTTGTTTATATCAATGACCTCTTCCTAGATCCAGAGGCTCAGACATTCCAGTCTTATACCATAGCCACTGGGTAATTCCAACAGGATATACGTTTGTGGGGTGTCAACCAGGACCCAAAAGATTCTAAAGAGTCACCACTATATGCTCCAGGGACCCAAGTCCTAATTAAAATCTGGAAAGATGGGTCCCCAAAGGCTCAACTCCAGCCCACATGGAAGCGCCCCTACCCTGTAATACTTTGTACCCCCACAGCAGTCAAGGTACCAGGACACAACTCCTGGATTCACTACTCACGAGTCAAGCCATGGAAGAAAACAGAAGAGGATACTCAAAACATCTATGAGACCCTGGGCGGTCTCAGATACCTATTCAGGACTAGAAATGAGTGCCATTCTAATGAACACTCCCAAAATTAAGTTTCTGGGGATAAGATTTCTCAGGATAGCTCTAAAGAGCCAACACAGCTTGGCAGGGGCTGTACTCCAAAAGAGACAAAAGATAGATCTCCTGATCCCTGAACAAGGAAGGACTTGAACCATCTTGAATGAGATGTGTTGTTTCTGGGTAAATACCTCCAGCTAAATTAAAGAAAGTCTCACAGTCCTCAAGAAAAACATTCAGACCCTACAGGATCTCAAAGAATGAGCTGGAGAATTCTCAGAGTGGCTACAATCTCTCTTTGGGGGATCCTCCTGGTGATGAGAAATTAGGAGTTGGCTAATGCCCCTACTAGTCCCTGTCATCACCATATTGGTGCTGCTTATGATTGCTCCATGTATTATCAATTGTCTAACCCATTTTGTCTCTGCTCAGGTCAACAAGCTACAACATGCAGTGCCAGTTCAACAAGGATATATAAAACTACAGCTGGCCACAGAAAATATCACTCATCCTTAGATGGACACCACTGTAAGGACTCTAAGGCTTGAGACTAGCAAGAGGGGGAGGCCCAATGCCCCTCACCATCCAAGTTCAGCAGGAAGTAGCCAGAGAGACCTCTATGCCCCTATTCTCAAAGAATTGGGCCTCCCATCTCTTGAGGAGGGAATGTTAGGTAGTTAAAATAGGAAAAAGGAGTCCAGAATGGCAGTGACTAAAAGACAAAGAAGGGAAAAGCCCATGAAAATAGAACAAAGGAAGGTCCAGGGCTGGAGTGAGAACCTCGGGTAAAACAAACAGCCCTCCTGGCTAGCCCAGTTTACTTAGGGCAGGCTCAGGGGGAGGAAAAAAAAAAAAACATATAAAAGAGGAGCCAAAATTGCTCCAGGGGCTTCTTTCTCTTCGCATCTTTGGGTCAGCCCGCCCTCACACCTCAAGGATGTATTTTCCTTTACTTTCTAAATAAAACTGAGCTGTAACACTGGTCTGTCCGAGGAAATTACACGGGGCTGCAACACCAGTCCACCCGTCACTTCAAATTTTTGTTGCGATGAGACAGAACCAAAGAAATTACACACTTCCCCAACAGAAGGAAAGCTATGACAAACCTAGACAGCATGTTAAAAAGCAGAAACACTACTTTCTGACCAAGGTCCATATAGTCAAAGCTATGGTTTTTCCAGTAGCCATGTACAGATGTGAGAGTCAGGCCATAAAGAAGGCTGAGAGGCAAAGAGTTGATTCTTTCAAATTGTGCTGGAGAAGACTCTTGAGAATCACCTGGATGGCAAAGAGATCAAACCAGTCAATCCTAAAGGAAATCAATCCTGAGTATTCATTGGAAGGACTGACACTGAAGCTGAAGCACCAATACTTTGGCCACCTGATTCAAAGAGTTGACTCATTAGAAAAGACCCTGATGCTAGGAAAGATTGAAGACAGGAGGAGAAGAGGGTGGCAGACGATGGGATGGTTAGATAGCATCACCAACTCGATGGACATGAATTTGAGCAAACTCCAGGAGATAGTAGAGGACAGGAAAGTCTGGTGTGCTATCATTCATGGGGTTGCAAAGAGTCAGACACAATTGAGCAACTGAACAACAACCTCTTTCAAGGCTCTGTCTCCAGAGCCAGGACATTCGGAGGTACTGGGATTAGAACTTCAACACACATATTTGGGAGAATACAATACAGCCCCTAGCACTGACCATTTGTATTCTCTTGGCTATTTTGCTATTAATCTTCTAAAATTTATTACAAACATTATTGCATATTAAGAAAATAATTTACTTTCTCTGTATGTTTACTTTTGTTATGTATCAACTTACACAAATGTATATTTTAAATTCTGGTTTATTAGCAGTATAAGGCTAAGTACAGAAGGAATTTTACTTTTCTTACATCCTTGAATCACCAGCTAGAAGCATGACATCTCTGTTTCTCTTGGAATTTTCAGACTAGGTTTTGTTTGTTTGTTTTAAATAGAGGATAATTAACTTTACAATATTGTGATGGGTTTTGCCATACATCAACATGAATCATCATTAGGTGTACATATAGCCCCTTCCCTTGAACCCACATCCCTCCCCCTTGAGCCCACATCCCTCCCCATCCCACCCTTCTAGGTGTCACGGAATACTCGCTTTGGGTTCCCTGCTTCATACATGGCTGTCTGTTTTACATATGGCAATGTATATGTTTCAATGCTATTCTCTCATATAATCCCCCTATCTCCTTCCCCCACTGTCCAAAAAGTCTGTGTCTCCATTGCTGTCTTGCAAGTAGGGTCATCAGTACTATCTTTCTAGATTCCATATATATGCATTCATATTTGTCTTTCTCTTTCTAACTTACTTCACTCTGTATAATAGACTCTAGGCTCATCCACCTCATTAGAACTGACTCAAGTGTGTTCCTTTTCCAGTCAAATTATATTCCATTGTATATATGTACCACAACTTCCTTATCCATTCATCTTTTGATGGATACCTAGGTTGCTTCCATGTCGCAGCTATTGTAAATAGCTGCAATGAACATTGGGGTGCATGTATCATTTTAAATTCTAGTTTCCACAGTGTTAATGCCCAATAGTGGTATTACTAGGTTATTCAGTAGCTTTATCCCTAGTTTTTTAAGAAATCTCTGTACAGTTCTCCATATTGGCTGTATCAATTTGCATTCCCACCAACAGTATAAGATGGTTCCCCTTTCTCCACACCCTCTCCAGAATTTATTGCATGTTGATTTTTTTGATGATGGTCATTCTGACCAGTGTGAGGTGATATCTCATTGTAGTTTTGATTTGCATTTCTCTAATAACGAGTGATATTGAGCATTATTTGTGTGTTTGTTAGCCATCTGTATGTCTCTTTTGGAGAAATGTCTGTTTAGGTCTTCTGCTCACTCTTTGATTGGGTTGTTTGTTTTTCTGGTATTGAGCTACATGAACTACTTGTATATTTTGGAAAATCTCTGTCAGTTGTTTCGTTTGCTGTTAATATCTCCCATTCTGAGGGTTGTCTTTTCACTTTACTAGGTTTTGCTACAACTTAGTTTCAGTGTAATACTGATAGCATGGGCCATCCTAGCTATTAAATATGTAAGACCAGCACTTGGATTTAGCTCTAAATGCTCCTCCTTTGTTACTCCATCATTAACACTCTAGTGCTGGTAAAAGCAATCATGTCATTCAAAAAAAATTGTCAAGTAGTTGTTTGTCAAAGCATCTGTCTTTGTAGGCAGGTAAACAATCATCTATGTGGTTTTAATTTGAGGGGCATAAAAATAACCTCCTCTATGACTTAAGTCCTCCCAATAAAATCATCTATGTCTCCATAAAGGCCTGGGATAGAGCAAATGGTTATCAGAGAGGGAAGGGAGCCATTCCCTTTACTCAGTGCAGCAGCAAGGTTGGGGTCTAAGAAAATGAGGCCCAGAGTGAAGGATGCTGAAACTTAGGGCTTAGAACTGTGGGGGAATATCAGTAGTTCAAGTTGTCATCATCAAATGCTCCTCACCATGTATGTAGGGGGTGATGTTTTTCACCAGTGAGATATATGACCTCTGGACCTGTGGGAACCATCATATGATAAAGCGAAGAAATTGAGCACAGAATGTTCCTTCTGGAGGACAGACAGCAAACTCTTAGTTGCTCTCTTCCACTCCTAGTTTCCCTGGAAACCTCTATTATCACCCTCTATCCCAGCTTTCTGATCTGTGTAACAGTGTCTATGGTTCTTTATCACATTCAAGGAGCTTAGAATCACAAACTGTCAGAGAAGGGAGAAATCACCCTCCCTCAAGGATAAACAAGTGAGCAGAGGGCACCAGACTTCTCTATACAAAAAGGAATGTGGGGAAGGTAGGGGCAGACCAAGGTGGGAAAAAGGATGTGTCAGCTCACTATTGTACATAGGGAATTCAGAACTACAGCTGTTGATAGACTCTTTCCCTTCTGAAATGAAACATAGGTTATAAAAATGAGGCGTCTACTTCATTTTTAAAGTCTTTCATGTTTCAGTTCAGTTCAGTTCAGTCGCTCAGTTGTGTCCAACTCTTTGTGACCCCATGAATCACAGCACGCCAGGCTTCCCTGTCCATCACCAACTCCCAGAGTTCACTCAGACTCATGTCCATCAAGTCAGTGATACCATCCAGCCATCTCATCCTCTGTTGTCCCCTTCTCCTCTTGCCCCCAATCCCTCCCAGCATCAGAGTCTTTTCCAATGAGTCAGCTCTTCGCATGAGGTGGCCACGGTACTGGAGTTTCAGCTTCAGCATCAGTCCTTCCAAAGAACACCCAGGACTGACCTCCTTTAGGATGGACCGGTTGGATCTCCTTCCAGTCCAAGGGACTCTCAAGAGTCTTCTCCAACACCACAGTTCAAAAGCATCAATTCTTAGGTGCTCAGCTTTCTTCACAGTCCAACTCTCACATCCATACATGACCACTGGAAAAACCATAGCCTTGACTAGATGGACCTTTGTTGGCAAAGTAATGTCTCTGCTTTTGAATATGTTGGTCATATTTGAACCTTTTGAATAGGTTGGTCATAACTTTTCTTCCAAGGAGTAAGCATCTTTTAATTTCATGGCTGCAATCACCATCTGCAGTGATTTTGGAGCCCAGAAAAATAAAGTCAACCACTGTTTCCCCATCTATTTCCCATGAAGTGATGGGACCAGATGCCTTGATCTTAGTTTTCTGAATGTTGAGCATTAAGCCAATTTTTTCACTCTCCTTTTTCACTTTCATCAAGAGGCTCTAGTTCCTCTTCACTTTCTGCCATAAGGGTGGTGTCATCTGCATATCTGAGGTTATTGATATTTCTCCCAGCAATCTGGATTCCAGCTTGTGCTTCTTCAGCCCAGCGTTTCTCATGATGTACTCTGCATATTAGTTAAATAAGCAGGGTGACAATATACAGCCTTGACGTATTCCTTTTCCTTTTTGGAACAGGTCTGTTGTTCCATGTCTAGTTCTAACTGTTGCTTCCTGACCTGCATATAGGTTTCTCAAGAAGCAGGTCAGGTGGTCTGATCTGCCCATCTCTTTCAAAATTTTCCACAGTTTACTGTGATCCACACAGTCAAAGGCTTTGGCATAGTCAATAAAGCAGAAACAGATGTTTTTCTGGAACTCTTTTGCTTTTTCAATGATCCAGCAGATGCTGGCAATTTGATCTGGTTCCTCTGCCTTTTCTAAAACCAACTTGAACATCTGAAAGTTCATGGTTCATGTACTGCTGAAGCCTGGATTGCGGAATTTTGAGCATTACTTTACTAGCATGTGAGATGAGTGTTTATGTAACTCACATACATAAGTGCTTTCATGTGTATGTTACTCAAATATGCAAGTGCTCAAACCAAGTAGTCAGTAGTAGGGCATACACTTTCCTTGACTCGAGGATTAATGAGAAAATGACAAAATAGTTGTTCTTTTTGAAAAATGATTCCCTAATAACAATTAAAACAAGTTTCGATCTTTTAGTGCATAGTTTAATCCTGAATGCATATTTGTGCAGGGGTTATCTTATCATTAAGCCACAGTCTCATCTTTATAAAAAGCATAAAGGGATGTGTGTATATGTGTGCCTTGTGTTCACATGTGTGCACACCCCCATGCGCTGGAACTCTAGACACTGGAGCATGACTCCAGAGTGACAGTAAACAGAAGGCAAGTGCATTAAAGGAGAGCAGGAACATAGAATTCACAGCAGTTCCTCTTCAGTGTAAGGGTGAGTTTTCAGTTCTTATTTATATGCTTTTTCTAAAAGTCTATAGTAGTGATGGCTAAAAAGTCTACAATAGTAAAATGGCTATCTTTTATTATATGCCTGTCACTATCCTAAGTCTTTCCTAGGTGATAGCTCATTTAATCTTCTCAACAGCCTATTACCCTCACTTTACAGATGAGAAAACTGAAGCAAATGGATATTAAGAAACTTGCTCCAGATTCAGATCTAGAAAGTACAAAAGCTGGGATCCGAACTCAACTGTTCCAATGTTCAAAAACAGCTTAGCTGCTACAATAAACATGAGTTTACTTTTCCTTATAAATGTGTATGGATGTATACATACATATATATGTATTATAAGCATTTTAAGGCTAGACATATGCATGTATTTAAATAAATGCACAGTATCTGAAGTTGAATTTCATAGTCTTAGTTAATATAGAAGAGGTATTATAACTATTTTACACAATACTTTAACTCTTAGGTTTTTCAGGAGAAAGAACTTTGTAGTAGGAGGAAGAAGGCTCTGCAAATCCCTCCTACTGTTTGGTAGCCACCTGACTCAGGACTGAAATGCTCTCAGATTACTATCAGTACTTGGAGCCTAAAAATCAGATGAGTTTCAGATGAATACCCTATACAGTGACAAAAATGCAGATTTGGAATCCTCAAGCTCCAGGCTCACACTCCACACAGGGAACAATTCCAAAATCTCTCCCCTCGAGAGTCTTCAAGCCTATTCTCAAACATTTCTGGTGTGAAGAGCTCACCCCTCCAAGAGGTGACATGTTCCCTCATGGAGCCTCCCATATCATAAGTCTCCATACCATAAGTAAAGTCTCCCCACAAGAACCTGAAATCTCACGGTGTAAGCTCTGCACTTGGGAACTGCACAGAAAAGCACATTCTAAAGCTATGAGGCTACTATTGTGCCTGGCTCCCTCCTTCTGAATTCTCCCTTTTCTTTGTGTTCCCACTCCATTTACCCTGGGAGATAACACAGGTGAAGGTAATACTTGAAAGTAACTAAGTTCCAATGGAAAACACTTCTTTCTATGGTACTTTGGTGATGAGCTCATTACATCCTCTTAAATGTTAAGCGTTAACTATAGTGGCTGAAAGCTGGTGCTCAGTAAATTGCCAACAATGTTGCAGGAATGGGCAAATATCTCTATAAAATGAATCAGGCCTTAGGTGTGTAATATACCAGGTTTCCAGTTCTTCAACCCTCTGACCCCAAACCATCAGACCCAGACCCTGGCCTCCAGCTCCTGTATCTTTAAGACCATCTGAGGGATCTAAACCTTCAGAACATGCATGGACCTAGCCTTGGCTCCAGTTTCTCAGCATGTTCCAGCTTCAACCTTGGATTTGCCACAAACTGTGGGTTCTGGCTCTGCTCACATTTGGCATCTCCCAATGTACTGACCCAGGTCATATTCACTGACCTGAATTCTGCCTTCTGGACAAGGTGTTCACTTCTTGCCAACACTTGCCTATTTATGGCATCATTATTTCAATCTCAGCACTGATAAGGCTCATGAAGGCTGAACCAGGCAGATGGAATGAAGCCAAACCAGCTCTCCCACCTCATCTGCCAGGACTCCTGAGTGTGGCTCCCTTCTCCAGCCTTAGAGCCTCACCTGTTCCCTATCCTCCCCACTTTGTCAGGAACACAGTCCCCCTACCCCCAGAGTCCCTTTCCCTCTATTCCCAGTTCAAATCTGAGCACAGGGGTTAAGAATCCAGGCTCTGGAATCAGATTGCCTGGGTCTGAGTCCAGGTTTCCCACATATTAACTACATGGCCTTAATTAAGTGTGACTTAACTCTCAATACTTAGGTTTTCTCATGTGTAAAATGAGAATAGTATCAGTACCACTTGTGGAGGCACCACCAGCAGTTGATCCAACATCCAGGTCCTTCCTCTTTCTTCAGCTCAGAAACTTTTAGATAGCTCTGTGCTCAGACTAACAAATAAAAGCCTCCTTCTGTCTCCCAATCCTGCCTCTGAGGTGTCTAACCAGTGGGACAGAAGGGAGGTCTGAAGTCTGTAGGGATTCCTAGGGAAGTTTTTCTTTCCATTTATTACCATCTGTTGCTTCCTTTCTTCTGGGATGCCAATCCACAGCCTGCAGTGGATTGGCCCATTTGTACCAGGGATAACCAAACCCAGAGCTTGGCAGAGCAGGAAGTTAGGAGGAGCCAGAACCTTGATGAGGTTTAGAGCACCTGCAACCAACCCAGACTGTCTACTCCTAGACTTTGTGTTTTTTTTCCATTTATTTATTTACTTTACTTTACAATATTGTATTGGTTTTGCCATACATTGACATGAATCCGGTGTACATGTGTTCCCCATTGACATGGCAGTGTACATGTGTTCCCCATCCTGAACCCACTTCCTCCCTCCCTCCCCATTCTCACCCCATCCCTCTGGGTCATCTCAGTGCACCAGCCCCGAGCACCCTGTATCATGCATTGAACCTGGACTGGTGATTCATTTCACATGTGATAATTTACATGTTTCAATGCCATTCTCCCATATCATCCCACCCTCGCCCTTTCCCACAGAGTCCAAAAGACTGTTCTATGCATCTGTGTCTCTTTTGCTGTCTCACATACAGGGTTATCATTACCATCTTTCTAAATTTCATATATATGCGTTAGTATACTGTATTGGTGTTTTTCTTTCTGGCTTAATTCACTTTGAATGCTGCTGCTGCTGCTGCTGCTGCTAAGTCACTTCAGTCATGTCCGACTCTTTGCAACCCCATAGACAGCAGCCTACCAGGCTCCCACGTCCCTGGGATTCTCCAGGCAAGAACACTGGAGTGGGTTTCCATTTCCTTCTCCAATGCATGAAAGTGAAAACTGAAAGTGAAGTCGCTCAGTCGTGTCTGACTCTTAGCGACCCCATGGACTGCAGCCCACCAGGCTCCTCCACTCATAGGATTTTTCAGGCAACAGTACTGGAGTGGGGTGCCATTACCTTCTCCATCACTCTGTATAATAGGCTCCATTTTCATCCACCTCATTAGAACTGATTCAAATGTATTCTTTTTAATGGCTGAGTAATGTTCCATTGTGTATATGTACCACAGCTTTCTTATCCATTCTTCTGCTGATGGACATCTAGTTTACTTTCGTGTCCTGGCTATCATAAACAGTGCTGCAATGAACATTGTGGTACATGTGTCTCTTTCAATTCTGGTTTCCTCAGTGTGTATGCCCAGCAGTGGGATTGCTGGGTCATATGCCAGTTCTATTTCCAGTTTTTTGAGGAATCTCCACACTGTTCTCCATAGTGGCTGGACTAGTTTGCATTCCCACCAACAGTGTAAGAGGGTTCCCTTTCCTCCACACCTTCTCCAGCATTTATTGCTTGTAGACTTTTGGATAGCAGCCATTCTGACTGGCGTGAAATGGTACCTCATTGTGGTTTTGATTTGCATTTCTCTGATAATGAGTGATGTTGAGCATCTTTTCATATGTTTGTTAGCCACCTGTATGTCTTCTTTGGAGAAATGTCTAGTTCTTTGACTCACTTTTTGATTGGGTCATTTATTTTTCTGGAATTGAGCTCCACAAGTTGCTTGTATATTTTTGAGATTAATTCTTTTCAGTGGCTTTGTTGCTATTATTTCCTCCCATTCTGAAGGCTGTCTTTTCACCTTGCTTATAGTTTCCTTTGTTGTGCAGAAGCTTTTAATTAGGTCCCATTTGTTTATTTTTGCTTTCATTTCCAGTATTCTGGGAGGTGGGTCATAGAGGATCCTGCTGTGATGTATGTCGGAGTGTTTTGCCTATGTTTTCCTCTAGGAGTTTTATAGTTTCTGGTCTTACATTTAGATCTTTAACCCATTTTGAGTTTATTTTTGTGTATGGTGTTAGAAAGTGTTCTAGTTTCATTCTTTTACAAGTGGTTGACCAGTTTTCCCAGCACCATTTGTTAAAGAGATTGTCTGTTCTCCACTGTGTATTCTTGCCTCCTTTGTCAAAGGTAAAGCGTCCATAGGTGTGTGGATTTATCTCTGGGCTTTCTATTTTATTC
Organism: Nanger dama; assembly: GCA_917880005.1. NCBI lineage: Eukaryota > Metazoa > Chordata > Mammalia > Artiodactyla > Bovidae > Nanger > Nanger dama. The sequence continues at coordinate 7,774,176 of CAKJTW010000040.1, forward strand.
CATTGATCTGTATTCTCTTTGTGCCAGTACCATACTGTCTTGATGATTGTGGCTTTGTAGTAGAGCCTGAAGTCAGGTAGGTTGATGTCTCCAGTTCCGTTCTTCTTTCTCAAGATTGCTTTGGCTATTTGAGATTTTTTGTATTTCCATACAAATTGTGAAATTACTTGTTCTAGTTCTCGGAAAAATACCGTTGGTAATTTGATAGGGATTACATTGAATCTATAGATTGCTTTGGATAGTATACTCATTTTCACTATATTGATTCTTCTGATCCATGAACACAATATATTTCTCCATCTATTTGTGTCCTCTTTGATTTCTTCCACCAGTGTTTTATAGTTTTCTATATATAGGTCTTTTATTTCTTTCAGTTCAGTTCAGTCACTCAGTCATCTCCGACTCTTTGCGACCCCATGAATCGCAGCACACCAGGCCTCCCTGTCCATCACCAACTCCCAGAGTTCACTCAGACTCACATCCGTCAAGTCAGTGATGCCATCCAGCCATCTCATCCTCTGTCATCCCCTCCTCCTCCTGCCCCCAATCCCTCCCAGCATCAGAGTCTTTTCCAATGAGTTAACTCTTCACATGAGGTGGCCACAGTACAGAAGTTTCAGCTTTAGCATCATTCCTTCCAAAGAAACACCAGGGCTGATCTCCTTCAGAATGGACTGGTTGGATCTCCTTGCAGTCCAAGGGACTCTCAAGAGTCTTCTCCAGCACCACAGTTCAAAAGCATCATTCTTTAGCACTCAGCCTTCTTCACAGTCCAACTCTCACATCCATACATGACCACTGGAAAAACCATAGCCTTGGCTAGATGGACCTTTGTTGGCAAAGTAATGTCTCTGCTTTTGAATATGCTATCTAGGTTGATCATAACTTTCCTTCCAAGGAGTAAGCATCTTTTAATTTCATGGCTACAATCACCATCTGCAGTGATTTTGGAGCGCCCCCTCCTCCCCAAAAATGAAGTCTGACACTGTTTCCACTGTTTCCCCATCTATTTCCCATGAAGTGATGGGACTGGATGCCATGATCTTCGTTTTCTGAATGTTGAGCTTTAAGCCAACTTTTTCACTCTCCTCTTTCACTTTCATCAAGAGGCTTTTAGTTCCTCTTCACTTTCTGCCATAAGGGTGGTGTCATCTGCATATCTGAGGTTATCGATATTTCTCCCGGCAATCTTGATTCCAGCTTGTGTTTCTTCCAGTCCAGCGTTTCTCATAATGTACTCTGCATAGACGTTAAATAAGCAGGGTGACAGTACACAGCCTTGATGTACTCCTTTTCTTATTTGGAACCAGTCTGTTGTTCCATGTCCAATTCTAACTATTGCTTCCTGACCTGCATACAGATTTCTCAAGAGGCAGGTCAGGTGTTCTGGTATTCTCATCTCTTTCAGAATTTTTCACAGTTTATTGTGAACCACACAGTCAAAGACTTTGGCATAGTCAGTAAATCAGAAACAGATGTTTTTCTGGAACTCTTTTGCTTTTTCCATGATCCAGAAGATGTTAGCAATTTGATCTCTGGTTCCCCTGCCTTTTCTAAAACCAGCTTGAACATCTGGAAGTTCACGGTTCACGTATTGCTGAAGCCTGGCTTTAGGTAGATATATTCCTAAGCATTTTTGTTGTTGTTGTTGTTGTTGCAATGGTGAATGGAATTGTTTCCTTAATTTCTCTTTCTGTTTTCTCATTGTTAGTGTATAGGAATGCAAGGATTTCTGTGTGTTGATTTTATATCCTGCAACTTTACTATATTCATAGATTAGCTCTAGTAGTTTTCTGGTGGAGTCTTTGGGGTTTTCTATATAGAGGATCAATTTTTCACAGTTGAGGATAATGTTTGCTGTGGGTTTGTCATATATATAGCTTTTATTATGTTGAGGTATGTTCCTTCTATTCCTGCTTTATGGAGTTGAATTTTGGATGTTGAATTTTGTCAAGGGCTTTCTCTGTATCTATTGAGATAATCATATGGTTTTTATTTTTCAATTTGTTAATGTGGTGTATTACATTGATTGATTTGCAGATATTGAAGAATCCTTGCATCCCTGGGATAAAGCCCACTTCGTCATGATGTATGATCTTTTAATATGTTGTTGGATTCTGTTTGCTAGAATTTTGTTAAAGATTTTTGCATCTATGTTCATCAATGATATTGGCCTGTAGTTTTCTTTTTTGTGGCATCTTTGTCGGGTTTTGGTATTAGGGTGATGGTGGCCTCATAGAATAAGTTTGGAAGTTTACCTTCCTCTGCAATTTTCTGGAAGAGTTTGAGTAGGATAGGTGTTAGCTCTTCTCTAAATTTTTGGTAGCATTCAGCTGTCAAGCCGTCTGGACCTGGGCTTTTGTTTGTTGAAGATTTCTGGTTACAATTTCCATTTCCATGCTCGTGATGGGTCTGTTAAGATTTTCTGTTTCTTCTTGATTCAGTTTTGGAAAGTTGTACTTTTCTAAGAATTTGTCCATTTCTTCCAAGCTGTCCATTTTATTTGCATATAGTTGCTGATAATAGTCTCTTATGATCTTTTGTATTTCTGTGTCATCTGTTGTGATCTCTCCATTTTCATTTCTAATTTTGTTGACTTGATTTTTCTCCCTTTGTTTCTTGATGAGTCTGGCTAATGGTTTGTCAATTTTATTTATCTTCTCAAAGAACCAGCTTTTGGCTTTGCTGATTTTTGCTATGGTCACCTTTATTTCTTTTGCATTTATTTCTGCCCTAATTTTTAAGATTTCTTTCCCTCTGTTAACCTTGGGGTTCTTCATTTCTTCCTTTTCTAGTTGCTTTAGGTATAGAGTTAGGTAATTTATTTGACTTTTTTCTTGCTTCTTGAGGTATGCCTGTATTGCTATGAACCTTCCTCTTAGCACTGCTTTTACAGTGTCCCATAGGTTTTGGGTTGTTGTGTTTTCATTTTCATTCATTTCTATGCATATTTTAATTTCTTTTTTTGATTTTTTTCTGTGATTTCTTGGTTATTCAGCAACCAACAGCATGTTGTTCAGCCTCCATATGTTGGAATTTTTAATAGTTTTTCTCCTTTTTATTCTTATATGTGAGGAAACACAGCTACTATGACCAGTTTTCTGTTACCTAATGGCTTTGTCATTGTGAGAACTAAATAAGAAAATACAGATAAGCACCTCTTGTGATGTCTCATGCAGTAAGTGCTGGAAAACTGTCAGCTGTTGTTATTTCAGACCCCAACTTTAGTCTAACGGCTCCATACCAGCCGACTGTGATATCTCCCCTCTCAAAGTGCCCTTCAGACTTATATTGTGTACCACTCGTTAGGCACATATCTTAAGCCTGAAGTCTCTTCTATGGCTATGTAATTTTTGTTCTATTGTTATTAAATTTGTATTTCCTGACTCTATACTGCTGCTGCTGCTGCTGCTGCTAAGTCACTTCAGTCGTGTCCAACTCTGTGCAACCCCATAGACAGCAACCCACCAGGCTCGGCCGTCCCTGGGATTCTCTAGGCAAGAACAATGGAGTGGGCTGCCATTTCCTTCTCCAATGCACGAAAGTGAAAAGTGAAAGGGAAGTCACTGAGTCGTGTCCAACTCTCAGCGACCCCATGGACTGCAGCTTAACAGGCTCCTCTGTCCATGGGATTTTCCAGGCAAGAGTACTGGAGTGGAGTGCCATAGCCTGACTCTATAGACAGATAATAAACTTTGGAGTAAAAATGCCTCAAAGTCTCCCCTACAATGCTTACTCCAGTTCTCTGCATATAGGTGCTACTCAATAAAATAAAACTCTGGAACTGCTGAAGCATCTGAAAATGTGCTTCCTCACATTTCCTGTTGTACTTTGCAGTCAGATTCTTTAAAGGATTCTCTAGATGTATTAAACAGCTGAGAGGTTTTTACGAAATTGTTTCTATGGAATAAATGTTTTTCTTAGCTTTTTGAATACTGTAGAACTAGTACTCCATCAATGGCTAGTTTTTGAAAGGCTACTAATGCAACACAGATTTTTAACAGTAGTATTAGCTATTAATACAACTGTTTTTTCTTATCAAGTGATACAATATTTAATGAGCTGCCCTCACTCCCAGAATTAGACTATGAATGACTGAATGCTGGGAGAGAAAATGCACTGCCCACAGTGACCTCTTCATATTTTGCCTCTTCTTCACATGCCTAGATGAAATGCACAGGAGCCAGACGGTGTAGACCTGTGGGAGTTTGTGTGTAACATGATCAGAGCTGGATTTTCAAAAGTCACTTCCATGCACAGTAATTGGAAGGCAGGAGGAGGGGCAGTGTGCAGCTTCGACATCCCAGAGAGCTTCTCCAAACCCCAGTTTTTGCTTTTGCAACCATCACCTCCCCTTCTGGCAGGGGTTCAAGGGCCTAACAAGGAGCTTGGAAGAAAAGTCTGGAAGAGGAAGAATGGTCAAATTAGACTAAGAGTCTTGTTGTAAGCTTGTTGCCGGACTCATGTCTACCCTACTAGCTTTCACAGGAGACTTAAAACTCATGTTTACCATCTTGCTGACCATAATTACTAACTATACGTGGTTTATTATCTTGAGAAAAGAGATTGTTTTCCCCTAAAGTAACCCTTATGGCAGAAAGTGAAGAGGAACTAAAAGCCTCTTGATGAAAGTGAAAGAGGAGAGTGAAAAAGTTGGCTTAAAGCTCAACATTCAGAAAACAAAGATCATGGCATCTGGTCCCATCACTTCATGGCAAATAAATGGGGAAACAGTGGAAACAGTGTCAGACTTTATTTTGGGGGCTCCAAAATCATTGCAGATGGTGATTGCAGCCATGAAATTAAAAGACGCTTACTCCTTGGAAGAAAAGTTATGACCAACCTAGGTAGCATATTAAAAAGCAGAGACATTACTTTGCCAACAAAGGTCCATCTAGTCAAGGCTATGGTTTTTCCAGTGGTCATGTATGGATGTGAGAGTTGGACTGTGAAGGAAGCTGAGCACTGAAGAATTGATGCTTTTGAACTGTGGTGTTGGAGAAGACTCTTGAGAGTCCCTTGAACTGCAAGGAGATCCAACCAGTCCATTCTGAAGGAGATCAGCCCTGGTATTTCTTTGGAAGGAATGATGCTGAAGCTGAAACTCCAGTACTGTGGCCACCTCATGTGAAGAGTTGACTCATTGGAAAAGACTCTGATGCTGGGAGGGATTGGGGGCAGGAGGAGAAGGGGTCGACAGAGGATGAGATGGCTGGATGGCATCACCAACTCAATGGACGTGAGTCTGAGTGAACTCCTGGGGTTGGTGATGGACAGGGAGGCCTGGCATGTTGCGATTCATGGGGTCGCAAAGAGTCGGAGATGACTGAGCGACTGAACTGAACTGAACTGAACTGAATGCCATTTAGAAGTGACTAATAAATGGAGTCAAGAATCAAGAAGGTTATGTTTGTTTTGGGGAAAGATGTTTAAATTAAGGAATTTGTGAGCTGGTGTGACAGCATGAGGGGATCTATACCTGATCTATACCTGATTTCCCAGCAGACTCTCACCTTCACAAGTTTCCACTGGCAGAGCCCAGACACCTGACTAGATAATCACGAATTTCGATAAAAGTAAACAGAGCATTCCTAGGAGCTGAAGACTTCAGTCAAAATCTTATTTGCATTTACCCAGAGAAAAGCCTGGAATTTTCTTTTCTTGATCTTAGTCCAAGCATGCATGAGGTCTGGAAAGTCTGAGAAGAAATTTATGCCTAGCAGTTAGAGGCCTCTATGGAAGAAAACAATATGTTCCTTTTTTTTCCTGAAGAAAGCTCCAGCAAAGAGCATTGCAACCAATTTCTCTGGCATTCCTAAGCCCTTGGAGGACACACATTGGCCATTTTGTACCTATATTCAAAACATCATTTAGTCCAATACTGATACCACAAGACCTGGGTTTATATAATAACACAATGAGAAAAGATACTTACCAACAAAACTGACTGTATTCCTTCACTGTTTATAAACAACTGAGCATCAATTAAGCATCCATACTCTGATAGAGGGTGGGAATTACAGTGGTATGCTCAGCATCTTTGATTTCACTAGGGTGCTACCAGGCCAAATGAGTTCAGTGATCTGAGTCCCTAGGAGTGGAGGTCATGACCTTGGTCTGAGACCTATCACGTTACACTTCCCATCCTGCAAACTCCTGCAAAAATATGTCACAAGTGAATTTACCTACAAAACAGAAACAGATTCACAGGCATAGAGAATAGACTTGTGGCTGCCAAGGGGGAACGGAGGGTTTGAGGGAGAGAGGGGGTGGGAATTTGGGGTTAGCAGATACAAACTGTTATATATAATATGGATAAACAACATGGTCCTACTGTATAGCACAGGGAATTTTATTCAACATTCTGTGATAAACCATAAGGGAAAAGAATATAAAAAGAATATGTGTATATATGTGTGTATGTATGTGTATGTGCTCAGTTGAGTCTGACTCTGCAACACCCTGGACTGTAGCCTGCCAGGATCCTCTGTCCATGGAATTTTCCAGGCAAGAATACTGGAGTAGGTTGCTACTTCCTACTCCACGGGATTTTCCCAATGTGCATCTCTTGTGTCTCCTGCACTGGCAGACAGATTCCTTACCACTACACCACCTAGAAAGCCCATATGTATATATGTACCTATATACATTTATAATGTGTTAATTTCTCCTGTAAAGTTATTGTTTTATATATATGTATATATAAAACATATATGTAACATACACATATATAACTGAATCACTTTGCTATACAGCAGAAATTAACAAACTTTGTAAATCAATGATGCTTCAACAAAATAAATTTTAAAAATAAACTTATATACCAAAAATTAATTAAAATCGAATAGTTGTCCAGTTACACTGTCACCTCATCTTACTTTAATCCATGGGACAGCTCCTAGTACACTTGGATTTTTCTGGGTATTTATTTCTGTATTTGCTTATTATCTGTCTCCCCACTGAAATTAGGGATCATGGCTGTCTTATTTACTTCTGCAGACTCAGTATCTAGGAAAGTAGTTGGCATATAACAAACAAGTATTTGTTAATTCATATTACTAAATTGCATCATTAAACAAGGCAATAGAGCATACATCAATATGCTAACAGCATATATTTTGAGTCCAAATCTATGTGTGAATCCTACTCCTTTCACATTGCTATTGGCAAAATGAACATTTAACCTCTTTGTCCCCATTTCTAGACTCTAAATAAAGGAATAGTAACTACTTCATAATATTGACATGAGGATTATGTAATGTCTTTATGTAAGTGTTCAATATGTTAGATATTAATACTACAGAAAATTAAAGAGAATGAATGACATATAGCCTAACTATAACAATTGCACTCATCTCACACACTAGTAAAGTAATGCTCAAAATTCTCCAAGCTAGGCTTCAGCAATATGTCAATCATGAACTTCCTGATGTTCAAGCTGGTTTTAGAAAAGGTAGAGGAACCAGAGATCAAATTGCCAGTATCCACTGGATCATGGAAAAAGCAAGAGAGTTCCAGAAAAACATCTATTTCTGCTTTATTGACTATGCCAAAGCCTTTGACTCTGTGGATCACAATCAACTGTGGAAAATTCTTCAAGAGATGGGAATACCAGACCACTGACCTGCCTCTTGAGAAATCTGTATGCAGGTCAGGAAGCAACAGTTAGAACTGGACATGGAACAACAGACTGGTTCCAAATAGGAAAAGTACGTCCAGGGTGTATATTGTCACCCTGTTTATTTAACTTCTATGCAGAGTACATCATGAGAAATGCTGGACTGGAAGAAACACAAGCTGGAATCAAGATTGCCAGGAGAAATATCAATAACCTCAGATATGCAGATGACACCACCCTTATGGCAGAAAGTGAAGAGGAGTTAAAAAGCCTCTTGATGAAAGTGAAAGAGGAGAGTAAAAAAGTTGGCTTAAAGCTCAACATTCAGAAAACGAAAATGATGGCATCTGGTCCCATCACTTCATGGCAAATGATGGGGAAACAGTGGAAACAGTGTCAGACTTTATTTTGGGGGCTCCAAAATCACTGCAGATGGTGACTGCAGCCATGAAATTAAAAGACGCTTACTCCTTGGAAGAAAAGTTATGACCAGCCTAGATAGCATATTCAAAAGCAGAGACATTACTTTGCCGACTAACGTCCATCTAGTCAAGGCTATGGTTTTTCCAGCGGTCATGTATGGATGTGAGAGTTGGACTGTGAAGAAGGCTGAGTGCCAAAGAATTGATGCTTTTGAACTGTGGTGTTGGAGAAGACTCTTGAGAATCCCTTGGACTGCAAGGAGATCCAACCAGTCCATTCTGAAGGAGATCAGCCCTGGTATTTCTTTGGAAGGAATGATGCTGAAGCTGAAACTCCAGTACTGTGGCCACCTCATGTGAAGAGCTGACTCATTGGAAAAGACTCTGATGCTGGGAGGGATTGGGGGCAGGAGAAGAAGGGGACGACCGAAGATGAGATGGCTGGATGGCATCACTGACTCGATGGACGGAAGTCTGAGTGAACTCCGCGAGTTGGTGATGGACAGGGAGGGGCCTGGCTGTTGCGATTCATGGGGTCGCAAAGAACGGACACGACTGAGCGACTGAACTGAACTGAACTGATAACGCCTCCAAATTTACTTCTATTGTTTGCCTAAAGACTTGTACTCACATATTCTTGTAATTCATTTGCACATAAGAAAATTAATCTTTAACTGAAAACCTACTATGTTACCATTTTAAGCATTTTTATATTTATTGACTTAAATAATTTTATATTTATTGACTTAAATAATTTTAATTGACTTAAATAATTTTATATTTATTGACTTAAATAATTTTATATTTATTTACTTAAATAATCTCTATTGATCATATGAGAAAGCTATTTACTATACCCATTCTATAGATGAGAAAAACTGAAGCCTAGAAGAGTAATTTGCCTAAAGTTATACAACTAGTAAGTTAGCTCAAAGTTAACAGTTGTACTCTATAGAGTTTCTTCTTAATCATTACTATCATGGGCCTCTCTATATTTTGATTAACATTTTAAAAACCCTAATATTAATTCATACTATTATTTTCATATATTAAAATGTTGATATGATTATCATTTAAAAACATTATCCAATTATGATGGCAGAATACAGGTTTTAATCAGTTGGTGGATATAAATTATTTTAGTTGACCTTTTGCTTTTGAACTGTGGTGTTGGAGAAGACTCTTGAGAGTCCCTTGGACTGCAAGGAGATCCAACCCATCCATCCTAAAGGAGATCACTCCTGGGTGTTCATTGGAAGGACTGATGTTGAAGCTGAAACTCCAATATTTTGGCCACCTGATGTGAAGAGCTGACTCATTTGAAAAGACCCTGATGCTGGGAAAGATTGAGGGCAGGAGGAGAAGGGGATGACAGAGGATGAGATGGTTGGATGGCAACACCGACTCGATGGTCATGGGTTTGGGTGAACTCCGGGAGTTGGTGATGGACAGGGAGGCCTGGTGTGCTGCGATTCATGGGGTCACAAAGAGTAGGACACAACTAAACAACTGAATTGAACTGAACTGAAAAAAATTCTGTAAAACAGGCTTCCCTAGTGGTCCAACAGTTAAGAATCCCTTTGCAATGCAGGGGACATAGGTTTGATCCCTGGTCCAGGAAGATCCCACATGTTGTGGAGCAACTAAGTCCCTGCACCACAACTACTGAGCCAGCGTTCCAGAACCCAGGAGCCACAACTACTGAAGCCCCTGCACCCTGAAGCCCATGCTCTCCAACAAGAGAGGCCACCACAGTGAGAAGCTCCCCATTCTCTGCAACTAAGGAAAGCCCTAACACAGCAACAGAGACCCAGCATAGTCAAAAATACAATTTAAAAAAATAAATAAAATAAATTTTTAAAATTATTTATAAAAATTCTGTAAGGTCACTATTATTAGCCTCACTTTAGAGTTGTAGGGACTCCAGGACCAAAGTCTGAATATTTCTCCCAACATCACATGCCAAGTTTGAGGGCCAGGTCTTCAACATCTAGTTCTAGGTCTTCTGGTCAAGAACTGCTGTCTACATTAATGGAATATTACAAGTTTAAGATGGCATATCCTGTTCAGTTTTGAATTAAAAACTTTTAGTTAGAATTTGATATTTGAAGTTTAAGTGTTTTCTTACCCCAACTCTAAAAATCCTCTCAACCTAAATTAAGATCATGCAATGGCATTCTACAAAATCCAAGTTTTCTCCTTTTGGTTTCCGGATGGACTTAAAAAGTTTGGCCAATATGAAACCATAATGACCTGCACAGTGACATGGTGGGAGGAATCCTATGAGGGTAACAGAGCAATAAGAAACCCAGAATTAGAGTTTTGCCTATAGAGTAAAGAAACCTAAAAATCCAGGACAGTCACTCAAAATAAAGCCCAACCAATGCCATGAAAATGAAACAGGAGCAGGAGCAAATGTCTGGAGCTTTCTGAGACCTTCTTAAATGAAAGCAAGAGTTATTCATTCAGACTTTGGGTTTATGAACCCAGCCCAGAGTTGCTCCCCTCCTCCCCCAGAAGCCTGTACCATGGGGTTAAAACTGACTTCCTGGAGAGAAAAGTACCAAGTGCAACAAGAAAAAATGCATGTTGAGAGTGGGGTCTGGGGCAGGCAGTAGCTAAGCAGGCCCTAATGGTCCCTTCCTCCGGTCCTCTTGTCCTTGGGTAATTAACTCTCCCTGAGTGCAGGTGGGACAGGAATAAAATACAGCAAAGTGATGGGATGTTACCTCCAATATTGGGTTACAAAAGGCTCTGGTTTCCATCTTTCTTCCCTCCCTCACTTGCCTGTTGGCTCTAAGGGAAGCCAGCCACTATGCTGAGAGCTTTCCTGTGGAGTAGTCCATGTAGCAAGAAACTGAGTAAGACCCTCAGTGCAACAGTCAGCAAAGAAATTAATCCTGCCAGCAACTGCATGAGCCAGCTTGGAACCAGATCCTCCCCTCATTGAAAACTTTCAGACGAGGCTACATAGCCCCAGTTGCCACTTTGCAACCTTGCGAGAGACCCTGAGGCAGAGGTATTCATATAGGCTGTTCCCTGATTCCTAACTCCAGAAACTGAGAAATAATAGATGTTTGTTATGTTCAGTGACTAAGTTTGGGGTCATTTGTTACACAGCAATAGATTTTTAATACAAAAGTGCCAAAAGTAAGGGCCCCAATATATGAGACTCATTCATCTATCCATTCACTTAGCACCTACTGTTTGAGCATTATTGAATAAAACACATAAGGGACAAGAAGAGTTCCCTGTCTTGAAGGAGCTACATTTTGTACGAGACTACAAACATCTAGGGAAGGCAGCAAGATCAAAGTTCCAGTTGAGAAAGGCATTCCAAAGGTGAGCTAGGTTCTTGGCCAGACCTCGCTGGATAGGCAGTATCCAAAGGGCAGGCAGAGACGGGGAATGGAAAAGCCAGAGAGAGAGTAGAGTGGATGATGGCAGGTGGAAAGCCGGTCTAGACCTTTGAGAGTCTGCAAATTAGTGGGAAAAGGCATTAGGAAAAACAAGGTTCATTCAAGGTTTCCTTTCTGGCCGGTCACCACCAGCATCAGGGACTCTGGAGTAAGAGACCATCCTCTGCCTGGTCCTAATACTGTCAACATCATTTGTTTGGCTTGTCAGAGGTGGGGGCAGGGAGTGGAATTTCGTTCCTTCAGTCTATTGTACCATCTCTGAGGTCATTGTTATACTGCTCCATTGTTCCTAAGCTCAAGTGAACCATTCATCACTGGAAACAACTACAGGAAAACAAAGTGAACAGAAGGCACTTTCATATGAAGCATCCTGAGGACTTAAGTCTCATCATTGGGACTGTAGAAATTTAGCTAAAATGAGGCATATGTTTCATACAATGTGGAAGTGAGAATTCTTGAGTCAAAAATACAGATCACTACTGAAGGTGATTTAATGATGATTGTCATAGCAGTCTGAATTCCTACTGTGTGACAATTGCATATCTATATTATCAGTATTAGACTTACTTGGTTACTCAGTCAGTAAAGAATCCATTTACAATGCAGGAGACCAGGGTTCAATCCCTGGGTCAGGAAGATTTCCTGGAGAAGGAAATGGCAACCCATTCCAATATTCTTGCCTGGAAATTCCATGGACAGAGAAAACTGGAGGGCTACAGTTCATGGGGTCACAAAGAATCAGACATGACTGAGCGACTAAAGTGACACCATTATCAGTATCAGACCTTTCTTTGGCTCTTTTTGGAGTCTTTGGGAAAATCACGTAAGATTTACTCTAAAAATACTGTTATTTCATAAATGAAGATTTTGAGAAAACACAGGATATCCTCAACAGAAGCATGTGACATTAAGAAGAGGTAGCAAGCATACACAGAACTATACAAAAAAATTCTCAATAACCTGGATAACCAGGATGGTATGATCACTCACCTAGAGCCAGACAACCTGGAATGTGAAGTCAAGTGGGCCTTAGGAAGCATCACTACGAACAAAGCTAGTGAAGGTGATGGAATTCCAGCTGAGCTATTTCAAATCCTTAAAGATGATGCTGCTAAAGTGCTGCATTCAATATGCAGGCAAATTTGGAAAACACAGCAGTAGCCACAGGACTGGAAAAGGTCAGTTTTCATTCCAATTCCAAAGAAGGGCAATGCCAAAGAAGGTTCAAACTACCGCACAATTACACTCATTTCACATGCTAGCAAGGTCCTGCTCAAAATCCTTCAAGCTAGGCTTCAATAGTACATGAACTGAGAACTTGCAGATGGTCAAGCTGGATTTAGAAAAGGCAGAGGAACCAGAGATCAAATTGCCAACATCTGTTGGATCTGAGAAAAAGCAAGAGAATTCCAGAGAAACATCTATTTCTGCTTCACTGACTATGCTAACGTCTTTGTGTGGATCACAACAAACTGTGGAAAGTTCTTAAAGAGGTGGAAATACCAGACCACCTTACCTGCCTTCTGAGAAATCTCTATGCAGGTCAAGAAGCAACAATTAGAGCCAGGTATAGAGCAACGAACTGGTTCCAAATTGGGAAAGGAGTATGTCAAGACTATGTATTGTCACACTGCTTATTTAACTTACATGCAGAGTACATTATGCAAAATGCCAGGCTGGATGGAGCTCAAGCTGGAATCAAGATTGCCAGGGGAAATATCAATAACCTCAGATATTCAAATGACACCTGGTGGCTTCCCTGGTAGCTCAGATGGTAAAGAATCTGCCTGCAGTGTGGGGAGACCTGAGTTTGATCCCTGGGTCAGGAAGATCGGATCCCCTGGAGAAGGGAACGGCAACCCACTCCAGTATTCTTTCCTGGAGAATTCCATGGACAAAGGAGCCTGGAAGGCTACAGTCCATGAGGTCACAGAGAGTTGCACATGACTGAGAAACTAACATACACACACATATGGCAGGAAATAAAGAGGAACTAAAGAGCTCTTTATAATGAAGGTGAAAGAGAAAAGTGAAAAAGCAGGCTTAAAACTCAACATTCAGAAAACTAAGATCATGGCATCTGGTCTCATCACTTCATGGCAAATAGATGGGGAAAAATAGAAATAGTAATAGACTTTATTTTCTTGGACTCCAAAATCACTGCAGACAGTAACTGCAGCCATGAAATTAAAAGATGTTTGCTCCTTGGAATAAAAGCTATAACAAACCTAGACAGCATATTAACAAGTAGACATCACTGCCTACAAAGTGTCTGTATGGTCAAAGCTATGCTTTTTCCAGTAGTCATGTATGGATGTGAGAGTTGGAGCATAAAGAAGGTAAGTGCAGAAGGATTGATGTTCAAAATGTGGTGCTGGAGAAGACTCTTAAGAGTCCCTTGGACAGCAAGAAGATCAAACCAGTCAATCCTAAGGAAATCAACCCTGAATATTCATTGGAAGGACTGACGCTAAAGCTGAAACTCCAGTATTTTGGCCACCTGATATGAAGAGCTGACTCATTAGAAAAGACCTGGATGCTGGGAAAGATTGAGGGCAGGAGGAGAAGGGGACGACAGAGCATGAGATGGTTGAATGGCATTACCTGGACTTCCCTGGTGGCTCAGACGGTAAAGCGTCTGTCTACAATGCGGGAGCCCTGGGTTCAATCCCTGGGTTAGGAAGATCCCCTGGAGAAGGAAATGGCAATTCGCTCCAGAACTATTGCCTAGAAAATCCCATGGACAGAGGAGCCTGGTAGACTACAGTCCATGGAGTCGCAAAGAGTCGGAAACGACTGATCAACTTCACTTCATTCAATGGATATGAGTTTGAGCAAACTCTGAGAGATTGTGAAGAACAGGGAAGCCTGGTGTGCTGCAGTACATGGGGTCACAAAGAATCGGACACAACTGAGTAACTAAACAGCAACAACAAGGATATCCTCAAACATCTGTTAATGCTTTCATCACTGGTATTAATTTTTATTTTGAGTTATTTTGGGTAGACATTTCTAAAATGGAAGTTTTTATAGGATGAATTGTATAATCCCAAAATACACATGTTGAAGACCAAACCCCCAGGGCCACAGAATGTGACTATGTTTGAAGACAGTGCCTTTAAAGGGGTAATTAAAGTAAAATGAGGTAATATGGGAGGGCACTAATTCAATATGACTGGTCTCCTTATAAGGAGATTATGACACATGCACACCCAGGGAAACGACCAGATGAAGACACAAGAAGACTGCCATCTGTTAGCCAAAGACAGTGAGCCTCAGAAGAAACCAACTCTGACAATACCTTGATCTTGGACTTCTAAATTCCAGAACAGTGGGGAAATGAATTTCTATTGTTTAAGGCACCCAGGCGAGATGGTACATTGTTATGGAAGCCCTAGCATACTGATACAGAAGTCTTTACAGTTTCACAAAAGGAATAAAGAGAGTTCTCTCAAAACTTTTTAATCATTCTTTCACAGTAAGTGTTTAACTCATCTAAAAACTATTTGGCATCTGGTATAAGTTTCTCATTTCGAAAAAAATAACTATTAAGAAAAGATGTTCATTGAAGATAAATTAGAAAATATACATATGCAAAATGAAGAAAATAAAAATCCATCAACTAATACTATGATTTATCACCAATGATTTATCCTTGCAGATAGATACATAGGTAGATACATACATATCTATATCTATCTATCTATCTATCTATCTATATATATATATATATGGTTGCAAAAAATTCGTCAGGTCTTTCCATTAAAAACAACAGTAATTGTTCAACCCAATAATAATGGTTCAAAATATTCTAATGGAGCATGGACTTTTCCCACACATTATCAATGTGTGCGAGAGTGGGCAAGCTGGAAGCTTCATGAGCCTCCATTTTCTCATCTATGAAATGGAGATCATACGGCCTGCCTTCCTGGGGACTCGTCAGCTGTATACAATAACAGGCTATATTTTACCATAACAGATCAACCTGCACACACTATTTTTCAGTCTGTTTTTTTTTTTTTCATGCATGGTATAGTTTCATTGCTAGCTATTTATGAAGTACTGTTTCTGGGTATTTAAGTTCCCCACACATAAGAATATTGTTTTCTGGTTTCATGGTGTTTTCATTTGAATAGCATTTCTTCAGGCCTCTTGGTATAGAATTTCCTTCCATTTTCAGATTCTGGGTTCTTTTAGCAGCCTCCTCGTGTTTAGGAAAACTTCCAAAAGCACAGTCAGGGATTGAGAATTCGTTCACATTTGAGCCGGTGTCAGCTGCTAAGAAAAAAACAGAACTGTTCCTGCTGACTCAGCACTGCAGCTGCCAGATGCCTGGGTTAGCTTGCCAAAGGGAAACAAAACAGGATGGCGAAATGAATGCTTCGGAGACCACGAAGTGGTAGGGGAAGGATGGGGGCTTCCTCCTCTGCTGCTTTTAGCAGCGGTCCTAAGGGTAAGGATACCTCCAGGCCCAAATGTCTGAGCCAGGGCCAGGCTGCCCCAGGATGCAGCCAGCCTATAGCCTACAGGAGGGGACCCCAGCCGGGCTGCCAAAGGTACCAAAAGTAACCCTCTCAGTGCCTTTTACCACCCCCTTCCAAAAGAAACCTCCTTCACCTGAAGGTCTGTTCACTGAGGTTCTTAAAATGCAGAAAGTCACAACAGTATTTAAACCCGAAGTTCTTAAGATGAATGAGTTTCAAGCCCTTTCCTAAAGCAGGTTTTGGTGGGGGACAGCTTCAGAGAATACAGAGCATGTGGGGATAAGAAAGATACCAGTTCCAAGAAGGGGAGGCTGGAGGCTGAAGTCAAGTCCTGTTTATCTCCAACTGTGCAAGGGCCAGTGGAAGCTGTGCAGGGTGACGGGGTGGTGCCCTAGGTACTCCTAGGTACTCTTACAAACACCCTACAGCTGTCATAAGGAAAGGGCTTCCCTGGTGGCTCAGATGGTAAACAATCTGCCCACAGTGTGGGAGACTTGGGTTTGATCCCTGGATCGGGAAAATCCCCTGGAGAAAGGAATGGCTACCCCCTCCAGTATCCTTGCCTGGGAAATCCCACGTAGCCTGGAGGGCTACAGTCCATGGGGTCAAAAAGAGTCGAGTACGACTGAGCAACTTAGCCTTTCACTTTCATCATGAGGAAAAAATTATATCCTAAACCAGCATCAGAATATTTCTTATGGACGACCAAGCCAAGGCTGCCATCATAGAGAAAAGAATACTTTTATCCAAGTGGCACTTTACAGAGCACCCTCAGGCTCTACAGAAAACAGGGAGGGAGGGTGAGCTCCCCTCTGTCAGCAGCAGTTCTTTCTTCCAGGGATTTCATCATCCCATCAAGTCAATTCAACAAATATTTGCCGGGCATCCACAGTGAGCAGGACATTGCATTAAGGTAGATGGACGTGATGAAGGCTACTCCAGCTTTGCCAGGCGTCCTCTGTGAGCAGGACATTGCATTCACGTAGATGGGCCCGATGAACTCTGCTATAGGGAGCTGGAGCTGATTTGTGCAGCAGCTCTGGCACTGGAGGCTGTAAGGAAGCCAGCAACAGGGAGACTGGGGAGGAAACCACCCCCACCATTCTCCAAAGTCAACTGCTGTGTCCCCTGCACTGAATGGAAGGATGATCACAATACCATCTACTGGGGCTTTCCTGACAATCAGCTTTTCTAAAGAAAAAGTGAGAATCTCTCTAATCAAGATAAATAATTTAGCATGGATCTTTGAATCACCCCTGAAAAACACATGTGACTTTATTTCATAAGAGAGAGATTTTGTGGAACAGCATGTTCAGGATTATGTGCCAATGGCTATATATATTTTAATGCTTTTTTCCCTTGCTCGTTTTTCTGCCACTTTGGAAGCATAGAAGGTGGTCAACATAAACTTTATGCTATAAAGATGGCCTCAGTAGAACCCCTAAAATGACACAATTCCCAGAGTCTTGTTTTACAACTAAGCAATTGCATCAATTTTTTAGGATGTCTGAAGACGTGGCTCTTCATTTCTTCATATGAAAACTGTGCATTATACTGGCCAGATGAGTTACAATGCTCCCAAGCCTACAGTCACCTACCAAAGGAAATTGCCACTGAGAGCCCTGCAGAGGAAAACTGCTCCAGGACATAGTCCCAGCTCTGGTGGCACATTACAATCCCTGGAGAGCTTTGAAAAATGTCACTATCCAGGCTCAACCCCACAGATTCTAATTTCAAGGCTCCAATTAATCCTAGATGGATTCTAATTTTTAAAGTCATCATAGACGATTGTTTTGCAGCCTGAGTTGAGAACCACTGCTGCAGACCAGTCCATATGCCAGAGAGGCCAAGAATGACTCCACCCTCTTTCCCCTATATACAATCGATGGGACCAGTGTGGAACTCTTGGCCCAAGGACAGCCAAGACCTAAGTTGGCCTGGGTCTTTTGAGGTGGCCTGTATTGGGATCCCCAAGACAATTCCTATATTCAGAAATTTGCTACAGGCACTCATGGGACTCAACATATAGTCGAACTCTTGGTTAAGATCTATTATAGGGACTTCCCTGGCTGTCCAGTGGTTAAGACTTTGCCTTCCAATGCAGAGGGTGTGAGTTCGATCCCCGATGGGGGAGCTAAGATCCCACATGTCTTAGGGCCAAAAAACAAAAATGTAAAACAGAAGTAATGCTGTAACAAATTCAATAAAGACTTTAAAAATGGTCCACACCAAAAATCTTTAAAAAGATCTATTGCAGTGATGGAGGAAGGATACACAGATCCTAATGGAAAAAGATAGGCAGAATCTAGAGAAATCCATGCCCAGGCTTCCTGTGCTCTCTTCCTGTGAAGAATACCCTTGGACACATTACTTTCTCCAGGAATGAAAAATGCAGTCATATGTGTGCAATGTTTCTGTCCAGGAAAGCCTACTGGAAACAAAGCATCCAACACTTTTTTCTTGGGGGATGCCCACACCTGCACTCTCTGCCTAGCATGCATCAGAATTCCAGACTCCCAGAAAGAAAGCAGATGCTCAGCATAAATATCCTTGTTTGCACAAACAAGGTGCAGAGAACTACCCTTATCAGTTTTGAGAATGATAGAAACACACAGACACCAGCCAAAGGCCAGTCTTGCAAGCCGGCCCCTTCTAAAGATAGCAGTATCAGGCCTGACCACGGTGACTTTTCTGCACACAGCCCCAAACAGATGATGATGACTTTCAGTTAGATGGGTAAATTCTGCCTCAGGAATTTGACTTGGGAAATGAGAACAGCCTCAGGAAGTTGTTTTGAGAGGAGAAGCGACCACACACAACGAGAAGCAAAGATAAGAACATGACTGAGTCACATGATGGCAATGCTCCAGTAAGAGAGCAAACTCCAGTGCTGAGGGTTCAGCAAGGCATTTCAACTATGAGGTCTCTATCAGTTCGTCTGCTTCTCAAATCCTGTTGTTGTTCTTTCCCTGAGACCTATCACCCCAGCCGTTCCTGATTTTCCATGAATCTTTGTGGAGCTGCTTTATAAGTTTATCCTCCATTTAGGTAGTTTATCCTTGTAAACCTCAATCACTCAGCCATGGTATGTCTCTTAGTTAAAAGAGCTAATAAGCCCACTCATCACATAATACTGAGCCAGGATCAACTCAGAAGCAGGCAGAGATAGAGCAACCAACAACCTCAAAAAAAAAAAAAAAAAAAAACTGGAAAAAGGCATGTGGACTAGTTACTCAGAATAGGCTTCACAGAGCCAGTTATTCTTAGCCACAGGCCACCTTTCACATCAAGTGGACTTTGAGATGAATGGGATGATACCTTTGAAGAAATTACTGCAAAGTTTTGGTCACAGAGACCATGAAGATTTGGTCTTCATGTTCCCAGACAAAATACAAAACAACTGATGGAGAACTGTGGAAAAGTTCCCAGCTTTATGAAACTCATCCAGTTATAACTTGGTCTCACTCATGTAGCAAAACTTATCTATGGACTTCAAAATCTTTCTGGGCTTCCCTGGTGGCTCAGACAGTAAAGAATCTGGCAGTAATACAGGAGACCTGGGTTCGATCCCTGGCTCAGGAAGATCCCCTGAAGAAGGGAATGAATGGCTACCCACTCCAGTATTCTTGCCTGGAGAATTCCATGGACAGAGGAGCCTGGTGGGCTAGAGTCCATGGGTCAAAAAGAGTCAGACACGACTAAGTGACTAACTTTTTCTATCAAAAGATCACGAGTTTACTCCTCTGCATTGTACAATCCATCTTTCCAGTGCTACTTTCTACGGTGGTTGTTGTTTCAAATAAATAGGAGAATCTTAGAACTGGAAGAGACATCACCAGTAAACCCTCTGGTTTCAAGGATGAGAAGCTATAGCTCCAGAAAGATTTACAGGCTTATCCACTGTTTCACAGCTGGCTTGAACCAGAGCAGAACTAGAACTCTAGTTTCCCAACTCCAGGCTAATTTATTGCCATTGTGGGCTCTACACGTTTGTCTCTTCCTGTGCAACAGAATTAAGGCTCCAAAACTATGGATAACTTCTGACTATTTTTACAGTTTTTTTCTTTCCAAAGTATGTTATCATTCCCAGAAAACATTAACATTCACAAGGCTGTGGATTTGTGATTGTGCAATAAGTAAATAATACATCGTTCTCAAATGTGCTAATCTTTGCAGACTAAGATCACATGTTCATAAATAACAGGAAGCTACATTCAAAATATGTACTTTTGAGGTCTCTAAGGAGTCAGCACAATGTGTTTTTTTTTGCTATAGTTACACTGAAAAGAGAATTCAACCTTCACTTGTTTACTTTTAAAGCTATGTCACATGACATTATTCAATTCAAAAAGGTAATGGTTACCTGTATAGCAACTTTACTCAGAAGTTAGGCATCAGTTAATCTATCAGTAATCAATGAAAAAGAACTTATTAACCATTACAAAATCCCCACTGTTAACCATTATTAGAACTCAGCTGTTCCAGGGTTAGGTGTGGGGGAGGGAGGCAAAGCTATACAAACTCAGATGCTCTCAGAATATTTAATGGGCATAAGGCAAAACACAGAAAGATATTAAAAATGCATAGAAAGATAATAAGGATAAGCACTAAATCATACAATATATCTTACAGTAATACCCTAAGAACTCAAAGATAAGAGAGACTGGCAGAGACAGGAAGGGTCCAATTAATATTTTTCTGATTGGGCATTTGTGATTGGAATTGGTTAGAATACAGTATTTTTGCCCTGAGATATAGTAGAAAGGCAGGACAACTTTGAAGTCAATATGATTTTTATTTCTATTTTTTCATCCTTATAATGAGTATTTATTGAGCACATTTTTATGTGCCTGACATTTTGACATTTTGCCAGCCACTGCAAAGGATACAACCACGGAAGTGAAGTCGCTCAGTCGTGTCCAACTTTGCAACCCCATGGACTGTAGCCTACCAGGCTCCTCCATCCATGGGATTTTCCAGGCAAGAGTACTGGAGTGGATTGCTGTTTCCGTCTCCAGGAGATCTTCCCAACCCAGGGATCAAACCCAGGTCTCCCACATTGCAGGCAGACTCTTTACCATCTGAGCCACCAGGGAAGACTCACAACCCTGGAAGCACTGCTTAAATTCTCAAGGCCTCAGGTTCCTTATCAATGAAATATGAAAAATATGAAACATGGATCAGGTAATATTAGGTGCTTTCTAGTTCTTTCTATGAGTCTAACATCTCCATGATGAAAAAGGAATTCCTGAGAAGTTCAGAAATATGAAATGACAAAATTTGTGTGCATGGAATATTTAAGTAGGAATATATAGTACCTAATTTTCAGGAGTTCTTAAGTTTTTGTTCTCCTAATACACAGTCAAAGCTTTGGTTTTTCCAGTAGTCATCTATGGATGTGAGAATTGGACTATAAAGAAAGCTGAGCACCGAAAAATTGATGCTTTTGAACTGTGGTGTTGGAGAAGATTCTTGAGAGTCCCTTGGACTGCAAGGAGGTCCAACCAGTCCATCCTAAAGGAGATCAGTCCTGGGTGTTCATTGGAAGGACTGATGCTGAAGCTGAAACTCCAATACTTCGGCCACCTGATGTGAAGAACTGACTCATTTGAAAAGACCCTGATGCTGGGAATGATTGAAGGCATGAGGAGAAGGGGATAACAGAGGAGGAGATGGTTGGATGGCATCACCAACTCAATAGACATGAGTTTGAGTAAGCTCCAGGAGTTCATGATGGACAGGGAAGCCTTGCATACTGCAGTCCAAGGGGTCGCAAAGAGTCAGACACAACTGAGTGACTGAACTGAACTGAACTGAATACACAGGAAGGTTATAACATATTTCTTTCAGTGGCTCAGTCAGGACACTGGAAAACATGCCCCATAGAGAGGAGAATCAGGATGACGGTAAAGGAATATATAGGTTTGAAAAGCTCTCCCAGGTGATTCAGACATGAGCCCTTCCTAGAGGGGCCAGTGGTTCAGTGCTCATGTGTCTGAATATGGATCAGAACACTCCAGACATGAGCCCCTCTTCCTCAGAGAGGCTCTGCCACCTCTTTGCTCCAGAAAAAAATCACTGGATTAAATGTTCAAATGATTGGAACAGTTGAAGGAGCCTAACAAACAGAAATGGTAAAGAATAAAATCTTTCATTCAAGATAAATTCAAATACCTATTGTGTTTGAGTCATTGTGCTAGGTGTCAAAAATTAAAAATACAAAAAAGAGACTTCCCTGGTGGTCCAGTGGTTAAGAATCCACTTGCCAATGCAGGGGATGTGGGTTCGGTCGCTGGTCGGGGAAAATTCCACATGGTTCAGCGCAGCTAAGCCTAAGAGCCACAACTCCCTGAGCCCATGCACCTCAACTAGAGAGAAGACTGACAGCGCAACAAGGATCCTGTGTGCCACAACCAAGACCCAGTGCAGCCAAGAATAAGTAAATACATTAAAAAAAAATACAAATACAAAAGTGAAGAATACCAGAGACCCAGCTCTTAAGAGACTTAAAGCATTATAGCCTAGGTCAACTACAGGACACCATAGACTACAAATATCAGAAAACCTGGCGGGCTTAAATACTGAGGACTCTGATTGGATGATGTAACGGGAAACCTGAAAGTAGCACAGGCAGCTTAATCTAGTGACTCCAATTAGTTGGTTTCAACAAACTTTGGCTTCAAGTCCCAACTTCCCATTTACTAGGAATATGACTCAGACACGTTGTTCAATTTTTCTAAATCTCAAGTTCAACATCTGTAGAAAAGGAAAATAATTGTTCCTACTTCACTATGTTGTTATGAAGATTAAATGGGACATTGGTATGAAGCACTTAGCCCAATGCCTAGCCAAAAGCAAGGGCTCAATACAGTTATTATCACCATCTTCATAATTAAAGTAACTGATTACATACAAAAGTAGGATTTTTAAATACAGAATTAAATTTTTTTTATTATTTTTCACTGAAGTGTAATTGATTTACAGTGTCGTGTCGGTTTCTGCCGTACAATATGCATCAGCCATAGGTACACATATGTTCCCTCCCTCTTGAACCTCCCTCCCACCCCGCTACCATCCCACCCCCTCCACGTCGTCACAGCACCAGGCTGAGCTCCCTATGCTATACAGCAACCCACAGCTAAGCCTGTGAAAAAAAGACAAAAAGTTGGTTGAAAAGTGATTTGGGGAAGGATAATTTGCAGAATGTAGCAAAAGGCCTTTCAGAGAAAGGAAGATAAAAGGGAGATAATTGGAAGGAGATCTCAGGGAACAGATAGCACTTGTTTTTGAAGGAAAAAACCCTGGATATTATTATAGTCTTTGAGATGGGATCGAGTAGAGTTGAAGAAGTTGAAAATACTACAGAAAAAGAGAATATTGAAAATTGCAGAGGAGATGGACACTGAACACAGGTATAGGAATTTGCCTTGAGCAAATGATATGATGACAATTTTTTAATTATCATCTGCTAGATACTTATCTTCACTGAGGACCTCTGTTCAAGTCTAAAACTGAGGTTTGAAAATTGTTAACTAACACCTACTAATAATGGAACACAACTTGATTTTCCCACCAAAACCTGTGTCTTGAAATGAAAAGAGGTGCATATATTAATACATCTGTAGTTTGGGGTGGGAATTAGTGAGAGTCTTTACTTGATAAAATCCATATTCTCCAGGAAGTATGCAAAATTACCTACTGAAGTAGAGGAGTTGAGACAATGTTTAGAAATCACAAAGCAAGGAACAGAGGACTGGGGGAGAGGCAATAGTCAATAAGAATTTTCCAGAATCAATGAAAGACTTAAATGTTCAGATTTAACAATCACAATAAATACTAAGCTAAACTAGTAAAAATCCACACTTAAATTCATCCAAGTAAAATTGCATAATACCAGTGATAAGAAAATTTTACTATTCAGAAAACAACAAAATAGATGGCCTACAAAGTAACAATTAGACTAAATTAGACTAAAGCAGACTTCTCAATAGGAAAAAACAGACCACAAAATAACAAAGTGCTGAGGAAAGATATCTGCTAATATCATTCAGTTCAGTTCAGTTCAGTTCAGTCGCTCAGTAGTGTCTGACTCTTTGATACCCCATGAATTACAGCACACAAGGCCTCCCTGTCCATCACCATCTCCGGGAGTTCACTCAGACTCACGTCCATCGAGTCCGTGATGCCATCCAGCCA
This sequence comes from Nanger dama, assembly GCA_917880005.1. Classification (NCBI taxonomy): domain Eukaryota; kingdom Metazoa; phylum Chordata; class Mammalia; order Artiodactyla; family Bovidae; genus Nanger; species Nanger dama. Next base: position 7,798,315 of record CAKJTW010000040.1, read on the forward strand.
TCTCATCCTCTGTCGTCCCCTTCTCCTCCTGCCCCCAATCCCTCCCAGAATCAGAGTCTTTTCCAGTGAGTCAACTCTTCACATGAGGTGGTCAAAGTACTGGAGTTTCAGCTTTAGCATCATTCCTTCCAAAGAAATCCCGGGGTTGATCTCCTTCAGAATGGACTGGTTGGATCTCCTTGCAGTCCAAGGGACTCTCAAGAGTCTTCTCCAACACCACAGCTCAAAAGCATCAATTCTTCAGCGCTCAGCCTTCTTCACAGTCCAACTCTCACATCCATACATGACCAATGGAAAAACATAGCCTTGACTAGACAGACCTTAGTCAAAAGTAATGTCTCTGCTTTTGAATATGCTATCTAGGTTGGTCATAACTTTTCTTCCAAGGAGTAAGCGTCTTTTAATTCCATGGCTGCAGTCACCATCTGCAGTGATTTTGGAACCCAGAAAAATAAAGTCTGACACTGTTTCCACTGTTTCCCCATCTATTTCCCATGAAGTAATGGGACCAGATGCCATGATCTTTGTTTTCTGAATGTTGAGCTTTAAGCCAACTTTTTCACTCTCCTCTTTCACTTTCATCAAGAGGCTTTTTAGTTCCTCTTCACTTTCTACCATCAGGGTGGTGTCATCTGCATATCTGAGGTTATTGATATTTCTCCCAACAATCTTGATTCCAGCTTGTTTCTTCCAATCTAGCATTTCTCATGATGTACTCTGCATAGAAGTTAAATAAGCAGGGTGACAATATACAGCCTTGATGTACTTCTTTTCCTATTTGGAACCAGTCTGTTGTTCCATGTCCAGATCTAACTGTTGCTTCCTGACCTGCATACAGATTTCTCAAGAGGCAGATTAGATGGTTTGGTATTCCCATCCCTTTCAGAATTTTCCACAGTTTATTGTGATCCACACAGTCAATGGCTTTGGCATAGTCAATAAAGCAGAAATAGATGTTTTTCTGGAACTCTCTTGCTTTTTCCATGATCCAACAAATGTTGGCAATTTGATCTCTGGTTCCTCTAGAGGATGGATAAAACAAGGTGTGTGTTTTCAAACAGCTCCTAAAAGAACTACTAAACAATGTACTTTAGAAAATTTAATAGAAAAGAAACATGTGGAGATCAAAAAACAGTATGGATCAAAGAACTTGGTAAGTACATTAGTAAATACTCATTCACTACCTGAAATAAAGGTTATAATAATGACTACTAAAGAGAGGAATTCAAATGAAGTAAAACTAAGATACTTTAAAAATAGGAGATAGAGAAGGTGATTTAAATTACAGAATTCTAAAGTCATTATTTTGCTCAGAAATAGGGTAGACATATCAATTTTGATTTTTAGAGTATTTTTTTAAATGTAAGATGAATTGCTATAAGATTACAATCTCTAATTTCAAGGGAGAGAACTTCAACATCATAATTTTAGAGTAAACATAGGAATGACTATGACTAATTGTAGGTATAAGGAATTTCTATAGAGAAAAGAAAGGATCTAAAGGAAATATGACAAAATGTTAGTATTTGTTAGTACCTATCATTTTTCTGGGGCTTCCCCTTGTGGCTCAGAGGTTTTTAAATCCTTTGCAATTAATTTTTTTAAAAAGAAGCTTCTGATGAGGAACACATATCAAGCCACAATCACTGAACCTTCACTAAATGAAGAAGCTGAAGCAGCAAAGCTCATACTTGTCTAGGTAAGATCTCGCCTCCTGCAGAAGCAGAAGTAGACAGAATGTTCCTTTCCGTTTCTATAAGTAGTGTCCCTGTAAGGCAGCTGAACTTAGAGCACGAGTCAGTTTCATAACTGCAGTCATAACCTGTCTCCCCAGGTCACAGTGAGCTCCATGTCCTGCTTTGTGATGCTTCTGGAGGAGTAATCTTAGCAGTTGCTCAAAGTCCTTTCCAACTCTGTCAGTCTATGTTCATCATTTTCAGTCTTCATAAACTAATACAGGGTGTGGTCTGCATGACCACAGTCAAGTTTTACAGCTACAGTAAAGATATTATCTGGACTTCCCTGGTGGCTCAGTTGATAAAGAATCCACCTACCAATGCAGGTGACTTCGGTTTCAATCCCTGGGTCAGGAAGGTCCCCTGGAGAAGGGAATGGCAACCCACTCCAGTATTCTTGCCTGGAAAATTCCAGGGAAAGAGGAGCCTGGTGAGCTACAGTCCATGGGGTCACAAAGAGTCGGACACGACTGAGTGACAAACACTTTCACTCGCAGTCTAATCCCTTCAATTTATAAAAAGTGAGGTCTAGAGAAATCAGTTTTCTTGCCCTGTAAATTAGAAAACTGAAAGTCAGATTTCAGACCTGTCACTATCACCATTCTATAAGATAATGCCTACATTCCTAAGCTATTACAGATTGAAGTATATTACCTGTGAAAATCCTGAAAGTATCACGATTTATAGCCACCTGATAACCCCAGTGGAACAGCATAAGTACAATGCTTCTGACATTCAAGGCCACGCCCCTTGGATATTCTTGTCTAGCTTGAGCTTATCCAGTGCAGCTGTGCACCTGGGATCTTCAGAGATCAGCTCTCCTGCGTGACTCCAAGTTGTGAAGAGTTTGAAGAAGACATGTTTATTGGCAATACAAACTTAACAAAAGTCACAACATCGATAAGATGGAATGATCTTATCACACCTCACTGGAATGATCAAAACTGCCCAGGTCATCTGCTGTTGAGTTAAAGAACCACTACCCTGAAGAGGACTCTGAGAAGTCACAGAAGGACACCTAGACCTAAATATAGCACTTCTCAAACTTTAATGTGTACATGAAGCAGGCAGGGGTCTTATTAAACTACAGATTGTGATTGAGTACGCTGGGGAGGGGGAGGCCTGAAATTCTGTATTTCTAACAAACCTCCAGATGGTACACATAGTGCTGGTCTCATGAGTACCCTTCAAGCAGCAAAGCTTCTCTCTGTGCATAAAACTGTCTCAGGGTCTGTGATGAGGAGACTGTGCTTCTCTACAGGACTTTGGTGGCCGAGGAAGGTATGAGGCAGGTGAATTGTTTGAGCAGAACCACAGAGCTAGTCATGTGCTGCAAGAATTATGGCTTTGCAGTCAACACATGACCATTCATGATTAGTGAAACTGAAAGAGACATTTCCTGAAGGCTTCTGGGAGAGAGATGCTTCCTATTTTTTGAGAGAGAGGTTTTAAAGTTACTCTTGATGGTTTCACTCACCTTTCAACCAAGATGGAGTAGCCAAAACCTGTACCTTCCTGATGGAATTACTGGGGGAAAAAAAGAAAGAAACAGGGTGAAAACTTATAAAACAATGATTTTCAGACACTGGGCATCGAGCTGTGTGGGAGAGTAGTCCCTGAGAAATGGGAAAAACTTAAAAACATAAAACAGTATCAGTGAGCTATGGAACAACTTCAAGCAACTTAAATATATGTTATTGGATTAACTGGGGCGAGTGTGGTAATAAAGATTGGAAAAGATAATGGTTGAAATTCTCCAAATCTTAAATTTTTTAAAAATTTTAATCTCCAAATTTAAAAAAAAAAAAATCAGAAACTCAAGATTTAAGAATCTCCACGGAGACCCTGGTTTGATCCCTGAGTCAGGAAGATCCCCTGGAGAAGGAAATGGCAAGCCACTCCAGTATTCTTGCCTGGAGAATCTAATGGACAGAGGAGACTGGTGGACTACAGTTGTACATGGGGTCGCAAGACTCGGACATGACTTAGCGAATAAACCACCACCACTTGTCCCCAAGCACAAGAAAAAAGGAGAAAAGAAAGACCATATCATTATAGCATGGGTGATTTAAGTAGGTGGTGGAAATCTGTAAAATACTTTCCTTAAAAGAAGTCTGTATGTTAACTAGTTTTGAAGAACCTGTTTCAAATGAATTGCTGCTCTCCTTTAAGTCAGTACTGCAATGATGATAATTTGGTTTCTGTTTCTCAAAACTAGCTTGGATAAATGAATAGGTCTCATTGTTCTTATGTATTACTCATCTTGTTCACATGTTCAGGCCAGACCAAGCTCAAAGGGCAGCTACAGATTCTGTGCCCATTATCTGTTTCACCATAGTTACACACCCTATATTTCTTTAATGCATGTATTTAGGGGCTAGATTTCAATCCCATTCTTCATTTAGATATACTGAAGGCTAGCATGGTCTATATGACCCCTGCAAACTATTGTGAGTAAAAATAGGAGGATGATTTTTTTTTTACTTAATTGTTCCAAGTTTTGTATACCCTTTCTGTCCTCTCAAGCACTGCCTCCTCCCCCTCAGTTTCACAATACACACCCCTTATTGTCCGAGAGCACAAGGAGCGTCCAGAAATCAAATGATGAAAGAGGGAGAGAAAGAACTGGACGCTGTCATCAGCCCATTGGCACCACTGTCCCTCTTGGCCTTGCTCCAGCTAATGACTGCTTGTCCCTGCTCTGGGTTATAGTTCCATGGTTTCATCTCTTCCATTTTGCAGGCACAAGTCCACCCTCTGATGCTCAGCCATTTTTTTATGCAAAGGCTTGAAATCATGCCTGGGTGAACATGTCATCTAGGAAGTGTTCCTACCTTCGACTGCCTTCCAGTTCAGCCTAACAGGAGTCTGCTTTCAGCAGATCTGGAATATTCCCATTGCCTTCTCATAGGAAGGCCTGATCTCTTCATGCAGTTGGTCTCGCCTTCTCTGGAACTCCACATATTAAGTGAAGGGCTCTCTTCGTCAAATACAGATCATTCTGTCCCCTTTCCCAGGATATCAGCTTGCTTGAGTCTCATCCTTAATAATTAAGAGTCGGCAGGGGCCTCCCTGGCGGGCCAGTGGTCAAGACTTCACCTTCCAATGCAAGGGGTGCAGGTTCAATCCCTGGCCGGAGAGCTAAGATCCCACTGCCAAGAGACCAAAACATAAACAGGAACAATACTGTAACAAATTCAGTAAAGACTTTAAAAATGGTCCACATCCAAAAAAATGAGTAGGTCGTTCATCCTTCTCTTAAGAAGACTTATGCATAAAAGTGAAACAACTGTCAACAGTTATCTCTTTCTATACATATGGAATTTGCTCATATGATATTTTAAAATTCTGCATCAGTTCTTCACCCCATTATTCAGAACGTCCAACACACTAAGAAGGCTAAAAGAATTCCAAATGACATATAAATACAGGCGGGAGAAAAAGTGCAGTGCTTTTTTGCTTATTTTAATACCAATGATCATTTTTAGACATCAAGACCTTCTAACAGATTCTAATTCCAAGGAATCCCGAGCTCCCCAGAAGTCCTCCAGGCTCCAATCTTGACTGTCTTAACTAACATAAATGAGTAAACAGACCTCTCCTACCCACCAATTTAAATACACAAGGATTTCCTTTCCTCCCTTCTCTCAGCCCAGGGCCTCTCTGCCAAGGAGTTGTCTCCACTTGCACCACAAAGAGTGGGCCCAAATGCTTATAGTTTGGAACTCTTTCCTTGCCCTGGCTGGGTGTGACTGAGAAACAAAAACTAGGGGGAAGCACCCCAGCAAGTGGATGTTTTTCATTTAGACCTAAAAAAATCTCCATCCCAATGAACAAACTCTTCACAAACTCCCAATCAGAAAAACTGTCAGTACCTCTAGCATCCAGCCATTGCCTAGCACATAGTAGGTGCCTGCTCAATACTGAGTAAATGAATGAACCAATCTACACCTTTCTATGTCTCTGACTGCAGCAAATACCATGAACTTCAGTCACTTAATATATTAATACTTCTACATTCTCACTTTAACAGGAACATCCCCAAATTTTAAGGCAAAAGAAATTTATTATTGCTCTGAAACACCATGGTTACTCTAATAATAGGATTTCAATATTGCTTATTTTTGCTGTCTGAGGCGGTACCATCCAGGGTGGTTAACAATGGCTTCTACATCAAATAACCCTAAAATTTCATCAAGCCACAGCTGCTTGATTATTTCTAATCCACTCACATTTTGATATTGATTGGGCAGAATCTAGTTTCCTTCCATCTGCCTCCTGGAAAGGAAAAAGAAGAGTTGAAGATCTAGGAAACATTAGTGGTTGTATCACTTCTACTAATATTCAACTGGCTAGAACGAGCCTCATGGTTCCAACTAGATGCAAGAGCTCTGGGAATGCAATTTTCCTGTTTGCCCAGGAACTGAATGTCATAGATCTTGGTGAATGCATTGCACTGTCTTTGCCATAGAGGCGAAAGGAGCATTTCATATTTCATGTTTCAGTGTGGGGGCAGGGGAGGGAGTGCAACAATTTTAATATTTTTAATTATTAATATTGTAACCTTTACCCTATTTCTCCTATGCATTTCTCTTCAGTACAGATTTATCATGCAAACCCCTTCAATCAGTCACTTAGAATATAAAAGTTTTCACTATGTTCTGAAAAATTACAGTAAACACACCATACAAGTAGGGTTGTTCCATGTAAACAGCCTGGTTTCAAAGTCCATGGATGTTGCTTATGAGAAAAATTGTCCAGAGGTTCAGCAAATATTTGCTATTGATGATGAAAATGACAGCAATGATTACTTCTGCCTGATCTCTGACCTTAACCCTTTCCATCTCAAAACTCTTCCCTACAAAGGCCTGCTGCTCTCCCCTGTTCCACTGTGTTCAGTTCCCGGTTCTACTGGGGAAATAAAGTCATCTCTACAGCCTCAAGTGCTCAGTCACTCCACTGTGTCTGACTCTTTGCAGTCCCACAGACTAGCCCGCCAGTCTCCTTGGTCCATGGAATTTCCCAGGCAAGAACAATGGAATGGGCTGCCATTTCCTACGCCAGGGGATTTTGCCCACCCAGGGATCCAACCCACATCTCCTGCATTGGCAAGCGGGCTCTGTACCACTAGTGTCACCCAGGAAGCCTCTATGGCCTCAGGTCAAGCCCAAATGAGTCTTCTCAAGTCTTGCATTTTTGAGCTACTCCTAACGTATAGGTAGTCCTTCACTTTCTACGACTGTTCATTATACTACTTCTCTCTGCATCAAGGTAGTTTATTTCTTACATATCATCACCCTCTACAGATCTGTGTGCCTCAGCACTCCCTCTGTGTGGCACAATCAACAGCATACATTGGCCTTTTCGAGGGTGGCAGCGATCGTAGATAGAGTGCCATGAAGGCCTCAGGGATGCTTCCAGAATATAAGGTGGTGGGGCGCTGCCTGCCGACCCCCAAATGCCACACGCCACCCCTCTATCGCATGAGAATTTTTGCACTTAATCATGTTGTTGCCAAGTGCCGCTTCTGGTACTTTGTGTCTCAGTTGAAGAAGATGAAGAAATCCTCGGGGAAATCGTCTACTGTGGACAGGTGTTCGAGAAATCTCCCCGGTGAGTGAAGAACTTCGGCATCTGGCTACGCCAGGACTCCCGCAGCGGCACCCACATGTACGGGGACCTGACCACCGCTGGCGCCGTCACCCAGTGCTACCGGCACCAAGCCCGGGCCCACTCCATCCAGATCATGAAGTTGGAGGAGATCGCAGCCAGCAAGTGCCACCGACCAGTGGTCAAGAAGTTCCACAAGATCAAGCTCCCGCTGCCCCACCGGGTCCTCCGTGGCCAGCACAAGCCATGCTTCACCACCAACACCTTCTTTTAGGGGCAGGCCCTCTGTCCCTGGGTCTGCCCAAATAAAACTTAGTGGGAAAACCAAAAAAAAAAAAAAAAGAAGCGAGATCCCCTTGTCACTGAATCCTCAGTGCTTACTATGGTTTCCGGGTCAGTTGTTGTCACTAACCTTCTCACCAGCTTCCAGAAGAGAGGAAGGCTCTATGAACAAATGCTTCTTCACTTCCCCAGTTAACTGCTGATACCCAGCGCCCTCCACCCTCAGCCTCAAGTCAGTGGTCAAAGGGCCTCAGGAAATCAGAAGGACTCAGAAGCAGAAAGAGGGAGCCCTGATGTCTATCAGCATTTGCCAAGAAACTACTGTTTTCTCCACAATTCTAAGAGCTTCTGATGGACTGTCTCCAGGAATCCTCAGAATGCCTAAAGACTATTATGATTTCCCTTTAACAGAAAGCTACGTAACCTGCCTAAGGCACACACGAGCAGTTGGTGGAGGGGCACCCAACGCAGGATCAAGGAGAGAAACAGGGGAGACGAGGAGGGGATTCCGTCTTTGGTATGAAGAAAACCGGGACAGGAAGATGCTAGTGCCCCGCTTCTGCCCCTCTCATCCTGCCCCCTACCCCCAACCCCTTCCCACCTGTCCCGCCCAGAGCAGGGGGCTCCCTGCCCTCCCCCTGACAGGCCCAGCTGCAGTTTCTCTGGCTTATTTTTCAACACTGAGTGGCAAAATGGGTTCACTCCATTCAAAGGAGGAAAAGAGAAGGAAGCTGTGCTTTGGCACTTAACCCCAAAAGCATTCTTCCAGCCAGTTTCCCACAAATAAAGTCTTAGACTCAGTCGTGTCTGACTCTTTGCGACCCCATGGACTATAGCCCACCAGTCTCCTCTGTCCATCGGATTCTCGAGGCAAGAATACCAGAGTGGGTTGCCATTTCTTTCTCCAGGGGACCTTCCCGGCCCACGGACTGAACCCAGGTCTCCTGCATTTCAGGAGGATTCTTTAACATCTGAGCCACCAAGGAAGTCTTCCAAGAATAAAACTGGCCCTTTAAACCTCCAGTTTTCAAAGAAAAAAAAAGTATCATTTACACAGTCACGGAAAATACAATCAACAAGCCTGACACTCTCAGCGCTGACTCTCATTACTTGCTAAGGAACCTCAGGTTCATGAACTCTTTCCTCGGGAACGTGGAACATCTCGTTCCTGTCAAGTCCCTGGTGACAAGGAGGAGCCACAGCTTTCCTCACAGGGAGCAGCCAGGACGGAAGCGAAGCCGAGCCCTCATCAGCCCAAGAACCCGGCCGACAGCCCTCCTGTCCCTGGCTCTGCTGGTGTGCCTGCTGAACAACGGGTACACTGGTGTCACCTCCTGGGGCTCCCCTCCCCACCCTCCCAGCTGGATCACTTCTCTATCGTGCACATTTAAAAAGCTCAGTCGGGTGAATGGAAATAGCAGCTCCCGAGAACAAAATCTACAGCCTGTGTTCCAAACTGAACTTTCCGCTCTTTTGGTCTCAATTGCTGTCCAGAAAGGAATTCATAATCGCCACCTCTGTCCGGTTTTTGCTTTGCAGAGGAGCCCACAAAATTCACTGAAACCTTCCCAGAGGCTCAGGCGGGCTCAGCCATGGGAGGAATGTTGCCAAAATATGTGTCCCTTTTCCTTTTCCTTCAAGAACTGGTACTCAGGGTCAGCTAACGAAGGGACTCAGTTTGAAATTCTTTCAAAAATCACATCAGAATCATGGAATCTCAGAGTCTATTTTGGATGGTTTGGCCACGTGTTTGCTGATATTTAGAAACATCAACAAATCTTCTCTGACCAAAACCAATTCTTTTCATCCCTCTGACTGAGAATTTATTTCCATTTTTCCTAACAATCCCAATGGAACTTCAATTTGAGACTGAGCTACAATATTTAGGATGAAATTTCTTGTCCACTGTTGGTCAGCAGGTGCTCCCTCAGCGGGCTCAGGGAACCAGCAACCCCCTGGGGCTTCTTGGGATCTGCCTTCAGCCAGTCACTGCAGGAGAGGGGTCACCAATGTTTGGGTGGCAGGAGTCCCGCCACACCCACCCCCACTTCAACTCCCTAATGGAGACAAACTGAGGTGGAAAAGGAATCACCTAATGCAGGAGCCAGTCCGTATAGTTTATCTTCATCTTCAGTGTTCAGAATGATACACACACACAGCATGTTTGCCAAACCCATAAAGCTGCAGCTCAGGTTTCACTATTTAAGGAGCAGATGTCATGTACTATTTTGTTTCGTGGTTTATCATATTTTGCACAGTTGCAGCCATTTTGCCTCCTCTGAGATGACATAACATCTTGAGCTGGTGTGACACATGGGTGGGGGTGCCGTGGGAATCTGTCTCTACTCCTTACTACTGTGTTATTGACGACACCTTTTAATGCTATTAGTAAAACAGTCTTTACTGACAAGGAGACCAGGTCGCTGAATATTGAAGAATCAGGGGTCTGTATTTCCCTGGTAGGACCCTGTCAGAAAAACAGACAAGAAGGCATCAATTATCAATGTGGGTTTTGGTCCAGAGGCTACTGGTGCATAGAAGTCAAACTATGTGTGAGGATTCTAGCTTCTAGATTGTTTCTAAGCTGTCATTTGATTTTCACCTGGACATGATTCTAAGCCAGCACTTGTCTTCATCACACTGTCCTGGAGTTGCTACTGACTTGTGTTCTAGAATAGGGCTACGGCTCACCCATTTTCTATATGCAGCACCTCGCAGGGTGCCTGGCACAGTGCAGGGCACTGTCAGGGGTGACAGGTTAACTCCCCACCCATCCCTGCCTTGCTCTGTGCCTGCACCAGGAGGGGTTCCTTGCCTCCGGCTTCTGGATGGATTCCACTCCTGGAGCACACTGGCAGGAAATGGGAGGGAAGAAGGGAAAGGAAGGAGCAGAAATCAGAGCCCCTTCCAGCCAGGCATTGGTCTGGCAGCAGCTGCGTCCCTCTGCTGAAGCCACGCAAGCAGCTTCCCCTCTGGCTGCAGCTCTCACTAAATCTCAGCAGCTCTCACCAATGATTACTCCCTCCTTTTACTCGGCAGGCCCAGGGTGAAGGCTCCCTCCGCTGCTAGTCTCACCAGCATAAGGGGTCTGGGTGGCCCTATCCATACACTATTTGCAAAGTCGGGAGTCAGTGAGTTCTCACACACTGAGTGAATGTGAAGAAATTTCTAGAAGCACTCCAAACAGTACTCCCAAAGTCCACTGGGGAAACTGGGGCTGAGAGAAACAGGCAGAACTTTAATCCCTGATCTTATTTCCTTTCCACGTATTTTTACATATTGGATTTCCAGGTAAGATTATAACAAATAACTTACTTTTTAATTGAAAACCATGGATGTATTATGGACTGTAAATGGTTTGACATTAAGGTTCTCGTCTATCTGGTTCACTGAGAACCCCCAAAGTTTGGAGGAGGGTGGGCACAGAGTAGGCTTTGATAAACATCTGTTGAGAAAAACATAAATGAATAATCTATTAGCCCACTTAATCCTCACAACAGCCGTATATGAAAAACAAGGCAGGTATTTTCTCCCACGCTTTCCTAGGAGGAAACCCAGCCTCAGAGACTTGACCAAAGGCAGGTCACCCATGCCCACCAGGAGCTTGGTCTCAGTGGTTTATTAGGAGTAAACGTACTTGCGTGTGGGGACTGTGGTGTGTTCACACCCTTTCTCTCACCCATATTAAAAGGTGCTCAGAAATGAATAAACAGCAAAGATGACTGAGAAAATTCAAGTATTTCATGCAGTGGAAGACTAACAAATCTAAAGTCAGTGGCTTGGTATAACATTAAAATCAAAGTTCTTTCAACTGACTTGAAGGCACCCTTGTGGGCTGGTGTCACCCCCTTCACCAGGCCTGGGACACGGGTCCCCTAACTGCAGTGACCTCTTTTTCCAGATCCTATACATCTGACGATGTCTTCTTTTCTTCCACACCCTTTCTTCTACCCTCAGCTTCCCAAATATTTAAGATCCAGAATCTACCCTCAGAATATCCCCTCCCTACCCCAGTGAGAACTGCAGAGCTTCCAGCTCCTCCAGGGCATCACCCTGCCTTTTCCCATGTCTTCTTTCTCAGGCCACAGAGGAGAAAGAGGAGCCCAGCGGCTGGAGTGAACAAGAAGTGGAGGGGCACGGATCTCAGTCTGCGGCAGAAAGAAACCAGGCGTCCATCCAGGGAAGGCAATCTCAGTGGGCAGACCATCAAGCTGTTACTAAAGACCCCTCAGGGTCTGGGCCACCCGCCTCAGGTATAAGCCAAAAGAGAGCTGAGTGGGGTGGGGAGATGCGAGCATTCCTGGGTCTGTTATCTCTTCCCCACCTGGAGGGCTCTCCTGAAGCCCAGGATTCACTTTACTCAACTGAAGCAGGAGGAGGCTATCTGGTGTGTGATTTCAGAGGAATTGGAAAATCCTCCCAGCCAGAAACCCCACCAATTGAGGTTTCTTTTGTGTTAATCACTTTCCTTTACAAAGTCTATTACTGAAGAGGAGAACGAAGTTAGCAGGCAATCCCACAGTGCTGCACTGGCAAGAGAACAGACAGAGGTGGGCTTTGAACCTGCTGGAAAACTGGGGCTTTGGGTGCCTTGTTCAAGAGGAAAAGAGTGCTGGTCCAGTTAGCAATAGCATATGCTCACATTCAGGTTGCCCAGGTGGCACCAGCAGTAAAGAACCTGCCTGCCAGTGCAGGAGATGTTAAGAGATGGGGTTCCATCCCTGGGTCGGGAAGATCCCCTGGAGGAGGACACGGCAGCCCACTCCTGGAGAATCCCATGGACAGAGGAGCCTGGTGGGGCTGCAGCCCATGGGGTTGCAGAGAGTCGGACACGACTGAAGTGACCTAGCATGCACGCACATGCTAACATCCCCCTAAAAACAGTGAAAAGCAGGAAATCTCTCAAGCTACTCCGTGATTTGAGGCCCTTCCCTGTTCACCACAGAGTACAACAAAACACAACTCGGCCAACACAGCAGCCTGACTGGGATGACTTATTTCATCATGTCCCTTCCTTCCTAATGGCTGGCTGATACTCATCCCTCAACCTGGGGCTTGTGGGAGATGGAACAAGAGGCAGTTGTGAAATATGGATGCCAACATAGTCCCAGTTCATTTGAGGCAATCGTGACCTTAGATGTCCTATTAGAGGCCCCACTGAACACTATATCTGATCTGTAGGCGTGTTTTCAAACGAACCTGTGAAGCAGATACACAGAACAGACTGATGGTTGCCAAGGGAGGGGACCCCGGGGAAGGAAAGGAGTAGGAGGCTGGGGTCAGCAGATGTAAGGTTGTATAGACAGAATGGATAAACAAGGTCCTATTGTATAGCATAGGGAACTATATTTAACATCCTATAATAGATCATAATGGAAAAGAATATTACAAAGAATGTACATATATGTATAACTGAATCACTTTGCTGTTCAGCGGTGTCGGACACGACTGAGCAACTTCACTTTCACTTTTCACTTTCATGCATTGGAGGAGGAAATGGCAACCCACTCCAGTGTTCTTGCCTGGAGAATCCCAGGGACAGGAGAGCCTGGTAGGCTGCCGTCTATGGGGTCACACAGAGTCGGACACGACTGAAGCGACTTAGCAGGAGCAGCTGTACAACAGAAGTTAACAAAACAATGTAAATCAAGTATAAAATTAAATTTGAAAAACAATATTGATTTAAAAAGGAGGCACACTTTAACTTTTAGTTAAGAAAGCACATTCAGAATAAACAGCCTTGGGAAAGCAAAGTTTTTCTTTCAATCAGGAAAACTGATAGGACTATGCTCTCTTCCTTTCACTAGCTGGGTAACTGTGCAGCTCAAACTCTCAACAACAACTTTCTCAAAAGCAAATGGGGTAATGCTAATTGACTCACAGGGTGGTAAGGAATAAATCAAGTTAGATAAACTACCTAAGGCTGCTATTAAAATGCCTTGGACATTAACAGACCTTCAACAAATAGTAGCTTTGAAACAGAATGTAATTATCAGCCAGAAATGGATTCTCATTTAATGGTAAACCTGTAACCTGCCTTCACTGATCAAGCACGCTTTAATTGTGGCTAGGAAAAACTTGCAAAAGCAAAACAAAACTCCTCCAAGTGTCACGTAGCCTAATTGTTTGCCAAGTTGTTTTTCAGGAACATTTTTGAGTCAGCTATGTCTAGTTTGAGCTTGAGTTAGTTAAGACTGGTTAAGATCACCAACCGTTCAACTGGCTATTTGTTCGTCTATTCCAAAAATGATAACATTTTGACATCAGAGGGTTCAAAATTCACCCTCAGAAGGTGCTACCATCACCATTTTCTGAACATGTAGCCCAGGGGAAAGGCTTTGATTAGTTTCAGCTGTGCAGGACAATGATTGCCTCACCTTTTCTTATTGCCAATCACCTACCCCCCCACCCCCACCCCCACTCCCCAGGGCTCAGCTTTATCCCATAGATATCCCAAGCTCCTCGCCTTCGGCAAGGGATTTTGAGATTCGTTTTCCCATTTTCCCACTTGATTGTCTCATGAGTAAACCCTTTCTCTGCTGCAAACCTCAACATCTCGGTGTTTGGCTTGCTGCACATCAGGAAAAGGAATATGGTTCGGTCACAGCTTTTGCTGTTATTTGGGTATTCAGAGAGCAGCTCACAGGCAGGGGACGCAGGCTTTGGGAAAATGTTCTTCTGGGCGAGTTGTATGGATGGATGCAGAGAGCTTAGGTACAGGTAGGCCCACTGCACTGCCCTGGAGAAGTTCGGGTGACAAGGAGTGCTGGGAAGGGTGAGAAGAGGATCTAGCTAGCACAGGAACATGAGGCTCCAGGGAGCGAAAGGGTCTGGCTCCCAATGGCGAGGAGAGGAATCCATTTGGGTGGAGCTCAGAGCCCAGCTGTTTGTTTCCTTCCTTCCCCACCTCCACCCTGCCCCTGGCATTGCTGACTCTCACAGGAAGGTTACTGAAGCCTGCGGGGACCTCAGCTCAAGGCCAGGTGGGCTAAAGAGGAGAAGGACCTAGTGAGGGAAGACGATGGGGACTCAGAACGGGACCTCCAGCTTTCACTCCACCAACTAGAGCCCAGAGAACAGCTGGAAAGGCGGTCAGACTTGTCCCCAGTCTGCCTCAGGCACATCGTTCATCTACAGGTGCAGTTTATCAGAGTCCAGCCTGCAGCCATGCCTCCAAAGCTGCGAGAAAACCTGATCAGCTTCCCCCTCCACTACTTAACCTTCCCCTCTCCCAGGAGCTTACAGATGCAATGCCTCCTTCCTCCCTGTGACTAGATTCGGGGGAACCTTGGCACAGCAGGGGCCCGAGGTGTGGCTGAAACTGTCACCTTGTAGAGGAGGACGCGAGTGTTCTAAAGGTTAGGAGACTTTCCCTGTCACACATCCACATGATGCACAGCCTGGATGGAAAACATATCTTAACGGATTCCATGTGCCGGGTGCGAGTACTTGTCCTGCAATCCCCAAGGAAGGTGACCGTTCTCACAGTGTCCTGCGGGGAACACACTTCAAAGTCTGGAATCAAATCCAGGCTCTAATCAATGAATGATCTTAGACAAGCAGCTGAACTTCACAGAACCTCAGCCTCTTCACCAAAAAATTAGCATAATAACCTTCATAGGTTTCCCTGAGGAGTAAACAGGAGAGTATCTAATATAGCTCGAGCATGCCCCCAACACTGGAGGTATTCCATGCTACTTACTACTATCATTAATTACGTCGTGGTTCAGTCATTGAACTTCAGATTGCTAGAGAAAGCTGGAGTGTTTAGGAACTGGAGGAAAGAGGACTCTTCTGATGAGGAGAAGGCCAAGGCCAGTTAGCTTCAAGTCTTTGGTAATTCTGAGGCCCGCCAAACTTAAGGTCCCGTGGGGGAGGTGGATCCAAGCCAGAGGAGAACAGTGAGCTCTGACCTCTGAGTTCCTCTTGGCAGTTTGATCACATTCTTTCTCAAGCATCTGACCTTGGAACACAGGGGACTCGAGGGCAGTAGGAAGAGCGCCGAAAGTGATAGGCACAGCACAGCAGAGCTGTCCTTGGGATGGAAGCAGAACTCCTGGGACCTCAGCATCCTCACTGGAATGACAAGGGTCTAATAATGCCCATACAATGACTAGAAATTTAAAAAAAAAAATATGAGAGACGAGCAGAAGAAAATTAACCCTGAAAACTATTCAATATCAAATGACAGCAACTGATTGTTTGTCAACAGTCAGAGAGCTAACAAAAACAGCAGCTGCTGAAAGATGGTCTCTGCCCCACAGACAGACTTTACATTGGAATTCCAGCTGCTGCCCTATTGGCCAAGATACACTCACAAGTTTTTTAAATTAGTGTCCCAAATTTAACCAAAATGCAAAAGAAACTTTCCAATGGGTATTTTTTAAAGGGAGGATTAGAAGGGGGAAAAAAAAACTCAAATTTTAAGGACCAAAGACAATTACTTAAAAATCTTGCATGTTAGAGAAAGATAACCTGACTTCACTCTAAAAATTGTGAATCCAACATTTAGCCCTTTTAGTAAGAAAAGATTAGAAAGAGAAGAGAGCACATCTAATATTTAGCTTTTCTCAAGGTATAACCCACACCTGGAATCATTAAATGTCAAAAATGAGAAAGCATTTCATACAGTACATGTGGGATCAATAAACCATGTTCTTGGATCTATTCCTGCTCTCTGTACAAAGAGCACAAGTGTGTGCGTGCGTGTGTGTGAGAGACAGAGAGAAGCTGAGGACTGCATTTGGAGTGTTCCTGATGTCTTACCTCCCTCTACTGGAGAAAGACCACATACGTGTGTGGTGTGTGCATGGAGTGGCTAAAGGTGGGGGTGGGAGTGTGGAGAGGTGGGGGCAGGTCTGGGGAAGAAAGAGTGGAAAGCAGAAAGACTAGAATTTCTGTCCCAAGCCTGAAGCTTCTGTATGATCTACTGCCAGCTTTTGATCAGGCCCCAGCACAGGCAGGAGCAGCAGACAGGCCAACTCTGACCTCACAAAGGGGAGCTTCAATCTAAAAATGCTAATCAAACATTTTCTGTGCAGAATCTGCCAGTAAAGAGTTACCTCTTGTATGGACTTAGCTATGAACTCATCTCCCAGTGGTCAGGGCCCTCTCTCAGGGGCTACTTTATGATCTTAGGTTACCAGATAGTCAGGCATTGGAAGGGTGATAATTTTGAATTACCAGGGCCCTAGATTTGATGGGGCTTCCCTGATGGCTCAGAGGTTAAAGCATCTGCCTGCAATGCGAGAGACCTGGGTTTGATCCCTGGGTTGGGAAGATCCCCTGGAGAAGGAAATGGCAACCCACTCCAGTATTCTTGTCTGGAGAATCCCATTGACGGAGGAGTTTGGTGGGCTACAGTCCACGGGTCGCAAAGAGTCGGACACGACTGAGGGACTTCACTTTACTTTCACTTTAGACTTGATTGGCACCAAACAACCCAGAGAGACTTCTAAGCAATGGAAAAGTAATCTAAACCAGTGAGCCTTAATCTGGGGTCTTCAGATACTAAAGGCTCCTTTACTAAAGGCTCCTTTGATTGTAGTGGAAAAAAAAGAGGTCTGAGATATTTAAGACTGTAGTTCAAAAAAAAAAAAAAACACTGTATCTTTATTTGCCTACCCTAATGCTACAAACACTAGACTCCCAAGGTTTTTTCACTTTTAGCTAAAGTTATGTCAGTTCATTTTAGTTATATAGGTACTTTGTGACTCACCAGGTAATCCAATATTTTAAAAACATAAACATAAATCAGAGTGGTTCCTTATACAATAGAAGTATTCCTCACTTCACCAAAATATTCAGTGTTTAAAAGTTAGCCTTTTCATATGGATCTCACCTTAACCTTTTAATATACATTGAACAGTAGTAAATTTATAGTTGTAGTTGTACCAAATCCCCTGGGAATTGTATATTCAGTTTAGTTCTGACACAAATGTTTTAACCAGCAGCTGTTCTGGGAGGCTGGCTAGCACCCTTTTGAATGTTGAGAATTTTAATAAGGATAAAATCTAAATCTGAAACTATCCTGTCTCTGCATGAGTAAATGTACATCCTCCTCGTCCATTTTTAATAGTGATTTTTTAAAATTTTATACACACAAAAATTTGTGCATAATTAATATGTACAATTTGAGTTTAGTGATAAGCATGTGCATGCGTGCTAGGCCCTTTGCAACACTACGGACTGTAGCCCACCAGGCTCCTCTGTGCATGGGACTCGCCAGGCAAGAATACTGCAATGGGTTGCTATTTGCTTCTCCAGGAGATTTTCCCCACCCAGGGATCGAACCCACGACTCATGTCTCCTTCATTAGCAGGTGGGTTCTTTACCACTAGCGCCACCTGGTGATGCTAAATGGTGATAACATGTTGTACTCTTTTTCACATAGCTTTCTATTGCATAAAGTCAGGTATAGCCATAGTTTGTAAAAACATGTACAAAGAGGATGAAGGGCATTGATGAAACAGATGTCATCTATCCCCTCCCCCATTTCCCTGGGTAATTGAGATTTGTTTTGAAGCCACTTCCCAAGCAATTGGATTCTACATGAACTGGTAGCGGTTGGTTCATGGCCCAGGAGACATCAGATTGTTCTTTGTCCTTTGTTAACACATCAGCAAGCTGAAAATTGTACTGAGTACACTGAGTGGCTTTGGCATGTTCTACATCCGGGCCAATGAGGACTGCAGTCAGGGTAAACCCTCCTTGTTTACACAGCAGTGTCTCTTTCGCTAGTGATCCTTCCTGCCAAAGGAGCTAGAGGCCTTGATTTCTCAAGAGAAGATGCTACATACGGTAAATCTAAGCTACTTACTTTTTCTTGGGAGGGAAAAAAAAACCCTTGCAAATTTTTTTAATATGTAGCTTTAAAAATCTTATCTGAAAAGCAAAGTTTTCTAATAGCGTTTATTAGGCAGCTTGCTGTTATGTGTTTAGTAAAGAAAACAAGAAAGTGATGGTTCTTGATCAATAAAGCACAGTAAGAGAAAGAATGTATACCATGTCCCGTCTATTTCACAGGATAACAGAGTTCTTGGTCTTTCCTGGGACTTCACAGTTTAATTCAACAGGATGATTGCTATATAATTATAAAAGCCTGCTGATTTATTTAGTATTCTCTTGAAATCTGGAGAAGGAAATGGCAACCCACTCCAGTATTCTTGCCTGGAGAATCCCAGGGACAGAGCAGCCTGGTGGGCTGCCGTCTCACGGGGTCGCACAGAGTCAGACACGACTGAAGCGACTTAGCAGCAGCAGCAGCTCTTGAAATCAGACCTTGAGTTAAGCACCAGGCACAAGGAGTCTGTCTCAGAGATTACGCCAGAAGCAGGAGCACGTGATCTGAGAATGACACAAGGAAAGAGGGAGAGTCCAGGTAAGGGTGCATTACTAGTCTTTCTCTCCACTTCCCTCTCTCCATTAGGTCACTCTGTGGCCAACAGCCATGTGACTGAGCTTGGAAAAGGAGCCTCCAGTCAAGTCTTCGAGGGCTGGAGCCGCAGCTCACAGCATGCCTGCAGCCTCCCGATAGACTGTGGGCCAGAACTGCCCAACTAAGCCACTCAAAGATTCCTGACATTCAGACGCTCCACTGCTGCTGCTGCTTGGTCACTTCAGTTGTGTCTGACTCTGTGTGACCCCACAGACTGTAGCCCACCAGGCTCCTCTGTCCATGGGATTCTCCAGGCAAGAATACTGGAGTGGGTTGCCATGCCTTCCTCCAGTGGATCTTCCCAACCGAGGGATCGAACCAGAGTCTCCTGCATTACAGGTAGATTCTTTACCACTGAGCCACCAGAGAAGCCCTCAGACACTGAGATAAGTTTGTTGTTTTAAGCTGCTAAATTCTGGGTTTATTTGTACTGCAGCAATAGATAACACTGTTCATATTAAGTAGAATATTAAGTGGTACTAAGGTATCAAATTTTCAAAGAATACTTGATGACATGAAAAAGTGATGAGCACACAATATTAGGTGGAAGCAGCAGGAAGCAGTACCATCTGCGTAGTGTGTGGCATACATGTTGTTTTTGTCTTATTAGCACATGTCCATCCCCACTTTCTTCCACTAACAGAATTTCCCTTTCTCGTAGGAAAACAACTCCATGTGTTTCCAGTGGTGCTGACTCCAACCCACATTGGCCAAAGAAGTGACTCAGACCAAATTTTAAGCTTCTCATTCTCTTGGCACATCATCAAAGATGGACTAATGAGAACAATTCCTGCACTTTTTCTTCCTTGAGTCATTAAGGGAGAAAAGGGCCTGAACTTTCCAAAAAAGTTAAAGATGGTAAGGGTATCAGATGCCCTGGATTGAGTAGTAAGTTACAACCAACCTTAGAATTTTTGATTATGAAACAATAAACTTGGCTTAACTGGGACTGAGGTTCTGTTGTAATACACAATAGTATCTCAAATTTTTATACAAATAAATAAAATTGCTTCCAAACAGAGAAAATGGTAGAATCTACCAAATGTTAACAGTGGTTCTATCTAGATTTGTGGTTTCAAATTAGTGAACTTGCTGCACCAGAATTTTAAAACACAGATTCTCAGGCTTCACACTGGGAAACTTTAACCCAGCAGCTCTAGATTAGAGACCAGAAATGTGGATTCTTAATAAGCTCTCCATAGTGATCAACAAACAGCAGTGGAAAGGAGTCTACAGGAGTAGATTATAAGTGAATATTTGTTTTCTCTACATGCATTTTCCAATTTTATAATGAACAAGTACTATTTGGGTAATGAGTACATTTCTTCAAAGTACAACTGTTAGTGACTTGATAATGTTTAATATTTATTATTTATTTTTATATATTTGGCCATGCCAGGTCTTGGTTAAGGTGTGTGGGATCTAGTTCCCAGATTAGAGTTCGAACCAGGGCCCCTGCATTGTGAGCTCAGAGTCTTAGTCACTTGCCCATCAGGGAAGTTTCAGTGTTTAATATTTGACATGAAACTTTTTATTGTGAGGAATCAAAACCCCATTGGTTAGCAGATCAGCAAAAATAAAATACTTAGACATTATTTGCTATGACAGTAAGCATTTTCTTAACTCTGATAAACAATATGGTCCAGCTATTGGGGCAAAGTATACAGCAGATGGGAGCGAGAACCCAGCTCCCCAGGGCCTTTCTTATTTCTAAAGAATGTGTGAGGGCCACACCACTTCAGAGGAATCTTGAGTTTTCTCACCTGCAGGCTTCTCTTTCCCACTAATGCCAGAAACACATCACTAATATCCTAACTCCAGCCCCTTCCCTACAAGACAAAGAAACTTCTACATGACTATTACACAGACTTACATCCTTCCTGGTCAGATTTCATCTCTTTAAGAACCCATAAAAGTTCTGCTACCCAAGGGGTTTCTTGCCAAGGGCTATCCAACACCATCTCTACCACGTTTAAAGCTCTGCTTTGTCTACATGTTGCTTTTAAAAATTGAAAACAGGGAATTCTCAGATGGTCCAGTAGTTAGGACTCCACGATTTCACTGCCAAGGGTTCAGGTCAGGGAACTAAGATCCCACAAGCTACACACACACAAATATATATATAAATAAATTAAAAATAAATAAGGAACATTCATATTGTTAGTCTATGTAATATTGATCACTATGAGGCCGCACAGTGTTCTGGGGATTCCATTTCCTCCTCCCATTTCCAAATGATTCCAAAGTTCAGACCTAATGGATCCTCCCTTCTTACAGGCTATTCATTCTTCAAGATCATCAGCATTTTTGTCTGTTTATTTGCTTTATATTTGGACCTTGGCTTCAGAGTGTGGCTTTTTTTTTTTGCCCCAGAGAGTTTCTAAATACTCTTGTTTTTTTCTGAGTTCCATCTCCCCTCTCATAGCCTACATATTCTGCCGACATGTATCTCATCTCCATTTCTTTCTAGAACATCTTCAAGCAACTTCTCCAGAAATAGTGCAGGAAGAAAAATGTCTGAGCCATTGAACGTCTGAAAAGTCTTCAATTTTGTTGACAATGATTCATATTTGGCTTTAAAAGTACAGCTTCAAAATCATTTTCCCACTAGTTTGTTCCTGAACAGAAATTCTGAGTAAAAGCTCTGTATATATAGCAGAGTTTATCCATTAACAAGATTTTAGAAGGAATGATGCAAAACATAACTGAAAAGCATCAGCCCACATGCTAGGAGCCCCCAGTTTTCCTTGCAAGTTCAAGTTCTTTAGGGAAAAACCTCCCAGCTTTTATTCAGGAGGTAAATTCCAGCCACCTGCTCTCAAATGGAGACAGAGCGGGAGTAAGAAGACAGTGGGCACAGGCTTTTCCAGGCAGACTCTTAGTAAACACTGTAACTTCAGCACCCCTTCTCTACCTGCCAACAAGGTCACAACCTGGGGGTTGCCATGGCAGAAGACTCACTACATCACTGCATTTTCATGCCTTGGGTTGCAAATTCTTCCTCTCTTATTTTCCCTATTTGCAATAGTAATCGACATATCTCATCTGTTGATACCTCCATCCTATTATCTTCACTTTGATTTGAATTTTTATTATTTGTTGGCTATTAGTTTAATGAAGCAAGAAGAAGAGACAAACATGAATCCTCAGTTTGCCATCCCAAATAAGAAGCTGTCTTCTTAGGAAGAGCTTTTAAAGTTGGCAAGAAATGGAGCAGCTACCAAAAAAGCCTCTAATGACATCTTTTAATCAAGGGCACAACTCTCATGATTTAGAGCAAATGTGAGGAATCCTCTTTATGATGGAGATGGAGAAGAAGGCCAGGGATTAGTTCATATCTAGGCTCAGACATAACTACTCTGAATCGACAAGAGGTGTTAGATGGTTCCAGCCACCCTGACCTGAGAGCCTGGGGCCTCCAAATTCCAGCCTAGATGACCAACAAGCCATTACACTGACCTCTTTGACTCCTTTAAGAAGGAAGAGAGGAAGTTTAAGATATTTGAGGATTTTCTCTACAGTTTATAAATTATTTCTATCTTAAAAAAAGTATTATAAGCTTAAAATAGACTGTAATAATTATAAGATGTTTTGAATAAGCTTCATGGAAAATCACAAAGGAAAACCTGTAGGAGATACACAAAACATCGAGACAGGAATAAAAGCATACCACGAGAAAAAATAATCATCAAATCACAAAGGAAGACAGCAAGAAAGAGAGGAACTGAAGAACTACCAAATAGTCAGAAAAAAATTAATAAAATGGCAACACTCAGCCTTTACCTATCAGTAATTACTTTAAATGCAAATGGATTAAATTCTCCAATCAAAAGACAGAGTGGCTGAATGGATTTTAAAAATTAGTTTCAGGACACACATAGGATGAAAGCAAAGAGATGGATAAAGATATTTAACATAAACGATAACCAGAAGAGAGGAGGGGTTGTTATACTTGTAGCAGACAAAACAGAGTTTAAGTCAAAATCTGTTCACAAGAGACAAAGAAGGTCATTACATAATGAAAAAGGGTCAATTCAGCAAGAGGACATAACAACTGTAACTGTATATGTGCCCAGTGTAGAAGCACCTAAATGTATGAGGTAAACATAAACAGAAATGAAGAGAGATATACATAGCAATACAATAACAGTAAGGGACTTCAGTACCTCCACTTTCAACAATCCATAGATCAGACACAAAATCAATAAGGAAAAAGGGGACGTGAACAACACTATAGACCAAAGGTACCAAACTGACATATAAAAGACATTTTATCCAAAAGCAGCAGAATCCAAG
The DNA here is from genome assembly GCA_917880005.1 of Nanger dama. NCBI lineage: Eukaryota > Metazoa > Chordata > Mammalia > Artiodactyla > Bovidae > Nanger > Nanger dama. Next base: position 7,821,676 of record CAKJTW010000040.1, read on the forward strand.
TTCTTCACAAGTTCAACACAGTATATTCTCCAAGACAAATCATATATGTTGGGCCACAAAACAAGTATTAAATTTACAGTTGAAGTCATATCAAGTATCCTTTCTGACCAACATGCTGAGAAACTAGAAAGCAATAACAAGAGGAAAAGTGGAAAGTTCACAAATTTGTGAAAATTAAACCACATACTCCTGAACAGCATATGGGTCAAAGAAGACATCAAAAGTCAAGAAATATCTTGAGACAAAAAAACTAGAAGCACAGGACATGAAAACTTATGGGATGCAGCAAAAGCTGTTCTAAAAGACAAGTTTGTAGCAATGAAAAACAAAGTAGAGGTTCCTCAAAAAATTAAAAATAGAACTGTTATATGATCCAGCTATTCCACTTCTGGGTATTTATGCAAAAAAAAAAAATCCAGGTTAGGATCTTGAAGAGATACTTCTGTGTTCAGTGCATTATTCACAGTAATCAAGATATAGTGAGTGAAAGTTGCTCAGTTGTGTCCAACTCTTTGTGACTATACAATCCATGGAATTCTCCAGGCCAGAATACTGGAATGGGTAGCCATTCCCTTCTCCAGGGGATCTTCCCAGCCAAATATGGATGTAACCTAAATGTCTGTCAGCAGATGACTAAAGGAAATGTCGTGTATACATACATGGACCACTATTTAGCTTTAAAAAAAAAAAATGAAATCCTGCCATCTGTTGCAACATGAAAGTTAAGTGAAACAAGCCAGACACAAGAAGACAAATACTCTATGATCTCACTTGTGGAATCCAAAAATGGTCAAATCATAGAAGCAGATAGTAGAATGGAGTTTGCCAGGGAGTGGCAGAAGGGGAAATAAGATGATGGTCAAAGGGTACAAAGTTCTAGTCATGCAAGATAAATAAATTCTCCAGATCTACTACACAGCATAGTAACTAACAACACTACAAGGCATGCTTAAAATTTCCTAAGAATGTACACCTAATAAGACTATTCTCATCCTCCCCAAATAATGATGATGATGATAGTAGTAATAAAGAGGACAAGAGAAAACTTTGGAAAGTGATACATGTTTATGGACTTGATGGTGGGTTTCACAGGTTTATACTTAGCCCCAAACCCATCAAGTTGTATATAGTAAATATGTTTGGATTTTTACATGTCAATCATACCTTAACAAAAATTTTTTTAATAAATAAATAGATCATAAACAATAATTTTGCTGGGGATTCATCTGTGATGGCTACTCTAAAACAAAGGGGATAACACTAGCCCTGGAGTAGGAGGGTCTCCCTCCAGGTGTACTTGAGCTGCGCAGAGCAGGAGGACCTGGGGTTGCAGAGAAAACTTGGGAAGAGCCAATGGTCCCGGACCTCCTTTGGCCTTCAGGGCTGCAGATAGAAACTAGCATGGCTCATTCTATAAAGCAGCAGTCCCCAACCTTTTGGCACGAGGGACCAGTTTTGTAGAAGACAATTTTTCCATGGACAGGGGCAGGGGTTTGACAGTTTCAGAATGATTCAAGCATGCTGCATTTATTGTGCAGTTTATTACTATTATAATTAAATCAGTTCCACCTCAGATCAGACAGTAGATTATGGAGGTTGGGGACCTCTGCTGTAAAGGACAGAATGGTTCCTTCGGAGAAAATGGGACACAGGCAAACTGCAACCCAGCTTCAATTTTCCACAAACCCGGATAAGCCCTCATTCCCTCTCCTTAGTGACTAAACAAGAGAGGAGAGGGGGAAACCCTCTCCGGTGGGGGCTCCATCTACATTTTTATTCATGCCATTTGGTACAGAATCAATTTATATGTAATGAAGCAAGAAAATATCCAGAATTAAGTGGAAAAAGCTAAATCCACAGATGACCCAGATATTGATGTTAATAGAAAAAGGAAAATGGTAAAATCAATAATATATATGAGATTAAATAAGTCCAGTTTGAATGTTTTCATCCCTAGTGTAATCACCAAAAATACATAAATAACATACATAATAACCAATATACAATTTAATATATAAGCAATAATTGGTAATAACCAACATATATTGTAAAAATAATATATAGCCAATAAGTCATGACTCAACGAGCATGAGTTGAGCAAACTCGATCAATGCAAAGAAATAGAGGAAAACAATAGAATGGGAAAGACTAGAGATTGCTTCAAGAAAATTAGAGATACCAAGGGAACATTTCATGCAAAGATGGGCTCAATAAAGGACAGAAATGGTATGGACTTAACAGAAGCAGAAGATATTAAGAAGAGGTGGCAAGAATACATAGAAGAACTGTACAAAAAGATCTTCACAACCAAGATAATCATGATGGTGTGATCACTCACCTAGAGCCAGACATCCTGGCCTTAGGAAGCATCACCACAAACAAAGCCAGTGGAGGTGATGGAATTCCAGTTGAGCTATTTCAAATCCTAAAAGATGATGCAGTGAAAGTGCTGAACTCAATAGTCAACAAATTTGGGAAAATCAGCAGTGGCCACAGGACTGGAAAAGGTCAGTTTTCATTCCAATCCCAAAGAACAGCAATGCCAAAGAATGCTCAAACTACTGCACAATTGCACTCATCTCACACGCTAGTAAAGTGATGCTCAAAATTCTCCAAGCCAGGCTTCAGCAATACGTGAACTGCGAGCTTCCAGATGTTCAAGCTGGTTTTAGAAAAGGCAGAGGAACCAGAGATCAAATTGCCAACATCCGCTGGATCATGGAAAAAGCAAGAGAGTTCCAGAAAAACATTTATTTCTGCTTTATTGACTATACCAAAGCCTTTGACTATGTGGATCACAATAACCTGTGGAAAATTCTGAAAGAGATGGGAATACCAGACCACCTGACCTGCCTCTTGAGAAACCTGTATGCAGGTCAGGAAGCAACAGTTAGAACTGGACACGGAACGACAGACCGGTTCCAAATAGGAAAGGAGTACGTCAAGGCTGTATATTGTCACCCTGTTTATTTAATTTCTATGCAGAGTACACCATGAGAAATGCTGGGTTGGAAGAAGCACAAGCTGGAACCCAGATTGTTGGGAGAAATATCAATAACCTCAGATATGCAGATGACACCACCCTTATGGCACAAAGTGAAGAGGAACTAAAGAGCCTCTTGATGAAAGTGAAAGAGGAGAGTGAAAAAGTTGGCTTAAAGCTCAACTTTCAGAAAACTAAGATCATGAGATGCGATCCCATCAATTCATGGCAAATAGATGGGGAAACAGTGTCAGACTTTATTTTTTGGGCTCCAAAATCACTGCAGATGGTGATTGTAGCCATGAAATTAAAAGATGCTTACTCCTTGGAAGGAAAGTTATGACCAACCTAGATAGCATATTCAAAAGCAGAGACATTACTTTGCCAACAAAGGTCCATCTAGTCAAGGCTATGGTTTTCCCAGTAGTCATGTATAGATGTGAGAGTTGGACTATGAAGAAAGCTGAGTGCTGAAGAATTGATGCTTTTGAACTGTGGTGTTGGAGAAGAGTCTTGAGAGTCCCTTGGACTGCAAGGAGATCCAATCAGTCCATCCTAAAGGAGATCAGTCCTAGATGTTCATTGGAAGGACTGATGTTGAAGCTGAAACTCCAGTACTTTGGCCACCTCATGCGAAGGGCTGACTCATTTGAAAAGACCCTGATGCTGGGAAGGATTGAGGGCAAGAGGAGAAGGGGACGACAGAGGATGAGATGGTTGGATGGTATCACCGATTCAATGGACATGAGTTTAGATAAACTCTGGGAGTTGGTGATGGACAGGGAGGCCTGGTGTGCTGTGATTCACAGGGTCGCAAAGAGTCGGACACGACTGAGCAACTGAACTGAAGTGAACTGAAAATATCACATAGCCAATAAGTCACGACTCAATGGACATGAGTTTGAGCAAACTCCAGGAGATGGTAAAGAACAGAGAAGCCTGGCATGCTGCGGTCCATGAGGTCTCAAAGAGTCAGACAAGACTTACTGACTGAACAACAAGTCAATAAAGAAAACAATGGAAAATTAAAAGTATCTGGGTATTTCAGAGGAAGATAAGAAATGGAGAGAAATGGAACATAAAACTTATGGGCCAAATAGACAAACAGCAAGATGGTAGATATAATCCTGATTATATCAAATTATATCAGTTCATCACCAAGGCTTGAATATTTTATGTGGCATGTCCTCCCCTCTCTATTGCCCAAATTCCAATCTGTATAACCACTCACCTAGACTCTTCAATAAGTCTCTAACAACTGACCGTGCTTCTCCTATTGTTTCTTCCAATCCACTCTCCTTAGAAATGCCACCATAATTTTTCTGATGTGACTCTGACCATATCCCCCTTCTGCTTAAAATATTTCCATGGTTCCCATTACCTTAAAGAAGACATCACACATTGAGGCATCCCTGAATATTCTGCCTTTCTGGAAAAAAGTAAAGGGTCCCAAGAACACTCGTGTCACTTCGTGACAACAATTTCCCAAAGCAGTCTGCTTTTCGAACAGGGGATTTCCATTTTGCTCTTTGCCTCTAGTTCCTGTTTCCTGCCTCGCTCCAGAGTCAAATATCAGTTGCTTTTTCCGCATACAGTATTTCAGGGCCTGTGAATGAGGGGAGGAATATTGCTGTGGATTTCTGTTACAAATAAAAGTGGTAAAAATAGACAGAGAGGGCAGTATGTTTCAAAAACAGATGGGAGAGAGCCTGTTCTTTCAGAGACCCTTCCTACAGATAAGTGTAAAATGTCAGCCTGCTCCCCTCCTTGTAAATACTGTCTGCCTGCCTCTGTGGGCACCGCTGCTTAACACAGCACACAAGGCTCTTGGTGACTGGACTTTTGTCTCAGTCCCCATCTTTGTCCTCCTCCATTCCCAGCCTGTGTCCTTATTATGCTCCCTAAAATGAATAAATTTTTCATAGGAGGTCACCTACCCATCCACATCGCTCTGATCCTTTGTGCCTTTCCTATGCTGTTCTCCTTAATTATATGAGCATCAATTCAGATGTCATCTGATCTGAGACTCTTCCTGGAGTGTGTTCCCTGAAGCTGGGTCCTTCACCTTCCAGCATCTATTTAAAATCTTTTTCTTTATACTGGGCAGACGATACTGTAATCGCCTTTGCATGCGTTTTCTTCTTGACTGGCTTATGAGTGCTTTGATGTCTTGTTTTTGTAGCTCCAAGGCTTAGCACAGGGAAAGACACATAATCTTCTAAGTGCTATTGACATGATATGAAAATCATTTAAACTCAATAAAATGTTAATGTATTTTGTTTCTGTCTCACCCCACCACAAAACCTAAAAATTCTGAAAGCAGGCACTTTCGTAACAACACTTTACTAATTAGTATACTTTTAATTGGAAACACTTTACAAAGTTTCCTTATACCAATTATCTCATAACATTTGGTTCTCTATCCACCATCGTTATTCAGGGCGTGAGGAAACCGGCGTGGTCCAATGGCGCCACCTGGTGGCAACATTGAGAAACTGTTTGACAGCCTTGAGATGAGCCGTATCTGTTTTAACTCTTGCCTTCCTCTTCTAGATCATGAAGAATCTATCGCTAATCGAACCTGAACCTCTCCTGAAACAGGAGTGAGGACATTTTTGTTTGTTCCCAAGGAAGAAAAGGGAATCCCCATACTGTGGTTTGAGAGCTGGGTATATCGGGAAGGTGTGAGTGGACTTACGGAAAAAGGGATAAACAGTTTTAAGACACAAACTTAAGCATCTTTTTAGATGCCCTCAACTACCTTCCTTTCTCCTTCTTAGCTGGCATGCCGCTTTGGGTCTTGGGTGAAACACCAGCCCACCAAGTATGAGATCCAACATCCTGAAAAGCCTGAGAGACGGATCAAACAACCTGAAAGCAAGAGTTAGGCTCCTGAAAGGGGAAATTTGACCAGTGAAAATGGAGACATCAGGGAACCTGGCAAATAAACTTCCTCTTCATTCTTCAGCAGATCATCCAAGGTGTGGTTTCTCCCCAACTCCAGCTGGAGAACTCGAGTCAAGTCCCACGGTGCTGGGTCACCTGCCGTGTGTCTTCCCCACTCACGTGAAGGCAGAGGCAGCAGGATAACATCCCATCACACTGTGCACTGTCTTCCTTCTCGTATCTTTCTTCCCTCCTAATCACCAGAGCTTGCACAGCCCAAAGGGACTGCTGGCATCCAAATTCTGGCTTTAGCCTGTACTTTCTAGAGAGCCCAGCTTAACACAGGCAATGTGTTTCTTAACTCTGTTCCCCTCTCTTTACACCTGTAATGCCTTTTCCTTTCTCTATGACATTTACTGAAGAAATTCCATCATAATTTCCTATAAAACATTCCAATATTCTTGATTTAATTAACTACATTCCCAAAACGCCACTTTCTAAATTAGTAGTTAGAACTGAATCTGGATTCAATTAAGGCTTGAGTCTGAGGTGTGTTTTTTTTTTTTTTTTTTTTTTTGGCAAAAATACCTAATAGATAGTGCTGCATATACCTACTATGGATTCTCAAGTGGCTCAGGGGTAAAGAATCATCACCTGCCAGTGCAGGAGATGTGAGTTCAATCCCTGCATTGCGAAGATCCTCTGGAGAGAAAATGGCAACCCACTCCAGCATTCTTGTCTGGGAAATCCCATGGACAGAGGAGCCTGGCAGGCTACAGTCCATGGGATCCCAAAGAGTCGGACATGACTGAGCACACACGCACACCTATTGTGTCACTTTAAGAGGTACATTTTGCCCAGTTGCCTTAAAACTGATTAGCAACTTCAGGCCAACCCATTTATTACAAAGTTCTCCATCAGGCTTTCACATGATGGCTTTAGGAGTCATTGACTGATATTGTCTGGCTCCATTATTTTATTAAGAATTACAAAATGGCAATATTGTAATTCTAACATTCTACTTTGACTAGTGGGACTTCTAATAAAAGAAGGAACACTTTCTTCTCAACTATTTATTTACCCTGAAACTTGGCTTGAGAAGAGAAATCGGGATAAACATTTATCTACCAGTTTTCTAAGGGGCTTCCCTGGTGGCTCAGACGGTAAGAATCGGCCTGCAATGTGGGAGACCCAAGTCTGATCCCTGAAGAAGGAAATGGCAACCCACCCAGTATTCTCACCTGGGAGAGAGGAGCCTGGCGAACTACAGTCTATGGGTTTGCAGAGTCAGACATGACTGAGCACCTAACACTTTCACACTTTCACCAGTTTCCTAATAATTATTTAGTGTGCTAAAAACTTCCAAATATTTTAATGAGTTATTTGTAATATCATTATGAATTTTCACCTGTTTGATGTATTTCAATCCATCGGCAGATAGATAAAGAGGAATCAACAGAGGAGAATGAATTTCAGAGGCATCAGAAAAGTCAGGGGAAGTTGGTACACAAATATTCAGCCATGTAAAAGTTTTTCAAGGAGGAAAAAGTAATCAGCTGAGTCAAATGCTACAGTGAGGCCAAGTAAAATAGACTTCAGTTCAGTTCAGTCACTCAGTAGTGTCTGACTCTTTGGTACTCCATGAATTACAGCACGCCAGGCCTCCCTGTCCATCACCCGGAGTTCACTCAATCTCATGTCCATCGAGTCAGTGATGCCATCCAGCCATCTCATCCTCTGTCATCCCCTTCTCCTCCTGCCCCCAATCCCTCCCAGCAACAGAGTCTTTTCCAAGGAGCCAACTCTTCGCATGAGGTGGCCAAAGTACTGGAGCTTCAGCTTCAACATCATTCCTTCCAAAGAGCACCCAAGACTGATCTCCTTTAGGATGGACTGGTTGGATTTCCTTGTAGTCCAAGGGACTCTCAAGAGTCTTCTCCAACACCACAGTTCAAAAGCATCAATTCTTCAGCGTTCAGCTTTCTTTATAGTCCAACTCTCACATCTATACATGACTACTGGGAAAACCATAGCCTTGACTAGATGGACCTCTGTTGGCAAAGTAATGTCTCTGCTTTTGAATATGCTATCTAGGTTGGTCATAACTTTCCTTCCAAGGAGTAAGCGTCTTTTAATTTCATGGCTACAATCACCATCTGCAGTGATTTTGGAGCCCAAGAAATAAAGTCTGACACTGTTTCCCTATCTATTTGCCATGAAGTGATGGGACCGCATCTTATGATCTTAGTTTTCTGAAAGTTGAGCTTTAAGCCAACTTTTTCACTCTCCTCTTTCACTTTCATCAAGAGGCTCTTTAGTTCCTCTTCACTTTGTGCCATGAGGGTGGTGTCATCTGCATATCTGAGGTTATTGATATTTCTCCCAACAATCTGGGTTCCAGCTTGTGCTTCTTCCAACCCAGCATTTCTCATGGTGTACTCTGCATAGAAGTTAAATAAGCAGGGTGACAATATACAGCCTTGACGTACTCCTTTTCCTATTTGGAACCGGTCTGTCGTTCCGTGTCCAGTTCTAACTGTTGCTTCCTGACCTGCATACAGGTTTCTCAAGAGGCAGGTCAGGTGGTCTGGTATTCCCATCTCTTTCAGAATTTTCCAGCTTGTTGTGATCCACACAGTCAAAGGCTTTGGCATAGTCAATAAAGCAGAAAATAGATGTTTTTCTGGAACTCTCTTGCTTTTTCCATGATCCATGGGATGTTGGCAATTTGATCTCTGATTCCTCTGCCTTTTCTAAAACCAGCTTGAACATCTGAAAGTTCATAGTTCACAAATTGATGAAGCCTGGCTTGGAGAATTTTGAGCATTACTTTACTAGCGTGTGAGATGAGTGCAATTGTGCAGTAGTTTGAGCATTCTTTGGCATTGCTGTTCTTTGGGACTCGAATGAAAACTGACCTTTTCCAGTCCTGTGGCCACTGCTGAGTTTTCCAAATTTGCTGGCATATTGAGTGCAGCACTTTCACAGCATCATCTTCCAGGATTTGAAATAGCTCAACTGGAATTCCATCACCTCCACTAGCTTTGTTAGTAGTGATGCTTTCTAAGGCCCCCTTGACTTCACATTCCAGGATGTCTGGCTCTAGATGAGTGATCACACCATCATGATTATCTGGGTTGTGAAGATCTTTTTATACAGTTCTTCTGTGTATTCTTGCCACCTCTTCTTAATATCTTCTGCTTCTGTCAGGTCCATACCATTTCTGTCCTTTATCGAGCCCATCTTTACATGAAATGTTCCCTTGGTATCTCTAATTTTCTTGAAGCAATCTCTAGTCTTTCCCATTCTATTGTTTTCCTCAATTTCTTTGCATTGATCGCTGGGGAAAGCTTTCTTATCTCTCCTTGCTATTCTTTATCTTTCCTTTTCTCCTTTGCTTTTGCTTCTCTTCTTTTCACAGCTATTTGTAAGTCCTCCCAAGACAGCCATTTTGCTTTTTTGCATTTCTTTTCCATGGGAATGGTCTTGATCCCTGTCTCCTGTACAATGTCACGGACTCATACCTGAATGGTCTAGTTAGTGGTTTTCCCTACTTTCTTCAATTTAAGTCTGATAAGGACTTAAGAGTTGTTCATTATGAATTTAAAAGTAGGTCAGTGAGCATGGTGTTATATTTTTCTTTCGGCTTTTTGGCTGGCAAGTGCAGGCATTAGAGAGATGAACTTAAAGGGGTTGTGGTTTCTTTTTCACCAAGTATAACAGGATGGTAAAGGGGCAAAGATGTGGAAGCCTTATGCAAGAGTGCAGACATGATCATTAAACACAGGACCTCTCTGGTGGCACAATGGATAAGACTGCATCTGTAAATACAAGGGACATGGGTTCATTCTGTGGTCCAGGAAGACTCCACATGCCTTGGAGCAACTAAGCCTGAGCACACCAACTACGGAGCCTTCGAGCTGCAACAGCTGAAACCTGCAAGCCCTGGCGCCTGTGCCCTGCAGCAGAGAAGCCACGCTGACAAGCCACCATGAAGAGCGCCCGCCTGCCTCCACTAGAGAGCCCACTAACCAGTGAAGACCCTGCACAGCCAAAAATAGATCTTTAAAATAATAATTAAGCAAGAAATTTAAGTTGGGTAAAGAGAAGACATGAGAGGGAAAATGAAAAGGTGTAAAATTTAAAAATTAAGGGCTCTTGTGGGGTCAAAACTGTAGGGATCCAGATATAGTAATTGAGACAATGAGTTAGAAAAACAGAAGGAGATGGTCAGAGGAGGGGATGTTAACAGTGAGAGTATGAAAGCGCTGAAGTTACTGGAAGTTCTTTAAAAAGCCAAGGGTATGGTTGATACACAACTGTGAGAAAGGAGGACATCAAGAAGAGACTCGGGTAAATTTGTTTCCAATTGCTTCTGTGAAAAAAATGCCACAAACTTCACAGCTTAAAACAACATGAATTTATCATCTTACAGTGCTAGAGATCAGAAGTCTTAAACTAAGGTGTCGATTGGGCTGCGTCCCCCCACCAAAGCTCCAGGGGAGAATCTGGTTTTACCAGTTTCTCAAGCTCACCTGCCCCCTCAGTTCACGGCCAGCAGCAAACATCAAATTGTGATTACATTGGGCCTACTGGATAAGCCAAGGTGATCTTTCATCCTCGAGATCTTTTCTTTTTTAATAAATTTTATTTAAAAATTTTATTCTTTACAATGCAAGGTTTAAATGATGAGACAATTTCAGGAGATTGAATGTTTTGAACCCCATCTATTAGCTCAGAATTTTTGCCATGCTCATCATCAGATTGATCTCTTGTTTGCAAAATTTGAAATCCCTTGGCCAATAATTACTACATTGCTTTAGTAACAAATCTGAGGAGAATAATATTTATTATATAACTAAAATATCCCAAGGACTACTTTGAGACTTAGAGGTGGTAGGTGGGTACATGCAATGTTTCCACTTTAGGACTAATATTACAACATTTAAAGAGAATGTGAGCATTTTCCCACCAAAAGTATAAATTGTATCTCACATTAGCAAAAAATGACCACATTTCTGTTTTCTGGTGCCACAGTTCTATTTGTCATGTATTCCATATAGTTTTAATAAAATTATTTGCCTAAAGATTGTTCCTATAAAGATATATATATATATGTCCAATAAAGCTATATCTTTGCAATAAAAGTACATATTTGCATTAAAGTTATGTGTACATTAATCTCTACAGATTGAATATCTCACATCGATTCAATTACTGCAGATGGTGATTGCAGCCATGAAATTAAAAAGACGCTTACTCCTTGGAAGAAAAGTTATGACCAACCTAGATAGCATATTCAAAAGCAGAGACATTACTTGGCCAACAAAGGTCCGTCTAGTCAAGGCTATGGTTTTCCAGTAGTCATGTATGGATGTGAGAGTTGGACTGTGAAGAAAGCTGAGTGCCAAAGAATTGATGCTTTTGAACTGTGGTGTTGGAGAAGACTCTTGAGAGTCCTTTGGACTGCAAGGAGATCCAACCAGTCCATTCTGATGGAGATCAGCCCTGGGATTTCTTTGGAGGGAAAGATGCTGAAGCTGAAACTCTTAATACTTTGGCCACCTCATGCGGAGAGTTGACTCACTGGAAAAGATTCTGATGCTGGGAGGGATTGGGGGCAGAAAGAGAAGAGGACAACAGAGGATGAGATGGCTGGATGGCATCACTGACTCAATGGACATGAGTCTGAGTGAACTCAGGGAGTTGGTGATGAACAGGGAAGGCGTGGCGTGCTATGATTCATGGGGTCACAAGGAGTCAGACACGACTGAGCAACTGAACTGAACTGAGAATATTTTCTGTACACCTAACTATTTACATTTTACCTTTTGTACATCATGTTTCCATCTCTGTCCACTGAAATGCGATTATGAATTAATATACTATGTTTAATTTAATTTGAGCAGTATGAAGTGAAATAAAATTATTTCTTCACTTAATCTCAGTATTAACCTTTACCTAATTATTGCTTACAAAATGTATAATTTTCAGTTTTCAATAGACCCGTGAAAATTTTGTTGTGAAACTTCTGTTTAACAAACTAAGTTTAAAAATCATCATCATATATTAATATCAAACACTTTCTCCATATTTTTTGCCTAAATTCAGGGCTCTGTCTCTTAGTAATATCACTCTTTTTGGTTATTTATTTGGATACATGTGATTATTGAATATGTATCATGTCATTCCTTCCAACTTGTTTACTTACTTTTTCCAACTTTTCCAAACTGTGACATTCCCAGGTATTATCAGCCTGATTTATCTCACCTAAACACTAATTAATATAGAGCAAAACAAAGCCAAAGGCATAGGTTTCAAACTTCACTACTTTCAGTGAATAAATTATTCATAAATAGTTAAATAAGGCAAAACATGGATTGGCAACTGTATATCTGGAAAAGGTGGTAACATTAAACATTCAGATGAGATAGAAGACTTGGAAAATTAGACAAGCAGAAAGTAGTGTAGAGTATAGCAAACAGGCACAAACAGGCATCAAGGCAGTGGTGGCGGTTTAGTCTCTAAGTCGTGTCCGACTCTTGTGACCCCATGGACTGTAGCCTCTCAGGTTACTCTGGTTACTACCAAGCTGCTGCTGCTGCTAAGTCGCTTCAGTCGTGTCCAACTCTGTGCGACCCTATAGCCCACCAGGCTCCCCCGTCCCCTGAGATTCTCCAGGCAAGAAGAGGCCTATATTAAACTGTTTCTGTTGTATCCACTGTTAGTAACATAAAAACTCCACAACACAGCTTTTGGGATTAATTTCAAAGGGTCTTTGGAAAGGCAATATTGTATGGAAAGCACATTAAACATTTCAATGTGAACACTATTTTGATGCAGAATTTCACTTCTTACAAGAAAAGAATTATACTTTTTTTTTTAATGTGCTTTCCAATAAAGGCTGGGAAATAAATATGATACATCTCTAGGAGCCCCTCTCCCATTTTAGCAACTATTTCCCACTTTCATATTCATTTGTCTGCAGGAGTAGCCAACTTAATACTTATAAGTTTTTTCTTTGTTTGTTTTTGTTTTTGTTTTTGTTTTTGGCTATGCTGGGTCTTTGCTGCACCAGGCTTTCTCTCCTTGTGGCTCATGGGGCTGCTCTTCACTGGCGTGTCCGGGCTTTTCATTGCAGTGGCTTCTCTTGCTGAGGAGCAGGGGCTCTAGGCGCTTGGGCTTCAGTAGTTACCCACAGGCTCAGCAGCTGTAGCTTGTGGGCTCCAGAATGCTGTCTCAGTAGTTGTGGCTGAGCCTTAGTGGCTCCACAGCATGAGGAATCTTCCTGGATCAGGGATTGAACCTATGTCCTCTGCTTTGGCAGGCAGATTCTTAACCACTGGACCACCAAGGAAGCCCTAGAACTTGATCTGAACGTGTACTCTAAGTACCAGTTTCCTTCCTAATTTCCTGTTATCTATCTCAAGTCTACACATAAAGGGATGTTCACATGTCTCTTCCTGGATCATTCATGCAACCATTGCATCACTGTGGCCACTCCATTATTCCCAGCTCCTCTATGAGAAAACTTCACATCACTGCTCCTCTCCCAGTGGGTGGATGGATGCCAGGACATGTGTGTGTTAAGTCATGAAGTCGCTTAAGTCGTGTCCAACTCTTTGTGATGCTATGGACTGTACTTGCCAAGCTCCTCTGTCCATGGGATTCTTCAGGCAAGAATATTGGAGTGGGTTCCCATGCTCATCTCCAGAGGATCTTCCCAACCCAAGAACTGAACCTGGATCTCCCACATTGCAGGCAGATTCTTTACTGTATATTCTGCAGTAAAGTCTCCTGCATTGCAGGCAGATTCTTTACTGCTGAGCCACCAGGGAAGCCCCCTGATGCCAAGACATGGTCACCATAACAGTACACAGTTGTCAGTGAGCTGGTTCTGAAAAAAGATTACTGTTTCAGGATGCATTTCCTCTTTACTGCCCATGCTTTAATCCCATGAAGTATCATCACAGAATGTTGAACAGCTATATTGATTTTTATAGAAGGATGGGGTAACTGAAGGAAACTACACATCAAACAGAAGAAAATTAAACTAAATATTTAATTTTTTAAATTTATCCTTCTGAGAGTACCCTTTGACCCCCTGTAGAAGATGAGGCTGTTTAGAATTAGCCTACTTACAAGGCACAATAACGATTCAAAATAGAATCTGAATATTTACTCTATGCACTAAACAGAGCCAGCTGGGTTTCCCAGACTGCCCAGAGTGTACTGCTCCCTTAAATCAAGTGGGCTCACAGCTATCACCTATTTGTGCTAAGAGGGCTGGAAGACAAAACTGCGGCTCCTCCTTCTGACTGGACTGGAGCCTGAATCACTCCAGCTTCCTCCCTCTGAACATTTTGTTTCAGTTCTTTCTCAAAACATAAAGAACAGCATCACTAAGCAGGTGGTCAAGAAGCAAGGCCTCCTCATCCTCAAACTGGAATCCCAACCCCCAGGAAAAGGAACTCACCTTTTGAAACACATAGTTAGCATCCCTGAGAATAGAAGGATCCTTGAGAATCCTGTAGTCCCACACTAAGACCGTCCCTGACTCTCACCAGAAGCCAATCCGTGCCTCACATATCCTTGTTAACTCTTCTCACAGATCTATCTATATTCTATCATGATACTCTTTTTGTAACCATGGATCAATACTTATTCTTGGTATTGCTAGAAAATGAAATGGTTTACTTTGTTCAGATGCCTGTCTACATTATTTCACATTCATTTTGACACGAGTATTCATTGAATCTGTAAAATACTCATTTTTTCTTCCCTTCTTGAAACCACCTCATTCCTGCCTTGAGACTATAGGTACCTGGAAGATATATTCCTATTTCATTTGCCCAGTATTGAAGGATGAGTTTGCTCCATGCTGGCTTACAGGATCAATGGAATTCTCTGATTCCTGATGCTCAGAAGTTACTTATGAATGAAATTTAGAAAAAACAAGTGAGACAGAGTACTTGATTTGCCATTTTCTTTGAAAATTGAAAGAGAAAACATACGAGAGAATGGAAACCCTTACAGATTAAAAGAGACTGTTGCTGTCTGGTCTCTCTGTCATGGCATCCAACTCTTTTGTAACCCCATGGACTGTAGCTTGCCAGGCTCCTCTGTCCGTGGGATTTCCCAGGCAAGAATACTGGAGAATAGGTTTCTTTCTCCAGGGGATCTTCCCAACCCAGGGATCAAACCTGCATCTCCTCATTAGATTCCCCCAAATCAGTTGCAGCCATTCCATGTTATTCTAATGAATCCCTTCAACTGACCACTATTGGCTCTCTTGACCAGAGCTTCCAACCCTTTACTTCCTCTGTTGTTCATGCTTTCATCCACTTACTTTATCTTCTTATATCTCATATTTTTCATTTTGATTGTTTTCCTTCTTTCCTCTGTTTCCTTTTCCCTCATTTCTACCCCTACCATTGTCTTTTTTCCTCAGCTTATGGAAAATATTGGCTTTAGTGAGTCTTTCAAACATTAACGTTTTCTTTCCAGGCAGCAAATCCACTGCCTTAGGGAACAAGATTCAGCTGTATCTTCACGTTGTCTTGTCTGTGTCTTTGCTATCCCCTGAAAATTCAGCTCTGCCAAAGCAGGACCCAGTTCTCCAATTCTGAATGTGAGGCACTATCACAGCACCTTGCTCCTGGTAGGCTGTCAAAACATTCTTGTTCAGAACTCTTTGAATTAAACTGGCTTTGTGAAG
Organism: Nanger dama; assembly: GCA_917880005.1. Lineage (NCBI taxonomy): Eukaryota > Metazoa > Chordata > Mammalia > Artiodactyla > Bovidae > Nanger > Nanger dama. Next base: position 7,837,263 of record CAKJTW010000040.1, read on the forward strand.
TTGAAGATAAATGACTGATCAAGGAAATTTAGGCTTGGATGCACTGACATGTTTGCCAAGACATTGTCTGAAAGAAATGAGGAAGGATGTAAAGAGATGCAATTTCACTTTAGATCTGACACTAGAAGAGAAAAGCAAATCAGTCTGGTTAAATACACAGAAAAAGATATTTTCAGTTTGCTATTGATTGATGCCATGTTTAAGATCCATGATCATATTACTAAGAATGATGATAATATGATGATAATAACAATTGTGAGTAATAAGTTTTTGGATAGGAAATATCTAATTATTTGACTTTGTTATTGCATTAGCCATAAAAGCTTCCTGTTAAATTTTTGCTATTATCCAGGTAAAAATATGAAGACAAGAAAGGTTAGGTAACTAGCTGAGTCATATAGAAATAATAGACAGAACTTGTACCCAAAACATCTGCATCTAGATTCCTAGACCAACTCCCCCTACCAACATGTTGGCTCAAAGTCGGCCTCAGTTTTAGTTTAGAACTGAAGAACTAGAGTGAGAGTCTGACCAGCAGGGTGATTACATACAAAAATGGCCAACTTCTCATTCTGATCAACTGGGTAATATTTGATGGAACTTTCCCATCAGAAGGGCCCTGAGACTCAGTGCACACACAGTTGGCTAAAAGTGTCAGGCACTTGGGATACTTTTCATAAAAGAGTAACCTTCCAAAGGACTTGTCTTGACAGAACTCCTGTACCTGTTATTCCTGTAAAACCAAACAGCACAAGAACATTAATTCTCTCAAACCACTAAATCAACTCAGTTTTGAATAACTCAGTCAGATGACTGGATTTTCCTTTCACCTCCTCGGATCCCTCCTTCTAAACGGATTTGCAATGGGAATAAAAAGCCAAGTAGGATCAAAAGCCTTGCTGCTGTAGAGTCACTAAGTCCCCTCTGACTCCCTTGCTACTCCAAGAACTGTAGCCCGCCAGGCTCCTCTGTACATGGAATTCTCCAGGCAAGAATATTGGATGGAGTGAGTTTCATTTCATTCTCCAGGGTATGGAACCGGGTCTCCTGCATTGTCTCCTCAGCTGTGGGCTCAGAGGGTACCCACAGAGTAAGGACCTGGAATTCTGTCTTCTCTTAAGCCTACATGGGTGGTGACCTCAGTGTTTTCCCCCTCTAACTTGGTTAAAACCATCTCCTTGAAGGAAAAGTCCTGTTGTTATAGTCATTGTCTGCTCAATGTTCAGTGCCCCTAGTATACCTTCAGCCTCTGGGACAGCTTTTCAAAATCATGCCTTCCATTTATTTCTTCTGTGCTTTCTTGGTGGCTCAGGTGGTAAAGAGTCCGCCTGCAATGCGGGAGACCTGGTTTGAGCCCTGGGTTTGGAAGATCCCCTAGGAGGGCATGCCAACCCACTCTACTGCTCTTGCCTGGAGAATCCCCACGGCCAGAAGTCCTCTGGGGATTCTCCAGGCCTGGTAGGCTACATTTCATGGGGTCGAAGAGTCGAACATGAGAGACTAACCACAATCATTTATTTCTAGGGCTGTGTAGTTTTGGATCATGCTGATGTAACCATAATTTTTAATCATGTAAAAGGATAATCCCGAGGTTGCTCGCTGGCTGGAAGCTGTGTGCACTCGCTCCTTCTCAGTACTTTTTTTTTTCTAATTTTATTTTATTTTTACTTTATTCTATTTTACAATGCTGTATTGGTTCTGGCATACATTGACATGAATCCACCACGGGTGTACACGAGCTCCCAATTCTGAATCCCCTCCCACCTCCCACCCCATATCATCTCTCTGGATCATCCCCGTGCACCAGCACGAAGCATCCTGTATCCTGTATGGAACATAGACTGGTGCTTTGTCTGTTACATGATAGTATACATGTTTCAATGCCATTCTCCCAAATCATCCCACCCTCTCTCTCTCCTCAGAGGCCAAAAGTCCATTCTATACATCTGTGTCTCTTTTGTTGTCTCACATACAGGGTCATCATTACTATCTTTGTAAATTCCATATATATGTGTCAGTACACTGTATTGGTGTTTTTTTTTTTCTGGCTTACTTCATTTTTGTATAATCAGCTCTAGTTTCATCCATCTCGTTAGAACTGATTCAGATTTATTCTTTTTAATGGCTGAGTAATACTCCATTGCGTATATGTACCACAGCTTTCTTATACACTCATCTGCTGATGGACATCTAGGTTTGTTTCCATGTCCTGGCTATTATAAACAGTGCTGCAATGAACATTGGGGTACATGTGTCTCTTTCAATTCTGGTTTCCTCGGTGTGTATGCCCAGCAGTGGGATTGCTGGATCATAAGGCAGTTCTATTTGCAATTTTTTAAGGAATCTCCACACTGTTTTCCATAGTGGCTGTACTAGTTTGCATTCCCACCAACAGTGTAAGAGGGTTCCCTTTTTCTCCACATCCTTTCCAGCATTTATTGCTTGTAGACTTTTGGATCGCAGCCATTCTGACTGTTGTGAAATGGTACCTCATTGTGGTCCTGATTTGCATTTCTCTGATAATGGGTGATGTTGAGCATCTTTTCATGTGTTTGTTAGCCATCTGTATGTCTTTGGAGAAATGCCTATTTAGTTCTTTGGCCCATTTTTTGGGTCGTTTATTTTTCTGGAGTTGAGCTGCATAAGTTGCTTGTATATTTTTGAGATTAATTGTTTGTCCATTGCTTCATTTGCTATTGTTTTCTCCCATTCAGAAGACTGTCTTTTCACCTTACTTATAGTTTCCTTTGTTGTGCAGAAGCTTTTAATTTTAATTAGATCCCATTTGTTTATTTTTGCTTTTATTTCCAGTATTCTGGGAGGTGGATCATAGATGATCCTGCTGTGATTTATGTTGGAGAGTGTTTTGCCTATGTTCTCCTCTAGGAGTTTTATTCCATTCACCATTGCAACAAAAGAATAAAATACTTAGGCATATACCTACCTAAAGAAACTAAAGACCTATATATTGAAAACTATAAAACACTGATGAAAGAAATCAAAGAGGACACTAATAGATGGAGAAATATACCATGTTCATGGATCGGAAGAATCAATATAGTGAAAATGAGTATACTACCCAAAGCAATCTACAGATTCAATGCAATCCCTATCAAGCTACCAGCAGTATTTTTCACAGAAGTAGAACAAATAATTTCCAAGATTTGTATGGAAATACAAAAAAACCTCGAATAGCCAAAGCAATCTTGAGAAAGAAGAATGAAACTGGAGGAATCAACTTGCCTGACTTCAGGCTCTACTACAAAGCCACAGTCATTAAGACAGTATGGTACTGGCACAAAGACAGAAATATAGAGCAATGGAACAAAATAGAAAGCCCAGAGATAAATCCACACACCTATGGACACCTTATCTTCAACAAAGGAGGCAAGAATATACAATGGAATAAACACAATCTCTTTAACAAGCGGTGCTGGGAAAACTGGTCAACCACTTGTAAAAGAAACTAGATCACTTTCTAACACCACACAAAAAGATAAACTCAAAAGGATTAAAGATCTAAACGTAAGACCAGAAACTATAAAACTTCTCAGTACTTTTAAGTGTCCGGGACGTCGTTTTCTGAGTCTGAGATTGGTGCACCGCAAGGGCGGTTTATCCTTCCAACCAAAGTGTTTCCGAATGCGTGCAGCAAACCTTCTTCACTCTCCCTGCTCTCTTGCCAGCAGCACAGTAACTCTTGAGCTGCCCAGGGATATTTCCCTTGGTAAAAGCAGTAAGTTGCCCAGAAACCGCCCTGTGGCACAGAACTCACCTTCCAGTTCTCCCGGAGCGCATGCAGTGGGAAAGCTCTCCACAGTCGGAACCCCTAAGTTCTCCCAGGACATCTTCCCCACCTCTGTTACTGGTGGCACTTTCCCTGGCTGTGCTGAGCCCGAGGCCTTTCTATCACAGAACACGTTTGCTTGCAGTGGTTTTCTCGGTGGCCTCGGTGCTCCTCCTGCATCCCTGCACTGTTCCTTGCTCCCAGGGCCGCGTTGCTTGGAGCCAGCACAAGTTGTGGCCCCAGCGTTCTTGTTTTGCCAATCGCGGCTGGAGAAAGGGCTGGTCAGCGTGGTTTCTCGAGCAAAGCGAGTCGCTTTTCAGGATCAGCAGGGGGTTAGTCCCCTCTGCTATTTCTCAGTCGTAGAAAGAAGGGCTTTACCTTGCTCTCGGGATTTTTAGTCTGAGCAAGCCTGGCTGGAGGGATTCCTTAGGGTAGCAAGTCGCCCTTCATGCGGCCTGCGAGTTTTCAGTCGTAGCAAATTCAGGTTTCAGAACAGCAAGTCTTGGCTGGCGGTTTCTGGTTTGAGGTGCCCCGAAGCTCCAAAGGCAAAGTACGGGCCCGGTGAGCCGATCCCTCCCTATGTGGTCGCTTTGTGGGACCTTGCAAAGCCTGTGTCTGCCTGATGCCCTTGGAAGGTGGTGGAACGATGAGATTAACTTCTGCGATTGTAGCCCTTAGTGGCAGTGTGTGTGTGTGTGTGCGTGCATCACTCAGTCCAACGGGACTCTTTGCGACACCATGGACTGTAGCCTGCCAGGCTTCTCCATCTATGGGACTGTCCAGGCAAGGATACTGGAGTGGGTTGCCATTTCCTACTCCAAGGGATCGTCCCAACCCAGGGACTGAACCTTTGTCTCCTCCATTGGCGGGTGGATTCTTTACCACTGAGTCACTTGGGAAACCCTTAGTTTTGTTTAGGTGGCCCAAACCCGTTATGTCCCCTAAGGGGATTTTCAAGCCTTATCTATATTTTATTTTCTTTCATCCCACTTCATTCATCTCATTTTATGCCCTGCAACTCTCATCTTTCCTGAGAGTTGCTGCTGCTGCTGCTGAGTTGCTTCAGTCATGTCCGACTCTGTGTGATCCCATAGGTTACAGCCCAGCAGGCTCCCCGGGCCTTTGGATTCTCCAGCTGAGAATACTGGAGTGGGTTGCCATTGAATTAACAGCCTTCATTTCTCAGTGTCCGCTTTTTTTAGTGCCTTGAAAGCTCCAAAATCAATAGTTGCCTTTGAACACAACTGTGTCTATCTGGCTGGGTCCCTGCACTGGCCCCATTAGAGGCCAGTGTCATAGTTTTGGAGGTTGCAGCCCTGGCCAGTACACTGGACAGGAGTTTTCTCAGAACTTGCCATTAGAGCCCAGTCGGCACTTTCTCATGGTTGCAGCCCCTCAGCCATCCCCATCCTCAGAGCGAGTGGCCAGAAGCAATGTACTTGCTTAAAGCCAGTTTCAGTTTGGCAAGTTCCACATTAACCTCTGCTTCCCATTTCACTCTTGTACAAATCACAAGTCTTATGAGTCATAGTATGTCCTGTTCAGCGATTTTCACGGGGATCAACACTGATTTAGCAGGAGTGACAGTAATCATTTAATGGTAGTGTTACTAACCAGGGTTCTTGGCCTCTGTAATCAATAAAAATTGAAGAGAGGCTAGATGAGAAATTCTGGCAAGTCTTTACTGGGGCCCTTGCTGCAGAAAGTGGGAGCTGAGAGCTAGCTTTCTCAAGCAGGAGGGGCAGCTGGGGTGAGGATAGGGGATGTGCCCAAGGGTTGGTGGATTGGGTGGTTTACCAACCCCTTAGAGGGTATCTTAGCCAAGGAGCATGCGCAGTACCCTGCCCTTGCTCTCTGCTCTGTGGAAGTGGCAGGTAGGATTTTAGGTCTCTTTGTGTCTCTGTGTCCAGAATTTGCCTCGACTGGGGAGGCAGGCGGTTCTTTTTAGCCCCTTATAGCTTTTCGTATCTTGGTGCCTCTGGAGGAGACATTTTTGTCCAGGTGCAAGCATTGCAGGACTGCAGCAAAGGGTCCCAGATCTCAGCCCATCGCAGTAGACTATACCTATCCACGGTGTCTGCTGTCAGATCTTTGTAGAGTTATCGTCTCTGAACGGTTGGCTTGCAGATATTCTTTTTCGGCGTGGTTTGCTCTGCAATCTGTGCGACCTTGTTGTTTTGTTTTTACTTGTATCTGCACCTGAGGATTTATTCTCATTTGTATTATTATAATCTAAGTGTAGTTTTTCCACCGAGTCGCTGGGTCTGTCTGCGCTCAATGGTAACCCTCTGGGGCACACCCGGATCTTGCGCCTCCAGTGGAGGGTCCAGGAGCCAAGGTTGAGGGCCGTTCCAGCCGCCCAGCCGGGGATGTCTCAGCCTCACTTCGGTCTGCAGCGCCTAGCCGGCGTTTTCTCGTTGGCATCCACCCTCCCGGCACCAAAGGGAACTTCTCTCCCTGGCGTGGGCCCCAGCTCCCCTGTGCTGTCTCTTCTCGGCCCTAGCACCGCTCGGTTCGTGCCGCCGGGTCAGCGTCGCGGCGCCGGGATTCGCCCCGCCCTGGGGATCTATTAACATCTTTGCTGGGGTAAGGGCGGCTGCCATTGTTCTGACCTGCGGTGAGGCTGCTACCCGCTGGGTGTCTTGTTGGCGGCGGCTCCGTTCCTTCCTCCAAACCCGAAGTTTCTCGGCCACTGACCGCTAGGGTCTCAGAGTTTGTCGGTGAGTTTCCCGGCGCCAGGCGCCTCACCTATAAAGAAAGGGGGAGTTGAACTAGCGTATAGACGCCTTGTCCCGAGCTGGTGTGGGGCACCGAGGTAGAACTACGTCCAGCACCGGCTGGACGCTGTGAATGTTAACTACAAGTCTTCTTAGAACCGTTTTCCTACTGCGGTTTCTCGGGGACGAAATAGTTCCAGAGGATTGAACTCAGCGGTGATTGAACATCTGTACTCTCTTCCTCGGGCGCCCTCTCCTGCCATCTCTTCGTCTCCCGTGGCTAGTGACTGGCACCCCAGACTTCCCCTCCCTTGGCTGACAGGACTCTGTGTGCGCAGTTGTAGACGCGAGTGCTGGGACTCAGCTGTTACAAAGCTGCGACCCAGAGAAAGGGCCAGGTCGGCTCTGGTGGGAACTACGGAGAAAACACCAGCCCAGTGCACTCGCCCGAGGGCGATCGACAAAACGCTGCCCCGGAGACCTAAGGGTGGCGGTACCCAGCAGGCGGGCACAGCGCAGATTGCAACGTTGTGTTCAAAGGCGCACGTCAGTTTTGGAGCTTTTCGAGGGTCTATCTCCTAGAAACTGAGAACCGATTTACAAGAGAGTTTGAAATCTTGAAAGATCAGAGGTGCAGGGGATAAATGGCATGAATGAAGTCGGGTGGAAAGAAAAAAAAAAAACAGAGACCGGCCGTGAAAACTCCCTGATCGAGAAAACTGAATAAGGCACATAAGCAAAACTAAATCGAGTTTATTCAAAACACACGGGTAATTTAACTCAGCCTATTTCTTACAAATGCCTTTGAAAGTGATTATTTTTTAAACTGTTGTTATCTTCTTAAAATGAAGTAGAATAATCACTTTAACCAGTCCTCTGCTCCCTGGAAACCGTGAGCTTAATAACCAAGCATTGTAAAGGTCAGTTTCCTCATGTTCACTTTATAAGCTGCCCTGAGACATCAAGGCTCTGAGCTTCATACTAGTTTTGAATTTGAAATCTTCCCCTTTGAGAAGTTTGTTTCTCCTTCAATAAAATATTTTTTATGCAGTAAAGCTCTCTGAATTTTCTTTTAACAATTCTTGTCGTTAAAATAGGGTAGGAAGTAATATCAAGCTGGTGAGTAACTGCAGCAGGTACCGATGGAGCCCATTCCACTCACTGATTTCTGACTGATTTGAGATCTCAGCTCTTCTCTTTGTGTTGAGTTCTTCAATTCTCTTGAGGGCCCTTTGTGGAAACTTCTTGGTAAGTCACTCTACTCTGTCCAAAAGGGATACCCCATGATTATCTTTTTGAAAAATGGCCTGGCAGGGTTGTGACCTTAGGGAATAATGCAAAGTTGGGTTCCATCGGTACAAAACTAGAACTACGATCTTGTGACTTTTGGGGAAATGGGTCAACTATTGGATGATTTGTGAGGAAATAAAATTTCTGTTTCAAGGCAGGACAATAAAATTTAAGAATTTCATTGAGTCCACTGTTATCCTTCAGTCATGCCTGACTCTTTGGGACCGCATGGACTGCAGCCTGCCAGGCTTCTCCGTCCAAGGAAGTCTCCAGGCAAGAATACTGGAGTGGTTTGCTATTTCCTTCTTTAGGGATCTTCCTGACCCAGGGATCAAACCTGGCTCTCCTGCACTACAGGTGAATTCTTTACCAGCTGAGCTGCCAGGGAAGCTCATTGAGTCCAGGGCCCCAACTAAGTCTTCCTGCACCTCCTGGAGTCCCAGCTTTCCTGCAGAGGGGGCTCTGTGAGATGTTCCAGCTGCTCTGGCATCTCTACTTCACTTCTCTGGCTTCTTAATGATTCAGGATCAAATTAGTAGACTATAAATGAAAAGGGGTGTGGCCAGACCTCTGATCCTGACTTTTGTGAGGATCATCCTCGCATGGACTTCTAAAAACTCTTTCCTTCTTTTGGTGGGTGGGCTGGTGCCCTTCCTACCTCTAGGTTTGGTGTGTGAAAGAGGAGGGCATCCAAAGTGGCCAGTGGCAAAGGAGATCCAGCTGTTTGTCTCAGAGGCAGCCTACAAATTTGGGACCAGGATGAGTGTGGGTAGGATTCTGGGTCAGTGAGTAATCTGTCTCTTAAATAATTTTCTTTCTGGGTCTAGCTAGGGACTTGCTCTTCCATCCAGAGGGGACAGAATAAAGGAATAACCTGAGTAACTAAATAACTAATCCCACTAGAGAATTGCAAATAAAGAAGTAAGTATGGAAGTCATTTGTAAGTTAATGATTACTCAAGAAAGCAGGTCTGCTTAACTGCAAAACCAACAGGCTTGCTTAGCAACAAAACCATGTAGCAGAAGTCTAAGATATGCACCCAAACAATAAAATAATGGTAGCCTAAGACCCATATCCTGTGAATTCAGTAGGTTAATGACACCTAGGACATGCTCTCTGCCCACATAAAATGCAAGAAGTTATCAAAAGGTGACATTTCAAAGTGGAAGACTCTCATTGTACTGAGACCTGAAATAATTTCTCCACAGTGTCATGACAGTACTGGCATGACCATGTAAGGACAAGAAAATTCCCCTGCCCGACCTTGAGGAGGAGAGAGGGTGGAAACATGATATCCACTTAAAATGAGGAAGAAAGTGGTTTGCTCCCCTTCCCCACTTTTCCTTAGATTATAAAAAATGTAGCTCACTAAGTTTTCAGGGCATGGCTCCTTCTTGCCCACTCACCTATAAGCCTCACAAATCTCCTATTGTAGTAAATACCTTCTTCTCTATCACTTTATCTCTTGCTGAAAGCTTTCTGGGCTGAGACATAAAGGACTGAAGGTCCTTGGAGCCCCCAAAACACCACCTAGTGGTTTCCATTTCAAGGCCTCTGCATCCCCTGTGCCTCTCACCTACCACCACTCCTGGTCCATTACCATATACGGACTCCTGATGCTCTAATCACTGAGCTACTTTAGTGACCAGCAAGAATCAGAGGAGCTCCTGGCTTTGTCCCAGGATTCTGTTATTTAAAGTAACACATAGGGATTTCTATGGTGGTCCAATGGCTAAGGCTCTGGGCACCCATTGCAGGGGGCCTGGGTTCTATCCTGGTCAGGGAACCAGATCCCACATGTCACAGGGATGAGTTCGCATGCTGCAACTAAAGATCCCCCATTCTGCAACTAAGACCTGGTGCAGCCAAATAAATAATTTTTAAAAATTAAAAAATAAAGTAACAAGTCCAAAAGAAATAAAGCATCATAATTTAACTGTTTTATTTATTTCTTGATAGAAATACATGTACAAAGGGAAACTTTAATAGTTCCAAATGAAATATTGTGGGGAATTTTTCTTCTTTTTACTTTTTTTCGCATTGAAAAATCATGATCAGTAGCAAACAAACATCCTGCAAATACCCTGAGTGCAGAAAGTAAACTTTAAAAATATTTGTACACTTCATTCAGGGCATCTAGATTTATTTTCATAAGGTTGGTTAAATCAATAGGATTGAAGTAAGTCAATAAGGATGAAGATAAGTGTCTTTCACTGCCTTATTGATTTTATACCTTCTAAGTAACAAACACAACACTCAAATCACTTACACAGCAGATTTATTAGAGGAAGGAGATAACTGGAATTTCATGGAAAAGGAAGACAACAGACATCAGACTGAACATCCCTTGGGAAAAGAGTCTGAGACCCACACTGCAAACTGGCCCCCTAAGAGAGACACCACCAGAGATCCCAAAAGAAAACACTGAATCAGAAGACTCACTAGCTGCTCTCTGTGGGACCATGCAACTGGTGGCACAGTGGTAGAATACTAGGTCATTCCAAGTATTAATATGCTGGGTACATATGCATCGAGGAATCTGTAATCCTCCTGCACTACTTCCTGATCGTAAATGGGGCATTGTTCCCAAAGCCTCATCTGGCAGTACTCCCTTAAATGTGGTTGATGCATTTTCCATGACATGCCAGTTCTGCTCCTGGGTACCTAGCCTAGAGAAATTGTCTCACTGACCAATGAGATGATTCCATATGGTAATGGCAATAATTCCATATGGTAATGACTTAGCAATCTGGGTGTCCCTGGGATACAGTGCAGGCTGAAGTATGACAGAAGCTCATTAGAGAGGAACAGGCAAGAGAAGGAAGCAGCAGATGAAAATTTCATACAGAAATTTTGCAAATTGGTAAACAAGTGAAATGTAATGAATAAAATCAGAATAGAACACATTTCCTTTTACATGAATATAGAGGCATGCAGAAAAATATTATACAATGCAACACTGAAAAATATTTTTAAAATACACACTAAAAATACAACAGTTATTAATAGAAAAAATTACACCTAAAGGGGAGCAGACAAATGAGAATCACTTATGATAATGGCAATAATTACAAATAAACAGGATAGGTGCCATACAAACGACATGATTAAAAACATTGTGTTCACTCAATTCAATGCGCTCTGGGAAGTATGAACATCAGGGCAAACCAGGTTGGTTAAGAACCCACCTACCAGTGCAGCAGATGTGGGTTTCATTTCTGGTGGAGGAACTAAGATCCGACAAGTGGCAGGGCAACTAGAGAGATTTCATGCTCCAAAATTACACAGACCTTTCACTCTGGAGCCACAAGGAAGACCTGAAAAAGAGTGAAAGTGTTAAGAGCCAAGTTCTCTGCAACTTCAATGGCCTATAAGGAAGACCCGGTGCAGCCATAAATATTTTTTTCTTAAAGAAATAGAAATATCAGAATTCTAAGTGGGCACCGCCCTCTCCTTTTCCCCCACCCCTACATAATCACTCTGTTCCTCTTTTCCCTTCCTGATGTGAAAGCAAGTGGACCTGGAATCTCAGCCCCAGCTTCAGCATGAACCAGCTGTGGGTTTTGCAAAGGGGCAACCTGGCTGAGCCTGTCTCTAACACCAAGCCATCCTCTCTCATCTGCTCAAGGAAGAGAACCAGAAGTGTGATTTGACCAGCTGTGCCTGCCAAGCAAAGAAGCTTCTTCCAGTGAATTGAAACTGCTAGGGACCCTCATCTTCTCCCCTTCCCCTCCTTTAACCTAATCACCAAAAACCACTCAGAACTTCCATGCCCCTCCCAGAAAGATGTCTTTATCTCCTCAGTGCCCAGGGACCCCGAGGTAATTTGCAAGGCATATGAGTGTGGACTCCACCTATCAACACCCAGGTTTCCCAAAACCACCTCAGGCAGGCACTATAAAAGGCAGACTCCGCACCCAGCCCAGTCATTCGCGCCTGTGCTTAGACCCACTGAGCTCTGGGCCTGGTGAGAAGGCTGAAGCCATGGAAGCGCAGTGCTGGAGGAGGGCAAGTCCCGAGCCCGCCTGGCCTCCGGGCCTGAACCGAGAACAGGTCTGGGCCTGGGCTCTGGATAACTTCCCCGCGCTGAGCCGCCCCTCCTGCCTAAGCCCCGAGCTCTGCGGGGACGCGCACTGCTGCGCCTGTGGGCTGCCGCGCCACGCTTGCCCCGGACCCGCGGGCGGTCTCCGCGTCGAGATCGGCCAGAAACGCTGGCGAGACCCGCAAGGCCAGGAGCCGCCTGCTGGTCCGGGATGGAGCGACAGTCCCGTCAACAAGAGGCCCAAGCCGCACAGCACCGGGCCCAGGAGGGTCTGAACAGCCAGCCAGCAGCCGCGGAGGCCGCCAGCCTCGCGGCCAGATCGCTCCAGGAGGCCAGGACGCCTCCCACCCCACACACTTCCAGGTTGCGGAAAAGGGAGACTTGAAACCCGGTGGAACCCGACAGGGAAAGAAATAACAGCCTCCTGACTGGCCCACAGCACCCCCTCAGTCACCACCCTGGACTGAAGCCTGAGTCACCCCAGCGGAGGCCCAGTCTGCTTGGCTCGACTTCTCTGGGTCCCTTGCCTTGCTCTAGGATGAGCCTGGAGAGCTCTTTGAGCAGAGCATTCCTTCTTTGTCGTTCCTTTGCTGAATATCTGACAGGATTATCAGTTAAAAATCTCTCTTCTGCTTTTGAACTGTGGTGTTGGAGAGGACTCTTGAGATTCCCCTTGCAGTGCAAGGAGACCAAATCAGTCAATCCTAAAAGGAATCAACCCTGAATATTCATTGGAAGGACTAATGCTTAAGCTGAAACTCCAATACTTTGGCCACATGATGCAAAGGCCCGACTCATTAGAAAATACTCTGATGCTGGAAAAGATTGAAAGTGGGAGGAAAAGGGGGTGAGAGGATGAGATGGTTGGATGGCATCACCAGCTCAATGGACATGAGTTTGAGCAAGCTCTGGGGAGATGGTGATGGACAGGGAAGGCTGGTGAGCTGCAGTCCATGGGGTCCCAAAGAGTCTGACATACTGAGGAACTGAACAACAACAGCTTCTGGGAACCCATGCTTTCTTAAGAAACTTCCTTGTAGCTGTACTTAGGTCGTTCTTCTTATATTAATTCCAATTGTGCCCAACGATTAAAATGTAACTTCTTAATCTCTGCCTGTGAATTGACTTGGGTGGGTGGTTGAAAAGGTAACCTGGAACACAGTGCAGTGACTGTAACAACAGGGCTTGAGCTCAAGGCCGAGATTCTCACCAACTGCAGAGGAAAGCAGGGAGACGACCACCATGTAGGCTATGAGAGGGCAGAATTCCAGGTCCTTCCCCTGGAGACACCCTGTGACCACCTACCCTGGGATATCCTGGCTTTTCTGGATCCCATTCAGCCACTTGATCTGCAGTATTTGGCTTCTCTGGGGCTGCAGTGGGACCAGGCTGGAACCGAGGTGTCAACTCCCAGAAAGGCCTTTTGGGGAGCTTCAGAAGTACTCAGGGCACAGAGAAAGCCTCTGAGTCATCATTATTTCTCTCCTGCTCAGTAGTTCCCACCCTCCCAGAAGTAGAGCACTCCCCTGAGCCTCTGCTATGCCCCTGAAGGTTGTCCAGACCCAGGATTCTGCTCAGTGAAGGGAGGGCAGTAGCCAGATTTCTGCTTTTGCTTGCAGAGAACACAGCCCTCACAGCAAGACAGGTCAAGTGCCAAACCTTCACTCTGCTGTACCATGAAACAGCATGTCTGGGCCAAGAAAGAGGAACAACAAGCAGAAGTCCTCTAGCCTAGGACCCCTAAGATGTCTGAAACAAGATGCTGAGAAATAGACATAGGTGTCAACCCTTGGTACACATTCCTTCAAGATGCCAAGTTCATTGGGAAGATGCAAATTAATATCCTCTTCTGAATGGCAAAACTAAGTTGAGTGTGGCTTTGGTCAGATCTGATTGATTAGGTAATCCTAGCATTTGATGCTCACAGTATGTTTACCGGCATTTCTGAGAAGCAGCAAGAGAAAAACAAAGAAATAAATCTCCCCCAAGAAAGGTGTTTTTCTCCTTTTCAGTGACATCTGCCATTCCTCTGTTCAATGTGTGGCAGAAGAATTTTTTTCCTATGTTCACTCTTTCATTCAAAAAGCCTTACTAAGCATCAGTATTGTACTATGTGTGTACATGATCCTGAAGTTAAAGCCATCAACCAGCAGACATGAACTGTTGTACAGTGTTTGACTTTCATGGAAGGAACAGGCAGGAAACATGCCAATAAATAAGTAAATAAAACTCATTTCATATGATAAGTGCTACCAAGAATACTTTATAAGTGAATTGAAAGAGGGTAACTAGAAGGGTGCTATGCTTACCTTGAAAAGTCAAAGTAGCATGATTAGAGATATGAGGGTGTCCTTTCAACTTAGATCTCAATAGTGTGAATGGAAATGCTAGAGGAAGGAAAACCTCACCATCAAGAGAGGACACCCAGCTCCCAGACAGCCTAGAAAAAGGTGAACACAGTCACAGACAGAGGGAAAGCAAAGGCAGGATTTCTATGGCCCTAGTGAGATATATCTGGCCCTTCACAGCCTCACGGTCTTCTTTCTGAGAGGACCTGCTAGCATAAAATCATACCTAATAGACAATTATGATGAAAGATTTAAATTTTGTGTTAGATTTGATTGAATAGTTGAATTATTGACTTTGCTGACCTAATCACTTATCCAATTGACCATAGATCTCTCAGCCAAGAGACTGATAAGGGAGAACTAACTGATGGTATTCGAAGGTGTGTTCATTTTCTTCTTCACTCTGTAAGATTATATGACCCCATATATCAGCTAAGCTGTTTAGTTTCTAGGTTATGACATTGGTTGTTTTTTTTTCTGCAGTAATACAAAATAAACAGAAGGAAAAAATGTTGTGATAATTCAAAAATCTTTTCCAAGACACTAGAGAACAGTAGAATTGGCTTTAAATATAACAGAGAAATCTGGACTGTGTAAACTGAAGATCCTTTAATACATCATCTCCCCTCTTTGCAACTTGTGTCTAGGCAAGTTGAAAGGAACCAGTATGGTGATTTTCACGGTTTGGACGGGGAGGAATGTCAGCTAGAGGGCTTCTCAGTAGGTTTCTGCCTGGGTAATAGGACTCTCCATTGGGAAACCTCATTCCTCTGTGTGTTATAGCCTCCCAGGCACCTTCCCTTCTGACAATGCAAATGTCCACATACTGTTCACACCTCGACAGATATATCTCTGCTACTTAGCACAACACGGCTGCACTCAGCTTCCTATTTAACTTTAAAGATATTATAATATACTTAATAAAACACTGGGGTCTAGAAGTATTAAAGTAATAATAAGAGCTTACCTGATAGAGTGCAACCCTATCTACAAGGTCCAAGACAGCCCCAGGAAGCAGTAATTCCTACAAACCCTCCTGCTACTTTGGGACCTATGGCTTCACAGCACTCTCTGCCATATTTTGCTTTCCACAGAACATGAACCAAAATTTACACACAAAAGGTTAGGTTGCATAAAATTTTGGATTTTCAAATTTCCAAAACAACTCTAGAACTGTATATTCCAAATCCTGCCAGTGCTTCTTGACAAGTGGGCTTATAAAGAACCCTGTCTTTCCATGAATTCAAGGGCTATTTCATTTATTTATCTAAGAATTTGAAATTACTACTGAAAATGAAGAAGAATGCAAAAGTAATTTATTTCCAGTTCTTATGGATTTCATTTCTCACATACACTTTTAAAGAAATAAAGGAGAAAGTAGAACATGGAAGTACATTAATAGAGGCACAGCAGTAACTACAACACACAGCCCCATCCTCACATCCTCTGGTTATGTACTGTATGTTTCAGGCTCAAGCCTCGCTGGAAAATTTTTGATTGACTCTGAAAAAAATAAAATATCATCGTGTGTTCCAATAGGGATGAAAAGAATACTTCTGTAATTCCTTGGTACAGGTCATAGAAAGGCGAGTGGAAAGAATCATAGGAAATAGCTCCCTAGGGCAAGAGCCCCCCACTTTCAGACTCCTACCACTTTAATCCCAGTGACAGATTTGCCCTCAGAAGAATCACAGCAGTGGAGAAAATCTCAGAATGACTCTATGAATGTTTCTTACACTCTTACATGAGCTTCCATGTCGGTTCAATAGTAAAGAACCTGCTTGCCAATGAGGGAGGTGCAAGTTTGATTTCTGGGTCAGAAAGATTCCCTGGAGAAGAAAATGGCAACCCACTAAAATAGTCTTGCCTGGAGAATTCCATGGACAGGGAGCCTGGCGGCCACAGTAGCATAGTCAGACACGATTGAGCAACTAAACAAGGTCTTAAACGTGGCCTGCATTGTTCTCTCAGCTCCCCCATTTCAACCCCGGGTTTGGTGGAAACAAGAGTTCTGTGGGGATTGGGAATGAGAAGTCAGGAGCCTTGGCAAGTGGCCGGGTTGAAGTTAGGATGTAAAGGGAGCCAACCGCTCGAGAATCTGGCCGCAGCAATCCCTCCTCACGAAGTTTTCGCTTGTCCGCGGCCCCAGCACCCTGGCTGCAAGTCAGCTCGGACGTGCGAGCTGGAAATTGGGTTGGAGCGGCTCAGAGAAAGAACGGATGCACCCAGGAAAGTGTCCGAGGGAGACAGGAGCTCTGCGCTGCTGGGGTCCCGGCTTCTGGATGCATTTGGAGCGGCGACCTGAGCTGGGCTCCGGGGAGCCACGTGCAGGTGACTGAACGCCCGGCAGATGGACGGAGAGGGAAAGAGCGGGTCGAACAAGTAGGAGAGTCTCCAGGGCAAAGCGGAGTTCTCAGGGCTGCTGGCTGAGCTTTGAGCGATCTCCTGGATCCTGACAAGTTTGACCCAGTTTGAAAACAGCTGTGTTGGTCCCCTGGTCGCTAGTGTGCCGAAGATATCCATCCCACGACCCCCCACCCCCAGTTCAGCAAATCAGGGGACGGAGGGTCCCGCGGGAGAACTGAACCGGCCACTCTGCCCGCGCGCCTGCTCCTGCCCCAAATGCCAAAGCAGCAGAGAGAGACGTTGAAATTCGGTTAAGTAAGAGATTTACTTAACTATCGAGTAATTAGTGGTTAAGTAAGAAATAAAGACACAGTTTATTAAATAACAGAGATTCCCAAATGCCTATGAAGAATTCTTCCACGATTGCTCAACGGAGAGGGTTTCTTGTAATAGCATCCGTCGCAGGGAATCCTCCAATGAAGGGTCTCAGCGGAGAGGAGGGGTCCTAGGGACAAAGGCGGCCGGAGAAACAACCTAGGGTCTTTCAGTCCAGTGCGTGGGGCGTCTGTTGGTGTCTCTCCCGATCAGCAAGAGGGCGATGCTCCGGAAGGGTGTCCGGCGTCAGAGGTCTCGGGTTTCAGACACTGGGTTCCTCCTGTGCCAAAATCGAACCAGGGAAACTTTCTGGGCGCTCGGCGCCCTCCTGTCCTGAGGGCGTCGGTGACTCCTGGCCCGGAGCGGGTGTGGTGTCTGGAGCCTGACACTCGCCGCGTCGCCTGCAGGGGCTCTGTTCTCCGGTTGGTGTTTGGAGCAATATCGGCGCAGAAGGCTGCAGGGAGCAGAAGGTTCTTCCCTATTGAAGTCCTCCTCGTCCGGGGAGAGTTCGCCCAGCGTAGGATAGCAAGGGAGCTTCCATTCCTTAAGGTTCACTGAGCGCAGAAGCTGCCACACCTCTGGTTCCTGGGACTCCTCCACGGAATCCCAGGCCTCGCGCACACAGCGTGGAAGGTGCTCCATCGCTTCAGCGGGTGAGAAGAGAAGTCTTCTGGGGACCCTTGCTTGCGAATTTATACTGTTCTGGGTTCTTAGGCATCCAACCAGAGGCTATTATGGTGGGTGGTTGCAAATTGCTTCAGAAGGTGGGATCTGAGAAGATTATGGGTAAATTCAAACTTCTTGGGTGGAATTATTAGACTTTGAGTTGATTTTGTTGCTTTGAGAGGCTTAAAACTTTTGTTGTTTGTTTAAACGAAATAGAGGTACAGGGGCTCTGTCAAGAAAAGCTATGTGGGAGCCTACTCTTATGAAAAGTATCCTAAGTGCTTGTTATTTTTAGGTTACTATGTCCATTGATTCTCAGGGCTTTTGCCTAGAAACAGAGTATCATTAGATTGTAACCAGATGATCAAAAGGTGGCCATCTTTGCTTGAAACCACACTGCTGGTCAGACTTCCCTTTTGGTCTTCAATTCTAAGATCAAATTGCTTCAGACGTTCAGCCAACAAGTAGAAGTGTCAGGGTCAAGATCTACAGATTTAGATGCAGACTCTTTGGTAGAAGATACTCAGCTAGTTGTCTAACCTCTCTTGTCTTCATATTCTTACCTGGATGGTAGCTGAGCTTAACATTTAAAGGCAACTTTTTGGATTAAATTCATGAACCAAGGTCACGTAATTAGACAGTCTCAGGCAAAATAACAAGTGACTCCATTATAGTTATTGTTATTTTCATTTTCATTCTTAGTGTTAAAATCATGGCTATTAAACAAAACATCAATGAATAGCAATCTCAAAACGTTGTCTTTTTTCTGTGTTTAATCGTAGTGGTTTGCTTTTTCCTTTCTAGTGTCAGATTTATAGTCAAATTGCATCTCCTTATATCCTTTCTCTGATGTTTCAGACATTGTGTTGGCAAACATGTCAGTGCATCCAAGCCTAGATGTCCTTGATCAAGTCAATTATCTTCAACTTAACAAAGTTAGTCTAATTCAAAGTGTCTTAAACAAGCGTGTTTCCACAGCCTGCCGTGAGCACGGTGCTGTGATGGGTACTGCACACCGACCTGTAGAACCTGCTCCTGCTTTGGCAGAGCTGAATTTTAAGGGCAGAGCATGGACAAGAGACCGGGAGGACACAGCTGAATCTTCTTCCCTATGGTAGTTGATTCTCTGCCAGGAAAGTAAACTCTAAGATGATCCCCACTAAAGCCAGTGTTGTGCATGAGCTGAGGGAAAACAAAAAAACAGTAGGGATAAAACTGAGAAAGGAGATAGAGAAAAAAGGGAAGAGAATCAAAACCAAACATGAGAAATAAGGAAACAAAGAGGTTGAAAAATATGGATAACACAAGAGGCAGGGAGTTGGAAGCTCTGGTCAAGGCAGCCAAGAGTGGTAAGTCAAAGGGGTTCATTAGAGCAACTGACTTTGTTCTTGTTGTGACTACGTCTAGTCTGACTTCTTGAAACCCCATGGACTGTATGTAGCCCACCAGGTTTCTCTGACCATGGGTTTTTCCAGGCAAGGATACTGCAGTGGGTTGCCATTTCTTTTTAATGAGATCTTCTCAACCCAGAGATTGAACCCAACTCTCCTGTGTCCCAGATAGATTCTTTACCACTGAGTCACCTGGGAAGCAACTGACTTGGAGAAATCTCATAAGGATATTCAAGGCAGAAAGCTCTGCTGGTCCAGGCTTAAGGGATGGACAACAACACTGTCCTCTTTGAAGGCTCAGCAGGATGCTATTAGGCTCTGGTGCTGTGGAAACTTCCCAGAAGGTTGTTTGAACACGAATGACAGCTACTTCCCCCACAGAGGTTAGCAGCAAGTTGCCTGTGTTATGGGGCTTCCCAGGTGGCTCAGTGGTAGAGAATCCACCTCCCAATGCAGGAGCCACTGCTATTGCTCCTAAGTCACATCAGTCAGGTCCGACTCTGTGCGACCCCATAGTCGGAATCCCATCAGGCTCCTCTGTCCCTGGGATTGTCCAGGCAAGAACACTGAAGTGGGTTGCCATTTCCTTCTCCAATGCATGAAAGTGAAAAGTGAAAGTGAAATAGCTCAGCCCTGTCCAACTCTTCACAAGCCCATGGACTGTAGCATACGAGGCTCCTCCATCCATGGGATTTCCCAGACAAGAGTACTGGAGTGGGTGCCATTGCCTTCTCCAGCAAGAGCCACAAGAGACTCCAATTAGATCTCTGGTTTAGGAAGCAACCCTGGAGGAGGAAATGGGAACTCAATCCAGTATTCTTGTCTGGCAAATCCCATGGACTGAGGAGCCTGGCAGTCTATAGTCCCTTGAGTTACAAAGAGTCGGACACAACTGAAGAAATTCAGCGTGCACACAGGCACCTTTGAATAAAGAAAGAAAGGTGTCTAAAGTAGTAAATACCAAGTCATTAATGCATGCATATAATGTGGTTCTTTGGAGGGAAATAATATTTGTTTCATTAATTTGCATTAGTACGTTTACATTTGTAAAACAGAAACACATACTTCAAAATATATCAATATAGTTACTCATCAGTTGGGAAGGGATAGGGTGTAAGTTATATTTTCAATTTATAAGGTACCGTCCTAGTTCACTTTAAAATATTTATATTAAATATTTGATATTAAAATGTTTAGAGATAGTTCAACAAGAAATAGAAGGGTTCTAATGCCTATTTGGAGAAGATAATGGCATCCCACTCCAGTACTCTTGCCTGGAAAATCCCATGGATGGAGGAGTCTGGTAGGCTGCAGTCCATGGGGTCACTAAGAGTTGGACAAGACTGAGTGACTTAACTTTCACTTTTCACTTTCATGCATTGGAGAAGGAAATGGCAACCCACTCCAGTGTTCTTGCCTGGAGAGTCCCAGGGATGGGGGAGCCTGGTGGGCTGCCGTCTACGGGGTCCCACAGAGTCAGACACGACCAACATGACTTAGCAACAGTAGCAGCAGCAATGCCTATTCACATTACCTTAAAGCTACAACAGGTAACAGTCACTAAGAACTTATGATAAGCACTGTGCTGAGTCATTTTTATTATTCTATTTAAGTGCTATTATAAATTACATTTAAAAGTAAGAAGAGGTAGGGTTACACAACTGAAGTCATATTTCAGCAGGAAGTGCTGAAGAGCACATGATGGGACCTGTAATCTCCATTGGAAAATGACACAGCTCTGCCTGTTACTGTCACGTGGGCATTGCCCGTTCTCCACAAAACTCTTTCTGGGTCCAACCTCTTGGCCCAGATATACTGATTCAGCATCGAGGAGACCAAAGGTTTGGAACTTCATGTGTCTACCTTCAAGTGTTTTGTTGTCTGGAAGCCAGAGGGGTATCCTGGGTTACTCCCTGTCCCACAGGGGATGGGAACTTGGATCTGAACCACCCCCAGAGCTGAGAGACTGGGAGAAAGCTCCACTTGAACTAGGATGAAAATCGTGTGGTGAATGATGGTTCCCCATCATCTCTAAATTCAGCCCCCAGGAAGCTGACTACTGTGGATCAGGTGGCTGCCTGAGACCCAGAGAAGCCATGAAAGACCCACGTAGGCACTTGTGGAAGGAACTGCAGCAGAATGTTACATAGGAAGGGCTCTGGAAACTCTGCCCTCTCTCAGCCTTATGGGTAGCTGTGCCTTAGTGCTTTCCCTTCCAACTTGCTTAGAAACACCCCCTTCAGGCTCAGTTGATATAGTCACTACCTGTCTAAGATTCAGGTACTGCTGTGGTGCATTCAGCCTCTGGGTGTCTTTGAAAAATCATGTCTTGCAGGGTCTTCCCTGGTGGCTCAGCAGTAAAGAATCTGCCTGCCAATGCAGGAGACATGGGGTCAAGCTCTACTCTGGGAAGATGCTACATGCTGTGGGAAGAGCTAAGCCCTGGTGCCACAACTATTGAGTCTGTGCCCTGGAGCCCACATGTCGCAGCTACTGAAGCTCACAAGCCCTAGAGCTCATGCTCTGCAACAAGAGAAGCCACTGCAATGAGAAGCCTGCACGCTGCACCTGAAGCGTAGACCGCACGCACCACAGCTAGAGAAAAGCCAGCATAGCAATGAAGAAACAGCTGGCAAAAATAAAATTTAAAAAAAAAAAAACCATGCCTTCCATTTTATCTCTAAGAGTAGTATCATTTGGAGTTGTGCAGATATGACTCTCATTTACATTTTTCATCTTGTATTGGCATACATGTCTGTTTTTGAGTACAGTTTCTCCTTATCGAATTAGTACTCTGGTTCAAGAGTATTCCTGTTGAGATGCTGAATGGGTATTATCATACTGGCTTTCCAAAGATCCTTTCAAAATTTTTCTCAAAAGCTATGTTGGGGAGTGCTACTTTACCAATATTTGAACAAATGAAAAAGATGAGTAGAGGCCACCAAGGTAGTCAAGGTTATATGTCATGGGTTCATTTTGTATTTCCTTAATCTTTTGGAGCCCTGACCTGTGTCTCAGTTCTTTCAGCCAGACTCCCCATCCCACTACCACTTCCAGTCCTGACTCCACCCACCCACATCAATTCACAAGCAGAGAATAGGGAAGCATGTTGTAATCATTGTGCAAACTGGAATTAATATGAGAAGTATGACAATTGTGAGCACATCCATCGACAGGAAAGTTCCTTGATAGCATAGATTCCTGAAGAGAGAGTTCGCTTTTTCTACTTTATTTTTTAATTGAAGAGTAATGTTTTCCAGAATTTTTTTTTTTTTTTCCGCCAACTATTAACATGAATCAGCCATTGGTATACATCTGTCCCCCTTGGTCTGAACCTCCCTCCCATGTCTCTGGCTGTCCCACCCCTCTAGATTCTTAGAGAGCCCCAGTTTGAGTTCCGGGAGTATACAGCAAATTTCCATTGGCTGGCTACTTTACATATGCTAATATAAGTTTCCCTTTACTTTTCACATAGAGCTCGCTCTCTCCTTTCTCCCCTGCCCTGTCAATAAATCTGTTCTCTATGTCTGTTTCTCCATTGCTGCCTGGCAAATAAATTCATCAGTAACATTTTTCTAGGTTCCATATATATGCGTGTTATTATAGGAGATTAGTCCTTCTCATCCAGACTGTCTTCACTCTGAATAATAAGCTCCAGGTTCATCCACCTCATTAGATTAGACTCAAATGCGTTCCTTTTTATGGCTGAAGAGATTTCTAATTGAAAAGCCCGTCAATTATCCAAGAAGGGCACAACAAAGAAGGAATGTTCTGGCCCAGATATCTCCAGGCTGTTCCCAGAGAGAGACGGAGCCCAGGGGAGACATCCTCCCACCCAACTGGGTCTCCTCTGGGGTGACTCAGGCTCCAATCCAGGGTGGTGACTGAAGGGGTGCTGTGGGCCAGACAGGAGGCTGCTATTCCTTTCCCTGCCGGGTTCCACCGGGTTTCAAGTCTCCCTTTTCCGCAACCTGGAAGTGTGTGGGGTGGGAGGCATCCTGGCCTCCTGGAGGCGATCTGGCCGCGAGGCTGGCGGCCTCCGCGGCTGCTGGCATCGGCTGGCTGTTCAGACCCCTCCTGGGCCCGGCGCTGTGCGGCTTGGGCCTCTTGTTGACGGGACTGTCGCTCCATCCCGGACCAGCAGGCGGCTCCTGGCCTTGCGGGTCTCGCCAGCGTTTCTGGCCGATCTCGACTCGGAGACCGTCCGCGGGTCCGGGGCAAGCGTGGCGCGGCGGCCCACAGGCGCAGTGGTGCGCGTCCCCGCAGAGCTCGGGGCTTAGGCAGGAGGGGCGGCTCAGCGCGGGGAAGTTATCCAGAGCCCAGGCCCAGGCCTGTTCTCGGTTCAGGCCCGGAGGCCAGGCGGGCTCGGGACGTGCCCTCCTCCAGCACTGCGCTTCCATGGCTTCAGCCTCCTCACCAAGCCCAGGGCTCAGTGGGTCTAAGCACAGGTGCGAATGACTGGGCTGGGTGCGGAGTCTGCCTTTTATAGGCGTGGTTTTGGGAAACCCAGGTGTTGATAGGTGGGATCCACACTCATTTGCCTTGCAGGCACTCAGGAGAGAAAGGCATCTTTCTGGGAGGGCCATGGAAGTTCTGAGTGGTTGTTGGTGATTGGGTTAAAGGTTAGGTTGCATAAAATGTTGTATTTTCAAATTTCGAAAAGAACTCTAGCACTGTATATTGCAAATCCTGCCAGTGCTTCTTGACAAGGGGGCTTATAAAGAACCCTGTCTTTCCAGGAATTCGAGGGCCATTTCATTTATTTATCTAAGAAATTGAAATCACTACTGAAAAATGAAGACGAAATGTAAAAGTGATTTCTTTATTTCCAGTTCTTATGGATTTCATTTCTCACACACACTTTTAGTGAAATAAGGACAAAGTAGAACATGCAATAGAGGCACAGCAGTAACTACAACACATAGCCCCATCCTCACATCCTCTGGTTATGTGCTGTACAGGCCCAAGCTCACTGGAAACTTTTTTATTGAATCTGAAAAATAAAAATCATCGTGTGTTCCAATAGGGGTGAAAAGAATACTTCTGTAATTCCTTGGTACAGGTCACGGTTACACACTGGTTGAGCTACCCCATGCACTGGGCACAGGAGATCCACGGAATCCTGGCAGGGAAAGAGAAAAAGGGAGGCTTAGGGTGTGATACCAGAAACTAGAAAGGCGAGTGGAAAGAATCATAGGAAATAGCTCTCTGGGGCGAGAGCCCCCACTTTCAGACTCCTACCACTTTAATCCCAGTGACAGATTTGCCCTCAGAAGAATCATAGCAGTTCAGAAAATCTCAGAATGACTCCATGAAATGTTTCTTACACTCTTACATGAGCTTCCATGTCGGTTCAATAGTGAAGAACCTGCCTGCCAATGAGGGAGGTGCAAGCTAATTTCTGGGCCAGCAAGATTCCCTGGAGAAGAAAATGGCAACCCACTACAATAGTCTTGCCTGGAGAATTCCATGGACAGGGAGCCTGGCGGCCACAGTAGCATAGTCAGACATGATTGATTGAGCAACTAAACAGGGTCTTAAACGTGGCCTGCATTGTTCTCTCAGCTCCCCCGTTTCAACCGCGGGTTTGGTGGAAACAAGAGTTCTTTGGCAATTGGGAATGAGAAGTCAGGAGCTTTGGCAATTGAAGTTAGGATGTAAAGGGAGCCAACCTCTCCAGAATCTGGCCCCAGCAATCCCTCCTCACGAAGCCAGTCTCGAGTTTTCGCTTGTCCGCGGCCCCAGCACCCTGGTTCCAGGTCAGCTTGGACTTGGAGCTGGAAATTGGGTTGGAGCTGCTCAGAGAAAGAAGGGACTCACCCAGGAAAGTGTCTGAGGGACACAGGAGCTCTTCGCTGCTGGGGTCCAGGCTTCTGGATGCATTTGGAGCGGCGACCTGAGCTGGGCTCCGGGGAACCACGTGCAGGTGACTGGACACCCCGCAGATGGACAGCGAGGGAAAGAGCGGGTCGAGCAAGCAAGAGCATCTCTAGGGCAAAGCCGAGCTCTCAGGGCTACTGGCTGCGCATTGCTTGATCTCCTGGATCCTGGCAAACTTGACCCAGTTTGACAACAGCTGTGTTGGTCCCCTGACCGCCCGATGTGCCCAAGATATCTCACGACCCCTCATCCCCAGTTCAGCAAATCAGGGGACCGAGGGGACCGCGGGGAGAACTGAACCAGCCACCCCGCCCGCGCGCCTGGTCCTGCACCAAAAGCCAAAGCAGCAGAGAGAGAGACCTTGGAATTCGGTTAAGGAAGAGATTTACTTAACCATCAAGTAAGTAACACAGATACAATTTATTAAATAACAGAGAGATTCCCAAATGCCTATGAAGAATTCTTCCACGATTGCTCAACGGAGAGGGTTTCTTGTAATAGCATCCGTCGCAGGGAATCCTCCAATGAAGGGTCTCAGCGGAGAGGAGGGGTCCTAGGGACAAAGGCGGCCGGAGAAACAACCTAGGGTCTTTCAGTCCAGTGCGTGGGGCATCTGTTGGTGTCTCTCCAGATCAACAAGAGGGCGATGCTCCGGAAGGGTGTCCGGCGTCAGAGGTCTCGGGTTTCAGACACTGGGTTCCTCCTGTGCCAATATCGAACCAGGGAAACTTTCTGGGCGCTCCGTGTCCTCCTGTCCTGAGGGCGTGGGTTACTCCTGGTCGGGGAGCGGGTGTGGCGTCTGGAGCCGGAGACTAGCCATGTCGCCTGCAGGGGCTCTGTTCTCGGGGTCGGTGTTTGGGGCAATATCGGCGCAGAAGGCTGCAGGGAGCAGAAGGTTCTTCCCGATTGAAGTCCTCCTCGTCCGGACAGAGTTCGCGCAGCGGAGGATAGCAAGGGAGCTGCCATTCCTTAGGGTTCACTGAGCTCAGGAGCTGCCGCACCTCTGGCTCCTGGGACTCCTCCGCGGAATCCCAGGTCTCGCGCACACAGCGGGGAAAGTGCTCCATTGCTATAGAGGGTGAGAAGAGAAGTCTCAGACTTTGAGTTGATTTTGTTCCTTTGAGAGGATTAAAACTTCTGTTGTTTGTTTAAAGGAAATAGAGGTACAGGGGCTCTGTCAAGAAAAGCTATGTGGGAGGCTACTTTTATGGAAAGTATCCTAAGTGCTTGTTATTTTTAGGTTACGAAGTCCATTGATTCTCAGGGCTTAGGGACAGAATAGTATCATTAGATTTTACCGAGATGATCACAATGTGGCCATCTTTACATGAAACCACACTGCTGGTCAGACTTCCCTTTTGGTCTTCAATTCTAAGATCAAATCGCTTCAGACTTTCAGCAACAAGTAGAAGTGTCAGGGTCAATATCTACAGATTTAGATGCAGACTCTTTGGTAGAAGATACTCAGCTAGTTGTCCTACCTTTATTGTCTTCATATTCTTACCTGGATGGTAGCTGAAGTGTAACATGTTAAGGCAACATTCTGGATTAAATTCATGAACCAAGGTCACGTAATTAGATAGTCTCAGGCAAAACAACAAGTGGCTCCATTACAGTTTTTGTTATTTTCACTGTCATTCTTAGTGCTATAATCATGGCTATTAAACAAAACATCAATGAATAGCAAACTCGAAACGTTGTCTTTTTCTGTGTTTAATCTTAGTGGTTTGCTTTTCCTTTCTAGTGTCAGATTTATAGTCAAATTGCATCTCCTTATATCCTTTCTCAGATGTTTCAGACACTGTGTTGGCAAACCTGTCAGTGTATCCAAGCCTAGATATCCTTGATCAGTCATTTATCTTCAACTTAACAAAGTCAGTTTAATTCAAAGCGCTTTAAACAAGCGTGTTTCCACAACCTGCCGTGAACTCGGTGCTGTGACGGATACTGCACACCGACCTGTAGAACCTGCTCCTGCTTTGGCAGAGCTGACTTTTAAGGGCAGAGCATGGACAAGAGACTGGGAGGACACAGCTGAATCTTCTTCCCTATGGTAGTTGATTCTCTGCCAGGAAAGTAAACTCTAAGATGATCCCCACTAAAGCCAGTGTTGTGCATGAGCTGAGGGAAAACAAAAAAACAGTAGGGATAAAAGTGAGAAAGGAGATAGAGAAAAAGGGAAGAGAATCAAAACCAAACATGAGAAATAAGGAAACAAAGAGGATGGAAAATATGGACAACACAAGTTGGACACACAGAGTTGGAAGCTCTGGTCAAGGCAGCCAAGAGTGGTGAGTCAAAGGGGTTCATTAGAGCAACTGACTTTGTTCTTGTTGTGACTATGTCTAGTCTGACTTCTTGAAACCCCATGGACTGTATGTAGCCCACCAGGTTTCTCTGACCATGGGTTTTTCCTGGCAAGGATACTGCAGTGGGTTGCCACTTCCTTCTTAATGAGATCTTCTCAACCCAGAGATTGAACCCAACTCTCCTGAATCCCTGATGGATTCTTTACCACTGAGTCAACTGGGAAGCAACTGACTTGGAGAAATCTCATAAGGATATTCAAGGCAGAAAGCTCTGCTGGTCCAGGCTTAAGGGAAGGACAACAACACTGCCCTCTTTGAAGACTCAGCAGGATGTTATTAGGCTCTGGTGGTGTGGAAACTTCCCACAAAGTTGTTTGAACATGAATGACAGCTATTTGCCCCACAGAGGTTGGCAGCAGGTAGCCTGTGTTATGGGGCTTCCCAGGTGGCTCAGTGGTAGAGAATCCACCTCCCAGTGCAGGAGCCACAAGAGACTCCAATTAGATCTCTGGTTTAGGAAGCAACCCTGGAGGAGGAAATGGGAACCCAATCCAGTATTCTTGTCTGGAAAATTCCATGGACTGAGGAGCCTGGCAGTCTATAGTCCTCTGGGTCATAAAGAGTCCGACACAACTGAAGAAATTTAGCATGCACACAGGCACCTTTGAATAAAGAAAGAAAGGTGTCCAAAGTAGCAATGACTGAGAAGTCAAGTTACTCTTCCATGCATATAACGTGGTTCTTTGCTTCATTAATTTGCATTAGTATGTCTACTTTTGTAAAACATAAAAACATGCTTCAAAATATATCAATATAGTTACTCATCTGTTGGGAAGAGATAGGGTGTAACATATTTTCAAGTTATAAGGTACTGTCCTATTTCACTTTAAAATATTTATATTAAATATTTGATATTAAAATGTTTAGAGATAGTTCAACAAGAAATAGGATTCTAATGCCTATTCGGAGAAGGCGATGGCCTCCCACTCTAGAACTCTTGCCTGGAAAATCCCATGGGTGGAGGAGCCTGGTAGGCTGCAGTCCATGGGGTCGCTAAGAGTTGGACACGACTGAGCGACCTCATTTTAACTTTCATGCATTGGAGAAGGAAATGGCAGCCCACTCCAGTGTTCTTGCCTGGAGAATCCCAGGGGCCAAGGGAGCCAGGTGGGCTGCCGTCTATGGGGTCGCACAGAGTCAAACAGGACCGAAGTGACTTAGCAGCAGTAGCAGCAGCAATGCCTATTCAAGTACCTTTAAAGCTACTACAGGTAACAGTCACTAAGAACTTATGATAAGCACTGTGCTGAGTCATTTTTATGATCCCATTTCTTTAAGTGCTATTATAAATTACATTTAAAAGTGAGAAGAGGTAGGGTTACACAACTGAAGTCACCACAACTAGAAAAGCCAGCATAGCAATGAAGAAACAGCTGGCAAAAATAAAAAATTGTTTAAAAACTGTGCCTTCCATTTTATTGCTAAGAGCAGTATCATGTGGAGTTGTGCGGATATGACTATCATTTACATTTTTCATCTTGTATTGGCATACCCATCTGTTTTTGAGCACAATTTCTCCTTATAGAATTAGTACTCTGGCTCAAGAGTATTCCTGTTGAAATGTTGAATGCATATTATCATACTGGCTTTCCAAATATCCTTTCAAAATTTTTGTCAAAAGCTCTGTTGGGGGAGTGCTACTTTACCAATATTTGAACAAATGAAAAAGACGAATAGAGGCCACCAAGGTAGTCAAGGTTATATGTCATGGATTCCTTTTGTATTTGCTTAATCTTTTGGAGCCCTCACCTGGGTCTCAGTTCTTTCAGCCAAAGACTCACCGATCCCAATACCACTTCCAGTCCAGACTCCACCCACCCACATCAATTCACAAGCAGAGAATAGGGAAGCATGTTGTAATCATTGTGCAAATTGGGATTACTATAAGAAGTATGACAATTGTGAGTACATCAACAGGAAAGTTCCTTGATAGCACAGATTCCTGAAGAGAGATATCTTTTTTCTAATTTATTTTTTAATTGAAGGGTAATGTTTTACAGAATTCTGTTGTTTTCTGCCAACTATCCACATGAATCAGCCATTGGTATACATCTGTCTCCCCTTGGTCTGAACCTCTCTTCCACCTCTTTCCCTATCCCACCCCTCTAGATTCTTAGACAGCCCCAGTTTGAGTTCAGGGAGTTATACAGCAAATTCCCATTGGCTAGCTACTTTACATATGCTAATATAAGTTTCCCTGTTACTTTTCCCATAGAGCTCACTCTCTCCTTTCTCCTCCTGCCCTGTCAATAAATCTGTTCTCTATGTCTATTTCTCCATTGCTGCTCTGCAGACAAATTCATCAGTAACCTCTTTCTAGATTCCATATGTATGCGCGTTAGTATAGGAGATTTCTCCTCGTTCAGACTGACTTCACTCTGAATAATAAGCTCCAGGTTCATCCACCTCATTAGATTAGACTCAAATGCGTTCCTTTTTATGGCTGAAGAGATTTCTAATTGAAAAGCCCGTCAATTATCCAAGAAGGGAAGAACAAAGAAGGAATGTTCTGGCCCAGATATCTCCAGGCTGGTCCCAGAGAGAGGCGGAGCCCAGGGAAGAAGTCCCCTGGCAGACTGGGTCTCCGCTGGGGTGACTCAGGCTCCAGTCCAGGGTGGTGACTGAAGGGGTGCTGTGGGCCAGTCAGGAGGCTGCTATTCCTTTCCTTGCCAGGTTCCACCGGGTTTCAAGTCTCCCTTTTCCGCAACCTGGAAGTGTGTGGGGTGGGAGGCATCCTGGCCTCCTGGAGGCGATCTGGCCGCGAGGCTGGGGGCCTCCGCGGCTGCTGGCACCGGCTGGCTGTTCAGACCCTCCTGGGCCCGGCGCTGTGCGGCTTGGGCCTCTTGTTGACGGGACTGTCGCT
Source organism: Nanger dama (assembly GCA_917880005.1). NCBI lineage: Eukaryota > Metazoa > Chordata > Mammalia > Artiodactyla > Bovidae > Nanger > Nanger dama. Next base: position 7,867,337 of record CAKJTW010000040.1, read on the forward strand.
CCATCCCGGACCAGCAGGCGGCTCCTGGCCTTGCGGGTCTCGCCAGCGTTTCTGGCCGATCTCGACGCGGAGACCGTCCGCGGGTCCGGGGGCAAGCGTGGCGCGGCAGCCCACAGGCGCAGTGGTGCGCGTCCCCGCAGAGCTCGGGGCTTAGGCAGGAGGGGCGGCTCAGCGCGGGGAAGTTATCCAGAGCCCAGGCCCAGGCCTGTTCTCGGTTCAGGCCCGGAGGCCAGGCGGGCTCGGGACGTACCCTCCTCCAGCACTGCGCTTCCATGGCTTCAGCCTCCTCACCAGGCTGGGAGCTCAGTGGGTCTAAGCACAGGCGCGAATGACTGGGCTGGTTGAGGAGTGTGCCTTTTATAGTGCCCGCCTGACGTGGTTTTGGGAAACCCGGGTGTTGATAGGTGGGATCCACACTCATTTGCCTTTCAAATTACATCAGGGTCCCTAGGCACTGAGAAGATAACCACATCTTTCTGGAAGGGGCATGAATGTTCTGAGTGATTGTTGGTGATTGGGTAAGGAGGGGGGAGGGGAGGAGAGGAGGGTCCTCTAGTTGAGAGGTTCATTCCTGGTCGTTTCCGTTCGCTGGTTCAGTCCTCTCTATTTGGGAGTCCCACCTTCCAAAGCCACTAGGTTGGATTAGGAAAGGCAGCGATAGGCCCGTCCAGTAGAGCATGGTGGCTGGTCTCCTCTAGTCCACGGTTACTGTCCCCTCGGCTTTCACGCCAGCGGTCTCGGAGCAGGTCATCTCTGCCCGTCGCGGACGTGCGTTGGGCAAGGAGGCTGGATAGGGTCAGAGGGATTAATGGACTCTTTGGGGGATTTGGATTGCACCTGAGAAAGCTGAAACATCTGGGCGTTAGGAACCCTGAACTGCGCGAGTTCGGGGAAGGGGTGGAGGAATGCGGTGGAGGCGGAGCCAGAACCGGGTGCAGGTACTGGAGGGCCCTGAGCTGGGCTCGGAGCCCAAGGGACCACTGCCGCGGAACCGGGCCCTTCCAGGGCTAGCGTAGTCCTAGGGGCTACTCTGTTCTCTTTGGAGGTGGGTCGAGGAGTCGACTGGCGGCCACGCCCTGCCCCCAATGTCCCCCCTCCTTCCCCTGGGTGCACAGACGACACCAGGGTCCCAAGGGCGCCCATCAAAGTCGGGGGGACCAAGGATCTCCGTTGGGTACAGACAGCCTTCGCCGTCCGTGCGCGTCGTCTTCCCAAACAGTCAAAGCAGAGACTCACTCACCGGAGGAACAACGAACTGTGACATCGTTTTTCGTCGTCTTTATTGACTAGAGAAAGGAAAATTATCCGAGAACTCTGAAGGCAAAGGGCTTCCATCCTTGGGGAGCAAAGGCAGAGTTGTTACGGTACCATATGCCCGCGGAGATGAGGGACTCAGCGCAAACCTCGGACTCCTGGCATCCTTGGGTCTTCCGGGCCCCTGCGCGTCCGGATCCAGTGCCTCCAGCCTTGGCACCTGCGGTGGCTTCTGAAGGCAGGAGCCGCGCGAGGCTCCGTAGTGTCCCCTCTCTCGGCGCTCCCTGGATCCTCTCGTCGGTCTAGGAAAAGGTGCCACTCGGCGAGGGAGGTTGCAGGGGCGGCGGCCGCCTCTCCCGCGGGCGCCTCTGGGTCCGGGTGGGTCTCCGGCGTAGTGTCCGGGGCAGAGGGCCTCTGTGTCCCGCCGCCAGGCACTCCGGGCTCCAGCAAACCGTCCGTTTCGCCGGAGCCCGCAGGAACTAGAGAGCATTTGCCCATTGAAACTCGGACAGTCCCAGGAGTGCTCACACAGGGCAGTGTGGAACGGGAGCGGCGGCCACGCGGAGTCCGCGGAGCTCTGATCTGGCGGCTTCTAGGGCCGCGGAGCCCGGACGGCTGTACCCTAGGCTCTGAGCTCACAGCTGGGAAAGCGCTGCGCCAACGCGTGGCCCTCACACCAGGAGATGCAGGAGTGTCTCAGATTCAGAAGTCCTCAGTCCGCAGTTTTTATGCTCTTCTGGCCTTCTGGCGGCCCTATCAGATAGAAGGAGGCTGGGTGGCGGCATTAATCCTAGGGAGATAACTGCATCAGAATACCTAATACTATTAATACAAAAACATACATCTCGGAGAAAATTACACAGATCAAATCTCTTCAAGATAGGTTGGATTAAGGCTGAAAAGGAAAAGTACTAGTACACTGGAGGAAAAAAACGTTTGAGCGAACCCTGGGGTATAGAAGGGCTTCTCAGGCGGGCTAGTGGTAAAGAACTCACCTACCAGTGCAGGACATGTGAGACACACGAGTTCAATGCCTGGGTTGGGAAGATCCCCTGGAGGAGGGCATGTGACCTGCTCCTGGAGAATCCCCATGGACAGAGGAACCTGGGGGGCTGCATACAGTCCATGGGGTTTCAAAAAGTCGGACTAGACGTAGTCACAATAAGAACAAAGTCAGTTGCTCTAATGAACACCTTTGACTCACCACTCTCGGCTGCCGTGACCGGAGCTTCCAACTCCCTGCCTCTTGTGTTATCCATATTTTTCAACCTCTTTGTTTCCTTATTTCTCATGTTTGGTTTTGATTCTCTTCCTTTTTTTCTCTATCTCCTTTCTCACTTTTATTCCTACTGTTTTTGTTTCTTTGTTTTCCCTCAGCTCATGCACAACACTGGATTTAGTGGGGATCATCTTAGAGTTTACTTTCCTGGCAGGGAATCAACTACTATAGGGAAGAAGATTGAGCTTTGTCCGCACGGTCTCTTGTCCATGCTCTTCCCTTAAAATTCAGCTCTGCCAAAGCAGGAGCAGGTTCTACAGGTCAGTGTGCAGTACCCATCACAGCACCGTGCTCACGGCAGGTTGTGGAAACACCCTTGTTTAAGACGCTTTGAATTAGACTGATTTTGTTAAGTTGAAAATAAATGACTGATCAAGGACATCTAGGCTTGGATGCACTGACACATTTGCCAACACAATGTCTGAAACATCAGAGAAAGGATATAAGGAGATGCAATTTGACTATAAATCTGACACTAGAAAGGAAAAGCAAACCACTACGATTAAACACAGAAAAAGACAACGTTTTGAGATTGCTATTCATTGATGTTTTGTTTAATAGCCATGATTTTAGCACTAAAAATGACAATGAAAATAACAATACCTGTAATGGAGCCACTTGTTATTTTGCCTGAGACAATCTAATTATGTTACCTTTGTTCATGAATTTAATCCAAAAAGTTGCCTTTAAAATGTTAAACTTCAGCTACCATCCAGGTAAGAATATGAAGACAAGAGAGGTTAGACAACTAGCTGAGTATCTTCTACCAGAGTCTGCATCTAAATCTGTAGATCTTGACCCTGACACTTCTACTTGTTGGCTGAACGTCTGAAGCAATTTGATCTTAGAATTGAAGACCAAAAGGGAAGTCTGACCAGCAGTGTGGTTTCATGAAAAGATGGCCACCTTTTGATCATCTGGTTACAATCTAATGATACTCTGTTTCTAGGCAAAAAGCCCTGAGAATCAATGGACATAGTAACCTAAAAATAACAAGCACTTAGGATACTTTTCATAAAAGTAGCCTCCCAAATAGCTTTTCTGGACAGAGCCTCTGTACCTCTATTTCGTTTAAACAAACAACAAAAGTTTTAATCCTCTCAAAGCAGCAATATCAACCCAAAGTCTAATAATTCCACCCAAGAAGTTTGAATTTACCCTTAATCTTCTCAGATCCCACCTTCTGAAGCAATTTGCAACCACCCACCCTAATAGCCTCTGGTTGGACGCCCAAGAACCCAGAACACTATAAATTCGCAAGCAATGGGCCCCAGAAGACTTCTCTTCTCACCCGCTGAAGCAATGGAGCACTTTCCCCGCTGCGTGCGCGAGGCCTGGGATTCCGCGGAGGAGTCCCAGGAACCAGAGGTGCGGCAGCTCCTGCGCTCAGTGAACGCTAAGGAATGACAGCTCCCTTGCTATCCTATGCTGGGCGAACTCTCTCCGGACGAGGAGGACTTCCATTGGGAAGAACCTTCTGCTCCCTGCAGTCTTCTGCGCCGATATTGCCCCAAACACCGACCGGAGAACAGAGCCTCTACAGGAGACAAGATGAGTCTCCGTCTCCAGACACCACACCCGCTCCGGGCCAGGAGTCACCGAGGCCCTCAGGACAGGAGGGCGCCGAGCGCCCAGAAAGTTTCCCTGGTTCGATATTGGCACAGGAGGAACCCAGTGTCTGAAACCCGAGACTTCTGATGCCGGACACCCTTCCGGAGCATCGCCCTCTTGCTGATCTGGAGAGACACCAACAGAGGCCCCACGCACTGGACTGAAAGACCCTAGGTTGTCTCTCTGGCCGCCTTTGTCCCTAGGACCCCTCCTCTGCACTGAGACCCTTCATTGGAGGATTCCCTGCGACGGATGCTATTACAAGAAAACCTCTCCGTTGAGCAATCCTGGAAGAATTCTTCATAGGCATTTGGCAATCTCTCTGTTATTTAATAAATTATATCTGTATTACTTACTTGATGGTTAAGTAAATCTCTTACTTAACCGAATTCCAACGTCTCTCTCTCTGCTGCTTTGGCTTTTGGGGCAGGAGCAGGCACGCGGGGCGGGGTGGCCGGTTCAGTTCTCCCGTGGGACCCTGGGTCCCCTAATTTGCTGAACTGGGGTTGGGGGATCGCGGGATATCTTGGGCACACCGAGGGTCCAGAGGACCAACACAGCTGTTGTCAAACTGGGTCAAACTTGTCAGGATCCAGGAGATCGCTCAAAGCGCAGCCAGCAGCCCTGAGAACTCCGCTTCGACCTGGAGACACTCCTACTTGTTCGACCCGCTCTTTCCCTCTCCGTCCATCTGCCGGGCGTTCAGTCACCTGCACGTGGCTCCCCGGAGCCCAGCTCAGGTCGCCGCTCCAAATGCATCCAGAAGCCGGGACCCCAGCAACTCAGAGCTCCTGTCTCCCTCGGACACTTTCCTGGGTGCATACCTTCTTTCTCTGAGCCGCTCCAACCCAATTTCCAGCTCGCACGTCCGAGCTGACCTGGAGCCAGGGTGCTGGGGCTGTGGACAAGCGAAAACTCGAGACTGGCTTTGTGAGGAGGGATTGCTACGGCCACATTCTGGAGAGGTTGGATCCCTTTACATCCTAACTTCAACCCGGCCACTTGCCAAGGCTCCTGACTTCTCATTCCCAATTGCCAAAGAACTCTTGTTTCCACCAAACCCAGGGTTGAAATGGGGGAGCTGAGAGAACAATGCAGGCCATGTTTAAGACCTTGTTTAGTTGCTCAATTGTGTCTGACTATGCTACTGTGGCCGCCAGGCTCCCTGTCCATGGAATTCTCCAGGGAAAACTATTGTAGTGGGTTGCCAGTTTCTTCTCCACGGAATCTTTCTGACCCAGAAATCAAATTTGCACCTCCCTCATTAGCAAGCAGGTTCTTTACTATTGAACCGACATGGAAGCTCATGTAAGAGTGTAAGAAACATTCATAGAGTCATTCTGAGATTTTCTCCACTGCTGTGATTCTTCTGAGGGCAAATCTGTCACTGGGATTAAAGTGGTAGGAGTCTGAAAGTGGGGGCTCTTGCCCTAGGGAGCTATTTCCTATGATTCTTTCCACTCGCCTTTCTATGACCTGTACCAAGGAATTACAGAAGTATTCTTTTCATCCCTATTGGAACACACGATGATATTTTATTTTTTTCAGAGTCAATCAAAATTTTCCAGCGAGGCTTGAGCCTGAAACATACAGTACATAACCAGAGGATGTGAGGATGGGGCTGTGTGTTGTAGTTACTGCTGTGCCTCTATTAATGTACTTCCATGTTCTACTTTCTCCTTTATTTCTTTAAAAGTGTATGTGAGAAATGAAATCCATAAGAACTGGAAATAAATTACTTTTGCATTATTCTTCATTTTCAGTAGTAGTTTCAAATTCTTAGATAAATAAATGAAATAGCCCTTGAATTCATGGAAAGACAGGGTTCTTTATAAGCCCACTTGTCAAGAAGCACTGGCAGGATTTGGAATATACAGTTCTAGAGTTGTTTTGGAAATTTGAAAATCCAAAATTTTATGCAACCTAACCTTTTGTGTGTAAATTTTGGTTCATGTTCTGTGGAAAGCAAAATATGGCAGAGAGTGCTGTGAAGCCATAGGTCCCAAAGTAGCAGGAGGGTTTGTAGGAATTACTGCTTCCTGGGGCTGTCTTGGACCTTGTAGATAGGGTTGCACTCTATCAGGTAAGCTCTTATTATTACTTTAATACTTCTAGACCCCAGTGTTTTATTAAGTATATTATAATATCTTTAAAGTTAAATAGGAAGCTGAGTGCAGCCGTGTTGTGCTAAGTAGCAGAGATATATCTGTCGAGGTGTGAACAGTATGTGGACATTTGCATTGTCAGAAGGGAAGGTGCCTGGGAGGCTATAACACACAGAGGAATGAGGTTTCCCAATGGAGAGTCCTATTACCCAGGCAGAAACCTACTGAGAAGCCCTCTAGCTGACATTCCTCCCCGTCCAAACCGTGAAAATCACCATACTGGTTCCTTTCAACTTGCCTAGACACAAGTTGCAAAGAGGGGAGATGATGTATTAAAGGATCTTCAGTTTACACAGTCCAGATTTCTCTGTTATATTTAAAGCCAATTCTACTGTTCTCTAGTGTCTTGGAAAAGATTTTTGAATTATCACAACATTTTTTCCTTCTGTTTATTTTGTATTACTGCAGAAAAAAAAGCAATGTCATAACCTAGAAACTAAACAGCTTAGCTGATATATGGGGTCATATAATCTTACAGAGTGAAGAAGAAAATGAACACACCTTCGAATACCATCAGTTAGTTCTCCCTTATCAGTCTCTTGGCTGAGAGATCTATGGTCAATTGGATAATTGATTAGGTCAGCAAAGTCAATAATTCAACTATTCAATCAAATCTAACACAAAATTTAAATCTTTCATCATAATTGTCTATTAGGTATGATTTTACACTGGCAGGTCCTCTCAGGAAGAAGACTGTGAGGTTGTGAAGGGCCAGATATATCTCACTAGGGCCATAGAAATCCTGCCTTTGCTTTCCCTCTGTCTGTGACTGTGTTCACCTTTTCTAGGCTGTCTGGGAGCTGGGTGTCCTCTCTTGATGGTGAGGTTTTCCTTCCTCTAGCATTTCCATTCACACTATTGAGATCTAAGTTGAAAGGACACCCTCATATCTCTAATCATGCTACTTTGACTTTTCAAGGTAAGCATAGCACCCTTCTAGTTACCCTCTTTCAATTCACTTATGAAGTATTCTTGGTAGCACTTATCATATGAAATGAGTTTTATTTGCTTATTTATTGGCATGTTTCCTGCCTGTTCCTTCCATGAAAGTCAAACACTGTACGACAGTTCATGTCTGCTGGTTGATGGCTTTAACTTCAGGATCATGTACACACAGAGTACAATACTGATGCTTAGTAAGGCTTTTTGAATGAAAGAGTGAACATAGGAAAAAAAAATTCTTCTGCCACACATTGAACAGAGGAACGGCAGATGTCACTGAAAAGGAGAAAAACACCTTTCTTAGGGGAATTTATTTCTTTGTTTTTCTCTTGCTGCTTCTCAGAAATGCTGGTAAACATACTGTGAGCATCAAATGCTAGGATTACCTAATCAGTCAGATCTGACCAAAGCCACACTCAACTTAGTTTTGCCATTCAGAAGAAGTTATTAATTTGCATCTTCCCAATGAACTTGGCATCTTGAAGGAATGTGTACCAAGGGTTGACACCTATGTCTATTTCTCAGCATCTTGTTTCAGACATCTTAGGAGTCCTAGGCTAGAGGACTTCTGCTTGTTGTTCCTCTTTCTTGGCCCAGACATGCTGTTTCATGGTACAGCAGAGTGAAGGTTTGGCACTTGACCTGTCTTGCTGTGAGGGCTGTGTTCTCTGCAAGCAAAAGCAGAAATCTGGCTACTGCCCTCCCTTCACTGAGCAGAATCCTGGGTCTGGACAACCTTCAGGGGCATAGCAGAGGCTCAGGGGAGTGCTCTACTTCTGGGAGGGTGGGAACTACTGAGCAGGAGAGAAATAATGATGACTCAGAGGCTTTCTCTGTGCCCTGAGTACTTCTGAAGCTCCCCCAAAAGGCCTTTCTGGGAGTTGACACCTCGGTTCCAGCCTGGTCCCACTGCAGCCCCAGAGAAGCCAAATACTGCAGATCAAGTGGCTGAATGGGATCCAGAAAAGCCAGGATATCCCAGGGTAGGTGGTCACAGGGTGTCTCCAGGGGAAGGACCTGGAATTCTGCCCTCTCATAGCCTACATGGTGGTCGTCTCCCTGCTTTCCTCTGCAGTTGGTGAGAATCTCGGCCTTGAGCTCAAGCCCTGTTGTTACAGTCACTGCACTGTGTTCCAGGTTACCTTTTCAACCACCCACCCAAGTCAATTCACAGGCAGAGATTAAGAAGTTACATTTTAATCGTTGGGCACAATTGGAATTAATATAAGAACGACCTAAGTACAGCTACAAGGAAGTTTCTTAAGAAAGCATGGGTTCCCAGAAGCTGTTGTTGTTCAGTTCCTCAGTGTGTCAGACTCTTTGGGACCCCATGGACTGCAGCTCACCAGCCTTCCCTGTCCATCACCATCTCCCCAGAGCTTGCTCAAACTCATGTCCATTGAGCTGGTGATGCCATCCAACCATCTCATCCTCTCACCCCCTTTTCCTCCCGCTTTCAATCTTTTCCAGCATCAGAGTATTTTCTAATGAGTCGGGCCTTTGCATCATGTGGCCTAAGTATTGGAGTTTCAGCTTAAGCATTAGTCCTTCCAATGAATATTCAGGGTTGATTCCTTTTAGGATTGACTGATTTGGTCTCCTTGCACTGCAAGGGAATCTCAAGAGTCCTCTCCAACACCACAGTTCAGAAGCAGAAGAGAGATTTTTAAGTGAAAAGCCTGTCAGATATTCAGGAAAGGAACGACAAAGAAGGAATGCTCTGCTCAAAGAGATCTCCAGGCTCATCCTAGAGCAAGGCAAGGGACCCAGAGAAGTCGAGCCAAGCAGACTGGGCCTCCGCTGGGGTGACTCAGGCTCCAGTCCAGGGTGGTGACTGAGGGGGTGCTGTGGGCCAATCAGGAGGCTGCTATTCCTTTCCTTGCCAGGTTCCACCGGGTTTCAAGTCTCCCTTTTCCACAACCTGGAAGTGTGTGGGGTGGGAGGCGTCCTGGCCTCTTGGAGGCGATCTTGCCGAGAGGCTGGCGGCCTCCGCGGCTGCTGGCATCGGCTGGCTGTTCAGACCCTCCTGGGCCTGGCGCTATGCGGCTTGGGCCTCTTGTTGGCGGGACTGTCGCTCCATCCCGGACCAGCAGGCGGCTCCTGGCCTTGCGGGTCTTGCCAGCGTTTCTGGCCGATCTGGACGCGGAGACCGCCCGCGGGTCCGGGGGCAAGCGGGGCGCGGCGGCCCACAGGCGTAGTGGTGCGCGTCCCCGCACAGCTCGGGGCTTAGGCAGGCGGGGCGGCTCAGCGCGGGGAAGTTATCCAGAGCCCAGGCCCAGGCCTGTTCTCGGTTCAGGCCCGGAGGCCAGGCGGGCTCGGGACGTGCCCTCCTCCAGCACTGCGCTTCCATGGCTTCAGCCTCCTCACCAGGCCCAGCGCTCAGTGGATCTAAGCACAGGCTGGAATGACTGGGCTGGGTGCGGAGTGTACCTTTATAGTGCCTGCCTGACATGGTTTTGGGAAACCCGGGTGTTGATAGGTGGGATCCACACTCATTTGCCTTGCAAATTACCTGGGGTCGCTGGGTACTGAGGAGATTACTACATCTTTCTGGGAGTGGCATGGAAGTTCTGAGTGGTTGTTGGTGATTGGATTAAAGGAGGGGAAGGGGAGAAGATGAGGGTCCCTGGCAGTTTCCATTCACTGGAAGGAGCCTCTTTGTTTGGGAGACACAGCTGGTCAAATCATACTTCTGGTTCTCTTCTTTGAGCAGATGAGAGAGGATGGCTTGGTGTTAGAGACAGGCTCAGCCAGGTTGCCCCTTTGCAAAACCCACAGCTGGTTCATGCTGGAGGTGGGCTGAGATTCCAGGTCCACTTGCTTTCACATCTGAAAGGGAAAAGAGGAACGGAGTGATCATGTAGGAGTGGGGAAAAGGAGAGGGCGGTGCCCACTTAGAATTCTGATATTTCTATTTCTTTAAGAAAAAAATATTTATTTATGGCTGCACCGGGGCTTCCTTACAGGCCAATGAAGTTGCAGAGAGAACTTGGCTCTTAACACTTTCACCTCTTTTCAGGTCTTCCTTGTGGCTCTGTCGGTTCCAGAGTGAAAGGTCTGTGTGGTTTTGGAGCATGAAATCTCTCTAGTTGCCCTGCCACTTGTCGGATCTTAGTTCCTCCACCAGAAATGAAACCCACATCTGCTGCACTGGTAGGTGGGTTCTTAACCAACCTGGTTTGCCCTGATGTTCATACTTCCCAGAGCGCATTGAATTGAGTGAACACAGTGTTTTTAATCATGTCGTTTGTATGGCCCCTATCCTGTTTATTTGTAATTGTTGCCATTATCATAAGTGATTCTCATTTGTCTGCTCCCCTTTAGGTGTAATTTTTTCTATTAATAACTATTGTATTTTTAGTGTGTATTTTTTAAATATTTTTCAGTGTTGCATTGTATAATATTTTTCTGCATGCCTCTATATTCATGTAAAAGGAAATGTGTTCTATTCTGATTTTATTCATTACATTTCACTTGTTTACCAATTTGCAAAATCTCTGTATGAAAATTTCAACTTCTGCTTCCTTCTCTTGCCTGTTCCCGTCTAATGAGCTTCTGTCATACTTCAGCCTGCACTGTACCCCAGGGACACTCAGATTGCTAAGCCATTACCATATGGAATTATTGCCATTACCATATGGAATCATCTCATTGGTCAGTGAGACAATTTCTCTAGTCTAGGTACCCAGGAGCAGAACTGGCATGTCATGGAAAATGCATCAACTACATTTAAGGGAGTACTGCCAGATGAGGCTTTGGGAACAATGCCCCATTTACGATCAGGAAGTAGTGCAGGAGGATTACAGATTCCTCGATGCATATGTGCCCCACATATTAATACTTGGAATGACCTAGTATTCTACCACGTGCCATCAGCATGGCCTCACAGAGAGCAGCTAGTGAGTCTTCTGATTCAGTGTTTTCTTTGGGATCTCTGGTGGTGTCTCTCTTGGGGGCCAGTTTGCAGTGTGGGTCTCAGACTCTTTTCCCAAGGGATGTTCAGTCTGATGTCTGTTGTCTTCCTTTTCCTTCAAATTCCAGTTATCTCCTTCCTCTAGTAAATCTGCTGTGTAAGCGATTTGAGTGTTGTGTTTGTTACTTAGAAGGTATAAAATCAATAAGGCAGTGAAAGACACTTATCTTCATCCTTATTGACTTACTTCAATCCTATTTATTTAACCAACCTTATAAAAATAAATCTAGATGCCCTGAATGAAATGTATAAATATTTTTAAAGTTTACTTCCTGCACTCAGGGTATTTTCAGGATATTTGTTTGCTACTGATCATGATTTTTCAATAAGAAAAAAAGTAAAAAGAAGAAAAATTCCCCACAATATTTCATTTGGAACTCTTAAAGTTTACCTTTGTACATGTATTTCCATCAAGAAATAAATAAAACAGTTAAATTATGATGCCTTATTTCTTTTGGACGTGTTACTTTATTTTTTTAATTTTTAAAACTTATTTATTTGGCTGCACCAGGTCTTAGTTGCAGAATGGGGGATCTTTAGTTGCAGCATGCGAACTCATCTCTGTGACATGTGGGATCTGGTTCCCTGACCAGGGATAGAACCCAGGCCCCCTGCATTGGGTGCACAGAGCCTTAGCCATGGGACCACCATGGAAATCCCTATGTGTTACTTTAAATAACAGAATGCCAGGACAAAGCCAGGAGCTCCTCTGATTCTTGCTGGTCACTAAAGTAGCTCAGTGATTAGAGCATCAAGAGTCTGTATATGGTAATGGACCAGGATTCGTGTTAGATGAGAGGCACAGGGGATGCAGAGGCCTTGAAACTGAAACCACTAGGTGGTGTTTTGGGGGCTCCAAGGACCATCAGTCCTTTATGTCTCAGCCCAGAAAGCTTTCAGCAAGAGATAAAGTGATAGAGAAGAAGGTATTTACTACAATAGGAGGTTTGTGAGGCTTATAGGTGGGTGGGCAAGAAAGAGCCATGCCCTGAAAACTTAGTGAGCTACATTTCTTATAATCTAAGGAAAACTGGGGAAGGGGAGCAAACCACTTTCTTCCTCATTTTAAGTGGATATCGATCGTGTTTCCACCCTCTCTCCTCCTCCAGATCGGGCAGGGGAATTTTCTTGTCCTTACGTGATCAAGCCAGTACTGTCATGACACTGTGGAGAAATTATTTCAGGTCTCAGTACAATGAGAGTCTCCCACTTTAAATGTCACCTTTTGATAACTTCTTGTGTTTTATGTGGGCAGAGAGCATGTCCTAGGTGTCATTAACCTACTGAATTCACAGGATAAGGGTCTCAAGCTACCATTATTTTATTGTTTGGGTGCATATCTTAGACTTCTGCTACATGGTTTTGTTGCTAAGCAAGCCTGCTGGTTTTGCAGTTAAGCAGACCTGCTTTCTTGAGTAATCATTAACTTACAAATGTCTTCCATACTTACTTCTTTACTTGCAGTTCTGTAGTGGGATTAGTTATTTAGTTACTCAGGTTATTCCTTTATTCTGTCCCCACTGGATGGAAGAACAACTCCCTAGCTACACCCAGAAAGAAAATTATTTAAGAGGCAGGTTACTCACTGACCCAGAATCCTACCCACACTCATCCTGGTCCCAAATTTGTAGGCTGACTCTGAGACAAACAGCTGTCCTTTGCCACTGGCCACTTTGGATGCCCTCCTCTCTCACACACCAAACCCAGAGGTAGGAAGGGCACCAGCCTACCCACCAAAAGAAGGAAAGAGTTTTTAGAAGTCCATGCGAGGATGATCCTTACAAAAGTCAGGATCAGAGGTCTGGCCCATACCCCTTTTCATTTATAGTCTACTAATTTGATCCTGAATCATTAAGAAGCCAGAGAAGTGAGGTAGAGATGCCAGAGCAGCTGGAACATCTCAAAAGCCCCTCTGCAGGAAAGCTGGGACTCCAGGAGGTGCAGGAAGACTTAGTTGGGGCCCTGGACTCAATGAGTTTCCCTGGCAGCTCAGCTGGTAAAGAATTTGCCTGTAGTGCAGGAGAGCCAGGTTTGATCCCTGGGTCAGGAAGATCCCTAAAGAAGGAAATAGCAAACCACTCCAGTGTTCTTGCCTGGAGACTTCCTTGGACGGAGAAGCCTGGCAGGCTTCAGTCCATGCGGTCCCAAAGAGTCAGGCATGACTGAACGATAACAGTGGACTCAGTGAAATTCTCAGAGATCCTGTCTATTGGAACTTCTAGAGGACCAGTGCATGTCTGCAACTTTGAAAATCTCTGATCATTTCTGTATGCCCAGGGGACAGAACGACCCTCCCTGCATCCTGAGAATACCAGCCACACAACCCACACTCACTTTTCCACCTCTGTACCTCCTCCATCTCCAAAAGCCAATGTAGAAATTAACTTGAGGAAGAAGAATCTCACATTTATGGGCAACTTTATTAAAAGAGTGGGGAAAAATGGGCACACATTTTTTCTAGACACAACATTGGCCATCATGTGAGCAGAGGGATGTTGCTATAATATCCAGAGCAGAGGATCACCCACAGATGGGTCTCAGTGGAAATCTCAGGCTTCTGGACACAGAGGATGGAGACAGCCCATATTTTTACAGGCCTCAACTCTTGGCATCTGCTGTCACCAGCACTGGGACACGCAGGGGTGGCTCCCAGAGCAGGAGCAGGGCAAAGCCATCTGTGTTTTAGTGTTCCACTTGTTCTTCCTAAGAAACTGTCACCTGCCAAGGGAGTGTGCCATGGAGGTGGCAATGGGGCTCCTCATCACTGGTGGCCACCTCACCTGCGGGCACCTCTGGCAGGTCATGGGCATCCGTTTTAGGTCTGGTGGCTCGGTGCCCCACCTGGAGGTACTCTGGTTTCTGAGCCTTATCTCAGAAACTCATGAAGACTGGAAAGCAGTTTGACATTTACGTTCAGGTCATCCCCAAAAAGGGGCTTCCTTGGTGGCTCAGCTGTAAAGAATCCCCCTGCAATGGGGGAAACACAGGGAAGATCCCCTGGCAGCTCACTCCATTATCTTGCCTGGAGAATCCAATGCATGGAGGGGTAAGCTGCAGTCCATGGGGTCACAAAGAGTGGGATATGACTGAAGCAACCTGAGCAGGCATGCATGCAAGCATGATCCCAAGAGAGGTGACTTGGGCAGGGTCTGAAATCTGCTCATCTTTATGCTCTGCACTCTTTTGTGCAATCCCAGGCCTGCAGCTCACAGCCTGGAAATTCTGTTCCAGTGCATAGCTCTCAGACCAGCTAACACAGAACACCATACTGGTAGTGCTGGAGCAGAGACTGAAGCAGAGGTCCTGTCCAGGGAAATGGTAATGGGGGTTGTAGGAGTGGGTAAGTTCACTTCGGTGGTGTCTAACTCTTTGTGAGCATATGCACTGTAGCTCACCAGGTTCCTCTGTCCATGGGATTCTCCAGGCAAGAATGCTGGAGAGGGTTGCTGTGCCCTCCTCCAGGGGATCTTCCTGACCTAGGGATTGAACCCACATCTCTTGCATGTCCTGCATTGCCAGCCAGGTTCTTTACCACTAGCGCCATCTGGGAAGCTAGTGGGTGGAGGGGACCCTTAAAGAATGATCTAGGATGAGGGAGCCAGGAGGTGTCACCTTCTGATCCTGTCCTGGGGTGAGTCCACTCTCTTGGGACCTCCAGGACTTCGAATGAGATTTGTTTTCCGGTCTCTGTGAGTTTGTGCATTGCAGCTGTCAGTGACACAGACCCAGAACACAGTGCATCCAGTGGCAGTGTACAGAAGCAGCCTAGAGCCCACTCCTGAGAGTCATAAGGATCCGTACAAGGAGTCCCCAGAAGAGGTGGATGCTGTGGAGGAGATCTGTTGATGAGGGATCTCATCATCAGCCGGAGTTCCCTGACTCTGCGAACTGAGCATGGACACTCTAGTGTCCTGGACACTTCCAAGCATTACAGTTCAGCTCCTGCCCCAGGGACCACCGTCACCAGTTCCAATGATGCTGAAAGCAGAGCCTAAGCATCTTAGGAGCCCTGAGATTTCTGCTGAAACTATTCCTCAGGTTTTGGTCACACAGGATGGGAAAGCTCATTAGAATAGGGTGTGGAATGGATGGAAATAGCAGATAAAGAAAACAGAAGACTGCTAAACTTTGGAATCCTAGGCACAAGGACACAGAAAAGGAAATTCAAGGGAAAAAATTAAAAATGTAAAATCAGAGTATAGGCAGGTCTGAGATTATGAATGAGAAATGTTCTGTCTTGTTGGACTCTTTGTGATTGCAAGGACTATACCCCACCCAGCTCCTCAAATTTAGTTTACAAGCATAAAAGCAAGTCATCTACATAGATTTTTGTAAAAGCATCAGAGTGAGATAATAACTATAAATGACAAAAGATAAAAAACATAGCTAAAAAAAGCAACATAGCTAAAGGTCTGGTTATAATACAGTTGTCAAGGAAATTTGGCTATTTCTGTGACATACATTTTTGAGGTAATAACTGGAAATGACTGAGAACATACCACAACATGTCAAGTTTTAGGAAAGACCGTATAATTTCTAGAACATTTATAACCTAAGAAGGTTTGTCACTCTTTGTCAATATTTTCCAGCTAATTTAGCATACCAAATAAGCCTAATTAGTTTACTATCTCTCTTTGAGATGTTCTGGGACACATTCAAGCATTCCAAAATTAACCAGAGTTCAAAAGAACTTTATTCAGAATTTGATTTGAAAAAGTTTGTCAAATATCAGAAGGATTTTTAACATTTGGCTAACTACGATTATAGTCACTGTGAAACACCACTTAGTCATTCAACCAAAGGGACAATAAAAGACTTCAAAGGCAAATACAGAAAATTACAACATATTGCATAAGAATTAGTAAAGAAAGTTTACAATCTATTTATCCAAAAAGATCAGTAGTTCAAGAAAACTTTGTCCTCTTAGTAAGGGAAAAGACAAGTCTAGTTTTGTACAACTTCACTATTAAAATTCATTCACCTGATTGAATTCAATCTATTTTTATTGAGTGTTCACCACGCATAAAACTCTTTTTTTCAGAATACCTTTTAAAATTTCTTTCTGATCTGTGCATCCTTTATTCCATGACGGACTACTGTGTCATATCCAAGCAACAATATACAAACTGGCAATCAATCCAACTGGAGAGCAATCTAAGGCTTACAGTACATTTAAGGCTTTCAAATTGGGAGAAGAAAATAATTTCAATAAAACCAAAGACCCCTCAAACCCAAACCCCAACCAATACAAGTAGTGTAGCAGTTTTAGTCTTTTTCCACTTCTGACGCTTATTGGCACAACTCCTGTGTCAGACCCAAGTAACTACTGAACTAAAAATCTAGTGAAATGTTAATTACATAATTTTTAAAGCATAAACTTCAAATTTTTATCTCAGAAATGTTCTAATATTTCTAATAGCAAAATATAGGAGTAAAATATATTAAGAAAATGTATTCAGTCATTTACATTACAAATAAATTTGCAGTTTTGTTGTTGAAGCCTGACAAAAGAAAGTTACCTATTAACAATCTATGCACAATGTAATTGCAAATATGTACAGCACTTTACAGAAGCCTACAAGGAGGACTTTACAGAAAGACAGTGGGCTAGATTCTTTGTTAGACTAACCAGGTGATCAAAATATTAAAACTCTGTGGACTAGTAATAAACTCATGCTTTAAAAATCCTGTTTACTTTTATATAAGAAGGCTCCAGTTATATTTATTTTGTTCCAGTTGATGAAGCTGTTCACAATTGTTCCAATAACCCTTTAATTTGATTGGCGTGTGGGAAAGATCAGCATGTTAACAAAAATTAACAAAGGAATTTTCATCAGAGTGGTTTCCAGTTACACTACCACAGTTTCACAATGGATTAGAGCCACGAACCCAGTGGCTGAAAGGGTCAGATACTGAGAGCACTGGTGGAGAGAGGTTGAGTCCTACAGAAATGATTCCCACCTGACGGGCAAGGTTGGAGAATCAATCGGGTGTGAGCATCCTTCTTAAAGCACAAGAAAACCATCCCTCCCACTCAGCTCTCCTTTCCATTCCACAAGGCAACAAAGCTGGAAATCACAACTGTTCGGTTTAACATGATGTGTGAGTTAGAGGAACCTCTATATATCAAAGACCAAGATGTCCTCAGCTCTTTGATTAGGACGCCCCCAAACGCTGAGCATTTCCTCGTGGTTATCAGGCCCATGACAGCCATCCAGTTGAAGCACGTTCACAGTTGATGAAGTAAAATCAAGTCATATTCAGGAATTAGGAAGTTCGTGAGATATGAACTGTCTTGTCTGTCTAGGTGTTGTATGTATAAAAATGTACGTCATTATGTCCGTCCGTTTGACCCTTAGGGGCTCCACGGCCCCGGGAAAGACCCATACGTGGCCATGACTTCGTCCTGTGTGCCGCGGAAGTATGGGAGAGGTGACTTTAAATACCTGTCAATGCTAGGAAAAGCATCAAAGCAGTGTGTTTTCCTGGTATCGGGAAAAGCCACACGCAATCCACATATCAGCGGCGAATGGAGAATTACAGCTGCACACTCATACCTGGATGTCAGGTCTACCACGGGGTAGGTGCTTCCCAAAGCTATGATCATAGGAGATGATGGTCTCAGGACTTAACGCCATATTGGGTGCAGCACCCGCCAGGTGGCGTCGGTATCCGTTTAGAGGGCTTGCCCTAGCTGATGCCTCAGCCCTAGTCGTGGTAGGAGATGTTGCAGTTGATGCGCGAACGGAGGCCAGCGTATCAACAGAAGCTGCGCATCTGGCCCAGGCCCGCGGCCGTTGCGGTGGGAGAGACCCGCGCGCAGCGGCTGAAGGCGCGCAGCGGCTGAAGGCGCCCAGCGCAGGAACATGCAGCCCAGCCGCTTGTCCCAAGCGGTGCGCTAGAAAACCTGAACTGCGTTCCGCTCGCACCGGGAGCACCTCAAGTGTGCGCGCTCGCTCTGGCGCAGGTTGTACGCGCCATCCCCGCGCCCTCCTCTGGCGGCTGCTGTGCGGCTGGGCCAGGGCGGTGGCGGCAACCGAGGCCAGGAAAGGTCGCCAGCATCGTGGTAGATGGGCTCAGGCGGCGGCAAGACCAGCTTGACGGCTATGCGGCTCCGGCAAGCCCAGCAGCAGAAGAGCCAGCTCCGCTTTCCACGAGAAGCCCTGCATCCTGGGGTCTGGTTCGGCCATCCAGGCGGCCTCGAACTCCCGGCCGCCGGCACGGCAGACACGCAGACTGGGTCCGCAGCGAGGGCGAGCAGGGCGGCTGCGGCCAGCACGCCTGGCTGCTGGACATGGAGGAACTAGGAGGCCGGCTGGCCTTGGCCGGCTTGGCGCTTCCAGCCCAGCGGGTCAGCGGTCGTCCTGGGGGCGGGCAAGGCGCGGACGGCCGGGGTCCCTGAGCCCCGGACATAGCCCGCGGCAGCCCAGCCGGCTCGATGGCGGGATCCCTGCCTCCCTTCATGAGGACTAACCCTCAGACACTTCTGGTAGGTTCTCAGTCGCTGGAGAACGCCAGGTGGCTGGGAGGAACAAGGGTCCCTTTACTTCGGAGCTGAGCCGCTGTCTCTCACTAGCAAACGGTTTGTTCAGACCACAGATACAGTCTTTCCAACTTAAATCAAAAATTAAAAAGTCAGTTAAGCTTGTTCAGTCCAACCCCCCTTCCCCGTCGCAGCGTAGGGAATGTCAGTACTCACCTGGGATGCCAAGTCCCAAGGAAAACAGCTCGAGTGAAACTTTGGAGGTCATTTAAACTTTAAATTTGAAGCGATGATGCGGGGATATCGGGAGAATTTACCCAAAAGATAAATACTGAAAAGGAATACAGAAAAGCAAAGGGTAGAGCATATGTCCAAGCACCTGTTCAGGGTAGAGTCCAGATTTCCTCTGTCGGGTGTCTCATATCCTGCCAACTATTCAAGCAAATATTGACAGGAATTCAATTAACAATCGAGAAGCAAAAGAGAATTTCATTCAAGTCAAACTGTGGATTGTAACCCAGGAGATAGACCCTTAGAAGCTATGAGAACAGTTCCTCCTATTAGCAGCCCAAGGAGTAGTCATATACATTTTGAGACAAAGGAGCTTACAAAAGGCCACTTTACAGTTGCATTGTTAGGGTCACAAAAAGAGGGGGAATATCTCCGCTGTGGAACAGGCATTCCCTTCTTCCAGGAGGTCTGCTGGTGCCTATCACAGGATGCACGCTGGGAGGGGATGAGGACACTGAAAGGGGAGCGTGAAGGGAAAGACAGTTTTATGTTAAATCTTATTGTCCTGACTTGAAACAGAAATTTTATTTCCTCACAGATCCAATAGTTCCTCACCCAATAGTTGACCCATTTCCCCAAAAGTCACAAGATCCTGTCTCTAGTTTTGTACCAATGGAACCCAACTTTGCATTAATTCCCTAAGGCCACAACACTGCCAGGCCAGTTTTCAAAAACACAGAGAATCCTTGGGTATCCCTTTTGGAACAGAGTAGAGTGACTTACCAAGAAGCTTCCACAAAGGCCCCTCAACAGAACTGCAGAACTCAACACAAAGGGAGTAGAGCTGAGATCTCAAATCAGTCAGAAATCAGTGAGCGCAGTGGGCTCAATGGGTGCCTGTTGCAGTTATTCATCAGCTTCATGTGACTTCCTACCCTATTTTAACAACAAGAATTGTTAAAAGAAAATTCAGAGAGCTTTACTGCATAGAAATATTTTATTGCAGAAAAAACAACCTTCTCAAAAGGGAAGATTTCAAATTCAAAACCAGTATGAAGCTCAGAGCCTTGATGTCTCAGGGCAGCTTATAAAGTGAACATGAGGAAACTGACCTTTACAATGCTTGATTATTAAGCTCGGGGTTACCTGGGAGCAGGGGACTGGCGAATGTGATTATGCTACTTCGTTTTAAGAAGAAAAAAACAGTTTTAAAAATTCACTTTCAAAAGCATTTGTGGGAAATAGGCTGAGTTAACTTACCCGTGTGTTTTGAATGAACACGATTTAGTTTTGCTTCTGTGCCTTATTCAGTTTTCTTAATCAGGAGAGTTTACATGGCCGGTCTATGTTTTCTTTCTTTTCACCCAACTTTATTCATGCTATTTATCCCCTGCACCTCCGATCTTTCAAGATTTCAAACTCTTTTGAAACTCGGTTCTGAGTTTCTAGAGGACAGCACTCTCGAAAAGCTCCAAAACCGACGTGTGCCTTTGAACACAACGTTGCGACCTGCTCTGTGCCCGCTTGCTGGGTGCCGCCACCCTTAGGTCTCCGGGGCAGCGTTTTGTCGATCGCCCTCGGGCGAGTGCACTGGGCCGGTGTTTTCTCAGTAGTTCCCACCAGAGCCGAGCTGGCCCTTTCTCTGGGTCGCAGCTTTGTAACAGCTGAGTCCCAGCACTCGCGTCTACAACTGCGCACACAGAGTCCTGTCAGCCAAGGGAGGGGAAGTCTGGGGTGCCAGACACTAGCCACGGGAGACGAAGAGATGGCAGGAGAGGGCGCCCGAGGAAGAGAGTACAGGTTTGCAGTCAGTTTGCTGAGTTCAATCCTCTGGAACTATTACGTCCGGAGAAACCGCAGTAGGAGAACGGTTCTAAGAAGACTTGTAGTTAACATTCACAGCGTCCAGCCGGTGCTGGACGTGGTTGTAACTCGGCGCCCCACACCAGCTCGGGACAAGGCGTCTATACTCTAGTTCAACTCCCCCTTTCTTTATAGGTGAGGCGCCTGGCGCCGGGAAACTCACCGAGAAACTCTGAGACCCTAGCGGTCAGTGGCCGAGAAACTTCGGTTTGGAGGAAGGAACGGAGCCGCCGCCGACAAGACACCCAGCGGGTAGCAGCCTCACCGCAGGTCAGAACAATGGCAGCCGCCCTTACCCCAGCAAAGATGTTAATAGATCCCCAGGGCGGGGCGAATCCCGGCGCCGCGACGCTGACCCGGCGGCACGAACCGAGCGGTGCTAGGGCCGAGAAGAGACAGCACAGGGGAGCTGGGGCCCACGCCAGGGAGAGAAGTTCCCTTTGGTGCCGGAAGGGTGGATGCCAACGAGAAAGCGCCGGCTAGGCGAAGCAGACCGAAGTGAGGCTGAGACATCCCCGGCTGGGCGGCTGGAACCGCCCTCAGCCTTGGCTCCCGGACCTTCTACTGGCGGCACAAGATCCGGGTGTGCCCCAGAGGGTTACAATTGAGCGCAGACAGACCCAGTGACTCGGTGGAAAAACTGCACTTACATTATAATAATACAAATGAGAATAAGTCCTCAGGAGTAGACACAAGTAAAAACAAAGCAACACGATCGCACCGATTGCAGAGCAAACCACGCCAAAAAACAATTTCTGCAAGCCAACCGTTCAGAGAAGCTAACTCTATAAAGATCTGACAGCAGACACCATGGATAGGTATAGTCTACTGCGATTGGCTGAGATCTGGGACCCTTTGCTGCAGTCCTGCAATGCTTGCACCTGGACAAAAATGTCTCCTCCAGAGGCACCAAGATACAAAAAGCCTTAAGGGACTAAAAAGAACCGCCTGCCTGTCCAATTGAGGCAAATTCTGGACACGGAGACACAAAGAGACCTAAAATCCTACCTGCCACTTACACAGAGCAGAGAGCAAGGGCAGGGTACTGTGCATGCTCCTTGCCTAGGACACCCTCTAAGGGGTTGGTAAACCACCCAATCCACCAACCCCTGGGCACACCCCTATCCTCACGCGAGCTGCCCCTCCTCCTTGAGAAAGCTAGTTTTCAGCTCCCACTATCTGCAGCAGGGGCCCCAGTAAAGACCTGCCTGAATTTCTCATCTAGCGTCTCTTCAATTTTTATTGATTACAGAGGCCAAGAACCCTGGTTAGTAACACTACCATTAAATGCTTACTGTCACTCCTGCTGAATCAGTGTTGACCCCCTGAAAATCGACTTATAACACTTGTGATTTGTACAAGAGTGAAATAGGAAGCAGAGATTAATGTGGAACTTGCCAAATTGAAACTGGCTCTAAGCAAGTACATTGCTTCTGGCCACTCCATCTGAGGATAGGGATGGCTGAGGGGCGGTGACCCTGACAAAGTGCTAACTGGACTCTAATGGCAAGTTCTGAGAAAACTCTGGTCCAGTGTACTGGGCAGGGCTGCAACCTCCAAAACTATGACACAAAGCCTCTAGTGGGACCACTGCAGGGACCAAGCCAGGTAGGCACAGTTGAGCGGCATTGTGATCAAAGGCAACTATTCATGTTGGAGCTTTCAAGGCACTAAAAAGAGCGGACAGTGAGAAATGAGGGCTGGTAACTCAATGGCAACCCACTCCAGTATTCTTGCCTGGAGAATCTGAAAGACAGGAGAGCCCGGTGGGCTGTCATCCATGGGGTCGCACAGAGTTGGACACGAGTGAAGTGACTCAGCAGCAGCAGCAGCAACTCTCAGGAAAGATGAGAGTTGCAGGGCATAAAATGAGATAAATGAAGTGGGATGAAAGGAAATAAAATATAGATAAGGCATGAAGATCCCCTTAGGGGACATAACGGGTTTGGGCCACCTAAACAAAACTAAGCGTTTCCCAAGTGATTCAGTGGTAAAGAATCCACCCGTCAATGGAGGAGAGAAAGGTTCAGTCCCTGGGTTGGGAAGTTCCCTTGGAGTAGGAAATGGCAACCCACTCCAGTATCCTTGCCTGGACAATCGCATAGACGGAGAAGCCTGGCAGGCTACAGTCCATGGTGTCGCAAAGAGTCCTGTTGGACTGAGCGACTGAGAGTGTGTGCGCCTGCGCGAGCTCACACACACACACACACACACACACACACACACACACACACACACACAGAGTGCCACTAAGGGCTACAATCTCAGGAGGGTAATCTCATCGTTCCACCACCTTCCAAGGGCATCAGGCAGACCCTAGCTTTGCGAGGTCCCACAAACCGACCACAGAGGGGAGGGATCGGCCCGCCGGGCCCGTACTTTGCCTATGGAGCTTCAGGGGCACCTCAAACCGGAACCGCCAGCCAGCACATGCTGTTCTGAAAGTGGAATTTGCTACGACTGAAAACTCGCAGGCCGCAATGAAGGGCGACTTTCTACCCTAAGGAATCCGTCCAGCCCGGCTTGCTCAGACTAAAAAATCGCGAGAGCAAGGTTAAAGCCCGACTTTCTTCGACTGAGATATAGCAGACGGGACTAAATCCCTGCTGATCCTGAATAGCGACTCCTTTGGCTCGAGAAACCACGCTGACCAGCCCTTCCTCCAACCGCCATTCGCAAAACAGGACCGCTGGCGCCGCAACTTGCGCTGGCTCCAAGCTACGCGGCCCGGGAGTAAGGAACCGCGCGGGGACGCAGGAGGAGCACCGAGGCCACCGAGAAAACGACTGCATACAAACGTGTTCTGTGATAGAAAGGCCTCGGGCTCAGCACAGCCAGGCAAAGTGCTACCGGTAACAGAGGTGGGGAAGACGTCCTGGGAGAACTTAGGGGTTCGACTGTGGAGAACTGTCTCAGGCCCTGCGCTCCGGTCGAACTGGAAGGTGAGTTCTGTGCCGCACGGCGGTTTCTGGGCAACTTACTGCTTTTACCAAGGGAAATATCCCCAGGCCGCTCAAGAGTTACTGTGCTGCTGGCGAGAGAGCAGGGACAGTGGAGAAGGTTTGGTGCACGCATTCGGAAACACTTTGGATGGAAGGATAAACCGCCCTTGCAGTGCGCCAACCACAGACTCAGAAAACGACGTCCGGGACGCTTAAAAGTACTGACAAGGAGCCAGTGCACACAGGTGCCAGCCAGCGAGCAACCTCGGGATTATCCTTTTACATGATTAAAAAAATTATGGTTAGATCAGCATGATCCAAAACTACACAGCCCTAGAAATAAATGGTTGTGGTTAGTCTCTATTGTTCGACTCTGCGACCCCAGGGACTGTACCTGCCAGGCCTGGAGAATCCCAAGAGGACTTCTGGCCGTGGGGATTCTCCAGGCAAGAGCACTGGAGTGGGTTGCCATGCCCTCCTCCAGGGGATCTTCCAAACCCAGGGCTCAAACCCATGTCTCCCATATTGCAGGTGGATTCTTTACCGCCTGAGCCACCAAGAAAGCACAGAAGAAATAAATGGAAGGCATGATTTTGAAAAGCTGTCCCAGAGGCTGAAGGTGTACTAGGAGGACAGAACACAAGGCAGGGGGTGACTATAACAACATGACTTGAATTCAAGGAGATGGACTTAACCAAGTTAGAGGGGAAAAAAACACTGAGGTCACGGCCCACATAGGCTTGAGAGAAGACAGAATTCCAGGTCCTTACCCTGTGGGCACCCTCTGAGCTCCAGCAGTGGAGTTTTGTGGCTTTTCTGGGTATTGAGCTTCTCTGGGGCTGCAGTGGGACCAGGCAGGAACCCAAGTGTCAACTCCCAGGCTGGCCTTTTGGAAGCTTCCCAGCTATTCTTAGCACAGAGATAGCATCTGAGCTCTCATTATTTCTCTCCCACATAGTATCCTCCCAGAAGCAGGGCACTCCCCTGAGCCTCTGCCCAGCCCCTGGAGGTTGTCCAGACCCAGGCTTCTACTCAGTGAAGGGAGAACAGTAGCCAGGTTCCTGCCTCTTGCTTGCAGACCACCTTTGCAGCAAGACAGGTGAAGTGCCAAACCTTCACTCTCCTATAGGGTGAAGCAGCATGTCCCCACAGAGAGAGAGAAGAGCAGGAAACAGAAGCCCGCAAGCCTATGACCTCTAAGGCATCAGAAACAAGGTGCTAAAACACGGATGTGGTAACTTTCATTGCACATTGCTTCAGGATGCCAGGACTGGTGAGAAGAAATATCTAAATATGCCCTTCTTGAATGCCACTCAATGAAACAAAGTTGAATAAGGTTTGGTCAGTTTGACTGGTTCGGTTCTGTTAGCATAAGAAAGTTACAGTAAGTCTCCTGGCATCTTCTGAGAAATACCAAGGAAAACAAACAGTTCCCTCCAAGACAGACATTTTTCTCATTTTCAAAGAAATCTGCCCTTCTTTTGTTCAGCCTGTGGCTGGAGAATATGTTTTGTGTATTCATTCTTTCTTCATTCCCAAGACTTACTAAGCATGAATATTATGGTACCTGTGTACATGGTCCTGGGTATAAACACAAAACCCAGCAGACAGTGAGATCTGCCATAAAGTGCCAGATACTTTCATGGGAAGAACAGACAGGAAACATGTCAACAAGTAAATTTATAAGGTTATATTAGTGTATCAAGAATGATTCTAAACTAATTGAAAGAATGTTTTTGGGAGGGTGCTCCTTGATCCTAGATCTGCAAGGGTCAAGATTGAATTATTAGAGGTATAGAAGTGTCCTTCAACTTAGATCTGAGTTATGTGATAGAAAGTCATGCAAAATCTAGAGGAGGGGTCATCATGAGGAGAGAATATCAATTTGAGGGGCACCATACAACAAGATTAATGAGTCAGGAAGAGAAGGAGGGCAAATTCTGGCTTCATACGGCCCAAGTATAATGAACCTTCATTTCTTTTCATTCATTTTTTCTATAGTCTGTTTTGCAGTGATTTTCACCATTCTGTCTTCCAGGTCATTTACCTGTTCTGCCTCAGTTATTCTGCTATTGATGCTTTCCAGTGTATTGCTCATCTCTGTTCTTTACTGCTTCTAAGTCTTTGATAAACACGTCTTGCATCTTCTCTGAGATCCTGGATCATCTTCACTATCATTATTCTGACTTCTTTTTCTGGAAGGTTGCCTATCTCCAATTCATTTAGATGTCTTTCTGAAGATTTATCTTGTTCCTCCATCTGAGACATAATTCTTATTTTTTTTTTAAATTTTGTTTAGCTTTCTGTGATTGTGGTTTTTGTTCTGGAGGCTGAGGGAGTGTAGTTCCTGTTTCTTCCACCTGCCCTCTGGTGGCTGAGGATAAGAGGCCTTGCATAAGCTTTCTGAAGGGAGGGACTAGCTGTGGGAGAAACTGGGTCTTGTTCTGGTGGGCAGGGCTGTGCTCAAGAAAATTTTGAGCCAATTGTCTGCTGACAGGTAGGGCAGTACTTCCTCTCTGTTAGTGGTTTAACTTGATGTGACCCAGTCCTAGAATCTACAGGCTCTATGATAGGGCTAATCGCAACCTGTAAGAGGACTTATGCCAACACACATCTCTCAGGACTGCTGCTGCCTGTGCCCCCATCCTTGCAGCAGAGGGCTACTGCCAACCCATTCCTCTGCAAGAGACCCTCAAACACTTACAGGTAGGTCTGGTTCAGTCTCCAGTCGGGTCACTGTTCCTTCCCCCTGGGTCCTGGTGTGCACAATGTTTTGTTGTGCCCTCGGAGAGTGGAGAGTGGAGTCTCTTTCCCCCAGTGCTGCGGAAGTCCTGTAGTCAAATCTTTCTGGCCTTCAAAGTCAGATTCACTGGGGATCCCCAGTCCCTTTTGGATTTCCAGGCTGGGGAGCCTCATGTGGGGCTTAGAACCTTTACAACAGTGTGATAACTTCTTTGGTATTACTGTTTTCCCAGTTTGTAGGTTGCACACTCAATGGGCATAGGATTTGATTGGATCCTGATAGCTCCTGTCCTACCATCTCCTGGCTTCTCCTTTGTCCTTGGATGTGTGGTCTCCTTTTTGGTGGGTTCCAGCATCCTCCTGTCAATGGTTGTTCAATAGCTGGTTGTGATTGTGGTGCTTTTGCAGGAGAAAATGAGTGCATGTCCTTCTACTCCACCATTCTGAACCAATCCTAAGTGTAATGTATCTTGACCACAGCAATTGTGGAGTTCTCTTTTCAAGAAGCCCTGAGAGCCTCAAAGTACGCTTGATAGATCATTTGGAAGATGGCTGATGTTTTTAGTTAGTTTTGATTGGATGACTTAATTACTGGCTATGAAACTGCTGAAATATTATATTGACCTAGTAGATTCTGAGATTGACTGTAGCTATATCTGAAGGATTGATAAGGGAGACCTAACTGATGGTGTTTGAAGATGTGTTCCCATTTCCTTCCTTACTCTGTCAGATTATATGACTCCATACATCAGCTGAGTTATTTAGTTTCTAGGTTATGACACTGTTTTTCCATGGTAGATACAAATGTGTGTAAGAAACATATTGTAAGTGATGATTCCTGAAGCTTTTCCAAGACACTGGTGACTAGTAGACTTTTAAAACAACAGTGTAATTTGAATTGTGTAAACTGAAGATTCCCTAATTCATTATCTCCTCTCTCAGCAGTTTCTTTCTGGGGAGGTTGTAAGGAACCAATAATATGATTTGTATGGCTTGGAGGGAGAGGGGTGTCAGCTGGAAAGCTGCTTAATAGGTCTTTGCCTGGTTAATGGGGCTCCCCCTTGGGAAACCTCACTCTTGTGTGCTATAGCCACTCAGGCTGTTTTCTCTCTCTACTATGCAAAGGTCAATTCACTCTTCATACTGGGACATATATTCTTGCTACTTGGCACAGCAATGCTGCAGCCAGATTTTGGGGGGTCACTACTGAAGTTTCCCAATAATCACTTGCCAGTTATCTGTTCCTGCTCTCAGGTTCCATCATTTTTCCCCGTATGAAGCTGCTTTTACATCCTCTTATGATGTGTATCATAAGTACACATCCAGCTGAAGTGTCACTGGAAAAATTCTATTTGCGTCTAAAAGGTAAAATATCACTCTGGAGCCCAATAGGTGAGTGCAAAGAATACTTTTTGCAGTTCTCTGGGGACAGGTCAGGGTTACATACTGGTGGGAGCCACAGCATGCAGTCTGCACAGGTGGTCCATGGAATCCTAGCATGAAAAGAGAGAAAGGGTGAGTTTGGGTGGTATGCCAGAAACTGGAGAGGTGAGGTGAAAGAATTAAAAGAAATAGCTACCTGGGAAGATGTCCCCATATTTAGACTCTTGTGAGCTTAATCCCGGTGAAGGATTTTAACCCCAGATCACAGCAGTTGAGAGATCCTCAGAATGACTGTGTTAACATTTATTAAGCTCTTACCTTTGGCCTGCAATTGTCCCCTCAGCGCCCCATTTCAACCCCTGGTTTGGGGGAAATAAGAGTTCTGCTCTGATTGTTAATGAGAAGTCAGGAGCCTTGGCAAGTCATGGAGTTGGAGTTAGGATGTGAAGCAAGCCTAACCGCTCCAGAATCTGGCCACAGAAATCCCTCACCACAAAGCCATTCCCGGGTTCTCTTGTCTGTGGCCCTACAGATCTGCCCGGGCGTGCGAGCTGTAAATCAGGTTCATGACGGCTCAGAGGAAGAAGGGACGCGCCCAGGAAAGTGTCCGAGGGAGACAGGAGTTCTGCGCTGTGGAGTACAGGCTTCTAGAAACGTTTGGAGCAGCGACGGGCGCTGGGCGCCGGGGAGCCACGTGCAAAAGACTGGACGCCAGACAAATGGACCGCAGGGGAACGAGTCCCGGCGAGAGAGCAGGAGCGTTTCCGCGAAGCGGAGTTCTCAAGGCTGCTGGCTGCCCTTTGCCGGATCTCCTGGATCCTGACACGTGTGACCCAGTTTGACAACAGCTGTGTGGACCCCTGGCCACTCGGTGTGCCCAAGAGACCCCACCGATTCCCCCACCCCCAGTTCAGCAAATCAGGGGACTGAGGGTCTCTAGGGAGAACATCACCGGCCGCCACGCCCCCGTGCCCGGTCCTCCCCGTAAAGTCAAAGCAGAAGAGAGAAAGACGTTCGAATTTGGTACTGTTTATTAAGAGAAAGAGAAATATCAAATATCCATGAAGACGAATTCTTCCACAATTTCTAGAGAGCTGCAATTGTAATAGCGTCTGTCGCAGAGGATCGTCCAATGAAGAGTCTCAGCGGAGATGAGGGCTCCTGGGCCAAAGGCGGCGGGAGAGGCAGCCTAGGGTCTTTCCGGCCGCTGAGAATAGGTCCGCGGCCACCATTCTTGGGACTTTCGGTGGTGTCCCCCGGGTCAGGAGGAGCGCGATGCTCCGGAAACAGTCCCCGGGGTCAGAGGTCGGGTTTCAGGCGGTGGATCCTCCCTTTGCGGCAAAATCCGCCCAGGGAAGCTTGGGGCGCGCGGCGCCTTCCCCGTCTGGGAGCGCCGGTGGCTCCCGGCCGGGCTCGGTGTCCAGAGTTGGCGGCCCGGCTCCAGGCTCGCAGTTGCTCTGCGTCCGGGTCCGTGTTTCGGGCAGTATGGGCGCAGAAGCCCGCAGGGGCTAGAAAGTTGTTTCCCACTGAAGTTCTCGTTGTTCAAAGAGCGTTCGCCCAGAGTAGGATAGCAAGGCAGCTGCCATTCCTCAGGGTCCGCTAAGCTCAAGAGTCGCAGCACCTCTGTTTCCTGGGGCTCCTTTGAGGAACCCCAGGACTCGTGCACACAGCGGGCCAAGTGCTCCATCGCTTTGCCCCTCAGCGGGGAAGTTTCCAGGAATCCCCTCCTTGCGAATTTATGCTTTCCTGGACTTATAGTCCTGATTTGTGGTAGTCTTGTAACAAATTGGTTCAGAAGACCGGACCTGAGGAGATGAAAGGAAAATTCAGACTCAGCGATAAGGTATCTGTCTGCAGTGCAGGAGACCCTGTTCCATACCCTGGAGAACGAAATGGAACTCACTCCATCCAATATTCTTGCCTGGAGAATTCCATGTACAGAGGAGCCTGGCAGGCTACAGTTCTTGGAGTAGCAAGGGAGTCAGAGGGGACTTAGTGACTCTACAGCAGCAAGGCTTTTGATCCTGACCTGTCTTTTTATTCCCTTTGCAAATTGGTTTAGAAGGGGGGATCCGAGGAGGTGAAAGGAAAATCCAGTCATCTGATTGAGTTATTCAAAATTGAGTTGATTTAGTGGTTTGAGAGAATTAATGTTCTTGTGCTATTTGGTTTTACAGGAATAACAGGTACAGGAGCTCTGTCAAGACAAGTCCTTTGGAAGGTTACTCTTTTGTGAAAAGTATCCCAAGTGCCTGACACTTTTAGGTAACTGTATGTGCATTGAGTCTCAGGGCCCTTCTGCTGGGAAAGTTCCATCAAATATTACCCAGTTGATCAGAATGAGAAGTTGGCCATTTTTGTATGAAATCACCCTGCTGGTCAGACTCTCACTCTTGTTCTTCAGTTCTAAACTAAAACTACTGCAGACTTTGAGCCAACATGTTGGTAGGGGGAGTTGGTCTAGGAATCTAGATGCAGATGTTTTGGGTACAGGTTCTGTCTATTATTTCTATATGACTCAGCTAGTTACCTAACCTTTCTTGTCTTCATATTTTTACCTGGATAATAGCAAAAATTTAACAGGAAGCTTTTATGGCTAATTCAATAACAAAGTCTAATAATTAGATATTTCCTATCTAAAAAAACTCACTTACAATTGTTATTATCATCATCATTCTTAGTAATATGATCATGGATCTTAAACATGGCATCAATCAACAGCAAACTGAAAATGTCTTTTTCTGTGTGTTTAATCAGAGTGATTTGCTTTTCTAGTGTCAGATCTAGAGTGAAATTGCATTTATTTATATCCTTCCACATTTCTTTCAGACAATGTCTTGGCAAACATGTCAGTGCATCCAAGCCTCAATTTCCTTGCTCAGTCATTTATCTTCAACTTCACAAAGCCAATTTAATTCAAAGAGCTCTAAACAAGAATGTTTTGACAACCTACCAGGAGCAAGGTGCTGTGATAGTGCTGCACATTCAGAATTGTAGAACTGGGTCCTGCTTTGGCAGAGCTGAATTTTCAGGGGAGAGCAAAGACACAGACAAGAGAACATGAAGATACAGCTGAATCTTGTTCCCTATGACAGTCGATTTGCTTCCTGGAAAGTAAACTCTAATGTTTGAAAGACTCACTAAGGCCAATATTTTGCATAAGCTGAGGAATAAAGACAATGGTAGGGGTAAAAATGAGGGAAACGGAAACAGAGGAAAGAAGGAAAACAATCAAAATGAAAAATATGAGATATAAGTAAATAAAGGAAGTGGATGAAATCATGAACAACAGAGGAAGTAGAGGATTGGAAGGTCTCGTCAAGAGAGCCAATAGTGGTCAGTTGAAGGGGTTCATTAGAATAACATGGAATGGCTGCAACTGATTAGGGGGGAATCTAATGAGGAGATGGAGATCCCTGGGTTTGGAAGATCCCCTGAAGGAAGAAACCTACTCCAGTATTCTTGCCTGGGAAATCCCACGGACAGAGGAGCCTGTCGAGCTACATATCATGGCGTTACAAAAGATTTGGACGCCATGACAGAGAGACCAGAGAGCAACAGTCTCTTTTAATCTGTAAGGGTTCCGTTCTCTTGTATGTTTTCTCTTTCAATTTTCAAAGAAAATGGCAAATCAAGTACTCTGTCCCACCTGTTTTTTCTAAATTTCATTCATAAGTAACTTCTGAGCATCAAGAATAGGAGAATTCCGTTGATCCTGTAAGCCAGCATGGAGCAAAGTCATCCTTCAATACGGGGCATATGAAATAGGAATATATCTTCCAGGTAGCTATAGTCTCAAGGTAGATGAGGTGGTTTCAAGAAGGGAAGAAAGAATGAGTATTTTACAGATTCAATGAATACTCGTCAAAATGAATGTGAAATAATGTAGACAGGCTTCTGAACAAAGTAAACCATTTCATTTTCTAGCAATACCAAGAATAAGTATTGGTCCATGGTTACAAAAAAGAGTATCATGATAGAATATAGATAGATCTGTGAGAAGTGTTAACAAGGGTATGTGAGGCATGGATTGGCTTCTGGTGAGAGTCAGGGACGGTCTTAGTGTGGGACTACAGGATCCTCAAGGATCCTTCTATTCTCAGGGATGCCAACTATGTGTTTCAAAGGTGAGTTCCTTTTCCTGGGGGTTGGGATTCCAGTTTGAGGATGAGGAGGCCTTGCTTCTTGACCACCTGCTTAGTGATGCTGTTCTTTATGTTTTGAGAAAGAACTGAAACAAAATGTTCAGAAGGAGGAAGCTGGAGTGGCTCAGGCTCCAGTCCAGTCAGAAGGAGGAGCCGCAGTTTTATCTTTCAGCCCTCTTAGCACAAGTAGGTGATAGCTGTGAGTCCCCTTGATTTAAGGGAGCAGTACACTCTGGGCAGTCTGGGAAACCCAGCTGGCTCTGTTTAGTGCACAGGGTAAATATTCAGATTCTATTTTGAATCGTTATTGTGCCCTGTATGTAGGCTAATTCTAAAGAGCCTCATCTTCTACAGTGGGTCAGAGGGTACTCTCAGAAGGAGAAGTTTTTAAAAATTAAATATTTAGTTTAATTTTCTTCTGTTTGATGTGTAGTTTCCTTCAGTTACCTCATCTTTCTATAAAAATCAATATAGCTGTTCAACATTGTGTGATGATACTTCATGGGATTAAACCATGGGCAGTAAAGAGGAAATGCATCCTGAAACAGTAATCTTTTTTCAGAACCAGCTCACTGACAAATGTGTGCTGTTAGGGTGACATGTCCTGGCATCAGGGGGTTTCCTGGTAGCTCAGCAGTAAAGAATCTGCCTGCAATGCAGGAGACTTTAGTGCAGAATGTACAGTAAAGAATCTGCCTGCAATATGGGAGATCCAGGTTCAGTTCTTGGGTTGGGAAGATCCTCTAGAGATGGGCATGGGAACCCACTCCAATATTCTTGCCTGAAGAATCCCATGGACAGATGAGCTTGGCAGGTACAGTCCCTAGCATCACAAAGAGTTGTGCACGACTTAAGCGACTTCGTGACTTAACACGCACACATGTCCTGGCTTCCATCCACCCAGTGGAAGAGGAGCAGTGATGTGAAGTTTTCTCATAGAGGAGCTGGGAATAACGGAGTGGCCACCGTGATGCAATGGTTGCAGGAATGATCCAGGAAGAGACATTTGAACATCCCTTTACGTGTAGACTTGAGATGGATAACAGGAAACTGGGAAGGAAACTGGTGGTCCAGTGGTTAAGAATCTGCCTGCCAATGCAGAGGACATAGGTTCAATTCTGATCCAGGAAGATTCCTCATGCTGTGGAGCCACTAAGGCCCTGAGCCACAACTATTGAAACAGCATTCTAGAGCCCACAAGCCACAGCTGCTGAGCCTGTGGGTAACTACTGAAGCCCAAGCGCCTAGAGCCCCTGCTCCTCAGCAAGAGAAGCCACTGCAATGAAAAGCCCAGACACCCCAGTGAAGAGCAGCTCCCATGCGCCACAAGGAGAGAAAGCCTGGTGCAGCAAAGACCCAGCATAGCCAAATGAAAAAAAAAAAAAGAAAAAAGAAACTTATAAGTATTAACTTGACTACTCCTGCAGACATATGAATAGGAAAGTGGGAAATAGTTGTTAAGATGGGAGAGGGGCTCCTGGAGATGTATCATATTTCCCAGCGTTTACTGGAAAGCACATTTTTTAAAAAAGTATACTTCTTGGCTTGTAAGAAGTTAAATTCTGTGTCAAAATAGTGTTCACATGAAATGTTTAATGTGCTTTCCATACAATATTGCCTTTCCAAAGATCCTTTCATATCAATTCCCAAAAGCTGTGTTGTGGAGTTTTTATGTTACCAACAGTGGCTAAAATGAAAAAGTTTAATATAGGCCTCTTCTTGCTTGGAGAAACCCAGGGACGGGGGAGCCTGGTGTGCTATGGGGTCGCACAGAATGGGACACAACTGAAGTGACTTAGCAGCAGCAGCAGCTTGGTAGTCAAAGTTATGCCATTGTTTCACTTTTCAGCTCATTGATGTTAAGGACCCCTGACCTGGGTCCCAGCTCCCTTTTCAGGTACAGCCTTGCCCCTCACCCATACCACTTCCAGTCCTGACTCCACCCGCCCAAATCAATTCCATAGGCAGAGAATAGGGAAACTGGCTTTAATCTTTGTGCACAACTGGAATACATAAGAAACACGATTCTGGGTGCAGCTACAAGTTTAGGTTCCTTAAGATAGCTGAGCAAAGCGGGGCCCAGGGGAGAAGTCTAACCCGGCAGAATGAGGCCTCCGCTGGGGTGACTTAGTCCAGGGCAGCGGCTGAACGGGTGCTGTGGGCTAGACAGGAGGCTGCTATTCCTTTCCCTGGGTGTTGTGGGCCAGACAGAAGTCGGCTATTCCTTTCCTTGCCGGGTTCCAAGTCTCCCTTATCCGCAACCTGGAAGTGTGTGGGGTGGGAGGCGTCCTGGCCTCCTGGAGGCGATCTGGCTGGCTGTTCAGACCCTCCTGGGCCCGGCGCTGTGCGGCTTGGGCCTCTTGTTGGCGGGACTGTGGCTCCATCCCGGACCAGCAGGCGGCTCCTGGCCTTGCGGGTCTCGCCAGAGTTTCTGGCCGATCTCGACGCGGAGACCGCCCGCGGGTCCGGGGCAAGCGTGGCGCGGCGGCCCACAGGCGCAGTGGTGCGCGTTCCCGCAGAGCTCGGGGCTTAGGCAGGAGGGGCGGCTCAGCGCGGGGAAGTTATCCAGAGCCCAGGCCCAGGCCTGTTCTCGGTTCAGGCCCGGAGGCCAGGCGGGCTCGGGACGTGCCCTCCTCCAGCACTGCGCTTCCATGGCTTCAGCCCCCTCACCAGGCCGAGAGCTCAGTGGGTTTAAGCACAGGCGCGAATGACTGGGCTGGATGCGGAGTGTGCCTTTATAGTGCCTGCCTGACCTGGTTTTGGGAAACCTGGGTGTTGATAGGTGAGGTCCACACTCATTTGCCTTGCAAATTACCTCGGGGTCTCTGGGGACTGAGGCAATAACCACATCTTTCAGGGAGGGGCATGGAAGTTCTGAGTGGTTGTTGGTGATTGGGTTAAAGGTTAGGTTGCATAAAATTTTGGATTTTCAAATTTCCTAAGGTGGACCTGTATATTCCAAATCCTGCCAGTGCTTTTTGACAAGGAGGCTTATAAAGTACCCCGTCTTTCCATGAATTCAAGGGCCATTTCATTTATCTAAGAAATTGAAATCACTACTGAAAAATGAAGATGAAATGTCAAAGTAATTTCTTTATTTCCAGTTCTTATGGATTTCATTTCTCACATACAGTTTGAAGAAATAAAGGACAACGTAGAACATGGAAATACATTGATAGAGGCACAGCAGTAACTACAACACACAGCCCCGTCCTCACATCCTCTGGTTATGTACTGTATGTGACAGGCTCAAGCCTCGCTGGAAAGTTTTTGATTGAACCTAAAAAAATAAAATATCCTGTGTTCCAATAGGGGTGAAAAGAATATTTCTGTAATTCCTTGGTACAGGTCAGGGTTACACCCTGGTTGAGCCACCCCATGCACTGGGCACAGGAGATCCATGGAATCCTGGCAGGGAAAGAGAAAAAGGGAGGCTTAGGGTGTGATACCAGAAACTAGAAAGGCTAGTGGAAAGAATCATAGGAAATAGCTCCCTGGGGATGGAGCCCCCACTTTCAGACTCCTACCAGTTTAATCCCAGTGACAGATTTGCCCTCAGAAGAATCACAGCAGTGGAGAAAATCTCAGAATGACTCTATGAATGTTTCTTACACTCTTACATGAACTTCCATGTCGGTTCAATAGTAAAGAACCTGCCTGCCAATGAGGGAGGTACAAGCTTGATTTCTGGGTCAGCAAGATTCCCTGGAGAAGAAAATGGCAACCCACTACAATAGTCTTGCCTGGAGAATTCCATGGACAGGGAGCCTGGCGGCCACAGTAGCATAGTCAGACATGATTGAGTAACTAAACAAGGTCTTAAACGTGGCCTGCATTGTTCTCTCTGCTCCCCCATTTCAACTGCTGGTTTGGTGGAAACAAGAGTTCTGTGGCGATTGGGAATGAGAAGTCAGGAGCCTTGGCAAGTGGCCGGGTTGAAGTTAGCATGTAAAGGGAGACAACCGCTCCAGAATCTGGCCGCAGCAATCCCTCCTCACGAAGCCAGTCTCAAGTTTTCGCTTGTCCGCGGCCCCAGCACCCTGGCTCCTGGTCAGCTTGGACCTGCAAGTGGAAATTGGGTTGGAGTGGCTCAGAGGAAGAAGGGATGCACCCAGGAAAGTGTCCGAGGGAGACAGGAGCTCTGCGTTGCTGGGGTCCAGGCTTCTGGATGCATTTGGAGCGGCGACCTACGCTGGGCACCAGGGAGCCACGTGCAGGTGACTGGACGCCCTGCAGATGGACAGCGAGGGGAAGAGCCGGTCGAACGAGTAGGAGTGTCTCCAGGGCGAAGCGGAGTTCTCAGCTCTGCTGGCTGCGCTTTGTGCGATCTCCTGGATCATGGCAAATTTGACCCAGTTTGACAACAGCTCTGTTCGTCCCCTGGCTGCCCTGTGTGCCCAAGATAATCCCAGGACCCTCCACCCCCAGTTCAGCAAATCAGGGGACCGAGGGTCCCGCGGGAGAACTGAACCGGCCACCCTGCCCGCGCGCCTGCTCCTGATCCAAAAGCCAAAGCATCAGAGAGAGAGACCTTGGAATTCGGTTAAGTAAGAGATTTATTTAACCATCAAGTAAATAATGGTTAAGTTAGTAATACAGATACAATTTATTAAATAACAGAGATTCCCAAATGCCTATGAAGAATTCTTCCAGGATTGCTCAACGGAGAGGTTTTCTTGTAATAGCATCTGTCGCAGGGAATCCTCCAATGAAGGGTCTCAGTGTAGAGGAGGGGTCCTAGGGACAAAGGCGGCCAGAGAGACAACCTAGGGTCTTTCAGTCCAGTGCGTGGGGCCTCTGTTGGTGTCTCTCCAGATCAGCAAGAGGGCGATGCTCCGGAAGGGTGTCCGGCGTCAGAGGTCTCGGATTTCAGACACTGGGTTCCTCCTTTGCCTAAATCGAACCAGAGAAACTTTCTGGGCGCTCCTCCAGTCCTGAGGGCGTTGGTGACTCCTGGCCGGGAGCGGGTGTGGTGTCTGGAGCCAGAGACTTGCCCTGTCGCCTGCAGGGGCTCTGTTCTCGGGGTCGGGGTCGGTGTTTGGGGCAATATCGGCGCAGAAGGCTGCAGGGAGGAGAAGATTCTTCCCGACTGAAGTCCTCCTCGTCCGGAGAGAGTTCGCCCAGCGTAGGATAGCAAGGGAGCTGCCATTCCGTAGGGTTCACTGAGCGCAGGAGCTGCCGCAACTCTGGTTCCTGGGACTCCTCCGCGGAATCCCAGGCCTCGCGCACACAGCGGGGGAAGTGCTCCATCGCTTCAGCGAGTGAGAAGAGAAGTCTTCTGGGGACCCTTGCTTGCGAATTTATACTGTTCTGGGTTCTTAGGCGTCCAACCAGAGGCTATTAGGGTGGGTGGTTGCAAATTGCTTCAGAAGGTGGGATCTGAGAAGATTAAGGGTATATTCAAACTTTTTGGGTGGAGTTATTAGACTTTGAGTTGATTTTGTTGCTTTGAGAGAATTAAAACTTTTGTTGTTTGTTTAAACGAAGTAGAGGTACAGGGGCTCTGTCCAGAAAAGCTATTTGGGAGGCTACTTTTATGAAAAGTATTCTAAGTGCTTGTTATTTTTAGGTTACTATGTCCATTGATTCTCAGGGCTTTTTGCCTAGAAACACAGTATCATTAGATTGTACCGGGATGATCAAAATGTGGCCATCTTTGCATGAAACCACACTGTGGTCTTCAATTCTAAGATCAAATTGCTTCAGACTTTCAGCCAACAAGTGGAAGTGTCAGGGTCAAGATCTACAGATTTAGATGCAGACTCTTTGGTAGAAGATAATCAGCTAGTTGTCTAACTTTTCTTGTCTTCATATTCTTACCTGGATGGTAGCTGAAGTTTAACATTTTAAGGCAACTTTTTGGATTAAATTCATGAACAAAGGTCACATAATTAGATAGTGTCAGGCAAACTAACAAGTTGCTCTATTACAGTTATTGTTATTTTCATTGTCATTCTTAGTGCTAAAATCAAGGCTATAAACAAAACATCAATCAATAGCAATCTCAAAACGTTGTCTTTTTCTGTGTTTAATCTTAGTGGTTTGTGTTTCCTTTCTAGTGTCAGATTTATAGTGAAATTGCATCTCCTTATATCCTTTCTCAGATATCAGACATTGTCGTGGCAAATGTGTCAGTGCATCCAAGCCTAGATGTCCTTGATCAGTCATTTATGTTCAACTTAACAAAGTCAGTTTAATTCAAAGCGCTTTAAACAAGCGTGTTTCCACAACCTGCCATGAGCTTGGTGCTGTGATGGGTACTGCACACCGACCTGTAGAACCTGCTCCTGCTTTGGGAGAGCTGAATTTTAAGGGAAGAGCATGAACAAGAGACCGGGAGGACACAGCTGAATCTTCTTCCCTATGGTAGTTGATTCTCTGCCAGGAAAGTAGACTCTAAGATGATCCCCACTAAAGCCAGTGTTGTGCATGAGCTGAGGGAAAACAAACAAACAAAAAAGTAAGAATAAAAGTGAGAAAGGAGATAGAGGAAAAAAAGGGAAGAGAATCAAACCAAAACTGAGACATAAAGAAACAAAGAGGATGGAAAATATGGACAACACAAGAGGCGGGGAGTTGGAAGCTCTGGTCAAGGCAGCCAAGAGTGGTAGGTTAAAGGGGTTCATTAGAGCAACTGACTTTGTTCTTGTTGTGACTACGTCTAGTCTGACTTTTTGAAACCCCATGGACTGTATGTAGCCCACCAGGTTTCTCTATCCACAGGTTTTCCCAGGCAAGGATACTGCAGTGGGTTGCCACTTCTTTCTTAATGAGATCTTCTCAACCCAGAGACTGAACCCAAGTCTCCTTGTGTCCCAGATGGATTCTCTACCACTGAGTCACCTGGGAAGCAACTGACTTGGGGATATCTAATAAGGATATTCAAGGCAGAAAGCTCTGCTGGTCCAGGCTTAAGGGAAGGACAACAACACTGCCCTCTTTGAAGGCTCAGCAGGATGCTATTAGGCTCTGGTGGTGTGGAAACTTCCCAGAAAGTTGTTTGAACACAAATGACAGCTACTTGCCCCACAGAGGTTGGCAGCAAGTAGCCTGTGTTGTGGGGCTTCCCAGGTGGCTCAGTGGTAGAGAATCCACCTCCCAGTGCAGGAGCCACAAGAGACTCCAATTAGATCCCTGGAGGAGGAAATGGGAACCCAATCCAGTATTCTTGTCTGGAAAATTCCATGGACTGAGGAGCCTGGCAGTCTATAGTCCATTGGGTCACAAAGACTCGGACACAACTGAAGAAATTCAGTGTGCACACAGGCACCTTTGAATAAAGAGACAAAGGTGTCAAAGGAGTAATGACCGTCAAATCATTAATCCATGCATATAATGTGGTTTTTTGGAGGGAAATAATATTTATGTCATTAATTTGCATTAGTATGTTTACATTTGTGAAACATGAAAGCATACTTCAAAATATATCAGTATAGTTACTCGTCAGGTGGGAAGGGATAGGGTATAATTTATATTTTCAATTTATAAAGTACTGTCCTATTTCACTTTAAAATATTTATATTAAATATTTGATATTAAAATGTTTAGACATAGTTCAACAAGAAATAGAAACATTCTAATGCCTATTCACATTACCTTTAAAGCTACTACAGGTAACAGTCACTAAGAACTTACGAGAAACACTGTGTTGTGTCATTTTTATTATCCCATTTATTTAAGTGCTAATATAAATTAAATTTGATAAGTAAGAAAATGTAGGGTTACAGAATTGAAGTCATGTTTCAGCATGAAGTGCTGATTAGCACATGATGGGACCGGTAAGCTCCATTGGAAAATGACACAGCTCTGCATGTTACTGTCACGTGGGCATTGCCCCTTCTCCACAAAACTCCTTCTGGGTCCAACCTCTTGGCCCAGATATACTGATTCAGCATCTAGGAAACCAAAGGTTTGGAACTTCATGTGTCTACCCGCAAGCGTTTTGTTGTCTGGAAGCCAGAGGGGTATCCTGGGTTACTCCCTGTAACCCAGGGGACAGGAACTGGGTCTGAACCACCCCCAGAGCTGAGAGACTGGGGGAAGGCTCCACTTGAACTAGGATGAAAATTGTGTGGTGAATGATGGTTCCCCATCATCTCTAACTTCAGCCCCCAGGAAGCTGACTACTGTGGATCAGGTGGTCGCGTGAGACCCAGAGAAGCCATGAAAGACCCACATAGGCACTTGTGGAAGGAACTGCAGCAGGATGTCACAGAGGAAAGGCTCTGGAAACTCTGCCCTCTCTCAGCCTTACGGGTAGCTGTGCCTTAGTGCTTCCCCTTCCAACTCGCTTAGAAACATCCCCTTCAGGCTTAGTTGCTATAGTCACTACCTGTCTAAGTCTCAAGTACTGCTGTGGTGCATTCAGCCTCTGGGTGTCTTTTAAAAATTATGTCTTGCAGGGTCTTCCCTGGTGGCTCAGCAGTAAAGAATCTGCCTGCCAGTGCAGGAGACATGGAGTCAAGCTCTACTCTGGGAAGAAGCTACATGCCGTGGGAAGAGCTAAGCCCTGGTGCCACAACTATTGAGTCTGTGCTCTGGAGCCCACATGCTGCAACTACTGAAGCTCACAAGCCCTAGAGCTCATGCTTTGCAACAAGAGAAGCCACTGCAATGAGAAGCCCGCACGCTGCACCTGAAGCGTAGCCCCCACGCAGCACAGCTATAGAAAAGCCAGCATAGCAATGAAGAAACAGCTGGCAAAAATAAAAAATTGTTTAAAAACTGTGCCTTCCATTTTATCGCTAAAGCAGTGTCATGCGGAGTTGTGCAAATATGACTATCATTTACATTTTTCATCTTGTATTGGCATATGCATCTGTTTTTGAGTACAATTTCTCCTTATGGAATTAGTACTCTGGCTCAAGAGTATTCCTGTTGAAATGTTGAATGCGTATTATCATACTGGCTTTCCAAAGATCCTTTCAAAAAATTACTCAAAAGCTCTGTTGGGGAGTACTACTTTACCAATATTTGAACAAATGAAAAAAGATGAATAGAGGCCACCAAGGTAGTCAAGGTTATATGTCATGGGGTTCGTTTTGTATTTCCTTAATCTTTTGGAGCCCTGACCTGGGTCTCAGTTCTTTCAGCCAAAGACTCCCCATCCCAATACCACTTCCAGTCCAGACTCCACCCACCCACATCAATTCACAATCAGAGAATAGGGAAGCATGTTGCAATCATTGTGCAAATTGGAATTAATATAAGAAGTATGACAATTGTGAGTACATCGACAGGAAAGTTCCTTGATAGCATAGATTCCTGAAGAGAGATATCTTATTTTCTAATTTATTTTTTAATTGAAGGGTAATGTTTTCCAGAATTTTGTTGTTTTCTGCCAACTATCCATATGAATGAGACATTGGTATACATCTGTCCCCCTTGGCCTGAACCTCCGTCCCATCTCTCTGGCCATCCCACCCCTCTAGATTCTTACAGAGCCCCAGTTTGAGTTCAGGGAGTTATACAGCAAATTCCCATTGGCTAGCTACTTCACATATGCTAATGGAAGTTTCCTGTTACTTTCCTCATAGAGCTCACTCTCTCCTTTCTCC
Source organism: Nanger dama (assembly GCA_917880005.1). NCBI lineage: Eukaryota > Metazoa > Chordata > Mammalia > Artiodactyla > Bovidae > Nanger > Nanger dama. The sequence goes on from CAKJTW010000040.1 coordinate 7,908,907, forward strand.
TCCTGCCCTGTCAATAAATCTGTTCTCTTTGTCTGTTTCTCCATTGCTGCCCTGCAGACAAATTCATCAGTGCCATCTTTCTAGATTCCATACATATGCGCGTTAGTATAGGAGATTTCTCCTCGTTCAGACTGACTTCACTCTGAATAATAAGCTCCAGGTTCATCCAACTTATTAGACTAGACTCAAATGCGTTCCTTTTTATGGCTGAAGAGATTTCTAATTGAAAAGCCCGTCAATTATCCAAGAAGGGAAGAACAAAGAAGGAATGTTCTGTCCCAGATATCTCCAGGCTGGTCCCAGAGAGAGGCGGAGCCCAGGGAAGAAGTCCCCTGGCAGACTGGGTCTCCGCTGGGGTGACTCAGGCTCCAATCCAGGGTGGTGACTGAAGGGGTGCTGTGGGCCAGACAGGAGGCTGCTATTCCTTTCCTTGCCGGGTTCCACCGAGTTTCAAGTCTCCCTTTTCTGCAGCCTGGAAGTGTGTGGGGTGGGAGGCGTCCTGGCCTCCTGGAGGCGATCTGGCCGCGAGGCTGGCGGCCTCCGCGGCTGCTGGCATAGGCTGGCTGTTCAGACCCTCCTGGGCCCGGCGCTGTGCGGCTTGGGCCTCTTGTTGACGGGACTGTCGCTCCATCCCGGACCAGCAGGCGGCTCCTGGCCTTGCGGGTCTCGCCAGCGTTTCTGGCCAATCTCGACGCGGAGACCGCCCGCGGGTCCGGGGCAAGCGTGGCGCGGCGGCCCACAGGCGCAGTGGTGCGCGTCCCCGCAGAGCTCGGGGCTTAGGCAGGAGGGGCGGCTCAGCGCGGGGAAGTTATCCAGAGCCCAGGCCCAGGCCTGTTCTCGGTTCAGGCCCGGAGGCCAGGCGGGCTCGGGACGTGCCCTCCTCCAGCACTGCGCTTCCATGGCTTCAGCCTTCTCACCAGGCTGGGAGCTCAGTGGGTCTAAGCACAGGCGCGAATGACTGGGCTGGGTGCGGAGTGTGCCTTTTATAGTGCCTGCCTGACGTGGTTTTGGGAAACCTGGGTGTTGATAGGTGGGATCCACAGGCATTTGCCTTGCAAATTGCCTCGGGGTCCCTGGGGATTGAGGAGATAACGACATCTTTCTGGGAGGGGCATGGAAGTTCTGAGTGGCTGTTGGTGATTGGGTTAAAGGAGGGGAAGGGAAGAAGTTGAGGGTCGTGGGCAGTTTCCATTCACTGGAAGAAGCCTCTTTGCTTGGCAGGCACAGCTGGTCTAATCACACTTCAGGTTCTCTTCTTTGAGCAGATGAGAGAGGATGGCTTGGTGTTAGAGACAGGCTCAGCCAGGTTGCCCCTTTGCAAAACCCACAGCTGGTTCATGCTGGAGTTGGGCTGAGATTCCAGGTCCTTTGCTTTCACATCAGGAAGGGAAAAGAGGAACGGAGTGATCATGTAGGGGTGAGGGAAAGGAGAGTCCCATGCCTACTTAGAATTGTAATATTCCTATTATTTTTCTAAAGTAGATGATGTGAATCAAAAGAAGACTTCATATATACTATGGTTTTCATACCTATTTCACAAATGCACTGAGTTAATGCCACGTTTTCAAGACTTTTGCTTTCATTCTTTTTTGTTATTTGCAGAACTCTTATCCTTTCTTATGTAATTATGTTCATTCTATTATTCCAGGCTCCTCTTTCTCACTGCTCTCCCTACTTCTCCTGCAATTCTTCCTATTAAAGAACTATTTTATTTTTACATATGGTTTTCTATCAGACTTGTAATATGTGACATAGTTTTGTGTACGCATATCTTTAATTCATGTAAGGTTATCAGTTTAAAGCATCTACTTCTGCTTCATTGACCACGAAAGCCTTTGCCTTTGGATCATAACACACTCTGGAAAATTCTTAGAGATGGCAATACTAGACCACCTTACCTGTCTCCTGAGAAACTTGTATGCAGGTCAAGAAAAAATAGATCCAGACATGGAACAATTGGGAAAGAAGCATGTCAAGGTTATATGTTGTCACTCTGCATATTTAACTTGTATGCAGACTACATCATGCAAACTGCCAGGCTGGATGAATCTCAAGGTGGAATCAAGCTTGCCTGGGAGAAATATCAATAACCTCAGATATGCAGATGACACCATCCTAATGGCAGAAAGCAAAGAGAAACTAAAGAGCCCCTTGATGGAGGTGAAAGAAGAGAATGAAAAAGCTGGCTTAAAACTCAGCATTCAAAAACTAAGATCATGGCATATGGTACCATCACTTCATGGCAAATAGATGGGGAAACAATGGAAACAGTGACAGACTTTATTTTGGGGGACTCTAAAAGCACTGCAGATGGTGACTGCAGCCATGAAATTAAAAGATGCTTGCTCCTTGGAAGAAAAGCTATGAGAAACCTAGACAGCATATTAAAAAGCAGAGACATTTGTTGACAAATGTCCATTTAGTCAAAGCTGTGGTTCTTCCAGTTGTCCTGTGGAATGTAAAGACCCTGACACCAGAGGGCCTCACTTTGTATTTAGAGTGGGCTCCTTTTCTGTTCATTTACACCCCTGTGCTGCTATATTCTCCAAAATTATCTCCTCCTAATTCATTCATACCACTTTAAAGAATAAGATACAGCTTTTCTACTTTGAGAAACCTTCTTAAAGATGTGCTCACATAGAGTTTCCACTACATATAGGCACTTTCTCTTGGGTCAGCACAGGCACCCCTCCACTTTATCACATCAGGACTTCCATTACATTCTGTGACTTTTCACATCTTTGCCCTCTCATTCAAAAGGACACGAGACCACATCACCAACTTGTGCAACAATCCTGTTGCCCCGCTGGTAAGTAACAAATTCTTTAACTTCTGTCATCTTTAGTGTTGATATATATTTATGTCTTTAAGCTCATCTTCCCTCCCTCTTCCTCAAAAGGGCAGGGGTAAAGAACCAACGTTCTAATTTGATGATGAACACAGTGATTTCTGAAATATGTTCAGAGAATGAAGGAAGCAGGCTGGGTCTCTTCTCCATCTCTAGGATGTGAATTTACCTCTGAATAAAGAAGCGGAGTCCAAAATCTGATTCCTGAGGGAAGGCAAAAAAAGGATGGCATGACTCCCCCTCACAGGGGATTGAAGTTAAGAAGTGTGTCTAGAGAATTCTTCCTCCCCTGCCACGTCTTCATAGTTTGGTGGTGCTTCCGGCTGATTTGGCAGAGTCAGTGTCAACCAGCTCATATGAACCGCCTGGATATTCTGGAGTTCCTGCTGCCAAAACCATTACTAATGGAATCGTGCTAATCACTAACAACAGCTCAAGCATCAACTTGTTTTAGCACCAGGAATGTGAACAGACACAGCTAAAGAGTAGGCCCCTTTATGCTGCAGCAGTTCAGGATGGTCAGCATCACTGGCGGGATCCCAAGGATCTTCCCTTTCCAGCTGTTGGTTGCTCCTGGAGGCGATGTGGTTCCCAGTCACGTTGGCCACCTCCAGCCTCACAGTCTTTGTTTCCCTGTTGGCCAGGTATGTCTGCATCTGGAAAACAGCCACTTTGTGATCAATCAGACGAGAGCAACAATTTTCTACTTCTGTGTAGACTGGAATAGATTCTCCATTGCAGGATCCCTTTCCTTCAGTCTTGGCACTCAGTGAAATGGGACCAGAGGTGAAAAACTAACAGAGAGTGGGGTGGAAGAATAGGAAGGAGGCTCAAGAGGGAGGGGATATAGGCATCCATATAGCTGGCTCATGCTGTTGTACAGCAGAAACTAACACAACACCATAAAGAAATTATACTCCAATTTTAAAAAATGAAATGGAAAAAATTAATTAAAAACCCAACAGCCAACAATTTTCTCTTGAGCTTTCAATACAGAGGTTCTCACACAGTACTGAATAGTTTCATATTTCCTGATGAATGAGGCTACCAAAGGTTCAGACGGAAGCTGAAAGCTAAATGGCAATGCATGTTTTCCAGTTTGTAGTAGGCAGATGCTCGGCTCAGGCGCAGGACCAGGTACTCCACCTGCAGGCAGTGGGGACTCTGGGTCTCCAGGCACAGATTGCACCCTGGCTCCGCAGCATCCAGCTTCCAGCCTCCAGCCGCACACTGAGGCCCTCGCAGCTGCTGTGTGCCCTGGGGGAGACCCCACAAGTTATGTGTTATCCCCTAATAGATTACTTTACGTTTACATGATTGAGGTATCCCATTTCTGTTCCTAAAAACCATAAAAAGAAGTACAACAGTGGCACCAGTCAACATTATATTTACTTATTGCAATCTGTTTAACAATTACAGTGGAATAAATCTAGATTTCCTTAATGTGTACATATTCAAATTTTTCTTTTTGTTTTCAGGATATTTTGTGAATGTTTGTTTTATATTTATTGGGTTTTTTTTTTTTATGCTTATTTGTTTGCTTTCCTGGGGTCTTAGTTGCCAGACACAGGATCTTTGTTGTGTGTGGGGCCTGAGCAGTTGCCCCAAACCAGGGATGGAATCCATGTCCACTGCATTGCAAGGCGAATTCTTAACCACTGGATCACCAAGGAAGTCCCTATATCAGGGTTTTTAGATGAGATCATAAGAATAAAAGATGAAAATTGTCTCTCAACACCTTATCTTGAAACTTTACATCTTTCCTTTCTCACATATCTTTCCACCACAAATTAAAGAAACCATTCTAATAAAGATATTGGATGCAACCTCAAAAATGACAGAATGATCTCTGTTCATCTCCAAGGCAAACCATTCAATATCACAGTTATCCAAGTCTATGCCCCAACAAGTAACGCTGAAGAAGCTGAAGTTGAATGGTTTTATGAAGACCTACAAAACCTTTTAGAACTAACACCCCAAAGAGATGTCCTTTTCATTATAGGGGACTGGAATGTAAAAGTAGGAAGTCAAGAAACACTTGGAATAACAGGCGAATTTGGCCTTGGAACGTGGAATGAAGCAGGGCAAAGACTAATAGAGTTTTGCCAAGAAAATGCACTGGTCATAGCAAACACCTTCTTCCAACAACACAAGAGAAAACTCTACACATGGATATCACCAGATGGTCAACACCAAAATCAGACTGACTATATTCTTTGCAGTCAAAGATGGAGAAGCTCTATACAGTCAACAAAAACAAGACCAGGAGCTGACTGTGGCTCAGATCATGAACTCCTTATTACCAAATTCAGACTCAAATTGAAGAAAGTAGGGAAAACCGCTAGACCATTCAGGTATGACCTAAATCAAATCCCTTATGATTATACAGTGGAAGTGAGAAATAGATTTAAGGGCCTAGATCTGATAGATAGAGTGCCTGATGAACTATGGAATGAGGTTCGTGACATTGTACAGGAGACAGGGACCAAAACCATCCCCATGGAAAAGAAATGCAAAAAGCAAAATGGCTGTCTGGGGAGGCCTTACAAATAGCTGTGAAAAGAAGAGAGGAGAAAAGGAAAGATATAAGCATCTGAATGCAGAGTTCCAGAGAATAGCAAGAAGAGATAAGAAAGTCTTCTTCAGTGATCAATGCAAAGAAATAGAGGAAAAGAACAGAATGGGAAAGACTAGAGATCTCTTCAAGAAAATTAGAGATACCAAGGGAATATTTCATGCAAAGACGGGCTCAATAAAGGACGGAAATGGTATGGACCTGACAGAAGCAGAAGATATTAAGAAGAGGTGGCAAGAATACACAGAAGAACTGTACAAAAAGATCTTCAAGACCTAGCTAATCATGATGACGTGATCACTCATCTGGAGCCAGACGTCTTGGAATGTGAAGTCAAGTGGGCCTTAGAAAGCATCACTATGAACAAAGCTAGTGGAGGTGATGGAATTCCAGTTGAGCTGCTTCAAATCCTGAAAGATGATGCTGTGAAAGTGCTGCACTCAATATGCCAGCAAATTTGGAAAACTCAGCAGTGGCCACAGGACTGGAAAAGATCAGTTTTCATTCCAATCCCAAAGAAAGGCAATGCCAAAGAATGCTCAAACTACCACACAATTGCACTCATCTCACACGCTAGTAAAATAATGCTCAAAATTCTCCAAGCCAGGCTTTAGCAATACGTGAACCGTGAACTTCCTGATGTTCAAGCTGGTTTTAGAAAAGGCAGAGGAACCAGAGATCAAATTGCCAACATCCGCTGGATCATGGAAAAAGCAAGAGAGTTCCAGAAAAAAACATCTACTTCTGCTTTATTGACTATACCAAAGCCTTTGACTGTGTGGATCACAATAAACTGTGGAAAATTCTAAAAGAGATGGGAATACCAAACCACCTAACCTGCCTCTTGAGAAATCTGTATGCAGGTCAGGAAGCAACAGTTAGAACTGGACATGGAACAACAGACTGGTTCCAAATAGGAAAAGGAGTCCGTCAAGGCTGTATAGTGTCACCCTGTTTATTTAACTTACATGCAGAGTACATCATGAGAAATGCTGGACTAGAAGAAACACAAACTGGAATCAAGATTTCAAGGAGAAATATCAATAACCTCAGATATGAAGATGATATCACCCTTATGGAAGAAAGTGAAGAAGAACTAAAGAGCCTCTTGATGAAAGTGAAAGAGGAAAGCAGAAAAGTTGGTTTAAAGCTCAACATTCAGAAAACAAAGATCATGGCATCCGGTCCCATGACTTCATGGGAAATAGATGGAGAAACAGTGGAATCAGTCTCAGACTTTATTTTTTGGGCTCCAGAATCACTGCAGATGGTGACTGCAGCCATGAAATTAAAAGATGCTTACTCCTTGGAAGAAAAATTATGACCAACCTAGACAGCATATTCAAAAGCAGAGACATTACTTTGCCGACTAAGGTCTGTCTAGTCAAGGCTATGGTTTTTCCTGTGGTCATGTATGGATGTGAGAGTTGGACTGTGAAGAAGGCTGAGCGCCGAAGAAGTGATGCTTTTGAACTGTGGTGTTGGAGAAGACTCTTGAGAGTCCCTTGGACTGCAAGGAGATCCAACCAGTCTATTCTAAAGGAGATCAGCCCTGGGATTTTTGGGAAGGAATGATGCTAAAGCTGAAACTCCAGGACTTTGGCCACCTCATGCGAAGAGTTGACTCATTGGAAAAGACTCTGATGCTGGGAAGGATTGGGGGCAGGAGGAGAAGGGGACGACAGAGGATGAGATGGCTGGATGGCATCACTGATTCAATGAACGTGAGTCTGAGTGAACTCTGAGAGATGGTGATGGACAGGGAGGCCTGGCGTGCTGCAATTCATGGGGTCACGAAGAGTTGGACATGACTGAGCGACTGAACTGAATTGAATAAAGATATTTAAATTTCTTTCATTTGCCTTAATATTTTAAACAAAGGGATCCTGGGGCAGGAGCAAGGAGCTGCTCAAACCCCTGGTAGGCACTGACGTAGCCCAGAGATTGGGGCATCCAGAGTGTGATGTGATGAGGGGCTGAGCCTAGTGGTGGAGTGAACGTGGACAGTTGCAAGGATTCTGAAACTAAAGATCAAAGTGCACTTCCCTAGCTAAACCAACAAGGAAAATCATCAGAGAAACAAAGACTTCATAATTAATCTCCTTTCCTCATTTACTCACATGAGATAGTGCAAGAGGAAGAAAATCAAAAAGTAGTGTTTGACTCTCAGAAGATTCTGGCAGCTTCAGATCATGGAATTTTCCCCCAAGTATCAAGTCAACCCTTCCCTCTTCCCCCTTCTACCTGCCAATGCAGGAAACTTAGGTTCAGTCCCTGGGTGGAGAAGATCCCCTGGAAGAGGAAATGGCAACCCAATCCAATATTCTTGTCTAGAAATCCAGACAAGAACAGGCAGGCTGGCTACAGTCCATAGGACTGCGGACTTTACTTAGTGACTAAACATTTATGCCATATCCCTCAAATGCTACAATAGTCTTGGTTTTAGACTTAGAAAATACTGCAATGGTGCAGAGGCTCAGAGCTATCAGAGCAGGAGAATGCAGAGAAGAAAAGTAAGTTGGAAGAAAGAAAAGTGAGAGGAAAGGAAACCAAAAAAGGATTTTGGGGGTCAAAAATCCTGTAGACTTTAGAGTCGAACCAAACTACGAGGCACACTTTTGTCCACTAGAGTCACCGCCTCTAAAACTGACAGCCAACAAAATTCATTTGCAAAAATCAAGTCAAACTAAAAACAATTTTTGCTTTCCCACAAATTTCCCACACAGTTTAGACTTGGGTTCCTGCGAGAAGATCCACTCTGTCCACCTTCTATGTCGTGTTCATTTCACATCCATGCGAGTTGGGAGATGATACTAAGAAAGGGCTCAGATCTGGCACCTCAGTTGAGGGATCCCATCTCAGCCCACCCTCCCAGGGCCAGGCCTGACCCTTCCTCTTGCCTGACTCAGTTATTTGGCGAGAGTTAGGGGAGTAGATGGGGTGTGACAGATTTCAGTAGTCCAGCCAATTTCGGCCTTTGTTAACCTCCAGGCTGGATGTTTGGGTCTCCCTCCTTCCGGGAAGCAGTGGGGCCTTTGCCACGCATTCACCACTAGGGGGCAGCAGCAAGCCAGGCTCTACTGTGGTTGAAGCGTCAATACTGTGATTCGCCCCTGACACAAACCCAAACGCTGTGGTTCAGGCGCAGACCTAGAACTTGCAATGGCCTAAAGCTACAGGCTCAATCCTGAGAGGATTAACCAATTAACCAAATTCAGCCCCCAGGAAGTGGTGTCGCTTTCTCAAAAAGTGAAAGCGAAAACATTTTGTCCCACCCCCAACCTTTATTGATATATAATGAACATATATTTTGTAAGTTAAGGTATACAATATGTTGATTTAATATACTTATATACTGTGAAATAATTGCTATGGGAACATTAGTTAATACCTTCATCACATCGCATAATTACCATTTGTTTTCCTGATGAGAGCATTTAAGATCTACTCTCCTGGCACCTCTTAAATTCAGTGTGCCCTTTGATCTCTCTTCTTCTCTCCCACATCCCAGCCCTGGCAACTATCATTCTACTCTCTGTTTCTATGAGTTCAGCTTTTCTAGATCCCTCATGTAAGTGAGGCCATATAGTACTTGTCTTTCTCTGACATTTCACTTAGCATTATGCCTTGAAGTTCTGCCCATGTTGTTGCAAATGACAGGATTTCTTTCTTTCTCACACCTGAGTAGTATTCCACTGAGTGGAGTTAGTGGTAAAGAATCTGCCTGCCAATGTAAGAGATATAAAACTCACGGGTTGGATCCCTGGGTTGAGAAGATCCCCTGGAGGAGGGCAAGCAACCCCCTCCAGTATTCTTGCCTAGAGAATCCCATGGACAGGGGAGCCCGGCAGGATATGGTCCATAGGGTCACGAAGAGTTGGCCGTGACTGAAGCAACTTAGCACAGGCATGCACGCACCACGTCTTCTTTGTACATTCATCTGTTGACTGACACAAGGGTTGTTTCCATGTCTTGTCTATTATGAATAATGCTACAATGAACATGAGAGTGCAGATATCTCATCAAGATCCTGAGTTTGTTTCCTTTGGATATACATACCCAGAAAGGGGATGAGTGGGTCATGCAGTCATTCCATTTTTAGCTTTTTCAGGAACCTCCATATTACTTTCCCTAGTGACTGCAACAAGGTACCTTCCCATCAGCAGTGCACATCCCCATCCTCACAAACGCTTGTTACCTCTTGTCTTTTTGGTGACAGCCGTTCCAACAGGGGTAAAGTTCCTTCCTATTGTGGTTGGGTTGAGAGTTCCCTGGTGATTAGTGATGTTGGTATCTTTTCTTGTGTTGGTCATTTGTATGTCTTCTTTAGAAAAGAAAATTTTTCAGTTCCTCTGACTATTTCTTTCTGGAGTTATTTCCTCCACTGACCTCCAGTAGCATATTGGGCACCTACTGACCTGGGGAGTACCTCCTTCAGTATCCTATCATTTTGCCTCTTCATGCTGTTCATGGGGTCCTCAAGACAAGAATACTGAAGTGGTTTGCTATTCCTTTCTCCAGTGGACCACATTCTGTCAGACCTCTCCACCATGACCTGCCTATCTTGGGTTGCCCCATGGGCATGGCTTAGTTTCATTGAGTTAGACAAGGCTGTGGTCCTAGTGTGATTAGATTGACTACTTTTCTGTGAGTATGGTTTCACTGTGTCTGCCCTCTGAAGGGATGGAGCCAAAGCAAAAACAATACCCAGCTGTGGATGTGACAGGTGATAGAAGCAAGGTCCGATGCTGTAAAGAGCAACATTGCATAGGAACCTGGAATGTCAGGTCCATGAATCAAGGCAAATTGGAAGTGGTCAAACAAGAGATGGCAAGAGTGAACGTTGACATTCTAGGAATCAGCGAACTAAAATGGACTGGAATGGGTGAATTTAACTCAGATGACCATTATATCTACTACTGCAGGCAGGAATCCCTCAGAAGAAATGGAGTAGCCACCATGGTCAACAAAAAGAGTCTGAAATGCAGTACTTGGATGCAGTCTCAAAAACGACAGAATGATCTCTGTTCGTTTCCAAGGCAAACCATTCAATATCACAGTAATCCAAGTCTATGTTCCAACTAGTAACAATGAAGAAGCTGAAGTTGAATGGTTCTATGAAGACCTACAAGAACTTTTAGAACTAACACCCCAAAAGATGTCCTTTTCATTATAGGGGACTGGAATGCAAAAGTAGGAAGTCAAGAAACACCCGGAGTAACAGGCTAATTTGGCCTTGGAATGCGGAATGAAGCAGGGCAAAGACTAATAGAGTTTTGTCAAGAAAAGCTCTTGTCATAGCAAACACCCTCTTCCAACAACACAAGAGAAGACTCTACACATGGACATCACCAGATGGTCAACACTGAAATCAGGTTGATTATATTCTCTGTGGCAAAAATGGAGAAACTCTATACAGTCAACAAAAACAAGACCAGGAGCTGACTGTGGTTCAGATCATGAATTTCTTATTACCAAATTCAGACTGAAATTGAAGAAAGTAGGAAAACCGCTAGACCATTCAGGTATGACCTAAATCAAATCCCTTATGATTATACAGTGGAAGTGAGAAATAGATTTAAGGGCCTAGATCTGATAGATAGAGTGCCTGAAGAACTACGGAATGAGGTTTGTGACACTGTACAGGAGACAGGGATCAAGACCATCCCCATGGAAAAGAAATGCAAAAAGCAAAATGGCTGTCTGGGGAGGCCTTACAAATGGCTGTGAAAAGAAGAGAGGTGAAAAGCAAAGGAGAAAAGGAAAGATATAAGCATCTGAATGCAGAGTTCCAGAGAATAGCAAGAAGAGGTAAGGAAGCCTTCCTCAGTGATCAATGCAAAGAAATAGAGGAAAAGAACAGAATGGGAAAGACTAGAGATCTCTTCAAGAAAATTAGAGATACCAAGGGAACATTTCATGCAAAGATGGGCTCGATAAAGGACAGAAATGGTCTTGACCTAACAGAAGATATTAGGAAGAGGTGGCAAGAATACACAGAAGAACTGTACAAAAAGATCTTCTCGACCCAGATAATCACGATGGTGTGATCACTCATCTAGAGCCAGACATCTTGGAATGTAAAGTCAAGTGGGCCTTAGAAAGCATCACCGCGAACACAGCTAGCAAAGGTAATGGAATTCCAGTGGAGCTGTTTCAAACCCTGAAAGATGATGCTGTGAAAGTGCTGCACTCAATATGTCAGCAAATTTGGAAAACTCAGCAGTGGCCACAGGACTGGAAAAATCAGTTTTCATTCCAATCCCAAAGAAAGGCAATGCCAAAGAATGCTCAAACTACCGCACAATTGCACTCATCTCACATGCTAGTAAAGTAATGCTCAAAATTCTCCAAGCCAGGCTTCAGGCAATACGTGAACCGTGAACTTCCTGATGTTCAAGCTGGTTTTAAAAAAGCAGAGGAACCAGAGATCAAATTGCCAACATCCGCTGGATCATGGAAAAAGCAAAAGAATTCCAGAAAAACATCTACTTCTGCTTTATTGACTATGCCAAAGCCTTTGACTGTGTGGATCACAATAAACTGTGGAAAATTCTGAAAAGAGATGGGAATACCAGACCACCTGACTTGCCTCTTGAGAAATGTGTATGCAGGTCAGAAACCAACAGTTAGAACTGGACATGGAACAACAGACTGGTTCCAAAAAGGAAAAGGAGTACGTCAAGGCTGCATATTGTCACCCTGCTTATTTAACTTATATGCAGAGTACATCTTGAGAAACGCTGGGCTGGAAGAAACACAAGCTCGAATCAAGGTTGCCGGAAGAAATATCAATAACCTCAGATATGCAGATGATACCACCCTTATGGCAGAAAGTGAAGAAGAACTAAAGAGCCTCTTGATGAAAGTGAAAGAGGAGAGTGAAAAAAGTTGGCTTAAAGCTCAGCATTCAAGAAATGAAGATCATGGCATCCGGTCCCATCACTTCATGGGAAATAGATGGGGAAACAGTGGAAAGTGTCAGACCTTATTTTTTGGGCTCCAAGATCACTGCTGATGGTGATTGCAGCCATGAAATTAAAAGACGCTTACTCCTTGGAAGAAAACTTATGACCAACCTAGATAGCATATTCAAAAGCAGAGTCATTACTTTGCCAACAAAGGTTCGTCTAGTCAAGGCTATGGTTTTTCCAGTAGTCATGTATGGATGTGACAGTTGGACTGTGAAGAAGGCTGAGCGTCGAAGAATTGATGCTTTTGAACTGTGGTGTTGGAGAAGACTCTTGAGAGTTCCTTGGACTGCAAGGAGATCCAACCAGTCCATTTGGAAGGAGATCAGCCCTAGGATTTCTTTGGAAGGAATGATGCTGAAGCTGAAACTCCAATACTTTGGGCACTTCATGTGAAGAGTTGACTCATTGGAAAAGACTGTGATGCTGGGAGGAATGGGGGCAGGACGAGAAGGGGACGACAGAGGATGAGATGGCTGGATGGCATCACTGACTCGATGGACCTGAGTCTCAGTGAACTCCAGGAGTTGGTGATGGACAGGGAGGCCTGGTGTACTGCAGTTCATGGGGTCACAAAGAGTTGGACATGACTGAGTGACTGAACTGAACTATTTCTTAATTAGATTTTGTTGCTATTATGTTATGAGTCCTTCATGTATTTTGATATGAGCCCTTTTATAAGATATATTATTTGCAAATATTTTCTTACATTCTTTAGGTTACCTTTCCATTTGGGTGACTGATTCCTTTGCGATACAGAAGCATTATTTTTCTATAACCCCACTTACTAACTTTTGCTTTTGTTGCTTGCTTTTTTGTGTCCTGCCAAATCATCATTGGCAAGACCAGTGTTAAAATTTCCCCTATTATTCTTCGACAAGTTTTAAGGTTTCAGGTTTTCTGTTTAAGTCTTTTGGAAACAATTCATTTGTTTTTGGCTGTGCTGTGTTTTTGGCTGTTCATTGCTGCACGTGGGCTTTTTCTAGCAGCAGTGAGCGAGGGCTGCTGTTCATTTCTACCATTTACTCTCTTGTGGCAGAGCACAGGCTTTAGGCACGCGGACCTCAGGAGTTGCAACTCGTGAGCTCCATAGTTGTGGCGCGTGGCCTTAGTTGTCTCACAGCATAGGGGATCCTCCTGGACCAGGAATCAAGGGACGTTTTGAGAGTGGTGTAAGTAAGATAAGGATCCAATTTCACTTTTCTGAATGTGGTTATTTATTTTTCCTAACATCATTTACTGAAGAGACCATCCTTCCCCCACTAAGTATTTTCAGATCTCTTGTCACATATTAGCTGAGTGTTCATGTTTGAGTTTATTTCTGGGCTATCAATTCTGTTCCACTGGTCTTCTTTTATGCCAGTACCATATTGCTCAGATTACTGAATCTTTGTAGTACAATGTGATGCCACTAGCTTTGTTCTTCTCTTTCAGGATTGCTTTGCTATTTTGGTCTTTTATGATTCCATACAAATTTTAGGAGTTTAAGGACTTTTTTTCTACTTCTGTGAAAAAGGTCAATGAGGTTTTGTTAGGAACTGCACTTAATATATAGAAGGCTTTGTATAAAATGAACATTTTAACTATATTAATTCTTCTGATTCATGAACACTGGCTGTTCTTCCATTTATTTGTGTATTCTTTGATTTCGTTTATCAGTATTTTATAGTTTTCTATATACAGATCTTTCACAATCATAGTTAAATTTATTCCTGAATATTTTATTGTTTTTGGTGCTATGGTTAATGGGATTATTTCCTTTATTTCTATTTCAGCTCATTTGTTGTTAGTGTATAAAAGCACAACTGATTTCAGTATGTTGATTTTTTAATCCTGCAACTTTATTGAATTTGTAGATTAGTTCTAACAAATTTTTGGTGGAGTCTTTAGGATTGTATGTATAAGATCATACTATCTGCAGACAAAGAAAGTTTGCTTCTAACGTTCCTGTTTGGATATTTATTGCTGTTTTTCTTTTGTTTCTTTGTTTTGCCTGATTTCTGTGGCTAGAACTCCCAGCACTATATTTCGAAGAGTGGTGAAAGTTGGCATCTTGTTTTGTTCCTAATCTTACAGAGAAAGCTTTCAACCTTTAAACACTGAGTATGATATTAGCATGGCTTGTCATGCTGCTGCTGCTGCTGCTGCTGCTGCTAAGTCACTTCAGTCGTGTCCAACTCTGTGCAACCCCATAGATAGCAGCCCATCAGGCTCCCCAGTCCCTGGGATTCTCCAGGCAAGAACACTGGAGTGGGTTGCCATTTCCTTCTCCAATGCATGAAAGTGAAAAGTGAAAGTGAAGTTGCTCAGTTGTATCCGACTCCTAGTGACCCCATGGACTGCAGCCTACCAGGCTCCTCCATCTATGGGATTTGCCAGGCAAGAGTACTGGAGTGGGATGCCAGTGCCTTCTCAGATGGCTTGTCATATATGACCTGTATTATGTTGATGTATTTTCTTTCTATGGGCTTCCCAGATGGTGCTAGTGGCAAAGAATTCACCTACCAATGCAGGAGATATAAGAGTTCGATCACTGAGTTGAGAAGATCCCCTGGAGGAGGGCACAGCAACCCACTCCAGTATTCTTGCCTGGAGAATCCCATGGACAGAGGAGCTTGGTGGGCTATAGTTCACAGGTATGCAAAGAGTCAGACATGACTGCGGCAACTTGGATTATATGCATTTCCTTCTATACTAAATTAGCTGAGAGTTTTTGTCATAAAAAGATTTGGGCTTTGTCAAATTGTTATATGAACCCATTAAATTATTTAATAATTTTTAATCTTATCTTCTATTAACGTGGTGTGTCACATGTTTTGAATTGTGTATCTTGAAACATCCTTATACCCCAGGGATAAAATCTGTTTGATCATGGTGTAGGATCCTTTTCATGTACTGCTGAATTCAGTTTGTTAGAATTTTGTTGAGAATTTTTGCACTTGAATTTCTCAGAGACATTGGCCAGTAGTTTTCTTTTTTTTTTTTACAGTGTCCTTATCTGGCTTTGGCATCGGGTAAAACTGACTTCATAAAGTGATTCTGTGAGTGCTCCCTTCTCTTCATTTTTTGGAGGGAAGAGTTATGTAGGATTTGTGTTAATCATTCTTTAAATGATTGGTAAATGTGGTCCTTGGTTTTTCTTTTTAGGAAGGTCTTGGATTACTGGTTTAATCTTACTCATTACCAGTCTGTTCAGATTTTCTATTTTTCATGATTCATTCTTGGTAGGTTGTATGTTTCTAGGAATTTTCCAATTCTTCTAGGATATCCAGTTTGTTGGTGTTCATAGTAATTTCCTATGATTCTTTGTATTTCTGAGGTATCAGTTGTAATGTCTCCTCTTTAATTTCTGACTTTTATTTTTTTCTCTCTATTTTTCTTAGTCTAGTTAAAAGTTTGTCAATTTTCTCTATCTTTAATAAAAACATTTCCTAGTTTCTGTGATCTTTTCTATTTTCTATTGTTTTTCTTGTCTCTATGTCATTCTTTCCGCTCTGTTCTTTATTTCCTTTTGTTGCTAACTTTGGGCTTAGTTTGTTCTTCTTTTTCTAGCTCCTTAAGTTGTAAAGTTAGATTGCTTATTTGAGATCTTTCTTTTTCTTAATGAAGGCATTTATCACTATAAACTTTCCTCTTTGAACTGCTTCTGCTGTATCCCATATGTTTTGGTATGTTGTTTTTTCATTTTGGTTTAAGTTTTGTTTGTTTGTTTGTTTGTTTGTTTTTAGGGTTCCCCTGGTGGCCCAGAGGTTAAAGCATCTGCCTGGAATGCAGGAGACCTGGGTTTGGAAAGGAAATGGCAACCCACTGGAGAAGGAAATGGCAACCTACTCCAGTACTATTGCCTGGAGAATCCCATGGAGGGAGGAGCCTGGTAGGCTACAGTCCATGGGGTCGCAAAGAGTCGGACGTGACTGAGTGACTTCACTTTCACTAAGATATTTTTACTTCTCTTTTGATTTCTTCTTTGATCATTAGTTCTTCTGTAGTATGTTGGTTAATTTCCACATATTTATTATTTTTCCAGTTGGCATACTGGTATTCATTTCTAGTTTTTTACTATTGTGATAATGAAGTACTTGGTATAATGTCAATCTTCTTAAATTTGTCAACCCTTGTTCTATGACCTAGGATATGAGCTGTCCTGGAGAATGTCTCTTTGCGACCCCATGAATCGCAGCACACCAGGCCTCCCTATCCATCACCAACTCCCGGAGTTTACTCAGACTCACGTCCATGGAGTCAGTGATGCCATCCAGACATCTCATCCTCTGTTGTCCCCTTCTCCTCCTGCCCCCAATCCCTCCCAGCATTAGAGTCTTTTCCAGTGAGTCAACTCTTCACATGAGATGCCCAAAGTACTGGAGTTTCAGCTTCAGCATTATTCCTTCCAAAGAAATCCTAGGGCTGATCTCCTTCAGAATGGACTGGTTGGATCTCCTTGCAGTCCAAGGGACTCTCAAGAGTCTTCTCCAACACCACAGTTCAAAAGCATCATTTCTTTGGCGCTCAGCCTTCTTCACAGTCCAACTCTCACATCCATACATGACCACAGGAAAAACCATAGCCTTGACTAAACAGATCTTTGTTGGCAAAGTAATGTCTCTGCTTTTGAATATGCTATCTAGGTTGGTCATAACTTTTCTTCCAAGGAGTAAGTGTCTTTTAATTTCATGGCTGCAGTAGTTCAAGTTTAATGTTTCTTTGCTGATTTTCTCTCTGGAGGATCCCTCCATTGTTGAAAGTGGGGTACTGAAGTCTTCTACTATTACTGAATTGCTGTCCATTTCTCCCTTCAGATCTGTTAGTATTTGAATAATATATTTAGGTAGGTATGTGTTGATTGTTATATTTACTTCACGAATTGACACTTTTATGGTTACATAACCATTTTTGTTTCTAGTCGTTACTCTTGGTTTAAATGGTCTCTTTTGTCTGATACAAGTATAGCTCACCTTGCTCTCTTTTGGTTCCCATTTGTCTCAAATATATTTCTCCATTCTTCATTTTGAGCTTATATGTGTTATTTAATCCGAAGTGAGCTTGTTATAGGCAGCATATAATCAGTTCTTTTTTTTTTTTTCCATCCAGCCACTATGACTTTTGACTGGAGAATTTAATCTATTTACAAATAAAAGATTATTAATAGGTAAGAACTTATTAATGCAATCTTATTCATTGTTTCATGGCTGTTTTTGAAGTTCCCTCATTCCTTTCTTCCTCTCTTGTTACCTTCCTTTGTGGATTGGTGACTTTTTTTGTAGTTGTATGCTTTGATTTGCTTCTCTTTATCTTTTGTGAATCTACAGTCGTTTTTTGCTTTGTGGCTACCAAGAGGCTTAACATAAAACGTCTTATAGACAGAACAGTCTTTTATGATTATAGCCACATAACTGATTGCATACATAAACTACCCGTTTACCACCCCTTTAATGTTGTTAACAATTTACCTCTTTTTACACTGTGTATTCGTACACATTATTGTAGCTATAGTTATTTTTTAACACTCTTATCCTTTAAACTTTATTCTAGAGTCAAGTGGTTAAGACACCACCAAGTTACAGTGTTAGAGTATTCTGCATCTGACTCTATACTAACCTTCCCCAGTGTGTTGTGTGCTCTCAGGTTTTCATGCTCCTCCTAGATTTTTCATGTTCTTTGAAGTTACATCATTGACTTCTCATTTGAAACAGCAATCACATCCACCAGGCTTTACTTTGTGAAGATACATGTCTCTGTCAGCCCCCCTAGAGATTCGGAAGCTCTCTCAGCCAGGCTATGGACACACTACTCCACTCTTCTTGTTCCCTCTTGTGATTGAATTCTTCAGTTTATACGCCTTCTCTGGATTCTTAAGAGATAGGAATACCAGACCACCTGACCTGCCTCCTAAGAAATCTGTATGCAGGTCAAGAATCAACAGTTAGAACCAGATGTAGAACAATGGACTGGTTCCAAATTGGGAAAGGAGTACGTCAAGGCTGTATATTGTCACCCTGAATATTTAACTTGTATGCAGAGCACATCATGCAAAATGCCAGGCTGGATGAAGCACAGGTTGGAATCAAGATTGCTGGGAGAAATATCAATAACCTCAGATATGCAGATGACACTATCCTTATGGCAGAAAGCGAAGAACTAAAGGGCCTCTTGATGAACGTGAAAGAGGAGAGTGAAAAAGTTGGCATAAAATTCAGCATTCAGAAAACTAAGATCATGGTATCTGGTCTCATTACTTCATGGCAAGTAGATGGGGAAACAACGGAAACCGTGACAGACTTTATTTTGCGGGGGTGTGGTGGGGTGGGGGGTGGGGGGCTCCAAAATCACTGCAGAGGGTGACTGCAGCCATGAAATTAAAAGACGCTTGCTCCTTGGAAGGAAAGCTATGACAAACCTAGACAGCATATTAAAAGCAGAGACATTACTTTGTTGACAAACATTCATCTAGTCAAAGCTATGGTTTTTCCAGTAGTCATGTATGGATGTGGGAGTTGGACTGTGAAGAAAGCTGAGTGCTGAAGAATTGATGTTTTTGAGCTTTGGTGTTGGAGAAGACTCTTGAGAGTCCCTTGGACTGCAGGGAGATCCAATCAGTCTATCCTAAAAGAGATCAGTCCTGAATATTCATTGAAAGGATTGATGCTGAAGCTGAAACTCCAATATTTTGGCCACCTGAGGCAAAGAACTGACTCATTGGAAAAGACCCTGATGCTGGGAAAGATTGAAGGAGGGAGGAGAAGGGGACAACAGAGGATGAGATGGTTGGATGGCATCGCTGACTCGATGGACATGAGTTTGAGCAAGCTCCTGGATTAGTGATGGATAGGAAAGCCTGGCGTGCTGCAGTCCATGGGGTCGCAAAGGGTCGGACACGACTGAGTGTCCGAACTGAACTGAACTGGATTCTGCAGTGAATCTGGCCTAGGGCTGACTGCCTCTCTTTGGTTTTCCCGAAGGTGCACTCAAGCTCAAGTTTGGACAAACACTGGCACGCCCGAGTTGGACAGGCGTTCCGGGCATGCTCACTTGCCATCTGCCAAAGCGCCTTCCTTCTGCAACAGCGGGAGAGGGCGTTTTTGTCAGTATCTCAAAAGCTGGGGAAGCAGTGTTCCCTCACAGGCTCTCATTCCCTCAAAAAGAGCGTAGACCAAGACCTCTCTTGGCATTACTGTGCTACTTTGGGGGATGGGAGATGCAAGTAAAGTCAAGCTGTATTCTTATCCCCTTTGAAACATCTAAACACATGTAAGTGTACACACACACACACACACACACACACATTTTCCCCATCCAGTAACATGCTTGAACTTCTCTGGAAATTTGGACTTCCACAAAAGGCTCTTGGCCTTCATTGGTGATTTTCTAAGACAGCGCTTTCCAGGGGCTCCTGGGCCTCAACCAAGAGAAGCTGGAGCTAGATCACAGATCACTGCAGGGTCCGTAGCCAGAATCAAGGTTTAAATGCATATTACCTAGTGCACAGTGAGAAAGACTTCTCCTGAGCCCCTTGACATATCGTGCTATATCCCACAGCTCCCACAAAGACACCTTTGTTTGTAAACAGATGCCAAACTAATGCTGTTGATGGGGAAGACAAAAACAAGAAACATCTTATTCCACCATGACTGTGATGCCAGTTTCTGGAAACTCCTCTGTACCAGTCTTCCTATCAATGTCTGCTGGGAGAGGTGAAAGGAAAGTATAGAAGGCAAGTCTTTGTAAAGTTGAGCAGAAAAAGAAAATCAAGAGCCAGGTATGACTTTGCAGGTATGACCACTGCTGACCATTTTAGCCACAGGTGGTCTAAAGGAAGGGACAAATATTATATACAATCCAGAAAGAACAATAAATGGAATTTTAGTATATTCATTATTCATTTTACTTTCTACATTATAAAAATTAATTTAAAAATATTTATTAAGGGCTTCCTGGTGGGTCAGTGGTTAAAAATCTGCTTGCCATTGCAGAGAACCAAGGGCTTGATCCTAGGTCCAGGAAGATTCCACATGTCTCAGAACAGCTAAGCCCATGTGTCACAACTACTGAGCCCACATGCATGGGACCTGTCTCTGCAACAACAGAAGCCACCACAATGAGAAGCCTAAGCACTGCAATGAAGAGTAGCCCCTGCTTGCTGCAACTAGAGAAAGGCCATGCACAGCAACGAGGACCTAGCGTAGCCAAACTAAATAAACAAATTAAAACTATTTATTGCACATCTACTATATGCAAAACACTGTTCTGGGCACTTCAAATACATAAGGGAACAAAAAACACATCTGTCTTCATGGAACTTACATTTGATAATAGCACATACTTGGTGTAAAACATTAGAAAATACTAAACCTTGTAAGGAAGAAAAGAAAAAGTGTCTATTGCTCTACCAAAGATAGTGAGTTTTTAACATTTTGATGCATTTTTAGTGCATTTTTTTGCTTTGCCTATTGTTGTTATTCAGTCGCTGAGTCATGTCCGACTCTTTGTGACCACATGAACTGCAGCACACCAGGTTTCTCTCTCCTCCACTGTCTCCCAGAGTTTGCTCAGATTCATGTCCTTTGAGTTGGTGATGCTATCTAACAATCTCATCCTCTGTCACTCCCTTCTCCTTTTGCATCCTGTCTTTCCCAGCATCTGGGTCTTTTCCAATGAGTCAGCCCTTAGCATCAGGTGGCCAAAGTACTGGAGTTTCCACTAAAGCATCAGCCCTTCCAATGAATATCCAGAGTTGATTTCCTGTAGGATTGACCGGTTTGATCTCCTTGCTTTCCAAGTGACTCTCAAGAGTCTTCTCCAGCACCACAATTTAAAAGCATCAATTCTACAGCACTTAGCCTTCTCAATGGTCCTACTGTCATATGTGTAAATGACTACTGGAAAAATAATAATTTTGACTATAGGCACATATGTTGGCAAAGTGATGTCTCTGCTTTTTAATATGCTCTCTAGTTTTGTCATAGCTTTCCTTCCAAGGAGCAAGCATCTTTTAATTTCATGACTGCAGTCACCCTCTGCAGTGATGTTGGAGCCCAAGAAAATAAAATCTGTCACTGCTTCCACTTTTCCCCCTTCTATTTGCATGAAATGATAGGATCAGATGCCATGATCTTAGTTGTTTGAATGTTGAATTTCAAGCCAGTTTTTCACTGTCCTCTTTCACCCTCATGAAGAGGGTCTTTAGCCCCTCTTCATTTTCTGCCATTAGAGTGGTATCATCTGCATATCTGAGGTTGTTGATATTTCTCCCTGCATTCTTGATTTCAACTTATGAGTCATTCAGCCCAGCATTTCCCAGCTTTCCTGGTGGTTCAGATGATAAAGAATCTGCCTGCAGTGCAGATCTGAGTTCAAGCCCTGGGTTGGGAACATCCACTGGAGAAGAGAATGGCTACCCACTCTAGTATTCTTGTCTGAAAAATCATGGACAGAGGAGCCTGGTGGGCTACGGTCCATGGGATTGCAAAGAGTTGGACACGACTAAGGGACAAACACTTTCACTCTGCATAGAAATTAAATAAACAGGGTGACAATATACAGCTTGTCGGACTCCTTTCCCAATTTTGAACCAGTCAGTAATCCCATGTAAGGAACTGCTGCTTTTTGCCCCACATACAGGTTTTGCAAGAGACAGGTAAGGTAGTCTGTTATTTCCAGTTTCTTGTGATCCACAGTCAAAGGCTTTAGCATAGTTAATGAAGCAGAGGTACATGTTTTTCTGTAATTCCCTTGCTTTCTTTGTGATCCAGTGAATGTTTGATCTCTGATCCTCTGTCTTTCTAAACCCAGCTTGTACATCTGGAAGTTCTCCATTCGCATACTACTGAAGCCTAGTATGAAGGATTTTGAGCATTTCCTTACTAGCATGTGAAATGAGCGCAATTGTACAATAGCTTGAACATTCTTTGGCATTGCCCTTCTTTGGGACTGAAAGCCGCTTCCCCATAATGAGGCTGTGATCCATGAAGGGGATGCCTACATTCACACATATATATAGTTTTAAATATGGGGATAACATTATACAGTTTGTAAAAGGATATGAAACTGTCAATGCCTCTTCATAAAAGTTGTCAAATGGCTTTCCAGGAGTTTTGTTAATCAATGATCTGAGTTGTTAGGTGTTGGGGGCCAGTGTGAGGAACTCTGCCCATGGCAAAGGTCATGAAGAAAAAGAAGCTTGGCATACGCAAAGGCGTGATCAAGCCTCAGGAAATCCCCTGTTCCCAAGCATCTACCCCAAAACCAGAGTACTTTACGGGGAGCTCTCCCCCATAACCATTTCTCTCGGAGAAGGAGTTAACTTGCAGCCCCAGTTAATAAAAATTCCTGGGCGTGATAAGAGTGTTTCAACTTACTAACTCTGAAGGTTCTCTAGCCTGCCTGATCAGGTCCGTCCGGCCGCATGTGATTGTTTACAGCCTCCCAGCTGTGAGAGGCATGGGATGCTTTAAAACTTTCTAAATACAGACTCTTTTGAGAAGTTAGAAGATTATTAGTATAGTATTAGTGGGATGATTAGGAATTATATTGGTGAAGGGTTTTTTCATTTGTCATGCCAATAATTACTGCTAATTCCCTGCCTTGGGTGTGATAAAGGTGGCTCAGGTCAAACCTCCCTGCTGACAGACTAGCTTGTGTGACAACCTCTCAACCATAAACAGCACAGAGAGTTTGGAGTATTAGCATAGGGCTTTTCTCATTTGATTGCCTCCAGGCCTTCATATCCTTAGGCACCTGGGAATATATTAATCAATGTATTTGGAATATAGAAAAGAAAATATAGTAGTTTTTGATGTTAGCAATACTAGACTTTTTGAGTTAATGAATTTTCTATTTTGTTATAGATCACTGTACTTTGTTATAAATCACTGTGTCCTTGCTATGCAAAAATGTAACCTTATCACTATCTTAAGACTAAATAGATTGTAAAGGGAACATTGGTGAAGGGTTTTCATTTGTTGGGCTGATGTTTGCTGCTAAGTCTTCATATTCCCTGCCCTTATAATGAATATAACTAGCATATAGGAGAAATAAGTATTAACCTTTAAGACTAATCATGTTAAACCTTAGGTTAAGTAAACTCCTTTCTTGATTATAACTCACTACACCCTCACCCTATAGAAATGCAACTTTATTTGGAGGGTGGTGCCTGAAAAAAATCACTCTTGGAAAAATAAGTTTTCTGGTTAACTGACCAGTATCAGAAAGGGCCATAAAATGTCAGCAGACCTCATGGTCAGAAGATGATGTAAAAACTCATAAGACCTTTGTATAATTTTATATGAAACACCTGATTGTGGCAAGGGTCAGGTCTGCTGACCCCCTCGTGACTCTGTATTCATCCCTATGTGTAACAAAAGGTATATAAACAAACCTGAAAAATAAAGAAATCAGATCAGTTCCGGAAAGACTGATTCCCTCATGTAGTTCCTTTCTGCTCCCAATTTTCTGGCTGAATTCCCATCTGGAGCGTGGGTGCCCTCCATGCAGATGGTGCAAATTCCTTGTCCGGAATTTTATTGGTACCCCACGTAAACCAAGTTATTCAGACCTTTCTCTCTCTCTTACTATTTTCTGGCCGAATTCCCATCTGGTGCATAGGACCCACCAAGCCTACTAATTTTGCCTGGGCTTCTAAGATCGGACCGGGGGTAGGGGGGCCTCAGTGCCTCCTCTCCTTCAGGAGAACAGGAAGATGCCTTCGGCCTACATAGGTGGTGATTGGTACCCTGTGTTAACCAAGTTATTTGGCCTCTTTTTCTCTGCTAAATTCCTAATTCCTCTCTATCTGTAATTAGATAATTTTTTCCAGGAGCCTACTCCACCCCCACCTTCGAATTACCCTGGATCCACCGGGGCTGGACCCCGGCAGTTAGGGGCTTAATATAAACAGAGCTTTGTAATACATTGATTAGATGTATGTGTGTATGAAACAGAGAGAAAAGTGGGTAAGAAAAGAAAAAGGGATGCTTCTCACATTTATGACTTGCTCTACTAACGGGCAGATGTGAAGATCAATACACAAGAATAAAATTCAGTAAAAGGAGTAAATTTCATATGTAAAAAATATGGTTTTGAGGTACCCCATGGGCATCCCAGAGCCACCAGCTTAGAACTGACCATTAATGTCTGAGCTGGAGATTTGGGTCTGGATTTTATAGTAAGCAAGATTCAGAATGAGATCACCTAGCTAGAGTGTGTAGAATAAGAAGAAGATAAAAGCTGAGTTTCAGCGAATTTGCACTGTTCCAGAGACTTGGCCTTGGACTCTCCAGTCTGGGGGACCCTGGGATAGGTAGGATATTTCTAGAACAATCTAGAGTTTCCATCTACTCTGACATTCACTTAAGATGTCTCTGGAGTTCCCTGATTGAGTTATCCCTTGGGTTTATCCCTAATCAAATTGGCTTATGGGGTCAAAATTGAGGTATAGATTTTATTTACTTCCTCCCTTTCCCTCCACATGTTCATATATTCTTTAAATTTAGCTTAGATTTTTTTACAGCTAAAATTTTTAATCATGATAGGAAAGTACAAGGGAAAATTGTGCACTAAAAGTCTAGAAACATTATTGCATTATTGCAAAATTATGTGTAAAATGGAATTTTGGGAGTCCTAGCAGTGGAATGTGAAATTCAAATTTTGGTACCCTAACTTTCAGAAGTAAAAATGAGTCAGTTTAAAGAAAGAGTTCAATTTTAAAACAAATTTAATTCTTTTTATGGCTAACATTCCACTGTATATACATGCCACATCTTCTTTAATCATTCTTCCTTTGATGGGCATTTAGGTTATATCCATATCCTGGCTACTGTAAATAGTGCTGCAATGAACATTGGGGTGCATGTATATTTTTGACTTATGATTTTCTCTAGGTATATGCCCAGGACTGGAATTGCTGGGTCGTGTGGTAGCTCTATTTTTCTTTTTTTAAAAATTAATTTATTTGTTTTAATTGGAGGCTTATTACTTTACAATATTGTAGCAATTTTTGCCATACATTGACATGAATCAGCCATGGGAGTACACATGTCCCCCATCCTGAACCCCTTCCCACCTCCCTCCCCATCCCATCCCTCAGTGATGTCCCAGTGCACCGGCTTTGAGCGCCCTGTTTCATGCATCAAACTTGGACTAGTGATCTATTTCACATATGGTAATATACATGTTTCAATGCTATTCTCTCAAATAATTCCACCCTTGCCTTCTCCCACAGAGCTGTTCTCCCATCACCCCTTGGGCTGCCTCTCGTTGCAGAGCCATGGGAGAAGCTGTGTACACTGTCTCCAACCTACAGCTGCACATCCCTGAGAATGACCAGCAAATCCTGAGCCCTCTGGGCCCAAGTCAGAGGGCACAGGGCCCTGAGCGATCCCCATCACACCTGGCTCTGCACGACCTGTCGCTGAGTCTGATCTCCTCCTCTCCTTCCTCACTCAGTTCCTCAGGAACCCCTGCCTTACCCAGCCACCTGCTGTCAAAGGAGAACAGGGCCAGCATCAGCCGTCTACCTCCTCTGCCCTTGGCTGCTCCAGACCCAGTACAGAAGGGCAGCTCCCAGCCCCTGTCAATCATCTGCTCAGCCCACAGCTCCCTGCCCCCTGGGTCCCCACACCCCAGCAGTGTACCCAACACCCCACTCCTGAGCTGCACCCCAAGCCTGTCACGCCTTGGCCATGCCCCCAGGATACACCAGACCCATGTAAGCAGAGCCCAGAAACCTAGCCTGGAGTTGAAAGAGCTTGGGTTACCCGCCAAGACCTGGCAGCATTCTCCAAGGACAAGAACCACCAAGGGAGCCCTGGAGTCCAGCTGTGTCTGGGACCTCCCAGAGAGGCATGCTGATGGTTCTGCCTTCCAGTATGCGTACAAGCCACCTTGCCCCTCCCTGTGTGCCAGGTTCAGGCTGCCAGGCTCCCTCCCCAGCTCGCGGCCTGGACCTTGCACTTTTGATGGAGCCACAGTCAGACTCTGAACTGACCCAGATGTGAGGCCTTGTGGGAGGATGTGTGCACGGGTCCGGGCCTGGGGGCGGATAAACAGAGCTCCACACTACCTTCCTTCGAGTTTTTAAATAAAATAATCTCATGCAGCAGCAAAAAAAAAAAAAAAGACTATAAAAATGCTTCTCCCAAAAGTCTGTTCTTTATGTCTGTGTCTCTTTTGCTGTCTTGCATATAGGGTCATCATTACCATCTTTCTAAATTCCATATATATGTGTTAATATACTCTATTGGTGTTTTTCTTTCTCACTTACTTCACTCTGTATAATAAGCTCCAGTTTCTTCCACCTTTTAGAACTGATTCAAATCCATTCTATTTAATAGCTGAGTAATATTCTATCATGTGTCTATTTTCTTTTTAAGGAACTGCCACACTGTTCTCTATAGTGGCTTCATAGGGAATCTACACTCCTCCATAGGGAATTTACATTCCCATCAACAGTGTAGGAGGGTACTCTTTTCTCCACACATTTCCCACCATTTATTGTTTATAGATTTTTAGATGATGGCTATTCTGACCAATGTGAGGTAATAAATCATTGTAGTTTTTTAAACTGTTTATTGAACTTGTTATAATATTCTTTTGCTATATATATGTGTATATATATATATATATATATATATATATATATATATATTTACCTTGAAGCATGGGGATATTAGATCCCCAACCAGGAACTGAGCCCATAGCCCCTGCATTGGAAGGCAAACTGTTATCCACTGGACCACATGAATCCAGTGTGGTCAATCACCTTCACTGTAGATTTGATTTGCATTTCTCTAATAATTAGTATGTTGAGCATCTTTTCATGTGCTTGTTTGCTATTTGTATGTCTTCTTTGGAGAAATGTCTGTTTAGATCTTGGGCCTACTTTTTGATTGGGTGTTTGTTTGTTTGTTTGTTTGGAGCTGCTTAAGCTGTATATTTTTGGAGATTAATCCTTTGTTGTTTGCTTCTTTTGCAAACATTTTCTCTCCCATTCTGAGGGTTCTCTTTTTGTTTTGTTTATGGTTTCCTTTGCTGTGCAAACTCTTTAAAGTTTAATTTGTTTCTGTATTTTTTTCATTACTCTAAGAGGTGGACTGAAAAAGGTTTGCTGTGATTTATGTCAAAGACAGTTTTACCTATGTTTTCCTCTAAGAGTTTCATAGTATCCAGCCTTACATTTAGGTCTGTAATCCATTTTGAGTTTATTTTTGTATGTGGTGTTAGGGAGTGTTCTAATTGTATTCATTTATGCAGCTGGCCAATTTTCCCAGTGCTACTTATTGAACAGACTATCTTTTCTCCATTGTATATTCTTGCCTTCTTTGTCATAGATTCAGTTCAGTTCAGTTGCTCAGTCGTGTCTGACTCTTTGCAACCCCATGAATCGCAGCATGCCAGGCCTCCCTGTCCATCACCATCTCCCAGAGTTTACTCAGACTCAAGTCCATTGAGTCAGTGATGCCATCCAGCCATCTCATCCTCTGTCGTCCCCTTCTCCTCCTGCCCCCAATCCCTCCCAGCATCACAGTCTTTTCCAAAAGTCAACTCTTGGCATGAGGTGGCCAAAGTACTGGAATTTCAGCTTTAGCATCATTGCTTCCAAAGAAATCCCAGGGCTGATCTCCTTCAGAATGGACTGGTTGGATCTCCTTGCAGTCCAAGGGACTCTCAAGAGTCTTCTCCAACACCACAGTTCAAAAGCATCTATTCTTTGGTGCTCTGCCTTCTTCACAGTCGAACTCTCTCATCCATACATGACCACAGGAAAAACCATAGCCTTGACTAGACAGACCTTAGTCGGCAAAGTAATGTCTCTGCTTTTGAATATGCTATCTAGGCTGGTCATAACTTTTCTTCCAAGAAGTAAGCGTCTTTTAATTTCATGGCTGCAGTCACCATCTGCAGTGATTCTGAAGCTCAAAAAATAAAGCCTGACACGGTTTCCACTGCTTCCCCATCTATTTCCCATGAAGTGATGGGACCAGATGCCATGATCTTTGTTTTCTGAATGCTGAGTTTTAAGCCAACTTTTTCACTCTCCATTTTCACTTTCATCAAGAGGCTTTTTAGTTCCTCTTCACTTTCTGCCATAAGGGTGGTGTCATCTGCATATCTGAGGTTATTGATATTTCTCCTGGCAATCTTGATTCCAGCTTATGCTTCCTCCAGTCCAACGTTTCTCATGATGTACTCTGCATAGAAGTTAAATAAGCAGGGTGAATATATACATCCTTGACGTACTCCTTTTCCTATTTGGAACCAGTCTGTTGTTCCATGTCCAGTTCTAACTTGGTTTCTGACCTGCATACAGATTTCTCAAGAGGCAAGTCAGGTGGCCATAGATTAGGTGACCATAATTAGGTGCATAGGTTTATCTCTGGACTCTGTCCTGTTCCGTTGATCTATACTTCTCTATGTGTGTGTGTGTGTGTGTGTGTGTGTGTGCGTGCATGCACGTGTGTGTGCATGCACGCCAGTACCATACTGTTTTGATTACTGCAACTTTGTAGTTTAGTCTGCAGTCAGGGAGCCTGATTTGTCCAGATCCATTTTTCTTTCACAAGATTAGTTTGCCTATTCATGGTCTTTCATGTTTCCATACACATTACTCAGCCATAAAAAAGAACAAAATAATGCTACTTGCAGCAACGTGGATGGACCCAGCAATTGTCATACTAAGTGAAGTAAGTCAGACAGAGAAAGAGAAAGGTAACATGATATTGCTCATATGTGGACTCTTAAAAAGGGTACAAATGAACTTATCTACAAAACAGAAATAGAGTTGCAGATATAGAAAACCACCTTATGGTTACCAGGGAGTGAGTGGGGAGCAACAAAGTGAGGGAGTGGGGTTGACATACACACACTACTGTATATGAAATGGTGACCCCGGTGGCTCAATGGCAAAGAATCCACCTGCAATTCAGGAGCCACAGGAGATGCAGGTTCTGGTCCTGGGTTGGAAAGATTCCCTGGAGAAAGGCATGACAACCCACTCTGGAGAATCCCACAGACAGAGGATCCTGGTAGGCTAGAGTCCATAGGTTCACAAAGAGTGATAGGCTCCTGGTACGAAGATGAATGCGACCAAGGCCAATGCAAGAGCTGGAGTCAGAGGAAGCAGGAGGTCCATCTGAATTGAGACTTCTTCATATACTTGAAAGGCCTCAGAGACAGAACTCCAGTGACAGGAATGCAAGATAGTGATTCTACAACTTTAACTTTTTATCCCTGTTTGGCACTATCAATTATCTTCTTTCTAAAACTCCTGTCATTTGGGGGGAATGCATAACTGTACTATATTACACTTTAATTTGCAAAAATCAGAAATTTGTTAAATCACACTTTTAAAAAGGCTACCATTTTTGAAAATCTGTTTCAGGATTTCTTGATGCTCTAATATGCCAGAAGCCCCCAAAAGGAGAGAGGCTGTGCCCTGTTGATACCTGAGAGCCCACAGAGAAGACATAGTCTTAATCCTCAAAAACTTCCAACCTAGGGGAGACAGAGACACATTAACAGGCTATTTCAGTATTAGGTGAACCTGAATCTTTCTTGACTATGCCAAAGCCTTTGACTGTGTGGATCACAATAAACTGTGAAAAATTCTGAGAGAGATGGGAATACCAGACCACTTGACTTACCTCTTGAGAAATCTGTATGCAGGTCAGGAAGCAACAGTTAGAACTGGACATGGAACAATAGACTGGTTCCAAATAGGAAAAGGAGTATGTCAAGGCTATATATTGTCACCCTGCTTATTTAACTTCTGTGCAGAGTACATCTTAAGAAACGCTGGACTGGAAGAAACACAAGCCGGAATCAAGATTGCCGGGAGAAATATCAATAACCTCAGATATGCAGATGACACCACCCTTATGGCAGAAAGTGAAGAGGAACTAAAAAGCCTCTTGATGAAAGTGAAAATGGAGAGTGAAAAAGTTGGCTTAAAACTCAGCATTCAGAAAACGAAGATCATGGCATCCAGTCCCATCACTTCATGGGAAATAGATGGGGAAGCAGTGGAAACCGTGTCAGGCTTTATTTTTTGGGTTCCAAAATCACTGCAGATGGTGACTTCAGCCATGAAATTAAAAGACAATTATTCCTCGCAAGAAAAGTTATGACCATCCTAGATAATATATTCAAAAGCAGAGACATTACTTTGCCGACTAAGGTCTGTCTAGTCAAGGCTATGGTTTTCCCTGTGGTCATGTATGGATGTGAGAGTTGGACTGTGAAGAAGGCTGAGCGCCGAAGAAGTGATGCTTTTGAACTGTGGTGTTGGAGAAGACTCTTGAGAGTCCCTTGGACTGCAAGGAGATCCAACCAGTCCATTCTGAAGGAGATCAGCCCTGGGATTTCTTTGGAAGCAATGATGCTAAAGTTGAAATTCCAGTACTTTGGCCACCTCATGCGAAGAGATGACTTTTGGAAAAGACTCTGACGCTGGGAGAGATCGGGGGCAGGAGGAGAAGGGGACGACAGAGGATGAGATGGCTGGATGGCATCACTGACTCGATGGATGTGAGTCTGAGTAAACTCTGGGAGTTGGTGATGGACAGGGAGGCCTGGCGTGCTGCTATTCATGGGGTTGCAAAGAGTCAGACAGGACTGAGCAACTGAACTGAACTGAACTGAAGCTTTCTTAAGCCCAGCATGCGCATCTTTCAAAAGAAACCAATGACCACAACAACAATGGTTTGGCCAGTTACAGATACTAAATTGAAGTACTTTAGTGCTCAGGGGAAAAATGCTAAATTTTTTCACTCCATTTATTGTTCAGTTTTCAATTAATTCCCATGTCCCATTCTGCTACTCCTATCATTTTATTTCAATAAAGGTTCAAAATGTATTGAAAAAGTTACTTTATCACTTTTTTTTCTAGTTAATGTTATCTTATGAAGTGCAATTATCAGTCATGAGTATTTTGGGGAAAGATAAATTATTTTGGTGGGAGTACCTCCAAATTAAGAGTCTCTAAGAATTGATGCTTTTGAACTGTGGTGTTGGAGAAGACTCTTGAGAGTCCCTTGGACTGCAAGGAGATCCAACCAGTCCATTCTGAAGGAGATCAGCCCTGGGATTTCTTTGGAAGGAATGATGCTAAAGCCGAAATTCCAGTACTTTGGCCACCTCATGTGAAGAGTTGACTCATTGGAAAAGACTCTGATGCTGGGAGGGATTGGGGGCAGGAGGAGAAGGGGACAACAGAGGATGAGATGTCTGGATGGCATCACCAACTTGATGGACATGAGTCTGAGTGAACTCCGAGAGTTGGTGATGGATAGGGAGGCCTGGCATGCTGTGATTCATAGGGTTGCAAAGAGTCAGACATGACTGAGTTACTGAACTGAAATGAACTGAATGACCATCCCAGGTCTCCTCCCTACTACAGGTTATAAACGGACTGGTCACACAACACAATCCTCAATGTCTTTCTTTACACCCACTATAATGTTATATATGTGTATATGTGTATTTTTTGACTGACATCAACTGCTGGACTCTTGTTTGCCTGATCTTCAGAGGGAAAAAAACAAAACAGGAGTTTAAAAGATTCAGAAGACATCAGTGAACAT
This sequence comes from Nanger dama, assembly GCA_917880005.1. Classification (NCBI taxonomy): domain Eukaryota; kingdom Metazoa; phylum Chordata; class Mammalia; order Artiodactyla; family Bovidae; genus Nanger; species Nanger dama. Next base: position 7,940,875 of record CAKJTW010000040.1, read on the forward strand.
ATCAGAAAGTGCTGTCTTTATCAATAAAATAAAGCTCTGGGCTCTGAAGCTTACAAAAGGAAGCACCACATGATGGCAACTGAGGGAGTCTCACAGTAAACCCATGTGCCCTTACTCTAACTCCGAGGTTTCCACTTAGACCTAAGAAAAGTTCGCATTTATCACAATCACCATCAGGGTAGCCTGGACATAGGCACTACTTCCCCTTTAATTCTGTCTGGCTCAAGGAAGGACAAAATATTACCAGCATAGATAGTTATGGAATATTTAAAGAAGTCATTAGTGATAACATATATGTGGTTGGTGATAACATTCCAGAAACGAGCAGTGAGAACAAATCTGCATACTAACAAAGAAGAAGATTTGATGTGAGTTAAGAACCTATGTGGAGAAGGCAATGGCACCCCACTCCAGTACTCTTGCCTGGAAAATCCCATGGACGGAAGAGCCTGGTAGGCTGCAGTCCATGGGGTCTTGAAGAGTCGGACACAATTGAGCAACTTCACTTTGACTTTTCACTTTCATGCACTGGAGAAGGAAATTGCAACACACTCCAGTATTCTCGCCTAGAGAATCCCAGGGATGGGGGAGCCTGGTGGGCTGCCATCTATGGGGTCGCACAGAGTCGGACATGACTGAAGCAACTTAGCAGCAGCAGCAAGAACCTATGTTGTGCGTAGTCACTCAGTCATTTCTAATTCTTTGTGACCCCATGGACTGTAGCCCATCTGGCTCCTCTGTCCATGGGATTCTCTAGGTAAGAATATCAGTGGGTTGTTATGCCCTCTTCCAGGGAATATTCCCAACTCAGGTACTGAACCCAGGTTTCCTGCATTACAGGTGGATTCTTTACCATCTGAACCACCACAGAAGCCCCAAAGTTTACCAAAAATACATAATCAGACTGTAGCCCTCCAGGCTTTTCTGTCCATGGAATTCTCCAGGCAAGAATACTGGAGTGGGCAGCCAGTCCCTTTTCCAGGGGATCTTACTGACCCAGGGACTGAACCCGGATCTCCCACATTACAACCAGATTCCGTACCCATCTGAGCCACCAGAAGAACCTATACCCTAGAAAAAAGAGAACAGGAAGTAGATTATTCCTCAAAGGGCAAGAAGTCAAGTTTGAATCACCTCTGTCTCTAACACTGGAAAAGCTTATCCCAGTTACCAATGTCCCTAGCTGCCTGCCAAATGCAAAAGTAAATCACTTCATGTAGGAAGATAAAGTCATTGTATGCCTCAAATTATTTATTAAAATATTCACACATAATATCAGTATTTAAGAAAAAATAATTAAGAAATAAGGAAATAAAACAACATGATAAAAAAAAAAACCAAGTAAGCAACAAAGAAACAGAGTCTCCAGACAATGAGATATAGACTGTAAAATAACCACTCTTAATATGTACAAGAAAATTAAAGACAAGATTGAGAAATGTAGAGAATTTGAAATGGTAACAAAAGGTAAAAATAACTAAACATAGATAACAACCAAATTAAGAACTCAATAAATTGAAAGATTAGATATACCTGAGCAGAGAATCAGTGAGCTGCAAGATCAGAAGGAAATGTCCATGTGAAAGCAAGTAGAAAAGGCAAGAGATGGTACATACAGAAGAGGTTAAAAAAAAAAGAAAAAAACATCAAGAATGCAAATAGAAAGTCTAATATACATGTATTTGGAAACTCAAAAGGAGCCACCAAATAGAACAGAAGGAATATGAAAAATATTATGCCACATCCCTCTGATATTCTGATTCCTGATGAGAAATCTAAGGTCATCTGAATTGTTTTTCTCTTATAAGTTTTTACTTCTTTTCTGGCTGCGTTTAAGAATTTGTCTTTAGGCTTCATAAGTTTAATTATGATTTTGATTTTGATTTCTTGATTTTGATTTCTTTTGACTTACCTGGTTGGAGTTTGCTCGTCATCTTGAATCCATATGTTTACACCTCTTATCCAGTTTGAGAAGTTCTCAGACACTAGTTATTCAAGTATTGATACATTTTTAGCCTCACTCTTTCTTCTTTCCTTTTGGGTCTCTGCTGACATGAATGTCAGATCTTTTGCTGTAGTCCCCATAGATTCCTGAAGCTCTGTTCTCTCTTTCTTTCTTCTTTTTAACTTTCCTTCTCTCTGTTCTTCAAATTGGGTTATTTTTTGATTCTTCCATCTTTCAATTCACTGATTCTTTTCTCTGTACTCTTAGTTCTGCTGAACTCATCCACAGAGTTTTTATTTCAGCAATTTTTAGTTCTCAAATTTCCATCTGGTTCTTCTTTATATCTTCTATTACTTTGCTGAGGCTTTGTAATTTTCTTAATTTATTTCACCCATGTTCTTAATTGCTTCTTGAAACATTTTCATCATGGATAAAATGGTCTACTCATCCTTACATCTCTGTCATCTTTTTGTTGGCATCTATTGATTGAAAATAGTTTGAAATCTATTGGTTCTTGCTTAGTAGAATAAGTGATTTTTTTTTCCTTAAGATGAATAACTTTTTAAATGGAAACTTGGATATTTTACAAGTTATAAGACTCTGCATTTTATTTAAATCCTCTGTTTTGACTTTTTTTTTTTTAATGACACAGCTCCTGTGAAGGAAAAGAGCAAAGAGCACCTTATTACTGCTCAGTGCAGGTAGAAGTCCAGGTTCCTCACTCGGCCTCCACTGGCACCCAAGGAGGAGGTTGACCGTTGTCATCACTGGGCAGGAACAGATGTTCTGGCTTCCTACATGGTCTTTACTGACAAGGCTATATTTGTGGCCTCTTACTGCTGAATAATGGTGAGAGTCTTGATGCTCCACTAGGCCTCCTGTAACATCATCCCAGGGAAAGAGCTAGGGGGACTTTGTTACTGCTGGGTGTGAATAAAAATCTGGGCTGCTGTTTGGCCTTCTCTGACACCACCGCATCAGAGAAGAGGAATTGGGGTTTCTCATTATGGCCCTGAGATGGCAAACGTTTAGGCTCCTCACTCAGCTTTGCTGCTGTGGGTAGGAATGGGACCATATTCTTTCCTGTGATGTTTTGGCTTCAATAGAGCAGTTTTTTTTTCCTAAAAGTTTTATGAAAATTTTATGAAGACTTTTTGCTAAGAGTCAAGCAGGCTTTTCTTCCCTTAGGCTCACTGGCACCTCTGATTTGCTGAGTTCTTTGCCTACAAATCTGGGATATATAGGTCAAAAGAAAATTCTAGAAACAAACTTACCAGTGTGTTGTTTCCCAGACTCTGAGATCCCAGCTCAGCCTTCTTTCTTCTGTTTTTCTTTCAGAGTCTTCTTATGTTTGTTTTTTTACATAAGGTATAGGGTTTGTTGTTGTTGTTGTGCTTAGTGAGAGAAATAGTGAAATGTACATCTACTCTCTGGCAATAGAAGTCTTTCATTCATTATGCTTTCTAAAAACAATGTGTAACAATATTATTTATCTTGATTTCTGAGTTTTGATCCCTTCTTAAATTTGGCAACTTAGGCAATCACCTGCTTTACCTCATCCTACTGCCAGTCCTGTTTGGAAGTCATCATAGAGGCTGAAATAATTGAGAAAAACATTAATCCAAAAATAATGTAAGAAATGAGACAGAAGTAACACAGAAGAGTAAGACAAATACAAAACAAATGTTACCATAATAGATTTAATTCCAAATATATTAAAATGACTAAGTAATACACAGGGCTACTCCAACATTAAGAAGTTAAGGAAAAGAGGAAGATCCACAGTGAGACCAGGGAGGGTTCACTAAGTGCCTTGTTTGCAAGAAAAATTTAAAAATGAGAGCAGCAACACTTGGATCCTAAAAGACCCTTTGACAATATAAACATTCAGGAGTTTCTCCAACTTCCAGGAGAATAGTAACCACTTCCACATCTGCATGCTAATACATTTCATATTGTTGCTGTTCCAAGACCGGGCCAGAGTTAAACTTGAACACTCAAGATTTAGCAGCCACTTGGGACAATAATGCTGAAAAGAAATTTCTAGACCTGGTGTGTCATCCCCTGCTTAGCCTGCTATCTTCTGGGATTTTTGCCACCTGAGGCTGTCCTGTCTTCTTTCTCAGCTCCATAGGAATCACTGAATATGCTCCTAGTTTAAAGTTTCCAAGCCAACCTTAGAGTTTAACTACTGCAAGAATCAAGGCCATTATCTACAAGCTGAGAAGCAACTAAGTAACTGTTCTCAAGTACATACTCTCATCCTGGTTCCAATACTTTGCCTGAAGGAAGAAAAGGAGGAAATAACTCTAGTTATCTATAGCATATGTAAAGTATTAAAGGCCCCTCTGAAAAATCTGGACTTGTCAGGATCCCCTTTTCAGCTTGCTGTATCTGTGGGCTCACTGGGGATATCCCAGAGTTTTAGTTCATTTTGGTAACCATAAAACAATTTCTCTGTTTTTGGCTGCACCATGTAACTTATGGGATCTCAGTTCCCAGATCAGATATTGAACCCTAGGGCCAAGCAATGAAAGTGCCAAGACCTAATCACAGGATCACCAGGCAATTTCCAAAGATTTCATTTTTGACCCATAAGTAGTTTTTAAAAATTTTCAGCAGCTAGCAAATAGAATATAAACTTTATACTGGGGCGTAATAATGAAGATCATGTAATGAAAGCTTGCTGTGTACAGGTACTAATGTTATATAAGTGCTTCCCATGTATTTTCTCATTTGCTTTTCACAACACTATTTTAAAGGTGAGAAAATGGAGTATTGATGAAGTTAAACAGTTTGCCCAAAGTCACCCTGGTTTGATCCCTGGTTGGGAAGATCCCCTGAAGAAGGGAAAGGCTACCCACTTCAGTATTCTGGCCTGGAGAATGCCATGGACTGTATAGACTGTGGGGTCTCAAAGAGTCGGACATGACTGAGCTACTTTCACCCCACTGTTAAGTTGAACTAAGACTTCAGCCCAGGCTATCTTCAAACCAAAGTCTTAACCACAAGATTATCTCCTTTCCAATGTTGCCTTAAAACAGACACAGCTATATGATAGCCAGAATTATCCTGAGTTTGTCAACTCTCCTTAAGTTTGAACAATCCTTTTTCACTCCAGAGAACACCTGAGAATTATTAACTGACACAAAACCTGCGCAACAGAGAACTGTGTTTTAACGCTAACTTCACTCTTAGGTCGTCAATCTTATTATCCTTGTAGGTGCCTGATTCCTAAATGCTTCTGGAGGAAATTTCAATGTCTGAGAAACTGCTATCATATAAATTCAAGGTCACGAACTTCTACCAGATCCCACTGATGCTACTGTGATATTATGTTCTAGATCCATTTCAAATCTTTCCATTATGTTCTGTAGTCGGCAGCTTCTAAGATTGCTACCAATGATCATGCCTCCTAGGACAGGCATACCTCATTTTATTGCATTTCAGATAATTAAAAAATAATAATAAGCTTAAGGTTTGTGATAAACCTGAGATGTCAGATGATGATCAGTATTTTTAAAGCAACAAAGTTATTTTTTAATTAAGGTGCCTGTGTGTTAAGCCAATTCAGTCATGTCAGACTCTGAGATTCCAGGGACTGTAGCCCATCAGGCTTCTCTGTCCATGGGATTCTCCAGGCAAGAACACTGAGTGGACTGCCATGCCCTTCTCCAGGGGAATCTTCCCAACCCAGGGATTGAATGCACATTTCCTTGGGCTCCTGCATCTCAGGAGGGTTTTTAATATATTTTGTCATCTTCCTCTCAGCTGGATTCTTCTCTATCAGCATTTACGTTAAGATTCTCTCATCCCAAAACACAAAAACTAAAACTGGCTTGACATATCACCATCTGCAAGTAGTCTTTTCTTTCCTCTCTCATTTTTTAATGATAGTTTGATCATTGCCAATTCATTTTCCTAACTATTCCTTAACCTACTTAGTTATTTCTATACTCCCTTACCCACCATGGAACGTTCCTAATCTTTACGCAGCTTAAGCACTTTGCAGCATTTAGCAATGCTGATTCATACCATCTCTTTGAAACACTGACCTCATTGATGTCATCAGTTCAGTTCAGTTGCTCAGTCATGTCCGACTCTGTGACCCCATGAATCGCAGCACACCAGGCCTTCCTGTCCATCACCAACTCCCAGAGTTCACTCAGATTCACGTCCATCAGGTCAGTGATGCCATCCAGCCATCTCATCCTCTGTCGTTCCCTTCTCCTCCTGCCCCCAGTCCCTCCCAGCATCAGAGTCTTTTCCAATGAGTCAACTCTTCGCATGAGGTGGCCAAAGTATTGGAGTGTCAGCCTTAGCCATTCCTTCCAAAGAAATCCCAGGGCTGATCTCCTTCAGAATGGACTGGTTGGATCTCCTTGCAGTCCAAGGGACTCTCAAGAGTCTTCTCCAATACCACAATTCAAAAGCATCACTTCTTCGGCGCTCAGTCTTCTTCACAGTCCAACTCTCACATCCATACATGACCACAAGAAAAACCATAGCCTTGACTAGACAGACCTTAGTCGGCAAAGTAATGTCTCTGCTTTTGAATATGCTTTCTAGATTGGTCATAACTTTTCTTCCAAGGAGTAAGTTTCTTTTAATTTCATGGCTGCAATCACCATCTGCAGTGATTTTGGAGCCCAAAAAAATAAAGTCTGACACTGTTTCCCAATCCATTTCCCATGAACTGATGGGATTGGATGCCATGATCTTCATTTTCTGAACGTTGAGCTTTAGGCTTTTTCACTCTCCTCTTTCACTTTCATCAAGAGGCTCTTTAGTTCCTCTTCACTTTCTGCCCGTAAGGCTGGTATCATCTGCATATCTGAGGTTATTGATATTTCTCCCGGCAATCTTGATTCCAGCTTGTGTTTCTTCCAGTCTAGCATTTCTCATGATGTACTCTGCATATAAGTTAAATAAGCAGGGTGACAATATACAGCCTTGATGTACTCCTTTTCCTATTTGGAACCAGTCTATTGTTCCATGTCCAGTTCTAACTGTTGCTTCCTGACCTGCATACAGATTTCTCAAGAGGCAAGTCAGGTGGTCTGGTACTCCCATCTCTTTCAGAATTTTCCACAGTTGACTTTGATCCACACAGTCAAAGGCTTTGGCATAGTCAGTAAAGCAGAAGTAGATGATTTTCTGGAAATTTCTTGCTGTTTCTATGGTCCAGCAGATGTTGGCAATTTGATCTCTGGTTCCTCTGCCTTTTCTAAAAGCAGCTTGAATATCTGGAAGTTCATGGTTCATGTATTGCCTGGCTTGGAGAATTTTGAGCATTACTTTACTAGCGTGTGAGATGAGTGCAATTGTGTGGTAGTTTGAGCATTCTTAGGCATTGCCTTTCTTTGGGACTGGAATGAAAACTGACCTTTTCCAGTTCTGTGGCCACTGCTGAGTTTTCCAAATTTGCTAGCATATTGAGTGCAGCACTTTCACAGCATCACCTTTCAGGATTTTAAATAGCTCAACTGGAATTCCATCACCTCCACTAGCTTTGTTCGTAGTGATGCTTTCTAAGGCCCACTTGACTTCACATTCCAGGATGTCTGGCTCTAAGTGAGTGATCACACCATCATGATTATCCGGGTCATGAAGATCTTTTTGTAAGGTTCTTCTGCGTATTCTTGCCTTCTCTTATTAATATCTTCTGCTTCTGTTAGGTCCATACCATTTCTGTCCTTCATTGAGCCCATCTTTGCATGAAATGTTCCCTTGGTATCTCTAATTTTCTTGAAGAGATCTCTAGTCTTTCCCATTCTGTTGTTTTCCTCTATTTCTTTGCATTGATCACTGAAGAAGTCTTCCTTACTTCTTCTTGCTATTCTATGGAACTCTGCATTCAGATGCTTATATCTGTCCTTTTCTCCTTTGCTTTTCTCCTCTCTTCTTTTCACAGCCATTTGTAAGGCCTCCCCAGACAGCCATTTTGCTTTTTTACATTTCTTTTCCATGAAGATGGTCTTGATCTCTGTCTCCTGTACAATGTCATGAACCTCTGTCCATAGTTCTTCAGGCACTCTATCAGATCTAGGCCCTTAAATCTATTTCTCACTTCCACTGTATAATCATAAGGGATTTGATTTAGGTCATACCTGAATGGTCTAGCACTTTTTCCTACTTTCTTCAATTTGAGTCTGAATTTGGTAATAAGGAGTTCATGATCTGAGCCACAGTCAGCTCCTGGTCTTTTGTTGACTGTATAGGGCTTCTCCATCTTTTGCTGCAGAGAATATAATCGGTCTGATTTCAGTGTTGACCATCTGGTGATGTCTATGTGTAGAGTCTTCTCTTGTGCTGTTGGAAGAGGGTGTTTGCTATGACCAGTGCATTTTCTTGGCAAAACTCTATTAGTCTTTTCCCTGCTTCATTCTGCATTCCAAATCCAAATTTGCCTGTTACTCCAGGTGTTTCTTGACTTCCTACCTTTGTATTCCAGTCCCCTATAATGAAAAGGACATCTCTTTTGTGTGTTAGTTCTAAAAGGTCTTGTAGGTCTTCATAGAACCATTCAACTTGATGTCTTACTCCTCTGGTTTTCCTTTCTCCAGCTGCCATACTGTCTTTTCAGGTTTTTTCTTTACTGCCAAGCCTATAAACATTGACACTTCTTAGGTATAAAGTCCTTCACCCATGTCCGTTCTGACCCTGTAGGGCAAAAGTCCAAATTGAAATGCTTTAAGAAAAAGGCAGGTAAAAAGGAATGACATTCACTGGGTCTAAGACTCTAAAAAGTGACGGGGGCTGTGGCGAACTGAATAGTCTGAATTCCATGGAGAGATGGCACTCTCTGTTTGGCTTAATCTAGTTTGCCAGGGTCCTGCCCCGGTGGGTCCAGAGAATTCAAAGGGGAAACGGCGTAGGTGAGGAAAACCTGTTTATTTAATTAGAAATATAAAGACAGATTAGGAAGAAATAGTGTAGTAGGAAAATTTAGTGGAGAAAAGATGCTGAGTAACTTGGTTTACGGGGAAAGCCAATAAAACTTCAGGACAAGAAGTTTGCACCATCTACGTTAGGCCACCGGCGTTCGTTTGAATAGTGGAGAGTGCCCTGTCTTGGGCTCCCTCTCTCATGGATCTTAGAAGCTGGGCCAAGTAAGTAGACATGGAAAGTCTCCCTGGTCCAGATGGGAATTCAGCCAGAAAATAAAGACACGGGGGAAACCACTCCAGTGTCTGGCCCATCCTCTATTTTTGTAAAGGCTTTTGTACCTTTTTTTTTGTACATAGAGGTCAATGGATAATATAAAATTATGCAGCATCAGTAGCCCTGACTCTTATTGAGACCAGGCTTTTTCTCTGCATACCTAGTTGTATACACAAGTCTTAGGTGATTTACATCATCTTCTGGCCAGAAGGCCAATTAACATTTTATGGTCCTTTTTTGATAAGGGTTTGTCAACCAGAATTTATTTGTGTTGGTCTTCCCAAAGTCTGGTGCCACTCTCAGAAAGCACTAAATAAAGTTACATTCTTACATAGCAAGGATACAACAATTTATAACAATGAAAGAAGTACAGTGATTTATAACAAAGAGAAAATTCATTAACTCAATAGTCTAGTGTTGCTAACATCAAAACTACTATATTCCTATTTCTGCATCCCGATTACATTGATTAATATCCTCCTAGGTGCCTAAAAGATAAAGGATACAGAGGCCTGGCGGCAAACATTAACTCAACAAACTCTTCACCAAACTAATTCTTAACTCTAAAAGGCTCCATATCTTTAAGATGTTTTGAGCTTCATGCCTTTCACAGTTCAGGGCTGTAAACAATACACATGTTGTAAAGCAGACTGGTCAGAAAGGTTAGAAAGCCATCAAAGGAGTTTTAAGCCGAGACATTCTTTTTATATGCAGGAGACTGTTAACTGGAGCTCTAAATTAACTCTTTCCAGAGAAAAGATGGTAATGTCAGAAGAGAATAGTATAGCAGGCAGTAAACAGATTTTGGTTTCAGGGTAGATGCTCAGAGGACCCCTTGAGACCTGACTCGCCTTGCCCATCAGGGCTCTCCACATGACCTTGTCATGGGTGGGATCTCCCATGCTGGCTCCCGGCACTAGTTGTTGTTTTTGGAAAAGGCAATGGTAACCCACTCCAGTACTCTTGCCTGGGAAATCCCATGGACAGAGGAGCCTGGTAGGCTGCAGTCCACGGCGTCATGAAGAGTTGGACAGGACTGAACAACTTCACTTTCACTTTTCACTTTCATGCACTGGAGAAGGAAATGGCAGCCCATTCCAGTATGTTTGCCTGGAGAATCCCAGGGACAGGAGCCTGGTGGGCCACCATCTATGGGGTCGCACAGAGTCGGACATGACTGATGTGACTTGGCAGTTGTTGTTTTATAGGAAAGCAGCCATATATATTGGAATTTCTAAAATGCCTATTTCTAGGTGCAATTTTTTTCATCTAAAATTTTCAAGATCTCTAAGGTTAGCTCTCTCCTCCAAGCTCTATACAGATCCAAATGTAAAATGCCTTCTGTTGAGAGGAAAGGTGGATAAAAACAAAGGTTAAAGTTTCACTAGAGCCTTAGGGAAACAGGCCCTCCTGTTAATCTTAAGATAAACCTTTATCTCAAGAATGTGTAAGGGGCTCATATCTAAGGCATGCAGCCTCCGGGGGATGTTTATCTCAAAAACCATTCCAGGAAATTATTTTCGGGGAGGGGGAAAAAATGCAGCTCGTCCAGCCATGTCGACCTAATAACAAATAAACCTATCCCTGAAAATGTCAAGACCTGTACACCAATCAGGTCGCTCCACCCTAGCTGTACCCGTTTGTGGTTTTTGTGCTTAAAAACTGCTCTGTAACAAATGTTCGGGGTTCGTTCTCCCCTGGTGGTGATCGAACCCTGGCACGCCGGCCTAATAAATCCTCTTGCAGTTTGCATCGAGTCCGAGTCCTGGAGATTATTTGGGCGACGGTTCCCTGAAAGAGGCTGAGAGGTCTAACACTGTCACGCGGGTGTATGTTGCTCAGTTCTTTGTCTTGTCACAACAAAGATTTGGAGCGATGGCCTCAGCGCGTCACAGCTCTCGGATCTTGGACAAACCGTGTTATAGCTCTTAGGCAAATCAGTGTTACAGCTCTATTTTATTTAGAAGATAGCAGGAGAATGCATCCTCAAAGTGTGAGGGCATGCCAACCCAAAGACTTGAAGAGAAGAGAGTGGAGGAGTGCATGGGGGAGGGAGAGAGGGAGAGAGAGAGAAAGAGCACAAGGGGGAGAAATAGAGAGCACGCTTTGGCTCCTCCTTTTATGGTTTTTCCTCCATCTGGGCCCGCCCTGTGCAAATTGGGCTTAGCCAGGAGTGCTGTTTGTTCTACCTGAAGTCTTCACTCTGGTCCTTGGACCTTCTTTTGTTCTGTTTTCGTGGGCTTTTCCCTTCCTTGTCTTTTAGCCACCGCCATTTTGGACTCCTTTTTCCTGTTCTACCTACCTAACATTCCCCCTCAAGAGACGGGAGGCCCAATTCTTTGGGAATGGGGGCGTCGAGGTCTTTCTGGCTACTTCCTGCTGAACTGGGGCGGCAAGGGGTATTGGGCATCCCCCTCTTGCTAGTCTCAAGCCTCAGAGTCCTTATAGCAGTGTCCATCTAAGGATGTGATATTTTTTGTGGTTGGCTGCAGTTTTTTATTTTTGTTGATCTGGCACTGCATGCTGTAGCTTGTTGCCCTGGGCAGAGACAAAACAGGTTAGACAATTGACAGTACATGGAATAATCATAAGTATCACCAATGTAGCATAACAAGGACTAGTAGGGGCATTAGTCAATTTTAAATTCACATCACCAGGATGGCTCACATCCCTCCTTGTTCAGGGATCAGAAGATCTGTCTCTTGTCTGTTTTGGAGTACAATCTCCGTCAAGCTGTGTTGGCTCTTTGGAGCTATCCTGAGAAATCTTATCCCCAGAAACCAGATTTTGGGGGTGCTCTTTAGAATGGCACTCATTGGTAGTCCTGAATAGGTATCTGAGATCTCCCAGGGGCTCACAGGTGTATTGAGTGTCCTCTTCTGTTTTCTTCCATGGCTTGACTCATGAGTAGTGAATCCAAGTGTCATGTCCTGGTACCTTGATTGCTATGGGGGTAGAAAGTATTACAGGGTAGGGGCCCTTCCATGTGGGCTGGAGTTGAGCTTTTGGGGACCCATCTTTCCAGACTTAAATTAGGACTTGAGTCCCTGGAGCATATAGTGGTGACTCCTTAGAATCTTTTGGGCCCTGGTTTATACCCCACAAGCGTATATCCTGTTGTAATTGCCCAATGGCCATGGTATAAGACTAGAAGGTCTGAACCTCTAGATCTAGGAAGAGGTCACTGACATAAACAAAAAGTCTCCCATATAGCATCTCATAAGGACTAAGACCAAGCTGTTCCTTAGGGGCAATGCGGGTGTGGAGGAGAGCTATTGATAAAGCCTCCTTCCATCCCAGGGAGGTCTCCTGGGTTATCTTTTTTATCGCTGATTTTAAGAATTGATTGGCTCTTTTACTTTTCCCAAAGATTGAGGCCTCTAGACACAATGGAGATAATAAATAACGCCCAATGCTTTTGAGACCCCTTAGGTGACCTTAGAAGTAAATGATGTCCCACTGTCACTTTGTAATGACCTGGGCAGACCAAATCTTGGAATGATTTCATGAAGCAGTTTTTTTAACCACCTCCTCAGGCTTCTCAGTCTGGGTGGGAAAGCCTTCAATCCATCCATCCTGTGAATGTATCTATCATGACTAATAGGTATTTATACCCTTGAGAAATTGGCATCTGGGTGAAGTCCATCTGCCAGTCCTCTCCTGGGTAGGCTCCATGTCGTTGGATGGGCTGGGCCAGCTGGGGTCTTTGAGCTCCTTCAGGATTGTTTAATTGGCAAGTGGGACAAGAGAAGACCACCTGTCTTATAGTTGTTTGGAAGCCTGTTCCTCTGAAGGACCTTTTTAGTAATCTTTGGAGGGCCTTTTCTCCTAAATGAGTAGTGGCATGTAAGGAGTTAAACCAACTTCCATTGGAGGTTCCCAGGCAGAAAAAGGAGTCCCTCCTTTTGGAGCCACCCCATATGATCTTCTTGAAAGCCCTCGCTGTTAGCTTTAAGAGTCTTACCTTCAGTATAGGAAGGAGTTTCTGGCAAATTAGTCTGTGGAACTAAGGTAGCAACCCCTATTAGGTCATGGTTTTGTAATGCTGCTCTCCTAGCTGTCTGATCAGCTGCTTGGTTCCCTCGTGCCACTTCAATGCTCCCTTTTGGTGTCCTTTACAGTGGGACACTGAAACCTCGGTGGGCAGATGGACTGCCTTCAAGAGTCAAAGAATCTGATCACCGTATTTGATTGGAACCCTCGGGTGGTCAAGTGGCTCCTTTCTTTCCAAATAGCAGCATGTGCATGTAGAACCAGAAAGGCATACTTGGAGTCAGGTAAATGGCTATTCTTTTTCCTTTTCCTAGCTCTAAAGCTCAAGTCAGGGCTATGAGCTCAGCTAATTGGGCTGAAGTACCTGGTGGCAGAGGCTTAGCCTCTATGGTTTCAAAATTGGAGACTACTGCATACCCGGCTCTTCTTTTTCCATCTAAGACAAAGCTGCTTCCATCAGTGTACCAGATTTCCTCAGGATTGGTCAGAGGATATTCTGACAATCCCTCTCAGGGTTTTGTCCAGTGGTCCAAGGTTTCTAGACAAGAGTGAAACGGGAGAGAGCCCTCAGGTGTAGGCAGGAGGGTGGCTGGGTTAAGAACCTCACAAGGGGATATAGTGAGGCCTGGATTTTCCATCAGCATTACTTGATGCCTGAGGATTCTTTGATCAGACATCCATAAATGGCCTCTCCCATTTAGGAGTTATTTTACTTGGTGGCTGGTAAAAATAGTTAGTTTGCCCCCAAAGGAGAGTTTTAAAGCATCTTCTATCATGATTGCAATAGCTGCAAGATTTCGAAAGCAGGGGGCCAGTCTCAGGTAGCTGGATCGAGTTTTTTGGATAAGTAAGCTACAGGCTGGGGCTTAGATCCCAACCTTTGAGTTAACACTCCAAAGGCTATTCCCTCTTTTTCATGAACATAAAGTTGGAATGCTTTTTCTGGGTCTGGCAACCTCAAGGCTGGTGCCTGAGTTAAGGCCTGTTTTAGTGTAGCCTCTGCCTTCTTTTGAGGAGTTCCCCACATGAATGGGATTAAATCATCTCGTCCCTTTAAGCTTTCATATAAGGGCTGGGCAATTAGACCATAGTTGGGTATCCAGATTCTACAATATCCAGTTAGTCCCAGGAAAGCTCACAATTATTTTCGAGTCATGGGGGAGGGCAACTGGAGGATTCCTTGTACCTGATCAGAGGACAGCCTCCTGGACCTGTGTGTAATCTGAACTCCCAGGTAAAAGACCTTTGTCTCTACCATTTGTGTCTTAGCACGGGGGACTTTATAGCCCCTTATGCAGGTCAGGAAGCAACAGTTAGAACTGGATATGGAACAACAGACTGGTTCCAAATACGAAAAGGAGTACATCAAGGCTGTATATTGTCACCTTGCTTATTTAACTTATATGCAGAGTACATCATGAGAAACGCTGGACTGGAAGAAACACAAGCTGGAATCAAGATTGCCGGGAGAAATATCAATAACCTCAGATATGCAGATGACACCACCCTTACGGCAGAAAGTGAAGAGGAACTAAAAAGCCTCTTGATGGAAGTGAAAGAGGAGAGTGAAAAAGTTGGCTTAAAGCTCAACATTCAGAAAACAAAGATCATGGCATCCGGTCCCATCACTTCATGGGAAATAGATGGGGAAACAGTGGAAACAGTGTCAGACTTTATTTATTTTTGGCTCCAAAATCACTGCAGATGGTGGTTGCAGCCATGAAATTAAAGACACTTACTCCTTGGAAGAAAAGTTATGACCAACCTAGATAGCATATTCAAAAGCAGAGACATTACTTTGCCAACAAAGGTCCGTCTAGTCAAGGCTATGGTTTTTCCTGTGGTCATGTATGGATGTAAGAGTTGGACTGTGAAGAAAGCTGAGTGCCAAAGAATTGATGCTTTTGAACTGTGGTGTTGCAGAAGACTCTTGAGAGTCTCTTGGACTGCAAGGAGATCCAACCAGTCCATTCTGAAGGAGATCAGCCCTGGGATTTCTTTGGAAGGAATGATGCTAAAGCTGAAACTCCAGTACTGTGGCCACCTCATGGGAAGAGTTGACATTTGTAAAAGACTGATGCTGGGAGGGATTGGGGGCAGGAGGAAAAGGGGACGACAGAGGATGAGATGGCTGGATGGCATCACTGACTCGATGGATGTGAGTCTGAGTGAACTCCGGGAGATGGTGATGGACAGGGAGGCCTGGCGTGCTGTGATTCATGGGGTCACAAAGAGTCAGACACGACTGAGCGACTGAACTGAACTGAACTCTGCCAAGAAGTTTAGAACCTGAATTGCATGTTGTTGGGCACTTTTCTCATCTGGAGAGCAGATTAGTAGGTCGTCTACATATTGTAATATTTTTCCATTAGGTTCCAGGTCCAGATCTAGAAGATCCTGGCTAAGGGCCTGTCCAATACTGTCCAAGTCATCTGTTGGTGTTTTTCTCCTGGGGCTTCTCACTCAAAGGTAAAAAGATATTGGGATTCTTTAGCCAGTGATATGCAAAACAAATGCATCTTTGAAATCCAAGACTGTAAACCACTTAGCACTGGGTGGAATTTCTCCCAAGATTACATAGGGATTGGGTACTGTGGGATGGAGGGGGACTACAGCTTCATTTATGATTTGGAGATCTTGAACCATTTGCCAGGTTCCATCTTTTTTCGTTACTGAGAGGATTGGAGTGTTACATGATGAACTGGTGGGGACCAATAGCCCACAAACAAGAACTTTATTTATTAAAGGCTGTAGTCCCTCCCGAGCCTCTCTTTTGAGAGAATATTGTTTCCAGTTAGGAAACCGAGTGGGATCTCGGAGGACAATGATGACCAGTTCGGCTTGGTGGGCTCATCCAGGAATCCTCTGGTCCCACACCTGGGGGTTAATTTTGTCTTCCCATGGTTTTTGGTCCCTCTCTATTGAAGGTGTAATGGGTTGCTCAGTAGTAACCAGGAACTGCAGAGCTCTAGGGGCTGAAAAACTTCCCATCACAAGGGTGGTCCCCAGTTTAGTGAGTATATCTCTTCCCAATAAGGGAGTAGGACACTCAGGGACCACCAGAAACTGGTGGGAAAATATTGTCCATCCCAGCAACAAAGAAGTGCTCAGGTGAATCTTTAGTAGTTGCTTTTCCTGTAGCACCCAAAATGGTACAGGTTTGGGAGGAGAAGGCTCTGGAGTAGGAGATCAAGACAGAGTAGGTAGCCCCTGTGTCAACCAAGAAATTTTCGGACCTACCTGCCACATCCAGTTGCGCCCTTGGCTCCAGCCCTGTGATGGTTATCTGTGACAGGTGGGCTGGCTGGAGTGGGCCGCTTCAGTCCTCTTGAACCATCGTCAGGGTAGGCTTGGAGCTTGACCTTGAGGCTCTTGGGTCCCAAGAGCAGAGTGCCGCCCAGTGTCCCAGTTGATGGCATTTGTGGCAAGCCATTCTAGGAGACTTGTCGCTGTTTGGACACTCTTTGGCCCAATGCCCCGCCTGTCTACAGATCAGGCATTTGTCTCGTGCCTTGTCCTTCAAGAACCCGGGGTTTACCATAGGGCTTCTCTGGAGGGTGGCCAACATCTGGGCATGCCTTGTCTCTTTCTTTCTCTCCTTCTCCTGGGCCTTGGCCTCCTTCTCCTGTTCTCTGTTATAAAAGGTATTGGTGGCTGTCTGGACCATCTAACTTAATTCTGATGCACACTGGGACAGGAATTTGTCCTTTAAAATCACCTGTCCCTCGTAAGAGTCTAAGTCCAGATTGGTAAACTTTTGCAGTGCCTCTTTTAGCCTTTCCAGTAAGGCAATGGGTTACTCATTGGGTTCCTGAGTTATTGCTGAGACTGGGCACAGTCCCACAAGTAATAGGCTTCCTTTTGTTTCCATGGGTGGACTTCCTTAGGGGTGAGTCTTTCTTAAGCTTATCCTACCCAGAACTGTTGCAACCTGAGAGCCAGGTGTCCCCGGGTCAGGGTGCACATCCCCAGGCAGGTTGAGGCATGATGACCTCCCAAGAATTGGGTCCCTGGGCAGGTCGAGGCGTGATGACCTCCTGGGACCCCTGGGACTAGAGGACCCCCAAGCAGGTTGAGGCATGACAACCTTTCAAGGACCAGATCCCTAGGCAGGTCAAGGCGTGATGACCCCCTGGGACCCCCAGGACTAGAGGACCCCCAAGCAGGTTGAGGCATGACAACCTTTCAAGGACCAGATCCCTAGGCAGGTCAAGGCGTGATGACCTCCTGGGATCCCCGGACTGGAGTTGGGAGTTCTCAAGATCTCCAGTGTGACCAGTACTGGGTAGGATTATGGGGGCTGGATATTATAGAGTTATTTCCCTCCCAAGGTCAGCTATTTTCTGGTTGTCTCTTCAAAAGATTGTAGAGGCAACCTTGTGGGTCTGGATGGGGCTCAGGCAAAGAGCATGAAACAGGAGGGAAGGGAGCAGAGTACAACCTTTGAAAGAATGACATAGCACAAGGGTATAATGTATATCAATTAAAATCAATTGGGTCCAAGATGAAAAGTAAAATTTAAGTACTTAATCCCCAATCTATAAGCCAATAGACACACCCAGAGGTGGCAGGAGAGCTCCAAGGCACAATCAAAAGAGGGAGGAGTGGGTGGTAGGGATGATCCTCCCGCTCATTAGCATATGAATTCCACCCCCTCACAAAACCTAGCCAGGCCTAATTCCGTGGCCCCAGCCCTTGCCCTTGGCAATGGTTCACACCCTGAAGAGTGGCTTCTCTCTGGATTCTAACAAATCCACCTCTTATGCTTTGTCTCTCAATGAATTTTTGCAGTGAGACATCAGGGCCCGAGTTTCATTAGTTTTGGCTCAGCTTGAGTCCCGGGAGAGAGCTGAAGGACAGGAGGAAAAAGCAGTGGGAAGAACCTGCCAAGGAATACCCTTCATAGCCCCCGGGAAAATTTGATAAATATCTGACCAGTGCTCACAATTTCATTGGTCTGATCCTTGACACAGAGAAGAGAAAGGACAGAACTCCCACTGGCTTGTGTAACAGCTACTGGGGCTCAGCAGATAGCGCCTTTGGGACATGCTGAGGAGCCTCTCCAGAGTCCCTCAGTTGTGCCCCCTGTTGCCCGCCTGTTCGCAGGAGGTTTGAGGGAAAAGAAACAAGAGATTGTAAAGGAATTAAGATTTCGTTCGGCATGTCCCTCCAGCGAAGACCACTTACCTTAATCAGAGGTCTTCTGGGATCTGAGACTGGGCCACGTGAGCTTTCTGCTGAGTTTGTTTTTCACTGTCCCGGTTTCCAGCACTATGGGCCTTCCCCTGCACTGGATTTTCTTCACGTTCCGCCTCTACCGCAGCTTTGCTGAGTTGGGCTCCTGCTGTGCCTGGACTCTTCCGCGTGGAGGTTGTTTCAGCCAGGTTATATCCAAGTCATGGCACCATAGATGTCACACAGGTGTATGTTCCTTGGTTCTTTGTCTTGTCACAACAAAGATTTGGAGCGATGGACATTAAAGCCCTCGGTGCATCACAGCTCTCAGATCTTGGACAAACCGTGTTATAGCTCTTAGGCAAATCAGTGTTACAGCTCTATTTTATTTAGAAGATAGCAGAAGAATCCATCCTCAAAGTGTGAGGGCATGCCAACCCAAAGACTTGAAGAGAAGAGAGTGGAGGAGTGCATGGGGGAGGGAGAGAGGGAGAGGGGGAGGGAGAGAGGGAGAGAGAAAGAGTGCACGCACGCTGGGGGGGCACTTTGGCTCCTCCTTTTATATGTTTTTTTCCTCCATCTGGGCCTGCCACATGCAAATTGGGCCAGGAGTGCTGTTTGTTCTACCTGAAGTCTTCACTCCGGTCCTTGGACCTTCTTTTGTTCTATTTTCGCGGGCTTTTCCCTTCCTTGTCTTTTAGTCACCGCCATTTTGGACTCCTTTTCCCTATTCTACCTACCTAACACCTTCCTTGTCTTTTTTTTTTTTTTTTTTGCCTCACCAGGTGGCTTGTAGAAGCTCAATTGCCCCACCAGGGATCAGACCCACAGCCCCTTCAGTGAAGAGTGGAGTCCTAACCAATGGATTGAGTTAGTGGAAGTCACTCAGTTGCAATCAACTCTGCAACCCCGTGGACTGTAGCCCATCAGGCTCCTCTGTCCACGAAATTCTCCAGGTAAGAATACTGGAGTGGGCTGCCATTTCCCCTTCCAGGGTATCTTCCCAACCTGGGGATCAAACCCAGATCTCTTATGTCTCCAGCACTGGCAGGCATGTTATCACTAGGGCAAGCCTCTAACCACTGGACCACAAGGCAATTCCCTCTGTCAATTTTCTAATCTCATTTGCCACCATGGTTTCACCTAGATTACCAATAGTTCAGTTCAGTCGCTCAGTCATGTCTGACTCTTTGTGACCCCATGAATCGCAGCATGCCAGGCCTCCCTGTCCATCACCAACTCCCGGAGTTCACTCAGACTCACGTCCATCAAGTTGGTGATGCCATCGAGCCATCTCATCCTATTGTCCCCTTGTCCTCCTGCCCCCAATCCCTCCCAGCATCAGTCTTTCCCAATGAGTCAACTCTTCGCATGAAGTGGCCAAAGTACTGGAGTTTCAGCTTTAGCATCATTCCTTCCAAAGAACATCCAGGGCTGATCTCCTTCAGAATGGACTGGTTGGATCTCCTTGCAGTCCAAGGGACTCTCAAGAGTCTTCTCCAAGACCACAGTTCAAAAGCATCAATTCTTCGGTGCTCAGCTAGATTACTAACAATCTCCCAACTAATCTCTACTTCTATTTCATCCCATTTAATCTCCATAGAATTCTCTTTACAAAGTAAAATTTACAGTGTCACTATCCTGCTCAATCTTCAAGACTTCCCTTCGCCATCGGGAGAAACTCTATGCCTTTACAGTGTTTACAAAGCCCTTGCGGGTCTGCCCAGCAACATTCCTTCAGTTCTGGACAGCTTTAGTCTCTCCCATACCTCAGCATGTTATTAACTAAGAACACTCAGACTTCACATATGTCACTAGTTTTCCTTGACCTCCAGATTATCTTGTTCTGTCTCATAACACTCAGCAGTCAACACCCAGGAAATTCACTGTTCAGTAATGTCTATTTACTCTATCATACTAAGATCAGGAAGGCAGAAACCACATATGCCTTGTTCACCGTTGGAGTTCCTAGTCCCTTAAATAGTGCCTAGGCTTCTCTGGTGGCTCTAAACCTCGGTTCATTCCTCGGGTTGAGAAGATCCCCTGGAAAAGGAAATGGCAACCCACTCCAGTATTCTTGCCTGGAGAGAATTCCATGGAGCAGAGGAACCTGGTAGGCTACAGCCCGTGGGGTCACAAAGAGTTGGACATGACTGAGTGAGCAACACTAAACAGTGCCTAAGACAACGTTGGCTCTTAATAGATGTCTGCTGAAATAATCGTTACATTTACCCTTGAAAGTGTTAGTCGCTCAGCCGTGTCTGACTCTCTGTGACCCTATGGACTGTAGCCCGCCAGGCTCCTCTGTCCATGCGATTCTCCAGGCAAGTATACAGGAGTGGGTTGTCATTTCCTCCTCCAGGGGATCTTCCCAACCCCGAGATCTAATTTGTGTTTCCTGCATTGGCAGGAGGGTCCTTTACCGTCTGAGCCATCAGGGAAGCCCAGATCTCTTGTAAGTCAGCTGGTAAAGAATCCCTCTGCATTATAGCAGACCCCGGTTCGAATCCTGGATCAGGAAGACCCCCTGGAGAAGGGATAGGCTACCCACTCAGTATTCTTGGGCTTCCCTGGTGGCTCAGCGGTAAAGAATCCACCTGCAATGTGTGTGACCTGGGTTGGATGCTTGGTTGGGAAGATCCCCTGGAGAAGGGAACGGCTACCCACTCTTCTGGCTTGGATAATTCCATGGACTACAGTCCATCGGGTTCCGAAGAGTGGGACACGACTGAGCGACATTTACCCCTGCAGACAGCTATTTAAACCCTTCCCTAATCCTTAATCCTAACCCCTCTTTTGAGAGAAAAGAATGAGTAAATTTTGACTGTCTCATTCTCAAAAAGTCATTCCCCGCCCACCCTCCACGGAACGAATGAATGATCCAGTCACGTGGGGCTGACTATGGGTCACTGGCCTCTTTAAGCGCGGGACCTGGGGAATGATGAGCTGCAGTTAACAGCACCACGTGCAGCCACGGGACCTAATTCTACCAAACATGCGCTGCCCGCCGAACACAGAGAGGGCGGGCACCCAGGAGGAAGATCCTAGGCGGCCGGAACGTGCTCGCGCCCGTGGCCGCCGCTGCCCGCGCCGCGGCCGACCGGGTGTCGGAGCAAGCGCACGTGCGCCGGCCGGACCCAAGCAGAGGGAGCGCCCGGACACTGGCGAGGAAATGGCTGGAGAGGCGCTGTTCAGGGGTAGGGAAAAGTGCGGGGCGAGTTTCGCCCCGAGAGGGAAGAGCAGAGAAGGAAAGGCTTTCAGAACTGAGAGGAGAGAGGGAGGATCGTGAGCTAGGTAAGGCGGCCAGACTTAGGCCTCGGGAGGAAAGGGAACGGGGCGGGGCGTGTGAGGGGCAGCGGTATAAAACACACCCGGAACCGGTTGCGAGTTTATTCTGAGGTCTGGCTCGGAAGTGTTCACACCTGTAGTGTGGCGCGGATGAGTAGAAGGTGGAGCCCCACGCCCGACAAAGCCAGGCTGTAAACCGGCCTAATCCCGCCTCAGCTGCACTCCCTCCTCCCTTCGCGGGCGGCCTAGGCTTCGCGAGCGCCAAATCCTCTCAGTTAGCTCCGCCCTGCCATTAGAGGAGGGCGGGCCGGGGGCGTGGCCCTCCCGCTCTCTAGTCTGCGCTTAGGCGTCCGCGTCAGCCGGAGTCCGACGCCGTGACGCAGCACGTCGACGTAAGTGACGCGCAGGCCCGGGCCGCTCCTCCTTCCCTGAGTGAGTGCCGGCCCGGTCGGGGAGGGGGAGAAGAGGGAGGGGGGGGGAGGGAGAGGCGACCCGGGAGTCGTTGTGGGCCGCGGGCCGGACCGGGTCTCGGGAAGGCGGGAGCCAAGGACGGGCCGAGGGGCTTGGCGGGCCGTTAGCGGGCCGCGGCGGCTGTAGGGTCTCCTCCCCTGCCGGACTTGCGCGCCCCGGCGCTCGGAGCCTCCGGCGCTGTGCCCACCCCGCTCCAGCTCGCGTCTCACGACTCCATTAGGTCAGGCTCGGAGTCCCGCGGCCGCGGCTCCGGCCCCCAACGCGCGGCGGCCGCCCGGCTCGCCTTTCTTTCTTCCCTCGCCTTTCTCTCCTCTTGCCTCACCCTCCCCCCTTCTTTCACGTTGCTGGGGTTTTGTTTTTTTTGTTGTTATTTTATGCTTTAGGGGTTTTGTTCCTCAGCCCGAGCTCATGGGTGTACATTATCATGCTCCTCTTTTGTAGAGCAGCCGGACGGCCATGGAGGCCGAAGAGACGATGGAATGCCTTCAGGAGTTCCCTGAACATCATAAAATGATCCTGGACCGATTGAATGAACAACGAGAGCAGGACCGGTTTACTGACATCACCCTAATTGTCGACGGTGAGCAGGGTGGTGGGCAGAGGAGCTAAGTTTGTGCTTTCAGATCTCTTCCCTTCCCCCACCTGCCTTTTTACCCACCTTCTGTAGACTACCTATCGAAAGTCTGTGGAGGGTGCGCTCTCGGACCCAAGGACACTTATCAGTATCCCTTAACGGAGACCATGCTGCAGAAAGCTGGTCACGCTTTCAACGTAATCATGGCATTTTAACTTCTTGCAGCCTTTTCAAGTGTTCTCATTGCACACTTCAGTGCAGGATGAGGGCGTGGGTTAGGGAGGATGTCTCTGAATGTTTGGTTAGTAAATTTCTGCTGCTAAGCTGCTTTGAGCAGTCACTCACGGGAGTCATTTGCGAAGTGTTAATTCTTTCTAGTTTCCCAAATGGTCTTGGAGGTAGAATGTGAGAGACTCCTTTGCAGCACTGGTACCCGCTTTGATAACCCCCCAAAATAGAATGGGGTATTTACCAGTCTTGAGAGTTGTCATTACAGTGGAGACAAACACAGCTTAGGTATCTTTTCTATTTAGTGAAAACTGACTTCTTAAGGCAAGCTAATCTTTGTTATAGGTCTGCTGTAAGTTGAGTTTCCTAATATTAGGCATCCTAAAGCGGTTTTCATAGCAAACACACCCAGCTTGGTGCTTATTCTGTGGCTTTTTCTTTTTCCAATGATATATAACCTTTGAGTTAAGTTTCTATTCAGTTTCAACTGAATAGGATATGCTTTTGACTTAAAGTGGTATCTCCTGAAATGTTGTAAGATGTCCTTTATGAAACTGACTTAATAAGTAAGGCCCCTGAAGTAAAGATCTGGCTTCATGTCTAATCGAGATTCAAATTTGTCAAGAAAGCTGCCCAGATATAGTTTTTAAAATTAAGAAAGATTTTAATTTTTTGACTTGTTTTATTATACTTGATTTTTGTGAACATGATGATTTCGGTTTTTTTTCTCTAGGACACCATTTTAAGGCCCACAAGGCTGTTTTGGCTGCTTGCAGCAAGTTCTTCTATAAATTCTTTCAAGAGTTTACTCAGGAACCTTTGGTGGAGATAGAAGGTAAATGCTTGTTTTAAATACATTATTTAGCAAACATTATAATTTAATGAAGTTTTTTAGATGGTAATTTAGTAAAATACCATGGCAAATAGGTACGAATGGTTCCTGTTAGGTGACTGGATAAATTGTTCTTTTGACACCTGAGAATTCTTACTTTTAGTAACGTGCTTAGTAAAATGATCTTCCAGGATAAACTTAGGTTAAATGGTATTTGTTGGTCTCTTAAACGAGTCTTTTGCATTGCTAAAACCAGTGGTCACTGTCTTTTGAAAATGTATTAAAAGTGAATTTCCATCTTATTTAGTGGCCTTATGTTTTAGACTGATCAAGATGCTGCAGGCCTCTGTATTAGCATGACATGCACAGTGTGAAATGGGCTACTATAATATGGAAAAGGCTAGGAAAGATGAACTAAAGTGACGTTTAAAAGAAGTTCAAGTGGTTGTAGAAGGTCTAGAATGGAAGGGGTCATCCACTACATAATGTCCTAAAATATAAATTGTTATTCTTTTTTTTTTTTTTTGTAATAATAGTCCACCAAGTGCTAAGTATTATGCTGTGTTGTTTGTGTGCATTTTCTGAGTTTCACAGCTATCCTTTGAAGTAAGTTGTTTTATTTCCAATTTACATATCAGGGAACAGGCTCTAAAAGGTTACTTACCTAAGGTTGCCTACCTAGCAAGGGATTCAGTTTATGCTGTTCCCATGCTTTTGTTTTCTGCTACTATAATACCTAGCTCTCTACCTCCAATCCAAAATTGTAGGAAATAAATCAGCTTTCTTACATAAATATGGGGTTCTTGAATTTTGGTTTTGTATCCCTTTCACTATGTATATATTCTGTGTTATGAATGGATTGCCTAGAAACAGTATTCCCTTGGAAAAATTTGGTGCTTAGGGGAGTAAAGAAGACTGAGTTAAAAGATCCTCTTACTGATAATGCCAGCTTATCTAGAGTTCTAACTGGTATCCATAGATAATCTTTTGATATCTGTGATGGAGAGAGCACAGGCATAACAGAAATCCTCAAAACATACTAAAGTGAGACTCCAGGATCCTATATGGTATTTCTTTCTATTACAAGGCAAAGTTGCATCCGGATATTCACCTTAGGTATGAGACTCAAGAAAGGTTACTTTACCTCAGTTGCTATTTGCTGCTTCATCTGAGAAGTGTGATTGTTAGTAGGCTTGTACTAATGATTAATTGACTTAACCTGTGCAGAGTGCCTGGTGTAGTGTTTGGTGCATTGCCAAAGTTGACTAAATTGGAACTATTTATCAAATTTAATACCTGTTAATAGCATGCCAGATCCAGGAAATGAGAAATTGATTAATAAGACAACCCTTAAGAGAGTTTCCAAATTTAGTCATGGGTAGGCAACAGGTAGAAGAGTGCAAAAAAAAAAAATGTTGCAGGGACTTTTATTGTAGAATGGTGTAAGAAGGGAAGAAGGATGAGTGGTTTAGTAGCTTAGAGAGAGGAAGAATTTCACAGAGGAGGCAACTTCTGGGCAGAATCCTAAGTCAAAAAGTAAGTGGCCAGGGCTAGAATATGTATTGCTGGTGGAGTGTGGAATACTGACCTACCGGAAGAAGTAGGGTCTTTTCTTCTCAAGAGTAATCACTTTGGAATTATTTCTTATATTTCTGATGTGCTATGTCCATTATAGGTATTTCTCTGACAGTTCAGATGGTAAAGAGTCTGCCTGCAATGCCGGAGACCTGGGTTTGATCTTTGGATCAGGATCCATTATAGTATAGGACACACAATCTTCAGTATTTATAGAAAGTAAGAAGGAGACATGTAAAAACATTCTTTGTTTTTATTTGTCAGATCCAGGTTTAAAGAATCAATTTGGCTCAGTGTCTTCTTAAACCTTTAATTTTGAAATTGCTTTACTACTATCTGGCTAGGTCACCTGGCTGTAGAGAAAGCCCTGGGCATGCACTTAGAAAACCTGGGTTGTAGTCTTAGTTTTACTGTTTGTTAGTTGTGTAATACTGAACATCTTCCTTTTTTTCTCTTTTAATTTGCAAAATATGTCAAGTAAATTTGGATGATGTCATGGGCATTTTGAATATTACATTTTAACACTGTGATCTGTTAGAATCTCTGGAAAATGCTTTGGTTTTTGTTACTGTTACTGATTTGATTGTGGTTTATTTTGTTTTGGCAGTCAACCTGATTAGCAGTCAAACTGCCTTGTGTGGGCTGTGGATCCAATTCCAGTTTAGTTCTTAACACCTTTGTTTAGGCTCCAGGTGTGCCCACCTGGGTGGTAGTCCACACACAGTCTAATTCTCAGCGCCTTTGCTGTGCTACCTCCCATTATTGTAGCTAGGCAGTATGCTCAAGACTGCATACACAGGCTTAAAGGACTTTTCACCAGCTCCCCCTGATTTCTCTCTGTACTTTATCTCCCCAGAGCTCCCTTTCCTGGTCCTCTGGCTGGAAAACTGGGAATTTAGCCTCTCTGTGGTCTCCTACAGTTTCTGTGACAGGATCCATTTCCTGGGTAAAATGGTGAGAGAGGAAAATAACAAGAATTCCCCGTCTCTTCAGATGATTGTCTCTTTCCTAGTTCTCAGCCAGAGGAACTTTGTCATAGAGTTTAGGTGTCTGCTTGGTGGCAGCTAGCCACAGTTATGCAGCATTCTAACTGGGGAATAGCTGAGAGAGGGATAAAAGCCAGTTATTCTCCCCACCGCCACACATGCTCCATCTCCTTTCCTGGTTCTCTAGTTCTCTTGGAACTTTCTCTGTCAGCACCTACTACCCAGTTATGGGAGTTTTACTGTCCTCAGGCTGTGCTATGGAGGAGGAAAAATATAAAACAGGAAACTTAACTGCTCTTCTTTGAGTTTTTTTTCTCCCCAGGCTCTTTGCTTCTATTTTTCTTCAAAGTCCTTTTATATTTGTGTTAGATGCTCTGTCCAGGGTCTTTAAGTTGTATCAATGGACAAGATAGGATGGAGTATGCTTTCTTGATCATAGCTAAAACTGGAACTCCTATCTGTAAAATAGTGATAGTTCTTATATTTAGCAGCACATTAGAAGCACCAGAGGAGCTTTTGCAAGATCAGTTCACTCTTTGAGGGCTGAAGTCCAAGCATCCGTCTTTAAAAGTTCTCTAGGTTCTTGTCATTCAGGGTGTGGTCTGAGGATACATGGCATCGCGTGAGAGCTGTAAACTCTCAGGCTCTACCCTAGTTCTACTGAATCAGAACAGAATCCTCAGATGACTCCTTTGAGCAGCAAAGTTAGGGCAGCACTGCCCTAGGATAAGTCCAGTATGCAGCCAGTGTTGAGAACCACTGCCTTAGGGTTTTGTAAAAGCAAGCCTATGTAAAGGGAATTTAAATTGTAATATGTTCTATGAGTATGAACTGTCATCGATGTAAGCTGAACCAGCTCTCTCTGCTTTTTCTGTCTTTGGTGAAGTGAGTTATCTTTGATTAGGATTACAGGTCCACCTTTGACTTAAAATTGTTTTTTCAACTGAGAAGCATCCCAGCTAAGCTTTGTGACTTAGATTCACACCATATTACATCTTCAACAGACATTGATTTCCTTGTTTGGAACCCAACAGCCTTCTCCTAAACCGAGCTTCCAATTTTCCAAATACATTCTTTACTTCCCCTGAAACCACAGATCCATAAGCACCTAGTTTCTCTCAAACAGCAACTCTGTCCAGAATTTTAGCTCCTCATATCAAGAATGAAACACTCAAGGACATATTCATTCATCCTATTTGAGTAGGAGTTTTCCACTAGTTGGGGAATTCTATAAGACTAAAGAAATTCCAGAATGCCCTCCACCCTCGGAAAAATGACCCAGGTTAAGGTGTTTGTATTAACATTTTTCTGAGATACCTTGTTTAAAAAATTGTCTTCTCTTGCACACTTTTATTATGAAAGGAGTAAGGAATTGAAAAAATGGGCTGAAATTTGAGTTAGCCTACTAGTCCTGATAGAGTATAAAATATTTTTGCAGGGCTGTGCATTACTTACCAACCCTTCACTTACCTGGGCAGGTGTTAGGTGTTATAAGTTTGGCTCCTGTTAACTAATTAGGTCCATGGTTTATTCCTAGGACCAGTGTTGAACTGGCCACGTAAGAAGCACCTTGGTGCTTATTAAAAACAGTTCACTACCCCAGTTGTGATTCTGGAGATGAGGAACTCATGCTTAAGTCACAGGTGACTCTGATTAACCAAGATTGGGAGCTAAACCCACAAATCCTTGAAGGTCAAGTGTTTCTTGAAATTACTAACTTAGAATTTCCTAAGGTAATCCACTATGTGTATGCCAAAATACTCCCAGTGGGGCCTGGGGCAGTATCCTATAACCAAATAATAATAATCCAATTTATTATTAATAAGCAACATAGCTTATTAAAATTTATTGTAAGTTGGGTAAAGATTATAAATAGCCTCATGTTAGTTCAGATCAAATTTTGCTGCCACATTTATAGGAAACTTGGTTTTAAGAGAGTGAGGGACTTTTAAGTATGATTAAGAGATTGCAGTCCCATAGTGAGTGAGACCATGGGTAATCAGATTCTTCCAAGCAGGAATATTCTTTAGCATCATCCTGTTCAATAATATTTCTCGTGGACTTTGGAACCAGACCATCTGGATTTGATTCTAGTTTTATCACTTAATAGCTGTGTGACTTTGGCAAGTTACTTAGCTTTTCTGTGCCTCAGTTTCTTTAAAATGGGGATTATAATAGTACTTCATAGAGTTGTTATAAAGATTGTCAGTTGATAATTTGTAAAGGATTTAGAGGCCTGCCTGATATATATAGTATATATATATGTATATAGTGTGGAGAAGGAAATGGCAACCCACTCCAGCGTTCTTGCCTGGAGAATCCCAGGGATGGCGGAGCCCAACGGGGTGCCGTCTGTGGGGTCACACAGAGTCGGACACAACTGAAGCGACTTAGCAGCAGCAGCAGCAGTGTGTGTATTTAACTAAAAACCAAAATTTCATTCTACTTCAGGAAAAATAAACACGTTTATAGGAAAAATAAACACGTTTATAGGAAAATTTTTGATTCACTTTTAAATATTTGGTCAAAACATCTTTAAAAAAGGAAGCAAAATCTAGTTGTCTGTTCCTCGGGCTACTCTTGAATAACGTGGTCAAAGACAGCCAGGAGAGGGACTTCCTGGGTGGTCTAGTCCCTAGCACTCTGTGCTCCCAATGCAGGGAGCCCAGGTTCAGCCTCTGGTTCGGCAACTAGAGCCCACATACTGCAATTAAGAGCTTGCGTTCATAATGAAGATTGAAGATCTTGTGTGCCACAATTAAATATTTAAAAAAGACTAGGAGACCCAAATAAAATTAACCTTCAGTGAATCCAGTTATTTTTGGTGAAGTTACATTGTATTCTGTAGTGCTTTTCATTATTCATATTGTTGTCAGGCAATTTGAAGATGAGTTTTCTGAGACTCCGAGGTTCTGACTACTTGTCCCACATTCACAAGTCCTTGAGAGCCTAGACTAAAACTTGAAAGTTCTGACTTCCTGAGTGATATTTTTCCTTACACAGATGGAGGATGGTGGATATTCCACCACCTTTCTTACTGTTGTCTGGAAGGCTACATTCAGGTGTATAAATTGCATTGAAAGGACATAAAAATACTTATATATTTTTTTGGCTGCGCCAAGTAGCTTTTGGGATCGTAGTTCCTAGACCAGGGATCTAACAACAGATGCCCTTGGCAGCAAAATCTTGGGAGTCTTAACCATTGGACTGCTAGAGGACATTCTTATTTTGTAATTGTGCATATTGTGAGCAGTTTGGTCTTAGGCATTTCTTAGCATAAAAAGCCTGTAAAGAGTTGTCTCTTTGTTCCAGTCAGTAGCTTTTCATGCCTCGCATTAGCAGACTGAAACAATATTACGTTGCATTGAAGAGCTCAGGGGAGTACAGTATCATTTTGGGCTAAAACCTAAACACAGAACTTGTAAAGGAAGCTTGGAATTATGGAAGCTTAATTCTAAAAATGGCTTTAGCCTTTATTTATACCAAATTTGTGTGCTTTCATTTTAGGAAGCTTTGTCTTAGATACTGTGAGGTGAGTTTAGACAGAAATTCTCCTCAAGTAATTTGGAGTCAACAGTTGTCTATGAATTTTAACTATCAGACTAGGTTCAGAGTTCAGCCTGAGGGAAGTATTAAAGAAGGTTCATTAAAGATGTGGCATTAAAATTGGGCCCTCAAGGGTCATAGAATTTGTCCAGAAATAAAGTGATTAAGCATTCAGGAAAGGAGGGTGTTAAAGGTAAGGAAGTGCTTAGAAAGTGAAGGGTTTGAGAATCAATATATAATGTCGGTTTGATACATTTTAAAATTTGGAAGGGAAAAGTAGTGGTAAGTAGGAAAATAATGTAAAGGACCTTGAAATAAAGGCAGAATGGTACTGAACTTTATTTGTTAAGCTGTGGAAAGCTATTGATGATATTGAAGCTGAGTTGACACAGAGCTTCTTGGCAAGAGGGGAACTTCTGATGTAATAGCCCATTTGTGTATTTGAGTGATAGATTTTACTGTTCGGTAAGAGCCTTAGGAAATCTTTGGGAAAGATCTTAAAGTAGTTTGCTAGTTAGTGTTGAATTTGGCTACAATATTGTGCTGTAAACAAGAATTCTACCCAGAAGTTGCCTTTTAAAATGACAAATGCTGATCAGTTTTCAAACACTGGGCTTCTTTTTATTCCCATTACTAAATGCTATAAGATTTGAATCAATGTGAATACATGTTAATGCACATCCTTTTACAGGTGTTAGTAAAATGGCCTTTCGTCATTTGATTGAGTTCACATATACAGCAAAGTTAATGATACAAGGAGAAGAAGAAGCCAATGATGTATGGAAAGCAGCAGAATTTCTACAGATGCTAGAAGCTATCAAAGCCCTTGAAGTCAGGTAATTATTTCCTTAATGAGGTGCAGATAATTACTTTCAGTCATGTTCACCCTCTTACTCAAGAATTTATCATATGTGTCATGTCATAAAGAACTGATAGTTTGAAATCAGGAATATATTTAAGGATCTGTGAAGTTCTTGGAAAAGGAAAAGCAACCCACTGCAGTATTCTTGCCTGAGGAATACTATGAACAGAGAAGCCTGGCAGGCTACAGTCCATAGGGTTGTAAAGAGTCTTATATGACTAAAGCGATTTAGCACACTTAGTTTTGCTGGTTACTGATTGTTCTTTCCCTCACAGTTGATTTCTTGTCCTTACAGTAAAAACTGTCCTAATATTAACAAAGGCAGCATCTTTTATTTCTAATTAAATAAGGCATGCTCATGCTCAGTTGTGTTCGACTCACTGTGACCCCATGGACCTTAGCTCACCAGACTTCTTTGTCCATGGAATTTTTCAGGCAAGTATGTGGAGTGGGTTGCCATTTCCTCCAAGGGATCTTCCTGACCCAGGAATTGAACCCATGTCTCTTGCAGCTCCTGCATTGGCAGGCAGATTCTTTACCACTGCACCACCTGGGAAGCCCCAATAAAATAAGGAAGGCTAGGCAATTTTTAAGGAATTCTCTGGGTTCCTATACACTGTTCTGTGGAGTCAAGTTGTTAATTATTTGTACCAAGACTTAGTCTAAAAATGCTTGGTTTACAAAGATTAACATGGTATTGTTTAAAAATAAGTGAGAAAGTTGGTGAAGATACAAGAAATATGCCAGGTGAGGTGATAATCAGTGACGTTAGAAATATGGTGGCAAAAATACATGCCATTTGAGTCTGTACTTGCCAGATAGGCTAAATGTAGCTCTGAGTTCTGAAGCATCTAGTATAAAAGAGGGCTTCCCTGGTGGCTCAGCTGGTAAAGAATCTGCCTGCAGTGTGGGAGACCTGGGTTCAGGCCCTGAGTTGGGAAGATTCCCCTGGAGGAGGGAATGGCTACCCCTTCCAGTATTCTGGCCTGAAGAATTCCGTGGACTTGATAGTCCGTGGGGTCTCAGAGTTGGACATGACTGAATCTCAGTTACATTATTTATGGTTATAGGATGAGAACAAATCAGTTGCTTAGGAGCCATTCTTGGTATTAAAACACAGAATTTCTCATAGGAAATTATTAGGAAGACATTAAGTGGTATCATGAATAAATACTTCAACATCTTACATGATGAATAGTGGCACTGTAATGAGTCAGTAAGAACAAGAGCTCTGGAGACAGGCTGCCTTGAAAATATGCCAGCTCTGCCACTATGTGGCCTTAATGAAATTACTCCACCTCCTGTCAGCTGCACAGTTTCCTTATCTGTCAAATGGGGATAATAAAGGACCTTTCTACATAGGATTATTTGTGAGGGTTGAATGAATGAATGTAAAGTGCTTAGCCTGGAGTCTGGCATGTAGTACTGGTGGTAGCTCCTGGCTCTGTTTCCTAGGACCCTTGATATAGGTCATTGGTAAAACATGAAGGTGAAGTTTGGTAAATCAGTTTCACATGGGACAAAATGATTTAGTCTGACTCCGCTGATGTGGTTCAGTTAGATGTAATTTAGAATAATTTAGAAATAATTGAACTGTCGTTATCCAAAAAATAAGCTTTTAATTAGTTTGGTGACAGAGTTCAAGATTAGACTTTTCTGATAGGAGCTTGGTATGTATATATTCTCTAGTGACTAGCATCTGGCACATGGTTTGTGTGCAGTGAACATTTATGAATGATTAAAACCAGGCCAGCATTCTTCTGCAGAGAGAGCTGAGATCTGGATGGCAGAAATAAAGGGGTGTTGTAGATATGTACTTGATTAGATCATACTGTGTTAAAGTGGAGGTAGATTTGGCAGTATCAGATTTCTGGTTAAATCCTGTTTGAGAACTCTCTGAAAACAAGTTCTGTGTGGTCCCTTTGCTGCTTGGGATAGTGAGTAGCATCTCACCATAGGCAAAGTCCTGAGTAGCAGAACACAGAACATATTCTCTGACAGTGGACAAGGTTGGATTTGGGGGCATTTAACTGAGTTTTTGTATCTAGTCAAAGGGTAAGAACAGCTGGGTACAGCCATTCAGAACCTTTTAGAAGATTTATTATAAGACTGAGGTCCTTACAGTAATTACAGCCATCGGCGCTTGCCAAGATAAATATGTTGGCATGTTGAATTGTTGATGAACCAGTTACACATGAAGTATAGTCTGAAGAGTTCTTCAGGAAGATAGCAATATTACATATTGGCTGTTTTTAATAGGTAATGTGTATGTCAATATTGTACAATTTAGAAATAAAATTGCATAATTTAGTTTAAGTCAACCGGTGAAGGCAACTAACTCTTATGTTGAAAAGCTTATTGTATAACTATTGCTTATTGTATATCTTATTGCAGATAGAGAAGGTGAATAAATGCTCTTCTAGCATTTGAAGTATGCATGTATTTTTGAAATACAGTGGTAAACTTTTGAATGGCACTGGAAAAGATTCTCAGACCTTACTTTGCTTAAATTGCATCATTGTTTTTATTTAAAACTGTATGAGAAGGTTCCTGTTACTTGTCAGGAAACAGCAGTTGCCTTATAGATGTTTTCTTTCTCAGCTGTTTGAAATATAATTCACATAATACTGTTCAGTCATTTTAATGTAAAGTTTGAAGTTTGTTAATTGTACACCACTACAAACATTCCCATCTCCTTATGTTTTCTTATGACTTTGCAATCAACCCTGATCCCCAGCCCCAGGCAACCAGTGATCTTGATTTTTATCACTGTGGCTTTATCTTATTTAGAATGTCATAGAAATGGCTTCCTATATTGTATAGTCTTTCATGCTTAACTTCTTGGCCTTATGCTTTAGAGGTTTGTCCATGTTGTTGTGGGTTCCTTTTTATTGCTGACTGTTACTCCATTATATGAATATACCATCTGGGTTTTCCTGGTAGCTCACATGTTAAAGAATCTTCCTGCAGTGCAGGAGACATGGGTTTGATCCCTGGGTTGGGAAGATCCCCTGGAGAAGGGAATAGCAACCTCCAACCAGCATTCTTGCCTGGAGAATTCCATGGACATAGGAGCCTGGCCAGCTACAGTCCATGGGGTTGCAAAGAGTCAGCCATGACTAAGCGACTAACATACACCATCTGTTGATAGACATTTAGATTTTATTTTCATTTTTTGGCTGTTACAAATGAAATGGCTATGAATATTTGTAGGTCTTTGTATATGTGGTTTCATTTCTCTCAGTAAGTACCTAGAAGTGGAATAACTGAGTTGTATGGTGGATGTGTTTAGTTTTTTTAAGAAACTGCCAAACTGTTTTCCAAAGTGATGAACCATTTTACATTCCAGCTTGTAGTGTATATGAGTTCCAACTGCTCCACAGCCTTCCTAATACTTGATATGATCAGACTTTTATTTTAGCCAAGTTGGTAAGTATATAGTGGTTTTAATTTGCATTTCCCTAATGATGTTGAGCCTTTTTTCATGTGCTCTTTTGCCATCTGTTTATCTGCTTTGGGATATCTTTTGCCCATTTTTAAAGTTGGGATATTGTCAAGAATTGTGACAGGTGTGAGAGTTTACCCTATTTGCAAGCTAATAAGTTGGCATGCCACAGATTTATGGATGCTGGCAGAAGACATGAAACTCATGAGTCAGAAAGGACTTTATTTCTTACAGCATACAGAACAGCCTGAAGTTCATGTTCATATCAATTTTTCTTGCCTCCATACCCCGAGTCCCTTGAGGAATAATGCAGTCACCTTGGTGTGTACTGTGCTCTCAGTGGTTTACATCACAGTTGAGAAACTCTGGGCTTTAGGAAACCCAGATCTTTTATAACGAGTTGCAAGCAAACCTGCCCAGGTTTTTCCCCAGAGGAGCCATTATCTTTATTATTCTGGACAATAATAATTGTCCTCCATTCTGGAGGTAGAAAGGTTCTATTTTGTAAGGTAATTTACTATATAGACAACTTGGAAGACAGAATAAGACTGGCCGTATGTTTGTGTATAAGATATGCAGAAATCTGAGGGATCCATGGAGAATTTTCTTCCACAATTTAGTTTTTCTGCACTCAGCTTCTGGTGAATTTTCTCATGAAGTACACTGCTCCATAACCACTTGGATTAATCTGACCAATAGGGGACTTGGACCAAATCCATTCAGTTTTTCTCACACTGGATTTAATTAAGACTGCTGTTTCAGCAGAACTCCAAGTAGCAGGATATGGCCCCCTGCAGTGCTAAGCTTAACTGTGCACCCACTCCTCTGAGGTCCTGCACTAAGCCAACTGAGTAAATCCCTAGAAAGCCAAGTGGCTTTCTCCTTTAGTTTCTGTATTGACTTTTCCACTTAGCTGTAAGCATTAATCTGAGTATAGCAAGATGTTTTAGCAATTGCACGATCTCATTATTGGTCCACAGGGAGGACATCTAGGGCACGTGTAGCCTCCGTAATAACCATGGCTAGTGATTTGAGGCCAAAATGAATACCTTCCAGAGCCCAAGTGGTATCATTGATCACATTGTGTTGAGTCAGGCACACATTTTGTACCACCTTTTATTTGAGTAGCCTCCTCATTTTGGAGAGATACATGGTCATCTGAGAACTAAATTGAAATGCCAGTGGTGTTTCCCTAAACATTGGATGGTGTCTTCTTCCCACCGAGAGTTGCAAGGCATTTATAGGGAAGGAAGGAAGTTAGTACCTGACTTCATACAAGAAGTACAGTCCTTGGAACACATAGGTGCTGTTGGAATAAAGTGTTGTTTACAATTTGTGCCCCCAAAGTGGGATGACCTTCTTCAGTTGGCTCACAGGTTGATGATGTCACCAGCATGGCCTCTCCTTTTCCCAGCTCAGCTTCAGTGATTGTGTCTAGGCTTTGTTTTTGGAGAGAATGTCTAAGGACTGCCAGTTTAATCCGTTCTGTTTATCACGAGCACCTGGATGCCAGCTGAGTGGCAGTCAGGTGCCTCATGAGCTGAGCCTCAGCTTTGGTAATGGTAGTGGGCAAACATCTGGTGTTTTTGCATGGGACATATAAGTCTTGGCCATCTTCTGCTCTTTGCAAAATCCTTCCTGGTAAAGTTGAGGTGGTGATTGAGTTGTCAGAGTCCTTGGTGTGAGACAACAGATTGAGGAGTTGCAAGTTGCAGCACTTGAGGAAACCTGAACGAGAGCCTGTTCCTACCTGAGGAAGACTCAGAGTGGTCCTGAAGGACAGAGATCTCGAATGTCCCTTCCTCCCCTGTACCTCCTGGAGTCTATGAGGTTTTCTCTCCAGGTTCCAGGGTGGTGGTTCTCCCTCTACCCCCACAAAACCAGTGTGTGCCATTCTAGTAGCTGTAACCTAACCCCATTTCCAGTTCTCTCCTTCTCTTACCCAGACTTTTCGTCTGGAATGGTCAGGGACAAGGACATTTTATAAAACTTAAGATAGCTATTATGTCTTCCACCTTGGGTCATGAGGACCAATCTAAGAACACTTGGCAAGCAGTATATTCAACCAAGTAGTCATTATGCTTAAGATCCAAGATGATGTCCATTCCATAAGAGAATTCAGATAGCTGAACTGGAACTAAGTTTAAATCTGCTAGGCCCACTTTTGACCAGGCTGACCCCAGGTTGCCATTAGGCAGAAGGAAGAAGATCGTGTC
The DNA here is from genome assembly GCA_917880005.1 of Nanger dama. Lineage (NCBI taxonomy): Eukaryota > Metazoa > Chordata > Mammalia > Artiodactyla > Bovidae > Nanger > Nanger dama. The sequence continues at coordinate 7,977,175 of CAKJTW010000040.1, forward strand.
TAAGAATGGTCACAGCAGACCCTGCATTTCCACTGAGGTTTATATAACTTCCCACTCCATTTGCCTTGATCGTTTACCCAGGAGGCAGCCAAAAACAGATGGTTCTGGGGATAGTGGGATTTGATGACTAAACTGCCTTACTGGATTTTTGGACGAGGCAGAAGTGAGGGAAGTGGAGTCAGAAAGTCTTTTGAGTCAGTGTTTGAGAAAGTTGCTGCAGTTCTCTACAACACCAGTATCTGGATGGTAGAAAACTTGAAAGGTTTAACAATACCTTGACTAACAGCCGATTGAGTAGCATTTGGTGCATTAGTATCAAACTGCACGTGGTCCAGAAAGCTAAATATATGACACAGCTTGGTTTCAAGAGCCCTATGGTGTGGCCGGAACCAGCTGATCAGACCCGAAGAGCAACAGCATACCCTGAAAAATGTCAGTTGTTGAGAGGCATATAGCCCTGAGATGGGTCAAAAGGTCTAGTATAGTCAGTCTGCCAGGAACAGCTGGAGACAATACCCTGTATGATTTGGCCTCATTTACCATAAGACAAACCAACTTCTAGCCAGTGTCACAAGTCTGACATGCTGGAGTAACGTCTCCCTCAGAAGCATAGGGGCCCTTGACTTTCTGCTCAGTCTCTGATGGTGGGTGTGTCCCCATGTTCAGAATAATGTGGGACCTAGGTGACAGGGATGGAAGTCTGGGCAGTGTATGTTGATAAGCAGCTTGATTCCAGTTGGTATCATTAGAGAACAGGCCTTTACCATGAGTATCTAAACTACTTACTCAGATGGTTGGATCAACAGCTCTTTGTCTCCACAGTTTTGACCCTCAAGGTGGGTGTCTTTAATCTGCCAAGATTTCCAGGTCTCCCAGACAGCTTGGCCATTTGCAGTAGTCGAGGAGTCAGTAAGAATACTGGATTCATTGTGGAGAGTGTCATCTAGAGTGACGAATACAGCCTTGAGTTCTGCCTTCTGAGCAGAGCAACCACTTTTGGTTTTGCAGAGTTGGTACTAAGACTGAGCATCTGGCAGCCCAGTGAATACCATCAGCCTTCAGCTTAGCTAGGCCACCAGTGAATGAAAAACCCCATTGATCTAGTGGCTTTCTTTGGGCAGCAGGGGTGCTACCACTTTTTCATGTAAAGCCAAGAGTTCAACTGCTTTCTTGAATGTAACTATTTCTTTGTGACCAGTGAGACTCGTTGGGCACCTTTTACCTTGATAGTCATTAAGTTTTAGTTAACACTCCCAAATGGCAATATCAGGCTGGAGAGCCTCAAAGCTTCCATGGATCAGGCATCACTTTTAACAATAATCAAATAGCACCTAACCCTATCTTGTCAAAGTGAGTGCACCTCATAGCTGTGTCAAGGAATTGGCAAGTCCAAAATCCAAGGACTGACTCTGGGGAGACAGCCTGCCATTAGCAGAAGCTGTAATCTGCAAAAAGTGTCAGTCTTAGAGACTTAGAGCTCAGAGAGGTCATTAGACTAGAGGGTCCCTGAAGGTAGGGAATGTGCCACAGTTAGATGGAAACTTCCAGTGCAGCCTATTGCTTGGAGGCACACTTAAAAGGTGCTGCTTTGCAGATTGACTGATGAACAGTAAAAAGTACTGATGGAGTGCCCAGGTGAGGCACATGCTTTCCTTAGTACCTAAAAATCCAGTGAGATACTGGGTCTCATGTTTGGGGGAAGAAGGAGGAGGTGGAGAAGCTGCTGTTTTTTTTTTTTTTTTTTTTTAACTGCTGGAAGGAATTGAATGTTGTGAATCTGCCTATCTAGTCCCAAGAAATTTTACTTGGTGAGCAGTCCTCTGAATTTTGTTGGGATTTATCAGCAGTCTCTGGACTTCCCTGGTGGCTCAGATGGTAAAGAATCTGCCTGCAATGCAGGAGACCCAGGTTCAATCCCTGGTCGGGAGGATCCTCTGGAGAAGGAAGTGGCAACCCACTCCAGTATTCTTAAATGGAGAATCCTATGGACAGAGGAGCCTGGTGGTCTACAGTCCTTGGGGTCACAAAGTATTGGACACAACTGAGTGAGTTTCACTTAATCACTTATCAGCAGTCTCTGCTGGTGTAGAAGTGTCATGACACTATAGTCAGGGCTTTTCAGACTGAGACTTCCGGCTTGCCAGTCAATAAGATATCGGCAATATATACATCAAGAGATAGAGACACTCGTGCTAAATCCTGACCCAGCTACTGGTGGCTAATGTTAGGGGAGTTTCTTCCATTATCTCTTCTCTACCTGTGGCTTTTCTCGATTGAGATGGTCCATCACTGGTGCTTATGGGAAAGTAGTAAATGCCCATGCCATACCAATCCCTGCTGTGCAGTCAGATGTCAAAACAATGGCAGTATATATTGTGTTGGCCACAATGTTTATTTGAGTTTTTCTGTAACATCAGCCCCACCCAAAGGACAGCCTCCCTTTCCTTCTGTGACCTTGCCCAAACCCCAACATTTGAATGCAAGCACCTCCTCTCTGAGGATGAGAGATGGGATGGTGAGTTGGACATCTGTGGACCATAACAGAGCTGTGGCAATTTGTGTCTTTACCATCCTTGAGTTTTCCTCAGCATGCTTGGGTGTGTATAGTGTCTTCACTATTTGCCCTTGAGAGCAAGGAAACTTTGGCTTCAACCATAATTCTCCTTCTCCAAGCAGGTTAAGTCAAGTTAGGGGCAAAGGAAAAAGGTAGAGAGGCAAGTGCTGTGGAGAGAGAAAGTGACTGTGCCAGTGAGCAAGATGCATTTTGGTTTCCAGCAGCACCTGAGCTGCGAGTGGCTCAGCCAGACAAACCTCCAGTGTTTTCATCCCCCTCAAAGCCCTGTGTCAGGCAGAAAGGTCAGTGCAGACACCATCAGTGTCTGTCTGGGGGTTCTCTTGATTCCACAGCCCCATCCACGTTGCTTTCCACTTGGGGCCATGTGGTTTTATGCCTCTGAACTGGCTGAGACTTGACTTCTGCAGTGATGGCTTTTTTAAAAGAGTGTACCTTTCCTTATTCATAGATGTTTTCCTTTCCTGGGGCTACCATAACAAAGTACCATACACTGCGTTTCTTAACACAGTTCTGGAGGCTAGAAGTCCTAAATTAAGCTGTTGGTAGGGCCACATTCCCTCGGAAGCCTCTAGAGGACAATCCTTCCTTCCGTGACTTGACTTTCTCCTTTCTCGTAGGCTGGTAGCCCCACGTGTTCCTTGGTTTGTGACAGCATAACTCCAGTTTCTGCCTCCATCTTCACATTGCCGTCTTTCCTCAATGTTTTCATATGGCTCTCTTCTTTGGGTCCAGTGTCCTTCTTAGGAGGACATAGTGTAGGGCCTGCTCTGATGACCTCAACTTGATTACATCTGCGAGGACATTCTAAATAAGGTCACTTTCATAGTTATTGGGTCAGAACATCATCATATCTTTTGAGGGTGCACAGTTCAACTCAGAGCAATAGGCAAGTAAGTAGAGAACCATTTATTGCCCAGTTGACCATACAATTTGCTAAACATGTTTGATGCCAGCTCCAGTAGACCTCCTCAAATTCCATTTGCTCTGTGAGGTCTCATCCTTCTTGTTCCAGAAAGTCTTGTCTTTTTCAGCATCCTGTTCTTGGTTGCCAATATCTGGCAAGATCTGTGAGGGATCAGAGATGTTACCCTACTTGCAAGCCAGCAAATTATCCTGCCACGATTTCACGGATGCTGATAGAAGATAACAGGATTCGTAGGTCAGAAAAAAGGACTTTATTACTCTATTTGTGCCACTTTTCCCTTCCTCAAGTTCCAGAGGTGACATAAAGTGGCCTGCATGTGGTTGGTTTTCATCACAGATGAAGAAGCCTCAGCTTGGGAAACCAAAGTCTTTTAGAATGGGCTGCAGACAAACCTGCCTGACCTTTGTCCCATAGCAGGGACATTATTATATGGACAGTAAGTAAAGCTGTCTTCTCCAGAGGAGCCACTCTGTATTCCCAGGCTGTTGGCCTTTCTGCAGACACCTTTGAAAAATAGTCCAGAACCAAAGCTGTCTTCATAAGGTAGGCAGAAACATGAGAGACTCATGGGGAATTATCTCCCAACAGTTGTCTGAAAAGATTGAGTTTATTGAATTGTAAGAATTCTATAAAACCTTTGACAAACATGTTTGCAAATATTTTTCTTCTGGTTTGTGGCTTGCCTTCCTGTTAACTATGTATTTCAAAGGACAGAGTTTTTAATTTTGATGAAAACCATTTTACCAATTTTTACTCAAGAGTTTTTGCTTTCTGCGTGTTACTTAAGAAATCTTTCAGTGTTGCAAAGATTTTTATCCAGTTTTCTTCTAGAAGTGTATAGTTCTTACATTTAAGTCTGTGATCCATTTTTAATTTTTTTTGTGTGTATGTTGCGTGAGTAAGGGACAAGGTTTATTTTTCCTATATAGATAGCAATTGTTCCAACACTACTGTCATATGTTTTCGCCATTAAATTATCTTGGAACCTTTTTTCAAAAATCAATAGACTATACACGTGTAGTCTATTTCTGAACTTTATTTTGCTCTGTTAATCTCCATGTCTAGCCTTTTGCCAGTCAGGTCATCTAAATTTTGTAGCTTTATAATCTTGATATCAGCTAGTATAAGTCTTGCAATCTTATTTTCTGCCTTTCCATACAAGTTTTATTATCAGCTTATCAATTTCTTCCAAAAGCCTAGTTGGATTGATTGGTCTTAGAGAATTTTTAAACCCCTGTGTTATGTATTTCAGAAACAAAGAAAACTCAGCTCCACTAGAGGAAAATACCACAGGGAAAAGTGAAGCAAAAAAAGAAAGATTGCAGAAACTTCAAATGTTATCACTGAGTCGTTGCCATCCGCAGAATCTGAACCTGTTGAAATTGAGGTGGAGATTGCCGAAGGCACAATTGAAGTCGAAGATGAAGGCATTGAAACGTTGGAGGAAGTGGCTTCTGCCAAGCAGTCCATAAAGTACATTCAGAGCACAGGTTCCTCTGATGATTCCGCTCTGGCATTGTTGGCAGATATAACAAGCAAGTACCGCCAAGGCGATAGAAAAGGACAGATTAAAGATGAAGACGGCTGTGCATCTGACCCCACAAGCAAACAGGTAGAAGGTATTGAAATTGTGGAACTTCAGCTGTCACATGTGAAGGACTTGTTCCATTGTGAGAAATGTAACCGTTCATTTAAATTGTTTTACCATTTTAAGGAACACATGAAATCACACTCCACTGAGAGTTTCAAGTGTGAAATATGCAATAAAAGGTATCTTCGGGAGAGCGCCTGGAAACAGCACCTCAGTTGTTACCACCTTGAAGAAGGTGGAGTCAGTAAGAAGCAGAGAACTGGGAAAAAATACACATATGTCAGTACTGTGAGAAGCAGTTTGACCACTTTGGACATTTTAAAGAGCATCTTCGAAAACATACAGGTAAGGAACAAATATTTTATATTAGAAGTTTATTTTTTTCCACACTCATTTCAAGCTGAGTGCCTAAATTTTTTTAGCGTATAGAAACCATTTCGTGTGTTTCCTAATGTGTAGGCTGAGCACAGTGTTTTTATAATACTAGTTTGTTGATATTGATGCTATCAAAGCAAAATCAGTATTGACTTTGAAGTTAATTGTCATTCTTACACCTTGCCAATTTTTGTATTTTAAAAGATATACATAAACATTGTTTGTAATTATTATTAAAGATTATTAATTATGAAATTTTAATTATATGAAACTTCACTGTTAACTGTTTTTACTTTATCTGCCTTAACACATTACATAGATGAATACATTTACAAACAATCCCAAACACGTTTATACCTTTGTAAACATTTGCTTATCTGTTTTGACCTGGCGGATAGGTAGGCAGTATTTGCCCATCTCCCTCAGCTCTCCAAGGCAAACATGTCAGGACTGGTGGACAGCCAGGGAGATGAAAAGGGTAAGGTTTCTGTACTTTAGGTCATGGAGATTTAGCATACCTGCCTTCAAGGAGTTCAAAGTTTTGTGAAGAGAGACAAGCAGGCACAGTCAGCTAAGTGCTGATAGAGATAAGCACAGTCTTATGGGAATGCCTGCTTATGCTGTTTATGGTGGAAGACAAGGATTGCTTCCTAGAGGGTTTATCCTGTGATGATTCTCAAAGGAAAAGGAGTTAGCCAGGAGACAAGCCCTGCAGGCAAAAGAAGCTAAGTGTACAGACACGAGGAGAGAAAAGTCACTCATATGGAGTACTTGTTAGCAGGTTATTATGGCTGGAGAATTGGGTCCAGTTAGAGGAACGCCAGGAGCTGCAGCTGAAGAGTTTTGGGGCTGACTGTATGATATACACTTGGGCATCATGGCTCATCTGCCAGTGGTTCAAGGACAGGAGAGAGAAAGTGATGGGAGATGAGGCTAAGATCATGCAGTTATCTTAGATAAATGCTCTAAATGAGTTAGATTTTATCTTGGAAGACTGGGTCACTTTTAAGAAAATTTTAAGAAATTTAACCCAGGGAGATTTCTGATTAAATTTTATGTTTTAGAGACAGAACTGGCAGGATTGTAGTGGCTGAAGCCTACTGAGTCTACTTAGGAAGTTGAGTAATCTAAACAAGGATGAGGGGTTGAATAAAGGCAGTAATATGGTAAAGGCTTAAAGGTGTAACATGAAGTAGGCAGAGTCAACAGGGTTTGGTGAGACGTGGAGGTAAAAGAGGGGCTTCCCTGGTGGCTCAGACAGTAAAGAATCTGCCTGCCAATGCAGGAGACTGGGTTTAGTCCCTGGGTCGGGAAGACACCCTGGAGAAGGGAATGACAGTCTCCTCCAGTATTCTTGCCTGGAGAATCCCTTGGACAGAGGAACCTGGTGGGCTGCAGTTCATGATCCATGTCGACAAAGAGTCGGACATGAGTGAGCAAGTAAGGGGTAAAAGAGAAGGTGACTCTCAGCTTTCTGATTTGGGTGGCTTAGTGATCAAAGTTTATTAAGTTAGAAAAATAAAAAAGGGTAAAATTTGGGGATGAGGGAAGAGAGCAGACAGCTCTCTCATAGGTACTGACAGCTGTACCTATGGGACACCCAGTGTGAAAGACAACCTAAAGATGACCTGTAACCATGTTTTCAAATGATTGCTGCCTAGTTTTCCAAGGAAGTAATGTGGAATTGTAGGAAAAATGTGGGTTTGGAAACCAGAGTTAGATTCAGGCTCCAGATTTGTTTGTTTGTTTGTTTTGGCCTGACTGTGCAGCTTGTGAGATCTTAGTTCCCTGACCAGGGATTGAATCTCGGGTCCCACAGTGCAAGCATGGAGTCCTAAGCACTGGACTGCCAGGGAATTCCCAGGCTCCATTCTGACATTTGTCAGCCTGATGAACTTGACTGGTCTCTTTATCCTTGGATCAATCTCCTTATCTGTGTAAATAAGAATAATGACACCTACTTTACAGGGTCGTGACAAATAAGAGAAATTGATAAAAGCACTTTGAAGATTGTACTTTTACACATCTAAAGTATAATTAATCTGTTACTGTTTCTAGACTAAGAAAGACAAACAGGAGCATACAGTACAGTGTTACACCATTTAATTTATTTTGAAATTTTTTTAATATGTGAAACATTCATGAATGTACTTTTTTTTTTCTTCACTGTGACTGCATGGGATTTCAGTTACAGGCATGCCCTAATTTACTTGATCACTCATGATACAGTTTTAGGTTGTTGCTAGTCTTTTGCCATTCATTACAAACTGTGCTGCAGTAAACATACCTATACATAACTTTTGTGTACATGTTTAAGTAACTTAATTTTTGACAGAGTTGCTAAGTCAAAGGATATGTGCATTTTAAATCTTGGCAAATATTTTCAAATTGCCCTTTAAAGAAGTTAACAATTTTTATAGGCTTCATTTTATAGTGAAAAATTATACACTGTTAAAAACCGTTCTAGTTAACAATATTCCACCATTTGCAGAGTTGTAAAAGAGTTTCTATACCAACAGTAATTCTAGGTAATTAGGTCTTTTCTCTCATTAATTTTTTCATCTTATGAAAATTATATAAAAATAAGCTATAGTTGTTTTTTCAGGGAAAAAACACAGCTCAGAGTTATTCCTTGACTGTGTCGGGTCCACGTGAGTATGAGGGTCACGTCTGAGACCTGATCATCACTGAGGCTCCACCTCTGAAATCTTAGTCCTGTTTGCTCCAGGCATCATCCTTTCTCTTGACTTCTCTCCTGCTTTCCTTCCTTTGGCTGTGGGACTCTACCTCATTTAACCTCATTTAGCCTTATTGTCCTTCTGTATCCCTTAAACCTTATTTGTTGCCCCGTTTCTGACTTCGTCTTATCCTCATTGTATACTTCCTGAGTCACTTTTTCTTGTACTCTAAGCACATTTCCTTGGCTTTTGAATCCTACATCCTGGAATTATTGTAATCATTTACTTCTGCTCCCTGCTGAGCATTTCTGGCAAAAATTCTTATCAGTAAGTTAGGCCTTTTGGTTTCTGGTTTATATCTTTCCTTCCCTAATTACCATTCTAGGCCTTCAGTGCAGGGCTTGAGCCCCTGTCCACACCCCAGCTTAGCTGTGGAGAAATCTGTGTGGTTCCTTCATTGTCTCCTTCTCTTATTACAGAGAAAGATATTTCTTGTTTTTCAAGGCCAATCCTGAATCCCACATCTCAGTGTCTCCTCCAAAACCATGTTTCACCTATCATTCCTACTGCTCTCTCCTTCTCCACTGATTCCTTCTCCCTTAGCAAATAAGTAATGGTTCTTTTCTGGCTGAAGGAACTTCTTATTGACCTGTCCCCATTGAGCCACTTCTCTTTACTGCCAAGCCTTCTTAATTTCTGTATTGACTGTTTTCATTGACTTCCCTCACTCACTCTTCCTTACCCCCTACTATATTATGGCTCCTGATTGCCCCATACCACTCAGTGTTCCTGCTAGCGTACCCCAACCCCTTGTTGTTACCCTACCTGTCGTTTCTGTCTGGTTCAGCACTGTTTACTACCTCATCTTCCTTAAACTTCTTCCTTAATTTTCCTTAGTGTTCTTCTCTCTACCAGATTTTGCCACTTTGCTCTGAGTACCTCAAACTCACCAGACTTGAAACTGAATTTATAATCTTCCCCAGCATACCCTACTCCATACCTCCTTAAATATCTCTGTTCTTTATTCTGGTTGGTGTTCTAAACCAGCGATCTAGGAGTCAGTATGATACCTTCCGTCTTACTCCTCACGCGCCGTACTGTTTTACACCTCTGTGCCTCCTCCTGGAATAAACTTTCTTTGTTGAACTTCTCTTAGTCCATTTTAGGCAGAATTCATCACTCCTCTGTGCTACTACTTCCCATTTCTCATTGCCCTCTTCTCTGTAACAGGCTTTCTATGGTATATTGCATTTGTTTATGTCCATGTGTTTCACCTTCCTGAAATACCCTGGCCTATAATACAAAACTTTTAAAAATAAAGACAGTTTATCTTCATTACCTAGCACATGGCTTGGCGATACGATAAGTGCTCAGAAATTCCTGTGGAATAGAGAGGGCTGCATGTCCCTGAAAAGGCATTTGACTTTGATTTTTATCTAAGGGAAAATAGACAGTTTTTTAAGAAATGCAAAGGCATGGAACAACATTCAGATCCAAATTTTTATTTCTTTGCCAGAGCACAGTTATAAGAAGAATCATTAAAAACTTGTATTTCCACCTCTTAGAATAGTCTTTTAAATGTGGTGGAAACATCCAGGTTATAAGTTCTGCTCCTCCATTCAAGACAGTCCTATCAGAATTACCCAAAAAGAAAAAGACGTTTTGCATTTTCTGTTTTTCTTGATTTGTCAATATATTTTTGTATTCTAACAGGTGAAAAACCTTTTGAATGTCCAAATTGTCATGAACGATTTGCTAGAAATAGTACCCTCAAGTGTCACTTGACTGCATGCCAGACTGGAGTGGGAGCAAAAAGGGGAGAAAGAAGCTTTATGAATGTCAGGTATGTGTGGATGTGGTGTACTCTATTCTGAGCAAAGAAGTCTGTGTTTGAAATTGTTAGAAGTGACAATTAACAAGCCTAGACCAAAAGTATGGCGCTGACAGTTCAGAAAGAGATAAGAGTAAAGAACATAATCGTCTTGCTTTTACAAGGGAAACTGATGTTTCTACCCAGTCCTAGATGATACCAATGTTGTTATGTCTTAAGTAACAAGTAGTGTGAAACTATGGTTATTCTTAACCATAGAGCAGTCATTGGAATTCTGGAGTGGGGTGAAAAAGGCAGACCAGGTGTAGTGAGCTCTTCCTCCTTGGTAGGTGATTTTATTCCAAATGGTGAGATTATTCTTAATGTTGATATTATATAAGAAAGTATAATAGTGTTACTTTTATATTCCTAGAATTTGTGACATTTAAACAATGAAGGAAATATTAAAATGTTTCCCAAAAGGATTTAAGTTGTTAACTACAACAGCTAAAAGGTCAAATAAATGAAAGATTTATGAAATCCCTTAGACTATATTATAGATGTTATATTTATAACATATTCAGAAAAATCTGCAACTTTTTCCTTACACAGATTAAATGCATCCCGTATTTCTTTCAGTTTGAATGTAAGTGTTAACACTTAACTATTTGGTTGTTTCAGGTCTGTAATAGTGTGTTTAACAGCTGGGACCAGTTCAAAGATCACCTGGTGATACACACTGGAGATAAACCCAACCATTGTACTCTGTGTGACTTGTGGTTTATGCAAGGAAATGAATTAAGGAGGCATCTCAGTGATACTCATAATATTTCAGAGCGCCTGGTAACTGAAGAAGTTCTTTCAGTAGAAACACGTGTGCAAACTGAACCTGTGACGTCAATGACTATTATAGAACAAGTTGGGAAGGTGCATGTGTTACCACTACTCCAGGTTCAGGTGGATTCAGCACAAGTGACTGTGGAACAGGTCCATCCAGATCTGCTCCAAGACAGCCAAGGGCACGAGCCACACATGAGTGAGCTTCCAGAGCAGGTCCAGGTAAGTTATCTCGAAGTGGGGCGAATTCAGACTGAAGAAGGTACTGAAGTCCATGTAGAGGAGCTGCACGTTGAACGGGTAAATCAGATGCCAGTGGAAGTACAAACTGAGCTTCTAGAAGCCGACTTGGATCAAGTGACCCCTGAAATCATGAACCAAGAGGAAAGAGAGCCTACCCACGCAGATGCTGCCGAGGCTGCTATAGAAGAACACGAAGATGCTGAGGATTTAGAGACCAAATCAACAGTGGATTCCCAAGCTGAAAAGGCAGGAAATGAGAATAGAACACCTATGCCAGTTTTAGAATGAAATAACAAATGCATATATTTTTAAATTTATGTGTTGGGTTTTTGAACTGATGATGGGCAGTGTGACTGTCCTTATGCTAACAGACATGTGGACCAAAGTTAAACTCTTTCCTGTTGTGTTGAACTGTTTCTATGGAAACAGACTGATTTCCCCTACTTGCCAGAGGAGGGATCTTTCCCATAAGTGAATGGGAAGCTTTGAGAAGTATATTTCTGGAAAACTTAAATGGATTATATTCTTATTATATAGTTGGGTACGAATGTATATTTTCATTGTGGTAAGAGTTCTTACTCTCTTTCCCTGGTCATGTCCTTCCTCCAGTTCCCCGCGCCCCCTCCCCCCATGTTGTAAAATCAAACGTAAAATCATTAGAATACAAGTTGATGTATTCTGGTGCATGTTAGAAAATTTGAATATATAGGAAACAAGACTGCATGAAGAAAAGTGCATTGTTACTGTGCAGTTAAATTTTGGCTTATGGCTTCCTTTAGTTCGAACAACATTCTTGTCTGCCCTGATTGATGGTCATAGACGTCATCTTTGCAACAGAAACAGTGGTGGTGGCAAATTGCTAGAATGTTTAAAAAACACACACACACCCATGTGCCTTTTCAAAACCAACTAAACTTCTATAAAGCGTCTCTAGTTCTTTTAAAATTTGTGTTGTAAGCAGTGTAGGTGATGCTGTAGTACTTTATATATTTTTTCTTATAATGACAGCTACCAATTCTTTTTCACTTAGGTTGAGAAATTTCATTTAATGGCAGCTGAAGGGCCATTTTCAATTGGGAAAATTCATTTATATCTGTGGTAAACTTTATTTTGATGAAACGTTGCACTAATATTTTACCACCAGATGAAAACAAGATGAGCATCATTTAAAAATTAATGTATTTAAAATAAAGTACAGAGAAAAACATGTATATAATATATCAGGCTTTGTTTTGAATGAATCTTTTCCCCCAGTCCTTAATGTAAAGATCTTGTGCTATAACTTTTAAAGCCATACAAATAAGAGTGCTAAACTGTGGACTTTAGGTGTGTAAATATTTTTAATCAGTATTACTTGGAAAATAAAATATAACAACAGAAAATAAACCAATATGCTATTTTCTTTACCTGTTAAATATTGGGAGATATTTACATTTTTAAAGTAAACTTTAAAATTATGTGTTTGACTCTTTTTTTTTCAATTTAACCAGTGTTTAATTTGGTTTGTGATCAGAGGTGTCTTCTCATCTGTACAAATATGACTGATATATATCTCCAATCCTCAAAAATCAATTCAAAAGAAAGAAGAGGTTGATATTTGCTGTTTTACATGGTGGGGGACACAGTAACCAGTGGAATTTTAGTAGAGCCCATTTTAAAAATCCTTTCTCCACTTAACTAGTGTGTTAAATTTAAAAGGTCAATTCCATGTAACACATTTTGGTAACCCTGATGTTAAATGGTTATAACATTTATGAAGTATATTGAAGAGAATGGTTTTCCTTGACTGGAGAAGTCATGGATTTAGAGATAAGAGGAATTAGGAGACTGTCTTTATTTTAAATCAAAGTGTATGAACATTTCCAAGTCTGTTCTCTTTGATAGTTGGGTATATGGTACAAAGCATAATGCTACAAGGCATAATTATGTTTTATATATATATATAGACGTATTTGATTTCTTTGAAGTCGTAAAATACTGATGATAGAATTAACTGAAATTTTCAGTTTGCCTTAAGATGTCCATGTTCCTGAGTTATAGTTTGAAAGATGTTTAAATTCCTGACAGTGGTCTCAAGCGTATAAATTACTAGTTAGTATCTAGTGAATTTTGAATGCTGAAAATAACTCATGCTGTGCCCTTAAGCCAAGGTATGAAACAAGGTTTATTTTTAAACATAATTTTTCAAGAGCCCTGACTGCAATGTAGAGATCAGGGACAAAGGCACAGCAAAGCATTAAAATTATCATTTGAGTTTTCAGATTTGGCAAAGCCTTTCAAAGCAGGTTTGAGGGACAGATACAGTTCATTTACTTTTCCCAAAAGGTTTGAAGGCTATGTGTGCTCCAAATGCCAATAAATTAGATTATCACAGAAGACAAGGAAAGGTACCCGCTGGTAGTAAACCTTGCAGTTCCTAAAGCATTTTGCATGTTACTGTTTAGTCACTAAGTCATGTTCACGACTCGTGCAACCTCATGGACTGGAGTGGGTTGGTATTTCCTTCTTAAGGGGAATCTTCCTGACCCAGGGATTGAACCTAAGTCTCCTGCATTGGCAGGTGAATTATTTACCAATGAGCCACTAGGGAATGTTAATGTATATTAAAGTACTGAACTGGATATTTTGTTCTTGCTGTACTCCTGGAGCTTTTAGCTAGGTCTACAGTGTGACAGCTGGGTAGTACTGCCAAATGTTGGTCACCCGCAGGAATCCCAAGAGCCCTGGAAAATGATAGAACCTCTCCTATCTACCCTACACTGTTCAACAGCAGTTCTTTGATTCCTAAACAGCAACTGGCTGACCTTCAATTCTGACAGTACCTGGAATTAACATAGATTTCCAGAAAGTGAGAAGGTAGATCAAACTAGTCAATCCTAAAGGAAATCAACCCTGATTATTTATTGGAATGACTGAAGCTGAAGCTCCAATACTTTGGCCACCTGATGAGAAAAGCTGACTCATTGGGAAAGACCCTGATGCTGGGAAAGATTGAAGGCTAAAGGAGAAGGAGATAGCAGACAATGAGATGGCTAGATAGCATTACCAGCTCAATGAACATGAATTTGAGATTTCAGGAGATAGTGGAGGACCGAGGGGCCTGGCATGCTACAGTCCGTGGGGTCACAACTTAGCAACTGAACGTCCATGATACTTCAGACACCAGCCAAAAATAGAGTCCCCAGGGTACCCACACTTCTGCCTGGTTAACTACAAATTAGGTGTTCCCACTCCCTCCCAGGTTAAATAATTCAGTGGAATGATCTGGAACTCAGGAAAGCACTATGGAGTGTAGTTATAAAGGATACAAACCAGGAAAAGACTGAGATTCATAGGGCAAAGGGGTGAGGTGAGGGATGGGGGTGCACTGCACATCCCTGTCCTAGCCTGGTGCTCCACCCTCCCAGCACATGAATGTGTTTACCCAGATGCTCCCTTAACCTTGTTTACTTACCTCCCTTTGGGGTGGGGCTGATAGTTCTAGCCCTCTAATCCATATGGCTGATGACTAGTGACGAGCTAAGAGTCACTGCATTACATAAACTCAGGCAGAGGCTTGTTAGGAATAACAAAAGATATCACTCAGGAAATTGCAAGTGTTTTAAGAACTCATTGCAAGTGTTTTAAGAGCTCATTGCCAGGAACCAGATACTTTTTTTATACGACATGTATCATCTGGAATTCAAAGGGAAACTAACTGCACCCCAATGTCAATAAATTTAAGACCTAGAAATCTTTTGAACATGTATAAAAACAAGGATCTTACAGTCCTACCATTAAAAATAGGCTGCAATCCTCTTCCTAATATTGGAAGTAGAAATACTTTGATGGAAAGGTAAGTGCTTCTGATCCTACTACATTTCTACTTCAAGGTTTAGAAAGTCTTATGAGAATCTGTTAGGCTAATTACCCACTTTATACTTTGAGTAAATGAACAGCGTTGACTGTGGCCTGAATGTGATAAAATGTACACTGGTAAACAAGTGGATTTTAATGCACATCTTCAACATTTGTTAACTGTTTGGAACGATCAGATGGTCATGACAGCATTCATGTGGAAACAGTTTTATAATCGTCATGTAAAATTACAAGTAAATGACCCTCAAAAGTTTAGCCTGATTTTGTTGGAGATAGCAGGTTTGAGTTTAACATTGAACTTTGTTACATCAGGAGGAGGGAAACCTTAAGCTAAATGTTAACTACTCCATGTTCTATAAACGTTACTTCCTTAATTCTGTTGACATGATATGTAAGAAGGCAGCATGTGAATTCATAATTGTTTTAACTTTCCCACCTAATATGACACTAAATATGATGTAATTATACAACTGAAGTGATGCCCACCTTGATACTTGTACCAAAGTACAGCCTAGGAGAGGAAACTTGTAACAAGATAGCATCATTTATGAATCACATTTATGCCAAGCACTTTACATTTAATCATCTGAATGACCTCCTGAAGTAATTACATTATTAGCTGTCATTTTACAAATAGAGGAAACTAAGACGAGGAGATGAGAAATAGCTTGTGGAAAGTGAAACCAGAGAGCTTGACTTCACAGACTCCAGTCACCTCTGTATGCGATCTTTGTGGCTGACAGCATTGGCTTACACAGAGCATAAGCAAAACAGCCATTTTCCTTCTGGAATTTACATCAGCCCTTGATGAGTTTGGGGTGGCGGGGAACAGTAGATCAGAAAAGATGGCAAGAGATTCACAGCAAATTGCCTTCTGATAGCTCCTTGCTATCTCCTTCCCTAGAGACCACACCGTCTAGGCAATGGTTCAACAACAGCATGCAACAGCATTTTGTTAAAACACAATTCAGTTGGTCTGGATTAGTATTAGGACCTGAGAATTTGCGCATTCTTGCCTGGAAAATCCCATGGACAGAGAAGCCTGGTGGGCCGCAGTCCATAGGGTCGCTAAGAGATGGACGCGACTGAGCGACTTCACTTTCAACTTTTCACTTTCATGCACTGGAGAAGGAAATGGCAACCCACTCCAGTGTTCTTGCCTGGAGAATCCCAGGGTCGGGGGAGCCTGATGGGCTGCTGTCTATGGAGTCGCACAGAGTCGGACACGACTGAAGTGACTTAGCAGCAGCAGCAACATTCCCAAGTAATATACTGATAGTCCTGGAGCCACACCTGGAGAATGGCTGACATAGAGTACTTAAGGGAAGCACAGATGACTAGCCAGTGGTGTGAACAATTTGAGGGTCTCTTTTTCTTTTTAGAGGTAGTCAGGTGTGACTTTCAAAATATCTTATTTATTGCCCATGTTGACTATTCATGTAATGCACTGGACTAAGACAATGGTCTTGTTTTTTCATATTAATCAAGAACATTCTACTTATTCTCAGTAATGAATTACTTTTCTCTTTCTGAAATGAAAATGCCACAAAGACATGATCTGTTAGAGAATAACGAAAACTGGAAAATCAGAATAATTGAATACTTTTGCTTCCACTGGGTAACTCAAATATACTTTAGAGACAAAACGATGGCTAATATCTGCTGAGGAGCAAATGTCAGTGTATGAACTCACCTAAGAGAAGAGCTGATCATTAACTCTGTCACCTGGTAGACCATTTTATTAGAGCAGTAACTGTATCCTGTGAAATAATAGTTATCTGTTAGATACAGCTATGAAACATTATGGAGGGAATAAGAGATTCAGAACTCTAGTCCAGTTGAAATGGTGCTTATTAAAAACTGAAGATAAAAGTCAAACAAAAGTAACTATTTGATTCTTAAAACTTTTCATGAGATAATTTCGGCAAAGAATCAATGGGCCAGAGCCTTCATCTGTTCGTTGTTCAACTGTGGATCATACCCAAGTGCTGATTATTAAGAAAATATCACACTTACTGCTATACTTGGGCTTCCCCGGTGGCTCAGACAGTAAAGAATCCCCCTGCAATGCAGGAGACCTGAGTCGATTCCTGGGTTGAGAAGATCCCCTGGAGAAGGGCATGGCAACTCACTCCAATATTCTTGCCTGCAGAATCCCAATGGACAGAGGAGCCTGGAGGGCTGCAGTCCATGGGGTTCCAAAGAGTCGGACACGACTGAGTGACTAAGCACCGCACAGCACATTGCTATACTTGGCTACATATTCAAGAAAAGTTTGGAGTACAGTTGCTATTAATATTATAGTGAGAATCTCAGGTAATAACTCAAATTTAACAATGAAAATTACTTTTATAAATGAGAATGTCTCAAGATTACAATTTGGGTTATTTTCTCTTTTTCACCCCCTCTATTCATTGTACTTTACCTTTAGAAAGAAAGCTAAGTATTGAACACTAATGACTAAATGATGAGGCAGGAATGTCTAAAGTGAATTAAAGTACCCAGAATATCAACAGAATTTAAGCTGACTTGGTAGGAGAAGTAGTGGCACTCCAGTCACTGAGATGTACAACCTTTTTTTCTACTTTATTGTTTTTGTTGTTAAATTATACTTGCTCAACAAAAAGATTCATGTATTTTAGAAAAATAAGAAAGTTAAAAGCCACTCCAAGACTCGTTGTTCACTCACTCAATTGTGTCCGACTCTTTTCAACCCCATGGACTGCAGCATGCCAGGCTTCCCTGTCCTTCACCATATCCTGGAGCTTGCTCAAACTCATGTCCATTGAGTTGGAGATGACATCCAACTATCTCGTCCTCTGTTGTCCCCTTCACCTCCTGCTTTCAATCTTTCCCAGCATCAGGGTCTTTTCTAATGAGTTCGCTCTTTGTATCAGGTGGCCAAAGTATTGCAGCTTCAGCTTCAGCATTAGTCCTTCCAATGAATATTCAGGATTTATTTCCTTTAGGATTGACTGGTTTGATCTTGTAGTCCAAGGGACTCTCAAGAGTCTTCTCCAACACCACAGTTCAAAGCTCATTAATCAGAAATAATTACTGCTAATATTACATGAATATCTCTCCATACACATACACATGAGAGAAAACTTTTAAAAACAATTACCATACTAGTCTTAGTTCTTTTGGTTTAATATTGCTTGAAATTAATAGAAATAAGGAAACAGAATACATGGGTAAACCTCAAATAAATGTTTCTTTCCTGCTGGTTCTTTAAAAGTGCCTATAAAATTAAGGAAAAAGATTTTAATAAATCCTAATTGTTGTGATTCAATTTGGTGTTCTAATTATACTTGCATTGTCAAGGCTCGTGAGGTTAGTGTGCCGATTAAACAGCTGATTAACTGGAGTACAAGAGAGAATTTGTGAAATGATAGATCTGAAGAAATTAACCAGAATGTGAAAGAACGTAAATAGAAGATAAAAATCTGGAAAACATAAGAAAGACATGAGATAAAATGAGAAGGTCTGACACATAATGTTCAACTGGAATTTCTGAAAGATAAACCGACAGGGATCATAGTCAAAGAGATATTGTCTGATAATGTTTCTGAATTGTCTCAAAGACATGACGTCTCAGATTGAGGTAGCATTTAGAATCTAAACAGCATAAATAAAATTTTCTGGAACAGGATATGCCTTTTGAGTTATAGATTCAACTCTGCAGCAATACAGTCTTAAAAACTTTTGCTCTGTGTCCTCTCCCTGACATTTGTCAAACATCCCTCCCATATCCCTCCAAATATCCCTCCCTTCCACTAGCCAAGTGGCTTGTGGAAGAGGAAGAAGAAAAGCAGAGATAGGAAAACCTCATGAATAGCCCAGGTTCACATTCAACAGGGATGTTCTGTATTGGGTAACTTAAAAATTAGAGTAGAATGTGCTTATATTCCCTAGAACAGCACTTAAGGTGGGAAGATATGTCAGAACTTGAAATAATAATGTTACCATTTATTAAGCATTTATTGGGGGGTTCTGACATTTGGGCCCCAACTATTAAGAGACTGTGATGAAAGGAGTAGACAAATACATTGTTGATGGGGGAGCCTCCTGCCAGTCATCCAAGCCCATGGGACTCCGGGTTAAGAAAACCTAGTTCACTGTTTACCAGAAACTTTGTCTCATTAATTTTCACAACTCCCCGATTACAGATGAGAGAACAGATGAAGGTACATGAAACCAGAGTGTCATGTAATTAATAAAGAACAGAGCTAAGAGGCAGGGTGTAGCTTTATGAGTCAAACT
The DNA here is from genome assembly GCA_917880005.1 of Nanger dama. Classification (NCBI taxonomy): domain Eukaryota; kingdom Metazoa; phylum Chordata; class Mammalia; order Artiodactyla; family Bovidae; genus Nanger; species Nanger dama. The sequence continues at coordinate 7,996,330 of CAKJTW010000040.1, forward strand.
CTAAACTTTTAGCCACTGTTGGTACTTCTTAAAGTATAGAACAAGGACCTCCTGCTTTAGAGTCAGTTCTTCTATTAATTGTTAGTTGTTTTCTAAGAATGTACTTGGCTACTGCTAACAAAAGGGAGCAGGGTTTCATACACTAAATTTTAATGAGCTCTCCAATAACCTGAAACTATATTGTCTATAGTTTTTACAGTTTCATCAGTTCTTTTGGAAAATAATATTTTTCTGACATTAAATTTTTTTCTGACATATACTCCCATTGTAGAAAATGCAAACAACACTGGAAAGTATTAACATTGTTTAGATCACCTGAGGCTCCACAAGATAATGAAAAAGTATTTCTAATATCTGATATATTTCTTTCCAGTTATACATCTCACAAATTTGTATCATTCTGTTTTGTAACTTTTGCTTTCATTTAACATGTTGAAAGTATTTCCCCATACTATTCAAAACAAAAATGTTAACTTTTCTATATACTGTTACATTGTAATTAGCCTATTATTGAATGACCCTGTCTAGGAGAAAAACATTTTTTTCAAGTGAAGGAAATTCAGGGTGAGGTCAGTCCTGTATGGCTGAATATCCCAGGACCTCTAAGTGAAAGGCAGGCATGAAGGAAGGGTTTATATTTTGAAACGGAGCAGGCCTTAGCAGTCTCTGCAAGAGGATTATGGGTGACTCCTAGAAAAAAGTCTGGCTACTGGACTTTAGAAGTGATTTCTGAAGCTGAGTTTTAAGCTTTCCTTTTCTACGGTAGCCTCAAGTTTTCAGTAACCTCTTAATTCTCTAGAATCCAGGATTGGTTCTGCCAAGCGTTGCTCTACAGGGCACCATGGGATGACCTATGTCAGAGTATGTGTCACCTGGGAAGTTGAGGCTCTTGGTTTCTGGGCTGTTTCTTAATGAATTCTTGTTCTGTGGACTGTCATGTTGTAGAATTCAAGGAGTCTTTTGCATTTAAAATATGCAATGATTTATCCTGTTTTAGAAATGATTTATCCATTGTTTTAGAAAGACTGATGGCACGTACTATTTTAAGATTACTCCTTTAAAAAAAAGTCCTTTTGTCTTTGAGAAGGCCTCCCTTTAAAGACACTTTTCTCACAGAGAACCTTTATAACTGCTCTTATAAAACAAGAAAGCACTTTTTCCAGGTTCTCTTGGTTTTCCTGCCAATACCAGTGGTCAGTCTGTGGAGCTGTCCAAGGTTTTATTTCTTGCCCTTCCTGTTCTGGCCCCTTTAATCATCACACAAAGAGGCAGCACAGGCTACTGAGGAAGAGCACCAGACTTGAGTCAGACCCTCAGGTCTGAGTCCTAGCATCAGTACTGGGCAGCTGTGTGACCTTGAGCAAGTTAAGTAAATTTCTGGGCCTCAGTTCCCTCATCTGTTAAAACAGGGGTGGTAATCAGAGCACCTAACTGAAAAGGTTAACGTGAGGATTTAACCAGTCATTCTGTGAAAGTATTTTTAACAGTTACTGGCAAGTAGCAAAATAAGGAATTTTTGGATTCTCTAATTTCTACCATAAAAGGGCTTTAAACTCAGTTTATTTTTCTCCTTAGCTCTTTCGCTTTTGTAAATACACCCTAGCAATTATGGAGGATTCAGCCACATGAGGAGGTGGAAAGACTGTTCACAGAGCTGTGACTTAGGGCTCCCCAGGCAGGGCTTTGCCATTAGCCAGCCCCGTGGCCCTTGTTAACTGACTTCTTTGACTTCAATTTCTTCCTCTGTAAAACGAAGGACGTGAACTTCAATAAATCATCTTTATTCTTTAGTATTCGGTGAATCGCGTTCTTTCCTTGCTTGTAAACTGGAAAAACATTTGGCACCCACCATGAGCCGGAGAGTCATAGCTGGGGAGTACACAGGACATTGGGGATCCACTGCCCAAGGGGCACCCAAGGAACTAGGCCTAATGTATTCGAGGAATCCGGGCTGAGGGGTGGCGTTAGCACTTATTTCTGCAAAGCCTAAACGCTCCCAGACTCACCTGAAGGAGCTGTCACGGTGGTTTGCTAGAAAACCCCGTTCTGTTAGGGAAGATTACTGGGTCTCCCAAGGACACGGAAACCCTTTTTATCAAGAGGCCGGAGAGAGTCAGCACGCAGCGGGAGTTGATGGGAGCCGGGTCGCCTCTTGCCATCCACGCTCCAGGAGCGCTCCTCTCTGCGGCAGGGCCAACCCCCTGCTCCAGTGTGTACGATGGGTGTCCCCGCGCCGCGCGCCCCCCGCCCCCCCTCCTTTCAGCCCCTCCCCTTCCGGCTGCCATAGAAACCGTCCGGGACCTAGTCCTGGTGCCCCTCCGGCCTCCCCTTCCCCCTCCCCCGGGCCAGCCCCCCGCTCCGGATTGGTCCTTCGGGAAACGCTGCTGGGCGCCTGAGTCCTGTCCGCCGAGCCCGGGCCGGGCCGGTGGGCGGGGTCTGCCACCGTAGCCCCTGACAGCTCCCGAGCCTTTGGCGCGGCCACTGCGCTCTGACACCCACGCATCGCCCGCGCCCGAGCCCACCACCCAGAGAGCCCGGCCGGGCGCCGCATAGCCGAGCCCGCGAGCGGAGCTCGCCACCAAGGTAAGCGAGGGCCGCGGGGCTCGCAGCCGGCGCCCCACCCGGCCGCCCCTTCTTCCGCCAGGAGCAGGGACGCCTCTCCTCCCCGGAACCCCGGGGCAAAGAGAGACCCAACTCCCGGCGAGGGTAGGCGAAGTGGGGTCAGGAGAGGATTAGCGCTCTTTAAGGGCACCCCCTCCGAGGCCCATCGCGCCTGGGAGGCGAGAGCGTTGGAGGCGGAGGCCGGGGTGCGCCGGCGCGAGCAGCCTGCCGGTGCCTGGGGGCGTGAGCCCAGGGTGTGCGCGCCTGTGTCCCCGGGTCCCGGCTGGGTGCGGACACCCAGGTCTGTGCGCGCACCCCCAGCCTCACCCCGCGCACCGCAGCTGCGCACCACCAGCGCCCCCGGGCGCGAGCCCGGAGCCGCAGAGTTTGAATCGAGTGCCGGGGACCTGTGTGACCCCGGCGGGCAGTGGGCAGTGAAGGGCACTGACAGCGAACGGAGGTGGTCCAGAGGAGTGGACCCTCCATCCCACCCCACACCGCGACATCCTAAAGAAAGACGCTCTTTTGGAAAGACTGTACAAGCAAAGAAGAGCCTGTCTCTTCTTCCCTGAGGTCCCTTCAGGAATATTAGGAGCCCGAGGATTCGGCGACACGACTTGGAAAGGATCGCAACAGGGTTCTTTAAATGCCGTTTCCGATCAGTTCTGTGTGCCTGACCCAGGATCTGAGCAGATGGAGAGGTCAAGGCACCCGATAAAGGTGCTCTTAGCCCCGTAAGGGCGGCGGAGATTCGCCATCTGCACTTTTTCCTTCCCGGCTCTCCCCCCTCCTCCTCCGTCCCTTCCCGGCTCTTCTCCCCACTCCCTCCCGGTTTTCGTCCTCCCGACGTTATTAGACAAGAGGGCTCTCTGTTAGACCCACCCTCCCCCATCCTTTTCCTCACCCCGTTTCAAACCCAGAGCGAAGGAACCACATTTTAAGCTCTCACCCGTGCAATTCAGACAAGTTTGGAAGTTAAACAAATCGCCTTTGCACTCGAAGCCGCGGGAATCCAGAAGGGAAACAAACAAAACCAGACCAAAGGATCGGTTCCAAGGTTAAGTCAAAAGAGTGCAAAGGGGACTCCAGAACGAGTGTTTGTTTATGGCAATATGATTTTTTTAATGTTTGTAAAATATGTATCACTCAAGCTTGCATCATCAGTATTCAATGTGATTCACAGAAGAGCTTCAAAAGATGGTTTCTGTTAGTGTTGCAAAAGCACTTCTAATTTTGGTTGCCATGGTAACTGGAGAAGTCGCCAGGCGCTGTTGAGAGGCTGCCTGGATGGAACCGGGAACCGTTCTTGAGGAGACCTCCCCAAGCCCCCTCATGTTACCATGGTAATAATAATTGAGCCTAGAAGATACTTGTTTCTTTAGGGTACTGAAGGCCCAGGCATGTTGTTGTTTAATTTTACCTTTGCAGAGTTTGCAGTTTGTGAAACAGATCTTCCCTCGCAGACAACTGAGAGTAAACACTGCCCGCAGCCAATTGGTCCTGCTGGCCCAGCTCTCTTCCCACTGTTCAGCGGCCCTAAGGAAGGGAGACGAGAACAGCGTTTGATGTGAAAGGAATCCTGGCCTGTGACCAGATCTCTCTCCCCATTTAGCATTAATTTGGACTCCTAATTAGCTTTCTAATTAGGAGGTGGAGGAATGCGAGAGGAAAGCCCGGAAAGAGGCTAATAGACTGGTGTTTTGTATGCTGTTGAATTTGCCTAGCAAAGTCCTCATAGGTTTATTTTTGGCTTGACCACTATTAAGTGGTAAGCTTGGAAAAACCTTCAGAGAGGTCTCCTTCTGTGCTAGGGGAAAACGTGGATTGATATTTAGTTTGAGGTGTGTGCTCTTTTCTAATAACAACTGCATTTAGAATAAAGGCAGTTTTGTGTGAAACCTAAATTTCCCAGTAATAACTACAGATAGGCCATAGAGCCCTTTATGCTGTTGGTCTGGCCTTAGATTTTCAGTTAAAAAGGTTTAATTTGGGCAGAGTAATGGTCCCATTCAAATACTTTTATTAGTACATGTTGATGTCTTTAAAGGACCCTAATTCTTTACACATTCACAAGTCCTAAGCTTTGAAACCTATAAAATAAATTTACATATTGATAGCATATGATTGGAAAATTTGAAAGCCAGTCCTTAGACTTACAGTTTTTTTTTTTTTTTTAAAGAACGTGGAGCTTCCTGGTGGGCCAGTGGCTAAGACTCTGTAAAGCAGGGATCTGGGGTTTGATCCCTGGTCAGGGAACTAGATCCCACATGTCCCAACCAAGAGCCCATGCAGCTAAATAAATATTAAAATTTTTTAATTAAAAAAACTTGTTTTAATAGGTTAATGTTTAATGTTTTCAGCCAAATATCTAGTTCCATTTTGAGAAACTTAAAAATTAAAATATAATGTGAAAATACAACTGCATTCTTTGAATCTCATTATAGTATTACTCTAAGGACGGAAGACTCTTAATTCATTTGCTGATTTTCTTTCAGTTGTTGAAATGACAACTAAAATTAGTTTATAAAATGAGTCTCATTCTGTGTTTTCGCTTTCCATGGTCATTCTAGAAAAAGTTCTCTAGAACTGAAGTTATAAATTTCAAGAAAAGAAGAAAATAGTCAAAGTTCTTATGATGACAGTGTCTACAAATTGAATTAAGCAGATCACAGTTCTTAAATTACTTTTTCTCAAGAACTTCAAAGATAGCTCAACCATTGTCATATAGCATCCTGAGGAATATTAACCAGTTTTATGGATAGGCAAGTTGTGTTCAAAAGACTCAAGTCCTTTCGGCTAACTACTTGGAAAATTAAGAAATGAAAACTAAAACCACTTGGCATGTCTAGGAATATGAGTGTCAGGTAGGGCTCAGGGAAAATCTAGGTGAGAAGAGAGATAAGGTACAGAGGCAGGAAGAATTTGGGATTAAGAGAAAAATAAAACAGTAGGGAGAAAATACTCTTAAATGAGAAGAAAACTCACAGATTAAAGGGAAGGGAGTAAAAAGAAAAAAAACATAGTGTAATAGGAGCTATACAGAAAAACAAAAAAACAGGTTGGGGAACAAGAAGCTAAAACAAACGCTATTCTTCGCCTTTCATGGAGAACAGAGAACCTGATGCTTTTCAAGAAACCTCTGGCTGTCCTATTTAGCCAAATTCTCCAATTTAGAGGCTCTTTGGGAGAACTAAGAGTGGCCCAAAATTCACTTCCAGTGGTATGGCCTTCCCATCTTCTGGCTAGACCTGCTTCTTCTCAACCCCTCAGCCACCAAGAAAGCTTTCTACGCTGCGTTGGCTGAGTCATTTTTTGGGTCATTCTTAAGTTGCAATCTTCACTTTTAAAAACTGTTCAAGTTGTTATCAGCTGAGTGCATTCATCTATAACTTTATGGATTAGAGCATGTTAAAAATTCTAACAAAAACAGTCCCTCTCTTGGGTTATGATTGCTCTGCTCTTTCTTAGCTGTTTGATCCCATCTTTCCCTGCTGCTACTGCTGCTAAGTCGCTTCAGTCGTGTCCGACTCTGTGCGACCCCACAGACGACAGCCCACCAGGCTCCCCTGTCCCTGCGATCCTCCAGGCAAGAACAGTGGAGTGGGTTGCCATTTCCTTATCCAATGAATGAAAGTGAAAAGTCAAAAGTGAAGTTGCTTAGTCGTGTCCGACTTTTCGTGACCCCATGGACTGCAGCCTACCAGGCTCCTCCATCCATGGGATTTTCCAGGCAAGAGTACTGGAGTGGGGTGCCATTGCCTTCTCTGCATCCTTCCCTAGTTGGAAATAATTCTCTGATGTGGCTGGTCCCTGAGTTATCAATTTTAGACAGAATCTGTACACTTTCTTTTATTACAGGGGAAGATATAGCTCTCTTACTCCTCCCCTCCAACTTCCCCTTCCTCCATTTTTGCAACACAGTTGGTGAGAAAAAATCAGCCAGAACACCCTTAGTATAATCTTTTATTTGCAAACGCCAGCCAGGGGAATGCTCCAGAGAGGGAAGGAGGACTGATGTTTCCTAGAACTCCAGCCAGAGCAGCCAACGTTCAGTTAATTTCAGAAATAGTTAGGGAGTTTGGGATCGACATGTACACACTGATATATTTAAAATGGATAACCAACAAGGACCTACTGTATAGTGCAGGAAACTCTACTCAGTGTTATGTGGCAGCCTGGATGGGAGGTGAGTTTAGGGGAGAATGAATAGATAAATGTGTATGGCTGAGTACCTTTGCTCTTCACCTAAAACTATCACTGTTAACTGGCTGTACTCCAATATAAAATAAAAAAGTTAAAAAAAAAAAAAAGGAAATAGTTGGTCAAGGATAGAAAATGGAGGAATTGCTCTTTCAAATTGGTAGCCATTATTTGAGTAAAATGGATTTTCTGCAGCCGAGTAGGAAGGAAGAGTTGGGGCCTAATATCTTGTGCTAGGATGGTGAGAAGGGAGGGTGCAGCAGGAGAGAACTTGCACACGTCTCCGTGCAAAGGTCTGCCCTATTAGTGCTTCTCACAAGTGACATCACAATGTTAATTAAACAACATTGCATCTGCATGACAATGATTGTGTGATTATTTTTCACTGGAGCCGGGCTGTGGACTGTGGATGTATTTCTTTTTCTGTACAACTTTTTGGGGAAAATAGTTTTCCGTTTGCTTTTTCGAATCTATCACTATTTATTCTAGTGGCTCTTTAAAATGCCTCTTCTTGGTTTTTTTCATACAATGAAATGCATCTGCCAATCCTCTTCCTTCCGGGCCCCACCCCAGCCCTCTGAATGGACCTCCCAGTTCTCCAGTCTGAACCGGTTTTCTGATGGCCGGGACATACAGGGGCTTTCCGAGATTTCTCTTCACCCTGCTTCTGTGTTGACTCCCTGTTCTCTTGTCTTCTTCTTTCTTGGTTTATGCTTTTCATTTTATAAAGCATCTATTTTGCTATAAATAACTTCTTAAAGGGGAGTATAGGAAGTAAATTTGGGGGACTTTGCATGTCTAGAAAAGTCTGTTTCACTCTCACACTTAATTGATGGTTTGCCTGCATATAGGATTCTTGGCTGAAAATTCATTCATGCAAATTTCCAAAGGCATTGATTTATTCTTTTCCAGCTTCCAGTGTTTCTGAAAGTTCAATGCCATTATGTTGCTAGATTCTTGGCATGAGATCTATTTTTTCTGTCTGGAACCTTGTGGGGTTCTCTCATTTTTAAGTGAAATTTCATTGAGTACAGAGTCACTTTCTCTGGGTTATGTTCATCTACCTGGTGGAGCCAGGAAACACGTCCTGCACTTTCGGGGAAGTAATGATGTAGACATACTTGGAAATTACTCCATTTTTTTGGTTTCTTTTCTTTGTCTTGTGTTGATTATTGTTAATTGTATCCACTCAGGATTTTTAGCTTTGAATAAATTGGTTGCTGTCCTTTGGAATCATGCATGCTGCAGACCAGCTTCTCTGTTCTCACCACTTATTGTCTTTCAGAAACTAATCTCTAGTGTCAATCACGTAGAATCATATCCTTAACTTTACTAATAATTTTGGTGCTTTTGGGTCATTTGCTTAATGTACGTATTGGTTTAATGATGTTAATCTAAGCACAAAGACAGCAAATTTGTTATAGGATGTGAAGGCCAAGTCTAAAATGCTGGTACAGCTTTCAAACCTTTCATGTCAATTATTGGTAATTTGCAGAGTAGGTATCTCTCTAGAATGTAGACTTGCACCCCTTCACATTTTACAGTGGAGGAAACCAACCCAGAGATGTTTAGCGTGGAGTCATTTCTCCTGACTCATTACTAAACCTTTATTATTTCACTCTGTCTCCTTTCTCTCTCCTGGTTACTTTGTCTTATATTTCTTTTTCTTTTCATTTCTTAATCTTTTTAAAAATAATGATTTATTTTTGGCTCTGCTGAGTCTTTGTTGCTGCATGGGCTTTTCTCTAGTTGTGGCAAGTGGGGTCTCATTTCCCTAGTTTCTCTGGTTGCAGCTGTCCAGTTGCTATGTGGGGGCTTCTCACTGTGCTGGTTTGTCTTGTTGAGTGTGGGCTCCCGGTGCGTGGGCTTTAGTAGTTGCGGCACGTGGGCTCAGTACTTGCAGCTCCCCAGCTCTAGAGCACAGGCTCGATAGCTGTGGCAGTCAGGCTTAGTTGCTCCACAACGTGTGGGATTGTCCCAGACCAGAGATTGAACCCATGTCTCCTGCATTGGCAGGTGGATCCTTTACCGCTGAGCCACGAGGGAGGCCCTTCACTTCTTAACATTATTTTCTTTAGCTTTAAAGAAACATAGTTCCTCACTGTAAGACAATATAAAATATGTATTCAAAAGCAGTACATATTACAGAAGCAGCAAGTAATAGTGGTTAAGTCTAATTCTGGAGCCAGCCTACTGGGTTTGAATCCTCTCTGTGACTTACTGTGTGACCTTGGGCACATTATTTGACCACTTTGTACCTCAGTTTTGGGGGCCTATAGTAATGCACTGACCTTCTCACATAGTTGTGAGAATTAAATGAGTTGATTCATGTGAAGTTCTTAGAATGATGCCTGGCATACAATAAATATCAATGTCGCTAGTATTATTGTCAAAAATACAGAAATAAATGTTAAAAGAAATAATCTATTATTCTGTCTCTACTGCCATCAATAATTCCAACTAGAGAGACAACTGTGGTTAACATTTCAGAGGGTTGCTTTTTGGTAGTTAAAGCAAAAAAAAAAAAAAAAAAGGAATGTTGTATGTACAATTTTATTGTTTATTTTTCCACTTGTCTTTATAGTTTGAGCTTTTTTCCCATATCACTGATTATTCTGTGTTCTTCTGGGTGATATTGATATATTGACTTCCTGTATTCATCCTAACACAGAGCCCTACAAATTAGGTTCTTCATAAGAACCACCTGACTGGGGAGCCAATTCTTTCTTCTGGACCCCTTTGGGTTTAGAACAGGTGTAGAGAGGGGTCCTCCTATCATGAATTTGAGAAGACCCTGTTACAATGAAGACAGGTCTTCTCTTTCTCTACACAATGAAAGTATTCTGGAGATGGCACCTGAAAAGTGTGCATTAGAACAGAGTGATGGGGGTACTCGTATGAAAAGATTATGGGGGAAGGGGGGGTGCTGGGGGAGAACCAGATGACAGTGGTGGGTGGCACTCAGTGGGGCCATCACCCCGTGGACGTGTGGGTCTCCCCACCCACACAGCAGAGAGCACATGGAATGTGGATCTGATAATTTGAATTTTCCTTGGAACCTCAGCAATTCCATCAGGCTGGGAAGCCAATGAAAAGGCTTCTGTGTGCAGATGCATCCTAAAAGCTGGAGCTGCTTTGATCTCCTGGGAGAGCTGACGTGACTTGGCCTCTCCCCAGGACATGATGGTCACCAGCCTGCTGCACTCACACAGGACCTGTGTGGCCAGAAACAGCCAATCTAGCAATGTCTCCAGAATTTGGGAATTAAGCCGTGAGCAGCGCAGTGAAGATCCGTGCCTCTTGAGAGCACTCCATGTAACCCTGAGACAAACGGATGTTAGTGGCTTTGTGTTCTGTCATGTCACATGTACTAGAGAGTTACTGCCTTCCCAGGAGAAGGCAGAGAGGCTCTTCAGAGGATTGTGGGCTGGGATGGAGAGATGTAGAAGGCACAGAAGGTGAGGAGGGAAGCTTCTGTCTTGCTTCTCTCAAGCTTCCTTAAGAGTCACCCTCTCTGTGTAGCACATCATATCCATGTGAGAACCAGTCTGTGTGCTTTGGTGACTACTCTTTGCCAAGAAAAGTAAAAAGATTTACCAAAACCACAAAACAAGTGACATGGTTAATATTTGTAGGAAACGGGATACAACGAGTTTTAAAGGTTAGTATATCGCAGTGCAAAGTCAGTAGACTCTTGGCGTAAAGCTGTTTGTCTCGTTGCTGAAATGTTCAGTTGAGAGTGGAAAATGGGTGACTTTTTGTTCAGTGCTAGATTTTTTGGTTGAAAGTTGCCCATCAGAACAGAGACTAAAATTCAAATACAGACTATTACTCCCATTCTTGGGTAGTAAGATATGCTTTGATCATATTTAATTATGGAAAAAATTTTAAAACCTTTTAAACTTCTCTGAACTTCTAGTTCAGACAAATTCGTCTTGGACACAAACAGTGCAAGTTCTTGTTGCAGACAACGAGGTACAGATTTTCCCACCCTCTACATTGCCTCAAGTCCAAGCACATTTACAAACAATAAAACATATTCACTTTCTACTTCCCTGACCTACATTTCCTTATTTTAGCGCTTGCTGAATCACAGGGCCAGGTTCTTCCAGGCCAAATCTCCTTCAGTTTCCCTGAACATGGCCCATACCGCTTGTGCTCTCTGGGTCCCATCCTTCCTGTCCAAATGTCTAGCTCAATGCTTTGAACATTGTATTTAGTTATCTATTTATGTATTCACTTTGCCCCCTAGCTGATGATTTAATCACATCCACGTGACTCTTGGGGAGGGACCTCTTACCATTGTTTTAAAGTAGGCAGGCCCTTAAAAACAGTCTGCTGAACTGGACACTTCAGTTCAATAACAGGATTGTTGCTGCTACTGCTGCTAAGTTGCTTCAGTTGTGTCCAATTCTGTGCGACCCCATAGACAGCAGCCCACCAGGCTCCGCCATCCCTGGGATTCTCCAGGCAAGAACACTGGAGTAGGTTGCCATTTCCTTCTCCAATGCAGGAAAGTGAAAAGTGAAAGTGAAGTCGCTCAGTTGTGTCCAACTCTTAGAGACCCCATAGACTGCAACCTACCTGGGTCCTCCATCCATGGGATTTTCCAGGCAAGAGTACTGGAGTGGGGTGCTATTTTTATTGGGGGAATATTCCCCAGTGGCGGAAGAGTGTAACAACCTCCCATTACTTAGGTAAGAGCAAGAAAGGGGCTTCTCAGGTGGAGCTAGTGGTGAGGAGCCCGCCTGCCAATGCAGGAAACATGGGCTGGATCCCTGGGTTGGGAAGGAAACAGCAACCCACTGCAGTACTCTTGCCTGGGAAATCCCCGTGGACAGAGGAGCCTGGCGGGCTGCAGTCCGTGGGATTGAAAAGAGTCAGACAGAACTGAGCTCGAGTGAGAGAGCAAGGAAGTGGAGGAGCATGATCTCTTGTCCAACCTCATCCTTTCCTGCAGCATCTGTTCTGCGAGGGCACCCTGTGAAACACACAGCTCCTGCTCACAAGACCAGGGGAAGCCAGAGCACCTGTGGCTTGCACAGGTGAAGCACAGGCTCTGAGCTCAGAAGAGCCTGGACTCTGATGTTCATTGCTGGTATGACTTTAGAAAAGTCACCAAGTTCTTTTGAAGTTCCTGAAAAATGAGTAAAGCTGCAGGCACCTTTCAGGGCTGCTATAAGGATGGAAGAAAGTATATACAGACTGCTTCTGACTTAGGATTTTTCGACTTTACGATGATGTGAAAGTGACACACGTTCAGTAGAAACCAGACCTCCAGTTTTGAACTTTAATCTTTTCACAAGCCAGCGATACTCTCTCATGATGCCAGGCAGGGGCAGCAAACTGCTGCTCCCAGTCAGGCACAGTCACAAGGGCAAACCACTGAAATCCTTCCAGCCATTCTCTGCACAGTCCACCTTCTGTTTTTCACTTTTGGTACAGTGGTCAATCAGCTGCATAGGATATTCAATACTTTATTATAAAATAGGCTTCCTATTAAGTGATTTTGCCTACTGTAGGTTCCCCGGTGGTGCTAGTAGTAAGGAAGCTGCCTGCCAATGCAGGATATGTAAGAGACGCCAGTTCGATCCCTGGGTTGGGAAGACCCCCAGAGGAGGGCATAGCAGCCCTCTTCAATATTCTTGCCTGGAGAATCCCATGGATAACGGAGGCTGGCAGGCTACAATCTGTAGGGTTGCAGAGTTGGACACGACTAAAGCAACTGAGCAGGTAGGCACACAGGTTAATGTAATTGATTAGAACATGTTTATTAAGGCAGGTGAGGCTAAGCTATTATTTCAGCTAAGATAAGTTTCTTTTTCTTGCAGAAGAGCAGTTCTAGATGGACGTATGTGTCTATTCAAGCTGTCATAACAAAATGCCATAGACTTGGGGACTTAAGTGTCAGAAATGAAGTTTCTCATGGTTCTGGAGCCTGGAAGTCTGAGATCAAGGTGGCAGGCTGGCTGGGTTCTGCTGAAAGTGCCCTTGGCTTCTTGCTGTGCCATCACATGAGAGGGAGGGAGAGAAAAAGGCAACACTCTCTCATCTCTTCTTATTAGGGCACTGCACCCATCATGAGGGCCCCACCCTTATGACCTCATCTAAACCTAATTGTGGGCTTCCCAGGTGGCTCAGTGGTAAAGAATGGGCCTACAGTGCAGGAGATGTGGGTTTGATCCCCGGGTGGGGAGGATCCCTGGAGAAGGGAATGGCAACCTACTCCAGTATTCTTGCCTCGAGATTCCCATAGATGGAGAACCCTGGTGGGCTACGGTCCATGGGGCTACAGAAGAGTTGGACACAACTTAGAGACTAAACAACAGCAGATGGTTGGATGGTGTCAGCGATTCAAGGGACACGGATTTGAGCAAACTCCCAGAGATGGTGACGGACAGGGAACCTGGCGTTCTACAGTCCATGGGGGCACAGAGTCAGACACAACTTAGCAACTGAAAAACAACAACTCCAGGGATTTTCCCAGCCCAGGGATCGAACCCACATCTCTTGCATCACCTGCATTGGTAGGTGGACTCATTACCGCTGAGCCAGCGGGGAAGCCCGCATCACTGACTGACAGGGCAACCGTATGTCCCAGTTGGTCACGGAAAGCCCTGATTTGCACCTTTTGTCCCAGAGTGGTTATTACTATCACCCCCTTCAACTCTCAAAAGTGTCTTGATTTGAATGACAAATTCTGTGTCTCCCTACTGATTGAGCACTTGTTATTTATTACAGATTCTCATTAAACAGTAGTTATTAATAAGGGGGATAGACTACAACTATAGGTGAATAACACCCCAAGATTTCACATAATGTTCTAACTGCAATTCACTGGTCTCATCGTTTTGACAGTCTGTGGCTGGCTATTCTTCAGCTCCACTCCTCCACTCCCATGCTTGTATGACTTCCTTTCTAAAAGGCATCTCTTATGTTTTGCAACCATACTTGACTATCACTTTGAATTTTGAAAGGAAAGACTTAGAATTGAGATAATTTGCATGTTCAAATATCCCAACTAGTTTTTATTTAGGTTTTCCCTTGGGAAATATTATGTTACTAAGTAGATGAATGTATTAGTATCCCAATATCACACTGCTACTTTAAGGAGTAGCCATGTCATAGATTTTGACAGATAAGTTGCCTATTGAAATGGTTATGCTGGACTGATGTCCTCAAGGTACCAAGGACTCCTATTCCTGACCCATTCCATGCTCCCATCCACTCTTAATGTGGTTTGGAATTATTTTTAGGAAATTTTTCCCCTGAAAGTTATCATCTCTACCTTCTCTGCTAACCTCTCTTCCCCATTCATGAAAACTCATTTATTATTATTTTTTTCCATGCCGCCGCCCCCCCCCCTTTTTTTTTATGAAAACTCATTTGTTTTTATGAAATCTTCCTCAGGTAAGATTTTTGTTTCCTCAGCTTTTCACTTATCAGAAGACAGTATCATCTGCTGAGTACTTCCTAACTGAGCAAACTGATGGAAATATTGAGAAAGATTCCTCCCTGTTTCATGCCCAGGACAACTCATTGCCTTTTTGGAAAGTTGCATAAAACTCTGCACTTCTGTGGCTGTTCTGAATGACTCATATGTAACAGTTTTGCAGATGCCTCTTTTAGAAGGTACAAAAGATGTTTGCTCACCTGAAATCTGGAGATGAGAGCAAGTGTGCCAATCTACAGCGTGAAAATGAAACAAGTGTGTTACTGAATACGATTCAATATACCGCTTTAAGCATACTCACACAGAAAACCAAAAAACTGAACTGTGCTAAATTTATAGATTCATTTGGGGATGAGTTTACATGTTTTTGATAGTATTCTCTTATTAATGTGGTATTTTTTCCCATCTGTTAGGTATTTTTAATATTCTCCAATAAATTTCCATAATTTTCTTAATTTATGTCTCTCTAACCTCCTTTGTTAGATTGATTCTTAGGTATCTCATGGATTTTACTGCTATTCATATGAGTGGAACACGTTTTATTATACTTCCTTGTTATTACAAGATTATTGGTGAATTCAAATGTAATTGAATTTGCAGCAATATTGTCTCCTGCGACGCTGTTAAACTTACTTATTAGTTTTAATAGTTTCTGAATAGAGTCTCTAGGATTTTCAGTGTTTAAAATCTTTGTATAGGGAACAGGCTTGTGGACACAGTGGAGGAAGGAGAGGGTGGGACAACTTGAGAGAGAAGCATGGAAACAATTACATTACCATATGTGAAGTAGCTAGCCAGTGGAAATTTGCTGTAATATGCAGGGAACTCAAACTAATACTCTGTGACAACCTAGAAGGGTGGGATGTGGTGAGAAGTGGGAGGGAGGAGACATATGTATACCTATGGCTGATTCAGGCTGATGTATGTCAGAAACCAACATGATATTGTAAAGCAGTTATCCTCCAATTAAAAATAAATACAAATTTTAAAAAAGAACAGCAAGAGAGAAGGTCTGAAAAGGAAAACCTTTGAAAATCAGAACAGTTTTGTTTATTTTCAGTATTTAGTTCTTATCTTCTTTCATTGCTTCAATAAATATCGAAGAGAAGCAGTGTTAGCAGACAGTTTTGTCTTTTTTCTGGTTTTGTAGGGAATACTTCTAATATTTCTTCATTTAAAAAGATGTTTGCTTTAGGGTTTGGGTAGATAGCCTTAACTTGGTTGAGCAAGTTCCCCTCTGTACCTAGTTTGCTAACAATTTTATTGATAATGAGTGTACATTTTTATAGAATGGTTTTTCTGCACCTGCTGAGATTTTTTTTCTCCTTTAACTGATTCATGTGTTAAATATACTCATCTTCTATAATTAAGCCATGCTCACATTCTTGGGGGAAGTTTTAGTCAATCATATTTTTATAAATACATTGCCAGATTTGATTTAGTACTATGTATTTTACAGTTCTGATATTTACTTTAGGGAGTGAAATTGGCTTGTAATTTTGCTTTTTTGTTCAGTCTGCTGAACTTACAACAGATATTCTATTCCAAGATGGCCTGAGCTGTGATCTAACTTAAAGTATAGCTTGTTTCTTCTCTGGTGTATACATATACAGCAAATATTGCTGTGCATTCTTATTTATTTATAACTTTCTTTGAGACACTTGGACTTGTTCAGCAATAATAATAATTATTATGAATTATTATTTGTTTTTTTTTCTGGGTAGGTTGTCATCCAACAGCATAGGGCTATCTAGAGTTTCATGAAGTCAGTTTAGATCCTTATGTCATTGGGAACAAAGGATACTTTCATTTGTGTTTGTACTGTCACTGATATTCATCAGGGTCAATGGTTTATTAAAAAGGAAAGCACTTTGAAGACTCTTCCTTAGGGAGGGAAGCTCAAGAGGGAGGAGATTCGTATATATAATTAGGACTGATTTGCACTGACACACGGCAGAGACCACAACATTGTAAAGCAATCACCCTCCAATAAAAAGAAAGACTCTTCTTTTCTGATTCTCCTGCCTGCCTTTGCTGCTGTCTCTGGCCCAGACCCAATCTTGGACCTCAGGGCAGGGGCCTGTTCCTCTGTAGTGACCCTGCGTGGAGGCAGCCAATGGAATCAGGAGGGCCTGGGGCCCAGGCTGGCCCTGACACTCGCTTGCTCTCTGAGTTTGGACACATTGCACAATATGTGTGTGTGTATGCTCGGTCGCTCAGTCACGTCCAACTCTTTCCGACCCCTGGACTAGACTGCAGACTGCCAGACTCCTCGGTCAGTAGAATTTTCCAGGCAAGAATACTGTAGCGGATTGCTATTTCCTCTTCCAGGGGATCTTCCTGACCCAGGGATCGAACCTGCTTCTCCTGTGTTTCCTGCATCAGCAGGTGGATTCTTTACCACTGAGCCACCTGGGAAGTTCTACTCAACCTCTGCAAACCTTAATTGTTTCATCAATGCAATGAGAATTTTAGTATCTGTCTTACAGTGTTAGTCATAATGACTAATTAATAATATAAGCAACACAGTGTTGGTATATAGTAAATGCTTAATAAAAGTAGCTTTTAGTATACCTTCTCTGTTGTGTTGAATAAAACGCTAGTAAGACTGTGCTGCTGCTGCTGCTAAGTCGCTTCAGTCATGTCCAACTCTGTGTGACCCAATAGATGGCAGCTCACCAGGCTCCCCCATCCTTGGGATTCTCCAGGCAATAACACTGGAATGGCTTGCCATTTCCTTCTGCAATGCATGAAAGTGAAAAGTGAAAGTGAAGTTGCTCAGTCATGTCCAACTCCTAGCGACCCCATGGACTGTGGCCTACCAGGTTCCTCCGTCTATGGGATTTGCCAGGCAAGAGTACTGGAGTGGGTTGCCATTGGTTTATAGGTTTATATTAAAAACATCACCTTTTATACATATTATGTTTTAAGTCTTTATTTTGAAAGCAAATATTTATTTGGTGCCTACCACATCCTAGGACTGGATGCTGGGGAATATTGAGGATACAAGGTAAAGAAGCAGCAGAGGTCAGTCTAGAAAGGCCAAACATAATTAGAATATGAGTTGATAAGGGATCAGATATGAGATATCAAGATAGAATATCAGGATGAGATCTGAAAATATCAAGAAATGAATTTCAGGGACTTCCTTGGTGGTCCAGTGGTTAAGAATCCACCTTCCAATGCAGGGGGCCCAGGTTTAATCGCTGGTTGGGGAACTAAGATCCCATGTGCTAAGCCCACATGCCACAGCTACCGAGCCAGCCCTTGCTCTTGAGTAACTAACAACCAACACATGGGGGACTCAAGTACACCCATGGCTGATTCATGTCGATGTATGGCAGAAACCACCACAGTATTGTAGTTAGCCTCCAATTAAAATCAGCTAATTAATTTTTAAAAAGAACCAACACAGCCAAATAAGTAAATATTAGAATAATTATTTGGGCCTCCCTGGTGGTTCAGTTGGTAAAGAATCTGTCTGTAGTGCAGGAGGCCACCTGCAATATAGTAGACCTGGGTTTGATCCCTGGGCAGAGAAGATCCTCTTGAGAAGGAAAATGTGTAATAATACTAAATAAATATTTAAAAAAAAATAAATGAATTTCAGAGGGCAGAACAGCTAGTTCTGTCTGGTCTAACACCGAGAAGGTGGTATTTCAGCAGGGTCCTGAAGATTGAGTGAGACAAGGAGCAAGTGTTGTCCAGTCAGGGCAACTGGGTTTGAGAGGCTTCCTGGGCATGAAAGGATGTTTTCCGATAGGAAAGGTAAAAGATGTAGGAATAAAGTGCACGATAGCTTCAGATGTGAGAACTCCCTTCCGGGCTGCATAGTTAACTGTGAGTCTTCGGGCTTAGGGCGAGGGAGGAGAGCTGCCTTGGAATGCTGGGAAAACACTGACCCGCTAGTGTCCCAGGGTGGGATTTAATTCACTGCTAATTAGTGTTGGTGTTGGCTCCCCCAGGGAAGAGTAAACACAGAGAAGGCAAAGGAGTAGGGAGAAGGGCAGAAGCAAGTGCATGGGTGTGTGTGTTTGCCGAACCATTTTGGAGGAACTGAGGAATGCAGAGAAGGTCTTGAAAATAGAGCAGGGATTAGTCCTCATGCTTTAAAAGACAACAAAATCTGCTGGAGGCTACTAACGTGTCACACTCTTAAAATAAAAATGAAGGGAGATGGAGCCTTCCAAAGGGAAGCCATAATCAGGTTGTTTTTATTGTCTGTGGGCAGGAGCAAGCCTTGGGCTGTAAATATTGGATGCTTTCAACTCAAATAGCCTTCTTAGGAATGTCTACCCACATTCGAGGTGTACTTCACTGGGAACCTTAGAATGCTGTACAGAAGCAATGGGGCATCTCGCCAAACCCACAAGATTTCAGAAATTTTCCAGCCAGAGGGGCTCGGGTTAGGGGCACTTATAACAAACCTGCTCTTGTTTTAGGAGACAGTCTTGAGAGAGTTTTGGTTTTTAGTTTGGTTGTCTTTTTGAATTTTTACCATATTTTTCTTCATGATACAACAGTTGTTTGTGGTGAGGTTTTTGTTTTTTAGCCAGAGAAGGATGTCTATGAGATAAGTATCTATTTTTGTATCTTCCAGGATCCACACTACCTTTTAAAGTATCTGTATGATTCGAGTCAATTCAGCTAGCATTTATGGACTCCTCCTGGGTACTGGGTGCCCAGAACCTTGAAATTAATAAGAATGAGTACCTACTCCAAAGAAACTCAGATTCTAGTTGGGAGGACAAATGTGTACCCAAGTAACTCAAACATCAGACAGGATTTGAAGATGTTGAGAATGTTGGAGTTCATGGGGAAAACCAGAGAAGGAGCTAAGCTCTTGCTTGGAGTATCAGAAGGAGAAGAGAAGGAAAAGAATGGGAAGACAATAGAATTTAATCTAGATTTGAATGTGTAGAATTTCAACTATTAGGTGACTGAAATAAGAAAAGCAGTGAAATTAATCTCTTGTAAAATGAGAATTTAAAATAATTTTCTGCTTATCAACAGAAGGAACCTGTTTTGATTAATTTACTCATGTTTACTCCCCAAACATACATTGAGTACCTATGATGTGCCAGGCACTCTTTAGAGAGAGAGATGAGATAGACCATCTTGCTCTCAGCTCCTTCATAGTCTAAAGGTGGACAGAGATGTGTGCACAGTGAAACCACAGATATACACAGAGGAATGCATGAAATACTCTGAGAGCACTGTGGACATAAGGGATTCAAGGATGGGCTTCCCTGGGGGTACAGTGGTTAAGACTCCATGCTCCCAATACAGGGGGCCTGGGTTCAGTCCGTGGTCAGGGAACTAGATCCCACACGTTGTAACTAAGAGTTCACATGCTGCAACTAAGACCCATGCAGCCACAATAAGTAAATTATTTTTAAAAAGCAACTCAAGGAAGACTTCAAGGAAGGATAGTGTTTTGCAGGTTTGATGGTGAGTGGGTCATGGAAGCAGTCCATGTAGAGGGCATGTCATGGGCAAAGGCAGAGGAGCACGAAGCAGCCTTGGGTATTTTGGTGTGTCCCAGGCTTCGGGCTTCCTGGGGGCTCAGATGGTAAAGAATCTGCCTGCAGTGCAGGAGACCAAGGTTCGATCCCCTGGAGGATGAAATGGGAACCCACTCTAGTATTCTTGTCTGGAAAATCCCATGGATGGAGGAGCCTGGCAGGCTACGGTCCACGGGGTCATAAAGAGTCAGATATCACTGAGCGACTAACACACACGGAGGAGGAAGAGTTTAGCTGGATCTGGAAATTAATGATAAAGACAGAGTAACAGGAAAAGAGATACACATTTATTCACTATATATTTTATGTGACATGGGAGACTTGATAAGGAAATGAAGACCCAAAGAAACAGATCTAAATATTTTATGCTGGATTTGATGACAAGTGGACAGTCATGGAGGAATGTGATAGGCTGAGGAGTAGAGTGTA
Source organism: Nanger dama (assembly GCA_917880005.1). NCBI lineage: Eukaryota > Metazoa > Chordata > Mammalia > Artiodactyla > Bovidae > Nanger > Nanger dama. The sequence continues at coordinate 8,016,538 of CAKJTW010000040.1, forward strand.
ATCAACTTAGCAAGACCTGTTTGTTAGGATTCTTCTTTAAATCACTTTGTCTTCAGAGATAAGGCTGCTCCTTTCCTCCAGATATAGAGGGCTATCTCACCTGAGAGTTGTCTCGCGTGTTTCAGGGAAGAAAGCTAGAGTGACCTTCCTGCTGAAAATACTAGGGTGCCATATTTTGGGGTAGCTTGTCCTGAACCCCATCAGGGTATATGGAGGGGGACAAATGAGAGGGATCCTGAGAGAGGAGAAATGAGGCTGGGAATAAAATCAAGACCCAGACCTTGCAGAGTTTTCTGTACCATGCAATGGAGATTGAATTTTGTCCTATAGTCATTTTAATAAAGGACTTTAAATGGGAAAGTAACATTTGCATTTTGGAAAGATCCTGCAGGTGGTTGGCTGCAGAATAAAGTTGAACTGGGCAAGACGGGAAGTAGAAAAGCCTGCTAGAAGACTGTTTCAGCCAAGTAGCTACTAGGGGGATTAAGACCTGTAAAGGCTTTCACCCTCATCATCTCCTACATGCAATTCAAAATTTAAGCAGAGACTGAGCAGTAAAGAGTCTGCCTGCAGTGCAGGAGACCCAAGTTCAATCCCTGAATCAGGAAGATCCCCGGAGAAGGGAATGCAACCCATTCCAATAGTCTATCCTGAAGAATCCCATGGAAAGAGGGGCCTGGCAGGCTAGGGTCCATGGGGTCATGAAGAGTTGGACACGACTGAGTGACTAACACTCTCAACCGTAAAATAAGAAAACCCAAGTTCTGATTTTTCTTACGATGATTGTTTAGATGCATTGAAAAAATTATATCTGTAGATTGCTTTGGGTAGTATACTCATTTTCACTATATTGATTCTTCCAACCCATGAGCATGGTATATTCCTCCATCTATTAGTGTCTTCTTTGATTTCTTTCATCAGTGTTTTATAGTTTTCAATATATAGGTCTTTAGTTTCTTTAGGTAGGAATATTCCTAAGTATTTTATTCTTTTCGTTGCAATGGTGAATGGAATTGTTTCCTTAACTTCTTTTTATACTTTCTCATTATTAGTGTATAGGAATGCAAGGGATTTCTGAGTGTTGATTTTATATCCTGCAACTTTACTATATTCACTGATTAACTGGTTCATATACACTATGGAATACTACTCAGCCCTTAAAAAGAATAAATTTGACTCAGTTCTAATGAGATGGATGAAATTGGAACCGATTATACAGAGTGAAGTAAGCCAGAAAGAAAAACACCAATACAGTATACTGACACATATATATGGAATTTAGAAGACAGTAATGATGACCCTATATGTGAGACAACAAGAGACACAGAGGTATAGAGTGGACTTTTGGACTCTGAGGGAGAGGGAAAGGGTGGGATGGTTTGGGAGAATGGCAGTGAAGCATGTGTATTTTCCTGTAAGAAACGAAGCGCTAATCTATGTTTGGTGTAGGATGCAGGATGCATGGGGCTGATGCACAGGATGATTCAGGTAGAGGATGTGGGGTGGGAGGTGGGAGGGGGCTTCGGCATTGGGCGATTGTGTTCACCTATGGCTGATTCGTGTCAATGTATGGCAAAACAAATACAGTATTGTAATTTAAAAAATAAATAAATTTAATTATAAGAAAAAAAAAAAAAAAAAAATAAAGGAAACCAGATATCCCATTGTGGCGAAAAGGGGAAAAAAAAAAAAAGAAAAAGGAAAAAATTATATCAAGTATAAAAATATCTTAAGACTTCTATTGTGTCTTCAGTGCCCTGGTCTGCTGATGCCCTAAAGCATGTGCATCTCTATGAATTGTGAGATCCAGACCTGCCCTGTAGAAGTGGTGGTCAGGATGATAGGTAAAAGGACTGGGGTGGTTTAAAGTGGGAGGATGAACAGGATTGTGTGACTGGGTTCAGGGAAGAGAGAAGCCAGGGATGTCTCTGAGATTTCTTTTATACACACACACACACTCACATATGTAATTTTATTTATTAGTTGCCATTTTTGGCTGTGCTGGGTCTTTGCTGCTGCACAGGCTTCTCTCTAGTTTCTGCACACAGGCTGCCTACTGCAGTGGCTTCTCTTGTTGCGGAGCACGGGCTCTAGGTGCGTGGCCTTCAGTATCTGCAGCACTGGGCTCAGTAGTCGCTGCTCCTCGAATCCAGAGCACAGGTTCAGCAGTCGTGGCACACGGGCTTAGTTGGTCCATGGTAAGTGGGATCTTCCCGAATCAGGGATGGAACCTGTGTCTGCCGCACTGGCAGGCGGGTTCTGGATTCTTTAGCCACCAGGGAAGCCCGGCGCTGAGATGTCTGACGTGGTTGGCAGAATGGTGACCATGAATATCTACCACTCATCACTCCTGACAGTTGGCAGAGGACCCTCCCGGCAGGCACGGCTCCAGCATCTCTTCCCTCTGCAGAGCTCCTCCATCCTTCGCGCTTAGTCCAGACTCCCACGGGTATTTTAAAATGCCCTCTTCTGAGGGCCCCCAATAAATTCTTCACAAACTTTAAAATCCTCAGGGTCAGATTTAGCCTCTGACATAACCGCTGTCTTAGCACAGCTCTGTCATGAGGCTCCTGACTCAACCTTGGCTCAGACAGGAGGGCGCAGCAGGGATCCCCATTTCTTTTCCCATCTCTTGTCCTCTCCTTGTAGGTGGCTCCTCCAAGCAAAGGTAACCCTGTTTCCTTGCTCACTCGGGACTGTGGCCCAGTGACAAAAGAAGATGTAGCCTGATGGAGACATAGTCACACATAACGAATCCACCAGCAGCCCCCAGTTTGTCTGGGAACAAGGTCCAAGATAGCAGCTAAATATATCTCTGGGATTGTTCTTGAATATTCTGAAATATCAAGAACTCAGTTGGGAAGAATTCCCCCATGATCCTGGGCCTTCCTTACTGTTCATTGCTCTGTTTCCTTAGGGATTCCCTAAGCTGTTGCTTCTAGAGAAACAGAGAAAAACGAACGGACACCAGCACATATTCTCCACGAGAGCCTTAACTCCCTCTCCAGGCCCGGTGTCCAGACGCTGGCCCCATAGAGCCAGGTATTGTTTTCCATTGCCAATATTGGAGCACCCTGTTCTGCCTGGGGGTGTATTCTACAGTTAGTTGGTAATTATGTCACCAGTTCAACCATGCTAGTTGGGTGGGCCAATTTACTGTATCAGAGCTGAGTTACTTTTATATACACAGTCACCAGAGAGAGGCCACATTCCCCAGACATCAGTGGAGATGAATGTATAGTTCTAGTCCTTAGGAAAATCACTATCACAGTCAATCATAAATAGTCCAAATAGCAACAACCACAGAAGTAAGCAGGATGAAATGTGGAAGAGCCTCTTTATTTTCCATATCTACCTGTTTCATTGCCCTCCTCCCCTGGCAACAGTTGGGTACTGCACATCCAGAGCTTTTCCGGCTTGAGCTTTCCTTATATACCCCTTATATACATCCTTGGACTCCTTTGTAGATATCTTTCCTTATATGTACACCCCTTATCTTTACAATGATAAATAATTCATAAAACTCCAACTAGAAGGTTGTACAGGGCAGGGGGAGGGGGGGTGTGGGCTGAGAATCACAGCAGAAAACTTCCTGATGCATAATGCAGAATCTTTCCATGTTCAGTCTGTGATCTTTTCACAGTTTTATACATTTGAATAATACCTGGGTCTCTAGAGCTGACGCTCTACTCATGGGCTGCCCTGTGAGATGAGAGATCTTTGTTATATACTTTCACTCACCTCCTTGGGGAACTTTTTTTTCAGCCAGAAATACCAGGTCAATTAGCTGAAGCACCGTGGAACAGTATGTAATTCTCAGAACTGGCTCTGAAAGCCTCCTGCTCCCTGGTGGGCACCACTTAAACTGTCTCCCAACACTGAGTAATCACTTCTTCAATCAGCCCCAGATGGGTCCTGCTCTGGGAAAGGCAGCATCTCTAATTACATTTGTCTTTCTCCTCCTCAGTCACCATGGTCCTTTGTGCGGACACCGGTGCCCAGCAGTTCCTAGAGCTGCAAAGGCACAGCCAGATACTATAAGGCTCTTCCTCTCCTTTTAGAGAGCAGTGCATTTTGCTTTTCTAAGCCAAGTAGCCTACGTGGTCTTTGACTTCTTGACTCACGTTCTTTAGTGGACTTGCCTCATTATTTACTACATTACTCCCTTCACATGGAAGGCCACTTTGGTTTTAATGTATCTTCTCTTCATATAAAATCCAGAAGGACTGCTTGTACCTACATGATTGAAGAATTTCTTGCCTTTCTAGAGAGCCTGCAAGACCGGAGGCTGGGGTTTGATCCCTGGGCTGGGAAGATCCCCTGGAGAAGGGCATGCAACCCACTCTAGTATTCTTGCCTAGAGAATCCCCCATGGACAGAGGAGCCTGGTGGGCTACAGTCCACGGGGGTCGCAAAGAGTGGGGCACAACTGAGTGACTAACACTTTAGAGGATTTTCCGTTTCTCATCAAGATAAATATTTATTTGATTTTTAAAAAGCCACTTAATCTTTGATCCTGGTATACCTATCGGTATCAACCTATAAGGACATGTAAATACTCTTTGTTACCATGTTCTTTCCCGAGGGCATTTAAGAATGTGGAGATGCAGTATTTTATATGGACTGAATTGCTCTTTACTGAAGACCTCAGGAATGGTTTTCTGTGAAGTGAGTTGAGGGAATGTCCTTTATGGAAACCGGGGAAGGAGTTTGTCCCTGAGTTTGCTCCTGGCTGGTCTCAGGCCAGCTTCCTGTGAAATTTGAATTGTTCATGACAACTGAAGAAGGAAAAGCTACAGCAGCTGAGACGTCAGATATAGTGGCCATGGAGATAAAAGGGCTGCTTTTTTTTCTCTGGGCTGCAAAATTTGACTTTAAATGTGAATGATGTCTTAAGATCGAAGCATTTAATGCCATTCAGTAGTGCAATAAAGAATGGTGTCACAGATTGGGTAGGAAGATAAAAAAGTGTTCACTTAATGAATGAAGGCTTTTGGAAGAGGTGAGCCAAAGAAAAAGTATTGAGTTAGCCAACAAGTTCGTTTGGGGTTTTCTGCAAGGTGTTATGGAAAAACCTCTACGAACTTGTTGGCCAACCCAATATTTTGGGAACCAGGGATACATCATGTAACCTCTCTGGGCCCTTGTCTCCTAAGCCCTAAAGTGAAGGGTTGGGAGGGGAGGGGCACTGAGAGGGTCTTACATTTCTAAAGAAATGGAATATAAATATATTCTAGGATCAAGTAATTCTTTGTTCCAGCCATTTTGGATGGTGTGGGTAAAGGACTGTAGGCAAGACCTAAATAAAAGTGTGAAAGGGAGATAGCTATTAAGACTGCAAGCTGGAATGGAAGATGTGGGTAAGATGGGAGTGGCAAAAAGAGATCATGAATGGTTTGGAATCAGAAAATTGTATTTAATACAAATATATAGTCAAGGTAGGAAAAAGATTTGAAGGCAGCTGGCTGGGTAGTTTGCATTAAATTACAACTTTCTAGTATAAGATTTTAATTCCCTTAATTGTTTCAAATGTAGTTTAGCAGCTTTGTCAAGATGTAATTCAAATAGTATACAATTCACTCATTTGAAGTATACGATTCAATGACTTTTAGTATATTCACAGAGATATCTATATTTACATCATCACCATCACCACAATCAACCTTAGAGTATTTTCATTACTGTAAAAAGAAGTGCTGCTCTGCTTAGCCGCTTTCCCCACAAACCCTAACCAATCATTAATCTACTTTCTGTGTCTATAGATTTGCCTATTGTCTCATCATTTCGTGTAAATGGAATCATACAATATTTAGTCCTTTGTTTCTTTCATTTAGAAGAATGATTTCAAGATTTGTCCTTGTCAAAGCTTATATCAGTACCTCATTTCTTTTTATTGATGACTAATATTCAGTTACATGGATATACCACATTTAATTTATTTCTTCATCAGGTGATGGATGTTTGGGTGGTTTCTACTTTTTAGCTTTTATGAATTATTATATGTGAAATTTGTGTATGAGGTTTGGTGTGAACATGTTTTTGTTTCTCTAAGGTATATATACCTAGGAATGGAAGTGCTGGGTTATGAGATAACTATATTCGACTGTTTTAAAAACTGACAGATTGTCATTTTAAGGTGCTGTGCTATTTTACATTCCCACCAGCAGTGTGTGAAGTTTCCAGTTCCTCCACATCCTCTCTAATACTTGTTATCACCTCCTTTTTCTTTGATCTATCTTCCTTACGGGTGTGAACTGGTATATCATTCTGGCTTTGCATCCCTGATGGTTCAGGATGCTGAGCATCTTTATATGTGCTTCCTGGCTTCCCGTACCTCTTCTTTGGAGAAATGTCTATTTAGATCCATTTTAATTGGGTTATATTATTTTTTATTCAGTTATTTTTGCGTTCTTTTATTTTTGAGTTATTTTATATTTATTTTATTTCTAGATACAAATCCCTTATTAAAAATGTGACTTGCAAAAAATCTTTCTTATCCTGTAGGTTGTCTTTTCACTTTCTCAATGGTGTCCTTTGAACCATAAAAGTTTTTAATTGATGATATCCAGTCTATCTGCCTTTTCTTTGTTTCTCATTTTTTGGTGTCACATCTAAGAAATTGTTGCCTACTCCAAGACTGTGAAGATTCATGCCTGTGTTTTCTTTTAAGAGCTTTATAGTTTTAGCTCTTACATTTGTATCTTTGATGTATGTTGAGTTAACTTTGGTTTATGGTGTGAGGTAGGGGACTAATGTCATTCTTCTGCATGTGGATAGCCTTTTAATTATTTTTTGACTATATATTTCTACTTATTTTCCAAGTCATTGCTATAGGGCTTAAAAGACACATTTTAATTTATCAGAGCCTAGTTTATTTATTTATTTATGACTGCACAGTGAGGCTTGTAGGATCTCAGTTCCCCTACCAGGGATTGAACCCAAGCCATGGCAGTGAAAGCATTGAATCCTAGCCAATAGACCACTGGGGAACTCCCAGAACCTAGTTTAAATTTATGTGAACTCAATTTTAGTGAAACCAAAAACCTTTATTCCTTTATAGCTCCATTCCCACCTCCCCTTTGCTGTCCTATTATTGTTATAATTATGGTGTCTATGTTAAAAATAAAATAACATATTGCTGTAATTATTAGTTTATATAGTTTAATGTCTTTTAGAGAAGCTGAGAAAAGAAAGGAAAACAAGTGTAAATAGAGTTGGGGGTTATTACAAATCCCTCCAATGAAGAAATGCTCTTTACTTTGGTTCACTATCATATCCCTTGCACCTGGAAGAGGGTTTGTCACATAGTAGAGGCTCATTAAATGAATGAATAATGATCTCCATACAGATAAAAAATGAACTCCTAGAGAAAGAGAGTCTGAATAAGATATAGTGATGAATAACAAAGACATTAAAGGGGGCAAGGTTGTGTGAGTTGTGCTTACTGGGGGAGAGGTAATAATCATCCTGAGAAGAAAGAAGAGACTGTCTTTCTCATTCAGTTTCATGTGTAACTGAAGCTGAGCAGTGTTGGCACATAGCAGATGCTCAATAAATGTTGAATGAATGAGAGAAGCACCCTGTGGTGCTTGGTGCGCATCTTGGAGAATGAGGCAAGAGGACATCAGTCTTGTAAGTCCTTGTGTTCCCCAAATGGATGCAATCTCTGTCTCAGTGCCTGTGGGTCTAAACTGGTGCCTCTTCTGAGCTGGTCTCGCCTTGTGTCCCACATCCCCACTGGACCACCTGCTCCCTTAGTGTGTGCTAAGCAGGATGTCCAGTTATTGAAGGATGAGACATGCAAGCCTGTTGGTTAGGTCTGAGCAGAAGGAAGACAAAATACATTTATCATTAACCAGGCTGGTAGAGTGAGGGGGTGGGTACAAAGCTATTGGAGATAGATAGAAGCAACCAAGAGAAAACTTGTGATCTACATCTGGTACTCACTCATTCACCCACAGCATTTTGTTGAAAGCTTGCTTTGTACCAGGTTAGAGATGCATAGAACAAAGTGTCAGCTTTCCCTATGCCAAATATTAAATCCTAGACATAAAAAACTACTGTATTATAAGAACATTTTGAAAATAACTGTATAGTCCACTCTAGTGGTTAAAATGAGTCCTGAAACTGGAGCTTCCCTGCCTAGGCTTGAATCCTGGATGGAGAGAGTCACCTGACCCCCCTTTTCTGTAAAATTGAGATGCATGGAAGTATTAAATGGTTAATACACATACAGCTCCTAGAATAGTGCCTACCATGTAATATGTAATATGTGAAAGCTAGCTATTATTACTGATGTAATAACTGATATTAAACAAAGACTAGAATAGTTAGTTGAGATTATCAGTAAATTTCAACGCAGTTTAGACTTCTCATTTTCATACTACCTAGCTACCTAGGCATCTTCTTGTGTGTGTGTGTGTGTTAGTTGCTCAGTCGTGTCCAATTCTTCGTGACCCCATGGACTGTAGCCCACCAGGCTCTTTTGTCCATGGGATTCTTCAGGCAAGAATACGGCAGGGGTGGCCATGCCCTCCTCCAGGGGATCTTCCCAACTCAGGGATCAAACCCAGGTCTCCCACATTGCAGGCAGATTATTTATTGTCTATCCACCAGTGAAGCCAGGCATCTTCTTAGTAGCAGTCAATCATGTAAATATGGTTTCATCATTTTACAGTCTGAGTCGCTATGAAGCAACTCTCTTCTTAACATTCGCTTATTTCATTTTGTTAAGCAATTACTATAACAAAGAGCTGTTTTCTCCCTTTGAAAAACCAGCTCTACTCTTAAGATTACCAGAACAGAGAGGAGCCCCCGGATAGATAATTCAGAGGGCTAGAAAGCAGTTGTTTTTCTTTCAAATTAGGTTGCTTTTAATAAATTCCTGCCAGAGATTTCAAAGCTGTGTCAGATCAATGAACTCAGGAATCAAAGGCTCCACAGGTGATGTTCTTAATGTAAATGTATGAGCCATTCGCAACACTAATTAATGACTGTTCCTAGCTGGTTTTATCTTGGAAGACAGCAGCACCATGAAAGTTTCTTTTTTAAGGCTTAAAAAAAAGTCTTTAGAAAGATACAGTACAAAGGTTGGATATTTATTTCCATTACTGAGTGCAAGAACCCTCCCCTCTTCTTACTCCAACACTCTCCATCAGTATTCTATAACCCACTTGTATTGCTTTAAAGTACCATTCACTTGTACAATCAAGATTTGTCTTACTGTAGAACAGCAGGGTCCCTTCTACTCAATTTTCTCTGTAGAAACACAGAACATACTTCAAATCCCAAACATTGGTACCCAGTGTGCTTATCTGAGCTGCAGATTGCCTATTTTAAGCCATGCATGCTCAGTGAGTATCCAGGTCATTGGATCCTTAGTATCCACTCCCTTAATAAGCCACTCCCCTCCTGATGTGTGGCCTAGCTCCTAACAGGCCATGGACCAGTACCAGTCTGTGGCTCAGGTATTGGGGACCCCTGAGCTACATGATTATCTATCCTCACTGAGTATTCAAACTGAGAGAGAGAAATAACACATATAAGTAAAATAATCACAAGCGCATCATGTGGAAAGGGGATTTTTGACACATGACAGGTGTTTAATAAATGTTTGTTAAATGAATGAATGATGGTGGTGATGGTGAGCTGAAAATAAATTTATTATAAATGGGAATCTCATCTAGATTTTTACCCTGAATGATCTCAGACAAGTCATTTAACCAGATCATTCTCTGCCTCCAGTTTACATGTCTTTAAAAGACAGTATTGATTAGAATATAACTAGTGGTTTAAGGAGTAGAATAGAACTATGTTCATTCAAAATTGATTACACTGAAGACTTCTACTGCTCAATTCGCCTGATTACAGCAAGGAGCAGGGAAGCAATCTAAACATCAGGTTGTACACTTGTCAGTAGTCTTACACTGGTCGTTAGGACAGTGCGTACTCGCTCTTAATTTGGCCTGGAAGAGACCTCTCCTTCCATAACGGATGCTAATAGGTAGAAGTAGCACAGTGAATATGCAACTACATCAGAAGTCTCCAACTCTTTCGTACCAGAGACTGTGGAAGACAATTTTCCCATGGGTGGGGTTGGGGGATGAGGGATGGTTCGAGCGAATGGGAGCCACAGATGAAGCTTCCCTCGCTCACCTGCCACTCCCCTCCTGATGTGTGGCCTGGCTCCTAACAGGCCATGGACCAGTGCCAGTCTGTGGCTCAGGTATGGGGACCCCTGAGCTACATGATTATCTATCCTCACTGAGTATGCAAACTGAGAGAGAGAAATAACGCATATAAGTAAAATAATCACAATATATATGATCCAAACAAGGACACTTAGCGAACAAAGAGCTGATAATTAATCGCATTGGGAAACACTTGGACATCTTAAGTAAACCAGAATGTACAGTCAGGCTGGGTCTACGCCATCCACAGAAGCAGTCTCAAGTGTGCAGAATCAATTTTGCCCTTTTTCACCTAACTGGAAATTTTCTCTTCCTGACTCCACCCTTTGCCTGTGATAGAACTCTCAAGATCTCAGATCTAATCCTCTTAATATCTAAGGTAGATCTCTTGTGCTTGTGTGCCCAGTCGCTCAGTCATGTCCAACTCTTTGAGACTCTATGGACTATAGCCTGCCAGGTTCCTCTGTACATGGGATTTACCAGGCAAGAATACTGGAGTGGGTTGCCATTTCCTCTTCCAGGGGATCTTTCTGACCCAGGGATTGAACCAACACCTCCTGCATCTTCCTGCATTGGCAAGTGGATTCTTTATCACCAAGCCACCTGGGAAACTCCAGATCACTTGTAGCTTCGCCTTTATTGGCTAGTTGCAGCATCTGTGTTTCTCATTATAAAATCATTAGCATTACCGAGGCAACTAAGCACGAGGCATATACCTTCTGCTCCACTTAGTGAAATTCTTCCTGTGTTTTTAGCTAATTTCCTGAAGGGAGTGTTCTACTGTTACCCAAGCCTCATTTTGTCTGATTTTCTACAGGTCTTGGTGACCTGCTCACATTTTCCTGAATTTACTCTCAACCCATTGCATTTCTGCTAGTAAATCATGATCGCTTTCCTTCCTCCAGTATGGTAGATATCCCCTCTAACTAGCACTGCCCACTCAATAGTCACAGGAGGATATTGACACTTCAGCTGTCTGTGAAAAGGAAAGTGTTAGGCACTGAGTCATGTCCAACTCTTTGGGACCACAGGGACTATAGCCTACCAGGCTCCTCTGTCAGTGGGATTCTCCAGGCAGAAATGTTGGAGTGGGTTGCCATTCTCTTCTCCAGAGAATCTTCCCAACCCAAGGATTGAAACTGGGTCTCCTGCACTTCTGGCAGATTCTTTACCATCTGAGCCACCAGGGAAGCCCTGTACTGCTAGAATATCCATGTATTTTGGTGGAAAAGAGTCGGGTGTTTTGTACATTAGCTCAACAAGTATTTAATTGAGCTCTTACTGTGTGCCAATACTGTTTAAAGTCTTGGATATATAATCTAGCCTCTGATTTGTCTGTTGGTTTTCTCTCTCTCTCTTTTAATGCTTTTTAAAAGTGTGTTTTCTTCTAAAGACCTAAGCCGTTTCTAAAACTTATTTATTTATTTATGGCTAAGCAGGGCTTTGTTTCTACTCGAGGGTTTTCTCTAGTTGAAGCCAGTGGAGCTACTCTCTTGTTGCCACGTGTGGGCTTCTCATTTCAGTGGCTTCTCTCGTTGTGGAGCACGGGCTCTAGGGTGCATGGGCCTCAGTCCTTGGGGCACATGGATTAGTTGTGGGACACAGGCTTAGTTGCCCCATGACATGTGGGATCTTCTCGGATCAGGGGTCAAACCTGTCCCCTCTATTATTGGCAGGTGGATTCTCAACTACTGTACCTCTAGGGAAACCTCTATTGGTTTTCTCCATAGTATCTTTTGATATCCAGAAATGCCAAATGCCAGTGAAGTTAAACTTAATTTTTTTTCCCTTTTAAGGTTTATGCTTTTTGTATCCCATCCAAGAATCTTGTCCTACTTCAGTTCAGCTCAGTTCAGTTCAGTCACTCAGTCATATCTGACTCTTTGCGACCCCATGGACTGCAGCATGCCACACTTCCCTGTCCATCACCAGCTCCCGGAGTCTGCTCAAACTCATGTCCATCGAGCCAGTGATGCCATCCAACCATCTCATCCTCTGTCATCCCTTTTCCTCCTGCCTTCACTCTTTCCTAGCATCAAGGCCTTTTCCAGTGAATCAGTTCTTCTCATCAGGTGACCAAAGTATTGGAGCTTCAGCTTTAGCACCCATCTCTCCATGGATATTCAGGACTGATTTCCTTTAGGATTGACTGGTTAGATCTCCTTGTAGTTCAAGGGACTCTCAAGAGTCTTCTCCAACACCACAGTTTAAAAGCATCAGTTCTTTGGCACTCAACTTTCTTTATGGTCCGACTTTCAAGTCCATACACGACTACTGGAAAAACCCTAGCTTTGACTAGATGGACCTTTGTTGGCAAAGTAATGTCTTTGCTTTTTAATATGCTGTCTAGGTGGGACATAGCTTTTCTTCCAAGGAGCAAGTATCTTTTAATTTCATGGCTGCAGTCACCATGAAGTGACTTTGAAGCAGTGATTTTGAAGCCCAAGAAAATAAAGTCTGTCACTGTTTCCATTGTTTCCCCATCTATTTCTCATGAAGGATGACATGGACGACAAGGATGATGGATGTCATGATTTCAGTTTTTGAATGTTGAGTTTTTAAGGTTGAATGAAAAGGCCAGTTTTTTTCACTCTCTTCTTTCACCTTCATCAAGAGACTCTTTAGTTCTTCACTTTCTCCCATAAGGGTGGTGTCATCTGCATGTCTGAGGTTATTGATATTTCTCCTGGCAATCTCGACTCCAGCTTGTGCTTCATCCAGCCCAGCATTTCTCATGATGTACTCTGCATAAAAGTTAATAAGCAGGGTGACAATATACAGCCTTGATGTACTCCTTTCTCAGTTTGGAATCAGTCCACTGTTCCATGTCTGGTTCTAACTGTTGTTTCTTGACGTGCATACAGATTTCTCAGGAGGCAGATAGGGTGGTCTGGCATTCCCATCTCTTTAAGAATTTTCCAGGTCCTGGAGATATTCTTCTATGTATATTTCTAGAAGCTTTATGGTGCTAGGTTTTATGATCTATCTCAGATTAATTTTTATGTATGGTGTAAGATAAGGTTAAGGTTCAACTTTTATTTACACAGACATCCAATATATCCAGCACCATTTGTTAAAAAAAAAAAAAAGACTTTTCTTTCCCCACTGAATTGGCTTGGTGCCCTGGTGGAAAATCAGTAATGGACCATATGTGTGGGTCCGTTCCTGGACTCTTTTTGATTTTCTGGTCTATCCTTCCACACTGTGCCAATTACTGTAGCTCTTATAGTCCAAATAAGAGAGTATGATCACCACCCTGAAGGAGCTTACAATATAATTTATGAGAGAGACAGACAACATAGAAGTCATAATTGTACAAAGAGATGGAGAAATTCACCATGCTAGCTACAGATGTTGGAAGTACAAAGAGAACTCCGCCTGGTTTAAGTGGGTGGGAGCACAGGCATCCTGAATGAGGTAACACCTACAGCAGTCCTGAAGGAGGCTGTGGGGGACTGGGCCTGGTACCCTCAAGGAAGAGAGAGGAAGCCAGTGTGGCTGGGGTGGGTGAAGTGGAGACTGGAAGAGATGACATCAAAGGGGAACCAGACTGTACTGGGAAGAGCCTTGAAGGTAATTTAAGGGCCTCAGCTTTTACTCCGAATGAGAACAGAAGGCGTTCAAGGGTTCTGAGTAGAGAAGTGACATGCTCTGACATCTTTCAGAAGTATCCTCCTGGATGCTCTGTTTGAAAGAGACCATGTCTGAGCTGGTTTCAGAGCTTCTGATTTACCTGGCCGGGGGCGCCAAATAAAACAGAAGCTCTGAGACCACCTAAAGAGACTATAATCCAAAAGAATCTGATGGTGGGACTTCCCTGGTGATCCAGTGGTTAGTAATCCACCTGCCAATGTGGGGGACACGGGTTCAAACCATGGTCTGGGAAGATTCCGCATGCCAAGGCGACAAAGCCCACTCGGTCACAACTGTTAAGCCAGCACTCTAGAACTACCAAAGCCCACTCACCTAGAGCCTGCAAACCACAGCTGGAGCAGCCCTTTGCTGTCCAGAAAAAGCCTGTGCCCAACAATGAAGACCCAGTGCAGCCAAAAAAAATAAATGTTAATTAAATAATTTAAAAATCCGACAGTGTCTTGGACTCTGATAATAATGAGATGATTTGGGGTGAATAATATCGGGCTGAGGGCTTCCTAGGTGGCGCTAGTGTAAAGAACCTGCCTGCCAGTGCAGGAGACATAAGAGACATGGGTTCGATCCCCAGAATGAAAAGATCCCCTGGAGGAGGGTATGGCAACCCACTCCAGTATTCTTGCCTGGAGAATCCTATAGACAGAGGAGCCTGGCCAGCTACAGTCCATAGGGTTGCAAAGAGTTAGACATGACTGAGCACAGCACATAGTTGCTGCTGCTGCTAAGTCGCTTCAGTCGTGTCCGACTCTGTGCGACCCCATAGACGGCAGCCCACCAGGCTCTCCCATCCTTGGGATTTCTCCAGGCAAGAACACTGGAGTGGGTTGCCATTTCCTTCCCAATGCATGAAGTGGAAACTGAGAGTGAAGTTGCTCAGTTGTGTCTAACTCTGTGCGACCCCATGGACTGCAGCCCACCAGGCTCCTCCATCCATGGGATTTTCCAGGCAAGAGTACTGGAGTGGGGTGCCATTGCCTTCTCCGACAACACATAGTAGACACCTGAGAAACCTTAGCCAGTAGTAGGTGTTCTATGGGGGAGTAATGACAAAATCATGAGTCAGACTCTTGATTCCACCCCCACTCCCATGTCAACACTTAATCCTTCAGTGGCCTTTGCCCTTTCTTTTTCCTGGGTTGTCTTCTAATGCTTCTACAAGAAACCTTCAAATCTGGCTTTCTAAATTGTTTATGCGGAGAAGGCAATGGCACCCCACTCCAGTACTCTTGCCGGGAAAATCCCATGGATGGAGGAGCCTGGTAGGCTGCAGTCCATGGGGTAGCTGAGAGTCGGACACAACTGAGCAACTTCACTTTCACTTTCATGCACTGGAGAAGGAAATGGCAACCCACTCCAGTATTCTTGCCTGGAGAATCCCAGGAACGGTGGAGCCTGGTGGGCTGCCGCCTATGGTGTCGCACAGAGTCAGACATGACTGAAGCCACTTAGCAGCAGCAGCAGCAAATTGTTTATGAGCGGAAAAGGGACTCTCCTATTTCAGCATGTCCATGCAGGCTTCTGGATTTTTTAAATCATTTTACTCGTGTGAAAACTACAAAGGTCCAGAAGGGGGCGATGTGACGCCTGGACTTCAGGAGGGCCTTTTTCTCCCATAAATACTTTGGAATTCATCCTCCATTGTTAATATCAGGTCAGGGCTGGAATGATCTATCGCTGTCGTGGGGTCCAGTACTCTCACTTGCCAGTAAAGACGCTAAAGCTCAGAGAGGGGAAGGGACTTGCTTAAGGCCCCACAGACTTTAGTGGGAGTTGAGACTTGAACCTTATTCTGACCTGCTGCTGCTGCTAAGTTGCTTCAGTCGTGTCCGACTCTGTGAGACCCCATAGATGGCAGCCCACCAGGCTCTGCCATCCCTGGGATTCTCCTGGCAAGAACACTGGAGTGGGGTGCCATTTCCTTCTCCAATGCGTGAAAGTGCAAAATGAAAGTGAAGTCGCTCAGTCATGTCCGACTCTTCACAACCTCATGGACTGTGGCCTACTAGGCTCCTCCATCGATGGGATTTTCTAGGCAAGAGTACTGGAGTGGGGTGCCATTGCCTTCTCTGATTCTGACCTGGGTCAGTGCTAATTCCACAACCCCATCTGGTCTTTTGATTTGGGAGAATCATTGTCAAAAGCCAAGCTTCTCAAACTTGTGTCATGTAAAAATTACTTTTAAAGAAATAAAATTCACACAACTCTTTGGACTTAAATTATTTAGATAACTATAAGTAAAAATTCTACTGTAAAGACACCAAAAAAGTATGAATATGAAACTCCATTTATATATTTTTGTCCTTGTAGCTTATAAACAGCTATAAAGTGAAACAAAGTTTACTAAACTAAATGTAAACATAAATTTAATGAAATTTAGATTAACAATGTTACCTGAAAATTATGGATGAAATTCTTTTGACAAAGTTGGTTTGTTCCTCGTAAATTAAGTAAATATGGTACTTTTAAAAACAATGACATACTTTTTCATATCACCTTATTTTCTTTCATATGACCAGTCCTCAATAAATATTTGTGACTTTGTATACATGATTTGAAATCTTTTGAGATACCAGAAAACCAAAATCTGAAGTCTCTGCAGTTGCTATTTCTATCAATGACCCACATATTTTCTATCTATCTATCTATATATAAACTTCTAATTTTGGAAGTAATTATATATTTTATAAAAGATTCAAACAATACAGAAATACATGAAGAAGTGAAACAAGTTCATTCTGTAAACACTGTAAAAGTTAGGTCAGACTGATAGTTAAATAGTAATGTGTCCAGATTAAAAAAAATTTTTTTGGCCATGAGATGCAGCATAAATAATAAAACAGAAATATTTAGTCCCCTCATCAGGGATGGAGCCCATGCCCCTGCACTGGAAGCACAGAATCCTAACCACTGGACTACCAGGGAAGTCCCCAGATAAAACTTTAATGTGGTAGAATAGTAGTTTTCAAATCTGGCTACACAACACAATCACTTGGGAAACTGAAAAACAGATAAAAAAGCATGCCTTCCTCTAAGACCAATTAAATCAGAATCTTTGGGACAGGGCCTGGGCTTCTGCATTTTTAAAAAGCTCTGAGGTGATTTTGATGCAGTCAAGGCTGAAAGCCACTGTAAGAGAAGAAAGAAAGAACAGGCAGAATGGGGATAACTCGCTTCCTCCACTACACTCCTTTTCACTGCCCCCAATTCTGTACCACCCACTTCCCTGCCCCTTCCCAGCTGTCATCCGCTAGTTCAAAATTTTTCTTCCAGACTTTTTTTTTTTATGAATACCCAAATGTACATATACATGTGGTTTGTCCCAGCACTGAATAGTGACTCCTGAATTTGTGTACAGTTGGGTTTTGGGTTAGTAATATTACTGGAAAAGGTGTATTTGCATGGCCCTTTACATTCATTTAAGAAAGTATGAATAATCTATATCAAAGAATGGAGGAATTTGATGGAGAATTTAGGTGGTAGGAGAGCTAACGTCTACACAAGTTGCCTCTCGGTTCTGTCCCTACGAGCATCATAAACTGAATCATCTTTTGCCAGTGGTTTGAAATGTCATCTCTAGTACACATTAAGTCTCCATATCTATGAAGATTTTTAAAAATTCTCTATTCTATTAGTGCAAATCACTATTGCATGCTGAGATTTGTTCAGTTTTTATATTTAGTAACTTCTCTCTCGTCCCCCGCCACCAACACCCTTTGGTCGCTTACCTCCACTGCTGGGTAAATATTTACAAATGCTCAAATGTGTTGCTTATGCTGTGTAAATGGGATCATTTATGAGAGATGTGAGGATCTTAGTAAAGATTTCAAATCCACCTGAAATTTTTATGATGATGAAAGTAAAAGCTTTGCTCTCCTGTGTGACTGTAGCCTTCCAGCCCCTCCTGCTGTGTTAGACTTTCTGGAGTTCTGCTCAAATAGAAAAAAACGTTTTCTCTAACATTCCTTATGGCCATCCCTCAAAGTTTATTCCTGCTTCTTAGTGAACACATTACATTAGAGTTGAAGAAAAGTATAAGGCAGGAAAAGAGCAGTTTCTGCTTTGACTTACAAATATTTTTAATCCCCTAAAAATAAGCCATGAGCTGCAAATAGGCATAAATGTTCCTGTACCACATTTCCTAAATTAGTTATTTCTGAGGAGATGTAGAATACATTTTGTTTTTTTCTGCTCAGGGCCACCTGCTTATGATTCAACCGATGATTTCATTCTGTATCTTAATGCCTTTCCTTATTTGTTTGGAGGCAGGCATGCTCTCTTGGAAAAGCTGGGAAGACCTGTGTTTTGGAAATGAATTATAACTGAGGTTTGTATCTTTATGGGGAAGAGCTTAAGTTTCTGCCCTGTCGCTACTGGAACATGTCCCCATTCTCTTGCTCATGTGTTTAAAATTCCTGGTTTCACATGTTATAAGGGTAACTTAAATATGCAGCCTTCACTCTCTTGGAGTAAACTGTCAAGACATCAAGGACAACTTTCTTCATTTCAGATAGACTTGGTTTTGTTTATTGTTTTAATCGGTGGAAAGGAAGTGACAGTACCTCACCTCACAGGGTTGTCATGTCATTCATCCATTCATTCACGCAGCCATCCACTGCACTGTTGCCTGTTGTAAAATACTATAAATAGTATATTTTTTGATCTAGTAGATTTTAACAATTTTTAAAACTGCATTATATAAAAATTTAATACAGATACAAAAATGATGTATTTTTTTGTATAGATACAGAATGGATTTGTATCTATACAAAATGTACAGATACAAAATAGGTTTAAATACAGATACAAAAAAATTTTTATACAGGTACAAAAATGGTATATTCCCAAGGTTAAAAGATACTTACTTGATCACTAAGAAACTATGTCATCCTACACCTCACAGAGGTGGGCTGCTCCCACCCAGTTAGCTACATTTGTGGATTAAACTAGGCTACTCTATTTTCTGTTTCATTTTATAGTGAATTGTTTTCATAATTTTCCTCTTGGGACCCAAATTCTTACAGCTGTCTTACTGACAGTTAATTGAGGATTTCATAACTTTGTCTAACTCTGAAATCAGAGTTGTGAGAAAATGCCAGTGAGATAAAAGTATTCTGTAAGAATGAATTCCATGGTCAAATAAACTCGGAGAACACTGAATTAAACGAACAAACGAAAAACAGATTTTATTTGTATATGTGTTTTAAATGCCGCAAGATAGTGAGGTACTAATGCAGAAATCTAAGAAGGGTGAGCATGCACCATTCCCAGGTGTATTTGACTATGGACCTATTGACTGCCCTTGCCTTTTTCTCTGATGATGTTTCTATAAAACCTAGAGCAGAATTGATAAATTAGCAACCTAACAGTCAAATCTGGCCGGAGGATTCTGTTTCACATGGCCACACAGTGTTTTTAAAAATATTTGAACCACCATTTAAAGATTGAGAGAGTTGACAAAAAATTTATTGATTTCCAGTTGCCTTTAAAGTATTAAAAGGCTTAGGAAAAGCAAGCTTACCTTCCAGCGTGGCTGCCCATGTTGTTGCTGGGCCTGGCTGCCTTATCATGCTGGTGTTTGGGGCTGCGCTATGCCCCGCTGAACACCTGCAGAGCCCTCCTGGGAATTGGAATCTGTGACTGTGACGGTCAAGAGCACCTCAACAGTGGCAGAGCTTAGTGTGGAAAAAGTCAGTTGATGTAAGCCCATCAGCCCGGCCATGGTCACGAGCGTAAGGGCAATGGGGAGACCCAGCCTGGAGGCTGGGAAAGTAGCCTGTGGATGTGTCAAGGAGCTATGTTGCTGTTCATCTCTAGGGCAGAGTCAATACGTTCATTTTCCATTCACTTTACAGTTTCCCAACTGCCGACATCCCTGCTCGCCACCTCCCATGGGGGTCTTGACGGGTGTGTTGGGGAATACAAAGCTGGGGCCAAAAGCTAATAAGGTGCAAATAATTTTTAAATGTTAAAGTAGATTTTCAAATGGATTGTGTTTGCTAATGATCTCCCTGAGTGTCCCCTGCATCTGAGGAGGATTACAGGAGCTTTGGCTATCCTCCCATCCTGTCGCCATCAGGAGAGAAAACCCAGCTTTTTTTCCTAAGCAAACCCATTCCTGGCCTTGCCAACCAAGGAAGAGACTGTCTGTGAGCCTTGCCCAGAAGTTTTATAATTTAAACTCAGACAAAGAGAACAAAGACAAAATGGTTTTCTTTGATATTATTTTCACAGTGGGTTGCAAGTCAAGAAAATAAATGACCGAGTAAGCTCCATTTTCTTTAATCTTATTTAATACATTGCTGTGCAGCCACAGCAAGCTAATAATTAAGAACCATTCTGCCTCCTCCAGAGGCTTTGATCTACAGTTACGCAACTCTTGTATTTTTGGGTGGTTGGGTTTCTAAGCTCTCATTAATGTCCATAAAACCGGTCAAAATCAAAAGGGCAGAGAGTAAAACAACAACAAACCAAGCTAGCATCTAAGAAAAGGGAGGATTTTGTCTGCAATTAGGTATGTCATAATTTCCATTATTTGCTTATTTTCAGCATGATATAGCTTGATATTTTAGGGCACTACTAGAAATCAGTTCAAATATAAGCTATTTGTAGTAATCTCACAGCCTCTAATCAGGATTTCTGCTTCCAGATATCTTCAGGAAAAAAAAAATCCTGCAAAATAAAAATGAATATTCATCATCAAATAGGATGTATCTTTCTAGTTAGATTTTCCTTCTATTTTTATAGCCTGTTGGAATTTGTGAGAATCTGGAGTTTTTCCCCATTCATCACAAATTTTGAAATTTCTGAGATTTGTAGACAATTCAAGTACAATAGAGGCCATGTGTCTTTATTGGGAGCACAATAGTGTGAGTCTGGGAATTCCGATAATTAGATGTTGGACTTCGTGAATGGATGGCCCTCTGTTTTTCGGTCTCTTTAAACAGCTCTTCTATTGAATTACTTAATTTCAGTTTCCCAGAGCTCTCTTTCTTGTTCTTTGAGGGTTTTTGTTTTGGTTTGGTTTAGCACTTTGTTCTGGTTTTATGGATGCAATATTTTATCTTTTGTCCTGTGCTGATTTCTGTTTTCTTCAAGTTCCTTTCGGTCACTCCTATTTGGGTTGGGTTTGCTTGCTTTCTTTCATTTGGGAGCCTTTCCTCAGGTGTCTGGTGCCTCTTGGCTGGACATCCATTCTAAGCGGAAGGCACTCAGATCTGATTGGAAGTACCTTGCCTGCAAGTGAAACTGGCACCTGGAGGACTACACGGTCGGCGGTCAGGTGGGTTGGAGAACTTCCAAGTATGCGTTTCAGGAGGTCCTTTCTCTTTAACCAAAAATCCCCTGCCTGGAAGCTTTTGAACCTGTTTCCCTTTATTCTGGAATCTCAGAGCATAGGGCTGCAGAGAGAAGAAGGGAACAGGAGATTCCATATCTGAGTCTGAGCTAAGGGACCGTCCTGTGCCTTGTGTGCCTGAGCAGAGAGAGCAGCACCGCTCTGAGGAGAGAGACGGTTGGGCTCCCGCTGCTCTGTGCTCAAACAACCCCCATGATTTTGGTCTTTTTCAGTCCTCCAGACCCTGAAGTAGTTGGTCTCTTACAGTTTGAAGTCTCTCGAGTGTTCAAGAAGGTGCATCTCATTGATGTGTCCTGGTGTGGAATTCCAACCAGTTCATTGTAAAGAAATCTGCTGCTGCTGCTGCTAAGTCGCTTCAGTCGTGTCCGACTCTGTGCTACCCCATAGACGGCAGCCCACCAGGCTCCGCCATCCCTGGGATTCTCCAGGCAAGAACACTGGAGTGGGTTGCCATTTCCTTCTCCAATGCATGAAAGTAAAAAGTGAAAGTAAAGTCGGCTCAGTCATGTCTGACTCTTAGCGACCCCATGGACTGCAGCCCACCAGGCTCCTCCATCTGTGGGATTTTCCAGGCAAGAGTACTGGAGTGGGGTGTCATTGCCTTCTCTGAAAGAAATCTAGTCCTGAATATTCATTGGAAGGACTGATGGCTGAAGCTGAAACTCCAATTCTTTGGCTGCCTGATGTGAAGAACTGACTCATTTGAAAAGACCCTGGTGCTGGGAAAGATTGAAGGCAGGAGGAGAGGGGAATGACAGAATGAGATGGTTGGATGGCATCACCAACTCAATGGACATGAGTCTGAGTAAGCTCTGGGTGTTAGTAATGGACAGGAAGGCCTGGCGTGCTGCAATCCATGAGGTTGCAAAGAGTCGGACACGACTGAGTGACTGAACTGAACTGATGTAGAATTTTAGGCTGCAGTTTTCTCTACATTCTTTGCAGTCATTAACCACTCTTCAATTTGCTTTCCATCTCCTCAAAACATGTGGACATCTTGCATCTGCTATTACTTCTCTTACACTGTTTATCCTTATGGGTTTATGCCTTTCCCCCTTTCTATTCCTATTGTGGAGTTTTGTAAGGAACTAGAGATCCGTGATAGAGATCCCTGGTAGCTCAGATGGTAAAAAAAAAAAAAAAAAGTCTGCCTACAATACAGGAAGCCTAGGTTTGATCCCTGGATCGGGGAGATCCCCTGAAGAATGGAATGCAACCCACTTCAGTATTCTTGCCTGGAGAATTCCATGGAGAGAGGAGCCTGGTGGGTTATAGTTCCTGAGGTCACAAAGAGTCAGACACAACTGAGCAACTAACACACACACAAAGATAAATGAAAGTGTAAAATTCTGTATTTAACTGGACAAGTTCAAGTTCAGTTGCTCAGTTGTGTCCGATTCTTTGCAACCACAAGGACTGCAGCACGCCACACTTTCCTTGTCCATCATCAGTTCCTGGAGCTTGCTCAAACTCATGTCCATCGAGTCGGTGTTGCCATCCAACCATCTCATTCTCTGTTGTCCCCCTCCCCTCCTGCCTTCAATCTTTCCCAGCATCAGGGTCTTTTCCAATGAGTCAGTTCTTCGAATCAGGTGGCCAAAGTATTGGATAAATATTCAATAAATATTCAGGACTGATTTCCTTTAGGATTGACAGGTTTGATCTCCATGCAGTCCAAGGGACTCTCAAGAGTCTTCGCCAACACCACAGTTCAAAAGCATCAGTTCTTCAGTGCTCAACTTTCTTTACAGTAAAACTCACATCCATACATGACTACTGGAAAACCGTAGCTTTGACTAGATGGACCTTTGTCGGCAAAGTAATGTCTCTGCTTTTTAATATGCTGTCTAGGTGGGACATAGCTTTTCTTCCAAGGAGCAAGAGTCTTTTAATTTCATGGCTGCAATTACCATCTGCAGTGATTTTTGGAGCCTAAGAAAATAAAGTCTGTCACTGTTTCCATTGTTTCCCCATCTATTTGCCATGAAGTGATGGGACCAGATGCCATGATCTTTGCTTTTTAAATGTTGAGTTTCAAGCCAGCTTTTTCACTCTCCTCTTTCACTTTTATCAAGAGGCTCTTTAGTTCTTCTTCACTTTCTGCCATAACGGTAGTGTCATCTGCATATCTGAGGTTGTTGATATTTCTCCCAGCAATCTTGATTCCAGCTTGAGCTTCATCCAGCCCAGCATTTTGCATGATGTACTCTGCATATGAGTTAAATAAGCAGGGTGATAACATACAGCCTTGATGTAGTCATTTCTTGATTTGGAACTAGTCTGTTGTTCCATGTCCAGTTCTAACTGCTGCTTCCTGATCTGCATACAGATTTCTCAGGAGGCAGGTCAGGTGGTCTGATATTCTCATCTCTATAAGAATTTTCCACAGTTTATTCTGATCCACACAGTCAAAGGCTTTAGTGTAGACAATGAAGCAGAAGTAGATGTTTTCTTGGAATTCTCTTGCTTTTTTATGATCTAGCAGATGTTGGCAATTTGATCTCTGGTTCCTTTGCCTTTTCTAAATCCAGTTTGAACATCTGGGATTTCTCGGTTCACGTACTGTTGAAGCCTGACTTGGAGAATTTTGAGCATTACTTTGCTTGCTAGTGTGTGAGGAGTACAATTGTGTGGTAGTTTGAGCATTCTTTGGCATTGTCTTTCTTTGGGATTGGAATTAATACTGATCTTTTCCAGTCCTGCGGCCACTGCTGAGTTTTCCAAATTTGCTGGCATATTGAGTGCAGCACTTTCACAGCATCATTTTTTAAGATTTAAAGTAGCTCAACTGGAATTCCATCAACTCCACTAGCTTTGTTTGTAGTGATGCTTCCTAAGGCCCACTTGACTTCCCATTCCAGGATATCTGGCTCTAGATGAGTGATCACACCATCGTGTGTGATCTGGGTTATTCAGATCTTTTTTGTGTAGTTCTGTGTATTCTTGCTCTTTTCTTAATATCTTCTGCTTCTGTTGATCCATATCATTTCTGTCCTTTATTGTGCCCATCTTGCATGAAATGTTCCCTTGGTATCTCTAATTTTCTTGAAGAGATCTCTGATCTTTCCCATTCAATTATTTTCCTGTATTTCTTTGCATTGATCATTGAGGAAGGCTTTCTTTTCTCTCCTTGCTATTCTTTGGAACTCTGCTTTCAGATGGGTATATCTTTCCTTTTCTCCTTTGCCTTTAGCTTCTCTTCTTTACATAGCTATTTGTAAGGACTCCTCAGACAACCATTATGCTTTTTGCATTTCGTTTTCTTGGGGATGGTCTTGATCACTGCCTCCTGTACAATGTCACAAACCTCCATCCATAGTTCGTCAGGTACTCTGTCTATCAGATCGAATCCCTTGAATCTATTTGTCACTTCCCCTAAATAATCATAAGGGATTTGATTTAGGTCATACCTGAATGGTCTAGTGGTTTTCCCTACTTTCTTAAATTTAAGTCTAAAAATGGCAATAAGGAGTTCATGATCTGAGCTGCAGTCAACTCCTGGTCTTGTTTCTGCTGACTGTGTAGAGCTTCTTCATCTTTGGCTGCAAAGAATATAATCAATCTGATTTTGGTATTGGCCATCTGGTGATGTCCATGTGTAGAGTCGTCACCTCTTGTATTGTTGGAAGAAGGTGTTTGCTATGACCAGTGCATTCTCTTGGCAAAACTGTTAGCCTTTGTTTTGCTTCATTTTGTACTCCAAGGCCAAACTTGCCTGTTATTCCAGGTATCTCTTGACTTCCTACTTTTGCATTCCAGTCCCCTATGATGAAAAGGACATCTTTTTTTCAGTGTTAGTTCTAGAAGGTCTTGAAGGTCATTGTAGAACTGTTCAGATTCTTCTGCATTGGTGGTTGGGGCATAGACTTGGATTACTGTGATACTGAATGGTTTGCCTTGGAAAATAACAGAGATCACTGTGTCATTTTTGAGATTGCACCAAAATACTGTAATTCAGACTCTTTTGTTGACTATGAGAGCTACTCCTCATTTAGCAGGAAGCTCCTTATTTTCTTTTGATTTTTAAAAGCAATCCTTTAGTATTAGAGAATCAAGTGTGCCAGTGCAGGAGACATAAGAGAGGTAGGTTTGATCCCTGGGTCAGGAAGATCCCCTGGATGAGGGCATGGCAACCCATTCCAGTATTCTTGCCTGGAGAATCCCATGGACAGAGGACCCTGGCAGGCTACAGCCCATAGGGTCACAAAGAGTCAGACACAACTGAAGTCACTTAGCATGCATGCACCGATGGCAGTTTCCCTATATAACCAAAAATAAAGCAAAATTTTTGTACACCAGTTGCATAAGATGGCAACACATTACATACTTTTCTTTCTTTCTTTTTTTAAAATTATTTATCTTTGGCTGCACTGGGTCTTTGTCTGCTTCGAGGAGGATTTCTCTAGTTGCAGCGCACGAGCTTCTCATTGCAGTGGCTTCTCTTGTTGCCAAGCGTAGGCTCTCGGGCCCACAGACTTCAGTAGCTGTGCTTCCCAGCCTCTGGAGCACAGATGAGTAGTTGTGGCACAAGAGCTTACTTGCCCGCGGCATGGGGAATCTTCCTGGACCAGGAATTAAACCCGTGTCTCCTGTGTTGGCAGGTGTATTCTTTTTTTTTTTTAAATTTTTTAAATTACAATACTGTATTTGTTTTGCCATACATTGACACGAATCAGCCATAGGTGAACACAATCTCCCAATGCCGAAGCCCCCTCCCACCTCCCACCCCACATCCTCTACTTGAATCATCCTGTGCATCAGCCCCATGCATCCTGCATCCTACATTGAACATAGATTGGCGCTTCATTTCTTACCAGAAAACATACATGTTTCATTGCCATTCTCCCAAACCATCCCACCCTTTCCCTCTCCCTCAGAGTCCAAAAGTCCACTCCATACCTCTGTGTCTCTTTGTTGTCTCACATATAGGGTCATCATTACTGTCTTCTAAATTCCATATATATGTGTCAGTATACTGTATTGGTGTTTTTCTTTCTGGCTTACTTCACTCTGTATAATCGGTTCCAATTTCATCCATCTCATTAGAACTGAGTCAAATTTATTCTTTTTAAGGGCTGAGTAGTATTCCATTGTGTATATGTACCACAGCTTTCTTATCCAATCATCGGCAGGTGTATTCTTAACCACTGGGCCACAAGGGAAGTCCTAATTTTCTTTTGTAAAGGTAAATACATGCACATGAAAAAAAAAGTAAACCATATAAAAGAGTAGTGAAAAACACACACCTTTTTCTCATTCCAATTCCCAGTCCAACAACTTCCCTCCCGAGGTGCAATAGCTATTGCTAGTTTCTCAGGTATACCCTCCTGTTTCTCATTTTTTAAAAAAATATTTTTATTTATTTATTTGCTGCTCTGGGTCTTTGTTGCTGCAGGTGGGATCTTTAATTGTAGCATGGAGGGTCTAGTTCCCTGATCAGGGATCAAACCTGGGCCCCCTGTCTTGGGAGCAAGGAGTCTTATCCACTCAAGTCCCCTTATACTTCTGATATCACATTATGTATACTCTGCTGAACTCTTAACAACATTTCTTGGATATCATAGCTCATTCTTTTTTTTTTTTTTACAAAAGCACAGTAATCCATTATTTTTGTATATGTATATATTGTATCTTATTCAACTGATCCCTTCTGATGGGCATTTACACAGTGTCTTTACTATTTACTATACTATATACAATTACTATAAAACAATGCAGCAGTGAATATGTTTCTTTATATTCAAAATATGTATGTCTTTGTGGGTGTGTGTATAGGATAAATTCTAGAAGTAAAATAGCTAAGGCAAAGATTACATACCCTTGTACTTTAATAACTATAGCCAGATTGTCCTCCAAGGAATTGTACCAATTTATATCCTCGGTAGCAATGAATGCAAGCTCCCGTTTCACTCTCTAACCAGTGCATTATAATTTTTTAGTAGTTTATAAATATAATTTGTACAAAATCTAATTTCAGGGACTTCCTTGGTGATCCAGAGGTTAAGACCCTGCCCTTCCACTGCAGGGGACATAGGTTCAATCTCTGTCTGAGAACTAAGATCCTGCATGCCATGCAGCATGGCAAAAAAACCCACATAATTTCAGCCTAGTTTTTATGTCTATTTCTTTGGTTGTGAGAATGGGCATCTCTTTGTATGTTATAAAGCCTTTTGTATTTTCTGTGAAATGTCTGCTCAGGCCCTCTGTCACTTTCTTTTGGAATAATGTTTTCTTTTTCATTAATTTGTAGAAAATAGTTCCTTATTTAGAATATTTGCTTTTTGTCTTTCATATGCATTGAAAAATTTTCTCTACCATTTATCATTCAATTTGTTTTGTTTGTTTACAATACACTTTTAGCAAATGGAAAGTTATAGTTTTAAAAAATTATTTTATTTATTGAAGTATAGTTGACTTACAATGTTGTGTTAACAGAAAGTTATAATTTTATTTAGTCAGACATTATTTTCTTTTATGGTCTTCTCTGAGATCTTTAAAAGTTTCTGATTTTTTTCTAGTATCTTATGGTTTCATTTATTTTGTATTTATTTGATGATCTATTTTGGAATTTGTTTGAGAGTAGGTGCAAGATAGGGGTTCAGTTTTTTCTAGTTGGCTTGCTAGCTCTCCCAAGTTGAGATTCATACTCAATACAATCCCACAGCACCATTTGCAAAACTGTAACAACTTTATTATCTGATCTAAACAGATAATTAAAGTCTCTGGACTTTAAGGCAAGACAATTAATTCAAGGCCACTGTGTGGATATAGGGGATGTAATCCAAAATAGAGTCTGACTACACTTGGCATTTGTGTCAGATCCCTCATCCCTCTACGCTGAATTAGGAGGGCAGAAGGGAGAAATTCTTGGGGGCACCTGAAGTCAATCAGGGTAGCAAGTCTAAAACTCCATTGTAAATCCCAGGCCAAAATGAAACTCAAGATATAGATCCCAAATTGAGAGAGTTGGGGAACCAAAAAGCAGAGAAGCCCTGGCCAAGCAGTGCCCCAGGGGAGAGCAATCCCAGGAGGCATGAGGCCTGGGTGCTTGGGGAGACTTGATCCTCTGAATGGGGCAAGGAGGAGAAAGATTTTGAAATTCTTTCTTTTTTTTTCTCTCTCTTTTTTAGAAAATTTTTTTATTTTAATTGGAGGCTAATTACTTTACAATATTGTGGTGGTTTTTGCCATACCTTCACATGAATCAGCCATGGGTGTACATGTGTTCCCTGTCCTGACCCTCCCTCCCACCTCCCTCCCCATCCCATCTCTCAGGGTCATCCCAGTGCACCAGGCCTGAGCACCCTGTCTCATGCATCGAACCTGGACTGGCGATCTATTTCACATATGATAACATACATGTTTCAGTGCTGTTCTCTCAAATCATCCCACCCTCGCCCTCTCCCACAGAGTCCAAAAGTCTGTTTTTCACATCTGTGTCTCTTTTGCTATCTTGCATATAGGGTCATTGTTACTATCTTTCTAAATTCCATATATATGCGTTCATATATTGTATTGGTATTTTTCTTTCTGACTTACTTCTCTCTGTATAATAGTCTCCAGTTTCATCCACCTCATTAGAACTGATTCAAATGTATTCTTTTTAATAGCTAAGCAATATTCCATTGTGTATATGTACCACAGCTTTCTTATCCATTCATCTGCTGGTGGACATCTAGGTTGCTTCCATGTCCTAGCTATTATAAACAGTGCTGTGATGAACATTGGGGTACAAGTGTCTCTTTCAATTCTGGTTTCCTTGGTGTGTATGCCCAACAGTGGGATTGCTGGGTTGTATGGCAGATCTATTTCCAGCTTTTTAAGGAATCTCCACACTGTTCTCCATAGTGGCTGTACTAGTTTGCATTCCCGCCAACAGTGTAAGAGGGTTCCCTTTTCTCTGCACCCTCTCCAGCATCTATTGTTTGTAGACTTTTTGACAGCAGCCATTCTGACCGGCATGAGATAGTACCTCACTGTGGTTTTTACTTGCATTTCTCTGATAATGAGTGATGTTAAGCATCTTTTCATGTGTTTGTTAGCCGTCTGTATGTCTTCTTTGGAGAAATGTATGTTTAGTTCTTTGGCCCATTTTTTATTTGGGTCGCTTATTTTTCTGGAATTGAGCTGCAGGCGTTGCTTATGTATTTTTGAGATTAATTCTTCATCAGTTGCTTCAGTTGCTATTATTTTCTCCCATTCTGAAGGCTGTCTTTTCACCTTGCCTATAGTTTGCTTCATTGTGCAAAAGCTTTTAAGTTTAATTAGGCCCCATTTGTTTATTTTTGCTTTTATTTCCATTACTCTGGGAGGTGGGTCATAGAGGATCCTGCTATGATTTACGTCAGAGAGTGTTTTGCCTATGTTTTCCTCTAGGAGTTTTATAGTTCTGGTCTTACATTTAGATCTTTAATCCATTTTGAGTTTATTTTTGTGTATGGTGTAAGAAAGTGTTCTAGTTTCATTCTTTTACAAGTGGTTGACTAAAGATTTTGAAGTTCTAAACAGTCCTGTAGCAATTCTCAGTCGTATGGGGGAATTCAAACTAAGATTTTCTTTACAATAGAAGGCAGGACCAGAAATCCTATTACCCCTAGAAGGTAGCTCGGGTCTTGAAAATGTGGAGTGAAATATGCTTTCTGGATAACTCAAGTAATTGTTGCAATAGTGTTGTGTGTGCTAAGTTGCTTCACTTGTGTCAGACTCTTTGCAACCCTCTGGTCTGTAACCAGCCAGGCTCCTCTGTCCATGGGATTCTCCAGGCAAGAATACTGGAGTGAGTTGCCATGCTCTCCTTCAGGGGATCTTCCTGGTGTAGGAGTCAAACCTGTGTCTCTTGCATCTTCTATACTGGCAGGTGGGTTATTTACCACTAGCACCCCTTGGGAAGCCCCATTATCTGTCTATAAGTAAAAATATTTACCTGTACTAGACAGATCATACCTGAATATAATGATGGATGACTGGGTAAGTTAATTTATTCCTTCTTCACCAAATGTGTATCAAACAAATGGCAAGTGCTGGACTGAGCCCTGGGAGCTGTAAGAATAAGGTGCAGGCTCCTGCCTCCAGGTGCTTATCCAGTTGGGGTACAAGTAGGTCGGCAGCAGTGACCGCACGTGGTGAAGTGCTTGGAGAGAGGCAGGCCTGGAGTCCTGCAGAAGGCCCAGGGAGGGGCACAGAGCCAACCTGAACACCAGGTGAGCAAGCACCGCTCTCTTTGTGAAGGTGAAACTAAAGTTTCTTCCAGAATTATTGGGTTGACCAAAAAGTTCGTTTGGGTTGACCAAATGTTCATTCCATAACATCTTATGGAAAAGCCAGAATGAACCTTTTGGCCAACCCAATACAGTTGTTAACCCACTTCTTGTCTGTGTGGTCTCACTCTGCCAGGAATCTGAGGAGATCTTCATAGAGCTTCTTAATCTGAAGTACAGGGATGTTCTTAGAGGGTCTGTGAACCCTTAAAGCTGGATGCAGACTTTGTGTGGGTGCTTCTTCCTGGAGGTAGGGTCACAGACTTTGTTAGAATCTCCAAGGAGTGTGCAACTTCAGAAGGCTTAAGAACAAGTTACTTAGATTTTCCTCAAGCTGATCAAGGCTCTTTTTATCTTAAAAATATCTTTTAAAAACCCTAATCAGACTCTTGGGCCTTCCCAGGTGGCGATAGTGGTAAAGAATCCTCCTGCCGATGCAGAACACATAAGAGATTCGGGTTCAACCCCTGAGTGGAAAGATCCGCTGGAGGGGGCATGGCACCCCACTCCAGTATTCTTGCCTGGAGAATCCCAGGGACAGATGAGCTGGGCGGGCTACAGTCCACGGGGTCGCAAAGAGTCAGACATGACTGAAGTGACTTAGCATACACGCAGCCAGACTCTAGCCTAGAGATGTGTGTGGTTATTGATACCTGGCCCCTTTATCCTTTGTCCAGCTTCTCCCCCGTGTAGGAACAGGCACAGTGCTGGCAGCAACCTCCTCTTTCCTGTCCTTTTTCTCTTTATTCAGCAACCCCATACTTAAACACAATAGCAATGTAAACCATTCTGTACCTAATTGTAATAACTAGATTATCATCAAACAGAATTGGGAATTCCCATTTTCAAGGCAGTTTCTCATGTTTTTGCTCAGGTTTTGGTTCAGAATGCTTAAATCCAAAAATCAAGTTCAACACACATTTAGTGAACACTTTATATAGGATATCACGCTCCATGCTGAGAAAGACAGAAGATACACAGGACAGAAGATAAGCAGGGTACACAGGGGAATTAAACCCCATCCCGACCTTCAGGGAATGGAGGCCTGTTGGAAACTGTACGAAGTGCTGTGGGGATCCAGACAGGAAGCGATTGTTTCTTGCTGGAGGCTCACAGAGGAAAGCATAAAGATACCCAAGCTGGGCAACATTGCTCATCATAGAGGATGCCGTAGACAATTGCCCTCCAGTGACATTACCCTGTTTCTGAACCTTTAAAATAAGCTACTAGGCCTGGAGACTCACTATTACTACTAAGTCGCCTCAGTCGTGTCCGACTCTGTGCGACCTCATAGATGGCAGCCCACCAGGCTCCCCCATCCCTGGGATTCTCCAGGCAAGAACACTAGAGCGGGTTGCCATTTCACAGCTGATAGAAACACCTAGAAAACAAGCCTTGGAGAAAACTGACCTGCGTTATAGAATACATTCAGAAAACGAAGATCATGGCATCTGGTCCCATCACTTCATGGCAAATAGATGGGGAAACAGTGGAAAGAGTGTCAGACTTTATTTTGGGGGGCTCCAAAATCACTGCAGATGGTGACTACAGCCATGAAATTAAAAGATGCTTACTCCTTAGAAGGGAAGTTATGACCAATCTAGACAGCATATTCAAAAGCAGAGACATAACTTTGCCAACAAAAGTCCATCTAGTCAAGACTATGGTTTTTCCAATGGTCATGTATGGATGTGAAAATTGGACTGTGAAGAAAGCTGAGCACCAAAGAATTGATGCTTTTGAACTGTGGTGCTGCAGAAGACTCTTGAGAGTCCCTTGGACTGCAAGGAGATCCAACCAGTCCATTCTGGAGGAGATCAGTCCTGGGTGTTCTTTGGAAGGAATGATGCTAAAGCTGAAACTCCAGTACTTTGGCCACCTCATGCGAAGAGTTGACTCATTGGAAAAGACTCTGATGCTGGGAGGGATTGGGAGCAGGAGGAGAAGGGGATGACGGAGGATGAGATGGCTGGATGGCATCACAGACTCGATGGACGTGAGTCTGAGTGAACTCCGGGGGTTGGTGATGGACTGGGAGGCCTGGCGTGCTGCGATTCATGGGGTCGCAAAGAGTCGGACACAACTGAGCAACTGAACTGAACTGAACTGATAGAATACCTGTCTTCCAGGTTGGTCCAGTGGTAAAGAACTTGCCTGCCAATGCAGGAGGCACAAGAGACTCAGGCCCCATCCCTGAGCCAGGAAGATACCCTAGAGCAGGAAAAGCAACTTACTCCAGTATTCTTGCCTAGAAAATCCCGTGGACAGAGGAGCCTGGTGGGCCACACAGTCCATGGGATTGCAAAGAGTCAGACACAACTGAGCGACTAAGCATGCACATGCATGCACAAAGAATACTACAGAAAGAAAGAGCAGGAGCAGCCCCTACAGGAGAAGTCCTATGAGAGCACATAGGATAAAGGAAATACTTGTTGTTGTTATTCAGTTGCTAAGTCATGTCCGACTCTTTGCGACCTCATGGACTGCAGCATGCCAGGCTTCCCTGTCTCCCGGAGTTTCCTCAAACTCATGTCCACTGCATTGGTGATGCTATCCAACTATCGCATCATCTGTTGCCTGCTTCTCCTCCTGCCCTTAAACTTTCCCAGCATCAGGGTCTTTTCCAGTGAGTTGGCTCTTCGCATCAGGAAATACACTGTTATTTGAATCAATGTAAGAACTTTTGAAAACTAATATTAATAGGAAACCTTTATCATCATGACTATTGTATAATTTTAAAAGTCTCGCTTTAAAGCAAGCCAAGTCAACTTGCTTATTTCCCTAAACATCAATAAAAAGAAAAATTGTTTTGCTAGAAACAAAAATAGAGATGTCATTTTGCTAGAAATATTACAGCCTGTGAGGGATTTTCTGAAATGCTGACAGATGTGTTTGTGTGCGTGTACATTTTCTTCTGACTAAATTTACTATGACATGAGTCAGAACCAAATGTGTAGACCCTGTTTGACTGTTGCTTCCCCTGGGGAAGCATTCATTATCAATGCTGTCCAGTGTGTTAACATGGGCTAATATATTTTCTTATTCTCTATTCTTAGGATGAATCAGCACCCACCAAATTTTTGAGACTGCTCACGGCTTAGAGGCAAGCTCGTCTAAATTAAGGCCGGCTAAGGTGGCATTGCAGGGATTTAATCCTCCTCTAGCTGCCTGTGTGACCGGAAGGCTGATTTGCAAGTTTCTTCTTTCCTGGGATCTGGATTGTCAGGTCTCTGGGGACCTGCGACTTGACAGCAAAAGTGCAAAAAAATGAAGATCAGAGATAAGCACCAGCAGCGGGGAACTGGGGGCCTCCTGGGGGATTTTACACACCAGGGCAGAAGATTTTCTGACCATCAAAGGAAATAGCAAACTGGAGCCTTTGTTTCGGGACAGAGCCACCTACCACAGAGCATCAGCACAGCCGGCCAGAAAGTTCCTGGAGCCTGATTAAGGCTAGGGTACCTGGATGCATGCCTGATGGTCCAGTTAGAGCAGGGAAGTTCACTGTGAAGGAGAGTGTGAAATGTCTTGAGTGAGGTGGGCAGCTTTGGGCTTGGCTGGGTAGGCAGTACTGGGGTTGGTCCCTGCCTTCAGCTGACTGAAGCCCAGAAAGGGGTCTGCGCATCCAGGAGTCTTTGCCCAGCTCCCAAGGACACAGGGCCCTTACAGTCTTTAAGTCCCATCTCCCATCCCCCTTGGGCCCCTTCCGCTCCTCCCCATCCTCCCCTGCTCGCTGCCTCTGCTGAGATGGAGAGGTGAACCTACTGTGGACGATGACTGCTGTGTATGTGAATGGAGGCGGCCTGGTGAATCCCCACTGTGCCAGGTGGGGTCGGCGGGAGAGCGAGGAGAGTGGCTGTCAGACGGAGTGTGCCAAGGAGGACGAGGGAGGAGAGCCTCACCAGCTGACACCCTTTGAGAAGCTGACCCAGGACATGTCCCAGGATGAGAAGGTGGTGAGGAGATCACGCTGGGGAAGCGGATTGGCTTCTATCGCATCCGAGGGGAGATCGGAAGTGGGAACTTCTCCCAAGTCAAGCTGGGGATTCACTCCCTAACCAAAGGTAGGAACTGACCTCTGCGGGTGATGTCCAGGGTGTGGGGACCTGGTTTGGGGGCAGGAGTCTGGGGCCAGAGAAGCTGGTGAGGCAACATCACTGAGTCCCTGCTAAGGGCAAGCATTAGGGCAGGTGCTGTCTGTCGTTATCGCAGTTCATTTGCACAGTGATGGTGTGAGGTCAGTGTTTTTATTTTCACTTTATAGATAAGGAAACTAAGATCCAAAGAAGTCCAGTGTGGCCTTAGCAGTTTCATTTTAGATGATTTTGGCTCCAAAAACTCTTCTGCTATACCGTGCAGGTGAACTGAGGGGTTCTCTCCAGTTACGCCTTGGAAAAGCCGAGTGGAGTGTGGCTTGGTTCCGAGGCCACTCACGTCCCAAGTCCTTATTTGTAACTTCTGTCTATATTTGTGTGTCAATACCAATGGCACAGAGACCCTCCTGGATGGTCAGTGGATAGCAGGTGTCCAGTCTCTCCTTACCTGAGGCTGCTGCATCTTTGAGGTTTGGGGAAAAGGGACTTGATCTCAGGATCTTCTCTGCTTCGTCTGCCCTGCACCAATTCTCACTGTTGTTAGCTCCTTGCTTTCTACCACTGACCCGTGCTTGCTTGACTGCTAGCCCCTCTGGACTCTAGACCAGCAGTGCCCACTGCCCGGGCCTCAGGAACTGTGAGGAGAAGCCACGTGGGCACTTTTCCAAGTTACCTGGAATTTAGCTAAGCTTGGAGATCAACATAATGGAGTTACTAGACAGAAAAAGAACACCTGCAATTCAGTATCATCTGTCGACTTTCTAAAGCCCATGGGCTCTGCTCTCTCCCTGCAAGTCCCATACTGACATTTATTCTCCTTGGACCCAGGCTGCCACCACGTCTTCAAGGGTGTTCTTTCTTATGTTAGAATTTTCTTTTCTTCTCTAAACTCCAATCCCATTCCACTCTCATCCCTGTTGCATCCCTATAGAGAAAGCAGCACACACACACCCTCCCCCAACAATCCCCCCCAACACCCAAGTCACTGCAGTGTCTCCTTCTGTCTTGCTCTGAGCCTGAGTGTCTGGGTTCATGCCTTCACATCTCAGCTACTCATCTTACCTACCTGGGTGCATGACAGCACCACTGTGAGCTTTGGGTTCCTCAGTGACAGAATGCAGCCAGTAGCACTGATTACATAAAAGAAAATCGGTGTGTGTGTGTGTGTGTGTGTGTGTGTGTTAGTTGCTCAGTCATGTCTGACTCTTTGCAACCCCGTGGACTGTAGCTGTCCAGGCTTCTCTGCCCATGGAATTCTCTAGGCAAGAATACTGGAGGGGTTGCCATTTCCTTCTCCAGGGCATCTGATCTTCCATCTACCCAAGGATCAAATTTGGATCTCCCACATTCAGGCAGATTCATTACCGTCTGAACCACCAGGGAAGCCTATAGGATTTAAATCTAAATTAGGACAGATGTTGCTTTTCAGTGGTCTAGAGGAAGAGTGAAGGGCAAAAGAATTTTTCAATGGTCTAGAGCAAGAGTGAGGGGCAAAAGATAAAACACATAGGGAAAGCTGAGGGGCTGGAGATTGAGACAGCAGTTGGAAGACTTGATCAGGAAGGGGAGACAGGAAATTGGATAAACGCTAACCAGGAGAGGAGTTCAGAAAGGAGAGAGTACCCCAAGTGGCAGAGAGGACAGAGGGGCTGATGTTTGAGCAAAGCCTACTGGATGTGGCCAACTTGGAACTCTTTGCTGAATGTGGGTTCAGGTATTTGATTCTAGTGGAGAGGAAGCAAGAGAGAGTGGAAAGAACGTGGGCTTCAGAAACAGGCAAATCTGAAAACATGGGCTTCAGAGCATGGGCTTCAAATCCTTGTTCATTCATTTGCTAGGTATTTGACTTTGTGCGTATTATACTCATTCTTTTGGTCCTCAGTTGCCTTAACTGCAAAACAGAGATAATTATTCTTAGAATTGTAGGGAAAATTAGGAATAACATAAACTACACATAGTAGCCACTCAATAAATGGTTGCTATCACTGTGCACGTCTATATTTTACTTAAGCTTATTTCAGATGGAAATTTGATATTAATGTCTTGAAAACCTGTGAATAGATGATAGTGGTAAAAGTAATACAAGGCAAACAAATTTAAAAGTTGTATTTATTTTTCCAGCTTTATTGAGATGTAATTGATGTACAATATTGTTTAAGACTACAACGTTCTGATTTTATATATGTATATCCTGCAAACTGATTACCTGGATAAGATTATTTAACACATTCATCCCCTCACATACTTACAATTGTGTGTGTGTGTATAGTGAGAACTTTAAAATCTATTCTCTTAACAACTTTCAAAACATTTTAATGGGGGATTCTCTGGCAGTCCAGCCATTAAGACTCCACGCCTCCACTGCAGGGGGCATGAGTTTGATCCCTGCTGAGGGAACTGAGATCCCACAAGTCACCCAGGGCAGCCAATTTTTTTAAAAATTTTAACAACATTTTCTTTAATGTCCAAATTATGTCAAACTATTGTCCAAACTGTTGACATTTCAACATGTATCCAATATAAGAAATTACTAATGTGATATCTTACAGTAAAAAAAAATTTTAAGGAAACTTAACAAGTGACTGAAAGTAATTTAAAATATGCCAAAAACCCATCTGAGTTTCTCTTTACCTTACCTAGGAGAGTTAAGGCAGAACTCTTACTGATACTCTTAACTCTTAAATGGTATGAAAATAACATTTTTATGCTGTGGTTTGGTGCTATTTAAGGCTGTTTCCTTGCACGAAAATCACTGCGTGACCCATGAGTGTTCAAGGTTCCGCTTCGGGAAACAGTGACCTCGTCTCGTCCTCCTGTGTTTTACAAATGGGAGTAACAGAGGTTTAGGAGTGGCTGTCCTGAGGTCACAGGCAGAGGCAGGGTTAGAACTCAGCTTCTTTTTTGCTGCACCCAAGCTTCCTCGGGATTTCAGTGCAGTGATGGGGTGACTAGTGTGCAGGGGGAACTTTGTGGCCCCACATTGCGGGTGGTGGAGCCAGGTTTCAGGGATGGAGGTTACCCTTTCCACTTCCCCTTTTTCTGGGGCCACATGTTTTCTCATTCTATTTCATACGTCTTTCTGCAGAGTGGTCTTCTGTGCTTAATTATCCAAAAGCACATCACCAACAATGACTGCTGCCCATATCTATGTAATCTCTCAGCTTTATTGCCCATCTCCATCTGACCAGTCTCATCCTATTGCAGCTCAGATTTTAAAGAGAGAGAATATAAGTGCTCACTGGCCAGCCGGTGATGGGCCACCGCTGAGTCAAGGGCCTGCCTGGGTCAAGTCAGTGGCAGCCCCTTGGATCACACAGCCCACCCACCTCACTGTCAGAAAAGCCCAAGGTCCAAAGAAGCATCTCTGAGAAGGGAGAGTGGAGAGCACAGTGAAATGATGACACATTATCACAGAGACTGTAGCCAGCTAAGCAGGGAACTGCCGCTGGCCAACAGCAGCAGGGCATCTAATTCTGCAGACACCTTATGTGAGGAGGACAGAAGAAAGAGGATCAACAATCGGCATTTACATAGTGACTGTCATCTCAAATGCCAAAGGCTACTTGCCTGTTGTGTTACAGAGTTAACTCTAGCCCCATGGGTTTCAGAGAGCGAGGCTTTTCCTGCTTGTGCAGACGGCGCCTCCACAGCCTCACTGCCATGCTCTCCTCACTCATAACACTCAACAGAGGAACCTTGCTATCAAAGGCCCAGTGCCACCCTCTGCTCATGGAATGGTGTGAGGGCAAAGGGCAGAAAGACGGCTAAAAGCACAGGCAGAGGAAAACCAGTTCAACAAGCTCAACATATAAACAAAAGCCAGAAAGTGTAATGGCAGGTCCCTGCCATGCTGTACTGACGCAACAGGAAAATGAGTCCTGGACTTCACCTCCTGACTTACGGACTTGTCCTCTGATGGCCTCATCCTGGTCCCATGCTCATCTCTCCTCTGATTCTCCCGGAAGAGAGCCCAGGAAAGAATAGGAAGGTGAGAACAAAGGGAATGGACAGCGTGAAGAAGGGAGACCCAGATGCAAATTATGTGAGGATGAAGAAAGAGCCAGGCAGTTCATGTATTGCTGCCTCTGCTGCTGCAGCTAAGTCGATTCAGTCGTGTCCAGACCTCTATGCGACCCCTTAGACGGCAGCCCACCAGGCTCCCCCATCCCTGGGATTCTCCAGGCAAGAACACTGGAGTGGGTTGCCATTTCCTTCTCCAGTGCATGAAAGGGAAAAGGGAAAGTGAAGTTGCTCAGTCTCGTCCGACTTGTAGCAACCCCATGGACTGTAGCCCACCAGGCCCTTCCATCCATGGGACTCTCCAGGCAAGAGTACTGGAGTGGGGTGCCATTTGCTTTCTCCAGGTTCATGTATTAGGAAGTAAGAACTTAGGGAAGATGACAGAGTGAAGAGCAGAATACTGTGGGACTTCCCTGGTGGCCCAGTGGCTAAAACACCCCCACTCGCAATGCAGGGGGCTTGGGTTTGATCCCTGATCAGGAAATTAAGGTTCTAAATGCTGAAACTAAGAGTTCACATGATGCAGCTAAAGATTCTGCAAGATTGAGGGCAGGAGGAGAAGGGGGTGACAGAGGATGAGATGGTTGAATGACATCATCAATTCAGTGGACATGAGTTTGAGCAAACTCCAGGAGATAATGAAGGACAGGGAAGCCTGGATTGCTGCCGTCCATGAGGTGGCAACAAGCAGGACATGACTGAGTGACTGAACAACAGTGCTGCAGTTGAGACCTGGTGCAGAGCCAAATAAATAAATAAATGTATATATATTTGTTTTTTTTTAAAGGATAGTGACTTGTGACAAGAGGGAGGACATTAGTCTACCAGGAAGGGGACTGGGATAGAAAGACAGAGGGATATTCCTCTAAAATCTTTACCTCTACAATGGGGGAAGATTTATCAGGGAGTGGTTTAACCTTGCTGGGAATTCCAAATACCCTTTCCTGTTACCAAGCCATGTCAGATGACATCGTCTGAAGAGCGATTTGTTTAAATGTGGTTCCCAAAGCCAGCTGGCCCAGAATTGTCTTCAGGTTTTCTAGGAAACACGGACAATCTGGATAAGATCACGGAGGAGATTCCCAGGGAAATGGAAGGTTTCAGTGCCAGAGGTAGCTCCCAGGACAGTAGTTTATAAAAAGGCGCCCGCTGCTCATGATCCCTCGGGAGAGGTCTCCATACAGGCCCCCCACTGGCTGGAGTTTATTTTTATAGCTAATGGCTCAGATTCCCTTGAGCCTTGCAAGCGATAGAGCAGGCTGAAACCACCATGAGTCCCATTTTAGCTGATGAGAAATTTCTCAAAAGAGATGATACACTCAGCTTCTGAATATTTTATGTCCCATCTGTTGCCTCAAACAAAAGCAAAAGCGGCCACAGCGCCTGGCCCTTTCTCTGATGCTGCCCCTCCTGCCCCCTTCTTCCCTGTCGTCTTCTCTGTCACTCGAGTCTCATGTTTCTAGAACCCTTTCTCCTTCTCTCTTGATTTATTTATTCATCAGTTCATTCATTCTTTTTTTTAAAAAAGCATAATTAATTCTCTTGTGCTTTGCAGAGGTGAATAATATACAGTTCTTGCTTGATAGGAACTCTCAGTAAGTAATGGAGACAGACAGGAAACATTTGATAAGTGCTGTCACAGGGTGAGGGACAAAGGGTGTGCTCGACCGAACCTGAGATCAGGAAAGGGTCAGTTGATCAGGAAAGGCTTGTGTTATGTCTTGAGGTTTGCGGAGAAATGATACAAGGGGAAGGGGAATGGCAGGCAGAGAGAAATGTAAAGTGAATGGAGGTATAAGCCAGGGTGAGGAGTGTTTGGAGATTTAAAAGTAATTCAGTGAGGGGGACTTCCCTGGTGGTCCCATGGCTAAGATTCTGCACTCTCAATGCAGGGGCCCAGGTTCAATCCTTGGTCAGGGAACTAGATCCCACCCCCTGCAACTAAGATCCTGCTTACTGACAAAAATCAAAGATTGTGGGTGCCACAACTAAGACCCAACACAGCCAAATAAATGAATGAAAAGTGAAAGTGTTAGTTGCTCAGTCATGTCTGACTGTTTGCGACCTCATGGACTGTAGCCCACCAGGCTACTCTGTTCATGGAATTCCCCAGACGAGAATACTGGAGTGGGTTGCCATTTTCTCCTCCAGGGGCTCTTCCTGACCTAGGGATCGAACTCGCATCTCTTGTATCTTCTGCATTGGCAGGTGGATTCTCTTACCACTGTGCCCCCTGGGAAGCGTCAAAAGTGATTAATTTTTATTTTAGTGAGGAAAGTGAACTGAAGTTGAGGCCTGCCAAGAGTCAGGGACATCAGAATCAAATATTAGCCTAATGGTCCAGACAAATGACGATGTCCATCTCAACTAAGGAAGTGACAGTGAGGATGGAGAGAAGAGGATGCATTTGAAAACTATTTCAGAATATTGAAAACCTGTGGTCAACTGCATGGGGGAGAGCAGGAGGGGGACAGGGAGGGAACCAGGTTTCCAGCCTCAATACTGAATAGTGACTCCTGGAGAAGAAATGGATTTGAGAGCGCAGATTTTGAAGCCCTGAATTGGACATACACAGAGGTCATGAAGTAGAGGAGCTAAATGACCATCTTGGAGCCCAAGAGAAAGTATGAATGAATAATACAGGTTTGGAGCCTAACAAATCCAGATAGAGTGAAAGTCTTGTGTGTCCTGACCACAGGCTCCTTGGTGTCAGACACTGTGTCTTATAGATCCTCAGACTTCCCCCACATGCAGCATAAGTAATAAACATTCAAACAACACTTGGTGAATTAAGTCAGTATAATAATGTCCTCTGGAAATCCAGTAGTAGTGAGAAGAGATGTGGGAGGCAGCCATGCGTGGCAGTACTCTCTGGTGGGTTCCTCATGCTGTAATCTCCCAGGAGAACTGGAAGAGAGAGCTGGAAGACTCACACAGGCTCTAGTAAAGCTTAACCAATAAGGCCTACTGGTGGGTTTTTTTTTACTGTATTTTAAAATATTTGTTTTTATTTCTTTGGCTGCATCGTCTTAGTTGCTGCGCTCGGAATCTTTAGTTGCAGGATGTGGGATCTAGCTCCCCAGCCAGGGCTTGAACCCGGGCCCCCTGCAGCGGTGGCACAGGATCTTAGCCACTGGACCACCAAGGAAGTCCCCCACTTGTTTTTAAAGGCAATCTCTCCTCTTGGGTACATTCATTAAAACAGCGATTTAAAATGATGTTTGCTGGATGCAGCTAGAGATTATTGTACTAACTGAAGTAAGTCAGAAAAAAAGAAAGACAAATAATGTATGACATCACTTTTATGTGGAATCTA
Organism: Nanger dama; assembly: GCA_917880005.1. Taxonomy (NCBI): domain Eukaryota; kingdom Metazoa; phylum Chordata; class Mammalia; order Artiodactyla; family Bovidae; genus Nanger; species Nanger dama. The sequence goes on from CAKJTW010000040.1 coordinate 8,058,420, forward strand.
AAATATGATGCAGATGGACCTATCTACGAAGCAGAAACAGACTCACAGACGTAGAGAATCGACTTGTGGTTACCAAAGAGGTCGGGGAGGGGAGGGATGGACTGGGAGTTTGGGATTACATATAGAGTGGATAAACAAGGTCCTACCATATAGCACAGCGGACACATTCAGTATCCTAGGATAAACCATAATAGAAAAGAATATTAAAAATATTGAAAATATGTCTGTAAGTCATTCTGCTATACAACAAAAATTAACACAATATTGTAAATCAACTGTGCTTCAATTAAAAAATAAAGGGACTTCTCTCGTGGTCCAGTGGTTAAGACTCTGCCTGCCAATGCAGGTGATATGCCTTGCAGCAACTAAACCCCAGCGCCACAACTACTGAGCCCCGTGCACTCTAGAACTCTCGAGCTGCAACACGAGAAGCCACCGCAATGAGAAGCTCACACACCAAATCGAAGACCAGCACCCACTCCCTGCAAGAGAAAGCAGGAGCGCAGCAACGAAGATCCAGTGCAGCCAATAAAATAAAATAAAATAAAAATAGATAAAATTATGTTGCCTTGCTTTAATAATAGTTAATGGCTTTGGTGAATCCATCCTAAAAAAAGTCCAGAATTACTATAACAAAAGAATGTTCTATATTTATAATGCAAAAGACTAAAAATAATTTATATGATCCAATGATATAGGCATGCTCAGGGACATTAAAGCATATATATTGGATGGAAGTCACACAACTATTAAAAAATCATGATTATGGGGAGTCTGTAATAACATGGAGGATGCTTGGGACACAGTAGTAAATGAAAAAGCAAAACTGAGTTTATACTTCAATGGGGATACTTATCCTGGGCTCTTGTGAGCATTAAATTAGATCATTTATTCAACAAATATTTGTTAATCACCTCTCATGTAACAGGCACTTTTCTAGGGACTGGAAATATAGCAGTGAACAAAATAGACAACAGTCTGCCCTGTGGAGCTTATGCTCCAGTGGAGAGAGACAGACACACGTAAGCCAGGAAAATATTCATTATGTTATGTAGTGATGAGAGACAAGAAGGAAGACAGAGCAGAGGGGAAGGAGATGGAGCCTTGGGGACTGCAGTTTCAGACAAGATGCCCAGAGACGCCTTCCAGAGGAGGTGGTCACTGAACTGAAGAGAATGAGGAAACTGGCCACAGGGTCCATGGGGGAACGTGGTCAGGCACAGGAGACAGCCTGCAGAAGAGCATCAAGGTGGGAGAGTGCCTGTAATACTCTAGAAATGGCCAAGGCAGGTCACAGCGGAGAGCAGCAGGGACCAGATTACGGAGGGCTAATGTGCAATACCGCATTGTCAGGATTTTGGCTTTTTCCTACAAGGGAAACCAGCGCCCTTGAAGGGAGCAGAGAAATGATGCGACCTGGCTTATGCTTAATAGGATCACCCTGGCTGCTTTGTTGAAAATAGGCTACAAGGGGTCAGAAGCAGAGATCAGCTGGGAGCCTATTATAATCCAGGCAAGAGAGAATGGTGGCTTGGGCCAGGAAGGGGGCAGCGAGAGGCTGAGAAGGGGCTGGCTTTTGGCTATATTTAGAAGTAGAGATAATAGGATTTGCTGACAGATTGAAAGTGGAGTGTATAAGAGAAGAGTCAAGTACTCAAGGTTTTTGACTGCAAGAATAGTTTCCATTTACCAAAACTTTGAAGACTGTAGGAGGAGGGTTTGAATGTAGGAGATCAGTATTGAATGTACATGCTGGACATGCCTGTTATAAAGTGCAGCAGAAGCTGCTGGTGCCTCACTTGTGCCTCTTTGGGTCTTACCATCTCAGTGCATGCAAGATGGGCCTTCCTCTCTCATCTCTTTGCCTCTGGGCTTTCTCTAGCTGCTGGAGCTGCTTTTCCTGCATGCATGGGAGGCCAAAAATACAGGGGAATTAACATCTGTCAAGAGCATCCAACAACCAGTTACTGGCGGTAACTGATGTACCCCGCTCTCTCACATTTCTCACCAGTCAGTCAGTTCAGTTCAGTCTCTCAGTTGTGTCCGACTGTTTGCAACTCCATGAATCGCAGCATGCCAGGCCTCCCTGTCCATCACCAACTCCCGGAGTTCACTCAAACTCATGTCCATTGAGTCCGTGATGCCATCCATTGGTCTCATCCTGTCATCCCCTTCTCCTCCTGCCCCCAATCCCTCCCAGCATCAGATTTTCCAATGAGTCAACTCTTCGCATGAGGTGGCCAAACATTCCTTCCAAAGAACACCCAGGACTGATCTCCTTTAGAATGGACTGGTTGGATCTCCTTGCAGTCCAAGGGACTCTCAAGAGTCTTCTGCAGCACCACAGTTCAAAAGCATCAATTCCTCGGCTAGTAAAACTCAAATGATAACTCGCAACAGGATTTTTGGAGGATGGAGGGGAAAAAAAAAGATCCCCACTGAAAAATCAAGCAGTCAGTGCCATAAACCTCATGGATCAGTTTATTAAAGGGTAACTCATAAGATGGAATCAGGATTGGACAGACAATGATCTGGAAGCATTTGTAGGATGTACTCTGCACTGCCAACCGGCCACTGGGACAATTTTAGAGCTAACCTAGGACATGGGGGTATGTATGTGCTTAAAACAGGAAGTGTATTCCTAAATCAAGATGATTGAAAGGGTAACTGAGTCTTGTGGGTACCAGGAATATGTCATCAAAAGTCTTCATCATTATTTGGGAACTAACAGAGCATAGAGGTCATCTGGACTTAACAATTCTTAAACAATATCTATGCAGTAAAAAATCCACCTGACAATGCAAGATACCCGGGTTTGAGCCCTGGGTTGGGAAGATCCCCTAGAGAAGGAAATGGCAACCCACTCCAGTATTCTTGCCTGGGAAATCCCATAGACAGAGTAGCCTGGTAGGCTACATACAGTCCATGGGACACAAAGAGTCAGACACAACATAGCGAACAGACAACAATAGTAACTACAAAGCTCTTGACAACAGAAAAGTGATTTACTGCATGGTGCAGTCCTGGATAGGGTCAGTGGAAGGACAGGAGGAATTGTATGGGCCCAGGATGGTGTCGGTTGTGCTAAGAGTCATTCAGAATTAACTGGTAACTTGCTTAGTAACACATCCTTAATTGGCTGCGTTTCCTTTCCTCTCTCACTTTCTCATTCTTCTACCACTGTTTGCTGGGTACAGTTGTACCATTCCTCATCAACTGTTTGCAGCTGAATCACTCATGATCTGCTTTGGAACCCAAACTGAGACAACCACATGGAGAGGTCTTGTAGGCAGGTGTGTATATGAACCTGGGATCACCAAGGAAATAATTGTAGAGATGGCCAAGGACTAAGCCTTCAGGTGTCCAACATTTAGAGGCTGGGCAGATGAAAAGAACAGCAAACAAACCTTAGAAGAAGTGGCAGGAGGTAGGAGGAAAACCAAGAGTGTGTGTTTTCTCAGAAACTCAGTGCAAAGATGTTCTAGGAGGAAGGATGAAGCCTGAGAACTGGCCATTGTTTTTAGCAACTTGGAGGTCATCGGTGACCCTGAGAAGAGCATTTTTAGTAGCATTATCTCTTAGGCTCAAGATATAACAAGGGTGGGACTTCCCTGGTAGTCCAGGGGTTAAGAATCTGCTTTGTAATACAGTGACATGAGTTTGATCCCTGGTTGGGGAACTAAGACCCCACGTGCTGAGGGCACCTAAGGCAGCACGCCACAACAAGAGAAGCACGTGCACTGCAAAGAAGAGCCCGAGCGCCGCAACTAAGATTTATTTGGCAACTCAGCCAAATAAATAGATAAATTAAAAATACATATATAGTGGGAGGGCCAGAGACAGTGACATAGGACCAGCCCTTTAAGGGAGCTTTTCTATACAGAGAATGAGAAAAAGAGGTCTAATGCTGAATGGGGAAGTGAGGTCAAGAGAGGCTTTTCTGTGACTTCTCAAAAACTTTTAAAGATGTTCCATACATAAATACACAAGCGAAGTTTTAAAATCTGAAATATTCAGTTAAATGAATTTTCCAAACTAAAAAGACCTATATAACCACCACCAAGTTCAAGAGAAAACATCCCCAGTACTTCAGAAGCTCCCCATCCCCCGCTTCTATTTACTACATCCCCACATATAACTGGGCTTTCCTGGTGGCTCAGTGGTAAAGAATCCACCTGCCAATGCAAGAGACCTGGGTTCAATTCCTGGGTCGGGAAGATCCCCTGGGGGAAGGAGATGGCAACCCACTCCAGTATGCTTGCCTGGGAAATCCCATGGACAGAGGAGCCTGGTGGGCTACAGTCCATGGGGTCTCAAAAGAGTAGGATATGATACAGCAACTACACAATGAATGTAACCACTATCCTGACTTTTAACATCACAGATTACCTGTAAAACTATGTAAGTGACCTCATACAGCGTGTCTTCTTTTTGTCTTATTTCATGTGCTCAATATTAAATTTGTGAAAACCGGGGGCTTCCCTGGTGGTCAGTGGTTAGGACCCAGCACCCTCACTGCCAGGGCCCTTAGTGCAATCCATGGTGCAAACCACACAGCACAGCCAAAAAAAAAATAAATTGGGAAAATCATTCGTATTATTTTGTGTAGTTTAGATGCTTCATTCTTATGCTGTACAGCGGCTCATCTTATGCTATACAGCAGTACAATATATTATAATTTATGCAGTCTACTGTTGATGAACATGAGGATAGTTTCCAATTTGGGGCTACTATGAATAATGTTACTATGAATATTTTAGTACAGTCTTTTGCTAGCATGTATGTATTTTTGTTGGGAAGATTTTCTCATTTTTCTTAGATGGGTAAATAGCATGAATGTATGCAGGTGGAAAAGATTAAGTAGAAAGGTTAAAATTGATGCAGGAGAGAAAGAAGAAATTTTGGCTGCCTGTTCTTGAGTAGATGAGAGTAGATGGAATCTATTCAACACGTAGAGCGTCTTAGCCAGGCCTTAGGAGCAGGGACCATTTATCCAGAGGAACAAAAGGAAGACAGAGTTTATGAGCACAGATTCAGGTAGGTTGGAAGACTTGAGGAAATTCTCTTCTATTGCTTTCTTTACTTAATAAAATAGAAAGCAAAGTCATTCAGCTATGAGCAAGGAGAAAAAATATTAAAGAACTGATGGGAGAAAAGAAGCTGTGAAAGTATCATCTAAAAGTGCAGGCGTGTTATTGGACCAGACAAATAAAGTGTTTGCCAGGAGCATTAAAGATGCACCTGAGGTTATAAATTATGAATTCAAAGTGAGACAAGCCATCATGATCACTGCATGGGTACAGGCAGAGAGTAGGTGAGAGGCTGGGTGTAACCAGGTATGTTTTAGCTGAGTGAACAGGATGAGAGAGAGAACAGAGATGCTGAAGGAGCACACAAATCCATGCCAACAACAATAAAGATGATTCTCCAACACATGCCATCATCCTCCCACTTCCCTTAACCCAGAAACCTTGACCTCTTCTTCAACCCAAAACCTTAGCCGAACCCCCAGTCCTACTGACTCCGCCTTCTAAATATCTCACCCTTTCCTAGTTGATTAAGCTGTTGTAATCTGTCTCCCTCATCCGTGTTTATCCACACTGCAGCCAGAAGTGATCTTTTAGAAAATGCAAGCCTGGTCATGTAAGCTAGCTCTCTGCTTGAAACTTTCTAGTGGTTTCTTTTGGTTACCAGAGGGGAAGGGTTGGGGGCAGAAGGGATAGTTAGGGAGTCTGGGATTGACACTGCTATATTTAAAATGGATAAGTAACAAGGCCTTACTGTGTAGCACAGGGAACTCTGCTCAATATTATGTAACAACCTAAATGGGAAAAGAATTAGAAAAAGAATGGATATATGTATAACTGAAATCACTTTGCTGTTCAGCTGAAACTAACACAACCTTGTTGTTGTTTATCAGCTATGTGCTGTGCTGTGTTTTGTCACTCAGTTGTGTCTGAATCTTTGCAACCCTATGGACTGTAGCCCGCCAGGCTTCTCTGTCCATGGGGATTCTCCAGGCAAGAATACTGGAATGGGTTGCCATGCCCTTCCCCAGGGGATCTTCCCAACCCAGGGATAGAACCTAGGTCTCCCCAGATTCTTTACTGTCTGATCAACTATACGCTAATATAAAATAAAATAAAGAAAAAAAAGAAAAGGAACTTTCCCATGGTTTCTCAAAGTCCTTAATCTGAGGTCCAGAATATGACTCAGGGACTTTGGCCCTGACTGACTCTCTGGCTTCATCTTGGCTTATCTTTTCCTTCATTCCCCATGTGCCAGCTCCACTCTCTTCTTTCAGTTCCTCCTGGAGATGCCTAAGTGGGGGTGCCAACTGGGATGAGGGAGGAAAATATTAAAGCCTTTTTAATATTTGTAATTGCATGGTTTTTAATATCTATGATTACATATATTAACAGTGTGTATATTTATAGTTACAGTTCAGTTACAGTTTAGTCCAATTCTTTGCAACCCCATGGACTGCAGCATGCCAGGCCTCCCTGTCCATCACCAACTCCTGGAGTTTACTCATACTCGTGTCCATTGAGTCAGTGATGCCATCCAACCATCTCATCCTCTGTCATCCCCTTCTCCTCTGACAACATGTGGTCCACTGGAGAAGGGAATGGCAAACCACTTCAATATTCTTGCCTTGAGAACCCCATGAACAGTATGAAAAGGCAAAAAGATATGTTTAAAAATGTTTTATTAGTAAGGGAAGCTAATCCAAAGTGTATAGACCAGTCCCCTAAGGTGTCAGGGTCTTTCCTGTCTCAAGGTCTTTTCTCCTGTACACCCCTATACACCCCTATATATATATATATACACCTCCATATATATATCTCCTTATTGTATCTCCCCTACTTTCCTCTAGTTAACACTTAGACTCCAGGGAAAGTGTTAAAAAAATCTTCCCTGACTCCATGATTCGGGGTACATCCCCTTGTTTTTCACTCTCCTGCATCCTGTTCTCTCACCCTCCAAGCTTGCTGTGCTGGACATCTCCCATCTGCTTCCCCAGATCCATTTTCCACCCTTCATTTTCCTCTCTGTCCCAGACTATAGTCCTCTAGGTTCCAGCTGGGTTTGGTTTGTAGGGAGATCTTGCAAGGGATCAAAGGAAGGAGAGCAAGAGTCTGAGCTCTGTACCCTCAGCCTGACTGTGAGGTTGATTCAGGCCAGCTATCCTCTGGAAGAGTGGTCGCGGCTCCTCTCAAGGCTACTGTCTGTACACAGCACTCTCTAGGTTCTAGTATCTTTTCCTTCCCCTTATCTCCTTGGTCCTAAAGACAGATTTTTGGTTGATCCACTCTAGGTTTGAAAATGTTTAATTAGTTGTTGACACTTAATGGTTAGAATGATTGCATTATAATTCCGATGTCTCTTGAAAGACATTAGATTTGACAACAGCGAGGCTACATTCCCAATAGTAACAATTATCTGAAGTTGAGTAACAGCTACCTCTTTGCCCTGAGGCATGTATTCCTCAGGATGCCACAGTCCCCACTACTCCCTGTTGCCTTACAGTAAGCCTGCCACCTTATTTCCACCCTAGCCTTTAGAGACATTTGAGTTTGCAAGTCCTGGTTTAAAGAATGTGTCAGTCTTTTCACTAAATTTGGAGAAAGGGGAGGTTTACCTTTCCAATTTCTCTGCTTTTTCCTTTCTCCTCTCTGCTACTATCCAGAGAGTCCTCTCTCTGCCATTGCCTATCATCACCTCCAAAAACACTGCCCTGGTCTTAGGCATCCTCTGCTCCTATCCATTCCCCACACTGCAGCCTCAGTACGCATTCAAAATGGAAATCAGGGACTTCCCTGATGGTCTAATGATTAAGAATCCACCTTGCAATTCAGGGGACATGGGTTCAATTCCTGGTTAGGGAACTAAGATCCCACATGCCTCGGAGCAGCTAAGTCCTCACACCACAACTAGAGGGCCCGCACATTCTAGAGCTCGTGCTCCACAACAAGAGAAGCCTTCAAGCTGCAAATAGAGAAATCCCACTCACTGTAAGGAAGACCCAGTGCATCCAAAAAAAAATTTTTTAAAGAATAAAATGGAAATCAGATTATGACAATCCCTTAAAACCTTAAAATGTCTTCCCACATTTTAAGAATAAATGTTAAGAATAAAATGTTTTATTCTTCTCTAAAAATAAAGCCAATTAAAAAAAATTTGAAGTACAATTAACTTACAATATTATAATGGGCTTCCCTGATAAAAAGACATTATATTACTTTCAGGTATACAACATAGTGATCCAATATTTTTATACAATACAAAATGATCACCATAAGTCATCTGTCACCATATAGAGTTATTATAATATTATTGACTATATTCCCTAAACTATATATTACATCCCTGTGACTTTTATTTTATAACTAGAAGTTTGTACCTCTTAATCTATCCTTGTCATTTGAAAATGAAAAGCACAGCCTAAAAGTTGAGAATTATCTTTTATTCAGCAGACAAAACTAAGGACTTGAGCGGAGGACACAGTCTCTTGGATATCTCTAAGAGATTGCTCTGAAGAGGTGTAGGAGGAGCCAGAATATATAGGAGTTCTTGCAACAACGACCAGGTAGTCAGAAGTCCAAAAGATTACTGTTAAAGAAAACCAGATATCCCGAGTTAAGGGATTCAGCGCTTTTCTATGTCTGGGAAGATGCAAGAGTCTTGACTCATTGAAACCATTCCTCGGATATGCACCTCAGCTAATGGAGCCAATATCCTGTGCTTTCTCCTCCTGAGTCTCCTCGGGTGCAGGGGGCTGGAGTTGTGGATGGGGGTGACTGCTGGGCTGACTGCTTGATGGCTGGTATCCCATTTCCATCCCCAGTTCCCTCGGGGCTCACCTTCAGCGGCTGTATTGTGAAGGCTTGATGGCTGCAACATTCTTTGTTTACTGATAGGTCAGGCAACATTTTTTTCACATATAACCTATTTCTTCATTTCCTTCCTCCAAAGCTATATTTCTTTATTTTATTTTATTTTTTTTATTTTTATTTTTTAAATTTATTTATTTTTTAAATTACAATACTGTATTTGTTTTGCCATACATTGACATGAATCAGCCATATTTCTTTCTTTTAAAAAATATTTATTTGGCTGCATCAGGTTTTAGTTGCAGCATGTGGGATCTTTTGTTGAAGTGCACAGGCTTCTCTCTCAGTCTTGAAAGAGCGTGGGGCGGGCTGGCTTAGTTGCCCTGAGGCACATGGGGGTCTCATTTCCCCAACCTGGACTTGAATTTCCCTGCATTGGAAGGCAGATTCTTTACTACTGGACCACCAGGGAAGACCCAAGGCTACATTTCTTTCTGTCTTTTAAATTTAAATTTCTTTATTTTAATTGGAGGCTAATTACTTTACAATATTGTACTGGTTCCAAGGCTACATTTCTTGGAATAACTTCTAAGGCTCTGGGTCATGTGACACCTGCCTACTGCGGGCTGGTTAGTGACTCCTTCCCCTCCACCCCCATCCACTTCAATTCTCAATGTCCAACATAGTGGGGTCTTCAAACACAAACAGGACATCTTGCCCAGCCCTGGCACACTGTCCCCTTCCCATGGCCAGGTACTGGGCCTCCTTCCTCACCTCCTGGTCTCAGGGCGTATCACTTCTTAATGGGGAGCTGTCTGTTCTCCCATCTGCACCCATTCCTAATGCTCGCCACAGTGTAATAAGGTTCTCCTCAAAGTCCCTCTGGCTCACATGTCTGTCTTCTTCACCATCTGGAACACAGTAGGCACTGCCTGAACATTTGTTGAAGGGGTGGACTTAGAGACCTAGTTCTTCATGGAACTGCAATTTCTACCACTTAGCGGCAATCCAGAACACCAGGGATTTAAAAATGTTTCCTATGATTATACATTAGTGTTAGAGGAGGCATGGCTAGAATCTGATTTAACACAAAGTGGAGGAAGCAGGTTGGGACTAGAGCGAGCAGGCATAGGGTGTAGAATTTCAGGAAGGGCTTCCCCTCACAGCTCCTCTCTTGCCTCACTCTGACCCCCGGCCCTGGGAGGGCAGCCTCTGTTCACAACCACTCAGGTATACAATTGAAAAAACCAAAACTAGGATGGGGTTAAAGGGCGGTTTGAGACAGCCGCCAGACCTGCACGCAGTGCGAGGAGCGAGCATGCCGCTCCCTGGAGGGAGGGGGCGGCAGAGAAGGGCCGGCTCTGGGAGGACCGGGCGGAGCGGCGGCTTCTCCTACCGGCAAGCTGCCAGACTGAAGGACGGAATTCACTATTCTAGCCCTTAAAACGGAGAAGGCAATGGCACCCCACTCCAGTACTCTTGCCTGGAAAATCCATGGACGGCAGAGCCTGGTCGGCTGCCGTCTATGGGGTTGCACAGAGTCGGACACGACTGAAGCGACTGAGCAGCAGCAGCAGCAGCCGCCGCCCTTAAAAACAACAGCTTCGGAGAACACAGGATGGCAAGTCTCCTATTTGACCTACTTGGAAAATGACTGCTTTGAAGAACTTTGGCACAGTGCTTGTGCTCAGTCGCTCAGTCATGTCTGACTGCGACCTCATGGACGGTAGCCCGCCAGGCTCCTCTGCCCATGGCATTCTCCAGGCAAGAATACTGGAGTGGGTTGCTGTTTCCTTCTCCAGGGGATCTTCCCAACCCAGAGATCAAACCCAGGTCTCCTGCATTGTGGGGATGGCTTTACAAGTGTACTAAAAACACCCGTGGAATTGCACACTATGGGTGGATTGTGTGCTGTGTGAATTATAAAATAAATAAATAAAATAACAACTCGCCTAACGGGCTACGCAAAACCCAAGTTTCTTCTGTTTCAGGTGAACAGCTGACCGGATTCTTAATCCCAAAGACTGAAGAGTAGGAAAGCCACAACGAGGGAGGGGACCCCTACCCCCCATCTCCCCCAACCCTGGGGGGCTGGCCGGGCGGTCCGTCCCTCTGACTGGAGCATGGCCTGAGAAGGGAGGGCGCGGGAGCCCCCAGGGTTCCGCTTGGTAGAGCCTCCTCCACGATATTGAGATATTGCAGACACCCTGAGCCAACGTGGGCACATCAGGCACCGGGAAATCCTGCCGCTGTCTTCTGGGAGACCTATGACCTACTTTAACAAAACCGTTGACACTCTTAAACTAGTTGCTTCTATTTTCACGTCTGTAAGATAGAAGCTCAGCTGGTAGATCAGCTGGTAAAGAATCCTCGTGCAAAGCAGGACACTCGGGTTTGATTCCTGGGTTGGGAAGATCCCCCTAGAAGGGATAAGCTACCCACTCCAGTATTCTTGGGCTTCCCTAGTGGCTCAGCGGAGAAGGCACTGGCAACTCCCATGGACGGAGGAGCCTGGTGGGCTGCAGTCCATGGGGTCACGAAGAGTCCAGTGCGACTGAGCGACTTCACTTTCACTTTTCCCTTTCATGCATTGGAGAAGGAAATGGCAACCCACTCCAGTGCTCTTGCCTAGAGAATCCCAGGGACAGGGAAGCCTGGTGGGCTGCTGTCTATGGAGTCGCACAGAGTCAAACACGACTGACGTGACTTAGCAGCAGTGGCTCACAGTCCACCTGCAATGCAGACCTGGGTTCGATCTCTGGGTTGGGAAGATCCCCTGGAGAAGGAAACAGCAACCCACTCCAGTATTCTTGCCTGGAGAATTCCATGGACAGAGGAGCTTGGCGGGCTACAGTCCATGAGGTCGCTAACAGTCAGACATGACTGAGCGACTGAGCGCAAGCACTGTGCCAAAGTTCTTCAAAGCAGTTGTTTTCCAAGTAGGTCAAATAGGAGCCTCGCCATCCTGTGTTCTCCAAAGTTTTCTTGCCTGGGAAATTCTTATCAAAGTCTGGTCCAGTTTGAGCAAAAAAAAAAAAAAAAAGTGTCAGTTTTTAGTAGAGATTCATTCATTTTCAAACATTAACCATTTAAATACGTAATTCATTGATGTTAATTGTATGATTAATTGTAGGAAAATTTAAACAGGAAAACCATCTGTGATCCCCCTATTAATAATATAACTGTTCTAAGCATTTGGTGTATTATCTTGCCAGATTTTTTTTTCCTATGCAAATGCATATTTGTGTTTTTCCTCGCGTTCTTTGTTTTTAATGTTTATTGGCTGCGCTGAGTCTTTGTTGCTTCATGCAGGCTTTCTGTAGCTGCACTGCACGGGCATCTCACTGTTGGCTTCTCTTGCTGCAGAGCACAGGCTCTAGACTGCGGGGGTTCAGTAGTTTGGCTCATGGGTCTAGTTGTCCTGCAGCATGTGGGACCTTCCAGGACCAGGGTTCCTACCTGTGTACCCTGCGTTGGCAGGCAGATTCTTAACCACTGAACCATCGGGAAGTCCCTCACATGTTCTATATTGAATATCTTTCCATGTCCATCAATAAAGATCAACATCATTATTTTAATCACTGCACATGCCATTTTGCTAGCTCTGTACCATTGTGGAGATAGGTGAACCACACTTTAACTATATCTCTAGCTAGACTCCTAAGCTGTTCTCTGTATCACTGAAGTCTTCTTACACAAGCAATCCTGTATATGCATCAGATTGTTTAAGAGTAACTGCCAAAATGGAAAAAGTCTGGGTAAAGTGTTCAACCATTTTTAAGGCTCTCAAGATGAAAAACCAAACTACGAACCAGAACCATCTTACCAACTAGTCCTCCCACCAGCGGTACCTTGCAGTGCCCATCTCCTCATGGCTCTCTCACACTTCACCCACACTGAGCACTGATGTTTTCCATGCTGGTACATGGTGTGCCAGGCACTGACAAAGTCAAATCAGAACAGAGCCCAGGCAGGGAAGGGGGTAGGAGGAAGAAACGAGTAAGGAGTCATCATTTTCAGGGCAGGGTGCTGAGATTATTGTACAGAGAATACACAGAAATTGGATGTCTTCCAGGGACAGGTGTCATAGAAGGCTTCCTGGAAGAGGTTATTTCTGAGGCTGGCTGTGAAGAATCATCTGTTATTAACCGAGGAAAGATAGGCAAGGAGTGATGAGCCAGATAGAGAAACAGTCCAGGTAGATGCAGGTAGAGAAGAGATCCCAGGTGTGAATGTAAAAGACCTTTTCAGTGAACTGCAAAGCATCCTGTAACAGACTGAAGGGTGCATGGGGAGGTGGGGACCATGGACAGGAGTGATGGACAATGAGGCTGAAGGGGTAGCTTGGACTTGATCAAGAGAGTCTCTGTTGGCTATGTAGAAGTGCTTCATCCAGAAAACTGGATAAACCTCACCAAACTGAAACCTCCTTGGGAGGCAGAAGTTGGCATTAAAATCTATACATGGTAGAGTCATACTGATCCCAGGGACCAGCACTTATGCTGAACTTGGAAATTGCTAGGAGCTCTCCGAGCTAGAAACAGCCACTTAACCTCTGTATCTATTAAAATAAAAATAAAGGGACTAGGTTCCTTCCAGTTCTAAGCAGCTATGAACTCAGGCACATCCTTTGACTTTTTTTCTTTTTTTCCAGAAAAGGTGGCCATTAAGATCCTGGATAAGACCAAGTTAGACCAGAAAACCCAAAGGCTGCTATCCCGTGAAATCTCCAGCATGGAAAAACTGCACCATCCCAACATCATCCGCCTTTATGAGGTCGTGGAGACTCTATCCAAGCTCCACCTGGTGATGGAGTATGCAGGGGGAGGGGAGCTCTTTGGGAAGATCAGCACGGAAGGGAAGTTCTCAGAACCAGAAAGCAAGCTCATCTTCTCCCAGATTGTGTCTGCCGTGAAGCACATGGTGAGAGGGGGTGAGGAGGGAGGATCTGGCTCCCATTCCCTGCCACAATGGAAGCATGGGGCTTTAGTTTACCTTTGTCTAAGCCCACAGTCTCCAAACTTTTGGCACCGGGGACCAGTTTTGTGAAAGACAAATTTTCCATGGACCAGGGGGCGGGGTGGGGGGTGGTTTCAGGATGATTCTCATAAGGAGCTTGCTAGATCCCTCCCATGCACTGATCACAGTAGGATTCGAACTCTTTTGAGTATCTAATGCCCTTGGCAGAGCTCAGGCAGTAACACGAGTGATGGGGAGCAGCTGTAAACACAGGTGAAGCTTCACTTGCTTACCTGCCACTCACTTCCTGCTGTGCAGACTGGTTCCTAACAGGCCATGGGCCAATACTAGGGGTCGGGGCCCCCTGCTCTAAGCATCCCTGAGGGCTTCAGTCCTTTATAAGGGCAGATAGCAGTCCCTTCTCTGAGAGTCAGAGGTCTGGCTGGGATTGTGCTCCTGACCTCCAAAGCGACGCCCAGTGGTCTCAGTTACATGGCAGCCTCCTGGCTTCTATGAAGTTGACAGGAGTCACTCTGAGCAGACAAATGACCGACACCCATTTCCTGGCCACACCTATTCCTCCAGTCCCGTCTTCTGGTACTCAGAGAGCTGGCTTCTCGCTGCTTCCTAGCCTTGCCTTCCTTCTGTGTCTAGGATGCCCTCTCCCCTCTTATCACGCCTCACGTTCCCGATCTCATCCAGACTTCGTGACCCAGCTCAGCTTGTCTTCTGTGAAGCTTTCTTCAGTCTGGGCTCTGCCTGCACTGATCTTCATGCCTTTGGTTACTCTTCATGCCTTTGGTTACTCTTCTAGTTCTTCTGCCTCTGTGCTCAGCACACTAACACTTGCTTGTGTCTTTCTGATTTTAGTTCTCTGATTATTTCTTTAGGTAAATCTGGACTCCTTAAGCACACCCCCCTGATTTTCCTGTGTCCTCTCTATCAACAGCCATACTACTGGGGACACAGGAAGAATCAGACTTGCAGTCCTGACCACCACTTGTACCACTCTGTTAGTGCAGAAGTTTTGGCCACCCTCTTTGCCCAGCTCTTAGTGTAACTGGCAGGAAGAGACACTTGTCTGGGATCTGTGTTAGGTGAGAAGTTGTATCTAGTGTGCTCTTCTGCTTGGATGTCGTGAGATGAGAACTGGGATCAGTGAGCTCCTGGCCAAATTATTAGCAGGTTATTAGTGCCCTAGGGACCCCAAGATCACATTTGGGAGGGAGAGGGGGAAGAAAAAGAAGTGAGGAAGGGAGAACCTAAGCCTGATAGCAGTGGCTGTGGTACCACCGATTGTCACCTAAGTGACTCTGTGCTGGGGTGGACTTTCCCCAGGCCGAGAACTAAGCCAGACCTATACCACGCATAATGCTGAAGCTGAAGCTCCAATACTTTGGCCACCTGATGTGAACAGCCAACTCACTGGAAAAGACCCTGATGCTGGGAAAGTTTGAGGGCAGGAGAAGGGGACGACAGCAGATGAAATGGTTGGATGGCATCACCGACTCAACGGACATGAGTTTGAACAAACTCTGGGAGACAGTGAAGGACGGGGAAGTCTGGAGTGCTGCAGTCCATGGAGTCATGAAGAGTCGGATATAACTGAATGACTGAACAACAAACACCAAGCAGTGGAGCACGTGGTCAGAGTCTTCCACATTTTACTCAGAAAAGAGATCTGGCAGGAAAGCAGGAGGATCCAGCAGTCAAGAATGCAGACTGAGCCCTCTGAGGCTCTATACCAGGACTTTCTCCAGCTCTCGGGTCTCCAAAAAGAGAGGATGACAGGCATAGATCTGGATTTTATTGGGTTTGCTTGCTGTATGCTGGGACCATGCTAAACACAGCAGATTCAGCATCACATTCAGTTCTCACAAGATCTTCGTGTGTGTGTTAGTTGCTCAATCTTGTACGACTCTTTGCCACCCCATGGGGTGTAACCCACCAGGGTCCTCAGTCCATGGGATTTTCCAGACAAGAACACTAGAGTGGGTTGCCATGTCCTTCTCCAGGGGATCTTCCTGACCCAGGGATCGAACCTGGGTCTCCTGCATTGCTGGCAGACTCTACCATTTGCGCTACCAGAGAAGCCCATTCAAGAGCCTTAGGAGGTGGTTCTCAGGGTTCTGTTTTACAAAGAAGGAAGCTGACACTCACATACACAACTGGCATAGTTGAACCTAGAACTAATACAAATGTCAGGCTCCGAAGCTTGGACTCTTACCCAAGAAGGTCCATCTGGAAAAGTAGCATTAAACCATTTCCCAAGTGCCCTTCGCATTAAACTGGTCAAGAGTCTTCAAGGTTGTCTGGATCCAGAATATAAGGGGGGATGGGATCTGCTGCCAGAAACTTGTCCACTATAAATTGCTCCCTTTTACTGAATTGTATAAAGTTAGAGGCTTAAAGTTCAACATTAAGAAAATGAAGATCATGGCATCCGGTCCCATCACTTCATGGGAAATAGATGGGGAAACAGTGGAAACAGTGTCAGACTTTATTTTTGGGGCTCCAAAATCACTGCAGATGGTGATTGCAGCCATGAAATTAAAAGATGCTTATTCCTTGGAAAAAAGTTATGACCAACCTAGATAGCATATTCAAAAGCGGAGACATTACTTTGCCGACTGAGGTCCATCTAGTCAAGGCTATGGTTTTTCCTGTAGTCGTGTATGGATGTGAGAGTTGGACTGTGAAGAAAGCTGAGTGCTGAAGAATTGATGCTTTTGAACTGTGGTGTTGGAGAAGACTCTTGAGAGTCCCTTGGACTTCAAGGAGATCCCTCCAGTCCATTCTGAAGGAGATCAGGCCTGGGATTTCTTTGGAAGGAATGATGCTAAAGCTGAAACTCCAGTACTTTGGCCACCTCATGAGGAGAGTTGACTCATTGGAAAAGACTCTGATGCTGGGAGGGATTGGGGGCAGGAGGAGAAGGAGACGACAGAGGATTAGATGGCTGGATGGCATCACTGACTTGATGGACGTGAGTCTGAGTAAACTCCAGGAGTTGGTGATGGACAGGGAGGCCTGGCATGCTGTGATTCATGGGGTTGCAAAGAGTCAGACACAACTGAGTGACTGAACTGAACTGAACTGAGAGGAGCCCATCCAGAGGAGCAGGGGTAGGGGGTTGAAGGAGGGCTCTTTTTCTTCTTGAGCTTGGCCCTAGTCGAGAGATTGCTCAGTCAGGAAAACCCACATATGGTCTCAGAGGTGAAGGATTACTGTTTCATTTTGTTTCACAAGATCTAGGTCTTTCTCTCTCTCTCTCTCTCGTCACTAAGTCTTGTCTGACTCTTGCGACCCCATGGACTGTAGCCTGCTAGACTCCTCTGTCCATGGGACTCTTCAGGCAAGAGTACTGAAGTGGGTTGCCATTTCCTTCTCTGGAGGATCTTCCTGACCCAGGAATCGAACCCAGGTCTCCTGCATTGCAGGCAGATTCTTTACCAACTGAGCTAGGAGGGAAGCCCATCGAGGCCTTACTTTTGGCACTAATTCTTAGGTCCACATAGGGGACAGACTCCAGCCTTGACTCCACAGAACAGAACCTTTGGTCTGCTTGGAGGGTACAGGTGTTACATTTGGCTAAAGGTTATGCCAGGGCAGCTTGCGAGGTCTGAGATCTGACATGACTTAAATTGATCTCCATTGAATTTCTGTTGTTATGCCAACATCACCTCACTGTTTCAGAGCAACTACTGCATCTTTAATGTTGGTTTTCTTTGAGAATTATGACTTTCCCTCCTTTGTCTTTTTCCACAGCATGAAAACCAAATTATTCACAGAGATCTGAAAGCAGAAAATGTGTTCTATACCAATAATACTTGTGTGAAGGTGGGCGACTTTGGATTCAGTACAGTCAGTAAAAAGGTGAAATGCTGAACACTTTCTGTGGGTCTCCACCCTACGCGGCGCCTGAACTTTTTCGAGATGAGCACTATGTCGGGCGTTTATGTGGACATCTGGGCCTTGGGGGTGCTTCTCTACTTCATGGTGACTGGCACCATGCCATTTCGGGCAGAGACTGTGGCCAAACTGAAGAAGAGCATCCTGGAAGGCACCTACAGCGTGCCTCCGCATGTGTCAGAGCCCTGCCTCCGCCTCATCCGAGGAGTCCTCCAGCCAGTACCCGCAGAGAGGTACGGAATTGACTCCATCATGAACAATGAGTGGATGCAAGGGGTGCCGTACCCCCACCCCTTTGGAGCCTTTCCAGCTAGATCCCAAACATTTGTCAGAGACCAGCAGCCTCAGAGAAGAAGAAAATGAGGTCAAAAGCACTTTAGAACACTTGGGCATTACGGAAGAGCACATTCGCAATAACCAAGGGAGAGATGCCTGAAGCTCCATCACAGGGGTCTATCGAATTATTTTGCATAGAGTACAAAAGAAAAAGGCTTTGGAAAGTGTTCCAATAATGATACTACCAGACCCTAAAGACAAGGACCTAAAGAAAGGATCCCGTGTCTATAGAGGCATAAGACACACATCCAAATTTTGTTCAATTTTATAAATTGCATTAGGTTGCTGGTAATTAACTAAGATCATTGTTGCTGCTTTAAAATTTTTTTCACCAACTTGAGTGGAGACTTTTTGTAATTTTTAAATAAATTTAAATTTAAGATACGCATTTCCCTCTGCCCCTCCCAAATGTTTGTTAGCTCAGATTCTAGCTTGGTTTGCAATCTTGTTTTGTTCTCAAACTCTAGCCTTCATTCAGTTAATCGAGGAATATTTACACAGTGCCAACCACGTGCTATGTGCAATTTAAGGTGCTGCAAAATAGGATGGCCAAGCGATCCAGGGTACTGTGTTCAGATAGCAGTATCCCCTAGAGGCGTGGGTTTGAATCCCACTGCTGAATGAATTTCCCAGCTAGCTCCATGGTAAAGAAGCTGTCTGTCGATGTAGGAGACACAAAAGACATGGGCTCAATCCCTGGGTTGGGAAGAACCCCTGGAAGAGGAAATGAGCAACCCATTCCAGTATTCTTGCCCAGAGGATCCCCACGGACAGAAGAGCCTGGTGGGCTGCAGTCCATGGGATCGCAAAGAGTCAGACAGGACTGAGCAGACACATTGCGTTACATTACCATATACCAGGAACTGTTCAAGATCCTGCAAAATCAAAAATAGGCCAAGTCCTTCCTCTCCTGTGTGGGATAGTCCTGTGATGAACAAAGGTACTAACAACAGCAACTACATTTTCTGAAATATCAGATAGTAATAGATGCTATGCAGATAATTCAAATACAATAATCTGATATTAGAGGCTTGCCACTTTGTATACTGGAGAAGTCTGGTTTGAGTAGCCGACGATCTGAGATCTGAATGAGAGCAGGAGTGACTCTTGGAAAGCCAGCCGTGAGCATTCCAAGCAACAAAGGGTTTGGGACGGGTTCCTTCCGAACAGAGCCTAGGACAGAGGCTCCATGTAGAGTGATTGATTTGGGAAGTGATCCTAGAGAGCAGGAAGGAGGGTAGAGGCGAGAAGCAGGAAGGATCATTACAGGGGTGGCCCGTGCTCCAGGTGACTGTCACCTAGTCCTGTAGGATGCTCTGAGGAGCCTTATGAAACACATCTGAGGAGTCTGCCCAGGGTACTCAAAGGGAAAGTGTCTATCCAGCAGCTCCTTGGGCCCCACGATGCCACCTGCACCTCCAGATTGTGAGGAGTGAGGGCCATGGGGATTCCTCATGCTTCTCATGCCTTAGAGCCAGGGCAACCCCAAGGCAGGAAGTAAGAGGTACATACAGTTGGCCCTGGGACAAGATGTGGTCAAGTAGGGGCCGCGTGAAGCCACCTAGCTTGCCCCTATGGTTGCTGCATCAGTGGCTGGAGAAGGAAGCGTGGCTGAAAGGATCTGAAATCTGTGGTCGGACACAGCCCACCCCCAGCCCTCCTCATATTCTTCCTCCATTAAGTCTGATCCATTGCTGTCAGTCTCCTTCATGGGGTGAGAGCTGGAAGGGCTTAATACAGTAGGATTAGTTAAATATGTCCCAGAGGTGATTCTCAAATTCCAGGTCACCAGAACCACCGAGAAAGTGTGTTAAAACAGACTATGAGGCCCTGCCCCCAGTTTTGGAGTCAGAAGTGAAAGTGTTAGTTGCTCAGTCAGTTCAGGTCAGTCACTCAGTCGTGCCCAACTGTTTGTGACCACATGGAATGCAGAACGCCAGGCTTCCCTGTCCATCACCAACTCCCGGTGGTTGCTCAAACTCGTGTCCATCGAGTCAGTGATGCTATCCAACCATCTCATCCTCTGTCTTCCCCTTCTCCTCCTGCCTTTAATCTTTCCCAGCATCACAGTCTTCTCCAATGAGTCAGTTCTTCACATCAAGTGGTCAAAGTATGGAAATACAAATTCTTAAAGAGGGTCCTTGACTGTCATGGTGAGTATGTGAAAGTCGCTCAGTCATGTCTGACTCTTTGCGACCCCATGGACTATACAGTCCATGGAATTCTCCAGGCCAGAATACTGGAATGGGTAGCCTTTCCCTTCTCCAGGGGATCTTCCCAACCCAGCAATTGAACCCAGGTCTCCAACATTGCAGGCGGATTCTTTACCAGCTAAGTCACAAGGGAAACCCAAGAATACTGCAGTGGGTAGCCTATCCCTTCTCCAGGAGATCTACCTGACCCAGGAATCTAACCAGGGTCTCCTGCATTGCAGGCGGATTCTTTACCAACTGAGCTATCAGAGACTGTCATGGTAAGAAAAATCAGTTCTGCTTCCATCCATTGGTGCCCAGACTTGTATATTTTAACAGCAAGGAACATATATTTATGAGCCAGTGTTAAAGCATGTATACTGAATCGTGGGGGTCAGCACCCCAGCCCTGCAGGATGTCCTATGGCCGGTGTCTTAATTGAGCTGCTCCATTGCTCTGTCTGTGCTGGCTGTTTCTGCTGCTGAAGTACTTAGTAAGAGAAGTACATCCCATGGTCATGTGCCCATTGCCCCCAGTGCTTTTACCAAAGATGTGGTATTTGAGGCAATGGTACGTAATATACATGACAATGGATCAGGTATTCTCTAGGACCTCGCAAGATGGTCTTGGAGGAGTCACTGAAGACAGGAAAGGTGAACCTATATCCTGTGTAGATGTCAGCTCTGTGGAGATGAATCATTGCTTTGTCTGTCTGAATGTATGACTCTGTGGATCTGATAATGCTCAGCTCACGAGGAGATCTGCTTGATCCCTTGGTGACCCATAATCAGGTGCTCAGTCTCTCTTAGGGCCCAGAAACATGCTAAGAGCCTGAGGAGTTCTCTGTTGCAGAAAGCATGGCCTCACTCTCGGACCCCCACTTAGACAGTCAGAGTAGCAATGCAGTTTGCACTGAAGCCTGAAACTACTGTAGGTCTTTTTTCTGTGGCATCCATTTGAAACCAGCAGCCCTGATAAATGGTTGGAGGAATGTATCAGGTGCAACATGTGTGTTTCCAAAACCCAGAGAGGCCTCCTAAACCCCGTGTCTCTATCTCAGTGATAAAGGGTACAAGGTGCAACATACAGAGACGTGCCTCAAGTCACTGGTCCTCTACACACTTCATCAGTGTGGCCTGGCCCCTGCATTTTCATAGAACATCACCCACACTCTGACACACACAAGTCTTAGTACAGCCTCTGGAGGACTCACTACTTTCTGATGCCTCATCCATCTAGAATGCTGTTGCATGGACCAGCATAAAGTGCTGCAGAGCATCAAGACGATGAAGGTCCTTTTAGACTATCTTGTGATGTAGAGCAGGAGATTCCACATTGCCTCAGGGCAACAGGATACATGAGAATATCTGTCTATCCCAGAAAAGTGTGAACTGCTTTTTAATTTTAAATCTATTTTTTAATTGAAGGCTAATTGCTTTACAGAATTGTGTTGGTTTCTGCCAAACATCAACATAAATCAGCCCTAGGAATACACATGTCCCCTTCCTCTTTAACCTCTCTCCCACCTTCCTCCCATCCCACCCCTCTAGGTTGTTACAGAGCTCCGGTTTGAGTTCCCTGAGTCATACAGCAAATTCCCATTGGCTCTCTATTTTACATATGGTAATGTAAAGTTTCCATGTTACTGTCTCCATATGTCCTAACCTCTCCTTCTCCCCAACCCCTGCCCTCGGTCTCCATAATTCTGTTCTGTATGTCTGTGAACTGCTTTAATCCTCCCTTTTGATGTAAAATGAGAATGAAAATTTCCCCCAAATAGCTCCATATCAATGCTAGAGTCTTTGTGTAAAATTCACATCCAGCGAAAACTGAGACTAACAGCGGTCCACCGTCATCCTTCATTAGCCATCTGCTCTCTTTAGGAGTCTGATGAGTAAAGTAAGTTAACGAGGTTATGATGGGTCCTTTATTATTCTCCGATGGTGACACTGATGGATGCATTTCCTCATGTGGTTACTTATGAGTTATTAACATGGCTGGGGAGATGACATACTTTCAGAGGTCTCCATGTGGTACCTCCTCTCAAAATGGTTCTTACTCCACAGGTCAGGGGTCTAAATGTGTTTATGCCAAATAGGTACTTGGAGACGAAGAAAAGGACCCCAAGATGAGACCCCCAGTGTGGGATAGACTTTGGCTAGAGCTCCAGCCACCACCTGGTCTCCATCCCCTCTGTCTACACGTAGGGCTGTAATGGTACCTGGGGTTCTCTGGTGTCCACTTCAGTTCACACCTTTTATCCAACAGGCCTTAAACATCCTGGGTGTGCATATCATATGCACTTGTAGCAGCGCTTTCCTTCACGGAATCTTGGTTCCCCCCTCACTGTGCACTGGATCTGTAAATTAACTCAGATCTGGAATCACAATTTTCTTATTGTGACAGGCTACACCAGCTTACTGCTCACAGCTTGCCTCTTTTCTTTCCTTTTGATTATATAAGTCAAGTAACACTCTACAAATTGTCAGTCAGAACTCTGATCTTTTAGCCATTGTCCCAAGCCCTGCAAACCAAGCACCCTGACTCCCACCCTAGCCTCACTGCCCATTTTACTATGTCCACCTCGCCTCTGACATTCAAGTAATGCTACATGGCCTCTGCCACCCTGGAATCCCATGCATGCCCTGTTTCATGACGGTACTTCCTACTCCCATCCAGGCCTGCAGGGGGCAGTCATCACTGAGTTTGTGGGAACTGGGGGTGCTCCCTCCCCATTGCAGTCTTTGTTGCCTGGGTGAAGGCAGTGTCCTGGGATCTTACGTGGTTCTTTGGACTCACATAATGAATCCATTCTAACAGTCACACCTCTTGGAACTTTCTGAGCCTTTCCTTAATCATATAGCACAGCAGTTCCACCATCTCCACCTTGCTGATATGCCAGACTCACGTTCAAACCTCAGTAGCCATCCCAGCAGTGATATCAGGACCAGCTTCAGGTGACGTTCACCTCACGGGGACAGGCTCCCATGATAAACTCTCTGTCGTTCTGGCTCAACCTCCATCCCCAGCTCGCTCCCTTCAGGGTCCACTTGCACACATTCCCCTCTGGTTCCTGACAGTAGCATATTAGCCAGCTTCTGTAATTCCCTCAGTGTCTAGGTGCTTTCTTCCTGACAGAGGTTATTTCTCTGCTCAGACTATGTTGAGACAGGAGCAGTTCCTTGTTTGGAGAATAAGGGTGTTGGAAGAACATCTTGAGGTCAAGCATCCTTGGGTGTTGGTCTCACCAGCAGTCTTGGCAGGCTGTTTAGGAAAGGAAGTGCGAGCTGCTCCTTCCAGCCCTACACTCATGGGATCCTGGTCTTCAGCACTTGCAGGCTCTTTTACCCTGTTTGCCCTGCTTTGTCCTACTCTCGCTATTGAGGCTGCGACTTTAATAAGGAATGGTCAAGGCTGAGTATTTCACTTCCTTTGCAGCTCAGCCTGCCTTACAGTAGACCTGGTGCCTGTTTTATGTAGTTTTCTCTCTGCTGCAGGAGAGCAGCTCTCCTTAACTCTCACTTCAAAGGCCCGTGGGCTTTCAATATACCTTGATCTGATTCTTGTCATTGTTCAGTCTTTCAGTCATGTCTGACTCCTTGTTAACCCCATGGACTGCAGCATGCCAATCTTTCCTGTCCTTTACTATCTCCTGGAGCTTGCTCAAATTTGAGTCCATGGAGTCAATGATGCCATCCAACCATCTCATCCTGGCCCACCCCATTTCCTCCTGCCCTCATCCTTGAGCTGACAGTTGACTTAAACCTGTCATTGCCCACCGCAACCCCACAGGTTTCTGAAACAGTTAATAAAACCTAGCCAAATCCAGAGGCTTTATTATTGCCCCATCCCATCAGGTGCCACATGATCCAGTATTTCACCTTCCATCTATACCTGTGGACCACAGGCTCAGCAGGAATCGTGGTGTTACTGCAAGCCAGGGTTGTCAGCGGCCTGCTAACCAACAGCACATTCACGTTCTATTGACAGTGCTGTGAGATGAAGTCCACCATGTGTCTCTTTGGGCTAAGATCCAGGTGGCATCAGGCCTGGTTCATCAGAGAGCACCCACCACCTCGCTTTTACCTGCTCCTAGAGGTGGCCCATATGCCTTGGCTCCTGATCTCCTTTCCCCATCTTCAAAGTTAGCAATGGGCTGTCTGTTTGGTCATCCTTTTATAGTCACATCTCATTCAGACTACAGCGCAGAAAGGTTCTCTGCTTTTAAAGGACCCTGTGATTATGTTGGGCCTATCTGGACAATCTAGGATTTCTCCCCATTACAAGGTCCTCAACCTGGATCACTTCTGGTTTTGCCATGTAAGGTTACATATTCATAGGTTCCCAGAGGCAGAGATCTTTGGCTGGGGGATGGGAACCATTTTGCCTACTGCAAACAGCAGTGGGGTTTTTGCCATGACTGTCAGTAAACCAGCTGCAACCATCTATCCTGAGAGTCGGGCTGTTCTGGGTACCAAGTGTATTAGCCTGGCTTCTCCAAAAGAACAGAGCCTGAGACAGAGGCTTCCGTGTAAGTCATTTATTTGGGAAATGTTCCTACAATGCAGGAATGAAATATAAAAGAGGCAAGCCAATAAAAGGATATATTGCCAAATTGGCTGAAGTGAAGTGAAAGTCACTCAGTCATGCCTGACTCTTTGTGACCCCATGGACTATACAGTCCATGGAATTCTCAGGCCAGAATACTGGAGTGGGTAGCCTTTCCCTTCTCCAGGGGATCTTCCCAAACCAGGTATCGGCTAGGTCTCCCACATCGCGGGCAGATTCTTTACCAGCTGAGCCACAAGGGAAGCACTACAATACTGGAGTAGGTAGCCTATCCCTTCTCCAGGGGATCTTTCCAACCCAGGATTGAACCAGGGTCTCCTGAATTGCAGGCAGAATCTTTACCAATAGAACTGTCAGGCAACTGGTAGTTCAGCAGAGGAACTACCAGTCTGGAAGGATTCCCTGCCCAGGCGAGGGAAGGAGGAAGCATTTATCAATCAGCAAGTAAGGGCCCACTGTGGTCAAGAGTGGCCCTGTGGGAACTTAACCTCTCTATACTTCTGTGCCATGAAATTATGAGTTCCAATGACCTCTGTGTGGACTTTGTATCACAGTGAGACCAAAATGAGGGGTGTGCAGCAGGGATCCCAAGAGAGGTACTATCATATTCTCTGAGATCCCAGTCAGAGCCCACATGGACATAGCTGTCGCAAATGTGACTGCTGTAGAAGGCAGGGCAAAGGAGGACTGAAGTGAGGCCCATAGATCGAAGCCTCTAAGGCTGGAGTAAGTGAGGTCAAAGTGTTACTCGCTCAGTCATGTCCAACTCTTTGCAACCCCATGGACTGTAGCCTGCCAGGCTCCTCTGTCCATGGAATTTTCCAGGCAAGAATACTGAAGTGGGTAGCCCTTCCCTTCTCCAGGGTATCTTCCTGACCCAGGGATGGAACCTGGGTCTCCTGCATTGCAGTTAGATTCTTTACTATCTGAGCCACCAGGGATGCCCAGGGTGGAATAAACTTGGCATATTTGAGGAGCAGAGAAGGCAGGGGCAATGAAAACACAGGAGGCCTTAGTGGTACTGAGTAGGCTGCGGCTGGATGCCTCAGGACATGGCAAGTTTGAATAAGGAAATCTGATATGTAGGGTGAGAAGTGCTTACTACTCAGGTAGTCCAGGCAGCCTTCAGGGAGGAAGCAGATACTGAGCAGAGATCCCCAAAGGTCAACAAGGCTTTGCTAAGATGAAGTGGAGGTGCTAGTTTAATAGCATGCAGAAACAGCTGGAGGCAAAAGGAAGCTTTAGTTCAAAACTTTCATTATTTTTTACTCTAGGTGCCTGCACAGTAATGAAATAAGACAAGAAAAGGTGAATTCTTTGCTTTGCACTTCTAAACATTTACAATGAAAAGTACATTTTTTGTTATAAGCTAGACCCCTGATAATATATAAACTTTCTGAGGCTTGGTATTCACAATCTTCAGCACCAAAGTATTGACTTTGTACTAGTTTGGGGGGGAAAAAAAATCACAGATCAATTATTTCTTTTTCCCACTAACTAGGAAAAAAAATAGGAACTTCTAATTAAGAGTGGTTGCTAGAAATTTTAAAGGAAGTGTTTGCTTTTATATGAAGATTACATAGCTCTAAATTATTTAAAGATTCTGATACATTCCTTGGTCTCTCCACTTCTACTTTAGTGTGTCAGGATATTTCAAACAGCAAACAAGAGATGAAGGGTTTCAACCAAATCCCAGGAGGATCAGAAGTAACTGTCTGCATCTGTTTGAGTTCTGTCTAGCATTCATATTCAATGTACTCATCACTGTTCATGAAATTAACAAAATCCAGAAAGTGAAAAAAAAAGTTAACTGCAAAAACTCCAAAAGGAGAAGGAGAAGGATAGAATTCGCAATGTCATATTAATTAGGATCTTACACTTTGCAGAATTAGAATCTAGAATTCCTAGAACTGCAGGATTAGAGAACACAGGCCTTATCTTCTAAATCACCCAGAGAAATTGGAAGACTGGCCCAGAAAATAAAATCATTACTAAGTATTGAATCTAGACATGACAGCATGATAAAATAACTGATCAGTACTAGAAAATATTCTGATTTAATTCCCAGTTCACGTAATCCTAAAAATTGATAGCGATTGAGATTATCTTATCTAGTATTATTGCCAATGTAAAAATTCTCTCTATAAAACATCTGGGAGAACACCAGCAACCTGGAGACACTCAGGCTAGAGGCTCTAGTTGGTAGTAGGCAGTTCTATATTGGCTATAAAATCTGCTTTTAATGTTTAATTGCCAACCCTTAATCTTAGGTTGTTGTTAGGAAAACACAGTAACTCTCTTCACAACTATTTATGGCAAAATTTATACATGTTAATTTGGGAGTTAATTTCTTTGTTTGAAATATAAGAATAATAAACTATCAGTATATGTTCCTCCAAACTTACAAATAGCTCCTTGAAGGCAAAATCATAGATCTTGTAAATCTTTATTTCTGACTTAAGTGATGTAAGCAGAGTGCCCTGCTTATATCAGGTTTATAAATTTTGGTGAAAGAGTTAGTGAATCAGTGAACTGAAATGAAATGGATGCCTGCATTTAAAAATAGCGTATTAGCTGCCTTCTTGCCTAAACTGTTAGTTCAGGAGGGGGAAAAAATATTCAAGTATCTAAAATATTTCTCTAAAGCTTTATTCAAAGTTACCCACCTCACTGTTAAAGGTGTACAATTAATGCTCTGTGCCAGTATTACTAGGCCTGCCCATTGCCGGCAATGGACTTTGAGAAAACCGTTTCCTGACACCCCAAAAGTTAAATTACTCTTTTGAAAACATACTGAACTCCCGATACTTGCAAAAAGTATTACATGCACTATGTCCCCATCAATCTTTAAATCTGAACTTACATTATTAATCTACATCAGTGTATGTTAAAATGAAGTGATTTCAACAAATCATGACTGTACAAATCAAAACGCCACTAGTTAATATTAAGAGTATTTTACAAACACTACATTACATATTACCTTGCAATGTGAAACATTACATTTCATATTTGTGTAAGTTTATTTTAGATAACTGAAACTTCACAGAATTCAACAGCAAATAAAGTTTAAAAAATTTAGTTCTGTACATTAGTTCCAACTATCTCTATTTTACAATCTATAAGGCTCATGTCATAGTTCAGCACCAGAAAGATCTAAGAAACTGTCAAACCAGTCTTCTTATTCATTCTATGTGATAGTTTGTTACTGTTGTTATTTTTAAGGTGAAAGTCTGAGAAAATGCTTTATATACCCTACTTCCAGACCTTGAGAAGTGGAATACTTTTTGGCTGGTCATACTATGTAAAAACTTGAGTTGTATCTTTTAACTTGCACTGAACAGATACAAAAACAAAAAAGGAAAGGAATACTTACAACATGAATTTAGGCTGTCAGTCTTTAAGTTGAATTTATAATAGTGAACCATCAGAAATAACTTCACAATGCCCTGTCCCTATCCTTCCTTTTAATTTTTGAAAGGCAGCCAGAAGAATGTTTTATTTATTCCCCAAAATAAGGTACAAGGGAAGGATCACAGCCACAAGCTTTCTCATACACAGCTCCAATGACATCTCAAGGCTCTTCTGCAAAATACACTTTGAACTGAGTCAGGAGCAGACCTAGGGAGCAGACCCATAGCCCCCAAAGGTACCATGTTTTCTATACCACAGTCTGCTCAGTGCTGGCATCCCTCTGTTCACAGAGGTCATGACAGTAACTCATCACTGCCGGCCTGGATTTAAAGTAACAGTTTCCAGAACCAGTGTCACCGTTTCCAATTCTTTTCTCTCACTCTCTCTTGGACTCATAAATTCTAGAAAAAGAGTGTGTTTGTCTTGTCATTTTCAAACCGAGTTTGTGCATATTACATTAAAACCACATATTCCCTAAACTAAAAACTGTTTTTCAAAAACCACAGGAACCTTCAGTAATCTTGTTTGTTCAAAGTATAAAATTCTTACATGTTAAAAAAAAATTAAAATCGGAGACTAGTACCGCTGCTTTCTTCGCCAGAAGTGCACGATTTCAGGCTACATTTAAAAATTAAGCTTCATGCATACACACGGCCAGAGAGGTATGAAGTCTTACAGAGCCCTTAACATCCATCATTCGAGTACAGTAAGCATCGGCTAGACCACAACAGGAAGCACGTTAGCAAACTGAGCAAAGAGACTTTCTCAAGGACACGATAGTTTTCCAGGCTCCATGTCAGTCACGTAAAAATTTAAGCAACATGTAATCTTTTAAAATTGACCCCAGATGTCCCGTGCCCCCCAACCGTTCCCATATACTCCCCCAACCCCCTGAAGTCCTCCACCTCACAGAAGTATCTTAATGTTCCCGTTACTGATGACACCTGCTTCAGGTTCTGCTGCTGTTGCAGGGAGTCTTGGCACTTTCTTAGCAGGGCTTGGAATATGCTAAAAACAAAAGAAACAACAAAAATGTGGTTGCCTCTTAGAGATTTTTTTTCCCTAGGAAAAATCATGTTGTTAACCAAAGTCCTAATAGGAAAAGGGCAGCTCTGGAGAGAAAAAAAAATATATATATATATTTATACATATATAAATATGTATTCTGTAGAACTTTTCATGGAAGGAGCAAAAATGTCCATTCTTTACCTTATGGTGAACGTATCATATGATTATCCCGTAGCAAGGGAGAGGAGGGCCACGGAGATCTATCTACCACACCCAGTATTTCCCTTATTATATCTTGCCTTTGATTTCAAACACTCGGGGCTTGATTTGCTACCTCAAAGAGCAAGACTACGCATTCAGCACATTTGTGCTGAACGGATAAAATAACTTCCAAGTTTTTAAAGTCCTCAGTTTGAAGCCTAGCTCTGATCTTGGTCAAGTCATTTAACTTCTTGCAGCTTCATCTCTAAAATGGGCACAGTAGCATTTACCTCAAGGGGTTTTTATAAGGGTTTATGTAGAAAATAATTACATGCTAGCATGTAATCCGAATTCCAGTCATAACAATTACTATTCCTTCTTGACACCTGGAGATAGATTAGACAATGGCCTGAGAGAAGGGATGTGAGGGGCTTAAGACCCAGCCCCTGCTTCATCTCTCACCAAGGTACAAACCAGAAGTGAGCCTTCTCAGTTTTGCTTTAAACTTTGGGTTGCTAAAAAGCTTAGTACTTACTGTGCACTGAAAAATACTAATAACTGCAAAGCACCGCATACAACTGGAAAACAGCACAGCTGGAACCCACTCCCAGAGCCCTGGTTCTGAATCACCCTGCTTTACCGACATTCCTTTAAGTGCATAAATCTCACGGAGGTCACCTCAGTCAGGAGACCTGGGAATGGAGATTTTCTTATCCAATCAAAGCCCAAGACCAAACACAATGAGCTTCACTTACCTCGGCTGTAGTGCTCGAATGCACAAGGCCTACTCCCTCATCCAAAGTGTCGTCAGTTAGAGAGGGGCGCCGAGCGTAAGTTCTTCTGTGTTTTTCATCTACTCGAACTAGGTACCATGTTCCTTCGAAGAGGGAATCTATGGAACTCTGGGGAATGTAGTTGGCTAAAGGAAAGGCAGAGGATATGAAAAATGAGTTATAATATGTAACTCATCTGGTAATAAAAATGCCCTCCAGTAGGCTTCTGGGTGTATATTAACAATTTAATGTTTTTACCCAAGTGATGAGTGTCCTCTCGGAGCTTCATGTTTTCAGCAAAAATATCTGGTGCCACACAAGTCCTTGAGTCAAGCCTTGACTTAAGATCACATATGCTTGCTACTATTTTATCAAGAGCAGACCCTAAAATAGGAAATAATTGCAACATTAGAACACTAAAAATAGTATACATATCCCAAAGCCTGAACAAAATGCTGCCAAATGGAAAAAACTTTTCATTTCTTTCAGAACTACAGGCTATTGTTTAGTTAAAAGATAAGATGTTATTTATTTGACGTAGCTTCCTATGAGCCTTGACTAGACATTTGTTCAGCCCTGGCCAGTAGACAACTGAGGAAATAGGTGGGATGTGAAACTATAGTAACTTGTCTACAGTCAACGAACAGTTTCAGAATAATGCCAAGTCCTCCATCCGTTTTTCTCTGTAGTTTTGCTCCTTCCTGCTCAGGGAGGGCACAAAAGTATCCTTAAATACAGCTGAGACCACATCCTTATACACATTAGATAACTTAATAAACCACCAACTACAAGAAATGGCCTGGTATTATTCACTCCTATGATCAGTCTCAATCATTAGTGTGAAGACTCAAAAGCTGCCCGCCTTAAGTACAGACACTTCCTTTTCTCTACCTATGCTTTAAAAATGCCATAAAAGGGACTTCCTGGGTGGTCCAGTGGTTAAGAAACTGCCTTGTGATGCAGAGGAAGTGTTTGATCCCTAGTTGGAGAACTAAGATGCCGCATGCCTCAGAGCAACTAGGCCAGCATGCTGCAACTACAAAGCCCAGGCACTTGAGCGCCCGGGCACCACTACTGAGCCTGCGCGCCACACCCAGAGCGTCTAAGCACAGCAACTAAGACCCCATGTGGCCCAATAACGAATACAGATTTTTTTAAAATGAGAAAATAAATTAAAATAAAATTATTTGCCAAAGGAGGAAAAGTCAAAACACTATACCATTTTAAAAAAATGTTTAAGCTCATTATACAGTTTTTTTTTCCCTGACTTGAAAAGAAGGAAAGATATTCTGACTCAGACATAATCCTGTCATTTACCCAGTTAGAGCAGAATTTTTGGGCAGAGTGTTGAAAGAACTAATAAAGATTAAAATGTCATAAAGATCTATGGAAGAGAGTTAGCGTTCACTTGAGAAGCCTACTAAGTCAGCCTTACCACAGTAGGTTCTCAATACATTGTTGTTAAAAGACTCAGCATTTACCTGGTGTGGCATCTTGTGTAACTTTGAGGGAGTACAGAGTGGCAGCCAAACCAGAACCATAAGAAAACACACCAATCCTCTTTCCTGCCAGCTGCTGAGGTGAGTACCTATGTAGGAGGAAAAAAAGCTCTTAAAGTTTAACTCAACCTACTACAGTGGGAAGAGAACCACAGCTGGAATAGACTTCATCCTAAACCCAGGGATCTGACCTAAAGTTTTACTATTTATAGTAAGCAGATTGAAAACAAGAGTTCTCATCTCTCTAGGAATGATGGAATTGAGAAAAGTTATGCCCTAAAATAAACTACTTTGTCAACTGGGGATTTATGGTTCAACTACAGGTCAAGAATAATAGACCATGAGAACAACAGCGGGGAAAGCTAGTGTGAAATTTAGTACTCTGGGATAAATAACTATAGCCTCACTGCATATCTCCTTCAAGTCAACAGAAAAGAGGCTAAAGAACCTCCAAGGAAAAGACCATTCTGTGACCTACCACCAACATGCCTGATACCAGATCTGGTCTTAGAAATGTAACATCCCCAAACAAGCGGACTGAAGCAATGGAAATCCATACTTACTGTGCGAGAACAGAAGCCAGGGAGCCGTACACTGAAGATGTGTACATATTTCCATTTTGATTTGACACAAGCAAAGATGCCTTTGTTTTCTGATTGAAGAGTTCTGAACTAGCTTTCATAAATGCCTTTTCCACATCTCTGTCAAAGTAGGTATCTTCTAATTTAACATCCCTGAAAATTTTAGAAAAAGATAATCTTATAGTGTCCAAAGACTATATTTTATTATATGACTTACTGGACCTAACTACTAGTCTAACAGAAGTATATGATGCTGATTTCTAGTTATTAAAAACCAAGTAGCAGTATGCTAATTGCAAGGTAAGATAACAGTTGTACAAATATGGTCCTTTTTCTGAAAAGTTTTTTTCTTTAATAATCAAGACAATTATAATTCTAATGGGTTAATAACCCCCTACAGCTCTGTCATCACCAAACAGAATATACTACTATTTCAAGTCCATAATATTGTCTGTTTAGTTAGAAGAGTCACATTTATAGGAGCCAAGTGTTAAATAGTTAAAATATATTTTATCAGATGGAGAAGGGACACAGGAGAAACAGCAAGAGTTTAACAGGCATGGCATCCCAGGAGGCCCCAAAAGTGGGGAAAACGGAAGGAGCATGAGAGCAGATATCAGGAGTGGCCAAGGGCAGAATGGACGTGGGCAGAAGAGAGGCAGGGAGAAGAGTGAAGACGCTGCTATATAAATACAGGCACTTGAGGGGCTATATTATCAAGGTGACAACAGGAAAAGATCTAAAAGGAGGAAATAAGAAAATCTGAATAGAAAAGACTAAAAATTCATATAGGTGAGCGACCACCTCTCTGGGACTCGAGACAAGATGACTTCTTTTGACTCTAAAATTTTCATGTCTGTATAAATAGTGGTTTAACCAATATAAAAAATACTCTCACATGTAAGGGAGAAAAATCACAATTCCTCTTACCCAAAGGCTTCTAGGCCACTGTAGACACTATTTTTATCTCTGTTCTGGTCATTAAGGAAGTCATTCAGCAGCATCCGAGCTAGAGATTTCTGAACCAGCTTACAATAGGGTGAGTGGAATATCATGAACCCAAAATCATTCAAGGTGAAATCTCTATCATTTCCCTCTGAAAGAGAAATCCAAAGAAACTATGAAATCCATTTAAGCCACTAACTTCTGAAGTCTGATTTTAGAACAGGGCTAGGATGTC
Organism: Nanger dama; assembly: GCA_917880005.1. NCBI lineage: Eukaryota > Metazoa > Chordata > Mammalia > Artiodactyla > Bovidae > Nanger > Nanger dama. The sequence continues at coordinate 8,091,878 of CAKJTW010000040.1, forward strand.
TTTATATCTTTAAGTAGCAATAAAAAATATACTATATAATGAAATCTCTATGGTTTAAAATTTGTGTCAAAAAGACATCCAGAAATTGAACAATATACACTATTATTGGTTTTCAAACGAAACTATCACAATCCATTAGTGGGCTGTATAGTCAATTTAATGGATCAAGGCCAGTATTTTTTTTCCAATCTTAATAAATTGAGAGGTTGTTTTTGTCTGAATGAAAAAAAGAGAAGAAACTGTAAAACTTGCAGCATGGGCAAAAAAATATGTTGCATACTTCAAGAATGCTGATCTAAAACCACTATGTTTCCTAATATAGTTTATTGAATCTTATTTTTAACCCTCTTTCACAAACCCTATAAAGCAAAGCTGGACTATGGAAAAAGCATATTTTATATAATACTGTGTGCTTACATGGTTTTAATTCAAATACTGTCCTTCTCAGTATCTCAAGCACTTTCTCAAGGTTAAAGATAGAGATTGATGATGACACTAAAAGAGCAAATATGAATTCACAGAAATGAAGTGAAAGTCACCCAGTCATGTCCAACTCTTTGAAACCCCCATGGACTATACATATAGCCCATAGAATTCTCCAGGCCAGAATACTGGAGTAGGTAGCCTTTCCCTTCTCCAGGGGATCTTCCCAACCCAGGGATCAAACCCAGGTCTCCTGCATTGTAGGCGGATTCTTTACAAGCTGAGCCACAAGGGAAGCCCATGAATTCACAGGTCAAGTACAAAAAGACCGTGCGGGGAGGTGGGGGTCACTTTGGTAATTTATTTTCATTAGTTTTCTCCGGATCACAGTTGCAAACTAAAATTTGTTTGCAATTGTCTACCTCTCTCAGAACATGTACCAAATTCAAGTTACTTTCTTTTTTACCTTACTTTTGATATTCTTACTGGGTTAAGTCATCCTAAGTATTTTTACAGAAATAAACTTTATTTGCAAAGTTTACCTGTTCTCTTAAATACACATTACCAGAAACTGTGGGACAACTATGCTATTTGGTGGGTGAGGAAGCAGTGGTTAAAGGAAAACACTAATGAAGGATGCCCACGAAGCAGTTTCTCACTAAAGACAGTGAGTACATTACACCACCCTCGACAGATTGCAAAACCAAGGAAAATTTATAAAACCCACCTTTCTGCCACCGGGCACGGATTTTCTTGCGGTAGACAGAATAGCAGTGGTCTAATGCACTGAGGTAGCACTGTATGGACAGTTTTCCATCTACTATAGGATATTCAGAAAGCATATCAGGCTTGTAAAAGTCATAGGCATGTTGCATATGTGTCCCACGAAGTCCTATTAGAACAAGAAAGGAAGAGGTCCTTGTAACTCTGTTTCCTGATGTATGTTAGGAAGCAAATTGCATTATCTGGGAACTTTGATTAAATCTAGTCAACTCATCACTTGCAGAATAGAAATCACAAGGAGAAATGTCTATGTAATTGAAGTGAAACATAACAACAGCCATGGACACGCTTAAGCCTCTTGACATACAACATTTTATACAAGTTTCATACACCTAACTGGAAGATCACAATTGCTCTGAATTGAAAACAAATTTGAATTGAAAACAAATTACAAGTTACTTCTCTCAGTTGTTAGCAATCCTACTTAAACCCATTTTACTCCTCTGTAAAATGGGGATGACATCACTTATTTCACAGGATTGCTATGAAGACTAAATATGATAATACACATAAAGCTCTTAGCAGGTAGTGCCTGCATTTAATGAACACCAAGTACAAGCTTCTAATTTTTAAGTTTCTCAGCATATTGTGCAAATTAAAAAAAAATACTTCCCAAACACTCACCTCGTTCAAAAATTAAAGGTGCATTAGGCCCAATCAGCATAGCAACGGCTCCAACTCCACCTGTAGGTCTGGCATTTCCTGTGGCATATACAGCAATATCCCCTGCAACTACCAGGGCATACCGTCCTGAAAAATATTATTTGTTAGTATACAAGAAGGTGACTGACACCCTGACTATCATACATACAAACTGAAAGTACTGTATTTTCCCAGAATGTATCATATTTTCCCATCTTTGGTAAAGAAAAAAATATTCTAAATTTCAATAGATAATTTTATCCTACATGATCTGTCAAGGCTATGGTTTTTCCAGTGGTCATGTATGGATGTGAGAGTTGGACTGTGAAGAAAGCTGAGCGCCGAAGAATTGATGCTTTTGAACTGTGGTGTTGGAGAAGACTCTTGAGAGTCCCTTGGACTGCAAGGTGATCCAACCAGTCCATCCCAAAGGAGATCAGTCCTGGATGTTCATTGGAAGGACTGATGTTAAAGGAGAAACTCCAATACTTTGGCCACCTCATGCAAAGAATTGATTCATTGGAAAAGACCCTGATGCTGGGAGGGGTTGGGGGCAGGAGGAGAAGGGGACGACCGAGGATGAGATGGCTGGAAGGCATCACTGACTCGATGGACATAAGTTTGAGTGAACTCTGGGAGTTGGTGATGGACAGGGAGGCCTGGCGTGCTGCGATTCATGGGGTCGCAAAGAGTTGGACACGACTGAGCGACTGAACTGAACTGAACTAAAAGAGAACTAATTTGTAAAGTAAATAAGTTGAAAATCATAGCTATCTTTCTGAACACGTTCAAACAAGCATAACTCATAAAGTCTGCTTATGGTATTTGGGCCTATTCATCCTCAAGGAAAGTTTCTTTGGAAACATATGCAACATACCATCCCAAGAGCTGGACTCGATCCAGTTAACAGCATTGAAGACAGCAGCTGTGCCTCCATAGCACGCATTAGTTGTATCTATTCCTTCTATATCTGTATTCCCAGACTCCTCAAAGAGCTGCATCAAATTCGTCTTCACTGACTTTGATTTGTCGATGATTGTCTCCGTTCCAACTTCTAGCCGCCCAATGCAGTCATAAGAAAGGCTATTTCTCTCCATAAGATTCTGGACCACAGTCATGCACAGAGAGTTGATATCTTCTCTATCTGTGCAGAAGCCCATCTTGGCCTGGCCCAAGCCAATAGTATACTTTCCAGCATCTACACCATCGTATTTTTCCAACTCTGCTTGATCAACATATTGAGAAGGAAAATAGATCTCAAGGGCAACAATTCCCACATCTTTGGGCCAGCAGGCTTCTGCATTCAAAGGAAGTGACCCAGGCATGGTGAAAGAACTTTAGAAAGAAAAATAGAAAAACAAAACATTGTTTTAGATTATAGGTTGTAGACTGTCAAGTTCAAACTTGAGAAATCAACATTGATATTAACTTCTAAATTTACTATATTCTTAGGACAGTCAATTTTAATATGTGGAGGTAGCAATGATAGTATGAGCAGAGTTATTGACTCCACTATTATTTAAAGTTATCATCTTTTAGAAAGACTTATAGGTTATTCAAAACTAGGTATCTTTAGATTTAAAATATGATTATTAGAGGTAAAGGAAACTGAAATAAGACTCATCTATGTTATAAAGAACTATAAGATAAAATGAGAATATAGTAACATGGCCCACAGATCAGAACTCAAGTATCTGATCTATTCCTGGCCACTCAAAAAGTTTAAATCATTCATTCATTTCCATATATGGATTATTCACAGCTATTGACTTTATGGGACTTTACATACTAAGTTTTAGTTAAACTAAGATACTAAACTAAACCTGTTACATACTAACAGTTTTAATTAGGTCAAACAGTACTGCATTCTTTATTGATCTAAACAATCCCAATACATAGAAAGGCCATACTGCCAAGTCTGCCATGGCACTCTAGTCAAGGCCCCTGCTATTAAAATCTCAGCCTTCCAAAGTAACCCCTAGCCCCACCCCACCATCTAGAACCCAGATGATTACAATTTAAAGCAAAGACAAGTTCCCGGACCCATAACAGGTCAAAAGTTAACATTCTGTACTTTCCACAGCTAGTGTACAGGTGATAAATGATCATGAGATCACAAGATTATCATTTAGCTTCTACATCAGGCAAAAGAAAAAACTGATCCAAATATGAAAACTGGTATCATAATCCACATATTATTTGCGTGGCATCTTAGACAACACCTCTTAAAATAATCTCTTTTTTAGGCCTTTAAAAGTTGCACCGTTGCCACACCAACGTTCAGTAGTGTTTATTTACCAACAGTGAAAAGAAACAGTGCTAGCCACTAAAGAGTGTTGCTATGACCTATGGGTCATATCAGAGCCTATCAGAGCCTCAATTTCTTTAGAGGTTATTTCAGTCAGAAAAGAGAAATTACTCAAGATGTTTCTAACAAGGAGGAGGATTTTAATATAGGGCAATGGCTACCACTCCGTTGGCCCAGCTACAGGAGCAAAAGGGGGAAGATGGTTACTATTCAGACCCCATGAGTGCACACTCCTACTGAGGCTGCACCCTGGCTGTGAGTGAAAGCCAAAGCCCCCACACTTCCGCTGCTGCTGCCACTGACAAAAGGCAGATCCTGTATTTATGTCATTTTTCTTCTGCCAGTCTGCCAACACAGGTGGACCATTGGTGATAATGAAATCATAGGCTACTGCCACAGTGAGTTGTTAACTATTGCAATCTTGAGAAAATATCTCAAGCAGAGAAGCTGTCCTTAAATCATGAGATCTACCCTTAGCCTGTAGCTTATCAAGATATGAGTGTATTAAAACCTGAAAAATAAGCACCTGGAAATATAGTCACAAAATCTTAAGTTAAAGGCCTTAAGGGACACCAGTTGAATCTTCCTTCTAAATATAAGAATCTTATTTATATTTTTTCATCCATCCAAACAATGACAACATGTTAAATGCCAAACATTCAGGATAAGTTTAATAGGATGCAACCCTTGCCCTAATATTCACTGTCTTGTGGGACAGTAAGCTACAAATATAACAATAAACAAGTGAAATGACAGAGACAGTCCAGTCTCATTCTGTTAGGAGAACTACCTAACCCAACCGGGGAAGGAACGAGAAGAAAAGCTTCTTGGTTGAGTCTTAGGAACGAGTTGGAATAATCAGTAAAGCTCTGCAGAAGCAGATAGTAGTAGTTTTCACAGGACAGACAAAGGCACACCACAAGGAACCATGGAAAGTTGTACTAATTTACTGAAGTGAAATGTGAGCCCAATGAGTAGATCAGGCAAGTAGTGGGTCAGGAGAGCTAGCTAAGGGTTGAGTCATAAAGGTTCTGGCATGTGATGTTAGCAAGCTTCAGCATCATCATGAAGGCAGTAAGAAGCCATCGTAAGAGTTTTAAACAATATGGTTACATTAGTGTTCAGATCAGTCTTTTTCTAATTCTGGAATCAATTTAGTGAGCGTCAAACAACATCTTTTTAAATGGCACATGGTAAATGCCAAGAATTTTTCATGAAAATTTTGTTTTAATTATTCACATGTATTCTGGGTTGCAATACAACATTGATTCCTTACTGAGGGTCACAACCAGAAAAGTGTGAGTCTCCATTTTACACAGTCAATGGTGCTGTGTGGAGAATGGATCTGAGTTAGGAAGTTGATATGGAAGCCCAATGAGATATAGCTAATGAAACAGAGCAATTACTACATGAAGAGAAAAGGAGCAGCTTCAGAAAATTTTGTAAGCAAAAAACTGGCAGAAATTGTGATCGACTAGATGGTAGGAAAAGGATGAAATATTTAGGGTAGAGAATTCCCAGATTTCTAGCCTCCTCTATTGTATTTCTTGACAGGATCACTCACTGGCAGATACAGTAAAGTCAGCAGACAAGCACCTCTCCACTTTGTCCCATCTCTTCCCTCTTATAGGCAAACCCATCGATTTCATGATAATCTAAACTCGGCTACACTGAGGTTTAAATGAAGACCTAAAGGGACTATCTAATGTGTCACAAGGCATATTCTAAGTTTGTAATAAAATATGTTTAAGTCGTCTGCATAGTCAGCAGAAAAGAACTCTAAAACTAGTGTTAGAAACAAAAAGCAGTCCGTATACTTAAAAAAGAACCCCTCCTATGCTACCCTTTAAATCACCAAAAACAGAGGCGACTTTTCCAAACTTTCCCACAAGGTTACCCTTCACATTCTTTTCATCTCTTCAAACTGCTCTAAACATGATGAGGACAGTATAATTTTCCTGCCTGGTCCAACAGCTTGCAGTGCTATTGGAAATAAAGTGGAAAAATACATACAATCTTCTGAAGATATGAGCCAGTTTACGCCATAAAGCAAAGCTCTAATTCTAGAATTAATCTATGTTTATCGTAATCAAATTAGCTGTGATTAGTTATTATACGGTACTTACTAAATAAGGTATAACTCTATTATTAAGCCTAATACTTCAATATTCTTGCCTTAAGAACCCCAAGAATGTATGAAAAGACAAAATGATAGGATACTGAAAGACGAACTCCCCAGGTCAGTAGGTGCCCAATATGCTACTGGAGATCAGTGGAAAAATAACTCCAGAAAGAATGAAGGGATGGAGCCAAAGTAAAAACAATACCTAGTTGTGGATGTGACTGGTAATAGAAGCAAGATCTGATGCTGTAACGTGCAATATTGCATAGGAACCTGGAATGTCAGGTCCATGAATCAAGGCAAATTGGAAGTGGTCAGACAAGAGATGGCAAGAGTGAACGTCGACATTCTGGGAATCAGTGAACTAAAATGGACTGGAATGGGTGAATTTAACTCAGATGACCATTATATCTACTACTGTGGGTAGGAATCCCTTAGAAGAAATGGAGTAGCCATCATGGTCAACAAAAGAGTCCAAAATGCAGTACTTGGATGCAATCTCCAAAAACAACAGAATGATCTCTGTTCGTTTCCAAGGCAAACCATTCAATATCATAGTAATCCAAGTCTATGCCCCAACCAGTAACGCTGAAGAAGCTGAAATTGAATGGTTCTGTTAAGACCTACAAGACCTTTTAGAACTAACACCCCAAAAAGATGTCCTTTTTATTATAGGGGACTGGAATGCTAAAGTAGGAAGTCAAGAAACACCTGGAGTAACAGGCAAATTTGGCCTTAGAATATGGAATGAAGCAGGGCAAAGGCTAATAGAGTTTTGCCAAGAAAATGCACTGGTCATAGCAAACACCCTCTTCCAACAACACAAGAGAAGACACTACACATGGACACTACCAGATGGTCAACACCAAAATCAGATTGATTATATTCTTTGCAGCAAAAGATGGAGCTCTACACAGCCCGCAAAAACAAGACGAGGAGCTGACTGTGGCTCAGGTCATGAACTCCTTATTGCCAAATTCAGACTTAAATTGAAGAAAGTAGGGAAAACTGCTAGACCATTCCGGTATGACCTAAATCAAATCCCTTACGATTATACAGTGGAAGTGAGAAATAGATTTAAGGGACTAGATCTGATAGAGTGCCTGATGAACTATGGAATGAGGTTCGTGACACTGTACAGGAGACAGGGATCAAGACCATCCCCATGGAAAAGAAACGCAAAAAAGCAAAATGGCTGTCTGGGGAGGCCTTACAAATAGCTGTGAAGAGAAGTGAAAGCAAAGGAGAAAAGGAAAGATATAAGCATCTGAATGCAGAGTTTCAAAGAATAGCAAGAAGAGATAAGAAAGCCTGCCTCAGCGATTAATGCAAAGAAATAGAGGGAAACAACAGAATGGAAAAGCCTAGAGATCTCTTCATGAAAATTAGAGATACCAAGGGAACATTTCATGCAAAGATGGGCTCATAAAGGACAGAAATGGTATGGACATAACACAAGCAGAAGATATTAAGAAGAGGTGGCGAGAATACACAGAAAGTGAAAGTGAAGTCGCTCAGTCGCGTCCAACTCTTTGGGACCCGTGGACTGTAGCCCATCAAGCTTCTCTGTCCATGGGATTCTCCAGGCAAGAATACTAGAGTGGGTTGCCACAAAAGAACTGTACAAAAAAGATCTTCTCGACCCAGACAATCACAATGGTGTGATCACTCACCTAGAGCCAGAAATCCTGGAATGTGAAGTCAAGTGGGCCTATCACTATGAACAAAGCTAGTGGAGGTGATGGAATTCCAGTTGAGCTGTTTCAAATCCTGAAAGATGATGCTGTGAAAGTGCTGCACTCAACCAGTAAATTTGGGAAACTCAGCAGTGGCCACAGGACTGGAAAAGGTCAGTTTTCATTCCAGTCCCAAAGAAAGGCAATGCCAAAGAATGCTCAAACTACCGCACAGAAATTGCACTCATCTCACATACTAGCAAAGTAATGCTCAAAATTCTCCAAGCCGGGCTTCAGTAATGTGAACCATGAACTTTCAGATGTTCAAGCTGATTTTAGAAAAGACAGAGGAAGCAGAGATCAAATTGCCAACATCCACTGGATCATGGAAAAAGCAAGAGAGTTTCAGAAAAACATCTACTTCTGCTTTATTGACTATGCCAAAGCCTTTGACTATGTGGATCACAATAAACTGTGGAAAATTCTGAAAGAGATGGGCATACCAGACCACCTGACCTGCCTCTTGAAAAACCTATATGCAGGTCAGGAAGCAACAGTTAGAACTGGACATGGGACAGACTGGTTCCAAATAGGTAAAGGAGTACGTCAAGGATGTATACTGTTACCCTGCTTATTTAACTTCTATGCAAAGTACATCATGAGAAACACTGGGCTGGAAGAAACACAAGCTGGAATCAAGATTGCCGGGAGAAATATCAATAACCTTAGATATGCAGAGGACACCACCCTTATGGCAGAAAGTGAAGAGGAACTAAAAAGCCTCCTGATGAAAGTGAAAGAGGAGAGTGAAAAGTTGGCTTAAAGCTCAACATTCAGAAAACGAAGATCATGGCATCCGGTCCCATCACTTCATGGGAAATAGATGGGGAAACAGTGGGAACAGTGTCTGACTATTTTGGGGGCTCCAAAATCACTGCAGATGGTGACTGTAGCCATGAAATTAAAAGACGCTTATTCCTTGGAAGGAAAGTTATGACCAACCTAGAGAGCATATTCAAAAGCAGAGACATTACTTTGCCAACAAAGGTCCGTCTAGTCAAGGCTATGGTTTTTCCGGTGGTCATGTATGGATGTGAGAGTTGGACTGTGAATAAAGCTGAGTGCCAAAGAATTGATGCTTTTGAACTGTGGTGTCGGAGAAGACTCTTGAGAGTCCCTTGGACTGCAAGGAGATCCAACCAGTCCATTCTGAAGGAGATCAGCCCTGGGTGTTCATTGGAAGGAATGATGCTAAAGCTGAAACTCCAGTACTTTGGCCACCTCATGCAAAGAGTTGACTCATTGGAAAAGACTCTGATGCTGGGAGGAATTGGGGGCAGGAGAAGGGGACGACAGAGGATGAGATGTCTGAATGGCATCACCGACTCGATGGACATGAGTTTGAGTGAACTCCGGGAGTTGGTGATGGACAGGGAGGCCTGGCGTGCTGCGATCCATGGGGTCGCAAAGAGTCAGACACGACTGAGCGACTGAACTGAACAGAGAGTTAAACAAGTGACTTGTTTCACCTCGGAGGAAAAAAAATGTAGCTAAACTAAATTAATCCATACCCATCAAAGTGAATCATGAAGTGAATCGTGAATCATGAATCAGACTTTGGTGTGGAAAATTTTTTACATTGTCTACTTCAGTCAACACTGCTCATTTTCTGAGGATTTTTAGTAGCCAAAGTATTTTCGTTACATCCTTGGTAAAAGTGAAGTCTAAGTCGCTCAGTTGTGTCTAACTCTCTGTGACTCCATGGTCTATACAGTCCATGGAATTCTCCAGGCCAGAATACTGGAGTGGGTAGCCTTTCCTTTCTCCAGGGGATCTCCCCAACCCAGGGATGAAACCCGGGTCTCCCACATTGCAGGCAGATTCTTTACCAGCTGAGCCACAAGGGAAGCCTTGGTAAAACACTATCTAATTTGAAAATATTTACCTTTTGGTTGAAATTGAGGGAGAGTGAGAAAAGTAGAAAAAGAGAGGAATATTAACTCAGAAAGTAACTGGCTTCATGGCATTTAAAACAACAAAAAGATTGGTATAGTTTCTGGTCTAAAATCTTTATTCTATTAAGTGTGTGCTCTTATGTCGTCCTCTCAAATGTCCTCTGATACAGGCCAGACATAAACTAGAGAAAGAAAAAAAGGCGTTAAAGATCTGAGATTTTTCAATAAAAAGATGTAAATTTTCATTTAAAATTTCTTCTTTACAAAGAAGGAGAAAAATATACTTTTACCACAGAACTCTGTGAACCTTCCAAAGCTATCTTCCAACAAAGACTAGAAGACGACTCAGTCTGTCCTAAAACTAAAGCTCATCCCCTCCAGTGGATAGGAGTTCCAGGTCCCACTTCCTTGTGAACAATTTCTGAATGCTTGCTGCCTAAGAGGACACAAGATGGACCAATATGATCCACTGAGAATCTTTTAAGTTTGTGAATGACAGACAGATGGGAAAAGAAAAAGGAAAAAAAAGGGCAAAAAGCAGGAAAATCAGCTAAGGATGCTGATATAAGGGCAGACCTAGCTCCTCAAGGCTCATCAGGGAGGGACTTTGGCATCAGTTCCCAGGACCATGATGCCAGCCTCCTGAGCTCTCTGCCTCCATCCTTCCCCTGTCCTAGAATCACCTTTCTAAAATGCACATCTGACCTTTGATAAGATGCTATTTAAAACTATTCCAAGCCTCTTCCTTGCATTGCAGAAGGAGCTTCTGGAAAGCAAGATGTGTTACCTTGTTCACCTTTGTGTCCCTAGTCTCCAGCCCAATGCTTGGCATAGGCTAGAGGCTGGATGTTGAATAAATGAAATCCTACTAGCCTTCTCATCTAAAATTAGTAACAACCATAAGCAATCATAAAGCCGAAGCATAAAAAAGCAGAATCATAGGAGGAGTTCCATCGTTACAGAATAGCTGCAAATAATTCGATTATTGGTTCAAACACATCTGTAACTACTGTCCAGCCTCACATAATTGTAAACATTCATCCATAGCCCAGATGGATATCTTTTGAGGCTGTAATTCGGCATGCACTATTGGTACATGTGCATACCTGGGACTGTTTCTGATTAAGCTGTTTATAGGATTACATTTTCAGAGAAGGCAATGGCACCCCACTCCAGTACTCTTGCCTGGAAAATCCCATGGACGGAGGAGCCTGGTAGGCTGCAGTCCATGGGGTCGCTAAGAGTCGGACACGACTGAGCAATTTCCTTTCACTTTTCACTTTCATGCATTGGAGAAGGAAATAGCAACCCACTCCAGTATTCTTGCCTGGAGAATCCCAGGGACGGGGGAGCCTGATGGGCTGCCGTCTATGGGGTCACACAGAGTCGGACACAACTGAAGCGACTTAGCAGCAGCAGCAGGATTACATTTTATTATCTACATTTTTTGCCTCTTATGAAGGAACACTAATTTTGAAAATTAGTTTCTAGATTTTAAACAGTCTAATAAACACAAAATTAGTCTTCTGAAGCTTTATGGCATTAATCAATATTTAAAAGATAAAATAAAATTCTATAATGGGTTTTAAGAATGTGTAGTGCACACAATGGTTATTTGTCAGAGCATAAAAATTAAAATTCCCCCTTCCATTAGAGAGGAAGACTCTCCTTTAGCAGCATGACAGGATGCCATACCTGTGTGAGGGATAAAGAACTGCAGTCTCCAGGTCTGTCACTCTGTCTCCTCCTTCAGGCACTAGGAATTTCAAATAAGAACCTTTTTAAAGTCATATATGAAATAATGACTCCAATTCAAAGTAAGTTAACATCAACATTTCCTGATCCAATTACATCATATAGAACAGAATTTGACTTTGCTTAAGGAAAAAAAAATGGTACTTAAAGATTATAAAACTTTTTTCTCCTTATTTTATTAGCTCTTACAGTGGTAGTTTCATTCCTGGCAATAAGTTGATACATGTAGTTCATATGACTGATTCAGGCTTTAAACCAAGTATGATGCTGGGAGAGTTGTAATCTTTACTAAAGTAGGGTTTTCAAGAATTGGGGGAGAGGAATGTAAGTTGTACGAGGCTAACAAATCTCTAGAGTAAAGAGACTTACATATTCAAGAGCTTGCTCTGCACTTAGGAGCTTGTGACTTTAATGACAGTCTGTGCCTTTCTGAGCTTCAATTTCCTCAACTGTAAAATGGAGCTAATACCTGCCCTCCCGGTTGATTGTAAAGGATGCTTGAGAAGATAAAACATGTAAAAAATATAAAGCACCAATACACTGATTATTATCTTACTTCTTAGTAGTTTTCAAACAAAAACAAATCTTTCTAGCAAGAGCTAATTACCTTCATTTATTTAATCTTATGCTCCTGGTTTTCAACATGGTCACTTTCACCTACCCCAACCTTTTAGAAAGTGATTTTCCTCTTAGAGGTTGGGCTAAAAAGGTAGATATTTGATATAAAGACCAAGGATCATTAAGCTTTATCATCATTTAAATTATGTGGAAACAAAATGGAAGGTGACCTTGGAGCATTTTACTCTGTCCATTTACTTTGAAGGGTTGTTACTTGGAACAGTTCCTGTTGGACGCAAACACAATTACCTTTGGGCTCTATTTAATTGTTGGCAAATACAGCAGCTGCCCTTGTCTGATTAACTGGAGAGTACTCTCAGATGCTATTCAGTAAAGCTTTACTGCTTTCACATAATTAGATCATTTAAGAGCTTATAGACTTAGTTCCTTTTATTTCATTAATCTCCCCCACCTTAAATAGATTCTGAGTTTTATTGGAAAAGATAAGACTACTGTATTCCAAAAACCTGATGACAGGATAATATATACAATGAGAAAATAACTAATTTTGTGTTCTTGATTACCTCGAATTATGCTTTTGTAATCTGCAAATTAAGCTTTCCAGGGAAACTAGTGGGGGGGGATGATCCCTCCTCTCAGAAAAATGTTGAAACTATTTAAATAATTAAATATTTCTTCTTGAAACCACGTATGTTTATGCATTTGACACTATTTTAATCAAGGGAATTTCTCCTGAACTGCCCATATTCCTTCTTTCAATTTCGATTATTTCCATCAGAGAGGGAGCTTAGGTGGGAAGGCATAGAGCAAGCAGCAGGGAGAAGGGAGGGAGTGAACTCAGTGCACAAGGGAAAGCGAGGAGAGACACAGAAGATAAAAGAACCGCACAGGACTGCCCAGCTACTCAGGTTCTCGGGGGAAACAGAGGCCTGGAGTCGACGGGAAATGGAGGCCACAAATGACGCTCTGGGAAAAAAAAATCAATCCGAAAGGGACCTCCTCCCAAGCCCGCAGCTTTCCATTTTCTTCTGCAGCTGCTAGGCTTCTCTACCTGGACAAAAACAGCAGTGCCAAAGGCTCAAGCAGCTTATCAGCTTATTTCTAAATGGTCTCTTCGGAGCAAGCGATAGAGGCAAGCAGTATGGCTCAGGAAGCAGTTAATAAATCATAGGCATTTTGAGTTTGGCAGAGTTTAAACCTGAAGATGGAGAAGGAACTGGCAACCCACTCCAGTATTCTTGCCTGAGGAATCCCATAGACAGAGTGCCTGGAGGGCTGGATTCTACGGGTTCACAAAAAGTTGGACACGACTTGAGTAACTAACACACACACACACCTGAAGAATGATGAGACTGTCTAGGGCCAACCAACTTTCTCCTGGGGTTTATTCAGTGTTCTGAATTCCTCCTCTGCCTCCCTTGTTAGCACAGATTCAAAGAGGTGGTCAGAGACGTTCACCCAGTACATATTCTGGTACACAATAAACCACACACAGTTACCTGCTGATCCTTTTCACCATTACAAGAAAGAAATACAGGAATCCTTCTTAATTGAGAATGAGCTGGCAACCTTTTCTCCTTAGGGAGGGCCAGCAAGCAAAGCTACTGTTAGGAAAGCCTTGCTCACATCTGTACAACTCTGGTCTAGCTCCCTAAGAAAAAAATACAGACACCCTGCCTCCCCCAGAGGTACTGGTCTGCTTATCAGATACTCTACTCATATTTCAAGGTCCTCCCTCTTCCAGGAAGGTTTCCTCCAGCTTTCTAATCAGGCCCTGCATTCACAATGACACTGAAGCCTTCAGAGTCTACTGTCAGTGGAAAGCTAGCTTCTGGCAGTCATCTTAAGCATATGGAATACTTAGATTCCTGTTGGGAGAAAGGCTATATTTTGATTCTTTTAAAATCCCTTTGAGATGCTGGAGTAAAGGCACATAATTGCATTTTTGAGTGACTGAATTTGGAGTTATAATAGAGGAACAATCTTTGAAATTCAAGTAGTTATAGCAGCAGCCCTCATTAGTGAATTCTTTTCACTATCCCTTTAAGATGAGCTGCAGCCCCAAATGGTGTCCAGAAGCTTTAAAAAAAAAAAAAAAAGACTTTTTTTCTGCTGCTCTTCAAAGAAAATGGTAGGTTTCAATTATTCCCTGAAAAATGTAAGGAATTCATATGGAATCAGAAGAGAACACTTGTTGGCCTTATGTCATTCCCAAATGCACACCCCTCCAGGTCCATGCCTTCCAAAGATGAAGCCTGTAAGCTCTGAAAGACTAGCTTCTCCACTGCTCTCACTCGGGAATTCAGGGAATCACTCGGGTTAACAAGCAGGAAGCGGGCACTACCACAAGCCAAGCATTAGGAGGACTAGATTATTAAGAACTGAGTCCTATCGCCTTCCCATTAGATTGAGTAATATGTTTTTAATCTATACCACTGTCTTGAGAAACAAAATATCACATCCTATGATGCTTGGTTTTTTAATAAACCCAACATAAAATTATGACTTTTCCTTTTCAAATGAAACTAAATAGAGATTCTGATATATAGCCCATTGAACTCCTCCATCCACAGCCCCAATGCATCTCCCTCCATTCAGTTCTACTGGATTGCTGTTTTAAATAATGCTAGGGTCCCCAGGAAACACATATTACACCAATATCAGGGTTTTGCATTTCCCGTGAGAAAAGCTATCAAAGACGTCAATCAAAAAAAAAAAAAAATCTCAAAATCAATCCCTCAGTTAAGAGAAACAAGATGTAAAAGCACTCTGAAGAAACATTTTTTAAAAAGAAAAAGAAAAACAAAGGCCCAGGATTAGTTCAACAAATGACGTGGACTTCTATGGCCCCAAACATAATATTCGTATAACTCGCCCAATCTGAAACACCTTCTGAGAACTGGGGCTACTTACTAAACTAGAATTGAACTGAACTACACTGGAACTGATTTACGTGCAAATTTACAAACTTAGGAGAGAGACCTGCAAAGTTTAGACACACAGAAAATAAAGTCTTTCTCCTTTTCCATAAGATCTGCTATCCCTGCCCTCCTCATCCACACACAAAAAATAAAACTGCTTGGATATCTCAAGCTGCAAAGAACCATTTGGCCTAGATACAGGGTAAGGACTTTCAGTTAGCCTTCTAACAGAAATCTGTGCAAAGAAGTCTAAATTCCACCTCAGAAGTTAAACTCTGCTTACTAGCCCTGCCTTGTGTCTTAATCTTCTCATTTATCTTGCCATTCTTTTTCATAATTCATCCCTGAAATAGAGCAAATGTTACTCAGCAGCGGCTAGAACATCTCAGGTGCAGGAGGTTGGCAAGAGCATCAGTCTGAGGGAAGAGTTGATGCAGAGGTGAGCGAAGAAGCCTGTGATGCCCTAAACCAAGGCCGCCAGGCAACTGTAACCAACAGGGACAGCCTCACATTACCTGTTGTCCAGAACTCTCCTCCAGGGTGGGTCAGCGTAATCCCTTCTCTACCACTGGTTAAGGCAACTCACACGTTTTTCAAAGACTCCATATATCGAGTTTTGAGAAGTCCTTGGTTCAACCCAAAGCCTACTGTGTGTGAAGCCCTATGCGTGCCTGCCCATTACATCATAACAAGTCAGGCTGGTTCTGAAGCTATTAATATTAGCAGGAGGGGGTACGGACTTTCAGAACACGGAGGAGACATATATATATATATGGGCTTAAAAAATATGGAGTCAGGAAAGTGGGAGCAGGAACCTGTGATACTGGAAGCAAGCACATACCGAAGCAGTCAAGAGTGTGAAGTACAGCCAGGTTAAACCACGGTTGTGATGCTTTCTCGCACCTGAGCTAGGGAAGAAGAGCAACGCTGCCCACCTCCCTTCCTCCCAGTCACTCTCTAAGTGGCAAGACGACACACCCCCTGCCAACCTGCAAGGCTCCAAGTGTGATCCTCCGCATCCTTCGGCGTCCACCCTGAAGCCAAGGCTCCGGGAACACCCTAGCAGGCCAGCTCCTTTCACGTCCCCTCATGTGCCCACCCCCATCCCCCTCAAGGTGGTCACAGCCACTCCCCTAGCACCTCCAGCTCCTATGTCATTAGAAGCCTACCCCTCAATACCTTCTTCTTCTCCCCTCTGCGACTCGCCTGCCCACAAGTAAGACTCCGCCTCATCTCCTCAGAGAAACTCTAAGACCCACCGCGGTCGGCCCCAGGTCCCTGGCAGGGGAAGCCCCGCACGGGCCCCTCTCCCAACGCCCTATCCTCCAGGTTCAGGTCCAAACAGCCCTGACCCGGACAGAGCCGGAGCTCCTTCCGGCCTAGTCAAGGACACCAATCCACCGTGTCCTCATCCTAACGGCGAGGCCTCGGCAGCCCGGGTCGCCTCCTCCACTCGGGACACTCACCCAAATATGACCGGGCGGTGGCCGTAGAAAGCGAACGACCTACGAAGGAGTAGTGGGAGCCGCCTCCCCTCCGCCACTAGCTTTATAGCCGCGGACCCACCAGACTCCGGCAAGGCCGGGAGTCCGTGAGAGGCGGGACAGTGGCCCCAGCAGCCAATCGTGGCCGGCAGAGGAGCACCGGAGTGCCCGCCCCTCTAGTCCGGCTTCAACCAATCCGAAGGAAACTAGAGGAAACACTAGCTGAGGGGTTTCCCTCGTGGCTGGAAGGGCGGGGGAAGGGGCGGGGACGAAGCCGGAGGGCAGAGAAAATGGGGTGAGAGAGTGACGTGTGGTGGCCCGAGAGCCGGCCTACCAATGACAGAGCGGCGAGACACGGCGAGAGCCAACGGGAGCGGAGTGAGAGGTTCTCCGGCCAATTGAAGCTCGGCGAGAGGAGATGAGAACCAATGAGGCCTCCGCGTCCCACCACTGGGGAGAGATGGTCTAGTGTGGGAGGCAAGTTGGTCCCTGCTGGAGAGTCCGTCAGGTTGCCTAGCAACCAGAGCTAGCTTCACCTGTAAGATTTCTAAAATACTTGATTTAAATTCAATCTTAATGTTTTCTAGTTTCCTAGAGCAGCCAGGCGTGCCCGCATTACAAGCTGGAGCAGAATACATCACCAAGAATTTATAAACTTATTCTAAATACCAGATTTGTAAATAATATTGTAACCTTTATACAAACGAACTAAACCTAAAAGCATGTTGGTTTGGGATTAGACACCAGTGAGGAGGGTAAGGGGCCTTGTCTAAGCAGGGAGTTTGTCCTAATTCTTGGATTTTCGCTAGCCCGTATCATATACCTGAGGAAAGTGGCTCCACCTGCCCCATTCTCCACTGTACCTGCTGAGCTTGATGTGTGGTAGTTGCCGAATAAAGGGCTGTTGAAAGAAGGAAGGGGTCTCGTAATTCTCAGTACAGCGAACCCACAGGATAAGCACCAACTAGTTCCCCCAGGAAGAGAGAGAGGAGCAGTTCAAGCGGGAGAAAAACACTGAAACACTGGGAAAATCCAAAGGAGAATAATTACGGCCTTAAGTAAGACTCGGCCTCATCTCCTCAGAGAAACTGTAGTACTTTGGTGGGAAACCATGAGAGTTTCTGGGTTGTTTCTGTCTCCCTTTCAGTTTCATTATGACACAGGAATGCTGTTGATAAGGGGTCACTGATGATTCTATACATCACTCAACTACTGTTACGTGAAATTTCTTATCCACTGTAGATAATAACCTAGTAAGAGACATTCTCATCAGGAAACTGGCAGTGGAACCACTGTGGAGTGGCGGCATAGTTACTTGGGGGAGAGGACCACGCAATAATGGTTATACTCCATAATGTTGCTCGTGACATTCGTCCTGTTCCAGAACCAACGTCACTGATACCTTCATAAAGTAACTAGGTGACAGAGACACCACTTGACTGTGACCAATAGCAATTTGAGGATGGGATTTAAACATCTTGGACATGCTAAAATTCACTGAAAGACAGTAAGGACAGACACAAGAAAGAAGACAGCTTTGTCCTTAGAAAAATATTTTTAGCAGTAGAGCAAACATTTCCAACTCCAGGAGTACACAATAAGAAATAATTAGCTAGATGGTCTTGAAGATTGTTTTGCACAATAGGAAATTCCCACAAAGCCCAGACTGCCTTTTTGATTGAATTAGTCTCCAGTTAAGCAAAGTGAGCATGGTTGTTGATTATTGGGAAGTCAAGCAATAGACAATGAAACAGGTTACTAATTAAATATAGAACTTGTCGGTTGAATTTTAAAACACAAGCCTCTGTGATTCTGTGAAATATAATGGTAGATTATACCAGGCTACATATACATTAGCTATCCATGCAACTGAGGACAAAACATACATACATTTATTTTGGTTGCAAGTGTAAGGATTTTTGAGCTACAATTTGACATAAGCATATCATACTTGAATATGCATTTTTAAGCTTGTTAATATATATTTAATTATATTGTTTCTAAATTTAATGCCAAGTAGTGTTGGTAAATCACTGTAGATGATATATATCAAAGGGAAAGTATACTTTATTGTTCTGCCCTACTTTGAAAGGAACAAACTTTAAGAAGCAAGAAATGAAATATTGCCTGCCGTATCAGTAAACAAAGGATGTTGCAGTCATCACTGATTGTTGCCAACTGACATACATGAGCTGGTATGAGGGAACTCAGGAAGGAAAGAATAACTGCCAACTGTAGCCATGTGACTGCAGCCACTCCCCACAGTGAGACCCGAGAAAACTCAGAATTTAAAAATACAGAATACTGAGATTGCTGAGCTTGCATATCAGAGGAATAATTTTAGTGAGCCCAGACTCTTGAATCCTCCCATACACAGAAAAGCCCTAACTTCCTTAACTTGGGATATCTGTTTTTCTTCAACAGTAAACTTTGGAAGTTCTAACTACATGGTCTTTGTTGCAAAACTTCTGTATAACTTGGCTCCCCCATTGATGCCTCAGAGCAGTTTTTTCAGGGTTTCTTAAGATGCTGCCTCCCAGGATTAAAGTCCTAAAAATTCCTACCAAATAAAATATAACTCTCAACTTTAAGGTTGTTCCCAGGTAGCACTAGTGGTAAAGAACCTGCCTACCAATCCAGGAGACATAAGAGATGGGGGTTTGATTCCTGAGTTGGGAAGATCCCCTGGAGGAGGGCATGGCAACCCACTTCAGTATTCTTGCCGGGAGAATCCCATGGACAGAGGAGTCTGGAGAGCTACTGTCTACTAGGTCACAAAGAGCTGGACACGACTGAAGCGACTCAAACTCTTGCACACTCAGGTTTTAGGTTCTGAATTTTTCTTTTAGTCAACAATGTAATGATAACATTTAGCATTATAAATTCATCTGTTGAGCAAGCATTTACTTTTTAGTCTGTGTCACGAATTGCGCTAGACCTAAGTTGTCCGATAAGGCAAGTGCTACCTATACATAGCTTGTGAGCACTTGAAGAGTGCTAGTCCAAAGTGAGCTGAGCTGTACTACAAGTGTGAAATAAACACCAAGTTTTAAAAACTTAGTACAAAAAGGAACTCTCTCACTAATAATTTTTATATTGATTACTTGTTGTAATGGTACTTTAGTTATATTGTGTTAAATAAAAATTATTATTAGATTAACGTCACCTGTTTGTTCTTAGTTTTTGCATGGCTGCTAGAAAATGAAAAACTACATATGCAACTCCATTTATGACCCCCAGTGAGCTACAGTAGAAAGACACAATTGAAAGACAGATTCTGTCATTAAACTGTTTATAGTCTAAAGAGTGAAGGAGAGAAAAATAAAGGCTGGGTTTCCAGCCACTGTCTCACTAGATAAAGGGCAGGAGAGGATGGAATAGAAGGAATCCTTAGATTTTTCAGTTAAAGGTATCTCTGTCTCTTCAGCTCTAAGCAGCTTTATTTCACTTAAATATTTTGTCAGTTCAAAAGTCAGTTCCTTATCAGGGCTCTATCTCTTGAAGCTCTTTTGCTTGGCAAGATGGCAATTGCCAGGCCTCACCAGGTTGTTCTACATCAGAAGAGGGCTCAGTCCTAGCTGTGGGTTCTTGTATTGGCCTCCCTTTGATAAATAGGACTTGGCCTTGGTACTGTCTTGTGTTGCAAAATCCCAGAGCTCACTTTCATTTATACCCTACCCACTAGTATGCACTCAGCAGCCCACTACTAGGCTCATTCTGCCCCTTTTGCAGCAAAACCCCTCAACAGTGTCAGCCAGACTTTCAGCTGTCTTCTTTCCTCTGCATGGCATGAGGCACCTGTTGAGATAATCCTTCTACATGACTTAAGAAGCTGAGGGAGGCTTAGGGCCCAGTCCCTACCTGACTGCAGACTGACAGTCTGACAGACTGACACAGCAATTCTGCTGCTACAGCCAGAGATTCTCCTCTCACCAGAACCACCTATCCCTCATGAGAACTTGATTGAGAACACTACTGATTTAGCACTCCCACCCCCAAAAGCCATTCCTGTTTCCAACACTACTCCTCTCCAGGGTTTTACTTCTTACTCTTCTCACCTCTGAAAGGGTTACTACCATTTGAGGATCCTGAAAAATATTTTTTAAATAGCATAGTTAATAATTATAATACTACAGTTCAAGTGCTACAAAAAGAAGCATGCCCAAGGACTTCCCTGGCAGTCTGCAGGAGACGTGGGCTTGATCCCTGGTTGGGGAACTAAGATTCTGCATGCTGTGCAGCATGGCCAAAAAAAAAAAATGCCCAGATGACAATGGAGGTCCAGAGAAGTATCTAGTCAATCCTGGTGGTTAAGGCAGACTTTCCAGAGCAGGTGATGTTCATTCATTTATCACATTCAGGAGTCTTTACTGAGCACAACTGTGTGCCAGGTTCTATTCTAGGCTCAGGGGATTCCGTGTGCTAAACAAGACAGACACAACATTTAACCCAGTCAAGTTTAGTTTGGAGAGACTAAACATTTTGTAAGAAAATAAGTTGCAGTATCATCAGGTAATGATAATACTATGAAGAAAATAATGCAGAGTATTGAGACAGACACTGGCTGTCGGATGGGAAAGCACTCAAAGTGGTTAGGAAAGATCTGTCTGAAACAGTGACACCTGGAGGATGAGAAGGAGCCAATATATGAAGCTCTGGAGGCAGAGTGATGCACAGGGAGGAACTGGCCTCAAAATAGGAAACAAAAGGCCCATGTGTCTATGCTGAGTTTTGAAGAACTAAGAGGTTATCTAGGTTGCAGACCAGAGGGCGGGAGGGAGAGGAGTGGGGAGGAGAGTCATTTCAGGAAAAGGGATCCATCGGCTATATATGCAGGAGCTGCAGCTTTAATCAAGAATGATAAAAATAAGTGGAAATTATGGTAACAGTGAGATCTCCCTTGAGCTAGATTTTTCAGGTAAAAGGAGTAAATGGATCAGGGTTAAAATTTTTTCTCCGTGTTATTGGGAAGAAAAGGAGTGAGTTCAATAGAACTTCCTTCCCACACTGTGATCTGGAGGGCAGTCTGCAACACCCTTGTCAACATCTGTGAAGAGAACTGAGCTTCTACTCTCCCTTCATTTAACCCCACTGAATAAACTCCAAATTACAAATTTGGAAATTGAGGCACTGAGTGGTTAGATAGCTTGTTGCAAGTTTATTACAAAGTAACAAGCTGGGATTAAAACCTAGGTCTAGCAATTTCCCTGGTGGTTCGGTTGTTAAGAATGCACCCTGCAGTTCAGGGGGTGCAGGTTCAATCCTTAGTTTGGGAACTAAGATCCCATATGCTAACTAAGATCGGAATAACTAAGCACATGCACCTCAACTAGAGAGTCTGTGCACCACAGTGAAAGATCCTGAGTGCTCTAAGATGCAACACAATCAAATAAATACTAAAAACAACAACAACAAACTCAGATCTTAGGATGCAAAACCCATACTCTTTCCACCATTCTAGGTACAAAAACATAATTGTACTCAAAGTTAGAGTGAAGTGGTAGACATCAAATAAGGAAAGGCAGAGAACTTCTCCTAGGACAGCACTTATTACCCTTGGGGAATCTTACCATAGTACAGGTTTGGTGCTTGGTTCATGAGCTCAGCAGACCTCTTTTATCAGCTTGCTGGAAGTAAGTCCTCTCAGGAGTGTACCACATTAACCAAGCTGGTAATGCATAAAATCAGAATGCCAGCCTATTAGTTATAGTACAAAAGGACCACAACCTTCAAAGTCTACATGACTTACCCTCTAGATTACACACAGGAAGTCAAGTCATCCTCAGACAATTGATTGGTAAACATGTAATTGGGAAGATGTTAGAAAGAAAGCTCTTTCATGCTATTGGGTTAAGATAACATGAAGTATCCATTTCTCAATATAATTGTCTTCCCAGTAGGAGGGGACATATGCCAAGGCCATAAACCATCAATTGCCTTCACCCAGCCCCCTTTAAGACCTGCTTTGCTGCCTCCAATTAAAATAAATAAATTTATATATATTTTTAAAAGACCTGTTTTGTTGATGAGACTACAGTACTTGAAATTTACTCCTAAATTCTCTTCTTCTGTGGACTGTGCTTAATTTGACACTGTTTGCCTTCAAACCTATGGCTACCCTTTTACAAGTCCATGGCAGATCATCTCCTTCCGGAGTTCAGTACTCTAAACAAGTCAGTACAATCAGTCAGGTTAATTGCCTTAATTCTTTCAACTAACTTTTTCTATCTCTGCTCTGCTTTGTGTCACCTTTCTAAGGCTTATCCCTCTGCAGATATTCTTAGGTGGCGCCTCACAGCGGACTCACCTACCTGGCCCACACACTGCCCTCATTCTCCCTCATGGTGGGGTATGGAAGGTACATATTAACAGCATCCAGCCCACAAACAGCCTGAAGTATGCAATGCGGTTACCAGTGAGTAACCAGTGGCTTCTAAACTGGTGAAAGAAAGCCTTTCTAAAATCAAGCACCACCTGCTTTACCTTCACAGTCTAAAACAAGGCGGGGTGCTGAGGGTAGACAGAGAGGGAGGTCAGAGTCAGCAGCCCTGGGAGGAGTCCAGTGTTTTGGGAAGAAGGTAATTTCTTCCTGCCCTGTGGAGGAAGGGAGGGTAGGTCTTCTTCCATCCATTCGGCTCCCCACCCCCAGGTTAAATCCAGGGTTGGGGTTGTTGACAAGAATCAAGCATTATGGGGGAATACAATGATCATAATTAGCTTTAGCCTCCCCTACAAATTGGATTCTGTTCATCAGGAGGATGGAGCAAAGGACTGAAGATAGGCAGGAAGGATATCTGCCAATGTGGGGGAGTCTCCAGCTGGAAGTTGTTCCACTCGAGCACCCACACTTCCTACATGTGGATGTGGGTGCCTGGGGCTACACAGAGGCCCAGCAACCACAGGGTTCTGCCAGCCAGGCTTGCAGCTTTATGACAGTTCATTCCCCTTAAACCCTAATCGGAGGCTGATTGATCTGATATGGAGATTCCATTGTTGGTGTGTGAGTCACTGTTCTGGTTGCAAAGAATAGAAACCAACAGGAACTTGCCTAATCAATTGGTTCACATAAGAAATCCAGGAGGTTGGTTTTGTTTCAAGGATAATTTGATCCAAGTAGTCAGTTGATGTCTTTTATTATTTTTGTGTTCTCCATCTTTCAAGA
The DNA here is from genome assembly GCA_917880005.1 of Nanger dama. NCBI lineage: Eukaryota > Metazoa > Chordata > Mammalia > Artiodactyla > Bovidae > Nanger > Nanger dama. Next base: position 8,115,688 of record CAKJTW010000040.1, read on the forward strand.
ATGCTTTCCTTGGAGTTGGCATTTTAATCTGAAAGTCTCCTTCCTTGCTCGAGATTTCCATCCTTATAAGGTTAGCAGTTGGAAACAAGACAGACCAAGTCCTTGTTCCTAGAGGGCTTATTTTCTAGTGGAGTGGGCTAAAGCAAATGCATGGGCTTCCCAGGTGGCTCAGTGGTAAAGAATCCACCTTCCAATGAGGGAGACACAGCCGTTTTGATCCCTAGGTCGGGAAGATCTCCTGGAGAAGGAAATGGACAGAGGAGCCTAGCAGGCTACAGTCCAGGAGATTGAGAAAGAATCAGACACAACTGAGCCACTGAGTGTGCGCTAAAGAAAACACAGTCTTGTGTGTTTCCTCCACTCTCAACACTCTGCTATAACACAGCTTCACTTCTGAAACCAGACCTGGGTTTTCTACACATTAAGCAAGTCTTCAGTGCCAGCTGGTGCCCCACAGTTTAACTCAGTTCTACAGGTTAAGGGTCCAGTCCCGCAAGACTGGACCCCAAACCACTTCAGACACCAATCACATGTTTAGGTGGTTAGCTATGTTTCTGACTTGCCAGCTATGAATCAGAAATTCCCATTCTGCATTCTCAGGTTCAGTTAATTTGCTTGAGTGTCTCATAGAACTCAGGAGAACATTTTATTTACTGGATTACTAGCTTATTACAAAGGTTAGTAAAGGATACTCACCAATAGCCAGATGAAGAGATGCACAGGGTGAGGTCCAGGACGGTCCCACATACAGAAGCATCTGTCTCCATGGAGTTTGGAGTGGGCCAGCCTTCTAGCATATGACTGTGTTCTCGTTCACCAGTCTAGAAGTCCTCCAAATCTTATCCTTTGGGGGATTTCTGGAGACTTCATTTTTAGGCATTGTTGATTAAATCATTGACTGCTATTAACTAAATTCATCACCCAGCCCCTCTTCCTTCCCCAGAGGTGTTGGGGGTAAGTTCTGAAAGTTCCAACCTTCTAATCACCTGGTTGGTTCCCTTGGCAACCAGTCACAGCCTTAGATGCTTTTTAAAAGTTCACTTTATTAATATAAACTCAGGTATGGGTTGAAAGAGGTTTGTGATTGAATAGCAGGATACCTCTATCACTCTTATGACATAGAAATTCCAAGGGTTTTAGGAACTCTGTGCCAGAAACAGGATGAAGATCAAAAATATATTTCTAATTATAAATCACTATCTCAAACATGCAGAGGCACCAGGTAAATATATATAAATAAATCCACAATAGGATGGAATATTTCCACATTGCATATTATTAAGAAAATAAACCAAGATAATAAGATAGAAGCTGATTGGCTGGGAGGAGGATGGTGATACCTGAGGAAGTTAGGAAAAAAATTCATTTCTGGGACAGCTGATCCAGGAAATCAATGATGAGAAGAAGCCTACCGTACGAAGCTCTGGATATTGCAAGAACATCAGCCAGTACAAAGGTTCTGAGATAGAAATGAACTCTGCCTGTTTGGAGAATGGACAAAAGGGAAGTCTGACTGAGGTGAGTTTTGAAGAACTAAAAGAATTAGCCAGACTTAGAACCAAACATTTAACCAGAAGATAAAAAGTTATCTTAAAAGTAACAGTGGAACTTGAGAATAGGGGGAAATGTGGAAATTACAGTCAGTAGCATAAAGTCGTCCTGTATGTGAGTTTTTCCTCTTCTCTAATCTGGGCAGAAAAAATGAGTTCAGTGGCATATTCCTCCCTCACTGTGATTCTAGGAGTTACTTGCCAATCACTTGAAAACATTTTAATACTAGCCATCATTTATTGAGCATCTACTATTTTCTAAGCATTGTAATGGACAACTTAGGTACATTATCTTATCCACCAACCTGTAAGCAGATATTATTCCCAATTTACAAGTGAAGAACTGAGCTGCAGACAGTTAAAGTAGTTTGCCCACAGTAAATGACAAAGTTAGGATCCAAATCTCAGTCTTCTGTGCCAGAACTCACTCTTTCCACTACTCTGTGTACCACACCTGCCGCCACACACACAAAAAGCACAACTGTGGCCAAGGACAGAGCGAGGTGGTAGACACTGGAAAGAGGGAAGGTGAGCAGATTCTCCAGAGAGGCCGCACAAGCCCAGTTTTCACTTTCTTTGGAAACGGTACATACTCAAGGACTTGGCACTTGGCCCCTGGGGGCTCAGATGCCAACTTCTGGTAAAAGGCACAGAAGTAAACTCATCAACCAAAATTCTGATGTGTATTATAGCCAGAATGCCAGTTTTAAATATGGCTGCCTAGAAAAGCACAGAAAAATAAAGTCTTACATGTAATCAAGAATGCGTGTGCCTGTGTGCCAAGTCGCTTCAGCTGCATTCAACTCTCTGCAGCCCCACGGACTATAGCCTGCCAGTTTCCTCTGACCATGGGATTCTCCGGGCAAGAATACTGGAGTGAGTTGCCATGCCTTCCTCCAGGGGCTCTTCCCAACCCAGGGATCAAACCCACGTGTCTTATGTCTCCTGTATTGGCAGGTGGGTTCCTTACCACTAGCACCACCTAGGAAGACTGTAAACCGGGGCCTCCTGCATTGCAGGCAGACGCTTTACCCTCTGAGCCACCAGGGAAGCCTGTAAACAATATGAAATGCCAATTCACAGATGTTTAAAAATCACTTTTGGAAAGTATCTTTGATGCACGTGGATGTGTTCTGTCCAGGAAGGATGTGTTTCCTTTCTTTGGGAAAAGTGCATGGAGCTCTAAACTCTCCCAGCTGCCAGCCTAGCAGACAAAATGTTATTCTGCAGAAGTTATTTTCAAATACTGTTTATATTCTCTTATAATCTTACTTTGAAAATGAGTCCCCACTTGTAGCAACTGTTAGGATAATTGGGATAATTATGGAGCAATATGCCCAGAATAGCTATCAAAGTGATTACCAAATCTGAGTACTTCAGAAAAAGATAGAAAGGAAAAGGAAATGAGAGCTTGATGGCAATTTTTGAATACTGGCTTGAGGCTCACTTTCTGGACTGAGAAAAGAATGTTAAAGCACTGTCCCCACATACTGAATATGTTCAGTTTAAAAACTAATAAAAATGTATGGTATAATAAACATGACAACTTAATATTTCTTGGTTTACATATTTTCTTGATTTGCAATTGGAATGAAGGTAAACATTTATTGCTATATTAACTTTTTATCTTATGGACTTTAATTCTTTAAAAGTCACACTTTGTGGGGCGTTCTCTGGCAGTCCACTTGTTAGGACCTTGCACATTCAATGCTGTGGCCCTGGGTTCAATCCCTGTTGGGGATCTAGGATCCCACAAGGCTTGAGGCCAAAAATAAGTAAATATAAAATAAAATTCACTGTGTATTTTTTAAATTTTATTTTTAATTGGAGGATAATTGCTTTACAATGTGTTGGTGAAATCAGCCATAAGTACACATATATCCCCTCCTTGAACCTTCCTCCCACAGCCCCCTCCATTTCACCCCAGTAGGCCATCACAGAGCACCAGGCTAAACTCCCTGTGTTACACAGCAGCTTCCCACTAGGTATCTATTTTACACACAGTAATGTATATTCACTGTATATATTTTTTTGAAAAGTCATGCTCTGTGTTTCATCTCTCTAGTGATCATAAAGCTACTACAGAATACAAAATTGTGGGTTTAAGCATGACCTACTTTAATCCATGCAAACATTTGGTTAATTGCTCCAATGCCAAAAATAGTTGGTTATCTGCGCTAACGCCAAAAAGGGCAGTGCACATTTCTGATTCTTTCCTCCTGACTTCTTAGCATATGGGCTTCTTTCCTATAGTTAGGGAATTCCCCATGAATGTTTCTTTATGTCTTCCCCCACAATCAGATGAGAACAGCAGCTAATCACTTTTCCAGAGCACCTAAAAGTTAGAGAGAAAGGCATCCGTGAGATGCATCCACCTGGGACTTGAGTCTGGAGCTAGTGCTGCAAAGAAGTGGAGATCTGATAGTGGCTGGGCCATGGGCTTTCCAAGGGTGAAGTCCAAAGTGTATTCATGATCACTTCCCGATTGGCATGTACTCTGGCTGTCGTGCTGACTGGCTGACCTCCCTTTCTGGTCTGAGAGGCTGGGCTAGTTCAGAAGGAAAGGGAACTCGAAAGCATGCAGGAATAGCAGAGAGAAGGAGCAGCCACCACCCTCAGGGCTGAGAGAGAGCACAGAAGGGGGAAGCCCTGCTCCCCCAGGCTGTGATCCCCACGTTCTGTTGGAGAGAGCTTGGCTGTGGCTCAGGGAAGGACAGAGAAATCACTGTGGTGCCAGGTCCTTTAATAATTTGCTGGAAATTAACTGTCTGGAGTGGTGGGGAAGTAGTTAGGGCTCACCAGAGGCACTGGGCTACAAAACTGCTTAGGACTGGGGAGCCAGTATAGGGAAGGGGGACAGCTACTGGCCTCTGGGGGCCATCCCCAAGCACCCCACCTCACCCCCATGCACCTCACTCTCCCACACCCTCCACCATCCCCCATGCAACCAACCCCTACCCTTACTACCTCCCATGCACCCTACTCCCCACACCCCCAACCACCCCGCATGCACCTCAGCCCCCACGCACCCCACCCCACACACCTCCCCTCACCCCAGGCACTGCGTCCTTGAGAGCCACACACAGAATCAGGAAGTAAAAATCTTTTTCCTTCTCCAAAGTCTTTCTAGCATTCTCTCTGCTGACAAAGCTTAACATCATACCAGCTGGCAAAGGAAAAGTATCTAAAGGTACCAGAACTGTTTTCAAAGAGCAAACAAAAATGTTGCATTTGGAGCCAAGAAGCAGCAAATATGTAACTGGCATACCTTGATATTAATTTGATTGTATTTTGTGGTGATATCAAGTCAATTATATTTTCTGATACTCTTAACTGCTTTAAAAATTCAGGGTAATTCTCCCTGGTACCTGGTTTCTTAACTACAAACAATATCAGAAAAATATTGTGATATTCCTTGCATATTTTGTGTGAAGTGTCTATCATTTGGGTGTGTGTGTGCTCAATTACATCCAACTCTCTGAGGCCCCATGGACTGCAGCCCACCAGGCTCCTCTGTCCACAAGATTTCCCAGGCAAGAATACTGAAGTGGGTTGCCATATCCTTCTCCAGAGGATCTTCCCAAACCAGGGATTGAACCTGAGTCTTCTGCATTGGCAGGAGGATTCTTTACCACTCTCAGTGGTCCCACTGAAGCCCCACCTCACTTGAGGGAAGGAAATCAAAGCATACCTCCCTCCAAAGAAACTGTCCTCATTGTATTGTTTCTTAAGTCCTCCTCTGTCAACTCATCAATATCCTTTGTCAGAGTTCAACCAGAGATAGAGAAATAACAGGAGATGTATACTATGAGACTAATTCCAAGGCATTGACTTCACGTGGCTGTAGAGGCCAATTCTTAGGGCAGGCTTCCTGAGAAGGCAGGCTGGAACTCCCTGGCAGGAGCTGAAGCTGTTCTTCAAGAATCCCCAGCTGTTCTCTTCAAGCCTTTAAGCTAATTGAATCAGACCCACCCAGATAATCACTCTAAAAGTCAATTGACTTTGGATTTTAATTACATCTACAACACCTCTCAGCAACACCTAGGTTACTGCTAGATTGAGTACCTGGTGACTGTGGCCTAAGCTGACACATAAAACCGGCCATCACACCCTTATTACAGCTTGAATGCTCTTGGAATTCTGAAACCAGTGCTTTAGTATTTCCCTTGAAAAGCTGTTTCTTATTCTAGCACTCACTTTGGAATTTTCAGTTGTATCAATTTAATTCCCTTCTATAACCCCCTGATGCCCAGCATGAGCAAATGAATAGTCCAGGGACTTCACCAGCAGTCTGGTGGTTAAGACTCCATCTTTCAATAAAGGGGGCACAAGTTCATTCCCTGGTCAGGGAACTAGGTCCCATTTGCCATGGGGTGTAGCCAAAAATTTTTAAAAAGAATGGACAGAGGAGCCTCACGGGCTACAGACCATGAGGCCACGTGACTTAGTGACTAAACAACAACAATAAATGAGCCTCTTATAGTTTCCTGAACCTCCCAGTCTTCCCATCATCTTATTCTATAGCTCACTGCTCAGAAAATCTCGGCCTCCCTGGTTCTTAAACTGGCTGTAAGTTCTGTCCATTCTTATTCTGATGCATGTCCCATTTCTCCTGGCTCACACATTTCCCTGGCTATGCTTGTGTTCTTCTACTTAAGCCCCATATTCTCATAAGACACTGTGGTTCCCCAATTGTTCCTGCCTCATTCAAGGGGCATTCCCTCCCCCAGTCCATTTTATGCTCTGCTTCCACACTGGGGTAAGTGTGCCTCTGACCTTCTTACCACTCTGCAGTGAAAGCACCAACCCGAGCCAGATAAAGGGCCTCCTCTTTCCCACCAGAAGCACAAATCAGGCACTCCTCATCATTCACAGGGCTTCCCTGATAGCTCAGTTGGTAAAGAATTCACCTTCAATAGCAGGAGACCCTGGTTCGATTCTTGGGTCAGAAAGATCCCCTGGAGAAGGGAAAAACTACCCACTCCAGTATTCTGACCTGGAGAATTCCATGGACTGTATAGTTCATGGGGTCACAAAGAGTCAGACACAACTGAGAGAATTTCACTGTCGCTTTCATCACTTGCAGAATTAAATACCAAAGTCAAAGGCATTCAAAGACCTAAGTCACAGGCATTCAAAGCCCTCTGTGATATTATCCTGGCTGATTGCAGAATTTTCTTCCTAAACCAGTGGATTTGCTCTTGCTTCCCTCATAGCTAAGTTAGTAAAGAATCTGCCTGCAATGCAGGAGACAAGGGTTCAATCCCTGGTTGAGATCAAAGGATCTGGAGAAGGAAATAGCAACCCACTCCAGTATTCTTGCCTGGGAAATTCCATGGACAGAGGAGCAAGGCAGGCTACAGTCCATGGTGTCCCAGGAGTCAGACAAAACTTAGCATCTAAACCACCAAAGCAGTCTGTTCTGTACTATCCCACATTTCTGACTTGGCTTGTATCCTTCTTCTGCCTGGAATGTCTCCCCCAACACCATGTCCACCCATCAGAGTCTCACCCATCCTTCAAAGTCCACCATAAATGATATCGCCTCCATGAATCCTTGATATACTTAACTGGATGTCATACCTCCCTCCTTACTACCTTATACCTCTTACTTCTCATGCATACTCTTGCTTACATTACAGTTACCCCTATGCTACTGTTCTTTCTCACCCATCCCTATATTGGAAGCTCCTTGAGGATACCTACTGCTCTAGCTCATGTTTCTATTACCTCTTTGTACAAAGTAGATCCTTGATAACTATATTCTCATATGAATATAGTTGATCCAGGTCATTATTTCTCTATGAGTTTTGTGTGGTGAACTGCACATATGCTATCTGAATCTGGAAACACAGCTTTGTGTTTACCCTTGTCAACTTTATTTTATCTAGCCCTCATTCTCATTAAAATGAGAGTTTGGGGCCAGATGATATTTAGAGTTCCTGCCATGTTCTTAATTTCTAAGATTTTTTAAATGCCTAAAATTAGAATGCTTTCTTGTTTTCACAACTCCTTAAAGAAATTATCTTTGCTCTAAGAAGGAAGATAAACTATTTAAGGTGATAAACTGAGTTGTTGACATGACAGTAAGTTGGCAGTCTTGACTTGCCTGGGGCATCGTGCCACTCACGCCCACCAGTCTGGGAGCTAGAAACCTGGTCAGATGTGCTGGGATGAAAATGAGCAACATGGGAACAAATGCAGGGCGAGAAGAGAAATTGAGGCACCATTTCAAAACAGGCAGGCCAACTAGAATTTCCAGGACTTGAGGAATGAGAGGAAGAGATATGAATAAGTGAAACCAAAGCTAAAGAGCCTTTTGGAAAAAGTGAGAATTTGGTTAAGAATATCTACTTTTCTAATTTTTGAAATACATTTTTAGCTTAATTTTACATTTATTGAAAAGTTGCAAACGTCATTCAAAAAGCTCCCCTGTACTCCACATTCAGATTTCCCTATTGTTAATATCCTACATAGTTGTCATACATTTATCACAACTAATGAACCAATATCAATACATTATCATTCATTAATTTATATTCTTTAGCCTTTACCTAATGATCCTTTTCATTCAGTTTTTGATCCTAATCAGGATACCACATTATATTAAGTGGTTGTGACAGTTTGGGCTGTGACAGTTTCTCAGACTTTCTCTGTTATAGTTTTGTTGTTGTTACTTTGCTTTCAAGAATTTTTTAAAATTTTATTTATTTATGTCTGTGTTGGGTCTTTGTTGACGCTCGGGCTTTTCTCTAGTTTCGACAAGCAGAGGATATTCTCTCTTTCTTATGCTCTAGCTTCCCTTGCTGCAGAGCACAGGGCTCTAGGGTGCACTGGCCTCAGCAGTTGCGGCATGTGGGCTCAGTATTTGTGGCTCCCAGGCTCTAGAACATGGGCTCAGTGGTTGTGGTTCACGGGCTTAGTTGTTCCTCAGCATGTGGGATCTTCCCAGAGCAGGGATCAAACCCTTGTCTCCTGCATTGACAGGCAGATTCTTTGCCACTGAGCCACTGGAGAAGCCCTTAAGTACTTTTTTTTTCTTTCAATTTTATTGAGATATAATTAAGATGTAGCACTGTATGGTTTAAAGTGTACAGTATAATGACTTGACTTACATATACATATGTATATTTATTATGAAGTGATTATCACAGTAAGTTAGTTAACATCCATCATTTCAGAGACACCAAAAAAGAAGATAAGTGGTTTATTTTCCTCATCATGAGAATTTTTTGGATTTACTGGCCTTGCAAATTTCTAACATTTAAAACAGCAGCTCTATCTAGAGTCACCATGTTGCACATTTCATCCTCAGAACTTATTTATCTTAAAACTAAGAGTCTGTGTTTTTTGACCACCTTCATTCAGTTCTCTTACTCCTCAGACTTTCCCTGTTTTTGACAGATTTGAGAATGCTGGTCAATTATTTTGTAGAATGTTCCTCAACTGAGATTTGTCTGATGTTTTTTTCCCAAGGTTAGCCTAGGGTTATGGGATATTTTGAAAGAAGACCCAGAGATCAAGGTGCTATTCTCATCAGATCATATCAAGGTTGCTTACTATCAACATGTCTCACCACTGTTTTTTGTTTTTATTTTGACACGTCATGTGGGATCTTAGTCCCCTGACCAGAAATTAAGTCCGTGCCCCCTACAGCGGAAGCACAGAGACCTGACCACCAGAGAATTAATTCTCCATGACTTATCTCTGTTAATGTTGACCTTGACCACCTGGTTCGTATTTGTCAACTTTCTCCACCATGAAGTTGCTGCTGCTGCTGCTGCTAAGTTGCTTCAGTTGTGTCCGACTCTGTGCGACCCCATAGATGGCCACCTACCAGGCTCCACCATCCCTGGGATTCTCCAGGTAAGAACACTGGAGTGGGTTGCCATTGCCTTCTCCAACCATGAAATTGAGGCAGGAGATAGGTGAGCCCCAGGGCAAAAAGCCCCATCTGCAAACAGAGTTGGAGTTAATTCTCTGTGGACTGATACTCAAAGATGAAAATAGCAAGAGGATCGAGGGAAGAGGCTGAGTCTGGCCCAGACAGAAGATTGTTGAGTTGTTGTTCAGTCACTAAGTCACGTCCGACTCCTTGAGACCCTATGGACTACAGCGTGCTGGCCTCCTCTGGCCTCCACTATCTCCCAGAGTTTGCTCAAATTCATGTCCATTGAGTCAGTGATGCTATCTAATCATCTCATCCTCTGTTAACTCTTCTCCTCCTGCCCTCGATCTTTTCCAACACCAGGGTCTTTTCCAATGAGTTGGATCTTCTCATCAAGTGGCCAAAGTACTGGAGCTTCAGCTTCAGCAACAGTCCTTTCAATGAATATTTCAGGGTTGATTTCCTTTAGGATTGACTGGTTTGATCTCCTTGTAGTCCAAGAGATTCTCAAGAGTTTTCTCTAATACCACAATCTGAAAAACTCAATAGATATTTCTCATTTTTGAAATATTTCTCATTCTTGAAGTCAGGCGATCACCCCAACTACACATGTACAGAAAAGCTCCTTGGAAGTCAAAAGGGGAATGATGTAATGATAGCCACCCTTAGGCCTCTTCAGTAGAATTCATCTTGGCTAAGAGAAGTGTGGGCATACATGGAAGGATCCTGTGATATACCAAATATGGACTCTGAACCAGACAAATAAGAATGATTGACCAGAGAAAACCCAGAAGAAATGCCCCATGTAAGTGTTTAAAACTGTCACCAGAGTACAGACTCTCTCTCTGAGTCCATCCATCTGTCTTTCCACACATACCATACTCTTTTCCCTCCTAATAAGCACTTACTTTGTTTCACTCCTTTTAGTCTTTGTGGGAGTTCTTTTCTGCAAAGCCAGAGAGCCAGGGCCTTGTCACTGACCACTGATACCAGTGGCTAGGATCTGGTGCACTAACCACCACTACCCAACCTCAATCTCTGTTTCAACTCTGTTTCAACTTGGTATGCTACATGCCAAGACCACCTGAGATCTATTCTACTGTTCTGCTTGTGAGCAGATCCAGGCTTGGTTTCATAATAATACTCCTCTGGTTTCATTTTCTCTTATCCACCAGATTAATCTCATTATTCTCATAGCCTCTTTGTCACTCTAGCCCCATCACAAATTTTCTTCTACTCTATTCCTTGATGTAGCAGCATTTTCCCTGTGACATATTCCTGTGAATACCCATGAAAAGAGAACTCCTTGCTCTCTACCTCCTTTCCACAGAAATATGAGATCAAACCAGTCAATCCTAAAGGAAACCCTGAATATTCATTGAAGGGATTGATGCTAAAGCTGACGTTCCAATCTTTTGTCCATTTTGGTGTAAAGGGTTGACTCACTGGAAAAGATCCTGCTGCTGGGAAAGACTGAAGGCAGGAGGAGAAGGTGGTGACAGAGGATGAGATGGTTGGATGGCATCACCAAACGTGAATCTGAGCAAAGTCTGGGAGATAGTGAAGGACAGGGAAACCTGGTGTGCTGCAGTCCATGGGGTCACAAAGAGTTGGACATGACTGAGGGACTGAACAATAACAATAGTGCAAAGTGAAGAAGAACTAAAGAGCCTCTTGATGAAAGTGAAAGAGGAGAGTGAAAAAGTTGGCTTAAAGCTCAACATTCAGAAAACTAAGATCATGGCATCTGGTCCCATCACTTCATGGGAAATAGATGGGGAAACAGTGGAAACAGTGTCAGACTTTATTTTTCTGGGCTCCAAAATCACTGCAGATGGTGATTGCAGCCATGAAATTAAAAGACACTTACTCCTTGGAAGGAAAGTTATGATCAGTCTAGACAACATATTAAAAAGTAAAGACATTACTTTGCCAACAAAAGTCCATCTAGTCAAAGATATGAATTTTCCATTGGTCATGTATGGATGTGAGAGTTGGACTATAAAGAAAGCTGAGCACAGAAGAATTGATGCTTTTGAATTGTGGTGTTGGAGAAGACTCTTGAGAGTCCCTTGGACTTCAAAGAGATTCAACCAGTTCATCCTAAAGGAGATGAGTCCTGAATATTCATTGGAAGGACTGATGCTGAAGCTGAAACTCCAATACTTTGGCCAACTACTGCAAAGAGCTTACTAATTGGAAAAGACCCTGATGCTGGGAAAGACTGAGGGCAGGAGGAGAAGGGGATGACAGAGGATGAGATGGTTGGATGGCATCACCGACTCAATGGACATGGGTTTGGGTGGACTCTGGGAGTTGGTGATGGACAGGGAGGCCTGGTGTGCTGCGGTTAATGGGGTTGCAAAGAGTTGGACATGACTGAGCAACTGAACTGAACTGATAAGTCAGCTAGCACTGATAAGAAATCATTTCAAACAGCAATCATCTATTTGCGTAAATGTCTGTGAGTTAGTCAAGGATTAACTGATTCAGGCTGGGTTCAGCAGAATGGCTCTGCTCAACTCTGGGTCTGGCCAGCTCATATCTCTTCTCTATGTGTTTTTAGCCTGGGACCTAGAATCGAGGGGAAACCTATCCAGAGTAGAGGATTCTTCTTCAGTGACAGAGGGCTAGCCCGCCCTCAAAGCACTTTTTGAGCTTCTATTGTATCACATTTGCTAACCTGCCAAGGTAAATCATGGAATCAAGTCCAAAGTCAAAGGGAAGGGAACACACTCTGCTTTTGTGAGATGAGCTGCAACATCACCAGGCAAAGGTCATGTCTGCAGGGAAGAGTAAGAATTGGGTCCAGTAATTCAATTTTCCATGGACGATCCAAGTGGACTCCAGTTCTGGCACCATTTCTTCCACACCACACCTTATGTGGATACAGGAGAGGGGTTAAGAGTCACTGTCACTGATCTCCATCTATAGCCTTGAGGAAGCAGTCTTGGTGGCAAACAGAAGCAGATGGAACCAAAAACAAAGACAAGAACACTGTGAACATCCCCAAATCTTGTCCTTATCGCAAAGAGCTATAGCTAGAGTTGGCCCTTTGTTGCCATAGTTTCTGTACCTGAGGATTCAACCAATATTTTGAGGATCAGAAATATTTGGAAAAATAATTCCAGAAAGTTTAAAGAGCAAAACTTGAATTTGCCATACACTGACAACTATTTAATAGCATTTACATCATAGTATAAGTAATCTATGTATTATTTAATGTCTATGGGAGGATGTGTGTAGGTCATATGCAAATACTATAGCATTTTATATAAAGGACTTGAGAATCCATGAATTTTGGTACTCATAGGAGTCTTGGACCCAATCCACACCCCCTCAGTCCCACTCCCAGGCAAAAGGATACCAGGAGACAGCTATACTTTATCCTTTTCTCTTGTGTGCTCCAACTTGCTTCCACTCAGGTCTCAGATCCAGATAAAGAAAGGGCCAAGGGGCAGGGGTGGGGAGGACAGGGTGGGGGGAAGTAAGAGATGACATTTTCAGATTTCTCCCCAGTCCAATTCAAATAAATGAAACAGAAGGTATTTCCTTGGTGTAAAACAAATGATGCATGTGACTAAAAGACCAGGACACATTATAGTTAGAATGTTTTGTAATCCCACCAACATGATGGTCAGATCTGACCTATCTTCAGTGTGACCCTCAGAGCCCAAAAGTATTGCTCACCTGCGCTCAGGGGCAGGCGATTTGTGCGCTTCTGCTCTGACCTTGTTTCTGCCGCCTTGTTGCTGCCTCAGCTACAGTGATGCATGTGAGGTTGCTGCCCTAAGGGGCACGTTCTCTGTTCTATTAGTAACAGCGCCCGCATCACCACTTAGTTATTTTTTCTAAAGCACAAGACTGTTGTTTAGTTGCTAAGTTGTATCTGATTCTTTGTGACCCTACAGACTGTAGCACGCCAGGCTCCTCTGTCCGTGGGATTCTCCAGGCAAGAATACTGAAGTGGGTTGCCATGCCCTCCTTTGGGGGATCTTCCTCACCCAGGGATCGAACTCAAGTCTCCTGGTTGGCAGGTGGATTGTTTACCACTGAGCCACCAGGGAAGCCTGTACATGACGGATCTTTCTGCAATTCTTCATGACATGATTGAGGTCAGGTTATAATGCTCAAGTGCTAGGAGTCAGAAAATGAAAGTCAACTTGAAGAGAATGCCTTCACCCTCAAAGATTTTTTTCACTTAAACCAGAATGCCATCTTCTCAAAAATGTACAAATAGAGGCTTCCATGGTGGTTCAGTGGTTAAGAATCTGCCTTGCAATGCAGGGAACATTGGTTTGACACCCTGCTGAGGAGAATAAGATCTCACATGCCTCAGGTCAACTAAGCCCTTGAGCCACAATTGGGGAATGTGCGGCCCTCAACAAAAGAAAGATCCCGAATGCCCCAACTAACTCCAAAGGCAGCCAAATTCATTCATTGCTGCTGCTGCTGTTGCGTTACTTCAGTCATGTCTGACTCTGTGCAACCCCATAGATGGCAGCCCACCAGGCTCCCCGTCCCTGGGATTGTCTAGGCAAGAAGACTGGAGTGGGTTGCCATTTCCTTCTCCAATGCATGAAAGTGAAAAGTGAAAGCGAAGTCGCTCAGTCGTGTCCGACCGACCCTTAGTGACCCCATGGACTGCAGCCCACCAGGCTCCTCCATCCATGGGATTTTCCAGGCAGGAGTACTGGAGTGGGGTGCCATTGCCTTCATTAATTAATTTTTAAAAAGAAATGAACAAATAGTTCCTGAGTACCTCTTATGTAGCCAGCACAGTGCTTTACATCAAACCCTCACACCAATTTTATTAAAGGACCTGTTAACAGAAATGTATTATCAAACTGAAGTCTGAAGTCAGTCTCACTAGGCAAAATTCCAGGTGTCTTTAGGTCCGCATCCCTTCTAGAGGATCCAGAGAAACATTCATTTCCTTTCTTGCCTTTCCAGCTTCTAGAGGCTGCTCACTCTCATGGATGGTGGGTCTCTCCATCTTCTAAGGCAGCCATGGTGGCTTAGAATTTCTCACAACACACAATCCTTCTCAGAGATAGATTATTCTTCTGTTGTCACATTACCTTCTGTGACTCCACAACAGCAATCTTTACAGGCTGGTTTTACTATCTCTATTTGTAAATAAACAAACCAACATTCTATGTTGTTGTTGTTCAGTCACTTAGTCATGTCCGATTATTTGCAACCCTATGAACTGCAACAAGCTAGAATTCCTTGTCCTTCGATATCTCCTGGACTTTGCTCAAACTCGTGTCCATTGAGTCATGGATGCCATCCAACCATCTCATCCACTGTCATCCCCTTCTCCTCATACTTTCAACCTTCCCCAACATCAGGGTCTTTTCCAGTGAGTCATCTCTTCCACATCAGGTGGCCAACATATTGGAGCTTCAGCTTCAGCATCAGTCCTTCCAGTGACTATTGAGGTGTGTCTGACCAAAACAACCCAGTGCTTTTTCTACTACATTAGTTGAGTTCAGTCGCTCAGTCGTGTCCGACTCCTTGTGACCCCATGAATCACAGCACGCCAGGCCTCCCCGTCCATCACCAACTCGTGGAGTTCACTCAAACTCATGTCCATCGAGTTGGTAATGCCGTCCAGCCATCTCATCCTCTGTCGTCCCCTTCTCCTCCTGCCCCCAATCCCTCCCAGCATCAGAGTCTTTTCCAATGAGTTAATTCTTTGCATGAGGTGGCCAAAGTATTGGAGTTTCTCCTTTAACATCAGTCCTTCCAATGAACATCCAGGACTGATCTCCTTTAGGATGGACTGGTTAGATCACTTTGCAGTTCAAGGATTAGATTCTACACAAACAAACAAGGAAAAACAAATATCAGCATTAGCTTTTAAAAAATATATATTCATTTTATCCAAGTTTTTTGTAGACGTTTCTTTAGGTAAAAACTGTCCTGGGGACTTCCCTGGTGGTCCTGTGGCTAGGACACGGCACTCCCAGTGCAAGGGACCCAGGTTTGATCCCTGGTCAGGAAACTAGGATCCCACATACTGCAGCTAAGAGTTTGCATGCTGCAATGAGTATATCCTGCATGACACAACAAATATAGAAGATCCCACATGCTGCACCAAAGACAACAAGATAAATTGAATAATGACATAATTTGGGAGAATATTTGATTTATAGAAAAACAGATTCATATATAGTTTCCAATTTTGTATATTTTTAAATAGCAATTACTAACACCACAAAACTCATGTATGATTACTAAAACTAATATCTATTTGAATTATTTAGATAGCTCTCATCATGTGTATACTAGCTCCAAATAACATATAATATCTGCTCTACCTTCAATCTCTCTGATTTCTCAGTCTGAAAGATGGGGAAATTGGCCTAATTTTGAGATTTGGTTTGGGGAACTAGAAATGCCAAGTTTCCACTTTAACCTCTGGAAAGTAACTTGAACCCATTTTGGATCATGGACCTGTTTCTAACAATAACAACAAAAATTGATGTATTTATGTTGCAGGAAAGAGTGTGGCTGTGGAGGATGGTTATGTCGCAGGTCTCAGGTGAGTCCCTGGGACTGCCGCCAAGTGTGGTTCCTGGCTTAATGCAGGAAGGAATTCAAGACTGAGCTAAGACTTAGTAAAGAGAAAGAAGGCTTATTCAGGGAGATATGCACTCCATAGGGTGCGGGCCATCTCAGAAGGTGAGAGACCCCAGGGTAGGGGGCTGTCAGTTTTCATAGCTCTAGGTAATTTCATAGGCTTATAAGTGGGATGATTATTCTGGCAAGAGGATTATTCTGGCTAAGGTGGCTCAGATGGTAAAGAATCTGCCTGCAATGCGGGAGACCCAGGTTCAGTCCTTGGGTTGGGAAGATCCCCTGGAGAAGGGAATGGCTACCCACTCGTGTTCTTTCCTGGAGTATCCCATGGAAGTGGAGACTGGTGGGCTACAGTTCATGGAGTCACAAAGAGTCAGACATCACTGAGTGACTAAAACTTTCACTTTTCACTTTGGAGAAGGGATGGGGATTTCTGGGAATTGGGCCCCACGCACTTTTGGCCTTTACGGTGGCCTCAGAGCTGTCATGGTGTGTTGAGGTGTTACAGTGAGAATATATGAAGCTCAAGATCTAGTGGAAGTTGACTTGTCCACCATCTTGGATTTAGTTCTTTCTAATGAGTTGATGTTGTGTCCCTTGGGCTATGTCATTCTTTTAAAGGTTATGTCCTGCTCCTTACTTGTCTCATTTATTTAATATGATAGGTTGCACCTTGTTGAAATAAACCTTGTTCAGACCTGTCCTTTTGGGGAATCAGAACCTTGCACTTGGTCACCTATGATCTATAAGATTTAGATATCTAAAAATAATATCTTATGCAGACAGCAAAACTTGCTCCACTGGATTGGAATGTAAATACAGTCACATTTCTTTTATGCTTCCAATCAACTGATTGCAAATCAATTTACCTTTATTCCTTCTCAAAGCCACTTTATCTCTTCTACTTGAATAGTCTAAGAATTCAATTCAAACAAGGCACACCTGCTTTCCAAACACCAGGTAGAGAGACTAGCATCTACAGTTGGTGTGGCTGCTAGGGTGTTGTCAATGGATTCTGGGTCCTTCATTAGTATATTTTATGCTCAGCTACTCACCAAGCACCTGCTATGTACCATTTGCTGCACCAGACACCAAGGACATAACTGGGAACACACCAGACCTGGCTTCCATTCTCATGAAACTTTCTTAACACTATGGTCCAAAGGATGACAGCCTTACTGAACCAAACCACAGACCAGCGTAGGGAGATGCTGTATGCTTGGCTCCACAGTTGTGGCTCTCCTAGGTCACACATGGGCTCAGATACTGTGCCAAACTAGCCAGGCCCTGAGAGCTTTGATTGTCAACTACACACTGATGTAAAAAGGATATACTTTGCACCCAAACATGAAGCCCTTGGTATCAAGCCTGAGTCATCAGCTGAGAAGAATCCTGTGGCTCAGATGAGGTTCCCTTAGTGGCAACTGGTGATTTGTCTGCCAGCAGACCTTGAGAAATTACCTTGACATTAACTCTCATTCCAGCATTTATTAGAGTATATGTTTCCTCTGGTCTCCTTCTGCAAATTGTATACTCATTCCACAGAATTTTACATAGATCAGTGGAAGAAACTGCTGCTAAGCCATAAAAGGGAAGTGCATGCCTGCTAAGTCCCTTCAGTCAGGTCCCATTCTTTGCAACCCCATGTACTGTAACTCATCAGACTCTTCTGTCCATGGGATTCTCCAGGCAAGAATACTGGAGTGGGTTGCAGTGCCCATCCCCTAGGGGATCTTCCCCACCCAGGAGTCAAATCTGTGTCTTTTATGTCTCCTGCGTTGGCAGCCAGGTTCTTTACCACTAGCGCCATCTGGGAAGACCAATAAAGGGGAGAGAGAGCCCTTATTGTGACCTTTGCCTACGCCCACTGATCTTACATTCATGCAGCAAATGAAAGCCACTCAGGAAACCCTCTGCAGAACCACTGAGACTGGCATATCATCATCCCAAGGTGACTTTCTGTCTGCCTAAAAAGAAACGGGCTGAGATCACTGAAACCTTAACAGCACTGTTTTATCTGTCTTCATCTTCAGGGAGACGGAGAGAGATGAAAGTTTCTTTGCTCAGCTCCAGAGAATTCTTACTTATAGGCTTCATGTTTTAATAAGCATTGTGGGTTTTTTTTTTTTTACTAAGATATAATCAACAAAAAAGTTATATTAGTTTTAGGTGTACAAAGACGACAGTTTGACCCACATATATATTGCAAGTGATTAAGAGGCATCATCATACATAGTTACAATCTCTTTTTTCTTGTAAGGAGAACTTTCAGGATATACTTTCTCAGCAAATTTCAAATAGACAATAAAGTATTGTTCACTAGTCATCATGCTATATAGTACATCCTCAGGACTTATTTGTCTTATAATCGGAAGCTTGTAGATACTGAGAAGGCAATGGCACCCCACTCCAGTACTCTTGCCTGGAAATCCCATGGATGGAGGAGCCTGGTAGGCTGCTGTCCATGGGGTCACTAAGTGTCAGACACGACTGAGTGACTTCCCTTTCACTTTTCACTTTCATGCATTGGAGAAGGAAATGGCAACCCACTCCAGTGTTTTTGCCTGGAGAATCCCAGGGACAGGGGAGCCTGGTGGGCTGCTGTCTATGGGGTTGCACAGAGTCAGACACAACGGAAGTGACTGAGCAGCAGCAGCAGCAGCAGCATTTGATCACCTTCACCCATTTTGCCCACTGCCCCTCTTCTGCCTCTGGCAACCAGCAATTTGTTCTGTTTCTACAAATCCAGGAGACTTTTTTAGGTTCCATATCTAAGATGTCATATTTGATTATTTTTTAACTTGAGCAACAACTTAGCAAAGTGATGCCTTATGGGTAGAGGTGAGGAGTCAAGAAAGAAAGGATGGTGTTGCAGGAAAGAAAGTGGGGCACAATAGGAGGCTTACATCCCACGTCTCAGGTGAGTCCCTGGGATGGCTGCCAAGCGTGGGTTCTTGATTTCATGCAGGAAAGAACTCAAGATTGAGCCATAGTAAAGAGAAAGAAGGTTTATTCAGGGAGATACATACTCCATAGACAGGGTATGGGTGATCCTAGAAGGCGAGAGACTCCAGGTACAGGCTTGTCAGTTTTAACTGGGCTGGATAATTTCATATTTGGGGGAATGGGGTGGGGATTTCTGAGAACTGGGCCCAGTCCACTTTTTGGCCTTTATGGTCAAACTTGGAACTGTCACGGCACCCTGTGGGTATGCTCTTTAGCTATTACAGTGGGCATATACTGAGGCTTAAAGTCTAGTGAAAGTCAATTCAGTCACTGTCTTGGACCTAGGTAGTTTAACCAGTTTATGTCATATCCTTGACAGCTGTCATTCTTCTAAAGGTTGCGCCCTGCCCACTCCCTGTCTCAGTAGTAGTTTTC
Source organism: Nanger dama (assembly GCA_917880005.1). Taxonomy (NCBI): domain Eukaryota; kingdom Metazoa; phylum Chordata; class Mammalia; order Artiodactyla; family Bovidae; genus Nanger; species Nanger dama. The sequence goes on from CAKJTW010000040.1 coordinate 8,135,095, forward strand.
TACAAAAGCAAAGTGTGTGTGTGTGTATGTGTGTCTGTGTGTGTGTGTCTCTGTGTGTGTGTATGCCTATCATGCACATGTATTGTGTAGGGTGTTTTATATATATATATAATATATATTTATGCCATTGTGTTCTCTATATGAAATTTTGGTTGCCCATCACTGATAACCCATAAAGTTTAGAAATAGGCATTTCTGATGTCTTCCATACAAATCTTCAAGTCCCCATTCAGAACCGAGGCTGAAATGAGCTGAAGTTGAGTGGTTATCAGTGAGGCCGGCATGCTGAGATCTGCTGGCCAGGGTTCAGGATATGGCAGGTGTGGTGAAATACCTCAGGCTTCAGCACTAGACAGGCTCCTCATCTAGATACCCAGCTTTGGCATTTAATAGATTCAGCTTCGGGCAAGTTGCTTAATCTCTCTGAGCCTGGATTTCCTCTTTTGAAATACATGGGGGGGTGGGGTGGAAATATCAAATTTTCAGAGTTATTGTGAGAACTAAATATAACATTTTCTGATATAATAGGTAGCATTCAAAATAAAGACCAATTATCAGTGCAGTTTGGAGGCATAAGTTAGCTCTCTGCTTCCTAAGATTTTTGTAAACTATAATGTATCTAAAGCTCCTGGTCACCCTAACATCCATCTCCCTATTCTTCCCCTAATGATAGTTTTAGTGGGGCATATGATCATCAGCGAGGAATGTATGTCTTTTTTCTTTTTTAAAAAATAATTGTATTTGTTTATTTTTGGCTGTACTGGGTCTTTGTTGCTAACGCAGGCTTTTCTCTAGTTGAGGTGAGCAGGGGCTACTCTCTAACTGTGGCACACAGGCTGCTCATTGTGCTGGCTTCTCTCGTGGAGCACAGGCTGTACAGGGCACAGGGGCTCAGGAGCTGTGGCCCCCAGGTTCTAGAGCACAGGCTCAGTGGTTGTGGGGCACAGGCTTTGTGGCTCCATAGCATGGGGCTTCTTCCCAGATCAAGGATCAAACCTGTGTCTCTTGCATTGGCAGCTGGATTCTTTACCACTGAGCCACCAGGGAAGCCCTTCTCTTTTTTTTTTTTTTTGAAGTTGGTTGTGTGGTGAACTCCCGGCAATGGATTTGAAGGAATACGGTGTTTAACCTCCCGGTCATGCCCTTAAAAGAAAAGAGCATTTCCTCCCTCACTCCCACCTCACTTATTCTCGCTCTTCTGGGTTGATTGTCCTCCCCACTGCCAAATTGTTATGTTCAAGTCCTAGCCCCTCTTCCTCGGTACTCAAGAATGTGACCTTATTTTAAAATAGGGTTGTTGTAGATGTAATGAATTAAGGCCACTGGGGTGGGCCCTCATGCAGTATAACTGGTGTCCTTGTAAATGGGAAATTTGGGCACAGAAACAGGCCCATGCAGAGAAAAGATGATGGGAAAAAACACAGGGAGAAGAGGGCCATCTGCAAGCCAAGGAGGCTGCCAGAGCCACCCTCTGCCCCCATAGACCTCAGAAAGACCCAAGAATACCGACGCCTTGATTTCGGACTTCTAACCTCCAGAACAGTGAGAAAATAAATTCCTGTTATTTAGGTCATCCTGTTTATACTACTTTCTTTTGACAGATCTAGCAAAATTACTGCAGCCTGGGGCTGGCCCCAACTCATGGTGGTGAACCATAGGACAGGTTCACCTGTGGACGAGAGGACAACAGAGAAAGAAGGCAAATGACACCACGGAGCCACCATTTCAACCTTGGAACGAAGGTTTGTTTTACACCTGGAGTGCTATGCAAGGAGAGAGAAATAAACTTCTGTCTAGTTGGACTACTTTTGTTTCAGCATCGGAACCAGAATGCCAACTAACAATGATTCCTAAACAGCCTGTTTACTGTAACTCTTAGCTAAGGAGAATGTTCTATTTTCAATGGAAGATATTTATCTTGGGGTTGGAGGAAGGGAGAATATGGGCACACTCACTCCTGTGAACTAAATACAGCCATTCAGGGACTTCCCTGGTCATCTAGTGGTTAAGACACTGTGCTTACAATGCAGGGGATGTGGGTTCAATCCCTGGTGGAGAAGCTAAGATCCCACATGCCATGCAGTGTGGCCAAAACCAAACAACAAACAACAAAACAACTATTTAAAGGCACGAAGTCAAAATTCTGTGAACTGCTCTCATGTCATTTTGTGGTTTAGAAGTTTTCTTCAAATAACTTGTTCTCACACCACTCAAATGAATTCCTGTACTGACTACTATTATTATTGTCTTTACTATTATCCTCCTTCCCATGAGACCTTTCTTTCTTGTAAGTGTATTTTTTAAAAAACATTTTACCCTCTGGCTTGGGCCTTGAACTTCCTGGGGAACTGCCATGGATAAGGCTTCTTGATTAGAATCCTAAATCAGCAGACTTTAGGCTGAGTCTGATTTTTAAAAATCAAGTAATTATTGGTATTTTTATGTTCAGATGTATGACGCCATGTCAACGTCAATAAAACATATTTGATTTGAGTATTTGGCTTTTATATAGTCAGAAGTGAGATCTTCTCAAATTATTAAATAAGAAACAATTTCTCTTATTCCCCAGTGTCCTTCCTGACATCTCAAGATAATAGCAATTTTTCAAATCTAAACATTCCATTAATCTTCGTTCCATTTGGCTTCAGATATCCTGTCACTCAGGTTTCTACCAGGCTTGGAATACATGTGTTTGAAGTTAAGCAATTCCTTTTTCCGCAGTTTCTCTCGGCCTTTTATATCAATAGCTCCCACTGTCGACCATATTTTCTACTAAAGCATTTAAAAGAAGCTACCTCACCTGATTCCCAATCCTCAGTGTGTGTTCTTTAATTGTAGAATTTGCTGGACTCCCCGGCAGTCCAGGTTTGATCCCTGGTTGAGGAACTAAGGTGCCACATGCAGCAGGGTGTGGCCAAAAATTAAAGCAAAAAGAAGAAGAATGAGACTCCCCTGGTGGTCCAGTGGCTAAGATCCCATGCTCCCAATGCAGGGGGCCTGGGTTTGATCCCTGGTCAAAGAATTAGATCCCACATGCTGCATCTGAGAATCTGAAAGCTGCAACTAGAGATCCTGCATACTGCAACTAAGACTCAGGATGCAACAAAGTAAGTAAAAGAATAAGTAAACATTTTAAAAATACTTTAAGATTTGTTACCATTTTCTCTGATTACATTATTTCTTTTATATTCATTATCTACTGCTGCATAACCAATTGCCTCAGAATTTATGGCTTGACACAACACACCTCCATTATCTTACAGTATCTGTGGGTCAGTAATCCAGATATAGCTGAGTTTGGTCTTGTGCTTCAGACTCTCTCAACAGGTTTAGTCAAGGGTGTTCTGAGATGGCCTACATCTGTCTGGAAAGTGTGTCTTTCTATCCACGGAATCTTCAGGGAAGAATACTGGAGTGGCTTTCCAGTTCTTCCTCCAGGGGATCTTCCCAACCCAGAGACTGAACCGGCATCCCCTGCATCTCCTCCGTGGGCAGGCAGACTCTTTACCACTGCGCTAACTTGGAAGCCTGTTGCTAGATCGTATGGTGACTCTTGGGATTTTTCATTTTAATTTTTAACTCTTAAAGGAACCTCCATTGTTGTTTTAATCACTGAGTCAAGTCCAGCTCTTGCAAACCCATGGACTGTAGCTGGCCAGACTCCTCCATCTATGGAATTTTCCAGGCAGGAATACTGGAGTGGGTTACCATTTCCTTCTCTTTTAATTTTTAAGGAACCTCCATTCTCTTTTCCACAATGGCTGCATTCAATTTACATTTTCAACAACACTGTAGGGGATTCCTTTTTCTCCACATCCTCCTCATTAATGAATGTAACAACAGACTGATTCCAAATAGGAAAAGGAGTATGTCAAGGCTGTATATTGCCACCCTGTTTATTTAGCTTCTATGCAGAGTACATCATGAGAAACGCTGGGATGGAAGAAACACAAGCGGGAATCAAGATTGCCGGGAGAAATATCAATAACCTCAGATATGCAGATGACACCACCCTTATGGCAGAAAGTGAAGAGGAACTAAAAGCCTCTTGATGAAAGTGAAAGAGGAGAGTGAAAAAGTTGGCTTAAAGCTCAATATTCAGAAAACAAAGATTATGGCATCTGGTCCCATCACTTCATGGGAAATAGATGGGGAAACAGTGGAAACAGTGTCAGACTTCATTTTTGGGGGCTCCAAAATCACTGCAGATGGTGACTGCAGCCATGAAATTAAAAGACGCTTACTCCTTGGAAGGAAAGTTATGAGCAACCTAAACAGCATATTCAAAAGCAGAGACATTACTTTGCCGACTAAAGTCTGTCTAGTCAAGGCTATGGTTTTTCCTGTGGTCAGGTATAGATGTGAGAGTTGGACTGTGAAGAAGGCTGAGCACCGAAGAATTGACGCTGTTGAACTGTGCTGTTGGAGAAGACTCTTGAGAGTCCCTTGGACTGCAAGGAGATCCAACCAGTCCATTCTGAAGGAGATCAGCCCTGGCATTTCTTTGGAAGGAATGATGCTAAAGCTGAAACTCCAGTACTCTGGCCACCTCATGTGAAGAGTTGACTCACTGGAAAAGACTCTGATGCTGGGAGGGATTGCGGGCAGGAGGAGAAGGGGACGACCGAGGATGAGATGGCTAGATTGCATCACTGACTCGATGGACGTGAGTCTGATTGAACTCTGGGAGTTGGTGATGGACAGGGAGGTCTGGCGTGTTGCGATTCATGGGGTCGCGAAGAGTCAGACACGACTGAGCGACTGAACTGAACTGAACTGAACTGAACTGAACATTTTAAATCTATCCATTCTACTTTAGAGGAGCACTTATTTCTCATTTGTTGCTACAAATATTCTTAGGTATGTGTTTTGGTGAACATATTTATTTAACTGGATATTGCTTAAGCATAGAATTTCTGGGTCATAGGGTAGGTATCTAGCTTTAGTAGATATTCCTAGACAGTGAGAGGATAACAGGCAAGAAGGCCACGGGTCTCCAAACAGAGGAAATAGTCTGCAAGTGTCAGACATTTTCATCTCTCTTAGGCGGCAGGAGGAAGGAAACAAACTAGCGATAATTTTTCCTTCTCTATATAAATTTAAAAGGAGGTTTCTCTTAAAATTCTGTGTTGCCATAGTGACACCTGGTTTCACCTGAAGCTCACCAATGCCTTTTTCTTATGGAAATGTTTATCTTAAGCTATGCTAATGTACTTTCAGTTAAGATTAGTTCAGTTCCATCGCTCAGTCGTGTCCATCAAGTCAGTGATGCCATCCAGCCATCTCATCCTCAGTCATCCCCTTCTCCTCCTGCCCCCAATCCCTCCCAGCATCAGAGTCTTTTCCAGTGAGTCAACTCTTCCCATGAGGTGGCCAAAGTATTACAGTTTCAGCTTTAGCATCATTCCTTCCAAGGAAATCCCAGGGGCTGATCTCCTTCAGAATGGACTGGTTGGATCTCCTTGCAGTCCAAGGGACTCTCAGGAGTCTTCTCCAAAACCACAATTCAAAAGCATCAATTCTTCGGCTCTCAGCCTTCTTCATAGTCCAACTCTCACATCCATGCATGACCACAGGAAAAACCATAGCCTTGACTAGACGGACCTTAGTCAGCAAAGTAATGTCTCTGCTTTTGAATATGCTGTCTAGGTTGATCATAACTTTCCTTCCAAGGAGTAAGTGTCTTTTAATTTCATGGCTGCAGTCACCATCTGCAGTGATTTTGGAGCCCCCAAAAATGAAGTCTGCCACTGTTTCCACTATTTCCCCATCTATTTCCCATGAAGTGATGGGACCAGATGCCATGATCTTTGTTTTCTGAATGTTGAGCTTTAAGCCAACTTTTTCACTCTCCTCTTTCACTTTCATCAAGAGGCTTTTAGTTCCTCTTCACTTTCTGCCATAAGGGTGGTGTCATCTGCATATCTGAGGTTATTGATATTTCTCCCGGCAATCTTGATTCCAGTTTGTGTTTCTTCCAGCCCAGCGTTTCTCATGATGTACTCTGCATAGAAGTTAAATAAGCAGGGTGACAATATACAGCCTTGATGTGCTCCTTTTCCTATTTGGAACCAGTCTGTTGTTCCATGTCCAGTTCTAACTGTTGCTTCCTGACCTGTATACAGATTTCTCAAGAGGCAGTTCAGGTGGTCTGGTTTGCCCATCTCTTTCAGAATTTTTCAGTTTATTGTGATCCACACAGTCAAAGGCTTTGGCATAGTCAATAAAGCAGAAATAGATGTTTTTCTGGGAACTCTCTTGCTTTTTCCATGATCCAGCGGATGTTGGCAATTTGATCTTTGGTTCCTCTGCCTTTTCTAAAAACCAGCTTGAACATCAGGAAGTACACGGTTCACGTATTGCTGAAGCCTGGCTTGGAGAAATTTGAGCATTACTTTACTAGCATGTGAGATGAGTGCAATTGTGCAGTAGTTTGAGCATTTTTGGCATTGCCTTTCTTTTGGATTGGAATGAAAATTGACCTTTTCCAGTCCTGTGGCCACTGCTGAGTTTTCCAAATTTGCTGGCATATTGAGTGCAGCACTTTCACAGCATCATCTTTCAGGATTTGAAATAGCTCAACTGGAATTCCAACACCTCCACTAGCTTTGTTCATAGTGATGCTTTCTAAGGCCCACTTGACTTCACATTCCAGGATGTCTGGCTCTAGATTAGAGATGACACTATCATGATTATCTGGGTCATGAAGTTCTTTTGTACAGTTCTTCTGCGTATTCTTGCCACCTCTTCTTAATATCTTCTGCTTCTGTTAGGTCCATACCATTTCTGTCCTTTATTGAGCCCATCTTTGCATGAAATATTCCCTTGGTATCTCTAGTTTTCTTGAAGAGATCTCTAGTCTTTCCCATCGGTTCTTTTCCTCTATTTTTTTGAATTGATCGCTGAAGAAGGCTTTCTTATTTCTTCTTCATTTTAATTTTAGCCATTTTGGTGAGTCCAGGGTAACTCTTGCTATTCTCTGGAACTCTGCATTCAGATGCTTATCTTTCCTTTTCTCCTTTGCTTTTTACCTCTTTTCTTTTCACAGCTATTTGTAAGTCTTCCCCAGACAGCCATTTTGCTTTTTTGCATTTCTTTTCCATGGGGATGGTCTTGATCCCTGTCTCCTGTACAATGTCACGAACCTCATTCCATAGTTCATCAGGCACTCTATCTATCATATCTAGGCCCTTAAATCTATTTCTCACTTCCACTGTATAATTATGATTATACAGGGATTTGATTTAGGTCATATCTGAATGGTCTAGCTGTTTTCCCTACTTTCTTCAATTTAAGTCTGAATTTGGTAATAAGGAGTTCATGATCTGAGCCACAGTCAGCTCCTGGTCTTGTTTTTGTTGACTGTATAGAGCTTCTCCATCTTTGGCTGCATAGAATATAATCAGTCTGATTTTGGTGTTGACCATCTGGTGATGTCCATGTGTAGAGTCTTCTCTTGTGTTGTTGGAAGAGGGTGTTTGCTATGACCAGTGCATTTTCTTGGCAAAACTCTATTAGCCTTTGCCCTGCTTCATTCCGCATTCCAAGGCCAAATTTGCCTGTTACTCCAGGTGTTTCTTGACTTCCTACTTTTGCATTCCAGTCCCCTATAATAAAAAGGACATCTTTTTTGGGTGTTAGTTCTAAAAGGTCTTGTAGGTCTTCTCAACTTCAGCTTCTTCAGCGTTACTGGTTGGGGCATAGACTTGGATAATTGTGATATTGAATGGTTTGCCTTGGAGATGAACAGAGATCATTCTGTTGTTTTTGAGATTGCATCCAAGTACTGCATTTTGGACTCTTGTTGACCATGATGGCTACTCCATTTCTTCTGAGGGATTCCTGCCCGCAGTAGTAGATACAATGGTCATCTGAGTTAAATTCACCCATTCCAGTCCATTTTAGTTCACTGATTCCTAGAATGTCGATGTTCACTCTTGCCATCTCGTCTGGCCACTTCCAATTTGCCTTGATTCATGGACCTGACATTCCAGGTTCCTATGCAATATTGCTCTTTATAGCATCAGACCTTGCTTCTATCACCAGTCACATCCACAGCTGGGTACTGTTTTTGCTTTGGCTCCATCCCTTCATTCTTTCTGGAGTTATTTTTCCACTGATCTCCAGTAGCATATTGGGCACCTACTAACCTGGAGTCAGTACTATACATTTACCCAAACTCTGTCTTCAAGTTAGTTCCGCCTTTTGGCTCAGAACCTACTTGACACACCAGTATGTTATACTCAGATATTGTTCTTCTAATCTATGTAAATGAAACTATTTGTATGGTGATCTTCCCTTCTTCAAGATTCAAGTTAATCACTTTATGGCCCAAGATGAACCATTTGGTGCCAAGATTATTACAAAATGCATCTTATGGGTGAGGGGCCTGGTGCCATTCTGAGTTTTAAGACATTCCTTTCTTTCATTAACAGACTGCTAGTGACTATATAACATCCAGCTGAAGACTAGCAGGGGGTACTCTTTCTGCCCCCTTCTGATGCCTATGTCAGAAGCTTTCTCTATCTCCTTTATACTTTAATAAAACTTTATTACACAAAAGCTCTGAGTGATCAAGCCTCATCTCTGGCCCAGGATTGAATTCTTCTCCTCCAGGGCCAAGAATCCTGGTGTCGTAATTCAACAACAACCTTTCAACAGTTTTCCAAAGTGATATTATTAATTTACATCCCCACCAGCACACATGAGTCCCAACATTTGGCATCTTCTTCATTTTAATTTTAGCCATTTTGGTGAGTCCAGGGTAACTCTGAAAGCTGAGACTCAAATAGGAAGTCATCTCTTTTCTTCACCTTTTATAATCCCCAAGACCCCCACTTCCTCCTAAACCTAGCTTTTCTTGATGATTGTACAGTTTGCCTTCAGTGTGGTCTGGGTTCAGTAAAGTCAACCTATCAGAAGCCGTTTCTTCTGCCCTACTTCCTTCTGCAAAGAAGGTTCTGTAATTCACTGATACAGATAATTATGACCTGGGAGAAAGATAAACAGAAATGGAGATAAAGTTCATTTTATGGACAGGCTGATGTCAGAGCTATAGAGAAGGGGTAAAAGACATACAAATTCTGAAAATTCTACAAATCCTGTAGAAAATCTTGAAAACAATGGAGCCCAGTCACACTGGGTTTAGTTATTGTCATCTCCCAGGCCAGGACCTTGCAGCATATAACCCTTAGTATCCCTCTCACTCTTCAGTAGAGGCTGGTCATTACAGGAATGCAGGACTCTCGTGGCATCTTATTTTCACTGTAATTGGTCAAACAAGAGGTCAGTTACCTACATATGTTTTTTTTAGTACATATTTATTGAGTGCCTACTATGTGCTAAGCCCTGAATGAAGGAAGGCGATGTTTATTGTTTCAGTAGTTTCTGCAGCAGTAGAACAGCAACAAGATGGAGAGACTACAATATGTCAATTGATCCAATTATCTGTTAGTCAGTTAAAAGATAGAGCATAGTCATAGTATTGGGGAGAGACTAGGATGAACTTAGAATTCTCTTACATTTACTACAGGGAAAACCTGGTTTTACAAAAATAAAAAAGAAGAAGAAAATTGCTACAATTGTCAAAAGAGCATCAGATCGGTTATATAAATTATGAAATGTGTCAGAGTTCTATTTGTTCATGGATATGATAAAAATCCAGAGCTCACAGGGAGGCCCGGCTGAATCTGAGAAAGAAGTCAAATATCTAAAGCACACAAATAATGTAAAAAAGTAGTTGTGTTTTATTAGGCTCAAGTTGCCTGAGTAGTGAATTATGCAGGGTTCATTTTTTTGAGAAGGATATTAAACTCTAGCACACAACTTGACCTGGCAAGCAAACAATACTTACGTAGTCAGGAGGGTAAAAGAGCCACTCATTTGTTGTGCTAGCTTCTTATTGTTGTGTTAAGAAAGTTCTATGAACATAACCACTTAAAAGAAGTGAAGTGAAAGTAGCTCAGTCGTGTTGGACTGTAGCCTGCCGGGCTTCTCTGTTTATGGGATTCTCCAAGCAAGAATAGTGGAGGGGGTATACTACCCCTTCTCCAGGGGATCTTCCAACCCAGGAATTGAACCAGGGTCTCCTGCATTGCGGGTGGATTCTTTACCAGCTGAGTTACCAGAGAAGCCCACTTAAACCACACCCAGAAGTCCAGACGGGTGGTGTGACTGGATTCTCTGCTTAGGGAGAGAAGGCTGAAATCAAGATACTGACTGGATTGCATTCCCCTCTGGAGGCTCTGTGGGAGAATCTGCTGCAAGCTCTTTCTTGTTCCTGGCTGAATGAGGCTCCTTGAGGGTGGTGGTAGTGACGGTTTAGTCACCAAGTCATGTCCGACTCTTGTAACCCCATGGACTGTCACATGGGGTCAGTAAGGCTCCTCTCCATGGGATTTTTCAGGCCAGGATTCTGGAATGGGTTGCCATTCTCTTCTCCAGGGGACCTTCTCGACCCTGGGATTGAACCTGAATCTCCTGCATTGCAGGAGGATTCTTTACCATCTGAGTCACCAGAGAAGATTCTGTAGTTATAGGACTGAAGTCTCTATTTCTTTGCTATCTGTCAGCTGGGGCCCCCGTTTAGTAACTGCAGGCCATCCACATTCCTTGGGACTTGGCCTTTCTCCTATCTTTAAAGCCAATCTTGGCATATTGAATCCTTCTCATGTTTTGAAACTGACTACCCTGTTTCTAACCTCTAGACTCAGTCTTACAGGGCTCCTGTGATTAAGTCATTCCCACCAGATAATCTCCCTATCTTCCAATCAACTGATTTGTTATCTTAAAAAGTGCAACACCTAGATTAGTGTTTGGAAGGTGTATGTATACCAGGGCAGGGAATTATGGGGGTAGAACCATAATTAGAAAATTTCCAGCTACAGAGTTTTCAGTTTTAGAACCTATCTTAGATTCTAGGCTAGTGATTCCCAACTGGAGTTGAGAGTAAATTTACTCCCCTCTCCTAGAAAATATTTGGCAATATCTGGAGACAGTTTTGAATGTCATGTAGTATCCACTACAGAGGTCAAAGATACTGCTAATTCATCTATAAAGTATGGGAGGGTCACCATAGTAAAGAATTAGCAGCCAAAGATGTCACTAATGCTAGAGTTGAGAGACTCTTCCTTAAAGTATGAAAGATGATTATTATTTTAGTACAGAATTATAGTAACATTAAATGTAAAAATATAGGTGATGTGACACAAGATGGAAGGATAGGAGAAAAAGAAAAGGAGAACAGGGTATTTACATTTTACATAAAGAGGAGACTGCAATTCTAGAATTAATGGACTAATGAAGGAAGGTGGGTATACTATTCAAATTATAAAGATAAGGAAAAATAACAGTGATAAAACTATCAAGATGAGGAGGGAGAAAGAAAGGGAAATAGGATGCAATGAGGAAACAATAGAAATTGCCTAAAATTGATAAATAAGTAATATTTTAAGCTTTCATTTGGAATTATGAAAGTAACCACTGATGGGGTTCAGAACACACTACCTCAAAACATAGCAACTTAAATATTAAATATTTTAAGCTGAAGGAGTTCAAGAAAATAGCAGAGGCATGATCTTTCTGACCTTCCCCCATCATTCCTCCCTGAAACAGGTCATAAAATTCTCCCTATATGGGCAAGAGATGAGCAGCCTTATCTCTGAAGGTGAAGGGATGTAAAGAAGAATCCTAACAAACAGGTCTTCCTGGTGGCTCAGATGGTAAAGCGTCTGCCTGCAATGTGGGAGACCCAGGTTTGACCCCTGGGTTGGGAAGATCCCCTGGAGAAGGAAATGACAACTCACTCCAGTACCCTTGTCTGGAAAATCCCATGAACAGAGGAGCCTGGTAGGCTACAGTCCATGGGGTCACAAAGAGTTGGACATGACTGAGCGACTTCACTCACTCTCAACAAACTTTCCCCAAGTTGACTACACTGCATTCATGTTCTTTGATCTATCACATTTATTCCAGTGAATGACTACCCATTTGCCATCAAACTCGGCATAAAACTACTCAGGTTTGCTTTTTTTTGGTTTTTTATTTCCTTTTGAAGGTTCCCATGTCACACAAAATGTATATTAAAGGTATAGGCTTTTCTCCCGTTAATCTGTGTTTGTCAGTTGAATTTTCAGACACAGTCAGGAAAAATAAGAAGGTGGAAGAAAAGGTTCTCTTACCACACACCATCAGAAGAACAAAACTTAGAAAGTTTAAAAGAAATCTCCACACTGTTCTCCATAGTGGCTGGACTAGTTTGCATTCCCACCAACAGTGTAAGAGGGTTCCCTTTTCTCCACACCCTCTCCAGCATTTATTGCTTGTAGACTTTTGGATCATTCTGACTGGTGTGAAATGGTACCTCATTGTGGTCTTGATTTGCATTTCTTTGATAATGAGTGATGTTGAGCATCTTTTCATGTGTTTGTTAGCCATCTGTATGTCTTCTTTGGAGAAATGTCTATTTAGTTCTTTGGCCCATTTTTTGATTGGGTCCTTTATTTTTCTGGAATTGAGCTGCAGGAGTTGCTTGTATATTTTTGAGATTAGTTGTTTGTCAGTTGCTTTATTTGCTATTATTTTCTTCCATTTTGAAGGCTGTCTTTTCACCTTGCTTATAGTTTCCTTTGTTGTGCAGAAGCTGTTAAGTTTAATTAGGTACCATTTGTTTATTTTTGCTTTTATTTCCAGTATTCTGGGAGGTGGGTCATAGAGGATCCTGCTGTGATTTATGTTGAAGAGTGTTTTGTCTATGTTCTCCTCTAGGAGTTTTATAGTTTGTGGTCTTATGTTTAGATTTTTAATCCATTTTGAGTTTATTTTTGTGTGTGGTGTTAGAAAGTGATCTAGTTTCACTCTTTTACAAGTGGTTGACCAGTTTTCCTAGCACCACTTGTTAAAGAGATTATCTTTCCTCCATTGTATATTCTTGCCTCCTTTGTCAAAGATAAGGTGTCCATAGGTGCGTGGATTTGTCTCTGGGCTTTCTATTTTGTTCCATTGATCTATATTTCTGTCTTTGTGCCAGTACTGTTGGTGGGAATGCAAACTAGTACAGCCACTATGGAGAACAGTGTGGAGATTCCTTAAAAAACTGGAAATAGAACTGCCTTATGACCCAGCAACCCCACTGCTGGGCATACACACCAAGGAAACCAGCATTGAAAGAGACACATGTACCCCAATGTTCATCACAGCACTGTTTGTAATAGCCAGGTCATGGAAGTAACCTAGATGTCCATCAGCAGATGAATGGATAAGAAAGCTGTGGTACATATACACAACGGAGTATTACTCAGCCATTAAAAAGAATACATTTGAATCAGTTCTTATGAGGTGGATGAAACTGGAGCCTATTATACAGAGTGAAGTAAGCCAGAAAGAAAAACACCAATACAGTATACTAATGCATATATATGGAATTTAGAAAGATGGTAACGATAACTCTGTATGCGAGACAGCAAAAGAGACACAGATGTATAGAACCGTCTTTTGGACTCTGTGGGAGAGGGAGAGGGTGGGATGATTTGGGAGAATGGCATTGAAACATGTATAACATCATATAAGAAATGAATCGCCAGTCCAGGTTCGATGCAGGATTCAGGATGCTTGGGGCTGTTGCACTAAGACGACCCAGAGGGATGGTACAGGGAGGGAGGAGGGAGAGGGTCCAGGATGGAGAACACATGTACACCCGTGGTGGATTCATGTTGATGTATGGCAAAACCAATACAATATTGTAAAGTAATTAGCCTCCAATTAAAATAAATAAATTTAAATTTAAAAAAGTTTAAAAGGAGTTGCATCAAAGAAGCAGGTCTGGGAAGAGGGAGGACAGAGAAAGAGGATGTTATTGTTCATGATAAATTCTGCTGCACTTTTTTTTTATTTTGTACTACACACTTGCACTGCTTTAATAAAAAGGTAATCCAAAAAAACCTTAGAGGGTTAACACAGGTGATCTACTCATAGTGCAGTATTGGTGACACAGTAGGGTTTTAATAAGCACATATGATACTCTGTCAAATGAAATTTCTTTAAGAAGCTGTTCTCCCTTATGGAAAGTTTCATTTATTTGCACTGCAGTAAAATAAAAATTTAAAATATAGCATAAAACTTACTGTCCTTTTAGCTACAAAAAGGTATGTAGAATTCTGGACCTGGACTGGAAGGGAAACAAAACTGAAAATAGTTCAAGTTCATTGAGAGGATTAGACACCAATGTTTTCATTTTAGCTTTTCATTAATGTTGTTCATTATTTATTAATAATATTATTCCCTATGTTATGATTAATCAGAGCAATTAATTGACTTTTAAGTTACTCTCAAGTTATTATTTTATTTTTTAAATTTAATGTAAGCTAGACAGCACAATTGCACTCATCTCACACACTCGTAAAGTAATGCTCAAAATTCTCCAAGCCAGGCTTCAGCAATATGTGAACCATGAACTTCCTGATGTTCAAGCTGGTTTTAGAAAAGGCAGAGGAACCAGAGATCAAATTGCCAACATCCACTGGATCATGGAAAAAGCAAGAGAGTTCCAGAAAAACATCTATTTCTGCTTTATTGTCTATGCCAAACCCTTTGACTGTGTGGATCACAATAAACTGTGAAAAATTCTGAAAGAGATGGGCATACCAGACCACCTGACCTCCCTCTTGAGAAATCTGTATGCAGGTCAGGAAGCAACAGTTAGAACTGGACATGGAACAACAGACTGGTTCCAAATAGGAAAAGGAGCATGTCAAGGCTGTATATTGTCACCCTGCTTATTTAACTTCTGTGCAGAGTATATCATGAGAAACGCTGGGCTGGAAGAAACACAAGCTGGAATCAAGATTGCCGGGAGAAATATCAATAACCTCAGATATGCAGATGACACCACCTTTATGGCAGAAAGTGAAGAGGAGCTAAAGGACCTCTTGATGAAAGTGAAAGAGGAGAGTGAAAAAGTTGGCTTAAAGCTCAACATTCAGAAAACGAAGATCATGGCACCCGGACCCATCACTTCATGGGAAATAGATGGGGAAATAGTGGAAACAGTGGCAGACTTTATTTTTGGGGGCTCCAAAATCACTGCAGATGGTGACTGCAGCCATGAAATTAAAAGACGCTTAGTCCTTGGAAGAAAAGTTACGAACAACCTAAATAGCGTATTCAAAAGCAGAGACATTACTTTGCCGACTAAGGTCCATCTAGTCAAGGCTATGGTTTTTCCTGTGGTCATGCATGGATGTGAGAGTTGGACTGTGAAGAAGGCTGAGAGCCGAAGAATTGATGCTGTTGAACTGTGGTGTTGGAGAAGACTCTTGAGAGTCCCTTGGACTGCAAGGAGATCCAACTAGTCCATTCTGAAGGAGATCAGCCCTGGGATTTCTTTGGAAGGAATGATGCTACAGCTGAAACTTCAGTACTTTGGCCACCTCATGGGAAGAGTTGACTCATTGGAAAAGACTCTGATGCTGGGAGGGATTGGGGGCAGGAGGAGAAGGGGACGACTGAGGATGAGATGGCTGGATGGCATCATGGACTCGATGGACGTGAGTCTGAGTGAACTCCGAGAGATGGTGATGAACAGGGAGGCCTGGTGTGC
Organism: Nanger dama; assembly: GCA_917880005.1. Lineage (NCBI taxonomy): Eukaryota > Metazoa > Chordata > Mammalia > Artiodactyla > Bovidae > Nanger > Nanger dama. The sequence continues at coordinate 8,150,690 of CAKJTW010000040.1, forward strand.
TGCGATTTATGGGATTGCAAAGAGTCGGACACGGCTGAGCGACTGAACTGAACTGAACTGAGACAGCATATTAAAAACAGACATTACTTTGCCAACAAAGGTCCATCTAGTCAAAGCTATGATTTTTCCAGTGGTCATGTACGGATGTGAGAGTTGGACTGTAAAGAAAGCTGAGTGCCGAAGAACTGATGCTTTTGAACTGTGGTGTTGGAGAAGACTCTTGAGAGTCCCTTGGACTACAAGGAGATCAAACCAGTCAATCCAAAAGGAAATCAGTCCTGAGTATTCATTGGAAGGACTGATGCTGAAACTCCACTACTTTGGCCACCTGATGTGAAGAACTGATTCACTGAAAAAGACCTGATGTTGGGAAAGATTGAGGGCAGGAGAAGATGGGGACGACAGAGGACGAGATGGTTGGATGGCATCACTGACTCGATGAACATGAGTTTGAGTAAACTCCAGGAGTTGGTGATGGACAGGGAAGCCTGGCGTGCTACAATTCATGGGGTCACAGCATGTCAGACAGGACTGTCTGACTGAACTGAACTGAGATTTAATGTAGTGTAAATTACATTACATTATTAAATTTTTAATTTACAATACATTAATATTGTATTTACATTAAAATTTTAATGTAAAAATTTTTAAAGTTTTTAGAACCTGAAACTTGAAGATGCTTGGATGATAGGACTATGGGGTCAAAAAAGAGTATTTGGTGCTATGGTCTGAATGTTTGTGTCTCCCGACTTGGGTTCGATCCCTGGGTTGGGAAGATCCCCTGGAGAAGGGAATGAGAATCCACTGCAGTATTCCTGCCTGGAGAATCCCATGGACAGAGGAGCCTGGCGGGCTACAGTCCATGGGGTCACAAAGAGTCGGACACAACTGAGCGACTTAAAAAAAAAAACAAAAAACCCTCGTATGTTGAAATCTTAATCCCCAAAGAGGATGATATTAGTAGGTGGTGTCTTTGGGATTCCTGCCCTGTAACAGTGGGTCCAGAGAGCTCCCAGTTCTCTCCACCACGTGAGGACACGGAGAGGGAGGGAGGAGTCAGCAGTCTTCAGCTCAGAAGATAGCCCACCCACCGAGACACTGAATCTGCCACACCACCATCCTGGACTTCCCCGCCTCCAGAACTGTGAGAAATAAATGTTTGCTGACTATAAGTCCCTCAGTTTGGTATTTTATTAAAGCCGGTGGAACAGACTAAGCTATTTAGGAATCATTTTCCTCAGGATTACCCATTTTATCATATTATCATATTAAAAAGCATGATGGAATTGAATGGGGAAAAGCCTGTATTTTTGGACAACATCTGTCTTTAAGTTGAAAAGAAGACACTAGTGAGGGAGATTTTGCAAAACCAAGGCCATGAACAGTGTGCAATTTCCTTCACTGCCTTAACTCAGTAAAATTTCCTTCATTGTGCTTAACTCAGTAAAATCAGGTTGAGGCACTTTCTAATTTATGAAGACGGTTTTTGCCAGGATCAGGGCCACCAAGGCCAGGAGCAACATGTCTTCATTCTAGACCCAGGTAAAACTGTCCGCAGGCATCCCTGGCCCTTTTGAGCTCCAGATGCACAGATCTTTCCCTGCATTCCTCCTCCTCTGCCCACCTCCAGGTGGTGCACACCTTCTAGGGTCCACTGCTGGGGCTGATGGGGGACCTGGAGACCTGGAGACCTGGGGCTAAGGCTTATCCCTGCCACTTACCATGTGCCCTTGGGGAAGTCATTTTACCCCATATGCCTCTGGTTTCCTCATTCAAAAATTAGAAATATCAATACAAAGCTCACTGATGCTAAATTAGTGTTCAAGAGGAATATTAGATGGACTGTCGTTTGGTGATAGTTTTAGCCTACATCAGGTTCAGCACCTCCGGGCAACGCCATTACCTGGGGGTGGCCCACTGGGAGAGCTGGACGCCTGACACTTGGCTGAGTGCACGCTCTGCTCCTGCCATCTGGTGGCTGTTTACGAAAACTACCTCCTATTCTACAGCTTCTGTGAGCAAGGAAGCCAAAGGTTAGCAGAGCCTTGGGGATCGACCCACAAGGCGTGGTAAAGGTGTGTTAGGAATGAAAGGATGTAGGCTCCTTGTTTAGGAAACTGTGAAATCATCTCACGCAGGACCCATCTCTAGACCCCTGACTAGTCTGCTCCAACAATTGACTGTAGGAGGCAGGTGGCTCCCAGAACAAACCAGGCCTTTTTTTTTTTTTTAGCATCAGAATTTGTCAATCCAAAGTCTTCTGTGTAAAAAATGAACTTCACTGTTTCCAAACTCTAAATAGTGCACTAGGAAATATGCAACTTCACATAGGAAGAATTCTTACCAAAAACGCTAAATCTGAATGTGATCCTGAAAAGTATTTAGTTACTCAAGAGAGTCTTTGTGACCCCATGGACTATAACCTGCCAGGCTTCTCTGTCCATGGGATTCTCCAGGCAAGAATACTGGAGTGGATTGCCATGGCCCCCTCCAGGGGATCTTCCCAAGATGGCAAAGAATCTGTCTGCAATGCAGGAAACCTGGGTTCAATCCCTGGGTTGAATATATATGTTCATATTTCACATAAACTTTCATATATTAGAATATAAACATATATATGATTGTGGAATATGAACATATATACTATATCATATAGATGATTAAACTGCTGCCTTTTTAAGTATAAAGCTGATGGCACAATTTTATAGAAAATGTCTTTATTCTTGACGGATGTCAAGTTGAAACACTAAAAAAAAAAACTAGGAGTGAAGTGTCAAGATGTTTGTACTTGTTTTCAAAATGGTTCAGGAAAAAATTTATAACTTTGTATATATCATGTTTTATAGATACACATACAAGGAGAGAAGAGAGAGAAAAAACAAATATGGCAGAATATTAACAAGGATTAATCTAGGTAAAGGCATGCAGAAGTTCGCAGTGCCACTCTTCCAACTTCTTTGCAGATCTGGAAAACGTCATAGTAAAAAAGTTGGAGAAATTAGATCTGTATGCTGCTCCTCAAATATTATGTGAAGATAAGTATTCTCTTTTCATTTTTTCAGTTGAGTATATTATTGGCTACGTTTACATCTGTGTAATTATCCCCTTGAAAAATATACTTTGTTTTGCCCTATTGGCTCCCAATAAGGAAGATTCACATGATATTTTTATAACCAGACATGGCCAAGTTCACTCAGGACTCCTCTGTGTAGCTTCATCTGTGCCTTCTCTAATAGGGCGTTTTATGGCCATGCGTTTCCCGCCTTTCTGGATGCGGCCCTTTACTGTTCCTCCTCCCGTGATGTCTCTTCTTATGGCAGATGTTGCCTTGAGCCTCTTTCTTGGCTGCTTGTTCTTTCATCCACTGCTTAATAACGTGATTGTGTGGGCTGACACAGACTCTTCTGCGCTTGATATGAAGGCTGCCAAGAAGGGAAGGAAAAAAATCACTGATAGACAGTACAAGTAGGTAAAAACTTAGCAACCTTGTAGGCAGTTCCCACTTTGGGACAGTGTATATCTGGACACAGACTGAATCCTAAAGCTGAGGACCACAAGGATGAATCTTTACTACAGCCTTGCCTGTGGTTCCTCAGACATCCAAAGAAAATATTAAAAGGAGCAGGAGAAGCAACTGGAGGAGGAGGAGGAGAAGGGAGATGGGAAGAGGTAGGAGGAGCGGGAAAGAAGAGGAGGAAAGTGGAAGAAGGGAGAGATGGAGGGAGAGAAACCATGGGAAAACAATTCTCTGTCCTGACTGCAAGCACCCAACCAAAAAGCCAATGACTTCCTCATTGCCCACCTTAAACACGTCCTCTTCCATGAGGTTTTTCTAGATCCTCTCAGCTAAATACCTCTCTTTTTCTTTCAGTCTCTGGGGCCCCAGTTACCTGTCTTCTGGCACTTAGTTTTCTCCATCTTTTATCTGAGTAGTTGTTTCAGATTCTGTTCTTTTCTGTGGTGTTATGCTCCTCAAAGGAAGAATAGTCTGGAAGTATCGTGAAAAGGCCTTGTTCACAGCAGGGATTCAGTAATTACTTGTAGATATGAAGTGAAAATTGTTCAAAAAATAAGGACAATCTGGTTTTGTTTCAACAAAACAATCTTACTATAATATAGATTTATACCATGTCTCAGAATTTGTTCTCGTGTTCATTTTTCTATTATGAAATGTTGACAGTGGCGTAGGAGAATCCTAGAACACCATTCACAATTTCTGGTAACTCGAATAATTTCTTATTACAAAAGACATGGCTTTTAATTCCCCATCAGATACCATCCAGCTCTTATTAATTGTTGAAAATCCTGCTGGCTATACATACACAATATTTCTGTATCTGGATAAATGGAAACCCCTCACGCTTCTCTTTGGGAGGTGGGGATATATAATATATATATATATATATATATATATATAAAGACCAGGTGGGGATAGAGATGAGGCTGCCATTCCTTTGGATGGCCCAAGAGGAAGCATCAGCTAATGTGGGGACTTCTGAAATGGGAGGAAAATTTGGGAAAGGCTTGAATGCACTTGAGCATAATAAAACCAGCATGTGGGATTATTAACTTAAAAGAAGTGAGGCATCTTAATAGGAGGATAACACATTCTCTAAGTGTATTAGATTGAGAGGTTGTCAAAGAAAAGCTAATTCTCCCTATGGCCCATTAGCTTGCCTTAAGCTACTACAGAAGAAAACTTGGCTATAGCACCAATATGGAGAACGAACAAATCAACAAACAAGAGCTGAAGTTCTTACCCTTTCCAAAGGAATAAATTCTCTCCTTACCCTGTGGTGTCAGCAAGAATCTGAGCAGACACTCAGGGAGAAGGACCCCACTGACAGCCAGATACGCCCATTGGCTGCAAGGGAGAGAACTAGGACTCAAAGCCAGCATTGCTTGGGGAGTGAGGAGCTCCAGGCAGGGGCATTGGCTCTGGGGCTATCGGAGAGACCTAGATGGGGGAATGCAGACAGAGGATCCAGGGAGGAGGAAAGCACAGGAACACAAGCAATACCTGCCATGTGGGATTTCAAAGGCCTGCTCAGTGGGGCCTCAAACTGTCAATGTAATACAAGCAGAAAAATCAGCTGCCAGAACATAGTGCCCTAACCTAACCTGATGTTTTAAAACCCTTAAGCTTAAAGACTGCTTAAACCTACACTCACATCACATGTGTCTCCATCTAGATAAGGGGGTAGCCTTTTTCACACTCCCTGCCCCCTCCAACTCCATAATATTCTGGTGGGCACTGAGCCATTCAGTTATGAATTTCTACGTGAAGAGTTTGATGCTAAGAAACTATTAGGCTGATCTCTCGATTCTTTTTTTTTACACACAAGAGTAGCTTGTGACAGTCCAGTGGATTCTGAAGTGGATTTTGAAGTGGATTTTGAAGGAAGGCCCTGCCATAGATTATAACTATAACTGCCATAGATTATAACTATAATTGATCCCTAAAATTTATTTCTTTGCCCATTTCTCTAAGCACAACAGCCTTTCAACAACCATTTTCAAAAAAATCCTCAAGCCTCCCAAACAACTTTATTTAATTATCCTAAATTTTCTTCCTAACAGATAATGTCTATATGATTCAAGAAGACTCAGCCTCCTTCCCAAGATATACAGCTTTGTGTTTTGTTTATGTATAGAAAGAGTTAGAAACTCTTTGATGAAGTCACTATAGAGAAATTTTAAACAAGCAAACTGCTATCTCAGACATCAGATATTACAAGTGATTGTGTTACGGGTGTGAAAAGAAAGGACATATTTCTAGGCAGAAAAGGACAATGAAATAAATTTAGTGTGTTCACTGTGAGTTAAGTTGTATTAGTTAATTGAGATTAATAATGCATATTCAGAGTTGCAATTTCAACGCTTGCAATGTTTTCTGCATCTAAAACACTTACCTCAAACCTTAAAGTCTTTATACATATTCAAAGTTAAGGGAACTAATGTTCAAGAAGAGCAAGTTAAAACTGAGATGAGATACCACTAAACACACTAAACTAAAATTAGAAAGACTGGGGCACCAAAAATTGGAAAACGTTTAAAAAACAACATAGTTAAGGAACTACATTTTGGATAAGTAAAAACATGTAGTAAAACAATTTGGAAACAGAGAACATTTAACTTTATATGTCCAATGTAAGGAAACACAAAAGAGATGACTTATCATGTAATCATGTAACTTATGATTACAAAATAAGACATAGTCCAATTTCATCTTACTTGAGACCAAGTCGTAACCACTCTGTATCTTTCAGCTGTCTTGTCAGCACAGAGGTGTCAGATTTTCATTTGTTTTTTTCATTTTAATTTTTTTCCCCACTCAGAACGTCCCTTGTTTGGCTGAGGAAAATCATGCACATTGTCTGGTGACTAAAAGCATTTCACCTTCGCTGCATCACTGCAGTGCAGGGTGCGGAGGGCTAACATGAGGCTCTGGACATCCTGGTACTGAGAGAGTGTACATTACCACCACTCGCCCCTCTCTTGTTCAAATAACGATCTGCATGTTGGGTAGCAGGCAGAGCCTCCCCAGCCTATGGCTCACTGGTGGAGAAATGGTCATTCTGCAAGGTTAGCCCTCCTGCCAAAGAGCACTCACATGACAGCAGCCAAGTCACAGTCCCCGTCAGCTCTCTGGATGCGACACGTCGCCACTCTTTCCAGAAGTCTTCTGGAAATATGATGTGAAACCTCAGTGCAGCAGCTGGAGGCAATGGGAAGTATGGCTAAAAGAAGAAAAGAAAGAAGTGTGAGTCCTGTGGTTTATAGAATACATGTTCAGTCACTAACTCAGGTCCAGCTCTTTGCAACCACCCATGGACTGCAGCATGCCAGGCTTCCCTGTCCTTCACTATCTCTCGAAGTTTGCTCAAACTCATGTCCATTGAGACGGTGATGCCATCCAATCATCTCTTCCTCTGTCGTCCCCTTCTCCTCCTGCCCTCAATCTTTCCCAGCATCAGGGTCTTTTCCAATAAGTCAGTTCTTCGCATCAGGTGGCTAAAGTAGTGGAGTTTCAGCTTCAGCATCAGTCCTTCCAAAGAAGAGTCAGGACTGATTTCCTTTAGGATTGATTGGTTGGATCTCCTTGAGGTCCAAGGGACTCTCAAGACTCTTCTCCAGCACCACAGTTTGAAAGCATCAGTTCTTTGGTGCTCAGCCTTCTTTATGGTCCAACTCTCACATCTATTCATCACTACCATAGTTTTTCCTATAGGAAAAGCCATAGTTTTGACTATATGAACCTTTGTTAGCAAAGTAGTGTCTCTACTTTTTCATATGCTGTCTAGGTTTGTTATAGCTCTTCTAAGGAGCAAGCATCTTTTAATTTTGTGGCTGCAGTAACCATCTGCAGTGATTTTGGAGCCCAAGAAAATAAAATCTGCCACTGTTTCTGCTTTTTCCACACCTATAGAACACTGGCCTGGCTTTATCTTGGAGACTCCAGTGAAACAGAATGTTAACCTGCTTGAATGAGGGGCAATCATTTACTGGGGGTTTTGTGTATGCAGACCACAGAGCAGGACATGTCTCTACCTTCCAGAACTCACACTGTATTTTGGGGAGATAAAACTAAGCACAAGCAAAGAAATACAGCAAGGGAAGATGTGGGCAGTGGGGCTGCGACCAGACTTGATTAAAGAAGCAAGATTGATAGAGTGTCCCAAAAACTCAGAGGGGTCCAACCACATGGGCCCTTGGAGTAGGTTTGAAATTAACTGCCCAGGAAGGACTTAACTGAATATTTGAGGATTTGGAGGGATGGCAAAAATGGAGAAGACTTGTCCAGGCTAAAGGAAGTGCATGGTCAAGAGTTCTGAGATAGGAAAGCATAGGGCACACTTAGGGAATACAGAAAAATAGACCTCTTTGCCTGCACTAAGCTGCTGGGAAGCTGATTGATGAGCGATATGGTTCAAAAGATGGACTGACATCACACCATTGACGCCTTGAATGTTAGTCTAAGGAGGTTTATCTTTTTGAAATGGAGACCATTAAAGATCGAGAAAAAGAAGGGTTTTAGAAAAATTTCTCTTGCAGTGATAAGCAAGTAGGAATAAGTAGGGTGTGATTAGGGCAGGAAGTCAGGTTAGGAGAAGCTTATGTGACCCAGATAAAAGGAGAGAAAGAGCAACACAAATAATGTAAGGAAACTAGTCCCCTACTAAAATGGGTATCCGCAAATTCCTCCATGCTACCTGCACACAGTAGTCTATGCTCCCCATTCCTCCAAGTGGGTAATGCATTGCTTCAAAAGTTAGAAATTATGGTCAACGGTGGCTGCAGGTGGCAGTCTTATAGTAACAGACAGAAGTTAGCTCCTAAATTAGGATTAAAAGAAATGATTAAAACCCCTCAGTGATGTCAGCTCTAAGCCACAGAAGTTTCTGATCTTGGGACAAGAAGAGATTATTAGTGAAAGAAACCAGGTTTAAAAAGCCATATATGGTATGATCCCATGTATATAAAATGTCCATAGACAAATCCATAAAGACATAAAGCAGATTAGTGTTTACCAGGGGTGGGGTAGGAGGGGATGGGGAATGACTGCTAACAGATACAAGGTCTCTTTAAGGGGTGATGAAACAGGCTGAAATTAGATAGATGTAATAGTTGTACAATTCTGTGAATATACTAAAAATCACTGAATTGTACACCTTCTTTGTTCATTTTTGTTTTTGTTTTGGCTGTGCCTTACAGCTTGCAGGATCTCAGTTCTCCCACCAGGAACTGAACCCAGACCAAGGCCCTGATTCCTAACCACTAGGCCACTGGTGAACTCTCTACATGAAATGCCATTTTTCTTGGCCACACTGAACGGTGAAGCAAGGCCCATGACAGTAAAGCACTGAATCCTAACCACTGGACTGCCAAGGAATTCCCTATTTCAAATTTTTTTAAGGGCAATGGAAGAACAGAACACTGATTCTCCTCACATTTATTAATGTATTGACTTCCTAAAACTAATAATTCCTTCTTTAGCTACACTTTGATGCTATTCTCCAACTAAAGTTGTTTTAATACCCCAAATAAGGTTTTGGGCTTATTCATGTAATTATACATTCGTTCACCCATCTTACTACATAAAAATTTTTATGTGAATTCTTATAAATGAAAACTATCTATAGCTATGTCTACAAGTTCTTTTATATTGAATCACTATGTTAGACCCTGGGAGTAGAAAAATGAACAGTTACTGTTACACAGAACCCTCTCTTAGTTGTCACTGACTTTGTGACCCTGTGGATATAGCCCACCAGGCTCCTCTATCCATGGGATTCTCCTGGCAAGAATACTGGAGTGGGTAGCTATTCCCTTCTCCAGGGAATCTTCCTAACCCAGGGATTGAACCTGGGCCTCCCACATTGTAGGCAGATTCTTTAGCATTGAGCTACCAGGGCAGCCCCGTTGTGACCCAGGCAACTATAAAATCTGAAATGGACTTTCAAAAGATATGTGGGAATTAAGAATCATAGGTGAACTTATGTGTTTAAAGAATTCGAGTTATCTAAATGCTGACATCAGTTAAAAGCACAGTTTTAACCCAGAAAAGCACCCGGGACCCATATGTACTTAATAAACTGGATGACATTTCTCAGATATAAAAGTAAGATGGGCTCACCTGGAGATCACTTAACCTATCAGATTAACTATCAAAAGACAAGAGGCAGGCAAGCATATTTGGTGTTCACAGATATGACTGCTGCCCTAGTGAGGCACCTGGAAATACAATAGGCCAAGAAAGACAGAATCCTTTGAAGAGTATACAAATTAGGCAATGAAGCTTGTGGGATGATTAGGACTAGGGCTAAGGTAAGATTCTTGTAGATAGCATCACGCCCCCAGAGGTTTTCTCATGCATCTTCCTGTCAGAATATTTCCATTTTTAAAGAACAGTCTGTGCTTCCCTATTGGTCCAGTGATTAAGAATCTGCCTTGCAATGCAGGGGACAGTGGTTTGCTTCGATCCCTGGTTATGGGAAAATCCCACGGTGCCATAGAGCATCTACGCCCAAGAGCCACAACTACTGATTCAGTACTCCAGAGCCTTGGAGCCATGCTCCACAACAAGAGAGCCAGCACACCACACTAGACAGTAGCCCCGGCTCACCAGACCTGCCTGCACACAGCAGTGCAGACCCAGCGCAGCCCCCCAAAAGAACCATTGAGAATGTCCTCTGATTTCAATAACTAATATAACTATAAAAACATTTTTATTTTTGCATTTTTATATTTTTGCATCTATGCTCATAAATAAGATTAGTCTATATTTTAATCCTCTGAAGTCATCCTTGAATGTTTTAAGTGTTAACATTACATTAATCACCAACAATGCATCAGTTAGCTTTCTCTATTTTTCTATTATTTGGAAAAGTTTGTGTAAGACAAGAATTGCCTGTTCTTTCACTGTTTGGCAAAACCTCTAAAACCAGCTAGGCCTGGTGTCTATCTGAAGAAAAGATGTTTAACTCTGACTCAGTTTCCTTAAGAGTTACGTGCTTATTTAAATTTTCTATAACCTCAATTTTGATAGCTTTCTAAGAAATTGTCCATTTCTTACAATTTTTAATATGTTGTCTCTGAAAGAATTCAGAACACATGACACCAAAGTATTCCATTCTGGCATGTTGATTATTTTAAGTTAAAGTCAGAAAAACAGCAGGTGCAAAAAGGGCACTCTGACCTTCCTAAAAGCAAGATACAAAACTTCCAAGTAAAAGGTACTCTCCCTGCACCTGGGGAAGATAGAAATTTTTAGCATTTTCCAACCTTCTGGGTGAAATGAGATGGTGTCCCCATGAGACATGAAGTTGCAGCCAAGGAAAGTCTGTACAAACTTTATTAAACTAACCCTTCTCTTCCTCGTCGCTTTCCCATGCTTAACTGCCTTAGTTCAAGTTCCTTTGTTTTCTCACATTTTCACAAATTACCACTTTGTGCAACTTTATGTAAAAGCCGTAACTCAAACTGCTTCTTTGAGTCTTCATTTCCTTGTGAAGGCACCCATTAACTAAACTTGTATGCTTTTTTTCTTATTAATCTGTCTTTTGTTATAGGGGTCCTAGTAAAGAACCTAGAAGGATGGAAGGAAAGTTGTTTTTCCTTCTCCCCTACATTACACCATTATCTGTAGTTAAGAGTTCTCTTTCCATTATATAGTGTTTTGAATAGGCAGCTCCTGTGCAAAGTAACCATTTAAAAACTTTGATCTAAATAATAAAGATAATTTATTTATAAATTTACAAATACCATTTGCTTGGAAACTAAAAAAATACATTCAACTCATAGGCTAAATGTGAATCACAAAATATTAATTCTGGAAAATAATGGAAATGGTATTTATTATAATGGGTTGGACAGAGCTAAGTCTAACATAAGTGCATTTATTTAAAACACAAACAGGATAAAATAATTGAGTGTCAACCATAAATTGGCATCTGCCATGGGTGCTTGCCATCTATCTCTACAAGGATTAAATCCTGTTGGGCTGCAGCTGCTGACCTCCAGCACCCCCTGAAGGAGTTCAGGGTGGAGAGCAGAAATGAGGCACTCTGCTCAAGGAAACTGGCAGGACTGGTCTTCAGATAGATATTCTCCGGAGCTGATTTTATGAGTGCAATTCTTGTAGATCCTCATATCTTGAAAAGCACTAAAATTCTTCATGGTGACGATTGCTTCTAATGTCTAGCAGAAGTTGCAGGAGCCCAGCAGAAACTTTCTACAAAAACTATGCACTTGATTGCATGTAGTCCGCCTTTATCAAAATCACACACATACTCTCTTTCCCCCTACCTCGTTGTAACAGTTTCTCAGAGCCATCTGAGGTGCTGTCTCCCAGGGTACAGTCCTCATATTGTCCCACATAAAACTTAACTGGCAACTCTCACGTTGTGCATTTTCTTTAGTTGACAAGTGTTCCACTCATGTCCCTAGAAAAAGGAAAATCAGAGGAAAAACTAAAACAAAAGTGGGGAAAAGACACAAGCAGAACGGTGTCCCAGCCTTGACGGCTGTCCCAGCACACGCATCTGTAGGCGAGGGCGCCACGGGTCGCGAGGCTCGGTGCTGGAGCGGAGGCTCCCGCTCAGGGAAGGGGAATGCGGGGCGACAGCCCTGGGCAGCGGGTGGTGCTTGCAGCTTGTCTGGGCCACGTCTGGCCGCTTTTTCCGGCCTCTGCGCCGGCGCAACCTGCTGGGCGGCTGTCTCAGCCCGCCTTTGGTGCCCGGGCACTGGGAGCGGAGCCCCGGTCAAGGGTAACAAGGACTGCGCCTGGAGGAGGGTGGCGTCCTGCGACCGGCGAGGCTCCTCACAGGCCCACGGACGCCTGGCCGCGCGAGCCTGCTCCTCCCCGCGAACCCCGGGAACCTCAAGCGCCTGCGCCCTCCGCCGGGACTTCGCCGCCTCTGCCCCGCAGCTCCAGGTTCGGCGTCCTGGGCAGCCCTTCCTGGAGCTAAAGGGGAAAGCAGATGTGTTGGGCATATCTTTCCCACCTCCGTTAGTTTTTTTGGTTGCTTGATCTACCGGTTTCTGATGCATGTAGGTTTAAAAAAAAAAATCTTAAACTGTTGTTGAGATTGTGTCAGGTTTGGGGTTTTTTGTTTGTTTTGACAGTCTCTTTTTACAAGACATCGCTTGGATTCAAATGCAAATGAACACTCTCCTCGTCGGGGTCTGCATCTCACTTAACCATCACTGGCCATTACCCAAGCCAGAAACGTGGGTGTCATTCCCTCTTCCTGCAATCCACAGCCAGTCACAAACACCTGTAAATTTTACTCCCTGGACATTTCTCAGATTTGTCTCCCTGCTTTTCGTCCCTGTTATCACTGCCCAAGTTCCAGACCTCATCAGTTTGAACTACTGAGCATCCCAGTTGCCTCCTTGCTCCCAGTCTTGCCTTTCCCCCTCCATGGATCTGAGGTCTTCCGGTACCATGTGCTTTTCTGGCTTTGTATGTTTTATATATGTATATAGTTTGGGGTTTATATGACTATGCCTTTTGACTGTGAACTCCCTCAGCATATCTTTATGCCCACACCACATAGCACAGTGCCTGGCATTAGTGCTTTTCCTTTTTAAAAAATAAGTTTTTGGTCAAGGTCTTATGTCCCAAGTGTCCTAAAACTGCACAATGCTTTTTCAAAAACATACCATCCTCCCACCCTCAAGTAATTAGAGGTTAATTCAACATGATAAATCACTTGTATTCTATTTAATATTTTAAAGATGATGTTATTAGTATCTCATTAAAAGCATTATCTTTTATTATAGTGTTATTGCCAATCTTCCTGTTGGTTTGGGGTTGTCATCGTTGTTTCTAGTATTGTCAGAGAGTTGAATGGTTAATTTGCTACAAATGTCTGTCTCTGATTTGACTTTATGTCTGTGATCCAATTTTGGTCACTAAGAGAAGGCTTTAAATATATCCTTACTCAAGATTTTTTAAGACCAACAGTAAAACACTGCAAATTCGTGATATAACAATTAGATTCTGAGCTTTAAGAATTCTGTTACTGTAGAGAGGTGACCCAGCTTCCTCTCTTACTTAGATGTATGGCTACTCAAAGTGTGGTTCTCAGAGCTGTGGTATGGTGTCCCTTGGGGGCTTATTGGAAATGCAGTTTGGAAAACACCAATACAAATAACTCTTTAGAGAACACAGTAGAATGGAAACAGAGCAAAGGTATATGCCATTGTTAGAGAAATATTCTCAGGATAAAGCTGAAAATGATAAGAGAGATTCACTTGGCTTGTGTCAGTATCTCAAGTCTACAAGTACAATTTAAAAATGGCAATAGGTATAAAATTTTTTTTAAGTGAAAAAAATAAACAGAATGACAGCAGTTAAATGTTCCAGTTATAGTTGGTTGGGGACACACTTCCCCTTCTAGTGAATTTCATACTGTAATGGACCCATATCATACTTCGAACACCTATAAACAAAGGTGTCCACTGCACACCACATAGCCAAGAAGGACTCACTAAGCCATGATGCATGAAACTGCTGTCCTCCCAGATACTTCTTGGAGCCCTGAGATAATTTTTGTGTAGCAGGACACGACTTGGTGACTGAACAACAACAAATATATTACATATATATATATATGTGTGTGTGTGTATATATATATATATGGGGTCTGTGCCTGGTTTATGTTTATACATCAAGTGATATAGTAAAATAATTTAAATGTCATCATTAAGAATAAAGAGAATTTTTTTTCTTTAAAGGAGTCCATATATGACTGAAATTTGAGACAGTTGCTACTGTATTATAAGAAGTCACTCTGCTTCTTTAGACATAGAAAAGAACATTAAAAAAAAAAACAAATATCAGGGAAGTTTAAGAGGAGGAGACATTTGTATGCCTATGGCTGATTTATGCTGATGTATGGCAGAAACCATCACAACATTGTAAAGTAATTATCCTCCAACTAAAAATTAAATTAAATTAAAAACAGAACAAAACACACTGAAGGGCAAACTTGAAGAGAAACCAAAGGTTACTGGGCTGTTATGTCTGGCCTCTTGGGGACCACTCTTGGTGAAATGGAGAGTCCCAGTTTATAAGCACAGACGTATATTCTTGGCAACCGTCTGTAGTGAATCTGCTATAACTGAAACAAACAAAAGATAAAGTTTTCTTTCAGGATTCAAGCAGCAAGTCCCTAGCACGTATCTCTAATCAGGAGCCATCCTACTCTGAGAAGGCTGATTATCAGAAGAAACTTGAAGAAAGCCAATTTGGGACTCAATGAAGCAAAATCTCCCAATTTGTATCTGCTGGACAAAGTGGACATTTAGTCTTTAATGTAAAATAAAAACAGAAAGACCCACAAACCCTGGATTGTGGCTTTAAAGAATCTGGCTTTTGGCCACTGAATAATAGACATTTTTATGGAGTCAGAATTGATTTCTGGGAATTGGCAGCCATGTCATTGGAGGTGGAGTATTGCCTTATCTTTGGGTAGAATCCAAAGCTTTTAATTATGGGTAAGTCAACCGCTTCCTGATTTATAAAGAACATTTGGGGAATGCCAGTTACTAAGCCATCACATCAAGATGGCCACTGTAGGCACCATTAAAATAATGGAACATTTAATGTCTTACAAAACAAAACATATTTTTCAAGTCTCAGACTGGCACAGGCCACTTCCTTATTTCCCCGAGCCCAAGACAATGGCCATAGTCGTCAGTGTTCACCTCCCTCCCTCCCATCCTGACCTTTCTCCCAGCGGGCATCCCAACCTCCACAGGGCACTTGAGACACATAGACCTTTGAATGGAAGCTTCCTACAGAAAGCACTGGACAGTGACTGCAGTCATGAAATTAAAAGATGCTTGCTCCTTGAAAGAAAAGCTATGAAAAAACTAGACAGCATATTAAAAAGCAGAGACATCTTTTTGCCAACAAAAGTACATCTAATCAAAGCTACGATTTTTCTAGTAGTCATGTATGGATGAGAGAGTTGGACCATAAAGAAGGCTGAGTGCTGAAGAATTGATGCTTTTGAACTGTGGTGTTGGAGAAGACTTTTGAGAGTCCTTTGGACTGCAAGGAGATCTAACCAGTCAATCGTAAAGAAAATCAATCCTGAATATTCACCAGAAGGACTGATGCTGAAGTTGAAGCTCCAATACTTTGGCCATGTGATGCAAAGAACTGACTCATTGGAAAAGACCCTGATGCTGGGAAAGATTGAAGGTGGGAGGAGAAGGGGATGACAGAGGATGAGATGGTTGAATGGCATCATCCACTCCATGGACATGAGTTTGAGCAAGTTCTAGGAGATGGCGAAGGACAGGGAAACCTGGCATACTGCATGCAGTTCATGGGGTTGTAGAGTCAGACACAACTTAGCAACCGAACAACAGTATATATTGGGATGCACTTTTAAGGTTAACTTAATACATGTCCCACCAAAAAAGGAAGAAGGTACATCACTTATTTCTAAATGGCAGAAACTTGGAGCTTCTCAAACAATGTGATTTTCCTATGACCCAAACTGCCGTGGGCTTCCCTGGTGGCTCAGATGGTAAAAAGCCTGCCTGCAATGTGGGAGACTCAGGTTCAATCCCTGGGTCAGGAAGATCCCCTGGAGGAGGAAATGGTGACAAACTCCAGTATTCTTGCCTGGAAAATCCCATGGATGGAGAAACCTGGTGGGGTACGGTCCATGGGGTAGCAAAGAGTCAGACACGACTGAGTGACTAACATACAAACCACCTTAGGAGAAGCCTTGAGACTGACTCAGAGCATTACAGTCACATCTCCTCAGCTCTTATCATCATCAACTCTTCCTTTTCAAACACCTCGGTGGTTTGTGGTCCCACCCTCTTTGCCAGAACTCATTCCCAAGCAGACCTTGGCCTTGGGTCTGGCAGGGCTTTCCTCATCACCCTGCCTCCTCCACCTGCCCTTCCCTCCCTCCTCTCCTGGAGGAGTGCTGCTGCTGCCTCCGCCACAGGGAAGGCTAGAAACAGGCCAAGAAGCTGATGGGGGAGACATATACACTTTTATTTCAAAGCTTCATGTGAAAAAAAAAAATCGTATTGCCAATACTAGGAATGAAGCCTTAGCTGGTAGACTTTTGGGAAACAATGGATCTGAGTCCTAAAATCTCAACGGTGAAATTTTCTGAAAAATTTACAGGAACATAAAATGAAAACCTTTTGCCTTGATGAAATGGAAGGACAGAGATGAAGAACTGTGCTCATTGGTAAAGCTCTGCACATTGAGGTCGGAGAAGGCAATGGCACCCCACTCCAGTACTCTTGCCTGAGAAATTCCATGGATAGAGGAGCCTGGTGGGCTGCAGTCCATGGGGTTGCTATGAGTCGGACACGACTGAGCAACTTCACTTTTACTTTTCACTTTCATGCATTGGAGAAGGAAATGGCAACCCACTCCAGTGTTCTTGCCTGGAGAATCCCAGGGACGGGGGAGCCTGGTGGGCTGCTGTCTATGGGGTCGCACAGAGTTGGACAGGACTGAAGCGACTTAGCAGCAGCAGCAGCACACTGAGGTGCTATATTGGGAGTCCCTAAGCAAATGCCTACAGGACCCAAGCAGTTAATAGGATGTTAATAGCCAAGCAGTTAATAGGATGTCCTTCTCTCTGTCTGGAGAAGGACAGAGGCTAGTCTGCTTTAGCAGTTGTTTGTTTTTTTTTTTTTTTAGCTTTTTATATTGTATTGGGGTATAGCTGATTAACAAGCAATGTTGTGATAGTTTCAGGTAAATGGCAAAGGGCTAGTATGCTCTATTCATTCTTGCCAGAGAAAGTGGAACCAGTGTTGCCAGACCTGATTTTTCACGAGAAGCCCTAAAATCCAGTTTGTATGTGTGTACACACAGCTATGTGTATGTGAAACCTGTCAGTTTAAAATGTTGCCTGAAGTTTTCAAAAAGCAGACCAAACAAAATTTACATTTTACCTCTGTTTTGATTTAGAGAATATATTCAGGGTAAAGTTTCAGAAAAGAAGACAGTGGAAAAGAGTCAAATCAGTCAAGTATTAAATACCTATATTTAAGGTTTCCTAAATACAGTAGAAAAGATTGCCTCCAGTCCAAAGGCAGTTATAATCTTCATACGAGTAAGTGAGTGAAGTCACTCAGTCGTGTCTGACTCTTTGCGACCCTGAGGACTGTAGCCCACCAGGCTCCTCCATCCATGGGATTCTCCAGGCAAAAATACTGGAGTGGGGTGACATTTCCTTCTCCAGGGGATCTTCCAAACCCAGGGATCGAACCCAGGTCTCCCGCATTGCAGGCAGATGCTTTAACCTCTGAGCCACCAGGGAAATCCATAATCTTCATATAGATGCCAGCAACTCAAAATAGAAGTTCTCTCTGATATAATTTGTATGGTTCAGTCTCCTTTATCCTGAGTCCCTTTTGTAAGATCAGACTGAAGTTTTGGTTTTCAGTATCCACAGGGCTGACTTTGGTCTGAAAGCTTGCAACTTGCCAAACCCTAAACCAGAGGTCAAGTCTATCTTTCTTCCAGGAATGTGCACACTTGTATTCAGTTTAGTAGGCAGAGTGAGGGGGCAAAAGCTGAAGATAACCTTTAATAGGCTCTCCTTCAGCCTCTATTGGGGGATTTTCTAAGATAGTATCATCAAACAAAGGAAGCACCACTCAAAATCGCACAGGTGGCAAAGTACTGATATTCCTGTTCAAATGAGGTTCCTTTCTGGAATTGCCTCTTGGAGGTGAAGGATTGAAATGTGTGCCATTCTCATGTAGATAACAGAAAATTCCTGCCCCTAACTGCTGGCGGTACCTCACTCCTTCCAGCTCCATCTTGGAAGGCAGCCCCCTCTTTCCGCTGGAGGCTGAATAGCCGGAGCCCCGACTCACCTTCTGAGGGGCGAAAAGCCACACAGGCAGCCAAAGCCAGGAGGGCGAGTCCTGTCTGCTGCATTCCCATCTGCCCCAGAGCGCAACAGTAGCAGAGGCGAGGCTGTAAGATCAGGAAATGAGGCTAAAAGTGTCCTTGGGTGCAGAGAAAGAGCGTGGAGGAAAGCAAGCCAGAAAGCTCCGCCCTGGGAGGTGCCAGGGTACCTCTTTCTCATGTTTCTTTCCTTGAAACTGGGCTCTTTCTCAGGACCAGAGCTATCTGCAACCACCTGGGGGTCAGGGGATGTCAGTGGTGATCTGCCATCTGGTGAGGTTCCTGAGTTTGGAAGTGTGTGCTAGAATTCAGGGACAATTAAAAAATACATGCCTACACGAATTCCTGCACAGAGTTATAAATCAGAATTTTGGAGCAGAGGCCCAGTAATTTGAGTCTTAAGAAATGCTCATACGTGATTCTGAAGGACACCTTTATTGAGAACCGCTGCATAAAGGAATCAGGGTTTTTAAGTAGCTTGTTGAAACTGAGCTTCTAGGGACAAAGGTGGCAAGTCATAAAAAGCATTATCTGGTGGCGGAAAGATGGGAAAATTCAACTCCACTTTGGTCTTGGTTGGCAGCCAAAGTGTTTCCAGTGAGGCTGTTAGCTTCTTTAGGAGAAAGGTAATATGACAGGTAGAGGGGCTATGCTTGGTTAAAAAAAAAAAAAAAGAGCCCCAGCACAGGTGTGAGCAGCCAGGGGCGGGCTCTGTTCAGCTTTGTCACTAATCAGCTTTGTGAATAAAACTGTAGGGTAAACTGAGAGTGTTGGGTTCTACTCTCACCTTTTCTACTAACTGGTTGTATAACTTCAGCAAATGTTCTTAACCTTTGTGTAAGTAAGAAATCCACTGGGTGATCTCTGAAGTCCTGTCGTGCTTCTCCCTGACTGTACTTTGTCATGCAGTAGGCCCCATTTTTAATTAAAAATATTTATTTATTTGGCTGTGCTGGGTCTTAGTTGTGGCAAATGAGATCTAGGTCCCTGATTAGGGATCGAACCGGGGGCCCCTGAATTTGAAATACGCTAGTCCAAATTCACACAAGCTACAAGTGTAAAATATACACACAAAGTGTTAGTGGCTCAGTTGTGTCTGACTCTTCGTGACCCTCTGTCCATGGGATTCTCCAGGTAAGATTACTGGAGTGGGTTTCCATTCCCTTCTCCGGGGGATCTTCCAGACCCAGGGATTGAACCAGGTCTTTTGAATTCCAGGCAGATTCTTTACGATCTGAGCCACCAGGAAACTCCTATAAAATACACACTAGATTTCAAAGATTTGGTACAGAGAAATATAAAATATGTTGTCAATAACTTAGTGTTGATTATATGCCAAAATGGTATTTGGATATATTGAGCCTGGTGTTATAAAGCAAACCTGACATCTACCAGCAGATCAGTTTGACTGGAGTGAGGGCAAAACTGTTGGCATTTCTGTCTGGAGAGAACATGGTGCCATTATTGGGTGCCTGTGTCTCTGTGTCAAAGGGTATTTACCAGGCAGACATGGGCCAGAACTCACTGGGAAGGAGCTTCAAGAGCAGGTTCAGACACACATGTAAGAAACAAACTTAAGGTTGTGGTCATTTTCTGGTGTTTATTCCTGTTATGGAAATGCTGCGATAATCAGTTCTATGTCCTTTGTTCACTCATCTCAAAATTTTCTTACATTCTTAGAAACGGAACTTCTCAAAGAGTATGCACATTTTTAACATATATTGCCAGCTTGAAATAGATGGGGAAACAGCGAAAACAGTG
Organism: Nanger dama; assembly: GCA_917880005.1. Taxonomy (NCBI): domain Eukaryota; kingdom Metazoa; phylum Chordata; class Mammalia; order Artiodactyla; family Bovidae; genus Nanger; species Nanger dama. Next base: position 8,170,866 of record CAKJTW010000040.1, read on the forward strand.
TCAAACTTTATTTTTGGGCTCCAAGATCACTACAGATGGTAATTGCAGCCATGAAATTAAAACACGCTTACTCCTTGGAAGGAAAGTTATGACCAACCTAGACAGCATATTCAAAAGCAGAGACATTACTTAGCCAACAAAGGTCCGTCTAGTCAAGGCTATGGTTTTTCCAGTGATTATGTATGAATGTGAGAGCTGGACTCTGAAGAAAGCTGAGCGCAGAAGAATTGATGTTTTGAACTGTGGTGTTGGAGAAGACTCTTGAGAGTCCCTTGGACTGCAAGGAGATCCAACCAGTCCATTCTAAAGGAGATCAGCCCTGGGTGTTCTTTGGAAGGAATGATGCTAAAACTGAAACTCCAGTACTTTGGCCAACTCATGCGAAGGGTTGACTCATTGGAAAAGACCTTGATGCTGGGAGGGATTGGGGGCAGGAGGGAGAAGGGGATGACAGAGGATTAGATGGCTGGATGGCATCACCGACTTAATGGACATGAGTTTGAGTGAATTCTGGGAGATGGTGATGGACAGGGAGGCCTGGGGGTGTTGCAATTCATGGGATCGCAGAGTCAGACACGACTGAGCGATTGAACTGAACTGAACTGAATCTCACCCTATTGTAAATATGTATGTGCCTCTGTCCTCCAGTAGACTGGTACTCAGTGAGGACCGGGCCTGTATCCTATTCATCATTATACCCTTAGTGCCTCACTCAGTATGTAGCAAATACTAGAGGCTTTGTGTTGAACGAATAAGAAATTGGATTATTTGAATAAGCCTTCATTACATGGGCATAATCTTGCCAATGAGGTCACAGAAGTCCACTGTTAGTACTGGTGGCCTCTTCTGAATATCTATAGTCCAACTAGTAATAATATTTCAAATGGTCATTTCTCAGAAGGAATTGTTTTCTATACCATACAGAAAAGGAAAATTATGCATTGAGTTTTCCTTAAAGCATGGAGGATGGTTAGTGATTAAAATGCATTTGAGGAATTCTCTGGTGGTCCAGTGGTTTAGGAATCCAGCTGCCAATGAAAGGGACATGGGATCAATCCCTGGTCCAGGAAGTTTCCACGTGCCTCAGGCAACTCAGCCTAAAGCACCACAACTACCAGTCCATGCGCCACAACTACAGAAGCCCGCATGCCCTAGGGCCATGTCCCCAGCATGAGAAGCCACCACAGCGTGAGGCCGTGCACCACAACTGGGGAAAGCCCCCACACAGGGACAAACACTTAGTCAAAAATAAACAAATAAATCTATACATATGTGTGTGTGTGTGTTTGTGCGTCACTCACTCAGTTGTATCTGACTCTTTGCAACCCCATGGACTGCAGCCTACCAGGCTCCTCCGTCCATGGGATTTTCCAGGCAAGAGTACTGGAGTGGGGGTGCCATTGCCTTCTCCAATATATATATATATATATATATATACACACACACATTTATTTATTTATGTCACCCACCAGGGAATTTGTAGACTTGAGACAAGGGTCGAGGATGGGTGATTGAGTGAGAGAGTATGTGATATTTCAGAAATCTATATCCTTTAGAAATCAGATAGAACATCTTTCAGCTGAGATGGCTTTTAGGAGTGCCAGGCTGGGGCTCTTTCAGTGCAGCAGTTTCTGACTTGTGCTCTAACTAAGTGTGCCGGGGCTGGGCGTCAGGTATGCCAAAGTAAACAGACCAGAGAATGCGAATGAGGGACTAAGTGGAAACAGTATGACCGGAGAGCCTCAGTAGGGAATTTCCCTCCCACTGAATTCTTATTCCTGGTTAACACTGTAGTTTCTGTTCCAGACTGAAACTGATAACTTCTTCTTTTCATGCTTTCCATATATATAAATAATCCAGAATCAGTCCAATATCATCAGTTTTTTATGATATTGATATATAGAAATATAGTCACTTGCCTAAGATCAGTCAATAAATTGGGAATCAGAGCAGAATAGTAACTCTAATAAAAACAGAGTGTCCTCCAGAAAACCTGAAAAAGAAGAACTGTGAGTGATGACTAGTTTTTCTGGGTGCTGAAATATATCGTAAATCAACTATCATTAAAAGAGTTATAGCAGGGGCTTCCCTTATGATCCAGCAGTAAAGAATCTGCCTGCCAACGCAGAAGACACAGGTTCCATCCCTGGTCCAGGACAATTCCACATGCTGTGGGTCAACCAAGCCCGTGTACCACAACTACTGAGCCTGTGCTCTAGAGCCCGGGGGGCCGAAACTCCTGAGGCCATGTGCCGCAGCTACTGGAACACAGCTGCCTAGAGCCTGTGCTCCACAGAAGGCACCACGAGAAGCCCCTGCACCACAATAGAGAGCAGCCCTGCTCTCTTTTCTGCATAGAGAAAAGTCCATGCAGCAACAAAGACCCAGCACAGCCAAAAGAAAATAAAGGAAACAAGAGACTGTAAAGAGTCATAGTAGACACAAGACACCAGTGTATAAATCTAGAAAATATAATGTATGAATTTAATACATAGTAAAGTTAGCATTTTACTTCAGGAAAAACTGAATTATTCAATGAAATGTTTGCAGCAACTGGTTAACTTATGTGGAAAAGATAAAGCCGAAGCTTTAGATTCCAGATGTAATATGTATTTAATGTAAATAGTTAAAACATAAAGGTATCCAATGGAAATGTGAACTTTAAAAGAATGGAGCAGCAAATGACTTTCTAAGCATAAAATAAGACTCAAAAATAAGAATGAAAAATTTTACTGTAGAAAAAGTGAAATTCTTTCACAGAAAAATAAAACTCTGTAAAAGACAAATGGCATAAAGGTGCATGTGGCAGGGGTGGGGAGTGTAACATTAGTAAGACAACAAAGGGCTATTATCTAAAGAGATCTTGAGTATCAATAAGGAAGAGGCTAGTGACTTAATGGAAAATTTGGCTACGGATATGAACATGTAGTTCAAAGAAATAAGGCTTATAAACATACTCAGCATTATTCAACATTCAAAACTACTTGAGCAAAAGAAAGTAAAGTGAGATACATTTTTTCACCTATGAAAGTGGCAAAGATCAAAGTGTGTTAGCTAGTTTATCACCAGCGGTTAGGAGTGTAATTTGGTGCAAAGTCTTAGGACATTAATTTGGTAATACTTATCAATTTAATATGAAGATATTCTTTGACATAAGATTTTCACTATCAGAGTTTATTCTACGATGCAGACCACAAGTACTCAAAGATGGACGCATAAGAATCTCGTTGTAGCATTTTTAACAGCAAAATATTAAAGACAACCTGCACACCTATCACTCATATCAATAGGGTATTAGAAAAATAAATTATGGCACACCACACAATGGACTACTGTAACAGTAAAGATAATGTATTGTAAGAAAAGACTTCGGGTCTGTTAGTGAAAGGGAAAAAACTGCAAAGCAGTAGAAAATAGTCTTTCCTCTCTGTTTGCTTTGGCAAACTGATGCTCAACCCTATTGCACATTTAATTACAGAGTGTAAATCATGAAGCCACTTAAGCACTTAAGAGGACTTAGCCTGGCTCTCCTAAAAGCCATTTTAACTGTAAGATGTTTTATACTGATTCTAAAGAATGCAGATTTCTGAGATAACACATATTCACTCACTGTCCATGACCTAGGCTCCAAGAATATTATATATCTACATCTATAATATCTTGTATGTGTACGAATGAAATATAGATGCATGCAGACATTTTCACATGCATAGAACATTTCTGGAATGAGGAGGGCCAAGTTCTTCCTAGTGGCTGCCTCTGAGGAAGGTGAATGTCTACGATGGTAGAAAAATCTACTTTTCATTGAATGTACTTTTTATGGTTTGAATTTTTACTAATTATATTTGTTTTTTAAAATTTACTTTAAATCTTACTTATTTTTGGCCATGCTGCACAGCATGTGGGATCTTAGCTTTCCAACCAGGAGTCGAACCCATACCCTTTGCAGTTGAAACATAGAGTCTTAACCACTGGACTGGCAGGGAGGTCCTTAATTATATATATATATATATTTTTTTTTTTTAAATTGCTGAGCAACATTAGCACAAACTTAAGTTTGCTTAAGACAACATCTGTTTATTGGCTCACAGTTTCCATGGGTTAGGAGTCAGGTATGACTTCCTCTCTGGATCTTCTGCTCAGCTTCTGACTCCCATCAATGTGTCAGCAGGGGGCTGCACTTTCTCCCGAGGCTGCACTTTCTCCTGAGGCTGCACTTTCTTTCCACACTCATGTAGTGGTTGACTCATTTCCTCATGATTGTTGCACTCCTTGTGGCTTGCTTCTTCAAGGCTAGCAAGAGGGTCTGATCTCTAGATTCTCTTTTAAAGAGCTCACCTCATTAGGTGAGGTCCATCTAGAAGAATATCCCTTCTGATTCACTTAAAGTTAGTTTTAGGGACTGCACATCTGCAAAATTTCTTTGTCTTTGCCATAGTTGACTAGAAGCAAATGACAGGATTCCAGGAAGCCAGAGTCACTGGGGTCTCAGAATTCTGTCAAACACACCAAGATTACCAACTGTAAAACCATTATCACTACTATAGCAATATCTAATCCTTGTTCAGTTGCTAAGTTGTGTCTGTCTCTTTGCGACCCCACGGACGGCAGCACTCCAGGCTTCCCAGTCCTTCACTATCTCCCAGAGCTTGCTCAAACTCATGTCCATCAAGTTGGTGATGCCATCCAACCATCTTATCCTCTGTCATTCTTCTCCTTTTGCCTTCAGTCTTTCCCAGAATCAGGGTCTTTTCCAGTGAGTTGGCTCTTCGCATCAGGTGGCCAAAGGATTGGAGCTTCAGCTTCAGCATCAGTCCTTTCAATGAACATTCAGGGTTGACTTCCTTTAAGATTCACTGGTTGGATCTCTTTGCTGTCCAAGGGACTCTGAAGAGTCTTCTCCAGCACCATAAATAGAAGCATCAATTTTTCAGTGCTCAGCCTTTATGGTCCAACTCTCACATTCGTACACAACTACTGGAAAAAAACCATAGCTTTGACTATACAAATCTTTGCTGGCAAAGTGGTAGCTCTGCTTTTATCATGTTGTCTAAGTTTGTCATAGCTTTCCTTCCAAGGAGCAAGTGTCCTTTAATTTCATGGCTGAAGTCACTGTTTGCGGTGATTTTGGAGCCCAAGAAAATAAAATCTGCCACTGTTTCCACTTTTTGCCCATCTATTTGCCATGAAGTGATGGGACTGGATGCCATGATCTTAGTTTTATGAATGTTGAGTTTTAAGTGAGCTTTTGCACTCTCCTCTTTCACTTTCATCAAGAGGCTCTTTATTTTCTCTTCACTTTCTACCATTAGAGTGGTGTCATCTGTGTATCTGAGGTTGTTGATATTTCTTCTGACAATCACAATACCAGCTTGGGATTCATGCAGTCTGGCACTTTGCATGATGTACATTAAATACATTGATATACACTATGTACATTAAATACATGATATACATGATATACATTAAATAAGCAGGATGACAATATACAGACTTGACATATTCCTTTCCCAATTTTGAACCAGTCTATTCTTCCATGTCCAGTTCTAATTATTGTTTCTTGACCTGAATACAGGTTTCTCAGGAAGCAGGTAAGGTAGTCTAATATTCCCATCTGTTTAAGCATTTTCTATAGTTTGTTGTGATCCACACAGTCAAAGGCTTTAGCATAGTCAGTGAAGCAGAAATAGATGTTTTTCTGGAATTCCCTTGCCTTTTCTATGATGGAACAGGTGTTGGCAATTTGCTCTCTGGTTCCTCTGCCTTTCCTAAATCCAGCTTGTACATCTGGAATTTCTCAGTTCATGTACTGCTGAAGCTTAGCTTCAAAAATTTGGAGCCTTATCTTGCTAGCATGTGAAATGAGTGAAATTGTGCAGTAGTTTGAACATTCTTTGACATAGCCTTTCTTTGGGATTGAAATGAAAACTGACCTTTTCTAGTCCTGTGGCCACTGCTAATATAATCCTTATTTAGAGCTTATTTCAGGGACTTCCCTGGTAGCCCAGTGGATAAGACTCTGTGCTCCCAAAGCAGGGGGCCCCGAGTTCAGTCTCTGGTCAGGGAACTAGATCCCACATGTTGCAACTAAGATCTGGTGCAACCAAATAAGTAATTAAATAAAAGAGCTTATTTCACAGTGGACACAGTTCCAAACACTTTGCACATCTTAAATCCCCTAAATAATTAGTGTCATCCCTATGAAGCAGGGACTCTCATTACCTCCATTTTACAGATAAGGAAACAGGCATGAGGTTAAGTAATTTACTCAAGGTTGAGAGTAGTAAATATTGGAGCTAGTGTTGGAACCCAGGCATTCTGTGTTCAGAGTTCTGTGTTCCTTACTACACCATAACGACACTTTTCAAATAATGACACTTTTCAAATGTCGTTATTTAGTCACTCAATTGTGTCCAACTCTTTGCGACCCCATCAACTGTAGCCCACTAGGCTCTTTTGTCTATGGGATTTTCCAGGCAAGAATAATGGAGTGAGCTACCATTTTCAACTCAGAGATCGAACCTGAGTCTCCTGCATTGGCAGACAGATTATTTACCACTGAGCCACCTGGGAAGTCCCACATCATTTTTCAAATACAGTGGTAAAAAATATTTTTGGGTTGAGGCTGCCTAATAATATGCCAACACTGGCGGCTTAAACAACCACAGTATTGGGGAATTCTCTGGTGGAATTCATGCTTCCAGCTGCAAGGGGCACGGGTCGGATTCCTGGTTGGGGAACTAAGATTCCTATAGGCAGTATGGAGCTGCAAAACAAACAAACAAAAGCCCATCCCAGCATTTTGTTTGCTCCTGAATCTGCATTTGAGGAAGAGGATGACTGACATTTGCTCCACTCAGCATAATCTGGAGAAATTTGGAGGCTGGGAGCCTGAATGATCCGGAGGGCTCACTCCCGTTATGTGGCAGTTGAGGCTGGCTGTCAGCTGGGGACCCGGTTGCTGTCTGCATGGGCCTCTCCATGTGACTGTCTTGTCTTTCCCACAGCCTGGGGCTGGCTTCCAAGGCAAGTATCCCACGAGTGAGAGACTGAACCACATGGAAGCTGTATAGCCTTTTACAACTTGTCTTGGAAATGTATGCAAGTTCGTTTTCACTGCATTCCATTAGTTGGGGCAGCCAAGAAATTCTACACAGGATGAAAGAAGGAGAAACAGACTGTCCATCTCAATGGAAAGTGGGAAGGTTCCGGAAGAGCATGAAAACCTGAGATATTGCCGTCAGCTGCCTCTTAAGGGGAGATTAATGTATTCCTCTGTCTTATAGCTAGCTTGTACCCAAATCACCCCAATAATTTAGCAATTATTTAAAAGCATCAAAAAAGACCCCACAATTTAAAATAATAAAAACATCAACGTGATGTCCATCTTTCTTTTTCCTGTGTTTGGACTCCTCGATCACCTTTCCCTTTATGTCTTCCTTAGGGTGGAGAACAGATGAAATTTTAAGCTCCCATCAGGTCTTTGGTGCTGGCTTTGAAACTTTTAATTATATTTTCCCTTTTTGTTTGGTTGACATTTCAGGAAAGAATCTTGAGTTACAGCTAAGACATGTCAATGCTTATCTTCTAAGAAAATAGTGGAAGGTGAAACAGGTATAACCATTCAATCAACAAAAATGTTCAGGCATACCTTGGAGATACTGAGGGTTTGGTTCCAGACTCTACAATAGAGCAAATACAACAATAAAGTGAGTCAAGTGAATTCTTTGGTTTCCTGGTGCATATAAATGTTATGTTTAAACCATACTGCAGTTTGCTAAGTGTGCAATAGCATTATATCTAGAAAAACAATGTACATACCTTAATTTTAAAATACTTTGTTGCTAAAAATGCTAACCATCATATGAGCATTCAGGGAGTTGTAGTAAAATAATCACTGATCACAAGCCACCATAACATATAATGATGAAAAAGTTTGAAATATTGCGAGAATTACCAAAATGTGACATGAAGGAAGACACAGAGTGAGCAATGCTGGTGGGAAAATGTCACCAAGTGGCTTGCCCAATGCAGGGCTGCCATGAACCTTCCAGTTGTAAAAATACACAATACATATCTGCAAAGTGCAAGAAAGGCAGGTGTGTCTGTACTGAGTCCCCATGTTACGTTGGTCATGGCTCTAGGAAAAGAGTAAGAGATGCAGACCGTATCTTTGCCCTCAAGGAGTCCTTGCTGGTAGAGGGAGACAGAAAGAAAACCAACAATTTCAATGTTAACTCCCAGGATAGGCTCCATCCTATTCTGTTCCTCAGGGCAAGCCCTTGGTTACTCTGAAGTGGGAAAAATCAAAACCCCCAGCCTTTCAGGGCTCGATGAATCTTTGTCCTGTCTGGAATGGATGCTTCAGAGAACCCAGGTCCTCAAAAAGAAGGCTGCTGTTGCCTTGGTAATGTAGTCCCCAAAGTGCGTGCCAAGGCCCACCCAGACGCTGAAGCTAACTCTATGGGATGGTGTGGGATATTCTGAATTATCAAGACACACACGGACAACTCTCGGACATCACATAACTACTACTATTAAGTCATTTGGATCTAACCAAATAACAGGAACTGTTTGGTGTTTCTTTTGGCCTAGTGGTATGTTTAAAAAATTACTGCAACATTAAGAACATCAACTGTAAGAAAGTTTGAGGACCTTGAGTACCTCATCTGTCAATTTTTCTGATACTTCCTGATATTTTTCTGCACAGTGAACATATATCTTTTGAGCCATTCTTTTTCAGGGGCAAGCAAGGACTTTTCCCTGGACTTTGGGAGGCGTCCTCCGGTGGGGATCATTTCCCATCTCGGAACCACCCACCCACCCCAGCAGCCTTCTCCCCTCAGTGCTCTGCCATTTCAGTCTCCTCCACCCAGGTGATGGCGCCTCCAGATGGAAATAATCAACTATCTCACCAGCGCCTTGCGACTTGCAAAGTTTGCATGCCGGTCGTTTCCTCCTCTGCCCAGTTACTGCGGCCTAGCAAAAGGTAAGTGTGAGGGAGAAGCTGTGCAGGGTTATGGTAGGTTCAGAACCATTAACTCCCACGTGAACCTCTGGTGAGGTGAGGAAGTCCTGTCCCTTTCACCGACACATCTTTGAACTGGTTTCTTGTTAATTGATATCTGGGGACTACTATACTAAGCGCTTCCCTGGTTCAGATGGTGAAGTGGCCACCTGCATTTTGGGAGAGCTGGGTTGGATCCTTGGGTCAGGAAGATCCCCTGGAAGAGGAAATGGCAACCCACTCCAGTATGCTTGCCTGGAGAATCCCATGGGCAGAGAAGCCTGGTAGGATACAGTCCATGGGGTCGCAGAGTCGGACACGACTGAGCGACTTGACTTTCTTTTCACTTTCACTATACTAAGGTAGTGTTCGCCTTGCCCCGTATCCTGCATTGGTTATAAATGGTGCATATCCAGATCTAGTTTGTTTTTTTGTTCTTTTTGGCCACACCCTGTGGCATGTGAGATGTTAGTTCCCTGACCAGGGATTGAACCCGCACTCCTGCATTGGCTAAGTGTGCAAGCCAGACTGTGCAAGGCAGAGTCTTAACTACTGCACCACCAGGAAGTCCCCAGATCTGTGTAATTGCAAGGCTTCTCCTCTAGCTTTTGTAGTGGTGGTGGGTGGGGGAGGGCTGAAGCACCTGAATACGGATAGGAGAGCACAGTGTGACAACCACGAAACAGAGGAATGCAGAATACTTCACTGAAGTGGAGCCCTTGCTCGACCTTGGAGGCCAGATTGAGAGGATCTGAAATGGTTTACCGACAGGACACAGGGCTTCCCAGGTGACGCAGTGGAAACGAATTCGCCTGCCCACGCAGGATGATGCAAGATGCCGTGGGTTCTGATCCCTGGGTCAGGAAGGTCCCCTGGAGGAGGGCATGGCAACTCACTCCAGTATTCTTGCTTGGAGAATCCCATGGACAGAGGAGCCTGGTGGGCTACAGTCCAAGGGGTGGCACAGAGTTGGACACGACTGAGCATACACATGCAGGCACCTACTCACACCTACAGGACACAATGGAGGTGAGTCTTGAAGGAAGAGTAAGAGCTACCCTGACACTTAAGTGGGGAAGGAAGAGGCTGCTAGTCCAGTGCCCAAAGGTGACTGGAGCACGGTTCATTCTAGGCACTGCAGAGAATCCAGTGGTCCATGCAGAGAGCTCAGACCTGATCCAAAGGGCTGCAGTCAACTGGAGAGGGACCACATCCTTGGTCTGCTTAAGGTAGGGGTCATTTTGCTTACATAGTATTTCTAGTGTTTTATTCTTAGATTATGAGTAGCCAGATTCAGAGGCAAGTGGCACTGAGTACACAGGCTTCTTCCTGCTGCTATGCCTCTGCCTCTGAAGTTCTTCATGGAAAGCCCACGTGATTACGTGACAGCCGCTAAAACACAGGTGCTCTTGGATAGAGCTCCCAGTTAAGAGTCTCCAAGAAAAAAAGGCAAAGCTGATTATGCCAACTTCAGGCTTAAACATTTCAATGCTTCCACGTTGCTCTCAGGATAAATTCCAGTTCCTTAAGCGGTAAACAAGGTTTTCAGCTGACTGCCATCAGCCCTCGCCACCCTCCCACCTCAAACACCCTGCCTGCTCCAGCAATGCTGAAACTATTTACAATCTGCCGTCTCTCTAGGCTTTTGTGAACACTGTTTCCTCAGGCTTTGGGGATCTCCCACCCTTCTCTCATCATTTCACTCTCACCTTCACTGGGGCCCTCCCCTTTTTTTTTTTTAGTTTCAGAGAACTCCCCTTTCTTCCTTAGTGGGACATCAGAGGCCCTGAGCTTGCTCACAGCAGCACTTACCATGCTGCTCTGAAATGTCCTGTCTCCTGCATGCCCCACTACTAGCCTTGGTGTTCTTTTAATATAGAGAAGATTAGTTTTTAATGCAAGGCCTGCAATACAGCAGGGACACATTAAACATTTGCTCCACGGCTGACTAAACCAGTGTTATGTGAGGGGCTGGTACAGTGTTCATTTTAACCCAGAAGAGTGATGAATGTTTAACTAGCCAAGACATTTATGAATTTAACAGTTTTTTCACGGAGAGTAGAGAAAGCATTTGTATGAAGATTTGGCAGTTCTACATGGAAAAAAATAAAGAGAAATAACAATCAGAGGTGATACTAGCTGGGGAAAAAAAGGACATTATTATCCCAAAGTTAAACTTAGACAAGGCAAGTTGGAGGTCATTTCCCCAGAAAGTGAGGATACCCATGACTAGGACAGGAGATGAGTCTGGAAAGTAAGAGCAGGGTTTCCCTGGTGGCTCAGGGTAAAGAATCCACCTGCCGGTGCAGGAAACACAGGTGTGATCCTTGGTCCAGAAAGATCCCAAATGCCATGGAGCAGCTAAGCTTATGTGCCACAACTCTCAAGCCTGTGCTCTAGAGCCCAGGAGCCACAACTACTAAAGCCTTAGTGCCTAGAACCTGTGCTCCAGAACAAGAGAAGCCACTGCAACGAGAAGCCTGCGTACTGCAACTAGAGAGTAGCCCCTGATCGCTGCAACCAGAGAAAAGCCCACACAGCAAGGAAGACCCAGCACAGCCAAAACATAATAAATAATGAGATCAGGAATTCATAAAAAGAAAGAGCAGAAAGGAGGGCTTGGAAAACACCTGGCCTGTTCTAATTTTTACAAAGGATGAATGACTTGTTCATAGACACCAGGGCTCGGTTCAAAAGGAAAGCAGAATAATGGCCCCGAAGATCTCTACATCCTAATCCCTGGAACCTGTGAGTGTTATCTTACACAGCAAAAGAGACTTCATAATATGATGAAGAACCTTGATGAGGAGCTTAGCTTGGATTATTTAGATGGATGCAATCTAATCCTTTGGGCCCTTAGATCAGAGAATCTTCCCCAGCTGTGGTCAGAGGGAGACATGACTATGGATGGAGGAGCAGAGAGGAGCAAAGTGAAAAGGAACCTGACCTGCCATTGCTGGCTTTGAAGACGGGTGGCACCATGAGCCAAGGAGTGCAGGTGGCGTCTAGAAGCTAAAGGAGGCAAGCGAGCTGCTCCTCCCCTGGAGCCTCTAGGTGAAGGCATCCAAGCCAATGTCTGGGCTGCAACCCAGTGAGACCATATGGGGTTTCTGACATACACAATTGTAAAGTAATACATTTGTCTGTTTTAAGCCACTGAGTTAATGGTAATTTGTTATAGCAGCAAGAGGAAAGTAATACAGGCTACACATATCATAAGCAGGCCAGATAGGCAGGCTTCCCATCTCTACTTTCTTCTCACTCTTCTGTAATATTATTACTCTTTCAGAGATCTTTGGGGGTTATTTAATCCAATTGCACTTGGGTTGATCTGTCAAGATAGGAACATAGGGTTTGCAGAGTGGTTTGCTCTGTTTTGCATGCTAGAAATGGCAGAGCCATGACTCACCTGGGGATCCAGTAAATGGTTAAGACTCTGAGTCCCCAATGGAAGGGGGCCTGCCTGGGTCAATCCCTGGTCAGAGAACTAGATTCCGCAGGCTACAACTAAGAGTTTGCATGACACAACTTAAAAAAAAAAAAAAGGCATGGCATAGCTGAAATAATTAATTAAAATACATTAAAAAAAGAAATGTGGCAGAGCCCTTCCCAGAAGGATTGGCCTAGGGCTTGTGCAACACTTTGTGAGGCTAGATTGACCAAGAGTAGCCCTGTGCCAATCAGTTTAGAATCTAGAGAAACAACATAGTCTTTGCTGGCCATGGGACAGGCCTAACACTGAGAGACTATTGTTATCGACTGGGCAAACAGCCATGGAGGTCCAGGAAGAGGTAACTGTGGTATTTGCACATGGCTTTCCAAGAGCAGGGCCTCTGCAGCATGCATTGTGGTCCTGATAGGATTTCTTATGAATCCTTTATATCACTCCTGTGTATGGTCTGTTATATAACCTTTATACCACACTTTATACTTTATCATCACCTTCATGAGTATGGTATCAATACTGCTGATCTGAGAACCTGGACAGTGCTTAAATTAAGTCAAATGAATACTGAATGAGTAAGGATGTGTGAATTCAGATGGGTGCTTTCTTGGTGAGCTCACACAGATGTCTGAAGAAGACTGGAGTGTTAGAGCCCTTATCTGACATTCCCTTCCTGTTCAGCCTTGGGGCTGATAGGATTTGAATTCTGCCCAGACCTTGAAGCAGCATTAATTGGTGCTGCTGGGTATGTAAGCTAAATAACTCCTTGTAAGGTCACTCAAAAGTGTAAAATGCTTCAGAAACCCTTTGGTTATTATCATGATTCCTGGGAAGTAAAAAAAAATGCCAAGGGACACATGTGGCAATACCTTAGATTTATACAAAGTGCAAAATAACTGTGGAGATTGATTATTAACAAGAGTTTCTCAGATCAGTGTAATGCTTTGAGTCTGACTTGTGTTTGCATCTATCATGGACAGATATTCTGAGCCTTGGCTTGTCCAGTACATTTTGGGAAAAAAAAATTGTTCGGCAGTGAGCAAAGTTCTAAGTACCCAGGTGAAGTTAGCTGACATGAACTGTAGTAGGCCAAGTCAGTATGGTTCCATAACTACTTTAAAGACATGTGATCTTAAGGAGAAAAAACTGGGGAAAGCAGACTAAGGATTATTCTGGGTTGACTAACTGGATAGTACACAAGGAAGTCTGGAGTATCAGGGTGTTGAAATAGTGACTTACAGCATTGCACAGGTACGGGCCAGGACAGAATTAAATGTACCCAGCAGCTACATACTCCAGAGTGTTCTGGCCTGGAGAATTCATGGACCGTAGAGTTCATGGGGTCACAAAGAGTCAGACACGACTGAGTGACTTTCACTTCATTTTCAGCAGTAGGCTAGTGGACCTGCTGATGAAGGAAATTTAGAAAAAAATTAAAAGTATCACTGAAGAGAAGGGAGGGGAGGAAAATGAAGTTAAAGAAACAGGCTGGGGCTGGAGTAGTGGCTCTTAAAGGATGGTTCCTGAACAGCAGCAAGAGCTGCTGGGAACTTTTGGAAATGCAAATTCTGGGGTGGGTCTCAAGCCAGTCCCTGTTTTAATAAGTGTCATAGGTGATCCTGTTGTATGTTAGAGAACAACTGGTCTAGAAAAAGGAAACAAAGTTGGAGATCTCAAAGATGCCCAGTGTCACCAGAAAAAGAGGGACGGAGGCCTGTTGTCCTGGCAGATGGCTGATGTGATGTGGTGATGTGAGTCAGTGGCACAGAAAAAGAGATAAAAAGTGATCCAGTTGTTCATATCATCAAAGGTGAAGCTGAGTCTTAAGAAGGCAGTTTGAGTGGGTGAGGAGGATTTGGAGCAAATAATATAATAAGACATCAAATGAAGCAGAGTGAGAATTGTGATGTATAAAAAGTTTAGCTGTGACAGTAGTGAGCATGTACCAGAACAGCCCCTATTCCTCTCCCCTTCAGCTGGGGAAAAACTAAGTAATTGTTCCACCAGCCAAAAGAGAAAGGAGCCAAGAAGTATGTGCCTGACTGGGAGGAAGAGCCTGCCTGGGAGAAGAGAGGTCTAAGTTAAAGAAGGGAAGTGAGGATAAAGGGAGTTTTAACCCATACACTACAGGGGTTCTTCAGTTCAGTTCAGCTGCTCAGTCGTGTCTGACTCTTTGCAACCCCATAAATTGCAGCACGCCAGGCCTCCCTATCCATCACTATCTCCCAGAGTTCACTCAAACTCATATCCATCAAGTTGGTGATGCCATCCATCCATCTCATCCTCTGTTGTCCCCTTCTCCTCCTGCTCCCAATCTCTCCCAGCATCAGAGTCTTTTCCAATGAGTCAACCCTTCGCATGAGGTGGCCAAAGTATTGGAGTTTCAGCTTTAGCATCATTCCTTCCAAAGAACACCCAGGACTGATCTCCTCCAGAATGGACTGGTTGGATCTCCTTGCAGTCCAAGGGACTCTCAGGAGTCTTCCAACACCACAGTTCAAAAGCATCAATTCTTCAATGCTCATCTTTCTTCACAGTCCAACTCTCACATCCATACATGACCACCGGAAAAACCATAGCCTTGACTAGACGGGGCTTTGTTGGCAAAGTAATGTCTCTGCTTTTGAACATGCTATTTAGGTTGGTCGTAACTTTCCTTCCAAGGAGTAAGCGTCTTTTAATTTCATGGCTGCAATCACCATCTGCAGTGATTTTGGAGCCCAGAAAAATAAAGTCTGAAACTGTTTCCACTGTTTCCCCATCTATTTCCCATGAAGTGATGGGACTGGATGCCATGATCTTAGTTTTCTGAATGTTGAGCTTTAAGCCAACTTTTTCGCTCTCCTCTTTCATCAAGAGGCTTTTTAGTTTCTCTTCACTTCCTGCCTAAAGGGTGGTGTCATCTGCGTATCTGAGGTTATTTATATTTCTTGGACTAGATCTGATAAATAGAGTGTCTGATGAACTATGGACGGAGGTTTGTGACACTGTACAGGAGACAAGGATCAAGACCATCCCCATGGAAAAGAAATGCAAAAAAGCAAAATGGCTGTCTGCGGAGTCCTTACAAATAGCTGTGAAAAGAAGAGAAGAGAAAAGCCAAGGAGAAAAGGAAAGATATAAGCATCTGAATGCAGAGTTCCAAAGAATAGCAAGAAGAGATAAGAAAGCCTTCCTCAGAGATCAGTGAAAAGAAATAAGAGGAAAAGAACAGAACGGGAAAGACTAGAGATCTCTTCAAGAAAATTAGAAATACCAAAGGAACATTTCATGCAAAGATGGGCTCGATAAAGAAATTGTATGGACCTAACAGAAGCAGAAGATATTAAGAAGAGGTGGCAGGGGTTCTTAGTCTACTGCTAAAAGAAAGTAGGCTTGGGATGAGTAGAAAACAGTTTATTGGTAGAAGTTCTCCTGAGTAGCCAGTATAACGGAAGTGGCTCAAGAGAACAGTAGGCTGGGACGTCAGATCAGTGATACAGCCAAGAGAGAAACATTACAAGAAAGAAGAATGTCTAGAGAACAGAGAAAACACACATGTACAAGGACGATACAGCATAAGTCATATTGACACAAGCTCTTCCACTAAGAGAAGGAACAAAATGCTGGCATGGAAACTTGGGTCACTATATCTCTACAGGTTACAGCCATTGCTTTCAGAGACCACTTAGAGGACAATAAATGTTTCTGATGGTGGAGGTAGGAACAAAGATAAAGCCACACTTAAAATCTGAAGTTACTGTTTAAGCAAGGAGACATGGTCAAAGTGAGTTCCCACTCTCATGAAGTTAGGACAACTTCCAAAATGCCCATGTGACATTCTTATCTAAGGCCCTATATTTTTATGATATTAATTTGTTTAATAGAGAAGGGAAAAGGGAGAGTTGTGTAATTCAGTCAGAAAAATTACACAAGATAACTTTATTTCCATGGATTTCTAAAATCAAATGCTTTAAAAATCTCTACCTTAATCAATTTACCCCCACTATATAATGTATACTATTAAACCAACCAAATTGACACAGTAATTGCTCTGGAAAGACAAGAATGGATTGTAAGGGTAAATTATTTTTATAAAATATAACAAATTGCAACCAATTAGTTAACAAGAGAAAGAAAAACTAAAGAGCCTGCCCCTTTATAACAATTTACAGAACTCTGTTTAACTTAATAAGAAAAATCTGCTTTGGATAAGGCATCGCTTCATCACTTCTCAGAGATTAAGGCACAAAATCATCAACATTACAAACTCAAACGTGTAAGAATATCTGAAGACAGCAGCTGGTACAAATGCTACAAAAACAGAAACAGGTGCTTTGGGGTCACTGATTTATATCAAAGTAACATTAAACTGCAAATGTAAAGCTTACAGCAACTCAGTTTTCCTTCTCCAATGAAGGTTAATAATTTTTAACAGAAGATCAACTTAAAGAACAGAGGAAAAAGCCAATCTCTTAATACTACCTTTTTTGGGAAAAAAAAAAATTGTCAGTATCAGGCAAATTTTTAAGAAATGATTTAGCTGGTATAGTATTTTACAATAGCATATAAACAAATTGATAGCAACTAAAGCAATTTTAATGGCACATTCAGGAACTTACATTTGAAATGACATTACTGGTTAGGTCCTTTTTGTGAATTCTATGGTGATGGGTCAAGTATCAATATATTGTTAATGTTAACTTTAAACAAATATTTTGTTAAATTTAGTTATGTTTTTCAAAACAGTTAAAACTCCAACACATGAGATTTGACAGCAAAGATATTGAAAAATAATACTTCGGTAGAATGTTACTACAGCCAACACATTATAATAATTTCCCAGTTATTTCTGAAACAATAATCTAGGTCTAATGCTATTGTCTTTGAAGAATATTATAAGTGCACTAAAGCAGTTTCTGGCAGTAGTCACAACTCACTAAAGCACTTGGCAAATGAGTCAGGATGAAAATACATAAAATGAAGAAATGTTAGCATTCAGTATACATCTTATTCACAAATCTCATTTACTTTGCCCATTTTCTTGTTTCAGTATCTCAGGAAAACTTGGATCCAAATAAAATGCTAAATTCCACAAATTAATCATCCTAAAATTTGAGCTGTTTTTCATCAGGAAATGAATTACCTTAAAGGTATATTTCCAGAAAACTTAGTTGGATGTTAATCTAATAATATTAGCAAAGCCAGATAAAGAAAAAAATAATAAAATATACCACAGAGTGAATGAAACTCTGATATTGCACTACAGTGTTGTAGAAGAAAGGAATACAACAAATACAGATAATTTTAAAGAAATGTACATGCCTCCTGAGCAAGAGGATTTAAGAATTATAATAATTACTATAAGTACCTAATATGTGTTTTAAATTCACTTTAATGTTGGTTGTCACTGTCTCAACCAGTGGTTCTCAAAGACTGCCACGTGGTTATCTCACACATCAATATGAATTCCATGTTTTGAAGACATCATTTGTCTGGTCCCTGTGAAATACATAATGAATGAACAGAGGTGAGGTAGAGATGATGTGATTATTACATAAAGCCAAAATGGCAAAGGAGAAGTTTTTCCAAATGGGCAGATCCACAAGCCATGGCGAATTCCATCTCGGATGTGGTGTGAGGTCCAGGATATAAATAACATCCAGGGAAGAAAGCACCATGAGTCTTTGAGCTTGAAGAAGTGCATTGTAAACTTTAGGGTCAGAACCACAGTGGGTATCACAGTAGAACAGTGAAGGAAAGGTCGTCGTGGAAGACTCAGAGCAGCCTGCAGGGAGAAAGCGGTAGCTAGTATCATCTCCTTCTTGGCAAACAACACTTTATAGATGCTGCCTAACATCGTAAGTATGTGTTTTCCTGCAGGCTACTGGAAATGCAAACGGAACATTTTCTATGTCACTTCCAAATACACTTTGCACTAAAAATGAAATCAAGATCTCAAGAACATGTGACTTTTTAAAGTTTCCTACTATGTGCTCAGGAAAGTCACAATACAATTTATATCCTAAATGTATGGTTAGAGTAAATTTGGAGTTTTAAAGAATTGTTTGGGGCCTCTGCTGCTGCTGCTAAGTCACGTCAGTTGTGTCCGACTCTGTGCGACCCCATAGGTGGCAGCCCACCAGGCTCCCATCCTTGGGATTCTCCAGGCAAGAATACTGGAGTGGGTTGCCATTTCCTTCACCAGTGCATGAAAGTGAAAAGTGAAAGTGAAGTTGCTCAGCTGTGTCCGACTCTTTTTAACCCCATGGACTGCAGCCTACCAGGCTCCTCTGCCCATGGGATTTCCCAGGCAAGAGTATTGGAGTGGGTTGGGGCCTCTAAAAGCAATGAAAAAGTCTCACAATTGAATAAAATACATTTCAATTAAACATAAAAAACTGTGAGGTATAGTTGATTTACAATGTTATATTAATTTCAGGTATACAATATAGCTATACAATATTTTACTGGTTATATTCCATTTAACATTGTTATAAAATATTGTTATATTTCCTGCTCTGTATGTTACAGCTTTGTATTTTAATTATTTTACACTTAGTAGCTTGTACCTATTAATCCCTTTCTCCTATTTTGCCTCTCCCCCACTCCATTCTTCAATTAATAAATGCATAAAGGGGAGTATTTTTGTTGTAACTATTTCATATTGGCCTTGAATACTTTCAAATTTATTTACAAAAGCATTAGAAAGAGTGTATTATTTTAAACATGATTTGAAAGTTGCATTAAATAAACCAATAGAATCTCTAAACTATTGTAAAAATGTAATCAATATCTAAACAAATGCAAGTTTTTCAGGCTTAATTCGTGAATGATCCATGGGAAACTCCTGGAGATGATGAAGGACAGGGAAGCCTAGCGTGCTGCAGTCCATGGTGTCGCAGAGTCAGACATGACTTAGCGACTGAACAACAACAACTTGCTAAACATCAATCAAAGAGTTTATTTATTCTACATTCTTATTCCCTCTCCCTTCTCCATACTTTTAGTTGCCTATTTCTATTTTGTCAAAACATAAAACATTTCTGCATTAGGCCGTTTTAGTCTCCACCTCTGTTTTTAAGTTCCATGCTGTGCTATGCTTAGCAGCTCAGTCATGTCCAACTCTGTGACACCATGGACTGCAGCCTGCCAGGCTCCTCTGTCCATGGGAATTCTCCAGGCAAGAATATTGGAGTGGGTTGCCATGCCCTCCTCCAGGGGAATCTTCCTAACCCAGGGACTGAACCCAGGTCTCCTGCATTGCAGGTGGATTCTTTACCATCTGAGCTATCAGAGAGCTACTAGAGTGAGTAGCCTATCCCTTCTCCAGGGGATCTTCCTGACCCAGGAATCAAACCAGGGTTTAAGTTCTATACCCACAGCATAACATGCTCCCCAGTAACAGGGTGGGATGGGGGCGCCTATGGTAGTCACTGCTTGGAGGAGAGCAACAGCCTCCTGTTGAGATGATTAGTAGTTATGCTCTCTATGTGTGGACAGATATTGACTATTTTTATTAATAGTTTCTAAGTAAGAAACTTCCCTGGTGGTTCAGACGGTAAAGAGTCTGCCTGCAAAGGGGGAGACCCAGGTTCAATCCCTGGGTCGGGACAATCCCCTGGAGAAGGAAATGACAACCCACTCCAGTAGTTTTGCCTGGAAAATCTCATGGACAGAGGAGCCTGACGGGCTACAGTCCACGGGGTAGCAAATAGTTGGACACAACCGAGTGACTAACACACATACGCACAAGGAGGAAAGAAGATATTTCTGTTGCTTCTCTGATTTCTAAAATATTCATGTGGAACCTTTATTCATAGATAAATAATAAAAGAAGGATATATCATAAAATCATAGAAGTAAAAATAGATAGGTCTTCCCAGGTTGCACCAGTGGTAAAGAACCCACCTGTAATACAGGAGACTTAAGAGATCCAGGTTCCACCCTGGGTGGGAAGATTCCCTGGAGAAGGGCATGGCAACCCACTCCAGTATTTTTGTCTGGAGAATCCCATGGACAGAGGAGGCTGGTGGGCTACAGTCCATAGGGTCACACAGTCGGATATGACTGAAGTGACAGCTTGCCTGCAAAAATAGGTAAATTCCTACCAGTCCTGCTCTAGGACATGATTTTTGCTGGTTCTGTTCTTCACTTACTTCATATCCTGTGCTTGTGAGAAGTATGTGAAATGCTGCTCCGATATTATTCAGTTATCATTTGTCTTTATACTGGTGCCCTTGCTTAATGCATAGGTCACTTACAGAAGCAGTTTGAGAGGCTCTGCAGGGCTGGAGAAACCATGCATTCAGGAGACCTGTGTGCAGTTGATAACACCAGATACATGCCTTATGAAGGAAGTCAGGAGACAAATCTATAGGTTTGCTTCTCTACATTCTGATACCATGAGCTAATGGGAACAAGATTTAAGGGGGTCTTAGTGTGCTAATGGGCTTTCCATGTGGCTCAGTAGTTAAAGAAATTGCTTGCAATGCAGAAGATGCTGGAGATATGGGTTTGCTTCCTGGATTGGGACTATCCCCTAGAGGAGGGAATGGCAACCCACTCCAGTATTCCTGACTGGAGAATCCCATGGACAGAGCCTGGCGGGCTACAGTCCATAGGTTGCAAAGAGTCGGACAGACTGAAGCAACTGAGCACAGCACAGCATAGAACTTAATCTTTCCTTCAAGACTTGGCTAATGGATAACCAACAATGTCCTAGTGTATAGCACAAGGAACTCTATTCAGTATTCTGCAATAAACCATAATGGAATATTTTTTAAAAAGAATGTGTATATATATATGTTTAACTGAACCACTTTGTTGTACAGCAGAAATTAACATAACATTCTAAATCAATTATACTTCAATAAAAAAAAAAAGACTTGGTTAAAACATCTGCTATAAAGCCAGAATGGAACCTCTCAGTTACAATCACTGAACCTTTGCTCTGGGCACATCCACAGCACTTTGTGATGTGATATAATGTGGTCAGTAACATATCTGAACCCTCAGGAAAGTTTTGGTGCTCAAAAAAATTGGATGAATGGGCTTTCTTGTTTTAAAATAAGGCTAATCTTCTCTACTCTAACTAAACTGATGCTATAAATATCAATATCATGGCGTCAAAGAAATCAAAGACCAGAAAAATTAAACATATAGGCTTCTTACCTTTAAAGACATGGATCCAGATAGTAAAAAGTGGTCTATATCAATAACAGAGGCTAAAAATCCAGCTAAAATGACTTCTCCAAAGTCAGTCTTCTTCCTGATTCCAATGACTATTGCCCATGACCACATGCCAATCACGCAGTGTACTGAATTATCTGAAAGTGCACGAAGCCAGGCATTTTGTTGAATTATGGGAAACTGAAGAAGTCTGTCAGCTACTGCGCAGAATAAACCCAGACCAAGGCTGGAAAGAAGAGATTCAGTGCTGCACGACTGGAGTAGAGCATGAGTCTTCTCAGTCTCTGATGCCATTGCAGACAGCATGTCAGTACATGCTAAAAGCCGTCACAAAACAAACAGCTTGCTCTGGTTTACATTCCCAGTCATCCTAAGATAGAAAGGAGAGAAAAATATTAATGAAGACTATGGGATGCCATATGGTATATAAATAAAAAATACCAGCAATAATTCTAGAAGTATGAAATCAAGCTGTAAAAACTGGTCTTTCTTCAACTGCTTGCTTAGTTTGGGCTGTGCTGGGTCTTCACTGCTGCTCAGGCTTTCCTCTAGCTGTGGTGAGCGGCGGCTACTCTCTAGTTGTGGTGCAGGGGTTTCCCTATTGCAGTGGCGACTCTTGTTGTGAAGCTCAGGCTCTAGGCACCTGGGCTTAGTTGCTCTGCAGCATGTAGAATCTTCCCCGGACCAGGGATCAAACGAGTCCCCTGCATTGGCAGGTGGATTCTTATCCACTGTGCTACCAGGAAAGTCCTTTTTTCTCTGTTATCTGCAATTTCATTTTTTTCCTCCCAGCTTTATTGAGATATAACTGATACACAGCACTGTGTAAGTTTAAGCTGCAGAATGTGATGATTTAATATACATATATATTGTGAAATGATCACGATACAGTTAGCATGTCCATTACTTCACATGGTTACCTTTGAGTGTGTACAATGAGAACATTTTATGATATACTGTCTTAGAAACTTACAAGTATTGAAAGAAATAGTATTTCTTAAGTTTATATATGATAAGCCACGTGGCCCAAAGAGAACAGATTAGGCTTGTAGGAACAACTGTTTAGATGGTAGCATGTATCAGGGGAAATTTAAGAAAACCTGTTGACAGATTAGTATTACTCTGAAGTCATCAAATCTTTCCTTCAGCAATGTGTACTACAGAGTAGTGGGCATCCACTCCAGCAACTGCTTCCCATACTTTTCCTGATAACAGTATCACCTTCCTTTGGGAAAAGTGCTCATCATAATACCCAGACTCTGGAGCTGACCAATTAGAACTCCCTGCCTCCCTTACTAGTAGCAGTGATTAAATAGCAATGACTAATTAGTAATAATTTTATAGTAGTGAATAGCAGTGATTACTCTGCTGATGAAGGTGACCCTGGCTAGGCCAACTAGACTCCTTATCAGAATTTTTCTAAGTGGAGCTGATGGAGAAAGTTCCTTTACTTCTTACAGAGCATGGACTCCACTACATGGAAGAGCCTAGGAAAAAAGAATCACAAGGGACATCAAGTCCTCAGGACCAATCTCTAAGGTTCTCAGATCTGCCCTGGTTCCTGCAACTCACCTTTCACTTCTGTGAGCTACTTCAGGATTTTCTCAATAAGTCCCCATTTCCTTACTATTATCTCTAACCAAAGGACCTTAACTGGCATAAAAGGCAATCATAATTCTGAGTGCTCACTTGGCATACAATATTGAGGTCACTTATCAAGTTATTAATATTGTGTGATACCTGAAGTTTTTTATTTGTGTTGTTGTGTCTTAGTTCTGAGCATTAAAGACTAAATGATTTATTGAGAATGATTCAACTTCCATTATGTAATAAAAACTATACATAGATCACTGTATATATTCTGTATATATATTCTAACAGTTTATAGAGAAATACAAAACACCTAGAATAGGAAAACACCTTTAAAAATGTCTAAGTTGAAGGACTTGCACCATCTGACTTCAAGTCTTACTATAAAGTTACATAACCAAGAATGTGGTGCCATTATGGAGATGGACAAATGTATCAGTGCAACAGAATAGAGAGTGGGTTCAAACAGATCCACACACATGGTCAACCGATTTTTGACAAATATACAAAGGAAAGTCAATGGAGAAAAGATACTCCTTTCAACAAATGGTGCTATAACAACTGGATATTCACATGCAAAAGTAATGAACCTCAATCCATACCTTCCTCCCTATATAAAAATTAACTCAAAATGGATCACAGTAAAACAAATCTATAAAACTTTTGGAAGAAAACACAGGAGGATATCTTTGTCCTTAGGTTATACAAAGAGTTCTTGGTAGCAGTATCAAAGCTCCATTGTTTAAAAAGTTAATAAATTGAGCTTCATTAAACTTAAGAACTTCTGCTCTTTGAAAGACAATGTTAAGAAAATTGAAACACAAGACATAGATTGGGAGAAAATATTTGCATATCTCCTATTCGATAAAGGATTTGTATACAGAATAAAGAATTCTCAAAACATGATAACAGAAAAACAGGCTGATACAAAGAGGTATCAAAGATTTGAAAAGGTACTTTACGAAGATATACAAATGGTCAATAAGCACCTGAAATATGCTCAACATCATTAATTATTAGGAAATGGAAAGTAAAACCACAATGAGATTCCAAACGTAAGGCTGACCATTTCCAAATGTTGGCAAAATGTGGAGCGATCAGAAGTCTCATACATTATTGATGGAAATGTAAATGATACCACCACTTTCCAGTTTCTGAGAAAGTTAAACATACTCCTACCATATGACTCAGTCATTCCATTCCTAGGTATTTACCTAAGAGAAATGAGAGCAAACATCCACCCAAAGACTTGCACATCAATGCTCATAGCAGCTTTTTTAAACATTAGCTTCAAACTGGAAAAACCCAACTGGAGAAACAAAATACGGGGGGAAGAAAGCCTACGGTGAAAGCCCATAGGGTGCTTGCTAGGTGGCACTAGTGGTAAAGAACTCACGTGCCAATGCAGGGGCCCTAAAGAGACGCAGGCTCCATCCCTGGGCCAGGAAGATCCCTTGGAGGAGGGCATGGCAACCCACCCCAGTATTCTTGCCTAGAGAATCCCTTGGACTGAGGAGCCTGGCATACTATAGTCCATGGGGTCACATAGAGTTGGACATGACTGAAGCGACTTAGCACAAAAACTTATAGAACTGTACAAAGAATGAGCCCTAATGTAAACTGTGGACGTTAGTCAATAATAACATATCGATACTTACCTCATTGATTGTATCAAATGTGTGTGTGTAATGTAATGTATGTGCATGATCAGTTTTGTCCAGTTCTTTGCAACCCGTGGATTGTAACCTTCCTGGACTGACCCAGGAAGATCTGCGTCTCCTGCATTGCAGGCAGATGCTTTACCACTGAGCCACTGGGGAGCCAAACAAGCATGCCACACTCTTGGGAAAATTAATAATAGGGAGAAATGTGTACAGGAAGAATGGATATATGGGAATACTTTCTACTTTGCTCAATTTTTCTGTAAACCTAAAACTGTTATAAAACAAAGTGTTTTTAAGAAGCAAATAAAGTATGGGAAAATGTTATAATTGTTAAGTTTAGGTAATGAATATACTTTAGTTCATTATACTCTACTTTTATGTTTGAATTTCTTATCTAGAAATGTTTTTTTAAAAAGTACCTAGTATGATCCCACTTATATAAAATTCTACAAAATGCAAGAAAGGAGGGACAGGAAGGATTAAAAAGGAATATAAGAAAACTGGAAAGACAGATTCATTACTTCATTACCTTGATTGTCATAACAGTTTCATGGTTCAAAGTTTCATAGCCACACCAAAATGTATCAAACTGCACATTTTAAATATAAGCAGTTTATCATATGTCAATTATACTCCAATAAAGATGTTAAATAGTTAGGAAAATATACTTTATTGTCAGTAACAATAGCAACCTTTCATGTAAGGGGCAATCTGAAAATAAGGAAGAGGTTATGGAAATAAAAAACCTGACTGCCCAAATAAAAAGTCAAAACAAGCAATGCATAGTAAAATAAATGCTTCAAAAACACAATTAAGAAAAATACATTCAAAGAATTTTTAAAAGCTTGAGGGAGAGAAAAAAAAAATAAAGGACAAAGAGTTGGACATTGAAAGAAAAAACAAATTCAAAAAATAAAGAGAGGACTTCCCTGGTGGTCCAGTGGCTAATACCCCATGCTCCCAATGGAGGGGGCCCAGGTTTGATCCCTGGTCAGGAAACTAGTGGAGAAGGCAATGGCCCCCCACTCCAGCACTCTTGCCTGGAAAATCCCATGGACGGAGGAGCCTGGTAGGCTATAGTGAAGAGTCGGACATGACGGAGCAACCTCACTTTCACTTTTCACTTTCATACACTGGAGAAGGAAACGGCAACCCACTCCAGTGTTCTTGCCTGGAGAATCCCTGGGACGGAGGAGCCTGGTGGGCTGCCGTCTATGGGGTCGCCCAGAGTTGGACACGACTGAATCAACTTAGCAGCAGCAGCAGGGAACTAGATCCCACATGCTGCAACTGAGATCTTGAGCAGCCAAATAAATAAAATTAAATATTAAAAAATAAATAAAGATAAAAATCCTTAAGACCCAAAACAGCAACAACAGTTATCTGCAAAAGAAAGAGAATGTAATTTACACCAACACTGAACATTGTGGGACAATTACAGAGCTCTGAGAGAACAGGACTATGACAATCAGGACTCTCAACACAACTAAATTATAGCATCTATGTGACAACTGTAAATTTTAAGATTTTGCCTTAGAAATTGTAACACTTATATATAATTTTTTGAAAAAAATCAAGGAGCAGGTTTTTAAATTTTTACGGGAAGAAGAGAAAATACGGAAAACTTGCTCAATATAGCAAAGTAGAAAAGTAAACTATGAAGAAGACAATTTTACTCCCAGCCTCACATACCAAAAAAAAACCAAACCACAAACACATCAAACACAAATACAATAATAGATGTGAATTATTAAATTTCTCTAGAAAGAGACAGCTTGGAAAAAGAAAGAAACATCTGTGGAGTTACTGTTCATAAGAAAACATCTAAACAAAAAGTCTCAGCAATATAGAAAATAAAGAGCTGAGAAAATATCTAGACAACACAAACAAAATTAAGCAGCAGTGGTATTAGGCTGGTGCAAAAGTAACTGTAGTTTTACATTGTTGAACTTTGCCATTTGATGTTGGAATACACTCTTAAATGTGTTTATGTTATATACCATTTTAATGTACATTTTTCGCTTTGTTTTTCACCAATGACTTATTACTTGCTGTTTATTTTACATTTATTTTAGACTATGGAAGTGATGTTAGACAAAAAGCAAATTTGAGTGATTTTTAAAATCGAGTTCCAAATGGGTCGTAAAGCAGCAGAGACAACAAATAACATCAACAACACATCTGGCCCAGGAACTGCTAACAAATGTACAGTGTACTTCAAGAAGTTTTGCAAATAAGACTAGGGCCCTGAAGCCAGTCATCAGAAGCTGACAATGACCAACTAAGAGCAACCATCAAAGCTGATTCTCTTACAACTACGTGAGAAGTTGCTGAAGAACTCAATGTCAATCGTTTAGCATTTGAAGCAAATTGAAAAGGTAAAAATCCTGATAAGTGGGTGGCCTCAAGAGCTGGCGGGGGTGGGGGGGTGGGGTGGGGGTGGAACCAACATCATCATTTTGAAGTGTTGTCTTCTCTTATTTTACGCAACAACAAACCATCAAACCATTTCTCAATCAGATTGTGACCTGCAAGGAAAAGTGGATTTTTATGAAAGCGGTGGTGACCAGCTAAGCAGCTGGACAGAAAAGCAGTTCCAAAGCACTTCCAAAAGCCAGAGTTGCACCAAAAAAACAAAAACCAAAACTGGTCACGGTCACTGTTTGGTGGTCTGCTGCCAGTCTTATCCACTATAGCTTTCTGAATCCCAGCAAAACCATTACCTCTGAGAAGTATGCTCTGGTTGTGGTTGCTCAATAAGTATTTGTTGAATGAATTCATGAAAATTCATCATACACTGTATCTATTATCCACCAGGTATTGCCTAGTAAATGCTTAAATGGCATTTAGTAAAATGCAGCATTTTTCTTGGAAATTTCCATTTTTAGCAAGTGTGAATACCAGGTAATTCTTATGTTCACTAAACTTAAGAACTGCTAGGTTATAAGAAACCAAAATGAATGAAAACCAAGAAACATTACCTTTAAACTCAGACACAGTACAGCTATTATAACACTGTTCTGGCATTTCTAATCAATGCGATGAAGCAAGCAAGTGTTGATTTAAAAAACAGTCACAGCCTAAAAGTTAAGAGTTATGCTTTATTTGGTGGGGATTTTTAGGACTTCAAGCCCTGGAGATGGGCATCTCAAGTAATCCTGAGAGAACAGCTAGGCTTGAGGAGGAGAGGGGCGGAGCCAGGTTATATATATAGAAGTTTTATAACAAACAGCAGGTAGTCTGAACATCAAAAGATTACTGTTAGTTAAACCAGATATTCCAATTTAAGGAATTTAGTGCTTTTCTCTGTATGAGAAGATGCAAGAATCTGGGCTCATTGAAGTCATTCATTTGCATCGCAGCAATCCTGGGGCCAGTATCCTGAGTTTTTCACATCCTGAGGCCTCTCGAGCTGACTCTAGGGAGTGGCTGCAATCTTATGGCTATGAGGTTGCAGGTATTCTTTTTCTTCCTGAGTTCCCTTAGGGCTCAAGAATTCACAGTGGAGAACGGGATGATGACTGTGATATCCTTGTTTACTGGCAGGAAATACTCCATTTCTTGGGGCTTCCATCTGCCTGCAATGCAGGAGACTGGGGTTCGATCCCTGGCTCAGGAAGACCCCTGGAGTAGGAAATGGCAACCCAGTCCGGTATGCTTACCTGGAGAATTCCAGGGACAGAGGAGCCTGGTGGGCTACAGTCCATGGTGTCACAAAGAGTCGGCACAACTGAGAGACTAACACTTTACTCCTTTTCTCAGAAGAGATAGAGGGAGGGAGAGTGAAAATGTATCATTACCCTCCTCAGGAAGAAAAAGACAATTACATTAATTTTAAGTGAAATGACTGCCTATTCAAGATAATAAATTGAAAATTGTGAGAATTTAGAGCTTCTCAGATCTCGCTAGTGGTAAAGAACCTGCCAGTCAATGCAGGAGACATAAGAGATGTGTGTGGGTTCGATCCCTGGGTTGGGAAGATCCCTTGGAGGAGGGCATGGCAACCCACTCTAGTATTCTTGCCTGGAGAAACCCATGAACAGAGAAGCCTGGCAAGCTACAGTCTATAGGGTTGCACAGAGTTGGACACAACTGAAGCAACGTAGCCTATCCTAGAATTTAAGTTGCAAAAGGTGGCTTAGCCAAGCCTAGAATTTAAGTTGCAAAAGGTGGCTAATTCAAGATAAATTATAAATATACCAGCAATAATCGTACGAGGAAAGTACCGGAAAATGAACATTCATAACAGCAATAAAAACTCAAATATCAAGGATAAACTAAACAGATAATGTACCACACGTGAAGAAAATGACAGGACTGTATTATGTCAATTAGCTATGTGGAGCTCTGTGGCTTTGTGCTATGTTCCAGCTAAGCTGGAAGTACACTTCCCATAACCCCCTTCCTCGGATGTGTAATGCCAGCTACAGGAGACTCTGTACCTGGAACTTGGAAAGCAGAAGTGAAGCAGCAGCCATATTTTTAAACTCTGAAGGTTGGTGCTAGACACACTGTGGAGGCTGCACGTGTTGTTGCTGATCTGTCAGCTCACCTTGCTTGCGTGAGCAGGCTAGGCCTGCAGTTCCTTCAACTCCCACCAGATCTTCCTTCACCCTCTCCAAGTCCTGGGCCTCTCCTGCAGGACACCCACAGCATCGAAACTAAAGCCGGTGCAACATCCTTGTTCTCACCCACATCCACCTTCCCTTCCCAACTGTCTAGCTGACATGCTTCAGGCCCCAAAACAGACTCAGAGGCAACTGCTTGCTCTCCCAGTCCCTACAGTTACAGGTCTTTCTTATTCGTTAGCATGCAAAGTGGTTTTGCATCTTTGATAACAAGAGCCAGACCATTTTACTGAGTAAGAAGACAACATGGATGGTATTACTGTTCTCAAATTAATCGATAAATTTAATCTACCTCTAATCAAAATCATAACAGGGATTTTCTTTTAGCAGCTTCACAGACTGTTTTCAGACTGGCATTCAACCTCAGGTGGCGCTAGTGGTAAAGAACCTACCTGCCAATGCAGGAGACATAAGAGAAGCAGGTTTGATCCCTAGGCTGGGAAGTACCCCCGGAGAAGGAAAATGGCAACCCACTCCAGTATTCTTGCCTGGAGAATTCCATGGACAGAGGAGCCTGGCGGGCTCCATTGGGTTGCAAGGACACAACAGAATAGACTTAGCAAGCAAACTTGCAAAAGAAGAGTGATGTGAACACTGAAAGGTGAACACAGATCAAGTGTGTGTTTGCAGAAGGGGGAAATGTATGTACCATTCCAAACTGGTAAGGAACAATTATTATTTTACTCAGATCCTGTGTCAGTTAGGTTTCTTAAGTACACGGAACAGAAAGCACTCTGGCAATAAAAGCAAAAGCATTTATTAAAAGGATATTGGGAAATCACAGACTTGCCAGGTTTCAAGAAACAAGTTTCAAACATGCCTCAAGCACCTCAGTGCACATGACACCAGACACCTGCGGTGAAGACCTCCCTGCCCCTGAACCCAGCTTACACTGCTTAACCCATCACCAGATATTATCACTGGCATTGCTGCTAGTTCTGCCTCATCTGCTGCTGTTATAAAAAATTCTTGGAGTTCTGTTTCTTTGCTCTCAATGCAAAATTCAGAGTTGGGCACTGGCTGGGCTTGTATCAGATGCCCATTCTCGAGCTGCAAGGGAGGTTGGAAAAGATAGTATTTGGCCTTTTCAGCATACTAGTAGAAAGTGGTTCTTTTCTCCTTCTACCGTTAGAAGAGGAATCTCAAATATATACTATACTGAGCAGGATAATGACCAGTCTGCAATGGTAATGGGTTCTGTTACAAAAGGTTTTAATTGCTAAGTAGTACTGAAAAGTCAATCATCAGGTGAAACCTGAGATTGGATCATCTGTACAATGCTCAGTTTTATATGGCAGAGTTGTTTAAACAACTTTAGATTTCAAAATGTCACATTCACATGGATTACAGTGTTATATTAATAATACAGACCATTTCTCTGGTTAAATTAAGAGAGGGAATCAGTTTGACTGACTAGCTGCCTGGAAATTTTCCACGGTCAAGAGAGTTTTTGTAATCAGTTTGGTACCAAATTTGGGATATTTACATGAATTTGTAAACAGACTTCAACATAGTCCAGCTGGCTAGACTTTTAGAGAAGAGCTCAAAAATTTTTAAAAATACTGATAGACACTATTGTATAAAAATGTAAACCGCATGGCAAAGTTAAAGACTAATACATGAAGGAAATTTTGAAAATTTATGATGGAAAAAGATACGAAGCCTTACTTTACAAAGAGTTTTTAAGATTAATGAGAAGATGGGATGGTCCAGTGGTTAAGAATCCGCCTTGCAATGCACGGGATGCAGGTGCAGTCCCTGGTCAGGTGGAACTAAGGTCCCATATGCCACAGAGAAACCAAGCTCACGTGCCACAACTACTGAGCCCATGCACTTTGGAGCCTGTATACCACACATAGCTAGAGTTTGTGAGCCACAACGCAAGACCCCACATGACACAATGAAGACCCTGAGCGCTGCAACTAAGACCTGATGTAGCCAAATAAAGAAAAAAAGATTAACAAAAAGAAAAATAAGTATCTCAATAATAACATGCCTATGTTTAAGAAATGGCAATTTGGAAAAGGAAGAAATACAAAGATCAAGAAAAGTATTAAAATATTTCAACTTTATTGGTAATCAATTGAATTTAATTTAAAACAATGAGATTTCAATCTAAGACTGACAAAAGATCACTAATGATCTGTTAGTGGTGGGGAAATGATCACTTTATTATAATAGAGTATCAGCAGTTGTATAAATTAGCATAACTTTACTCAAACAATTTGACAATATGTACCAAAAATGATTAATAAATGAGCATTTGACTCAGCATTTCCATTTCTACAAAATTATCCTAAGAAACTAATTAGATATATACAAAGAGTTACAAGTGGATGTTCAGCATGGCAATGTTTATAAGGAAAAGTTAGAAACTATATGTCCAAAATACAGGCCTACTGAAATAAATTCCATATTATTATGCAGTCATTAAAAAATACTTATTCCCAATTTATTGACATATTAGATATTAAAAATTTAAAGGTATCCTATAAAATAATACATAAAATATTACATTTTTGTTAAAAATATGTACATACGTGTAAAAATCAGGGAGACTGTTCATTCGACTGGTGGGCTTACATGTGATCATTATTTTTTTCCTTTCTTTGATTTTCCCCAAATTTTCAATTTCTATCATGAACACAGAACCAATAAAACTCCTTTGAAAAGTTAGTTAGAATTAATTAAACTCAGACGACAATGCTAAACGCAGCTTCATAAAAGTGTAATTTTTAAAATGTAGAAATATATATATATAGCATTATAAATGTTAATACAAATATTAGACTATACAACATTAAAAAATATTAGTAAATATGAATAAAGTTGTATGCGTGCATGCATGCTGCCACTTCAGTTGTGTCCAACTCTGTGTGACCCTATGGTCTGTAGCCTGCCAGGCTCCTCTGTCCACGGGATTCTCCAGGTAAGAATACTGGAGTGGACTGCCATGCCCTCCTCTAGGGATCTTCCCAACCCATGGACTGAGCCTGTGTCTCTTACATCTCCTGCAATGGCAGGCAGGTTCTTTACCACTAGGGCCACCTGCGAAGCTGTAAAGTTGTATGTAAATCTCATAAGTCCAATTTATAGTATAATATAAAAATAATGTATTTACATTTATGTATTGGTTGGCACATGAAGAATCTGTATGGAAGATTTCTATATTTCTAAATGAAATAAATTTATGAGGTGAGGTGAGGTGAAGTCACTCAGTCGTGTCCGACTCTTTGCGACCCGTGGACTGTAACCTACTAGGCTTCTCCGTCCATGGGATTCTCCAGGCAAGAATACTGGAGTGGATTGCCATTTCCTTCTCCAGGGGATCTTCCCAACCCGGGTATTGAACCTGGGTCTCCCACACTGGAGGCAGACGCTTTAACCTCTGAGCCACCAGGAAGCCCTTAAAAAAATTATTGGAACCTTAAATTTATGAAGGTTCCATTAATATTTTTAATTAATTTTAATTATTACTTAATTTAAATAATTTAATTAATAGTGTGAAGAATACTTGCTT
Organism: Nanger dama; assembly: GCA_917880005.1. NCBI lineage: Eukaryota > Metazoa > Chordata > Mammalia > Artiodactyla > Bovidae > Nanger > Nanger dama. The sequence goes on from CAKJTW010000040.1 coordinate 8,203,891, forward strand.
TGTAGAGAACAGCTATTTTGTTAATGATATTGGACCCTAAAACAATCCTCAAATTCTTTTGTTGTTTAGTCCCTTAGTCGGGTCTGACTCTTTTGTGATCCTCTCATGGACTACAGCCCACCAGGCTCCTCTGTCCATGGGATTTCCCAGGCAACAATACTCGAGTAGGCTGCCATTTCCTACTTCAGAGATCTTCCCAGTTCAGAGACTGAACTCTTGTCTCCTGCATTGGCAAGCAGATTCTTTACCACTGAGTCACCAGGTATACCCCCTCAAATTCTTAGTCATTTTCAAAAATAAAAAAATGAAAATTGTTCTCTAAAGCACAAATATTGATTTATAGTCTACAGATCCTTCCAGGATTAGGAATAATGATTTCAAGGTATTTTCAACCAAGAGATACAACCAAAATGCAAAAGAGACCTCCAAGGTCATAATCCTTTCTATATACCTTAAGATTTATAGCTCCATAAGTCATGAATCATTTGTTTCTACTTTGCAAAGTAAGCATTTGACACCTGAATGGATAAAGAAGTCAATGTGTTTAAAGGCTCAGTATATATAAAGTTTATAAAATACTCCTTGAAACAAAGATAACATCATTATCCACTTAGCTGGATGGAAACTGGGACACACAAAGCTTGAATTAATGACCAAGCCAGAGATGTGCCACAGCATCAAACAATATCCCCCTCCTTCAGTAAGCTGTGGCCTGTAAATCAGCCCTAAGGAGAAAGGCGGCCAGTCAGGTGGATGAGTGCGAGGAGAACATAGGCTGTGCACAGTATGCACAGAGTCCTAACGGAACAGCTCTTCTGCCACTCAAACTTTGCTTCCATATGCATTTAATTACAGATTCACTGTCAAATCTCATCCCAGAAAGCACACAAAAATAAAAGGTCATCATCCACCTAACTGAAAATTGCATGCTGTCTCTGTAAAGCCATTTCATGACATCCATCTTTTTTCACTCACTAAACAATTTTCACACCATCAATAAATATATTTAAATGTTACTCACCGTATATTTTACTTGATGAGTTCAGATACAAAAATGATCAGGTAGCTAATGAAGTGTCATGACCAAAATGAAACAAGAAAAGATCACTTAAAGTATTTAAATGATGATCCAAATTTAAAGTGATCTGAAAAAGAAAAAATTGTTTACAAAATAACTATATAGTAGTTTATGAACAGGAATGGATACACATAACAGGATAGCACAAATCGCATTTTAAATGGAAGGTGTAAACAGCTTGCTTGATGAGAGAGGAATAAAATGCACACTTGAGTAAACCCTGAAGCAGATCCTTCAGCCCCAGTCAAACCTTCAGATGCCTGCAGCCTTGCCAACATCTAGAACTACAACTTTGAGACCCTGAGCAGAACCACCCAGCTAAGTCTCTTCCAAAAGTCCTGGCCCAAAGATACAGTGAGGTAGCAACTGTTTACTCTTTTAAGCCTCTAAGCTTTGGGGTAATTTGTTTTGCAGCATGGGTAGCTAAAACAGTAGTTTCTCTTTTCAAGAAAGGTATAATTATGACCCCAGGAACACACAACTTGAACATCACTGCAACTACTGGTGCAGATGTATAGAAGATTCTGGGTATGAGAAATTTAATAGGTGTACTTCCTCTTACATCTCTGATTAGAACACTCGGTCCATGGGGTCGCAAAGAGTGATGCGGTCCATGGGGTCGCAGAGTCTGACATGACTAAGAAGTGTCCCATTTTTCATTTCCCTTCCAGTTTGCCCATTTCCTGCTCCTCCCCCATATATAGAATGGGCTCTAAAACCTCTTAAACTGTAAAATAGCTTAATGTTTATTTTACATATTCACTTTTGTTGGGCAAGTTCATTACAAAAATTCTAATTTTCTTTTAAACTTGTCATGTATGAAGCGAATGTGCTTAAGGTGTTTAATATGTCATTATACTAATACAAGGGGAAAGCAAGTTAGCAATCCTCAGCCTGTGAACTAAAGATATTATTTGCATTGTTATCTGCCATAACAGCCAGTTACCCAGATCATCAATTTCCATGACTTGCAGGAGACACTTTTTGCAACAGCCAAACTCTACCACACACCATCTCCATTACAGTATAAAGCCATCACCTATGGGGCCTTCAGGGCTTCCCAGGTGGCGCTAGTGGTAAAGAACTCGCCTGCTAAACCAGGAGGCACACGAGACACAGGTTGTCTCTTGGTCAGAAAGATCCTCTTAAGGACACGGCAACCCACTCCAGCATTCCTGCCTGGAGAGGAGCCTGGCAGGCTACAGTCCAAGGGGTCGCACAGAGCCGGACACGACTGAGCGACTAAGCACTTGAGCCGGGGGGCGCATTAAAGGCCCTCGAGCCCGGTAAGGATGGCAAGGGGCAACGCAGGCAAGAGCGCCGGCACCCCGACCAGACCCAAGGAAACGCAAGGGGCGCGGAGCTTAGGTGAGGGCTGGACGCCTATGGGACCTAGAAGGCGCGACAAAGCCGAAGGGCTCCGGGCCACTGCCAGTCGAGCACGTTCCACCTGCTCCCGCGTCCCACGCGCCTGCCGCCCCGGCACGCCTTCCCCACCGGGAACCTGGATCTTCTAGACTTTCAGATTCAAGTGGTCCCCGCTTCCGGCCTCCCACCTCAGGACGCAGTTTCGCGGCGTCCATACAGTCTGTTCGTCGCTGAGGACCTAAGGCAACCACCATCTGCTCAGCCTGCTGAAGCAAGCCTGCGCCACCAACGGCGGCCCCGCCCCCGTGTACCCTCTCCACCCTCCTGTCGGTACCATAGAGATGCCGGCCGCAGGCCAGAGCGGTTACATCACCGCCCGACTCCCGGCTACGCCGTTACGGAAGCCGAGAGGACGCCGGGATACTGGTTCCATCCCCTCCGACCGGAACGCTACTTGAGTGTTCGTTAGCCGCGAGGGTGGGTATCTCGTGTTACCTCGAAAGTCGTACTCCCCAAAAGGAGACATTTGGGACAGTGGGGTGGGAAGTGAAAAGTGCCTTATTGGTTTCCATCTTCAACATGAGGATTCGTTTTCGGCTTAGCCGGAGCTGTCCACAGCCCACCGAAGCATAGTTAACCTCACCAAATGTGGGAAGTGTGGCCTTAGAAGCTTGAGCTCGGAGACACCGGCTGTCCCGGATGTATTGAGAGGTTTCCGATTTCCTGCAAGGGATCCTTTACGGCAGGCGTAGGAGTTTTTCACTCCGCGAGACCGCGCGACTTTGCAGGCCTGAAAACTCTCTTGTGGCGCTCCACCGCCCCCCTTGGGGAGTTCTTGATAGTTACTCTGCGTTTGTACAGTGGACTTTGAGAGCCGTTCCTTGTGGTCGGCAGTGACAAGGCTAGAAGGCTTAATCGTGACTATTAATTCCCACGAGTTGAAAAAGAGACAGCATAAAGGGTAGCTTGACCTTGATTAACTGGGCTGACAAGGTGCAGGTGTTTCGTAGGTCTGACCAGTTCCCATCCCGACTTCCTGCCTTGAGAGTGGTGGGTGCTCTCCAAGCACCAAGGAGACATCTAGCTTGACATTTGACCCTAGGAAGTACTGGCCCAAAAGAGGAAACCCAGAGGAAATTTTCTTTCTCCTTCTTACCTACTTTCTCAAAACAAGTGTTGGATGTAGTGCAAGGACAGCAGTGGGATTGTATCGATACTCATATATAGTTGAAGGAGACGGTAGAAAATTGGGATCTTCCATCAAGCAAACTTCTAGGTCTCTCACAGATCTTTAAAGTGTGGCTCAGTTTTTGCTATAGAAGTTTATATTGCTTGACACACGCTTCAGTTCAGTTCAGTCGCTCAGTCGTGTCTAACTCTGCGACCCCATGAATCGCAGCACGCCAGGGCTCCCTGTCCATCACCAACTCCTTGAGTTCACTCAGACTCACGTCCATCGAGTCGGTGATGCCATCCTGCCATCTCATCCTCTGTCGTCCCCCCTTTCCTCCTGCCCCCAATCCCTACCAGCATCAGAGTCTTTTCCAATGAGTCAACCCTTCGCATGAAGTGGCCAAAGTACTGGAGTTTCAGCTTTCGCATCATTCCTTCCAAAGAACACCTAGGACTGATCTCCTTTAGAACAGACTGGTTGGATCTCCTTGCAGTCCAAGGGACTCTCAAGAGTCTTCTCCAACACCACAGTTCAAAAGCATCAATTCTTCGGCGCTCAGCTTTCTTCACAGTCCAACTCTCACATCCATACATGACTACTGGAAAAACCACAGACTTGACTAGACCGACCTTTGTTGGCCAAGTAATACTCTTGGTTTTGAGCTAATGGGAATGACTCAACTGAGGGAGGAAATTATACATATTTTACCTGCACAGCTTAAAAGCTTATTAAACATATTTATCGCTGAATACATTAACCACAGTGCTTTTAGTTATGTTATGGACAGGTTTTTTTCTGTCTGAATGCAATAACAATTTGGCATTACCCTTATGGCAGCATGGGTACATGTCTTACTATAGTCGAGGCTTTCTGGAGTTATTTAGGGACGACATAGATGGTTTCCTGCGACCAAAACAGAACTTAGTGATTTCTGTGGTCAGTCTACTGCCCAAAGGGGCTATTCATTTACACACACTGAGTGTTCACAACATGCCAGACACTATGCTTGTTAATAAGACTATAAAATAACATTATGGGGCTCAAATTCTAGTGGAAGATATAGACCACAAAGAATAAATATGGTGATGTAATAGTAACTGGGGGAGCCCCTCTGAGGGATATTTGTGCTGATACTTGAAGGTGGCAGGGAGCCCAGTGGGAGAGAAATTGAAGAAAGCATTGTGCTCAAATTGCTTACATTATATCTCCTAACCTGTTACACTCTGCTTTTTTCACACTGTTTTTCGTGCTTCTTCCCTTTTATGTAAGAGGCTGGTTAATTTGAACATTTCTTGTTATATTTGGTATAATCCTAAAGTCTTTTGGAAGTATGGTTTTGTTCTTTCCCAATAGACAGGTGCAATAAATAGTACTTGTGGTGAGCTTATTTCTCTTTTGGTTTCATGTATTTTGTAGCATAAATCTTTTGAGGTGTTCACAACAAATGAAAATATTTGGTAACATGAGACAAATTCAGATAAAATTTAGTCTTAGCTGAAGTGCTCCATTCTTAGCTTGCAGCAATATTGCCCACATTAAGGTTTTGTTTTTTTTTTAAAGAGCTGATTCTCTTTTCATAGATCTGCTGAAAAATACTTGGAGTAGAGAGACTAAATAGCAAATGACCAATGCACACAATTCTGCATATTAAAAAAAAAAAAATCTTATTAATAGTGAATGCTCCACAAGACAAAACAGCAACAACTCTAAAGTTTTATAAAATTTTCTTCTCAAATCTGAGATAAATTGTTCAAATTTCTTAAATGATTCTTTATTAATAATATACAAATATATATTTTAAAATTTACAAGTTAGATAAAACACCTCCAAAGTTAGATATCATTTCTCATACAATCATTGTACACAAGTCATGTATATATATAATTTCTTGGCTTTCTAATAATCTACCAATCATTTGAAATAATATCCTCAGGGTTTAATAATATATTGCACTAATTCCATTTTTCACCATTTAGAGTTTGACAGAAGATTGTCAATATCCTGAAGGATTTCTGAGGTTTTTTTCAATGCCACTGATACACTCTTTTCATTAACTTCTTTTAGCAAGGTTTCTGAAGATTTTGGCTTACAACTGATCCAAAGACTGACTGTTTTTCTTGTTAGAAATCTGGTTTAGGACACCACTATTCTCCAATAACACTAAGTTGCTTAGTTAAGGAGCTTTCCCCCTATACAGAAAACCTAGCCTTCATATTAAAATATTTTCTATTGGGAGGAAGATCTCTTGGATTCATAATAGAGTTGGGATGTCAGAATTTATCAAGTCTATCCCTTATATAAATGAAGAAACTAGTTAGAATATAAGAATGGGAAAGGAAAAGACAGTATGTATGTATTTGGATGGAATTTTGGTGACAGGAAATAAAAGAATTAAAATCTTAGTAATATTTCTTTAAGGGCTTCCAGGTAGCTAAGAATCTGCCTGCAATGCAGGAGACGGAGGTTCAGTCCCTGGGTAGGGCAGATCCCCTGAAGGAAATGGCAACCCATTCCAGTATTCTTGCCTGGGAAATCCCATGGACAGAGGAGCCTAGGGGGCTACACAGTCCATGGGGTCGCAAGAGTTGAACAGGACTTAGTGACTAAACAACAACAACATTTCTTTAAGTGATGAAGTGATTTGGGAATGAAAGGGAACAAAGTAGGGGTGAGAGGAATATGAACAATCTGTGCAGGGTATTTTTAAATAACTTAAAACATCTAGAATGAAAATAAATGTGTCCGCTATTTCAGAGCTACTGTATTTGAATAGGATTACGGAAAAATAAGAGGATAAAAGAAATTTAGATGAGTGGGGTAGGAATGCACAGAACAAAAGGTTTAACAAGAAAAAGAAGTAGGAGTCCAGTCTAAGCTGGTAACAGGAAGTTCCTGAACTCACCTCCTCCCACAAGCACACTGAATCTATGCTACATACAGAGCAATTCTCACTGTCAGAAATGCAGAACTACCCAAGTGACTGCTATACACTGAATGAAGAAGAAAACATCCACAATGAAAGAAATGGGTAAGAATGAGACAGGCTTTCACTATAAACCCCACTCTCAGCACAACAGGGGGAATTCACAATTCCCAGCTTCACCCTGAGGAGTAAAGGGTTTTGACCCAAGATCTAATGCTTCAATTTTTTAAGACTTCCAAGTGTGGGACAGGCCCCTAAAACTCCTAGCCCTGAGCAGACAAACACTCGTTTCCCAATCTTTCCCTGAAAACGGCCTATCTGCTACTTTAAAAGCTTCTAGAACTTCCCTGGTGGTCCAGTGGCTAAGACGCCACTCTCCCAATGCAGAGGGCCCGGGCTCCATCCCTTGTCAGAGACCTAGATCCCACATGCCGCAACTAAATATCCTACATGCTGCAAAAAAGATTAAAGATACTGCACGCTGCAACTAAGACCCAGTGCAGACACATTTTTAAAAAGTTTCTAATTTAGCACACACCTAGGGGCAGAGTATGATCCCTCCCACAGGAAGGCTGGCAGGTGATATCTCCATATTCCTTCTCTGGCCTGCTCTAGGTTGTTTCTGTCTCCCTGGGAGGAGCTTATACACAACAGAAAAGATCAATGAAAAAAAGCTGGCTTTTTTTTTTTGCAAAGATAAAGTGAACAAAAGTTTAGTTAGACTTACCAAGAAAAAAAGCTCAAATTAGTGAAAGAGGGGAAATTACAACCAATACCACATAATACAAAGGATCATAATATACTATGAACAATTATAGACCAACATATTGGACAACTTAAATGGATGGATTCCTAGAAACATACAACCCACCAAGAATGAATCCAGACCAACTGCTAGTAAGGAAATTGAATCAGTAATCAAACGCCTCCCAACACAGATGGTTTCATTGGTGAATTCTAGTAAATATTTAAACCAATCATTTACAAAAAATAGAAGAGGAGAAAATACTTCAAAACTGATTTTACGAGGCCAGGATTACCCTGATAACCAGAACCAGATAAAGACACTACAAGAAAAGAAAATTACAGGCCAATATCCCTGATGAACACAGATGCAAAAGCCCTCAACAAAATATTAGCAAATTGAGTACAACAATATATTAAAATGGTCAAACACATGGCCAAGCAGGATTTATTCCAGGGATACAGAGATGGTTCAACATATGAAAATATGATATACCACATGAAAAATGAAGGATAGTCATATAATCTCAATAGATGCAGAAAAACACTCACCAAACTGGATATAGAAGCAACATACTTCAATATAATAAAGATCATATATGATTAGCCCATAGCTAATATAGATATAGTCAACAGTGAAAAGTATACCACAAAAAAAGATCCTCATGATACACTGAAGATCCCCCATGCTGCAACTAACACCAAATGTAGCCAAATACACAGACATTTTTAAAAAAGAAAATAAAGTTTACATATATATATATATATAAAGACATAACAAGTGTTGGTAAGGATGTGGAGAAAAGAGAACCATTGTGTACTTTGGGAGAAATATAAATTTATACAGCCACTATGGAAAACAGTATGGAAGTTGCCTCAAAAAATTATAGACAGAACTACCATATGATCCAGCAATCCCACTTGTTATATATATATCCAAAAGAAATGAAAACAGTCTACTGAAGAGAGATCTGTACTCCTATGTTCACTTTAGCATTAATCATAGTAGTTAAATATGGGAATAACCTATTGTTGTCTATTGTTGGATAAAAGGATAAAGATGATTCCCACATATATACATACGATAGAATACTATTCAGCCATGAGAAAGTAGGAAATCCTGCCATTTGCAACAACATGGATGGACCTAGAAGGCATTTTGCTAAGTGAAATAAGTAGAGAAAGACAAATATCAATACTATATGGTGTCACTCAATGTAGAATTTTTTTTTAAAAAGTCAAATGCATGGAAACAGAATGCAGGGTACTAGTTGCCAGGGGCTGGGTGGTGGGGAAAGAGGGAGAAGTTATTAAAAACATATAAACTTTCAGCTATAAGATGAATAAAGTCTGAGGACCTAATGTATAACATGATGACTGTAGTTGATAATACTGTGCTGTATGACTGAAGTTTGCTGAGAGGGTGGAAATCAGATGTTCTCATCCCTCTTGTCCCCAAGCAAAAGAGAGGTGGAAGATATGTGAAGTAATGCTTGGGTTAATTAACAAGATAGGGTAATCCTTTTGTGGATCAGGTCACTGTGAGGTACTATTTAAATACCTTACAGTTTTTGCAATTATACCTCAAGAAGCTGAAATTTAAAAAAAAAAGTAAATAAAAATCATACAGATTTTACAAAAGAAAGATGTCAGAGACAGTTCTCAGTTATAATGTTAGAATATAATTATATAAGTGTGAAAGTCTCCATAGGCTAGCTTAAGCCTACAAGGGAAAGAGAGAAACTGTGTAGGACATTACATTATGCTTAAAGGATACAATTAAACTTTTCTATCTTTTCAAGTTCAGAAGCCACAGACCTAATGCCAAAAAAAAAAAAAAAAAAAGGTTAATGCCAGTTGTCCGATTCTCTTATATCCACAATAGTTCAAATAAGCATAGTTAATTTTTTTCATAAAGATTAGAATTTTTAACAGAGAAGAACCTAGAAATTAAGAATTCTCTTTATATTGACTTTATTTAGCCACAGATCACCTTGACTCAACCGATAGTCTTTCACGAGTTAGGGAGCTTCCCAGATAGTGCAGTGGTAAAGAATCTGGTTGCCAATGCAGAAGCTGCGGATTCAATCCCTGGGTTATGAAGATTCCCTGGAGGAGGAAATGGCAACCCACTCCAGTATTCTTGCCTGGAAAATTCCATGGACAAAGGAGCCTGGTGGGCTACAGTCCATGGTGTTGCAATGAGTTGGACATAGCCGAGCAACTGAGGATGCCCCCAAGAATGAGTAAGGCAAGTGAATAGAAATCCTCCATCCCAAGGACTTCTGAATTCAGTACAGAGGTTGGAAGGTAATGAGCCTTCCTGGTATAAAAACTGATCTGACATACCTTCTACTTTCCTCCACAAGGTTTAATTAAACTTTAAAAAATCTACTAAAATCTCATCACTTCTATGAAAGAAATGCTCTCTCCTTTGAATTCCTATATCATTATGTTAATTAATCATAAACTTCTTTGTAATGCCTTTTCTTGAACAATTTAACTTTTTAATCTTCATACCTAGATAGTTTCTTTGGAGGAGAAGGGATCTTACACATACAGTAAAACCTCATTTATATGGAACTTTTAGGGAATGGATGGATGGTCTCTAGAGCTAACTTTTATACAATTGAATTAGGTGTCCAAACTTAACTATTTTCTATTAAATTTCTTCTGGAATAGACTAATCATTTCATTGTTTTCTTAAACAAAGTATACTAAACATTCTTTTCTCTTTGGCTTGAAGGGTTAACACTGACTCTTACCATGTTCCATAGAAACAGACACTGGCAACCAGTATTGGGTAGAGGGCTGAATGTATACATATCCAGGAGAACCTTTCATGTGTATGTTGCCTGTTCCCTCATCACTAGATGAAACATGAGCACTGGCACACAACTAGAAAATAGTGTAACTGTACTAGCTGTCTGCAAAATTAATGAGGACATTCATGTCTAAAACATCTCTCTATCCAAGTCACTAGAAAAGTCTTTTCACAGTTCACAAAAGGGTGTATGACTTGTCTGCTTTACTGACTTTCTTATATACAATGGACCACATGCACCTTGTCAGCCTGCACTCTTCCCTTGTACTCCAGCCTATGGATGGAGAATAAGAGAAATATATCATCATTTTAAGCATTTTTAGTAAAGACATGGATGTGACTTACTCTAAAACATGCTGACTCTTCATCATTGCAAAACACACACTCCCTCCACCCTTTCACACATGAGAAACATTTCCTGGGTATAAGCAACAACACAAACTACCTTTAATGCTGTTGCTCATTTGATAAACCCCAATCCCTCCTAGCATGAGAGTCTCTTCCAATGAGTCAACTCTTCTCATGAGGTGGCCAAAGTACTGGAGTTTCAGCTTTAGCATCACTCCTTCCAAAGAAATCCCAGGGCTGATCTCCTTCAGAATGGACTGGCTGGATCTCCTTGCAGTCCAAGGGACTCTCAAGAGTCTTCTCCAACACCACAGTTCAAAAGCATCAGCTCTTTGGTGCTCAGCCTTCTTCACAGTCCAACTCTCACATCCATACATGACCACAGGGAAAACCATAGCCTTGACTAGATGGACCTTAGTCGGCAAAGTAATGTCTCTGCTTTTGAACATGCTATCTAGGTTGGTCGTAACTTTTCTTCCAAGGAGTAAGCGTCTTTTAATTTCATGGCTGCAGTCACCATCTGCAGTGATTTTGGAGCCCCGAAAAATAAAAGTCTGACACTGTTTCCACTGTTTCCCCATCTATTTCCCATGGAATGATGGGACCGGATGCCATGATCTTCATTTTCTGATGTTGAGCTTTAAACCAACTTTTTCGCTCTCCTCTCTCACTTTCATCAAGAGGCTTTTTAGTTCCTCTTCACTTTCTACCATAAGGGTGGTGTCATCTGCATATCTGAGGTTATTGACATTTCTCCCAGCAATCTTGATTCCAGCTTGTGTTTCTTCCAGTCTTGTTTCTATGATGTACTCTGCATAGAAGTTAAATAAGCAGGGTGACAATATACAGCCTTGACGTACTCCTTTTCCTATTTGGAACCAGTCTGTTGTTCCATGTCCAGTTCTAACTGTTGCTTCCTGACCTGCATACAGATTTCTCAAGAGGCAGGTTAGGTGGTCTGGTATTCCCATCTCTTTCAGAATTTTCCAGTTTATTGTGATCCACACAGTCAAAGGCTTTGGCATAGTCAATAAAGCAGAAACAGATGTTTTTTCTGGAACTCTCTTGCTTTTTCCATGATCCAGCAGATGTTGGCAATTTGATCTTTGGTCCCTCTGCCTTTTCTAAAACCAGCTTGAATGTCAGGTTCACATATTGCTGAAGCCTGGCTTGGAGAATTTTGAGCATTACTTTACTAGTATGTGAGATGAGTGCAATTGTGCAGTAGTTTGAGCATTCTTTGGCATTGCCTTTCTTTGTGATTGGAATAAAAACTGACCTTTTCCAGTCCTGTGGCCACTGCTGAGTTTTCCAAATTTGCTGGCATAATGAGCGTAGCACTTTCACAGCATTGTCTTTCAGGATTTGAAACAGCTCAACTGGAATTCCATCACCTCCACTAGCTTTGTTCGTAGTGATGCTTTCTAAGGCCCACTTGACTTCACATTCCAAGATGTCCGGCTCTAGATGAGTGATCACATCATCATGATTATCTGGGTCCTGAAGATCTTTTTTGTACAGTTCTTCCATGTATTCTTGCCACCTCTTCTTAATATCTTCTGCTTCTGTTAGATCCATACCATTTCTGTCCTTTATCGAGCCCACCTTTACATGAAATGTTCCCTTGGTATTTCTAATTTTCTTGAAGAGATCTCTAGTCTTTCCCATTCTGTTCTTTTCCTCTATTTCTTTGCACTGATCACTGAAGAAGGCTTTCTTATCTCTTCTTGCTATTCTTTGGAACTCTGCATTCAGATGCTTATATCTTTCCTTTTCTCCTCTCTTCTTTTCACAGCTATTTGTAAGGCCTCCCCCAGACAGCCATTTTGCTTTTTGCATTTCTTTTCCATGGGGATGGTCTTGATCCCTGTCTCCTGTACAATGTCATGAACCCCATTCTGTAGTTCATCAGGCACTCTATCTATCATGTCTAGGCCCTTAAATCTATTTCTCACTTCCACTGTATAATCATAAGGGATTTGATTTAGGCCATATCTGAATGGTCTAGCAGTTTTCCCTACTTTCTTCAATTTAAGTCTGAATTTGGTAATAAGGAGTTCATGATCTGAGCCACAGTCAGCTCCTGGTCTTGTTTTTGTTGACTGTATAGAGCTTCTCCATCTTTGGCTGCAAAGAATATAATCAGTCTGATTTCGGTGTTGACCATCTGGTGATGTCCATGTGTAGAGTCTTCTCTTGTGTTGTTGGAAGAGGGTGTTTGCTATGACCAGTGCATTTTCTTGGCAAAACTATTAGTCTTTGCCCTGCTTCATTCCGCATTCCAAGGCCAAATTTGCCTGTTACTCCAGGTGTTTCTTGACTTCCTACTTTAGAATTCCAGTCCCCTATAATGAAAAGGACATCTTTTTTGGGTGTTAGTTCTAAAAGGTCTTGTAGGTCTTCATAAAACCATTCAACTTCAGCTTCTTCAGCATTACTGGTTGAGGCATAGACTTGGATAACTGTGATATTGAATGGTTTGCCTTGGAGACGAATAGAGATCATTCTGTCATTTTTGAGACTGCATCCAAGTACTGCATTTTGGACTCTTTTGTTGATCATGATGGCTACTCCATTTCTTCTGAGGGATTCCTGCCCGCAGTAGTAGATATAATGGTCATCTGAGTTAAATTCACTCATTCCAGTCCATTTTAGTTCGCTGATTCCTAGAATGTCAACATTCACCCTTGCCATCTCTTGTGTGACCACTTCCAATTTGCCTTGATTCATGGAGCTGACATTCCAGGTTCCTATGCAATATTGCTCTTTACAGCATTGGATCTTGCTTCTATCACCAGTCACATCCACAACTGGCTATTGTTTTTGCTTTGGCTCCATCCCTTCATTCTTTCTGGAGTTATTTCTCCACTAATCCCCAGTATCATATTGGGCACCTTATGACCTGGGGAGTTCCTCTTTTGGTATCCTATCATTTTGCCTTTTCATACTGTTCATGGGGTTCTCAAGGCAAGAATACTGAAGTGGCTTGCCATTCTGTTCTCAAGTGGACCATGTTCAATTTTATAGCTATTTCCTACATAGCTGGAGATGGACCAAAGCTGAATCCTTAAGATACGTGGATATTCAAATAACATCCACTGATTTGATTGCACCTCTTTCTCTAAGTAACTCAGGAAAACGTTTTCACCTTAATGTCTATATTTTTCACCACACTATGCTAACTAACTTACAACTTAAGTTTATTTTTTGGCCACACCACATGGCACGTGGGATCCTCTTGAACCAGGGATTGAACCCACACACTCTGCAGTGGGAAGCATGGTGTCTTCCGTTACTGGATGCCAGGCAAGTCCACAACTTACTTAAATTTAAAGCTTCCTAAATTTTTCCTGGTAGCCTTCTTTTATAATATACCCACAGTGACACTAACTTTCCTAAGGATCTTTCTTCTTGTCATTTTTTTCCCCCATATCAGTTCAGTTCAGATATAGGAACTTACAATTCTGTGAAGTCTGAATTCCCCTTATAAGATTTTTCCTATCCATCAACGTCACACTACACCCAAAAGACAAGTGTCTGCTCCACAAAAACTTACTGTCTCCACAAGCCAAAATATCCTTTTTCATTTCTACACTTGCTTCCTCTCTAAAATGAACTCCTTCAAAGCCCAGTTCCAGTCCTCTGCACACAGAAAGCACACAGGGAGGGACTGAAATCTTGCGTTATTTGTTGATTTGTCAATTAATTTGAGGGAGACAATTAATATAATAGAAATTATTTAAAAATCATGTTTTTATGAAAGCTTGTTAATCAACATTTTATTTTCTTTAATATTACTAAAATATAAAAAAAAATCTCCTCTAAAGTTTTCTAGAAAGTATCCAGAATGAATTTTTTACACTAAGAGTTAGCCATTTCAATATGAAGTTTTCAATGCAGTTTTCTGATCTTTAGATGAAACATGAGGGGGAGGTGAGGTGAGGTGAAGTCGCTCAGTCGTGTCCGACTCTTTGCGAACCCATGGACTGTAACCTACTGGGCTTCTCCATCCATGGGATTCTCCAGGCAAGAATACTGGAGTGGGTTGCCATTTCCTTCTCCAATGATGAAGTATAATAAATGAGATATCCAATTAAAGATAAATTATTGTCAAGATTTAAGTTATCAAAAAAATCATACTGGTTAAACATATTTAAGAGAAAGTTTTCTTGGGAAGAAGAGTCAGTTTACCATTTAACATTTTGATAACTGAGGATTAGTTGGCTCTTCTACACAGATTAAGTTTAAAATAAATATAAATACCAGCTTTCTTCAGGAACAGAAGATGAAGGATGTATGGGTATTTCTTGCTGACTAATCTGGGTCAGCCTTCTGCACCATGATATTACTGTTGTCACATATCTAGATTGAATACATTAAGAGAGATGTTTGAAAAATGAAAATGTAGAATATTTATAAAAATCTTCAAAAAATTATTAATTTGGGGAAAAAGTTCTAAAGTAGGATTATTTGGAAATTTTTTTCATTGGTTAAAGAAAAAGGCCAGTTTTTGTCATTCATCAGAAATGATTTATATTCATGATTAATAAAAAGGAGATTTAAGAATCAGAACAAAGGTAACACTTAGATTTAATTCAAAGTTCAAATGCCTAAATTCTCCTTTTAATTTCTAACGTAAAATGAGTTTCATTAAATTTTATCAAGAAAATATCTCTACATATATGACTAAGTATTTGATTTCTAAAATTTAAACCAGAACACAGCTATTAACACACACACACATTCATAATTATATATAACTCACTGGATAGACAAAGTAAGTATCAAGTTCAATAAAATGAATGATCTGGAATGACTGGATAAAATAAACAGTATGCTTGCTAAATATAAATCTGCTTATCTTTTGAGGCAAATTATTCAAACTACCAATAATGTTGGAGCACTTAAATTCAAATGCAATAAATCCCAACAGGAAAATAAATT
Organism: Nanger dama; assembly: GCA_917880005.1. Classification (NCBI taxonomy): domain Eukaryota; kingdom Metazoa; phylum Chordata; class Mammalia; order Artiodactyla; family Bovidae; genus Nanger; species Nanger dama. The sequence goes on from CAKJTW010000040.1 coordinate 8,219,294, forward strand.
AAGAGGTAAAACAGCAGTTGTTTTTGAAGATCCTCAAATAAAATTGCTAACATGTCAAGAACATCACAAGAAGAATGATTATTGTAACAAATTCCATAAGCCAAAAAGAAAAAGCACACTCATGAAAAAGCTGATTTCAATAATCTTCTCCATTAAAAAAAATTATTATTTATCTATTTATCCGCTCTTAGTTAGAATCATGTGGGTTCTAGTTCCCTGAGCAGGTATCAAACCCTGGTTTCCTGCATTGAAAGCACAGAGCCTTAGCCACCAGCCCACCATGGAACCCCTAATCTTTTCCATTTTAAGAATAATCATCAGCTAGTTTATTTCTCTTTATAGAAATACACGTAAGTTTAGCTATTCGTGGCTGTAAACCTTATTTCAAATCGGTTAGTGGATTAATGGGCTTCCCAGGTGGCGCAGCGGTTAAGAATCCACCTGCCAATGCAGGAGATGCAGGAGACATGGGTTAGATCCCTGGGTCGGGAAGATCCTCAGAAGTAGGATATAGCAACCCACTTCAGTATTCTTGTCTGGAAAATTCCACGGACAGAGGAATCTGGAGGGTTACAGTCCATGGGGTTGCAAAGGGTCGGACACAACTGAGCATGCACACACTAGGGGATTGACAGCTGACCACAGTCCAACCACCGTAACAAGCCAGTTATAACATATTTATTTTGAAAAATCACTAGAATACAAATGGAAATGATTAAAGCTGACCTGATCTATTTAGTTATGCTAGAGGACAATTCTGAAATTCTGAAACCTGCTAAAATGACTTCAAGCCACATGGAAAAATTAAAAGTATATATATAATATTTAAATGTTTATATGCTTCCTCTTGGCCCAAAACTAAGTTAAATAATATAAATGCTTCCTCCATCTAAAAGGAAGATATTTACTAACATGAAGTTATGTTTTTAAATTGTTTTTCAGTACCTTTCATATGGTCTGGGATGTTGAATTTGAATTAACTGATTTTGTCCATCAGGAAAAGTTAACTTACACCAACCTAAGGTGAGACCTTGATTTACCTGAAGAAACAAGGAGGAAAGGTAAGTTTTATTACTCTAGAACTGAAAAACAAAACAAAACCTCCTTCTTACTTAATTTTCAATTAAAATAAGAAGTAGATGAATCATTAAAACTTTATTTTGACAAACTTAAAAGTTATATTTTACAAGGGATATGGATATTATTTAACCACCACTCTTATATAGGTAATTATCAAAAGAACAAAAATACTAATCATTTTCTCTATAGTGAAGTTACCTTTATAAAAATGAGGATTTGTCATACCTTTCTGATTTTTGATAGAAAATCCAATGAGCTTAGTAAAGCCTCTTGACAGATTTTATACTTCAAAAAAATACACTGAGATAGTGTAGAGTACATCATGTTTTCTTTGTACTATTTCCACAGATTAAAAAAAAAAAAGATAAAAGATAAAAGAGAGATTTCAGCCTGAAGTATAATTACCTGTCTCTTTTCAATAAAAGAGCCAAAATTCCAATTCAGGGTTAAAGTAACGCCATCTAAAAAGATAGCATGTACTTTGTCATCTGAGTACGCAAGAAATCTTCCCACGTCAGGCATGAATGATTCTCTCAAAAGCAAAGGCAGTACACTGCTGTCATTTATCCCAGGCACCTAAAACCAGAAAATAAAAACAGCAGGAAACAGAGTTATGCACTAACAAGACTGAAGTGATAAATGAACTCTGAGGCAACTTCAGATTCTCATTCAGAAGCTGAATACTGCAGAATCCTTAGGCATGTTCTGACTTTTCCAGAAGTGGCTATCCAAGAGTCCATTATAAGCAAATTAAGTTCTAGTATCTTTGGAAAGTCACCATTCTGCTAAACTTTACACAGAAAATAGACAAAGAATAGGAACTATAGCAACATAGAGATTTATAATCAAAGTAGTATAAATACAGAAATCAAGGTCTGAGAATCATTTCCTCCAAGTCAACATTTAAAAAAAAACTTTACTTTTACAGTTGTGAACAGAGTAGTGTAATATGTTTTAAAAGAACTGTTTTTACATACTTCAAATCCAATCAAGTCCCCGGCCCTTCCCCCTCTACTAAGAAAGAAGAAACAAAACAAACTATATACAGTAAGAGCATAACAGACCAATTTTGTAGTGTTTATTAAGTGGATAAACCAGTATTAATGTGAAAAAGAATTTCTCACATGACTTGGATGCAAGTAATTTGAACTTGTAAGTATGTACACAATTAACAAAATGATTAAAAATATCTTGCTTTTAAAATAAGATACCATTTTCCAGCAGCATATACGATAGTTATGGCTTAAAGAGAGCCTCATCTTGGCACAATGCTGAAGAATTCTGTGAACAAGAAAAATATTTAGACATTTGCAAATATTGTCATTTTCCAGTTCTAGCAACCCACTCTCACTGCTATACAACTTGAGGCAAGTAACTCATTTCCACAAAAATATGTTTGGACTTATTTTCTTCCTTAAGCCCCAATTATTGTTGCTTCTCTTTGTGCTAATCTTATACAGTTAAGGTTATTCCTCTAATTTTTGGCAATGAAAAGAATCCAAATGGAGAGAATTTTCCAGAATTTGCTCTTTTTAAGAAGTGACAGACACATAGCACATGAAAGGTTTGGTATAGACTAAGGGTGGTGGGGATGTGAATCAACTGTCCCTGGAAAAGCAAATGACCAATTCTGCTCCTTCAAATCTACTTTGGAAGGTGCTTAGACATAAGTCTATAAAAACAATTTAGTTGAACAATCCACTTTCATTCTTCTAGGCACCACAGACTGATTAAGTGATTAAAAAACACATGAGCCAGAGAACCAAACTACAGTTCGTCTTCTGTTCACTCTCAGAAATCAAGATCACTTCTAGGACAGTAAAGAAGTATGAGAATTTAGAAGTACCATCACACCTTCAGCTTGACACCGAGGGGCAATAATGATGCCTCAAGCACCCAGAGAAAAGGCACATGTTTTCTACTAGCAGTTGTTCACCACATATGGATGTTTCTCATATTTAACTTCAAAGCCAGAAGTACTCTTACAAAGACATCGTGAACACTTTATTTTATAAATGATGAGACCAGAAAAGCTGACAGATTTTACTAAAGACATTTCTGCTATACCTATCAATTCTTAACCTTATCCTAAGCACTAGAAAATGCATCATGTTTCTCATACATACAACACCGAATTCAGTTGAATAGGAAGCACTTACCTGGTTGCCTGTTTAATTAGAGAACACACAGAAAACGGACTTCCTGGCCTATCCGGAGGAAGGTTATTTACTGAGTAAGTTTTCTCTTCTATCTGAAAATTAGTTTAAAAAAAAAAAAACCTCAATAATAAAATTTGGCCATTATTACTTAGCTACTTTTTCTTGAAATATTTATCTACATAGTTTCAAGGCAAGCAGTTATTTTAACTTAAGTAAAAGCCCATAAAAGGTAAATTTTAAAGATATTTTATGATGCTTTTATACTTTCCCAATTTTTTTAAAGTCTAAAATTCCTATCAAATGTCATCCTATATAAAAATTATAGTCTAATAGCTTATAACTTACTGCTCAATTTAAATCTTGGCTATACTCAAATTAACAAACTAATTTTCCTGTGCATTAATAGGAAACCTACTATATAAGCACTTTTCTCTTTAGATATACCCAAAAGGCTGTTGTATAAGCCTACAGAACTATTTTAATTGGATGAATATATCATTTTGTCATTAAATTTTTTTTAAAATTTATTTGGTTGAACTAGGTCTTTGTCACTGCAGGCAGGACCTTTAGTTGCACCATGTGTGATCTAGTTCCCTGGCCAGGGATCAAACTCTGCACTGGGAGCACAGGAGTCTTAGCTACTGGACCACCAGAGAAGTTCCCACTTTGTTGTATTTTATTAATGGTAGAACAACTGCTAGTTTGTGTAAGATAATAAGATAATATTATTATTTACAGGCTCAACTTCTTGAATTAGAAAAATGTTTTTTTGTTATTCCTCTGAATAAATAAATATCACAACAGCAACAAGTAACATTTATTAAACAGATACTATGTGCTGGGTGCTATGCTATGTAGTTTGCAAAGGATTATCTCATTTACTCCTCAAAAAAATCATGAGATATGAACCTAATGCTGGAGGGCGAAGTAGCAGTAGAGATCTGAACTAAACCACAAGAGAATGTAGCTCATACTTTACTATCAGTGAGAGAAATGGGCTTTCAAGTCAGACAGAGCTGGGTTCATTTCACAGGTGTGCCACTCACTGAACTACAGTGATGGGCAGGCTAGACAAACTTTTGTAAGCCTCAGTGCCCACAACCTATGAAACAGGAATACCACCTACAATCCAGACTGTCCCAAGGATTAATGAAATAATGCGCTTACAAAGCACCTGGGACAGAATTTAGTCTACAGTAGGTAGTCAAAAAACAGTCTCTCCTCATTTATCCTAGACTATAGACTCGAGTATCTAAGTCTCTACTGGATATCACAAAAACATTTCAGCTTCAACATATAAAAAATGAAATTACCTTCACTTCAAAACCTGCATTTTTTCCCCTGCTTCTTGGTTTTCATTATAATCTCAATAGTTTTATACTTAATGTTGGCTTGCCCGACTAGAATGGAGCTCCATGAAGGCAGGGGCTTTATCTGTTTGCTGTGTGTTCAGTGTGTGCTGTGCTTAGTCGCTCAGCCATGTCTGACTCTTTGTGACCCCTTGGATTGCAGCCCACCAGGCTCCTCTGTCCATGGGGATTCTCCAGGCAAGAATACTGGAGTGGATTTCCACGCCCTCCTCTAAGGGATCTTCCCAACCTCAGCATCTAATAGCACAGTGTGCTAAGTCACACAGTAGGCACTCAAAATATCGCCCTTCAATTATTTATGTTTTTTTCTGTTGGATATTGAGTCCCTTGAAGGTGCTTATCTTTCCCACTGGTCTATTTCATTAATTCTAAAATGCTTACTTTTCACAATTTAACCTCTCGGAAATACAAACAATTTTACTCCAAAAGGAAAGCCAGCTGTTTCTAGATCTTTTCACTCAAGTAGACAGAGAAGAGTGAATGTGTTGTACACAGGGGTCTCAGATGTGAACCCAAAGCAGTTCAAAGGAACAACTTGTCTGGAAGTTCTGTTTTATCCCCAAAATACATGCTGCTATTCCATGATACATTTGCTTCATTATAAAAATTATCAGCCTCTCCCTATGATACCTCTGAGTAAAACTGAAGCTCCAGGAAGATATTCTGTATTTATCTTGTAGTTTTTTGAACTCTGATGGAAGTCAGCAGGGTAGATATTTATGCGTACCACTCTATTTGCCTGTTGATTATCTTATGCACTATATGTGTGCATACGAACACACACATACTACCGGTCATGCTTTCATCTCATCTACCTGTTTGCCTACTGACTGACTACTAGACTGTGGGCTCTTGAGGACAGGAGCTCTTTGTCTCTACTCAGTACTCAGAAGTATCCTGCCTTTGAAAATTCATTAGTATTTACTGAATAAATAAATACTTTCCTATAAATAGACTCCAGGAGGGAATCTGCTCTAATATATAGTAAAATATTTATGAATGAAATGATTTTGAGGTATTCATTTAAAAATAAACAGGGAGTAGAAGGGGCAGCAGGAAGTATAGATGGAACACGCTGGGTAATGGGTCATGAAGGTCATTTACACTTGTCTTTCTACTTTTGTATATATTTGAAATTTTCCCTAGTTAAAAAAAAATCTGCGCAAGTTTTAAGTCTTCTCCCTAGCAATCTAACCACTCAAATACTCCACTCTGTAAGAGACAGAAAACATATTCCATCCTGCAAAGCAAAGCTGTGTGATACTATGGTGACCCTTATAAAAGGATAGATTTCAAGTGTCAGAATGGGAACAATTTAGATTATTAACAAAATTTCCACATGATTATATTTTTGCCTGATACATTAAATATATCATGTTGTGTTTTAGTGTTTTCAATGACAGAACAATTCTGTTCAACTTTCTAATTGTATATAAAGATTTAAGAGTTAAGAAGTGTTTTAAATACCTGTGGTGGGGGAAAAAAGAATGTGATTCTAATGGGCAAATATTAATTCAAAGAAGTATCTGTCCATCTGTCCTAAGTTGTGTCCAACTACTTGCAACCCCATGGACTGCAGCCCACCAGGCTCTTCTATCCATGGGATTCTCCAGGCAAGAAAAATGGAGTGGGTAGCCATTCCAGGGCATCTTCCCGACCCAGGGATCGAACCTGCCTCGGTCTCCTGCACTGGCAGATGGGTTCTTTACCACTAGTGCCATCTGGGGAGCCCTCAAAGAAGTATACTGATTCAAATACCACTAGTTTCAGTGTTTCCATTTGATGAGGTCTATGACAAAAGAAAATGGCACCCCACTCCAGTACTCTTTCCTGGAAAATCCCATGGACAAAGGAGCCTGATAGGCTAGTCTGTGGGGTCCCAGAGAGTCGGACACAACTGAGGGACTTCCCTTTCACTTTTCACTTTCATGCATTGGAGAAGGAAATGGCAACCCACTCCAGTGTTCTTGCCTGGAGAATCCCAGGGACGGGGAGCCTGGTGGGCTGCCGTCTGTGGGGCCGCACAGAGTCAGACACGACTGACGTGACTAAGCAGCAAGCAGCAGCATGACAAAAGAATTACTGGTAGTAAAATTATATTAATTCTCTAGGCTAAGAAGTAGTAGCAATAAAAGCTATAGAAGATCAAAGTTCCCATGTATATATTCAGAATTATTTGGAAACAGCTATCTATCAAAAATCTTCTTGGACCTCCTGGAGGTCCAATGATTAAACCCTTGTTTCCCCTGCAGGGGGCATGGGTTCCTGTTTGGGGAAGTTTCCCATGCACACACTGTGGCCAAACAGAGAAAAAAATATCTTCTTGATATTATTGTCAACATACCTCTTCTGATTCTTCTCGAATGGAATAATATGTAAAATAGTTCCCCAAATAAGCTCCTTCTGATTTGAAAACAGATCCATCTCCAGGATAAATCTCTATTGAGTTCATATGTTTATGGGTTAGTCTAGGGAAAAGAAATAATCATTAAATTTTTTTTTTCTTATTGAGATTAAAACATACATGAAGGCAATTTATAGAAGTCAGGCCTCTTGTCTTATCATCCTGGTATCCCACTGACAGTCATAGTGGCTGGCATAGTAAAGTCACCAAAGCAATGCCTACTGCATAGGAGTTAAATATGACAACTCTAGAACCTAAAAATAATATTCTTTAATAATGAAACTAGTAGAATCAATACCTCATGAATCAGATTAGCAATGTGTAAATGGAGCCACCCTAAAAGAAGGTGACTGACTGTACCTGGAGCAGCCAGGGACAATAAAGGTATTGGGTATATAATGTATACAAACTCAAGCCAAGTCAATTTATTGAAACATATATAAAGAATATATTATCAGAAGTGGGTGGGTTTAGGTCCCATTTGTTTATTTTTATTTCCATTACTCTAGAAGGTGGATCCAAAAAGATATTGCTGTGATTTACATCAAGAGTTTTCTGCCTATATTTTCCTCTAGGAGTTTTATAGTATATGGTCTTACATTTAGGTCTTTCAATCCATTTTGAGTTATTTGGCATAAGGTGTTAGAGAATGTTCTTTTTCTAGCACCATTTCTTGAAGAGGCTGTCTCTTCCATTGCATAGTCTTCTCTTCTTTGTCATAGATTAATTCACCATAGACACTTAAGTTCATTTCTGGGCTTTCTATGTGTTCTAGTGATCTATGTGTCTGTTTTTGTCAGTACCATACTGCTTTGATTATTGTAGCTTTGTGGTATAGTCTAAAGTCAGGCAGCCTGATTCCTCCAGCTCTATTTTTCTTTCTCAAGATTGTTTTGGCTATTCGGTGTCTTTTGTATTTCCATATAAATTATAAAATTATTTGTTCTAATTCTGTGAAAAATGCCATTGTTAATTTGATAGGGATTGAAAGTCAAAGAGGAGAGTGAAACAGTTGGCTTAAAGCTCAACATTCAGAAAACAAAGATAATGGCATCTGGTCCCATCACTTCATGGGAAATAGATGGGAAACACTGTCAGACTTTATTTTGGGGGGCTCCAAAATCACTGCAGATGGTGATTGCGGCCATGAAATTAAAAGATGCTTACTCCTTGGAAGTAAAGTTATGGCCAACCTAGATAGCATATTGAAAAGCAGAGACATTACTTTGTCAGCAAAGGTCCATCTACTCAAGGCTATGGTTTTTCCAGTAGTCATGTATGGATGTGAGAGCTGGACTGTGAAGAAACCTGAGTGCTGAAGAATTGATGTTTTTGAACTGTGGTGTTAGAGAAGACTCTTGAGAGTCCCTTGGACTGCAAGGAGATCCAATCAGTCCATTCTGAAGGAGATCAGCCCTGGGATTTCTTTGGAAGGAATGATGCTAAAGCTGAAAACTCCAGTACTTTGGCCACCTCATGAGAAGAGTTGACTCACTGGAAAAGACTCGATGCTGGGAGGGATTGGGGGCAGGAGGAGAAGGGGACGACCGAGGATGAGATGGCTGGATGGCATTATGGCCTCGATGGACGTGAGTCTTAGTGAACTCTGGGAGTTGGTGATGGACAGGGAGGCCTGGTGTGCTGCAATTCATGGGGGTCGCGAAGAGTCGGACACGACTGAGTGACTGAACTGAACTGAACTGACACTGAATCTGTAGATTGTCTTGGGTAGTATAGACATTTTAACAATATTGATTTTTAAATCCAAGAACATGTTTGTGTCATCTTCAAATTCTTCAAAGACACATTCAGTGTCTTATAGTCTTCAGAGTACAGGTCTTTTGTATCCTTCAGTTCAGTTCAGTTCAGTCGGCTCAGTCATGTCTAACTCTGCGACCCCAGGAATCGAAGCTCGCCAGGCCTCCCTGTCCATCACCAACTCCTGGAGTTCACTCAGACTCACGTCCATCGAGTCAGTGATGCCATCCAGCCATCTCATCCTCGGTCGTCCCCCTTCTCCTCCTGCCCCCAATCCCTCCCAGCATCAGAGTCTTTCCAGTGAGTCAACTCTTCTCATGAGGTGGCCAAAGTACTGGAGTTTCAGTTTTAGCATCATTCCTTCCAAAGAAATCCCAGGGCTGATCTCCTTCAGAATGGACTGGTTGGATCTCCTTGCAGTCCAAGAGACTCTCAAGAGTCTTCTCTAACACCACAGTTCAAAAACATCAATTCTTTGGTGCTCAGCTTTCTTACAGTCCAACTCTCACATCCATACATGACTACTGGAAAAACCATAGCCTTGACTAGACGGACCTTTGTTGGCAAAGTAATGTCTCTGCTTTTCAATATGCTATCTTGGTTGGCCATATCTTTCCTTCCAAGAAGTAAGCATCTTTTAATTTCATGGCTGCAATCACCATCTGCAGTGATTTTGGAGTCCCCAAAAATAAAGTCTGACACTGTTTCCCCATCTATTTCCCATGAAGTGATGGGACTTAGGTAGGTTTATTCCTAGGTTTATTCTTTTTGATGTGATGGTAAATGGGATTGTTTCTTTAACTTCTCTAAATGAAATTTCTCTAATCCTAATTAAACGTAAAGGTTTGCAGAGCAAAGGAAATCATAAACAAAGTGAAAAGACAACCTATGGACTGGGAGAAAATATTTGAAAATGATGCTACTGACAAGGGATTAATTTCCAAAATATACTAACAGTTCATGCAGCTCAATATTAAAAAAAAATAACCCAATCAAAAATGGGCAGAAGATCTAAGTAGACATTTCTCCAAAGAAGATATATAGATGGCCAAGAAGCACATGAAAAAATGCTCAAGATTGCTAATTATTAAAGAAATGCAAAACTATAATGAGATATTACCTCACAGCAGTCAGAATGGTCATTAATTTTAAAATGACCACAAATAACAAATGTTGGCAAGGATGTGGAGAAAAGGAACCTTTATACAAGGTTGGTGGAAATGTAAATTGGTACAGCCATTATGCAGAACAGTATAGTGGTTCCTTCAAAAACTAAAAGTAGAGTTACCATATGATACAACAATCCCACTCCTGGCAACATGTCCCAGGAAAAAAGATAAACACACCCCAATGTTCAATGCAACACTATTACAATAGCCAAAAACATGGAAGCAACCTAAAAGTCCATCTACAGATGAATGGATAAAGATGTGATCTACCTATCTGTCTATGTGTATACAATGGAATGTTACTCAGTCATAGAAAAGAATGAAATACTGCCATTTGCAGCAACATGGATGGACCTAGAGATTACCATACTAAGTGACATAAGTCAGACAGAGAAAGACAAATACCATACTTTTTTCACTTGTATGTGAAATCTGAAAAAAAAAAAAAAGATTAAAAAGATATAAAGAGACTTATTTATGAAACAGAAATAGACCCACAGACATAGAAAACAAATTTATGGTTACCAAAGGGGAAAGAATCAAGGGGGTAGATAAATTAGGAGTTTAGGACTAATAGATACAAACTACTATAATAAAATAGATGACCAACAGGGAGCTACTGTATAGCACAGGGAACTACACCCAGTATTTTGTAATAAGCTATAAGGGAAAAGAATCTGAAAAAGAAAAAGAGAATATATACATATGTATACTGAATCACTTTACAGTACACCTGAAACTAACATAACACTGTAAACCAACTGTACTTCAATAAAATTATTTTAATAATTTTTTTTTAAGAAGAAGGGGGTGGGTTTTCATGCAGGAAAAGAATCCAAAAGAAAAAAAAATTCACAAATTTCTTTTAGCATTATTTACAGAAGTGAAACTCTGAATCTAGCCAACACTAAGTACTCCAGTCACTAGAGGTATACTTTGTGGTAGAATAGGGATAATTCTGTACAATAGTTTAGATACAGAGGAGACGGTCAGTGAATATTTGCTGCATGAATGATGTCCAAAATCTCTCCTGGGATAGTTAACTTCTTCCCTAATTCCATGCTCAACAGGCAACCCTCTGATATGTCTAAGATGACAAGGTCCCCTTTTCTTAAAAGGGGTATCCTAAATAACTGGCAAAACATTTCATTCTCAAGCAAAACGAATCCCTCACTGGCTTTGGTGTTTTCACAAAAATCTTGTGATTGTGGTTAATGTGAGTCAGTCACAAAGCCCCTAGGTGCACTATGAGACCTGAAAAACAAAGGGCCAACAGAGGAAAACGGTGGTCCTGGCAAAACTGTATCCTCTTGGGGGTGTCCATCTCCGAGGCTAGTTCTATACCCTCTGTGATATCGCTGAACAGTTCCCAATTAACAGAAGAGCCTTACCTATAGGTAATACCCTTGTACCAAACCACTTTGACTAGTTCATGGTAGGAATATTCTTCTTCACCAAACTGTTTCTGTGAAAGTGAATCAGAAAAGTTCCACCTGTGAAGGACAAAAATCCAAACTATTAACTCTGGCTGCTTGATAGAATTACCTTTCAGTTCAGTTCAATTCAGTCGCTCAGTTGTGTCTCTGTGACCCCATGAATCGCAGCACGCCAGGCCTCCCTGTCCATCACCAACTCCTGGAGTTCACTCAGACTCACGTCCATCGAGTCAGTGATGCCATCCAGCCATCTCATCCTTTGTCGACCCCTTACCTTTAGAAGTCAACAAAACAGTGCTGCTGTAGTAAGACTTATTTCTTGCTTATATTAGATTTTTTAAAAAGTAAAAATACAAAAGTACATTAATGAAATTTAAAACTACAGTTGACCCTTGAATAACATGGGGGGCACTGACCCCAGTTGTAGGGAAAGAGCAAATTAGCCAAGATGGCGCGGTCAGGCTCTCGCCCCATGGCCTCTTGTTCTTGTGCCGTTTTGTAAATAATGATTATGTAACAGCTGAGATCATTTATCATGCTGCACATCAGGAGGTACTTGCTTGGTCACGGGTTACTCTGTGCCATATGCCTGTGTGAGCTCCACCATGAAAGCCCTGGCTGCTGCTGGATCAGGGTTACACTGGAGTGGCATTCATGGTCATGTGACATGAGGTTACGTCATGCCTGCGTTATGGCTACACTATGGCCATGTTATGGCTGCTACTCCGGCTGCTGCATCAGCCAGGAGAGACGCTGTGTTACGCCAGCCAGGAGAGAATAACGTGTCTGCAGCTCGTTCCTACAGCTCCTCAAGTCTTCTTCCAGCGTCTTAGCTCACACCTTGCCTACCCTGGGCTCAGCAAACAGTGTGAAGAGAAAGACAACTGGTGCTGTGAACGGGATCAGCGATACACCAGTGCAGTAGGAAACCAAGTACTATTATCTCTGTTTCAAAGACAAAGGAGCTGATAAATGATTCACTCACGGGCAGGAAGCTGAAACACTGGCTAAAATCAGGACTCAAACCCTAGTTCTGCTGATTCTACAAACTGTGATCTCTAGTCAAACACAAACACCCCCCCACATTTAGTAATTTAAAGATGTAAAAATAAAAAATGCAGGTGCTATATTTATTGAAAAATCTGCATATAAGCAGACTCACATAATTCAAATCTGTGTTGTCCAAGAGTCAACTGTAATCTTATTTTTCCACATATTTTCTTAGTATTTTTAATAATCTCACTGTTGAATCTCAGCATAAATATATGTTGTTTTACTAACCTTAAAATTTAGGATTCAAACAATATTTACAGAAATACATATGGTGGGCTAGATACTGTGCTACACACACTGTGGATATAACACTCAAGAAAGCAGACATGGTCCCTGCCTTCGGTGGAGAATTTTAGCTAGCTCAGATATTAAACAGTACATACTGAAATCAAGGAGAACCACTGGACGCTGTGGATTGTATGGGCTTCCCTGATGGCTCAGCAGTAAAGAATCAACCTACAATGCAAGAGACCCAGGAGATGTGGGTTTGATCCCTGGGTTGGGAAGATCCCCTGAAGGAGGAAATGGCAACCCACTGCAGTATTCTTGCCTGGGAGCTCCCATGGACAAAGGAGCCTGGTGGGCTATACCCCAAATGGTCCAAGAGTCAGACACAACTGAGCACACACACACACACACACACACACACACTTTGGGCTTCTCTGGTGGCTCAGTGGTAAAAGAATCTGCCTGCTATGCAGGAGATGAGGGTTCAATCCCTGAGTCAGGAAGATCCCCTGGAGAAGGAAATGGAAACTCACTCCAGTATTCCTGTCTGGGAAATCCCATGGACAGAGGAGCCTGGCGGGCTACAGTCCATGGGGTCACAAGTGTCAGACACAACCTAGCAACTAAACCACCACCATGTACTGTATACAGTCTAGTCCTATCTAAGAAATAAGGCTTATGCTAAGACCTGGAAATGAGAATAAGTTAGTGAGCTTAGAGAAAGGGAGTGTTCCAGGCAGAGGGAAGAGCAGGTGGTAAAAGAGAAAGCTTGGGCAAGCATTTGAGGGATGGTGAGAAATTCAGTTTAGGGATTTCCCTGGTAGTTCAGTGGCTAGAACATCATGCTGCCAATTCAGGGACCTGGATTCAATCCCTGGTAAGGGAACTAGATCCCATATGCTGCAACTAAAAGATTCAGCAAGCCACAACTAAGACCCAGCACAGCCAAACATACACACACATTAAAGTCCAGTTTAGTATAGAGAGAGCAAGGGCAAGAGTGGTGAGGATTACAGATCCAGGAATGGACCAGGTAATGGAAGGCCTGTTAAGTCATGTTTAAGGATAATCAAGTTATTGAGAAATTATTCATTTAGAAGCATTAATCTCTTTTCATGTATACTAACAATACCGGAATTCCCAATTCTAACTAGATAATCATGGCAAGCCTAAAAATAAGTCCTGCATTTTGTTTTTCAGTAACAAATAAGTACTCAGAAAAGGACCTGAGATCATATCCCAGTTTTATAAGCACCAGCTGTGAGACTTTGGTTGGGTTAACATTTCCACATCTCAAGTTCCTCCTCAGTGTGGGGGGTGATAATAGTACTTACCTCAAGAGTTGACTATGAGGATGAAATAGCTAAAGTATAACTGCACGCCACACAAAGTAGCGGTTTGTGTTATTATCATTATTACCATACTACTTATACAGAGTTCATGTTAAAAATCTATAACCATTAGGTTATTCATCTCTTAGTGATGGTAAAGGTTTGTACCTAGCCATCCAGAAGTCTCTCCATGTTTATCCCTTTTGAAATGGACATATTCATGTATGCTACACACATGCTAAGTCACTTCAGTGTGTCTGACTCTGTGTAACCCTATGGACCACAGCCTGCCAGGCTCCTCTGTCCATGGGATTCTCCAGGCAAGAATACTGGAGTAGGCTGCCACCTTCTCCTCCAGGGGATCTCCCGACCCAGGGATTGAACCCGCATCTCTAATGTCACCTTCACTGGTAGGCAGGGTTTTTACCACTAGTGCCGCCCGGGAAACCCAGGCATATTTACTGAGTTAACCAAAGACAAGGGTATTCTCTGAAGCTATATATGAACAAGGAACCCATGATCACAGACTTGTCAGGTCCATGCTCTAACAACAGAAGTAACAGGGTCCACTGAGCAGCAGCTGACATGTCTTAGAGCTGGTTCCCACAGAATTGTGTGCCATCACTTACTGCACTTTATCAAAATTTTCGGTGACAAGGATCCTTAACTAGACTCTAAGCTCCTAGAGAGCACAGACTCTGTCTTAGCCATCTCTACAATCTCTGTGCTTAACAAAGTACCTAGTGTAGTATATAAAGGAAGAAACATAAGTAACACATTAGCTAGGGACATTATTTCCTATCTGTTATAAGCAAAGTTTAAGATTAACTGAACTTTCCTTATGCATGGTATCAGATGATTCAGATAGATAAATGATCCTTAGGTGAGTTCTGGTTTTGACAAAAGTGTTAGGACAAATAAGTCATTCTTCCATTACCTGTGCAAGTGTGGGGCAGGACAGCTCAGTAACAGGGCCCTAGGAAGAACAGAAATTTCTTTTCCTCGTTCCTCAGAAACATCAGAAGTTAACATTCTATTCTGGGTGATATCTGCATCAATTCCAGACATACTGCTGATTTTATTATGAAAATGAAGTGCTAAAGACAAAGGGTATTTCCATTCCTCCGGACAGGAGGCCACAGACCAGCACTGCTTTACCCATGTGTATATACATGTGTCTTTCGTACGAGGTGAAGACAGCACCTCCCTCCCTTTGGCTCCATTCACACAACTCTTCTCTGAATGTTCTTCGGATTTCACGATCTGATGATAAAGTTCATTTTCTTTATTCTTCAGTCTCTGTCCTGATAAACTTCCATCTGTACAGATTTTTCCAGCTTTTTCAACTTGTTTGTCCTTTTTGCCTTTATTATTTTTTTCGGACACTTCTATGGATGAGTCTGGCTTCTGGCTTACTTTACACAAAAAATGTACTGTAAATTCATGCTGAGATTTGGGCAGGCAAAGGTATGCATGACCATCTAAAGATGATATCCTCACAGTGCCACTCTGCATACACATTATGCCATCATCAGTGTCAGGACCAGGCCATCTCACTTCTGAGACATCAATCAAGATACGCTGAGACAAGGGGAAAAAAAAGGAATGGTATTTTTTGTTAACAGTACATGTTTTCCATCATTTGATACTTAACATATTAAGGAAGAAAGCTCTTAAAAGTTTTGTCCTTTACCATTTAGAAAAAATGAAAAATGTCAGTCTATATACGGTTTTCCAGAGAACATTTGGTATTATTATTTCTCTCAGAAAAGTAGAGATAAAACACACGCACACTGATAAACAGGACAGAAAAGAAAAAGAAAAATCATCTTGATTATTTATACTGGCAAACATATTCTGATTTAAAGTGTGCAATGCATCAGAAATAAATAGATTTGCAGCCCTTCCCAAAAAGTCTGTTCTGAAAAAGAATATAAATGAGAGAAGACCAGCACAACTGTATGAAAAAGCAACCGTACCATAAATGGTATGGAACTAGCACAAAAATCATCAACAGAACAATTTAGAGAATACAGAAACAGACTCAACTATATCATAAAATGTTATATATGGTAACATAAGGTTTTCAGAACAAGGGGGTAAAGGGAGAATTAAGTATTTAACAAATGGTACTGAAATTATTCAATAGCATTGGGAAATGCTATCTCAAACGATTATCACATGGACTAAATAGGATAACATGTATTAAGGTACTTGTCCTACAGAGGTACATTACACACTACAGTAAATTCAAGGTGCCTTAAAAGGTAACATTAAGAAAAAAAAATCAAATTGCTCAAAGGTAAACTGCTCTGAACCAACAGCAAACAGATTTGTAATAGGTAACAGAGCCTGCTGCATCTTTTCATATAAGATAAAAACAGTGAGTGTCATATAACAGTCTTTTAACCAGTTAAGCTTGCCAAATCACACATTCCATCTTCTATTTATATAAAACCTTAAAACTTACAAAAGCCTTGTAAATTTACAATGCTGTCTGTGTGTACAGATGTTAGTGTGCTAAAATTAAGGGTAGTAGTCACATCATTTGCAGCAACATGGATGCAACTAGAGACTGTCATACTAAGTGAAGTAAGCCAGACACAGAAAGACAAATACCATATGACAGCACTTACATGTGGAATCTAAACTGTAGCACAAACGAACCTAGTTACAAAACAGAAACGGACTCACAGACACAGAGATCAGATATGGTGAGGGAGTTGGGGAGAGATGGACTGACTGGGAATTTGAGGTTGGTAAATGCAAACTGTTACATTAGAATGGATAAACAATGGATACTGCATAGCACAGAGAACCATAGCCAATCTGCTTAGATAAGCCATAATGGAATAGAATATTTTAAAAAATGTATATATGTGTAAAACTGAGTTATTTTGCTGTACAGCAGAGACAGCAGAGACTAACACAATATTGTAAATCAACTATACTTCAATTAAATATAAAAAAAGTAAGACCAGTATTCATTGATGGCAAAGCTGCTTTATAAGGATGATCAGTTAAGACAATTGTTTTTCTAGAATTAGACTATGTAATGCAGCATCAGCAGCAAGCTATGTAGTTTCAGTGAACTGTTACTCAAAAGATATAGTGGAAAAATGGCCCTGTAAACAAAGTTACTGGCTTACAATTTTTGACTCCTTTGCCATAAGACAATGTAATAGAAAATTACTCAGCAGGCAAGCAAGCATCATGTCTACAGCAGAAAGTGGTTAAGAGCCACAGTCTTCAGAGTCAGATAGACTGGGTTCAGATCCTGACTTTGCATTTAGAAAAATTTCATGGACAAATTAGGTAAACAGTCTGACATTTAGTTCTCTCCTCTGTAAAAAGGGGCTGGTAGAAGTCAATATACCTGTTCTGATTGTTTGAACATCCATTTTGATTAGTAGATACCCATTTCATACTGGAGCTATTAAAATTTTTCTATATCATTCCTAGAACTTGGCACATAGTAACCCCTCAAGAAATGATGGTTATTATTACTCTTAAAAGTTGAAAGTAGAATAAAAGAATAAAACAATGTATACCCATAAGTAATTACACATCTCTCCTACACATTAACTACACATAAGCTACTGAAAATGACCACATAATTTCTTAATTTTGATACATTTGAGAATCAGGAAATCACCAATCTTTAAAGTTCTGAGTATAATCCTCTGATACAAAAAAGAGAAAAAGGGAAAAAAAGGCACAGAGGTACACCATGTAACTTCTGTGTCTCAAGGAACAAAATATCAGTTGAAAATATCAGTCTGTTGAAATGTACAGGCCTATGCATTGGATAGCAACATGTCCATGCTCAGTGACATGAAGAAAAAAGCCTAAATATTAAACTACCTGTTTGTAATCACTTGTCCTCAAATATTTGTTTAAAAAAATATTACCATTTTCATTTCAGAAGGTATGATGCTTTCAGATAAAAAAGGACAGGTAGCAAAGAGTTACGAAAATCAAGGGCTCGTTGTAACTGCTCCTACAAAACAAAAACACAAAGTAATTTTTAAAAATGACTTGAAAATCAATTTAGAATGACAGTAATCCGGAATACTAGCCACTTTCTATATTCTGGACACCTCAACAATATTTTAGTATGAAAAAGAGTAGTTTTTGTGTCAACTTTACTTACTCGGTAGCGCTAATAACAAAGTGTGTCCTTTGGCGAATTCTTTCTGGCTGTTGTAAAGGATGTGCTGAAACAGGAGGTGCCTTTTCAAATAAAAATTCAGAGCCACAGGGAGAAAGCTGCAATCTGGAACCATCAATATACTGCACGTGCACTGAATCATCTTCATAAAGTACCATTTGCACTTCAGCTGCCATTACTGTGACTGTGGATAAAATGTCCTTCCAAGGCAAAGGCTGACGGAAATAGCAAATACAGTAGCACCAATAGTTCATGTACAAAAGTTCTATCAAAATAAATGGGTGAACATAAGCACAACACATTGTCACTGAGCTTACTTTTTTGGATGAAAAGTGATAATCTTACCCTGACCTGACCTGAATGCCTTGATTAATCCTGAGGGCTTTAACCTCAGTAGTGTGGGAAGATAATTGGGAGGGAAAAGACAGCCCACCAAGTTATAACTGCCCTTATCATTTTAGTAGCTTTACTTCTGAAGTTTAACTTCTGAAAATTAGATGCTCAGGATCTCCCTTCAAATAACAAGCAAATTCCATCTTTGCAAAAAAAATACAGCAAATCAGAGACTTCCCTGGTGCTCCAGTGGCTAAGACTTCACACTATCAATGCAGGGGTCTCGGGTTTGATCCTGGTCGGGAAACTAGATCCCACATGCTGCAATTAAGACCTGGGGCAGTCAAATAAATAAATAAATAAATATTTTTAAAAGAAGAAGAAAAATGTAGCAAATCATTTGTAGTACACGTAAAGGCAGGCCACAAGTAACTATTTGGCCCACTTGAAAGTAATACCTGGATTCCTACTACTAACCTGGTGGCTCAGACGGTTAAGTGTCTATCTACAATGCGGGAGACCTGGGTTCAATCCCTGGGTCGGGAAGATCCCCTGGAGAAGGAAATAGCAATCCACTCCAATACTATTGCCTGGAAATTCCCATGGACAGAGGAGCCTGGTAGGCTACACGTAGTCCATGGGGTCGCAGAGTCGGACACGACTGAGCGACTTCACTTCACTTCTAACCTGGCATTATGGAAGTAGCTCCATGTCACAACTCAGAAAGCTAACTAATCACCTAGTGAATTAGATTCATCTTATTCACTGAATTCAGTTTCCTCTTCTTTACCTCTAAACTGTCTCTGTATTTCCACCTATGCTTTCCACATAGGTATGATGGAAAGGGGAATGAAAGGGTTGGGTTCCATTCACACTCTACCAGTTCCTAGCTATAAACCTCAGGTTGGTTGTTTCCTTATTTGTAAAATGGGGGTAGTAACAGGATTGCTGTGAGGATTAAATGAGAAAACATACGTAACAGTGCCAGTAGTGCGAATGCTGCTTTGCAGCTCAATAAATTTTATAATTCTTTCTAAAACTAACTGCATCCCCTACTAGGACATTATCTTCTCCTTCTGTTACCCAGGTGATCAAGTTTCATCTGACTGAAAAAAAAAAGTAACTTTCCATAGATAACCACTTTCCCCAGCTTACCTCTGTTTCCTACCAATAAATTTCTCAGGTGTAGTATTCACTCAGTGTCAACTTTCTTTTGTCGTTTTTTTTTTTGGCCCAGCTTCGAGGCATGCAGGATCTCAGTTCATTGACGAGGGATCCAACCTAAACCCCCTGCACTGGGAACATGAGTCTTAATCACTGGGCTGCCAGGCAAGTCCCAGCATCCACTTTCTCTCCCAACAATCCAGTGCACTGCAATCCAGCTTTCTCTGTCACCTCCCTACTGAAATTGTTTCCAACGGTCACCAGTATCTTCCTACACCCAATGACTTCAGTCTTCATCCTACTGAACTAGCCAATATGTGATGGTGTTTTCTGTCTGTCTTTGCACCAAACTCTTCTTCTGCCTTTTATGTAAAGGGGTGGGGGGTGCCATGGTTCCCCCATCCCCACCTCTATATTTGTTCTTCTTAATAGTTTAACCATTGGTCTTCTTTACCATTCTCTTAAATCAAGGGATTCATCAACACTTGACCTTAGTTAGTCCTCATTTTATCTCTTCTTACTAGATACACTTATGTTGCTTTTATGCCTATAAAAAAATCTTACCCATTTCACTGAATGTAATTAGCTAGATATGATATAGCCTACAATCTTTGGCAGAGTATGTCAATATATAAATATTAAACCACATGATCTCTCCTGAGGAAGTTCACACTTTAATCATTCTCTTTCTCTAGAGAACTTCCAAATCTACCTGACCTCTCTCCAGAGCATCCAGCTGCCTCCAGGAGCTCTCTCCATGTCCTGGTTCCACAGATAAATCAAACTCAACATCACTTCCACTCAAGGAAGACTTCTGTTAATACCCTCGAATTCACTTTCATTCTTAACCCCCTCAAGGCCAATCTACAAACAGTAGCTAGAAGGACTTTGTAACATAAAAATGAGATTTAACCCCTTCTGACTTAAACCCAACATTTGCACTTAGAATAAAATCTGGATTCTTAACCACAGCCTATAAAAGCCATACAATCTGCACCTATCTACTTCTTCAATGTCTTCTCCTAACTCTCTACTTGTTCAGGACACTTTAGCTACATTGGCTTTTTAAATGTTTTTTAGGAAGCTGTAACACATCTCAGAACCTTTGCACTGTTCTTTTTGCCTACCATGCACTTTCCCCCACTCATCATAGCTTTGGCACCATTAATAGCACAAATATCTAAATTCCTCAAAGGCCTAACCTGACCAGTTAAAAGTTGTTCCCAACCATGACTTTTTATCCATTTCATCATTTTTCTTCATAACATCTATTACTATCAAAATGGGTTCTATTTATGTACTTGCTTTTTGTCTTTTTCATGGGACTTCCGTGGTGGCTCAGATGATAAAGAATCTGATAAAGGAGAACCCAGTTTGATCCCAGGGTCATGGACAAAAACTCAATGAGAGCAGGGACTTCATCTTACTCACTGTATCCCTGGCATTTAAAACAATACGTGGCCAATAATAATAAGGGCGCAATAACTATTAAATCATAAATATATAAGAATATATAAGTGAATTTTAAGATTCTTGCTTCTCCTGAATTTGCAATTTGAGTCAATGGCATCTCAATTTGACTTCTTAGTGTTTCCCTTCACACCCTTGTGACAAGTCCCGTTGATTCTGTATGTCTCTCCCATAAATCTGGTTCTTACTTTTCTATTTCTGGTCAACTTTTCCCTCCACTCCTGTAAACTGTCTGGGACCTTTTCCCAGTTTTCCGCCTCTCCAATCCATTTCCAGTATTCCCCTCATTGGTAATCTTCCACAACCCAGACCATACCAACCACTTTACATCACTTGTTTACATACTTGTTAACTGGCAATAAATACTCATAGCTTTAAATATATTTATATTGCGGCTACATGTATTCTATATACTTACGAGGTCCACTTGCTATTTCGGAAAAAACAGGTGCAGTATTCACTGAGTGAATATATTTTCTCATACCAACTGGAAAAAGGCCTCTATCTTAAGCCAAGAATTTTTTCCAACAGCTTATTCTGGTATAATTATTACTTAGCTTATTTAAATAATCAAGCAGACACAAGAAACAGTGAGAATATCTTAAGTTCTTGCCATCATTAATGATAATAATAATCTGGCCCCAACCTACACTTCCAGCGTCACGTCTACTTTAATCAAAAATTTTGTTCTCGACATTAACGGGAACTTCATCAAACGCGTATCTACAGAAAAAGCCTCATACAAACAATCAACGTCTTCGACTCACACAGCAAGCAGTTCTGAGCTTTAAAGTCGTGGAAACAGAAGCCAACAATGGCCCTTGCGCTTTAGTTTGCCAAAATACTCGGAGTAGCAGCTTGTGCTCCTGCCCACAACGCTTCTCGTGGAGTATTTCTTGAATTTGACAAGTTACCAGCAAGTGATGTTTCTCGATGAAAGAAAAATCATAACCGAGAGGAGTTAAGGCTACAGAGAGGAGGTCTGGCGGTCTCTCGTCAAGTCCGAGTAGCCAGGGACAGCGGCAGCTGCGACCGCGAAGACAAACCGAAGACAAACAGTCGAAATTCAAACCCTCCCGCACCCTAGGAAACCCGCCCGTTTTACAACGGAGGACCGGAAGTCCTGACCTAACTGAGCCCTCCTCTCGCAAGGAAGGGCGGGACCGGAAGTAGGGGAGGCAGGGGCTTTCAGTCCGGAAGTTAGTCGTCTACTCTCGTTTTTACTTCCGGCACCCCCAAGGAACCGGCCAGACCTGATTGTGATAAAACTGGTGAGGGCGAGCATTTTGATGCTCTAGCTGAGCTAGCTACGGATTTGGAATTTAGTGGAGTGATACTATTTAAATGATCTAAACAATTATACATCAATAAAGCGGTTAAAACACACACACACTTGACCGAAGATAGAGACCTCTGCTTTCCTAGTTTGATGTCGGAAAATGTCGCTCAACTGTTTCTTTGCACCTTTAAAATTTTTACTGCCACTGAAACTCTCTTTGTGGAGAGTCTACTATGTACTAGGCGTGCTCCGTGGATAAAGCAGGGAATGAGATCCAGGGTCGAGGATGGGGGCTAGAGATCAACTGGAAAGAAACAACTAGACAATAATCACAAGTTTGCTAAGTGTTCCTAATATAAAATACAGAGGTCTGTGAGTCTTATGTGTGCGAGTCACTCAGTCGTGTCCGACTCTTTGTGACCCCATGGACTGTAGGGCTCCAGGCTCCTGTCAGTGAAATTCTCCAGGCAAGAATACTGGAGTGGGTTGCCATTGCTTTCACCAGAGGATCTTCCCCACCCAGGGATCAAGCCAGTCTCTTGCATTGCCGGTGGATTCTTTACCGTCTGAGGCACCAGGGAAGCCTTGCTGCTGCTAAGTCACTGCAGTCGTGTCCGACTCTGTGTGACCCCATAGACGGCAGCCCACCAGCTTCCCCGTCCCTGGGATTCTCCAGGCGAGAACACTGGAGTGGGTTGCCATTTCCTTCTTAAAGAATCTGCCTGCAATGCGAGAATCTTCCTGGGTTGGGAAGATCCCCTGGAGAAGGGAATGGCTACCCACTCAGGTATTCTGGAGAATTCCAGGGAATGTATAGTCTGTAAGGTCGCAGGGTCGGAAACCCCTGAGCAACTTTCACTTTAATCCAGGCTGAGAAGTATTTCCACTGAAATCCAAAAAGTAGGTGTTAGCTAAATACAGTAGAGGGGAAAGTGTTTCAAGGTGAGATTATGGCATATGTTAAGGTCCTGAGGCCCAAAGGAAAAATCTGGCCCCTCCCTTAAAAGTGTTGAAAGAAAGCCAGTTTGTTCTAAGTATGCTTAAAGAGGATAAAAAGGCTCTTCTTAGGGGAGAGAAGCTTGAAACTGGATTATAGAGATAGGCAGTACAGGTTTATGAATTATGGACTTTCTCTTTAAAGCAGTGGTAAACTATTACAAGTGCTTTAAACAAAGGTGGCAGCACTAAGGGACTGAGAGAAATAAAACTCCTTAAATTCATCTCCACTTTAAAAAGTCTGATGCAAATTGACTTCAGTCTTTTGTCAGGTGTAATAACCTCAGATAACCATGATCTGTAACCTGTTTTATTACACACTGCTAACTTAGGTCCGATCAGACCCCCATCTTTTCCCCTTCCAGTGTAAGAAACTCATATATAAATTTTGTCTACTACAGAGGGGTTTTTGTGGTGCTTTTGCATTGGATTTTTTTTTTCCCCCAACCCAATACTTTAGAAAAATTCCTGCAAGTGCTGAATGGAGAGTGAATTGAAGGATATGAGAACAATGTGTGGCTCTTTCAAAAGGCTTTTGAAAGCCTTTTGACTCAAGACTAGACAGTGAGAATGGAGAACACAGTTCCAATATTTAGGAGATCAACTCTTAAATCTTGGAGATGACTTAACAGTAAGAGTTAAAACAATTCCAGGGGTTTCTGGCTGGGCAAAGTGGATAGGTGTCAGTGCCCTCAATGAGAGGTGGGTGTTTAGAATAAGTTCAGGGTATAGTATGACATAAATTTTGTGAGACCTCCCAGTGGAAACAAGTTAATAAAGGTCTAGAATCAGGATATTAGAAATAAATATGGAGGTCAGCAGTGATATTGACCTCCATATTTATTTGAAAGTGATAGCTGCTAATTGAAGCTTTGGGCTGACATGAGAAAAGAATGCTTAGGATTGAGCTTTGAGGAACACCAGTACCAAATCCTCAGAAACAGCACAAAGCTATGGAGGAAGAAAGCCACTGTATTCTAGATGCCTGTGTATTAGTTGCTCAGTTGTCTTTGCAGCCCACACGGACCGGAGCCCATCAGGGTGTCTGTCCATGGAATTCTCAGGGAAGAATACTGGAGTGTTACCCTTGCCCTCCTCCAGGGGATCTTCCTGATCCAGGGATTGAACTCACATCTCCTGGGTCTCATGCAGGCAGGTTCTTTACCACTAACACCACTTGAGATGTTTTCACTTTTGGTGTTGACAGTGTCAGATATTGCCTAGAGAACAAGCTAAACAATTAAGTGTTTATTCAATTAAATGCCATGGATGTCATCATTGACTGTAATAAGGGCTGTTGTATATACTAGTGGCAGTATATATAGTGGGTTTGAAGAGCAAATAGGTAAGAAAATGGAAAAAAAAAAAGAGGGGGCAGAGAATACTTGGGAAGTCTGATGAGGAAGCAGAGACAGGACTGTTATTGGGGAGAAATGTGAGGGCCAGATTTCTTTTGATGAGAGGAATGGCATATTCAAACTCATGCAAAGGACCAATGGAGAAATATTAAAAAAAAACCAAACAGACCAAGTAACAAGAGTTTGTGAGAATGAGAGGGCATGGAGTTCAAGCACATGTTGAAAACTGTTCTTTAATAATAGGAGGGATACTTCCTGTAGAGGAAGAGGAGGGATGAAGTATATTCAGATACATTTGTGAACCTCTCTCCAGTGATCTTTTTTTTTTCTGTGAAGCAAATCATCAGGGAATAAAGAGGCAGACAGAGTACACAGGGTTTGAATTGAGCAAGAGAATGAAGAAACAGATTACTGGCAATCTAAATGAAGGTGACTATGGATTTATAGTAGTACAAACCTAACAGAAAATGACCTCCCACAGCCTGGATGCAGCAGCAGCGTCCAGTTCATCTTGGGCTAGCATTTTGCTAGGCTGACACAATACAGCAGTAGTGTACATGCCCTTAAATGACTTGTATCTGCTAAGGTCTACTCTGCTAAAGACCACTGGGCTCAAGCCTGTAGTCTGACAAAATATTTGATGTGTAAACAAGAAAGTACACTTCAAATGAGGCTCTCCACAGGGGGAGGAGCACATCTTCGTTGTAAGGTCTGGGTTCCTGCTGAGGAATTCTGAGGAAGCTCTAAGGGGGAGAGAGACCAGTTCCTGGTTGGATGCTCTTTCTGTAGCAGGATTAGAAACAGGGTTTAACTAAGGGACTGGCTGCTATCCTGAGATGAGGGCAGTTTAGCAACTGGGTATCCCCCAAAGATGGATAAGAACTGCAAAGCAGGTCTGAAAGCATCAGTGATAACAAAGCCCTGGTCTCACACACACACACACTGGGGGTCATGACCTTGGAAAAACGTTGTCTATTAAGCTGCAGCTGGCTTTATCTGTGTCTGACCTCTTGGCTTAACAGGCAGGGCTGCTGCTTTTTCAGTTTAAGCTGATTTTCAGTCCTTCAGCCTGACAGTTTTTTACTCTACACCAACCATCCTCTCTTAATAAATGTGACAATTAAAAAAAAATGACAACTTAATCCATACTCTACTATCCTCATAACAGATGAGACTGAATAAAATACCTAATCATTGAATTCCCCTGCTTTCTGACAGCATCCAGGCTAGAGCAAATCTCCAGTTTCTTAGGCCCTCTCCCAAATTATCCAATCAAAGCCCCAATCCTATAATAGGTTCTTTTGAACACTCTTATTGACATAATGGCAACCCACTCCAGTGTTCTTGCCTGGAGAATCCCAGGGACGGGGAGCCTGATGGTCTGCCGTCTATGGGGTCGCACAGAGTCGGACACGACTGAAGTGACTTAGCAACAGTTCCCCATGGTGGATACTCTGCCTCTCGACAAGTACTAAACTCAACATATTCAGGTACAGGTGTGGCCCTGGTAGTCTCTGGCTGCAGGGCACTGACAATACAGAGGATCTGAGTTAATGACACAATTTCCAAGACTAATATTTGCACTTTGTTACAAGACTAACATTCACTGGCACCTTTGTGTCCTTGCTCATTAAAGATTTGTACTAATAATCCCTGTTACAAAGATGTACAGGTCTGTATTTCTGTGGAAGACATGGCAATCCTAAAGGCCAACTCTTCCTTTCAGTATTTAAAACATGTCCACACGTTCCTTGAAGGCCTCCTATCTGATATGGCTTTTTAGCGAGCTACTCAGAACCCAAAGAGACTGTAGCAGAAGCAGTGCTGCTTGCAGCTTTTGAATGCAGCTTCTTCCTGGGTCTTTGCAATGCCCCCCTCTTAACCAGCTGCCATGTTGTGAGAAGTCCAGTCATCAGCCACGTGCGTGAAGATGACTAGAAGAAGACAGCAGACAGCTGTTCCAGCCACCCCTAGTCCTTACTTTTCCCAAATGTTGCAGACTAGAAAAATAGTACCCCCTCTTGTACCCTGTCCAAATTCCTAGGCCACAGAAACATGAGCATGATAAAATGGTTATTGTCTGGGCGGTTACTTAAGCAGCACCAGTAACTGGAACATACTGATCCTACTGCTAGCTGTTGTAAGCATAGTATATTGGTAACATTTAGTAGATAAAACTGGGTGGTTATTCAGGGTAACTGCACAAAGTTTAAAGTATATTCAGTGAGCATATTCCTGGCCCCAGCCTAACGTCCAGCCTTTTTCCTACACGCCCTTCCCCTCATCCCTGAGATTCAATCACAGTGAGCACAACCTTCAGAGAACTTCAGATTGAGGCAATAGCCACCATGTTAGCCACCATTTTGAAAAAAAAAATTCTATTACAAATTTGAATTACATATATACTTGCCCAATTACATATATACTTGCCTTTTACAATAAGAACACTAAGAGTTTACATTTCATAATTGCTAGTTTTTCCAAGTAGATGTGAATGTTTATTGAAACTCATTCAACACACATTGAATATCTTCTATCCTAGTAGTTTGATTTCAAATCTTAATTTTATGATGTCACGTAAAAAAATTTAATAGAAATTCTTTTAGAATTCCGGGATACTACTCCAAAAACTTAGAGGAAACAAAACTATTTAAATTTTATTTTTAAAGTCTAATTTTAATCCAGACCAAACAAACAAGCCAAAAAGTGAGAAAGCTAACTGAATTAGCAGACACAGATGTACCAAAACAGTGGGTTATTAACAGAACTATTTACATGCATATTTATAAGCAATCTTTTTGTACATAAGTTTTAGTTGGAAAAAGATTTGACATAGGTAAAAATATTACTAAGGTAGGGCTGAGGTGGTACCACATTATAGTAAAATATTAGAAAAGTGGTTCAAGGTTTATTATTATAAAGCAGATGAAAACTTGAGTGACAAAGATCTAGTAAAATTCTCTAGTAAAAAGTCAATGCAACTTATGCTATAAAACAAAAATGAGAAAGCCATTTAAATGAAGCAGAATAATATTCTAGGTTTTTAGAGTAATGAAGTTAGGTTAAAAAAAAAATTCTAGAACTACAACAAGTCCTCAGTGAAGATCTTGGTTGTTTAGTTGGGAGTTCTTACATTTTTTAAAATGCCATTTTAAAAGCCCTTGGTATCAAATAGCATCTGGACATGTAAATCAGTTGTTAATGACATTTCTAAGACTTCAAGTCCTAAAGATATTTGTGATTGTGATTCATACTTGAAACTCAGTTCATTGAGACTAAATGTAAAACTAAGTGAAAGCTATAATACTCATAACTAAGAAAGGATGCTACATTTTGCAGCTATATGTACTTCCAGGCTAAGAATTTTTCCCTCAAGAAAAGTACAATTTAAAGGATAAGTTACTAACCAGCTAGCAAAATTTACTTTCAACATTTTTCATTTTTTTCAAAATCGATTTTATTGCAGCCAAAACAGTGGAATTAACTGTACATAATAAACTATTATATATATATACACATTTTAAGTTATAGGGAATAAAGTTTATTTTGGCAGAGAGTGTTAAACAAAATTAAAGTTGCATACATTAGTAACATAACTCAACATCCTTAATTTGGTATAAGTGTGACACATTTTCTTGCTTTCCTGTGTTCTGCTAAATCACCATAACCTAAACTGCTTTATAAAACGGATACGCTGAAATTTAACTTTACTGTTTTCGCTTACGCTCTGATTCCAAACAAAACTTTTCATAAGCTTCTTCTATTTCTGGGTCCATCTCATCATCAATATCATCCAAGTACCTGTACAGAAAGCAACACAGATGAGGTGTTTTTTTTTTTTAATTCAGAAAATGTCTAAGATACTAAGTCATGAAAGTGTATTTCCCCACTCCCAGGACCCTTTCCACCAACATGTGACAAAATTATCTTGCCAGTCCTTCCAATTGCTGATGGGTCTTTCTCCTTCCCTCATTTCTAGTACAAGGCCACATACTGAAATGCCACAAGTTCATTAGGGCAAAGAGAATATAATGCTTACCAAGCTAAACTTTAGACGATAACCTGACATTTAATGGCAAGGACAACTTTCAGTTTCCACTGGTGCTCTCAGGAGGGTTGAACCTTCCTAACTGTGCTTGGAAGCACATCCCTGTATTTTCCTCTATTAAGCTAGTATATAAAAGTATGACACTATCAGAAAATCAGACTTATATTTAAAATGTCACTACCTGGAGAAAGAATAAATGTGATTTTTTTTTTAACCTACAGTACATGAGATGGGGTAAGAAAAACTAAAGTCACGGATTTATTTCTGCCCTTTGCTTATGAAGGAGAGAATCTAAGTAGCCCGTTCAAATTCACATGAATTGTTAAGAGAACTGGGACTAAACCTCAAGTTCCTAGTCCTTCTATATACAAATGTATGATCTAATGATAAGTGAGCAACACAATAAAAGTTTCTTTTGTCATAAAGAATGGCAGATGAAGATTTAAGATATGGGATATAGGACTATAATTTATATGTCTATCAGTCCAAACATTTTCATATAATTATTGGTGTTTTAATTTTAATCCCTTAACAGCCAAGCTTTGAGACTTTTACTGTCTGCCAGGTAGCTACTCCAAGTTATTTATGTATCTCATTTAGGTATCAACAAAATTCAAGGAGGGGTACTACTATTCCTATTCAATAGATGGAGAAAAAGGCATAGAACTTGCCCAAGATCTTAAAGTTAATAGAATCTATTTTATAAAAACTGTTTGAATATGCTACATTAATAGTTTTTTCACCTTGTGAAAGTGAAGTTGTTCAGTCGTGTCCGACTCTTTGCGACCCCATGGGCTGTAGCCTACCTGGCTCCCTCCGTCCATGGGATTTTCCAGGCAAGAA
Source organism: Nanger dama (assembly GCA_917880005.1). Lineage (NCBI taxonomy): Eukaryota > Metazoa > Chordata > Mammalia > Artiodactyla > Bovidae > Nanger > Nanger dama. Next base: position 8,248,944 of record CAKJTW010000040.1, read on the forward strand.
TACTAGAGGGGGTTGCCATTTCCTTCTCCAGGAGATCTTCCTAACCCAGGGATTGAACCCGGGTCTCCTGCATTGTAGGCAGATGCTTTACCGTCTGAGCCACCAGGGAAGATCTTTTTTCACCTTAACTATATTTTCAGTCATAGTATTTTCTCTAATATGATTTTCTGAAATTTTCTGATAAATAACTACTACGTATATACTACTTTAACATCATTAAATCAAAATGCACATTCTTTCATCATCTTTTCTAGTCTATAAACTCCATCCACAAACTATGGCCACAGGAATTCACAAAGAAAGCAGCTAAAGATGGAAATTTTCTGGCAGTTCAGTTTTGAGGACTCTGTACTTCCACTGCAGGGGGCTGGGTTCAGTCTCTGCAGAGGGAACTAAGATCTTGCCTGCAAGCTGCATCACATGGCCAAACAGAAAAATGAAAACAAAAATCCAAAAAAACCCAACCCTCAAAACAAAAAAAGGATCTGAAGAACTTACGGATCACCACCCCTGATAAATCTGTTCCATTTTCTTCATAATCTGGAAAAAAGTCTTCTCTTTCAAGTAACTCTTGATATTTCTCTTGGTAATCTATAAAAAATAAAAAATTTTAATACTGAAAAATATTTGTATGAAACGGCCAAATTACCGCTAAAATTTTTTTTAATATTATGATTTTTAAGTAGATACATTTAAATAGCAGGTAAGGTTCCATTTACATATTTAAGAATATCTTTTATACAACTTACATTTTAACTGGCTTGCTTTCTCTCTCCCCTGTACACCACGTGCTCATAAATGATACAACTGACCCTTATTGGTCCCTGACCTTCCACACGCTCTCAAAAATCCATATGTACCTTAGTTGGCCCTCCTTATACACAGTTCTTTTGTATTTGCTGATTCTGCTAACCCTACATAAGTACTGTAGTACATATTTAGTGAAAAAAATCAGACAGACCTGTGCAGTTCAGAGGTGAACAGAATAATATTCCTCTAAATATATGATGGGACTCAAAGCCACTATGAACGTATCAGAGTACATTTCATAGCCATGTGTGTGCTGTTTACATTCTCTGTTTCTTTTCATCAGAAAAGATACTGTCCTAACTTGTTTCTTCCATACTGCTGTTTGTCCTTCCACAAGGAGGGATTTCAATCACACCTCCTAGCTTCTGGCTCCATTATTCCTCAGCTATCTGGCTAGCAGGTAAGAGCCATCATTGCTCGAAGTTTTTCAGAGGAGGCTAACCTAGCAAATGTTCTGAGTAGAGGAGATTTTCTTTTCTTCCCTATTAGAGACAGATGGAAGGTGGATACAATAAATGTCTCAGCTATACCAATTTTCCCTTTGGAGAAGGCAATGGCACCCCACTCCAGTACTCTTGCCTGGAAAATCCCATGGACGGAAGAGCCTGGTGGGCTCCAGTCCATGGGGTCGCTGGGAGTCCAGCACGACTGAGTGACTTCACTTTCACTTTTCACTTTCATACACTGGAGAAGGAAATGGCAACCCACTCCAGTATTCTTGCCTGGAGAATCCCAGGGACAGAGGAGCCTAGTGGGCTGCCATCTATGGTGTCACACAGAGTCGGACACGACTAAAGCAACTTAGCAGTAGCAGCAACTTTCCCTTGGTTGGGCTTTCTTAAGACAGTAAGAAGGTGGTATTATAACTCTCCATCTGCCAATGTCTTAGGCAGAGTGACCGAGGATCTTTAAAGATGAGCAAGTATGTAATAAAGCCCTTAGCCTTTATTAGTAAAATGGGTCAGTGTATATTAAAACTAGTTATCTTATAGTCACTTTCTTGTGAACAGCTACCTCAAATTTCAAGAGGATGATATAATTACATTAAACTTGACAGAGACTATATTTTTCCAAGATTGTCAGTCTCGATAAAACTAATTCCAGTTTAAAGGGTTAGTGATATTTTTGATATCCAATCTTGGTATTTGAGATAATTTTAACTATAAGACGGTCCTGCAATAAATAAAGCAACAGATGGAACACTCTCAAATGTATGAATGAGTTCACATTCACTCACTCATACACATATCTGCTCATGTCACCAGATGACATAACTCTTACAGCTGGGAGGCTGGTAGACCAAGTGGTCTTAGGAACAAAGGGCTTGGATTTTAAAACCCATAGACAGTCAGAAGGCAAGGTCTTGAGTCCATGTGAAACAGGGAGATGGAATTCATGCCCCACGTCCATCTCACCTACACAAACCCAGGACAAAGAACTGGTATTTCAAGCAAAAGGTGAACCAAGAAAAAAATGAAAAACCTCAGTTGTAAAGGGAGATGGCAAAGAAGCTTGGCTGTCCCTGCTTGCGTTTGGAATCAGGACAGAAGTACTGTGAAGAAACTGGCTCCCTAAATAATTTTTTAAAATTATTTTTAATTGAAGGATAATTCCCCAGAGAATTTTTAACAATGGGTATGCATTTCAAATTTCTATTATCCACATAAAGAATCTCTATGACAAGAAAATAAAAAATGTGTTCCAAGCCAGTGTTACCCCTGCAGCTCCTGACAGAGCAAATACAAATTCCCCTTTGGATACATGTTCCTACAATCCAAGTCACAAGGCTTTTTCATAAAGAAAAACAAAGAGGCAGTAGTTAGAATGCTGGAGCAGTCATGAAAGGGCCATAATATATGTAGCTTCAAGTGATTTAAGGAAAAAGAGTGAATGTGGAAAGAACAAATGTTAAATAGAAAACACTGTTAACCAAAGAGGTACATCTGAGTAAAAGGCAGATATATGGGTGCTCTTTCCACTGTTTTTACTTTTGTAGCTTTACAATGAGTTTGAAAACATTTCAAAAGTTTAAGAAAGCTAAATTATGAGATTGCAAAAAATATCACAACATAAAAAATAATTTTGTATATGACAAAATTAGAATTAAAAATATGAAGCAAAACTAAGCATATTTAGAATAATGTGAAAAAAGGCCTTGAAACTTTAAGATCAAGATACTTTGAACAAAATTCAGAAACAATACTGTTTGAAAACTAAAATGAATTACCAGAGTCACCAGAAATAAGTAGGAAAGACAGATTAGACAAAGAGGAAGATCAAAGAACCAAAAATGAATCAAGGCAGCTTCAAAGAATAAGGGGAAGAAGGAAAATTTGTCTCACCAGACACAGCAAGATTTACAGTATGTGAGAATAACTAAGAATGCAGTATTGGGACTATCCTGGTGGTCCAGTGGTTTAAGAATCCACCTGCCTATGCAGGAGACACAAGTTTGTTCCCTGGTCCAGGAAGATCTCACATGCTACGGAGCAACTAAACCTGTGTGCTCTAGAACCCCTGAGCCATGAGACAAACCACCACTCCCGCAACTAGAGAAAGCCTATGCAGCAACAAAGAGCCAGAAAATAAATAAAATTTTAAAAGAATGCAGTATTGATGTCAAGATAAATAGAAGATCCACACTCACAGACACAGGAATAAGACACAAATTTATAGGGAGTTACATGGTACACAGAGGGATATTTTATCTGAGAGAGGAAGCATCATCTGTGCTGACGTGAGGAACTATAGAATATTTAATTCCTACCATATCTCATATACAAGAGTTAGCCAGATGGACTGAACACCTAAATATAAAAAAAAAACAACAGGGTTTAGAACACAATAGAATTTGCCTGAAGTAAAGAAACTAAGTCATAGACACACCTAAGACTTTAACACTCAAAGCTTCTACATAAGACAAAAAAATGGAAAGATAGCACATACTGGGAGAAACTAAGGATCACCTTCCAGACCATGTAAGTAAATACAAATCAGTAAGAAAAACAAATGATTCAATAGAGATATGTGAAAAGGACACAAGCAGGTGATTCTCAAAGAAATCAAAAGGTTAATAAAAACAGAAAACAGAAACCAGAAAAAGAGGTCTGGTGAAAGAAAAATAAGTCTGGTAACAGTAAGTGTTACCAGCAATGGGAAACAGGAACTTTCATATGCTGCTGGTGGGAATATTAAGCTGAATAATCATGATAGAAAGCAGATTAGCAGCATCTAGTGAAGCTGAAGATGTATATCGCCTATAATCTAACAACTCTACTTCCATGCCCTAAGGAAATTTCTCTATATGCACAGACTCTTAAAGGTTTGTTTGCATGGTATTATGGATAGTAATAAGTGTGAACCACCCCCCACTGTAAAAAATGAGGGGCCACCAAGGGGGAGGGAAATTGTGGTTTACTCTCAGTAGATTATCATCATTTGGCATTTATATATCTCAACACGAACAAACACCAAAAATACTGAGTAAAAAAATAAGCTGCAAAAAGACATGCACAATAAGGTACGTTTTAGGTTAATACTACTGTGTATGGTAATACCTATAGCTTACAGAAATGTGAGGTAAAAAGACAACACAATGACACCAACGTCAGGATAGTAAGTACCCTAGGAGGGAAATTATGGAAGGACTGGACTTGAGGGTGAAAGATCAACTACAGTAACAGAAAATGGCTTAGTATTATCTATACAGTTTTATTTCTTTGAAAAGACCCAAGATATATAATGATATAGTGAAATTGGTTTATCTTGACAGTGAATCAAACTGGCCAGTTTTGAAATAGTATAAAAACCAAAGAGGTCAACTGCTTAACTTTTCAACTTTAAATTGTACTTATGTCTGTAATTCATAATTTAAAGTTGAGAAGTTAAGCAGTTCTTTTGACCTCTGTCCTAGAGGCATAGGACAGTCAGTGTCTGCAATCCAGAGGAAACAAATGAGAAAATTCTGATAAGCTGGCTATAAGGTTGTATTAAGTGGGAAAATTTTCTTTTGCTCACAGTTCAGTTCTGTTTACCACAATTAAAGCAATCATTTTACAAATGGCCCTTTTCTGGAAGAAGTGTGCACAGATTTAGATTTTATTTTATTTTTTTTTAATTTATTTATTTTTAAAATTATAATACTGTATTTGTTTTGCCATACATTGACACGAATCAGCCATAGGTGAACACAATCTCCCAACTGACTCAACTATTAATAAAATCCACAATTCTTAGTATCTGCAAGTATTAACCTGTACCAATGAAAGCTGCAGACTACATAGTGAACTAGAACCATCCTTCCCTTTCATTCTAACTACCTGAAAGTTTAGAGTATTAAAATATTACAGAAAAGATAAAAATGGTTGCCTTTAATTGAGGGATTCTTCCAATCCTTCACTGTTAAGGTGACAAGGTACCATATACTGAATCAGATGTTCAACCTAAAGTGGTTCCAAACAGTAACTGTGAGAATATTCTAGTGAGACAAAACTTTACCCTATATTTTACAATGTGAATTCTTCAAAAAGCTACAACTTCATGCCGGTGAGGGTATGGTTTTCTGTAATTCAGTATCTTACCAATAAATGGGCAGAAAATGCCTGAGATGACATACCTGGATCAGCTGCAGTGAAAGGAACACCATCAGATGTATAAAATGTTGGCTCATTCTAGGAGGAATCAAGAGTGATTAAAATGTTATTTCAGAATTGACTTTTTAAAAGCACATTAATAGAACATGGCTGAGGACACTCAACTGTACCTGATAATGCAATAACAAGCAAAAAACTTCCTAGCAGCCATTTCCATTTCACTGCAAAAGTCTACAGTCTTTAGATGACTATTTCCTTGTCTCCAGTTCCTATGTCTAACCCTGTCTACTGCCCATCACACTCTAAGTGAGTTGGTCTGTTGTGCATTGTGATTTAAAGTCAACTGATTTTTAGCCGTGGTTCCCATCACCATTTTTTCTTTAAAGCCATCTCCAAGATTGGATTATAATAAAAGCATTCCTCCATGGTTTCTTTATGCCTGTCCTATTGAGAGCTTCAGAGCATCACTGGCCTGGTAACCATTTTCATTTTCTTAATTTACTACAAAATGCCAGTAAATGTTTGAAATACAGGCCTTTGATCATGAATTCTCTGGAAAAACTGCTTCAAGGAATTCCTACACTCACCAAGTGCAAGTCAAGCCTTATCAATTTCCCTTGCCTTTAAATGGCTCTTTCTCTAGTCTACCCTTTCACTGAGGATTCCATGGCTGCCATGTGACCCTAAGTCAGTGAAGAACTGTTATATTAAATTCTGAGAACTGCTTTATGTAACTTATCTACAAATCTGAATTCAAGCAATAACCAAACTTAAAATGCATCCACTGGCATACCATAAAATAATTGGGATCATTTTCAGGTGTTGCTTCCCTGTATGTTGAAGCTGCATGGACTCTACCCCAGTTACTTGACCGGAGTTCTACAAGCTTCAAAAGCATCTGTTTTACATCTCTGCAGACAAAAGTTAAAAATGAGTTAAGGTGAGCAAGTGTTACCATTCTCTAATATATTACAGATGCTTAAAACTTTGTTTAAATATTTAACATGCATTGATTTTCTAGACATTTCCTATAATGAAACAAATTTATCTCCTTTAAAAAATGAGTATCACTCCTTTATACTGATCTGCAAAAAAATTTGGTACAGTTATGCTCAAATGAGTTGTGGGCCCAAGTGGCAGGCCAAGTAACTGGAACAAGATTCAGAAATCAGGACACAGTGAAAGATATACTTGGACTTGATCAAGAGGCATTTCACTGCCATAAAATAAGGAGGGGAGGAATTCTAACTTACATCAAAACATGAACTCCTTACACCTTAGAAGTTAAGGAGCTTATCCCATGGTGGTGTAAGGACGTCTTTTTTGATGACCACATGTGGTAATATTGCAACTGCCACCAGAAACCCCACGATGTTTTTAATTATATAACTTTTTGTAAAAATAAAGACAACACAGAAACATTCAGGATCAATCCCAATCTCCTGGAGCCAGGGAGGAAATATTTCTTTGAAGCATCATAGGTTACATTCATTTCCCACTGTAATGACTAGAGCCATGCAGTCACTTGACTGCAGGATAGTACAGGACTGGCCCCTGGAAACACAACTAGGCTCTCCTGCCTCCCCTCATTGCTCACACCTAACATGACTACCCTACCATTACTCAAACAAGTCCTTGTAATAAACAAAGCACTGACAAATTCTCCTGAATTACTACATGTTGACCTTCTTGAACAAGGCTTCCCTCGGCTTGGACTGAGGACCCTGCCCCAGACGTGCTATTCTAACTAGAGTGTATGAAGGGAGTGGGTGCAAGAGACAAAATAGCTAATACAAAATGGGGAGCCACCAGTCTCCATCTGGAGCTGCCACTTACATGGATGTGGTCGCTGTGACATGTGCAGGGGGAAGTGCAGAGGAATGGGAGGGGCAGGGAGGGTGTCCTTGGGAGTAGTCTGTGGCTCGCTCTTCCTTCTCGGCCTTGCCCTGGGCACACAGCTTCCATGGCTGTACACACTGTCTCCTTATGCCCTAGGAACTGCACAGGCTTGCCAGGCTTCACGTTCCTGTCCAATTCATAGACAATGGGAATGCCAGTTGGCAGGCTCAGCTCCCTGCTAGCCTTTTCAGAGACCCCTTTCCAGATGCTTGAAAAGGCCCCAGAAGGTTGGTGCCATGGGCTACAGTCAGTACTTCTTTCCTCTCCTTGACCTGGGGAACAATTTCTTCCTTTCAATGGCAATAGTACCCCTTCAGACTCTTGCAGGAGGGTAGCTGATCTCCAGTGAGATCTGTATGCCTTTGACCCTCACTGATGGTGCTGTGGAAAGGATGACCTGACGCCATGGGAGGAAGAGGGACTTCAAAGAACCACTCTAGATCTTTACCTGAGCCTCACTGTGCGTGGCAGCAATTTCCACTTTATCGAGGTCGGACTCCCACAGTGCTGCCCACTGAAGGGCCAGTCCTCACCTCTGAGAGCCACCCTTGGTCAGCAGCATCCAGCACTGGCCCAAGGATACGAACTGCTCTCTCATGCCCTGAGATGAAAGCTATGTGCTTGTACTCCACTGCCTAGCTCCTGCTGTCTTTTGGAATAACGGCCTTGATACTTGTTCTAGGTAACTGTGACTATGTATGTTTCTCAAAGGCAGTAGGATCCTGCTAACATTTTTATACCTCCAACTGGATTTACAGTTGTACTTTATCCAAATATTTATTGAATTTAAAAGTATGAATCTTTTTAATGGACTCACACTCCCACAGGAATATCTTAACTTCTATTTATAAGCATAATTGAAGGAAGTGGCTAGGTGAGCAGAATTCATAGGTAAAGGAAAAAAATTTCTGTGGATCTATTAAGATTATTCCGATAAAGTACAATAGATTAAAAACACCCCCAAAGAAAAAGCAGGGAATATCTACTGGCTATCTATACTAGTTCTTTTCCTACCTGCTGCAATTTGCATCTAGGACAACATTTTCAATTCTCTGAATAATTTCTTCCATGTCAGTCTTTCCTTTTTCCTTCCAGGCATCTTCTAAAACTGATCCTGTCAACTAAACAAGCAAGTATCATTGAAAAAAAAAAAAAAAAGGAATTCAATGAAGTATCGAAATTCAAAAAAGATCTTAGCAGCAGTTAAACAGGATGAATTTAGCAACTTAAATATTCCCAATTATATTCTACCATTTAATATTCAAGAATCACTATACTTTGTTCTTGACAAGGAAAAGGAATGAACTATAGCAGAAGTTTAATCACAGGTTTTATATGCCAATGACTATACAGTAGATTTTGACTAAAGGCAATGGCACCCCACTCTAGTACTCTTGCCTGCAGAATCCCATGGATGGAGGAGCCTAGAAGGCTGCAGTCTATGGGGTCGCTGAGGGTCGGACACGACTGAGCGACTTCACTTTCACTTTTCACTTTCATGCACTGGATAAGGAAATGGCAACCCACTCCAGTGTTCTTGCCTGCAGAATCCCAGGGACGGGGAGCCTGGTGGGCTGCTGTCTATGGGGTCGCACAGAGTCGGACACGACTGAAGTGACTTAGCAGCAGCAGCAAAATAGGTATAAAATTTTAACCAACATCACTTTTTAATATAAACAACATCCAGTAAGTATAGAAACTCAGAACTTAAAAAACACAAATGTCATCAGGAAAAAGTTAAGGATAGAAACAAGTAATTCACAGAAACTGGGGGAAAAATTGCTTATAAATCAAAAAAAGCTTAAATTCACTTCTGATTTTCACCAAGGAAATGCAAATTAAAATGTTTTGGTTTTTCCTCATCACAATGATAAAATAAAATCTAGGACTGAGTCTCCCATCACTGATTAAGGATACAGGAAAGAGGTATGCTCGTTCACTGTTGGTGGGAATACACTCTGGTTAATAAGCATTTAGAATGGAAATTTGGCATTACCAAACAAATTGAGGTATATATGCTCCTTGAGCCACCAAATCTATGTGTAGAAATTTAACTTACATAAACAACTGCATATATAAAGATACAATTAAAGATTACTGACAGTACCTAGTGGCTAAACTGAAAATAACTGTTCAAGGACGGAATGGATGAACAATATGCATGCAAAACGGAACACTAGGAAGCTACCGAAAAAGAGCCATGCAAAAACCCAAGATTCTCATTGGGTGATTAAAAAATAAAAACAACAAACCACAACAGAATAAGATCTTATGAGAGCATACATACAGAGGAAAGGAAGAAAAGGGACTTTACAGAAAGGGTGAAGAACTTCTATTTTTTACTTTTAAATTTTGCTGCTTATATTAAGCAGTAAGTATATACTGCTTTTCCAATATTTAAATTCAAGAGATAAAGAAGTGTTTAACTTAGATAACTTAATCTTGAATTCGTATATTCTATGTCTTGTACTTCCCCTTCCTCTTAAGTTTTGCACTAGAGGGATAAAACGTTTTAAATTTTAAGAAAAAAATAAGTAAAACCTACCTTCAGTAATTTTACTGCACAAATTAAGTTGTCATCCATAGGATTAGAGAAGAGGGCATTCAGCAACTCCCGAAGACCGACCTGAAGAATGTCTGCCCTTGTAACCTGTCCATTTGTCCCTTTGATCTTTTGGGGCAAAGAAAAAAAGGCAACCATGCCAAAATACAAATACATAAATGGTCTAACAAAATGTTGGAAAAATAAAGTGTTTTAAGTTAAAACAAGACACATGGTCAGGATAATTTAAGCCTCTTAATTTTACTGCTTCATAAAGCAGTTTCTAGTCTATAAAGTTAAGATCTTTGGAGGAACACAGCTTTTTTTTTTTTTTTGGCTTTTTATACTATTTAAAAACACTTTAATTTATATCAGAATGGAACATATATGTCAGCTCTCTGACTTGAAGAATTATAGACTCAGGAGTCATGTTTTATCTTTATCATTCTCCCTATACATATCATTATTTCTACATAGGAAATTCAACAGCATTCTTAAAGTGACAATTCATTTAAAGCACATTTGATATTGGTGCTCTTATTTGGCTTAATACCAAAATAACTAAGATTAAGGCATGAGTTTTTTTAAAAATTAAGGCTCTCTGTGGTAAAATGGATAGTAAATCAGGCACAAGACTGGACAAAGATCTAGATGCACTGAGACGTACATTTGATGTAGATTCATGTGTCTTTTCAGTGGCATTTACAATACCAAGTCCCCAAATCAGGGTTTTAAGACCCTATACTATACCTGGGAATAACTAGTCAAAAGAAAAACAAGCAAATCTATTACAAAGTAACATTCAGCACCTATGCCCGCCAACAAGCATATACTTACTCAAGTATACCACCAATTTAGCTGTAGATTTCGTACAAATACAGTTTAAGTAGAAAATTAATACATACAATAGGACCAAAAGAACTACAGAGGGTGAGTTAGGTGTGTAAAAAACAACCTCAGAAACTTTAATCTCTCCCCTTTCACTCAAAGCTTTGTGCTCCGTAGGACAAGCTGCTTTTGAGTCACCATCTGAAAGTCAAACTAAGTGTGCTAATATTTATGAAACAAGGATTCAAAAAGTGTGATTGCCTATATTCCGAAAGCTTAAAATCACATGTAAACCATGGCTTTCCAAAAGTATATAATGACTTTAACGTGCTTAGTAACCATCTCCCGATACCCTTCCCATGAACAGAAGACAGAATGGTATATGTGTTCCATTTGAGGACAGACCCTGGTGGCTTAGTGGTAAGTAATCTGCCTGCCAATGAAGGAGATGTGGGTTTGATCCCTGGGTCAGGAAGATCTCCAAAGAAGGAAATGGCAACCCACTCCAGTATTCTTGCTGGGAAATCTCCACGGACAGAGGAGCCTGGTGGGCTACAGTCCATGGGGTCACAAAAGTCAAGTCACAACTTAGCGACTAAACAACCACCACCAACACAACTACCATGAGTAGGTACTGAGACCTTTTTCCTCTCCCATTTCATCCCTAATGTTGTAAAAGGCTAAGGTAAATACAAATCCCTTGAGATCAATTTATATTTTTAGGCTTTGTCACTACTGAAAAGGACTCACCTCCAGGTTAAGATAAAGTTCTCCCAGAAAGAGTACAAATGCATGGAATCGTTTTCGAGTCACTTCATCCCCTTTTGCAGCTTGATCTTTAACTTCATATTCAGTCCGACATCTAATAAAGACATACCTTTTGTAATCTCATATTGCTTTTTTAAAAAAATAATCAAGTAAGATAACCATTTGTCAGTGTGGTTGTTCACAAGCAACTCAGAGACAAGCACAATGCACCAACATTTTGATTTTCTGTAATAAAAGTGTTCCTGTCTACTGCAGAGGTCAGAATATGTATTATCTTTCATACAGTGATTCCTAGTTTTAAGAAATTGGTAACAATAGTTGAAAATAAGCCTATTAGATCAAGTTTGTACCAAGTTACAGCACCATAGGTTTCATGAGGTTTATCGTGTATTGGCACTAAAAACAAACAAAAACAAAACCCACCACCTCATTTTATTGTCTCACTAGGCTTTTTAAGAAAGCACTATAGGTTCTTTTCAAATGTATTAAATTAATTCATCAGAAAAAAAGTTGGGATATCTATAAATACTCTGGTTAATAATGGAAAGAATCAGTTAACTAACGCCAATTCAGTTAACCATGCACCTTGGCTACTTTCCTTTGTTTGCCTTTGCTTTCATGACTTTTCAGGAAAGAGCTTTGATGAAGTGACCTTTTGGTTCTATCAATGCTATATACATTAATAGATGCCAGTTATGTACCAATGTAAATCCCTACCCTTGTGCATGACTGATTATCTTGGTGAAAGGAAAGACCAAGACTTCAAGCTTAAGATTTTTCAATTATAAAAGCAATACACGTTTATATTTTGGTTTTAACCTTTTTGAAATAAAAAGAACAAAGACATTACAACCTAGAGATAACTGCTATGAAGGTAACTTCTGTTTTTTTCAAAGTATGCCTACATTTTTCAGTTAATAAGATTGCTACCTTTTGCTTATTACATGAGTAGCATTTCTCCATGTTAATAGCTTTGACCATATGCCAATACTAGAGAAGCATACACAGTGGGTATATAATCAGAAGAGTCAGAAGACTGGTTCTCAGCCGTGACTACACAGTAGAATCACTTGGGAGAGCTTTATAAACCATGCCCAGGCTCAACTTTAGTCTAGTATCAGAATTTCCAAGAGCGGGGGCTCAGGCCATTTCCAAAGGTGAGCAGCACAAGGGAAGATAAGCAAGCCTTTCTGCCATTCTACTTCTTCAAATGCCTACTTTTACACATTCCCAGAAGCTCTAACTTGTACTTCTTTATTAGGTAGATTAGCTATATTTTTATAAATTTGTCATTTACATTTCCCCAAACTGCACCTATCTGGAGTCATTCCAAATATTTCTACTAAAATACTTGCCTTTTTCTTACTCATTCCTAAGAGGCCCCTCTTTTCATATTAAATAAATGGGCTCATTGCCATGTGTTACAAATTTCTTTTTAATTTACTTCATATAAATTATGACCCCCATTTTATAATCTATATTTAATTAATCTCATCTTTTAGGGCCTGTGGGTATTATGTCTTACTTTAAAGGGCTTTGCAAACCTAATTTTTTTGGTCAATTTTTCCTTAGTATTTACTGTTTTACTTTTATATTTGAAATACTTTTGGTGTAGAGAGTAAGCCAAGAACCCATCTTTGTTTTCCCCCACCCCAAATGACTAGCCAGTTACGTCAGCAGCACAGTTTGTCTTCTATTAAAGTATCTGAAGTTTCACCTTCACCAAAAGCTTAATTTTAATTGTCTTTGGAGTGTACTTTTGGAATCTATTCTGTTAAAGTGCAGTTTAACCACACGATGGAATACTTTGCAACCATTAAAAGTAATTTTCAAAGAACTAATAGACAAATTATAATAAACTCAAAAACAATTTGTTATTGATTAAAAAACTCAAATTATAAGAAAATTTCCCTATATTAGCTCATAAATTCAATGTCATCCCAAAACAGTAATAAATAATAACAAGGTCTGTGTAATTTCACATGTTGATTCTAAAGTCTGCAAAAAATACACATGCCAGAGTAGCAAAGAAGACCACAGCCACACACACAAAATGGGGAACTAACTAGACTAGTTGTGAGAAAATTAAGAGCTTTTTAATAGTGTGGTAATAAATCAGGAAGAGAAAAAGTAATGAATAGAATATAACTGAAGTCCAGAATCAACCCAAATTTAAGGATGTAGTACAATAAAGGCAGCACTTCTACTCAATAAGGAATGGATCATTCAAAAATGTAGTACGGGAAAAACTGGTTAAATGTTTGGCAGTAAGTGAAATTAGATCCTTACTCAAGCCAAAAGTAAGTACAAAGAAATATGTAAAGTGACCATTTTTAAGATCTTGGAAAAAGAAAAGGCCCTTCCAGGCACAAAATCAAAGGGAGAGACCATTACTGAAAAAAAGACTGCTATGTATGAGTATAAACTTTTAATACTATATTCAAAATAAGAATGGTCTGCCCTATTCTTCCCTGCAACTTCCTATGAAACGCAATCTTAACAAGAATGGTCAAATTCTATCATGTTTAGGAGGAGTTCTCCTTCACTCTCATACGTTCACACTGACCTTTGAAGTAGCAATTGGCGGAAGTTGCCACTCTGTGGGCTAATTGTCAGATGATGGGACAGGTAGTTACAGAGGCGTGCTCCCATGTAAGAGAAATTGGGGATAGATGTGGCCTTTCAAAAAGAAAAAAGTTTTGTATGATACAGATACATCAAGTCATTAATGCAAACACTTCACGGCAATATTCTAAAGAGGAAAAAACATTCCTACCTTCAGTACTGTACAGAAAGGTACAAGTCATTTATGATTGTTAGGCATAAGGAAATTAACTCTCCCTCCCAAACTTACACCAAGAACCAGAATAAATACAAAGAACATTAAGGCAAGCTCTCCCCATCATTTACCCAAGGTTAGCAGAAAGCAAACAGATAATCTCTTTGCTCATTTCTGCATAAAATATGTACAGGCACCCAGATGCATAGTGCCAATTATGAAGATTATTTGTGGGACTATTGGTCAGAGGTATCTTTCAGGAATAGAATGGCACCAACTTTGGCATCTAGCTGTCCAGAACAAGACAGGCCTGGACATTTGTGACCCTGGACATTACTAAACCTCCTTGAGCTTCAGTTTTGATTCCTATAGAGGTAATTAAGATACCTGATGCAAAAGATTAACATTTCAGTAACACTCCCAACACTCAAGGTAAAGAGAAAAATCAAAAGAAATAATATATTCTTAATAAGACAATGGAAAAACACTGAATATCAAAGACTGGGTGATACAGCCAAAGAAGTACTCAGGAAGTTTAACTTTCACTGCAGTTTTTAAAGAACGGTAGAGCATACACATTAAGGGACTTATCACAGAGGCAGCAGTTAACCAGAGTCTAGATCTAACAGATGGCCTAAATGCCCCTCCAACCCTATGTTGGGTCTAGTTACGCATGTGTAACCTTAGACAAGTCATGTAACCTCTTTTAAGCTATGTATAAAATGGGGATAAACGTAATACCTTACAACCACCAAGGATTAAGTGAGTTAACTACAGGTCAAGTGTTTAGCACTGCCAGGCATCAAGTACTTTATAATTAGAACATTTTATTTCTAATTACTTCCTTGCTCACACAGGACCCTGTACATTTCTCATCTAGGAAGAAAGACTGACTGTACTGACATTCATATATGTGTATCTGGTACCACAAAAGACTTAAAAATTCAAATTTTATACTTTTTTCATTATTGGCACTGCCTGTTTCCCTTTGCTCTTAAAATTTAAAATAAATTTAAAGACAACAAAATTGGTCATTAAAGTTTCCCGCATCTCTGCTATACCTCAACTTTACTTCCACTGACAACCAATTTTAACTCTTTCTGCTAAAAAGGTTTTAACCTTTGTATCTCCATGCTCCATGATATGAGTTTAGATATTTCTTACTAGTTTCCCATCAAGGAAGATGAACAGTTAGTTTTCATGTCAAAAGTAGGATTAGGACAAACAGAGCAGTTCTATCTTCCTAAAAGCTCAGGCATTTTCAAAAAAATCTAAAAACTGGCCAGGTAATATTGGAGTCTAGAAACAATTGAGAACAAACTGGAAAAAGTCAAATGAAACACTCAGTTAAAAAAAAAAAAAATCGACCTGCTATCACAAGTCATCCTTTCATATATCCAAGTTAGAGCTGCTCCTTCAGCAATGACTTAAAGAGAAATACAACCTTGGGCGGTGCTTATCTCCTATTGGTTTTGGCCAGTCTCACTCACTGACCTTAAATTTATCTTCAAAATTGAGTGCTATGTTTTCCCCCTTAAAATAGCATTAATGTTTTAATGACCAATATGCTAAGATTAAAACTAAACTCTGTGTGAATAACCTAGACTGACATTAGATTTTTAAGGAATTAAAAATCCTTGAAAATTTTAAAGACAAGCAGAAACATTAAGAATCAAGTCAGAGTGTTTATAGTCCTTTTCTTTTTCTTAAATAAAGAATCAGGTGCCTTGTTAGCACAGTAGGTAGAGTATCAGTCTCATAAAATAAAGAATCATTTATGAGGCAAAAAGTTCTCCCATGACTTTTTCTCCCCTACTCCAATAATGGCAGATTCTTGTAAAACAGGGGTTTGGAAAAAAAGCAAGATATTCATGTAGTGTCTTCATAAGTGTCCAAAACTTCCTTCCAAATGCCTGTACAGAGCCTTGGCTACAGTTCTGGATCTCTAACTACAGAAATTTTGTACAACAGACTTAAAAGCTCCCATGAACCATAATCAGTCAAGGCATGTGGAGCCTGATGAACATGAACCTGGCTCCCCTCAAGGAGCAGGCACCATCTTCCGGCATCAGGGAAGCTGTTCAATGCGTGCCCCATGCTGTCACCCAGCCTACCTGTTGATAGATGAGTTCCACAAGTTCTTGCAAAGCATCATCTGTTGTAACCCAGCCATTCAGGGTCTCTGCAAACTGTCCAATTTCAGTTTCAAAACTGCCAGGCTGTTCTGTAAGATGATTCAAAAAATCCTGAACATAGTCTGATAAAGTAGGATAATCCTCACAGCCATCCTCATAGGATTCCTATAGGTCAAAAGTTAAAAGAAAAAAAAATTAATCCACGCAACTAGCTAAAATAAACATGAGGCAGCTTTAAATTGGAATGTCTCTAGCTCAAATGGTATTTTTAAGAATCTTTAACCTGATAAAATGTGTTATTTTCTTCAAAAATTTAGTCCACTTTTTCCTTGCCCAACAGCCAAAATGTGGTAACAGAAGGGCTCCATCTAGCTGGGTAGAGAACTGTCTTCCCACCTCTGGCAGATTTACAAGATGACTGAGAAGTAACGTTTAAACTAACATTTCACTATAAGACCAAGATCAAAATTAAGAGTTATAATAGGCTTCAGGATTTGTTTCAAAATGGAAAGGGGAGAGGGACCAGAGATAAAGAAACAAGAATGGCCACATGTAGTTAACTATTGAGGCCATGGGCATTCATTATACCATTCTCTATCCTTGTAAACATTCAACAATTTCTATATTGGAAAAAAGTTTGTCATCTGTCAATCTCCAAAGATAGAAAAATATATATAGTTTAAATGACTACAAAATATCATAGTGTACAGTGGTCAGAGACTTTCTGGCTGCTATGTCCAGCCAATCTTGACAGTAGCAATAGTTTCCAGTTAATATCACTATCATCTCAATGTTCACAGCAGCACTGTTTACAACAGCCAAGACACAGAAGCAACCTAAATGTCCATTGACAGATGACTGGATAAAGATGTGGTACTTATATACAGCCATAAAAAATGAAATAATGGATGAACCTAGAGATTATCAAAATAAGTCAAACTGAGAAAGACAAAGGTCATAGGATAATCGCTTATATGCACAATCAAGTCTTTAAAAAAGAGACATGAATTTATTTCCAAAACAGAAATGGGAGTCACAGACATAGAAAAAAACTTACGGAGAATGGGATCGACATATACATACTACTGTATACAAAACACATAATTAATAAGAACCTCCTGTATTGCAAAAACTCTACTCAATATTCTAAAGAGCTATATGAGAAAACAATCTAAAAAGTAGATATATGTACAACAGGCTCACTTCGCTGAAACTAACACATTGTAAATCAACTATATTCCCAATAAAGTTTGTTTTTTTTTTTAAACTATCACCTTTAGTAGTTCCCAGCATTTTAAATAATGGCAGAATGTTGAATAGGGTGACTGGTGCAAAAGATAACAGATCTGAGTATCAATCCTTACATTCACAATGTCTGGAATACCACCCAAAGGATTCTGAAGTTTACTTGAATGTCATCTCCTTCTTCAGGGGATCTTCCCAACCCAGGGATCAAAACCAGGTCTCTTACATTGCAGATGGATTCTTTACCATCTGAGCCACTAGGGAAGCCCAAAAGTTGACTGATGTCTGCTTCATCATCTGTTTTCGTTTTGCTTTTTAGTCCATGAAAGTGATAAGTGTTAGTCGCTCAGTCATGTCTTGACTCTTTGTAACCCCAGGGACTGTAGCCTACCAGGCTCCTCTGTCCGTGGGATTCTCCAGGCAACAACACTGGAGTGGATAGCCATGACCTTCTCCAGGGAATCTTCCCAACCCAGGGATAGAACCTGTGGGTCCCTGCACTGCAGGCAAATTCTTTACCATCTGAGCCACAGGGAAATCCAGTATCTATGCAGCTTGATAAAATTTACCCCTTTCCAAAAGAAGTCAAAATGAGAAACCACATGAAACAATTATGACTACAGTATGGAAGCATTTTATGAAGGAGTTAAGTTCCAAAGTCAGTGAGTAAAGTAAGGAAGGGGGGGGGGGAATCACACCTAGTCAGAATTTGCCCTAGGAAAGCCCCATGTTGAAGCTGGATGTATAATCTTAGTGAGAAGACTAACACTGCTGGTAATGACCACTATTCTTAAGCTACCACCATTTAGAGGCCATGATGCATACTTTTTTATACTTCTAGACACTAAAGAGATATTTAACATGACCTACTGCAGGTACTGTAAGAGGACTCAGGAAGTAAGAGCAGAGGCAGGAAGAGCACAGTACAATGCCTATCGTGCTCAGACAGGGTTCACTGAGCAGAAGAGCAGGGAAACTTGCATACTTTAAATGTCTGATCACACACTTGAGTCCAAATTAAGTAACTGTACTGTAAGATAAAGTAAGCATTAGTGTTGATGAAATTCAAATTCATGAATCATAAACATTACAGCTGTGTGACAGGATTACATGAGTTAATGAGTTAAGTGAGTTAATTAGTAAAAGCCCTTGGACCAGTACATAGTAAGGCACTACGTGTTCAACAAATTTTAAATTTCTAGGAAAACACTGAAACACATTCCAAATAAAACAGCCATGTTCTCACAACTAAAGCAGCTAAAGTTTAGAAAGAATCCAGAAAGGAGAATGATCAGCTACACTTGTTGGTATCTAGGATGGTCCTCTATCAATAAATTAATACCCACTAGTTGCTGATATAGCATGTTGTTTATTCAAAATCATCTGAGTGTTGAGTGCTTACTTGACTGCTCTAGGTGCTGGGAATACTGTCACATCATGGATAAAGGAGACAAAGTCCTCCTTCCTCTCTTGGGCTTATATTTCATAATGGCAGACACTTTTCAGATATTGAGATATAGTAGAAAAACGGTCAGGGAACAATTCCGAACAGTTACTATCCGAACTGAGAAAGAAAGAACAAACTCAAAAACCAGCAACACAAATATCTAAGCAAAGATTTTATGCAAGGAGGACAAGAAGTATACAGGCCCAAGGAGATATGCATTTATCTAATACCTTTAAGAGATGCCAGAATACACAATGAGGATAAGGCAGTTGCTAATGGGATCCATGAGGCAAATGGGGAGATCTTGCGGGGTTTGGGAACCACACTAAGACCAGTTCAAGAGGCAGTGAAAATACCAAGCAGGGGCGGCATTAGGGTGGGTTTAGGCAAGGAAGGATCTTGTACCAACTTAACTAACCTGCGCATGCTCATATAGCTCTTACAGACATGTAAGTTATTAAGAATTGAGCACAGAACAAAGTCTATGCTTTTAACTTCTGTGCTATACTCCAAAAATCAAAGGCCTATAACCCAATTTTGACACATAAGTTTACTTATTTATAAACTTATAAGTTTTTAATTACATATAAGTTGCCAAAAATTCATCTAACAATTCAAAGAATTGGTTAAGTATATTACCTTATATCCACATGATAGAATATCATATAGCCACTGAAAAGACATGTATCAATACAGAAATACTGTCAAACACAGTGAATTAAAAGAACACAGAACCATATTTTCGTAATGTTTAACTGTTATAGGCAATGAAAATTTCTGTAAAGACAGACAAAGGGTAAGTTATTTCTGGAGTGAAGAAACAATTATAAATACTCACTCTTTAGGGCTTCTCTCGTGGCTCAGGGTCCGCCTATAATGTAGGAGCCGCAGGAGATGTGGGTTAGACCCCTGGGTTGGGAAGATCCCCTGGAGGAGGGCATGGCAACCCACACCAGTATTCTTGTGGAGAATCCCATGGACAGAAGCCTGGCAGGCTACAGTCCATAAAGATTGTAGGTCGAAAAGAGTTGGACATGACTGAAGCAACCTGGCATAGCACTGACTTTATTATAAAATTGTGAAAGTGGTTAAGCATTACAAATGCATTATATTAAATAATTACTTAATGTTAACTACAAACATGTGAGCTTTACAATTAAAAACTCGTTTTAAGATTTTGATAGGCAATTTAAACTTTTACACATTTGTGGTATCCTACTATTAATGACAATGAAAAGCAGGAAGGCTCCCAGCTAGTGGTATTGATTTCCTAACTGTCCTTATCAAATGTCATTCATTGAAGCAAAATGCAGGTTAGAACACTAACTTCAGTTTTTTGGGTTTTTTTTCCAAATAAGCATTACTCTTAACAGAATCTGAAATGTGAAAGTAAAAGAGGAAAACAGAGCTGTTCTGAATAGAGCTGAACAGGGGATTCAGAGGCTGCTGTTTCACAAAAGGGAAAAGGGAGGCACAGAGTATTCTGAACAGATGAGCACTCCAATGCTGGAATCAAAGCTTGTGTTAGTTCTCTAGTACCAGATTTTTTTAAAGTATAAATTTCTTCAGTTTTTCCTGTGAAGTCAAATGGCTTCCAAGTTGAGGAATATTTAAGTTTTATTTTTCTTAGAATTCTGTGACAAGAGATTAGTTGGAACATCAATCAGAAAACTGACTTTCTAGTAGGTACTTTGAATACACTGTCAAGAGATAAGCCCCTAACCAAAGCAGTGGGAACAAAAGAAAATGATCAGACACTTACATGAACAGTCAAGACTATTTCAGTTAACTTGATCAAAAGCGGGAAAGACTGTGAAAGAGGAAAGTGAGTCAATACACCATACAAGCTTTTAGCCTGAGCAGTTAGAATATAAAAATGTAAGCAAAGGTTTGCAAAAGATGAATTTTTCTTTGTTCTTGAGTTTGAATGTGCAATCCTCAGAAGAGGGCAAAACAAATGGAAACATAAGCCTGGAGTTGAGAGGAAGAATTAGATTCCAGAGTTATCAGCAGGCAGGTATGTGATTGTCAGATCCTAGGAGATAGGTACTATCATCAAGGGAAGTAATAAAACAGAAAAAGAATTCTCAGAGCCTGCAGTCTGAGGAGAGGAGGAATGGTCTGAAAATTCGAAGGATGAAGAACTGCCACAGAAGCCAAAGGAACAGGTAAATGAGGAGAGGTGTTCATAGGAACAAATGCTGTAGAATAATTTCATTGGTTCAATCTAAGACAATGATGGTTGCAGTCTTGGTAATCAAAACTACGTGAACAGAGAAAAATTTAAGACAAAATTAGTATCATAAATATTCAGTTCTTAAAAAGGAGGAAATTTTGAAAGACTTAAATGTACCCTTGGCACGTTGCTCAGGACCTACACCAGGAGGTCAACCTTACAGATCACATGGTGTTCAAGAAGTCTATTTAGATGAGGGTTAAGAGGACAATCAATTTTAAAATAAAAACATCAGCTGTCACAAAAATAGTACAATTAAGAGGATCAGTCTGCAGAGGTTTCAATGGTCAGTGAGGAGTAGAGTAGTGACAACAGTGAACAATTTTTCACTTTGAAGAATGTCACTATTAAAAGGCAGAAGAAAAACTGGGCAGTAACTTGAAAGGGAGGTTCTCAAAAAATGCTGGGATTTTTTGTGCATGTTAGGGAGGGTGGGGGGATTTTGTCGCTTAATAAATAATTTATCAACTATGTGGAATTTTTGGTTCTCATAAGTGAACCGTGATTAAATATTTAAGATGTAGTAGTTTACCTGAGAAAAAGCAATGGCCAGGAATAGATGGACACAGCAACTCATTCGTAAGAAGGCATATAAAGAAGATTCTAGCAGTGATATTAAAGGAAGGTTTGAAGATAAAAGGACTTAGAGTTTTAGAAAGGTTATGAAAGCACAGTAAAAGACTATCATAAAAAACGTAAAACACATGCAGTCTTGAGAGCAGATCCTGCTCAAGGATATCAAGCAATAGCTTCTCACATGTATAACAAAGGAAGATTCAAGGAATTTCTGGAAATCCAGCAAGGAGACCACTAGAATACAGGCTCTACAAAGATAAGAACTTTTATCCACTGCTGTATCCCCAGCCCTTGATTCATGGTTAAGTATTCAATTATTTTCTGAACAAGTGAGTGAATACAGCTAACTCTGGATTATGGTTACTGTCAAAAGCTTCTCTCATAATCAGACTTTATCCTAAGACTCAGGGGAAAAATCAAGAATATTGCTGTCCTGTGACTGAGAAAATCTCTTAGCTTTGACAGAGGGTAAAAGGGTGAGGCCAGAGAATAATATATAAGGGCAGGAGTAGTAAGCTTCTCAGGTGGCGAAATGGTAAAGAATCCGCCAACGATGCACAAGATGCAAAAGACACAGGCTGGATTCCTGGGCAGCTCTATGAGTGCTCTAACGGGCACGTCCCCCCGTTCTGTGTCTAGTCCTTAAAGTTTTGATATTAGCCGGACTCATTCTTGGGGCTTCCCTGGTGGCTCAGACAGTAAAGAATCTGCCTGCAATGCAAGAGACCCTGGTTTGAGCCCCGGAGAAGGAAATGGCAACCCACTCCAGTATTCCTGCCTGGGAAATGCCAAAGTCAGAGAAGCCTGGCCGGCTACAGTCCATGGGGTCGCCAAGAGTCAGACATGACCAAGCACAAACGCACTCAGCAAGCTTGAATGCCTATAGAATCCAGGTGGATTACAGGCAAATGAAGTAAGCCGGTGAGCAAATTAGAGCTTACACACCATCTAAAGGGGCTGCCTCTATTCAGCTCCAGCCAACATTTGCTCTATCAAAATAGCAGTCCAGTATGGCCAGATCTTATGATTTCAAAGAAACCTCAAAAAAGAAAAATCAGCTTTGCAGTATCTAATATAAGTACTGGTAAATTATAAAGCCTCCTTTTAAAAAAAATACTCAGGGCCAAAGAAGACACACCTGCAGGCAACATGTGAGCCATGGGCTTCCAGTCTGCAGTTTGCTCTGGCAAACAGAGCCAAGCTGGAGCTGATCTACTAGAGATTAACGAGTGCCAAAAAGATGGCAATGGCTCAAAGAAGTCGACTAGCATGGCTCAATACACTGCTCTCAGGGAGTCACTTGAATTTAAGGAACTAGCTGGTAGAGAATTATGAAAAAACTACATCCCTCTAACCATGAAAATATCCCAAATCACCGGGAAAGCAAACCAATGAGAAACCATTTGTGGCTGTTAAGGTAAGTATCCTTAAGAGTTACTCAGCTACTCAAAGCTCTCAAATGGTTCCCTTTTTCTCTAAGCCAAAAACAGTTTTGGGGCAAGAATCCAAGCTGCTCTCATTTCTACTTTACATGATTGATGGTCCATTCCACCCCAAGTCAACTGCTCTTCCTGCTATGCCTGTACTTTCCCCTCTCCAGCCCCAAAGCTCTTTCTTAATGCAGTCTAAGATGCATGAAGTTTCTAAAATATGGAATAAAAAGTTCTCCTATACCTTCTATCAAATATGAAGTAAAGTCTCTCCAACTCTCACCCCCAAAGCAACAAAAAAGGTATGCCACTATTAGTTGATCAGGGACTTTTCAAATTAAAAAGATGACACACACCCACCGGAATAGCTAAACTTAAAATAGTAAATACCCCAGGTGCTGATAAGGAATTAAACTAACTGGAAACCATTGAATACACTGGAATCAGTCTTTTTGGAAAAGTATTCAGCAGTCTTTACTAAACCTAGCTACCGTATGTCCCAACAACTCCACTCCTAGATATATAGCAAACACAAACAAGGGCAAATATCCACCAAGACATGGACAAGAACAGCAGCCCCAAACATAATGGCCCAACTGTGAAAGCCAACCAATCAACAAATATTCACACAGTGGACTGCCACGAGAATAAATCACCTCCAGTAACATGCTGCAATACTGATTAATTTTGATGTTGAATGAAAGAAAAAGTGTATTCTATGTGACTCCATTTATATGAATTTTGAACAGAAACAAAATTACTGTTAGATCAAAACAGTGGTTACCTTTGGAGAGCAGTGGGCTTCCCTTGTGGCTCAGCTGGTCAACAATCTGTCTGCAATGTGGGAGACCTGGGTTCAATCCCTGGGTTGGGAAGATCCCCTGGAGAAGGGGAAGGCTACCCATTCCAGTATTCTGGACTGGAAAATTCCATGGATTGTACAGTCCATGGGGTCACAAAAAGTCAAGACACGACTGAGCGACCTTCACTTTGGAGAGCAGTAATGATTAAAAGGAGACAGAGTGGGTTGTGGGGATGATGATAATGTTCCTTTTCATTATCTGGATGCCCAAGTATTTTCACTTTGTGAAACTCTGAGCTAAACCTGAGTTACACTATTCCGTATACTTACAGGTCAAAAAAATGAAGAACAGGAGAGAGAGGACTTATAAAGTATTATCATTTCTTCAATCCAGAATGGTCCCTGCCCTATTTATCTACAATTAATTGCTATGCATTTACCATCACAACAGTTCTTTTCTTTGTATCCCAACCATGCTTGATTGGTGTCACTTAAATATCAAGAGAAAACAATTTCTAACAGTTATATTACTGACAAAGTTGAATCTGAAAGAAGTTCTTTACACCTAAACACTTTTGTCAAAACTCCCTACATTTCTATATAACCGTTAATTAGAACCAGAAACACTTCTATTTTAACATAACAGAGCCCAGATGTGTACTTAACATTCAAACACCTACCACGATTAGCCTGCAGCAAAACCACTGTTTAATTTACCCTAAAGTTATCAGTGAATATCCAACTGACCCGCTAAAATCAAATTAAAAGTTAACTCTTCCAGGCTACTATTCTATAGGTCGTCTATAAAGTCAGGACAGACTTCAGTTTTATAGACTGAAGATGTCCTTGACCACTGTAAATTTATTAAATTATAGATGGTGGAAATACAGCCATGAACAAAATAGACAAGACTGTCTACTCTCAAGCTTATGTTCTGATACCTTGACTGTAATAATTACCTCGAATATAATAAATACATTCCTGAATCACTTTTGTTTCCTCATGATTTCAATACATTCATGTTTTTCTGTGCAGTACAGAAAGCACACCAGCATACTGATAAATGATGTAATGACCACAATTCTTCCAGTAATACTAAATTAGAGTTGTAGTAAAAAGGTGTACTTACCGTATAATTAGAAGAATAACTTGATGGGTAGAATTCAGGGGCATTTACAGACAGCTTAGACATTAATACAGGAGCTACAACCACCTGGGGTTTAGCCATTGCTGACTCCGAATTCTGCTGTGGGATGTTATCCGGCGAACTAGATGGAGCTCTCAGGGGCCTCGTTTGTTCTGAGAAGGGAGGAAAAAAAAATTGGTGTCAGATGCTTTCATTCCTTTGGACAACAACTTACATATACGGAAAAGCCATCTGAACAAGACTCGTTTCTAAGTCAAAAAAGAACCATCACGAAAATTAAGGTTATCGCCAGGATAGCTGCAGAGAGCCTGCAAAAAGGAACAATAGACTTGCTTTAATAATTTTATGAACATACTGCTTTCTAAATAAACACGTGAGAGCTTATTTTGCCTTTTTGCTTTTTTAAACAGTCGGTTAAAAGAGGTGGGTGCCCGCCTCAGGCCTCCCCCTCGGGGGCTGGGGAGGGGGAGGCGAATGTTACTTTCTCCCGGGACAGGAGAACTCGGAGGGCGACCCGGGCCCCTCCCCCGCCGGGGCGCACAAAGGATTCCGGCGGCCACCTTCCAAACCCGGTTCTGGGCCCGTCCCCACCCCGAAACAGCCGGGCCCGTAGGGGAACGCTCTCGGGGAAGCGGGGGTAAAGAGGCGGCAGCGCGCCTGCCTCGGGGGCGCGCGGAGGGCCGCGGCGGGGGAAGCGTTGGCCCAGGAGGACGGGGTCCCCTAGAGCGGCTCCGTACCTGGGAGCGCCCCGGGCCGGGCAGGCCGCTGGGGGCCGGCGGGGACCTCGCACTGGGCCCCTGGCGGCGGGGCCGTCCTGGGCTGGCGCAGCGGCGGCGGCTGCAGGAAGCCCGGAGCTTTGGGTTGAGGCGGCGGCGGCGGCGGCGGCTGGTGCCGCGGCCGCTCAGCAGGCCCCGCTCCGTTCGGGAAACCAGCGCCCTCAGGCCCGCCCCCTCCGCGGCCCAGGCCCCGGCTCCGGCCCCGACCAGCACCTGGGGCCCGATCGAAACCGTCCGACATGCTCCTCCCTCCTCCTCCGGGGGCCGCTGCTGCTGCGCTCGGGAGAGGACACGAGGGCAGGCGCCGCGGGCCGGCTCTCGCCGCGGCGCTCACTCAGGCCTCATGGAGGAGGAGGGCGGCGGGTCCCCGCTAGGCTCCTCAGCGCTGCGGGCGGGCGGAGCGGACGGCAGCTAAAGCAACCCCCGAACCCGCCGCTCCGGAGCGCCCGCCCCCCGCGGCTAGCCTCGGCTAGCCTCGGCTTTCCGATTCTCCCCCAAATCCGGCTCGGCGGGGGCGAAGGCGGGTCACAGCGGCCCCCCGCGGCCCGGAGGCCCCGGGCGCGCCGGCCTCGGCTCCTCCCGTTCGCGGCGGGCGGGCTGGCAGCCGCGGCCCAGCAGGCGGTCCAGCGAGCGGCGCCTAGGCCGCGGGGGCCGGGCAGGGGGGCTGAACGGGGCGCTTACCCTGCTAGGCCCGGCCTGCGCGATGGTTCTCGGGAGAGAAGTGCGAGACGGACGGTTGAGGCCAGGAAATAAATCAATTACAGCTGGAGGGGGCGTGGAGCCGGCGCCAGGGGTTCGCGGACGCGCACCTTCCGGGGGCGCGCAGGTGTGTTCAACGTGAGGGCGCCGGCGAGACCCGAGGACTGGCGGGCAGCCGGGCGGTGGAAGCTCGTCTGCCCCCTGCTACGATAGCCGCGGGGGAAGGGAGGAGGAACGGAATCGAAATACGCCTCCCACCCCTGCTCGTCTCAATTCACTGTAGGTGTCTGTCACAGTAGGTCACAGTATGACCAAGCTTTACTCTCTTCTCTTTTACCCTCCAGAAATTTTAAGAAAATACACTGACTTTCAATGAAATGCCTCTCTTTTCATCTTCTGCCCGTGCTGTCTAATCAAAATATGAGAGCCACAAATGCAAGCCACTTACATAATTATAAATTTTTAGAATGCACCTTACGCGCGTGAAAAGAAACAGGTGAAGT
The DNA here is from genome assembly GCA_917880005.1 of Nanger dama. Taxonomy (NCBI): domain Eukaryota; kingdom Metazoa; phylum Chordata; class Mammalia; order Artiodactyla; family Bovidae; genus Nanger; species Nanger dama. Next base: position 8,276,158 of record CAKJTW010000040.1, read on the forward strand.
TAATTTACATAATATCATTTACTTAAACAAGTAGATCCCAAATGGTATCATTCCAACATGTAATTAATAAAGATATTGAGTTTTTTATACGAATCAAAATCCAAGTGTGTATTCTAGGCTTCTGGCATATCTCACTTAGGATGAAGACATTTGAAGTGCTCAGTAGCCCTCTGAGGCTGGTTGCTACTGCACTGCACAACAAATTTCTATCCATTATTTATGTGTAAATGATTTTTTAAAAACCAGCTTTGATGGTGCTAAAGCCAAATGAGGGAAAAATGTAAGTAATAAAAAGGAGAAAAAAATGATTTTTTCACTGTGAAATTGAAACATCTTCACAAATTGATTGTAGCCCTGTATTTTAAGCAAGGCTTAATGTTTTTTCAATTTTGTCATCTTGAGAATCATTTGTTAGGAAAAAGAAACCTCCTATTAACAATTTCTTTTTCTTGCTAATAAAGAAAACATTGACATCATCACCTAAACGAAGGAGGAAAATAGCTCTGATGAAGGCGTGCATTCTCAGTCCTGTCCACTCTGTGCAACCTCATGTCCTATAGCCTGCCAGGCTCCTCTGTCCATGGGATTCTCCAGGGAAGAACACTGGAGTGGGTTGCCATTTCCTCTGCCAGGGTATTTTCCCAACCCAGGGATGAAATCCACATCTCCTTCATCTCCTGCATTGGCAGGCGGATTCTTTATCATGGAGCCACCTGTAAAGCCCTAATAAAGGCAATCACAAATAAATGATTAACACTGTTGATTGCTGGCAAAAATAAGTCAGGGATGGAAGCCAGCAGAAAGTGTGGTTCCTCGGTACTGAGAAAGAATGTAGGGTTCAAGGTAGGCCAGAAGTTTGGTTTGGATCCTGGTTTAGACCCTTAATGCCTGGGTGGTCTTGGGTAAGTAAGGGATTTAGCTTCTCTGAGCCTCAGTTTCCTCAGCTATGAAATAAAAAGTATCCTGTAGCACTAAGTATATATCACAAAGACAAGATTACAATTTCAAAATTATATGAGATAATGCCAATAACATAAAAATTCATTCTTTTAGGTGGTCGTCACTTCTTGCCTGGACTTTTCTATTGTGTAGGAAAGCCCCACAAACTGTATGCTCAACGACAGAGTTATCCTGTATGTTCCACCAAAGTAGCTGATCCAATCCTCCCAGACTTTTGTTTGCATTAACCCCACTTTTCTCCCCTTAGAACTTGATGGCTAGGTCCTTTTCCATATCTAAAACTTTCTTATCTGAGAATGAGGCTATTCTGCATCCATGGTGAAATCAGGTTATCTTTATAGCCCCTTTTGTTAGATAAGTTAGATAATTTAGATGTTGCTCTTTTAGTTCAGTTCAGTCGCACAGTCGTGTCCAACTCTGTGACTCCATGGACTGTAGCACACCACGCCTCCCTGTCCATCACCAACTCCTGGAGCTGGCTCACACTTATGTCCCTTGAGTTGGTGATGCCATCCAACCATCTTGTGCTCTGTCGTCACCTTCTCCTCCTGCCCCCAGTCCCTCCCAGCATCAGGATCTTTTCCAATGAGCCTCTTCTTGGCATCAGGTGGCCAAAGTATTCGAGTTTCAGCTTCCGCATCAGTCCTTCCAATGAATATTCAGGGCTGATTTCTTTTAAGATTGACTGGTTTGATCTCCTTGCAGTCCAAGGGACTCTCAAGAATCTTCTCCAACACCACAGCTCAAAAGCATCAGTTCTTCAGTGCCCAGCTTTCTTTATAGTCCAACTCTCACATCTGTGCATGACTACTGGAAAAACCATAGCTTTGGCTAGATGGACCTTTGTTGGCAAAGTAATGTCTCTGCTTTTTAATATGCTCTCTAGGTGTGTCATAGCTTTTCTTCCAAGGAGCAAGTGTCTTTTAATTTCCTGGCTGCAGTCACCGTCTGCAGTGATTTTGGAGCCTAAAAAAATAAAGTCTGTTACTGTCTCCCTTGTTTCCCCATCTATTTGCCATGAAGTGATGGGACTGGATGCCTTGATCTTCGTTTTCTGAATGGTGAGTTTTAACCCAACTTTTTCACTCTCTTCTTTCACTTTCATCAAGAGGCTCTTTAGTTCTTTCTTGCTCTCTGCCATAAGGGTGGTGTCATCTGCATATCTGAGGTTATTGATATTTTTCCAGGCAATCTTGATTCCAGCTTGTGCTCCATGCAGCCTGGAGCACATGGAGCATGATGGACTCTGCATAGAAGTTAAATAAGCAGGGTGACAATATACAGCCTTGACGTACTCCTTTCCTCATTTGGAACCAGTCTGTTGTTCCATGTCCAGTTCTAACTGTTGCTTCTTGACCTGAATACAGATTTCTCAGGAGACAGGTCAGGTGGTCTGATATTCCCATCTCTTTAAGAATTTCCCACAGTTTGTTGTGATCCACACAGTCAAAGGGTTTGGCGTTGTCTTTTGCCTTCTGCCTATTTATTGTTATGTAACTTTAGCCCTGTTATGGTATAGGAAAAGTGGATCTGGGGACAAACATGAATGAATTTTCTACATAGCTTTTGCTCTGATTCTTAGTCCTTCAGACTTGGGCTGGAATTACACTACTAACTTTCCTTGGTTTCCAGCTTGCGGACAGTAAATCACGAGACTCCTCAGCCTCCATAACACATAACCAACTCGCATTATAAATTGTAGCCATCTCGATATCTATCTTCTGTTAGTCATATTTCTCTGAAAAGCCCTGAGACAGAAATTGATGCTGAGAAGTGGTAGTGGCTTGTGAACTGGTTAATGGGTAGAGGCTGCTTGTGATTTCTTTTTTTTTCACTGCATGAAATGTGTGGGATCTTAGTTCCCAGAACAAGGAACTTGCCCCCTGCAATGGTAGCATGGAGTCTTAATCACTGGACTGCCAGGGAAGTCCCTGGTAGTGATTTTATACAAGCTAGAAAAAGTCGCTATTGCCATGAAGGGACTGTTAAAGGTAATTCTGATGACAGCTCAGAAAGGAAAGAGGAGCACTGTAGAGAAAGCTTCCATCTTCTTAGCGAATACAAATAATCACATACAGAGTGTTGATAGAAATATGGATACTAAAGATGATTCCAATGATGTCTCAGAGAGAAATAAAGATGTCATTGGACAATGGCAAAAAGGCATTCCATATTACAAAGTGGCAAAGATCTTCTCCAGCTGTGAACCTGTGAAACCAGCTCAGTGATGTTTCCACCGAGTCTATGGTATTTTGTTAAAGCAGCCCAAATTAAGCCTTTACCAGAGAAATGAAGATTTATGTCCACACAAAACCTGGTACCCACGCTTTTATAATAGCTCATAATAGTCCCACACTGGGAATAATATAAATCCTTTAACAGATGAATGGCTGAACTGTGGTATTCATACCATAAAATACCACTCAACAAGAAAAAGGAAAAACCCCTGATAAATAGAACTTTGATGGCTCTTGAGGGATTGTGCTGAGTTTAAAAAAGAAAGTAATCTTCAAAGGTTATTGTATGATTCCATTTATACAACTTCTCTCAGTGAGGCAGCAGTGAGCGGTGACTAGACGTGAGACCTTAATTCTCTGCCCAGGTACTGAACGTGGGCAACCTGTGTGAAAGCCAGGAATTCTAGCCACCAGATCAGCAAGGGCTAGAGGCTAGAAGCTAATTTTCCTGGGATCTTTGTACCCCAGTGAAAAATGCATTTATCACAGAGGCAGAAAATGTAAATGCAGGCATGAAGCTTATTATTAGAGACTTGGTACAGCAACAAGTGGGAGAGCACAGAGAGAAATGGTTTGTTTAGTTAAGACAGAAGCAAGGAGAGCTAAACACCTGGGGGAAAGGCTGTGGGTGTCCCCCTCGTGAGATGGAGCACAGTAAGGAGACACTTAAGTCACTTATATAGGGCAGTTCTTCTGGGTCTTTTTGTCTTGCTTCAGGCCAATTATCTCGTCTCTTTTTCCATACCTGACCTATCCTAGGACATGCACCTGAGGGCACATGCACCCCTCAGCCAAGGTGGATCTTGAAGGCTTCTAGAAGGAGCAAGACTTATTATGGCCTGGCATTGTTCCTTGACTTCTGACCCACAAGGAGACTTTCTGCCCATGTGTAGTATCTCCCTTTTCCCAAAAGAAGGGGAGCTGAGATCCCTTAATCCTTTACTCAGAAAGAGTTTCTTTGTCCTTACCATGACTATTACCTTGACTATTGCCATGACTATTACCCTTAGGTGTTTATAAGGACAAACACTGACTATTTACCCTCTTTCTGTTGTTACTTCCATTTTGAAGGACAAACAGGAGGGTGATCGTAAATGCCTTCACTGGAAGCCACCTGTCTCTTGTCTCAAGAAATGCTAACAGTTATTAAGTACCCAACCTGAAGCCCACTCCTTCATGACCCATGAAATAAAAACAGGAGGCCAGTTGTAAATGTCTAACCTGAAGGCCATCTATCTCCTACATCACAACTTTAAAACGACAATATTATCAAATCTCTTACTATTATATAGTAGAAGTGACAAATAGATTCAAGGGATTAGGTCTGATAGAGTGCCTGAAGAACTATGGAAGGAGGTTCATAACATTGTACAGGAAGCAGTGACCAAAACCATCCCAAAGAAAAAGAAATGCAAGAAGACAAACTGGTTGTCTGTGGAGTCCTTACAAATAGCTGAGAAAAGAAGGGAAGCGAAAGGCAAAGAAAAGGAAAGATATGCCTATCTGAATGCAGATTTACAAAGAAGAGCAGAGAGAGATAAGAAAGCCTTCTTAAGTGAACAGTGCAAAGAAATAGAGGAAAACGATACAATGGAAAAGACTAGAGATCTCTTCAAGAAAACTAGAGATACCAAGGGAACTTTTCATGCAAAGGTGGGCACATTAAAGGACAGAAACAGCAAGGACCTGATAGAAGCATAAGAGATTAAGAGGTGGCAAGAATACACAGAAGAACGGTACAAAAAGATATTAATGACCCAGATAACCATGATGGTGAGGTCACTCACCTAGAGTCAGACGTCCTGGAGTGTGAGGTCAAGTGGCCTGAGGAAGCATCACTATGAACAAAGCTAGTGGAGGTGATGGACTTCCAGCTGAACTATTTCAAATCCTAAAAGATGATGCTGTTAAAATGCTGCACTAAATACGCCAGAAATTTGGAAAATTCAGTAATGGCTACAGGACTGGAAAAGATCAGTTTTCATTCCAATAAAGAAGGGTAGTGCCAAAAATTGTTCAAACTATTGCACAGTTGCACTCATCTCATACGCTAGCAAGGTAATGCTCAAAATTCTCCAAGTGAGGCTTCAAAAGTACGTGAATCAAGATCGTCCAGATGTATAAGCTGCATTTGGAAAAGGCAGAGGAACCAGAGCCGAAATTGCCAAAATCTGCTAGATCATAGAAAAAGCAAGAGAGTTCTAGAAAAACATCTGCTTCACTGATTATGCTAAAACCTTTGACTGTATGGATTACAACAAACTGGAAAATTCTTAAAGAGATGGGAGTTACAGGCTACCTTACCTGCCTCCTGAGAAATCTGTATGCAGGTCAAGAAGCAACAGTTAGAACCAGACATGGAACAACAGACTGGCTCCAAATTGGGAAAGGAGTACGTCAAGGCTGTATACTGTCACCCTTCTTATTTAACTTATATACAAAGTACATCATGCGAAATGTCAGGCTGGATAAAGCACAAGCTGGAATTGAGATTGCTGGAAGAAATATCAACAACCTCAGATATGCAGTTGATTCCACTCTAATGGCAGAACATGAAGATAAAGCCTCTTGATGAGGGTGAAAGAGAAGAGTGAAAAATCTGGCTTAAAACTCAACATTCAAAAAACTAAGAGCATGGCATCCGGGCCCATTATTCATGGCAGACAGATGGGGAAACAATGAAAACAGTGACAGACTTTATTTTATTGGACTCCAAAATCACTGCAGATCGTGCCCCATGAAATTAAAAGACACTTGCTCCTTGGAAGAAATGCTATGAACAACCTAGGCAGCATATTAAAAAGCAAAGACATCACTTTGCTGACAAAGTAAAAGCTTTGCCACATAGTCAAAGCTATGGTTTTTCCAGTAGTCATATATGGTTGTGAGAGCTGGACCACAAAGAAAGCTGAGCACTGAAGAATTGATGCTTTTGGAGTGTGGTGTTGGAAAAGACTCTTGAGAGTCCCTTGGACTGCAAGGAGATCAAACCAGTCCATCCTAAAGGAAATCAACCCTGAATATCTATTGGAAAGACTGATGCTGAAGCTGAAGCTCCAACACTTTGGCCTCCTGATGCCAAGAAGAGACTCTGGAAAAGACCCTGATGCTGGGAAAGATTGAAGGCAGGAGGAGAGGGGGACGACAGAGGATGAGATGGTTGGATGGCATCACCAACTCAATGGACATGAGTCTGAGAAAGCTCCAGGAGGTGGTGATGGACAGGGAAGCTTGGCATGCTGCAGTCCATGGGATCACAAAGAGTCAGACAGGACTGAGCAACTGAACAACAACAGCAACTATGTTCAGAGGATGACCAAAGTAAAAGTTTAGTGACTGAACAACAACAACGATAAAGATGGAGAATGGCTTAGTGATTGCCAGGGGTTAAGTAGGGGATGGCATTTGAAGAGAAGTAGGTATGGTTATTAAAAAGGTGACACATGTAATTAAATTGCATAAAACATGGACTGTAGCCCACCAGCTTCCTCTGTTCATGGGATTCTCCAGGCAAGAGTACTGAAGTGGTTAGCCATTCCCTTCTCCAGGGAATCTTCCTGAACCAGGGAACAGATCTGGGTCGCTGGCATTGCAGGCAGATTCTTTATTGTCTGAGACATCAAGGAAGCCCACTTAAGTGTGGCTGTTAAAAGGTGACATGTGATTAAATTGCATAGAACTAAATACATGCGTGCCCACACACACACACGACACGAATGCATGTAAAACTAAGGTAAGTGGATTATTACAGTTTCCTGGATGTGATACTGTATTATTTGTTGCTGTTTTAGTCACCACACTGATTCCAACTCCTCCTGCAGTCCTTTGTAGCCTCAAGGACTGTAGCCCACCAGGTTCCTCTGTCCATGGAATTCTGCAGGCAATGGAGTGGGTTGCCATTTCCAACCCAGGGATCGAACCTACGTCTCCTGCATTGACGGGTGGATTATTTACCAACAAGCTGCCTGGGAAGCCCTTTAGTATTATAGTTCCTCATATTTATGCATGATATCACTATCAGGGGAAATTGAATAAAGGATAAATAAAATCTCTTATTTCTTACAACTGTATGTAGATCTACAATTATGTCTAAGTAAAAGTTTAAAAAACTGAAGACACATAAATAAATCTTGTTTCATTTTGTTCCATCACTCCCCAACTCTTTCCTATCTAATTCTGTTCACTCTTTCCTGCCCAAATCATCATGACAAGTTATATATCATGGCAACATTATAAATTATTGGGGGTCTCATCAACAGAGAGAAGAATTAGCTGATGTGTTGGTTCTCTTGGGTCTCATTTCTGTAAATTTTCTTCCTCTCCTAGTCTCTTGGGCCATCTATGAGATGTAGCTCCAGCCAGGCAGCACTCGACTCCAATCTGGATCAGGGCTCCAATCCATCTTCAAGAGTCAGAATGCTGTCTAGAATCTCCCCCAACATTTAGTGTAGTCACTTGTTTAATGATGATCGATTAGCTGAACTGTAAATTCCATGAGGATAGGAATTCCTCATTTATTTGTTCATTCATTCAGTAAATATTGCATGTCTACTAAGTGCCAGGCTGTTCTAGGTGCTGAGGGGTACTCAGAGGTGTGAGATTAGTAGGTATGATGTGTATGAAACTAGTAGCAGGAAGACCAGTTGGGTGGGAGCAGCAGAAACCCTGGTGAGAAATGATAGTGACTACTAAGAGAGAGTGGCTGTGGGGTTGAAGAGAGGAGCCAAATGCAAGAGATGCTAGGAAGAAGCTGACAGGTGCACGTGAGGCATTAAGGAAAAACGAGAGATAAATATGACTCCAGGATTCCAACTTTGGTGCCTTAGTCCCTAAGAGTGAGAATACCAGCCGGAAGCAGACTTTCACTGAACAGTGGCCTCTCACTAATTCCATTTCGGAAAATTTCATTTGGCACCTGGAGTGTCGAAGTAGAATTGTTAATTCAACAGTTAAGTCATGGACTTGGAGTTCAAAGGAATGTTGCCTAGAGTTATATATCTGATAGCTGAAGTCATAGGAAGAAATGAGATTACTTAAGCAAAGTACTGTTGTGGTTCAGCCGCTAAGTTGTGTCTGACTTGTTGTGATTTTGTGGGCTATAATATGCCAGGCTCCTCTGTCCTCCACTCCCAGAGTTTGCTCATATTCATGTCCTTTGAGTCAGTGATTCTACCTAGTGATGGGTAGGTAGCATCACTTAAGGAAAGTATTGGATACGTAGAGGCAGGAAAGAAGCACTAAGTTGAATGGTGAGGTTGAAGAAGAGGAATCTTTTTATTTGCATGCACTCTCAAGTCACTTCAGTCGTGTTTGACTCTGTGATCCCATGGATTGTAGCCTGCCAGTTTCCTCCGACCGTGGGAATTTCCTGGCAAGGACACTGGAGTGGGTTTCCATGCCCTCCTGCAGGGGATCATCTGGACCCAGAGACCGAACCTGCCTCTCTTAAATCTCCTGCAATGCAGGCAAATTCTTTACTGTGGAGCCACAAGAGGAGCCTGTTTGCTCTGCTTACATAGAACTAAAATTGAGAATGTCAAATTGTGCCAGAATGTCAAGTAAAAGTAGGATTGCTAAGAATCCAGGAAAGCACACCCGTTCCCTGAACTTGCGTACCTCCTCACAGGTGGCTGTGTGCTTACCTGAGGTCATTTACAGGGCTGAATGAGCAACCGCCTGTGGGAACCATGCCCTTCTTCCCCAAGAGATCTTCTGATTACAATTTGACTTTCTAGCTAAATTTGCATTTTGAGGAGGACAATAGCAACAATAATAACTAATATTTAGCAACTGCTCTGTTCCAGGTAAACACTTTACATGTATTATTCATTTAAAGTATTCATCTTCTAAATCCCATGAGGTAGGTACTATTACTGATACTTACCCCACTTTATAGGTAAAAACACGAAGATTCAGAGATGTTAATTTGCCTAAGATCACATAGTTAATGAGTAACTCAGTTTTACTAAGTCCAGAGTCCACATACTGAGCCAGTAGGCTATACTTTATCCCCAGATTAAGTGGATGACACTGATGCAAACATTCTGTTTTGCTTGGGTTATATTTTTCACTATAAATGAACAAATAGACATTCCAATGATATTCATCATGGGAATAATAAAGATTTGTGAGTTATTTGGGTGCAAGCAGTTGTTAAGATTAGGAAGTACAGACAGATCTAAACCTGACTGTGAAATAAACAAGAGAGATATGGGAACTTTGCAAGGCAAGTGTATTAAAGACATTTTTGTTGCTTTTATTTTTCTTTTAAAGATGGGACAAAGATTAGTTTGTTAGCTAAACATAGTGAGGTAAGGGGAACACACTAGGGAAAGGGGAAAATTGAGAGATTAAAGGACCAGAAGAGATAGCAGGTCACAAAATCAAAGTACAGTTCAGTTCAGTCGCTCAGTCATGTCCTGCTCTTTGCGACCCCATGAATCGCAGCACGCCAGGCCTCCCTGTCCATCACCAACTCCCGGAGTTCACTCAAACTCATGTCCATTGAGTCGATGATGCCATCCAGCCATCTCATCCTCTGTCATCCCCTTCTCCTCCTGCCCTCAATCCCTTCCAGCATCAGAGTCTTTTCCAATGAGTCAACTCTTTGCATGAGGTGGCCAAAGTATTGGAGTTTCAGCTTTAGCGTCAGTCCTTCCAATGAACACCCAGGACTGATGTCCTTTAGGATGGACTGGTTGGATCTCCCTGCTGTCCAAGGGACTCTCAAGAGTTTTTAAGCATCAATTCTTTGGTGCTCAGCTTTCTTCACACTCCAACTCTCACATCCATACTTGACCACTGGAAAAGCAAGGAGAAATAAGAAAGCCTTTCTCAGAGATTAATGCAAAGCAATAGAGGAAAACAACAGAATGGGAAAGGCTAGAGATCTCTTCAAGAAAATTAGAGATACCAAGGGAACATTTCATGCAAAGATGGGCTCGATAAAGGACAGAAATGGTATGGACCTAACAGAAGCAGAAGATATTAAGAAGAGGTGGCAAGAATACACAGAAGAACTGTACAAAAAGATCTTCACGACCCGGATAATCACAAGGTGTGATCACTCACCTAGGCCAGACATCCTAGAATGTGAAGTCAAGTGGACCTTAGAAAGCATCACTATGAACCAAGCTAGTGGAGGTGATTGGAATTCCAGTTGAGCTATTTCAAATCCTGAAAGATGATGCTGTGAAAGTGCTGCACTCAATATGCCAGTAAGTTTGGAAAACTCAGCAGTGCCCACAGGACTGGAAAAGGTCAGTTTTCATTCCAATCCCAAAGAAAGGCAATGCCAAAGAATGCTCAAACTACTGCACAATTGCATTCATCTCACATGCTAGCAAAGTAATGCTCAAAATTCTCCAAACCAGGCTTCAGCAGTAAGTGAACCGTGAACTTCCAGATGTTCAAGCTGGTTTTAGAAAAGGCAGAGGATCCAGAGGTCAAATTGCCAACATCCGCTGGATCATCAAAAAAGCAAGAGAGTTTTATAAAAACATCTATTTCTGCTTTATTGACTATGCCAAAGCCTTTGACTGTGTGGATCACAATCAACTGTGGAAAATTCTGAAAGAGATGGGAATACCAGACCACCTGACCTGCCTATATGCAGGTCAGGAAGCAACAGTTAGAACCGGACATGGAACAACAGACTGGTTCCAAATAGGAAAAGGAGTATGTCAAGTCTGTATATTGTCCCTTGGCTTCTTTAACTTATATGCAGAGTATATCATGAGAAAGGCTGGGCTGAAAGAAGCACAAGCTGGAATCAAGATTGCCAGGAGAAATATCAATAACCTCGGATATGCAAATGATACCACCCTTATGGCAGAAAGTGAAGAAGAACTAAAAAGCCTCTTGATGAAAGTGAAAGAGGAGAGTGAAAAAGTTGGCTTAAAGCTCAACATTCAGAAAACGAAGATCATGGCATCCAGTCTCATCACTTCATGGTAACTCGATGGGGAAACAGTGGAAACAGTGTCAGACTTTATTTTTTGGGCTCCAAAATCATTGCAGATGGTGATTGCAGCCATGAAATTAAAAGACGCTTACTCCTTGGGAGGAAAGTCATGATGAAAGTACAGACAACAGGAATATTAATAACTTCGGATGGGAGAAAAGCTATGTCACTAAGAAACAGAACCAGGTGCCGATGAATTACAGAAAAAGGGAGGGTCTGGAAACTTCAAATGATCTCTATGTTCTCAGTAAAAGAAGGGAAATGTCTTTACTGTGAGAATGGGAGACTTAAAAGAAGGGCTTGAGGAGGGTGGTGACGGTTGCAAAAGCTGCTGCGGGAGAAGCAGCTGAAGAGGAAGAAGTGGTCATGCTCACAGGAGGACTGCCGGGTGGTTCAGAAAATCCAGCTGAGGTTGAAGACCAGGGACTTGTAAGGACAATACTGAAAAATTTTGCGATTTTTCTCGAGCAACTCTTTCCAACCTGATCTGAGATCTGAGAATCCTGTTAATGGGAGTCTAATTTCGTGATGCAGTTAAGGCAGAAGAGTAAAGACAGAAGGGGCTGTTCATGGTTGAAGCTAGCTAAAGGAAGGATTGAAGATAAAAGACAGGTGATAGATGGAAAGGGAAAGGGGGATCAAAAGAAAGAAATGAGGAGAGTTGGAAAGAAAGAAAGTGGTTGTCCAAGCATGAGATGTGAGAGTTAAAAATTTTAGAGGAAGTTCTGGCAGACAGTTGTAACATACAATATTGTGCTAACTGCATGATTCAACTAATTGAACTGAAGTGCTTGCTGGCCAGCAGCAAGGTAATATAATAACTGGAGGTGCTATTTTCAGAATTGAAATTTGGCATTCGAAAGAGCGTTAGGAACATCACTTTTTTTTTTTAAGGAACACCAATGTTTATAAATGTCACGTAAGAGGCATGTTCTGCTTCCTGGTATTCACTGCCCTCTCTGTTGGCATGAGTTCAAAAGCCAGTGTGTTCTTTCTGTTTCAACTCCTAGAGGATGCTAACGCGGTTTTCTTTTACGTACGGCTGCGTGAAGTCTTAGTGGTAGCAGGTGGGATCTCTGTTGTGGGCAGCTGGGCTCCAGAGCGTGTGGGCTCTGTAGTTGGAACATGTGGACCCAGTAGTTGTGGCGTGCAAACTTAGTTGCCCCATGGCATGTGGGATCTTAGTTCCCCAACCAGGGATTAAACCCGCATCCTCTGCAATGGGAGGGGATTCTTAACCACTGGACCACCAGGAAAGTCCCAAGGTTTTCTTTTTTTTTAACCAATATTTGTTGCCTGCCTAATAAAGCCAGACAGTCTGTTAGGTGTTGATGACTCATCAACAAGTAAGATGAAATATCCATCCTCAAGAAGTTTAAATGCAGCAATCAATAGGCAAAATAATGCAGAATGATAAACACTATGATTATCTTAAAACTTGGGTGTCAATGGGAGACCACCTAACTCAACCTTGAGTAGTCCAAAGAGGCTTCTGTGTCATCTAAAATGAAATAAAGGAGTAGTAGGTATAATCCCAGAGAAGGCAATGACACTCCACTCCAGTACTCTTGCCAGGAAAATCCCATGGATGGAGGAGCCTGATGGGCCGCAGTCCATGGGGTCTCGAAGAGTCACACACAACTGAGCGACTTCACTTTCACTTTTCACTTTCATGCATTGGAGAAGGAAATGGCAACCCACTCCAGTGTTCTTGCCTGGACAATCCTAGGGATGGGGGAGCCTGGTGGGCTGCTGTCTGTGGGGTCACACAGAGTTGGACACAACAGAAGCGACTTAGCAGCAGCAGCAGCAGGTATAATCCAGGCAGATGAATGGGGAGGGGGAAATAAGAGGGACTCAATGTTCACAGAGACATCTCTGTCTCTGAAGGAGCCTCTGGGTTCCTTGCATCTCTTGGTATCTTCATTCTTACAGGCCAATTATCTTAACCTCCCCATACCTAGGGGATACTTTTAACAGGAATCATTGAACCAGAAGATTTATATTTAACTGTCAGTAATATTTCTTATTTATGTGTCTTTAGAGAAGTCAGCTGATCTCAAATCTTCTTCATCTTAAAACAGGAATAACAATACCTACTCCAAGAGTAGGGCACAATTGAGCGACTTCACTTTCACTTCAGAGTTATTAAGATGATCACATGAAGTGATACATGTGAAAGCACTATGTAAACTGTTAAATGTTACATAGATCTTAACTGTTCTTAGTGTCCTAAGATGTCATGCCCTATGCTTTTATATTCATTATGGGGATTAAGAAACCAAAGTCCTGTATCATTGCTACAGATTTACTGGTCCTTTTGAGGTCTGCCAAGTTTAAGCTCTGAAATAAATTGTTCTCTGAAGCTACTTAAAATGTTTGAGTTAATGCCATAAATTAGTATCATTGGTCCTCTACTCAAAAGCTACTGCGGAGAAGATATGGCAGCTGAAGTATCATCTAGCAGTAGAGTTTGCAATGCCATCCTTAGAGTACATGGGCCATTCTATGGTAAAAAGATCAATAGAGAGGAAAATCTGAAAATTAACAGGCCTAATAAATATTGCAGAATAAAGGTGAGACGGTGTGGTGGGAGGATGAAAAAGATCTTTTCCTCCAAATTTAGGATGGCCTCTTGAACCATCAACATCTGTGTCACTCTACTTCAGAAAAGCCCCTCTAATGAAAAATAATTTCACAGAATTGGTTTCTGATTTGGTGGACAAATTCATTTGACAAACTCATGCCACAGGGGTGGAAGAAGTGAATCTCTGCAACTTTTATATTAATTTTCCCCTAATTTTACTAAGAAAAATTTTAAAAAATACATACAGCTAATCTGAGAAAATTTTACATACTCATCTACGTGTGCAGTGTGCTTAGTCACTCAGTTGTGTCTGACTCTTTGCACCCTCATGGCTGTAGCCCACCAGGTTCCTCGTTCATGGGATTTTCCAGGCAAGAATATTGGAGTGGGTTGCCATTTCTTATACCAGGGGATCCTCCCAACCCAGAGAGCAAACTCACTTCCCTTGTGTCTCCTGCATTGGCGGGCAGATTCTTTATCATTTCGCCACCTGGGAAGCCCCCACCTGAGTACCTACCACCTATTAATCGATTCTATCATTAACATTTTATTACACCTGCCAGGATAATTCTTTAGGTTGAATATTTTATTTTGAGATAATCGTTGATGCACATGCAATTGTAAAGAATAATACAAAGAGAATATTTGTTCTTTACCCAGTTTTTCTCAGTGGTAACATCTTGCAAAACTATAGTCCAATGGCACAACCAGGATATTGACTTTGATACAGTCAAGATACAGAACATTTTCATCATCTTAAGGATTCCTTCCTGTTGCCCTTGTATAGTCACATCCACTCTCACCTCTTCCTTAACTCTAGAAATTACTAATCTGTTCTCTATTTCCATAATTTTGTTGTTTCAAGAATGTGTGGCATCTTTCAGAATATAATCTTGGGACTGGCCTTTTCTCTGAGCATAATTCTCTTTTGATTCATCCAAGCTGCTGTGTATATCAATACTTTATTCTTTTTCATTGCTGAAAAGCATTCCACTGTAAGACTGTACAACAGTCTGTTCAACTGTTCACCTGTTGAAGAACATATGGGTTGTTTCCAGTTTTGGATTATTATGAATAAGGCTACTATAAACATTGGTGTACAGGTTTTTATTTTTATTTTTGCCACACTATGTGGCTTATGGGATCTTAGGTCCTCAATCAGAGATTGAACCTGGGCCCTTGGCAGTGAGAGCATCAAGTTTGAACCACTGGACTGCCAGGAGATTACCAGTGTAAAAACACGGTAGTTACAAGCTTAGTCTTTTTTAAAAAATTTATTTATTTTTAATTGAAGGATAATTGCTTTGGTTTCTTTCTGGAGGTTTCTGTTGTCGTTTAGAAGTTGCTCTGTAGGAGCTGTTCCATATTCTAATGAGTTTTGATGTATTTGTAGGGAGGCAGGTAATCTCCTCGTCTTACTCCTCTGCCATCTTCTTTTGTTCACAAATTTAGTTTTTAAAGAAATCACCAAACTTTTTCCACTGACGGGTACCATTTTACATTATCATTAGTAATATGTGAGTTATCTAGCCTCTCCCCTTCATTGCTAGCATTGGGTATTGTCCTATTTTCTTATATTAGACATTCATAGAGATATGTAGTGATGTCTCATTGTGGTTTTAATTTTCATTTCCTTAATGGCTATTGACATTGAATACATTTTCATATGCTTATATTGCTCTTTGGTGAAATATCTTTTTATGCGTTTGCCCATTTTCTATTTGGATTTTTTTAATTGTTGAGTTTTGGAAGTTCTTATATTTTCCAGATACAAGTCCTTCGTAGAGCAGGAGGGAATTTTCTCAAGTCAAGTTTAAGACATCTGTGGATATCCCAGTGGAAATCGCCAGCTTGCAGTTGGCTGCATGTGTCTGGAGGTTAGGAGAGAGATTGGAGCAGAATATTATGATTTGAGAGTTGTGATAGCACAATTGACATTACACTGGAGGGAAGACAATATTAGAGATGAAGGGAAAGACGGTCAAGAGAACATTTGTACATTTAAATGGTGTAAGAACTGAGAACAAATGGTTAAAGAAATAGGAGGAGACAGGAGAGTGGTGAGATGAAAACCAGAACCTGGTTTTTGCTTTACTGTAATGGGTAGAACTAAAAAAAAATCTACAAAGAGATGATGCTCACAAAACTGCTTAAAAGCAAGCAAACTAGAGTTTTCATCAAATGCAACATTTAAAAGTTAAGTAGAAACATATTAACTGCTATTATGGAGTTTTGCAATCACGTAGTTGGATAATAATAGCTATATAATATATAGTTATATATATTTTTAATAAAATGAAGGAAAAATTCAATTAGGTTGAGTATTATAAAAGTAAGCAAACGTATAGGAAAATTCTTCTAATTAATACAAAACAACTTTTACCTGGGTTTCCCCCAAATAGTTTGAACTTTCACCTTAAACTCAAGAACCGGCGAATCTACCCATGTTAAAAACAATAAGACTTTACTTTGTAGTAGCCTTAAACATACAGACTGCTCCTGTAGTGGGTTGAACAGCGTCTCCCCAAAATTCGTGATCACACTTATTTGATACCATCTTTGCAGATTTAATTTTAGTTAAGGATCTTGAGATGAATTCATCCTGGATTTAGAGAGGACCTTAAATCCACTGGCTGATGTCTTCATAAGGGAAAGGAGAGGGAGATTTGGGCACAGAGAGACACATAGAAGGGGTAGAAATGTGAAGAGGAAGCAGAGATTGGAGTAATGTGTCTACAAGCAAAAGAACACCAGCAACTGCTGACAACTAGAAGTGGCTGCCGATAACCAGAAGCTTTCTCTATGTGTTAGGAGAGAGGTATGGGACATATTCTCCTACAGAGCCCCCAGACGAATCAACCCTGCTGACACTCTGATTTCAGACTTTTGGCCTCCAGAACTATGCCCGAGTACATTTCTGTCATTTTAAGCTACCCAGGTTGCAGAAATTTGTTACAGCAGCCTTAGGATACTAATGCAGCTCCTCAGTTCAGTTTAGTCACTCAGTCGTGTCCGACTCTTCACGACCCCATGGACTGCAGCACACCAGGCTTCCCTGTCTATCACCAACTCCTGGAGCTTGCTAAAACTCACGTCCATCGAGTCAGTGATGGTATCCAACCATCTCACCCTCTGTCATCCCCTTCTCCTGCCTTCAATTTTTCCCAGCATCAGCGAGTAAGTTTTCCAATGAGTCAGTTCTTCACATTAGGTGGCTAAAGTATTGGAGCTTCAGCTTCAGCATCAGTCCTTCAATGAATATTCAGGACTGATTTCCTTTAGGGTTGACTGGTTTGATCTCCTTGTAGTCCAACGGACTCTCAAGTCTTCTCCAACACCACAGTTCAAAAGTATCAATTCTTCGGCACTCAACCTTTTTATGGTCCAGCTCTCATATCCATATATGACTGCTGGAAAAACCATAGCTTTGACTAGACAGACCTTTGTTGGTAAAGTAATGTCTCTGCTTTTAGTATGCTATCTAGGTTGGTCATAGCTTTTCTTCCAAGGAGCAAGCGTCTTTTAATTTTCTGGCTGCAGTCACCATCTGCAGTGATTTTGAAGGTGAAATCGCTCAGTCGTGCCCGACTCTGCGACCCTGTGGACTGTAACCTACTAGGCGCCCAGGAAAATAAAGTCTGCCACTGTTTCTATTGTTTCCCCGTCTATCTCGCATGAAGTGATGGGACCAGATGCTATGGTTTTCATTTTTCGAATGTTGAGTTTTAAGCCAGCTTTTTCACTCTCCTCTTTCACTCTTATCAGCTCCTATCTCTCACCATTTTCCCAGGCTCCCAAAGATACCACTACAGATTTTTTGTTCATTAAAAAAAGCACAGATTTTTATCATTGGCACTTACTGCATGGAGACAACAAAAATATGATTAGAGCAAGTGTTTAATTTATTTTTGACTGTGCTAGGTCTTTGTTGATACGCACGGGCTCTCTCTAGTTATGGTGAGCATGAGCTACTTTTTGCTGTGGTGCATGGGCTTCTTATTTCAGTGGCCTCTCTTGTTGTGGTGCACAGGTTCTAGGCACATGGGCTTCAGTAGTTGCAGCACGTGGGCTCAGTAGTTGTGGCATGTGTGCTCAGTAGTTGCAACCCCTGGGGTCTAGAGCATGGACTTGGTAATAGTGGCTCATGGGTTTAGTTGCTCTGGGGTACGTGGGATCCTCCTGGACCAGTGATAGAACACATGTCCCCTGTGTTGGCAGACAGATTTTTATCCACTGTGAAGTGAGAGAAAGTTGCTCAGTTGTGTCCAACTCTTTGCGACTCCATGGACTGCAGAGTCCATGGAATTCTCAGGCAAAATACTGGAGTTGGTAGCCTTTTCCTTCTCCAGGGATTCTCCCAACCCAGGGATTGGACCCAGTAATACGAAGGAAGTCCTAGTTGGTGTTTTTGATGCTTATAAAACTAATGGCCAATTATTTAACTTTGTGCTCTCTGTTTAAAGTCAGTTTGCCTATATCCTCTTCCAATTAACGTTGATTAGTATAAATTTATTTAGTTGGTTATTATTTGCTTCCTACAGTCAACCACACTGTTTTTTTTTTTTTTGGCTGCCGATGTTAGTGATGTGTTAGTGATGGATGTTAGTTCCCAGAACAGGGATAAACCTGCTCCCCCTGCATTGGAAGCACGGAGTCTTAACCACTGGACTGCCAGGAAAGTCTGCAAACACACTCTTGCTTGGTCTACCTGAGAGAAGAGGGCTGAGACTGAGGTTAGTGATGGTTGCTTTGAAATCTGGTGTCTGCATTATTAAAAATCCCCATTCAGTTCAGTTCAGTTCAATCGCTCAGTCATGTCCGACTCTTTGCGACCTCATGAATCGCAGCATGCCAGGCCTCCCTGTTCATTACCATCTCTCGGGAGTTCACTCAGACTCATGTCCATCGTATAATTGAAGTATATTAGCTCATTGAACTTATTTACTTTGCTAATAATTATTTATAATAAGGAAGTTTGAAAAAACAAACTACTGACAACTATTTGAGGTAATAACCACAACGAAAACATTAAATTGACCTGTTATCTGTCCAACACTAGAGGCAGTGTTTTGGTGGCTTCCCAGTTAGCTCAGTGGTAAAGAATCTGCCTGCCAATTCAGGTAGATGCAGGAGATGTGGGTTTGATCCCTGGGTCAGGAAGGTCCCCTGGAGTAGGAAATGGCAACCTATTCCAGTATTCTTGCCTGGGAAATCCCATGGACAGAGAAGTCTCATGGGCTACAGCCCATGGAGTCTCAAAGAGTCAGATAGAACTGAGCAACCAACACCTTTCACTTTCAGTCTTAGGACTATTGACGTTTGGGGCCAGGCAATTCTTTGCTGTAAGGGGCTACCTAGTGTAATAGAGGATGTTTAGCAGCATCCTTGGTCTCTGTCCATTAGATGCCTCCCTTTTCCAGTTGTGATGACCAAAGATCTCCAGACACTGTGGGAAAATTTTTCCCCAGCTGGGAACCAACCATTGTTCTAAGTCTTGGGAGAGAAAGAAGCGAACCTCTGCTCCACTCCCCCCACCGACACATGTGTTTTAAGCCAACCTTAGGTTTTCCCCCAGTTTTATTGATATGATTGACATATGTGTGCTCAGTTGCTTAGTTGTGTCATATTGATATATAGTACTGCATATGTTTAAGGAGTATAGCATAATCATGTGACTTACATTAATTGGGAATTAATGTATTGGGAATTAATTAATTGGGAATTAATTAATTGGGAAAGGAGCTTAGTTTTTAATCCGTATCAAATACTCCTACCTCACTGTACTCTCAGTATCTTGAACCTGTTTCTGCTGCTGCTGCTGCTGCTGCTGCTAAGTTGCTTCAGTTGTGTCCGACTCTGTGCGACCCCATAGACGGCAGCCCACTAGGCTCCTCTGTCCCTCGAATTCTCCAAGCAAACATACTGGAGTGGGTTGCCATTTCCTTCTCCAATGCATGAAAGTGAAAAGTGAAAGTGAAGCCGCTCAGTCATGCCAGACTTTTAGCGACCCGACCCCATGGACTGCAGCCTACCAGGCTCCTCTGTCCATGGGATTTTCCAGGCAAGAGTACTGGAGTGGGTTGCCATTGCCTTCTTCGGAACCGGATTCTAGGGTTGCACTTATCATGATTCATTATTTTTTTAAAGCATAGAGCTGTGTCCTTTCCCGTCTGTGAACTCCTCCAGGACAAGAACAGTGTTTTTACTTTGGATGCAGCAGAAGTCCTCAAGTTGAATAACCTTCTGTATTGCTTAAACACAAGAAATGTTCGCAAAGTAAGGGCTTCCCTGTAGTTTATTTCTTTTAAGGATATGGAATATCTGTCTTGCCTCATGTCTCTGAGTTTCATAATTTTTAAACTCATCTTAAAAATTTCAATTAAAGAAGCAGTGACCATCTTGACACTTCATGATGATTCAGCTCTGGTAAGTGGACCAATGTGTATCTTATTTCTCCCACTTTCAATCAGAAGACACCTGCAGACTAAGTAACAGGAGTCATCGCCTTGCAAAGCCGTTTGGCAGTTTTGCCGAAACCAGCCTACGCCTGGTCAGGACACTTACCGTCCACCAAGGGCGCTCTCCAGCCCTGGCTATTAATACTCAAAGAAGCACACGGCTTTCCGTGGGCGGGCCGTTGGAAGACCAGTCCGCAGATGTGTGTTAATTTTCAGGCCTTGACATCGTTTCGGAAGCACTTAACTCCACCTCTCCATCCGGAATTAAAAACATTCCCGCCCGTCACCACCTCCTGGCCTCCTCTCACTTTCTTTTTGGTCTTCTGTTTCAGAAGTTCTGATTTTTCCTAGAGAGCGAGAGGAAAGTCAGGTACCAAAAGTGGAGTTCTATTACTTTATTTGCTCTGGTGGAACAATACATGTAGTCCCACTTTGTTCCTGGCTTTCAGGAGAGGACAAATGGGGCCGTTGGCAACTTCAGCGCCCGCGCTGGGCTCAGGTTTGATTGACAAAGACGGGAGGAGGGATCGCACGGAGGCGGGGCCGAGGAGCAGCAGGTCGAGCCCGAGACAAAGAGGGTTTTGGCAGCCTCGGGAGAAGCGGCAAGGGTTCCTTGGGGTAACTGGTCTTTGCGCTCTAAGGGGCATTTCGTGGGGTCTCTTTCTCATTTGAAGAGAGGGCGGGCGGGCGGGCTGGGGGAGGGGGCCGGGCGGGGAGGCGGGCCTGGCGGGGAGGCAAAGAGGGGGGACTGGGAACCGGGGTGGGGGGCTGCGCCGCGGTCACGTGGTCTCCCGCTGCAACGGGGTTGGGACTGTTCTTCCGGGTTGCTGGAGCCGCGGGGCTGGGCCCGGGTCTGCCAGCGCGGCGTCCGCTCGCGGACGCCTGGCCTCTCCGCCCAGGTGAGCGTCCGTGCAGACCCGGCACGTGCCTGGTGCGCAGCTGGGGAAGGGGCGTGGGGCTTGTACGGAAGGTCGAGATCCCCGAGCTGGGAAGACCTGTCAAGGAGCCGTTGGGGGCGGGGTCGACAGTGACCGGGGCGCCGGGTGCACCGGGAGCCTGAGGCCGTGCCTCGAGGGCCCTCTTGCTGGTCTCAGGCTGGGGCGACGTGGAGGCGAGTCGGGGGTGGTGGATTCGAGAACTGGGTTTCCGCCGCAGAGGGCAGGGAACGAGGTGTCAGCTGTGCAGATGCAGATTTTGGAGCTTTGGGGGATGGGGTTGGAGTTCTACGGGGTCCTTTCAGCTTAAAGGATGGGAGGAAGGTGGGAGGTCATAGAGGACTTTCAATAAGTGATGAATCCAGAGAGGTGGCACCTGGACGCCCCGAAACTATGCTTGAACCCGGAGAGAATTTGGGGTGGGTGACCGGGTGAAGACACAGGTGGTGCTCCTGAAAGTTTTAAGTGTATGGGGGTGGGGCAGACTGGTGTTGGTCTGGGCGAGACTGTATTGGGCTGAGAGTGGGGTCTGGGCTGGTGATGGGGGAAAGATCATGTAGTGGGGCTGTGCTGATTCGAACTCCGGAGGCGGAATGACTATTATGCTGCCAGTCTCCACCAATCGGCTTCCGAGGAAGGTTATAAATAGCGGTCCCTGGCAGATGCTAGCCGGGTGGCAGTTTAGCTGCCGAGGGAGGAGCTTGAACCTGTGGGTTTGAGTGAGGTCACACTGGTTGCTAGTCTAAGCTTTGGTAGGGTATTGTGTCCTTGGTTGGCATGTCTCGCTTTTAAAAGCGTGACTTGTTTATTACAGTTGCAGGTGCCCTTTATTCGCCCTCTGGTGCAGGGAAGTCCTTAAGGAATCTGTAAGGAGTCTTGTAGGATAGGATGTATTCGGAACAGTGAGGATTGTGTGCTTTTATTTAAAATGTTTCCCTCTTCTGCAAACTGTGGCTGTTTAAAAATTAAAAAAGAAATTGAATTGGCAGTTTAGGATTGCTTTCTTATCAGCAAGTGTGCTCAGGCTGCTTACCTCTGCTGATGGAATCACTTTTCCACAAAGCTACATAGCCTTTAATTTTTAAAGGAAATTTCCTGAAACTCCTTGGAGAATATATTCATAGAACCCCAGGCTTCAGGTTATCCAACTCTAGTTACACATTCACTCAATCAAACAATACTTGTTGATTTCCTCTATTTTGTGCAAGGCACTGGGCCAGAGGTAATACTAAAGTGAATATTGATAGCAGTAAAGATACTGTGTCCTTTTAATCCTCACAGTGACCCTACAAGGTACTGTTATTATTTTCCCCATTTTAAAGGTGATGAAATCAGATACAGAGAAGTTCAGGGACTTGCCAAGGTGACAGCTAATGCGTTGCAGGTGGGGCTTCCAACTAAGAGTTCACACTCTTAGCATCTATGTTGTCCTCTCTCAGGTTCTTGCCTCCAAAGATTTTAATCTCTTAGGGGAGATACCAAAATGACTTACATTAACTGGTGGTGTGAATGCCCCAATTTTCAGTTGTAAAGTGGCTGTCCATTTCTTAATAGCCATAGAAGCACATGGCTAATAAAATAGCAGAGAGCTTTCAAGTGAAGTAGGGGAAGATGTGACAATTAAGATAGATAACAGCTCTTGAATGGCTCTCCGTGTCTGCAGTTCCTCGCCATCTGAGGATTTAGCTAACTGCACACTGTGTATATTGTGCTATTGATATTCACTATTGAAAAGTAACCACCTAGGAGCAGACCCATGAAGTTCAAACCCTGTTGTTCAAGGGTCACCTCTACTGTCTTTGCTGTAAACAAGTACTCGACTGTAATAACATGGTTCCGATATCTCTGAATATCTTTCAGGGTCATTTTATTTGATTTAGGCTCAGTGACAGTTTCTTGACACTAAACTACTTCCTTATCAACTGTCTTATATGCTCATAACTTGAATCAAGTAGGATTTGGGGGAGCACTTGGTCTCTGAAGGCCTTGGCTATGTTGATGTCTGATGCCAGGGGTCTGTTCGACATCAAATTACACTTTTTAAGTAGACAGGGCGGGTGTGCAGACCCCAGGCCATGAAACAGGACCTCAGCTTTAGAGCACTGCAAAATCTCCGTCTAATGATAAAACTTCTAGATCCTGATTGTGCCCTTCAAGGGAGCTTTCCTGTACTCCTTTTATAGAAGAGCAGACTGAGGTGCCAAGAAATTCAAGCCAACAGTGAGTGAGTAGCAAGTTTAGACAATACCCAGGCTGCATTATAACTAGCTTTGTTATTTTGCTGATGAGGTCTGGGTAAGCCTGACCAGTGAGAATGGTGGTTGTTGGGGAGATGGGATGATCAGGAAGAGAAACTAGGGTAAATGAGGAGATTGCTCTAGGACTAGGTGTCCTTGGTAGTGGTAGGAAAAATTTTCCCTTTCGACCTGAATTATCTTTTGTATATCTTTGGATCTCCCTCAGTTCTTGGCGTAGATTCAGTGAATGTTTTCAGTGAGTGGCTGAATTTTGAACTTGTTTGTTCTCCATTCTCAGCCATGAATACCTCTAGAAGTGACCTCTGAATGAACGAGGAGGGTATTTATTGATTCAGGGATGCTTTAGAAAGACTGAGATGAAACAACATATATGGAAATACTCTGAAATCATAAAATCTTCTGTCAGCATGTAAAGATTTATTCACATTTTTGGTTGCATGCCTGGACACATCTTATATGCTCCCTTTTCCTTAGCTTTGTTCATAGTATTCTCTCCTTCTCAAGTGCCTTTTCCTTCCTTTTCTTAGCCCTGTAGGAGGATATGATCTTCTTTGATGCCTCAGAGAACTTTGGACTTGTGTTACTCTGCTTTCTCTGTTACTGCTTGTTGACTTTTCTTATCTCCAAGTCTGTAACCGATCCCAGTTTAATTCTACAGATGCTCCTAATGGCTGTGCCTCTGAGACTCAGCCCTCCGTGTGTTTATTGAATTAAAGAGCATCAGGAATAAGCACTACCTGGATTGAGCATTTCTGTTCCCAGTGTTGCTTTCTGGTATTTGCAGGAAGTGCCTTCAAGGACTTGTGGCAGTAGTTATGACATGAAAAATGAGTTAGACCCTTCTTCCTCTGGAGGCTGGAAATATGTTTTTGGAGGCTGCTGGGTTTGGGTGCTGGGTCCCAGAATGGCCTGCACCATGGGGCAGAGCCTAAAGGCATAGTAGGTGGAGTTAGCTGTGGTTGACTGAGAAGAGTTCCAGGTCCTCCGCTTCTTCACATTTTTGAAGGAAAGAGAGCATTGGGGAATCAGGGGATGGTGGGAGAGCCTTCTGTGTACTCTCCGGAATCTGCCAGGGAGATTGGAGAAAATAGCCACTGAAATCTCCAAAACAGCAAAGGTCAATCAATACCATTTCACCTAGGTCATTTAGAGCTGGCAAAAACGAGCCTCGAGGGGTGAGAACCATTCACAGAATTCCTAGTTACGCCCACTTATGCAAGCACAAATCTGCTGCTCCTGTTAAGTTTCTTCAGTCGTGTCCGACTCTATGCGACTCCATAGACGGCAGCCCACCAGGCTCCCTCATCCCTGGGATTCTCCAGGCAAGAATACTGGAGTGGGTTGCCATTTCCTTCTCCAATGCAAGCACAAACCTATGTGGTAAAGTTAACTATGGAAGTTTTTTTTCTTTTCTTTTTTTTAAAAATTGGAGTTGTATTTTGTGCATGTTAAATTTTCTTGAGATGTACACCTGGCAAACATGAATCTCACTCAGTCAAGCTGGGTTTGAGGTGGGGTGTATGTATGTTTCTCAGGATGTATAGCCTGCTGCACTGAAAAGCATGGTGGTGTTCTCTGTATTGTATAGTGGCCAAACAAGTACTACTGTACTGTTTAGACAGTCTCAAGCAACCAGTATGAAATCATCACTCAATGAAGAATTAGGAAGAAGTGTACAAATTTGGCTCTTTAAGTTGGCTCTATCACATTGTTAAATAAAATGTACTTGAAAATTGACTAAAAGACTTTTAAGTACTGATAGTTCCTAATTTATCCTTTCTTATACTGTGGTTCAGAGAAGGCAATGGCAACCCACTCTATTACTCTTGCCTGGGAAATCCCATGGACAGAGGAGCCTGGTAAGCTGCATTCCATGAGGTCTTTAAGAGTTGAACACAACTGAGCGACTTCACTTTCACTTTTTTCTTTCATGCACTGGAGAAGGAAATGGCAACCCATTCCAGGGTTCTTGCCTGGAGAATCCCAGGGACAGGGGAGCCTGGTGATCTGCTGTCTATGGGGTCACACAGAGCTAGCTGGACATGACTGAAGCCACTTAGCAGCAGCAGCAAGGAAAGTTAAGGGAATTTTGATTTTGTGCAGTTTTTGCTGGACAAACTGAGATGATGACTTTCATATATGATGTGATTGGACTTTATAGCAACTTTTCTTAACTTTTTAGCTACATTAAAGATCACTTAAACTTAAGTGACATAGCTTGGGATTGAGTAATGAGTTTATAACTATAATTTTAAGCGGGAAAACAGATTCCAAATTTTAAATACCTGAATTGGAAACAACCTTTTGAAGCATCTTCTTTAAGTAAAGGACTTGGCAAATAAATTCTTTGTAGATGTGCACATTTAACTGTTATTTTCCAACCTTTCTCAATTTGATTTTTTAAAAAAAGGTTTTTGATATCCAAAAGGCAAAGTATGTTATTCTCAGCACATACATTTTTGCTTTCTTTCCTTTAGTGATTTACCTTGAAGGAAATTGGGGATCAGAAAATCGGGAACTTCCTGTGAACATGGCGAACCTACTGAAAACAGTGGTGACTGGCTGTTCATGCCCTTTCCTCAGCAATTTGGGGTCCTGTAAGGTTCTACCAGGGAGGAAGAATTTTTACGAACATTTCATACTCATCGGATTCTGTGGTGTAAAGCCCCTGTAAAACCAGGTAAAGTCTCACTTTGAGTCGTAGAAACAGGAGATCTGATGATAGATAAACCACACAGTTTTAAAGCCTAGTGCTTGTGAGCGGTCATTTTGAGTAAAAACTGAATGAGTGCTTTCTTATATTTTCCATGTACGGAAGTTCTTGGCTGTCCGTGCTAACACAGAAGAAAATACAATAGAAAAAGAAAAAATGTTAAATAAATTGAGTTTCTACCTAGGAAACTATTGCTCATAGTAACCGTTTCTCCTAGTAGCTCTTCCTCTTTCCTAGTTGGTATTGGGGAATCATACCATACATGGCTTAATGATGCCTAAGAATTAGGAACTAAGCAGATTGATTGATCTGTGTTAATGTTTCTTGGTTGAGTAAGTGGCAGCTTCATCTCAGTTGCTCAGGGCAGAAACCTTAGAGTCATTCCCGATGCGTATGATCGGTATAGGTCAGCTCTGCACTGTATCTTGAATCTGTTCTTTTCTCACCATCACCACTTTTATCATCCTGGTCCAAGCCACCATCACCTGTCACCTGGACTATTGCATTAGTCTTCTAAGTGGTCTCTGTGCTCTTTACCTCTGTCCCTGCCAACAGTCTGTTCTGTACAAGACAGTGAGAATAATCTTTTAAAAATGCAAGATCACATTACTCTTCTGTTCCAGAATTTGCCACCAGCTTCCTCGCTCACACAGAGTAATAGCTGAAGTCTTCCAGTAGCCTACAAGCTTTCTCTGCTAGGTTTGCCACATGCTTCTGTTCGGTGGTACAAGCCAGAAGGAGGAGAGGCTAAAAGGAGAACCTTCTAAGCTGTGTCAGATCCCTTTAAGCATCTTGCCCAAAGACCCTTCTAGCACTCTGCCTTATACCTCATTAGCCAGAACTCAGGTGGCAATATGTTGCTCTAAGGGAAACTTGAACATTTAGCCTTTTTATTATAGATGGCAACATACTTAAATAAAAATAGCATTCTGTTATTTTTAGGGGAGGAACAGCATGGATATTTGGGAAGAATCAGAAGTCTTTGCCATATAGAATATTCTCTTTTTGTTTGTAGGACTGTTATGTGCATTCAGCATGCCTAAATTGCCAAGTGTTTTCAATTCTTATGTCTGCCTTTAGTAGATCTCAGAGCCTCTTTTCTTATTCTCACGTGACAAGTCACTACTGGCAGGGTACCTGCCTCTGAGAGCCCTCAGCCTTATCTTCAGATTAAGTGTTCTGGAAGGCCAGATTATCCAGTGTGATAAGAATGTGTATAAAGCAAAAGTCAGTAACTACACTGAGTACATGGGAATTGTCCTTGTAAGTAAAGCGTGTACTTCAAGATCTCTATTATCAATTATGAGTAAGGCTTTTTTGTTTGCTTAATTTCTGTTCTTGACTATTTCCTAGATAATTATTTTTTTAATCTGTAAAGATGAGGATTCTGTTTATTCCTTAATATAGCCACAATTTCATTAACACATTGAAAAGTAATTTCAGTCAGTTTTAATATTTTCTCAATTTTTTTAAACAGATGCCTTGTTCAAATTATGATCCAAACAGAGTCCATGTGTTGTATTTACTTGCTTGTCTCTTAGGTCTCTTTCAGTCTGTATGTTCCTCTTCTCTCTTTTCATTTGTTGAAGAATTTAGTTGTCCTGTAGAATTTCCCACATTATTCCCTTGGTATTATGTAACTAGGTTTCTCGTATTTTCTGTAATATCTGGCTAGATCTCAAGGCTTGATCAGACATAGGTTTGCCTTTTTCAGCTAGTGCACTTCATAGGTCATGTTGTGCACTATCTGTTATATTCCATCAGGAAGATTGATCAGTGAGTTTAGATGTTGTCAGTGTGATCTGTCTGTTGTGAAGTTCCCATTGATTTTTCACTCAGAGGCACTAGCAGCCGTTTAATTGATTGTTAACTAAATGTGTGATTTTATCAGTAGCTTTAATATCCTATCATTTTATCTTCATTTATTAGGTAGAATTTTTCTATTAAAAAACCTTTCCTTCTGTTACAGTCATCCCTTGGTGTCCATGGGGGATTGGTTCCAGACCTCCCGTGAATACCAGAATCTTCGGATGCTCAAGTTCCTCATATAAAGTGGTGTAATATTTGCATCTAACCTACACAGATCCTCCTGTATACTTTAAATCATCTTTAGGTTACTTATCTTTAGGTTAAATCATCCTTAGGTTGACTTCCCTTGTGGCTCAGATGGTAAAACGTCTGCCTGCTATGTGGGAGACCCAGGTTTCATCCCTGGGTTGGGAATATCCTCTGGAGAAGGAAATGGCAACCCACTCCAGTACTCTTGCCTGGAAAATCCCATGGATGGAGGAGTGAGGTAGGCTACAGTCCATGGGGTCGCAAAGAGTTGGACCACGACTGAGCGACTTCACTTTCTTTTCTTAGGTTACTCATGATGCTTGTCTGTGATGCCTGTGTGTGTTAAGTCACTTCAGTCGTGTCTGCCTCTGTGTGACCCTATGGACTGTAGCCCGCCAGGCTCCTCTGTCCATGGGTTTCTCCAGGCAAGAATACTGGAGTGGGTTGCCATGCCTTCCTCCCAGGGATCTTCCTAACCCAGGGATCGAACCTGCATCTCTTATGTCTCCTGCATTGGCAGGTGGGTTCTTTACCACTAGTGCCACAATACAATGTAAAAAATCTAAGGTTTGCTTTTTCAGAACTTTCGAATTTATTTTTAATATTTTTGATCAGCATTTGGTTGAATCTGTGGATACAGAGTGCATGCATGCTAAGTCGCTTCAGTCGTGTCTGACCCTTCTGCATTGGCACGTGGGTTCTTTACCACTAGCACCACCTGGGAAGTCCATGGATAAAGAGGGCCAACTGTATTCAGTTATTCTGAGGTTGTATGGAAAAGGTGGGTAGGTGTTTGGTCATTGTTCAGTATTTACTAGTTTTGCTCATCAGGTGGTTCTCTTATGTATTAATTTTCTACTTTTGCTGTATTAGGTGATTACAAACTGGCTTCATATGATGCATTTATTTTATTATCTTTTACTTCTGGAGGCCAAAGCCTGAGATGGTTCTCACTGGTGTCAGCAGGATGCATTCCTTCCAGAGGCTCTAGAGGAGGATCTGTCTCCTTGCCTTTTCCAGTTTCTGGAGACTGTCTGCATTCTTTGGCTCATGGCCTGTTTCTCTGTCTTCAAAGTCAGCAGGATAGCATCTCCAAATTTTTCTTTTATTCTAATTCTTCTGCTCCCTTCTTTCACATTTAAGGATCCATGTGATATATTGAGCCCACCCACATAATTTAGAATATTCTCCCTGTTTGAAGGTCAGCTGATTAACAACCTTAATTCCATCTGTTACCAAAATTCTCCTTTGCCATGTACTGGAATGCATTCACTGATTCTGAGGATTAAGACATGGATATATTTGGGAGACTCTTCTTCATCTTACCACACATTACTTTCTCTAAAGTTGAGAAGCTTTCAGCAAATATTTTTTGAATATTTTTGAATTTTGAAATATTTATTATCATGAATTCATGGATTTTAACATCTTTGTATATGTTTTATGACATTTGCAATTAATTATTTTTCTTTTGATGCTCAAATTGTCTCATATCTGGCCAGTGGAAGCCCTTCCAGGTTTGTTCCTAAATCTTTTTGATGTGACTTCATCTGTCTTTGGTAACTTCCTTGGCATATGATATGTAGGACCTAGAGAATTTGAGGTTGTCCAATGAGTGAACTCTAGATAAGTTTATATAATTAATTTTTCACCTTAATCCAAAATATTTGCTATCTTTCAGTTATTTTCCTCTTTTAAGTAGAGAGGAAGATTCAGCATGTGTTTGCCTTTGGCTTACTGTCCAATTCAGTTCAGTTCGGTTCAGTTGCTCAGTCGTGTCCGATTCTTCGTGACCCCATGAATCGCAGCACGCCAGGCCTCCCTGTCCATCACCATCTCCTGGAGTTCACTCAGACTCATGTTCATCAAGTCAGTGATGCCATCCAGCCATCTCATCCTCTGTCGTCCCCTTCTCCTCCTGCCCCCAATCCTTCCCAGCATCAGAGTCTTTTCCAATGAGTCAACTCTTCACATGAGGTGGCCAAAGTACTGGAGTTTCAGCTTTAGCATCATTCCTTCCAAAGAAATCCCAGGGCTGATCTCCTTTAGAATGGACTGGTTGGATCTCCTTGCAGTCCAAGGGACTCTCAAGAGTCTTCTCCACCACCACAGTTCAAAAGCATCAATTCTTCGGCGCTCAGCCTTCTTCACAGTCCAACTCTAACATCCATACATGACCACTGGAAAACCATAGCCTTGACTAGACAGACCTTAGTTGGCAAAGTAATGTCTCTGCTTTTGAATATACTATCTAGGTTGGTCATAACTTTTCTTCCAAGGACTAAGCGTCTTTTAATTTCATGGCTACAGTCACCATCTGCAGTGATTTAAATAGTATGAGATCTAAGACTGTATGTCCAAATGCAGCTATTTTTAGGTTGATTTAGTCTCTATAAAGTTTCACTTAATAAGTTACTCTATAGAGATATTTTGATTTACCTTTTTATTATATAAGAGGAGAGTGAAAAAGTTGGCTTAAAGCTCAACATTCAGAAAACTAAGATCATGGCATCTGGTCCCATCACTTCATGGGAAATGGATGGGGAAACAGTGGAAACAGTGTCAGACTTTATTTTGGGGGCTCCAAAATCACTGCAGATGGTGATTGCAGCCATGAAATTAAAAGACGCTTACTCCTTGGAAGGAAAGTTATGACCAACCTAGATAGCATATTTCAAAAGCAAAAAGGTCCATCTAGTCAAGGCTATGGTTTTCCAGTAGTCATGTATGGATGTGAGAGTTGGACTGAAGAAAGCTGAGCGCTGAAGAATTGATGCTTTTAAACTGTGATGTTGAAGACTCTTGAGAGTCCCTTGGACTGCAAGGAGATCCAACCAGTCTGTTCTAAAGGAGATCAGCCCTGGGTGTTCTTTGGAAGGAATGATGCTGCTAAAGCTGAATCTGCAGTACTTTGGCCACCTCATGCGAAGAGCTGACTTATTGGAAAAGACCCTGATGCTGGGAGAGGTTGGGGGCAGGAGGAGAAGGAGATGACAGAGGATGAGATGGTTGGATGGCATCACCGGCTTGATGGACGTGAGTTTGAGTGAACTCCGGGAGATGGTGATGGACAGGGAGGCCTGGCGTGCTGCGATTCATAGGGTTGCAAAGAGTCGTACATGACTGAGCAACTGAACTGAACTGAAAGTTTAGATTGCTAGAGTAAACTTGAATAAGACATATAGAGGCAGATGCTCTTCATTAAAAATAATGTTTATGCCCATATATTGAGTAAAACTACAGAAAAAAAAAACTAGTATATTTTAGCTAAGGCTGGTCTGAACTGTATATAAATAATTTGTTGCTGTTCAGTTGCTAAGTTGTATCTGACTCTGCAACTTCATGGACTGCAGCATGCCAGTTTTCACTGACCATGAGATTTTCCAGGCAAGAATACTGGAGTGAGTTGCCATTTCCTTCTTCAGGGATAAATAATTTAACTGTGTTATACAGGTTCTTCTGTATTGCAGGGAACAGAATCATAGCAGGTTATATTTTTGTGATGAGGTTTTATTTTTATTGTGTGGATTTTTGGGAAGTATGGATCATGGGGAACTGTTCTTCTTGGAGAAGTGGGGTGTTATTTTGGATTTCATTGCTGTCACTCTGCCATCTGCATGCCTACTACCAATGTTTCCTACTGCTGTGGCTGCTGACCACCTCCCTTCAATTACCTTGTGGGTCTATTTACAAATAGTTGCTGCATCATTCTACTCTCCTGGTCCTCTTTGGTGGGTCTCATGTCCCAGTTCTCTTTGAGAGACCCTGATTGGGTTGAATAGTCAGTGGCCGACATGGAGTATCCACAGGGCAGAGTTCCTCTATAAGTTGTCTCATGCACTACTGGTTTTCCTTCTGTCTGGCCTGTAGACTGTTTTCTCTAACCCAGCTGCTGACCCCCTGGTCTAATCAGTTGTGACCAAGAATAGATGATGCACAAACTGGAATCAAGATTGTGGGGAGAAATATTAATAACCTCAGATAGGCAAATGACCACCCTTATGGCAGAAAGTGAAGAGGAATTAAAGAGCCTCTTAATGAAAATGAGAGAGGAAAGTGAAAAGCTGGCTTAAAACTCAACATTCAGAAAATGAAGATCGTGGCATCCGGTCCCATCACTTCGTGGGAAATAGATGGGGAAGCAGTGGCAACAATGACAGACTTTATTTTCTTGGGCTCCCAAAATCACTGTGGATGGTGACCACAACCATGAAATTAAAAGACACTTGCTCCTTGGAAGAAAAGCGCTGACAAACCTAGATAGTCTATTAAAAACCAAAGGCATTACTTTGCTTACAAAGATCCATGTAATCAAAGCTATGGTTTTTCAGTAGTCATATATGGATGTGAGACCTGGACAATAAAAAAGGCTGAGCGCTGAAGAATTGTTGCCTTTGAACTGTGGTGCTGGAGAAGACTCTTGAGAGTCTCTTGGATAGCAGAGAGAGCAAACCAGTCAATCCTGGAGGAAATCAACCCTGAATATTCATTGGAAGGACTGATACTGAAGCTGAAACTCCAGTACTTTGGCCACCTGATGCAAAGAGCCAACTCTTGGAAAAGACCCTGATTCTGAGAAAGATTGAAGGCAGGAGGAGAAGGGGATGACAGAGGATGAGATGGTTGGATGGCATCACTGACTCAATGGATATGAGTTTGAGCGAACTCTGGGAGATGTTGAAGGATAGGGATGCATAGTGTGCTGCAGTCCATGGGGTCTCAAAGAGTCAAGACGCAACTGAGCAACAATTATGTCTGTCTTCCTTAAAGATAAGGATCAGGGGACCATAAACCACAGAGGTTTAGTTTATGAGTGGAGTTAGTGTGTTGAGTGGCCTTTCAACCCATTTTTTCCCTAAGAATAAGCTAAACTAGTTATATGCGTTGAAGAAAGCCATTTTGTTAAATATTTAGGATTTTCAGGAGAGTAGGTATAAGAATTTCCCATCATCTATCAAAAAAGTTAAATTATGATTATGAATCAGGAACATCACTTTGAACAGCAGCCTGTACATGTAGTGTATTTTGAACAAATTTCCCATTTCCATTTTCTGAACTGCATTATTAAAATGTTGACTTTTGGTGTTGTTTCTTACCAATTATTTTTTGTCTTTGTTGTAGGAATTCCATATAAGCAACTAACTGTTGGGGTCCCCAAAGAGATTTTCCAAAATGAGAAGCGAGTGGCGTTGTCTCCTGCTGGCGTTCAGGCCTTGGTCAAGCAGGGGTTTAATGTTGTTGTGGAATCTGGCGCAGGTGAAGCTTCCAAGTTCTCAGATGATCACTACAGAGCAGCAGGTGCCCAGATCCAAGGGACGAAGGAAGTACTGGCTTCTGATTTGGTGGTCAAAGTAATTATTCTTTCTCCCTTCCATTTATGGCTTGCTGACTTTTTAAAATCTTCTTGTAGAAAGATTACTTCTTGTGCAAAGATTTCATACTTTAACATGATGCTATTTTCCTCAAAGAAACGATTGCATGTTGTGACTATTCTTCATGTTTCAGTAGAACTTTTATGAAAGTGAAAGTGTTGGTCACTCAGTCATGTCCAACTCTTTGTGACCCGTGGACTGTACCCTATCAGGCTCCTCTGTCCCTGGAATTCTGTAGGCAAGAATACTGGAGTGGGTTGTCATGCCCTCCTCCAGGGGATCTTTCCAACCCAGGGATCAAACTTGGGTCTCCCACATTGCAGGTACTGTCTGAGCCACCAGGGAACTCAGAACTTTTATGAGGCAGTGTGAACTATATTACTATATTTAAGCATGAGGAAAGAAGAAATGATCTTCTTTCCTACATTTGCTGTGTGTTATTTCCTTCTTATTGGCTAGGGAACATTTCTACCATATGGTTCCTATATGTCCATAGTACCGCTGGGTGAGTATTTAACTCCTACTAGAATGCTAAAGAGGCAAAGAACTCCTTGGACTGAATGCACAGTGATATTCTGATATTTTGAAGGATCTTAGGTCAGTGATTTAACTGATGTAAGTATTATTTCTAGAGGGCAGGACTATTCTGGAAAAAGTAATGTTGGGCTTACAATAGACTTACCTACTTTAATAAAAGGTCTGAAGGTAATGTGTAATACAGAGCTGTATGCTAAAGAACTTTACAAATAAAATCTGAAGTGAAAAATCGTGGTAGAGAAAGGGAAACTGTATCAAGAGTATAACACAGATGAGCCGTAGTAACTTAAATCTTAAGTCTTCTGTAACCAAGGCAGGTGGGGCTTCCCAGGTGGCTCAGTGGTAAAGTCTCAGAAGATGCAGGTTCAGTCCCTACATCAGGAAGATCCCTTGGAGGAGGGCATGGCAACCCATTCCAGTATTCTTGCCTGGAGAATCCTGTGGACAGAGGAGCCTGCTGGGCTATAGTCTAAATGGTTGCAAAGAGTCAGACACGACTGAAATGTCTTAACATGCAACCAAGGCAGGTAGTGAGGTTTGGATTAAATAAGCATGTTTATCAGGTTAAAATAGTCTCACTTTTCTAGGATAGACCAGCTTTTTTCCTACATTAATTTCTAAAGGGGAATCAATACATCGGCTTTTTTACATATAGTCAACTGAATAACTTGATAGGATCTTACATAGTATTTTTTGCAGGAGACACAAAACTTTTTCTATAGAAAATTAATAACAAATTTATGATATGGAAATAAATAGCAATTTAAGTGTGTAAGCGTTTAGGTATACTGATACTTGAGATAACAGTATAATAAAGGCTTAGGGAAAAATCGAAAAGTAAGTATAATCCATTCTAATGTATGTTTTAGGCATCAAAACCTTTTGAGATACCCCACAAAAAGGGGTTACTAGGGTGCACATAAGCTTTAGAAATGCTACATGTAGATTCACAATGTGTGTGAGTCATGTTAAAGACACTGAGGAATCCTATAATATGAAAAGTTAAACAATTTTGTATTTGTAGTAATAAACTACTTGACCTTAGGGTCTGTCTTTTGAGTCAAGCCTGTTAATATTCTGAGGAATTTGTGACCCCAAAAAGCATCTTCAGGGGAGACATTCTGTTGGCTTCACTCATTCAGATGTCAACAGTTTCAGCTAAGCATTTGATAGGGGCCAGGAGAATTCAATTGTCCTCTAATGTTCATTAAATCTATATTATAGAGTCTCACTGAGGAAAAAAAATAGACCTTGTCAGAGAGTCTTAATTAAAGTCCAGAGCCTAAAATCACACGCATCACCACAGCAACAACTGAAATGGGAATGACAGATAAAGGTGGTTCATAGGTAAACTGAGATGAAATCCTGTTAAATGAAAGTATTGATCCAGTGTTTGTGTTTCTGTTTCCTTTTAAAACAGAAGTCCCAGAGCTGCTTTTTTCTGTGCTTTCTAGCCTAAGAGCACTGCTGCTGCAAATTGGGAGCTAATGAAACGATACACTTTAATTGAAGGTTGACTTTGAACAGGGATGTAAAACACATTTTAAAACACCTTTTTAATTGGAAGCTTTAAAAATTTAGCTTGAAAAAGTTGACAGTTGAAACTTTCAGGCATGGACAGTGTGTGTTCATTGACTTGGTTCAACATAACAGAGTACATTGTAGCTTTTTGCTTAAACCCAACTCAGCAAGGCTACTGGTTTGAGTTGTGTTCATCTGTAGATTTTTCTGGAACTTTAAGGTGACATAAATCTATACACATGACATGGAGATTTTAGTTTATGATATTCTTAACTTCTAACCACTCCAAATGTTTATGCTTGCAAATTAACAAGATTTGAATCTTTGAACATTCAACAAAAGCTTACTGTCTGTTTATTCTAATGTTTCTTAATTTTACCAGAGTAGTGGATTTTGGGACAACAAATTTGTTGTAGAACCTGTTTTCCCCCAAAACAGGTGGTTGTTTTCTTTAATTCCTCTACCTGTCGTCGTCTAACCTGTCCTGACACTACTTCCAGGTATATGTGCTTGTTACTCAAGGCTAGGTCATAAGTTCAGTCAGTGGCATAAAATTCTATGTGCTTTATTTTGTTTAGGAATTGAGTAAAAATTTTTTCATGAGAGATTATTTCTGGAGTGTTATTTCAATAATGGCATATTATTTTAGTTGTCGTGTTTACTTAAAAATAAGATAAAGGTGTTTACATTTTTAATCAGTGACTTGACTTTTTTTTTTCCAGGTGCGAGCTCCTATGCTTAACCCAACATTAGGTATTCATGAAGCTGATCTTTTAAAGACATCGGGTACACTGATCAGTTTTATTTACCCAGCCCAAAATCCAGACTTGCTAAATAAACTGTCCAAAAGGAATACGACAGTTCTGGCAATGGACCAGGTTCCAAGAGTCACAATTGCTCAGGGATACGATGCGCTAAGCTCCATGGCCAACATTGCTGGGTAGGTTGATTATTTTCCAGTTGAACAAAAGCACAGTGGTGCTACAGAAACATGCTCACTATAGCTCTTCTCTTTCAGAATGGTTTTACTTGTAGTGGCTAGGAGATTGCAACCTTCCAAGAGTTAGTTTTAAGATTTGTATTGTTTCACAGTCATCACTAGGAAATGGCTATTCACTTTGTATGCTATTATACATTACTTTTTTTTTAAAATTAATTAATTAATTAATTTAAAATTACAATACTGTATTTGTTTTGCCATACATTGACACGAATCAGCCATAGGTGAACACAATCTCCCAATGCCGAAGCCCCCTCCCACCTCCCACCCCACATCCTCTACTTGAATCATCCTGTGCATCAGCCCCATGCATCCTGCATCCTACATTGAACATAGATTGGCGCTTCGTTTCTTACACGAAAATATACACGTTTCATTGCCATTCTCCCAAACCATCCCACCCTTTCCCTCTCCCTCAGAGTCCAAAAGTCCACTCTATACCTCTGTGTCTCTTGGTTGTCTCACCTACAGGGTCATCATTACTGTCTTCTAAATTCCATATATATGTGTCAGTATACTGTATTGGTTTTTTTCTTTAAGAAGACATACGGATGGCTAACAAACACATGAAAAGATGCTCAACATCACTCATTATCAGAGAAATGCAAATCAAGACCACAATGAGGTACCATTTCACACCAGTCAGAATAGCTGCGATCCAAAAGTCTACAAGCAATAAATGCTGGAGAGGATGTGGAGAAAAGGGAACCCTCTTACACTGCTGGTGGGAATGCAAACTAGTACAGCCACTATGGAAAACAGTGTGGAGATTCCTTAAAAATTGCAAATAGAACTGCCTCATGACCCAGCAATCCCACTGCTGGGCATACACACCGAGGAAACCAGAAGTGAAAGAGACACATGTACCCCAATGTTCATTGCAGCGCTGTTTATAATAGCCAGGACATGGAAGCAACCTAGATGTCCATCAGCAGATGAATGGATAAGAAAGCTGTGGTACATACACACTATGGAATACTACTCAGCCCTTAAAAAGAATAAATTTGACTCAGTTCTAATGAGATGGATGAAATTGGAACCGATTATACAGAGAGAAGTAAGCCAGAAAGAAAAACACCAATACAGTATACATTACTTTTTAATCTTCATGGGCAGAAGGGGAGTAGTAGTTCTTTCTACCAAAGGAAATGAATTTTTTTGAAATGTGTGGTTATTTTTCTTAATATCTATTTTCATGAAAAACTGCATGGTAAGTAAACCATAGTCTTAGCAATTTATAATTATCTAAAAGCTTTAATGTAGTAAACTCATATTTTATTAAAGTCAATAGCAGGGGTAGTGATAACAATTTAGAACAAATGGTTTAAAATTCACATAAGTCTAGTACTGTTTTTAAAACTGTTATTTATATAGAATGAGAAAGGGTGCAATGTAGAAAGTCTTATTTTAGTTTACTAATTATGAAGCTTCTGAATCTATGCTTAAAAAGTACTTCTGATTTCTGAATACATAATGTTCCATTTTTTTTCCTTTGGAACTTATTTGTTCTTTAATGGTGATATATACTGTATTTCATATGTGTGTATGTGTGTGTGTATCTATGTATGTATTAGTTGAAATTACAGTTTTATTGCAGTATAATTGACATAGAACGTTGTTTCCACCTTAAAATTTATACAGTGATTTGATATTTGTATATATTGTGAAATTATTACCAGACTAAGTTTAGTTGACATAATTATGGTTGTCATAGGGTCAAAAATGGTAGAACATTAGCAGTTTCATATGGTCCCATTTAATATATACATATTGATAGATTTATCACTTTAATTAGATTTTGCCTAGGGAAATTTATAAATTATTTAATGAATAGGGAAGATGTCTGCACTAGAGGAAGTTTCATCTTAGGTCAAAATCCATGATAATTGAAGGCTAACTATGGCCAAGATGGCAATAAACTTCATTTGCCTGCCGGCCTGAATGCATTCCCCATCTATTGCCTGGACTGCTGTGTTGAGAATTCTAGGACCCGTTCAGCTCAGAGGAATGTGTCTCTGACTGCGTAACAGTCGTGTGTGCCTGTGCCTGCCACAGAGCAGGGATCGGCATAACTATGTTAAGTGCAGTATATTGCTGACTCTGCCTGGAGAGTGGGAAAAATCTGGTGATCAGATGATGTTTATGAAATCAGCTTATCTAAGGAATGAATTGAATTAGATTTTAAGCAGAAAACTATTAATAGTGATAACTTGCTAATATGAATGAGGCACCAACAAATGAAAAAAATTTTAAATAAAACGGTGCAGAAAGAAAGATAACCTGAGTAAAGACTTTTACAGCTGACCCAGGAGCCGAAAGTTTTCTTAGGTTTCATATCTTAGATGTAGCATATCAAATGTGCCAGAGTCTACTCTGGATTCCAGCTGTTCATTTTTGATGTAAAAAACGCAGTAAACAAAAATGTCAAATAGAACACATTTTGTTTCCTTATGTAATGTGACAAACGGTTGAAGATTTTTTTGTGATGTGAATTAATGCAGAGGGATAAAGTAAACTTTTGTCACATATATTTAGTTTCTGAAAGAGTTAGGTTATGCAGTGTGGGATTTAAAATTTTATATGTGAAAGAAAGTGTCATTCAGTTGTGTCTGAATGGCCTGTATGGAATTTTCTGGGCAAGAATAATGGAGTGGGCAGATATTCCCTTCTCCAGGGGATCTTCCTGACCCAGGGATTGAATCCCAGTTTCCTGCATTGCAGTCAGATTCTTTACCATCTGAGCCATCAGGGAAACCTTTATGTAGAAAATGAACAGTGTGAAGTTTAAGGATGGTGTTGCTTTGCATGCGTGCGAAAGGTTATCCCAGTCAGTGGTTTTCAGCTGCAAAATCTTTTGAGCAAATGAAGCATGAGGGAATATAGATAAATCCAGTAATTCAGGTGGCCTTAGTTGAATCAGTGCTTTCTTGGTGGCTCAGACAGTAAAATAATCTGCCTGCAATGCAGGAGACCTGGGGTTGATCCCTGGGTCAGGAAGATTCCCCTGAAGAGGGAAATGGCAACCCAATCCAGTATTCTTGACTGGTGAATCCCATGGACAGAGGAGCCTGGAGGGCTATAGTCTATGGGGTCGCAAAGACTTGGACATGACTAAGTGACTAACACTTCACTTCAGTTGAATTAAGGGACAGAAGGGTGTCCAGAAACACTGTCTCTGTTTTCCTTCCCATCCATGATGCTCTAAGAGTTGGCTGAAGTATGAGCTTTTGGAGATCCAGGGACACGGTTTTAAAGAATCACTGTTTTATGTCCTGAGCTGATATATGCAAAAGGCATAGTTAGAGATGAATTATGTAGTATACTTACCCGTACAATATGTGATAAATCATTATCTAACTCACACACATAGGCGTGTTGCTGTGACGACATGCTCCTTTTAGTTCACTGTGTTCATCAGAGCCTTTTTGCTCTCCTCCAAAAAAAGGCCCACTTTTATCACTTTTTCCCACTACCAACGTTTTCTTATATATTTCCTGTGTAATCTATCTCATTTTTTTTCCAATACACCAACTGAATTTTTAATCAAAATTAATTTCTTCCAGTGGCCTTTGAGTCTTTATCATCTTTGCTCTCTGAAACTTATTATCACTTGGATTCAGAACTAACAAGTAATATAATCATTAAAATATTTTTTCCTGCTATAAGTAATAGTAGTAACTATTATATACTTTTGCATTAATCATTATATAATTTTTACAAAAATATGACCAGGTAAAGGTTTTTTGTCAGCTGGTAGGTGGATACTTGCATTATGATTATGATCTTTGTATTATAATGTTAAGGTAGAGTGTTTGTTACTGTGTGCAAAAGTACCTTTTAAGTATAAAATAATATGAAAATGAAATTAATGTAATAGGTGATTTAGTATAATAAAAACACTCTATGAAAGAAAACTTGGTATAAATTGCTAGTTTTTGATGTATAGAGTGTTTTTCTTAGCTAAAGACATACTTGCCAGGCACTTATTGTGACAGGTTTTATGGTAAAATTATCTTATTTAATCCTTACAACAACTCTAAGAGACCCTTATTGTCCCCAGTTTAGAGATGAGGAAACCAAGGATTAGAGAATTAAAGAAATTTGCCCAAGGTCACAAAACTAGTTAGTGATAGAACTCAGATTTGAATTGAGATTGTGCTGTCTCAGAATATGATAGTTCCAACTGTTAGAGATCAGGGGAAGTGTTTTTAGTTATGAGGTTGGAATTTTGTTATATATGAACAGATAGCCAACCTAATTTTTTTTAAATTTTATTTTTACTTTATTCTACATTGCCATACTGTATTGGTTTTGCCATACATTGACATGAATCAGCCACAGGTGTACACAAGCTCCCAATCCTGAAGCCCCCTCCCACCTCCCACCCCATATCATCTCTCTGGATCATCCTCGTGCACCAGCCCCAAGCATCCTGTATCCTGTATCGAACATAGACTGGCGATTCGTTTCTTACATGATAGTATACATGTTTCAATGCCATTCTCCCAAATCATCCCACCTTCTCCCTCTCCCTCAGAGGCCAAAAGTCCATTCTATACCTCTGTGTCTCTTTTGTTGTCTCACATACAGGGTCATCATTACTATCTTTCTAAATTCCATATACATGTGTCAGTATACTGCATTGGTGTTTTTCTCTCTGGCTTACTTCACTCTGATTAATTGGCTCCAGTTTCATCCATCTCATTAGAACTGATTCAAATTTATTCTTTTTAAGGGCTGAGTAATACTCCATTGTGTATATGTACTACAGCTTTCTTATCCATTCATCCAACCTCATTTTTTAATTTTAAAGATTTTTTTCCCCATGTTATATAAATAACTACACAATCATCAAAGAAAATTTGGATGATAAAGTAAAACAAAATTT
Source organism: Nanger dama (assembly GCA_917880005.1). Lineage (NCBI taxonomy): Eukaryota > Metazoa > Chordata > Mammalia > Artiodactyla > Bovidae > Nanger > Nanger dama. The sequence continues at coordinate 8,317,645 of CAKJTW010000040.1, forward strand.
AAAGTATCTAGAGTCCTAGCTGCCAAAGCAAACTGTTGTTAGCATTTTCTTGTCTTGCCTTTACTTCTCTTTTTATCTGAGCTAATTTTCTGTAGTGGTCATCATGAAGTCAGAGAGCATCATGGGTAAGTGTGTCAGATGTCTGGCTCTGCCATTTAATAGCTGAGGGACCTCGGTCAAGTCTCTTTGTCTCTCCATGCCTCAATTTCCTCACCTATAAAATGAAGATTATAGTTATATTTATCCATAGGGTTGTTGTGAAGATTAAAGGAGTAAGTATATGTGCAGTACCTAGAGCTGTTTTTGACGATAGTACTTACTATATAAATTTTAGTTGTTATTCTCTAATAATTTTGACACATAAGCTTAAGTTCTTTAATTTTATAGAATTACTTATCCACTTATTTGTCTATTTTCCTAAGTTACAAGGCGGTTGTACTAGCAGCAAATCATTTTGGACGGTTTTTTACTGGTCAGATCACAGCTGCTGGAAAAGTTCCTCCAGCTAAGGTAGGTTAAACTTTTAATGTTTCTTCATACTATGAATTAATTAAAGGCAAGGATATATACAGTTATTTAAAAAATTTTTGTTCTCTGTTAATGTCACAGGGATGACTTTTGTGTCATGTGTAATATATGATGGCGCCTCAAAGTTGCTTAAGATTACTTGGGAACAAAAGAATTTTTGACATTTCTGGAAGTTCTAAGATTTTTTTTTCCTTTCTGTTTTTTACTTTCTAACTTGAATTCTTAAAGGGATTTGGGTGACTTATTACTAGTTTTTTTAAAACTTTGTGATACCATTTAGCAAACTCTCAACTTCCCAGTGATTGTGACATTTTGGCTTGGGAAAGACTTGGTTTTCTCACTTTTTGCCAAATTTTGGGTCAAGAGGACAGGACATAGTAGGTAGTGTAGTCAGGGTATTTGGCAAGGGGAGAGGCTGCAGTTTCTTTAATCTATATTTAGAGCAGAAAGGAGCAGGAGATAAGAGGTCAGGGTGGCTAAGTGAAAGAATCGATTATGCTGTGGCCCTCAAGGCCACATATCCTAAACGACAGTGTAAGCACTTTGGCAAAGTATAGGAAACAAGACCTTAAACACTGTCATCTATCTGCAGAGTACACTCTGTGGGGTATAGGTCTGCTTGGTGCTTCCTGCACTTAAGTACTTTGTAATATCAATCCAGAGCTCTCACACAAAAGAAATCTGGAAAAAATGAAAAAAGACAATAGCAGCTTTGAGAACTCTAGTATATATGCTAGTGTGTATATAGTCTCTCTCTATATCTATCTAGTATATTATATAAATTATATACTGGATTATATACTATATAACATATATATACACTGTATAGTTATATACTAGATTTCTAGTATATATACTAGTAGCTATATATATCTAGTATATAGCATAGTATACCTAGTATATAGCTTCCCAGGTGGCTCAAGTGGTAAAGAACCCACCTGCCAATGTAGGTTGACTTAAGAGATGTCAGTTCAATCCCTGGGTTGGGAAGATCCTCTGGAGGAGAGCATGGCAACCCACTCTAGTATTCTTGTCTGAAGAATCCCATGGACAGAGGAGCCTGGCTGCAGTCCATAGGGTCACACAGAGTCAGACATGACTGAAGTGACTTAGCATGCACACATGTTTAGTATGTAGTATATATATCTAGTAGATATATGTATATATATCTACTAGGATATGTACTAGAAATCTAGTATATAACTATGTAGTATATGTATTCAGTTCAGTCACTCAGTTGTGTCCGACTCTTTGTAACCCCATGAATCGCAGCACGCCAGGCCTCCCTGTCCATCACCATCTCTCGGAGTTCACTCAGACTCAGGTCCATCGAGTCCGTGATGCCATCCAGCCATCTCATCCTCTGTCGTCCCCTTCTCCTCCTGCCCCCAATCCCTCCCAGCATCAGAGTCTTTTCCAATGAGTCAACTCTTCGCATGAGGTGACCAAAGTATTATATATTGTATAATCTAGTATATAGTATATTACTTTAAAAACAGACCAGGTGGGACTTCCCTGGTGGTCCTGTGGTTAAAGCGTCACGCTTCCACTGCAGGGTTTGCTGGTTGGTCAGGGAACTAAGATCCCTCATGCCTTGTGATGTGGCCAAAAAAATCAACCCCCCTCGCCAAAAAAAATCCCCCAAAACAGACCAGGTGGAGCAGGTGAAGATGATGGCAAGTGGTCCAAGTGGAGGCCAGAATACTTAACAAAGAGACAACACAGAGGTCTGATATGTAAAGTGATTACATCCGGACTTGTTTCTTAGGATCATAAGTAAAGGTCTGGCCCTCATGGTGGTCAGATGTTGGCTGCTGTTCTTAAACTGGCTGAATGCTTTGATGTACAATCCACTCCTCATTTTGGTTAGAACCTTTTTAGAATTATATGAAAGTTGAGAGGAAAGCTGTGATTATAAAAGATTAAAAAGTGAAACAGAAGACGAGGAGTAAAGAAAGGAGAATCAGTCAGCTTTTAAAAGGTGGAAAAGTGACTGTCTTTACTGAGAATTTAAACTGCAGCATAAGAGATTTTAGTTACATGTCACAAACACTTTCCTGATATCAAAGAATTAGATAATAGATGGCTTTTCAGGGTAGAATGAATATTTTGAGTTTCCTTTAAACATGGAGTGTTCTTGTCTAGAATGAACTAAAATTAATCGGTTGATGGCTATGATATGCCATGCACTGTTGCAGTAGCTGGGAATATGGCATGGACAAGACAAACAAAATCTCTCCTATATGTGACTTACATTCTGGTAGGGCCCACAGAGAGGAAGTAAATAAACCATCAAACAAATATAGGAGATTTTTTTATATATAGAGGAAATGAACAGGATGGTATGGTGGGTGGGTAATGGGAGCAGGCTACCGCAGTTAGGGTGATGGCGAAAGTGCCTGTAGCATTTAAGTTGGGACCTCAAGGATGGGAAGAAAGAAAGAAAGGGGTTCAGGATTCTGGGCCAAGGGAGCAGTGTGCTTGAGGAGACTGAAGGAGGCCTCTGGTCTTGGGGTGTGGTGAGTGAGGTGCAGTGTGATCTGAGATGATGTTGGAAAGGTAGGTCAGGGCTGGATGATGTGGGTCCTCTCTTCTTGGTCTTGTTTCAGAATTCAGATTGTCTTGCAGATGAGGGAGAGTCTGATTTAGGACTGTTTCGGAAAAACTCCACTCTTGCTCGTGTTTCTGATACTTCCTGTTACCAAATTTGTGGGGATTTTCCCCACCCTAGGCAATCCTCTGGCACCAACTGGGCACCCTGCGGTTTCACTGAATTCTCACAGTCTACTTGGAGATAGCGTCACATCTCACAGGTTAAGGGCTCAGGCCTGTAGGACTGCCCTCACCTCTCAGATGCCAGTCACAAGTTTAAGTTGCTACCTATGCTTCTGACAGATGGGCTATAAACCAGAGGTTCCCAACCCCTTCCTTGGGTTTGATTAATTTGCTAGAGCTACTCACAGAACAGTTCACTTCCTGTTAACCAGTTTATTATGAAAGGATATGATAAAGGATGAGATGAAAATCCTGTCGGGAGAGGTGAGCAGGGCAGGTATGGGGCCTCAGTGCCCTCTTTGGGCCCTACTCCTGGAAGCTCCCAGAACCCTGTATTTTGGGGGATTTTTATGGGGGCTTCATAAGTAGGTGTTTACTCCATTTCCAGCCCCTGTTCCCTCTTTGGAGAATAGATTCTGTCTTTTAAATTATGGGATCATTTGTTATTGCTTGATTCAGGATGACTTGGCCCAGTCCTCTTTTTTTTTTTTCTTTCTCTCTCTCTCTCCCTTCCTTCCTCGTCCCTTCTTTGTTTCTCCTTCCCTAACTTTCCAGTGATTGGGCTTTGGTGAGTGGGATGGTCCCTTGGGGCCCAGCAGCATCTTACTCCCTCTGGTCCCTCTTTGTCTCCCTTCCTGTAAATCCCCTCTGCTCCTTAAACAAAGCATTCCCATTAAGACTGATAAATGAGATCTCTAAAACACTGCCCAGAGGTCACTGGAGCACAGTTCCACTAGCCTAGTCTTCTTGAAGAGGCGCAAGAAGTGGGCATGATGGGTGGGTGGGAATTTATAAACTTCACTGTATCTGTGGGTAGCTTTCTCTCTCTCTCGCTCTCTCTCTCTCTCTCTCTTTTTTTTTTTTAAGCAGGAACAAGGAGTTGCTTTCAATTGACTGAGAAGTATAATAGGGACTTTTCTCTGGAAGGCCCATTCTAGGCTAGAGACAACATTGTTCTTAGCTTGTTTCTTAGAAGAGGAGACTCTTTCTGAGGAATTCTTTGATTTCCTTGGCTCCAGTCCTGCCTTGGTTCGAGGGATTAGTTACATTGGTTTGGATTTCAGGTACAGATCATTCACAATGGATCAAAGTTAGGCACTTGGTTCCCTCTCTTCCTTGTAGACGCATTTGAGCTCAAAATAGGATTAGATGCTTCACAAAGTTGTACCCATCTCTGAAACTTATTTTGATGTTTTATGAGCATAAAGAAATATGACACTGGGGATTCTATTAGAAGGAGCTTTGATATTGTGGGGAAGAACCTGTCAGTCTTTAACATTCTTAGCACTGCTGATGCTGTATATAGCTTTTACAGTGAGATGCAGGGTATCTCACTATTTTAGTGAAGTTGTTTTAAACTTTACTTTTTCTTTTTAAAATTTATTGAGTTTTGACTGTTTTGAGTCTTCGTTACTCTGCATGGGCTTCTCTAGTTGTGAGCTGGAGCTGTTTCTCTTTGTGGTGTGTGGGCCTCTCACTGCAGTGGCTTCTCTTGTTGCAGAGCACAGTCTCTGGGGCTCGTGGGCTTCCGTAGTTGTGGCTCAAGGGCTTGGTTGTTCCTTGGCACGTGGAATCTTCCTGGACTAGGGATCAAACCCATGTCTCCTGCTTTGGCAGGTGGATTCTTAACCACTAGACCACCAGGAAACCCTATTTTAAACTTTTTAAAAACAGTGGTGGTCCAGTTAAAGGGTAGTCTATCCACTCAGTACATTTTTTGAGTACTGAATATCATCACCAGCACCACTGGGTGTAATAGTGGATGCTAAGTATGATACCTGGCTCTGAGAGTTACTGGCTGATGATTTTACATAATTGATTGATCATGAACTTTATTTAAAACGTGCGGGTTCTATTTTCTCTCCTAGATTCTGATAGTTGGTGGTGGCGTTGCTGGGCTGGCTTCTGCAGGTGCAGCCAAGTCCATGGGTGCCATTGTTAGGGGATTTGATACCAGGTGAGTGCTATACTAGGGATTGCTTTAAGGTAAAAACATTTTGCTTCAGGTGAATATTATGTTTTCCTTAGAATTTATAAACTGAAGTAGTACATTGAAACTGTTGTGTGACTTCTTTCCATTTAAAAATATTTCCACTTTTTCACAGTTTACTCAAAGTGAAAATGTATTACTCAGTGGGGAAAAATTTTAAGGACCCGGACCCAGTACAGCAGAGATTATTTAAAAACAAAACAAAACAACAACTCACACTCATGCTTGTATTTTCAAGTAGACTAGCAATGGGACCAGATTAGCAGAGTTTGCTAATCTCTCCAGACTTTGTAATGTGTTTCCCCACTGTGTTTTATTTCTGCTTGAAATGTGTTTTAGGCACTAGGTAGGGCTTGAAAAAGGTGTTGTGAGTTTGAAGAAGGGGAGTAGTATGGACAACATCTTGGAGAGCAATAGAGGGAGTGAAGGGCGGGGGTTGAGAGGCATGCTCTGCATTGAAGGATGGAAGCAGGTGAAGTTGACTGGGCAGCAGTAGAGCCCCCAGATGAAAGTACTTGATTATGTCCATTGCATGTTTCTTTAAAGCAGACACATCACCATTTTCCTAGGATTTCTTTAAAAGAGAAGTTTGATTAAAACTGTTCTTCATTTCAGGCTGCTATATAGCACAGGAGCTCGGCTTGGAGCTCTGTGATGACCTAGAGGGGTGGGATGTGATGGGAGTGGGGAGCGAGGTCCAACAGGGAAGGAATGCATGTATATATATAGCTGGTTCACTTCAGTGTACAGCAGGAACTGACACAACATTGTAAAGCAATTATACTCCAATAAAAAAATAAATGAAAAAAAAAGTTCATTTCAGAACACACTTTTTTGTTGTTTAGTCACTGAGTCATGTTTGACTCTATTGCAATCCTATGGACTGTAGCCTGTCAGGCTCCTTCTGTCCATGGAATTTTCCAGCTAAGAATAGTGGAGTGGGTTGCCCTTGCCTCCTCCAGGGGATCTTCTTGAACCAGGGACCAAACCCTCATTTCCTGCTTGGCAGGTGGATTCTTTACCACTGAGCCACCTGGGAAGCCCTGTCATTTTCTTAAAGTGTAAGAAAATGGATTATTGGGACTTCCTGTGGTTCAGTGGTTAAGACTCCACACTTCCACTGCAGGGGGCTTGGGTTTGATCCCTGTTGGGGAATTAAGATCCTGCATGCTGCTTGGCCAAAAGTAATTCAGAAGATAATGCATTATATCTCAGTGAAAATCTGAGGGAAGGACTCCCTTTTCACACTAGAGGCAGCAGCTTATCGCCCATCATGGCCATCCAGGACCAGGGTCCTTCTGTCTCTTCTCTCTGCCGTCCTCAGCTTTGGCTAAGGTATGAGCATCCTTGTTCAAACTGGCAGAAATGGAGAGAAGCTCACGTCCACCCGTGCCTTACCTTTTCTGCCCTGCCTTCTGCATCCTACCTTTGTGTCCTCTCCCTGCCCATGGCGGTTATCATGGAGCTGAAGACCACTACTGTTTCCCAAATTTCCCTGATGATAAGAATGACCTGCAGCTCTTGCTAAAAACAGAGATTCTCGTCCCTCTGCTGGAGATTGTAATTTCAGTGGGTCTAGAGAGGAGCTTGGCAATTTGAATTTTTAACAAGTACTTGGAGTGATTATTGTCAATGGGAGACTGGGATTCACTGTAGTGGACTGGATGTGGTGAGTTAAACACACTAGAGCTGAGAGCTTTATTGGCTTTGGTTCTCCAGCTAGTACATAGAACTTGGCTAGTGTTTATTTATTTTTAACCTGAATGTATTTTTACATAAGTTAATTGTGTTGGTTCTTCACATGTTACCATTTATGCCATTTATAGATTGCTTTACTCAAACACAGTTTAGTGAGGACTAGGGGCAAAAATCACTTTGTAACAATGTTCTAAGTAAAGAGTCCTTTATGTGGTCAAAGTCCCCAAAAGTTGGAATGTTTACAAGTGATTTGACTGATGTCAAATCTGAATGTTGGTCAGATCTCAGTTCATCATTGACAGTGGGACCTCTGTTAAGAAACAAAATTGATGACTGGAGTTGGCAGTAGTGAAATTCCTTTTGTGACTTAACTAAGTGATTTAGTTAACTAAGTTAGTAGAATTTCCTATAGTTTTTGTTTTTTTTTCCCCCAGGAATAAATACCATAAAAGTGTTACCTGTCTTTTAGAAAATAATGGAAACAGTCTGGTCAGAGATCTCAAAAGAAGGGGTGTCCACTTTTGAATTTATAGTTTTCTTAACAATGTGTATATAAATGATGTTTTTTTCTTAACATTTTATTTTGTATTGGAGTATAGTCTGTTTAACAATGTGTTAGTATCAGGTGGACAGCAAAGGGACTCAGCCATAGGTATACATGTATCCATTCTCCCCAAACTCTCCTTCCATCCAGGTTGCCACATAACATTGAGCAGAGTTCCCTGTGTTATACAGTAGGACCTTGTCGGTTATCCATCTTAAATATAGTGTGTACATGTCCATCCCAAACTCCCTAACTACCCCTTCCCCGCCGGCAGCCATAAGTTTGTTCTCTTGAGTCTGGGAGTCTGTTTCTGTTTTATAAATAAGTTCTGTAAATGATGATCTTAATTTCTGTATTAAGACCTGGAAATAACTGCTGCTTCCCCCTTCAATAATCACCAGGGCCGCAGCTTTGGAGCAGTTTAAGTCTTTGGGTGCTGAGCCCTTGGAGGTGGATTTGAAGGAATCTGGTGAGGGACAAGGAGGATACGCAAAGGAGATGTCCAAAGAGTTCATTGAGGCCGAAATGAAGCTCTTTGCTCAACAGTGTAAGGAGGTGGACATCCTTATCAGCACAGCTCTTATTCCAGGTGTGTCATTACATCAGGGATTATTGGTAAAGCACCTTTATGAACGATATTTTAAAATGAGAATGAGTTTAACATCAGGATTCAAGTAAAGACTGATTTACTTCTAGAAAATAAGAAAGTGCATGAAAGGCAGAAAAGACAAAATCACTGTGGCCCCTGGAGAAAAATGGTCATTCATGATGTGATATATTTTTATCTGTGTTTACAGATTATGTACAGTATTAGATTTATAAGCAGTTTCCTCTGTTTACACCCTTGAAAAATTGGTTTTTAATTTGCTTCTGTTCTCTTTGTTAAGATACTACATTCCTATTATAGGAAATACAAACAGTACTAAAAAATATGAAGGAAAAAAGCATAAATTGAAAGTTCTACCAGAGGTGACCATTATTAATATCTTGATGATTGTTTTTCTATACATGAGAGAAAAAGAGAGGGGGCTTTGAGTGTATGTATTTATGGAATTTCTAGTATATATTTTTTTACTGAAGGATATGATACTTTGTCATGTTCTAATTACTTCCTTAGTAAAGTGTTTGGTCTTTGCACCCAAATTGTGAGCTCTTTGATGGAAGGAATCACTTAAGTCCTTTACAGTATCTTCTTTTAAAGAATGTTTTTCACTCAATAGATAATTGATATCAAAGCAGCCAGCGTTTATCAGTAGTAAATAGTACACAGTAGCTTGATCTAGCAAGATTTGGCCGTGAAGAGACTTCCTCTTTTTTATTGCTACTTCCTCTCCTGTCCTTTCCTTCTGTTAGTGAATAATGACTACCAAGCTGACTCTGATTATTTTCCCTTTCCAAAAGAAAGTGGGCCAGATAATGGGAGCTTACAGGTTCAAGTTGCTTGTGTTTGAGCCTACTGAAGGAGCCTCGTTTGCTCTGGGGGACTGTGGAGGATTAGGGGAAGCTGCTCTGTCATGAGGTTATAGGAGATGGGAAGTTCTCTTCAGGCACCCTCCCCGCGCCCCTGCCAAATCTGGCTAATATACACCTAACAGCAGGAGATTGATTGGCATCATATCTATGAGCTTGTGGGGGAAATTGTGCCTCCCAGGCTCTCCGTTATGTCCTCTGTTTACCCACGTGGTACCTGGTAGGTGAGCCGCGCTCTCCAGGTACCTCCATCCCCCCTGGAGCTGGCCAGATGAAGCAGATAGCGGGAAGGTGATCTGGGCTCAGCCCCTAGAGGAATCTGTGTGTGGAAATGAGACTGGGGTTGGTTACTGGAGATAGGACTCATGGGCAAGCCATGGCAGGAGAGCACTTTAGGGTTCATCCTTTCCTTTTGTGGCAGTGGCTGCTGGCTCAGCTCTTACACAGCTGGTTTTGAAGGAGCCACCATGTGACCTTTAAAGGTTAGCAGCCTACTGGCCAGAGGAGTTAGGAGCTGATTAGATGTAACAAGTGGCCAGTAGAGGGTGCTAAAGCATTTACTTATGCAGTAAAATGGGACGGCTTTGAAGCTGGTAGTTTAGTGAAGCCGTATTCTTTATAAAGAACTGAGGATAATTTGGGCATAGTGTATAGAATTATCGTTCTTATTTTTAAAAATTTTTGTTGGAGTATGGTTGCTTTACAATGTTATGTTTGTTTCTACTGCACAGCGTAGAATTATTATTGATTGTAAAGCTTTAAGTAAGTGATAGAACTCAAGGCTTGTATAAAACACATTTGGACTTTCTGGGCCTTCCCCACAGTTAGTTTTTTTTTTTTTAGCCTAAAAGGGGGCATATGAAGAGGTGACTTGACTTTAACCTCTCATTAAAAAAAAATATCAATAGTTAATAGTAAGTGTACTTTAGCAACCAGGTCAAATTATATGATAGTGTAATATAATATACACTATACTATACAAAAAGAAGTTGTTGAGGAAGTTTTATGAGTCTGTTTTGCTGAGCCTTCCCTGTTTTCAGTCTTTTCTGAAGCAACCTGCTCAGAGCACTTTAAACCTGTACAGTGTACTTGACCAGTGCCACTGACCTGAGCATAAGACTGATCTGAAAAGGACTTTTCTGTTACTTTTTTGGTAAGCCCTCCAAAAGAGAAAAGCTATTCAAATATTGTAAGGAAGATGGTCTTTTACAGATCTTTCACATCCCTAGGGGACTGAAACTTGAAAGTATGAGCATTAAAAAAAAAAAAGATTGAAGAGGTTATATAAAGGGTCCACGTGCCCTTTGAAAAATAGTGTCCTTGGCATTATACCCTTATTGATGTTTGTCCCAAGCCTTTGCATGGGTCACCTGACGGTGTGTGTCTCGCTCCTGAAAGACTGCTGGAGCATTAAGTTGTCCTGAAGTTTTCCTTGAGTGGATCCAAAGGGGATTAAGTCAAATGTCAGAAGTTCCCCAAGTAGCAATTCCTTAAACAGTGATCCTCGTGGCTGTGCTGAAGACCTGGCCAGGATAAGAACATTAAGAGAGGAGCATGGGCAGTTAGCTTGCTTCAGGCAGCAATCATGCTGAGTGGGTAAATTTTCATTCTTCCTAGGCACACATTAGTCAGTGGGCTTGGACACACAATTACATTGTAGTTAGGAGGATCATAGGTAGAATGAGATGTTTCTATAGCTAGCTGCTTATTATGCTGCCTGCTATCTTTTATTTTTTAGTTTATTTTTAATTGAAGGATAATTGCTTTACAATATAGGTTTCATTTCTGGCATACATCAACATGAATTAGCCACAGGTACACATATGTCCCCTCCCTCTTGAATCTCCCTCCCACCCCCGACTCTTTCCCGCCCCTCTAGGTTGTTAGAGAGCCTCGGTTTGAGTTCCCTGATTCATGCTGCAAATTTTCATCGGCTGTTTTACATATGGTAGTGTATATGCTTCCACGCTACTTTCTCCATTCATCTCATCCTCTCCTTCCTCCCCTCCACCCATGTCCATGGTCTTTTCTTTGTGTCTGCACCTCCACTACTGCCCTATGAATAGATTATCAGTACCATCTTTCTAGATTCCATGCTGTGTTGTGCTTAGTTGCTCAGTCGTGTCCAACTCTTTGCGACCCCATGGATTGACTGTATTCTGCCAGGCTCCTCTGTCCATGAGGATTCTCCAGGCAAGAATACTGGAGTGGGTTGTGATGCCCTCCTCTAGGGGATCTTCCCAGCCCAGGAATTGAACCCAGGCCTCCTGCATTGCAGGTGGATTCTTTACTATCTGAGCCACCAGGAAAGCCCAGGAATACTGGAGTGGGTAGCCTATCCCTTCTCCAGGGGAACTTCCCGACTCAGGAATCAACCTCGGTCTCCTGCATTGCAGGCAGATTCTTTATCAGCTGAGCTTCCAGGGAAGCCCCTAGGTTCTATATATATGTGTTAATATATGATATTTGTTTTTCTATTTCTGACTTCACTTTGAAGTTCATCCACCTCATGAGAACTGACTACTTTGTGGCTAAGTAGTATTTCATTGTATTTATGTACCACAGCTTCTTTATCTATTCATCTGTCAATGGACATCTGGTTTATGCTGTCTGGTATCTTATACCATCCTCTACATCCTCTCAGTTGGGTTGGGGATAGATGAGGGCTAGCATTTAACTTAATGGCAGGTAACTTCAAGAGAGGGCCTAGTGGAGAGTGTCAGTTTGTGGTTCTGTACCCACCAGGGAGCGCTCCCAACCTTCTTGTGACCTTTAGGGTCATCAGTAAAAAGTACCTAGAGAGACTCTTCATAGACTTGGAATGTTTAATCAGGAAGAGACTGAATCAGATTGAAAATCTGATTGGTAAGTTAGGACTTACAGGGGCCAGGTGAGGAGGAATTGTGGTGGTTTAGCACTGACTGTTTAAGCAGATTTTGCCTAAATTCCTGAGACACTTAGGAGTGCCATGGGGCACACAGTAAACCCACTCTGATGGAAATAGCCTTCTCCATTTAGGACCTTTCCTGATGGCCACCCGCTTACAAAGCATGAGCATTGGAGGGTCACTTGACATTCCCGCTTCTCCCCTTCCCCACCTTAGGTCCTATCCTCATTTTGTAACGGCACCGGAAAGCCTGGGATTTTGTTTAATAAGGACAGTAACTTGGGCTGCTCATGTTCCCATCATTGTTAGATAAAGTCATCTAAAGTCATCAGGGCTGGAGCACATCTCCTCCCTCCCCACCCCCACCCTTAACTGTGCTCTAAATTTTGCACCCTTGGTAACGTGTTTGTTGCCTTTCAGTTTCTAGTCCTGGTTTAGCTTTGGGGCCTCATGTTAAACTAATTTCACGCTCCCTGGGCCTGATTTCAGTCATGCTGGCTGTTGTGATCTGCAGCAAGAGGCCAAGGACTTTCAGGCCTTAAACATATTGTTCCTTCTCTTGAGAATGCTGTCCCTGCCCTTCTCTGCCTTTTGAAGTCCTACTGAGCTCAGTAGTTACACTCCATAGTTTCTGCTGTCCCCTACCCTGGAGTAAACACTTTTTTAACCCCTGCATTTGTAGCATTTGCCTGTGGCTCGAATGCCAGCAGTGCTCAGCTCACTGCTCTGTCGTTGTCCCAGCTGCCTGGGCCGCCAGAGTGCCTAGCTTGTCTCTGCTAGCTTTCTTAAATTTTCGAAACCATTACTCTTGCCATATTTGCAATTTGAGGTGATTCGCCAGGCCTCTCAGAAGAAAGACTTAGGAGGTAGTGGGATGGTCTGTTCAGGAGTTAGAAGTATCCTGTCAGCCAGGAAGGAGGCTATTCAATGGTTGATTATAAATTATAATGGCTTAGGCCATATATGCTTGGACCTTTTAAGGCACAATGAAGATTAGGGTAACGGTACTTTTTATTTTGGGGCTTCCCCAGGGGCTCAGTGGTGAAGAATCTGCCTGCAAAGGACCTTTGTGGTAGTTTTGCATGACTCTGGGGAATTGGGAGGGGATGTTCTCCTTGATATGCAAGGGCCTTACACATACAGACCAAACCTGAGGGCTGTCACAGTCTCCTGGAAAATCAACACCTGTTCTCCATCAGATGTCCATCTGTCTCTTGGACTCCATCTTTCATATAGAGTAGAAATATAGTACAAAAGAGTAACTTTCCGCAGTAATTTTCAAACTTGTTCTTTTAGGCAGGAGAATAATTGATTCAGCAATATATGTATCTTCATTTATGAAATTCCACAAATATATTATTGTTTCAATAACTACTTAAGGTTATTCTCTAAAGTAAAGCTTTATTTTTCAGATTTGTTCTTTTCATTCTGTAAGCATTGTGGTCCAATAGGACAGAACTGTACAGATCAGTGATTTCCAACTTTTTTTGAAGAATAATTTAACTTTCTTTTACTGACTAATCTGACTCATATATCAGCCTCCTCTCCAATAAATGCATTGTGTGATTGTATGAAATTTTTTTTTAATATTACTTGTATGAAGTTACATTTGTTTTGAGAATTTTGAAGGACAGAGAGAAATACTTAAATGTTGCAACATCAAGGGTTGGTAACCACAGGCTGTCTACACACCTCTTTGTAACTTTCAGCAGAGCAGGACAACTTGTCATCAAGAAGATGATGCCAGAGTTGTGAAGTTTTCCATCATGTGTTAGTCTAGACTGTTTAGAGTATGTTTGAGTGTATTTAGTGAGAGACTGGGTTGAATTTAACTGATATCCGTTAGGAAGATTTATGGCATGGACTCTTCTGGTTTGGTCTGTTGTTTCCCCCAAAGAGTGTTGCAAGATTGGGAAGCATTGTGTTCCCCTCCCTGGCAATCCTTGAGATGAAAAGAACTGGGAGACTGATGCTGCTCTGGTGAAGAGCACCCAATAAAGTTACAGCTACAACCAGCACCTTCCATCATGTGCATTTCTGTGCTTCCTTCTTTCCTCTGTCTCAGTATTAGTTAGGTGGTCTAGCTGCCTAACAAATTCACCCCAGAGCTCAGACATTATAGACATTTATTTCCTGCTCAGTTAACAGTAATAGAGTGGTTCACACATCGGAGGGCAGCTCTCCTTGCAGTCTTCTGGGATTCAAGTACGACAGTATCACCGTAATGGTGATGAGGCTCTGAAAGTTACTCAGGATACTGTGTCTGTTCCACTGACTAGTAGCAAAAGGCCATGGAGGAGTGTGCATGGGATGCCCAGAAGTGGCACATACCACCTCTGCTAGCACTTCTCTTGCTAAAGACCTAGTCACGTGGTCAGACCTAACTGTGATGGGAGCTGGGAATTGTAGTCTAGCAGTGCCTGTAGGAATAAGAGAACACTGTGGTAGTTTGCTAAGGCTGCCATAACAAAATCTCACAGACTGGGGCGGGGGGTGTGTGGTGGTGTTGCTTAAATGATAGAAATTTATTTTGTTACTGTCTGGAGCCTAGAAGTCCAAGATCAAGGTGTTGGCAGGTTTGGTTTCTTCTGAGGCTTCTTTCCTGGGCTCGCAGAGAGCCTATTCTGCTGCATCCTCACATAGTCTTGGTGTCTTTGTGTGTGTGTGTGTCCTCATATTCTCTTGTTTTAAGGATACCAGTCATATTGGACTGGAGTCCACCCTGATGGCCTCATTTAATATAATCATCTCTTTAAAGGTTCTACCTCTAAATATAGTCATATTCTGAGTTACTGTGGCTTAGAGCTTCAACATATGAATTTTTCTGGGGACACAATTCAGCCCATAGCAAATGTGGATTTTGGTGGGCAGCTAAAAGCTGCTTTCCTCTTCCCCTGTACTGGGTGTGTGCTCAGTCACTTCAGTTGTGTCTGACTCATTGCGACCCTGTGGACTGTAGCCCGCCTGACTCCTCTGCCCATGGAATTTTCCAGGCAAGAGTACTGAAGTGGGGTGCCATTTCCTTCTCCAGGGGATCTTCCTGACCCAAGGATTGAACCTGCATCTCCTGTATTGTAGGTGGACCACTGAGCCACTGGGGAATGTCCCTTATAACTGCTTATGTTTAATCCATTCATTGGCGATCAGATCATGGATTTAGAACCAGACAGAGCAGATTCAAATTCTAGTTCCACTACTTAACAGCTGATGTGTCTCTCTTAACTTCAGATTTCTCATCTCTGAAAAGGAGGTAAACGTTTTCATCTTACAGAGCTGTTCTGAGGATTTGTTAAGGGAAAAAGCCCAGTGTAGGGCTTGGCACATAGAGTATTAGCATAATCTCCTTTCTTCCATTAGTGATGCTTGTCTTGCAGATGGTACCCAGACTGAACAGCTCATTGAATTTTTCAGTAGAAGGTCTGGACATTCTCGAGCATTTCTGGGTATGTCAGAAATAGTCTCTGAAATCTTCAAGCTTATGTACATAACTCATGAAGTTACAAAACCATTGCCATTAGATGGCAATCTAGCATGGATTTCACTGTGGAAAACCATGACTTAACTTGCTTTTCATCTGACTTTTCTGAAGATATCTGTTTCATTAAGCCTTTTTCGTCAATCTTATTCTAAGTTTTCTGACATGGAAAAGAAAATAAACAGTATTATTTCTATTAAAAAATAACTTCCTAATTGTTTTATAAATTAGTGTATAATAAATTTTCATTAATCTTTTTGGGGATTTTGGTAGCTAAGGTATACCTAAATGGGCTTCCCAGGTGGTGCTAGTGGTAAAGAACCTGCCTGCCAGTGCAAAAGACATCCATCTCTGCGTGGGGAAGATCCCCTGGAGAAGGGAATGGCAACCCACTCCAGCACTCTTGTCTGGAGAATTCCATGGACAGAGGAGTTGGGCAGGCTACAGTTCCTGGGATTGCAAAGAGTCAGACACAACTGTGTAGCTAACTATTGCTTAATGTAACATATATTTACATATATGTTATATAATATATGTTTCCTTTTTATGTTACCATTTAAGTTTGGTAGGTTGTTTTCCTTTTTTTGAGAATTCCCATAGATTATGATTCCATGGTAAAGCCTTGACTAATTTTAATTTTTATCTATACAGAATTTTATAGCTATAACAGATAAATTATTAAGGTAATCCTGGGAAAATTTTTATAAATGTGTTCTCTAGTTATTGGGTAAAGGCTTGCTTATAGGTTTCTTCTTTAAATAAATCTTTAGCAATTTCTCTAATCTGCTAAAACATGCTGTTGACTTACCCTTTTTGCTAAGTATTACATTTAGAAATATCTTGAGGCATCCAATTTGTAAAGTCAAATTTTTGCCAGCCTGACTTTCTCTCTGGTTCCTTATACAAATAATTAATTAGGCAGAGAAAATTTTTGTCTAATTCCAAGAATAGCATTCACATGTAACATACTCTGCTTGACTATTTAAGCTTAGGTCAGGATCATTCCGTATTCCCTGGTGGCTCAGATGGTGAAGACTCTACCTGCAATGTGGGAGACTCTGATGGGTCAGGAAGATCCCCTGGAGGAGGGCATGGCAACTCACTCCAGTGTTCTTGTCTGAAGAATCCCATGGTAGAGGAGCCTGGAGGGCTACAGTCCATGGGGTTGCACAGAGTTGGACATGACTAAGCGAACAGCACTTTCACTCTCAGAATCTCTTTCTGTTCACAAACACAGCTATCTGTAGCCTCTTCAGTGATAACAGAGCTGGAGGAGGTTGGATCTGTCTGTTGCTCTGTCTACCATACCTGGCAGAATCAGAGACTCATTAGATCAGTGGATCAAAATGTTCAGCAGGTTTTTGCCACATCCAATCTATTACATAACCAATGATCTCTTTTTTTCCTTATGTATACATATATTTGTATAAAAAGCCTTTTGTCCTGATCTGTAAAATTTTTGTATTTTAAGATTAAATATTTGAACCCCATCTGTGATTTTGAAATTTCAAAAGAGCCTTTGGTGTGTATAGGTTAGAATGCCTTTGGCTGCCAGAAGCAGATGTTCCAGTACAATCTGTCTTAAACCAGAAAGGAGATTTGTTGGGTCTTGCAACTGAAAAACTGGACTTCCTTTGTGGCTCAGCTGGTGAAGAATCTGCCTGCAATGTGGGAGATCTCAGTTTGATGCCTGGGTTGGGAAGATCCCCTGGAGAAGGGAAAGGCTACACACTCCAGTATTCTGGCATGGAGAATTCCATTGAGTATAGCCCACGGGGTCACAAAGAGTCAGATATGACTGGGTGACTTTCACTTGTCACTTGTAATGGAAAAAAGTCCAGTTTTAACTGGAGATGTGTGCTCTGGGGAACCCTGCTGGGCTCCTTTGTCCTTTCAGCTTGGCCGTCTCTGGTTGGTTTCATCCTCAGTGGTAGAGGCAGAAGTAGCTTCAGGCCTCAGTGTGCACAGCCCATTATACCACCAGAGGACAAGGCAAGCCGAGTCTGATGACTCCCTCTTGAAGAGCAAGGAAACTTCTTTTTCAGAAGCCCTTAGCACACTTTCTCTCATTCTTATTTACTTTGATTGGGTAATGTCTTCACTTTTAAAAAAATTTATTTTTACTTATTTATCTGGGTCTTAGTTGGAGCATGTTGGATCTAGTTCCCTGACCAGGGATTGAACCTGTTCCCCCTGCCCAATCCCCCCCCACCCCCGCCTCCCCGCATTGGGAGCTGAGAGTCTTAGCCACCAAAGAAGTCCCAACATCACCACTTTTGAACTGATCGGTGTAGGCTGGGCCCCTCAGTTTACACCTGGATTTCTGAACAGGTCATCAATAAGTTATCCTTGGGCCAGCCAGGCCTGCCTTTGGAGTAGTTTCAGGTCATTTCTCCTTAAAGCTCTTGGACTATGTCGAGAAAATGAAAGTCAGAGTAGTGACAAGAGGATGCTGGATAAACACCAGTGCTCAATGTAAAATTGTGTTCTTGAATAATATTCCTTAATGCATAAATACTACAGTTCAGAACATCTTTACATGCTCTGTTTTGCATGTAGTTAATATAGTTCAGTTCAGTTCAGTCGCTCAGTCATGTCCAACTCTTCGCGACCCCATGAATCACAGCACGCTAGGGCCTCCCTGTCCATCACCATCTCCCGGAGTTCACTCAGACTCACGTTCATCGAGTCAGTGATGCCATCCAGCCATCTCATCCTCTGTCGTCCCCTTCTCCTCCTGCCCCCAGTCCTTCCCAGCATCAGGGTCTTTTCCAATAAGTCAACTCTTTGCATGAGGTGGCCAAAGTACTGGAGTTTCAGCTTTAGCATCATTCCTTCCAAAGAAATCCCAGGGTTGATCTCCGTGTGTTATATTAAAATTATCCTTGTGTTTATAGTACTTGTTCACAAGAAATCTATTTTGGTTTGCATAAATATATTTAATAAATTATATTATTAATCTCTTTGTTACTATATTGTTAAATATACTATGTTCTTGTTAAAGCAGAAAGTTTTTCTTGAGCCTGCTTAATTTGATGCCTTACAGGCCAGGAAGTTAGGAATTTCCTCATCTGATTAAATGCCATTGAATAATTCCAGTAAGTAATGCTAAATGTTCTTTGGAATTATTATAAAACTTTGTGGTAAACCTTTTTCATCTTGGTGTCTTGTTGTTCTTAATATTTTTAGTGGTTTCCTCTGAATTTTCTCTTTTTTTTTTTTTTTTTTGGTGTCATCAAAGTTGTCTGTGAGGGCTTGATTCTTTTTCTGCTAAGGCAGAATCTGAAAATTATTTCAGATGATCATGTTAGACCTGATTTACTCAGAGAGGTATAAATAACATTTTGTAGAACTTTCCAGTAAAGCTTTAGCTGTTGTTGTTTAAGCTAAATCTCTCTATTTGAATTTAGTGTTGTAGAGGCCAATGGTATATTCTTTTGCCACATAGCAGTAAGTTGTTAAAGCTATTTTTAGAAACCCAGATTGTGCCAGTGAAGGACACTTAAGAGACATGGGTTTGATCCCTGGGTTAAGGAAATTCCCTAGAGGAGGGCACAGCTACCCACTCCAGTATTTTTGTCTGGAGAATCTATGGACAGAGGAGCCTGGAGGGCTACAGTCCATAAGGTTGCAAAGAATTGGACACAAGCAACTTAGCATGCAGTCTTTTTTAGAAGTTTTTGTATTTGCCATTTTAACAACTACATCTTAGTATTCATTTAATAAGAAAACACAAGAGTATGAAAGCTACTGTTAATTCAGTCACATTTCAGAATAAATATGTGTGATGCACTGCCATATAGGCACACATCAAGAAACAGTGCACATGTGTGAGGCATTTTATCCGCCTGGAGTCAGTTCTGTGTGTACACAGAGATTCAAAAATACCTTATATTAATCTATGGCACCTCTTGTCTGTTGTTACTGTTTAGTCACTAAGTCATTCTGACTCTTTTGTGACCCCATGGACTGTAGCCCACCAGGCTTCTCTGTCCATGGAATTTCCCAGGCAAGATACTGGAGTGGGCTGTCATTTCCATCTCCAGGGGATCTTCCTGATCCAGGGATTGAACTCCTGTCTCCTGCATTGGCAGGCAGGTTCTTTACCACTGAGTCACCAGGGAAGCCCATGGCACCTCTACTTACCCCAAATAATGGCCATCCAATTGGGAAATGCTATAATTAAAAGTTTTAGATGAGTGTTATAAATATCTCAGTTATTCTCCTAATTAAAATGTTCCCTAATCTTTGAATGCAACCTCCTTCAGTCCTAAACTGTTAGACCTCAGAGCTATAAGTACAGCTTTCCTTCCCCATTTAGCCTGTACATGGTAGGCTCTGAATGGGTATCAGTTGAGTCAGTGCATAGATGCATACTTGAATGATGACCATGAGTGCATGATGGCCTACGATTGTCTTGGCAAAAGTATGGAAATAAACTCCCAACTGAGAGGGAGGAACCTTACCAGGAACTTAATGTTCACAAACCAAAAGAAACCAAGAAATAGTTCATGAAGTTGGACATCTTCCCAAACCTTTAACCCACAGTTTGTTTTGTGCCAGGAAATAGATTAATATTTTTTTCTCCTTGTTGAGTTTTTTTCAATCATAGTGATTCTTTTTTTGAGGGAGGTGGTTTGAACATATAAGTTTTGATCTTTTTGTGTTTCTCATCTTCTGCAAATAAATGATAAAATCAATTGAAATGAGCAGTCAAAAGGGGAAAGTCCCTAGCGTGCCTCTAAAAAAACCCTTGTATCTGCCTCCTTTTATTAATCTTTCTGCCTCCTTATACAGTCCTATCCTGAAACACCTGATATGCTTATTTGATCTTTTATCCATGTGTCTAGGATCTGTACTGGGCTGTCACTGGGGTATTATCAGTTCAGTTCAGTTCAGTCGCTCAGTTGTGTCCAACTCTTTGTGACCCCATGAATCGCAGCACGCTAGGCCTCTCTGTCCACCACCATCTCCCAGAGTTCACTCAAACTCATGTCCATCGAGTTGGTGATGCCATCTAGCCATCTCATCCTCTGTCGTCCCCTTCTCCTCGTGCCCCCAATCCCTCCCAGCATCAGAGTCTTTTTCCAATGAGTCAACTTTTCGCATGAGCTGGCCAAAGTACTGGGGTTTCAGCTTTAGCATCAGTCTTTCCAAAGAACACCCAGGGCTGATCTCCTTTAGAATGGTCTAGTTGGATCTCCTTGCAGTCCAAGGGACTCTCAAGAGTCTTCTCCAACACCTCAGTTCAAAAGCATCAAATTCTTCGGCGCTCAGCTTTCTTTACAGTCCAACTCTCACATCCATACATGACCACTGGAAAAACCATAGTAACAGGCAAATTTGGCCTTGGAATACGGAATGAAGAAGGGCAGAGGCTAATAGAATTTTGCCAAGAGAATGCATTGGTCGTAGCAAACACCCTCCTCCATCAACACAAGAGAAGACTCTACACATGGACATCACCAGATGGTCAACACCAAAATCAGATTGATTATATTCTTTGCAGCCAAAGACAGAGAAGCTCTATACAGTCAGCAAAAACAAGACCAAGACCAGGAGCTGACTGTGGCTCAGATCATGAGCTCCTTATTGCCAAATTCAGACTTAAATTGAAGAAAGTAGGGAAAACCACTAGACCATTCAGGTAAGACCTAAATCAAATCCCTTACGATTATACAGTGGAAGTGAGAAATAGATTTAAGGGCCTAGGTCTGATAGAGTTCCTGATGAGCTATGGACTGAGGTTCGTGACATTGTACAGGAGACAGGGATCAAGACCATCTCCATGGAAAAGAAATGCAAAAATGAAAGCAAAATGGCTGTCTGGGGAGGCCTTACAAATAGCTGTGAAAAGAAGAGAAGCGAAAAGCAAAGGAGAAAAGGAAAGATATAAGCATCTGAATGCAGAGTTCCAGAGAATAGCAAGAAGAGATAAGAAAGCCTTCCTCAGCGATCAATGCAAAGAAATAGAGGAAAAGAACAGAATGGGAAAGACTAGAGATCTCTTCAAGAAAATTAGAGATACCAAGGGAACATTTCATGCAAAGATGGGCTTGATAAAGGACAAAAATGGTATGGGGTATTATGGGACATCTCCAAAGTTGGATTTATTCTTTTCTATGTTATATGTTATATAAAAAAACTCTGTGTGCATCTTCCTGTTTGCTATCCATCTGTAGTTATGGTTCTGTCTCCCTGTGTAAGTATTTGGGTTCACTCTTTGAAAGGCTTTCGTAACTGTATAGCTTCCTTTGCTGTAGCAGGGAGGGCAGAGGATTTTGAGTGAAGTGTTTTCTGTTGGTAAGTAAACAGACTGGGTAAGGGTTATTTCTTAATTATTTTAATTCTTCTAGTACAACTCTTTAATCTCTGTCCTCTACTTAAAGGGGAAACTGGTTGTGATTATGCTTTGTTTATTTATTTTTATAAAAATAGTGTGTGACTTTTGTTGGAAATACAGTAGAGTACAAAGTAGAAAATAAAGGTCATTTGTGATCCTTCTACTCAGTGAAAAATACTATTAACATTTTACCATTTCCTCTCAGCCTTTTCCCATGTATTTTTATCACATTAGATGAAGATAAAATAGCTTTCTTGCTTACCTCACTAAATACTTTTAAGTTTCCCCTTAATATAATAACTCATTAAGAACTCCCTATAAATATATTTTAACGGTTTTGTTGGAATTTTCTTGTTTGAATGTACTGTATTTTATTTAACTGTTCTCCCAAATTTAAGCTTTTTATGTATTTCCAGTTTTTGTCCATTAAAAATGATATACTAACATTTCTTTCTGCTTTATTCTTATATCTGTATTTTCAGTTATTTCCCCAGGATTAATCAAATCTGAGAAGTAGAATTAGTAGATGAATATTAGTATTTTTGGCAATTTGGTAAACATTTGATAAACTATGCTTTCCTGGAAGATTATGTAGTTTATAATCTCATCAATAGATTATCCAATTAATTGTTTCATTTCATCAGTATTCAACATTTTGTTGACTCTTGCAGTTTGAGGGTAAAAATATATCTCATTCTTTGTACTCACATTTCTTTTTCTTTCTTTTTTTAAAATATATATATATATATTTAAATTGGATTATAATTGCTTTACAATGTTGTATTAGTTTCTGCTCTGCAACAGCATAAATCAGCTATATGTATGTTTGTGCTTTTCCTTTTGAGCCTCTCTTCCACTGCACCCCCATCCTACCCCTTTAGGTCATCACAGAACACCCAGCTGAGCTCTCTGTGCTTATATAGGAGCTTCCAACTAGCTATCTATACTAGATAGCTAGTATATATATATGTGTGTTCTCACATTTCTTTGGTTCTTACTGAGAGTGAACAGTTTTCATTGGGTTGGTACCTTTCTCTTTGAATTAGCCATTTGCATTTGCTGTTCATTTATCTGTTAGGAACTTAGTGTAGTGTTTTGTTTCTATTTGAATTTCTGTGAACTTTTTATTGTATTAATTTTTTGTCATGTTTATGTTCTTCTGAGGATAGTAATATATACCTTTTCATATTTAAATTTCTGATGTTTGCCTTTGTAATTTTTCCCATTGCTGAAATTGAAGAAGTACTTTTCAGGCAAAGACAAGAGAGAGATTTAGCAAGGATATCTTTTCTTCTCTTTGTGGGGTGATTCTTTTATAATTAATTCTAACCTATAGAGTTCAGAGTTTAATTTGAAATAAATGTTAGGTTTGAGTAGATTTCCCCTGAAAAGCTAACTAATCATCTTATTATTTTGTTGTTCTTTCCATTATATAATGCCACACTTAGCATTTATTACATTTTTGTCACAGTAGGCCGTCAGGGTAAGATAGTATTTTGAGATTTCCTTATCAGTCTTTCCCTCTCTTGACCTAATCTTTTAGGATTTGCTCATTTGGAATTTTTATGTACTACTCTGCTCCTCTTTTGGCTCTGTTTTTTCCTTCTGTTTTTAATTTGCATTTCTGCACTTCTCAGAATTTTCAAAAAATTAGTCCACATGTGAGTTCTTAAAGACAGCTGCACTGTTACATTCATCATTGTATTCCCTGTAGCCCTTATTGAATTTTTAAAGCAATAACATTAAAGCAAGCTCTTCTAGAAAACTTGGGAGATAAGAAAAACCATAAAGAAGAAAATAAATTAGACTTACCACTCAAAGATATCCTGATACAGTTAAACATACTCTATAAAATTTGCTAGGAACTGTATGCATGCGTACTTAGTTACTCAGTCGTGTCTGACTGTTTGTGACCCCATGGGCTACACCCGCCCCACT
Organism: Nanger dama; assembly: GCA_917880005.1. Classification (NCBI taxonomy): domain Eukaryota; kingdom Metazoa; phylum Chordata; class Mammalia; order Artiodactyla; family Bovidae; genus Nanger; species Nanger dama. The sequence continues at coordinate 8,341,293 of CAKJTW010000040.1, forward strand.
ATTCTGTCCACGGAATTCTCCAGGCAATACTAGAGTGGGTTGCCTTGCCCTCCTCCAGGGGATCTTCCCAACCCAAGGATCGAACCCAGGTCTCCCACATTGCAGCCCATGTGTGAGCCACCAGGAAGCCTAAGAATACTAGATTGGGTAGCCTATCCCTTCTCCAGGGGATCTTCCTAACCCAGGAATCAAACTGGGGTTTCCTGCATTGCAGGTGAATTCTTTCCCAGCTGAGTTACCAGGGAAGCCCAGGAACTGTATAGTATTTGTAGTATTTTTTTTAGTGTGTGGGTGTATGCTTGAAACATTCATATATATGAGTATAATTTTATTTTTTACTAAATGGGAGCATCCTATACATACTGTTTTGTTGTGTGCTTTTTACTTGTAATAATTCCATGTTTTTTAAACATTTCCTCTATGACTTTAAATCTGTTTTTTTGACTTACATTCCCATTATTCGGCTATATACTAAATAAATATTTTATGTGAAAGAAAATGCTATTCTTTCAAAGAGATTGAATTTCAGAGTGATAAATATGGCCAGAACACCTGTTATCTCTTTTGCAGTGAAAATATATGTGTGTGTGAGCCACTGTAGAATTGCTTTGTGTAGGTTGAATAAGTAAAATCAAAGAAGAGAAATAGGTGGTACATTAGATGTTTTCTAGGGAGCCTAAATGGTTTTGGCCACTTGACATCTTATAAAGTGGGCAGCATTACAGATCCAGGGTCTGAGCTGTAGCTATAGTTATCTCAGAAGGAAGAAGGAATTCAGAATTTTGGGGGCAGGGGATGTTAGACGCCAAATCAAATTTGTGAGGTCAATGGTTGTAAAGTTGGTGCAGTTAGAAGTCAAAGGGGGTAGACCTGTATCTAAATTGGTTATAGCCAAAAGAGTAGTTTAAGGCGTGTCAACCTCAGACCAGAGGGCACAAGACAGATGGGAGGAAAAACTGTGACAAACATGAGTCTTGTTAACAGAGATGAGGTTCTATTAGATGAGGCTTAGTAGAGATGAGGCACCAGAGGTGGGTAGTGATAACAGTCAAATTTACCCCTTTACATTTGCTCCCTTATGTGGAAGCGACTCTATCACCCAGAGCTTTAAATAACTGCAGAACGGAGCAGCATGACCTTTATTTTGAAGAGTCCTCAGATGTGTGTGGTTTGCATCCCCAAATTACCATGCTCGAGTAGAGGTTAAAATATTGAGGGTGCCTTTATTGGACTGTAGTGTGGGAGCCTAGAGGAAAGGAATGCAAAATTCCAGAGAATTTTGAGAAATAGTGAAGCTACCAGGACTTCTGGGAGTTGTCTTTGGGAGAGTGACCTGAAATTCATTCAGTCGTGCCCGACTCTTTGTGACTGCCATGGACTTCTCCAGGCCAGAGTACTGCAATGGGTAGCCTTTCTCTTTCCAGGGGATCTTCCCAACCCAGGGATCGAACCCAGGTCTCCCACATTGCAGGCAGATTCTTTACCATCTGAGCCACCAGGGAAGCCCAAGAATACTGGAGTGGGTAGCTTATCCCTTCTCCAGGGGACCTTCCCAACCCAGGAACTGAACAGGGGTCTCCTGCATTGCAGGTGGATTCTTTACCAACTGAGGTATCAGGGAAGTAAAGACCTCCTCATTCTTGCTCCTTTCCATGGGGGCTCAGAAGAGAGCCCCAGATCTTCCCTAACAAACCAGTATGGTTGGAGCAGACAGTCCATTGGAGCAGTCATGAGAAGGAATGCTAGGCAGAGTGCTTCAGCTGGGGGAGAAAGGCCTTCAGTCATAGGAGACTTAGGAGTTGGGCTTGATCTTGGAAGTGTTAAGTTTGCCTTGAGAAAGGAGGTTCACCCACTTGTATCTTTATAACTGTTTTTTTCACATGTGCTACAAAGAGAGGTTATTTTTCTTTTTTAAATCGCATGTATTCCAGTCAAACAGTCTGAAAAACAGATTATTATAATGAAAATTTTACTTTTAGTTGATTTCCATTTACAAAATTGACAGTGTTTTTACTAAAATTCACTCAGAGTTGAAAGCTTTCAGAAGAAGAAATAATTAGCCTATAGCTTTCTGCTTTCTGATAGTCAGTCTCACAAGTTCATGCCCTTTTTCTTTTGGCTTAGATATTTACATTGTTTTGTGAAACTTGAACAAGATATTATACCCACCATGTGATCCCCTGTTGAACATACTGTTTGATGCATGTTAGCTTGAAAAATCCTTGTGTTCAGTGCTTTATCCACTATGTAAGAATTAGTGTATGATTTAAAATGTGAAATATCTCGTGAAGAGTATGCTCCATGAGAACAGGGATCTTTTCTGTTTATCTGCCAGTAAATTCCCAGCACCAGTCATGGAACTCGACTCAACAGAGGTACAGAATAAATACTTGTTGAGTGGGAATAAAAATGTATGGGTGATTTCTAAGATTTTTTCGAGTTCTGGTGCTCTATCATTTCCATATCATGGTACTCCTCTGTCTCTCCTCAAAGTTATCCTGTATTAAATTAAGGTTCCCAAGTGGTGCTAGTAGTAATGAACCTGTCTGCCAACGCAGGAGACATAAGAGAAGTGAGGTTTGATCCTTGGGTTGGGAAGATCACCTGGAGGAGGGCAACCCACTCCAATATACTTGCCTGGAGAAACCCCTTGGACAGAGGAGCCTGGCGTGCTGCAGTCCATGGCGTCACAGAGAGTTGGACACGACTGAGGCGACTTGGCATGCACAGCACAATATAGCATGTGGGAAAATCTGGTGACATTGGTTCAGATGACTGGAAATACTAACTATGTTGGAATTCATAGATTACTACTGAATATTCCCTTGACATTTGTGATGTTTATGAATTGTCCAGTTCTCATGCACACAATTTTCTTACTAGCTTATTTATTATGCATTTACAGAAAGCAGGCAAAATGTTGATTTTTTTTTTTCACAAGTGGAGCTGGGTGTAAACCAGCTGGAAAGAGCAGTGCTAGTTGAGGTTCCTGTGGTTAGCAGATGGCAAGAGTTGTTTGCTAGTTCAGTGGGTACTTCCTGCCCACTGGCTTTGCGGCTCATGCTCATCCCATTTCCTCCTTAGGTGACCAGCTTTACCCTTGTTATGGGCTTTAAGGGGTTTCTTGAAAGGGTTCAACTTATGAGTACTCAGAGACTACCTTAATAATTGGAATATAGAGTTTTAAAAACTCTCCATGTTCTTTATACTGTTTTCTGTTTTCTTTGGTTTTACTAGGTAAAAAGCTCCCATTTTGTTTAATAAAGAAATGATCGAGTCCATGAAGGAAGGTTCAGTTGTTGTGGATTTAGCTGCTGAGGCTGGCGGAAACTTTGAAACCACCAAGCCAGGAGAACTTTATGTTCATAAGGTATAGCTCAGAGCTTCCTCTTGTTATGATCCTGATCCTTCATCTTTAGTGATTTGTGAGCAGGTGTTTGTTGCTTTAAATATTTAGAGAAACTGAGGCCAGAAATTTTCTAAAATTAAAAATAGTCACATTTAAAGCTCTTTCTGAAATATGTATTCATGTGTATATAAAGATGTATAATTTCAAAACTTAGCCTTGGTTGAGAATTGTCCTGGAAAGAATGTAAGCATTTAGTAGTAGACCTTTCTGACTGCATTTTTATTCATTTAGGGAATTACTCACATAGGCTACACAGACCTTCCCAGCCGAATGGCTACGCAGGCCAGCACCCTGTATTCCAACAACATCACCAAGCTTCTGAAGGCCATCAGCCCGGACAAAGATAATTTTTACTTTGAAGTGAAAGATGACTTTGACTTTGGTACAATGGGTCACGTCATTAGAGGAACCGTAGTGATGAAGGTGGGTAAAGAGATGTATTCCTTCCTGTGTTTTCATTTTGCATTTGTTCTAGGATTTTTGTTTATGGAAGAATCCTATCTTGGAATTGAGATATATTCTCATAAAGTATCAATGTGTTGGATTTATGCCAATAAAAATTATTTAAAAACCCAGAACAACTTAAAGAAAAATATTGCAGATACACATGTGACACACCTAAAAAAATAGAAGAAGGCGATGGCACCCCACTCCAGTACTCTTGCCTGGAAAATCCCATGGGTGGAGGAGCCTGGTGGGCTGCAGTCCATGGAGTGGCTAACAGTCGGACACGACTGAACGACTTTACTTTCACTTTCATGCATTGGAGAAGGAAATGGCAACCCACTCCAGTGTTCTTGCCCGGAGAATCCCAGGGATGGGGATGCTTGGTGGGCTGCCATCTATGGCGTGGCACAGAGTCGGACACGACTTAAGTGACTTAGCAGCAGCAGCACCTAAAATATGTATTGCTTTTGAAAAACAGAAAACAAAACCCCCAGAACGGAATAAAGTGAAAATTAAACATTCCCCCACCTATCTTCTTTTAAGTTCTATTTTCTTCCTTATTTGTTCTATGCACATACTAATTGTACATCTATGTGTGTTTTCATGACACAGCCATTATATATTTATGTACATGTATGTGGTGCTAATGGTAAAGAACCTACCTGCCAATACAGGAGACATAAGAGAAGTGGGTTCAGTCTCTGGGTCAGGAAGATCCTCTGGAGGAGGGCATGGCAACTCACTTTGCCTGGAGAATCCCATGAACAGGGGATCCTGATGGGCTATAGTCCGTAGGGTCGCAGAGAGTTGGACACGACTGATGGAAGTGACTTAACATGCATGCACATGTTATATATTTATATAAAGTGATGTTATAAATTATATGAACTTCTATATTTATTTAAAATTGTTTTTCAAAGAGTTTTTCTGCAACACTGAATTGACTGAATGCTGGATAGTTTAAAAGTGCTGTTCTTCTAATTTCTGTTAGGATGGCCAAGTGATTTTCCCTGCTCCTACACCGAAAAATATTCCTCAGGGTGCCCCAGTAAAGCAGAAGACAGTGGCAGAGCTGGAGGCTGAAAAAGCAGCTACTATCACACCCTTCAGGAAGACGATGACATCGGCTTCTGTCTATACAGCAGGTAAGGGTTCCTTCTATGAAGATTTAGACTTCTTTGAATTATGACTGTATTATGTGAGTAATATATTAACTGTCAAAGTTAGTAAATGAAATGCAGTTGTCATTCATTGGATTCTCAGGACTTGACCTTGTTAGAAGCAGTTTTCACATGTGACATGTCACTTGTCCCACCTCTGTGGACTTGGAGACTGCATTGTCCACTCTCAGAGATGTAGGCACTGGGGTAAATGCTGGAATGAACAAGTGAGAAATAATACATAGGTAGTTAATGCTTTTCTTTTGTAAAAATCATTTAAAATATAATTGTTAATGTTTTTATATATAGACATACACCAAATATAATGAGTAATGATACATGTCAGATTGTGTTATAAAGTTCATCTAAATGTGGTTATTGATTTATTTTTTGTGGTTTATAAAGCATCACTTGTGATTATCTGCATCTCTGGGTAAGATGGGGGGCCAAATATTTGCTTTTAAGAATAAACAGTAAGTTATTCATCTAGTAAAAAAATTTAGTTTTTAAGTTTTTATTCTCTTTCTTTACAGTTTAACATAGATTCTTCATTTTCCAGTTAATCTTCATGAAGACACTAAAGAATTGTCATAAAATAGTGATAAATATTCATTCTGGCTATTGATTGTTAGAATTTGAAATATGGAGATTTGATTTTAAGTCAGTTTCTGTCTCATAGAATGAATTAAAAATGTTTAGATCTGTGAGAGCCAAAATACAAACAAAAGCAAACTATAAAGAATTAAGGACCGGTACCAAGCACACAGAATTCTTGTAGCCTCAGCATACTTCAAATTCCCATGTGAGGCCAGATGTTTTAAGCTAAATATGTAACTCTCCTTGAATAAAGAGCAAGTCTCAGCAAAATGACTGAAAAAGCCTTCAGTTGTGAACATTGTGAATAGATGGAGCAGTGTCCCTATTTGCACTTATTAAAAAGAAGGAACAATGTTATTGTGTTGTACAAGGAGAATATGGTCAGTAGGTTGTAAATTTCCATTTCTCTTTGGGATTCATAAGGAAATGTAGTGAGATATAACAATGATTTATTTTTTAGGTTTCTCTTATGTTTATTGAGTCAAAGTTTATTGCATTTTAATAGATGTGACAGTGGCATATCCCAGTGAATAAAAGGATGGCCTTCTGTTTATTTTTCTGTACCCTGAGAGTTCCTCCTTTATAATAAAGCCAAGTGTTTTTCTTGAACACTTCTACCATGTTAGAATCTATTTAACTAGCTTTCTTCAAAAACTGTGATTTGCTTTTCTTCCTTTTTTTTCCTGTTTTTCTTTTCTTTTCATTTATCATAGAGACTAAATGTAGCATATTTGATATTAATGAACGTCAAATGAAAAGACTTTAGTTTATTAAATAGTTAATAAGATATCTTCAGCTGAGAAGTTTCTATCTTAGATGGCCAACACAATTGATTGCAGGTGATGATACCTTACTGCTTCATAACTAATGTGGGCATTTAGTGAGTGCTAGGCATCATGCTAAACATGTCACATGCCTTAGCTCATTTACTCCTTATAAGATAAGTACTCAATGAGTTGGGCATATTATTATTTTCTTTTTCCAAATGAAGACAGAAAGGATTAATAATGTTACAGAGAATACTGGAGTACAGAGAGGTTAAGTAAGTTGCCTAAGATCAGACAGCTAGCAAGGAGTAGAGCCAGAATTTGAACCAGGCAGCCTGGCTTAAGAAAACATATCCTTAAATATAACCCTGCACAGATTCTCTGATTTTTAACTGAAGCTCAAAACAATATTCTGTCTAACTCTCCCTCCAGATGGTTAACAGGCCATTGATGGGAGTCCTGGAAGTCTTATATGTGGGTAGGGACATAAACTGCATGAACTTCCCTGCTGGTCCGGTGGTTAAGATTCCACACTTCTGCTGAAGGGAACACTGGTTCAGTCCCTGGTTGGGGACCTGAGATCATGGGGAACTATGCCATGTGGGGTGTCCAATAAACAAAATAAAAAATTTTAAAACTACAGTCTTACTGAATAGTTTAAAGTAACTTGTCAGTTGCTAATGTTTCAGCTATGCCCCTTGTAAAGAAATAGTCCATATCAAGGGGAAAAAATACCTTATTCAAGGAAGTTAAATTCCAGCATCCTGGTCATCCATTATGATTTGGTTTTCAATGACCGCTAGGTAACCCTTTCTTCTGTTGCAGAACAGCCATCCACATGTTTGCTGTTAGGAAAGGTGATAATTAAAGATGTATGTTGAGAGCTGAGTGTTTGTATTCTGCACATTCTTAATTTAATTTGTATTTTTTTCCCTTTTTCTTTGTAAAATCCTGTTTGCTGACTTGGTATTGAGGCTGGAGCTGACTGCCCTGGCCAGCAGTCCAGTCCAGATTCAGGAGCAATTGCAAAACTTCTGTCCCGGGTGGGTGGAAGCCATATGTTTTGGGAGGTGCTGGAGTGAATGAAACCCTTCCTACTCTTTTAAAATCCCTCTTCCCAGCTAAATCTGAGAGTGACATGAAATAGGCCTCCCTAAAGTCTGTCTTATAAAGGTTGTGTCTTGCTCAAGTAGAAAATGCTTTGGTAGATCCTTTATAGGCCTATAATTCTGGAATAAAAACACTTGTATAAACACATGTGGCATCGTCAATGAAAGTTAAAGCAGAGAAGAGGACAAGTTATGCAGAGGAAAATGTGCAAATTATTATTAAGGTGACTCATAAATTTTACTAGATGTTTACAATTTATTTTAGGGGATGGTGGTCAGGAAGTTAAGTTTTGCTCACAATACCTTTAACTCACTTTCACCTCCCTTCCTAATAATGAAATGTCTTAAAACCAACTCATTATTTGCAAGGGTGTGAAATTTTAAAGCTTTGACTATACCACATGTTTGTTTGTGTGTGGGTGTGCGTGTGCTTTTAATCCTCCTGAGATAATTGGATGTGAGCTCACACTCTTTCCTGTTTCTCCAGGTCTCACTGGGATACTAGGTTTGGGCATCGCGGCTCCCAACTTAGCCTTTTCCCAGATGGTGACCACTTTCGGCTTGGCTGGCATCGTGGGCTACCATACTGTCTGGGGAGTGACTCCTGCTCTCCACTCACCGCTGATGTCTGTGACTAATGCAATCTCAGGTTTGTTCCCCTCTTGTTTTCCCTCATCTTAGGTTTTCAAGGGCTAGTTCAACTCACAGAGTGCTTTCCATGAGGTTGATAAAGTCTGTGTTTCCAAATTGTAGGGCTTGGCATCGTGGTGGTGGTTGTGGTGACTTGGGCTCCCAGAGTTGGAGGGGTGGTGTTGGAAATAAGAAGCCAGGGAGGTGTGTCAAGCCCTTTGGGCTGCCCCCATTTCAAGCAGGGCAGAGCCACTGTTTCTTCTTTCAGTTATGATTTCCTTTAAAGAAACGATTCCTCCAAAGAAATTTGGAAGCAGCGTTTCCTAGGAGCATGATGGTTCATGCAGCAGTGCACATGGCTGTTGCCAAGACTGCTCTCTATGGTCCCTAGTGATGGCTCAGATCTGAGGAATGAGACCCACATTGGACAGATATGGGAGCCGCTGGCTCAGAAACCTCATGGCCCTGGTGAGCATCTCTTGCCACAGGTGTAGCTTTCAGGATCTCCACTAGTGAGGTGAAAGTTGCTCAGATGTGTCCGACTCATTGCAACCCCATGCACTGTAGCCCGCCAGGCTCCTCTGTCCATGGAATTCTCCAGGCAAGAGTACTGGAGTGGGTTGTCATTCCCTTCTCCAGGAGATCTTCCCAACCTAGGGATCGAACCCAGGTCTCCCACACTGCAGGAGGATTTTTACCGTCTGAGCCACCAGGAAATCTCCACCAGGAACCAATCCAATCCCAAGAAGTACTCTGCTCAGGAAAGCCCAAAGCTGTGGCTCTCTCCATCATATATTTTTAGTTCATGTATAGCATTTGCCAGTTCGGATGCTTCATATCCAGCAGAGGTCCCTTTTGCCACAAGCGGTGTCATCTAATAACAGTATTGCTTTATATCTTTATCAGGGGAACAGAGCTAGAAAGTTCAAGGTTAAAATTCTTACGCAAAAGAGAAAATGTTTTGTTAACTCTTTGCCCAGGAAAGTACTTCATTGAGAATGTGTGAGAGCTTTCTCCTTTATGGTGCGTGTGCTTGTGAGGTTTTTCACCGATGACATTTGCTTTGGCAACGTGATTGTTTCTGTTTACCACATCTGTGCTTTCTTCCCAGGGTTGACTGCAGTCGGTGGGTTGGTGCTGATGGGAGGACACTTGTATCCTTCCACAACTTCTCAGGGCCTTGCTGCTCTTGCTACGTTCATATCCTCAGTCAACATTGCAGGTACGAGGACGGGAAAAGAACCCGGAGTGCTGTTTTTGGTGGAGACATGAGAAGCAAATATAAAATGATATACATTTGCTAAAATAGAGATATTAAATATATAAAATAAGCATTCTGATTTTAAGAGTTTAATCAGGCCTTTTAAAAAATGTTTCACTTAGATTATAAATGCTCTGTGTGAAGGGGAATTGGTTATTTTTGCCCACTGGTAATTTTTAGAAACTATTTGATAAAAGAGCACCCCTACCCCTGAGTGCCCCAGAACAAATAAAATGATGTCTTGCTTCAGGTTAACTGGAAGGTTATTGCATGCATAGTTTTGAATTAAGCTGACTTAGATCTATCACCATAGCATCTTTAAATAAGTATAATTTTAGATAAAACTTTAGCCTTTGCCTTGTCGTGTCCCATGTTCCTGAAAACTGAAAGCCTGGCACATGACTTGTGTATGAAACCCATTTGATGTTATTTTGTAGCTAAAAATTCTTTAATGTGTCCAGCAGACCTAGTACCTGCTGATATGGTATTTTAAAAAATCACTTATTCTAGGGTTTAACAAATAGAATAACCTGTAAGAAAAAAAAAATACTGGCCCTTTGATCTTTTACTTTCCTGAGCTGTTTGAATAGCTTGTTTATTTTTAGTCATGCAGAAATAGTTGGTTTTGTGCTCTGATAGCAGATTTTCTTCTGAATGTCTCTAGGGATCCCCCTTCAATATAACTGGCTTGAATGATAGAATAACTTTTAATTTTGAGGTTTTAAAATATTAACTTAAAATGGTAGTTATTCCTAGATAACACAGGTATGCTTAATATAGAAAAATTGTAACACTTTAAAAATTATGTTGCTTAAGATACATCTTTTTGTTTTATGTTTACTTTGATAAGGTGGTTTTCTGGTGACTCAGAGGATGCTGGACATGTTCAAGCGTCCCACTGACCCTCCGGAGTATAATTACCTGTATCTGCTCCCTGCTGGTACCTTTGTTGGGGGATATTTAGCCTCCCTATACAGTGGTTATAACATTGAACAGGTGAGAATCTCTTTTGAAAGCTTTTTTTTGATACTGTGTCTTCATCCCAGTGAGATTACCATTACCAAAATTCTAATTCCACTAATTCAAATACAATAGTAACTCTTTTTTTTTAAAAATACTTTATTCTACTTTACCATACTGTATTGGTTTTGCCATACATTGACATGAATCAGCCACATGTGTACACGATCTCCCAATGCCGAAGCCCCCTCCCACCTCCCACCCCACACAGTCTCCCCGGATCATCCGTGCACCAGCCCCAAGCATTCTGTATCCTGTATTGAACATAGACTGGTGCTTCGTTTCTTATATGATAGTATACATGTTTCAGTGTCATTCTCCCAAATCATCCCACCCTCTCCCTCTCCCTCAGAGGCCAAAAGTCCGTTCTATACCTCTGTGTCTCTTTTACAACAGTAACTCTTGAAGCATCTTGATCAAATAGAACATTCTCATCCTCTTAAGAATCATGACTCTGGTTTCTAGAGGCAGCTTTGCCCACTAACTCTGCAAATATGGCTTTACCTGTTTGTCCCTGCATTTTTCCACATGCAAAAAGAGTAAAGAAGGATATTAGTGTCCTTTTTATGTACCTAGCTGGATTGTGTGGGGATACAATGAAATAATTAGTTAAGAATTTTAAAATTTTTTATTAAAATACTGTCAGTCCTTTTCCTATTTATTTATTTCCTCTGTGGATCTGGCAGATGTTATGCTAGCATATTTAAAAAAGAAAATTTTAAAATGAATGCTGAGTAGGAAAACAGAAATAATCAAGTTGAACTTTAGAAAGTTCCGTATCTAAATATAATTTATAATAGAGATTCAGCTTTGTTCTGAACTCAGTCATACCTTTCTTTTCAATGACTATTGTAGAGTGCATCCTCTCTGACAGCTGAAAAATCATGACTCCCTTAGTTTCTGCTGTTTCTAACATGTATTTGTTGAATGAACACAGTCTTTGAGAAGAGTTAGAGCAGTGAGTTAGGGAGATTTATGTCAGCATCCCAGATTTGCTATTTAATGATCATTTGCCCTTAGAAAAATTATGCAGCCTCCTTATGCACTGATTTTCTTTTATAAAATGAGGATGATGATTCTTTCCTCCTGTGAATCTCATGAGACGGGTTATAACTTATGCAACGTATATAGCATGGTCTCTGGCACTTACAACCTCATGGGGTTGGCTCCCTTATAACATTGGGTCAGATCTAGATCCCATAATAACTCCATTTAAATTTAGGTACTTTTATATGCATTTGTGTGCTGTCAAGTCCAGAAGAAATCAGTGTACGTAAATGGTTTAATTGCAAGTACAATTTAAAGTATTTAGTATGTTAATAACCCCAATGGATAGGAATCTCTATTGAAATATTAAAAGAAGAGATCATATTGGCTTTTTTAACTTTAAAATTGTCTGACTTTAAAATTGTCCTTAGAAATGTCTTTAGAGAATCATGTTTCCTCAAAGGAAGTTCTCTTTAAGCTGATGGACTGAAAGTTTTTGATAACTTCTCTCTCTGTTTCTTCCTTTCCCTTTGAAAAGATTATGTACCTGGGCTCTGGCCTTTGCTGTGTTGGTGCCCTGGCCGGGCTTTCCACCCAGGGGACTGCACGTCTTGGCAATGCCCTGGGCATGATTGGGGTGGCTGGAGGCCTGGCAGCCACCCTTGGAGGCCTAAAACCGTGTCCAGAATTGTTAGCTCAGATGTCTGGAGCAATGGCTTTGGGCGGTACCATTGGTAAGCACTTGTGGGTTCTTCCTTTATATAAACCCATGCCCTTTGAATACCTGAAGGCAGTTAGGCTCAGAGATTTAGGAATACATTGTTAGGAGTAAGACCTTTTACTTGCACTTCAGTTTCTGAATATATATGTATCTGTTTGAAGCCCATATTGATAAAGGAATTAAGTTGCCTATTATGGAAGTTGCTTCAGTAAATATTTTGGCAAAAGTCCTCACAGTTGGTATTATAATTGTCATTCAGAAATAAACATTTTAAAACATTGAGTAATATGAACTGTGTCACAAAAGTGGGCTAAGAAGTGCCTTTACTCAGTTCTTGTTTTCCTTTACTGACTGTTCCTTTAGCTGATAATAGAACAGGATATTAGAATACTTGTATGTGTGTACCGTGTTTTATTCTGCTGGGTTTAAATAACAGCAGACGATCTGGCTTCAGACTTGTTAAAAACACCGAAAACATGTGCCAGCAGAAAAACCACTGTTTTAATTTTTATTCAGTGGTGTGTTGGAATTGATTGTTAAATTTTCAGGAATCTTTTGAACTGGTTGTTAACACAGCCATTATAAAAATTAAATTATATAAACTTAAAACTAAATGAATTAGAAACAAAGGTAATAATTCTGAACACTCATGACTTTCTAATGAATTAACTAGCTTTTATTATCTCCACTTTTGAGATTAACCATGTGTCTTATGTCTGTGTGGTGGAAATACTATGTAATTATGGGCTTCTGTGCATCTCTTCCTGAATCCATATTTAATGCCATCACGTTGTAGCTTCAGATCAGCCATGGCAGTTGTATTTACACCATATAAGTCAACAAATGCTACAAATCTGGGATTCATTTACTGTTTTGTTGATTGTCCAGCCCTAAGAAAGTGATGGAGAAAATGTTAATGCAGTTTAAACTTAAATGTGTGTTTTGTCTGTAGCCATTATATTGTGAATTGCACAAAAAAAATTAAATATTCTTCTAGTATTTGGAAACTATTTTCAGATTCAGCAGAATTCCCACTCATATGGTTGACAGTGAGTGAAGTTCTTATATATACCTTGTTGTTTCACTATCAGTTTATTTGTTAAAGTAAATAACAATCTCAACCAGCATTCATGTGGAAACTATACTCATTCATCAGTTGCAAACACTAGGTTGGCTGCAGGTACCAGAGTTTAGCAAAAGAATCAACAAAAGCATTCTGTGAAAGTCAATTGGCTAGATGAAGCTTACAATAAAGAATATTGTATATACTTTCATTTTTTGAAACTTGTGTACTACATACCTTTTTATAAGTAAAAACTCCTGTATTTACACACACACACTTTTTAAAAAAACTTAAAGTTGGTTTAGTTAAGTATAAAATCAACAATATTCTAAGATTGGGAAGAGTAATACAAATATATGTATAATTATACATATATAATTGTATATATCATTTCAGTGGATAAGAAAGTAATGACTTAGACCTACAGCTATTAAAAAGGTAATAAAAGATAATAAACTATATTAAAGGTAATAAAATAGTGTTATGCATAATTTTATAACTATATATTCCCAAGAATGATACAGGCTGAGATTTAAAAATTTATAGTAAAGATTTACATCTATTGAAATTGAAACAAAAAAGCATTCTTTCAGAAAAGTTAAGTTCATACAGTTTTACTAGTGAATTTTCTAAATAGTTAAGGGAAAAATGAAACACCACTTTTACATGAATCTTTTGTGAGAATAGGAAAAAGGAGCATTCTCTAATCTATTCATTTTTTTACTTTTTTTGTATTGTGGTGTAGCCGATTAACAATGTTGTGATAGTTTTAGGTGAACAGTGAAGGGACTCGGCCATACATACACGTTTCCATTTTCCCCCAAACTCGCCTCCCATCCAGGCACACACACCTGTTTTTATCCTGGGAGGCTGGTGGTTAAATACTTACCAGCACAGCTTTAGCTTTACATCTCCTGTTTTATTTCTCTGGAAAAGCTGTGCATACTTTCTTACAGTCCCTGGAAAGGCACTTGAAAGAAATTGCTTGTGCTGTAGTTTCATGGCAGGAAAACCTTTAGGTGTGGTCTTTGCAAATATTATGAGCCCCAGTCCTCTGTATCATCTACCTGTAGCCACGTAACTCCTTCAGAGTCTCCTGGTTTGCTGGTTTTCTGTTCAGGTATTTGCGTTTTATTACCTTTGGACTTGGCTTCCTTCTGCCCACCTGAAAACCTAGGCTGCCTTCACTCCAGCTGATTCTTGTGGGCTAAGGGGCAAGTGATGCCTAATAGGGAAGGCAGCCTAGGCTGTTCATGCAGTGGGGAGAATTTAAGGGGTTTAGTTGGAACTTTAACTAATCTGAAGATGCATTAGTCCAGGGGAATGTTCAGAGTTTGTAAGGAAAAGTTGATGCTCTGTGTTTGGGTTCTTTGGAGTTGGCATTGATTGATGAGGTGGTTGAAAGAACCTGCTATATGAAAGGGTATTTAAGCCAATATTCTTGCCTGGATAGTCCTGAAAGAGAGTACTTTGCTAGGAAGTGGATAAATAGTTATTAATGACAGTGATGGATAACCTTAGTATTGTCTTTTTTTTAAATTGAGGAATAATTGACATATAATAATATACTAGTTTCAGATATGCAACATAATGAGTTGATATATACATATATATGTTGCAAAATGATCGCTGCAAAAAGTCTATTTAACATTTGTCACCATACATAAATTTTTTTTTCTTTTATGAGGACTTTTAAGATCTACTCTTTTAGCACCTTTCAGATCTGCAGTATAGCTTTATTATTAACTATAGTCACCATGCTGTACATTCCATCCCCAAGACTTACTCATTTTGTAATGGGAAGTTTGTACCTTTTGATCCCATTCACCCATTCTGCCCACCCCTTACCTCCTGCCTCTGGCAGTCACCAATTTGTTTTCTGTATCTATGAGCTTGTTTGTTTAGATTCCACATAGAAGTGAGATCATATGGTATTTATCTTTCTCTGTCTGGCTTATTTCACTTAGCATAATGCCCTAAAGGTCCATTCATGTTGTGCCAGTGACAAGATTTCCTTCTTTCATGTAGCCAAGTAATATTTAATTGTGGACTTTATTGGATTATTTCTCAAAGGTCTGTCATGCTTTAATTTTTCTTTGACTTTCATTTCCTGACAGGATTGACAATTGCAAAACGCATCCAGATTTCTGATTTACCTCAGTTAGTTGCTGCTTTCCACAGTTTAGTGGGATTGGCAGCTGTGCTTACGTGCATAGCTGAGTACATCGTAGAATATCCACATTTCGCTACGGATGCGGCAGCCAACCTTACCAAGATCGTGGCCTACCTCGGTACTTACATCGGCGGGGTCACCTTCAGTGGGTCTCTGGTTGCCTATGGAAAATTGCAGGGTAAGTGATTCAGTGTAACATGGAGGTGAATATCTATTGTTTAGGGTGTTCAGGGGGTCCATTTCAATTTCAGAAAATGGCTTAGTAGTAGAATATATTAGGCGAAGAGTATTTGTATGACTCTGGGAAACACTATGAAAGTTTTTTCTCAAAAAGATGGCTTCTCTTTATTGGTCTTTACAAATCTCACAAAGCTTTGAAGCCAAGGCTTCTGTGGACAGCTCATGGAGGAAGCTAGTGCACAGAAATTTGCCTACAGGGACTAGCTGACATTTGATGATACATATGAGCAAAATGGCATCTTCATAATTTTTGGCTGGAGATGCCTGTGTAGCATTCACAGAAGTGAACTTTATACATTTCCCAGAATAGAGAGAGGCTTATTGAGTAAATTTGTGTGATTAGTATACCGTCCTTACTTTGAAAATAAATACACATTTTAGAGGTCTAGTGTAGCAGCTTTGGCAACCATTAAAGCCAGTCATGAAAACAGAAGTGGAGGGGAAAAAAAAAACTCTCATAGCTGCTTTCAGTGTTTTCATGAAAACACGAGTCTCTGGAAAAACAAGTTTGTGATTTAAAAACCTGGTCTTGCCTCTCAGTAATCAGTCATTAGAATTAAGTGGGGAACATCGTGAAACTTAAAAATCACAGAAGAGCTTAATGCCTATGACATGTTCTGTCTTTAAAAGCAACAAACAAGGACCCTTCTCCCTTGGGCTCAGTTGATAGAATCAGAAAAACGAATGGTCTAAGACTCAGTTTTGAAGTTTTAAATAAATAAGACTACACTTAACTTCTGTATTGGTCATATGGGGAAGAAAAATCATTTTTCATGATTCCATGACAAAGAGTAATTAACTTATGTGATCAAAGGACAGTTAAGCTGAGCCATCCTTTTCCCATTTCCATTAATGTGTATGTGTAAGAACTCTAATGTATGCTTTCATGTTTCAGTAGCTGGTGATAAAAAGTGCTATTTTAAGTAGCATGTTTTTATCCTAATACTACATTTTGTAGCTTATGATTAAGTGACTTAGAGTGTTTGTGGGGATTTCTTGGGACACATCTTGGGTTCTGATGGACCCATCCTCCGCCCCTAGGAATCCTGAAGTCCGCCCCTCTCCTGCTCCCTGGGAGACACCTCCTCAACGCGGGCCTGCTGGCTGCTAGCGTGGGTGGGATCATCCCCTTCATGATGGACCCCAGCTTCACCACTGGCATCACCTGTCTGGGCTCTGTGTCCGCCCTCTCTGCTGTCATGGTAAGAGATCAGAGATGGAAAGCACATTCTTAGTGAGGAACTAAGTATTTTATTAGGTTACAGTCTAACCTTATTTCTGTCTCATCAAGACCCCTGATGGAATGAAAATGTTTTAATATGCTGTTATGTGTTCATCTTCGTAGAGTCTGAACAATATAGAAAAGTGTTAGAATAAAATTCCTCTTCTCTTCACTTACTCACTCCTGTCCAGACTGTCACATGTGACACCTTTGTTGCTCTGGGGTCTTAGTATGTCGGTCAATAGGAATTTAAAGAGCCAAGAGTTTCAGTTCTGTTCATCAGGTGCCTGCTGTGTGACAAGCGCTCAAACAAGTGTCAGAGCGACCCTGCCCATTGGTTGCTCTCACATTTGCCAGAAGCTCTGATGTCAAGCCAAACAGTCATATAAAATAAAATGCATTTATTAAACCCTGTGTGTTCAGTAGGGGAGTTCAGAGAAACCTCCTAGGATAGGTTGGTCTTCCTCTTCCTCTCTGTTTATTGCATTTAGTATGTGGGTACATAACAGTATTCTCTGTGTCTGTATGTCACACTTTAGCATGCTATTAGAGCAGTGTATGGCGCTGCTGTATCAGCTCTGTTGTTCACGGATTACTTCATGTTTGTCTAGTATACCCTTAGTGTATACTTCATTGTCGAAGTCTATGTTAAAAATTAAAAAAATCATCTATGGTGCTTAGCACAAAGTTAGACATATAGTAATTGCTTCAGTTTAGTTCAGTCGCTCAGTTGTGTCTGACTCTTTGCAACCCCGTGAACTGCAGCAGGCCAGGCTTCCCTGTCCACCACCAACTCCCAGAGTTGCTTAAACCTATGTCCATCGAGTTGGTGATGCCATCCAACTGTCTCATCTTCTGTCGTCCCTTCATTTTATGATTATTTGGCTTGATAGCGGAGCTTCCATCAAATGTGAGAGCAACTAATGGGCAAGGTCTCTTTGACACTTGTTTTATTTTAGAGGGCTTATCACACAGTAGGCACCAATGAACAGAACTGAAACCCTTGTCTCTTTAGATTCCTATTGACCGAAACATTGAGTCAATAAGAAGACCCCAGAGTAATAAAGGTGTCACGTGACAGTTTGGACAGGAGTGAGTAATTGCTTAGTCACCCAAAGCTCTACCCTCAGATTTTCAAACCAATAAGACTGGGCTTGTATTTGAGTTTTAGCTGCTTCACTTGGCACCGACAGGATCCTCCCTGCTCATCAGCTAAAGTCATAAAAATTGTAACGTCGACTCAGTGCTATTACTTTTTCCAAGTGTAGACCCCTCTCCAATTTCTGCCTGCTCATGGTTAGTGCATCTTAGGGACTTGGAGATTTTTTTTTTTTTTGCAGGTGGAAAATGTGGTTCAGTGTTTTCACTTGTTATATCTGTAGGAGAGTTGGTCTGATAGGGGTCATTCCCAGGCATGGAATTTACATGTAAATATATTAATTGGAAAACTGGAATGATTATGAAGCACAGTGCTCAGTGTCAGAGCACTGTGAATGCGTGAATTTTGAATTCACCAACGCGTGAATTTTGAATTCCGCTCTGGTTTTCGTCCTAGGGTGTGACTTTGACGGCTGCCATTGGGGGTGCTGACATGCCCGTGGTCATCACTGTGCTGAACAGCTACTCAGGCTGGGCCCTGTGTGCAGAGGGTTTCCTGCTCAACAACAATCTGCTGACCATTGTGGGTGCGCTTATTGGCTCCTCGGGAGCGATCCTGTCCTACATCATGTGTGTGGTAAGGAAACAGCTAGCGAAGGAGAAGGAAATACTGTTCTGAAAATCAGGACCTGTCTGTTATTCCTTTTATTTGCAGTAGAAATGACCGTGTTAGTTTTTTTCTCTCTCGCAGATTTCTGCGAGTGTTTCATTTGAATGAATTTGCCAGTCTGTTTGTAAAGTACCTGAATGTAAATAATTTATAAAATTAAATATCAAGACAAAAATCTTCTAACTTCATCTGGTGATTAAAACACTTAAGATTTTTTTTTAATTTTTTTCTTTGTGTATTACAGATCTCTGTGTTTACTTGTCTGATCATATTGTATATTGTATGTTAGTTGCTCAGTTGTGTCTGGCTCTTTGCGACCCCATGGGCTGTAGCCCCCCAGGCTCCTCTGTCCATAGGATTTATATTGAATTTTTTTAATCTTCCAAGTGATAGTCTTGATGCTAATCTATCATATGGATATTCAAGATTTAATTCTTCCCCAATGCTTTACCTTTAATGTTGTTTGATATTTCTTTCTTGTACATAAGTACACGTTTGGCATTTCTGATTTTTGTCTTAGGATGATTCCCAGAAGTAAAAGGTGTGCTCATTTTTGGGGCTTTGTCTTCTTTTTGTCGTGTGGTTTCCAGAAAACTTGCTGCAATTTACACTCTTATCTTGAAGTTTTGTGGTCAGCATGGTTTGAAAAAAAAATTAACAAGACAAATACTTCCTAGCTTCTTTTTGTTTCTAATTCTCTTTTTAATGGCAAAAAGATAACCTGCAAATAGTTTTGACTAAAGCACTTTTTTCAAATGATAGATATTATTCTCTAAATAATGGTTTTGAATGGCTGTGAAAGGACAAGCATGAAACTGGGTAAAGTCAGAATTGCCTTTATACTGATTGATCACTCAGGCAGAAAAATGACTCCACCTTCATTCTTTTATTAGAAGTTTAAAAGCCCTTATTTTATAACTCAGAATTTCTCTTATGTTTTAATTTAAAATTGAATGCTAAAATTATCTTTTCGTAATAAAAATTAGTTTTCTTTGGATATACTGTAAGTACAAAATTTGAAAGCCTCAGTTCAAAACCAGCTGAGAGGTTTCAAATGAAATCCTTCAAGTTGTTCAAGGAGTTTGGAAAGGTGTTTCTTATTGGAAGAGTTTCAGGCTTTGGAGTTTTTTTTTTTTTTTAAGCAAATGTTTATAAAGAAAAATTTATTCAGTTGTATTAGAAATAGTTTTCTTGCTTCATTTGGTAAATTTGAATGACCAGTGGGGGGCAGCAGATGGTCACTAATACTTAAAACTTACTGTGTGTGCTCAGTTGAGTCCTCTGTACAGCCCCATAGACTCTAGCACGCCAGGCTTCTCTGTCTATGGATTTTTCCAGGCAAGGATACTGAAGTGATTGCCACTTCCTACTACAGAGGATCTTCCTGACTCAGGGACTGAACCCGCATATCTTGTGTCTCCTGCATTGGCAGGGAAGCAACCTAGCACCACCTGGGAAGTCCCACTTAAACTTATGGTTGATGTCAAATACTCATTTTAAAATTAAATGGGAGGATTTGAGTTTTTACAAGGCCGGTGGGGAGAGGAAGGGGGGACTTGTATATAGTTCTTGAAAAGTCAGCATGGGTACCTTCTAATCTTTATTCTTTCTCTCTCTCTCTCTTTTTAAAATTCTTTTTCTCTTAAATGGTTTTCCTTGTTGTTCACTGGCCCACTAGTGTCCAGCTCTTTGTGACTCCATGGACAGCAGCACACCAGCCCTCCCTGTCCCTCACCATCTCTTGGAGTTTGCCCAAGTTCATGTCCAGTGCATCGGTGATGCCATCCAGCTATCTCACCCTCTGACGCCCCTTTCTTCTATCCTCAATCTTTCCCAGCATCAGGGACTTTTCCAATGAGTCAGCTGTTCGCATCAGATGACCAAAATACTGGAGCTTCAGCTTCAGCATCAGTCCTTCCAATGACTATTCAGGGTTGATTTCCCTTAAGATTGACTGGTTTAATCTCCTTGCTGTCCAAGGGACTTTCAGGAGTCTTCTCCAGCACCACAGTTGGGTTCTTAAATTTATCTGCAGTGTTCCCCAAACTTTTGTGTCTTTTATTTCCTCTCTTTCCCCCTGTTCACCTAGTTTCTTCTGTTATAGTAACTATAATAACTTTTGAAATAGCATTTCTATAGCTTTAACTAGAACAAGGTATAAAAGGCGCTTGTTGAAAGTACTCTTTTCTACATGTGTTTCTGCAATCGTATCGTCTTTCTCTTTGCTTTCAGTTGCGTCAGGTGGCCAAAGTATCGGGGCTTCAGATTCAGCGTCAGTCCTTCCAACGTACTTTTGCAATTATGTCATCTTTCTCTAAATTCTTATCTGTTCTTTCATATTTATTGACCGTTTTTGCTGTTCTTTTCTATTTTCACTGCCTCAGGCATGTCATTGACTGTCAGCATACCTCAGATATTTTTAAAACCTGTATTGTATATAAGGCTAACACGTTCTCATAGCTGTCTGTGACTGTAGGAATCACACTTGGTCAGATTGCTACTCTATACTAGCAAATTGTAGTAATTTGGAATCAAGAACAGTTGAAGCTTTAATTTAAAAATATATTATTTGATTACAAAAATAAATGATATTTAATGAAACATCTTTCATTAAGAAAATAGAAAAAGATAAATAAGTATATATAAAATAATCTACAATCCCATTACCACTTGACTGTTAACATTAGTCTTAATTCTTATCTTTTTTCATATGTATATGTTTAAATACATTCTATGTTAACATTTAGTTTTCTTACCAATAAAGTTTAGTGTCTGCATATTATTATATCACAAAGATATATCCTAATTTATTTATCCAAGTCCATGATATCAGTTGTTTTTAACTTTTTTTTTTGCTGCAGTGTTCCTCCTTAAGCATCATGGATTATTTTCTTAGATCAAATTTCTGTGAGTAAATTACTTGACCAAAGGGATTAAGATTGTTTTGTTTGCTGTAGATATTGATAAGTTGATCTTCAAAGGACATTCCAGTCAAAGCTCCCAGCAGTGATGTGTGGGGTGCTTGTTTTACTGCTCACTGTCCATTCCTATGACTTCTTGCAAAACAAACAAGACAACAAAAACACACCTGCCATGTTTTATATTTCAAAAGTACGAATTTCCTTTCCTTCCCAGTTTTCCTGCTCTCTGACTTTTCACATTTATCTTCATTGATTCTTAGCTTTATTATAAGAAACTACTTATTTCTTATAATAAGCAATTAATTATAAGCAATTGTTTCTCCATGGCTTGTGCTTAGCAGCTTAGAGTGGTTTATAATAATAATAAAAGTGAAATAGCTGCTCGTAATTGGATTTAGTATACTATGCTAGGTGCTTTACAAATATTGACTCCTAATTCTCAAACTAATTCTGAAGGTAGGAAATATTCCCATTTTACAAGGAAGTTATTTTAAGACACCATTTATTATTTGCCTTTGTGTTTGTGGAGCCTGCCCTCACACCTGGCACATTCAAGTGAATGTAACAATTTTAAAATGAATGTTTTATTAGCTCATTTCCCAGTTTGGACTCCTCTTTGAGAAGTTATGGTAGCAGAAATACTACCTCTTATCAATATCTGTTAATATTACTAGTATGTTTACCTTCATAATTTTATCATTTATTGAAGGAAAAATCCAAACCAGAGTGGAGTGGTGGAGTGGTTTTATTATGTGAGAGGGGATGGAATGGACCCTAAGTGTAACCATCATCCTGAAAATGGAATATTTGTTCTGACAAAGAAGTCTTTTGGGTATCCTCTGAGCGTAATGCTTGGTTACATGACACCCAATATTACAAAAACTAGAAAAATGTCAAAAGTGTCCAAATAGCCAGCTCAAATGAATGATTTGCTTTATATCCAGAGGTCATAGAGACATTAACCTCTTTATGATGTTATAGTTCATTTACTTGAGATAGTGTCCAAATTAGCCCAAACCCTAATTTGGACTTTCAAAATTCAACAGCATTCTCAGACTAAATTCTCTGATTTGTGTACTTTGCTGCTTGTTTCCAAATGAAAATAAAGCGGAATGAAGTAAATGAAAGCCAAACCAAAAATAATTCTTTCTTGCCTTGTGATCAACTAATTAGCACCTACAAAGCACTGAAACAAGGGGACGCTAGTCAGTGTTATACATGTTATTTTTGCTTCGGTTTTGTTTATTTTATGATCTCCTTTGTTTTCATATTTATTTCTTAATTTGCTTGGAATTATATGAATAAGGATCTCTTTAATGTAGCATACAATTTTCATTACGGGGCTTAATAACTTAAAAAGAACAGTCCTGGACAGTGTTGCAAATGCTTTGTCTTGGAACTTGGGAACTCTTCAGGCTGTGGATCAGTGGTCACAGGGCAATCTCATCAGTCTTAAGCAAGCAAAAAATAAAAAAGGAAGCAAAACAAAGCCCCAGACCCTAAACATTTATTGGAAATATGATGTTGCAATGGTAAATTCAGGGATGAAGTTTGATTTAGTTTTTAAGAGACCATGTGGAATTGGTGTAATGGTGATATGATTGAGGATATGTGTTTAACAAGTTGACTTTGATTGTTAAATTACTGTGTGGTTCCCTATTTTTTCTTGTAAGATACCATCAGAAGTGGGTACACACTAATTAAATATTCTCAGAAATTCTTTCCTTCTCCTCCATTCAGCTTTATGGGAAGAAAAGAAGGGTTCCTTTTAAGCCAAGTGAGAGTAAATTGGTCACATTCTGCTGCTGCTGCTGCTACTGCTAAGTCGCTTCAGTCGTGTCCGACTCTGCGCGACCCCATAGACAGCAGCCTGACTCTGTGCGACCCCATAGACAGCAGCCTATCAGGGCTCCGCCGTCCCTGGGATTCTCCTACTTTCTATTCCTCTGTCATCCGTCTGTTTATAGGGCTATGTGATGCAGGTGATAGAGCCTTTTGTACGTTTCACTAAAAGAAAATTATAGCAGAGATATTTTAGTGTTTGAAATTGTTCTTTGAAACCATTTTAAGGGCAAAAATTGATAGAACATATTTCTAGTAATTTAGTTTCAAAATCCTGTGATTCAAAACTGGAAAGGATTTATAAGAATCAGCAGATGTTGAATGTTTGGGAAGTCTCAGATATGGCTGTTTGGATTTTCATTCAACCTTGGATTTAAGTAGAGGAGGTTGTGTTAAGAATTTGAAACTTCATGTTGGATTAAGATGAAGAACTTAAAAGCATCACTTTAATTTTTCTCTGATCCTCTTATCTGTTAGTAATATGCATAAGGATATTCTGAGCTTTATTTTATAGGTAATAATCTTAGACAAATTTACCAGACTCTGGGCTCTATAAATGTCTGATAAATCAGGTTAGGTCAAAGGAACAACTTAGAAATTCTGACTTTTTGATCCACATCTTTGAAACATAAGTGAGGCTCTCCTCTTCTCTTCTCTTTTCCTGCCTTCCCTCTGTCCCACTTCAGCAGTTTATGTAAATCTCTCTCCTAAGGTGGTAGCAGGCTGGCCTATCTTTGGATGAGTTTTTTTTTTTCCTCTGATGTATTTCTTGTCACTGAAAGTCTCCAGATGCTTTTTGCTCTTTAATAATAAAGGGTTATCTTTTAAAAAAAAAGTATAGTTTGACACTTGTATAGCTTTAAAATAGTATAAATGATGGATCAATGATGTTCATTCAAACCCTTAAAATAAGGTTTAATTGTTTGGAATTTTTTTATGAAATGATATCAGTTATGATCATTTAGGATGACTACTTTGATCCTGTATAGTGTTCTGAAAATGCTTTTGGTTACTAAAAACATCCAGCTTCTGGTCTTTTATTTCTGTCTTTTTTTTTTTTTTTTACTACCCCACCTCTCGAGATCTGCAGACAGTTTTCAAATCCGTTATTGTCACATGGTCCAGGTGTATTTGTATGGTACATTCTTCAGTTCACTTGCTCAGTTGTGTCCCACTCTTTGTGATCCCATGAACCGCAGCACTCCAGGTTGGATGATTGTAAATGAGCATCCAGTAAATGCCTCCTGCTTACTTTTTCCTTAGATGGTTTTACTAGTTAAAAGGTAGGTGTAAATTTTAGTGAAGCAGGGTATAAACTTACTCATTTACCTTTTGGAAGTGAACTATTTAAAAGGCTAATGATGAATCCAGTCACTTCTGTTCTTGCTTCTTGGAGCTGTAGGTGCTTTGAAAAGTGTCAACTCCTTCACTTTTTTTTTCTTGACGGCAGAGGGCAGCAGACTTCTAAATGATAGGGGTCTCTATCCTTTGATTCTTCCCTTTTGCCTCTCGACAGCTTGAACTTGTAGCAGAGTTCACGTGAGATATCGGTAGGTAGAGTCACCTTGTAAAATTTCTATAGCTTTCATTCTTTTTTATTCAGGTGAAATACATGACAATATGGAGATAGAACTTGCTTAGTCCTCAGACAGATAAGAATGACTAGATCAGAGTTTTCAGGCCTTCTCTGGTGGCTCAGATAATAAAGAATCTGCCTACAATGACGGAGACCCAGGTTTGATACCTGAGTCAGGAAGATGCCATGGAGAAGGGAATGGCTACCCACTCCAATTTTCTTGCCTGGAGAATTCCATGGGCAGAGGAGCCTGATGGGCTACAGTTCATGTGCTTGCTAAGCATTGGATGTGACTTAACTAGTACTTTTTAAATATATATGTTAAAGTCACTGGTAATTTTCCATTAAATGCCTTTCTAAAATTTATTTTGATGGAAAATATATCAGTGTGAAGTTGATTTTGTAGAAAGCAATGATGTGATTTACATCATTATCATTTACATTTACATCATTATCATTTACATTTTTGAAATAATTTTCAGTCGATCAAGTTTATTTGGTTAAAATGTTATAGGTGATCAAGTAAATGTCTTTAATTGACTCTGACTATCGTATTCACAGAAATTTTATGTGGATTAAATTTTCACAGCTGATAATTTTGCTCTCCAGGCAATGAATCGCTCCCTGGCTAATGTGATTCTTGGAGGCTATGGTACCACTTCAACAGCTGGTGGAAAACCCATGGAAATTTCTGGCACGCATACAGAAATCAACCTTGACAATGCAATTGACATGATTCGAGAAGCTAATAGCATTATTATTACTCCAGGTAAAAAACCAAAACCCGAAAGTAAACAACCTATAATCCCTTAAAGTAATTTCTTGTAATAGGAAAAATCATATTGGAACTTACTCATTTTTGAAAATATAATGGGAATTTAGAAACAACCATGTGATTACTAAGTGAACAGTTCTGGAATTCTTGGGTTAGGTTAATAGTTTGGGAATCATATAGAGATTTTATAAATTGAGGTAGTAGATTCTACCTATGTTTTTCTGTGATTCAGTACAAAATGTTTAAATCATCTTTGAGTCTTGGTTAATTTTTTTTTCTCATTGATAAATTTTGGGCCTATGTCAGAATTAGATAGTATATGAAAGTGTTCAACTTACTCGTTAGACTTACTCAGTAAAGGTTGGTAAATGTTAATGGCTTTCTTCCTAAAAGTAAGTATTTTTAAAAAAATCATTGAAAATCATGTGATTTCCAACAAGATGAGGTAACAAGTCCAGTAGAAAGGACTTGGCCCAGAAGTCATAACACCTTACTTCTGTTTTTCATTTTGCCTCAAGTAATTGGCATGTGGCCCAAGTCAGTTTGTCTCCCCAAGCTTCAATTTCCCAATTTCCTGAGGCTTAGCCCAGTATTTCTTTATTCATCAAAGAATGCCATTGCATTTATTATAGGCAATGCATTGATTTCAGATTAGAATTTTAACTCTATCATGCTATCATAGAAGTTTTCTGTAAAGAAGATCAATTGATCTTGTCATGTGGGTAGTTTGTTGGTTGACTATGTGAAAGTGAAAGTAAGTGAAGTCGCTCAGTCGTGTCCAACTCTTTGTGACCCCGTGGACTGTAGCCTACCAGGCTTCTCCGTCTGTGGGATTCTCCAGGCCAGAATACTGGAGTGGGTTA
Organism: Nanger dama; assembly: GCA_917880005.1. NCBI lineage: Eukaryota > Metazoa > Chordata > Mammalia > Artiodactyla > Bovidae > Nanger > Nanger dama. The sequence continues at coordinate 8,367,844 of CAKJTW010000040.1, forward strand.
CCATTTCCTTCTCCAGGGGATCTTCCCAACCCAGGGATTGAACCCAGGTCTCCCGCGCTGGAGGCAGATGCTGTAAACAACAAACATTAGCAGAATTGAAACTTTAGGTGACAGTCTTCTCAAGTGGGGGCAGCATTATTTTTCTCAGGGTATTTAAAACACATGGATTTGGGGATTTGGCTTCTCAAAGATGGAGCTGCTACTGTCAGCTAGCATGTATGCGAGCAGGTAAACCAAATATGCTATAAGCCTCGGACCTTCCTGCAGCATGGGTTGTCCCAGCCAGAGTGCATTGGTGTTACCTGTTGAGAAACACTGTCCTGGGGCGTGAAAGTGGAGAGTAAAGGACATACTCTCTTCCCTTTAGGCATTTTCCATCTAGTGGAGAAGTCAGATCAGTAAATAACCCATCGGTTATGATAAGAGCTGCATTGGACAACGTAGGCACATTTTCTATCACGGGGAATCTAAGGATTGCTGGGAAGTCTAGATTTGTGTTGGACTCCAGAGGGTGGATGGTATTGGGGTGGGGGGAGGTAGGGGGAATACTTTGAGCAGAGATCGGTCTTTGAAAAAATGAGGGTAGGAAAAGGGGGATAGATATGAGGTTCACTGGAAAGGGTGGAGGGACAGAACACAGGGGCTGAAGGAGAAGAGAAATGATTGATGTTTTTGGTCATGAACATCAGAACTATGGAGCACTTTTTTTTTTGGCAGAGGGGGAAAATCTTAAGTTCTTATTTGGAAACATTAAGTTTGCAGTGTAGCTGGGACAGTGGACAGGCTGAACTGGAGCTCAGTGTTAGGTGGAGGCTGGAGGCAGATTGGGAGCTGTCAGGCAGTTGTTGGGGCTTCCCTGGTGTCTCAGACAGTAAAGAATCTGTCTGCAATGCAGGAGACCCAGGTTCGATCCCTAGATCTAGAAGATCCCCTGGAGAAGGGCATGGCTACCTGCTCCAGTATTCTTGGCTGGAGAATTCTATGGTCAGAGGAACCTGGTGGGCTACAGTCCATGGGGCTGCAAACAGTTGGATGTGACTGAGTGACTAATACTTTTTACTTTCAGAAGGTTGTTGAAGCTGTGGGATGGGCTGAGGTTTTTTTCCTTGGAGAGAGTGAGGTGCAAAGTTAAAGCCCTAGGGAGACTCAGGATTTAAGAGTGGGAGTACAGAAGGAAAAGATCTGTTCAAGGAAATCGAGGAAGAATAGTGGTGAAGTTAGGAGGGTTACTAAGGGACGGCAGTGATCTCAAAGCCAAGTAGGGTGACAGTTTGAAAACATTTATGTGAGAGCATATACATCGTGCGTGTGTGTGTGTGATGTGGGAAGGAGTGCCCAGCACTGTTAGACACTGTAGGGGACTGAGGAGGGACCATGAGATTTTAATTTGAACTTTAGGCCAATATTTTTAAAGTCCATATTGTCAGTTTTTGTTTTCACTTCTTGTCCTGTTAACTGATGGCCCTTTTTGGCATAAAGAAATTGTAGTTCATACAATTTGAAATAAAACTGCATTCTTCTGTATTCTCAATGCTCCTGTAGGCTACGGCCTCTGTGCAGCCAAAGCTCAGTACCCCATTGCTGATTTGGTGAAGATGCTCTCTGAACAAGGCAAAAAGTCAGGTAAGTGCTTGCCATGCATATGTGAAAGGAAAAGAAGAGAGATGACTTCTTTGAGGTGACTGTTTCTTCAAGTGGGGTTTTACCTGTGATACTAGGTAGAGAAAGTTGTGAAAGACCTTGTTCTAGCCTTAGTCGTACTTCCTAGTTTTCACTGTCTCTAATAGCATCCAACTTCAATATAGTCTCATTTTAGAAAAGGAAATTCTTATGGTACTGCATTCCAGGATATTTATCAGTAGGGAAAAATGGAAACCTGGTTTCTCTGTGGTTTGACTTGGGAAAGGAGGTGATCAAGGCATATGAGTCCCATCAAGCTGTGTCTTTTGGGTTTCTGTTGTTCACATAGAAGGAAAACATCTCAAACAGGGTTTCCAAAGGGTGTGAGCCCGAGTGGTGAACCTGTGACTGGTTGATGGATTTAGCTCTCACACTCGGGCTAGAAAAGACTGCTGAAAACTTTCTTTTTCTGTGTATAAGATAGATAATAAAGCCATACACTTTTTGGACTGTGAATTAGAACAGCTCCTGTTGCTGCTATGGGCTGCTTGGGCCCTGGATTGTGCTCTTGGGTGGATGGTTATTACGCAGAATGTGAAGTCAAGGACTCTGCATTTCTAGATTATTCCCCTTGACCTTGGATAAAGGGATGGTGGTATGTGAAAATGGGGTCAGGTGATGGGTTGATGAGCCCTTGCGGTACTTTATGTCTGTCCTGTGTACCTTTGGGTCCGCCTTCTGGAACTCTGCTGTTGGGAGGCAGTGAAGGGGCCGGCTGGAGCTGTCCATGGGAGCATAGCTGCTGCGTGATGTGGGGAGACTGGTTCACTAGCAGTTTCACTGACATGGAAGTCAGAGCAACAGGATAACTCTATTGTTAAATAAGATTGATTCATTTACCGAAATGTCATTGCATATTGACAAAACTATTTATGTCTGTTAATAAAATTCCTTTGAAGTGTCAATCTGACACTTTTGCCTGGAGGAAGATGATAAGAAAATTAGCCAAACAGAGGGCCTAGAATTAATCAGACTATCTGTGCAGACTAGATGCAGAGTCTGAATCTTTAGCTCGAATGTCGCCGCTTTTAACAGCAGTAGAAGAGTCTTAGGTGATTAAATCAAAGGGTTATCTAAAAAGTTTTAACGTCAGCTGCATTTTCTTTCTTTCTTCCCACCCTTTTTCCTTTTGTCAGTCTTTTTCTCACTCTCCACCTTCTTGTGATCTATAGTGAGATTGTGCTTTTTAAATACACAGAATCAAAATACTGTTTTACGATAGGTCCAGCATTTCTGTCATGTAGATGGCTTCCATGTTTAATAAAGTCTAAGATGAACTGATAGAAGATGAAAAAAGGCATCGTCTTTGTTTTCTGATTTTCACATGAGTGGTCTCATTTTGGTAGCTTATTCTTTTATAGAGGGTATAAATGGAGCTTCCTTTTAGTTGCAGTCTTTGCCACTTAAAGCATTTGGAGACCTACAAGTGGAAAGGACGTGTTACAGAATCTTTTATGATTTTCCTAAAAAGAAATTTTTTTCTCTTTATTTGATCCACATGTAAAAAGTATAATGTATTAATGATGCCTTCTGTCACCACATGTTTAGGAGATGAGTGGCAATCATAATAAAACAGAAAGATGGCTTTCATGTGTTAATTATTCTTAGGGAAAGGAATGATTAATTCGATATAACCTCTCTTGTTACCCACTGGTCAGCCCAGGTTGTGGGTGCAAGGATGGGAAGCTTGACAGAAGGCAGGATGTAAATGGGAAGGAATTAAGAAAGTTGGGAAAGAAAATCAGGGATAAAGAAAAGGGATAAGACAACAGAAATTTTAGCTTCTGACCTCATTTAAAGTTTGAGTTTCATCCATGAAGACATAAAGTGCTGTTTTAGGAGGATTTCTGTCACACTGCATTGAAAAAGTAACTATTTGACTTAAGATTTCTAGCAGGTATTTAATTAAACATGTATGAATAGTTTCTCAGTCATAATTTTTTTTTCATTGAAATAATTTTGGGACTTGCCTGGCAGTCCAGTGGTTAGGAATCTGCACTTCCACTACAGGGGACCCGAATTTGATCCTTGGTTGGGGAGCTAATCCTGCAAGCCACATGGCACAGCCCCCCTGCCCCCACCAAGAAAAAGTAATTTTGTGACCAGAACATCAGGCTTTTCATGAGAGCTTTTAATCGTTTTGTATAATCATCAATTTTTAAAATAATTTGTTAATAGTAAATGCTAATAATTTATTATGTGAATGATATTACTTGTCAGCCTAATTTCTACTTGTGAATTAGGAAGAGTTAGCCACTTACATTGATTACTCTGTTTCATATTAAAGATGAAATTATATATTAATATGTTCAAATTTTTTCTTTTTTACTATAATGAATTTTCAACACGGGCTTTGTAGTAAGTTATGTAAGTCATATTTGTATTAAATGAAAGAGAGCTATTCTTGCTAACATGACAGTAGATTATCATATTTTTCCTTTCTAGCTTCCATGAGAGTTTTTTTTTTTAATTTTAAAGGGAATCATAGCAACTTTGTTGATTCTGCTTTATGTGCATCATCATCTTTCTGTAGCAGAAATGCAGATTTTCTTTACGAAGTTAGGTGTTGGCTTTTTCTTAAGAGGCACATGTCTGTTTGAACAAGAGATGGCTGCAGCAGTTACCTCGTATTTTAATGAAATAAATCTGTATTTACAGTTTGCGGTAATTTAGTCCTTTCATCACTCTGGAGCTCCCACGGTGTTCATTGAGCACAGCTGCTGGGCCTCTGCTGTTAGTAGATCTTTGTGCCTCAGGACCCCGGCATGCCTCACATCCAGATGTGGTGACATATTCTCACACATTCCCCATGGAAATGTGCCAGTGTGGACATACGATTGTCATCAATTAGTTATGCCCAAGTGGTGCCAAGAAAAATTGCATCTGTCATACAGTCTGTCTGGCTTCATGGCCCATGATTGATTTAGAGACATTCCTGTTTTCCTTTACTTTGGCCATAGTCATAACATGCTCACAGAGACCTGAGGTTATGTAATGAAGCACATGACATTTCATGAAAAGAGCTCATTTCAGAATGTCCTGGAAGTTCACTGACTTAGCCATCTTTACTGGCCAGGATATTGTTGCTTCCTGGGCACCCAGAATACCTAACTTATGCTTGATCTCTGAAAGCATTTTATTATAAAAATCTTATGATACAAGAGCACAGACATTTTTTTCTCTTCGTTTCCCAATCTTTGGGTCAATACAAGCTTTTCATTATAAAGCTGAGGTAGTGTTTCCAACAAATAATCCTTAGAAAGACATATATTTTTTTCTTTTTGCAATTAGTTAATCACTGCTTGGTTTTCTTTGTATAAAGTATTACTGCTTTAAAATTTGTCAACTTCTTTGATTGGCTAACTGATGTTATGTATGGCTTTCCTATTAATGTTCTGTCTTTCTATTAATAATTTGCTGATAGAAATTTATTTCTAGGTGCTGAGAATACAAGGATGCAGAAGCTCATTTCCCACTCTTTTATAGATAGAGAACAAATTGATCAACAAATGAATGAGTGAATGAATTCCATTTAATATACCAATATGCTAAGAAGAGTGGAGTAGAAGGAGGGTAGGAAGGCAAAGGACGAGAGTAGATAGCTGTCAAGGGAATATTTTAAACTTTTTATTCTACTCATAACATGAAAACTTTTTGCAGGTTTTAAAAAATAAATATTTAATTATTCTTTTCATCTTCTATCTAAACATATCTAGCTGCCAGTGGTATTTGCAGTTTAATAGTGTTTTATGGTCTTGTGTGACATGACTGTAAGTTTAAATGTATGTTATTTTTGCTAGGAAATCGATTCTCTGAAGATACTGGAAGATGAAATATTTTGTTGATCTAACTGGATTTTCCCGTTTTTCATGGATTAAATGCAGTCCAAATAAACAGAGTTCAGCTATCTTGGATTTGTTATATTTTGGGGTGCAGGAAAATCTAGGACATGCAGATTTGTTAAGTAATAAAGATATGTGCTTCTGAAGAGAATAGAGGTTAGGCCAGATAAAAAGATCTAGTGTAGCAGTTGAGAAAGAAAATAGATATTTTTATGAGTTTCTTGCCAGCTTTGCATTGCTTTCTTATTAGCCATGACTATTCATGTCAGTGACCATTTCACTGTATGAATAATTACGCAGTACTTGGTGCCAGGCACTGTTGTAAGTTCTGAGAATATATCAGCAAATACAAAGATCAAAATTCCTGACCCATGTGGAGCTGACATTTAAGGAGAACTTAGTTAATAGGTGTTAAGATATTCTGAATTGACACTTATAACCCTATTGTATTTTCAGTTCAGTCACTAGTTGAAATGATGAAGAACAGCAGGGGCATTGAACATTATATCAGAGTTTCCACTGGTACCCTTTGGTGATGAACTAGCCAGTGCTGCTGGTGTTCTGAAAGAATATGCTGTATTTCTTTGCAGTGAGCCTGCCTTCTAATAAAACATGGTGACAGGAGGATGGGTGATGGGAATTATTTGTGTAATTAGTCAAATGAGTGAAACTTTTGGTAGAAGAGAGGAAAACCAGTGGGTGCGTTCACTTATATCTCTGGTCAACCTGTTGTATAAAATTTCCAGGAATCCCTCAGGTCAGAGGTGTCTGTTGTACTAGAAAAGGGCCATCATCCTTCCAGACTCTTGACTGCTGATCAGATTGCCTCTGACTGTGTGCTGTCCACAGCATATTGATACAGTGGAAAGAACAGAAGACTATGTTACAGGCTGTGATTTAGGTGCTTTATAAAGCCTCTCCCAGCCATGCTGTTCTAGGACTCATTCCTTGGAAATGATCACAGGCATTCCAATGGTCAAGGGGAGAAACTCTCACTATTGATGGAAACCAGTGCCTCTGACCATCAGAGTGATGTTTGGCTTCTAGGTCTACTATTAATTATTATAGACTCTTTGAGCTGATTTTTGTCAATGAGGTTCATGTAAACATGGCAGAGGAGAAGTAAATAGAAGCCCCCTTGTCATTTCATGTTCAAATTCTTCAGTATCTTGTTAATAATTTCCATTTCATGCTATTTACTAGCCATTGCATTTCAAGAGCCATTCAACATCATTAAAATTATTCAGTCAGAAATAAGAAATTATGTATAATTTTCACTACATCTCTCCAGTGTGCAAGCATATGTAATTCTAGAACTTTATCTGCAAATAGAATTTCAATTTTCCCCCAGATATCATTCTTCATAGTCTTAGTAGTTATTTTGAAATAAAAACCATGTCAGTAGTCATACAGCTGCTGTTCTTGACTGTACTGGATTTGGTTCAGTGAAGGAAAAGGCAGATTTGGGCACAATTTATAATAATCTCCTTGGAGTGGAAAAGGCAGTGTTGGGACAGGGTTCTGCACTGACATTCGCACCAGTCATCTGACCTGGCCCTGTTTACATGACTTCTTGTTTTTTTTTGGGGTGGCCCCATGTCATGGGCCACCATACACATGGAACATGTGACCGTAGCGTCCTGTCAAACATTTTTTCACTCATACTCATAGAACAGGTTCTGTGGTTCTGTATTAGGAAAACTGCCCCTGAGACATTCTTGTAAGCCCTTTAACATTCATTATTTTTTCCTGAAGAAGGGGAGGCTGTGGATGAATGCCACATTCAGATCAGAGTTCAGCCTTTATTCACCTTCAAAAAAGAGAAAAGTACTTAGTGTTCTCCAATTCTGGCAGTTGGAAAGTTCGAGGAAATTAGAATTTTTTTTTCATTCAGAATTGTATAAGTAGGTTTATCTGAACCATTGCTTCTGAAAAGGACTCACAGTTTTCAAAAGTTGGGTTTCTATCCTTTTGCCTAAGAAGACTGGCCAAAACATTGACTCCACAACCTTTCTCGTTAATCAGTTTTTGTGGATGACAGCGGCATTGCTGGGCAGATTTTTTTTTTCCACTCTGTTTCCGTGCTTCTCTTCTGATGGATAGACTAACACCACGCAGCTGGTCCCAGCCTTTTCACCGGGAAGGATACTGTGTGTGACATTTAGTGTGCTTTGTATTTTATAAGATTTTACTTCAAAATGCATTTACTAAAATTATTTCTCTTAAAAAATAAGTTTTCCTTGTGCTTTTAATAGGTGACCTGTAGCTGACAATCAGAAGTTCTGGTCAGAATGTGATAAACCAAAGAACTTTGTCTTTCCAGATGCTGTCATATTTTTCAAAGGTTAATTAAAATATTTAATTAAATAAAATAAACATTTAATTAAAAATATTGAAAATAGTAAAAATCTTTTTATTACCTCCATGAACCTTCCTCAGAATGGAGCATTGCTACATGCAAACGTCAAATACAAAGGTTCTTCGGGCGTACCTCCTAGCAGGGATTCTATTACATCTGTAGTGAAATTCCCAGGACAGAACACAGTGTACATGTTATTGTTGTTACTCTAAATAAAAGCGTCCTGCCTTAGGAAGCATTGTATTAGAGAGACCTTAAAGTCTATTTTAACTCTTAAAGTTGTATTAATTTATAGATATTTATGGTTAAAAACAGGAAGAATAAGTAAGCTTTTTATTTTCTCTTTGTTATATCTTTTCCTGGGTTAATTTGTCAGCCACTTAGGAGCTGAAAATGATATATTTAGGAAAATTGTGCAATGATGTTATTGGGAAGGCAGAATTTCAACATGCTATCAGGATACATTGTTCTGCGTAAAGTTCAATTTTAAAATATGAAACAGTAAAAGAAGGGATATTAACCCTTTGAACATCTTGGGTATGAGAATAAATTTTGCATCAGTCAGTTCAGTTCAGTCGCTCAGTCGTGTCCTACTCTTTACGACCCCACGAATCGTAGCACGTCAGGCCTCCCTGTCCATCGCCAGCTCCCGGAGTTTACTTAAACTCATGTGCATCGAGTCGGTGATGCCATCCAGCGATCTCATCCTCTGGCATCCCCTTCTCCTCCTGCCTCCAGTCCCTCCCAGCATCAGGGTTTTTTCCAGTGAATCAACTCTTCGCATGAGGTGGCCAAAGTATTGGAGTTTCAGCTTAAGCATCAGTCCTTCCAATGAACACCCAGGACTGATCTCCTTTAGGATGGACTGTTTGGATCTCCTTGCAGTCCAAGGGATTCTCAAGAGTCTTCTCCACCACCACAGTTCAAAAGCATCAATTCTTCAGCGCTCAGCTTTCCTCACAGTTCAACTCTCACATCCATACATGACCACTGGAAAAACCATAGCTTTGACTAGACGGACCTTTGTTGGCAAGGTAATAGCTTTTGAATATGCTATCTAGGTTGGTCATAACTTTACTTCCAAGGAGTAGGCTCTTTTAATTTCATAGTGTCTCATAAATACAACCAAATAGTTGAAGGTTGTAAAAAGATTTTTTCAAAATCTGGAGATCCTTTTCACTATTTGTAATAAGAGGCTTCAAAATGGAGAAAACACACTAAATACTTTAGAATGGGGCCCAGTTGTTTCTGTCTTTGTCTTAGTACTGAGTTCGGATACTTGGCTCTTCATCATGTTTTATTGCTAAACTAAATTTAGTTTAGTTTAGCAATGGATATTTCCATATGGATATTTGCATAATGCAAGCAGGGAAATGTAGTTTATTTGAACGTTGTGGTAGGATCCATGTAGTGAACGGTTTATACTCTGTAAAAGTCAACAACTGTCGTGATACTCTGTGGTCAGAACGTATTGTCCCCATGGCCCTTGTTCATGGGAACTCATGTTGTTCCTTTTAGCACATGTGATGTCTGAAATCTAATTTGAAGTTGCAGAAAAACTCTAAGAATGGGACTTATATCATCATGTGTTACTTTGGCCACCTGATGCAGAGAGCTCACTCTTTGGAAAAGACTCTGATGCTGGGAAAGATTGAAGATGAAAGGAGAAGGGGCCTGCAAAGGATGAAATGGTTAGATAGCATCACTGACTCAATGGATAAGAATTTGAGCAAACTCTGGGAGATAGTGAAGGACAGGAAGGCCTGGTGACTGAACAATAGCAACAATTATAAAAGAGGCTTAAAATTCATAGTTTTTTAAAATTGCTCTTTTACTAAATTTACCCATTTTACATGAAATTTATGAATAGCTTCTATATGCACTTTTATTTTTTTTTATTCTTTCTTGGTTGATTAAAAGGCTCTGAAGATCATTGTTTCATATGAGAGTATTGTTCCACCTTTTTGGAACTGTGTCTGGGTCTGGTTTTAACTGGTGATGGAGGCCTTAGTGTTTATTATATAATGTTACACAAAAGACTTTATTGTTTTTATGCTTGAGAGAGGAAAATAGAAAAAAGTGTTTAACTTTTTCTTAAATTATCTTCAAGATAATTGAGAAGATTACCTTGACTTGTCAGTGACATTTGTTGTATCTTTCAGTTCAGGAAACAGTACTCTTTTGCCTTGATAGTATCTATAGGAGAGCTAAATGTGGCCTTTTGAAATTTGACACTATTATAATAATTTGAATATTAGCTACGGCCAATTGATCAACAAGTCCAGTGGTCACAATTATTGACCTCAGTCTATATTGACTATATAATTTCTCTAGCTTTTGCATGTAGTTGCAAGTACAAAGAATTTCTGGCTTTTATTGGACCATATTGATATTTATTGGGATTTCAAGGTAAAAATTAGAAAAGCAGTTTAGAAAATGCTGACAAATCAACATTTGTTTTAATGTGAAAATTTGCCTTTCTTTTAATATAAATGATCATTAAAAATGTGCATTTATTTGAACAATACAGATGAGCATTTATATCACAAAATATGTTTCAATGGAATATTATAATTGCAGTTTACATTCATTAAGGATTCATGTGTGCCAGGCATTGGTCTAAAATACTTTGTATAAAATGCTCTTTACATGAATTATCTTCCTTAAATATCACAGTAGTCCTCTGAAAAGGCTTTATTATCACTCCTATTGTACACAGGAGGAAAAGGAGGCACACAGAGGTAAATTGTCTGAATGTTTTGAACCCAGGCAGTGGCACCCTAGAGCTTTTAGCTGCTATTCTTTACTACTTCTCTGAAATCTTTTTCCAAAAGAGATATAGCGAGTTTGCACTTTATTGAATCAGTGCACTTTATTGGGCACACTATGTTCCTTAAAACCCTTTCCTCCCTCCCTCCATCCCTCCCGTCCTTACTTCCCTCTCTTTATTTGAGTTGCTCTACTGTAAGAGTGCCAGCTACTTTGGGAACTGATAAATAGGACACAGTCCCTGTTCTCAAGTTGCGCCTAGTTTGGAAAGCATAGTCATCAGTCAGTTCCTATAATGCAGAAGGAGCGTGAAGAGTGAGTTCTGGGAGCCTGGACGATTTTCCTGTGATCTCATTTTAGTAGTTATTTGCTCTTCTGTAAAGTTAGGTTGTGGACAGGGACAGCTGATCCTGTTTTGTTAATAAGCAAGTATACAATCAAGATAATTTTTGTGGTTTAAAGGGGAGAACCTAAAGGCTGGTAGGCTTTGCATTTCTGAATTCTGGTGTTCTTCATGTGATGATGGAACATTGATGAACTTTAGCCATTCAGTTCCTGGAAATTGCTGGTCATGGGCAACCAATGTCTGATATAATTAGCTTTAATCCATATTTTGAAGATTAGCCAGTTGCATGGGCCAGAATTATTATAAATTCACATTGACTCACCAATGTGCTCATATATATTCCTACAAATTTAGTATGTTCTGTCATTTCTCTCAAAACATTGGCATTCTCTTATAATAGCCTTCGTGTGTTTCTCTCCAACTTTAGAGTCTTAAAATTTAGTATAATAAATTGTTATACAAACAGATATAAAGTGAGCTGTCCTTTGGGATATTCAGCATAACATGCTGGTTAGCTATTTACCCCTCACAACTAGCTCAGCAGAAACGTTGTCTTTATGCAGTCTGCAGATAATCAAATATTACGATAATACAAATACATTTGGAGGTCTTTAACTTCTAATTTGGTCCAAGACACCTCAGTTAAAACATGAAGATGATAGCCAGATGGATTAAAGATAAGCAAAGGCAGTAAAATTTTACAAAATCACTGGAATCAGGGAGGGATGCAGAAGTAAATTACAAAATACAAAAGTAAATCACAAAGTGTATATTGACTTATTTAGCTAAAATGGAATCCCTGGTTCATGGAATTTTAGGACTGGAAAGGGAGTTTGGGGTAAGCTGATTAATGACCCCCAAAGAAACCCACCTCTGATACCCCACACTTGTGAATATGTTACCTGACATGGCAAAAGGAACTTTGTAGATTCAGTGATGATTGTGAGATGGAGAGATGATTCTGAGTTATTTGTTTGGGTCCATGTAATCACTAGGGTCCCTATTGAACGAGAGGAAGAGGGTCAGTGTCAGAAGAGGGGATGTGACAGTGGAAGTGGAAGTCAAGCTAGGGAGAGGGGGCAGCCTCCAGAAGCCGGGAAAAAGGCAAGGGTTGGGTGGACTTTCTCCTCAAGGTTCCAAGAGAAAGACAGTCCTGCCGACACCTTGGTTTTAGCACATGGGTGCTGATTTTGGATGTCAGGCCACTGTAATCGATGCATGTTGTTTTAAGCTACTAAATTTGTGGTAATTTGTTACATCACTAATAGGACACTAATACAGCCTTATACATCCTCTAGTGACTCAGTCTTTCTTGAGCCTCACCTGGGCTTCCCTGCTAGCTCAGTTGGTAAAGAGTCTGCCTGCAATGCAGGAGACCTCAGTCTGATTCCTGAGTTGGGAAGATTCCCTGGAGGAGGGCATGCCTACCCACTCCAGTATTCTTAATTGGAGAATTTCCATGGACAGAGGAGCCTCGTGGGCTGCAGTCCATGGGGTCACAAAGAGTTGGACATGACTAAGTACAAGCCTCACCAATCAGGTTTTGGGGAGAGGAACGGACCAGGGTGCAACAGGAAGCACTTGTTGATGCTCAGAAGGATTGTGAGATTAGGAGAAATTTTTGGTGTCCAAAATTTGCCATAAGGATCTCAAAAGAGCACAAATTTGTTGCAGTTAGTGGCATAGGACGGAAGTAGAGCAGTGTCTTGCGGTTGTTCTGGGAATCCTAAGTTTTACCAAAGCTGTTGTTGTCTCTTCCTAGTGGTTTTGACAACCTCCCCGCCCCGCACCACCCACCCCCCGCCCCCCGCCATTAAATAAAAAGCTGTCTCAGCTGCCATAACTGGCTTTACTGTGTACATTGCTGGCCAACCATCCTTAGCATTTATTTGTGAAATTCTTTTGAATCCATTTTGTATTAAATTGGTGGTTTGAACATCAGCTCAGATGAATGAAACCATCTCTTCTGGATCCACAGAAAAGAGGCCTGAAACTTCCCCTAATGAGGGAGTTTGTTCTCTTGTGGCTCAGCTGGTAAAGAATCCACCTGCAATGCGGGAGACCTGGGTTTGATCCCTGGGTTGGGAAGATCCCCTGGAGAAGGGAAAGGCTACCTACTCTAGTATTCTGGCCTAGAGAATTCCATGGACAGTCCATGGAGTCACAAAGAGTCGGATACAACTGAGTGACTTTCACTTCCTAAGTTTTTGACAGAAAGGTATTTTTAAAAAATTTAATTCCAGTTCTTTCTTTTGCATTTGAAGACCATTTTCTTTCTTTCTGTTAAAGGAAAATGGGGAGTATTTGGTCACCTTCTGTTGTATTTGGTTTGCTTGAAAATCAGTTTTGCCTTTTTTTCTAGCCAGTGGATCTTTTTCACTTAGTGTGGGTTATTTTCTAAATTGTTAGGTATTTTATGTTTCTCTTGAACCTTATCCAAGTGCCCTGTGATCCTTTTAAGCTGCAACTCCCTAACTAAATCTAGTTATTTAGTTATACTATGGGATCTAGTCAGTGGTGGGAGATAGAGTGCCTTTTACTGATATTTGAAAACAACCCTGCATTAATTTTGAATGTTGACTTGAAATCACCACAGTTGAAATACAAATTGGCATTGATTTTGAATAAAAGTCAGCTGACTAACAATATAATTTGATATGTCAGCTGTATTACTAAGAACCTCTGTGAAGTGAAATGACCTTTCCAAACTAAAATTTTTGAGTTTAGGATGTGTTCTTTTGGAAATTATTTTGTTCTATCATTCAAAAATAATGACATGTTAGGGTCCCCAAATTTAATTACAGAATCTCTGCTGTGGTGGGCACATTCTTTGTGCTTTTAGTTCTTCCACATGCTGTTTGGGCTTCCCTGGTAGCTCAGCTGGTAAAGAATCCACCTGCAATGCAGGAGACCCCAGTTCAATTCCTGGGTCAGGAAGGTCCCCTAGAGAAGGGATAGGGTACCTACTCCGGTATTCTTGGGCTTCCCTGGTGGCTCAGTTGGTAAAGAATCCATTTGCTATGCAGGAGACCTGGGTTCAATCTCTGGGTTGGGAAGATTCCCTGGAAACGGAAATGGCTACTCACTCCAGTATTCCAGCCTGGAGAATTCCATGGATTATATAGTCCATGGGGTCATAAAGAGTCGGACACAGCTGAGCGACTTTCCTTTTATATGATATTTAGAAGAACATCAATTTGCAATATTCTATCAGTATCTGTGCATATCAAACAGTGCATTAAAATCATAATAAGCTATAATTTCAATTTAAGTTCTTCTTGGCTGAGATTTGGTTTTATAATCTTGGTAATATATATAATTTTAGCTGTTATAAGGAACTGTTGCTAAGTTGCTTCAGTCGTGTCCGACCCTGTGTGACCCCACAGATGGCAGCCCACCAGGCTCCCCCATCCCTGGGATTCTCCAGGCAAGAACGCTGGCGTGGGTTGCCATTTCCTTCTCCAGTGCATAAAAGTGAAAAGTGAAAGTGAAGTCGCTCAGTTGTGTCTGACTATTAGCGATCCCGTGGACTGCAGCCCACCAGGCTCCTCTGTCCATGGGATTTTCCAAGCAAGAGTACTGGAGTGGGGTGTCACTGCCTTAGCTGGGGAGAAAAAGAAATGTGGACTGTGCCCACTTAACCAGATGCCCATTCAGCAGAGAATTCAGGTGTTCTGTGTCTAAGAACTAGTTATTACTGATCAATTTCAATGAAATAGCTCTCAGAGAACATGCTGAAAGTCTTTATTGATATTTTTTTCTGTTGAGCTCTCTTTAAGACATAGCAAAATCCTGTTTCTCATTCAAGCTTTACTCCTTAGATTGAGTGTGTGCTGATGATTTTTTATCTGAACCAATCTTGATGCAAAATGGTGGTTTTACAACCCACTACATTTATCAGTTGGTATTTTACCATTATCAGTGCAGTCCAGTCGCTCAGTTGTGTCCAACTCTTTGTGACCCCATGAATCGCAGCACGCCAGGCCTCCCTGTCCATCACCAACTCCCCGAGTTTACTCAAACTCATGTCCTTCGAGTCCATGATGCCATCCAGCCATCTCATCCTCTGTTGTCCCCTTCTCCTCCTGTCCCCAATCCCTCCCAGCATCAGTCTTTTCCAGTGAGTAAACTCTTCGCATGAGGTGGCCAAAGTATTGGAGTTTCAGCTTCAACATCAATCCTTCCAATGAACACCCAGGACTGATCTTCTTTAGGATGGACTGATTGGATCTCCTTGCAGTCCAAGGGATTCTCAAGAGTCTTCTCTACCACCACAGTTCAAATGCATCAATTCTTCAATGCTCATCTTTCTTCACAGTCCAACTCTCATATCCGTACATGACTACTGGAAAAACCATAGTCTTGACTAGACGGACCTTTGTTGGCAAAGGTCTGCTTTTGAATATGCTATGTAGGTTGGTCATAACTTTCCTTCCAAGGAGTAAGTGTCTTTTAATTTCATGGCTGCAGTCACCATCTGCAGTGATTTTGGAGCCCCCAAAAATAAAGTTTGACACTATTTCCCCATCTATTTCTTATGAATTGATAGGACCAGATACTGTGATCTTAGTTTTCTGAACGTTGAGCTTTAAGCCATTATGAAGCTCGCTCAGTTGTGTCCGACCCTTTGCGACCCCCATGGACTGTAGCCTACCATGCTCCTCCGTCTGTGGGATTCTCCAGGCAAGAACACTGGAGTGGGTTGCCATTTCCTTCTCCAGGACATCTTTCCAACCCAGAGATTGAACCCGGGTCTCCCACATTGCAGACAGATGCTTTACCATCTGAGCCACCAGGGAAGCTCATTATAGGAGAGAGTATTCCCTCCTTCCATTTCTTTCTTTCATTATTGACCTAATCTGTTATTAGTCTTTATTAAAAAATAAGTTTCCAATAGCTTTATTTTGTGATTTTTAGCCATGCTGAGAGGCATGTGGGATCTTGGTTCCAACCAGGGATTGAACCTGTGCCCTCTGCAGTGAAAGTGCAGAGTCTTGACCACTGGACCACCAGGGAGATCCTGGTTATCAGTCTTGATTCCTGAATCGCCTTTTCCTCCAGAGGGTTATAATCCATTACTAACCTTATTTATTTTGATGTTCAAATTACTTTATTTTTATACACCTTAATGTCATACATGACACATCCATGTCCCTCTCTTATGTACATTTATTTTGTTTTGTACCCTGCCTTCTTTCTCAGTTTTTGTGAGGATTAAACAAATTGAATCTTTCCTCTTTTATGAAATTTAAATTCTTTATTCCATATAAGTGAACTTTACCTTTTCTAAGTCTGTTATTATCTTTTTTCTTTCTGCTTCTATTATTACTTGTGAACCTAAGGGATTATTCATCCCTTCCCATCACTGAAGAAAGGTTTAGAAGTCCTGAATTAAAGACTGTGATGCTTGTTTACAAAATCAGTCACCTCTGAAACTTCATTCATATGTCTTTTCTTTTCCTACATTCATGCAATCAGAAGGCATAGGAATATATTTTAGTTGTTTCAATATACTACATTTTCTCTCATTTTTATATTAATGCATAGAATATTATTGTTAAGAATATTAAAGCAACATTTATCTTCAAATTTGAGGGTTTGTAATATAACTCCCATTTAATGAACATATACTGTGGTGCCCGGAGAAATTTTTTTCAAATGTCTTATCCTACTGCCATTGTGAAAACGTTAAAATTTTAGAGTAGACATCTCAATCCAAGAGTCTGTGTGATATTTTGGAAGTGCTGAATATAGTTTGTATTATTACATGAAGAATGTGAACATGAATTGTCAGTATTTTGCCTCATTTCTTGTGTTTTCAGGGTGATTAAAAACTCTCATTTGGAAGAGACAGTGATACTAGGATAGCAGTATCTAGCCAAAAAAACAAAAACAAAAACAGTCTTAACAATCTTGTTTTTAGAGAACATTTAAAAATTTTACTCAAGTATTGAACATTTACATTTCTAAAAATGATAGAATTTGTGGTTAAAGAATTTAAGCTTTATGAGATGGTGAGGTTGGGTGACCACAGTCTGGAGTAAACTATTCTCACTAAAATAAAACTCACTGAGGAAAGAGATGATAAATGCCTTTTAACAGAGTCTTCAATATACACACTATTGTTCATAAAATATTATTATATAAAATAGATAACTAATAAGGGCTTACTTTATAGTATAGGGAACTCTCCTGAATACTCTGGAATGGTCAATATGGGAAAAGAATCTGAAAAGATGTATATATGTATAACTGATTCACTTTGCTAACACAGATAGTAAATCAACTATACACCAGTAAAAATTTTCAAAAAACCAAGTCTTGAATTATTTTTTCTATATATTTAGATTTAATTTATAAGCACTTATCTTTAAGTCAATTAAATATAGTTCAGCCAGTGAAACTAGGTACCATCACACATACATACAAATAATAAAACATTGTCCTACAAACAGAAGGTCTAAAGTATAGTCCAAAGATTCCACTTCTACTCCCAGAGAGAGGCTTCCATGTAGATTGAGAGCAGATGCATGGCTGGCACTCAGGGAACCCAGAGTGGCTCAGTGCCCCCAAGGGAGTAAGCCCAGAGTGGAGTGGAGAGAATTTCCAATCTTTTCATCCCTGTGACAAAAACAATTATAGCTGAAGAGTTGTGTATGCCACCATACAAAGTTCCAAAGTCCCCAAACGGCCTCAACACAGTTTGGTTGTTCCCGAAGTTACCGGCTCCTGACCTTCTTTCTTGAGTCTTAGATTATTAATAGTCCATTCTATGCAGTTCATTCTACCTCCCACCCCTAGTAGTTTTTCAGAACCTACTTCCCAGCTGTAGAGGTGCTGGTAAATGTTTTGCACTATTGCAGGTACTTTCTGTACGGAAACATTTTTTTTCCCTATGTCCATGCAAACATTTAAAATTGTAACACAGAATAAAGTAAAAATAAAATTAAAAAAAAACTTAAATATATTATTTGAAACTTCCTATGTTCTCAATTTTTCTCAGAGAATACTGTAATTTGGATTCTTAGAATTCCTTATTTCACCCATTTAAGCAGAGATAAATAGGTATTTCTCAAACCTTTTCTGCAGGGTTTTATATAACCCTCGGCATGAGGTGGGCTTGTAATAACAGCTAGTTAGTACTCTATGTCAGACACGACTGAGCGACTTCACTTTCACTTTTCACTTTCATGCACTGGAGAAAGAAATGGCAACCCACTCCAGTGTTCTTGCCCGGAGAATCCCAGGGACAGGGGAGCCTCATGGCCTGCCGTCTATGGGGTCGCACAGAGTCGGACACGACTGAAGCGACTCAGCAGCAGCAGCAGCAGCAGTACTCTATGGGAAAGTTGAGAGAGCTGATTAGTAACTTACTAAACATCATATAACTGGTTATCTTGAGCTAATAACAAAAATACCTCGTAAATTGCCTGACCACACTGACTGTTTTGCATAGTAGTGAAAAGTACAGAGTTTTGAAGGAGACCTGAGTTTTAATCTCTGGTTACCCGTTTACTAAAAAGTTGTCAGGTTGCATGGCACATCTTTAGAGTCAGGATTAGCCATTATGCCAAAATATATGCAAGGAACTCCTGTTATTTACATTCTTGCTCTTTCGGTCTTTTTTAGATATAAGAATGTAGCTCTATAGCTCAGTTAATTTAACTAAGTCCTAAATTTGAATCAGGTGCTCTGAATTCTAAATTTTTGATGGAGATTATTAAAGATGATTTAGGGATAGAATGAAATAATATATAAGAAATTTATAAATTGTATCACAGTATAAAAACGTGAAGTGTTAATTTATCTGAAATGAAGTTAATTTTTTTCCACTATAAAGCTGTTCATTCTCATAGAAAATTTGGATAACATAGTTGGATAACTTTGAAAGTAGGCCTTTAACTTATATGCACGACAGTGTTTTTCATGGCAAATGTTTAATTCCAGGCTGACTTCAGAAAGATTAAAAAATATCAGAAAATATCATGAGAGAACATAATATTTATTGAATGTAAGGTGGTATTATTTATTAATGTTGTTGGGAGTTCATTGGACTTAAAACATATATGGAAGAGTCAGGTTCTAAAGCTACACTTATTTTCTTGAGAGCAGTTATAGTTTGTATATACGGAGATCTTGACTCTCCAGCCTTACTATTTGTAGACTAATGGTATATCTGGACTGATTCTATTCCTTCTTGCGGAGATCAGATAGTACCAGGAGAAGCAGAGGTGCCAAGAACAGAGTGTGCAGGTCTGGAGGTGATCCTGGGGTCCCTGTACATTTTGGCCCATCAAGTAAGGCCAGCTGTTCATTTGTTTCCTGTCTAGGTTTGGAATTCACCCAGTTGCAGGCCGGATGCCTGGTCAGCTTAATGTGCTGCTGGCTGAGGCTGGGGTGCCATATGATATTGTGTTGGAAATGGATGAGATCAATCATGATTTCCCAGGTAAGTGATGGGGTACTGGTGAAATTCAAGTGTTCTTAATATGAATAGAGCAATGCCAGTCTGAGGATATAAACTGTGGGATTACTGCAGACCTGCTCCCAGAGGAGGAGTAACCTGCTCCTAGTAAGTAAGCAGTTGAAATTAAATCAACGAAAGATGATAGTGAAAAATAGTGAGACAAGATCTGGGAGCACCATGAGGAGTCATTTCGCTGCAAAGAGATCTGAAGGATGGTGGAAATCTTGGCGGACAATGCGGTGGAGTGGAGTGCCTTGCAGAGGCTTTAGGAACAGACCTGGTTTTGGAATCCAGGTCCTGGCTCTGGTTTGCTCGTGCCCTTGAACTTGGTGCTCAACTTCAGGCTTCTCATTTATAAAATTGTTTCCATTGATGACTTAGTATCTGATTCTTGCCAGCGTCTTGAGATTTTACTGGTTTCCAGTTGCACCAATTCATGGTCAGTCAGTACTTTCCTGTTTTCTTTGAAGTACTGCTGCTGCTGCTAAGTCACTTCAGTAGTGTCCGACTCTGTGTGACCCCAGAGACGGCAGCCCACCAGGCTCCCCCATCCCTGGGATTCTCCAGGCAAGAACACTGGAGTGGGTTGCCATTTCCTTCTCCAATGCATGAAAGTGAAAAGTGAAAGTGAAGTCACTCAGTTGTGTCCGACCCTCAGCGACCCAATGGACTGCAGACTACCAGGCTCCTCCGTCCATGGGATTTTCCAGGCAGGAGTACTGGAGTGGGGTGCCATTGCTGGGACTTCACAAATAAGGGGCTGGACTTAGTGGCTTTCACTGGCTAGATGTTGAATGCTAATAACATTTGACCCAAAATCATGTTTGTTAAACCAGTTCCCTCTGGCAAGTATCCACTGAAAACTTAAATACTGTTTATTAGAGAAAAATAATGAAATTATGTGTATGTCTAGATTCACATGGCATTTTTGGCAAAGTTCTAAGGTAATTTAAATTACTGTTCTTAAAGAGGGAATTTAGGCCATTTTAATTTTATGTCCTCTTTTAGATTTCACTGTTGCTAAATTATGTGTGAAACTTGGCAGTTCCAGGAATTATGGATGCAGCTTTAATATAGTACAGACTCTCAGACCATGTTCTTTTACATGTCAGATTGCATACTAAGTGGTAATTTTTAAAGTTGAAAATGGAATGCATATCTTTAATGTTACTGGCAAGATCATTTTGAGATAATAGCTGTAAAGTCAGATTGGGCTTTCCTGGTGGCTCAGTGGTAAAGAGTCCAACTGCAAAGCATGAGATGCAGGTTCGATTCCTGTGTTAGGAAGATGCCCTGGAGAAGGAAGTGGCATCTTGCTCCAGTATTCTTGCCTGGAAAACCCATGGACAGAGGAGCCTGGCGGGCTACAGTCTGTGGGATCGCAGAGTCAGGCACAACTTAGCAACTGAACAAAAGCAACAACAAAAGTCAGATTGGGTAGATCCATGGAGGGGAGGGAAAGCATAATAATACAAGCTGCAGTCAGGGTGCTCAGGTTCAGATTCAAGACCTATTGCTTTTAAGCTGTGTGGTGCTGGCTAAGTTACTGAACCTGTCTGATAAAGCTCTTGGTACAGTGCCTGGCACAAGTGTTTGTCCTATAGATAGCTATTAGCCTATTATAGCAACTATTATATTGTTTTTAAAAAGTCAGATCACCATCATTTGCCTGAAGTGACCACTGTGATATTTTTATTTTCTTTTGTAGACACTGATTTGGTCCTTGTAATTGGAGCTAATGACACTGTTAATTCAGCGGCTCAAGAAGACCCCAACTCCATCATTGCGGGCATGCCAGTCCTTGAAGTCTGGAAATCAAAGCAGGTAAAGTTTCAGACTTGCATTTCATTCTAAGAATTAAGGTCTCTTAAGATATGCACACAGAACTTTTCATTGGTCACTTGATGAGAAATGATGATGCCTTTTAGGAGGCTCAGGATTTAAGAGGAGATTTAGGGTCCAACTCTAGATCCAGCTTCTGTCTGTTCTGTGGTCACCAGAGAAACTGAGTGAATGCCCTGAAGGCCTCCTCAATTAGAACTGCTGCTGCTGCTGCTAAGTCGCTTCAGTCGTGTCCCACTCTGTGCAACCCCATAGACGGCAGCCCACCAGGCTCCCCTGCCCCTGGGATTCTTCAGGCAAGAACACTGGAGTGGGTTGCCATTTCCTTCTCCAATATATGAAAGTGAAAAGTGAAAGTGAAGTCTCTAAGTCGTGTCTGACTCTGTGCTACCCCATAGACGGTAGCCCACCAGGCTCCTCCATCCATGGGATTTTCCAGGCAAGAGTACTGGAGTGGGGTGCCATTGCCTTCTCC
Source organism: Nanger dama (assembly GCA_917880005.1). Lineage (NCBI taxonomy): Eukaryota > Metazoa > Chordata > Mammalia > Artiodactyla > Bovidae > Nanger > Nanger dama. The sequence goes on from CAKJTW010000040.1 coordinate 8,389,624, forward strand.
GCAATTAGAACTTGAGGAGATTATATGGGTGGATTAATGCAATCTGTTGGGGATGAGGCTGGCTGAATTCCAGGCCGAGTCCAGTGAGGCAGATGGCTTCCCTCTGGGACAGTGAGTTAATATCATCACCTTCACATATGAAGATGAGCACATATTTTCATTTAATTTTTGTGAAAGAGTTGGGTTTCCCTTGTCACTCAGCTGGTAAAGAATCTGCCTGCAATATGGGAGACCTGGGTTCAATCCCTGGGTTGGGAATATCCCCAGGAGAAGGGAAAGGCTACCCACTCCAGAATTCTGGCCTGGAGAATTCCATGGGCTGTATATATAGTCCATGGGATTACAAAGAGTCGGACACGACTGAGTGACTTTCACTTCACTTGTACGTTATGGAGTGTCCAGAAGAAAGGTGATTTAGAAATCCAAACAGTAACGTGGCATACGGAAGCAAGCCCTGCTCACAGCACATTACTTCTGAAGAGGCTAACTGCTAGATTGTAGGGAAATCTAGCCCTTATAATTTTGCTCTGTCCCAACTGTGGACAACTCTTTTCACCACTCTCAACTCATATCTGGACTTTAAGAATCATTATAACATATATATTTCCCTTTAATTTGTCTCTCTTTATTGTAAAAATGTGGAGTTTTAAACATAGTATCTGTGGTGGGTGAGTAGATGGGACATGCACTTGTTCATATGTATTTAAACAATTACTGCATCAATCACCAGTATTTTGAGAGTTTGCACAGTACCTTACTGTATTAATGGTATAGGGAACATGAATACATTTGCTCTGCTTCCATTTTTGAGTAGCCTCTGTGTCCTAGAAGAACGTAGAAAGACTTTTTATTTCTTGAAGAATTAACTTGATATTCAACAGGATAGTGACATCTATAATCTGTGTAATTGAAAATGTCTAGAACACATCTTTGGCACCCCATTCCAGTACTCTTGCCTGAAAAATCCCATGGACGGAGGAGCCTGGTGGGCTGCAGTCCATGGGGTCGCTAAGGGTTGGACATGACTGAGTGACTTCACTTTCACTTTTCACTTTCATGCATTGGAGAAGGAAATGGCAACCCACTCCAGTGTTCCTGCCTGGAGAATCCCAGGGATGGGGGAGCCTGGTGGGCTGCCGTCTATGGAGTCGCACAGAGTCAGACATGACTGAAGTGACTTAGCAGCAGCAGGCAGGACAAAGTTTGTGTGTCTGACATGTCCTGGCCAGGTCTGTTAAATATACTTTCTCACCTAATCTTTGGTTCTTAGGTCATTGTTATGAAGAGGTCCCTAGGTGTTGGCTATGCTGCAGTGGACAATCCAATCTTCTACAAACCCAACACAGCCATGCTTCTAGGCGATGCCAAGAAGACGTGTGATGCTCTGCAGGCGAAAATTAGAGAATCCTACCAGAAGTGAAATATAAAGAGCAAACCACCTCTTCACTTGGGGGAACAGGCAAATAAATTATTAACATACATAGCTGATGCACATCTGTAGCAAGACTCTTGGAAGAAAAGGAAGACTCTGAAGAAACAAAGCAAATAAATGGAAAATTTTCAAGAGCTGCGATCCATTGACTTTAAAAAGGATTGATAATTCTAAATGTCTTTCTGTGCATATTTTTTGTTATGAATTCCAAAAGTATTTTACAAAAAGGAGAAAAAACAGTCTCATTTTAGGTATAATCCATTCGGATGTTCCTCAATAGTCGGCAATATTTTAAGAAATTAAGTCTATGATTTTTGGGACTTAGATTATACATGGATTTGAAAAATCTGACACAGTGTAAACATTACAGCTACCTGCATTTATGTTTTTTTCACCAAATGTGACTAATTTGAAACTTTTGTCAACTCTTGAGCTGTCTTCTTAACCATTTAAGCATATCAAATTGGTTTCAATTTTTCAAACTGTACTTTAAAGTCTGTATTCCAAGGGTATATTTTCTCACTTCTATTTTAATACATTAAAGGACTAGATAATCTTTCAGAGATGCTGGAAGCAAATCATTTGCTTTGTGTGTTTCATTAGAACACCAATGAAACATGTAACTTGAAATCAGTATTAGCTGTATTTTTGAAACCCCATTTCCAATTGGAGATCTCTTTTAATTTCAGTTTATATGTGTAGTACTGTATTAAGTGCACTTGAATGAAATTCTACTCTTTGCCTAATAAAGTGAGTTCATCATGTTTGCATAGTGATGTAGCAGTTGTCTCTGGTAACAGAAGGCTAAAATCAAATAATTCTGCCTGTTGTTAACATCTGAGGAAGGAATTGCTATCATGAAATAGATGAGATTAACCTGTCTCACCTGTTTGGAAGAATGACTTTTTTCCTAAATCATTGTGTATTTTAAGGTGTTATGTAAATGATAACATTTGAGAGAAATGGTGGCATTTTTCTAGCTACCTCTTTGTTTAAGCACCAGTAAAGATTCTGCCTTTTAGCACCAGTAAAGATTGTCCTTTTGCAGTAAAAGTGTAATTTTCTTTGTGTCTTTGCTAGTGTGCCAAAAGTTCTGTATAGGTTGAATGTGTGGTGGATGTCCGGAATACCTATTTCTCTGTATAATTAATTTGGCATTGTTTCTCTCTTTTTGCTTGTTTCTGGCTGTGCTGGGTCTTCATTGCTGCCTGGGCTTTACTCCCATTGTGGGGAGTGGTGGCTGCCCTCCAGCTGCGGGGTGCAGCCTTCCCATTGTGATGGCTTCTCTTGTTGCCTTGACCATGGGCTCTAGAAGACCCGGGCTTCAGCAGGCTTCCGTATCATGTGGGCCCAGTAGTTGCAGCTCCCAGGCTCTAGAGCGCAGGTTCAGCAGTTGTACCACACGGGCTTAGTTACTCCACAGCATGTGAGATCTTCCCAGATCAGGGATCAAACCCATGTCTCCTGCATTTTTACCACTGAGCCACTAGGGAAGTCCCAGCATTGTTTCTTGAGACAGTTATTAACATGTAAACACTATCTGTAAATCATAAAAAGAAATAACTGGTATGAAATTTACTATAGTATTCATGTTTATTGAATTTACAACTCATAGTATTTGTTGGTTTGGTCATCAGTTTCTGCTTTGCTGTGCCTGAGATTAAGATCTGCATGTGTGTGCATGTGTTTAAATCAGGAAAGACTCCTTTTAATTTTTAAGTGGTAAATGCAATTTGTTAATGGATCTCAGATAATTTGTAACTTCATGAGTGATTTATACCAAGAAAGTTCTATTTGAAGAAAGTAAACAGTATCTTGATTCATTCTATTTCCTTTTCTCAAAGTAGTTGTAGGTATATCTGGGGGTTTTTTTGACAGGGGGAGGAGTTAACTCCTTCATTCTATTTAAACTAAAATAATTATACTTGGATTTATTATTTCCATCATTTATAGCAAATATTTTTCTATATTTTTAAGATTTAGGATGACCTTATTTCTTTGATACTTGCTAATCATTCAGTTGTATTAATTGAAAATTTCATGTTCTGGTTGATTTTATTTTACTTTATTGTTTAAGGGGTTTATGAATATATATATATATATATATATATATATATATATATATATAATTCCTTAAAGCAATACTCTAAAAGATTATTGATCTTGGATCATTACAGTGAGGTCTAAGATTAACAAAATTGCCGTGGTCCAGCCCCGGTGGATCCAGGGTGATTCAAAGGTAGGGACGGAGTCGGCGTCCTCTTTGGAAAAATACATATTTAGTTACAGATAGAGAGAGAGATTAGAAACGGATAGTGTAGTAGGAAAATTAGTGGAGAAAAAGAGGTTGAATAACTTGGGTTACATGGAATAGCATCCATGTTCCAGATGGGAATTCAGCCGGAAAACGGGGGAGCAAGAATGAACGACATGGGGGAGTCAGTCTTTCCAGGAACTGATCCCATTTCTTTATTTTTCCAATTTTCTTATATACCTTTTGTTACATATAGGGATGAATACAGAGTCACGCTGGGGTCAGCAGTCCTGACCTTTATCAAAATCAGGTGCTTTACGTAAAAAAAAGGTCTTTTAGGGGTTTTACATCATCTTCAAGCCATTTCTGCCTGCTGACATCTACAACCCTTTCTTTGTGATAACCAAAAACTTATTTTTTCCAAGCGTGTTTTTTTCTTAAACCAGGCACCACCCTCCAAATAAAGTTGCATTCCTATAGGGTGAGGGTGTAATGAGTTACAATCAAGAAAGGAATTTATTTAACCCAAGGTTAACATGATTAATCTTAAAGGTTAATACTTATTTCTCCTATATGCTTAAAGGTTAATACGTATTTCTCCTATATGCTAGTTATATTTATTATAAGGGCAGGGAATATGGAGATTTAGCAGCAAACATCAGTCCAACAAATGAAAATCCTTTCACCAATGTTCCTCTTAAGATCTACTTAGTCTTAAGATAGTGATAAAGTTACATTTTTACATAGCAAGGACACAGTGATTTATAACAAAGTACAGTGATCTATAACAAAAGAGAAAATTCATTAACTCAAAAAGTCTAATGTTGCTAACATCAAAAACTACTATATTTCCTTTTCTATATTCTAAATACATTGGTTAATATATTCCCAGGTGCCTAAGGATATGGAGGCCTGGCGGCAATCATTGACTCATCAATGAGAAAAGCCCTATGCTAATTAAGACTCTCAAAATACTCCAAAACTCTCTGTGCTGTTTATGGTTGAGAGGTTGTCACACAGCTAGTCTATCAGCAGAGAGGTTTGACCTGAGACACCCTTGTCTCACCCAGGGCAGGGAATTAGCAGCAATTATTGACACAACAAATGAAAAACTCTTTACCAATATAATTCCTAACCAACCCACTACACTAATAATTTCTAACTTCCCCAAAGAATTTGCCTTTAGTAGGTCAAAAACATCTCGTGCCTCTCATGGTTCGAGGGCTGTTGTGGCCAGAGGAACCTATACAGGCAGGCTAGATAACGTTCAGAGGAGTCCTGTAAGTTGAAACACTCTAGTCACGCCCAGGAATTTTTATTAACTGGAGCTGCAAGTTAACTCCTTCTCGGAGAGAAATGGTTATGGGGGAGAGCCCCCCGTAAAGTCAGAGGTGTAGGTGAGAGCACAAGACAGACTCTGGTTTTGGGGTTAGATGCTCAGGAGCAGGGGATTTCCTGAGGCTTGATCACGCCTTTGCGTATGCCAAAGCCCCCCTTCCTCATGACATTTGCCAAGGGCGGAGTTCCTCACGCTGGCCCCCGGCACAAAATAACTTTCATTCCTCTTATTTTACTATTCCTCCCTTTCTGATAAGTCATATAACTGGTAAATATGACTTATTTTTTTCTGTATTGAGCTATTGTTCAGTATGTCTTTTTGATACTCAACTAGAAATAATTTTTAAAAATCCATTATATCCTACAATCTGTTACCAAAAAAAAAAAAAAAAAGAAGCAAAAAGAAGCAGTGAAGTGGTAATGTTGACTTGTGTTTTTAGTCTTATTAACCATCCTTTAATTTTCTTACATTTGTCTCAATTTGGGAGTTTGTGTTTAAGTTACTAATCTAGCTAAAGCATATTATATAAGTAAGTGTATACATTTTAAATAGATTCTATCTGTATATTTATCTAACTTTGAACAGTTTTCTAGTACATAAATCTTTTTATCATTTTATATACTCTTCTTTCTATGGTTGGAATAGAGAGATTAAGAGAGGGGATTGATCTCTTCAGTAAACTTTCAGTTTTTCTGAGCCAGTGGATATCAGTTAAGTAGTTGGTATGGATCTGGAAGGTGGGCCTTGGTCTTTCTGAGTCCATTTAAGTCATGACCCTGATTTTTAGATTTTACTCTTTTCTTATCCAACACAAATATGGGCTATATTATGTTGTTATGTATCAGTCAGCTTTAGGATTTAGTTCAGTTTATCTGGTCCCAAAGCCTTACTTTGTATAATAACTTATAACCCATATGTTTATATGACTTGGAGGCAAATTTTCTAGTCCCCAAAGGCATAAGTCTTGTGAATTAAAGCATTGTAGCACTGGAAAGTTGGACAGCTCTTTTGTGTGGATAGGGAGAATAGTTCAGATAGCTAATTTATAGCTCTTGCCCGTTTTTTGAAAGTCTTTGCCAACAAATAGTACTGGGGCAGAATGGTTAAAAAGAAAAAGACCAAACTCCAAACTTCACTCCAGTGGCGGTAACTTGCATAACCTGGTTGCTCTTTAGCTTCTCAAGGGAAAGAAGAATTAGGTTAATTAACAAAGAGAAAAAAGAAAAACTTTTCTAAGTGAAACTTTTAAAGTGTTGATTTACTAAGGCAGCAGAAATAGTAACATTTGAATTTCAAAACACTCAAGATTGCTGTTCTTAAACTCTTATCTCTTAGACATTTTATGTAGTGGGCTGAGGAATTGAACTATTTTCTTTACTATAATACTTAAGTGATTACAGATATTTAACATGGTATATACTGTAATTGTGGTTGGAAATCTTTTGGATGCTGGTAAAATAGTGATATAGATGATACAGTAATTAGAATGACCAATATTTGAAGCTGTTACATATAATGATTAAGATAGTGATAGAAAAAAAAAGATCATAGTAGATAATTCATTTGGGGAAAAGTGGAAAACCATATTGGATAGATAGAGAAAGGCCAGTTTATGGAGAACTTTAAAAGTGAGGTGTATTACATCTCAGTCATGTTGACTGTCAAAGCATAAGACTGCCTTATTCAATATGAATTATTTGCACTTCATATTTTTGCCAAAGATTATAACCTTGAACTCTGCTTTTCAGTTCTTTCCAAAAGCCTATTTGTGAAAATTAATACCAGTGGGAAGATTGCTTAAAGAATATGGAGTCCAGTTTACCCCTTGATATTTCAAATTTCAAAGACCAAACCAGATCTTCTGAGAACTAGGTGCTTGGGCTGCATTGTCTGGGTTATTGTGAGTAACAAAATCATGAAGATGCTGGAATGGAGAGGGTGCCCATGAGATGGGGTGATGTGTGTGGGAGAGTCCAAGTGGCAGCAATGGAATGTCAGGGACTAGAAGTTGTTGTCATGGATTTTGAGAAGGACTGAGAAGGGGATGTGCATTTGGGGTATACAGGTAACACCTGGAGTGATGGTGGCTAGTTCCTTCCCACCACAATGGAGAGAAGGGAAAGAGGAAGTGAGAACTCAGCCAAGGGGTCAATTTCAGTTCAGTTCAGTTGCTCAGTCATGTCCAACTCTTTGTGACCCCATGGACTGCAGCATACCAGGCCTCCTTGTCCACCACCAACTCCTGGAGTTTACTCAAACTCATATCTATTGAGTTGGTGATGCCATCCAGCCATCTCATCCTGTGTCATCCCCTTCTGCCTTCAGTCTTTCCCAGCACCAGGGTCTTTTCAAGTGAGTCAGTTCTTCGCATCAGGTGGCCAAAGTATTAAGAGTTTCAGCTTCAACATCAGTCCTTCCCATGAATATTCAGGACTGATCACCTTTAGGATGGACTGGTTGGATCTCCTTGCAGTCCAAGGGACTCTCAAGAGTCTTCTCCAACACCACAGTTTAAAAGCATCAATTCTTCGGTTCTCAGCTTTCTTTATAGTCCAACTCTCACATGCATACATGACTATTTGAAAAACCATAGCCTTGACTAGATGGACCTTTGTTGGCACAGTAATGTCTCTGCTTTTTAATATACTGTCTAGGTTGGTCATAACTTTTCTTCCAAGGAGTAAGTGTCTTAATTTCATGGCTGCAGTCACCATCTGCAGTGATTTTGGAGCCCTCCAAAATAAAGTCTACCACTATTTCCACTGTTTCCCCATCTATTTGCATGAAGTGATGGGGCTGGATGCCACAATCCATGGCAATGAATGTTGAGCTTTAAGCCATCTTTTTCACTCTCCTCTTTCATCAAGAAGCTCTTTAGTTTTTCTTTACTTTCTGCCATAAGGGTGCTGTCATCTGCATATCTAAAGTTATTGATATTTCTCCTAACAATCTTGATTCCAGCTTGTGCTTCATCCAGCCCAACATTTCTCATGATGTACTCTACATAGAAGTGAAATAAGCAGGGTGACAATATACAGCCTTGACATACTCCTTTTCCTATTTGGAACCAGTCTGTTGTTCCATGTCCAGTTCTAACTGTTGCTTCCTGACCTGCATACAGATTTCTCAAGAGGCAGGTCAGGTGGTCTGGTATTCCCATCTCTCTCAGAATTTTCCACAGTTTATTGTGATCCACACAGTCAAAGGCTTTGGCATAGTCAATAAAGCAGAAATAGATGATTTTCTGGAACTCTCTTGCTTTTACCATGATCCAGCAGATGTTGGCAATTTGATCTCTGATTCCTCTGCCTTTTCTAAAACCAGCTTGAACATCAGGAAGTTCACGGTTCACATATTGCTGAAGCCTGGCTTGGAGAATTTTGAGCATTACTTTACTAGCATGTGAGATGAGTGCAATTGTGTGGTAGTTTGAGCCTTCTTTGGCATTGCCTTTCTTTGGGATTGGAATGAACACTGACCTTTTCCAGTCCTGTGGCCACTGCTGAGTTTTCCAAATTTGCTGGCATATTGAGTGCAGCACTTTCACAGCATCATCTTTCAGGATTTGAAATAGCTCAACTGGAATTCCATCACCTCCAATAGCTTTGTTTGTAGTGATGCTTCCTAAGGCCCACTTGATTTCCTTTTCCAGGATGTCTGGCTCTAGGTGAGTGATCACACCATCATGACTATCTTGGTCGTGAAGATCTTTTTGTATATTTCTTCTGTGTAATCTCACCTCTTCTTAATGTCTTCTGCTTCAGATAGGTCCATACCATTCCTGTCCTTTATTGAGCCCATCTTTACATGAAATGTTCCCTTGGTATCTCTAATTCTCTTGAAGAGCTTGCTAGTCTTTCCCGTACTATTGTTTTCCTCTTATTTATTTGCAAAGATCACTGAGGAAGACTTTTTTATCTCTCCTTGCTATTCTTTGGAACTCTGCATTCAAGTAGGTTTATCTTTCCTTTCTCATTTGCCTTTTGTTTCTCTTCTTTTCACGGCTATTTGTAAGGCCTCCTCAGACAGCCATTTTGCTTTTTTTGCATTTCTTTTTCTTGGGGATGGTCTTAACCCTGTCTCCTGTACAATGTCATGAATCTCTGTCCATAGTTCATCAGACACTTTGTCTATCAAATCAAGTCCCTTAAATCTATTTCTCACTTACACTGTATAATTGTAAGGGATTTGATTTAGGTCATACCTGAATGGTCTAGTGGTTTCCCCTCCTTTCTCAATTTAAGTCTGAACTTGGCAATAAGGAGTTCATGATCTGAGCCACAGTCAGCTCCTGGTCTTGTTTTTGTTGACTGTATAGAGCTTCTTCATCTTTGGCCACAAAGAATATAATCAGTCTGATTTTGGTGTTGACCATTGTTGACCAGAAGGAAATGGCAACCCACTCCAGTGTTCTTGTCTGGAGAATCCCAGGGATGGCGGAGCCTGGTGGGCTGCCTTCTCTGGGGTTGCACAGAGTTGGACATGACTGAAGCGACTTAGCAGCATTGTTGACCAAGGGATCAAGAGTACTCCTATTTCCGCTGGTGTAAAGGTGGAATAGGAGGATCTCATAACTTTTTCTCATTCTCCTTCCTGTGGCATTTGGGAAAATGAAAAACAGCAGTCACGTGATCTGATGTAGGGGATAGTAAAAACCCATGGAATGAATCATTTATGAATTGAAATAAGGCCAATTTTCCCCACCCTACTACTTTGTTTTTGGTTTACAATAGAAAAAGCAGCACTGGGAAACTTCTACAACAAGGTGTAGTACTAGATTTAGCCTGTGGATTTTGATTTAAACCAGTCCTTTCCTGGAACTGATTTTCCAAATGCCAGTGGGTTGCTATCAGTCAGCCTTGGTTTTTTTCCTCCTCCTTTCCCCCAGTTAGGGAGTGCACTTTCTGTAGAAGTACAATACAGTGGCTAAACCAGTGTCTTGTGCTGGTTAATTCTATTCAGACCATGTGATTCCAATCCTCACTGCACACAAACGGTTAGAACTGAAAGGTTACATCTAAATCTCTCCAGAGAAATGTGAGAAAGTGTGACTAAATAAATAACTCCTTTGTATTCTGTCTGCTGGGGAGATGGTTTTTTTCCCCAGAGGGATGAGACTGTCATGACTTCAGAATGTTTTGTCACCACGTCCCAAGTTTACTGGAACATTCTGCTTCAGAAGTGACGCCTTCTAGAAGGCCTTTTAAAACTTTCAGGGCTTTACTGATTCATGGAAAATTTTGTTCTTGAAAATTATAGTTAGCTCTGTGGTTTTGTCCCACTGGGATATATATAGGCATGACGACTTAGGCATACTTCAGGTCCACACCCTTGTATCTGACTGGGGATAACTGCTTCATTAGTGTTGGGTGTAATTCTAATAACTTGGAAACATGGTCTCATAAAGATTGGAATCATTATTGTAAATGAGAGCATAGCAAAAAAATCTTATGAGCTTACTGTATGCATATGAATTTGAGTACCTACACTGGCTCTGGTCTTTGCTATTGTGCTTCTCAGGCTTCCCAGGTGGTGCTAGTGGGAAAGAAACCTCCTGCCAATGCGGGAGATGAAGGGACATGGGTTTGATCCCTGGATTGGGAAGATTCCCTGGAGCTGGAAATGGCAACCCGCTCCAGTATTCTCGCCTGGAAAATTCTATTGACATAGGAACCTGGAGTGCTATAGTCCATGGGGTCGCAAAGAGGTGGGCATGACCAAGCACATGCACACCCGCACTCATGCACATGGACACACAGAGTGCATCTCACCCCAAATACTGTGTGTGTAAGTGGCACCAAAAGTGGATTTTAATGATGAACCCGGTTAAACAGTTTTTAGTGGTGTGACTATAAAGATGTTACTGTTTTCTACATAATGAATCACTTTGGTCATGCCTCATTTTTTGGAATGTATCGCTTTTCAGTACATTAAGCACAAAGCCATTTTAATAAATATTTTACCGGGCAGGACAGAAGGAGGGCAGTTTATCTTATACACTATTTAATTATTAAAGATACAGTTAAAATCTCAGCCAGAAGAAGCCAGCTTCTTACAGGAAGAAATGTGAAACAACTGCCTGCTGTCTTTATACGGCATTGCAAAAGTTGCTGGTTATCCAGTCAGGGTTTGTCCTGCTGCTCATTCTCTCTCTTTGCCTCATACACAAGCACCTAAGTCCGAGGATGCTTCCTACTCAGGAGCAGGATAAAGGAACTTTTGGAGCAGCTGCTTTAGTTTTCTGGGCTTTGCTTTCCAGGATCACACCTGCTGAAACTCCTTACCTGCTTTGGCCTCTGACACCTTTCCACCTGACAACTAGTCAGGCCAAAGCTTTTTGCTGTGAATTATTGTCTCCTAGGTAAAAAACTTGAGGTGTGCCAAAATATGACTATTTTTCCATGAATGAACTGAATTCCTCAGACCTCCCATTTTTGCTGGAATTGGAAACTTGACCCTTAATTCAGGGCATTTCCCTCCTCCTCCTACCCTTGGGGGCACGCCTTCCTTCTGAAGCAAGGTGAGTTGGAGGCAAGGTGAATTATGTAACCTCAAAGATTGAGAGGGATGAGTCAGATCCTTGGTCTTCATCTGTCCAGTCTGGAATGCTCTGAAATACACATTGTTCTACCTAGTCCTGGTTTCTAACATCTTTGCTGATTGGCATCATCAACTAATTGAAATAAAAGAAGTTACAACATCATTTAAAGCAATATGGAATGGGGAGGAAGAAACGCACAAGTGAAAGATAAGACAATCTCAATATATCTTGGCAAATTTCTCCTACTCCTACAATTTATATTTGGGGTGAACCTCTGAAAACAAAATACAATTTTTATTTGGGGATAAACTTTTTCTCCTTTGTGTGAAAATGCAATATTAGTGTTATTCCTACAAAGAATGTAGTAGGTGCCCTATTGTTTAAATAATTTGAAATGGAATTGATCCAAATGCTTCCAGCAAAAGAGTTTTAAGGAGTCATTTAATTCTTTTGTGAATACCTGAATTGCTTCAGAAATTTGTATTATTAAAAATTTAAAGACATGGAGTTGTTTTGGGGAAGGTTTTTTTTCCTCCCTTCCCTATGTGGAATATAAAGTGCACTATCTCTAATTTCTGTTAGTTTATTAACAGTGCTTTGGTATTAAATCTATAGTCAAAAGTTTAATAGAAAGATTCATTGATAGTTGGAGCAACTCTGAAACAAAGCAAGGTCAAATCACACCTCCTTTGATAATTATTATCTTTTTTAAGGACACAAATTAGTGTTTCTCGCCCAACTAATTGTTTTGTACCAATGTAATATTTTTTTAATAGTAATTTCTGCGTATGTTGTTAACTGTAATTTTCAGCTGGAGAAACTGGAGAATAGGGCATCACAATCTTCCCATAATTACCCTGTGGCAGATGGAACAGCAAGAACTTTATCTTCTGCCATTTAGCCGTATTTTTTCTTAAATCATGAGTGCCTGGTTGTTTGAATAAATGTCATGGCTCCTATTTTATGCATAAGCTTTTTGCTCCTCTGGAATAATATCTCCACCCCCACCCCGCCCATGGAATTGTAGGAAATTGAGCAAAACAAGGAAGACATTAAATAATAAGATATTAAATCGTGGCTATTTAAAACTGCCTTGATTTAGTATTTTCATGCTACCACTAGCAATAGACTACAAGATTAGAACATGGGGCAATAGGGAAGTGCTTAGCATAAAAGATGTTCCTGAAGTACCTGGGATGAGAGCAGCTTGCCAAAGTGGAACAGAGGCTGAGAAGAGTACAGTGGCCACTGCTGAGCATAGGAGACCACTCACTCACACGATAGGGCGAGGAAACCCACCTGCGAAGAGAGAGACCCAAGGGGCATTTCATGAGATGAGAGAAAGTCAACCAACAGTGGTTCTTGTTGATTCTAAATATGGAGGCAGAGGATGTCAAAGGAGAGAAGAATCAGAGCTCACTGGCATGAGGTTTTGGAAGGGATGGTGGAGTAAGAAGTTGTAATTCAAAGTAAAAGAAACCATAAAGTGGACTAATGACAGGAGTAATGACATTTTCTAGATTATAAGATGATGTGAGAAATTGCTTATATTTGAAATGTCCTGAATTCTGTTTCCTCTAGCATTGACTTAATTTGGTCTCTTTTATCTGTAAAATAGGTACTCATGTGGCAATGGAAAGCCTAACCATTTATCATTTATTGTACACTTTGTGCTGTGCCAGGTAACAGATACACATGACATGGTCCCTTGCTGTGAAGTATGAGATGCATAGAGGAGCATCAGTTCAGTTCAATTCAGTCACTCAGTCATGTCTGACTCTTTGCGACCCCATGAATTGCAGCACGCCAGCCCTCCCTGTCCATCACCAACTCCCGGAGTTCACTCAGACTCATGTCCATCAAGTCCATGATGCCATCCAGCCATCTCATCCTCGGTCGTCCCCTTCTCCTGCCCCCAATCCCTCCCAGCATCAGAGTCTTTTCCAATGAGTCAACTCTTCACGTGAGGTGGCCAAAGTACTGGAGTATCAGCTTTAGCATCATTCCTTCCAAAGAAATCCCAGGGCTGATCTCCTTCACAATAGACTGGTTGGATCTCCTTGCAGTCCAAGGGACTCTCAAGAGTCTTCTCCATAGATGAGCATAGTTTGGTGTATATGTAAAATTGAAAGGATTTGCAAGTTATGGAGGGAGCTTAGAGAAGAGAATGACTATTGTTGCCTGAGGAAGAGTGGGAAATTCAAGGGAGCATTTGCAGAGAAGTATTCTGGAAGATAAGTCAGAGATGACTAGGCACACAGGAAGGAGCAGGTATTTAAAATGGAGGAGAAAGCATATGAAAATTAACTGGATCAAGAGAATTCAAAGGAAGTTAATTCTCTTCAAATGTGGAACACAATATAGCTTTTTAATTAATAGCTATCAATGTTTTATATAAAACTTGTGCTAGAGGACTGTTATCTTCCAGGTTACCATGAGGAAGAGACTTCAGGTCATGATTTGAAACAGCCACTGTTTTTGTTTTTGTTTTCTTACTCCTTTACAGTAGTGATTTGTTAATTTTGATACTGACTTGTCTCCCTTTCCTTATGCTGTTGTCAAGCAAAAGTAAAATAAAAATAATATTCTTAAGATTTTTCACAATATGTTCCTTACATAAATCATTGAAGGTATGATGATCAAAACATCTCATTTAATGACTGCAACCATTTCTCCTAATGTATTAAAATTAGGTGACACATTTCATCACCTTTTACAAGCAGGTGGAGTGATCGATTCAGTGATTCTTCTAATAAATGATTCCTTTTTCTAGAGGACATGATACACCACCAAGGGAGATTTAAAACACGTGTAACATCTATGTGCTTTGTGTCAGAGTGTAGATGTGTGGGGATGATGTTTGAACATTTGAAGAAGGGTATTTTTAGTGATGCTTTGGTGATAGTATATGCTCATATCCAGAGAAAGACTGACTCCACTTTTAGAAATTCAAAGAACACTCATTTTTGCATGTGGAGATCAATATTTCTTTGGCTCTTTGACTCCACTTTGGGCAGTGGGCATTAACAAGTGACATGCAGACAGAGTTTTGATAAATGCCTGTGCACTAGTGTTTCATCTTTTGGAAAGTTCCTACTTGGGAGCCTCTTGCCATGTTATAAAGAAGCTGGGCTGAGACATGAGGAGTAGCTTGAGAGATGGACCTTGCCAGTATGCCGAACAAACAGATTTCTGTGAAATAAGATTGTTGTTTGGGGTGGTTGTTATATAGCAATGGATAACTGAAATAAGCTATGACAAAGCATTAATAGCAAACTTGACTCATTTTTTTCCCCTGAAACTATGCATTAACTTAGTTCTATTATTTTTTATCTCTCCCTTAGATTCCTTCTTTTTTTCTTTCATGTCTTTTTTATATGAATATGCTTTGTTGCATGAAACACCAATGCCTTCTAAGTTTGCTTGGGCTGCCATAACAAAGTATCACAGAGTAGATGACTTAAATAATAGAAATCTATTTACTCAAAATTCTGAAGACCAAGCAAGGTGTCAGAAATGTTGTTTCCTTTGCAGGCCTCTCTCCTTGGCATGTATGTGATTGTCTTTCCCTATTTCTTCACATAGTTTTCCCTCTGTCCATTTTTAGATTCCTTCTTATTTCTTCCTGCTATCTCCACTTCCCCTTTTCCTGTGGAAGCATGGATGGTCATTTTTCTAAGCAGCGAGAGCTGGGAGACACTTGGAACCCCTGCCTACCCCAGAATATCTTCCTTATCAGTCTGTCCTGGTACTTGAATCTTTAACATTATTTAAATAATGATTTTTTTCCCCTTAAGCTAAGAATTTCTATCTCCAATGATGAACATGCAGCTATCCCTGGACACACAGCATTTATTCTCTGTCATTCACCATTGAGTCAGGATTAGTTTGTTAGTCTGTTCTCCAAGGAAATGGCTGAGAGGGACTGCTTACTGGCCCTGGCTTGCCAGAGGACCTTGCCCACATGCTTACTTTTGCTTACTCCTATTTTACTCCTCCCCTGTTTTGCCATCTAGTTAACTATGACTCTTCTGCCAGCTCTTGAATCCATTAATACTTTCTTTCTTTTTTGGGGAAAGCTCTTTTATTTTATTTTTTAATATAAATTTATTTATTTTCATTGGAGGCTAATTACTTTACAGTACTGTATTGGTTTTGCCATAAATTGACATAAATCTGCCACAGGTGTACACATGTTCCCCATCCTGAACCCCCTCCCACCTTCCTCTCCATACTTAGGGAAGTGTCCCTGAACCCCTAATTGTAGGAACAGCCAAGAGAAGCTATCCCACATCCAAGGTAAAGAGCAGTGGCTGGGCTTTGCTGGAGCAGCCATGAAGAGATACCCCACGTTCAGGCAAGAGAAACCCAAGTAAGATGGTAGGTGCTGAGAGAGGGCATCAGAGGGGAGACAGACTGAAACAACAATCACAGACAACTAGCCAATCTGATCACATGAACCACAGCTTTGTCTAACTGACAAAATTAAGCCATGCCATGTGGGGCCATCCAAGATGGACAGGTCATGGTGGAGAGGTCTGACAGAATGTGGTCCACTGGAGAAGGGAATGGCAAACCACTTCAGTATTCTTGCCTTGAGAACTCCATGAACAGAATGAAAAGTCAAAAGATAGGACACTGAAAGATGAACTCCCCAGGTTGGTAAGTGCCCAAGATGCTACTGGAGATCAGTGGAGAAATAACTCCAGAGAGAATGAAGGGATGGAGCCAAAGCAAAAACAACACCCAGGTATGGATGTAACTGGTGATAGAAGCAGGGTCTGATGCTGTAAAGAGCAATATTGCATAGGAACCTGGAATGTTAGGTCCATGAATCAAGGCAAATTGGAAGTGGATAAACAGGAGATGGTAAAAGTGAATATTGACATTCTAGGAATCAGCACACTAAAATGGACTGGAATGGGTGAATTTAACTCAGATGACCATTATATCTACTACTGTGGGCAAGAGTCCCTTAGAAGAAATGGAGTAACCATTATGGTCAACAAAAGAGTCCAAAATGCAGTACCTGGATGAAATCTCAAAAACAACAGAATGATCTCTGTTCATTTCCAAGGCAAACCATTCAATATCAAAGTAATCCAAGTCTATGCTCCAACCAGTAATGCTAAAGAAGCTGAAGTTGAAAGATTTTATGAGACCTACCTACAAGACCTTTTAGAACTAACACCCCAAAAAGATGTCCTTTTCTTTATAGGGGACTGGACTGCAAAAGTAGGAAGTCAAGAAACCCCTGGAGTAACAGGCAAATTAGGCCTTGGAGTACAGAATGAAGCAGGGCAAAGGCTAATAGTCTTGCCAAGAGAACGCACTTGGTAAACATAGCAAATACCCTCTTCCAACAACACAAGAGAAGACTCTACGCATGGACATCACCAGCCAGTCAACACTGAAATTAAAGTGATTATAGTCTTTGCAGTCAAAAATGGAGAAGCTCTATACAGTCAGCAAAACCAAGACCAGGAGCTGACTGTGGCTCAGAAAATGAACTCCTTATTGCCAAATTCAGACTTAAACTGAAGAAAGTAGGGAAAACCACTAGACCATTCAGGTATGACCTAAATCAAATCGCTTATGATTATACAGTCAAAGTGGGAAATAGACTTAAGGGCCTAGATCTGATAGATAGAGTGTCTGATGAACTATAGAATGAGGTTCGTGACATTGTACAGGAGACAGAGATCAAGACCATCCCCATTGAAAAGAAATGCAAACAAGCAAAATGGTTGTCTGAGGAGGCCTTACAAGTAGCTGTGAAAAAGAAGAGAAATGAAAAGCAAAGGAGAAAAGGAAAGATATACCCATTGGAATGCAGAGTTCCAAAGAATAGCAAGGAGAGATAAGAAAGCCTTCCTCATTGATCAGTGCAAAGAAATAGAGGAAAACAATAGTATGGGAAAGACTAGAGAGCTCTTCAAGAAAATTAGAGATACCAAGGGAACATTTCATGCAAATATGGGCTCAATAAAGGACAGAAATGGAATGGACCTAGCAGAAGCAGAAGACATTAAGAAGAGGTGGCAAAAATACACAGAAGAACTGTATAAAAACGATCTTCATGACCTGGATAATCATGATGGTGTGATCACTCACCTAGAGCCAGACATCGTGGAATGTGAAGTCAAGTGAATCTTAGAAAGCATCACTACAAATAAAGCTATTTGAGGTGATGAAATTCCAGTTGAGCTATTTTAAATCCTAAAAGATGATGCTGTGAAAGTGCTGCACTCAATATGCCACAAATTTGGAAAACTCAACATGAGCCACAAGACTGGAAAAGATCAGTTTTCATTCCAATCCCAAAGAAAGGCAATGCCAAAGAATGCTCAAACTACTGTAGATTGCATTCATCTCACATACTAGTAAAGCAATGCTCAAAATTCTCCAAGCCCAGGCTTCAGCAATACGTGAACTGTGAAATTCCAGATGTTCAAGCTGGTTTTAGAAAAGGCAGAGGAACCAGAGATCAAATTGCCAACATCCGCTGGATCATGGAAAAAGCAAGAGAGTTCCAGAAAAACATCTATTTCTGCTTTATTGACTATGCCAAAGCCTTTGACTGTGTGGATCACAATAAACTGTGGAAAATTCTGAAAGACATGGAAATACCAGACCACCTGACCTGCTTATTGAGAAATCTGTATGCAGGTCAGGAAGCAACAGTTAGAACTGGACATGGAACAACAGACTGGTTCCAAATAGGAAAAGGAGTATGTCAAGGCTGTATATTGTCACCCTGCTTATTTAACTTATATGCAGGCACCCCATTCCAGTACTCTTGCCTGGAAAATCCCATGGGCAGAGGAGCCTGGTGGGCTGCAGTCTGTGGGGTCGCATAGAGTTGGACATGACTGAGAGACTTCACTTTCACACATTGGAGAAGGAAATGGCAACCCACTCCAATGTTCTTGCCTGGAGAATCTCAGGGACAGGGGAGCTTGGTGGGATGCCGTGTATGAAGTCGCACAGAGTTGGACATGACTGAATTGACTTAGCAGCAGCAGCAGCAGCAACAGGGTACATCATGAGAAACGCTGGACTGGAAGAAACACAAGCTGGAATCAAGATTGCCAGGAGAAATATCAATAACCTCAGATATGCAGATGACACCACCCTTATGGCAGAAAGTGAAGAGGAACTAAAAAGCCTCTTGATGAAAGTGAAAGAGGAGAGTGAAAAAGTTGGCTTCAAGCTCAACATTCAGAAACTAAGATCATGGCACCTGGTCCCATCACTTCATTCAAATAGATGGGGAAACAGTGGAAATAGTGGCAGACTTTAGTTTTTTGGGGGCTCCAAAATCACTGCAGATGGTGACTGCAGCCATGAAATTAAAAGACGCTTACCCCTTGGAAGAAAAGTTATGACCAACCTAGACAACATATGAAATAGCAGAGACATTACTTTGCCAACAAAGGTCTGTCTAGTCAAGCCTATGGTTTTTCCAGTAGTCATGTATGGATGTGAGATTTGGACTATAAAGAAAGCTGAGTGCTGCAGTATTGATGCTTTTGAACTGTGGTGTTGGAGAAGACTCTGGAGAGTCCCTTGGACTGCAGGAGATCCAACCAGTCCATCCTAAAGGAGATCAGTCCTGGGGGTTCATTGGAAGGACTGATGTTGAAGCTGAAACTCTGATAGTTTGCCCACCTGATGCAAAGAGCTGATTCATTTGAAAAGACCCTGATGTTGGGAAAGATTGAAGGCAGGGGGAGAATGGGACAACAGAGGATGAGATGGTTGGATGGCATCACTGAGTCAATGGACATGAGTTTGGGTAAACTCCAGGAGTTGGTGATGGATAGGGAAGCCTGGTGGGCTGTGGTTCTTGGGGCTGCAAAGAGTTGGACACGACAGCGACTGAACTGATCTGAACTGAATAGTTCCAAACATCTCATCTCCAGAGAAATTTCAATTCAACTTTCTTATATGTAATTATGTTTATATCGCCTAGAATGTAAGCTCCCAAAGAAGAAATATTGTCTCTTTTTGCCCACAATATTTAGCATATATTCTGACTTCTGGGACATACTCAAAACATATTTCTTAAATGAATGAATGAACTGAGAGATTCTGAACAATGCAATTTTCTTTTACTTTTGTTGTATTGTTTAAAGTTTTGTGCCTGGACTGGGTGTTTTATTACTGTTGTGCATAAGGAGACAGTGCAGGCACATGGCATTCTCAAAGTTCTATGAGATATTTCAAGAGGGGAAATAAAAGCTAAGAGTGCAGTGTGGAAACTAAGACCTAGAGCAATGTGAGCTCCCTTACTCAAATTCTAATTCATGGATAAAAACATTCTCAGAAGCAAGAAAACTAATAGCTAGCATGAGTACTAGCATGCATTGTAAAAACATCACTAGGCTGCCGTAAAAATTACTCATATTTTTCCATGCAATAATAGTTAAAAGCTTCCTTTGCTTTTATAATTAAATGATTTTGGATTTATGAAGGAAGAACTCTAAAGCTTTTTTTTTAAACTGAGGTATAATTTCCATATAACATTGTATTATTTTCAGGTGTATCACATAATGGTTCTATATTTGTATGCACTGTGAAATGATCACGACAGTGTCAGAACTATAATGCTTTAATACACTTTGCAGTTCTCAGATTTATCTTCCTTAAGATCTGTAAGAATTAAGCAGAAAGAATGCTTAATGTGGGTTTACTAATATGAGCAGAAAAAGGAAGTGTTGGAGTGCTACATTTTATTTTAACATGGCTATTGTGACTTTGAATGGGTTGAGCAAGAATCACAATCATGATTTAGCCGATATTCCACTTATGAATAGCATTTTTATAATTTTCTGAGAGTTGTGAATCAAAAGCCTCCAGTTTTATTTCCTTAAGAGTAACTGTTATTTGTTCTTCAGTTTAGGTTATTTGGGAAGTAATTGACCTGGAGAAACATTTCCCAAAATGTGATGGTAATGACAGGTAAAAGAAAAACAGGTTCTGTGGTTATAAAAGTTTAGGAAATGCTGGATTAAACAAAATTCAATAATATTTTTCTCTTTTTAGTTACAGGGCTGCTGTTAGTAACATGCACCGTAAATCTCCAAGAAGGAGGTATATAATATACAGTATTTCCCATTATCATCTGATCACTGAATTTTTAAATTTAATTAAGCACTTTATTTTTTGTGTTGCATGTTCTTTGGAATTTAAATGTGTTCTACTAAACACTTGGGCTTCTCTGGTTGCTCAGATGGTAAAGAATCTGCCTGCAATTCGGAAGACCTGGATTCAATCCCTGGGTTGGGAAGATTCCCTGGAGGAGGGCATGGCAACCTATTCCAGTATTCTTGCCTGGAGAATCCCATGGACAGAGGAGCCTGGCGGGCTACAGTCCATGGGGTTGCAAAAAGTCCAGACATGACTGAGCAACCAAGCATACCAACACTTTGGGAGATGTAGCCCAGAGAGAAATATCCTCTTATGCATAGATATAGCAGAGGTATTGGCATTTACCAGATCCCTGGTGATGTATTTCTCTCCTGTCCTTTCCCTTAACTACAGCCCTACGAGCCTCCTGTTCTAGGAACTAAATAACTCTGTTCCTGTTCCTAAAACTGTGCTAATTATAATAATAGCTTGCTGCTGCTGCTGCCAGTAAGTCACTTCAGTCGTGTCCAACCCTGTGTGACCCCATAGACCAGTCTCCTTTGTCCCTAGGATTGATTCTCCAGGCAAGAATACTTACATTCATTGAATACTGACTACATGCCAGACATAATCCTAAAGCTTTTCAATGTAATAATTCATTAATCACAACAGAGCAATCCTTTCAGTAGGCATCCCATTGTACAGATATGAGAGCTCAGAGTCCAATTAATTAAGTGGAGTCAGGATTTGAACCTGAGCCATCTGGCTTCACTCTGAACCACAGTACTATGCTGTCATAGCACTGACTTGCCAACTAACTTTTAGAAAACAACTTCTTGGTAAGTTGGGAACTACTTGTAATTTGTGAACTCCTTGGGATGCTAAACAAAGAAGCAAGAAGTACAGTTTAATGTACCAGCTTGACATTTGCTTAACTTCATGCATGTGTTTGGCAGAGTCAATTTTTCCAAAAGATTTCTTCACCTTTTAGAAATACAGAATCTGTCATTTTGATGTGGTGCCATGAGAAGGATCATGTGCTTTACTCCTACAGTATGAACTTGCTTGTTTTTAAGTGCAGGCTGCTCTTGGGTTTTCCCTTTCTTTCTTTTTATATAGTGTAGCTGTAAATCTTACTGTGTACTTGAGCATACATGTCCATACAACAGGTCACAAATAATTTTATTACCAAAGCACATCATGATTCCAGTGTTAACTACCATACCTTTACTGGAAAGTTATGAAGCCTGTAATCCAGTTTGGTTGGGGACAGATTCTCTGTCCTTTCTTTCTGGTCCTCCTTTTGTTATTATCTGGGTTTTTCATCATCTTTTGACCTTCTTTATTCCATGCTGGGGCTTTCCTGGTGGCTCAGTTGGTAAAGAATCTGCCTAGAGTGCAGGAGATCTGGATTCAACCCCTGCGTCAGAAAGATCTCCTGGAGAAGCAAATGGCAACCCACTCCAGTGTTCTTGCCTGGAGAATAGTCCAGATTACCTGCAGAGGTGATTCTTTACAGTAGAGCTGATCAAATTTTTCAGAAAACTGTCTTTCCATCCATAGTTTAAACTTCTTTCTTTATACTAGCCCATAAATCTGCTAAACTATATTCTAGTTCTTTTATATTACTTCAGAGCTCGTCTTTTTGATATGCTTATTCATATAATAGTTGTCAGAGCATAAGTGAAGTTATATAATAATCTAAGGACACTAATCATATTGCTTCTTAGTTTTAATTATAGTTTTGGCTTTCACTTGAAATTGCATGAAGTTAACAAAGTTCTCTAAAGCAAGAGAAATTAACCCAATACTAGTTTATCTCCTGATTTAAATCCAATTTTCTTTCCTTTACTGATCAGGCTCTCCAGTGGATAGTTTACTTTAGCTCATACTCTCTTGAGACCTCAAAAGTTTTGCTGTTGGTTCCTATCCTAACTGATGGAAGAGCCTGGTGGGCTCCTGTCTATGGGGCTGCAAAAGAATCAGACACAACTTAGCGACTAGACAACAATGACAGTCTTATTTCAAAAGTCAACAATGAGTCCTTATCATCAGACATAAATCTGAGAATTCATTTTCTTGGATGTCTCTAATGTTTGACACCATTGATCAACCACTCATTTTTAGAGTGCCTGCATGCTGTCACTTCAGTCATGTGGTGGCTCAGTGGTAAATAATCTGCCTGCAGTGTAGGAGAAGCAAGAGATGTGAGTTCAATCCCTGGGTGGGGAAGATATCCTGGAGAAGAAAATGGTAACCCACTCCAGCATTCTTGCCTGGAAAATCCCATGGTTAGAGGAGCCTGGTGAGTTATGGTCAATGGGGTGGCAAGAATCAGACATGACTTAGTGACTAAACCGCAACCACCATGAGCATATTACCTCTTCGACATTTATTTTTATTGTATTGAACTTAACTAAAATTCTTAGCTCTTTTCTTGCAAGGGCGGTTGATGATTAATTTCTCTTCCACTTATACTCTATAGTTTCTTTTTTTTAAAACTTGACTTATCTGGGCCTACTTTCTATCTTTGGGGATCAGGAATTTGAGTCTGCCATTCAAAGGGTTGACACTGTTCCTTCTGATTTTGTGTCACCTGAAGGTATGGCATCAATTTTCGTACTGAGGTCATTGAGGAAAAAGAAAAAAACATTTTCCTCATTTTGTAGGGCTTAGGATGAAACTGGACAACACATGCTAACACGCTCTTTTCCAACGCTGACTTTAATCTGTTAATCAGGACATTTTAGAAACAAACAGCAATAAATCTATTGAACTCACATTTCTTCACTTTTTGTCCAGAAGCGTATCTTTAATAGCTTTGTCAAAAGTTTTCCCAAAATATACAGAAATAGGAAACTGACTAACCTAATAAACATATAAAAGCAGTAATGGGTTCGTTCTGGTAGGGTTTGTTTCCTATGAACTAATCATGATTCACATGCAACACTGTTCCTGTTCTAGATGCTCATAGTCTGAGATTTTAATAATTTGTTTTAGAATGTTGTTGAGGATGATTAGTGTATTCCCAGTCCGTTTTCAGTATTGGAAGGTCAGGAAGGTCAGGAAGGTCAGGGAGGTCACCATTTTTGGAAGGTCAGGAATACATTTGCCCATTATCTGTCTTGTAGCTTGATTCCTGCTTGTCTTAATTCCCCAAAGATGGCTGAAAACAGAGTCAGAAATCTCAAGGCATGTTCTACGTTTATACCTGGAAATAGTATGAACAAATCTCATCTGGGCACATTTTAGAGAAGTTAGAAGGTTCTTTATAAAGTCCTCTCTTTTACCTTTTCCAGCTAAATCTCAATATACTTTACACAGAAGAAAGCAGAATAGTATTCGAGGAGATTGGTTTTGTCCCTGCTCCTTGTTGGCATCAGCTTCCATGATTCAAAGACTTTCGCCTCTCATGCTTCGTTTTCCTCTAAATATAAAGAACCTAGTTTATTGGTTTATTCTTTCACAGTCTTAAGCTCATGTCGTATTTTGCCTTCTTTGACACCATTCTTATACCTCTGTGCCACTTTTGAAATATTGTTCTTTTTTTAAAAATATAAATTTATTTATTTTAATTGGAGGTTAATTACTTTACAATATTGTAATGGTTTTGCCATACATCAGCACGAATCCACCACAGGTATACATGTGTTCCCCATCCTGAACCCCCCTCCCTCCTCCCTCCCTGTACCATCTCTCTGGGTCTTGATTATGATTCCTTACCTCCTTTTAGAGTTTGAGATTCTAGGAATGCTGTGAATTGTCTATCTTGTTTAAAACAGCCATCAATTAAGGTTACCAGTATTTTTTTAAAAATTAGGGCAAGAATCTACAAACATCTTCAAATCAATCTGAATGCAGAATTCTAGATTGTTAGGTTTCTTTTCAATGTTCCATACTTGTTTCACTCCTACCTAATTTCATACCAATTTTTGAACTTACACTTGATTGATGTAGTAATTATTTAAGTTGTATAATTAATATTGTGTAACTACAACTAAAACTGGCATAAACATATTTGGGAACAAAATCCAGCTGCCTCTTGTTAGGCATCCAACTCAGCTGGTAGGAACAGATGTTCATGAGTGTTTAGATAGCCTTCTAGCCCTAAGCATTCACTGTGCAGTGGGTGTGAGTCAATATATTTTATAGATGTAATGGAGAGCTTTGGTTAATGTGATGAGTTGGTTAAATGGAGGTTGATTAAAAGACTTTCTGCTGTAGAATAACATGTGTTTCTTGCCCTCTGAGGAAATTGCAAAATGGTAGCCAGTTTTTTCTGACCCTTCTGATTAGAATTGATTAATTATAGTGTTGTGATTCTACATTACATTATATTCCATCATAACACCTGTAATACTTTGTCTCTCTAAAGTCTGCACCTACTGGTCTATGAACTCGTGAGGACAGAGATGTCTTTGATAAATTTTTGGGTGAATGTATTAAAAATTCCAGTGTGAGATATGAAACGAAGGAGGAAAAAGCAGAACACGGGCTGATATGGGAAAAATACATTCCAAAAACCAACCTGGGTTATTGATACAGTAAAATGGGACACTTAAAATGCAGTCTGAGGACTTATAGTCAATAGTAGTAGAAAGGCCAATGGAGCTGGAAATACAAAGCAAGCTAATTCTTATTTCGAAAAATTTAAAACAGTAACAAAGCTTGGAATACATATTTTAAACCTTAGCCATAATCTTTGCATTTAAACAATCTCCTTCTATTTGAGAACAATGATATAAAATTGTGCTGGTTTAAGCTTTATTAGTACAGATTAAATCTTTTTTTCCCCCAAACTTTTTATTTTGTATTGGGGTATGGCAGATTAACAATGTTGTGGTAGTTTCAGGTGAACAGCAAAGGGCCTCAGCCATACATACGCATGTATGCATTCTCCCTTAAACTCCCCTCCCATCCAGGCTGCATAACATTGCACAGAGTTTCCTGTGCTATACAGCAGGTACTTGTTGGTTATCCATAATACAGATTAAATCTTGATCACCAAGAATCATTCTGTAATTATTCTGTTTCTTCACTAGATGGTGCTTATGAGCTAACAAGAAAAAGACTGAGTTCCTCCTTTATTCATTTAAGGGAAAACATGGACATTTGTGAATTAAATAGAATAAGGAAATTCAAAAATTAGAAAAAAAATTTAAGACCGCCCTTCATATTTGTTAGACTGCTTGGAGAAAATCTCATCTTCATTTCTGGAAAAATGTTAGGTTCTTGGGAGAAAAAAAACACCCATTAAGATCAGTGCAATCACCAAATTTTGAACATTTTGTGGGCTAACTGTCCAAGTCTAGGAAGCTAAAATAATTCTCCTACTGTCTTTAAAATACAACTTTAATATTTGGCAGGAAGCAAAGCCACATAAATTGTTATATTATGAAAGCATCATTTGATTTCATAATGTTATTTTGTGAAATGAATTGTTGACTAGATTTTAAATGGTGTCTGATAAGTCATATTCCTTTACTTTTGTTGAGGTATTAGAAGATAAAAGTGTAGAAGTTAAAAAGGAAAGGTCTGGATTCATTCTGCTTGAGTTTAAACCCCAGATCTGCCACTTACTAGCTGTGTAATCTTGGTATTTTACCTCTCTAACTTTCCTTTCCTTCATTCTGCAAAACTAGGCTGCCACAGTTTCCATTTCATAAGATTTCTATGCCTTGATATATGTAAAAATCTTAGAACAGCACCTGGGACATAGTAAGCCCTCAAAAAATGTTAACTTTCATGACATTTCTTATCATTTTTTCACCTATTAATGAAGACTGATAAGTTCCCAGTCACAAAACAATCCAAGGAAATACCAATTTAATTAAGTTAACACTCTTTCCTTCCTTTCATTCCAGTGTTGTAATCTATTTCTACTCTCCCTGTATCTTTGAATCTGGCGTGTGTGTGTGTGTGTGTGTGTGTGTGTGTGTGTGTGTATGTTTAAACTTTTTTATTTTGTATTGGAGTATAGCCAATTAGTAATGTGATGGTTTCAGGTGAAGAGCAAAGGGACTCCACCATACCTATACATGTATCCTTTCTCCCCTAAACTCCCCTCCCACCCAGGCTGCCACGTAACATTGAGCAGAGTTCCCTGTGCTATACAGTAGGTCCTTGTTGGTTATCTATTTTAAACATAGCAGTGTGTACATGACCATCACAAACTTTCTAACTATCTCTTTCCTAGTTCCTCCCCCAGGTAACCATAAGTTCATTCTCTAAGCCTGTGTTTCTGAAACTGACTTATATTTTATCAAATTACTTATTTAGGGAGCAAACTGTTGCTTAAAGTTCAATAGAAGCATTCATATACTATGTGGTGTGCGGGATAGCTTAACTTCTGAATTTTAGGAAAAGATGGTTTTATTTCCTTATTATACTTTCCAAGACTGGATGCTTGCTGTGACTAACAGCAAACTTTCCCCACTGGAGGCTCTGACGCCGACACGTATCTAAAGCTCGCCACAATGGTCGGCCAGTATCACAGAAAAGACAGAAAAATACACAAGGAGAAATTATTCAGAAGAAATATATATGTGTGTGTGTGTGTATGTGTGTATATATATATATATATATATATTCAAATAATGGCAGTACAGATGTGAGAAAAACCATGGAAAGATGAAGATTCAAATAGATAACTGAAGAAAGGCTGTGTCCACTTTTGGGAGGAATCATGAACAAATTCAAGGGTCAGAGTTCTATTTTCAGTCTATGTGGACCTCTATGCCCCAATTCACAGTTATTAACATGATATAATTTGTAGGATCTGTGTCCTTTGCTCTCAAATGTAGGAGATGATATATGAACTTAATATAGTAGCCACAGGCATCCAGTATTTACCAAAGAGTTATTCTGTACTGGGTGTGGTGGTAAGAATTCTACTTGAATTATCAATATTACATTGATTTCTCACTGCAATTTCACAAAGTAGTTGTTATTATTATCTCTGTTCTGGAGCTGATGAAACTGGAGTTTGGAGATGCTGAATAGCTCTTCCTAGATTACACAGCCAGTGAACAGTGGTGCTAGTATTCAGACCCAATTCCGTCTGACTCCAGAGCCTCAGGATTTAGCTGAGATGTCAGTTCAGACAAAGACATTGTTTGAGATGATTCTGGAAGTATAGGAAGCGCCCTGAATGACACATTTCCTAATTGGTTGTCCCTGATGAGACATTAACTTGTCAACACTGGGCATTATCCTTCATTAGTTCCCCACATGCCTGGGCAGTTAAAGAATCAAACTGTCCTTCATCATTTGAAGATGATACCACCGCATGAGAGGCTGTGGCTGAGAAAAACCAACATCTGACAAGCAGCTCTTTCCACATCATGTATACATGCAGATTGCTTTTTGGTTTGTGGCTCAGGCTCTGTTGGCAGAGTCTCACTTCTGTATTTTGTTCTGCCAAAGTGTGGTTAGCTGAAGCTTAGTTTGAAAAACACTATACTATCGTTGATTTGTATATTCATCAGGGTGTCCTCTTTTCTTTTGTCCTCAGCCATTTTTACCTTTGCTACAGTGTACTTCGGATTGCAGGTGGCTCAGTGATAAAGAATCTGCCTGCAGTACAGGAGGTGCAGGAGAAGTGGGTTCTTTTCCTGGGTTGGGAAGATTCCCTGGAGGAGGAAATGGCAACCCATTCCAGTATTCTTGCTGGGAAAATCCCTTGGACAGAGGAAAATGTCAGGCTACAGTCCATGGAATTGCAGAGAGCTGGACATGATTGAGAAAACGAGCATGCATACACAGAAGTCTTTAGGCCCACCAGATTTTATATGCAAGACTTGTTTAAATAGTGCCCTATGGTCCCTTTTCAAAACATGTCTGGTACACTAGATCTGAGTTGTAATGATTCACTATTTCAAGGCTAGTGGGCCAAATGAACTGCCAACCTTGGTTACTGGGTCTTGCCATTTATTGTTCTCAGGCTGGAGACACTTGTTCTCAAGACAGGAGCTGGTAGCCATGTTAGAGTTTAAAGGGAGGTTTGATTACTCTCTCTGTTTTTATAAAACTTCATTGTGGTCTGGTGCTTGACTGTTCTTCCAGGGCCCACCAGGTCTGTACTTCTTATCTTGTCACCTATGACCAGTTGTCCATGTAGATAGGCAGCTGGTGGCTGGGATTAGGGAGTACACTTGATGACACTAGGTCCTGATTGCTTGGTCACTGTCACAGAGAGCAGCTGCAGTAAACTCATCTCCTTTGTACAGCATCATCCCTCTTCTTGCTCTTTCTCCTCCTCTTTTGGAAAACATTAATTGAATGCATACTGTAAGCCAGACATTAGGATAAGTCAGAGTTTGTCAACTTCCACATCTTTCACATTTTGGTCCAAACAAGCTTTTGTGGTGGTGGTGGGTCCTGTGCATTGTATGATATTAATATTAAGCAGCGTCTCTGATCTTTACCTACTAGATACCAGTAGCAGCCACCCCTAGTCATGACAATAAAAAATATCTCCAGACATTATTAAATGTCCCTGAAGTGAAAGTCGCTTGATCATGTCTGATTCTTTGTGATGCTGTGGACTATAGCCCGCTAGGCTCCTGTGTCCATGGGATTTTCCAGGCAAGAATAGTGGAGTGGGTAGTCATTCTTTTCTCCAGGGGATCTTCCCGACCCAGGAATTGAACTCAGATCTCCAACACTGTGGGCAGATTCTTTATTATCTGAGCCTCCAGGGGCAAAATTATGAATTGGGAACCTCTAGTCTAAGGATATGATCTAATTTAATCATCATAAAAACTCTATGAAATAGGTAGAATTACTTATTATTTCCCATGCCCTTCCTCCAGCTTAGATTAACTTTGCTTCCACTCTCCATCTAGAGAAAGTATCTTCATCTCGATAGCATAAACTCTAATGTCCTTTCTTCTATGACATTAAGACTGGCCACTGCTCATATATCTGCCACTCCCCTGGAGAAGGAAATGGCAACCCATTCCAGTATTTCTTGTCTGGAAAATTCCATGGACAGAGGAGCCTGGTGGGATATAGTTTATGGGGTTGCAAAGAGTTGGGCATGACTGTGCACACACATGTATGTATACCCCCTCCAATAAGGTGCCAAAGTATTTTGTAATTATAGGTAAATGTAACACCTAAATATATATAACATGAATATAACAGCATGTGACCTTTTAAAAATGTGAAAAGGAAAGAAATAAGATTATATTGAGAGAGTTAAAACATGTGATAAACACATACTCTAATAGAGATTTATAAAGTTATTGTTCTGATGTTTAAAAGATTTGACTATTTCCTGTAAAAAGATTACTGTACTTAAAGAAAAGACTTTGTCCATTAGAATAGGTCTTGGAATCATAGAAATAAAGTCAGAACCAACTGCTGGTGGGTAAAATGGGTCCTGTCAGGCCAATGCAGCATCCAGTTATTCTGCTGGTTATATCTACCGTGAAGACTGGGATGTCAGAATAGTAGAGCCTGGTTCTGTTAGCTGCTCTTTCTTTTGGCTTGTCGCTTGGCATGTGGAAACTTGGTTCTGGACCAGATTTCAAACCCTCACCCTCTACTTTCGAGGCGCAGAGTCTTAACTGCTAGACCACCTGGAAGTCCTGATTTTATTAGGCTTCTGACCATCCTTTAAGCTACTGTCTCCAGAGGATGGAGAGCATACTATCAGGCACAATCAAGATGGTGTAGGTAATACATCCACATTCATAAACAGCATAGACTTCTGTAGTGAGAATGTTATCCACTTAAAATTCCTACCAGATGTTCTGATACAGCAAGCAGAAAGTTTAATTTGGGGGCTAGTATGTCTTTAATGCCTGATACTCACTAATCTTTCTTTTAAGTCTAGACAGAGCAGGCCTCAGGCTCAGATCCCTTCACAAGTAGTAACAGTTTCTAGTTAAATTTAATATGACTGCCTAGTTTCCATTTACTTTTATTTCTATAATATATTTTCTTGAATTAATCAAAGGCAAATGATGTTAGTTTTCTATTTTGGGCAGTAGTTGAAAGCTTAAAAGTAACAAGAAAACAAAATAAACCTGTTTCAAGAGAACATTAAATAAATCATCATATAGGTAAGCAGAAATGGTGAAGTCAGATAGGATTAGGGTCTCTCACCCTGGCCAGAAAACAGAAAGTTCTGAATCCCACCTCCTTTCTGCTTAAATTGAGGTAACAGGCCACCCCAAGTAGAATATGAAAATGCTTGGTGTTTCTGAAACACTATTCCATCTGAAATACTCATTCCAATGACAGGAAGTGCAATTCAGCCCAGATAATTCTGATGAAGACACTTACAGAGGTGTGGGAAGTTTGAGAGAACAGACCTTGGATACTGAGGTGGCCCACAGAGACTAGAACAACTGGAAATTATTATCTTCCTGGAGGAGGTGGTGTTTTCAGGTCAGAGCCTGAGTGAGAGTAGAGCTGGACCACAGATGATGAGATTCCCAGTGGCAGCTGTGGTCTCCAGGGATGAGGCTCCTGCCAGAGAAATGGAATCAGCCAAGGAGGGAACAAGGAAAAAACATCCCAACCATCTCTTTTTCCCTCTCTTGAATTTCCTGTTGGTGCTTTAATCATTTCAGTTCAGTCACTCAGTTGTGTCTGACTCTTTGCAACCCCATGGACTGCAGCATGCCAGGCTTCTCTGTCTATCACCAACTCCTGGAGCTTGCTCAGACTCATGTCCATCGAGTTAGTTGATGCCATCCAACCATCTGATCTTCTGTTATCCCCTTCTCCTCCTGTCTTTAATCTTTCTCAGCATCAGGGTCTTTTCCAGAAAGTCAGGCATCAGGTGGCCAAAGTATTGGAGTTTCAGCTTCAACATTAGTCCTTCCAATGGGTATTCAGGACTGATTTCCTTTAGGATGGACTGGTTGGATCTCCTTGCAGTCCAAGGGACTCTCAAGAGTCTTCTCCAACACCACAGTTCAAAAGCATCATTTCTTCAGTGCTCAGCTTTCTTTATAGTCGAACTCTCACATCCATATATGACTACTGGAAAAACCATAGCTTTGACTAGATGGACCGTTGTTAGCAAAGTAATATCTCTGCTTTTTAATATGCTGCCTAGGTTGGTCATAACTTTTCTTCCAAGGAGCAAGTGTCTTTTAATTTCATGGCTGCAGTCACCATCTGCAGTGATTTTGGAGTCCAAGAAAATAAAGTCTATCACTATTTCCATTGTTTTCCCAGCCATTTGCCATGAAGTGATGGGACTGGATGCCATGATCTTAGTTTTTTGAATGTTGAGTTTTAAGGTGCTTTAATAGCAGAATCCAAATAGAAGCCTCTGGCTAGGAGAGTAGGGGCATGTGTGCCCAGGCAATAGAGGCTAGCCTCGCTGGATATAGGGCCAAGGACAGAAGGGCAGAAAGTGGACCTGGAGTGAAGAAAGGGAGTGGAGAAAAACCATACAGATTTCATGTTCAAGAGGTCATTTTCTGGCACAGCTTCTGGTACAGGAAAAGAATAGGCCAGTCAGCCTGACCCATAAGTTTTTTTTTTTCTTCCTTCATTAAATATTAATGAATCAGCGTGTTGGTTTTATAAAGCAAGATTTGGTACACTTTGTCAGAATAAATTTCACTGAGTCTGATAAACTCTGGAATACTGTTGGGAGAGTGTTCTGGACAAACAAAAGATCCTGGGCTTGGTGAATTGTCACCAAGTGAATTAACACAGTGCCACCTTCTCTTAGCTAGATAGTGTGAGCGATCAATGGGCTTCACTCGAACAGAAAAAAATAAACTTCAGCCACCTCAGAGTTGAATGGGCTGTATTCTTTTCATTAAAAATTAAAATTATTATCTCAATTTGAGTACTCTTTGTTACCCAGCAGTCACCCTGACTGCACTTCTCACCCATCAACCGCTTGCTTAAGAACAAGACTGTACCTCTTACTGCCAACCCATCACAGTGGTTAAATCCAGAGTCCTTAGCATGTCATGTAAAATTCTTTGAAATTTGGGTTGGTCTGCTGCAAGGTTGGAGGCATTGAGTGTAACAGTACTTGCATGGGATCTTTTGATGGAGGTCACCATTATCTTCATTACCTCCACCATAGGTTGGCCCCAGGTAAATAGCAGGGAGGGAACACAGCTCCACCCATCAACAGAAATTTGGATTAAAGATTCACTGAGCACATCCTGTTCATCAGAACAAGACCTAGTTTTCCCCTCAGTCAGTCTCTCCCATCAGGAAGCTTCCATAAACCTCTTATCCTTCTCCTTCAGAGGAAAGACAGACTGAAAACCACAATCACAGAAATCTAACCAATCTAATCACATGGACCACAGCCTTGTCTAACTCAATGAAACTATGAGCCATGCTGTGTAGGGCCACCCAAGACAGACGGGTCATGGTGGAGAGTTCTGACAAAATGTGGTCCACTGGAGAAGGGAATGGCAAACCACTTCAGTATTCTTGCCTTGAGAACCCCATGAACAGTATGAAAAGGCAAACTGATAGGATACTGAAAGATGAACTTCCCAGTCGGTAGTTGCCCAATGTACTACTGGAG
Organism: Nanger dama; assembly: GCA_917880005.1. NCBI lineage: Eukaryota > Metazoa > Chordata > Mammalia > Artiodactyla > Bovidae > Nanger > Nanger dama. Next base: position 8,422,845 of record CAKJTW010000040.1, read on the forward strand.
ATTAGTGGAGAAATAAATTCAGAGAGAATGAAGAGATGTGAAGTGAAGTCACTCAGTCGTGTCCGACTCTTTGCGACCCCATGGACTGTAGCCTACCAGGCTCCTCTGTCCATGGGATTTTCCAGGCAGTAGTACTGGAGTGGATTGCCATTTCCTTCTCCAATGGTACTGACCAAGGGCTTGAACCCGGGTCTCCCGCATTGTAGACAGATGCTTTACCATCTGAGCCACCAGGGAAGTCCTATGAAGAGATGGAGCCAAAGAAAAAAACAACACCCAGGTGTGGATGTGAATGGTGCTGGAAGCAGGTCTGATGCTGTAAAGAGCAATAATGCATAGGAACCTGGAATGTTAGATCCATGAATCAAGGCAAATTGGAACAGGTTAAACTGGAGATGGCAAGAGTGAACACTGACATTTTAGGAATCAGTGAACTAAAATGGACTGGAATGGGTGAATTTAACTCCGATGACCATTGTATCTACTACTGACAGAGAAGGCAATGGCACCCCCACTCCAGTACTCTTGCCTAGAAAATCCTATGAATGGAGGATCCTGGTAGGCTACAGTCCATGGGGTTGCTAAGAGTTGGATACGACTGAGCGACTTCACTTTCACTTTTCATTTTCATGCATTGAAGAAGGAAATGGCAATCCACTCCAGTGTTCTTGCCTGGAGAATCCCAGGGAGGGGGAACCTGGTGGGCTTCCATCTATGGAGTCGCACAGAGTTGGACACAACTGAAGTGACTTGGCAGCAGCAGCAGTGGACAAGAATCCCTTAGAAGAAATGGAGTAGCCATCATAGTCAACAAGAGTCCAATATGCAGTACTTGGATGCAATCTCAAAAACAACAGAATGATCTCTGTTCATTTCCAAGGCAAACCGTTCAATATCATGGTAATTCAAGTCTATGCCCTGACCAGTAATACTGAAGAAGCTGAAGTTGAAAGATTCTATGAAGACCTACCTACAGGACCTTTTAGAACTAACACCCAAAAAGATGTCCTTTTCATTATAGGGGACTGGAATGCAAAAGTAGGAAGTCAAGAAACACCTGGAGTAACAGGCAAATTTGGCCTTGGAGTACAGAATTAAGCAGGGCAAAGGCTAATAAGTTTTGCCAAGAGATGCCCTAGCAAACACCCTCTTCCAACAACACAAGAGAAGACGCTACACATAGACCTCACCAGACGGTCAACACTGAAGTCAGATTGATTATATTCTTTGCAGCTGACTGCAGCCCAGATCATGAACTCCTTATTGCCGAGTTCAGACTTAAATGGAAGACAGTAGGGAAAACCACTAGGCCACTCAGGTATGACCTAAATCACATCCCTTACGATTATACAGTATAAGTGAGAAATAGATTTAAGGGACTAGATCTGATAGACAGTGTGCTTGATGAACTATGGACAGAGGTTTGTGACATTGTACAGGAGACAGGGATCAAGACCATACCCAAGAAAAAGAAATGCAAAAAGGCAAAATGGTTGTCTGAGGGGGCCTTACAAATAGCTGTGAATAGAAGAGAAGTGAAAATGAAAGGAGAAAGGAAAGATATACCCATTTGAATGCAGAGTTCCAAAGAATAGCAAAGTGAGATAAGAAAGCCTTCCCCTGTGATAAATGCAAAGAAATAGAGGAAGACAATAGAATGGGAAAGACTAGAGATCTCTTCAAGAAAATAAGAGATACCAAGGGAACATTCCATGCAAAAATGGGCTCGATAAAGGATGGAAATTGTATGGACCTAACAGAAGCAGAAGATATTAAGAAGAGGTGGCAAGAATACACAGAAGTAATGTACAAAAAATCTTGGTCACTCACCCAGAGCCAGACATCCTGGAATGTGGTCAAGTGGGCCTTAGGAAGCATCATTACAAACAAAACTAATGGAGGTGATGGACTTCTAGTTGAGCTATTTCAAATCCTAAAAGATGATGCTGGAAAAGTGCTGCACTCAATTTGCCAGCAAATTTGGAAAACTCAGCAGTAGTCACAGGACTGGAAAAGTTCAGTTTTCATTCCAATGCCTAACAAAGGCAATGCCAAAGAATGCTCAATCTATTGCACAGTTGCACTCATCTCACACACTAGCAAAGTAATGCTCAAAATTCTCCAAGTCAGGATTCAACAGTACGTGAATTGTGAACTTCCAGTTGTTTAAGCTGGTTTTAGAAAAGGCAGAGGAGCCAGAGATCAAATTGCCAACATCTTCTGGATCATCGAAAAAGCAAGAGAGTTCCAGAAAAACATCTACTTCTGCTTTATTGACTATGCCAAAGCCTTTGACTGTGTGGATCACAACAAACTGTGGAAAATTCTAAAAGAGATGGGAATGCCAGACCATCTGAGCCTCTTGAGAACTCTGTATGCAGGTCAAAGCAACAGTTAGAACTGGACATGGAACAACAGACTGGTTCCAAATAGGAAAAGGAGTATGTCAAGGCTGTATATTGTCACCCCGCTTATTTAACTTATATGCAGAATGCCCCATGAGAAACACTGGGCTGGATGAAGCACAAGCTTGAATCAAGATTGCTGGGAGAAATATCAATAATCTCAGATATGCAGATGAGGCTTCTCTGGTGGCTCAGAGGTTAAAGCGTCTGCCTCCAATGCGGGAGACCCGGGTTCGATCCCTGGGTTGGGAAGATCCCCTGGAGAAGGAAATGGCAATCCACTCCAGTATTCTTGCCTGGAGAATCCCATGGACAGAGAAACCTAGTAGATTATAGTCCATGGGGTTGCAAAGAGTCGGACACGACTGAGTGACTTCACCCCACCCTACCCTACCACCCTTATAGCAGAAAGTGAAGAGGAACTAAAGAGCTTCTTGATGAAAGTGAAAGAAGAGAGTGAAAAAGTTGGCTTCAAGCTCAACATTCAGAAAAGTAAGATCATGACATCTGGCCCAACCACTTTATGGCAAATAAATGGGTAAACAGTGGCTGACTTTTTCTTTTTGGCTTCAAAATCACTGCAGATGGTGATTGCAGCCACGAAACTAAAAGACACTTACTCCTTGGAAGGAAAGTTATGACCAACCTAGACGGCATATTAAAAAGCAGAGACATTCTTTTGCCCACAAAAGTCCATCTAATCAAGGCTATGATTTTTTCCATTAGTCATATATGGATGTGAGAGTTGGACTTTAAAGAAAGCTGAGCTCCAAAGCATTGATGCTTTTGAACTGTGGTGTTGGAGAAGACTCTTGAGAGTCCCTTGGACTGCAAGGAGATCCAACCAGTCCATCCTAAAGGAGATCAGTCCTGAGTGTTCATTGGAAGAACTGATGTTGAAGCTGAAACTCCAATAGTTTGGCCACCTGATCGAAGAACTGACTGATTTGAAAGACCTTGATGCTGGGAAAGATTGAAGGCAAGAAGAGAAGGGGTCGACAAAAGATGAGACGGTTGGATGACATCACCGACTCAGTGGACATGAGTTTGAGTAAGGTTCGGGAGTTGGTGATGGACAGGGAGGCCTGGCATGCTGCAGTCCATGGGGGTCACAAAAGTTTGACATGACTGAGCTACTGAACTGAATGGAACTGAACTGAACTGATGGGACCAGATGCCATGATCTTAATTTTCTTAGTTTGTAGCTTGATTTAATTGTTAAAAATCCAGCCATTTACATATACACAATCACATACATATTGATATTTATTTTCCTTTCTCTATATATTGAAAACTATGAGGTCACACCAGTATTCCATCTACATTCTAGTGGAATTCTATTTTTTTCTCTCTTTCCATATTTGTAACTCAACAGTGAGAAACTTGCTTGTTTAACCTAAATGTATTTACTAATCTGACCAATCCCCAGTAGGTATCTAGATTCTTAATGTTGCTGGTGCACCTTCCAGGGGATGCTGTTGTTACCATATTGGTGCTCTAAGAGGTCATGTGTGCTTGCTCCTCTTATGTGGATGCTCTCCTTGCCCTGCTTGGGTTTAACTTCTACAACCAGCTGCCTGCCTGCGTGGACCCTCTTATGTTCAGATTCTTGTTTCCCCTTGCTGGGCTGCCCCTGGGTGTGGACCTCCTTCCCACCTTGCTTAGGTCTTGACCTCCACCCTTGGTCACTCACCTGCATGGACACACTGTGGCGTCTAGGTGGTAGTAGAAGTAGAACGGATATCCTTCTTGCCTCAGGGGCTCTGATCTCCCTGGCCACATTGTCTTGTGAAGGTCTTCCTCTCTCTTCTTGGGCTCTCAAACCTAATGGCTTATCCTTGGCCATTCCCTCCACACCCATGTGGACTCCTTCTTTCTCTTGCATATGACCACCCCTCTGTTGGACACTCCACATCAGACCACCCTCTTGCATGAGTCCTTCTTACCTTGTTTGAGGTCACACTGCTCTCCCACACGGGCCCTCTCTTTACTCTGCTTGGCCTGTGATTCCCTGTTCTGGGCAACCCCTGTCTAAGGAGGCCCTCCTGACCTCAGTCCTCCCGGCAGCAGAGCTCTGACCTCCTACTGCAGGAAGCCCTCCGACGTGGACGCTACTTACTCCACTCAGGTTTTATGAGATTATCTGAGCCATTGCAGCTCCCCCAGCTGGAGGGAGCTTATCTTGCTTTGCTTTTCCTAATGGCCTTAAGACTGAATTTCTGGGGATGGGAAGATAAAGAAGGAAAGAAAAGGGAAATAGGAAGAGCTGACTTGTATTTTTAAGATGATCACTCTGATTTTCTTCAGCAGACTGAAGAGGGGACAGAAGCAGGGGTCCTAGCTGGGAGGCTAATTGTCTCTCTGGTGATTTCAGTTAGTATGTTAACAGGGGCACTGAGCAGTGGTCAGATTCTATACATATTCTTAAGATAGTGCCAACAAGATTTGCTGATAGAGTGGAAAGAGTTAATGATTACTGTAAAGCTTTTGCCCTGAACAAGAAGAAGGATGGTGTTGCCATTTATTGGAATGGGAAAAATTTGGAGAGGAGGAAGTTTTGGGGTTGGAAATAAAGAGTTCAGTTTTGGATGCCTTTAATAACTGGGAGCAGGAGGAAAAGGGGACGACAGAAGATGGGATGGCTGGATGGCATCACCAACTCCATGGATGTGAGTTTGAGTGAACTCTGGGAGTTGGTGATGGACAGGGAGGCCTGGCGTGCTGCGATTCATGGGGTCGCAAAGAGTCGGACATGACTGAGCAACTGAACTGAATTGAACTGAACGAATCATCTGAGTGGAAATGCTGTATATAAGAGACAGGAGTTTTGGGAGAAATTGAGATTGTGGTTCATAGTGTGTAGATGGAATTTATAGATCTGAGATCATCTACAAGTGAGTATGGAGAGAGAACTGAAGAGGTCTTTGTACTCTAACATTTAAAGTTTTTGAAGATGAGAAAAATCAGCAAAAGGGACTCAGTAAGAGAGGTTGTCCAAGTAGAAAAAGATCCAAGAGGGAGTGATATCTCAAGCCAAGAGAGAGAAGTGTTTCAAAAGAATAAAATAATACTGCTGATCGAGCGAGAGGGAAACTGGTGATGCAGAGGCGAGGAGGAGCAACTGCAGAAGCCATGACCTTGATTAAGTGAGAACAGACGAGAACCATGGAAACGTGGGCGAGCTGTTCCTTGCTAGGAACTTGGGGTTCCCTGGTGGCTCAGCTGGTAAAGAATCCACCTGCAATGCTGGAGACCTGGGTTTGATCCCTGGTTGGGAAGATCCCCTGGAAAAGGGAATAGCTACCCACTCCAGCATTCTGGCCTGGAGAATTCCATGGACTGTATAGTCTATGGGGTGGCAAAGAATCGGACATGACTGAGCAACTTTCACTTCCACTTCTTCCACAGATGAGAGCCATGGAGACACGGGCGAAGTGGTGCTTGCTGGGAGCATGGACAGTTCACCATGTCTCACTGCCGGTGAGGCAGGATATACAGTGTATTAGGTGTGGCGGGGGAACACGTGAAAGTTATTCTTCTGATGGTTTTTCCTGGGGTAGAAGGCAGAGGAGGCAGAAATATGAAATAATAATGTGAATAATAATGTAAAATAATAATGTGAATATGAATAATATGAAAAAATAATGTGAAATAGATTTCTGGGCAAGTAGGACAGTGAATGGACCAGGGAAGTGAGAATTGCCAGAATGCATCAAGAGCCCTTTTGACATAACTGGAGTGCCTGTGTGCTCAGTCATGTCTGACTCTTTGTAACACCATGAACTGTAGCCCACCAGGCTCCTCTGTCCGTAGAATTTTCCAGGCAAGCATACTGGAGTGGGTTGCCATTTCCTCCTCCAGGGGGTTTTCCTGACCTAGGGATCGAACCCACACCTTCTGCATCTCCTAATAGTTGGAAATAAGTGTAGAGTGACATCCATTGTGTGGTGGTTTGCTTTTCTCTAGTCACATTGCAGGAGATCTGGGTTCGATCCCTGGGTCAGGAAGATCCCCTGGAGAAGAGAATGGCAACCCACTCTAGTATTCTTGCTGGAGAATTCCATGGAAAGAGGAGCCTGGCAGACTACAGTTCATGGGGTAGCGAAGAGTCAGACATGACTGAGTGACAACCACATTGAGTTTCTCAGGCTATGTCCAGAGTTGGCAGAGAATTGAATTTTAGTACAACTAGGAATTTATGAACAGGGCAAAGGAGTTTACTTTGAAGTACCTAAAAATACTAGACTACTTTAGTTTTTTTTTTTTTTTTTGCTCATGTAAAGTTTTCAGGGGTTTTGTGTTAAATTAATAAATGAAAGTGTTTTAAAAAATTACTATGTTAATCTGTTGGTTAATGGGCTATACGAAATTCTTCAGGTGGTTAAACAAAACAAGCAAAATCTAACAACTTTACTAAAAATACTACAGTTTTGTTTGATATAAATTGGGTTATTCATTGATCAAAGATTGATTGTATATGTGCCAGGGTCTAGTTTAAAGCATTGGGGACACACAGATGAATGGCACATAGTCTTTATTGACTTGGAGCTTATATTTTTTATTTGATAAATAATATTATGAGATTATACTGTAATTATAAGACAGAATCTTAAATAATAATAGATGATAGGAACAAAAGGAAGGGTTCTAGAATCCCATATACTGAGCTCTTATTCTGATTCTTCCATGGACTTGCTGTGTGAATTTCAGAAACTAACTTTTCTAAGCTCAAGTTTCTATGTTTTACAATGGAGATAATAATAGTACCTTCTTCGCTGGATTGTTACTAGGATTATGCTATTCAATACATTTCAGACACATGATGAGTGGTAAATAGATATTAGCTATTATTATTATTAACACAAACATATATGACGCGCGTTTGCAAATGCCAAAGAATGAGCAGTTGACTAAGGCATATTTGTTTGCACTAATACTTTGTTCTATAAATGGTGTTTGCAAAGCAACAGGTAAGAGTTCAGTTCAGTTCAGTTCAGTTGCTCAGTCGTGTCCAACTCTTTGCGACCCCATGAATTGCAGCACACCAGGCCTCCCTGTCCATCACAAAATCCCGGAGTTCACTCAAACTCACGTCCATCAAGTCAGTGATGCTATCCAGTCATCTCATCCTCTGTCGTCCTCTTCTCCTCCTGCCCCCAATCCCTCCCATCATCAGAGTGAACTCTTCGCATGAGGTGGCCAAAGTATTGGAGTTTCAGCTTTTTTTTTCACTTATTTATTTATTTTAATTAATTAATTAATTAATTTAAATTACAATACTGTATTTGTTTTGCCATACATTGACACGAATCAGCCATAGGTGAACACAATCTTCCAATACTGAAGCCCCCTCCCACCTCCCACCCCACATCCTCTACTTGAATCATCCTGTGCATCAGCCCCATGCATCCTGCATCCTACACTGAACATAGATTGGCGCTTCGTTTCTTACAGGGAAATATACATGTTTCATTGCCATTCTCCCAAACCATCCCGCCCTTTCCCTCTCCCTCAGAGTCCAAAAGTCCACTCTATACCTCTGTGTCTCTTTGTTGTCTCACATATAGGGTCATCATTACTGTCTTCTAAATTCAGAACACTCAAGACTGATCTCCTTTAGAACAGACTTGCAGGTAAGATCTCCTTGCAGGTAAGAGTTAGTCTACCTAAATTATCATACACGAGAAATGATGTTCCTAATAAATTTATGAAGTTAGACTATAAGAAATGGATAATCAAGTACAGCCAATTCTCCATGTCTCCAGAGATATTTTTTCTAAAAATATTTGGAATAAAACTTCAGAAAGTTCCAAAAAGCAAAACTTGAATTTGCCTCATGCTGGAAACTATTTACATAGTATTTACATTATATTAGGTACTATAAGTAATCTATGTATGTTTTAAAGTATATGGGAGGATGTGCAAAGTTTATATGCCAGTACTGTACCACTTTATATAAGGCACTGGAGCATCCTTGAATTTTTGGCATCCACGAGGGTCCTGACCCAATACCCCTTTGACCCTGAAGAAAGACTACATTGATAGGATAATAAAAAGGTAAAAGCATTAGAAGCGAGGTAATGGATAAGCACACAAAGGGGGCATAGCCACGGGAACTGCACATCAGACTGGGCAGGAATCAATAAGAAGCAATTAAAGTGCTGTAGTAAATGGACTGATGGAAATTTCATGCATGGTGGTAGGAAATTGAAATCTCCCCTGACCGGCAGTTTGCTTCACCCAAGGCATTTCAGTTGTAATTTTGGCTTCTGTATGTAGAGTTAGATATCTGTTCCTACCACATCAGAGGAGACTTGTATTCAACACTGATAAGTGATCCATAAAGTGTTCATGTTTTTATGCACTGGAAATAGTCTTTAAAATGGTTTGTTGGATTCCTTTTTTCTGATTTTGCAGCAAAATCATTTTAGAATCTCTCATCTGAAATGGCTAGAAAATTTCATCAATTTAGCTTATGTAACTGTAATAACTACTATTTGTTTAGTTCTCATTACGGGCCTCCCTGGTGGTTTAGCTGGTAAAGAATCCACCTACCAATGTAAGAGCTGCAAGAGACACAAGTTCAGTCCCTGGGTTGGGAAGATCCCCTGGAGAAGGAAATGGCAACCCACTCTAGTGTTCTTGCCTGGAAAATTCCATGGACAAAGGAACCTGGTGAGCTACAGTCTATGGGGTTGCAAAGAGTCGGACATAACTGAGTACAAGCGTGTGCATGCACACATGTATTCTACTAAACACTTGTGTGTGTATGTGTGTAAGATCTTCTTTAAACCTTAGGCCTTGTTAAACAAATATTTTCATATCCACTTGACAAACCAAATGAGGCCTAGAGATGTTGAACAGCCTGCACATGAAATAACACTTGGGTAAAAGATGCTTACTCCTTGGAAGAAAAGTTATGACCAACCTAGACAGCATATTCAAAAGCAGAGACGTTACTGTGCCGACTAAGGTCCGTCTAGTCCAGGCTATGGTTTTCCAGTGGTCATGTATGGATGTGAGAGTTGGACTGTGAAGGAAGCCGAGTGCCGAAGAACTGATGATTTTGGACTGTGGTGTTGGAGAAGGCTCTTGAGAGTCCTTTGGACTGCAAGGAGATCCAACCAGTCCATTCTGAAGGAGATCAGCCCTGGGTGTTCCTTGGAAGGAGTGATGCTAAAGCTGAAACTCCAGTACTTTGGCTACCTGATGCAAAGAGTTGACTCATTGAAAAAGACCCTGATGCTGGGAGGGATTAGGGGCAGGAAGAAAAAGGGACGACAGAGGTTGAGATGGCTGGATGGCGTCACTGACTCGATGGATGCGAGTCTGAGTGAACTCCAGGTGTTGGTGATGGACAGGGGAGGCCTGGCGTGCTGCTATTCATGGGGTCGCAAAGAGTTGGACACGACTGAGCGACTGAACTGAACTGAACTGAACTGAACTGAAGTATTAGAAAAGTAGGATTTGAACATAGCCTTGACTGACTCTAAAACCTTTGTGCTTCCTGTACTCAGAAGTAATTTTTTAGAAGTTAAATTTTATCATTTAAAATGGCATAACTGTGGTCCTTTCTGGGGGTCCAGTAGTTAAGACCCCATGCTTCCACTGCAGGGGGCACAGGTTTGATCCCTGGTCAGGGAATCAAGATCCTACATGCTGCGAGGTGTGGCAATAAACAAACAAACAAACATATAAATAAATGAACAAAAGTCCACTGGCTTTAAGTAATACAGTGGCATAACTGTTCTTCCAGCTGATCTCTGTGTCACAATCTCCTTTTTCAATAGCAACAAATATTTCATAAAGGAATAAGATGCTGTTTGGGATGATTTTATAGTGTTGTTGTTTGCATGTCTAGCCTACTAGCCCTGAAGCTTCAGAGGGTTGTAAAGTTGTCACATACCCTGTGTATTTTATTTCTAATGATCTCCTTCTGTGTTGTGGTCCGTAGAGAAACAAGTGGTGCCAGAAAGGGGCACATTTATGAATTTTGGGGCTGTGTCATTTTTCACTGAGCTTTGATATCTAAATATTTTCACTGTTGTGCAGAGTCCACATCAGGGGTCCTGATAAAGACACTTCTCATTCAGCATAAGTAAGTCAAGTAAGTCCAGTAGTACCCTCAATCAAGCTGACCCTCAATCAAATGCTTTTATGATGTGGAGCCAGCTGACACACGTTGTCTATTATTTTGGGGGCTATGTTCAATCCTGTATTTCCTTGTCCTGGAGTCATGTAGAATTGGGATATGCAGTGAGTAAGGAGGGTAGAAAATAGACAAAATATGGTGTGCATATTGTCAAGTATGTGAGGTCTATGCTCCATAGCTGTATCAGGGAAGATCAGTTAGGTTCTGGGTAGAGCTGTCAATGGTTGACAGGGTCATACCTGCACTTTCCAAGAGCTTTAAAAATCTCTCTATTATGGAATTTTTCAAAGTCTTTAAAAACAAAGATAATTAGTATACTGAACTCCAATAGATCTATCACCTAGGTTCATCAATTGTCAGCAATTTACCAGTTTAATCTTTGTCCCTATGCCATGACTTGCTGTCTTTTTTTTAAAAATCATCAACAGGAAGTAGATCCCAGACTTTATATTATTTAATCTATAAATACTTCAGTAGGTCTTGCTAAAAGATAAGGGCTTAACAATATAATAACAATACTGTTGTTATACCTAATAAGAAATAACACTGATTCCTTTGTGTAATCTAAAGTGAAGTCGCTCAGTTGTGTCTGACTCTTTGTGACCCTGTGGACTGTAGCCTGCCAGGCTCCTCTGACCATGGGATTCTCCAGGCAAGAATACTGGAGTGGGTTGCCATTTCCTTCTCCAGGGGATCTTCCCGACCCAGGGATCGAACCCAGGTCTCCCACATTGCAGGCAGACACTTTAACCTTAATCTAAAAGTTAAGGCCATTTAAAAATTTCCCAATTTTTTTCAGAAGTGGCTTTCCCAGTTGGCTTATGAAGCAAGATTTAAATAAAGCTTACATTTATATTTAGTTGAAATAGTTCTTAAAACTTCTTCTGTTTATGATAGGTTCTCTGTCCCGCCATCCCCTTTTTCTTTAATGTCATTAATTTGTTAAAGAAACCATCATTGGTGCTGTGGTATGTCTCTCACTCTGGTCTTGACTGATTGCATGTTTGTGGTATCAGTCTGTTCCTTTATCTCACATACTGCCTGTAAATTGGTTGTTACATTTAGAGGCAATTATACTCCATTAAGTTATTTTTTGAGAGTACTTCAAAGGAGGTGCTGTGGCTTATATCAGGAGGCATATAAAGTAAGTTGTCTCACACTTAATGGTGTTAAACCTGGTTAGTAGGTCCAGGTATTTTCAGCCGGATTCCTATTTGAAAGGTTTCCAACAACCTCACAGTTCTAGCAGCAGTTAACAATGATTTCACAGCTCCATTATTCCTTCCACGTTAGGGTTGAAATTCTTTCCCTCATCAATAATTGGTTGCCTTCAAGAAGAGTTTGTGTAGAATAGACAGGGAAATAATTATTTCCCTTTATTATCAGTTTATTATTTCAGAATAACAAATTGATATCCTAGGTCAATGGTGACGAAGGAGGTGGTTGTTATAGGTTTATTTTTTCCAGTATTGATAGATTAATAGATTTTTGTAAAGTTGATGTTTTATTTTCTTTGATACTAAAGTTTTCTTGGCTCTGTAACAGCCCTCTTTAGCCAGTGGGCTCATTCAAATCAGTTTCTATATCCTTGTGGCATGGCTCTGGTGGTCTCTGACAGCTTTGTTGATTTCTGTATAACAAGTTCCCAGGCTCATTTTACAGTGAGTTGGCCAAAAAATTTGTTTGGATTTTTCCATAAGATGCTATGAAAAACCCGAATGAATTTTTGGGCCAACCCAATATATTACCTGCCCAGCTAGAAAGTGGTGTTTAGAGATATGGTTGTTAGGTGTGTTTATTCTTCTGAGCTGTCATCATTCTCAGACTCTTTCCATAGTCAGAGCTACCTATTAAATATATATTTTTTTAGAAAGAGAAAAGTAAATCATGAGTTCATCATTTTGATTTTATGCTACTTTCCTTTTACATTTTGAATCTTGATTTCTAATGATATTATTTATTTTCTTTATCCAAATAGATACAATATTGGAGTTACACACAATTTCAAAATAACAGTGATATTATCACTACTAACAATAAGACATTTAAATGTAACAAGATTTTCTTGGGGTTCTTTGTGACTTAGAATATAATTCATTATTGACATACACATGCTATGCTTTAAAATATTTGAAATAACTCTTCTCTATATGATTATGCCATCAACTTTATATTGTTACACTTATTTATTTTGAAATGTGAGAATTGCTTAAAATTTTTTTATATGTACAAATAAAAACTGTGAAACAAGGAATGCTTAGCTGTCTGGCTTTCATGCCTATTCCTACTTCATTTCCTCCCTTCACCTATAGGTAAACATATTTTTAGTCTAGTTTGTTCTTCATAGTTTCTTTTCAAAAATTTAATAAATATAAATGCACACTTGTATCCCCTTCTTTTATAACAATTAACAATGATTAATAATGGGTAAAAAGTGGCATACTCTAAACATTTTTTTGTACCTTGTATTTTCCATTTAAAGCATTTTGGGATTTCCCTTGTATCTTTGTGAAGAGGTGATGTTGATGAACTTTAAGATTTTATCCAGTCTTATGAGTGGTAAATGGTGTATTACAGTGTTGATTTAAATTTCTCTTATGATGGGTGAGGTTGAGCAGACATTCATATGTTTAAGGGTCATTTGCATTCATTTCATTTTCTATAAAGCATTGTTTCTCAACTGGAGGTGACTTTGCCTCCCAGGGGACATTTGGACTATCCGGAGACATTTTTGGTTGTCATAAGTGGAGGGTTGTGCTGCTGGCATCTCATGGATAGATGCCAGAGGCGCTGCTAAACATCTCATGATCTATGAGGCACCACTCTCACAGTGAAATGTTATCTGACTGAAGATGTTTAATAGTGCCACATTTGAAAACCCTCCTGGAAGCATATCTATTGATCATCTCTCATACAGAGTTATATGTGTTATTTTTTTTTATGGCTAGAACTTCTTTGTAGGGTTTGTTATCACTGTTCACAAAGGTTAATACTTCCACCCATATAATCCAGCATCTCCATATGCTTTGGCCAATAAAACAAGAACTGAAGTACTTTCTCTGTAGATGCTTAAAGAACCAGCCCATGGTCAGGCATGCCCTTTTTCCTCTGTTTCTGCTGCTGTGGAAGCGTGTTGGTGATGAAGACTCCATTACTTAGGGTCCCTGAAGCAATATGACTATAGAGCTCTCTGCTGACTAATAAAGGACACATAGTGTAAGCAGGAAATAATGTTGTTTTATGCCATTGAAATGTTTCAGGTTATTTATTACTACAACAAAATCTAACTTAATTTGATGGCTGTAATACACAAGAGAAGACTCTACACATGGACATCACCAGATGGTCAACACCAAAATCAGACTGATTATATTCTTTGTAGCCAAAGATGGAGAAGCTCTATACAGTCAACAAAAACAAGACCAGGAGCTGACTGTGACTCAGATCATGAACTCCTTATTACCAAATTCAGACTTAAATTGAAGAAAGTAGGGAAAACCGCTAGACTATTTAGGTATAACCTAAATCAAATCCCTTATGATTATACAGTGGAAGTGAGAAATAGATTTAAGGGCCTAGGTCTGATAGATAGAGTTCCTGATGAACTATGGACTGAGGTTCGTGACATTGTACAGGAGACAGGGATCAAGACCATCCCCATGGAAAAGAAATGCAAAAAAAAGCAAAATGGCTGTCTGGGGAGGCCTTAGAAATAGCTGTGAAAGAAGAGAAGCAAAAAGCAAAGGAGAAAAGAAAAGAAGAAAAGGAAAGGAGAAGTGAAAAGCAAAGGAGAAAAGGAAAGTAAACTAATATGAGTACCGAGTTCCAAAGAATAGCAAGAAGAGATAAGAAAGCCTTCTTCAGCGATCAGTGCAAAGAAATAGAGGAAAAGAACAGAATGGGAAAGACTAGAGATCTCTTCAAGAAAATTAGAGATACCAAGGGAACATTTTATGCAAAGATGGGCTCGATAAAGGACAGAAATGGTATGGACCTAACAGAAGCAGAAGACATTAAGAAGAGGTGGCAAGAATACACAGAAGAACTGTACAAAAAGATCTTCACAACCCGGATAATCATGATGGTATAATCACTCACCTAGAGCCAGACATCCTGGAATGTGAAGTCAAGTGGGCCTTAGAAAGCATCTCTATGAACAAGCTAATGGAGGTGATGGAATTCCAGTTGAGCTATTTTAAATCCTGAAAGATGATGCTGTGAAAGTGCTTCACTCAATATGCCAGCAAATTTGGAAAACTCAGCAGTGGCCACAGGACTGGAAAAGGTCAGTGTTCATTCCAGTCCCAAAGAAAGGCAATGCCAAAGAATGCTCAAACTACCGCGCAATTGCACTCATCTCACATGCTAGTAAAGTAATACTCAAAATTCTCCAAGCCAGGCTTCAGCAATACGTGAACCGTGAACTCCCTGATGTTCACGCTGGTTTTAGAAAAGGCAGAGGAACCAGAGATCAAATTGCCAACATCTGCTGGATCATGGAAAAAGCAAGAGAGTTCCAGAAAAACATCTATTTCTGCTTTATTGACTATGCCAAAGCCTTTGACTGTGTGGATCACAACAAACGGTGGAAAATTCTGAAAGAGATGGGAATACCAGACCACCTAACCTGCCTCTTGAGAAATCTGTATGCAGGTCAGGAAGCAACAGTTAGAACTGGACATGGAACAACAGACTGGTTCCAAATAGGAAAAGGAGTATGTCAAGGCTGTATATTGTCATCCTGCTTACTTAACTTCTATGCAGAGTACATCATGAGAAATGTTGGGCTGGAAGAATCACAAGCTGGAATCAAGATTGCCGGGAGAAATATCAATAACCTCAGATATGCAGGTGACACCACCCTTATGGCAGAAAGTGAAGAGGAACTAAAAAGCCTCTTGATGAAGGTGAAAATGGAGAGCTTTAAGTTGGCTTAAAGCTCAACATTCAGCAAACGAAGATCATGGCATCTGGTCCCATCACTTCATGGGAAATAGATGGGGAAACAGTGGAAACAGAGTCAGACTTTATTTGGGGGGCTCCAAAATCACTGCAGATGGTGACTGCAGCCATGAAATTAAAAGACGCTTACTCCTTGGAAGAAAAGTTATGACCAACCTAGACAGCATATTGAAAAGCAGAGACATTTCTTTGCTGACTACGGTCCGTCTAGTCAAGGCTATGGTTTTTCCTGTGGCCATGTATGGATGTGAGAGTTGGACTGTGAAGAAGGCTGAGCGCTGAAGAATTGATGCGTTTGAATTGTGGTGTTAGAGAAGACTCTTGAGAGTCCCTTGGACTGCAAGGAGCTTCAACCAGTCCATTCTGAAGGAGATCAACCCTGGGATTTCTTTGGAAGGAATGATGCTAAAGCTGAAACGTCAGTACTTTGGGCACCTCATGCGAAGAGTTGTCTCATTGGAAAAGACTTTGATGCTGGGAGGGATTGGGGGCAGGAGGAGAAGGGGACGACAGAGGATGAGATGGCTGGATGGCATCACTGACTCGATGGACATGAGTCTGAGTGAACTCCGAGAGATGGTGATGAACAGGGAGGCCTGGCATGCTGCGATTTCAGGGGTCGCAAAGAGTCGGACATGACTGAGCGACTGAACTGAATCTTTTTCTATAAAAGATGTTAATCTCTTGTCAGAGATACAAATTTCGAACAATATTCCCAGTTTGTCATTTGTGTTTTTACCTAGCTTATGAACTTTTTGTCTTCAGTTCAGTTCAGTTTTTTGTGTTATGAAATTATTATTGTTAAATTTGCAAAATGTAGGCAAATATATCAGCATTTGCCCTTACTGCTTCTGAGTTTTGAGTCCTGATTAGGAAAGATTTTCTTACTCAGGTCGTTCAGAATTCTGGTGATGCTTGTGTCTAGTAATTTTGTGTTTTTTTTTTTTTTACATTTAGATCACTAATTCAGTTGGTATGAAAGCTGAATATGTTCTTTTTCTCCTCGCTTCCCACCATATGACTCTCTGCTGCTGCTACTGCTGCTAAGACATTTCAGTCGTGTCCGACTCTGTGAGACCCCAGAGATGGCAGCCCACCAGGCTCCCCCATCCCTGGGATTCTCCAGGCAAGAACACTGGAGTGGGTTGCCATTTCCTTCTCCAATGCATGAAAGTGAAAAGTGAAAGTGAAGTCGCTCAGCCAACTCCTAGCGACCCCATGGACTGCAGCCTACCAGGCTCCTCTGTCCCTGGGATTTTCCAGGCAAGAGTACTGGAGTAGGGTGCCATTGCCTTCTCCATATGACTCTCTAATTATCTCCAAATCACTTATTAAGAACTCATTTCCCCCAATTGTTTGTGTTGCTGTGTTTACCACATATTAAGTTTCTACATGTACTTTGGTTTATTTCTAGATTTTCTGTTTCATTGGTTTGTCTATTAAGGAATTAATATCATACAATTTTAATTATAAGGGCTTTAAAATATATTAAATGTCTGTAAGACTACTGCTTCACATTTCTCTAAGATTTTTGCTTACTCTTATTGCTTATTTCTTTTTCCAGACTTTATAACCAACATGTCTAGTTTTTGAAAAAAATTCTGAGGGCTATTTTTATTTAGATTTTGTTAATTTATAAATGGAACTTCCCTGGTGGCTCAGATGGTGATGAATCCGCCTGCAATGCAGGAGACCCAGGTTCTATCCTTGAGTCGGGAAGCCCCTGGAGAAGGGAATGGCTACCCACGCCAGTATTTTTGCCTGGAGAATTCCATGGACAGAGGAGCCTGGCCCATGGAGTCACAACAGTCAGACATGACTGAGTAACTAACACATACTTTAAATGTAAGGATAGATGATATTTATATGATATAGAGTTCTCTTCAAGAACATGATATATCTTTCCATTTTTTCTGCTTTTGTTTCAAAGAATTTTATAATTTTTCTCCAATAGATTTTGGATATTTCTTCTAATAAGTATGCTTTGAATTATTGCTGTTTTGATAAGACAGGAACTATTTCCTATTGATTTTGTATATCAGTGGAAAATCTGAGTCCTTACTCCTTACTAAATTAGCTACAACACTTTAAACGATCCACCAATTAATCTGTAACCACATTTTCTTTTTTAGAATAATTGGAGCAGGTCTTATTTAAGATCTCAGATTGTGGGATGAGAGGAACTATAAAATGCAAGCTAGTGGTAAGGTATTCTTTAACTCATCATTGTTAGTTTATCTATTTTATAATCAGCTTCTCATTAACATTTTCCTCTCTCAAAGCACATAATCTCATTTTCAATTACTGCCTCATTTTATATTGCATGAGACAAATTCCTCACAGCATAGAACACTCTTAAAATTTGCTATAAAGTAATATTGGATATAGTAGGAGTACTGAGCTCATATATTCTTAATTACATACAATCAAATGTATATACAACACAAACCTAGCCTAATTTTGTTTGTACAAATTGGGATAAATGAAATCCTATAGGAATTAACCACAGATTACAAGATTTATAAACGGGTGTTCCTGTGAAAGAGAACCACTTTCTGGAACAGCTTTTTAAATTATCAATGCGAGTGCAGTTATTGCTGGCAAGTAGTTGTGGTGTAACCTAAATCCAGGACATTAAGCATATTTTACTTGTTTTTTCTTCAAGTAAAAGGTTCCTCCTCAAGCTGCTGCTGCTGCTACTGCTAAGTCGCTTCAGTCGTGTCCGACTCTGTGCGACCCCATAGACGGCAGTGCACCAGCCTCCCCTGTCCCTGGGATTCTCCAGGCAAGAATGCTGGAGTGGGTTGCCACTTCCTTCTCCACCTCCTCAAGCTAGGTTTTGCTAAAGTGGTAGATACATTTTAAAACAGAAAAGTAGTTCCATTTTGTTGCTGTTCTATTTTAAATTGACAGTTTACAAATAACTTTTTTAATTAAAAAGAAAGGTTGTGATAAGATTTTGCCCTCCCCACACTGTCAGAGGGAAGTGGCAGAAGGGCAGCATACTTTGTGGTTAAGTGTGGACTCTGGAGTCACTCTGAAAGGGTCAAACCCTGGGTCAGTTGGTCTCTGGCTATGCGACATGGACAAATCAGTTAACAAATCAATCACTGAGTAGCTCTGATGTCATAGTGTTGACATGAAGATAAAAATCAGATAATATTTTAAACTCTTAGAGTAATGTCTGACGGATAGTAAGCTATATAACTCTTTGATAAATTAAAAATGAAAAGAATGTACTCCACTCTACTGTCTTTTCAGCATCTTGTTTCAGCCGAATAACTGAATTTGTGTCTCCCCAAAGGGAAAGTCATGTCCTGCTCTTTGCGACCCTGTGGGCTATACAGTCCATGGAATTATCCAGGCCAGAATATTGGAGTGGGTAGCCGTTTCCTTCTCCAGGGGATTTTTCCCAACCCAGGGATTGAACCCAGGTCTCCTGCAATGCAGGTGGACTCTTTACCAGCTGAGCCATCAGGAAAGCCCAAAACTAACATATGTAGGGTACTTGAGTGAGTGTTGACCATCTGGTGATGTCTATGTGTAGAGTCTTCTCTTGTGTTGTTGGAAGAGGGTGTGTGCTATGACCAGTGCATTTTCTTGGCAAAACTCTATTAGTCTTTGCCCTGCTTCATTCCGCATTCCAAGGCCAAATTTGCCTGGTACTCCAGGTGTTTCTTGACTTCCTACATTTGCATTCCAGTCCCCTATAATCTAAAGGACATCTTTTTTGGGTGTTATTCTAAACGGTCTTGTAGGTCTTCATAAAATCATTCAACTTCAGCTTCTTCAGCTTTACTGGTTGGGGCATAGACTTGGATAACTGTGATATTGAATGGTTTGCCTTGGAAATGAACAGAGATCATTCTGTCGTTTTTGAGGTTGCATCCAAGTACTGCATTTCAGACTCTTTTGTTGACCATGATGGCTACTCCATTTCTTCTGAGGGATTCCTGCCCGCAGTAGTAGATATAATGGTCATCTGAGTTAAATTCACCCATTCCAGTCCATTTTAGTTCGCTGATTCCTAGAATGTCGACGTTCACCCTTGCCATCTCCTGTTTAACCACTTCCAATTTGCCTTGATTCATGGACCTGACATTCCAGGTTCCTATGCAATATTGCTCTTACAGCATCAGATCTTGCTTCTATCACCAGTCACATGACTGTGTAGATCACAACAAATGGTGGAAAATTCTGAAGAAATGGGAATACCAGACCACCTAACCTGCCTCTTGAGAAATCTGTATGCAGGTCAGGAAGCAACAGTTAGAACTGGACATGGAACAACAGACTAGTTCCAAATAGGAAAAGGAGTATGTCAAGGCTGTATATTGTCACCCTGCTTACTTAACTTCTATGCAGAGTACATCATGAGAAACGCTGGGCTGGAAGAAGCACAAGCTGGAATCAAGATTGCCGGGAGAAATATCAATAACCTCAGATATGCAGGTGACACCACCCTTATGGCAGAAAGTGAAGAGGAACTAAAAAGCCTCTTGATGAAAGTGAAAGAGGAGAGTGAAAAAGTTGGCTTAAAGCTCAACATTCAGAAAACGAAGATCATGGTGTCTGGTCCCATCACTTCATGGGAAATAGATGGGGAAACAGTGGAAACAGAGTCAGACTTTATTTGGGGGGCTCCAAAATCACTGCAGATGGTGACTGCAGCCATGAAATTAGAAGACGCTTAGTCCTTGGAAGAGAAGTTATGACCAACCTAGATAGTATATTCAAAAGCAGAGACATTACTTTGCCGACTAAAGTCCATCTAGTCAAGGCTATGGTTTTTCCTGTGGTCATGTATGGATGTGAGAGTTGGACTGTGAAGAAGGCTGAGCACTGAAGAGTTGATGCTTTTGAACTGTGGTGTTGGAGAAGGTTCTTGAGAGTCCCTTGGACTGCAAGGAGATCCAACCAGTCCATTCTGAAGGAGATCAACCCTGGGATTTCTTTGGAAGGAATGATGCTGAAGCTAAAACTCCAGTACTTTGGCCACCTCATGCAAAGAGTTGACTCACTGGAAAAGACTCTGATGCTGGGAAGGATTGAGGGCAGGAGGAGAAGGGGACGACCGAGGGACGATCACGGACTCGATGGAGGTGAGTCTGAGTGAACTCTTGGAGATGGTGATGAACAGGGAGGCCTGACGTGCTGCGATTCATGGGGTCGCAAAGAGTTGGACATGACTGAGCGACTGAACTGAATTGAATTGAACTGAGTGAGTGTTAGTCGCTCAGATATGTCTGACTCTTTGCGACCCCTGGGACTGCAGCCCACCAGGCTCCTCTGTCCATAGAATCTCTAGGCAAGAATACTGGAGTGGGTTGCCATCCCTTCTCCAGGGTATCTTCCCAACCCAAGGACCAAACTCAGGTCTCCTGCACTGCAGGCAGATTCTTTACCACTGAGACACCAGGGAACTTTTGTTTCAGATGAAGTCAAAATCAACATCAAAGATGCCTTCAAGTAGGGGTAGGGACAAAATGGAAAGCCCTAAGCCAGGAAGGGCATGACTCTGCTCCACTTGCTATGGTAATAATGGTAGAGGAATTCACAGACTGATTGATTTCATATGAATTCTGTGTCTCTCCACCATCTGGTAAATCTACCTCCTTCCATCCGTTGAGAAATTTTTCTTCGTCTGTCCAGTTTAAGAAATAGAATCTTGATTTGCATTTCTCTGATAATGAGTGATGTTGAACATCTTTTCATGTGTTTGTTAGCCATCCGTATGTCTTCTTTGGAGAAATGCCTATTTAGTTCTTTGGCCCATTTTTTGATTGGTTCGTTTATTTTTCTGGAGTTGAGCTGTATAAGTTGCTTGTATATCTTTGAGATTAGTTGTTTGTCAGTCGTTTCATTTGCTATTGTTTTCTCCCATTCAGAAGGCTGTCTTTTCACCTTGCTTATAGTTTCCTTTGTTGTGCAGAAGCTTTTAATTTTTATTAGATCCCATTTGTTTATTTTTGCTTTTATTTCCATTATACTGGGAGGTGGATCATAGAGGATCCTGCTGTGATTTATGTCGGGGGCTTCGGCATTGGGAGATCGTGTACAGCTGTGGCTGATTCATGTCAATGTATGGCAAAACAAATACAGTATTGTAATGTAGAATAAAATATTAAAAAAAAAAAGAAATAGAATCCCACAAAGCTTGTGTGGGGGCAATCAGCTAAATTTGCTGCCTCTGAAAGAAAGCCCTGGGAGCAGAAACAATAGTAAAATCATGACAAGTCAGCAGATAGACCGTTCCATTAAAAACAGTTAGGACTAAATCCTGTCTACTCATATTCTGCCTAATAGAATCCTCAACCTCTTCCCCGTTCATGGGATGCTTGTTCCATACTAGTTAAGGCGCTCTTTTACCGAAATTCAAATGATTTGAATTATGAATATTTGAAATATATAATGATAATGCCCGTCTTTTGAATTATATTGGACTCAAAGGAAAATAAGGAATAATACAGCACAGCATTTCCCATTATTCCTTAACATATAACTCCTCAAAGTGAAACAGAACACCCCTCATGTGTAGGGATATTTTTCTCTCTGCATTGTCATTTGTTTTCATGAAGAACTCTGCAATTCATTCATGCTTAGGGGAGACCACAAATAATGAAATTAAATGGAAACTCAGGCAACTGTGTGCAATAGTACAAATGACATGATGAATCCTTTGGGCCATTACATAATTGCCTACTTTCATAGAAAATTTTAACTGTCTAGTCTTGTGGAGAAGATTTAGTAACATAAAGTACTAATGCAAGGTGAAGCATATGCTGGAGCCAATTCAGGTAAAATTCCTCCAAGTATGACTCTCCTACAAGACTCAAGTCTACACGTGTTGTATCTATCTCTTTCTGTTACCTTTTAGTTCTTTTCATTCACTGATATGGTCATAAATTTATGTAACAGAAATAACTTAGCACCTACTACATGCTATGCAGTGTTTTAAGGTTTGGGGACACTGTGGAGGACAAGGCATGGAACATGCATTCTAATGGAGGAAAAAGAAATAATTTTAGAATTACGCCATGTAATGTCAGAAAGTGATCAGAGATTCAAAGACAAAAATAGCAAAATAAGTGGTTATTTCAAATAAGACAATTAGGGAAGACTTCTATGAGAAGAGGATATTTAAGCAGAGGATGAATAAAGTGAAGGATTTATGGGGAAGAGGTTTCAGGCATATTGAACAGCAGGTGCAAAGATGGGTAGTTGATAGACACAACATGGGAAAGTTCTTGGCGCAGTTAAGGAACAATAAGAAAGGAAATTTGGTTAGTGGGGTGAGTGTGGAGAGGGTGTCAAGTGACGAAGTGGGGAGGATGGCCAAGGACCAGACCGCATAGGACTTGGTTGGCTGTGGATTCTGGTCTTTGTGTGAATGGAAGATGTTGGAAGGTCCTGAGCAAGGAGATGATTTATTATATTCACAGTTCATCCACTGCTGTGTGAAGACTGGAATGTATAAGCACAATAGTGGAAACAGAGAGACCAGCTGGGAACTACCGCACAGTTTATCTGGTGATATGGGGTTGACAGGGACAAAGCATAGAGAGTGTGTATGTATAATACTTCTTTGGCATTCTATTTGGAGTAAGACTTGTGTACTCTTAGCTATACAGATTAAACTTTTACATATATCTCCATTGTGCTTTACTTCTAATTGTGTAGAACTCTTCTGAGTGGGAAGGAGATCCAACCAGTCCATTCTGAAGGAGATCAACCCTGGGATTTCTTTGGAAGGAATGATGCTGAAGCTGAAGCTCCAGTACTTTGGCCACCTTATGCGAAGAGTTGACTCATTGGAAAAGACTCTGATGCTGGGAAGGATTGGGGGCAGGAGGAGAAGGGGACGACAGAGGATGAGATGGCTGGATGGCATCACTGACTCGATGAACGTAAGTCTGAGTGAACTCCGGGAGATGGTGATGGACAGGGAGGCCTGGCATGCTGCGAGTCATGGGGTCGCAAACAGTTGGACATGACTGAGTGACTGAACGGAACTGAATTATGACCTTTAAAACAACCATTACAAGGAATGAGCTAAATTAATCTTGGAGAGATTTCCACCATATATTTTTAAGTGAGAAAGAATATATATGTATGTACATATGTAGCCTCATTCTTGACAATCAAAGAAAATTTCCAACACCTATTTTAGTATATAATATCAAATTAGGTATATACACATACATATGTAATATATGTATATATTTGTGAGCATATGAGCATGCAGAAGAGTATGAAATATATGTACACGTTGTTAGCAAATTGTTAACATCATTTACTTGGCTGAGGGCAGATAGACTTTAAGTACTTAACAGGCATTTATGAACTTTGATGGGGGAAACCCTGAAGTAATTAAAGGTCATTACCAGTTCCTCAGGGAGGAGGAACTGGAGTTGGATAGAAAAACCCAATATGTATCTTCTACGTGTAGTTTTATACAGTTATGTATAATAAAGTGTATAAAGTTCTCATTTAAAGATATTTTGGATATAAATTAATTTAAGACAAGATTTACTCACAGTCCTTTGGAGTTTTAAGACATGTGATGTGAACGTCCTTTTGAGCATGTTATAGAATGACATGATTCAGACAATGACTCCAAAATTGTGTGTGTGTGAGTGTTTGTGTGTATTCAATGCTTTTGAATGACCAAGTAGAAAAAAACGATGTATAGTTTGCTAAAGACAGACTTATAGACTTCATCCATTTGGTTTGGGAAGTGCTTGGGAGAGAGGTATGACCATACTAGGCTGAGATTTCTTAAGCTAACATCATGTATCTTATCTTTGGAGAACTTTTTTCCTCTATTTTTGAACTACAGCCAACACTTTTTCAATGAAACCTGTGTTTAAGCAAGAACATTTGGTTTCTGTAGTAACATTTGGGAAGTAAAGCAATTCCTGTATTGAACCTTCGTCACAGTGACGAAGAATACACGTAAGAGGTTCTGGAAGAGGAGTGATTTCTTCATCTCCTGAACTCTAGTGTGTGACCATCATTGAGAGACCTCTCATTCTGGCTACAATGGCTTGGCTTCTATAGTTTCCCAAGTTGTAAATTTGGCAGGTTAGCTCACCAGCCACCAAATGGTCCTTTTAACAAGTTCTGCTGATCATTGAGCTGCTTTTCTTTGTCTGCTTTGATTGTCAAAGTGATTATATGTGAGTAGGAGCTCATGGGGGATTGAGGAACAGGAAGTTTTTACCTTTTGGAAAGATTGTTCATTCAGTTTTTAAGAAATTGCCAGAAAGCCTCACTGTTTACAAATTTTTCCATTGTGTTCTGTTTAGTTGCCAAGAAAAATCTTGCACCATACCAACTTGTTTTAGTAAAACAAATGGCTCTTTTCACAATACAGCTCAGTGTATTTGTATATTTACATGAGTTTTCCAGCACTGCTTTGGGATGAAAGATTCATCTACATTAGCACATGTTTTGTTTTCCCTTGTGTGTAAGCTTTGACCTCCCAAACTAGCTCCCAGAGAACCCACAGGCCATGGATTAGTTGTAGGCATTTTACTAAGCTCTCAGTTGGATAGAGTTTTTGCTGAGTCTCTTGAAGCAGAGTGTTTTCAGGCAGCTTGAGCTAGTTTGAATATCTGGGTGGATTATGAATGAAGGAGTGACTGTGGACTATGCCCATGGGTTCTACCTTCCTAGGAAGACCTGAAGGTTACTGACACCAGTTGGCCATTATTTAATTTGTGTAGGTTAACAACCAGCAACTTGCAACAGACTCCCAAACCTAGTACCACCAGCCTATTTGGCTTGTCTAGACTGGAGGCAAATTTATTGTTGTCCATGTGGTCTCCTATGCTTCATTAATTATATTTCCTCATAACTTCATGGTTGGTCCATAAACAGTGCAGAAAATTTTTCATAGGTTTCTAATAATTTGTTATTTCTATGGTATATTTCTCCAAGGAGTTGAAAGAAATTTTCATTAGCTGCACATATTTATTTTATTAAAAATGTTTTTATTTCTTTTAACTAGAGGCTAATTACTTTATAATATTGTGGCGTTTTCCATATATCAACATGAATCAGCCATGGGTGTACACATGTCCCACATCCTGAACCCCCCTCCCCCATGCTCTTCCTTCCCCATCCCATCCCTCAGGGTTGTCCCAGTGCACCGGCTCTGAGTGCCCTGCTTCATGCATTGAACTTGGACTGGTCATCTATTTCACATATGGTAATATACATGTTTCAATGTTATTCTCTCAAATCATCCCACCCCGCCTTCTTCCAGAGTCCAAAAGTCTGTTCATTACATCTGTGTCTCTTTTGCTGTCTTGCATAAGGGGTCATCATTACCATCTTTCTAAATTCCATATATATGTGTTAATATACTGTTTTGGTGTTTTTCTTTCTGACATACTTCACTCTGTATAATAGGCTCCAGTTTCATCCATCTCATTACAACTGACTCAAATGCTTTCTCTTTTTATAGCTGAGTAACATTCTACTATGTATATGTACCACAACTTTCTTAGCCATTCATCTGCTGATGGATATCTAGGTTGCTTCCGTGTCCTAGCTATTGTAAACAGTGCTGCAATGAACACTGGGGTACACGTGTGTCTTTCAATTTTGGTTTCCTCGGTGTGTATACCCAGCAGTGGGATTGCTGGGTCATATGGCAGTTCTATTTCCAATTTTTAAAGGAATCTTCACACTGTTCTCCATAGTGGCTATACTAGTTTGCATTCCCACCAGCAATGTAAGAGTGTTCCCTTTTCTCCACATCTTCTCCAGCATTTATTGTTTGTAGACTTTTTGATGGCAGCCATTCTGACCACATGAGATGGTACTTCATTGTGGTTTTGATTTACATTTCTCAGATCATTAGCTTCACACTTTTAAAGACTTAGTGCTTGCTAGTTGGATGATCTTGGACAAATCACTGCATTTGTCTAATGTTTGGTTTCCTCCTCTGTAATAAAATAGGCTAATAAAAGCAGTTTCATAAAGCCATTGTGAAGCCCAAATGAAATAACATGATAAAACATATAGTATGGTGCCAGGTATACCAGTAGGCTGTCTGTAAATGGGGACTGCTGCTATTATTGTTGGTATTTTGATGATGGTAGGATCATGTAGGTTATTTCTGCTTCTATGGATACAGGGATAGATGAGTGAATCTGGATAAAAGTGAAAGAGCACATAGATAGGTTTTTATTCTGACCCATGATACATGAAAGCAGCCTCTGGAAATGGAAGTGAGAGGTTCTGGAGGCATACTTCAACAGTTCTGAATCTCCCAGTGTTTCATTCCCAGCAAGGAGAATTTGACCATCTTCTGTGATATATTCTAACTTTGGACTGGAACCAATCTTGAAGAAGTTTTGAAAATCTCGCCTCTGCATTGTGAAATGAAGCATCATGTTTCTGAGGACTTTACCAAGCATGTCGATATCCACTGGAGCATCAGTATGCATCTCACTACACTGGTGCTAAGGAAAAGGCCTATACAAGCCACCTGTACCTTAAGATGAAAATTTTAGCGTTAACTTAAAATTCTGCCAGTTTTGGCCAGTAAAAAATGATACATGATGTCAGTGAAGGATAGAGTAGCATAAAATATTCAAAGAGGCATTTAAAACCAGCTGAACCTTTTAATGTCCAGTTTTGTACATGTCCAGTTGGCAAATAGAGAAAGCAGAAATGGAGGAGGAGCCTCCTCTCAAGGCTTTGCCTCTTGGGGTGAAAGTGAAAGGCAGTCACTAGTGATTTTTGAAAAATCACCCTGCCGTTTCAGAACACCTGTCATGCACAGGATTCTTGAATAGAACAATTCTGTGACTAGTGAATTGGTTTTCTAGATGCCAACTTCACAGTGCAGAGCTGTAAATTATCCAAAATCATGGACGACTGCTCTTTTGGGAAAGGGAGGACTTTCCTCTTCCTGCTTAATCTAGTGGTGAATTTTCTTCCATAGGTGTGCAAGAAAATATTCTTGAGGTGACAAGAACTAGGTCCAAACTGCACGTGTGGTTAGGTTGTGCTACAATTCATCTGTCATTGTCATGAAATAATAGGATATCAGCTGTCAAGAGGCAAATTATGAATACTTCTGCATGTGGAAAATCTGATGCCATGGTCCCTGACAGATAAACTCTCAGTAAAGCTATATTTTTTTCTGGTTAGCTTTAATATTTAGGAACCTGGGGACTAAAAAGTGCAACAGAGCATCTCAGCCATGGCATATGTGTGTTTGCTTTCAGAGTAAAATGAGTCCATCTGTTAGTGACATCAACATCTGTCCTGCAAAGACTGCTACAGTCCTCATTTCAAGTACAACTTTTACAGCTCTTCAATCCTACATTCTCCTTCTAGAAGCAGTGCTTTTGTTACTTGTGAACTTATTAATTTACTTAATTAACAGTACTCTGTGACATACCATTAACAAAGCAAAGGACACAGCATAAATTTTATTTAATGAATTTCTTTCTCCCGCTCATTTTCCATCTCCTGTGTTTTCCTTTATTTTTTTTCCATATGTTTTTATGTTTCTAACTTGCTGTATTTTATAAGTTTCTTTTGAAGCTGCTTTAAATCTTTTCCGGAATAAGTAATACTACCAGCAAACAAATAAAAAATAAATATTCATTTGTAATAATTGGACCACCCAGTTGAAATATGCTGGTAGTTTTTATCCTTGAAAGGGTAATAGCATTGTTGTTATTTCATCATTCCTTCTTCCTTTCTTTGAAACCATTATCCTGTGGCTTTGAAAATTCCCATGGAGGAACAAATAGTCCATTTGCTTCTAGAATTGCTAGCAAGCTTGTAAGGAAATTGTATCAAAGGTAACATATAAAAGGAATAAAAATATGACATTTGTCCCCCTTTTTCGGACTTTCCTGGAGCCCACAGGCTGAGGTCTCCACCAAATCTCCCAAGGTAATACAATGGTGGAGGAGTTAGCTTTTGCGCAAGCTCTTCATCCTTCCATGAATGATGCCACAGCTCATCATTTCAAATAAGGAGGAGGCCAGTGCCAGAATGTGGAACCGGTCACAAAATGATGAAAACGATACACCAGCTTGGTGGATTTCAGCAAATAGCAGAAATTACAATGTGGTCTCACTTTATTAACTCTCTTAACATTCAGTTACATTCAAGAAGAAGAAGGGGAAAAATGATTTAAGCACCAAACGGTGGGGTTATAGAATGAAAATGGAAATTACAGAGGCTTCTCTCAGTTCATCTGCCAAACACCTGTAGAATTAAATTTCAGTGGTGTGTCTGGGTCAGGTGAGAATTGACTGGTTTCTGACAATAGCTTTTGAGATGAGCCATCACTGAGGAGGCAGGATGCAGAAGAGGCTAATATTCATTTCCTATGAAAGGAACTGAGGATGTCAAAGTAAATTGGAAAGGATAGAAACCGGGCAGGCATCTGGGGTTTTGGCTCGCGCATCAGGAAAATGTTGTGTCTAGTGATCACCCACAATTACAAAAAGCAGAGGAAGGGGGCCTCACTTAAACAACAATTGAATTTCAAAAAATTTTGCTGTTGAACCAACATTAGGAGATGGGTTTTCTTTAAAAATTCTCAATAAAAGTCAAGCATTCACTGAATTCATTATTCTACAGACATCTGCATTTGAAAAATACTTAAAATTCTTCTCATGTCAATGGATTTAAAGGTTATTCACTAGTAATTCTTTGGGTCTTTGAAGCTTTCAGCTAAAGTTTTGGTTTATGACTCAGTGTTACCTTCTGTTATTGACTATCTGTTGCCATCTCTCATGTCAGGAAGCTCTCCATCTACTGAAACTATTTGTTTAGATATGCCATGCATTCCTCTCAAAAGAAAAGTTATTTTAATATGCCTTGTTTCAGGCTTATTTGTTTATATTCCTTTTAGCATTTTAATTTGAATCATCATATAAATATGATGGGGGTAATATATGTAGTACAAACTGAATGAAATCTTGAGATATACATTTATTTTTTTATATTTCTTTCCCAATGAAATTTGTTCTTTATGCATAATGATAAATGCTTCTAAAAATTTTTGAAATAGAAGTACAGGCTTTAGAAATTCTCATGTTTAAGGAAACATTCCTTCTGGATTTGAGGGTTGTTTTTGATAGATATTTAAAAGAAGAGTCAAATTATTCTCTAATTTTTGAGCTAAGTCACACAACTATTTAGCCCTTATTTGGGATAAGAATAAAGATTTCTTTCCCCTTACACTGTTTAAATACCAGCGAAGTCAGATTTCTGGGAAATCAAAACAAGGAGTCCTTTTCATTAATGAGACTGATTAATGATAAGTTAATTTATTACTTTCTGATTGAGTGTTGGATTAACTCAGCTGTGTGAGTGTAGCAAATTAACAATCTCAGTAGTTTCATTCTACGTGGAGAGGTTTAACTCTTAGTTTTGTTGTCTTAATGATGAATGTGGTCTGCTGTTACTGACACCAGCATCTATACTTATCATCACCCTAACTTCCTCAATGGAGATGGAGAAAGGGTTTTTACAAATAGAAGTATTTCATAAATCTTTACCCCTCAGAATGATCCATATGTTCACTAGTGTTCCCCCAAAAGTTGCAAAGCAATGATGTTTGAAAAAAAGATTAAAAAAAAATGCACTTATGTCTCTTGTACTTTGCTTTTGTATCATCCATCTCAGAGTATTTCTCTTGGTCTGTTTAAATCTCAAGTTGTGGAAACATTGAAATATCCATGAGTACTGTAGAAGATGAAAGTATTTAAATAAAACTGTTGTAATTTAGGGGTATGATATTTATACCACTCTATGAATATTGCTTTTACTGTATATTTAAACAATGTATTAAGGATGAGTGAACCGACCGACCTACAGAATGTCAGCTTGACATAAACCAGAGGCAGATGGAATGAGGGGCCCGGGCATTATGTTTTTCACTGGAATATTGTACCATTTGCAAAAACACTGCATATTTCACTATTCACACAGTAAATGACCAGTGGTGAACCCTGAGGCAGAAATGATTTAGCGATGTTGTGTAGAAGGTAATTCTAAAACTTAATGTAAAGACCTAAGTCTTACACATTTAGGAATTTCACCTTTGATGTTAAGACTGGAATGAACTGTGGGAGAATGTAGCAAGATTTCAGAACTGTCTTAAATCTATGAGGGTGATAATGCCAATCCTCTAAAAGAATTAACCTTTATTTTCTTGTAAGACAGACACTTTATGAGGCAGCAACAATTAAAACCTGACTCTAACAAGTCTATACACATGTGGCTCACACGTGTATACACATGTGGATACGGTGTCTTCTTTGAGTCATTAAAAAACCCCAAAAACCCAACCTTAGAAACTACTAGAATTGTTTGTCAAAAATACAGTTTTCAGTCAGTTCTCTCTTCATGTCACTTTAGCTATAACTCTTTTTTGAAATGATCAACTGAGATCCTTTTTTTTTCGCTGCTTAATGTGGGAACCGACAGAGAATATTCCTAGGCCTTTCATCAGTTTTTCATTTCAGTGAAGGACTGGCTGAAGAGTTCTGTGATGTCCTTTAAGTTAGCATCTGGACTAAGAATGAACAAATGTTAGGTCTGGAGGGAGGAGGGACACAGAAAGCAGAGCTAAGGGTAAGATTGATAATGAGAATTTCAAGGATAAACTGGAGCTTGGAACCTCAGTTTATTCCAAGCTGGTTTTTTTTTTTTTTTTTTGAGGGTTACTTTTTTTTGGGTGGACATCTAGAGGTTCAAACTGAGCAGAAGTTTAGGGACATCCATGGTTAGAGGATGCAGAAATTAGTGTCTGCAGCAGCCTGGTGGGATATGGAAAATGGGTTTGTATTCAGGGATTCCAGACAAGGTTTAGTAATGAGGTTTAGGTGAGGCGACTGGGCATAGGCAAGAATATGATTTTAACGTGGGGCATTAGCTAGGCATAAGGAAAAGAAAGGACCCAGGAGATGAGGAACATTTTCTCAAACCCTGAATGGTTAAGTGAATTCATCCAATAACATATTAATCTCTGGACAGGCATGTGCTGTGCTGTGCTAAGTTGCTTCAGTTGTGTCTGACTCTTTGCGACCCCATGGACTATAGCCTGCCAGGCTCCTCTGTCCATGGGATTCTCCAGACAAGAATACTGGAGTGGGTTTCTGTCCCCTCCTCCAGGACAGGGATAATCTATCTTTTATTGTTTAAAAAGAGTTTTTTTTTTTTTTCTTGGAGTGAGACTAACTAAATTCTCTGTTGGGACATCTTGTTTTAGTAATTGTCTAAGGCAATGGCACCCCACTCCAGTATTCTTGCCTGGAGGATCCCGTGGACAGACGAGCCTGGTGGGCTGCAGTCCATGGGGTCGCGAAGAGTTGGACATGACTGAGCGACTTCACTTTCCCTTTTCACTTTCATGCATTGGAGAAGGAAATGGCAACCCACTCCAGTGTACTTGCCTGGAGAATCCTAGGGAGAAGGGAGCCTGGTGGGCTGCCATCTATGGGGTCCCACAGAGTCGAGCACGACTGAAGCGACTTAGCAGCAGCAGCAGCAGCATCATTCTTTTCTATACAAGGGAAAAGAGGAATAGAGGGCATGTAGGGGTTGCTGCAACTTGTCCATGAAAAACTTGTATCTAATCAAGGTTCAGGGAGATGACTGAATTTGTTTCACCAGGCCCAAGACTCATCTTCTGGTGTTGATCCCTAAATTTACTTGGAAGAAGAGATGCTTATCTGGATTACTTCACAGTTGAACTCCTACTTTCTTTTGCTTGATCCTCTGTTGGTGGAATGTGACCTTGCTTGAAAAAGTAAGAACTCACACAAGGAAGCATGAAAGATGGGTTGAATCATGAGGGACCTTGGTAAACTCAGCTTCTATGTGTGTTGAATAATAATGAAAGATCTGTGATATGGGTATAGAGTTTGAGAGATGAGAAATAGATTTGTAGAGACAGTTATGTCTTTCATCCCACAGAAAATCATGTTCTAGTCAATAGTAATAT
The DNA here is from genome assembly GCA_917880005.1 of Nanger dama. NCBI lineage: Eukaryota > Metazoa > Chordata > Mammalia > Artiodactyla > Bovidae > Nanger > Nanger dama. The sequence continues at coordinate 8,455,357 of CAKJTW010000040.1, forward strand.
TTGATCTGGTCAACAGAAATTTGTTTTATTTTCTCCAGTTTATGGGCCAGTATAAAATGGATTTTTGTACTGCTTGTTATATAGTAAGTGATGGAGGGATCAAATAAGGGCCTAGGATGGTAGCACAGGTGTGGTGGAGAAAACTGGTTCAAGAATAAGGAATCCCAGGGATAGACTTGCATGAAATCTGAGTTGTAAATCTAAGTTGTTGTAGGAAGAAGACTAGAAGGAAGGTTGTTTTGATAGTTGGCATACTAAGAAATATGTTATGGACTAATGTTGTCTCTGCTTTTCACTTTTCTCATGCTCATTTTGTTCACTATAGGTTTTAGAATAATAAATAGTAACTTCTAGAAGGATAAGGAAATCTTGCAGCATAAGGTGAAGGGGGATAAGATCCATTAGAAAGCAGTATGTTTAACCAAAAATGAATTCAGAATCATTTTATTTTTAGGAAAACATGTGGTCATGTATGGATGTGAGAGTTGGACTGTGAAGAAGGCTGAGCGCCGAAGAATTGATGCTTTTGAAATGTGGTGTTGGAGAAGACTCTTGAGAGTCCTTTGGACTGCAAGGAGATCCAACCAGTATATTCTGGAAGGAGATCAACCCTGGGATTTCTTTGGAAGGAATGATGCTGCAGCTGAAACTCCAGTACTTTGGACACCTCATGCGAAGAGTTGACTCACTGGAAAAGACTCTGATGCTGGGAGGGATTGGGGGCAGGAGGAGAAGGGGACGACAGAAGATGAGCTGGCTGGATGGCATCACGGACTCGATGGAGGTGAGTCTGAGTGAACTCCGGGAGATGGTGATGAATAGGCCTGAGGTGCTGCGATTCATGGGGTCGCAAAGAGTCAGACACCACTGAGCGACTCAACTGAACTGAACTGATACTTAAAAACATGGATAGTGATGATCTTCTTAAACAACGATGGGCAAAAAGATTTGACAATTTGAAATAAATGGTTTGACAGGGAACTGATGACACCTTGCTCAATGGTGGGAGCAAACACATGACCTGGAGGTCTGAGGTTTTCTGTTCCAGAATCATTCACTTTCTAGCACAAGATGTTTCAGTTGAAGAGTTAAACTGCACAGTCATTTTATTTCATGTATTTATTGTTCTGATCTTGGCTAGAAACTGGAGGCCTTTGAAGTACCTTTAATTTTCTTCTATGTGCCTCTTCTAGATGTGGTATTTTTATGGGTCAGCAGCTATATTAAACATCTTAAAAGGCATCTTCTTTATATCTTTCTTCAGGTGGTTCAATTGTTTCTCACTAATGTGAATTTTTTTTTCTCTTGGCTCTGAATTTTATGACTATTGAATTTCTTTGTTTTTTTATATTTCTACTTGCATGATGATCTCTTGGTCCAGAAAGTCAAGAAAGCATTTGTATTTTTAGGATTTCTTATAATAAAGGAAATCCATTTTGAGTATTCATTGGAAGGACTGATGCTGAAGATGAAGCTCCAATACTTTGGCCACCTGATGTGAAGAGTCAACTCACTGGAAAAGACACTGATGCTGGCAGAGATTAAGGGCAAGAGAGAAGGGGACAACAGAGGATGAGATGGTTGGATGGCATCATTAACTCAATGGACATGAGTTTGAGCAAGCTTTGGGGATTCTTGATGGACAGGGAAGCCTGCAGTCCATGGGGTTGCAAACAGTCAGAGATGACTGAGTGACTGAACTGAACTGATAATACAATTGGGCTTCCCTGGTGGCTCAGTGGTAAATAATCTGTCTTCCAATGAAGAAGATGAGGGTTCAGTCCCTGGGTTGAGAAGATCCCCTGGAGAAGGAAATGGCAACCCACTCCAGTATTTTAGCCTGGGAAATCCCATGGAAACAGGAGTCTGATAGGCTATAGTCCATGGGGTCAAAGAGTCAAACTTTGGCACTAAGCAACAAAAACAATTGCAACATAACACAGTTGCCTTGGTTGAAAGCAAAGATGATCATGGATTACTTGAGGCCTAATTCAAGTATGTGAAGCAGTGGGCATCAAATTTAGTTCAGCAATGCTTTGACATCGTGTCCCATTTCTACCTTTTTTGTTTTTGTTTTGTTTTACATTTTTTATTTTTTTCTAATACTTTATTCTACATTACAATACTGTATTTGTTTTGCCATACATTGACATGAATCAGCCACAGGTGTCCACGATCTCCCAATGCCGAAGCCCCCTCCTACCTCCCACCCCATATCATCTCCCTGAATCATCCCGTGCACCAGCCCCATGCATCCTGCATCCTGTATTGAACATAGACTGATGCTTCATTCTTACAAGATAGTATTCATGTTTCAATGCCATTCTCCCAAATCATCCCCCCTCTCCCTCTCCCTCAGAGTCCAAAAGTCCATTCTATACCTCTGAGTCTCTTTTGTTGTCTCACATAGAGGGTCATCATTACTATCCTTCTAAATTCCATATATATGTGTCAGTATACTGTATTGGTGTTTTTCTTTCTGGCTTACTTCACTCTGTATAATTTGCTCCAATTTCATCCATCTCATTAGAACTGAGTCAAATTTATTCTTTTTAAGGGCTGAGTAGTACTCCATTGTGTATATGTACCACAGCTTTCTTATCCATTCATCTGCTGATGGACATCTAGGTTGCTTCCATGTCTTGGCTATTATAAACAGTGCTGCAATGAACATTGGGGTACATGTGTCTCTTTTGATTCTGGTTTCCTCGGTGTGTATGCCCAGCAGTGGGATTGCTGGATCATAAGGCAGTTCTATTTGCAATTTGATCCAAAAGTCTACAAGCAATAAATGCTGGAGAGGATGTGGAGAAAAGGGAACCCTCTTACACTGCTGGTGGGAATGCAAACTTGTACAGCCATTTCTACCTTTTTGATTGTCTTCTGGAAACTTATTTCTGACTTTAAACTTAGTTGGTTTCTCTAATGAGTCTAACATGGACAAAGTATCTGGTATACACAGGCCCAATGACCAAAAACATGGGAAAGTTCCTTGTGATAAGAGTAAGATCAAATATAGTAGCAAGTTTCACAGTGTGAGAAACTAGTGAACAAGAAAAATCTAAGAAAAGAGATCTCTGCCAAGAAACCAAAAGTATAGGATAGCAAGAAAGAGTTCAAGACAAATTGGTGTGCTAAGAAATATCTTCCCTGGTGGCTCAGACAGTAAAGCATCTGCCTACAATGCAGGAGATCTGGGTTCAATTCCTGGGTCAGGAAGATCTCCTGGAGAAGAAAATGGCAACCTACTCCAGTATTCTTGCCTGGAAAATCCCATGGATGGAGGAGCCTGGTAGACTACAGTCTATGGGGTTGAAAGAGTTGGACACGACCGAACTACTTCACTTCACTTCAAGAAATAATTTGAGTACTATTTCTAACAAAGATTTACACAGAGAAGTATAATATGTGAACCAAAGAAATTGGTTTTAATCTCAATTGCCACAAAGGAACACCTATATATGTGCCTAACTTTACCATTCCTATATTAAAATGTTAACATAGAGAAGTAATTGGAAGAACTGACCTAATTATGTCCAAGATGAGTGAGCCTGTATAACCTTTCTAAAGGAGGTACGAGGAAAGAAAATCTGCATCAAGTCAAAACAGTTGTAAAGAAGGAAGGAGTGATGTGATTTCAGAGAAATATATAAAACCAAACCCACATGATCAGAAAATTCTTGAGTACTAGTCTTGCTTTCCCTGCTGACTGACTTAATTTAATAGGTAGTAAGTCATTAACCGAATATGCATATTGCCTCATTTATTCCTAATTGACATCACTGACTGAAAGAAACCATAGTGTAGAAGAAGTTCATTCTCCTGGAGTCTCCTCTGGAGGTTGGCTGAGATTGGAGCAGTCCAAAAATCTAGTGGGTTGGGCCTGTCCTAAATGTGAACTGAAAGAGGAACTCAATAATGTCCTGGATGTTTATACTGACTTAGAGAATGCACTTTCAAAATTTCACTGTTGGGTTCCATATTACGTTTGACTTGCTTCATTACAATGCTACTGTCTGTACAATATGAGTGACATCTCCAGATGTGATCTTTGAAAGATTCTGGGGTCCAGTTTCAATCACTCAATTTCTTTAGTTGTTTTGAACCTATAATTACATGGTTGGTGGTTTTGCCATATTTGCTCATGGGATTTCAATGTCCCATGTAATTCAATCTGGAACTTCTACTTTGTAAACTTTCTTAAGCACTTTTATCCTCAGACCAAGGAGTGATAATACACTAGTGGATGGGAAATCACACATATTGGCTGAGTCTCCACATAGCACATCTGGGAAAAATCCGCCCAAGAGGAAAGCCCAGTGCTTTAGCTCTATAAATAGTGCTTTAGCAGAATGTCCTTTCCTCTTGTTTACCACTTCTTAAAGTGAATCTATGGATTGCATATAGAAACTGAAATTCTCTCTTGGAAAAGTATCTGGAGTGATTTACATCATTAAGGGGATCCAAGGAATTTTCCAGTCTTTGAAATCCTGAAGACCCTGGTGACTCTTCTTCAGAGGCCCCACACTTAATATTTCAAGAGAATTCTCTCCTAAGTCACTTGGCCTTTCATTTTCTATGACTTTTATCTGAGTGGCCACTTTTCCTATTCTTAGTCCCTTCATTAATACTACCCACTTCCTCCAAAATCAGGGAAGAAATTAAAAACCTTTTGTTCCTACTTCCACCTCTCTCTTTAGTTCTTAGTTACATCATTGTTCAGTCACTTAGTCGTGCACAACTGTTTGTGACCCCATGGACTGCACCTTGCCAGGCTTCCCTGTCCTACACCATCTCCAGAGTTTGCTCAGTCTCATGTCCATTGAGTTGGTGATGCCATCCAACCATCTTGTCCTCAGTTGTCTCCTCCTCCTGCCTTCAATCTTTCCCAGCATCAAGGTCTTTTCCAATGTTGGCTCTTTGCATCAGGATGCCAAAGTATTGGAGCTTCAGCTTCATCATCAGTCCTTCCAAAGAAAATTCAGGATTGATTTACTTTAGAATTGACTGGTTTGACCTCCTTGAAGCCCAAGGACTCTCAAGAGTCTTCTCCAATGCTAAGTTCAAGAGCATCAATTCTTTGGCACTCAGCTTTTGTTATGGTACAACTTTCACATCCATACATGACTATTGGAAAAACCATAGCTTTGACTATGCAGACCTTTGTTGGCAAAGTAATGTCTCTGTTTTTAATATGCTGTCTAGGTTGCTAAGTTGCTTCAGTCGTGTCCTACTCTGTGCGACCCCAGAGACAGCAGCCCACCAGGCTCCCTCCGTCCTTGGGATTCTCCAGGCAAGAACACTGGAGTGGGTTAGACATAGCTTTTCTTCCAAGGAGCAAGTGTTTTTAATTTCATGGCGGCAGTCATCATCTGCAGTGATTTTGGAGCCCAAGAAAATAAAGTCTGTCACTGTTTCCATCATTTCCCCATCTATTTGCTATGAAGTGATGGGGCTAAATGCCATGATCTTAGTTTTTTAATGTTGAGTGAAAAAGCTGGATTTTCCACTCTTCTGTTTCACCTTCATCAAGAGGCTCTTTAGTTCTTCTTCACTTTCTACTGTAAGGGTAGATGATTAGCTAGCTTTATATCCTTAATCTCTAGCATAGTGTCTGGAATTATAGATTATTGGGTCAACCCCAGCAATTCAAAAATCAGCACCCAGTTTGCACTTAGCTGCTATTTCCTTGAAGAGCAGATATTGTCTTTGACTGGCAAAATTGAAAAGGAAATGGTAAAGAATTGAACACCAAAACCCTAGCACCCCTAATCATAACCTACTGTTTTCATCTCAGAAATGTATTCATACTTAAAAAAATACTCTTGTCAAGGTTCCTAAAACAATCAGTAGACATGCACTGGTATTCATAATGGTAATGTCTGAAAGTGAAGTGAAAGTGAAGTCGCTCAGTCATGCCTAACTCTTTGTCACCCCATAGACAGTAGCCTCCACCAAGCTCCTCTGTCCATGGGATTTTCCAGGCAAGAGTACTGGAGTGGTTTGCCTTTTCCTTCATCGGAAAGATTCCCTGGAGAAGGAAATGGCAACCCAATATTAAAATAATTGATGATTGTTATACAATAAATTATGACTGTTAAATATCTGATTCTCAAACCCCTCTGCATTTATCATCTGGAATTTTACTGTAAGGAAGAACCCTCTATATGTTTCTAGTCACTTGTATGTTTATTATCAGTATTGACTCATGAATTTATATTTTATTCAATAGGCTGTAAGTTATTTAGTTTTATTTCTTTTCATACTCAAATGATCATAAATTTGGCTAGTTGGAACCCCTTCAAAATGGTTCCTGTGTCCTTTGATATGCTCTCATCATTTTTTGGAGCACTTATTTTTCATCTGACATTTCAGGCTCATATTAAACTTTCCCCAATAGCCCTGCAATCAGTCTTTTCTGTAGGACTTCTGTTTCCTGTAGTAAGGAACGGCATCTAGAAAATATGATGGGCACTAAACTGTGCTGTTCATTGCTACTTGGGTTTATTTTTTCTAAGCTCTTTTCTCTCATAGTCTAGCAAGTAAAATTAATTGAAGTTGCTAAGAATTTGAATATGTATTAATCTGGTGAAAGGAGAATAGTATCTCAGTGTAGTTTAAAAAATTTCTTTAATTGGAAGAAAATTGCTTTACAATGTTGTGTTGGTTTCTGCCATACAACAACACAATTCAGCTATAATTATACATATATTGGCTCCTGTGCAGTGCTGGAGTGGTGAGCAGCCAAGGGGAGATACCCCATGTCCAAGGTCAGTAGCAGCAGCTGCGAGGAAATACCCGACGTCCAAGGTAAGGAGCAGAGGTTGCATTTTGCTGGAGCAGCCGGTAAGAGATACTCCATGTCCAAGGTAAGAGAAACCTCAATAAGACGGTAGGCGCTGAGAGAAGGCATCCGTGGGCAGACTGACTGAAAACCACAATCACAGAAAACTAACCAATCTAATCACATGGACCATAGCCTTGTCTAACTCAATGAAACTAAGCCATGCCGTGTAGGGCCACTCAAGATGGATGGGTCATGGTGGAGAGTTCTGACAGAATGTGGTCCACTAGAGAAGGGAATGGCAAACCACTTCAGTATTCTTGCCTTGAGAACCCCATGAACAGTATGAAAAGGCAAAAAGATAGGATACTGAAAGATGAACTCCCCAGGTTGGTAGGTGCCCGATATGCACTAGAGATTAGTGGAGAAATAACTCCAGAAAGAATGAAGAGATGGAGCCAAAGCAAAAACAACACCACCCAGTTGTGAATGTGACTGGTGATGGAAGCAAGGTCCGATGCTGTAAAGAGCAATATTGCATAGGAACCTGGAATGTTAGGTCCATGTATCAAGGCAAATTGGAACTGGACAAACAGGAGATGGCAAGAGTTAACATTGACATTTTAGGAATCAGCAAATTAAAATGGACTGGAATGGGTGAATTTAACTCAGATGACCATTATATCTACTACTGTGGGCAAAAATCCCTTAGAAGAAATTGAGTAGCCATCATAGTCAACAAGAATCTGAAATGCAGTACTTGAATATAATCTCAAAAATTACAGAATGATCTCTGTTCATTTCCAAGGCAAGCCTTCAATATCATGCTAATCCAAGTCTATGCCCCGACCAGTAATGCTGAATAAGCTGAAGTTGAACGGTTCTATGAAGACCGAAAACACCTTCTAGAACTAACACCCAAGAAAGATGTCCTTTTCTTTATAGGGGACTGGAATGCAAAAGTAGGAAGTCAAGAAACACTTGGAGTAACAGGCAAATTTGTCCTTGGAGTACAGAATGAAGCAGGGCAAAGGCTAATAGAGTTTTGCCAAGAAAATGCACAGATCATAGCAAACACCCTCTTCCAACAACACAAGAGAAGACTCTACACATGGACCTCACAAGACGGTCAACACTGAAGTCAAATTGATTATATTCTTTGCAGTGAAAGATGGAGAAGCTCTATACAGTCAGCAAAAACAAGACTGGGAGCTGACTGTGGCTCAGATTATGAACTCTTTAATGCCAAATTCAGACTTAAATTGAGGAAAGGGAGGAAAACTACTAGACCATTCAGGTATGACCTAAATCAAATCCCTTCTGATTATATAGTGGAAGTGAGAAATAGATTTAGAGGACTAGATTTGATACACAGAGTGCCTGATGAAATATGGAGGTTCATGACATTGTACAGGAGACAGGGATCAAGACCATCCCCAAGAAAAAGAAATGCAAAAAAGCAAAATGGCTGTCTTAGGAGGCCTTACAAATGCTATGAAAAAAAAAAGTGAAAGGCAAAGGAGAAAAGGAAAGATAAACCCATATGAATGCAGAGTTCCAAAGAATAGCAAGGAGAGAGAAGAAAGTCTTTCTCACTGGTCAGTGCAAAGAAATAAGAGGAAAACAATAGAATGGGAAAGACTATAGATCTCTTCAAGAAAATTAGAGATACCAAGGGAACATTTCATGCAAAGATGGGCTAAATAAAGGACAGAAATGGTATGGACCTAACAGAAACAGAAGACATTAAGAAGAGGTGGCAAGAATACACAGAAGGACTGTACAAAAAGATCCTCATGACCTGGACAATTATGATAGTGTCATCACTCACCTAGAGCCAGATGTCCTGAAATGTGAAGTCAAGCGGGCCTTAGAAAGCATCACTATGAACAAAGCTAGTGGAGATGATGGAATTCCAGTTGAGCTATTTCAAATCCTAAAAGATGATGTTGTGAAAGTGCTGGACTCAATATGCCAGCAAATTTGGAAAACTCAGCAGTGGCCACAGGACTGGAAAAGGTCAGTTTTCATTTCAATACAAAAGAAAGGCAATGCCAAAGAATGCTCAAACTACCGCATAATTGCACTCATCTCATACGCTAGTAAAGTAATGTTCAAAATTCTCCAAACCAGGCTTCAGCAATATGTGAACCGTGAACTCCCTGATGTTCAAGCTCGTTTTAGAAAAGTCAGAGGAATTAAAGATCAAATTGCCGTCATCCATTGGATTAAAGAAAAAGCAAGAGAGTTCTAGAAAAACATCTATTTCTGCTTTATTGACTATGCCAAAGCCTTTCACTGTGGATCAAAATAAACTGTGGAAAATTCTGAAAGTGATGGGAATACCAGGCAGGGAATACCCTGCCTCTTGAGAAATCTGTATGCAGGTCATGAAGCAACAGATAGAACTGGACATGGAAAAACAGACTGGTTTCAAATAGGATAAGGAGTACATCAAGTCTGTATATTGTCAGCCTACTTATTTAACTTATATGCATCATGAGAAATTCTGGGCTGGATGAAACACAAGCTGGAATCAAGATTACCAGAAGAAATATCAATAACCTCGTATATGCAGATGACACCACTCTTATGTCAGAAAGTGAAGAAGAACTAAAGAGCCCGTTAATGAAAGTGAAGGAAGAGAGTGAAAAATTTGACGTAAAACTCAACATTCAGCAAACTAAGATTATGGCATCCTGTCCCATCACTTCATGGCCAATAGATGGGGAAAGAGTGGAAATAGTGGCAGACTTTCTTTTTGGGAGGGCTCCAAAATCACTGCAGATGGTGACTGAAGCTATGAAATTAACAGACACTTACTCCTTGGAAGAAAAGTTATGATATACCTAGACAGCCTATTAAAAAGCAGAGACATTGCTTTGTCAACAAGATCTGTCTAGTCAAAGCTATGGTTTTTCCAGTAGTCATGTATGAATGTGAGAGTTGAACTACAAAGAAAGCTAAGCACCTAAGAATTGATGGCTTTGAACTGTGTGTTGGAGCAGACTCTTGAGAGTCCCTCGGACTGCAAGGAGGTCCAACCAGTCCATCCTAAAGGATATCAGTCCTGGATATTCATTGGAAGGACTGATGTTGAAGCTGGAACTCCAATACTTTGGCCACCTGATACAAAGTGCTGACTCATTTGCAAAGACTCTGATGCTGGGAAAGATTGAAGGCAGGAGGAGAAGGGGACAACAGAGGATGAGATGGTTGAATGGCATCACTGACTCAGTGGACATGAGTTTGGGTAAATTCCAGGAGCTGGTGATGGACAGAGAGGCCTGGCCTGCTTTGGTCCATGGAGTGGCAAGATTCGGATATGAATGAGCAACTGAACAGAACTGATACTTATATTACCTCCCACTTGAGACTCCCTCTCCTCCCCTAACCCCACCCTTTGGTGATTACAGTGCATAGTTTTAACTAGCATTTTTCTTATTATAATGAACTTGAACATGTTTTCTTATAATTTTGTTGTTCCAGTCATTCAGTCGTGTCCGACTCCTTGCGACCTCATGGACTGTAGCACCCCAGGCTTCCCTGTCCTTTTCCATCTCCCAAAGCTTGCTCAAACTCATGTCCCTGAGTCAGTGATGCCCTCCAACCATCTTGTCCTCTGTCATCCCCTTCTCTTCCTGCCTTCAATCTTTCCCAGCATCAGGGTGTTTTTTTAATGAGTCAGCTCTTCACATCAGGTGGCCAAAGTATCGGAGTTTCAGCTTCAGCATCAGTCCTTCTAATGAACATTCAGGATTGATTTCCTTAAGGATTTACTCATTGGATCTCCTTGCAGTCCAAGGGAATCTCAAAAGTCTTCTCTACCACCACAGTTCAAAAGCATCAGTTCTTCAGCATTCAGTCTTCTTCATGGTCCAACTCTTGCATTCATACATGACTACTGGAAAAACCATAGCTTTGACTATTAAGGACTATTATATCTTTCATGTGCTTAAGGAGTATTACACCTTTCATACCATTTTTTTCCCCTAAATTTTCTATTTTCTTGCCTAATTTCTATTAAATTTGCTTCTCAGTTTTAAACTTAATAACTTTAGAAACAATTAACTCCTTTTTGTCTTCAATTATGCTGTGCAAAAGGTTCAAATTTCCTAATCATTCCTTTATTGCATATTATAATTCTGATACCAAATTCATAGGTCTCTGTGTGTAAGAGGGAATGTTTCCCTACACACCAAGCAATTCTCTGACACCAGCTGCCTTTCTTACATTTCAGCATAATTCTGATACTTCTGCCCAGAGACAGCATCATACCTCATAGTGTAAGAATTCAGTCCTACACAATCCCCCATCCTGTTGCTGCCTCCCCTCCTGATGTCAACTATTAGTCCAGGTTGCCTCCTGGGCTTCCTAATGGGTTAAAGATTGGAGGATCCAAAGACCTGCTCCTTGAGTTTGATTAATTTCCTGGAGAGGCTCAGGAACTCAGAAAAACATTTACTATTAAATTATCAGTGTTATTATAAAAGGATATAACTCAGGAATGTGTGCATTTAGTTGCTCAGTTGTGTCCGGTTCTTTGTGACCCCATGGACTGTATCTAGCCCGCCAGGCTCCTCTGTCCATGGGATTCTCCAGGCAAGAATGCTGGAGTGGGTTGCCCTGCTCTCCAGAATAGCCAGATAGAAAAGAAGTGCAGGGCAAGTTATGGAGAAGGGGTGCAGAGCTTCCATTGTCTTAGAGCACAACATTCTCCCCAATGTCCCTCTCTCTTTTCTTTTTTTTTAAAATGAAGGCTTTATTACATAGGTGTGATTGTTCAATCATTGACCATTGGTGATTGTTCTCAGTCTCTGGTCCCTCTCCCCTCCCCGGAGGTCGGGAGTGGGACTGAAAGTTCTAAATCTCTAATCACAGAGTTGGTTCTCCTGGCAACCAGCCCTCATCTTTAGGTCTCAAAGTGGCCTTTTAACATAACAAAAGACACTGTGGCACTCCTCACTTAGGAAATTCCAGGGGTTTCAGGAGTTCTGTGCCAGAAACAGGGATGAAGACCAAACCTATATTTCTTATTGTAAATCACTGTTGTAGCCACACGTTCCGGGAAATAAACTCACTCTGAAGGGCAATATAGATAGTGGAGTGCAGCTTATTACACTGGTGGGCCCAAGGCAGAGTCTGCTCTTAGCCAAGGACCCTGACCAGTTTTTGTGTAAACGTTATATACCCTAAGTGTACGTGCCCAAAGCCACCTCCCCAAATTCCCTGAAACTAATCTGAACAAAAGATACAAAGACACAATCAAAGTTAACCCGTAATTCATATGCCTTAAGCCTAGGTAGTTAACAGTGGACAATTATCAATAGGCCTGTGGTCATACCGCAATAGGCATAATAGAATTTATGATTCTATTTGGTTACACAGATAATTAGGGTATTCTTTTAGGCAACGAAGAGTCTAGGTACGAGCCCTGGGGCTCTTCCATCCAGAGTGTCTGGTTTTCCACTTGGTATGTTGTTTCCCATAGCTACTGGGCATATAGCTCAAAGTTCACAGTCTGGCCCAAGATAGAGTCCTGCTTTCAAGATGGAGCCTGTTCTGTCTGTTTCTTCCTTCATCACAATGTCACAATATGGATTTCGAATCATAGGTTACAGAGTAATTCATCCATATTTTCTTTAAGTACTTGCATGGCTTTATTTTTTTACATTTCAATTCCAGTTCAATTGGTAGTTTGTTCACATGTATGTTGTTAGGAATTGATCTAAATACATCTTTATTCCAAATGGCTATGCAATTGTCCCAGTATAGCTTATTCAAAATGCCACTTTGTCCTAGTCATCTGAGATATCTCCTTTACATATACCAGATTCCTGCACACAATTATATATGTTTTTGGATTTTCTGCTGTATTCTATTGATCAGTTTGTTTATTCATGTGCCAGATTACACAGTTTTACATACAGGTATCGTACTCGAATTTCATCACTTACAGATGAGGACACAAAGTGTCTTTTCCCAAACCATGCAGAGGCAGAACCAGAGATGGAAACTGGTTTTCTTGACTTACAACATAGTTCTTGTCCTTTTTTGTTGTGTTGCTCTCATCTGTTCCTCCACTCTTTGGTGAGAGTGAAAAAATCTATTTTCAAGGAAGAGACTGCTTTGCCCGTAAAAGAATAGGCAAGGAATTCTGCTCTTCTCAGAGTGGATTTGTAGCAAGAGTCACAAGGCAAATACTTCTCCAGAGAATGTGAAGAAATATTCCACCACATGGATGGCTCCATATAGAGAGTAGGACCTGGGAAGGTGTAGAATGAGTACTAGAGAGATTGTCTAAGAGGAAGCTGAGAAGCTGAGGGGTTAAGTGATATGACCAAGGTCACACAGTACACAAGTGACAGAGCTGTGGTTTAACACAGACGCCCTTATAGCCCTCCCAGCTCCTTGGCAATGATTTATCAGACACTTTTTTGAATAACCGCTTCTTTTAAGCTGCTGTACATTTGTGTGTACATTAAAATTTGACCTTGTTATATGATGTTTGGCACAAAAAGTTATTGGTAGCCTGCCTGTACCCCACTTAAGTTCCTGCTGAAGTTTTAACCCAACGAATGAAAAAAATTGTTGGATGGGCTTGGAGAGACAATTCTTCTTATAAATAGTGCTAAAACTCCTTTTTTATATGGACCTGTTCAGTGAAAATCTAAACAACAAAGACATTTGATTTACTGCAGGCATTAGGTTGGAGTGTTAAGTGGTTGTTTTAATTGCAGAGTTTTTATAAAAGAGCTGCTTTCACCATATAGTTGATTACAGTTTAAAAACAGAGACATATGATTTATTATAAACTTTGTTTTTGAGAACTAAACTTTTTGAAGAACTAAAAATATGTATTTCAAAAATTTTCGACTCTAGGAGGTGTGGGGACCTGACTGTTTTCTTTTCCTCCTTTGGAAATGGAATGTGGCTGTTGAGTTTGAAGTGGTCGGAGAATCTTCTTTGGTGGTATCAAAGAATAAGAGACAGGAAATGGGAATCTCTGGGTTCTGTGTTTGACTGGGCTAAAGACTTGGCTCAGGCAAACTGGGTAAGTAATCTGCATGCTTCCCGGTGGCTCAGATGGTAAAGAATCCGCCTGCAATGCAGGGGACCCAGGTTCGATCCCTGTTTTGGGAAGATCCCCTGGAGGAGGGAATGGCAACCCACTCCAGTATTCCTGCCTAGAGAATCCCCATGGACAGAAGAGCCTGGCAGGGTTATAGTCCATGGGATCACAGAGAGTTGGACACGACTGAGAGACTAACATTTTCACCTCAACCTGCATGCGGCATGGACTTGGTTGGCTGGCCCATTCTTCAATTACAGGCCACCTCTATATACTCCCTGGTTTCCCTGGTGGCTCAGACAGTAAAGCATTTGCCTACAATGTGGGAGACCTGGGTTCAATCCCTGGGTCGGGAAGGTCCTCTGGAGAAGGAAATGGCAACCCACTCCAGTACTCTTGCCTGGAAAATCCCATGGATGGAGAAGCTTGGTAGGCTACAGTCCATGGGGTCACAAAGAGTCCAACACGACTGAGCGACTTCACTTTCACTTTCTACTCAGCCCCTCCCTATCAGTCTCACACCATCCTCTCTCAGTCTTAGCTCATAACAGGAACATAATTGATCAGAGTGGCAGCAGAGGCATACTCACACTATTAAAAGGTGTACTCTCTTCAGTTCAGTTCAGTTCAGTCACTCAGTCATGTCAACTCTTTGCAACCCCATGAATCGCAGCATGCCAGGCCTCCCTGTCCATCACCAACATCCGGAGTTCACTCAGACTCGCATCCATCGAGTCAGTGATGCCATCCAGCCATCTCATCCTCTGTCGTCCCCTTCTCCTCCTGCCCCCAATCCCTCCCAGCATCAGAGTCTTTTCCAATGAGTCAACTCTTCACATGAGGTGGCCAAAGTACTGGAGTTTCAGCTTCAGCATCATTCCTTCCAAAGAAATCCCAGGATTGATCTCCTTCAGACTGGACTAGTTGGATCTCCTTGCAGTCCAAGGGACTCTCAAGAGACTTCTCCAACACCACAGTTCAAAAGCATCAATTCTTTGGCGCTCAGCCTTCTTCACAGTCCAACTCTCATATCCATACATAATTACTGGAAAACCTTAGCCTTGACTAGACAGACCTTAGTCAGCAAAGTAATGTCTCTGCTTTTGAATATGCTGTCTAGGTTGGTCATAACTTTTCTTCCAAGGAGTAAGCGTCTTTTAATTTCATGGCTGCAAAAACCAACAGCAGTGATTTTAGAGCCCCCAAAATAAAGTCTGACACTGTTTCCACTGTTTCTCGATCTATTTCCCATGAAGTGATGGGACCAGAAGCCAAGATCTTCATTTTCTGAATGTTGAGTTTAAGCCAACTTGTTCATTCTCCTCTTTTACTTTGATCAAGAGGCTTTTAGTTCCTCTTCACTTTCTGCCATAAGGGTGGTGTCACCTGCATATCTGAGGTTATTGATTTTTCTCCTGGCAATCTTGATTCCAGCTTGTGTTTCTTCCAGTCCAGTGTTTCTCATGATGTACTCTGCATATGAGTTAAATAAGCAAGGTGACAATATACAGCTTGACGTACTCCTTTTCCTATTTGGAACCAATCTGTTGTTCCATGTCCAGTTCTAATTGTTGTTTCCTGGCCTGCATATAGGTTTCTCAAGAGGCAGGTCAGGTGGTCTGGTATTCCCATCTCTCTCAGAATTTCCCACAGTTTATCATGATCCACACAATCAAAGGCTTTGGCATAGTCAATAAAGCATAAATAGATATTTTTATGGAACTCTCTTGCTTTTTCCATGAACCAGAGGATGTTGGCAATTTGATCTCTGGTTCCTCTGCCTTTTCTAAAACCAGCTTGAACATCAGGAAATTCATGGTTCACGTATTGCTGAAGCTTGGCTTGGAGAATTTTAAGCATCACTTTGCTAGCGTGTGAGGTGAGTGCAATTGTATGGTAGTTTGAGCGTTCTTTGGCATTGCCTTTCTTTGGGATTAGAATGAAGACTGACCTTTTCCAGTCCTGTGGCCACTGCTGAGTTTTCCAAATTTGCTGGCATATTGAGTGCAGCACCTTCACAGCATCATCTTCCAGGATTTGAAAGAGCTCAACTGGAATTCCTTCACCTCCATTAGCTTTGTTCATAGAGATGGTTTCTAAGGCCCACTTGACTTCACATTCCAAGATGTCTGGCTCTAGATGAGTGATCACACCATTGTTAATATCTGTGTCATGAAGATCTTTTTGTACAGTTCTTCTGTGTATTTTTGCCATCTTTTCTTAATATCTTCTGCTTCTGGTAGGTCCATACCATTTCTGTCTTTTATCAAGCCCATCTTTGCATGAAATGTTCCCTTGGTATCTCTAATTTTCTTGAAGAGATCTCTAGTCTTTCCCATTCTGTTCTTTTCCTCTATTTCTTTGCACTGATTGCTGAAGAAGGCTTTCTTATCTCTTCTTGCTATTCTCTGGAACTCTCCATTCAGATGCTTATATCTTTTCTTTTCTCCTTTGCTTTTACCTCTCTTCTTTTCACAGCTATTTGTAAAGCCTCCCCAGAGAGCCATTTTGCTTTTCTGCATTTCTTTTCCATGGGGATAGTCTTGATCCCTGTCTCCTGTACAATGTCACGAACCTCAGTCCATAGTTCATCAGGCACTCTATCTATCAGATCTAGGCCCTTAAATCTATTTCTCACTTCCACTGTATAATCATAAGGGATTTGAGTTAGGTCATACCTGAATGGTCTGGTGGTTTTCCCTGCTTTCTTCAATTTAAGTCTGAATTTGGTAATAAGGAGCAATGATGAGCCACAGTCAGCTCCTGGTCTTGTTTTTGCAGACTGTATAGAGCTTCTCCATCTTTTGCTGCAAAGAATATAATCAATCTGATTTCAGTGTTGACCATCTGGTGATGTCCAGGTGTAGAGTCTTGTGTTGTTGGAAGAGAGTGTTTGCTATGACCAGTGCATTTTCTTGGCAAAACTCTATTAGTCTTTGCCTGCTTCATTCTGCATTCCAAGACCAAATTTCCCTGTTACTCCAGGTGTTTCTTGACTTCCTACTTTAGCATTCCAGTCCCCTATAATCTAAAGGACATCTTTTTTGGGTGTTAGGTCTAAACGGTCTTGTAGGTCTTCATAGAACTGTTCAACTTCAGCTTCTTCAGCATTACTGGTTGGGGCATAGACTTGTATTACTGTGATATTGGATGGTTTGCCTTGGAAACGAACAGAGATCATTCTGTTGTTTTTGAGATTGCATCCAAGTACAGCATTTCAGACTCTTTTGTTGACCATGATGGCTACTCCATTTCTTCTGAGGGATTCCTGCCCACAGTAGTAGATATAATGGTCATCTGAGTTAAATTCACTCATTTTAGTCCATTTTAGTTCACTGATTCACTCACCATAAAATTCTTACCTCTGGGAATGCCAACTCCCTGTATAAAAAGTGTACACTTTCCTTTCAACAGAAAGCCCCATTCATGTTTCGTTTTGAAGTGTTGAGTTTGTTTAGCTATTGCAGATACAAAATGTTTCAGATTTCTTTTGTGTGTACAATTGTTTTGAAAGATGAACGTGTTTGAGATTTTTACTTAGGAAGCTATTTTTGAAGTTGCATCTGAATATGAGGGTCTCTGTTATTTGGAGGCTTTACTAAGTGAAAAACGAAATAATTCTGATAAAGTTTTGCATATTGGCCAGATCCCAATGTCTTTTATATATTGTGTCTAATTATTATATTCCATTTCTCATCTAGGCTCTCCTTGTTCCTCATTGCCTTCTTAAAAGAGATTGCATCATCTTTATAATGGAGACATATTCTCTGTGTCCAACACATAAAAAAATAAAATATGCATACTCGTAAACAGGTAAAAGCGAATAGTGTTGTCCTTGCACTAGATTAAGATCTGAAGAGAACCTAAGTATTGGGAAAATTATTTCCTTCATATCTCCCATCCTTGGTATTATATTCAAAGTAAACCTTCAGTTCAGTTCAATTCAGATCAGTCACTCAGTCGGGTCCAACCCTTTGCGACCCCATGAATTGCGGCACGCCAGGCCTCCCTGTCTAGGGATGCTAAAGTAAGATGGCTTTTTTTCTCTATTTTCTGATAAATCCATCAAACCTCATCTTTTCTTTTTCTTAACCCTTTTCCCTCTTATTTGCCCTGAGGGTGCCCTAAGCTTATGTTTAGTTGGCCTACTGAATGTTGTAACACTGGATATATTGACAAATGTTGTACACATTTCCCTGGGATAAATAGGGAATTACTTCACCCAAAAAACGGATTGTTTTCTAAGTTTTATTGCACCAGAATTAACCGAAATCTTGTTTAAGCCAACAGTTCTTAAGTAAAGAGAAAAAAAATATAAAAATTTGTCTGCCTATATTTTTGTTGTTGTTGTTTAGTTGTTAAGTCATGTCTAACACTTTTTCAACCCATGGACTGCAACACACCAGTCTTCCCTGTCCTTCACTATCTCTCCAAGTTTCCTCAGATTTGTGTTCATTGAGTCAGTGATGCTGTCTAACCGTCTCATCGTCTGCTGCCTCTTTCTTCTATTGCCTTCAATCTTTCCCAGCATCCTGGTCTTTTCCAATGAGTTGGCACTTTGCATCAGATAACCCAAGTACTGGAGCTTCAGCTTCAGCATCAGTCTTTCCAATGAATATTCAGGGTTGATTTCCTTTAGGATTTACTAGTTTGTTCTTGCAATTCAAGGGACTTTCAAGAGTCTTCTCCAGCACCACAATTCAAAAGCATCAATTCTTCAGTGCTCAGCCTTCTTTACGGCCCAACTCTCACATCTGTACATGATTACTGTAAAAAACATAGCTTTGACTATATGGACTTTTGTTGGTGAAGTGATATCTCTGATTTTTAGTAAGCTATGTAGGATTGTCATAGCTTTTCTTTCAAGGAGCAAATGTCTTTTAATTTCATGGCTGCAGTCATTGTTCACAGTGATTTTGGAGCCCAAGAAAATAGTCTGTCATTGCTTCCACTTTTCCCGCTTCTATTTACATGAAGTGATGCGACCAGATGCCATGATCTTAGTGCTTATATATGCAGGGTGATTCATGGGTCGCAAAGAGTCAGACATGACTGAGTGACTGAACTGAAGTGTTTTACGTGTGTTATTTACTTAATTATCATATAGCCTATAATAGTCTTGTTTTTAATCTCCATTTTACAGGGGAAGAAACAGGAGCAGAAAAATTAAGAAATTGCTCAGGGTCAGAGTACTGCTAGGCAGCAAAGTTGGAATGTGAATCTAGGCAGTATGGCTTCAGGTTATTATGCTAATCAGTCACTCTACTCAAAAAGAATAAAAACAAGCGCTTTCCTAGTGCTAGACCTTATTGTCAGTGCTTTATGGATTTTGGTCTTCACAAAAACCCTATGAGTTGTGCTCATTTTCTATTTACTCCTTCAAACACGCTCCATCTGCCCATAGTTGTCTCTGTACCTTGAGAGGCTGACCTTTGGTACAGAATATTATCCTTTGTGGTTTCTGGCTGTTTGCCAAATAGAGGTCCCATGAGATCAGAAGGTGGAAGCCAAGTGAGGTCATGGTACCTACTGCTTTGGCTTCCTCCCTTTTGAGTCACTGTAGGTTGGCTGCATCCCTTTCTGAAAGGCTACAGCTCCTGTTTACTTGGATTTCTCCAACAGTCACTCTTTCTGGGTTTTGATAGGCATAGGTGTGGTAAGTTTCTTTGCAGTTGCTAGCTCAAGGTTGCTCTGACCCCTTGCAAATAGTCCCTTCATTAAATCCTCTTCAACCACTGTTTCTGAGTGTGCCATTTTTCTTGCTTATACCCATATGAGACAAAGTATATTTTTGTCATCAACACAGTTGCCTTATAAGGCACAGAGAAGTAAAATAAAGGCCCAAGATAATTGTTAGAACTGGGATTAAACCTATGCTGTCTGGCTAAAGTCCATGCCTTTAGTCACCACACTCTTGTGCCTTTGGGTTTAAGCATGTGTTGGACAGAAAAGAGCTTGCAGTGCAGGTTATTGCATATCAAAGGACTTGCAATATCAAAGGATATTGCATATCAAATGGATAGTTTTCTGAAGCTAAGGAAGGTGATGTAAAGCTTTATAGCATAAAAGTGCCCTGGGGTAAATGTAATGAGTTTATTTACATATGTATCAAACATGTAACAAAGTTTTGTATTTTGAGGACAAATCATCAGCAAAACAGATTCTTGATTGTGAATGGTCCTAAGATGCACCCATTTGTTTTCTAGTATTTTGGATTTAAGGACAAAATACTAGATTAAGGACAGAAATGGTATGGAGCTAACAAAAGCAGAAGATATTAAGAAGAGGTGGTAAGAATACACAGAAGAACTTTACAAAAAAGATCTTCATGACCCAGATAATCACAATGATGTCATCACCAACCTAGAGCCAGATAACCTGGAATGCTAAATCAAGTGGGCCTTAGGAAGCATCACTACGAAGAAAGTTAGTGGAGGTGATGAAATTCCAGTTGAGCTATTTCAAATCCTAAAAGATGATGTTGTGAAAGTGCTGGACTCAATAGGCCAGCAAATTTGGAAAACTCAGCAGTGGCCACAGGACTGGAAAAGGTCAGTTTTTCATTCCAATCCCAAAGAAAGGCAATGCCAAAGAATGCTCAGTCTATAGCACAGTTGCACTCATCTCACATGCTAGTAAAGTAATGTTCAAAATTCTTCAAGCCAGGCTTCAACAGTATGTGAGCGTGAACTTCCAGAGGTTCAAGCTGGATTTAGAAAAGGCAGAGGAACCAGAGATCAAATTGCTGACATCCGCTGATCATTAAAAAAGCAAGAGAATTCCTGAAAAACATTTACTTCTGATTTATTGACTATGCCAAAGGCTTTGACTGTGTGGATCACAACAAAAGGTGGAAAATTCTGAGAGAGATGGGAATACCAGACCACCTGACCTGCCTCTTGAGAAATCTGTATGCAGATCAAGACACAACAGTTAGAACTGGACATGGAAAAACAGACTGGTTCCAAATAGGGAAAGGAGTACATCAAGGCTGTATATTGTCACCCTGCTTATTTAACTTATATGCAGAGTACATCATGAGAAATGCTGGACTAGAAGAAACACAAGCTGGAATCAAGATTGCCAGGAGAAATATCAATCACCTCCCATGTGCAGATGACACCACTCTTATGGCAGAAAGTTAAAAAGAACTAAAGAGCCTCTTGATGAAAGTGAAGGGGGAGAGTGAACAAGTTGGCTTAAAGCTCAACATTCAGAAAACTAAGATCATGGCATCCAGTCCTATCACTTCATGGCCAGTAGATGGGGAAACAGTGGAAACAGTGTCAGACTTTATTTTCTTGGGCTCCAAAATCACTGCAGATGGTGACTGAAGCCATGAAATAAAGACACTTGCTTCTTGGAAGGAAAGTTATGACCAACCTAGACAGCATATTAAAAAGCAGAGACATTCCTTTGCCAACAAATGTCCATCTAGTCAAAGCTATGGTTTTTCCAGTAGTCATGTATGGATATGAGATTTTGACTATAAAGAAAGCTGAGTGCTGAAGAGCTGATGCCTTTGAACTGTGGTGTTGGAGAAGACTCTTGAGGGAGTAAACTCTGGGAGTTGGTGATGGACAGGGATGCCTGACATGCTGCAGTCTATGGGGTCATAAAGAGTCAGACACGACTGAGTAACTCAACTGAATTTTGGATTTGATTAGCAAGGAGTGATACAGCAAAAAAGCCTTGGTGCTAGATATAGCTGTGATTATTGTCCAATAAACATAAATTTAAAAAACCTTCCTTTGAGTCAATAATATAATCAATCTGATTTTGGTGTTGACCATCTGGTGATGTCCATGTGTAGAGTCTTCTCTTGTGTTGGTGGAAGAGGGTGTTTGCTATGACCAGTGCATTTTCTTGGCTAAACTCTGTTAGTCTTTGCCCTGCTTCATTCCGCATTCCAAGGCCAAATTTGCCTGTTACTCCAGGTGTTTCTTGACTTCCTACTTTAGCATTCCAGTCCCCTAGAATGAAAAGGACATCTTTTTTGGGTGTTAGTTCTAAAAGGTTTTGTAGGTCTTCATAAACTGTTCAACTTTAGCTTCTTCAGCATTACTGGTTGGGGCATAGACTTGGATAACTGTGATACTGAATGGTTTGCCTTGGAGACGAACAGAGATCATTCTGTCATTTTTGAGGTTGCATCCAAGTACTGCATTTCGGACTCTTTTGTTGACCATGATGGCTACTCCATTTCTTCTGAGGGATTCCTGCCTGCAGTAGTAGATATAATGGTCATCTGAGTTAAATTCACCCATTCCAGTCCATTTTAGTTCGTTGATTCCTAGAATGTCGACATTCACCCTTGCCATCTCTTGTATGACCACTTCCAATTTGCCTTGATTCATGGACCTGATATTCCAGGTTCCTATGCAATATTGCTCTTTACAGCATCGGATCTTGCTTCTATCACCAGTCACAGCCACAGCTGGGTACTGTTTTTGCTTTGGCTCCATCCCTTTTTTTCTGGAGTTATTTTTCCGGAGTTATTTTTCCACTGATCTCCAGTAGCATATTGGGCACCTAATAACTTGGGGAGTTCCTCTTTTGGTATCCTATCATTTTGCCTTTTTATACTGTTCATGGGGTTCTCAAGGCAAGAATACTGAAGTGGCTTGCCATTCCCTTCTCCAGTGGACCACATTGTGTCAGTCCTCTCCACCATGACCCACCCATCTTGGGTTGCTCCGCAGGCATGGCTTGGTTTCACTGAGTTAGACAAGGCTGTGGTCCTAGTGTGATTAGATTGACTAGTTTTCTGTGAGTATGGTTTCAGTGTGTCTGCCCTCTGATGCCCTCTTGCAACACCTACTATCCTACTTGGGTTTCTCTTACCTTGGGCGTGGGGTATCTCTTCACGGCGGCTCCAGCAAAGCAGAGCTGCTGCTCCTTACCTTGGACTAGGGGTATCTCCTTACTGCTGTTTTTCCTGATCTTCAATGTTGGATAGCTCCTCTAGGCCCTCCTGCGCCTGCGCAGCCAGGATTCCTCGGGTTGCACCTCCCGGCTGCCGGCCCAGCCGTCGGGTGTGAGTGGCTCCTTCCAGCCGCCTCCCCTGGCCTCGGGCTCGGGGTGGCTCCTCAAGGTCACTGCCCCCGATCTCGGACGCGGGGTAGCTCCTCTCAGCTGCCGCCCTTGACCCCAGACGTGGGGTAGCTGCTCCCAGCCGCCACTGACCTCAGACGCGGCGTAGTTCCTCTTGGCAGATGCAGGGCAGCTCCTCTCGGCCATTCCAGTGCTGTCGCAGCCTGGTACTCCTGGCCACTGCCCCTGACTTCAGACGTGGGGCAGCTCCTCTCTGTGGTGATCAGTGCACCAGCTCGCCGCCGCCGCCTGTGCCCAGCTGACGAAAACAAGACCAGGAGCTGACTGTGGCTCAGATCATGAACTCCTTATTACCAAATTCAGACTCAAATTGAAGAAAGTAGGGAAAACTATTAGACCATTCAGGTATGACCTAAATCAAATCCCTTATGATTGTACAGTGGGAGTGAGGAATAGATTTCAGAGCCTAGATCTGATAGATTGCCTGATGAACTATGGACGGAGGTTTGTGACAGTGTACAGGAGACAGGGATCAAGACCATCTCCATGGAAAAGAAATGCAAAAAAGCAAAATGGCTCTCTGGGGAGGCCTTACAAGTAGCTGTGAAGAGAAGAGAGGTGAAAAGCAAAGGAGAAAAGGAAAGATATAAGCATCTGAATGCAGAGTTCCAGAGAATAGCAAGAGGAGATAAAAAGCCTTCTTCAGCGATCAGTGCAAAGAAACAGAGGAAAACAACAGAATGGGAAAGACTATAGATCTCTTCAAGAAAATTAGAGATACCAAGGGAACATTTCATGCAAAGATGGGCTCAATAAAGGGCAGAAATGGAATGGACCTAGCAGAAGCAGAAGACACTAGGAAGAGGTGGCAAAAATACGCAGAAGAACTGTATAAAAATGATCTTCATGACCTGGATAATCATGATGGTGTGATCACTCACCTAGAGCCAGACATCATGGAATGTGAAGTCAAGTGGGGCTTAGAAAGTATCACTACAAACAAAGCTAGTGGAGGTGATGAAATTCCAGTGGAGCTGTTTCAAATCCTGAAAGATGATGCTGTGAA
Organism: Nanger dama; assembly: GCA_917880005.1. Lineage (NCBI taxonomy): Eukaryota > Metazoa > Chordata > Mammalia > Artiodactyla > Bovidae > Nanger > Nanger dama. The sequence continues at coordinate 8,479,333 of CAKJTW010000040.1, forward strand.
AGTGCTACACTCAATATGCCAGCAAATTTGGAAAACTCAGCAGTGGCCACAGGACTGGAAAAGGTCAGTTTTCATTCCAATCCCAAAGAAAGGCAATGCCAAAGAATGCTCAAACTACTGCACAATTGCACTCATCTCACACACTAGCAAAGTATGCTCAAAATTCTCCAAACCAGGCTTCAACAATATGTGAACCTTGACCTTCCAGATGTTCAAGCTGATTTTAGGAAAGGCAGAGGAACCAGAGGTCAAATTGCCAACATCCACTGGATCATAGAAAAAACAAGAGAGTTCCAGAAAAACATCTACTTCTGCTTTATTGACTATGCCAAAGCCTTTGACTGTGTGGATCACAATAAACTGTGGAAAATTCTGAAAGAGATGGGAATACCAGACCACCTGACCTGCCTCTTGAGAAATCTGTATGCAGGTCAGGAAGCAGCAGTTAGAACTGGACATGGAACAACAGACCAGTTCTAAATAGGAAAAGGAGTACGTCAAGGCTATATCCTGTCACCCTGTTTATTTAACTTATATGCAGAGTACATCATGAGAAATGCTGAACTAGAAGAAACACAAGCTGGAATCAAGATTGCCGGGAGAAATATCAATAACCTCAGATATGCAGATGATACCACCCTTATGGCAGAAAGTGAAGAAGAACTAAATAGCCTCTTGATGAAAGTGAAAGAGGAAAGCAAAAAAGTTGGTTTAAAGCTCAACATTCAGAAAACAAAGATCATGGCATCCAGTCCCATCACTTCATGGGAAATAGATGGGGAACAATGGAAACAGTATCAGACTTTATTTTTTGGGCTCCAAAATCACTGCAGATGGTGACTGCAGCCATGAAATTAAAAGACGCTTTCTCCTTGGAAGAAAAGTTATGACCAACCTAGATAGTATATTCAAAAGCAGAGACATTACTTTGCCGACGAAGGTCCATCTAGTCAAGGGTATGGTTTTTCCTGTGGTCATGTATGGATGTGAGAGTTGGACTGTGAAGAAGGCTGAGCACCGAAGAATTGATGCTTTTGAACTGTGGTGGTGGAGAAGACTCTTGAGAGTCCCTTGGACTGCAAGGAGATCCAACCAGTCCATTTCTAAAGGAGATCAGCCCTGGGATTTCTTTGGAAGGAATGATGCTAAAGCTGAAACTCCAGTACTTTGGGCACCTCATGCGAAGAGTTGACTCATTGGAAAAGACTCTGATGCTGGGAAGTATTGAGGGCAGGAGGAGAAGGGTACGACAGAGGATGAGATGTCTGGATGGCATCATGGACTTGATGAACGTGAGTCTGAGTGAACTCCTGGAGATGGTGATGGACAGGGAGGCCTGGCATGCTGCAATTCATGGGTTGCGAATCGTCGGACACGACTGAGTGACTGAACTGAACTGAACTAAGTCAATAATGTTAATCAGTGATTAGTAATGTGTTTTCTTTCCTTAGGCTTTAGAAATTCTCTTTTTCGTTATCACGTTGCATTCAAAACAGGTTCAGTATAGTCAAGGTAGAGTCTTATAAAATCAAGTGACACTCTTTTATGCCAGTACTGCAAAAAGAATACCAGTTAATATACATGTTAGTTCCTTCCCCCTTATTGCTGTTCAGTTACTCAGTTGTGTCCGACTCTTTGAGACCCCATGAATTGCATTGTGCCAGACTTTGTTGTCCTTCACTATATCCCAGAGTTAGCTCAAACTCATGTCCGTTGAGTCAATGATGCTATCCAACTATCTTACCCTCAGTTGTATCCTTCTTCTGCCCTCCATCTTTCCCAGTATCAAGATCTTTTCCAATGAGTCAGTTCTTTGGATCCGGTAGTCAAATTATTGGAGTTTCAGCTTCATCATCTGTCCTTTCTTCTTTTCTCCTACTCACTGAAATATTCCTTTTGAAATCATTCTACTATAAGCCTTTAGAAAAAAGAACCCTGGACCAGGAATAATAGTCCTGGATTCTGATGCCAACTGTGCTCTAACTGGTTGTGAGATCCGGTTCAAATAGACTAATTGTCTGGACTGAAGTTTCCTCATCTGTGTAGAAACAAAGGTGGGCTAGGTTGTCTTTTAACACTAAAGTTTTATGACTCTTTGATTAACTACTAATGTTTCTGTCTTTATCAAATATTAGACACAAAAACGTTAGGCAAGTCACTAAGGTAAAAATCATATTAGTGCAGAGTTAGAGTGATATATATATATATATATGTACATATATGTATATATATGTATATATGTATATATGTATATATATATATATATATATATATGTATATATGTATATCTTGATAGCTTGTTCTCTGACAATAGTTCCTAGAAAGAAATGTGTACTAGTTACAGTGACAGTGTTTCCTGTAACAAATAGGTGCAAATATACAGTCACTCAAAATAGTAGACCTTTGTTTCAAGGTGACTGTCCTTTCCTCAGGATTCAGACTGATGGAAGCTCTGGCATTTTCAACATATGTCTCTCAAGAGCATTGTTATCTCCATCTCTGCAGCCAGTGGCAAAAAGAACACAGAGAAACATATTTAAGGCTTATCTAGGGTAGGTACTGAAGTGGCACATATCACTTCCATTCACATTCCATTTGCTAGAACTCAATATATTGCCCCTCATACATGCAAGGAACGTTATGAAATATAGTATAGTTGTGTGCCCAGGAAAAAGAAGCACATGGATTTTAGTGAACCATTAGTAATTTTTGTCTTTGAATGGGTGTGACATATGCAGGAACAAATTTATCTTTAGGGAAATTGCCATAGTTTTTTCAGATTGTCAGGCAGCTTTATTTTGTCATATTTCAGTAACACTTTTCTGTAAATCCCCTTTCCATCATTTCTGTAATTTATGTTGATAGCCACTGCTTCTCTTAAAACTTCTTGTATCAGTTTCTTGGACTGAAATTAAACAAGAGACTATGACTTCAAACAGGAATGAGAGAAAGAATTTTTTTTTTCCTGAGCATAATACTGAGGGAATCAGTGAAGAGGAAGGAGAAATAAAGGAAAATCCAATATTTTAAAAAAGCAGCAAAGAAATGTTTAAAAAGAGATGCGAATAGAACATCTGGCTGGAGCGGAGACACTCATAATGGTGCTCTGAAGTACCATTCTTTCAAGAGCATTGAGTCAAGAGTCACAAGATTAAGACCAGAGTGGGATGTGCTGCCTTCAGGAGTGTCCCTGGCAAAAGAGACCTGCCAATTATGGCTTTTGTGGTTCTTTTCTTTTTTCTTGCTAAGAAATAAATGGAGACACATGCATATCAGTGGAGCCGCTGTTTTCCTTAGTCTCTCCCTCTCCCAGGGTTTGTTGTATGTTTCTCCAGCAGCTACAAAATACTGAGTATGCCTCGAGATAGCGTGTTTTCCATCCAAAATCATGATTCACAAATCCCTTTGTTGTATACTAACCTGCAGACTGGGAGAAGGAAAGAAGAAGCAGGCAGGGAAAACTCAGTTTGGGGTTTGTCAGTTTGAGACTTAGGTTCTGAGTTATTCCAAGAACGCCACTGAAATTTGGCTTATCATCCTATCATTTTCAGAAATATAAACAAGAGCACAACAAATCAGAGTAAGGAAAAGAAGACTATCTCAAGGACCTTAGGGAGTAACAGAAGCAGATGAAGGTAACATGGGATTCCAGCACAATTTTGTTATCATGTACTACAAATATCCATTTACTTAGTACATGTCTAATTATGTCTTTTGGGGAAAAAGAATTCTATCCTGCAAAGGCTGGCTCTGATATTGTTAGCCCCTAGCACAGTGTTAGTCCAGTCTCTTTCCATATTTGGTGAGACTTGTCAGTTTATTTATTCATTCAGAAATATGAGAAGAAGGATGATCCAAGTCACACTAGACGAAAGAAAGGCATTTCATTACTAAAGGCAAAGGCAGGGTTTTAGTACTGGTTTGCCATGATCTGATGTGACATTAGGCAAATTATTTAACCTCGTTAGATTGAGATTTCCTCCTTAGTAAATATGTTGCTGCTGGTGCTGCTCTGACATTATGCAACTGTTGATTATTGCCTTCCTTTCACCAGAAAAGACTTTCAGGTAGCTAACTCCAGAACATGTACTTTTAGTTCTATATGCCCAGGTACCAGCTCTGTAATAATGTGTTGTCAAATAAGACATTTGATTAGATTCAACAACTATATATTAGACTTAAAAATCCTACTTTAATATCAAATCAGTCTTTGTAGAGTTCTCTGGCTCTATTCAAAAGGTTACTGATGTGTATGGCAGTCTGTGAATGAGTAAGGTATGGTTCCTGCTTATAAAGGCTTATAGAAGTATAGAGGACTTAAGACGTTAATTTGAATAACTATAATATGATGTGTTAAGTGCTACTAACTGCCTGCTTTTCATACACTAGGAATTTACCTAGGGAGATGTCTGCCTTTCCCTCCTGCCTTCTCCTTCCAGGCTGATGGTCTTTCCAAAGTCCCTGAGAGAGAGAGAGAGAGAGAGAGAGAGAGAGAGAGAGAGAGAGAGACGAGAGAGAGACAGAGAGAGACAGAGACAGAGAGAGAATTCAGAGCTCCTCTTAAGAATAAGGCTGTGACCAAGGAAGCATAGGCATAACATAGTGAATTAGGTACAAAACGTACTTCAGTGTCACAAAAGTTGAATCTAAAGCCTAGTTTCTTTAATGAATAATCTGAAAAAAGTATTAACAATTTTCCAATAATCACAAATTTAAAGAATTATTTCTCACCAGAAAATAAGTCTCATCTTGTTTGCAGGAGAAATAAGAAGATAAGAATATTTTTCTTTTTCTGTGTGGGGCAATGTAAAGACCATGTAGTTTTATAGCCAGAAACTCCAGATTTTTGAATCTGGGGAATTCCCTGGCCATCTAGTGGTTAGGACTTTTTGCTCTCACTGCCTGCATGTGGTGTGGCAAAAACAAAAAATAAACACACCAAACCCATCCCCACCCACAAACAACAAACACACAGATTTTGAATCTGGACACTTTATTGCTTGCCACTTTATTACACAATAAAATTGTGTAATTTTATTTTATAGAAAATCAAAGATAACAGTACTTGCCTCATAGAATAGCACAGTTTGAAAGTAAATGATACTCCATAAAGGTTTGTTTTCTCCTTTCATAGTCAAGGATATGAACAATAATATATATATTTATTTACCTGGTTTATAAGGATGGTTGTCTGTTTTCCATTGAGAAAGTTCCCCTCACTGCCATGTTGACTAAAATGTAGAGAGTTAGTCTTTCCTTCATTCTTTCCTCCTTCCCTTCATCCCTTCTTTCTTTTGTCTTTTTTCTCCCTTTCTGTTTTGTAAAATAAACTTTCTTTAATTGAAGTCTATTCCTGGAGTTACCAGCTCTTTTTAAAAAATCCATTTTATGCTGATAATTTCTAATATTTACAATTTTTCTTTTATTTTTCATGCCAACTTAAAGGTTACTTTCTACTCACAGTTATTACAAAATGTTGGCTGTATTCCCATGTTGTACAGTACATCCTTGAGCCTACGTTGCACTCAATAGTTTGTGTCACCCAGTCATTGTTCTTTATTAAGAAAATTTATTGGCTAAACCCTCAAAACTTTAAGTAGATAGAATCCATTGAGATGAGGAATGAAACTTTTGATTCATTTTACATCTGGTATTTTACCAATAAATAGTCAGAACATGAGGACTTTGGTTGTGATTTATCATCTCTCAGATGTAACATCTATGCTAAAAGCTCAACTTTTGTCTTCATTTTGCACAGATGCCTTCCAATGGTATTTTCTGAGCAAGGCAAAGGCATGTAGTCTTTAAACGTTAATGTCATGAGTGTTTGAGCAAGCAAAGCTTTCTCTTCCCTATATCTCCATTCATCCCCATTCTTCTCCCTTAACAACTTGTACACAAGTCAGATTGTGTATCTTCTTGCACATGACTCTGAACAGATATCCATACTCTTGTTCTGTTGACATCTGAGGGAGAATTCCACTGTATAAGAGAGCCATCTGGATCATGAGAACATGGCCTGTAACACACTCACTCCATCATTTTATTATAGTAAAAGGAGATAGATACCAAAGGAGGTTATTACAGCTCTTTTCTTGGAGATGTTTAACTTTTTGTTATCATTAGTGACTATTTGACTTGGGTACAGAATATGTGGCCATGTGATATCTGGAGCCTTATTTCAGTGCTGTTAACTCTATTTCCCAGATATTGCTGTTGTGGTTTTGCTGATCCTGTAATCAGGAGCAGTGTACCAAGGACAAGGGGTTCAAATCCCACATCTGCACCTCCATGCACCCTCTTGTTGAAACACATTGAATAGAGACAAACTGGGGAGCAAATGGCAGTGAGCTAGTGGGAGTAAATGTGGTGTACACACAGACTCATGTCAGAGTTGAAATGAGTCTCCATGGGATATAATTTTTTAAGTGATTTGAATTAATTGCTCCCCAAATTATTTCCTTTCAAGGCAGAGAATTATCTGCAACCCTATGCAATAGCAACAAGCACGAGTCTTTTCACAAAGCAGAGATACATGGTTTTTGTTCAGTTGAGTTCAGAAATAAATATTTCATGAATTTCTATTGCAGTTTACATTAGTGGCCTTGTCAATCTTAAAACATTACAAAATTAGCAGTGCATAAAATAACTAGGCATAACAATATTAGATTCAATAAACAAAGTCAGATTAAGCAGGGCAGTTGGATCAGGACAGTGTACAGGGCAGGAGTTGGGGATATGGTGAGGAGAACACCAACCAGATTTAATGTGTGAGACTCAGGAAAAAGTCAGCTGAATTACTATGATATATCAGTTGTGCTTACTTTTTAGATTATAAAGTATAAATATTTAATTATCTTTTTAAAATGTTGTAAAAACAAAAGGGTTTTCAGAAAGTTTGTAAAATAAAGCATACCGTTATGGAAAAATGATTGTTATGTCAGCTACCTAGATATTAAATTTTGGCAAGTTCCCAAGGCTGTGTCAAGATGAAATCCTAGATTTCAGTTTAGATGTTTTGTTAGGTCTATTTTATTATATAGTTGTATGTTTGTGTAATAATTAATGAATTCAGCATTCAATATGTATTTAAGGCTATGGTGATCCCATAGTTACCCTGGGCACTATAGACCCAGAGATAAATAAGACAGTAATCCTTCCTAAGATCATGGTATCCAGTCCCATCACTTCATGGCAAATATATGGGGAAATAATGGAAACGATGACAGCCTTTTTTTTTGTGGCTCCAAAATCACTGCACATGGTGACCACAGCCATACAGTATTGTAATGTGGAATAAAGTATTAAAAATAAATAAATAAATAAATAAAAATAAAAAAATAAATAAATGTTGAAAAAAAAATAAAAGATGCTTGATCCTTGGAAGAAAAACTATGACCAACTTAGACAGCATATTAAATAGCAGAGACATTGCTTTGCCAACAAAGGTTCGTCTAGTCAAAGCTATGGTTTTTCCAGTAGTCATGTATGGATGTGAGAGTTGGACTATAAAGGAAGTTGAGCACCAAAGAATTGATGCTTTTGAACTGTGGTGTTGGAAAAGACTCATTAGAGCCCTGTGGACTGTGAGGAGATCCAACCAGTAAATCCTAAAGGAGATCAGTCCTGAATACTCATTGGAAGGACTGATGCTGAAGCTGAAGCTCCAATACTTTGGCCACCTGATGCAAAGAACTGACTCATGGGAAAAGACCTTGATGAAAGGTTGAAGATGGGAGGAGAAGGGGATGACAGATGATGAGATGGTTGATTGGCATCACCGACTTGATGGATATGAGTTTGAGCAAGATTTGGGAGTTGGTTGACAGGGAAGCCTGGAGTGTTGCAGTCCATGGGGTTGCAAAGAGTTGGACATGACTGAGCGACTGAACTGAACTGAATCCTTCCTAACAGGCCTGCAGACATGTCTCCTCTGTATCTACTCATGTTCTAAAGTGCTTGTTTAGAATTATCTTTTTTGTCATTACTATCCTAAGAGTCACAGAGGATATGTTATTGGAAGTGTTTCTGGATTCATGCAACAGGGTATTAGTTGAACAGTGATTAGTGACAGAATGCTCTGATGGAATGCTAACTATGGTGATACAGGTTTTCTTGGCCTTCAGGATACTACAGAAGCATCAGAACATTACCAGTATCTTAGACGAATTTCTTGTTTTTGTCCTTTCCTGGCTACAGATTCCATATCATTCTGGTGAAATTTAAGAGTAAAGTATTTTGGAAATAATGTTATCTCACTGTCCCAGGTAGTTTCTTGCTCAGTTTTGAGCCTTAGGAGTCTGCTGTATTGTTGGAGATGGTGCTGGGAAGAGGAGGGAACAGTTACATCAGTTAAAAGGAATGAGTCTGGGGAGGAAACAAATTGATGAAGATGGGCTCGGAAGATCAGTACCAGTTTCTGTGGGGGCAATGCTTGAAGTGAGCAAAGTTGAGGTGGATGTGGGTGAGCAGAAAGTGACAGGTTTACTGCATTTCTGCTTTTCAGAGTATTAAAAGTGGGGAAACTCCTTGAAGAGTAGAAGAGATTAAACTTTAGGAAAAAAAGGAAATATCATGATGAATATAACAGTAAAGATTTATGGAATAAATTATAGAATGAAAATATGCTAAACAAGAGTTTTAAATAAATTAGTGTATAGTAAGTAAAATAGGGGTTACTGAGGAAAATTAGAAACAATGAAATGTGTTTTAGAGAAGATGATTTTGTTTTAGGATTCTGTTTTTGTTGCAGATAAGCTATATGGGCCTCAGGCCTCATTCAAATTCTCATGTTTTCTTGAACTGGTTTTCACTTTTGGGTTTACGACAGTTCACATTTTAATATATAGTATGTGTTAGGTTGGGTTTCCCTGGTAACTCAGTTGGTAAAGAATCTGCCTGCAATGTAGGAGACTCAGGTTCAATCCCTGGGTTGGGAAGATACTCTGGAGAAGAGGATGGTACCCAACTCCAGTATTTTGGCCTGGAGAATTCCATGCACAGAAGAACCTGGCGGGCTATAGCCCATGGAGTCACAAAGAGTCGACAGGACTGAGAGACTAACACACACACAGACACAGACACACATTATGTTGTATGATGATATGTTATTTCTCTAAGGAAGAATTTAAATTCTGGGCATAATGAGCTGAGGTTAAGTATATGAAAAATAAATGACTGAATTTTCCAATTACTTCCTTATAGAATTTTCTCATGATTTCAAGTGTAGCTCAGAAATATGGCTAATGATGTCAGAACTGTTAAGCATATGCTAAATTTAAAATGTTATCAATAAACAAATTAATAACTCACAATCAAAAGGCTTTAAATTATATTTGCATAATCATTCACCTGAGATATTTGCCAAAAGTGTACCACTCTCTAGGTTGTGATATAGGAGCATCCAGCTTTAAGCAAATTTTATAGTTAAAATCTGGATATACAAGATACGTCAGGGTGCAATTATTCTTGATTACAGTAGGATCTCCCGTTTTTATGAAAATTATAGAATTATTATATATGTATATTATATATATATATCAGGCTTCCTTGGTGGCTCAGATGGTACAGCGCCTGCCTGCAATGTGAGAGACCTGGGTTTGATCCCTGGTGGGGAAGATCCCCTGGAGAAGGAAATGGCAACCCTCTCCAGTACCCTTGCCTCGAAAATCCCATGGATGGAGGAGCCTGTTAGGCTACAGTCCATGGGGGTCACAAAGAATTGGACATGACTGGGTGGCTTCACTTTCACTTTCATATATGTATATTATAAGTATATATAGAGAGAGTTGCCTGCTCAGTTGAGAGAGGTATTTATAAACCAAAAGTCAAAATTAGTCCTAACTGTTGCACATTATGTTTATTAATAAAATCCATAGGGCATAATGTTATTGTTTGATATAATGTGGGCTCCAAGGAGATTTTTTAATTTGGTCCTGATTTACAGAGAAATTTGCCATTACCTGATATTGATAATTTATAATGTGCACATATCCAATATATGATGGTTTTCAAATATGAACACAAATTCCTTTTCAGTCTTCCCACTGAGAGGTAGAATTTTCTCAGAACTGGGTGGGCTTTTGTGACTGCTTCAACTGATAGGGTCATGGGTAATACATTCTAAGACCCCCAAGGTGGATGGCTGAAACTGTGAATAGTACTGAACCATATATATATTATGTTTTTCCTCTACAGGTGTGTACATGTTAAGTCCCTTCAGTTGTGTTTAACTCTTTATGCCCTTATGGATTGTAGCCTGCCAGGTTCCTCTGCCCATGGAATTCGCTAGGTATGAATACTGGAGTGGGTTGCCATGTCCTCCTCTAAGAGATCTTCCCACCCCTGGAATCAAACCTGTGTCTCTTAAGTCTCCTGCATTTATAGACAGGTTCTTTACCACTAGTGCCACCTGGGGAGGCTTTCCTTTACATACGTACCTACAATAAAGTTTAATTTACAAATTAGGCACAGAAAGAGAATAACACAACAAAAAAATAGAACAATTTTAACAATATACTGTGCTAAAAGTTATGTGAACATGGTCTCTTTGTAAACATCTTGTACAAATTTAACAGCTTTTCCATCTTAACTCATTATTGACTGGGGGATTTTTGCAGAAATTAAGGCCTGAATTCAACTGAATGATGGCAGATCAGGAGATGAGTAAAATTACATTATTCTTTCAAGGAATAATGGTATAATTATCTAGTTAAATCTGTAACTAAGCCTCTGCATTTACAGGTAACTCCTGATTGTAGCTATAGAAATGAATAGAATTAATTTAAAAATTGGGTCCATGTTGGTATCAAAAATATTTTAAGTGGTAAGTATATTAACTTGAACACTGTTTTGGAAAATTGCTTTGTTAATTGTGGGGAGCTTGTATAATTTGAAGAAGTCCTTATCTTCTGTTTTTAGAAGGAATGAATAATAGTTTTAGATTAGCTTAGTAAGCAAATCACAATACTTTTCATACATTTCTACAGTTTGTTTGGGCTCTAAAGTGATAGCCATTGTGGGGTATGTTGAATTTGATGTGATTCATGATTTAGGTGTGTTTTTTTTTTTTTAGGCAAAATAATTTTGTGACCTTTAATAGATGCCATAGAGAGGGAAACAGCAATCCACTCCAGTATTCTTGCATGGGAAATCTTGCATGGACAGAGGAGCCTGGAGGGCTACAGTCTGTGGGGTTGAAAAAGAGTCAGACATGACTTAGGGACTAAATAACAACAAGCATATATATGCTAGCTAAATATAGGCAAGCAGGTTTATAGCTAGATATCAGTTCAGTTCAGTTCAGTCGCTCAGTCGTGTTCGACTCTGCGACCCCATGAATCACAGCACGCCAGGTCTCCCTGTTTATTACCATCTCTCGGATTTCACTCAGACTCATGTCCATCGAGTCTGTGATGCCATCCAGCCATCTCATCCTTGGTCGTCCCCTTATATAGACAAGCTGTAATAAGCCCATTTGAGGGATATCTCTTTTGAGAATGTATGTTCATTTCACTATGATTCAGATTTTATGAGTGCTGATTTAACAATATTTAGAATATAGTCAGTAGGTTGCAAACTATTACTGTTGACCTCAGACTATTTGAGATTTATTGTTGGAAAAGTTTGCCATTTTTTATAAAATCAATTTTACATTGAAAATATGTACTCGTGTTTTAGAGATGGTTATTAAAAATTGAATTGAAAATGAGTACAGGACTTACAATCTCCTCAGATTAATTTTGATACAGTCAGAAAAGGTGAGGAAAAAGGATGAAGTTGCAGAGTAAAGGTTAGACTTCTTTATTATGTTGACATAATTGTTGGCATTCAAAATAGTTAGCTGTTTGTTATTTTTGTGTATTTAACTTGGATACTGACTATAATTAGCATATGAAGGACTAATGCTCCCGATATTTTGAACTAAGATCAGGAAAATATTTGCTTGAACTAGAAACTATTAAGGATAGATGAGTGAGTGAGTGAGTGGGTGAAAGTTGCTCAGTCTGATTTTTTGGGACCCCATGGACTATACAGTTCATGGAATTCCCCAGGCCACACTACTGGAGTGGGCAGCCCTTCCCTTCTCCAGGAGATCTTCCCAACTCAGGCATCTTCCCAACCTAAGGATTGAATGGAGGTCTCCTGCATTGCTGGCAGATTCTTTACCAGCTGAGCCACAAGGGAAGCCCAAGAATACTGGAGTGGGTAGTCTATTCCTTCTCCAGTGGATCTTGCCAGCCGAGGAATCGAATTGGGGGTCTCCCGCATTGCAGGCCGATTCTTTACCACCTGAGCTCTACCAGGGAAGCCCCAAGAATAGAGGATATTAACTTAAAAGACCCTGATGCTGGGAAAGATTGAAGGCAAAAGGAGAAAGGGGCAGCAGAGGATGAAATGGTTAGATAGCATCACTGACTCAGGGGACAGGAATTTGAGCAAATTCCGGGAGATAGTGGAGGACAAAAGGGCCTGGCATGCTGCAGTTCATGGGGTGCAAAGCATCAGACATGACTTAGTGATTGAACAACATATTAACTTTCTACAGAAGTACCTCATTTTAAGATATCGTTTCTAAAATGTGGTGCTTAGTTAAAGGACTAGGGTGTTTGTCAAATTAGGAAGATCAAAATATTGTTGAATATCAATTAATGTGATTAAGGTATCCTTAGGAAGAATGACTAGAACATAAAATGATATAAAAAGCAAAACCACATAGCATTATGACACTGGATAATTGGTCATGGAGAATCCTACGGATGGAGAAGCCTGGAAGGCTGCAGTCCATGGGGTTGCTGAGAGTCAGACACGACTGAGCGACTTCACTTTCATTTTTCATTTTCATGCATTGGAGAAGGAAATGGCAACCCACTCTAGTGTTCTTGCCTGGAGAATCCCAGGGACGGGTGAGCCTTGTGGGCTGCCGTCTATGGGGTCGCACAGAGTTGGACACAACTGAAGTGACTCAGCAGCAAGGCCTGTGGCCAGCTCTAAAAAACAAATACTTCTGCCTCCAGTTAATAACGCTCAGATAACAAAAGACGTATTAATATCTCTCTGGTCAATGATGTGTTAACTAAGCACTTATGCATTGTTGCCGTAACTTCTGCAGTTTTAGGTGTGACATCAAAACTAGCAGAAATTTCTTTTTCCTTCTTCAAAATTTCGTGGATCTAAGATTCATTCTTATCATAGACCTTAACAACTTCTGCTTACAATTTTTTTTGCTTAAGTTAACTTTCACCTTTGCATTTAAAGGAATCCCATTATGGCTTCTTTTGAGGATATCCAGATTACCAGCACAACCAATTTTGTACTTTGGGGCTATTATTAAGTAAAACAGGGATTACTTGAACTAAGGCACTGAGACACTGTGGTAGTTGATCCGATAATCAAGGCTCGCAGAATGCCTTTGATGGGGACGATTCAAGTCTCGTGAGACAAGCAAGACAGCGTGAGATTTCTTCGCCCAATTTAAAGCATGTTTGCTTGCTTGCTAAATCTTTTGTCTCGTCTGACTGCTCTATGACTCTGCAGACGGTAGCCCACCAGCCTCCTCTGTCTGGAATTTTCTGGGCAAGAATAGTGGGGTAGGTAGCTATGCCCTCTCCAGGGAATCTTCCCCATTCAGGGATCGAACATGCAATCTCTTATGTCTCCTGCATTGGCAAGCAGATTCTTTACCACTAAAGCCACATGGGAAGCCCTAATTTAGAACATATGAATTCTTTATTTTTGGAATTTTCCAGCTAGCAACTTATTGACCAGAGACATACTAACAGGTCTTTTGTTACCTGAAAATTATTGACCATAAATGTTTCAGTATTCATTCATGTAACAAATCGCTGACCACAGGCGTCCATTTCTGCAAAAATGCCCCAGTCAATAATGTTAAAATTTTTGAATGGAAATTGACTATGGATTACCAAAACTGCAAATGAAGGAGACTACTATCAGTTCAGTTCAGTTCAGTCGCTCAGTCGTGTCTGACTCTTTGTGACCCCATGAATCACAGCACGCCAGGCCTCCCTGTCCATCGAGTTCACTCAGACTCACGTCCATCGAGTTGGTGATGCCATCCAGCCATCTCATCCTGTGTCATCCCCTTCTCCTCCTGCCCCCAATCCCTCCCAGCATCAGAGTCTTTTCCAATGAGTCAACTCTTGGCATGAGGTGGTCAAAGTACTGGAGTTTCAGCTTCAGCATCATTCCTTCCAAAGAAATCCCAGGGCCTATCTCCTTCAGAATGGACTGGTTGGATCTCCTTGCAGTCCAAGGGACTCTAGAGTCTTCTCCACCACCACAGTTCAAAAGCATCAATTCTTCGTCACTCAGCTTTCTTCACAGTCCAACTCTCACATCCATACATGACCCCTGGAAAAACCATAGCCTTGACTAGATGGACCTTTGTTGGCAAAGTAATGTCTCTGCTTTTGAATATGCTATCTAGGTTGGTCATAAAGGAGTAAGTGTTAATTTCATATTTATCCTCAAAACCTGAAGCAGCCAGAAAAGCAGTCTGACTGCCTTAAGCCTGCCTTTCTGTGAAGAAGCTCAAACTAATCCATGTGAAAAACCATCAGGCAAGACCCCGAGACTCCATGAAGAGACCAAGATGCATGGCCAGCCCTCAGGTCTGACATCTGCACTTGGGTTACCATCTTGCTGCAACCACTAAGAGACCCTGAACCAGAAATGCCCAGCCAAGACCTTTCTGAATTCTCGCCTGGAAGGAATGGTAAGATGTAATAAAATATTATTTTTAAGTCATTAAATTTTAGAGTGTTGTAACTTGTTATGCATCAGTAGTACTAGCATATAAAGAAAGTTTGAGAAAAAATATGAAAATCAAGAGATTAAAACCCCAAACATTTAGGGCAGTGATTTATAACATTGGGGGAGTGCTGTCATAAACTCCCTTGAGTTTCTGATGAAAGAGATGGGCTTTTATTTTATATGTAACTGTTTTGTGCTTGTGTTTGCAGGTCTTTTCTTCTCTTGTGTTTCTTGCCTAAAAAGTTCCTTTAGCATTTGTTGTAAAGCTGGTTTAGTTTAGCTTAGCTCCTCAGCATTTTCAACTCTTTGCAACCTCATGGAATGTAGCCTGCCAGGCTCCTTTGTCCATGGGATTTCCCAGATAACAATACTTGAGTTGGGTTGCCATTTCCTTCACTAGGGGATCTTCCTGACCCAGCCTGAACTCATGTCTCCTCTGTCTCCTGCATTGCAGGGGAATTATTTGCCTGCTGAGCCATAGTCTCTTAATTTTTGCTAGTCAATTTTAGAAATATTTTGTGTAAATTTTCAGGTTGTTCAAGGCTACATGAGGCACAGCCTTGCTTGAGTCCTCAGTTTTAGAAGCAGTTGAAAAATTTCTTCAGGTGCCTGATTTGAGATTATTATTGCAATTGAATACAAAATTTAACTGTCAGTTGACTAAAAAGGAAAGAAGATAGGTTATACAAAATTTTCATTGTCTAGTAATAAAATGAAATGAAAACCTACATACTTGGCTGGGAAGAACTGTTTTTCATGGCACAAAATTTTCGGAGAAATTAATAGTTTGAAAACTTCTTTGATCTGATTAACCAATGGACAAGGTCACATGTAGGTTGTCTGGCTTAATTATTGGCTAAGTAGATATGGCCTTGGGGAAACAAACAGTTTTCAGCTGATAGAAATTCTGTAAAGTTTAAAAGTGTTTATTTTTATCATCTGATCAACTAAAGAGAAGGGAAGCCCTTAAATTTTATATTCTTTTATTGGTGAATATTTGCTTTAGGTTTCTGAGAACCAAGTGTGGTAGCTTAACCAAATAGTTAAGAGGTAAGCAGTTACTGGGGCTGGTTTTATAGCAGGTCAAGAATGCCAGTTGGGGCTTTCCTGGTGGTTTAGAGGTAAAGAATCTGCCTTCAATGTAGAAGATGCAGGTTCGATCCCTGGGTAGGGAAGATCCCCTGGAGGGGCCATGGAAACCCACTGTAGTATTCTTACCTGAAGAATCCCATGGTCAGAGGAGCCTGGAGATCTATGATCCATTGGGTCACAAAGATTTGAACATGGCTGAGTGACTGAACCCACAAGGATGTCAGTGCTAAAACCTCTATGTGATTCTCTGGCTTTACTTTCATAGTTGCAAACTGACTGCTAAGTCATGAAATCCATATTCCAGGAAGGAATAAGAAGGAAATGTAGAAAAGTGGTGTTATCTTTATCAGGGAAGTACAGTTTTCCCAGATACCCTCAACTTGTGTTTCCCAGAAACCTTGACCAACTTTCACTGGTCAATACTGTCACAGGTTACTTCTTCCTGCAAGGGATGATGCGCAATTTAATTAATTAATTAAATTATTTTTGGTTGTGCTGAGTGTTTGTTGCTGCAAGAGCTTTTCTTTAGTTGCAGAGAATGGGGAGCTCCAGTTGCGGTGCGGGAGCTCATTGTGGTGGCTTCCCTTGTTGCAGAGCACAGGCTCTAGGGTACCAGGGGTGCAGTTGTTGCAGCACGTGGGCTCAGTAGTTGTGGCTCCCAGGCTCTAGAGCACAGGCTCAATAGTTGTGATGCGTAGGCCTAGCTGTTCTGTGGTATGTGGCATCTTCCTGGATCAGGAACTGAGCTTGTGTCTCCTGCATTGGCAGGCAGATTCTTTACCACTGAACCACCAGGAAAGCCCCTGCACAATGTTTTTAAAAAATTTGGGAACCTTGCTATCTTCCCCTCCATTTGCCCACTGCCCCCAAATAGGGTTATCTTGGAAAGGAGGAAGGAAAATGTGAATTTTAGTTAAGAAACTAGTTATAAATGCCAAATATTTGATTAGTAAAAATTTTAAATGATGTTTTAACTAGGTGATACAAAAGTGCAGATATGGATTTGCTCCGTCTTTGTAGGCAGAAAAACCTTAAAACATTGTTTTATGTGAAGAATTATTTAGAGATTTGAGCCTAAAATGAAGAAAAATTTATATCTCTATCTTTATCAGTATATTATCTTTAGTTATGAACAGCTTTAATTAGCAGTTGTATATTGGTAATTCAAAAAATTGTTCATACAAATATCCTAGCAATGAAAACAATTCATAATAAAAGATGTCTGTCAAACGAGTCCTGCCATGTTGCCCATCAATGAGTCTGGGTATCAGTGTACAATTTTGGTGGCAACTGAAAATGTAAAGTGGACTTATTGCAAAAGGTCATTTTCAGTTAGCTCTTAATATCTGGTAAACAAAATACTGTGCATTTTCAGAGCTTTGAATTAAAATTGGTTACTTTTTAGCCAATTGTTAAATTTTTTTATTAGTTCAATACCTCTGGGAAGAAAAATTAATACACCTGAGAGTGAAAAGAGTGACTTTTTTGAGTTGATATGCTATTATACTTTCCAGTGATGGCTGCTAAATTTTTCTTTGTGAAAGAAGAAAAAAAATCAGGACTTGAACTGATCACAAATTAAATAATCAAGCTGAAAATTCTTTTTCTATGAAAATAAAGAATATGGATTATTCTTATTTCCTGGAAGAAAAGTCCCAGTGTCACTAGTTTAATAGAATAATTAATCTTCCCTAAGTTTTAAGAGAATGAAAATTTGACTAAAATGTTACCATTTAAATGTGTTGCAGTATATGGAGTCAAAAACTATCAAGGGAACAGATATAACCTAGCAAAGAATCTGAAAAGTGGAGTTTTGAATTTCCTTTTGAAATTAAGCTTCACATGATTAAAAGTATTAATAAAGGAATTTTGGAAAGAAATTAATAACGTATCATTCAAAACCACATTTTAGAATTGAAGGTGGAAAGCATACTGTAAGGGTTTAACTAAAGCACATTTAATTTACTGTCTAAAGAAACCAAATTAGATTTGCAGCTTGAAAACTAAATGTTTGTCTCTGGAGTGCTTTGCAGATTTGATTATACCAGTGAATCCATAATTTTCAAATCTTTCAGCACTCTTTTGTATGCACACAAACAAGCATAGAACAGTGCAACATTATATCCCCCATAAGTTTTAAAGGTTACTTTTTCATTTAATTTGGAAGATAGGGAGAGTTTGGAAACATATAGAATAATAAGTAGAAGAAAGAAAAATCACCCAAAGACAAGTGTCAATATTTTAAAAAGTTTTTGAGGAGGCATTTTAGGCATCTCTTTTGAAAGATTTGATATACCAGATTATTAATGTAAAATATTACAAATAATCATGGATTCTATTTATGAGGAAAATGTTATTAGATTCAGAGGAAACATTTTTATGACAGGAAGGAACTGTGAAAATTTAGCTTGATGTAAAAATGTAGGTGATTAAAATATCAGTTTGACATTTGCACTTTTCAAAGCTTACATTGCGCTATTTATGATTCTTCTAGAATATCCTTGGTTGGCCACTTCTGAGGTTGGTATTGAGTATATAAAATATACTTGTTTCATAAAAATATACTTGCCTTATTCTTTAGTTGCTGAGGTTCTGTTGATTATTTAATCTGATAAACTAATTTCAAATAAATTGTTAATAATTTTTTTTGGCTTAATGTAACTCTACCTTGCTTTGTGCAAGAAAAGCTGGATTTTGTAACTTAAGTCAGAGTCACATATATGCTTCTTAACTCTATGTATACTTAGTCATTATTATTAGGAATACTATTATATTAGGAGGCCAGAACTGTTTAATATAGCCTCAGTAAAACACTCATATCACCATATGTGGGGAAAGATTTTAAAATGCAAGTTTATGAATAGGATCATGTATCAAATGACTTGATAACCATGATTTAAAAAAATATATATACATATGTATAAGTTTATTTATCTATTTTTGGCTGTTCTGGGTCTTCATTGCTGCACAGGCCTTTCTCAAGTTGTGATGAGCAAGGGCTACTCTCTACTTGCAGTGTGTGTGCTTTTTGCTGTGGCTGTTCTTGCTGTGGAGCACAGGCTCTAGGGCACTTGGGCTTCAGTGCCACACACGGGCTCAACAGTTGTGGCTCCTGGGCTCTAAAGCACATGCTTAATAGTTGTGGCCCATGAGCTTGGTTGCTCCTTGGCATGTGGGATCTTCTCAGATCAGGGATCAAACCCATGTCTCCTGCGTTGGCAGGGGGATGCTTTACCCCTGAGCCACCAAGGAAGCCCAAGAATATATTTTGAGACTGAAGTAGCAAGCTGCTTCTTTGGGTCATGGTTTCCAATATTTTAAAATGGAAGCATCAAGATGAGGTAATTTGTAATGTTGTTTTCAAAACATTAAAAGACCTTAAGATTATATACTTATATATCTTCTTTAAACACAGTTAAACATTGCTACAATGATATACTAATGATTAATAATGCTAATACCTGAAGAAAACAAACATACAGAGAGGACTAGATAAGAAACAGGCTAAGGGTAGCACCATTGCTATAGCACCCCCCATGGGTCAGGGAGATATGTGACAATTATTAATATTATAAATAAATATTATTTTTTCATTAAAAAATCTGTCTAATGGTGGGATACTAAGGGAATAGGACCAGGTTTCAGTGATCTATTCTTATTCTTGACCTATTTTTCTCCCTTCTAAACCATGTGGGTTTATTTTTCTTCTTACAGATTTTCTGAAAACAAAATACAGTTCCCAACATTGGTCTCTTAAATAATGGGATTATTACTTTAAACTATGTAAATTTTGTACATCAAGATCTTTTAAGTATTCTCTGATCTTTCCCTATACTAATCATTTGGCCACGGTCAAATGTTGCCATTAAAAAAAGAAACCTACACAATCAAATATGACTCCAGAATACTGAAGTTTAATAGAAGTTTATTTGAGGTTTATGGGAAGATGAGGAATAAGCCTCATTATAGAAAAACATTACTTAAAAATCTTATAAACATCTTCCCTGAGAATATTGTTATCAACAAGATAGGGTTCTATAAGCTAAGAAAGAAGTGTATTTTGTGGCATTAGGATATATAATCAAATGTCTATGATGTCTTTGAGTGCTCAGAGCCAGTATGGGAGATCCCACCCATGACAAGGTCATGCGGAGGAGACCTGACAGGCAAGGCAGATCAGGACACGAGGGACTTCCTAGACCTGCTCAAGCATCTACCCCAAACCAAAATCTGTCTGTCTACTATATACTATATTATGCCTTTCACCAACTCTTCTGACATTAACAGAGGGCTATCCCTGACCACCTTTCTCTGGAGAAAATCAACTTAGGGCTCTAGTTGATAAGTCTCCTGGGCATGAAAGGAGCATTTCAATTCAAACCCCCTGTTAGCATTCTAGCTTGCTTGGCAGGTTTATCCAGACTCTTGCAACTATGCATATGATTGTTCACAACATCCCAACCATGACACGGGAAGCCTAAGCATTCTAAAAATACAGAGCCCTTTGAGGAGTGAAAAAGTTTTATTAAAATAATACTGGTGAAGGGTTTCATTGCTGAGCCAATGCTTGCTGCCAGGTTCCCATATCCCTTATCCATTGTGTGCCTGGGAGTGCATTAGTTAATATAGTTGGAATGTAAGAAAAATAAGTAGTAGCCTTGGTATTAACCACATCAAACTTTTGAGCTAATAAGTTCTTTTTGTTGTAACCCACTGCACCTTTGCTCCATGAGAATATAACTGTTTAGTACTTTCTGAGGCTGACACAGATTAGAGGTATAAAGAAAAAAACACTTCAAGGGAAAACAAGTTTTCTGGTTGATCAACCTTTATCAAAAAAGGGTCATAAAATGTCAACAGGCCTCCAAGGCCAGAAGATAATGTACACAACATAAGAACCTTGTTTATGGGAAAGGTATGCAGAAAAATCCTGGTTTCGATAAGGGCAAAACTGCTGGAATGTTTGACCTGACTCTGCATGACTTTGCATCTTTCATTTTCCTATATGTACAAGTCAGGGTATAAAAGCTTCTTTTGAAAATAAAGTTATGAGCCTTGCTCACCGAAACTTGGTCTCCCCATGTCATTCTTTCGTTCGCGAAAGCTGTTCATCTTGAGAGTATCCCTGGACTCTGCTGAGGTTGGACCCCAGCATTTGAGGGTCCAGTAACCAGCTCTGGAGTAAAGTTAAGAAAGGGGTGGGATGAACTGAGAGCATAACATTGAAACATATATGTTACTATATTAAAATAGATAGCTAGTGGTAAGTTGCTGTATAACACAGGAAGCTCAACCCTGTGCTCTGTGACAACCTAGACGTGTGGGAGGGAGGTTCAAGAGGGAAGGGACATATATATACTTATGAATGATTTATGTTGTTGTATGGCAGAAACCAGCACAATTATCCCCCAGACAAAAATTTAAAAAAATAAAGAAAAGGAACTCAGAAGCTATTTATCTTTAGAACATGATCTAGATGATTCCATCATTTTATTTGTTTAAGATTAAGAGCTTTAGCTTTCCTTGTGGCTCAGCTGCTAAAGAATCCTCCTGAAATGTGGGAGACCTGGGTTCGGTCCCTGGGTTGGGGAAGTCTTCCCTAATAGCTCAGTTGGTAAAGAATCTGCCTGCAATGCAGGAGACCCCAGTTCGATTCCTGGGCTGGGAAGATCTACTGGAGAATGGATAGGCTACTCACTCCAGTATTCTTGGGCTTCCCTTGTGGCTCAGCTGGTAAAGAATCTGCCTGAAGAATCTCCCTGTAATGCATGAGACCTGGGCTGGGAAGATCCCCTGGAGAAGGGAAAGGCTACCCACTCCAGGATTCTGGCCTGGAGAATTCAGTCCATGGGGTCGCATAGAACTGGACATGACTGCATAACTTTCACTAAGGGCTCTAGAATCTGAAGGACTGAGTCTTGGCTCTACAGTTATGTGACACGGAAAATTTTACTTAATCTTCCTATGTTTCAGTGTTCTCATTTATAAAATGTAGTTAATGGTGACTTCAACTAAAATGGTTATTGAGAGGATTAAATTAGTTTGTGTACTTGGCACATTATTGGACATATCCTTAGCATGCTGAATTTTCAAGTTAGGGTTGAAAAATAGTTTATTTTAATATAGTTATCATTTATTATTATTGTTAATTGGATGCAATGGTAAATATTTCACAGTTGGATCTTAAAAAAGGTCCTATTTTTTAAAACTAATTCATAGTTGATTTACAGTGTTGTGTTAGTTCCTGGTGTATAACAAGTGATTCAGTTTCATATACATATATATCCTTTTTCAGATTTTTTTCAATTATAACTTGTTACAGATATTGAATATAGTTCTTTGTTCTGTACAGTAGGACCTTGTTGTCTATCTACCTTGTTGTTTATAAGAGTTTGTATTTGCTACTTCCAAATTCCTAGTTTATCCCTCCTCTCCC
The DNA here is from genome assembly GCA_917880005.1 of Nanger dama. NCBI lineage: Eukaryota > Metazoa > Chordata > Mammalia > Artiodactyla > Bovidae > Nanger > Nanger dama. The sequence continues at coordinate 8,501,636 of CAKJTW010000040.1, forward strand.
CTTTACCCTTTGGTAGCCATGTTTGTTTTTATGTCTGTGAGTCTATTTCCCTTTTGTAAATAAGTTCATTTGTATCATTTTTTAATATTCTACCTTCAAGTGATATCATCTGATATTTATCTTTCTCTGTCTGATTTACTTTACATCCTGTGATAACCTCTAGGGTCCATCCATGTTGCAGCAAATGGCATTATTTCATCCTTTTATCTACATCAAATTCCTTATGATTATACAGTCGAAGTGAGAAATAGATTTAAGGGCCTAGATCTGATAGATAAAGTACCTGATGAACTATGGAATGAGGTTCATGACATTGTACAGGAGACAGGGATCAAGACCATCTCCATGGAAAAGAAATGCAAAAAGCAAAATGACTGTCTGGGGAAGCCTTACAAATGGCTGTGAAAAGAAGAGAAGTGAAAAGCCAAGGAGAAAAGGAAAGATATAAGCATCTGAATGTAGAGTTCCAAAGAATAGCAAGAAGAGATAAGAAAGCCTTCTTCAGTGATCAATGCAAAGAAATACTAGAAAACAACAGAATGGGAAAGACTAGAGATCTCTTCAAGAAAATTAGAGATATCAAGGGAACATTTCATGCAAAGATGGGCTCGATAAAGGACAGAAATGGTCTAGACCTAACAGAAGCAGAAGATATTAAGAAGAGATGGCAAGAATACACAGAAGAACTGTACAAAAAGAATCTTCACAACCTGGATAATCACGATGGTGTGATCACTCATCTAGAGCCAGGCCTCTTGGAATGTGAAGTCAAGTGGGCCTTAGAAAGCATTACTATGAACAAAGCTAGTGGAGGTGATGGAATTCCAGTAGAGCTGTTTCAAATCCTGAAAGATGATGCTGTGAAAGTGCTGCACTCAATAGGCCAGCAAATTTGGAAAACTCAGCAGTGGCCACAGGACTGGAAAAGGTCAGTCTTCATTCCAATCCCAAAGAAAGGCAATGCCAAGAATGTTCAAACTACCGCACAATTGCACTCATCTCACACACTAGCAAAGTAATGCTCAAAATTCTCCAAGCTAGGCTTCAGCAATATGTGAACCATGAACTTCCTGATGTTCAAGCTGGTTTTAGAAAAGGCAGAGGAATCAGAGATCAAATTGCCAACATCTGCTGGATCATGGAAAAAGCAAGAGAGTTCCAGAAAAACATCTATTTCTGCTTTATTGACTATGCCAGAGCCTTTGACTGTGTGGATCACAATAAACTGTGGAAAATTCTGAAAGAGATGGGAATACCAGACCACCTAACCTGCCTCTTGAGAAATCTGTATGCAGGTCAGGAAGCAACAGTTAGAACTGGACATGGAACAACAGACTGGTTCCAAATAGGAAAGGAGTACATCAAGGCTGTATATTATCACCCTGCTTATTTAACTTCTATGCAGAGTACATCATGAGAAATGCTGGGCTGGAAGAAGTACAAGCTGGAATCAAGATTGCTGGGAGAAATATCAATAACCTCAGATATGCAGATGACACTACCCTTATGGCAGAAAGTGAAGAGGAACTAAAAAGCCTCTTGATGAAACTGAAAGAGGAGAGTGAACAAGTTGGCTTAAAGCTCAACATTCAGAAAATGAAGATCATGGCATTTGGTCCCATCACTTCATGGGAAATAGATGGGGAAACAGTGGAAACAGTGTCAGACTTTCTTTTTTGGGGCTCCAAAATCATTGCAGATGGTGACTGCAGCCATGAAATTAGAAGACGCTTACTCCTTGGAAGAAAAGTTATGACCAACCTAGATAGCATATTCAAAAGCAGAGACATTACTTTGCTGACTAAGGTCTGTCTAGTCAAGGCTAAGGTTTTCCAGTAATTATGTATGGATGTGAGAGTTGGACTGTGAAGAAAGCTGAGTGCTGAAGAATTGATGCTTTTGAACTGTGGTGTTGGAGAAGACTCTTGAGAATCCCTTGAACTGCAAGGAGATCCAACCAGTCCATTCTGAAGGAGATCAACCCTGGGATTTCTTTGAAAGGAATAATGCTAAAGCTGAAACTAGTACTTTGGCCACCTCATGCCAAGAGTTGACTTTGATGCTGGGAGGGATTAGGGGCAGAGAAGAAGGGGACGACCGAGGATGAGATGGCTGGATGGCATCACTGACTCGATCGACGTGAGTCTGAGTGAACTCTGAGAGATGGTGATGGACAAGGAGGCCTGGTGTGCTTTGATTCATTGGGTCGCAAAGAGTTGGACACGAGTGATCGACTGAACTGAACTGAACTGAACATGGTCGAGTTGTATTCTGTTGTATATGTATACCACTAATATTTCTTAATTTATCTATTGGTGGACGTTCAGGTTGCTTCCATGTCTTGGTTATTGTAAATAGTGCTGCCATGAACACTGCGGTGCATGTATCTTTTTGAATTAGAGTTTTTCCACTTCTATGTCCAGGAGTGGGATTGTAGATCATATGATAACTCTAAAAGTTCTGATTTTTAGTGTTTGCCAGTTTCTGTGATATAAGCACTCTTACTGTGGCTGATTTAAGCTACCAACATTTTTTCAGCCAATGACCAAAATTCTTGAAAATTTAATTATTGGTTTTGGTAAACTATATGAGCCAGGTCCAATGTATCATCTAAGAAAAAACTGTCACTGATAATGGTATCTGGCTAGTTATTTACTCAAAAGCTTCAGTCGCATTAAAATTGTTCCCCTAATTGTTAGCAAGTAGGGAGAAGGTTAATAATGAGTCTGTTCATTCTGACCTTCTCTTTGCATTTTATTTCCTATTTTGGTAACCATAGAAATAACTAGGAGAGGTGACATTGGCCCAGGTCCACCCCTTCAATGCCCAGAAGGTGGCAGTTGCATTAGTGCTTTGCCAGTGATGACTTGAAAGAAAAGGTGAAGGGTTGAACCTAGAACAGCAACTAGTCTGGTTTCTGAAGGAGTAAAGTGAAATAAGTCTGTTTAGTTGGATTTCAAGTAGATGCAATAATTCTATCATTGGCTATGCTATTGTGTCACTGATTATTCTTATAAACGGGCATATGTATTTAAACTATCACCCAAAGATCTGAATGGAAACTGGAGAAAAATAATCATTTTTACTTTTTCTTCTTTTTAAAAATGTTTTGCTTAGTTTTCTCCCCTAAACATCTTTATTCTGAGAATAAGCACCATTTCTTTGATTATAAATGATTGATGGAAATGCCATCTTAGTCATTTAGATGATAGATATCAAAATTTTGAACATGAGACCCCATGGATTGTAGCCAGCCAGGCTTTTCTGTCCATGAGGTTTTCCAGGCAAGAGTACTGAGTAAGTTACCATTTAACTGCTTTATCTGGAATTATCTTGTTTATTTGTTTACTTTTTGTTGTCGGTCTCCTCTACTAGAGTATGAGCTCCATTACAGTTGGGATTACATTATTGACTTATTTGCTTTTTATTATCAGTACCTAGACTAGTACCTTGATTAATATTGGTGTTCAGTAAACATTTGAAGAATGCCTGAATAAATGAATAAATAAATGATTTATCTAAATGTACTGAAAGGTCATTCTTGTTCTCTATTTGTCCTTTAGGGGCTTGGCCTTAATTTTCTTTCCTTTAGCATTTTATGCCTTTTAAAATTTTTATTCAAGGGCGAAGATAAAAATAAGCTAAATGAACACAGAAATTTGCAGTAGAAATTATAGATTATGACTTAATTCTTTCTGGCTATGTGCCAGAAACTCTTAGAGAAGATCAGTGGATATAAAGGACCAATTTCTTATTCCCAAATGTGTAACTCTTTCTTGAAAAGGGCTATGTGAAGAAAGGCAAAGTTCTATTGCAAATTGAACGCTGTTTTTGTAATCAACTAGGTGGATGTGTGCGTGCTCAGTCACTTCAGTCGTGTCCAACTCTGTGTGACCTTATGGACTGTAGCCTGCCAGGCTCCTCTGTCAGTGGAATTCTCCATTGCAAGGATACTGGAGTGGGTTGCCATGCCTTCCTCCAGGGACCTTCCTGATCCAGGGCTCAAACCTGTAGCATCCCCTTAATTTTCTGCATCACAGGCATATTCTTTACCACTGAGCCACCCGGGAAGCCCAACTAGGTGGATAACATTCCCTAAAAGAAAAAAAAAGTCTGCATGATTTATAGGATAAGAAAAACAGTGAATCCAAAGGGGACAAAAGGAATAAAAAGAAAAAAGTTTTCTTATTACAAAAGCAGAGTCAAAATAGGATGCTTCAAGTTATTTTGAAATTTCTGGAGTCTACAGGCTAATGGTTGGAACTTTATAATTGCATTTTTCTGTATCTATTTAAAGCTGTCTAGCAAGCTCAATTTCCCTGATTGCTAGCTCCTTTCTTTCCATTTAATTAGTCTGAAATGGTCAAGGCCTGAAATTTATTTAGGGACTTTGGGACAGTATTATTTGATGAAGAATATCTTTATATGTGACTCTTGAGTGCATTAAATGGTCACTAGGGACTGAAAGGGTAAAGCAGCTTATCAATATTGTAGATTCTCCCTGAGATTGAAACTTACTCCCAGAAGAGCTTATGTTATAATGTGAGGCTAAATGAAAATACAGATCCATAACATTTGGAGTCACGGTGATGATAAATTAGCTTTGAATCTTTTAATAATCTGTCTTAAGAGGGAATGTAAAAAATGAGTTACCTGATGCCTTAAAGGCTGAGAGTGAAAACCAACTTTTATGCCAACAATGCTAGCTGAATGTAGCTGAAAAGTGAATCTATATCAGTGAAGACATAAGTTTCAAAACAGCACACATTTTAAAAATGAAAAAAGTCAGAATATTTATAAAATAGTTATATTATGAAATAGTCTGTAAAGTAGTTTTTATCACTTACCATTTGTTTTCAAAGAAAAATGTATTCCATTATCAGAGCAAGGAGGTGGAAACAAAAGATTTGTAATTGGTATATTGAAATGAACCTTTTGGAATCAATGGGCTTTGAATTTACATTCATATTCCATTGAGCTCATGTACACCTGTGGCGGATTCATGTCAATGTATGCCAAAACCAATACAGTATTGTAAAGTAGAATAAAGTAAAAATAAAATAAAAAAAGAAAAACTCTTTAAAATGTTCTCAGCCCACATGTACTAATTGGAAGTTCCAAAGCAGTCTTACTAAATAAAGCATAAAGTAATCTTTAAACTCTATTAGCTGGATCTTTAATAATGTATTTTATTTCTTCCCTAAGGAAGGCAATACACACACATACACCCACACATGTATCTCTTCAAGGTTCTTTCACTCTGAGCTGTGGTGCCAATCTCTTTTTTAGAAATATTTGTTTATGTATTTATTTGGGTGTGCCGGATCTTAGCTGCAGCACTCAGGATCTTATAGCTGCAGAATGTGAACTCTTGATTGCAGTATGTGGGATCTATTCCAGTTCCCTGATCAGGGATAGAACCCTGGACCCCCTGAACTGGGAGCATGGAGTCTTAGCCACTGGACCACTGGAGAAGGCCTGACCATCCTCTTTTGATCCCTTTTCCTTGCTGCTTCTCCCTTAAATCTCTGACTCAAGCCTACACTAAAACCAGTCTCCTACCTTCCCCTGGTAGCCCAGATGAAGTGAACTAAAATTTTATAACATTTTAGTTATAAAAGGGTAGAGAAAAGGGTAGAGAAAACGTAAAACAGTCAAACTTACACAACTCAGCTTTTTGAAAGGCTCATATATCCTATTCCATTCTATAACTTAGATCTCAAAGTAACAACCTTTAAGCTTCCCTATAAGGTATTAGAGCATAAGAAAATCTACTTGTCACCTTGCACTCTTGTGGCCAAGATCTAAAGACAGCACTAAGCTTTTCTCATGGTCTATTTCATGTTTGTAGTGATGTGCTAATTCCAGGGTCTGATATTGGTGAGATTTTAATGACTAACACAATGAAATCCTGTTTTGTAAGATCCTGTCTTTTGTATACTGAGAATGTCTAGGTTTACCTGGAGGTATAGAAAAATGTAAAATTACCCTTGTCATCCATATCAGTTCAATTATATGGTTACACTATCTGAATTCATTCTATTGTAGAACTACAAAATTGAATTTTTGTGATGTTATTTGTGTGTAGAGATGTGTTGAGGGCAGAATAATTAATAATGCATGTTTTCACTTATGTATAAATTTTAAAAAGTTGAGCTTATAGGAACAGAGAGTAGAATTCTGGTTACCAGGGGCTGGAGCATGGAAGAAATGAGGAAATGTGGTCAATGGGTACAAATTTTTAGCTTGTAAGATGAATAAGTTCTGCGGATCTAATGTACAGCATAGTTAAGAATGTGGCAGTTAATAATATTGTTTTTTATACTTGAAATTTGCTAAGAGAGTGGACTTTAAGTGTTAACACACATAAATACACATTAGCCCAACTATATGAGGTGAAAGTGAGAGTGAAAAGTGAAAGTGAAGTCGCTCAGTCGTGTCCAACTCTTTGTGACCCCATGGACTATAGCCTATCAGGCTCCTTCATCCGTGGGATTTTCCAGGCAGGGGGTGCTAGAGGGATTGCCATTTCCTTCTCCAGGGGATCTTCCTGACCCAGGAATAGAACCCGGGTTTCCCACATTGCAGGCAGATGCTTTACCGTCTGAGCCACCAGAGAAGCCCCTGTGAGGTGATGGAGTATTAATTAACTTGATTGTGGGAATCACTTTACAATGTATATGTTTATCAAATCTGCACATAGTTCAGTTCAGTCACTCAGTCGTGTCCGACTCTGCATCCCATGAATAGCAGCACTCCAGGCCCCCCGTCCATCACCAACTCCAGGAGTTCACTCAAACTCATGTCCATCGATAGGTGATGCCATCCAGCCATCTCATCCTCTGTTGTCCCCTTCTCCTCCTGCCCCCAATCCCTCCCAGCATCAGGGTCTCTTCCAATGAGTCAACTCTTTTCATGAGTTGGCCAAAGCATTGAAGTTTCAGCTTCAACATCAGTCCTTCCAATGAACATCCAGTACTGATCTCCTTTAGGATGGACTGATTGGATCTCCTTGCAGTCCAAGGGACTCTCAAGAGTCTTCTCCAACACCACAGTTCAAAAGCACCAATTCTTCGGCACTCAGCTTTCTTCACAGTCCAACTCTCACATCCATACATGGCCACTGAAAAAACCATAGCCTTGACTAGACGGACCATTGTTGGCAAAGTAATATCTCTACTTTTGAATATACTATCTAGGTTGGTCATAACTTTCCCTTCCAAGGAGTAAGCGTCTTCTAATTTTATGGCTGCAGTCACCATCTGCAGTGATTTTGGAGCCCCCCTCCAAATAAAGTCTGACACTGTTCCCACTGTTTCCTCATCTATTTCCCATGAAGTGATGGGACCAGATGCCATGATCTTCGTTTGCTGAATGTTGAGCTTGAAGCCAACTTGTTCACTCTCCTCTTTCATCAAGAGGCTTTTTAGTTCCTCTTCACTTTCTGCCATAAGGGTGATATCACCTGCATATCTGAGGTTATTGATATTTCTCCCAGCAATCTTGATTCCAGCTTGTGTTTTTTCCAGCCCAGTGTTTCTCATGATGTACTCTGCATAGAAGTTAAGTAAGCAGGGTGACAATATACAGCCTTGACATACTCCTTTTCCTATTTGGAACCAGTCTGTTGTTCCATGTCCAGTTCTAACTGTTGCTTCCTGACCTGCATACAGATTTCTCAAGAGGCAGGTTAGGTGGTCTGGTATTCCCATCTCTTTCAGAATTTTCCACAGTTTGTTGTGATCTACACAGTCAAAGGCTTTGGCAGAGTCAATAAAGCAGAAATAGATGTTTTTCTGGAACTCTCTTGCTTTTTGATGATCCAGTGGATGTTGGCAATTTGATCTTTGGTTTCTCTGCCTTTTCTAAAACCAGCTTGAACATCAGGAGTTCACGGTTCACGTATTGCTGAAGCCTGGCTTGGAGAATTTTGAGCATTACTTTACTAGCGTGTGAGATGAGTGCAGTTGTGCAGTAGTTTGAGCATTCTTTGGCATTGCCTTTCTTTGGGATTGGAATGAAGACTGACCTTTTCCAGTCCTGTGGCCACTGCTGAGTTTTCCAAATTTGCTGGCATATTGAGTGAAGCACTTTCACAACATCATCTTCTAGGATTTGAAATAGCTCCACTGGAATTCCATCACCTCCAATAGCTTTGTTTGTAGTGATGGTTTCTAAGGCTGGCTTGACTTCACATTCCAGGATGTCTGGCTCTAGGTGAGTGATCACACCATCGTGGTTATCTTGGTCTTGAAGATCTTTTTTGTACAGTTTTTCTGTGTATTTTTGCCACCTCTTCTTGATATCTTCTCCTCTGTTAGGTCCAGACCATTTCTGTCCTTTATCAAGCCCATCTTTGCATGAAATGTTCCTTTGGTATCTCTAATTTTCTTGAAGAGACCTGTAGTCTTTCCCATTCTGTTGCTTTCCTCTATTTCTTTGCATTGATCCCTGAAGAAGGCTTTCTAATCTCTCCTTGCTATTTTTGGAACTCTGCATTCAAATGGGCTTATCTTTCCTTTTCTCCTTTGCTTTTCGCTTCTCTTCTTTTCATAGTTAATTGCACATGATACACCTTAAATACACACAATTTTATTTGTCAATTATGTTTCAATAAATTTGGTAAAAGATAGCCTCTATTACTTTTATTTTGCTACACATATTCTGTTTTTGTACTTCAATATGTAGAAAAAACAAACATATTTAACATTTGTCTATCAGTATGTATGGGCTTCCCAGGTGGCACAAAAAGAATCCATGTGCCAATGCAGGAGAGTCAGGAAACATGGGTTTGATTCCTGGGTCAAGAAGATCCCCTGGAAAAGAAATGGCAACCCATTCTAATATTCTTGCCTGGAAAATTCCATGGACAGAGGAGCCTGATGGGCTACGGTCCATGGGGTTGCAGAGTGGGACACAACTGAGCATGCACACCTGTACGTATCAATATGTAATGCCCAAATACTTTGAACCTTTTCAAGAACTATCACCTTCTATATTTAAGTGTGATTTGATATGTTTATTAAATATCAATAATAGCATTAAAATAAAAGCGATTATTTCCCTACCTTAGGAAAGATGTGTACTAACAAGTTTGCATATTGCTAAGAACATTGTTTGCTAAATTCTTTTATCAATATGAAGAATGCTTAACCCCATTTTGAATAAAAATGAGGACTAGTGGAAGAAAAGACTAGTTATATTTTTACAAAGTGGTTTCATTTTAAGCTTGGTTGAAATACTACAACAGTGTCTACTCAAATTAAAAAAAAAAACCTTTCAAAGTGGGTTTTAGAATGCTCACTGCTTGGAATCATCCATGTTCTTGCTTATTCCTGTTCATTTGGCTATTAGAGACATGTATGGTCTCTTTTTCCATTTTTTGGTCTTTTAAATTGGTTTTAATAAGCGAGGCCTGTGCCACTAGGTCTCAGAATTAAGAAATACAGTTCAAATTCATTCATTCAAGTCTAATTAATTCAGAATTTGTTATGATGTGATTTAAGATAGACTTGAGTTTATTTTAGTTTCTGAGAAAAGTTGTTGAATAAATTATTAGCTTTAATGACCTTGCAAAGAGAGTCACATTTCCAGGATAGGATATAGAAGTTAAGACACTGTCTTAAAGCCCTGTAGTAATTAATGGTAGAGACAGGACTATAGCTCAGGACTCCTGATTCCCATCCAGGGGCAACTTGTGAGAAGAATCTCTTTCTAAGGAGTTCAGAAATTCCACTTGTATACTGAACTGAATGAAAGCTTACAGTTTTTCAGATTCGTCTACCCTTTCCTGTGTGTACGTGTTCTCCTTATCTGCTCGTATATAACAAGATGTGACTACCTCACTCATTTGAAGATACAAATTTCTAACTAACTAAATGAAATTTGGGAGTCACTGAGAGAGTGAGAAGACCTTTAAAGAACTATACTATCATTGTTAAGCAACTCAAAATTAAATTTAGTCATAGGGTAAACTGATATGAGGAATGTGTCTGTTGCTGTATGAGGAAATGGAAAAACAAGAAAAGGGTTTATATAAAGGATAAATAAGGGGCTATGGAAGTGTTCACCTCTTTGGACATAAACTGGCCTACAGGATGTTAAAAGAAATCAGTTTCACTCCAAGTTTGTGTACATGGTAGGGAGCCGGGTGGTTATCCAATATGGACTTTAAAGGAACAAACAAGAAAGGAAACAATTTACGTCTGTCTTTTGAGTAACACAGAGGAAATCATTGGCGATGTAGACATAAGGGACTACTTAACAGAGTGATAGCCATCATAATTCAGTTAGATTGTAATTGGGAATCAAGTGAGACCCAGAAAAGTAAAACTTAAGATGACGATTACCAAATTAAAGCAGAGAAAACAGTAAAAAGAAAGGCAATACTTAGATATAAAATCAAGGGAGAAAGCTCCAGAGGATGTACAAAAAGAAATGGCCTCCTAGAATATTCACTACTATTATTTTTCAACTTTTAAAGTGACTGAATCAAATAGTATGATCCAGAGAAAGAAAAAAGTGTGAGTAATAAAATATAAAATGCAGATGTGGGTCAAGAAAGATTATGGAATGAAGCTGAACCAGTATAAAATGATAGTAAAAGTAACACCAGCAAAGTACATGCCATTGCATGACATGAGAAGCTAATATAAATAAAGTCAAACTTTTTTTTTCAAGATTCTAACATATGAAATTTCTGGGATAATTTCAACTAGACCTAGAAAAATGGCAAAGAAAAGCTATGGGTACAAGTGGTAGGTATGTTGTTAAAATCAGAAAAGAATTTTGAGTTGACAGCAAATATAATTTAATCTGCCCTTTTAGCTTTAAGGATATAAGTAACTGTTCTACCTAAGGGTAGGATAAAGACCAAGGTTTATTTAAGCTTTAGGGAGATTCTGTGCAGAGCATCATGTTAAGATTAATCTGTTACTGAACTGGAGGACTTTCAACCCTTGGCACAAGGATGTAGTGTTTTCCTTTGGCAGAACCGATGTAGTGGAGAACGTGCTGGCTTTGAAGTCAGTAGAGAAGGACTGACCAGGTCTGCCACTTAGAAGTGATGTGAATTTGAGACAAATCTTGTTTATTATGGGGTTTAGTACTCCAGGTCTGCCACTTAGAAATGATGTGAATTTGAGACAGATCTTGTTTATTATGCGGTTTAGTTTCTTCACAGTTATTGATTAGATAAGACCATTTCTCAGTTACTTTTAAACTGAACTTTATGGAAAAGGAACATATAAAAATAAAATCCAAATAGCCCATTCTCTCACTCCTGGATCTGTGAACAGAAATCAGGGGCTTAGAAAAGGGAAGTCTCCTAATTTTTCTTTTTTCCCCTTGACCTCTGATTCTAGTATTGACTCCAAGGCTAAATGTTAGGTGGATAACTTCATAACAATTTAAGGAATATTTTGTGAGATTTGGAGAGTCTTGCAATTCTGTTGAATCCTGCCTTAGAGTTAGGTCTAGGAAGCTTAGGTACCACTGTGGTTTATACACAATAATTATACTCACTCATTCAGCAGAGATCTTTTAGAGCCTGCCATGTTCTAGGTGTGTGCTAGTGTTTGGATATCAAGTAATAAAACATCACTCTTATTCCTGAAGAACTCATTTTAATGAGTTGAATATCATATACTGCACTGAGTTGAGAGAATTTGTACAACCAACGCTGTTTGGGTATGCTTAGTCACTCAGTCATGTCCAACTCTTTGCAAACCCATGGGCTGCAGCCTGCCAGGCTCTTCTCTCCATGGAATTCTACAGGCAAGAATACTGGAGTGGGTTGCCATTCCCTTCTCCAGAAGATCTTCCCAACCCAGGGATCGAACCTGGGTCTCCCACATTGCAGGCAGATTCTTTACCATCTGAGGGAATGAGGAAGCCCCTATGTACTGCATTAATGTAAATAAATATGATATTGTTGAACATCAGCTTGTATTCTTTTATGAAGGACATTAAAAATTAGTTACTTGACATCGTGACACCTGTTTTTAAATAACCACTACTTGCTGCATCTTTATGAATTTAATATGGCTTTTCATCAACTTTAAGATATCATTAGTTATTAGTCACATCACCAGTACAACAACTATTTTGTGGGGTAAAGAAGATACTGCCTCATTTATGTACAGATTGATTTTCAGACATGTCTCAGTTTCTGAACTCTTAAAATATGAAAGAAATGTGATTTATAATTCAAGAAATGGAATAGGCCAACAAGTAATAAAATAGTTAACTCTTGTTTATTTTGGAGATGAGCAGGGACCCAGATAACAAAAAATAGCAAATTATCCTAAGCCAGAAATAATAAAAATGCATTCCTCTACTTACAGTGGGCTTCCCAGGTGGCACAGTGGTAAAGAATCCACCTGCCAATGCAGGAGATTAAAGAGATGTAGGTTTCATCCCTGAGTTGGGAAGATCCACTGGAGTAGAAAATGGCAACCTGCTCCAAGTATTCTTGCCTGGAAAAGTCCATGAACAGAGGAGCCTGGTGGGTTACAGTCCATGGGGTTGCAAAGAGTCAGACACGACTGAGTGATGGCACACACACGCCTCATACAGTAGTATAGAAAGGCATTTGACAATCAGGACATACACAGCCTCTCCAACAAATCACAGCATTTGTGAGGGGTTGGAAAGCAATTCAGCTTCCCCATACCCACCTGTTTTATCCCAGATATACAGTTCAGTTCAGTCGCTCAGTTGTGTCCGACTCTTTGCTACCCCATGAATCTCAGCATGCCAGGCCTCCCTATCAATCACCAACTCCTGGAGTTCACTCAGACTCACGTCCATCAAGTCAGTGATGCCATCCAGCCATCTCATCCTGTGTGATCCCCTTCTCCTCCTGCCCCCAATCCCTCACAGTATCAGAGTCTTTTCCAATGAGTCAACTCTTCGCATCAGGTGGCCAAAGTACTGGAGTTTCAGCTTTAGCATCATTCCTTCCAAAGAAATCCCAGGGCTGATCTCCTTCCAGAATGGACTGGTTGGATCTCCTTGCAGTCCAAGGGACTCTCAAGAGTCTTCTCCAACACCACAGTTCAAAAGCATCAGTTCTTCGGCGCTCAGCCTTCTTCATAGTCCAACTCTCACATCCCAGATACACATTCCTCACTGAAAATGCCAAACTGTTATTGAATAGACCAAGCTGAATTGCCTAAATTCAGACTTCTGAGTTTTCATTTAAAGGAGAAAGGGAAATATGGTGGGAGAATTTAGAACAAATATTGTATTTTTTTTCTTCTTTTTTTAAAAAAAAGTATATTTATTATTGGCTGTGTTGGGTCTTTATCACTTTTAGCAGGCTTTCTGTGTTAGTGAGTGGGCTTACCCTTACTTTTCTTTGTGATGCATGGGCTTCTCATTGTGGCACCTTCTCTTATTGTGGTGCGCATGCTCTAGACGTGTGGGTTTCAATAGTTTCAGCACATGGGACACAGGCTTAGTTGCTCCGAGCATGTGGAATCTTCCCGAACAAGGGATTGAACCTATATTCTCTGCATTAGCAGATGGATTTTAATCCACTTGCCACCAGGAAAGTCAAAAATATTGTTTCTTTTTAATGCATTTCTTATAAATGAAGGATAATTGTGAGTCATAGGTATAAATAACTGAACTGAAGATGGTGGCAGGCTGCATGCTTGTGGTGTGCTAAGTCGCTTTAGTTGTGTCTGACTCTCTGTGACCCTATGGACTGTAGCCTGCCAGTCTTCTCTTGTCCATGGGATTTCCCAGGCAAAAATACTGGTGTGGGTTGCCATGCCCTCCTCCAGGGGATCTTCCTGACCTAGGGATCAAACCCATGTCTCTTATGTTTCTTGTATTGACAGGTGGGTTCTTTACCACTAGCACTACCTGGGAAACCAAGCTGCAACTGTAAATGGGGTAGGGAGGTACATTTCCAAACTGTTGCTTTGAAAACATTCATATCACTGCATGCACAGGATGGTTAGATGCATTTGTTTTTTGTTTTGCTTTTATGTGTGTCTGTTTTACATAAATCAAATTTCTTGCTCCTCTAAGAATATAGCACACACATAATCACATGCATTTACCTACCATGGGAGTAAAGTGCATGCTTATACAAATTTTGAAACATGATAATTTCTTGAAAAACTAGGTTTCAAGTGATATGTACAGTAAGCTTGGGCCAAGTAGATGTAGAAATGGACCTCGGGTGCCAAATCTGATTTGGATAACAAATTAACTAGAGAAATTGCTGCCAAAAATATTTGCAGTAGGTCACAATTTCTTCCTGTATAAACTTAAAAGAAAAAAATGTCTGTATCAGGTATATTGTGTGTCATATGAATACAATAATCTTGAAATAAGCCAGTAAACTATTTGCTTTAAAATATGTACATACTTAACACATTTTAACTTAATTAAAAGCCTGTGGGCTAGAATTATATCTGATTCTGAAGGATTTTTGTTGTATAAGTCATTCATCATTCATGCAACCATTTATTCAGCTAAAATTATGCAACATGGCAGGAAGTAGGTGAATAAAACTTATAAAGTGTTATGATGGGTGCTCTTATTGTTATAAGCATATAGTACAAAGGGCTCTCCTGACTCAGCCTAGGACAAGAGGAGCAGGGCAAGGTCCACAGAAGAGTGAGAACGTATAACTTGGTCTGGCAGTGCATGATCAGATTAGAATGTGAAATTCTTTCAGGCAGCGTAAAGCCTCAGCTGATGCAGTCTATGAACTGTTTGCTACAAGTTTCCAAAGAGATGAGCTTGTGCCAGCATTCAGAGCAATGACTTGCTTCCCTCATTGAGCAAGAATGTCTACCCCAAAAAGTTAGCTGAACTAAGCAGAATGCTTAGTGACCTTCTGGTGCAAGCTCCTTATCTCCTTGTGGAAACAAACAAAGAAACAAACAATTATCAGACTGTCACTAGACTGGGGGTCACAATTTGAGGACCATTTGAGTAAAAAATACACTGGAAAATGAAAATACTGGCTTCTTGGGTTTAAGTTGGAGGCAATTAAATAGACTAAAAGGAATTCGTGGGGCATTACCAGAAGAAATGGGAAGAATGGGACTAATTCCTAAAATATATAGAAGTTGGGGAATAATGAAAATAGGATTGAAGGTAAGCTAACTAGTGGTTGAGTATTTAAAAATTTCTGGATTAGGCAACTGGTATTCATCAAACATGGATACACATGAAAAAAATTTTGTGGCAAGATGATGGTTCAGCTCTAAACCTGCTGTGAGATAAGTGACTGTGGAAAAGCCAATAGATATTTGAAAAATATGTATCACAATCTCAAGCAAAAGGTCTTTACTGACCTATTTAAAAGTCAATACTGCTAATAGTAAGTGAAGTCTTAGTTTATATGAGATTACCCAGAGAGAGTAAATAAAGTTGAAAGAAAAAAGAAGCCAGAATTGTATCTGGGAACAATACTGATGCGTGGTTTGAAGATAAAGAATTTTCAAGGACCAAGAAGAAAGAATGAAAAAGGTTAGAGAAAAATTAGGAGAGTGATATTGAAGGCAGTGCTAGAAAGAGTTACAACAAGGAGAGAGCAATACGATCAGACTGTTCTGGTAATGATTTTATTGCAAAGGTTGTTGGATGTGAGAACTGTTCCTTTATTCAACAGACATTTACCAAGTGCCCATTTGAAATGTGCTGAATGCTAGAGATTCAGTAAAGGAGAACAAAAATTGATCTGTTCTTGCTATCATAGAGTTTATAATTGTGCGGGGGGAGAGAGACATTAATCAAAGAACTACTAAAATAAACGTAAAATCATGACTCATAACTAAAAAAACATTAAAAGTAGTTCATTTAGGAACAAATGGATTTGAATTGGGTAGCATGAAGCCAGAAGTAGTTAGGAGCACTCCATCAACAGGAACTTAAAAAAGAGAATTTTATAGGGAAAAGGACAGAGGAAGGCAATTATTGATTGGTTAGAGCTTAAAGTAGGTTGGCTGTTTGTGAGTGTCCCTAGTGTTTTGATTTCATAACTGAGGCATTTACAGGCTTAGAATTTGCTTTGCTTACATAGGCTGCCATAGCATTAGAGCCACATCAGTCTAATGACCTCCTGGTTGAATTAGTTTAACAATTCCCTCCTCTGGTCATCCTCTCATATGTGAGAGATTGGTTGAAAACTTGATATTAGCTTCGTTTTCAGTCACCATCAGAGTTTAACTGCTCTTATCTCATAGTGAAACTCATAGGTTATGAAGTCAGTTTCCTGGAAGTAGTATTCTGCTGTTCATGCTGTTTCTGTTTTTCCAAGGACAGTGAGACCATCTAATGTACTGCTGATGGCTAAGGCATTTAAGACCACTGAGAGACCACTCTTATGGCAGGAAAGTGAAGAGGAACTAAAAAGCCTCTTGATGAAAGTGAAAGTGGAGAGTGAGAAAGTTGGCTTAAAGCTCAACATTCAGAAAATGAAGATCATGGCATCTGGTCTCATCACTTCATGGGAAATAGATGGGGAAACAGTGGAAACAGTGTCAGACTTTATTTTGGGGGCTCCAAAATCACTGCAGATGGTGACTGCAGCCATGAAATTAAAAGATGCTTACTCCTTGGAAGAAAAGTTATGACCAACCTAGATAGTATATTCAAACACGGAGACATTACTTTGCCGAATAAGGTCCGTCTAGTCAAGGCTATGGTTTTTCCTGTGGTCATGTATGGATGTGAGAGTTGGACTGTGAAGAAGGCTGAGCACTGAAAAATTGATGCTTTTGAACTGTGGTGTTGGAGAAGACAATTTAGAGTCTCTTGGACTGCAAGGAGATCCAACCAGTCCATTCTGAAGGAGATCAGCCCTGGGATTTCTTTGGAAGGAATGATGCTGAAGCTGAAACTCCAGTATTTTGGCTACCTCATGTGAGAGTTGACTCATAGGAAAAGACTCTGATGCTGGGAGGGATTGGGGGCAGGAGGAGAAGGGGATCACACAGGATGAGATGGCTGGATGGCATCACTGACCTGATGGACGAGAGTCTGAGTTAACTTCAGGAGTTGGTGATGGACAGGGAGGCCTGGCGTGCTGCAATTCAAGGGATCGCAAGGAGTTGGACACGACTGAGTGACTGAACTGAACTGAACTGGAGAGAACACAATGCACCCGGGAGGCCACGATGACAACTGTTAGGAGGATAATACCAAAAAATGGAAGTATATTTTTCAGTTAAGACCTCTGTAAACCAAACCAGTAGGCATCAAATAAAGCAAAGAATGTAGCTAAAGGGGCATCAACCTGTTTTATACAGATAGCTTGTTTGTTGATTTCTTATATTTGCTATGATACCAGAAATGTTGATCCAGGTACAGCAAGATGTATTGCTATAGCACAGACTCATTCAGCCAATAAGTAATCTAAAGCAATTCTTTTATCTATTCAATAAAACCACCTTTGCAAGAAAATTAGGGGCTTTTGTTTTGGAATTGTAGCCTAAGTAGTAGACTCAGCTATAGTTGCCAGTGTTAAGGAACACTGTCTTCCCATGTATTAACAGAGAGATAAAGTAAGTAGTGAGAAGGCAAAAGTAATAACAGTTTCATAGTAGAGATGAAGATCTTGATCTGTGATCTTGAGATAGCTGTCTGCACAAGATGCTATCTGATTCTGAGGAGGAGCTTCCCTAATCAGTTTTAATTTTAGATCTTCAACTGGTGTGTAATTCCAAGAGTCTGGAGGAGTGCTTTGTAGTTGGGGGATGTGGACACTAAGTTCAAGTCTAGGTAGTGAGGTTGTACAAGATGGCAGTGTAGAAGGATGTACGCTCATCTTTTCCTGCAAGAACTTCAAAATTACAACTAGGCTGACAGCCTCAACAGGAGAATGTTGGATCCCATCAAGAAAAGATACCCTATGTCCAAGGGCAAAGGAGAAGCCCCAGAAAGATGGTAGGAGGGGCAAAATCAGTTTAGAATTAAATCCCATACCTGCCAGAGATGCTTGGAAGGCTCACACAAAACCTTGTGCATACCAGGAGACCCCCACAGAGACTGAACCAGACTTGCCTTTGAGTGTTTGAGCATCTTCAGTGGAGGTAAAGCTCAGCAGTGGCCTGCCACAGGGGCAGGGGTTCTGGGTACAGCAGATCTAGGTGTGGCATAAGCCCTCTTGGAGGAGGTCGCCGTTAACCCTGCCATAGAGTTGCCAGAACTTACACAGGACTGGGGAAACAGACTCTTAGAGGCACAAACAAAATCATGTGTACACCAAGACGC
Organism: Nanger dama; assembly: GCA_917880005.1. NCBI lineage: Eukaryota > Metazoa > Chordata > Mammalia > Artiodactyla > Bovidae > Nanger > Nanger dama. The sequence goes on from CAKJTW010000040.1 coordinate 8,519,876, forward strand.
AGAAGAAAGAAGTAGTGACACCCCCAGGAGACTGACCCACACTTGCCTGTGAGTGTCCAGGGGTCCCTGGTGGAGGTGGGAGTTGGCAGTGGCCTCTGCAAGGTCAGAGGCACTGAGCGAGGCAGTGTGTGCCAGGACCTTTTGAAGGAGGTCACCATTTTCTTCATTATCTCCACCATAGCTTGGTCTCATGTCAAACAACAGGGCGGGAACACAGCCTCACCCATCAACAGAAAATTGCATTAAAGATTTACCAATCATGGCCCCGCCCATCAGAACAAGACCCAGTTTCCCTCTCAGTCAGTCTCTCCCATCAGGAAATTTCCATAGCCCTCATATCCTTATCCCTCGGAAGGCAGACAGAATGAAAACCACAATCACAGGAAATTAAACAAACTGATCACATGGACCACAGCCTTGTCTAACTCAGTGAAACTTTTAGCCATGCCATGTAGGGCCTCCCAAGATGGACAGGTCACGGTGGAGAGTTCTGACAAAACGTGGTCCACTGGACAAAGCAATGGCAAGCTGCGGGGGTCCAGCCCCGGTGGATCCAGGGTAATTCAAAGGGTGGACAGAGTAGGCGAGGAAAAACTTATTTACTCAGAAATATAAAGAGAGATTAGGAAAAAATAGTGTAGCAGGAAAACTAGTGGAGAAAAGAGGTTGATATTCCTTGGTTTACATGGAAAGCTAATAAAGTTTCAAGACAAGAAACTTGCACCATCTACATAGGGCCACAGGTGCTCACTTGAGTAGTGGAGGGTGCCTCACCTTGGGCTCCCTCTCACGTGGGTCTCAGAAGCCTGGGCAAGTAAGTAGACTCGGTGAGCCTCCGTATTCCAAGGGATCAGCCTGAAAAGGAGAAGAAGGGAGAGGGAGCAAGATAAAAGAGTCGACAAGGGGGGAGGCCAGGCTTGTGCAAAAAACCCTAAACTTTATTAATTAAAAGGTGGTTATGTACCCTAAATTTTACATAATGGAAGACACAGAGTAACGCAGTGGCAGTAGTCCTGACCCTTTCTGTATATCTTTTTGTACACAAAAGGTCTCAGGTGAATTACATTATCTTCTGGCCAAGAGGCCTGTTAACACTTTATGGCTCTCTTCCTTAATGAATGTTAATCTCGTTTCCCCCTTAAGTGTTTTTCTTAATTTGCATCTCCTTAAAGCACTAAAGTTACATCCCTATAGAACAAAGGTGCAGTGGATTATAACAAAGAAATTACTTAAGTCAAAGATTGGCTCAACAAATGAAACCCTTAATCAGTCCTATTTTAATGATTTTGACTCCTCAGAAGCCCCTATATTCCTAGGATGTTTCAAGCTTCCTTTGCCTCTTGCAGTCTGGACCGCAAACAATTATATGTGCAGCTGTAAGAGCCCTGCAGGCAGGCTAGAAAGCCATCAGAGGAGTTTTTGGATTGGAACACTCTATTATGCCCAGGAGATTTATTATCTAAATGCTCTAAAATAACCTTTCCAAGAAAAAGGTGGGGGGTAATAGCCCCCTGTTAATGTCAGAAGAGTAGGTGGAAAGCATAACACAGTAAAGCAGGCAGACTCTGGTTTTTGCGGGGAGATGCTTGGGAACAGGGAGTCTCCTGAGGCTTGATCACACCTTTGTGTATGCTGAGGCTCCTTCCTCATGACCTTTGCCATGGGCGGAGTTCCTCACGCTGGATCCTGGCAGCAAGCCACTTCAGTATTCTTGCTTTGAGAACTCCATAAACAGTATGAAAAGGCAAAAAGATATGACACTGAAAGATGAACTTCCCAGGTTGGTAGGTGCCTAATATGCTACTGGAGAAGAGTGGAGAAATAACACCAGAAAGAATGAAGAGGCAGAGTCAAAGAAAAAAATGCCCAGTTGTGGATGTGACTGTTGATGGAAGTAAGTTCAATTCAGTTCAGTAGCTCAGTCGTGTCCGACTCTTTGCTACCCCCTTGAATCGCAGCACGCCGGGCCTCCCTGTCCATCACCAACTCCTGGAGTTCACTCAGACTCATGTCCATCGAGTCAGTGATACCATTCAGCCATCTCATCCTCTGTCATCCCCTTCTCCTCCTGCCCCCAATCCCTCCCAGCATCAGAGTCTTTTCCAATGAGTCAACTCTTTGCATGAAGTGGCCAAAGTACTGGAGTTTCAGCTTCAGCATCATTCCTTCCAAAGAAATCCCAGGGCTGATCTCCTTCAGAATGGACCAGTTGGATCTCCTTGCAGTCCAAGGGACTCTCAAGAGTCTTCTCCAACACCACAGTTCAAAAGCATCAATTCTTCAGTGCTCAGCCTTCTTTACAGTCCAACTCTCACATCCATACATGACCACAGGAAAAACCATAGCCTTGACTAGACGGACCTTAGTTGGCAAAGTAATGTCTCTGCTTTTCAATATGCTGTCTAGGTTGGTCATAACTTTTCTTCCAAGGAGTAAGCGTCTTTTAATTTCATGGCTGCAGTCACCATCTGCAGTGATTTTGGAGCCCCCCAAAATAAAGTCTGACACTGTTTCCACTGTTTCCCCATCTATTTCCCACGAAGTGATGGGACCAGATGCCATGATCTTCATTTTCTGAATGCTGAGCTTTAAGCCAACTTTTTCACTCTCCTCTTTCACTTTCATCAAGAGGCTTTTTAGTTCCTCTTCACTTTCTGCCATAATGATGGTGTCATCTGCATATCTGAGGTTATTGACATTTCTCCCCAGCAATCTTGATTCCAGCTTGTGTTTCTTCCAGTCCAGCATTTCTCATGATGGAAGTAAATTCTGATGCTATAAAGAGCAATATTGCATTGGAACCTGGAATGTTAGGTCCATGAATCAAGGTGAATTAGAAATGGTCGAACAGGAGATGGCAAGAGTGAACATTGGCATTTCAGGAAGCAGTGAACTAAAATGGACTGGAATGGGTGAATTTAACTCAGATGACCATTATATCTACTACTGTGGCAAGAATCCCTTAGAAGAAATGGAGTAGCCATCATGTAAACAAAAGAGTCTGAAATGCAGTACTTGGGTGCCAACTCAAAAATGACAGAATGTTGTCTGTGAAGAAGCTGAAATTGAACAGTTCTATGAAGACCTACAAGATCTCCTAGAACTAACACCCCAAAAGATGTCCTTTTCATTGTAGAGGACTGGAATGCAAAAGTAGGAAATCAAGAGATACCTGGAGTAACAGGCAAATTTGTCCTTGGAGTACAAAATGAGATAGGGCAAAGGCTAACAGAGTTTTGTCAAGAAAACGCACTGGTCATAGCAAACACCCTCTTCCAACAACACAAGAAGAGACTCTACACATGGACATCAACAGATGGTCAATACTGAAGTCAGATTGCTTATATTCTTTGCAGTCAAAGATGGAGAAGTTCTATATATATAATCAGCAAAAAACAAGACCGGGAGCTGACTGTAGCTTAGATCATGAACTCCTTATTGCCAAGTTCAGACATAAATTGAAGAAAGTAGGGAAAACCACTAGACCTTTCAGGTATGATGTAAGTCAAATCCCTTCTGATTATACAGTAGAAGTTACAAATGGGTTTAAGGGATTAGATCTGATAGACAGAATCCCTGAAGAACTATGGACGAGGTTCATGACATCATACAGGAGGCAGTGGTCAAGACTATCTCCAAGAAAAGAAATGCAAAATGCAAAATGATTGTCTGAGGAGGTCTTACAAATGGATGTGAAAGAAGAGAAGCTAAAGGCAAAGAAGAAAAGGAAATATATACACATTTGAATGCAGAGTTCCAAAGAATAGCAAGGAGACATAAGAAAGCCTTTCACAGTGATTAATGCAAAAATAGAGGAAAGAAATAGAATAGGAAAGACTAGAGATCTCTTCAAGAAAATGAGAGATTCCAAGGGAACATTTCACGCAAAGATGGCCACAATAAAGAATAGAAATGGTATGTACCTAACAGAAGCAGAAGATATTAAGAATAGGTGGGAAAAATATGCAGAAAACTATATAAAAAAGATATTCATGACTCAGATAACCATGATGGTATGATCACCCACCTAGTCAGACATTCTGGAATGTGAAGTCAAGTGGGTCTTAGGAACCATCACTACAAACAAAGCTAGTGGAGGTGATGGAATTCCAGTTGAGCTATTTCAAATCCTAAAAGATGATGTTGTGAAAGTGCTGCATGCAATGTGCCAGCAAATTTGGAAAACTCAGCAGTGGCCACAGGACTGGAAAAGGTCAATTTCATTCCAGTCCCAAAGAAGGGCAATGCCAAAGAATGTTCAAACTACCATACAATTGCACTCATCTCACACGCTAGTAAAGTAATGCTCAAAATTCTCCAAGCCAGGCTTCAACAGTATGTGAACTGTGAACTTCCAAATGATCAAGTTTGATTTAGAAAAGGCAGAGGATCCAGAGATCAAATTGCCAACATCATTGGATCATCGAAAAGCAAGAGAGTTCCAGAAAAACATCTACTTCTGCTTTATTGACTATGCCAAAACCTTTAACTGTGTGGATCACAACAAACAGTGGAAAATTCTTAAAGAGATGGGAATACCAGACCACCTGACCTGCCTCATGAGAAATCTGTATGCAGGTCAAGAAGCAACAGTTAGAACTGGAACAACAGACTGGTTCCAAATTGTGAAAGGAGTACGTGAAAGCTGTATATTGTCACCCTAATTATTTAATTTTTAGGCAGAGTACATCATGCAAAATGCCAGACTGGATGAAGCACAAGCTGGAATCAAGATTGCCGGGAGAAATATCAATAACCTCAGACATGCAGATAACACCACCCTTATGGCAGAAAGCAAAGGAGAACTAAAGAGCCTCTTGATGAAAGTGAAAGAGGAGAGTGAAAAAGTTGGTTTAAAACTCAACATTCAGAAAACTTAAATCATGGCATCTGGTCCTATCACTTCATGACAAATAGATGGGGAAACGATGGATACAGTGACAGACTTTATTTTTGGGGGCTCCAAAATCACTGCAGGTGGTGACTGTAGCTATGAAATTAAAAAAAAAACTTGCTCCTTGGACAACAATTATGACCAATTAAAAACCTGCTTTGCTGGAACTTTAGATAAGAATCTTTGAGTTAGACTTTTATAAGCTCCCTAGACTAAGAAATCAAGCCAAGAACTATCATGCTTCACCTGGAATTCCTATATTTTGGGGTTAATTCATCTTTCTGAGGTACTGGGGTCTCCCAGGAAATGATCTTTCTTACTTAACTAGTATGGTTACCAGAAACTCTGATGCAGAGTACCAGGCTGGTTTTTGCAAGGTGCTTTTATTGGTGCTATAACATCAACTTTACTGCCTTGAAACTGTCTAGTCATATCTGATTTAATGCATATTCTCAAATATGATAGTCAAAGTCTTGGTAATATAATCAGTGTTTCCAATTGTATCTATTATAAGGAGAAGAGATTCTTACTGAACTTATAAGATTGCTGTATTGTCAGGAAAATAAGAATACTCAAAATGTTTCTGAGTTCTAGAGAGATCAAGTAAGCAGAGAAAAAAATATGTTTCACTTAAAAAAATTAGTGTAAGTCATAGATAGTTTAACAGAAAAGATACTTTCCTTAAATCTGGAAAAGTAAAGCATTAAGGATCCAACAGTGTTTCAAAGAAAGTGAAAGTGAAAGTCACTCAGACATGTCCGACTCTCTGTGACCCCGTGGTCTGTACAGCCCATAGAATTCTCCAGGCCAGAATACCAGAGTGGGGAGAATCCCAGGGACGGGGAGCCTGGTGGGCTGCTGTCTTATGGGGTTGCACAGAGTTGGACACGACGGAAGCTACTTAGCAGCAGCAGCCTTTTCCTTCTCCAGGAGATTTTCCCAACCCAGGGATCAAACCCAGGTTTCCTGCATTTCAGGTGGATCCTTTACTAACTGAGCCACAGGGAAGCCCAAGTATACTTGAGTGGGTAGCCTATCCCTTCTCCAGTGGATCTTCCCAACCCAGGAATTGAACTGGAGTCTTCTGCATTGCAGGTGGATTCTTTACCAACTGAGCTATGAGGAAAGCCCATCTCAAAGAAAAAAATATAACAAATTAAAACTGTCCTAGTTCATTTATTCAATTCCATATTATTAATTCTTGTTCTACTTGAAGCCAGTTTTTCCATTAGTTCTGGGACTTCTTACCCAGTTCAGTTTTATGATATTAAAGTTATCAGAAGCCTATATTCTAGAATATTTGTCAGGATCCTTTCCATGAATCTCTCTAAAGATGAACCACCTGGGCAAAAGCACCAGAGTAAAACAATAACTGTGAATAAATGACAAAAAGACATAAAAATATTGGCCATATTTAAAAATCTGATGAGATTCATTTGATAAGGAAATGCTATTTTATATCACATACAATAATTTGTGATAATAATTGGGCAAGGAGCATATTGACAAATATCTAGAAACTTTAAACAATTTCTGGAATACATATTTTAAGTATATAATTCATACACATAACCTAAGAAGGCTTATTATCACTTCTTACTTAACAATGCTTCCCAAGTTATTTAACACACAGAATAAACTGATTAGTTTACCATTTCTCTTTTGCAAGGTAACAGAAAAATCCTTAGAGATTTTCTAGGAGCCTTCTGGAAAATCTGTTACTTTGAGATCAGAATGACTCCACTTAGAATTTGATTTGAGGAAGTTGTCAAACTATCAAAAATTTCAAACATTTGACTATACAGGATCCCAGATCATACTGAAATAATACTTGATTATTTAACCAAAGTGACAATAGAAGACTTTAAAATTAAATAAAGAAGATTACATAGTTATGAACAAAACTCTCTTTTCATACTGGAAAGCCTAGGTTTTCTTAAGTAATCAAAGACTATGGCTGATTCATGTTGAGGTTTGAAAGAAAACATCAAAATTCTGTAAAGTAATTATCCTTCAGTAAAAAGAAATTAATTAAAAAAGGCAATGTAAGGCATAGTAAATTATTTTTGTAAGATACAAAATTTTTGATTTCCAAGTAGATTATCTAAAAGATTAAAAATGCCTTTCACAGTCTCTTACTAAGAGCAGACCAATAGTCCAAAATAACTTTGTCCTTACAACATAGAGAGAAAACCAAAGTCTAATTTTGTACTTTTGATGTTAAAACTCATCCTTTAAAAACTCAAATAAATTCATTCAAATTTTAGTCAGTTTGACCACAGATGAATTCTTTTTCCAAGTGTCCTTTCCATAAACCTTTTGAAAATTTAAAGATATCCATTCAGGTTTTGTCCTATGGTTTTACCTCTTTCTCAGTCTTGGATAACTGATTATTCTCTTGTCCTTACCTACATTTCATGCACAGTTGTTTTTTTTTTCACCCTTATAATTTCTAAGTAGTTTTAATTACACATATTGATTAGAATTCTTGACTTTGAGACCCCTTTATTCCTAGTGAAAACTAAGAAGTAAGCAGTTGTGTCTGTTTCACTAGCATTCTGTGGACTGACAAATGTATAAACATATTTCACAATTTCTGAAAGTATATTCTTCCTTCAAAGAAGAATTCATTTTCAATGCAGCACAAAACATGTTTACTAATAGAACAAATAGAAAGGTAAAGGTATATAAATCTATTTTCAACAGTTAATGTTTTAGTACTTTTATCTCTTTTGAAATTGACTAGATAATCCATGATTATTGAATAATCATTTGATTTATCTCAGTGTAACTTTAAGCTTTCAAATTACCAAAAGATTTTGGAAAATTTTAAAGTAAACATAAAATAAAGTGTAATTATTGTTGAAAATTTTATTTATAAACTTTTATCTTGTATCTATTTAATTCACTGTTGTTAACAATTATGTATGGATTACTCATAAAAGTTTCCCAAGACTTTAAAAACTATCCATCATTTTAAGTTATCTTTTTGCTGATAAATTCTATGACAGTGATAATACAAGCTTATTTGACTGTTAGTAAACCTAAGGTAGGGCCTTAGAAAGGATCATTACGAACAAAGCTAGTGGAGGTGATGGAACTCCAGTTGAGCTGTTTCAAATCCTGAAAGATGATGCTGTGAAAGTGCTGCACTCAATATGCCAGCAAATTTGGAAAACTCGGCAGTGGCCACAGGACTGGAAAAGATGTTTTCACTCCAGTCCTAAAGAAAGGCAATGCCAAAGAATGCTCAAACTACCGCACAGTTGCACTCATCTCACATGCTAGTAAAGCAATGGTCAAAATTCTCCAAGCCAGGCTTCATCAGTACATGAACTGTGAACTTCCTGATGTTCAAGCTGGTTTTAGAAAAGGCAGAGGAACCAAAGATCAAATTGCCAACATCCACTGGATCATGGAAAAAGCAAGAGAGTTCCAGAAAAACATCTATTTCTGCTTTATTGACTGTGCCAAAGACTTTGAGTGTCTGGATCACAATCAACTATGGAAAATTCTGAAAGAGATGGGAATATCAGATCACCTGACCTGCCTCTTGAGAAACCTATATGCAGGTCAGGAAGCAACAGTTAGAACTGGACATGGAACAACAGACCGGTTCCAAATAGGAAAAGGAGTATGTCAAGGCTGTATATTGTCACCCTGCTTATTTAACTTCTATGCAGAGTATATCAAGAGAAATGCTGGGCTGGAAGAAACACAAGCTGGAATCAAGATTGCTGGGAGAAATGTCAATAACCCCACATATGCAAATGACACTACCCTTTTGGCAGAAAGTGAAGAGGAGCTAAAAGCCTCTTGATGAAAGTGAAGGTGGAGAGTTAAAAAGTTGGCTTAAAGCTCAACATTCAGAAAACGAAGATCATGGCATCTGGTCCCATCACTTCATGGGAAATAGATGGGGAAACAGTGGGAACAGTGTCAGACTTTATTTTTGGGGGCTCCAAAATCACTGCAGATGGTGATTGCAGCCATGAAATTAAAAGATGCTTACTCCTTGGAAGGAATGTTATGACCAACGTAGATGGCTTATTGAAAAGCGGAGACATTACTTTGCTGACTAAGGTCCATCTAGTCAAGGCTATGGTTTTTCCAGTGGTCATGTATGGATGTGAGAGTTGGACTGTGAAGAAGGCTGAGGGCTGAAGAATTGATGCTTTTGAACTGTGGTGTTGGAAGACTCTTGAGAGTCTCTTGGACTGCAAGGAGATCCAACGAGTCCATTCTGAAGGAGATCAGCCCTGGGATTTCTTTGGAAGGAATGATGCTAAAGCTGAAACTCCAGTACTTTGGCCACCTCATGGGAAGAGTTGACTCATTGGAAAAGACTCTGATGCTGGAAGGGATTAGGGGCAGGAGGAGAAGAGGACGACAGAGGATCAGATGGTTGTATTGCATCACCGACTCAATGGATGTGAGTCTGAGTGAACTCCGGGAGTTGGTGATGGACAGGGAGGCCTGGCGTGCTGAAATTCATGCGGTCACAAAGAGTCAGACATGACTGAGCAACTGAACTGAACTGAAAGCTAGGTACAATAAAGTGTATTATATTTAATACTGTTAACTCTAAAACATGCTGGTCTTAATTAAACCAGCAAATTTAAACTACTTTTATTTACTTAATAATATCTTAAATCACATGAACTTGAAAAGCATTTTGGCTAGTTCTCTTATTTTTAAGTGTAGACTTGATTTATATAAATGCTTGTTTGTCTTTAAGCCATTTAAATAGATCTCTTTACAAATTAATTTTGGCAATAACCTTTTATAGCTGCAGATGGGGTACAACTCATTTCTGTCCAGCCATATTTTTCGGACTGCCCCCTGCCATCTGACAATTTTCAAGCTAAGTTCTCAGGACACAAATGAGATAAACAAGGAGGTAATAGCTCTCTTTGGGAGAGAAAGGATTGATAACCTCTTTTTTTTTCCCTGACAATCTGAATTTGGAAAGGAAGGGACAATGTGAAGTTTTACCTTCCTGTTTTGACCAGGCACCACAGATAGAGAACTGAGCTGACTTTGGTAAGAATTCTTACTTTTTCTGGCTTTTGCCAATTTTCCCAGGATCCCATCTGTAGGCTCTGGAGTGAATGGGTTTGTCTCAGCAGCTCTCATTATGGTCACCAGAAACGGTAGAGGAGGAAAATGCCTTTCCCTCTACCCATTATGGTGAGTCCCTGGCTGAGATTCCCTCTTCTCTAGGGTACCTCATGAATAGATATATGTATCTATATATAAAGTTCTCCACTGGTGGCCACTATAATTCAAGGTTCTTTTTGGTAGGGTTAACCTACTCCTTCAGCTTTAAAACAAAATTTTATTCATGTGTGGCCTCACACTGGACTTAGTTCAGCTTAAATCAGACCCAGGCTGATCCTGGACCCAGACTGTTTTTTGAAGTTGGACCTAGGGATAGAGGAGCCTGTTAGGCTGCCGTCTATGGGGTTGCACAGAGTCGGACAAGACTGACATGACTTAGCAGCAGCAGCAGCAGCAGCAGCAGTTACTCTCAGGCTGATTCTGGACCAGTTTTGAAAAAGAAATGCTCAGATAAAGTAAAAAAGCTCATAGTATGAAAGCTGTGGAGCTAGGTTCCAGGATCCAAGGACTTGCCCATAACCTCCAGAGGCAGCAAGAAACCTGAGGTCACGGGTTCCACAGATACCTAGGTTTGGTTGCTCTTGGGGGCTGTTGTTGTTATTGGTGGGGTTGAGAAAAAAATTTATTTGAATCTGGGAGTGACAAATTAGAAGTGGTTTGGAATGCTGCGACTCTAATAGCTTCTATGAAGCAAGGATCTGTGGCGACCCTAATAAGAATATGTTCAGTGAAGAGGTAAAGAGAAAATTCAGATCAGTTAGTTCTTTCATTTATTTCTAGATTGTATTTTTTAAAATATTTTGGTCACTTTATTTAAAATTTTTTCCTCAAAGGATTTAAATTCTTTTGTAAACCCAAATCTATAGCTTTTATTAGAAAAATAATGGTTTAACAAAATAGATCAGCATCCTGAGATTTCTTGGGTCTGTGGTTGACCACTTAACAAGTCAAGCAAACATGGGGTAACTGAGTCTTAAATTTTTGTATAGGGTTTTCATAAGGATTTATACAAATAAGGCATTTGAAATTATTTTGTAAAATGAATAGAATAGAACAAGTGTTGGTAGTTATTATTTTTGGATTTTATTTTTCTCATATAGTGTATGGAAATTTCACTGGACTTAGGTATTAGGCTGAGTTATTGTTTTCTTGGTTCTATCACTAATGGTACAAGTTTGGGTAGTTTTTAAACTTATTTTGCTTTTAATTTACTCTGTGAAATAGGAATAATAGTACTTATCTGACAAAGAAAGTGAGAAAATGCTTGGTGGTGCATCGTATATGGGTTTGTAAATCATACGCCAGCCTTAGTTTTTTCAGATTCTGAGTTTATAATTTGTAGGCAATTGGTTTTTAAAAAATTTTTATTTTACTTTATTTTGCTTTACGATACTGTATTGGTTTTGCCATACATTGACATGAATCATCCACAGGTGTACATGAATTCCCAATCCTGAACCCCTCTCCCACCTCCCACCCAATATCATCTCTCTGGATCAGCCCCATGCACCAGCTCTAAGCATCCTGTATCCTGTATCGAACATAGACTGGCGATTCGTTTCTTACCTGATAGTATACATGTTTCAATGCCATTCTCCCAAATCATCCCACCCTCTCCCTCTCTCACGAGTCTAAAAGTCTGTTCTATACATCTGTGTCTCTTTTGCTGTCTCTAGGCAATTGTTTTGAGGAACGATGGGTAAGAGTTTTCACACTTTGCACTGAGCCTTGTAGGCAGCCAGCAATTAAGAATCAAATATTTGCTCATCTTTTCTTGTTCTGGGCAATTTCCCTAGCAGATCCCTGGTTCCCTCTATAACCAACTAGTTGTGTTTTCTTAATCTTGCACCCATGCTTCTGAATGTGCTATATGTGCAAAAGGACTTCTCTACTTGATTGTCCCAAAGAACTCCTACTTATTCTTCAGGTTAAATTTAAGAGTCACTTCCTCAAGGTAGGATTAGGTGTGGCTCCTCACACCTTTACCTTGTTGATGTGAATTCTTGGTACCAACTAGCTTCTATACACAGGTGCTAACAAATGCCTGTTGTTTTAATGACTGTTTCATACTTTAAAGAATGACTCGTTAGTAAAGTATAAAGGAGAAATAGTTTCCATTTTGACTTTTCTGTTTAAAAATATGTCTGAATTCTTATGATTTTGAAATCTTATCAGTTTATGTTACATAAGAAGCTTGCTAGGCTTGACTTTCTGACCTTTGGAAAATTAGGCATTTTCCACTTATTTCAGCAAAGAGTCACCCCTTTAGGGGTGAGCTTATTTCTCAGCAGAGGAAATACCATTTATATTGAGGTCTGCATAGCTTGTTGGATACTTGGCTGGAATTCCTTAACACTTAAGGAGAATTCCTTAAGTGTCGTTAAGCACTGTAACTCTGTCATAGCTATTATCATGTTTTCTGCCAAATGAGATAGCATTTGTGTAGAAACATAAGGAAAAGGGATTCTTTGGCCAGGGGGCATCTGGAAATAAATAAGCAGACTCTGTTACATGATTATAGTGGTATAATGTCCTGTTTTTGCTCTGCAAGGAAATCTGAGTTGGATTTCCTCAGGATGGCATGTGGTAGGGAGGATTCTACTACAAAGCTCTGCCCTGCACATCTGTATCCAGAGTGGGCAGTGTGCAAACAGAACATGGAATTGGCCTCAGAGTTTGAATTCTCATTCAACCTGTAACAAACTATATGAATTGGCTTTCTCAGCCTCAGTTTCTTTATTTTAAAATGAGGTCAGTGATATCTGCTTCACTGGTTTGTGGTCAGGATTAAATACAATTATCTTATGCAAATAAAGTTGTATGCAGGTAGAATAATTTTGATAGAGGTCTCTTGAAAATGCAGTCATTTTAAGCAAAAGAAATTTCTCATGGTGAAATACTGAATTTTGTTCCATCTGGTGATGGTGGAGGGGGCTATGTTTGAGCAGACAATGTTTGTCTCCACATTTAATCATATTACATGAACAATATGATGTAGAGTCAATCAAATGCTGTAGGATATAAGGATGATTTGATTTACCGTTAGAAATATGCTAATTTTTCCTCTCCTCATTTTGTAATTATTTTACTTCCAAAACTTTTGACATTTATATATACAGATGAAATAATAAGAAAAAATACACAATGTATTTACATTATTGTTTATAGTGTCTCTCGTTTTTTGCCTTTGTGAAAAGATTAATTAATTAAAAACTGATTCTTTTTTTTTAGGAGTGGTAGTATCTGTATATATCACAGGCATGATTGTGTGGCTAATCTCATTCTGCCTGTTGCTTAACCTCTCAGCAGTTGACTTGAACTGAGATAATAGAAGCGTTGAGAGAAAGATAAGCAAGCAAAGTAAGCAGGTGAAAGAAATCACAGACAGTAAGCAAACTTCCAACTTGCCATTAGCAGATGCAGAAAAAAAATCTTCCAAATATTTGGTAATGAGTCTGGCAACAAGTGAGCTTCCCAGGTGGTGCAGTGGTAAAGAGTCTGCCTCCAATGCAGGAGATATAGGAGTCAGGTGCAATCCCTAGTTTTGGAAGATCCCCTGGAGAAGGAAATGGCAACCCACTCCAGTATTCCTGCCTGGAAAATTCCTTGGACAGAGGAGTCTGGTGGGCTACAGTCCATGGGGTAGCAAAGAGCTGGACATGACTGAACCCCCCACACACACACACACACACACACACACACAGAGTTCCATGGAAGCTATAGAACCAAGAAAATGAATAGGTAGATTATATTCTTGTTCTCTATTTGTGTTATCTTATATTTATTTTATAATAAATACAAAAGATTATTTGGTAATTATATTGGCAATCATATAATTCTATAATTCAGTTTCTCTCTTTTCCCAAATATGGATAAATAAATGTAACAAGTGAAAGTCGCTCAGTTGAGTCCGACTCTTTGTGACCCCATGGGCTATAGTCCACAGAATTCTCCAGGCCAGAATACTGGAGTGGGTAGCCTTTACTTTCTCCAGGGGATCTTCCCACCCCAGGGATTGAACCCAGGTCTCCTGCATTGTAGGTGGATTCTTTACCAGTTGAGCCACAAAGGAAGTCCCCAAATATGGATGGACATATTTCAAATCAAAGTACTTCAGTCCTGCTTATATTCCACATTATCTTTCAGAAGGTTATTGCAGTTTGTGTGTATGTATTAGTCACTCAGTCACATGCGACTCTTTGCAACCCCATGGACTGTAGCCTGCCAGGCTCCTCCATCCATGGGATTCTCCAGGCAAGAACACTGGAGTGGGTTGCCATTTCCTTCTCCAGAAAATCTTCCTGACCCAGAGATTGAACCCTGGTCTCCCACATTGCAGGCTGACTACTGAATGAGTGGTAGTTTATCCAATAAAATTCAGGTTTCCACTGTAAACAATTTTTTCCTTCTCCATTATGGTTTATTACAGCCAAGCATGATGGTCTGTGCCTATAGTCCCAGCTACTCAGGAGGCTGAGGCAGGAGGACTGCTTGAGCCTAGGAGGCCTGTAGCACGGTCTACCAACAGGGTGTCTGCACTCAATTCAACATCAATATGGTGACCTCCTGGGAGCGAGGGACCACCAGTTTGCATAAGGAGGGGGTTAACTGGCCCAGTTCCAAAATGGAGCAGGTCAAAACTCACATGCTGATCCATTATGGTTTATTATAGGGTATAAAATATAGTTTCCTGTGCTATACGTAAGACCTTGTTGTTTATGTATTTCATAGAGAGTAGTTTATCTGCTAATCACAAACTCCTAATTTATTTGTCCTTTGTCATTTTTCCCTTTGGTAACCACAAGTCTGTTCTCTATGTCTGTGAGTTCTGTTTTATAAATTAGTTCATTTGTGTCATATTTTAGATTCCACACATAAAGTGATCATCATGTGGTGCTCACCTGATTTATGCCACTTTGTATGATATTCTCTAAGTCCATTCATGTTGCTGCAAATAGCAGTTATTTCATTTTTCATGGCCTAGTAGTATTCCACTGCATATATGTACCACATCTTCTTTATCCATTCGTCTCTCAATGAACATTTAGGTTGCTTCTGTACCTTGGCTATTGTAAATAGTGCTGCTCTGAACATTGGGGTGCATGCATCTTTTGAATTATAATTTTCTCCAGATATATGCCCAGGAGTGGGATTGTAGGACCACATGGTAACTCTAATGTTAGTTTTTAAAGAAATCTCCATACTGTTCTCCATAGTGGCTGCACCAATTTACATTCCCACTAACAATGTAGGAGGGTTTCCTTTTCTCCATACCCTCTCCAGCATTTGTTATTTATAGATTTTAATCTGATGGCTATTCTAGCTTGTGTGAGGTAGTACCTCATCAAACAAAATTTTAAAGAACCCTTCAAAAATACAATTGAGTAGTCAAAAATACAATTGGCTATTGAAAATAGCCAAACAAGTACATATAACTCAAAGAGACAGCTCTAAATAATAAAAAATACTGTTGGTTGCTTGGCCACCAATCTTTCTTTACTAGAGGTTTATGATCACTTGATAGCCTAAGGATTTTTTTTTTCTTTTCTTCTTCTGACTTTTTGGTCTTGATTATTACTTTTTGTTCCATTCCTCAACTGAAGAACTAATTATCTTTTAGGTTCTTTTACCTTCTAAGAAGCAGAGGTGTATTTACCTTACTTAATGGGATTTATTGTAATGATACATTGGGAAATAAGGAAGCCATAAACAGTTTCAACACCAGACATTCAGGCCTCTAGGAGACCACAGCATATTTTAGGATATAGTTCTTAGCTCTATCACCCTGAGACTCAGAAACTCCAGAAACCTCTTGCTCCCTATTCTACATGTCACCATTATATTATGTTGACATTGCTTGCTATTTCTGGATCTACTACTCTTGACACTTCTCCCTGATCTCCTCCTGGTTAAACATTAAGCTTGATCCACCCCTCGACTCCAAGGGTGATATAGTTAATCAAAATCTACTTTATAGTGCTTTCCTGGCTTCCACAGTGGGCTGAGTTCTCATGGAGATTACTTGTCAGTCTGTTAGACAATCTCTAAATGGCAGCTTCTGGGTCAGCAGCACGTTCCTTGTCCACACATCAAGACCAGGGTATTAGGATACCTTCCTTATTTGTGAGTTTGTGGATTTGGAAGAACTTGAAGATTTCTTTGAGGTTGTCAATATAATTATGAAGTACATTACTCAACCAGACAAATAAGAATGATTTCTATTTTGTTAAACATGTAGGAGAGACTTACATATAACATCTGCAGGCATTTTGATGTCTGAGATGACTGTTTTCTAATGGTTTCCTTCAAAGCTAGTGTGGCCAAATTGTCTTGGCTTTCTTCAGCGTTTCTGGGTTTGAGCACTGAAAGTCCCTCAGACTGAAATTCGTCAGTCCCAAGCATGCTGGGAGGTTGGTCACTCTAAAGTCCTTTTTCTTTTCTTTCCTTTCCTTCCCCTCCCCGTCCTCTCGCCCTCCTTTCTTTCCCTCTTTCCTTCTTTCTTGTTTTCCTTGCTTCCACAGATATTTACTGAGTGCCTGTTATGTCAATATCTGTGCTAAGTGGCTCAGAAATAGTGGTGAGTGGGACAGACGTATTTCATCTTCTTTTTGAACTTACAGTCAGTGGTGGTAGACAGAATGCCGTGTGATGAGTGAGTGGAGAGGCCAAGTAGAGACTATCTGGGGCAAGAATAATGGCACCCGGGGGCATCTCCATTTGCTTTAGTGGGTACTGAGGAAACGACTGAGAGCAAAACAGACAAGCTCTCACTCTTGTGGATTGCATTCAGATCTCTCTCTGTGTGTGGGTGGGTGTTTGGGGAAGACAATAAACAAGTAAACAGTAAGTTTTCTGAAAAAGTAAAACCAGATGATGAGATCGTGACTCGGCAAGAGATAGGTGGAGGGAAATTCTCTTTTAGAAGGTGGAATTTTGGCTGCGATTTGCATTACAAGAAAGTTGTTATCCATAGTATGGGAATGAAAAGGAAGCTACTGTAACTGGGGTTAGAGTAAAAAGTATTAGGAGATGAGGCTAGAGAAACAGGCAGAATCCATATCACTGAGGGTCTCGGGCTTTGTAGGCCATAGTAAGGAATTTTATTCCAGGAGAGATAAGGGAGGTTTTATGCAACCTGATTTCAATTTCCGGAATAGTTCCCTTCTTGAATAAGAAGATTAAAGATTGAAGTAATATCCATTATAATATTTGAGAGTGAGGGATCAAGAGGTTGAAATGTCATTCAATGTCACAGAGAATTAAGAAGTGATAATTTATGGAGAAAGAAATTGCTTCATATTTAAGATGCAAAATTTAAGAGAGCCAGTGAAGCATAAAAATTACTGGCTAATAATTTTAACTTAAGACTGATCTTTAAACTAATATTTAAAAGCCATTGTGTACTTGTACCAGTGGTTGAAAAGATGTGATCATATTAGTTTCCCAGAGCAGAGAGTGCAGAAAGAGGAAATCAAAGAACTTAAGATCATGTGAGAAGACAAGTCCAATTTTACTGTGTCAAGTGTTTGTACTTTGTTTTTGAGACATTTATAATGGCAAAATGGCTTGAGTTAAGTAAATAAATGCCCAATAACAACAGATCACTGACTAAAACAGCCTTTCAACCCCTATATAGACTAACTATAAACAGTCCTTGTCTTATGGATGATGGCTCGATTCTCAGACTTTTAAAGTAATGTTAATTGTCCATAGAAACACACACTCCAATTTTAACTTGGGCACTTACACAAAGTAGATGACTAGATAGTATTCCAGAATGGGAAAGTTTTGGATGAAGCATTAAAGAAAACATGCAGACTATGAATTTTATGGGAACATTGCAGACAGAAAACATGAGTCTAGTCTGGGTTAATTTGCTGCTTTTCTTTGAGAAGCCTATTTTTGGTAAAAGTTAAGTCTCTTAGCAAGAAAAATAGAACAATTGGCAATATCTTCCATTTCATGTACCCATGAATCAGAAAGACCCAGCTGATGCTAAGCTTATCCTTCAGAAGAAGACTGACATGGGAATAAATGAAGAAAATAAAAGTGGTAAGGGAATAAAGAGGAAGGATCAGGGAGAAGTCAAATAATCTTGACATGTTACTTTGAGAAATAATATGTAGAGTAATGGGATGATTTTTGCCAGTATAAGCTGGGATAGTCACAGAGAGGAATGAGAGTAACCTCCATTTTCTGTGTTATAATAACTGGTGCTCTGGGTCCAGTAAGGTAGATATGATTTCCACTGTACAGATGGGATAGGTGAATGGTGACATATCTTGTACTAAATTTCAAAGACAGTAAATACAAGAAGTTGAATGAGAGCTACAGCAACCTTAATTTTTCAGCAGAGTCATGATTTCAGATTTCTGCTCAGTGTTACATTTAGAATATTTTTACTTGTGAAACCATGTGTATCAACTAACTAGAAGCCGCGTATTTTGGATCTCAGTCTAGCATTCTTTCTGCTGTGTGTGCTTAATTGCTCAGTTGTGTCTGCCTCTTTGCGACCCCATTGACTGTAGCCCTTCAGACTGCTTTGTCCATGGGATTCTCCAGGAAAGAACACTGGAGTAGTTGCCATGCCCTCCTCCAGGGGATCTTACTGACTCAGGGATCAAACCCACGTCTCCTTCCTCTCCTGTATTGTGCGTGGATTCTTTATCCACTGACCCATCAGGGAAGCCCATCTTTCTACTATACTTGCCACATTATCACCCAGAAGGAGTATGTCAGATTATGTTATTTTGATGCAGATTATTCTGTAAGAGATTCACCCAACTGATATCTAAGAGAGAAGTGAAATTCTTTTCACTATTGGACTGATTTACCCTTAAATTATAGGTGACCTCTGGGCAATCTATTTGAGATGGAAACTTCAGTAATATGATTAAGCTATGGTCTTTAGAGAGGTATTTGTTTTACTCGAGCAATAAGTATCATGAGAAACAAATCATTAGTTCTGTGTGGGAAAATAAAAGGAAGCAATTTATCTTCTTAACTAAAACATTGAAATATTTTGGCAATGTAGATGAGAAAGATGTGAGACAATTTTAAGGAGCAGTCATTAATGATTTGGCTATGGAGAATTTCAAAGTCTGATAATAGTACAAGAACAAAATAGAACACAGTTTGAAGCAAAGCATCTTGATTGGTGAGAAATTCAAATAGGTGTAGATCATATTTGTGAATAGTAAGAAGTAGCTTGTTTTAGATGTAGATAATATACAAAGTGAAGATTCTGAGTTATAAACAGTAAAAGTCTTTGAAAATTTAAAGAGTGGACTAGTGGGCACACTCTCTAATCTTAAAAATGTCTAGTAGAGAATGTCTTATCTAATTAACTTTCCATTGGAAGCACAGGGTGTCATGTAAGTTGGGGACACCTGAATGTAGGGAATTGAAAGTGATCTCAGAGGTGCCTCTGCCTTCATGAACCTTATGAAGTAATGAAGATATATATGAATATGAAGATATATATAAATATATATTATATATAAATGTATGTATTATATATATAAAAATATATATAAGTATGAAGAGCTGAATAGTCTTTTACTCTTACCTCCCTCTATTTCTTGTCTTCTATGTCATTTAGGCAAACTGTAGTATAGGTATATCTATTTTATTGCACTTTGCTTTATTACTCCTCACAGATATGGCCTTTTTTTTTCCACCAGTCGAAGGTTTGTGGCAACTCAGCATTGAATAACTCTATTGGTGCCATTTTTCTAACAGCATTTGTTTCATGCCTTATGTCATGTTTTGGCAATTTTTGCAGTATTTCAATTTTTGCTTTATTATTATATTTATTATGGTGATCTGTGATTAGTGATCTTTAATTTACTATTGTTTTGAGATATTATGAACTGTGTCCATATAAATTGGTGAACTTAATAAATGTGTGTTTTCTGACGGCTCCACTGATCAGCCCCACTCTCTCCCTCTCCTCAGGCATCCCTATTCCCTGAGACACAACAATATTGAAGTTAGGCCAATAAATAATCCTGCAATGGCACCTAAGTGTTAAAGTGAAAGGCAAAGTTGCATATCTATTGTTTTAAATCAAAAGCTAGATATGATTAAGCTTACTCAGGAAGGCATGTCAAAAGTTGAGACAGGTCAAAAGCTAGGCCTCTTGCACCATTCAGTTGGCTAACTCGTTCATTCAAAGGAAAATTTCTTGAAACTTAAAGGTGCTACTCCAATGAACAAACGAATGATAAGAAAGCAAAAGCATAGCAGCAGTTCTACTGCTGATGTGGAGAAAGTTTTAGTGGTCTGAATAGAATATCAAACCAGCCACAACATCACTAAAGCCAAAATCTAATCCAGAGCTAGGCCCTAACTCACTGCAATACTATGAAAGCTGAGAGAGGCGAGGAAGCTGCAGAAGAAAAGTTTGAAGCTCTAAGAAGGAAGTTGAATGAAATTGAAATAAAGAAGCCATCTTTATAACATAAAAGTAAAATGATTCCTTTTGAAACATTACTGCTCATTGACAGTGCACCTGGTTACCCAAGAGCTCTGATGGAGTCATACAACAGATTAATATTTTTATGCCTTCTGATACAACATCCATTCTACAGCCCACAGATCAGTGAAAAATTTCAACTTTCAAATCTTACTATTAAAAAAAAACATTTCATAAGGTTATAGTTGCCATAGACAATGATTCCTCTGATGAATCTGGGCAAAGTAAATTGAAAATCTGGAAAGGATGTATCATTCTTCATGCCATTAAGAACATTTATGATTCATGGGGGGGTGTCAAAATGTTGACATTAATAGGAGTTTGGAAGAAGTTGATTCCAACCCTCATGGATGACTTGAAAAGGTCCAAGATTAAGTAGAAGAAGTAACTGCAGAGGTGGTGAAAATTGCCAAAGAATGAGAGTTAAAAATAGAGCCTGATGGTGTGACTGAGCTGCTGTAATATGACAAAACTTTAATGGATGAGGAGTTGCTTCTTCAGTTCAATTCAGTACAGTTGCTCAGTCGTGTCTGACTCTTTGTGACCCCATGGACTGCAGCATGCCAGGCCTCCCTGTCCATCACCAATTCCCCAGAGTTTACCCAAACTCATGTCCATTGAGTTGGTGATGCCATCCAACCATAAATCCTCTGTTGTCCCTTACTTCTTCTGCCTTCAATCTTTCCCAGCATCAGGGTCTTTTCAAATGAGTTAGCTCTTTGCATCAGGTGGCCAAAGTACTGGAGTTTCAGCTTCAACATCAGTCCTTCCAATGAACACTCAGGATTGATCTCCTTTAGGATGGACTGGTTAGATTTCCTTGAAGTCGAAGAGAGTCTCAAGACTCTTCTCCAACACCACAGTTCAAAAGCATCAATTCTTTGGTGCTCAGCCTTCTTCACAGTCCAACTCTCACATCCATACATGACCGCTGGAAAAACCACAGCCTTGACTAGACGGACTTTTGTTGGCAAAGTAACGTCTCTGGTTTTTAATATGCTGTTTAGGTTGGTCAAAACTTTCCTGCCAAGGAAAAATAAAGTCTGCCACTGTTTCCCCATCTATACATGAGTAAATAGGGCAGTATACTGAGATGAAATTTATTTGAATATGCTGTGAAGATTGTTGAAATGATGACAAATAATTTAGAATATTACATAAACTTAGTTAATAAAGTAGTGATAGGTTTGAAAAAGATTGATTCCAATGTTGAAAGAAATTCTATTGCGGTTAAAGTGCTATCAAACAGCATCATATACTACAGAAAAATTGTTAATTAAAGGAACAATCAATTGATGCAGCAAACTCATCATCTCATTTTAAGAAATTGCACAGCCACCCTAACCTTAAGCAACCATTACTCTGATCAGTGAGTAGCCATCAACATCAAGGCAAGACCCTCTACCAGCAACAAGATTATGACTTGCTCAAGGCTCAGATGATGATTAGCATTTTTAAACTAAAGTATATACCTTATTTCTTTAGAAATAGCGCTGTTTCACAATTAATAGACTACAGCATGGTGTAAATATATATTTCATATGCAGTGGCAAACAAAAAAATTTGTGTAACCTGCTTTATTGTGATATTTGCTTTATACTGGCGGTCCAGAACCAAACCTGTAATATCGCTGAGGTATGCCTGTATTTTCATTTTCACAAATACAAGACACACTTGGACCTCCTTGTCATTTCTCATATAGTCTCATTTCTTAGAAAACAGTTCCTTCTCTTAACCTCTGTATCTATCTATCTTACTAGTCTTTCTAGAAATTAGACATTGGGGTAATAGAATCATTATCAGCCAGTATACTAGACACTAAGAACGATAACTGATGAAAGTGTAAAGGAGAATTATGAGCAAGTGGTTGTCACTGTTCAGCCACTCAGTTGTGTCCAACTTTTTGTGACTCCAAGGACTTGTAGCACACCAGGCTTCCTTATCCTTCACCATCTCCCAGAGCTTGCGCAAACTCATGTCCTTTGAGTTGGTGATGTCACAAACCATCTCATCCTCTGTCGTCCCCTTCTTCTTCTGCCTTCAGTGTTTCCCAGCATCAGGTGTGTTTTTTTTTTTTTTTTTTTTAATGTATCAGCTCTATGCATCAAGTGGCCTAAGTACTGGAGCTTCAGCTTCAGCATCAGCCCTTCCAATGAATATTCAAGATTTATTTCCTTTACTATTGACTGGTTTGATCTCCTTGCATCCAAGGGACTCTCAAGAGTCTTCTCTAAACACCACAGTTCAAAAACATCAGTTCTTCCATGATCACCTTCTTTATGGTCCAACTCTCACATCCATGACTCCCATTACATGACTACTCACATCACATGACTACTGGAAAAACCATAGCTTTGACTATACAGACCTTTGTATAGGTCTGTATACATTACCAAAGTAATGTCCCTGCCTTTTGTCTAGGTTTGTCATAGCTTTCCTTCCAAGGAGCAAGCAGCTTTTAATTTCATGGGTGCAGTCACCATCTGCAGTGATTTTGGAGCCCAAGAAAATAAAGTCTGTCACTGTTTCCATTATTTCCCTATCTATTTGCTATTAAGTGATGGGACCAGATGCCATGATCTTAATTTTCTGAATGTTGAGTTTGAAGCCAAATTTTTCACTCTCCTCTTTCATTTTCATCAAGAGGCTCTTTAGTTCCTCTTCACTTTCTGCCATAAGGGTGGAGTCATCTGTATATCTGAGGTTATTGCCATTTTTCCTGGCAATCTTGATTCCAGCTTGTTCTTCATCTGGCATTTTGCATGACATACTCTGCATAGAAGTTAAATAAGCAGGGTGACAGTATACAGCCTTGATGTATTCCTCTCCTAATTTGGAACCAGTTCAGTGTTCTATATCTGGTTCTAACTGCTGCTTCTTGACCTGCAAACAGATTTGTCTGGAGACAGGTAAGGTGGTCTGATAGTCCCATCTATTTAAAAATTTTCCCCAGTTTGCAAATGATAAATACAGCAAAAGAGAAGAGTGTTCTAGAAACTGGTACTTGATGGAAAATAGGATGAGGAAAAGGTGTTTGGGAAGAAATGGAAATTTTTCCAACAAGCCCCAGGATGCAGTACTCAACCCTGGATATATAGCTATTGGCCTTGTGCTTTCCCTGGATGGCGGTGACCTGGGTACATTTAAGAGTCGGTGGTGAAAAGACAGTTCAAATAAAATTGTGAGCCTTTAGAGATGCTCAAACTTTGTTCCTGATTGAACAGGACTTCAACAGAGCAGAATGGGAGAGATAGATTGGCATTGGAGTGGCCATGTGGAATAAGAAAAAGCATGGAGGAAATTATTCAGTTCAGTCGCTCAGTCGTGTCTGACTCTCTGCGACCCCATGAATCGCAGCATGCCAGGCCTCCCTGTCCATCACCATCTCCCGGAGTTCACTCAGACTCACGTCCATCGAGTCAGTGATGCCATCCAGCCACCTCATCCTCTGTTGTCCCCTTCTCCTCCTGCCCCCAATCCCTCCCAGCATCAGAGTCTTTTCCAATGAGTCAACTCTTCGCATGAGGTGGCCAAAGTACTGGAGTTTCAGCTTTAGCATCAGTCCTTCCAAAGAAATCCCAGGGCTGATCTCCTTCAGAATGGACTGGTTGGATCTCCTTGCAGTCCAAGGGACTCTCAAGAGTCTTCTCCAACACCACAGTTCAAAAGCATCAATTCTTCAGTGCTCAGCCTTCTTCACAGTCCAACTCTCACATCCATACATGACCACAGGAAAAACCATAGCCTTGACTAGACGGGACTTAGTCAGCAAAGTAATGTCTCTGCTTTTGAATATACTATCTAGGTTGGTCATAACTTTTCTTCCAAGGAGTAAGCATCTTTTAATTTCATGGCTGCAGTCACCATCTGCAGTGATTTTGGAGCCCAGAAATCCATCTATTTCCCATGAAGTGATGGGACCAGATGCCATGATCTTCGTTTCCTGAATGTTGAGCTTTAAGCCAACTTTTTCACTCTCCTCTTTCACTTTCATCAAGAAGCTCTTTATTTCCTCTTCACTTTGTGCCATAAGGGTGGTGTCATCTGCATATCTGAGGTTATTGATATTTCTCCTGGCAGTCTTGATTCCAGCTTGTGTTGGTGCCAAAGTAATTGTGGTTTTACATTGTTAAACTTTGCCCTTTGATATTGGAGTATCAATACATTCTTAAATAAATGTGGTTATATTATACATCATTTTAATGTGCATTTTCACTTCATGTTTTCTTGATAATAACATTATTTGCTGTTAATTTTATGTTTATTTTAGACTATAGGAATGTTAGACAAAAAGCAAACTTGAGCAATTTTTTTATTTGAGTTCAAAATGGGTCATAAAGTAGCAGAGACAACATACAACATCAAAAACCCATTTGGCCCAGGAAGTCTGACAAACTTATAGTGCAGTGATGGTTCAAGAAGTTTTGCAAAGGAGGTAAGAGCATTGAAGATGGAGAATGCAGTAGCTGGTCTTTGGAAGTTGACAGTGACCAACTGAGAGCCATCATCCAAGCTGATCCTCTTACAACTACACAAGAAGTTGCCGAAGAACTAAATGTTGACCATTCTATGGTATTTGGCATTGAAACAAACTGGAAAGGTGAAAAAGTTCTATAAGTGGGTGCCTTATGGGCTGACTGAAAAACAAAAAATCATCATTTTGAAATGTCATCTCTTATTCTACGCACCAACAAATAATTTCTCAATTCAATCATGATGTGCAAGGAAAAGTAGATTTTATATGACACTGAGTGATGACCAGCTCAGTGTGGTCTGCTGCTGGTCTGATTCACTGCGGCTTTCTGAATCCTGATGAAAGCATTACAATCTGAGAAGTATACTCAGCCAGTCAATGAGATGCAGCAAAGCCTGCAATGCCTTCAGCAGGTATTGGTAAACAGAATGGGTCCAATTCTTCTCTGAGACAGCACCGACTGCACATTGGGCAATCAGCACTTCAAAAGTTGAACAAATTGGGCTACAAAGTCTTACTTCATCCAACATTCACCCAATCTCTCACCAGCTGACTATTACTTCTTGGAACATCTCAACAACTTTTTTCAGAGAAAACACTTCCACAAGCAGCAGAATGTAGAAAACGCTTTCTGCATCGAATTCTGAAGCATGGATTTTTGTGCTACAGGAAAGAACAAACTTGTTTCTTGTTGGCAAAAATGCATTGATTGTAATGGTTCCTATTTTGATTACTAATGATGTGTTTGAGCCTAGTTATGATGATTTAAATTCATGGTCCCAAACCACAATTATTTTCATACCAACCTAATAGAAGAGTGGAGGGTTGCTATGAGGATACTGAGTGTGAATGACTGGATCAGAAAATGCAGCTGATTAGGTACAGTTAGAAGAAGTGAGTGTGAAAGAAGTGACTGCATTTTTAAGTATGATTATTAACTAGATTTGAAATCATTGGGTTGTGAATTTCAGTTCTGACTATCAGCTAATAGAGCTTCCGGGCTAGAAAACTAACAGTTAAACATTATTGCTCAATGTGTAACATCAGGATAATGACACTTGCCAAACATTTCTCTGTTGTCTTTACAGTCATTTTAGTATGATCATATTATGTATGTGCACATGTGCTCAGTCACGTCTGACTCTGTGGCCCCATGGACTGTAACCTGCCAGACTGTACCCCTGTCCATGGGATTCTTCAGACAAGAATACTGGAGTGGGTTGCCATGTTCTCCTCCAGGGGACCTTCCTGACCCAGGGATAGAACCTGCATCTCCTGCATTTGCGAGTTACCTGGGAAGCTCATATTATGTATATATGTACATATATAAATAGTTATTTCGAGTAAGGAATCATTAAAGTTACACTAAACACTGCTTAAATTCAACAATTACAACCATTTTTTTCTTAGAGAAGTTAGATTTTATCAGCACCAAAGTTCCAAGTGGAATGATGATATGCATCCAAAGGAGTGACTTCCTCCACTCAGGAAATCAGCGTTTGCATCTCAGATGAACTACTCCAGGTGAAATGGGGTTCAACAAAGTTGAACTAGGGGAATGAACATAGGGAACTGAACCTTGGAAGCCAATGAAAGATGGAAGGAGATTAAAATTAGTGGGGCCTTAAGAACGGTAATTGTTTTTACCTTGGGGTTTTCTTGTAACTAGAAAAAAAAAGGAAAGGAAAAGGCCTCTTTGTCTTTTTTCTATCAGTCATTAGATGCCTGCTTCATCATCCCATATGCAGACTGGTTATTTTATTGAGAATTGTTGCCAGTGCTGTGTGTTGTGTTTAGGAAAAGGGTGCTAGGGGGGAGGAATTGCAAGTGCTTCTGGCCTTTCATCGAAACCCAGGAATCTTAAGTGACAGCTGTTTGAGGGACTTGTCATTCAATTTAGTGGTTTGAAATCCTGCCGGTGGTTTAAAAAAACTGTGGTTCATGAGTTTGCAGCCACTGGGGTCCGCACAGTCTCACCAGAGCACTCACATTTCATAGGAAACCACTCTCTTGTTCGGCCAGAAGGATGCTGGGCAGACATCCTGACCACGATATTTATTTCTGGAGGGCAAAAAAATCACAATGGAAATTGGACCTGAGTCAAGCAGAAAATGGTTTTTCCCTAGAATGTATAACATGCAATTAGAAGCCAAAGTCTGTGTATGGCTTTAGTTCACCCAGAAGATGCAGAGTGAGATTTCCTGTTACTCTTTCTTTTCTTCCTATCAGGCAGAGAGATGTCATTTCTACCTCAACCAATAAGAAATAAATTTCTCTTTCATAGTGCTGCACTAGGTGAATGTGGGAGGAAAAGAAAGGAGAAAGTAAACTGCTTTCTAGAATTTGCAATTATTTGAGGAGTTACAATATAGAAGATAAAATTTCGAGGAATTCATGAGCTCCAGTGAGACTGATAAGTATTGATAGAACTCAGGAGAGCCTGCGAATTACGGAATGAACTACCTCAAGTGAAATTCCCAATGAACAGGTTTCTGGCAGAGAATGAGAATGCCACCAAATCCAAACTGTGAGAGGTGGAAATAGCACATCCCTGAACTAGTCTTTTAGAATCTGTGTGGTCACTCTCTCTCATTTCCTTTGTTTTGGTTGGTCTCTGTTTGGCTTTTTTCTTGTTATATTATTCTGCCATCTATATTAGAGGTAAAATATTTAGTTATTATCCATTTTCCTGTGGATATAGTATTAACTTTTTCTCTGAAAAATGGTTAGGATTATTTCAGTGACGTCTCTTTCATAGCTAAATCTCTAATTTTAAGAACGTTTACCTGGTAGCTCAGATGGTGAAGAATCTGCCTGTAATGTAGGAGACCTGGGTTCAATCCCTGGGTTGGGAAGATCCCCTGGAGAAAGGAATGGCTACCCACTCTAGTATTCTTGCTTGGAGAATTCCATGGACAGAGGAGCCTGGTGGGCTACAGTCCACGGGGACAGTTTTACTTTAGAATATTATGCTAAAACCTTTGAAACCATGATAAATAAATAGATTTATTTATAATAAATAAAAAGAAATAATAGTAAGTGGAGAGATATTTCTTAGAACATGTCCTATAGGTTAGGAGAAACTATGTAAAGTTTTCTTACCTCAATTTTATGCTATTGCAGTTAAAAAGGACATTGGATGAGTGTTGCAAAACTATTGTAAGACAAAATTATTTACATATAAAAAAGCAAAATGAATTTAACGTCCCCTCATGTTTTATATCTAGCCTTCCTTGATGTCATCCAAATTTAATACTGACAGAATTACATTACCTTTATTTTAAATTTGGTGGTAAAGCAGGAAGCCTCTCCTATCAATGTCTGTCCTTGCTCCACCAATTTAAGAAGCCTATTCTCCGAGAACAAAGGACATCCCGTTCAAAAGTTGCCCCCTGTAACCCTAACCTGATACCTGTTTGCCTTTAAACCTTCCACAGTAGATCATCCCTCAAGCACACAAAGGCATCCCCTTTCCAAGCTCCACATTTATCAGCAGGAAAAAGCAAACACCACCATTTCTCAGGTACACAGTGTCTCCACACCTATTATAGTTGTGAGCAGTGGTGACCTTGCACTGGCCCACACCACCCACGAGTAGCCTTTGATGTTCCTGGAGCCTCATGTTTAATGCAGTCTAAACACCCCACGTTTGAACTGTGAGAGTCCTGTTTCCAGCCATATTAGAAGTGATATCAAAGATGGTCACATTTTAATGGCCTTTCAGTCACAGAGAGGGCACCAGGCAAGGGAAAACTTGGCGAGGCTGTATTTTTTCCCTTGCTTTTAACTCTCCTGCCCACCCACTCTCCATCTTTCCTTCCCCAGACTATCCATATGCCACATGTCTGTCGCTAGAGGGATTGACTTGTTCTGGGGGAAAAACAAGGCAAATTCCATGATAGAGAATTTTATGTGAGCTTTTCCCAACTGAGTGGGTTACGTTCATATTTAGGATTGGGCACTTGGTGGATTTACAGCACACCTGGAAAGTAGTCACAAGAGAACGATAATTAGCCAATGGGCCAAGGAAATCAGGGATTCCAGACTTAAGACTGATGATCATTTGAGCAGGAAGAAAGTTTAGCAATCACATTGTACAAGAAATTCATTTTATAGATGATATTTTTGGTCTCTGAGAAGTTATTTTTCATTATAATACACACACAAAGGGGAGTTAAATCTTATGTTGAGACACTTAATGGTCATCCTTGTTTATGTACTTAATAATAATAACACACACTTCCTATATGATTTTCTGTGTCTCATACTCACTCTTCTAAGCACTGGATTTAATTCAGTTTACTTTCACTAAACCCTACAAGGTAGGTACTATTTTTCTCATTTCAGTTTTTCAGATGGGATAACTAAGACATAAAGAAGTTAACTAACTAGCTCAATGTTACCCAGTTAGAAAGTAGCAGAGGTAGAGTCCAAAGCAAGGCTCTTGGCCACCACATTACACTATGTCTCTGACAGTGTTTCACTGAGAATGTCAGAAATGGATTTTTTTTGTTTCTCATCAGTTTTAAAATTGAAATAATTAGGTGAATTTTCGAAAGAAAATGACACTTCTAGATTTGTGTTGCTCTTGTTGTGTCTGCTCAATGATATATAAACATTCAATTGATCAACTTCTGTGCTTGCCTGTCAAGCAACAGTGCTCACTAGGAAGAAAACCCTTAGGAAGCTTTGCTTAAATGGTCCATCTTTATACTGTGCTGGAGGGAAAAATGTCTTTGGAAATTTCTTGACATTAGTGTCTTTGAATTTGTTAAAACCTTTTGTTTACCAACAGTGTATGGTGTTAAAAGTAAAACGTCCTCTGTGTTCCATAGTTTGGCCTGGTTGGTTAATCTTTCAGGAGTGTTGAAAACAGGGCTTTAATTAGCAATTTTAACATTAACCCAGTCACTCACCTCCAGTTCTTATCTGAAACCTTGGTAGTGCAGACACTTAGGGACATGAGAAAAAGGCTGTCTTGTTTGTATGACAGTTGAGAGGACTTCTGTTGGAGGAAAAAGAAAGATCTCAGAAATCGACAGTATTAAATGGAATCTGATACCGATGCAAATTATTTCACCAGAGGAAGGTATAATAGGACTTGGTTTCTCTTGTATTGCTCTGTAATCCTCTATGGCATGTCACCTTTGTTATCCAGCCAGAGTCAGTGGTCTTGTATGATATGAAGATGAGACCTAAAAAGGGAAATTTCTAAGTCATTGAGTTGAATATCACCCCAGAGGGGTACTTCACTTTTGCAAAACCAAAGAATAGTTGGCAAAATTAGTGCAGGCCTTGAAGAACTTGGTTTGCTGATGGAAAGGAGAATGTAATCCAGTCAAGAAGCTTGAGTCTTTTCCTAAACTCAATTTATTTTTCTTTGTGGTATTTTTTTATTGATTGTGTTCCTGATTTACTAAACTTCTTGTTTTTCCTTTATTTGTACTATATTAAAATGTATCACTATCTGGAAATAAACCTCTATTTCATAAGAAATGAAAAGCACTTAAGCTATAAAAAGGAGATCCATAATTTTATTATCTCAGCATGGGCCTGCTATCATTGCAACAGCAGAGCAAGTAATACACACACAAAAAAAATTCCATAAGGGATACACTGGAGCCAGGAGATATTTATGCTTGCCTAAGCAGTTCTGATGATTTGATAGTTGAAATGTTTATGCTTTTGTTCACTTAGATAACGTACTTAGGACATCTTTTTTAAACAACAGATAATCATAGTGGTGTACTAAGGGGCCTGACATAGTGGAAGTGGGTATCTGAGAATTATTAAAACAAACTTAGATGGTTGTAATACAGGGTGACTATTTTTGGTGAAACAATTACTTAGTGTTTCATGATAAAAATGATAGTGTTTTAGATTTATTATAAAACCACAGAAAAACACATTATTCTTCAGAAGGGTGAGACGTTAGTTAGAACTTAAGGAAAATGTATTTTGTTTTTATTTTTCTTTCAGCCATGCTGAAGTAAAATTGGTATATGACCTTATTATGTCTTTTGTCCTATATTCTTTTCCCCTCTTTATTGTTTGATTTAATTTCAAAGTAGCTAAAAGTGCCAAAATCAAAGACCAGGTTGAATTTTCCCTGAAGGATATTGAATATCATAGTCATTATTCTAATAATAAGAGGTTTGTTTAGCTGCTTTGATTCCACAAGCTTGATAACTTCTTTTCAGAGAAAAAGGACTTTTGCCTCAAGTTTTCTCACAGGTAAGCAAGTTAAATATCATGTCAATCCTTGAACTTGTAGCAAGCTGGAATCCTCTTGCCTTCACTTATTTATTGAAATATAGAGAATTATTATCAAAAAGCAAGGCTTGGCTAAATAGGCTATATTAGACTATGTTTTCTATAGGTAAACTCTAAAGGATATTTGTTTTTTTTTAAATTAATTTATTTTTTTAATTACAATACTGTATTTGTTTTGCCATACATTGACATGAATCAGCCATAGGTGAACACAATCTCCCAAAGCCGAAGCCCCCTCCCACCTCCCACCCCACGTCCTCTACCTGAATCATCCTGTGCATCAGCCCCATGCATCCTGCATCCTACATTGAACATAGATTGGCGCTTCGTTTGAATCTTATGTGTGCTTAGTGACTTTGGTCGTGTCTGACTCTTTGAGACCCTATGGACAGTAACCCTCCAGATTCCTCTGTCAATGGGATTTTCCAGGTGAGAATACTGGAGTGGGTTGCCATGCCCTCCTTCAAGGGATCTTCCTGACTCAGTGATCAAAGTTGTGTCTCCTGCATTACAGGTGGATTCTTTATCACTGAGCCACAGGGGAAGCTCTATTTGAACATTAAACTTAACTCTACTAATGGGATATTAGTATCCCACTAAGCGTGAGCCACAGCTGCACAGCACTGGAGTGGCCAAGAGGAGATATCCCACATCCAAGATCAGAGAAACCCCAGTAAGATGGTAGGAGGGGCGAAGTCGCATTTAGAATCAAACCCCATTCCTGCCAGAGATGTTCAGAGGGCTCAAACATACCTTGTGTGCACCAGGACCCAGGGACCCCACAAAAACTGAGACAGAACTGAGTTTGAGCATCTCCTGTGGAGGTGTGGGTCAGCAGTGGCCTGCCACAGGGGCAGGGGCTCTGAATGCAGCAGCCTTGGGTGTGGCATAAGCCCTCTTGGAGGAGGTCACCGTTAACCCCACCACAGAGCTGCCAGAACTTACACAGGACTGGAAAATAGACTCCTGGAGGGCACAACAGAAACTTATGCAGCAGGAGCCAGATGAAAGGAGCAGTGACCCCAAAACAGACTGACCCAGACTTGCCAGTGAGTGTCTAGGAGTCTCTGGAGGAGGCGTGGGTTGGTGGTGGCCTGCTGCAGGGTTGGGGGCACTGAGTATAGCAGTACATACATGGGATCTTTTGATGGAGGTCACCATTATCTTCATTAGCTCCACCATAGGTTGGCCCCAGGTAAACAGCAGGGAAGGAACACAGCTCCACCCATCAAGAGAAATTTGGATTAACAATTTACTGAGCATGACCCCGACCATCAGAACAAGACCCAGTTTCTCCCTCTCCCACACGGAAGCTTCCATAAGCCTCTTATCATTTTCTATGAGAGGACAGACAGATTAAAAACCACAATCACAGAAAACTAACCAATCTAATCACATGGACCACAGCCTTGTCTAACTCAATGAAACTATGAGCCATGCCATGTAGGGCCACCCAAGATGGATGAGTCCTGGTGGAGAGTTCTGACGAAATGTGGTCCACTGGAGAAGGGAATGGCAAACCACTTCAGTATTCTTGCCTTGAGACACCATGAACAGTATGAAGACAAAAAAATAGGACACTGAAAGATGAACTCCCCAGGAAGGCAGGTGCCCAATGTGCTACTGGATATCAATGGAGAAATAAAGCCAGAAAGAATGAAGAGATGGAGCCAAAGCAAAAACAACACTCAGATGTGGATGTGACTGGTGATGGAAGCAAGGTCTGATGCTGTAAAGAGCAGTAATGCATAGCAACCTGGAATGTTAGATCCATGAAAAAGGCAAATTGGAATTGGCCAAACTGGAGATGGCAAGAGTGAATGTCAACATTTTAGGAATCAGCGAACTAAAATGGACTGGAATGGGTGAATTTAACTCAGATGACCATTATATCTACTGCTGTGAACAAAAATCCCTTAGAAGAAATGGAGTAGCCATCATGGTCAACAAAAGAGTCCAAAATGCAGCACTTGGATGCAGTCTCAAAAATGACGGAATGATCTCTGTTTGTTTCCAAGGCAAACCATTGAAGTACTTATGACTGGAATGCAAAAATAGGAAGTCAAAAACACGTGGATTAAGAGGCAAATTTGGCCTTGGAGTACAGGATGAAGCAGGGCAAAGGCTAATAGAGTTTTACCAAGAAAATGCACTGGTCATAGCAAACATCCTCTTCCAACAACACAAGAGAAGACTCTACACATGGATATCACCAGATGGTCAACACCGAAATCAGATTGATTATATTCTTTGTAGACAAAGATGGAGAAGCTCTATAAAGACAGCAAAAACAAGACCAGGAGCTGACTGTGGCTCAGATCATGAACTCCTTATTGCCAAGTTCAGACATAAATTGAAGAAAGTAGGGAAAACCACAAGACCATTCAGGTATGACCTAAATCAAATCCCTTATGATATACAGTGGAAGTGAGAAATAGATTTAAGGGACTAGATCTGATAGACAGAGTGCCTGATGAACTATGGATGGAGGTTCATGACATTGTACAGGAGACAGGGATCAAGACTGTCCCCAAGAAAAGAAATGCAAAAAAGCAAAATGGCTGTCTGAGGAGGCCTTATAGACAGCTGGGAAAAGAGAAGTAAAAGGCAAAGGAGAAAAGGAAAGATATAAGCATCTGAATGCAGAGATCCAAAGAATAGCAAGAAGAGATAAGAAAGCCTTCTTCAGTGATCAATGCAAAGAAATAGAGGAAAACAACAGAATGGGAAAGACTACAGATCTCTTCAAGAAAATTAGAGATACCAAGGGAACATTTCATGCAAAGATGGGCTCGATAAAGGACAGAAATGGTATGGACCTAATAAAAGCAGAAGATATTAAGAAGAGGTGGCAAGAATACATAGAAGAACTGTCCAAAAAGATCTTCACGACCCAGATGATCATGATGGTGTGGTCATTCACCTAGAGCCAGACATCCTGGAATGTGAATTCAACTGGGCCTTAGGAAGCATCACTACGAACAAAGCTATTGGAGGTGATGGAATTCCAGTTGAACTATTTCAAATCCTAAAAGATTATGCTGTGAAAGTGCTGCAATCAATATGTCATCAAATTTGGAAAACTCAGCAGTGGCCACAGGACTGGAAAAGGTCAGTCTTCATTCCAATCCCAAAGAAAGGCAATGCCAAGGAATGCTGAAACTGCTGCACAATTGCACTCATCTCACACGCTAGTAAAGTAATGCTCAAATTCTCCAAGCCAGGCTTCAACAGTACATGAATCGTGAACTTCCAGATGTTCAAGCTGGTTTTAGAAAAAGCAGAGGAACCAGAGATCAAATTGCCAACATCCTCTGGATCATCAAAAAAGCAAGGGAGTTCCAAAAACATCTATTTCTGCTCTATTGACTATGCCAAAGCCTTTGATTATGTGGATCACAATAAACTAGAAAATTTTGAAAGAGATGGGAATACCAGACCACCTGACTGGCCTCTTGAGAAATCTGTATGCAGGTCAGGAAGCAACAGTTAAAACTGGACATGAAACAACAGACTGGTTCCATAGGAAAAGGAGTATGTCAAGGCTGTATATTGTCACCCTGCTTACTTAACTTAAAAGCAAAGTACATCATGAGAAACACTGGGTTTGATGAAGCACAGGCCAGAATCAAGATTGCTTGGAGAAATATCAATAACCTCAGATATGGAGATGACACCACCCTTATGGCAGAAAGTGAAGAAGAACTAAGGAGCCTCTTGATGAAAGTGAAAGAGGAGAGTGAAAAAGTTGGCTTAAAGCTCAACATTCAGAAAATGAAGATCATGGCATCTGGTCCCATCACTTCATGTCAAATAGATGGAGAAACAGTGGAAACAGTGTCAGATTTTATTTTTGGGGGCTCTAAAATCACTGCAGATAGTGACTGCAGCTATGAAATTAAAAGATGCTTACTCTTTGGGAGAAAAGTTATGACCAACCTAGACAACATATTAAAAAGCAGAGATGTCACATCTAGTCAAGGTTATTGTTTTTCCAGTAGTCATGTATGGATGTGAGAGTTGGACTATAAAGAAAGCTGACCACTGAAGAATTGATGCTTTTGAACTGTGGTGTTGGAGAAGACTCCTTAGAGTCCCTTGGACTATAAGGAGATCCAACCAGTCCTAAAGGAAATCAATCCTGAATGTTCGTTGGAAGGACTGATGTTGAAGCTGAAACTCCAATAGTTTGGCCACCTGATGCCAAAAGCTGACTCATTTGAAAAGACCCTGATGCTGGGAAAGATTGAAGGTGGGAGGAGAAGGGGACGACAGAGGATGAGATGGTTGGATGGCATCACTGACTGAATGGACATGAGTTTGAGTAAACTCTGGAGAATTGGTGATGGACAGGGAGGCCTGACATTCTGCAGTCCATGGAGTCACAAAGAATCAGACACGACTGAGCAACTGAACTGAACTGAACTGCATTTGATATTTGCAGCACAGTTTCTGACTAATCATGGGGCTAAATATTTCTCATCCTCTTATTATAAGATGATTATAATAATTATATTGTTCATTTGTTGTTCAGTCACTCAGTGATGTCAAGTCTTTGCTACCCATGGACTGGAGCACTCCAGGCCTGTCCCTCCCTATGTCCTGGAGTTTGCCCAAGTTCATGTTCATTGCATCAGTGATTCCATCCAGTCATCTCATCCTCTGATGCTCTCTTTCTCTTCTTCCCCTATCTTTCCCGGCATCATGATCTTTTTCAATGAGTCACCTGTTTTCATCAGGTGACCAAAATACTGGAGCTTCAGCTTCAACATCCGTTCTTCCAGTGAATATTCAGGATTGATCTCCCTTAAGATTGATTGGTTTGATATCTTTGCTATCCAAGGGACTTTCAGGAGTCTTTTCCAGCACCACAGTTTGAAGGCCTCAATTCTTTGATGTTCTGGCTTCTTTACAGATAAGCTCTCCTATGGAGGATCAAGGAAAGATGAGGGAACAACAGATTATAGATCCCAGATAGATGTAGGTGTCTGGATACCAGAGGGTATGAACTAAGAAATTATGAGGTAATGCTTAGGGAGAGAGATGCTTGGAACTCGTTTATAACTGCTCAAGGTTATTACTGATCATATGGATATATTCTATATAATAACGCATAGTATATATATAATATTGTATATAATAAATATGTAGTATGTATATATATATAACATATAACATATATGAGTTCCAAGCATCTCTCTCCCTAAGTATTACTTCATAATTTCTCAGTTCATACTCTCTGGTACCCAGACACTTACATCTACCTGGGATCTATAATCTGTTTTTCCCTTTTCTTTCCTTGTCCCTCCATGGTCTCACATCCCTCATTTGTCCCTAATTCGAATTACACTGTATCATTATTATCACTTACTTGCATATTATCTTCAACTCTTTGGTTCTTTCTGGCTTTGCTGTACTAACTTGCCTGCTCCGATCCTGTGCAGCTGAACATAGCTGGAAAAACACTCAAAAGCAAGGATACTGGCCTCATTTGACATCCGTGACTGCTAACCTCAAGTGAGCCTCAAGATGACCACGATGTTGGCATTTCCCTAGTCCATTCACTCTCTCCATCACTTAGTAGAATCAATGGTTCTCAATTAGGGTGATTTCACCCCCAGAGGACGTTGGCAATATCTGGAAATAGTTTTGGTTGTCATAACCTGGAGGAGGGAATATGACTGGCATTTCATAATTAAAGATCAGGGATGATGCTAAACCTCCTATAATGCACGGACAGTCCACCCTGCCCCACAAAAAATTATCATCCACAAACATCTGTAGTAATAAGGTTGAGAATCCCTGTGTAAAGCATGTAACATCTTTTCTCTCTTTAAACTTTCCAACACTTGCTCTAATCTGTACTTTCAACTAATTGTTTTCTTTTTCATTTGAAAAGACCAATTTCAAGAGACTTGCTGAAGCACACATTGGCACTTTTTCACCTTCTTGTATCTGTGCTCTCCTTCCTGTTACTATGGATGGCTATCTCTGGCCATAGATAAGACAAAGCCCTCTAAACGTATACTGAGTCCCAGTCCCTCTCCTCTACTCAGGGACAGAGTGCCAGTAGTTTTCCATTTTATGTCTTGAATTCTGATTTCCCCCTTTGCAGTCGATCATTCCCATCAGGAAAACAATATGCTGATATTATCTCCTATCTTAAAAAATGAAAACAAACAACCCTCCCTAAATCTCTCTTGACTTCACATTTTTAAAAGGGAAGCGTGGTCCCTTATTTTTCTCCTCTCATTCTTTCTCAAACCTGTTTCAACCAGACTTTTATCCCCTCCACTCCAGACAAGCATTTCTCAGAAATGTTACCAATCATATGTCCATTGTTTAATCTAGTGATCATTTGTCTTTAATTTTCTTGTGCTATCAATGATAGCATGCAATCATCCCTCTTTCTTGAGACCCTTCTTTCACTTGGCTTCAAGACACCATGCTCTTGTATTTTCTTCCTCATTCATTGTCTTTCCTCTCAGCTTTCTTTGTAGCAAGTTACTGAACCTGAGGGGTTCATCCCTGAGGGGATGATGTGTGGGAATCACTGACTTTGTAACCAAGTTGGACAAAAGTATGGTAAGCTGAGTACTTGATATTGATCACTGGTGCCTGAAGTGCGGTAGTCTTGTGGAACTGAGTTCTTAAACCCGTGGCATCTGACACTAGCTCTGGATAGTTAGCGTGAAATTGTAGGACACTTGGTTGGTGTCAGAGAGTTGGAAAATTGGTTGGTGTGAAGAAAAAGCCAATCATTTGGCATCAGGAGTGGGATTTTCTAGAACAGCTCCAATCCATGGATGATGTTGAAGAAGCATTTTAATGGAGAGAACAGTGCCCAGATGAGTTCTACAACAAGATCGTTTATACCAGAAATAGTTTAAAATGGAAATGGCTTATGGAGAAGGAAATGGCAACCCACTCCAGTGTTCTTGCCTGGAGAATCCCAGGGATGGGGGAGTCTGGTGGGCTGCTGTCTCTGGGGTCGCACAGAGTGGGACACGACTGAAGCGACTTAGCAGCAGCAGCAGCAGCAGCAGCAGATTGTGCTACCAAAGGTGTACATAACACTCAACTAACCCTAGTATGGGGGCTCAAACATTTTGGGGTGCAAAACATGCATTCTAACTCCACTCAGGCCTTTGGTACAAAACGGCAACAACATGTGTGATAAATTAAATAACGCTGGTTCATGAGACAGAAAGGGCTTTAGTGCAGAGAGATGCCAGTCTAGGTATCCTGAGACAAACTGAATTTGTTTCTAAAGAGGAGCACCACTCAAAGGAAAAGAATTTTTAACTAGGAAAAGACTATCAGAGGGTGTTCTCTCTAGGAGGAAGGCAAAGGGTGGAAGGCAGACTGGGAAGGTAGGAATTTAGCAAAGTGAATCAGTCAAACTCAATGTATAATACTGAATGATTCTAGAATCTAGTATTGAGAAAGGGCCTGTACTTCACTATTTTAACACACCTGGAGGCTGGAGTGCCTTGGGGCAATTGCCCTCAGTTTTAGCCAAATTTATACGTATGTTTTATAATTTCTAGCAGTACAGTCTTCCTTATAGTAAATTTTTCAATGTGGTATAAAGCATGTTCGTTAATAAACACAAATATCTCTAGTCTCACTGTAAAAAGAAGCCAGAAGTACATAAACCTATGCAAAATAATTAATGTTCAGTGTTTGGAAGTTAACTAGATTTTCAATGAATATACATTTTTAACTGGTTTCAGTAAAGCTGTAAGATTTCAAGCTACCAATAAGAGTTTGGAAATTGTTTTTAAGTAGATATATCATAAAAGATAATTGTAGTTGGAAATTTCATTTATAAACTTTTATCGTACATCTGTTTGTTTGTTCTTAACAATTATGTTTAGATTAGTCACAAAAATTTCATGAGACATTAAAACTATCATTTTAAGTTATCTTTCTGGCTCAGAAGGTAAAGAATCTCCCTACAATACAGGAGGC
Organism: Nanger dama; assembly: GCA_917880005.1. NCBI lineage: Eukaryota > Metazoa > Chordata > Mammalia > Artiodactyla > Bovidae > Nanger > Nanger dama. The sequence goes on from CAKJTW010000040.1 coordinate 8,559,089, forward strand.
CCGAGTTCAATTCCTGGGTTGGGAAGATCCTCTGGAGAAGGGAATGGCAACTCACTCCAGTATTCTTGCCTGGAGAACCCCACAGACAGAGGAGCCAGGAGGGCTACAGTCCATGGAGTTGCAAAGAGTTGGACACCATTGAGTGACTTTCACTTTCACTTTCTTGCTGACTAATTCTGTGACAGAGATGACATGAGTTTGTTTGACTGTTAGTAAATTTATGTAGAATAAAAGTATTATATTTAATGCTGATAACTCTAAAGACATGCCTGTTTTAATTAAACCAAAAGCACAAATTAACTTTAATTTACTGAAAAATATCCTAGATAGTGTGTGCATTTAAAAAATAATTGTGTTAGTTTTTATATTTCTGAGAGTATACTTGATTTATACAAATGCTTGTCTTTAATCCAATTAAATAGATCTCCTTGAAAATTAAATTTTACAATACCACTTGGGCGGCTTTCCAGATGCTGCTAGTGGTAAAAATCTGCCTGCCAACGCAAGAGATGCAAGAGACGCAGGTTCAGTTCCTGCATCAGGAAGATCCCCTTGAGTAGGAAATGGTAACCTATTCAGTATTCTTGCCTGGATAATCCCATGGACAGAGGAGCCTGGTGGACTACAGTCCACGGGGTCACAAAGAATCAGACGTAACTGAGCACATAAATACACACACCATATAGGGAAGTGGAAAAAAATCACATTTGTGATGTATGCACATCGCCATGGCTTCCCTTGTAGCTCAGCCAGTAATGAATCTGCCTGCAGTGCAAGGGACCCAGGTTTGATTCCTGGGTCAGGAAGATCCCCTGGAGAAGGAAATGGCAAGCCACTCCAGTATTCTTGCTTGGAGAATCCCATGGACAGAGGAGCCTGGCAGGCTACAGTCAGTGGGGTCACAAGAGTTGGACATGACTTAGTGTCTAAACCACCACAGACATACATAAACATACAAATGTGCTAACAGATCTTAAGACTTTTGTTTTAAACTTTTAGCCATAAGACAGGTGCAATAATTTATAACTTACTAGTTTATAAAAGAACAGTTGGATCAAAATCATGTTTCTAGCAGGTGGAATAAGTTTACCTTCTCAGATGGTGAAAATTTTTAGTATTTTAGTATTTAGTATATTAGTATATTTAGTATTTTAGAAAATTTTTCTAGTATTTGTGGAAGAGACTTTTCAGATTTTTTTAAGGCCTAATTTTCAAAGTAGGTTTTCCTTTTTCCCTTTCCTTCTTCTGATAAGAATTACCTTGATTACTGAAGAAGACCAAGTAGAAACCTTACATCTCAAAAGATACAGAGAAAGAATGCAAGTTCCACCAAGAGGGACTTTCGTTCCATAAGTCTTATTGTTCAGTTACTCAGTCATATCTGACTTTTTGCAGCCGATGAATGGCAGCATGCTATTCTTCCCTGTCCTTCACTATCTCCCGGAATTTGCTCAAACTCATGTCTATTGAGTCACTGATGCCATCCAAGCATCTTTGTCCCTCATCTGTTGTCCCCTTCTCCTCCTGCCCTCAATCTTTCCCAGCACCAAAGTCTTTTCCAAGAGTCCTTTTCCAGGGTCTTTACAATAAGCACAAGCCTTTGAAATGACTATGGAGATTTTGAGATTGGTTAAAAAACAGATGAACTTTAAATTGTTTTTAGAGCCATATTTCTGTTCTTAAAAGATGAGATTTGAAAGATAAGTGCAGTTATTTTTAATTCCTCAAAGAATTGAGTTAGAAACTGAATAATGTAAAGAGGCTGCTCCACCCATTGAACTACATTATCTCAGTTTGCTTATTTAAGTCAAGGAGAAGATCTTCAACTAAAATGGAAATTAAAAATTTCCTATGTCCTAGATTCAGAGCTGGTGTCTTTGGAATGTTTTAGTAAATCCTTCCCTAAAGGTTTCAGAATGTTTTTCTTTCCCTCTGGGCACATGAATTCATTTTAGCTTAGGGGAGTGAGTGGAGTGAGTGAAGTCACTCAGTCATGTCTGACTCTTTGCGACCCCATGGACTGTAGCCCACCAGGCTCCTCCATCCATGGGATTCTCCAGACAGGAAAACAAAGCCTCAGAAAAAGTTCTTATCAGGCTTTGAATATCAGCTTCTAATTTGGTCAACTTCTGACCATAGAGTTACTTAAAAAAATTATCTCAAATATCTTGTCAAGTTTCAGCCAGGACAAGTAGTAAATATGCCTAGCAGGGCTGAACAACACTTTGGAGACAACAGATATCCCCACCAATGGTGAAAAACACACCACCCACCCAAGATCCAGAGTCACTCACTCTCAAGGATAGCTTTGAAAAAGAGACTCAGATCGTTCCCCTGAGAGCTGCCAACAGCTGGCAGGACCCTAGCTGCAAATGGGAGTACGTTTCTAGCCACTGATGGGATGCAACTGACATTTATGTTTAGCCATATATTTGGCCAAGTCAATCTGATGGTTGCCAAGCTAAGTTCTCAGGACACAAAATGAGGCAAACAGGATGGCAATACCTATTCCTGGTGGACAAAGAATTGACAACCAATGGGTACCTGAAAGCAAATTCTTGATTCGCAATTCAGAGATCTAATTCTTCCAAACTATTTTGCCCACCAATTAGAATTTGGAAAGAAAAGGTTAATGTGAAATTTTACCTTTCTCTCTCAACTAGGCACCAGATGGAAATCTGGGAAAGCTGACTTGGCTAAGGATCTTCCCACCCTTTATAGGTTTCTGTCAGTTTCCCCAGAATTCTGTCTGAAGGTTCTAGAGCAAGTGGAGATATTCCAGCAGATCTCATTCTGGTGCCATAAACTATAGAGAAGGAAAAAATAATTTTTCCTCTACTCTTTGTGCCAAATGTTTGGCTGAGACCCCATTTTCTCTAGGGCATCTCATAAATATTAATGGATAAGCTTACGAGGTTAAAAGTTCTCCACTGTGACTACTTGAATTCAAGATTATTTTGGTAAAGTTAACCTGTTTGTTCAGCCTGAGAAATTGGACTGGATCCAGGATCAGTCAGAATCACTCTGCCCCCAGACCCAATCTGGTTTTTAAGACAGATCCAGTCCAATTCTGGCTGTTTCTGGGCCCAGTCCAGAAAAAGAAATACTCAGGTGAAGTCTGAAAGCTCATACTGCAAAATCTGCAGAGCCAGGATCTGAGAGGGACTTACCCATGACCTCCAGAGGCATCAGGAAACCAGCAAGCTCAAGGGACTCAACAGGTGCTCATGCCTGGTTACTTATTGCTCCTGGGAACAGTTGACATCTCCTTCAATTCTCTCTTCTGACACTGTTAAAAGATAAACTGAAGCATATTAAAGATTTAAAGAGTTTGAGTGAAAATCGGTTTGAATTGTGCAGCATTCAGTCTGGAATGGATGGAAAGGAACTCTGAAGAGCTGTACAAAATGAAAGACTTTTACAGGCAGCAGGAGTGGGAACTATGCAAAAAAAAGTGGGTTGGTTATTGCAAAGTTACTTTCCTTTAGGGGATGGCAAGGCTCTGTCTGGCAGACTTACCTAACTAGTGCTGATCGAGTGATTACTGATTGACTTAGGATTCCATTTCTGGAAGAGTCAGACTGTAATTCAGTCAGGTCTTGGTCTAATGACATGAAAGTGAAAGAAGTGAAGTCGCTCAGTCGTGTCCGACTCTTTGCAACCCCATGGACTACAGCTACCAGGCTTCTCCATCCATGGGATTCTCCAGGCAAGAGTACTAGAGTGGGTTGCCATTTTCTTCTCCAGACGATCTTCCCAATCCAGGGATCGAACCCAGGTCTCTCACATTGCAGACAGACGCTTTAACCTCTGAGCCACCAGGGAAGTTACTGATTGGCTTAAGATCCCATTTCTGGAAGAGTCAGATTGTAATTAAGTCAGGTCTTGGTCTGATGACATGAGGATTAGCATAAATGATTCCATTTTGGGCTAGTTTTGTTTTTTTAACATCAGCAACTGGTATCTGAAGTGGGGCAGTCTCATGGGAGTAAACTATTAAACCTGTGGAGTCTGATGCTAACTCTAGGTAGTTAGTGTCAGAATTGAATTGTAAGACACATTCTTGGTGTTGGAAAGTGGAATTGATTGGTGTGGCAAAAAACCCACCCATTCTGTTTGTCCAAACCCTAAACACTGATTGCTCCAAGGCTTAGCCTGGATCTCTTCTCTGCCGTGTCTACACTGGCTCCTGATTGGAGAATGCATCCGGTTTCATGACTTTAAATATTATCTATACATTCTTGAATCCCAGCCTGAATTTTATCATCAACTTCAGACTCTTTATTATCCAGGTGCCTTCTGTATATATCCACTTGGATGTCTAGTGCATGTTTCAAACTTAGCATGTGTGAAGCCAGACTTCATGTGAAGCATGTGTTCTTTCCTCCCCAAGCTTCTCCTTTCATACTTTATCTCATAAGTGACAAACTCATCTTTCCAGCTACCACAGCCAAAAGCTCAGGTGTTATCCTTGTCTCCTTTTTTGTGATCTCACGTCTTGCATCCAATCTATCAGCTAATCCAATCACCTCTGCTTTAAAAAACATCAGAGTCTGACAGGTCCTCACTGTTTTCATATCTACCATCCTGATCAAGCCACCGTTATCTTTTACTTGGAATGTTGCAAAATGCACAGTATTGGTCACCTGTCTTTTATACTTGCTGGCATCTAGTTAATTTTAGATGCCTTTCATTTAACTTGGAGTAAAATCTGAAGTTCTTAAAATGGCTTAGAAGGCTGTAGATGATGTAGTTCCCATTTTAACCCACCTATATCCTGCCCATTCTTGACACGCCATCCCTGGCTTTGCTATTTTTTCTGACATGCCTGGCTTGCTCTGTCTTAGGATCTTTACACCTACTTTTTCCTCACTCTTACTGTTATTCCCTCAGATATTCCAGTGGCTCTCCCTCATCTTATTCAAATATCCATGAAATATATCCTTCTCAGTAAAGCCTACTCTGGCCATTCTATTTAAAATTGCAAATACAGTCAGTTATATCATTTTGTGTAACTTTTTCTTGCCATGCTTTTCTTTATAACACCTATACCCAGATGTTATAGCATGTTTTACTTAAAAATAAATTCCTATATAAGCATGTAAACTTCATAAATGTCAGGAGTTTTTGGTCAGTTTTTTCCCACTGCATCATCCTTAGCACCTAGAACAGTCCCAGGAACACAGCAGACTTATGACAAATATATATTAGAAGGATGAATGGATAAGAAAGGTATAAATGGATCTCCAAGAAACTATTCAATGATACAAAATCTGACTGCCTTAAGAAAAAGTCCTAAATTAGGGAGAAAACATTTCAGTAAATGTAGTGGTGAAAAAGGGAACCAACAGCTGTTGACTACTTTGTTCTAGGTACTATGCTAATTTCTTCATGTGTGGGTGTGTGCTCAGTTACTAAGTTGCCTCTGACTCTTTGTGACCCCATGGATTGCAGCCCACCAAGTTCCTCTGTCCATGAAATTTTCCAGGCAAGAATACTGGAATGAGTTGCCATTTCCTCCTGCAGGGGATCTTCCCTAGCCCAGGGATAGAACCTATGTCTCCTGCATTGGCAGGTGGATTCTGTACCACTGAGCCACTGGGAAGCCCTTCAAAGCTAATACTGATTTCACATATCATAAGCTTTCTATATTAACCATGTTTCTTACAAAGAGGCAGAGAAAGACAATAAGATGGGTCATTAGTGCCATAGCGTCCTCTGATGGACATCAATGAGTTTTGACATTTCTTTTACATAGGTTCTTAAAAATATTTATATCTAAAAATAATCACATATAAGGAGCTGGATAATATTTGTAGAAACATAATTGTCAATTTTTTAATCAACATTGTGTCATAATTATATCCTTTATTTTAGGATCTGTGTTTTGGAAAAGCATTTCAAGGTTTTACTTTTTTAAAATTGAGTATAGTTGATTGACAGTATTATATTAGAATCTGGTATACAGCAAAGTGATTCAGTTTTATATATATATATATATATATATATATATATATATATATATATATAGTTTTTCAGAATTTTTTCCCTTATAAGTTATTGCAAGGTTTTACATTTTAGGTTTATAAGGTATTACATTATTGATCACTAATTCCCTACTGTACTATACAGTAGGACCTGGTTATTTATCTATTTTACATATAGTAGTGTATACTTGTTAATCTCAAGATCCTAATTTATCCATCCCCCTAAAGTTGTGTTACTGTTGTGTAGAGTGAAATTACATTTAAATAGTAACTGCAAATTGATAGCGTTCTTTGACATTTTAGAAAAATGTTTATATCCCTGATTTAAATAATTTTCAAAGGTTGCATCACCTTATCCATTTTGAGATAGCTGCTATTTTCTGTCCTGTTGCAGTCATGCACTGTACAAAATCTAGGGCATCGTTACTCACTTTCTTTTGAATTTGTTGTGTGTGCCCATGGAGACATTTACTAATCCCTATTCTCAAAAACTTTGAAAAGGTGATTATATTTACCCTTTTAATAGAGAAAGTGAAAGTCATTCAGTTGTGTCCGACTCTTTGTGACCCCATGGACTAGTGAGAAAGCAGGTAGTGTTCTGTTAATACAGTTGATATATAGATATCTTTCCTTTTGGAAGCAGGAAATTATGCCTCACAATGTATAGGTTTACATTTTATTTTTGACTTTGTCATCATCAGTTCAGGACAAGAGAAGAAATCATTTTGTATGCTAATAGAGGTCACAGAGCAGTCAGTGACTTGATACCAATGTCTGATGATTCATACCAGGCCTTTTATTCTGTAACCTTTTCAAAGACATTTATTAACTTTTGGAATATCTTCCTATGAGACATGAGAAAGGTTTATCATATGGAACAAACTCAAAGAAAATTATTAACTTGTGTGAGGTTGAACAGCACAAAAATCAATGGTCCATTAATCTGAATGGCAGCTGTAGATCAGCAAATAATTATAATGAAGAAGTGATGTTTGTTTATGTTAACAGGATCTTAAAAGTCTTTGGATCTGTGTACTAGCAAGACTGGAAAATAGAAGTTATAAAAAAGTTAGAAATTGAAACATGTTATAATCACAACTTGGAACACTCTAGTCATTAAAAATTGTAATGTTAAAGGATTAAGTGAATATGGGAAATTGTTCATAATATGATGGCAGATAAAATGGTTACATGACAATGTGTACAATATTATATACTTTTGTACATATATATCCTTATTTACACATGAATATGAAAAATGTTGAGAGCTTATGCTTGAGAGGTAATGTCTTTCTTAAGGTCAATGTAGTAGCCTCAATAATTTCACTGAATCATTTGTTGGCTGAGGTGGTCAGGGTGGTGTGGGGCTACTCCACATAGTCATTCAAGGATTCAGGCTGGCATAGGTTCCACTATCTTTAACTCAGAATTTCCAGTGCCCCCTGGACATTGACTATCAACTGGAAGATAGGAAAAGAGGGAAAGTGGAAGATCTCTGGAATGTTTAATGGGTTGGGCTAACAGTGTTCTCCCACATTGACCAGAGTTCAGGTCTATGGCCTTAGCTAATTGTAAGAAGGGTAGGAAATGAGGTTGGCCTGTATGCTCAGGAGAAATAGGGTTTTGGTATATCCAGAGCAGTCTCTGGTTAGATCCTGGATCATGTGTATAGTCATTCTCGTGCTTTACTGTGTTTTTAAGTTGTCATTGGTTTACTAGGACTCTGCTTCCATCAAACAGCAATATATATCATCGCTTGATTTTGTAACCATTCCTCATTACTGTTGCCACCACCATACCTTGATGCTGGCAGCGTGATTCTGTATGAAGAAACCTAGGAACAGGTTTTTAGTATTTCATTGGCACACTTACACTCTGTGTGCCAGCCATTATTCCATTGTGAGTCAGAGTCTTGACAATTTACCACCAATCCCCTTTGCCTTATAAACTACAAATCGTTATAATAAACGACTCCAGAAATAAAATGGCTAATTGAAGTCACACACGAGTTTTATGTACTAGACAGTTAGTGCATAGTAGGTGTTAGAGGAATGCTCCTTGACTGACATACAGTCTTCCTATATTTTTCAGCATGGTGTTCTTTCCAGTCCATGATCTGAAAGCCCCTGGAAGGCACAGACAGCGCTTTCATTCTGTAAGTCTCTTTTGGTATGTGTTTGCTTAATTCATTCTTAGTCTCTTTCTGCTATGCAGTGGGGAATATTTTACCTGGTGGCTCAAACGGTAAAGAATCTGCCCGCGATGCAGGAGACCTGGTTTGATCCCTAGATTGGGACGATCCTCTGGAGAAGGGAATGGCTACCTACTCTAGTATTCTTGCCTGGAGAATTCCATGGACAGAGGAGCCTGGTGGGGGTAGAGTCCATTGGGTTACAAAGAGTCAGACACAATTGCGTGGCTAACACTTGCACTTTTGGTTTCCCAGGTAGCACTAGTGGTAAAGAACCCACCGCCAATGCAGGAGACATAAGACACAGGTTCGATCCCTAAGTCAGGAAGATCCTCTTAAGGAGGGCATGGCATCCCACTCCAGTATTCTTGTCTGGAGAATGCCTTGGACAGAGGAGCCTGGTGGGCTACAGGCCATAGGGTTTCAAAGAGCTGGACATGACTGAGGTGACTTAGATGCAGCACACACGCATGCTGGCTTATGTGCTTAAGGCCAAGTGGAAAGATCTCTAGATTTAGAAGTTGATGCTAAAGTTGGGAAATAACTGGTCTCAGAAAGGTCCATGGACACAGTGGCCTTCACTAAACCTTTTCTTGGGTGATTTAGACAAGTTATTTCTCTTCTCTGTCCATGATATCTTCCTCTATAAAATGAAGGTAATACTAATAACATCCTCTCTATCTCTAGTATCCCTGTGAAGATCAAATTATTATTAGTTTTCACTTATAAATTTAAAAGATGTATGTGGTCTATTTGGGCTTTAGAAATATGGGCTTTTACAGTATTCAGTTAAATTCTGCCAGATAACCTCCATTTATCTTTCAAGATCCATTCTTTTGTCTTCTCCATTCTTCTCTGTTTCCTAGGAGGCTGATCTCTATGGATTATTATCAGTTAGGCACTCTTGCCCTATAGATCAGGCTAAAGGAAAGTGCCAGCTAGAGACTGGATGGCTGGAAAAGAGAGAATTTGGAGTATTTACTCCACAACTTCTTTTCCACAGGGCTGTATACTGGCAGTGGCTGCATTTTTTCACCAGCGAAGGCTCCTTTGACTAACTCCTGCCTGGCAGGCTTCTACAGTTATAGACTTCTCCATGTTTCTATGATGGCTTTCTCCCTTGCCCTTTCAAGCCTAGGGATGATAGTGGTCTCCTTTGGGTGTTTTTGTCAACCCCTATAGTTTCCTTTATTCTGCCCACAACTTTGTAAGTGGCCCTTCATCGAACTGAGATTTTTCACCCCTTTTGAGTGTGCCATCTGTGTGCTGTTGGGGCTCTGACGTATATGTAATCCAAAGACATATGCACTGTATTGCCACATAATGTGCCATGCTTAAGAAAATGATGGTGGTTAATCCATGAGCTGTAATAAGATATTTTTTCAGAGATGGAAGTAATCTTCATATTCTCCTGTATGTATTATGCAAAATCAGCGCAGACTAAGTCTATATACAGGAAATTGAAACAAAATTCCTGACATTTAGGGCCTTAAAATTTCATAGATGTCATCAATGTAGGAAAAAGCAGTGGAAGGGCATGTAAACACTGAGAAATTCCAGAGGTGTTATTTACAAGTTGCACAAATGGTGTGTATGCCCAATAATATAGGACTTTACACGTGCAACCACTATCATCGAGGTCAGCAACTAGCAGAAGGCCCTGTAGTTCTCTCCTGCTTGGGAAACTTTAAGCCCCCTCCTCAAAGAAGTTGTGTTTTTCCTCTGAAGATTTCACCTTTGGTGCCCTTCTTCAAAGTGTTTCTCTGGTATAACACAGAGGTTTAATATGTAATAAGGTTGACCTTACATCTCAGTTTGGCTGAGACAGTTTTAATTTAATTAAGTACCAGCTTAATTATTAGTGGCACCCTTTTACATCTTAAAAGTGTTCCAGTTTGAACGATAAATTATATTGTCTCCCATGTATAGGGATTTGTTACTGCTGTTTGTAGAGGTCTTGGATAGAAGTTACATATGGCCTGTAAGTTTCAAATACACATCCTCATTCTGCTACTGCTTCATTTATACAGAGTCTTCTAGGGCATATGTGGCTCTTGGTTTGTTTATGTTACTGGCTACCCAGGTATGGTAGGTTTAATTCTCTGGTCACTTAGTTTTGCTTTCTTGGTCTACTGGCTTAGCTTTCAACTCCAGGTTGAAATAGGCATTCTCTTTAGGCATTTCAACCTTAAGTTCCAGCATTCTTTTCTAAAGCAGCAAAGTTTTTGTCTTTTTAATAATAAGCCCTTTTTTGGTAGTTTGAATAGCAATATTTTTTTTCCTTTTGTGGAAGCCATTCTGAATTATTTATTCACTTTCTCCATCTCATTCTCTTCTCCAATTTTAAATGTGTCATGATACTTCCGTATGGGCTTCCCAGGTGGCTCAGTGGTAAAGAATCCACCTGCTGATACAGAAGATGCAAGAGACATGGGTTTGATCCCTGGGTCAGGAAGATCCTTTGGAAATGGCAACCCACCCTAATATTCTTGCCTGGAGAATTCCATGGACACAGGAGCCTAGTGGGCGACAGTCTGTGGGGTCCAAAGTGTCAGACATGACAGAGCACAGATGCATGATACTTATGGATATCTCTACCTAACATGTAGAATTTGTTTCTTATTTTTCAAGTTCTTCGTGCTTTTGAACTCTATTTCTCTTTAAAAAATAGAGGCTTCCCTGGTGGCTCAGACGGTAAAGCATCTGCCTACAACGCAGGAAACCCGGGTTTGATTCCTGGGTCGGGGAGATCCCCTGGAGAAGGAAATGGCAATCCACTCCAGCACTCTTGCCTGGAAAATCCCATGGACAGAGGAGCCTAATAGGCTACAGTCCATGAGGTCACAAAGAGTCGGACACAACTGAGTGACTTCACTTTCTTTTTTAAAAACCAACATTTCACTTTACTATTACATTCCCTCTGTCAAATCATAAGTATAATTCTCCCACATTTTCCTCAGTATAAACACTCATAAATTAAAAATCCACATTACAATTGTGTCAGCTTTGGGAGACAGCAGAATTTTGATTTTCCTTGGAAGTTTGAGGAGAGGAGTTTTCTTTGTAATACATCATTGAAGATTTCTGAAATAAACCATAGGCAGAATTTTATCTTTTGCAGTCACCACCACATAATCAGAGATAGAAAGCTTATTAAGTCTCTGAGATAGGATACATAAAAGTTAAATAACCTGATGACTGCATGGAATTTTCCTTTTAGCAATTAGTATTTGTTAAATAACCATCTTGTTGTGAAATGTTTATTATCAATAAAATACTTCAGGTTTTTAAAGACGTTGAATAAGCATTAAAATATTTGTTGCTGTCATTCACCCTAGTTTGTTTATAGTTTTAAAATATCTTGATTAGTCAAAGCATTTATTTTGTCATTTATTTACCCATATACTCATTCAGTCAACAATTATTATTATTATTATTATATTACTTTGTTTTACTTTACAATACTGTATTAGTTTTTGCCATACATCAACATGAATCTGCCACAGATGTACACGTGTTCGCAATCCTGAACCCTGCTCCCACCTCCTTCCCCATATAATTGAGCACTTACTGTATATCATGTGTTGTGTTGGGCACTGAGGATGAAATGATGAGTGAGAAAGCCACAGTCATTTGCTGTCAGGGAGCTTATAGACTTGTGGAAAGCAAATAAGTCCCTAACAGAAAGTGTGATAAGGAAAATACAGGTGTAGAAGTTGCAGGAGGAGGAGCTTGGAGAAGGAAAAGTGTGAAAAACATTAGAGGAAGAGAGAATAGCATGTGTCCATTGGTCAGGGAGAATTGGACCTATTCAGGGAATCAAATAGTCTGGCTGGAATGTAGAGTGTGAGTGGTGGTGAGATGAGGCTGGCGTGGAAGCTGGGGGCTTACAGGTTGTAAGCTAGGGGAGGAGTTAGGACCTGGTGGTGAGAGCAACGGGGACGTGTGAATAATTTGACATCCAGAGCCTTTGAGGATCTGGCCCAACATGCTTTTCTGAGATACAGTCCTACCATTTATCCATATGTTGCTCCAGGTTCAGGCTGAGAAGATCATGAACTGTTGCTTTTCCATGAAAATCCTGTTCCATCCTTTTGCAGAGACTGTCTGCTCCAACTTTCCTTGATTTTCACTGTTGGGAAATACCTTCTTCCTATTTTGAACTCCCACTGCTCTGTGTACCTGTCTTATGGGCTTGTGTTAGTCGCTCAGTTGTGTCTGATTCTTTGCAACCCCATGGACTGTAGCCCACCAAACTCCTCTGTCCATGGAATTCTCCAGGCAAGATTATTGGAGTGGGTAGCTGTTCCCTTCTCCAGGGCATTTTCCTAACTCAGGGATCAAATCCAGGTCTCCTGCATCACAGGCAGATCCTTTACCATATGAGCCACCAGGGAAGCCCCCTTATGGGCTTACCTTATTGCTCTCCATATGTTTATGGTGTGTCTTAGCTTTTTGCTAAATGGTGTCTTGATAATGCTTCATCTGTTTCAGCTGTCTTTATCTCTGAGAGTGATTCTCTAAGAATTACTGTGAATTTGTTTGGTACATATTCATCTCCAGTTAATCCACTGCAGTGGGAAGCATTCTTTCTCTCATGGTCCAGATACTGAACTTCTGGAATATTCTTCCTTTTTCTTCATCCTAAGTGTTTTGCAGCATCCTTGGTACACAGGGAGCTAGCATAACATTGCTACTGTGACCTCAGCAGGGAAAAGGTGGCACTGATGTCTTTGGGGCACTGTGGCAGCAGGCTGCTTTCTATTATTGCAGTGACCAGGCACATCACCTCCTTGAAATGGAACAGGAGGAGGAAAAATTGATATAATGAACAGACAACCAGACCAGCAGACAGCCCACTAGACTGTGGGCTCCTGGATGTATCTGGGAGGAATTGGAGGGAGATTAGAGTTTTTGTGAAACAGGTAGGAGTTAATCTAGAGAAATATTTTTGTAGGATTGCCTTCATCTTTTAGTTTTTACCACAGACTGGTGTGCATGGTAAGCACTTATATTTCATTTGTTTCCTCAAAGGTACATATAAATGTCCTCTAGGAGGGGGATCCTGATCCTGCATGGTTAGGGAAGTACAGACACCATCTAATGTGATTGGAGTCGGGTACTAGCAATATGACTTTGGAGACATGCAGCTGGTCTGCAGCTCTAAACTACCACCTCAACTTAGGGGCTGTGGGGGGGCGGGGTGGGGAGAAGCACTAGCCTCTCTCCAGGGGTGATCAGGGTTCTAGGGCCCACACAGTGTATTTGCAGCTTATGAAGTAGCAGACCCAGCCAGATTAGCCTTATCAATGTTGAAGGGAGCACCAGCTCTTTTTCTGACTTGATGGGGAGCTGGGGTCCAGATATTTCTGTTGATCAGTTTTGTTTGTTTTAAGCCCTTGGCCATTGCCAGTTTCCATTGAGTTTTGCAAGAAGCCAAACTTCCCTCTGAGAGGTAGGCTGTCAGTTCAGTTCAGTTGGTCAGTCGTGTCCGACTCTTTGTGACCCCATGAACCACAGCATGCCAGGCCTCCCTGCCCATCACCAGCTCCTGGAGTTCACCCAAACCCATGTCCATTGAGTCAGTGATGCCATCCAACCATCTCATCCTCTGTTGTCCCCATCTCCTCCTCCCTTCACTCTTTCTCAGCATCAGAGTCTTTTCAAATGAGTCAACTCTTCACATGAGGTGGCCAAAGTATTGGAGTTCCAGCTTCAACATCAGTCCTTCCAATGAACATCCAGGACTGATCTCCTTTAGGATGGACTGGTTGGATCTCCTTGCAGTCCAAGGGACTCTCAAGAGTCTTTTCCAACACCATAGTTCAAAAGCACCAATTCTTCGGTGCTCAGCTTTCTTTATAGTCCAACTCTCACATCCATACATGACTATTGAAAAATAGGTAGCCTGTAAGAGATGGATTTTGGACCAGTTTTCTCTTATTTGCTCTCTTTCTAAACATGTGAAATTAAAGATGTTGAAAAAGTTTTTACCTTTTAACATATGACTTAATTATTTTACTCTGCTGTGCAATGCTTAGCTCTATAAAAGACACAACCGAGTTCTCAGTTTTTAACTTAAAAGCTTGCATTTTTATTATTATGAAAGTAGAAATGTTTTGTAGAAAAATTAACATAATATAAAAGAAGAAAAACAGAGGTAATGTTTTTCCATAATTTTTCTCTCTCTAGACAAAAACATACACATATACACACAAATGTGTATATTCTGGTAACAATAAGCTAAATGTGAATAGAACTTTAATGTACCTTAGAGTGCATTCGATGCTCTCAATGCACCTCAAATTATAAACTCATTAACTAAGAAATAGTGTGTAATGATCTAGAAAGCCCATATTATCTGAGAAGCAATCATGCGGCAGAGGTCACCATGAGATAGTGACTCAGATCATGCTGGTAGTTTCTCTAATGTAGTGTCCATTTTTGTCTATGTTGGATAAGATTCTTCCCAGATAAGCCTATCTGTAAATAACTGAAACTAAGGTTTTGCTGTTCGATTTGGGGAGAAGATCCTTTGCTGGGTGCAACTACTGAGAGTTAGCTTGTTGAGTCTTAATATTATTAACTGATGCTCCAAAGAATATTGATTCTCTTCTTTGAGTCAAGGAATTTTGGAGCATTTGTTAGATACAATATATTGCTTAATAAGATAGAATTAAGTTTAAATTTTTTTCTCTTTCTTATCACTAAGAGTTTTTAAGAAAAATGTAAGCCACAGAAAAGAAATTGACTCCCAACTACCTAAAAGGAAAATTGCAAGGATGTAGGGAAGGAGTAATCTGTTGGGAGAAGATGAGACAATTCTTCCATAATATGTAGAGAACATCAAAGCAGTGTTCTTGGATCGTAAACTTCTTGTTAGTTGCCAAGCTTGTATGGCATATCACTGAGATTTAACATTATTACTGATGTTGCATGGATTTTGGATAAAGACACTGGTTTGTGAACTTGAAATCTAAATGAAACCAGTTCCAAACATTGAAGAAATGATGGCTTTTAGGAGTGCCAAACTGATTCAAGATGAAATGCTTGCAAAGAGCTTGCGACAAGCAATTTCAAAGTGGTCAAGAAAAGAATAAATAAGATATTTTAGATACAAAGTTTATTTTCTGAGTAGTTGACATCTCGTATGTGAATTGCTTTTTATATGGAATGCAATATACAGAACTATGGCACTGTTCCATAAAAGATAGTTTGAATGTGTCAGTGCTTTCAATTTCAGGCATTTTTATTACCATGCATCACATGTTTAACTAGGGATTGTAAATACAAAATGATTTAGCTCTTTTTCATCACTTGGAGTCACAAGTGTGAGTAGCTCATATACTGTAACACAGAAACAATAATGTCCTGAGAAACTTTCTTTACTCCCTTATTTTTAAGAGTCTGCTATTTTTAGATTTCATATATGTGAGTCATGTAATATTTGTCTTTCTCTAATTTATTTCACTTAGCATAATACACCCAAAGTCCATCTATGTCATAAAAAAATGGAAGGATTTCATTCCTTTGTATGGCTGGATAATATTTCATTTCAAGAAAACATCACATCTTCTTTGTCAGTTCATCTGCCATTGGGCGCTTAGGTTGTTTCTCCATCATGGCTATTGGAGTTTCTTTTAGGCAGTATATAGTGGAGTTTTTTATTTTTATTTTTTGATCCAGCAGCCACTCTAAATTTTTTGATTGGGACATTTAATTCATTTACATTTCTAATGATTACTAATAGGTAAAGTCTTACCAATGCCATGTTGTTAATTGCTTTCTTGCTGTTTTGTAGTTCCTTTGTTCCTTCCTTCCTCTCTTGTTGTCCTTTGTGAACTGGTGATTTTTGTAGTTAGTATACTTTGATTCTTTTCTTTTATTCCCTGTGTATCTACCAGAGGCTTTAGTTTTGTGGCACCTTGAGGCTTACTTGGGATTTACCAGGTGGCACTAGTGGTAAAGAACCCATCTGCTAATGCAGGTAGACTTAAGAGATGCGGCTTTGATCCCTGGATTGGGAAGATTCCCTGGAGAGAGCAAACCCACTCCAGTATCCTTGCCTGGAGAATCCCATGAACAGAGAAGCCTGGCAAGCTTCAGTCCATAAAGTCGCACAGAGTCGGACACACCTGAAGTGACTTTGCACGCATGCACAAGGCTCACTTGTAGCATCCTATGGATACAGCAGTCCATTTGTTTTAAATTTATGTTTTACTGAAGTATAGTTGAATTGCAATGTTGTATTAGTTACTGCAATACAGCAAAGCAACTCAGTTATACATGTACATTTACATAATATCTCCTCTCGGCTGCTCCAGCACTCGCCACTTTATTGACTATGCCAAAGCCTTTGACTGTGTGGATCACAATAAACTGTGGAAAATTCTGAAAGAGATGGGAATACCAGACTACCTGACCTGCCTCTTGAGAAATTTCTATGTAGGTCAGGAAGAAACAGTCAGAACTGGACATGGAACAGCAGACTGGCTCCAAATAGGAAAAGGAGTATGTCAAGGCTGTATATTGTCACCCTGCTTATTTAACTTCTATGCAGAGTACATCATGAGAAACGCTGGGCTGGAAGAAGCACCAAGCTGGAATCAAGATTGCTGGGAGAAATATCAATAACCTCAGATATACAGATGACACCACCTTTATGGCAGAAAGTGAAGAGGAACCAAAAATCCTCTTGATGAAAGTGAAAGAGGAGAGTGAAAAAGTTGGCTTAACACTCAGCATTCGGAAAATGAAGATTATGGCATCCCGTCCCATCAGTTCAGTTCAGTTCAGTTCAGTTCAATTCAGTTCAGTCACTCAGTCGTGTCGACTCTGCAACCCCATGAGCTGCAGCATGTCAGGCCTCCCTATCCATCACCAATTGCCAGATTCTACCTAAACCTATGTCTGTTGAATTGGTGATGCCATCCAACCATCTCATCCTCTGTCATCCCCTTCTCTTCCTGCTCTCAATCTTTCCCAGCATCAGGGTCTTTTCAAATGAGTCAGCTCTTCGTATGAGGTGGCCAAAGTATTGGAGTTTCAGCTTCAATATCAGTTCTTCCAATGAACACCCAGGACTGGCCTCCTTTAAGATGGACTGGTTGGATCTCTTTGTAATCCAAGGGACTCTCAAGAGTCTTCTCCAACACCACAGTTCAAAAGCATCAATTCTTCGGTGCTCAGCTTTCTTTATAGTCCCATCACTTCATGGCAAATAGATGGGGAAACAGTAGAAACAGTGTCAGACTTTTATTTTGGGGGGCTCCAAAATCACTGTAGATGGTAACTGCAGCCATGAAATTAAAAGGCGCTTACTTATTGGAAGAAAAGTTATGACCAATCTAGACAGCATATTAAAAAGCAGAGACATTACTTTGCCAACAAAGGTCCGTCTAGTCAAGGCTATGGTTTTTCCAGTAGTCATGTATGGATGTGAGAGTTGGACTGTGAAGAAAGCTAAGTGCTGAAGAATTGATGCTTTTGAACTGTGGTTTTGGAGAAGATTCTTGAGAGTCCCTTGGACTGCAAGGAGATCCAACCAGTCCATTCTAAAGGAGATCAGTCCTGGGTGTTCATTGGAAGGACTTATGTTGAAGCTGAAACTCCAATACTTTGGCTACCTGATGTGAAGAACTGACTCACTGGGAAAGACCCTGATGCTGGGAAAGACTGAGGACAGGAGGAGAAGGGGACAAGAGAGGATGAGATGGTTGGATGGCATCACTGACTCAATGGACATGAGTTTGTGTCAACTCCAGGAGTTGGTGATGGACAGGGAGGCTTGGCGTGCTCCAGTCCTTGAGGTCCGAAAAGAGGGACATGACTAAGTGAACTGAACTGAACTGATACATATTATTCTCCATTATGTTTTATCATAAGATATTGAATAATGTTCCCTGTGCTGATATAACAGTCTATTTGAAGCTGACAGTAACTTTGATTGCGTATGAAAATTCTAACCTTTTGATTCCCTCCCTGCGTTTTATGTTTTCAGGGCCAAAAGGAGATCCCTATTCAATTCCTGGGTTGGGAAGATCCCCTGGAGAAGGGATAGGCTACCCTTGGGCTTCTCTGGTGGCTCAGAAGGTAAAAGAATCTGCCTACAGTGTGGGAGACCTGGTTTCAGTCTCTGGGTTGGGAAGATCTTCTGGAGAAGAGAATGGCTGCCCATTCCAGTATTCTTGCCTGGAGAACTCCATGGACAGAGGAACCTGGTGAGCTACAGTCCATGGGTTTGCAAAGAATTGGACATGACTGAGTAACTAAACACAGCACATATCTTTTAAAATTGTGTATCCATTGACAAATCATTGTAGATACAGCTATTTTTTTTTTTTAGCACTTTTGTCCTTTAACATTTATACTAGACTTAGATTGTTAACATACCACCATTTTACGTATTAGAGTGTTCTAAATCTGTGTATGTTACCAGTGTTTTGCATATTTTCTGTTTTCATGCAAATTTTATTTTTACTAATTAAGTCCTTTCATTTCAGTTTGAACAACTCCTTTCAGCATTTTTTGTATAGGCAGGTCTAGTGGCGATGAGCTCCTCGTCTCTTGTTTGGAAGTCTTTATTTTGCCTTCGTTCTTTTATCTGCCTCTTTCAGACTTTATGGACTGATCGACAGGGAAAAGCCCTCACCTGGTGTGGTATGCTAGAGGGTGCTGTGACTCTGGGTCTTGTGCTGCTGGGCACCAAGTGCGAGAGTGTTTGGTGGCTCTGGTCCAGGGAGGCATGATGTCTTGTTAGTCCAGGCCACCAAGGTCTGCAGGATTGATGACTGAGTGATTCTTGGCCCTTGCTGCAGGGGTCCACAGTGGTTCTAAAGGCTGTTGAGGTCCTCACAGCACCTCTGGGTTCACTGGCTAGGGATCAGGGCAGGCAGAGGTGATGGGCAGTGCCAGTCATATGCAAACACAGGACTGCAGATACCAGCTCTGTATCACAGGAGCTGTTGAAGACACACGTAGGAGCGGGGACCAGGGTCAATAGCTAGGGTCAGGACCTACTGCAGGTATGCTGGATGCTCCTGGGGCACTTGAGTGTTGGCATGTACTTTTGTGGCTACAAGGTCCCACCTCGGGCACACGTACCTCATCCCCATTTGGTGGCATCACTCCTTTCTGTCTCACTTTGAAGGTCACAGGGCCAGAGCTGGGCCTAGAGCAGATGTGGGTACTCTGGCTATCCGTGTGGATCTCTGTGGCTGCAGGGCCTCACCCAGCATCCGCTGCAGTGGAGGTTGGTTAGAGGAGGCAGGCCAATGTGTGCAAGTGCACAGTTGGAGAGGTTAGCCCTGAGCATACCTACGGCAGTGGGGGTCAGCCTCGGGGCTCCAGGCTGAGGCCTTGTACTTATGCAGCTGCAAAGTCCTGAGCCAGCTACTATGGATTCCAGGATCTAGCAGGGGAGGGAAGAGGAGGGACTCAGGCAGCTAGCTGGCATCTGCTTGGCAAATACCTGTGGGGTGAAAATCGGTAAACTCTTCAGGAGGGGTCTGTGGGGAAAGCTGCTGGGGTCCTCTGCACAGCGAGTCACTGGGAATCGTGGTCCCTCCTCCTGTGTGACTGATATCAGTGCTCTCTGTTCTTCTTTCTTGTTTCTCGTCATCTCCGTAGTCTCAACTCTGCCAGTCTCTGGGTGCTGTGAAACCAAAGTGAATCTCGCACATCGAGCCTTGGAGGTCAGGGGAAGCTGCTTGCTCACGCTGCCTCTTTCCCAGCCAGGAGAGATCTTTCTAGCTGTGGAGTTCCCTATGGGCTCTGGACAGTGCCTGCCTGGGGGAGGAGATGATGCCAGCAAAATGAAATTATTTTTCTTCCCATTTCAGTGAGGTTGTTCTCAGTTCTGTTGTTATGGTTGTTGCTGAAATTTCTTAAGTGGACTTCTGGGCTGTTCCAGAGCTGGTTCTCTCTGTGGATAGCTGTTTGTTGATCTTTGTGGGAAGACAGAGGCTGGCAGCTCCTACTTCACCATTTGGGGGCTCATTCCGTTCTTATTCTTGAATATGTCAGACTAGAGACATTTTTACATGGATAGTAGAAGTAATGTCCTTAGTACTTCTATGTGAAAGTCTCAGTTTAGAATGAGATAAGATCTGCCACACCTTACTTTATTACTTATATCTTTCTAGCCTCAGAGAGTGGGTGGTCCTCACAAGAAAAATTCTAGCCTGGAATGCTTTCATTTTGCAGTTAATAGCTCATTAGCTACAGAATTAAATATTATTTGTTTTTAAGCCTCCCTAAATCAAAGCCATTTAATAGATTTTTCTTGGTTTTTGCCCATGCTTCATTAGTTCTCAACTGCTAGAATTCCCTTATGGATACTCGATTTTTGGAAAGAAGAGAGAGAGATAGTTAATCCTTTTTGTATATAAATGAATTTGAGTCTGCCTTATATGTTCTGGCAGCCAATTTCTACATGAAAAAAATCACAACTCAGTGTATCTATCTCCTCCAAATGTTACCTTTATGTTGTTATAATCTGATCCAGCATCTTAAAATAGGCTTTATAAATTTCTATAAAAATCTCTTCAGCATTTGTTATGTAAAATACCAAAACTTCAGTGGAAATTCTTCACATGGAATCAGCGTGCATATATTTGAAATCATCTCAGGATACTATATGAAATACACAAGTTATTAAGTGAGGGAATACATCTTGGACATTGTCTGATCTAAACCTCAATATCTTGTGTGCAGTTTTATAAAAGTTGTGGGTTCTTTGAATCAGATAGAGCTCTTGCTTTCAAATGCCAGACATTAGAAGTGGATTTTAAAAGTAAGAAAACATTTACTGTAGATATAGAAATAAAATAATAAGAAAATGCCAGGCAGCTGCCATGACTCCTCACCTGGCCCCTCTTGAGAAACAGGAAAAAGAAAAATAAGAGATGAGGACAAAGCTTGGACACAGCCCTAGGCTAGGATTTGCTAGTAAGTAAACAACTTCTAACCCGAACTTCAAATTGTAGCATCTGTCTCTTGCAGAAGAGACAAAAACTATTTCTTTACAGTTTCTCTAAATAGGCAGGCCCGCTCCAGTTTCAGGCCCTCTACACTGGTCAGTTTCTTGCCTTCCTTTCCATGGCTTGCCCACCTGGCACCTTCCTCTTACTCTCTATGTATCGCTACAAATACCACTTCTTGCATGAGGCATTGCCTGATAACCGAAGAGTCTCCATGGCTGTTCTCCTTGGCTCCCAGTTTATTTTAAACACACATCTAATAATCAAGGGCATTATTTCCACAGTGCTTTGCAGAAATTTAGTTCCTTGAGTATCTCTTCAAAACACAACAAAATAAACAAATCCCAGACCTGCAGACCTGTTTTGTGGTCAAATAATTTTGGGAAACTGTATTCTAGACTCATCTTACATGCTTACCATACTGATTTGAGTATTAGTGGTCCTGAGGGGATGTCCAGGAAAGAAACCTATTTTTATCCAATGTTTCCAGAATTAATTTTCCATAAAATATCTCTTTGGAGAAACATCTATCTGCAGATTTCCTGGAGCAAGGTTGAGAAATGCTGTCTCATTTTCTTACGATTTGTTTTCTTTGAACTGTTGTCTCCACTAGATCATATTTATTGGTATCACCAGTGCTTGGTTGGAGAAAGCAATGGCACTCCACTCCAGTACTCTTGCCTGGAAAATCCCACGGACAGAGGAGCCTGTTGGGCTGCAGTCCATGGGGTTGTTAAGAGTTGGACATGACTGAGCGACTTCACTTTCACTTTTCACTTTTATGCATTGGAGAAGGAAATGGCAACCCACTCCAGTGTTCTTGCCTGGAGAATCCCAGGGACGGGGGGAGCCTGGTGGGCTGCATGGTAGTCTATGGGGTGACACAGAGTTGGACACGACTGAAGTGATTTAGCAGCAGCAGCAGCAATGCTTGGTACACTGCCTGGCATCTAGTAGGCCCTTAATGAAATTATGTGTTAGTTAAAAAACATGGGAGAGAGAGAAAGGTAATGCCTCCCATGTTTGAAGCTTGGGGAGCTATTGTAGTTGTTTATTGTTATATAACAAACCACCCGAAATTTAGCAGCATAAAACAATGTTTTTAAAAAATATTCATGGTTTTTGTGGGTTTGTAATTCAGAAAGAGCACAGTGAGGACAACTCCCCTTTGCTTTACAATGTCTCAGATCTTTGCTGAAGTTGATGCAAATGGCAGAGTGGCTGGGGGCTGGAAGGGTGGTGCTGGAGGACCCTCTTCAGAGCACCTATATATGACTTCTCAAGCATGACTGCCTTAGTATCATGGCTCAGGGCTCCAAGAACAAGTGTTACCAGAAACTAAAGCAGAAGCTGCACCCTTGGGAGTCTCAGGCATGTCAAAGAATTTATAGCCATGCTTCAAACTGGCACAGCAACTGTGGGTGTAGTTCAGTTCAGTTCAGTTCAGTTGTTCAGTCGTGTCCGACTCCTGGCAACCCCATGATTCACAGCACGCCAGGCCTCCCTGTCCATCACCAACTCCCGGAGTTCACTCAAATTCACGTCCATTGAGTCGGTGATGCCATCCAGCCGTCTCATCCTCTGTCGTCCCCTTCTCCTCCTGCCCCCAATCCCTCCCAGCATCAGGGTCTTTTCCAATGAGTCAACTCTTTGCATGATGTGGTCAAAGTACTAGAATTTCAGCTTTAGCATCATTCCTTCCAAAGAAATCCCAGGGCTGATCTCCTTCCAGAATGGACTGGTGGGATCTCCTTGCAGTCCAAGGGACTCTCAAGAGTCTTCTCCAACACCACAGTTCAAAAGCATCAATTCTTTGGTGCTCAGCATTCTTCACAGTCCAACTCTCACATCTATACATGACTACTGGAAAAACCATAGCCTTGACTAGATGGACCTTTGTTGGCAAAGTAGTATCTCTGCTTTTGAATATGCCATCTAGGTTGGTCACAACTTTCCTTCCAAGGAGTAAGCGTCTTTTAATTTCATGGCTGGAATCACCATCTGAAGTGATTTTGGAGCCCCCAAAATAAAGTCTGACACTATTTCCACTGTTTCCCCATCTATTTGCCATGAAGTGATGGGACCAGATGCCATGATTTTAGTTTTCTGAATGTTGGGCTTTAGGCCAACTTTTTCACTCTCCTCTTTCACTTTAATTAAGAGGCTTTTAGTTCCTCTTCACTGGGGTAGTGAGTAATTGGCATAAGGGATCTGGTAGAAGAGAGTTTGCTGGGTAAGAGGGCAGGTAAAACAATGTGTTTGGGTATGAGACACGGGAAAGCATCTTGTGCTGAAGCTAGGGGCAGCTAGGAAGATGTATTTCAAACTCAGGAGAGGCGGGATTTGAAAATGAGGGTTAAGGTTTAGACCCTCATTTTAGGTTGATGCTATACAAGCATAAGCACAAGTAAGATTTTCTGGGGAATTTTACAGAGAAGAAGAGAAGCTTGGACATAGATTTGGTGTTATAGAAAGAAGGTGAGAGCCTGCTAATTTGCTTCAGTCATGTCCAGCTCTTTGCAACCCCATGCCCTGTAGCCCACCAGGCTCTGTCCATGGGATTCTCCAGGCAAGAATACTGGAGTGGATTGCCATTTCTTCCTCTAGGGGATCTTCCTGATCCAGGCATGGAACCTGTGTGTTTCCTGTGTAGGCAGGTTTTTTTTTTTTTTTTTTTTTTAGCACTATCACTACCCTCGTCAAATTCATGTTGAAATCCTAACATCTGCAATGTGAGGGTATGAGGAGATGGGGCCTTTGGGAGGTGTTTATGTCATGAGGTGGAGCCTTTGTGAATGGGATTAGTGTCTTTTTACAGAAGAACACCTTTTCATCCTCTTTTGCCATCTGAGGATGCAATGAGAAGAGGGCAGTCTGCAACCAAAAGAGAGTCCTTGCTGGAATCTGACCAAGTTGGCACCCTGATCTGCTTGACTTGTAATTCCAGTGCTGTGAGGAACACATTTCTGCTGTTTATACTGCATGACTTATACAAAGTCCATGGTACTTTGTGATAGCATCCTGAACTCACTAAGACACCTGGGTAAGGCCAACATTTAAGGGGAAACTGGAGGAAATGAGCAGGAAAGGGAGCTGAAAAGCTGCTGTGGAGGCAGGAAGAAATTAGCATGATCCTGGGAAGCCCGGAGAAGACAGTTCCAGGGGCAGGATGGTCAGCATGCCTCAGAGAAGGCAAGTGAGGCCAAGAAGTGTCCATGGGATTTGACAATTATGTAGTTTGATAAGAGAGGGCTCAGTGAAGAGGGATATGGGCTGGAGGTGACGGTGAAGGGTGGTTGTTGAGTAGCTGGGATGGGGTTGGAGGTGGGAAGGGGAGTAGGTGCCAGGAAGGATCCTCTGCTTTCACAGTTGGTCTGCTTTCAGGTGGTGGGAGAGCTCCTTTCCTTGGGATTGCACTATGGACTCACAAGGCACCTCATTCACAATTGTTAGAAATGTGTAAAAGTCATTGAATTGAAGAAAGCTTGCAGGAGTACAAGGCAGCCAGGGTGGATCACATAACAACCCAAACGTGTGACACGTCTCTAGATAAGCTTGAAAGCACAGCCAGTAACAGTTCTGCAATCTGCCAGGGAGGAGCCAATGAGGGGAGCAAATACACTTCCTCCATTTGGCCTCTGCAGGCTGCTGAGAAGGGCAGTTAGCCAAGTCCGCTTTCCTGAAGGGTGAAGTGTCATGCAGGCTCAGTTATTATGAAGATACATCTGTGGATGGGGAGTGAAAAAGGACTGTTGGGACAGGGAAGTGTTTTGTCATCTTACACATTCTACTGTCCTCCTGACATTACCCTTTTAGCAAAAGGCAAATGCAAGCCTATCAGAGGAACAATTTTTCTTTTTTTCATCCTGTAGGACTTGAAATTACTGCTGGAAAAATTTTGTTAAAAGTTGGTAAGTTGTGATTAAATGATTTAATATGCCTAAAGTTCCTGTTCTAAGAAGGAACACCATATAAGTGTAAAGTAGTATTATTAATAATTTTTGTTATTTTGTTATTATGTTGTAGCTTTACATACAGGATTACAGTTTGAAGCAAATTCTTTTCTCCTTTATCTTACATTTCATAGATAAGATAAACTTTGCATTTTGGACCTTTTCAGGAAATATGATAAAGATGGAGGTAAACTTTCTTTAGCCCTAAGTGAAAGCACCATTACTAGAAAACAAAGTGATGACGATTCATATGTACTCAAAATAGAGTGCAAATTGGACAACTGAATGGGTATATTTAACCTAAGTGGATATTCTTTGTGGCTGGTGGGCTTTGATTCCAGCAACTGTCTTTTGATCCTGAATATCCAGCTTGAGAGGGCATCCTTTTGGGAAAGTTGGTGTGTTCAAGTGATAAAATGTACAAGTGTAAAGTGATCTGACTTGAAGGCCTACTGAAAATTAGGAGCCCCATTGTACGTGTTCCATGTCTGTTGCTCTCTCATAGAGAGAGAATGCTAGCAAGTTCAGGTCAGAAGCTGTTTGCTTACTAGCAAATCCTAGCCTAGGGCCATGTCCAGGCTGTGTCCTGAGCTCTCATTTTTCTTTTTCCTGTGTTTCCCAAGAAGGGCCAGGTGAAGAGTCATAGCAGCTGGCTGGGGAGGTCTAGAGTGGAATCTATGGGGATTACTTTATTCCTTTATTCCTATTCTGAAAATGAAATCATATCTACAAGATATCTCATGCTTGAACTTTTGAAAGCAGAATTTCAGTTTGATTCAATGCAAAAGTTTGATCGAATTCATATCAAATTGAATGTGGATAGTTTGATAGAAATCCACATCAAATTGTGGATCAGATAGTAGGAAAACAGTGGAAGATGTGATTTCTGCCTTAAAGAGATTTACAATATATTTTAGATATGAGTGAAATTCATAGCCAACTACCTGTCTATCTAAAGCATATACATGCTTAGAAACATGAAGTGTTTATTTGGAGATAGAAGTTTTCTGGTCAGAAAATTGTGGGACGATTTAGGTTAGTTTACAAGGATGTTTTAGGAAGACAAAATAGACTGTTGTGGAATAAATGTGATGAATTAGAGAAAAAGACTTGTTTTAAAAATTGTCCCATTAGATAAAAATAGATTTCCAAAGTATTTTAGACACTTATTGTGGGCAAACTGAAAAGGAACATAGGTATGATTAGTTATCCCATGAGTGGGATCCGTGGACTTTTCAAGCATTTTCCTGAGTCAAGGACTAGGTTGAAAGGGGTTGTCAACGATAATAAGAAGGAATGCTGTGACCTGATAGATATGGACTGATGCTTCTAGAGAACACAAGTAGGGTGGTCTCTGATGCTTAAGTAGAGAGGATTTAATTTAATCACAGCAAGACAGCAGGTGTTCGGTAAACGGTTATTGTTCATGATGCAGCTCACGTCTGAATTTTTGAGGGTTTCATGGATCCTAAATTCCTGAAATGCTTTTAATTTCTTTTGCTGTTCCTGCACTCTGACATTCAGCTGCATCTTGGATTTTCTTCAGGTTGCACACGCATGCTTAAAAACCTCATGGAACTATAATACTATGCCCAGATTAGGAAAATATCATAGATATGTTTATTTCCTGTAGGCTGTTTATGATAATAGAATCTGCAACAGTCTTTGGGGATGCCTTAAATATCCATTCAGGTGATGCTATGAATATTGGTCCTCAGTAATTTTCAAAACTAATGTCTTACCGTTTATAGTGTTATGTCTAAAGTCAACTGTTCCTAAACTCAATTTTGTGGGATTTGGAATAGAGCTAGTTTCTATGCAACTATTGTCTCTGGAACTCACATCCTTGTTGATCTACAGACTAGAGCTTTTTTCCTTAGGAAATGAGGCAAGATCAATTGGTGGTCAGAAAGCAATAATAGTAAACTCATCTGCTCGAGTCAAGTTTTGCCTGACAAGTCAGGTCTTGTCTGTGGCAAGATCAAATGAAATACCAGATTACTTTTAATTTAATTTTTGATTATTCAGATCAATAGAGATGTAGTAAGAGGTCAAGAAATGTTAAGGGGAAAATAAACTCTCTTATATGCATGCAAATGTATGAATGCTTTTGGAATTTAATGTCTCAAGAAAATAATGGTTCACGTGCTTTCATTTTCTAAAAACAAGATCAGACCATTATAAAAATGTGCTTCCAAAATAAATTATTTCTAGAATATAAAATGCTTTATATTTTTCCAGGCCACATAATAGCACAGCATAGTCCAAAAAAAAAATTAAATAAAATATTCATTTGAATTAGCTAACATTAAAGGTAACAATACTTTATAGAGGACAAATAAGATGTTTGGTGATCAATGAGATCACTTTTATTATCATAACAAACCACATACCAGATAACAATATAAGATATTGTACTCAGTTAATGACCTAACAAAAAGAATAAATCTTTGATGCTTAATTTAGTAGTTACTAGCCAATGTGGTTCCCTAGTACTTGAAATATGGTAAGAATTTTAAATTTTACTTGATTTTAGTTACTTTAAATTTAAATTGAAAAAACTCACATATAGTTCAGTCATTGGAAAACTTTTTGTGAGTGTTTGAAACAACCTGGGTATGTCAATTTACTTTTTGAGTAAATTCATGAAGTCTAAATACAGAGCAAGTATTTCCTATGAAAATTTAGTATCTGAATTGAGATGTGTTATATGTATAAAATGCATACTGGATTTTAGAAACAGTACAAAAAGAATGTAGAATGCCTCATTGAGAACTCTTTCACATTGATTACTTATTGAAATGATAATATTTTACACAGTGGATTAGGGAAGAGTTCTTTGATAAGGTGAGAGCTGAGTAGAGATCTGAGAGGAAGGAGGGGGCAAAGCTTATAGTTCTCTGCAAGAAGAGTGTTCTAGGGGAAGAGAACACCAGGTGCAAAGGTTGTGATGATCATGCTTGGTAAGTTCCAGGAGTATCAAAGAGTCTCAGTCCATAACTGACTGGAGCAGAGTAAGTGCAGAGGACAGCTGTATGGGAGGTAAGTTCAGAAATGAAGGTATGCCACACCTTCATTAACATGCCATTAATGACTTTGGATTTGACTTTGAGTGAGATGGCAAGATATTGGAGGGATTTTAATAAAGCACAACTTAATCTGACATATTTTAAAAGAATCACTCTTGCTAGTATCTGAGATTTGATTTTATGGGACAAAGATGAATGCCAATCAGGATAGTGACTAGTAATAATCCAGGTGAGAGATGATGCTGGCTAGGAATAGAATAATTTAGGTAGAGGCGATAAGAACTGTTTGCATTCTGAGTATGAAAATCAGTAGGATTTGCTGATGTATTGTATATGAGGTGTGAGAGAAAGAAATGAGTCTAGGAAGACTTTAAGATTTTTGGCTTGAACAATTGGAAAGATAGAGTCATAATTTATGAAATGAGGAAGAAGAATATGATCAGAAGAGATTTTGGGTAGAGACAGAAATTAGGAGTTCTGTTGGCAGTAATTTGAGATTCTTATGTTAGCCACCAATGGTGAGATGTGAAGTAGACAGTAGACTATATGAGTCTGAACTTCAGGCAACATTTAGGCTGGAAGTATATGGTGTCATTCATAATGTAGTTGGCATATAAAGCAAGAAAATGGATGTGATTGTTAAGATGTGAGTCTAAACAGGAAAACGACCTAAAGTCTGAGCTATGGGATGCTCCAACACATAAAAATTACAGGTTCAAGAGATGAGGAATAATAAGCGGAGAGACTGAAAGGGAGTTGCCAGTGAAGTAGGAGGAAGACCAACAAATTGGTGTCCTGGGGAGCCAAGTGCAAACAGTGTTTCAGAGTGGAGAGTTATCAGAATTTCACACACTGCTGCTAATAAGATGACTTGGTGATCTTGTTAATAAGGTCGATGAGATGACTTGGCAAATGTCCATTTGAGTCAGCAACCTGGAGGTCCCTTGTGACTTTGACATGAGTTATTTCTCTGGAATGTTGAGGAAGGAAGACTAACTACAAAGTGCAGAAGGTACTTTTGCAAAAAGAAAAGAAGATAGTGAGTATAGATACATCCTTTGAAGAATTTTGCTGTAAAGGAAACAGAAAAAAGAGATGAAATCTGGAAAAGATATGGGATCAGGAAAGATTTTGATTTTGTTTTGTTTTAAGAGGGAGTATAAGGCACTTCTATGCAAATGTCAGTGCCCCACTATGGTATAGGAGAGAGGGGAGAGTTGCTGGAGCTTCATCACCGAGCAGCTGAGAGATGATGGCGTCTTGTGCACAAGTGGGGATAGTGACCTTTGGGAAGAACAACTGTGGTACAGGAATAATATTAGATTCAGTAAGTTGATTGTAGCAAATTGTTAGGGACCAATTTAACAAACGGTACCTCAAATTTTTTTCTCTTTTCAAAAGCATCCTTCAACACACTAAGACTCTCATTCTCACTCAGAGTAAGATAAGTGGAAATGAAACTGCAGTGAGATGCCATTTTTCACTCATTAGACTGGCAAAGATTAAAAAAGTTTGACAATATACTCTGTGGGAAGAATGTAGAGAAACTGTTATTCCCATACATTGCTGGTGGGAGCATAATTGGTACAGCTTGTACGGAGGGAAATTTGGCAAATAACAAATTTACATGTGCAAAGTACCTCTTGTACCAGAAATTGCACTGGTAGCTTATTCTATAGCTAGACTTTCCTATGTGGGAAATGGCATTTAATAAGGAAAGATGGTGAATTTATATATTTATCAGTAATGGATGGTGTATAAATTATGTGCACCTACACAATGGAATTAGATATAACTATAAAACAGAAGTATGAGAGTCATTTAACTATTGATATGAAAAGACCTCTGGGAGGTACTTATTAAAGAAACCAGTTAGGAACAGTATGTATAGTTTGCTATCATTTGTGAAAAAGTAATATTCAAATATATTTCACATATATATATTTGCATATGTCTCAATGTCTCTGGAATAATCTATAAAATATTTGAAATACTATTACATGGAAGATGCTGACTAGTTCATTGTTATATGATCCATTTTAATGTTGAGATCTATTTTTGTAAAAGCGAAAAAAAGAAAACATTAATATAAGAATTAAAAAGTAACCATGTTTATGACTATAGCACTTTTGGTCAATTAGTAGTTGAATGATGTTGCTTTTCAGTCACTAAGTTGTGTCCAACGCTTCCCAACTCCATAGACTGCAGCAGGCCCAGGCTCCCCTGTCTTTTCTCGTCTCCTGGAGTTTGCTCAGATTCATGTCCATTGAGTCAGTGATTTTATTTAACCATCTTATCCTCTGCCGCCCCCTTCTTCTTTTACCTTCAATCTTTCCCAGCATCAGAGTCTTTTCCAATAAGCTGGCTCTTTGCATCAGGTGGCCAAAGTATTGGGGTTTCAGTCCTTTCAATGAATGAATATTCAGGGTTGATTTCCTTTAAGATTGACTGGTTTGATCTTCGAGCAGTCCAAAGGACTCTCAAGAGTCTCCTCCAGTACCACAATTAGAAAACATCAATTCTTCGACACTCAGCTTTCTTAGATGATTTAACTATATACAGCTACCATTTTAAATCTACAAATCAGGAACTGAAAATATGTGCTATAATTAATGAATGAAAGCAATCTATTTCACAATTATTTTAAACAATATTAAGAATATTGTCATTTTAAACTTTTGAGTAAAATGTAATAATTTTTCATATTAATACGTGGTGTATGTTCTTTAAAATATTTTGACAAATTATGTTAATCTAATTTACTATGCTAAGTCACTTCAGTCGTGTCCGACTCTGTGCAACCCCATAGACGGCAGCCCATCAGGCTCCCCCATCCCTGGGATTCTCAAGGCAAGAACACTGGAGTGGGTTGTCATTTCCTTCTCCAATGCATGAAAGTGAAAAGTGAAAGTGGGGTCGCTCAGTCGTGTCCGACCCTTAGCAACACCGTGGACTGCAGCCCGTCAGTCTCCCCATCCATGGGACTTTCCAGGCAAGAGCACTGGAGTGGGATGCCATTGCCTTCTCCAGACTAATTTACTATATCTAAATTATATTTAATAGTGTATCAAATATATTATAAATATAATATCAATAAAATGTGCATTGGTATTGTTTAACATAAACAATTTCAATATTCTTAATTATCTTTAATTTTATGTTTTAAGTATAATATTTTCATTAATGTTGCAGTATTACATCAAAAATAAGCTGGATAGTTGCTTGAGGAAAATACACTGCAGTTCTTCCAATTAACTCTCTTTTCCGTTCAGTTCTATTTCTTTCCTTTTCTGTGCAATTAAGACCTTGCTTTACTTTGTATATTTGACCTACATAAATTTTACAAGGAAGTTATGGCCATTTAGTTTTTCCTTCAATTACCTAATTTGCCTAATTTTTTCCCCTCCTTTGGCTGGGGGAATAGAGGCCTTACTATATAATGAATATGTCATAACAAATGTATGTTGAAATCATACCTGAGAATAATCTTTTAGGTTCCTTAAAGAGATATTATGTAAACCTATGCTAAATATTTGCACATTTTGGAATGTATGATTCTATTTTTCAGTGTTATTAACTGTACTTTCTAAAGTACCACTTGTGAAATAAATTCTTTTTGATAGTCAACAAACAGTGTTAATTTCAAGATTTCTAACATAAAATCTTGAAACGCTAGAGTGTCTTTTGTCAGAACAAAGTACTAGTTGACAATTCAAAGACATACCTTTTTCTGAATGGTGTATTGTTAAGGGGAAATACTTGTGCACAAAAGGTGGAAATAACTGAACTGGGAATCAGGTATCACAGGTTGAGAACAAGAATATCAAATAGAATATATGGTCAAAGTCTAAGGGCTTGAATGACAGCTCAAAGAGAAGATGGGATTTCACCCATTTTCAAAACATTACTTTTGTGCTCAACTTTAAAGCATCGGCTGCTTTTCTTGAATTCAGGTGACAGTAAATATTCAATATTCAAGCACATATATGAGCTTCTGTTTATTCAAGGATGGTAGAAGTATTCATATTTTATTGGACTCGATTTAGAAACTAGATCCTTTTAAAAGATTCACATTTTCCAGTTGTATTTTAAAGATTAGTTCTTTATATGTTATAAATAGAATTTTATTTTTCCTCACTGAAAATACTAAGATTGTAAAATAGAACTACTATTGTCACATGTAAATTAAAAAATAATCAGCCTACCTCTAAAAGCTAAGGTCAAGGAATGCAAACATCTGTTAATATGTTAATGCATGTAAATAATTCTAGCTGTGTAATTTTGAAAATACTCATAGGAATACTTTGTGTTTTTCCTTTATAAAGGTGCTCTTCTAGCAAACTCATCTGTAATGTAATATCTAAGTGATATTAATTAGGGCAAGCTAGAGACATGGGACACTCTTGTAATATCACTAGCAAAAAGAATTACTAGATATTTCAGAGACATGGAGTATTCCAAGTGGTGTTTTTGTGAAAGGTAAGTTCACATTACTAGGAAGCAAGTACCCAAGGGAATAATAAGGTCAAATAATGTGAAATAGGACCAAAGACTACAAGTTTGAAAGATATCTGAAAGGCACAATCTGGGGTAATTATGCCCTTTAAATCGTTTATTTTGTAGGAGTGGCAAATCAAACTATACATGATCTGGCTAAGTAAAATGAGATGACATGAGTTTTGGCTATAAGCTAGCATGGGAGTTTGAAGCTAAAGTCATTTTTAAAAGAGGAATTTTATATTCTGATATTAATAACAAGAACATATGATTTATTTATGTTATAATGTATTTTGGGGGTAAGTTTCCTTAGTTCCTTAGTGTGGAACATTTTGATCAGTTAAAAATCATCTAAAAAGTATAAGTTTTATTTTTGATATTTTGTTGAATAACTGGACTGTGAAAAAGCTTGCTTTACCACAAAATTTTAATAGAGAAAATGAAATAGGAAAATAATATAATCAGAGGTATACTCAGTATTTATGCAAAGAGTCTTTTTGGGTTTACTTTAAGGTGTATGAAAGTGAAAACAACCTCTGTGGCAAACTAGAAAATCCTAAGCATTACTTTATCTGAATACATAAATTTCCATTTTAGCTTCTGAGCATTCTCCTTGAAGGGAACTAGAATAGAACTGATTCAGGAAGAGAAACTTACCTTCAGTTTGTAAGCTTACCCCAAAAGGCTACTGCTCCACTGGATTTTAGATGACATGACTTTTGGCACATATGTATTTGTGAATTTTAGGGGAGAAAGGAAGAACCTTTGAAATCTTAGAGTCATTGTCTATGAGAGGGAAACTTAGTGAACATGTACTGTGTCTCATTTTGATAGAATGAATGAAGCTCAGAGGGATTACCTCATTTTCTCATGGTCGTGTAGCTAGTTAATGGCAGAGTTGGATTGTAACTTAGGTCTTCTAACTGCCTAACTGCCTTCTGAGGTCTTGGTTCCTTCAGAGCACCAGTCACATCTGCCTGCATCCTTGCATTCATAGGTCATCACCAGTCTTGTGTCTTCACCATTTCCCATGTGGTTTGCTGCCATACTGCGGTCCCACTCTTGTGCCCTAAGTATACCCAGTAAGCTGGCTATGAGGTAGGAGGGTGAGGACAGATGGTGCTCTCAGCACCAATCTCCATCTCCATTTGTAACCAGACTTCCTCCTTCCTGCTCTTACACCCTTCCCTCCAGAGGTCACATTGCATGCTTTCTGTCTTTTCCATTTAAGGCTGCTTCCGGTATTCATTTTAGCTTGATTTCTTCCGGTAAAATGCTCCAGGTATTTTTTTGAAGCAGAGGACTACAGAATGTTCATAGTTGAAAGGGGTCCTAGGGCCCATATCTTTCCAGTTTACCCTGTCTGTGAGACCCATATTTGCTGACACCCCATGTGCAAACTATCCCCCACATAACTGTCAGGTTAATCTCAAAGCACAGATTTCTCGAATGTTATTCTAAGCCTTAAAAATGTGAATTTACTCTCTACTTATAGAAGTAATTCCTTAGTCAGATGTTCAAGAGTTTTCATGACGTTTTTCTTAGGTTTTCAGTGTCATCTCTAGCTATTCATATTAATGAACACTCTATTTCAGTATGGGGCTTCCCTGGGGGCTCAGATGGTGAAGAATCTACCTGCTCCAGTATTCTTGCCTGGAGAATTCCAAGGACAGAGAAGCCTGGCAGGCCCCAGTGCATGGATTGAACACAACTGAGCGACTTTCAGTATGAGTGGTTTTATTACTCACTGGCCATTCAGTGAACTATGCTTTGCTTGCTTCTTTTATTATGGCAAATGGTGCCTGATAATGAGAATGCCATTTCATGACAGGTGAATATTACCTACTAATGTGGGCAATTAAGAAACTTATCTGGTCAGTATTACTAACATTATCACTATTATTACCTTTCCAAGATCATAAATTTAACTCATACTACAACTTACTTGTGTAGAGAAATACAATTTTTTAGTTTTATCAGTAATTTTTCTTGCTCCCTACTCAACTCTACCCTGGGTGGCAGGAACCTCCGTCCTTGAGATCCCCTCTCTTCAAATTAAGTACACTAAATGTTCAACTGTGTTTAAGCCTTAGACTAGTTGTAATTTAAATACTTTATGTGGGTAATGTTTAATCTCTCTGGGATCAAATGCTCAGTCTGTTAGATGTTTTACTCTTCTACCCTCCTGGCTCCTAAGATGGTATCTGATGGCAATCTTGTGGGGGTAGGGTGGTGGTGGGGAAGGGATGGATATGTCTGAGTAGAAAACTAGGGTTCCTTTGAGTAAGGTATTCCTTGCTTCTCTGGTCTCTGTGTCAGTGTCCCTTGTGCATATGATTGGTGTTTATTCGCTGAGATTCTTAGCTAAAGTCAGGAACTGGTGTACACCTTGGTATTCTCAGGCAAATTTAGTTGTACCCACCTTATGAATGTGCCACAGAGCTCTTTAGGCCCTTTCTGGGTATTGTACTTTACAGATGTTAATGCAGGGCTTTCTAATCCCCTAATCTCTGAAAATGCCTCACTCAGATTCACCTCTCTAGGGTTCTGTCCTGCCTATACTACATCGAAAGATAGCTGAGGAGAACCACACTTCATGGTTTCCCTCCATCTGACCAGAATGTTTCATTTCCTTGACACTTCAGTGCTTCTCTCTTGTGGTGAGATTCTCTGTACAGACTCCCAGTTGGGAGTCTGGACAAGAGACTTACCTGAGCTTCTCTCAGGGCTAACTTCTTTATCGAGTGCGTCTTGCTTTTCTGGGGTGAAACTGGGACTATGTCTCAGGTGGAGGTAGTGGTAAAGAACCTTTCTGCCAGTGCAGGAGACATAAGAGATGCAGGTTGGATCCCTGGGTCAGGAAGATCCCCTAGAGGAGGGCAAGACAACCCGCTCCAGTATCCTTGCCTAAAAAATCCCCATGGACAGAGGAGCCTGGTGGGCTATAATTCATAGGGTCTCAAAAGGTCGGACATGACTGAAGCAACTTAGCATGCATGTATGCTCATCTGTTGCTATATCTCCCCTACTGCTAACTCTTTTTTGTACCATGTATTTGTATTAGGCAGGAAGTTAGGCAAAAAGGGTGGCCTAGCAGAAAAACTTCAAACTGATCTCCAAACCCCACTTTAGACACACACCAATATGGCCCAGGAGAGTTCACAGATATGTTGCAAAATAACTGCAGAGACTTTTCCAACTCCTGCACACGCACCACCCTAGGTTCACAGTGGATATAAACTAACCACAGGAACTTCAACTCTGGCACATGTGCCCTTAATGCATAGTTACGTCCTGAAGTGGCCTTCAGCAGCTGGGGGCCTATTGCTTCAGCTGTGTTTGTTTGTGACCCTATGGATTGTAGCCCACCAGGTGCCTCTGTCCATGGGATTCTCCAGGCCAGAATACTTGAGTGGGTTGCCATGCCCTCCTCTAGAGGATCTTCCCTACCCAGGGACTGATCTCACATTTCCTGCAGCTCTTGCATTGCAGGCAGACTTTTTACCACCAAGCCACTAGGCAAGCCCAGGAGCCTATTAAGCGTTCATAAATAGTCTATACATACACACAACAGATTATAATGAACTGAATTATGGAAAGACATGCACAATAGAGCCTGTTATGCAACTTGCAGCTGTCAGTCAAAACTGTCAGTCCACACCTGCCTAGATGAAAATGTAAAAGCCCTGTCTTAAAACCCCATAACCCCTCCATTCTGGCACCAGTGCCTCTCTTGGCTTTGGCTCACTTCTTCCTTGAGGTGTTCTTTCTTCCATAAACTTGTTTTTGTCACGAGCAAGACCTCAGATCTTCTTTGTGTCTTTACCAAGAAACAAGGTGCATGAGGAAGGGTCCTCTTCAGCTTTCCCTATCCAGCAGCATTTGTGCCCAAAGAGGTTAGCCTTCCTCATGTCTTCTGACTTGCATGCTTTTGCTATCCACCGCAGAGCGGCATGCTCTAGCTACTCTGCACTGTGGCTGCTGCTGCTGCTGCTAAGTCGCTTCAGTCGTGCCTGACTCTGTGCGGCCCCAGAGATGGCAGCCCATCCGGCTCCGCCATCCCTGCATTGTGGCTAGCCTCTATGAACCCGGTCCCTAGTTTGATCCTGGTATGGACCAGAGAAACTGTGATTCTCTTTTTCACATGGTTACCTCTCATTTCAATTTCAACATGTTTAAAAGAGACTTACCAGCTTTTTCTGCCTCGAACCTGGTTTATCTTTGTGCCCTATTTCTGCTGAGGGCACCATACCTGTATAAGTATGGTGGGGAGTCTTCTGTTCCTTATTGTTCTCTAAACGTTCTACAGAATTAACCTCTAGATTCACCCAGCTCTTTCTTTAAAATTCCATCTTTTGAATTTTGTTTATTCTGCCCTATCCTCTTTCTGAATCTCAAGCCTCTTTCTCTGCATATTTATTCTAGCTTCTTAATTAATTTTGGTATCTTCAGAATTCCTATTTCTAAACCATCATTACCCAACTGCCACACTTGTCAGAATTATGAAATACAAATTTCCACTCTCAAGAATATTTGGTTCTCCATGGCCTCGAGATAAATCCACTTGTTCCACAGATATTGATTCAGGTCACCCTATGTTATAGATGCCTTTTTCAATAGCTGTCATCTTTGTTTCATCTTTGTTACTTTTCTCTGCATTGTCCATCATGCTTCTCTAAATAATGTTACCATCATCTCTTGACTGGATTTCAACACTAGCTTCTTTCTGGCCTCCTTGTTTTTCTCTTGCTTATCTCCAATGCATTCTCCAAACTGCAGCTACAATAATCTTCTATTTGTTTATATTTCCTATATTATATCTCTTCAAGAAGTTGTCAAAAATTGGTTATCAATTATAGGTAGCTAATTTCCAAGTTTAATAAAACTATAATAATATTTTAATTTTAAATCCTTAAGCTAGTGAGTAATTTCAGGAGCTAGCATCTATAATACAAATGGATTGAATGTGAGAAGGGGAATTTGTGGATGACTTCTGGGTTAAATGTTTAGTATAGTATTCTGTATTCAGTTTGATTTCAAATATGCCATTCTAGGCACATTTCCTCCTAGACAGTCCCTCACACTCACACATTACACCTTGCCACACTGTTACTCACTGCTTCTTAGTGAACACTAGAAACTTTTTCATGTTACATTTGATTTGTGTTACTCATTAAGCCAAGAATGCTTTCTAATTGCCACTGTTGAAATCAGACAAATCTTTCAAGGTTTGAATGAAATATTCTTCAAGATTTTCTTTCAATAGAAATTAATCACTTCTTCCTTGGTGCTTTAAAAAAAAACCTCCAGATTTTTTTGGAAGTGCATATGATAGATTATGCAATGGTGAGATTGAAAGTCTGTATGTTGCCCAGGATTTGTAAATTTAATCACTGAGGGAAGTGAAAGTGAAAGTGTTAGTCGCTCAGTCATGTCCGACTCTTTGTGACACCCACCAGGCTCCTCTGTCCATGGGATTCTCCAGGGAAGAATATTGGAGTGGGTAGCCATTCTTTCCTCCAGCGGATCGTCCCAACCCAAGGATCAAATTGTGTCTCCTGAGGCTCCTGAATTGTAGGTGGAGTCTTTACCGCTGAGCCACCAAGGGGAGTCCCATTGAGGGAAGACATCCTCTTTTATCTTTGTGTCCTTTCCAAATCCCAGTTGCCTTTACTGAGTGCATACATATTGTAGTGGTCAATAAACATTTGTTGTTTCTTCCTTCTATTACCTATACAGAGGGCCAGACATTTCATAATGATGTGCAAATGTCTGTAAGTGGTATATTTTGAGATCAGTTTTCTGGGTCATGATGATAAATGACATAGAGGTGATTAAATATATGCTTGTTTTTCTTATTTGCTATTTTTTCCTCTTAGCAGACTGCTCATTTGTCTTTAATTTTAGGCAAGATTCTTTACTAATGATTCAGAAGTTCAACTTTCTGGAAAGCAAGTCATGAAAAGGTTAGATATGGAAATTTTATAGGCATATGATTATCAACCATAGTTTAATTGGGTTTTGATAAATGATTGTGGCCCTTTAGTTTTGATAATACATGTAAAAATAATTATGCAATGTAACTCATTTAATTGTAAATTTAAGGAATGAAGGCTTTCAGTTCTTTATGGCTACTGTTCATCTGCCTTGACTCTTTAAAACTCGAAACAAAATTCAGAGCGGATCTGTAATTGGAATAGGAACTTGATGAATTGGTTTTAGGAGTGTCTAAAGACTCTACCTTCCTTTATGGTTCCTGAAATAACTGATTAGTTTAAGTTAAGGTGTTTAAATTGCAAAATTTATTATAGTCATTAACACTTGAGAATTAGCTAACTAGAAATAACAACCAATCCTTGAGACCAGAGAAAATACAATATAAGGAAGATAAAATCTGAAGTAAAGTGAGAGTGTTATCTCAGGAATATCTATCATTCTTAGTATTAGATTGATAGGGGATTGGAGAAGATAGTGTTGAAAAATAGAAGGCTAAGTAAAAAGGAAAAGAAAACAAAGAAGAAAAAGGGGAAGAAGAAGAGACCTGATATTTACTGAGTGCTCACAGTATGCCAGAACCTGTCTAAGGGAGGACTTTGACATATACATGGAGAAGAGCTAAAGCCAGCTAAACCCAAAGATGTGAAAGGATTTTCAGGTGACAGCAGATCCTGTCAAATCCACTGCACACTGCAGGTGGAAGAGCGAACCCAGTTGTGACCCAAGAAACCACTCAGTTTTCCTGTGAGCAGTAATAAATTGTTGTTGTCTAATCCATTGAGTTTTGGGGTGATTTGTTTATACAACTTCATTGTGACAATATATAACTTGATACATACCAGACAGTGATATACACTGGAAATACAAAGATAAATAATAAATGGCCCTGTCCTCAAGGAGATCAAAGCAATCAGTCCTAAAGAAAATCAACTGAATATTGCAAGGACTATTGCTGAAGCTAAAGCTCCAATACTTTGACTGCCTGACTGAAAAAAGCCAACTCATTGGAAAAGACCCTGATGCTGGGAAAGATTGAAGGCAAAAGGAGAAGAGGGCAGCAGAGAATGAGATGGTTAGATAGCATCACTGACTAAATGGACATGAATCTGAGCAAACTCTAGAGACAGTGAAAGACAGAGGAGCTTGGGGTGCTGCAGTCCCGGGGGTCCCAGAGTCAGACATAACTAAACAACAGCCTAAAGGTGTTCATTTCCTGGTGAGGGAGCCAACAGCAATGTGATCACTGCCTAATAATAATAGAAATAGTGCTGTGAGACCAAGAGGGGGACACATAGCCATCTGAGAGGGTGTGGGAAAAATAGGACATTTAAGGACATTCTTGAAGAATGGACCAGAATTTCCCTTAAAGGGAAGAGAGAGGAACATCTGATAGAGAGTAAAGTATGGACAAAGAAAAAAAAGGCAAGAAGAGTTGTAGGAGGCAGAGCTAGAGAGGTTGGTTGGAACCAAAATGGGATGGGTCTTGGGCACTTTTCATTCAGCTTACTATTGGAGTATCCAGGACACACATTTGTTTATAATTGTTCATAATAAATCCACTATGCATGTCTTCAAGTAAACTGTGGTCAATTTGTCCTTTCTATGAATGTTTCATTATTGGTAGTAATAACAGCAAATACTGAATATTATACATAGTAACTACAATCAAAATCAATAGTATTAGTGTTATAAATTTACATATAGAAACAAAGAACTAATGGCCATTAGTACTTGTACTCGAATACCTATGACATAAGAAGGCTACCTCGCAATGGCTGACATTGCTACTTTTGAGGACTACTTCTGCCAGTCTGGCTTGAAAAGTCCTCATTAAGGTAAAGTGAAGATTCTTTTCAATAGAGTACTAGTGTTCTTTTCCTACAATAAAATGCAGTCTTTCAGAATGCTGTGCTCATCTGTTTGTGACCTCATGAACTGCAGTACACTAAGCTCCTCTGTTTTCCACTAACTCCTGGAGTTTGGTCAAATTCAGTTCAGTTGCTCTGTGGTGTCCAACTCTTTGCGACCCCCATGAATAGCAGCACACCAGGCCTCCCTGTCCATCACCAACTCCTGGAGTTCACTCAGACTCACGTTCATGGAGTTGGTGATGCCATCCAGCCATCTCAAACTCCATCATCCCCTTCTCCTCCTGCCCCAATCCCTCCCAGCATCAGAGTCTTTTCCAGTGAGTCAGCTCTTTGCATGATGTGGTCAAAGTACTGGAATTTCAGCTTTAGCATCATTCCTTCCAAAGAAATCCCAGGACTGATCTCCTTCAGAATGGACTGGCTGCATCTCCTTGCAGTCCAAGGGACTCTCAAGAGTCTTCTCCAACACCACAGTTCAAAAGCATCAATTCTTTGGCGCTCAGCCTTCTTCACAGTCCAACTCTCACATCCATACATGACCACAGGAAAAACCATAGCCTTGACTAGACGGACCTTAGTCGGCAAAGTAATATCTCTGCTTTTGAATATACTATCTAGGTTGGTCATAACTTTTCTTCCAAGGAGTAAGCGTCTTTTAATTTCAAGGCTGCAGTCACCATCTGCAGTGATTTTGGAGCCCAAAATAAAGTCTGACACTGTTTCCACTGTTTCCCCATCTATTTGCCATGAAGTGATGGGACCAGATGCCATCATCTTCATTTTCTGCCAAATTTGCTGGCATATTGAGTGCAGCACTTTCACAGCATCATCTTCCAGGATTTGAAACAGCTGCACTGGAATTCCATCACCTCCACTAGCTTTGTTCATAGTGATGCTTTCTAAGGCCCACTGGACTTCACATACCAGGATGTCTGGCTCTAGATTAGTTATCACACCGTCATGATTATCTGGGTCATGAAGATCTTTTTGTACAGTTCTTCTGTGTATTCTTGCCATCTCTTCTTAATATCTTCTGATGTTTTTTTCATTATAGGGGACTAGAATGCAAAAGCAGAAAGTCAAGAAACACCTGGAGTAACAGGCAAATTTGGCCTTAGAATGTGGAATGAAGGAGGGCAGAGACTAATAGAGTTTTACCAAGAAAATGCACTGGTCATAACAAACACCCTCTTCCAACAACACAAGAGAAGACTCTACATATGGATGTCACCAGATGGTCAACACAAAAATCAGATTGATTATATTCTCTGCAGCCAAAAATGGAGAAGCTCTATACAGTCAACAAAAACAAGACCAGGAGCTGACTGTGGCTCAGATCATGAACTCCTTATTTCCAAATTCAGACTCAAATTGAAGAAAGTAGGGAAAACCACTAGACCATTCAGGTATGACCTAAATAACTCCCTTATGATTATACAGTGGAAGTGAGAAATAGATGTAAGGGACTACATCTGATAGATAGAGTGCCTGATGAACTATGGAATGAGGTTCATGACATCGTACAGGAGACAGGGATCAAGACCATTTCCATGGAAAAGAAATGCAAAAAAGCAAAATGGCTGTCTGGGGAGGCCTTACAAATAGCTGTGAAAAGAAGAGAGGCGAAAAGCAAAGGAGAAAAGAGAAGATATAAGCATCTGAATGCAGAGTTCCAGAGAATAGCAAGAAGAGATAAGAAAGCCTTCTTCAGAGATCAATGCAAAGAAATAGAGGAAAAGAACAGAATGGGAAAGACTAGAGATCTCTTCAAGAAAATTAGAGACACCAAGGGAACATTTCTTGCAAAGATGGGCTCGATAAAGGACAGAAATGGTATGGTCAAATTCATGTCCATTTAATTAGGCTATGTTAGGCCCTGAGACAGGTGTCACAGAAAGACTGTTGCGTATTTTTCAGCATAGAGCATCTCCCATTAATTATCCTTAAAAAGTTACAACAAAATTATTATAGGACAGTTTGAATGGAAAAAGAGCACAGCATAAAGATGGAGGCTGATCAAATCACAAGTAGCCTTGGTCTTTCTCTTTAAATATAGACTCAATTAAATGAATTAGTCCTAAAGAAACACTGAAAACTAAAAGTGGCTTTATAGTGGAAATATCATTTGGTCTACTCTTTTCATTTAACTTTCTTGTGGATAACAAATGCTAGTCTTTCATAAGTGAAATGAAGTGAAGTGAAAGTCACTCAGTTGTTTTGACTCTTTGAGATCCCATGGACTGTAGCCTGCCAGGGTCCTCTGTCCATGGGGCTCTCCAGGCAAGAATACTAGAGTGGGTTGCCATTCCCTTCTTTGGGGAATCTTTCTAACCCAGAGATTGAACCCAGGTCTCCTTCATTGCAAACGGATTCTTTACCGTATGAGCCATCAGTCTTTTATAGGCAGATGTTTATTTTGGAGTTTTACAAATGTTTCATTCCCTTCCTTAAAACAAACAAACCAAAAACCAAAACCAAAACCAAAACCAAACAAACAAACAAAAAAACCAATTAAAAAACCCTCCACAAGTTCCTAATCTTATGTTTTTCACTTCTGTGTACTTCTTTCATTTGCTTCATATTCTTCTCTTTTTCTTCCTAAAATGTGAAGCTTTTGGTATAAGAATTATTCTTTTGTTTTTGGAACCTAGGACTCATACTTTAAAAGATTTATTTGCCTTTTTGTTAGGTGACTGAGTACAGTGGCAATGTTTTAGTCCAGGAGATGTATTTATTAGTTTTATCTATGTTTTCCAAGAACTCAGGACACAAAGATTTTCCAACACCCAGCACTCCTTTAACACAACAAACAGTAGCAACAGAAGCAGGACTGGGGAAATGGAAAAGAGAGCGTTTTAGCCTATTTAAAGCACTTTGCTCTGTATTTTAGCATAGTAGCTATTTAATTTTGTGGAGAGTTTAAAAATGCAGTGTATCTGGAGAATGTATAGACATTCAAGTTGTTCAATATTACTTATGTCTTTTTAAAAAGAATAGTAGCAGCATGTACTTCAGACTCAAATGTTGACTTCTGTAGTATAAATTTAGAAAACTCATTGCTTTGCTTTCTTTTAAAAAACTTATCTTTTTTTCTTTATATTTTAAGGAAGCTTTTGGAACAGCATATCAACGATAGAACCTAATAAAATCTTACCTTCAGGCAAGCCTCTTGTATATAAAATCAGAGACTATAGTGCCAGGGCTTTCTATTAGTACCATCCATTTTGTTAGCATTTTTCCAATTTATCTTGCGTTACTAACTCTCAGCGTACTATGCCTATTGTAAATATTTAAGCATTACTGTTGACATAAAGATAATACTGACAAATTGAGTTAACATTTCTGCTGAGGATTACCGACCATGTGTAGCCCAGAACAACTTTAACACCCACACCAAACCTTATACTCAGGCCAAATTGTGTTTAGTCTACAATACAGGGCTGTTCCTCAAATGAATTTTTAGCTTTGATTTATACAAAACATGAAACAACCTTTCTTGCATCAATTAATTGTTTGACTTTCCTAATACATTTCCATTTTAACTAGATTATGCCTATATCAAAGGAAAAGGAACGTGTGCAAGACGTCAGTGTCGTGAGCACACCCATCCACCCATCCACCCATCCTGGGGTCTTGCAACTTTGTGTGATCTGAATGAAAGGAATATGGTTTCTCAGCAGTCTCACCTGAAGTCTGCACCCCAGGTTATGTACATGTTTCACATTTGACTAGCTTGAACATTATTTACCTAGCTAATAGTACCTTATTTGAAAGGAAAATAATTTGGAGAATTTTATCTTATAGAAGAATTCAAGACCCATCAATAAAAACTAACCAAGTAAAGTGAGAAGGACTAGGAAAAGATGAAATTCTAGTCATATATACTGATATATTTCTGATAACCTATTAGGATATTTATTCCTCCTGTTACCCAGTTGGTTATCCTATTGCCAGAGAATGGCCATTTTGGAGTTTGGTTGGTATTATATCAATCTTCATGTCAATATGAGCTCCATATTTATAAGATACTCATCACTGTAAATATATATTTAGAGGGAAAGTTTTATAAAAAGAAATGTGATGGCATTCTCACATACCAGTTAATTATGGAAGCATTTTAGAATCTTGGCC
Organism: Nanger dama; assembly: GCA_917880005.1. Classification (NCBI taxonomy): domain Eukaryota; kingdom Metazoa; phylum Chordata; class Mammalia; order Artiodactyla; family Bovidae; genus Nanger; species Nanger dama. Next base: position 8,603,725 of record CAKJTW010000040.1, read on the forward strand.
TCTTCATACTATAATATTTAAAAATTAGCATGAACAATTCTCTTTCCTGTTTTGATTAAATTCAGCTTTCCATAGAGAAGTTTACTAATAGCAAATTGATGGAGATCAAAACATTAATTTGAGTTATTTCCTTTTAATTCACTGGCTTCTTTGAGAAAGCAGTAACAAAAGCCTGGTGACATCAGGAAGGCAAAATTATAATTTGGTGAAATTGCATCTTTCTTAATTAGTTTGCAATTTAATTTCCCTCATTGCTTCAGTTCAGAGCCCCAGGACTCTATTTACAATTGTAGCTTACTCTAAGAAGGAAAAAAGCTATACTCTTTAGCTTATTTTTATGAAATGATTTCTGTACCTACTAGCTTATATTTATTTCTTAGAAATTTATCAAATGGCTGTTTGGGCAAAGGAAGCCCTCTGATTATTACCATTTAATTTCTATATATAATAAGATGTTTTTTCTCAAAAGCTTGTAAGATCTGCTGTATGAGGGAACTTTTTTTTTCCCCTTAGCAAAATGTCATTGTTACAGGATTAAAACATTTAAATGCTTATCACAAGCAATCTATTTCCTCAGAATGTTCCCTATTTGTGACACAGTGGTCAGAATTAAAATGTATGAAAAAATAAATATAAGCAAGATCCCACATTTTGAAATATCTGATTAATGAAGCTGTTGGGAGCAATTTCGTAATGAGACGCTCTTCATGAAAAGAAACTCAAGTTTGAGAGAAACTCTAGAAATGTGATAGAGGTCTGTGAGGTTGAAAATGCCTCAGGTTCTAGTTTCATCAGTTCCTTGGAGAGAGCTGTAGCCTTCTATTGGGAAGCAAATGGCTTTGTTGAGACTCATCAGGCTTTTTGACATCAAATAGCTCTTGCAAAACAACAGCGTCTTGAAGAAGCAAAAACAGCTGGGTTGAATTTCCTTTGAAACACAATAGGGTTTAAAAATTATGGGGAGAAAAAAATAATGCCAAATCCTCAATTTTTGTAAAAAGGTTTGAAATATTTCCCAGCGTCAGAGTGCTTGTCGTGTTCACTTATCAGAGTCCATTGACAGAGGATCCTGCAGGACTCCACCTGCCTGTGAAAATTCTCTACTTGAATCAGTTATTCAGATCCCATGATCTGCCTGACCAGACCATAGACATCACATTCCAAAAGAAATTATACTTGCACCTGTTACTGAACTCCAGTTTTTCAAAGTCAAAAGTGAATGACCTTACTAGAGTTTTTACGGCTTTTGTTTAACACGAAATGTGTGAATGGTTGGCATTTCCTTTTTAGTTTTTGAATAAGAAGGACCAAAAGGACAATCTCCAAGAGCCTTCATACTTGGAGTAATTGATAACAAAGTGGGGAGGCCTCTCAAATGGTGGTTTTAGTACCATCATAAGTATTAACAAGTGCTTTAAATGCAATGAAAGCAAGTTCCAGTAGAGAAAAATTTGATCAATTAATTCTGATGTTTCAGATGGCTGATGAATGGAGTTTCAGCAAGGACAGTGTATCATTGTCTTGGTATATGCTCAGTTAAGATTAGCCTAGCTATAATATGGGCTTCCCTTGTAGCTCAGTTGGGAAAGAATCTGCCTGCAATGCAGGAGACCCAGGTTATATTCCTGGATTAGGAAGATCCCCTGGAGAAAGAAATGGCAATCTACTCCAGTATTCTTGCCTGGAAAATCTCATGGACAGAGGAGCCTGGCAGGCTACAGTCCATGGGGTTACAAGAGTCAGACACGACTTAGTGACTAAACCACCCACACCAGGTATAATATATGATGCATTGAATCCAGATGAGGATGTGATGATGCCAGCAGCTAAAACTTCCTGAGTTCTTATTAGGTACTAACTATGGTGCTATGCATTTTTATGTGTGTGTAATGTCATCTCATTCTCTTGACCTATGTCAGGAGAATGTCCTATGAGGCATTATTATTATTACCCCTGTTTTACAGATGAAAAGATTGGAGTTTAAGAAGTTTAACTTGCTTAAGGCTACAAAGTTTGGTCAGGGCTGGTCCTGGAATTCACAGCAGTGTTTTCAACATTTTGCTATGCAACAGTGTCTAGTAAGGTTCAGTTCAATTCACTTCAGTTCAGTCGCTCAGTCATGCCTGACTCTTTGCAACCCCACGAACCACAGCACAGCAGGCCTCCCTGTCCATCACCAACTCCCAGAGTTTACCCAAACTCATGTCCATTGAGTTGGTGATGCCATCTAACCATCTCATCCTCTGTTGTCCCCTTATCCTCCTGCCTTCAATCTTTCCCAACATCAGGGTCTTTTCAAATGAGTCAGCTCTTCGCATCAGGTGGCCAAAATACTGGAGTTTCAGTTTTAACATCAGTCCTTCCAGTGAACACCCAGGACCACAACTAAAATGGTATAGTTATTTATACAGACATGAAGGCACTAGAGGTGAAGAATGGTGCATATTAGGAAGGAAACATTTATAGGAATGAATGAAATAAAGAAGTGGAAAAAATAAAATGTCAGTATTTTAAGGTTGGGTGATGGTGGAATGTGGTGCTTTGAATGCAATGATGATAGGGAATTGAAGAGAAAGGATGATGGATTTTCTTTAGATTTTAGACATTAAAAAAGATTTTTAGAGGATTTTTACAATGAGTCTGAGGCAGTTGCAAGAAATCACATGGACATGTCCAGTAGATAGAAAGAGTAAAGGGAGTTTCAGTTCAGAAGAGATGGTAGGTATAGAGTTGCAGATTATTGAGAAGGTAATGATGCCATCAAATATTGATAGATGAGCTCTCAGATAAAAGGAACATGAAAAAGGAAGAGTCAAGGACTAAAAACTGAGCTTTTCAGGATGCTGAGATATATATCTTTGATTTTTGTCTTAGACTATTTTTCTGAGGATTCAATTGTTATTGTTCAGTCACTAAGTCGTGTCCAACTTTCTGTGACTCCCATGGACAGCAGCATACCATGCTTCCCTATGCTTTACCATCTCCCACAGTTTGCTCAATCTCATGTCCATTGAGTCAGTGATGCCATCCAACCATCTCATCCTCTGTCACCCCTTTCTCCTCCTGCCCTCAATCTTTCCCAGCATCAAAGTCTTTTCTAATGAGTCTGCTCTTTGCATCAGGTGGCAAAGGTATTGGAGCTTCAGCTTCAGCATCAGTCCTTCCAATGAATATTCAGGGTTGATTTCCTTTAGTATTGACTGGTTTGATCTCCTTGAAGTCCAAAGATTCTTCACCAGCACCATAATTGAAAATCATCAATTCTGTGATCTTCCTTTTTATGGTCTAACTCTCACATCCATACATGACTGCTGGAAAAGCCATAGTTTTGACTATATGGACCTTTGTCAGCAAAATGATATCTCTGCTTTGTAATATGCTGCCTAGCTTTACCATAGCTTTCCTTCTAAAGAGCAAGCATCTTTTAATTTTGTGGCTGCAGTTACCATCAGCAAAGATTTTGGAACCCAAGAAAGTAAGATCTACCATTGTTTCCAATTTTTCCCTATCAGTTAGCCATAAAGTGGATGCCATGATCTTAGTTTTTTGAATGTTGAGTTCTAAAATGTTGAGTTCTAAACCAGCTTTTTCACTCTTCTCTTTCACTTTCATCAATAGGCTCTGTTGTTCCTCTTTGCTTTCTGCCATTAGAATGGTATCATCTGTATAGCTGAGGTTGCGGATATTTCTCTTGGTAATCTTGATTCCAGGTTGTGATCCACCCAGCCTGGCATTCCTCATGATGTACTCTGAATAGAAGTTAAATAAGCAGAGTGAAACATACAGCCTTAACATACTCCTTTCCTAATTTTGAACATGTCTGTTGTCCCATGTCTGGTTCTAACTGTAGCTTCTTGACCTGCATATAAGTTTCTCAGGAGACAGGTAAGGTGGTCTGGTATTTCCATCTCTTTAAGAATTTTTCACAGTTCTCTGTGATCCAATATGCAGAAATAAATGGTAGAGGAGAATTTTAAGAATTTCTCCTTTGCATATAAGAGATCTTCTTTCTGTTAGAGACTTTGCTGTTTAATCTTTTTAAATACTTCTGTTTTAAAAAATGATTGATAATATTATAAAAACCTTTTCCATATAAATCAAGTCACCTTGTATTTGTAAAACTATGTAGCTTTCTGTTCCCTTGTTTTAAAAGTTAAAGGAACATTTCCTATTTTTTCTCAGTCATTTTCAAAGAGAGTTTATGGAGAAAATGAAATGTTATGGACTCATGTTGAGCCGTGATTATAGCTTCCCTTCCTCATTACGAAGCTTCCAATGTTTTCCTTATTATCTGATATAAGAGAGAAAAACCACAACAAATTCTTTCTAATAGAATAATGACCACCATGCTATTTCATTGAAATAGATGCATTTCAGAAACTCTTCTAAAATGGAGCAATAGTGGTTGAAATGAATATTTGCTTAATTATTTCTAAGTAAAAATTATGCCAACAATTTTAGTATGGGATAGGAGGGAAAAATAAATCTGAACTGAGATTCTGAACTTATTCCTAAGCTATCCTGAGTTAACAGTTATGTAACAGCAACAATTTATTAAAGATTTTCTGTGTTTCAATATTACTGCTAGAATTAATGAGAGATCTCCATTTATTTTTCAGTTTTTGCGGTCTGCTGTATTTATTTCTTCCCTTTTGTGTTCATTATTTCAGCCTTTTGCTGGGGATATTGTTGTCTTAAACCTGATCTTCTTTCCTCTTCTTTCAGTGTTCTTTAATTCAAATTGGTATATTCCAGAGTTCAGTTGCTAAGTTGTGTCTGACTCTTTGTGAGTCCATGAACTGCAGCATGCCAGGCTCCCCTCCCCTTCAGTATTTCCCAGAGTTTGCTCAGATTGATGTCCATTGAGTCAGTGATGCTATCTAATCATCTCATGCTCTGATTCCTGCTTCTCCTTTTGCCTTCAGTCTTTCCCAGCATCAGGGTCTTTTCCAATGAGTCAGCTCTTTGCATCAGGTGGCCAGAGTATTGGAGTTGCAACTTCAGCATTAGTCCTTCCAATGAATACTCAGAGTTCATTTCCTTTACAATTGACTAGTTTAATTTCCTTGAAGTCCAAGGGACTCACAAGAGTCTTCTCCAGCACCCCAATTCAAAAGCATCAGTTCTTCTGTGATCTGCTTTCTTTATTGTCCAACTCTCACATCTGCACATAACTACTAGAAAAATCATAGCTTTGACTATATGGACATTTCTTAACAAGATGATGTCTCTGCCTTTTAAAAAATATAAATTTATTTATTTTAATTGGAAGCTAATTACTTTACAATATTGTATTGGTTTTGCCATACATCAACATGAATTTGCCATAGGTGTACACGTGTTCCCCATCCTGAGCCCCCTTCCTTCCTCCCTCCCCTTACTGTATCTCTGGGTCATCCCACTGCACTAGCCACAAGCATCCTGTATCATGCATTGAACCTAGACTGATGATTCGTTTCTTACATGATATTATACATGTTTCAATGCCATTCTCCCAAATCATCCCACTCTCTCCCTCTCCCACAGAGTCCAAAAGCCATCTGTGTCTCTTTTGCTGTCTCGCATACAGGGTTATCGTTACCATCTTTCTAAATTCTATATATAAGCATTAGTATACTATACTGATGTTTTTCTTTCTGGCTTACTTCACTCTGTATAATAGGCTCCAGTTTCATCCACCTCATTAGAACTGAATTCAATGTATTCTTTTTAATGGCTGAATAATACTCTATTGTGTATATGTACCCAAGCTTTCTTATCCATTCATCTCCTGATGGACATCTAGGTTGCTTCCATGTTTTGGCTATTATAAACAACGCTGCGATGAACATTGGGGTACATGTGTCTCTTTCAATTCTAGTTTCCTCGGTGTGTATGCCCAGCAGTGGGATTGCTGGGTCATAAGGCAGTTCTATTTCCAGTTCTTTAAGGAATCTCTACATTGTTCTCCATAGTGGCTGTACTAGTTTGCATTCCCACCAACAGTGGAAGAGGGTTCCCTTTTCTCCACACCCTCTCCAGTATTTATTGCTTGTAGACTTTTGGATCGCAGCCATTCTGACTGGCGTGAAATGGTACCTCATTGTGGTTTTGATTTGCATTTCTCTGATAATGAGTGATGTTGAGCATCTTTTCATGTGTTTGTTAGCCATCCGTATGTCTTCTTTGGAGAAATGTCTGTTTAGTACTTTGGCCCACTTTTTGATTGGGTCATTTATTTTTCTGGAATAGAGCTGCAGGAGTTGCTTGTATATTTTTGAGATTAGTTGTTTGTCAGTTGCTTCATTTGCTATTATTTTCTCCCATTCTGAAGGCTGTCTTTTCATCTTGCTTATAGTTTCCTTTGTTGTGCAGAAACTTTTAATTTTAATTAGGTCCCATTTGTTTATTTTTGCTTTTTTCCCAATATTCTGGGAGGTGGATCATAGAGGATCCTGCTGTAATTTATGTTGGAGAGTGTTTTGCCTATGTTCTCCTCTAGGAGTTTTATAGTTTCTGGTCTTACATTTAGATCTTTAATCCATTTTGAGTTTATTTTTGTGTATGGTGTTAGAAAGTGGTCTAGTTTCATTCTTTTACAAGTGGTTGACCAGTTTTCCAAGCACCACCTGTTAAAGAGATTGCCTTTTCTCCATTGTGTATTCTCGCCTCCTTTGTCAAAGATAAGGTGTCCATAGGTGTGTGGGTTAATCTCAGGGCTTTCTATTTTGTTCCATGGATCTATATTTCTGTCTTTGTGTCAGTACCATACTGTCTTGATGACTGTGACTTTGTAGTAGAGCCTGAAGTCAGGCAAGTTGATTCCTCCAGATCCTTTGTTCTCTCTCAAGATTGCTTTGACTATTCAAGGTTTTTGTATTTCCAGACAAATTGTGAAATTATTTGTTCTAGCTCTGTGAAAAATATCGTTGGTAGCTTGATAGGGATTGCATTGCATCTATAGATTGCTTTGGGTAGTATACTCATTTTCACTATATTGATTCTTCTGATCCATGAACATGGTGTATTTTTTTCATCTATTAGTGTCCTCTTTGATTTCTTTCACCAGTGTTTTATAGTTTTCTATATAGTCTTTAGTTTTTTAGATAAATTTATTCCTAAGTATTTTATTCTTTTCATTGCAATGGTGAATGGAATTGTTTCCTTAATTTCTCTTTCTATTTTCTCATTATTAGTGTATAGGAATGCAAGGGATTTCTGTGTATTGATTTTATATCCTGCAACTTTACTATATTCATTGATTAGCTTCAGTAATTTTCTGATAGAGTCTTTAGGGTTTTCTATGTAGAGGATCATGTCATCTGCAAACAGTGAGTTTTACGTCTTCTTTTCCAATTTGGATTCCTTTTATTTCTTTTTCTGCTCTGATTGCTGTGGCCAAAACTTCCAAAACTATGTTGAATAGTAGTGGTGAAAGTAGGCACCCTTGTCTTTTCCTGACTTTAGGGGAAATGCTTTCAATTTTTCACCATTAAGGATAATGTTTGCTGTGGTTTTGTCATATATAGCTTTATTATGTTGAGGTATGTTCCTTCTATTCCTGCTTTCTGGAGAGTTTTTATCATAAATGGATGTTGAATTTTGTCAAAGGCTTTCTCTGCATCTATTGAGGTAATCATATGGCTTTTATTTTTCAATTTGTTAATGTGGTGAATTACATTGATTGATTTGCCGATACTGAAGAATCCTTGGATCCCTGGGATAAAGCCCATTTGGTCATGGTGTATGATCTTTTAATGTGTTGTTGGATTCTGATTGCTAGAATTTTGTTAAGGATTTTTGCATCTATGTTCATCAGTGATATTGGCCTGTAGTTTTCTTTTTTGTGGCATCTTTGTCAGGTTATGGTATTAGGGTGATGGTGGCCTCATAGAATGAGTTTGGAAGTTTACCTTCCTCTGCAATTTTCTGGAAGAGTTTCAGTAAGATAGGTGTTAGCTCTTCTCTAAATTTTTGTAGAATTCAGCCGTGAAGCTATCTGGACCTGGGCTTTTGTTTGTTGGAAGATTTCTGATTACTGTTTCCATTTCCATGCTTGTGATGGGTCTGTTAAGATTTTCTATTTCTTCCTGGTTCCGTTTTGGAAAGTTGAACTTTTCTAAGAATTTGTCCATTTCTTCCAAGTTGTCCATTTTATTGGCATATAATTGCTGATAGTAGTCTTTTATGATCCTTTGTATTTCTGTGTTGTCTGTTGTTATCTCTCCATTTTCATCTCTAATTTTGTTGATTTGATTTTTCTCTCTTTGTTTTTTGATGAGTCTGGCTAATGGTTTGTCAATTTTATTTATCTGTCTCTGCCTTTTAATACACTATCTAGCTTTGTCATTGCTTTCCTTCCAAGATGCAAGAGTCTTTTAATTTAATGATTGCAGTCACTATTCCGTGTGATTTTGGAGCCTAAGAAAAGAAAACCTGCCACTGCTTCCATTTTCCTCACTTCTATTAGCCATGAAATGATGGGACCAGGTGCCATGATCTTTGTTTTTTATAATATTAAGTTTCAAGCCAACTTTTTTTCTTTTAAAAAAATTATTTATTTTATTTGGAGGTTAATTACTTTACAATATTGTATTGGTTTTGCCATACATCAACAGGTATCCACCACAGGTATACATGTGTTCCCCATCCTGAACCCCTCTCCCTCCTCCCTCCCTGTACCATCCCTCTGAGTCATCCCAGTGCACCAGCCCCAAGCATGCAGTATCATGCATTGAACCTGGGCTGACAGAGTGAAGTAAGCCAGAAAGAAAAACACCAATACAGTATACTAATGCATATATATGGAATTTAGAAAGATGGTAATGATAACCCTGTATGCGAGACAGCAAAAGAGATACAGATGTATAGAACAGTCTTTTGGACTCTGTGGGAGAGGGAGAGGTTGGGATGATTTGGGAGAATGGCATTGAAACAAGCCAACATTTTTACAGACTTCTTTCATCCTTATCAAGAGGTTTTTTAGTTCCTTTTCACTTTTTGCCATTAGAACGGTGAGTGAGTGAAGTCGCTCAGTCGTGTCTGACTCTTTGCGACCCCATGGACTGTAGCTTACTAGGCTTCTCTGTCCATGGGATTCTCCAAGCAAGAATACTGGAGTGGGTTACCATTTCCTTCTCCAGGGGATCTTCCCAACCCAGGGATCAAACCTGGGTCTCTCGCATTGGAGGCAGACGCTTTAACCCCTGAGCCACCAGGGAAGCCCCTGCATATCTGAGGTTGTTGATATTTCTCCAGGCAATCTTAATTATGGCTTGTGATTTATACAGCCCAGCATTTTGCACTGTGTACTCTGCATATAAGTTAAATAAGCAGCCTTGAGAGTATACAGCCTTGATATATTCCTTTCCCAATTTTGAACCAGTCCATTGTTCCATGTCTGGTTCTGACTGTTGGCTCTTGAACTGCAAACAGATTTCTCAGGAAATGGGTAAGGTGGTCTGGTATTCCCATCTCTTTAAGAATTTTCCAGTTTGTTGTGATCTATATAGTCAAAGGCTTTATCATAGTCAGTGAAGCAGAAGTAGATTCTTTTCTGGAATTCCCTTCTTTTCTCTATGACCCAGCAAATGTTGGCAATTAGATCTCTGGTTCCTTTGCCTTTTCTAAACCTAGCTTGTACCTCAGTTCATGTACTGCTGAAGCCTAGCTTGAAGGAATTTGAGCATAACCCTACTTAATAGCATGTGAAATGAGCAAAACTGTATGGTAGTTTGAACATACTTTGGCATTGTCTTCTTTGGGATTGGAATGAAAACTGATCTTTTCCAGTTTTGTGGCCTCTGCTGAGTTTTTCATATTTTCTGACGTATTGAGTATAACACTTTTACAGCATCATTTTTAGGATTTGAAAAACTCAGCTGGAGTTTCATCACCTCCACTAGCTTTGTTTGTAGTAGTGTTTATTAAGGCCCACTTGACTTCACACTCTAGGATGGCTGGTCTGATACTTTTAAAATTTAGATCTGGTCATTTCACTCTCCTGTTTAAAGGTATATTATTTTATTGATTTATACCCAAATAAGTTAATATGATATTCAACACTTTCTATTACCTGGTTTCAGACAAATTTGCAGTCTTTTCTTTCTACCATTCTCCCTCATGTACCAGAATTCCTACTGAGCTCTGTAAACACCAATAGTTTACTACCTCTGGACTATAATTATGTAGAGGCAGCTTCTTCATTTCTTTGCTTCACATATGGGTTGGTTTTATGTGAAAAAACATCCATGAGAAAGTTTATTTGAGGTTTTTAGTTTAGAGATGGTTTAATAACTCAGGATACCATGAGAGCTCAGAGAGCATAGGAAGAATCTTCTACATCTCTGTCTTTTCAGTTCCTTGCACAGTTCTGGGTAAATAGTAGATGCTCAAGAAATACTGGTTAATTTGATTTGATTTGTGTGTTTGCCCCCCCCCCAGTAAACTAGGTGCCTGCTGGAATCAGTGTGACAGCACAATATCAACAGCAAGGACAGCAAGGGGCAAAGGATAAGAGAGTCCTGAAGGCTCAGAAAGATTTTAAGAGGTGATCCTTTCAATAGAATTCTGGTCTGATTTGGACCAGAGGTCAGGTACAGAATCAGTCAGGATCCCAACAGAAAACAGATGTCACAGTCAAATGGTTTAATTGGAAAGAATTGGAGGGCACTGTGAACAGAAGTGTGGACAGGGTTAAGGAAACCAACAAAAGATGATGATATACCCAAAGACCACCTATAGCAGGAAATTGTTATTCCCTTTCAACTTATCGGAAGGAAAGCTATTCCACAATGGGACTTGCCAGAACAGGCCCTTGCAATGAAGTGACACTTGAACAACTTTAGGAACCCTGCCATCAACACTTACTTGCCTTTAATAATTTCAAAGAAAACATGCAGAGAAGTCAGGTTTTTGAGTGATGATTGTGGCAACTTTTCTTGCAGATGTGTTATTATACAACAAAAGGCCTGCAGAAAGATTAATAAAAAAATTCATTGGCCTGCAAAAATGTTTCTGTGATCTTTTAAATTTTCACTAAATCTCCTAACCCTACTTTAGTGGCCCCTAAGACATGTCAAGTCCTCTGAGTTCTCAAGATTATGAGTTTTAAGAAGCTGCCGCTATACAGAAGTTCCTCTAAAAGTCTAACACAAGATAATGGAGAGGCAGAGGTTAATGGGTTGACTTTCAAGATTGAATTCTTTTAAGCTTCTGATCTCTAGGCTGAAAAACGGGAGAAGGTGTTTATTTGACTTGTCTGTACTGTGAGGTCAGTAAAACACCCAAATACCATCTTATTTTTATTTATGAATTCTGTTTCCTAAAAGCAATAAGACTCTCACTCCCTACTGTGTGTTGGTAGGATTTGGCTGAATAGTTCAAGTGGCTAAATTGAGCTGGTTTGGAGCTTAGTGACTCATAACACTCATACCATCCATCAATTAAAGCAGGGCTGACTGTCTGCTTGTAATTTGGCAAACAACATTTTGTCTTCCAGAAGCACTTAGAAAAATTCTTCTCTCAGAAGTAACAGATGAGGGAAAGTGTTCAATAAAATCAGCAAGACAAGATACTTGCCTTCATTAGACTATAGCCACAAACTTGCTACTGGGGTGGATTGTCCATGTGATGGTCATTATTATATTTAAGGAATGAAAAAAATAAAACAATCTAACTTCATTCCCAGCTGTGAAATGAATAATAGCACCTATGCTAGGGGAATAAAATAGATGGTGATTTACATAGCATATTGAGTTTCTCTGGAAGAAAGCTCCTCCATAAATCCAAGCCAGAGTTTAAATTCATTGTAATTCTATTTTGGTACCCAAGAATAAACTGTTTGATTGTTTAAACAATGTGATGGGACCTCATCTTCTGTGTAGTACAAATCAAGTCACATCATTCACCTGCTCACTTATATCTTTGCTTCCTATTGCAATTCACATAAAATCTAAAGGTCTTCACAAGGTCGGTGAAACACAGAATTGACTCTCCTACTCTCCAGCATTGTCTCCTTCCCTATCTTCCTCTGCTTGCAGTGCTCTGGCATGCTGGACTCCCTCCTTTTCCTTGAGCTGGTTAAGCTACCTTCCATCTTAGATCCTTGCTTTCATCACTCCTTACACCTGAAGTGCTCTTCCTTCAGATCTCCATTAGTCTGACTCCTTATTTTCATTTAATTACAGGTTCTAAGATTATCATCTCAAAGTAACTTTCCTTAACCACTTGATTTAATGTTGCACTTGAGATGCTCTTTCTTGGGTTTGCTACTTCTTGTGCCCTCAGAATTCTTAAAATTACCTTATTTGTTGATTGTATAATTATTTATTGACCTCACCCTGTTGGAGGGTAAGCTCTGGAGAGTAGAAATCTTATTTGTCTTTCTTACTGCTGTATCCTCAGTATCTAGAAGAATGCGTGGCATGCAGTTGGTGTTCAGTAAATAGTTTAGTTATTGAATGAATGATTGAAGGAACTGAATTTAGCAAGCATGAAAAAATATTTTCTCCACCGACAACAGCAACAAAAAAGAGAATCAAAATTCCATGGTCCTTAACCAGTCTACACAAAGAAATAGAACATTTAAGAAGTTGGGTTATGTTTTAAATTTGTAGATTAAAAGATATCCTCTCAATCTTTACAAGGTAACTTTATTTTAACCATAGTTCTATAAAGTCCTTAGGTATATTGATGAAGTCCTTGTTTCTAAGTATGTTCTAATAACATTGTAAAGTGGTTAATTTCTGAAATTACATTAGTATTTTTCATATATATGTATATATAATCATTCATCTAATTTGACAAAAGCGGCAATATTTGTGAAATAGTCCTTACACAATTATTTTTTATTTTCAGTGGATTTGGAAGCTATGATTATTATTGGGTTGAAAATTTCTGAAATCATATTTTACTTTATTTAACTTTTGCTGTTTACTTCACTAAAATCTGAAGACAAGGAGAAGGTATGTGAAAGTCTGGGACACCAAGCCTAGGCGTGCACATTGACAAAGGTAGGTGACACACAGGACCAGGGTGCGGAGGGCCAGTATTCCTGTCATCGGTGCTCAGACAGAGATGGAGGAAGGTCTCCATGACAGAGGCCTTGTAGACACTAAGGACCATCATCAAGAGAACTGCTGGGCAGAAAGTGTGATATAGATTGTAGAAAATAATCATCCACACCTGGGCAGATGTGATAAGGGAATGGCAACTCACTCCAGCCTGGTAAATTCCATGCACAGAGGAGCCCGGCTGGCTATAGTCCATGGAATTGCAAAAAGTTTGACACATACACATGGGCAGATGCAATGATGTAATGGACCAGACTGATGTTGGAGTCAGTTCTCATCTGGATGTATGTATTATATGGCTACTCTCTTATGAAATATGAAGCTCAGAATGACTGAAGCTTACAATCTGTATGTGTTTTATAGAAAAGCTCAATTGGATTCCCTCTTGGACTTTATAAAAATCCGTTTCAGGTTTGTTTTGTTAATGCAGCCACTTACTAATGCCACTTCAAGTTTATCAGGTTCAGAGTCATTTGTGCTAGTTCTGTAGAAACTTTCAGAATCAAAATAGAAAATAATTTTCCATACAGAGTTTCTGAGTCTGTTAGTTGTACTTATCAGTTAAACAAACTGTTCATAGTCATCATACTGAGCGATAGATGGTAATTTGGTTTTCAAAGATTCCTCTATTACATTCATTCTACAAGTAGTTTTAAGACCTTTGTTGTTGTTCAAAATGTATTTGTGGGTAAAGCATAAATAGTCCATTATGTTCATACAATAGTAAGAGAGATAAAACTTAGTCAAGAGTAATTACAAGAGTAGGACACAGTCATTGCTAAAAAGCTGAGTTTGGTGCAGAATGCTATTTGCATTTAGAATAAGAAGGGTGATATGTCTATGGGAATTTTCATGGAAGACATGCTATTAAGCTAAGAAGAGGTAGAGTAGGAGACTCAGGAGAAAAGAACAACATAAATTAAAATGGAGGAGAGAGAAAGAGAAAGGTCAACTTGGTGAAACATGGTCTCAGATTTGGGCTGTTGTTGAGTTGCTGAGTTGTGTCCAACTCTTTGCAACCCCATGGATGGTAGCACCCCAGCCTCCTCTGTCCTCCACTATCTCCTGGAATTTGCTCAAATTTAGGGATATCCTGAGGGATAATTCAGATGCCACTGAAGTAAAGTCAAGGAATCTGCACCTTCTAATAGCCAAATGGAATTCTTACTACCCATTCTTAGGAAGTGATAAATCCCAGTAGCAATGTGAGAGACAGGACATGTTGAAGAAAATTCAGGCAGAGTGAATCAGTGAGAGACAGTTTTAGTAGTCCAGGCATGAGGTCATAAGGCACTAAACCAAGTGAGGTGAAGTGAAATAATCTGGGATTTGGTGTTTCATTGAGTAGATAAGTGAGGACATGGTGAGATTCAAGAAGAGCCTGAGGAATCAAGCTTCTACAAGGAAAATTTTTCTACAATTAGTAATAAGGAAATCAAAGCATGAGTTTGGCCTGAGCATGATATGATAAGATATGATATGATATGATAAACTAAGATATTATCCAAATAATCATCAGCATAAGTAATGACTAAAGGTTTTTTTTTCTTTATAAGTTTAGTGGATAGAGGTCAAGGTGTCTGTTACATGGAACAGTCTTTGTATTGAGACCCAACTATTCTGAAACTTTGTCTCAGAAAGAACCACTTTTTACTTTAAAGCTTTTTTTTTTTAGTAGACTCAGAATTGCGTACTTTTGTAGAAACCCACATCTGGGAGATTAAATGGTGTTGATTCACCTGTCTTTACAGAAAATTCCAGGTTTTTATTGACTAAGTTTTATCTTTATCTCTATCTCTCATATATTTATTTCATTAATATCATTATCCTTCACTTAGTATAATTATTGGGGACATAAAGTCTATACATCAATGCATCTAGCATTTTGGATCATTTGATCAGTGTTTGTGAACATAGAGTTGGCAGTTTTGAATTCACATGAATCTCCTAGAGTTATCTTTTAGGGAAGGAATTTCCGTTCTTCTTCTTAACTCAAATAGGAAGTTTATAAAAAACTTTTTTTTTTTGTATTGGATATAGTTGATTAGGACTTCCCTTGTGTCTCAGACAGTGAAGAATCTGCCTGCCAATGCAGGAGACTTGGGTTTGGTCCCTGGGTCAGGAAGATCTCCTGGAGAAGGGAATGGCAACCCACTCCAGAATTCTTGCCTGGAGAATTCCATGGACAGAGGAGCCTTGCGGGCTACAGTCCATAGGGTTGCAAAGGTCAGACATGACTGAGTGATTAACACTATAATACTATAACACCATGGCTGATTAACAGTGTAGTGATAGTTTCAGGTGGACAGCAAAAGGGACTAAACCATACATATACATGTATCCATTCTTCCTCAAGCTTCACTCCCATCCAGGCTGCCACATAACATTGAACAGAATTCCTGTGCTATACAACAGGTCCTAATAGGTTATCCATTTAAAATATAGCAGTGTGTACAGATTGGTCCCAAACTCCCTTCCCCCTATCCTTCCCTCCCGGCAACCATAAGTTCGTTCTCTGTCTGCAAGTCTGTTTTTGTTCAAACAGGAATTTTTAAAGTTAGATTTCTTGATCTGAAGCAATGTAATCCTTTTGGCTTATTGAGAACTAAAAATGGGAGCAGCTTAAAACTGTAACTTTCCATGTGGTTTGTGCTCACTGAGAAAGAATCTCTTGGCTAATTTGAGAGAAAAGAATGTTTAAATAAGGCAGTTAGAAGTGAATCAAAAATAACATTTGAATATGAGAAGCCAGAAATGCCCACTTCCTTTAGTTATGAAACTGCTTCTGGTGACTGTAAAGAATTGTAAACATGAATTATCATCAGTTGCATTGTGTAGTCTATGCTAATACTTTATCAGAGTCTCCATATTTGGACCTATTTTCTGCAGCAGTGTAAGTGTTCTGTAAATGCTGGAGAAATAAAAACTGTCCCCTTTTCTCCTTTTCTTTTCCCGCACTTTTGTTTCTACTAAATGGAATAGTATTAACATAACTTAATCAAATTAGATAGGACTGGAATGGATGCAATGATTATATTCTTTTAGTTGATAATGAGCTTTGTATAGGGCTTTTATTTGAGGGAGTGGAGTTTATTCTTGATTTAAATACTGGTAGCATATATTCTTGAAAGGGATTAGTCTGTCCCATAGATAGAGGAGCATGATGGGCTACAGTCCACAGGGTCGCAAAGACTTGGACATGACTGAGCGACTTCATATCATACATACTTCCCTGGTGGCTCAGATGGTAAAGCATCTTGCTTACAATGCAGGAGACCTGGGTTCGATCCCTGAGTCAGGAAGATCCTCTGGAGAAGGAAATGGTAACCCACTCCAGTACTCTTGCCTGGAAAATCCCATGGACAGAGGAGCATGATGGGCTACAGTCCACAGGGTTGCAAAGAGTTGGACATGACTGAGCAACTCATATCATATATCATAGCGTATAGTCTTGAAAGGGATTAGATTCTAGTGCTGCTGCTGCTGCTGCTAAGTCACTTCAGTCACGTCCGACTCTGTGTGACCCCATAGAGGGCTCCCAGACTCCCCCTCCCTGGGATTCTCCAGGCAAGAACACTGGAGTGGGTTGCCATTTCCTTCACTGAGCGAATTCACTTTCACTTTCAGATTCTAGTGAGTCACAGCATATTACTGCAAGTCTCCAATTATATTACTGTGGTAGCATTATCCTGAATGTTGTCATTTCCCAAGGTATTTTATGAATACTTTAGCCTATATAGTGTTTAAAAACAATCCAAGACCTTTCTTTCTCCATGAAGCCTTACTTAATAATTCCTATATTCTTTGATTTTTAGGTGCTTTGAGAACCAGTGGTGTGTATCATACCATTTCCTTTTGATCATATATTTTATTGTATTGAAGATTATATCTAGAGTGGCCTACCAAGATATGGGCCTCCTGATGTTCATGGCCTTGTATAATTTCCTCCTTCTGAGGGCAGGTAGAAATTGTGTCTTGCTAGTAACCAATAAAATAAAACAAAGGTTTTCAATATATAGGTGTTTAGTTTCTTTAGGTAGGTATATTCCTAAGTATTTTATTCTTTTTATTGCAATGGTGAATGGAATTGTTTCCTTAACTTCTTTTTCTACTTTCTCATTATTAGTGTATAGGAATGCAAGGGATTTCTGAGTGTTGATTTCAAAAATAAACTAAAAATGGATTAAAGATCTAAATGTAAGACCAGAAACTATAAAACTCCTAGAGGAAAACATAGGCAAAACACTCTCCGACATAAATCACAGCAGGATCCTCTATGATCCACCTCCCAGTATAATGGAAATAAAAGCAAAAATAAACAAATGAGATCTAATTAAAATTAAAAGCTTCTGCACAACAAAGGAAACTATAAGCAAGGTGAAAAGACAGCCTTCTGAATGGGAGAAAACAATAGCAAATGAAACAACTGACAAACAACTAATCTCAAAGATATACAAGCAACTTATGCAGCTCAACTCCAGAAAAATGAACTAACCAATCAAAAAAATGGGCCAAAGAACTAAATAGGCATTTCTCCAAAGAAGCCATACGGATGGCTAACAAACACATGAACAGATGCTCAACGTCACTCATTATCAGAGAAATGCAAATCAAGACCACAATGAGGTACCATTTCACACCAGTGAGAATGGCTGCGATCCAAAAGTCTACAAGCAATAAATGCTGGAGAGGATGTGGAGAAAAGCGAACCCTCTTCCACTGCTGGTGGGAATGCAAACTCGTACAGTCACTATGGAGAACAGTGTGGAGATTCCTTTAAAAACTGGAAATAGAACTGCCTTATGACCCAGCAATCCCACTGCTGGGCATATACACCAAGGAAACCAGAATCAAAAGAGACACATGTACCCCAATGTTCATTGCAGCACTGTTTATAATAGCCAGGACTTGGAAACAACCTAGATGTCCATCTGCAGATGAATGGATAAGAAAGCTGTGGTACATATACACAATGGAGTATTACTCAGCCATTAAAAAGAATACATTTGACTCAGTTCTAATGAGATGGATGAAACTGGAGCCGATTATACAGAGTGAAGTAAGCCAGAAAGAAAAACACCAATACAGTATACTGACACATATATATGGAATTTAGAAAGATAGTAATGATGACCCTCTATGTGAGACAACAAAAGAGACACAGAGGTATAGAACGGACTTTTGGACTCTGAGGGAGAGGGAGAGGGTGGGATGATTCGGGAGAATGGCATTGAAACATGTATACTATCATGTAAGAAACGAAGTGCCAGTCTATGTTCAATACAGGATTCAGGATGCTTGGGGCTGGTGCACGGGAGGATCAGGGAGATGATATGGGGTGGGAGGTGGGAGGGGGCTTTGGCATTGGGAGATCATGTACACCTGTGGCTGGTTCATGTCAATGTATGGCAAAACAAATACAGTATTGTAATGTAGAATAAAAAAAATTCAAAAAAAATAAAACAAAGGTGATGGATATTGGGTTCCCAGGTGGTGCTAGTGGTAAAGAACCCGCCTGCCAATGCAGGAGATATAAAACCTGCCAATGCAGGAGATATAAAAGACACAGGTTTGATCCCAGGATTGGGAAGATCCCTGTAGTAGGAGATGGCAACCCACACTCCAGTATTCTTGCCTGGAAAATCCCATGGATGGGGGAACCTAGTGAGCTACAGTCCTTGGGGTAGCAAACAGTCAGACACGACTGTGCATGCACACGCATGGGATGTTACTTCCATGATTATGCTGGCATTGAGGAAATAAGCAGTCATGCTGGGAGGCATGGAGGTGAGGGCAGCCTTTAAAGAGCTGAGAGAGGCCGCTAGACGCTAAGCAAGAAGCTGGTACCCTAACTCCTAGAACCACTGAAAAATGAATGAATTCTGATAACAGCCTGAGTGAGCCTGGGAACAGATTCTTTCCCAGTTGAGCTTCGAGGTGAGAAGGCAGTTAACTAACACCTTTGATTGCAGTTGTGTTATCCTAGGCCAGAGTACCCAGTTAAACTATGAATGAACTCCTGACCCACAGAAACTGTGAGATAATAAATGTGTGTTTTTCTAAGTTGCTTAGTTTGTGGTAACTTGTTGCATAGCAATAGATAACTAATATGGCCATGTCCTATCTCTCAACAAGGCTGGGAAAGATTTAAGGACTAAGTTTCTCACAACATCATGATATGTGTATAGTAGATGACAGGCAAATACTTGTTAAATTTTTATTACAGGAAACTATTGAATGTATGTAAACCTTTTGAGGACAGAGGCTCTATCATATTTATCTTTGCATTTCTTTCCCTGGCAGAGATCCGACATATTGTTGGCATTGAATATGTACTGTGTCAAAGTTCAGTCAGTGAAACAATGCTAGGATGAGTTATTGAATAAATCAGCAAATGATCACTCCCTGTGGCCTCCACCCCCTCATCTGGGTTAAATCTGACCCACTATCTATTTTTGTAACGGGTTTGAGCTAACACTGGATGGATAAATAAAATGTGGTGTATATATGTATGTCGTCTTAATCTCTCAGTGATGTCTCACTCTTCACGACACCATAAACTGCAGCCCACCAGGCTCTTCTGTCCATGGGGATTCTCTAGGCAAGAATACTGGAGTGAGTTTCCATGCCCTCCTCCAGGGAATCTTCCCAACTCAGGGATTGAACCCAGATTTCCCACATTGCATGTGGATTCTTTCTATCTGAACCACCAGGAAAGCCCATATCTATCTATCTATCTATCTATAGAGAGAGAATGAGAGAATCCTCATGAACATGGACTACTGAAAAAAACATAGCTTTGAATATACGGACATTTGTTGGCAAAGTGATGTCTCTGCTTTCTAATACGCTGTCTAGGTTGTCATAACTTTTCTTCCAAGGAGCAAGTGTCTTTTAATTTCATGGCTGCAGTCACTTTCTACAGTGATTTTGAATTTCTTTAGTAATATCTTTTCACATCCTGTTAGCCATTTGCATATCTTCTTGGGAGAAATACCAAGTTCTTTGCTCATTTTTGCATTTGCATTGTGTTTTTCTGTTGTTGAATTGTACATATTCCCTCCTCAGATATGTGACCCACAAATATTTTCTCCCATTCCTTGCAAGCACTTTTTAGAACTTCTTGCAAATGTAAAGACAATTTCCTTATTTTATTTTATTTTTAAATATAAACTTATTTATTTTAATTGGACATTAGTTACTTTACAATATTGTATTGGTTTTGCCATACGTTGACATGAATCAGTCACAGGTATACACGTGTTCCCCATCCTGAACCCCTCTCCCTCCTCCCTCTCTGTACCATCCCTCTGAATTGTCCCAGTGCACCAGCCCCAAGCATCCAGTATCATGCATCAAACCTGGACAGACAATTCACTTCATATATGATAATATACATTTTCAATGCCATTCTCCCAAATCATCCTACCCTCTCCTTCTCCCACAGACTCCAAAAGCCTGTTCTATACATCTGTGTCTCTTTTGCTGTCTTGCATACAGGGTTATCGTTACCATCTTTCTAAATTCCATATGTATGTGTTAGTATACTGTATTGGTGTTTTCCCTTTCTGGCTTACTTCACTCTGTATAATCGGCTCCAGTTTTATCCACCTCATTAGAATTGATTCAAATGTATTCTTTTAATGGCTGAGTAATGCTCCATTGTGTATATATAACCCAGCTTTCTTATCCATTCGTCTGCTGATGGACATCTAGGTTGCTTCCATGTCCTGGCTATTATAAACAGTGCTGCGATGAACATTGGGGTACACATGTCTCTTTCAATTCTGGTTTCCTTGGTGTATATGCCCAGTAGTGGGATTGCTGGGTCATAAGACAGGTCTATTTCCAGTTTTAAAAGATATCTCCACATTGTTCTCCATAGTGGCTGTACGAGTTTGCATTCCCACCAACAGTGGAAGAGGGTTCCCTTTTCTCCACACCCTCTCCAGCATTTATTGCTTGTAGACTTTTGGATCGCAGCCATTCTGACTGGCGTGAAATGGTACCTCATTGTGGTTTTGATTTGCATTTCTCTGATAATGAGTGATGTTGAGCATCTGTTCATGTGTTTGTTAGCCATCCATATGTCTTCTTTGGAGAAATGTCTATTTAGTTCTTTGGCCCACTTTTTGATTGGGTCATTTATTTTTCTGGAATAGAGCTGCAGAAGTTGCTTGTATATCTTTGAGATTAGTTGTTTGTCAGTTGCTTCATTTGCTATTATTTTCTCCCATTCTGAAGGCTATCTTTTCACCTTGCTTATAGTTTCCTTTGTTGTGCAGAAACTTTTAATTTTAGTTAGGTCCCATTTGTTTATTTTTGCTTTAATTTCCAGCATTCTGGGAGGTGGGTCATAGAGGATCCTGCTGTGATTTATGTCAGAGAGTGTTTTGCCTATGTTCTCCTCTAGGAGTTTTATAGTTTCTGGTCTTACATTTAGATCTTTAATCCATTTTGAGTTTATTTTTGTGTTGGTGTTAGAAAGTGTTCTGGTTTCATTCTTTTACAGTGGTTAACCAGTTTTTCCAGCACCACTTGTTAAAGAGATTGTCTTTTCTCTATTGTATATTCTTGCCTCCTTTGTCAAAGATAAGGTGTCCATAGGTGTGTGGATTTATCTCTGGGCTTTGTGTTTTGTTCCATTGATCTATATTTCTGTCTTTGTGCCAGTACCATACTGTCTTGATGTCTGTGGCTTTGTAGTAGAGCCTGAAGTCAGGCAGGTTGATTCCTCCAGTTCCATTCTTCTTTCTCGAGATTGCTTTGGCTATTCAAGACTTTTGTATTTCCATACAAATTGTGAAATTATTTGTTCTAGCTCTGTGAAAAATATTGTTGGTAGCTTGATAGGAATTGCACTGAATCTATATATTGCTTTGGGTAGTATACTCATTTTCACTATATTGATTCTTCCAATCCATGAACATGGTATATTTCTCCATCAATTAGTGTCCTCTTTGATTTCTTTCACCAGTGTTTTATAGTTTTCTATATATAGGTCTTTAGTTTCCTTAGGTAGCTATATTCCTAAGTATTTTTTTCTTTTCCTTGCAATGGTGAATGGAATTGTTTCCTTAATTTCTCTTTCTATTCTCCTTATTTAATACATTTGAATCAGTTCTAATGAGGTGGATGAAATTGGAGCCGATTATACAGAGAGAAGTAAGCCAGAAAGAAAAACACCAGTACAGTATACTAACACATATATATGGAATTTAGAAAGATGGTAATGATAACCCTGTATGTGAGACAGCAAAAGAGACACAGATGTAAAGAACAGACTTTTGGACTCTGTGGGAGAGGGAGAGGGTGGGATGATTTGGGAGAATGGCATTGAAACATGTATACTATCATGTAAGAAACGAATCATTAGTCTAGGTTCAATACAGGATAGAGGACGCTTGGGGCTGGTGCACTAGGATGACCCAGAGAGACGATATGGGAAGGGTGGTGGGAGGAGGGTTCAGGGTTGGGAACTCATGTACACCTGTGGCAGAATCATGTCAATGTATGGCAAAACCAATACAGTATTGTAAAGTAAAAAATAAAAAGAAAAAAAATCCATTTAACCCAGCAAATCCAGGGGCTTCCATCTGTTCTTGAACTGGAAATATTAATCTGCAATTTAATGACATGCTAAAGGGAAAATATAAAGAACAGACTTCTACCTAGACTTCTATAAATGCCTTCAGTTCAGTTGCTCCATTGTATCCGACTCTTTGGGACCCCATGGACTGCAGTGCGCCAGGCTTCCCTGTCCATCACCAACTCCTAGAGCATGCTCAAACTCATGTCAATCTAGTCAGTGATGCCATCCAACCATCTCATCCTCTGTCATCCCCTTCTCCTCCTGCTTTCAATCTTTTCCAGCATCAGGGTCTTTTCAGTGGGTCAGTTCTTCGAATCAGGTGACCAAAGTATGTGTGTTGAATATGCTCAAGTAATAGTGTGTGGTCAGGGGTAGGGAACAGTATCTTTGAATCCCAATTAAAAGTAGTAAATAAAATATCCCCCAGCAAAAAGAAATTTTATTCTTCTAGTTAGTAGATAAAGAATAAAAGTTCTACTCAATTATGATTATTTTACTTTCTAAATAAAAATTGTGGAAATTTGCTTCTCTTTTGTTATATGAGTTGCTGCTGCTGCTAAGTCACTTCAGTCATGTCCGACTCTGTGCGACCCCATAGACAGCAGCCCACCAAGCTCCCCCATCCCTGGGATTCTCCAGAACATTGGAATGGGTCGCCATTTCCTTCTCCAGTGCATGAAAGTGAAAAGTGAAAGCGAAGTCTCTCAGTTGTGTCTGACTCTTCGTGATCCCATGGACTGAAGCCTACCAAGCTCTTCCATCCATGGGACTTCCCAGGCAAGAGTACTGGAGTGGGATGCCATTGGTTATATGAGTACATACACTATATTCTTGATTTCATCCTTTTGTCTTGCAAAGACTAAAGTATATCTTCTATGGCTGTTTACAGAAGAAATTTCCTAGTGACTGTCCTAATATACTTATTACATGTATTAGACTTATATAATGGGAGAACTGGGAAAGTTAAAGTCTTGAGAGAAGTTGGATGATCAGAGAAGAAATTATCAGTTCATCTGAGAAATCGAACATGTTCAAATACAGAAATCATATTACAAAGGGAGTTAAAAGTGTGCATGGAGAACAGACTCAGTTCAGTTTAGTTCAGTTCAGTTGCTCAGTCCTGTCCGACTCTTTGCGACCCCATGAATCACAGCACCCCAGGCCTCCCTGTCCATCACCATCTCCCGGAGTTCAGACTCATGTCCATCAAGTCCGTGATGCCATCCAGCCATCTTATCTTCAGTTGTCCCCTTCTCCTCTTGCCCCCAATCCCTCCCAGCATCAGAGTCTTTTCCAATGAGTCAGCTCTTTGCATGAGGTGGCCAAAGTACTGGAGTTTCAGCTTTAGCATCATTCCTTCCAAAGAAATCCTAGGGCTAATCTTCAGAATGGACTGGTTGGATCTCCTTGCAGTCCAAGGGACTCTCAAGGGTCTTCTCCAACATCACAGTTCAAAGGCATCAATTCTTTGGCGCTCAGCCTTCTTCACAGTCCAACTCTCACATCCATACATGACCACAGGAAAAACCATAGCCTTGACTAGACAGACCTTAGTCTGCAAAGTAATGTCTCTGCTTTTGAATATACTAGCTAGGTTGGTCATAACTTTTCTTCCAAGGAGTAAGCGTCTTTTAATTTCATGGCTGCAGTCACCATCTGCAGTGATTTTGGAGCCCACCAAAATAAAGTCTGACACTGTTTCCACTGTTTCTCTATCTATTTTCCATGGAGTGATGAGACCGGATGCCATGATCTTCATTTTCTGAATGTTGAGCTTTAAGACAACTTTTTCACTCTCCTCTTTCACTTTCATCAAGAGGGTTTTTAGCTCCTCTTCACTTTCTGCCATAAGGGTGGTGTCATCTGCATATCTGAGGTTATTGATATTTCTCCCAGCAATCTTGATTCCAGCTTGTGTTTCCTCCAGCCCATCGTTTCTCATGATGTACTCTGCATAGAAGTTTAATAAGCAAGGTGACAATATACAGCCTTGACGTACTCCTTTTCCTATTTGGAACCAGTCTATTGTTCCATGTCCAGTTCTAATTGTTGCTTCCTGACCTGCATATAGGTTTCTCAAGAGGCAGGTTAGGTGGTCTGGTATTCCCATCCCTTTCAGAATTTTCTACAGGTTATTGTGATCCACACAGTCAAAGGCTTTGGCATGGTCAATAAAGCAGAAATAGATGTTTTTCTGGAACTCTCTTGCTTTTTCCATGATCCGGCAGATGTTAGCAATTTGATCTCTGGTTCCTCTGCCTTTTCTAAAACCAGCTTGAACATCAGGAAGTTCACGGTTCACGTATTGCTGAAGCCTGGCTTGTAGAATTTTGAGCATTACTTTACTAGCATGTGAGATGAGTGCAATTGTGCAGTAGTTTGAGCATTCTTTGCCATTGCCTTTCTTTGGGATTGGAATGAAAACTGACCTTTTCCAGTCCTGTGGCCAGTGCTGAGTGTTCCAAATTTGCTGGCATATTGAGTGTAGCACTTTCACAGCATCATCTTTCTGGTGGTATGTATATAACCCTTCTGTGATCCTACACCATGTATCCGGTGGTATCTCTGAGATACAGTGTCATTAGTTGAGAGGGGAGCTGGATATGGGATAGAAAAGAGCAAAGGCAATTTAGAAGTCATGGGTACCTCTGAGTCCATCGTTACATCTAACTGCAATGATCTTCAGAAAGATAAGCTGTTGCCTCATTTCTACCTTCCAAGTCTCAAGCAAATTCCTTTTTAGCCAATTATAACTCAGGATCATATAGTTAAAAGGATTCTAGGACAAAAATTCTAGTTTAATCAAATAAACATTTAATAAACAGATGGAGAATGATCTGAGTTTTCAGTTAGACTATTTGAGCTATTTGAGTTATTCATATCAATTTATGATTCAGACTTTTTATTATTTATGTAAAGAGGATGAGGTGGTTGGATGGCATTATCAGCTCAACAAACATGAATCTGAGCAAACTCCAGAAGAATGTGAAGAACAGGGAAGCCTGGAGTGCTTTGGGATTGCATGGGACTGCAAAGAGTCTGACATGACTTAGGAACTGCATAACAACAAACAGAATAAATATTTTCCTTTTAAAATCAACCTTATTGAGACAAATAAGATAAGCTACTTTTGCAAGTATATTTAGATGACTTTTATCGATATATAATATATCTGTATAGCCACCGCTTCACTAAAAATTTACAGTGTTTTCATTATTACAAAAATTTTTCTCATCTGTTTTGTAGTCAATAACTATCCCACTGGATCTATTCAACTACTGATGTGCTTTATAGGACTACAGATTACACTTCCTTCTTTTACAGTTTCATTCAAGCAGAATCATAGAGTATTTACATTGTTGTCTCTTTTGCAAAGCATTTTGTTTTGGAGATACATCCAAGTTATGTGTATTTGCAGTTGGTTTCCCTTATGGCTGAATTATATTCCATTGTTTCAACAGATCGTCTTTTATCTATCCATTCACATATTGTTGGACATTTGGATTGCTTCCAGTTTTGGACTCTGAATATATGATCAAGTCTCTCTGTAGACATATGCTTTAATTTCTCTTGCTAAATATAGAAGTAGAGTGTTTCATTCATATGGTTAACTTTTAATTCTAGTATCAACTGCCAAAATGTTTTCCAAAGTGAATGTATCATTCTACATTTTATCATCAGTGTATGAGAGTTCCAGGTACTCTACTTTCTTGCAAACACTTGTTGTTATCACTTGAATTTTTTGTTAACCTTCTAATAAATGTAAAATGTTGCATGTGTGCTTTACTCATGTCTGACTCTGTGTGACCCTATGGACTGTAGCACACCAGGCTCCTCTGTCCATGGGATTCTCCAGATAAGAACACTGGAGTGGGTTGTCATGACCTCCTCCAGGGGATCTTCCTCACCCACGACTGGAATCTGCGTCTGTCACGTCTCCTGCACTGGCAGGCAGGCTCTTTACCACTAGTGCCACTTGGTTAGCTCAATGTAATTTTATGTGTGCAATTTTTTGGTGACCAGTGATGACGAGGCATCTTTTCACATGGTTTTTGGCCATTTATATACTTTTTCTAATGAAGAGTTTGTTCAAATGTTCTTCCAAATTGAAATAAATTAGGCTATTTGTCACCGAGGGTTTTTTTTTTCCTTTTCTTAATATAATTATATATTTTTTTAACTCAGTATATCTAAAATATTGTCATTTCAACATGTTACCAGCAGAAAAAAAATGGGATGGTTTACATGCTTGATTAAGTCTTTGAAAATTAGTGTGTATTTTACAATTACAACACAGATCTAACTAATCTCAGAAGTGTGAGACAACACTCCATGCAGGGGCTGACCATGTGAATGGGAGGAAACTTCAGTTTTCTTCTTAAAGAGCTGTTTATTTTTTTCTGTTTGTCTTGGATGCTACAAAAGTGCAGCCTGACTTTAAGCTGGCCCCAGTCCATCTCCTTGCATGTGTTCCATCGCTGGACATTCCTTCTCAAAATTAACTCAGATCAGGAGTAAAGTATAAATTAAACTCAGCCTTTTCCCTTACATTATGTTGTTCAGGCACTAAGTCATGTTCAACTCTTTTGTGACTCCATGGACTGTATCCCACGGGCCTCCTCTATCCATGGGATTTCCCATGTAAATATACTAGAGTTGATTGCTGTTTCCTTCTCTATATTTGTCGCTGAGTTAGAAGAGTTCTTTTTGTTTTCTGAATACATGTTCTTTGTCAGGAATATTGAAAGTATTTTTTCCAAGTTTGTGGCTTTTTAATTTTCTTAATGGCATATTTTGAAGAGTAGTAGTTTTTAATTTGATAAAGCCTAGATTATTGTTTTTTTTTAAATGAATCATAGTGTGTATGCACACATGCTTTTTATTTTTAAAGATCTTTGATTAACTTCATGTTTAAAACTATTTTCTCTTATGAATTATTTTAGAAGTGTTGTGGTATTTGTCTTATGCCTTAAGTTTATGATCCATTTTTTTAAACCTAATTTTTGTGTGCTGTCAAAATTCTTTTTATTTTTTTAACATGGTTATCCAATTGCTTTGACATTGTTTGTTGAAGAGAATACCCTATTTAATTATTTTGGTATCTTTTGGAAAATCCATTAGTTACATGTCTGTAGGTCTATTTCTGAACTCTTTATTCTATTTAATTATCTATATGCCATTATTGTATTGCTCTAATTACTGTAGCTTTATAGTAAGTCTTGAAATCACGTAATGTAAATGCTTGTCTTTCTTCTTTTTGAAAAATGCTTTTGTTAATTTAGGTACAGTGCATTTCTATTATATATAAATTATAGAATCAGCTTTCAATTACTAATAAAAAAGAAACTAAAACAAATACCTTTCCTCTCCAAAAACCCTGCCAACTTTCCTGAAACTTTGAATGAGATCATCCTGAATCTACGGATCAGTTTGTCTACTGACATCTTAATAATCTTCAGTATTTAAATTCATGAATGTCATATATCTCTCCATTTATTTAGGTCTTATTTAAGTTCTCTCAGCAGTGTTTTGTGGCTTTCAGTGTGTAGGACTGGTACATATTTTCCTAAATTTATACCTAAATATTTCAAGCATTTAGGTGCTATTTTGTGTATATACATATATGTACATGTATGTGTACATACCAAGACCAAGCACACAATCTTATTTATTAACAATAAATAAAGGGTAGAAGAGCACTGGTTCAGTGCTAAGAATTCCTTCATCTCTACTTCCTTTCCTGTTTTCTCCCCACCACCCACCTTTTTGGCCACACCTGTGGCTTATGGGATCTCTGTTCTCTGACCAGGAATTGAACCCAGGCAGTGAAAACCTGAAGTCCTAACCATAATACCACCAGTGTAGTCCTCTCCTTCCCTTTTTTCTTCTATTTCTGTGTCCCTTGATATCCTTCCTTCCCCCACAAACATCCCTGTTTCTCTTTACTGTTCTCACTGTCTCTTCCTTTCTTTTATTCTTCTCTTTCATAATACATTTTCTCCCCCAGCACACTTATTTTAGAAAATCAGGAACTACAATAGAGCAGAGAAAAATGTAATAAAAATCACAGTGGCCAGTCTTTTTTGGAAAGGCATGTGCCTTGTCTGCTGGTGTTGATAGTTTGGATCCCACCCTCCCAGTAGGTTTGGGGAGATGGGAAGAGATGGCCCAGCCTCCTGCTAGAGTGAGAATTGACCAGCTTGAGGAGAGGGAAGTTCAGACAGAGTTCTTCTCCTTTGTCCAACCATTCCCAAGATCAAAATGGACTGTTATTTGTCTTGACCTGTGCCTGGTGTATAGAGCTCTGTCTAAAAAATGATAATAAGGCATGCTTTGGGAGCTGGTCTTGTAGCTCAGCTGGAAAGATCTGCCTGCAATGCAGGCAATCCAGGTTTGATTCCGGGTGGGAAGACCACCCTGGAAAAATAAATGACACTCCACTCCCGTATTCTTGCCTGCAGAATCCCATGGAAAGAGGAGCCTGGCAGACTACTGTCCATGGGGTCACAAGAGTCAGACACAACTTAGCAACAAAACTACTACTACTACATGTATATATGTGTGTGTGTGTGTGTATGTGTATATTTCAAATTTTATTTCTCCATTTTTCTTTGTTAGTGTATGGAAACACAATTGATTTTTCTAGATTGATCATGTATTTTGGCACCTTAATAACTTTACTTATTAGTGCTAAGAACTATTTTGTGAGTTCCTTTTAATTTTTGATGTATTTGATCATACTGTATCTGAATAGAGACAGTTATTATTAACTATTAAAAGCAAATATTAAAACCATTTATCTTTGATATAACTTTTATATGTTTGGCTGCAAATCTATTTTTTTTTATTTTTCCTTTTACTCTAAATGTTTGATTTTTGTCCTTCTTTTCCTCTTTTATTGTCTTTTTATGGATTGAGTATATTTTCAGTGTTCCATTTTATCTTTTGTTGTCTTATTTAGATATACTTCTTTGTTTTCTATTAATTTAATGGTTACTCTAAGGTTTACAGTGTGCAATTTTAGCACAATCTTACAAATAATATATGACTTCTTAGGCATATGTTTCCCCAAATTACTTCTTTTAAACTTATGTTTTACTTAGCCATTGTTTTAATTAAGAATTAAGCACTGATTCTCTTTTTTAAAATGAATTGCTCAATCATGCAATATTTTACTTTTCTTTTACTATTTGTCTTTGTGTGTGTGAACTATATACACAATCACCTCTTGTTGTGACTCTCTCTATTTTCCAGGGTGAGTCACCATCATTCCTGCCATGCTTTATCTAATCTCTTCCTAAATTCTGCAGATTTTAAGCTGATAATCTTCTTTAGCAAGTTTATTTCAAAGATCATCTGCTCAGACTCTGAGGAATAGGTAGGCTAAGGAAATCTTCAGTCAACCTGTATTTACTCCTTTATAGATAGAGGGTACCCACTCATTTTAATATTGTTTATCTACTCATTTGATTACCAACAAGGTACTACTTGAGCTTCCCTGATAGCTCAATTGGTAAAGAATCCGCCTGCAATGCAGGAGACTCCAGTTCGATTCCTGGGTTGGAAAGATTCCCTGGAGAAATGATAGGCTTCCCACTCCAATATTCTTGCACTTCCCTTGTGGTTCAGCTGGTAAAGAATCCACTTGATATGCAGGAGACCTGGGTTTGATCCCTGGGTTAGGAAGATCCTCTGGAGAAGGGAAAGGCTACCCACTCCAGTATTCTGGTCTGGAGAATTCCATGGACTGTATAGTCCATGGGGTCTCAAAGAGTCAGACATGACTGATTGACTTTCACTCACTAAAGATACTACTGGTTTCATTATTGGGGAGACCCTTGTAGATTGGGCTGCTTTTTAAAAAAAAATTTTATTTATTTTAACTGGAGGCTAATTACTTTACAATATGGTGGTCGGTTTTTGCCATACATTGGCATGAGTCAGCCACCGGTGTACATGTGTCCCCCATCCTGAACCCCTTTCCCAATTCCCCCCACCATCCCTCTGGGTTTTGCCGGAGCACCGGCTTTGCGTGCTCTGCTTCATGCATTGAACTTGCACTGGTCATCTATTTTACATATAGTAATAAGCATGTTTCAGTGCTATTTTCTCAAGTCATTCCACCCATGCCTTCTCCCACATAGTCCAAAGTCTGTACTTTACATCTGTGTCTCTTTTGCTGTCTTGCATATAGGGTCACCGTGACTGTTTTTTTCTAAATTCCATATATATATGTGGTAATATACTGTATTGGTGTTTTTCTTTCTGACTTACTTCACTCTGTATAATAGGCTCCTGGTCCCTAAGGAACCTTGAGAAGGTTTCGCAAACTCTTCTGATATTGGTCACAACACTCTACAATATTAGTTTTACCATATTCACTTCTGCTTAAGGAGAACCTTTCAGCTGATAGAGTCTTAAACAAAATGCCCCCATTCTCTTTCAAGGTAGCAACATAGGGACTTTTTCTGTCTTAACTTTAAATTGTTATTATATGAATAGTGCAATTTAGAAGAAGATAATGCTGGATTAAATAATTCAACATTGTCAGAAAGTTGTTTCTCTTATAGGCATAACTTTTGCATTTTTGTATCTTACATATTCTTTTCATCATGTGGTGAAGAGTTAACCTGCATATTGTCTTTGCATTACTGTATTTGAATTTTAACACATTAGCTGGATGACCTTGTGATATAAAACTTAAATCCTCTGTGCCTTAGTTTCTTCATCACTACAGTGGGGATGATGATAGCACCTACCCCATCAGGTTGTTCTGAGGGGTAAATTAATCATCATATATACTGTGTTTGAAAGAGTGTCTGACCTATATTATCACTCAATATATGTTCATTGTTATTATCCATCTATTATTTAGAAATATTTAATGAGCAAGAGAAGACAAAATAAGGAAAAAAGCCTAATCTAATCTACTGAATTAAGGGAATAAAATGAACAATAAAGGAATTCAGTGTGTTATTTACCAGAAAGGACAGGAAATAAGAACATAAGATTGTTTTGCTTAATGAAGAAAGTCTGTCACACCACTTTTTAAATAGCAAATAACAACAACAACAACAACAACCTACAAACAAATAATCTCTTTGGGAAGCTCACGTTATTAATAGTTGAAAGTCAACTTGGCTTTTCTTTTGAAGCAACTCCTTTACAAATATTTAATGTTCACTTACTTTTCATTAGTTTCACAATTTGATATCTTACAAGCAATTAGGTCTATTCAGCTTATACTTATCTCTGCTTCTCATCAGTTCTTTCCTGTTTTATTTGTAGTTTACAGGAAACTTATTAAATAACAACTTTATTGGTTTGCCAGCACTTATTTTGTAACATTTGTCTTTATTTTTCATATAATGAGAGTTTTGGGCTACACATTTTAAGTTCATTTGTTATTGTAAATTTCCTCTTGACTGGAGGATGTTTTTGTGTGTTTTATAGCATTAATCTTTTGTGATGAAGATGATAGAAACTTTTCTTTCCTCTTTACCAAATTAGAGACAGTTTCAGTCTGAGCTAGTCCAGCAAAATCACCAGATAGATGGTATATTTTATTTAGATTTAGTATTTTCATTTAATACATCAAAATTGTTTAGTTGGATGTATGATGAATAGAATGTGCTTAAAATTATTATTCATACTTATAGTGTACTTAATATAAATTTGGATTATAATTGATCATTAATTTTTTTCTCATTAATCTCAAGTATGCATTTTTATACCTCTGTAAATTCCAAAAGGTTTTGAGGATGCTAGCTGCTTTAATATAACTGAATATAACAGAAACATTTAAAAATGGGTTAAAGGATACAAAATATTGCATTTGAGAGTTAGAAATGCTGAAAAATTTTACTGCATTGAGGTGTTCAACTCTGAGCATTTTAATGAATGAAGCATAAAGATACAAGAGACAAATATTTTTCTTATGACATATTCTAAGAGAAATTTACTACATGAAGTTGTTTAGAGGCATTGATATTAGCAGAAATTTTACTGACGACAGAGAAATACTCATTATATTCATATATTATATTCCTACCTCTTGCTTGTTTGGTAAAGTTTCAATAAAATGTAACCAATATATGGAAAAAGACATATGTACAAAACATAAGCATAAAGCTCAATAAATTATGACAAATTGAACACACCATGTAATCAGCCCTGAGGTCATTAAAAAAACATATTACTGAGTCACCTCCCAAAGGTCCTATTGTGTCCCTTTGTAGTCATGGTTCTCCTTCCCAAAATAATCACTTTTCTGAATTTTAATGCTATATTTTAGTTTTGTTTGTGTGAACTTTCTATAAAAAGAATCAGTCAATATGTAACCTCTGTGTATGACTTCTTCCTCTCAATGTTAACATTTGTGAGATTCATCCATGTTTTTGAGAGTAGTTGTAGATCATTAATTGTCATTTCTGTGTATCTTTCATTATATGAATATAACAGAATTTACTGGTGCATTCTTACTGTTATTGAACATAGGGGTGAGTAGCTTCCAGTTTTTGGCTATTATGAATAGTACTGTTATGAACATTTTTATAGATGTGTTTTTGTGATCTAAGTTTTATCATTTTTTGTTGGATATGTATTTAAGAGTTGAATTTTTTTCACTGAAGCATATAATACTTCAGTTTTTTGTTAGTTTTTCTTATTTATTTTTAATTGAAGAATAATTAGAATATTCTATTGGTTTTTGCCATACCTCAACATGGATCAGCAATAGGAATACATATATCCCCTTAATACATACTACCAAGGAGTTTTTCAATTTCTTCTTCTGTCTGCAGTGTTATAAAAGTTCCGTTTGCTTCGCATTCTTGCCAACTCTTGGTATTCAGTCTTTCACTTCAACCACTTTAGTAAGTATGAAATACAATCTTACAGTGGTTTTAGTTTCTATTTATCTGATGACTAATAAAATTAATATATTTTTTATGTTTGTAAGTCATTTGGATGCTATCTTTTGTTAGGTGTACATTTTTCTATTAAATTGTCCGATGTGGTTCTTTATTAGCAGTCAGTTGAAGTCTACGGCCACTGAAGGATCTTGAACTATAAAAGTTCTATGTTCTTGACTTCAGAGTAAGATCTATAGTTTAGCTATCAGATATAAATGCAGAGAAAATAATATTTTATTTTGAAAATTAAAAAGACTGATATAAACCATTACCTGGTAGAGGGGCCATGTTATCTGGTACAGACTTAGACTGGAGAAAAAATAGTTCATGACAACTCCACTCCAGCAAGAATAAGTTGAGGCGTAGAAAAGGTAACTTCATAAAGGCCTGCAAATTATGCTCCTCCAAACAAATGAATTGTCTGTTGAGTGGAATTTTCTTTTTTTGCTATTCATTTCAATACTGAAAATTGTCTGCTAAGTGATGATTTTGGCAGAGATGACATGTAGATATTGAAGTTGACTGAGATCAAATCCTTCAGTTTATCGAGGTTAGGAATGGCCTGAAGATTTGAAGACAGAATCAGTTTCGATGGCATACCGTTTCATGCTCTTAGCCTACATATGACGCTCATCTTTTTACATTAAATGAATTAAAACTTATGTTAAATGTGTAAAACAGTGCTTGGCCTCTAGTAAGCACTCAGTCTAATACTTTGGCCACCTGATGCAAAGAGCTGACTCATTTGAAAAGACTCTGATGCTGGGAAAGATTGAGGGCAAGAGAAGGGGACAACAGAGGATGAGATGGTTGGATGGCTTCACCGACACAATGGACATGGGTTTGGGTGGACTCCAGCAGTTGGTGATGGACAGACCTGGCATGCTGCAGTTCAGTTCAGTTCAGTCAACTCAGTCGTGTCTGACCCTTTGTGACCCCAGGAACCACAGCACACCAGGCCTCCCTGTCCATTACTAACTCCCGGAGATGCATTGCTTCTCTTACTGTGATGGAGGTACACTTGAGATGTGTGTGCTTTTCATGGGTTCAAGAACCCACATGGAGTGAGTTTGGAGAAACTTTTGGCAGGGTTGAAAAACTGGGTTTTTCAGGTGCTGCTGCTAAGTCGCTCAGTAGTGTTCAACTCTGTGCAACCCCATAGACGGTAGCCCACCAGGCTCTGCCATCTCTGGGATTCTCCAGGCAAGAACACTGCAGTGGGTTGCCGTTTCTGTCTCCAATGTGTGAAAGTGAAAAGTGAAAGTGAAGTCACTCAGTCCTGTTCGACTCTTCATGACTCCATGGACTGCAGCCTACCAGGCTCCTCCGTCCATGGGATTTTCCAGGCAAGAGTACTGGAGTGCAGTGCCATTCCCTTCTCCATTTTTTCAGGTTGGTCTTACTTTAATCCTGGCTTATCCACTTTCACTAGCTGTGAAACTATGGAAAAACTACTTAAACTCTTGGAGTTTTGGTTTCATCATCAGTTAAATGTAAGTAAAAATTGCAAACTCTAAAAGTTGCTGTAAGGATTAGACATAACCTACATAAAGGACCTAGTAAGTGCACGTGCCTCAATGATTGGTACCTTTTACTCTCTAATAACTGTCATTTTTTAAATTACTTTAACCTCTGCTTTGATTTCCTTTATTTCCTTTCTATTCTGTATCTTTAAAATTTTTTTCTCTGTTATTTCAATAAGACATTTTTTTGAAATTTATTTCCAATAAAGATTGTTTAAATTTTATTTAAGTGAAAAATTATTTCATTATTTCTCAAATAATGAAACAGTATATTATAAGAAATAATACCCCTTGCTTCTCTCTTATACAATTATGCACCAGGAAATGGAACAATACTCACTAACATGAGTAGGCTTTATTATCCTACAGGCCCTCCTCCCTACCTACCTAAGAGAGTCTTTTCCTGGCCAGTCAAGTCCTTGGGTCTTTTGATGCAGAATCAGGATAACTAGTGATGAGAAATGGGGCGTTCAGTTGCTCAGTCGTGTCCGACTCTTTGTGGCCCCATGGTCTATAGCCCATTAGGTTCCTCTGCCCTTGGAAATTTCCAGGCAAGAATACTGGAGCAAGTTGCCATGTCCTACTCTAGGGGATTTTCCTGACGTAGGGGTTGAACTCGTGTCTCTTATGCTTCCTGCAAGGCAAGCAGGCAGGTTCTTTACCACTAGTACCATCACTGGGAAGTCCTGAGAAATGAGGAGGTAGCTGTAAATATCTCTAAATGTTGCTTATTATACATATGCTTTAAAAACTTTCTTGGTGTGTTTTTAATAGTTTCATGTATATAAATCTTGCTTCCTCAAAAAAAAATTGTGAGCATCTCATGATTCCAGGGACCGTAATATATTGGGTTTGCAAATGTTCATTCGGGTTTTTCCTTAAGAGCTTACGGAAAACCCAAATGAACTTTTGGCTAACCCAATATGTGTGTGTGTGTGTGTGTGATTTCTTTTATTCCCAGAGCTAAGAACTTTTGCAACAAGCATTCAAAAATACTGGCTAATTTAAGCTATTTAGAAGTACATTCATCAGCGATTCTGTTACATAAAATAAAAAAATGTTGACCCTTACTTAGGAAGATGGTTTATCTCATCTAAGATTCACTGAATACACTATTCAGAACATTTTAAACATGCTTTGGTTACTGTCAGGGATTGCGGAGCTAGATCTGAGCAAGGGAGAACAACTGCCAACCCTTTGGCTACTTTCACTCTGCTGCCTTATTTCAAACCTCCATCCCTGGGGAAATGTGCTTTTCAATTAGCAAGATGGAAGAAAACAATTTTGTATTGTTTATTTTTAGGTGTTTTTCCCATAGAAACTTGATTGAGATGGAAACATATTTCATTCACTCATGACAAATCATTGAAAAAAAAACAACCTTTTGGGGGATTTGAGTATAACTGGAAATATTCCAAGTTGGACTAAGTAGTCCTTTTGATTGAATGCTCCCCAAAACCCTCACCCAAAGGCTACACAAAAGCCAATTAAACCACTGTGTAGTTGTTTCCTGCCGGAGTCAGCAGCTGTCTTGGGTTCTATGGCAGATTTGTGCTGCTGTACAGCTTTCCACAGCCACACACTCTTCACACAGTCAGCTGGCAATGAGGAGAGCAAGGCTACATCCCAAAGAAGGAAAACTACTGAACAATCGACTTGACTTTCAGATGTTACTGCAAACCATGTGGTGATGTAATTCAGGGTCAAAATATCTTCCCTCTCCCTTCCTCTCTCTCAGGGACCTCTCAACTTGCCCCTATATAAAAGCAGACCAAGGGCCATGGTAGTTGTATAGCTTTACAACTGTAGGGATTTTTGGAAGGAATTTTTACATTTTTACACTGTGCTCTTAATAATGGTGTTTTCAGGATGCCCAGAGTCTTAGATAAAAGATTTCATCAGTATGGCTTGAGCAGGTCAATATTCTGGAGCCAATCCTCATAAAATGCAAATGTCTAGGACACAGTTTTAGATTACTATATAAGTTTGCAAATTATAGGAGATAGTGCTAGAGGAAGAGATTTGCAGTTCTCACTCTGTCACTATTTACAATTGAGCAGGAAATGGCATTCCAAATGGAATCTTTCATCATCTAGTCTCTACTCATCCAACAAATGATTTTAGATACTTTTCTCTGTGCCACCAAGAGGCAGAGTGGTTTTGAAAGATTGTACATTCTATGTGCTATAGTTTCAGCACACTGTGATTATGTTAACAATGAGGAAAAATAATTTGGTTTGTGGTAAGGAGGAAAGGGATTTTCAAAGAGTTTTTTAAATGTTAAACATAACTGCTTAATAGTGCTCAAAGACATTTATGGTTTCTTTAATGAACAGTTGCTATTAGAAGCAATTGCTTCTGTATTGAATGATATTATTTTTCTAGTTTAAGCAGAAAAAGTTAACATTTCATATTATGGTAGAAAAAGGAGAATGAGGACTGGTGAATTAGGTTCCCTAGGCCTACGGAAGAAACGCAATTATTGGTGGAAGAAGCACCAGAAAGCCTATGGGGCTACAGAGGCACATACCAGGGACAGTTGAGCCATTGAAGGGAATGCACTAGCCACAATTTAAAATTAATTTTAAAATCAGGTCAATACCAGGATGCTTAACTTACATGAGATGAAGAATGTATGCATTTGGGTGACAGAAGGTATATTAAGATGTACATAAGTTTTTTTTCATATTTTTTTCTTTATCATTTCTACATACGTATTACATTTAGCTACTTTAAAATGATAATTTCAAAATAATACTTTAAATGAAATACAAAAATTAACAGTTTATGTATCCTTCCCTGTGTCCTTACCCCCAAATTTTAGCCATCAATGCCTATGTTTACTCTATAGATTTTTAATTATAGAGCATATATTACCTCAGAGTGACTACAAACAGAGCCATCTAGTGGCAATTGACCTGATTTATAGTCATGTGACCAGTCTGGTGAAGCTGGGGCCAAGGATCTCAACTCATAATTCAGTTATAGAAAACTATATGTTAATATGGTATTGAAACACTATTTGGAGATATTTACTATGAAATAAGATGTGGGGGTGATAGAAGCATTGCTAGTGTTTTATACAGGAGTTCTCTATAGGCTGTTGGGAAATATTTGCTCTGTGTTGTTTATTTGGAAACATTCATTTTAGTTAAAGGTTATGTACTTAATCACTGTTGTATTTGGATTTTTTTCCTCTTGACGTAATAAGCCATTAGGCCCAATGAAGTTTATTTTTAATTTAAGTAGACAGAGACTTCAAAGAAAAGAGGGTGGGGTTGCAAGTGAGAAAAGATGGCCAAGTTGATACAAAAAGTAGCAAAACAAGTGTAGGAAAATATCAACATGTCTTGCATAATGAATCACAGAAAATGTGTCAATAGGAGTGAGGTCATCTTGAAAGGGACAAATACAGATGAAATAAATAATATAAGAAAATGCAGTATAACTCCCTAAACTCAACCTATCTCTTAAGAGAAAACATTAGCTAAAGCCTCTAGTATCTGAAAATTTGTACAAAATACAATAAAGCAAAAATATTTATTTGTAGTAAGATATTTGCAATCCTAAAATTTAGCCATCTGGAATTATTTTTAAAGGACCATACTATTAAATCTTTTGAAATAGAGATTTTTCCTTTTAATGGGAAATCTGTATTTGATTGTAAAGATGGAACACTGAGTCCTTGGCCTGGCTGTTCTTGAATTGTAGGCTTAACATATAGTAGAGGCTGGGATTCCAGTAAATTTATTTCAGGCATGAAAACCTAGAGGAATAAATGCATACATGTGAATATGAGTGTAACAATGTGATATTCACTTCTATTATAATGAATTCCATATAACTGATGCCATTAGACTCCTTGTTTTACTGTTATGATGCTGTGAGAATGGAGTTAAGTCAGTGATGACTGTAATTAACTATTGGCAAATCAGACTGGATAATGAGATGCAAAATAGCTCAGTGGCAAGTTTACACAATAAGACAGTCTGCCAAGGGACAGCATTTTGATTTTTTCAAAGAAAGAAAATCATGTATTATACTAAGACAACATGAATCTGTAATACATGTGCATTTGTACTCGGTTGTGTCCGACTTTGTGCACCCCGTGGACTGTAGCCTGCCAGGCTTATATGTCCATGGAATTTTCCAGGCAAGAATACTGGAGTGGGTTGCCATTTCCTACTCCAGAGGATCTTCCTAAGCCAGGAATTGAACCCATATCTCCGGCATTGGCAGGTGGATTCTTCACCACTGTGCCATCTGGGAAGCCCCCTTCTGTAATACATGAAACAAATTTGTTCTATAATACATAGGACAAATTTAACAGAAGAACCAGCTTCTGGATGTGCCCCACATTTCTTGAGTTGTAGCTGGTCTCTTTCTCTCTCTTCAGTCAGCAGTGGCAGGCTGAGTCCTCACATTGAATAACCTGACTCTTCTTCCTTCTTCTTGTCTCCAAGACCTTGTGATATGTTGAGCCCACCTGGATAATCCGGAATTATCACCCTACTTTAAAGTCAGCTAATTAGCAACTAAACAACCAGTGGATCACTGAGTACTAGCACAAAAACAGACATAGATCAATGGAACAACATGGAGAGCCCCAAAATAAATCTACATGTTTATGGTCAAGTAATCTATGACAAAGGAGGCAAGAATATATATGAGGGAGAAAAAGACAGTCTCTTCAATAAGTGGTGCTAGGAAAACTGGACAGCTTTATGCAAAAGAATGAAATTAGAACATTCACTAACATCATATACAAAAATGAACTAAAAATGGATTAAAGACATAAATGTAAAACCAGATACCCCTAAAATTCTTAGAGGAAAACATAAGCGTGTCTACACTGTGACACAATTGAAACAATGGCTTTGCTTTGGATCTGCTTTGGGATCTGTCTCCTAAAGCATGGGTCTGCAAACTCTAGGCTGTGGACAGGTGCCTCCTGTCAGATTAGTGGTGACATTAGATTAGAAATAACATGCATGATAAATGTAATGTGCTTTATTCATCCTGAAACCATTCCCCACCATGTCCAGGCCCATGGAAAAACTATTTTCCATGAAACCAGTCTCTGGTGCCGAAAACGTTGGGGACTGCTGTCCTAAAGGAAAGGAAATAAGAGCAAATATAAGCAAATGGGACCTACTTAAGCTTAAAAATTTTGCACAGCAAAGGAAACCACCCACTGCCCCCTCACCACCCCCCCATAAAAAACACAACATCCTGAATGGGAGAAAATACTTGCAAATGACATAACTGGGAAGGAATTAATATCCAAAATATATAAATAGCTCATATAACTCAGCATAAAAGAAACAATTAAAAGTGGGCAGAAGACTTGACTAGACATTTTCCCAAAGAATACATACAGGTGGCTAAAGGCACATGAAAAGGTGATCAGCATCACTTATCATCAGGGAAAAACAATCAAAATGACCTCACTCCTGTCAGAATGGCTGTTATCCAAAAATTACAAATAATAAATGTTGGTGAGGATGTGGAGGAAAAAGAGCACTTGTACATTCTTGGTGGGAATATACATTGGTGCAGCCACTGTGGAAAACAGAATGTAAATTTCTAAAGAAACTAAAAATAGAACTACCATATGACCTAGCAATTCTTTGTTGTTCGGTCTCTCAGTGTGTCTGCTGACTCTTTGTGCCCCATGGACTACAGCGTGCCAGGATTCCCTCCTTCACTATCTCATGGAGTAGTAGCAATTCTCCTGGATATATATCTGAAAAAACAAAAACACTAATTCAAAAGATGCATGCACTCCAGTGTTCATAGCAGCTTTGTTTACAATTGCTAAAGACATGGTGACAACCTGTCTAGCAACTGTTAAATGAATAAAGAAAATGTGGTATATATACAATAGCATACTACTTAGCCATAGAAGAGAATGAAATTTTGCTGTTTGCAGCAATGCAAATGAATTTGGAGGGCATTATGCTAATTGAAATTAGAGAAAGACAAATAGTGTATGATACAACTTACATGTGGAACCTAAAATATACAAGAAGCAAGTGAGTTTAACGAACAGTAGTAGAATCACAGATACAGAGGACAAACTCATGGTTCAAACTTGTGGTTACCAGTGGGGGTGTGCAATATAGGGATGGAAGAGTGGGAAGTACAAACTGTTGGGTGTAAGATAGACCCAAGGTTGTATTGTACAACACGAGGAATACAGCCTGTATTTTGTAATATTGTAATGGAAATATTGTAATTTTATAAACGGATAGTAACAATTATATAAAAATAAAAAACAAAAAGCAAAATTATTATCTATTTAAAGCTTTTCTAGTTCATGAGACAGTGTAAATTTCACTTAGGAAGCTGAGATGATGAAATATATAGTGACAATCTGTGTATAGCTGGGTTTGTTATGAGATCAGAGGCTTGTCAAATAAGAAATACAATAAGATAGGAGAAGAGATGAGTTGTGCTGGGATCTGCTTGTGGCTCCTAGAGGCAAATTGATCTATTTGATTTATTGGACCACTGCTAGAGATGGCCAATATATTGCAGATCTGAATTCCATCCAAATCAAAGTTCATATTTTTTCTAAATAAGTAGTTATAAAATGAAAGTGAAAGTCATTCAGTTATGTCTGACTCTTTGTGATCCCATGGACTGTACAGTCCATGGAATTGTCCAGGCCAGAATACTGGAGTGGGTGGCCTTCCCCTTTCTCCAGGGGATCTACCCAACCCAGGGATCAAACTCAGGTCTCCTGCATTGCAGGTGGATTTTTACCAGCTGAGCCACAAGGGAAACCTAAGGATACTGCAGTGGGTAGCCTATCCCTTCTCTAGCAGATAGTTCCAACCCAGGAATCAAACCAGTGTCTAATGCATTGCAGGCAGATTCTTTACCAAGTGAGCTATGAGGGAAGCTGTATAGTTATAAAAATGCTACCTAAGTAGCATAAAGTCATTTTAAAAATGGAAGTAAAATTTCTTCTCATTTTGATAATCTCTTATTGATATTGGCACTAACCCTATTTTCTCCCTGCTGCTGCTGCTGCTAAGTCACTTCAGTCGTATCCAACTCTGTGCGACCCCATAGACAGCAGCCCACTAGGCTTCTTTGTCCCTGGGATTCTCCAGGCAAGAATACTGGAGTGGGTTGCCATTTCCTTCTCCCTAGATGCTATAAATAAAGGATGGAATGAAAGTATGCAATGGTATGACTTCAGTACTTCTTAACTTTGTGATTTAGTAGATAATTTGTAATTTTCAAGACTGTATATTGTCACCTTGCTTATTTAACTTATAGGCAGAGTACATCATATGAAATGCCAGGCTGGATGATTCACAAACTGGAATCAAGATTTCTGGGAGAAATAGCAACAACCTCAGGTATGGTGATGATACCATTCTAATGGCAGAAAGTGAAGAGAAACTAAAGAGCCTCTTGATGAAGGTGAAAGAGGAGAGTGAAAAACCAAACTTAAAACTCCACATTCAGAAATCTAAGATCATGGCATCTAGTCTAATCACTTCATGGCAAATAGATGGGAAAAAATGGAAACAGTGGCAGACTATATTTTCTTGGGCTCTAAAAATCACTGCAGATGGTACTGCAACCATGAAATTAAAAGAAGCTTCTTGGAAGAACACTTGTGACAAACCTAGATAGCATATTAAAAAGCAGAGACATCACTTTGCAGATAGAGGTCTGTCTAGCCAAAGCTATGGTTTTTCCAGTAGTCATGTATGGATATGAGAGTTGGATCTTAAGGAATGCTGAGTGCTGAAGAACTGATGCTTTTGAATTGTGGTGCTAGAGAAGAGTCTTGCGAGTCCCTTGGACAGCAAGGAGATCAAACCAGTCAATCATAAAAGAGATTGGTCCTGAATATTCACTGGAAGAACTGATGCTGAAGCTGAAGCTTCAGTACTTTGGCCACCTGATGGGAAGAGCTGACTCATTGGAAAAGACCCTGGTACTATGAAAGACTGAGGACAGGAAGAGGAGGAGGTGGCAGAGGATGAGGTGGTTTGATGGAGTCAGTGATGCTGTGGATATGAGTTTGAGCAAACTCTGGGAGATGGTGAAGGACAGGGAAGCCTGGCGAGCTGCAGTCCATGGGCTCACAAAGAGTCAGACATGACTTAGTGGCTCAACAACAACAGCAGCAACAACAACAACAACAACATGAGATCCTAGACTTGAATGTCTCTTCTCCTTCTGGACAATTATTTGATTATTTAACGAACTGATAGAGAGCCTGAGGCTTGATCATATCACAGAAAAGTGATAAAACTATGATTGTTTTTCAAAATGGCATGAGATTTGGATTTACCAGGGCAGAGGAGAAAGCAGATATTTAAAAGTGATGGAAACTAAAAGAGAAAAAGGGAAACAAGGAATATATATATGTATATGGTGAGTATTTTAAAAATGAGTTAAAGCAAAAATGTGAAGATACTGCAAGCTTAAATAGATCAACAAAAACTGGAGCAGAGAAAAAAAAAGTCACAGAAGGAAAATGAAAGTTAAACAGAAAGTACAAAAACTTAAGAGAGTTTGAGGAAAAACAAATGTAGAAGAGAAAAAGTACAAAAGCATCCAACACTGGCCAATACAAAAGAAAGTCCAGTTAAAGGGTGGAGTAAATGTGAGCCAGAAATACAAGAAAGGTTAAGATAATGTTTGCTTTGCTTAGCTCTAATAATAGGAAAGTGACTTACTGCCTTCATATAGTTTTCGATCTAAAAATAAAAATCTGTGGTCAGTTCTACAAAGCCTAAGACAATAATGAACACTTGCCTCTAAAAATTTCTACTTACTCAAAAAATCATATAATAAATATATCATAGGGAAGAGTTCTTTTGACGTTATGACTATGATTATATGTTAATTACTATGTTAATGTGAGTATTATGTTTTTTTAATGAGTAGAGATGAAAAATTTCAAATGTGTAAAATTACCATGCAAAGTAATAGCCCTATTAAGAGATGGGAAACATATAGGTTGATATGAAACTTGGTGAAGCACATTGACTGAGATGGATGTGAAGCAATGAGCCCTGTCTGCACAAAGTAGAGATGTGTTCTGCTTGCAGGCAGCAAGATGGATTAAATGACATTTTTGGGTCTTTTCTGGTCTTAAAGTAACCATTAAGATTACAATCTGCAAACTCTCCATTTCCCAGCTGGTGGGCCAATTAGTTCTTCTCTGCTTTGAAAATAAAGTTAACTTTCAATTATCTGCACTAATTAGGGATAAGTGATGTGGAATAGGTAAACCAAAATGATGGAAAGTCCAAAAATAACCTTATTTTTCTTTGAAGGGGTTTTATAGTTGCATGAAAAGTGGTGTTTGGGAAGTTCTGAATATACACGGCTTTTCAGACAAAATGAGTTCTTTGGTATCAGTGACCCTCTTTTAGAGGTTAATATAGTGCTGCATATATTCAAGAAATGTTTACTGAGTTGGAATTGAAAATGCACAGCCAGACTTGACCACAGAGTTTCCCAATCATGCATCATATTCAGCCTGTCTCTTGTTTTCCATTCCAAGAGGGGAATGAACTACAGTTAACTTTTGAAAATTGTGGGGATTTGGGTATTGACCTTCCACAATGAAGTATCCTAGTATAACTTTATAGTTGGTCTTCTGAACCCGCAATTCCATATCCTTGAATTTAACCAACATGGATCA
Organism: Nanger dama; assembly: GCA_917880005.1. Taxonomy (NCBI): domain Eukaryota; kingdom Metazoa; phylum Chordata; class Mammalia; order Artiodactyla; family Bovidae; genus Nanger; species Nanger dama. The sequence continues at coordinate 8,648,487 of CAKJTW010000040.1, forward strand.
TGTATTACTGTAATATTTAGTTTTGAAAAGTATCCATGTATAAGTGGATCTGCATAGTTCAAATCTGTGTTGTTCAAGGGTCAACTGTGTATCATTGCTCACGGATGGAACAATGGTGGCTGAAACACAGTAATCTTCACTACCAGCATTTGGGCCAAAAGGAGGTTTCTCCTCCAGGTTTTTCTGTTCCTCAAACGTGACAAATATGTGTCTTCTTCAGTGCTTTCCTTCTTATCACTCCTTCTTTTTGGAAGGTTCTTTCCTTCAGTGTGCATATGGATTTCAGTTCAGTCTCTTTAGGAATCTGTTCAAAGGTCACCTTCTTTAAACTTCTTACAAAATAGAATAATACACACTCAGTCACTGTCTCTTTCACTCTTTTATCTTTCTCTGTTAACAAGTATCATCTTCTGATTATCTGACATGCTGCTTATTTTACTGGTTTATTTGTTTGTTATCTATATGGTGGTTTAGTGGCTAAGTTGTGTTCGACCCTTGTGACCCCACGGACTGTAGCCTACCAGGCTCCTCTGTCCATGAGATTTCCCAGGCAAGAATACTGGAGTGGATAGCCATTCCCTTCTCCAGGGGATCTTCTCTATCCAGGGATTGAACCCAGGTCTTCTGAATTATAGACAGATTCTTTACCGACTGAGCCACCAGGGTACCCATCTATCTCCATTCATTAGCATACATTTTCTGAAGATGGGAACTCTATTTTGATCACCAGTGTATCTTTAGTATCTAGAACAATATATGCAAATAATAGGTAATGAAATATCTGCATATATGAAGCAAAAGCAAAAAAAGTACCATTTATTAAATATGCTGCCTGCTTCCCACTTTCAAGGGACAGGGTGAGTCATTAGGGGTGCTCCCCATTATCTCTATGTTGTAGCTGAGTAAACTAAGTACCTAGACATTAAGGCTGAAGGCTGGTTAACTGAATTAGAGACTCAAAATTATATCTGACTGGCCCTTAGGTGCTAGACAATGCTGTATAAATTTCACTTATTTTCTTGGAGGCTTTGGAGGGCATAAAAGGTTGGTGAAGGAATCTGAGGAGCAGGGTGGAGTAGGGTAAAATGGCACCAGGATGATCTGAGGTGGCATGGGGAGAGGGAGAACCTTAGTGAAACAGAGAAGCAAAAGTCATAGCCAAGGGCACAACAGTGAACATCATTCAGAAGTCAGCAGACAGAGGCACAGCCATAATGAGGAAGTCTAATTATACAGTGCAAAGTCTAAGGTATCAGGTGAGGTCAAGATGCCTAGAGCAAAAGAGGGTAATGCTAAGATACTAGGGGCCAAGATACTAGGGGCCAAGATACTAGGGGCCAGCTTTTCTGATACATGTGGCCTGTGGGTGAATTTGAAGGTTTATGGATGGCTTAAAGCAGATGAAGAACTGAAAAACACCGGTTGGTCTTATTAGCTCCCCATTCACTCAGTGATGGGCTTCCCAGGTGGTCTTAGTGGTAAAGCCCGCCTGCCAATGCAGGAGACATAAGAGGCAAGGATTTGATCCCTGGGTTGGGAAGATCCCTGGAGAAGGGGATGGCAACCCACTCCAGTATTCTTGTCTGGAAAATCCCATGGACAGAGGAGCCTGGTAGGCTACAGTCCACAGGGTTGCAAAGAATTGGACATGACTGAAGCAACTTACCACGCACCCTCAATGATTAGTGTGACAGCCATCTGCCTGTTACGCAACATTCTTTCATGTTGCTTTGCTAGTAATGTGGGCCTATGTAGCCAGTCTACCTGTGTCTCTTGATGGGCAATGATGTTGCATCACCAAGTCTCATCTTCATTACTTCTGTTACAAGCAGGGCTATGTTATGACTGAGAGCCTTTGCTTTTATGGGCCTCTTACTCCACAAAATATTAAAAATTATATTTTATGACTGGGTTGGACTAAAAATGAATGAATGAGTATTAAGTAGCAAAATGTTTTCTTCAATTTAAAAGATTTTTCTTTTCTTCTGATTTTAAAAGAAATTAAAACATCTTTATGGGGCTCTAAAAAGTATTGTGGGTCTTAGACACTGTGTCTGCAGTGGATAACTGGTAAGGCAGCTTGGCTTATGAGTTGCCTATTTATTTTATAATATAAAATAGCCATGTGACATCCTCAGTTATGGTAACTCTTGGACTTTAAATGATCTAACCACAAGTGAAACAAGTGCATGTGGCATTATCCTATATAGTTACAGTCAATTATTGTCAGCATGGGATATCTAAAAATACCTACCATGGATTTCTTAGATTTCTTGGAAAAGATGAAATATTTGTGCTTGCTCCTGAAACCCATTAGACTGTGTAATACAATTTTAATTCTCCTCATGTTAATGGCCCTGCCATGCCAGCGACTTGATTGATAATTTCATGCAGGAGAAGTAAGAAACTAAAGTTAAAAGGTAATTTTCCCCTGGAAAAACTGGGAACTACCAAAATGAAGATTACTTAAGAATATGTTTGAATTTCGTAAAATTGCTGGAAGGGCTTCCCTGGTGGCTCAGAGGTTAAAGTGACTGCCTCCAATGCGGGAGACCCGGGTTCGATCCCTGGGTCAGGAAGATCCCCTGGAGAAGGAAATGGCAATCCACTCCAGTATTTTTGCCTGGAGAATCCCATGGACGGAGAAGCCCAGTAGGTTACAGTCCACGGGTTCGCAAAGAGTCGGAAGAGGTAGTTGTAGTAACAATAATATAAATTAATCATTAGCATCATCCTGCTACCATATGTGGAGAAGGCAATGGCAACCCACTCCAGTACTCTTGCCTGGGAAAATCCCATGGACGGAGGAGCCTGGTAGGCTGCAGTCCATGGGGTTGCGAAGAGTCAGACACGACTGAGCAACTTCATTTTCACTTTTCACTTTCATGGATTGGAGAAGGAAATGGCAACCCACTGCAGTGTTCTTGTCTGGAGAATCCCGGGACAGGGGATCCTGATGGGCTGCCGTCTATGGGGTCGCACAGAGTCGCACACGACTGGAAGTGACTTAGCAACTACCATATGTTGAATTCCTAATAGAATTCAAGAACAAAACTATTTAACTTTTTAAAATAAATCATTCTCAACTGGTGGTTACTATTATTAATCCTCATTTATGGATAAGGAAATGAGGATTATAGGGGTTAAACAGCGTTTTCATTGTCTGTGGCTAAGATCATGAACTCCTTATTGCCAAATTCAGATTTAAATTGAAGAAAGTAGGGAAAATCACTAGACCATTCACGTATGACCTAAATCAAATCCCTTATGATTATACAGTGGAAGTGAGAAAATAGAGTTAAGGGATTGGATTCGATAGGCAGAGTGCCTGATGAACTAGGGGCGGAGGTTCATGACATTGTACAGGAGACAGGAATCAAAATCATCCCCAAGAAAAGAAATGCAAAAAGGCAAAATGGCTGTCTGAGGGGTCCTTACAAATAGCTGTGAAAAGAAGAAAAGCAAAAAGCAAAGGAGAAAAGGAAAGGTATACCCATTTGAATGCAGAGTTCCAAAGAATAGCAAGGAGAGATAAGAAAGCCTTCCTCAGTGATCAATACAAAGAAATAGAGGAAAGCAATAGAGGGAAAGACTAGAGAGCTCTTCAAGATGATTAGAGATACCAAGGGAACATTTCATGCAAAGATGGGCTTGATAAAGGACAGAAATGGTATGGACCTAACAGAAGCAGAAGATATTAAGAAGAGGTGGCAAGAATACATAGATGAACTGTACAAAAAGATTTTCACAACCTGGATAATCACGATGGGATGATCACTCACTCACCTAAAGCCAGGCATCCTGGCATGTGAAGTCAAGTGGGCCTTACGAAGTATCACTGCTTCTTAAGTATGGTAAATGCCATACTTATAAACTATTTTTTATTTATTTATTGGCCATGCAGCCTGTGGGATCTTAGTTCCTCAAACAGAGAGATTGAACCCATGCCACAGCAGTGAAAGCACTGAGTTTGAACCATTGGACTGCCAGGGATTTCCTATTAAATTTATTTTAACCTTAGTTGAATCCTCCACATTTCCCCTCTCTTAATAGCCCTTATTCTTTCTACTTTCCACATTTAGAAATAGAAGAATATGGGTAGGGTTTTGAATCAAAATAATTTTAGATACTTTTTCTGTCACCCTCAAAATCCTTTAAATGCTATTGACAATCTCCAGTTATCAATAGCATAAATATTATCCATTATTTTGGGATTTTTCAGGATGATGTTACTTATGGATATGTTTGCCTTTTGATTAGTTCTTTCAATGGCTAAAGCTCCTGTATGATATTCAAGGTGGGAGGGATTTAAGATTGTTGAAAGCTGAACATATAATGCTGTGAGGTATATAGGACATCAGACACTGGAAGGATAGTAACTAAATGGGTAGTATCAGGGTGCTATATGGAACATTATATGTTGTGCAATACAGAGGACACCAATGCAATGCTTATAGTATGGATAAACAATTTGGGACTGGGGTATGGCTGATGTGGTTTTCATTAGCGTCATTCATTAGTTCCACTCAATCTTTGACTTGACTTAGTGTCTGATATTAGTTTACCCTTAGTTGGAAGGATTTGGTATATTTGGATTGGTCATAAGACATTTCAGGCTTCCCTGGTGGCTCAGACAGTAAAGAATCTGCCTGCAGTATGGGAGACTGGGATTCAATCCCTGGGTCAGGATGATCCCCTGGGAGAAGGAAGGGAGATGGAAACCCACTTCAGTATTCTTGCCTGGAAAACCCTACCAATGGAGGAGCCTGGCAAGCTACAGTTCATAGGGTCACAAAAATTTGGACATGACTGAGCAACTTCACTTTCTTTGTCTTCTATGACATTTCAGCTACCCAGTTAGTTGAAGGCATCTTGACATCGTACAAATTTATTGTTGGACTGCTATAAGAATTACAGAATCAGTTATTTTTCAGAGGCTGATTAAGACCAAGGATAAGTAAGAAAAAAATAAGACCAAGGAAAAAAGGACCTGATAACTTAGGCCTATGTGGTCTGAAACTTTGTCTATGAATTTTGGTGGTACTCTAGCGGAAAAAAAAAATGGTTGTGCCTTGCTGATTTCTATTCTTTGTCTTCTCAAGAATAACAAATCCCAAACTAGGTAATTAGGGAAATTTTTTCAGATAAAATTGATAGTATAATCTTACTGTTCCCACCACTGCCCCTCTCTCTGCTCCTTGCCTATCGATGTCACTATTGTGACCACTATAAGACTTCTTAAATCACTCCCTGAAAGATCCATCTATTTATCTTGAAAGCCTAGCCTAAATTTTCTGGCTTTGCTGGATGAAGGTGTTTAACTTTTACCATAAGCCTTCTTTTTTCTAAGCATTCCCTGGATAGATGCAGTGTTTCTTGAGAGATCTGGAAGATCAAACTGTTCCATGTCCAAATATGTATGTCATTCGCTTCTCCTGTGAGAACTTTCATCTTCTTCAGTTGTTTCATAGTCTGTCTTTGTTGATTTTAATGTCATACCTTCATTTCATATTAATGAATTCCTTGTAATGAAAATTTATAATGTAACCCTGGCTTGTATTTTAATGGAAATGAACAGAAAAAGCCTGAAATCATGGTGGTAGGAGTAGTTTCACTGACTTTGGACACTCTGTGTCTCTATATCTAGAAAATGCAATGCTATCTGAGTTTTGAGGATATGAAACTTTAATTTTCATTACATTTTTGTAGAGGTGTTGGTTCACTGAGACTTTATTTGGAAACTTTACAATTGTCCCTAAAATTGAGAAAGCTTGTTGAAGCAATGATACCCAATGTGTCAAGTCACAAGAGGAATTCTTAATAATATTAACAGAATACCAGTAAATTTCTATAATTATACTGTGGATAATATAGTTAAATTTAATATGATAAATTTCTATAATTATATTATGAAATTTTAATTCTGGTTTCAAGCACCCTATTCATGCATCCTTGAAAGAATACCTATAGAATATTGTTATATAACATGTCCATGTACAAGTTATTAGAATACTAAGATTTCTTACTGGTTTAAAAATTGAATTTATTTAATTACAAAAATTCTGAGTAGCAAAATAGCTCATTGAACAAATGATGGAAATGAGACATAGAGTTAAGAAATTATAATGTTTCAGTAACTTTGAGATATAAATGCTTTATCAACAAAGATAACAAGAATATGAAATTAAGGAAAAGAAGACTAAGTGAATGGATATTTATGAAGTGTAAGTTTTTCTTAATACCAAATCTTCAGACTGTATTGGAAAAGATTTTGAGCATTCTAATACACAGATGCAAAATAAAAAGCGAAAATATACGATTGAAGTGAAAAGGAGGGAGTGCTAGTTTGTTTCATTTTGAGGAGGATTATTTTGAGCACTGAATTTTCATGCAGGAATTTTATCCAGTTTAAGCACACTGTGGTGGTAAATTGCTATGAGATTTCATCTGGATTTCTAAGAAAAAAAGTAGTTACCTTTTATGAGCATGGCAGAGTGAAGGGGCACAGATATTATTGTGGTTTAATTTTACCACATGACCATAACAAAAACTGGTGTGAGAGAAAGAGGCTAATGGATTTGAACAAACACACTGTATCATTCCCAGCATCTGATAAGCTAATTACCATGGGTGATTTTGTCTCATATGCTGGCGGTGATGCTGAAATGTGCAGAAAAATCATCAGAATTCATAGAATTGAAGAATAAAGTGGTAATGGTCTTTTTCTTTTTAGGGAATGTGCCAAATTAATTTGAATTAATTAACACCATCGTTAGCTCACACATAAGAAAGGCTGCTTTTCACTGTGGCCTTTAAAAAATGTAGGTGTTGCTATCTTACAATAGAGTGGGAAATTCATCCATTTGTGGCACTAAATACAAGATTGACCACTGCTTCATGTACCATTTTCTTAGGTGTATGGGATGGAAGAACTGAATCAAGAGCATATTTCTAAGATACAGAGAAAACATTTTATGAACATCCTAGAGGATAAAGACTTGGACTAAGGGATCTGAAAAACAGAGTGGTAAGTCACCATGAGAATCTGATTCTCTGAAAGATCTACCAAAAGGTTACACATTAGAAAGGCCTTCAAATGAATGATCAGTGAGAATGTTTCTCCCAACTGCTAAGCAGTGAGCTCCCTGGCAACCTTTCATATCAAATCCAGATAAAAGGGACTCTTCAATGGCAGTCTGTGAGCTTTCCTCTAGCTCAGTTGGTAAAGAATCTGTCTGCATTGCAGGAGATATGTGTTCAATTCCTAGGTCAGGAGATACCCTGGAGAAGGAAATGGCAACCCACTCCAGTATTCTCACCTGGAGAATCCCATGGATGGAGGAGCCTGGCAGGCTACAGTCCATGGGGATTCAAGAGTTGGACATGACTTAGTGACTAAACCACCACCATCATGGCAGTCTGTACAATTAAAAAAAAAAATCAAGGTGATAGCAAGGTTGAAGGGAAGGGATTTAGGAGAGTGAAGATGATGAAGATTTTTAATATTCAACAATATTAAGGAAGAAGTAAAGGGCATTTATCAATCAATAAAGAGTGCAGATTGAGTCACCTTTATCAATAAGAATTTCTGAGAAATGTCTTGATTTTTCTCTGACATCAGTTCAGTTCAGTCACTCAGCCAAGAAGTTCTAAGAAAATTTCCTCAAGTTTCAAGATGACAGATATCATTCAACACCAGATATGAGAAAGTTGATCATATAATTTTTAAAAATTGTTGGTAAAAGCACATAACATGAGATTTCAGTTCAGTTCAGTCACTCAGTCATGTCTGATTCTTTGAGACTGCATGGACTACTGCACCCCAGGCTTCCCTGTCTATCACCAACTCCTGGAGCTTACTCAGACTTATGTCCACTGAGTTGGTGATGCCATCCAGCCATCTCATCCTCTGTTGTCCCTTTCTCCTACTGCCTTCAATCTTGCCCAGCATCAGGGTCTTTTCAAATGAGTCAGTTCTTTGCATCAGGTGGCCAAAGTATTGGAGTTTCAGCTTCAGCATCAGTCCTTCCAATGAGCACTCAAGATTGATCTCCTTTAGGATGGACAGGTTGGATCTCTTTGCAGTCCAATGGACTCTCAAGAGTCTTCTCCAACACCACAGTTCAAAAACATAAATTCTTCGGTGCTCAGCTTTCTTTATAGTCCAACTCTCACATCCATACATGACTACTGGAAAAACCATAGCCTTGACTAGACAGACCTTTGTTGGCAAAGTAATGTCTCTGGTTTTTAATATGCTGTTTAGGTTAGTCAACACTTTCCTGCCAAGAAGCAAGCATCTTTAATTTCATCTGCAGTGATTTTGGAAACCAAGAAAATAAAGTCTTTCACTGTTTCCATTGTTTCCTCATCTATTTGCCATAAAATGATGGGACTGGATGCCATGATATTCTTTTTTTTGAATGTTGAGTTTTAAGTCAACATTTTCACTCTCCTCTTTCACTTTCATCAAGAGGCCCTTTAGTTCTTCTTCGCATTCTGCCATAAGGGTGGTGTCATCTGCATATCTGAGGTTATTATTATTTCTCCCAGCAATCTTGATTCCAGCTTGTGCTTCATCCAGCCTGGCGTTTCGCATGATACACTCTGCATATAAGTTAAATAAGCAGGCTGACAATATACTGCCTTGATGTATTCCTTTCCCAATTTTGAACCAGTCTGTTGTTCCATGTCCGGATCTGTTGTTTCTTAACCTGCATACAGAGTTCTCAGGAGGCAGATAAGGTGGTCTGTTATTCTTATCTCTTTAAGAATTTTCCAGTTTGTTGTGACCCCCACAGTCAAAGGCTTTAGCATAGTCAATGAAGCAGAAGTAGATGTTTTTCTACAGCATTATTAGTTAGCTATAAACTTGTTATATAGCAGATCTCTAAAAATTTCTCATCTTGTATGAATGAAACTTTATAACCTTTGGACAGCAACTCCAGTTTTCTCCCTCCCGCTAGCCTCTGGCACATATCCTTCTATCGGGTTAGTCAAAAAGTTCCTTTGGTTTTTATGTAAGTTGGCTCTAGTAGCCCTTAGTTGTCTTTAACTTCATTCAAAACAGTTTTGTTAGATTGTATTGTGACAGCTGTCATCAGTTCAGTTTAGTTCAGTCGCTCAGTCATGTCTGACTCTTTGCAACCTCATGAATCGCAGCTCGCCAGGCCTCCCTGTTCATCACCATCTCCCAGAGTTCACTCAGACTCATGTCCATTGAGTCGGTGATGCCATCCAGCCATCTCATCCTCTGTCATGCCCTTCTTCTGCCCCCAGTCCCTCCCAGCAGCAGTCTTTTTAATGAGTCAACTCTTCACATCAGGTGGCCAAAATACTGGAGTTTCAGCTTTAGCACCATTCCTTCCAAAGAACACCCAGGGCTGATCTCCTTTAGAATGTACTGGTTGGATCTCCTTGCAGTCCAAGGGACTCTCAGAGTCTTCTCCAACACCACAGTTCAAAAGCATGCAAAACATCAACATTGGTGAATTTTTTGTAGCCATTTTAGTATTGAAGCTGGAAGAAAAAAGTAAAATTTCAAGCATATTATACTTTATTATTTCAAGAGAGGTAAAAATGAAACTGAAATGAAAAAAGAAAATTTGTGCTGTTTATAGAGAAGGTGCTGAGACTGATGGAACCACTTCAAAAGTGGTTTAGAAAGTTTTGTTTTTGCCAGATGCTGCTCCATGGTCTGGTAGACTGTTGAAGTTGATATTGATCAAATCAAGACATTAATTTAGAACAATCAGTGTTATATCATGTGGGAGATAGCTGACATACTCAAAATATCCAAATCAAGTGTTGAAAATCAATCATTTGCACCAGCTTCGTTATGCTAATGATTTTGATGTTTGGGTTCCACATAATTTAAGTGAAAAAACCTTCTTTACTATATTTCCACATGCGATTCTCTACTGAAACTTAATGAAAACATTCAACTTTTACAATAAATTTTGACAAGTGGTGAAAAGTGGATACTGTAATATAATGTGGAACAGAAGAGATTATGGAGCAAGTGAAATGAACCACCACCAACCACACCTAAGGCCAGTCTTCATCCAAAGAAGGTGATGTTGTTTATATGGTGGGGTTGGGAGGGAGTCCTCTATTATGAGCTCCTTCTGGAAAGCCAGATGATTAATTCCACCTAGTACTGTTCCCAATTAGACCAACTGAAAACAGCACTCAATGAAAAGTGTCCAGAATTAGCCAACAGAAGATGCATAATCTTCATCGGGATAACACAAGACCATATGTTTCTCTGATGACCAGGAAAAAACTGTTTCAGCTTGTCTAGGAAGTTCTGATTCATCTGCTATATTTACCAGATATTGTGCCTTCAGATTTCCAGTTGTTTCCGTTTTACAAAATTCTCTTAATGAAAAATTTCAATTCCCTGGAAGACTATAAAAGCACCTGGAACAGTTCTTTGCTCAACAAGATAAAACATTTTGGGAAGACAGAATTATGAAGTTACCTGAAAAGTGACAGAAGGTAGTGGAACAAAACAGTGAATACATTGTTCAGTAAGATCTTTGGTGAAAATAAAGCATATGTCTTTTATTTTTACTTAAAATCCTAAGGAACTTTTGGCCAACCCAATACTTTAAGCTTCAAAAAGTAATTTGACTATTTTATATATTTCATACAAGAATTATGCAGTTTTAAACTTCTTTGACTGACATTTTATTTAGCATAGTGTCTTCAGGTTGATCTATATTGTAGCATATGACAGGATATCCTAACTTTTATGGCTGAATTCCATATTGCTATTGTATACATATGTATTTCTATATATATACCACATTTTCTTTGTTCATTCACATATTGTCTGCCATCTAGGTGGTTTTGAATAAGTGCTACAATGTGAATAATGCTTCAGTGAAATTGGTTAGACACATATGTCTTTAAGGTCTTCATTTCAGCTTTTAGGATAAATACCCAGAAGCTGGATTGTTAAATCATATGATAGTTATATTTTTATTTAATTTTTCAAGGAAACTCCATATTATTTTCCATAGCCACTGCACCATATTACATATCCACTAACAGAGCAGAAAGATTCCAATTTCTCCTCATCCTCACCAACACTTGTTATTATGTCTCTCTGTGTGTATGTGTTTTAATGATAGGCATCCTAACAGTTGTGAGGTTATATCTCATTGTAGGTTTAATGTGCATTTTTCAGATTATCACTGATTTTAAGCGTCTTTTCGTATACCTTCTGGTCATTTCTAAGTTTTCTTTGGAGAAATGATTATTCAAGTCTTTTGCCCAATTGTATTTGGGTTGGTTTTTTTTGCAACTGAATTGTAAGAGTTCCTTATATATTTTGTATATTAACTGTTTGTCAGTATATGGCTTGCAAACATTTTCTTCCATTTTGAAGATTGCATTTTTACTCTATTGATTCTTTCTTTTGCTATGCAGAAGCTTTTGAGTTTGATGTGGTTGCTGTTGTCTATTTTTGCTTTTGCTGACTACTTTTGGTGTCATATTCAAGAAATCATTATCAAGACCAATGTCATGAAGATTTTCCCCTATGTTTTCATCTAGGAGTTTTATAGTTTCAGGTATTACATTTAAGTTTTAAAAACATTTTTGAACTGCTTGTTATATATGATATAAGAGAACAGCTCATTTGCCTTGCTTTGCATGTGGATATTTAGTTTTCCTAAAAGATCTATTAAAGAGAATATCATGAAACTTTGCTGAATTAATTTGTTAGTTCTAACAATTTTTGGTGTGGAGTTTTAGAGTTTCTACATATAAAATTATGACATCTTCAAACAGGAATAACTTTACTTCTTCCTTTCTGATTTAGATGGCCTTATTTCCTCTTCTTGCCTAATTGCTTTGTCTAGTATGTTCAATACTGTATGAAGATAAACGGCCAGAGTGTTCATCCTTGCCTTGTTCCTGATATTAGAGGAAAAACTTCTAGTATTTCACTACTGAGTATGGTATTAGCTGTGGACATTTAATATATAACCTTTGTTATGTTGAAGTCATTTTCTTTTTATTCCTAGTTTGTTGAGCAATTTTGTTATGAAAACATTTTTTGTATGTTGATTTTTTTCAAAAGCTTTTCTACATCTGTTGAGATTATGATGTGATTTTTATTTTTGTTCTGATAATATGGTATAGTAATTCAATTGATTTGTGTATGCTGGGATGCTGTGCTTGCCTTCCTGGGATAAATCCCACTTGGTCAGGGTTTATGAGCCTTTTAATGTGCTATTGAGATCAGCTTGCTAGTATTTTGTTAATGTGTGTGCTGCTCTTATACTGTCCAAAGAAAGGCAATGCCAAAGAATGCTCAAACTACCGCACGACTGCAGTCATCTCACATGCTAGCAAAGTAATGCTCAAAATTCTCCAAGTCAGGCTTCAGCAATACGTGAATCGTGAACTTCCTGATGTTCAAGCTCATTTTAGAAAAGGCAGAGGAACCAGAGATCAAATTGCCAACATCTGCTGGATCATAGAAAAAGCAAGAGAGTTCCAGAAAAACATCTATTTCTGCTTTATTGACTATGCCAAAGCCTTTGACTGTGTGGATCACAGTCAACTGTGGAAAATTCTGAAAGGGATGGACATACCAGACCACCTGACCTGCCTCTTGAGAAACCTATATGCAGGTCAGGAAGCAACAGTTGGAACTGGACATGGAACAACAGACTGGTTCCAAATAGGAAAAAGAGTACATCAAGGCTGTATATTGTCACCCTGCTTATTTAACTTCTATGAAGAGGACATCATGAGAAAGGCTGGGCTGGAAGAAGCACAAGCTGAAATCAAGATTGCTGGGAGAAATGTCAATAACCTCAGATATGCAGATGACACCACCTTTATGGCAGAAAGTGAAGAGGAACCAAAAATCCTCTTGATGAAAGTGAAAGAGGAGAGTGAAAATGTTGGCCTATAGCTCAACATTCAGAAAACTAAGATCATGGCATCTGGTCCCATCACTTCATGGGAAATAGATGGGGAAACAGTGGAAACAGTGTCCAACTTTCTTTTTGGGGCTCCAAAATCACCAAAGATGGTGATTGCAGCCATGAAATTAAAAGACGCTTACTCCTTGGAAGGAAAGTTATGACCAACCTAGGTAGCATATTGAAAAGCAGAGACATCACTTTGCCAACGAAGGTCCGACTAGTCAAGGCTATGGTTTTTCCAGTAGTCATGTATGGATGTGAGAGTTGGACTGTGAAGAAAGCTGGGCGCCAAAGAGTGGTTGCTTTTGAACTGTGGTGTTGGAGAAGACTCTTGAGAGTCCCTTGGACTGCAAGGAGATCCAACCAATCCATTCTAAAGGAAATCAGCCCTGGGTGTTCTTTGGAAGGAATGATGCTAAAGCTGAAACTCCAGTACTTTGGCCACCTCATGCAAAGAGTTGACTCATTAGAAAAGACTCTGCTGCTGGGAGGGATTGGGGGCAGGAGGAGGGGATGACAGAGGATGAGATGGCTGGATGGCATCACTGACTCAATTGAAGTGAGTTTGAGTGAACTCCAGGAGATGGTCATGGACAGGGAGGCCTGCTGTGCTGCAGTTCATGGGGTCACAGAGTCCAGACACGACTGAGCGACTGAACTGAACTATACTATCTTTGGCTTTCATACAGGGTAAAGTGAAAGTGAAAGTGAAGGCACTCATTCGTGTCTGACTCTTCTCCACTGCTGGCCTCATAAAATGGATTTGGATGTTTTCTTCCTTTTCATTTTTAGTTTGAAGATTGGCATTAATTCTTTGAATGGTTGGTAGAATATATCAGTGAAGCAATCTGGTGTTGGGCTTTGCTTTGTTTGGAATTTTATGATTATTAATTAAATCTCCATACTAGTTATAAGTCTATTTAGACATTATTTTCTTAACAGTTTAGTCTTGATAGGTTGTATGTTTCTAGGAATTTATCCATTTCCTTTAGGTTACCCAGTTCATTGGCATATATTTGTTCATTGTCCTTTATAGTCCCTTTTATTTCTGTACTCTTGCCTAGAAAATCTCATGGATGGAGGAGCCTGGTAGGCTATAGTCCATGGGGCACAAAGAGTCAGAGATGACTGAATGACTTCACTTTCTTTCTTTTATTTCTGTGTTATCAGTTGTTATGTCTCTTCCTTCACTTCTGAGTTAATTTATTTGAATTTTCTTATTCCTTAGTTAGTCTAGATAAGGTTTTGTCAACTTTGTTTATCTCTTTTATAAAATCCAACTTCTAGTTTTGCCATTGTTTTTCTTGCCTCCCATTATTTTCTATTCCTTTTATTTCTGTTCAAATCTGCTATTACCTACTTTCTGCTAACTTTAGGCTAATTTTGTACTTCTTCTGCTTCTTTGGGGTGTAAAATTAGATTGTTTATTTAAGAATTTGTTTCTTTTTTTATTTAAGGAGTTTATTGCTATAAACTTGCCTCTTAGTACTGTCCCATAAGTGTGGGTATGTTCCATTTTTGTTTTCCTTTCTTTTTCAAGATATTTTCTAATTTTCCTTTTGGTCTCTTTGACTAACTAGTTGTTCAAGCTTATGTTGTTTAATTTCTGCCTTTCCCCCTATTAATCCTTAGTTTTATTCCATGGTAATCAGAAAAGATATTTCATAGGACTTCAGTCTTTTTAATATGTTGTCTTGTTTTGTGACCTAATTTGTGATTTGTCCTGGAGATTGTTCTATGTGTACTGGAAAAGTGGGTATTCTGTTGCTGTTGGATGGAATGTCTATTAGGTTCATTTGAGCTACAGTTTTGTTCAGGTCTATTTTATTATTGATCTTTTGTCTGGATGTTCTGTTCATTATTTAAATGGAATTTGAAATCTTCTGCTATTATTGTGTTGCTTTCTATTTCTCCTTTCAGTTATGTCAATGTTTGCTTCATATATTTAGGCTATCTGATGTTTATTGTTTATATATAATTTTTATATTTTCCTGGTGAATTGACACTTTTTATCATATAATATCCTTTGTCTCTTATAACAGTTTTTGACCTAAAAGTCTATTTTATTTGATGTGAGTATGGTCATCTCTGTTCTCTTTGGTAAATACTTGCATGGAATATATTTTTCCTTCTGTTTACTTTAGTCTTTGTGAGCAGCATAATTTTTATTTTTATTTTTAGAAAAAATACATTCAGCTATGCTATGTCTTTTGATTGGAGATTAATCATTTACCTTTAAAGTAATTACTAATAGGGAATATTGTAAATTTCTTAATTGCTTTGCATCTATTATAGCTTTTTGTTTCTCCTCTCATCTCTTATTTTCACTGTGATTTATTGACTTTTGTGGTGATACACTTTGATTTCATCCTAATTTTCTTTTGTGTATCTTCTGTAGGTGTTTTCTTTTTGGTTACCATTAGGCTTACATAACAAAATGTTTTGGTTATTACAACCTAACAACTACTTAAGCTGTTACAGCTTAAATTGAATTGCATACATAACTCCTACATTTTTACTTTTATCTGCTTTATATTATTGTTGTTACAAGTTATATATTTTATGTTATCTACTAACACACTTTTGCAAGTGTGTTATTTGCAGTTATAATAATTTTTAATGCTTTTGTTTTTTAACATCTATGCCAGAATTAAAAGTGATTTACATACCATCATCGAAGTATTATTGTGTATCTATATATATTTACCTTTACCAGTGACTTTATACTTTCATATGCTTTCATGTTGTTTCAGATCTTTTTGTTTCCATTTGAAGGACTATCTTTAGCATTTCTTATAAGACAGTCCTAGTGATATTAACTCCCTCTGCTTTCATTTACCTGAGAAAGTCTGTTTTATTCATTTTGATGGACAGTTTTGTGAGATAGATTATTTTTGGTTGGCAGTTTTTTCTTTTATCACTTTGAGTTATATCATTCCATTCTCTCTGTGCTCTAAAGTTTCTGCTGAAAAAATATATTGATAGTTATATTGGATTCCCCCATAGGTGATTAGTTGCTCTTCTGCTACTTCCTTCAAAATTCTTTCTTTACTTTTACTTCTAATTGTGTGATTATAAAGAATTTTAGTGTGGGCTTATTTGAATTCTTAGTATTTGAGTCTATTGTGCCCATCACTCCCCCAGATTTGTGAAGTGTTTGACCATTGTTTCTTTAAATAAGCGTTCTGCCTTTTTTTCCTCTCTCTCTTTCCTTCTGGGACCTTCATAATGTATATATTCATCCTCTTGATAGTATTACATAAGTCCTTTAGATTTTCTTTCTTTTAATTCTTTTTCTTTTTGCTCCTCTGACTGGATAATTTCAGATAGCTTGTTATTGAATTCCTTTATTATTTCTTTTGTTTGATCAAGTTTAATGATATACAAGACCTTTTAGAACAAACACCCAAAAAAGATGTCCTTTTCATTATAGGGGACTGGAATGATAAAGTAGGAAGTCAGGAAACACCTGGAGTAACAGGCAAATTTGGCCTTGGAATGCGGAATGAAGCAGGGCAAAGAGTTTTGCCAAGCAAATGCACTGGTCATAGCAAACACCCTCTTCCAACAACACAAGAGAAGACTCTACACATGGACATCACCAGATGGTCAACACTGAAATCAGAGTGATTATATTCTTTGCAGCCAAAGATGGAGAAGCTCTACACAGTCAATGAAAATAAGACCAGGAGCTGACTGTGGCTCAGATCATGAACTGCTTATTGCCAAATTCAGACTCAAAATGAAGAAAGTAGGGAAAACAGCTAGACCATTCAGGTATGACCTAAATCAACTTCCTTATGATTATACAGTGGAAGTGAGAAATAGATTTAAGGGCCTAGATCAGATAGATAGAGTGCCTGATGAACTATGGAATGAAGTTCGTGACATTGTACAGGAGACAGGGATCAAGACCATCTCCATGGAAAAGAAAAGCAAAAAGCAAAATGGCTTTCTGGGGAGGCCTTACAAATAGCTGTGAAAAGAAGAGAGGCAAAAAGCAAGGAGAAAAGGAAAGATATAAGCATCTGAATGCAGGGTTCCAAAGAATAGCAAGAAGAGCTAAGAAAGCCTTCTTCAGTGATCAATGCAAAGAAATAGAGGAAAACAACAGAATGGGTCTCTTCAAGAAACTTAGAGATACCAAGGGAACATTTCATGCAAAGATGGGCTTGATAAAGGACAGAAATGGTCTGGACCTAACAGAAGCAGAAGATATTAAGAAGAGGTAGCAAGAATACAGGGAAGAACTGTACAAAAAGATCTTCACGACCCAGATAATCATGATGATGTGATCACTAATCTAGAGCTAGACATATTGGAATGTGAAGTCAAGTGGGCCTTAGAAAGCATCACTACGAACAAAGCTAGTGGAGGTGATGGAATTCCAGTTGAGCTGTTTCAAATCCTGAAAGATGATGCTGTGAAAGTGCTACACTCAATATATCAGTAAATTTGGAAAACTCAGCAGTGGCCACAGGACTGGAAAAGGTCAGTTTTCAGTCCAATCCCAAAGAAATGCAATGCCAAAGAATACTCAAACTACTGCACAATTGCACTCATCTCACATGCTAGTAAAGTAATGCTCAAAATTCTCCGAGCCAGGCTTCAGCAATGTGTGAACAGTGAACTCCCTGATGTTCACGCTGGTTTTAGAAAAGGCAGAGGAACCAGAGATTAAGTTGACAACATCCACTGGATCATGGAAAAAGCAAGAGAGTTTCAGAAAAACATCTACTTCTTCTTTATTGACTATGCCAAAGCCTTTGACTGTGTGGATCACAATCAACTGTGGAAAATTCTTCAAGAGATGGGAATACCAGACCACCTAACCAGCTTCTTGAGAAATCTGTATGCAGGTCAGGAAGCAACAGTTAGAACTGGACATGGAACAACAGACTGGTTCCAAATAGGAAAAGGAGTACGTCAAGGCTGTATACTGTCACCCTGTTTATTTAACTTATATGCAGAGTACAACAGGAAAAATGCTGAACTGGAAGAAACACAAGCTGGAATCAAGATTGCCGGGAGAAATATCAATAACCTCAGATATGCAGATGACACCACCCTTATGGCAGAAAGTGAAGAAGAACTAAAGAACCTCTTGATGAAAGTGAAAGAGGAAAGCGAAAAAGTTTGTTTAAAGCTCAACATTCAGAAAACAAAGATCATGGCATCCGGTCCCATCACTACATGGGAAATAGATGGAGAAACAGTGGAAACAGTGTCAGACTTTTTTTTTTGGGCTCCAAAATCAGTGCAGATGGTGACTGCAGCCATGAAATTAAAAGATGCTTAGTCCTTGGAAGAAAAGTTATGACCAACCTAGATAGTATATTCAAAAGCAGAGACACTACTTTGCCGACTAAAGTCCGTCTAGTCAAGGCTATGGTTTTTCCTGTGGTCATGTATGGATGTGAGAGTTGGACTGTGAAGAAGGCTGAGTGCCGAAGAATTGATGCTTTTGAACTGTGGTGTTGGAGGAGACTCCTGAGAGTCCCTTGGACTGCAAGGAGATCCCACCAGTCCATTCTGAAGGAGATCAGCCCTGGGTGTTCTTTGGAGGGAATGATGCTAAGGCTGAAACTCCAGTACTTTGGCCACCTCATGCGAAGAGTTGAATCTTTGGAAAAGACCCTGATGCTGGGACGGATTGGGGGCAGGAGTAAAACGGGACAATAGAGGATGAGATGGCTGGATGACATCACCGACTCGATGGACGTGAGTTTGAGTGAACTCTGGGAGTTGGTGATGGACAGGGAGGCCTGGCGTGCTCCGATTCATGGGGTCGCAAAGAGTCGGACGTGACTGAGCGACTGAACTGAACTGAACTGAAGAACAGAATAGCTCAACCTGAAATCTATATTTAAAGTTTTCAGTGTTCATAGTATTTTGCTATTTTTTCCATTTTAGGTGACATTTCTATGCCAAAGTTGAGTAGAGAGAACCAAGGGAGAGAATTTGGTGACCTTGAAGGCATGGAAATGTTGGGAGCAGTTAGGGAGTACATTAATACTTGGAATTATCATCCCTATAAATACCTAAAAACAAGTATGAGAAGCATAGTGAGATATACAGAATGAAGGAAATAAAGATATAAATTTTGAGGTGCTAAATCCAGTACTTTGGCCACCTCCTGCAGAGTTGACTCATTGGAAAAGACTCTGATGCTGGGAGGGATTGGGAGCAGGAGGAGAAGGGGACGACAGAGGATGAGATGGCTGGATGGCATCACAGACTCCATGGACATGAGTCTGAGTGAACTCTGAGAGATGGTGATGGACAGGGATGCCTGGCGTGCTGCGATTCATGGGGTCACGAAGTGTCGGACATGACTGAGCAGCTGAACTAAACTGAACTGAACCGTCTAATAGTGCTACTCATTCGTTCCTTCATGCACAGAATAGATGTTATTGAGCACTTACTCTGTTCTAGGTACTGGAGAATGGACATATTGCCTGCTTTCAAGGATGTCAGTCTATTAAGGATATGCCCATACACAGAAATAATTCAAGCAGAACATAGTAAATGCTAAAATAGAAGAAAACAAAGAATTGTGGAAGTTTTAGGAAAGGATGTCAAACTGTTAATCTTTAGTAGACGTGGATAGAAGGTGGCAAGAGCCAGCTGAAGAAAAAATGGGGTTGGGAAACTAGATGAAAATGTAAAAAACATTTCTTATGATTTCAAATCATTAATACTGAAAAGGGGGAAAACACTTTAAAAAGTCATTCAGGTGAAGTGCTTTTAAAAGGCACAGCCTATCCAAATGCCATTAATTGTTCATTCATTTATTAATTTATATAACAAATTCACTAGGCACTGTGCTAGACTCTGTAGCTCAAAAACTGATCAAAAGAGAGCAAAACTCCCTCTCTAAGGGCTCTTAGCATATTTAAACTTTACTGTTGATTCAGAGGATGTTCTATATACAGATGTAGAATTGATTTTTATGTGGGAAAACTTCTAGGTAGGTGAAAAATCCAGGCATTCTGCTGCTTTTTACCTATGTCATATCATGTGTTTTACCTCATTACTCTCAGTATTTTTATGAGATGGCTATTATAATTTTCATTTTCAGATAATTACCTGTGGTGAAGCTACAAACAGAATCAGAATCCTCTGCATCTGGGTCTCTTGTGTGTGTGTGTGTGTGTGTGTGTATAAATAACTATAGTTACTATATACACTAATACATATATATAGCTACTATAACATTATTATTATTATATATTCAAAATCACTGCAGATGGTGACTGCAGCCATGAAATTAAGAGACACTTACTCCTTGGGGAAAAAAACGCTGTGACAAATCTTGACAACATATTAAAAAGCAGAGACATCACTTTGCAAACAAAGGTGTGTATAGTCAAAGCTATGGTTTTCCCAGTAGTCATGTATGGATGTGAGAGTTGGAACATAAAGAAAACTGGGGGCTGAAGAATTGATGCTTTTGAACTGTGGTGTTGGAGAAGACTCTTGAGAATCCCTTGGATTGCAAGATCAAACCAGTCAATCCTAAAGGAAATCAACCCTGAATATTCATTGTAAAGACTAATGCTGAAACGGAAGCTCCAGTACTTTGGGTATCTGATGCAAAGAACTGACTCATTAGAAAAGACACTGATGCTGGGAAAGATTGAAGGCAGGAGGAGAAGGGGATGACAGAGGATGAAATGGTAGGATGGCGTCTCTGAGTTTGACCAAGCTCTGGGAGTTGGTGATGGATAGGGAAGCCTGACATGCTGCAGTCCATGGGGTCACAAAGAGTCGGACACGACTGAGTGACAGAACTCACTGACTGATATGTAACTTCCCTCTCTGTCTCATTGCCTCTATTTAGTTCTTTAAAAATACCGGCTTTTTTCTGACTTTATAAGTAGAATGTATAGAGAAGTGTAAAGACAGAAGCAAATCACCCATATCCTATGTTCTTGAAGTATCCTGCCCAACATTGTAGTCACTAGGTACACCTGACTATTGAGCACTTGATATGTAACTAGTCTGAAATGAGATGTACTGTAAATACAAAATAGACATTAAATATCAAAGGCTTAGTATGAAATAAAACCACATTAATAGTTTTTTTACATAAATTACATAGTATTGAAATGATACTTTGAATATATTGGGTTAAATAATGTATATTATTAAAATTAATTTAACCTGTTGCTTTTTATATTTTAATGTAGATATTAGAAAGTTAAAAATCATGTATATGGCTTGTACCATATTCCTATGGGCAGTACTAATATATAGAATATATGCTGAGTCCTTTTTCATGCACTTATAGAAATTAAAAATTGTGATTTTATCATACTTACTATTTTATAACCTGCTTTTCATTTATTGAAACATCAAAAATAAAACACTGGTGAAAGAAATCAAAGAGGACACAAATAGATGGAGAAATATACCATGTTCATGGACTGGAAGAATCAATATAGTGAAAATGAGTATACTACCCAAAGCAATCTACAGATTCAATGCAATCCTTGTCAAGCTACCAACGGTATTTTTCAGAGAACTAGAACAAATAATTTCACAATTTGTATGGAAATACAAAAAAACTGTGAATAGCCAAAGAAACCTTGAGAAAGAAGAATGGACCTGGAGGAATCAACCTGCCTGACTTCAGTCTCTGCTACAAAGCCGCAGTCATCAAGTCGGTATAGTACTGGCACAAAGACAGAAATACAGATCAATAGAACAAAATAGAAAGCCCAGAGATAAATCCATGCACT
Source organism: Nanger dama (assembly GCA_917880005.1). NCBI lineage: Eukaryota > Metazoa > Chordata > Mammalia > Artiodactyla > Bovidae > Nanger > Nanger dama. Next base: position 8,670,178 of record CAKJTW010000040.1, read on the forward strand.
TATGGACACCTAATCTTTGACAAAGGAGGCAAGGATATACAATGGAGAAAAGACAATCACTTTAACAAATGGTGCTGGGAAAACTGGTCTACCACTTGTAAAAGAATGAAATTGGAACACTTTCTAACACCATACACAAAAATAAACTCAAAATGGATTAAGGATCTAAATGTAAGACCAGAAACTAAAACTCTTAGAGGAGAACATAGGCAAAACACTCTCCAACATAAATCACAGCAGGATCCTCTATGACTCACCTCCCAGAATACTGGAAATAAAAGCAAAAATAAACAAATGGGACCTAATTAAAATTAAAAGCTTCTGTACAACAAAGGAAACTATAAGCAAGGTGAAAAGATAGCCTTCAGAATGGGAGAAAATAATAGCAAATGAAGCAACTGACAAACAACTAATCTCAAAAATATACAAGTAATTCCTGCAACTCCCTTTCAGAAAAATAAATGACCCAATCAAAAAGTGGGCCAAAGAACTAAACAGACATTTCTCCAAAGAAGACATACGGATGGCTAACAAACACATGAAAAGATGCTCAACATCACTCATTATCAGAGAAATGTAAATCAAAACCACAATGAGGTACCATTTCATGCCAGTCAGAATGGCTGTGATCCAAATGGCTACAAGCAATAAATACTGGAGAGGGTGTGGAGAAAAGGGAACCCTCTTCCACTGTTGGTGGGAATGCAAACTAGTCCAGCCACTATGGAAAACAGTGTGGAGATTCCTTGGAAAACTGGAAATAGACCTGTCTTATGACCCAGCAATCCCACCGCTGGCATATACACCAAGGAAACCAGAATTGAAAGAGACACGTGTACCCCAATGTTCATCGCAGCACTGTTTATAACAGCCAGGACATGGAAGCAACCTAGATGTCCATCAGCAGATGAATGGATAAGAAAGCTGGGGTACATATATACAATGGAGTATTACTCAGCCCTTAAAAAGAATACATTTGAATCAGTTCTAATGAGGTGGATGAAACTAGAGTGTATTATACAGAGTGAAGTAAACCAGAAAGAAAAACACCAATATAGTATGCTAATGAATATATATGGAATTTAGAAAGATGGTAACTATAACCCTGTATGCGAGACAGCAGAAGAGACACAGATGCTTAGAACAGTTTTTTGAACTCTGTGGGAGGGGGTGAGTGTGGAATGATTTGGGAGAATGACATTGAAAAATGTATAATATCATATGTGAAATGAATCACCAGTCCAGGTTCGATGCATGATACAGGGTGCTTGGGGCTGGTGCACTGGGATGACCCAGATGGATGGGGTGGGGAGGGAGGTGGGAGGGGTTTTCAGGATTGGGAACACATGTACACCCATGGCTGATTCATGTCAATGTATGGCAAAACCAATACAATATTGTAAAGTAGCCTCCAATTAAATAAATTTATATATATATAAAGAATATTTTTTAATACTATTAAATGTTTTTCTATGACATCATTTTAAGCTATTAAGCACTATTTTATCACATTGGATGTAACATATTTACTGAACAAATTCCTTATTTTTGGACAATGACATTTTTTCCAGTGTTAGCTCCACAATGAATACGATTGTATATAACTCTATCTGCATCTCAGTTTGTTGTTGTTGTTCAGTTGCCCAGTAGTGTCCGACTCTTTCTGACCCCACGGACTGCAGCATGCCAGGCGTCCCTGTCTCTCACCATCTCTTGAAGTTTTATTTCATGTCCATTGCATTGGTGATGCCATTCAGCCATCTCATCCTCTGACACCCTCTTCTCCTTTTGCCCTCAATCCTTCCCAGCGTGAGGGACTTTTCCAATGAGTCAGCTGTTTGCATCAGGTGACGAAAATACTGGAGCTTCAGTTTCAGCATCAGTCTTTTCAATGAGTATTCAGGGTTGATTTCCCTCTAGACTGAATGCTTTGATCTCCTTGCTGTCCAAAGGACTCTCAGGAGTCTTTCCAGCACCACAGTTTGAAGGCATCAATTCTTTGGCACTCTGCCTTCTTTATGGTCCAGCTCTCACAACTGGACATGACCACTGGAAAGACCATAGCTTTGACTATACAGACCTTTGTCAGAAGAGCAGTGTCTCTGCTTTAAAACACATTGTCTAGGTTTGTCATAGCTATCCTATGTATATGTATACGTATTTCCTATATAACTGTGTCTGCATCTCAGTTTACTTATTAGGAAAAAAATCCTAGAAGAGGAATCTTTGTGAAAGATTTAAACATATTTGAGGCTTTTGATAGCTATTGCTTAAATTGCTCTACAGAAAAGCTGTAGTTTATACTCCCAATAGCAATGTTTAAGAGAGCTCATTTCCCTTAGCTATTTCATTTTTGTTAAGAGGTTAAACTTAATTTCAGAGAAACAAAGTACTCAATAATTTTGTTTATAAAACAAAAGACTATTTTTTAGAAATAATTTTAATTTTCTGTGGAACATTAAGCCTACATAAGGTTTAGTTATTCTGAGTTATTATGTTGCTGCTTAAAATTATTTTTGAGCTACATCTTCTAAGTGACTAATGAGTTAACTGTACACTTTTAAAGAGAACAACCAAATATAATGTTGTACAAAGGATTCCATCTGATGGTCACTAAAAATATTGAAAATAAGTGAGTTTTTAGAGATAAATTTTTGTCATCAAGCAACTACTTTCTTTTCCTTTTGTGTTAAGTCTAATTAGTGGTTAAATATTTTCTGTGTAATTAAGAGCAAAAATGTCAGAAAAATCTCCTTCTGTTACGCACAAAATAAACAGATCTCCACTGGAGTTCATGGGCTACTTGAGTGGTATTTACACCAGTGGGTTCATTGAATAGCAGAACATGCTGTTTCTGTCACATCAGACTTGGGCCAATCTGATAAACATGCCTAACAGCTCTGTTGCTTTAGTGACTCTGAGTTACTCTAGTCAACATTTCTCATACTCAAGACCAGAAGATATATTACAGGTGTGACTTGGCTCTCTGATCCACTTCTCCCTATTGGTTTGCTTAGAGTTCAGGCTCACAGATGAGAACTGTGAGCCTCAGCTGGCAAACACAGCATACTGGTGGTGGTACAGGCTGATCTCAATTATTACAGCCCATGAAGGGCAAGTGTGTGCCAAACATTATTCTTGTTGGCTTTGATTTCTGTCTGATTGCCTTTATCAGTTATGTTCCTATTTATCTGGGGCACTTGGAATTGAAACTGTCCTTTTAAGGAAGGGATATGGGAAAACAGACACTCTTTCCAAAACAAAGCTCTGATGATGAAATGGATTTTTAAAAACACATTGTGATCACTGTGTGTGTGTGTTTGTGTGATTTCAATTAACCAATCTGTAATTGACTTAACTGATTTGGGGTTTCCCAGTGATTTTGTTGGGACTAGATGAGGTGAAAAAATATTTTAAAATACACTTTGGCCAAAATGAAGCTTTGTGATAGTAAATTTTAACGGGGAACTGAAGACCACATGTGCAGAAAATGTTTATTTATTTAAATTCCAGCCACTGGCTGAAGATCCAGTACACACAACAAAGCTGTTGTATTTCTTGCTTAAACTAATCTGTGGTCCTTCATTGTCTTGTGACTTCTTTCTCTTAGGAATTAATCTTGTTCATCTGGCTATGATTTTTCCCCATGTACTTTCCTTTCAAATGTAAGCTGATAACCAAAATCCAGGGGGAAGGTGTGTCATGTCTCCTTAGCTATTAGCATAGGAAAAAACTAATTGAGGTTATGCATAGGATAAAATTGGTGTTTATGTAGTAAAGAGCAGAGAGGTGGTAGAGTTTATTAGCAAGTTAGAAAACTTTCCATATGCTAGTAGAAGAGGACTGTGTTGGTGATGTTGCAAGACTCATGTCAGAGCCTCTTATTTTCTCCTTTTACTGTAATTATTGACTATTTCTCCAGTGGAGTCCTATGACATAAGCACTTTTTCTGGTATGATAAACATTGAAAATGTCTGATTAAAGGAGCCAATAATACTGGTAAAATCCACAAATATATAAATTTTAAAATCAAATGCTCTTAACGGTTTTTCTTTAGTATACATGAGGTGTGCTTTCTCAATAGCTCAGTTGTGTCTGACTATTTATGACCCCATGGAATGTAACCCACAGGGTTCCTCTGTCCATGGAAATTTACAGGCAAGAATACTGGAGTGAGTTGCCATTTTTTACTCCAAGAGGTCTTCCTGACCCAGGAATTGAACCTGTGTCTCTTGTGTCTTCTGCATTGGCATGTGGATTCTTTCCTACTGTGCCAGCTGGGAGGCCCCAGAAACATAAAAATGTGATTATTTATATCCTTTTAAATGATGGTACAATTATAGAGTTAGGCATTTCTGTATTAATTAATAAGATACAGCAAAGACCCAAGAAACACTAGAATATAAGTACACCAATAAGGACTAGGAAAATGTTGAATTTTGTCTCATTTTTATGAAAAAATATGCTATAACAACAAATATTTTTCATGTCAATTGACATTGTATAGCTTTAAGATTTGGAGAAGGCAATGGCAACCCACTCCAGTACTCTTGCCTGGTAAATCCCATGGACAGAGGAGCCTGGTGGGCTGCAGTTCATGGGCTCGCTAAGAGTTGGATACAACTGAGCGACTTCACTTTCACTTTTCACTTTCATGCTTTGGAGAAAGAAATAGCAACCCACTCCAGTGTTCTTGCCTGGAGAATCCCAGGGATGGGGGAGCCTGGTGGGCTGCCATCTATGGAGTCGCACAGAGTCAGACACAACTGAAGTGACTTAGCAGCAGCAGCTTTAAGATTTTTAGATAAAATATATAACTTTGGTGGCTCAGACGGTAAAGAGTCTGTCTACAATGAAGAAGACCTAGGTTCAATCCCTGGGTTGGGAAGATTCCCTGGAGAAGGAAAAGGCAACCCACTCCAGTACTCTTGCCTAGAAAATCCCATGGATGAAGGAGCTTGGTGCAGGCTACTGTCCATGGGGTCACAAAGAGTCGGGCACGACTGAGCCACTTCACTTCTTCACTTCACTATATAACTTTTGAGATTCTTACAAAACAGGGATAATATTGGGATTTTAAAGTGGATTCTTTTTAAAACTGTGTAATGGATGTAGTCTGGGCAACTTTTTGTTATTAATGACTAGATCCTGCTTTCTAGAAATCAGTGTTTCTCTTGGCTTACTTTAATGAGTTGTCCTTAACAATAGTAACTGGTCAATTAACTCAGTAAGTGGCAAACATTCTCTTATTCATACATTTATCCAGAAAACAAATGCAAACTTCTACCTTGTGCATAACACTCTTTTAATTTTAATTAAGGATTCAATTAAAAACAAGTTATTTTGTGCCCCAGGGGAATTTATAGTCTCATCGAGAGAGAAGACATTAGAGCAAATGAGTTAACACCGAGCTAAGAGACTGGTGGGAGAATTAATGAGGATAATGAGTATCCTGAAGAGAGAAGAGGGGGAACTACACTATGAGTTGGGTTAGTCAGAAAAACTAGTTGAAAATGGAGATGTGGTAATCATGAACAGGTTTGTACAACTTCCATAATGTCTAGAAATATTTTGGGTCTAGAATTCCTCTACTCCAACTCTTTTATTTTACTGGTGAAGAAATTAAGGCCCAAAGGACATACAAAGCTTGAGCTGGGGCTGGAACCCAGTTTCCCAGTCTGTTAGCTCAAGGTGCTTTCTGTTAGAGCAGTTTAAGAGATAACAAATCCAGTGATCTCTCAACATTTTGGCACCAGGGACTTATTTCTCCATGGACAGGTTGTGGGATGGGCGGGCAGAAGGTTTCAGGGTGATTTAAGCTCATTACATTTATTTTGTACTTTATTTCTACTATGAATTACATCAGCTCCACCTCAGATCATTATCATTAGATCCTGGAGGCTGGGGACCCCTGGACTAGTGACCCACCACAGACCTTTGTTGTTAAACTCTCTTGTTGTCAATCTTTCTGTCAGATTTTCAAAATTTTAGGTTTGAAATTTATCTTTTGATTAATTCAGAACTGTATTAGGTTTTACTGAGAAAAATTATTTACATGCCATGTTGCTGTATTATGAAAGTGATTTTTCACTGAAGATAGCATGACTTTGCAATTTAGAGTAGGAATATGTAATTGAAAATGTTTTGGGGTTTGTCACGCCCCACCTTCATTCTTTACCTCTCATGGTCCTAATAGCCTCCATTTTAATTTTTCTTCCATAAAGAAATCTTTCAACAGCCTTACACATGTTGTATTTTCTCGACAAAGTCTACCAGGAAAGCAGTGTTTGAAAGTTCAGTACTGCTTCCAATCTCAGGCTTTATCTTTGAAAATTTTGCACACTGAGTTAAAATATTGCTACATTTGTGGCCTGGGATCGTCCCTGCTAATTCCATATGAAGCAAGAGTGCCAAAGAACTCTTAGAACTCCCCTTGTGAATTTGCTTGGTGAGCAGTTCTGGACTTGGCGTTTTAATCTCTCCATCAGGATCAATGTGATCCTGTGTTAACGCCAAGGTCAAGCAGGATAAGCAGTTGAACTTTCTCCTTCGTCTTGCATGGCTCGTTGAAACATGTAACCTTTATAGGCTTGGTTTCTGCTTTGGAGGGGAATCTGAAGTCCAGATGTTTCTTTCTTTCTTTTGAAAACCCCTTTTCATTTTTACTAGGCTTGGTGTCAGAGAAGCAACTGGGGGTAGATTAGGTAGGAGGTGGAAGGTCAGTGTTTTCTTCACTAACATTGCAAAATATGAGATTTTTTTGTGTTCGTGTCTTTCTATTTTCTGCCAGTTGGGCCACTGAGTGTAAGTTGTCAATTCTGAAGACATAGATTTCCTTCTTGTGTCAGCAGTGGCCAGGCAGTCAAGGTAAGTGAAGAAAAGATAGGTGGCAGTCCTTTTGTTTGGCAAAAATAAACCCTTAAGTAGCCAGCTGCTCCCTTTTTAGGCTTTTTTCTCCAATGCAGTCAATGTAAATAACTCCCTTCTTCCTGAAATGCTATAATGTTGTTTGTTACTAATAACCTATGAATAAAACAGTAGCTAAACTGCTTTTCTTTTTCTAAAGCAGTCATAATTTCTTGATGAACAACCATGCATTCATTATCTTTAATTACAAATGACATTTATGGCCAACTTTATAGCTCCTGTCATTTCACATAGCTCACTAAGAAGTCCCTTCAAATAACTCCTTTAACAGCTTCAAGTGAGTGGGCTTTTGTTGCAGAAAAGCACATGGAATGGTCTATTAATTGGCCATACATTCAATTCTGCCTATTTCTTATTGGAGGTAGTAGTCTACATCTCCAGTTCATGTTTTCTATGACGTCTATGAATGATGGCAAATAATTCTGTGGCTAATTTCATGGGCACAAAATAACTAAAAAATAAACCAAAAAACATGAACAGAAACTCGAAGAATGGGAGACACATATAAACATTCTAGAATTTTATGCTCAGGAACTGATCTTTGCAGTGAAACTGCAAATTGTTGTTGGGGATAAAATCACTGCCACATTTTGGGATAAAAATAAATATTGTGAATTCTTCTGCTAATCATTTCTTCTTGTTTTGTCCTTGTCTAGTAGCCAAAATTAACTTTATGTCCTTTTTGTCACTAACTGGGGAGTACTGCTAACTCCCTGATTGAGTAGATGTTATAAAGTAGTTACTAGACAGAAGATGGTTTTTCAATCTTCACTGCACATTAGAATCACATCATTCACATTAAAGAAATACTGTTGTCTAGACTCCACTTCCCAGGCTTCTGATTGAATTTTTCTGGTGTTGAAGAGAAAGGAGGATGACACTGAGTTCTTTTTAAAAGATTCCCAGATGACACTAATGGACCAAGGCTGAGAACTGTAACAGTTAAATGACAGAAAGACTACTTATGTTGTATGTTAGTTGTTCAGTCTTGTCCGGCTCTATGTGGCCCCATGGACTGTAGCCTGCCAGGCTTTTCTGTCCATGGAGTGGGTTGCTATTCCCTTCTCCAGGGGATCTTCCTGGCCCAGGGATCGAACCTGGGTCTCCTGCACTGCAGGTGGATGGATTCTTCACCATCTGAGTCACACTACCTATTTAGGGTATTTCAACTGGCAGAGACAGATTCTCCTTTCAGGAAAGAAAAAACGAAAACCAATCTTTCCTTTTCATTATATAGTCATAGTAAAATTTTCAATCTGCATAGTCACAGGGATTTTTTTTTGAGTTTTTTAATGGAATTAAAATTAAGCCTGTGTTTTATTCTTTATAAACAAAAGATGAATAATGACACAGATAACTGTTTCTACTAAGAGAGAGTTTGCTTCTTGGGTCAAGACTGCAAGTTATGATGAATTTATAGAAAAGTTTTATAAATATGAACCAATAATCTTATTTTTTTTTGCCAAACCTAATTTGCATTGCTTCCATCACTTGCAATCAAATAATTACTGTTCAAATGTGGGATATACAAAATGTTTAGATGTAGGTAATTGGAGACAAGTGAAACCTTTTTATAAGGGGTAGAACCGGAGCTGGAAGAGTCTGGATTGACTGAGGAGAGATGGAAGAGAATTCTGAGTGGAAAATAATTCACTGATATATTTGGATCATACATGGATTGTGGAGCAAATTTTTTAATAAGTGAAAATCCAACGATTCCTTATCTTATCACAGTAGAATATACTTAAATTATGGCAACTATTACAGCATTATTGTTACTTAGACTTCAGAGGTTCCTGACACTGCATCTATCTTTTGTTTGAACACTTATACATTTTTAAGCATTAGTCTGATGCTGGGATGGATTAGGGGCTGGAGGAAAAGGGGATGACAGAGGATAAGATGGCTGGATGGCATCACTGACTTGATGGACGTGAGTTTGAGTGAATTATGGGAAATGGTGATGGACAGGGAGGCCTGGCGTGCTGTGATTCATGGGGTCGCAGAGTTGAACACGATTAGAGACTGAACTGAACTGAACTGAAGCATTTTTGAGTTGAACATATAAATGTTTTCTGGTATCGTTTGAAGTCATTTATTTCTCTCCACCATGACCTGTCCATCACAGGTGGCCCTACATGGCATGGCTCATAGTTTCGTTGTTAGACAAGGTCAATTTTCATTCCAATCCCAAAGAAAGGCAATACCAAAGAAAGTTGAAACTACTGCACAATTGCACTCATCTCACACGCTAGCAAAGTAATGCTCAAAATTCTCTAAGACAGGCTTCAACAGTACATGAACCGTGAACTTCCAGATGTTCAAGCTGGATTTAGAAAAGCCAGAGAAACAAGAGATCAAATTGCCAACATTCACTGGATCATAGAAAAAGCAATAGAATTCCAGAGAAACATCTATTTCTACTTTATTGACTACACCAAAGCCTTTGATGTGTGGATCACAACAAACTGAAAAATTCTGAAAGAGATGGGAATACCAGACAAGCTGACCTGCCTCCTGAGAATCTGTATGCAGGTCAAGAAGCAACAGTTAGGACTGTACACGGAACAGACTGGTTCCAAATTGGGAAAAGAGTGCTTCAAAGCTGTATATTGTCACCATGCTTCTTTAACTTATATGCAGAGTACATCATATGAAATGCTGGACTGGATGAAGCACAAGCTGGGATCAAGATTGCCAGGAGAAATATCAGTAGCCTCAGATATGCAGATGACACCACCCTTATGGCAGAAAGTGAAGAAGAACTAAGGAGCCTCTTGATAAAAGTGAAAGAGGAGAGTGAAAATGTTGGCTTAAAACCCAACATTCAGAAAACTGAGATCATGGTATCCAGTCCCATCACTTCATGGTAAATAAATAGGAAAACAATGGAAATAGTGACACACTTTATTTTCTTTGGCTCCAAAATCACTGCAGATGGTGACTGCAGCTGTGAAATTAAATGACACTTGCTCCTTGGAAGAAAAGCTATGACCAACCTAGACAGCATACTAAAAGCAGATATGTTACTTTGCCAACAAAGATCCGTCTAGTCAAGGCTATGGTTTTTCCAGTACACATGTATGAATGTGAGAATTGGACCATAAAGAAAGCTTAGCACCAAAGAATTGATGCTTTTGAACTGTGGTGTTGGAAAAGATTCTTGAGAGTCCCTTGGACAGCAAGGAGAGCCGACCAGTCCATCCTAAAAGAAATCAGTCCTGAATATTCATTGAAAGGACTGACGTTGAATCTGAAACTCCAATACTTTGGCCACCTGATGCAAAGAACTGATTCATTTGAAAAGAGCTGGGAAAGATGGAAGGCAGGAGGAGAAGGGGACAACAGAGGATAGGTGGTTGGATGGCATCACTGACACGATGGACAGGAGTTTGAGTAGGTTCTGGAGTTGATGATAGAGAGAAAGCGTGGCGTGCTGCAATCCATGGGGTGGCAAAGAGTTGGACATGACTGAGCGACTGAATGGAACTGATAAATAGAACTGGTTAGGGCCTAATCATTTAGTTTCAGTTGAGGGCTTTCCTGGTGGCTCAAACTGTGAAGAATCTGCCCGTGGGAGACCCGGGCTCAATACCTGGGCCGGGAAGATCCCCTGGAGAAGGGACAGGCAACTCACACCAGTATTCTTGCCCGGAGAATTCCATGATAGAGGAGCCTGAGGGATTATAGTCCATGGGGTCACAAAAGAGCTGGACAGAACTGAGCAGCTTTCAGTTCACTGATAGTAAGCATTCCATTGAAGATACAGTAGAGTAAGTGCCATTCAATTGATCTTTATCATGGAATTGGCCCTGGGAATATACATGAACCTCAAAAGTATCTTTGGCTGCATAAAACTAGATTCTACAAAAAACTAAAAAAAAAAAAAATAATGTATGGTCTTACAGATGTTAAAATTCTCACTTGGGCACAGCAATCCAGCAAATAATTCATTTATTTGAAGGCAATTGCCTGCCTTCTGGCTGACATGTTTATAAAGAAAACCCAAGCATTTAGTTTCCGTTTGTTTTTGTTTAGATTGGTTTTTCCATTGTCTTGCCTTAGGTCTAAAGAAAGCTTGCACATAATGGGAATGGCATGGAGCTATTTTAAAAAATGTGGCGAGAGGAGGAGCTAAAAGCCTAAGAGCTGCCACCACAGATATAAACAGTATCTACTTTTATGACTTGACTTTAATAACAATGGGACCCACAGAACGCCTCCCACCAGCTACAGGCAGGGCATTGCCACCCTTTGTTCACTTTCTGCATTTATCCACCTGCCAAAGGTACCTATTGCCACATCCACTTCCCATGCCAGGAGCATTTATTTTTCTCCCAGTGTGCAGGTTTGGATACATTCTTGTTCTGGAGATATATCAAAGTCAGTCTCTAGCCTGCGGTCTAGAGTACAGGAGAGTTTAGTCATAGATTGGTCCAACTTCTGAACGACAACATTAGGCTTATGAATTCTGGAATGTTTACGTTAGCTCTAGCATGCCGTTTACTGCAGTCGTTGACACTAACGCTGTTTGGTCCAGATGAGAGAACAAGATCAGCAACCGAGAGTGTTTTGTGTTGTAAGTTCTACTTGCAGATGTCCTCAAACTAATGAAAGCCAGAGTGTATTTCTTTCCCTGATCGCATGATCAGAAAGCCAAGGTTGTTGGAGACATTCAGGAAAGCTTTATTTTTCGAGGTTAACAAATTATTGGGGGAAAATAATATGAGACTTCATTAGACATTGCCTGAGAGGATTTATGGGGTAACCTGCTTTCTTGGGTATATTTCAGAGGCCCTTCAAAGCCTCGTATGTGGAAAAGTGTGCTGTATTTTAGTAGCATCTGTTTAGCCATTACTTTTAAACTGCCGTTTTCGGTATGTAACACAAGCATTGAATTCAAATAATTTTCAATAAGCTAAAAAGCTGCTTCATTTTCACAACAATTTTGTCTCTGTAGACATGGTTTTGGAACATACACTGCTTGGTCTTAGAAGTATGCATAGAGAGAACCTTGCTTCGTTTTTCCTTTTGTTTTCATTTGTTTAATATTATACTAATGGACAAGTTGGGCCAACTAAAGAGAGAAAAAAGCGGCAAGTTAAGGGAAGGGTGATTTTAATTAGCTAACTTTTTAAAACTGCTGAAATCTGCCCCTTGGATTGGCAGTGCTTTACCATTAGAACCAGACAGACCCTGAAAAGTTTTTAACTTTTCTTTCTCTTTAGATTTCTTTTTAAAAGAATAATCTGTTTTTTGTTTTTTTTTTAACAAGGTTTTCTACATTGTTCTTGAGAGACAGGTATAGTGTTAGATCTTGAAGAAAAATATGTGAAGATATTTTTATATCTGCATGGGCCTTATTCCATGGTAGGAAAAATAATACAGTGGTAACTCTATGCATACAACAAAAACTATTTTCAACTTGTATACACCATGGAAGCTGTGTGCTTTACAAACACGGTTATAATGGCAGCTAAGGAATTTGGACAACAGTTTGAGGTTTGCTGTAATGTTCTTTGAAATGCACTGATCTAAAGACTTTGTTCTAATCTGCTCAGCTTGGATCTTTGAATATTTGAAATCTGAGAATAACCATTTGATTATTTTAAACCATAGTATATTAAAGAATATGCATAGTATTATTAAAGAATATACCATAATCTTCTGTTTAGAATCCTATTTGATATATCCAGCATTGAATGTATTAAGGTTTTTCTCTAAAACATTTTACTGTTGTATTTTAATTTTGAACATATATGAGTTTCCCTCAGCCTTGTAATAAATATATAGAAAAATATGTATTCATCTGCTCTGCCAATGTAGCTCTTGTTTCCCAAACTAAATGTCTTCACTGAAGAGAAATTTTATTAATAATGGTGATAGCTAACATTTATTGAATATTTACTAAATGACAGAACAGTGCTAGGCACTTTACATGTGCCCAAGAGTGGCTGTTTTCTTCCATCCTCTTTCTTCTTCCTGGCAACCCAACTAGTACATTTCCACTCTCGTTTGTAATTCGGTGTGGCCATGTGAGTTAGTTCTTGCCAGGGGAATGTGAATAACAGTGATGTGTACCACTTCTAGGTCTAGTCCATAAAATCATCTCACATGAGATACTCTGTGCTCTTTTCTTTTCTTCTGGCTTGATGCAGAGAAGCATGATAATGTTAGAAGTGATGTGTTGAAAAAGGTATGGTTACAAGATGAAAAGAGTCTGGGTTCCAGTATCTCTGTTTGAACTGGAGCCCCCTGATAATCGAGAATACCCTTTTGGGATGGTACATGTGTGAGAGAGCAAAATTTTTGTCACGTGAGAGCCATTGTATATTTGGGCATTTATTTGTAACAGCTAACATTAACAGACATATATTATTTAATTCTTTGCTCCTTGAGATTTCAAGGAATATTATTTTATTCATTTTATGAATAAGGAAGCTGATTCATAGAGATTTTTTAAAAAGTGATGACTCAGTGGAACATAGTTCCTAAATGGTAAAGTGAGGACTTGATCAAAATTCTGTTTGTAGATGCCTCTTTCTTGTGTTATAATTATCAATAAAAATAAAACAATTTTGTATTTTCCAAATCTTACATTTTGTGCTACATAGTTATATGCCCTTTAAAATTAAAGAGATATTGTTTGCATACTAATATTTCAATAGGTTCCTGTATTCACTAAACTTTGTCTTTAGTTTGTAGGTTGTACTCAGCAAAATTTTTGTGATGATATTGGGGTAGTTTTTTCAATGACAATTAAGATTTATTTAAGTTATATAACACTCATATTTTAGAGTAAAAAGTTAGAAGAAATTATATCACTAGAGTGTCATTATATGAAGATTCATAATCAATATTATTAAGTAATATGTCTATAGGATGTATTTTTCAAAATGCATACTTTTTTGAGATTAAATTGATTATAAAAATCATTAATGGCAACAACTTTTGTTACTGCTTAATTTTTACCCAAGTTAGTTTCACTGAGCTATTTCATGGTTTCAATCAGTAAATTTTCATAGTCATTTAAAATCTGATGAGGTCTGTATTTTTAGATCCCTGTGTCTCATTGTCATTCAAGTGACTGTGGACTTTCCCACATCTATCAAGGGATAGCACTGTAACTGCATCATGATGTTTGGATCAATGGAAAAGAGTTTTGAACTGTTGCCATAATATATGCACAATCAAGTTAATAAGCATAGTAAATGCATCATAGGATAATATGGCTTTAAATGTAGAGACTTTGTATGCTTATTAAAGGAAAAAAAAAAAAAAAAAGACAGAAGAACAAGTATCTGAAGTCTTAGAAGTTAAGCAAGTACATGTCCAAAGAGAAAAGGCCTACTGGGTAGTGGAAAAACTTAGACATCAATTATTGTAAAAGAAAGCATTCTCAAAGTCCAAACCAAGTAGTGAAGTACATAAAGACGTTGAGGAAGCTGACAATTTGTATAACAAAATGCTTGAAATTCCAGAGGAAATAAACTTTTGCTCTTGTTTTATAAAATAACATATTTATTCATGGTTAAATAACCAAGTATAACATTCCACACTAAGGACCAAAGTCCTTCATTTTCTTATTGAAACATTGGAATGGTTTTCCATAATGAAAAATGAAAACAAAAACTGCTTCTCAACAGAATGATCAGTTTGTTTCACTGAAGAGTGTTTGGCAGTTTTCTCTTTATCTAACTAAAGGATCCCTGTTAATTCTCAGCATTACCTATTACTCTTGACCTCATCTCTCTAGGAGAAGAGTCTAGTTTTGGGGCCAAACCTCCTAGAGGAACACCGGGGCCTCCTCTTTTTGCGTAGAAAGTTCCATTTAGTTCTGGCAACACAAGGCTTTCTGGTTCAAAGAGAAGAGTCTTATAAGACTTCTTGGACACCAAATAACTCTTACAAAACAACATTTTGATGAATTAAGTGTAAATGAATCAGAAACATATGGATTAAATTTCCTTTGAAATATGCATGCCTTTTCTGAATTAAGGGGGAAAGGTTTGGCAAAATGTATTTTGCTGAACCCAAAACACTAGGATAAATCTCAGTGTTTTCTTGGACCCCCAAATTATGCTGGAGTCTCTTTTATTTTAAAATTAATTCATGTTTAGGTTTAATACAGTTTATTTTTTAAAAATTGAAAATGGCTTTACTTCAACCTCTAATTTTTTCTCTGGATTTGTGTTTTCTTCTGTTCTTGATAAAACTTCTGACACTTAGAAGCATGCATCCAACTTTATGTTCACATGTCATCAAACTTTTAAAAGAAGAAATGCATTTTGCTTCTCTGTCAATAATTGTGCAATCTTAATTTTGCATCTTATTCAAATTTAAAGCTTCTATGTAAGTTGTTTAAAATTTTCCCGCATGCTGTGGTCACTTGGAAAAGACACAAACTAGAAAGATTTTTGAATTAAAGAGACATCAGGCTCCTATTTTACAGAGATAAATGTAGTGACACCCAATGAGGAAATTTGTGTGGCGAAGATGGTTTTGTATCTGTTCTGCTGCTTTGAAGAGTATGTCCACTCTTTCTCCACCTTCCTCATTACGCCATGGAGATAGAGGAAGAAATGAGTTTAAGAGGTTTTTTCCTAAATTTCAGTGTCCTTGTTCCATCTCTGACTTAATTGACCTCTTTTGGTGAGCTTATGCCAAGAAGGGGCAGAAGAATAAACACTTACTGAATTAGCTCAGCTGTGTGCTTTGGCACACAGACCTTACTATTCTTTTATCTGTGATTGCAGGCCATCTGACTTTCCCAGTCTGCTTTAGATACCCAGTCTTTTTTCACTAAACTATAAGCACGCAAGTCTTTATTTTCTCACTTATACTAAACTTCCCCCCCTCAGGGTCCTTGTCCATGCTGTTCTCTGAGCTTGGAAAGCTCTCTACTTTCCATCTCCCAGCCACTCCCATGGCTAATCCAACTCAGCTTTCAAGGCACATTTCAAATATCACCAGTCCAGAGAGGTCTTTCCTGAACAGCTTATTCTGAGTATGTTCCTTTCTCAAGGTTTTTTTTTTTTTTTTAATTTCCTTTAAAGTATTTACAACCAATCACAGTCCATAATTACTTTAGTTTTGTGTTGATTTCCCTGCTATTTCTTCCAAAAGGCAAGGTCTGTATTTGCCTTGTTAATGATTTTTTCATCTCAGTACCTTGATTTTTCTTCTCAATACCTACACATAGAAGGTATTGAGTAAGTGTTGTTGAATGAGTAAATGAAAGCATGAGGCTTTAGATGATCTGTGTCTTGTTCTTTAGAGTTGTGACATGCAATTTCTGTGGCAAACTTACTATAGAAAGAGATAGAAAAGATGGCAGATAGAATGGATTATGTGGATTTGCTGGGAATTTGTTAGTTTGTGTTTGTCACCCTGGTTTAATTATTCATAGTAGTTACTTTCACTTTCAGCAGTGGTCTGGTTGGGGCAATTAATTATACA
This sequence comes from Nanger dama, assembly GCA_917880005.1. Lineage (NCBI taxonomy): Eukaryota > Metazoa > Chordata > Mammalia > Artiodactyla > Bovidae > Nanger > Nanger dama. Next base: position 8,686,564 of record CAKJTW010000040.1, read on the forward strand.
ATCATTTGAGTTATCTAGTATTTTGGAAAAATATATACAGATATATTCTCTGATGTTGGGAAAGATAGAAGACAGGAGGAAAAGGGGATGACAGAGGACAAGATAGTTGTGTGACATCACCAACTCTATGGACATGAGTTTGAGCAAGCTCTGGGAGATGGTGAAGGGCAGGGAAGCCTGGCGTGCTGCAGTCAGGGATTGCAAAGAGTCAGACATGACTGAGTGACTGAAAAACAACATATAATGATATGTGTTCATCAATATGGTACCATACAGAGTACTTTTCTTGGCTCTAAAGATCCTCTATGCTCTATCTATTCATCCCTACCCTACAACCCCTAGCAATTACTAATCTTTTTCCTATTTCCATAGTTTTGCCTCTTTTCAGAATGTCATATATTTGGAACCATGCAGTATGTTTCTTGATCCACTCTGGCAATCTCTTTCAGTTGGTGCATTTAGACCACTGATCTGTAAGGTGATTATTGATGTAGCTGGATAACTATTTACCAGATTAGTTACTATTTTCTGATTGTTCCCTTTGTTCTATTTTAGCCTTCCATTCTTTTTCTGTCTTTTATATTTTAATTGAACATTTTTATATGATTCCATTTCCTCTCCTTTCTTACATATCAGTTATACTCTTTTTTTTTTTTTAACTTTAATTGTTGCCCTAGTTTCCAATATAAAATTCCAACATTCCTGCTGTGTCTGGTTCTGATACTTGCTCTCTCTTTTCAGATTGTGATTTTGCCTTTTGGTATGCCTTGTGATTTTTCTTGACAGCCAGACACGATGTGTCAGGTAAAAGGAACTGTTGTAAGGGCTTTAGTAATGTGATAATGAGTGTGAGGAGAGGGCAAGTGTTCTATAGTCCTCTGATGAGGTCTCAGTATCTTTGAGGCCTATGCCTTTGTAATGTGAACTTTACAAGTGTTTCTAAGTTCCTTTCTCCTCTATTGGGTGATACAGGATGAAAAAATGGGTGGAGTTGGTCATTTCTCTTCTCTCATTAGGCCTAGTAGAAGCTGGAGTAGGGAATTTCCGTGCACTTAGCAGCTGCATGGGCACAGGAGGGCTGAGAGGAGCTACTCCACATTCAAGGTCAGGAGGGGTGACCTCGTCCAAGGTAAGGAGCAGTGACAGTGCTTTGCTGGAGCAGCTGTGAAGAGATACCCCACGTCCAAGGTAAGAGAAACCCAAGTGAGATGGTAGGTGTTGCGAGAGGGTATCAGAGGGCAGACACCCTGAAACCATAATCACAGAAAACTAGCCAATCTGATCACATGGACCACAGCCTTGTCTAACTCAATGAAACTTGGGTGGCCATGTGGGGCCATTCAAGACAGATGGGTAATAATGGAGAGGTCTGACAGAATGTGGTCCACTGGAGAAGGGAATGGCAAACCACTTCAGTATTCTTACCTTGAGAATCCCATGAACAGTATGAAAAGGCAGAATGATAGCATACTGAAAGAAGAACTCCCTAGGTCAGTAAATACCCAATATGATACTGGAGATTAGTGGAGAAATAACTCCAGAAAGAATGAAGGGATGGAGCCAAAGCAAAAACAACACCCAGTGGTGGATGTGACTGATGATAGAAGCAAGATCCAATGCTGTAAAGAGCAATATTGCATAGGAACCTGGAATGTTAGGTCCATGAATCAAGGCAAATTGGAAGTGGCCAAACAGGAGATGGCAAAAGTGAACACTGATATTTAGGAATCAAAGAACTAAAATGAACTGGAATGGGTGAATTTAACTCAGATGACCATTATATCTAACTGTGGGCAGGAATCCCTTAGAAGAAATGGAGTAGCCATCATGGTCAACAAAAGAGTCTGAAATGCAGTACTTGGATGCAATCTCAAAAATGACAGAATGATCTCTCTTCGTCTCCAAGGCAAACCATTCAATATCACGGTGATGCAAGCCTATGCCCCAACCAGTAACGCTGAAGAAGCTGAATTTGAACGGTTCTATGAAGACCTACAAGACCTTTTAGAACTAACAGCCAAAAAAGATGTCCTTTAGATAATAGGAGACTGGAATGCCAAAGTAGAAAGTCAAAAAACACCTGAGGTAACAGGCAAATTTGGCCTTGGAGTACAGAATGAAGCAGGGCAAAGGCTAATAGAGTTTTGCCAAGAAAATGCACTGGTCATAGCAAACACCCTCTTCCAACAACACAAGAGAAGACTCTACACATGGACATCACCAGATGGCCAACACCAAAATCAGGTTGATTATACTCTTTGCAGCCAAAGATGGAGAAGCTCTATACAGTCAACAAAAACAAGACCAGGAGCTGACTGTGGCTCAGATCATGAACTCCTTATTGCCAAATTCAGACTTAAATTGAAGAAAGTAGGGAAAACCACTCAACCATTCAGGTATGACCTAAATCAACTCCCTTATGATTACACAGTGGAAGCGAGAAATAGATTTAAGGGACTAGATCTGATAGACAGAGTGCCTGATGAACTATGGACGGAGGTTTGTGACATTGTAGAGGAGACAGGGATAAAGACCATCCCCATGGAAAAGAAATGCAAAGAGCAAAATGGCTGTCTGAGGAGGCCTTACAAATAGCTGTGAAAAGAAGAGAAGTGAAAAGCCAAGGAGAAAAGGAAAAATATAAGCATCTGAATGCAGAGTTCCAAAGAATAGCAAGGAGAGATAAGAAAGCATTCCTCAGTGATCAATGCAAAGAAATAGAGGAAAACAACAGAATGGGAAAGACTAAAGATCTCTTCAAGAAAATTAGCGATACCAAGAGAACATTTCAAACAAAGATGGTCTCAATAAAGGACAGAAATAGTATGGACCTAACAGAAGCAGAAGATACTAAGAAGAGGTGGCAAGAATACACAGAAGAACTGTACAAAAAGAGCTTTATGACCAAGATAATCACAATGGTGTGATCACTCATCTAGAGCTAGCCATCCTGGAATGTGAAGTCAAGTGGGCCTTAGAAAGCATCACTCTGAACAAAGCTAGTGGAGGTGATGGAATTCCAGTGGAGCTATTTCAAATCCTGAAAGATGATCCTGTGAAAGTGCTACACTCAAAATTCCAGCAAATTTGGAAAACTCAGCAGTGGCCACAGGACTGGAAAAGGTCAGTTTTCATTCCAATCCCAAAGAAATGCAATGCCAAAGAATACTCAAACTACCGCACAATTGCACTCATCTCACACGCTAGTAAAGTAATGCTCAAAATTCTTCAAGCCAGGCTTCAGCAGTACGTGAACTGTGAAATTTCAGATGTTCAAGCTGGTTTTAGAAAAGGCAGAGGAACCAGAGATCAAATTGCCAACAGCCGCTGGATTATGGAAAAAGCAAGAGTTCCAGAAAGACATCTATTTCTGCTTTATTGACTATGCCAAAGCCTTTGACTGTATGGATCAAAATAAACTGTGGAAAATTCTGAAAGAGATGGGAATACCAGACCACCTGACCTGCCTCTTAGAAACCTATATGCAGGCCAGGAAACAACAGTTAGAACTAAACATGGAACAACAGACTGGTTCCAAATAGGAAAAGGAGTGTGTCAGGGCTGTATATTGTCACCCTGCCTATTTAACTTATATGAAGAGTACGTCATGAGAAAGGCTGGGCTGGAAGAAACAGAAGCTGGAATCAAGATTGCCAGGAGAAATATCAGTAACCTCAGATATGCAGATGACACCACCCTTATGGCAGAAAGTGAAGAGGAACTAAAAAGCCTCTTGATGAAAGTGAAAGAGGAAAGTGAAAAAGTTGGCTTAAAGCTCATCATTCAGAATACTAAGATCATGGCATCTGATCCCATCACTTCATGGGAAATAGATGAGGAAACAGTGTCAGACTTTATTTTGGGGGCTCCAAAATCACTGCAGATGGTGATGTCAGCCATGAAATTAAAAGACGCTTACTTCTTGGAAGGAAAGTTATGACCAACCAAGATAACATATTAAAATGCAGAGATATTACCTTGCCAACAAATGTCCATCTAGTCAAGGCTATGGTTTTTCCAGTGGTCATATATGGATGTGAGAGTTGGACTGTGAAGAAAGCTGGTTCCTGAAGAATTGATACTTTTGAACTGTGGTGTTGGAGAAGACTCTTGAGAGTCCCTTGGACTGCAAGGATATCCAACCAGTTCACCCTAAAGGAGATCAGTCCTGGGTGTTCATTGGAAGGAATGGTGCTGAGGCTGAAACTCCAATACTTTGGCCACCTCATGTGAAGAGTTGACTCACTGGAAAAGACTCTGATGCTGGGAGGGATTGGGGGCAGGAGGAGAAGGGGACTACCTAGGATGAGATGGATGGATGGTATTATCATCTTGATGCACCTGAGTTTGGGTGAACTCCAGGATTGGTGATGGACAAGGAGGCCTGACGTGCTGCCATTCCTCGGGCTGCAGAGAGCCGGACATGACTGAGCAACTTAACTGAACTGAACTGAGGTTGGTTAGGCTCCAATACCCCAGCTGTGGTTAATTTGGCTCTGGTTAATGGTTTCCCCTGTGGGCAGGCCTTATTAAAGAGAACATAGTGCTCTTACAGATCTCAGGAATGGTTCTTTCTTCCCCTGCTAGAAGCACAAGGATTTTCCCTCTGATATTAATCCTTACTGTGGGAACACAGTTGATCTTTTGGAGGTGAAGCTCATGATATTATGTCTGCCTTCCTATGATTTGGTCTCCCTGAGGTTCTGAACTCTCAGAGTTATCCACGCTGAGCCTCTGTAATTTGTGAACCTCAGTTCAGATTTTGATTCCTGAGGAGGTTTCTGCTTACAAATCTCTGCTCTCATAAGTTGTGACTCCCTGTATTTGCTGGCTCTCTGATATTGTGGGCAGTTGATCCGCTGTGTGTCATCGCCTGTATTATAAATTCAAGAAGACTTGAGTTTTCAGTTTGTTCAGCTTTTTGGTTGTTGTTATGATGGAGTGGTTTCCAGTGTTTGTGAGTCATTACACCCAGAATGTTTGTGTAGCATTTTGTGAAGGATAGGCATTTGCTTTTTATTTTATTTTTTAATATAAATTTATTAATTTTTAATTGGTGGTTAATTATTTTGCAATATTGTATTGGTTTTGTCATACATCAACATGAATCCACCACAGGTATACACATGTTTTCCATCCTGAACCCCCCTCCCACCTCCCTCCCCGTACCATCCCTCTGGGTCATCCCAGTGCACCAGCCCCAAGCATCCAGCATCATGTATCGAACCTGGACTGGTGATTCATTTGTAAAAAAAAAAGAATAGGAAGCAGATACTGAGATGAAGTTAGGAGAATAAAAGATGTATTTTTCACTATGAAAGAAGAGGAGTAAAAATAGGATTGGGCGATGGGAACTCTCGGAATGTGAGGTATATCTGACACAGTCTCTGCCAGCCTCATGGGATTTGGGGAGCATGGCTTGCCCCTCAGCTTTTGTTAATGGTATGAGGTAAGAGCTGATCTTGATGAAAGTGAAAGAGGAGAGTGAAAAAGTTGGCTTAAAGCTCAACATCCAGAAAACTAAGATCATGGCATCTGGTCCCATCACTTCATGGGAAATAGATGGGGAAACGTGGAAACAGTGTCAGACTTTATTTTCTGGGGCTCCAAAATCACTGCAGATGGTGACTGCAGCCATGAAATTAGAAGACACTTAGTCCTTGGAAGAAAAGTTATGACCAACCTAGATAGTATATTCAAAAGCAGAGACATTACTTTGCCAACTAAGCTCCGTCTAGTCAAGGCTATGGTTTTTCCTGTGGTCATATATGGATGTGAGAGCTGGACTGTGAAGAAGGCTGAGCACCGAAGAATTGATGCTTTTGAACTGTGGTGTTGGAGAAGACTCTTGAGAGTCCCTTGGACTGCAAGGAGATCCAACCGGTCCATTCTGAAGGAGATCAACCCTGGGATTTCTTTGGAAGGAATGATGCTAAAGCTGAAACTCCAGTACTGTGGGCACCTCATGTGAAGAGTTGACTCATTGGAAAAGAGTCTGCTGCTGGGAGGGATTGGGGGCAGGAGGAGAAGGGGACGACAGAGGATGAGATGGCTGGATGGCATGATGGGCTGGATGGCATGACGGACTCGATGGACGTGAGTCTGATTGAAATCTGGGAGTTGGTGATGAACAGGGAGGCCTGGCATGCTGCGATTTATGAGGTCACAAAGAGTCGGACATGACTGAGCAACTGAACTGAACTGAAGAGCTGATCTTTACTTTACATATGGATAGTGAATTGTTTCAGCACTATTTGTTGAACACCGTTTGTTGAAACCCTGTCTTCTGGTGGTTCAGTAACCTCCACCTGGCCTGAATTGTAGGAACCCCATAATCTCCATTGCTATCCATGAGATATTGTTGCATCTTCTGTCAACAGTAGATCTGTAGAGGAGAGCCACTATAAAACTTAATTATGTGCTGTGGGCTAAGTTGCTTTAGTTGTGTCCATCTTTTTGTGACACTGTGGACTATAGTTCATCAAGCTCCCCTGTCCATGGGATTCTCCAGGCAAGATACTGGAGTAGGTTGCCATTTCTTTCTCCAGGGTATCTTCCCCATCCAGGGATCGAACCTGCCACTCCTGTGCTCCTGCATTGCAGGCAGATTTTTTTTACCACTTGAGCCACCAGGGAAGACCTCTTAATAATTATGGTGCCCCTCCAATCAGCATGTTCCTGATGACTTTGGTGAATGTTGTGCCCTTTGGGTCTTTTCATGACAGAATCCTCATGTAGGTCTTCAAATTGAATATAATATAACCATGGCCAATATACCTGGCCCTCTAAGCCTTTTATTCCTTTCCTAAACCATCTGCTATGGCAGTTTAACCTTGTTCAACATGAGTTTGTTTCTCCAGGCTCTTAGAAGCCACCCTTACTACTAATTTACACTACCTCCTAGTGCTCTTTCTAGAACATTATACCTATATTCTGAGACAGTGTCCTTACGTTAATTAACAGTCAATATGTTAGGCCTATGGAGAAGGCAATGGCAGCCCACTCCAGTACTCTTGCCTGGAAAATCCCATGGACGGAGGAGCCTGGTGGGCTGCAGTCCATGGGGTTGCCAAGAGTCAGACACGACTGGGCGACTTCACTTTGACTTCTCACTTTCATGCACTGGAGAAGAAAATGGCAACCCACTCCAGTGTTGTTGCCTGGAGAATCCCAGGGACAGGGGAGCCTGGTGGGCTGCTGTCTCTGGGATTGCACAGAGTCGGACATGACTGAAGTGACTTAGCAGCAGCGGCAGCAGCAGCATGGTCTAATCTTCTTGGTCAAGCCTTCTCAAAACCCAGTCAAAGGTATTATCTCAGTCCCTGTTAGTACATGCTGACTTACTCTTACACATCTTTTTCGATATAGTCCCCTTTTCTCTCTTATCAGGTCCACTTTTCCCAGGACTTAATCCTATCTGTTGGTGCCTTGACTTAAGAAGAGGTGAGGAAAGATTCTCTGTTAGTAGGGTAGGGGCTTCTGCAGGTTATTTTTACTTTAGGGAAGTGCTAAAACTTAATAGAGAGGACTAAGATGTCGCTGCATATTCTGGGCTTGAGTAGCTAATCACATTTCATGTGTCAGGGTCCTAGGTTTTCCCAACCAGGGTCTTCATTTAGGCATAACTGTTCTAGCTCACCTGAGCATTTAAAATTCTTTGAAACCTGTTGTTGTTCAATCACTAAGTCATGTCCCACTCTTTGTGACCCCATGGACTGTAGCATGCGAGGGGCCCCTGTCCTTCACTATTTCCCTGAGTTTGCTCAAATTTACATCCATTGAGTCTGTGAGGCTAACCACCTCTTCCTCTGTCATTCCTTTCTCCTTTTGCCTTCAATCTCTCCCAGCATCAGCATCTTTTCCAATGACTCAGCTCTTTGCATTCATGTGGCCAAAGTACTGGAGCTTCAACAACAGTCCTTTCAGTGAATGTTGAGGGTTGATTTCCTTTAGGATTGATTTTAGGCTTTATCTCTTTGCTGTCCAAGGGACTCTCAAGAGTCTTTTCCAGCACCACAGTTCAAAGGCATCAGTTCTTCAGTGCTCAGCCTTATTTACGATCCAATTCTCAAGTCTGTACATGACTACTAGAAAAGCTATAGCTTCAAGTATAGGGACCTTTGTCAGCAAAGTAATATCTCTGCTTTTTAATACGCTTTCTAGGTTGGTCATAGCCTTCCCTCCAAGGAGCAAGCATCTTTTAATTTCACAGCTGCAGTCACCATCTGCAGTGATTGTGGAGCCCAAGAAAATTATTAGTGTTAAATAAATTTTTTTATTAAAGTATAGTTGATTTATAATGTTGTATCAGTCTAGTATACAGCAAAATGATTCAGTTACATATGTGTTTATACATATGTGTGTATATATATTCTTTTTCATATTCTTTTCTACTATGGTTATGGCTTTATTATAGGATATTGGATATAGTTCCTTGTTTCTTATCTAATTTATATACAGTAATTTGTATCTGCTAATCCTAAGCTTCTAATTTATCCCTTTCCCACCCCCTTTCATCTTTAGTAATCATAAGCTTGTTTTCTATAGGTAGTTCTTCCTATTAAGTCCTGCTTGGTCCTTTAGCTTTTCCTGTTTTGCCACTTCAGAAAAAAAGGAATAAAGACCTTTGTAAGCTGCCAAAGAGACCTTATGGCCTTCCCATTCTCTTTTCAATCACTTGTTAATTGTCTTCAGCTTGTCATAACCTCTTATGGGGTCACTGTAATTTAATAACTACTAGTCATTTTTATTGACTTATGTGCATTTTGTCCCTATACTCTTTAAACCTCTGAATAATATCACATTGGCAGAAAGGCTCTTCAGAGAGTATATCTTCTCCCACAGGTACAATTTTCCAAGTTTTATCCACTGGGCCGATGTTTCAAGTTGGGATTACCCGTGCCATGTGTATCACCTGGGATGGGCTCTTATTGCTGTCCAGTTAGTAAGTTATCTAGTCCCAAAGGCTGACTTCTTTCTTGGACCACTAACTGTCTACTACGTAACTTAGATTCTCTGAAAAAGAGATGATGAACCAGAGTTAGGATGCAAAATGTTTACTGGGGATTAACACCTATGAAAGGAAAAGAAAAATAGCATTGGGCAAGGCAAATAGGATTGCAGTGCAAACTTGATGGTCTCTCACCCCAGTGAAACCTAAAGCAAAAAAATGCCAATTTTAGAGGAGTCTTGCGTATTACCAAGGGTCCTTTATAGTGGTATTGCTCAGAATTTGTCTAATGCCACCTTGAGAAGCACATGACCTGGGTGCAAAAGCTGAGGCAGACATAAAGGAATGGACACTCTTAGACTGGCAACTAACTGTATTCTTTGGTACTGGGTAAAGTGTTCCTTCTTGAAAAGGTGTGTGAGTAGCACGTTGCCATGCCTCTATGAGATGTCTTGGTGGTCTATTGTTCTATGAAACACAGTTTCATCCTGTACTCTTGAAATTTGAATTCTGTTGATTACCAGTAAAAGCAATTTAGTAATGGAAAAGCATAATTATTGGTGAACATTAGCATAAACTAGCAATATTTAAATATTTAAATATTTAAATGATTGCACAAGTATAGGTACAACTAGATACATTATCCTTACACTAAGCTACTAATTTCTAATTACACTAACTACTAATTTCTATTCAAATCTCACAGTTGAAAGAAAATAATCTTTAGCTCAACTTTGGAACTTAATGAGTTAAGAATCCTAGGTTTATCTGTGACTTCTAAAGATTTCAGCAGTTGTATGTTTTTCAATAGTGGTGTGTTTTACTCAGCTTAGTCTTTTCCTCACTTAAATGCTAGGGTAATTATCTGTGTTTTATACCAGTACTTACTTTTCTTTTCTGGCTTTGCAGAGAGAAATTACAGTTGCTAGGTAATGATTGTAAGGTTTGGTCATATTCTGTGTTATCTCACCAGGGACCCTCCAGAAGAGTGTAGGAAGATGGAAATTCTCTCTTATCTCAACTAGGAGCCTGAAGGAGACTTCATCTTGACTATTCTTTCAGCAGACATTCCTGAACATTTCACATTCTTTAGTTCAGTTCAGTTCATTTCAGTTGCTCAGTCATGTCTGACTCTTTGCAACCCCATAGACTGTAGCATGCTAGGCTTCTCCATCCATCACCAACTCCCTAGCTTGCTCAAACTCATGTCCATTAGGTTGGTGATGCCATCCAACCATCTGATCCTCTGTTATCCTCTTCTGCTTTCAATCTTTCCCAGCATTAGGGTCTTTTTCAATGAGTCAGTTCTTCACATCAAGTGGCCAAAGTATTGGAGCTTCAGCATCAGTCCTTCCAATGAATATTCAGGATTGGTTTCCTTTAGGATTGACTGGTTGGATCTTCTTGCAGTCCAAGGGACTCTCAAGAGTCTTCTCCAACACCACAGTTCAAAAGCATCAATTCTTTGGCACTCAGCTTTCTTTATGGTTCAGCTCTCACATCCATACATGACTACTGGAAAAACCGTAGCTTTGACTAGACAGACCTTTGTCAGCAAAGTAATATCTCTGCTGTTTAATATGCTGTCTAGGTTGGTCATAGCTTTTCTCCCAAGGAGAGAGTGTCTTTTAATTTCATGGCTGCAATCACCAACTGTGGTGATTTTGGATTCCAAGAAAATACAGTCTGTCACTGTTTCCATTGTTTCCCCATCTATTTGCCATGAAGTGATGGGACTGCATACAATGATCTTAGTTTTTGAATGTCACCTTCCTAGCTTTTAAGTAAAGTGTCAGTCGTTCAGTTGTGTCTGGCTCTTTGTGACCCCATGGACTATAACCTGCCGGCCTCCTCTGTCTGTGGAATTTTCCAGGCAAAAATACTAGTGTGGATTGCCATTCTCTTCTCCAGGAGTCTTCCAGACCCAGGGATTGAACCTGGGTCCCCTACATCACAGGCAGATTTTTACCATCTGAGCCACCTTTCCCCTTTTAATGAAAGAGCTTTTAAAATGCTAATTTATATTTAATATATAATTTAATAGAAAGTTGTTTTGCAACTTTCATTTTCTTACACATTTACTTTTAAAGCAATTAAGTCCTTCTTATGAAAAAAAAAGTGTTTAAAAGACTTTTAATTAGCATTTAGATTTTTGTATTTCTTTTATTAAAACTTATGATTTTAGAACCTTTGACTTAATGACATCCTTGTGACCAGAAAAGAACTGTACGAGGAAAGTGGAACAATTCTGGGTTTGGGAAGTGGTTAGAAAGAATGAAAATAAAAATGAATTATAGCATTTTGCTTTTCTCTTTGTACATGGATATTTTCTAAGACAATAAAAAATAATGACTTCATAGCCACAGGCAGAATTTGGTATCAAGTTGAGAATCATAAATACAGACAGGAATTTTAAAATGGGAATTGATTATATTAAAGGAACTCGATGGTAGATGCATGTATGTGATAGTCACTTCTACCTTTAAACCTGCATTTTAGAACTCATCAGAAGGTATTTATTATAACATTGAATTAGGTCCTTGCAACTGCTATATTCTTTTATTTCCAATAAACATCATGCATTTCAAAACAATGATTGCCTTACTCTTAAATTGCTTTTAAAATAATTGGGAACAAAATTATTTTTCATGAAACCCTACTAAAAAAGCTGATGTATGTCTTTGTCTCACAGATAAGAAAAGAATATATTAAGTAGTGTACCAAATAATTTATGAGAGAATTAGGATTGATAATAATTTCCTAGTTTCTGTTTTAATTATGCTGCCTTTTAGAATTCTCACTTATATTCATTATTATTTTTCTAATTCTACTTAAATTCTACTGTGGTAGATATATTTAATAACAACATAATTTAAAGGGCTTCCCTAGTAGCTCAGCTGGTAAAGAATCTGCCTACAGTGTAGGAGAGGTTCAGTCCCTGGGTTGGGAAGATCCCCTGGAGAAAGGAGTACCCAGTACTCTGGCCTGGAGAATTCCTGGGTGGCAAAGAGTTGGACAAGACTGGAGTGACTTTCACTTTCACATAATTTAAAGGATAAGATAGAAGTTATTAACTAGTGATAGCTTGCTAGAGAAATACATACTTCTGTTTTTAAAAGTCCTTTTTGATCTATTTAGAGTCTGTGTAAAAATCACAAATAAAGATATTTAAATTTTAACCCTAACCATAATATAACTGTTAATATGATGTTATTGAAAATGTACTTTAATTGGCTATTCTATAAATATTGAGCTTTAGATTTGTAAAACATGTTACCTCCTGTGCTTAAAGCAAGTGATCTAAATTATGGAAATCTATCTACTAGACATTAAAGAAAAGGGAAAAGCTCTGAGAGATTCTGGGGAATTAATCGCTTTCATTGTTATGGGAATATTCTGTTTATCAAGAGAAACTATCATGCTCTTAGCATCCTAACAGTTACCTTAAGGCTGGATTCCTCAAACCAACTGTGGAGACTGCTGTTTTCTGAAGTTTTGTGGGAACGCAATTTTCTAGGATATGAAAAATTGTGTTTTTTTTTTTAATCATTTATTCTCCTTTACAGAGATAGTATGCCATAGTAACTTATTTTCTAGAGAGCCCTCAATTAACATTTGAATAAATGGATTATTAGCATTCAGTTTCTCTCTCCACATTTTTCTGCGGTTTAAAGACAAAAACGCAGATAACTCAAACACCTCTGGTTTATAGATGTTTTTATAGGTATAGGATAATTTCCTTATCCATTTTATTAAGAAGAAATGCAGGATTTGGGGCAAGATAGTGGAGCCTTCTTTTTGTTAGAACTTTTTTTCAATTTTGCTTTTCTTGCCAGGATCTATGGGATACTTCACAAGTTGTCATTTTACCATTAAATCAGAATGGAGATGCATATTTAACTTGAAGATGTTAATATCTAAAATTTAAGTGGGTGGTATGAGTATTTCTGATGCCCAATTTATAGTTGAACTCTAAATCACACAATTAATAGCATTTCAAACTGGTGGCTAAGGGTCTTATTAATTCTATGTAATAGTTATCTCTGGGGCTACTGAATTTCTAGGAGAAATGAATACAATGTGTAAAAGAATGGAACATATAGCGTTTAGTCTGTCTATTTAAATAGTTCTAAAATTTGGAAATTAAGCCTATTTGAGTATAAACCATCTTCAAATAATCATTAAAAAAAAGCCTGTTTTCCTTGTTTAGCACTTAATAATGAATACGACTGTCACAAACAGCAAATTTATTTGTGATGATGTTGCTGCCAAGAAGGTTTTTAATGACTACAGTGAAAGTATTTTTGAAATCATTTTGTTTTTCAATGAAACACAAATGTAGTATTGTACAAATTATCACTGTCTAATAAAACAAAAATATTCAACTTTTATGCAGTGGTAATTAATAAACTTTTACTACCTCAGACGTACAAAAAAATAGAAAATCAAAGATTTATAAGACCCTGAAATAAAAAGAATTTTAGATGGCTAGTAGTCTGTGTGACATATGGCTAAAATTTTATTTATTTACTTTGTAAAATATAAATTTATTTATTTTAATTGGAGTTTAATTACTTTATAATATTGTATTGGTTTTGCCATACATCAACATGAATCCACCACAGGTATACATGTGTTCCCTATCCTGTACCCTCCTCCCACCTCCCTCCCCGTACCATCCTTCTGGGTCATCTCAGTGCACCAGCCCCAAGCATCCAATATCATGTATCAAACCTGGGCTGACGATTCATTTCATATATGATACTATACATGTTTCAATGCCATTCTCCAAAATCATCCCACCACCCTCTCCCACAGAGTCCAAAAGACTGTTCTATACATCTGTGTCTCTTTTGCTGTCTTGCATACAGGGTTATCGTTACCATTTTTCTAAATTCCATATGTATGTGTTAGTATACCGTATTGGTGTTTTTCTTTTGGCTTACTTCACTCTGTATAATAGGCTCCAGTTTCATCCGCCTGATTAGAACTGATTCAAATGTATTCTTTTTAATGGCTAATACTCCATTGTGTATATGTACCCCGGCTTTCTTATCCATTCATCTGCTGATGGATATCTAGATTGCTTCCATGTCCTGGCTACTATAAACAGTGCTGCGATGAACATTGGGGTACACGTGTCTCTTTCAATTCTGGTTTCCTTGGTGTGTATGCCCAGCAGTGGGATTGCTGGGTCATAAGACAGTTCTATTTCCAGTTTTTAAGGAATCTCCACGCTGTTCTCCATAGTGGCTGTACTAGTTTGCATTCCCACCAACAGTGGAAGAGGGTTCCCTTTTCTCCACACCCTTTTCAGCATTATTGCTTGTAGACTTTTGGATCGAAGCCATTCTGACTGGTGTGAAATGGTACCTCATTGTGGTTTTGATTTGCATTTCTCTGATAATGAGTGATGTTGAGCATCTTTTCATGTGTTTGTTAGCCATCTGTATGTCTTCTTTGGAGAAATGTCTATTTAGTTCTTTGGCCCACTTTTTGATTGGGTCGTTTATTTTTCTGGAATAGAGCTGCAGGAGTTGCTTGTATATTTTTGAGATTAGTTGTTTGTCAGTTGCTTCATTAGCTATTATTTTCTCCCATTCAGAAGGCTATTTTTTCACCTTGCTTATAGTTTCCTTTGTTGTGCAGAAGCTTTTAATTTTAATTAGGTCCCATTTGTTTATTTTTGCTTTAATTTCCAGTATTCTGGGAGGTGGGTCATAGAGGATCCTGCTGGGCTTTAAGTCAGAGAATGTTTTGCCTATGTTCTCCTCTAGGAGTTTTATAGTTTCTGGTCTTACATTTAGATCTTTAATCCACTTTGAGTTTGTTTTTGTGTATGGTGTTAGAACGTGTTCTAGTTTCATTCTTTTACAAGTGGTTGACTAGTTTTCTCAGCATCACTCGTTAAAGAGATTGTCTTTTCTCCATTGTATATTCTTGCCTCCTTTGTCAAAGATAAGGTGTCCATAAGTGCATGGATTTATCTCTGGGCTTTCTATTTTGTTCCATTGATCTGTATTTCTGTCTTTGTGCCAGTACCATACTGTGTTGATGACTGTGGCTTTGTAGTAGAGCCTGAAGTCAGGCAAATAAAGACTTATTAACTATCAATGTTTTTCCTGGTGACATTTAATGCTGCTGTATAATTTTGCTTGCTGTCTTAGATGCCAATATGTTTATGAAATTTAATTTGAACCCCAACATATAGAAAACACTTTGGATTTATTTTAACTTCTATGATTTGAAATGTTGTCTTATAAAGCATACTGTATTGTGATTTATAATTTCTATCTCCTCAGTATAAAATTGATCGTTTAATTCAATTTACATGAAATATGTTGCATTCATTCAAAAACATTTTCTAATCTCTTTTTCTGCTTAGTATGATCTGTGTAAATATTTACAAATTTGCCCTTTAAAACAAAACAAAAAAGAAATTTAAAAATTCAAAGCAAAACACAACAAAAGAAACAAATTAGGAAAGTATTTTTTTCTTGGCAAGAAATCTTTTTGTGAATATTTGGCTTAGGATACTATTGAAAGTTGCAACATTTTATTCTTCTGGGGCAAGGGCTTCCCCCTTCCTTCTTCCAAAGTAATTCTGGGTGCTGGTTCTGATGTCTGTTTATTTTTATGTAATGATGACAGCACATCTTTATGTTGACCGATCACTGACTAAAATCATTCTTAGGTAAACAGTAACAGTGGTGCCAGCAAATCTGTTTCTGTTCTGTAATTTAATCTACAATGGCAGCCTTTTCTTTGTTATTATCTTCCAAATGGCCCATATGCTTTTACTTTGTCCTATGCCCAAAGTGTAAATTGCTGTAGCTCCTGACAATGATTGTGACCTTCTGGTAAGATGTGTTTATTCCATCAAATGCTAGGAAACAGAAATTCTTAGCTTGCTGTTCACAAATCCTATTCTTCAGGCTCCCAAATCTCACTTAACTTGGTATTCCCAGTGTCTTTTACGCAGCATAAACTGTCCCTTTTGGGAAAAATCTGCTTAATCGTGTCTCTGCTGATGTGTTAGCTTTATATTTCATCAACTTTAGAAATCATTTGGCGGTTTATTAACATGTTAGTTGCATTGGCCTTTTGAAGTTGTAACTGCAAAGTGCATGCTCAGAGGTAAGATTTGCGAAAAGGAAAGACCACACAAATGTTTGACTTTTACATTGTGCTTATGTAGGTTAGCATGAAAGAGAAGAAACAGTAGTCATGTTGTTGACTAAGTACAACCTGCTCTTTTAAAGTGGGGAACCTAAAATTGTTTTGATGACTTAGGAGTAGTATATAGGTACTTGCCATTTATAAATGATTTTCAACTTTGTGAAGAAGGTGCTCTGCCAATAGTTATTAAGCATTAAGAAGACTCCTGTAAGTGGTATTTTAGTGGTATTCTCTCATTTCTGAAAGTCAGACTGTAAAACTACAGAATATAGAAAGGTTTTAGAACTTTACCATATTTTAACTGATAGGAGCATTCATTTTTCGTATATTTATTACGTCCATTTTGAGCAGCTTCAGCGCACTGGGATATAAGCATGGGCCTTTTTTTTTTTCCCTACTCCATTGTAGTCTCTCAGTTCCCTTGCATTTTCTGCTGTGTGTTAGCTGCTTTAATGATGTTGCATTTTGACTCCACAGTCTGTTTCTTTTCCCGCAGAGCTTCCTTCTTCTCCCTCTCTGTCCCACAGCCACACTCAGTGTCAGCACACTAGTGGCTTTGGGGGCATGTGCTTTTCCACCGTGTGCAACCTTGCCCCTGCAACCAGCTCTACCTCTTGCCTGGCTTATCCCTCCTGTTTTTGGAGTGGGAGGACAGGATTTTTCTTGATAATACATTTTTTTTTTCCTTTGATGGGCTGTGACTACTCTTCAGCATTTCTAATCAGGCTGCATGTGGCTCGGCGTGACTGGCTGGTGATACCTCTGGCTGAACTAGTAAAGCATTCAATCTTGAGTGTTGCTACTGACCCCCAGCTAGCATTCTTGCACCAGGCACTGCTTGCTCCACCTTCCAAGTATCTTGTCAAACTTCAAGACTATGAATCCAACTTACCAGCTAGGGCTCGAAGGCTGGGTATGGATGTATGTCAGCCATCCATCTTCCATCAGCGTTGGAGGGAATTCGAGTAACATTTTCCTTCATAATGTGCTGTAATATCCGCATTATTTGACTAGGGAAAGACATCATTCAGTACTTCACCCATCTAGTACTCTAAGATAAGGCAGGTACTAGAGAAGAGAGACTGTCTACATTAGAAAGTGACGATTTGCAAAAAAAGTACAGGAAATGCAGCTACGTATTCATTCTAGCATACTCCCTTATTCCTTTTTGGTTTTTTCCTCAAGTGAATTTTTAAAAAAATTCTATTTGAGCACTGTTTTCCAGAACTTTCCCAGTTTTTGTTCCCAACCCTGTTGAATTTGGCATATGCCAAGTCTCTACAAGGTAGACAAGATCAGTTCTCAGTAAGTAGGGTCTATAAACATGGCCACAGATTTTTACTAGCTCTTCTAAGACAAGTTCCTCTTCCTACAGCTATCCAAACTTCAGATTGCAGAGACTTATTAAGATCTGGAAAATATTACTAAATATGTGTGTCAGTAGATATTACAGATGATGTAAAACTCATGAAGGATTCAGGTGTCTTTTATTTTAATGCCTTTTTTTTCCTCCCTGAATAAAACTTGACAGATTATTGAACAGAGTAGTCAAGTCCACATAAATTCTGTCTTACTAGAGAAAAGTTGTATTAACAACTCAAAATATATGGGGTTTTCTATATAGAGGATGCATTTCTCCCTCTCTTTATTGAGTTTTGTGGCAGGAAGACAAGGAAAAACTGGATGATTCAAAGCTAGAATTCACCAAACCCAGCTGTTGAGAAAGGTTCTTAGAATTCACGAAATCCAGCTATAGATAAAGGTTCTATCTAGAGGGATCAGGTGGCCAAAGGCATATCCTTGGAGCTCACTTAGCAAGTGCATGGAAGTCCAGGGCTAGGAGGCTGAACAGAAAGAATTAAAGGTGTGGTCTCCAACCTGAATTAAAAGATGAAATTCTCTAGGTTTGATTTCAGGGAATATAATTTTGGGATAACAACATTCACAAGGCTCTGAAGTTGACCAGAGAGGTAAAACTTTATTTCAGCTATAAGGTGTAAGCTTAAATATTATTTCTTCAGAGGAAACCAACTTTGGATGTATACCCTTGGGTAACTGGAAGACAATGGAAGGCAGTAACAAAGCAATTAGTCTGGTAGCCATATCTGTCATAACAATAAATTTAGAATAATGCCATACTACTTTATTATCCAGTTATTTGTGGGTAAGATCTGAGATGCACAGGCTATGCAAAAGTGAGCATACATAAGTAGGATTTTCTTAGTGACCATTTTAGCTGACTTTCATTTGTTTTCATCTTTAGTTGGTTAGTTCTTGGCTATAGATTTCTCAGAAAAATTTTTCTACAGTTCAGTAGTATCAGTGTTCATCTATGTTATGAGAATCACCAGCACATTTAGACTAACTTTCTCCTTGTCTGTTCATAAAACAACTAAAATTTTTCTAGTTTCTTAATTCTGTATCTATATGAAATTGTGGATATTCACTAAACTTACCATGATAATTACTTCATGCTATATGTAAATAAAATCATTATGTTGTACGCTTTAAACATATACAGTGCTGTTTCTCAACTAAATCTCAATAAAACTGGAAGAAAAAAATAGTTTGATAATATGCATTTAGAGTGTTACTCTAGAATTAGTCGTATTCATTCCAGTTAAAACTTCTTCAAAATGAGCAAGTTTTTTAAAGCAAAAATGATTAATTTGAGGATGGTGATAAGAATATTTTAAAATACATCCTGTCTGAAGAAATAAGACTTTTAGATTTATAAGTGAGTGACAAATTGTTTTGTTAATACTTGTGTTTTGTTTGTTTTTAAAGGAAAAGAATATGTACAGTCATCAAGATACTATTTCTGGCCTTTTGGAAAATATATTTGTTTGAACTTGCCCACTTTAAAAACAAAACAAAACCATGTAAAGTCACAGGTATTAACTTTAGGAGGCTTGCATACCTCCAATTTTGTGCCATTATTTGAAGTATTTTCTTCTCCCTAGATACTTCCTATTTACTGCACTGGTCTGTGAAAACTGCTTAAAATCTACAGGTTCATTTGATTGTTTTTATTCACTTAAATTATCATTTGGAAAACCCTCAAACCAAAAGACTTGTTAGCTAATCTCTAGGTCCTTGTAATGATAGAGTCTTTCAAGTTTTAGAACATTATGTTAAATTTTGTAAGATAATGGAAGGTGTATATATATGTGCTTGTTGTTGTGTTACTTAAGGACAGACTGGAATTGAGAAATTCATAGTTTTCTTAACCAATACATGTTTTCTAAATTTAAAGAATAATTAATCTTACACACCAACAAAGTTCATGAGATCATGATGAAATAAGAAATATGAAATGGTAAACACCAACGTTTAGAAAATAGTTCTGTTCCATAAAGTTTGGAAACAAAATTATTGAATTAAAAGCAAACAAGAATAAACTAAAAGACTTTGCACAGTTTCTGTTAACTCACAATGCCTAATTACCCGTTGATCTGACTTCTGGAGTCTCTTAGGGAAGAGAAAAGAACAAGGATTCAGAGAAGATGTGACAGAGCAGTGCTGAATAATGTTTGGGGTTAACAGGACATAAGTCTTACTGAGTAGAAAAGGAGTTAATGTCTGTGTTATTGTTCAGTCACTAAGTTATGTCCAACTTATTGTGACTCCATGAACTGTAGCACACCAGGCTCCCTTGTCCTTCACTGTATCCTAGAGTTTGCTCAAACTCATGAGTTGATGCCATCCAACCATCTCATTCTCTGTCACCCACTTCTCCTCCTGCCCTCAATCTTTCCCAGGATCAGGGTCTTTTCAATGAATTGGCTCTTTGTGTCAGGTGGCCGGCATATGTATCTGCTGATTTTACTAACTTAATTTAGTACAAGATACTATTAACTTCAAAGTAAGTTTTTGGAAAGCTAAAAATCAGCATCTCTCTTTGATTAAAAAAAAAAAAAAAGTGTCATTAGACAGAACCACAATAGAGTTTTTTTTTAAACTATAAATTTATTTATTTTAATTGGAGGTTAATTACTTTACTAGATTCAATTCACTGGAAAGCTTTTGTCTGTGATGCTTTCATTATTGACTCAAGTGCTCAATACATGTTGTTGGGTAATAATTGGAAATTGAGAAATTTTTAAAAATAATAAAATGTTCAAATTGTGGTTGTTCTTTAGTCCTCTGCCAAATACCTTTATGTTGACTGGAGTTTAGAATTTCAAGTGGCCTTTTACTGGTTTTGTTGTTTTATTTGCTTGCTTTTTTTCCTCTAAAACAAAATTATTTTTTACAGTTATGTAATATATATTTACAGGATTCAAAATTTAGAAAATAAAGTTCAGAAAACATTTCTGTCTTCCTTCTAAACTTCAACCATTCCTCCTCTTCCCATAAGCAACCACTGTATTTCTTTTCAGATATATTTTGTGTATATTATATACCATATACACACAATTTTCACCCTCATTTTAAAGTAAAATTGGTAGGATTCTAAACTCTTATTTTTCTATGCCCTCTTTAAGCTTAAAAAATCTTGGAGATCTTTCAATATAAGAGCATCTTTATTAATTATTCTGGATATATATTTATTATTCCATTGTATAAAAGCATAATTTGTTTGACCAGCTCCTTATTTTTGTACATTTAGATTATTTCTACGCTTTCAATATCACAAAACATAGCAAGATATAATCTGCATATCACATTTTTTTTTCTATGCATATACACCTGTGAGATGTTCTTCTAAGAAAAATTTCTGGTTTAAAAGATATGTACATTGTAATACAATACATACTGCCTATAAATGGACAAATTTGCACTCCTATTCTCAGTTTTTGAGAGTAACTATTTGTGAAGTATCAGCTCAGTGAAGAAATGACATATTAATAAATGATGTTGAGAAATCTGAGAAGCTTATGAAGCAAACGGATGTGGATCTGGACATTTTTTCATTACTACTACTATTTTTAAATTTTTTAGAATTAATTTATTTCAATTGGAGAGCTGTGGACTTTCAATTATATGCCATTTATGTGTTTGCTTTTCTTGTGTCTATGATGATGCCATTTTAATTATTTACATTATTTTATGTCTTAATATCTGGTTTGTACCTTCTCATAACTCTTCTTTTCTGATTTTTCTAGATACTGTGTTTTTTAAAAATCTGAATTAACTTTAAAATAAGCTGTTGATCCCCCTACTAAAATAAACCAAAACTTTTGTGCTCTTAGTTGAATTGCATTAAATTCATCAGTTAACAGAATTTGACATTTTATATACTTGTTCAGATTTCCTGTATTTTCAAGTAAGTTTAATTGTATCTTCACAGGTATCTGTATATTCCTTAAATTTTTTGAAACTATTTTCTGTTGCTTTTATAAATATGCCTTTGGCTTACATTTTTCTTTCATTATATAAGCACTATGTATATACATTAGTTTTGCACCATACAATCTTACTAATTGTCCATATCATCTGTGGTGTTTTCTTAGCTATGATAGTTTCAGTTTTTCAAACCGGAATCGCTTGAGTTTTCAAGTTAACCAATATCATCCACAATAGAAACCTTTTTAGTTGTTTCTGACTTAAAAAAAAAAAAAAAAAAAACCTTGAAGCTTTTTTTTAATTTTTAAATTCTGGTGAGCAGTGGTGAGAGTTGGACTGGTGAATGGATATCATTCTTATTTCTGCCTTTAGTGGGAAAGTGCATACTATTTCTCCATTAGATATGGTGCTGGTTTTGAGGTTGAGACATAAAAATTTTCCACTCCTATTTTGTTATTTAAAAAAATTAAATGGTATTGAATATATCAAATGTTTTTCCAAGATCTATAATGATAAATATGTCACTTCCCTGACATCTAATGTTGAAACATCCTTACAATCTCCTTGTTTATAGATTTATTCATTATGATGCAGATTTTTGTCTCCTATTCTTAATTTTACTTTTCATCAGTACTTACATGAGACTAGTTTTGCGCATGGGTGTGCATCTTTTGAGTTTTGACATCAAAGTTATTATTCACATTCTAATATGTTTTTGTTTTCTTGTGCCCTAGAAAAGTTTAAGTGGCTTTGGCATTATTGGCTTTTTAAAGGCTTCGTGAACTACCCCAGTGAAACCATGTCAAAATTAGTTCCTTGAAGCAGTCTGTACTTTTCCATTGGTAGTTTGTCTATTTATATTTACTGTGTCTTCTGGTGTCAATTATTACACTTACTTGTGTACTTACTACATTTTCTTTTCAGAAGATCATCCATTTCATGCAGCCTTAAAAATACATTTGCAACCACAAAGGCATATCTCTTTACACTCAGCATGGCTATTGCAAAAGAGAAAATGAGCATGTTAGGGAGGATGTGAATAAATTGAAACTCTATGTAATTTTCTTGATTTCTTGAACTGTTTCTTGATTCTCATTTATTCCTACCTTTTCTTCTACCTTTTGTTTGTTTATTATTTATGTATGCCTGACTCCTCTTAAATCTTTATGAAAATGAAAGTGAAGTCGCTCAGTCGTGTCCGACTCTTTGTGACCCCATGGACTGTACCCCACTAGGCTCCTCCTTCCATGGGATTCTCCAGGCAAGAGTACTGGAGTGGGTTGCCATTTCCTTCTCCAGGGGATCTTCCCGATGCAGGGATCGAACCCGGGGCCTCCTGCATTTCAGGCAGACGCTTCAACCTCTGGAGCCACCAGGGAAGCCCTAAATCTTTATGACTTGGCTTAATTATTCCCTTCAGGGAAATATTTGAATATTGCCTATACCTGCCCTTGCTGTTTTTCTTTCATTTCTCTAATACTCAAGCATTCAGTTCAGTTCAGTTGCTCAGTCGTGTCCGAGTCTTTGTGACGCCATGAACTGCAGCAAGCCAGGCCTCCCTGTCTATCACCAACTCCAGGAGTATACTCAAACTCATATCCATTGAGTCGGTGATGCCATCCAATCATCTCATCCACTGTCATCCCCTTCTCCTCCCACCTTCAATCTTTCTCAGCATCAGGGTCTTTTCAAGTGAGTTAGGTCTTCGCATCAGGTAGCCAAAGTACTGGAGTTTCAGCTTTAACATCAGTCTTCCAATGAATATTCAGGACTGATTTCCTTTAGGACTGACGGTTTGGATCTCCTTTCAGTCCAAAGGACTCTAAAGAGTCTTCTCCAAAGCCACAGTTCAAAAGCATCACTTCTTTGGCACTTAGCTTTCTTTATGGTCCAGCTCTCACATCCATACATGACCACTGGAAAAATCATGGCCTTGACGGGATGGACCTTTGTTGGCAAAGTAATGTCTCTGCTTTTGAATATGCTATCTAGGTTGGTCATACCTTTCCTTCCAAGGAGTAAGCGTCTTTTAATTTCATGGCTGCAGTCACCATCTGCAGTGATTTTGGAGCCCCCCAAAATAAAGTCTGACACTGTTTCCACTGTTTTGCCATCTATTTCCCGTGAACTGATAGACCAGATGCCATGATCTTCGTTTTCTGAATGTTGAGCTTTAAGCCAACTTTT
Organism: Nanger dama; assembly: GCA_917880005.1. Classification (NCBI taxonomy): domain Eukaryota; kingdom Metazoa; phylum Chordata; class Mammalia; order Artiodactyla; family Bovidae; genus Nanger; species Nanger dama. The sequence continues at coordinate 8,710,169 of CAKJTW010000040.1, forward strand.
TCACTCTCCTCTTTCACTTTCATCAAGAGGCTTTTTAGTTTCTCTTCACTTTCTGCCATAAGGGTGGTGTCATCTGCATATCTGAGGTTACTGACATTTCTCCCGGCAATCTTGATTCCAGCTTGTGTTTCCTCCAGTCCAGCGCCTCTCATGACGTACTCTGCATATAAGTTAAATAAGCAGGGTGATAATATGCAGCCCTGACATACTCCTTTTCCTATTTGGAACCAGTCTGTTGTTCCATGTCTAGTTCTAACTGTTGCTTCCTGGCCTACATATAGGTTTCTCAAGAGGCAAGTCAGGTGGTCTGGTGTTCCCATCTCTTTCAGAAGTTTTCCACAGTTGATTGTGATCCACACAGTCAAAGGCTTTGGCATTGTCAGTAAAGCAGAAATGGATATTTTTCTGGAACTCTCTTGCTTTTTTGATGATCCAGCATGGATGCCTTAGCAGTCATCTATGCTGACCAGTATCCCATCTATACTTCAAGCTCCAATGTCAATACTATTCCCTATGTATAGCATCGGTAAAGGCAGTAAGTGTCCCATAGTCCCTGGCGTGCTGTGGATGCTGCCTTTCCATTTCCTCTAATCTGCTCTTTTCTGAACATCTGCTGGGCTTTGTATTACAAGCATGGCATTTATTTCATTTCACCATGTATTGTAGTTCATCACATAAATGTCTACATATCCTTTAGAATTGCTAATTCCTTAAGGACAGGAATTATATTTTCCTTACGTTACAAAAGATAATCAGTAAATATTGGTTGTATCAATGGATAAAAATGACTAACTACTTCCCATTTTAAATGCACATCCTATGTTTTTTTCTAACCAATCTAAAGGCAAAGTAGATTATTTAATACAGTATTTCCTTGTTTTCATTGCTGTCCAATTTCCTTAATGGACAAGTTTGGTGGCTTGAATATAAGTGAATATAAGCGTTCTTTTAAGCAAGAGATTTTCCAAATCAAATTCTTCGATGTGTCTAGATTTTTTGATTTTCATAGTTTTAATATTATACACATATAAATTTTTCTTTTCTTTAGAACGATCAAGCAAAGATTTTAGGTACAAAGGGGACTTTTCCCTTTTTTCCAGATTATCTATTTAAAATTTCTTTTAAAGCCCATTTGATCTATTCCAAAAAATTACTCAATTTGTTATAAAAATATTTCTCCAATATTGAGTTTTGCTTTTGGGCCAAAGTTACAAAATAGTCCAGAGTATGTGGAAAAGGAAATTCTTTAATTTCAATGTTATTACTGTAAGCACGGTAGTAGAGTTAAAGTGATGTGTTTCTTAGAATATGAAAAATATATTCCATGCATTTTTGTGGCTCTGTAATTCATTTTAAAATCCTTACATGTACTGATAGTCTCAGTCCAGTCAGCCAATTAAATATCTCTTTCTCCATAATCTGCTTAATCCCATTTGAGAGAAAAATAATTTTTCCAATGGGTTCAGTGATGAAATCAAAACATGTTCTTGGTTATATGTAAAACCTCATCTTGGACTACTTTATTTCTGTTCTGGGAATAGTTAGTGAGGAATTATCTCCAGGTGAAACATTAAGGAATTACTTGATTATCCATGCCATTTATTTAAAATGACTCAGTTTCCATCAGATCAATAAACCCTTTTGACTTTAACACTATGACATTAATTCCAACATTAGAATCAAAGTAATTTTATTGTAGAATCTTTCTGGATCCAAGAAGTTTTCTGGAATCTCCTCCAGGAAAAATAATGAAACTCCTATCCATTTTATGCTTACCATGTGCCATTTTAAGTGAATTGTCTTACAAATAATAAAATTACTTCTTAGAAAGTTGTTCCTCCTTACCCACAGTTTTTCTTTGGTTTCAGTTTTGTGTGTGTTTGTGTATGTGTGTTTGAGTGTGTGCGAGTGTGTGCTTGTGTTCAATTGTGTGCAACTCTTTGCAGCCCATGGACTGTAACCTGCCAGTCTCCTCTGTCCATGGAATTTTCCAGGAAATAATACTGGAGTGGGTCACCATTAAGTTGAAAACTTTAGAATTGTTTCAAAGTTTTACACTGTGCCCCATTGTTAGCATCCTGATGAAATCTTGCACCTTTCTGCTTCTCTCTTTCTTGGGACAGACATCATCTCTTTGATTAACTGAGATAGATAGTCTCTGTCACAAACACCGCTCTCTCAGGCAGCGCTTGTGTTCAAGGAACACTTAATTTATTAATGGCCCCAAAGCACAGGAGTAGTAAAGCTGGCAATTCAGATATGCCAAAGAGAAGCCAAGAGGGCTTCATTTAAGGGAAAGGTGAAAGCTCTCTACTTCATAAGGAGGAAAATTGCATGCTGAGGTTGCTAGGATCTATGGTAAGAATAAATCTTCAATTTCTGAACTTGTGAAGAAGGAAAAAAAGAGATTCGTGCTGTTTTTCTGTCTCACCTCAAATGCAAAAGTTATACCACAATGGGTGATAAGCTCTTTATTTCACTGGAAAAGGCATTACATTTTAAAAATAAGGTATTTTATTTTTATTTATTGAAGTATAGTTGACTTACAATATTTTATTAGTTTTGGGAATCGGCAATATCAGCAAAGTGATTCAGTTATACACACATAAATATTTTTCCTGATTCTTCTTTATTATAGGTTCTCACAAGATATTGAATATAGCTCCCTGTGCTGTCAATTTTTGTTGTTTATCTATTTTGTATATGCTGATGTGTATCTGTTAATCCCATGTGTGCGTGCTAAGTCACTTCAGTTATTTTGGACTCTTGTGTGAATCTGTGGAACGCAGCCTGCCAGACTCCTCTGTTCATGGGATTCTCCAGTCAAGAATACTGGAATGGATAGCTGTGCTTTTCTCCAGGGGATCTTCCTGACCCAGAAACTGAACCCATATCTCTTCCGTTTCTTGCATTGGCAGGCAGGTTCTTTACCTCAAGCATCACCTGGGAAGCCCATACTCCTAATTTACCCCTCCACCACTTTCCCTTTTGGTAACTGTAAGTTTGTTCTCTATGTCTGCGAGTCTGTTTCTACTTCGTAAGTAAGTTCCTTTGTATTTTCTAGATTCTACATATAACTGATACTGTATTTGTCTTTCTGTTGGACTTACTTCACCCAGTATGATAACCTCTAGGTCCATCCATGTTGCTACAGATGGCAATATCATTTTTTTTAATAGCTGAGTAAAATTCCATTTATGTGTGTGTGTATCCTTTTATCTGTTTATCTGTTATCCTTTTATCTGTTGATGGACACTTAAGTTGTGTCCATGTCTTGGCTAACACAATCATATGTTTTGAGAGAGAGAGGAAGATTATATTCATATAACTTTTCTTAAAGTGCATTATAATTGCTCTATATATCAATTGGTGTTCTATATATCATTGTTAATCATTTTCTGTGTTTAATCTATAAATTTAAGCTTTACCATAGGGATATGTTTATAGTGGAAAAAACACCGTATTTAGAGGGTATAGATTTCTTTGGAAGGAATGATGCTAAAGTTGAAACTCCAGTACTTTGGCCACCTCGTGAAAAAAAGTTGACTCATTGGAAAAGACTCTGATGCTGGGAGGGACTGGGAGCAGGAGGAGAAGGGGACGACCGAGGATGAGATGGCTGGATGACATCACTGACTCGATAGACGTGAGTTTGAGTGAACTCCAGGAGTTGGTGATGGACAGGGAGGCCTGGCGTGTTGCGATTCATGAGGTCGCAGAGAGTTGGACACAGTTGAGCGACTGAACTGAACTGAACTGAGATCAGATAGGGAAGAACTGAAATAATTAGTGACATTCAGTCCTCCAAACCATAAACACAATCTATCTGTTTATTTGGATCCTCTTTAGTTTATCTCAGCAATGTTTTTTATTGTACACTTTCTGTACATTAAATTCTTTGTCAAAATCTATCCCTAAATATATCATTTTTAATGGTATTAGCAATAATCTAAAAATTTCGATTTTTGTTGCTAATATATAAAAATGCATATCTCTGGAATCAAGATTGCCAGGAGAAATATCAATAACCTTAGATATGCAGATGACACCACCCTTATGACAGAAATTGAAGAGGAACTAAAAGCCTCTTGATGAAAGTGAAAGAGGAGAGTGAAAAAGCTGGCTTAAAACTCATCATTCAGAAAATGAAGATCATGGCATCTGGTCCCATCACTCCATGGGAAATAGGGAAACAATGGAAACAGTGACAGATTTTATTTCCTTGGGCTCCAAAATCACTGTATATGGTGACTGCAAGCATGAAATTAAAAGACACTTGCTCCTTGGATGAAAAGCTATGACAAACCTAGACAGTATATTAAAAAGCAGTGGTATTACTTTACCAACAAAGGTCTATCTTGTAAAAGCCATGATTTTCCAGAAGTTATACATGGATGTGAGAGTTGGACCATAAAGAAGGCTGAGTGTCAAAGAACTGATGCTTTTGTACTGTGGTGTTGGAGAAGACTCTTGAGAGTACCTTGAACTGCAAGGAGACCAAACCAGTCAATCCTAAAGGAAATCAGTCCTGCCTGAATATTCATTGGAAGGACTGATGCTGATGCTAAAGCTCCAATACTTTGGCCTCCTGAGGCAAAGAACTGATTCACTGAAAAAGACCCTGATGCTAGGCAAGATTGAAAGCAGGAGGAGCAGGGAATGACAAAGAATGAGATGGTTGAATCACATCACAGACTCAGGGGATCTGGGTTTGAGCCAGCTCCAGGATTTGGTGATGGGCAGGAAAGTCTGGTATGCTGCAGTCCATGGGTTCACAAAGAGTTGGACAGGAGTGGGTGACTGAACTGAACTGAATTAATTAGAGTTCTAGCTACAATAATGAGGTTGAATAGTCACAACAGAAACCTAAGACCTATGGGCATATTCATAGGGAATCTAGAGATTATGGCATGTATTCTTAAGGGCTCACTTTTAGAATCTGGTGCTGCAGTCCATGGGGTCGCAAGGAGTTGGACATGACTGAGCGACTGAACTGAACTGATACCACACATAGGACTGTATTTATACCTACTGCTTGCCACTGCTTTTTATTTGCAACATCCTTATATGTATGTGTCCATGTGTGTCCATGTGTGTCCATGCACATTTGTGTGTTTAATGACTTTATATTTTATAGTAGTTTTAGGTTCACAAAAAATTAAGCTTTCTTCTTTATGTCCTTCCCCACATATACAATCTGCCCCATTACCATATGCCTCACCAGAGTGGTAGGTTCTCATAATTTAGGAAGTTATGCTAATACTAATTAGTTATACTAATACCTTGGATAATTATCATCCACAGTGCATAGTTTTACATTAGGGTTCATTCTCACTTTGTTAGGGTTCACTCTCACTTTGTTAGGGTTCACTCTGGTGCTTACTCCAGAATTTTTAGTATGTGTCATTAACATATCACCATCTACCTTCAAATAATAGACTTATGCAGAGCATGAGAACCTAAGAACACTACGTGTCCTGTGGATTTTATGTTAGGTGCTGGCTTTCTTTGTATTTCTGTAATATTTTTAGACTTTTGAGTTGGTTGGAATCATTTTTATCTTTTCAAGGCTTATTTTTAATATTTTCCAGAACACATTTGTCTAGAACAGCAGATGTTTCTTGAAGTTTAACTTTGTCCCATTCTAAGTCTTGAATTTCATTTTGTGTAGCTCCTTTTTCTTTGTACACTTTCATTGAGATATTCTTCTATTGATTTTTCTTCAAATTTACTAATACAGTTTTCTGTTATTTCCAATATGGTACTAAGACTATATAATGCTTTCTTAAGTTCAGATGATGTATTTTGTAATTCTAGAATGTCCATTTTACTTTTTATAGATTTTAATCCACTGTTGAAAACTGTATTCTCTTAACTGTTTTGTTGATCTCTCTTGAACATATTAATCAGTTATTTTAAATTCTTCATCTGTTAATTACAAGACTTTCTATTTTTCATTCTATTTTGTCTGTTAATTAATGTAATTTAAAAATTCTTAAAATGTTTAATAATTTTTGATTGCTTAGCTAATGTTAGTGTATGTTCAAGATATTTAGAATTATGTTATAAAAATGTTACATTTTGTTCTTGCAGGGAGCAAAATTACTTTTGGATCATCTTTATTTTGCCAAAGTAGTTTTAAGCTTTGCAAGGTCAACCCTATTTCAGTTTTACTCATGGCCCTTGTACCTAGAGGGAGATTCTTATTCCACATCCTACTGCTGCTAAGTCACTTCAGTCGTGTCTGACTCTGTGCCACCCCATAGACGGCAGCCTACCAGGCTCTGCCATCCCTGGGATTCTCCAGGCAAGAACACTGGAGTGGGTTGCTCTTTCCTTCTCCAATGCATGAAAGTGAAGGAGGTGGCATTTCTGGGATCTCAGCTGAATGCTCCTATATCTAACTCTTGGACTGAACTCCACTGGGAATCTTTGCTGTGATTGCCAGCATCTCAGTGACTGTCTTCCCTGTATTTCCAAAGCTTTTCCTTCTATAAGTGCACCTTAGAAATTAACTAAGAGCCAGAGGGGAAATTTTACACACATTATTAGGGCTCCTTCTCTTTAGATTTTTTTTTTTCTCTCCAGGACTCAGCCACTCCATTCCAGTTTTCTTGGCTGCCCTGAACTCTGATCTCTGTTTCTGCTGTCCAACAAGACTATTGTCTTTATTTAGGCTCTATTTCCCTGAACTGTGGTTTGGAAAATACCCTGAGGAAGAAATCTGGGGTTTATGTGACGTTTATTTTGTTTGCCTCTTTTCTCTCTAGGACCATAGCCCTGCAGTGGCTGCTGTCCAGTGCCTGCAAACAATTGTTATATATGTTTTGTCTAGCTTTTATACTTGTTTATAACAAGACGTTAAGTCCAATAATAGCTACTCCATCATGGATAAAACTAGACTTGACCATGTTATTTCTTTTTATTTCTTTTTGTACCATCTCTTGTTTTTAAGACACCTTTATTCTACCATTTCAGTGATCAAGACCTAAGTGAAGTGAAGTGAAATCGCTCAGTCGTGTCCGACTCTTTGCGACCCCGTGGATTGTAGCCTACCAGGCTCCTCCCTCCATGGAGTGGAGTGGGTTGCCATTTCTTCTCCAGGGGATTTTCCCGACCCAGGGATGGAACCTGAGTCTCCCGCATCGCAGCCAGACGCTTTAACCTCTGAGCCACCAGGGAAGCCTCAGACCTTTATTCTCCTTTCCATCATTCTTGAACCAGCCTCAAATGTTTTCTCCAGGTTTAGCTTCTAAGGCTATATTTTTGGTATGTAAGAGTCAGTTCAGTTCGTCGCTCAGTCGTATCCGACTCTTTGCGACCCCATGAATCACAGCACACCAGGCCTCCATGACCATCACCAACTCCCAGAGTTCACCCAAACTCATGTCCACTCAGATGGCATCCAGTCATCTCCTCCTCTGTCGTCCCCTTCTCCTCCTTCCCCCAATCCCTCCCAGCATAATAGTCCTTTCTAATGAATCAACTCTTCTCATGAGGTAGTCAAAGTATTTGACTTTCAGTTTTAGCATCAGTCCTTCCAATGAACACCCAAGACTGATCTCATTTAGGACAGAAAAGTTGGATCTCCTTGTAGTCCAAGGGACTCTGAAGAGTTTTCTCCAACACCACAGTTCAAAAGCATCAATTCTTCGGCGCTCAGCTTTCTTCACAGTCCAACTATCACATCCATACATGACCACAGGAAAAACCATAGTCTTGACTAGATGGACCTTAGTTGGCAAAGTAATATCTCTGCTTTTGAATATGCTATCTAGGTTGGTCATAACTTTCCTTCCAAGGAGTAAACATCTTTTAATTTCATGGCTGCAGTCACCATCTGCAGTGATTTTGGAGCCCCCAAAATAAAGTCTGACACTGTTTCCACTGTTTCTCCATCTATTTCCCATGAAGTGATGGGACCAGATGCCATGATCTTCGGTTTCTGAATGTTGAGTTTTAAGCCAACTTGTTCACTCTCCTCTTTCAAGAGGAGAGTGAATGCTGAAGCCTGGCTTGGAGAATTTTGAGCATTTTTACTAGCATTTTTACTCATCTCACTTTACTAGTGTGTGAGATGAGTGCAATTGTGCAGTAGTTTGAGTATTCTTTGGCATTGCCTTTCTTTGGGATTGGAATGAAAACTGATCTTTTCCAGTCCTGTGGCCACTGTGGAGTTTTCCAAATCTGCTGGCACATTGAGTGCAGCACTTTCACAGCATCATCTTTCAGGATTTGAAATAGGTCAACTGGAATTCCATCACCTCCACTTGCTTTGTTCGTAGTGATGCTTCCTAAGACCCACTTGACTTCATATTCCATGATGTCTGGCTCTAGGTGAGTGATCACCCCATCATGATTATCTGGGTCGTGAAGATCTTTTTGTATGGTTCTTCTGTGTATTCTTGCCACTTCTTCTTAATATCTTCTGCTTTTATTAGGTCCATACCATTTCTGTCCTTTATCGAGCCCATCTTTGCATGAAATGTTCCCTTGGTATCTCTAATTTTCTTGAAGTGATCTCTTGAAGATTTCTTGAAGAGATCCCATTCTGTTCTTTTCCTCTATTTCTTTGCATTTATCACTGAGGTAGGCTTTTTCATCTCTCCTTGCTATTCTTTGGAACTCTGCATTCAGATGCTTATATCTTTCCTTTTCTCCTTTACTTTTCATTTCTCTTCTTTTCACAGCAAATTGTGAGGCCTCTCCAGACAGCCATTTTGCTTTTTTGCGTTTCTTTTCCATGGGGATGGTCTTGATCCCTGTCTCTACAATGTCATGAACCTCATTCCATAGTTCATCAGGCACTCTATCTATCAGATCTAGTCCCTTAAATCTATTTCTCACTTCCACTGTGTAATCATAAGGGAGTTGATTTAGGTCATACATGAATGGTTGAGTGGTTTCCTACTTTCTTCAATTTAAGTCTGAATTTGGCAATAAGGAGTTCATGATCTGAGCCACAGTCAGCTTCTGGTCTTGTTTTTGCTGACTGTATAGAGTGTCTCCATCTTGGCTGCAAAGAATATAATCAATCTGATTTCGGTGTTGACCATCTGGTGATGTCCATGTGTAGCATCTTCTCTTGTATTGTTCGAAGCGGGTGTTTCCTATGACCATTGTGTTCTCTTGGCAAAACTCTTATTAGTCTTTGCCCTGCTTCATTCTGCATTCCAAGGCCAAATTTGCCTGTTACCCCAGGTGTTTCTTGACTTCCTACTTTTGCATTCCATTCCCCTATAATGAAAAGGACATCTTTTTTGGGTGTTAGCTCTAAAAGGTCTTATAGGTCTTCATAGAACCGTTCAACTTCAGCTTCTTTAGTGTTACTGGTTGGGGCATAGACTTGGATAACTGTGATATTGAATGGTTTGCCTTGGGAACGAATAGAGATCATTCTGTCGTTTTTGAGACTGCATCCAAGTACTGCATTTCAGACTCTTTTTGTTGACCATGGTGGCTACTCCATTTCTTTTGAGGGATTCCTGCCTGCAGTAGTAGATATAATGGTCATCTGAGTTAAATTCATCCATTCCAGTCTATTTTAGTTTGCTGATTCCTAGAATGTCAATGCTCCCTCTTGCTATCTCCTGTTTGGCCACTTCCAATTTGCCTTGATTCATGGACATGACATTCCAGGTTCCTATGCAATATTGCTCTTTACAGCATCAGACTTTGCTTCTGTCACCAGTCACATCCACAACTGCGTATTGTTTTTGCTTTGGCTCCATCCCTTCATTCTTTCTGGAGTTATTTCTCAACTGATCTCCAGTATCATATTGGGCACCTTCTGACCTGGGGAGTTCCTCTTTCAGTACGCTATCATTCTGCCTTTTCATACTGTTCATGGGGTTCTCAGGGCAAGAATACTGAAGTGGTTTGCCATTCCCTTATCCAGTGGACCACATTCTGTCAGACCTCTCCACCATGACCCTCCTGTCTTTGGTGACTCCACACGTCATGGCTTAGTTTCATTGAGTTTGACAAGACTGTGGTCCTTGTGATCAGACTGACTAGTTTTCTGTGATTATAGTTTCAGGGTGTCTGCCCTCTGATGCCCTCTTGCAACATCTACCATCTTACTTGGGTTTCTCTTACCTTGGATGTGGGGTATCTCCTCATGGCTGCCCTTCCTGACCTTGAACGTGGAGTAGCTCCTCTCAGCCCTCCTGCGCCTGTGCAGCTACTGCTCCTTAGACGTGGGGTTGCTCCTCTCGGCCACAGCCCCTGACCTCGGGTGTGGGGTAGCTCCTTTTGGCCCCCGGCCCTGACCTCGGACGTGGGGGTAGCTCCTCTCGGCTGCTGCCCCTGAATTTGAGCGAGGGGTAGCTCCTCTCAGCCATGTTTCTGCACAGTCCATCGCAGCCGGCGTGCTTCTGCAGTATGTAAGAATAAAAGGGATCAACTAACAAAGAACCTCTATTGCCATGGAATAGTGCTGATATTCCTCTAGACTTGTGACCACAGCCAGCTTTCATTTATTCTATTTCCTGCTACTTCTCCTTTTTAATCTACTGGCTTCTATTGGCTCTGATGATGTCCCTGGCTCCCTGATTCCTACTTGAAATCCTAGCTTGCTAGATTTCATGCTTTTAAACAGCAACTGAATCATGTACAGAAACTGCCTCATCTTAGGATCTCAGCTCTTCTGTCACCTTTCAGTGACATCTGTTCTAATGTTAACAGAAAATGAATACAGTTGACACTGTATATCTGTGGGTTCTACATTTGTAGATTTACCAACTGCAAATTAAAAATTCAAAAACTTTTCTAGAAAATTCCCAAAGATAAAACTTGAAGTTGCTCTGCACCAACAACTATTTACATAGAATTTACACTGTAGTAGGTATTAAAAGTAACCTGGAGATGATTTGAAGCATATATAGAAGGATATGTGTAGCTTATATGCAAATACTATGCCCTGTCACATAAATGACTTGAGTATCCTTGTATCTTGGTATCTAAAGGAGTTCCTGAAAGTCATCACCTGTGGATCCTGAGGGAAAACTATACTAGGTAGGAATTCATGTTAGAAATTGTACTCTTATCAGGATGGATTTTTTTTCCACAATAGTAGAAGCTGTTTATCAGTTTTCACAATTAATAGCCAGATAAAAAAATAAAAGATCAGTATAATTGCAAACTATAATGGAAATATGATTAACCTAACAATATAAAATAACTATATACAATTTGAGGGGTTAAGCAGAATGTAGTAAGTAGAAGTGCATACATGCACATGTTTCATCTGCCCAGACAGTCTATGTGCATTTAATCTATTTACAGTCATGCATTTAATCCATTTACAGTTAAGGTAATTAATGATATATATGCATCCCTCGTTGCTCAGATGGTTAAGATTCTGCCTGCAATACAGGAGATCTAGGTCCTATCCCTGGGTTGGGAAGATCTCCTGGAGAAAGGAATGACAACGCACTCCAGTATGCTTGCCTGGAGAATCCCTCTGACAGACCATAGAACTGCAAAGAGCCAGACACGACTGAGTGACTAACACAACACGTGATTTTATTACCATTTTATTAATAGTTTGGGGTTTACTATGTGCTTTTTCCTTCTTTTGTGTTTCCTACTTAGAGAAATTCCTTTAGCATTTGTTGCAAACCTCGTTTGGTGGTGCTGAATTTTCTTAACTATTGCTTGTCTGTAAAGCTTTTGATTTCCCTGTCAAATCTAAAGAGAGTCTTGCTGGATAAAATATTCTTGGTTGTAGGTTCTTTCTTTGATTACTTTAAATATATAATGTATTCCTTTCTGGATGTAGAGTTTATAGAGAAATCAGCTGATTACTTCCCTAGTATGTTATTTGTTGTTTTTCCTTTGTTGCTTTTAATATTTTATCCTTGTCTCTAATTTTTGTCACTTTGATTACTATGTGTCTTGGTGTGTTCCTCCTCGGGTTTATCCTGCCTGAGACTCACTGTGCTTCCTGGACTTGGTTGATTATTTCCTTTCCCGTGTTAGGGAAGTTTTCACTGTTATTTCTTCAAATGCTTTTCTCAGGTCCTCTCTCTCTCTTCTCCTTCTGGGAACCCCTGTCATGCAAATGTTGGTGCATTTAATGTTGTTCGAGGGTCTCTTAGGCTGTCTTCATTTTTAAAAATTCTTTTTCTACATTCTGTTCCACAGCAGTGATTCCCACCATTCTGTCCTCCAGGTCATTTATCCTTTCTTCTGTCTCAGTTTTTCTGCTATTGATTCCTTCTATGTATTATTCATCTCTGTATGTTTCTTCTTTAGTACTTATGAAGTGAAGTGAAAGTTGCTCAGTCATGTCCAACTCTTTGTGACCCCATGGACTATACAGTCCATGGAATTCTCCAGGCCAGAATACTGGAGTGGGTAGCCTTTCCCTTCTCTAGGGGATCTTCCCAACCCAGGGATCAACCTAGGGAAACCCTAGGTCTCCCGCATTTCAGGTGGATTCTTTACCAGCTGAGCCACAAGGGAAGCCCAAGAATACTGGAGTGCATAGCCTATCCCTTCTCCAGAGGATCTTCCTGATGCAGGAATTGAACCAGGGCTTCCCTGGTAGCTCAGATGGTAAAGCGTCTACCCGTAATGCTGGAGACCCGGGTTTGATTCCTGGGTCAGGAAGATCTCCTGGAGAAGGAAATGACAATCCACTCCAGCACTCTTGCCTGGAAAATCCCATGAACGGAGGAGCCTGATAGGCTACAGTCCATGAGGTCGCAAAGAGTCAGACACAACTGAGCGACTTCATTTCACTCCTGCATTGCAGGTGGATTCTTTACCAACTGAGCTATAGGTCTTTGGAAAACATTTCTTGCATCATCCCCATTGTTTTCCTGAGATTCTGGATCATCTTCACTATCCTTATTCTGAATTCTTTTTCTGGAAGGTTGCCTATCTCCACTTCATTTAGTTGTTTATCTGAGGTTTTATCTTGTCCATTCATCTGGGATATAACTTTCTGCTTTTCCACCCTGATTAACTTTCTGTAATGTGGTTTTTGTTCTAGTCACTGTGGGGTTGTGGTTTTCTTGCTTCTTCTGTCTGCCCTTTGATGAAAAAGGCTAAAAGACCTGTATAAATAAGCTTCCTGATGATAGAGACTGGCAATGGGAAAAACTGGGTCTTGCTCTGTGGCAGGGCTGTGCTCAGTAAAGTTTTAATCCAAGTATCTGCTAATGGGTGGGGTTGTTCTTTCTCCCTTTTAGTTGTTTAGCCTTAGGCAACCCAATTCCGGGGTCTGTGGACTCTATGGTAGGGTTAGTGATGGCCTCCAAGGGGACTTACACCAAGGGGCCCCTTCCAGGACTGCTGCTCTCAGTGCCCCTGTCCCCGTGGTGAGCCACTGCCGACCCACACCTCCACAAGAGACCCTAGCAGGTAGGTCTGGCTCAGTCTCCTGTGGTGTCACTGCTCTTTCCCCTGAGTTTTGGTGCATGCAAAATTTTGCTTTTGCCCTCCAAGAGCAGAGTCTGTTTCCCCTGTCCTGTGGAAGTCTTGTACTCAAGGTCGCTGGCCTTCAAAGTCAGATTCCTTGGCAATTCCCAGTCCCTTTGCTGGATCCCCAGGCTGAGAAGCCCGATGCGGAGCTCAGAACCTTCACAACAGTGGGAGAACTTCTTTGCTATTATTTTTCTCCAGTTTGCAGGCTGCCCACCCAGCGGGTTTGGGATTTAAATTCATTGTGATTGCACCCCTCCTACCATCTAATTGTGGTTTCTTTGCCTTTGAACATGGGTGATCTTTTTCTGGTGGGTTCTAGTGTCATCCTGTTGATGGTTGTTCAACAGCTAGTTGCAATTTTCGTACTCTCACAGGAGGAGTTGAGCAAACGTCCTTCTACTCCACCTTCTTGAACCAGACCAGGATAGAATTTTTAAGAACAATATCTGCTCAGGCAATTTAGGCTATTATAACAAAGACGTCATTGTCTGGGTGGCTTAAACAACAAATATTTGTTGTCTCAGAGTTCTAGAGGCTGAGAAGACCAAGATTCATACTGGTACATTCAGTGTCTGTTGAGAGCTCTCTGACTGTTTTGCAGACAACTGTCTTCTGGATGTCTCCTCTCGTGACAGATACTTTTCACTGTTATCTCTTCTTAGAAGGGCATTAATCCCATTTGTGAGGGCCCCATTTTCATGACCTAATCACTTCCAAATGGACCAGGGCTTCAACAAGTGAATTTTGAACAATCGAAAAATTCAGAACGATATTGAAAATATATTTTGAAAATTAATCCTTTTTTTTGCCTTAGTCATACATATACAATTCTACAGTTCTATTAACAAATCATGTAGATGAATACTGAAAAGTCATCTAAACTACTTGATGCTATGTAATATCTGATATTTGGAAGAATGTATGAGGATTAAAGTAATTAGAAAAAAAATATTTTGCTTAATAGTGGGTAGATAGTGGAAAATGATGCTTTTTCATAGGAGAAACAAAACTAATAGAATATGTTCTAATTCAGCTGCAATTACCTTAAAGCACAAATTACTTTAAATATTTAGTCATAAAGCCTGTGTTTATATAATTTTTTAATTCTTTAAATTATCATAAAAAACATGGGAAAATATGGAAAAGGCTCCAAATACAAAGGATACCAAAATGTTGGGGAAAGAGAGGCCATTCAGTAATGGTGGTTCAAGGATGTTATTAGAATTTTAGTTGATTTCAAACAACTTTCAACTTGTTTGTTTTGTCTTTATATAGTTTTTCACTAGTGCTTTATGGAAGATGATTGACAGAATTTGGCTATAAATTTAGTTTGTGGTTCTTCTGTCAACTTAAAAGTTTTTGAGTCATTTAGCTTCTGTCACTTTGTTGGACAATTTTGAGAAAGAGATAAATTCTGATTTCTCAGAAACCCTTGTCTTCTGCAATACAATATGGCTAAATTTTTATACTAAGTAAGAACACTGTCTTTCCTTCTTTTGATTTTGGACATGCATACTTAAACTTAGAGTTTAGCTGTATGTTTAAGGTCCTGCCCTAACCAGAATTAAATGTTATTTTCTCTACTTCTTTGTATTTTGTGTATTATGAACCAGTAATTACATTTGTGAACAATAGTTCCAAATATCCCACTAGTGTGTTTGGATTTTATGTTACATTGAGATAAAAAAAAATTAGGGATATACATTTTAAATTTTGGAATATTCATTTTTAACATAATTAGACTGAGGTTCAGCTGAGCAGGTGTCTATTTTTCTAAAAGTCATTAAAAATTAAAATTTCTATATTAGAATTTTGATTACTGCCACAGTCCTTCTTTGTATGCTTTATCACATTTTAAAGTGGGACTAGAAATATTTGGTTTCAGAAAATGTAGCAACTTGCCATAACAAAGTACCACAAACTTGATGGCTCAAAAAGATAAATTTTATTAGTTCTGGAGGTTGGAACTCAGATCAAGGAGTCAGCAAAGTTGATTCTTTTGACAGCAGTCAGGGAATATGTTTTATGCGTCCTTCCTAGTTTCTGGTGGTTTTCTGGAAATCTTTGGCATTCCTTGGTGCTAAGGAGCATCACCCAATATATGATACCTGTCACACGGTAGTATAGCATTTTAATAACCTCATTTTAACTTGATCACCTCAGTAACGACCCTACTTCCAAATAAAAGTAAAATTCTAAGGAACTGAGATTTAGGATTGCCACATGCAAATTTTGGTGGGATGCAATACATCCCATACTAGAAGCAATTTTCAGTTAGTTCAGTTCATTCGCTCAGTCGTGTCCGACTCTTTGCGACCCCATGAACCTCAGCATGCCAGGCCTCCCTGTCCATCACCAACTCCTGGAGTTCACTCAGACTCACGTCCATCGAGTCAGTGATGCCATCCAGCCATCTCATCCTCTGTCTTCCTCTTCTCCTCCTTCCCCCAATCCCTCCCAGCATCAGTGTCTTTTCCAATGAGTCAACTCTTTGCATGAGGTGGCCAAAGTATTGGAGTTTCAGTTTAGCTTCAGTCCTTCCAATGAACACCCAGGACTGATCTCCTTTAGAATGGACTGGTTGGATTTCCTTGCAGTCCAAGGGACTCTGAAGAGTCTTCTCCAACACCACAGTTCAAAAGCATCAATTCTTCAGTGCTCAGCTTTCTTCACAGTCCAACTCTCACCTCCATACATGAGCACTGGAAAAACCATAGCCTTGATTAGATGGACCTTGGTCAGAAAAGTAATGACTCTGCTTTTGAATATGCTACCTAGGTTGGTCTTTCCAAGGAGTAAGTGTCTTTTAATTTCATGGCTGCAGTCATCATCTGCAGTGATTTTGGAGCCTCAAAAATAAAGTCTGACACTGTTTCCCCATCTATTTCCCATGAAGTGATGGGACCAGATGCCATGATATCAGTTTTTTGAATGTTGAGCTTTAAGCCAACTTTTTCACTCTCCTCTTTCACTTTCATCAAGAGGCTTTTTAGTTCCTCTTCACTTTCTGCCATAAGTGTAGTATCATCTGCATATCTGAGGTTATTGATATTTCTCCCAGCAATCTTGATTCCAGCTTTTCTTCCAGCCCAGCGTTTCTCATGATGTACTCTGCATAGAAGTTAAATAAGCAGGGTGACAATATACAGCCTTGACATACTCCTTTTCCTATTTGGAACCAGTCTGTTGTTCCATGTCCAGTTCTAACTGTTGCTTCCTGACTTGCATATAGGTTTCTCAAGAGGCAGGTCAGGTGGTCTGGTATTCCCATCTCTTTCAGAATTTTCCACAGTTGATTGTGATCCACACAATCAAAAGCTTTGGCATAGTCAATAAAGCAGAAATAGATGTTTTTCTGGAACTCTCTTGCTTTTTAAATGATCCGGCAGATGTTGACAATTTGATCTCTGGTCCTTCTGCCTTTTCTAAAACTAGCTTGAACATCTGGAAGTTCATAGTTCACGTACTGCTGAAGCCTGGCTTGGAGAACTTTGAGCATTACTTTACTAGCATGTGAGATGAATGTAATTGTGCGGTAGTTTGAGTTTTCTTTGGCATTACCTTTCTTTGGGATTGGAATGAAAACTGACCTTCTTCAGTCCTGTGGCCACTGCTGAGTTTTCCAAATTTGCTGGCATATTGAGTGTAGCACTTTCACAGCATCATCTTTCGGGATTTGAAATAGCTCCACTGGAATTCCATCACTTCCACTAGCTTTGTTTGTAGTGATGCTTCCTAAGGCCCACTTGACTTCACTTTCCAGGATGTTTGGGTGTGTAGACAATTCAAATGTTCTGTGCTGCTTCAATTAGAATACTGTTTTCAGAAGGCTCTCCATCTACCACTATTCTCCTTCGTACTTCAATCTTCTTGTCAGTACTTCTAGATTGAAACGATTTATAAAGGATCTCCTATCTGGCTCCTGGTCATTGCAGCCACCATGGTTTAAGCAGTAGCAGTGACCTGAGAAAGCTGCACCCATGTTAGCAGTCTGACACGTCCACAGAGTTCTAAATTAATAGTCACACGTTCCATGAGGCAGGGCTAGGAAGGCTGATCCCTAATTTAATATATGGCAGCTGTTGTGCTTACTTTGCACAGATTTGTACGTAGATACTCTCTCTGTGTAAAGCCTAGAATGTGTCTGCAAATTGGGCTTTTAAAAAGCGACTTCAACTTCATGTCCATCTATGAGAGAAATGAGACTTATAGTTTTGGTATAAGGAAAATAAAACAAAACAAAACATAGTATCAAGGAACTATTGGCAAAAAAGATAATGCCATGAATATATCAATGAAGATAGGATAGTCTTCATTGGAAATGCTATTCAACATGCACCAGGCTTGACCAATTGGGTTATTTGTCAACAATCTAGAAATTTCTGGGTTGTGACTGTATGGAAACCAGATGGGTATTTAGGAGTACCTAAATACCTAAATTGTCCTGATGACAATGGGTAGCTTTTCAGTTTCATTTTACAGTAGTGGGCTCTAGTAGTCACTGACAAGTTGTCTGTGAGATCCAAGCAACATAGAGCAAAAAGATGGATACAAATACTTTCGAGCTTAATACTAAACAATGCTTTAGGTTCTTATGTTTATGGGAAATTCAAAAGAATGGAAAGAAAATCTTAAATTTTTTTAAAAGATTGGCATCCAGGTTATTGCAGTAGGAAACGGCAACCCACTCCAGTATTCTTGCTTGGAAAGTTCCATGGACAGAGGAGCCTGGTGGGCTACAGTTCTTGGAATCACAGTGTTGGACACGACTGAGCAGCTGCATACACATCCAGGGTATAGAGCTATGAGTAGAGAAGTCTTTTTTTTTTAAAGAGCACAGTTTTAGATTCTCTCTGTGCTTAAAGTTTCACAGCAGACTGGTTGAAAAGCACTGCTCTTCATTTAACTATGGATATTTGACATTTTAAAGGTCTGGGTGACAGGAGATTATTTTTTATGTAAAAATTACCTCATTAAATGTGAACACTTTGCTAAGTGGCTTATCATGAAATTTGCCAAACCTCTGAAAAAGCAACAGTTCAAAATGAGGTTGAGAGAGTAATTTTGACCAGGATGTCCTATTTTGTTGGGTTGGCTGCTTTGATTAAAACCTTCTGTGAGGCAATGGCCCTTGCGTGATAGGCCCAGATGCAAATTAAGACACGACAGTGTGTTGACCTACTAAACAAAAAGCACAACAGCTTGGTAACTATGAACAGATACTGTTACTTCACTGCTTAGCTAAAACTGCACACCCACCCCCTGCCAAAGCAGGGGTGGAGGGCAAACTATATCATCAGTGGCTTCTTTGGGGCATATGTAAATCCTTCATGGAAAGTTACAAAACCCCAGGAAATCCCACCTGTGAATGATTGTAGTATTTAACCCTGAGGTTAGTTCCTATAATGCTCATTTCACAAAAAGCCTTCCCCACCCCCATTTTTAGTGGTTAGTTTGTATAAAGCAAGCTCAAGACTGTAAGCCTGAAAAACCACAGTTTTCCCAAACAGGCAATATTTTCAGCAAAATCGGTGAAAGCGACAGGGTTAACAGGTTAAACTCATTGTTCTGACAAACTGATAGTCTCTAAGTATGATGGTATAGGCCACTGTTACCGTGGAACCCTTTGGATGAGTTTTTGCCTATGACACATATAAGTCTATATGTGATTAGCATTGTCATTAATCTGTTTCTGGTATGCATAATCTACATTTGTGTTTTAAAGCCCTTCCCAATACCAACCTTTGTCTCTGCATGAGACGATTTAAGTGAATTGCTGGTATAAGGACACTGTGGCATTCTCAGGGTCACATGCTTGGCAATTTAGCCAAGAAAATTGAACACAATGTTTTTTTCATTACTCCTGTTTTTTTTTTTTCCTTTTTAAAAAAGCATAGTTTTATATAAAACTGTTTAATCTGTCTTCTGCTGGTACATATTTACAACAGAAAGGTTGTATGTTAAATAGTTGACTATTCTAGCAGCTCAAACACCTGGTTAGCATAAATCTTTTAATAGTAATGCCACTCCATTAACTCTTTTGTTACCAGAACTTCTGAAAATCCCTTTGCTAAAGAGTTGGAGAGTGACTGGCCATATAAATACCAAATATTGCATGTAAGAGCTTAGTCTCTCCATTGTGTCCAACTCTCTGCAACTCCTCTGTCCATGGGACTCTCTGGCAAGAATACTGGAGTGGGTTGCCATTTCCTTCTCCAGGGGATCTTCCCAATCCAAGGATCGACCCTGCATCTCTTGTGACTCCTGTGTTGACTGAGGAGTTCTTTACCAGTAGCACCATCTGAGAAGCTTAAAAATTGCATAGCCATGAGAATTAAGCAATATTGCTCATATTAGTACATGAGACTTTACAAAGAACAAAATCAAGTTATTTTTGGGCTTCAGGTTATTAGTTTCATTGTCAAATAGTATGCTTGCTTAGCTTATGACTTCACTTTCCTATTTCTGAATTCCATATCCAAATGCACTAATGATTTCCATATTGGAAGTAATTCTTAGATGGAAGAAAAAAGCTTTTCTTATCAAAAAAAATGCAAAATAATAAATATGGAAAAACAAGAAAGAGATAACACCTTTAAATCTTGCCTAAGGAAATAGTTATTCATATTTTTACCTTGTGTGTAATGAATGCAAATGTATACAGCATGCATGCATGCTAAGTCGCTTCAGTCATGTCCGACTCTGCAACCCTATGGACCATAACCTGCCAGGCTCCTCTGTCCATGGGATTCTCCAGGTGAGAATACTGGAGTGGTTTGCCATGCCCTCCTCCAGGAGATCTTCCCAACCCATTGAACCCATGTCTCTTATAATCTCCTACATTGACAGGTGAGTTCTTAACTACTAGTGCACATGTGTGTGACTGTGAAAGTCACTCAGTCTTGCCTGACTTTTGCAGTCCCATAGACTCTGTAGTCCATGGAATTCTCCGGGCCAGAATACTGGGGTAGGTAGTTGTTCCCTTCTCCAGGGGATGTTCCCAACCCAGGGATTGAATCTAGGTCTCCTGCATTGCAGGTGGACTCTTTACCAGCTGAACCACCAGGGAAGCCTGCTACTGCTGCTAAGTTGCTTCAGTTGTGTCCGACTCTGTGGGACCCCATAGACAGCAGCCCACCAGGCTCCTCCGTCCCTGGGATTCTCCAGGCAAGAACACTGGAGTAGGTTGCCATTTCCTTCTCCAATGCATGAAAGTGAAAAGTGAAAGTGAAGTCGCTCAGTCGTGCCCGACTCTTAGCGACCCCATGGACTGCAGCCTACCAGCTTCTCCATCCATGGGATTCTCCAGGCAAGAACACTGGAGTGGGTGCCATTTCCTTCTTTAATGAATGAAAGTGAAAAGTGAAAGTGAAGTTGCTCAGTTGTGCCCGACTCTTAGCGACCCCATGGACTGCAGCCTATCAGGCTCCTCCATCCATGGGATTTTCCAGGCAAGAGTACTGGAGTGGGGTGCCATTGCCTTCTCCCAGGGAAGCCTGAGAAGCCCTTAAATGTATACAGAGCAGGTTGGAATATGAATGTATTTTTGGTCTATCCTATTATGTAATGTTAATTAACTTCAATCAACAGTTGTTTTAGTTTTTTAAGACAGTTATGTGCTCTGTTGTAGAAATCACTTGGCTATAAAAGTTAAAAGGAATGAAGCATATATAAAATATATATTGGCATAAATACTATCAAAGTGTGCATAAAACTGAGACTGTGCTATCATAAGATCTATAGTTTGATGCATTTGTTTATCCATTTATTCATCTATTATACAAACATTTAATGAATATCTACTTTGTTTCCTGCACAGGACTGAGTTCTAGAGATGCCAAATACCTATCAAAGAGAAGTGTTTCAGTACACAACACGGCCTATTTGAAACTATGTGAGCCAAAAACCCTGATCAAGATTACCAAGAGAGTCACCTCTTTTTGATTGATTCCCAATACATATCACTTCATTCCTAAAGGAAAACTTCCTCACATTTTTAGTTGCTGTGTGTATTTTGCAAAAACTTATCAACTGATTTTTAAAAAATTTTATTTTTACTTTATTCTACGTTACAATACTGTATTGGTTTTGCCATACACTGACATGAATCAGCCACAGGTGTACACGAGCTCCCAATCCTGAAGCCCCCTCCCACCTCCCACCCAATATCATCTCTCTGGATCATCCCTGCGCACCAGCCCCAAGCATCCTGTATCCTGTATTGAACATAGACTGACACTTCGTTTCTTACATGATAGTATACATGTTTCAATGCCATTCTCCCAAATCATCCCACTTTCTCCCTCTCCCTCAGAGGCCAAAAGTCCGTTCTATACATCTGTGTCTCTTTTGCTGTCTCACATACAGAGTCATCATTACCATCTTTCTAAATTCCATATATATGTGTCAGTATACTATATTGGTGTTTTTCTTTCTGGCTTACTTCACTCTGTATAATCGGCTCCAGTTTCATCCATCTCATCAGAACTGATTCAAATGTATTCTTTTTAAGGGCTGAGTAGTACTCCATTGTGTATATGTACCACCGCTTTCTTATCCATTCATCTGCTGATGGACATCTAGGTTGTTTCCATGTCCTGGCTATTATGAACAGTGCTGCAATGAACATTGGGGTATATGTGTATCTTTCAATTTTGGTTTCCTTGGTGTGTATGCCCAGCAGTGGGATTTCTGGGTCATAAGGACGTCTCATAACCCATTACTAGACACTTCACAGCACTCCAGAGAGAAGAAATCCAGCTCCACCCGCCAGAACTCCAACACAAGCCTCCCTAATCAAGAAACCTTGACAAGCCACTGATATAACCCTACAAAGAGAGCTCCACAAATTCCCAGAATATAGAAAGGCCACCCCAAACACAGCAATATAACCAAGATGAAGAGACAGAGGAATACCCAGCAGGTAAAGGAACAGGAGAAGTGCCCACCAAACCAAACAAAAGAGGAAGAGATAGGGAATCTACCTGAGAAAGAATTCCAAATATTGATAGTGAAAATTATTCAAAATCTTGAAATCAAAATGGAATCACAGATAAATAGCCTGGAGACAAGGATCGAGAAGATGCAAGAAAGGTTTAACAAGGACCTAGAAGAAATAAAAAAGAGTCAAAATATCAACTGATTTAAATGACATCAATTCAGAGGTCTATTCAAGTATCATGGTGAGTGTTGCAATTCTTGGCCAAAGTCTAAATTGAATATCTCTTATTAAACTCAACTTTCTTGGTCAGAATATGCAGTTCTTTAAATAATTTTCTTGGTCAGACATTTGCAGTGTAATGAGGACCATGAACAAATAAATAAATAGTTAAAATGTAATGTGAAGAGAGCTGTGACTGTTCTGCGAGCTTATGCATAGAGGGCATGGTAATCAGCTCTGTCTGAGGCTACTGGGGAGACCTTACACTGAAACTGATTTTTGACTTGGGCTTTAAAAACTGAGTGGAGGGCACTTGAAGCCAGAAGGGGTAGCAAGTACCAAGGCTGAGAGGTATGAAAGTAAGCAGCCAGTTTTAGCCATTGTGCATAGTTCAGTTGATCTTAGTGGTGGATGGGCAGTTAAAACTATTTCCTCCTGTTACTTAGGGGCTGTCTTCTCAACCCACACTGTAATTCAGTTTTTCCCAGTTCACCCAACCCTATAAAGGGTCAGTAATGGTTAGATCATGCTCTCAGCTTCTAAGTCAATGGAGCTTCTGTCATGCTCCCCATTCCCTGTTTGAAGTACTATCCTTTTAAGTATCAACACTTTTTTTTCTTATTCATAAATTATAGAGCTTTAAAGACAGAAAAACAAAAAAATTGCAAATCTGTCATCTAATTTTGTGAAGCGTTACTTTCAACTCTGTCTCGTGGTTTCTGGACTCAAATATGTTTGTTATGAGAGAGTTACATTGGCCCTTGTTCTAGGTCATCTATCTTACCCTACGAGCCCATATTCCATCTTTGCAAGGTATTGTTTCCAGGCTGAAACCATAACTGAATCTTGACAACCTGATTATTAAGAACTTGCTCTTCAAGGATTTTTTTGTTTTTGGTGGATATTCACCTGACACACATTTTTATACTTATCCCCATAACACATTCCCAAACCTTCTTGTCCATAGTTTTCCAACATTGTTTCTTTCATATCCTTGACTATCTTATTAAACCTATAGCTCCCAGTCAGAAATCCATGTGCTGTTCAAATTGTGTTGCTCTGGGCTCCACTGGTGGTGCGGTGGTAAAAATCCACCTCCTTTCTCAGAGCCAGCTTTCACTGGCACTATATATCCATAGCTAGTGACTTTTAGCAATTGTCACAAATACCTAGAAACCAGGTTTGAGAGTATCTTCAGTTAATTGGTTATATGTGTCACCCTTTGAGGGCTTCCCTGGTAGCTCAGACGATAAAGCATCTGCCCGCAATGTGGGAGACCCGAGTTCGATTCCTGGGTCGGGAAGATCCCTGGAGAAGGAAATGGCAATCCACGCCAGCACTCTTGCCTGGAAAATTCCATGGACGGAGGAGCCTGATAGGCTACAGTCCATGGGGTCGCAAAGAGTTGGACACGACTGAGCGACGTCACTTCACTTTGAGGCCTTAAGTGTGAATTGAATAATGTGCTGCAGGGTTGTAGATGTGGGGCATATGGAGGTTATCAATGATCTGCCCCTAGAACCTACATCTAGCTTATTTAGTACATCTATTTAATGAAAGAATGTTGTTGTACATACCTGATTTTATGGCTAGGTTGTTCAGAAAAGGCTACTAGTTGTCTTGCTAAGTTAGTTTTCTTCCTTTTTCATATTATCAATGTGTATCTGGACACAAATCTCCTTGAAACTAGAGATTATATTTCTTAGTCTCCTTTGCAGCTAATATGACTCAATGTCCAAGTTCTTGCTAACAGAATGTGAGTGAAAGTCATGTTTTTATTTCACTTGCTTAAAAGTTATTTGTCCTGGACTTTCCTTGCCATGTTTCCTAGGCTGGCATGTGGGTATGCTGTTGAGTGAATTTTTGCCATAAATACTTGAAGAGATAATAGAGAAACAAGAGGGGAGAAACTTCTAGAACAGAGCTACCTCTGGAATGTGGATCACTTCTAAACGCCTCTGGATACCACTGAATAATTAAATGTAAGAGAAAATGAGGGGCTTAATTTTAGGCTTTGTTATAGCAGCTTGTCCTGTATGGCTTTGGGTATATGCAACTCATTTTTGGCAGCTCTAGTCCCCTGATTACATAATATCTCATAGTGAGGCATTCATGTCCATCAGACCCCAATGGTAAGTCTGAAGGTGTTCTTACAGGGAGACTATATAGTTGCTGAAATAATTACATTCTAAGGATGGCATGACTTTGCTCTAAAACCATTAGAGATGTTTCTTTGGCTCAGAATTTGCTACAGACAACATTTACCATTTGATCTTTACCACACTATGAGCACCATTGTATAAGGCATCTGAGTTGTTTGTCGCAAGCCAGAGAAAGTAGCCTTGGGTAAGTTAAGTAGGTAGTGAATTCATTTGAAAGATACTGAGTGAATCATGTGGAAATAAGGAGAAGGTAGGAGAATCAGGTTTGGAGAATGGGTAGGTGCTGTTACTGCTGCTGCTGCTAAGTTGCTTCAGTCATGTCTGACTCTGTGCGACTCCATAGACAGCAGCCCACCAGGCTCCCCCATCCCTGGGATTCTCCAGGCAAGAACACTGGAGTGGGTTGCCATTTCCTTCTCCAATGCAGGAAAGTGAAAAGTGAAAGTGAAGTTGCTCAGTTGTGTCTGACTCTTAGTGACCTCATGGACTTCAGCCTACCAGGCTCCTCCATCCATGGGATTTTCCAGGCAAGAGTACTGGAGTGGGGTGCCATTGCCCTCTCCGATGGGTAGGTGAGGCAGCAGATATCAAAACTGAGAATGCAGTAGTTACAATGCCACTGTCCTCATTTCTGTTCCTGGACACTGTTGGATATTTGATACTGTCATTGGCAATGAAGGCCACCACAGTGAGTCATTAAAACCTTCCCAGCATCTTGGGTATCTGCACATATGCTTTGTTACCTGGGTTTGCTCAGGCTGACCTCTGCCTATGGATATCTGCATCTCCTTGCCTAAGAGCTTTCTTTGAATCTACAAAGGCTGTTCAATTTGCAGGTGGCAGGCTGAGAGTACTAGTGAATTAATATCCCTCAGTCCTTAAGCAATGACTGATGAGAGTCAGTGTATACACAAACGTCCTCTTTCCTCAGGTGAAATTACTCACGTGTGTTTATTTTATATCGCTTGCTCAAGGAAACTGTCTCTGTTCCCTTCTCACTCATAGCCGGCTTGATAATGCCCCATCACTGATTGCCTCTCCTCCATTTGTTTTACCTCCCCTTTCTTCTACTAGTGTTCTTGAATTTTCCAAACAATTTGCTCTTGAATCTTTGTCTCAGAGTCTGCTTCCAGGGGATTCTGAACCTTAAATAGCACCACTCACTTAAAATACAAGTCCCAGGTAAGAATATTTTACTGGCTGAGCTCAGGCCAGATTTGAGAGGTGGGGGAGAATCAGATATGTATCAGATATGGTAGTTTCTGATACCTTTTGGCTCCCATAGCATGAGGTGGGTCCTTGTTTTATCCTATGATTCATAAAATGGAGAAGTCCTCAGAATTTGAAAGGGGCCTTGATGTTGGGGATCAGAACCACTACCTGTTTCAAACATTACTATTTCTGGAATATTGCAGTATCCTTCTAATTTGTTTACTTTTCCCCTTCTCTTTCCTCTTCCAGGAAGAGAGAAGGGAGTAAAAAGAAGAGAAAAGGGGAAGGTTGAATTATGGAGAAAGGAGCCTTGAAATTAGATAACTAGTCACAACACACAGTGACAGCCCTTTGGCCAAACAACATTATTATCTCAAATCAATCACCTTAACTAAGAACAAGAAAGCCATTCTTTTGAGCATTTAATTTTCAAAATAAATAGTGGACTACTAACATTTTTGTACTCTATTTTTATCAAAACAGCAAATTTCAAAGACTGAGGCAAAAATGGCAAGTTTTTGAGAAAATAGATTAGAATTTTATGTGCCAAACAAGTCTTAGGAAATGCATATTGGAATAAACACAGTTGACACTTGAAGAAAAGGGATTTGAACTGCCCAGATCCAGTTATACATGAGTTTTTTTCAATAGTGAATACCACTGTTGTTCAGTCACTCAGTTGTATTTGACTCCTTGAGACCACGTGGACTGCAGCATGCCAGGCTTCCCTGTCCTTCACTATCTTCCGGATTTGTTCAAACATGTCCATTGAGTCGATGATGCCACTCAACCATCTCATTCTCTGTCGTTCCCTTCTCCTGCCCTCAGTCTTTCCCAGCATCAGGGGCTTTTCCAATGAGTCAGCTCTTCACATCAGGTGGTCAAAGTATAGGAGCTTTGGCTTCAGCATCAGTCCTTCCAATGAATAGTCATAGTTGATTTCCTTTGGGATTGACTGGTTTGATCTCCTTGAAGTAGAAGGGACTCTCAAGAGTCTTCTCCAGCACCACAGTTTGAAAGCGTATACAACCTGAGGTTGGCTGGGCCAGCAGATGTGGAGGGCCTGCAGAGTTTCAGCTTTATGAAGGTTTGGCCTCCAAACCCCTGAATTGTTCAAGGGTAAACTGTATGTAAAATCTTGACTTCAGAGTATTTTGTCAAACTGATTTTAGTGTCAGAACAAACCTAATATTTCTGCTACATTTATCCATCTTTTCCTTTTCTTCCATCATTTTAATTTAATTTAAGGCAGTATCTACATGGTTGAGTGTACATAACGATATGGTATTCCTGCTAGGGAAATGTGGCACCTTCTGACTGCCCCGTTATTTCCTCATTAGGGTCATAACAAATGTTCTACTCTCATTTCATGCCCCTCTTCCTTTCCTTTTGGGAGGCAATGGGAAAGCTGCTCCAGCCTACTCCTTAAGCTAACTCTAGATTAAGATTGGATAACTAGATGGCATTACAGGAAGCAGACCTCACCAATCCTTGTCCTTGGAATATGCCCTAAGAAAATTGCTTGTGGGAGGTCTCAATGTGTGGGAGCTTCTAGCACCTCAAAAAAATCACTTCCAGGACTTTATTTAGGTACCATCTTTCACCTGGTATTTATCTAAAACTGTTCCCTTCAGAAAACCAAGTCATTAAGAAGAGGATGGAACTGGGAAGAGCATACAGAGAACCATATGTGGATGCATGTGTTTGGCATTCCTTTTGAACCAAGAGGAGCCAGAAATTCCAGCAAGGCTTATTTGTTTTGATAGTTCTGTGTCTAAAATGTTCACTAATTTATTCATTCACTCACTTTTATTTATTATAGAATGCCTGCCCCAGCTTAGCCACTGTGCTAATTACTAAAAGTACAAATAACCACAATAATCATCAGGTCATCCTTTTTTTTTTTAATCACATGAAACTTCATTCTTAACATTTACATAATAGAATGACCTTATTTTACATTTTGAAACACTATCTCAACACTTTCCATATTGACTAACAGATCATATAAATTTTAGGTGGGGAAAAAGTAATTAGATTTGTTTCTCATCCTTCCATAATCTCCATCAACCCTAAGACTGTCTTTTATATATAGCTAATCTATTACTTTTTGCTTCACAACAGTAAGAAAAGAAGAAAAGCAGGCAAGATGAAAGGGGAAGAGGATCTTCTAAAAGGCATTTTCACCTAATGAGAATAAGAACAAAAATATATTTGCCAAAGATTAGCAATAGCATTTTTATTTCTATTAGGCCTCCAATGAAGGAAGGCATACTTTAAGCCATATTTCAGTTCAGTTCAGTCACTCATTCGTGTCTGACTCTGTGACCCCGCAGACTGCAGCATGCCAGACCTCCCTATCCATCACCAACTCTCGGAGTTTACTCAAACTCATGTCCATTGAGTCGATGATGCCATTCAACCACCTCATCCTCTGTCGTCCCCTTCTCCTCCCACCTTCAATCTTTCCCAGCATCAGGGTCTTTTCAAATGAATCAGTTCTTTGCATCAGGTGGCCAAAGTATTGGAGTTTAGCTTCAGCATCAGTCCTTCCAATGATTATTCAGGACTAATTTCCTTTAGGATGGACTGATTGGATCTCCTTGCAGTCCAAGGGACTCTCAAGAGTCTTCTCCAACACCACAGTTCAAAAGCATCAATTCTTCAGCACTCAGCTTTCTTTAAAGTCCAACTCCCACATCCATACATGACTACTGGAAAAACCATAGCTTTGACTTACATTACTTTCCATGTATTACAAGCCATACTTACATTACATCATTTTGGTAAAGCTTTTGTATTAGCTTGATAGGATTCAGTCTATAATTGATGCTGTTTAAATCCTTCTGGAGATCTCTTTTCCCACTGGCTTTCCTAAGCATTGAACCTATTGTAAGTACCAGAGTTAATTCATGATTACTCTTAGAGATTGAAGGAACACATTCCAAGTCTCCTCCAACTGATTGAAAGAAGTAGATGGCTTCCACCCATGTGTTTTGAGGATGGCTATACTCTTTGGTTAATAATAATCATCCTTACCTACTTGATTTAATTTCTCATTTTGAATTAGTGAACCTCAGGTTTACTTTGTAGAACTCATAGTGTAACAGAGTACACATAAATATTGACCCTTGTGCTATGCTATGGGCTCATTATTGGTGAGATTTTGTCAAGGCAGGTCTTGCTTATGAAACCAATGGAAGGGTTACGAAACATGTGCAAGAGCAATGTCATAGACTCAGTTCACTTTTGTCTTTCATATGAAATTTCCCTTTGGACTCTGAGAAAATCCAAAAACTTGAGTTTATGGAGTTGAGCTACTGCATGGAGCTCAATTCCTCCTTGCAGTTTGTAGAAAAATAAAATATTTTTGCTTCTGTGTTGAGAACGTCATGTACTAAAATAAATCCACTTGGAACCTTGGTACTATGTAGTTCCTTTTGGTTGCAAAAGATTTAATTCTGCGGCACCCTATTGTTTGTTTTCCTGTTTGGCACATATTTTCCCTATTATGTCTGGCTTCTTAGATACATAATAACATGAGATAAAAGGGATCCCTTCCAACCTGATTTTAATTAATAGACAGGCACCAGTTTTGCATGTGTTGTGTGGTGAGAAGGGGTGGGTATAAACTCTTGACCATGACTGTGGTCTCCAGTTACATCACATTTAATGAATAAGAACAGTCTGCATCCTTGGCTCCTCCTCTTGGATGGCTGAGCATGTTCAGTGGTTTTGCACATTCAGAAGTAACTGATTACAATAGGTTGTTACAAATTTTTAAAAACTGAGTGATGGGGAGAAGTTTTGGAAAAGAAATTTGAACTTGAACTAGAATTATTTTTCAGTTTTTATTTTATATATATTTAAATTTATTTTTAATTGAAAAATAAGTGCTTTACAAATAAGCATTGGATTGTCTTCAAGAATTTTAGTTTCTACTCTAGACAGTTGTGTATTTTGATAAGATTTGAAAATGACTGATTTCCTTGGGTAAAATACAATATAATTTTACTAGTATTTTATATTTTACAATTGTCCTGTGAGTTTTTAGAAATTCTATCATATTTATTTCAGAAACTTGAAGTAAAAGGTTAAATCTCTTGTTAAAGAATATGCCAAGAGTGTTCAAGTCACTTCAGTCGTATCCAACTTTGTGCGATCCTATGGACTGCAGCCTGCCAGGCTCCTCTGTCCATGGGATTCTCCAGGCAAGAATACTGGAGTAGATTGCTGTGCTCTCCTCCAGGAGATCTTCCTGACCCAGGGATCAAACCTGTGTCTCTTACAACTATGTGCATTTAGCAGGTGGTTTCTTTACCACTAGTGCCACATGGGAAGCTCATAAAGAATGTGCTTAACATCAATCCAAATACTCCAAGATAAATCTGATTCTAGCTACTGCAAGTTACTTTGAATCACTTTATTAGTATTCATGCCATATATTTTATATTTTTAAAAGGAAGGTTGAAAATGCACTACTTATAAAAATGTCAACAAATGAACCAAGTCTGTGGAAATTTGCTTTTAAAAATTTTAGACCTGTGTATCTGACCTAAACTCAACTAATTTTAATTTCTTATTGGATGTTATATTTAGTGTTGTTAGTGGTATTTGTTTGAATTTATAATCTAATAAAGGATCAAAACTTACCTTCTATAAGAAATTCAGCTTATTCAGTCTTTAGGTGCTTCATATCACCAGCAGCTGAGTTTTCACAAATATAGATAGATATTTTAAATAGTGCGATTTAGGAAAATTTTAAGGAAAAATGGAAAATGTTTCCCATAAATCCTGTAATAGTCATGATCTCAAATCTAAATGATAAATTAATCATTTATATATTACTGTTTATCAAGGTCATTCATTTTATAATAAAATATTTGATAGAAATTCATGTAGGGCTAAGTTTCATGGATTACACAAATACAAATTTATATTTAAGAGGCCAGGCAGGAGTATAACTGGGAGGACCTGAATCAGAATAATTATATATCTACTTCCTTTTACCTGTTTTAAAATTAGCTTATATTAAGTTGTATATAAGCCTACAGTCTATGTTGGAAAATAGGATATATGATATAAAAAGTCATTTTTTTCTAAACATATAGCATGAGGATAAAATTTTAGTTTAATATGAATAGGATTTTTTCTCTTTGATAGATTTCTAGAATTAACATTTATGATTTAAAGGAAAGTATGATTTAAAGGAAAGTATGATTTAAAGGAAAATACATTGTCAGGGACTTTCCTGGTAGCTCAGCTGGTAAAGAATCCGTCTGCAATGCAGGAGACACCAGTTTGATTCCTAGGTTGGGAAATTCCTGTGGAGGAGGCATGGCAACCCACTCCAGGGTTCTTGGATGGAGAATCCCATGGACAGAGGAGCCTGGCATGCAGTAGTCCATGGGGTTGCAAAGAGTTGGACAGGAATGAGCAACTAAGCACCCATGCATATTATCAGGGAAATATGTGGAAATGACTGTAGACTGAGCAGTATATATTAACATATATGCTAGGATCAGAACAAATTATTTTCATAATATTTATTTTGTGGTCTTGATAAGCCAGTGAAGATGATAGTGCCATTCTACAAATCATAAAACTGAGGTATGGTGAGGTCAAATCTCTCCAATTTTCCACTACTTAGAGTGGTTGGAGTCAGGATATCCAAGTAGTGTTAAAAGGATAAATACTTGATCAAAAAGATAAACACTAAGAGGTAATAGAAAGCTCATGACCCTCCATGAGGGTTTCAATTAGCATTTCAGTGAGAACTACCCACTCTCACTTCTGGTTGATCTTGGGACTCCTGATGAATCAGTAATGGTTTTGGATTCTCTTGCTCCAGTGAAACCTTCCCCATTTCTGGCTGTAATCCCTGAAACCCTTTTCCTGTGCTGGCCTAGAACACCAAAGTAGGGTTCTACATCCCAGAATGAGGAGGTCAGAATTGGAATTCTAGTAGTGTGTGTGGATGTATGCCCTGTTGAGTGGGGAAGTGTGAACCCAGATCTCCAGTATCTGAAGGCTCAGAAACTTTTATGTGCTTTTTGTGGCATAGCTTCTTTTCCCTAAGCATGTGTGTGGGTGTCTGGGCCTTACTTTCTTCTCTAGTCTTCCAATTTATTGTTTGTTAGCTTCTCTTTGGGAAGCTGAATTTACTTGAATTCTGAGGAAAACCAACAAGAATTCTCTGTGTGCTGTTGCCTGGTAAATAATGTAGTTTCTGAGCACTTACTTCATTGCATATTTCTGAGACAGTCTGCAGAAAGAACTCCTTTCTGTGTTGCCATATTAGGAGAACTGCCTACATTCTTTTGCCACAAGGAAAGAATCACCAGAATGGGTTGGGCAAAAGATTCAATATAAAGGCAATCTTGGTACTTTAAAAGATCCAATAAAGGTTCAACAGTGTAATAGCTTCAGTGAATTGTATACAAGGCAATGATTCTGACTTTTATTATTTATTCTTCTTTGCTATGTCATCACTATGCCGATGAGATTTGTACTCATCACACAAAATTCAATCAGAACTCCTAATAGCATAATGTGCATTTTTGTTTTTCAGCATATACAGCTTTTATGCGTAATCTGTATTATTGTTCAGTTGCTCAGTCGTGTCCAACTTTTTGCAACCTGATGGACTGCAGCACTTCAGGCATCCCTGTTCTTCACCATCTCCCGGAGTTTGCCTAGGTTCATGTCCATTGAGTCGGTGATAACATCCAACCATCTTGTCCTCTGTCATCCCCATCTCCTCCTGCCTTCAATCTTTGGCAGCATCAGGGTCTTTTTCAATGAGAAGCTTACTGCATCAGGTGGCCAAAGTATTGGAGCTTCAGCTTCAGCATCGGTCCTTCCAATGAATATTCAGGATTGATTTCCTTTAGTATTGACTGGTTTGAAAATAATGTGTATTACATGATCACTAAGAGGGAAAGTCCCATATGTGGGGAAAAAAGTGCTATGTTTATTCTAGAAAAGGGAAGATAAGAAACTATAACTCACTGAAATACTTATTAGAAAGCTGAGTACTGTGTAAAGTGCTTACACAGATTTTTCTCTTTAAATCTTAATTTGAAAAATATAAACACATTACTGTCTCCATTTTATAGATTAAAAAAAATGAAACCAAAAGAAGTTAAATATCTTTCCAAATCCCAATTTACATAGTGAATGAATAAATGTACCAGAAAATGAACCTAATGCTCTTTGTGGAAAAATTCATGATTTTCTCACCAAATTATATTACTACTCTTCTATATCATTTATTCACCAATATGTATTCATTATTTATTCTATGCCAGACACTACGCTGACTCTTAAGGATAGATAAATGATCAGTATATATCTTAGAATGATAGATGATAATTAAAATTAATATAAAATATGACTGAATGGAGGAGAGATCTCTTCTAATATGATAATACTCTGCCCAAATATGAGAATTTTACTATGCAGTAAAATTTAAAATTTTAAGCCAGCTTTTTAACTTTCTTCTTTCACTTTCATCAAAAGGCTCTTTTGTTCTTCACTTTCTGCCATAAGGGTGATGTCATCTGCATATCTGAGGTTATTGATATTTCTCCTGGCAATCTTGATTCCAGCTTGTGCTTCATCCAGCCTGGAATTTTGCATGATGTACTCTGTATATAAGTTAAATAAACAGGGTGACAATATACAGCCTTGATGTACTCTTTCTCAATTTGGAACCAGTCTGTTGTTCCATAGCCAGTTCTAACTGTTGCTTCTTGACCTGCCTACAGATTCTCAGGAGGCAGATCAGGTGGTTTGGTATTTCCATCTCTTTCAGAATTTTCCACAGTTTGTTGTGATCCACAATGTCAAAGGCTTTGGCATAGTCAATAAAGTGGAAATAGATGTTTTTGTGAAACTCTCTTCCTTTTTGTTGATCCAATGAATGTTGGCAATTTGATCTCTGGTTCCTCTCTGCCTTTTCTAAATCCAGCTTGAACATCTGGAAGTTCATGGTTCACATACTGTTGAAGCCTGACTTGGAGAATTTTGAGCATTACTTTGCTAGCATGTGACATGAGTGCAATTGTGTAGTAGTTTGAACATTTTTTGGCATTGCCTTTCTTTGGGATTGGAATGAAAACTGACCTTTTCCAGTCCTGTGGCTACTGCTGAGTTTTCCAAATTTGCTGGCATATTGAGTGCAGCACTTTCACAGCATCATCTTTCAGGATTTGAACTAGCTCAACTGGAATTTCATCACCTCCACTAGCTTGTTCATATGATGCTTTCTAAGGCCCACTTGACTTCACATTCCAGGATGTCTGGCTCTAGATGAGTGATCACACCATCGTGGTTATCTGGGTCATGAAAATGTTTTCTGTATAGTTCCTCTGTGTATTCTTGCCACTTCTTCTTAATATCTTCTGCTTCTGTTAGGTCCATATCATGTCTGTCCTTTACTGAACCCATCTTTGCATGAAATGTTCCCTTAGTACCTAATTTTCTTGAAGAGCTCTCTAGTCTTTCCCATTCTATTGTTTTCATCTATTTCTTTGCACTGATCACTGAGGAAGGCTTTCTTATCCCTCCTTGCTATTTTTTGACACTCTGCATTCAAATGGGTATATCTTTCCTTTTCTCCTTTGCCTTTCACTTCTCTTCTTTTATCCACTATTTGTAAGGCCTTCTCAGACAACCATTTTGCCTTTTTGCATTTCTTTTTCTCAGGATGGTCTTGATCACTGCTTCCTGTACAATGTCACAGACCTCTGTTCATAGTTTTTCAGGCACTCTGTTTATAAGATATAATCCCTTGAATCTATTTCTCACTTCTACTGTATAATCAGAAGGGGTTTGATTTAGGTCATGCCTGAATAGTCTAGTGGTTTACCCTACTTTCTTCAATTTAAGTCTGAATTTTGCAATAAGGAGTATGTGATCTGAGCCAGTTAGCTCCTGGTCTTATTTTTGCTGACTGTATAAAGCTTCTCCATCTTTGGTTGCAAAGAATATAGTCAATCAGATTGACCACCTGGTGATGTCCATGTAAAATCTTCTCTTGTGTTGTTGGAAGAGGGTGTTTGCTATGACCAGTGGGTTCTCTTGGAAAAACTCTGTTAGCCTTTGCTCTACTTCATTTTGTACTCCAAGGCCAAATATGCCTGTTACTCGAGGTAATTCTTGACTTCCTACTTTTTTATTTCACTGCAGATGGTGACTGAAGCTATGAAATTAAAAGACACTTGCTCCTTAGAAGACAAGCTATGACCAACTTAGACAGTATACTAAAAAGCAGAGACATTACTTTGCCAACAAAGGTCCATATAGTCAAACGTATGGTACAGGTAGCTGTATATGGATGTGAGAGTTGGACTATAAAGAACATTGAGTTTCAAAGAATTGATGCTTTTGAGCTCTGGTGTTGGAGAAGACTCTTGAGAATCCCTTGGACTGCAAGAAGATCCAACTAGTCAATCCTATTGGAAATCAGTCCTGCATATTCATTGCAAGGACCGATGCTGAAGCTGAAGCTCCATTACTTTGGCCACCTGATGCAAAGAAGTGACTCATAGGAAAAGATCCTGATGCTGGGAAAGATTGAAGGTGGGAGGAGAAGGGGATGACAGAGGATGAGATGACAGAGATGTTGGATGGCATCACTGACTCGATGGACATGAGTTTGAGTAAACTCTGGGAGTTAGTGATGGACAAGGAAACCTGGCATGCTGCAGTCCATGGGGTTGCAAAGAATTGAACATGACTAAGTGACTGAAATGAACTCAACTGAAAATTTAATTGATGATAATGATTTGTGATGGGTCAAAAATCCTTCTTGCTGCATTGCTATGTGCTAATTGTATTTGATGTAGATTGCTATATAAATAAAAAAGTAGAACTTGTAAGAGAGTTGTGGACTTCCCTGGTGGCTCAGTGGTAAAGAACCTGCCTGCCAGTGCAGGAGCTGTGTTTTTGATCCCTGGGTCAGGAAGATCCCCTGGAAAAGGAAATGGCAACCCATTCCAGTAGTCTTGCCTGGGAAATCCCATGGAAAGAGGAACTTGGTGGGCTACAGTACATGAGGTCCCAAAAGAGTTGGACATGACTTAGAGACTAAACAGCAACAACAAGGACAGTTGTATTCAAAAA
Organism: Nanger dama; assembly: GCA_917880005.1. Lineage (NCBI taxonomy): Eukaryota > Metazoa > Chordata > Mammalia > Artiodactyla > Bovidae > Nanger > Nanger dama. The sequence goes on from CAKJTW010000040.1 coordinate 8,746,265, forward strand.
TTATGCTAACAGGTTTGAGTTTTGGTTAGGGAGAGAAATGTTGTTCTTAATGGAGAGTTTAGGTGGGAAGTGGAACTCTAGGCGCTGACTTGACACTACTGGCTTCTCATTCTTGAGCGTATCTCAGGGGTTGTCAAGACATAGATTTCTGGGCCTAACTCCTAAAATTTCTGATTCAGTACGTCTGGGATGATGGGGCCTGTGAATTTACATTTCCAATAAGCTTCCTGATGCCACTGACCCAAGGACACATTTTGAGAAGTTCTGCTCTGCATAAAAATACATTCTTATTCTCCTCATATAGAATGAAAAAAAAATATTTGATATATTCCATGGGTCAACTTGTTCTGGAAAGTGTCAATTACTGCCTTGGCCTTACCTAGGAGATCTGGTGATCTGTCAGCTTAGAAATGAGGAGCTTGAGAACCCACAAGATGAATATTGATTATATGTACAAAATCATTTTTAAGTTAATTAGCTGAATTTAAAACTTCAACTTAAGAGTTTGTTCATTTGTGTGTTTATTAAAATAAAGGTAAACTTTAGAGGTTCTTATTCCATGAGAAAATGTAGAGAGTTAAAACAACTGTTATCCCCGTATTTTTCATCACTTCTAAGTGATACCTTATCACACTAAACACACTTTGAGGAAGGCAGTTGTCTTTGGAGCTATTTGGAATGCATCTGCTGTACAAAAGACATCTCATTGATCTTAAACAGAAGTGAACTTCAGAGAGAGACCTCTTTGTGGTGTAGAGGAGCAAATTATATTTTCTTATACCTGGCATTTAATCCAACCATAAAGCCCAATGAGCATGATTTTCTCTAACTTGAGTGAAGTGATAACTAAACATTTCAACCTCAGACTTGAGTGTTTCACTGTAACATGAAATACACTCAGCTGAGACCCTAATCTATAACATTCTGTTTTTTTTCCCCCTTTTGATTTATGTTTAGTACTTTGTTAGAAGGTTCTCTTTTCATCTGATTCCACATGGATGCAATGTTTCCTGTCTCACAGCCAAAGTCAACCTTTTAAGGCCTACAGGGGTGTTGCAGGCATACAGATGAACAAAGCAGAGGGGAGGCTGGAATCCAGGACCACCTAGACTGCCAACAGAAGCTCTAGAACCACACAGGTTGGTCAATGTCCAGGGGGTCAAATGAGGAGTACATGGAGAAGAGCCTACAAAATCTGACAGCAGCAAAGCCAGTGGAAGTAGCATTCCTTAAATGAAAGGCAAAAGGAGACTCAGTGTAATCAGCGTAGGTTAAACAGACCTGGAATATATTAGTCATGGATCTTGAAAAAAAAAAAAAGGTAATTACAGTACTTGGAAAAGATATTTCTGTAACTTCTAAAGTTTGGCAGCCTTAGGAGGAAAAGGGGCTAGTTCTTAAGACCAGAAATTTTATGCAAGCTTTTCTAAAAATTGTTACTTGAGCTAAATGAGATTGGGATATTAAAACAGTATTATGGGATAGAGAACTGTGTATGAATCAGACTCAATCAAGTGGCTCTCTCGGTTTTTGTAATCATTTTCCTTGTATGGTTATAAAGGATTATCAGTAAAAGCTAAATCATAAAAACTCTCCTGGCTTTTTGATTATGCTTATTAGATCTTTTTAACATGTTCAAAATTTCCAATGTGTGTTATGTGTAATAGTTTATAAGCAAAATATGTTATTGTTGATATAGAATGAGAAAGCAGATGCATTCGATAAACAATTTTAACACTTTTGAGAAGAGGAAGGAACTTTCTTCAACAATAAAGATCACAGCAGCTGAAGATCAGAATTTTTGGATTCAATGGAAGTTGAGTGTAATTCATAAATTATTTTGAGTTTGCATAATTTCCCCTAAAGAGTCATTAATATTGAAAGAGAGAAAATGCCTTCTCTTAATTTTTTTCACTATCCCTTCCCTACCCTAATCAAGAATCTTGGTATCAAAAAGGGAAAAATAAAACTGTTTATGAAAATAATGTCCAAGAATTTGGAGGGTCTTACCAAAGGCAATGAAACTGTCAACATGGTTCCTTGTAAATTTATTATGTATCTATGCACTGGCATGTGTTGTACATTTGTTTGAAAAAATTCTCTAATATTCACTTTTAGGGTGCTTTTGCTGTGAACAAGTGAAAAGTTAAAGCTTCATTAGCTGAATTGGACTTCTTGTTGGTTGTCAGGTGTCAACTACTTAAGACTGTCTGCTCCTTCAACTAGTTTATACATTAGGGTAATCAAAATTTCCAGACTATCTGTCTTTATATTTTTCTGTTTTCTTATTCTCAGATTCCTTTTTAACATTAAAAAGTAACTTTAATTGGAAGATAGTTGCTTTAAAATATGGTGTTGATTTCTGCCTTATATCACCATGAATCAGCCATAAGTATACACATGTATCCTCCCTCTTGATCGCCCCCTCCCACCTCCCACTCCATTCTACTCCTCGAGGTTATAACAGAGTGCCTGATTTTAGCTTCCTATCAGAATGGCTGTCAACAAAAATTCTACAAATAATAAATGCTGGAGAGGGTATGGAGAAAAGGGAACTCTCTTGCACTGTTGGTGGGAATGTAAAATGATACAAGTCATTGTGGATAGTAGTATGGAAATTCCTTAAAAACTAGGAATAAAACTACCATATGACCCAATAATGCCACTACTGGGCATATACCCTCAGATTCCTTTTTAAAATGTCAAAATTTATGCTTAAGGATACAGGATGTAACAGATTGTCAGTTCAGTTCAGTTACTCAGTCATGTCCGACTCTTTGCAACCCCATGAATCGCAGCACGCCAGGCCTTCCTGTCCATCACCAACTCCCGGAGTTCACCCAAACTCATATCCATCGAATCGGTGATGCCATCCAATCTGTTGTGCCCTTCTCTTCCTGCCCCCAATTCCTCCCAGCATCAGAGTCTTTTCCAATGAATCAAGTCTTCACATGAGGTGGACGCAGTATGGGAGTTTCAGCTTTAGCATCAGTCCTTCCAAAGGACACCCAGGACTGATCTCCTTTAGGATGGACTGGTTGGATCTCCTTGCAGTCCAAGGGACTCTCAAGAGTCTTCTCCAACACCACAGTTCAAAAGCATCAATTCTTTGGCATTCAGCTTTCTTCACAGTCTAATTCTCATATCCATACATGACCACTGGAAAAACCATAGCTTTGACTAGACAGACTTTGTTAGCAAAGTAATATCTCTGCTTTTGAATATGCTGTTTAGGTTGGTCATAACTTTCCTTCCAAGGAGTAAGCATCTTTTAATTTCATGGTTGTAATCACCGTCTGCACTGATTTTGGAGCCCCAAAAAACAAAGTCTGGCACTGTTTCCACTGTTTCCCCATCTATTTCCCATGAAGTGATGGGAGTGGATGCCATGATCTTCGTTTTCTGAATGTTGAGCTTTAAGCCAACTTTGTCACTCTCCTCTTTCACTTTCATCAAGAGGCTGTTTAGTTCCTCTTCACTTTCTGCCATAAAGGTGGTGTCATCTGCATGTCTGAGGTTATTGATATTTCTCCTGGCAATCTTGATTCCAGCTTGTGCTTCTTCCAGCCCAGCATTTCTCATGAGGTACTCTGCATATAAGTTAAATAAGCAGGGTGACAATATACAGCCTTGACATACTCCTTTTCCTATTCAGAACCAATTTGTTGTTCCATGTCCAGTTCTAACTGTTGCTTTTCGACCTGCATACAGGTTTCTCAAGAGGCAGATCAGGTGGTCTGATTATTCCCATCTCTTTCAGAATTTTACACCACAACGTGGTACCATTTCACACCAATCAGAATGGCTGCGATCCAAAAGTCTACAAGCAATAAATGCTGGAGAGGGTATAGAGAAAAGGGAACCCTCTTACACTGCTGGTGGGAATGCAAACTAGTACAGCCACTATGGAGAACAGTGTGGAGATTCCTTAAAAAACTGGAAATAGAACTGTCTTATGACCCAGCAGTCCCACTGCTGGGCATACACACCAAGGAAACCAGAATTGAAAGAGACACATGTACCCCCAATGTTCATCGCAGCGCTGTTTACAGTAGCCAGGACATGGAAAAAACCTAGGTGTCCATCAGCAGATGAATGGATAAGAAAACTGTGGTACATATACACAATGGAGCATTACTCAGCCATTAAAAAGAATACATTTGAATCAGTTCTGATAAGGTGGATGAAACTGGAGCCTATTATACAGAGTAAAGTAAGCCAAAAGAAAAACACCAGTACAGTATACTAACACATATATATGGAATTTAGAAAGATGGTAATGATAACCTTGTTTGCAAGACAGCAAAAGAGACACAGATGTATAGAACGGACTTTTGGATTCTGAGGGAGAGGGCGAGTGTGGGATGATTTGGGGGAATGGCATTGAAACATGTATACTATCATGTAAGAAATGAATCGCCAGTCTATGTTCAATACAGGATACAGGATGCTTGGGGCTGGTGCACGGGGATGATCCAGAGAGATGATATGGGGTGGGAGGTGGGAGGCGGGTTCAGGATTGGGAACTCATGTACACCGTGGTGGATTCATGTCAATGTATGGCAAAACCAATACAGTACTGTAAAGTAAAAGTAAAAAAAAAATTATTGTGATCCACACAGTCAAAGGCTTTGGCATAGTCAATAAAGCAGAAATAGATGTTTTTCTGGAACTCACTTGATTTTTCCATGATCCAGCGGATGTTGGCAATTTGATCTCTGGTTCCTCTGCTTTTCTAAAACCAGCTTGTACATCTGGAAGTTACACTTCACGTGTTGCTGAAGCCTGGCTTGGGGAATTTTGAGCATTACTTTACTAGCATGTGAGATGAGTGCAATTGTGTGGTAGTTTGAGCATTCTTTGGCATTGCATTTGTGTGGGATTGGAATGCACACTGACCTTTTCCAGTCCTGTGGCCACTGCTGAGTTTTCCATATTTGCTGGCATATTGAGTGCAGCACTTTCACAGCATCATCTTTTGGATCTGAAACAGCTCTACTGGGATTCCATCACCTACACTATATTTTTGGGCACCGACAGACTTAATCTACATTCCCTACTCTGAGTTTCTTTTTCTCTACCTCTCCAGTGGTCATTGAGGGAGTTGATATCTTCCCCAGAAATAGTTTAGAATAACAGTGGTTTTAATGAAAACTTTGAATATATGTATATCTTACTTTAGGCAAAAGTAGCAAGTAGGGGCTCTTCTTCCAGATATGTTTTCTCCTCTCAGATTTTTTCATACTACTTTATCACTAACTATTCCTCTCTTTGTCTTCCAGGCTCATTACCTGGATTTGATCTCCCTGGCTTTATAATACTTAATAAACCAGGTCTTACTTTCATTTGGTAATTTTGCTGGCTTTGTGCTGTTCTGCTCCCCTATGTTGATCCTTCCTGGCCTTGCCCTTCTCCTGAGACATGTGGGCATGTAGGGTGCCTTTCTCTTTTACTAATGTGCTAAGGAGAGAGGCTGGAGGTTAGATACAATCTTGGTGTGTTCTCTGTAAAATATAAACTCTAGAGAATAGGCTTCATAGTGTTTAAACAAATCACTTTCAGTGAAAAGAAAGCAAAGCATAACATGTTGCAGTTGTCCAAAAATATTAAATAAATTATCCTATTTGCTTGAGATAATGCACCATAGCTTTATATCTAATTCAGACAAATGTTTCAATCTATTCAGATGGGGAGTGCCATGGAAGATGCTGTCAGGTGGGATGAGGAGTGATTCTTTCATCTGATTGCCTAGTGTCTTTTCCATTATAGTTTAGCCTGCTGCTGCTACTAAGTCACTTCAGTTGTGTCTGCCTCTGTGTGACCCCACAGACAGCAGCCCACCAGGCTCCTCCGTTCCTGGGATTCTCCAGGCAAGAACATTGGAGTGGGTTGCCATTTCCTTTTCCAATGCATGAAAGTGAAAAGTTAAAGTGAAGTCACTCAGTCATGTCCGACTCTTCACGACCCCATAGACTGCAGCCTACCAGGCTCCTCTATCCATGGGATTTTCCAGGCAAGAGTACCGGAGTGGGGTGCCATTGCCTTCTCCTTTAGCCTGCCAATGATACCTAAAAATTATATTGAGTTAACAAATTTTTTTTGGATTAAGGCACTCGATTCCTCTTTTTAGGAAGTCAGATATTATGCTGTATTAACAAACACTAGAGACAAAACTGGTTCAAAATTGGGAACGGAATTTGTCAAGACTATACTGTCACACTGCTTACTAAACTTATATGCAGAGTACATCTTCTGGAATGCCAGGCTGGATGAATCACAAGCTGGAATCAAGATTGCCCAGAGAAATATCAACAACCTCAGATATGCAGATGATAACATTCTAATGGCAGAAGTCAAAGAGGGAATAAAGAGCCTCTTGATGAAGTTGAAAGAGGAGAGTGAAAAAGCTGGCTTAAAACTCAGCATTCAAAAACTTTAGTTCATGGCATCCAGTCCATCACTTCATGACAAATAGATGGGGGAAAAGTGGAAACAGTGACAGAGTTTGTTTTCTTGGGCTCCAAAATCATCTTGGATGATTTTGTGACTGCAATCACAAAATTAAAAGATGCTTACTCCTTGGAAGAAAAGCTGTGACAAGTCTAGACAGTATATTAAAAGGCATGATTTTGCTGACAAAAGTCTGTGTAGTCAAAGCTATGGTTTTCTCCAGTAATCATGTACAGATGTGTGAGTTGGACCATAAAGAAGGCTAAGCACTGAAGAATTGATCTTTTGAACTGTGGTGCTGGAGGATTCTTGAGAGTCTCTTGGACTGCAAGCAGATCAAACTAGTCAGTCCTAAAGGAAATCAACCCTGAATATCCATTGGAAGGACAGATGCTGAAGCTGAAGCTCTGATACTCTGGCCATCTGATGTGAAGAGCTGACTCATTGGAAGAGACCCTGATGCTGGGAAAGACTGAGGGCAGGAGGAGAAGGAAGTGACAAAGGATAATATGGTTGGAGGGTATCACCAACTCAGTGGACTTGAATTTGAGCAAACTCTGGGAGATAATAAAGGACAGGGAAGCCTGAAGTACTGCAGTCCATGGGCTGACAAAGACTCAGACACAACGAAGCGACTGCATAACAGCAACAACCAAAACAAAAGATGAAATATGAGATGCTACAAGAAGGGGCAGTAGAGAGATCTCATCTAAGGGTCAAGAAGGCCTCCTGGGGAAGAAATATCCAGACCAAGACCTGAAACACAAGTAGAAATTAACCAAGGGACTCCAAGAAACTCTGTATTGCTGAATCATAGATGTCAAGGGGGCATGAAGTTTGAGATGGGACTGAAGAGGCAGATAGGCACCAAGCCACATGGGATCTTAAAAGCCTCGTGCAGGTGCACATTTATCCTAAGAGAAATGTGAAACAATTAAACTTTTAGCACAGTTGTGGCATGATTTTATTTGCCTTTTTAAAAGCTATAGAATAAAGGCAAGCCATTACACTGGTGTTGGCAGTCACAAACACTTGAATGCCACTTAATAATCCTTTTCTACTAGCATATATGGGTTTCCCTCATGGCTCAGTTGGTATAGAATCCATCTGCAATGCAGGAGATCCTGGTTCAGTTCCTGGGTTGGGAAGATCCGCTGAAGAAGGGATAGGCTACCCACTCCAATATTCTTGGACTTCCCTAGTGGCTCAGAGTCCACCTGCAATGTGGGAGACTGGATTCGATCCTGGGTTGGGAAGATCTCCTGGAAGAGGGCATGGCAACACACTCCACTATTCTGGCCTGAAGGCTTCCATGGACTATATAGTCTATGAGGTCGCAAAGAGTTGGACACGACTAGGTGACTTTCCCTTTCACTTTATTAACATATACATTGAATTATTAAGAGGTAGCAACGGAGAAGGCAATGGCAACCCACTCCAGAACGCTTGCCTGGAAAATCCCATGGATGGAAGAGCCTGGTAGGCTACAGTCCATGGGGCTGCTAAGAGTTGGACACGACTGAGCGACTTCACTTTCACTTTTCACTTTCATGCACTGGAGAAGGAAATAGCAACCCACTCCAGTATTCTTGCCTGGAGAATCCCAGGAACAGGAGCCTGGTGGGCCTCCATCTATGGGGTTGCACAGAGTCAGACACGACTGATGTGACTTAGCAGCAGCAGCAGCAACTACTGGTATTGAGTGAAACTTACCTAAATGATTGACTATGGGATAAAAGGAAACAAGTTAGAGGATACATGGTAAGAAGGAGACATAGAATGATATATTTGAGAGAAAAGAAAAGGAAAGATCAAAGTAGATGCTTTCACATGCATTTATTTCTCACAGTTGATTTTGCAAAAAGAAAACTAAAATCAGAGTTTAGAGGAAATTTCCCCAAGAGCACATAGCAAGTGGCAGAGTTGGAATTTTAATTCAGATCCAGATTCTCCTATTGTATATTCAGTGTTCTTTCTAATAGAAAAAATTTGTAAGAGAACATCTTGTCCTTAAGGGAGGAAATGTGCTAGAGTAATGGAGGTATATCACTTAAAGTATGATAGATGATAGAACCTACTTTTTATCATAGTACTTGCCAGTGACTAATCCTCAATGAATAAAATCAAATGCTTGCATCCCAGTGGGAAATCATATTCTCTAGTGGTTAGTCCTTTGTATGATTTTCAAGTTAAAAAATACTGAGGATTGCAGTGTTTTCCACTTTCAGGGATCTCCCTATGTAATACTAATGTACCCTGTCAGTTGCTGAAACACATCCAAATTTTCTTTTTGTATTAAGCAATGCTTTGTTTCTAATTTATTTAAAAACTTGATTAGTCATTCATTATTTTGTTACTCATTTCACAAATATTTATTGACTCTAATAAATTCCAGGCACTGTTCAAGGTGCTGGAAAATAGCAGTGAACAAAAAAATAAAACTTTCTTTGCTCTCATTTGCTTTTGTTGTTGTTCAGTCACTGAGTCATGCCCGACTCTTTGTGACCTCATGGAATGCAGCATGCAGGCTTCTGTGTCCTTCACCATCTCCCAGAGCTTGCACAAACTCATGTCCATTGAGACAGTGATGCCATCCAACCATCTCCTCTTCTGTCATCCCCTTCTCCTTCTGCCTTCAGCCTTCAATCTTTCCCAGCACCTGGGTCTTTTCTAATGAATCGGCTCTTCATATCAGGTGGCCAAAGCATTGGAGCTTCAGCTTCACCATTGGTCCTTCCAGTGAATATTCAGGATTAATTTCCTCTAGGTTTGATCTCCTTGATGTCCAAGGGGCTCTCAAGAGTCCTCTCCACACCATAGTTCAAAAGCATCAATTCTTTGGCACTCAACTTTCTTTATGGCCCAACACTCACATCCATACATGACTACTGGAAAAACCATAGCTTTGACTAGATGGATCTTTGTTGGCAAAGTAATGTCTCTGGTTTTTAATAGGCTGTCTATGTTTGTCATAGCTTTTTTCCAAGGAGCAAGCATCTTTTAACTTCATGGCTGTAGTCACCATCTGCAGTGATTTTGGAGCCCAAGAAAATAAAGTCTGTCACTGTTTCCATTGTTTCCTCATCTATTTGCCATGAAACAATAGGAGATGATCAGGAGGAGAAGGGGATGACAGAGGATGAGATGGTTGGATGGCATCACCAACTCGATGGACATAAGTTTGAGCAAACTCCAGGAGTTGGTGATCGACAGGGAGGCCTGAAGTGCTGTAGTCCATGAGGTCACCAAGAGTCAGATATGACTGAATGACTGAATTGAACTGATGGGACTGGATGCCATCACTTTGGATTTTTGAATGTTGAATTTTAAGCCAGCTTTTTCACTCTGGTTTCATCTTCATGAAGAGGATCTTTAGTTCCTCTTCACGTTATGCCAAAAACATGGTGTCATCTGCTTATCTGAGGTTATTAATATTTCTCTTGGCAATCTTGACTCCAGCTTGTACTTTGTCCATCCTGGCATTTCTCCTGATGTACTCTGCATATAAGTTAAATAAGCAGAGTGACAATATACAGCCTTGATGTACTCCTTTCCCAATTTGGAACCAGTCCATTCTTCCATGTCTGTTTCTAAATGTTTCTTTTTGACCAGCATACAGACCTCTTAGGAGGTAGGTAAGGTGTTCTGTTATTCCCATCTCTTGAAGAATTTTCCACAGTTTGTTGTGATCCACACAATCAAAGGCTTTCAGTTCAGTTCAGTCACTCAGTCATGTCTGACTCTTTCTGACTCCATAAATCGCAGCATGCCAGGCCTCTCTGTCCATCACCAACTCCCGGAGTTCACCCAAACTCATATCCATCGAGTCGGTGATGCCATCCAACCATCTCATCCTGTCGTGCCCTCCTCCTCCTGCCCCCAATCCCTCCCAGCATCAGGGTTTTTCCAATGAGTCAACACTTCACATGAAGTGGCCAAAGTATTGGAGTTTCAGCTTTAGCATCAGCCCTTCCAATGAACACCCAGGATTGATCTCCTTTAGGATGGACTTGTTGGACCTCCTTGCAGTCCAAGGGACTCTGAAGAGTCTTCTCCAGCACCATAGCTCAGCACATTCTTCAGTGCTCAGCTTTCTTCACAGTCCAACTCTCACATCCATACATGTCCACTGAAAAAACCATAGCCTTGACTAGATGGACCTTTGTTGGCAAAGTAATATCTCTGCTTTCCAATATGCTGTCTAGGTTGGTCATCACTTTCCTTCCAAGGAGTAAGTGTCTTATAATTTCATGGCTGCAATCACCATCTGCAGTGATTTTGGAGTCCCCCAAATAAAGACTGACACTTTTCCCACTGTTTCCCTGTGGACATGGAACAACAGACTGGTTCCAAATAGGAAAAGGAGTATGTCAAGGCTGTATATTGCCACCCTGCTTATTTAACTTATATGCAGAGTACATCATGAGAAACGCTGGACTGGAAGAAGCACAAGCTGGAATCAAGATTGCCAGGAGAAATATTGATAACCTCAGATATGCAGATGACACCACCCTTATGGCAGAAAGTGAAGAGGAACTAAAAAGCCTCTTGATGAAAGTGAAAGAGGAGAGTGAAAAAGTTGACTTAAAGCTCAACATTCAGAAAACTAAGATCAAAGGCTTTAATGTAGTCAATTAAGCAGAAGTAGATAATTTTTTGGAATTCTCTTGCTTTTTCTATGATCCACCAGATGTTAGCAATTTGATCTCTGGTTTCCCTGGGGTTTCTAAATCCAGCTTGCACATCTGGACGTTCTTGCTTCATGTACTGTTAAAGCATGGTTTGGAGAATTTTGAGAGTTACTTTGCCTAGGGCTTCCTTGGTGGCTCAGAGTGTAAAGCATCTGCCTATGATGTGGAAGACCCAGGGTTGGTCCCTGGGTCGGGAAGATCCCCTGGAGAAGGAAATGGTAACTCACTCCAGTATTCTTGCCTGGAGAATCCCATGGACAGGGGAGCCTGATGGGCTACAGTCCATGGGGTCACAAACAGTTGGACACCACTGAGTGACTACACTTAACTTACTTGCTAATGTGTGAGATGAATGCAGTTGTGTGGTAGTATGAACATTCTTGAGCTTTCCTTGTGGTTCATCTGGTAAGGAATCTGCAGGAATGCAGGAGACCTGGGCTCAATCTCTGGATTGGGAACACACCCTGGAAAAAGGAGAGGCTACCCACTCCAGTATTCTGGCCTGGAGAATTCCATGCACTGCATGGTTCATGGAGTCTCAAAGATTCAGACACGACTAAGCGACTTTCCCTTGAACATTCTTTGGCATTGCCTTTCTTTGGGATTGGAATGAAAACTGACATTTCCCATTCCTGTGGCCACTGCTAAGTTTACCAAATTCGCTGGCATGTTGAGTGCAGCACTTTAACAGCATCATCTTTTATGATTTGAAATAGCTCAGCTGGAATTTTATCACCTGCACTAGGTTTGTTCATAGTTATATTTCCTAAGGCCACTTGACTTCACACTCCAGGGTGTCAGGCTCCTGGTGAGTGATCATACTTTCATGGTTATCTGGGTCATGAAGACCTTTTTTGTATAGTTCTTCTGTGTGTTCTTGCCATCTTGTCTTAATATCTTCTGCTTCTGTTAGGTCCTTACTGTTTTCATCTGTAATTGTGCCCATATTTGCATGAAATGTTCCCTTGGTATCTCTAATATTCTTGAAGAGCTTTCTAGTCTTTCCCATTCTATAGTTTTTCTCTATTTCTTTGCATTCATTGATCTCTGAGGAAGGCTTTCTTATCTCTCCTTGCTGTTCTTTAGAATTGTGCATTCACGTGGGTTTATCTTTCCTTTTCTCCTTTGTCTTTAGCTTCGCTTCTTTTCTCAGCTATTTGTAAACCCTCCTCAGATAATCATTTTGCCCTTTTGCATTTCTTTTTCTTGGAGATGCTACTGAATCCTGTACAATGTCATGAGCATCTGTCCATAGTTCTTTGGGCACTCTATCAGATCTATCTCTTGAATCTATTTGTCACTTCTACTACAAAATTGTAAAGGATTTGATTTAGGTCATACCTGAATGAATACCTCATTTTTTTAGTGAATATATATATAAACACACACACATAATGTGTGTGTGTGTTTATATATATATGTTTCTAACATATCTTTGCCAATTATAGGAAATTTCAAGTTGATCAAACTTTCCATCTTTAAATTTCAAGGGCCTGTATACACTCTCCATTTATCTTCTATCTCCAACTCCAGTTCTGTAATGTTGAGTCTAGTAGGTATGTGCTTTCTATCAATACAGCTGGGAATTTAAAGATTTTGATTCTTTCATTATAGACTTTATTATTCCAAAGAGAAAAGTGAAGCTCTTTTTATGGACCCAGCATGCCATGGCCCTCCACATATATTTGCCCTCTTGTTCTTCCTTATGCAGTATTGTTTCCATGCTCTTACTGGAGCTATTTTTTGTCCTATCATATGTTCCTTTTTGGTACTGTCTCTGAATTTGCCACCTCCATGATAGGGAATTCAAACCAAATCTTGGAATTTGATGGAACAGGTCCCTCTGAAACCTCTTGAGTTCTATTTCAGGGAGCTAACAGAATAATTTCAAATACTTCTGATTTAGATCAGAGGTTAATTATTCTTCAAGGATACTTATTGTAGCCAGAATAATTTGAATTAATAAAGATGATGTTAGTTGATGGTGGCTTCAACCATTCTCTCATGCTGAATTATCACGGTGTGACATTTACCTCATTGTTATCAATTAGTCCATCAAATTTCTCAACATTCCTTTCTGGATATAATATGGGTGTTGAGATAATGTTGAATTAATGTATTTATATTTCCTGACTCCAACCACCTAAACAATTTATTTTGGATTGGATTATGGTTTTTGTAGAACTAGAAGACAAACAGAAATGACCCCCTTGCCTGTGCTCCTTGGACAATCAACTCTGTGATACAGAGGTTCCTCCAGGTGCTAGAGAGCAAGGAGGGGATCACACAGATAGCTGATGAGTAGATTTCAATTTTAGGGAAAGTTCTAGATTGCTTGTTCCCATTGCTTCCCTGCCCATTTGTTAACATCACAAATGGGCAGGGAAGTAAGAAAGTAGGGTTACCAGAGAATATTTTGGGTGAAAATATTTCCTTGCTTTCTACTTTTGAAGAAACATTGCACTAATACCTTGTTGAATTAGAAATTAAGGCCATATTCCTGATAACAGACTAAGAAGGGATGTATCATCCAAGACATTTAGCATTTCATCTGTGTGGAAAGCAGGGTTTACAGATTAGTATGCCTGAGCCACACATGATAATCTGGATGAGTCTGGGTCATGGTTTTGTACAAGGGTAAAAGATTTTTTTCCCCCGTATTTCATTTCCCAAATTTGAATGTTGGCAACATTTTTATTTTGGTTTTACCTGTAGTGACACATTGCCATATATCCCTAAGGAAACTATATCCTTGTACCTAGGACATTTTCCTGATATTATAGCATTCAATACATTTTATATGGAGTTTAGAGTTTTATTCCAGGGACACACTGTTTTAAATATGTTGTTATAGAAATTTATCTGCTTGTTCTCTAAAGATTCATGGGGTTTCCTAAAATGAATTTACAGAATTCCTCTTCTACATACTGGGGAAGGAGGAAGGGAAAGAATGAACATAACATTTTAAGAATGAAAACTTTCAGAGATGATCTAGATTTATCACCATAAAAACTGACAATTGAACCTTTCATTTAGACTTGAAAGAGAAAGTGATGGCATTTAAAGCAAATTTAGCTTCTATGCCACTTTCCAGTAACAAAATCCATAAGATATCATGTAGAATACTGTGGCTGAGTTGATAGGCCTGTCAGAGTGTGTCCTTTCTACTTTCACCATTCTTTTTTCTCTCTCTCTCTCTTTATTGAATTTGTTACAGTATTGCTTCCGTTTTGTTTTGGGTTTCTGGCCATAAACCATGTGAGATGTTAGCTCCCCATCTAGGGATGGAATCTGCACTGCACGTGTTGGAAGGTGAAGCCCTATCCGTTGGACCACCAGCGAAGTCCCCACCACTCTTAATGAGGCTGAATTTCAGACAAAATGCTGCCAGGAAGGGCATAGCACCTTTGTGATTGCCCATCTGCTCAGATATGGGAAAGACCCTAAGGAAGGGGGGCAGCTATCCCCAAAACACTATCCCTAGGAAAACGTTTAGGGACTACATCTAACTGATGGGCTTGGATTGTCTACTTTTACTAATATGTCAGTGGTGAGTGAGAGGTTTGCCAAGGGTAATGAAGCTTGGTCAATGGAAATCTCCTTGGAGAAGTTATTTAGGGTTCATTTTCATAGAGGTGCACAGTAAAAATACATTAAAATCCTGTTGGTTCAGTAAGGATATTTATGTGCTTCTTTACCTAGTGTTTGAATATTTAAGCTATCCTCTTCAGTTTTGGAATTAGCTGATGTCAGTGCTCTTAGTTTTTCTTTTTCTTTTAAAATATTTTAAACATTGGGAAATTGAGCAAATCTTATTACTGTCATGTTATATATACCTCTGTTCATTCAAATTTTCATGACTATTTCCATGTACTTATATTTATGAAACATTTCCAGGTACATATTCCCCTTTCTTGGCACTCACAGACACATTTGAATTAGAGGATAAGAGTTCAAGGCAAAATAACTCTACTGGGAATTTAATTATCATAAAAGCTATATAGTATACATATGTTAAACTTAAGTATGACACTGCAGAATTACTGAGACTCCTGGGTAAAGGCAGACTGGAAAATAATTCATCCCTTGGCAACTGCTATCTTTTTCACATAGGCAGGAAAATCAGGAGTTCCCGTGTTTCTGTGTTTAGCTTGTTTATTTACCCAGGACACAAGAACAGCGGGTGAACCTTGGAAAATGTCAAGAAATCTGTCAGTATCATCTTGATTGAGTTGGTCTCTCTTTTAAACCAGTATTGTTCCCGCTTTCCTTGTAGCTTGATCTGGCTTCTCTCTTGGAAACATGCATAGCTCATACAATGGACCTTGGTTAGCCTGTTCTTAATCTGAAGCACAAGACCCTCTTCCATGGGCTAGGGATCTCAATTACTGTAATGTCTTTGTGGTCTTAATTATTGCTTTATTTTGTGTGTGTAACCTAAAATAAATAATCATTTTGCCTGATTGCCATTTTGCATGGTTCTCAATGGTCTTTTCAACCATGGAGAAGACTCAGTGATTGTACATTTTATTCAATTGTTTGTATGATTATTTGTTTCTCTCCTTTATTCCCTGGAAATTTCTTATGAAATGAATGATGTACAGATTTAAAAATCGCTGTAATATCTGTCAGATTTTCTATCTCTTGCTCTTTAAATGATATATTCTGGGAAAACTGTGTATGCATAATGAGTATGTGTGTATTAATATGTATATTAATGCTTAGAAATGAAAGAGGGATACAAAGCAATAAATATATATGTTAGTAATAATTCGGTTATGGGAATGAAAAGAGCGTGCAAATTTTACTCTTTTTATTTGAAACTGAAAAATAGTGCATTCTTGAATTTTTTTAAACAAAAATTAGAAATAGTTTAAAAATATACAAAGGAAACTAAGGAAAAAGTCAAACCTACTGCTTTTGTTATTAAAATTATTTCTGATCTTATGTTTTATTTACTTAATATGACTATTTACGAAAAAGGTGCTTTAAAGTCTAATACAGTGTATTTCTAGTGTACCTGCTTTAGATAATTTAATGATATTTTGTTTGGATGTATGTTTATAACATTTTATTGGTATATTACATGCCCAGTGCTTAAAATGCTCAGTCTAGTATATATGAGGTGTCAATATACTATACCAGTAATATGAATAAAATGGGTGGGATATCCAGAAATTACGTTTCTAAATCTGACAATGCATTGAATTTCTTGTGTATTCTCTTTCATTTGGAGTTTTGTTTAGAAGATTTTGTCCTAAGGCAAAAATATTGGTCTAGGTATTCTGGAGGGCATGTGTTCAACTGTTATACAGTCTCTTAGTTAAAAACTTTGCCAGTTCAAAACAGTGTAGCCTAATTTTACTCCTAGTTCTAACTACCATTGATCTTAGCATCCTGGTCTACTGAAAACACTCATATTTCACTGTCTTCAGGTTTTTCCATCAGTCTTGTTCTGTCTGCTTTATAATTTCCTGAAAGTTCTTGATATTCTTGACTGTTATGGCATCCTCCTTGAGTTTAGTTCAGTTCAGTTGCTCAGTTATGTCTGACTCTTCCCTGTCCATCACCAACTCCCAGAGTTCACCCAAAACCATGTCCATTGAGTTGGTGATGCCCTTCAACCATCTTATCCTCTGTCCTCCCCTTCTCTGCCTGCCCTCAATCTTTCCCAGTATCAGGGTCTTTTCGAATGAGTTAGCTCTTCACATCAGGTGGCCAGAGTATTAGAGTTTCAGCTTCAACATCAGTCCTTCCAATGAACACCCAGGACTGATCTCCTTTAGGATGGACTGTTTGGATCTCCTTGCAGTCCAAGGGACTCTCAAAAGTCTTCTCCAACACCACAGTTCAAAAGCATTAGTTCTTCAGTGCTCAGCTTTCTTCATAGTCCAACTTTCACATCCATACATGACCACTGGAAAAACCACAGCCTTGACTAGACGGACCTTTGTTGACAAAATAATGTCTCTGCTTTTTAATATGCTGTCTGCTGCTGCTGCTGCTGAGTCACTTCTGTTGTGTTCAACTCTGTGTAACCCCATAGATGGCAGCCCACCAGGCTCCCCCATCCCTGGGATTCTCCAGGCAAGAACACTGGAGTGGGTTGCCATTTCCTTCTCCAATGCATGAAAGTGAAAAGTGAAAGGGAAGTCACTCAGTCGTATCCAACTCTTTGTGAAGCCCGTGGACTGTAGCCTACCAGGCTCCTCCATCCATGGGATTTTCCAGGCAAGAATACTGGAGTGGGGTGCCATCGCCTTCTCCAAATACTGGCTAGGTGGGTCATAACTTTTCTTCCAAGGAATAAGCATCTTTTAATTTCATTGTTGCAGTCACCATCTTCAGTGATTTTGGAGCCCAGAAAAAGTCCACCACTATTTCCACCATTTCCCCATTTATTTGCCATGAAGTGATGGGACTGGATGCCATGATCTTAGTTTTCCACATGTTGAGCTATCTGTGTATCTGAGGTTCTTGATATTTCTCCCAGCAATCTTGATTCCAGCTTGTGCTTTCTCCAGCCCAGTATTTCTCATGATGTCCTCTGCATATAAGTTAAATAAGCAGGATGACAATATACAGCCTTGACGTACTCCTTTTCCTATTTGGAACCAGTCTGTTGTTCCATGTCCAGTTCTAACTGTTGCTTCCTGACCTGCATACAGGTTTCTCAAGAGGCAGGTCAGGTAGTCTGATATTCCTATCTCTTTCAGAATTTTCCACAGTTGATTGTGATCCATACAGTCAAAGGTTTGTCATAGTCAATAAAGCAGAAATAGATGTTTTTCTGGAACTCTCTTGCTTTTTTGATGATCCAGCGGTTGCTGGCAATTTGATCTCTGGTTCCTCTGCCTTTTCTAAAACCAGCTTGAACATCTGGAAGTTCACGGTTCACGTATTGCTGAAGCCTGGCTTGGAGAATTTTGAGCATTACTTTACTAGCGTGTGAGATGAGTGCAATTGTGCAGTATTTTGAGCATTCTTTGGCATTGCCTTTCTTTGGGATTGGAATAAAAACTGACCTTTTCTAGTCCTGTGGCCACTGCTGAGTTTTCCAAATTTGCTGGCACATTGAGTGTAGCACTTTCACAGCATCATCTTTCAGGATTTGAAACAGCTCCACTGGAATTCCATCACCTCCACTAGCTTTGTTCATAGTGATGCTTCAGTTCTAGGATGTCTTCAATTCCAGGATGTCTGGCTCTAGGTGAGTGATCACATCATCATGATTATCTGGGTTGTGAAGATCTTTTTTGTACAGTTCTTCTGTGTATTCTTGCCATCTCTTGTTAATATCTTCCACTTCTGTTAGGTCCCTACCATTTCTGTACTTTATTGGGCCCATCTTTGCATGAAATATTCCCTTGGTATTTCTAATTATCTTGAAGATATCTCTAGTCTTTCCCATTCTATTGTTTTACCCTTCTTGAGTGAACTGCCTCAATTGACTTGAATCAGAAATTCTATCTAATCCTTTTTTTTTTGCATTTTTATTTTTCATTTTTTGGATTTCTCTATATTTTTTTTTTTTAATACTTTATTCTACTTTACAATACTGTATTGGTTTTGCCATACATTGACATGAATCAGCCACATGTGTACATGATCTCCCAATGCCGAAGCCCCCTCCCACCTCCCACCCTACACAGTCTCCCCGGATCATCCCGTACACCAGCCCCAAGCATCCTGTATCCTGTATTGAACATAGACTGGCGCTTCGTTTCTTATATGATAGTATACATGTTTCAGTGTCATTCTCCCAAATCACCCCACCCTCTCCCTCTCCCTCAGAGGCCAAAAGTCCGTTCTATACCTCTGTGTCTCTTTGCCTTAATGTTAGGTGATGCTTTCTTCTATTATCTTTGTATATTTTGTTCTGTATATTTTAATCAAGAAGAAAACTAACTTCATGTATCAACTCCACCCAATATTTTTCCATGTAGCTTATTTATTCTCACTTTAATCTCTTTATTTCTTTTCTGGGCATTTTGGCTTTTTCTCAAGCCTTTGGCACTGAATCCGGCACCCATTACCTTTTCTCTTGTATTTCTTCTGCTATTTCCTAAAGGTTTGAAATTTTGTTCTTGTATTGCTCATTTGCTTAAATCTTTAATTATTACATTTTAGTTTGTCCTATTTCATTTCCCATCTCTTATCCAGGTTTAAGAGTATGAGACAATTGTGATCTAAAATTTCCTTCTCTTTCTAGGGACAAAGATACTTCAGTGTATGATCTATGTTAGGGCCAGCTTTGTGGATATATAACCAATGCCATAGTTTCATGTTCAGAAGAGTTTAAGGTTTAATTCTCTACAGCTTTCATTTTGAAATCTTAATAATTTTATGTTTAAATTTTGCATTTTGTGTGTGAATAATGAATGCAAGGGAATGATGAAGCACGCTCATCATTCTTCTGAGCTCACAGATCTGGGTCTGCCCATGTTGGTCATCTGCTCCCTCACTCTTTGGCACTCATTCTCCACTTCTCTCACTTTTTCTTCATCTTTGTTCAGTAACCACTCCTGTTCATTACCTTCATTGGGTTCCTGGGCAAGGGTGAGAGGGAGGTGAGAGTCTGGCAGTATACCACATGGTCTCTGGGCAAGGAGGATGGAAATGCCTGGCCTTTCTCAATATGGCAGGCCCAAATTTGGGGAGCCATTGAGCAGAGGTCCTCTTAAGCAACTCCAATCTATATACCTAGTGCATCCTAATGTGGAGGCTACAGATCATCCAGATTACTACAGTGTGATGGGTTAGGTTTATATTCCTGTGTGACAGTGGAGATTACTTGTCCACAGTAGGCTGGGGTACAGCATGTTGGTTACAAAGTTGGCAGAGAGGGAAATCCAGCAGTAAATTCATGAGGAATCATGGGTCTGCATCACCTCTGGTGCTATGAGAGTCTGAACTAGCCTAGGTACTATTCTTGTACCCCAGGAAGCATGATATTAAATAGCAATTTTTAAAAAATGTGATATACTTAGAAAGAACACAAAAGAAGAACTAGTTTACATTTTAGTATCTTTAATGGCACTTTTTTCCCCTGGATTTTAAACATAGCCCACATTTTCCTTTTGTGCTGGTTTTTGCAGATTAGGTACCCGGTCTTCACATCTCTCCCCTTAGAACCTATTCCCTAGAGGACTGGGGATATAAGTTAAATTTATCAGTGTGGTCATTCATCTGCCTAATTTGTGTGGGTCACAGAACTCCAGGCATCTTTTTTCTGTATAGTTGATTGTATTTGATTGTTTTGTTGAATCCACAGTTGTGTGAAAACTCTATTAAATTCACAGAATTACACTAAGCAATGATTTAAGATAGTGATGCTTTCATTAAAGATTGTGAGTACTCTTTTTTGGCATGAGTTTGTCATGACAATATAAACTCGAGTTAAGAAAAACCTATCACTGTCCTGCTTTGAGTGATGAGAAAAAGGACTTTTTCTACTGAAGCTACTTTTGATACCTTTGGTATAAATTGTGTCAACAGGTCTAAGTAGACTGTTTTTTGCCTCTTCTGTCTTTTCCCTGCCCTCCAGACAATACATTTTCAGGTTAGGAGTTGTGTTTCTTTCTCGTAAGAGGAGCCAAAACAGCTCATTGGGAGTTGAGTCAAAGAAATTCAGGGCATTTTGACTTTTTGCTTCCTCTCCCAAATATGCTTTGTGGTTCTGCTGTTCTTCACTGAATCTCTCATCCTTTCTCTCTCTTCTAATTGAGGCATCTTAATGAACTTTGATACATTTCCCTTTACATATTTTCAATAACACATTGAAATGTAATAGCACTCTTGACAATGTAATTTGATTAAACTTGAGCTAGATGTGAGAAAAATCCCCTCAAAGGTTAAAATCTATGTTTGTAATAATTCATTATCCCTTGTGATACTTAAACTGATGTAGTTATTACCTTTTCTTTCTCAGTATTTTGTTTTGGAATTTCCATATCTGTTTGGTGGGTATTATAAGCCTTAGTTTGTTGCTGTTTTTCCTAGTAGGCCCTAGGAAAGGTCCTAAGCTAAATGGCTATATAACATTCCAGTACTTTAGTATATGTAAGTACATTTATTGCTAGACAATAGTTTTAGATTATTTTGTAATTCCAATTAATGATGTAATAAATATCTTTGAAAACATATATATTTATTGCATTCCAGGCTATTTTTCAGGATTGGTACCATAATAGGAAATATACTCATTTATGAAGCCCTTGATATATATTGAAAATTAGCTTAAGAGAAAGTTATAACAACTTAGAATTCTATCAGCAATCTGAAGTTTGCTTATCTGATCTGCTTTGGGTATTATCACTTAGTTGATGAAAAATTGTATCCCGTTTTGATTTGTATTTCTTTGACTACTAGTGAAGTAAGAAGTTTGTTCAAGCACTTCCAAGTCCTCTGTACTTCCTCTTTCAGGCTCTCATTGGAAATGAAAAAAATAATCTTCAGAGCATAACAGATTTTAGAAAACATATTAAATTGTTGGTAATTTCCATCATGAGACTTTTTATTTGGTTAAGTTGCACAAATGGGGGAAAACAATTCTTAATAGGGATGTCTTTCATGGTTGTCTGAAGCAGTTATAGTTTACTAATTCTATTGAAGGCAAATGGCTGAGGCTAGCCAGCTGCCTGAGAGAGAGATTTAACCAAAGAGAGACAAGAGAGCGCGTGCAGCTTCACTTGCAACTCCATCCACTGCTGCTACTGTGCACACTGTGTTTTAGAAATTGTTTAAGGGTTTATATTTCCCTGGAGGGGAGGAATTTACTTTTCATCAAAGGTTCATTTAGTAATTCATATTTCCTTTTTGATCTACATATAGTGTCAGTTATAGCTGTTATGGTTCTTTGTGTATCCTTTTTAAGATGGAAATTTAATTAGATGCACATTTGTGATGAGATGTTCAAGTGACTTAGGAATGTATACTACCACATGTACCTGATATTTAATCAAAAGTATAAAAGAAGTAGAATTTAAAAACAGTAGTCTTAGTGCTAAGACTGAACATTACTTATTTTCAGTTGAGCAAAGAAAATTAAACTACTTATACTATGCTATTATTTGCCCTGGTGATTTAATCCTACAAATAGTTTACCAAAAAAATCTAAATAGAAGCATATGTTAAGTGTGGGCAACTGGAACCATGTCACATTCTCTAAATAACCATGTATTGATGAATAATAAATCTTTTATGTTTATAATCTCCAAAAATGTGACTCAAATATATTTTGTTTAAACCAAGAAACTTAACTCTTTTGGCAATAGAATTTCTCTTTATTGAATCATATGAATGCATGAGCATAAAAGTGTATTAAAAGCTATAAATTGCTAGATGAATGTTAGATGTCACCATTACAAATGTTTAATAAAAACTTCCAAAGAGAGAATGAGTGTGACTCTGCAAAACAAGCCCAGGGAGAAGTAGATTCAGAAGCTAAGTGATTCTCTTGACCTAAGATTTTAAGTACCACACTAGATTAGGGAAGAGAGCTTTTCATGATGAATAATCACATTATCTCATCAAAAGGTTGAGTTAAAAAATGACAGAAATTTTGTGCAAACAAAGTTCATTTTATGCCTGTTGACTCCTTTATTAAATAATTATTGAGCTTTTCTGTGTTAGACACCATCCTAGTTAATAAGAAAAAGATTTCTTCATTGTTTTACTTGCAATTCTGGTGAGGACAGAAGAAAATGAACAATAAACATGATTAATAAGTTAGTTGTAATGCATATTAGTAAGTAAGTGCAAAGGACAGAAATGAAATTAGAAAAGGTAGAGAGAATTAGGAGCCTGTGCAGGAGAAGGAGAGACATTTTCAGTATTAAATAGGCCTTATTTGGAAAGTCAGTTTTGAGTAAAGACTCAAAATATGAGTTAGTAGGACTCATCTGAGGCAAGAATATTGTAAGCAGAAGGACTAACTAGAGAGAAGCCTAATTAGGGAGTATGCTAGAAGCAGCCTGAAATAAAGTGATCTGAGGACAGTGAAGAAGAGGGTACTTCGGAGAGCCTATAGAAAAGGGGAACAAATCATATAGGGCCTTATCAGCTACTTCAAGAGGGTAGGGTTTCATGTAAGTGAGATTGGGTACCAATGCAGTTTTGAACAGAGGAGTGACTTGAGTTGAGTTGCATTCTACAGTCGAGATACAGTTGAGATTCCACTGTAGGGGATAAGGTTAAAAATTCAGGCAAGAAATGACAGAGGCTCAGATCAAGGTGAATGCAGTAAATAGTGGCCAGCTTCTGAGTATGTGCTGTAGAACCAACTAGATTTCCCAGTTCATCACATAGGATGTGTGAGGAGTCTTTTTCAATTTGCTAGATGGTTCCTTGGAGCCGATGTTGTTAATTGTGTTCTTAGTGTTCTATGTTGTTGACATGGAACAACACCAAGCCTATGTTTTTCTCTGTATTTAGGCCTCCTGGCATCCTCTTCGGTGTGATGAGTTTTTATACCTCGTCATCATGAGATTCAAAGGCTCATGGGGCTTCTCTTATGGTCCAGTGGTTAAGAATCTGCCTTGCAATGCAGGGGAAACAGATTTGATCCCTGGTCAGGAAACATGCTGTGACGAGCAACTAAACTGAGGAGCTGCAACTAGAAAGTCCATTCCCTGCAAAGAAAGATCCCCATGTGCTACAACTACGACCTGACACAGTCAAACAAACAAACAAAAAAGACTCATGCATGTCTGCTTGGTACCAATGCACCCACCTTCTGTACTGCCTACCAGAATTCAGATGTCCAGATCTGTCATTTGAATCTTACCTATATCTGCCCTCCTTCATGTCTATTATTTGCTCTGATTTCTTGCTCATCTTCCAGTCATTTTGGCCCAATATTGTTATTCTGGAATATGTTATTAGCTGCTACCTCTGGCCCAGGTGCTAACTAAAGTTGCAATTATCCCTAATTTATCAGTTAAGCCACAATGAAGGGAATTTGGATTTTATGAATCCCCAACCATACAAGACCCTATCTTGCTTTAACTTGAATAAATTTTCATTGCAAAAAATATATATTTGAGGGATGTTTTCAATATTTATGACACCTTTTCTTTTATGTAGGACCAAAAGTTCACTTGGCTGTGGAAATGATAATGAGTTACAATACCTTAAATCAAAAGCATTTTGAAATTCTATTGCTTTGTATTCTAGTTAGTGGATAACTGAGATATATAACAGTTACAAGGGCAATAAAATTATAAAATATTTATGAAAAATAGCTCTTGTGTAATGTCTTGTCACAATGAGGCTGAAATTTTGGGTTTGCTCTGTTCACATGATTTCCTGGTAGAGTCTCATCTGAACTCCACTTGACCTCATCTTACTTGAAATGGGCAATATGGGAAAGCAGCGAAATACTTTCAAATAAACATCTCCCAAAATGAGTTTTAACCTTGAATCTGGAAATCTATAAAAGAATACTGTTTTTTCAGTACATGGATAACATGGAGAGAATTCCTTGCAGCTGAAAATTATGGTATTTAAAGGTTTCAAGATGTCTTTCCAGGTTTTGAGTTGGCAGTGAGCCAATGGCCGAATGGCCATATTTTAAAAGCCTCTCTTGCCTGCATTTCTTTAGGTTTTATAATTTTTCACAGCTTCCTCCCAGAAAATACTTAATATACTCTTTAAAGTTTGTTCACTTTTCTATTACACTGGATGTAAACTTTCCCTTCAAAAAAAAAAAAATCTTGAAGAAATAAGTAAAAGATATAATAAATCCCTGCAAATCCTAGAGAACCTGACCATCCTTAAATGTATAAGCACAAACGTTTTGGCTTAGTTCCTTATAAAACTTAAATAAATGTTTACGTAAGAATCTTAGTGTGGTATCATTATTTTCAGATCAACTTCTAAACTGGTTTGTTACAAACATATCTTTTTGTGTATGTGGCTTGCTAAGCAATGTTAGTGGTTTAAAGCATCTGTGTTATATGTAATTTAAATACCTTTGAATTCTCCTTCCATAAACCATTGATTGACCACATAATGGGGGACTTTCAAACCCCATTCTCTTGGCCAGTGCTCCATATCCTATTGTATGAACTTAAATGTGGCAGATCTTCTCCAGTAGAGGATTTTACTGAGTAAGTACAGGAAAGACTTAATGTGTAAGCTCTGAGAATTTGTGACATTTCACAAAATTGCTGTTTTCTCTGTTTGAATAATACTCTTCTAGAGTCAGCGATTTTTAAAATTTTACTCTCAGCCTTTGGAGAAGAAAGTACTTGATCTTTTAAAATTTTGTTTTGTTTCTTATACTGCCCAAGGATTTTAATGACTTTGAAAGAACTTGATGCCTATGATCATTTGTGAATGAAATCTATTTTAGTGGATATGTATATGAACCTGCCAGGGGACCATTTATATGAAAGTTAATAAAGTCTATTAACTGGGCTTATGGCCTTAAACAAGCAGAATCAAAAGTAATTGGGGAATGTTTTAAGATGAGGAAAAGTGTAATAATAAGTAGAACCAATAATATCAGTTGCTTTGGAAACAGAGATCATCCTAATGTCTAGGAAAATTTAGATACAAGATAAAGGGAATGTAAATTCAAGAAACTCAGTACTTGTGTGTTGTGCTGGATTTAGTTTTTATTTACAGGTAGTTATCACACTTCTGTTAGGTTAATGACATGATAACTGTTACGTTAATAACAAAAATATCTTTTTGTTTTCACATGGCTCTTCCTATGCTTAGGAAAGCCTTCTCTCTCCAAATATGCCAGGCATGAACTCTCTTCATGCCTTCTTAAATTTTTGTTTCATTTTCCCCTTTTCTCAAAATCTCCTCAAACTATTGACTTCTATACCAGCATGTGATTTATTAATGTGACATCATTCTGCATTTGTTGACTTATCCTTTTTAGTTATTGCATTTAGTATAATTTAGCTGGTAGATCAAGTTCACTGGGGGCAGAAAGTATTTGATTTTCTTCTATTCCTTTTATATAACCCAGTTCAATAACTTCCCCATAGTAGGACTATTCAGTTCACTAGATAATTCAACCAGGTATATTATTTCTCAATGGAACACTACTTACACTTTCGATATGATAGATCTTGATTTTGTGACTTTGATCCCTGTACTCCCATACTGCAGATTAGTATCATCGTTACTTCTAACACTCAAAGCCGGTAATCCCTGAAGTCACTTGACAATCCATGATGCCACCTAAGGAGTTATTGAATCTCTGCCTCAGTAGAGATTTGGTTCCAATATATTTAGTACAGTTTGTAATTATTTATTGTTTGCTTTACTTGCCCATCTCTCAACACTACAGTGGGTCATCCATTTTATTTCCTGTGTTTGGCACACTGCCTGGCACAATAAGGTAAAATTTATAGATTAAATGTGTGCCCAACCCCTTCCATACCTATGCACCTTTGTAAACTACCTTTTTGGCAGCAAATAATTCTGGCAACAATTTAATAAGTAGTCTGTTGATAGTCTGAGTTAAAACAGCATCCACTGTTTCCAAATAGAGATTAGATATTGACAAAATGTGACTTTCAATAAATTTATCACTGAATTTACTAGGAAACCTTGGAAAATTCAGGTTCTTTTAATACCTGGTTTCCCTTACTATATAATAAGATAATTACATTTGCCTTTTATTTATGACAGTGACTGTTAGGCCAACAGTAATAATGCTTATCAAGAAGAAGAAAATCTTAGTATCATTTAGCAATGTTCAGTTTTGACATCTTTTGCTTTTGGAACAATGGCGACATCCATGTCAGCTTCAGTAGTTCTCCTGATTAAGTTCCAAGGTAGTTAAAGCCAGAACTTAACAGAGGAAAGATGATAAGCAGAATGTCTTATGATCTAACCGAGTATAGTGTTGATGGTTATCAATCTTGCACATGTTATAGTTGACCCTGATTTTTTTCTTTGTAATCAGTTTCTCAAAGATCTAGAATCTGTGCTGAGGAGTTAAATCAGCATTATCCTTTGTCTATGTCATTTCTGTCACTTTGAAGCAGAAAAAAGTTTTGTTCTATGGGTACTTTTCACAGATTTATCCAAATATAAATCCTCCTTTTGATTTTTTTCTGAAGTAAGACTCAAAAACTTGCCCAGGGTCAGAATTCATTCAAGATGCATTGGTCTCTTTTTGAGCACTGGTTTAATTTCCACCAGTTGTGCAGATTCTCTGAGTAGTAGCTGTTTGAGTTTCGTGGTAGCTTGGCAATGTTACTTTCAGTGTTTTATTGGGCTTGCTCTTTTGCTGAAGGCTTAACAGGCTCATTTTCAGATTCTTAATCAAGAACAAGTTTAATGATTAAAGGTAATTATCTCCAGATTAAAGGGCTTTAAAAATTTATCAGCATTCCAAAATTTCACAAATAGCCCTCTGATAATCTAATTAAAGTCTTACTTTAGCTTCCTGACTATTTCAAGTCAGATACTTGTTCAACTTGTATCAAACCATTATCCATTTAAGCTGTTTCTGACAGTTCAGAAGCAGAAGTTGGCATGTGTTAATAATATTTGTGTTGTTCCCTGGGGGAGGATGATCTACAGTGATCAGGTTTGCCTTCTTAATTGATTTTTAAAGGGAGATAATGTTAGTTTTCCTCAGTTATTAAGAGTCTATTTCTGTCATTCTGAAGTAGAGAACCTATTGGCTGTGTAATATACCTATGTGTGCAGAAGAGACAAAATCATTTCCAGCAGCAAATCAGAATCAGGTGCGTTGCATTGCAGTAAAAGGCCTTTCACTTTCCCTTAGATTTGCACCTAAAATGGTAATTAAATTTAGGAGCCATATTGTAAAGGAATTTGGTCTAGCTTAGAAGTATGGAATTTTGATGGATAATTAAACACATACAGAAAACCCCACATTGTTCGTGGGAGTTGTTTACACAAGCTGGGGGCAAAATTGTTTTTTCTTAGTTCTGAAAATAATTTGAACTTCTTAAACAAACCTTTTTTTTTTTTAATGTGTACCTATTAACATGTTAGTAACTAGCTGTTGTTTTAGAACTGACCTAAAGATTGAATTCTCACCATGGGATTTTTATGATATCAACCAACCAGACAGATCTCAATGATGCTTAAATGCAGACTCCAGAAGTACAATTTGTTAGGCAGTTCATGTGATTGCTTTCATTTCTGTTGCTCCCCAGAAAGTTTTGTTAGTGCTTTCTTACCCTTCATACTTTTCCAGGGGACTTGGTGGCAACATTGAAAATGGGCTGGGCTGTGAGACAGGTGGCATAAGTCATGGCAGGAGTAGCAGAGCTTGTCTGGGCACAGGTTTACGTGCTTCCAGTGATCAATGTGTGGGAGTGTTCGTCACAAAACCTGGGTTTGTGGTTCCTTTTGTTCTTCAGTGTCTACTGTAGTTTAAGTTTTAGATGGGATGCAAATATGATTTATAGTGCATGGCATGATGCAGTTACAGAAAATTGGACTTTACAAGGCAATGCAAATTTGAGCAGGGAAGGACTGCAAATGAGTAACATGTTCTTGTGGGTGGTGAAGGAATAGTACAGCATGGCTTATGGTGAGACTGGGGAGTAAGCATGTGAAAGTTTGTTCTGCATAAAGAAGGTGGCTTCCTGCCCTGTGGTCTGAGGGGAGCAGAACTAATGCCATCTCTTAAACATTTGAAAGGGGGTATTAAGTAGCACACCCATGCTGTTAAGAAAAGAACATACACAATAATACCTTTTCCCAATGGACAGAACTAGATCCCTCAATTCTATTAAAGCCATAAATAAGTTCATCTATCATGATTCCCAGTAGCCACGATTACAATATTTGCGATGCCCTGTTCCCAAGTACTTTTAAAGTTGTAAGCAAATGTCCATATTGTATGAGTAACAAATTATGCAGGCTGAGCATCCTTGAAGAACAGATTCCTGTGGATTCAAGTTTGTCAATTCAGAGTTCCTAAAGTCTAGTCAGGAGAAGGCAATGGCACCCCACTCCAGTACTCTTGCCTGGAAAATCCCATGGGCGGAGGAGCCTGGTGGGCTGCAGTCCATGGGGTCGCTAAGAGTCAGACACGACTGAGCGACTTCACTTTCACTTTTCACTTTCATGCATTGGAGAAGGAAATGGCAACCCACTCCAGTGTTCTTGCCTGGAGAATCCCAGGGACGGGGGAGCCTCATGGGCTGCCGTCTGTGGGGTCGCACAGAGTCGGACACGACTGAAGTGACTTAGAAGCAGCAGCAGCAGCAGCAAAGTCTAGTCAAGGCTATGGTTTTTCCTGTGGTCATGTATGGATGTGAGAGTTGGACTGTGAAGAAGGCTGAGCGCAAAAGAATTGATGCTTTTGAACTGTGGTGTTGGAGAAGACTCTTGGGAGTCCCTTGGACTGCAAGGAGATCCAACCAGTCCATTCCGAAGGAGATCAACCCTGGGATTTCTTTGGAAGGAATGATGCTAAAGCTGAAACTCCAGTACTTCGGCCACCTCATGCGAAGAGTTGACTCACTGGAAAAGACTCTGATGCTGGGAGGGATTGAGGGCAGGAGGAGAAGGGGACGACCAAGGATGAGATGGCTGGATGGCATCATGGACTCGATGGACGTGAGTCTGAGTGAACTCCGAGAGATGGCGATGGACAGGGAGGCCTGGTGTGCTGCGATTCATGGGTTCGCAAAGAGTCGGACACGACTGAGCGACTGAACTGATCTGAACTAAAAGATACTTAATGGCATGAGATCAAATTGTTGAAGCATATTTCATTCAGCCACTCAACAAACCTAGCTTGAACACTCTCTCTAAGCCAAAACATAACTACATATAAATGGCAAAAATGAAAGTAATTAGCACATCTTTAATTAAAATCTTAGACCTGACAAGAACTGGGTTTTAGTCTTTGTTATTATAGTCTTATAAGCCTTGTTTTGACAATGCAGATAAGTTGTAACTTCCAATATTTGAAAACACATTCAACACATTTTAATAACTTTTTTTATATGCTTAGGGTATTAATTTTTAAATCATAAAATGAGGAAATTGGGTTAGCATTGGCTTTTGGGGAAAGAGTTGGGTTTCAAATCCCACTACTGACACAGTCTTTGTGGGAGTCTTAAAAAGTCTTGAATTTTGTTTGTGCCTCTTCAAAGTAGTACTGCTTTCAGTCGTGTTTGACTCTTTGCGACCCCATGGACTGTAGCCTACCAGGCTCCTCTGTCCATGGGATTTTCCAGGGATTGAACCCAGGTCTCCCACATTGTAGACAGAGGCTTAACCGTCTGCACCACCAGGGAAGTCCTTTGTAGGGCTAGTGTATCAATATTAATGCAATGGGAACTGCTTAGAAAATAAACTGCCACAAAGATGAACCTTACCCCATTCCCCCCCACCCCCACCCTGCCACTGTTTAGTTAGTCTGGTACTGGAATCCCAGTAATTAAAATGTTGCAGTTCACAATATTCAAGGTCTGGGCCTGGAGATCCAAAAAAATGTTCAGACTGAGAGAGAGAGGGCATTGATTATTTTTCATGAATGAGAAGAAAGCATTTAATTTTTGGCTCATTGTTAGTCTAAGGACATGGGTCCAGCTCCGCTGGATTCAGCACGCACCAAGCCAGCATCTACCTGGAGACTTTCTGTCATTTGGAAGCAGATGGGGCAGACCTAAGGGAAGAGGAAACAAGAACAAGCATTTCCACGAACAACAGGGGAAAAACAATTTTCCAGAAGAGCACAGAATCTAACATAGGCAAATTGTTTTTGCAGGCACCAGGCACTAAAGGGTAAAGGTATCTGACAACTGTCCATGGAAGTGAGAGTGGAGTGAACTGGTCTGCATAGTGGCAAGAATGGAGACTCTGAGAGTGTGGTGGGGAAGGCGTGTCTCTGAGTAAGGCAGAGGAAGTGCCAAAAGTTTTAATCTATTTTCACATTTTGTCTCTGGTTCCCTTCTTCCTAGAGACTTTTCTTCGTTCTGTTTCCCTCCCCCAACCCCTGCCCCCACCTTTCTCTTGTTTGAAGAAATGAGGCAGGGGAGGGACAAGCTTAATGTGCTGATTGTCTGAGGCAAAGAAGGGGCCAGGTTGGGGACTGGGCTGGATTTTAAGTTGCTTGTGCCAGCACCAGTGGTTAGCATGCACTCCACTAACCACAGTTCATTGGGCATTTCACAGATGGATTGGCAGGCAGAAGAGTCTAATGCAAGTGCTACCTGTCCTTCTGACTTCTGCATCTGAGTCTGCCCACTTACCTTCGTGCAAAAGGCAGCCATTTATACAACTTCATTAAAATTCTCTCATATCAAGTCCTGGTTTCAGAAGACCTTTAATAAAGTTTCGTATTTGAGGATAATAGTGTGAGTTGCATTGTTGAGGTAGGCAGTGTGCATTTTCTGGGGGTAGTTCACACAGGATCATAGAAAAATACATGGGACCTCATGGTATTAGTGAGGGTCCTCCAGGGAAGATAGGATGGAGATAGATGTATAAAAGATTTAGGATGAGGAGTTGGCTCATGCAATTATGGAGGCTGAGAAGTAGTGTGATTGGCCCTCTACAAACTGAAAGCTGGTGGCATACTTCAGTCTGTGTCTGAAGGCTTGAGAACGAGGGTGGGGGTCAGTGATGTAAATTCCTATCCAAGAACAGGGGAAATGAGGTGATATTTCCTTACCCAGATCTTCCTAGGTGGTGAAGTGGTAAAGAATCCACCTGCCAATCCAGGAGACGGAAGATTTATGGGTTCAATCCCTGGGTCAGGAAGATCCCTGGAGGAGGTAAAGGCAACCTACTCTAATATTCTTGCATGGAAAATCTCATGGTCAGAGGAGCCTGGTGGGCTACAGTTCATGGGGTCACAGATCACAACAAATGGTAGAAAATTCTTCAAGGGATAGTGTGGGAGACTAGCTGCCAATAGGGACCACCAGTCGGAGTTCAGAGAAAAGCAGTTTATTGGCAATTTCGGATCCGGGCCCCCACCAAGCCAATCGAAGGTGGGGAGCCCCCGAACACCTGCTTTGGGAGCCTTTTATCCTATTGTGCAGGGGAGGAGGGGGACTAGGCTACTCGGCAGAGCATGATTGGTGGGCAGGCAGGTAAGGTTTATGTAACTATTGGTGACAATTTGCAGTTAGCGTCGAGTCCCTGTTTCCTAGAACTAGATCCTGTTTCTTAGGTTGCAGAGCAAACATTGCAGTGACACACCTGGTATCCATTGTTCCCTTTAAAATTTGGGGGCTTTCCGTCCCAGTAAAGCTGACCTAGTATTCAACTCCCTGGGTCACATTTTACTTCCTTCTTCACTTTCTTCCTCCTTGAGAATTCCAGACTCCTCTCTCCTTGGGGACCCCTAGACTTCTTATCAACCTGCCTAGGAAATGACTCTCTTTCATTCCCCCTTTTCTTTTAGGAGAATTATGTTGCCTAGGGAAAAGGGGTGTCGTTTTTATTTCGTAACTGCTTCCGAGCTGAGAAGGGGCGTTGTCCCTAAATTGGGGAGGCAACATATTCTCCTAATCCTCATATTGAGGATATCTGATCCAGGGGCCCCAAGTAGTAGTTGGAGGAAGTTGCAGCAGTAGCAGGAGTTTGAGCAGCCATTTGTAACTTAAAAGCTTTCATGCGGCTAGAAACAAATCCAGTTATACAGTTACAGATGTAAGGCAACCTAGTCATTAAAACAAGTTAAAATCAAAATTAGAAGTCACATTAAGTCCATAGTTAAAGTGCAACATATTGCACCAGTCCATTTTAAGGTTGGTAGATGTCCTCAGATGAAGAAGAGGCATCACATGTTATTGTTGTCAAAGGTATTTACAGACTTGGAGAAAGTCTTTTTTTTTGAAGTGGAGATGCCACCATGGAAAGCCTTTTACTGATGAAGAGGGGAGTGCTCCACAGACCCAGCAGTTAGAACGATTGTGGAATGCAGCGTAGGAGTGAGCCCAGGACAGGAAGGCATTGTCTTGGGGATCAAATGGCAGACTCAGGACTTTTGGAGTCAGCAGAAGTAAGCTCACACAGGTTATCAGGCCTATCTGAAAAGTACAAAGTCAGAGCATAGAAAATAAAGACATAAAAAGATGTCACTTAGTTTTGGTCAGGGTGTCA
The DNA here is from genome assembly GCA_917880005.1 of Nanger dama. Classification (NCBI taxonomy): domain Eukaryota; kingdom Metazoa; phylum Chordata; class Mammalia; order Artiodactyla; family Bovidae; genus Nanger; species Nanger dama. The sequence goes on from CAKJTW010000040.1 coordinate 8,779,483, forward strand.
CCTCTTAACTTGAGTGTGATGTATCCACGAATCAATTCCTGGCACTTTGACAGCTCAATTCCTGGCTCAAATAGAGGCTTGCTTGACTCAGAGGCAGGGTCTGAAGTCGTCTCCCGGAGTTCTGTTAATGTCTGTTGAAAAGCTGAGAGCTGAGTTACATAACTAGTTAATTCCAAGGCTTCAGGGTCTATAACAATGTCTGTGCATAAGAAAGGCCTTTTATAAATGTTCAACTAGAGGGAGAGGAAGGGAGGTCTCCATATTTATAAAAACAGAGGCATGGACCTTGCTCAGTATATCCCTCCCCAAAAAGGGTGAGGGAGATTCTGGCACGATCAGAAACTCATGTGAAAATAGCACAGACTCCCAGTTGTAAGATAAAGAATAACTGAAATAATACCTTTTGGCTCATCCAGACAGTCCCATTATGGAAGCGGATCGGGAAGAAAGTGGGCCAGGGGCTTCAGTAAGCACAGAGTAAGTTGGCCCAGTATCTAAAAGGAAATTGACGGATTGGCCTCCCGCAATTATCAATACCCAGGGTTCCTCAGGTGTAATTAGGACGGGGAGCTTGTGTGGGGACCCCCGGGCACCTTCAGTCCTGATTGTCTTGAGAGTCTGACCCCGGAGACCTACGCCTCTGAGGGCAGTCTCTCTTCCAGTGTGGTCCTTTGCAGACTGGACATGGAGCCGGGGCGGCTTAGATGCCTGAGGGCAATCTCGCTTGAGGTGCCCCTCCTTTCCACAGGAATAGCAAGCCCATCCCTTTTTACCTAGGTCCCTCTGGGCATTTTTTTTTTTTTTTTTTTTACCGTCATAGACCGTCTGAGCCAGTTGTAACAGAGTATCTAAGACTGATTTGGTCCATACGCCCATTTTTTGTAGCTTATGGCGGATATCTGGAGCCGACTGAGTGATAAATCTATCTTTTAAGATCACTTTTTCTTTTTTACTTTCGGGATCAATCTCAGTGAATCTGTGAAGAGCTTTTTTTAGTCTATCTAGGAATTTACCAGGAGCTTCCTTCTCCTCCTGTTCTATGTCTGCCAATTTGCTATAGTTTAAAGGCTTAGAACGGGCCTGCCTGAGTCCTTCAAGAATACATCTGACAAAATGACTCTGATCCCATCTTCCTTTAGCTGTGTTGTAGTCCCAGTCTGGTTCTATAGTTGGGACCGCCTGATTCCCAGTGGGGAGGGCCGCTATCTCATTTTCCCACTTTCCTACTGATTTATTACCAAGCCATTCATCTCCATAAGTGACCACTTTTCCCAAAACTCGAGTCTTTGAGTTAGGAGTCAGCGTTTGTCCCAAGATATACATCACATCCTTCCAAGTAAGGTCATAAAGCAGAATAACACCTTTAAAAACTCTAAAATATTTTTCTGGGCCCTCTAAATAGTCTCCCAGATCCTCCTTGATTTTTTTTTTTTCTTGATAAGGAAAAGGCATATTAACTCTCATAGAGTAACCTTTAACCTCTGAGATGTTTTGGGGCTAAAGCTCCATCTAGCTTCCAAACTTTCAATTTCTAGTGAGGCTAGGCGCTTTCTTGACTACCAATCTAAGTTTGCCACAGTACACAGTAACAGTATAGATCTAACCTCAGTTATCTTTGCCACATTAGTGGGCTTCCTGGCAGCTGCACGTAGTCCTGCTAATACAGTCTGGCGGGACCGGTTGAGGGAGCCCAGCCCTCCTGCCCCATTGTGATCCCAGTTAGGACGGCTGGGGGAAAAAATTTTCATCAGCCAGTCTAGGGTCCGTAGTCAGCTCTCCCTGATTGTCTCGGACCTGCTTCTTACTCTCATTTTTATTCTCTCTCTCTCCTCAGTAGTGAATAAGGTGCTGAGGAGTTGTTGGCAGTCATCCCAAGTGGGCTGGTGAATATAGAAAACGGACTCTAAAAGAGTTATAACTGCCTGGGGATCCTCTGAAAAGGAGGGATTTTGCCTTTTTAATTATATAGGTCTGAAGTGGTAAAGGGGACATAGGTTTGGACGGGCCTACCGGTGGGACTCACCTCCCCCGTCTCCCTCAGGGGGTATATCCCTGCCGCCCCAGCAGGCCCGAAAGGGGTCCCAGCCCGAGTGTGGGAAGGGCTAGTCATCGGGGCGGCGGTTGCAGTGGCCTCCGTCGAATCAGGGAACTGGGATCGCCTCCCCTCCGGCTCCCGCTCAGCGTAGGGCGGAGGTCGCCGGCGGGGAGGGGACTCCGGGGCAGGAGGCAACAGGGGAGCAGTTGGCTTCTTAGGTTTTAACTGGCGCATTACCATAATGCTAGATGACTGCCTTCCCCGGCCTCTCGCCCTCAGGGTTCCTGGCACCTGCACTTTTTAGGTAGGATGGATTATCTCAAATAATTTTGGCCCACATATCGATATAGGGGATCTGATCGGGGTGGCCAGGACTTCCGTAACAAACTCGCTGAACCCGCCTGGCTATAGCCACATCGAGAGTCCCCTTACTTGGCCACCCCACATCGAAGTGGGCCAGTCCAATTTGCAAAATTGTTTTAGGTCAAACACATTTATGGAGGCGCCATAGCCTTCCGCCCTTCACCTGAAATCGGCGAAGTTATCAACTGAGCACTCGAGCGAGTTCAAGGGACTGCTCGAACTACCTTGTCCCATCCTGGCCGGGAGGGAGAGGTAGATTTGACAATTAGACAATCAGACAAAAGGAACAGACAGGAAAACAGACACCAAACAACCAAACAGGCAATCTTAAAACCAGAAACTCAGATCCAGGCCTCCCGGAGTCATCACTCCATTCGGCAATTGCGAGGGACCTCCCGGCGGCGTCCCACCATCCACACGCAACTCAGAACAGAGTCTTCAGACTAATACCAGATCAGTAAATAATTAAACAGGCCTGACCTACCAGACCACCATACATGCCTCCTGAGAAATCTGTATGCAAGAAGCAACAGTTAGAACCGGACATGGAACAACAGACTGGTTCCAGGTTGAGTAAGGAGTACATCAAGGCTGTATATTGTCACCTTGCTTATTTAACTTATATGCAGTGTTAGTTCAGTTCAGTTCAGTTGCTCAGTCATATCCAACTCTTTGTGACCCCATGAATTGGAGCACGTCAGGCCTCCCTGTCCATCACCAACTTTCGGAGTGACTCATACTCATATCCATTGAGTCCGTGATGCCGTCTAGCCATCCCATCCTCTGTCGTCCCCTTCTCCTCCCGACCCCAATCCCTCCCAGCATCAGAGTCTTTTCCAGTGAGTCAACTCTTCACATGAGGTGGCCAAAGTACTGGACTTTCAGCTTTAGCATCATTCCTTCCAAAGAAATCCCAGGGTTGATCTCCTTCGGAATGGACTGGTTGGATCTCCTTGCAGTCCAAGGGACTCTCAAGAGTCTTCTCCAACACCACAGTTCAAAAGTATCAATTCTTAGGTGCTCAGCCCTCTTCACAGTCCAACTCTCACATCCATGCATGACCACTGCAAAAATCATAGCCTTGACTAGACAGACTTTTCTTGGCAAAGTAATGCCTGTGCTTTTCAGTATTCTATCTAGGTTGGTCATAACTTTTCTTCCAAGGAGTAAGCATCTTTTAATTTCATGACTGCAGTCACCATCGGCAGTGATTTTGGAGCCCACCAAAATAAAGTCTGACACTGTTTCTACTATTTCCCCATCTATTTCCCATGAAGTGATGGGACTGGATGCCATGATCTTCATTTTCTGAGAGTTGAGCTTTACGCCAGCTTTTTCACTATTCTCTTTCACTTTCATCAAGAGGCTTTTTAGTTCCTCTTCACTTTCTGCCATAAGGGTGGTGTCATCTGCATATCTAAGGTTATTGATACTTCTCCTGGCAATCTTGATTCCAGCTTGTGCTTCTTCCAGCCCAGCATTTCTCATGATGTACTCTGCATAGAAGTTGAATAAGCAGGGTGACAATATACAGCCTTGACATACTCCTTTTCCTATTTGGAACCAGTCTGTAGTTCCATGTCCAGTTCTAACTGTTGCTTCCTGATCTGCATACAGATTTCTCAAGAGGCAGGTCAGGTGATCTGGTATTCCCATCTCTTTCAGAATTTCCCATGGTTTATTGTGATCCACACAGTCAAAGGCTTTGGCATAGTCAATAAAGCAGAAATAGATGTTTTTCTGGAACTCTCTTGCTTTTTCCATGATCCAAAGGTTGTTGGCAATTTGATCTCTGGTTCCTCTGCATTTTCTTTTCTTTCTTTTTTTTTTTTTAAATTTTTATTTATTTATTTATTTTTTTAATTACAATACTGTATTTGTTTTGCCATACATTGACATGAATCAGCCACAGGTGAACACCAGCTTAAACATCTGGAAGTTCACGGTTCATGTATTGCTGAAGCCTGGCTTGGAGAATTTTGAGCATTACTTTACTAGCATGTGAGAAGAATGCAATTGTGTAGTAGTTTGAACATTCTTTGGCATTGCCTTTCTTTGGGATTGGAATGAATACTGATCTTTTCCAGTCCTGTGGCTACTGCTGAGTTTTCCAAATTTGCTGACACATTGAGTGCAACACTTTCACAGCATCATCTTTCAGGATCTGAAATAGCTCAACTGGAATTCCGTCACCTCCACTAGCTTTGTTTGTAGTGATGCTTTCTAAGGCCCACTTGACTTTACATTCCAGGATGTCTGGCTCTAAGTGAGTGATCACACCATCGTGATTATCTGGGTCATGAAGATCTTTTTGTACAGTTCTTCTGTGTATTCCTGCCACCTCTTCTTAATATCTTCTGCTTCTATTAGGTCCATACCATTTCTGTACTTTATCGAGCTCATATTTGCATGAAATGTTCCCTTGGTATCTCTAATTTTCTTGAAGAGATCTTAGTCTTTCCCATTCTATTGTTTTCCTCTATTTCTTTGCATTAATCGCTGAGGAAGGCTTTCTTATCTCTTCTTGCTATTCTTTGGAACTCTGCATTCAGATGTTTATATCTTTGTTTTTCGCTTCTCTTCTTTTCACAGCTATTTGTAAGGCTTCCCCAGACAGCCATTTTGCTTTTTTTGCGTTTCTTTTCCATGGGGATGGTCTTGATCCCTGTCTCCTGTACAATGTCACGAACCTCTGCCCATAGTTCATCAAGCACTCTATCTATCAGATCTAGGCCCTTAAATCTATTTCTCACTTCCACTGTATAATCATAAGGGATTTGATTTAGGTCATACCTGAATGGTCGAGTGGTTGTCCCTACTTTCTTCGATTTAAGTCTGAATGTGGCAATAAGGAGTTTATGATCTGAGCCACAGTCAGCTCCTGGTCTTGTTTTGTTGACTGTATAGAGCTTCTCCATCTTTGGCTGCAAAGAATATAATCACTCTGATTTCAGTGTTGACCATCTGGTGTGTCCATGTGTAGAGTCTTCTCTTATGTTGCTGGAAGAGGGTGTTTGCTATGACCAGTGCACTTTATTGGCAAAACTCTATTAGTCTTTGCCCTGCTTCATTTGTATTTCAAGGTCAAATATACCTGTTACTCCAGGTGTTTCTTGACTTCCTACTTTTGCATTCCAGTCCCCTATAATGAAAAGGATATGTTTTTTTGGGTGTTAGTTCTAAAAGGTCTTGTAGGTCTTCCTAGAACCATTCAACTTCAGCTTCTTCAGTGTTACTGGTTGGGGCATAGATGTGGGTTACTGTGATATTGAATGGTTTGCCTTGGAAACGAACAGAGATCATTCTGCCTTGTTTGAAATTGCATACAAGTTCTGCATTTTGGACTCTTTTTTTGATCATGATGGCTACTCCATTTCTTCTGAGGGTACATCATGCCAAATGCCAGGCTGGATGCAGCCAAAGCTGGAATCAAGATTGTTGGGAGAAGTATCAGTAACCTCAGATATACAGATGACACCACCCTTATGGCAGAAAGTGAAGAAGAACTAAGGAGCCTGTTGATGAAAGTGAAAGAGGAGATTGAAAAAGCTGACTTAAACTCAGTATTCAAAAAACAAAGATCATGGCATCCGGTCCCATCATGTCATGGCAAATAGATGGGGAAACAATGGAAACAGTGACAGACTTTATTTTTAGGGGCTCCAAAATCACCACAGATGGTGACTGCAGCCATGAAATTGAAAGATGCTTGTTCCTTGGAAAAAAGCTATGACCAACCTAGACAGCATATTAAAAAGCAGAGATGTTACTTTGCCAACAGAGGTCCATGTAGTCAAAGCTATGGTTTCTCCAGTAGCCATGTATGGATGTGAGAGTTGGACTGTGAAGAAGGCTGAGTGCTGAAAATTTGATGCTTTTGAACTGTGGTGTTGGAGAAGACTCTTGAGAGTCCCTTGGACTACAAGGAGATTCAACCAGTCCATCCTAAAGGAGATCAGTCCTGAATATGCATTGAAAGGACTGATGCTGAAGCTGAAACCTCATTACTCTGGCCACCTGGTGTGAAGAACTGACTCACTGGAAAAGACCCTGATACTCAGAAAGATTGAAGGCAGGAAGAGAAGAGGATGACAGAGGATGAGATGGTTGGGTGCTATCACTAACTCAATGGACGTGAGTTTGAGCCAGCTCCAGGAGCTGGTGATGGACAGGGAGGCCTCACATGCTGCAGAGCATGGGGTGGCTCAGATATGACTGGGCCACTGAGCTGAACTGATGTAAATACTGAAATATAAAATTCAGTTCTTGAAGATGTACAGATTTTTTTTCCTACCCACTTACTTTTATAAAAAGATGGTGGCTCTTTAAATATACATATCACACACTAATCTTTCAGATTAGTGACTATTTGACTGTAATCATGTTAAATTCAGCTCCTATAATATCTACACTGAATATATGATGAATGATAAAAGTGATATAATTGTTGCTCTCCTGATAGTGTTTTCTTAAATATTCTATAATTTAATGCTAGTATAGAAGGACAAAAATGTTAGTGTGCTTAACAAGAGGGTAATAGGTTAGTTTATCACTGGCTATTATAATGAGAATTTGGTTCAATGCATGATACTGGATGCTTGGGGCTGGTGCACTGAGACAACCCAGAGGGATGGTATGGGGAGGGAGGAGTGAGGGGGGTTCAGGATGGGGAACATGTGTATACCTGTGGTGGATTCATGTTGATGTATGGCAAAACCAATATAATATTGAAAAGTAATTAATCTCCAATTAAAATAAATGAATTTATATTAAAAAAAGTTATAACTTTAAACAAGTTTTATATATAGCATATCATAATTTGACTTTTATGCTGCTGCTGCTGCTAAGTCACTTCAGTCTTGTCCAACTCTATGTGACCCCATAGACAGCAGCCCACCAAGCTCCCGTGTCCCTGGGATTCTCCAGGCAAGAACAGTGGAGTGGGTTGCCATTTCCTTCACCAATGCATGAAAGTGAAAAGTGAAAGTGAAATCACTCAGTCGTGTCTGACTCTTGTGACCCTGTGCACTGCAGCCTACCAGGCTCCTCCATCCATGGGATTTTCCGGGCAAGAGTACTGGAGTGGGTTGCCATTTCCTTCTCCGTTTACTTCTATATATAGTTCTAAAAGTCTAGTTTCCATTTGTCACCATACAACTGACCCTCTTTACCTCTTTTGCCTTCTTCCTTACTTCACCTCTGAAAACCATCGGTGTTTTCTATATCTGTGTGTTTTCACTCTTGTTTGTTCATTTAGTTTTTTATATTCCACATTTTGCCAAGTGAAATCATGTAGTATTTGTTTTTCTCTGACACTTCACTTCCCATAGTACCCTTAAAATCCAACCATGTTGTAGCAAACGGAATATTTCATCCTGGCAGTATTTCATGTGTTTATGTGTCTCTGTGTGTATTTATGCATGCATGTGTATACCTTTATCCATTCTTCCATCAATGGGTACTTAATGTTATTTCTGTATCTTGGCTATTGTAAACAATGCTGAAATCAATATAGGGATGCCTTTTGAATTAGTGTTGTGTTCTTTGGATACCCAGAAATTGTGAATAGCTGGATCATAAGAAAGTTCTATCCTTAATTTTTGAGGCACTTTCATGTTGTATCCCACAGTGGCACCACTAATTGAAATTCCCACCATGCATGTACAAGAGTTCTCTTTTCTCCATATCTTCTTCAACACTTGTTATTTCTTGTGTTTTCAACAAAAACAATATTAATAAGTGGGAGATGATAGCTCATTGTGGTTTTGATTTGTATTTTCATGCTGATTAGTGATATTGAGTACCTCTTCATGTACTTGTTAGCCATCTATAAGCCATTTATAATTTTCTTTGGAAAATTATGCATTCTCCTGCCCATTTTACATCAGATTTTGTTTTTAAGATGCATGGATTCTTTGTTTATTTTAGATGTTAACCCCTTGTTGGATATGATTTGAAAATATATTCTCTCATCCAGAAGGTTGTCTTTTCATTTTGAGTTTCCTTTGCTGTGTAGATTTTTAGTTTGATATAATTTCATTTGTTTATTTTGCTTTAGTTTCTCTTACTTGAAAAGACAGATCCAAAAGATATTGCTAAAACATGTTAAAGCACACTGCCTGTTTAATTCTTGTAATTTTATGGTTTCAAACCTTACATAGAAGTCTTTAATTCATTTCTAATTGATTTTTGTGTATAGTGTGATTCAGTGGTGTGGTTTCATTTTTGCATGTGGTTATTCAGTTTTCCCAGTGCCATTTATTTAAGGAGATTTTCATTCTCCAATATGTCATTCTTGGCTCTCTTGCTGTAAATTAGTTGTCCATATGTGCGAGTTATTTCTGGGCTCTCAATTCTGTTCTATTGATCTGTGTCTATTTTTCTGCCAGAACTATGGTATTTTGATTACTATAGCTCTGTACTATAATTCAAAATCAGAGATTGTGATACCTCCAGCATTTTTTGCTCCAGATTGTTTTGGGTCTTTTGTGGTTTCATATAAATTTTAGTACTTTTGTTCTATTTCTGTGAAAAATATTGTTGGGATTTTGGCTTTAAATCTGTAGATTGCTTTAGGTAATGTGGATATTTTAAAAATATTAATTCTTCCAATATATGAATGCAACATATCTTTTCATTTCTTCATGTCTTTAATTTCTTATAGCAGTGTCTATTGGTTTTTAGTGTACATGCTTTCTACCTCCTTTATTAGATTTAATTCTAGGTATTATTTTTGCTTGCAATTGTAAATGGGATTGTTTTTCTTAATTTCTCTTTCTTATAGCATATCATTAATGTATAGAAACAATAGATTTTTGCATATTTGTATCCTTTAAATTAATATATTAGTTCTAATTATTTTTTTAGACTAAAATCATGTTATCTGCAAGAATTGATATTTTTTCTTCTTTTAAAATTTGGATGCTTTTTCTTTTCTTGCCTAACTTCTCTGGCTAGGATTTCTAATATTATGCTGAATAAGACTGGTGAGAGTGGGCATCCTTGTTTTGTTCCTCATTTTTGAAGGATAGCTTTTATTTTTCACCATTGAGTATGATGCTAGCTGTGGGGTTTTAAAAGTATGGTCTTTTTAATGTTCAAGTATGTTCCTTCTCTTTCCATTTTATTGAGAGTTTTTATCATAAATGGATGTTGAAAATTGTCAAATGCTTTGTCTGTATCTATGAGATTATGTAATTTTTATCCTTCACTTTGTTAATGTGGTGTATCACATTGACTTATGGACACTGAATCATCTTTACATTCTTGGAATAAATCCCATTTGATCTCTGTGTATAATCCTTTCAATGTATTATTGAATTGTTTGCTGATATTTTGTTGAGGATTTTTGCATTTCTGTTCATCAGAGATACTAACCTATAATTCCTTTTTTGTCTGTTTTGTCCTTGTCTGGTTTTGGTATCAAAGTAATATTGGTATTATAAAATGAGTTTAGAAGCATTCCTTCAATTTCAATTTTTGGGAAGAGTTTGAGAAGAATAGGTATTAAATCTTTGAATATTTGGTTAGAAACTTATCAGTGAAGCTGTCTGATCCTGGACTGTTGCTTCTTTGGCAGATCTTTGATTAATGTTTGGATCTCCTTACTAGTGATCAGTCTTTACAGACTTTTCTCTTTATGATTCAGTCTTAGAATATGATATGATTCTAAGAATTTATCTATTTCTTATAGATTGTCCAATTTGTTGGTGTATAGCTGTTAATTATAGTCTCTTATAATCTTTTACATTTCTGTGATATCTTTTTTTTTTTTTTTTGAGACTTCACTCTGTTTTTCTTAGTCTAGTTAAGAGTTTTTCAACTTTGTTAAAATTCTCAAAGAACCAGCTCTTAGTTTCACTTTTCTTTCTGTTTTCTTAGGCTTTTTCATTTATTTTTGCTCTGATTTTTATATTTCCTTCCTTCTTTCTGACTTTGGGCTTTCTTCTCTTTTCCTTTAGCTGCAAGCTCAGGTTGAGATTTTTCTCATTTCTTGAGGTAGGCTTGTGTAGCTATAAACTTTACTCTTGGTACCACTTTTGCTGTGTCCTGTAGGTTTTAGATGTCATATTTTCATTTTCTTTTATCTTCAGATATTTTTGGATTTCTCCTTTGATTGCATCATTCACTCAATAATTGTCCAGTAACATGTTATTAGCCTTCGCATGTTTATATTTTTCCAGGTTTCCTCTTCTAGTTGGTTTCTAGTTTTATACCACTGTAATTTTAAAAGATGCCTGATATAATTTGTCTTAAATCTGAGACTTGTTTTGTGTCCTAAAATATAGTCTTTGCTTGAGAATGTTCCATGTGCACTTGAGGAATGTGTGTAGGTTTTCGTTTTGTTATTATCATGGGCTTTGTATAAAATGTCTCATAGATAAAATAGTCCTTTTGCGCTGATAATACCTTTTCAGCAATTGTCTATATAGGTTCTGTTCTTTTCCCCTTCCCCTTTTTATGTTTTCGTTATCACATTGTCTGCTTTTATGTTATGAGTTTGTTACTAAGGGGAAGTAATTATAGTTATTCATAATGCTTTCCCCTTCCTCATTTAAATTATAATTGTTTAACAGCCTGTTCTGATATGAAGTTGGAAATTTTTGTTCACTTATCTCCCTAGTCAAAGTTTTGTGTAGTTCTGTCTTTTCATTTCATGTAGAAAAGCTCCTTTCAACATTTCTTGTAAGGCAGGTCTAGTAATGGCAGTCTCCTTCAGCTTTGGTTTTCTGAAAAAGTATTTATCCTTTATATATAATAGATAACTTTGCTGTGTAGAGTATTCTTGTTTGACAATTTTTAATCTTTCAATATTATGAGTATGTCATTCTCTCCTGATCTATAGAGTTTCTGCCAAGAAATCTGTTGACGGCCTAGTGGGGATGACTTTTTAAGTTACTGTCTCCCTTCCCCGCTGGGCCTCACCCGACTGCCTTTAAATTTCTTTATTACTGAATTTTGACTGTTTTAATATTATGTGTCTTGGAGATGGGCTTTTTGCTTTGGGATTATTAGGTGTTCTATTTGCCTTGTGGACTTGACTACCTAGTTTTCCCCTTGGTTTGAGAAGTTCTCAGCTATTATCTCTTTAAATAAGCTCTGTTTCCTTCTCCCTCTCTTCTCCTCCTGGGGTACTTATTTTCCTTATGTTGTCTTATCTAATGGGTTATATAGTTCTCACATAAATTCTTTTCTTTAAAAAAAATATTTCTCATTTTCTACTTCAAATTTTCTATCTTTCTGTATTTTGAACTTGCTAATTCTCTCTACCATGTATGTGGTTTCCTCAGTTTCCAAGCTTTCTTATGAATCCTTCATTTATTGAGTTCTTAAGCTCCAGAATTTCTTTTAGGTACTTTTTAGTATTTCAGTCTTTTGGGTAAGGTATTAGTTTATCCATTAATTTTATTCCTGAGCTCATTGAACTGTCTTTGTGAGTTTTCTCATAGTTCATTGAGTTTCTTCATGACAGCTATTTTGAATTCTCTGTCTATGACTTTAAGTTTGATTTCTAGAGAACTGTCATTTTCTCTGTGTGATACTATATTACTGTAGCTTTGCATGGTACTTGATGAGTTGTTCCTCAGCTAGCACATTAGAAGTAGTGAAAACATTTCTCATTTACCTAAAACTTTGTTTACTTTGGTCCTCATAATTCATCAGATTGGTAATTAGAAGCCTTCATCAGCATCGCAGCAGAGGTTTCCGATTTCTCTTGTCTGAGCTGCCTCTGGCTGCATTTAAGAAGTGGCCCTTTGCACCCTGCAGTGCCTCTGCCAGAGGTGCTGACATTGCCTCCAGCGCCTCCAGAGCTGCTGATGCTTGGCTGCTGCCAGGATTGCTGGTGTCGCCACCTGGGGCGCTGGGATGGTTTTGCCTCTGCTGGTTTGGGGGTGTATGTATATGTATGTATACATATGTAATATGTATGAATATGCAATTATGACTTACTCACATTGTTGTACGGCAGAAACCAACACGCTGTAAAACAATTATCCTCTGACCTTTTTTTTTTTTTTTTAAAGAGTGTATATTGACTTTACTGCATTTAGAAAACGTGGAAGGCTTTAAAGGAAGCTATGAAATTCTGGCTTTAAAGGCAACTATCAAAGTCTATAGTCATCTTACCTTGTTAGTTTTTGCTTTGTTAAAAATTTTTTTAAATCTAATGGCTTAAAAAATATCCAATTTGTTTAACTCATAATTCTGTGGGCCATCTGGCTGGCTTTCTGTTCTGGGCTAAAGTGATCAGCTGGAAGTTTGGGTGATGATGGCTGATCTTGGGTAACCTCAGTTATGACTGGCAGTTTACTGGCTGGTTGGTTTAGCAGGTCTTAGCTGGAATCACTTGTTTCTGCTTCCTGTGGCCTCCCACTTTCCTGTAGGTGACTCCAGGCTTCTTAACATTGTGGTCTCAGTGTTCCAGAAAGTAGCAAGAGGGCAAAGTCCCACTTGTAAGCACTTGCTGAGCACCTCTGCTTGCTTCACATTGAAAGTGAATGTGAGCTATATATGACAAACCCACAGCAACATTATCCTCAATGGTGAAAAATTGAAACATTTCCCCTAAAGTCAGGAACAAGACAAGGGTGTCCACTTTCACCACTACCATTCAATATAGTTCTGGAAGTTTTGGCCACAGCAGTCAGAGCAGAAAAAGAAATAAAAGGAATCCAAATTGGAAAAAAAGAAGTAAAACTCTCACTGTTTGCAGATGACATGATCCTCTACATAGAAAATCCTAAAGACTCGATCAGAAAACTACTAGAGCTAATCAATGAATATAGTAAAGTTGCAGGATATAAAATCAACACTCAGAAATCCCTTGCATTCCTATACACTAATAATGAGAAAGTAGAAAAAGAAGTTAAGGAAACAATCCCATTCACCATTGCAACAAAAAGAATAAAATACTTAGGAATATATCTACCTAAAGAAACTAAAGACCTATATATCAAAAACTATAAAACACTGATGAAAGAAATCAAAAGGACACTAATAGATGGAGAAATATACCATGTTCATGGGTCGGAAGAGTCAATATAGTGAAAATGAGTATACTACCCAAAGCAATCTACAGATTAAATGCAATTCTTATCAAGCTACCAGCTTGATAGGAATTGCATTTAATACCAGTATTTTTCACAGAACTAGATCAAATAATCTCAAGATTTGTATGGAAATACAAAAAACCTCGAATAGCAAAAGCAATCTTGAGAAAGAAGAATGGAACTGGAGGAATCAACTTGCCTGACTTCAGGCTCTACTACAAAGCCACAGTCATTAAGACAGTATGGTACTGGCACAAAGACAGAAATATAGATCAATGGAACAAAATAGAAATCCCTGAGATAAATCCACACACCTATGGACACCTTATCTTCGATAAAGGAGGCAAGAATATACAATGGAGTAAAGACAATCTCTTTAACAGGTGGTGCTGGGGAAACTGGTCAACCACTTGTAAAAGAATGAAACTAGACCTCTTTCTAACACCACACACAAAAATAAACTCAAAATGGATTAAAGATCTAAATGTAAGACCAGAAACTATAAAACTCCTAGAGGAAAACATAGGCAAAACACTCTCTGACATAAATCACAGCAGGATCCTCTATGATCCACCTCCCAGTATAATGGAAATAAAAGCAAAAATAAACAAATGGGATCTAATTAAAATTAAAAGCTTCTGCACAACAAAGGAAACTATAAGCAAGGTGAAAAGACAGCCTTCTGAATGGGAGAAAACAATAGCAAATGAAACAACTGACAAACAACTAATCTCAAAGATATACAAGCAACTTATGCAGCTCAACTCCAGAAAGATAAATGACCCAATCAAAAAATGGGCCAAAGAACTAAATAGGCATTTCTCCAAAGAAGACATACAGATGGCTAACAAACACATGAAAAGATGCTCAACATCACTCATTATCAGAGAAATGCAAATCAAGACCACAATGAGGTACCATTTCACACCAGTCAGAATGGCTGTGATCCAAAAGTCTACAAGCAATAAATGCTGGAGAGGATGTGGAGAAAAAGGGAACCCTCTTACACTGCTGGTGGGAATGCAAACTATTACAGCCACTATGGAAAACAGTGTGGAGATTCCTTAAAAATTGCAAATAGAACTGCCTTATGACCCAGCAATCCCACTGCTGGGCATACACACTGAGGAAACCAGAAGTGAAAGAGACACATGTACCCCAATGTTCATTGCAGCACTGTTTATAATAGCCAGGACATGGAAGCAACCTAGACGTCCATCTGCAGATGAATGGATAAGAAAGCTGTGGTACATATACACAATGGAGTACTACTCAGCCATTAAAAAGAATACATTTGACTCAAGCCTAATGAGATGGATGAAACTGGAGCCGATTATACAGAGTGAAGTAAGCCAAAAGAAAAACACCAATACAGTATACTGACACATATATATGGAATTTAGAAAGATAGTAATGATGACCCTGTATGTGAGACAACAAAAGAGACACAGAGGTATAGAACAGACTTTTGGACTCTGAGGGAGAGGGAGAGGGTGGGATGAAATGGGAGAATGGCATTGAAACATGTATACTATCATGTAAGAAACGAAGCACCAGTCTATGTTCAATACAGGATACAGGATGCTTGGGGCTGGTGCGCGGGGATGATCCAGAGAGATGATGTGGGGTGGGAGTTGGGAGGGGGCTTCGGGATTGGGAGCTCGTGGACACCTGTGGCTGATTCATGTCAATGTATGGCAAAACAAATACAGTATTGTAATGTAGAATAAAGTATTAAATAAATAAATAAAAGTGAATGTGTTAGTCACTCAGTCATATCTGACTCTGCGATCCTATGGACTGTAGCCTGCCAGACTCCGCTGTCAGTAGAATTCTCCAGGCAAGAATACTGGAGTGAGTTGCCTGTTCCTTCTCCAGGGAATCTTCCCTACCCAGGATCAAACCCGTGTTTCCCACTTTGCAGGCAGATTCTTTACTGTCTGAGCCACCACATTAGCCAATGCCTAATTGGTTAAAGCAAGCCTTGGATCCAGGCTGGTAGGCAGAGGAGATGATACTACTGAAGAGCTGTCAATTGGAAAGGCACTTATTATGGCCAGTTTTACAAATAGCATAAAAGACATTTGTCACAATTTATATTCAGTATTAGCCTTGCAGTTTCCACTTAGATAAGTTTTTTTCTATTAAAATTTGTTCAGAAATATTCTTAATGACTGAATAATGTTAAAATATGTGGTTGCACTATAATTTATCTACTTCTCTAATAAAAATTCTAGATGGCTTTTAATATTTTTCTATTCTAAAAAACACACATAAACTTTGATTTTGGTGCATGTTACTGGATTGACATACAAATAATCTTGAAGTTCTAAATAAAGATTGCCAAATTACTCATCGGAAAAATTGAAGCAATTTTATTGTCAGTAGCAGTGTATGATAATGTCAAATTTACTACAGTTTCATGGATCCAGGTTCATATACAATTTGGAAATATTTGTCACTTTGGTAGGAAAGAAGTATACAGACAAATTTATAATTTTTATTAAGTCTCAAACATTAACCATTATGGGACTTTCCTCATAGCTCAGTTGGTAAAGAATCTGCTTGCAAAGCAGGAGACCCAGGTTTGATCCCTGGGTTGGGAAGATACTCTAGAAAAGGAAATGTCAATCTACTCCAGTATGTATGCCTGGAGAATCTCATGGACCAAGGAGCTTGGCAGGTTACAGTCCTTGGGGTCTCAAGAGTTGGATGACTTAGTGACTAAACCACCACCGTTAAACATTAAAAAAATAAGATAACATTTTCTCTTGTAAGCCATTAGTTATTTTTCAGAAAAAAATTTAAATTGAAATAAAATTTTATATATTCCTAAAAGATAAACTTGGGATAGATGATGTTTTAAATATGGCTTTATTTTTATAATAGGAAAGCCACATATGTTGCCTTTAGTCTTTTCATCCTATAATAGTAAGTGCAACTGTCAGAACTTTTAAAATGTTTTATGCTCAAATAATGTATTTTTTAAAAATAGAGATTGAAATTATATTCTAATATAGTAACATAAAAATCTGAAATTAAAAAAATTTGTTTTAGTGATCAACTAGAAGGAAAAGTCCAACCAGTCCATCCTAAAGGAGACCAGTCCTGGGTGTTCATTGGTGCTGAGGCTGAAACTCCAGTACTTTGACCACCTGATGCAAAGAGCCGACTCATTGGAAAAGACTCTGATGCTGGGAGGGATTGGGGGCAGGAGGAGAAGGGGATAACAGAGGATGATATGGCTGGATGACATCACTGATTCAATGGATGTGAGTCTGAGTGAACTCTGGGAGTAGGTGATGGACAGGGGAGGCCTGGCGTGCTGCGATTCATGGGGTCGCAAAGAGTTGGACACGACTGAGCGACTGAACTGAACTGAACCGAGGAGGAAATGTCACTTTAGGTGTGACATTCAAAATACCAGTTCAGCTCAGTTCAGTCGCTCAGTCATGTCCGACTCTTTGTGACCCCATGAACTGCAGCATACCAGGCCCCCCAACTCCTGGAGTTCACCATCACCAACTCCTGGAGTTCACTCATCAAAATACCAACTTTTCAGCAAATCCTTAGGAGAATATCAGAGTGACACAAAATGTACATTTATTTTGTGTGTTGGGGGAAAATAAGCAGTGCATGTAGGATTAACTTACTGCAAATCCTAGAAGTTTGACTTTAATTGATTTTGTTACTTCATTGTGACTAAATTTTAATAGAAGTATTGGATGTCATAGAATGTCATAAAAACAACTCCCCTACACTGGATTCATACATTTTCAATCATAGGTTAGGTAGTTAAAAATTCAAGGTTAATCTAGACAATCTGTGCAATGTGTAAGTTTGGCATGTTGTCAAGACCTTAACTTTTGCACTTCCTGACTTTTAAATAATTCCATGAAGTAGCTTTTCAAATGTTTTTGAAGTAGTAGTTGAAAAGATGTCTTGCGGACAGGTATATAACAAAAGGAGAACACAGAAGAGAAGCCACTAGAAGCACTACTGGATATGCTTCTGGTTGGGGCTGATGATGCAGGGGAAACAATTTAAACTCAAGTGACTTTGCCCGATTTTTAGACCTAAAAAAATCTGGAAAGATGCTTACTTCTCATTAGCAGTTGGCAATTTTATAACACATGACTCTCAATGGAAAGAGGAAGAAGGAAGATTTTGTACTGAATACAAGAGAGAAAGTAATTTCTTCAAGCTGTTGAAATACACTGATTGTGACTCTTGTGGTGAGAAAGAGGATGTACACTCTAGAAAATAAACCACTTGTGAGAATAGCAAGGAAACAAAAAATAAACAACAACAACAAAAAAACAATGGCAAAAAACTTGCCTCCTACGTCAAATATTTCTGCTATGGTCCCATAAATGAAAACTAAAAGTACTTCAGCCTTAGGATACATATGGCTTTATAGTGTATATTATATTTTTGTTCCATGATGTCTTTCACTTACTCAAAATTGTTTGCAAACATTTAATTCATGTGGTATAATTCAGAACATACGCCACTGGAGATCATATGCTTTTCTCCCCTTCTGTTCTGAATATAAATGTTACAGGTATTCTATTTTCTGGATATAATAATGTCACATTATTTCAGTTTTTACTTTGAGGAGCAAAGGATGTTTAAGAAATGAATGTCATATTTGGAGAAGGAGAATGCAACTGAAATCTTTGGTCATATAATAGTGAAATTATGATCACTGAATTCTGTATATGTTCCTGTTAAGAACACGATATAGTTCCCTAAATTATATTTTTGAGGACAATTACTCTGTTAAGAAATTTCAATTTTACATTATTTTTTAACTTAAGTTTGTGTGTGTGCTAAATTGCTTCATCATGCCCAACTCTTTGTGACCCTAGCCTGCCAGGCTCCTCTGTCCATGGAATTATCCAGGCAAGAACACTAGTGGGTTGCCATGCTTTCCCCAGGAGACCTTCCTGACCCAAGGATTGAAGGTCAATCCCTTCCTGACCCCAACTCTTGCATCTCTTACATTTCCTACATTGGCAGGTGGATTCTTTACCAAGTAACAAGTAACTCATTCCTCACCAAAAAAACAAACAAGGGAAGTGAAATATATTCTCAATGTAGATATATTTTTGAATATTTTTCATTCTTATTTCTATCTTATTTGTGTAATGGTACTGAAAAGTATATGTAGAATTATGCTCTGAAGAGTGAGAATTGTCCTTTCAAGAAAACTATAAAATTGGTGCCTGAGTAACCTTGAAAACACATACAACTAAGGTCTAGAAAATATTACAAGTTATTATGTGGACTTTGTTAAGCTCTTAAAACTTTATAGTTGGCTTGGTGTAAACTTTGTTAATATTATTGTCTTTCCCTCCTCCCCACCCCCAGCTTCATGATCACTTAATGAAAAAAAAAATTCAGTCGCTCAGTCGTGTCCGACTCTTTGCAACCCCATGAATTGCAGCACACCAGGCCTCCCTGTCCATCACCAACTCCCAGGGTACACCCAAACTTACGTCCATCGAGTCGGTGATGACATCCAGCCATCTCATCCTCTGTTGTCCCCTTCTCCTCCTGCCTCCAATCCCTCCCAGTATCAGAGTCTTTTCCAATGAGTCAGCTTTTCACAAGAGGTGGCCAAAGTACTGGAGTTTTAGCTTTAGCATCAGTCCTTCCAAAGAACACCCAGGACTGATCTCCTTTAGAATGGACTGGTTGGATCTCCTTGCAGTCCAAGGAACTCTCAAGAGTCTTCTTTCTAACACCATACACAAAAATAAACTCAAAATGGATTAAAGATCTAAACGTAAGACCAGAAACTATAAAACTCCTAGAGGAGAACATAGGCAAAACACTCTCTGACATAAATCATAGCAGGATCCTCTATGACCCACCTCCCAGAATATTGGAAATAAAAGCAAAAATAAACAAATGGGATCTAATTAAAATTAAAATCTTCTGTACAAGGTGAAAAGATAGCCTTGAGAATGGGAGAAAATAATAGCAAATGAAGCAACTGACAAACAACTAATCTCAAAAATATACAAACAACTCCTGCAGCTCAATTCCAGAAAAATAAATGACCCAATAAAAAAAATGGGCCAGAGAACTAAATAGACATTTCTCCAAAGAAGACATACAGATGGCTAACAAACACATGAAAAGATGCTCAACATCACTCATTACCAGAGAAATGCAAATCAAGACCACAATGAGGTACCATTTCACACCAGTCAAAATGGCTTTGATCCAAAAATCTACAAGCTATAAATGCTGGAGAGGGTGTGGAGAAAAGGGAACCCTCTTACACTGTTGGTGGAATGCAAACTAGTACAGCCACTATGGAAAACAGTGTGGAGATTCCTTAAAAAACTGGAAATAGTTTTCCAGATTTCTGGGTCATAACTGCCTTATGACCCAGAAATCCCACTGCTGGGTGTACACACTGAGGAAACTAGAATTGAAAGAGACATGTGTACCCCAGTGTTCATTGCAGCGCTGTTTATAATAGCCAGGACATGGAAGCAACCTAGATGTCCATCAGCAGATGAATGGATAAGAAAGCTGTGGTACATATACACAATGGAGTATTACTCACCCATTAAAAAGAATACATTTGAATCAGTTCCAATGAGGTGGATGAAATTAGAGCTGATTATACAGAGTGAAGTAAGCCAGAAAGAAAAACACCAATACAGTATACTAATGCATATAAATTAGAAAGATGGTAAGAATAACCTTGTATGCGAGACAGCAGAAGAGGCACAGATGTATGGAACAGTCTTTTGGACTCTTGGGAGAGGGAGAGGGTGGGATGATTTGGGAGAATGGCATTGAAACATGTATAGTATCATATAAGAAACATATTGCCAGTCTAGGATGCAGGACACAGGATGCTTGGGGCTGGTGCACTGGGATGACTCAGAGAGATGGTATGGGGAGGGAGGTGGGAGGGGGGTTCAGGATTGGGAACAATGTATGGCAAAACCAATACAATATTGTAAAGTAAAAAATAAAATAATAAAATCCTAAAAAAAAAAAAAATGAGAGAGAGAGTCTTCTCCAACACGATAGTTCCAAAGCATCAATTCTTCGTTGCTCAGCTTTCTTCACAGTCCAGCTCTCACATCCATACATGACCACTGCAAAAACCATAGCCTTGACTAGACGGACCTTTGTGGACAAAGTAATGTCTCTACTTTTGAATATGCTATCTAGGTTGGTCATAACTTTCCTTCCAAGGATTAAGCGTGTTTTAATTTCATGGCTGCAATCACCATCTGCAATGATTTTGGAGCCCCCAAAATAAAGTCTGACACTGTTTCCACTGTTTCCCCATCTATTTCCCATGAAGTGATGGGACCAGATGCCATGATCTTATTTTTCTGAATGTTGAGATTTAAGCACTTTTTCACTCTCCTCTTTCACTTTCATCAAGAGGCTTTTTAGTTCCTCTTCACTTTAGGGTGGTGTCATCTGCATATCTGAGGTTATTGATATGTCTCCTGGCAATCTTGATTCCAGCTTGTGCTTCTTCCAGCCCAGTGTTTCTCATGATGTACTTTGCATAGAAGTTAAATAAGCAGGGTGACAATATACAGCCTTGACGTACTCCTTTTCCTATTTGGAACCAGTCTGTTTTTCCATGACCAGTTCTTGCTGGGAGCCAGTGTGAGGAATCCTGCCCATGACAGGGTCACGTGGAAGGAAGTTGGCATACGCAGGGTGTGATCAAACTTCAGGGGTTCCCCACGGCATTTCCTAAGCATCCACCGCCCCCCGCCCCCAAATAAGAATCTGCCGGCCTCTGCACTCTGCTTTTCCACTCTTCTGATATTCTCTGGGAAAAAGTCAACTCAGGGCTTTAGCCTTCTGCATTTGAACGGGATCTTTCAGTTAAACCCCTTCTGATAGCTCTCTAGCTTGCCTAACAGGTTCCCCAGACTTCTTACAGCCTGTGAACTGCTTACAGCCCCCCAACCGCAAGAGGCACAAAGCTTAAAAGCATCTTAAAGATGTAGAGCCTCTTCTAAAGAGTTAAAAATCATATTGGTGACGGGTTTTCACTGTTGGCTCAAGGACTGCTGCCAGACCTCCATATTCTTTATCTTTTAGGCACCTGGAAGGATGTTACTCAATGTAGGCAGGACATAGAAAAAGATATGTAGTGGCTTTGATGTTAGCAACACTAGACTTTTGAGTTGTTTCTCTTTTGCTGTAAATCACTGTACTCCCTTTACTTGTTATAAGCTGCTGTATCTTTGCTGTGTAAGAATGTAACTTGTTTAGTGCTTTTCTGAGAGTGGTGCCAGACTTTGGGAAGATCAACACAAACAAGTCTTCTGGTTGACAAACCCTTATCAAAAAAAAAAAAAAGAAAGAAAGAAAAGAAAGGAGGGCTGTTGGCACTGCGTGACTATGTACCCACTGACCTTCATGTTTTATCAAAAAGGTATAATAGGCCTTCTGAACAATAGAGGCCGAAGCTAGTCACTGGACTGGTTTCCCCCATGTCTCTCTCTCTCTTTCCTCTCTTCTTCACTCTAATTTCAGGCTGAATTCCCATCTGGACCAGGGGGCTCACCAGGTCTACTTACTTGCCCCGGCTTTCAAGCCCCGCGCAAAGGGAGCCCAAGGTGGGGCACCCTTAGAGATTCAAGCAGGCGCCGGTGGCCCCACGTAGATGGTGCAAATCTCTTGTCTGGAGATTTTATTGGCCTTCCCTGGAAGCCAAGTTATTCAGCCTTCTTTCTCCACTTAATTTTCCTACTACACTATTTATTCCTAATCTAATCTTATATTAATAAATAAATAAGTTTTCCTCGCCAATGCCATCTCCGCTTCAAATTCCCTGGACCCACCGGGGCTGGACCCTGGCAAGTTCTAACTCTTGCTTATAGGTTTCTCAAGAGGCAGGTTAGGTGGTCTGGTATTCCCATCTCTTTCAGAATTTTCCACAATCGGATTCATTTAAATTCTACTACACTTAAGAGTAACCTCAAAATGACTTGATTAAGATAGAGAATTAGTTCTCTCTTAAGTAAGAGTGGAAGATAGCTTAGAATTAGCATGGCAATCTATCAGGGACTAAAGTCTCCTGTTATCTTTCTGTCCATCTTATTTAACATGTGGATTCCATTCCTGAGGTTGTTATAGGTTTAAGGTGACTGCTGGAAATCCATTTTTCACATGAGCTTCCTAGCTAGCCAAAAGGAAGAAAGGCGGCCAGGCAAAAGTAGGACGTACCAGTTGTCAGTTGTCCTTTAAAGATGCTTCCTTAGAAAACCAAGGTAGAACTTTTGCTCACATCTCATGGGCCAGAACTTAGTCACAAAGTCATCCTTCATTGTGAATGAAGCTTGTAATATTACCATTTGGAACCTACTTCATTTCTGTTACTAATGAAAAAGAAAAGGATAGGTATTAGATAGGCAATTAGACATCATTGCCTTATACATCTGTTTGAACTCTTAGAAGAGAACTTTTAGGTACAAACATATGACACATACTTTATTCTCTATATATTTGTTTTCTGGCAAATTTCAACAATTACGCTAACAACACCAGCTTGAGAACCTACCTCTTTGTCTACCTACTCTATGCAAAACTTTCTTTTCCTAATTTCTATCATTTAATAGACATTGCTTACATGTGCTCAGGGAGGACTATTCACGAGCTCCTGGAAGCAAAGAAGTGAAGGAGTTTGAGATTCTAGAATCTTTCCAATGCGAAATATGACTTAACTGGTTAAATGGAATATATACCAGAAAAGAAAAGTGAGTAATGAGTACATATACCATGAGAAAAAAAGAGTAGATGATATGAGTCATGTATAAAAGCAAGGAAAGTGCTTCTGTGAATACCACAGAAAAGTCCTTGAAGATGAAAAGGAGAATTTTAAAGAAATATAAATTGAGGTGGAAGAAGAGGCATTTTGAATTATAGTTACACATGATATATTTTTATTTAAGTCTATAACATATACAGCTACCAGAATCATCAGCTTCAAACAATACTTCTATCCAAACCTGTTGAGATTCTCTATTACCTATTGAGTTTCATCTATACATAATAATATTCAAAAATTCCCACCAAATATCTCCTCTGTGTTTGAACTATATCATTATTCTCCAGAATATACTCCTGGACTTAATAAGTCTTTCAGCATGTGTTGTTACTTCAAGGGTACATATTCTGTGTTTCTAAAACTGCTAAGTATATAAATGCTCTATATAAAGGGTTAGTCAGTCAGTCATGTCCAGCTCTTTGCAACTCCATGGACTGTAGCCCACCAAGCTCCTTTGTCCATGGAATTTTCCAGGCCAGAATACTGGAGTTGGTAGCCATTCCCTTCTCCAGGAGATCTTCCCAGCCCAAGGACTGAAGCCCAGTTTCCTGCATGGCAGATTCTTTACTGGCTGAGCCACCAGGGAAGGCCCTATATAATGATTTACTTTTTTTCTTTTCAAACAAAAGCACTTATGTGATTCTTTGAAATATGTTCCCTCTAGGACTTCCTGCCATGCAGCAATGACAATGCAAATCTGTATCTCCTTTGACCCTTACCCATTCAGAGGAAGTTTTGCAGAATTCATGAAGGTCACAAGGTCACAGGCTTAATTTAAACCCCTTTATCTACAATTCAAATCTCTTATTGTCTATCAAACTTTTGCCAGATGTTAAAACAACTCTCAACAGCACTCTGTTACTCCAAGCAGGAATTAACTGGTCCTC
This sequence comes from Nanger dama, assembly GCA_917880005.1. Taxonomy (NCBI): domain Eukaryota; kingdom Metazoa; phylum Chordata; class Mammalia; order Artiodactyla; family Bovidae; genus Nanger; species Nanger dama. The sequence continues at coordinate 8,803,651 of CAKJTW010000040.1, forward strand.
ATGCTAATCTTCTTCTGATTACTATTAACCTATTTGCAAAGAAATTTTGGAACACAATAACACAAGAGATAGACATTCTGTGTAGGTAACATGGAATGATTCAAGTGTAGGATAACCTTTATCCTATGTTTTACTTGACAGACTCTATTTAGTTCTTGGTTCATGTCGCTTGCATTTTTTTAAGGAAGTAGGTATGATTCAGTTTCCGTTTTACCATATCTCTCTTCCCACATTATCTGGCTGAGCTTTCAGTTTTTCTGAATTGTTTCACTTGACATATTCTGCATCTAATAATCTCTGAGAATATTCCACCTCTAGTGCATGGCCTCCCAACTAGACTTCTTGTTTCCCTTATAGCTTGGTATAGCTGACTAGGTTCTAGTCCCTGGAATATGATTAGAAGTAAGGTTCTCCCTGGGGGCTCAGCTGGTAAAGAATCCACCTGCAATGTGGGAGACCTGGGTTTGATCCCTGGGTTGGGAAGATCCCCTAGAGAAGGGAACAACTAGCCACTGCAGTATTCTGGCCTGGAGAATTCCATGGACTGTATAATCCATGGGGTTGCAATGAATCAAATACAACTGAGTGATTTATATACTCTCTTAAAAGAAAGCAATTGCCAGCACCTCTTTTTTTTTTTTCTTTCTGATAGCTGGGAAAGAGAACTAGAGTACTGAATGAAGAGTTGGAAGGTTGTTTTTGAGGATAAAACTCATCCTGTTAGCCCTGAATCATCTGTCTGTGAATTATAACCTGAGAAACAGATCTGATCTTTTTAGGTTACTTGCTTTTGGGGGAGAGTAGAAGGAACAAAAGGGAAGTGGGTCTCTTTGTCATAGCAGCATTATCATATGCTAACTAATACACTGGTTTAAGTTCTAGTCGATCTGATTTCTCTTGGGCAAGTTACTTAATCCCTGAATTTGTTCAATAAGAATAACATGTCTTTAAGGGTTGTTGTGGGAAGCAACTGACATAATACATGAAGTTAAATAACTTTGAAAGAAGGAATTTAAACTCATGGAATAAGATAACACATGCTGGATCTTTCTTGTTTCCAAGAGCTGGATTTTTGAGTACTGAACCACAAATACACCATTGTTTTCTGAGTAAATGCTAAATAGAAACACTATTTGGTGCCATAACAATGTTTTCAAGAAAGCATGATTAATATAAGTTGTTTGAAAACATCAGAAAAAATGTCTGGGTTGCCTAAATTTCAAAATGAGACTATTAGACATAAGGCTGCATCTTGGCAGTTTAGAGACTTGATTTCTGTATTTGATTAAGGGATGAATTTATCTTTTATTGTCTTGATTCTCTCTTTAAAGTAGATCTCATAATATTTGTAGCTCAGTGAATAGCAAGCTGATAATTATGAGGAACTTTAACTATACAAAGTTATTATCTACATCTCAAAAATTAGAACATGTGTAAAATATCTAAAGATATTTTCTGTTCTCAAGACAGTCACGTTATAAATAGCCTCATTGTTTAAGGGAAACTTATAAGGGAAACTTATTGTCTTATATGTTAAAAAAATTTTTTTTTTTAGTTCAAAGACCCACCACCATCTCCTTTTATATTGGAAGACAGTTTTTCATTTAGTGGCATTTTTACTTGTGTAATCTCTTTTACTCAATTTTCTTAATTCCCAGTGATTTTATTAACACTGTGGTGGTGGTGGTTTAGTCGCTAAGTCCTGTCGGACTCTTCCAACCCCATGGTCTGTAGCCCACCAGGCTCCTCTGTCCATGAGATTTTCCAGGCAAGAATAGTGGAGTGGGTTGCCATTTCCTTCTCCAAAGGATCTTCTGGATCCAGGGATTGAACCTGGGTCTCGTGCATCACAAGCAGACTTCTGCATTGCAGGTGGAGTTTTACTGACTGAGCTATGCGGCTCTCCTGCATAGCTTATTAACACTACCAGTTATGCAATATATTTTTTTTCCTGCTTGGGTTTGTATGATCATTTTCATTATGAAAAGGCATTGTTCATGAAACAGAAAACAAGAAATTTGTCTAATCACATGAAATTATTTTCCTTTTATATTCAAAACCTTTCCTCCGTCTCTATCCCAATTATGCAATCTTAGTTTTCTATATTTCTAATTTCTTTTTATTTTATTTTATTTTTTAAAATTTTATTTTTACTTTATTCTACTTTACAATACTGTATTGGTTTTGCAATACACTGACATGAATCAGCCACAGGTGTCCACGAGCTCCCAATCCCGAAGCCCCCTCCCAACTCCCACCCCACATCATCTCTCTGGATCATCCCCGCGCACCAGCCTCAAGCATCCTGTATCCTGTATCGAACATAGACTGGCGCTTCGTTTCTTACATGACAGGATACATGTTTCAATGCCATTCTCCCAAATCATCCCACCCTCTCCCTCTCCCTCAGAGGCCAAAAGTCTGTTCTATACATCTGTGTCTCTTTTGCTGTCTCACATACAGGGTCATCATTACTATCTTTCTAAATTCCATATATATGTGTCAGTATACTGTATTGGTGTTTTTCTTTCTGGCTTACTTCACTCTGTATAATCAGCTCCAGTTTCATCCATCTCATTAGAACAGATTCAAATTTATTCTTTTTAAGGGCTAATACTCCACTGTGTATATGTACCACAGCTTTCTTATCCATTCATCTGCTGATGGACATCTAGGTTGTTTCCATGTCCTGGCTATTATAAACAGTGCTGCAATGAACACTGGGGTACATGTGTCTCTTTCAATTCTGGTTTCCTTGGTGTGTGTGCCCAGCAGTGGGATTTCTGGGTCGTAAGGCAGTTCTATTTCCAGTTTTTTAAGGAATCTCCACACTGTTTTCCATAGTGGCTATACTAGTTTGCATTCCCACCAACAGTGTAAGAGGGTTCCCTTTTCTCCACACCCTCTCCAACATTTATTGCTTGTAGACTTTTGGATTGCAGCCATTCTGACTGGTGTGAAATGATACCTCATTGTGGTCTTGATTTGCATTTTTCTGGTAATGAGTGATGTTGAGCATCTTTTCATGTGTTTGTTAGCCATCTGTATGTCTTCTTTGGAGAAATGTCTATTTAGTTCTTTGGCCCATTTTTGATTGGGTCGCTTATTTTTCTGGAGTTGAGCTGCATAAGTTGCTTGTATGTTTTGAGATTAGTTGTTTGTCAGTTGCTTCATTTGCTATTGTTTCACAAACTTCTAAAATGATTTTTTAAATGTGTGTGTGTGGGGTTTTTTTGAAATGTAGTGTTACCAAGAGGTACCAAGTGTTACCAAGAAAGAATATTGGAGTCAATTAATACACACACATATACAGCACACTAGACACATCACATAATCATATACCAAATCATCTATGAAATTTTTAATATTTTGGTGAATAATAATGCCTATATTACACTGTGTCTACTGAAGAATAGAATAAAATTTGTATTGCTATCTCTATGCATATGTTTTAAAATTTTATAAATGTGCTATTTACTAGAGAAATTTTAACCTTGGTTCTTTACTTTCAGACTTTTCTATCATTATGAGTTAAATTGGGCTTCCTTCATGGCTCAGATGGTAAAGAATCCCCTGCAATGTTGGAGACCTCGGTTCCAATCCCTGGGTTGGGATAATCCCTTGGTGAAGGAAATGGCAACCCACTTCAGTATTCTTGCCTGGAGAATTCCATGGACAGAGGAGATTTGTAGGTTACAGTCAGTCCACGGGGTTGCACTTGTGTCTCCTTAAATTCATATTTGAAGTCCTAACCTCCAGTACTTCAGACAGTGACTTTATTTGAAGATAGGATCTTTACAGCAGTAATTCCAGTTTAAATAAAGTTATGAGAGTTGGCCCTAATCCAATATGACTGGCATTCTTAGAGACAGGTGAAGTTTGGACATAGACATTCAGAAAGATAACTGAAGAGACATAAGGGGAAGATGGGGCTTCCCTGGTAGCTTAGTTGGTAGATAATCCACCTGCAAGGCCGGAGATCTTGGTTCAGTTCCTGGGTCAGGAAGATTCCCTGGAGAATGGATAAGGCTACCCAGTCCAGTATTCTTGGGCTTCCCTCGTGGCTCAGATGGTAAAGAGTCCACCTGCAATGCTGGAGACCTGGGTTCAGTCTCTGGGTTGGGAAGATCCCCTGGAGGAAGGCATGGCTACTCACTCTAGTATTCTTGCCTGGAAAATCCTCATGGACAGAGGAGCCCAGTGGGTTACATTCCTGGGGTGACAAAGAGTTGGACATGTGTGAGTGACTAAGCACAGCATAAGAAGTTGACTGTCTATAGGTCAAGAAGAAAGGCCCAGAATGTTACCTTTTCTCATAGCTCTTAGAAAGAACTAACCTTGTGACAGCTTGATTTTATACTTCTTGCCTCCAGAACTGTGAAAGAATACATTTCTGGTGTTTAAGTCACCTAGTCTGGTACTTTGTTACTGAAGCCCTGGCAAAGTAATATGGATGTTCACAAAAGTCTATTTTCTAAAGAAACATGCATAAAATATTGCAGTCCATGATATCACTTTTCATTTAGTAGGTCAAGAAAAACCTGGGAACCATTCTTGTTTTTTTTTTTTTTTTTTAATTCCTATTCAAACTATTACCAACTATCACCAAATATTTCATGTCTACCATTACTTCTCTTCATTACTACTACTGTTAGGAAATCTAAGCCACTATAATATGTTATCTGGAATATTGAAATAGCCTTCTAAATGACCTACTTGCTCCTATTCTTATCTACAATCCATTCTTTATTTACGGTTATATTTAGAACATGTAGGTCATTTCATGTTTCTTCTCTATCTGAAAATCTTCTGTGGCTCATAATGAAATATAGACTTCTGACCTGGTTCTCCAGACCCTGAATGGATGGTCTATGTCCTGTATTCCTTTAAAAACACAATTTAAGGGACTTCTGCTTTGAGCCTAAGGGAGTACCTGACAATACCTTTCTATCTATGACTAGAAAATGATACAGAATCTTTAACTATTTTTAAGATATTGGGCAATATGCAGTGAGGGAATGAAATCTCTGAGAATGGAAACAAAGGGGCTGAGCACTATGATCATTGGATTTTTTTGTCTGGAGGGTCTTTCTGGAAATGGATCTCAAACAGAGTTTACTACTCTCACTGAGAGAGATCAGAATCCCAGGTCACAAAGGCATTCAGAACTTGCAGAGTAGGGTACTAGGAATAAAAGAGCTTGCTAAGAGGAAGCTCCAGAATTGTTTCAGGCAATCTATTGAGTCTTTGGCTGAGTACCTAGCTGTGCGTGTACAGAGTGAGACCCTACAAAGCCAGGCAAAAGCCACCTATGTGGAGAAAAGAACCATGAGGGAGTAGTAACAAAACAAAACAAAACAAGACACCAATTTATGGAGCTCAGACAAGGCTGAATGATCAAGTTCAGACTAGACTTTACTCTGACCAAAAAGTCATCATTAAAAACTCTCAGCATTTAGTAGCATCTGCCGAAACACCATACATAAAGAGTAAAGCTAACATAGCTCTAAAGTAAAATCTATACTTGATTTCACTAAGAAAGTTCAAGTGCAACCTTGAAAGTATCAGACTGATATGCAAGTAAATTAATAGCCTCTTGGTGAAGAGGAAAAGTTAAAATTTTACATAACCTCCTTCTCCTTCTGCCTCTATAACTCAGCTTGCCCCTTACAAAGTCTAGATCACACAGGTCATGTAGTCTCAGAAACTGGGGACTTGGAATACTAGGAACTGGAGTTTATCTCATTCACCCTTGTCCTGCTCTTTGCAATCACCTGGCCCCTGCAAACTTGCTTAATTATGCCTGTCTGTGTAAAGGTCAGGCATCCCCCATCCCCATCTTGACTGCTGTTCCTGCACCCGCGAAACCCCTTAGTTTAAACCAGCTTGTTAACAGCTAGTGTTGCTCACTACAATCTGTCTATAAAAACTCTGTAATCCCTTTGTTTGAGGCTCAGAGCCTGGAGTGTTAACTCCTCTGGGCCCGCCGGTATAATAAAGCAGAGTTCTCCAACTCTCCGAGTGTGGTGCTTGGTTTCTCAAGTAATGGTTTCTGCAACAGTTCAACAAAATTCAGTACTTTATTAAGGAATACAAAATGTCCAGACACTCAATAATGTATAATCCACGATATCAAATAGACTACTTAAAGTTAATGAAACATATGCAAAAATAATTATGACTTCTGATCAGGATTAAAACCATTCAATAAAGAGATTCAGAAATAATGAGAGATGATAGAAAAGAAGAAAAGATAAGGCTTTAGAAAAGTTATAAAATTATTCAAGGTTTTTAGGAAAAATAAGAAAATGAGAAAACAAATAAGAAATCTCAATAGAGAATTGGAATATGTGTGTATACACACACATATGTATATATAACATACCAGCTGGTAATTCTAGAACTTAAAATACAATATCTGAACTGAAAATTTCACTTTATTAAACACTGCAGAATAAAATGTTTAACATACAGATGGGCAATAGAAACTATTCAAATTGAATGACAGGAAAAGTCTGAAAAAGTCTAAAGCCTCAGTGACTCATGGACAATGTCAATGCATCTGTTATATGTGTAACTGCAGCAACAGAAAATGAGATACACTGAAAAGTTTTCAAGAAATAATAGTTAAATGATTTACATTTTTGGTAAAACTATAAACTCATTGATCCAAGAAGCTCAGAAAACCCTATTCAGTGTTTACCAAAGTGAAATACAAGGAACATCATAATAAAGTTGCTAGGAATCAGTGGCAAAATCTTAAAAGCAGAGAAATAAGATACATTGCGTATAGAAGACACTAAAGACAACCACAGCCACTGACATCTCATCAGGAAATATGCAAGATAGAAGACAACAGTGGCTTTTCAAAGTCCTAGCAAAAACAAGTCAGCCTAGAATTCTATATTCTGTAAAAATATTTTTGAACACTAGAGTGAAATAAGAATATAGTCACACATGCAAAACCTCCAAGGATTTGTTTCTTGTAGGCCTGCACTGAAAGAAATGTTAAAGGAAGCTCTTCTGGCAGAAAAATATGATATCAGATAAAAATTTGTATTAGAAGAAGAAATACAGGATTCCAGAAATAGTTAATATGAAGACAATAAATTTTTCTTTCTAGTTACTAATATCTTTAAAAGGCTTCCCTGATGGCTCCGTTATAAAGAAGCCACCTGCCAATGCAGGAAGTGATAGAGATACAGATTCAATCCCTGGGTCAGCAAAACCCCCTGGAGAAGGAAATGGCAACCCACTCCAGCATTCTTGCCTGGGAAATCCCGTGGAGAGAAGAGCCTGGCAGGCTATAGTCCATGGAGTTGCAGAAGAGTTGGGCACAACTTAGCAACTAAACAACAATTTCTTTAGAAGATAATTGACTTTAATGCAAAATAATAATAATGTATTATAGGATTTACCATATGTAGGAGAAAAATTATAAAAGATCTTACTACAAAGCATTAGAGGATTATAAATGGAAATGTAAAATTTGCATATAGAATGATATAATTATGGAAATTTAAGATGCATATTATGCATTTCAACACAACCACTAAAAAGAAAAAACAGGATAAGGTAAAGCCAATAGAGAACATTAAATGGACTGTAAAAATTATTGAAATAAATTAAAGGCAGGAAAGAAAGAAAAGAAAGAACAGATGGAACAATAATCATATTGCAGGATGGTATTAATATAGATTACTACATTAAATGTTAGTAATCTTAGTCATTACTAAAAGATTTTTAATTTGGGGAAAAAATGAAGCCTAATCATTTGCTGTTTATAAGAGAAACATATTACATATAAAACCTGGGTTAAAAGTAAAGGATAGAAAAACATATACATGAAAACACTCAGGCTTCCCTTGTAGCTCAGCTGATAAAGAATCCACCTGTAATGCAGGAGACCCCGGTTTGATTCCTAGGTCAGGAAGATCCTCTGGAGAAGGGATAGGCTACCCACTCCCACTATTCTTGGGCTTCCCTGTTGGCTCAGCTGATAAAGAATCTGCCTGCACTGTGGGAGACCTGAGTTCAATCCCTGGGTTGAGAAGGTCCCTTGGAGAAGGGAATGGCTACCCACTCCAGTATTCTGGCCTGGAGAATTCTATAAACTGTATAATCCATGGGGTCCCCAAGAGTTGGACACAACTGAGTGCTTTCACTCTCATGAAAGCACTAAGCATAAGAAGTGGAACTGACTATATTAATTATTCCAAAAGATATAACAACCCTAAATGTACATTTAATTAATAAGAGGGCTTCAAAATACAGAACAAGAAGACAAAACTGAAGGAATAAATAGAAAAGTTACAAATGGATATTTTCACCTTCTTCTTTAAGTAATTGATGGAGAAGTAGACAGAATTTTTAAAAGACTTGAATAACACCATTAATGTACTCAAACCAATCACCATGGTACGCTATGGCTTCACAACTGCAGAATATATATTTTTCATGTATATGAAACATTACCATGTGTCCAAACCTTAAGAACTGAAATCACATAGAGTATGTCCTCTGACAGCAATTATATTGTTGAAAATTAATAGCAAAAGACATGAAGAATTCAGAAATATTTGGAAATTAAGCAGCATACTTCTATGACCAATTTATCAAAGAATAAATCATTAGAAAACTCCTAACTAGACTGATCTAGATAAAAAGAAAGGAAGTTGAAATTACTATATCAGAGATAGGAGGCATTGTTGTACAGTCCACTAAAATAGGAGGTTAATAAGAAACATTATGAATACTTTTATGTCAATATATTTACTAATTTAGATGAATGCATAAATTCCTTAAGAGACACAATAACCAGAGCTGACATAGCAATATATAGAAACATCTGAGTAGCACTATATTTTAAAAGAAATTAACTTTAAAATTAAAAATCTTTCCACAGAAAGAAAACTCCAAACCTAAAATAGCTTCACTTACGAATTCTATCAAAAATTTAAGGGATAATTAGAACCAATTTTTAAACATTTTCCCCCTAAAATAGCTGGTACAATATCTTACACTTAGTACATTACAGAATTTATTACTCTATGTTGTTGCATATTTGTTTCTCCTGTACTATCCTGAAGCCAACTTTTCAACTGTGTATTATCAATGACTAAAAAGGAGTACGTCAAGGCTGTATATTGTCACCCTGCTGATTTAACTTCTGTGCAGAGTACATCATGAGAAACGCTGAACTGGAAGAAGCACAAGCTGGAATCAAGATTGCCGAGAGAAATATCAGTAACCTCAGATATGCAGATGATACTACCCTTATGGCAGAAAGTGAAGAACTAAAGGGCCTCCTGATGAAAGCGAAAGAGGAGAGTGAAAAAGTAGGCTTAAAGCTCAACATTCAGAAAACGAAGATCATGGCATCTGGTCCCATCACTTCACGGGAAATAGATGGGGAAACAGTGTCAGAATTTTTTTTTGGGAGGGGGGCTCCAAAATCACTGCAGATGGTGATTGCAGCCATGAAATTAAAAGACGCTTACTCCTTGAAAGGAAAGTTATGACCAACCTAGATAGCATATTCAAAAGCAGAGACATTACTTTGCCAACAAAGGTCTGTCTAGTCAAGGCTAAGGTTTTTCCATTGGTCATGTATGGATGTGAGAGTTGGACTGTGAAGAAAGCTGACCACCAAAGAGTTGATGCTTTTAAACTGTGGTGTTAGAGAAGACTCTTGAGAGTCCCTTGGACTGCAAGGAGATCCAACCAGTCCATTCTAAAGGAGATCAGTCCTGGGTGTTCTTTGGAAGGACTGATGCTAAAGCTGAAAGTCCAGTACTCTGGCCACCTCATGTGAAGAGTTGACTCATTGGAAAAGGCTCTGATGCTGGGAGGGATTGGGGGCAGGAGGAGAAGGGGATGATAGAGGATGAGATGGCTGGATGGCATCACCGACTCGATGGATGTGAGTTTGAGTGAACTCCGGGAGTTGGTGATGGACCAGGAGGCCTGGCGTGCTGCTAGTCAAGAGTCGGACATGACTGAGCGACTGAACTGAGGATGATATTTGGTACAGAATTTGTGTAAAATAATGTATGTTGATATTTTTAAGTAAATGTGTCAAAATTAACTTTATACTGCCACCAATAATAGACAAAATTTTTGATGATTTCACATTCTAATCAGCATTTTATGGTGTCAATCATTTTGATTTCAGCCATTTCCGAGGGTGATTCAATTCCTGGGTTGGGAAGATCTGCTGGAGAAGGGATAGGTTACCCACTCCAGAATTCTTTGGCTTCCCTTGAGGCTCAGCTGGTAAAGAATCCACCTGCAATGTGGGAGACATGACTTTGATCCCTGAGTTAGGAAGATCCCCTGGAGAAGGAAAAGGCTACCCACTTCAATATTCTGGCCTGGAGAATTCCATGGACTGTATAGTCCATGGGGTCACAAAGAGTCAGACAAGACTGAGTGACTTTCACTTCACTTCACTTCATTTCTGATGGTGTAGAGTGGTATTTCATTATGGTTTTAACTTTATATCTTTCTGACTAATGATGTTGAGCTTTCTCATATGACTATTTTCTATCGTGTATTTTTCCCTTGTGACATTCCTATTTAAGTCTTTTGATCATTCTTTGACTTTTAAGTTTTTTTGTGTGTGTGTATGCATGTTACATTTTATTTAAGTGAGATAAAATACCCTAAAATTTATAGCCAACTAGTTAAAAACCAGGAATATTGAAAATTTAAAATTGAATGGAGCTGAATTGCAATTTAAAATTGAGGTTAAGGAGCTCAATCAAGGTAAATTGAATGTTCAGTTAGTATTGACCACCTGACAGCAGTGGAAGGAATGAAATCACTATGCCAAAGCAAGACAAAAGAATACATAACAAAGCCCCAAGCTAACCAAGCCACTGAACAGTGGCTGAAGGAATCTTCCATTAAAAAGAAAGTACTATGCAAATGTAAAAGGTAAAAAATTACATGGGTAGGTGACTTTCACTTGTGTAGGGTCCATTTTGTTGATTAAAAAAATTCCTAAGTGTATTTTATGCAGCAAAATTTTGCAAAGTAATTCTGAGTCACTCACTCTAAAACTACAATTTTAATTGGAAACAAAACAAACACAAAAATAGATTTCTTACTTTCTTCATAAATGGAAGAGTTTACTATTATCAGTAATTTCTGTAAAATATTTAAATGTGTAAAGAAAATGCAGTTTTAAAAAATGACTAAAAATAAGTCATGTGTATAACAAGGATAGGCGAGAGAAACCTGTGAGGTGAGAGAAACAAACCTGTTAAACCTGAAACTGATTTTACTACAGTTTAAATGTTTGCATGCATGCTGAATTGCTTCAGTTTTGTCGGACTCTTTGCAACTCAAGGGACTGTAGCCCGCCAAGCTCCTCTGTCCATGGGATTCTCCAGGCAGGAAAACTAGAGTGGGTTGCCAAATTTCCACAAAGTGTAATCAATACCAATTATCTGAAATATTAATGTCTGGCTACTGTCTTTCAAATTTGCATGTCATGAAATTTTCACAGAAACCAATGTGAATAGAATAAAATTCTTAGTATTTAAGCTATAAACATTCTGTACTGATGGTATAAAGGCAGTGACAAGGAGAAGCACAGATAATATAGCAGAAAGTGAAGAAGAACTAAAGAGTCTCTTGATGAAAGTGAAAGAGGAGAGTGAAAAAGTTGGCTTAAAGCTCAACATTCAGAAAATGAAGATCATGGCATCTGGTCCCATCACTTCATGGGAAATAGATGGAGAAACAGTGGAAACAGTGTCAGACTTTATTTTTTGGGGCTCCAAAATCATTGCAGCCATGAAATTAAAAGATGCTTACTCCTTGGAAGGAAAGTTATGACCAACCTAGATAGCATATTCAAAAGCAGAGACATTACTTTGCCGACTAAAGTCCATCCAGTCAAGGCTATGGTTTTTGCAGTGGTCATGTATGGATGTGAGAGTTGGACTGTGAAGAAAGCTGAGCACCGAAGAATTGATGTTTTTGAACTGTGGTGTTGGAGAAGACTCTTGAGAGTCCCTGGGACTGCAAGGAGATCCAACCAGTCCATTCTGAAGGAGATCAGTCCTGGGTGTTCATTGGAAATACTGATGCTGAGGCTGAAACTTCAATACTTTGGCCACCTCACGCGAAGAATTGACTCATTAGAAAATACCCTGATGCTGGGTGTGATTGGGGGCAGAAAGAGAAGGGGATGACAGAGGATGAGATGGCTGGATGGCATCACCGACTTGATGGATGCGAGTATGAGTGAACTCCGGGAGTTGGTGATGGACAGAGAGGCCTGGCGTCCTGCAATTCATGGGTTCACAAAGAGTCGGACACGATGGAGCGACTGGACTGAACTGAGTGGAGAAATTCTTTACCTCTCCTTCTTTTCTAAGTGGTGATCTTTCTGGGTAGAGCATCCTAGATTGCATGTTTTTTTCCCTTTCACCACTTTGCATGTATCATAGACTCAATTCTGACCTATAAAGTTGATACAGTTGCAGCACTGTTTATAATAGCCAGGACATGGAAGCAACCTAGATGTCCATCAGCAGATGATTGGATAAGAAAGCTGTGGTACATATACACAATGGAGTACTACTCAGCCCTTAAAAAGAATAAATTTGACTCAGTTCTAATGAGATGGATGAAATTGGAACTGATTATACAGAGTGAAGTAAGCCAGAAAGAAAAACACCAATACAGTATACTGACACATATATATGGAATTTAGAAGATAGTAATGATGACCCTATATGTGAGACAACAAAAGAGACACAGAGATATAGAATGGACTTTTGGACTCTGAGGGAGAGGGAAAGAGTGGGATGGTTTGGGAGAATGGCATTGAAACATGTATACTATCTTGTAAGAAATGAAGCGCCAGTCTATGGTCAATGCAGGATGCAGGATGCATGGGGCTGGTGCACAGGATGATTCAGGTAGATGATGTGGGGTGGGAGGTGGGAGGGGGCTTCGGCATTGGGAGATGTGTTCACCTGTGGCTGATTCATGTCAATGTATGGCAAAACAAATACAGTATTGTAATTAAAAAATAAATAAATAAATAAAAATTTAAAGGAAAAAAAATAAAGTTGATACAGAAAAGATAGCCTTATGGAAATTCCATTTAATATTACTTTTTCTCTTGCAGCCTATAGAATTCATTTAGTTTTAATGTTTACAATTTTAACTAAATGCCTTGGGTTCATCTTGTTTGGGGCCATCTGTGCTTCTTGAAACTGTATGTCTATTTCCTTTTTCAGATTGAGAGAGTTTTAGGCCATCATTTCATGAAGTATATTTTTGTTCCTCTTCTCTCTCTTCTCTTTCTGGTACCCCTATAATGTAAATGTTGATACATTTAATGTTATTATTCCAGATATCTCTAAAAGAAGAACTCGCTTTGGATTAGAATTGATCTCAAACATTAAAATAAAAAAATTCATATAAATAAGAACAATTTTATTTGATTGATATCCGGTTATATTCTATCCATAGGAGAAACACTTTATATTCAAAGATACAAGTAGATTGAAGTAAAAGGAAGGAAAAAAATTTATCATGCAAACTAAAACCATAAGAAAAATGTGGTGGTTATATTAATATCAGACAAAATGGAATTTAGTGATAAAGATATTATTAAAATGTGACAGTGTACCAATCTTGACTTGTACAGTTTATAAATGTATGGGATTGTATTTTCACTAGTTGCATACAACCCCTCTAAATGCATTCACTTGTTCAGTCACACCGTCATTCTGAGTCTTTGTTACCCCATGGACTGAAGCACGCCAGGCTTCCCTGTCCATCACCAACTCTCAGAGCTTGCTCAAACTCATGTTCATCAAGTCGGTGATGCCATCCAACCGTCTCATCCTCTGTCCTCCCCTTCTCCTCCTGCCTTCAATCTTTCCAAGCATCAGGGTCTTTTCAAATGAATTGGCTCTTTTCATCAGGTGGCCAAAGTATTGGAGCTTTAGCTTTAGCATCAGTCCTTCCAGTGAATATTCAGGACAGAGTTCCTTTAGGATTGACTGGTTGGATCTCCTTGCAGTCCAAGGGACTCTCAAGAATCTTCAACACTACAGGTCAAAAGCATCACTTCAGCACTCAGCTTTCTTTATGGTCCAACTCTCATATCCATTCATGAGTACCGGAAAACGCATAGCTTTGACTAGATTAATCTTTGTTGGCAAAGAAATATCTCTGCTTTTTATATGCTGTCTAGTTTGGTCATAGCTATTCTTCCAAGGAGCAAGCATTATTTAATTTCATGGCTACAGAAACTATCTGCAGTGATTTTGGAGTCCAAGAAAATAAAGTCTGTCACTGTTTCCATTGTTCCTCCATCTATTTGCCATGAAGTGGTGGGACCAGATGCCATGATCTTAGTTTTCTGAACGTTGTTTTATGCCAGCTTTTTCACTCTTCTCTTTTCACTTTCATCAAGAGGCTCTTCAGTTCCTCTTTGTTTTCTTCCATAAGGGTGATGTCATCTGCATATCGGAGGTTATTGATCTTTCTCCTGGCAATCTTGATTCCAGCTTGTGCTTCATTCAGCCTGATATTTCGCATTATGTACTCTGCATATAAGTTAAATAAGCAGAGTGACAATACACAGCCTTGATGTACTCTTTCCCAATTTGGAACCACTCTGTTGTTCCATGTCCAGTTCTAACTGTTGCTTCTTGAGCTGCATAGAGGTTTCTCAGGAGGCTGTAAGGTGATCTGGTGTTCCCATCTCCTTAGGAATTTCCTACAGTTTATTGTGAGGCTTTGGCATAGTCAGTAAAGCAGAAGTAGATGTTTCTTTCTGGAACTCTCTTGCTTTTTCAATGATCCAGTGGATGTTGGCAATTTAATCTCTGGTTCCTCTGTCTTTTCTAAATCCACCTTGAACATCTGGAAGTTCTCAGTTCATGTACTGTTGAAGCCTCACTTGGAGAAATTTGAGCATACTTTGCTAGTGTGTGAGATGAGTGCAATTGTGTGGTAGTTTGAGCATTCTTTGGCATTGCCTTTATTTGGGATTAGAATGAAAACTGACCTTTTCCAGTCCTGTGGCCACTGTGGAGTTTTCCAAATCTGCTGGCACATTGAGTGCAGCACTTTCACAGCATCATCTTTCAAGATTTGAAATAGCTTTACTGGAATTCCATCACCTCCACTAGCTTTGTTCATAGTGATGCTTCCTAAGGCCCACTTGACTTCAGACTCCAGGATGTCTGGCTCTAGATGAGTGATCACACCATAGTGGTTGTCTAGGTCATCATGATCTTTTTGTATAGCTCTTCTGTGTATTCTTGCCACTTCTTCTTAATATCTTCTGCTTCTGTTATTATGTCCATACCATTTCTGTCCTTTATTGTGGCCATCTTTACATGAAATATTCCCTTGATATCTCTAATCTTCTTGAAGAGATCTCTCACCTTTCCTATTCTATTTTTTTCCTCTATTTCTTTGCATTGATCACTGAGGAGGGCTTTCTTATCTCTCCTGGTTATTCTTTGGAACTCTTCCTTCAGTTGGGTATATATTTCTTTTTTCTTTGCCTTTAGCTTCTCTTCTTTTCTCAGCTATTTGTAAGGCCTCCTTAGATAACCATTTTGCCTTTTTGCATTTGTTTTTTGGGGGCTGGTTTTGATCTCTGTCTCCTGTACAATGTCATGAATCTCAGTTCATAGTTATTCAGAACTAAATGCATTAGGGTTATTTTAAAATATTCATCTGAAGCAAAATAATTTAAATATAATCCTAAAGGTTGAAAAGATAGCAATTGTCCTCTTCAGTTTAAAATTTTTATATTGGTCAAATAACCCTATTGTCTTACTCTTCTTTTTTCAGGTGAGGAAACTAATGTGATTTGCCTGAGATCAGTTGACAGTGAGAGACTTAGGACTAGCATCTTAGAATTTGGACTTGTTTTATTCATATATTTAACTTGACTGTCTGCCATATGTAAAAATTCTACTTGAAACTGAGGATCCAGTGGAAAATAAAGACAGAAATGGACCCTTTCTTCTTAGATATTTCAGTTCCATTGAATAAGGGCAGTATTTTAGTAACCGCAACTGTGGTGAGAGTTATAAAAAGTATGATAGAGGAAAAGTAATTTAGCAGTGGAAGGAACTAATACAAGGCTCTCTTGTGACAATGACAAGTAGGCTGAGTTGTGATGGAACACAAGGCACAGGTAGGAAGAGGGGGAGAGAGTATTTCTTAGACTATCATAGTGGATCTGTGGTTAGAGGGAGCAGAATTCATTTGTTCAATAAAAAGAAGTTTGTTTGGCCCACTGAATTACCTAGTAACTTACATTGTAGGATTCTTTTTAAAACATTTCCTTGAGTAGGAATTATCTTGGTAAGATATAATTTATTTTAAATTCTATATGTCCCATGTCTTTCCACACACTTGTCATTTCTTTGCAAACATTGCTTTTGGGTTTAAAACTTTTGAAATAAGTAATACTTGAATGATACCATATCTTCAAGTCCAACAGATTGAGTATGGAGTAGTTTTTATGATAATCTTAATTTTTCCTTTTTGTTATGGGGGATTACCATATTATATAAAAAGCATCAATATAAAATCATATATTCAAATTGTGAGAAAGTTCTAGAGTTAGGCATTTTTATACTGCAAAATGGAGAAGCCCAAATTTTCATTCAATCTTTGATGTTCTTACCAGCATCTTATTTTAATATACTTTTTCTTTATCTTTAGCCAGCAAATGTAGAACAGCTAAAGTACAACGTTAAAGACTCAGTGGTGCATATCTGATGAATAACCAATAAACAAAATACAATATTTTATTTCCCTGAAACTGCCTGCCTTATTTTTGCAAAGACAGATCATGAAGGCAAAACACAGGTCTGATCTGAGAATTTGATTGTTTAATTTCTTTTTCCTGAATTTCTCTCTTGTCCTATATGTTCTGGTCGTGTTGTCTTTCACAGGTTGCTTACAATGTCTGGGTGAGTCTAAGGAACAAACCTCCTCTGTGTATTCTACCAATATGGGACTGATTTGAAGTGAGAAAATATAGAGAGTTTGTAAATTGATTATTTTATACAGTAATAAGCAGAATAAACTAGGCCTGTGTTTTCTGACCTCTAACATGTAGACTAAGGTAGAAATATCAGTGACAGCACTGATCTATAGATCAATCCTATTGAATTCACAAACATGCTTTAGAATTTTTAAAATTAGTCTATCAACATTTGAAACTTAAGTGTTACTTATACAAAAATGGAGGTTTAGCTTCTCATAAGAACATCAAACAATCTGGTAGTACTGGGTCAACAGTAATTCATTGGAATGGCAATTGTGCCTTTTAAAAAGCGGTGAACTCTAGTTTGTCACCATATCCATCAGGCCTTTTAAATTTATTTACATAACTTGCTAAACACCCTTAGGCATTTGATTGTTTTCTCAGCACGTGCATTACTGTTCTTTGTGTGCAAGAAAGTAGAATTGAACATGTTAAGAACTCTTGGAGGCTGATATTTTTACTTGCAAGGTAGCAAGTTAGATTTGCTTCAGTTTATGAATTCTGGCAGAAGACATGAGACTCTTGGGTCAAAGACAAGGGACTTTATTAAAGCAGTAGCCTGAGTATCAGCATTTTGTTTTACTAATTTTATGAACCCAAATTCCTACAGGGTGCTTTGTGTATGATATTGATGGAAATCTGACCTTCGTACAGATTCTGTTTTCATGCATTCCAGATCAGGAACACGTTTTTATGGATGAAAGAAATTTTAAAATTTTGAGTGGTTGGAATGTTGAAGGCTAATTGAATATAGACTTGTTATTTAATTAGTATTTTATTAGATATATATCAGGGCTATGTATGTGAAATTTTTGTGTATATTTTTTCAAATTAAGGTGATTTAAAATTTTCTTATTTTGAGATAATTTTAGATTAACAGAATTACAAACATAATAGAATTCCTGAAACTTTTCACCCACTTTCCCTTCTGATGTTAACATCTATTTAATCATAAGACTCTTGCAAAGCTAACAAATTAATCGTGTACAATACTATTAGATAAACTACAAAATTTATTCAGATTTCACCAGGTGTTTTGTTTATTTCTGTTCTTCTGGCCCAGGATTCAAGCCAGCATCTCATATTGCATTTAGTTTCCATGTTTCCCCAATTTCCATCACTGATGAGTTGCTCAGTCTTTCTTTGAATCTTACTGCCTTGACTCTTATGAAGAGAATTGATCACTGTATTAGAACATTCCTTAATTTGTGTTTGTTTGACGTTTTGTAAGGTTGCTACTGCTGCTGCTGCTAAGTCGCTTCAGTCGTGTCCAACTCTGTGCGACCCCAGAGATGACAGCCCACCAGGCTCCCCCATCCCTGGGATTCTCCAGGCAAGAACACCGGAGTGGGTTGCCGTTTCCTTCTCCAATACATGAAAGTGAAAAGTGAAAGTGAAGTCGTTTAGTCATGTCTGACTCTTAGCGACCCCATGAACTGCGGCCCACCAGGCTCCTCTGTCCATGGGATTTGCCAGGCAAGAGTCCTGGAGTGGGTTGCCATTGCCTTCTCCATTTTGTAAGGTTAATTTAGGGTTATTCATTACTAGAAAGAATACTGCAGAGGTAATGTGTTCTCATTAATGTATCATAATAGGGGGCACACAGTGTCAGTATATATTGCTAATAATATTACCATTTACCACTTGGCCAGGATTTTCCACTGTAAAGTCTACTCTTGTCTTTTTTTTCTTTGTGATTACTAAATATTTTGGAGGAGATTCTGTCCTGCTCATTAAATTAAGTATTCATTAGGATCTTGCCTACAGCAATGATTATTACAGTGTTCTCCTATTGATTTTCAATTTCCCTCATTCTTCCTGCATTTATTCATTGAAATTCTTCTATAAAAAATTAGTTGTGGACTTCCTGGTGGCTCAGTGGTAAAGAATCTGCCTGTCAATGCAGGAGACAGTTTCAATCTCTCGTCTGGGAAGATCCCACATGCTGTGATGCAACTAGGGCCCATGGGCCACAGCTACTAAGCCTGTGCTCTGAAACTTGGGACCCACAGTCCATGCGCTGCAACGACTGAAGGCTGTGTGCCCTAGAGCCTCTGCTCTGCAATGAGATATGCCGCTGTAATGAAAAGCCTGGGCACTGTAATGAAGAGTAGCCCCTGCCCTCTACAACTAGTGAAAAGTCCATGTGAAGCAACAAAGACTCAGTGCAACCAAAAATAAATAAATAAAATTGTTTAAAAAAGAATAGTTGTCCTTTTCACTTATTTATGTCAGTGTGATCTCATGTATATTTTATCAGTAGGTGGAATAACACAGTAGTATTGTTTATTTGCATGCTCAACTTCTTCCAACTGTTGTCATTAGGGATTCTTTTTATTGGCCTCTTTGCCCTTTCAAATGTTCTCATTATTTTTTATTTTTGATTACTTCCTGTCTTCCTTTCTTTCTGGCACCACAAGATACTCTAGGCTTACATTTTCTCTGTGCCAGGCCTGCACCCTGCAGAGGGAATTAAGCAGAGCCCAAGTTCTGTCTCCGTAGTGACTCTAGAGTTTGCTTTCTGAAACAGTGTTCATAGAAGAAAAGATATGAAGTGTTTCTGTGTTTTTGAACCAGTTGTTCTGATTCCTAAACCACGACCTGAGTAGTCTTTTCTTTATTATAAATCCCTCTCTCTCTCTCCACTTTGATATGTTTCTCTTTCTCTGTCCTCTTTTCTTCTTCTAGTTTCATTAAAATAGAATTGAGATAGAGCCTGTATAATTTTAAGGTATATGCCATAATGATTTGATTTACACATCATGAAGGCTTTAAATAAAGAAGTTAGTGAAAGAAAAACTAATGAAAATGTTAAATGTGTGGAAGATGATATGAAGAAATAAAAGAATTGATCTATAGAAAAGCTAATTGAAAAAATAATTCAATAAGTTGTTTCATAAAAATAGTAAGACTATTAAAAATGAGAGAAGACAGAAATACAAATGATTCTGGGAATAAGATTGGAGAAATAAATGTAGATAGGGTTGAAATGATTATTATGGTAGGAAAATTTAATTGAAATTATTGTTTTTAAGGAAAATATTAACATGAAATTAAATTAAGAAAGAAAAATCTAAAGAAAATAAGCCACTGAAATGTACAATGTCAAAAATGGTTTCTCTAAAAGGTGCTAATGCAAGTAGTTTGACAATGGATGCTTTCAGTTCTTCAAAGACAGTGGTTACCATCTATAAAAATTTTTCTAGCACTTAAAAATGGAAAATTTTCTAATTTATTTTATAAAAATAGCATAGTGATAATGAAGAAAACATGGTCAATATAGATCCCAAAGGCCTCACATATTTATGAATACCAATGCAAAAATCCTAAGAAGATATTAGCAGTCCAGTTTACAAATATGTTAATTATCTGCTTTATTTCAGGTATTTTAGAATGGTCCAGCATTAGAAAATATACTTAAAGATTTTTAATGACATTGCTTTTCTTTCTAATTTTTCAAGCTGATACATGTTCATTGCAAGCAACTAGACAGACATAAAAGCATAAAGTAAAAATTAGCAATCATCCATAATCTTCACACCTGAGAGGTAACTATCATTAGCATTTTGATGCATTTTCTCCCAGTGTCTATATTTTTTACCTATATTTTTAAAGTTGAAGTATAATTGACTTCAACTTATAAGATGACATCACTCTTTTAAGCAGGGTGACACCACCCTTATGACAGAAAGCAAAGAAGAACTAAAGAGCCTCTTGATGAAAGTGAAAGAGGAGAGTGAAAAAGTTGGCTTAAAACTCAACATTCAGAAAACTAAGATCATGGTATCTAGTCCCCTGACTTCATGGGAAATAGATGGGGAAACAATGGAAACAGTAATAGACTTTATTTTCTTGGGCTCCAAAATCACTGAGGATGGTGTCTGCAGCCGTGAAATTAAAAAGATGCTTGCTCCTTGGAAGGAAAGCTATAACAAACCTAGGCAGCATATTAAAAATCAGAGACATTACTTTGCCAACGAAGGTCCGTCTAGTCAAAGCTATGGTTTTCCAGTAGTCATGTATGGATGTGAGAGTTGGACTATAAAGAAAGCTGAGTGCCGAAGAATTGATGCTTTTGACCTGTGGTGTTGGAGAAGACTCTGGAGAGTCCCTTGGACTGCAAGGAGATCCAACCAGTCCATCCTAAAGGAAATCAGTCTTGAATGTTCATTGGAAGGACTGATGTTGAAGCTGAAGCTCCAATAATTTGGCCACCTGATGCAAAGGACTGACTAATTTGAAAAGACCCTGATGCTGGGAAAGTTTGAAGGCAGGAGGAGAAGGGGAGGACAGAGGATGAGATGGTTGGATGGCATCACTAACTCAATGAACATGAGTTTGAGCAAGCCCGGGGAGCTGGTGATGGACAGGGAAGCCTGCCGTGGTGCAGTCCCATGGGGTCGCAGAATTGGACACAACTGAGCAACTGAACTGAACTGATAATTGACTGATATCTCTATGTTAGTTTCAGGTTGTTGATTTCATGCTTGTTGACAGTGATTTCATACTTCAATGCATTAAAAAGACAGAGTATTGTTTTGTTGACCTTAGTTGAGAATGTGCAGGTAGGGTGCCTTAAATTTTTCTCTCCTCCATGTATGTCCATAAAGTACTACAAAAGCATGACAATTATTGATGTTGGGGTTTATAGGTACATTTTAGTGAGTAGGTGAGTTTGCAGATATGGAATTCATGAATAATGAGGATAAACTATAATATGAATACTCCATGATACATCCAGTTATTTAGATTCTTCTGGGGACTTCATCAGTCAGCAGACAGCACAGTTGTCATCTTGTGTGTTCCAGAAATTCTAACGGGATATCTTCTTTTGGTATCATTCTAGTATCCCAGTCACTTTCCTAGGATTCTTTGTCTTTAATCCTGTTAGTAATCGTGGCTTTCTAGAGAATCATATAATTTCTGAAAAAAATTCTAGTCTTTGTGAGTGAAACCTAGAAATTACACTAAGTGTACAATTGAAAGATAGTGTAAAGAATGCTTTCGAACCTCACTTAAATTCTGAAGTAACACAAATTTCCCTTCCTTTGCCCACAGCTTTCAGGATGGGGAAAAGAACAACAAAACAGTCCTTAAAGAAATTTTCTTTGAATGAGTTCCTGCTTTAGTAAAGCTTTTGGACATGTTTTTTTGCGTAAAACAACATATATTTGAAAAAGCCTCTGAAGTTAGTAATCCAAGAAAAGTTCCATGTAACACAAAGTGTATAGAACTAGGGTGTACTTAAAAAGTTCATCTTCCTGAGGTGATTCTCAGTTGTAATTCTGTATTATGATTATGAAATGGAAATATCTTATTTGGTAAAATTTCATTCTTCTTTGAGGTTAATTATGAAAAGATCCACAAATATCTTCTTTTCACAATATTTTTTTTATTGTTCAGTGACTGCACTTGAGTATAAATTAATTTGAAAGACATCCTGCTTCAAGAACCAACAGATTTTCTTGGCACATTTTGATTCAGTTTTGTGCCTCTCCATCGTTTCTGCACCACAAGATGGAAATATGATCAAGTGTTTGTCTTAAGTTTTTCCATTCTCCCATTCTTTCTCATACATTTGGAGTCATTTTTATTAGTGGGGAAGTTAGGATATACTCCAGAAAATAAAAGCTATTTTTACCACAAAACAAATAAGACAAACAACCTTTGCAGAAAATGATATATGTATTTATTTATTGCACTTAGGATGCCTCCAGGATGAATGTATGTGATTAGCAGGAAAACATGAAATCTAGTTCTTTGCCTTTAATGAAATCACTTGGATTTGCTTAAAAAAATGTTCTTTATTCTTTAGTCATGAACCATGAATGCCTTAGGAAGGAAAAGGTCCTGTTATTCTTTGGATTCCTTGGACTAAATTGTTCTGGGAGATGAGTGATAAATTCTGTGGACTATTCAGACTCAGTCAATTTTTGAAATGTACTGAATAATGCCCTTAAGGAATGAATAAGTTTGTGTCTCATCTTCAGAACTCACTGTACTTTTGAATCGGTTTTATATAGCTTTGGAAGGTGGGCAAGCTACCTCTTTTCCAATCTTCAGAAGATATTAGTATCTGGAAAATGAGATGAACAATTAACATCTTTATATAGTCATTCAGGACACTCAAATATATTATTATTATTGGAAATTAAATGGCTAACCCCAAAAGTTTTATTTAATGGTACTATAACTTTTTTAAGCCCCACAGGAATGCTTTTATTTAGAATATTGGTTGTTTGTTCCTTCTTGAGTGCTTGGTCAAATGAGTTGAAAACGTTTTCCAAAAGGCTGGGAACAGATCTTAGTATCAGCTTCCAAGTCTTTTCTTGAATCTCTTAATAGGGTTGCATACAAAGAATTAGGTATCCCTGGATCTCATTCATAGACTTACTTTACTTTACCAGCATTTGGGAGGGGATCACATGACATGCTGTCAACACTAGCATGACCAATATATCATTGTGGAATAGGCTTATGACCATGGTAAGCTTTTCTTGGCAGCCCAACATTTTGAAATATCTGCCAGGTCTATTGATGCTGCCAAATGTTTCATTAGGTCACTATAGAACTCTGGTGCTTTTCTTTGTGTTAAGAAGCAGAACTCTCATTTGGAATTACATACAGAAAGAGCTGGAAGTAGCCTTAGAAATTATCTAGTCTGGTCCTCATATTACTGATGAGGAAGCAGAGGTCCAGAAGAACTGACTTGCCCAACATCACAAAATAAGTTAGTGACAAAGCCAGCACTTAATAATCTGTTCCCTTAGGCTTCAATTCCCTCTTATTAATGTCTGTTTCACTATGTAAAAGCCACTCAACTTTGCCAAATAGATGGAAGTGAAAGTGGTGAGCAGATGGTAACAGGCCAAGTAATGAGGTATACCTTTTCATTATTCTCACTTAGATCATGAATTTAAAAATCTTTTTTTGTTTGTTTTAGCATTTTTTTACAAGGCTTGGTTAAAGTCTACTCTTCAGTACTTTTTCTGATTTGCTTTTCCTGAGGAACAGCATAAATACAGCAAAATGCACAGGTCTTAGGTATATATCTGAAATTTATATAAATATATGTATTCACACCTTTGTCGGACAAATGAAGATATGGCTCATACCCATCACTACAGAGCGTTCCCTTGTGCCTCTTTGCAGTCAGTCTGCATCTTTTACCCCCACCAGAGACAAGCATTTTCTGATTTCCATAATCACTTAGGTTTTTGCTTGTTTCCAGAATTCATGTAAATAACATTATACAGTATGTACTCTTTTGTGGCTACTTCTGCTTGACAAAAGGTTTTGAGATTCTTCAAGTTGCAGTTATATTAGTAGTTTTCCCCTTTTAATTTCTCCATAATATCCTTCTGTGTAAATGGTATCACCAGTTGTTTATCCATTCTTCTGCTGATAAATGTTTTGTTTTCAGTTTGGGCTTATTATGAATAAAGCTGTTGTGGACATTTTTGTGTAGGACTTTTTATTGACATATACATTTATTGATCTTGGGATTATACCTAGGAGTGGAACTGCCAAGTCATAACGTAGGTGATGCTTAACTTTCTTAGATGCTGCCACTCAGTTTTCCAAAGGGATTGTACCCTTTTACACTCACACCAGCTATATATGAATACTTCAATTACTTCACATTTTGCCCCAATTTGATATTGTCAGTGTGAAGTTTGGTCATTTCTGGTTGGTATGTAGTGAGATCTCATTGTGGTTTTGATTTTCATTGCTCTCATGAGTAGTGACGTTGAATATCTTTTCGTATGCTGATCAGCCATTCGTTTAGGTATTTCTGTGAACATCTGCTTAAGATTTTGCCCATTTATAAAAATTGCGTTTGTCTTTCTGTTATTAATTTATAAGAGCTCTTTGACAAGGATATCTATTATAAATATTTTCATCACTGTCTTTAAGCTTTGATGAAATTAAATGTATCCTTTTTTTTCATGGTTAGTGATACTTATGTTTTAATGTATTTTCTCTAAGATTTTTATATTTTTATCTCCTTTATTTAAAAAAATAAATTTTACAATATTAGCTTTTACTTTAAATTCTTGACTTACTTTCTGAATAGACTTTGATACTGCCTCTTTCTTCTGAGCCTGTGACCAGTGGAGACAACAAAAGAAACAGTTTCAGGTACAACTTCGTGAACGTATAACACATTGCAATATACTTTTTTCCCTGAGATAGTGTATATATATCTAGGCAGAAAGGCCTCTTTTCCTTATATGTCTTTCAAATAACTTAAGTAGCCAGTGAGAAAGCACTGTTATCCTCAGAGCTATGATTTTCTCCTCTCCATATCATGTGATGAAAGTGGCAGTCCTATCCCTGCAGTTGTCAGAGCTTTGTAGTTTGATATTAAAGCTTAGTGGCCTTCCCTCTGATTGTTCATTTAAAACTTACATTTGAATATACCGCTCTAGCTCATTTATGACATCTATTGGCTAATATTTATTTATTTATTTATAATATTTATTTATTTTAATATTTATTTTTGATAGCCACATGAGGTATTTCTCATTCCACTTTTGCATATATGAATTTAATCTATTATAATTAGGCAAATTTCCCTGCACTCTTCTCAGGAGAACACAGCAGCAAGAATAGCCTTATAGTACTACATAGTTTATTATCACCTCCATTTCTTCTGATGTCATCTAACACCATTCTATTGACTCCATTAATGCAAATCAAATTGCAACATTATTCTCTGTGCTCATAGTTGAACAACCAAACCTATTCCATTTGGATTGCTCTCAAGACTAGGTATGAACTCACTATGCCCAGAATATATTCTTAAACCTGCCCTCTAGCCACAATAGGGATCCCAAGCTGCATTCTTCCAAACAACAAGCAAGCAAACTAATTTCTCCTCCCTTTTCACATTCCGGAGACTCTCAACGGGATGATCTTATTCTGGCGTCCAGAACACATCTTTCTAGACTGACATGCATGTGTGCTCAGGCACTTAGTCATGTCCAACTCTTTGCAAACCCATGGACTGTAGCCCACCAGGCTCCTCTCATAGAATTTTCCAGGAAAGAATACTGAAGCAGGTTGTCATTTCATCCTCCAGGAAATCTTCCCAACCCGCATCTCCTGCATCTGACATATGCCTTTAAATGTGCCTCAGATTTCATTGAGGTCTTCAATAAAAAACATATATGGCTTCAATCAAATATGTTTACACCTTTCTCTTTAATTTCTGCTCAGCTCACTGTATATTGAAAGTTATCAATAACATTATTTTCAAATGATGAAACTAAATACTCATTATATACAACTTAGAATGTTAGACCAACCTAGACAGTGTATTAAAAAGCAGAGATATTTATTTGCCAACAAAGGTCTGTCTAGTCAAAGTTATGGTTTTTCCAGTAGTCATGTATGGATGTAAGAGCTGGACCTAAAAGAAAACTAAGTGCCGAAGAATTGATGCTTTTGAACTGTGGTGTTGAAGAAGAATCTTGAGAGTCCCTTGTACTGCAAAGAGATCCAACCAGTCCATTCTAAAGGAAATCAGTCCTGAATATTCACTGGAAGGATTGATGCTGAAGCTGAAACTCTGTTACTTTGCCACCTGATGTGAAGAATTGACTCATTGGAAAAGACCCTGATGCTAGGAGAAATTGAAGGTGGGAAGAGAAGGGGACGACAGAGGATGAGATGGTTGGATGGCATCACTGACTCAATAGACATGAGTTTAAGTAAGCTCTGGGAGTTGGTGATGGACAACTGGCATACTGAAGTCCATGGGGTTGCAGAGTCAAGCACGACTGTGTGACTAAACTGAACTGAACTAGAATGTTAAAATAGAAAACTAAAAAAAAATAATAATAAAATAGAAAACTAAAAATAAACATAACCCCACCTACCATTTGGAGACATTGTGACTGTTTGATTGCAATTCCTTTAAATGTTTATTACTCAGCCATAAAAAGGAGCAAAATTGAGCCATTTGTAGTTATGTGGCTATACCTAGAGTCTTTCATACAAAATGAAGTAAGAAATAAATATTTCATAGTGAAGTGAAAGTTGCTCAGTCCTGTTTGACTCCTTGTGACCTCATGGACTATACAGTTCATGGAATTCTCTAGGCCAGAATACTGGAGTGGGTAGCCTTTCCCATCTCCAGGGTATCTTCCCAACCCAGGGATCAAACCCAGGTCTCCTGCATTTCAGGTGGATTCTTTACCAGCTGAGCCACAAGGGAAGCCCAAGAATACTGGAGTGGGTAGCCTATCCCTTGTCCAGTGGGTCTTCCCAACTCAGGAATCAAACTGGGGTCTCCTGCATTGCAGGTGGATTCTTTACCAACTGAGCTATCAGGGATTAATGCATATACATGGACTCTAGAAAAATGGTAAGGTGGACCTATTTCCAGGGCAAGAATGGAGACCCCGATGTAGAGAAGGAACATGTGGACACAGGTGGGAAGGGGAAGAGTGGGACAAATTGGGAAAGCAGCATTGGCATATATACACTGCCACGTGTAAAGCAGGTAGTAATGGGAACCTGCTGTATATCGCAGGGAGCTCAGATCAGCGCTCTGTGGAGACCTAAGGGAGCGGGATGAGGGACTGGGAGAGAGGGTCAAGAAGGCTAGGATATATGCATACATGTAACTGATTTGGGCTTCAGACGGTACAGTGGTAAAAAATCCACTTTCCAAATGCAGGGAGACACAAGAGATGCCAGTTCAATCCCTGGGCCAGGGATATCCCCTGCAGTAGGAAATGGCAACCCACTTTGACAGAGGAGCCTGGTGGGCTACAGTCCATGGGACTGCAAAGAGTTGGACACAACTGAGCACAGTCCAGCAGCATAGCTGATTTACTGTGTTGTACAGCAGAAACTAATACAACATTGTAAAGCAATTAGGCTACAATTAAAGATAGATAAGTAACAGGATACATTATAAAACACAGAGAAATACAACCATTATTTTGTAATAACTTTAAATGAAGTATAATCTATAAAAATTGAATCACTATGCTGTATACTTCAAACTAATATAATATTGGAAATCAACTATACTTCTATAAAAAAAAAAAACTTCTCAGGAAAATTCTAGCCAAGATATAATCCGAAATTTTGTATTTTAAAAAAGTAGTATTATTGTAATGTAAAAATGGCTTTTTAAAAAGGAAGCAAACTGAATACCCCAAATTAGAGAATAATGTACCATTAAAATGTTTTTAAAGCATTTTAAAGCAAATGGAGAAGGTGTGCATTTAATGTGGGTTTAAAAATGCCTATACAGAGTGATGCTGATCTTTAAAGAAATTCTTTATAGGGTATTAACATTTACCTGAGAAAATTAGAAATTGGGTAAAATGAGGAAGAATTCCAGAATGAGGAAATAGAATAAAGCATAAAGAAGAAAGACTCAGGATGTAAATTAAACAATGCCTTTTCAAGTTTACTTGAAAATTAGAATGTATAAATGAAAACAGTAGGTGATAACTTTTGCCATTTTGACTGAGGGCAGACTACAGGGGTTCAGGGCTTCCCTGGCAGCTCAGCTGGTAAAGAATCTACCTGCAATGTGGGGGACCTGGATTTGATCCTAGGGTTGGGATGATCCCCTGGAGGAGGTCATGGCAACCCACTCCAGTGTTCTTGGCTGGAGAATCCCCATGGACAGAGGAGCCTGGCAGGCTACAGTCTACGAGGTCTAAAGAGTTGGGCATGACTGAATGACTAAGCACAGCACAAAGAGGTTCAGACAGCAAAGTCACTTCACCCTTTACATGATAGGATTTAGGGAACAAAGCCACTGCAGGGGTTTAGGTGGAAGAAGATGAGATAGTCCTAGAATGAACTGAAGACACGCAGAGATTGGGGCCAATAAGACAAACAGAACAATTTGTTTCCCAGCAGAGAGGTAGTAAGGACTGCTTAAGTGGAAGAATGATCTAGGACGGAAGATACAAGAGTTATTTCAGTTTTCTGGAAGGGGAAGGAAATGACACCAAGAATTTGAACATGGTTGTTAAGGGGAAAAGAAAAAGGAAGTTAGGGAAAAAAGAATGTTTAGGAGGAGAATATTTAGTTTAGAAATGTTCTAGGAGCAAGGTTTGAGCTTTGTAGATGTGACTGAGATTCTAGAGTCATCACTTAACAGCTGCACGACATTGGCTACGTTGTATGACTGCACCAAGTCTTCCTAAATTCATTCATCATACGTGAAAATAGGGTAAATAGTACCTGTCTCAAATAATTGTTCTGAAGATTATTATTTGAATATATAAAAGTACTCAGGACTTTTAGGTATGAGATGTAGTGGAACATTAGATAGCTGAGTAGATAGTTTTCTCTGTATTGTTGGCATTTTATGGAGGTCAGAACTGGGGTACAGGAAGTTCAGTGATTTGTGATTGTCCTAAGCTTAAATTATTTCACTCTGTTGGGCTTTGTATTTCTCCCAACTTTAGCTATTGTAGATATATTAAAGTGAATATCTTTGTATACATAGTATTTTTCTTCTCTTTTTTAACTTCTCATTTCCTTAATACTTCCTAGAGGGAAAAAGCCCAAATGACAAAGTATTTGGTGAAATATGGCGTTTCATTTCCTGAAAAAAATAACATTTTATTTCCTTACACATTCCAGAATTGTGTGTAGGCTCTGACTATACTAGTTCAACAAAAGCTCAAATCCTAAAATGTTCATCTTCCAATGTTTTCCAGCCTGTGGTTTGTCTTTGGATCAGCAATAATTGCCTGGACAGCTATAATGGCTTCATTAATTTTTGTTTGTGTTCTGTGTTCTTTATGCAGTGATGGAAGAAATACATCTTCTGAGTCTGAAATGAACAACTGTATTTTATATAAATATTCCTGATCTAAAATGAAAATTGCATTATGTATTTCTGCATAATCATCAGGGCAACAAAACTGAAGGTTAGCCAAAACCATTATAGCAACTTCAAAATCAGGAATATTTACATTTAAATTTATTTTTAAGTGGCATTATCAACATATTTTTATATTATCAGATGCCAAATATTTAATTTTTTCATACATATTCACAATTTATAGCTAACCCAAAGACCTAGTTAACTGTGCTTTATTAATTAGTAATCTCTAAAGGATAGTTAGCAACTTAGAAATAACTTTTTTTTTTGACAAGATTGACCTTTATTGGCACAGCAATGTCTCTGCTTTTTATTTTTTTAAATTAATTTATTTATTTATTTTAAATTACAATACTGTATTTGTTTTGCCATACATTGACACGAATCAGCCATAGGTGAACACAATCTCCCAATGCCGAAGCCCCTCCCACCTCCCACCCCACATCCTCTACTTGAATCATCCTGTGCATCAGCCCCATGCATCCTGCATCCTACATTGAACACAGATTGGCGCTTCGTTTCTTACAGGAAAATATACATGTTTCATTGCCATTCTCCCAAACCATCCCACCCTTTCCCTCTCCCTCAGAGTCCAAAAGTCCACTCTATACCTCTGTGTCTCTTGGTTGTCTCACATACAGGGTCATCATTACTGTCTTCTAAATTCCATATATATGTGTCAGTATACTGTATCAGTGTTTTTCTTTCTGGCTTACTTCACTCTGCATAATCGGTTCCAATTTCATCCATCTCATTAGAACTGAGTCAAATTTATTCTTTTTAAGGGCTGAGTAGTATTCCATAGTGTATATGTACCACAGCTTTCTTATCCATTCATCTGCTGATGGACATCTAGGTTGCTTCCATGTCCTGGCTATTATAAACAGCACTGCAATGAACATTGGGGTACATGTGTCTCTTTCAATTCTGGTTTCCTCGGTGTGTATGCCCAGCAGTGGGATTGTAGATGGAGAAATATACCATGCTCATGGGTCGGAAGAGTCAATATAGTGAAAATGAGTATTCTACCTAAAGCAATCTACAGATTCAATGCAATTCCCATCAAGCTACCAGCAGTATTTTTCACAGAACTAGATCAAATAATCTCAAGATTTGTATGGAAATACAAAAAGCCTCGAATAGCCAAAGCAATCTTGAGAAAGAAGAATGGAACTGGAGGAATCAACTTGCCTGACTTCAGGCTCTACTACAAAGCCACAGTCATTAAGACAGTATGGTACTGGCACAAAGACAGAAATATAGATCAATGGAATAAAATAGAAAGCCCTGAGATTAACCCACACACCTATGGACACCTTATCTTCGACAAAGGAGGCAAGAATATACAATGGAGTAAAGACAGTCTCTTTAACAGGTGGTGCTGGGAAAACTGGTCAACCACTTGTAAAAGAATGAAACTAGACCCCTTTCTAACACCATACACAAAAATAAACTCAAAATGGATTAAAGATCTAAATGTAAGACCAGAAACTATAAAACTCCTAGAGGAGAACATAGGCAAAACACTCTCCGACATAAATCACAGCAGGATCCTCTATGATCCAACTCCCAGTATACTGGAAATAAAAGCAAAGATAAACAAATGGAATCTAATTAAAATTAAAAGCTTCTGCACAACAAAGGAAACTACAAGCAATGTGAAAAGACAGCCTTCTGAATGGGAGAAAACAATAGCAAATGAAACAACTGACAAACAACGAATCTCAAAGTTATATAAGCAACTTATACAGCTCAACTCCAGAAAAATAAATGATCCAATAAAAAAATGGGCCAAAGAACTAAATAGGCATTTCTCCAAAGAAGACATATGGATGGCTAACAAACACATGAAAAGATGCTCAACATCACTCATTATCAGAGAAATGCAAATCAATACCACAATGAGGTACCATTTCACACCAGTCAGAATGGCTGCAATCCAAAAGTCTACAAGCAACAAATGCTGGAGAGGATGTGGAGAAAAGGGAACCCTCTTACACTGCTGGTGGAAATGCAAACTAGTACAGCCATTATGGAAAACAGTGTGGAGATTCCTTAAAAATTGCAAATAGAAATAACTTTTTGAAGAATTTGTCCAGTCACTGTTGTGTATATGTATTTCAAATTACTTCTGCTTTCAATCTGGAGTCCGATATTCTAAGACAAACAAAATTTCTAGCTTGTTTCATCTTCACAGTTGAATTCTTCGGGTTCTGACATATATAAAATGCTTCATGGAGTTTGATGGCATATTTTGGCCATTCCAGTCTACTCTATCTTGTTCCACTTTAATAACTGTGCTACCAGAATCTGCTGAGTTGATTTTTAAAATATTTTGATGACATGAGCCAAATCTCCTTTTGTAAACTTTGTTTTTATGCTCTGCATGGAGTCGGTTTCAGTTGTTGATGATGATGGTAGAGCATAATATCACATTAATTAAAGTAGGATTTTATAAAGCCCTCTAGCAAAGTACTTTATTAATCTCATCTTCATAAGAATCTTATTATCTTACTAGTATTATCTCTTCATTGTGTGTGCTGGTTGCTCAGTCATGCCCGGCTATCTGAGACCCCATGGACTGTAGCCCACCAGGCTTCTCCACCCATGAGAGTCTCCAGGCAAGAATACTGGAGTGGGTTGCCATTTCCTTCTCCATGGGATCTTCCTGACCTAGGGATCAAAACTGGGTCTCCTGCATTTCAGGCATTAATAATAATAATATAATAGAAACAATTATCTCTGCATTAGAGTTGATAAAACTAGGGATTAAGGGAGTTGCTCAACATCACCTATTTAGTAAATGGTAGCGCTCAGACTCAGAGAAGGCAGTGGCACCCCCCTCCAGTACTCTTGCCTGGAAAGTCTCACGGATGGAGGAGCGTGGAAGGCCGCAGTCCATGGGTTTGCCGATGGTTGGACACGACTGAGTGACTTCACTTTCACTTTCATGCATTGGAGAAGGAAATGGCAACCCACTCCAGTGTTCTTACCTGGAGAATCCCAGGGACGGGGGAGCCTGGTGGACTGCCGTCTATGGGATCACACAGAGTCAGACATGAGTGAAGCAACTTAGCAGCAGCATCAGAGCTCAGACTGGGCTTCCCATGTGGCACTAGTGGTAAAGAACCCTCCTGTCAATGCAGGAGATCCAAGAGAAGGAGGTTCCATCCTTGGGCCAGGAAGGTTGTGAAAATGGGTATATAATTGTAGTCTGAAAATTTTGGAGTATGCATTAGCTACTTCGCCATCACTCCTTTCCTGATTTAATTAAAGTAAATTGTAGACAAAAATCTGCAATGTATGCAGAAATGTATTAAACTAACAGTAAAAGCACCATTCCTAAGGGGAGCAGGGGACAGACTTTGAAAGATTCTTATGTCTTTTTCAGGAAAGTATAGGAGGTTGGCTCTAAAATAATTTGAGCCAATTTACTTGCCTTGAATAACTTTTGATTTATTTATTGGAAGCTATGTCTGAATTTACCCTTCTGATAAGAAAATCATTAATTTTACCAATAGAAACACATTTTGATGTGGTATACAAATTGATAATGTTTCATTATCAAGCAAGATGTGAATAAGAAGCATACACAGAACTTTGAACTGTATAATATGATAACTAATAATTCTTGGATTATGGATTCTTGAATAGGGCATGTGACCATACTTAAACTTTAATATATAGCGTTAAATGTGTATTCATATATATTTATACATTCATATATGAAAAGACACTTACTCCTTAGAAGAAAAGTTATAACCAACCTAGATAGCATATTCAAAAGCAGAGACATTACTTTGCCGACTAAGGTCCATCTAGTCAAGGCTATGGTTTTTCCAGTAGTCATGTATGGATGTGAGAGTTGGACTGTGAAGAAGGCTGAGCACAGAACAATTGATGCTTTTGATCTGTGGTGTTGGAGAAGACTCTTGAGAGTCTCTTGGACTGCAAGGAAATCCAACCAGTCCATTCTGAAGGAGATCAGCCCTGGGATTTCTTTGAAAGGACTGATGCTAAAGCTGAAACTCCAGTACTTCGGTCACCTCGTGCAAAGAGTTGACTCATTGGAAAAGACTCTGATGCTGGGAAGGATTGGGGGCAAGAGGAGAAGGGGACGACCGAGGATGAGATGGCTGGATGGCATCACTAATTTGGTGGATGTTAGTCTGAGTGAACTCCGGGAGTTGGTGATGGACAGGGAGGCCTGGCGTGCTGTGATTCATGGGGTCACAAAGAGTTGGACACGACTGAGCGACTGAACTGAACTGATGCTGTTTATGGTGAAATGTGCAAGGTAAGTCACTTCAGTCATGTCCAATTCTTGAGTCTGTAGCCCACCAGCATCCTCTGTCCCTGAGGTTCTCCAGGCAAGAATACTGGAGTGGGATGCCATGCCGTCCTCTAGGGGATCTTCCCAACTTAGAAATCAAACCTGTGTCTCTTCCATCTCATGCATTGAGAGGTGGGTTCTTTATACTAGCACCACCTGGGAAGTCCCTAATGGTGAGATATTTATGTATAATTTACAGATACCACAAAAGCTTGAGTTAGGAGAAAGTAAATTATTGGTGTTATTTGTTTAAATTTGTCTAAATTCTACATGAAGTTTTAAATTTGGTTATATTTTTGCAGCAATAAAACTTTGTTAATCTTTATCTTAAGGTGAAATATGGTTAATTTATAGAGAAAAACATATCTTTAAACTTTTATTCTCCACATACCAGTATCAGGGCACTTTTGCTCTCAGTGCCAGAATTCATTTGAAGTTCTCCATTGTAGGTGTCACGGTTTGAGTACTCCCAGAAATAGTCTCTGAGATGGAATTAGAAGTGTAAATTTTTACTGGAGAATAACATCTGTGAAAGGAAAAGAATGAAAAAGAATTGGGTAGGAGGAGCACTGCCAATCTGACAGCCCAGTGAGGAGTCTAGAGCCAAGACAGTCTCTTACATGGGTCTGCCATCGTGTAGAAATAGTGAGGCCCTTGCATCATGACTTGTCCAATGGCTGGAGGCCACCCCCAGAGGAGTGTGCCCTTATCTATCACTGTCTTGATCAGTCGTGGCTGAAAACTGCATAACCAGAGTTAGAGACTGAGACGGATGCTTGAAGCTAGCAGCTGAAACTGTCAGCTAACCACACTCCTCATTACTCTGCAACAAGTCCTTCCTTGAAGAAGATTCTGAGTGGTGCATCTCTATCTAAATGTGTTCTTTGCTCTGTGCTGATTCACTTCTATATATGCAGACCTTCTCCAGGGGTCTGGTTGGTCTCACTTACTGAGGCTGAACTTAGAAGAGAGAGGTAGTGCTCTATTACATGTTATAGTGAGATCTTGTGAGCAAGAGAAACATACCTATGGTAATAGGTGTTTATTTCATGATCATGAACTACTGGCTCTTTTGGACTAGAAGGGACCAAAATATAATCAAGTGGTTAGACTCTTCTAGGAATAGTGCCATACCAAGGGTTCACACTGGTCTCTGTTGCTGGCAAATTTGATATACTGAGATGGCAAGTTCACTTAACCTTGATAAGTGGGAGTCATAGTCACTAGGCATGTACATAACCTTCAACTCTACCACTCAATAGCTGTTCATGTCCTCATTGTATCATCACTGGGTGGTTACAATCAAAGGCTGGCTAACATCAAAAGGTCAAGACATTTTGTCTACTCATATACAGAGTGCCTCTTGAATGGTGAGTAGCTTCTAGTTGGCACTGATACGTAATACAAAGATCTTTTTCCTTTGTGTCCATTTTGCAAATGTTTGTTCACATGCCTCTACTCCAAACTTTCTTGCCTCTAATATTCCAGGCTTCTTTCTTCCAGGTCCCTGACCGGCGGGCCAGTTTACTTGCTGTAGCCCACATGTCTATGTATATTCTAACACTACATTGTCTAATAAGTTAGCCATTAGTTTCATGTGTTATTGCTGCTGAGCTCTTGAAATGTGACTGTCCAAACTGAGATATATTGTAAATGTAGAATACAGACCAGATATAGAATACTTATGAATTAATTTAATTATTAATTAAAAAATATTGATAACGTGTTAAATGATAACATTTTTAATACATTGGACTAAAGAAATAGTTTTTAAATGTGAGTACTAGAAAACTGAAAGCTACAGTTGTGGCTTGCGTTTGTGGCTCACATTATATTTTTATTGGATAGCACTGTTTTATCCATAGAAATGAGATGAGCATGTCTACCACCCAAATCTCTGCCCATGAGGATTTCCCCCTTGCTGCTGTGTTTCAAAACCACTCTTCAGTGGGGCTGTGATGCAAAATCAAACAATTTCTGGACTTTACCTATTTACCAGACATATGCACCCATAATCCGAGTTTAATTTCCTCATGCTCCTTAGGGTAATTGCACAGTAGTTGCCCCTTGGTCTATCACTGTGAACTGGAAAAGGTATTGATGCAATTGTGACTCCTGTAGAGTCCTGCTGATGCTTGGTCCTGTATGTATCATTTTCACATTATGATGGAATATGCTAGGCATGCCTGACTTTATGACTTGGTCCATAGGACAGTCCCAGATGTATAGTCACTTCTATCCAAGTGTTCTAGCATCCCATCATTAACAGGGTCAACTAGCATGCCAGCATCTATGTTTCTGATACTGTGTAACTCTCCATTGCAGATGTCATGGACTTGCTCCAAAACCCCGTGATTCTCTCACTGCGTCTTGCCATAAAATCCACACTAATGTGTTTTTTTTTTTTTCCATCACTGTTGCCTCCAGCACCTTAGGGTCTGCTGGATAGTATGGGTCCAGTTGGCAGGGATACTTTCATTCTAGTCTCTACTTTATGCAGAGCTCCTTCCTGCCACAGACCCCACTCAAGGCTAGTAACTTCCATGACACCCATACCTGGTTTAGAGCAGTGTTTCTAAGTGTGGTCCATGTTGCTTCCAAGTCTTGCACCTCCTTCTTCATGATAGGGAATCAAAGATGAAGCAATTTCATCTTTTACTTTGGAGGGGATATCATGGCACCCCTGAATAGTGGACCCCTAAAAATTATTGAAGTTATAGAGGCTTAAATTACCAAACCGTGGAAAACAGCATCAGACTTTGTTTTTTTGGGCTCCAAAATTACTGCGAATGGTGACTACAGCCATGAAATTAAAAGACACTTACTCCTTAAAGTTATGACCAACCTAGATAGCATATTAAAATGCAGAGACATTACTCTGCCAACAAAGGTCCGTCTACTCAAGGCTATGGTTTTTCCAGTGGTCATCTATGGATGTGAGAGTTGGACTGTGAAGAAAGCTGAGTGCCAAAGAACTAATGCTTTTGAACTGTGGTGTTGGAGAAGACTCTTGAGAGTCCCTTGGACTGTAAGGATACCCAACCAGTCCATCCTAAAGGAGATCAGTCCTAGGTGTTCATTGGAAGGACTGATGCTAAAGCTGAAACTCCAATACTTTGGCCACCTCAATGGAGTTGGTGAGTTTGACTCCAGTGGAGTTTGACTCCACTTCACTCAAACTCAGTGAGTCTGAGTGAACTCCGGGAGTTGGTGATGGACAGGGAGGCTTGGTGTGCTGCGATTCATGGGGTCGCAAAGAGTTAGACACGACTGAGCGACTGAACTGAACTGATATTACCACAAAGTAAATTATCCCTACTGTCTAAAATTCATGTATCTCATTAAGGCCATATCTCATCCTACCATGTTAATGACCTCTTGCATACACTGATTGATCCACATGATGTTATTGATATAATAGGTCAATATAATCTATGGAATGCACAGATGGATGGATGTCTATCTCAGGCTCCGTATCTCTTTGGATAAAATGATGACAGAGGACAATATAAGCCAAACTGTAAATAAATATTCTTGTTAATTACCTACATATGGAAACTATTTCTAATCGTCATTTAAAATTTAGAGTGAATGCATACTTCATATCGATGACCGTATACCACGTGCCTGGGGACATACTAATTTGCTCTAGCAACAATATCTTGTCTTCTTGGCAGCTGCTGTGTGAAAGTGTGTTAGTCATCAGCTAAGTACAACTCTTTGAGACCCCATGAACTGTAGCCTGCCAGGCTCCTTTGTCCATGGAATTCTCTGGGCAAGAATACTGGAGTGGAAACTTCAAAATATATATTACCGTACTGTTTTTTTTATTTTAATTTTACTTTATTTTATTTACAATACTGTATTGGTTTTGCCATACATCAACACGAAAAAAAAAAAAAAGAATACTGGAGTGTGTTGCCTTGCCCTTCTCCAGGGAATCTTCCTGACCCAAGGATAGAACCTGAGTCTCCTGCATTGCAGGCAGATTCTTTACCATCTGAGCCACCAGGGAAGCTTCTGCCTAGTTGAGCTTGTGATAGTACAAAATCATTCTCCAGGATCTATTTTGTTTCTGTAGGGTCCATACTGGTGAACTAAATGGGAATATTTAATGACTATTGCTCAGTATCCTTTAGATCTTTAAAGGTGGTATAAATCTTCACCATTTTCCCAGTTTGTGATATTGCTTTTGATTTACTCTTTAAGTTCAGGTGTGTGCATGGGCACATTCAAAAGCTTCTACTTGAGCCTGTACATAGTAATGATTCTTATCCATTAAGCTCGGGACTCAGCATATTCTGGTACATCAGTCCCAGCGATATACTGGGGGTTTGGAGAAATAATCTGTGGGTGGAGCTGTGAATCCTAGTGGAGCCACTGTATGTCAGACTTTGGCCAGGATCCTAACCCCAACTCTACCAGATACAAAATAGTGACATTTTGGGTCTTCAGATATCAATGTCACCTTGGACCCTGTGCAAATGTCTTTTAAATGTTAGAGTATCACCATTTTTCAGTGTAGCATTATACAAATAAATGATTCTAGGTCCCCCTGAGGAAGAAGTGGAAAAAATTCATTAGAGTGTTTATTTGCCATGGTGTGATAACACCCTATAGGGTTCTTTCCCTTGGGAACCTGGGGATTGGATCTTTTGTCAACAGATCCTCTGTTTGAAAACTAGCTCAGCTCAAGAAATGGGGTAAGGAATCCAGAATTTTTATTGGGACAATTGCACATTGGCTCTTGCTTTCTTTGGATTGTATATACTTAGTTCCTTTGTTGGCCACCCCTAGCATGCTGTGTTCTATTAACTCTCTCTATTGTTCTCTGCAGGTGAGGCTTTCTTGGCTGCTACTCAGAATTGTTGGCCCATACCAGAATTACAGCCCACTGGCAGCTGGTACTTAAGGCCATTTGACTGCTAATGCTTTGGGGTACTGCTCCTTCATGGCCATCAATGAACCCAGTTCTGTGACAGTCTTCCTTACCATTAGCCCTGGCCCACAGAGGAGAGCCACCATGCACCTTCTTAGTGATGTTGGTGCCTTTCTCACCAGTGCATTCCCTTGGTGAATGGGAATTTACATTCGTATGTAAATCCTCTGGTGTGTCTTTGGCCTTAAGAAACATGTTTGCTCTAACATGCTCACTTCTCTGGTTGTTTTAATCCTGTCTACTGTCTGCCACAGTAATTCTGGCATCTCAACTTTTCCGGCATGGGCCAATGCCTTTTTCAGAGTAGGAGACACCCTAGCAGAATGTTTACACCATTCTCTGAGGTTTTTTACTTACTATTGTGCCAAACCCTTTAATTGAAGAAATTGCCACCATACCAAATAAATTGTTCTCATATAGTCTAAACTGGGCTTCCCTGGTGGCTCAGATGGTAAAGAATCTGTCTACAGTGTGGGAGACCCAGGTAGATCCCTGGGTTGGGAAGACCCCTGGAGAAGGAAATGGCTACCCACTCCAGTATTTTTGCCTGAAGAATTCCATGGATAGGGAGCCTGGAGGGTTACAGTCCATAGAGTTGCAAAGAGTTTGACATGACTGAGTGACTAATGCATATAATTTAATGTTCTGCCACCCTTTAATTTGGCATTTGCAAAATCCATTTCTATGAAACATATTTTTTCAGACTTGCAGCTATTCTTCCTATATGAAATCTAGCATTTCCTTGGCAGGGTTATGCTCTTACTTAACTCAGACTGTGAGCCTGGCAGCCAAAAGAGGTAGGCAGCCTCTGGAGGAGACCTTTTGCCTTGTGAGAGAAAATCTGAATTATATTCTCATATGCAGCAAAAGCTAGCTCTTAGTGGAGAGTAGTGGCCCTACTATGCAGATTCTGAAGGTTCAGAGAAGTCTGGGGAATCAAATCTTTGGGGCACCCAGATAGTTTCATTCCATGTATCATTGTCCCTGGTTTCCCAGACTTGTTTTGGTTAAGCATTCAATCATTATTGGAGGTCAGTCACTGTGATTCTAAAATTCTGGATTTGATTTTCTTTTTTTTTTTTTCTGGTTTCCTTATATATGATATGGGTCTTCCCTGGCAGCTCAGACAGTAAAAATCTGCCTGCAATGCAGGAGACCTGGGTTCAATCCCTGGGTCAGGAAGATCCCCTGGAGTAGGAAACAGCAACCCACTCTAGTATTCTTGCCTGGAGAGTCCCCATGGACAGAGGAGCCTGACGGGCTACAGTCCATGAGTCACAGAGTCGAACACGGCTGAGTGACCAAGTACAATTTATGATACAAAAGCTTCTTTTCAGGCCACCAAAAACTCTCTTTCATAGTTAATTCAAAATTATCTCTTTATTTCTCACAGTTTTTCTAAGATCAAGTCTTTAACAATCATTTTAATATTCTTGGATACATCATTTCTTCCATTTATTTCAAACTCATTCTTTTCAACACTGAATTCTCTTCTGTAGACAAGTCAGCAACAGTTGGATAGCTACCTTGTATAAGGGGTCAACTGAGCACAATTTACTATTGGGGCAAGAGTGCTCATTATTAACCAAACAATGAGTGATCTAGTCCAAAAATTCCACCTTGCCGCATGCTTTACTGGATTATCTCTGTGCCAACTGTCACAGTTTAAGTTCTAGAAGCAGACTCTGGGATGGTGTTAGAAATGGAAAAAAGAATTTGAAGGGAGTAATATCTAAGAAAGGAGAGGGGAGAAAATAGTTTCCTTACTTGTCCAACTTACTCTTAAGTTGGTTACCATTAAAATGCAAACTTAAATAATTTTTAAAAATAACTGACCAGCTTTGGTTGTTCTACTGGGGAGAGGGTGGAAAGAACTCCTTATGCCACCATTGTAAAAGTGAATCTTCCTAGAACTTATTTGCTATAATCACTTTACAAGTACAGCTTCTATTTTCCATATTTCATAGTCTGTATATGGCTTATAGTTTTAAAAAAAGGAGAATGAGAAAATTATCTATCTTTGAACTCAAGTTCATGTTCTATATTGGCTAAACATCATAACTCATTTACTCTATGGTATAAATAATTTATTATTTTTAAAATGTGAAAATATTGAAACTATTGCATGACTTAGTCCAAAACTTGTTTTTCTTTTAATGTAATGCACTTGCCTTTGGTGTTGAGAAGCGTCAGAAAAAGAAATTTTTTCTAGATATTTTCTGAGTTGAGTAAGAGTAGTTCTGACCTATATTTCAAAGTAAAAAGGATTTGCTTTGGACAAAATCCAATTACCACCTTGTTTTCTGAAGTTTTTCAATTAATTATTAAATTTATTTAGTAATAAATTTGGAGAGCTTTCATATATCTAAGATAATTTTGATCTTTAATATTTTATTCACATAACTCATTTTTAATTTTTACCATAAACAGATGGTTTTGGAAAATAGAAGTAAGAAAATGCCTATTTTCTTGAAGCAACTCTAGAGCTAAGCATATACACACATAAAAGTATCATAGTTTATGAAAATAGAAAATTCAGTCAATTTACTTCTGTTAGATCTCATCAAGCACTTTCTCACCATTGAAACATTGGAATATGGAAGACGCTGCTGCTGCTGCTAAGTCACTTCAGTCGTGTCTGACTCTGTGCAACCCCTAGATGGCAGCCCACCAGGCTCCCCTGTCCCTGGGATTCTCCAGGCAAGAACACTGGAGTGGGTGCCATTGCCTTCTCCAATGGAAGACACTAGTTTTCCCTTAAAATGTATTGAATGTACTTTGACTACAACTCCCTGGAAAGCCAAAATTTAAACCATATGTTAGTGAATAGGAATACAGATCATGGAAAGGATATTGCTTGTAAATCAAAATTCAGTTGCCATTCTTACTCCTGCTGTTTGCTAAATAGATTTTATGATTCTAAATATGTTGTAATTGCTTAGTATATTTTGCCAAATGAAAGGACCCAAGTGAAAAATAATATATTATGTTTTAAAGATTAAGTGACATTGGTAGGCTTGTAATTCTCATTGTTTCAGAGTTGTTTTGATTGTGTCTTATTGGAAAATCTTACTATATTTTTAAGAGTAAGAACTTTAGAATTTCATAATACTTAATAGCAATGTGACCTGATCAGTTACTCATCACACAGTTTTGAACAAGATACCTAAATTCTCTGAGCTTAAATTTCCTTATATATGAAATCATGAAAATTCTACCTAGTTGGCACAATTAAATGTAACAAAATATATGAAACCTGGCACGATGTCTGGCACTTTGTATAAAACCAAAGTTCATGTCTTCTCTCCTTCCAATTAATCATGGCAAAGCAATCCTGTTTAAAGTCATAAGTGTTTTTCACACTAAAACTTCTATAGTTTAGCAGTCAAGTCTTAATTTTGACAGATGCAGTTATTTGTATGTGCGAGTGTATTTCTGAATTAATGGCAAAATGTGTTGCACTTTTCTAGAGGACCAGGGCAGGTAAATGATCAATAAAATCATATGAATATGTACATATGATGTACATTCTGTAAATAAAGGAAGAGTTTGGAAAAGGATTGACATCACTGGAATCTGTGTTGAGGTGGAGACTTTCCTTCAGTCTCCATTTCTTCAGCAAATATTTATTGCATACCTAGTGTGTAATAAGTCAAACGTCCAGTGATGAAGAATCCAAACATGGTCCTTGTTTGAATGGAACTTATTATAACAGAGAGATGTTAAGCAAATTGTCATACCATTAATGACTGATATCTGGTGCTTTGAGTGCATATCATAGGAGGCTTTGACCTAGTTAGGAAGGTGAGGAAAGTGAAGAGGTGATGATTGAGCTGATAAATAAGAATTCAGTAGGGGCTATTCACATAAAAAGAGGTGGAAATGGAATTCCAAATAGGAAGAACAACACTCACCAAGTACTTAAGGTAAGAGTCCATGCAAAACATCAGTTCAGTTCAGCCACTCAGTCGTGTCCGACTCTTTGAGACCCCATGAATCGCAGCATGCCAGGCCTCCCTGTCCATCACCAACTCCCGGAGTTCACTAAGACTCATGTCCATCGAGTCAGTGATGCCATCCAGCCATCTCATCCTCGGTCATCCTCTTCTCCTCCTGCCCTCAGTCCCTCCCAGCATCAGAGTCTTTTCCAGTGAGTCAACTCTTCTCATGAAGTGGCCAAAGTACTGGACTTTCAGCTTTAGCATCATTCCCTCCAAAGAAATACCAGGGCTGATGGTCAGAATGGACTGGTTGGATCTCCTTGCAGTCCAAGGGACTCTCAAGAGTCTTCTCCAACACCACAGTTCAAAAGCATCAATTCTTCAGCGCTCAGCTTTCTTCACAGTCCAACTCTCACATCCATACATGACCACTGCAAAAACCATAGCCTTGACTAGATGGACCTTAGTCGGCAAAGTAATGTCTCTGCTTTTCAATATGCTATCTAGGTTGGTCATAACTTTTCTTCCAAGAAGTAAGCATCCTTTAATTTCATGGCTGCAGTCACCATCCGCAGTGATTTTGGAGCCCCCAAAGACACTGTTTCCACTCTTTCCCCATCTATTTCCCATGAAGTGACGGGACCAGATACCATGATCTTCGTTTTCTGAATGTTGAGCTTTAAGCCAACTTTTCCACTCTCCTCTTTCACTTTCATCAAGAGGTTTTTTAGTTCCTCTTTACTTTCTGCCATAAGGGTGATATCATCTGCATATCTGAGGCTCTTGATATTTCTCCTGGCAATCTTGATTCCAGCTAAATGAGACCTAAAATATACTGGTGTAGCCAAAGCATAGGGAGAAAGAAAAAGTTGATGAAACTTTAGAAATAATCATCATCCTAGATTATACTAAGAATGTTTATCCTTATTATAAGTGCGATAGGAAACAATTAAAATAATTTAAGCAAGGGTAGGGTTAAGCATGAGGTAAATGACAAATTACCATATTTTATGGACTACTCTGGATGGGCAAGAGTAGATTTATGTAATTCAATCAAATGTCTCTCAGCAGAGCAGAAGTGGGGGTCAGAGAGGATGATGTAGGTAGATGGCAATAGAAAGAGTATATGGAATAGAGCAAATGATGGCTAGGAGAGTCTCAGAGGCTAAAATCATCAGG
The DNA here is from genome assembly GCA_917880005.1 of Nanger dama. Taxonomy (NCBI): domain Eukaryota; kingdom Metazoa; phylum Chordata; class Mammalia; order Artiodactyla; family Bovidae; genus Nanger; species Nanger dama. The sequence continues at coordinate 8,847,961 of CAKJTW010000040.1, forward strand.
ACTTTGTGATATGAAGGGTGAGAAAAAGGAATAAAGGATCACTTTTAGGTTTTTCAGTGTGATAATGTTTCATTTGATGTAGAATCTGTCATCTTTAAGCCTAATATGATATCTCAAATCATGACTTACTCTGGAGAAATTTATTAATCATCATTAGATCACAAGATTTCTGTATTAGTGATACATTTGATATATTTTTGGAACAGTATACTAGTATTTTTTCATTCTAAATGGCTCCTTTCCAGTTCTTTGACTATTAACCTGTCTAAATTTGGTAGTACTCCATAATTACTAAAGCTGTTTTATTTCTTCTATTCTATGAAATTGTGGCAATTTGGAAAAGGACTCAGCAAAACTGAAAGTTGTTTATCTTAACTATGTAGTTCATTAAAAAATCAAACATAATTTAAAAAGCAAAATTCTTCATTGGTGGCATCTCCTTCTTAATCTTAGAAAATTCAATTTTCTAAAAAATCAAAAGTTCATCTATTAAAAATATGTTCATATTTCTGTGTATGATGGTAATTTTATAATATTGAGAGATTTTCAGACCACAGTCCCAGAGTACTTGCTATGGTCTCTGTTAACTCAATTCTATTAGAAGAAAGCCTAGAGGGTGGTCTGGTGATGGAATTAAACAAGGAATAAGTTAAAATTTAATGCAAAGATCTGAGTTGCTACAAATTCAACTCATCAGAATGGCTAGGGAATTGATCTCTTAATGTTGGCATTTTCTGATTGAGAAAAAATACTTTTTTTTAAACCATTTGATAGTGTAAATTTTAGTAATACATAAAAATCTACTTCTTGTCATACTAAACAGAGTGCAATGACCTTGGATTGAAATTTCCTTGACCCTATAGGATCCAGAAAAGATTAAGAAGAGGTGGCGAGAATACACAGAAGAATGATTAAAAAAAGGTTTTAATGACCTGGATAACCATAATGGTTGAGAGACCCTTGGACAGCAAGGAGATCAAACCAGTCAATCCTAAAAGAAATCAACCATGAATATTCACTGGAAAGACTGATGCTGAAGCTGAAGCTCCAATACTTTGGCCACCTGATGCAAAGAATTGACTCACTGGAAAAGACACTGATTCTGGGAGAGATGAAAGGCAGGACAAGAAGGGTGTGACAGAGGATGAGGTGTTTGTATAGCAACACTGACTCAATGGACACAAGTGTGAGCAAACTCCAGGAGATAGTGAAAGAGAGGGAAGCCTAGTGAGCTGCAGTCCATGGGGCTGCAAAGAGTCAGGCACAACTGAGTGACTGAACAGCAGTAACCACGATGTTGTGGCCAGTCACCTAGAGCCAGACATCCTGGAGGGTGAAGTCAAGTGGGCCTTAGGAAGAATTATTACAAACAAAGCTAGTACAGTGATGGAATTTCAACTGAACTATTTAAAATCCTAAAATATGATGTTAAAGTGCTGCACTCAATATGTCAGCAAATTTGGAAAAATCAGCAGGAACCACAGGATTGGAAAAAGTCAGTTTTCATTTCAATCCCAAAGAAGGGCAGTATCAAAGAATGTTCATGTGCACTTGAGAAAAAGGTGAAATTCATTATTTTGGGGTGAAATGTCTTATAGATATCAGTTAGGTCTAACTGGTCTATTGTATCATTTAAAGTTTGAGTTTCTTTGCTAATTTTCTGTTTAGTTGATCTGTCCATAGGTGTGAGTGGGGTATTAAAGTCTCCCACTATTATTGTGTTATTATTAATTTCTCCTTTCATGCTTGTTAGCATTTGTCTTATATATTGCGGTGCTCCTATGTTGGGTGCATATATATTTATAATTGTTATATCTTCTTCTTGGATTGATCCTTTAATCATTATGTAGTGTCCTTCTTTGTCTCTTTTCACAGCTTTTGTTTTAAAGTCTATTTTATCGGATATGAGTATTGCTACTCCTGCTTTCTTTTGGTCTCTGTTTGCATGGAATATCTTTTTCCAGCCCTTCACTTTCAGCCTGTATGTGTCTGTTGTTTTGAGGTGGGTCTCTTGTAGGCAGCATATATAGGGATCTTGTTTTTGTATCCATTCAGCCAGTCTTTGCCTTTTGGTTGGGGCATTCAACCCATTTACATTTAAGGTAATTATTGATAAGTATGCTCCTGTTGCCATTTACTTTAATGTTTTGAGTTCAGGTTTATATGACCTTTTGTATTTCCTGTCTAAAGCCTATCCTTTAGCATTTGTGGGAGAACTGGTTTGGTGGTGTTATATTCTCTCAGCTTTTGCTTGTCTGTAAAGCTTTTGATTTCTCCTTCATATTTGAATGAGATCCTTGCTGTGTACAGTAGTCTTGGCTGAAGGTTATTATCTTTCATCACTTTAAGTATGTCTCTTTAACAGGTGGTGCTGGGTAAACTGGTCAACCACTTGTAAAAAGAATGAAACTAGATCACTTTCTAACACCACACACAAAAATAAACTCAAAATGGATTAAAGATCTAAACATAAGACCAGAAACTATAAAACTCCTAGAGGAGAACATAGGCAAAACACTCTCCGACATAAATCACAGCAGGATCCTCTATGATCCACCTCTCAGTATACTGGAAATAAAAGCAAAAATAAACAAATGGGATCTAATTAAAATTAAAAGCTTCTGCACAACAAAGGAAACTATAAGTAAGGTGAAAAGACAGCCTTCTGAATGGGAGAAAACAATAGCAAATGAAACAACTGACAAACAACTAATCTCAAAGATATACAAGCAACTTATGCAGCTCAACTCCAGAAAAATAAACGACCCAATCAAAAAAATGGGCCAAAGAACTAAATAGGCATTTCTCCAAAGAAGACATACAGATGGCTAACAAACACATGAAAAGATGCTCAACATCACTCATTATCAGAGAAATGCAAATCAAGACCACAATGAGGTACCATTTCACACCAGTCAGAATGGCTGTGATCCAAAAGTCTACAAGCAATAAATGCTGGAGAGGATGTGGAGAAAAGGGAACCCTCTTACACTGTTGGTGGGAATGCAAACTAGTACAGCCATTATGGAAAACAGTGTGGAGATTCCTTAAAAAATTGCAAATAGAACTGCCTTATGACCCAGCAATCCCACTGCTGGGCATACACACCGAGAAAACCAGAGTTGAAAGGGACACATGTACCCCAGTGTTCATTGCATCATTGTTTATAATTGCCAGGACATGGAAACAACCTAGATGTCCATCAGCAGATGAATGGATAAGAAAGCAGTGGTACATATACACAACGGAGTATTACTCAGCCCTTAAAAAGAATAAATTTGACTCAGTTCTAATGAGATGGATGAAACTGGAGCTGATTATACAGAGTGAAGTAAGCCAGAAAGAAAAACACCAATACAGTATACTGACACATATATATGGAATTTAGAAAGATAGTAACGATGACCCTGTATGTGAGACAACAAAAGAGATACAGAGGTATAGAACGGACTTTTGGCCTCTGAGGGAGAGGAAGGGGTGGGATGATTTGGGAGAATGACACTGAAACATGTATACTATCATATAAGAAACGAAGCGCCAGTCTATGTTCAATACAGGATGCTTGGGGCTGGTGTACGGGATGATCCGGGGAGACTGTGTGGGGTGGGAGGTGGGAGGGGGCTTCGTCATTGGGAGATCGTGGACACATGTAGCTGATTCATGTCAATGTATGGCAAAACCAATACAGTATTGTAAAGTAGAATAAAGTATTAAAAAAAAAAAGAAGAAGAAAACAAAACAAACAAAAAAAAGAAAACAAACAAACCAAAAAGAATGTTCAAACTATACATCCATAGTATGTGAACCAAGAATTTCCAGATATACAAGCTGGGTTTAGAAAAGGTAGAGTAACCAGAGATCAAATTACTAATATCCATTGAATCATTGAAAAAGCAAGGGAATTCCAGAAAAACATCCACTTCTGCTTCATTGACTATGCTAAAGCCTTAACTGTGAGGATCACAACAAACTCTGGAAATTTCTTAAAAAGAATGGAATAACAGATCACCTTACCTGTCTCCTAAGAAACGTGTATTTGAGTCAAGAAGCAATAGTTAGACCTGGACATGGAACAACTGACTGGTTCCAAATTGGGAAAGGAGTACATCAAGGCTGTATGTTGTTACTCTGCTTATTTCACTTATATGCAGAGTATATCATACAAAACACTAGGCTGGGTGAATCACAAGCTGGAATCAAGATTGTCAGGAGAAATAACAACTTCAGATATGCTGATGATACCACTCTAATGGCAGAAAGTGAGGAGGAAATAAAGAGCCTCCTAATGAGGGTGAAAGAGGAGAGTGAAAAAGTTGGCTTAAAACTCAACATTCAAAAGGCTAAAAGCAGAATTCAGTCCCATCCTTTACAGGAAACAGAAGGGGAAAAAGTGGAAACAGTGACAGATTTTATTTTCTTGGGTTCCAAAATCACTGTGGATGGTGATTGCAGCCATGAAATTAAAAGATTCTTGCTCCTTAGAAGGAAAGTTATGACAAACTTAGACAGCATATTAGAAAGCAGAGGCATCATTTTGCTGACCCAAGTCCATATAGTTAAGGCTATGGTCTTTTCAGTAGTCATGTAAGAATGTGAGAATTGGACCATAGGAAGGCTGAATGCCAAAGAATTTATGCTCTCAAATTGTGGTGCTGGAGAAGACTCTTAAGAGTCCCTTGGACAGCAAGGTGATCAAACCAGTCAAGCCTAAAGGAAATCAACCCTGAATGTACACTGGAAGAACTGATGTTGAAGCTGAAGCTTCAATAATTTGGCCTCTCATGCCAAGAGCCAACTGATTGGAAAAGACCCTGATGCTGGGAAAGACTGAAGGCAAAGGAGAAGAGGGTGACTGAGGATGAGATAGTTGGATGGCATCACCAATTCAATGGATATGAACTTGGCAAACTCTGGGAGAAAGTGAGGGACAGGGAGGCTTGGATGCTGCAGTTCATGGGGTTGCAAAGAGTCGGATACAACTTAATGAACAACAAGAACAACAACAGTGGATAATTCTATGAAATATGAACCAAGTGTTTCAATACTTGGACATACTGAAGTTTTTTCAGTATGCTGCAGAATTAATAGGGCTAAACTCTAAGTGAAATTAAAGTGCCTCTAAAGTTCCTGGTGGCTCAGTGGTAAAGAATCTGTCTGCAATGCAGGGACACAGTTTCAATTCCAGGGTTGTGAAGATCCCTTGGAGAAGGAAATGGCAACCCACTCCAGTATTCTTGCTTAGGAAATCCCAGGGACAGAAGAGCCTGGCAGTCTACAGTCTATAGGGTTGCAAAAGAATAGAACACAACTTAGCAACTAAAAAACAACACATTAGTAGTTATTCTAGAATGAATTACCAATCAACTTTCAGTTCAGTTCAGTCGCTCAGTCGTGTCCGACTCTTTGTGACCCCATGAATTGCAGCACGCCAGGCCTCCCTGTTCATCACTATCTCTCGGAGTTCACTCAGACTCACGACCATCGAGTCCGTGATGCCATCCAGCCATCTCATCCTCGGTCTTTTCACATATTATTACGTTTTGTTTCCCTTGTCCTCCAGTACATCCCATATTCAATCATTCTAAAAGAGTAAATAGTTTTCTCTTACTAAAATGCTATTGATATTCCATGTATACTACTTCATTCTTTAAGGAAATCTGATTTTTCACAGGCAACTTGTGCTCAGAAAATAATAAGAATACAAAAAAATGTGTTTCTGGAGGCCAATATTTTGTTAGCAGAAGTTCTTTTAATGTACGTAAATATTGGAATCATTTAAGATATTGTGTCATGTGTATATCCTATTTAAAAACTATTGTTAAATATTTACTTCATTATTCTTTAAGATCAAATATATTAGCTTCCTTTTATATTAACATGAAACTTTCTAAATTCATAATTTCTTCCACAATTTTAAAACCTGGCAAGTCACTTATAGTCATGTCCAACTCTTTGCAACCTCATGGACTGTAATCTTCTAGGCTCTTCTGTCCAAGGGGATTCTCCAGGCAAGAATACTGGAGTGGGTAGCCATTTCCTTCTCCAGGGGATCTTCCCGACCCAGGGATCAAACCCGTGTCTCTATGTTTCCTGCACTGGCAGGCAGGTTCTTTACCACTAGCACCATCTGGGAAGCCTAGTTTTTAAAGCTATCAGCCTTCAAAACTCACAAAATTTTAAAATGCATTATATTGTATGTAACTAAGAAATTGCCAAAACTGATATGCATGTTTTTAAACACATGGTGAAAAGTATTGCCTTTGGCTGCAACTATTCTTGCCTGTTTTGAGGCCACAGAGTAAAGCTTTATCCTTACTAGCTGATAAAAATCATTTGAATTTGGGAGACTTAACAAGTTTTAAGCAATTCCTGGTATTTCAGATGAACACCATAAAATCTATGAGGGCTGCTACTTCTCTGTGGTTTTTCCATGTCCCATTTTTAAGAAAGATGAAGAATTTGGTTCTTGTTTCTTTGTGGTTGTAAGAAGCTACATGATGAGTCTCTTACAGTTAGTATCTGGGCGTTGTGGTGAATGCCCAAGGTGAGTAATCATAGGCTGCCTTGCCTGAGTCTCTTATACTGGCCTAGCCTATGTGTTTTTCACTCCCACTCCCCTGTGGCTGGCTTCCCTGGTGGCTCAGAGGTTAAAGCGTCTGCCTCCGGGAGACCCAAGTTCGAACCCTGCGGGAGAACCTGCAGGAGACCCAGGTTCGATCCCTCAGTCAGGAAGATCCCCTGGAGAAGGAAATGGTAACTCACTCCAGTATTCTTGCCTAGAGAATCCCATGGACAGAGAAGCCTGGTAGGCTACAGTCCACGGGGTTGCAAGGAGTTGGACACTACTGAGCCACTTCACTTCACTTCCCGTGTGGGTATTCATTCAGAATCTATCTTTCATGAATAGAATAATGTCAGCACTAATTGCTTTGTTTTTGATGCTGAAATTCTACCAAACCTTTCTTGTTTCTCCTCTACCATATCTTTCTTGTGTGTTAGTTGCTCAGTCTTGTCCAACTTTTTGCAGCCTCATAGACTGTAGCCTGCCAGGCTCCTCTGTCCATGGGATTCTCCAGGCAAGAATACTGGAGTGGATTGCCATTCCCTTCTCCAGAGGATCTTTCCGAGCCAGGGATCACACCTAGGTCTTCTGCATTGCAGGCAGACTTTTTACAATTTGAGCTACAGGGAAGTCCTTACCACTGCACAAACTATACACACTATGTATATCCATTCAGGCTAATTAGATTACTCTTTAGTAACAAATATCCACATTTTGTAGTTTTAAGCAACGTAAGTTATTCTTGCTCATGTTATGTGTCCGTTGTAGATTGGCTGGAGATTCTGGCCCCTGTTAGTCTCATTTGGACCCCAGACTGAGAGAGTGGTTTCTGGAAACTGGCCAGTTGCTGTGGTACAGGAAACCAAGAGCATGGTGAATCGTGTTCACATATATACTCAGACTGCCATTTATCACATTTCACTTGCTGAGGTGAGTTGTATGGCCACACACAACTATAAGGAAGCAGACACTTGCGATTCCATGTTTCTGGAAGGATGCATAGAAGTATTTGGTGACCAGCACTAATGACTTCCTCAGTCTCCCTTCACCCTCCCAGCACCCCACATGGAGGGATATAAATGTACGAAGTGTTTAAAACTTAAAAATATCCTATGGTTTTACTCTATTTGAAAAGAATAACAAAGAGTAATAGTCATTTGAAATAGTTACTTGTCTTTTTAATCAATAAAATAGCAATATCAATTTCTCAATTCATTCCAAGTATTCCATCATTTGGATGATAGTCTGGATACTTTTGAAACTACAAGGTAGATTATGCTTACAATTAATCTCAGGCGTTAACATAAACAACTTCTGGAGAGAAAATATGTGACATTTGGACTTGGATGACCCGCAGCCTGGAATGGGAAGAACTGCTCTTGAAGCTGTGTCTTAATGTACTCCCTCCATGGAGTTTTTTTTCAGTAGCGTAACTCGTAATTCTATTGCTCTTAGAAAAACTTCCTTCTCTGAAGAGTCAGTACTAGCTACACAATTAACCTTGACTTTGAGAAGGAAATTTTCCTGCATACTACGTGGGAGGAATAATTGTAAGTATTTTTAACATTTATTTTGCTTAATGCTTTCTAATCGATTATCCTGAAGGAGAGTAGATTTTGTTACCAGGTGTACATTTAGGTCCTTATTTCAATGGACTACTCTGCATCATTTAACAGTCCTGACCACTCCCACTGTCTTGAAACACTGTCTCATCCTGGGTTCCATGATACCGTTCTTCCCTGTCTGGCTAGATACTCTTATTTAAGTTCTTTTAGTTGTTTGTCTTCCTTCCCCACCCCATCTGGTTTACTTTCTGTTGCTTCCCTTTACCTCCAAAATCTCCAAATCTTTTCCCCCTCCAATTGCCCCATGGCAATAGCTTTACTTCAGATAGTCAAATTACTCCCTGGGAGCAATTCACTCTCTTCCTAAATCTCTTTCCTTTGAGTCTCTATCCATCTTTTCCTGTCACTTTCCAGGAAGATTTTTTTATAGGGCAAGTGCAAGATACTAGTATAATCATCAGAGTTGTTTTAAAAGTGACCCGCTTTTATTATTCTAGTTTAACTTTCTGCTATACCCATCAAAGTCAAGTCTGAAATCCCATAAAGGTACCAGGTTCTTTCAAGGCTCCAAAGAGTCAGCATGGAACAGCGGAAAGGCATAGATTTTGGGGGTCAGGTATATCCAGATTCAAATCCTAGATCTGAAAATTATGAGCTTCTTGACCTTGAGTAAGTTACCTAAACTCTTTGAACATCTGTTTTATCCTCTCTTCAATGGGGATGATAATCATGATTCATATAATTATTTAGAGTATTAGGCTTGATATATGTAAAGTGCTTATCACAATAACTGGAACATAGTTGAGTTTCCATAAGTGGTAGTTATTATCATCATTGTTATTATATCTTCATATCTGTATAGACAGTGTTCCTTAGACATGACATTTCTAACCTTATTTACATGGCAAATTCATATTCATACTTCATAATGATACAGTTCTCAGTGCCTATATTCTTCAACTTGCCCTTCTAGGAAAAATTACCTTATTCCTTAGTACTCTGCTCACTTAACACATTATGATTGGTTCTTATATAGGTTATACTATTGACTGGATCAAGGGTGCACTAAAATCCAAGTCCACTTGTATCTAATACTCTGCTTTCTAGGATCTGGATTAGATAATATACTAGGATTGACTGTCAGTAGTAAGTGATCAGTCCATACTAAGAGAACTGAGAGTATGGAGGAGGCCATGAAATAGGAAGACAAAAAGTCCTCAGGCTATGAGACCCTTGGAAAAGAACAGAAAAAGTATTAAAAAGTTGGTATCTGGGGGATTTTGTCACCCTGCTTATTTAACTTATGCGCAGAGTACATCATGAGAAATGCTGGGCTGGAAGAAGCACAAGCTGGAATCAAGATTGCCAGGAGAAATATCAATAACCTCAGATATGCATATGACACCACCCTTATGGCAGAAAGTGAAGAAGAACTAAAAAGCTTGATGAAAGTGAAAGAGGAGAGTGAAAAAACTGGCTTAAAGCTCAACATTCAGAAAATGAAGTTCATGGCATCTGGTCCCATGACTTCATGGGAAATAGATGGGGAAACAGTGGAAACAGTGTCAGAATTTATTTTGGGGGCTCCAAAATCACTGCAGATGGTGACAGCAGCCATGAAATCAGAAGATGCTTACTCCTTGGAAGAAAAGTTATGACCAACCTAGATAGCATATTGAAAAGCAGAGACATTACTTTGCCGATTAAGGTCCATCTAGTCAAGGCTATGGTTTTTGCAGTGGTCATGTATGAATTTGAGAGTTGGACTGTGAAGAAAGCTGAGTGCTGAAGAATTGACGCTTTTGAACTGTGGTGTTGGAGAAGACTCTTGAGAGTCTCTTGGACTGCAAGGAGATCCAATCAGTCCATTCTGAAGGAGATCAAACCTGGGATTTCTTTGGAGGGAATGATGCTGAAGCTGAAAGTCCAGTACTTTGGCCACCTCATGAGAAGAGTTGACTCACTGGAAAAGACTCTGATGCTGGGAGGGATTGGGGGCAGGAGGAGAAGGGGATGACCAAGGATGAGATGGCTGGATGGCATCACTGACTTGATGGACATGAGTCTGAGTGAACTCTGGGAGTTGGTGACAGACAGGGAGGCCTGGCATGCTGCGATTCATGGGATCGTAAAGAGTTGGACACGACTGAGTGACTGAACTGAACTGAACTGGGGGATTTTTTTTTCCAGTCACCTTCATAGTTATCTTTGTGGTTAATGTGCTCCATATCAAAACAAAGAAACACACAAACAAAACTCTCAGGCTCAACACAATACTGATCCTCTGCTTCTTGCAACCACTTTATAAAGATGTGCCTCATATGTTACCTTTCAGAGTGCTCTTTTGATTCCTCCTAGGAGTAGCTTCTTTGGGGGTCCCAGAATATTTTGTACATATATTTTTATAGAACATATTCTAGTAATCTCTATTTATCATAACATATTGGGAATTTCTGCTTTTCTTTGTAGTTCTAGCACTTAATATATTCTCTGACATACAGTAGATGATGAGTGAGTACTGATTTATGAATAATAAATGAATAAAGAAGTGAATTCTTGCTTATCCTTCCTATAGAACTCAGAAAAGCACTATCACTTACAGGTTAAGTGGCTTTAAAATAGTGCACCTATATTTTAAAATTGAGTGATTAGCTTCTGTTAAGAGTAAATGGCATTAGTCACCTTGTTCAGTTTAACAGAGAGAAAGGTACCGTCACAAAGCTTTTCTTTACTTCCTTTCTAACCTGAAGTCAACAGGGACATTATGTAACACATTCCTGCTACATTTTGTGAAAATGAAGATTTGTGAGCTGTGCTGAAGCAAGAGCAAAACTTTAGTTAAGTGAATTATCTAATTAAATTCTGCATCCTAACACTCCATGAATTTATAGGGTCGATTGTGTAATTAGTTTACAAAAGAAAGAGCATTGGAGTTATTTACGACAGATGTTCACCTAACTTAAAACAGGAAGAGAGTATTTACTTCTATGTAGTTATTACAATGTAATTAAAACCATAAAACCACCTTATCTGAATTTCAAAGCTCAAGCATATTTTTTTTCTTTTTTGGCCTTATTGAGTACATTACTCTTTACTGATCATGCAAAGATCATAGGAAAAGGCCTCAGGTTGGCCACCGTAGCCCTGCCAGATATTTTAGTAAGGTTTTACTTATTCTTTTGCTCCAGTTTTCAGTGAATGATGAGATAAATTTCTGAAAAGTATGTATGTTGACAGAAACACATGTAGAATATGTCTGGTGACAAAACTCATCTTTCTGCCTATGTTCTGGGAGTGTAAGAAGGAAAAAGAGGTGGTTCAGTTACCATGTGCTAAAAGAAGATCTGAGTTTTATGCAAGTAGTTAGTGTGGGTGTGTTAAAACACTTTGGTCATGTCTGACTCTTTGCAGTCCTATAAACTGTGGCCCACCAGGCTCCTCTGTCCGTGGGATGCTCCAGGCAAGAATACTGGAGTGGGTTGCCATGTCCTCCTCCAGGGGATCTTCCTGACCCAGGGTTCAAACCTGTGTCTCTTATGTCTCCTTCACTGGCAGTGGGTTTTTTACCATTAGAGCCACCTGGGAAATCCCAGTTAGTGTATAAACCTCTGCTATAATTTCCAGACAGTAAAGAAGCAGAAATATAACTGTCCTCTGATAGATATCTAGATTGCATGTATATGATTTTATACACTTTATAAGTGTGGATGTGGAGAATTTAGTGTGATTTTTACCATATACTGTGCTGGTTAGAGATGGTCTTAGGCTTTCCACCCTCCATGGTAAATCTGCTGAAGGGAAAGTTCCTGCAGAAAATACTAGTTAGATTTAAAAAATAAAAAGCAAAAAAAAAAAAAACTCCACAAACTATCTCTTTCTTCAAGGCCTTCATAGAAATATGCCCAGATGCCAAGTGTCTGCTTCAATCAGTTCAGCTCATTCCACCATAATCATTTGCTTGTTATAGGAGATTTCCGACTCCTCCATAATGGCTCCCTGGGATCAGGGCAATATTATTCAGGGATTTGACAACATGTGCAAACTCTTTTTGAATTAATTTTCAAAGTCTTTTGTGACTGGTGTCAATTTGGCAACAGGGTTCTTTCATATTCATAGGCTCAAGGTCTAGGGTTTAGGGGTTGTTAATTTTAAGAATTTCCTCTTCAAAAACTCCCTTTCACCTTCCAGAAGACAGAAGTTCTACAAACATCAGAATATTAGAATTAAAATAGGGAGGGAGACATAGAGTTTGAGCTTTTAAGGTTGACTTTTTGACTCTGAAAAAAATTTTAATGGCAACATAAGTAAGGCTGAAACTTAGAATCTGCCTCATTCAAGGTCTCCAAATAGTCACAGAAAGAAAATTTTCAGCTCTAAATGTGGCCCTTATTATAAAATGTATCAGTTATACTACAAAAATCATTGTACTTACATACAAAAAAATTAGTTAAAATGGAGACAAAATATTGGCTAAGGTTAAGGTTTTAAAATTTCTTATAAAAATTATTTATTAAAATTGAACTACAGAAGACAGAAAGCATTTCATAGCTTCATTTTGCTCACTGTTGCCCTGAAGACATCATGAAACATCCTCAGGTCCACAGCACAGGGCTGGGCACAATATAAAGAAACACAACCCTTTCTAACCAAAGACTAGAGTTGTGACTAGTGGGCTTGTGAAACTCACTGTCCCCAGGAGTCTTCCTCTTTCAGTGGGACCTGTAACTAACTTTAAAACTTGTCAAAATGGAAAGAGGGCCAGCAAGATGGTGCTTCAGGCAGTGCAACTTCTCTACATTGGTATTTCATTTTATTGACTGGTTCATTACTGGTACTTTCAGAGGGATCACTTCTTTTGGGTTGTGGCCAGTAAATAAGTCTTAACAGCCTCTTCTATTTAAAAAAGATGTAATATTAAAGCTGAAAAGATTTATACACTTTGTTTTGTATGAATTAAACCAGTATCCAGACATAGTTGTGGGAATTTATGACCCAAGTTTGAGCTCTAAAATTAACTTCTGTTCTAGATGTGTGTTTAACAAACTAATTCATTTAGTACTTTTTGTGTCTTTCTGTGTAACAATTATTGAATTCCTATCAATTTCACATCAAAAGGAAATTATTTCTTAGGGTCTTAGTATAAAAGGGAAAAGTAACCATTTTCAATGACAGTTAACCTTATATGCAGCATTATTATAAATTCCTTCATACTCTTTCAGGTTTTTATAACACATTTTGGCTAACTGCTTTGACTCGGTTTTTGAAGACAAATGAGAATTTGGATAGAAGAACTTCCATTAGCATAAGATAAATTTTTAATTAAAAAAAAGACTTTAAAAAATTTAACTGGGTGTAGTAGCCAAAGGGATACCATTATGCTATCATGGTGTTGCCTAAGCAAACACATATAACTATTTCTTGACAAAATGTTGTCTATAATCATGTAGATTTTATTGTAATGTCTTATTAGATTTTCATTTTCTTTGACGTAATAAGATTCAAAGCCAAACATAGCTCTGTAAAATTAAGTTTTATTGTCTTCATGTTTGCTAAGTCAAAGTTCCTTTCCTTAATATTGCTTAAATATGATTAGGTTTCTGAGGTTTAAATTCCTTTCTTTAAAAAAGTAGAAATGGATTTTATATTTTTCCAAATAAAAGATAGAGCAGTGATGATGACCTATACACAAAACCATCCAGATTGATTATAGATTTTGCTAATAAATCCTAATTTCTTTAATAGTAAACCTATATTTTAGTTGAAACTGTTAAGTTTACAGATAAAAATATTTGTCATATGGAATACATGAGAAAAGCTCTTGTTTCTAGACACTGATGACTAGATTGGATATAGCTTCTATTTCTGATATCTCTTACTGGTTTTCCTGATTTCTCACTATCATTTTCTTTCTGTTGTATATTTAATTTGTAGTGAACTAAATAGTCAACTATATATGTGTATGCTTAGTCACTTGGTCAGGTCTGACTCTTTGTGACCCCATGGACTGTAGCCCACCAGGCTTCTCCATCCATGGGGATTCTCCAGGCAAGAATACTGGAGTGGATTGCCATGCTCTCCTCCAGGAGATCTTCCCAACCCAGGGATTGAACCCAGGTCTCCCTCACTGCAAGTGGATGGATTCTTTACCATCTGAGCCACCAGAGAGGTGTTCAGTTCAGTTTAATTGCTCAGTCGGGTCTGACTCTCTGTGACTCCATGGACTACAGCATGCCAGGCCTCCCTGTCCATCACCAACTCCTGGAGTTTACTACTCAAACTCCTGGCCATTGAGTCACTGATGCCATCCAACCATCTCATCCTCTGTTGTCCCTTTTCCTCCCACCTTCACTTTCTCCCAGCATCAGGGTCTTTTCCAGTGAGTCAGTTCTTTGCATTAGGTGGCCAAATTATTGGAATTTTGGCTTCAGAATCAAGCCTTCCAGTGAACAGAACTGATTTCCTTTAGGATTGACTAGTTTGATCTCCTTGCAGTTCAAAGGATTCTCAAGAGTTTTCTCCAACATCACAGTTCAAAAACATCAGTTCTTTGTTGTTTAGCTTTCTTTATGGTCCAGCTCTCACATCCATACATGACTACTGGAAAAACCATACATGACTGTATGGACCTTTACTAGCAAAGTAATGTCTCTGCTTTTTAAAATGCTGTCCAGGTTGGACATAGCTTTTCTTTCAAGGAACAAACGTATTTTAATTTCATGGCTACAGTCACCAGCTGCACTGATTTTGGAGCCAAGAAAATAAAGTCTCTCATTATTTCCATTGTTTCCCCATCTATTTGCCATGAAGTGATGAGACCAGATGCCATGATCTCATTTTTTGAATGTTGAGTTTTAGCCAAGCTTTTTCACTTTCCTCAAGAGGCTCCTCAGTTCCTCTTCGCTTTCTGCTATAATGGTGTTGTCATCTGCATATCTGAGGTTATCAATATTTCTCCCAGCAATCTTGATTCCAGTATGTGCTTCATCTAGCTGGCATTTTGCATGATGTACTCTGCATATAAGTTAAATAAGCTCTAGGTGAGTGATCACACCATCGTGGTTATCTGGGTCATAAAGATCTTTTGTGTAGTTCTTCTGTATATTCTTGCCACCTCTTCTTGATATCTTCTGCTTCTGTTAGGTCCATACCATTTCTGTCCTTTATTGTGCCCATCTTTGTATGAAATGTTTCCTCGGTATCTCTAATTTTCTTGAAGAGATCTTGTTTTTCTCTATTTCTTTACATTGATCACTGAGGAAGGCTTTCTTCTCTCTCCTTGCTATTCTTTGCAATTCTTCGTTGAAATGGGTATATCATTCCTTTTCTCTTTTGCCTTTAGCTTCTCTTCTTTTTATTCCAGTCATTGGGTAGGTGGTTTTGTCCTTTAAAAAAAAATACTTAGTTGCTTTGGATTTAGTTACTACATGCAAGACCTTTTTTCCAGCACATGAACCCTCTAGTTGTTGTATGCAGGTTCAGTAGTTGTGGTGCACAGGCTTGGTTGTAATGTGTGGTGTCTTAGTTCCTAACCAAGGATCAAGCCTGGGTCCCTTGCATTGCAAGTCAGATTCTTAACCACCGAACCACCAGCAGTTTCCTGGTGGTTTTGTCTTTTAACTGACCTACAAAGAAGGTGAATTTTTGGTGACAGAGTCAGAAAATTTTTTAAACAAAGAGTAAGTAATTTTTAGCAAAAACAAAAAAAAGATATGGTCTTCATTCTGTGACAGTTTGAAGAGAAGCTTAATAGAGAAATATGTTTATATTTCCGTAAATCTGTGCTAGTGATACAGAAACTATAGTAATGGTGAGCAAATACTTGGAAAGCAAACCAAGGATAGACTCTTTGGCAACACTGATCACAAAAAGGAAAGTGAAGAATGAAGAGCAAGCAAAAGGTGGTGAGAAAGAATGGATTGAGAAATAGGTAGGAAAATGGAGAGAGTAGAGTCAATATAACCACAGGGAGAGCGTTTCAAGAAGGGAGATATTTGGTATAATTCAGCATTCATTTTTGATTAAAAAAAAAAACTTAGCAAATTTGGAAGTAAAGATTAGAATGAAGATTTTGTAATGTATTAGTGCTATCTATATCAAACTGAGCACCCAAAATTCAAACTCAAGAAAATATTTGAGTTATTCCTCTAAATCAGTCATCATAGAAAGATACTCCATGTACTTAATTATCTAAAAATGACTTGATAGCTACCCCAATTCCCTTCTGAGGTCTCCTTTTCACATTGTCAAGGGGAAGTCAGGACCTATAAATCCCTGAACCCCTTTTCCACATGGGTCTGCATTAAAAAATACAAATGGGAAGCACTCCGGAGAGATCTGGAAGGTATAAAAGGAGAGACTATTTCTTCTATAAAAGGAAAGGCAATGTTTTTGGATGAAAGGCAATATAATAAAGACATAAAATCTTCATAGTAGAACAAATGTAAAATTTTCTTAGTTATATTTGGGGGTAAGGGAAAGATAATTTTGTAAAGTGAAGCTAAAATAGAAAACCAGTAAAAAGTAGTCAATAAAGAGTAAGAAGAAAAACAAGAGAAAATTCACTGAGATGACAAATAATACAGAGAGAACTGCTGTTTTACAGCAGAGTTGTTGTTCTGCAGTCTCAGTTGTGTCCAACTCTTTGCACCTCATGGACCACACCAAGCCAGGCTTCCTTGTCCTTCACTATCTCCCCGAGATTGCTCAAATTCAAGTCCATTGAGTTGGTGATGCTATCTAACCATCTCAGCCTCTGCCGCACTCGGCCTTTTGTCCTCAGTCTTTGTCATCATCAAAGACTGACTCTTTTCCAGTGAGTCAACAGGATAGTATTTGTCAAAAATGAAATAAAGTGTCCTCAAGCAGACTCAGATATACACAGTAGACTATAATGTGGAATTCCAAATTATTTGAGCAAGAATAATTATTCTCTAAATAGTGTTGAGGTCATTTGGACAGCAAATAAAAATAGATTAAATGTTTTCGTTATAGCATATGCCAAAATAATGGCACATGAATTTAAGAATTTAATATACAACAAGCAATAAAATCATAGGAAACTAATCGAAATTTTTAAAAATACTGGAGGTAGAAGACCCCTCTAAGCATAAAAGCAAAAAAATCCAGCTATTGTTTATTTACTGATTTTTTTGTTCTAAGCATAGTGTCAAGTTATTCTCATGTAAACTTATTTATATCTCACAAGAGTCCTACAGAATAATAGTAGTAGTTGTGGTATTTGTAAATAAATAAAATGAAATTTTACATGACAATGAGTGGATAATTTGCAATATATATGGAAAAGGGAAAATATTTTTATAAATAAGTAGCACTTTTAAGATAGTAAGAAATAAACCCACCATTTATTAAACTCACTATTAGTAAAATGGGCAAAGAATATAAATTGACTATTCTAAAAGATAGAAATTCAAGTGACCAGTGATGATACTCAAATTTTTGCATTTCACAAGCTAGTAAGGTTATGCTCAAAATCCTACAAGCTAGGTTTCAGTAGTCATGAACTGAGAACTTCCAGATGTACAAACTGGGATTTAGAAAAGGTGGAGGAACCAGAGATCATATTGCCAACTTTGGTTGGATCATAGAGAAAGCAAGGAAATTCCAGAAAAACATCTACATCTGCTTCATTGACTATGCCAAAGCCTTTGACTGTGTGGATCACAATAAATTGTGGAAAATTCTTAAAGATTTGGGAATACCAGACCACCTTACCTCCCTCCTGAGAAATCTGTATGCAGGTCAAGAAACAACAGTTAGAACTGGACATGGAACAACTGACTGGTTCAAAATTGGGAAAGAAGTATGACAAGGTTGTATGTGGTCACCCTGCTTATTTAACTTACATGCAGAGCACATCATGCAAAATTCTAGGCTCGATGAAGCTCAAGCTGGAATCAAGATTTCCAGGAGAAATATCAGTAACCTCAGATATGCAGATGATACTACCTTATTGGCAGAAAATGAAGAGGAACTAAAGAACCTCTTGATGAGGATAAAAGGGGAAAGTGAAAAAGCTGGCTTAAAGCTCAACATGAATAAACTAAAATCATGGCATCTGGTCCCATCACTTCATGGCAAACAGAAAGGGAAAATGTGGAAGCAGTGACAAATTTTATTTTCTTGGATTCCAAAATCACTGCAGATGGTGACTGTATCCATGAAATAAAAAGATGCTTGCTCCTTCAAAGAAAAGCTATGACTAATGTAGACAGTGTCTTAAAAGCAGAGACATCACTTTGCTGAAAAATGTCCATATAGTCAAAGCTATGATTTTTCCAGTGGTCATGTACAGATGTGAGAGCTGGACCATAAATAAGGCTGAGTGCTGAAAAACTGATGCTTTCAAACTGTGGTGCTGGAGAAGACTCTTGAGAGTCTTTTGGATTTCAAGGAAATAAAATCAGTCAATCCTAAAGGAAATCAACCGCAAATATTCATTGGAAAGACTGATGCTGAAGCTCTAATGCTTTGGCCACCTGATGCAAAGAGCTGAATGGGAAAGATTGAAGGCAAAAAGCAGAATGTGGCAGAAGATGAGATGGTTAGATAGCATCACTGACTCGATGGACATGAATTTGAACAAACTCCGGAAGATAGTGAAGGACAGAGGAGCCTGGCATGCTGTAGTCTATGGGGTTGCAAAGACTTGGACATGACTTAGCTACTAAACAACAATAACAAAATGATCCCCAGCAATCTGTTCACATAGTTTTCACATAGTGGAAACTGTTTTGGTTGTCTTCATTCCTTTTGCTGGCTTCTCCTAAGAATTCCCTCCCAAATTCCCCTGCAGAGATGTTTGAACGTGTATAGTCAACTGGACCAGTGATGGGAGAGTGTCTATCTGAACTGATCAAGGTCCTTCTTCCACAAATCTACATTTAGGTATCTGGAAATGCTTACCTAAAGTTTCAAAATAGTTTCTGAATAGAACCTATATTTCTACAACTAAGATTTTTGTCCTAAATAATTAGTGTTACACATTAGAATACATATAAAATAAAAGTAATGGAAAATTAGTATAATTTAAAAATAGGTCATTGGTTAAAAAAATTATGATAACTTGATAGAATTCTATGGAGTCTTTAAAACTTGTGTTTTGGAACTGGGACAAAAATCCAGTGCCTCAATGGATGAAACAGGAAACATGTATGAGTGAAATAATTTGAATAAAACTATTGTTACAGTTCAGTCACTCAGTCATGTCCAACTCTTTGTGACCCCATGGACTGTAGCACGCCAGGCCTCCCTGTCCATCACCAACTCCCGGAGTTTACTCAGACTCATGTCTAACGAGTCAATGATGCCATCCAACCATCTCATACTCTGTCGTCCCCTTCTCCTCTCACCTTCAATCTTTCCCAGCAACAGGGTCTTTTCAAATAGGTCAGCTCTTCACATCAGCTGGCCAAAGTATTGGAATTAAGGCTTCAACATCAGTGCTTCCAAAAAACATTCTGGACTGATTTTGTTTAGGATGGACTGGTTGGATCTCCTTGACGTCTCAAGGGACTTTCGAGTCTTCTCCAACACCGTAGTTCAAAAGCATCAATTCTTTGGTGCTCAGCTTTCTTCACAGTCCAACTCTCATATCCATGCATGACCACTGGAAAAACCATAGCTTTGACCAGATGGACCTTTGTGCAAAGAAATGTCTCTGCTTTTAATATGCCTCTGCTTTTTAATATGCTATCTAAGTTGGTCATAACTTTTCTTCCAAGGAGTAAGTGTCTTTTTAGTTCCTGGTTGCAGTCACCATCTGCAGTGATTTTGGAGCCCCCAAAATAGTCTGCCACTGTTTCCACTGTTTTTCCATCTATTTGTCATGAGGTAATGGGACCAGATGCCATGATCTTAGTTTTCTGAATGTTGAGCTTTAAGCCAGCTTTTTCACTCTCTCCTTTCACTTTCATCAAGAAACTCTTTAGTTCTTCTTCACTTTCTTCCATAAGGGTGGTGTCATCTGCATATCTGAGATTATTGATATTTCTCCCAACAATCTTGATTCCATCTTGTGCTTCATCCAGTCCAGCATTTCTCATGATGTACTCTGCATATAAGTTAAATAAGCACAGCGACAATATACAGCCTTGACGTACTCCCTTTCCTATTTGGAACCAGTCTGTTGTTCCATTTCCAGTTCTAACTGTTGATTCCTGACCTGCACACAGATTTGTCAAGAAGCAGGTCAGGTGGTCTGGTAGTCCCATCTCTTGAAGAATTTTCCGCAGTTGATTGTGATCCACACAGTCAAAGGCTTTGGTATAGTCAATAAAGCAGAAATAGATGTTTTTCTGGAACTCTCTTGCTTTTCCAGTGATCCAGCGGATGTTGGAAAATCCAGTGCATGTTGATCTCTGGTTCTTCTGCCTTTTCCAAAACCAGCTTGAATATCTGGAAGTTCACGGTTCATGTATTGTTGAAGGCTGGCTTGGAGAATTTTGAGCATTACTTTACTAGCGTGTGAGATGAGTGCAATTGTGCGGTAGTTTGGGCATTCATTGAGTATAACTATATATGCATATATTAGTGAGTTGTAGGGATCACAGCCAGCTAGAATGTTTATGTCCTTACCTAGAGGGTAAGTGACTATTCAGTTTCAGCCATTTTTGTTCCCCAAGGGTGCAGACCAAGTATTGCTTGATCTTTTGATTTTCCAATGAATGAAAATGTCCTAATATTAGAAGTGTTAATTTCTAATTTACATTATTGTTGATTAGTTGTTTAGTTGCTAAATCATGTCTGATTTTTGTTACCGCCCCCAACCCGCCACTACCCCTCTATCAACTGTAACCAGCCAGGCTCCTTTGTCCATGGGATTTTCCCCGCAAGAATACTGGAGTGGGTTGCCATTTCTTTCTCCAAAGAAATCTTCCTGATCCAGGGAGCAAATCCACGTCTTCTGTGTTTCCTGTTTTGGCAGATTCTTTACCTCTAAACCACCAGGGAAGCACCATTTAAATTATAAGCTCAGTTAAAACTAAGACATTTTTGGCAAACAAATTTAAATGGTGTGTGAAATTCATGGGCTTCCCTGGTAGCTCAGACGGTAAAGCGTCTGCCTACAATGCGGGAGACCCAGGTTCAATCCCTGGATTGGGAAGATCCCCTGGAGAAGGAAATGGCAACCCACTCCAGGACTCTTGCCTGGAAAATCCCATGGACTGAGGAGCCTGGTAGGCTACAGCCCATGGGGTCACTAAGAGTTGGACACGACTGAGTGACATCACTTCATTTCACTTCTTCAAATAATTTCTAATTTCTGTTTAGAAAGCTATTCACTTCCAAAGTTGAGTACTCATTTTACTTACAATCTATTCTTAAGTTTGAGAAATCTGGTTAAAAAAACCAGGTATCAAGAGGAAATTCTCCTAAAATCAGGAATAAGGCCAGCATGTCTGTTCACTCTACTGTTCTGGAGATTCCAGCCAAGTAATAACCAAAACTAAAGCAGTAAGTAAATATAAACATAAATAGGCAAAAAATATTGATGTTTTTTATAGATGTTGTAACCCAACAATTCCAATTTTGAGTTATTCTTGAGGGTATAGTGAGTAATTTGCACAAGAATATATATTCAAGGGCATTAATTCAGCTATATTTAGCTAGAAAAGGTAGAAACAATCCAAATGTATAACAATGATGGGTGGGTTGAACAATTTGGCACATTCCTAACAAAGAGATTTTCTACATTAAAATATACATGTGTTTGCATATATTTTAACAAGAATAAATATAACTAACATTTAAAGGTAAACATTAGTTTAAAAATATTGTAATGAACATTGGGCTTTTAGTTGTTTGTCTCTAGTGGTGGGATTTGATTTTTCTGATTTATTTTTACAGTGAGCACATGCTCTCTGTATAGTCAAAGGCTAGCACTTTATATTTTATTTTGAAATTGAAGTTTTGTTAATTTGATTGAATATAAATTAGACTAAATATATTTGATTTTACTGAAGAATGAGTCTCCTATTTAGTAAGCCATAATAAATCAAACCAGAAAGGAAATTTTTAAAGAGGTGCTCAAGAGTGTCTTATAATCCAGAGAAGTCACAAAAGACAGTACTGAAGAGTGTTTGTAGTGTTGGTAATTAGTAGGTCATTCATTTTGATCCTTACAACTCTGCATTAAAAACGAGGAGATTTGTTTTGTTCCTAAAATCAAAAAGATGTCATTTTCCCTTGTCCAAAGAAATTTTTTCAGTTTTCATGTTGCTTGATGATGCTAAAAAAAGAGATGCTGACTTGTTTATGTCTGTTAGCCTAAATTAAATTTTATAAGCATCTAAGCAAACTTAGGGGCATTCATTTTATATAGCAATTTTATAGGAGATACTGATTGTCATCAATAAATTAATAGTAATGATTATAAAGCATGTTAAAATTAAATATCTTGAAATATTCATTAATGCACCCCTTCATATATTCATTCAACAAATATTAAATGGCTACTCTGTGCCAGGCATTGTCTAGATGTTGTGGGTCTATATCCAAGAACAAAACAGATATTATGCACTCCTGGAGCTTATATTCCAGTAGGGGAAAGACAGACAATAAACAGAAGAGTAAAGCATCTGCTCAGGCTAATGGTGACTGCTATCAAGAAAAATAAATCCTAGAAGGTCAGGTTGTTCAGGGTGGGGTTGGGGTTGAACTATTTAATACGGCAATCATGATATATCGTGCTGAAAAGGGACCTGTGTACAAAGGCTTTATAAAAATAAGGAAATCATTTTGAATCTGCAGGAAGAGTGATACCACAGAGCAGCAGGGGCTGACCTTTGTGGAGATTCTAGCTTTCCTCTTGATACCACAGGAAGTCTTAGGAGGATTTTCAGCAGAAAGGTAATTGACACCTCTGACTTAGGTTTGAGAAGGGGATGACAGAGGATAAGATGTTTGAATGGCATCACCGACTCAATGGACATGAGTTTGAGCAAGCTCTGGGAGTTGGTGATGGACAGGGAAGCCTGCTGTGCTGCAGTCCATGGGGTCTCAAAGAGTTGGACACGGCTGAGTGACTGAACTGAACTTAAATCACATCTGCAAAGTACTGAGAGAACTCACTCATAGATTTCAGGGATTAGAACATGCTTATCTTTTAATGGCCATTATTCTGTCTGCTCCAGGTAGTTTACTGGATTACATCACTGGGAATACAAAGTCAGAGCAGGCATCAGAGTTGGTTGATTCAGCAGTTTAAAAGTGTCATCAAGTACACACCAATAATCTGATTAAGGCAAAGGACTTGAATAGACATTTATCCAAAAAAAAGAACCTATGTAAAAGCCGACTCATTTGAACAGACCCTGATGCTGGGAAAGATTGAAGGCAGGAGAAGGGCACAACAGAGGATGAGGTGGTTGGAAAGCATCACCGACTCGATGGACATGAGTTTGAGCAAGCTCTGGGAGTTGGTGATGGACAGGGAAGCCTGGCATGGTGCAGTCCAGGAGTCAGACACAACTGAGCGACTGAACTGAACTGAACTGACTTAGGTTTGAAAAGGCTCACTCATTACATTACATTGTTAGTCACTCAGTTGTATCCGACTTTTTGCAACCCCATGGAATTTAGCCCACCAAGCTCCTCTTTCCAAGGAATTCTCCAGGCAAGAGTACTGGATGTGGGTGGCCATTCCTTTCTTCAGGGCATCTTCCCAACCTAGAGATTGACCAGAGGTCTCCCGCACTGCAGGCAGGATTCTTTACCATCTGAGCCACTAGGGAACCCCGCTCATACTGCCTTGCTAAGAGCGGAGGCCACAGAATTTTGCTGGTTAGCATTCATTGCTCCTCTGGATCCATTCTCTGCCCGTCCCTGTCCTATGTCCCTGGGGCTGCCTGACCTTCTGCTTCCAAATGGATGTGGGCAAAGAGAGATGTTTGCAGTGTGTCTGTAAGAGAATGGGAGAGGTTTGGTTATTTTTCTCTTGGCTGCCTTTCCTCCTAATCCACGGTTTTTAGTAGGATGTATTAATATTTTAGCCACAGCTCATGTGATTTAAACTATTAAGTAACTAACATAGGTGTGTAAAGATTTATGATGTTTAGTTTTGGTTATATGTAAATCCAGTTCTTCTTGGTATTATTTTGTAATCAAAATTTTAAGTGCATTTTTAAAATGCACTGTCTCTCAATCCATTTCTTCTTTTATAGAACTGTGTGCCAGTGACCATGTGACAGGTTCTATTTCTGCTGGAGTGGATAGATATCTTGATCATATCCTTAATGGTAGCAGAGGAAAGCCAGTGCTCTGCCCTTCCCATTTTGGGAGGTCTGCACAGCAGTACACCGTGGCACTCCGCCCACGTTTTTCCCCTTAAGAAAAATATACGCAAATAATAAGAAACAGCTGCTGCTTCCCTACACTGGTGCAGTTCCGAATTTAGCCTATAACTCCTGCTCATGAACCTTGTGTTCCACACTAAAAATTGGGAAAAGCCTCTGCTGGTGGGTCCAGTTGAGTATGTTCATTTTCCTTTCTAGTATAGAGGGGAAAAACAGTATTTTTCCTCTTCAAGAAATTTCTCTTGTGGCTTGAATTTTACTGGTGGCCTTTAAAGGGGCCAATTCCATCTGGGCTCAGTTATCGTTCAGGTTCTTTTTTTTTCTTTTTCAAATTGGTTTTCTCATTCTTGGTCTGTGGCTGACTTCCCTCTGGGAGGTTGGTGATACCGCCCAGTAACTGGAGTGAGTGCCTGATTAAAGATTGCAGCTAATGACATTTGGGATGGACATGATGTTGTTATGCTTTCATCTCTCTCTTTTTTCTTCTAATAGTTTCTTATTAGTTAAAACGTTAAGTAAAGCATGTGAGTTTCTTGGAAATGTTAAAACTTTTTTTTAATCTACTATACTTTAATGCCAGATTATGTGTAGGCTAGTGACCCAGAAAAGCCATTTACTGATATATGGTGTGTAATTTAGCCAAACTGGTTTGATTACATTACTGGGTATGATTTAGGCCTATGGAAGAGTCAACCAGCAATTTGATTGAAGCCACACTCTACCTTGTCATCCAAAGATCAGAACAGGAGCCTTAATTAGCCTAGATGATTAAGCAAAAATCCAGTTTTTGCTGGTTACCTGGAAGACTGTTTATCACAGGAATCAATATGGCCTTGAACATCATTAAAATGAATAACAATCACAGGAAATAGCTACATCTCTCCTATTTTTTTTCAGTTAGCTTTATAATGACTCAGCATGCAGTTTTGATTGAATGATAGAAACTGCCCCTAAATTATTTTAGGGGTCAGAATGAAACTTAATTTCTTTGGGTCGTGTTTCATTTACTGCTCCGTACTCTAGGCACCCACTTTGGAAAAGGGATTTTAATATTTATCCTTGTTCTTGGGGCATTGCAAGGCATCTTTCAGAGATTAAAAAGGGACTTGAATAAATTGGACTTCATGCTATTGTTACCTTTGGGAGAATAATCTTTGCTGCTAACATTTATTGTCCAAAGATTTGAAATGATAAGTCTAGATTATGAAAATGTCTTTTAACAAAATAATTTGAGAAATGCTATCCATTTACAAATGGAAGACTTGGAACAGAGACACTTTTAGAGGAACCACTCTATTGTATACCACTTCTTTCTCCTTCTCTAATTGGCTTGGCTTTATCTTCTTGGGATCCTTAGGAGTAACCTCTGGCCGCTTGATACTAAGAACTCTTTTTAAACTCATCTGTTCATATCTTCATTGGAGACATTGCTGAAGCATGATCTTTTTGTTCACTAATTAAGAAAATAACCAGATTTTTTTTTGGGGGGATGATGTAGAGCAAGAGTAATTGTACTATTACCTTTTGCTTGATCTTTTATTCTGATATCTTAATTCTAACTAAAATATTTGTTTTTAATAAAATAATTTTTCTCTTTGCACAGACTTTTTGAGCTGCTTTATTTGGAATTTTTGTTTGGTTTGGCTTGTGTTTTGATTGAAACACAATCAAAGAACAAGAAGAGAGGAAATATGATTATCTCTGTGTTAACTTTTTCCTGACCATGTCCATGTTTTGATCAATAAACCCCAGAACACTTTAAAATATAACATATCTGGTTTGTGTTCCCACAGAAAGGAATACAATAAGGAAATTCGGATGTGTTAGAATATATTCTATAAATTTTTGTGGATGTTATCTTTAATACAATTTTATTAAATTGATAGGATCTATTGGGATGCAGTATAGACAGCTCTGGGCTTCCCTGGTAACTCATCTGGTAAAGAATCTGCCTGTAATGTGGGAGACCCCAGTTCAATTCCTGCGTTGAAGATCTCCTGCAGAAGGGAATGGCTACCCACTCCAGTATTCTTGCCTGGAGAACTCCATGGACAGAGGAGCCTGGCAGGCTACAGTCCATGTGGTCGCAAAGAGTTGGACATGACTAAATGACTTTCATTTCATAAATAGCCCTGGGCTTGGAATCCAGAGGGCTTCTCTGGTGGCTCAGAGGTTAAAGTGTCTGCCTGCAATGCAGGAGACCTGGGTTCAATCCTGGGTGAGGAAGATCCCCTGGAGAAGGAAATGGCAACCCACTCCAGTATTCTTGCCTAAAGAATCCCATGGACAGAGGAGCCTGGTGGGCTACAGTGCACGGGGTCACAAAAAGTCAGACACAACTGAGTGACTTCGCTTGGAATCCAGAATTGTGTTATAGCTCTAGTTTTTCTCCTCATGACCTAGGCTAATTATCTTGCCTGTTTGCAAATAAAATGACAGCAGAAAAGCGGAGCTACCTTTCCAAAGAGATTCCTAAAATCAATCCTAGTCTAGACTTAGACTTAATTGAATGTGGCAACTCTCACCTTATTTAATCATGGAACCACACCTAATAATATACTATAGAACAAGAGATCTGGGGCTTCCCAGGTTGCTCTAGTGGAAAACAACCCACTTGCCAATGAAGGAGACATATGAGACATGGATTCATTCCCTGGATTGGAACGATCCTCTGGACGGGGGCATGACAACCCATTTCAGTCTTCTTGCCTGGAGAATTCCATGGACAGAAGAGCCTGGTAGACTATAGTCCATGGGGTTGCAAAAAGTCTGACACAACTGAAGTTACATAGCATGCATGCAGAATAAAAAATCTCCACAAAGCTATTTAGAAAATACTAAAATAAATGGTTATCCTATTTTGCTTTAATGTGTATGATTACATGATTTTCTATACCAGCTAAAGTAAGAAAATATTTTGTATTGTTTCAGTTATGGTGCCTTTACTGTTTATAGATCTTTTCCAGTGGATGTAGGAAAATGGTTTTCAGGAATGAGACTTTGGCTAGCAAAGATGGAAAGAGTAGGTATCCTTCCATTTATCTAGCTCTGTGTCTGAATCTTAAATATGTTAATATTATTGTCTTTAGAGAGAATTGCTTTCAAATAAGAGGAATTAAAACTTAACATCTTCTTGTTTAACCAGCCACTGGTTGGTCTTTTTATGGAATAAGAGAATAAACTTTTAACTTATCTTAAAACTCTTCTTCAGTGTTATCCTAGTGCATTTTATATATTAAACTAAACCCCAAACTACCAAAAATTTTCAGAGGTCTCTGTTCTTTCTTAGTGTTTTCTTACTCTGGAAAACATAGATTTTATAGAATGGCTTTTCTTTTTGATCCATGCTAAAGCAATCATGAAAAGTGAGCCATCATAAAAACTGTTTTTTCAAAGTCAATGATGGGACTGGTCTCATAAAGGTGAGTGGGTGGAGGAAGGAGCTAAATAATACTGACCATAATTCAGTTAGGTTTGTAATCAAGACTAAATGGAGATCAAAAAGGAGGAAATGGGGATTTAGTCTTCACACAAATAAAATGTTTCAAAAACAAAAGACAACTGGATGAAATTGAATAGGCTACAGAAAAAGGGTAAGGAAATGGTAGGAGTAGATGCAGATGGAAGAAAGAAGAATTCTAAGAAATAATTTACTGACTTTCTGCTTGAGGGATAGACTTGCTGTTTAAATGGACCTTTAGAAAAATTCAAGTATTAATGTGTACAGTAGCACCCAAAAAGTTTAGTAAGAGATTAAAATGGTTTGAAAAACAGCTGAGAACTTGTGAATGTTCTTTTCTCTAATTTTTACTGCTTCTCCGATGGTCCCCATCCCCAAATATTGCACAATTCTAAGTTCAATTTGTGGTAATTGCACCTCATTGGCTCTCAATGAATAATGAGACACCTTAGTCAATTATGATTTTCTGAATATAATTTTCAGGACTATTCAAGTTCAGAGATAAAGTAGTTACATAAATATGACAATGCTTCCTCATTAGTTTTATGCTCATGACAAAGATTTTAAACTGTTCATAAGGTATATGGAGTGAAAACTGAGCTTGGAGTTCATAAATATTTAGGAATTGGAAAATAACTCATTTTGATTAGAAGTAGGTATAAGAAGGGACTATGTTTCAGTGATGTTAAGAAACTATGGGTGCAACAAATGGAGAGCACTGGAAGGCAGGGTGAGCATTTAGACTTTATCTTAGTTTAATGAGATCCATTGTGGATTGTCTTTTTTTTTTTTGATCCACAGAAGGAAGACTGAAAACTACACACATCCCTGTGCAGGATCTAGACTTAGAAAATGATTCAGTTCAGTTCAGTTGCTCAGTTGTGTCCAACTCTTTGTGACCAAATGAATCACAGCACGCCAGGCCTCCCTGTAGTTCACTCAAACTCATGTGCATTGAGTCAGAGATGCCATCCAGCCATCTCATCCTCTGTCTCCCCTTCTCTTCCTGCCCCCAATCCCTCCCAGCATCAGAGTCTTTTCCAATGAGTCAACCCTTTGCATGAGGTGGCCAAAGTACTGGAGTTTCAGCGTTAGTATCATTCATTCCAAAGAAATCCCAAGACTGATCTCCTTCAGAATAGACTGGTTGGATCTCCTTGCAGTCAAAGGGACTCTCAAGAGTCTTCTCCAACACCACAGTTCAAAAGCATCAATTCTTTGGCACTCAGCTTTCTTCACAGTCCAACTCTCACATCCATACATGAATACTGGAAACACCATAACCTTGACTAGATGGACCTTTGTTGGCAAAGTAATATCTCTGCTTTCCAATATGCAACAGAATGGGAAAGACTAGAGATCTCTTCAAGAAAATTAGAGAATCCAAGGGAACATTTCATGCAAAGATGGACTCAATAAAGGACAGAAATGGTATGGACCTAACAGAAGCAGAAGATATTAAGAAGAGGTGGCAAGAATACACAGAAAAACTGTACAAAAAAGAGCTTCACGACCAAGATAATCATGATGGTGTGATCACTCACCGAGAGCCAGACATCCTGGAATGGGGAGTCAAGTGGGCCTGAGAAAGCATCACTACAAACAAAGCTAGTGGAGGTGATGGAATTCCAGTAGAGCTATTTCAAATCCTGAAAGATGATGCTGTGAAAGTACTACACTCAATATGCCAGCGAATTTGGAAAATTCAGCAGTGGCCACAGGACTGGAAAAGGTCAGTTTTCATTCCAGTCCCAAAGAAAAGCAATGCCAAAGAATGCTCAAACTACCGCACAGTTGCACTCATCTCACATGCTAGAAAATGGTAGGAGTCAGATAAACAGAGGCATAAAGAGTTATCACATGGATAGAAGAAGGACCAGGATGACTATTGTCTAGAAGCAATTGTTGGCCAGCATTCCTGGATATCACTTAAAGGTTGAGAAAAATGAAAACAAAAACAAACACACACGCACAAAATAGAGTTATCAGTTAGTCTATGTTTTAATGATCCTCAAAAGAGCAGTTTATTTTTGTGTATGGTGTTAAAAAATGTTCTAATTTCATTCTTTTACAAGTGATTGACCAGTTTTCCCAGCACAAAAATAAACTCAAAATGGATTAAAAATCTAAATGTAAGACCAGAAACTATAAAACTCCTAGAGGAAAACACAGGCAAAACATTTTCTGACATAAATCACAGAGGATCCTCTATAACCCATCTCCCAGAGTAATGGAAATAAAAGAAAAAATAAACAAATGGGACCTAATTAAACTTAAAAATTTTGCACAGTGAAGGAAACTATAAGCAAGGTGAGAAGACAGCCTTCAGAATGGGAGAAAATAGTAGCAAATGAAGCAATTGACAAAGAATTCATCTCCAAAATATACAAGCAACTCCTGCAGCTCAATTCCCAATTAAAAAATGGGCCAAAGAACTAAATAGACATTTCTCCAAAGAAGACATACAGATGGCTAACAAACAAATGAAAAGATGTTCAATATCACTCATTATCAGAGAAATGGGAATTAAAACCACAATGAAGTACCATCTCAGGCCGGTCGGAATGGCTGCTATCAAAAAGTCTACAAACAATAAATGCTGGAGAGGGTGTGGAGAAAAAGGAACCCTCCTACACTGTTGGTGGGAATGCAAACTAGTACAGCCACTGTGGAGAACAGTGTGGAGATTCCTTAAAAAACAGGAAATAGAACTGCCATATGACCCAGCAATCCTACTGCTGGGCATACACACAGAGGAAACCAGAATTGAAAGAGACACGTGTACCCCAATGTTCATCGCAGCACTGTTTACAATAGCCAGGACATGGAAACAACCTAGATGTCCATTAGCAGATGAATGGATAAGAAGGCTGTGGTACATATACACAATGGAATATTGCTCAGCTTTTAAAAAGAATGCATTTGAATCAGGTCTAATGAGGTGGATGAAACTGGAGCCTATTATACAGAGTGAAGTAAGTCAGAAAGAAAAACACCAATACAGTAAATTAATGCATACATATGGAATTTAGAAAGATGGTAATGATGACCCTATATGCGAGACAGCAAAAGAGGCACAGATGTAAAGAACAGACTTTTGGACTCTGTGGAAGAAGGCGAAGGTGGGATGATTTGAGAGAATGGCATTGAAACATGTATATTACCGTATGTGAAATAGATCCCCAGTCCAGAGTCAATGTATGAGACAGGGCGCTCAGGGCTGGTGCACTGGGATGACCCTGAGTGATGGGATGGGAGGGAAGTGAGAAGGGGGTTCAGGATGGGGGACACACGTGCACCCATGGCTGATTCATGTCAACGTATAGCCAAAACCAGCAATGTCATAACGCAATTGACCTCCAATTAAAATAAATAAATTAATTAAAATAAATCACAAGAGCAATTTAAGCGGAGTGATGGAGGTTGAGGCAAGATTTCAAGGGACTGACAGTGGTTTAGGAGTGCAAACTAAACATCACAAGTACAGTTTATTTGGAAAAAGTTAGATGGTGAAAATAAAAGTAAAGAGGGAGATGTGAGAATAGCTTAAAAGTAGAAGAACCAAGCTTAGAATTGTAAGCATGACATCATTTGTATACTGAGTCAGGAGAAAGAGAAGAAGGAATAAATGCCCATGAGTGAGGAAATTGTATTAGAGAAAGGATTTTTTTTTTTTCTGGGAAAAATATCCAGAGAAGACAGGAAGAAAGGAGAGCAAAGGCATGAATATAAGCATTGGTATTGGTGAGATATTTTATAGTCTGAATAGAAGAAGGACAATATTGCAAAATTCAGTCTTAATTTGAAGAAAGTAGGGAAAACCACTAGACCAATAGTATGACCTAAATCAACTCTCTTATGATTATATAGTGGAAGTGACAAATAGATTCAAGGGATTAGATCTGATAGAGTGCCTGAAGGACTATAGACAGAGGTTTGTGACATTGCCCAGGAGGCAGTGATCAAAACCATCCCCAGGAAAAAGAAATGAAAAAAGCAAAATGCCTGCCTGTGGAGGCCTTACAAATAGCTGAGAAAAAGAAGAGAAGCTTCAGGCAAAAGAGAAAAGGAAAGATATACTCATCTGATGCAGAGTCCGAGGAACAGCAAGGAGAGATAAGAAAGCCTTCCTCAGCGATCAATGCAAAGAAATAGAGGAAAACAATAGAATGGAAAAGACTAGAGATCTCTTCAAGAAAATTAGAGATACCAAGGGAACATTTCATGCAAAGGTGGGCTCAATAAAGGGCAGAAATGGTATGGACCTGACAGAAGCAGAAGATATTAAGAAGTGGCAAGAATACACAGAAAAACTATGCAAAAAAGTATAAACTTATACCAACAAGTATAAATAGAATCATAAAGATTATGATTATAATCATAATCATGATCCGGACAACCATGATGGTGTGATCACTCACCTAGAGCCAGACATCTTGGAGTGTAAAGCCGAGTGGGCCTTAGGAAGCATCACTATGAACAAAACTAGTGGAAGTGATGGAATTCCAGCTGAGCTATTTCAAATCCTAAAAGATGATGCTGTGAAAGTGCTGCACTCAATATGCCAGCAAGTTTGGAAAACTCAGCAGTGGCCACAGGACTGGAAAAGGTCAGTTTTCATTCCAATCCCAAAGAAGGGCAATGCCAAAGAATGTTCAGACTGCTGCATGATTGCACTGATCTCAGATGCTAGCAAAGTAATGCTCTAAATTCTCCAAGCCAGGCTTCAGTTGTGATAGCTTATGGTGAATGGTGTTGTGTTGGGGGCCAGTGTGAGGAACTCCGCCCATGGCAAAGGTCATGAGGAAAAAGAAGCTTGGCATATGCAAAGGCGTGATCAAGCCTCAGGAGATCCCCTGTTCCCGAGCATCTACCCCAAAATCAGAGTACTTTACAGGGAGCTCTCCCCCATAACCATTTCTCTCAGAGAAGGAGTTAACTTGCAGCTCCAGTTAATAAAAATTCCTGGATGTGATAAGAGTGTTTCAGCTTACAAACTCTGAAGGTTCTCTACCCTGCCTGATCAGGTTGTCCAGCCACATGTGATTGTTTACAGCCTCCCAACTGTGAGAGGCATGGGATGCTTTAAAACTTTCTAAATACAGACTCTTTTGAGAAGTTAGAAGATTATTAGTATAGTATTAGTGGGATGATTAGGAATTATATTGGTGAAGGGTTTTTTCATTTGTCATGCCAATAATTACTGCTAATTCCCTGCCTTGGGTGTGACAAGGGTGGCTCAGGTCAAATCTCTCTGCTGACAGACTAGCTTGTGCGACAACCTCTCAACCATAAACAGCACAGAGAGTTTGGTGTATTAGCATAGGGCTTTTCTCATTTGATTGCCCACAGGCCTTCATATCCTTAGGCACCTGAGAATATATTAATTAATATATTTAATATAATATATTAATTAATATATTTGGAATATAGAAAAGGAAATATAGTAGTTTTTGATGTTAGCAATACTAGACTTTTTGAGTTAATGAATTTTCTCTTTTGTTATAGACTACTGTACTTTGTTATAAATCACTGTGTCCTTGCTATGCAAAAATGTAACCTTATCACTACCTTAAGACTAAATAGATTGTAAAGGGAACATTGGTGAAGGATTTTCATTTGTTGGACTGATGTTTGCTGCTAAATCTCCATATTCCCTGCCCTTATAATAAATATAACTAGCATATAGGAGAAATAAGCATTAACCTCTAAGCATATAAGAGAAATAAGTATTAACCTTTAAGACTAATCATGTTAAACCTTAGGTTAAGTAAATTCCTTTCTTGATTGTAACTCACTACACCCTCACCCTATAGCAATGCAACTTTATTTGGAGGGTGGTGCCTTGGAAAAATAAGCTTTCTGGTTAACTGACCAGTATCAGAAAGGGCCGTAAAATGTCAGCGGACCTCATGGTCAGAAGATGATGTAAAAACTCATAAGACCTTTGTATAATTTTATATGAAACACCTGATTGTGACAAGGGTCAGGTCTGCTGACCCCTGCGTGACTCTGTATTCATCCCTATGTGTAACAAAGGTATATAAACAAACCTGAAAAATAAAGAAATCGGATCAGTTCCGGAAAGACTGATTCCCTCATGTCGTTCTCTGCTCCACAATTTTCTGGCTGAATTCCCATCTGGAGCGTGGGTGCCCACCATTCAGATGGTGCAAATTCCTTGTCTGGAATTTTATTGGTACCCGCGTAAGCCAAGTTATTCAGCCCCTTTCTCTCTTACTATTTTCTGGCTGAATTCCCATCTGGTGCATAGGACCCATCAAGCCTACTAACTTTGCCTGGGCTTCTAAGATCGGACCGGGGCGGGGGGGGTGGGGGGCCTCAGTGCCTCCTCTCTTTCGGGAGAATGGGAAGACGTCTGTGGCCTACATAGGTGGTGATTGGTACCCTGTGTTAACCAAGTTATTTGGCCTCTTTTTCTCTGCTAAATTCCTAATCCCTCTCTATCTGTAATTAAATAAGTTTTTCCTAGGATGCCTATTCCGTCCCCACCTTCGAATCACCCTGGATCCACTGGGGCTGGACCCCAGCAGTGTTGGATTTGTGATCTCTGAAAAATAAGATTTGTCTTTGGGACCAGGGACCAGGCTTGATCACTCAAGAGCTTTTGTGTAGCAGATTTTTCTTGAAGTACAAAAAGGGACAGAGAAAGCTTCTGACATACCCATGAAAAGGGGGACAGAGAGTACTCTTCTCCCTATTCTTTGCAAGGGAGCTATATACCTTATTACAGTAAAAGGTCTCACCAGATCCACTCCCACAATATAAGATAACAGGATTAGAACTAACAATAGAAAGATTTTACCAGAACTCCCACAACATACATCTTAAGGTAACAAGATTATTCAGAAAGTTCTTGTTAAGGAGAAATTGTCTTTGAGCAAGATACATTGTTATATTGACTAAGACAAAGCAATGTAAAAAAAAGTTTATCCTTTTCTCCTTCTTGAGAGCCTCAGACCCCTTTCTCCTTCTCCAGGGCCCTGGACCACTTCCTCCTCAAGGGCCCAAGACTCCTTATCAATCTACCTAAGGATAAGCTCTGTAAATAGTATGTAAACTGAGAACTTCCAGATGTTCAAGCTGGATTAAAAAGGCAGAGGAACCAGAGATCAAATTGCCAACATCCATTAGATCATAGAAAAAGCAAGAGAATTCCAGAAAAAACATCTACCTCTGTTTCATTGACTACACTAAACCCTTTGACTATGTGGGTCACAACAAAGTGTGGAAAATTCTTAAGAGATGGGACTACCAGACCACCTTACCTCTCTCCTGAGAAACCTGTATGCAGCTCAAGAAGCAACAGCTAAAACTGGACATGGAATACAATGACTGGTTCCAAACTGGGAAAGGAGTATGTCAAGGCTATATATTGTCACCCTGCTTATTT
This sequence comes from Nanger dama, assembly GCA_917880005.1. Classification (NCBI taxonomy): domain Eukaryota; kingdom Metazoa; phylum Chordata; class Mammalia; order Artiodactyla; family Bovidae; genus Nanger; species Nanger dama. The sequence goes on from CAKJTW010000040.1 coordinate 8,883,275, forward strand.
AACTTCTATGTGGAGTACATCATGCAACATGCCAGGCTGGATGAAGCAAAAGTTGGCATCAAGATTGCCAGGAGAAATATCAGTAACCTCAGATATGCAGATGACACCACCCTTATGGCAGAAAGTGAAGAGGAATTGAGGAGCCTCTTGATGAAAGTGAAAGAGAAGAGTAAAAAAAGCTGGCGTAAAGCTCGACATTCAAAAAGTGAAGATTATGGCATCCAGTCCCATCACTACATGGCAAATAAATGTGGAAGCAATGGAAACAGTGACAGACTTTATTTTCTTGGGCTCCAAAATCACTGCAGATGGTGACTGCAGCCAGGAAATTAAAAGAAAAATTAAAACTTTTCTTCTTGGAAGAAAAGTTATGACCAACCTAGACAGCATATTCCAAAGCAGAGACATTACTTTGCTGACATAGGTCCATATAATCAAAGCTGTGATTTTTCCAGTTCAGTTCAGTTCAGTTCAGTCACTCAATCGTGTCCGACTCTTTGCGACGCCATGAATCGCAGCACGCCAGGCTTCCTATCCATCACCAGCTCCCGGAGTTCACTCAGACTCACATCCATCGAGTCGGTGATGCCATCCAGCCATTTCATCTTTTGTTGTCCCCTTTTTCTTCTGTCCCCAATCCCTCCCAGCATCAGAGTCTTTTCCAATGAGTCAACTCTTCGCATGAGTGGCCAAAGTACTGGAGTTTCAGCTTTAGCATCATTTTCCAGCAGTCATGTATAGATGTGAGTTAGACCATAAAGAAGGTGAACACCAAAGAATTAATGGTTTTGAGCTGTGATGTTGGAGAAGACTCTTGAGAGTTCCTTGGACTGCAAGGAGATTAACACATTCAGTCCTAAAGGAAATCAATCTTGGATATTCATTAGAAGGACTGATGCTGAAGCTCCAATAGTTTGGCCACCTGATACGAAGAACAGGCTCATTAGGTAAGACTCTGATGCTGGGAAAGATTGAAGGCCAGAGGAGAAGGGGATGACAGAAGATGAGATGGTTGGATGGCATCACCTCCATGGACATGGGTTTGAAGAAGCTCTGGGATGGTGAACGACAGGGAAGCCAAGGGTGCCGCGGTCCATGTGGTCACAAAGAGTCAGACATGACTGAGTGATTGAATAACAAAGAGGAAGGTAGAAAAGACATTAAATGAAATTAATATGAATATTATAATGAAATATAATGATAAACAATGTGAAAGGGAAGAGATTTGAAGATATTCACATAGACAGTTTATCAGCAGGTGGGATACAAGTCCATCCAGAGGGCATAAATATAAAGATAGATCTTAGAGGTGAGGAGGTGGGAATTGCTTTGAAATGAATTCTGTGATACATCTATTCAGGAAATTTATTAGTTATCTGTTATTATGCAATATGATTCCCAGGTTGCTCAGTGGTAAAGTACAAGCCTGCGAATGGAGGAGTTGCAGAAGACAAGAGCTTAATCCCTGGATTCGGAAGGTTGCCTGGAGAAGGAAATGGCAACTCACTTCAGTATTCTTGCCTGGGAAATCCCACGGACAGAGGTGGCTGGTGAAGTACAGTCCACGGGGTCACAAAGAGTCAGACATGTCTTAGCAACTGAGCATAAAACACTCACATTGTTGTGAGTGTTTACCACAAATGAAGAGGATGGCTCTCAGTAGAACCCAAGTTCACCTATACTTTGACCTTGGATTTCCCAGCCTTCAGAAATGAGAAAATAAGTTTCTATTGTTTGAGTCACCTAGTCTTTGTTTTAGTAAAGCAAACAGTCTAATAGAATGGGAGTTTGATTTCTCGCTATGGGAGAAGGGGGTCTTAAGTGTGAAAAGAAAACAAAAAACCCTGGAACTTATCCTATTGTGTTAGACTAGAATTGGAGATAATGTCATGAACTCATGGTTTTACAATATTAATATATCCTATTACACCTGAGGCTATCCACTTGACCTCTCTGTGCTTCACTGTAAACAGAGCTCCTACTATCTCTCCTGTAGGTCTTACAATATTACTGAGAAGTGAATGGAATCAAATTGAATAATTGATCTGAAATCCCTTCAAAATATATAAGTAAAGTGGAGTTATTATTATTTTCATCTTTACCATCACTATACATATATGTATAGTGTATAACATTGTATTCAAGCAAAGGAAAGTTCTATTTTCAAAATGAATTTTGAGACAGATTTTGAAAGCAAGATGTGCTTAACTTTACAAGAGAAAGAATTTCTCAAGGGAGTATTTTGTCTTTTCTAGCTTATTTCATAGTGTATAATTCACCGTGGCTTTCAAATAGTTTACTGAAAGTAATACACACGCACTGGCATAGAGATATGTATACTTATACTTCATGATATATAAATAAAAGGTCTTACAAAACAGTATTTACCTTTTCTGTAGTAGGTGCCATCTTATATGTTCTATTCTACTATATCCCATTTAATTGTTTCAGTTTTAAAACTCATATTTATTTTATAACATTAGTTCAAAAACTGGTGTTTAAATCATATTATATATTTGTGTATTAGTTGCTCAGTCGTGTCTGACGCTTTGCAACCTCATAGACTGTAATCCTCCAGGGCTGTCTGTCCATGGGATTTCCCAGACAGGAATACTGGAGACTGTTGCCTTCTTTCTGACCCAGGGATTGAACCCTGGTCTCTGGCATCACAGGCAGATTCTTTACTGTCTGAGCCACCAGGGAAGCCCTATCTGTCTCATAGCCATATCTTTTTGGAAGGCAACTCTAATGAAAACAACCTTTCAATGCTAATAGGATGCATTCAAGCAAAATTCAAGAATATTTTTGTTAGCTTTCAGAACAAATACTAAAAATTTATTTTCTGAAGTTCAGGAATTCCAAGTGTGCTGCACAGAGAGCTTTTAAATCATAGCACAAAGAGCTGTTGTTTTTGAATGCCACGAGAACTTCCAATTTCCTTCCAATGAACAGTAATAGAAAGGATGACTAAAGGGAATTCTTAGAGAGGAGGTCCTGAGTAGGATGGGAAAAGGTTCTACCCTTTTCCAGTTTAGAATATGAACTTATTATTAAATCCAGCTGAAAATTTTTGACTATTATCCTGTCTTTTTAAAATGGGAAATTGAAACAAAAGTTAAAATTAGTCAATTAAAATTTGGAATACTGCCACAGTTTTTCTAGTAACCTTAAGCTTTAGTATATACAAGTGACAAAAAGTCATAATAGTTCATAATAGCACACAATATTAACTCTAAAGTGACAGAGTTTCATTTGCTTTAGATAAAATTAGTTTTTCATTTGTATATTGAATTTAAATAGTAATTTTAACATATATTGAGTTAGAAAGCAGTATAGTCTGCTTTTTAAAAACCTTGATGAATCATATAAATAAACAAAATTACAAAACAACTGAACTGGGAGGTAGTTAGTCCTCTCCCTTATTAAAAAATCCTTTATAAAATGTGCTAGTATAGGAGAGGATTTGCTTTGAGCATTTTGAAAGATAATGCACAATTATTAAGTTCCTTTTCTATTCTAAGAATCATACTTGTTACTTTGCACATCTTTTTATCTATACTTGCAACAATAGTATGCAATATATAATAACAGATAGGAAAGATGAAGCTTTGATAATTAAGTAGGGATAAATCCATGACACAAACTCTCTAAGCTTCTCTAAAATCTGAGCCCTTAACTTCAGAGTACATATACTTTTAGAAACCCGAGTACTATCAGGATAAATAATTCCCAAATATTACGATCACAGACATCTTTTCTGAGTTGCATACCTACAGAAGATGCATAGGTGCCTCTAAACCAACATATTTCAAATTAAACACCTTACATTCTACACCTGCTCACCCCTAACCTCCCTGAAGCCCTTCAGAGCTTGTCTTCTTGGCAATCTCCATTTTCTTATTGTTAATGAATAGTCATCTAAACTGTCGACTGGGGAGACTAGCTTGACCTTCTCTCCATCGCTGTATCCACTCAGTTCACACCAAATTTTCTACTGAATCAGGCCTGAATCCTTCCACTTTTCTCAAGATTTACTGTCATTACCTGGTCAAACAAGTTTATTCTTCTCATCAGAGTGTTCTTGGCTATTATCATTTTTCTCACTTGTTTCTGACTCCACTTTTCCTCTGTTCCTGTATTCTCTCCTCATCAACTAGAGTAACCTTCATGTTTTCAGTAATATATCTCATTACATCTTTCTTGCTTAAAATCCTATTGTGGCTCCTCATTATCCCAATAAAACCTGTGACCCTTAGCCTGCCATGCCAAGCCACTCATCTGTCATGTCATTCATCTTCAGTTCCTTAAAGCCCTCTATACTTACTCCTAAATTATTATTAATTTCTTGAGTAGCTACATACATCAACATTTCCAAATCTTTGTGTCTGCTTATAACTCAACCTAAAATGTTCCTCTCCAATCCTCTATTTCAGGAACTCCTTGTAAGGTCCTAGGCATACATATATAATAGAAACTCTCACATTGCATAATAATAATTCATCTCTTACCTTCATTAGATTAGGGGCTCCTTCAGTGAAGATCCTATGCCTTGTTTATCTTTGTATATCCAGGATTCAGCATAAAAAAACCTATTTTTATGTACCTGGCACATAAAAAAAAAGACAAACCAATACGTTATTGTGAAGCACTTTAATATGGAAATTTTTTTTGTGTGAGCATGTTTCATTCAGTACACTAAAAAGTTACAATGTTTGTAAATTGACTTCCAAAGTGTACCTGATTTATTTTAGGGCTATTGACTCTAGGAAATTCACTTATTTTCAAAAGTGACCTCCTGTCCTGGGAAAGGAAATTTGACTTAAAACTAGAATAATTACCGCTGTTTACTTTGTTTTGAGAAATAGATAAGAACAGAATAAAGGCCAAGAAAAAGAAATACACTGGACATTCACTTTAATATCAAGAAAGAATGGAATCTTCATAGAATGAATCTGGCAAGACTCTCACCTAGGAAAGTTGAAATTGTAGAATGGGGACAAAATTAGTTCACATGACATGACTTAAACCCTCTTGGCTTCAGGAGAAGCTGGGTATAACTTTCATCAGTAACATAGAAATGAAGTAGATGTCCATTAGCTTTATGAGACTGTGATGAGGTTTGGATAAGAAAAAAACTGTATGGGACTGTTTTGTACAGTACACAGTGCTATCAAATATAAGATCTGAGACCACTGCATTTAAAGAAAACCCACTTTGTGGAGCTTTCCTGAGTACTCATCTGGAGCACAATATCTCTAGATTAGAGTTTCTCATTATGTGTTGCCTGCATGCTGGCCCCCAAGCATAGGGTCATGCCTTATAACTTTGTTATCTCCAGCACCTAGTATAATATCTGAGATATAGCGATTGCTCCATACATATTTGCTGACTGATTTATCAAAAGGTGGTTGGTATCACGTGTCCATTGTGTGTGTTAGTCACTCAGCCATGTCCGACTCTTCACTGCTCCATGCATCGCAGCCCACCAGGCTCCTCTGTCCATGGAATTCTCCAGGCAAGGGAATGGAGTGGGTTGCCATTCCCTTCTCTAGCAGGTATTCGTTACTGTGAGGTAACTGAAGAATACTCATGGCATATTGTTACTATAACTAGACTTCTACATACTTTTAGTATTGTGGCGTGCTTTTGATATTTGGGGCTTCCTAGGTGGTACGGTGGTAAAGAATACACCTGCCAGTTGCAGGAAATGCAAGAGACACTGGTTCAGTCCTTGGCTGGGCAAGATCGCCTGGAAAAGGAATCACAACCCACTCCAGTATTCTTGCCTGGAGAATCCCATGGACAGAAGAGCCTGGTAGGCTATAGTCCATGGGGTTGCAAAGAGTCAGATACAACCGAACATGCACAAATTCTCACGCATTCTCATTACTACAGAAGTTTTGACCATTTTAATAAATCAATAACATTTCAGAGAACTGTCAAAAGGGGAAGAGAAATAGCTTTTTTTCACATTCGTGAAAAAAAAAAAAAAAAAAAACATAAAGTTACTCTGAAGAGTTCCCTATCTTTTAGAACCTGAACTTTTATTTTATTTCATTGCTCCTATAAAGAATGTAGAGCATTCTTCTTTTATTTAAACATTTTATTTGGGGAAAATCTTATTTTAATGGAAAAGCTGCAAATATAATATAGAGGGCTTTCATATATCTTATGCTTATGTATTATGCTTCCTTAATATTAACATGTGACTAACATTTATTTTTATTTAACATGAACTAAAATGGAATATGAGCAACTCTTTCATGAGAGTGACTGAAGAATTATGTGATACTCACTGGAGGTTATAGAAGAGAACATTTTAGTTGTAGTACCAGAATTAGGAATCACTAGGATAGTCATGGGTATTTATAGTCATGTAGAAACAGCTGAACTTAGAACTTTGGCTCTATAGAAAAATAACGTTAAGTCTGAGAGTAACTTCTGTAGATATGTTACTTGATTTGATGTATTCTTACCAAAATGGATGCAAAAGATATTACTTTTTGGAAAACAAACACTAGAAAAAAAGAATTTAAATAATTCTATTCACTGTAGATTAGAAAAGGGTTGAAATAATTTTACATAAATAAAATTAGCTAAAGAAGGTCATGATTAAAATAATAATTGAAATATACAAGCACATTATAGGAAACTATATGAGTTCACAGAGTGGCAAATTGTGAGTTTTCATTTTATTTAAGCTGAGTATATGCAGACTTATACTTACCTTATGGCAAAATTAATTTCTTTGAAATATAATTATTTGGATTTATTGTAAGCTTAAGTATTATTTGGATCCTTTGCAATAAGTAACATAAAACCAATAAGTTATCCAAGGAAGATTAGTACTTATAAGTAGTCTTTTATAATAAAGACAGTAAAATATGCGTCATGTATAATAAATATGTAAGACTATGTAAACAGGTTTTTGCTGTTTTTTACCTTTTGGTATTTTTCATATATATTTTTCCTGTTACTACATTCTTGTGGACCGAAATTGAATATTTTAGGTTAGGCTACTTTTGGAGTCAAGACATAATTTAATGAAGAAGACCTGGTGGTGAACACATTCAAATTCCATGATACTTTCCTCTTCCTTCTGATGCACTTAAAAAATATAAAGATGCTAAGTAATTCACTCAATGAGCTAAAGTTTTCAAGTGGATCTAAGTATGTCACAGACCTGAGAGCAGCATCAGTTGAGTTTTGTGCCAAGATATCCATCTAGGGAGAGCGCTGCTTGCCCTGGACTCTCCGTATGATCTTGAGCAAGTCACCTCACATTCTTGAACCCCAGTCAACCCATTTGGAGAATTAGGTGAAAGCTAAGTCTTAGTGAGAAACAGATGCAACATCTGAGATGAGTTTTCTTGTGTAAACAAGTAATTCCAAACTTTAATTCCAAAGAAAGTCGCTGTGTGGATGACCATGATACATCTGACGTAGACAATTAGTCTAAGGCTTGTGGAATAAATATGTTTTTGTTTTGATAGAAATTATAGCATTGTAATATTATATCTGACTTTCTTAAAATTGTTTTTATCTAATTTTTATTCTATCTTACTTTGATTTTATATATATACTGTTGTGATTTTTAATAAAAATTTATTTAATGCTTTAGGAGCTTTTTTTTTTAATAGTAAATTATACTTCTAACAGGTCAATTAAGTTGTCAGGATAGGGGTAAATATAACTCAGAATAGTCCAACTATTACTTAGTGAAAGTCTGTGAATGTTAAGACCTCTTCTCTTTGGGATAAGAGTTAACAATCAAGGGATTTAAAGACACATGGTTTTTAAAGACAACAACTAAGTTTTAATTTTGGTTTAGTTCCCAGTAGATTACTTGTCACTTTGATAAATTCTTATATTCTAAAACACTTTGCTAAGAAAGAGATAGGTAATTTAATAAATGGAAAAGAATTCTTGAAAGGAAAGTAAAACTCCCTTGAGAAATGCTAGTCTAAGTTTCTCTCCTCTACAACTGCTACTTCGGCTGATTGAAATAGCTATGAACATCAAAGTAAGATTTGTGGTTCCAAAACTCTCCAAGATTGCCATAACTCTAAACTTATATTTCCTGTGTTGACTTCACGTATTGCTATCATTTGTGCACATTTGAAAGCTTCAGGTTAAATGTGCTGTGGTTTCCCATTGCATAACTGTTTGTATTGATATTTTAAAGTAGGAATAACTAACATGCAGATCAGCAAGTTCATGGATACTGTTGAGAACTCTGTTGGTTAGTTTATGATTCTCTGGTTTGGTTTTTTGGCAGCTATGGTGTTCTTGCATTTGACATTAGCTCTGGGAGCAGTAGCTTGGCCTTTAACTGGAAAACAACCCAGGAATTTCAGAGGAGAGGAACTAAGCAACAAGAGGCCTGGAGCTATTATCTTCAAAAGAGACAAGAAAAGCACTCCTGCCTCTGTTTTCTTTCTTTCTTTCTTTCTTTCTTTCTTTTTTTTTTTTTCTCGGTTTCCTGCACAGAACTCTTTTGACTTCAGTGTGAAAAGAATGAATCTGTGGTAGAATTTGGCCCTGGATTTCTTTAGTAACTGAGTTAAATCCAATTGAATGAGATGCAAAATAACCATTGGCCAGAGTCTAATCACCCATGGAAGACCAAGAATATGATGGGCATAAATCTGAAAAGTTGGGGGAGAGATGGGGAAAACCTGTGTTTAGATTTAATGTCTAGAGAAAATACCTAGCAGGAATATGCAATTCATAAACATATTGGAAAGAGGTTAGATGACTGGTGCAAAAGGTCTTTTATTTTGACATTAAAAACTTATGAATGAGCCTCCATGATGAATAATCTTATGCTGCTGCTGCTGCTGCTAAGTCCCTTCAGTTGTGTCTGACTCTGTGCAACCCCCATAGACGGCAGCCTATCAGGCTCCCCGTCCCTGGGATTCTCCAGGCAAAAACACTGGAGTGGGTTGTTGCCATTTCCTTCTCCAATTCATGAAAGTGAAAAGTGAAAGGGAAGTCACTCAGTCATGTCCGACTCTTTGTGACCCCATGAATCGCAGCACACCTATCACCATCCCCTGGAGTTCACTCAGACTCATGTCCATCGAGTCCGTGATGCCATCCAGCCATCTCATCCTCTGTCGTCCCCTTCTCCTCCAGCCCCCAATCCCTCCCAGCATCAGGGTCTTTTCCGATGAGCCAACTCTTCGCATGAGGTGGCCAAAATACTGGAGTTTCAGCTTTAGCATCATTCACAAAGAAATCCCAAGGCTGATCTCCTTCAGAATGGACTGGTTGGATCTCCTTGCAGTCCAAGGGACTCTCAAGAGTCTTCTCCAACACCACAGTTCAAAAGCATCAATTCTTTGGTGCTCAGCTTTCTTCACAGTCCAACTCTCACATCCATACATGACCACAGGAAAAACTACTATTGTGAGAACTGGACCATAAAGAAGTCAGAGCACTGAAGAACTGATGCCTTGGAACTGTGGTGCTGAGAAGACTCCTGAGAGTCCCTTGGGCAGCAAGGTGATCAAACCAGTCAATTACAAGGGAAATCAACCCTGAATACTCATTGGAAGGACTGATGATGAAAGTGAAACTCCAGCATTTTGGTCATCTGGTGCGAACAGCTGACTCATTGGAAAAGTCCTTGATGCTGAGAAAGATTGATGGTAGAAGGAGAAGAGGGCATCAGAGGATGAGATGGCTGGATGGCATCACCAATGCAATGGACATTAACTTGGGCAAACTTCGGGAGATGGTGAGGGACACAGAGGCCTGGCGTGCTGCACTCCATGGGGTTGCAAAGAGTCAGATATGACTGAGCTACTGAACAAAAATACCCTCAAATGCACATACAATATCTTTTAAAGCATTTGCCAAAGAATAATATTTTGATGTGTACAAAAGAAGATTAGCTTTTGTTTCATAAAATACAAATTTCTTTTTCTAGGAATTAGAACACTGAATTCCTCACATTCTGAGGCTGAAAGTGAAATTGATGAACATAAAGTTGGACGTACATGTGGGAGCTCTTATGAATTGGAGTTACATGGGAATAATTATATTATTCACCTGGCACAAAGTTCAGATTCTACCACTGTTTTGTGTATTGTAGCATATTTAAAGAATAAGGGTGTTTTCACAGTAGAAAAATTGGAGAATGAATTCATGTGTCAGCTATGAATCTGAAAGTTTATAAGAGGTGAATTAATGGTACTGAATATCCATTATTCAACTTCAGTGATTAAAACTGCTTCTCTGAAGCCAAATTATTGGAATTAATTTTTATAATTGATTGAGATAAAAGCTGAATGCTCCTAAAGGTTTGCAGACTACAATACCCTTAAAGATTGATTATGCATAAAGTTTTACAGAAAATAAGTCTTTAGACAATGTTTATTCAGATATCTCTTATTTTGAGATACTCTGTAAAAAGCCAAAACAACAATTTAAGTTTCTACTGGAATTTTTGGCAGAATCTAAGATTGTTTCATGTATGATTTTGAAACATTGTGCCTCAGTTTTTGAGGCATTTTTGAGGAAATTTGTTCTGCCTACACACAGCTCTGAAGTCGACATTTGGTATGTATGTTATTTATACCCTGATGTTCAGAGTGTATACAAAACTGAGTGTGTAAACTAGAATACATTTTAATTTGATAAAATGCCAATCACAAGGGGGTTGTTGATTTTAAAACCATCAGTAAGTTTCATCTGTTAAATGTGACTGAAAAATTATTTTTATTCTTGTTGTGGTGTACAATACCCCCAAAGATTTGTATGTTCAAGTTTTAATATTTTTGACATTGATTTTTCATATTTAGAGACTTTTCTCTGAAGAATTCAAAGCTCTTTGATTAGCACTAATTCAGCAATTTGTAAGGGAGGGAATTTCAAGAGAAAACATATGGGACAATCTCTAGGTCAGACAGAGAAAGATAGATATATGATATTACTTACATGTGGAATCTAAAAGAGGGTAAAAATAAACTTATCTAAAAACAAATAGAGTTATAGATGTAGGAAACAAACTCATGGTTACCAGAGGGTGAGGGAAGGAGGGATAAATTGAGAGACTGAGTTTGACATATACATACAGCTGTAAATGAAATATATAACTAATAAGGTCCTACTGAGAAGACTCTTGAGAGTCCCTTGGACTGCAAGGAGGTCCAACCAGTCCATTCTGAAGGAGATTAGCCCTAGGATTTCTTTGGAAGAAATGATGCTAAAGCTGAAACTCCAATAGTTTGGCTGCCTCATGCGAAGAGTTGACTCAATGGAAAAGACTCTGATGCTGGGAGGGATGGAGGCAGGAGAAGGGGATGACAGAGGATGACATGGCTGGATGGCATCACTGATTCGATGGACGTGAGTCTGAGTGAACTCCGGGAGTTGGTAATGGACAGGGAGGCCTGGTGTGCTGCGATTCATGGGGTTGCATAGAGTCGGACACGACTGAGCGACTGAACTGAACTGAACTGATATAGTATAGGGAACTCTGCTCAATACTCTGTAACAGCCTATATGGGAAAATAATCTAAAAAAGAGTGCATATTATAACTGATTGACTTTACTATAAACTATTAACACAATATTGTATATCAATTTTCCTCCAATATTTTTTTTTTAATACAGGAGAATAAACCAAGAGAATTCTCCTTTAAGAAAAATGGAATCTTCTAAAATCAACATCTTACTCTCACTTTTCTTCTTTCCCAATATTAATAGTGATCATCTCTAGGCTTTCTGGAGTTAAAAAGTAAGAAAATTGTTTCCTTTGGTTAATAACTGTTCTACCTTGGCCCCTAAACTGAGATAGATTCTTTTAGTTCCATCCAGTAACTCAACCTCCTGTACCTTTAAAGGAAGGTAGGAGCATGAGGTTTTTGAAAATTTAACTGGTTTGGATAATTTTATGATTCTTTCTGTTTTCTTTTGTCACACAACTTTTAAAGAACATCAAATAATTATGGGAGAAAGATTTAGCTATTGTATATCACTCTGTCTACTCACCAATCATGAGGCTATCCAACACTTTTCTTCTTTATCCTCTTTTTGAAGATGTCTGTTGTATGTGCTTGTACATAATCTAGCCACTTCTCTTTTGGTAAAAACCCTGATTTTTCATCTGAGGTATCACCTTTCTCCCATCCTTAGTCCATGTGGTTTGGGTGGGATTAATTTCTTCCAGGATAGCTATATGACCCTGATTTGCTTGTAAGAACATTCTTTTGACAATGATGTTATCAAAATCAGGTTACTGACACTCAATCCTGGACCTGTTGCAATCACTGATTGTTTTAAACTTCTTTCATTCAGACTTGCTGAGCTGTAGGAAGGTACTCATTCAAAATGAAAAACTACTAGCCAGTGAAGGCACCCACCTCAGTAGTGCTATATGCAAAGGGATATTTGCTGATAATATTAGTTGAGGACCTGTATCCAACTCTGCTTGAAGATAACTAATGTTGGGCTTTTAAGTTGTAAATAGCTCCCTTCAATTGTTTTTGAAATTAACTCGCATGGAATTAATTTTCTGTTATTAGGAGCAAAATAACTCTTCTCTGCATTGCATTCCAAAAGCACTAGCATTTAGTGTCATAAAAACAAAGCACCAGTACAATGCTTATCTACAGTGTAGTTCAAAACTTTCTAAAATCTATAATGTGTGGATGCTGGGGAATGTCATCTTCATAATCAATTTCTCCTTTTTGTTTTGAATGTAAAATATAGATTGTTACAGAATCATAGAATGTTCAAACTTGAGAAAACTTTAGAGATTGTTTCATTTAACCCTTTTATATTATATGGCAGCTTATTACCCTCAACCCACGGGACTTCCCAGGCAAGAATACTGGGGTGGCTTGCTATTTCCTTCTCCAGGGGATCTTCCAACCCAGGGATTGAGCCTGGGTCTCTGGCACTGCAGGCAGATTCTTTACCAACTGAGCCACCAGGGGAGCCCACTACTTAAAAAGGACTGGAGTGTAATGAGAAGATATGCATTAGAACAGCAAACTCTGGTGAAAACCAGGGAATCTAGCATGCTGCAGCCCATGCGGTTGAAGAGAGTCGGATACTACTGAGTGACTCAACAACGACAACAACAACAATTTAGCAGAATAGAAAGAGTATAGCTCTAATGCACACGCAGTCTGTTACTTGTTAGCAGAGTAGCCTTTAATGAGTTACTTAAACTCTTTAAAGAAATTGTTTCTTTAACTATTGTTCTGAAAATGCCTGGCTCATAATTGATGCTAAAGGTTGTAATATTAGGTTCTTTTGGAAATGTTAAAATTTTGAATTTAGTGTTATTATTTAATGCTTAAGATTACTGTCAATATTTTAATAGTACTACTGTTACTGGGCCATGTACTGTTATGGTGGAGAAATGTGGTCCACTGGAGAAGGGGATGGCAAACCACTTCAGTATTCTTGCCTTGAGAACCCCATGAACAGTATGAAAAGGCAAAAGATATGACACTGAAAGATGAACTCCTCAGGTTGGTAAATGCCCAATATATTACTAGAGATCAGTGGAGAAATAACTCCAGAAAGAATGAAGAGATGGAGCCAAAGCAAAAACAACACCCAGCTGTGGATGTGACTGGTGGTAGAAGCAAAGTCCGATGCTGTAAAGAGCAATATTGCATGGGAACCTGGAATGTTAGGTACATGAACCAAGGCAAATTGGAAGTGGTCAAACAGGAGATGGCAAGAGTTAACATTGACATTTTAGATTGAAATGTGGGAGAAGAGGATTATAGAGGATGATAGAGGATGATAGAGGATGATAGAGGATGAGATGGTTGGATGGCATCATCGATTCAATGGACATGAGTATGAGCAGACTCCAGGTGTTGATGATGGACAGGGAGACCTAGTGTGGGTCACAAAGAGTTGGACATGACTGAGAGACTGAAGTGACCTGCTATTATTATCATTTTAATCCTTTGCAGAAAATGTTAGAATGATTGCCAAGGAGTACACTGCTGCTGTTGCTAAGTCGCTTCAGTCGTGTCCGACTCTGTGTGACTCCATAGACGGCAGCCCACGAGGCTCCCTCATCCCTGGGATTCTCCAGGCAAGAACACTGGAGTGGGTTGCCATTTCCTTCTTCAATGCAGGAAAGTGAAAAGTGAAAGTGAAGCCACTCAGTCGTGTCTGACTCTTCATGACCCCAAGAACTGCAGTCTACCAGGCTCCTCCGTCCATGGGATTCTCCAGGCAAGAGTAATGTAATGGTTTGCCATTGCTGAGGAGTATAGCTAGCTACTAACACCCTTGCTTTGAATACAAGGCATAACACGTATCAGCTTGGAATTTTTCTGTAAGTAAGTAAAGTCACTCAGTCGTGTCCAACTCTTTGTGACGCCGTGGACTGCAACCTACCAGCTCCTCAGTTCATGGGATTTTCCAAGCAAGAATACTGGAGTGGGTTGCCATTTCCTTCTCCAGGGGATCTTCCCGACCCAGGGATCGAACCCAGGTCTCCCTCATTGGAGGTAGACACTTTAACCTCTGAGCCACCAACATGCTTAAATTTGAATTTATTTATTTATTTATTTTTAAATGACAAGATAAACTAATCCTAAAATAACGGCCATCCTTCAGCCCAGGAGAAAACAGTATGGAAGGACAGAGATAAAAACTGTGTTTCTCTGAATATATCAATTTTTTAAAACTATTTTATATGGAATATAGTCAATTTACAATGTTATATTAGTTTCAGGTATACAAAAAAGTGATTTATTTATACATAAACATATATCAATTTTTTTCAGTTTCTTTTCCCGTATAGGTTATTGTAGAATATTGAAGAGAGTTCCCTATGCTATAGAGTAAGTTCTTATTGATAATCTTTTTATCTATAGTGTGTATATGTTAATCCCAAACTCCTAATTTATCTCCCTTTTGGTAGCCATAAATTTGTTTCTAATTCATAAATAAGTTAACTCATATCACTTTTTAGATTCCCCATATAAGTGATGTCATATGATGTTTTTCTCTGACTTACTTCACTTAGGATGATAATCTCTAGATCCATCCATGTTACTGGATATGGCATTATTTCATTCTATTTTATGACTGAGTTATATTCCATTGTATGTATGTCTATTTATTTATATGCCATATGTCCTTTATCCATCCATCTGTTGGTGGACATTTAGTTTGCCTCCATATCTTAGCTATTGTAAATATAGTGCTGCTATGAACACTGGGGTGCATGTATCTTTTGAGTTGTGATTTTCTCCTAAATCTTGCTTTGCAGATTTCCTTTGCAGATTTATCAAGCAAAATTAAATTAAAATTAATACTTGATAATTGAAGGCATAATAAAATTAATAAACTTTGCTCTGTATCAAGTTGAACATAATTACAATGAGTAGAACTTTTTCACAGATGTTAAAAACATATGACTGCACATACCTAGTATAATATGAACAAAAAAATTGCAAAATGCTTTTTAGTAATCACATTGTATTTGTAGAAATTATACCTCAAAAATGTTTAGTAACAAGCAAATACAAGATAAAATAATATTTATTTAGCTCACAAGTCTGCAGAGTTTAGCTGATACATTCTGGCCTTTAGAGACAGCAGCCCACCAGGCTCCGCTGCCCCTGGGATTGTCCAGGCAAGAACACTGGAGTGGGTTGCCATTTCCTTCTCCAATGCATGAAAGTGAAACGTGAAAGTGAAGTTGCTCAGTCATGTCCGACTCTTTGCGACCCCATGGATGGCAGCCCACCAGGCTCCTCTGTCTCTATTGACCTCTAATACCTCTGGCAGGCTAGCCTGGGCATGTTCTTAAGGCATCATGGAAATGCAAGAAAGAAAGCAGACACATGCAAGAATTTTTCTAATTTTTTTCTAACAAGATCCTGTTGCCTCTGAAAATCATCAGATAGGTCCAGAGTAAGTATGAAGGAAGTTTAAATAACAAAGTGTATAGATGTAAGAGGCTGGTGAAGAACTGGGGCTATCAGACATCTACCAAAATAGTATTCTGAGATTGTTGTGTATGTGGTCTAGGATAAAATAGAGGAGTTATTATGTTGATGGTTATGGAATCTAGGGGTTTACTGTGAGAAAAAGAAGAAATAGATATGATCATAAAAAGGTTAATGAAAAATCTATCATCTTGAATTTGAATTAAATATGTCACTATAAAATTCTATTTTAGATCAAAACAAATATGAAGCTTAGCTCCATTAACTGAAAAAAAAAAATCTAGAAAGAATGACCAACCTATAGCAATAAGCACCACTAGCATCCATACTCTGGTCTCTAAATAAGTTTTCCCAGTAAAATAGACCAGAATTCCTTGGGTAAATGGCTGATACTAGGAAATGTATACAGAGAAGGCAATGGCACCCCACTCCAGTACTCTTGCCTGGAAAGTCCCATGGATGGAGGAGCCTGGAAGGCTGCAGTCCAACGGGTCGCTGAGGGTCGGACACAACTGAGCAACTTCACTTTCACTGTTCACTTTCCTGCATTGGAGAAGGAAATGACAACCCACTCCAGTGTTCTTGCCTGAAGAATCCCAGGGACAGGGGAGCCTCATGGGCTGCCATCTATGGGGTCGCACTGAGTCGGACACATCTGAAGTGACTTAGCAGCTGTAGCAGCAGGAAGTGCATAAGTTAATCCTGGAACATTTTGTAACAACAAGATGTTACAACAAGAAAGTTATCAAAGATTATTTAACTCACATTTAAAGCAGAAAATTTGAAGATGTGTCTTGGTAAAAGCTGGAAATTTTTAAGCATGAATAAGAATGATTCCAACATTGAAAATACTTAAATCTATAAGTTCACATTAATACCAACATATATTTCAGCCTTCAATTTAATATGCCAGGAAACCAACTCATAGTTAAAAGAACTGATAAATAAAATGAAGTAAGTAAGTTAAGTCACTCAGTCGTGTCCGACTCTTTGTGACCCCGTGGACTGCAGCCCACCAGGTTCCTCAGTCTATGGGATTCTTCAAACAAGAATACTGGAGTGGGTTGCCATTTCCTTCTCCAGGGGATCTTCCCGACCCAGGGGATCGAACCTAGGTCTCCTGCATTGGAGGCAGACGCTTTAACCTGTGAGCCACCATGGAAGTCCACAAATAAAATTAAAGTACTAACTAATGAAGAAAAGTTTCCAGAAGAGCTTGAAGCAATAAATCAAGAAAGAAACATGAAATTATAATATCATTTCTTTGTAACCCCTAATGAAATGGTGTTTAGGAAATGAACATCAATGGCTGCCAGAAATTGTGTACCCACTGATAGAAGTATAAAACGACACTTAATAAGTGTTCTTGACTGTCTCCCTCCTTCAATCAAACCTAAATGTAATTCAGAATCTATACTTAACTGCCAATTTATAAAAAATAGAAAGATAGAGATGAATAGAAAATAAAAGGATAGAGATGAATATGGAAAGGCACCACAGGAGTGCAATCAGTAAAGTCTACCCTGGAGATACTATAGGAGCAAGAAAGAAGCTGTTTTCTTCACCAAATACACTAGAAGGAAAACAAAAGCATGAGAAAGAAAAAAAACTAGATTAAAGAGATTTAAGAAACATATCCAATAGTTAAATTGTATGGACCATATTGGGAACCAGCTTTGAATATCCTGAAAAATTATGAGATAGTCAGAAATTTGAACACCTATTAAATGTTTGCTGATAGGAAGGGATACTTGCTAATTTTTTAAAGTGGGGTAATGATGTCATGGTTGTTTTTGAAGACTTTACCTTTTAGAGGTATATACTGTATAGAATGATATGTCAAATAATTTCTTTCAAAATTATATAGTGTTCGGGGATGATACAGGATGTAATTGGAGCATGATTGGCTGTGAGTTGACAATTGTTGGATTTGGCAATGGATACACAGATTCGTTATACTATTTTTTGATTCTTGTTATATGTTTAAATTTTTCCCTATGAAAAAAATTTTAAAAGCCTATTCTGTTATAAAGTTTCCCAAAGGTGTAAAAATCTACAATAGTTAAAAACAGTTTGCTTCTGAGAATGGTCTAGAGCTTTGACTCTGCATCAGACTGCCTTGGCTTGAATTCTGTTTCCTTCATTTACTACCTGAGAGACCTTGCCCAGGTTAGCATTACATTTAAAATCATTAGCTGAGCACCATGGCTGGCACCTGGAAACTTTTCAAAACTCATCAATGAATAATACATTGCACTCACCTTCAAGGAGGTTAAAGCTTAATGGAAGAATCAGATAAGTACAAAATATAACTTAAGTGTAGGCTAGGATGTGAACTATACAGCTTACTATACATATATATATACACATATATATGTATACATATATATACATATATATATATATACTATATATATATATATATATATATATCTGCTACTATATAGCAGCACAGGATGCAGGACGCATGGGGCTGGTGCACGGGATGATTCAGGGAGAGGATGTGGGGTGGGAGGTGGGAGGGGCTTTGGCATTGGGAGATCGTGGACACCTGTGGCTGATTCATGTCAATGTATGGCAAAACAAATACAGTATTGTAATTAAAAAAATAAATAAATTTAAAAAATTTAAAAAAATCTGTTACTACTCAAAAAAAAATAATAATAAAATAAAATAAAATATGGTGAGGGGCCAAACTCTTTAAATTAAAAACTAATGCAATTATGCCCAAAGCTTATTGTGCTAAAATTAAGGCAGAGAAATAACTGGGGTGTAAGAGAGCATGAGATATAATTAAGAAGTTACTTCATGAGTGACAGGATGGGTTGCCATCACCACTACCTTGTATGAATTCACTTGAATAAAAATTAGAGTAATGTTGGCTAGTCTTGACTCTTACTAAGGGAAAATAAAACTGTTAGTTGCTCAGTGGTGTCTAACTGTGATCAGCTCCATGGACGAGCCTGCCAGGCTCCTCTGTCCATGGAATTCTCCAAGCAAGAGTGCTGGAGTGTGTAGCCATTCCCTTCCCCAGGGGATCTTCCTGATCCAGGGATCAAACCCAGGTCTCCTGCATTGCAGTCAGATTCTTTACTGTCTGAGCCATCAGGGAAATAGGTCCTATGGAAACTTTCTTAGAGAGGGTGCCTTGGCATGAGCCCTGATGCCAATACTGAAGGAGGCTTCAGTATATTTATACTGTTCACTGCAGCTGATAGGCAGTGAAGTGTTTTGAATCCACTGTACCTCTTGGTATTAACAGCAATGGTTGTTTTCCACCAGTACACATTCTGGCTTGTGGAACTGGGAAAATATATAAATCCTTGCCTACTGGATGCCCTCTGGGGAGGCTCATTAATCCCTCAGAGACTGTTTCAGCATCTTAAAAAGTAGGAGACACAGCCATAGAGAACAGACTTTTGGACACAGCGCGAGGAAGGAAAGGGTGGGGCAGAGTATCATTGAAACACGTATATTACCACTTGCAAAACAGCCAGCCAGTGGGATTGTGCTGTATTATGCAGGGAGCTCAAGCCCAGGGCTCTGTGACAACCTAGAGGAGTGGATGGGGTGGGAGGCCCAAGAGGGAGGGGACATATGCATGCTTATGGTTGATTCATGTTGATGTATGGCAGAAACCAACACACTACTGTAAAGCAATTATCCTCCAATTAAAAATAAATACATTAAAAAATAATCACAAAAATCAGTAATAATGATAGTTCTTATTTCATTGGGACTGCTGTGCAGGTTACAGAACATAATCTGTGTGAAGAGTTACACGTAGTAGAAAAGCTAAAGTGTTTAATAGCTGTTAGCAGTCATGTTTGATGACTGCCTCTGCTTCCTGGAACAGGAGTTTCTTGAGGACAGGGACAGTTTCACATGTACTCCTGTGTGTACAGTCCCCAGCTCCATGAGGATATTAATTGAGTACTTTATGTCCATATATTGTTTTAAAAAGTATTGTTGCACCAAGAAACCATATGCTCCATTATGGAGGAGTCTACACATAGACTCTCCATTTATTTCAGCAAGAATTGGGCCCTGGGAATTCTGCTGTTTCCTTTTCCTGCATCAAGACATTACAGAATTCAGCTGAAAAGGCAAGTCCACTCTTCACTAGAGACTTTGCTGAAAGAGTTTCTGCTGCATTTATCTGGGAGGCTGAAAGTAAGGAAAATCTAGCAAATATCAAGGGACTCTTCCCTGCAGGGTTGTAAAGGTAAAGTAAAAGAATCTTGTTAAATATATGCTTGTCTTTCTCATAAAATGCTTCATCTTTGAGGAATAATCTGAAGGGAATGTACCACTGTGGGCCGGTCAGCCTGGTCTTTATCCATTTCCTCAGCAACTGTCTCATTTTAGATAAAAGGCAGAGGTTTTCTTTAGAAACATGAAGTGTCAGGCATGAGCAGGGCTTTTATTATTTATTTTCTGAGCTTCATCATGGTTGATGCTGTCTCATTTTTTCCATTATAAACCCCTTCTTCTTGAGGGCCTGTAACTCCTCCAATAAAAAAATGGCTTCAGGCAAACACTGGAAGCATTTGCTCTCAGCTTAGGGGGACCTTTGTTTTTCCAGGTCTTGAAAATAAAAATCCATTGAATTTTTTTAAAATTATAGGAGTGTTAAAATGAAAAAAAGAACCCAGGAATTACTGCTTTCATATGTGTCTCTTTACTACCTGAGCTTAGGATTTTTTCTTTTAAACAGCAATTTTGCAGGCTCTGATTATATTACAGGCTATCCTTTATTATCTGAGATAATTCAGTTATGTCCATCTGTCTCCCGTCCACTGGCTTCCTCAGAGATGCTTGCTGGAGACAGTTTGTTGAGTGGTTTGTTCTGTCATTTCTCCTTCCCTGATAGATGATCCGATGTTCCCCAGAAGAAAGCATTCCATTCAGTATATGGCCAACTTCCTTCAGTGAAGCATCGGAGTGAGCTGCTCACCTGAGGCAGAGTGCTGGTAGGGGCTATGTCACTCTGAAGATGGCGGCACACTGGAATGCCTTCAACAAGTCTCTCCCTGCGTGGCTCCCAGAAACATGCTGCTCTGAAGATTGTCATGGAATGCTGGATTATGGGCCAAAGATAAGTTCAGGCTAAAGGTGAAGTCCTAAGGACACATTCCAGAGTCACTAGAAGCCCAAGATCACCTGCTGGCTTGAGTGGGACACTGGTTATTCCCCAGTGTGGTGGTCCTTGCCTCAGGATGTGTAGCTGATGTGCCCAAAGGACATTGGCATCTTTAGTGCATTTTCTCGCCTCTTTCCTCTCCAGTCCAGCACTATCTCACACTGAATATTTTAGAAACAAGATTTCCAGAAGTTCATTGCCTCTGCAATATACACACAGACTGATAATATTGCTTTGGCCAAGCCGATACATTAAATTTCCTCTGCTTACTTATATCTAAAACATCACTGAAAAGAAATCTCCTTTAAAATGTGCTGCAATTTTCTGGAAAGAGTAGTTTTAGGAAGAGATCAGAGACAGAATATAAAGCAGTGACAACAAATACAATGTTGTTTCACAACATTTTTTTTCACATTTTTTTTTCATATAGAAAAACAAATTGGATTTCTATGTTACACCTTACTAGGGAAGCTATAGGTAGATCAGAGATCTGTTTCTTAAAAATTAAATATTTTATGACCAAATATAGAAGCAATTTTCTTATAGAAGATACTAAACACCGAAACCATATTGTCAACATAGTCAAATTTGTATCAGAGAGAAAAAATTAAACAATGATAGACCTCATAAATGAAGTTATTTTAAATGCATACAGCCAGGAATATATTTCTTATGATATATAAACAAGTTACACAAATCAACATAGGAAATAATAGAACAACTGAACATATGAAAAGGATGTAATAGGCAATTCATAGAATAACCAATAAACTTAAGAACTAATGTGATACTTCACAAATAATCAGTTAATGTAAATAAAAGTAAGAGATTCCATTATACAACTATTAGGTTGTCAAAAATGGAAATTCTTAAATTACCAAATGTCACTTAAGATGTGGAGAGCTGAAAACTTTTATATGCTACTAACTGGTGAAAAACCACTTGGAGAGATTTTTAACATATTTAGTGAGCTGGAAATGTGCATATATTTCAAAAAGGACAAATTTCACTTCTCAAATTTCACTTGAGAAACTCTTACACCTATGTGTAAGGAAATGTGTGCATGGGTGTTTGTTGAGCAATGCTTATAGCAGTGAATGACTGGAATAAACCTAACTGTTCACTATTTTTTTTAAATGTATTTATGTTGATATTCAGTTCATTTATTGTAACTATAAAGTATTCCACAGTATGGCTATACCTCAATTAATTGATTCTCCCAGTTGGTTTATCCAGTGGGGAACGAGGAAGGTGAATAGAATCAAAATCCTAGGAACCACCATTGTTTAGAAACCATTTGGGAAAAGTATGTAACAATGAGATTTGATGAAACTGGATAATGAAGATGTGGGAGGAGAGACTTACAGGTTTTCCATTCCTAAAATCTTAGTCATCCAGTATTTAAAATGTACTCTTTTCTCAGAAGTCTGTCTAACCCATTTTATGACTCTGGCGTAACTTTGTATCTCTTAGCAACTTTATCAATTTGCAAGCACTTTATCAATTTGGACTTGGTGATTTATTTATATCTATAGTCTTTTTTTTCAAAGAATAACAGAGCAAAAAAGACCCATGGTTTACTGTTTTTATAGTAAGGAGGACACTGAGGCCTAGAACATATTCATGCATGTGTGCCTGCTCACCAAACGAGATAACTTTTTTCAAATTAGGATAAAATGTAATTTAAAAATATATTGTATGTTTATCATGCTTTTTCAAAGTGCTATGCACATTAAGCATAGTTGACTGGACAACTTGAAGGTCAATTTTGAGAGGGAATGGCTTGAGCAGTCGGAATGCAGAAGGCAAGAATAGGAAAAGTTCAAATCAGGCATGATGTCATAGGACTGAGAAAGGGGTTAGACAGGTGAAGAAAGAAGTCATAGAATGGAACTGTGAATGAAGGCTTAAGGTATTTTAGGAAAATCAGATGGGAAGTATGTAAAGGAGATTTTCTCTATCATGAAGCAACTCTGCATTAGCTGCCATTCAGTCTGCCTTGGATTAACCATTCATCAAAGTAAGCAGGTGCACCAAGGAAAGGAGAGCACCACAGGTTTCTCTTCATCCCAGCTATATTGCCCTTAACTGTTTCACTGCCTCCTTTGACTTCAGTATAGGTTTAGGGGAATATCGCAAGGTTTTACTTTAATCTGTATTATTAAACATGTTCTGTCATGATGAGTGACTAAAGTTAAAAGTTTGGTGTGAAGCTGTTGTCAGATATCACATTTGTTTCCATCTTATAGCTTGAGTGTTTCACTTACAACCAGTATAAACATAGCTGATGAGTCTGGCTAGCATTCAACTCACCAACTGACTTGTGTAAATGATGTTTATGCTCTTTATTTTGAGGAATAGAAGGGCTGAAGGGGCACTATTGTTGGACTAGGCTGAGGGCATCATTTGGTCTTCACCCAGCCTTGCATTCGTTAACACATCTTATGCGTTGTGTTTTGTTTTGTTTTTGAAAACTGCAGGTGGTAATGTTTTATTTATTTTTAAAATAAATTTATTTTAATTGGAGGCTAATTACTTTACAATATTGTATTGGTTTTGCCATATATCCACATGAATCCGCCACAAATATACCCATGTTCCCCATCGTGAATCCCCCTCCCCTCTTCCCTGCTCATACCATCCCTCTGGGTTGTCTCAGTGCACCAGCCCCAAGCATCCAGTATCATGCATTGAACCTGGACTGGCTATTCGTTTCACATATGATATTATACATGTTTCAATGCCATTCTCCCAAATCATCTCACCCTCGCCCTCTCCCACAGAGTCCAAAAGACTGTTTATACATCTGTGTCTCTTTTGTTGTCTCACATACAGGGTTATTGTTACCATCTTTCTAAATTACATATATATGTGTTAGTATACTGTATTGGTGTTTTTCTTTCTGGCTTGCTTCACTCTGTGTAATAGGCTCTAGTTTCATCCACCTCATTAGAACTGATTCAAATGTATTCTTTTTAATGGCTGAGTAATACTCTATTGTGTATATGTACCATAGGTTTCTTATCCATTCATCTGCTGATGGACATGGTTGCAGAGAGGGTGGGATAATTTGGGAGAATGGCATTGAAAAATGTATAATATCATATAAGAAATGAATTGCCAGTCTAAATTTGATGCAGGATACGTCTCATGTGTTTTCAAAAGTACCTGTGTTCCAGGCAACTGTTCTGGCATTAGAAAGGCATGTTAAAATGACTCAACCCTGCTCCCTTTCAAGTTTATGATAGCCTAGGGACCAGGCAGACAAGTAGAGGCAATCACAGCACAATATATTCAGTATTGCTATAGGATGCTTAGTCAGTACTCTTAGTCATGGATTAGACTATGTGTGATAGTGACAATGACCCAAAAGTCTTCTTTCGTCCAACAGAATTGATGTTACAGCAAACCAGAAAGTGAAACTTAAAAGTTTTTTAAAAGAAAATCAAAACCTATAATACACACTAGGCCACAATTATTTACAAACATATACATTTCAACTTTTCTATTTGGATCAAGAATTCTCAAACCATAATTGTCTAATTCCATGTTCTGTCATGTATGCATCCTCCTTGCAACCAAAGGTAATTATGTCTAAGTACATGAACCTAAAATTTGCATTTGTAGTGCCTGAAAGCACTCTGGAAGTGCTGAAACCACAATATAAGAAGGAATGAACACAATACCAGTGTGGGTTGTTGGGCATAAACATGAAGATCAGACTAGTAACTGAACCAGTAGCTGTAACCAAGATCTGTTATAATTTGCTACAGTTGATAGAAGTTCATTAATCCTTATTTAATCTTACTGTTTAAAACAATAGTTCAGAATTTCCTTCAAAATTAGGCCTATGTTATGGGTGAAAAGATGAGGTATATTTTGGGGGTCCCTGGGAAATGAACATCTTTTTAATATTTAAATATAAATCCTTCATCCAAGTACACAAAGGCTTGGTGTGTAATAAAAGGTCAGTCTCACATTTTAAATCATCCTCAAATATTTTTCATTTATTTTAAGAGATCAAGGTGAGTATGATTCTTACAAAATGAGGAAAGGGGCTCAGAGGTGTTCCATGACTTGGCCAAGATTACACAGCTATTTAGTGATATAGTAAGGAATGAGCCCTAAGATGTTTTTCAGATGTGCCCGAAGAAGACTATGTCAGGAAACCTGGGGCCAAGAGGCAGGTCTTTGGGTTATATTCACACCTTTGAATCATTCAGAAACCAGTCATGAAAATAAGACCAACAGCAGGAAATTTAATGTAGAAAATTTAATGCAGCAAGTTAGTTACAGGCTAGAAGAGCTTGAAAGAGTAACTCAGGGAAGTTGAGACAACTGCAAGATTAAGCAATTACAGGAATCCTCCGTAACTCACAGGACTGGAGGGGATTTGGGAGGAGAGATGAGGCCATACAATAGGAATGAGAACCTGGCATGAGGTTCATCTACCTTTATGGAGACTTGAAAAACGGGGCTATTGAAGATGCTCCTAGGAGACTGAGCTGGGGGAAACCTTGGATGCTCCCTCTGAGATGGAAAGAAAGACAGTCTGGGAAACATAGTGGGTGTCTACGCCCCTTGGAAAACAGAACACAGCATGAAGAGGATGATGAATGGGTCTGAGGAAAACGACAGCGCCCCTTTTCAGTGGAATATCTATGTGTGGAATCTCAAATGTGTTTTGCATTTTAGGGATGTTTTATTTGAACAAGAGATTCTGTCAGTATATTCAAGAAAGTAAGTTTAAAATTCAGTATATTAGACCAACTCACTTTTAAGAGAATATTCCACATCTTTGGCATTTTTACATACAAAGTATTTTTGGCCATGCTCACTCTGAGAACACTGAAAATTGTTTCTATTTTGAAACTAAGAAACTGAAGCTCAGCTTAGTGTAATTAAGAAACTTCACCCATAAGACATGGCCAGAAGACTCAACAGCCAGGACTAGAAATATGAGTCTTGGACCTCAAACTTAGGTGCCATCATTCCCAAATTTTGTTCTAAGGCATTGTAGGATGCTATAGAAGATGTACGGAGACATAATTAAGTATTTTAAACTTTCATGGGAATATAGTAAACTGTTTTGTACCGTACATGTTTTAACAGTTTGAACACTAGATTGCTATGTCCCATTGGTTTATGTCATATTTTTATGAAGCTGGGTTTTCTGTGATGAAAAGCAAGGATAATGTGAGAATCATTTGATAACACAAAATGAAGGTAACAGTTTCTCATCTGATTGATTTTAAGGTTTGAGAAGTTGTGCTGTGCTCAACAGTCACTGAATTATTGGGAGGTAAGGGCTTACGGTTATTAGGACCTTACTGCTTAATGAGTAGAACTGTTCATGTTTCTTTTGATTGGGGGTATATTGTGAAAAACTTGCAGACATTAAGAACAGTATCATCTGAATGCATTCCTGCTTTAGGGACCTCAAAAAGGACTCAAAGCAATAACAGGAAGATATTGAGGTTGTGGCTGGGGGCTGCTGAGGTGGGAAGAACTCACAATATCCTGATCTGTTCTTCTAGAATTGTACACCCTGTGGCCACCACCTTTGTTTGCTTTAATTTGAGGAGTAAACATAGGTTACAGGTGAATTTAATAATTTGAAAGCCAAAGTCATCCTTACAAAGAACATGGTGCATCTCTTTAGATGGTTCTTAACCTGCCCTTCAGACCAATGAGTATAAAATCTGGACGATAACTTGCTTGATTATCAAAGTTCCAGAGACCACATGCAGGACGAGCATGGCACATCGTCCTTTACACCTTCTATCAGTGCTCTTGTCTCAATCTGCCTTTGCCCTGTGCTCACTTGGGAAACTTAATTGTGGCAGTAAGGTTGCCATCTCTTTGTCATTCAGCTGTTAGATTTTTTGCCCTTCCAAAATGTAATTATTGAAACAATTTTGTATCTTGAACACTTCCTCCTTATCTCTGTACAGACCTCTAAAATGTGCCTTATAATGAAGATTGTACCTGACAATAAATTCTCTAAGAAACATAGACATCTTAAAAGATCAAAGAAAATGTGGATTGAAATTTGTAAGTGATGTTATTTTAAACAAAAATGAGTGAAACTGACATCTTATGACATTATAGAGTGTTATGATATTTTATAATTTGGGAACTAGAGAAACAAAAGATCAAAAGATGGGAGAGAGAAATTTGAAAGAAATGAAGTTCTGTAGTCTATAAACTATGGAAGAGTTCTCTTGTGTATTAAGATAGAACTGTATTAAGCATAATTGCAGTTAAAAGATTCACTGTAAGTTTTAAAAATGTACATTACAGGTGCTGTGACTTCTTAGTGTGAAAAAGTTCTAAGCCCTGGTTATGAAACAAAATCATAAGTGGAATTTTAAAAATACTGATGTCAGAATCCTGTCTACTGAATCTTCTGGGTCAGGGCTCTTGAATTCCTGTTTTTTCTTTAAAAAGAGACAATTGATGTGCAGCTGCTAAGAGATTATTGAGTTAGATACACTCTGGCATAAACTACAGACCAGCAGCTTCAGTGTCACCTGGGAACTTATTAGAAATGCACAATGTGTGGAACTACTCTGGACCTACTATATCGGAATCTATAGTTCAAGACCCTCAGTGACTTGTATTCAAGTTGCTAAAACTCTCTACAGGAGACAAAAATCAGACTGTGACTCAAGGGACTTGTACATGGGGCTCTGTCATGTACCAGATAGAATAAATCATTTATCCTCTTTGTATCTATTTCCCAGCTAAAGAAACAGATACACCTACCCAACTTATTGCAGGACAGTTTTAACGCTATGAAATGGAATATGGAAAATATGTGGAAGTACTTCAAAAGAATAAGAGTGCACTGTTTATATAAACTGATACTCTTATGTGGTCATTAGAACCACAGATTTATAGAGTTACTTGGCTTTTCAATTTAGTCCACCTTTATATTTTGAGCCACATCCTTGATTGCTACATGGTTAATTCCCCACTCATATTTTTTTCAGCCACCTACTAAAAATTCTCAAGGGCAGAGTTCATTTTTTTCTCATAATTTTCAAGTCATAGGAAAGTAACAAATACAAGTAAAAAGATGACTCATTAGAATCCATAGAGTGCCTGGTAATATGCTGTATTCATTTAATGTAACTCCATATCTGGAACTTTGCAAATTCAGGATTTTAGTTAAATCATCTTGGCATTATGAGTCCCATAGTCTCTTTTGTGATTGATAATTAATGTTTGATTCATGATTTCTTGATTTGGGGGTCATCTTCTTGTGATAAGCTGCTCTGTGCCATTGGGTGAATTTGGTAATGGTGCTCGTCACTGTGTCTATAAGAATAAAGATTAGAAGAGTATAATTTATGAATTGTGCCTAGGACCTTTTCTCCAACCTGCTTTGTTGCATCTGTGATGTTGGATGCTCTTTAGGGATTTCTCAGGTGGCTCTAGTGGTAAAGAAAAGTGAAAGTGAAAGTCGTTCAGTCGTGTCCGACTCTTTGTAACCCCATGGACTATACAGTGAGACACAGGTTCAGTCCCTGGGTTGGGAAAATCCTCTGGAGGAGAAAATGGTAACCTACTTCAGTGTTCTTGCCTGAAAAATCCCATGGACAGAGGAACCAAGCAGCCTACTGTCCGTAGGATCACAACAAGTTGGACTTGATGCTTCTTGGGGGCCATATTTTACCCCAGCTCCTTCCATACCTGCCAGCCTCGTCCTACACCATAACCTTTTCCTAAACATGCCCTCAATACATCCCTGCAAGATGTCCTTCTAGATGAGGCTGAACACTCCTTAAATACAAACCTGAATTTATCTCCAACTCCATCCTCAGTTTTGACTCTAGCCAGCTATGACCACAAGATTCTCTTCTGCCTCTGCACTGCTGTCTGTGTGTAAATAAGAGTATCTCTCCTCATGTACTGGATATTCTGCAGTATGTTTCTCATAGCTACTGTGCTGGACATAAATTCTAATAAAGCAATTTTTGCCTCTTCTCTTATAATTTTGATGTTGTTTTTTTTTTGTATTTTCCTCTCCTGAAGTTTTATAGTATTCCATTGTTCATGTAACTTCAGCTTATCTATGCTGCTGTTTCTCCTCACTTTCAACTCATTCCCTTAGAGTCTCTTCATTATACTGGGTTCAGTTACCATCTTTTGCTCTTAGATTTGGAGAAGGCAATGGCACCCCACTCCAGTAATCTTGTCTTGAAAATCCCATGGATGGAGGAGCCTGGTTGGCTGCAGTCCAGGGCGTCATGAAGAGTTGGACATGACTGAGCGACTTCACTTTCTCTTTTCACTTTCATGCATTGGAGAAGGAAATGGCAACCCACTCCAGTGTTCTTGCCTGGAGAATCCCAGGGACGGTGGAGCCTGGGGGCTGCCGTCTATGGGGCCGCACAGAGTCGGACACGACTGAAGCGACTTAGCAGCAGCAGCTCTTCAATTTACTATGTTTCCCTTTGGCTTGATATCTATCTCTAGCGGTAGGGTTAGTCACTCAGTCGAGTCTGACTCTTTGCAGCCCCACAGGCTGTAGCCTGCCAGGGTCCTCTGTCCATGGGATTGTCCAGGCAAGAATACTGGAGTGGGTTGCCATTCCCTTCTCCAGAGGATCCTCTCAACTCAGGGATCGAACCTAGGTCTCTTGTATTGCAGGCAGATTCTTTACCATCTGAGCTACAGGGAAATCCTATCTATCTGCAATTTAAGGCTAAATGCTTTCTGGCCTTTGGATAATAAAGTACTTGACTTCACCAATCATATGTTTCTCACTCTCATCTCTTGGATGGTGAGAAGTAGTTGTTGTTTAACTCCAAGGGACATTGTCACTCTGGCAGTAAGTGTTCTTCAATGTAACCAGAAAGTCAGTCCTGAGAAAATAAAACCAATCCAAGTTCCATGATATTTCCTTTGAATATTTATTGTCAAAAAAGTAGGATCAATGAGTCATTTATCTAACAGGACATTGAGAAACTACAAAAATGCTTTTTGTTTATACCTCCTTATGATTTCTATTATATGGAGAGTACACATATGGCATTTCTAGCAGAGGTTTCATTTATATACTTACAAATCTTCCTGTTAGTTGTACAGCCACAGGCTGTACCAATGTCAGCTTACGATTCAAATGGTAAGAACTTACTGTTTCTATCACTTGAATTTAATTTGTGTTTGCAAAATGTCCTGAGGTCTCTCTGATACATGCTATTTTGTGTCTTCTTAGTGTTTAGAGGGAGTTTAGGGGAATTAGGAAACCTAAACAGAAATTATGATGTTCCAATTATTGAAAGTTTTGAGATAAGTGAAATTAAGATAAATAAATAAAAGGCAGATATATGTTCTAGAATTCTACATGGTTTTTGTCACTTGCATTTGGGGTTTATTTAAAGAATGAGTAGCTTCATGCATATTCTCAGTAATATTTAATTACTAAAAATGTGTCAGCTTGTCATGCTATGAAATTCTTACTGTTTACGACAACACTGCAGCCCATCTTTTGTGTATAGGGATTCTTTCTTGCAGTGGCAGCCCACTTCAGTGTTCTTGCCTGGAGAATTCCAGGGATGGAGGAGTCTGGTAGGCTGCCATCTATGGGGTCAGACATGAGCTATCTATGGGGTCAGACACGACTGAAGCGACTTAGCAGCAGCAGCAGCATTCTTTCTTGCACTGTGTTTTCCTTCTTTGCTGGACTAGGTTGCTGTAGCTCATCTCAAAAATCTTTTTTTTTTTCCAAAATCTTTGTCTCCTATATTTACACTCTAGTATAGTCCCCTCTCATGTTAAATAGAGGTTATTTGCGTAAAGTCTAGAATATTGTGGGAATATTGGAATATACCTGCTTAAGTTAGATGGTAAAAGACATTAGGGCTTCGTTTTGCTTTCTTATATGCCTTGCTTTGGAGAAAATCAGCTGCCATGTCATAATGACACTCAAGAAGTCCTATGGAAAACCCTTGTGCCAAAACTGGAGGCTTCCTGCCAAGAATCAGTGAGAAACTGAGGCCTCTTGCCAGTAAGCATAAGAGTGAGCCATCTTGGAAGCTGATCCCCCAGAGCCAGGTGAGTGTTCAGGTGACCATGGCCCTGGGTGATTTATTAAACTGCAAACTCACAAGAGAACCTGAGCCAAAACCACTCAGTGAAGCCACCCTAATTCCTAACCCACAGAAAGTATATGAAAATAAACGTCAGTTGTTTTAAGTGGCCTAATGGTGACTGCAGCCATGAAATTAAAAGACACTTGCTCCTTGGAAGAAAAGCTATGACCAACCTAGACAGCATATTAAAAAGCAGAGACATTACCTTGCCAACAAAGGTCTGCCTAGTCAAAGCTATGGTTTTTCCAGTAGTCATATATGGATATGAGCGTTGGACTATTACTAAAGCTGAGTGCCAAAGAGTTGATCCTTTGGAACTGTGGTGTTGGAGAAGACTCTTGAGAGTCCCTTGGGCTGCAAGGAGATCAAACCAGTCAGTCCTAAAGGAAATCAATCCTGAATATTCATTGAAAGGACTGATGCTGAAGTGGAAACTCTAATACTTTGGTCACCTGATGTGAAGAACTGACTCATTGGAAAAGACCCTGATGCTGGCAAAGATTGAAGGTGGGAGGAGAAGAGGACAACAGAGGATGAGATGGTTCGTTGGCATTACTGATGGGCATGAGTTTGAGTAAGCTCCAGGAGTTGGTGATGGACGGGGAAGCCTGGAGTGCTGCAGTCCCTGAGGTTGCAAAGAGTCAGACTTGTCTGTGCAACTGAACTGAACTGAACTGAACTGAATTTTAAAAAGTAATTTGGTAGATTGTATTAATAATATATGACTAATGTGTGAATGCTCTATCATCAATGGAAAGATCACTGATTTGAATATTAAACAAATATAATGCCCAAATCAACTATGCTAAATACAATAGGATTGCTCATGTCTAGTTTATTTATATTTTTATGCATCTCAAATAAATTTTCCATCATTTTATGTTTGAAGATAATGTAAATTAAAAAGAGTGACAATATTATAACATTGAATAGAGGAGTAATGTTTAAATCATAAATACAGAGATTTATTTGAAGACTTTAAGTAACAATAGAAGTAGTAATTCTATCTCTAAACTATTAGAAATTAATAATCTCTGTTTGGACTGGAAATTTTTGAGATATATTAAAGAAACTAGAGTAACATAATTAAATGCCACTTGCCAATATTTTCCAGTTCTGTGTAAACTTAACTGAACATATAAAACATATTTTCTCCTGCTGCTGACTTTTTATTGTCCTGAGTCTGTAGTAAATGTAAGTCTGCTATGCTTAAGGGTATAATTTTGTGCAGGAAACCACAATAAGGTCTGGGAATAATTGCCACAAAGACTAAGATTAAAAGATAAAGTAAGCAAAAATCTTTTGACATTTCTATCAAAGTCTGTTCTCTAGAAGAAAAATCCTTGTTATTTTTTAAGTGATGAGGTCAATATTAGAGGAAATGCTATAGATTTCATTTTGTTGTATTTTCAAGCAAACTTCTATAGGTAGAAAAAGTTTAGAGTATTAAATCTTTCTCTGCTAAACTATTTAATTTTAAAGTGAAGTAGTCATATCTATAAGAGAAAACATTTAAGCATTTTAGTTTTCTTAAGTTTTAAATAAGTCTACATGTCCACCAGACCTCCTATAAAATCAACCACCCTTAATAACCTCATTCCATTCTTCATGATGACACTATGGGAAGGGGAAGGAAAAAATTTGGATCAAATGATTTGTTGTTATTATGGGAAGACTCTGATAGTTCTTTGGGATGCCACATAGTGGCTATAAGATCAGCCTTGGGATGGTTTTCGCGATCCTAGATTTCTCTATATTGAGGCTTATAGGGGTCAAGAGATGGCATATAAAGTCCAAGAGTTCCTGTATCCTTTTGGATTTTATTTTGAAGTGCTGAAGTTGATGTGAGGATTTTTGTAATGTACCTGAAAAGGGCATGTGGTCATCATTTTTAACTCAACTGTGCTGGATATCTTTGAGGAATTGTGCTATGATCTCTCTTCCATCTGCATCTTTAGTCCAGTGTTACCCCCTTGGTCAAAGGTTAGAAAGCTGAAAAAGTACTTTTCCCACACCTCTGTGCAGAACTTGCACCTCGCATGCTACAAACCCTACCCTGGGACAGTTCACAAAAACACCATTGTCAGTTTTATCTGGAGGCCTTACTAGAGAGACTCCAGGGAAGCAAGTCCTAAGGACAAGCTTCTGTCGCTAGTTCCTTATAAAAAAACCGATCCCGAATATGGCAAACCATGTTAATGTGAGAGAAATAAGAGTGCAGAGAGTCTGATTTCACAATAAAAACAAGGCATCATTCTTTCCCCCTAAGTGTTTATTGGTCGTATTACAGACATGCAGCTCATGCCACATGCAGAGAAGACATTTTAAGACTTATTTTAAGGAGACCTTTCAACTCCTTGAGCTAATACAGACATTAATGGTAAATAAGAATAAGGACTATTAAGGCAATTTTTTTTGGTTTACTTTTCCAGAGGAGCCCTCAGCTTTTACTGTGAAATTATTACTAGATATTATGCTGTTCACATCCAAAGTCAATGAGAAAGCTCCAGATCATTGGGAGGCTTTGATCTCTGTGGTTTTTATTTCCAATTTATGAATTTGTAGTTTTTGTAATACAACTGAAATTAAGTGATGTCTTGATCAACATCTTGAAAATTTACCTTTTTCTGAATTTGTACATAAAAATGCTAATTTTGAATAGGGTAACAGCAAACAATAACTTCAGCTGGTTGAAATTCAAAGCTCTGTTTTCCATAGACACATAAAATTAGTTGAGAGTAGCCAACATTCTGGCCTGTACTGCAGTCTGAGTGTGCTCTGTCGGCTTCTGTTACTGCATCCTGTCTGCAAACCAGGTGCACAAAACATCACAAAGAAGTCTGGTTGCTGGTAATTAATGGAGTTATTTGGTGAATGAAAGTCAAAGCAGTAGCAGTATATTTTGCTAGAGAGTGTTAGAAAAGTTTTCCTGAGCTAGCAGAATGATGGCAAATGGCAGCTTCTAATCTCAGTGAACTAGGAAATTCTGACACTCATTAAAATTCAATGTTTAATCATCAACTCTTGCTTAAAGAAGAGAGGAGGGAAAAAAGATTTTTATGGAGTGGATAAAATGTTCCCTATAAAGCAAGTAAGGCAAAGCTACTCATTGTGATGAACTGTGAAAATAATGGCTCACTAAATATTGTACTGTGCTTAAGGGCTAAATTTAAGGCTATTTCAAATTTCCCCTCTCAAAAATGTGTGCCCTCTGGATCAGCTTAACTCACTTTTCTATATGGGTACAGTCATGACTTGCAAGATGTTTAATGGTGGAAATGTGACTGTTTACTCAGAAAAAATGGAAAGAAGTATTGAAAGTCATAGATTATAGATAGCCTTATGGTTTATGATGAGTAATCATGAATATATTATTTTTCTTTCATAAAAAGGAAAAAGTACTATAAGTTAATGAGAATTCTGGAGGATTTATAGGCCATGTGTTTATATAGTTTTTTGATGCCTTTTAAAAGAATGAATGTCAAAGATAATTGAGGGATAATAATTCTATTAATTAATTAAAGTTATCCTGTGTATTAGTTGCTCAGTCATGTTTGACTCTGTGACCCCATGGACTATAGCCGCCTAGACTCCTCTTTCTGTGGAATTCTCCAGGCAAGAATACTGAGTGGGTTGCCGTTGCCTTCTCCTATTTGCATCCAAATTACTGAATACGAAGTAAAAGTCAAAGCAAAATAATAAGAAAATTGTCTTCCTTATTAGAAAACTCTCATCTTTTTCTATGTGTTATAGCTGTTTGGAGAAGAATCATTTAATAAATAAGTGCCAATCAGGAACTACTAGATCTTCAGTACTGAACCAGACTAAGCTATTATGCTTTGTAACAGAATCATCTGGGTAGTTTGGTAAATGCAGGTGGTTCTAAGTCACCATAATCTTCTTGCTAATCCAGTTTGATGTTCATTGTTCTCAGGGAGTTATTCCAGAGAAGATATTCACGTCTTTCTGCAGAGCTGAAGGAGATTACTATAATATATAGGGTAGGAGACTGGGTATTTGCACAGAAAAAGAAAAACAAGTAATTGGCAATAACTTGTAGTTAGTTATCCTCTAACTATACATGTTATCTTTTATATTTTTGCATTAGAGCAGTAAATAGATAATTAAAATTCAGTCAGTCAGTAAAAAGTGATATATTACTTGCCTAGACAGTGATATTTAGTCTTTTCTTGGTGGCAGGCTCCTTTTGAATCTGATGGTTATTTTAAACTTGTGCAAAAATAATATATTTTAACTTACTGTATAATTAAATAAAAAAGAATCAAGCTATGTATCTTCAAATAATAATATATATAATCAGAATAGTAGAAAAACCTACTAATATATATGTCTTCTTAGAGAAAGTGGAGGAATAGTTCTTTAGTTTCACTGATGGATGATAACTGAAACCAAAAATATGGATGAAATCATCCATGCAAAGTATATAGAACACAAAAAGGAACTGAACAAAAGGAACACTGAAATATACAAACAGTTAGGAGATAATGGAGGAATAGGAGCCCATGAAGGCAAATAAGCAATAAACAGGAAGAATGCCAAGAGAGTATTATGACAGTGATGGAAAGATATATTATCAAGGACAGACTGAACAATATTAGTTGGTATTGTTGGGATCAGGTAAGACAAAGGAAGAAACCCTATATTTTAAAAGGAACAGAAGTCCACAGGACTTGAGGTTATGGATCTATGAGTATAGAGCTTGATGTTTTCTTATATGGATTTAGAAGTTCTCTTGGATAGTAACAGAGCTCAGTATGGAAAAGGTGACTGATCCAGAAGCTCTTTGTCCCACAGGAATGAGGTTCTGTATGGTATAGACTGGTTCTGATATGCAGGTTCCAGACTAGGTGTGCCACAACCATGGTCTCAGATTTAAGAATGTTCATTATTTAAAATGTCTACTAAAAGAATGTGCTATGTAAAGTTTGTCATAAAGAAAAGTATTATATTTAAATCATGTTGTAAGTTATCAGGTGATCTGAGTAATGACATAATTTAGAAATGTTTCAAGGTCTAAAAATCTAAGGAAGTGGCTGTTAATACTGGCTTCATATTACAATAACTTGAGGGTAGTAAAAAACAATTCCTGGCAACAACCTAGCCCAGCTGAATTTTTAAAACCCTTTAAAACTTTCACCCTGACATGTAAAACATCTTGGAGGTCATAGTTCCTGACCTTACAACAAGAAAAATTTGGACAGGCTAAAAATCAATGATTTTGCTTAACCTATTAGATGGCTGAGTAATTTCAGCTGAGTTATTTCAAATCCTCAAAGATGGTGCTGTTAAAGTGCTGAACAAAATATGCCTACAAACTTGGAAAACTCAGCAGTGGCTGGGACTGGGAATGGTCACTTTTCATTCTAACCCCAAAGAAGGTCAATGTTAAAGAACATTCAACCTACCTCACAACTGCACTAATTTCACATATTAGCAAAGTAATGCTCAAAATTTTCCAAGCCAGGGTTCAACAGTATACAAACTGAGAACTTTCAGGTATTCAAACTGCATTTAGAAAAGGCAGAGGAACCAGAGAGCAAATTACCAATATCCGTTGAATCATCAAAAAAACAAGAGAATTCCAGAAAAACGTCTGGTTCATTGACTACACTATAACCTTTGACTGTGTGGATCACAGCAAACTGTGGAAAATTCTTCAAGAAATAGGAATACCAGACCACCTGACCTGCCTCTTGAGAAATCTGTATGCAGGTCAGGAAGCAACGGTTAGAAACAGACATGGAACAAGGACTGGTTCCTAATTGAGAAAAGAGTATGTCAAGGCTGTGTATTGTCACCTTGCTTATTTAACTTATATGCAGAGGACATCATGTGAAATGCCAGGCTGGATGAGGCACAAGCTGGAATCAAGATTGCCAAGAGGAGGGGCAGTCCTAAGATGGCGGAGGAGTAGGATGGGGAGACCACTTTCTCCCCCACAAATTCATCAAAGAACATTTAAACACTGGGTAAATTCCAAAAACAACTTATGAATGTTGGCAGAGGACATCAGGCACCCAGAAAAGCAGCTCATTGTCTTCAAAAAGAGGTAGGAGAAAATATAAAAGACAAAAAAAGAGACAAAGGAGGTAGGGAGGGAGCTCCATCCCGGGAAGGGAGTCTTAAAAGAGAGGTTTCCAAACACTGGGAAACACTCTCACTGCCGAGTCTGTGGCGAGCCTTGGAAGCACAGAGGGCAACATAACAGGAAGGAAAAATAAATAAATAATTAAACCCCACAGATTACGAGCCCAATGGTAACTCCCCAGTGGAGAAGCAGCGCAGATGCCTGCATCCGCCACTAGCAAGAGGGAGCTGGGCAGGGAGGCGCAGGCTGCAGCGCTTTTTAAGGATCAGGCCTGAAGGCCCTGAGGGTAACCAGAGCGAACTAACCTGGGCTAGCAAACCAGACTGTGGGATAGCTACCACGCGAAAAGTCTAACATAAGACAACACCAGGACTGCGCACAGAACAAAGACCAATGGCACCCTACTCCAGTACTCTTGCCTGAAAAGTCCCATGGACGGAGGAGCCTGGTGGCTGCAGTCCATGGGGTCGCTGAGGGTCGGACACAACTGAGCGACTCACTTTCACTTTTCACTTTCATGCCTTGGAGAAGGAAATGGCAACCCACTCCAGTGTTCTTGCCTGGAGAATCCCAGGGATGGGGGAAGCCTGGTGGGCTGCTGTCTATGGGGTCGCACAGAGTCGGACACGACTGAAGCGACTTAGCAGCAGCAGCAGCAGCAGCAGACCATCCCTCTCTGGTGACAGGCAGCCAGAGCCGGAAGAGCTGGAAGGGGGCAATCGCAGCCCTAGAGAGACATTATCTACCAAATGGCAAGCAGGCTTTTTGGCTAACTAAGACTTCTTGGGGTTCTGGACAGCCATCATCTGCCTGAGAAGGTGCACCAGTTGTACACCCAGAAATCTGAGCAGCAGGAATGGGAGAAGCGATAAGTGGCAGCGACTGTGCTCGCCAAACACCTGAGCTACTCAGACCTGGGAAGGGCACAAAACACAGGCTCAACCGAGTCTGCCCCTCTGAGGACTACCTGAGTGCCTGAATCTGAGCAGCTTAGATCTGGGAGGTGCATGCAGCCCAGGGCTGGCCTCAGACGGTTCCCAGTGGAGCAGCCTAGAGCCTGAGCTGAGTGCCCCATGAACGGGGGGCAGGCTCAATGTGGCTGAGACACTGCGAGCACACGCCAGTGTTATATGTTTGCAGTGTCCCTCCCTCTCCACAGCACGACTGAGCAAGCGAGCCTAAAAAAAGTGTCCACCACTGCCCTCCTTGTGTCAGGGCAGAAATCAGACACTGAAGAGACCAGCAAACAGAAGAAGCTAACACAGAGAGAATCACCTTGGAAGTGACAGGTGCAATAGATTAAAACCCTGTTGTTAGTATCGACCACATAGAAGGGGGCCTATAGATCTTGAGAAATATAAGCTGGACCAAGGAACTATCCAAAAATGAACTGACCCCACACAGCCCACAACAACACTAGAGAAAGTCTTAGATATTTCTTTACTATTTTTATGATCATTCTTTTTTTCTTTTCTTTTTCTCCTTTTTTAAATTTTAAGTCCTCTGTTACTCCTGTAATCTTCATTTTTATAACCTACTATTACTTTTTTTAAAAAAGACCCTATTTTTAAAGCAAACTTCATCTATCTATATATATATTTAATAATTCTTGTGACTTTTTTTTCATCTTCTTTTAATATTGTATTTTTGAAAATCCAACCTCTACTCTAGATTTTTAATCTTTGCTTTTTGGTATTTGTTATCAATTTTGTACCTTCAAAACCCTTCAAACATTTTTACTTGAGAGCGAGATTACTGGCTTGACTGCTCTCTCCTCCTTTGGACTCTCTTTTTTCTCCACCAGGTCGCCTCTGTCTCCTCCCTCCCCCTTCTCTTCTCTACCCAACTCCGTGAATCTCTGTGTGTTCCAGACGGTGGAGAACACTTAGGGAACTGATTACTGGCTGGATCTGTCTCTCTCCTTTTCATTCCCCCCTTTTATCCTCCTGGCCATCTCTGTCTCCTTCCTCCCTCTTCTCTGTATAACTCCGTGAGCATCTCTGAGCAGTCCAGACTGTGGAGCTCACATAAGGAAGTGATTGATTACTGGCTAGCTTTCTCTCTCCTCTTTTGATTCTACCTCATCTCATTCGGGTCACCTCTAAATCCCTCTAAATCCCTCACCTCTAAATCCTGAGAACATCAGAGAACTCCTGACTCCAGGAAACATTAATCGATAGGAGCTCATCAAATGCCTCCATACCTACACTGAAACCAAGCACCACCCAAGGGCCAACAAGTTCCAGAGCAAGACATACCACACAAATTCTCCAGCAACACAGGAACAGAGCCCTGAGCTTCAATATACAGGCTGCCCAAATTTACTCCAAACCCACTGACATCTCATAACTCATTCCTGGACACTTCATTGCACTCCAGAGAGAAGAAATCCATCTCCACCCACCAGAACCTGACACAAGCTTCCCTAACCAGGAAACCTTGACAAGCCACCCGTACAACCCCACCCACAGTGAGGAAACTCCACAATAAAGAGAAATCCACAATAAAGAGAACTCCACAAACTGCCAGAATACAGAAAGGCCACCCCAAACGCAGCAATATAAACAAGATGAAGAGTCAGAGGAATACCCAGCAGGTAAAGGAACAGGAGAAATGCCCACCAAACCGAACAAAAGAGGAAGAGATAGGGAATCTACCTGATAAAGAATTCCAAATAATGATAGTGAAAATGATCCAAAATCTTGAAATAAAAATGGAATCACAGATAAATAGCCTGGAGACAAGGATCGAGAAGATGCAAGAAAGTTTTAACAAGGACCTAGAAGAAATAAAAAAGAGTCAATATATAATGAATAATGCAATAAATGAGATAAAAAACACTCTGGAGGCAACAAACAGTAGAATAACCGAGGCAGAAGATAGGATTAGTGAAATAGAATGGTAGAAATAAGTGAATCAGAGAGGAAAAAAGAAAAATGAATTAAAAGAAATGTGGACAATCTCAGAGACCTCCAGGACAATATGAAATGCTCCAACATTTGAATCATAGGAGTCCCAGAAGAAGAAGACAAAAAGAAAGACCATGAGAAAATACTTGAGGAGATAATAGTTGAAAACTTCCCTAACATGGGGAAGGAAATAATCACCCAAGTCCAAGAAACCCAGAGAGTCCCAAACAGGATAAACCCAAGGCAAAACACCCCAAGACACATATTAATCAAATTAACAAAGATCGAACCCAAAGAAGATGGATGAAATTGGAACCGATTATACAGAGTGAAGTAAGCCAGAAAGAAAAACACCAATACAGTATACTGACACATATATATGGAATTTAGAAGACAGTAATGATGACCCTATATGTGAGACAACAAAGAGACACAGAGGTATAGAGTGGACTTTTGGACTCTGAGGGAGAGGGAAAGGGTGGGATGGTTTGGGAGAATGGCAATGAAACATGTATATTTTCCTGTAAGAAATGAAGCGCCAATCTATGTTCAATGTAGGATGCAGGATGCATGGGGCTGATGCACAGGATGATTCAAGTAGAGGATGTGGGGTGGGAGGTGGGAGGGGGCTTCGGCATTGGGAGACTGTGTTCACCTATGGCTGATTCGTGTCAATGTATGGCAAAACAAATATAGTATTGTAATTAAAAAAAAAAAAAGCAGCAAGGGAAAACCAGCAAATAGCACACAAGGGGATTCCCATAAGGATAACAGCTGATCTTTCAATAGAAACTCTTCAGGCCAGGAGGGAATGGCAAGAAATACTTAAAGTGATGAAAGAAAATAACCTACAGCCCAGATTACTGTACCCAACAAGAATCTCATTCAAATATGAAGGAGAAATCAAAAGCTTTCCAGACAAGCAAAAGCTGAGAGAATTCAGCACCACCAAACCAGCTTTCCAACAAATGCTAAAGGATATTGCCTAGACAGGAAACACAAAAAGGGTGTATAAACTCAAACCCAAAGCAATAAAGTAAATGGCAACGAGATCATACTCATCAATAATTACCTTAAAAGTAAATGGGTTGAATGCCCCAACCAAAAGACAAAGACTGGCTGAATGGATACAAAAACAAGACCCCTATATATGTTGTCTACAAGAGACTCACCTCAAAACAAGGGACACATACAGACTGAAAGTGAAAGGCTGGAAAAAGATATTCCTCACAAATAGAGACCAAAAGAAAGTAGGAGTAGCAATACTCATATCAGATAAAATAGACTTTAAAACAAAGGCTGTGAAAAGAGACAAAGAAGGACACTACAGAATGATTAAAGGATCAATCCAAGAAGAAGGTATAACAACTATAAATATATATGCACCCAACATAGGAGCACCGCAATATGTAAGACAAATGTTAACAAGCATGAAAGGGGAAATTAACAAAAACACAATAATAGAGGGAGACTTTAATACCCCACTCACACCTATGGACAGATCAACTAAACAGAAAATTAACAAAGAAACACAAACTTTAAATGATACAATAGACCAGTTAGACCTAATTGATATCTATAGGATATATCACGCCAAAACAATGAATTTCACCTTTTTCTCAAGTGCTCACAGAACCTTCTCCAGGACAGAAAACATCCTGGGCCATAAATCTAGCCTTGGTAAATTTAAAAAAAAATTGAAATCATTCCAAGCATCTTTTCTGACCATAATGCAGTAAGATTAGATCTCAATTACAGGAGAAAAACTATTAAAAATTCCAACATATGGAGGCTGAACAACACGCTTTTGAATAACCAACAAATCACAGAAGAAATCAAAAAGAAATCAAAATATGCATAGGAATGAATGAAAATGAAAACACAACAACCCGAAACCTGTGGGACACTGTAAAAGCAATGCTAAGGGAAAGTTCATAGCAATACAGGCATACCTCAAGAAACAAGAAAAAGTCAAATAAATAACCTAACTCTACACCTAAAGCAACTAGAAAAGGAAGAAATGGAGAACCCCAGGGTTAGTAGAAGGAAAGAAATCTTAAAAATTGGGGAGAAATAAAAGCAAAGAAACAAATTGACCATAGCAAAATCAACAAAGCTAAAAGCTGGTTCTTTGAAAGGATAAATGAAATTGATAAACCATTAGCCAGACTCATCAAGAAACAAAGAGAGAAAAATCAAATCAATAAAATTAGAAATGAAAATGGAGAGATCACGACAGACAACACAGAGATACAGAGGATCATAAGAGACTACTATCAGCAATTATATGCCAATAAAATGGACAACGTGGAAGAAATGGACAAATTCTTAGAAAAGTGCAACTTTCCAAAACTGAACCAGGAAGAAATAGAAAATCTTAACAGATCCATCACAAGCATGGAAATTGAAACTGTAATCAGAAAACTTCCAGCAAACAAAAACCCAGGCCCAGATGGCTTCACAGCTAAATTCTATCAAAAATTTAGAGAAGAGCTAACACCTATCCTACTCAAACTCTTCCAGAAAATTACAGAGGAAGGTAAACTTCCAAGCTCATTCTATGAGGCCACCATCACCCTAATACCAAAATCTGACAAAGATGACACACACACACACAAAAAGAAAACTACAGGCCAATATCACTGATGAACATAGATGCAAAAATCCTTAACAAAATTCTAGCAATCAGAATCCAGCAACACATTAAAAAGGTCATACACCATGACCAAGGGGGCTTTATCCCAGGGATGCAAGGATTCCTCAATATCCGCAAATCAATCAATGTAATTCACCATATTAGCAAATTGAAAAATAAAAGCCATATGATTATCTCAATAGATGCAGAGGAGGCCTTTGACGAAATTCAACATCCATTTATGATAAAAACTCTCCAGAAAGCAGGAAGGAACATACCTCAACACAATAAAAGCTATATATGACAAACCGACAGCAAACATTATCCTCAATGGTGAAAAATTGAAAGCATTTCCCCGAAAGTCAGGAACAAGACAAGGGTGCCCACTTTCACCACTACTATTCAACATAGTTCTGGAAGTTTTGGCCACAGCAATCAGAGAAGAAAAAGAAATTAAAGGAATCCAAATTGGAAAAGAAGTAACACTCTCACTGTTTGTAGATGACATGATCCTCTACATAGAAAACCCTAAAGACTCCACCAGATTATTACTAGAGCTAATCAATGAATGTAATAAAGTTGCAGGATATAAAATCAACACACAGAAATCCTTTGCATTCCTATACACTAATAATGAGAAAGTAGAAAAAGAAATGAAGGAAACAATTCCATTCACCATTGCAAAGAAAAGAATAAAATACTTAGGAATATATCTGCCTAAAGAAACTAAAGACCTATATATAGATAACTATAAAACACTGGTTAAAGAAATCAAAGAGCACACTAATAGATGCAGAAATATACCATGTTCATGGATTGGAAGAATCAATATAGTAAAAATGAGTATACTACCCAAAGCAATCTATAGAGTCAATGCAATCCTTATCAAGCTACCAACGGTATTTTTCACAGAGCTAGAACATATAATTTCACAGTTTGTTTGGAAATACAAAAATCCTCGAATGGCCAAAACAATCTTGAGAAAGAAGAATGGGACTGGAGGAGTCAACCTGCCTGACTTCAGGCTCTACTACAAAGTCACAGTCATCAAGACAGTATGGTACTGGCACAAAGACAGAAATATAGATCAATGGAACAAAATAGAAAGCCCAGAGATAAATCCACACATCTATGGACACCTTATCTTTGACAAAGGAGGCAAGAATATACAATGGATTAAAGACAATCTCTTTAACAGGTGGTGCTGGGAAAACTGGTCAACCACTTGTAAAAGAATGAAAGTAGAACACTTTCTAACACCATACACAAAAATAAACTCAAAATGGATTAAAGATCTAAATGTAAGACCAGAAACTATAAAACTCCTAGAGGAGAACATAGGCAAAACACTCTCTGACATAAATCACAGCAAGATCCTCTATGACCCACCTCCCAGAATACTGGAAGTAAAAGCAAAAATAAACAAATGGAATCTAATTAAAATTAAAAGCTTCTGCACAACAAAGGAAACTATAAGCAAGATGAAAAGACAGCCTTTGGAATGGGAGAAAATAATAGCAAATGAAGCAACTGACAAACAACTAATCTCAAAAATATACAAGCAACTTATGCAGCTCAATTCCAGAAAAATAAGCTCCCCAATCAAAAAAAAAAAGGGGGCCAGAGAACTAAATAGACATTTCTCCAAAGAAGACATACAGATAGCTAATAAACACATGAAAAGATTCTCAACATCACTCATTATCAGAGAAATGCAAATCAAGACCACAATGAGGGTACCATTTCACTCCAGTCAGAATGGCTGCGATCCAAATGGCTGCAAGCAATAAATGCTGGAGAGGGTGTGGAGAAAAGGGAACCCTCTTTCACTGTTGGTAGGAATGCAAACTAGTACAGCCACTATGGAGAACAGTGTGGAGATTCCTTAAAAAACTGGAAATAGAACTCCCTTATGACCCAGCAATCCCACTGCTAGGCATACACACTGAGGAAACCAGAATTG
Source organism: Nanger dama (assembly GCA_917880005.1). NCBI lineage: Eukaryota > Metazoa > Chordata > Mammalia > Artiodactyla > Bovidae > Nanger > Nanger dama. The sequence continues at coordinate 8,928,078 of CAKJTW010000040.1, forward strand.
AAAGAGACATGTGTACCCCAATGTTCTTCGCAGCACTGTTTATAATAGCCAGGACATGGAAACAACCTAGATGTCCATTAGCAGATGAATGGATAGGAAAGCAGTGGTACATATACACAATGGAGTATTACTCAGCCATTAAAATGAATACATTTGAATCAGTTCTAATGAAGTGGATGAAACGAGCCGATTATACAGAGTGAAGTAAGCCAGTGACACCAATACAGTAGTATACATACATACATACATACATATGGAATTTAAAAGATGGCAATGATAACCCTGTATGCAAGACAGCAAAAGAGACACAGGTGTATAGAACAGTCTTTTAGACTCTGTGGGAGAGGGAGAGGGTGAGATGATTTAGGAGAATGGCATTGAAACATGTATAATATCATATAAGAAATGAATCGCCAATCTAGGTTTGATGCAGGATACAGGATGCTTGGGGCTGGTGCACTGGGATGACCCAGAGAGATGGTATGGGGTGGGGGGTGCGGTTCAAGATTGGGAACAGGTGTACACCCGTGGTGGATTCATGTTGATGTATGGCAAAACCAATACAGTATTGTAAAGTTAAAAAAAAAAAAAGATTACCAGGAGAAATACTAATAACTTCAGATATGCAGATGACACCACCCTTATGACAGAAAGTGAAGAACTAAAGAGCCTCTTGATGAAAGTTAAAGAGGAGAGTGAAAAAGCTGGCTTAAACCTCAACATTCAAAAAACTAAGATCATGGCCTCTGGTCCCATCACTTCATAGCAAACAGATGGGAAAACAATGCAAACAGTGAGACACTGTATTTTGGGGAGGGCTCCAAAATCACAGAGGATGGTGACTGCAGCCACAAAATTAAAAGATGCTTGGTCCTTGGAAGAAAAGCTATGACAAGCTTAGCATATTAAAAAGCAGAGACATTACTTTGCCAACAAAGGTCTGTCTAGTCAAAGCTATGGTTTTTCTAGTAGACATGTATGAACGTGAGAGTTGGATCATAATGAAAGCTGAGCATCAAACTGATGCTTTTGAACTGTGGTGTTGGAGAAGACTCTTGAGAGTCCCTTGGACTGCAAGGAGATCAAATCAGTCAATCCTAAAGGACATTAATCCTAATATTCATTGGATGGACTGATACTGAAACTGAAGCTCCAATACTTTGGCCATGTTATGCAAAGAACTGACTCATTGGAAAAAGATCCTGATGCGGGGAAAGTTTGAAGCCAGGAGAAGAAGGGGATGACAGACAATGAGACCATTGGATATGAGTTTGAGCGAGCTTTAAGAAACGGTAAAGGACAGGGAAACCTGGCGTACTGCAGTCTGTGGGATCACAAAGAGACAGACACAGCTGAGCAGCTTATCAACAATTAGAAGACTGGAGTTACAAGGAAATTCATTTTCCCTGTATCTGGGGAGAGAAATGGATCCAGACATTTACAGTCAAACAGAATAACCCAAAAAATATACATGTAGGTGTATGCTATTCAAAATGCAAAAACCAAAAGCACAGAAAACATCCTGAGAGATGTCAGAAGTAATAAACCACCTTAAATATGGAGAAGCAGGATAAAAATTACAGAAAACCTCTTATCACAAACCATGCAAGCAAGAAGAAAGTGGGATAAAATATTTAAAATGTTAAAAAAACTCATCAACCTAGAATTCTACAATCAGTAAAATTATCCTTCAGCAATGAAGGAAACATGAAAGCCCCTTCAGTGTCTCAAATTCACAGCCAAATTTGAGAACAACTGACTTAGGTAAATTTGTTTAGATGGCAAGAATATATGTAAGTATTCTTACAAAATATTTTAGTAAAAAATGTTTAACTTAAATTTATCCACAGATTCCCTCTACTACTGGCCTTGTGAACCTAGAGAGGTGGAATGTGGTGGGGGGTGGGAGAGAGGTTTAAGACAAAGGGACCATATGTATGCCTGTGACTGATTCATGTTGATGTATGGCAGAAACCAACAAAGTATTGTAAATTAATTATCCTCTAATTAAGAATAAATAAATTTCGAAAAATGGGACTCATTTATATTTAGAGCACTTACTCTATATCCACTTAATGGTATTCAAATGATTTTAGACATAAGTTGAGGTGGTGTTATTTAGTTACTAAGTCATGTTTGGCTCTTCTGCAACCCCTTGGACTGTCGTCTGTCAGGCTCTTCTGTCCCTGGGATTTCCCAGGCAAGAATACTGGAGTGGGTTGCTATTTTCCTCTCCAGGAGATCTTCCTGACCCAGGGATTGAATGTGTATTTCCTGTTTGGCAGGCAGATTCTTTACCACTGAGCCACCCAGGAAGCCCATTAAATTGAGTTACCTTTTACTTATTGCTCTGTGTTCTATCTCTGTTTTAACACTGGACCAGCCGGTTATGGCTTTATAATCTTTTAGTCAAGATATATCCCAGTGTAATTCTCACAAGATTTTCTCCTAGTTTGTTGAAACCATCGCATGCTTATTAAGATTGCTATAATTGTACAGTGGATATGGATGAACATTTTGAGTGTAGATTGTGATAGGTTCAGGGATGTCTCTCCTTGTTTTTACAAGGACATGGCAAAAACATTTCTTGGAAGTAGCTGCTTCACATAACTTAATATATCATTTGCACCATGTTTATTGCCATAATAGTTTGACCACAGGAATGTCAACAGATTACTCAAAATGTTTCTAGAAAAATCGGACAGTTTTGAAAAAATTATTTATCTCACAAGATGGATTATACTATCATTTTATCTTTATCCAGTTGTACAAATTTATCAGAAAGCTAAAAATACGTCTTGAACTTCAAAGGATCAAAAAATAGACGAATTTCAGCAACTAGTCAAGCACAGTTTCTTTTTCCTCTTTTATTCTTTATGATTTAACTTTTTTCCAGTGGATAGCTTGTAGGATTATGGAATACACTGGGCTTGTTTACCTTCAGAGTTTTAAACTTACATGATTTTCTGTTTGCTTCTCTTTTGTGGGAGGGATTGGAGAAACAAAAAGACTGAACTCTTTCCTGGTGATAAAACTTTCTGTTTGGCTTTTTCTTTATCTTAACCATAGAAAACAGAAGCCCTAACCAAGATACCAAGCTAGAGCAGATTGAAGAACTGGATCTCTTAGCAGGGGTGGCGCAGTGCTAGAATGTCATATTGTCGTCATTGAGCCTTAATCCAAATGGAACTTTTTTTCTCATCACTCAGTATTATCTCAGTACATGATTTATTGAGACAAATTAAATTGGAGAAATCTGGGAAGTCTGGCCATATGCTCACTCCCTCTGCATGTGTGTGAGCTTAGTTGCTCAGATGGGTCCGACTCTGCAACTCTTTTGGACTGTAGCCCACCAGGCTCTTCTGTCCATGGGATTTTCAGAAAAGAATACTGGAGTGGTTGCTATTTTCTTCGCCAGGGGATCTTCCTGACTCAGACATTGAACCTATATCTCCTGTGTCTTCTGCATTGCTGGTGGGTCTTTACCCATTGAGCCATCTAGGATTAAATCATTTATTGAGAGAACAACTAAATCTTCTAAAGTGCATAGACACACATACACTCATAATTTTATTTAATCTTTAAAAACTGTTAAATTGGCAGACTGTGTTCACCTATCGCTGATTTGTGTCAATGTATGGCAAAACAAATACAGTATTGTAATTAAAAAAATAAATAAATTTAATTAAAAAAATAAAATAAAATAAAAGCATCAATTTTTCAAAAAAATTATATAATTAATATAAACTAAAGAATATATGTGTGAAATAGATTAATTACATAGATTAATAATAAAGTGCTCAAGTATAAAATCAGAGTCAATGAAGGCTAATGTATTCCTCTCCTATCACAAAACCTTGCTCCTCCTACAACCACTATCCTGAATATTATCATTACCTTGCCATTAAAAATAGTTTTTCTGCTATGTATGAATCCCTAAACCACTTGAGCTTTATAAAAACCATGTTATCATCTGTTGTCTTCTAGGATTTGTTTATTCTGTCAGTATTGTATTTCTACAATTTTTGTGGCTTTGTGTGTAGCTGTGTTCTACTGACTGAGTATGGCATAATGTACTTATTCAACTGTTAATGCTGAGGGGCATTTCAGTTTCTGCTGTTTTGCAATTATAATTAATATTGTTTCTCAGAAGATTCTTGTATATATTTTCTGGACTATATATAAAAATATATGTATCTTGGTACTTAGGTGCAAACATTTTTTTCTGGGAGATCACTGTTTTGAGACTAAAAAGTTCCACTTTAAAAGGTAGTGCCTATTATTTTTTTAAAATGTCATAACAGTTTGCTTTCCCATGGGTAATATACATAAGTTCCCATTGATACATCCTCATTACACTCTTATACTTTATAATATTTGACTTTTAAGTTTTTCCAATTTAATGGATGTAAAAAGATGTCTCACTGTAGTCTTATTTTAAATGTATGTGATTATTACTGAGGATGTGCACTTTCTTTTTCAATATATATTTATATTCACTATTGTGGGGAATGCCTTATTTTTGATGATTTTTTATTGGCCATTTTATCAATTTATAGTCTTTTTTATTATGACTATACTATTTCTTTGTTAGTTTTATGCTGCAAGTAACTTGTCTCAATTTTACTCAGTATTTTTTTTACTATATTTCTTTTGATTAACAGAAATTATTAATCTTAGTGTGATTTTATTAATCAACCTAATTTCTTTGTTAATTTTTTTCCTTGTATCTAATTTAATGAATATTTCCTACATCAAGGTCATGGGTATTCTACTATGAAAGTGAAGGGAAAGCCACTCAGTAATGTCCAACTCCTTGCAGCCCTATGGACTATACAATTTATGGAATTCTCCAGGCCAGAATACTGGAGTGGGTAGCCTTTCCTTTATCCAGGAGATCTTCCCAACCCAGGGATTGAACCCAGGTCTCCTTCATTGCAGGAGGATTCGTTACCAGCTGAGCCACAAAGGAAGCCCATCCTACTATGGTTTCTTTAAATTTTAAAGTTCCTTTCACATTAGTCTTTAACCCGTTAGAAATTAACTTTTATAAAGAGCACAAGGTAAGAATTAAAATTTGTTTTCTCATATTTTCTCATCTTCAGTGGTCTTAGTTATTAATTTTTAAGGGCTTAACCTTTTCTCATGGAGTTATAATCTACTTGTCATTTGTTTCATATTTTCATATCCTTATATCTAGGTGTCTGTTTCTGTCCTCTCAATTTATTTATGCTAGTCATTTTGTTTATTTTATGCCAATATCACACTGACTTAATTATATACAGTTTTGAAATAAACATTGCTATTTCACATACTATATTTTTATTCTTCTTTAGCAATAGTTTGATTAGTTTTTGTTCACATAAACTTCAAATCAGCTTGTCAAATTACTTGTAAAATCCTATTACAAAATAGACAAATCCAAAAGCCAATTTAAGAAGTAAAATCGTTAAGTCATTGAGAATTCTTGTCCAAAAAAAAAAGGTTGTCACAGAATTTCTGATCCAAAATGTTTGAACTGTTGCTTTACATGAAATTGTTGACTTTAAATTGTGTTTAGTGGAGTGGAATTGATTCAGATATTAAAAGCTTATACTAAAAATTCAAGGAAGAAATAATGTCAATTTTACACAAACTCTTCTAGAACACAGAAAAGGTGTGAGAACACTTTTGATTCAACTTATGAAGTCAGAATTACTTTTGAACAAAACAAAAGCATTACAAGGAAAAAAAACAGTAGACTGGTATTTCTCATGAACATAGATGCAAAAATCCTCCACAACATTTCAAATTAAATTCAACAACTTAAAAATATTGCAACACCAACATTGAGTGGGATTTATCCTGGGAATGCAAGGCTGGTTCGACATTCAAAATCAGTGTTATCAATAAATACATCAGCAAACTAAAGAAGAAAATCCATATGATTGTATTTATACAGAAAAAGTATTTTATAAAAGTCAGCATCTGTTTGTGTTGAAACTCTTAATAAACTGGGAATAATTTATTGTTTTAAACCAAATAGAGAAAGAAAATAGGAAACTATGCTTATTCTCACCATAACTTTTATTTAACATCATATTGGAGGTCCTAATTAGTGCAGCAAGGTAAGTAAAGAAAGAAGTAAATAAAAAATAAATACCATACAAAATGGAGACAAAGGAATAGAGCAATTAGCTCTTCACAGATGACATTATTGTCTTTGAAGAAGCTGCAAAGAATCAACAGTAGGTTGTTAGAATTAAAATGTGAATTTAGCAAGGCATCAGATACAAAGTCAAAATACAAAAATCAATTGTACCGATACATACTAATAATGAACAATTTGAAATTGAACTGAAAACGTATCTTTCTTTGTAAACGATTTTATTAAGAAGTTTGATTGGAATTTGGTGTGAATTTTCATAGGACCGCCCCCAAGGAAAATCACTTATTTATTGAGTTGGACTCCTCATGTTTCAATATACCTTTAGTCTTATTTCAAATCTCTGATGATATAGTGACAACTCAACAATTAAGTAACACAGATTGACAGGAACTATTATTTTCAACAATAGATCAGAAACCACTATGGTTGAATTCAAATAAATTGTGGATAGAAAAAGCTTGTGACCTGTGTTATGGCATCTCATCACCCCCAAAGCATATGCTTAATAAGTTATGAGGAAGGGATAGCAAATGGAATATTTCCTGAATAGGACTGTTGATGGTGACTGTTGAATAGACCTTTATATCTCTTGGAACCCAACATGCCACTATGCATTTCATTAAAATGGTCTCTTTCTGATTAGCTTATAGGGTGAACCTATTATGCAAGTAAAACATAGATATGACCTGGTTTGTGATATGATATGGTTCAGTTTTTGCTTACTTTTAACTTAACTGTTAAGTTTTCTTCAAATCACTGACTTGAAACACGGTGAGTTCCTGTTTCCATAATACAGATTTTTCAGTCTGTGTTTTGCGAGGTGCATCACACAATATGGCATTGTCATGTTTGTCACCTGCTAAGCTGGTGTTTCTCTTAAGTCACATTGTTGACACATGTACCATCAAATGTGTTTCCACTAGTCATATGAGGGACTGAAATTTTCTTCTTGGCCACAGGTCTTCAAGGCCCTCAACAGAGGAAATAATTATTTTCAGGCCACCACAGTGACCTAAATAAAAAACATCTGTTACTTCTACATCCACTATTAAAACAGAGAAGTAACAACAGTAAGACCTACCTATTTGCTGATTAAATAGTTATTTTCAAATGCCATTCAGTTCAGTTCAGTTCAGTCGCTCAGTCGTGTCCGACTCTTTGCGACCCCATGAATCGCAGCATGCCAGGCCTCCCTGTTCATCACCATCTCTCGGAGTTCACTCAGACTCACATCCATCGAGTCCATGATGCCATCCAGCCATCTCATCCTTGGTCGTCCCCTTCTCCTCTTGCCCCCAATCCCTCCCAGCATCAGAGTCTTTCCCAATGAGTCAATTCTTCACATGCCATTACATATTCTATATTGATATGGTTGTGATTTTTCTTAAATATTTCCCTATATACATTTTTTCATTTGTTCATTCATTCTTCAAATATGTGAGTACTGAGTCAAGATACTGAAATAATTGTGTAGGAAGTACTGTAAAGCAAAACAAAATTGTATGGAATTATTTATAAGAACTAGTCAATCCAGAAGCAATGAGGTCTTCAAACCCAGAAACAATGAAAACTCAGATTAGTTCTTTATAGCTATAACCAAGGTTTCCTTTCCCTTCTGTTGTTTATCTGGGAAAGAATCTATATAAAAGGATTTTGTCACATAGTCTAAAACCATAACTATTCCAAGATTTTGAATTCCATGACTAACTTTACTTCCCAGTTCTTTGTTTCAAAGAATAAAAATTAAATATATAAACCACTTAAAATATAAAATTTTGCCAAAAGGTAAAAGAATATGTAGCCTCCTGCTGCTCTGTCAAAATAACCCAAAAAATGTATTTGAGCTGGAAGAAAGTGACCTTGAAGGTTTGTATCAGATTATTACTTATCCTCTGGAGTGGTAGCATCAGTCCAGAAACAGAAAGAAAAGATTCAGAAAGTAAAGTCTGAGAACTTTATGTCAGCAATAGTTTGTATTCATGTCCTTGAATTCTGTTTACCCAAAGGAAAACAAGGTCAAAAAGCCCAGCAAGTTTTTGTGGGCAGCTTTTATAGTTCAAAGCGTTTATTTGCTTTGGTGGCTAATTCTTTGTGAGCAAATTCTCATGTCTTTCTATCCACAGTAGCCACTACATTGTTTGGAGAAGTATAATTTCTGTATTGTAATATTAATAACTAAAAGTAAATTGTTACTGCAAAAGTGGAAAGGAGAAGAAAAAAAGTTTCATGTTTCTTTTGTATGAATGATGCCATTGGCAAAAGGATTTTATAAAATCAGAGGCAAGACTTAGTGCACATAAATGGCATCTATTAGTTTTTACAAGGTTGTTTTGAACTCACACTTTAAGTTTGGAAGTCTTGTTAGAGGAGTGCAGTATTAACAAGCTACAATCTGGTTCTCTTGATTCAGATAAAAATCAATAAAAGTATATGTAAATTCTAACAGAATATTACTGTTTAAGTATTTGAACCATCTTAGCAGATACGAAGGAAAAAGACATCACTTTGACGTTATTTCTTCAGACTAAGGGCTGTTATGTGGCCTAATGGATGTATTTAAATTTCCAAATCTTGTAATGACTAAGGGAAAATATTCTTATTGTTAATTTTAGCTTCAATGAAACAGAATTTGAATCAGCTTAAGTTGTGCCTTAGATCTCCTGTAACACAATGATTCTTAATTCATCAAAACACAAAATATGAGATTAATTATATCAAATTATATCATTTCATTAACCATGAAGCTTCCCAGTTAGCATTAATGATAAAGAACCCACCTGCCAGTGCAGGAGACATAAGAGCTGCATGTTCAGTCCCTGAGTTGGGAAGATTCCCTGAAGGAGGAAACGGCAGCCCACTCCAGTATTCTTGCCTGGAGAATCCCATGGACAAAGGAGCCTAGTAGACTTCAGTCCATAGCATCTCAAAGATTTGGACACAACTGAAGTGACTTAGCACTCACATATACATTCATCATGAGAAAAAAATTTTAGTAAGTTAAGAACATCAAAGAATATCTAAGCCTAGGTAGTTCTTCTACATTATGCCAGAGGATATGCCAGGAGATAAGAGGAGGAGGGACAGCAAAGAGACTGATGGAAGAGGCAGTATAATATGGGATAATCAGCATGATGGTATTTGGGTTCCATAATTATATGCCGTAGTGTTGGATTGGCCAAAAAGTTGGTTTGAGTTTCTCCATAGTATCTTATGGAAAAATTCTAATGAACATTTTGACAAACCCAACATAAGTGTTGACCATGAAGTGTGGGTCCAAGGAATACCAGTTCCTGCTTTGGGAAGATAGTCTGCCTCTGTAAATATAGAATTGTGTACAGCAAGACCATGAAGGTAACCATGAAGGTAAATGATTCAACCGTATTCATTGGAAGGACTGATGCTGAAACTGAAACTCCAATACTTTGGCCACCTGATATGAAGAGCCGACTCATTGGAAAAGATCCTGATGCTGGGAAAAATTGACAGCATGAGGCGAAGGGGATGACAGAGTATGAGATGGTTGGATGACATCACTGGTGCGATGGACATGAGTTTGAGTAAGGCCCCAGGAGTTGGCTATGGACAGGGAGACCTGGTGTGTTACAGTCCATGGGTCATGAAGAATTGGACATGACTGAGCAGCTGAACTGAAGAATCAAAGATGTGATTAACTGCGTGGATCCTTGCTCCACAAAACCTTTGTAAGCACTGTACGTCAAACTGACTTTCCTTCTTTCCCATGCTGCCGCATTGGCAAACAAGGTCACCACCACTGACTCTCCAGAACACAGAGTTTGCTTTCATTATGTACCAGGCAGTCCTAGCCCCCAAGCAGAGAGATGAATAAGACAGCTAAGGTCCCTGTTGCCATGTCACTTACATTTCAGTTGGGGTCCTAACATCAGGTGGAGACCTGATTCACCTTTTGTCCTCTGTTTGACTTGTATAAATCTTGTCTCCATTCTTTCTCTTCCCAACAAGACTAACAGTTCCATGAAAATAGAAAATTGTCATATACTTCTCCCAAAACATTAACACTTGCTAGGAACACGACTTGTTGACTGAACAACAGGAATGCGTGTAAAAGCAGAAGAAAAACTAGTAGTTGGGTAAAACAGTCTGTTTTAAATTCACTGTTCTCTGTCCCATCACTCTTTTGTCACCTGCACAGATCAATTGCAAGAAACAGAAATGAGTTATTTAGGCATATTCTTAAACAGGGGTGGTTGGAGAAATTCTTAAGAGAGAAATCATTAAGAATCAGACAAAACTACTTAGTGCCAAGTACACAGAGGGTGTTCAATTGATACTTCTCCCAAAATAATGGGTTGTCTTAATTATTGTTGGACTGTACTGTATTCACCTCATATCACAATGTGAGAGAGGTTACAAGAAAAATGGTATTTTTGAGTTCTAACTAGTGAATGAATTGATCCAGTGAAATTCCAAGATCTATAGTGGCCCTAACTATTCTACAAGCTATTGAGATACAGCTAAACTCAAATTATGATGGAATGACTCATGGTCTAGAGATCTTTAATTTTATAGGCTACTCATTTATGGCAAGAATGTTATACAATATAAAAACAAAACCAAAAATGCAAAATTATTTGCTAATCACCAAAGTTACTTGGTAATTTTAAATCCTAAAATTCATAAGATTCCTGACAGACTTAAAACACAGAAGCAAGGAATTCCCTGGTCGTACAGTGGTTAGGACTCCATGCTTCCTTTTTTTTTTTTAATTTTTTTATTTATTTATTTTTAAATTTATTTATTTATTTATTTATTTTTTAAATTACAATACTGTATTTGTTTTGCCATACATTGACACGAATCAGACATAGGTGAACACAATCTCCCAATGCCGAAGTCCCCTCCCACCTCCCATCCCACATCCTTTACTTGAATCATCCTGTGCATCAGCCCCATGCATCCTGCATCCTACATTGAACATAGATTGGCGCTTCATTTCTTACAGGAAAATATACATGTTTCATTGCCATTCTCCCATACCATCCCACCCTTTCCCTCTCCCTCAGAGTCCAAAAGTCCACTCTATACCTCTGTGTCTCTTTGTTGTCTCACATATAGGGTCATCATTACTGTCTTCTAAATTCCATATATATGTGTCAGTATACTGTATTGGTGTTTTTCTTTCTGGCTTACTTCACTCTATATAATCGGTTCCAATTTCATCCATCTCATTAGAACTGAGTCAAATTTATTCTTTTTAAGGGCTGAGTAGTAATGCAAGGGGCACAGATTCTATCCCTGGTGGGGGCACTAAGGTCCCACATGCCATTGTGGCTATAAATAAGTAAATAACATTCAATTAAAACAAAACGGAAGTGTAATATAATCTTAAAATCCAAGAAATATTTAAGAGTACTTATATTACTTCAGTGGAAATTACACCACCACAATAGATTATGTTTTGCTCAGCCAATAAGATTTGCTTCCTTGTGGTTTATGTGTGTTTGTGTTTAAATTGCTATAATTCACACAAAGGAATAGCAAATGAAATAATGAAACACTTTCTATAATAAGATGTTTTGGTATAATATGCAAAAGTACAAAGGATATTATTACTTCTTTAATATATATGCTCATAACATCAAATATGAAAGAAAATCAATAACTAATTCCATATCTAGTTTTAACTGGTAAGGTTCAATAATTTGGGTTGAAATACAAAATACTCAAAATTTTGAAGAAATGACTTCTCTTACAGGATGCTAGAAACAGACTAAAAAGACTGCTTTACTAAATTAAACATAAGACAGATATCAGATGGGTTAGTATTTTGTTGTATTTTTTTATTTTATTTTTACTTTTTTCTACATTACAATACTGTATTGGCTTTGCCATACATTGACACGAATCAGCCACAGGTGTACAGGAGCTCCCAATCCTGAATCCCCCTCCCACCTCCCACCCCATATCATCCCTCTGGATCATCGCTGTGTTCCAGCCCCAAGCATCCTGCATCCTGCATCGAACATAGACTGGCTCTTCGTTTCCTACATGATAGTATACATGTTTCAGTGCCATTCTCCCAAATCATCCCACCCTCTCCCTCTCCCTCAGAGGCTAAAAGTATTTGAAAAGAGGTTATAAGGATGGTCAATTTGAAGAAACACATCAGCACCTCACATTAATTACTCAGGGCAAGAGAGAGCTATAGATTTTTTTATTCTGTTTCCTTTCATTGCCCCTTTAATCATGGGATAATACACTGTTTTCAAATTAAATTATTCACCATGGAAGAAACTCTAGAGGTTGAAGCTGAACATTGGAATTCCTGGAACAAAATTGAAACTCTAGTTTTGACTCCTTGTATAAAAGACTAGCATCTGTGAAGGCAACCAAATAATTACTTGAAGTTACAGGAAATGTCATCTGCAACAGTAGACAGGAGATGAAGTACCAAGAGGTTTCCCAGCTCTTCTTATGGTTTAGGGGAAAATTTGAATTTGAGGAGGAGAATTGAGGTGAAACATATTTCTCCTTCCAGTGTATTGAAATGATCCTTCATGTTGAAAAAAATGTGTAGAGGATGAAACTGAAATGATATATACAAATAACACTTTCAAATTGCATATTTTTAATATTAAATTATATTAATGCAGGTGTATAATAACACCTCACACTATTTTAAAGGTGAAGCAAGTAAAAACCAAAACAAATGGTAAGCCTTAAGAAGCACTTACACTCTGGCTTATGGAGGGAATGGCTCACCAAGTAAATTGCCTTGACTTAATGAGGGCAGCTTTACTTGTATGTAAGGAGTGATGTGATCATACCTGAAAAATATTTAAATTGGTGGCAGCATTTCTACTGACTCAATTATTTCTTTCCCCATAGGAATTACTATTTGTTTTCACTACTTTAATTGAAATGGTGAGTTAAACACATTTCCTTCTTTATTTAAATCATACATTAAATATAATAAAAATACACATGGGATTTATTCAAATGGTGAATATATAATATCTACTGACTTGTCAGACTTTGTGGATGTTAAAACACCTGAAGATTAAAAACACCTGAAATTCAAAATATTAGCATTCTACACAATTTTTAACTAATCAAACAATAGTGAGGAAAGGTAATATACTATAACATGATTGCATGAAAAAGGGAAGGAAGACGTGATTGCAAGGATCTACCACAGGGATTTAATGTAAATATTTTTAAAATAATTTTTTGGTATGTAGAGTTTAAATGGACCCAGAACATGAAAAATGGGCTGCAGTGAAGGAATTAATAATAGAAAGTACTGCATATTTGAAGACGTGGATGCGACAATATTCATGGCTCCTTCAGATTGTTATTCAGTCACTCAGATGTGTCCAGCTGTTTGTGACTCCATGGACTGAAGGATGCCAGGCTTCCCTATCCTTCACCATCTCCCAGAGTTTGCTCAAACTCATATCCATTGTGGAGACGGCAATGGCACCCCACTCCAGTACTCTTGCCTGGAAAATCCCATGGGCGGAGGAGCCTTGTAGACTGCAGTCCATGGGGTCACTAAGAGTCGGACACAACTAAGAGACTTCCCTTTCACTTTTCACTTTCATGCATTGGAGAAGGAAATGGCAACCCACTCCAGTGTTCTTGCCTGGAGAATCCCAGGGACGGGGGGAGCCTGGTGGGCTGCCATCTATGGGGTCGCAGAGTTGGACATGACTGAAGTGACTTAGCAGTAGCAGCCGCATATCCATTGAGTCAGTGATGCCATCCAGTCATCTCATCCTCTGCCATCCCCTTCTCCTCCTGCCTTTAATCTTTCCCAGCACCAGGGTCTTTTCCAGTGAGTTAACTATTCACATCAGGTGGCCAAAGTATTGGCGTTTGAGCTTCAGCATCAGTCCTTCCAATGAATATTCAGGACTGATTTCCTTTAGGATTGACTGGGTTGATTTCCTTGCAGTCCAAGGGATTCTCAAAAGTCTTCAACACCACAGGTTGAAAGCATCAATTCTTTGGTGCTCAGCCTTCTTTATGTTCCAGCTCTCATATTAATACACGATGACTGGAAAAACTATAGCTTTGACTATATGGATGTTTGTTGGCCAAGTGACGTTTCTGGTTTTAAGGTGCTGTCCAGGTTTGTCATTGCTTTTCTTCCAATGAAAACAGCAAGCGTCTTTTAATTTCATAGCTGCAGTTACTGTCCACATTGATTTTGGAGCCCAAGAAAATAAAATCTATCACTATTTCCATTGTTTCTCCATCTATTTGCCATGAAGTGATGGAACACTTCCCAGCAATCTTGCTCCATCCAGTCTGGCATTTCACATGATGTGCTCTGCGTATAAGTTAAATAAGCAGGGTGACAATATACAGCCTTAATGTACTCTTTTCCCAATTTTGAACCTGGTGTAACAGGCAAGTTTGGCCTGCTTCATTTGTACTCCAAGAGGCACCTTCAGAAATCTGAATAAGTTCATTATGGCTAGGACTTATGTTTGATTTAATAGGATATTAAGGATGATTCCATGTGGATATAGAGCAGAATATTATGACTGATTTATATTATGATTTATAAATGTTTGTGTGATTACAAACTACATTTTTCTTAAATAACAATTAATAAATTAATCTTATGCTTATCAAAATTTAAGAAGTTTAAGGGTAAGCTCATGTTACCTGGGAATTTTTCTAGTTAGAAACAAATATTTTTGTAGATCCAGTATAAATGATAAGGAAAACTGAAGTTAAATAAGAAACATATCCTACTTTGTTTCTACTGAATCATTTATTAATACAACCTTAAAAGATTCATAGCAACGTTTTCCAAATAATGTTAGTTTGGCTTTCAAAATTCTTGGTTCCCTAAGAAAAATAGATTTTGCTGTAACACTATTCACTGTTTGATAGAATTCACATAATGCTGTTTGACTCTTCATTTATTCGCTAGTTTAAGAAATAGTTGTTGAGGACAGACTTTATGTCATGAATGACCTATATACATAGGAAATGCTGATCTGTATTAATAATTGTGGAAATAATTTAATAAATAATTTTCCATGATTATTAATGGTAACAATGAGTTACCATAAATGCTAACAATGAGTTACCAAGACACAGATGGGTTGTTAAAAATATTTTTAAACATTCTGCAAATACGAAGTGTTGGTGAGGGTATGTTGTGATGAGAACACTATGGAAATGTAGTTATTACCATAGTGTGAAAACCAATTAAGTAGTAAATGCTTATTTTCAAGCAATTCTGCTCTTAAGTGTGTGTATACTAGAAGATACGTTTACAGGAGCCGAAGACTGAAGTAAATGAACAAATAAAACAAAGTCCTTTACTACTAGAATAAATAAATAGTGATGTCTTCATAAAACTATACAACAATGGATATGAATTAATTGTGGCCAATTTATCAATATGGATGAATCTCAAATTGAAATTTGGGGGAAAAAGTAAAAAAGTACATACAATTTGGTTCCTTTCATAGATCAAAAGTAAGCTTAACTACACAATAAGTTGCTGGGAGATACATTTATATGTGG
The DNA here is from genome assembly GCA_917880005.1 of Nanger dama. Taxonomy (NCBI): domain Eukaryota; kingdom Metazoa; phylum Chordata; class Mammalia; order Artiodactyla; family Bovidae; genus Nanger; species Nanger dama. The sequence continues at coordinate 8,943,754 of CAKJTW010000040.1, forward strand.
TGAAACTATTGGGAAAAATGAGGCCCTGATTACTGCAACATTCCTTTCTCTTAGTTTTTTTCTCTTCCTTTCTTTGGTGGTACTGTTGTTCTTTTTGCCTTTCTCCTAATAATAGCCTGTTCAGATCTTACTTGTTTTTAATATCCTTTCACCATATTCCAGAATCTATCCAGACTTTTCTGTAATAAGTCTTTATATAATTATTTATCACATTATAGCTTTTGCAAGATTATCTTCTTGTCTATGGTTTATTATTTATTTTTATTGCTACTGCCTCAAAGACAGAGATCATAAGGCCTTAATTTTGATTGCCTCAGAGCCTTCAGCAAAGGAAAGAGAATATATACAAATGCTGATACATTTTTATTGAATTATATTTTGACTGAAAATCACATATAAAATTATAAAACCCTTAAAGAAAGTCTCATAAAGAAATTACAAGTGGGAAGAATTCTTTGTTGTGTGTCTTCAAAATTTCAACTAAGGTCTGTCTAGTCAAGGCTATGGTTTTTCCTGTGGTCATGTATGGATGTGAGAGTTGGACTGTGAAGAAGGCTGAGTGCCAAAGAATTGATGATTTTGAACTGTGGTGTTGGAGAAGACTCTTGAGAGTCCCTTGGACTGCAAGGAGATCCAACCAGTCCATTCTGAAGATCAACCCTGAGATTTCTTTGGAAGGAATGATGCTAAAGCTGAAACTCCAGTACTTTGGCAACCTCATGCGAAGAGTTGACTCATTGGAAAAGACCCTGATGCTGGGAGGGATTGGGGGCAGGAGAAGAAGGGGACAACAGAGGATGAAATGGCTGGATGGCATCACTGACTCAATGAACGCGAGTCTGAGTGAGCTCCGGGAGTTGGTGATGGACAGGGAGGCCTGATGTGCTGCGATTCATGGGGTCTCAAAGAGTTGACACGACTGAGCTACTGAACTGAACTGATATCAGAGGTAAAGGTATGAAAGTTAAAACAGTGAAGATGGAGTTAAGAAAAATCATTCACAGTGTGTGTCTATGCATGTGGGCATGACGTGTTAGAACTAAGTACAGAAATTTGATGTGTGTTGTCCTTATTCTGAAATATTTATAAAAATCATTTAAACCATGTATCCATCATAAAGTTAAATTAAAACTAGATAATATAACATGTACTTCTACTTAATTGGCCACTTGTAAATTCTACAGTATGCTAATATTTAAAAAGCAAATACATTTTCAAGATTTCACTGTCCCTCTTCTTTCTCTGAGGGCACCTCACAATGTAAATGCTTATGACCAGTGGACAAAAGGCACTGGGGAAGGTTGACAGGGTCTGTTAGATGTTAGGAAAGCTTAGTTTCTGTTTTACTTTTTCATTTAAAAGATATACCAAACAGATAATTTTGTGGCTTGTATGCCCACTTTTGAGAGCCTTTGAATTAATCTAGTGATTGTCAGTGGAGAATGGGGAGAGGAGGAATTACCCAAGAAAAATTTTCACAGTTGACATGCACATACCCCACCACTACCCTTGGTGAGAATTGTGATAGTAGATTGTAATGGTCTTTTACTCATATACAGAGAAAAATAAAGCTTCATAAATGTAAAGACAATTATCTATCTAGAACTGAAGATTATAAAATACAATAATTCCCCCAAAGAATATACTTTTTCTGTATTCCTTCAATTCCATTTCTTCTTCTCTCACTTATTTAATTATAGATTTAAAAAAAAATCTTGCAAAATTATCTGTAGTCTATAATTTCAATACATGAAAAGAAATATCCACGTGAAAAGACTTGGAAAAAATAATATCAAAAAATGAAAGTGCTATATCATAGAATTATGGATTTTGTCTATTATGAACTTTTTTATAACTGTAAAGCCAGGCTGCCAACATCTGATCCCCTCCATTACTTAATTTCTCAGAGCCTCTGTTTCATTCTACTAAAACAAATGAGTTGAACTAGTTGATGTTTAAGGTATTCACGTGTTAACATTACAGTAAGTTGTATGTGTCTGAAAAATTTAGGGGCCCAATTTTTCATTTGAAACAAACACTGGTCCAAAAAACATAAACTTGTAGATGTTCTCAGAATTCTTTTGATTTTGTATTTATTGAGCTAGGAGTTTGCATGAATTATTTACAATCTTTATAACAGTATTCAAGAACAGAATTACAACCCCTCTTTTATTATAAGTTAGTTGACATTCAGTTCAGTTCAGTTCAGTCACTCGGTCATGTCCAACTCTCTGTGACCCCGTGGACCGCAGCACACCAGGCTTCCCTGTCCATCACTAACTCCTGGAGCTTACTTAAACTCATTTCCATTGAGTCAATGATGCCATACAACCATCCCATTCTCTGTTGTCTCCTTCTCTTCACACCCTCAATTTTTCCCAGCATCAGGGTTTTTCAAATGAGTCAGTTCTTTGCATTGTGTGGCCAAAGTATTGGAGTTTCAGCTTTAGCCATCAGTCCTTCCAATGAATATTCAAGACTGATTTCCTTTAGGGTGGACTGGCTGGATCTCCTTGAAGCCCAAGGGACTCTCAAGAGTCTTCTCCAACACCACAGTTCAAAAGCATCAATTCTTGGGTGCTCAGCTTTCTTTATAGTCCAACTCTCACATCCATACATGAAAAACCATAGCCTTGACTAGACAGACCTTTGTTGGCAAAGTAATGTCTCTGCTTTTTAATATGTTGCCTAGGTTGGTCATAGCTTTTCTTCCAAGGAGCAAGCATCTTTCAATTTCATGGCTGAAGTCACCATCTACAGTGATTTTGGAGCCCCCCAATGAAGTCTGTCACTGTTTCCATTGTTTCCCCATTTATTACCCATTAAGTGATAGGAACAGATGCCATGATCTTAGTTTTCTGAATGTTGAGCTTTAAGCCAACTTTTCACTCTCCTCTTTAACTTTCTTCAAGAGACTCTTTAGTTCTTCTTCACTTTCTGTCATAAAGGTGGTATCATCTATGTATCTGAGGTTATTGATATTTCTCCCAGCAATCTTGATTCCAGCTTGTGGTGCTTCATCCAGCCCAGCACTTCACATGATGTACTCTGCATATAAGTTAAATAAGCAGGGTGACAATATGCAATCTTGATGTACTCCTTTCCCAACTTGGAACCAGTTTATTGTTCCATATGTGGCTCTAAATGTTGCTTCTTGACCTGCATACAGATTTCTTAGGAGGCAGGTAAAGTGATCTGGTATTCCCATCAGTTGAAGAATTTTCCACAATTTGTTATGATCTATACAGTCAAAGACTTTGGCATAGTCAGTAAATCAGAAGTAGATGTTTTTCATCTTGATATTGAATTCAGCTAATAAATGACTGAGCAGGGATTTGACTATAGGTATGGCAGACTCTAATGTTTATATTCTCTCTACTACCTTGAGATTTATGAGACTAGTTCTTTAATTATGTGTATGTGGTCAATTGTGTCTGACTCTTTGCAACTGCATGGATTATAGCCTACCAGGCTCCTCTATCCATGGAAGTTTCCAGGCAAGAATACTGGAGTGGATTGCCAGTATTCCAAGGGATCTTCCCAACCTATGGATTAAACCTGAGTCTCTTGCATCTCCTGCATTGGTAAGTGGGTTCTTTACCATGGCACCACCCAGAAAGTTCTTTAACAGGATTGTAAAATAGATAATGAAAAACTGTATTCTTTTACTTTATTTTGGATGTGTGTGTTGGGGGGTGGGGGAATAATGAGAAAATGCAAAAAATGGTAATGATTTTCATCACTATATAGTACATGATTATATTACTGAAAGGAATGAAAGATAGTTCTTTCTCAAACTTGGGTACTAAGTTTGGTTTTAGGCTGACCTGCATAACAAGTAAGATGAAAAATATTTCCTACAGGTGTTTTTATTTTCCTATATCTTTGTAAATTATTGTATATGTGTGTATACTCTCATATGTACTTATTTTTGAATCTGTAATTCTACATAGGTGGCAACAAATCTGTTGCATATTTCATGCTCAATTAAAAGAAATCTTACATGATTTCCATGTATTATGGAAAGATAGGCATCTGTCCCCTATTTAATTATGTCCATTCTGATTATGTTAAATGTGTTCTGGCCCCCATTAAGAAAATATTCTAAATATACATGAAAAAAGCTTTGTTAAAAATGAGCTCCCAGCAAGAAACAGAAGGGACTTAAACAAAGGAATTCTAAGGAAAGCTTAACAGAAGTATTTCAAATCTGAATTCTTAGACTGAATAAAATAATAACCCTTCCCTTCACCTCTCATGACTAATCCAAACCAAAATACAGATGTAACTTGAAACCAATTGTTTTGGAGGCTTCAGAAGTTTTGGTTAATTTTTCATTGCTGTTAGTTTTCACTTTGAAACACCTTTTGGCTTCTGGAATCTGACTGGAATTAGGAGAGGAAATGCCAAAATTCTATGGGGAAGGCTGGTTCTTGGGGTAAATTAGGCCTGACTTGAGGAAGTCAACTTTTGTTATAAACTTTATGTTAAAAAAACTCTGAAATTTCCAGGGGTGGAAAAAATGAAGAAATTACAAATAATAAAACAAAATTTCAGTAATAATGTAAAAGTAGGAAATTGTCAGAAGCTCCATGAGGGTGAAGGGTACAGTTCAAGCTTTAGAACTTAAAGCTTGGGTTCTCTGCTTTGTTTACCATTAATTCTGCCATCATTTTCAAAAGTTTCCTCTGAATTGCCCCAACTTAAAAATATGAAGCAGTAAGATCTCTTAATGCTCAATCATTAAGTACATACAAGTATTTTCTGTTCAGTTCAGTTCAGTCACTCAGTAATGTCCGACTCTTTGCGACCCCATGAATCGCAGCACGCCAGGCCTTCCTGTCCATCACCACCTCCTGGAGTTCACTCAGACTCATGTCCATCGGTCGGTGATGGCCTCCAGCCATCTCATCCTCTGTCATCCCCTTCTCCTCCTGCCCCCAATCGCTACCAGCATCAGGGTCTTTTCCAATGAGTCAGCACTTTGCATGAGGTGGCCAAAGTATTGGAGCTTCAGCGTTAGCATCATTCCTTCCAAAGAACACCCAGGACTGATCTCCTTTAGAATGGACTGGTTGGATCTCCTTGTAGTCCAAGGGACTTGCAAGACTCTTCTCCAACACCACAGTTCAAAAGCATCAATTCTTTGGCACTCACCTTTCTACGTAGTCCAACTCTCACATTTATACATGACCACTGGAAAAACCACAGCCTTGACTAGACGGACCTTTGCTGGCAAAGTAATGTCTCTGCTTTTCAATATGCTATCTAGGCTGGTCATAAATTTCCTTCCAAGGAGTAAGCAGCTTTTAATTTCATGGCTGTAGTCACCATCTGCAGTGATTTTGGAGCCCAAGAAAATAAAGTCTGATACTGTTTCCACTGTTTCCCCATCTATTTCCCATGAAGTGATGGGACCAGATGCCATGGTCTTCATTTTTTGAATGTTGAGTTTAAGCCAACTTTTCCACTCTCCTCTTTCACTTTCATCAAGAGGCTTTTTAGTTCCTCTTCACTTTCTGCCATAAGGGTGGTGTCATCTGCATATCTGAGGTTATTGATATTTCTCTCAGCAATCTTGATTCCAGCTTGTGCTTCTTCCAGCCCAGTGTTTCTCATGATGTCCTCTGCATATAAGGTAAATAAGCAGGGTGACAATATACAGCCTTGACATACTCTTTTTCCTATTTAGAACCAGTCTGTTGCTCCATATAGGTTTCTCAAGAGGCAGGTCAGGTGGTCTGGTACTCCTATCTCTTTCAGAATTTTCCACAGTTGATTGTGATCCACACAGTCAAAGGCTTTGACATAGTCAATAAAGTAGAAATAGATGTTTTCTGGAACTCTCTTGCTTTTTCTATGACCCAGCAGATGTTGGCAATTTGATCTCTAGTTTCTCTGTCTTTTCTAAAACCAGCTTGAACATCTGGAATTTCACAGTTCATGTATTGCTGAAGCCTGGCTTGGAGAATTTTGAGTTTTTGAATTTTGGGTTTTGAATTAAACCCATTAGCAAAGAGGAATTTTGGACTTTCTGATCCTATGAAAAGTTATGACCAACCTCGATAGTATATTCGAAAGCAGAGACATTACTTTGCTGACTAAGGTCTGTCTAGTCAAGGCTATTGTTTTTCCAGTGGTCAGGTATGGATGTGAGAGTTGGACTGTGAAGAAGGCTGAGTGCTGAAGAATTGATGCTTTTGAACTGTGGTGTTGGAGAAGACTCTTGAGAGTCCCTTGAACTGCAAGGAGATCCAACCAGTCCATTCTGAAGGAGATCAACCCTGGGATTTCTTTGGAAGGAATGATGCTAAAGCTGAAACTCCAGTACTTTGGCCACCTCATATGAAGAGCTGACTCACTGGAAAAGACTCTGATGCTGGGAGGGATTGGGGGCAGGAGGAGAAGGGGATGACTGAGGATGAGATGGCTGGATGGCATCACTGACTCGATGGACATGAGTCTAAGTGAACTCCGAGAGATGGTGATGAACAGGGAGGCCTGGCGTGCTGCGATTCATGGGGTGGCAAAGAGTCGGACACGACTGAGCGACTGAACTGAACTGATCCTATGTTGTGGGAAGCTTCCCCTAGGGTATATATGTGGCTCAACCACTTACTTCCATCAAGTTTCTGTTTAAAGGTCACTTTTCAAAAAGGTCTATCTTAACCACTCTCTATAAAATATTTCTGTATGTAGATTTATTTTTCTACATGGCACTCAATACAGTCTAACATATATATTTAGTTCTTTGATTTCCACTGGAATTTAAGGTACATGAGCACAGATTATTTTCTTTTTTTCACTATTATATACCCAGAACTAGACTAACTCCTAGCATGTAGATGGCAAGCAAATATTTGCTGATGGAATGAAAAAGTATATGCAGGTCAGGAAGCAACAATTAGAACTGGACATAAAACAGACTGGTTCCCCAAAAAAAAAAAATGAGTACATCAAGGCTCTATACTGTCACCCTGCTTATTTAACTTATATGCAGAGTACATCTTGAGAAACACTGGTCTGGAAGAAGCACAAGCTGGAATCAAGATTGCTGAGAGAAATATCAATAACCTCAGATATGCAGATGACACCACCCTTATGGCAGAAAGTGAAGAGGAACTAAAAAGCCTCTTGATGAAAGTGAAAGAGGAGAGTGGAAAAGTTGGCTTAAAGCTCAACATTCAGAAAACGAAAATCATGGCATCCGGCTGCACCACTTCATGGGAAATAGATGGGGAAACAGTAGAAACAGTGTCAGACTTTATTTTCTTGGGCTCCAAAATCACTGCAGATGGTGATTGCAGCCATGAAATTAAAAGACGCTTACTCCTTGGAAGGAAAGTTATTAGCAACAGCATGTTAAAAAGCAGAAATATTGCTTTGTCAACAACGGTCCGTCTAGTCAAGGCTGTGGTTTTTCCAGTGGTCATGTATGGATGTGAGAGTTGGACTATAAGGAAAGCTGAGCACCAAAGAATTGATGCTTTTGAACTGTGGTGCTGGAGAAGACTCTGGAGAGTCCCTTGGACTGTAAGGAGATTCAACCAATCCATTCTAAAGGAGATCAGTCCTGGGAGTTCATTGGAAGGACTGATGCTGAGGCTGAAACTCCAATACTTTGGCCACTTCATGTGAAGAGTTGACTCATTTGAAAATACCCTGACTCTGGGAGGGATTGAGGGCAGGAGGAGAAGGCGACTACAGAGGATGAGGTGGCTGAATGGCATCACTGTTCCGATGCATATGAGTTTGGGTGAACTCCGGGAGGTGGTGATGGACAGGGAAGCCTGGCATGCTGTGATTCATGGGGTTCAAAGAGTCAAACACAACTGAGTGACTGAACTGAACTGAATGGGTTTAAAGGGTGGGATGGTTTGGGAGAATGGCAATGAAACATGTATATTTTCTTGTAAGAAACGAAGCGCCAATCTATGTTCAATGTAGGATGCAGGATGCATGGGGCTGATGCACAGGATGATTCAAGTAGAGGATGTGGGGTGGGAGGTGGGAGGGGGCTTCGGCATTGGGAGATTGTGTTCACCTATGGCTGATTCGTGTCAATGTATGGCAAAACAAATACAGTATTGTAATTAAAAAAAAAAAAATTTAATAAAAAAAAAAAGAAGAAGCCTTGAGAACAATTTGCTGGGTAGGAGTGAGCATAAAGCAGAGTGATAAAAGACATGGTCAGGGTATGAGTGAGAAAAAGATACTCAATTTTGAATCTAGAGTCCATGCATACACAGTAAAGTAGTAACCAGCACATTGACTGAAATTTTTGGTCTTCCACTGTGATTTAGGAGCACAGTTGAAAGGGATCTGCTACTTGAGTTCAGAACTTCAGTCTTCTCGTCATCAAATTTGTGAGGACAATTGGCAGGAATGTAGTTTAAAAAGAGGGAACTGAAGCACACAGAAAGAGGTAGACAACTTGTTTAAACAAGAGGAGAAGACAATTGGGAAAAATTAATTCCAGCTTAATTAAGCTGTATAGTTTGAACAGTTCAATCAAGATTCCAAAATGATGCTTCTAATTCCTCTTCTCTTTCTGTTTCCTTCCCTAACGTCCCTTCCTCTTTACCTCTCCTCATTTTCCATTTCCTCCCCTTCCAAAAGGTACAGACTGTATGATTTCATTATATAGCATCCTTGAAATGACAGAATTATAGAAAAGGAAATGATGTAGATGAGAAAAAGTGAGTGTGGTTCTAAAAGGGCAAGAGGAAGGAATGCATGTGGCAAGGAGATGTTCTCTTACAGTGGCTCTTAATTCCAGTATCATAGTTGTTATATTTTTGTACTACAGTTTTGCAAGACACCCCACTCAGGAAAATTCAGTAAAGAGATACAGGTTATGTCTGTATTACATTTTCTACAACATTCAAGTGAATCTACATGTCTCTGAAAATAAAATTTAAAACTTTAGAATGAGCATTATGATGCTAAGGAACAACTGACACTCTTCCTCTAGCATTTTCCTGTTAAGGCTGTCCTGACACCAAATATTCTATGCATGTTTATTCCTAAATGCAATAAAGCAGTATTATCCATGATTTAAATTCACTGGTACTCTCCTTGGTGGCTCAGACGGTAAAGCGTCTGTCTACAATGTGGGAGACCTGGGTTCGATCCCTGGGTTGGGAAGATCCCCTGGAGAAGGAAATGGCAATCCATTCCAATACTGTTGCCTGGAAAATCCCATGGACAGAGGAGCCAGGTAGGCTACAGTCCATGGGAGTCGCAAAGAGTCGGACATGACTGAGCAACTTCACTTTCACTCTCCTAGGTAAGCAAGTTGTAATGTACCTATTTGAGAGTAGAAAAAACATCCAGAAGAACCAACATAGTTTTTAGAGGAATAAGATAATCTGAAATTTTATATAGAATAAAAAGGGCCACAAGGTACCTTGAAATATTTTTGATGAAGAACTTAAACAGATCTCTGTTTTCCCCCTCTGTCTGCCAAAAGACCAGAAGCAAATGAGATTGTCCATTTTACCAACTCTTCTCTAACACTTTGTGTTATCAAAATTTCTAATTTTTCCTAATTTGATGGGTGTGAAGTGACCTCTTTTTGTTTATTTTCTTAGAAAATCTTAGGAGTTTTTATATATTCTGCACACTAAACCTCTCAATGCTATTGTGCTGCACATGTTTCTCCATCTGAAAAGTTGAGATTATGTGAAATAGTTTCTATGCTGTACATTTTACCTTGCTTAAAATGTTGTTAAAACTTGCCTGAAACTATCAGGCATTCTAAACTTTTAATCATTACTATTGTGCTGCAGTCATAGGAATAAACAAAAGTTTTAACAGAGGAAGGTAGTAAAAAAATAGACACACACATATTTAAATTTTATTTATGATTAAAATGAGGGTATGTCCCAGTTTGCCTGGGACTATTCCTGAGACTTATGCCTATGATCCAAGTGTAATTGTTAATAATGTCCTTTTCAATTTCAAATACTTTTTGGTTTGGATGAAAAATATATAACGTCATCCTATGTAAGTAAGATAGGTGGACCTAGAAGTAAATAGAGATATCATTGGCTATACATATTAAAGAGAATAAAATTTTATACATATTTGACACTAGAAATATATTCCATATGAACTGAAAATCTAAATATGAAAGAAATCTTCACAACTATTAGAAATAATTATGAGAAAATCTTCACAGTATTATGAGAGGGACGAATTTCTTTAAAATGACATGAAACCACAAATCACATTAAAATAAAAAAAAATTCTTTTGAAGAAACTTTAGAGAGCAACTTGACAATGTGTATAGAAGTTCAGAGATGCTCAAACCCACCTCCAGATACACAATGAAGAGATCTTTTGACTTTGTGCTCTAAGGGACATGTATGGCAACAGTTTGAGGATGGATAAATATGTTGTGGTATTTTCACAAAATGGAATGCCATATAGCAAATAAAACAAATAATATACCAAATAAAACTCTGCACAAAATTGTATAAGAGGGGGATATTTGCCTTTTGAAATTGACTTGGTCACTTGTTTCTGTTAATACATCTGTATCCCAAGGTTGCTGAAGACAAATGCACATCTCATCAGACATTATTTTTGTGAAAGTGAGAAAAAGGGACATTGTATATCTTTATATTTTAAGATCTATTAGCAAACTCAGAATTAAGAAAAAAACTCTGTCTATAGCATGTAGTATTTTAGCCACCCAAGGATATCTTAGACATAACAAAGAGTGAGGTCTTCAAAAATTCAAGGGCACATATTAGAACTTAAAACATTGCCAAAATTGTTAGCTTATTCTATGTTGAACTCATTAAGCAGTATTAAAATATAGTAGTTCATAAAGTATTTTAGAGCCCCCACAAAAGAAACATTGCACATATAAGGTGAGTTAAATATATACTAAGTTTTCTCGGATCAAACTGTGAGTTGTACCATGTGACTACATCTAAGACTCGTTTTAATCTAAGTTTATTTTTACATCAAAAGGCTTTGTAATCCCTATGTCTATTTCTGGCTTTTGCTTATTGAAATATTTCCTCTAATCCATTAAATGAATAAATCCATTAAACTAATATTTACCCTTGGTCTCATGGAGGGTTGTGTATTTCCACTGGGCTTGAGGAGTCTTTCGATTTTTCATCTTTGGTTTCACTACTGGCCGCTGTAAATTTACCTCAGTGTTAAAACTGCCTAAAGGAATTTCAATCCTGAAGCAAATCATTTGCTTCCTGAAATAGGCAATTTGAATTTGAAGAACCAATCCAAGGACTAAAACTCAAGGATATGGGTCAGTATCTAAGGTGACGGGGAGTGGTGGTCTTGTTCTTTGTCAGTTCTCATTTTGCTTCTTCATCTCTGAGCTGAATATCTGTGTCGTGTGTCCCCTTATTCCTCCTTTGACCTCTTTTCCTGCCCCACAGATGGTCAAGTGGTAGAGTTAATGGGAGGGTCTTGGGGCAGGGATGATGGTGATGAGGTTTTTAGTAGAATAATTAAGGACCTATTTCACTCAATTCTCATTCGTATTTCAATGAGAATTGTATTATATTGCTGATACTATGAATGGTTCTTTTTGAGACCAATTTGAATAATTTCTTTAAACATGTCTTCCATAGCAATAACCATACTTTGCATGTTCTGTATTTCTTCAGAGGCATGCAGGGTGTGCTCATCAAAATATAAATATAAACTGACAAATACCAACATGCTAAATAACAGTGTGGAGTGCCCTTTGACTTGTGAGAAGCACTGTACCTCATTTCTTTGACTGGATTTGCTGTGTGGTAATTGTTACGGAAACATCTGGTTACTGTCACATATTTGAGTATCCGATCTCATTGCATGACATTTTGTTCTGTGACATTTAGTTCCCACTTGGGACTTGGAACTGGAAACCTAAAATTAAGTTTCATTTCCAACATAATAATAGGGAATTGTCCTGGGTAATGATGTTTGAGGTTACCAGTAATGGAATTTCAACATAGCACATTGGAAAAAAATAATAGTAAATTGTTATCAGTGATTTTCTTTACAAAGATACAAATACACAGGTTCCAGAAATTGTTTGGAGAGGCTGCTCTGAAATTTTTCTTAGTCCTTAGACTATAATCCTTGGCTTTTTGAACTCATAGTAAATAGAAATGAACTCTCTTATGGTGAGGTTCATATACCTACATATCTCTCATTTACCCTTTATATGGACTTTTTTTTTCCTGTAAGGAAAAATTTAGAAATATTCTTTTGAAGTGCTTGGGTATATTTTTCTAAGCTTTAGGTTTCCACAACAGAATTGTGTCTATAATCCTTTCTTTCTGCTGGTTCTTTCATAAAATAAAAAGACTTTAGACAAATTCCCATTTTGCCTCTTCTCAATTTTGGCAATTAGCTTAGTGCCCATGTGCCTCTAATTCATATCCCGGGCTTGATCAGAAACCCGTTTGTATGTTCCTATGCTGTTGACTCAAGCTGGTCCTAAACATTGCTGCTTTCCTCCTCAATTTATTCCTTGGAAGTGTTGTGAGTCCTTCGCTATTGGACTTACTAGACTCACATGATAGTTAAGTTAAACTGATGCAACCATGCTTCAGAAGAAGCGGTAGCTGGCTTGTTGATAGTTTTGTCAAATAGTCTGCACAGATGTTTTAGATCTAGTTGCAGAGAAAATAGACTCTGTGATGGAGAATTGGATGTAGGGAGTTCACTGGGGGAGTGTTCATGGGCCATCTTCGAGAGGTGAAGAAAGCAAGGTTAGCCAGAGGGGAAAAAAGTTGATCTGAGATGAAGTCACAACAAATGTTTCAGCTGATGACCCCACTGAATTATTCCAAACTGAGCAAGAAGACAAGACTTTTATACTTGCATTGAGCTGTTGCTGAATGTGGCTGCCACAGTAGGGGCATGCAACTTGCTTTCAGCAGCTGGGGAATGAATGCCTAGGCACTGAGAAAGGGATCATGGCAGTGCACCACTCATTCACTATGCAGGATTCTAAAAGCTGACTTGTCTTGGAAACAAAGATGATAGGTGTGTTTTCCCTCATTTCCCAATTATTTACAAAAGTATTAAGAATTTATCAGAAGATAAGTTACTACACAGTGCAGAATATGTATAATATTCTTATGTTTGTGTGTGTGTGCATGCCGTGTTCCTTATACATTTAAGAGCTATCACTTTCATTTTCTAAGAAAATGAGGCTTTGATAGGGAGAAAAAAGCTGAAATATTGCTAAACTATTGCTTTGGCCACCTGATGTGAAGAGCCGACTCATTGGAAAAAACCCTGATGCTGGGAAAGATTGAAGGCAGGAGGAGAAACGGGTGACAGAGGACGAGACAGCTGGATGGCATCACCGACTCAATGGACATGAGTTTGAGCAAGTTCTGGGAGATGGTGAAGCACAGGGAAGCCTGGCGTGCTGCAGTCCATGGGGTTGCAAGGAGTCATACACAAACTAAACAACAACATTGCTATGCTGAGACATATATAACTTTTCTAGACACTTATGCTCACAGTGTGTATCCTTACTTCCAAATGAATATTTTCACACATCAGTCCCTCTTGATTCTTAAACAAAACTTCTGACCGACAGTGTCATCTCCAAAACTGAAGTAAGACAGCTATGTCCATGCTTAAGTTATCTTGGCCTCCTTTGTTCTGATTCCTCAGATAGCCCATCTTTACAGAGGAGAAAGTGAAGTCTCTCAGTCGTGTCCAACTCTTTGTGATCCCATGGACACCAGACTCCTCTGCCCATGGGATTTTCTAGGCAAGACTACTGGAGTGGGTTGCTGTTTCCTTTTCCAGGGAACTTCCCAACCTAGGAACGAACCCAGGTCTCCCACATTGTAGACAGACGCTTTGCTGTCTGGAGCCAGCAGGGAAGTCCCAGAGGAGGGAAATTGTGATTTAAAACCAAACTACCTCCTCATGAGCTTACCCAGGGCCTGGTAATCCACGGTGCTGAGAGAAGCCTGATTTTGGTGTACACTGATGGTCTAGTCAATGGTCAGAAAATGATTTTCTGGGAAGAAAAAATAATACTCAAACCGAGTTCTAAAGTCCATGTAGTGAAGTAATCTCTTGAGTAAACACAGAGATTTTGAAGGTGACACAGACATTATTTACAGACACAAGGAAATTTTTTTACAAATGTTCACAATTGACCAACAAGAGGGCAGAAAATCAACGTATACTGAGTACTTATGACTTGCCAGTCATTATACAAAACAATTAACTAATATAGTAGCACTCAATTCTTACTACTGTCCCAAGTGTATGTATAATTATCCACATTTTTTGTTAATTCATTTTTATCTTAAATGAGGTAAATTTTGTACATTTACATTGCTATAATGTGGCAGAGCCAGGATTAAAAAATAATCTCTTTGATTCAAAAGTACATGCTATTTCTCCCCAAAGAGAATCTATGAAGAAAGATGTGTCATTTAAAATAAAACAGCTTAGAATTTCATTTCTGAAAATAATTGAAAAATAATATTGGGCTGTAAATGGTGTGGTTCTGATTTTAATTTTTTTTTAAATTTTGGTAACATGCCAATGTAATAGAGGGAAGCCCTGGAGTAGGAAATGGCAACCCACTACAGTATCTTTCCTTGGAGAATCCCCATGGTCAGAGGAGCCTGGTGGGCTTCAGGCCGTGGGCTGCAGAGTCAGACATGACTGAAGTGACTGAGCACAATACAGGGGAGACTAATTTTGGAATCAGAAGACCTGCATTTATTTCCTGGCAGTAAGCTCTGGGAAAGAAAATTAACTTCGACTTTATCACTAATAAAATTAGGATGTAAAAGTAGTATGTAAATGTAGAACTTAAACTAAGTTACTACAGTAAATCCTTTCACAAAGCTTGAGCAAATCAGAGCTATGATGTGTCCCAGAACCCATCTGTGATGTTTTGAATGTTAAGTACTTCTGTGGTTACATGAATCATTGGGTTAGCACTGGGTTATCCCAGAGTGATTTTATCTCTGTAGCAGATGTCTATTTTGTTGAAGGCAGTTAGCTCCTTGCTTGTTTATTTACTAGTCGTACAAAAGAAGACGGAAGTTCAGATGGTAAAGAAAGCAGGATAAAATACTGAGCTCTGTAGAAATCCTGGATATTATTGGCTTCACTGGTAAGAGAGCAGAGAAGGGAGGATAAACAAATGAAAGAAGGGTTGGCAAATGTGACTGTAGTTACAAAACATCCTTGTTGTTTTTGGTGCATAACACAAGTAGTCCATTGTTTTACACATCATTGGTTCTAGAGATGGGTTTACTAAAATTTTTGGAAATGGGACCCTTTATACCCATCAATCTTGTAGTTGCATACAAGTAGGATGACAAGAACAAATTCAGTCATGGATTTGGATTCAAAAGTTGATTCTGCAGTTCTACTGGGAAGATTAAGATTTTTTTTTTTGTATTATTTAAGGTATATTTTATTTTTATTTTATTTTATTTTTATTTTATTTTTCCATGTCTTGGCTATTTTATTTTATTTATTTTTTTAAATTTTATTTTTACTTTATTCTACTTTACAATACTGTATTGGTTTTGCCATACATTGACATGAATCTGCCACAGGTGTATACGAGCTCCCAATCCTGAATCCTCTCCCACCTCCCACCCTATATCATCTCTCTGGATCATTCCCGTGCACCAGCCCCAAGCATCTTGTATCCTGCATTGAACATAGACTGGTGCTTCGTTTCTTACATAATAGTATATACATGTTTCAATGCCATTCTCCCAAATCATCCCACCTTCTCCCTCTCCCTCTGAGGTCAAAAGTCTATTCTATACACCTGTGTCTCTTTTGTTGTCTTGGAAGCTAAAGTAAATTAGAATGCATCTAGGTAACAACCTCTGGTGCAAACTGCTAGGATAGCATGAAACAGAAAGTCACTTGGATCAAAACATGCCCTGGAAGGAGGTAGGATCTGGATGAGAGAACAGCTGATTTCTAAGGTGAAGCATATCATTAATGTAAATATAGTCTCCTAATGTTCTATTCTGAAGTGAGCAATATTCATTTATAAATAGAAATTTTGATATATAAGCCAATTCCATTATTTAATAGTCATATCTCCTTTATAGTTTAATTCCAATTTTTGAAATAAATATAAATTGTGTAGTTAACTCATAAAATTTGTTATAAATTATCAGTAATTAATGGAGACTAGCATAAATAGGTTTATATTTGTATGTTCTAGTTTTTATTGGTGGATTCATGTCAATGTATGGCAAAACCAATACAGTATTGTAAAGCAAAATAAAGTAAAAATAAAAATAAAATAAAAATAAAAATAAATAATAAGAACTCCCAGTAGAATATCTATTCATCATTATAGTTTTGGCCTACATCAAGAGATGGGAACACCAGACCACCTGACCTGCCTCTTGAGAAACCTATATGCAGGTCAGGAAGCAACAGTTAGAACTGGACATGGAACAACAGACTGGTTCCAAATAGGAAAAGGAGTACATCAAGGCTGTATACTCTCATCCTGCTTATTTAACTTATATGCAGAGGACATTATGAGAAACACTGGACTGGGAGAAGCACAAGCTGGAATCAAGATTGCTGAGAGAAATATCAATAAACTCAGATATGCAGATGACACCACCCTTATGGCAGAAAGTGAAGAGGAACTAAAGAGCCTCTTAATGGAAGTGAAAGAGGAGAGTGAAAAAGTTGGCTTAAAGCTCAACATTCAGAAAACAAAGATCATGGCATCCGGTCCCATCACTTCATGGGAAATAGATGGGGAGACAGTGGAAACAGTGTCAGACTTTATTCTTTGGGGCTCCAAAGTCACTGCAGATGGTGACTGCAGCCATGATATTAAGAGACACTATTCCTTGGAAGGAAAGTTATGATCAACCTAGATAGTATATTCAAAAGCAGAGACATTATTTTGCCAACAAAGGTCTGTCTAGTCAAGGCTATGGTTTTTCCAGTGGTCATGTATGGATGTGAGAGTTGGACTGTGAAGAAGGCTGAGTGCTGAAGAATTGATGCTTTTGAACTGTGGTGTTGGAGAAGTCTCTTGAGAGTCCCTTGGAATGCAAGGAGATCCAACCAGTACATTCTGGAAGGAGATCAGCCCTGGGAT
This sequence comes from Nanger dama, assembly GCA_917880005.1. Lineage (NCBI taxonomy): Eukaryota > Metazoa > Chordata > Mammalia > Artiodactyla > Bovidae > Nanger > Nanger dama. The sequence continues at coordinate 8,960,870 of CAKJTW010000040.1, forward strand.
TTCTTTGGAAGGAATGATGTTAAAGCTGAAACTCCAGTACTTTGGCCACCTCGTGCAAAAAGTTGACTCATTGAAAAGACTCTTATGCTGGGAGGGATTAGGGGCAGGAGGAGAAGGGGACGACGGAGGATGAGATGGCTGGATGGCATCAAAACTTGATGGACTTGAGTCTGAGTGAACTCTAGGAGTTGGTGATGGACAGGGAGGGCTGGCATGCCGCATTTCATGGGGTCACAAAGAGTCGGACACAACTGAGCAACTGAACTGAAACTCATCTAATTTGCATATTGAGACTTATATATAGTTATTTGATTTCTGTCATAATTGGGGTTATTGAGCAAACAATAAAAATACATTTTTGAAGAAAAATGTGGCATGATTCTGGGGTTATTACAAAAATCTATGGGTTAAGTAAAGATTTACTAAGAAAAACTGCGTATTGGATTTTGTGGTGATATGACTTAGGAGTTTGTTGTGATTGTGTGATGTGAAGGTTAGAGTCAAACAGTTCTGTTGTATTGTTATGATTCCCACATGTGCCTGAGCACCTCCTAAACTTGAGTTCTATGGGTCTTAAGCTCAGACTCTATTAGTTTCCTCTGGCTACCATAACAAAGTACCACTGTCTTGGTGTATTAAACAACAGAAATTTATTGTCTCGCTGTGCTGAAGACTAGAAGTCTGAAATCAGGTACTGGCAGAGTTGATTCCTTCTGAAGACCATGAGAGAGAATAGCTTCTATGACCTCTTGGCAAAAATTGGTGCTTCTTGACTTGTAGACTCATCACCCCAGTCTCTGCCTTTATGTTCATATTGTGCTCTTCCTATGTGTGTGTGTTCAAGTTTCCTGTTTTTATTAGGATATCAGTCATATTGAGTAAGTGTCCACTCTAGTCTAGTTTGACTTCATCTCAACTAATCATACTTGCAAGGACTCTACTTCCTAATAAAGACACATTCTAAGATACAGGGATTTCAATACTTCCTAGGGCCTATGTTTAAATTTTATTTTTATTTTCCCCAGTGGTAGGAATGAACACCTCAGATTTCTCAGAACTATTAATTTTCACTAGGGAATATTTATAAGCATGGAAGAAATGTAACTTAAAAACATAGAGGAATATAACAATAATTTCAGGTACTCAATTGCCTCCAATAATCTCTACTAATTTTACTGTAGAGTCCATACTCATTTGATACAGTTGAAGTAGGAATTAAAGTCCATACTTTGTAAGTCATAAACTTCTGCAGTTGAAATGTTGTGATTTGGCTGTTTTTTAGGAGATCCTGGAGGCTGGAATGCAGAACTTTCCTAGAGTAGGATGAGGAGGAAGGAGGGCAGATACTGACTTTAAAATACTAGTATTTAAAAAATAATAATAATACTTAATTTCATTTGTTTTCTTTAAGAAGGTAAGCTTGCATTGTAAAATGCATTTTATTTCAAATTTTCAATTTATCAGAAAAGCAAGTAAGATGTTTGCATATTTATTTGCAATACCATTTGTCAGTGTTTCTCTTTCATTTTTCCCAGTTGAAACCTCCCAAATAAACAGACATTTTTATATCATTTTTATAGATATTGGCTAAATATCATTGTCTAACATATTTATTGATAATGTCTCTGAAAAAAATGTAGTTGAAAAGTCTAGTGTTTTGGAGAATGAAATGGCACCCCACTCCAGTACTCTTGCCTGGAAAATCCCATGGAGGGAGAAGCCTGGTAGGCTACAGTCCATGGGGTTGCAAAGAGTCAGATACGACTGAGTGACTTCACTTTTACCTTTTATTCACTTAAAGTGTAATTTTTACTGCTTTTGTCCTTCCTTTTTAAGTTTAAATTTAAAAATAAAGATACTTGACTAAAAAAAGTCTACTGTTTAAATACCAGATGTTAAAATATTTATGATGTTGAGTTGATAAGTGACCCCTCACCTAAATGCCTCCTGTAGCCATAAAAAATAGTCTTTTTGATTTATAATATCTCATGAAATACTGATTTTAATTTTCTGCTCCTTGAAAGACCTCTCCATGAATATTTTCATTGTCAGCATCTTAAATTGACCCAGAAATTATCATTAAAAAATTTCAAAAATTGTAAGATTATCTATGCATTTAAGATGTGTATAAGGTAATTAAAACTAAACTTTAGGAAGGTTAAGACCCTACCGTAGTTGGTTATTCACAACTAGGGTCACTGCCTAAGTTGTACAAGGGCATATGTTCAATTTACAGTTGGTAATGAAGAACATGGGATGTTTTGATTCTTCATTTGCTGTTCTCCTCTCTAGAGGATACAGTTGCCTATGTTAAAAAATGAACACAGTCTCTTTTCGTGGAGTATAATAAAAATGTGTAAGATAATACAGGCCACATGCATAGATGGTTGGTATAAGGCTTTTCTCTTTGTGTATGGGAATTGTTGCTCTTATCATAGAACAGCCACTATCATGGAACAGCCACATGGAAATATTCAGTATTAGTCACTTAGGAATGAGACCAGCTCCTCTGATCTCATTAGTTTGATTATGATTATTCCATTTTAACATGGTGTTTGTAAGGGTGTTTTCAGTAGATTGTGCACTTGCAAGTGCATTTTGTGTTTTATTATTTTCTAATTAGCAACAGAAAACAGAAATCATGTTATAAAGCTTTCTTTTGTATTGAATATACATAAAGCCTAATGAGAGATATAGAGCAGGCTTTTACTTTTGTCCTTTTTTTTTTTACAATTTTTGAAAATTGAATGACATTTGAGTTTCAGATTTTCCTCTTCACATTGATATATTTGAAAATACTAGTACATATTCTTGGGATAAATGTAAAGAAATATTTATAATGTCATGCTGTTGTAATATAGACTGATACTTAGTATGAGAACTATGTTTTGACTTAGTACAAACTTGTGAAAGTGAAAGAAGAGAGTGAAAAAGTTGGCTTAAAGCTCAACATTCAGAAAACGAAGATCACGACATCTGGTCCCATCACTTCATGGGAAATAGATGGGGAAACAGTGGAAACAGTGTCAGTCTTTGTTTTGGGGGCTCCAAAATCATTGCAGATGGTGACTGCAGCCATGAAATTAAAAGACGCTTACTCCTTGGAAGGAAAGTTATGACCAGCCTAGATAGCATATTCAAAAGCAGAGACATTACTTTGCCAACAAAGGTCCATCTAGTCAAGGCTATGGTTTTTCCTGTGGTCATGTATGGATGTGAGAGTTGGACTGTGAAGAATGCTGAGTGCTGAATAATTGATGCTTTTGAACTGTGGTGCTGGAGAAGACTCTTGAGAGTCCCTTGGACTGCAAGGAGATCCAATCAGTCCATTCTAAAGATCAGCCCTGGGTGTTCCTTGGAAGGAACGATGTTAATGCTGAAATTCCAGTACTTTGGCCACCTCATGCAAATAGTTGACTCTTTGGGAAAGACTCTGATGCTGGGAGGGATTGGGGGCAGGAGGAAGAGGGGACGACAGAGGATGAGATTGCTGGATGGCATCACCAACTCGATGGATTTGAGTTTGAGTGAACTCCGGGAGATGGTGATGGACAGGGAGGCCTGGTGTGCTGTGATTCATGGGGTTGCAGAATCAGACACAACTGAGCGACTGAACTGAACTGAAACTTGCATTCATCTCAATGACCAGTTGCAGAATTATGGTGAGCATGCCTGTATTCAGGACCCTATTCTTGGCTTTGATACACACACACACAAAAAAGAATGGTATTTCTCCCTTTAAAAAAAATGCCTTTAAAAATCTTGAGATCTCTCTGATTTGAAGGAAAGGATGAAGCCTAGTTAGCATTAGCAAATAATGCAAGATTAAGTCAGTAGTCTTACTTAGATAGATGACAGGGAGGCCTGGAGTGCTGCAGTTCATGGGGTCACAAAGAGTCGAACACGACTGAGCAACTGAACTGAACTGAACTGAGCTAAGAATTGTTTCTGATTTTGTATGTGCCCAGCACCACCCTCTTTTGGTACACCGTTTTTCACCAATCCCAGTAGTGTGGGCTGCCTAAATCCACACCATGGAACTGTGGGACACGTGACTAAAGCTTGACCAAACATAGTGCCCATATGCCTTATCCTACTGATTGCTCTAAAGGTTAGTACCTCACCCAAACTTGGCATACCTTGGATGCTCCCATTTTGGAATCTTGAGAAAAAGAGATTTGGGATTTGGGGCCTTTACAATTAGAAAGACACAAAATTGATACAGGCAGTAGTCAAGCAAATAAAGCCAATCAGAGGCAAGAGGGAAAGAGTGCCTAGGAGATAGAGGACTTTAGTTGCTTCATCTCTCAGTTCTGGTGGAACAAAATTGCCCTTTTATTTCCAGTATCTTTCAAAAATACCCCCTTTCCCCTGTAAATCTTACTTTAAGTTAAAAAGAGTCTTGTCTAGTGAAACTGACAAGAATCCTTAATCAACAGAATACTTGTTCTCATGTAACTGTGTTACTACTTCTAATACTCTAGGTATCTCCTCTTAAATATTTCATGACTTCCACAAATAACTTCCTTTAAACAAAGCTTAGATAAGCTAAAATCTTTGTTGATAAGGCAAAGGTAATTTTAATTTTTGCTGAATGATCATAAAACCTGAATTAAGAAACATCTAAATTATAAACTGTGTGTATTAGTGATGACATATTTAAATGGTGTCCTTAACTTTGCTTGGAGCTTCCCTGGTGGCTCAAATGGTAAAGATCTGCCTGCAGTGTGGAAGATCAGGGTTCATGTCCCAGATCAGAAGGATATCCTGAAAAGGACGGCAACCTACTCCAGTATTCTTGCCTGGAGAATTTCATGGACAGAGGAGCCTGGTGGGCTACAGTCCATGGAGCCACAAGAAGTCACACAACTGAGAGATTAACACACACACAAGTGCGTGCACACACATACAACCTTGCTTGGCTCCTGGCCCCAACTTGGAATATTATGTATTTTTTTCTCTCTACTTTTCAAATCAAACTCATTGGCTTACTCCATCCCCTTGAAATCAGATTTTGCAGGTTCCTGGCTTTCCTCCAAAAGTCTTTCATTGTTTCACAAGCCATCCTTGTTTTCAATTCATCCTTCTTTATCCACTGTGTAAACTAGGTGGACCTGAATACTTAGAAAAAATCGAAAAGCATTTGGTTGTTATTAGAGTAAGGATAGCTGACTCACACATGTAAAGCATTAAAGAAACCTTACAAATGTTTAAGTGACTTTTTTTTCTGTTGTGTTTTGGGGCTGTGGGGCATTTAACCACATCCTGCCAAGCATACAACACATGAGCGTCTCTCTTAATTACCAGGTATAGTTTTAGGCTAATAAAACAAACAAGGACAATATTTTTATTTTCTTTACCCAGTATTTTTATTGATTTATTTAAATGTAACATACTATACACTGTTCAGCCTTTTGGGAGGTAGGAGGAGGGAGGGAATCTATATCTTTATGAGGAGTCTCCTTGAAATCAACACTCAGATGGATACACATTTGTGGCTGATGCACCTTGACGTTGTAGCCAGGGCTCACACTTCCTACAGAGGCAGAACTACTGAAATCATGATTAAAAAAAAAAAAAAACAAAACATTTAGGACTGGAGCCGCTTTTCCTTCAGTAGCACAATCCAGCTGCAAGGGGGACCAGAATTCTATCTCAGTATCAAGCAAAGATGCCATTTTAAATGCAGGAGAATCTCACTACTCTTTACCAAACTGTGTCTTTTTTCTGTCCATGTATTTATTCTGGGGGTGAGACAGGGGAGAGGTAAAGGAAATGTTTTCTATTTTTGGCTTCTGCAAGCTTTCATACATTTTGCTAGAAGCTGTTTTAGTGTTTTGAGTACTAGGATGATGACTGTTTACACATAGTCTCTTGGTAATCTAAATGGCTATGTGAAATACGAATCCAGTTTGTGCCCTATTTGCTGTTACCATGGTCATCTAATACTATATTTGTCTCACCAAACATTTAATTTTGGTTGTGGGTGGTCTATGTTCATGTGTCAGGTGCAATTATTATTTTAAAATAAAACAACAAAGATAATCTAGTTCTCATAGGAATGCATTACAGTATAGCTTTCAGACTCAGTTACCAATTAAATTTTAACATACAGATTCCAACCACAAAATTAAACATTTTTAGAATCCTATTTGTCAAAAAGCAAGTTGGAAGCCAAGTACCATAAATGCAAGTTTATCATAAGCCAAAACATTCTGCCTCAAATGCATTTCCTTTGAAATCCCAACTTGTTTAAGGAATGAGAAAAAATATGATCTTTAATGGAATTACTTTATGGGAAAGTTTCTTAATAAAGCTAATTTTTCAATAACAGATTAACTGGAATTGCTGGTTAAGCATCGACACAAGTTATTAGAGAAGATGATAAAACACCAGATTTTCTAGAGCTTAAACTTTAGTAAAAAGACACATTTAGTAAGTCTTTTCTTTGTACCAAAATACTGTGTCAAATAATAAAAATAAACAGACCTTTTCAAAACAAGAAATATTAAGATAAAACTGCAGTATCAGTATAATCTTATAGTTATCACTTAAAGTATTTAGAACAAATAGTATTTTTCTACACTTTTAAAAATCACTACAGACACTGCAAATAAGGTTTAAGTATTTATTTAGTGGAGTACAATGTGATGATGACTGGTATGCTTTTCTGTACTGTTTTCTATACCTGCTCTAACAAAATGAATTTCAATAAGGTTACATTATGGAACCTTCCAAAGCTCTTAAAATTTATAGAAAATAAGTTTTATTTGGTTTTGCAAAGACTAGATCATACCATTTGAACAAATTTCAGCATATAGTTACACATATACCAGGATATATTTGCTCAGTTTAAGCCCCTGTTGGGGGTGGGGGAGCGTTGCACTTCATATCAAATTCCTTGATAGTTCCTGTGAGGGAGATACACTATGTGAGACTTGTAAAGTGTTCTTATATAGGCAGACAGCCTCTTCATCATTTACCACTGGGACATATGGCAAAAAAATCATTAGTAAATAATGAGTCTATGCTACTAAAACGTATTTGACAATTAATTTTCTTTCTTTTATGGTACTTTTGGAGGCCTACTGATATATTAAAAGAGAAGAATTTGGTTTTTGGTCTATTGCTTACGAAAGGAAGCTTTAGGAGTGAGGTGTGTTGTTAAATGATGGCAGATATCTCTCACTCAGGCCATGTCATAGAATTGTCATGTTTATTGTTGATGGTTCTTATGGCAGAAGTGCAGATGAACTCAACAGACAGCGCATGGGGCACTCATACTCTTTCCCCAATTTTATCTCCTATTCTTGAAGTGTTTGCCAAGTTTTAAAAACACTTTGTCATGAATATGCATGTGGTGTGCTAAAGAAATAGAAAAGGTAAAACAGAGAGCAGCTGCTGAGGATACTCTTTAAAACCCCAAAAGATATTTAACATCCTATTAAATAAATAACTTAGAAGGAAATAGAAAAGGATGAAGGCAGAATGCACAAGCATACCATTACTATTTGTTTGGTTAGAACAGTTTTACACTACCATGTTTATATTTTTAAATCCTATCTGATTCTTCCATGACGTCACGCGCAAAGCTCCTTTGGTTGTGCATATGATATGACCCAAGTGCTTTCCAGTAAATGCTTGCATGTCTTACTGCTCATTGAATCACTAGGCTTGAATGAGCAATGAAAGTCTTTGATATGAGTTCGTATTCCATAAATAACTTTCCCGAAGATCGTTCAACAGATTGTTCCTTGTCCTTTAAGTTCTATCTCAGAGGATAAAAACAAAAACATAAACAAAAACTTGACCCCAAAACTCAGCCACAATATTGTTCACTTGGGAATAAATTCCATCCATTTGATCTGCTTATATTGTGATCACAAGGCAGGACACAGAACTAATAAAGAGAACATCATATGTCAGTAGAGAGTACAAAAACCTTCAAAGGCCTCCTTTCTTTGAAGCACGCAGACATTTGCAATATGTCTTTGCCTTGTGAAGTACTGTCTTCATAAAGAATACCAACTAAGCCTCATAAAGAGCCTTTGGTTATACCGCATCTGCAAACACTGCCTTCTTCTATGAGTGTACCACCATTGGAAGAAAATGAGCTGAGGTGTTTTTCCTTCGAGTTTTCTGTCCTCTTCTAGGAGCTCCTTTTCCATTCAATGCCACATACATTTGCCTCCCATTGTGCTGCCAGTTAAAAGATGCATAGGTATTGTATCCGTTTTCCTCTATCCTCTCCTTCAGCTTACAGTCATTATTAAATTCTTTCTGCAAGGGAAAAAGAAAATCTTTTATTTCTGTGGTGATGACACTTGGTTCCATTTTAGACAAACCATCCAGAAAACTCCACTTCCTAGGTTTTATTTGCTTTTGTCATCTGTACATAAGTTGTGTGCTTATACAAAACATCAACAACAGAAAAGTGAAACAAAAGGACAAAACATTCTACTTTAGAAGGCACATGATTTACTTTAATTGATCATCATAACCACATTTGAGGCCCTTTTAAGGAGCCGATGTGCTTTGAGTATGACATGTTTAAGTGCCTAGAATGATTATTGAGAAATAAGCTTTCTAGTAACAATGTTTATGATGAACGAATAATAAAGAATGTTATTATCATCCTTTTTTTCAGAGTAATCATTGAGGTTTCATGAGAAAAACAGAATTACAGGGAAAAGGTGGGCTTATCAAGTTTGCAAATTTTATTTACCTATAAATCCACAATAAATACACATACATTGCTAAGAAAGCAGATCTTAAAACCATAATAGCTCTAGATAAACAAGAGACCCTGGGAGTGGGGGATATCCTTCTCTTTTCCAAATACCAGATTTCTCAGTTTTGTAAATTATTCACAATTTTCCATAACTTGGAATTTTGACCAATTTTACTCTGAGGTTTAGGAATAGTTGAACAGTAGGACATGAGACAACCTTGCTTTGTGAATTCCTGTGTCAGAGAATCTACAAATCTGGTGACTAGCACAGCTTATATAGTGTAAGTCTGAAGATCTGAACCCTGAGAAACTCCACTTTATAGCCATAGTCCTTTGGCTTCATTTCAAATGGCAAAGTTTTTTTAAGGGGATCTTTTGTGACAAAGATTGATATCTCATTCATTTTAGAGATCTGGATTGCAGAAATCCAGATTTTCCTCTCAGGAGGGAATAGCAGAAAGGAGATACCTTAGTAATTTCAAAACTCTGACTTTAGAAATATTCCTTTTCCTTTATACCCAATCTAAAGCAGTTAAAAAGGAACTGGGGCTTTTTTCCTTCTGGATCTATCTTCTCTATGGAAACCAAGGGCATCTATATCTATATATATATATGGAGACTATAGGCATCTTTCAATTGAAACCTCTACTGTGCAGTTCAGTATTTCTCACTTCAGGACTTTTGGAAATTTTGACTATGTGTATATTTAAATAATTCAAGTTTTCTGCAGAGTAGATCCTAATTTTGAACATTATCATAACCATAATGAGCAGGTATAGTTTAATGTTATCAGTTTAAGCTTTGTTTTCTGGAATCTATCCTCTATGCTTCTCCTTTATAAGTGATGACTTATTTGGCTGAAAGTAAGAAGAAAAGGTAAATTATTAAAGGTAATGATTTTAACATAAGAAAAAATTATGCATTAGAGATGGTCTGAATTCTTTATTTGAGTTTATTTTTTCTCTTAATTCATCCTAGTCTTTCTGAAACTATACGGATTTAAAAGAAAAGAGGATTTTTTTACATGAGCAATTATATTTTTTCAGTAAAGAAGGTATAGTTTACAGACCTATGGAAGAATTTATATTTGAAATGGAGCTATATATAAAAAGTATGAATGGATGCTAAATTTATTTTTCCTTTAAAATTAATTTATTGAGAAATGTTTCTGAAAGTGAATTATACTTGTATCAGACTCCTCATCTCTAGTGTTTAGACTGTTGAATATTTAGACCATTGGTCACATTTTCTATCAGAATCTCTGGAAGAGACCTAGGAATCTATAGTTGTTTATAGCATTTAGGTGAATAATAAATATTAAAGGTTTTTAAAGTAGAGTTTTGATAGTTTAAAAAAGATTTTTAGATTTTCTCAGGATTACTTGGGAAATTTCTTCAGTTTTTAAACCATGCCCTATAAGTGCTTATTCTATATGATTCAGTTTTATAAACTATCAGTATTTACTTAAGTCCATCAGTCAGGAGGAAACCCGATATACAATATAATACAATAGGCACATTGATCAGAAGGCAAATAACGAAAATATAAGGGAGATATATGTTTTCCAAAAGGGAATCAAGGAAAGTATTTAAGAGAATAAAATTTATAAAGTTGGTTTAATCAATCACTTGGGGCCTTCACCTAATCACTATTTTCAAGAAGGTTATGGAATCAGTGGAAATTATCTGGAAAAAATACAGAGGGATTACAAAGTTGTTACCTGATGAAAAGTGAAAATGAAAGTTAGTTGCTCAGTCATGTCTGACTCTTTGCAACCTTAGGGACTGTCACCTGCCAGGCTCTTCTGTCCATACAGAATTATATAGAACATGTACTCATGAATAATTCTGGTAGCTCCTAGTCCTATTCTACCCTGAATAAGACATTGAATTTTAGACATTGATTTTTAATTTAGTTTTGAAAAAGCATACTTTTTTACTCCTCTTGGTGGTAATGCAAAATAGAGAAAAACAGTGCACAACGGTTAGAGAAAGAGTTCATTTCTGAGACAGGCTAAAAGTGGAGTGTGTTAGCTGTGATGAGTTAAACTACTTGGAGAGGTAGTTAGGTTTATGCATTGTACTATCTGTTTATTGTACGGTTCCAAGTACTGAAAAAAATCATGTGGGACAAGGCAAACCTTCTCCTCTCGAATTTCACAATCTACTCTGAGAAGACAGTCAACAACAAGCACATTATTGACAGAAGTATCTGATAAATGCCATTGGAGATCATTAAAATGGTATGATGTGATAGAAAGCAACTGAGCATCTACGTTAGAAGTAGAGAATGAAATAAGTCACAGGCCTTAGAGCTCAAGAAAAGGCATAGACTCAGGGCATGAGCTGTGTTGGAACAGAAGAAAGGGGAATGGAAGGAAAAGTATTAAATATTTTTATGACATTTGACAGTTATCCACTTTTCCTTGGTGTTACTTTTTAAAAGAAGTATACTTTATCAGTTTAAAATCATTTCAATCTTTTACTGTAATTAAAAATTTTACACTTGCTCTCAATCTGAATTTTTATTAGGTTTTACTTTAAAGCATTGGTTTGACTGTGTATTAGTATGTCTTCAAAGAATATACACCTGGACCTCTTGCTCAGTAATTCTGATATAGTAGATTAAGGAGGGAAGGGATCTCTGCATGTTTATTGAAAAGAAAACAAGAATATCTCCAAAGTGACTATGCTATGAACCCCCAAATGGAGCCTCATTTTTAAATGGTCCATTAGCTTTCTAGGTTCAGTAGTAGAGCTACATACAATGAAAAACTTTAACTAAAATTTTTCTGACCCATTCAGCCAAAAAGCATTTACTCTAATCAAAGAAATTGACCCAAAATATGCCTGATTCTCCAATTATAAGTGGGTTTTACAAGAATAAAATACAAAGCTATTGTATATCCAGACCAATGTCAGGACCAATTTCCAATGATTCTCAAATTGGGGGTACCAATTGGTAAAACCTGGAAACTCATTAGAAATGCAAAGTCTTATAGACTTAACTGAATCAGAAAATCTAGGAATGTGTTTTAACAAATCCACCAGGTGATTCTGACACTCTGGTTTGAGAGCTGCTGGCCCTAGGCAAGCACTGCAGTCATCCTTATACTAATCAACAAAATAAGTTTATTTACACATTTTAAAGTGATATTCCCTGATACTTGCTATGGACCACAGGGGTGTATGTACCCAAAGCACTGGCTGGGTAACAGCTCCATCAGTGAATTAATAATTATTGTTCAGATAAGTAAAATTCTGAAGTTGACTGAACAGCACAGAACATTATGAATTTCTTGATTTGTCTCTCCATTTCAGATTTTAACAGAATACAAAACACTTATGCCCCTGTTTTATCACTTGCTATAATACACAAACATACATAGCATGTAGTTTTCTGCTCAATCCAAGATCTTTATTTTCAATGATTCTTCAAGTTGTCTGCAGCAACCATGGCAATTTGGCCAAATGCTTCCGTGAGAGTCTGACTGGTTAGCTCAGAACATTCAGAATATTAGCATTCAAAACTTTGACTGATATGAGTGCCAGCCTGTGGGGTAGACTAATGAGTGAACAACAGAGGAGATTACAGAGTTGGAACAGCTGCCTTGCCAGCCCTTGAAACTCTTGGTGACCAGCCCTTTGTGGTTCTATTTACTAGCAACAGAATGATAACAAAGCTATTTAATGTCTGGGGAAACATTGCAAAACTATGGTAATAATTTACTGAACTGGATTTTTCAATTAAAAGCAGAATACTTACCGAGCCATAGAGTTTCCCCTTCTTGTTCATGGCTAAATAATAGTTGCTGTTAATAGCTTTCACAGCAACAACTCCGATTTCCACTGAAGTTATCTCCAGGATACCTAAAACACACAATTTAAAAAGGCTCAACTTAAAGAGTCACATATACTTAATTGAAAGAAATAAAGGTCAGAAGAAGCTATTGTTCATTTTTAATGGTTCCAAAATCAAACAGATGGGGGGTGGGCAGGAAACACACCTTTTTCACTGTGCCTAAAAACACAGTCACTATATGGGGAAAAAAATAGTCTAAATGAATTCCCCTGCATTTTACTCTGAGCATATAGGGGGAAATATTGTTTTAATTAAAATAACTTCCTTTGCTAACTCTGCATTTTCAACCCTATAAATATTGAAACAACTCTACTCATCTTAGCCTAGATTTCACAAAAAATTATCAGAGGACACATCTGTACTATGGTATTAAACTAAATCTATAGCATATGTCAATAATGTGTCAGATTTACTTCAATCTGTAAAAACACTGGTAAACTATTTCTTCTTTGTAGAACTCAGATAAACTAAATCTCTTGGCTGCATTTAACTGATAAATTTATTTTTCGCAAATGTGTTGACATTCTAAAATACTGAGAGACTAATCCCAATGTCCACATTGTCTTTAAAATAGCAGTATTACTAGTCTGAGCTGGCACAGAATTCATCAGTACTTTTGAAAGTTTTAGTTTCTTTTTTTCTTAGAAAGAATGAAAAACTAAGGGAACTGGGAACTGGTAGATAAGAGATCTTTTCTCCTAATACACAAGTTTTGGTTAGTGCATCTAAAGATAATTTCCTCTGAAAAGCTGGCAGGTAAACTATCTACTTAAAATGCTGCACTAGCTTAGGTAAAGAGATCCCAGGTACTATACTTGCTTCTTATTTTTGAACTCTTGGGAAAGCTGTCTCAGGGAAGAGAAGTACACTGTGATTAGCAAAGGCCTCTGAATCCAGACCGCATTTGAAACCTGGCTTTGCACTTGGTAAATGGCCACAGGATAAGTCACTGAACTGCCTATGTCTCAATTCCATTTGTAAAATGAGCAGCATATTAGTCCGTCCTTTCTAGTTTTATGAGGATTAAATGAGAGTACATATAAAACAATTAGAAATTGCCTAGAGCTCAGTGCTTTCTTAATTATTATGATAGGAAAGTTTTCCTCTAACAGTCACAGAGTTTGAAACTTCTTCTTCAACAGGCTACATAAATCCTGAATAAGACACACAAATTCCCACTGGCTTAGCCTATAAAATCGGAAAGCTGATGTAAGTTAGCATTTACCCTGTACTTCCTATCATTAGAAACACCATCCTAAATGTGGTCAGCATATTGTGTGCTTATACTTTTCGCAAAGAAAGAGTGTCCTTTAGACACGGACACCTGTTTTTCTTTCTTCACATGCTGACGGGCCCTGTTATGGCCAGTAGAAGGGCTTTCATGCCCCAGAGCAAAGCTGACATCACTAGAGAGACTTGCGCCAGACTACATGCCGTAGGCCATTCTGTTCTTATATCCTGTAGGAAGCCTGTGACCTAACACAGCACACCTCCTCATTAATAGAGTAAGACAGATTTCTCTGGCAAGCTCAAACAAGGAAAGAGTGTGAAGAGTGAGGGAGACAGTATCTGTACTTTTGTTCTGTTTTGCTTTACTGAAATGTAGTTGATTTACAATGTCATGTTATTTTCAAGTATTCAGCAAAGCAATTCATATCAATATGGTGTTGCAAAGAGTCAGATACGACTTAGCAACTGAACAACAACAATATATATGCACATATGTGTGTGTGTGTGTGTGTGTGTGTGTGTGTGTGTGTTTCAGATTCTTTTCCATTATAGGTTATTTTGGGCTTCCCTAGTAACTCAGTCAGTAAAGAATCTGCCTACAATGCAGGAGACCCGGGTTTGGGAAGATCCCCTGGAGAAGGGAATAACTACACATGTACATGTGTGTTTTTCAGTTTCTTTTCCATTATAGGTTATTATAAGATATTAAATCAGTATCTGTATTTTTGATATCCCATTCCTTATGCTAGTAGTTGTCCTCAAGGGACAAACACATACATTTATTTGCACATGTTAAAAAGTACTTTTTTTTACTTTATTTCTTTAATTTTCACAATGGTCGTCTAAGGAGACTGGATTATTCTCAATTACAGATGAAAAAACTGGATGATGATACTGAAGCTTTATAACTTACACACAAGGTGAGAAAGTGACATAGGTCAATTATGAGGGACCCCATCCCTATGTCCTCTCACTTTCAGATTGTTTTTGTCTCTGTCTCTGACTGTGTTGCCTTTCCATCATATTTCTTGCTCCTTTCCTGTTTCCACAAGGGAATTCTGCTGGAAAAACAACTGACAAAATGACTCATCAAGATAACAGTCTTTAATAACTTAATAATGTGCTTTTCCTTCCAATGATTTGGCATGCCATGGATGATGATGTCTGAGTCTCAGGGAAGGAAATCTAATATGCTTTATTTATGTCACAAGCAGAGGATATAGAACAAGGCAATGATAGGAATCTGGGACAAATATTTAGGCTGCTATTTGTTTCACCTGCCAAAAAAGGCAAGTAAGTACTATCAGTAAGTTATATGATAAGCCCTTTGTAGGCTTTTTACTGGAAATTGTTAGACTGAAAAAGGTTGATTTCAGCAAAGAAAGTTTTTAAATGAGAACAAGTAGAACTAAGCTATAGTAACAGACTGAGTTGGCAGAAGCAAAAATGTTCTGGTGAAATATTGGCAAATCCTTGACTGATTATTTCTGAGAGTGCACTGCACATGGTAGATTGTATTTATGCTCAGAAACTCTTGGGTTTCTATTTTGCATAAAAGGAACACAATATTCAAAGAATTCATCAATCAGTTAACCATTTTTCTTACTCTATAATCAGGGTGAGCTTGAAAAGCTTCAGTATGCTTCAAAATACAAAGAGGAAGACCTGGATGATTTAAGTTCTTTTGAGTTCTGAAAATAAACTTTTGGATACATCATGTATCACTAAGTCAGAATTCGATAATTTTGTGGGTAAAGGACAGTTCAGTTCAGTTCAGTTGCTAAGTTGTGTTCAACTCTTTGTGACCCCATGGACCGCAGCACACCAAGCTTCCCTGTCCATCACCAATTCCCAGAGTTTACTCAAACTCATGTCCATTGACTTGGTGATGCCATCCAACCATCTCATCCTCTGTCGTCCCCTTCTCCTCCCACCTTCAAACTTTCCCAGCATCAAGGTCTTTTCAAATGAGTCAGTTCTTCGCATCAGGTGGCCAAAGTACTAGAGCTTCAGCTTCAGCATCAGTCCTTCCAATGAGTATTCAGGACTGATCTCCTTTAGGATGGACTGGTTGGATCTCCTTGCAGTCCAAGGGACTCTCCAGAGTCTTCTCCAACACCACAGCTCAAAAGCATCAATTCTTCGGTGCTCAGCTTTCTTTATAGTTCAATTCTCACATCCATACATGACTACTGGAAAAACCATAGCTTTGACTAGATGGACCTTTGTTGGCAAAGTAATGTCTCTGCTTTTTAATATGCTGTCTAGGTTGATCATTACTTTTCTTCCAAGGAGCAAACATATTTTAATTTCATGGCTGCAGTCACCATCTGCAGTAATTTTGGAGTCCCAAAAATAAAGTCTGTCATTGTTTCCCCATCTATTTGCTATGAAGTGATGGGACTAGATGCCATGATCTTAGTTTTGTGAATGTTGAGCTTTAAGTCAACTTTTTCACTCTCTTTCACTTTCATCAAGAGGCTCTTTAGCTCTTCTTCACTTTCTGCCATAAGAGTGATGTCATCTGCATATCTGAGGTTATTGATATTTCTCCAAGCAATCTTGATTCCAGCTTGTGCTTAAAGGACAATGACTTGTTATGAATTTCTTTGAATGTGTGAGTGACTTTCTAAACTTTCAAGTCTAAACACTTGTCTATTTTTTAAGAAAGAATCTCTCCCATGTTCTCTGTTCTTTGTTAAGGATGATCAAGTTTGCTTACAAAATACTTTTGGAAAGTATGTTTCAGAGTTGTTGCATTAATAACTTATAGTTCTACAGGTGTATGGTTTAATGCAAAACTGAATGCCAATTGGACAGCCTCCTAGGGGAAAGTGAGAAACAAGGCTGAAAGCTATAAGAAGTAAGGGTGGGGAGTTGTCAGAGTCAAGGTATCAACCATCTTCTACTGACTCTAAGGATTCTGGCAAATAGGAAATATTTTATCTAAAAATATGTAACAGTTTAAAGAACATATTCAGTTCAGTTCAGTCACTCAGTTGTGTCCAACTCTTCGCGACCCCATGAAGCGCAGCATGCCAGGCCTCCCTGTCCATCACCAACTCCCAGAGTTCACTCAGACTCACGTCCATAGAGTCAGTGATGCCATCCAGCCATCTTATCCTCTGTCGTCCCCTTCTCCTCCTGCCCCCAATCCCTCCCAGCATCGGGGTCTTTTCCAATGAGTCAACTCTTTGCACGAGGTGGCCAAAGTACTGGAGTTTCAGCTTTAGCATCATTCCTTCCAAAGAAATCTCAGGGTTGATCTCCTTCAGAATGGACTGGTTGGATCTCCTTGCAGTCCAAGGGATTCTCAAGAGTCTTCTCCAACTCCACAGTTCAAAGGCATCAATAGAAAAAGCTACTTTTAAAGCAAATTTCTATAAGTAAATAATAGCAACATATGATTTATTTTGAGTGATATGTGAAATCTTAATCAAGTTTGATAATCTAATAAGAGTTATTGTGACAAAAATATTAGCTCCTATTAATTGGCAACTTCTACCTAATGATGCAGCATCACTGTAGTAATGGGGAAGATTTTGAAAACTGATGAACTCCAAATGGAAATAATCTGGACATCATAATTTTCATGTAAAGCAGTTTTTTTTTAAACTTTAGGGCAGGAGTTATGTTTTGATGAATCACTGATTTGTCAATCTCAGGATGCAGCCATTCAGCAACATTATTCCCAGTTTCTGTCTCTCATCCATCTCCAGAAAAGAAGCATCTAACCTGTTTTTTTCCAGCAATTACACTGGACCAAGACTACTCTTTTTGGTCCATGATAATAAACACGCTATTGGCCTAGATGGTAACTTTCTCCTTAAATAATTTTTCATGGGTATAACAGGAAAAGGAAAATAAAAGTGATTTATTAATAACAGAATGAATATATACAAGGTGGCAGTAAAATGCAAAAATGGATGCAAAATCTGATTATCCTCTCCTGGCTAAATAGAACTTGTATATATAAATCAATCCTGGAGATTATTTGAGTAAATTAATTCTGCTAGAATATTCAGTTCAGTTCAGTCTCTCAGGCCTGTCCGACTCTTTGCAATCCCATGGACTGTATCACACCAGGCTTCCTTGTCCATCACTAACTCCTGGAGCTTGCTCAGACTCATGTCCATTGAGTTGGTGATGCCATCCAACCATCTTATCCTCTGCTAGCATGTACTAAGCACTCATGTGCAGGGCTTGTGATAGCTGTCACTATGGAGGATGAAAAGACAGATGAGACACAATCTTTACCTGCAAGGAGTTTTAAAACTGGTTAGGATAAAGACAGGAAAAATTTAAGTAAATTACAACACAAAGTAAATATGTTAAGTGCTCTATTAGAGATAAAATATGCTGCCATGGTTTTTAGTAAAGAAGTCATCCTGAAGAAGATGGTTGGTATTTGAGATGAATCTTTCAGGGGATAGGATTTTAATAGGTGGGAACTGAGAAGTTGAGGGGAACATTTTAGGGGGAGAAAAGTAAATGAGTGATGAAAGGCATGGAGAAGCAGAAAGAGCTTGGTGCATACCTGAGCCGCTGTGGGCTCTCCCCACTGATTGCACTTTGTGGGGGACACTCAGTACATGTAAGGGTTCTGCTTGAGTAGAAGTGATGCTCTCCTGGATGAGGAATGGACGTTTCAAAAAATGATTTGTGAAACGTGGAAGCAGCTCAATAAATGTCAGAGACTTATGAATTCAGAATTAGTCATGTATAATTTTTTTCTAAATATTCTAACACAAAATGGTTCATAATGCTGTATATGTAGTTTGATAGTTTTAGTCAATGTGCTGAAACATGTCATGATTAGTATGTTACACAAATCCCATCCTCTCTAAACTAAATCTGTCTCTTTCTTTCCCACGAATTGTTCAGTGGCCCAGACAGATCTATTATATCCTGCTACAGAAAGACCTATAGACCTCCTTAGCTTGTTATCACATTTATACTGTATATCTCTGAGATTATGGGCCATACCCAATAGCATGGGCCTAACTGGCTCCAAATATGGTATTCAGTTTAAGATCACTCTGGGTCTATCTCCTTAATTGTGTATCTTACTCAAAGAATCATAGCAGTCATAGTGATCTTTTAAAAAAATTATTAGAAAAGTATATTGTTCATAATGTATGTTCAATATGTATTTATTGAATGAACAAATAAATCATAAGTGGTTAGTCCAGTATTGGCTGAGTAGATAAAAACTGGATATTTATTAAATATATTTTTTCTTTGACAGTAATCTTTGTAAAATCTTGAGATGAATTAGTAATTCCACATCCAAATAAAATGAAAATAAAAGTTAGAGGATGTGCCAAAATGTATGCTTCAAAGGAAAAGTTGGCGAATTATAAAATATAAATGTTTAATATTACTTTTAGGCAAATTATAACAAAGTCAACAATAAAAGTTGTTTTATCTATTTAGATACTTTTCTCCATATTCTAGCAAACACTTGATTATTATATTTCAAAAAGTATTTTAGACAAGCATACCATTTAGTCTGTACAAAGGGATTCACTTCCATAAGAGTAATTTTCTTGACAACTGAAGTTTCTTTGATAACTTTATAAAAAAACTTGGCCCCTATATCTTCATGTTCTTTCCTTTCCTTCTTCATATATGGAGATTGTGTGTGTGTGTGTGTGTGTGTGTATGTGTGCATGCTCAGTCTTGTCTGATTCTTTGAGACCCCATGGACTGTAGCCTGCCAGGCTCCTCTTCCATGGGATTCTCCAGGCAAGAATATTGGAGTGGGTTGCCATGCCCTTCTCCAGGGGATCTTTCTGACCCAGAGACTGAACCTGCATCTCTTATGTCTCCTGCATGGGCAGGCAGGTTCTTTACCGCTAGTGCCATGCCAGGCAGTGAACACTGGATAGATATTTTCTGTCTGCTGAGTCACAATGGTGCCAAGTTAACTAGTTTTCTAGACCTGTAGTTCTAAAACTTGAGGATTTGCACCAGAATCATTTGGAAGTTTTGTTTAAACACAGATGTTTTGGATTTTTGATTTGGTAGATCTGGTGTTGCTGCTGCTGCTAAGTCGCTTCAGACGTGTCTGACTCTGTGCGACCCCATAGACAGCAGCCTACCAGGCTCCCTCATCCCTGGGATTCTCCAGGCGAGAACACTGGAGCAGGTTGCCATTTCCTTCTCCAATGCATGAAAGTGAAAAGTGAAAGTGAAGTTGCTCAGTCGTGTCTGACTCCTAGCGACCCCGTGGACTGCAGCCCACCAGGCTCCTCCGTCCATGGGATTTTCCAGGCAAGAGTACTGGAGTGGGGTGCCATTGCCTTCTCTGAGATCTGGGGTAGGACCAGAAAATTAAAATTTCTAGCAATTTTCCTGGCAGCGCTGATTTTGCTGGTCCCAGGATCACACAGTGTTCTATATACTGCATTCAGAGACAGAGCAGGACTCTGACATACACACAAACACACACACACACACACACACACACACATATAAAGCACTGGTAGAAACACATGCAGAGAAATAAAATTGCAAAATAATGGTAACAACTTAACATCAAAGCAAATTGTCAAAGAATGTGGAAAGAAGTACCGGGTTTTTCTTTTGCTTGTTTTTGATAGGTGTGGGATTCAATGTCTGCATAAGTGAGATAATGTGGATTTAGAGTTTACAAACAAATATAGTATACCATTGTCTGTGGCCAGTTTTTTGACTTATAATAATGTTATTAGCAGAATCTTTATTTTCTTCCCTCAATAAGGGTATGGAATGCTGGTGGAAACTTGAGTGCCTTCAACTATTCCTAAAGAAGTATTTTATAGGCATTTTCACAGGGTAATTGTGTTGACATTGGACACTCTAAGAATTAAATGATTGTATTGTTCCCTTAAAATTGTGCTGATGGCCATGAAATTGTTACAGATTTGTAGGGATCCCTTGATCTCCCACCTTCTAGAATAATCTCACTACCTTTAAAGGGATGATAGCAGAGTGGGCTGCTCATTGATCTTAAGCTGGTCCACCTTGTACTATTATAGACTCTGGCTGCCTTTTCAGCATAATGCAAAAGAGATATTTAGTTTCTCTATCAGCCACAGTTCTTTCAGATACCCTTGACATCCTTTTAGAATTGCAGACAGAAACAGGACCTACATTAGCAGAAAATCCTTACCACCCCTATATAATATAATGAGATATACCTTTGCCAATTTGCTACAGCACACAATGACCTTTTACATTCTCACCTGGTACTTCAAGTCAGAGGCTAAACTCTGACAAGCTGGGTCTGATTGATGAGTGTGGTGGCAAATTCTAAAACATTTCTCAATTTAAAGCTATATTTTAATTGACTTATGCTGTAATTTAGCCACTGTCACTGACCTAACATCAAAAGTATCAGAAATAATACAATCTAGACACTTTATTCCCTAGTTATAAATAAATGTTAAAGTGTGTTAAAGATTCATCTCATTATGGTATTTTTATCACAAATGAAACATGACTGAAGTTTTCCATATTGATCACAAGTCAATAAATATTTGCAGATGACCATCTAACGTGGCTCTTCAGGACACTGTTCTAGATCAATAGATTTAGTAAACTTAATATTTTCTAAGTTTTTTCCTCACTATCAGAAGTTTTTTGGCTGTTCTTTTAACTTTATTGAACTGTATCAGGACATAGATAATTATTAATATTTTGTGTTTTCAGATATTATCTTCTGTGTTCTTAGGGTAGATTGATAATGAGATAAATTACCTGTTTCTAAGGATAAGAACTTATTTGAAGTTCCTGAGTGTTGTCCATAGTAAGTACTGATATAAATTAAACTAATTTGCAATATGAAGAAAACTAGTAAGCCTAGTAAGCCTAATTTTGCCTAAAATAAAGACCTAGAAAAGCTTGTGTGCCCCTTGCTCTATTCCCAACTGCCAGTAATCCTGGAAAAAGAACACTGGAAATACTTACATGTTTGAGTCATTTGCTGTGACCCAAGATAATTGACACTGGATCCCATTTTACAATGGAATAAATGGTGGGAAATAGCATAAAACAGAAAGAGTTTAGAAAGGGAGATTGAAGATACTCTCAAGAAAATCCAGCACAATTCATTTGATTGGTAGGTAATAAGGCCATAATAAGGCAAAGAGATGGAAAATATTTCTTCTTGAAAGGTAAACTTTATTTCTCTATCAGAAAATATATATAAAGTTTATAAAGCTATTTATTTATTTTTTTTCCCCATTTCCTTTAGTAAACTAATTCTTCAAAAAAAAATTCTAAAGTGTTAGAATTCCTGATTTCTTGCCTGGGCATCCAATCACATCCTACTTTGGCCTTACTCTATCATGTCTCCTACATTTCACATTTTGGGGAAAAGCCTGAGGGAAACCTCATGTGGTTTATGTCTCTTCACTGAGCATTGGAGGGAAGGAAAATCCGACATTCTGTGTAGAAATGGTGGTCTAAATACCAACCATATGAAAATAAAGGACAATCACTGCAATCTTACTGCTGCTGGATAAATCTACAGACAATGCAAAATAATAGTAGAAACATGTTATGCCCTAGAAAAGGCCAGCCAACTCCCTAAATTAGATCTACTACAATAAGGAGGCTTTGGTAAGCATATCCAATGTGATATTCCCTTCTCTCACCTCCCAGATGAAGCATCATAGATTATTTTGAGAAATATTTTTGGTTCAAACAAAACTTCTGATTAGTTTAAAGATTTTAAAGCCTCAAAATTGGCTAAAATTACTAAATAAGAAAGCTTCATGTCATTTGTTTTTGTGAGGAAAGTTCAGGTCATTTAAGGCTTAAGAAAAAGCTAGGTCTTAGTAAATTGTAGAGTCAGAGAAGAGCTTGATGAAATCTAGAGATTGTCTGGTTTATCTCTTTCCCTTCTGTAATAGATGACACCAGGGGACCTAGGGATATACAGGGACTTATCCAAGCACCTCTAAAAGATTACTTAGAGCCTGAAATAAATAGTTAGTACAAGTTCTTTCTACTACAACATGAGGCTCCTATAAACATTTAAAAACTGTTGGCAGCCAGGCAAAAGTTTTCTATCTACTTAATGTTTTATAGACTAATTTATCTTGTTCATTACACAGAAACAATTCATTCTAGTTGAGCTTGACCACTGCATTTTATTTATAAAGTAAGAAAAAATTTAAAAGCCAACATAAAGGATTAGAGGAATTGTTCCAATGACATATTTTGCTAAATGATCACTATGTCAATATAGATAATTACTCTAAAGTTATTCCTATAAAATGTCTATCATATTTACTAAATTTAATAATTTTATTTAATACAACTAAATGTACTATCTAAATATCTTTTTCCCTCAATTTAATGAAAAGAATAAAACGGGTTAGTAGAGCACATTTTAATGTTGGATTTCTAGTAAGAAATAGTCTCACTTGATGCATTAAAGTGTTCACAAATTAGCTAGCTAAAATAGCCCTGAGTAGCTTAAGCTACTTACTGTACAAGTTTTAGAGTTCAAGCTCATGGCTCACTTTGAACATGTATTTTGTAAATTAATAAAGTTTTTGCATGTTTATAATGTTTCTTTATTCTTTCAAAGATTCCTCCCATAGTTACTTAGATAGTGGATAGTTGTAATACTAAGAAATACAAACATGACTATTTAGTATGTACATTTTTATTTGATTATGCAAGAAAAAGTTTACCTATTTATATATACTTGTCGAATTAAAACATTGATTCATTTGTCATATATAAAATTATGCATATCTGTAACTCATCATATTGCAATAAAGAATTCTGGCTTCTGCTGAAAAGGGAAAGTTTAATCAAGATACTGAGGGAAGGTCATGGTTCTGTGGACTTTGACCAAAAGGACTGACTTATTTTGGTCATATACTAAGGTTGGTGGTGGTGGCGTAGTCGCCAAGTCGTGTGCGACTCTTGCAACCCCATGGACTGTAGCCTGCCAGGCTCCTCTGTCCACGGGGCTCTCCAGGCAAGAGTACTGGAGGGGTTGCTAATTCCTTCTCCATGTACTAAGGTCGAAGTGATTTTATCTCCAAAGTTTATGAAAATGCCCTGTTATTTTCCACACAACTGGCAAAGAAAACAGGTTTCTCTCAGGTTGGAAATAGAGGAAGACAGCATCACACATTCATTTCTAGTCACTAGTAAAGCACACAGTCAGTATTTTGCGGAGTACATTGGAAGGAATACTTTCATAGAAATCAATATAAGGGATTTCCTTGGTACTTAAAAAGAGTATTTTGAGACAGTATAAACATAAAAATGAGCATAAAATCAGACAGAATATGGGAAAAGCAACATTGGACTAGGAAGATATGTTTTAAGAACAGATATACCTTAACCATGTTGAGAAGTAGATTAATACTCCTTTAGTGAGATGCATCTGATCATTGATATTAGAACCCAACATATATCCTCTCTTATTCTTTGTATTTATACATGTAAAATTAAATCTTATGTAAGGTTTTTTAAATGCAACTTTTATTGTTTCACTGTCTTAAGTTAACAGACTATCTATAAAGGTATTACTAGACAGGATAAATTTTACCTGACACGTGATTTATGTTTTCCCATGGTTGACAAAGACCAGGGATTATCTTAATATACATCTTATTTTAAAACCAATGCTTAAATTGGTTTAAAATAGTATACTTTTGAGAAGGAACACGCACCCTTTAAATGAAAACACTATCTGATCCAAGTTTGAAAGTGAAAACTGTCAGTTAAGAGAACATTAAATGTAGGTGCTGGTCCCAAATAATCAGCAGGACCTTGTAAGAGAGTTTTAAAAAATGTCGAGAGGCAAATAAGTAGACTAATATATAACGTGTGTATGTATAATATATATGCGTTTCAGACAAGTGTTGTTTCATAATCATCTTGATGCAAGTCTTAGTAAACCGTTCTGAATGAAGCACACTGAATGTTCAGTATTTAAGTGCAGATGATAGCTTATAACTACTATGTACTTAAGTTTTCATGCATATAAGATATGCTTTCTTGTATCCAGATTACAGGGGACAAAAAAGAGAGAAAATCAAAACTAAAAGTTAATAGAGAAAAACCACTGAATTAAAATTATTGTACTGACTTGATTTTGTATATTTTGCATTAAAATACATATTTTAGTGCATAGATATAGGTAGAGAAAAACAGAAGCTTAAAAAGACAATACAAATTTGAAAATAATTAGTCAAACTGTCATCAGACTGGCAAAACACATTTAGGTAAAGTGGTTAATTGTTATTTAAGCAAGACAGGTTAATAAATTACTGGAAACATCTATAAAGAATGATCAACATTCAACATTTTCATACCATTCAAATTCTATTG
This sequence comes from Nanger dama, assembly GCA_917880005.1. NCBI lineage: Eukaryota > Metazoa > Chordata > Mammalia > Artiodactyla > Bovidae > Nanger > Nanger dama. The sequence goes on from CAKJTW010000040.1 coordinate 8,986,038, forward strand.
TAAATGTTTCTTCTCCCACTAATTTAAGAAGGTCAGAAAAAATAACATGATTGCAATATAACTTGATTTAGTACAAACACTGAAATATTTCACTGTATATTATTCTTGGGGAAAATTCAAAGTAAACCTTGTTTATTTGTTTTCATATAAGAATTTTTATAAATCATGTCCAAATAGATGTCAAATTTAGAGTCGTGATTTATGAGGGCATATATTTGATGCTTCTATATTTTACCAAAACAGACTCAGAAATTCAAGTGCCATGAGATGATATATATTTCATAGTAACTGTTATTTAACAGATAAGTGAATTGAAACATATATCTATCTTATATAAACAAACCAGTTAGAAAAACAATTTTTTTAATTTCAAAAACTAAAACCAACCATGCCCTTAAAAGCTTGAAAATTTTGATTAAACTATGGCAGAATATGGAAATGGAACTCAAGATTAGAACTCTCTTAGGAAATTTTCATGTATGGATAGTCAGCATGGAACTGGACTTATTAATTTGTGCATTTTGATACAAGGACGAGGCATGTCAAGGCGAAGCTCAGTGTGCAGATGAGAAGATGAGAACTATGGTGAAGAAAGAACTATGGTGCCTTTGGCTGGAGGTAGGAAGAGCTTTAGCGTGCCTTTAATTTTTTGAAAGCATGACTCTTCTATTCCTCCAAATGGGCCACATCTGTACTGCCAGCACCTAGCCCATAACAGCTATCCAACATATAATCATGGAACAAATTAGTAATTTATCTGAAGGAACTCACGTGCAAAGTACCAGTTTCAACTTCGGCAAACTTTTTTTCTCTGGAAAGAGGAAAAGAAAGCTCTTCTCCATTGGCAAGTATTCTCTCTTTGAGCATGCCAACTCTCCATAGGTTACACAGAGGGGTAAAATCACAAGCCAGTTCATCTTCACCTTCCATGGTGGGAATATAGAGGAACACACCACCCTCTGCACTCCAACATCCTGCCCCAGTTTGTCTTCTAACCTCAGCATGGTCTCTATCCTGGAGACTGATTCCTCACATTATTTTTGGATGCACAATCAACAAAGTAAGGCACAGGTACCTTGAGGGACTAATTACCAAATGCAATCCTATGAAAATCACATCGACAAGTATTTGATGTTTTCTGTGTATGAAGACCATCTACTGAACATAAAGAATCACTGTCAAGAGTAAAGTGGAATCTGAAGCCTAAATTGTTCTGCTCAATCTTTTTATACTAAGTTTTATTTGCTTCAATCACAGCAAAGCCCAAGATTTCTCTGGTTTCTTCCCCTTCATAGGTGTACAATCATGGGAACCTATTTAAAAGTTAAAAAAAAAAAAAAAAGAATCCCTTTACCACAAAGTCCAATATCTCAGTCCATAACCTGGATGTTTTTTTACCTCAAAAACTTGGTCAGGGATGTTAAGGTAATGAGGTCTGCTGCAAATGTCCAAACATAAACAATTGCTTGCTGACTCTAAAACCTTGAGTGTTTTCATCTTGAGTGCTTAACAGCCTTCTGGCTAGCATGATAGGAGATCCTATCTTTATTCTTCCAGCCAACAAAAAGCCGTCTCATCCCTCTTTGCTTCTCAGTCAACACTTGAAGTCTGGAGTTTGACAAAATCTTAAGTTAAGAGTTAAAAGCTACTGAGAAGAGTATAACCATTTCATGCCCTTCCTCTTTCATCATCATCAACTCCTCTTTTTATTGTTTCTGTAACCTGCCAGTTGACAAAAACAGCCGCTAATAATTATGTTTGTGGTACTAGGCTATGTGATCTAATTTCATAGACTTGTGCCACATGTCTTTTCCTGTTACACAAACTTGATTTTCAAAATGAGAGTTTCAGAGAAATTTTCTTAGCTGTCTTCCCATTCACAAACTTCAAGGGATATACACACTATGATGTTAAATGGCTATGCCTGAAAATTATTTTCATGGTTTTTTCTTTCACCTTCATTCAACCCCTCCAAAAATACTGGCAACCTTGTAAATAGAGCAGTGTACTATTCTTTGGAATATGATAGTTTTCTTTTTTTTCAATTGCCCTTGCTAGCAGTTGAGGTAGCAAGGTAGCATGTAAGGCAATCACATGAAAAGTCAGAAATACTTTTGACCTTTAAATTGAAGCAAAATATCGACACACTAACTTTTTTGGTAGACAAGATTTTCTGGCAAATTTATTATATGCAGAAAAAATATATTTTATATATATATATATATCAGTTACTTGCTTTGCAAGATATTTTTTTGACAGATTCTTTACATTTCATTTATTTCTTACTATAACCTGAAAATTTCATCTATGCTAATAAATAATTTTTAAATGTCTAAAAAGGAAAAAAAACACATAAGGAAAATTATTTCCAGTAGATTTTTATCCAGAATAACTTGACATATCTGAGGAACTGATATTATTGATGAAGATTTTGTTCTCACTGTTGGCAAATAAGTGCACTGGATTGATTTCTTATATGACTTGGACCATATCTAATTTTCATTGTTTGTTGAAGCAGGTCTCTTCCTAAGTGACTGACACATTTTGATCATTGGCTTTTAGCTTGATATCACCGTCTTCTACTTTGACACTACCAATCTAAACCAATACCCATAACCAATGATGATTCAAATGAAAAATATCACAAAATGAGCATGTACCCAATATCAGAAACATTTGCTTTGACATTTATGGCTCAGACGTTCTAAGTAGTTCTGGCAAACTTACCATCTAGTAGTCTCCAACACAAAACAGCTGTTTTAGGTGGCAAAATCTTGTCAAGTTAAAGCACCCAACCCCTAAGAATGAATGATTGGCAAGATCTTGTTCCAATTCATCTTTAGTCTCTTCTGAATCTGGACAAACAACCGTAAATTTGCGCCAAATTCCTCTTCCTAAACTAGACAGCCTGGCTTCCCACGGAGACATAGAGTTTCAGAGCATTAGTGTCCCCAGGGTAACTGTCAGTACAAAGCTAGTCCAGGATAAGCCACATTAATAGCAGTTTCCTCTTGTCATTCTTAAGTTAGTTTTTAAATTCATGAGCTCATCCATAGGAGTTAAATGTTTCACATTTTTGCTCCTTCAATATTTATCTGATACTTATTCAAAAATGTAAGGTGCTTCAACCTTTAGTAAACAACTTCTCAACATTTCCCAGAATATTAGATTTTCAAAAGAAAGTTGGCTAAAAAGCATTATAAACAAGGTGAGAGCATACACTGGTAGTTGATGCTTCTCTTTCTCAACATATGGCTTATGTTACAACTGAACACGCTCCCAGCTTTTATCTCTGGGAGCTGTGAAGTTGACTGCTTATAAGGTCTCACTGTCTAATTAATCCTTACTTAAAATTCACCTAAGTAAGTCTAACATGGATAGGAAGTTGGTTTCTGTTAGTTGTTCCACCTTTCACCCTACTACACATCTGGGAAATATTCAGTTAAAGATCAAGTCCAAGCCTTTTGGCATTAAGTACTTCAAAACATTAAGATATCACCAGCAATTTGCCTCTGCTTCAGAAAATTAAAAGCATATTTGAGATATAAACATGAGTATGCCACTAATATTACTGGCAATAATTGAAGTCTATTATTTTATTATAATGTGAAAAAGGATATTCTCAGATAAAATAGATAAAGTAAGTGCAAATGGTAATATTAACCCCCTAAAATAATTGCATATATGTTTTAATATGAATACTAAAATATAGTCTACTGATTTTACTTATGGTTTTTGTACTATTAATGGTAGAGAAAATATATATCCTATACAAATAGTATATAATTTGTTTATCCCTGAGGAAAATCAATATTATAATTAAGTTGTTTAAATTACAGATTATGGATACTAGCTCACTTGATTAGACATCATTATTCTTTTGATAAGATTATTTCCTTTTCAGTTTAGAATAGGAAGAACAAAACCTACTTAGGCCATTTACTTCAGAATCTGCTCCAATCTTAGCAGCTATGTTTTGGAGTCATATTCTGGATAATTTAAGAGAGCTTGTGGGTAACTCTCATTATAAGCAATTATGACAAAGTTATAGCAGTTGATTATGACATCATTTATATGCTGTTGCTAAAAGTAAGAGAACAGATGAGTAAGTAGGATTCTTAAACATTTATTTGGGAGCTAGATTTAAATTTCTTTGACAAGGCTGAAATTGAATAAGATTGGACATTCCTTAAAAAATGTATGCTGTTATTTTTGGAGCACTTTTATTGCTCCACTGAAACTCTGCTTCACCACATTTTCTATCCTGGAACTTTCTCAAAAACGTAACCTCTGTCTAAGAAACTGCTTGTATCATATCCATCAACATTCAACTGCTTATGCCTAATTATTTTAATGTGATGTTGGTTTTTATCAAATAATTGCATCGACATGTTAGAGAAAGAAAAAAGGAAGAAGAAATTGAAAATGTGGCTCTTGTGCCTTTAATTGGAGATTCAGAAATTCTTCTCATGCAATTTCCATGTTTGGCTCAATGTTTTCTAAAAAAGCTATGACATTTAAAGCATTTTTTAAAAGGTCATTTTGAAGACATGTGAGACTGAGGGTGTTGTATGTGCAATTAGGGTTCCTCTTTCTGTAAAGCCTTTCCAGCTTATTAGATGAATGAGGATCTACCAGCTCAGTTTTCATCACCTTCTGTATCTTTGGGTCTGACATAATGTTGTTGATCCTATTTTGCATGCAAAAAACATATGGGATTGAGAATTAAAAACAGTTACCAGCTAAGCTATAATAACATACATAACTAAAGACCACCAAGAGTAGAAATGATGCTAGCATCACATTAAAAGGAATGTGAAACTGTGCCATGAATATTATAGTTACTCAGTACTTAGTGAGTGGCTGGTATTTACACGTGGACACCTGCAGAACTGGAGCTGGAGACATCTATGCTGTGTTCTGATGGTAGTACAACTGAATATGAATAACTGAAGAAGAGAAAAAGACAGGTGTCTCCACTGCTATCCCCTCCCTCTAAAGAAAGCAACAGCAATATTAAACCCACCATCTGTGTAAAGTACAAGTATGAACTTCATTTTACCATGGACTACTACAGAGATATGTTTTGCATCTCGTTAAAGTCTTGTTTTACTCTTGGTAGGGAGTCTGTGGGTAGTAGTTCCAGATTTGGCTTGGCAAATTGCGAGCTGTATGAATTTGAAAGAAGCAGTTAACCTCTTGGAGTATCCTTCCTCATCTGTAAAGTAAAGAGGTTGCTCCAGAGGTGATTATCAAAGCCTTTTCCAGCTTTATAGTCCTATAATCTATGAAAGAGAGCCAACATTACAATTTCGGATTTGGCACCTGATTTTATACTACGCTAGTGTCATAGAACTGCTTATTTCATTGATCTCACATGTTGAACTTCTCTGTGTAATCTGGTTTGACTTGGTTATTTTTCCTTTAAAGGAACTAGGCATACTACCCCTTTGGCAACTGCAGGTAAACTGTTAATCATACTTGGGTAAATACATGTGGTGCCTAGTGGTGTGCATGTCTTACTGCCCTCTAGTGGGTGAAACCATATCTTCCCTCGGCTACCCACAAGCTAAAGAAAGAGCAGTTCAAGCTTTAAGTAAATCACCTGAGGCTGGGTGCCAACTTCTGCATTACAAACTCCCAAGTGATTTCAATGCTACCAGTTCTAGAACTACACTCTGAGTAGCAAGAGTTTAAGTGATTAGTGTTCTTTGACACATACTTGGTTGAAGTAAGGAAGGAAGTGTGTTGAGAAAGAAGGATGAAGAAAAGGAGGAAGAAGGAGAAGCGCAGGAAGATAAGAAAAAAGGATGAAATCAGTTCACCAGACTGAAAGGTCTCATGTGGCAAAGCCACACTGGTCTTGATCTGGCCATCTCTAGAAAGTTTCTAAGTCTTAATATGACATTATATGCATTTGGGGATTTCCTAGTGGCTCAGATGGTAAAGCATCTGCCTGCAATGCAGGAGACCCAGGTTCAGTTCCTGGGTCTGGAAGATCCCCTGGAGAAGGAAATGGCAATCCACTCCCGCACTCTTGCCTGGAAAATCCCATGGACGGAGCAACCTGATAGGCTACAGTCCATGGGGTCGCAAAGAGTTGGACACGGCTGAGCAACTTCACTTCACTTCATATGCATTTGGGTTTACATAGTCTCCCTCCTAATATTTTATTGTATTTAGGTTAATTAGCAGAAAGTGAAGTCGGCAGATAGGCCTATTAAAAAAACTAGAACTAGTGGAACTTAAGTCAGGATTTTCAATTCTATAATTATGTGAAAACACACATTAAAGTTAGTCTAGACAGAAAATAGTCACCATATTTATGTAATTTATTACAGAAGTAAGCTGTATTGATGGAACAATGAATACATACGGCAGATGAACTAAACTCTTGCATAGTGGAATTTCTTTCCAGAAAGCAGAGTGGTCTAAGTTTAGCAGCAAAAACTACTTATGTTCAAAGCACAGTGCTAGGTACTAAGAGTACAGACCTGAATAAGAGAGACAACAGTGGTGTTTTGTCCAAAAGTTCATTTCATAGAGAGGAAAAAGAAAATGAATATGTAACTATGATAAAGTTAAAACTCATAGCTCCAACTTATGGGGCATCCCCTTGTACTGGACCCTGTGTTTAGAACACTGTGGTCATAAACATTTATGGCTCTATTATATATCCTGTTATACACAAGAGGAAGCTAACATTGAAAGAGCTTAGCATTAAGGTGCAAACTCTTATATGACATCAAATATGCAGGCTCTTAAACACTAAGTGATGTTGCATTTTATTGCATTTTATTGGTTTTCAAAATGTTAACTAACAGACTCCCTCTGTGTGATTTGATTTCCATATTGTCAACAGCTGCCTCCTTACTCTTTTAGCAATGGAAGGAGATAATGTTGAGGCTGCCAGTTTGAATAATAAAAGATGTGTGTTGGATTCCACTATCTCTATGTTTGTGTTCTGTGTGTGGGGCGTGTTATTGTTGGAGGAGGGAGGAGCTGGCAGGAGGAGGGAGGGCACAGCCTGACACTCTCCTCTGGTTTCAGCTCTGGTTTCCCACTCCATCAGAGCTTTCCTTCTCTTAAGGTAATTCTTCTGGGTCTCACTTTTTTTCAGAAACCAGTGGTCAACTAGTACAAAAGGTGATTCTCATCTCTTGCTCTTTCAACTAGGGAATGCAGCCCAAAGCAGATGGTAAACTCCATTAAAGCTAAATACCAAAAGGGCACTATTTCCTTTCAATAATAGTAAATGTTACTTCAAGTTTTTTTTTTTTTTAACCAGTATTTTGCTTTAGTAAACCTCAGTTGCCGAAACTTTGTGATGCTCTAAATTATTTTTCTGAATGAAGACATAAATACCTTATTGTTATATGTCTACAACTTCAGTCTTTCCATCTTTGCTCATTTAAACTTGTTATCCTTGCATTCTAGAGTGAGAATCCATTTGAAAGATATTGCTTCCTCTGGCCTTTCTTCAAGTGTGTTTGGAATATTCCTAGGCCACTTCTATAAAAATTTCTTGAAATCCAGCAAGAACAGACGTTTTCTCCCAATTCATTAAAAAGGAATGCTTGTCACTGCCTCACCCCAACTACAAAGGGGAATGTGGTCATTTCATACAAAAATGAACTGAATTCAGTAATGTGCTTATCAATAGACATGTTATTAGAGGTCATATTAAAGAATGTTAATAATTTGGATTACACAGAATGACATAATGGTTAAATGAATTATCTGACTTTACACAACTGATGGTTAGCACAACTGAAATTCCAATGCAGATTTTTTTTTCAATCCAGCTAAAATTCTTTCCACCAGCTTTAGAAAACAAAGGTGCTCTGCAGGGTAGCTACCATCTGAAGTGGCAATGCCAGGCAAACAGGAGTGCTAATGCCTGGTATTGCTTAGTTGATTAGAAAATAAAGATACGGTCATAAACAAACCAGAGAAAGCTCAGTGGAAACTGATCATAAATACTGGGGGTAAATAACTGTCTGTGAGAAAAATCACTATAGCAAAGAGGACCTTTCCTCACTTGAATCATTTTCACTTCAACACTCCCCCTGTTAACAACAGAAGATTTCTAATCATATAATATTGTATTTGGTTTAATTTAGTCTTTTCCACATTGTTCAAGACTCAGAATTTAACTTCAACATAAAGAATAATGAATAGCAAAGGGATAAATTAAAGATTGAAATAGCTTGTATTTTTCTTACCATAAGTTATAAGAATATACCTATAGGTGGGACTATGTAGATCACAGCCTGATAAGAATTATTCACAACAACAGTCACTCAGCAGAGATACTTGTGCATCTTAATGATGAGAGGAATGACCTATTCTATTTTCTCTTTAAGTAAGTGCTATCCCACTCAAAGAGTTTCCAGATTTCTTTTTGGATCAAGAAGTGTCAAAAATGTTAATAATTGTAAAGCCTCCATTTGGATGCATCTCCAATCCTGTTCATAGCTAGTGTTCTCCTTAGTATATCATAGTAAAAACCCTCTTTTTATATTAAGGATACTTTATCAAAATAAAATTTAAACAAAGGTCTTATGAATTTTACTGTGAAGAAACATTCAGATTTTATGATCCCAGAGCTATAGGCTAAATATAACTTTTGGCATACTAAATTTATTCAGTGATCTACAACTTGAACATCACTAATAGAAATCAATGAAGTTCTATTTAGGTCATGGTTTTAATTCATTGCATAACACAAGCTAAGCATGTAAAACAAATCCTCTATACAAATTTACATTGCAGTTAAGTTATATGTTTATACTTTGCCTGTATGTTTAGCTTTAATTTACTGTTTTCTTCCCTATTTGCATATTGGAAAAGCACATTTTGTGAAAATGGAAAGAATTCTATAAATAAACACCATAGAATATTCTCTATTACTTATGTATACCAACTTAGGAACTCATATAACTGTTCACACTCTTGAATATTGTCAGAATATAATGAATGTTAATAGTGGTGAATGACTTCAACACTAAAAATGACCCTCAAATGTCCTTAGGACCTATATTATTCATCCCCTGATTCAAACTGAAGAGAGGGTCTATTTTTAGTAAAATACTACCATTACTACCACTACTACTATAAAACAATTTCTCCAGTCCTAAAAATGGCTCTAATTTCTGCCGGTTATACTTGTGAAAGTTGTTAAATATTCTAAAACATGTTAACCAATTTTGTATTAATAATTCAAATTTATTTTGCAAAAAATATATCTCTGATGCTTAAATATGATGAAGAAACATAAAACTACAATTGAATCATAAATAAACTCCTAATTAGCTGATTTCAATAGTATAGTACAGGAAGATGCCATTATGATCAAGTGAGAGTTATTTAGCAATTCAAATACAGTTTGATATTAGGTAAACTAAACCTGCCTGGAGTAACAGGCAAATTTGGCCTTGGAGTACAGAATGAAGCAGGGCAAAGATTAATAGAGTTTTGCCAAGAGAATGCATTGGTCATAGCAAACACCCTCTTCCAACAACACAAGAGAAGACTCTACACTTGGACATCACCAGATGGCCAACACCGAAATCAAATTCTTTGCAGCCAAAGATGGAGAAGGTCTATACAGTCAGCAAAAACAAGACCAGAAGCTGACTATGGCTCAGATCATGAACCCCTTATTGCCAAATTCAGACTTATATTGGAGAAATATCAATAACCTCAGATATGCAGATGATACCATCCTTATGCAGAAAGTGAAGAAGAACTAAAGAGCCTCTTGATGAAAGTGAAAGAGGAGAGTGGAAAAGTTGGCTTAAAGCTCAACCTTCAGAAAACTAAGATCATGGCATCTGGTTCCCTCACTTCATGGAAAATAGATGGGGAAAGAGTAGAAACAGTGGCTGGATTTATTTTTTTGGCCTCCAAAATCACTGTAGATGGTGACTACAGCCATGAAATTAAAAGACGCTGACTCCTTGGAAGAAAAGTTATGATCAACCTAAACAGGATATTAAAAAGCAGAGACATTACTTTGCCAACAAAGGTCCATCTAGTCAAGGCTATGGTTTTTCCAGTAGTCATGTATGGATATGAGAGTTGGACTACAAAGAAAGCTGAGTGCCGAAGAATTGATGCTTTTGAACTGTGGTTTGGAGAAGACTCTGGAGAGTCTCTTGGACTGCAAGGAGATCCAACCAGTCCATCCTAAAGGAGATCAGTCCTGGATGTTCATTGGAAGGACTGACGTTGAAGCTGAAACTCCAATACTTTGGCCACCTGATGCGAAGAGTTGACTCATTTGAAGAGAAGAGTTGACTCATTTGAAAAGACCCTGACACTGGGAAAGTTTGAGGGCAGGAGGAGAAGGGGACGACAGAGGATGAGATGGTTGGATGGCATCACTGACTCAATGGACATGAATTTGGGTACACTCCAGGAGCTGATGATGGACAGGGAGGCCTGGCATGCTGTGGTTCATGGGGTTGCAAAGAGTTGGACATGACTAAGTGACTGAACTGAACTGAAACTAAACCTATTGACAGAACTAGTATTTACCACTAACTGAGAAGTTCAGGTCAATGCAACACAGAAAAATTAAACAAAGATTAGAAGGATATGTATTGAAAAGAGTAAGCAACATCATCACTACCTTTGAATGATAGGATTAGCTAACTTAACAAAACCTACTGAAAATCTTCATAGTTCTTTAATTTAGATCGTTATAAAATATTTAAAGTAATTGTTTTTAAATGTTCCAGGCACTATTTGAAAAGAAAATGAAAATAATCCCTTTGTAAAATCATAAGAAATAAAAAAACCAAGAAATAATCATAAGAGACATATACAGAAGTTAAAAGAAAAAAATTTGAGAGGTAGAAAGATGAGTATTAAAGATAGAAATATTATAAACATTTCAGTTTTTCATTTATTATGTTTTTAAATTTTATAAAATTTAACCACAATTTCAATGTTTTAATTTAGCAAAGTGGTCTTCATTAAGAAAAATAATTAAAAATAGTCAAATTTTACCTTTAAATATAAAATTTTGAGGAGAAAATTTTATTTTCAAATAAAATATATTTTTTATATATAATAATTTTCAAAATGTAAGTGGTACCATGAAATTGATGGATGGAATAAATGGCTCAGACACTAACTACTATATGTATAAAAATTTCCTCTAAGAAGAGGAGACATGGACTTCCATTAAGAAACTCGACAGGACCCTTTAACACTCTTCTATGTCCTCAAGAAGATGTCAGTTTTCCTGCCTCTTCAAATTGTTAATTCTTGTGATTCACTAGTGCCACCTGCCCACCCTCCCACCGCACCAAGCTGAATACTCTTGAATTATGGCAACTCAATAACTGTCAAAAGCTTGTATAAGAGTAACAATGATTATGAGGGATATGGAATACATTCTTAGAAACATTTTAAAAACTATACTTGAATTAATCAAAAGCCATAAGCTTGAAAATAGCAAGTTAATACAACAAATTTCTTTCTGAGTATTGTTCTGTTTGTTATAAAGATATAGCAAAAATGTATTTCAGCATAGTACACAATATTCTTCTTATTGGTTTCATTGGGTGGATAATTTGTTATTTTTTAAAAATTTGTGATGTTTAAGGTAATTAGTTTTTTAATATCTGTGAATTCTGATTTCCATAACACACTAAGCTTGTCTCACTAACTTGAAAATCTAAGGGACACTATTTATGGTCTACTCTTTGCATAGGTATAACATCTGAAGGCAGAAAATTTGTGTTAACTCATTCTTGAATCTTAAAGGAGATCAGTCTTGAGTGTTCATTGTAAGGACTGATGTTGAAGCTGAAACTCAATCATTAAGTTGGCTACCTGATGCAAAGAGCTGACTCATTTGAAAAGATCCTGCTGCTGGGAAAGACTGAAGACAGGAGTTGAAGGAGACCACAGAGGATGAGATGGTTGGATAGCATCACCAACTCAATGGAGATGAGTTTGAGTAAACTCTGGGAGTTGGTGATGGACAGGGAGGCCTGGTGTGCTGCAGTCCACGGGGTCACAAAGAGTCGGACATGACGGAGCACTGACCTGAACTGATTCTTGACTCTTTCTATGATTTCATCTTTTTCCTTTGTTTCATTTTACTTATTCTTTTTGACACTTTTTTAACTTTTATATTTCTTTGTAAATAATTTGAAATGACATAGTATAAAGAAAAATAACAGTATATCAAATATAGTTTGCAATTAAGATAGTATATGAATTAGAAATGGACCCATTATATTTCCAATGGATAATTAGATAATTACCAATTTGGTAATTACCAATTTGAGCAAAAAGATGAATGATTGGATCTCTTTATCTTAAATCAATAATAAACTCCAAGTTAATGGCTTCCCTGGTGGCTCAGAGGTTAAAGCATCTGCCTCCAATGCGGGAGACCCGGGTTCGATCCCTGGGTCGGGAAGATCCCCTGGAGAAGGAAATGGCAATCCACTCCAGTATTCTTGCCTGGAGAATCCCATGGATGGAGAAGCCTAGTAGGTTACAGTCCACGGGGTCACAGAGTCGGACACGACTAAGCGACTTCACCTTCACCTTAATGAAACATTACGTATGAAGAACAATATCATAATCAGAAGTAAAATTATAGGAAAATAGTCTAATCTCAGGTTATGAGAAACATAAAATGCATGGGCAAACTCTCAAATTGAAAATTCTGAATTTGAATATTAAAAATTAATGATACTCTACATCAAAATACATAATAAAAAAAAAAGATTTTAAAAAATAGAACATTTTCTACCACAGATTTGACCAGAGAAGTAACCTAAGTCTTTTAAGCACTCACAAAAATTGGTGAAAAAATAATAAACTAAACAACAGAAAATTGAGCAAATGACATAAAAATACAACTTGAAGAAAAATACAGGTTTTAGGCAGTGGGCTTCACAGGAGGCTTGGTGGTAAGAAGCCACCTGCAAAGCAGGAAATGTGAGCTTAATCCCTGGGTTGGAAAGATACCCTGGAAAAGGAAATGGCAACCCACTCCAGTATTCTTGCCTGGAAAATCCCATGGACACAGGAGCCTGGTTGACTACAGTCCCTGGGGTCGCAAAAGAGTCAGACACAACTTAAGGACTAAACAACAGTTAGTGAAATAAATCCAAATTAAAACAAGATAAAATACTTTGCTTATCAAATGAGCTAAGATGAAAAGACTATGGTGATAGCCAGTATTGGTGTGGAATTGGTGAAATTGCTGATAGGCCTGTGTGTGTGTGTGTGTGTGTGTGTGTGTGTGTGTGCGCGCGTGCTCAGTCGTTCAGTCGTGTCCAACTCTGAGACCCCACGGACTGTAGTCCGCCAGGCTCTTCTGTCCATGGGGATTCTCCAGGCAAGAACACTGGAGTGGGTTGCCATGCCTGTAAACTGGAACATTTTTTAAACAAGCAGCTTACTAGAATAACCTTCAACCTTTGCCTTTAACCAAATAATTTTAGTTTTAGAAATCTATGGTGAAGTAATGGTTGCAGTTGCCAAAATCAGATTTATGTGTTAAATATACATTGAAATTATTATATAACACTGACAAACTGAAAACAATCTAAATGTCCAACTAAAAGTGTTCATTAAGTCATTCTTCTAACTTAAAAGGACGTGTTTTATTTCCACTGGCAATCATCGAAAATGTCATAAAAATGTTAGAGATACCATTACTTATTGATTTGAGGAATTGCTAATAATGTACGCTTTATATATGGTACTGTAAGATCACAGTTCTATAAAAATGGTAATTTGGTATATAACATACAGTTATACATCAGAAAGGAGGAAAATAATCTAGAATAATTGATTATTTCTGAGTTATGGCCTTACTGGTGATTTTTATTTTTCTTTAAAATCTGTATTTTCTACAACCAGTATTTAAAACTTTTTTCCCAAGCATAAAATCAATTTTCAGAAAAGATGACTTAATAAAGGAGAGATACTAAAAGAAACAGAAATCATGAAGGTCCATGTAGACCCCGTAGAGTTCCTACAGTGACAGGAGCTCCTGTCTGCCTTTAGAGGAGATACAGATCTTCATAGGAAGACAGGGCCCAGACACCACACAGGCTGACAAAAGTCAGTCAGGGTTGTCCAGTATGCTTAGCTTCCTAAGGCTTTGACAAGTTTAAAAGATCAGCAGAGTTTCCCCTTCGCTTTCTTTCACTACAGCACAAGTTCAAAGAAACATTTGTTATGAAGAGGCTAAATTGCAACAAAACCTCTCTCTAGCTTTGAATTACAATGTAAAGTTTATCTATAACTTTATTTATCACAAATGCCCCAACAGCTGAGTTAGAGCACTCTGTTAATTTTCATTAACCACTTGTAATTTATGTGTTCTGTTTCAAGTATCAAAGACAAATAATAGAGACATTTTATTGTTCTTCAGTGAGGAATGCAAGAAGATAACATAGAGAATTGATGTAGAAATTAAAGCTATATTTAGGTTGAGATTATGTAACCAGCTGCTGATGCTGCTGCTAAGTCACTTCAGTCGTGTCCAACTCTGTGTGACCCCAGAGATGGCAGCCCACCAGGCTCCCCCATCCCTGGGATTCTCCAGGCAAGAACACTGGAGTGGGTTGCCATTTCCTTCTCCAATGGGTGAAAACGAATTCGCTCAGTCATGTCCGACTCCTAGCGACCCCATGGACTGCAGCCAACCAGACTCCTCCGTCCATGGGATTTTCCAGGCAAGGGTATTGGAGTGGGGTGCCATTGCCTTCTCCAATCTAACCAGCTACTTTATTATTAAAAAATCTAACCAGCTACTTAATAATAAAGCATGTTAAAAACGTCAATTAGAATTTGGATAGATGTTCACGTAAAGCCAAATTAATGAATCTAATTTCCTGTTTTTAGGACCAAGTATATTTAACTTTAAAAAGCCTCTTTCTGTTTACTATGAGTCTTTCAAAAAGTGACCCAAGAAAACAATAAATATGATTTAAATAGGGTATTTTTGAAAATTTCCAAAATATCTAAAGTCGCAAAACTGAGATTAAAACCCAAGCACATAGAATATTTTTAAAAAATTAATTATTTTTATCTGAAGCTTGTACATCTAAGAGTCTACATGTTGCAAAGTGATGATCAAAATAGATAAATCATTTTAAAATTTAGTAATACAAGTAAATGTAGATTGACCCACCCTTCAAATATATCACACATAATTTGAGTAGTGTTTAACTTAAAGTATAAATCATTCTATCCTTAAAATATATTAAATAAATGTGAGGTTGGGGAAAATAGAAAAACAAAACACAAAATAAAAGTTTAGTATAAGGCATTCTATTAGGAAAAGTATCTCTTTTTATATGAATGGCTCGTGCTATGCTCTAGCAAGAGAATTTTCTATGTTGTGTATTTGCAAATGATCTAAAATGCAGTGATAACCTACTATCAACACTCTATATGTGAAACTGTAACTCATTAGGCCCATGCTGAGAAATTCCACTTATTTCTTCCTTTTACACTTTGAAATTCATTGAAAGGTGGCCTCTTATCTGAAAGATCTCCTCTGACCATTTGACCCCTATCTTTAATACCTTGTTTTCTACTCTTTGCTCCTCAGCATCCCACTTTCTCACTTTGACTGCATTCCCCCCCTCTTACATACTGCTTATTATTTTGAACAAAAGATTCTACTCCAAGCCATCTGCTCCTATTCTTTTACTCTCCTATCAACACCTATCTTTGCCTCTGAAGACTTAGGTCTCCATTCTTACACACTCTTTAAAATAAGGTAAAACTTTTTCATTTCCCTTAACTTTACATGTCTTTCTCCAGTATTTGCTTGATAGGACAGAAAATGGTTGAGAAATCAGAATTCATGGGAAACTGGGAGTAAGAAGTTTTAGACTGTAGTCAGGCCTTTGCCCCAGTTCACCAATCGCTAGTCTTGTCAAAGTTCAGTTCAGTTCAGTTCAGTTCAGTTCAGTCGCTTAGTCGTGTCCGACTCTTTGCGACCCCATGAAGCGCAGCACACCAGGCCTCCCCGTTCATCACCATCTCTCGGAGTTCACTCAGACTCACGCCCATCAAGTCCATGATGCCATCCAGCCATCTCATCCTCGGTCGTCCCCTTCTCCTGCCCCCAATCCCTCCCAGCATCAGAGTCTTTTCCAATGAGTCAACTCTTCACATGAGGTGGCCAAAGTACTGGAGTTTCAGTTTAGCATTATTCCTTCCAAAGAAATCCCAGGGCTGATCTCCTTCAGAATGGACTGGTTGGATCTCCTTGCAGTCCAAGGGATTCTCAAGAGTCTTCTCCAAAACCACAGTTCAAAAGCATCAATTCTTCGGCACTCAGCTTTCTTCACAGTCCAACTCTCACATCCATACATGACCACAGGAAAAACCATAGCCTTGACTAGATGGACCTTAGTCGGCAAAGTAATGTCTCTGGTTTTGAATATGCTATCTAGGTTGGTCATAACTTTTCTTCCAAGGAGTAAGTGTCTTCTAATTTCATGGCTGCAGTCACCATATGCAGTGATTTTGGAGCCCCCAAAATAAAGTCTGACACTGTTTCCACTGTTTACTCATCGATTTCCCATGAAGTGATGGGACCAGATGCCATGATCTTCGTTTTCTGAATGTTGAGCTTTAAGCCAACTGTTTTCACTCTCCTCTTTCACTTTCATCAAGAGGCTTTTTAGCTCCTCTTCACTTTCTGCCATAAGGGTGGTGTCATCTGCATGTCTGAGGTTATTGATATTTCTCCTGGCAATCTTGATTCCAGCTTGTGTTTCTTCCAGTCCAGCGTTTCTCATGATGTACTCTGCATATTAGTTAAATAAGCAGGGTGACAATATACAGCCTTGATATACTCCTTTTCCTATTTGGAATCAGTCTGTTGTTCCATGTCCAGTTCTAACTGTTGCTTCCTGACCTGCACACAGATTTCTCAAGAGGCAGTAATCATATAATTTTCCATTTTATACATTTTTCTTGTGGCTCAGCTGGTAAAGAATCCACCTGCAATTCAGGAGACTTGGGTTCAACCCCTGGGTTGGGAAGATCCCCTGGAGAAGGGAAGGGCTATCCACTCCAGTATTCTGGCCTGGAGAATTCCACAGACTGTATAGTCCATGGGGTCATAAACAGTTGGACACGACTGAGCAACTTTCACCACTTCACACAATTAAGGAAGAGTGGCAATAAAATTGAGAAGGATATCTTAAAAATGACAGTAGCCGTTTGAGACCAAAATAGTTCAGGTCAGTTCAGTTTAGTCGCTCATTCGTGTCCGACTCTTTGTGATCCCATGAATTGCAGCAAAAGTAGGTGGCAGGAAAAAGCAGAAGTATGCATAAACACAGAATTGGAAGGTGACATGAGAGTGATCCAAAGAACAAGAAAGATATACCTTAGATTTGTTTCTTTTCCAATTTCATGAAGGATTACCTGAGGGTTACAAACTTGAGTAAGAGTTATTAACATTTGAGGTCTACTCTCCATCCATACAGTGCTCATCTTTTAGGTTGGTAATCTCCTTTAACTCTTAAAAAAATGCCTCATTCACCTAATATCAAAATATTATGAAACAATAAAATTTTGAAAGTTTAAGAACATATCATATACAGGCATTAAGACAAGGACTGTTAACCCCAGGACACAGTTTCTTTATTACACTGGCTATAGGTATTAACTTTGTCAATGTGATAGTTTTTTTTATTATTCTAACCATATTAACATATTGACTGCTAGCCTATAGAATTTACTTTATGACTGGAGAGTATCATAAAGATGAAATTCATTTAGGCTCCAAAGGAATAGCTGTCCTATTTCTAGGATTTAGGATCTACCATCTTGAGTAAATTCAAAAGTACAGAAAAGAAAACAGAATTAGAATACTAAACAAATTTAGTATTCTCCCTTACTGAAAAGGGAAAAGAAAATTTGGAAGTCAAAGGCAGGATCAGCCCAGGAAGAAGAAAATGTACTTCTGTATATAAATCCTAGAAGTTAATATGAGAATCATCCAAATGGGTTTATATGAAGATCTGAAATATACTGTCCATCTAACATGAGAAAAATTTATTCTAAACAGTTCTTCCTTTGCTCTTATTTTTCAGCATCTCTGGGTTCTGTATGATTTCTAAGGTTCTAGAGCAAAAGTTTGTACCTATGTTCTAGGTGAAATAAATGGTAATAAATATTTATTAATATGATTGTTTTTATTGTTGTTTAGTTGCTAAGTTGTGTCTGACTCTTTTGCAACCCCATGGAATGCCAGACTCCTAGGTCCATGAGATTTTCCAAGCAAGAACACTGGAGTGGGTTGCTATTTCGTACTCCAGGGGTCTTCCTGACCCAGGGATCAAACTTGTTTCTTCTGCATTGGTAGTTAGACTCTTTACCACTGAGCTGCCGGGAAGGCCTTATTAATATCATAACTATTACATAATATTTTATAATGGAAGGTATCAATACTTTTTCTATTTATATTATACAGATTTCATGTGTTCTTAGAAATTTAATATATGTAATATTAGGCTAGATTAAAATTGATTGGATTTAACTTTTAAGGAATTAGAAGCAAGAATTAAAAAAACAAACTATGTCACTCAATTCTACTTCATTAGCTTATGGATATGATTTACCAAATAAATGAAAGATCAACAACATAGTTCATTATTTTACATATCCAGGCGGGTATATGAATTAATAACACAACATTTAGCAGAGTTTATAGCTAAGTGAATTATTTTAAAACTCAAGATTTTCGACAAAACAATGAAAGCTCTATGATGTCCACATTACAGACCAACCCTACTATAAGAGAATAATCTTGGAAGACATTTCATACCATTATTAGAAGACCTAAATCGATGAGAGAACAATTAGTATTGCTCAATAGTCTGTATTTTGGAGGACTAGTTATAGGAGCCATCGTGGATGCTGAAATCTACAGATGCTCAAGTCCCATACTTGGCTCTGTCAGTTGGAGCTGATTGTCCTGCCATTCATTATAGGACCCCAAAAGAAGAATAGAAACAAGTGTGAATATGACCTGTAGTGACTGGGGGAAATCATGGAATAGGGGATTGAACACAGAAATTAAAATCAGATAGACTTATCTGCTTTTTATTATTTTGGGTGATATTAAGCAACCCTAATTCACAGGGCATACAGAAGAGAATAAATTATTTAATGTATTCAAAGTGTTCAACAAATAATAGATATTATTTCAATATTCTAACTGATCCAGTGAAAGTGAAAGTGTTAGTCACTCAGTTGTGTCCCAGTCTTTCCAACCCCATGGCTCCCCTGTCCATGGGATTCTTTAGGCAGAAATACTGGAGTGGGTAGACATTCTCTTCTCCAAGGGATCTTCCCAACCTAGGGATCAGATCCAGGTCTCCTGCATTGCAGGCAGATTATTTACCATCTGAGCCACCAGGGAAACTGATTCAGTATTGCAAAACTACTATTTGGTGATGAGAAAGGCAGATCTGGGAAGGCAGCATGGTCTAACATAGACTTTTAAAAGCTAGGTATGTATTTTTTGAAAATGACAGTTGCTCAGTCATGTCTGACTCTTTGTGATCCCATAGGCTATACAGTCCATGGAATTCTCCAAACCAGAATATTGGAGTGGGTAGCTGTTCTTTTCTCCAGGGGATCTCAACCCAAGAAATGAACACAGGTCTCCTACATTGAAGGTAGATTCTTTACAAACAAAGCTAGTGGAGGTGAAGGAATTCCAGCT
The DNA here is from genome assembly GCA_917880005.1 of Nanger dama. NCBI lineage: Eukaryota > Metazoa > Chordata > Mammalia > Artiodactyla > Bovidae > Nanger > Nanger dama. The sequence goes on from CAKJTW010000040.1 coordinate 9,005,782, forward strand.
GAGATATTTCAGATACTAAAAGATGATGCTGTGAAAGTGCTACACTCAACATGTCAGCAAATCTGGAAAACTCAGCAGTGGCTACAGGACTGGAAAAGGTCAGTTTTCATTCCAGTCCCAAAGAAAGTCAATGCCAAACAGTGTTCAAACTATAACACAATTGCACTCATCTCACACGCTAGCAAAGTAATGCCCTAAATTCTCAAAGCTAGGCTTCAACAGTACCTGAACTATGAACTTCCAGATGTTCAAGCTGGATTTAAAAAAGACAGAGGAACCAGAAATCAAATTGTCAACATCCACTGGATTATCAAAAAAGCAAGAGAATTCCAGAAAAACTTACTTCCGCCTCATTGACTATGCTAAAGCCTTTGACTGTGTAGATCACAACACACTGTGGAAACTTCTGAAAGAAATGGAAATGTTAGACCACCTTACCTGCCTCCTGAGAAAACTGTATGCAGGTCAAGAAGCAAACCGTTAGAACCAGACATGGAACAAGGACTGGTTCCAAATTGGGAAAGGGGTACGTCAAGGCTGTATATTGTCACCCTGCTTATTTAGCTTATATGCAGAGTATATCACAAGAAACTCTGGGCTGGATGAAGCACAAGCTGGAATCAAGACTGCTGGGAGAAATACCAATAACCTCAGATATGCAGATGACACCACCCTTATAGAAAGCAAAGAGGAACTAAAGAGTCTCTTGATGAAAGTAAAAGAGAAGAGTGAAAAAGTTGGCTAAAAAAAAAGAAACAAAGATTGTGGCATCCAGTCCCATCACTTCATGGCAAACAGATGGAGAACCAATGGAAACAGTGACAGATTTTATTTTCTTGGGTTCCAAAATCACTGCAGATGGTGACTGCAGCCATGAAATTAAAAGACGCTTGCTCTTGGAAGAAAAACTATGACCAACTCAAACAGCACATTCAAAAGCAGAGACATTACTTTTCTGACAAAGGTCCACATAGTCAAAGACAATGGTTTTTCTAGTAGTCGTGTATGTATGTGAGAGTTGGACCATGAAGAAAGCTGAGCACCGATGAATTGATGCTTTTGAACTGTGGTGTTGGAGAAGACTCTTGAGAGTCCCTTGGACTGCAAGAAGATCAAATCAGTCCATCCTAAAGGAAATCAGTCCTGAATATCCATTGTAAGGACTGACATTGAAGCTGAAGCTCCAATACTTTTGCTACCTGATGGCAAGTGCTGACTCATTAGAAAAGACCCTGATGCTGGGAAAGATTGAAGGCAGCAGGAGAAAGGTATAACAGAGGATAAGATGGTTGGATAGCATTACTGACTCGATGGACATGAGTTTCAGCAAGCTGCAGGAGTTGGTGATGGACAGGGAAGCCTGAAGTGCTTTGCTACCACTGGGTAGCAAAGACTCAGAAAGACTGTGTGACTGAATTGATGTATTCCTTAATAATCCTATATATGTGTGAATTTAATTCTATTTCAAAGTTAGTGAACTTATACCTTCAGTTGATACTGCCTTTAGTTATTCTTTGTCTCCTCTATAAAGCTATTTATTTTAGACTTAAAATTTACATTCATAAGCATCACAGATAAATCAATGACCACCTGTGAAGTAACACATAGGTATTATTTACTACAGGATACAAAGAAATGGAAGTCATATTCTAGCACATAGATCTTTTAATTCATCACTCTAATTCATTGAACACTGTATTGGGCACATTCTGGCAAAGGGCAAAAGAATTTGTGAAAAGTTCATAAATATTAGATATAGATGTCCATCTGTTATGTATAGTGAAAGTCATTCAGTCATGTCCAACTTTTGCAACCCTATGGACTATAGAGCACATGGAATTCTCCAGGCCAGAATACTTGAGTGAGTAGCCTTTCCCTTCTCCAGGGGATCTTTCCAACCCAGGGATCAATCCAGGTTTCTCGCATTGCAGGCAGATTCTTTACCAGCTGGGTTATCAGGAAGTAATATATAGGATGCTAAGTAAATTGCATAAGCAAAAACTTCACTAGGAGTTCAAGAGAATGAGGATTTTGGATTTAGGAATATTACAGAATGTTTTATGCAAAAACAGAATCCATTATTCAGAGTATTTACTGACTGCCAGCTTTAGGTCAAACATTCTTGCAAAACACAGGCAGGAGGGAGGCAAAGGACCCCTATGGTAAAGGAGATGAAAATATTATGAAATTTTTACCACTTCATACAGGTTAAAGTTCATCTACTTTTTTTTCAAATATCAATTATATACTTTGAGATATTTCAAGGATTTTAGGTTAGGGAATGTTTCTTAGATGAGTTCAATGATGTCTGCAAACTTAATGACATCACTTTTTATTTTCTAAGAGTAAAACTGCTGCTGTGTACAGACAAATCAAGGCAAGACTATGATCAAGGAATCAGAGGTGGAAAGATATAAACCCAGACATAGGGACAAACAGGATGAGCTAAGCTGAGTGGTCAGAAATCTGGACAGAGAGCAAAGGGACAGCCAAAGAGAACAATGAGAGAGGTGAGCATGGAAACACAGGAAAATTCTGAGGCTCAGGCAAGTGGCTTTCTCAGCCTAAGTACGTCAATACATTCCATTGTCGTAGTTCAGCTTTGAGGCTTAACCAAACTTCATCCCTGCATGGTGATAAATTCAGGCAGATATGACAACATGTCCGGTTTAAGACAAACCATTAACAGAATAGCATTTGGAACGATTGTACTTCACACTAGATTTGCCATAAAACTACAGGGTATATGATTTAAAAAATGGTTTTTATTTCTTAATAAAACACAGTAAAAATGACAGATTTAAGCTGAGTGATAATTTGGGTAAAAGTTCATTTTTTTTCTTTTTAACAAAATTAGAGTTTTATAGGTTTTCTTTTTTTAAGTGACTCTCATCCCTGACTAACTTCTGCTTCTAGGGACAAATATTTTGTATTTTTAATACTTAGGATTGAGAGATTACAAGTTTTCCTCTAAGCTTTTCTTTGAAACATTTGCTAATAATAACAGTAAGTTTCAGCATTGTTCTGATTTTATGGTATGTGCTGGGTCAGTGGTTTCTAGGGGTCAGTAAAGGAAAGGAAGTTTTGGACTTTCAAAGGATTTCATTTGAAAAATAACTTTTGAATTTAGATAAAAGCACTCACATATTCCTAGCAACTTCCCTGATTCAGGCTACAGCAATATATATAATTATTTATTGACTTCTTTTCATACTGTATATAGTTTTGTCTGTTTAGTTGCTAAGTCGTGTCCAAATCTTTTGCGACCCCATGGACTGTAGCCCAATAGGTTCCTCTGAACATGGGATTTTCCAGGCAAGAATACTGGAGTGAGTTGCTTCCTTCTCCAGGGGATCTTCACCCAGGGATAGAACCCACATCTCCTGTGTCTCCTGTGTTGGCAGGCAGATTCTTTACCACTAAGCCACCTGGAAGTCCTAACTTCCCTCCAATCTGCGTGCCTAAAGAATTTCAGTTTTTATGGTCAATGATCACATTACCCATTGTCTATAACTTGAAAAAGCCTCATAGTGAATGGATATATACTATTTTTCAAATACTTGTGAGTATTTTGTAGTGGTAAAAATTTATTTTAAAGCATACCTACTAGCTTTCCATCATTAGGTAGTTATAAGATTTCATGTGGGAGTCTAAAAATATATTACCCTTAAACATAGTCTGCAAATGATTAAAGGTTATGAATTACAATATATTAGTTGATTATTGAAAAATAATGATAAAATGAGAAAATTTGATTTGAAGATATTTTGGAGAAAATAAGCAAAGTTAAAATGAACTAAGATTAAATTGTCTGAGAACATTAGATTTCAACCAGATTTTTTGTTTGTTTGTTTGCTGTTGTTTAGTCACTAAGTCACACCCAACTGTTTTGCAACCCCATGGGCTATAGCCTGCCAGGCTTCTCTGTCCATGGGATTCTCCAGGCAAGAAAACTGGAGTAGGTTGCCATTTCCTTCTCCAGGGGATCTTCCTGACCCAGGATGGAACCCACGTCTCCTGCATTGCTGGTGGATTCTTTACTGCTTAGCCACCAGGGAAGCCTTCTGTTTATAAGAATATTAATACATTAAAATTTTGCATTATCACTGAACTTCTATTCATGGTAACGAAAGTGAATAACCATCAGTTCCGTTCAGTTCAGTTGCTCAGTCGTGTCCAACTCTTTGCAACCCCAAGAATCGCAGCACGCCAGGCCTCCCTGTCCATAACCAACACCATTACCATCATCAAAAATTTCTGCCTCAGTACAGGATCATTGTCTCTAGTGTGTCTGGGAATTTCTAATCTTCAAATAGTCCTTTGACTTCAAGCTTTTCTCCAATTTCTTTCCATTTTTTTTCCTTCTCAGCAAAACATAATCTGTCTCTATATACCCATTTTTCTACTTTTCATTCTCTTTCTCAGCTCGATAAAACTGGGTTTCTACTTGACATGCTTTCATCAGGTATCAACAGATTGAAAGTGAAAGTGAAGTCGCTCAGTCATGTCAGACTCTTTGCAACCTGGTGGACTGTAGCCCACCAGGCTCCTCCCTCCATGGGATTCTCCAGGCAAGAATACTGGAGTGGGTTGCCATTTCCTTCTTCAGGGGATCTTCCCAACCCAGGGATCAAATGCAGGTCACCTCTGAGCCACCAGAGAAACCCTAGATTCCCAGGATTCCCTAGATCACTAAATCCCAGTGATCTCTTCTAGGCTCACCCCTCATCTGCATTTGAAATAACTGTTCTTCCACACTTTCACACTTGTCTTCCAAGAATTCACTCCTGGATTTTTCTTCTATCTTTTGGCACTCTTTCTAAGTCATACTTGTAGTTTCTCCCCTTGCTTTACAGAATATGGAGATAACTGGGTTGACTTTGGACTCAGACCCAGCCAGGTATTCTATGCCATCTCCTTGGGGATCTCTCAGCTTCATAAGTTCCATACATGTGATGATGATGCCCAAACATACTTCTCCAGTGCTGACTTCTTTCCTAAGCTCATAAACCTCTAACTACTTGCCAGCTGCTCTTAAATTTTAATAGTGATCTTAATATCTCCAAAATTAAACAAATAATTTTTCCACCCAAAGCTGTTCCTTGCCCCCACAGATTTCTTCATCTCAGTACAAAGCAATACCAATCACTCTCTCTCATCTCTTCACCTTCCACCCCCATTTACTGTCAAGCACAAAGAATTGTTTGTTCTTCTTCCAAATTGTGTCTGGATCCCACTACTTCTCCACAGCTCTGTTGTTAGTGCAATCCAAGGCACTAACATTTTTTTCCATCAACATAATGCTTCCATTTTCCCTCCAACTATTTCTTGTCCCCAAAATAAAGTGATTAAAATAACCATAAATCCCATCATGTCATAATGTATGTTAATTCCTTCATGGGCTTCCTCCTAAGTTGGAATAATTGTCAGGCTTCCTAGTACAGTCCTTGGGAACCACAGTCTACTTTTTAAAATTTTCCCACCACTCTCTCCTTCACACACCATCCTCTAGTCCTACTGGCTCTCTTTCTTGAAAATATTGATTTAATTCTTCAGGACTGTTGCACTTGCATCCTCTTCCTGAGCTTTACTTCCCCTGATTTTGACATGGCTGACTTGATCCCATCATTCACGTTTCTGTACAAATCATGGATAAATACTTTTATATAAAGAACCTGCCTTGAGGTAGCTCCATCCTGAACTTTCTGCAGTGACAGAAACATTTGATAATCTATACTGTCCAACATATTAATATAACTGAGCACTTAACATGGGGCTAGTGATATTCAGAAACTGAGTAATACAATTTTCATTAATTAATCTAAATTAAGATAGCTACTTGTGGTTAGCAACTACTGTATTGAATAGTGCAGCTCTAGCACAGAACTTTGCTCTATTTTTAAAAATACAATTTCATATCATACTATTATTTTTAAACTTATTGATATACTTTTTTTATCCCACTGCTGGGCATACACACCAAGGAAAGCAGAATTAAAAGAAACACGTGTGCCCCAATGTTCATCGCAGCACTGTTTATAATAGCCAAGACATGGAAGCAACCTAGATGTCCATCAGCAGATGAATGGATAAGAAAGCTGTGGTACATATACACAATGGAGTATTAATCAGCCATTAAACTTATTGATATACTTTTGAGAAAAATTTTTTTCTTCTTTGCAGTGCAAGCTTCACAGAACAGGAACAACTGAGTCTGTTTGCTTCTCTGTACTCAAAGCCCAGAAGAGGGCCAAGCACATAGTTAAGTACTCAATAGGTATCTGTAGAAAACATAAATGAATGAATGGATGAACCCATCTCCTCTGTTTCTGGCTGAAGTTAGGCCTGTGGTATAGTATCTTTAGTTCAGACTATTGGTAATAGTGTCCTCCCTGGAACCCTCATTCTACTTCTGCCCCAACTTGAATCTCTCCTTCATGTCACTAAGTGATCATTTTGAATTACTTCTGTGATCAAGTGGTGCACTCCTGGAAGTACTTTCTGGTGCAGGTCACTATCATGAGCATCCCTTAATGATATGGTGACTTCCACATACATGGCTCTCCCTGCCTGTCATCTAACACTAAGCAATACTGAGGAACTAGCAGTTTTCACACTTCTTAGGCTGCTGTAAACAACCATTCCTTTCATGTTTGGCAAATCCTCATGTATCCTTCAAAAACCCAAAGAAATGTTTCGATTTGGGTGATGATTTGCCCATGGCACATGTTGATTTACCCATGGCAAATCTTCCTTCTCTTGCTGAGAAGCGCTCGTGTGTGTGTCTGTCTGTGTGTGTATCTATATTTAACACCTTATTGGTGGCTCAGGCTGTAAAAGCATCTTCCTACAATGCAGGAGACCTGGGTTCGATCCTTGGGTTGGGAAGATTCCTTGGAGAAGGAAATGGCACCCCCACTCCAGTACCCTTGCCTGGAAAATCCCATGGATGAAGGAGCCTGGTAGGCTATAGTCCATGGGGTCTCAAAGAGTCGGACACGACTGAGCGACTTCACTCATGCTTTTATGGCTACATGAATATACGGTGCTTGGTTAGGGACTGTGGTTTACTTTTATAGCCTTAGCACAGAGCAAAATTCTAGCTGTAGCACTTAGTAAGTGCTCCACTGATGGTTGTTAATTAAATTCAGCTGATGTCTTTATAGTAGGATTCCATTGTACTGATGGGTGGGACTCAGTGGCTCTGACTCTAGGCTTTTGTTTTTCCCACAGAAAAGTAATTTCTTTCCTTCCATTTTTATTATATAGAACAACATGATTTTATGTATGTTAGGGCTATATCATCGGCTTCCCTGGTGGCTCAGTGGTTAAAGTGTCTGCCTCCAATGCAGGAGACCTGGGTTCGATCCCTGGGTCGGGAAGATCCCCTGGAGAAGTAAATGGCAATCCACTCCAGTATTCTTGCCTGGAGAATCCCATGGATGGAGACGCCTAGTAGGTTACAGTCCTTGGGGTCGCAAAGAGTCAGACACGACTGAGTGACTTCACCTTCACCTTCAGGGCTGTATCATATTTTTATTGAATGTTGAAGATAAATATAGGAGTATTCCATACAACCACTCTGCAGTATGTCATTTTTTTCTCAAGACTGTCAGATTTGGGTATAAAATGTATATAGAACCTGTCAAAGTGAAAATATTTTACAAATATGAGGACAGTTAACAGAAGATCCCAAGAATTCTACCTGCCTGGTAGCTGTACCATGGATGAAGTGGTTAGTAAGGCATAGATAGTCTTGCAACATTTAAGAAAATGTGTGAACTGTTCCAAAGGTGGGTCAGCAGTTAACTATTAAAAATGTAATTTTCTTATATGCAATCACTGGTGATAGGATGAAATATTCTGTATTAAACAAAACTAATGCTAATAAAATGTACTATTGGAATAATCCTGCCACAGTGAAAGCAGATTTAGAGACAGAAAAAGGACACTGTCTTACTCTGGTCAGGCTGCTAACAAAACATTACAGCTCTGGATGGCATATAAACAAGAAATTTGTTGCTCCCAGTACTGGCAGCTGGAAATCTGAGATCAGGGTGATGCTAGTGTGGTTGGATGAGGGCCCTCTTTCCAGGTTACAAACTTCTCATGTCCTAACATAAGCTAGGAATTTCTTATGATCCTTTTATAAGAGCACTAATCACATTTATGAGGGTACCACCCTGATGACCCAATCAGCTCCAAAAGGCCCTGCCTACTAATGCCATCACCTTAGGGGCTTAGGGTTTCAATATATGAATTTTGAGGGGATACATTCAGATCATAGCAAGCACTTAATATGGGATCTGTACTTCACAACAGTTTTGACACTAACTATGCATATTTGTGTTTGACCTATCCTCTGAATTGCAGAGAAAATTCATCACAAATTTCTATCACTCCTGTCCCAGATAAGGTGGAATCTGTTATCCTTGCTTTTATCTCTGGAGGTTATTAGGAGTAGGTTGTGGTTTTAATTAATAAAAACATGGAATACTCAATTAAATCTGAATTTCAGATAAACAATGAATGACATTTTTTAGTGTATACACATCCTGTGCAACATTTAAGGCACATTTATACTAAAAAAGAATCACTCACTGTCTGTCTAACATCCATATTTAACTGGCAGTTCTTATTTTATCTGACAGCCTTGCCTGGGGAGGAGGCTGGGTGGTGGTGACTTGTATTCTCCATGACCTATGGCTCTAAATTCTTGTTTGTACTAAACTCTCCATCATATGTGCCCACTAAAAGTTTAACCACACCTTCCATGATTCTTCTCTTCCTTATGCTCACATCACTTGTGTAAGCTGTTTTGTGAAACAGAACTTCATTTCTATAATGTTCCTCTAAACTCATTCAAGGCATTTGTGTATATTGCAGGCTTCACTTAACATGTGCATTTGCAGCTAGGGAGAAATTACAGATCTTAGTTTAAATACTTTAAGATTAAATAAAAGATGTACTTATTCTTCAGAATATTTTAATCACACTCTCTGTCTCCTACATTCCACCATGACTAGTTGCTCACTAACTACTTGTCTCTATAGTCTTTTGTTTCCTCTTTTGTTTCACCTCCTCTTTAATTTCTTAAACCTTCTCTCCTGTCTTGCTACACAGCCCAGTAGTGATTTCTATTAAGTTCACATGCAATGTGATTTCACCATTTTATCTTTTTCACAATCACTTTACAGATTACTTTTTGTGGCTATGATATAGGTATAAGTCAGAATCTTATAGGAGTCTTAATATTCATGAATATTTTTAATGATATGAAAAAGTATCCACAAAAAGACAAAGTTATAACCATGATAAAATATACTATGTACAGTATGATATCCATTAGGGATATCACATAATATAGAATTATGTAATCATAGATACAGAGAAAAGAATGAAAAGAAGCTAACCAAAACCAAACAGCAGTCACCTCTGGATTGTGAAATTATAAGTGATTATTTTAACACCTTCTTTGATATTTATAAAAATGTACATACAATAACATTAGCAATAAGAAAATCATATATGTGTATATATAAACATATGAATAACATGCATACACATATGTAATGCAAAAGTGATAATACAAAATATATACAAGCTCTTAAATTATATATAAGATATACATTCAGTTTAAAATCATTAATAGAGATTTTTGAAAGAAGATTATTTTTAATTTTTCCATGGTTCATTATAAGAAAAAAGTCATATATTTGTTTAGATACTGTAAGAGCTTATTAAATAACTATAGTGATTTCTGAGTTTAATTCATGCTTTAGATAGGAGTGAAGTTTTGTTTTTATTTTTATTTTTCAAAAATGTTTTTACTAATTTATATGCTAAGAAAACTTGTTTACATTTGCATCATTAGGTAGCTTAGAAAATAATGCTAAATGAAAACTGTTGTGTGTGCAATATAACTCCAAGAATTTAAAATATTTAAGTAAATATCCATTTGTTGATATTAATCTTCTCAGGTCAAATTGCTTACTCCAATTGTTAACATTAATAAAAAAATATAAGCTACTTCAATTTAGCCCACGCTGAAACTTGAATTCTCTTTGATTTTAAATGTCTTATTCGCTTTATCTTAAAATAATAATCTATCATTCAGTTCAGTCAGTCACTCAGTCATGTCCGACTGTGATGCCATGAACTGTAGCACGCCAGGCCTCCTTGTCCATCAACAACTCCTGGAGTTGTTGTCACCCAAACCCATGTTCATTGAGTTGGTGATGCCATCCAACCATCTCATCCTTCGTTGTCCCCTTGTTCTCCTGCCCTCAATCTTTCCCAGCATCAGGGTCTTTTCAAATGAGTCAGCTCTTCGTATCAGGTGGCCAATGTATCTGAGTTTCAGCTTCAAAATCAGTCCTTCCAATGAACATCCAGGACTGATCTCCTTTAGGATGGACTGGTTGGATCTCCTTGCGGTCCAAGGGACTCTGAAGAGTCTTCTCCAACACCACAGTTCAAAAGCATCAGTTCTTCGGCACTCAGCTTTCTTCACAGTCCAACTCTCACATCCATACATGACCACTGGGAAAACCATAGCCTTGACTAGATGGACATTTGTTGGCAAAGTAATGTCTCTGCTTTTGAATATCCTGTCTAGGTTGGTCATAACTATCCTTCCAGGGAGTAAGCGTCTTTTAGTTTCGTGGCTGCAGTCACCATCTGGAGTGATTTTGGAGCCCAGAAAAATAAAGTCAGCCACTATTTCCACTGTTTCCCCACCTATTTGCCATGAAATGATGGGACTGGATGCCATGATCTTAGTTTTCTGAATGTTGAGCTTTAAGCCAACTTTTTCACTCTCCTCTTTCACTTTCATCAAGAAGCTCTTTAGTTCTTCTTCACTTTCTACTATGAGGGTGGTGTCATCTGCATATCTGAGGTTATTAATATTTCTCCTGGCAATCTTGACTCCAACTTGTGTTTCATCCAGCCCAACGCTTCTCATGATGTACTCTGCATATAAGTGAAATAAGCAGGGTGACAATATACAGCCTTGATGTACTCCTTTTCCTATTTGGAACCAGTCTGTTGTTCCATGTCCAGTTATAACTGTTGCTTCCTGACCTGCGTACAGATTTCTCAAGAGGCAGGTCAGGTGGTCTGGTATTCCCAACTGTTTCAGAATTTTCCACAGTTGATTGTGATCCACACAGTCAAAGGCTTTGGCATAGTCAATAAAGCAGAAATAGATATTTTCCTAGAACTCTCTTGTGTTTTTTTTGATGATCCAGTGGATGTTGGCCATTCAGATATCTGGTTCCTCTGTCTTTTCTAAAACCAGCTTGAACATCTGGAAGTTCACGATACATGTATTGCTGAGGCCTGGCTTGGAGAATTTTAAGCATCACTTTACTAGCGTGTGAGATGAGTGCAATTGTGTGGTAGTTTGAGCATTCTTTGGCATTGTCTTTGTTTGGAACTGGAATGAAAACTGACTTTTTCCAGTCCTGTGGCCACTGCTGAGTTTTCCAAATTTGCTGGCATATTGAGTGCAGCACTTTCACAGCATCATCTTTCAGGATTTGAAACAGCTCAGCTGGAATTCCATCACCTCCACTAGCTTTGTTTGTAGTGATGCTTCCTAAGGTCCACTTGACTTTGCCTTCTAGCATGTCTGGCTCTAGGTGAGTGATCATACCATCATGATTATCTGGGTTGTGAAGATCATTTTTGTATAGTTCTTCTGTGTATTCTTGCCAGCTCTTTTTAATATTTCCTGCTTCTGTTAGGTCCATAATATTTTTGTCCTTTATTGAGCCCATCTTTGCATGAAATGTTTCTTTGGTATCTCTAATTTTCTTGAAGTGATCTCTAGTCTTTTCCATTCCTTATTTTCCCTCTATTTCTTTGCACTGATCACTGAGGAAGGCTTTCTTATCTCTCCTTGCTATTCTTTGGAACTCTGCATTCAAATGTGCATATCTTTCCTTTTCTCCTTTGGTTTTTGCTTCTCTTTTTTTCACAGCTATTTGTAAGGCCCCTTCAGACAGCCATTTTGCTTTTTGCATTTCTTTTTTATTGGGGGTCTTACAATGTCTGACACCTGTACAATGATCCCTTACTCCTATACAATGTCACAAACCTCCATCCATAGTTCATCAGGCACTCTGTCTATTAGATCTAATCTCTTGAATCTATTTCTCACTTCCACTATATAATCATAAAGGATTTCATTTAGGTCATACCTGAATGGTCTAGTGGTTTTCCTACTTTCTTCAATTTCAATCTGAATTTGGCAGTAAGGAGTTCATGATCTGAGCCACAGTCAGCTCCTGGTCTTGTTTTGCTGACTGTATAGTACTTTTCTATCTTTGGATGCAAAGAATATAATCAGTCTGCTATCGGTGTTGACTATCTGGTGATGTCCATGTGTAGAGTCTTCTCTTATGTTGTTGGAAGAGGGTGTTTGCTATGACCAGTGCATTCTCTTAGCAAAACTTTGTTAGCCTTTACTCTGCTTCATTCTGTACTCCAAGGCCAAATTTGCCTGCTACTCCAGGTATTTCTTGACTTCCTATTTTTGCATTCCAGTCCCCTATAAAGAAAAGGACATCTTTTTTGGGTGTTAGTTCTAAAAGGTCTTGTACGTCTTCATAGAATCGTTCAACTTCAGTTTCTTCAGTATTACTGATCTGGAATAGACTTGGATTACTGTTATATTGAATGGTTTGCCTTGGAAACAAACAGAGATCATTGTCATTTTTGAGATTGCATCCAAGTACTGGTTTTGGAATTTTTTGTTGATTGTGATGGCTACTCCATTTCTTCTAAGGGTTCCTTGCCTACAATAGTAGATATAATGGTCATCTGAGTTAAATTCACTCATTCCAGTCCATTTTAGTTCACTGATTTCTAAAATGTAGACATTCATTCTTGCCATCTCCTGTTTGACCACTTCCAATTTGTCTTGATTCATGGACCTAACATTCCAGGTTTCTATGCAATATTGCTTTTTACAGCATTGGACTTTGCTTCTATCACCAGTCACATCCACAGCTGGGTGTTGTTTTTGCTTTGGCTCCATCTCGTCATTCTTCATTTTTTTCTGGAGTTATTTCTCCAGTAGCATATTTCTACACTATTTCTCTAGTAGCATATTGGGCACCTACTGGCCTGGGGAGTTTATCATTCAGTATCCTATCTTTTAACCCCATAAACAGTATGAAAAGGCAAAAAGATAGCTGAACAGGAATGCTTTAAAGATGTGATAATTTCTAACAATATTCTTACATAAAAGAGAGGCTTAGTTTATCACCCACTAATAGATTAGAGTGTGATACAGAGATGGATAACAGATGAGTCAGTGATTTGTTCTTATATTTGAATGCTTAGAGACTATGCCCAATGAGATATAGTCTCTGATTTATTTCAATTGATATGATCTAAACTTGTTTTTAACGATAGATGGTTTCTAAAGTACTTAAAAACAAAAATATTTGAAGAATTGAGAATTATAATTAAAACTTGAATTAGAGAATCACAATGCACTTAATTAAACAGAGTTATATGCTGAAATGAGTGCTTCCCTTCTGAAAACAAATATGTAAAGTCTAGGCTAGCTTATCTTTGGAATCTTATCTTCTCTAAGCAAGAAGCCTTCCAGGTTACCAATGGCTAAATTTCCATGCCATTTCTATTTATATTTTGCTATTACTAACAGTTTGGTATTTTGGAGGTACTAGGCTAAATAAGGGCTTCCCTGGTGGCTCAGACAGTAAAGACTTTGCCTGCAATGCAGGAAAACCAGGTTCAATCCCTGGGCTGGGAAGATCCCCTGGAGAAGGGAACAGCTACTCACTCCAGTATTCTTGCCTGGAGAATTCCATGGACAGAAGAGACTAGCGGGCTACAGACCACAAGGTTGCAAAGAGTCAGACATGACTTACAAACACTCTGACTGAATAATGTAAATTTCCATTTTCATGCATAAGATTTGGAGGAATAAAGTCAATAATCTATTATTCAACCAAATTAAGTTGAGTTCATTCACTCAGTCACATCCAGCTCTGTGACCCCATGGACTGCAGCACACTAGACTTCCTGTCGATCACCAACTCCCAGAGCTTGCTCAAACTCAAGTCCATTGAGTCAGTTATGCCTTCCAATCATCTCAACCATCATACCTTTCTCCTGCTGTTTTCAATCTTTCCCATCATCAGGATCTTTTTTTCACATCAGGTGGCCAAAGTATTGGAGTTTCAACTTTAGCATCAGTCCTTCCAATGAATATTCAGGACAGATTTCCTTTAGGATTGACTGCTTTGCTCTTGCAGTCCAAGGGACTCTCAAGAGTTTTCTATAACACCACAGCTCAAAAGCATCAATTCTTTGGTGCTCAGCTTTCTTTATGGCTCTACTCTCACATCCATGCATGACTACTGGAAAAACCATAGCTTTGACTAGACAGACCTTGTCAGCAAAGTAATGTCTCTGGTTTTTAATATGCTGTCTAGGTTGGTCATAGCTTTTTTCCAAAGAGCAAGCATCTTTTAGTTTCATGATGCAGTCACCATCTGCAGTGATTTTGGAGCCCAAGTAAATAAAGTCTGTCACTGTTTCCATTGTTTCCCCATCTGTTTGCCAAGAAGATTTAACCTAATAATGTGTATCAAAAGATGTACAATGGGTATTTTCCTTCTTTCAGCACACATCATTCATGTAGATACATAATCTAGAGCCAAATATTTATTGATTTGTCTTTTTTTTTTAACTCTAGGGTGTATGATTTAAGTTTTTCTTTTTACTTTAAATGTGAATTTTCCAAACCATGCTTTAGTACTAATTCAGTTGTAAAAATTTAGAAGCTAGTGAGTGTTTGCAGAATCAATTAGTTTATTAATAGTGATTCCTTCTCAGTCTAAGCAGAGCCAAAATTTTTATAATCCATGTAAGAAGAGTGCACTATGGTAACACTGATGTGTGGTACACAGGTGTTATTCTGCACTTGTTACAACATTGGGCTTGATAACAAAGAGGACACCATGCTAGTGACCCATTTAGCAGGATGAGGGCTTTGGCTTTAAGTAGATTTTCTGAAGTTTCTGATGCAGAAGTGCTCGGTGTGCTGGAATCTACTGTCAGAACTCACAGGTTCAATAAAAGAACTACTTGTTTACAATGTAAAAGTTGCCACAGAGGAAACCCATGACTGACACTTCATGCCTCCATTCAACACCCACAGGAAGGTGGCGTAACTCTTTCCTGGGGTGAGGTACAAGCTAGGTTCTTTAGTTTGGGAAACAAAATATCAACTGTGCACTTCAGGAACTCTACCTGCCTCTTACTGAGCTCCTAACTGAACTTCAACTGAGATAACTGATTTTTGAAATCAGTAGTCTAAAGTCCCAAAGACCCACTACTGCAATAATCTAGATCAACAGGAGTATACGATTTAGACATAGCCCAGGAAATTTTTAGGTTCTGCAATTATGGGAACTCGGGCCAGATGATCTCTCTGTGACTCCTTTTTGTCACCATTAAAGTAGGGATATTGATAGTATTTAATGTAAAGATTTTTCTAAGGTTTAATTGAGTTAACATATATACTATGTGCTCAAGAAATGCATGTTATTTTGTTACTATTAAAAATAAAACTTTCAGACTTCTTACTTAGGCTTTTTACAAAACTGGATAATAGAGACTTTCTTAGAAAAAAATGTTTTGGATTTAAGAAAAAATTTTCTAATACGACATAGTGCCCTGTGTAGGTAGAATGAAACCACTTAACCTTAGTGATTTCATTTTTTGTATGGAGATACTACTATTCACCTCATAGAGATCTTGTAATGATTATAAATTAGATTATTCAGCTAAAGTATCTAGGTCTAGTCAATGCTTGCTTATCACTTATCAACAGTTTCCATACCTGTAATCTATCCTCTCTCTACAGTATTCACAAAAGAATCCAAAACCAAGAGGTATACTTAATGTCCAGATGACCTCTCTGTTATTGATGTGGTGGTGGTTGTTAGTTTCTGTTCTGTTTGTTTCACTTTGTTTTTTTTTGTTGAGAGCTATATGCTTTATACTTTTTCTTTTTTCTTTATATTTTAATAGGCTTAGAGTGAAACGTTACATTCAATAGCAAGCCCAAGCATAGTTTCTAATAAAACAATAGCAACTAAGCCCATATTATATAATTCCTATATATTTTTATTTCCTTATTTTAGTGGTTTTGTTTTGCATTTATATTTTATTTTAAATTACCTCAAATCCTTTGGTAATTAGGTAGAAATAATAAAAAAAAAATCCTGAGGGTACTTTCCAAATATAATGAGAACTCTTCAGATACCTTCTAAATTGGAAGATTCTGTTCATAAAATTGGATGTATCTGGAAAATTTTTCTGTAGCAGAAGAAGTTGGGGAGTGGGGACTTTGTGGAGGCTCTACAATCTCTTCCTATTAGCTTTAGGAATAAGTGAACTGTTTACTAAACCATCACTGGGGGAGAAAACAGTAATTTATCATGAAGAAAAAAGCTCTTATTTTTGTTGTTAGAATGCAGCTGAACTTGAAAGGGGTACTTCTGGTTTACCCAGCTAGCTCATAAGTTTCCATTTACGAAATAAAATGAAATTGTAACAAATGCACTTATTCCATAAATAATTTGAGGATTTTCCCCTCTATCTTGTCTCTCATACTGGAGCAATAAGACCAAGTAATAAAGAACAGGATAAAATGGTGAATAACAAGCGATAGCTCTCTGGGATTCTTTTCTTAGTTTAGATGGATTAGAGTATGTTGAATTTCCTTTCTTATTTAATGTTAGAATTTCCTTTTTCTTAGAAGAATACAAAAAAAGAAAAGAAACAGACTGCTTAACAAAAAACACACAAGATTCTTAAACTGCATCTCCAGTAACATTTAAATCTTTTCAAGTAAAACTCTTAGTAGGTGACATGTTAAATGTCTATGTTCTCCGGTGTTATATATTTTTCTTTAGCATACATGTTACCTAAATATTGTAATGAATGGCACTGCTCAGAATGGCTGAGGAAGGTACATTCTTAATTAGAAGTGCTTATTAAATATAAATTAAATATAATCTGTACTATATTATGCTTAAAATATCTTCCCTGACTCCAACTTCCTCATACTAAAGGGAAGTTACAATTAATTTGTTCTTAAGTCTAATTGTATCTGAAGACCTTAGGAGCTCTCAAATTTTGCTCATTGTCATTGCAGAGCTGTAAACATCACTTAATGGATGAATCTAAACTTTTCATCCAGTTCAAAAGGTGTCCAAACAGACTCTGGTCTTCATATAATATTAAAATCTCTAATAGTGGTAGTATGTTTGGTTGTAGCACCAGATTCTGTATGGAAATTTGTTGCATTAGAAAAGTTATAATGCAGCTGGCATTTAAATACTGAATCTGTGATGGATAAAACCCAGGGCTACTGGTTCGGCTACTGCGTGCCCTGAGTCACACTATCTCCTCTCCAAAACACATGTAAGACATTAACAATCCGATAATTAGTGCGCATTCCTGACTGCTCCTTAAAACCTCACTCCCAGATGCAGCTTTGGTCAGATCTTGGTTTTATTAGCTTTCATGATTCACTACTGTTGTAAGACTAGTTCCCTTTTCCATTCATTAAGCTTTCTATCTGGCTAGGCAGTGTTGATGTAAACTCAAACCTTAAAAAGGCAATGACTTCATCCTCTTTGCATGTACTCGGTCTCTAAATTATGTGTCCATATAGTGCAGAACTATTGTTTCAATGGCATGAACAGGAAGATAGGACTTATAAGAATATTTACTTCACTTGTATTTAGAGTTAGAACCATGAAGGGTAGGAGACAATTGATTCAAGAAGCATAGCTATTGTCTGTTAGACTCCTCAGGATGAGCAAAGCCTCATCCTACCAAAAGACTCTGATGTATGTGGCCCCAGTCTAACACTGCAAGTGATCTAAAAGGGATATATTTATAGAAAAAAACAAAGTATATTCCTTTTCTACATGGGATAAAAATGTCTTTGTTGTAGACATAATAAAAGATTTAACAGAAAGAGAAAACAACTTACAAGGATCTGATATAAACAGAACCAAGTAGAACAGAAAATTCGCTGAGGACTCAAAAGTGTGGGATATTCTGGTATATAGTTATAATCTAGTGATACATTAAAATGATACCATTTACCAAGAAATAGAGAATTAACAAGCATCTAAGATTCCTGAATTCAAAAACAAAGAATGACTTCTCAGGTATTAGTGCACAAAGGTAGCAGAAAAACAAGGAGAGCCCAATGGCCCATATTTTTCTGTAATTCGTTTATAACACTACCATGAAAACAGTAAGTACAACAGAGCAGAGAAGAGAAATCTTATATAGGAATCAATGTGCCTATTTTGAGATTAGAGTGTGTTTATACTTAAAACATCATGATTCTGTTCTCCTAATCTGAATTTTATAGTAGGATAAATTGAGATAAATTATCTTATGTGGTACTTTTGAGCCAAATATTCAATGCACATCACTACTTTCCCCAAGAGGCTTGTATCACTAATGCTTTAACAAGGGAATGCTATCATACAACTCTCAGTGTCATAAAAGAGTGGAAGGTAAAACTATTACAATCTCCCCTAGGAAATCAATGATTGGAATCTAAAGATTTAATTTCATCTCTATTCCTAAACTTTCACCAACTCCATTGTGGCTCAGAGTCGAGAGGTCAGCCAACAGGAACAATAAAGAATATTCTTTGCCAACTTCATTTTAACAAATTTGAGAATCAAAATCAATTAGATAGATGACTATCAGCAATTCAGTTGAGCTTGGCCAATTACTCCCACTGAAAAGGAGTTTTTCTCATGGGCAACATCTAGATAAGAGATCTCACCCTCTATTATCAGGAAAAGTTGGGTATGTTTCAGCTTATCGAAAAATCAACTCTCTTTGGCCCCTTTAGGGGAAAGAATTAGACCCAAATTCAACTTAGATTTAAGTCTAAAGTAATTTTATTAGCTGATCTACCTAACACTTTATTACACAATATATTCAATGTTGTAAACATGATTTTTGGCAATCTCTTACTTTAGCTCAAGAACTGAGTTGGAAAACACTGGACAACATTTGGATAATGACAATCTCATCTTGTCTCCCTTGGAGAGTAATAATGTAAACAAAATGAGCTCTTTACTAGCAGCCAAGTTCAGTGGAGTTTGTGTCTGTTCCTTTTCTAATATCAATGTCTCAGGGATATTTTCTGCGCATGTTTCTGGAGACAGAAATGTTCCATGTCTTTATTCACTAAGGAGATCTTATATGGCATTATCAACTGTTTCTCAGTCAGACTTTTCTAGTGAAAAGAGTTTCTCAAGAAAATCATTAATTTATCTGCTATTTTTTAAAAGCAGCTCTAAAGTTCTTTGATACTTTAATGGAGGGAGTGTCCATGAAAAGGTGTCCAGGATGGTTTTAGTTGTTAGGAAGGGCAAGTGAGCCTTATCAAACTCATGCAATATTACTCAACTGCTACTCTGAAGAAGCAAGAATGAGGTGAGAGAGAAAAGAATTACACACTTCAGACTAACCAGGTGACCTTATAACCCTGTCCCTGCAATATACTTCGCTTTCACAAATCTAATGTTTCACTTCTTCCTGCTTCAACTGCCAAAAACTAAAAAAAAAAAAAAGATTGTTACAAAGCAAAATAAAACATTATGTGTGGGTAGGTGAGGGGTGCCATTTAGATCACTAACACTTACCTGTAATTTCCTAAGATTTTATGAAGAAACAAACATTCTAATGTAACTTGGAAACATGATGAGTTATTTTGGCTGGACAACAAATCTCTCAAGCTGGAGTAATTGGACATTAGACCTAAAAGGGGCCATAGACATAATCTATTTCAACCTCCTCATTTTACAGCTGAGGAAACCCGAACCCCCAAAGATCAAGTAATTGCATCGTCACACAGTTCGCAAGTACTGGGATAGGGCAGAAGCTATAATGTCTTGTCATCTGTTTCTGTTCCTTTTCTCACTAGTTTACAGACATAAAAGTATTGATATATATGTGAACTGAAACCGTGAACTTGATATCAGAGAAGTGGGTGAAATTGAAAATTTCCAGTTACAATTATGCTTAAAACAAAACTGTATAACATAGATCAAGTCATTTAACCATCTAACAGCCCACTTAGTATCCTACTTTACTGAGTTAACAGGCACCTGAGGTTCAATAATGGCACAGTGGTAAAGAATCCACCTGCTAATGCAGGATACACAAGAGATGTGGGTTTGATTCCTGGGTCAGGAAGATTCCCTGGAGTAGGAAATGGCAACCTGTTCGAGTATTCTTACCTGGTAAATCCCATGGATAGAGGAGCCTGGCAGGCTGCAGTCCATGGGGTCACAAAGAGTCAGACAGGACAGAGCAACAGAGCACAGCACTGAGGTTCAGTGATATGCCAACGGTCACATATCTCATTAAGGTGAAACCAGGATTCAAGCTCAACATCAGAGCCAGTGTCCTTGCTCTTAATCATATGACATTTCACCTCTCTTATAAGGTGCTTAAGTAGTTCAGTGACAAAGATGTCAATCGAAGGCAAAATTTCCCTGCTTGCTCATCATCTTGGTGGATATAGGTTTCTCTTTATAGCTAAGTGCAGCACTTTTTTCCTTATAAAGTTATCAGGACCCTAAAGCCTCCTAAATTTTTTCTGCCATGGAGGTTCTTAGGAAGACCTGTAGTAATTATATATTTCCCTCCATTGACTTCAGAACTTATCATACCCACGAAATTATAAGATAATAAAATGGAGACCATATGAGGAAAAAATGGAACTGGTGTATGCCAGAGGCTGAATGACTTCAAAAACAGGAGGCTTGGTGGAAGAAAAGGTATTTCCAGGTCAGCTTAGACTACTGGGCCCTCACTGATGGTTTTTTTTTTTTCCCCTTACCCTTCCTTTGTTTAAGACCTCAAAGAGTGTTACAGATAAGCGGATTGTGACTCACCGAGAATTAGGAGGCTTTTATATGGCAGAAGTTCCAGTAGATAAGGCAGAACATACTCAAGGGAGATGATCTTTAACCTATGCTTGTTGGCTAATTTCTTTATAAAACTTCTGCAATTTAGAAAGGCTCTCAGCACTATACTATAAACTTTCAAGTTTTGGTAATCACTGGGATGCTTTTCCTGTGTGTAGTGTCCTGGGGCACATAATCTTAAATTAAGAACTGTTCCTTGAGATGGAGACTTTCTATTCAAGATTTTGATCCCCTTGGCTCTTCATTATTTGGCTCAATAAAGCATACATTAAGCAAACAGGAAGGCTATTTGAGTCAGAAGCTCTAAAAACAAAAGGACATTATTGAACACAGACAGCTAGCTGCCTTCTTGCTCTGCTAATAAAGGATCCCTCCAGATTGTTTATTTAGTGAGCACAGAGTGTCAACTGATGTAAATTGTCCTGGAAACTTTCAGATGTAATTAACCTCAGTAGCCTCATAAGGCAGTTTCACCTATAATCCACATCCCAGTCTGTACCCCCAGAAGAATCTCACAGTTAACTCACCCCAGGATTGCAACATTTCATGAAGACTTTGTGATTAAAGCCAGACATATAGACAGTAAGAAACCATGTGGTGTATATTATCTCCACACATCAATTTTAATGGTGCATGCTCTCCCCATGACAACACTAAAAGTTAGTACATTTTATCTTAAATTGATATATCTATTTTTAAAGCCATGAAAAATGGAAGTTATATAATTAATAGGAGTACCTCTCTCAAAAAATACAAAATTTCAGGCTGATGTTCTTCAGAAAGACTGCTTTTGCATACATTTGTTTTCCATGTGATGCAATGCGCACAGCCCAAGCCTCCGAACCTCAGTATGCACAAAGGCTCAAGGCTTCCACTGGTTGATTATGTGCAATTTTATTATACTCCAATGAGAGCCTCCCACTAAGATTTGAAATCTTGTAAAGGTCAGGGTACTATCTTACACTGCTTTTGAACCATCCGCAGTAACTTGCAAAGTGTTTATGTATATTTTATGTGCTAGTAGAATCTTAAGATCTTCTTCCTGCTATTGCTCCTGCTCAGTCTCTCAGTCATGTCCAACTCTTTGAGACTCCATGGACTGTAGCTCGCCAGACTCCTCTGTCCTTGGAATTTTTCAGGCAAAAATACTGGAGTGGATTGCCATTTCTTTCTCTAGGAGATCTTCCTGATCTAGGGATCAAACTTGTGTCTCTTGTGTCTCCTGCACTGACAGGTAGATTCCTTAATACTTGCCACCTGCAAAGTCCAAGTATGCTCTGAACATGCACATTTTCACATAAAGGATCTTATGATGAAAAATTATATTGAAACACACCGGCAAGATAGTATTGCAAAGATTAGATGCATATTCAAAGACACTGACATATGATATTCTGGATCTCCGAAGGAAAATAATCCTTAATTATTCTATGTGGCATTGTATAGCTTTCCAAGGAAAGCACAACATCTTCCACATTATCTGGGAGAAGGGAAATCTATATTAGATAAGCCCTTTTGGGCCAGTCCTACAGACTGAATCAGAGAGTGTTGTTCACTGGACTTTTAATTAGAGACCTATCCAACGGCACACATAACCATTTGCATACGGACACAGTTACTCTTTAATGGTTGGTTACTTTACCCCTTATTTCCCAAGGTATCTTGTGTTGGATAAGCAGTGGTGGTCTAATTTGACTGGACTGGAAAATCTAATTCCATCTTGAAAATTTGTGATCTACATTTAAGCCTGTGATTATTTAGAAAGTGCCACCTTCCTGGACTGAATCCCCTTCTTGGAATACCTGGATGCTTTTATGAACTTATGAACCCGAGGCATTTCCCTCTTCAAATTATTCCCATCCTCACAATCCTGAAAATAATAAAAAGGCTTACAATGACCAGCATTCATTTGGTGGTTTGAATTACAGTGACATATCAAGACTTCATGGGATGATGTTTCTCAAAGACACATGTGGAGAATTTTGAAATTTTGAAGTCCAAATGTTACAATTCATTGTTCCACTGTCAGTAGAGTTCAGTCGCTCAGTTGTGTACCACTCTTTGCGACCCCATGGACTGCAGCACGCCAGGCCTCCCTGCCCATCGCCAACTCTCGGAGTTTACTCATACTCATGTCCATTGAGTCAGTGATGCCAATCTCATCCCCTTCTCCTGTCTTCAATCTTTCCCAGCATCAGGGTCTTTTCCAGTGAGTCAGTTCTTCGTATCAGGTGGCCAAAGTACTGGAATGTCAGCTTCAGTATCAATCCTTCCAATGAATATTCAGGACTGATTTCCTTTAGGATTCACTAGTTGGATCAACTTGCAGTCTAAGGGACTCTCAAGGTCTTCTCCAACACCACAGTTCAAAAGCATCAATTCTTTGGTGCTCAGCTTTCTTTATAGTCCAACTCTCACATTCATACATGACTACTGAAAAAACCATAGCTTTGACTAGACAGACCCTTGTAATGCTATCTAGGTTGGTCATAACTTTTCTTCCAAGGAGCAAGTGTCTTTTAATTTCATGGCTGCAGTCACCATCTGCAGTGATTTGGGAGCTCAAGAAAATAAAGTCTGTCACTGTTTTCCCATCTATTTCATCCCCATGAAGTGACGGGACCAGATGCGATGATCTTAGTTTTCTGAATGTTGAGTTTTAAGCCAACTTTTTCACTCTCCTCTTTCACTTTCATCAAGAGGTTCTTCAGCTCTTCATTTTCTGCCACTATATAAAATGACATTATCTTCATCCTATGAAGATCATCTTTAATGAAAACAGATTCCATTTAATAATGTTTAAAATACTACATCAAGAAAAGTGGTTTTGAAGGGTAAGACATTTAGTGTATTGATTGAACTTTCCTACTTAGCTTCATATTTGAGTTTTCCTGATGCCTCTTGATATGCTTGTCTAGCTTTTCCTGCCAACCTCCCACACTCCTTTCCCCATGGCAACTGCTCATCCTCCAATAAACGTCTGTCCTTGATCCCTGATCATCCTGGCCACATTTCTTCTTGAGGCCACGGCCAATACCTTAAGGTCCTTGCCATCTCAGACACTTGTCTAGATTGGATGTTTCCTTCAAAGAAAGAGCACCTTTTGAGTGTCTGCCTCTATGGCTCCTTCATGCCCACCTCTCTGGCTCCTTCATGCCTGCCTCTCTGTTGATTTTATATACCATTCCATTTGTACTTAGTAATTAGAAATTTTTATAGGTACTTATTGCATAACAAACCTTGTCTTCTAAACTAGATGGAAGACTCTTCAGCATGGGGGCTGGAATATTATGCCTCTTTACATTACACCTTCAATCATTACTATCACTGCCCCTAAAAGTAGCAAGACACCTCTAGCAACTCCATTACCAATTGACAGATTGTCAAAGAATAGTAAAGCTAAGACTTTCTTTAGAAAATATTCTGTCTTAATGATTTAGATCTTCTAAAGAGATCTGCTGCTGATGAAAAGATAGGTGCATTCCTAATTCTTCCAAATTTTTCTGAATAAATGACCTCTTAGTTATCTCACTGGTCCAATACAGAATGCCCTGAAATGTCTATATTAAAGGTACTTCATGGACTTACAAGCAATAATAAAAAATTTAAATGGAAAGGACTGCCTTGCAGAGGCAACTCTGTGTCAAGATTATTCTTCAGTGTTGAAATCTTGACTGGAATGATGACAATCAGAGTTTGCTAGTTCAGCTAAAAACAGCTTCTTCTGTCCCACAGAAGCTCTATGGGCCTTTTAGCTTGTAGTTTATTGCTTTCTGAGTTCAATTTTTTTTTTTTAAGTTGGAGAAATAACAGCTGAGATTTTTCAGACACTCACGAGAGACTTCTATTTTAATACTGAGGCATTTGAAGGCCACTCAAAGGGTCCACCCATCCCTCTCCTCCCCAGGGGCAGTGTCATAGATCTGAGAATCTGACAGTCTCCAAAAACTACTGGGTGCATGGAGATGACCCATAGTGTTAATTAGGAGAGTAAAGCTTGGTGCATCACCCTGAAAACCTGATTGAGAGTAAGAGTTCCACTTCAGATGACTGTTCATCAAATAAGAATTTGGAAAGGGTCGAAGCATCCGGAATTATCTCTCCAGATAATAGCTCTGCTTAGGAGCTGAGCCAGGGAGGAGAGAGAAGTCTGTCTTACATAGTCTGGCAAGCCTTAGAAATGTTGGGCTTCTACAGATTCTTTGTGCCTTACAAACTCATTATTATGTTGCACTTAATAAATCTGCATTTGATATTTTCTGTAAGTTTACTTGAAATTTCACTAATTTTGGTTTGTCTGCTCAGCATTTTTGTAATTTCTACTTCCTAAGCACCTAGATACTATTTCTCATTCCCTTCATCTGAATTTTCAAAAATTTTCTCAAATATACGTAAATAATAGATACACACAAAGCCACCTCCTATCACTCTCTCAGTTGCCCCCTTTACTAGACAGGTGATCTGTATTTATTTTGCTCAGACAAATCCCAGGCTTGTATGCCTTCGGCTTCCATTCTCTTCAGGGAAGACCATTCCCTTGAGAAGACCACAATCTCTAAAATACCTTAGTATCTCAGGTAACACACAGAGAAAGGATGATTTCCCATAATGGTTAGATTTGTACAGATCAAGTTTGACATAATGGCTCTGCTACTCACTGCCCTCTTCTCACCAGTGATCCTTTAATTCTTCTGAAAAATGGGAAAATATCAACTCTTCTATGTTTTTGATAGAATTAACCTAGATATACGTAAAGTTCCTGTAAATCCAGAATACAACATAGTAGCTATTCTTATATTTCCTCATATTTGTAATACTATTTAGCAGCCCATCTTGTAAATGTTTTGTTATATTCTCTATTGTGAGTAGAGATATAGATATCAGCGTATCAATGAATACTATGTGCTAGAGGATAAATACAAAGGCATTTTTAATTTTCCTAGATATGACAAATTGTTTCAATGCTGTCTTCCCTTATGTGAGCTATTCTCCCTTTATTTATAATGCCTCTAAAATGTTGGAGATATTCTGTATAAGCTTTGTGCTTGTGTGCTCAGTTGCTTCAGACGTGTTTGACTCTGCGATCTTATGGACTGTAGCCCACCATGCTCCTCTGTCCATGGGATTCACCAGGCAAGAATACTGGAGTGGGTTGCCATTTCCTCCTTCAGGGGATCTTCCTGACCCAGGGATTGAACCTGCATCTCTTATGTCTCTGCACTGGCAGGCAGGTACTTTAACACTAATGCTACCATCCTCTGCTAAAGAGATACTCCCCTCAAGAAAATTGGAATTAACATTACTTATTTTCAAATGTTCCCACCCAAAATGCTCTCAGGCCGTGTTAACTATTCCCTCTTTTTTTTTTTTTTTTAATCTCCACTGCACTGTTCTTTTCACTGACTATATTATATGATTATGTGTTTTATGTGTCTGTTTCTGATTCTAGACTGTGAGTTCCATGTGGGAGAGAGAATAATGCCTAATTTTGTTGTCCCCAAAATATTTCACAGGGTTTGGAATAATAGGTACTCATTAAATGTTTGTTGAATAATGAATGTACTCCCGAATAAGTGTGCTCTGTGACTCTTCCAATTTTCCATGACAATATCAATTTTTCTGGATTTCATTTTGGGAAAATTAATAGATAAATATAATGTGCTTAAAAATTACATGTTATAAAAATTTTTCTTGCCTCAGATTTCTAAATGCCCTCCATTTAATGCACTATTAATACAGTTTTCAATTTGCAATACAAAAGATAATGGCTCTTCAAGTGAAACTTTCATTAAATAACTGGTATATCTCCGTTAAACATAATTCTTATTTAATAGCTAGTTGTGAATGTCACCAGGACACTTAGATAAGTAGAAATAATGAAATGGGTATTTAGCCTGTCTTGTTGTTCAATCACTCAGTCATGTCCGACTCTTTGAGACTCTATGGACTGCAGAATGCCAGGCTTCCCTGTCTTTTACTGTCTCAAGGATATAAAATTAGTACTTTCAAGGAACCAGCAAGATTTAGCCAGTAGCCATTCTCCAAATCAACAGCAAATTTTAAAATATAGATTGGAAGCTTTAAAGACATCTCAAATAAAGCTTGACTGCTCTAAATTTTGTATGAGAACTTGGGGCAATGCAAGTTTCACAGAGTTTGGAATTTCACACCAATTATCTTATACACTCAAGGAGCACCAAAAAAGATGTTTGTTGAAAAATGCAAAATCAGTGTAAAAGGTTTGTCCACTTTAAATGTGATTTTCCAAAGAGATCATTGACACTATATTTCTTCACTGATAGATCAGACCTCTTTACCATGTGAAGGAAATATTTTTTGGCAATCTAATATTTGTCTATGTTATTAGAAAATTTATTATTAACTTAGAAGATAGAGCGTCACTGACTACATATTTACTTGAAATCACTCAAACGTATCTATACTTGCAGTCTATAGGAAATCTTTATTTTTGTACTTTTGTTAGTTATTTTCTAGGTCACCCTAGATAAATTTTTCCTTCACAATTTGTCTCTTCAGTTCTTTCATATACCTACTTACACAAGTAAGATAGCCCTGGATCACACAGTAATGAGGCAAAAATTAGCAACTAGTAATAAACACAACTTACTTTTGTTTGAATTGAATTGTAGAATTCCCTGTATATTAATGTGTCAGCAACTGATAGCTTCAGTGCCTTTGTGCGTGCTAAGTCACTTCAGTCACGACTTACTCTTTGTGACCCTTTGGACTGTAGCTCACCAGTCTCCTCTGTCCATGGGATTCTCTTCTTAAAACCCACTGGAGTGGGTTGCCATGCTTTTCTCCAGGGATATTCCTGAACCAGGGATCAAACCCATGTCTCTTGTGTCTCCTGCACTGGTTGATAGATTCTTTATGACTAGTGCCACCGCGGAAGCCAATAGTTTCAGAGAGTACTGCAAAATGGAAAGAACACTTCAGGGCTCAGATCTTGGCTCAAATCTTGGCTTTGGAGACTTTCTAAGTTACATCTTTTTTGTTGTTGTTTAAACTTTTAAGAAAAACCATTTGAAGAAAAAAGAAGTTTACTATGACTCTTTCTAAAGTAAAAGATGGAAAAATACTTTCAGATGGGAAGCTAAAGCCTTTAGAAATATTAAAGGAAGGTACAGGATTATATCTTCTATGAGTGGATAGGTACTCATCATCAAAAGATGACAACTCAACAATCCTATCAACAGTAATAGAAAGATACACATCTAGGGAATTTCATGATACCTAACAGTAATTAAATGCAGTTATTCTCAAGATAGGATCAGGCTGCCAGTCTCCTAGCCCATGGACTATGACAATGACAATTTTTGATTGTCACAACTGGGAGAGGAGAATTACTGGCATCTAGTGGGAAGAGCTCACGGATGCTGCTGAGCCTCCTACATCTCACTGGGCTGCCTCCCACAGCAAAGACTTGACCCAACCCAAAATGTCAGTAGTGCTGTGGCTAGGAAACCCTATTCCAGCAGAAATAAAATAATGTGGTGAGAAGATTATTAATTAGTAACCACAGGAAGAGAATCCTAGCATAAGTACAATATGGTTAGTTTTTTTCACATATATAGCAAAGATTACCACCTACCCTGCCTAATTCCAAAAGGTCTTCTGAAAAGTAAATAAGAGAATATATATACACATATATGTATACACACACACACACACACACACACATATATATCCTATAAAATAAAGTATTTGAAAGAATTCAGCCACTATATGAGTGAATCCTTTTGATTCAAGGAAATCAAGATAGAAATCTGTCAAAATAATCTTCGTGAAAGGCTTTCAAATTGAAAATGTAAAGTTGCAGGATATGAAACCAGCATAAAAAAATCAGTTGCGGGAGAGGACAAATGTATACCTATGGCTGATTCATGTTGATGCTTGGCAGAAACCAAAACAACACTGCAAAACAATTTTACTTCAATTAAAAATAAATAAATTTTAAAAAATTAGATGAATTTCTATACACCATCAACTGACTATCTGAAAAATAAAATGATTCCAATAAAAATAGTACCAAAAACAATAAAACATTTAAGAATAAATTTAACCAAGGAGAGGACTGAAAATGATAGAACATTAATGAAAGAGTTGAAGACCACAAATAAATGGCAAATCTAAGGATTATAAGTAGGTCATTGTAAAGATATTAAGTAGGTTACTAAGTTATCTCTCATGATCAATGAGAAACCCAGACAAAATGAGCTAAAGTTAAAGAACCAGAACTTTAAGATAAAACGTTAATGCATGTTCAGATATTATATCCAAATACTAGAATTGGCTATTAATGAGTATTATAGATTCTCTAATTAAGGTGATTATTGTTAAATACCAGTGTGGGTGTGAGATGTCTAAAATGACACAGAATTTGTTTTGTAGAGTGAGACTGGAGATGACATAAATGACCTCAGAAAGCTTCTTCCATACCTGCAACCTCCACTCAGACTTTATAACCCAAGATAAGCTGTCAACAGGCTCTGGCTGACTCTCTTGTAGGATTCCAGATGCTGCCACATTAGGAAGCTCTTCAATCCATTGACTTCCTTTTGCCTCTTATGCTCCTTTCCTGGCGGTCAATCTAATTCTCAAATAATTGGCCAAAACAAAAAGTTTTATTTTTGTTACTTTCCTCCTTTCTTCATACATCCTGATTCAGTAATGTTCTTTTAAAAATACATTTGGAAGGAAACTCAAAACCTTCTTCTTGCACCTCCCCTTCTTGCTCCATAAAATTCCTACTGCACTGAGCCATGACTAACATGTACAGTATGCCTGCAATGAAAATTGTTTTTTCCCCCAAATGTCCTAACTCCAGATTTTTATTTTATGACTCTAAGCCTTGATTAAGACATATGCTAAAAGTAAAAATCCATTTCATCCTAGGAAGTTTTCATCCCATTCCTAGGTTCCTTCCTTTGTCATTAAGGCACTTGATAAGAATATCTAACTTTACTAAATATTGCAGACAGTTTCATCATGGAGAACCACAAACAGATAATGTTATTAAAAAGGGAAAATACACAAGATTAGAAGGGGGAAACTAACTACAGATATAATTAACCAAAATTGTGTGGGCTGTATATATCTGGACAATAAGAGATAACATTTGATGCTCCCTCAGAATTACAGAAATAAATGAGAAATGTTAAAAGTAATATAGCTTGGGCATAATTGCCCACAGTTGGACAATTTCTGGAAGTGCAGAATCAATATAGAGTCTTCGCCTTCCTCCTATTTACTGTTATAGCAATCATCTTTGATTTGATCCTTTTGAAAACTGCTCTTCTATCACTCTGACCATAATATTTTCAGATTTTTGCTAATTGTTACAGTTCACTCTTACACCTCTGTAACAATTATTTCCTATTTTGTCCTGCTTTAGTTTTTCCTTCCTCCCATAATGAAAACCAATTAGGACAATGAGGGCAAAAGGTTATATATACATCTGTCCCCCTTCAATTAACATCTTGGTTTATCTTTTATGCTTTGTTGAGAACAATGGAGAGAGGTGGGCAGAAATACCTCCTTGCACATATTTTCAATGTCAAACAAAGGATTCTACATTTTGTACATATGTGACATCTGAAATGACGCAGACATGGCAACATTAAGGAAATCACTGCTTCTTAGTTTCACGTTTAATTGTCAGAGCCAGGAAAGAAGGAGGTGAAGAAAGAAGGCAGGACTTGCATGAGCTGACACTCTTTGAGGGACTGGTCTAGAGAAGGCATGGCTTTCATTATATTTAAGTGAATTAGTCTGTTTCCTTTAAACAGGAGAGATTAACAAGCCACCAAGGGCTTGCTGTGGGATTCTGACACTTTTAGTGGCTTGTGACATATGATTTGTGAGTATCAATTCGTCTTCAAAAGCAGAAAGCAAATCTACCATTAGCATGAAGTATGTCAAAAGCTGATTCTAGGTTGGTTTGGTTGAAATTCATTAGGAAAGACATTTTATAAGATGAGAAAATAAATATTTTATTTGATTCAATATTTGGATCATTTTAAAGTTCTCCTTTGACCTTAAAAATAGCTACATATAGATACAGGAGTTTAATATGGATGACTTTCTTTAATAAAGAGAATACCTAAAGTCTTATTCCTTTAATAAAGAGAATACTTCAAGTCTTGAACTTGGGAACTGTCGAGACATTAAGTAAAAGGGAAAAGATCAGCAATTCTAAATAAACTTCTCTTAATATTTTGATTTCTCAGTGAAAGAGAATGTCTTCAGGCAGTTTGGCATTGAGACAAATATTTCCAAAACTGCAAGAAAACAGAATAAATATTTTATTTTCATATGTGATAGATCAAAAGTATCATCTTTGACATTAAATGAATGATATAAAGAATTTTAAGCTGAGAGAATTGACAAAAAAAATGAACTCATAGTACAAAACTTTATTTTTGAAACATTTCCAGTTTATCATTCTTTAAAAATGTTACTCCTAGAAAAGTTCATATATTTTTTGATCTGTTTCTTATTTTAGTCATTGTAAAGACAAAAGTGGTCACAGGCCAGATTTTTGCAGCTGCAGGTACAAATTTGGCCAGAGATGATATTTTTGGTCTTAATGCAGACAAAGTGTCAAGGAACATAAAATACTATATAAGGCTTTTCCAGCTATAAAATTTAATTTGCTGATGTCACACAATGTTGTTCACCTCTGCTTGATTAAAGGATTTCCAATGGGACTAGTTATAGTTTATGTCTTACTGAAGAGTACAATGTTATAATGGTTGAATATATGTGCATGAGAGCCACTCTACTAAGGTTCAAAGCCTAGTTCCACCACTTATTAACCGTAATACTTCAGTGATGTTACTCAGTCTCTTAGTGGCTTCAGATTTTTTCACCTGTAAATTGGGATAACACTAGTATCCACACCTTATGGTTGTTTGAAGATTAAATGAGTATACATGTGGAGTACTTAAGACTAGGTATTCAGTATTATTACCTGCTATTATGATTTTATCTCATTTTAATAACAAAGCTGAACTGATATCTAAAACCATAGAGCTTGATATCAATGGTTGAGGATATTTACCCAGTTTGCATCAATCATTCAATGCTGCCTAATAAAATCCCTATTACATTAAAAAAAAAGAGCTTTACCTGTTTATTCAATGGATTCAGCTGATGTCCAATATGATTTGTAAAAAAACACGATGATATCATATGAAGAATCCATACGTTAATCAAAACTGAACTGCCTTACAACATTTTCCATGGTCAAATAGAAAAATAAAGATTTTTATGTAGTCAGATTTTTAGAATATTATTGAATGCTTGAATGTTTCATTTATTTTTAATGAAAAATAAGAATGAAATTAATGAAACTTAAGTTCTAATTTTTCTCTTTCTAGTATTCAACTCTGCTCCATCAAAAAATTTCACTGTTACTAGTTAAAAACATCGTTAGTTCAATTAAAATGTTAGTCACTGAATAAAGACATGAAATGGTAAGGAGCTCTAGAACAATGTGCCTTTATTCTATAATCACTGTTACCATAAAAGAAAATAATATGACAACTGATGGTGAATAAAATCAGCAGTGCTCAATTTCAGATTCTTTAATAGTTTAAATAATGCGATGCCTTCTTTTGAGCACAAAACATTAGGGCAAAAGTGCCTTTGGCCAACTGCTTCATATAGCACAACAGGATATAACAAATAATTTCAAATCCTAGGAAGTCTTTTTGGATTGTGAACAGCCCAACTACACCAGTTTAGGTTGCTCAGAACAATAGCCATCTCAAACCAATAAATTATAGACAGTATCAGTAGTTATACACTGTTAAGCTTGGCTGAACATATTCTGATTAATCTTATTAAATGACTTTGAAGCCTCCAGTACAAAGAAAAATAACCAAAAAAGGAAAAAATAATGGAGGGAAAAAAAAGATGTGCTGATGGGTGTGCTAGGTATTCTCACTCTTTATTGACAATTCCAGATTCATATTCTCTGTGACTTAGCGGAAGACATTCAATTTACATTCTATATGGACTGGAAATCTGGTGCAAGGTGTCTTTTATGATATAAAGAAGTGTCACTGACGCTTGGAGGAACCCTAAAGTTTGCATACTCTTGAACATCCCAAGAGGGCACAGTCTCTTTTACTGTAGTGCCAGTCTTAGATATACGAAGAGAGGGTCATATACAGGAACTGATATAAATGTACTTTCCACAGCTGAAAGAAAAATTTCTTCCCGATAAAGAGAGAAATTCCTCTCAGTAACACAGAAGACTTTAAGGAGCTATGTACGTTTGAATGATCATTTCTGAGGAAACTACAGAATCTCATCAATATTCCCTTTTCATGTTTCAGCTTTGGAAGCTGTGCTACAAACTCAAATGATTACTTTGAGGGCTAGTTTTCTGCCAAGACTCTTAAGATTAAAGGTGCTTGTGAACAAATTCCAGTGGCTTAAAAAAAGAAAAAAGAAAAAAAAACAAGTGAAAAGGAGCCCTGAATTTCTAAAAGTTTGTTTACTCAATTGTCATTTGGTGTAGCCTTCCCAGCTCTCCCTCATAAATAGGAGTGGCAGAGCATTCTGCATGGTGGAGCACAGACAGCTTTACATGGGTGTGGCGTCTTCTCTTCCCTCACCCCACATGTAGCACACACATAGCTCATACACTTCCTTTAGTGAACTGAAAACTGACTAACTTCAGATCTATCAGAAAATCTACCAAGCAAAGGGGATTTAACATTAGCATATGTCTTAACTTTGAAAATACTTTCTCTTTACAGAATACATTATCGCTTTCTTCTTTCTGAGAAGATGTGCAAAAATGGGAAACATGCAGACATGGAATATGCCCATGAAATTCATTCTGGCAAAATTTTCAGATTATCCAAAACTCAAAACACCTTGACCTTTCATTCCTCACCTCTACACTAGGCATAATGTCACACTTAATTTTTTTGTTTCTTAGAGGTTCACTGACATTGAGAATTGCTTGGGGATATTTATTAAAGTTCAAATTTCTGGGTATCTTCTCTTATCCATCCCCTCTTCCCTTGTGTAGTATTTCTGGAATAAGACTCATAAATTGCCTTTTGAGCAAACATCTGGTTCATTCTCATCATGTGGTCCATAGGCCCAGCTTTGAAAAATACCTAGCATTGTCTATTGTTATTAGCTGTTTAAAACTGAGCCTCACCTTTTGCTTCAAACCTCTTTTCTAAGGATTTATTAAAAGGTATCTTATTTTCATTAAGAGAATTAGGTACAGGCTGGATTTCAAATCATAACTCGCAATTGTCTCTGTGGCCATTCTATTGCTACCAAAGCTTAAGAAGACTGTTGTCGATTTATATGGATCTGTATTATTTGCTTAGTTTCAGAGACTACAAGTAAAAACCTTTGCTGCCAAGGCTAATGGGGTTGCTCCTCCCCTTTAGCATACTCACTGTGCTTAAGAAAGTCCTGGGTCAGATCTTATCCCCAGTTTTCATGCACTAGTGCCCTATTCCTAATTGTACGCACCATTTCCATTTCACTGTTATTACCTCTCTTCTCAAATTAGTGTAACCCCAGTTAACAATGCTTCCCTGGTGGCTCAGAGGGTAAAGAATCTGCCTGCAATTCAGGAGACCCACATTCAATCCCTGGATCAGGAAGATCCTCTGGAGCAGGGAATAGCTACTCACTCCAATATTCTTGCCTGGGAAATCCTGTAGACAGAGGAGCCTGGCTGACTACAGTCCATGGAGTCACAAAGAATCAGATACGATTGAGCGACTAACACTTATTCATGTATTCAGTTAGCAATGAGTACTAAGGATAAAAAGGAGTAAGCTCCATAACCTCTAAATTAGGAGATGCCACTGTCAGCTTCCACTTGGAAAAGTCCCATTATCCTAATCAATCAATTTGATTCAATTGCTCAGTCATGTCTGACTCTTTGTGACCCCCGTGGACTACAGCACAACAGGTATCCTTGTCCATCACCAAATCCCACAACTTGCTCAAACTCAGTCTATCAAGTAGGAATTACCCTCAAACCATCTCATTCTCTGCCATCCCTTTCTCCTCTTGCCTTCAATCTTTCCCAGCATCAGGGTCTTTTCAAATGAGTCAGTTATTCACATCAGGTGGCCAAAGTATTGGAGCTTCAGCATCAGTCCTTGCAATGAATATTCAGGACTGATTTCCTTTATGACTGACTGGTTGGATCTTCTTGCAGTCCAAGGGACTTTCAAAAGTCTTCTCCAACACCACAGCTCAAAAGCATCAATTCTTCAGTGCTCAGCTTTCTTTATAGTCCATCTCTCACATCCATACATGACTAGTGGAAAAACCAAATGTCTGACTAGACAGACATTTGTTGGCAAAGTAATGTCTCTGCTTTTTAATATGCTGTCTAGGTTGGTCATAACTTTTCTTTCAAGGAGCAAGCACCTTTTAATTTCACGGCTACAGACACCATCTGCAGTGATTTGGGAGCCCAAGAAAATAAAGTCTTGTCACTGTTTCCATTTGTTTCCCCGTCTATTTGCCATGAAGTGATGAGACCAGATGCCATGATCTTCGTGTTTTGAATGTTGACAATAAAACATTTAGCTATATTGTCTACCACTTCATAGGGCTTCCCTTGTGGCTCAGCTGGTAAAGAATCCACCCACAATGCAGGAGATCTGGGTATGATCCCTGAGTTGGGAAGATCCCCTGGAAAGGGAAAGGTCACCAACTCCTGTATTCTGGCCTGCAGAATTCCATGGACTGTATAATCATGGGGTCCAAAGAGTTGGACACAACTGAGTGACTAAACATCATTTAATAGTTTCTATTATTGTGACAGAAATTAACTTTCTGGAAGAGGAAATGCCAATTTTGGCATCATATGTTCCCAGGCCTTAAAATTTCAAGATATAGAAACAATCATGATAATAAATTTAGAGTTATACTATTATGGAAACATTTTGAGGTGTGAGAGGCTTAAATGTGGGCTGTTATATGAATTCTATCCACAGTGAAAGAGGATAGGGGATGCAGGGTATAGTTTCAAGGAGAACACAAGTTTAGTATGTTCAACATATTGAGACATTGAAATATTTCATAAAGTACCAATTGTTTACATGTTAATTACATGAGATGGTTGGATGGCATCACTGATTCAATGGACAGGAGTTTGAGTAAACTCTGGGAGTTGGTGATGGACAGGGAGACCTGGAATGCTGCAGTCCATGGGGTCGCAAAGAGTCAGACACAACTGAGCTACTGAACTGAACTGAACTAATCCATTTATAAAATAGATCTTCTATTATCCTTAACTATAAGCTGGGAAGGTTCTCATGGGTTTAGCAAGCATCTTCAGGACACTGGCTCTTGGACCAGTGAGGAGGAGGAAAACATTCTTTAATCCAGATTGAATTTATAACCCAATGGAAAAACAGGCCACCGTTATAGCCTAGTTCTGCATCAAACATTCAAAGCTCTTCTTTGCCTTTGGTAGTTCCCAGCAATCAAAGTAAGAGATGCAAATAAACGATATTTTTAAAACAATGTTTTATAAATATATAGTCATTTAAACTTGTCATCAATTTAGAGTCAACTAAAATTTGGAGTTCCATTAAAAGCCTAATTCTTTGCTTGATATAATATTTACATAAATTATTACATAAATAATTTACATAAATTATTTTAATCTTCATTGATTAGTTGAATCACGAGAATCTCGGAGACGTATTTCAGTCACACAGCTAGTAAGTGGTGGATGAAATGTACTTTACATCTATTTGAGTCAATGCTTAGTGCTTTCTATTATAAGATACTCTTTTGTCAAATCACCATTAATTTGGGCCACATAAATCTGTCAGAGTTTACTATATGATTTTCCCAGGGCTGCTGGAATAAGTCAGCACCAAGTTGGTGATTTAAAACAACAAAAATTATTCTCTCACAGTTCTGGGAGCCAGAAGTCCATTATCAGTTTCACTAGACTGAAATCAAGATGTTAGTGGAATCATATTCCCTCTGAAGGCTCTCCAGAGAGAAACTATCCTTACCTGTTCAAGCTTCTTGAGGCCTATTTCTTAGCTCACAGCCTTTAGTATAGTATCTTCAAATCTCTCTCTGCTTCCAACATCAAATTACCCTCTACATTCTGTGTGTATATAATCTCCCTATGATTCTATCTTATAAAGACATTCATGATGGTATTTAGGACCTACTTGGATAATCTAGGATAATTTCAGTCTCCTCATCTCAAGATTTTTCATCTAATCACATCTTTAAAAATTTATAAAATTCACAGGTTTCAGTGATTAGGTCCTGATATTTGCATTGGTCATTATTCAGCATGCTATAATACCTTCTAGACAGGCCAAATTTACATCCATTTCACATGTAAAGTATACTCACTCTACCCCAACACCTCCCCAACTTCCACATGTCACAGCATGAATTTCAGTCCGAAATCTCATTTAAATATGATGAGCTTAAAAATCCCACATCTCATCACCAAACTAATCTAAATTAAGTATCCATGAGACTCTAGTTATGATCCTGAAACCTAGAAAATAAAATATCTATGCCCAAAATACAGTAGTGGGACAGGCATAGCACTAGTGTTATAGTCATTCTGATTACGTAAAAAGGGAAAGGTAAAAATGGAAGGAAGAAAAGGGTCAAGAGTCCCACCTAATTTCAAAATTCAGCAGGGCAAATTCCATTAGGTTTCAAGACTTGGGATTAGTCCTTTGTGGCTTGAAGGTTCTGC
Source organism: Nanger dama (assembly GCA_917880005.1). NCBI lineage: Eukaryota > Metazoa > Chordata > Mammalia > Artiodactyla > Bovidae > Nanger > Nanger dama. The sequence continues at coordinate 9,043,576 of CAKJTW010000040.1, forward strand.
CTCTGTACTTGTGATTCTGCCTTCTATGCCCAAGGCTCTGCCCTCACCATGATCCTTCCTTTCTTGAAAGCTAGTATGTGTTTGGTTTTACCAGCCTGCTTGTAGAATTTGAGGAGTCTGACAGCTTCCCTTCATTTGGTCTTATTTCAGTCTCTCTCAGTCCAAGCAGGCAGTATTTCTGCTGACATAACATTCTCAAAAACTTTGTAAGTCTCCTCTGTATTTGTCACAGGCATTCATGTAAATAAACAAAAGGGTCCTCCCCAGATGTTTGAAATCCTCTATTCCTGTCTTCGATTCATGGGGTCGCAAAGAGTCGGACACGACTGAGCGACTGAACTGAACTGAACTGATTCCTAGCTTCTGTTATGATGGCTAAGGGAACTCACGTCACATGCACTAGCATAAGGCTGTTCAGTCATACCGTTAGCCTTTTCTTTAGAAACTACTTTTTTTTTTTTTTAAATATAAATGTATTTATTTTAATTGGAGGTTAATTACTTTACAATATTGCATTGGTTTTGCCATACATCAACATGAATCCGCCACAGGTATACACGTGTTCCCCATCCTGAACCCCCCTCCCTCCTCTATTTTTCAAATACTGAATCCTTTAACTTAGCATCTTTTGCCATCTGGATAGATTGAGAAGTTCTAAATCATGTACTGGTTCCATTTCACTTAATAGTTCTTTCTTCACTTTATCTTTACTGTAAGCCACAAGAAGAAACCAGATGGCACCTTCAACACTTTTGTTAGAAACTTTCTCATTTATATTTCCAAGTTCACCACTTATCGCTTTCCACAGAACTATAAGACACAGTTTACATTAAGTATCTGCCACTATACGACATGAATTGTCTTTCCTCTGGTTCCCAATAACACGCTCCCTATTTCCTCTATCTCTCACCAGAAGCAGTTTTAATATTTATATTTCTACCAACATTCTGTGAAGATACATATATTCTCTAAGATGATACAAGCTTTCTCTACTGTGCTCTTCACTTGCTTTGGAGTCTCACCAAAGGGCTTTTAATATCTATATTTCTACCAATGCTACATTTAAAGCAATCAAGGCTTTTTCTATCACATGACTCAAAACTCTTCCAGTTCATACTCATTACCCAATTTCAAAGTCTTTTGCACAATTTTAGGTTTTTGTTACAGCAGCACCCCAACTCTGCAATATCAAAATTAGTGTTGGTTTCTTGCAGCTGCTGTAACAAGCTGCTATAACAAGTAGCTGCTGTAAATTTGGTGTCTTAATAGAAATTTACTCTTTCATAGTTCTGGAGGCTAGAAGCCTAATATTAGTTTCACTGGAGCTAAGTCAAAGTATGAGTGGGGTCAAGCTCCTTCCATGTGCTCTAGAGGAGAAATCTGTTTTTCTCCTCTTCCAGCCTCTATAGCCACATCCCTTGGCTCTTGGCTCCTTCATCTGTCTTCACAGCCAGAGCACTATATCCTTAAATATCTCTTTCTGTGCTTGCATCATCAAAGTGCCTTCTGCTGTCTATGTGTGTCTAATCTCCCTGTCTCCTTGTACAATAACAAGTGATAGCATTTAGGACCAACTTTGATAATGCAGGATAATTTCCTCGTCTCAAGATCCTTAACTTTATTACATCCGCAAAATTTTATCATATAAATGTAACATTCACATACTCCATGGATTAGGACCTGATATCTTTGGGTGGCTGTTATTCAGCATACTGTATTTATTATCTCTCCTAAAATAAATATGCTCTTAGCATCTGGTCCTTAATCTAGGAAATGGTCAGACAAAAATATTTTAATAATTGTATTTAGTTTAATACCCTCATTTCACAGATTAAGTTTCTGAGGCCAAGATAAAGTAAATGATGTGCCTAAGATTGCATAGCAAATGTTTTGACATAGCCAAGACTATGAACCATATCCCTTTACTCCCATTCTTTTGCAGTACATTCTTCTTCTCTAAATGAATTACCAAGAATTGCTCATTTCTTGTCACCAAATTACCCCCAGAACACAAATACAACCCTGGAAGCCATTAATAACTATCCCACAGTCAGCATCAGTTTTAAAAGAGTAAATTTATCATACATATCCACTTAACAGTCAATAGTAAACTTAGGCAAATTGGAAAAAGATGGGAAACAACCTATTTCAAGGATTACACAAACTTGCATTCAGAAGTTTGTATGAATGTATGTACTTAACACTTAGTTAAGTCATGATGCCTCATTTAGTGTCTAAGTTCTCAGAATTGCAGAACGTAGAACCCTATGGAATTTAGCAGATAATTTACTTCAACTATATTTTTCAAGTAGGTAATATGTTAATCATGCTTTCCAGACCAGGTGATGAAACCAAAGAAAGGCTTAAGTATACTGACACAAGGACATGCAGTTAGAAAAAAAACTTTATCTAATAAATATTAATGAGAAGATCCATTATACGCTAGATAGTATATTAAGGTTTTGTATGCAAAGGTCAGTGTGAGGCCTATAGTGCTCACCCTCAACAAGTTTTCTGTGTATAAGGAAAATAGATGGGTAAATTAATCAAGTATGAGATTGTGTTAAAATACTAAATACAGGGTGTCTGAGAGTGCAGGTTTTGCAAAAACAATAGAGTGGTCAGAAAGGTTTCCTAGCACTGACATCTAACTGGGACTTGAAAGAAAGGGGACTAGGGCAGGAACACCACTCCAATCAGACCTAGGAGTGTGTGCAAAGGCTTCATGTGAAGAACAAGGCATGTTCTGGGAACTAAAATCAACTCAGTATGTCTATAATGGGACATGTATTAAGAAATGAGGTGGGGCTGGGGGACTCCATAAGCAACAATCTTGAAGGCCTAAAATGACATGCAAAGAAATCAAGATATGATTCTGAGAACACTGTGAACAAATGGAAGTATTTGAGAGGGAATGGCTTGTGTAGATTTGTGCTTTGCACAAACCAAAATGGCTAAGGCTAGGGTGACTTTGTAATGAAGTACTTTGAGAGTGAACAGGAGTGCTGTTAATAACATGCCAGAACAAGGGGGCACATACTGAGACTGAGCCAGGCTAATCAGGATGGAAGGTCACTTCCAAGACTGTCCTGCGTTTGAACCCTGACTCACTTCTAACAATATAACTTCAGTCTGGCATCATAACTTTTAGATTCTGTCATTTAAAGATAGTAAGGTGGCTCGGTTGGTAAACAGTCTGCCCGCAATGAGGAAGACCCAGGTTTGATCTCTGGGTTGGGAAGATCCCCTGGAGAAGAAAATGGCAACCCACTCTAGTATTCTTGCCTGGAGAATTCCATGGACAGAGGGCCTGGTGGGCTACAGTCCATGGGGTCACAAAGATTCAGACACGACTGAGTGACAACATGACTGAGTGACTAACACTAAAAATAAATAAATACTTATTTGTCTATTGAACCATGACTTTTATGTTATCTTTGCTTTGTCTTTTGGGTGGCCTAACCTCTTGATGAAAGGGAAATAGGAGAGCAAAAAAGTTGGCTTAAAGCTCAACATTCAGAAAATGAAGATCATGGCATCTGGTCCCATCACTTCATGAGAAATAGATGGGGAAACAGTGGAAACAGTGTCAGACTTTATTTTTTTAGGCTCCAAAATCACTGCAGATGGTGACTGCAGCCATGAAATTAAAAGACACTTAACTCCTTGGAAGAAAAGTTATGACCAACCTAGATAGTATATTCAAAAACAGAGACATCACTTTGTCGACTAAGGTCCATCTAGTCAATGCTATGGTTTTTCCTGTGGTCATGTACGGATGTGAGAGTTGGACTGTGAAGAAGGCTGAGCACCGAAGAATTGATGCTTTTGAACTGTGGTGTTGGAGAAGACTCTTGAGAGTCCCGTGGACTGCAAGGAGATCCAACCAGTCCATTCTGAAGGAGATCAACCCTGGGGTTTCTTTGGAAGGAATGATGCTAAAGTTGAAACTCCAGTACTTTGGCCACCTCATGCAAAGAGTTGACTCATTGGAAAAGACTCTGATGCTGGGAGGGATTGGGGGCAGGAGGAGAAGGGGACGACAGAGGATGAGATGGCTGGATGCTTGAGTCTGAGTGAACTCCGAGAGATGGTGATGGACAGGGAGGCCTGGCGTGCTGTGATTCATGGGGTCACAAAGAGTCGGACATGACTGAATGACTGAACTGAACTGAACCTACATTAACTTGAAGGTTGAAGATTTTTAAGTTTTTTCCCCAAAATCATAATGATGATATACTTTATTAATGAAGTCCTGTATTTGATAAAAAAAAAAAAAAGAGCTTCCCAGCTGGTTCAGTGGTAAAGAATCCTCCTGCCAATATAGTAGATAGACAGGTTTAATCCCTGGGTCAGGAAGATCTCCTGGAGAAGGAAATGGCAACTCACTCCAGTATTCTTGCCTAGGAAATCCCATGGACAGAGGATCCTGGAGGGCTGTTTAGTCCATGGGGTCATGAAAGAGTCAGACACAACTTAGCAACTACACAATAATAAAAAGATAGTATGGGGATAACAGTGACCCATTTCACAGAATTTTTCTGAGAATCAATTAATGAAAACATTAAAATGCTGTATAAACTATAAAGTGAAGTAAGGTGGTGAAAAGTGAATGTGAAAGTGAATTCACTCAGTCATGTCTGACTCTTTTCGACTCCATGGATTATAGCTCCTCTATCCATGGAATTCAGGCAAGAATACTTGAGTGAGTTGCCATTTCCTTCTCCAGGGGATCTTCTTGACCCAGGGATAGGACCCAAGTCTCCTTCATTGCAGGCAGATGCTTTACCTTCTGAGCCACCTGGGAAACCTGAAGTAAGGTGGTATGATACAGCTTTTCTGTTTAATTTTTTATTATCCTATGACTTAGAGATCTTTCCAGAAAATGGGATAATTAAAAGCAACACAGTAGTCATAGCATAAAATAGTAATAGGAGCTAACATTTTTGAACTCTTAAAATATATTGATCCTATGTCAAGTTTACGTTTATAGTCTCACGTGTAAATTTACAGACTTATCCTTCCAACAATGATGAGGTAGGTGATAATGATTATTCTCACTTAACAGTTGCACAGATCAAGTCCCTCCTTGGAGTCCTTTGTCAAGGCCATGGGTGAAGGTTCACAGTTTCAGAACCCAGATTCTGCATCAATAAGTTTGTCTGCAAAGCTCATGATCTTAATAGTGGGTGCAGTTGCATATATGCTATCAGCATCCTGCTCCCTTAGGAATACTTGTTTACTTTTTTTGCAAGAAAAAGAGCTGTAGTCAATTTTATTTTTCTTTCTAACACCCAAACCAAGTAACTCTAAGACAATTTAGAAGAGCAACCAGAAAAAATATACAGGTAGAGCAACTAACGTTGAGGGTTCAGTAGTTCCTTTTGGACTAAGGACTAAGGACTTCCCTGGTGGCTCAGACGGTAAGGCGTCTGCCTACAATGCGGGAGACCTGGGTTCGAACTCTGGGTGGGGAAGATCCTCTGGAGAAGGAAATGGCAACCCACTCCAGTACTCTTGTCTGGAAAATCCCATGGACAGAGGAGCTTGGTTAAGTGTGTGTGTTCGCAAAGAGTCGGACACAACTGTATGACTTCACCTTACCTTACCTTAGAGCAAAATTGAGGGTTCAGTAGTTCCCTCTGGGAATCCGCTGTGAAATTGCAAAAATCTCTTCCCAGGGGTGGGTATAAGTCAAGAAGTTCCGCAGGAGAAGCTATTTTAAATTTTTAAGTAGTGATCATTTAGCAAATCAGGAATGCTAAAGATGATGCCATTTGGTTTTTCCTGTGAGTGAGTGCATGCTAAGTCACTTCAGTGTCTAACTCTTCGCGAACCCATGGACTGCAGCCTACTTGGCTCCTCTGTCCATGGGATTCTCCAGGCAAGATTACTGGAGTGGGTTGCCATGCCCTCCTCCAGGGACTTTTTCCTGTACCTAGTACAAAAGTAGTTCAGAGCTTTCTTTTTTTGGCAGATTAACTTACTGTTTTAATATTTTTAGGTTGTGTCAGTTGTACTATAATTCATAACTCTTTTCAAATATCTCTGCTTTCTTCGTTTTTTTTTTTCTTTACCTCAAAAAATAAAATAAATATAAAACAGAAAAGGCCAATTTTAATTGCAAACTATGTAAATGTAATATTTTAACAGAAAACCTAGTCCTCAAATCTAAGGATATCTACATATTTCCCTCTCCCATGATGGTACACGCTGGCATATTTTGCTTGTATATCATTAGATACCCACTGATTTGCAAATTCTGCTCCACCCCATTGACCTACTAGTTATTTTCTAAAAGTCTCATGTCAGGTTCTGTGACCACATGGTTCCATGCCTTCTTTTAGGATATTTCTTACTCCGGTTTTCTTATCTAAGTCTATCTGGAGTTCCTTTTTCTCAGTGTGACACTCCCCTTGTCATTCATCCCTCCTTAGTTACAGGCTACTGTTTACTTAAGTTCCACCCTGCTTCTTTGGAATTTAGTGTAAGCTGCCTTGTGTTACCTTCCAACTGTCTGTGAAGATCTCCTGTTTCCCTCTCTAGATTGCAAACCCTTTGAGGGTATGGGTCAAAAAGGTCACAGGCATGGGATAAGAAAGAGAAGCCTAACTACAGAATTTCCTGAGAGCTGAGCAGCTGGGATTATCCTGATTCAAAACCACATCATAACTTAAAATATGAGACTTATTGTGAAATATTTGAGAACTGAATCACTTACTTTTCCATTTAATGCAGCCATCTGTCTTCTTCTAATCTTTATGGTTACCTGTTTTGTCCCTACTGTCTTTGCTGTTGGTTTCCTTTTGTTTGTTCTCTTTTATGTGTCCTTGAACACAATTGTTACCTTCTTTACTCTTTATGTTTAGCTCTTCACTCTCTTCTCAAGTTATCTTCAATTTTATTTTTAAATTTTATTTATTTATTCTATTTTTGTCTGCACTGGGTTTTTTTTTTTTTCTCAAGTTTCAGAGAGTAGGCTCAGTAGTTGTAGCTCACAGGCTCTAGAACTTGGACTCACAGACTTACTAGCCCTGGGGCATGTGGAATCTTCCTGGACCATGGATAGAACCCATGTTCTTGCATTGGCAGATGGATTCTTAATCACTGGACTGCTAGAGTCCTCTTCAATTTTCAAATGTCTGTTGGTCTCTTAATGTGCCTAGTCTCTTAATGAACCAGACTTCTAGGCTTTTCCCCAACCTTCAGAACATTATGGATACTACAATTCCAAATCTTAAATTACTTCAGATGTTCTAACATTTCTGCCTTTAAAAATTCCAAGTGCATCCCTCATCCCTTCTTCTTTCTTCTATTCTATTATTTAGCACTCATTTCATCAAATAATCTGCTTGTTGCTTTCCTGATACTTACCCTTGCAATAAGAGGATGCATCGTACTTTTTCTTTATATAGTACTTGTTTGATGAAGGCACCATTAAGCTCTTACAATTACCAGCTTTTCCAATCTTCTCACTAAACCCTGGGCTCAGTGTGCATTTTCTGTACTTCTTGGAGGAGGCACCAAACTCTCTCCATGCTTTACCCATTTTCCTACCTCTCACCTTCAACAGGCTTCGGCTTCTCTAGCCTGGAATAGGTATCAACTGTTTTCTGTTAGAGTAGCATGCTTTCCATACAATTACGCCAATTTTTCATCATATATCTGTTTTTTCTTTTTCTTTTTTATACTGTCTGCAAAGTGAAGCTCTGCAGGAGCAAAACTATCTTTGTTCAGCATGTATTTAAGTGTCCGATAGTATCTGACACAATGCAGGCACTTAAGACATTTCTGTTGAATGAATGAGTGATCTCATTTCATCTTTACTATGGAGAAAAGAGGTAGGTATTGTTACTACCCTTGTTCTACTGATAACAACTTGCCCAAGTGATACACTATTGTCTAGCAGTTTGGAGCCTCAAATGCACCCACTTCTGTGTATACAAAGCTTACTTTTGATCCAGGCCCATAGCTGTAATCATTTTTAATCAAAGCCCACACTTTTAACCCCTCTACCCTTTTGCCTGTTTAACAGGAACTCAGATTTAGCCTTCCTTACTCTGATATCATGGCTACGATTACTTCTGTGGGATTCCTTTTAGATCGCAGGGTCTCATTTCAGTTAATTTAACATCCAGTCGAATGCCAGGGATTGGGTTATATTTCCCTCACACCTTTCTTGTCATGTCAGCCCTTTTGCAGCGCTACTCATTAGCTTGATCTCCTTCCTGAGAGTTCAAAACCCTTGTCTTCATCACTCCAGCAAACCATCTCCTCTTCCTTTCACAGTCTGTGTCTAAATGCTCTATGGACTCTGCTTTTCCTCTGGCTTCTAACATTCTAATTATATGTTCTTTACTATCCCTCTTGATTCAGCTTTAAAGCATTTATGTAGTTTCATTCACCAACTTCTTATGTAGTTTCATTCGTCACCTTCTTAATCTTAGGGATTAATATCCCTAGCACTTTTTCTTTTCATATTTCATATCTGAGGAATCACATCCTTCTACAGAGACATTCCAAAAAGTGCCCTAGAAATCTGGTAATCTGGCATGCTGCAGTTGATGGGGACTCAAAGAGTTGGACATGACTTAGCGACTGAACAACAACCTTGTTAATTACTGTTATTAATCACACTCTAAATATACCTCACTTCAAAACATAAATAGTATATAAATTAGTGCCATGTTTCCTCATGTTGCAGAATATTAATTTGTCTTTTAATAATTCTATCAGTAAATCAAAGCTATTTAGGCTTTGGGAATCCATCTATCTATATCTGCCTATCTATATAATTTGAAACTAATTGTAGAAAGAAGCTTGGCTTTTAATTATTATTATAGTAACAAATCAATCTAACATATGTAAACAGTCAGATTCTGCATATAATAAAAATAAATCTAATTCAGCAATCAGTGCCAAAAGTTCTTTCTTGAGAGAAGTATGTGAATACACATATGCTATGAATTTAAATTTTAGCTCCTATCAGTTTCTCAGTATCTTTCTAATAAAGCTATGTGCATTTTTACATTTGGTCAACCCGAAATCCAAATGCACATACATTTTACATTTTTCTTCTTTGATAACCAGTATTAAAATGAGAACATGGGTTTCATTTTAGAGAGCTACAATTGGCAGGGTTATACAGAGGCACTTTATAATTTAAGTAAAATTCTAGAATTTTGAAATATTAAAGACATCCCCAAGGGGCTTTCCAGATGACACTAATGATAACGAACTGATTTGTCAATGCAGGAGATGTCAGAGATGCAGGTTCAATCCCTGGGTCGGAAAGATCTCCTGGAGGGAGAGCATGGCAACTCATAAAAGTATTCTTGCCCAGAGACTCCGTAGAAAAGAGGAGCCTGGCAGGCTACAGTTAATAGGGTCCCAGAGTCAGACACTACTGAAGCAATTTAGCACACATGCATACGCACAAAAACCTCCAAAATAGCATTCAACTTTTTGAAGTAAATGATGATTAAAATATAAGTAATATTTGATTTCCTAAATCATCTTTACTTTCTCTTATAGGAGTCCAGACAAAAGGAAAAAGTTCACAAAATTGACAAAGTATTTAGTAAATGTTGCATACACTAAAACAGTTTTTAGAAGATAGGTAAAATGAACATGTAAGGAGTGTTACTGGAACAAAATATTTAACCTGAAGGGAAAATGCAGATTGATGACTTAGTAACCAGACAATTACCATCCATTCTCAGAAGTGGTTTGCTCACTTCACTAATGGCAAAGCTATAACAAACTGGCCTGAGTGCTAGGATAATGGAGAGTTTATTGGAGATACAGTGAGGAGAGGCACCTGCTAGAGTATGTGGAATTTGCATTGTTGAAGAATTTTATGCACAGAATATAAACTACATGTTTTGGATGTTGTACATCCAAAAATAACTAGGCTACTGGCTCTAAACATAACAGGATGCTAAGGAATGACGATGGATGACTTTCCCTTGCTTCAGTGAAATATAAGGGGTTTAGAAACCAGGAAAAGGGGAGAAAAAGGAACACAAAAGAAGGAGGAAAAATAATGAAGTAGTGAAAGGGTGATAATGCATCAAAGATTCACAATACTGATATTTCAGATATATAACTGCCTCAGTACAGGAACATTAGAAAGCAGTTGATGGGCCTTGAATTGTAGACTCTGAAAATGTCAAGTTATCTTCAAACAAGGGCAGTGCCTCAAAAAAAAGTTAAGGATGAACTAACATACATTTATTAACATATTAATATATGTTGATTAGAAAACATGTTAACATAAGGTTCTTGAAAGAAAATAATAATGATCATAGAAAAATACCTGTTAAAAAATTCTTAAGTTTGCCATTATGATTATTAAATTAGAATTTATTTTTAAAGTTCTTAAATTTTGCTATTTAGAATTAAGTTCCAGTTAGCCCACACTATTCGTAATTAAGTTGTAGCCAAATTATTAGGTTATATTTAGTTGGCAGTTACTTGAAGTTGGGGATATATTGACTTAATCAATACTTTACCTCATCTATTATGCTTAGTTAAATGATTCATTAATATCTTAATGTCATCGTTCATTGTAGGAAGCATGCTAAACATTTGAAAATTCCTCATTAATGATAACACACATAGTGACAGATTAGATATAGGTAAAGGTAGACAGGGCTAGGTTGAAGAATTATTAGGTGAATTATAAAATGAGGCAATGCTTTACTGCCAGCATCATGAATCTATCAAATGGTAATTGGATGCACGTGTTAGCAGCAGTAAAAAGTCACTGTCCAGTTGTCCACCTTACATGGGAATCTACTCTGAGTGTCGTCTTTGATTTATTGTTCCAATTAGAACACAGCGTTCAAAGAAAAGAACACAACTGACCTGATTTAAAAGGAAGGGGACCTTAAAGCCATTATTTTGTGGGTGACCCGGCTCCCATTTAGATACCCGGGAACATTCTATTTGTCCAAAATCTGACTAAATCAATACTTGGTTTTAAACTAATTCTGTAAAACATCAACACTTTTTGTTTATTAATTGGGTATCAGAGTGTCACTGGTGGCTTCCCAAGATGCTGGTATATATTCTTTTTTCTTTTTGCTGGTATATATTCTTACACTGATTTTAAAGGCACGTTTCTAGGTTATCATTTGTTATAACTGACTGACTAGCACAGGTAGAAGTAATAGGCACTGACAAAAAAAGAGTGCCGATTATGAAAAGCAAGTGCTTTTGGTATGCAAAACCAAGCAACAAACACCGTTTTTCAAATGGCAAATGTAAATGATGTTAATACTTTGCAATATACATGAAAAATTAAGATACTTCTGCATAAAACAACAAGACAAAATGAGGTTCATTACTTTTGTAGATTGTAATAAAACGGTGTTAAAATTACAGTAACATAAATTGTATGCCCAATTTTACTGGAAAATTAAAGGAGAACTTTAATTTCTGGGAGGAAAATGCTAATATTTTACTTACATTAAGCAAACATCAACTATTAATCCTGACAAATGTTGGAATAGTAGTACTAAAAATGTCATCTGAATTACTCTTCATTGCTAAGTTCACAGAATTAATGTTAAGATAGATTAAAATCACTTTGAACTAATACACTTGTATGACTCTTCCTTCTGAAGCATGATAAAGAAATATCATTTGTACTCAATTTTGGATAAGCATACAGACATTTAAGGCTTAGGAGAGATGGAGATATTCATACACAGCTCATAAACGTGAGGAATATTAGCTCTATTTCAAATGAGCCGTCAACTTTTTCCAACATTTTGGCTTGTGGAAAGTTAGATATTTGAAAAATAAATGGGGTTTGCCTCTGAACATTAAGGTAATTGTGTAGGAATTTAAAATGCCCATTCAGGTTCTACCATAAATTTATTAAAAATGAAGAAATTACCTAGATTGAGGCTTTTTTCTCTAAATTGAGTAGTAAAAATGCAGAAGAAAAATGCATGCAGTGGAGTTTCTTTCACTGTATAAAACACAATTCTTCTTTTAAGTTCTGTGCTTAAACAACACATTGAAAAGACTTATTTTTAAAGAATGATCCATACTTTTTGGTACTAGATTACTAAACTACCCAAAAGCTAGAGATTAAGGTCTCTAAATTCTCATACTCCTTTATTAGCATGTGATTTCTGCCAACTGTTCTCTTGAGTTTCTTCTAGTAGATGGTTATAAATTAGGTTTATAAAGAGGAAACTCTTTGTAATTGTGCATTTTTAATGGGCTTATGATAAATCCATCAAAGTGGAGGGGCCATATGGCAGGAATGCTGTAAAGGTAACAGGACAGTGTCATGTAAACATTAAATAGTGCCTTCCACCTTCATAAATCCTCAATCCTCACGATTAAACGCCACCAGTTGTAAATTATGCAACCAAATTTTAGAAAAAAACTACAACTTAAATAAGTTATCAGTGGAAATCATAAGCTGTGTATGTTTTCTTCCCAGAAAACTGTTACATATTTATTAGGAGATAATATTCAAGTCCTTATTTTCCTCTAAAATGATATCCTTACCGTATTTAACTTCTTCCTAAAATAAGCAAGAACACTGGAGTGGGTTGCCACGCCCTTCTCCAGGGGATCTTTCTAAGCCAGGGATCGAACCCAGGTCTCCCGCATTGCAGGCGGATTCTTAACTATTTGAGCCATCAGGGAAGCCTACAAAATAAGCTCTAATCCTGATTTAAAAGTCATAACATAAACCTTGATTGAGTACAGGGCAATAATCTATCATTTCTATGCGGTGAAGTAGCTTCTGATTTGTAGTTGTTTTAAAACTTTAGGTCTCTAAGATTTGCTCCTATTAGAGTTATACATCAGAAGTTTCTTCAACAGCCCAATTTCACACTTGTATTTACAATCAAATTGTTTTATTACATGTGGAAACCATGAAACATTTGGTCCTCAGCTGTAAACTATTACTATATTTATGATATTCATGGATTTTTCTTATGTATTTCTAATGCCTTCTGTGAGACGGCTGTATGTGTATATTGTGTGCCCTAAGCAATTATATTCTCAAACATAATATTAAAAGCAATATTTCACACATAGAATGCACTAACATTGTCTGATACTATGTTGCCACCTGCAATGATAACTTTAACATAGTTCATTCTGCTCCATTGAAATTTTACTTATCTTTCAATTTCCTTCTGATGAAAAACTGGTGAACATAGCAAGAAGCAATTAAGGATATGGATAATTTGTTTTTCAGAGTTTTCTGTGGCATCTACTTCTGATATATTGACATCAAAGTTGCAAGTAGTAGAGAGGTAGAAGAAATGTCATAAAACCAAATCAATTTTGGCTTGAATCTGGCTCTGTCAATTTCCAGTTGAATGGCCTTGGGCTATTTACTTTTCTTGAGGGTTAGTTTTCATATTTGAAAAATGTGGATTTATCTAAATCATAGAATGATTATGAGTGTCAAATGAGGTATATATTTAAGAAACAGGGCACAGCCTGCATACTCAGTGTACACTGATTTCTCTAATATCTTCCATACTCCTTTCCTGAAAGTACTAATTAGTGGTATGGCTTTCCATTTTGAAAATATCTATCTTCGACTCTTTCAAGTTTAGGGATGCATTTTCTTTTCACTAGACTCCTATTGTCTATAAGTGACAATCATAGGAGTAACCCACAGCTGGTTTACTCACATCCAGAAATAAGACCGTCAGTCCCAGTTGCAAGACCACCTAACAGCTGTATCCAGCCTTTCTAGTAGGCCAGAACTGGAGCTGAGTGGTAATGTTTCAAGGGCAAAGCTCTAGATGTAAAGGATGATAAAACAAACCTAAATGAGCCTGAGCATATCTAGTGACAGATACACCACAGCTATTCTAAATTATTCAGGCTTTCTCAGACTTCTAGTAGAAGAAACATAATTCATCACTGTTCCCTTTATTCTGCTCTCACATAATGGCAAAGGAGCAAACAAAAATTACCCCACCACTAAAAATTATAATAGTCACTTCAAATGGAGAAGAGTTTTTCTAGCATACGTATTATTTTTAGAACCATCCAATTTCTGGGAGCCAACTTTGGAAGTAGAAGCTAAAAATGATTTTGCAGTGCTAATGGGTGATTTCCTTACTTCTCTTTTGTTAGCATTTTGCTGGCAGAAAGCCAGTGAAACAGTCATTTAATTACTCAGAACATCACAAACATGTAGCCTGTGAGATAAGCTGTTACTGTATTTTAGCAGCAATAATACTAGGGTCAAAAGTAACAAAGAAAATTAAGCTTCAAATAAGCAAATCTTAAAAGAACAGCTTTGTACATTGAAAATAATTAATAACTTGTTTAGGAAAATGTTACTGAAATGTGGTTTTGGACAAGGAACATCAGAGGTTAGATACCCTAATATTTAACAGGCTACCATTTGGTGGGCTGGCTGGCTGATTACCCTGTAGGCATGGCAAAGTTTGTTCTCATGTAATTATGCAACATTTAGACAATATCTTAATGATACCATGTAGTTTAGCTGAATCAGTCCAGCTGGAAATTGTAGCAGCATTCTGATTACCCAGCCACATGTGAAATTAAAGCTTTTTCAACCTCTACTATTCACTTGTTATGTCTTGATACAGATGTTCTTAGAAAGCTTAAATTATTTATGGTTTGCCGTTAACAAGGCAGGCTCCACCTCCTTTCATTTCAACCATTGATTAGGACTGCATTACTATATAAGATATTATAATTTTAACAAGGACTATCAGTTATAATTTGTCACATGGAAGACGTATTAGTGTATTTTAGACAGGGTGAAAAATTTCCACTTGTTTTTATGTGATAAAAATCATATACTTTTCTCTTTGCAGATAATTCTGATGGTAAAAATATATTTTAATGTGCACCCTGGAAACCATCTTACTAAATGGTTAATCACACAGTGTGCATTTAGAAAACAGTAGTTTAAGACACATAAATAAACTACTATAATTGGTCCTTACACCACATTATAAAGACACTTAAAATACAGCAATAACATTGTTATTTGTAAAAAAGTTTTGCTCAAGAATAACACTCTGAAATTTTATTATATTTCTTTTGAGTTATTTCCATGAAGTAAAAATACAAAGAAAAATTTCAGTCCCTGTCCCAGCTTACTCTTCAGTAAGTGTTGGACCACTTCTTCCCAATCATCCTCCTGGATGGTACCATAACTATTTTGTCTTAGAAGTGAATAAAAATATTAAAAATTTAAGTCAATAACCTAATATCTATATATCATATCTAATAAATTGCTGTAACAAATTATAGTAAAAGAGTCATCATAACTGACTTTATTTCAGTTATTTCTAATGAATAAGAGCAGGAAAAATATAGATAGGTAGTGGAGTACAGGTTCCTCCCTGGTAATAAACATAAGATGGAATACTTTAAAACACTTATACAAATATTTTTATTACTTGTAAACATATTGCTAATTTTAGGACAAAGAAGTAGCAGCTGAGGAGGAACATAAGTTAATTTTGAATGTGAGCCCTCAAATAAGAAAAAATAAGTCTTACTCTTATAGATCTCTATTTTAAAAAGATAATGCTAAGTTCTGGTTAACTGTCTTTCCCATTAATACCAGATACTTTCTGGGCTAAGGAATCTGAAATCTATGACTCTCATATTTAAATTAGCTAGCAAATATTAATATATGCTTGGAATTCCCAAACAATTGACACAAAAAGTCCCTTGAAAAGGTGACTTGGAAGCACCATGGAGATAATGCTAAACGGTCATTAAAGATGTTTAAAGTCATTGTCTACTGTCTTCAGTGTGCCATTACATAGCCTCCAGATCCTTTCAAACTGCAATCAATAGAGGATGAATAAGTCTCACCACTTGAAAGTAAGCAGGAAAGGAAGCCAACAGTGTAATCTGGCTTTGCTGGACTGATTCAAGAAGAGACACAATATCCACCCCTCCTCTTCTAATTCTTTCTCCCCTACCCAGCCCACATCCTTGCAAGAAAGAAAGAAGAGAAACAGCTAAGGAAGGAAAGAAAGAAAGAGGGAAGGAGAGAGAGGAAAAGGCAAGAAATCCAAGGATGGGGGCATACTTTGTACTGAGGAGGAAACCTCATCCTATGGGATAAACTATAACCATGGAAACAGACTTATGACTTTTACTTTGAAAATAAAGGAATGACAATGAAATTTGTGTGAGGTCTGTGTGACTCCAGTCCCAGATGTTTATAGCACTGTAGTACTATGCCTCTGCAATATGAGAGGTTTCAGAAGAAACGAGTACAACAGGACACCACAAAGCAGCGCATATGCTGTTGACAATGCAGACATGAGCATCATGTTACCAAGAGAGAAGGCAGGCAGAAGACAAATAGCAGCGGTGGTGCCTGCAAAGCTAACTTCATGGACTGCAATCACTCAAACCAATAAGAGCGACCAGCGACAACAACAAAAAATCAAAACCAGAAAAATGTTTTCCTCCTGTCTACACTGGCGGTGGGGTAAAGAGATGGGGGTGGGGAGACAGTGAATTTGACTTTTCTCTCTTAAATGAAGGTCCCATAAAGTCCCTACAATTGACAGCGGATAATTATTTTCAGCTTGAGGAAACTGTCCTGAAACTCGTAATAAGATTGCCAGCGAAAAGAACAAAATGTGTTTACTTGGGCCATTTCCAGAAGGGAGGGAAAGGAGACCTTGGGGTGAGGTGGGGAAAGACGATGGGGCAGAGAGAGGCATCTATGCACTGAGGGAACTCTTGGGCGCCCTGCGTGGTCCCGCTAGCGGCAAACCAAGGAGACAGGGCAGATGGGGTGGCAAAGAGAGTGGGGGTGTTGAGGAGCGCGCCGCGGGGAGGGGGTGCGAAGCACAGTGTATACCCGGGGCGGGGGGTTGATTTAGTGTGAAAGTATTCCACTTAATCATTTTACAGGAGTTGGGGACGTAAATATTTAGCTGGCCACATCTGGAACAGATTTTACCCCCCTTGTGGGGTGGGGGTGGATAATTGGAAGGAGGGGAACACGCATTTGTTACTTACTGTACGGGCAGTTCTCCTTCTTGGTACCGCTGACCTTCCCGTTCTCAATCTTGAGAAAGTACTTGGTGAAAGAGAATAGCTTTCTCCAGCGGACATCTCCTTGGAGGTGATTGTAGCTCCGCACATGCCTCCCCGAAGGCAAGGAGACGGACGAGGAGGAGGAGGACGAGGAGGAAGCAGAGGAGTTGGTGGCCCCTGGTGACACCATGTCCTGATCGAGGGCTTGGCAGGTGACACGGACGGAAGACACCAAGAACAGCAACAAGAAGCAGCAGCAGCAGCCGGACAGGTGGGGAAAGGCTGAGGCACAATGTGTCAGAATCCATTTCCACATTGTACTGAAACTCTCGGCACTGGAAATTGTCTCATCAGAAGGAACATACTGAAAGGGTAAGACCTGGTGCGAGGCAAGGAGACAGCTGGAGGTGGCGGCCACTGGTTAGCTCCCTCTGGGCTCGGATCTGGCCAGAAGTGAAAGCACCAACATCCATAACTCCGCGGAAGGGCCGGCTGCCTCTCCTCGCTCCTTTCTCGGATCCGCGGCCGCGCGCCCCTGGGTCTCCTGGTGAACGTGGACGTGGATGGCCGCAGTAGCAGGAGCTGGTGGTGGTGGTAGCGGTGTGGGTCAGTCTCGCTCCTCACTCCCCAGGAGTTTACTTTGTTCTCTTCTTCACTCCTTTCTTCACCATGTTAAATGCGGGGGGAGTCTGAAAAACAGATGACAGCACGGTGAACAAAACCCAAAAGGGCTGGGGTGGGAGGCTGGGGGAGCTATCTGCGCCCCGGTGCGGTTGGCAGTGTCTAGTCCCTCTCCGTACCAGCCCCCCGTTGCCTAGCCAGCTCTCAAAGTGTGTCCCTCGGAGTTGTCAGAACCGGAGGCGGCTGCCGGGGTAGCCGTTGTTTTCTTCCCCCTGTTGCTTTCTCTTTTTGGTGGTGCCTGTTGATTTGAAGCCTCCAGAAAGTCACTTCTTGTTTGGGGTGGCGGGGGGATGGCGGTTGGTGTTTTGTTTGGCCCTCTTTCCCTCCCCCCCGCACCCCCTTCCTTTGGAAAGCCCGCTTGTAAACAGGTTGAAGCCTGGAGTCTAAATGTCAGTGATTCTAAGCCAGAGGTGGGCTCTGCCTCCGCTGGTCAAACCTCATTTGCAGGGGTGGAGAAGCGGAGGGGGGGGCGGGGGGGTAGGAGGGAGGGGGTCAAACGGCGGTGGGACATCTGAAACCCTCGGCTGCTGGGAACGCCGAGAAGGGGGGGCGGGGAAGGGGCTGGGAGAGCGGGGGAGAGCAGGGGAGCCGGGAGAAGGGAGCGCGATGCCTTTGCCCGGAGCTCGGGGGCTGCGGGACCCTGCCCGGCCCCCGGGGCTGCCGCCGCCTGCAGCCTCCGCCAGCGCCTCCAGCTCGGGCTAATTGTAGCGAAAGCGTCCCTGTGCTCGGCGCGCGGGTGACCGATGTGAGCTGTATCCTCGCGCTTTCCGAATGTTGCTGCCTTCCAGTCTGAACCAGTCTCCTCTGGGGAGCCCCTTTCTCACTTGTTTTCCACAGTACGATTTTTTTTTTTTCCCTTTTCTTTTGGCAGTGAAGTACTTGAGAGCCACCTGGAGCCTGGTGCTTGGCTCTATGAGTTTTTTTTTTTCCCCCTCGCTCCCAGGAGGGAGGGTTGAGGAGAAAGCAGAAGATGCTGAGGATAAACCTTTTAAAGCAGCAGATTATAAACTGGTGGGACAAGCAGAGAAAAGGAAGACATAATTAGCTTCCTTTCCTCCTCTTCTGCCAGCTTCCAAGGAGGTCTCTTGCTTTAATGAATCTCTGATTTCTCGCTTCCGTTGCTGAAGTAAAAGTTCACACTTTGGCCCTCTCTGTCTTTTAAGCTCAGGGAGATTTATCACCACCCTTAAAAGTCTCCCTCTCAGCGCAAATGAAATCAGGAACCGAAATGACCGATTTCTAATTGCTCACAAGGGTCGTTTACAGAATAACGCGTGCACTTCAAAGCGAATTCGCCTTTATTGAGATAGCGAAGATTTAACCTTACGATTTGGCAGAATATTGTTTTGGTAGGCAATTTCCTTTGCACTTTGCCATGAAGGGGTATTTTTTTTTTCTTCTGGCTTCAATTTTAATGTTTAAAAGGCTCTATTTCACAATATAGCTGCACCAGCAGTCACCCTCTTTTTTTCACTCACCACCGCAACTCGGTCGCTGACAGACTTGCTCATGTCTCAGGTACAGACGGAATCAAGTCCCAGACTAGGAAGCCTTTGCTAAGGATTAAGAGGCACAAAGAAGGAGATACTGTGATAATCCTTTCAAATCTGAGTGAGAATTCCTGGAGATTCTCTTCAAGAAGGACTCTAAACTACGGAAAGCTTGACTGGGAGGAGCCACTGAAGATAAATCATATAAAGTATTTATGTGAGGCAGTTGGACACATGAAATTGCCAATATTTTATAGGTTTTGACCTTCAGAAGTGGCAGTTTCATATGGTTCAACCTAATTTTTAGGCAGCTATTTTAAGAGGGAGAATCACTTCAAGATGAACTTGGGAGTTTGACTTCTGTAACTGTAATTTGGAGAGAATTAATCAGGCGAGCTTGTGTATCTACTACAAACCACAGCCCCTACAATGTGCGTTTGGTCTCGGTCTACATGGAACAGGAGCAAATGCAAAGGAAAAAAATCTAGCTTTGGAAATGGGATTTAGAATATTGCAGATCATTGTTTGGTGACCTGGTAACATGCTCTTCTATCTTTCTGTGCATTCAGGGTCTTTGAAACAGAACATTTTAATACTAGAATCAGGATCTTAATTGCATTATTAAAAAAAAACCCACTACAATGCTTATTTAGAAGACTTTAACAATGTGGTGGAGACAGTAGATTTTCATATTTAATATAATTAGCTCTGATTTCTGTAGCTCTTAATTAGAGAGTTAAGCAAATAAAGAGCCTGTATCGAACAGGTCTGGTTCTTTCATTAAAGCTTGGATATTAAAAAAAAAAAAAAAAAAAGCTCATGGTACTAATTTCAATGTTCTAGTTCACAGTTTTATACCTGAGCTGAAAAAAATGCCTGAATGAAAAAGCCTAATGTTGCTAAGGAACTAGAGTTTCAGTCCAGTTGTTCAGCAGAATCCAAATGTTTGAATGCACAACTAATTAAAACTATACTTTTTTAAAGTTATGTTTGATGAAACCATACAATAAAGATCCTGCCATGAAAAGTTACAAAACACAGGAAGTTATTGTTTTGAGGTTTCTCTACACTGGACATCAACAATATTGGTGCCAGCTTAAGAGCCTTTTTTTTTTAACTGACAATAGACATCTTCCTCCACCCCACCTACAATCTCAAAATAGTCTCTGTGTCTCTCTGTCTCTTTCACTCAGGCAACGCACATACAGACATCTTTCAACTTTCTTATCCAGGAGAAGAGGCTGTTCAAACCTTTAAGCTAGAACTTTGCGTTTCTATTCTGTCTTAAGTGGGAAAAACACATCTTGAAAACTCCATATTAAAATCTGGTTGCAGCAGGTGCAGTGTTTAAAAGTTCTAGAGCCCTTTCGCAGCTCTTCTGTACATCGTGATGACAGGAAGGGCATTTAGGAAACAGCCCAAAGGAAAAGCTGACATAGCTTTTTAGATTATATCTCATTCTTCTTTCTCTTTTCTGTACAGCCTTTCTTTTATAGCACAGTCGAATCCCTAAATACTCCACTGCTTTGCATTGTTAGGTCACCTCTTAGGTTAGCTGGAGAAAGCCTGAGAAAAGTTCCACAGGAAAGATGCACTATTTAACGGAATTCAATCTCTCCCAACAGATTTGAATCACTAACATAAATGTATGAATGTAGATTATATCTCTGTAATGAGGCCCGAATCATTCTCAGTTACTTCAAAGGACTGAAATTCTACCTTCCTTTTTAGCATCAATAATCAGGTCTTAATGGATTCCTTTATTAATTGTTTCTCTGCAAGGATTGAAAAGGACAGTACAAGCTTCAGAAGAGTGGTACCAACTAATTCTAAAAGGCTGTTTTTCTCTTTTTCCAACCTCTGGAAGGCACGCTTTATTTCTGTGCCCTAAAAATATCCAGTAATGTTAAATTAATTCTTTATTGGGGAAAATAGATGTGGCCTTTTGTTAAACATGATGTCTTGAGAAATTATGGAGGCTTTTAAAAGCAAGACTATGGCAACAGCCATTGAGGAATCCTAAAATGTGGTTACTTAACCTCAGAGAGGCAGCTTCCAGATCCTTCAGTAGCTATTCTGTTGACACAGTTTACATTTTAAGTGTGTATTTCCTGAATTCTTTATGTTGCCTGGCACTATCTGTGGTTCACTTACAAGATGTGTGTTCTATTATGTGTGATGTTATTGGCAATGTCAGTAAGCTGCTTCAAATAATACTAAGGCAGGTCAAAAGTCAGAAAGGCTGTTTCACAGAGTAGACATGTGCAGGCCTCATTTCTAAAGTCTGCCGTGCAGCCCTTATGAGTATGTGCTCCAGCCCATTTTTTTCTTTTGGATACAGAAGATGCCACTTTAAGGTATTACAGGGCTTGTGATCTCCTAGGCAGCTAGAGATGGTGTTAATAGTCATGACATTGGGGACAGATAAAATAGTGATATGTTATTTGTTTTTAACTAGGAATTTCAGGTGAAAGGAAAAGAAGTCTTACCTCATGGAAAGTCATATAGTACTGCAGAGCCAGTGGGACTCTTAGCAATGTTTGACTCTGATATTCATTTTATAGGTGAATGAACATCGATGCCCAAGTCACTTAGTGGTAGAACAGAGTTTGGAGCTCAGGTGCTAGGTTATGGGCTGTTCTCCTAATTTTTGGTAACATCTGTTTTGTCTATTTTCTCTTTCCTCCTCTCTGTTCTCCTTCTCCTTATCACTGACCACTCATCACTCTAATTTCTGAGATGCCAGCAAGGAAGTGATAAGAAGGACTAGGAGGCTTTACTTAGGAAAAGCCAGTATTTCTTTGTTATAATAGATTAGCCAGAGAAAAATAATAAAATAGTTTAGTATTGAATTAAAGAATACCTGTTGTTTAGTCAAATAAATTTTCATATATATATATAGCTATATATATATAGGCATATATATATATATATATATAGGCAAAGGGGCTATTTTATCTAAGTCTGTGAAATGAACACAAATGGAAAGCAATGTACATATGTATTTCTAGAATATTTAAGGATATTTAAAAATATAAAATCTAAATTTATAAGTTATCTTCCAAAATATTTGGCATCTTTTAGAAAAGTAGATTTATAATTTGATTTCGCTTTCTGTATTCTAATATTAAATTTCCAGAAAGCAGTATGATATTTCAAAGCGTAGGTACTGGCTTAAACAATTTTTTTAAAGTTTGAAACTAAGGTAGATTTCCTATTCCCTAGCTCGGTCTGCCTTCGATGGGGTCGCAGAGTTGGAAGCGACTGAAGTGACTTAGCAGCAGCAGCATCTTTCAAACAGACTTAATGATCTCTTATTGAGAATTTTAAAAATGGCCAAGATGGTAAAAATGATCTTTAGAAGGAAAAAATATTCTATATAAGGATATTTAAATCATATACTAAACCTCCAAAAATTCCTGGAAATTGAACTCTGCAGCTTGGCAGTGAATACAACAAACATATTTCCACCAAGCTGCTGTCTGTCTCCTCCCAGCTGATGGTAAACAGAACCTTCCTTTGACAAAGCTGTGAAGACTCTGCAAAGTTCTGTTTGTTTTCTGTGTTCTCAGCTGTCCCTTTGTCGAGCCATGCCTCTTTCCACTTCAAGCTCTCTAAGTTTCTTAGTCCTGCATCCTAGATCAAAATCTTAACCATTCTGATTGCAGTCCTTTATGTTTGTGAATCAATTGGCAGGTCATAGTGTTTTCTTTAAAGTTGCAGTGTTTTGTAACAACAGACATTTATAGTATCTTCATTTCTTCATTCTTTCACTAATTGGTTTTTATTCAACTAATGTTTATTGGTACCTATTGTTTGCCAGCTGGATGGCACACATCCTACATGTTGCAAGATTTTGCCAATAAATTAGACGGAGCAGCTTACCTTGTGAAGAGCATGAATGAATGATTGGATGAATGAATGATTTTAGGCACTCTTTTACTGGTGGACAAAACAGGGTTATTTTAGGACTCAGACAGCAAATGAAGAGAATGAAAAGAGAAAGAAGAGCCCCTGAAATTGCTTTCTGGTTGTTTTACTCCTTAAAAGAAGAGCCAAAGGAAACCCTAACCTCTATTCTCTGACTTGATGGGAGAGCCAGACTCCGTCTTTGGCTGTTTTATGGTCCTGGCACAATCCCTCGCAGTGTCGCCTGCTCTTTGGGGTTTTGGCTGAGTCCTTTCCACTAGCTAGAACTGACTCAATTTCCTTTCCTTCTGTCCTTAAACTCCTGGTTGTATATTTTGTGCTTTCTAGTGCATCATTTTAACCTCTGAGCAGGAGACCCAGCTTCGATCTCTAGGTTGGGAAGATCCCTAGAGAAGGAAATGGCAACCCACTCCAGCATCCTTGCCTGGAGAATCTCATGGACAGAGGAACCTGGTGGATTGCAGTCCATGGGGTCGCAAAGAGTCGGGCACGACTGAGCTGCTAACACACACACACAGTGCATCATTTTAGTTACTTCCCAATAAGAGGTCCCTATTCTATCTGCTACCTTTGTGTTCCTCACATTAAAATATGAAAAAAAAAGTGAATGTGTGAAAGTGTTAGTCGTGTCTTACTCTTTGTGACCTCATGGACTGTAGCTGGCCAGGTCCTCTGCCCATGGGATTTTCCAGGCAGAAATATTGAAGTAGGTTACCATTTCCTCTTTCAGGGGATCTTCCTGACCCAGGGATCAAACACGCATCTCCTGCGTTTCTTGTGTTGACAGGTGGATTCCACATATACCTCTGCAACTAGTTATTTTGTTCATATGGATCAGTCAGGGTAAAGTTTGTGTCTTAATCAAGACACTGACTATGGTAGAAACTCTATAGTAGTAACCAGTGCAGAATACTGTGGGTTTTGTATATATGCAAACATCCATAGGGGACTGTAATTTAATATAAAGTATGTTGAGAAGCATTTGCTAGATGTGCTATATTTCTTGAGCTGTATGAAAAGTAATGAGACATGTAATCTGCCTTTAAGGGTAGCATCTAGTATTGAGTTTTGGTTGATTATTGCAGAAGTTTTTTGATTTGGTGAATGATTTTGAAGTTCAAAATTAAAGAGTAGAATGTTTTGGTTACCAAGTGTGCAATAAAATTGTTGTTGTTCAGTCCCTTGAGGTGAGGTGAGATGAAGTCGCTTAGTCGTGTCCGACTCTTTGCGACCCCATGGACTGTAACCTACTAGGCTTCTCTGTCCATGGGATTCTCCAGGCAAGAATATTGGAGTGGATTGCCATTTCATGTCCAATTCTTTGCGACCCCATGGACTGTAGCACTCCAGGCTTCCCTGTCCTTTACCATCTCCTGGAGTTTGCTCAGATTCATGTCCATTGAGTACACCTGCCATCTAACCATCTCTCCCTCATTGTCCCCTTCTCTTCCTGCCTTCAATCTTTCCCAGCACCAATCTTTCCAATGAGTTGGCTCTTCACAACAGGTGGCCATGTGTTGGAGCTTCAGTATTGGAACTTTCACATAAATAACTTTAAAAAAGGAATTCAGTAAAGTATAAATTATGTAAATGATATGTATTTGTGGAAAGCTGTATTAAAAGATCTATATAAAATTAACTTTCTTCTTTTTAGTTTTGCTATGAAAATTTGAATGTTTTCTAATACAGATTTTTACTAAACTTTTAAATTATTAATTTTTGTGAGTAAATTTGTTGTACTGACTGACCTTTGCTTATGGTTTACTACAGAAAGGACAGAGGGGAAATTAGTATTATTCTTTTGTGGCCTACTTTGTTTTTATATAAGGATAATTCTTTAAGAATAGAGATATAGGCAACCTTGAAATATACAGTTGGGCATAAAAGCTGGGTATGGCAAAAAAACTTCCAATATAAAATACATATACAGATAATTTTGTGGGTTGATCACTGTTTAGACAATTCCACAAATTTCACCGAAGTGTAACTTCTTACAAAAGTCAATATAGCCTAGATTTATGGAGCTCAGCTCAAGGATTTCTCTTTTATCCTCTCACCTTATCACCCTGAAAATGATAAAACTTTGAAACTTTAAAGCTGAAAAAGACTTTAACTTCTTTAGCTCTTTGCCTTACAGATTTAAAAAAATGAAGAAAAAAAGAAGGCCTGAAATGAAGCAACCTGTCCAAGATGACAGTAATAAGCTAGTACATATGTTTGCTCCCTGGGCCAAGAAGATCCTTATAGAAGGAAATGGTAACTCGCTCTAGTATTCTTGTCTGGGGAATTCCATGGACAGAGGAGCCTGGTGGGCTACACTTGCAAAGTGTCTGGCACAGTTGAGTGCATGCATGTGTGCGTACACACACACACACACACACACACACACACACACACACACTCACACTCTGAAGGTAGCAAATTGCAAGAATTTCAGCATTCACAACCTTAACGGGTGTAATGCCCTTGCAGGAAGAATAAGGGCCCCTGCTGAGGCTGTGGAATGACGAGGGAGAAAAGGAACATTTCAGAATCTCCAGAGCATTTAGCAAGTCCTTGGGCTTCCCTGGTGGCTCAGAGGTTAAAGTGTCTGCCTCCAGTGTGGGAGACCTGGGTTCGATCCCTGGGTTGGGAAGATCCCCTGGAGAAGGAAATGGCAACCCACTCCAGTATCCCTGCCTGGAGAATCCCATGGATAGAGGAGCTTGGTAGGCTACAGTCCATGGGGTCACAAAGAATCGGACACGACTGAGTGACTTCACTTTCACTTTTCACTTTGGAGAAATCTCAGATTTTATTCCAATGTGTGCCTTTAGAAAAGCATGCCCTTGTGGTTGAGAACATATGAGGTTCCTCTAAATTAAGAAAGCTTCTACATAAATCCTACCTAAGGGATAAACAGTTGGAATGAATTTCAAATTATGTCATTTTAAATTAATTTCTGCCTAAGAATCTATAAAGGCTTATTCTTGTCTATGTCATTCTGGCTTTTATATTTCTATTCAGTTAATCATTGAGGAACCCCTTAGAAGAAATGGAGTAGCCATCATAGTCAACAAGAGTCTGAAGTGCAGTACTTGGATGCAATCTCAAAAATGAGAGAATGAGCTCTGTTCGTTTCCAAGGCAAACCATTTAATATCATTGTAATCCAAGTCTATTCTCCAATCAGTAATGCTGAAGAAGCTGAAATTGAATGGTTATATGAAGACTTATAGGACCTTTTAGAACTAACACCCCCAAAAGATGTGCTTTTTATTATAGGACACTGGAATGCAAAAGTAGGAAGTCAAGAAACACCTGGAGTAACAGGCAAATTTGGCCTTGGAGTATGGAATGAAGCAGGGCAAAGGCTAATAGAGTTCTGCCAAGAGAACATGCTGGTCATAGCAAACACCCCCTTACAACAACACAAGAGAAGACTCTACACATAGACATCACCAGATGGTCAACACCAAAATCAGACTTATTACATTCTTTGCAGCCAAAGATGGAGAAGCTCTATACAGTCAGCAAAAACAAGACCTAAGCTGTCTATGGCTCAGATCACAAACTCCTTATTGCCAAATTCAGACTGATATTGAAGAAAGAAGGGAAAACCACTAGACCATTCAGGTATGACCTAAATCAAATCCCTTATGACTATATAATGGAAGTGAGAAATAGATTTAAGGGACTATACCTGATAGACAGAGTGCCTGATGAACTATGGACAAAGGTCTGTGACATTGTACAGGAGACAAATCCCAAAAAAAAGAAATGCAAAAAGCAAAATGGCTGTCTGAGGAGGCCTTACAAATAGCTGTGAAAAGAAGAGAAGCAAAAAGCAAAAGAGAAAAGGAAAGACATATGTATTTGAATGCAGAGTTCCAAAGAATAGCAAAGAGATAAGAAAGACTTGCCCAGTGATCAGTGCAAAGTAATAGAGGAAAACAATAAAATGAGAAAGACTAGAGATCTCTTCAAGAAAATTAGAGATATGAAGGGAACATTTCATGCAAAGATGGAACCAATAAAGGTGAAAAATGGTATGGATTTAACAGAAGCAGAAGATATTAAGAGGAGGTGGCAAGAATACACAGAAGAACTGTACAAAAAGATCTTCATGACCCAGATAATCATGATGGTGTGATCACTCACACTCACCTAGAGCCAGACATCCTGGAATGTGAAGTCAGGTGGGCCTTAGGAAGCATCACTACGAACAAATCTAGTGGAGGTGGTGGAATTCCAGTTGAGGTATTTCAAATCCTAAAAGATGATGCTGTGAAAGTGCTGCACTCAACATGTCAGCAAATCTGGAAAACTCAGCAGTGGCCACAGGACTGGAAATGGTCAGTTTTCATTCCAATCCCAAAGGAAGCCAATGCCAAAGAATGCTCAAACTATTGCACAATTGCACTCATATCACACCCTAGTAAAGTTATGCTCAAAATTCTCAAGCCAGGCTTCAGCAATACGTGAACTGTGAACTTCCTGATGTTCAAGCTGGTTTTAGAAAAGGCAGAGGAAACAGAAATCAAATTGCCAACATGCGCTGGATCTTCGAAAAAGCAAGAGAATTCCAGAAAACATCTATTTCTGCTTTATTGACTATGCCAAAGCCTTTGACTGTGTGGATCACAATAAACTGGAAAATTCTGAAAGAGATGGGAATGCCAGACCACCTGATCTGCCTCTTGAGATACCTGTATGCAGGTCAGGAAGCAACAGTTAGAACTGGACATGGAGCAAAAGACTAGTTCCAAATCGGGAAAAGAAACGTCAAGGCTATATATTGTTACCCTGCTTATTTAACTTCTGTGCAGAGTACATCATGAGAAATGCTGGGCTGGAGGAAACACAAGCTGGAATCAAGATTGCCAGGAGAAATATCAATAACCTCAGATATGCAGATGACACCACCCTTATGGCAGAAAGTGAAGAAGAACTAAAGAGGCTCTTGATGAAAGTGAAAGAGGAGAGTGAAAAAGTTGGCTTAAAGCTCAACATTCAGAAAACTAAGATCATGGCATTCGGTCCCATCATGTCATGGCAAATAGATGGGGAAACAATGAAAACAGTGGCTGACTCCTATTTGGGGGCAGGGGGCTCCAAAATCACTGCAGATGGTGATTGCAGCCATGAAATTAAAAGACGCTTACTCCTTGGAAGGAAAGTTATGACCAACCTAGACAGCATATTAAAAGCAGAGACATTACTTTGTCAAGAAAGTTCTGTCTAGTCAAGGCTATGGTTTTTCCAGTAATCATGTATAGATGTGAGAGTTGGACTATAAAGAAAGCTGAACCCTGAAGAACTGATGCTTTTGAGCTGTGGTGTTGGAGAAGACTCTTGAGAGTCCCTTGGACTGCAAGTGGATCTAACCAGTCCATCTTAAAGGAGTTCAGTCCCGGGTGTTCATTGGAAGGACTGATGTTGAAGCTGAAACTCCAATACTTTGGCCACCTAATGCGAAGAGGTGACTCATTTGAAAAGACCCTGACACTGGGAAGGATTGAGGGCAGGAGGAGAAGGGGACGACAGAGGATGAGATGATTGAATGGCATCACCAGCTCAATGGACATGGGTTTGGGTAGACTCTGGCAGTTGGTGATGGACCGAGAGGCCTGGCATGCTGTGGTTGATGGGGTCGCAAAGAATCGGACAGACTGAGCAATTGAACTAAAATGAATCATTGAAAGTTTGAATATTTTGGCTTGATATATTTAAATTTTATGGGCAGAGAGAAAATTAAGCTCATTTGGGCATGGATTAAGCTATGCTCTTCCTACTTTATAGTATTAGGTAGCAACATTTTCTGGTTTTATGTATTTATCTGGTATTGTTTTTACTACTTTACCTATATTTGCCATGGTCAAAAATGGGGAAATATATGAGAAATATTTTAATCCCATATTTTCTTCCATTAGAAGCTTAATTTTGGAAAATTATATTAGTCATTCCCTCATTCCTGTCATTTTACACACACACACACACACACACACACACACACACACACACCTTTAAGTATTTCTTATTAGCTGTCTAGTATTGTTTTGAATTACTGGAAAATAAAACCTGTCAGGTCATTTAAAATTGATTAGAAAATATTTTTTAACCTCAAAGCATGAGTTAGGAAGATGATCAAGAATTAAAGTGACTCATTTTCATTAATTTCTCTTTTCTTTTTGTTTTATTGAGAAATAACTGACATGCATCTTTGTATAAATTTAACTTTTCTGTGTATTATACAATGTTAGCTATACTCATCATAGTGTGTTTACACATAACATTTATTTTGTAACTAGAAGTTTATGCCTTTTGACTACCATCTTCCAAATACATAAACAACTTTTACACTAGTTCAGTATTTACCTATAACATTATTATTTATATGAATTAGTACTAGATTCTGTGTATTAGAGAACAATTTCTAGGTTGACAGAAATAAAATTAGTTTAGAAATTGCTTAGTGGAGCAGAGAAAGTAGTCTGTTGTAATTGGAAAGAAACTATGAATATTTGGTTTATCAAAGAAAGTTAAACATATCAGTAATAAAAACTATAGACAAACTGAGTTCTTTGTCATCAGTGAATAAGACAGCAGAGGAAGTAGAAAGGAGTATTAATCTAAGAAGTATATGTTGAAATCCAGGAGGGTGGAGAAACCTGTCCAAATGACAGGATTCCTACACAATCTTGTGAACAGAAAAAAGCATTGAGTCCCCAGATTGAGTGCTTTGAACCTCAGAAATGCCAGTTAGCAAAGTTTGAGGGTATCTGTTAGGAAGATCTGAGAGGTAAGGATGTTGGTACATTGCAGTATGTCTTTTTGTATTTTTTTCTTTTAGATACCTGCTTATATTATTTCTTCCAGAAATCCAGGGTTCTGAATGTAGGCTCAGATGAAAGCATGTCTTCTGCTTCTTTAAGCCTTTTCATATTTTTAATTTATTCATTTATTTTTGACTGTGCTGGGTCTTCCTTGCTTTGCAGACATTTCTCTAGTTGCAGCAAACACGACTACTCTTTGTTGCAGTGTGGGGACTTCTCAGCTGAGTGGTTTCCCACTGCCAAGCACAGGCTCTAGGGCGCGCAGGCTTCAGTAGTTGCAGCACAGACTCAACAGTTGTGGCGTCTGGGCTGAGCTGCTCTGTGGCATATGGGATCTTCCCAGATGGGCTATTGAATCCGTGTCTCCTGTGTTGGCAGGTGGATTCTTTACCACAGAGCCACCAGGAAAGCCCTGTTTATTCCTTTTCTCAATGTGGATGTCTGTTCTGCACAACTGCCTCTTTGGCTTTGTTCTTGACATTGTAGCAGTAAATGTCAAGAGAGCTTTTCCCCCTAACTTTTGGGCTGTGCTTTATGTGTCAAGTCATCCTTCTCTTTTTTTCTTTGGGGGCAGAGATCTGACTCCTGAGCTGGCTTTATGCCAATATGAAAAATAATTTGCTTATTTTGCTTAGAAATTTAAGCCTGGGTGACAGCACATAGATTTTACATAATTAGTGGAAAATCAAACTTTCAAGCTACTTGAGGACATTCCTAGTGAGCAACTGAAACTTCTAAAGATGAGGATTCTTACCACATCTGACCACTGAAGATCTGAGTGAAGTGAAAGTGAAGTCGCTCAGTCGTGCCCAACTCATAGCGACCCCATGGACTGCAGTCTACCAGGCTCCTCTGTCCATGGGATTTTCCAGGCAAGAGTACTGGAGTGGAGTGCCATTGCCTTCTCTGGCATGAGACTAAATCATGTTTTCAGAGAACAAAGGGGGATCTAGGGAAAAAACGTCCTTATTTGCTCATTGCTTCTTAGTTAGAATTTAGGTAACAAACACTGCTGCTATTTTCAACTTCACTTTCATATTTTGAGTTTGAATTGAGTTGTTTGAGTTGAATTTTTGTTAATGTACTTTTAAATTAAGTAGAAATTTAAATTAGAACAAACATGGAAAACCTAAGGACAGGATCTCCCATTATCAAAATCCAAAAGGAAGTTGACTATGATGTTAAAAAATCATAACTTTCCCCATAAGCAAAGCCAGTGGGGAAAAGTGACTAGTTTATCCTTTGGTAAATAGGCAAGGGAAATGAAATACAGACAGCAAGGAAGCCACATATTTGGTAAAGATAGAAACCTCAGATTTTTGTCTTAAATAAAGCAACTTCCAGATTTAGCAGTATAAAGTATAATTAGTTTTGGTACGTAGGAACATTTTATTGATAAACACTACCCTTTAAGGCCTACTGAAAATATACAAGGCTATATCCGCATGACAGCAGATAGATGTTTTAGGAAGAAATTAATTGTTGTATAAAGTTTGGGGAGCCGGTTTCATTTGCATCATTTTTTATCTTAAAAATATTTGCTTTTGTCATTTGGAAGGAATCCTTATTTTTCTTTTTTTACCCTGTTTGAATCGTCTTTATTACCAATTAAATTTTCCAAAGCCATTCTGCCCAGTGACTGCTAGGGAAAGTTGGAAATCTATGCCTGACATTATGTTGGTTGATGGGGAAAAAGAGAGCTCTATATACTTCACCTTCCACCAGGAAAGAGCAGAAACTGGAAGTAAAAAGGGATGAGGGGAAGGTGAAGTATTTTGTCATGCAGGCTGCTCCCTACTAGGGCCCAGGGATTGGGGGTAGAGAGCCCAACCACTGGGGCCCAGTGATGGCGGATGGAGAGAGCTCAGCCACTCGAGTGTCTGACATGCAAATGGAAGGGGCTGTGATCCAGATGCCAGCCTTTCATCAAAGCAGCCACAAGACCAAAAGCCTGAACCTTGGCACTTTCCTCTCTGGTGGCCAGAAGTTGAGGATGCACTGTTGTCATGTCTAAGGGTATGTGATGTTCCAGTGGATGGGGGCTGGGAGCCTAGGTAGGACCTCAACAGCAAGCAGTGGCTGCTCCTTTGGTGCACATTTTCCACAAGGAGAACCACTTTAACATCCCTTACATAACAATCATTATTCTCTTGTAGTGTTTCACTTTCAGCATTATTGTATAGATATTACTAGAGTTAGTAAAAGTAACATGCTTTTATTTAAAAGAGAGAGAATCTCTTTACCAGGCCATTTTGAATGAATTTTCATTTAGAAAAGTCTTAAAAATATATAGAATGAGAGAATAATGTGATTTAAATTGGGCAATGTATGGAAACTCAAATCAGTCTTTGCCTGAGCAGATGTTGTGTATGCTATGTGCTATTGAATGTTATTTGGGGTTTATTTTCTCAGAGGTGTATCTCCTGGAACTGTCTTTTGAAGGAAAATATACAATTTCCCAGCCTTTGCCTTTGAGACTTCCATGTTGCTGGAGGCTGCCCAAGTCTGTCGAGATGGAAGCTAAATGTAGAATGGCAATTGCTTTTTAATCTCTTTTAATTGTGTATGAGTGTGCTTGGTCCTGTCCAACTCTTTGCAGTTCCATGGACAGTACCCCCACCCCCCAACCCCAGGCTTCTCTGTGCATGGAGTTTTCTGGGCAAGAATACCGGAGTGGGTAGCCATTCCCTTCTCCAAGGGATCTCCCCAACCCAGAGATCAAACCCATGTCTTTTGTGTCTTCTTCATTGGCAGCAGATTCTTTACCACTGCACCACCTGGGAAGCCCCATGTTTTAATTATCTCGGCTAATAGTATCTTCTACAGCATTCATGTAAGGGGAAAGAATAATTCAGAATGTTTGTAGGCTTTTGTACATTATTATAAGTGTAATCACTATAATTATTACATTTGCAGATGAATAAGAAAAGAGGGAAGGGCACTAGACCTGGAAGTTAGGAAATCTAGATTATATTTCTAGTTCTGACACTAATATTTTTGAGGCCTAGGACTAATATTTAAGCAAAAATTAGATGTCCTTCAGCTTTAAAATTCCCTACAGTGGGACCTGGAATAATGAAGCATGTGTTTAACCAGTAATGCATTATGGCACTAGGAGGAACGTATAGCATTTAACGTTGAAAGCCTGACCTTGTCACTTGAATTATTTGTGGAATCATGGAATGGTAGAACCCAAGGCCCACTTAATATCAAACTCTATTTTCATTTTTCACCCTATAGTTGCACAGGCGGTGACTATGGTCTAGAAAGGAAAAATTACTTGCCCAAGATTATCCAGCTAATTAGTGACAGAACCTGTAGAAGCTGTGTACCCCAACGTTCCAATATTCTTTTCTTTATACCCATAATTGAAGCAATGGAATGTAAAATTGCTGTTTTCAGAAAGATAGTATGTAATTGCGTGAGGAATATAATGAGTAAATGTAGAGAAAGGGAAACTCTGACAAAATAGATTTTTAAAAATATCTCATGCAAGATACTATAAAAATACTTTAGCATAAATCTAGCTATGTATATGAGGAGCTGGCAATCAAGTCCTTGATACTTGATTACAGATAAAAAAAATCAAGAGTAACTGTAGGTTACCTTGATGGGATAAGACAACTCTGTTTGGTAACTTATTTATAATTCTAATATTTTAGAGTCCTCAATGACACTGAAATTATCTACAGTTGAAAGTTCTTAGTCATTAATTCTCAGAAATTAATGACATTAATTAATGACTAATGAAATTAATTAGTTCTCAGAAATTAATTAACAAGAAATTATCAATGAAAGAATGAATGAGCAGAAAAATGATATAATCTTTTATCAGGTGATTTCTAAGAATTTACCTCCAAAAAAATCCTTGGCCTTCACTTTTATCTGTGGAAAAATGACTTAAGTTTTAACCTCTCTCTCGAACTAACTAGACTTCAACCTTGTGTGTTTAGGTCTTGTCTCCTTTAGAATACTTCTTTAAACATAGAAGTTTGCTTTTATCATTACTTTGTGGTTTCTAAGATACTTTTTTTTTTAATTTTTGAGAAAACTTAAAGGCTTTTTATAAAATCTTAGTCTAATGATTTCTCTTTATCCACTGATTTTCTCAATATGATTATATACTATTCTCTATCAGTTCAGTTCAGTTGCTCAGTCGTGTCCGACTCTTTGAGACCCCATGAATCGCAGCATGCCAGGCCTCCCTGTTCATCACCATCTCTCGGAGTTCACTCAGACTCATGTCCATCGAGTCCATGATGCCATCCAGCCATCTCATCCTTGGTCATCCCCTTCTCTTCCTGCCCCCAATCCCTCCCAGCATCAGAGTCTTTTCCAGTGAGTCAACTCTTCACATGAGGTGGCCAAAGTACTGAAGTTTCAGCTTTAGCATCATTCCTTCCAAAGAAATCCCAGGGCTGATCTCCTTCAGAATGGACTGGCTGGATCTCCTTGCAGTCCAAGGGACTCTCAAGAGTCTTCTCCAACACCACAGTTCAAAAGCATCAGTTCTTCGGCACTCAGCCTTCTTCACAGTCCAACTCTCACATCCATACATGACCACTGGAAAAACCATAGCCTTGACTAGATGGACTTTAGTCGGCAAAGTAATGTCTCTGCTTTTGAATATGCTATCTAGGTTGGTCATAACTTTTCTTCCAAGGAGTAAGTGTCTTCTAATTTCATGGCTGCAGTCACCATCTGCAGTGATTTTGGAGCCTAAAAAAATAAAGTCTGACACTGTTTCCCCATCTATTTCCCATGAAGTGATGGGACAGGATGCCATGATCTTCATTTTCTGAATGTTGAGCTTTAAGCCAACTTTTTCACTCTCCTCTTTCACCTTCATCAAGAGGCCCTTTAGCTCCTCTTCACTTTCTGCCATAAGGGTGGTGTCATCTGCATATTTGAGGTTATTGATATTTCTCCCGGCAATCTTGATTCCAGCTTGTGTTTCCTCCAGCCCAGCGTTTCTCATGATGTCCTCTGCATAGAAGTTAAATAAGCAGGGTGACAATATACAGCCTTGACGCACTCCCTTTCCTGTTTGGAACCAGTCTGTTTTTCCATGTCCTGTTCTAACTGTTGCTTCCTGACCTGCATACAGATTTCTCAAGAGGCAGGTCAGGTGGTCTGGTATTCCCATCTCTTTCAGAATTTTCCAGTTTATTGTGATCCACACAGTCAAAGGCTTTGGCATAGTCAATAAAGCAGAAATAGATGTTTTTCTGGACTCTCTTGCTTTTTCCATGATCCAGCGGATGTTGGTAATTTGATCTCTGGTTCCTCTGCCTTTTCTAAATCCAGCTTGAACATCAGGAAGTTCACGGTTCACATATTGCTGAAGCCTGGATTGGAGAATTTTGAGCATTACTTTACTAGCATGTGAGATGAGTGCAACTGTGTGGTAGTTTGAGCATTCTTTGGCATTTCCTTTCTTTGGAATTGGAATGAAACTGACCTTTTCCAGTCCTGTGGCCACTGCTGAGTTTTCCAAATTTGCTGGCATATTCAGTCCAGCACTTTCACAGCATCATCCTTTAGGATTTGAAACAGCTCAACTGGAATTCCATCACCTCCACTAGCTTTGTTCGTAGTGATTGTTTCTAAGGCTCACTTGACTTCACATTCCAAGATGTCTGGCTCTAGATGAGTGATCACATCATCATGATTATCTGGGTCTTGAAGATCTTTTTTGTACAGTTCTTCCGTGTATTCTTGCCACCTCTTCTTAATATCTTCTGTTTCTTTAGGTCCAGACCATTTCTGTCCTTTATCGAGCCCATCTTTGCATGAAATGTTCCCTTGATATCTCTAATTTTCTTGAAGAGATCTCTAGTCTTTCCCATTCTGTTGTTTTCCTGTATTTCTTTGCATTGATCGCTGACGAAGGCTTTCCTATCTCTTCTTGCTATTCTTTGGAACTCTGCATTCAGATGCTTATATCTTTCCTTTTCTCCTTTGCCTTTTACTTCTCTTTTCCCAGCTGTTTATAAGGCCTCTTCAGACAGCCATTTTGCTTTTTTTGCATTTCTTTTCCATGGGGATGATCTTGATCCCTGTCTCCTGTACAATGTCATGAACCTCAATCCATAGTTCATCAGACACTCTAACTATCAGATCTAGGCCCTTAAATCTATTTCTCACTTCCACTGTATAAAAATCATAAGGGATTAGATTTCGGTCATATCTGAATGGTCTAGCAATTTTGGTCTTCAATTTTAGTCTGAATTTGGCAATAAGGAGTTCATGATCTGAACCACAGTCAGCTCCTGGTCTTGTTTTTGTTGATTGTATAGAGCTTCTCCATCTTTGGATGCATAGAATATAATCAATCTGATTTCGATGTTGATCATCTGGTGATGTCCATGTGTAGAGTCTTCTCTTGTGTTGTTCGAAGAGGGTGTTTGCTATGACCAGTGCATTTTCTTGGCAAAACTCTATTAGTCTTTGCCCTGCTTCATTCCGCATTCCAAGGCCAAATTTGCCTGTTACTCCAGGTGTTTCTTGACTTCCTACTTTTGCATTCCAGTCCCCTAGAATGAAAAGGACATCTTTTTGGGTGTTAGTTCTAAAAGGTCTTGTAGGTCTTCATGAAACTGTTTAACTTCAGCTTCTTCAGCATTACTGGTTGGGGCATAGACTTGGATAACTGTTTTATTGAATGGTTTGCCTTGGAAATGAACAGAGATCATTCTGTCGCTTTTGAGACTGCATCCAAGTACTGCATTTCGGACTCTTTTGTTGACCATGATGGCTACTCCATTTCTTCTGAGGGATTCCTGCCCGCAGTAGTAGATATAATGGTCATCTGAGTTAAATTCACCCATTCCAGTCCATTTTAGTTTGCTGATTCCTAGACTGTTGATGTTCACTCTTGCCATCTCTTGTTTGACTACTTCCAATTTGCCTTGATTTATGGACCTAACATTCCAGGTTCCTATGCAATATTGCTCTCTACAGCATCGGATCTTGCTTCTATCACCAGTCACATGCACAAATGGGTATTGTTTTTGCTTTGGCTCCGTCCCTTCATTCTTTCTGGAGTTATTTCTCCACTGATCTCCAGTAGCATATTAGGCACCTACTGACCTGGGGAGTTCCTCTTTCAGTGCCCTATCATTTTGCCTCTTCATGCTGTTCATGGGGTTTGCAAGGCAAGAATACTGAAGTGGCTTACCATTTCCTTCTCCAGTGGACCAGGTTCTGTTAGCCCTCTCCACCATGACCCGCCCATCTTGGGTTGGCCTGCAGGCATGGCTTGGTTTCATTGAGTTAGACAAGGCTGTGGTCCTAGTGTGATTAGATTGACTAGTTTTCTGTGAGTATGGTTTCAGTGTGTCTGCCCTCTGATGCCCTCTTGCAACACCTACCATCTTACTTGGTCTTCTCTTACCTTGAGCGTGGGGTCTTTTCACGGCTGCTCCAGCAAAGCATAGCTGCTGTTTCTTACCTTGAACCGGGGGTATCTCCTTACCGTTGTCTTCCTAACCTTCAGTGTGGGATAGCTCCTCTAGGCCCTCCTGCTCCGGTTGATCCACCAGTCCTGCTGCTAGTCCTGGCCTCGGGCGTGGGTGGCTCCTTTCAGCTGCCACTGCTGGCCTCAGGCTCAAGCTGTCTCCTCAGCGTCACCGCCCCCTGGCCCCGAGCGCAAGGTGGCTTCTTCTGGCTGTCCCTGACCTCGGACGTGGGGTGTCTCCCCTCAGCCACCCGTGGCCTTGGACGTGGGGTAGCTCCACCCAGCCGCTGCCCTGACCTCGGACATGGGGTAGCTCCTCCCGGCTGCGGCCTCTGACCTCAGACACGGGGGTCCCTCCTCCCTGCTGCCACTGACCTCGGACGCGGGGTAGCTCCTCTCGGCCGTTCCTGTGCAGTCGCACCCTGGTACTCTAGCAGCCGTCCGCGCTTAGTGCGCTGGCCCGGCTCTCCGTGCTTACTATTCTCTATACCTCCCCTTAAAATGGTCTCCTTATTTCTTTTATATACATGCTTAGTGGTTTCATATGTTGAATTCTTAACACGAATCTCACTCTCATTTAAGTGGTTCTTCAGTTAGCTGGAAACAAAACTGGTTTTTGCATTATGAATTTCCCAATCCTATGTTCATAAAGTTACCTAGTAGTTAATTTAGCACCACATTGCACAATTCTGGGCCCCATCACTCCTTTGTTAGTCTATATGAAAATTGTCTCCTGATATTTTGCAATTCATTTGCAATGCTGAGATTTATGTAGCAGACACTTACTGGCTGCCTATCCAAGAACTATTGCCAGCTTTTCTCTTTGTGACATAGTTGCTAATTTATTTGGTAAATCCACCCTCTTCCTCAGGGCCATATAACTCACTGAATCAAACATAATATACTATTGGTTTTGCCTTTGATTGGTTTTAGGGTGAGCATGTGCCATAGTATTGATAAATAAAGAGATCCCTTTTTTTTATGCCAGCCAGTGTCATATGCAGATGAGGTCTCTGGAACAATGGCATTTTGTGTCTAGGAAGGGAGGAGTAGACCACAGTAAGGAACCATCTGCAATGACTGAAAGTCTGATGGAAAACCACAGGCTTTCTAGTCTGAAACACCAATATACAGAGTGATGACCTTAACCATTGGAAAGTGAGGAGCAATTCTGGAAAATGAAGAACCAGAGAATGATAGTCCTGAGTTTTCTGTGTAAGCACTACATAATTATATGGCTAACCACTGAAACGTGTATGTATGGAACAGGCCCTAGCTAAAGATAAAATAACTCAGCTGAGATTTGAGCTATTGAAGAACTTTTACTTTTAATCCAATCAATTAATTAGTCAGAGGAATGTAATAGAATCCACAGCATATCATTTCTAATGTCTAGTTTATAACCCCAAATCACTGAACTTATGAAAAATTAGGAAAATAGGACCCTTTCTCAAGACAAAGAACAACTAGCGGATACCCAGATAATCCAAAATTATCTATGCTATGTTGAAATCAGCAAAGAAGGAATTTCAGGAATTAATGGAGCAAATTAAGGTAAACAGAAATATGCTCACAATGGCTAAAAAAGGTTAAAAAGCTTAGAGATAAAAACATTAAAAAGAAAAAAAAACCAAATAGAAATTCTGGAGCTGAAAACTTCATCTTTAATTAAAATGTCACTTAATAATAAAATGGAGATTTCAAGGAAAATTATCAGTGAGGCTGAAGTAGGTCAAGGGAAATTATCTAAAGAATATAGAGAAAAATACTTTAAAAACATAAAAGAGACTCTGGTGCTCATAGAATAATATTATTAGTTCTGATGTATGTGTAATTGGTATCCCTAAGAAGAGGAAGGAGAAAATATGGCAGGAAGGAGGAGGAGGCAGAGGATAACAAGGAGGAGGAGGGAGAAATAGTGGCTGAAATTATAAAAGACACAAATTTATAGATGTGCAGCAGTTCAGTGACTTATATAAACAATAGCCTTAGATCTCTTAAGTAGATTGAGTTATTTTAGAAAATTTTATCACAGAGTAAACTGCATAAATTCAGAGAGTTTCACTGATAAATTCTAAGAAATATTAATAAAAAAATAACCCAATATTATACTAAACATTTCATGAACAAAGAGGGCAAATTTCCCCAAATTATGATGAGACAAATAAAAAGTCTGATTGGGGTAGGGGGAGGAAACTAAAGACAAATATTCCTCGTGACTATAAAGACAAAAATAATTAATGAAATATTAGCATGAAAGGTACGTTAAGTCTTGTGTAAGCAGAGTTTATCTTAGAAATGCCCATCTTAACATTTAAAATCTATTTTATTAACTATATTAACAAATTAAAGAAAGAAACCCATTTCAATAAATACAGAGAAAACATTAGAGAAAATTCAGCACTCATTTATGATAAACATTCCCAGCAGATTAGGAATAGAAGAGAATATCCTTAATCTAATAAAGGACACATAAAAATATGCAACTAATATTATACACATTGGCAAAATATTTAATATTTTCTCCCAAATATTAGAAACAAGGCAAATATACCCACAGTCACCATTTGAATTAAATGTTCTTTAAAAGTCAGTCATTGGAGTAAAACAAGAAATAAAAATTTCAAGATATAAAGATCTGATGGAAAGAAATAAAATTGCCTTTAATTCATGGGTGTTATGATTATATAGACTATCTAAAGAAAATACAAAAATATGAGAAACAATAACTAAATTTGACAGTGATGCAAGATACAAACTTGATTTAAAAAGAGAAAAGACCTATTGTATTTTACATACTAGGTATAAAAGTTGAAAAATAAAGTATTAAAAATTGCATTTGCAATCATGTCACAATACACATAATACTTGAGGATGAATTAAGCAGTAAATGTTTATCTACATATCTACAAGAGATATCCGCACTTAAAATGACAAAACATTCTTGAGAGAAATTAAGCAGATCTATATAAAGAGACACCCATGTTTATGAATTGGAAGACTCAGTATTTTTAAGATATTAATTCTCCTAAAATTGATGTTTAGATTCAATGCAATCACAATCATAATCTTAGCAGATTTATTTGTAAAAATATGTAAATAATTTTGAAATATACATAGCAATGCCAAAACATTTAAAACATCTAAGACACTCTTCAAGAAGAACAGATTGGATGATTTAAAGACTTACTATAATTTTGGATAATCAAGACAGCATGGGACAGACAAAAAAGTTTAAGAATGAAACAATAGAAATCTCAGAAATAGGTTCATACTTGTATGGTAATTTGATTTTCAACAAAGTTATATGAGCAATCCAGTGGTAAATTAAAATATTCTCAACAAGTGATGTAATACCTAGGTGTCCAGATTAAAAATAAAAGAAACTTAGTTGAGATTGAGAGTTTTCAGTCCAGCATGTAAGCAATTTAGAAGTCACCACTCAGTCCTAACAACAAGTAAAAAGCTGAAGAAACGGAAAAATCAGCAATTTTTCTTAGATTTGTTAGAGATTATGAGGTCACAGTCCAAACCACTACCCCAAATAAAGAAGAGACAGGCAGATACACAGTCACAATTTATGGAAGCAGAAATCCATTATCAGAAATCTCTACAGGAATAAGTGCCTGGGTAGAAAAATATAAACTGTAATTGACAAATTGCTGGATGCTCAGTGTGGATAACTATGAGAGTTAAAAACTCCATGGAGACCCAGCTATAGGAGTCCTCCCACATTTCTGGAAGAAGTTTTACTTTCAGAAGTTCCACCAGGTCCTCAGAGTAAATTTTGGAAAGAAACCATATGCTTCTGCAGAGAGAAGAAAAAGAACCGTTTTGAAAGAAGCCAGAGCATTCTGGTCTTATTAATGTGGACTTCTCATTGAGGTAAATCATTAATATTTTATCAGAGCCTAATGTTCTGGGTTTTATCATAATCTAATCTACCCAGGAATAAGGAAATATCTAACTCTAGCTAGCTCTAGCCTTCCAGGTAGGAGAAGGGAAACACCCAGATCAGTTTTCTTCTGTCTGTTCTGTCCCATCTAAGAGCAGGGGGCTGTGAAAGTTAGAAGTAATGATAAAGTTCACAGTGTGGTGGCATGGAGTCACCAAAAGAATGCTTCTTGCCTCCACACACAGAGGGA
The DNA here is from genome assembly GCA_917880005.1 of Nanger dama. NCBI lineage: Eukaryota > Metazoa > Chordata > Mammalia > Artiodactyla > Bovidae > Nanger > Nanger dama. The sequence goes on from CAKJTW010000040.1 coordinate 9,085,138, forward strand.
ACTTCCAAATTTTGATAAAGAACATCTACCAAAAACTTATAGCTAACATCATTCTTAATGATGAGAAACTTGAAGCTTTTCCATTAAGATCAGGAACAAGGCAAGAATGTCCCCTACTACTGCTTTTCAGCATTGTACCATCAGTTCTAGCTAGTGTAGTAAGACAAAAATAAATAAATAAGTAAATAAAATGCATACAGATTATAAAGAAATAAAACTGTCTTTGTTGATAACATGAATGGCTATGTAGAAAATCTGAAAAATCAACAACAGAAAAAAACCAGCTCATGGAGATTATAAGCATTTAAAGCAAGGTTGCAGGATAAAAGATTAATATACAAAAGTCAATTGCTTTTCTATATACCAGGAATGAAAAAGTGAAGTTTGAAATTAAAAACACATAAAGCATCTCTCAAATAAAATACTTAGCTATAAATCTAGCAAAATACGGGCAACATCTATAAGAGGAAATCTACAAAATGATCATGAATGAAATCAAAGAACTTAATATATGGAGTCATCTTCCATGTTCATGGATGGAAAGACTCAGCACTGTCAGGATGTCAGTTTCCCCACTTGATCTATAGATTACATGCAATTTCAATCAAAATCTGAGCACACTGTTTTGTAGATACCAACAAGAAGTTGTAAGGTTTATATAAAGAAGCAAAAGATCCAGAAAAGGGAACACAGTATTGAAGAATAAAACAAAGTTGGAGGACTGACTCTACCTGACTTTCAAGACTTTTATAAAGCTAACTGTAATCAAGACAGTGTGGTATTGGTGAAAGAAAAGACAACATATCAATGGGGCAGAACAGAGAGTCCAGAAATAGACCAAAATAAAATAAATATAGTCAACTAATCTTTGACAAATAAGCCAAGTCAGTCAAATGGAATAAAGATGGTCTTTTTAAACAAATGGCACTGGAACAGCTGGATAAACACATACAATTTAAAATCAGCAAAATATTCTGAGACATTTTATTTAAAAAAATATATGAAAGGACAAAGCACATGAAAAGATATTCAACATCATCAGGCATCAGTGAGATAAAATTTAAACCTGATTTCTGAAATTAACTGTAATATTAACTGAAAGGGATGAGAAAAGAGATGGAAGCATATGTGGTAAAGCAAGTAGAGTAAAATATTAATGCTCAAATGTAGGTGATAAATACTCAGTGTTTACTGAAAAATTCTTTTCATTTTGTTGTATGCTAAACTTTTTCATAATGAAATCTTGGAAAATGTAAAGACAAAAATGCAATGATAAGAATTTAACAGAAAAATGTTTTGCATTAAATTATAAAATGTCCAAAGTGATCTAGAATATGTAAATTATATACTTTATTTAAATGTAGTAAATGCTATAAGAGAATAAAGTAGGAAAGAATATAAAGGTTAGGATGTGAGGGATGATTAACAATTTTAAAGAAGATTGTTATAAAGTACATTCTGAATTCCTGATCTATTTTAAAAGAATTACTCTAGATTATAAGGTAACAAAGGTAAAACAGGCCATTTTGGCATCTAGGTCCATGATCTGGAAAAATAAATAATAGCTTGACTAAAAGTTGTAATATTAAAGGCAGTGAGTGAGAATTGGATATTTCCTGGATACATATTAAACTATGATTATCATGATGTGCTGTATGTGTAGCATGAAAGGAAGAGCATAGTCAAGGGCAGCACTAAGTTTTTTGTGTTGAGCAAATGGAAAAATTAAGGAGAGGGAGAAAGAGGGGAGTGTTGCTGAGGTAAAAATGTCCCTGAGTAGGACGTGAGATTCAGTGCATGAACACATTGGATTCAGAAAAGAGAATGAAGACATCATTTATATTGAGAAGGAGGATATAATATGTGATACAGATCCTGGACAACTGTAAATCTTAAATCTCTTTGAAGCAGTTTGTAATGGTTCACCTCTGGGTGTTTTTAGTGAATATTTTCTCAGGAAAATGGGATGAAAGGTTATCAGCTGCATTTCTTTTAAACTTTGAATGTCAGAAGTCAACATACTCTTTGAGCCAGGAATCCCACTTTTAGGTATCTGTGGGATTACCTGGTGGCTCAGTACTAATCTGCCAGCCAATGCAGGAGACATGGGTTTGGTACCTGGGACAGGAAGATCCCTTGGAGGAGGAAATGGCAACCCACTCTAGTATTCTTGCCTGGAAAATCCCATGGACAGAGGAGCCTGAGGGACAGAGGAGCTACAGTCCATGGGATCGCAGAGAGTCAGAAGCAACAGCTTGCATGCAGTGTTATAAAAATAGCCATTGTTCAGTTGCTCAGTTGTGACAAACTCTTTTGCAACTGTAGGACTGTAGACCACCAAGCACCTCTGTCCATAACATTTTCCCAACAAGAATGTTGGAATGGATTGCTATTTCCTTCTATAGGGATCTCCCTGATCCAGGTATCAAACTGTATCTTCTGCATTGCAGGTAGATTCTTTGCCCCTGAACCACGAAGGAAGCCCAATAGGAAAAAAACAAAACAAAACAAAACTTGCATATAATATAGATACAGATACAAAATATTTTAATGTAGTATTGTTTATAGAAACATTTTTAATATTCCTCATTCATAAGACAGTAATTATCCATGCTATGAACATTTTCTCTTAGTCTGGTACAATGCAAGTGTATGAAAAGCAGGTTTCTCACCCTGGAACAGGATAACTCTGAGGTATAGACTCTCTTCCAGAGATCCCTGGTGGAGTCAACTTGCATATGTCCTCTAGGGACAAAGTCTGCTGAAACTGGATTATTGCTTGACTTCTCCCCTCCCTGTCCTGCTTTCCCACTCCCTTACTGGTCTTTCCTGGGAGTATTTTCTTCATAAATCACTTGCACATGTATTCTTGTCACTGAATCTATTTCAAGGAAATCTGATCTAAAAAAGGTATACTAAAAATACTGCTTTTAAATTCTCAACCTGTCATAATTAAACCTTCACTTTTTAGGTTTCTGTCTTTATATCCAGCAACAAATTAATCTGTTCCAAAAGGGGCTTGATGACTTTGAGTTCTGTTAAGGTTCTTAGATTTTATATAAATTTGCTGTTAATATTTGCTCATTGTCCAGCAATGACTTCAGTGTTTAAAATTCAAAACTCTATTTGAAAATTGAGGCAATAATGAATATGTTTAGGAAGAGCCAAAATCTATCAGCTTTTTTCAAATGAAGTTACATTTGTTACCACTTATTTTACATTCCTAGGCATCTTCTCTGATAAAATTAATTTCTATACTTAGATAATTTTTAAAGCCAATTTGTTGCTGTCTGTTCTTTCAAGGTCCTTTAAACATACTGGTTTGTCCATATTATACCCCATCTATAACAAGAATAGCCTTAGATCTTGGTCATTACCTCCCAGTTCTTAATTCTGTCCCATTGTTTCTTGGTGTGGCCTTGCCTGGATTCTTGGCTATCTTCACTTTGATGATCAGGTTTTGGGGGTTTGACAGCACATTTGGACACATTTCTGCCAATTGACCCTTGGCATCTCTTCTTGGAGCACAAGTAATGTTTGGATTCTGGCGCCAGGCACAACAGATACAAGCAAAGACTGTCCTACCATCTGAGACAGCCCCTCAAACTCCAGCCAGCTGGGCCAGGTCCGTTCAGGCTTTCCTTCAGAGAGGAGGCTTGGACACTTGCTGCTTATTGACTTTCCCAAATATCATTGCTTAAACAGTGCTCTGAAGCCTGAGTTTCATGAATCTTGGACTATTGCCTATGGTCATTATTTTAAAATATATTACCCTTATTTTTCAACCTTATTTTTAGTTGTTTCTCTAATCTTAAAAATAATTATAATCTATTTATATTTGTTCTAATCTTAACTTCTGACCTGATTTTAAGAGAAGATCTATGTCAGTGAGGGGCTTCCCTGGTGGCTCAGAGGGTGAAGCGTCTGCCTGCAATGCGGAAGACCTGGGTCCGATCCCTGGGTCGGGAAGATCCCCTCGAGAAGGAAATGACAACCCACTCCAGTACTCTTGCCTGGAAAATCCCATAGACGGAGAAGCCTGGCAGACTACAGTCCATGGGGTCACAAAGAGTTGGACATGACTGAGCAACTTCACTTCTGTATCAGTGAAATTGGGCTATACAGCCCCCAAGAATTTTTTAGTTCCAATATGTACTTTTAACTTTTTAGTGAAAGAGACTTTGTAATCAATTCCAACAGTTAGCATCTACCATAAGGTAGTTTACAGTCTATATAAATAATATTGTGTCTTGTTTATAAAGTGACAAGTCACTCTTTCTCTGAGCCTCAGAGCTATGTGTTTCTGATGAATAAACAAAATTTTCTGCGTCTTTGCTCAAATTTTACTTCTCACATAGAAATCTTTCTTTAGCACCTATGCCTACTACATTCCAATTAATATTCAGTTTCATCTCAAATCTCTAGCAAAGATTCCAGAAGAATCAGAGTTGAGGTATAAGGTACAACTGAAAGATAGTCTTTAGCAACTTGATTACCAGAACATAAGTGTTTTTGAGGATTAATGAGTTTCCTTGAGGGTGAAATACTGTACTTTATCTGTAGTGTTAAATGCATAAGTGAAAATAATGTTTCAGTAGAAGTCTCCAAAAGCCAAGATACAAGGAGAACTTTGAACCCTTGCAGAAGTTTTCAGATTCAGCATCATGAACTGAAGAGTAGAATAGAATGGCAGTTCTCAATATGGCGTGGTGCTCAGCCCTGAAAACGAGTCCCAGTCTGACTACGCTGGAAGCATGTGTAGAGCCTGGGGATGTGAAAGGCTGCCTGTGTTGACTGGAACAGCTATTCTACCATGTTCAAACACAATGACCTGTGGAAGCAGTGACAGATTTTATTTTCTTGAGCTCTAAGGGTCAAAGCATTTGAGTTCCTGAATGAGCAGATGGGAAATTAGAAACAGCAATATCCAAGTGCTAACATTAATGTGACCTAGGATATGTCATAGATTGGTTAGGCATATACGCTTTGTATTATGCTATCCTATAAACAGGCATAAAGCAGGCATTCAACAAGTGTTTGAAATCAAAAGATGACAACTTAAGACATATATTGAGAGTTTTCTGGTTAATTAGATCTGCTAAGTAGATCTGCACTCTGCAATTTGGTATGGTCTTAGCAAAACCTAGGCATTCAGATCTCTCTAAATTTGTAAATGTCATAATATGTCAGAACCTAACTACTCACTCATTCACTCAGGTGTTTAAAAATATTCATTGAACATCTGCTCTGTGTATGACATAGTGCCAGGCACTGGTGATATATGGAAGATTGGGATAGTCAAAATTTGTCTTTACCTGGAGCTTATTTGCTAGTAGGGGAAAATAGCATAAAATTAATAAATGAGGTGATAAATGTTGAAATTGATATTATGTGGGAAATAAAAAGGACTCTTTAATAGAGAATGTCAGGAAATGTGAAAATGAGAAAAAAATCAGACATGAGAAGAATGTTAAAGACAATAGGAAGCACAAAAACACTGGGAAAGGGAAAAGTTTGGAAAGTCCAAAGAACTTGGAAGAAGCTGGTGTGGGTGGAATATCAAATGTAAACAGTGGGGCTGGTCAATATAAAATCATAAATGTTGCTGGGACTAGATCAGTCAAGCCTATAGGACATGGTGACAATATTGAATTTTATTCTAAAGAAAATAAGAAAGTTAATCACAGCAGTGAAATGATCTGGGAGTAAACAAAACAGGAGTCAATTGCCATAAACAAAACAAGAAAAGATGGCAATCTGAAGTGGCAACAGCAGAGATGCAGAGAAGAGGATGAACTTGAGGAATGTTTTAGAGGTAGACTTAGTAGGATTTACTGTTAATTCTATACTTTAATTTCACAGTAATTTCACAGTAATTTCCTGTGAATTCCTTTGAATTTTAGCTGGGTAGATGGATAATTTGAGGATGGATCAGGTGTAGGATAGAAAACCAAATTGTTTTCGACATATGTTTTCCACAGTGATGTTGTCATTGTGTGTGTGCTGGCTTTTACAGAGAAGGTTTAGCCTTATGACAACCTGTATTGTAAGTGTTATACAGCTCCATTTAAGTTTGTTCATGCATTTAACTGAAGAGAAAAGATAGATGTCTCTCTCTCTCTCACACACACACACGCACACACGCATGCACACGCACACACGATTGATTTTGTTTCCCTGGAGAACCTTTACTTCTATACATAGTACAGGTGAGGTGGCTGTCTGTAACTCCAGCATCAGCTAATTATCTAACAAATGAATTTGCAAATGAACATGATGCAGGGAAAACTCCCACTGGCATTTGTAAAACAGCACGATGAACTGGCTTTATTGCAAATATGTATTATAATTACCAGCTCATTCCTGTAGGAATTAACATCGCAAGAGAAAAACATAAATATTTTTCAGGTGATACAATAAAATCTATGTTAGATGTGATCTATTACTTAGACTGAAAGTCCTCAACTTTGACAGATATTAGTATCAGCTACCGAACTTCTTAGAAGACATCATATTCTGAGCCCCATCCCAAAGGAACTAATTCAAAATGGGCTTCCCTGATGGCTCAGCTGGTAAAGAATCTGCCTGCAATGCAGGAGACCTGGTTTGATCCCTGGATTGGGAAGATCCCCTGCAGAAAGGAATGGCTACCCACTCTAGTATTCTGGTCTGGAGAATTCCACTGACAGTGTAGTCCATGAGGTCACAAAGAGCTAGATACAACTGAGAGACTTTCACTTCCAGTTTCTGGAGAAGGGGCCTAGGCATATATAGATCTGTTTTGCTTTTTCTCATGCAGTGGCTCTAATGTGCAGCCAGTCTTTAGAACCACTGATTTAGACTGAAGTTATGACATGGGAGTCATTAGGCTTAAGCAAGCCTGTTAGTCTGTTTTGCTGAGCTAGCTCTGTGTTTTTAAAAAATAATCAATTGAATACTTTGCAATATGTATCTGTTCTGCAGTTCACCGTAGGTTCTGCTCCTCTCTGTATCTTGCACCTGGGTGCTTTACAAATTAACATTACTTCTGTCTCTGATAGCTTTTGAATTCACAATCCCTAAACTCAACACTAAAAGCACTATCATTAAATATATGATTCTAGATAGAAGGACTATGAATCAGGACATTGAGACTGGGAAAATACTTGGCAGCAACAGTTGATGATGAACATGTCCAAATCCAGGCAGGGAGGCACTTAGGAAAACATTAATTCTGATTATTCCAAAAGGCAAAATTTCAAGAAGAATGTGAAAGATGAAAATAATTTTTTTCATTCAGAGTTAGAGTTAGAACATCAGAGATACTTCCATAGTTCAGCTGTTTTGAAATATACATATGTTGTTCAATTGCTCAGTTGTGTCCAACTGTTTGCGACCCATGGACTGCAGCATGCCTGGCTTTGCTGCCTTTCAGTCTCTCCCGGAGTTTGCTCAAACTCATGTCCATTGGGTCAGTTACATAATCCAACCATCTCATCCTTTGTTGTCCCCTTCTCTTCATGCTTTCTATCTTTCCCAGTATCAGACGCTTCTTCAAGGAGTTGGCTCTTCACATCAGGTGGCCAAAGTATTGAAGTTTCTGGCTTCAGCATCAGTCCTTCCAATGGATATTCAGAGTTGATTTTGTAGTGTGATCTTTCTGTAGTAAAGGGATTTTAAAGGTCTTCTCTAGCACCACAGTTTGAAAGCATTAATTCTTTGGCATTCATCTTTCTTTATGGTCAAAATCTCACTTCTATACATGACTACTGGAAAACCACACCTCTGATTATGCAGACTTTTAGTGGCAAAGTGATGTCTCTGTTTTTTAATATGTTGTCTAAGTTTGTCATGTATCAACTGTCTTTGGTTAACAACACAAGAGATGACTCTACATATGGACATCACTAGATAGTCAATACCAAAACCAGATAAATTATATTATTTGCAGCAGAAGATGGAGAAGCACTATACAGTCAGCAAAAACAAGACCAGAAGCTGAGGCTCAGATCATGAGCTCCTTATTGCAAAATTCAGATTTAAATTGAAGAAATAGGGAAAACCACTAGGCCATTTAGATATGACTTAAATCAAATCCCTTATGATTATACAGTGGAAGTGACAAGTAGATTCAAAGGATTAGGTCTGATAGACAGAATGCATAAAGAACTATAGATGGAGGTACATAGCACTGTACAGGAGGTGATGACCAACACCATCCCAAAGAAAAAGAAATGCAAGAAGGCAAAATGGTTGTCTGAGGAGGTCTTACAAATAGCTGAGAAAAGAAAAGAAATGAAATGAAAGGCAAGGGAGAAAGGAAAAGATATACCAACTGAATGCAGAGTTCTAAAAAGAACAGCAAAGAGAGATAAAGACCTCTTAAGTGAACAATGCAAAGAAATAGAAGACAACAATAGAATGTGAAAGACTAAAGATCTCTTCAAGAAAATTATATATACTATGGGAATATTTCAAGCAAAGATGGGGACAATAGAGGACAGAAACAGCAAGGACCTAGCAGAAGCAGAAGAGATTAAGAAGAGATGGCAAGAATACACAGAACAATATAAAAATATCTTAATGACCCAGATAATCATGATGATGTATTCACTCACTTACAGCCAGACATCCTGGAGTATGAAGTCAAGTGGGCCTTAGGAAGCATTACTAGGAACAAAACTAGTGGAGGTGATGGAATTTGAGCTTAGCTACTTATAATCTTGAAAGATAAGGCTGCTAAAGTGCTGAACTCAATATTCCAGCAAATTTGGAAAACTCAGCAGTGGCCACAGGACAGGAAAAGGTCAGTTTTCATTCCAATTCCAAAGAAAGGCAATGCCAAAAAATGTTCAAACTACAACACAATTGCACTCATTTCACAAGGTAGCAAGGTGATGCTCAAAATCCTTCAAACTAGGCTTCAGTGTTATGTGAATCGAGAACTTCCAGATGTACAAACTGGTTTTAGAAAAGGCAGAGGAACTAGAGATCAAATTGCCAACATCCATTGGATCATAGAAAAAGCAAGATAATTCCAGAAAAATCTTCTGCTTCATTGACTATGCTAAAGCCTTTGACTGTGTGGATCACAACAAACTGTGGAAAATTCTTAAAGAGATGAGAATACCAACCATCTTTCCTGCCCCCCACGAAAGCTGTATGCAGGTCAAGAAGCGACAGTTAGAACTGGACATAGAATGGACTGGTTCCAAATTGAAAAAAGGAGTACGTCAAGGCTGTATGTTGTTATCCTGCTTATTTAACTTATATTCAGATGACATCATGCAAAACGCCTGGCTTGCTTAATCAAAAGGTGGAATCAAGATTGCAGGAAAAATGTCAATAACCTCAGATGTGCAGATGGCACCACCCTAATGGCAAAAAGTGAAGAGGAACTAAAGAGCCTCTTGATGAAGGCAAAAGATGAGAGTAAAAAATCTGGCTTAAAACTCAACATTCAAAAACTAAGATCATGGAGTCCAGTCCCATCAGTTCATGGCAAGTTGTTGTTCAGTTGCGCAGTTGTGTCCAACTCTTTGCAACCTCATGAACTGCAGCACACCCGGCCTTCCTGGCCCTCACCATCTCATGAAGTTTTCCCAAGTTCTTGTCCATTGCATCAGTGAGGCCATCCAATCATCTCATCCTCTGACACCTTCTCCTTCTGCCATCAGTCTTTCACAGCATCAGGGTCTTTTCCAATAGGTAGACTGTTCACATCAGAAGACCAAAATACTGAGTCTCAGCTTCAGCATCAGTCTTTCTGAGTATCCAGGGCTGATTTCCTTAAGACTGACTGTTTTAATGTCCTTGCTGTCCAAGAGACTCTCAGGGGTCTTCAGCACCACAGTTGGAAGTCATCAATTCTTTGGCACTCCAATATTTTACAGTCCAGCATTCACAACCATATGTGACCACTGGTAAGGCCATAGCCTTGCCTATATGGACTTTGATGGCAGAGTAATGTCTCTGGTTTCAACACACTGTCTAGATTTGTCATAGCTTTCCTGCCAAAAAGCAATTGTCTTCTGATTTCATGACTGCAGTCAGCATCTACAGTGATTTTAGAGCCCAAGAAGAGGAAATCTGTCACTACTTTCACCTTTTCCCCTTCTGTTTGCCATGAAGTAATGGGGCCAGATGCCACAATCTTAGTTTTTGAATACTTAGTCTTAAGTTGGCTTTTTTTCTCTCTTGCTTCACTCTCATCAAGAGGCTCTTTAGTTCGTCTTTACTTTTTTGCCATTAGGGTGGTATCATCCGCATATCTGAGGTTGTTGCTGTTTCTCCCACCTATCTTAATTCCAGCTTGTAATTCATCCAGTCTGGCATTTCTCATGATGTGCTCAGTGTATAGGTTAAACAAGCAGGATGATAGCAGAGAGTCCTGTTGTACTCCTTTCTCAATCTGAAGTAATTATTTGTTCCATACAAGGTTCTAACTGTTGCTTTTTGACCCACAGACAGGTTTCTCAGGAGACAGGTGAGATCACCTGGTATCTCATCTCTTTAAGAGCTTTCCACAGTTTGCTATGATAAACACAGTCAAAGGCTTTAGTTTTGCTGATGGAATAGAGGTAGATGTTTTTCTGGAATTCCCTTGTTTTCGCTATGACCCAGTGAAAAATAGAAACAGTGACAAACCTCATTTTCTTGGGCTCCAAATTCACTGAGGATGGTGACTGAGCCCTGAAATTAAAAGACACTTGCTGCTTCGAAGTAAAGCTATGACAAACCTAGACAGCATATTAAAAAGCAGAGATATCACTTTGCCAACAAAAGTCTGTATAGTCAAAGCTATGGTTTTTCCAGTAGTCAGGTATGGATGTGAGAGTTGGACCATAAACAATACTAGGCACTGAAGAATTGATGCTTTTGAACTGTGGTGCTGCAGAAGACTCTTGAAAGTCCCCTGGAAGCAAGGAGAGCAAATCCTAAAGGAAATCAACCCTAAATATTCATTTAAAGGACGATGTTGAAGCTGAAGTTGAAGCTCTATTACTTGGCTACCAAGAGCTGACTCGTTAGAAAAACGTCTGATGCTGGGAAAGATTGATGGCATAAGGAGAAGGGGATGACAGAGGATGAGATAGTTGGATGATACAATAGACTAAATGGACATAAGTTTGAGCAAATTCCAGGAGAAAGTGAAAGACAAGGAAACCTAGTATTCTACAGTCCATGGCCTCTCAGAGAGTCAGACATGAATGAGTGAACAGTAACAATTAGATTTGTCATAGCTTTCCTTCCAAGAAGTAATTTCCTTCCTCCAGGGAGTCTTTTAATTTCATGTCTGCGCTCACTGCCCACAGTGAGTTTGCAGCCCAAGAAAATAAAATCTGTCTCTGTTTCCACTTTTCTCCTTCAATTTGCCATGAAGTAATGGGACTGGATGCCATGATTCAAATTTTTTGAATGTTGAGTTTCAAGTCAGCTTTTCCACTCTCCTCTTTCACCTTCATCAGGAGGCTCTTAGTTCTCTTCACTTTCTGCCATTAGAATGGTATAATCTGTGTATCTGAAGTTGTTGATATTTCTCCTGGCAAACTTGATTCCAGCTTGTGATTCATCTGCACTGAAGTTAAATGAGACGGATGATAATATATGGCCTCACAATACTCTTTTCCCAATTTTGAGCTAGTCCGTTGTTCCGTGTCCAGTTCTAGATTTTGCTTCTGAACCTGCCTACAGGTTTCTCAGGAGGCAGTTAAGGAGGTGGTCTGGTATTCCCACCTCTTTAAGAATTTTCCACGTTTTGTTGTGATTCACACAGTCAAAGTATTTAACAGATGAAGCAGAAATAGATGTTTTTATGGCTCTTTCCTGCTTTACCCGTGACCAGTGAATGCTGGCAATTTGATGTCTGGTCTCTCTGCCTCTTCAAAGCCCAACTTGTACATCTGGATGTTCTTGGTTGATATACTGCTGAAACCTAGCTTGAAGGATTTGAGCATTACCTGGCTAACAAGTGAAATGAGTGCAATTGTATGGTAATTTGAACATTCTTTGGGATTCCCTTTCTTTGAGGTTGGAACGAAGACTGACCTTTCCTAGTCCTGTGACCATTGCTGAGTTTTCCAAATTTCTTGGCATATTGAGTGTGGTACTTTAACAGCATCAACTTTTAGCCTTTTAAGTAGCTCAGCTGGAATTCCATCACCCTCACTAGCTTTATTTGTAGTGACGCTTCCTAAGGCCCACTTGAATTCACACTCCAGGATGTCTGGCTCTAGGTGAGTGATCACACCACCGTGGCTATCTGGGTCATGAAGATTTTTGTGTGTAGATTTGTGTATTCTTGCCATCTCTTCTTAATATCTTCTGCTTCATTAGGGCCATACTATTTCTGTCCTTTATTGTGCTCATCTTTGCATGAAATATTCCGTTAGTATCTTTAATTTTCTTGAAGAGATCTTTAGTCTTTCCCATTCTATTGTTTGCCTCTATTTCTTTGCATTGATCACTGAGGAAGGCTTTCTTATCTTTCCTTGCTATTCTTTGGAACTCTGCATTCAAATGGATATATCTTTCCTTTTCTCCTTTGCTTTTAGCTTCTTTTCTTTTCTCAGCTATTTTTAAGGCTTCATCAGAAAACCATTTTGCCTTTTTACATTTCTTTTTCTTGTGGATAATCTTTATCACTGCCTCCTGTACAGTGTCACAAACCTTCATCTGTAGTTCTTCAGGCACTCTGTCTATCAGATCTAATCCCTTGAATCTCTTTGTCACTTCCACTGTATAATAGCAAGGGATTTGATTTAGATCATACTGGCATGCTGCAATTCATGGGGTCTCAAATAATCGGACACGACTGAGCAACTGAACTGAACTGAATGGTCTAGTGGTTTTTCCTACTTTCTCCAATTTAAGTCTGAATTTGGCAATAAGGATGCTGTGAAAGTGCCGCACTCAATATGCTAGCAAATCTGGAAAACTCAGCAGTGGCCACAGGACTGGAAAATGTCAGTTTTCATTCCAATCCCCAAGAAAGGAAATGCCAAAGAATGCTCAAACTACCACACCATTGCACTCATCTCACATGCTAGTAAAGTAATGCTCAAAATTTCTAACCCAGGCTTCAATAGTACATGAACTGTGAACTTCCAGATGTTCAAGCAGGATTTAGAGAAGGCAGAGGGAACCAAAGATCAAATTGCCAACATTTGCTGGACCATCAAAAAAGCAAGAGTTCCAGAAAAACATCCTTTGACTGTGTGGATCACAACAAACTGGAAAATTCTAAAAGAGATAGGAATACCAGACCACCTGACTTGCCTCTTGAGAAATCTGTATGCAGATCAAGAAGCAACAGTTAGAACTGAACATGAAACAACAGACTAGTTCTAAATCTGGAAAGGAATATGTCAAGGCTGTGTATTGTCACCCTCCTTATTTAAGTTATATGCATATTACATCATTCAAAATGCCAGTCTGAGTGAAGCCCAAGCTGGAATCAAGTTTTCTGGGAGAAATATCAAGAACCTCAAATAATCAGATGACACCACCCTTATGGCAGAAAGCAAAGAGGAACTAAAGAGCCTCTTTATGAAGGTGAAAAGGAGAGTGAAAAAGTTAGCCTAAAGCTCAACATTCAGAAAACTCAGATATGGCATCTGGTCCCATCATTTCATGACAAATAGATGGTGAAACAGTGAAAAGAGTGAGAGACTTTATTTTGAGGGGGCTCCAAAATCACTTCAGATGGTGACTGCACCCATGAAGTTAAGATTCTTGCTCCTTGGAAGAAAAGTGATGACCAAACTAGGCAGCATATTAAAAACCAGAGACATTACTTTGCCAACAGAGGTCTGTCTAGTCAAAGCTATGGTTTTTCCAGTAGTCGTGTATGGATGTGAGAGTTGGACTATAAGAAAGCTGAGCACCAAAGAATTGATGCTGTTGAACTGTGGTGTTGGAGAAGACTCTTGAGAGTCCCTTGGACTGCAAGGAGATCTAACCAGTCCATCCTAAAGGAAACCTGCCCTGAATATTCATTGGAAGGACTGATGCTAAAGCTGAAACTCTAATACTTTGGCCACCTGATATGAAGAACCATCACATTGGAAAAGACCTTGATGCTAGAAAAGATTGAAGGTGGGAGGAGAAGGGGACAACAGAGAATGAGATGGTTGGGTGGCATCACGGGCAGAATGAACATGAGTCTGAGTAGGCTTTGGGAGATGGTGATGGACAGTGAAGTCTGATGTTCTGCAGTCCATGGGGTTGCAAGAAGTCGGACATGAGTGAACAACTGAACTGAACCCTTGCCTGTCATTTCTCTTTTCCTCAGCTATTTGTAAAGCCTTCTTTGACAATCACTTTGTCTTCTTGCATTTCTTTTCCTGGGAATGGTTTTGGCCACTGTCTTCTGTACAATGTTATGAACCTCTGTCCATATTCCTTCAGACATTCTGTCTACCAGATCTAATCCATTATCTCCACTGTATAATTATAAAGTTATTTGATTTAGGGCATATCTGAATGCCCCAGTTGTTTTCCCTATTTTTCAATTTAAGCTTGAATTTTTCAATAAGGAGTTCATGATCTGAGCCACAGTCAGCTCCAGGTCTTGTTTTTAACTGGCTGTATAGAGTATCTCCATCTTCAGAAAATCTTTATATATGCTAGCAAAAGTGAAAGTCACTCAGTCGTATCTGACTCTTTGCAACCCTATGGACTATAGAGGCCATGGAATTCTCCAGGCCAGAATACTGGAGTCGATAGCCTTTCCTTTCTCCAGAGGATCTTCCCAACCCAGGGACTGAACTCAGGTCTCCTGCATTGCTGACATTCTTTACTAGCTGAATCACAAGGGAAGCCCAAGAATACTGGAGTGGATAGTCTATCCCTTCTCCAGCAGATCTTCCCAACCCAGGAATCGAACCAGGGTCTCCTGCATTGCAAGGGATTCTTTACCAAGTGAGCTATGAGTGAAGCCAGGTAGTAGATTCTTCTTAATATTAATTAGTTTAGGGAGTGTCTTAATTTTTTGTTTGATAATACAAGTTATCATATTGGTAACTTGTATCATATGGACATGATCCTAAGTTATAAGGATCTATAATCCCCCTCAATATTGTCTACATTCATTGTTTTTAAAATTTGTGAGAGAAGATGCATTTAGCTTTATAGTCATGGTATATTTTACTTAAATGCTCGAGTAATAGTGTTTAGCAAAATTTGGTAATTCATGCGGGCAATGATGTCATTATTGTCTTATTGCTAAACTAGAAAAAAATAATAGCTACCTCTTGACACTGAGCATCTACTTTGGTTGAGGTAATGTAACTATAGGAGTAAAATCTGTCTCTATTTTCAATCCATGAACTTTAGAAGAAGTATTGCCTGAATAAGGATTTTGAAAAAGCAAGCACTTTATGAGTAAACCAGACTGTATTGGATAATTGTCATATAGGTTTAAGATGGTTTAACAACAAAGTTTATTATAGATGGTTGGCGAGTCATTTGAGTTCTTCCTTCCATCTCTTGAGAAATCTATTGCCATTTTATAATTCTTTGTATGAGGCAGAATAGGATTATATCATTCACAAATAAATGTCTCCATTGAAATTTTCTAAAATATAAGGGGTTGCAAGATAATTTAAAAATAATATAAATTAACTGTTTAGCATATTTACATGAATACCCTAAAGATCTTGGTTTTCTGATGATGATGCAGGAGAAGGCGATGAATGGTCTAAAACAGGTTTGTATGCTATTTGATTTACTCCCTGTATGTTATGTGTTACATCTGATGGAGTTGCAATAAAGAGTATGTCAATTCTATTGTCTAGTAGAAAATACATTTTTGCTGCATTGTGTGGCTATAAGTCTCTCTTTTCATGTTTAAAAAGAGTCAGAGGTGATGCTGATAAAATGGCTTAACAAAAAAGGTGTAAAATCTGCCACAGTTACAAATCTTAAACAGCTTTGTCATTTGACTATTTGTAGCCATTTTGCCAATATAATCTATCAGAATACCTTACAAAATTAGAACTGAATTAATAATAGCTTTTAGCTGAATATTGTTCACAGAGGTTTTGATTATATAGCATTTCCCTAAATCAGGTTGGTACTGTCATTAACAACATTTACCTATAGCACTGCTTTATGTCTATAAAGAAACAAATTATATTTTAATGATAGTATATTATAGTTACTTATGACTTTAGTTAGTTGTTTGTGACAATATGAGAAGAGTTTCTCAAATTTTAGAAATCTATCTTGATACCAAGTTCAAAATTATCTATTGTTTAATGGGTTAAATCCTGTTATGATATATTTTATTTCATGGGCAATGGCCAAATACAATGTTCTTTGTTTTGAAAAACTTAAATCATCCTGGAATTTGGTAGGCTCAGTGTAGCCAAGCCCAATCAATCACCAGAACTACGGTTTGATTTTCTAATGATACCAAATAAAAATTGAGGCTATGGTTCTTGATATCAGTCCTTTTCCTAGACTTAGTGTTGGCAAAATCCTATCTATTGTATTTCATTTCAAACTAAAAGCATGAAGGGGATTCTTGGAGAGTTCATTTTATGTTGTTGCTCAATTGTCCATGTAGAATGAAATTCTGAAGCATTTTTCTTAGGCTCTTCATTCAGTTAGAAGTTATTTGCTTTGGTAATCAGTGCCTCCCTTCCATGCTTAAATGTCTCATGAGCATTATCATCAAGTACTAGATTTTAATATTTCTTGGCCCTGATAGCTATAAAAATATTTTCAAAACAAAGGAAATAAATAATTCATAAACTTGAAAATAGGCCCCTGGATAATTGAGTTAATAGACATTAGGAATCAACAGACTATTTTAAAGTCTCATTATGGTATATAGATTTTAATGCACATTACATGACTCAGAGACCAAGACACAGTCATTTAAACTTAGAAGTACAAGCTTTCCAAGAAAGGCTATTTCCCCCTTACTAAGATTCTTCTGAGCTTGGCTCTAAAAAGAATTGGGGATTTATCTGTTTAATCAAAATGCATATTGATTAAAAATTCTCTGAATTTTTATTAAGATTCAAATGAATAATTGGAGCATCATGATATGGTATCTTCTGTCTAGCATTATTTAAAATGTATGCAATATGTTTGGGATTAAGAAAAAGATTCTAAAGTATAGTTATATATCTTATTTTCCTTTAAGTTGCAGATTATTTTAAAAGTATATAAATAAAAACTGATTATTAAAATTCAAATGAATACATATTTTCATCACATTGCAAATTATTATTAATCATTAACTCAAAGAACTTTATTTGCATAATGTGACTATACCTTGGTTGTTCTTCTTCATCAAGCAGAGTACTTAAGCCAAAAAAAAGGGCATTTGAACAGTAAAGAACTCTGACATCATTCATATAGAGGATATTTAAAAGGTATGACAATTTTCCAGTGTCTCCATTCTTTGCCAGAGACCAAGACTTTCTAAGAATAAGGTGTTTCCAATTATAAGGTGATATGCTATGATGTAAAGGAGTAAGACTGATGTATGCCTCTTTCTCATTTCTAGATTTTGGCTCTATTTTTCATTATCTTATTATTATGTTCTATATTTCCACCTGTAATAAAACAATAATAATACTAGTCATTTGTTTAATTATTTCTAAATTAGGATGAAATGGGAAGAATCTCATGGCTGATCATCAGAATGTTTTATAAAGCTTATATAAAAAAACTTAATGCCTGTAATCAACACTTAGTTTTCTGGGAGTCTGATAGAGCTATATTGTTAAAATCCTACACAGACAAGTTTGAGGACCACTGAATCAGATTATCTACAGTATGGAGAATTTTTAAAAGGGAAGAGATCCTGTTACATGAAAAATGAAATTTAATTAGTACTGAAAAAGTATTTTTGAAAGATAATTACATATGTTTACATATTCAAGAGATAATACTATGTGAAACAAATTAAAGGGTAAGTAAAGTGAGCGGTTGGCCAGTTGAAGTTTATTCACCATCTCTAGATCTCAGGAGGCAGCAAGGAGGAGGGAATTGAACATTGATTTCTGGCAGATTTGGAATATAATCTCATCAGAGATGTGAAATTTGTGTTTTTAATATGGCAAAAAGCCCAATAAAATAGTCTGATATCTTTAAATGTCGTTATTGTTCAGTTGCCCAGTTGTATCCAATTTTTTGCAACCCCATGGACTGCAGCAAACCAGGCTTCCCTGTCATTCACCAGGTCCCAGAGCTTGCTCAAACTCATGTCCGTTGATCGAGTCAGTGATGCCATCCAACCATCTTGTCCTCTGTTGTCCCTGTCTCCTCCTGCCTTCAGTCTTCCCCAGCATCAGGATTTTTCTAAAGCGTCAGCTCTTCACATCAGTTGGCCAAAGTATTGGGGCTTCAGCTTCAGCATCAGTTGTTCTAATGAATATTCAGGATTGATTTCCTTTAGGATTGACTGGTTTGATCTCCTTGCAGTCCAAGGAACTCTCAGGAGTCTTCTCCAACACCACAATTCAAAAGCATCAATTCTTCAGCACTTAGCCTCCTTTATGGTCCAGCTCTTACATCTTTAACCATTATGCAGGATCATTCAGGAAGGTGATTTTGGCAATATGTTGGGAAAGAGATTTCAGCAACTTTATGTGACAACCACAGATGAATGTTCCTAAGCAGAGCTTTAATTTAATTATGTTGATTAATATAATTTTGTTCTAAAAAGAACCTGTGAAATATTGTATTTACAGAAAGAACATTAACTAGCTTAGTACAGTAGATATTTTGAGTCATACTAAACATTTAATCTGGGTCTGTTCAAGTGGTATATGATAGGTAGTTCTATTACAGCTGTTAAATTGCCAGTGCAGTATGAAACATGCTATCCTGTGTTAAACAGATCTGGACTGTAAAAGACAACCTGTAGGACCATTCTCCATTTTCAGCTGATATAGTCTGATTAAAAACAGCTGAGACTATGACATCACAATAGTCTTTTAAAATAAAGGGAAAAATTGGAGGGATCAGGCAGCACAGTTAAGGAAAGTTAAACTATTACAATCAACATACTGAAGAGGATTCTGGAGGAGCAATTTGGGTGGGGGAAAAACAACCAAAGAGAGAGAAGACATTGCTTTGCAAGGAAACTTCTTAGGCTGTGCTTTCCAGAAGGAATGATGTTTCTTTAAAACCAGAGTAGTCTATCCAGGAAAAGACCAGGCTTCTAATAAGAGGAGTGAGTAGAAGGACAAAAACTTCAGAGTCCGAAATCCTTACTAGAAAATGACCCAGGTATTAGTAATGCTGCTGCTAATGACGATGGTGATGATGATGATGGTGATGAAGCGCATTTACTATGTTAGGCACTTCATTATTCGGTCTTCATAACAACACGATGGCATAGGTATACTATTATTCTTGTTTTATTTGCATTATTTTTAATAGGAGGATAATTGCTGTACAACATGGTATTAGCTCCTGCCATACAGCAACATGAATCAGCTGCAAGTACACACACATGCCTCCTGTCTTGAGCCTCTGCTGCATGCCCCACCCCATCCCAGTCCTCTAGGTTGTCACAGAGCACCAGGCTGAGTTCTCAGTTGCCCATGCAGCAGCTTCCCACTTGCTAGCTAGTAACATTTTACACATGGTAGTACATATATATTTCAATGCTACTCTTTCAATTCATTCCACTGTCTCCGTGCCATAAGTCCAAAGTCTGCTCTCTTTGCCTAGGTTTCTATTCCTGCCCTGCAAATAAGTTCATCGGTACCATTTTTATAGATTTCATATATCTACATTAATCAGTAAAATGTGTTTTCTGATTTACTTCATGCTGTATAACTGGCTCTAGGTTCATCTTCTTCACTAGAACTGACTCAAATGTGTTCCTTTTATGGCTGAGTAATATTCCATTGTATACATGTACCACCATTTCTTTATCCATTCATCTGTCATGAAAGACACTGAGACATTATTTCAATATTTTATTTGTTCAATGAATATTAAGAGTGTTTGAAAGACACTGAGACATTATTTCAATATTTTATTTGTTCAATGAATATTAAGAATGTTTGAAAAAACAGAAAAACTTTCCGATGAGAATTCAACCAAAAAGATAGAAAAGATGGTGACACTCCTATTTACATTTCACTTTGTCCTAAAATTTGATTCATTCACTGAATAACTGAGTAGCTATTTATACTAGAATCCAGTCACACAAAAGATAGACATTTCAGATACAGTTCCTAATACTCCCAGAATTTATATTATTAGAAAGATTTACAATTTCCCCAGCCTAGGAAATCAGGGGTTTCCTTAATATTTAGAAATATTCAGGTGTATGGTTCTCAGTGCCAGTGGATTAAAGAACTCCAGTTGATATTTTGACACTGTGAATTGATATTTATTCATTTTTAATGTAATAATTTTGTTAAGACTCCATATGAAACTCAAGTGTAAGGCCATGCTTGCAACCAATAGCAACAAGTCAACCCTAATGACCTCCAAGTAGAGAAGGACAAAGTACAGAAAACACTTAAAAGCTGTTTTAGGGTTTATCCCAAAACACACCCACATATACACATGGTAGGATAGGTCATAATATCTTTGAGTCTAGCAAGATTTTAAAAAACCAACCTGTGTTTCTAAAGAGGCTTTGCCTTTATCTCTTTTGATTAAAGTTTTATTTTTTTAAACACATAAATTGTGTAATAGTTTCTTTATATCTAGTAACAAAGTCTTGGAAAAAGTTTATTTCTTCCTTTGTTATAGGTAAATATTGATGATTTGACATATTTTTGCCATTAGTTTTTTTCTTTTCTAATGTAGAGTTCCCAGATAAAACAGAGGCTGGTCAGTTACATTTGAATTCCAGATAAATTATGATTTATTTTTGTTATCATAAGATGTTTCTTAATTTGCTAAGTCTGAAAAACTTATTTTGGCTCTCATGAGCTACCTTTCTATTATCACTTGTCAATTGATTCTCTTTTTATTCATGCATTCAACTAATATTTATTACATACCAATTACATTAGGTTGGCCACAGAGTTCATTTGGGCTTTTCCATACCAGCTTTTGGAAAAACCTGTACAAACGTTTTGGTCAACCCAATATATCAAGTACTCTAGGCACATGGGAATATATCAGTGAAGAAACAGAGATTTTGCTCTCATAGGCATATATTCTTATGAAAGGAAAGACAAAAGAGAGAATTTGTAATACTGAACATTTTTGAGCAGTTGAGAGATTGTTATTGTTATTAACCATGTGTTTGTTCTAGCTTAAATACATATTTTCTAGTTGCTTGTTCTGCTCTTTCAAGTAACTCCTATGTGAAAATTAAACATGAAAAAAAAACTGAATAAAACAAAACTAAAATTAAACAATACTCCAGAATGAATCATTTTAATTAATCCTCACATTTTTATGATGTAGGGATTACTGTTATCTCCATTTTACAGAAGTGAAAGCTGAGATTTTAGAAGTTAAGTGATTTTCCTAAATTCAGAATCTGAATGGAGGAGATCTGAGTCCACAGTTACTGGCTATGAATCATAAGGACCAATCATCTCTCCCAGTAAGAGTTTTTATATAGCAAGCTCATGTTTTTACAAATTATTTTCCTGAAAAGCTTAAACATCATATATTTATGATATGAGACAAACATGGAGAGAGAAATCTATTGATTTATATGAACACTGAACTGATGCCTAGCATACTTTTATTTCAGATGAAATTGGGACACATGGAGCAAAATTGGCAAGTATATTCTCATGTTTATATGGTCTATACTCATTAAACTTTAAGTTTTATTATAGAAGGCTCTATGCAGGTATATATGCAAATAAACTCTTGTTTGGGGAAAACCAGAGAAGCCTGAGACATCATATTTTCAAGATTAGGTGGCTTTACTCCACATGATTTGCTCTACTCATTCTTTCTCAAGTATTCTACTTTGTACTCTTACTTGGGAGCACACTCCTGCTGTTCTGGGAAATTCTTTTTGTAAGCAAGAGAACTTCCTTAAAAAGGGCTTTAGAGGAGGATTTGGCAAAGTGGGTTCTAGTTCAGATTCTGAGATTAATTAATTCTGTGTCTCTCTAGGGTCAAATTTCTTTATTTTTCTGAACCTCAGTTCCTTGGCTATACAGTGAAAAGGGTAGAATTCAAGCACCATTTGAAACAGCTAACCTGGCCCTCCCTGCCATTCAGTGATTCAGTCTTTGAATAAGCACTTTCTCTAACTCTTACTTAAATACCTACAGAGATATCACTCCATTCTTCTTTCTCTGTATGAGAAAAGGATTTTCATTTTCATTTAAATTTGAACTTAAATATTTCTCTATGTCATTTCCAATTTTGGCTTCATTTTGTCCTAGATCAAGGGTGCCTTATTTTCTTATTATTGAAGCCAACTATACTGTCTTATGTACTCTTTACCCTTCTCAATATCAGTTCTAGCCTAACAGCTTGAGATATTTTAACTTTCCCTAAGAAATTATTTAGAATCTTTTGTTTTCTTGGTCATTTGTCTCTGGACTTGACTACATATCAATTGCGCTCTTAAACTGAAGCATCTAGAGTGAATAATAATAATAAACAATAGTTAACACCGAGTGCTTATGTGCTAGCCACTACTCTTTGTGACCCCATGGACTGTAGCCTGCCAGGTATATATATATAGTTTTATTTTATAATTCTAGCACATTATGCAGGGATACTATTGTTATCCACATGGAACCTGAGAGCAAGAGAAGTTAGACAACTTGCCCAGATATACGACAATGCAGGTAATATCATGAATCCAGATAACCTGGACTGCAGAGATCATACTCTTAATTGAGATAAGCTGCATTTTCTAAAACTTAGACTTGTGACATAGTTTGCACAATATTCAGTTGACTGGGACTTACATCTTTCTCATTCTAGACACTATATTTCTATGACAACAGTTTAAGATTGAATTAAATATGTATGTCTTGTGTGTGCATACTCCAATGTTGAAACTATTAAACATCTACTATATATCATGCACTGTGCAGAGCATAAAGATTTTAAGGATAAAAATAACTCATTCTTTGTCAAGTTCGACATATGCAAATAAGAAGCCAAAATATAATGTCATTGTCATGTATGGATGTGAGAGTTGGACTAAAAAGAAAGCTGAGCGCCGAAGAATTGATGCTTTTGAACTATGGTGTTGGAAAAGACTCTTGAGAGTCCTTTGGACTGCAAGGAGATCCAACCAGTCCATCCTAAAGGAGATCAGTCTTGGGTGTTCATTGGAAGGACTGATGTTGAAACTGAAACTCCAATATTTGGCCACCTAAATGAGCTGACTCATTTAAAAAGACTCATGCTGGGAAAGACTGAGGGCAGGAGGAGAAGGGGACCACAGAGGATGAGATGGTTGGATGGCTTCACTGACTCAGTGGACATGGGTTTGTGTGGACTTTGGGAGTTGGTGATGGACAGCGAGGCCTGGCGTGCTGCAGTTCATGGGGTCGCAGAGTTGGATACAACTGAGTGACTGAACTGAACTAAAGTACAGCTAAGTTGTTAAGTAAAGTAAGAAGTTTATTCTAAAATCAAAAAGAATACAGAAAATATAACTAATTCTATCTAAGAGAATGGGAAATTAAAGAAGTCACATTTGAGCAAGTTCTTTAAGTATGAATAGGAGTCCATTAAGCAAAAAAAAAAAAAAAAGGAAAAATATTTTGTCTTTATTATCTTTTTAAAAATATCTTAAATCTAGCCAAGGGTTAAGATTATTTCTATTAGACAATGCTTCATGGAAACCACTATTAAAACAAGTAGCACGAGTTTTTATCATTAAGGTCTTCTAGAACTTTTACATTTCTCATGGTTTTTGCAAAGGTTCTGTTCAGAAATCTCTAATTAGAATAAAATACAATCTGTTCAATCAGAAACACTTGAACTCATTTGGTTACATTGTGTTCTATAATACAATAGTCCCACAGTTAACTTGCTTCTTGTCTGTTGTACCAATTTTAATTGTCTACTTTCTAGAATACAGACTTCTCTTGTGGCTCATTGGTAAAGAGTCTGCCTGCCAATGCAAGAGATGTGGGTTTGATCTCTGGGTGAGGAAGATCTCCTGTAGAAGGAAATGGCAACCCACTCCAGTATTTTTGCTTGGGAAATCTCATGGACAGAGGAGCCTGGTGGGCTACAGTCCATGGAGTTTCAAAATAGTCAGACATAACTTAGCAACTAAACAACAACTTTCTAGAGTGTGGATTAAGGTTAGAAGCAAGTTGAAAACTGAGTGAGGAGTTTGGTATTCCTTCTATAATCTGTTGATTAGTTAATCTTTTATGGAGAATCTATTTCATTGTGTTCTTACTATAAAAATATATATATTTTTGTTTGTTTGTTTTTATTTTTTTATTTTTTTATTACAATACTGTATTTGTTTTGCCATACATTGACATGAATAAGCCACAGGTGTCCACGATCTCCCAATGCCAAAGCCCCCTCCCACCTCCCACCCCACATTCTCTCCCTGAATCATCCCGTGCACCAGCCCCATGCGTCCTGCATCCTGCATCGAGCATAGACTGGCGCTTCATTCTTACAAGATAGTATACATGTTTCAATGCCGTTCTCCCAAATCATCCCACCCTCTCCCTCTCCCTCAGAGGCCAAAAGTCCGTTCTATACCTCTGAGTCTCTTCTGTTTTTCTCTTATAGAGGGTCTTCATTACTATCCTTCTAAATTCCATATATATGTGTCAGTATACTGTATTGGTGTTTTTCTTTCTGGCTCACTTCACTCTGTATAATTGGCTCCAATTTCATCCATCTCATTAGAACTGAGTCAAATTTATTCTTTTTAAGGGCTGAGTAGTACTCCATTGTGTATATGTACCACAGCTTTCTTATCCATTCATCTGCTGATGGACATCTAGGTTGTTTCCATGTCCTGGCTATTATAAACAGCACTGCAATGAACATTGGGGTACATGTGTCTCTTTCAATTCTGGTTTCCTCGGTGTGTATGTTATCTTCGACAAAGGAGGCAAGAATATACAATGGAGTAAAGACAGTCTCTTTAACAGGTGGTGCTGGGAAAACTGGTCAACCACTTGTAAAAGAATGAAACTAGATCTCTTTCTAACACCATACACAAAAATAAACTCAAAATGGATTAAAGATCTAAATGTAAGACCAGAAACTATAAAACTCCTAGAGGAAAACGTAGGCAAAACACTCTCTGACATAAATCAAAGCAGGATCCTCTGTGATCCACCTCCCAGAATACTGGAAATAAAAGCAAAAATAAACAAATGGGATCTAATTAAAATTAAAAGCTTCTGCACAACAAAGGAAACTATAAGCAAGGTGAAAAGACAGCCTTCTGAATGGGAGAAAACAATAGCAAATGAAACAACTGACAAACAACTAATCTCAAAGATATACAAGCAACTTATGCAGCTCAACTCCAGAAAAATAAACGAACCAATAAAGAAATGGGCCAAATAACTAAATAGGCATTTCTCCAAAGAAGACATACGGATGGCTAACAAACACATGAAAAGATGCTCAACATCACTTACTATCAGAGAAATGCAAATCAAGACCACAATGAGGTATCATTTCACACCTGTCAGAATGGCTGCGATCCAAAGTCTACAAGCAATAAATGCTGGAGAGGATGTGGAGAAAAGGGAACCCTCTTACACTGTTGGTGGGAATGCAAACTAGTACAGCCACTATGGAAAACAGTGTGGAGATTTCTTAAAAATTGCAAATAGAACTGCCTTATGATCCAGCAATCCCACTGCTGGGCATACACACCGAGAAACCAGAATTAAAAATATATTTTAAATTAATTTTATAAAAATAATCTACTATGTCTGAAATACAAGTTGTGGACACACATGTAGTATAATTAGGCTACTCTTTTCCTTGTACAATGTACTAGATCTTCCTGGTGGCTCAGATGGTAAAGCGTATACCTGCAATGTGGGAGACCCTCTTACAATGGATGTCTTCAAAAACTTCATCCCACTGGTTATTTAGATCGGGGGGTGTACTGCAGTGTGTGTGGGCATGCTCAGTCACTTCAGTTGTGTCTGACTCTTTGTGACCCCATGAACTGTAGCCCACCAGGCTCCTCTGTCCATTCAGATTCTCCAGGCAAGAATACTGGAGTGGGTTTCCATGCCTTCCTCCAGAGGATCTTCCCAACCCAGGGACTGAACCTGGATCTCTTATGTCTCCTGCATTGGCAGGAGGGTTCTTTACCACTAGTGCCACCTGGAAAGTCCCACAGCATGCTTAGAGATTATTAAAAATCTAGAGTTTGCCAGGATTAAGGAAGGGGGTTGAGTAGAGAGAAATGTGTATGACTATAAAAGAACAGTGTGAAGACCTTTATGGTGATACATGAGGTGATACAATATTTTCAAAGAAGGTCATATTCTAGGGGGATATGAATTTTAGGAGGATATTACTCAACATTTTACACCCAGTCGGCTTCTTTTCTTGCCATGATTCTGCCTTTGTTTGTTCTCCAGCCCCTTAAAATAATTGCTTTTATATTGTTTACATTTTTTATTACTGTTTATGGATGAGTAGTGAACTTCCCAAGGTGGTGCTAGTGATAAAGAACCCATCTGCCAATGCAGGAGATACAAGAGATGTGGATTTGATTCCTGGGTGGGGAAGATCTCCTGGAGGAGGGCTTGGCCATCCAGTCCAGTATTCTTGCCTGGAGAATCCCATGGACAGAGGAGCCTGATGGGCTATAGTCCATGGTGTCACAAAGAGTCGGTTAGGGCTGGAAGCAACTAAGCACGCAGCCCAGATGAGTGGTTAAGTCTAACACAAGCTGCCTTTCTATGAAAGAAACTGGAATTTTCACTCCAATTTTTCTCTTCTCAAAAGAAAAAGAAGAAGGGCACCTGATAACTGCTGCTGTCTAGCAGCTACATTCCCAGAGGATGTTGCACTATATAATATAGACAAGAAAGGCTCAAATAATGTTAGATTAGGTCTATCCATGACTGTATTTATTACTACATTAAAACACTATGTTGAAAACAATAATAATTTTAAGTGGCTTTAGAAACCTCAGTAAATTCTAGAATTCATCAACCTACCAATATTACTTTTTAAGGCCTAGACTTTTCTTATTTCTTAGACTTTTTTTTTCCTCTGATTTTTTTGTATATATTATTTTTAAAATTGAGGCTTATGGCTATCTAGAAATCCCCTTCAGGATTGTTTGAGACTAGAGAGACAGAATTTTTTTTGAAAACTGAAATTTATATCATTGATTTTGGCTTTGAGCCGTCTTCTATTTGGGCCTTGATCCAGGATGTCTTACCAGTATTTCTGCTGCCTCTGATGTAGGCCTTCTTTAAATCCATGTTACATGTCTGACATCCTACGATATTTCCTTTCCTCATTTGCAGTCACTCTAGGGCCTTTCTTAGGTGGCACTAGTGGTCAAGAATCTACCCGCTAATGCAGGAGACATAAGAGATGAAGGTTCTATCCCTGGGTCGTGAAGATCCCCTGGAAGAGGGCATGGAAACACACGCCAGTATACTTGCCTGGAGAATCCCATGGACAGAGAAGCCCGGTGGCCTACAGTCGATGGGGTCACAAAGAGTCAGATATGATGGAAGCTACTTAACATGCATGCAGGGCCTTTCTACTCAAAGTGTGGCACACAGACCAGCATCATTAGCATCACAGGGCGAGGTGAGGGGCTGGTTAGAAATGCAGAATTTCAGGCCCTCATACTAGGCCAACTGAGTCAGAATGGACATGTTAAAGGGACCTTCAGTTTCCTTCTGAGTATGCGGAATTAGAGTAACACTGCTTTCAGATGACAGGGCAAGAAAAATTTCCCAAAGGTCTTATTTTTACCCCTCTAGCCACATTCTCCCTAAGAATCAGGTTGTTGGAAATCTAGTAGAAAAAAAGTTCACTTCAAGGCAAATAAATAATTTTTCAGAGTTTCCTTTTAGCAGAATAGTGATCATCAGCATGAACTGATATTGACAGAGGAATTATTATATACACATCTTTATTTTAGCTGAATAGTAATCATAAGCATGGACTAATATTCAGAGAGGGATTGCTATATACATGGTGCACGTCTTTAAGTTTAAAGATTTATTTAATCTTCTTGTTATCACAGTGATGTATTTATCATTATCATAATTTCCATTCTACAGATGAGAAATTTGAGGTCCACATAGAGAAAAATTTCTTAGCCAACATCACAGAGCTCTGCAGAATCAGATTCTATATAAGCCTATTTGATTTTAGTCTTTACATGATGATGCTTTATGCTTTACGTGATGATGTCAAAACTGCCTTCTCTGATGAAAGAAAGACAGTTGAACAGTTTGTAGTGAAGCTAAATATCCCCCATACCACTATATTTGTTTTCTTTTTCAGGTTCATGCTCTCTGAGTCTTTTAAGCTGTGGCGCCTACCACCTGTTAATATTCCTGTCCACACCCACCTCTGCCGCACAAAACATACCCGTGAGGGTAATATAAACATTCTTTTGCTCTATGTTTTTGCTTCAATTGTGAATTGCTTGTCATGAACTTTTCCATAACATACTAGCTTACGCTTAATCCTTCCGGCTTCTGTCTGCTCCTCTTTTCTGCCTTGTCTTGATCTTTAAATCTGCCATTCAATACTGTTTTCCTTTCAACTAAGATCCAGTTTTTCCCTCCAGTTACAAGGCCTTTAACTTAGGTAAACACTGTTCCTGATATGGCTAGCCCTGGACTGCTACCTCATGGCCATCCCTGGGCACAATTTCAGGGTTCAAGCTTAATCTGGTTCTGAGAGCAGGAACAAAATCTTCTGTAAATAAAGGCTCTTTCAGTGTAGAACACTGTCACATTTTACCTTGTTCTCTCTGTTCTTTTACCTTCACTGAGATGTTTTCTTTTATGTTTTCAAAGGGAGGAGTTAAGAGTTCCACACAAGTTTACATCTTTGTGACATGTGGCGTTCATCTACATCTTCCAAGGCTTTATTAGAACAAAGTACAACTTTGTCATGATCATGTTTTCAAGCGATAAATCTTGGTGGTTTACTATGTTGAATTATACTCCTAATATTGTGGATGGTCTGGGCTTTGACTATCCATTAAAATTCTTAACCCTCTTTTCAATCATTTAAACTGTGAATTCTTTTGTCTTTACCAATAGCCTAGCTCATTTTATTGCCATGACTGATGTCCTTCATTTGTTCCAGTTTTATGGTTTTATCTGACAATGTTCTCCATACCCCTAGACTTTGATTTTAAGGTTAGTATAAACCTGGCAGGCTTCCAGATGATTCTGTGCAATATATTCCATAACCAGGTGTTCATCACTCTGGCAGATTAATCCTTGGTGCAGCAACCAGACCCTGTCTGTACCTCTGTTTATTTAGCTAACCATTATTTTTCCAGTCTTCTTTTTATCTACAAAATTCCCAACTCTTCTAAAATGCGAGCATAGATGTGACCTTGTTATCAACAAATCCTTTAGTTCCCTGCTTAGAGCTCTAATCCTAGAACTGTTTCCTGAATTTCTTCTGTTTATTTCATTCATCCCTATTCAACATTAAAAGCAAGTGATGACGAGCCAGAGAATTTATTCATCTATTTATCTATCTTCAAACTACATTTTCTGAGTGATCTTTGTTCAAGGTACAGTGATAGGCCAGTAAATTGGTACATCCTAGTGGACTCTGCCTGAGATGATGGGGTATTCATTCCAGGAAACAATAACAATTATTCACTATTTATCTAAGTTATACAAATGGCTTGTCTCCATTCTCATGTTTCTTCTTTGTAGATCCAATGACTAAGTTCTTCTACTCTAGAAGACCCTTTTTCTTTTCAAAGAAATAGGGCATATAGTTTTCTTTCTAGAAATTATACATCTCTTCCCAAAGGATCCCTCCAACGGATCCAATTTCCTTCTCCTTCTCTTCCTTTGTGTAAAATTCTTTTGCTGTACTTGATCCAGTTTAAGTCCCCTCTGCCTTCTCAAAACCTCTTCCCTTTCCATTTCTTGCTTAGAGTAATGTTTTGTTTCAGTTTAGCAAAGGATAAAACTTTGTTAATTTTAGTCTTTTAATTTCACTAATTTAATTACTTTACAGCTACCAACATATTTTTTAAATTTCTTCTAGAAAGAAGACTGTGAAAGTTGCTCAATCATGTCTGACTCTTTGCAACCCCATAGACAATACAGTCCATGGAATTCTCTGGGGCAAAATACTGGAGTGAGTAATTGTTCCCTTCTCCAGGGGATCTTCCCAACCCAGGGATCGAACCCAGGTCTCCCACAGACAGATTCTTTACCAGCTGAGTCACCAGGGAAGCCCAGAAAGACTAGTAGAGTCCCTATATGAATTACCTCTCTCCTTGACCCCTAAGAAAGCTATATGAGCAAACAAATAAGATATGGAGGTCTTTTTAGGTGGTCCTAGTCCCTTCTGAAATTCCTGTGTGAATATGATCAACACCTACTGCTAGGATGATAGTTTTTCAACTATCAGTGTTAAATGTAGGCAACAAATAGAGGCAGTTAATTAACTTTCTTTTTTTTTAAGAAAATACTGTATTTTCTCCTGTTTTACTTCTCCTAATTTGTTGGTACCTGTTGCATGAACTTCTAGTTGACTTCTAAAATTCTTTCCATGCATGTGTTGCTTTTTATTTTTTGGCCATGTGCTGTGGCATGTGGGATCTTAGTTCCCTGACCAGAGATCGAACCTACACCCCCTGCAGTATAAGCGTTCAGTCTTAACCACTGAACTTCCAGGGAAGTCCTTTGAGTGTTACATTTTAGTGTATGGTGACTGTTTATGAACTACCTAAAGCCATTATGTGGTTGAAAATTACATATTCCCATTTGGGGACTGATACTTTAAAGAGAATTTTACATGGTACAGAAGGTGTCGTGGGCGCATGTGAAAATTAACAAATGTGTAATTACCAAGAGACCAGTTTTACTGTACTATTTTGTTTCAGAAGAGAAAAATAATTCCATATAAAATCTGAAATGAATTTTCCAATACATTAAATAAACTGAAAGGTTTATATGCATTTCTAGTGGAAAGTTGATTCTTCTTTCTTTATATGGCCTATGTAACATGAAATTATTCATTCCTTTATGTTAATATGCTATACACACAGCCTGATGATAGAGGCCCAGGGAGTCTACATCAGATCAGATGTACTTGTGCTGTTCATGATGGGTAAGCATGACATACAAACCAATTTCTGCAGGATATATTTAATTCAGAAGGCTTTATGTCTTAATCCTCATCACATAGATCTTTTTACATAAAGAAATGGAAATTGCAAAATACCTACCGTCAAATAAAATTAAGAATGTAACACAAAGTGAAGTTGGCAAAAGAAATTTTTTTCATTAATTGTGGTTTCAAAGAATTAGACTGAATTTAGAGTTCTCTGAACCTTTTGTGACTTAATTTAATAACTTTTCTTATTTTTAAATGAAGTAGATTTCTTATGATGTGAAAGGAGTAGTTGAGGACGGAAAATTCTAAAGTATAAGCATTATGGTTTCATAAAATTAGAAGTGCTTTAAAATTGACCTAACAGGGACTGGTATGTTGGTTGGTACAATGGGAGGTATATTTCATTTAATCAGAAAGTACCGTTCTGAAAAGTGCAATAGTTCAAAAATGTGTTTATTGCTTTGCAGAAGAATTCTACCCTTAGTTACTAGCATGCAAAAAGTCCAGGATCAAAATCTTATTTCCTGCTCGAAGTGTGTTCCCGCTTTTCTGATTGTTTTTCTAATTGGAGTATAATTGCTTTCCAATACTGTGTTAGTTTCTTCTGTACAATGCTGTGGATCAGTTATACATATACATATATTTGCTCCCTCTTAAGCCTCCTTCTGACCACCCACCATTCCTCCCACTTAGGTCATCACATAACACCAGGCTGAGTTTCCTGTCCTATACAGTTATCTATTTAACGCATGGTAGTAGGCAATGGCAAGCCACTCCTGTACTCTTGCCTAGAAAATCTCATGGACGGAGGAGCTTGGTTGGCTGCAGTCCATGGGGTTGTTACTAGTCGGACATGACTGAGCGACTTCACTTTCACTTTTCACTTTCCTGCATTGGAGAAGGAAATGGCAACCCACTCCAGTGTTCTTGCCTGGAGAATCCCAGGGATGGGGAGCCTGGTGGGCTGCCATCTATGGGGGCCGCACAGAGTCGGACACGACAGAAGCAACTTAGCAGCAGCAGCGGTATATATATGTGAGTGTTACTCTTGCTGGTTTTGATACAGCTTAGAGTACCCTACTGTTAACACTGCTCTTTCCCACTTGAGAAAACTAAGTCCTATAGAGATTAATTTACTAGTTCACAATTATGTAAAAATGATGTGGAAGGATGTGTATATGTTTAATTTTTAGCTAAATTCCCAAAGTTATGTATAATAGACATTAGCAATTTCTATATTTCAAGGAGTTTCAAGATGTTAGACACCACCTTCAGGACTAAAGAGATAACCAACTGGGTCCTTCAGCTCTCCTCAGTATAGTATTCTCAGGCTATATGAATAGAAGACTGGCACTTGATGAAGAACAGGATTTTGTATTTCATGAGTATTTGGTTAGTGGGGAATCTGCAAGCATTTCACCTTCTCTCCTTTCTGACTAAAGGAAAGTGGCTTCTATACTGCTCACACAACAAAGGATCCAAGAGGGTACCTAATAGCCAAGAGTTTTTTAAATAAGGAAACACTGGCATTTCATTCCCTAGTTGGATGTTTGATGAGCGTCATAAACTTTTAGGCCTATTTCTTGGTGCACCAAGTAGATCAAGATAAGAAAGTCCTTTGGAGGAACTGACACCTGAGTTCAAAGACAGAATGAGCATATATTCTAGTTTCTGCTTCAGTCAGTTCAGTTGCTCAGTCATGTCCGACTCTTTGCGAACCCATGGACTGCAGGATGCCAGACTCCCCTGTCCATCACCAACTCCCAAAACTTGCTCAAATTCATGTTCATCAAGTTGGTGATGGATCCAAATACCTCATCTTCCATGGTCCCCTTCTCTTCTGCCTTCAATCTTGCCCAGAATCAGGGTCTTTTTCAATGAGTCAGTTCTTCCCATCAGATGGCCAAAGTATTGAAGCTTCAGCTTCAGTATCAACCTTCCTATGAATATTCAGATCTGATTTCCTTTAGGATGGACTGGCTTGATCTCCTGCAGTCCAAGGAACTCTCAAGAGTCTTCTCCAACACCACAGTTCAAAAGCATTAATTCTTCATTGTTCAGCTTTCTTTATAGTCCAACTCTCACAGCCATACATGACTACTGGAAAAACCATAGCTTTGACCAGACAGACTTTGTCAGCAAAGTAATGTCTCTGCTTTTTACTATACTGTCTAGGATTGTCATAGCTTTTCTTCCAAGGAGAAAGTGTCTTTTAATTTCATGGCTGCAGTCACCATCTACAGTGACTTCGGAGGCCAAGAAAATAAAGTCTCTCACTGTTTCCACTGTTTCCCCATTCATTTGCCATGAAGTGATGGAACCGGATGCCGTGATCGTAGTTTTCTGAATGTTGAGTTTTTAAAAATATATAAATTTATTTATTTACACCAACTTTTCACTCTCTTCTTTCACTTTCATCAAGAGACTCTTATTCCTGGATAATTTTAACTGTGTGAGTCAGGTTAAAACAGTTACCAATAATAAGGAAAGAAGAGAGATTAGCAGAAAAATATCACACTTTCCTATTATTTGACATGAAAATAATGTTTGAATCTAGGGCTAAGTAGATATTGTGAAAAGATATCAGATGTTAAGGAGATATAGTGAAAGGTAGTCATGTTGAAGCCATCTTGAAAATACATCACCCAAGAGCATGATGTAACAGAGTGGAATTGTCCCAATCAATAGCTAAAGACTGTGGAGTGTGTTTCCTGGAATTAAAGATGAAAGAGATCAGAGTGTAAGGGGTCATGGTGGAAGGTTATTTTATATGTGCAAAATACATCATTTCCTACCTACAGGAGGATCACATTTCTTGCCCTATAGACTCCACACATCTCCACTGACTCTCTTTGCTAAAGGAATATAAACAGCAGTGGCATGTGGCATGTAATACTCTCAATTAAAACTTAAGGGTCATATTGTGTTTCTTTTGTAATGGTCACAGAAGGTCCCAGGTAAAGGTTGCTTCTTTCTTTCCAAGTCCCTGGGTCCCAGAATAAAGAAGCTTAAAGAAAAGATGATGCCAGCAAGCAAAGAACATGCTATGTAAATTAGGTACAAGCTGTTGTTATTGTAAGCTGCTAAGATATGGGACTATTTGTTATCACTGTGCAATCTAGCAAAGTATGACAGATATAGTCTCTCAGAAAAAGCATCAGTAGGAGAAGAGTATGAATGTTTTCAATGTAGGCCTCTAAAGAAACCATATGGGCATCTCACAAAAAGCATGAATTTGAGTGCCTGCCTATTGGAGTCGTCTGGGGCTACCTGTCAAGAAGGTAAATACATAAAATTTGTGTTTTTTCCTCCAAAATTGTTTTTTCTTTCCCAGAATACCAGTGACAATGGGATATTTAGAGGCAAGTGAGTGATTCAGAAAAATATAACAGAAGATCTAGAAAGAGTAAAAGAGCAAAGGATCATAGCTTACTTCTCTCCTCAGTAATATGAATGAAGCCTGAACTTGGAAGGCAGAGAGAGACTTTTATTTGGAGACAAGATCAGAATTGACATTTAAAGTGGACTGAACTAGGCTTTATAATAGAAAAATGAGTCTCAGTGACAAAAATGAGAATCTTCATGTCACATAAAAACCTAGGAAGCCAAGAGGTCTCAACAATAATCTCACTAATCAATGTGGAATGAAGATTGAGGCAGAGGTTGGGAAAAAATTGTATTGAATATACCCAACAGGGTGTAGATTTTTCAATATGCTTGTTACCAGTTCAATTCAGTCACTCAGTCGTGTCTGGCTCTCTGCAACCCCATGAATCATAGCACGCCAGGCCTCCCTGTCCATCACCAATTCCCGGAGTTCACTCAAACTCATGTGCATCGAGTCAGTGATGCCATCCAGCCATCTCATCCTCGGTCATCCCCTTCTCCTCCTGTCCCCAATCCCTCCCATCATCAGGGTCTTTTCCAATGAGTCAGCTCTTCATATGAGGTGGCCAAAGTATTGGAGCTTCAGCTTTAGCATCAGTCCTTCCAGTGAACACCCAGGACTGATCTCCTTTAGAATGGACTGGTTGGATCTCCTTGCAGTCCAAGGGTTAGACTCTCAAGAGTCTTCTCCGACACAACAGTTCAAAAGTGTCGATTCTTTAGTGCTCAGCTTTCTTCACAGCCCAACTCTCACATCCATACATGACCACTGGAAAAACCATAGCCTTGACTAGACGGACCTTTGTTGGCAAAGTAATATCTCTGCTTTTTATTTGCTATCTAGGTTGGTCATAACTTTCCTTCCAAGGAGTGTCTTTAATTTCTTGGCTGCAATCACCATCTGCAGTGATTTTGGAGCCCAGAAAAATAAAGTCAACCACTGTTTCCATTGTTTCCCCATCTATTTCCCAGGACGTGATGGGATCAGATGCCATGATCTTAGTTTTCTGAATGTTGAGCTTTAAGCCAACTTTTTCACTCTCCACTTTCACTTTCATCAAGAGGCTTTTTAGCTCCTCTTCACTTTCTGCCATAAGGGTGGTGACATCTGCATGTCTGAGGTTATTGATATTTCTCCTGGCAATCTTGATTCCAGCTTGTGCTTCTTCCAGCCCAGAGTTTCTCATGATGTCTTCTGCATATAAGTTAAATAAGCAGGGTGACAATATACAGTCTTGACATACTCCTTTTCCTATTTGGAACCAGTCTGTTGTTCCATGTCTAGTTTTAACTGTTGCTTCCTGACCTGCATATAGGTTTCTCAAGAGTCATGTCAGGTGGTCTGGTATTCCCATCTCTTTCAAAATTTTCCGCAGCTTATTGTGATTCATACAGTCAAAGGCTTTGGCATAGTCAATAAAGTAGAAATAGGTGTTTTTCTGAAATTCTCTTGCTTTTTCGATGATCCAGTGGATGTTGGCAATTTGATCTCTGGTTCCTCTGCCTTTTCTAAAACCAGCTTGAACATCTGGAAGTTCATGGTTCACGTCTTGCTGAAGCCTGGCTTGGAGAATTTTAAACATTACTGCACTAGCGTGTGAGATGAGTGCAATTGTGCGGTAGTTTGAGCACTCTTTGGCATTGACTTTCATGGCTGTTATAGCTTATGTAATTTGTTGGTGACAAAGTTTGGACCGTAATTCAAGAATCTGAAATCCAACTACAATACTATTTTGAACATTTATTTCTTAAAGGATATGGTTCAGGGGAATTATATTAATCAAATAAGAAAAGGCAACTCAGCCTTGAGAGATGATTTCTTTGGCAGGACATAGCATGACACACTATAGTCAGCAAAATTTTAACTCATCTTTCTGCCACTGATTGAAAATTTTGTCTCTCTAGCATAATAATGCATAACTATTACTATATTATATTATGATCATATGAAATTTCTAAGGAAAAAATATTGCTACCTATACTCAGAATTGTGTCTATTAGCTATTATCCTTCTATTCACTAAAACAAATATTTGCTGAAGAAATATTAAGTATAATGCTGAATTGGATAAATTGTCTCTCTTTTTCCATCTGATATTGCTTCTACAGCAATGCACTTCTAGCCAAGAACATTGTGTAATTATTGAATTTCATTTATAACTTCAAGTATTGCCCACTACTGTGAAGTACAGTTTGGTATTAGGCTCTAAACCAAAAGTTTGCATTGGAAAGACATTTGATAGCATAAAGCCATTTTACTTTATTTTCTTGCCTAATAATTTTCTGCACTGAATGTTAAAATTATGAATCCTTGCCAGTGGGACTTTAAAAATATGTTTATAAGATGTTCTTTACCTAGCTTATAAATAATTATCAACTAAAAAATCATCTGACTAAAAAAATAAAAATTTTATCCTTTTAACTATAAAGTAGAATAATTAAAAAATGGATGCATGGAGTATCTAGGCACACTGATGAGAAAGAGAAAGGGTCACTTAGTGTGTAGAGAGAGGGTTGAAGAATATCTGGACTCATTTATCTATTCAGAGTATTTACTTAGTTTTCACTGTGCCCAATGACTACGTCAAGATCTCTTCTCTTAAATTCAATATGTAGGGTATGAATGAGTGGGCAGGGAGAATCAATGAAAGTAGAAAAGTGTCCTGGTAAGCACCACAAAAGAGGAGGCAAGAAAAGAAATCCAACAGAACAGAGGATGGAAATCTAACTCTGCCCTGAAGTATTTCAGAGAGTGTCATGCACATGTCATAATGGATAGGTTGAACTTCCCCAGTGAATGACGGTGGAAAAGCTTCAGGCAGAAGGCCACCAAATACAGAAATATGGGCTCATGATGAGAAAGATGAATGTAAATTTACAAAAATGTTGTAAATAAGAAAGCAGTGAGAAACAAAAGTGAAAGGGTAAGTAACCAAAAGCATATTGGGTCTTATATAGTACGCTGCTCGAGTCTGACATCATACACCTGAGGCAGGAGGAGCCTGGTGTGCTATGGTCCCTGAGGTCGCAAAGAGCCGGACACAACTTAGTGACTGAACAACAGCAGCAGCAACACCATGACAGTGGGTAACACTGGACGGTTTAAAGATCTAGCATGTAGAAACAATATATGCCAGTTGTATTAGTTTGTCAGAACTGCCAAAACAAAGTACCACAAAATGGGTGGGGAATGAAACAATGGAAATGTATTGTCTCACAGTTCTGGGGGCTAGAAATCTGAGATCAAGGTGTTGGCAGAATTGGTTCCTTCTGAAAGCTGTGAGGAGGAATCTGTTCTATGCTTTCCCCTCGTTTCTGATGGTTTGCTAATATTTTTCATGCTCCTTGACTGTACATGCGTCACCCTGATCTCTGCCTTCTTGTTAACATGATGTTCTCCCCATGACATAGGTCTGAGTCCAAATTCCCCGTTTTTATAAGAACCCCAGTAACAATGCATAGTGGCCCACCCTACTCCAGTAGGACCTCAGTTAATTACATCTGCAATGACTGTCTTTCCTAATAAACTCACAATCTGAAGTACTGGGGATTAGAACATCAAGACATGATTTTGGAGGAGACACAATTTAAACTATAGCAATAGTATTGTATTAAACATTTTTAAAGATTATCCTGGTGGCATTATTGCAGTTGGCATTTGGGGAACAAGATTTGTTTCCAGGAGCTCAATGTGGAAGCTCTTGTCATAATCTAAGTAAGAAACAATATTGGCTTGAGCTAAGGCAGTAGCTACAGAGAGGGGAACAGGTTTTATAAACATGCAAGAGAGTAGCATTGACAATGTGGAGAATAATTTTATTTAGGGTTTGATAGAATCAAAGGAAGCTGGAATGACTGAGCTTTCAGGATTTAGAAATTGAACAAATGAATTATTAATAGATGAAGGAATGTTGTAGAGGAAGATCTGAGCAAAGATCATGAGCTTAGTTTTAAGGC
The DNA here is from genome assembly GCA_917880005.1 of Nanger dama. Classification (NCBI taxonomy): domain Eukaryota; kingdom Metazoa; phylum Chordata; class Mammalia; order Artiodactyla; family Bovidae; genus Nanger; species Nanger dama. Next base: position 9,123,690 of record CAKJTW010000040.1, read on the forward strand.
CCCTGTGGGACATCTAGGTAGACATATTAAATGGACAATAAGACATACGAATCAAAAGCTCAGGTTAGAGACTTTCGTATATCAGGACAATCAAGATGGTAGCTGACACTGTGAGGAGATAAAAGAAAAGAGTAAAAAAACAGTGATATTTAAGAAATAGTTTTGTGACGAGAAACCCATACATAGAGGTAGCAGAAGAATAAAAAACTTAACAGAAAGGAAAACTGTCAGTAATGTTAATTGTAGCCGAGTTGCAGCAACTGAGGATAACTCATTGGTGAGGTTAGCATGGGCAATTTCAGTGAAGTGTGGTGAAGATGCAGCACATATACATTTAACCTGCTTGAAATCAGATGCCCTCCTTGTTGTCAATAATGATAATTATTATTGTTATCAATAACAATAACAATTATTATTATTATTTAAGTAGTATAGGCAATTCTGCCTGACATCCCATTCAATAAGAATATGTGTAAACATCCAAAATAAGCATCAGGAGGTATATAATTTCACTGCTTTCCCAATCAGTTTGTATTGTATATGGTTCTGTAAATAAGAACCTTGTCATGCTATATAATTTCAGTGTTAATAAGTTATTTTGACTTTTGTTAAATTTGTTTAGCCTTTGGTCTTCATGCACAAGTAACCTACTTATCAGCTAAAACCAAACAAAGCTATCTATCCTTTCAATACTGGGGGGGGGGGGGCGGGAATAGGATAAGATGGATTTAATGAGAAAGCAAAACAATCTTCAATATGATGTTCTCATAGTAGGTTTGGAGAAAATTTGCCTCTGAAATTTTAATCTTGTGTGATGGTTTTAGGGACATTGAGAGCAAACATGGGAATAAAATGGATAGAAAATGTAAAAATGAAATGAAACCGAATGATTAGTTTATATAAATCATAGAAATCAGTTGTGTTGGTTGCTTGATTCAATAAAATAACCTAGCCTTTTAACTATTCCTGATTATGCTGTTTATGGAAGGAGAGTGTTGTCATCACCCGTAGCCCTCATTTTTAAAGGAAACTTGGAAGGGTTTTGTGTTATGTCAGAATTATGTCTTCATTATCCAATGTTCAATTTCAGCATCCTAACATCAAAAACTGTAGGTACTCCTTTCTTCCACATCTTCCCAGTGTCTTAAAATCTGAAAACAAACTAAGAACTGAAAATGAGTTTATTTCTTTGTTTTACTGTAAAAGTATATAAAAATTAATTACAGTGGGATAGTTTAATCTTACAGGTAAGAACATGGACTAGTTGACCTCAGAGGAATTTTACACTTTCATGATTCTATGAGGTATTAGAATTTTCTAAGAAGGATAAGTAATGGTGACTTCTGAGTATTCATGAATAGAATTTATTGTGTTGTAGAAAGGATGGTTTAAATTAATTTCCTTAGAAGAGAAATTTGAACAGTGATTGGTGCACAGGGGCAAAAATTAGAGGTCAAGTTATGGATTTTGTACTTGACATGAAATAAGGAATGAAGAATGGAATAGATAGCTAACTCTTAATAGAGAAAGATGTTATATGGGCTTCTGTGATAGCTTAGCTGGTAAAGAATCCACCTGCAATGCAGGAGACCTTGGTTAGATTCCTGGGTCGAGAAGATCCCCTGTAGAAGGGAAAGGCTACCCCCTCTATTATTCTCGCCTAGAGAATCCCCATGGACAAGGATGTCTGGCAAGCTGCATTCCATGGGATTGCAAAGAGTAGGACATGACTAAGCGACTAACACAGCACAGCACCAGTCAAATATATTAACAATACTAGTAGCAAGGGGGAAAGAATTTTAATTTAACAAAGAGGAAAGGAAAAATATCTGAGAGGAAAATAAAAAAGAATAATTGTTTATACAGTAGCAGTTAAATTCAAATGACTTGTACCATGGAAAGATAATTATACAAAGAAAATCAGATAGTTTACGTATGCTGATAGATTCTTTATTTCTTCCTTCCTTTCTTTTTAGTAGAGAATAAATGCTTTTTAAAAATGCTGTATCTGAAAAATTGCAAACAAGATTGAAATTCTATAGATAGGATGAGTAGATCCATTCCATCAACAGATGGAATGCCAGTGTCTTGTTGAGTTGACTACAGAGCAAAATTCCATAATGCTCATCACCGTTTCCCCACCAGTTTTATTTTCTGAATGGACAGAGCTTCCCAGAACATGGTTCCTCTCCCAGGCCATTTGCTTCCTCTGAGAGCAGCTTTCTGTGGCACAGTCATGGCCAAACACCTGTGAACTGGTCTTGTTTTGGATGCTAGAGCTACCTGGTTAATAAACTAAAAGTTTTTCTGTGGGCAGCAGGGCCAGGACTGGAGTGAGGCACCCTCCATGTGCTCAACAAAGCTTATAGTTTCTTAATGTTCTGTAACTTTCCTGCATAAACATTTATGACCCTTTGTGGTCACAATGAAAGCAACTACTCTTTAAAGTAGACTCATTGGTAGAATTGATGAAATATTTGTAAAATAAGTGAGAGAAAGAAGTTACAGTAGGATTGAGTAATATGCTAATAAACTGTCTGTGGAGATACTGACATACTTAGATTAGTTCACACCATGATGCTCCAGAGATCTGTTTCTGTAGAACAACAGGAGAAGGTAATGGAATCCTAAGAATGGGTAGACATCTCTACAGAAAATGCCTGTTTCTAATCCTCAGGATTTCAAAACTTAAGAAGACTTTCACAAACATGTCTCAACAGATCTTGAGAATGACAGTGGGAAAGAGGGAAGACACATCAGAAGAAACCATCTTCATGATATAAATTATTTAAAAGCTTCCCTCACTCTGGGATGAGAAGGCTCACTTTATTTAGATTTGGCATCTAAACAGCAATAGGTTTTGCTGACTGAAATTTTTAAGCACAGAAAGATACTCATACAATTTTTTTCTCATTATTTTAGTTTTTAAGTCTCAAAATCAAACCACTATAACTCAAGGCCAGCTTAAGTTTTCAAATGAACATTTGCTACCAATTAGTTTATAATGAGTATTTGTCTGAAATGTTTAATGACCATAAGAAAGCTTTTAAAATTGGAAAACTTTTATGTTTTGGACTTAACGTTACTCCGCCTGACTTATTAGTGTACCAAGTTTGATCACCCAAAGAGTTCATAAGGTTTTAAATGTAAGGGCTTGTCTCTCCAACAGGATGACAGATCTCCTGCCGCCTCTTTAACGTCTTGCATAGGAAATCTTTTAAACAAAGGGTGGATCTTAATTGCTTGTTTTGTACTTAAACCTCACACTAATCCCATTGCCATCAATAGAAAGTCTCTGTGTGGATTGTGTGGGCTGCCCATTCACAGAGCTATTGAGAAAAGGAAATGCCCCTTTATTTCGTCGTTAAGGCCAGTTTTCTTAACTTTTTTTTCTTTTGGTCTAATTAGTACCTCAAAGAATCCTTCCTGACTTTATTGGGAATGCTTCTAAAGTTTCACCATTAAATGTAATGTTTACTCTAAGTGTTTCTGTTCTTAATTGATTGAGACTTTTTTTTTTCTGTTTTTTCTACTCACAAATGAGTAATTTTATTGAATGCCACATAGCATACATTTACAGGGTCATAGGATTTTTTCCATCGTAATCTATTCAGCAAAGAATCTTAGAATACTGGATTTTCTAATTTAGAATTGTGGAGGAGGGAAATATCCATCCTTTCCCACCCGCGCTTTCTCTTAGTTGTTTTGGCTGGTCAAATAATTAAAATGACATAAGACAGATTAACAGTAGAATATCAGATTTATTACATACTTATGGAGAATTCATATAAGCTTGAAGAATTCCAAAGATAGTAAGGCAAGATGAGGTATATAAGTCATTTGGCATTTGGGACTATGAATAAGGAGATAGGGGTCTGGAACTTCAAAAGAAAGTAAAATAATTTATAGAAAGATGAATCGTTTGTTAAATGAACATTTGCTGGGTCATCTAGAGACAATGGGATACAGAGAGGGCTTTGATAAAATGGACCTTGCTAGGTTCCTTGCTATCTACCACAGCTAGTTCATACGTTACAGTTATCTATGGTGATAACGCCCTCCTCGAACAGGCCTTCTAGCTTAAGATTTTTTTCGTTTTTTTTTTTTTTTTTTTTTCTTTTAGGCAGTTAGGGGAAGTCAAAGATTATTCCTGAATCTTTTGGGTCTTGCTTGTTTTCAGCTTGAAATAATCTGCGTGCCAGAGTGGTACATCCCTGGCTGGTTTGTGCTAAACCCCAGCAGAATCATCTTTGCATTATTTGGAAAATCCACTTGGTCATGATTTTTTTTTAACCTAACATTTCTGAATTTTATTTGATAATAGTTTATTCATGATTTTTGCATTTAAAGCAAATTGGCACTTAATTCTGCTTTGAATACTGGACTTGTTCTAGTCTAAAAATAAATAGCCTTTCCTATTTTTTTCATCTAAGAATTCAAAATTTTGCTTGTAGAATTTCTTTATATTTTTAAATTATGCCCTTATGTGTCATTATGTTCTTTTTCTTCTGTAATATTTATTTGCTCTTATTCTTTTCCCTCTAGTCAGTTTTCCCAGAAATACCTTTTATTAATCTTTTCAAAGATTAAGCATTAAAAATAATCTCTAGTGTTACTTTGCTTTCTAGTTCATTAATTTCAATTCTGTTATTTTCTTGCTACTATTTTCTGTATTTACTCAGTTTTCCTATTCTAGCTTTGAATTTAATGTTGGTTCATTATTTTTCCATTTTATCCAATATGTTTATTTAAGGCTATACATTTCCTTTTAAATAATATCTTCAGTTTAGTTAGTTCAGTTCAGTCACTCAGTAGTGGCCAACTCCTTGCGACCCCATGAATTGCAGCACGCCAGGGCTCCCTGTCCATCACCAATTCCCAGAGTTCACTCAAACTCATGTCCATCAAGTCAGTGATGCCATCCACCCATCTCATCCTCTGCCATTCCCTTCTCCTCCTGCCCTCATTCCCTCCCATCATCAGAGTCTTTTCTAATGAGTCAACTCTTCACATGAGGTGGCCAAAGTATTGGAGTTTCAGCTTTAGCATCATTCTTTCCAAAGAACACCCAGGACTGATCTCCTTTAAAATGGACTGGTTGGATCTCCTTGCAGTCCAAGGGACTCTCAAGAGTCTTCTCCAACACCACAGTTCAAAAGCATCAATTCTTTGATGCTTAGCTTTCTTCACAGTCCAACTCTCACATCCATACATGACCACTGGAAAAACCATAGCCTTGACTAGACGGACCTTTGTTGGCAAAGTAATATCTCTGCTTTTTAATATGCTATCTAGGTTGTTCATAACTTTCTGTCTAAGGAGTAAGCGTCTTTTAATTTCATGGCTGCAATCACCATCTGCAGTAATTTTGGAGCCCAGAAAAATAAAGTCAGCCACTGTTTTCATTGTTTCCCCATCTATTTGCCATGAAGTGATGGGACCAGATGCCATGATCTTCATTTTCTGAATGTTGAGCTTTAAGCAAACTTTTTTCACTCTCATCTTTCACTTTCATCAAGAGGCTTTTAGTTCCTCTTCACTTTCTGCCATAAGGGTAGTGACATCTGCATATCTGAGGTTATTGATATTTTTCCCAGCAATCTTGATTCCAGCTTGTGTTTCTTCCAGCCCAGCGTTTCTCATGATATACTCTGCATATCAGTTAAATAAACAGGATGACAATATACATCCTTGACGTACTCCTTTTCCTATTTGGAACCAATCTGTTGTTCCATGTCCAGTTTTAACTGTTGTTTCCTGACCTGCATATAGGTTTCTCAAGTATGAATACGCAAAATGATAGGATACTGAAAGAGGAACTCCCCAGATCGGTAAATACCCAATATCTTACTGGAGATCAATGGAGAAATAACTCCAGAAAGAATGAAGGGATGGAGCCAAAGCAAAAATAATATCTTAGATGAGTCTTAATTTGTATTATTTAAAGTATTTTATATCTCTAGATATTTCTTACAGAAATATATTTTAAACCATAACTCATTTAGAATTTTCACTAATGCCAAAGAAACTGAATTGAACAGGTAACAGAGTTTTGTCAAGAAAACACTGTGGTCATAGCAAACATCCTCATCCAACAGCACAAGAAACAACTCTACACATAAGCATCACTAGATGGGTAATACAAACCTGAAGATGGAGAAGCTCTATACTGTCAGCAAAAATAAGACATGGAGGTGACTGTGACTCATTTCCTGAGCTCTTTATTGCAAAAATCAGATTTAAATTGAAGAAAGTAGGGAAAACCCATAGGCCATTCAGGTATGACCTAAATCAAATCCCTTAAGAATATACAGTGGGAGTGACAAATAGGTTCAAGGGATTAGAGTGCCTGCAGAACTATGGACAGAGGTTCATAACATTGTACAGGAGGCACTAACCAAAACCATTCCAATGGAAAATAAATACAAGAAGTCAAGATGGCTTTCTGAGAGGTCTTCCAAATAGCTAGAAAAGAAGAGAAGGGAAAGACAAAGGAGAAAGGGAAAGATGTATCCAACTGAATGCAGAGTTTCAGAGAATAGCAAAAGAGATGAAGCCTTCTTAAGTGAATGATGCAAAGAAATGGAAGAAGACAATAGAATGAGAAAGAGTAGATAGCTCTTCAAGAAAATCTGAGATATCAATGGAACATTTCATGAAAAAATGGGCACAATAAAGGACAGAAACAGCAAGGACCTACAGAAACAGGAGACTTTAAGAAGAAGTGGCAAGAATACATAGAAGAACTATACAAAAAAATGGTGTTAATGACCTGAATAACCACAGTGGTGTGGTCACTCACCTAGAGCCAGACATCCTAGAGTGTGAAGTCAAGTGGGCCTTAAGAAGCATTACTATGAAGAAAACTAGTGGAAGTGATGGAATTTCAGCTGAGCTATTTCAAGTCCTAAAAGAAGATGCTGTTCAAGTGCTACACTCAATATATTAACAAATTTGGAAAATTCAGCAACAGCCAGGGGACTGGAAGAGGTCCCTTTTCATTCCAATCCCAAAGAAAAGAAATGCCAAAGAATGTTCAAACTATCATACGATTGTGCTCATTTCACATGTTAGTGAGGTAATGCACAAAATCCTTCAAACTAGGCTTCAACAGTATGTAAACCAGGAACTTCCAGATGTGTAAGCTGGATTTAGAAAAGGCAGAGAAATCAGAGATCAAATTGTCAACGTTTGTATCATAGAAAAAGCAAGAGAATTCCAGAAAATCTTCTGCTTCATTGACTATGCTAAAGCCTTTGACTGTGTGGATCACAACAAACTGGGGAAAATTCTTAAAGAGATGAGAATACCAGATCATCTTACCTGTCTCCTAAGAAACCTGTATACAGGTCAAGAAGCAACAGCTGAACTGGACATGGAACAAGGAACTGGTTCAATATTGGGAAAGGAGTAAGTCAAGGCTGTGTATTGTCACCCTGCTGATATAATTTCTGTGCAAAGCACATCACGTGAAATGTCTGCCTGGCTGGATGACTCATAAGCTGGAATCAAGATTGCCAGGAGAAATAGCAATAATCTCAGATATGCAGATGGCACCACCCTAAACGAAAAAAAGTGAGGAAGAACTAAAAAGCCTCTTGATAATGGTGAAAGAAGAGAGTGAAAAAGCTGCTTTAAAATTCAACATTCAAAAACTAAGATCATGACATCCAGTCCCATCTCTTCAAGGCAAATAGATGGGGAAAAATTTGAAACAGTGACATATTTTATTTTCTTGGACTCCAAAATCACTGTGAACTGTGAGTGCAGCCACAAAATTAAAAGACATTTGCTCCTTGGAAGAAAAGCTATGACAAATTTGGCATATTTAAAAGCAGAAACAACATTTAGCTGAGAAAGTTGAAAGCTATGGTTTTTCCAATAGTCATGTTTGGATGTGAGAGTTGAACCATAAAAAGGCTCAGTGCAAAAGAATTGATGCTTTTGAAATGATGTGTTGGAGAAGACTCTTGAGAGTCCCTTGGACAGCAAGGAGATCAAATGAGTCAGTCCTAAAGGAAATCAACCCTGATTATTCAATAGAAGGACTGATGCTGAAGCTGAAACACCAATACGTTGGCCACCTGATGAGAAGAGCTGATTCATTGGAAAATACCGATGCTGGGAAAGGTTGAGGGGAGGAGAAGAGGGTGACAGAGGATGAGATGGTTGGATGGTATCATGACTCAATGGACATTAGTTTGAGGAAACTCTGGGAGATAATGAAACACAGGCAAGCATGGCACGCTGCAGTCCATGGGGTCACATGCAAAGAGTCTTAACATGATTTAGCAACTGAACAACAACAACAGAAGATAATACAGTAAAAATCTTCCTTTTGACATCTTTCATATATTAATATATGATCTCCTTATATTATCTCTGGATTTTGCTAAATCTTCCTTTTAAGCTGGCATTTCATCAGTTTAAATAAATATTCTTTTCTTGAAATTGAGGGATTCCCTGGTGGTTCAGACAGTAAAGAATCTGCCTGCATTGTGGGAGACGTGGGTTCAATCCCTGGGTCAGGAAGATCCCTTGGAGAAGGAAATGGCAACCCACTCCAGTATTCTTGCCTGAAAAATCCCATGGATTGAGGAGCCTGGCAGGCTATAGTACATGGAGTCACAAAGAGCCGGACACGACTGAGCGACCTCCCTTCACTTCACTCTTGAAATTAATGTGTATTGTTTATTTTTAAGGCACAAAGTTCCCACATGCAATTACTGGATTGTCAGATCAATATATTACCTGATTCTTTTTGTACTTATTTATAACTTTTCATGAAAAATTTAGTAAGATTGTCCTTTGCTTTTTTTTGCTCCAATTTTTCAATTATCCTTAAAATGTTATTAATTTTATTTGATGTATTTCAATATCGTCTGTTAGTTGCATAAGACACATGATGAGTATATATCTTCTGGAGTGGTTTATTCTATTTATCATTATGTCTTATGTGTAATCTCCATTGATGTTTTTATCCCAAATTCTATTTTTCCCTAGTATTTATACTGATAAACAAACTGTCTTTTGATTTAAAGCTACCCACTTTCTCTTTGACAGATGCTTACTTGGTCTGCCAACATTAAACGGTGGATGCCAGTGAGGTAGGGAGTAAGAGTGAGATAGGGCGATTCTCAGTTGAATGACTTTGTACTCTCTGCATCTGGCAGATAGTTAAAGCTAATACTCTCCTGGGATCTGAGATCCTGGATCTTTCACCTATAACTCTCAAGCATCAGGCAATGCATTCCATTCCCCCACATTTAGGGGCAATTTTCTAGGGTAGGATTTAAAGTGGCTCTGCTCTCTGTCCATATCTGGTTCAATAGAAACAGCCATAAAATCTAGACCTATACAAACCTGGGAGGGCAGTCTGGTACTGGGACAGCAGCACATTCCTGTCACCAAGATCACTATTATTCTAATTGCATCTTGGTGATGTCTCAGGCAGGATACCAAGAAAAGCTCTTGGTGTCCTGTTGAAGCCCAATCCCTCTAGACAGAAGAAGGTATGTGTGCATGTTAGTCACTCAGTCATGTCAATTCTTTGTGACCCCATGGATTGTAGCCTGCCAGGCTCCTCTGTCCAAAGGATTCTCTAGGCAGGAATACTGGAGTGAGTAGATATTCTCTTCTTAAGGGGATGAAGACTTCCTTCCCACTCAGGAATGAAACCCAGGTGTCCTGTATTGCAGATGGATGCTTTGCTGTCTGAGTTATTAGGGAAGAAGATAAGCATTCATTATTTCCAAACCCCTCCCCTTCTCAGTTCAGTTCAGTTTAGTCGCTCAGTCGTGTCTGACTCTTTGGGACCCCATGAATTGCAGCACGCCAGGCCTCCCTGTCCATCACCAACTCCCAGAGCTCACCCAAACTCATGTCCATCGAGTTGGTGATGCCATCCAGCCATCTCATCCTCTGAATTCTCCTTTTCCTCCTGATCCCAGTCCCTCCTAGCATCAGGGTATTATCAGTGAGTCAACTCTTCGCATGACATGGCCAAAGTATTGGAGTTTCAGCTTCAGTATCAGTCCTTCCAATGAATACTCAGGACTGATCTCCTTTAGAATGGACTGGTTGGATCTCCTTGCAGTGCAAGGAACTCTCAAGAGTCTTCTTCAACACCACAGTTCAAAAGCATCAATTCTTCGGTGTTCAGCTTTCTTCACAGTCCAACTCTCACATCCATACATGACCACTGGAAAAACCATAGCCTTGACTAGATGGACCTTTGTGGGCAAAGTAATATCTCTGCTTTTAAATATGCCATCTAGGTTGGTCATAACTTTCCTTTCAAGGAGTAAGCGTCTTTTAATTTCATGGCTGTAATCACCATATGCAGTGATTTTGGAGCCCATATCTGCAGTGATTTTGGAGCCCAGAAAATAAAGTCTGACACTGTTTCCATTGTTTCCCCATCTATTTCCCATGAAGTGATGGGACCAGATGCCATGATCTTCGTTTTCTGAATGTTGAGCTTTAAGCCAACTTTTTCACTCTTATCTTTCACTTTCATCAAGAGTCTTTTTAGCTCCTCTTCACTTTCTGCTATAAGGGTGGTGTCATCTGCATATCTGAGGTTATTGATATTTCTCCCGGCAATCTTGATTCCAATTGTGCTTCCTCCAGCCCAGCGTTTCTCATGATGTACTCTGCATAGAAGTTAAATAAGCAGGGTGACAATATACAGCCATGACGTATTCCTTTTCCTATTTGGAACCAGTCTGTTGTCCCATGTCCAGTTGTAGCTGTTGCTTCCTTGCCTGCATACAGAGTTCTTGAGAGGCAGGTCAGGTGGTCTGGTATTCCCATCTCTTTCATAATTTTCCACAGCTTATTGTAATCCACACAGTCAAAGGCTTTGGCATAGTCAATAAAGCATAAATAGATGTTTTTGTGGAATTCTCTTGCTTTTTGATAATCCAGAAAATGTTAGCAATTTGATCTCTGGTTCCTCTGCCTTTTCTAAAACCAGCTTGAACATCTGGAAGTTCATGTATTGCTGAGGTCTGGCTTGGAGAATTTTGAGCATTACTTTACTAGTGTGTGCTGCTGCTAAGTCGTTTCAGTCATATCCGACTCTCTGGGACCCCACAGACAGCAGCCCATTGGGCTCTGCCATCCCTGGGATTCTCCAGGCAAGAACACTGGAGTGGGCTGCCATTTCCTTCTCCAATGCATGAAAGTGAAAAGTGAAAGTGAAGTCGCTCAGTCATGTCTGACTCAGCGACTCCATGGACTGCAGCCTACCAGGCTCCTCCGTCCATGGGAGTTTCCAGGCAAGAGTACTGGAGTGGGATGCCATTGCCTTCTCCGAGTAGCGTGTGAGATGAATGCAATTGTGCGGTAGTTTGAGGATTCTTTGGCATTGCCTTTCTTTGGAATTGGAATGAAAACTGACCTTTTTCAGTCCTGTGGCCACTGCTGAGTTTTCCAAATTTGCTGGCATATTGAGTGCAGCACTTTCACAGCATCATCTTTCAGGATTTGAAATAGCTCTACTGGAATTCCATCACCACCACTAGCTTTGTTCATAGTGATGCTTTCTAAGGCCCACTTGACTTCATATTCCAGGATGTCTGGCTCTATCTGGGTCATGAAGATCTTTTTGTACAGTTCTCCTGTGTATTCTTGCCACCTCTTCTTAATATCTTCTGCTTCTGTTAGATCTATGCCATTTCTGTCCTTTATCAAGCCCATCTTTGCATAAAATGTTCCCTTGGTATCTCTAATTTTCTTGAGTTCTCTTAGCTTTCCCATTCTGCTGTTTTCCTCTATTTCTTTGCACTGATCACTAAGGAAGCCTTTCTTATCTCTCCATGCTATTCTTTGGGACTCTGCTTTCAGATGCTTATATCTTTTCTTTTCTCCTTTGCTTTCACTTCTCTTTTCACAGATATTTGTAAGGCCTCCTCAGACAGCCATTTTCCTTATTTGCATTTCTTTTCCATGGAGATGGTCTTGATCCCTGTCTCCTGTACAATGTCACAAACCTCATTCCATAGTTTATCAGGCACTCCATCTATCAGATCTAGGCCCTTAAATCTATTTCTCACTTCCACTGTATAATCATAATGGATTTGATTTAGGTCACACCTGAATGGTCAAACCTGAATGGTTTTCCCTACTTTCTTCAATTTCAGTCTGAATTTGGCAATAAGGAGTTCATGATCTGAGCCACAGTCAGCTTCTGGTCTTGTTTTTATTGACTGTATAGAGCTTCTCCATCTTTGGGTGCAAAGAATATAATCAATCTGATTTTGGTATTGGCCATCTGGTGAGGTGCATGTGTAGAGTCTTCTCTCGTGTTGTTGGAAGAAGGTGTTTGCTATGACCAGTGCGTTCCCTTGGCAAAACACTATTAGCCTTTGCCCTGCTTCATTCTGTACTCCAAGGCCAAACTTGCCTGTTACTCCAGGTGTTTCTTGACTTCCTACTTTTGCATTCCAGTCCCCTAGAATGAAAAGGACATATTTTGGGGGTGTTAGTTCTAAAAGGTCTTGTAGGTCTTCATAGAACTGTTCAACTTCAGCTTCTTCAGTGTTATTGGTTGGGGCGTAGGATTGGATTACCGTGATATTGAATGGTTTGCCTTGAAACGAACAGAGATCATTCTGTCATTTTTGAGACTGCATCCACGTACTGCATTTTGGACTCTTTTGTTGACCATGATGGCTACTCCATTTCCTATAAGGGCTTCCTGCCTGCAGTACTAGATATAATGGTCATCTGAGTTAAATTCACCCATTCCAGTCTGTTTTAGTTCACTGATTCCTAGAATGTTGATGTTCACTCTTGCCATCTCTTGTTTGACCACTTCCAATTTGCCTTGATTCATGGACCTAACATTCCAGGTTCCTATGCAATATTGCTCTCTACAGCATCGGACCTTGCTTCTATCACTAGTCACATCCACAACTGGGTATTGTTTTTGCTTTGGCTCCATCCCTTCATTCTTTCTGGAGTTATTTCTCTACTGATCTCCAGTAACATATTGGGCACCTACCATCGTGGAGAGTTCCTCTTTCAGTATCCTATCATTTTGCTTTTTCACATTGTTCATGGAGTCCTCAAGGCAAGAATACTGACGTGGTTTGCCATTCTCTTCTCCAATGGACCACATTCTGTCAGAACTCTCCACCATGACCCGCCTGCACAGAATGGCTTAATTTCATTGAGTTAGACAAGGCTGTTTTAACATCTCTCCAAACTTGCCATCCTTTCTTTTGTGTTATTGTTATTACACCTTGTTTTAAAATCCTAAACAAATAGTTATTTATATAATTCAATACTTTGTTTAATTAAACAACAAATTTTTACAGTACCTCACAGAACTACTTGATTCTGATTACACCCTCACCCAGCTCCCATTTACCTTTTTATTTTACTAATTCCTTTGTTCGTTATTGTTTCTTGTTATTCTGTTTCTGGAGGACTCAATTTTTGTTGTTGTTGAAGTACATCCTTTACTAGTTATTTCAGCAATGGTCTTTACCAATAAACTTTAAAGTCTCTCTCAGAAAATGAAGATCATGGCATCTGGTCCCATCACTTCATGGGAAATAGATGGGGAAACAGTGGAAACAGTGTCAGACTTTATTTTTGGGGGCCCCAAAATCACTTCAGATGGTGACTGCAGCCATGAAATTAAAAACGCTTGCTCCTTGGAAGAACCTAGATATTATATTGAAAAGCAGAGACACCACTTTGCCAACAAAGGTCCGTCTAGTCAAGGCTATGGTTTTTCCAGTTGTCACGTATGGATGTGAGAGTTGGACTGTGAAGAAGGCTGAGCACCAAAGAATTGATGCCTTTAAACTATGGTGTTGGAGAAGACTCTTGAGAGTCCCTTGGACTGCAAGGAGATCCAACCAGTCCATTCTAAAGGAGATCAGTCCTGGGTGTTCTTTGAAAGAGATGATGCTAAAGCTGAAACTCCAGTACTTTGACCAACTCATGCAAAGAGTTGACTCATTGGAAAAGACTCTGATGTTGGGAGAGATTGGGAGCAGGAGGAAAAGGGGAAGACAGAGGATGAGATGGCTGGATGGCATCACCGACTCGATGGACGTGAGTTTGAGTGAACTCTGGGAGTTGATGATGGACAGGGAGGCCCAAAGAGTCGGACGTGACTGAGTGACTGAACTGAACTGAACTGATACTTTAAAATGTCTTGAAAAACAAAACAAAACAAACAACTCTTTTCTTAAATGGAATGCTGTTCCTATAATTGAATTGTAAACTATATGTTAAATAGTTTAGTTAAAGGATAAACTTAAGTACATCCAAATAGATGTTCAATTTGAAGATAAAACTGAGGCTATCACCCAGAACACAGTTTATGAAGGAAAACTTAAAACACATTCCATATAGGATTAGCTCCTATGTATTCCTAATAAAATTTGCAGAAGCTGAGAAGACTGAGAATGAACAGAGAAACAGTGGCAATATATTTCCCAGGATTCAAGAAAATTACATTGCTTGCTCTGTCTATGAGTGAATTTGTGTATATTGCCCTGCTGCATTTTATGTGCCTTTTTAAGATAAGGGAACATGTCTTTCTTAAAGCCTGGACATTTCTTTTTTTTTTTTTTTTTCCTTCCAAATTGTCTTTTTAAAAATGGCACTCTATTTTTATTTAATGGATTCTATTTGACTGTTTACCTTCTTGCTTGTTCTCACTGATAGCAAACTCTCTCCTATCCCAGACAAGAGGGTTTTAGAAGTTCAGGACCAGTTTTTATGTTATATTCTCCGTCTGTTGTTTCTGTATCACATATGTAATATAAATTTGGACTCCATAGCTGCATGTTTCTCAGCTTTGGGGCTCTGATTTCTCCGGGGTGGTGTTATCTGTGCTTATATCTTGCTTTTGAGGGAGGGGTACTTAGTTTCTGGGATAAATTCCTGTTTTGGTTGATGGACCATTTCTGGTTCCTGTTGATGGCACAGCAGTTCTCTGCTACTCAGCGTTATTCAAGAAGGCCTGTTCCAAGTCCTTGCCTGCACAGTGACTGTGACCTAAATCCTTATAAGAATTTATTAACCATCCCAGGTCCCAAATATAATGCAATTACTAACAAATCGTTATTTGTTGGTACAAATTTGCTACAGACTTTAAATTTCTCTTCATTTCTGACACCTAGAATTTGTTCAGTTTTGTTTAAAATTTCAGCTTTATTAAAAATAGTTTCACTGCATTTTGGCAAGTTATTGTATGTGCTTGGAGTTGTTGGTGCATTTCACATCTTCAGTCTTCCATATACTCTATGTTTCCTCTGAAAACTTAGTACTTGGTAATATTTTTATCTTCCTATCCCAGAAGTAGCTGTTAGTTATGTCTTCCTGAGATCTTCCTTGATATGCCTTTGTGCTTTCTTCTGTATCCTGGCTCATTCCATTTCTTAGGATGTCTTTGCTGTCCTATCCACTTCTCTGAACACCACCATCATTTAGGGCTTCCAAGGTGGTGCTAGTGGTAAAGAATCCACCTGCCAATGCAAAAGACTGCCAATGCAAGAGATGAGGGTTCAATTCCTAGGTCAGGAAGATTTCCCTGGAGAAGAAAACGGCAACTTACTGCAGTATTCTTGCCTGGAAAATTCCATGGACAGAGGAGCCTGGTGGGGTACAGTGCATGGAGTCGCAAAGAGTCAGACATGATTAAATACACACACTCACACACACAGCCCATCATTTAGGGTCACCTGAGATCATCCACCTGGATTATACTTTTTTCTACATTCTAGTTCAAAGTGATCTTTTTCCCCCTTGAAAGTCCTGGGGCATTTAATCATCTAAAGTCATCATTCTGTACTTATTTAATATTAGGGATTTCTTTTATTTTCATGCATTCCTATCTGACTTTATCATTTAGCCTGTGATCTCTTTAAGAGAGGGAGCATGGATTTTAATTTCTTAATTTCTCTTTTAGCTTCAAGCCCTGTGCAATATACAGCTTTGTTTAGTAGGTTCTCAATAATTATTAGATTTAATAGTTTGGTCCTTCACTGACTTTAAAGTTCAGAACACATAATAGATTGTCATTAAACATGTAGATTAATA
This sequence comes from Nanger dama, assembly GCA_917880005.1. Lineage (NCBI taxonomy): Eukaryota > Metazoa > Chordata > Mammalia > Artiodactyla > Bovidae > Nanger > Nanger dama. Next base: position 9,139,758 of record CAKJTW010000040.1, read on the forward strand.
TTTAATCAAGTAAGTAAACAATTCCTCTTCTCTGCCATCTTAATGTAGTAAAGAATGTGCTTCAGAGTTAACATATCTGGGTTAAAAATCAACTTCTATTACCTATGACTTAATGATTCTGGGCAACTCAGCTAACTTTAAAGAGTATCTTTTCCCTTATTATGAAATGGGAATAATGATGCATATTTCACAATATTGTTATGAGAATGAATGAGGTAATGTTTGTGTAAATATTTTTAAAAATTGACACAGTAGACAATGTTAGTTGCTATCTGAAAACTAAATAACTAAGGGATAATAAATATTTTAGGAAAAAAGGATGCAGTATTTGGGATATGAAGGGAAACTGAAGAGAGGAAAGATACAATTTCAAAGGAAAGAAACACAAAAGAATAAAAATATAAATATAAAAAGAAATATTGTATTGAAAAACTAGAGCAGAAAAATTATGGATTCTTTGGACAAATACAGACAGAACAGAATAGAAAAATGTAATAAAAAAGATGATTTGGCATATAATGTTATAAATAATTGAGATCTACAAAACTAGTAAGAAATAGTACAATTAATATATTTGAAAACTATTCTCTTGTTTCAAAATCAATTGCCAAAAAGTCATTTACCTTTTATACAACCAACTGTTTTTTAATTAATTCTCCAAAATAATTTTGGAGGTAAGGTTGTTAGTAAATATAACCTGAAATATAATAAAAATTACTCATATTGCTTTGATTCATGTTTCCTTTCATATTTTAATTTAAAAATCTTATTCAAATATACTTCAATATTACTATCATGCCCATAGAAAATGTAAATAATTTTTTCATACAATTTTACTTTTCTTGTGATTAATGTCTATTTGCAAATAAGCAAATCAGCCCTGAAAATATTCTTTCTCTTTTAATATGACTACTGAAAATTAGTGCTTCAATAATTTAGCTAAAAATCTAGTTTAAACACAGAGCCATGACAATACTAGAGATGGAAATGAATTCCAGAGTTGTCTATATAAACAAGTCAGTAATGACTTTCAAAAGACACTGGTTACAATAGACATTGATGCTAGAGAAATTCAATGCAAATATATCTTTTATCATTGCAACCAATCTTAGAATATATGGACTTTATCCCAAACTGTTTCATTCATAGGCTGCTTTCTAGCGTCTATGAGAAAAGGAAAGCCAACAACTACTAGAAGAATGCTGAGTATGATAGGTCTTTCAATGCAGTGATTTAAAAATTTGGATTTTAAATAATAAGCACTTCATTCTTAAGAAGATGACAAAAAAGTGCAACCAATTTTGGGAGTGTGAAGTCCCTTGTGAAAGGCATGAAAAACACTCAAAATTGTACCAAACAGTGCTCAGAGATTCCTGAGAAATGTCAGGGTTTAATTTTTGAGATTTAAAGGACCTATATTGTATGTTAATTGCTTTCCTCTAGAACCAAAGAGTAACATACAGGTAGGTGGTTGCTCTCTATATTGAGAAAGTAAGGTAAGCCAGCCAGCCCTTTTAGAAAAATATCCCGGTTTTGGTTTTCAGTTGCTCCAGGGAGTGGGCAAAGCTCCAGTGAGTAAATTTGTTTCTGAAGGTCATTTAGTTTGAAAGTTCATTCTCTTCTTTTGAAAAAATATATATATTCATACCCATGTTTTCTTTCCCTAATCATGGTGCTCAGGGAAGGGAGAGAGCAAACAGATGGTAAACCTCTCTCAATATACATAGCCACTTCAGGCTGATAGACCTTAAATACTGGCATTTTTGGCTCCAAGGAGAAATAGTTAGCCTTCACGTGCAGGCCTGACAGGTGGGAATAGTCCAACCATCACTAAGTGATTTTTTGAAGAGAGACAAATGTCTTTTGAGTAGTTGCACCATCAGGATAGTTTGATTCTTCTGCATATCTTAATAAGTTCAATTAAGGGAGAAGGTACCTGGATTCGCAAAGTGTCTGAGAAGTCTTCATAAAGCTCTCTAGTTCTTATTTATTTTATTTTTATGTTCTCAGGGTAGGACCTACTAGCTAACTATTGTTGTTTAGTTGCTAAGTATTGTTGTTTAGTTGCTATAGCCTGCCAGTCTCCTCTGTCCATGGGATCTCCTAGGCAAGAATTCTGTACAGGGAAGCCTGGCATGCTGCTGTCCATGGGGTTGCAAAGAGTAAGACATGACTGAGCAAAAAAAATCATTTCCTTCTCCAGGGGATCTTCTAGACTCAGTGATCAAACTCACATTTCCTGCCTTGGCAGGAAGATTCTTACCACTGAGCCACCAGGGAAATGCTTTAGAAGTAGATAAGATGAACCTGTAAGCAGTTGCTTTTGTTGTTGTTTGGCCATGTGGCTTGTAGGACCTTGATTCCCTAACCAGGGATTGAACCCATATCCTTCACAGTGAAAGTGCAGGTCCTAACACTGAACTGGGAATGCCCTGTGTATTTTCTTACAATTACTGTGTTTATGGTTCTAAAAAGAGTTGGTCTTTTAAAAGCTAAGGAAATTTTGCAATATTGTTTATGGTGTTAATTTAATTTTTGTTCTTTCAATCAGAATTTATATGTAACCCAAGTTGAATGGATTTTCAGAACATTTTAGAGTTGCCAGGGATCTTTCAGTACATCCCAACCTATTTATTCCTTAAACTATTTCTGGTAGGTAATGGTCTAGTCTTTGTATAACGGTTCTTGTCAAAAGGAGTTTCAACACACTTGGAGGTTATCTGTTTTACCTTTAGCACATCTGTACTCAGGGTATGTCACCAGCATCTTATAATAACTGGAGCAAAGAAATTGAACCAAATGTATAGGAATTTGGTCAGATCCACAATCATATCTGTCAAATACTAACCAGGAATAAAGTATGCACTTTGCTTGTATCAAGTTCTGGGTTGACTCCTCTGATCTCTCAGGATTAGGAACACAGGATCCACAATTACTACCTTTGCTTTCTGGCAACTCTTTTTCAACTTTTATCTCAAAATGGTAATAGTAGTGTTGCTTCCTTTGAGGCGGAAGATATATAAAATAGAAATATTCAGTTCAGTTCAGTTTAGTGGCTCAGTCGTGTCCAACTCTTTGCGACCCCATGAATCACAGCACGCCAGGCCTCCCTGTCCATCACCAACTCCCAGAGTCCATTCAAACTCATGTCCATTGAGTCAGTGATGCCATCCAGCCATCACATCCTCTGTCGTCCCCTCCTCCTCCTGCCCCCAATCCCTCCGAGCATCAGGGTCTTTTCCAGTGAGTCAACTCTTTGCATGAGGTGGCCAAAGTATTGGAGCTTCAGCTTTAGCATCAGTCCTTCCAAAGAACACTCAGGACTGATCTCCTTTAGAATGGACTGGCTGGATCTCCTTGCAGTCCAAGGGACTCTCAAGAGTCTTCTCCAACACCACAGTTCAAAAGCATCAATTCTTTGGTGTTCAGCTTTCCTTGCAATCCAACTCTCACATCCATACATGACAACTGGAAAAAACAGCCTTGACTAGACGGACCTTTGTTGGCAAAGTAATGTCTCCGCTTTTGAATATACTATCTAGGTTGGTCATGACTTTTCTTCCAAGGAGTAAGAGTCTTTTAATTTCATGGCTGCAGTCACCATATGCAGTGATTTTGGAGCTCAGAAAAAGAAAGTCTGACACTGTTTCCACTGTTTCCCCATCTATTTCCCATGAAGTGATGGGACCAGATGCCATGATCTTCGTTTTCTGAATGTTGAGCTTTAAAACAACTTTTCCACTCTCCTCTTTCACTTTCATCAAGAGGCTCTTTAGTTCCTCTTCACTTTCTGCCATAAGGGTGGTGTCATCTGCATATCTGAGGTTATTGATATTTCTCCTGGCCATCTTGATTCCAGCTTATGTTTCTTCCAGCCCAGAGTTTCTCATGATGTACTCTGCATATAAGTTAAATAAGCAGGGTGACAATATACAGTCTTGACATACTCCTTTTCCTATTTGGAACCAGCCTGTTGTTCCATGTCCTGTTCTAACTGTTGCTTTCTGACCTGCATATAGGTTTCTCAGGTGGTAGTAATATAAATTACTGCTTATTATTTATGAGGCATTGTGAATCTTTACTTAAATACTTTTAAGCTTTAAAATAATTTAATCACTTTATTAACTCACATCTGTCTTAACAGTTGGGTATTGTTATTACTTATTTTAGGGATGAGGAAAGTCAAGTATGGAGAGGTCTTCTCATTTGTTAACATCATACAGCCAGTTTCAAGACATGGAACTAGAGCATCTCTCTCCAGGACTCTTGCTTTCAAACACTTCTGGAATCACCTTCACAAAGCTTCTTTCCTTTTTTTTTTTTTTTGGCTTATTTTATACTTATGATTATATTTTTACTTTCATGCTCTTAGTTTTTCATTTTTTAAGTAATGCTTGAAGTGATGTGAAAATCACTCAGTTGGGTCCAACTCTTTGTGACCCCATGAACTATACAGTCCATGGAATTCTCCAGGCCAGGATACTAGAGTGGGTAGCCTTTCCCTTCTTCAGGAAATCTTCCCAACCCAAGGATCGAACCCAGGTCTCCCGCATTACAGGTGGATTCTTTACTGGCTGAGCTGCAAGGGAAGCCCAGGCTAAGTAAATATTACTGTCACTGAATAAAAATAAGATGCAGTAGTATACTGGAACAAAAGCAAACAAAAAACAGAAACAAAAGTAAAATAAAATAGCACAGCATTATTTTCCAACCCTGTTGTGGCATGTAGAATGCCAAATGTCAACAGAGATTTTCAGTGTATCTAAAATTTGAAAAACTTTTCATAGTAACTGCTTAAATTATTGCTTATATTATTTAATATATTTATCATAATGTTTCATTGTTCTGTTTTCATTTCAGAAGAGGTACAATGTAATGAACTTCCAAGATAATTTTCTAAATAAGCTGTATAAAGTTGTTAAGTAGTTTCAAATGAAAATATTTCTAAAATATACTACACAGTTTCCTCTATTTTAAAAGATACTGACAAGTTAGATTTTTTCCTGGTGATTCAAATTCTTCAATATTAACAACAAATATGCAGTGAGGTTTTCAAGATTCATTTCTAAGTTTTCACTAAAAGGCTCAATGCTTCTGTATTAATTTTTAAATTCTTCTTTATATTTTCACTGTGCTTAGTCATGTGCAACTCTTTGACTGCAGGGAGTAGAGCCCACCAGGCTCCTCAGTCCATGGAGTTTTCCAGGTAAGAATACTGAAGTGGGCGCCATTCTTGCCGCAGGGGATCTTCCTGACTCAGGGATCCAACCCACGTCTGTGTGTCTCCTTCATGTGCCACCTGGGAAGGCTTTATTTGCTAACTGCTTGCTGCATGGCAGTCACTATCCGAAGCACAAGTGAGATGCAAGGGATACAAGCTAATGAAGGAATGCGTGTGTGAATATATTTTAAGTCTTTCAATAGAACATGCAAGATTTCCACTTTTTTCAGTTATACAAAGCTTGTGAGTGAAAGATCATTCTGCATGGCTTTTCTATTGTTTTGAGAAAGTCACCTGACCGCTTTGGATCTTAGTTTCTTCATCTATATAAGGGTATCAGTTCAGTTCAGTTCAGTTCAGTCACTCAGTCATGTCCGACTCTTTGTGACCCCATGAATCGCAGCATGCCAGGCCTCCCTGTCCATCACCAACTCTCAGAGTTCACTCAGACTCACGTCCATCAAGTCAGTGATGCCATCCAGCCATCTCATCCTCTGTCGTCCCTTTCTCCTTCTGCTCCCAATCCCTCCCAGCATCAGAGCCTTTTCCAATGAGTCAACTCTTCTCATGAGGTGGCCAAAATACTGGAGTTTTAGCTTTAGCATCATTCTTTCCAAAGAAATCCCAGGGCTGATCTCCTTCAGAATGGACTGGTTGGATCTCCTTGCAGTCCAAGGGACTCTCAAGCGTCTTCTCCAACACCACAGTTCAAAAGCATCAATTCTTCGGTGCTCAGCTTTCTTCACAGTCCAAATCTCACATCCATAGATGACCACAGGAAAAACCATAGCCTAGACTAGATGGACCTTAGTCGGCAAAATAATGTCTCTGCTTTTGAATATGCTATCTAGGTTGGTCATAACTTTTCTTCCAAGGAGTAAGCCTCTTTTTAATTTCATGGCTGCAGTCACTATCTGCAGTGATTTGGAGCCCAGAAAAATAAAGTCTGACACAGTTTCCACTGTTTCCCCATCTATTTCTCATGAAGTGATGGGACAGGATGTCATGATTTTAGTTTTCTGAGTGTTGAGCTTTAAGCCAACTTTTTCACTCTCCACTTTCACTTTCATCAAGAGGCTTTTAGTTCCTCTTCACTTTCTGCCATAAGGGTGGTGTCATCTGCATATCTGAGGTTATTGATATTTCTCCCAGCAATCTTGATTCCAGCTTGTGTTTCTTCCAGCCCAGCATTTCTCATGATGTACTCTGTATTGAAGTTGAATAAGCAGGGTGACAATATGCAGCCCTGACGTACTCCTTTTCTTTTTTGAAACCAGTCTGTTGTTCCATGTCCAATATATATATATAAAGTATATAAATATAAAGAGTATGTGTTGGACCTAATCAGTGTCTCTCCAAAATAACTTTTAGACCCAGGTGAGAAAAATAAACTTGTTTCCATTTTCTTTTGTTTCTTCATTAGCAAATGGTTTGGGCTTAACTTATTTATTTCTATAATACAGAATGACAAACACATGATAAAGAACTAGAAACATTATGCCTTTATATATTTTTGAGATATGGGAATATTGTATAAAAAATAACTTTTTGAAATTGAAGAACTAACGTGCACACATGCATACATACAAGAAAATTTCTAAATGTAGCAAAATTGTTGAGAGAAACCAGTACATGTATACGAGAAAATATGTATAAAAATCTAACAATTAAAAATTACATTACATTGTATACAATTAATTACATTGGCAACAGTATAGAGAATTTATTTTTTCCCTTTAGATAGTTTTTCAAAGCATCACTATTAAGCTTATGAAATTTATTATTGCTATCGATTATGTACCTTTGTATTTATGTTAACACTTCCTCTGGGAACACCTAAAATGCTTTTGAAACTTTCTTTATATCTTCACAATCTCCCTGAAAGGCATTATCATGGTACATTTTATCTCAGGAAAATAAAACAAATAGTATTTAAGTGATAATTGTGATTGCTGGTGACTCTGATGAGAAACATGATCATTTTTCCCCTTTAGGACTCAATGCAGGATAAGATTTTGTGAAGCTGTGATTTTCCTATTTTATTTAACTACACTCCTAACTGAGGTACTTGAATTTTTCTTATCCAAGGAACTAATACACTATGAACAAAACTTTGGAAAATGTTCCAAATATTGGTGATTACCAAGAAATTTTTGAGATAAACTATAAGTGGAAAATTTGTTGATATCAATAAATTTTGATATTTGCTAGCAGTCTTGGAGTAGGATTAAGTGGTGAATTTAAAGATAAAACTCTTATTTGCAGAAAAGAATTCTAATTTTATTTGTAATATAAGTTGAGGACTATGGAAAAAATCAGAATGGATCAAATAACTTTGAGCTGTTAGCACACATCTGATTTTGAAGTCTAGTGTTTCAGAGTATCCTTATGCCTCCATTTTTAGAGTTAAAGATGGATACCAGATGGACACCATCTGTATCCATCATTAATGGACTAATGTTTCTCTACAATGGGTCAAGAATATGGGAAATAAGAAAGACAGAACAGAAGTAATCATAATAATATATACTAAATAGACTTATTTTTCACTATTTAGAAGCAAAGTCAAACATTGAATTAGATGCTAAACTAATACTCCAAAACATAACTAGCAAACATTTCAAAAATAAAATAGAATCAACAGAATACAAACTGATGCCATCTTTAATGACTGCTGCTGCTGCTGCTAAGTCGCTTCAGTCATGTCCGACTCTGTGAGACCCCATAGAAGGCAGCCCACCAGGCTCCCCTGTCCCTGGGATTCTCCAGGCAAGAACACTGGAGTGGGTTGCCATTTCCTTCTCCAATGCATGATAGTGAAAAGTGAAAGTGAAGTCACTCAGTCGTGTCTGACTCTTAGTGACCCCATGGACTGCAGCCTACCAGGATCCTCTGCCCATGGAATGACTACAGGGCTCAAAATCAATCTTTTGAAACAACATAATGAAAGTTTTAAGTAATTGCATAATTTTATTCTGAAATGTATGGTGAAAAACATTTTTGGTAGTAAGACTATGTCTGTAAGAGCATCCAACAATGGGAAAGGAGAACCACAAATCTTCCTTAGAAATCTTATCCTGAAATGATTTGTATATGACTTTGCTTCTAAAAAGACAGAGGTAACTAAAATTACTTTCTCCAAACTAAAATCTATTTATACCAATGGAAAGCATATGTTATACAAACACATTTAAATTGTGTTTTCAAAACACTATGATTGATCAAAAGTAAAATGTTTTCAAATTTTGTAGATACCCACCTAGTGCCTGGACTTCCCTGGTGGCTCAGTGGGAAAGAATCTGCCTGCACAGGATACGCAGGTTCAGTTCAACCACTGGATCAGGAAGATCCACTGGGAGAGGAAGTGGCAACCCACCCCAGTATTCTTGCTTGAGAAACCCACGGGCAGAGGAATCTGGCAGGCTACATTCCATGAGATCACAGAAGAGTTCAACATGACTTAGTGACTAAACAACAACAGTTCAAAATACTTTCTTACATTTTCCTTTGATATCATTTGATCCACAACAAGCAGTATCACGGTTAGTAACTCAAATGCTAAACAGACCTGAATTTAAAGTTTCAACACATAACTCTGTGACCTTGGGCAGATTACTCTATGTGCTAGACCTCATTTCTTCATCTATAAAATAGAGATAAAAATAATAACACAAATCTCTAAATTAGAATTACATAATTTTGATGCACTGGACTGCCTAATATATAAGTAATATCCAATTAAAGTCAATGATTTTATTTTATTACATTATTATCATCATAATTATCTAGGATCCCATCCAGTTTTACTTTTGTAAACTAGACATGCTCAGTTCTTCATATGATATAATTTTAATTCTTATAATCTTGGTTGTACTTCTCTGATTTGACTTTGTCTGTATTATTCTTCATGTGAGGCTCATGAAATAACTCAAAAACTTGACATTATATATTTTTACTGTAAGGCATTAAAAGTTATTAAGAAATTATGTCACATTTTGTATTTGCTCTCAAGACTTCAAGCTTCTTGAGCATGGGACATAACTTACTCTATGTTTTACTTCAAAATCTAGTTATAGGCATGCTGATACTTGATAGGTGTTTGACCTAAAAGTTAACTGTTAAGTAAAACAACTAAACTTTATTCACCTGTGCACTGTTAGCTCTTCCCACACTCTATATTTGTAAACTTGTTTTTTTTAATCTATAAAATTTTATATATTCATTAGATTCCCCTGGTGGCTCAGATGGTAAAGCATCTGCCTACAATGCAGAGACCCGGGTCTACAATGGGAGACCTGGGTTCAATCCCTGGGTTGGGAAGATCTCCTGGAGAAGGAAATGGCAACCCACTTCAGTACTACTGCCTGGAAGACCCCATGGATGAAGGAACCTGGTAGGCTACAGTCCATGGGGTCACAAAGAATCGGACATGACTGAGCAACTTCACTCACTCACTCTTGATTATATCTTTTTAAAAAGTTGACATTTATCTTTTAATTACTTATTATGGTCACTAAAATTTTCCTGTTTTATATTATAACATCATTTTTCAAATAACTTGAAACAGAGCTGGCAGTGAAATCTTACTATCACTAGAAATTCCCTCTAACCTGATGTGTTGTTCAGGCATGTCTGACTCTTTGTGACCCCATGGACTGTAGGACTCCAGGTTCCTCCATCCATGGGATTTTCCAGGCAGGAATACTGAAATGGGTTGCCATTTCCTCCTCCAGGAGATCTTCCTGACCCAGAGATAGAACTTGCATCTCCTGCATAGGCAGAGACACCAGGAAAGCCCCAACCTAATATATCTCATTTAATTAATGACATATTGAGTTGGCCAAAAATTTCATTTGTGTTTTTCTGTACCATCTTATGGAATATCAGAAGATTTTCAGCTACTGCCTTCAAGCCTGTTTTGCTCCTTTTTGAAATTTTCCCAACTGTCATTTGAATACTTCACTGAGGGGCAAGTGAAAAAGTATGAAACCGGAAAGTTAAGTGGAATGAAATAAAACTTTTCTTTTTAATTAAAAAGTCAAACATTACAACTTTATTCCTTAGACAAGTGGGGAAAGGTTTTTAAATTTAGGCCTGAAATGACTTAAAAATAACACTGTTGTTTAGAAATTTTCTTTTATAAATATAGTTCTATTGGTAATGTGGAGCATTTATCAGAAAATTATGAGACTGCAGGCTCACAAAATATTTAGTAGGTTTAAAATAGGAGTCCAGAAAAGAGTACATGTGAACTGGAACCAAGAAGTAATGTTTGTTTTCTTTCTAATTATTCATAAAATACCCTATAACAAATATCCCTAGAATTCAATGATTTAATAAATAATATAAAAGATTAATATCTACTCAGAACATTAATAAATTTAAAATATGGAATACAAACTATCTAGCACAAATAGTAAGTTTACAGTGAAAGTTTACTGAATAAAGTTTAGCAAATCATTAGGATTATAATTTTTTAAAAACTTATGAGATAGTGAAATTATGTCTCTTAAGGCTTATATCATATAAAACTGAATTACCAATAAATCATCAGTTTTCCTTAAGAGTTTCTCTGGTTTCTTGTTTGATTTAAGTTTCTTAATTTTCCTTAAAACTTAAGTGTTTGGATGAAATTCTTATCTGATATTACCTTTTTTATATAAACCAAAATGGTATGTATTATTCCAATGATATACTTCTAAAATTGAGTTAATTCATTAAAAACCTGTAATAGATATCTTCCTTTAGCTCAGATGGTAAAGAATCTGCCTGCAATACAGGAGACCTGGGTTTGATCCCTGGGTGAGGAAGATCCTCTGGAGAAGGGAATGGCAACCCACTCCAGGTTTCTTGCTGGAGAATCCCATGGATGGAGGGACCCTGGCAGGCTTCAGTCTGTGGGGCTGCAAAGAGTCAGACTGAACTGAATGACTAACACTACTAACAGGTAACTTAGTAATATTGTTTATGAATGTGTAATGTTCATTGATGCTAGCATTACATAAAAAGACAACCATATCAAACTAGAAAAGTATATAATGTATACTTCTTATCAATATTGATACAGAAAATGATTATAGCGTAATTTTAAACATTGTATTGAAAGAGACACATGTACCCCAATGTTCATTGCAGCACTGTTTATAATAGCCAGGACATGGAAGCAACCTAGATGTCCATCAGCAGATGAATGGATAAGAAAGCTGTGGTACATATACACAATGGAGTATTACTCAGCCCTTAAAAAGAATAAATTTGACTCAGTTCTAATGAGATGGATGAAACTGGAGCCGATTATACAGAGTGAAGTAAGCCAGAAAGAAAAACACCAATACAGTATACTGACACATATATATGGAATTTAGAAGGATAGTAATGATGACTCTGTATGTGAGACAACAAAAAGAGACTCAGAGGTGTAGAACTGACTTTTGGCCTCTGAGGGAGAGGGAGAGGATGGGATGATTTGGGAGAATGGCATTGAAACATGCATACTATCATATAAGAAACGAAGCGCGAGTCTATGTTCAGTACAGGATACAGGATGCTCGGGGCTGGCGCATGGGATGATCCAGGAGATGGTATGGGGGTGGGAAGTGGGAGGGGGCTTGGGCTTTGGGAGATCGTGTACACTTGTGGCTGATTCATGTCGATGTATGGCAAAACCAATACAGTATTGTAACGTAGAATAAAGTATTTTAAAAATAGATGAAATGGAAAAAAAAAGGGAAAAAAAAAACATTGTATAATTTATCTGAGCAATATTTTTTCAGTGGGAGCAACTGCAAAGTCGCATGTCAAAATGTGTCAGGGAGGGAGGAAATAACAAATTTATCATCAAATGTTAATTGGAAGAGTCTGCTTGTGAAGCTTAGGGAAGAAAGTCATGAACAAGCAAGTTCAGATTCAGCTAACCCTTCCTTAATCCTAGACAAATAGCTAACCCTTTATCCTAGAGACATTTCTTAAAAAGTGAGAATTATGTAAACCGTATGAATTATTGGGACAGTCACCCAAGCCATGTAGTTCTGTATCACTGCTGTTCTCTGAAACCTAATGCCTCTGCAGACCTCCAGAATTGCTAAAAGAGATTCAGAATCATTAAGAAATCAGCCAAAATGGCTTTAAAACTTGAGTTAACACCAATGCTCACTTTATTCCATCTTGACTCTTGATAGTAGGAAAGTGACCAAGTCATATTTGATTATGTAGATAACATGGTAGGCTTACACCCTTGAGTTTTCTTGCTGTTAGATGAAAGGGGTCTAAACTTTCCAAAATTTTATTCAAACAGAGGACTCACCTGGAAATGAATGTCTCATCATCAGGGAGTCGGAAGAGGGAGACTAAGACTAAAGGCAAGTGGAACTTTATGAAGCTAAATACATCAGTTTTGAAGGATATCACTTCCAACTGAAAGTGCTTACCCTCATGCCTGTCCTATAAGAACCCAGAAAAAAACAAACTCTCATATTTCAAATGACTGCCAGTTATTAAGGTGAGATACATTCTCTTGTTGTTTCTGTCCCGTTTATGGAGCTCCCATTGCAGAAGGGCAGCACTGGGATCTAGGAGGTTTCTCATATTGAAATGCTGGTGGGGCCTCTTCTTTCCATTCTCAGGTTCCCAAGACTTGGAGTGTTCAAGTCTAAATTTGGAGGCCAGAAAAAAGTCACCCATAGTCTCCAAAATTCCTTATTTTGGCCACTGAAAATCAGACTTGTGGATATGTATAATAAGCCAGAACTACCCTGGATTGTAAATAAAGTGTTTTTATTAATATTTCATTGGAATAGGAAATGGCAACCCACTCCAGTAATCTTGCCTGGAGAATCCCATGGACAGAGGAATCTGGTGGGCTATAGTCCATGGTGTTGCAAAGAGTCAGATACAACTCGGCACACACACACACACACACACACATTAATATTTCATATGCTTGAACATCTGGAGGAGAAAAAAAGGCAACCAAAGAGACAAAAGAAGGAAGTTAAGCTCCTACACTATCATCCAAGGAAGAATTCTTTTGCCTTTTATGGTGCATGAGTGCTTATTCTCACTTGGAAGTTGAGAATTGAAAACTTCTTTATATAATGTCACCAAACTTCTTTCCAATTGTCCATAACTTATATTTTGAATAAAGATAAAAAGAAAGAAGAGTGATAGTTGTAGTAACAGAGGTAGTTCTTACTTGACACTCTCTTAAGCTTGGATTGCACATTTGAAGTGCATTTCATTTGTATAACATCAGAACCTTTATTTCAGGGGAAAAATAAAAATTAGTGACAAACATTATTCATGGCATCTAATGTTTTCTTGTGTTAAATGGGAATCTGTAGCTTGGAGGAACAATTAAACAAATAAACTCAGTTCAGTTCAGTTGCTCAGTCATGTCCAACTTTTTGCGACCCCATGAATTGTAGCATGCCAGGCCTCCCCTGTCCATCACCATCTCCCGGAGTTCACTCAAACTCACGTCCATCGAGTCGGTGATGCCATCCAGCCATCTCATCCTCTGACATCCCCTTCTCTTCCTGCCCCCAATCCCTCTCAGCATCAGAGTCTTTTCCAGTGAGTCAACTCTTCGCATGAGGTGGCCAAAATATTGGAGTTTCAGCTTCAGCATCAGTCCCTCCAGTGAACACCCAGGACTGATCTCCTTTAGGATGGACTGGTTGAATCTCCTTGCAGTCCAAGGGACTCTCAAGAGTCTTCTCCAACACCACAGTTTTTGAGCATCAATTCTTCGGTGCTCAACTTTCTTCACAGTCCAACTCTCACATCCATACATGACAAGTGGAAAAACCATAGCCTTGACTAGACGGACCTTTGTTGGCAAATAGATTAACCACATTTAAATCTGTTAGTAGGTAAGAATAGTACATAAAAATAAGTTAGAATATTGTCACTTTCAATGACAAATATTGCAGTATTTATTGTATCAGTGCTTGCTTATTCAGTTTCATTATGTCAGAAAGTATTTGTTTATATATCAGGGGTGAGTTACTGACTTTCCTAGTCATGTTTAAATGGAGCTAAAATGCTGCACCTAAAGACCCAGAACCATTCAGTTCTTGAGATAAATCTACCCGGAGAAGAAAGGAGTAGTAATGAAACAATAGTAGTAACACATTTTGTTTAGAATGTGACAGGAAACATGCTGAGTGATTTTCATGCATTTCATATTCATCATCATCCTAGGTTAGTCCTGGACATTATACCCATTATCCACTTTACAGAAGAGAAAACTGGATCTCAGACAAATGGTCTAATTTGCCCAATATCACATGACTAACAAGTGGTGAGGCACTGAGCCTCCAGAATCATGTTTCTAACCATCATGCTATCCTGTCTCCTAGAAGATGAGATTCTAAGATTACTGTTGCTAGAGCATGGGTTGTCTTCAGATACAGTATTTATTGCTCAGTACATTTAACTGGATTCACAGTTTAGTTTCATGGTAGGTATTTACAGTTTCTTTTTAAATCTAAACCTCAAAATAAGAGATCTGAAAAGCTACCCATTCCAGACTAGCTGTCCATTTGCCTCAGGAGTCCCCACTCAATAGACGTTGAATTCCTGGGCACTGGCCTGAAATATGCTCAAGTTAGCCTCCAGTTCTTATATACCACTCCCATGGGAGCAAGCCCTAAAGTCTGACCCATGTCCCAATTAAGGTTACAGCATCTCACATCTGAGTCCACCTGAATTGTGAAAGAAATGTACCTGCCATGAGTCATCTACTTTCTTCTTCCAGTTTTTCACCAGTAAAAAGCATCTTAACAGAGATGATTGGAATAACTGTTCCCAGTTCCATCCTGGGTTGAATTTGTGAACATCATCTTAACATACCCAAAACACTAGCAGTTCCTGAATCATCTGTCATGTGTCACAAGTTGTTACCCATAATACGATACTGAAGGTTATGAATGAATTGCTTTTTATTTTGTAAATTAGGACATAGTATTTCAGTACACTAACATTATTTCTATTCATTTAAATTCCAATGTGTTTCCTTAAATTGGAGGAAAAAATTATGGTGTGATAGCTAGTAAACCAGACATCATATCTCACCTTCTCAACTGTATCTTCTAAGGAATGCTATCATTTGTATTATACGATATATTATCTTTAGGTTTGGTGTGTATTTCTACTAATTGGTCACACCTACTTATTTTTCCTTGGAAAATGGATGAAGGAGATAATTTAGTAACTGATTTAATAAATTTCCCAACATTTTGCAAAGTATTAGCAGTTGAACAACTTTTTATTTGTGAGGCTAGATGCCACTACCAGTTAAGACTTTGCTTTGTTTAAGAAATCTGACTTTCTTCTTCTAAACTTGTAAATAGGCATACAAAATAAGCTTAAATACTGAAATTTTATGAGTCATTATTATGATAAAATTTCAGAGTAAAATTTCCATGAAAAGTCAAAAATCTTTCAAATAAAAGAAATTATAAAGTTGCATGTTAAAGAAAATAAGATGAAAAAAGCAATAGATGAAATTTGTTTTCATAATTCAGTTTAAAAACTAAGGTGCATTTATTTGACTGACTATTGGCAAAAAAAGCCTCAGTTTCAGTATGCAGTTATTAGTCTGTAGAACTCAAATGCTCTTAGACACAATGCTCTTATATTAACAACACTGAATTATTTCTTAAAAGAATGTTGTCAAGTATCCTTTCTCGTGAACCCTTTAGTTGGTATTAAAAGCTGCAATTTTCTCCTATTTATTGAGGGTTTCCTATATAAAAGCATTACCACATTTTCAGGTAACTTGTATCATTAGATATTTCTAATGATAAATGAGTGTAATTTTTGGAAAATGGCACTAGGTTTACAACCAAGGACAATGAAAAATCTGTGCTTAAGAAATGTAGGACCTTGAAGTTCTTCCTGTGCCACTTAAAGATTGTGTTGTCTTGAACACATTCATCCAGTATTATTGTCTGTTCCTTCTCTATGTTTAGTTAGTATCAAATGCCTGTCTTTTGTTTATTGTATAGTAAGCTTACAAAGAACAGGCAAATTCTCAGCCATTTATGCAGACATTTGAATACCATGTCTGAAGGTTTGGATCATCCAAACGGAACCTTCGGCATTCTGACCATTAGCTGGGTCACTAGCTAGGGGCTGAGAGCCTCACCTGAGTAACTCGAGAATCCCTTCAATCTGGCTCTTTGATTTGGCTTTCACAGGCCAGTACTTTTTATTTCTTCTCATCTGTCTGCTATCATGTTAACAAGACAAGATGAATCTCTGCAGCTCATTGACAATGTAATAAAATGAGATTAGAATTTCACCAGCAAAAGAATGGCTTGTTTTAGGGCTTTAGGCTTGAACCTAATGTTTATATGTGCCTTGATGTTCAAAAAGAGAAAAACAAAACAAAACAACAACAACCAAACAAATAAAACCATAATGGCTGCCTACAAGGATTTCTTACTCAAATCTGCTGAGCCTGATTGAAAACCCAGAAAAGTTCCAAACCAAAACAACACAGCAACTTTCATGTTACTGACATAATATTACATAATATTACCAGGAAGCTCACCCCAATGTTGCTTTTCTACCATTAATAACTGTTATCCAATTTACATTTTGTTACTATAAACCCTGGTTCAAAAAAGTAAAGTGATGCTGGAAGCTACTGGAAAACTGCTGCTTCATTTGAGTTATTTAGAACAAATAGGTGGAATATGTAATATTGTGTTAAATGTCTCATGGCTACTGAAGATTTTGGCAACTCCTAAAGACATTTTGAGCTAACATAAATAAAGCTTTCAAAAAAATTGGAAGAAAGACATTGTTTATTGTACAAGAACAATCAAGAACACTTAATGGAATATTATGACAAAGAATCACAAATTAATATCTAATCTCAAATACATGCAAGGCTTTTATCTTCCTAAGTAAGCTGACCAAAGAGACTAAAACAAATTGCCTTAATTGTGTTTATATTTTCAAGCCACATTTTCCATATACAATTAAGTTATTTAAAATTCTGCAATTGAAGTACTTGTCTTTAATAATAAGGTCTGGGTTTATTTGATTAAAATGCTATTTGGCATGGTTACATGTCTAACGTTTTAATTAGGGAAATTGCATTTGCTTTCTTGATATTTGCCTATACTCTAACCAGTTATTTTATCAGTTACACATGACATATAAACACATTTTGCAAATTACTTTACTGGTTATTTCTTATCCTGTGAAATTTAGATCGCAGAAAGATATATAGGATGTAAATAATATATGTGTGTACTAGTTTTCATGCAATAGAAACTTAGGTAAATAAAACTACTTTAATGTGCTCTATTCATTATTAATCAGTGCAACTCAAGAACTTAAATATCCTGGGCCATTTTAGCAGGAATAAGGATGTTTTTAAAGGAGCAGCAATCCTGTAACAAATCCTATTTCTCAGCTCTACTAATTGCTTTCTTTGCAGTTAAATCCTTGCTAGTGCTGAAAGGTAAAAGCAAGCTAGGAAGCTACATGACTGAGAAACCCAAACAACTCTTAAAATTTTTTCTTTTCCAGTCCTGTGCCTTGAGAATTTGCCATCTGGATTGCATACCGTATTCAGTGCTTTAGCTCTTGACGTTTTTAAACAATAGCACTGTAGCATTTCAGCATGTTGCCTCATGACAAAATAAATGTTCTGTGCATTAAATTATGCTGGTATATATTTAAAACTCTTCATGTGACCAATGGACACAGTGAGGACAGGTATTTGCCAATTAGGTTTTGCTATGGCAAAATTTTAATAATGTATAATGCATTTTTTATCGGATCTGCATTCATCGATATTTAGGAGGAAATATTTCAGAAAGAAATATGTCAAATTTTATATTGCCTTGAGCTTTCTCAAGTTAACTAATATCCAAGTGACTAAGCTCTTTTATTCCTCTTTAATACTTTCATCCCAGGGTGATATTTGCCTGAGGTTGCACTGTTTTTGATTAACTCTATGTGATAATGAAAACCATGAGAATGGCTTCATGTAGGAGTCCCTTTTTTTCTGATGTTACATATAAAACTGAGGAAGTCTTCCAATATTTAACACTAAACCTTTTTTTCCCTTTCTGCACCTAGACCTCAAAGTAATTACGGAAGTGTGAGGAATGATTTTATCTAAGGTCATAACTGTTTTCTAAGGTGCCTAAGTGAAGAGTTCAACTATTTTTATTGGGGTGAAAAAAAAACACATGTATTGAGGGTTCAAGGCAATTTTGTGCTCTCCAAACACAGACAGGGAGTTAGATCAGCAATTATACATAGACGTTTGAGACAAATGGACTGATGCCTCCTCTATTGTGATAAAGTCAGTCTATATTTTGAACTAATCAAGAAATGACTATTGGTATTTCCTCCATGAACTGAACTGAAATCAGAAAAAAGCCAACTGGGTAAAGCTGTCAAAGTTGTTTGAGGAGAGATCTAAAAATGCAATAATAATTTTTTTCTTCCAGAAACTACACAAGATTGTGAACAAAGAAAATTCCCTTCTCTTTTATTTTACTTCTGTATTAAGGAGCACATTTTGGTGCTGCTTTTTATTAGATAAGATATGTAATGGGCTCAGTGTGCATATTAATCTATAGACATAATTACAATTAGAAATGGACTTATGTAGAGACAACTATTATCTCTTCACCTTTAATTTTACTCTTTGCTGAATTATGTCTAAATCCAATGAGAAAGCAATTTGCATCATTACATTCTGTATCATAAACCAACCTGTATCATTATTATATTTTCAAGAAGTTAACACTTTACACCTTTGCTTCTACTCAGTTTTCTTCACCATTAACTGAAGCAATTAAAATTTTAATTGCAATACAATTGACATAACATTATAATATTAGTTTCAAGTATATAGAGTAAAACATAATGATTAGATACCTGTATGTATGAATTATGAAATGATCACCATAATGTCCTGTTAATATCCATCACCACACATAGTTATAATAAGGCAATTTTAATTGATGAAAATACTTATATACAGTGGGCTTGGGTTTAACCCATGCGTTGTCTTCAGACTGTAAGAACAAATTCAGTTTGCCTCAGTAAATAGAGTTTGTTGGAAAGACAGCAAGGGAAGAAAGAGATGTAGGTACACGTGGGTCAGAGTCTCCCTCCCAGCCTTGTTGAAGGATGATTGCTTTATTTCCCATGTCCATTCCAATTAGCTGTAGTCCAGGCAGGCCACACATGGTAAATTAAAAAAAAAAAAAAAAAAAACAATTCAGGCAAAAACAAACACCTCAGACTGGGGTTATGAGCATGGCAGTGAGTCTGAGACTTCTCACAAGACTCCTATATAACTAGCAGATAATTTGTGTGGCATGGCCACACATTTGGGATTCATAGAAAATAAATACTTGATTTATATTATTAAAAATTTATTATCTGGCTGGCTCAAAAATACATGTTTATTAATTGATGACTTAAAATAGCTATTTGAAAGAGAAATGATATCTAATAAATGGGAGTACATTTTATAAAAATGCTAAAACTGGTTTCATACTGAAAGGCAGTTGAAGTAGAACCCTCTTCTCTTCTCAACAGCTGAGTGCTATTAAGTATTTATTAATTAATTGCTAAGGGATTCTAATGAAAATTGACATAGGGCCTGCAGGTTAGATCTTTTAATTTCCTTAAAGAAATACATTTGAAAGAAATTGACTCGTGATTGAAGGAGCTAATTCTAGCAATTAAGTGGTTATTTAATGGACTATTTCCTATATAGCACAACAAATAGTACGTTTTTCAAAAGGGAGAAGTCATGAAAATGCTTGCAGGCACAAAAGAATAATAAATTTTTAAACTACAAAGCTAATAAACTAGATAAACTGGTGTCATGCTAAGGAAACCCATCCTAGTTCATTAAAGTGTAACATCTGAAACCACTAAGCGGTCTGTCCCTTTTCACTACCACAGTACAAAGGTGCTAAATTACAGGCATCAGATTAACTCCTCATACATTTAGGCTAAGCTTTGCTTGAAATACTACCATACATGTTCAAAGAAAGAGCATTTTCTTTGAACAGTGTTTGTGAAAACTCTAATTTTATGTATAGGTATATATGTACACATATAATCTTATGTACAGGGTTTTTTTAACTGAAGTGTAATTGATTTATACAATACTGTGTTAGTTTCAAGTATACAGCAAAGTGATTCAGATGTATATATTTTCAGATACTTTTCCATTATAGGTTATTAAAAGATATTGGATGTAGTTCCACAGAATTTCTTCTAATCACACCTACTAACTTTAAAAAATAAAAATTGCACTTACTAAAATCATTCATGAGACCAGGATTCAGTAGATGTATTACTGTTAATACTATTGTCAGTGATACTGAAAACTCTTAATTCTTAGAAATCAAATTGACTAGTTTACCTTTGGCTTCTTCTGTATAAAAACACATTGGAAGAATTAGTTTTTCGGGACATCTGCTACCAATTTAGCACTGTTATTTAAAAAAAAGAAATACTCCAGCAATAATTTAGTACATATTTGATTTTTCCATAATATCAATCGTGATTAATAAATAGCTCCATCTTTTTATGCACACGGTATAGGTAATTTAATATTATTATTATAAAAATGCTACACTTTAGAATAATCTGGCTGAAGAGTCTGAGCTTTTGCCACATCGTTGAACTGAAATGTTTCTTTAAAGCTGTAGTGGATGTGTCATTTTACATGAATTACTTGAAGTTTTATCTTTGGACCATAAGTATATAAAACAGAGAAGCTGCACAGTTAACATGGGGAATATACTCTTTAAAGAATACTTATTGCTTAAAAAAATCTTTGAAAGTAATGACTAGAAACGTGCTTTTCTATTTTTTGGAATTCTTTCTTTTCCACAGCTGTAGTTCTGTGAACTATTTTGACTAGCTATAGAGCACTGTCCAATAGAATTTTTCACAGTCGTGGAAATGCTTCATGTATATGTGCCCGTAAACACTGCTAGCCACACATAGCTTTGGAGGACTTAAAATATGGCTAGTTCAACCGAGGAACTGAATTTTTCATTTATTTATTTTAATGAAATTTGAATGATATGTGACTCAGCTGCCCTATTAGCAATATAATATAAAGTGTTGGGTTAAATAAATGCATAGTGTCCTTAGTATTTACTTTGATTGTCACCAGAAAAAGTGAGACTGTATGCTATTTTCCAAATCAAAGAAACCTTTGCAACCAAAACAATTAAGTATGAAGAAATAGTTGTGTCTAGGTAATGTGAGAGACTCCTCAACTGACTATTTGGGCCATTTTGTGTCGTTTTATGTCAGAGACGAAATTGGTAAATCCTGAAGAAGAAAATGGTATCTGTAATTCCCATGGTGATTCTCTAAAGTATAGCCAGGGGCACTTTAACTTGCTTTTGAATATGGCAATGCCTTTGGAATCAAATAAATATGCAAAATAGGTACTATGAGCTGATTATGCAACTTGAAACCTGATACCCAGAGGAAGATTGTTCAGTGACTCATGCAGTTCTAGACAACAAGCTACATTTAGAAGAAGAAAAAAAATAAAACAGAAATCTACTTATATCTGTATAAAATCATGTGAAACTAAAACAGGTGTTTCTAAATGTTAGGTCTTTATTCTAGTGTGTTCATTCCCTAACTTCAGAATAATAATTCAGTGTCAGGACTTTACAGCCAGTTTTCAAATCACTGTATCTATACTAACTCCTACACTTGATTGCCTCTCTTTTTTTTTTCTCTTTTCTTTTCAGAATGGTTATTTTGTGTGCTGCTGCTACTGCTAAGTCACTTCAGTCGTGTCCGACTCTGTGCAACCCCACAGACGGCAGCCCACCAGGCTCCCCTGTCCCTGAGATTCTCCAGGCAAGAACACTGGAGTGGGGTGCCATTTCCTTCTCCAGTGCATGAAAGTTAAAAGTGAAAGTGAAGTTGCTCAGTCGTGTCCGACTCTTAGCGACCCCATGGACTGTAGCCTATCAGGCTCCTCCATCCATGGGATTTTCCAGGCAAGAGTACTGGGATGGGGTGCCATTGCCTTTTCCCATTTTGTGTACAAGACCATATTAACCTTTCTTTCTGAATACATTATTGCTCCCTGGTTTCCAGTTAAAGCTCCTAGCTTCTGTGTTTCTAATCAGGGCCTTCATTAAGCAGTCACAGAGGTTATGGTTTGGTTGTGTTTGTAGTTAGTAGCTCTTAGCTTTATCTGCTCCATGGTGGTTTACAAATTCCTGCTAAGGCTAAATTAAAATGGTAATTGCTGGTGGCTTCTACTCCTATTTTTCCTCTCTCCTCTCCCTGTTACAAATCAGAGATGGAGGAGGAGGAGAAGACACTATGCGGTGAAAAGCTTCACCATATTCACTCTGTAGGATCATGGATAAGGAAGATCACAATTGTTCGGCCTGGATCTGGATGTCACCAGGCTTCCCCAGTTCTCAGTAGCAGAAAACCGGATTCTCCCTGCTGTTAACAGGCCTTAACATGAACAGAAGTTCACTAAACTTCCGGTAACTAAACAAAGTCAGGGTTGCTGAAACTTTCCTCCCTCCTTCAACAGTCCAGTAAATAGAATGGTGTTGGTATCAACACTGTGCAGTTGCCTGACGTCCTGAAACTGACATATGCTAAAACGCTGTCAGCGGAGCTGCCACGTGTTTCAGCCATAAACCGCCTTCCTGAATTTGGAGGCTAAGATGTACAGCCTGGGGAGCACTGGAAGAGAATGTGCAGTAATACTTTTTTTTTTTTGCATTGCACTCTCTCTTGCAGTCTGAAATCAAACACCTTTCTGCTTTTGCAATACAGCTGGTACTCTATATATTCCAAGGACAAATAACACATCAGAAGAAAAAGGTAGAAGGAGTGTTAAAGATTATATATGAGGAATGAACTTTTAGTGATTCTTTCATAAAACAGGGTATTAATAAAAATACAACTGACCCTTGAATATCCTGGTTGGTTAGGGTTCTGACGCACTGGGCAGTAGAAATCTCTGTATAATTTATAGTCTGCCCTCAGTCTCCATTATTTCTCCGTATTCAAGCTTCCCCATCCTGAGATTCAACCACTGAGAACTGTATAGAATTTACTATTATATTTATGCATTTTATGTATATTTATGTTACTTTTACAGCCCACAGCTATGTACACACACACAGACACAGACACACACACACACTTCCAGTGGAATGCAATACATTATAATGATCTCAAGCAGTACTTATGTGAAATGAGTGATTTGAATCAATCCGTTTAAATGAAAAATTAGAACAAAGTGTAGGCAGAAAAAATTATTAAATGCTCTGTTGGTTACTGAAATTCCACCACCATAGCAGATTTGGGGCCTTAGAGAATTATTGTTCTTACTGTTTTAGTGTGTTACTGCAACTGATAACAATTACTTAAAGAAAACAAATCTGCCTTGCTCTTTGCCAGTTTGGCCCTAATCCAGTCTTGTGAGAATATTGGCTCTACAAAAACAAAAGTTTAGGGAAGTAGGGTCAATCTATCTTCTTTTCTTTTTAAAAAATGATCTTGCATAAAAAGAGTAGGCTCCCTAAATCCACATAAATGTAAACGAGGATACAGTACCTCACATTCTTAGAGCAAAGAATGGGGATAGGCTTTAACTGATCAGAAGTTCACGCACTCAATGTTATCTCCAGACCCTTCAATTCCTGTGGCAATGTAAGTGTCTGGTGTCCACTAGTAGTATACTCACTTGAAAGCCCTAATTCTGTGGTATGAAGAGGTGGGGCTATATTCTGCCTGAGGTAGATACATGTAAATGAGAGTAAATACTATATTTACCAAGAGACTCTAGAGAGGAGAACCCGGTGTGGTCCATAGGCCTTCCTTGGCACATATCAGTCACTGTAGGAATTGCCAGAGGAAGTGAAAGATTGTGCAAGATTCTGCGGTATTGCTGTGAGAATGTTCCTCTTATTCCACAATTTCCTTATGAGTTCTCAGTACTTTTCAGTGTATTCATTATGTACACTTTATCATTTACTTCCCTCAGGGATCACAGAGAGTGGACATTTACTCCTTACTTAGGGGAGGGAGAGTAAAAATGTGGGAATGCAGTTTTTCAGAAGTATGTTGCAAGTTGAGAGCCTAGAAGACTCTCCTCTTCCCTTTAGTCTTTCATGCAGCCCAGCAAATATGCTTTCTGGTTGTCTAATGAGCAGTTGGTGAACAAGCAAGCACATTCACCTGAAGAGATAGCTTAATGGTAGTTTTATTCAACTCTCAATTTCCTCCCAACTGGCTTATTCTTTTCCAAACTCTGGCTTAGTTAGTTCACTGCCATCTAGTCATACTCATTCATTAAAGAAAACACTTAGGAGACTCCTTGAATTCTTCTTCCTTCCGTGTCCTTGTTCTCTTTTCAGTTGATTACTAAGTCCTGAGGATTTTATAATACCACCCAAATACCAAATATCTCTCAAGTATATTCTTACTTCTCCATCTTTGCCTATTTGTCATCTTTTACATGGTCTTCTGTCCCAGTATCTTTATGTAAATTTTTTATACTCTTTTGATCACAACACAATAACAATATTTTTGTCTTGAATCCCCACATACACATACACATGTACCTATGGCTGAGGAACACTAAATACTTTGCATCGTGCTGTTTCTCACTCTTGTGTCATTGATCAAGTCTCCTTTTGACCTGGAATTTTCCGTCTTGCATGCCTCCTACCCTCTGATCCGAGTAATCATGTTTCTCTTTTGAAGATCCATCACAGATTTCCTCCAAGAAATTTTCCTGCTCATCTCAGGTTGAGTTAAGGTCCCTCTCAGTACTCACATAGTGCTCATACAGTGCTCACTGTATCTACTGCATATTCCGTATCATGTTAGTTGTTTTCCAATTATGAAAGAGATGGGAATACCAGACCACCTGACCTGCCTCTTGAGAAACCTACATGCAGGTCAGGAATCAACAGTTAGAACTGGACATGGAACAACAGACTGGTTCCAAATAGGAAAAGGAGTACGTCAAAGCTGTATATTGTCACCCTGCTTATTTATCTTCTATGCAGAGGACATCATGAGAAACTCTGGGTTGGAAGAAGCACAAACTGGAATCAAGATTGCCGGGAGAAATATCAATAACATCAGATATGCAGATGACACCACTCTTATGGCAGAAAGTGAAGAGGAACTAAAAAGCCTCTTGATGAAAGTGAAAGTGGAGAGTGAAAAAGTTGGCTTAAAGCTCAACATTCAGAAAACTAAAATCATGACATCCTGTCCCATCACTTCATGGGAAATAAATGGGGAAACAGTAGAAACAGTGTCAGACTTTGTTTTTGGGGCTCCAAAATCACTGCATATGATGACTGTATCCATGAAATTAAAAGATGCTTGACCTTGGAAGGAAAGTTATGACCAACCTAGATAGTATATTCAAAACCAGAGACATTACTTTGCCAAGAAAGGTCCGTCTAGTCAAGGCTATGGTTTTTCTAGTGGTCATGTATGGATGTGAGAGTTGGACCATGAAGAAAGTTGAGTGCTGAAGAACTGATGCTTTTGAACTGTGGTGTTGGAGAAGACTCTTGAGAGTCCCTTAAACAGTCCATTCTGAAGGAGATCAGCCCTGGGATTTCTTTGGAAGGAATGATGCTAATGCTGAAACTCCAATACTTTGGCCACCTCATGTAAAGAGTTGACTCATTGAAAAAGACTGTGATGCTGGGAGGGATTGGGGCAGGAGGAGAAGGGGACAACCGAGGATGAGATGACTGGATGGCATCATGGACTCGATCGACATGAGTCTGAGTGAACTCCGGGAGTTAGTGATGGACAGGGAGCCCTGTTGTGCTGTGATTCATGGGATCGCAAAGAGTCGGACATGACTGAGTGACTGAATTGAACTGAACTTAACTGAAGGAAGATACATAAAGCCACACTTTGTCAAGCTTGTGAAATAGGTCGTATGTTTCCTTATACTTTCCTTTGACTCCACTGTTGGGTAACACTGTGCCTAATCTGAAATGGTAAATATGAATATAGTCCTACTCCCTTTCACTCTTTTCTTTTTCTATAAAAGCAAGAAAATGACTCTTTTATTTTGACTGTATATTCTATCACTTTCAATCAACACACTAACTGAAGCAGTGTTTGTATTGAAAATCTAACTTTTATCCTCAAGGGACAATTTTCATCCCCTGTGGGAGAGATTTGGAGCCATACAGTATCAGAAAATAGGAAATCAGAAAGGAACTTTAGAACTTCTCTGGTTTAACAGTTTTATTTATAAATAAGAAAACTGAAATCCAGGAAGGTCTGATACATCCCTGAATCATGAAACTGATTCAATCTAGCCTAGATTCTGTATCCTCCACTTTTAGCCATTATTGATTTCAGTGGGCTTCCCTGGTGGCTCAGATGGTAAAGAATCCGCCTGCAATGTGGAAGACCTGGATTCGATCCCTGTGTCAGAAAGATCCACTGAAGAAGGAAATGGCAACCCACTCCAGTATTCTTGCCTGGAGAATCCCATGGACAGAAGAGCCTTGTGGACTATAGTCCATGAGGTCATAAAGAGTTGGATACTACTGAGACTAGCACACACAATGCTTTCATTATAATATATTGTCCTTCTAGTTAGGGGATATATTAGAGAAATATTGAAGGATATAGTTTCTCCAAATCATGAATAAAGCCTACTCCTAAAACTGACATAAAGACAATTTAGAGATGACTGTCTGGATTCAAGCTTCCTTTCTTGGCAGAGGTCCCATGGAAATTCCCTGTCATCACAATTCTTCTTCCTTTCCCTGACTGTTCTTTGCTTAGACTTCTTACTTCACTTAATCTAACTTAAATCCAGCTTTAAATCCATCCCCCCCTTTTTTTTAACTCACTGCCAAGATGAAACTTTTATATTTTCTAACACATTGATGTTACTTTAGGTCTTTTTGTTTGTTTGTTTTTCTTTTTCTCTTCATTTGCAATATCTAACCAGTTCATCTAAAAGCAAGCTCTTTATTTAATGGCAAGAATCAGTTTCTTTTATCAAAGCAAAACGATCCTGATTTATTTCACTTTTCTCCTACAAACACTACCTTCTATAGCTTCAATTACTTTATTGTGGTAAAAGTCCATTAGATAAAATGACTTTAATATTTTTAAGAGTACAGCTCAGTGGATTTAAGTACATTCGCTTTGTTGTGTAATTATCACCACCACCCATCCCTAGAACTTTTCTCATCTTCCCAAACTGGAAAACTGTACCTATTAAATATTAACTTCCCATGCTGCTCTCTCTCCAGCCCCTGCCAACCATCATTCTTCTTTCTCTTTCTGTGAATCTGACTTCTCTAGATACCTGATATAAAGGGAATCATATAGTATTTGTCTTTTTGTGACTGGATATTTCACTTAGCAGAGTTTCTAAGGTTCATCCATATAGTGGCATGTGTCAGAATTTCCTTCCCTTTTAAACGGTGGGTATTACGCCACTGGAGACCTGTACAACACTTCTTTATTCATTAGCTGATGGACACTTGTGTTGCTTGCACCTTTGACTAATGTAAACACTGCGGCTATGCCATGGGTATCCACACATCTGCTCATGTCCTTGTTTTCAGTTCTTTTTCATAAATACCCATGTGGAATTGTTGGATATTATGATAATCATGTCTTACATCTTTTTAAGAACTGCCATCCTGCTTTCCAGAGCAGTTACACATTTTGAATTGCGCTAGTAATTCACAAATTTTCCAGTTTCTTCACAGCTTCACTAATATGTGTTTATTTTATAGTAGCCGTCCTAGTGAAAGTGGTGTCTTCTTATGGTTTTGATTTGTGTTTTCAAAATTATTAGTGATGCTGAGTATGTCTTTGTAAGTTTATTGACAATTTGTATATCTTTTATGAAGAAATGTGTATTCAAGAACTTGGTCCAGTTTTAAATTGGATTATTTATTTCTTCTTGTTGAGCTGTAGAAGTTTATATATTCTGAACACTGGCTTCTTAGCAAGTGTATGATTTGCAAATATATCTTCCCATTACATGGATTGCCTTTCACTCTGTCAATAGTGTTCTTTAATATAAAAGTTTTTTTTTTAATTTGTTCTGGTCTAATTTATCTGTTTTTTTCTTTTGTTGTCCATGCTTTTGGTGTCATATCCAAGAAATCATTGCAAAATATGATGCCATTATGATTTCTACCTTGCTTTCTGCTAAAAGATCAAATTGCCAACATCTGCTGGATCATTGAAAAAGCAAGAGAATTCCAGAAAAACATCTATTTCTGCTTTATTGCCTATGCCAAAGACTTTGACTATGTGGATCACGATAAACTGGAAAATTCTGAAAGAGATGGGAACACCAGACCACCTGACCTGCCTCCTGAGAAACCTATATGCAGGTCAGGAAGCAACAGTTAAAACTGGACGTGGAACAACAGACTGGTTCCAAATCGGGAAAGGAATACATCAAGGTTATATATTGTCACTCTGCTTATTTAGCTTATATGAGAAACGCTGGGCTGGAAGAAGCACAAGCTGGTATGACGATTGCCGGGAGAAATATCAATAACCTCAGATATGCAGATGACACCATCCTTAAGGTAGAAAGTGAAGAAGAACTAAAGAGCCTCTTGATGAAAGTGAAAGAGGAGAGTGAAAAAGTTGACTTAAAGCTCAACATTCAGAAAATTAAGATCATGGCATCCTGTCCCATAACTTCATGGCAAATGGATGGGGAAACAGTGGAAACAGTGGCTAACTTTATTTTTCTGGGCTCCAAAATCACTGCAGATGGTGACTGTAGCCATGAAATTAAAAGACGCTTACTCCTTGAAAAGAAAGTTATGACTAACTTAGATAACATATTCAAAAGCAGAGACATTACTTTGCTGACTAAGGTCAGTATAGTCAAGGCTATGGTTTTTCCAGTGGTCATGTATGGATGTGACAGTTGGACTATAAAGAAAACTGAATGCCAAAGAATTTATGCTTTTGAATTGTGGTGTTGGAGAAGACTCTTGAGAGTTCCTTGAACTGCAAGGAGATCCAACCAGTCCATTCTGAAGGAGATCAGTCCTGGGTGTTCATTGGAGGGACTGATGTTGAAGCTGAAGCTCCAGTACTTTGGCTACCTGATGCGAAGAGCTGACTCATTTGAAAAGACCCTGATGCTGGGAGGGATTGGGGGCAGGAGGAGAAGGGGACAGCAGAGGATGAGATGGTTGGATGGCATAATCGAGTCAATGGACATGGGTTTGGGTAAACTCCAAGAGTTGGTGATGGACAGGCGGGCCTGGTGTGCTGCCGTTCATGCGGTTGCAAAGAGTACACAACTGAGTGACTGAACTGAACTGAAAAGCTTTTATGTTTTAGTTCTCAATTTAGGTCTTTGATCCATTTTGAGTAAATTTTTGTATATGGCATAAGGTAAGTGTTCAGCTATTTTCTTTCACCTTTGGATATCCAGTTTTCCCAAAATTGTTTGTTGGAAAGATTGTCCTTGACCCATTGTTTTGTAGTTTGAAGTGTACAAACTGCACTTGAGGTGTACAAAGTGCACCTGTTTGGTTCAGGCTATTCCTAAGTACTTATTATTTTTGATGCTACTGTAAATTGAATTGTTTTCTTAATTTTTATGTTATTTATTTTTAGTGTTTAGAAATGCAGATGGTTTTGTATGTGGATTTTGTATGCTGCAAATTTTTGAATTCATTTACTAATTCTAATGGATTTTTTGCATGTGGAAATTTTGAGAGCTTTCTACACATCACTGAGACCAGAGAAAATTCTGCTTCTTCCTTTTTAGGTTGGATGCTTTTTACTTGTTTTCCTTGACAAATTGCTGGGATTTCTAATACTGTGTTGGGTGGAAATGACAAAAGTGGGCATACTTGCCTTGATTGTGATCTTAGAGGAGAAAGATTTTATTTTTTCACCACTGAGCGTAATGTTAGCTGTAGTCTTTGGCTATTTTCAAATGTTATTATTCCATGGCTCAATTTCCTTCAAATATGAGATCACAGTGTGGTATTTTCATTTCCATTAAGACATTTTTCTGTTCAAGAAGTAACTTATTAGAATGTATTCCTTTCACACAGTCCTATCACTTCATGGCAAATAGATGGGGAAAAATGGAAACAGTATCAGGATTTTATTTTCCTGGGCTCCAAAATGGCCATGGGCAGTGACTGAAGCCACACAATTAAAAGATGCTTACTTCTTGGAATAAAAGCTATGACAAACCTAGACAGCATATTAGAAAGGAGAGACATCAATTTGCTGGCAAAGTATAGTCAAAGCTAATGTTTTTCCAGTAGTCGTGTTGGATGTGAGAGTTGGACCATAAAAAGACTGAGTGCAGAAGAATTGATGCTTTTGAATTGTGGCATTGGAGAAGACTCTTCAGAGTTGCTTGGAGAGCAAGGAGATCAAGCCTGTCAATCCTAAAGGAAATCAACCTGGAATATTTATTGGAAGGACTGATGCTGAAGCTGAAATTCCAATACTTTGGCCACCTGATGTGAAAGAGCTACTCATTGGAAAAGAACCTGATTCTGGGAAAGACTGAGGGCAAGAGGGATGACAGAGGATGAAATGGTTGGATGGTATCATTGACTCAATGAACATGAATTCAGCGAACTCCAGGAGATAATGAAGGCCAGGGAATCCTGGCAAGCTGTACTCTATTGGGGCAAAGAGTTGGACACAAATTAGGGACTGAACAACAATAAGATACCGTATGAGTGCATTTGAGTGTGTATACTTCATCAGTATTCCTCAGTCTTGTTGATATTTCCTGCACTACCTAATTAATCTCCAGATGCCCTTAGTTCACAGCCATTACCTCCTCTTGGGCTCAAATAGGAGTCTCATTTTCCTCCGTTTGGATTATTTCACTCTATTATTTAGCCACACTTCAGATCTAAATGTGCAGTTTATATGGCATGAATTTGTTCCCACTGGTAGCAGTAAAAGTAACTTAGCACCTAGGTTCTCTCTCTTCAGTTAGATTAAGTTTAGTTAGTGTGTTGAATCTGGTACTTTGAAAGCAGTTCAGTTCAGTTCAGTCAGTCAGTCATGTCCGACTCTCTGCGACTCCATCAATCGCAGCTCGCCAGGCCTCCTTTCTATCACCAACTGCCGGAGTTCACGCAGACTCATGTGCATCGAGTCAGGGATACCATCCAGCCATCTCATCGTCTGTCATCCCCTTCTCCTCCTGCCCCCAATCCCTCCCAGCATCAGAGTCTTTTCCAAAGAGTCAACTCTTTGCATGAGGTGGCCAAAGTACTGGAGTTTCAGCTTCAGCATCATTCCCTCCAAAGAAATCCCAGGGCTGATCTCCTTCAGAATGGACTGGTTGGATCTCCTTGCAGTCCAAGGGACTCTCAAGAGTCTCCTCAACATCACAGTTCAAAAGCATCAGTTCTTCGGCACTCAGCTTTCTTCATAGTCCAACTCTCACATCCATACATGACCAGTGGAAAAACGATAGCCTTGACTAGACGGACCTTTGTTGGCAAAGTAATGTCTCTGCTTTTGAATATACTATCTAGGTTGGTCATAACTTTTCTTCCAAGGAGTAAGCATCTTTTAGTTTCATGGCTGCAGTCACTATCTGCAGTGATTTTGGAGCCCCCAAAAATAAAGTCTGACACTGTTTCCACTGTTTCTCCATCTAAAGCAATAGGTCCCAGGAAATGTTAACTGAAGACTGGCTGAAGTCTGTTAAGTAATTTCATTATCACAGCAATCTCATCTCAACAGTCGCCAACAAATGGTGCTACTTAGGACAGTAGCATTTCACAGCTGCTAATAAGTTCTGTGAGAAAATACAGCTGTTGACTATCATTGAGGATAACAAAAACATTCTGGTAAGGGCAGGAGGCAGGAAGAAAGAACAAGTGCATGGAAAAGAAAATATAGATCTGCTTCTACTTTTAGATGTATTTTAAAGAAGAGATAACTATACTTTTAAATTAAAAAGTACCAATTTCAACCAAATTAAGTTAAAATATAAAAACAGAATTTTACTTATTTTAATATCTGAAATGACCTCTCATATATACATTTTTAAATATAAATTATAAAAATGTCATAAATATTTTAAGCAAGAACTGAAAAAAGTAATTTAAAGGGAATTGAAGTTATATATTATCTAGAACTCTCAGACCAGAACATGATAACCCCAACATATTTTCTAAAAAATAATCAAAGCTTTTTCAGGTCACCACTGAAAATTAACTCACAATGGTATATAAAAACTACAATCTGAATTTCCTCTCGGTAATATAGTAACGACTTAATGAGTACCTAATTTCTTTAAAAAATAAACTGGCTCCTACTTTGACCCAATTTATTCTAATTTTTAAAATATCAAGAATCAGTAGCTGTAAAACAATGACAGTCGTGCTCTGATATTATTATTGCCTTCAGTAAAGGCTCCAGCCCACATGTTACTAAGGAAAATAAAAGGAAAAATAGTCTGGAATAATAAGCAGGGAGAAATCCAGGTGACCTGAATATTTTCTTTTCTTTTAGTTTTATTGAGAGGTAATTAACATATAGCATTGAATAAGCTTAAGGTATGCAGCATAATAATTTGATTTACATACATCTTTAAATGATTATCACATTTAATGAATATTCATCATCTTATATAAATACAAAATTAAAGAAATAGAAAAAAATTTTTTTCTTGCTATGAAAACTCATTTTTTATGAGGACTCTTCAGATTTACTCTGTTAACAACTTTCTTGTAAAATATATAGAAATGTTAATTCTATTTATCATCTTGTACATTATATTCCTGCAGCTGCTGCTGCTGCTGCTGCTGCTGTCGCTTCAGTCGTTTCTGCCTCTGTGCAGCCCCATAGACGGCAGCCCACCAGGCTCCTCTGTCCCTGGGATTCTCCAGGCAAGAATGCTGGAATGGGTTGCCATTTCCTTCTCTCATGCACGCATGCATGCTAAATCACTTCAGTCGTGTCTGCCTCTGTGCTATCCTATGGATAGCAGCCCACCAGGCTTCTCTGTCTACAGGATTCTCTAGGCAAGAGTACTGGAGTGGGTTGCCATTTCCTTCTCTCATTATATTCCTAGTACTTATTTATCTTAAAACTAGAAGCTTGTGCCTTTTAGATGCCTTCTTCCAATTTACCCTCTCCTCACCCCCCGTCTCTGGTAAAGATCAGTCTGGTCTCGTTTTCTATGGGTTTCTTTTTGAAATGTAATTGACTGCAACACTGTGCTAGTTTGCATTATATAGCATACTGATTCTGCATTTCTATATATTTCAAAATGCTTACCACAAAAATTCTAGTCATAATATGTCACCATACAAAGTTGACTATTTTTCTTATATTGTACATTCATACTTATGACTCATTTATTTTACAGCTGCAAATGTGTTTCTCCTAATTTCCATTCACCTATTTCTCCCACTCCCCCACATCCCTCTCCTCTGGCCATTACTAATTTGTTTTCTATACCTATGAGTCTGTTATGTTTTGTTATGTTTGTGTGTTCCTTTGCACATATACGTGAAATCATATAGTACTTGTGTTTCTCTGTCTGATTTATTTCACTTAGCGTAATATCTTCTAGGTCTATCCATGTTAATGCAAGATTTCATTATTTTCAATGGCTGAATAATATCCTATTGCATGTGTATGTCATATACTGTTGTTGTTTAGTCATTAAGCAGTGTCCAACTCTTTTGTGACCCTATGGACTGTAGCTGCGAGGTTCCTCTGTCCATGGGATTTCCAAGGCAAGAATACTGGAGTGGGTTGCCATTTTCTTCTCCAGGGGATCTGCCCAACCCAGAGATTGAATGCACGTCTCCTGCACTGGCAGGCAGATTCTTTACCACTGAGCATCTAGGGAAGCCCGTGTTCCATTCACACATGTGTGTGTATGTGTGTGTATACACAGCATTTTCATTTGTTCATTCATTTATTAATGTACACTGAGGTTGCTTCCATATCTTATTATTATAAATACTGCTGCAATTAACATCTTTTTGAATTTTATTTTTATTTAGTGTTTTTATTCTCTTGGGATAGATATTCAGAAGTAAAATGCTGGATCATACAGTAATTACATTTTAATTTACTGAGGAATCTCTATACTGTTTTCCATAGTGGCTTCACCAATTTACATTTTCACCAGTAGTGTGATTGGGTCCCTTTTCTCTATGATCTTGCCAATACCGTTTTTTCGTATCATTTGATAATTGCCATTTTGATAGATATGAGGTTATATCTCATGGTGGTTTTGATTTTCATTTCCCTAATAGTCAGTTGAGCATATTTTCATGCGCCAGTTGGCCATGTGTATGTCTTCTCTGGAAAATGTCTATTCAGAATCTCTGCACATTTTTTTTGTAGAGGGCTGTTTGCCGTTTTGATGTTGCACTGTATGAGTTCCTTGTATATTTTGCTTATTAACCTCTCCTTAGATTTATTGTTTGCAAATATATTCTCCTAGTCAATAGATGGCCTGTTGTTTTGTTGATTTCCTTCCGTGCGCAAAACTTTTCAGTTTGATGTAGTCCCATTTGTATTTTTGCTTTTGTTTCCCTTGCCTGAAGAGACATACCCCACCCCCCAAAATAATAAGACCAATGTCAAAGAGCTTACTGCATAGCTTGCTAAACATTTTTATTTATTTATTTGATGG
Source organism: Nanger dama (assembly GCA_917880005.1). Taxonomy (NCBI): domain Eukaryota; kingdom Metazoa; phylum Chordata; class Mammalia; order Artiodactyla; family Bovidae; genus Nanger; species Nanger dama. Next base: position 9,174,680 of record CAKJTW010000040.1, read on the forward strand.
CATCTGATTTTAGTTGCAGTATACTGGCTCCAGAGTGCTTGGGCTCAGTAATTGCAGCTCAAGGACTTAGCTGCTTCATGCATGTGAGATCTTAGTCCCGGACCAGGGATTGAATTTGCGTCCCCTGCATGGTAGGTGAATTCTTAACCACTGGACCACCAGGGAAGTCCCTGAACATTTTAATTTACAATGCATTATTCTAAAGAAATGGTTTTTCACATATTTAAAGAAATATTTGAGAATAGGTTTAATCATACGTTAAATTATAGGAGATTTTAAGAGTGTTTTATGTAGCTAAAAAGAAATTTGGAAATGTAAGCCCCTTTTATTGGAGAAGACTCTTAAGAGTCCCTTGGACTGCAAGGAGATCCAACCAGTCCATTCTGAAGGAGATCAACCCTGGGATTTCTTTGGAAGGAATGATGCTAAAGCTGAAACTCCAGTACTTTGGCCACCTCATGTGAAGAGTTGACCCACTGGAAAAGACTGAGCAACTGAATTGAACTGCACTGAAGCCCCTTTTATAGTAATATGTCATGGATTACAACACTTTCAGTATTTTTTTTTTCCCCCAATGGAGCTGTGTCCTTAGCTTTGCCTAGATTTAGAAAGGATTTGCTCCATGTCAAACAGGTTGGAGAAAGAGGAAGGAAATATGACACCTATTAATAGGTGGCCACAACAAGGGAATATTCCTTAGAGAGGGAGAAGCATTTTTATTCAGCCACATTTCACAGAAAATTCCAAATGACTCCAAATTTTTCTCATGATGTTTGGAAAGAAACTTCAGTTGAGCTTCATGGCTGTGACAACAGTGGAGGACACTGCTGACATCTCGATGATTGTGCTGCCTGGAGTGAGAGCATTTATGAAACATGACTGAATCATTCACAGTCTACAATCAGTCACTTACATAGTGATCCTCAGAGCATGCTGTATACTAGCAAATGAATGATGCTGTATTAAGATTTAGAAATTTTATAGTGAGGATTTCAGCCACTTTGAGGTAACCTTTTTGTTTTTTGTTCATGTTCTTAGAACAAAGTGAGCACTTGAAAGTATTATTCACATCTGTGACCCCATGGACTGTAGCCCACCAGGCTTCTCTCTCCATGGAATTCTTCAGGCAAGAATACTGGAGTGTGTTGCCATTCCCTTCTCCAGGGACTCTTCCTGACCCAGGGATCAAACGTGGGTATTCTGGATTGCAGGCATGTTCTTTACCATCTGAGCCATCTGGAAAGCAAAAGTGATATGTAAATAACCACAAAGAGTTTTATTTCTCTGTAGTAGTTTCTTGGGATTCTTTCTTTTTGGTTCTTATACTTTTAAAGGGCGAAAGACAAGCTTGTGAGAGGAACACTGGGCTTTGGTTTGTACTCCACCATGTTCCTGCAGGGATTTCCTTGGTCAAGTCAAAAACATTCTTAACTCAGATTTCCTACATTAAAAAAAAAAAAAATTATCCTATTTTCTTTTATTTTTGAAAGCAAAAATGAGATGACTCTGCAGTATAATAAATTAGTATGTAAATATAAAGCTTCTTTTTTAAATTTCAAAGGCAATGTTTTGGGGTAGAATGGTATACCAGTTCAGTTCAGTCACTCGGTCGTGTCTGACTCTGTGACTCCATGGACTGCAGCATGCCAAGCTTCCCTGTCCATCACCAACTCCTGAAGCTTGCTCAAACTCATGTTCACTGAGTGGGTGATTCCATCCAACTATCTCATCCTCTGTTGTCCCCTTCTCCTCCCACCTTCATCTTTCCCAGCATCAGGGTCTCTTCAGTTGAGTCAGTTCGTCACATCAAGTGGCCAAAGTACTGAAGTTACAGCTTTAGCATCAGTCCTTCCAATGAATATTCAGGACTGATTTCCTTTAGGATGGACTGGTTAGACCTCCTTGCAGTCCAAGGGACTCTCAAGAGTCTTCTCCCACACCACAGTTCAAAAGCATCAATTCTTTGGCACTCAGCCTTCTTCACAGTCCAACTCTCACATCCATACATGACAACTGGAAAAACCATAGTTTTTACTAGATGGACATTTGTTGGCAAAGTATTGTCTCTGCTTTTTAATATGCTGTCTAGGTTGCTCATAACTTTTCTTCCAAGGAGTAAGCATCTTTTGATTTCATGGCTGCAGTCACCGTCTGCAGTAATTTTAGAGTCCCCCAAAATAAAGTCTCTCACTGTTTCATTGTTTCCCCATCTATTTGCCAAGAATGATGGGACCAGATGTCATGATCTTGGTTTTCTGAATGTTGAGTGCGAAGCCAACTTTTTCACTCTCCTCTTTCACTTTCATCAAGAGGCTCTCTGGTTCTTCTCTATTTGCCATAAGGGTAGTGTCATCTTCATATCCAAGGTTATAGATATTTCTCCTGGCAATCTTGATTCCAGCTTGTGCTTCATCCAGTCCAGCATTTCTCATGATGTACTCTGCATATAAGTTAAATAAGTAGGGTGACAATATACAGCCTTGATATACTCCTTTTCCTATTTGGAACTAGTCTGTTGTTCCATGTCCAGTTCTAACTGTTGCTTCCTGACCTGCGTACAGATTTCTCAAGAGGCAGGTCAAGTAGCCTGGTATTCCCATCTCTTTAAGAATTTTCCACAGTTTATTGTGCTCCACACAGTCAAAAGCTTTGTCATAGTCAAGAAAGCAGAAGTAGACGTTTTTCTGGAACTTTATTGCTTTTTCAATGGTCCAGTGGATGTTGGCAATTGGACTTCTGGCTCCTCTGCCTTTTCTAAATCTAGCTTGAACATCTGAAGTTCACAGTTCACGTACTGTTGAAGCCTGGCTTGGAGAATTTTGAGCATTACTTTGCTAGTGTATGAGATTAATGCCATTGCACAATAGTTTGAGCATTCTTTGGCATTGCATTCCTTTGGGATTGGAATGAAAACTGACCTTTTCCAGTCCTGTGGCCACTGCTGAGTTTTCCAAATTTGCTGGCATATTGAGTCCAGCACTTTCACAGCCTCATCTTTTAGGACTTGAAACAGCTCAGCTGGAATTCCATCACCTCCACTGGCTTTGTTCATAGTGATGCTTCCTAAGGCCCACTTGACTTCACATTCCAGGATATCTGGCTTAGGTGAGTGATCATACCATTGTGATTATCTGGGTCATGAAGGTCTTTTTGTACAGTTCTTCTGTGTATTCTTGCGACCTATTTTTAATATCTTCTGCTTCTGTTAAGTCCATACCATTTCTGTCTTTTACTGAGCCCATCTTTGCATTAAATGTTCCCTTGATATCTCTAAATTTCTTGAAAAGACCTCTAGTCTTTCCCATTCTGTTGTTTTCCTCTATTTCTTTCCATTGATCACCTAGGAAGGCTTTCTTATCTCCCTTAATATTAGATTAATATTAGATTTAATATTAGATCTAAACATTTCATTCTGCAGCTAGTGTTCTTTTTCATTGTTCATTAGGTTCTCTTCTCCTTTTGAACCTTTTGCAGAACCGTTCTGGACTGCTGTTTTAAAAGTTCCATGAAACACTCTAGATATTGGGGGAAAATGTATAAATTTCCCTACATTGCACCTGAAGTATGTCCTCTAGAAGAGAGAATGGGAACTGCTGTCTTGATCCTGGCTTTGCAGTCTGTTCAGCTGCTTATTACTCCAACTTGATTTTAAAGAGAACCTGAGTACATTCCCTCTAAATATCCACTACTTTTTCTCACTAGGGCATCTGCCCTAAATTGCTGACTGCTTTTAGTGAGTTAGACTAAATGGCAATAGAAAGGCAACATTTTCCCTCAAAACCTAGATGAAGACCAACTAATCTTTTCACTAGTCCATACAGTTAGCCCATGAAAACTTTAGTACTTAGGAAATTCCTGAGGTGTCTCTACTACTTGGAGAAGGGATTCTCTACAGGAGAGGAGTTGAGGGAAGTAAGCTGTCTTTTATTATTATTATTATTTTCCCCTTCAGGGTTTGCCCTGATGAGTCTCCTCCCAGCCTGACCTAGGTTTTCTCTTGATGGGTCCTCCCTGTGGCCCCTTTCATCCTCCAGGAGACTGAAGCAAATGAAGGCTTTTCCCAGGGTTTTTTGGCTGTAAATGACAAACTTTTCAAGATAGTAACATGTATGCATGGGCATAAGTACATTGGAAAGTACTGAGTAGGTGGAGATCTTAGTGATTGAGGTCAAGTTTAAAGGAAGTAGCAGCAACTATACAGCCCTAGTAGATTTGTGTTAAGGACATACAGACTCAGTTATAAAAATTCCTCAGGATTTTTTAAGAGAAACCAGACACTTGGATTTTTTTTTCAATTATGAAATAATCAGCTTTTAAAAACCTAACTCTTATGTTATGTAAAGAAAAAGATGTGGCTAAAGAAAATATGTCTGTGGCCTTAATTTGCCCAATGGACTCCAAACTTGTGGCCTTGCAATAAGAAGTAACAATTATGATGTTTGACTACAGGTCAGGCACAGAGCTCAGTGGTTGACAGAATTTATCTGCAAGTTTCTTTTCTGTTTATATGTCTGTGTGCATCCATGCATGTAGGATGCTGCTGTATGTTTCCCTGAAAACTCTTCCCTTGGTTTAGGCAACAATTCTGTCATTTTTTAATGTGAGCGATTTGTAATGACCTAGTTTAACGTCACCTGTTCCACACAGACTTTTTAACAGTGATCTCTAATTGATTTCCATGTTTCCATATAAATTTTCATATATTTCACAGTGATACAATTGTATCACAAATACATTATTTAGTGATTACTAATTTTATGGGATCTCTTATAACAACTACTTATTACTATTCAACTTTTGTTGAATCTTATGTCATGTTTCCCAAAATAGATTATAAGGTTTTTAGGGAAAGGTATGGACTTCTTTCTTTGTCTCTTCTAATGATTAATAATTAATTGTAATGTGTACAAGATACACTTAATAAATATTTGGATGAGTATGTTTAAAATCAATAACTCTATGATAAGCTATAATAGGAGAATGTATTTCTTAGTTCAAATGTAAAAGCTAGATTAGGTGCTTACTAGGCACTGTGATAAAAGCTTAAAAATTTTATTAGTTAAGTATTATTGGCTCTGTTTTCTAGAGGCAAACAAAAAATAAGAAACTTATAGGGTACATGGTCTGTCTATGTCACATACATGATAAGTTGCAGAGCTGGTATGTACTTTAATATTAAGAACACTCATAATAAGCATGGGTCTGAAATATATAAACAAAAAGATAAAAGTGCTCCAAATCAGGAGACTAATCACAAAAAAACTCAGCAAATAGTAGGATGAAGAGATTTTAAATGCATGTGTTGTTAGTTTCCTTCTCAGAGAACTGTAGATACTACAAAGATTTCTTATTCAGAGAACTGATACCAACAGTGTGGCGATCCTCAACTTTTAAAATAAAAAGTATTATATCTTCTACAACTTTCTGTCCTGAAAGGATTAATTCATTCCATCAGAAGTTAATAGCTTGAATCATAAAAATAGAATGTTGGAATTAGAAGGGATTTTAGAAACTGACAACCTATTTATTATCAAATGAAGAATATAGACACAGGAAGAGATTTACACAAGTGCATCCTTCATAGAAAATAGTATTCATAAAACCAGTACTGTTTTTTCATAGAAAGTAAATAACAAAATCAATCATTTCTCAATAGCTATGTAAGACTGCTGGAACCTCATCTCCTGATTGACAGAGAACAAATGCAAATTAATTGACAGCAGCTAATCCCCCAACCAGTAATGCTGAAGAAGCTGAACTATTCTATGAAGACCTACAAGACCTAACACTCAAAAAAGATGTCCTTTTCATTATAGGGGACTGGAATGCAAAAGTAGGAAGTCAAGAAACACCTGTAGTAACAGGCAAATTTGGCTTTGGAGTATGGAATGAAGCAGGGCAAAGGCTAATAGAGTTTTGTCAAGAGAACGCACTGGTCATGGCAAACACCGTCTTCCAACAACACAAGAGAAGACTCTACACATGGACATCACCAGATGGTCAACACCGAAACCAGATTGATTATATTCTTTGCAGCCAAAGATGGAGAAGCTCTATACAGTCAACAAAAACAAGACCAGGAGCTGACTGTGGCTCAGATCATGAAGTCCTTATTGCCAAATTCAGACTTAAATTGAAGAAAGTGGGGAAAACCACTAGACCATTCAGGTATGACCTAAATCAAATCCCTTATGATTATACAGTGAAAATGAGAAATAGATTTAAGTGTCTAGATCTGATAGACAAAGTGCCTAATGAACTATGGATGGCTATTTGTGACATTGTACATGAGACAGAGATCAAGATCATACCCAAGAAAAAGAAATGCAAAAAGGCAAAATGGCTGTCTGAGGAGGCCTTACAAATAGCTGTGAAAAGAAGAGAAATAAAAGTAAAGGAGAAAAGGAAAGATGTAATATTTGGATGTAAAGTTCCAAAGAATAGCAAAGAGAGATAAGAAAGCCTTCCTCAGCGATCAATGCAAAGAAATAGAGGAAAAGAACAGAATGGGAAAGACTAGAGATCCCTTCAAGAAAATTAGAGATACTAAGGGAATATTTCATGCAAAGATGGGCTTGATAAAGGACAGAAATGGGGTGGACCTAACAGAAGCAGAAGATATTAAGAAGAGGTGGCAAGAATACACAGAAGAACTGTACAAAAAGAGCTTCACAACCCAGATAATCACAATGGTGTGATCATTCACCTAGAGCCAGACATCCTGGAATGTGAAGTCAAGTGGGCCTTAGGAAGCATCACTATGAACAAAGCTAGTGGAGGTGATGAAATTCCAGTAGAGCTATTTCAAATCCTAAAAGATGAGGCTGTGAAAGTGCTGGACTCAATATGCCAGCAAATTTGGAAAACTCAGCAGTGGCCACAGGACTGGAAAAGGTCAGTTTTCATTCCAATCCCAAAGAAAGACAATGCCAAAGAATGCTCAAACTACTGCACAATTGCACTCATCTCACACGCTAGTAAAGCAATGCTAAAAATTCTCCAAGTCAGGCTTCAACAGTACGTGAACCGTGAACTTCCTGATGTTCAAGCTGGTTTTAGAAAAGCAGGGGAACCAGAGATCAAATTGACAACATCTGCTGGATCATGGAAAAAGCAAGAGAGTTCCAGAAAAACATTTATTCCTGCTTTATTGACTATGCCAAAGCCTTTGACTACATGGATCACATTCAACTATGGACAATTCTGAGAGAGATGGGAATACCAGGCCACCTGACCTGCCTCTTGAAAACCTGTATACAAATCAGGAAGCAACAGTTAGAAATGGTCATGGAACAACAGACTGATTAAATAGGAAAAGGAGTACATCAAGGTTGTATATTCTCACCCTGCTTATTTAACTTATATGCAGAGTACATCATGAGAAATGCTGGGCTGGAAGAGGCACAAGCTGGAATCAAGATTGCCAGGAGAAATATCAATAACATCAGATATGCAGATGACACCACCCTTATGGCAGAAAGTGAAGAGGAACTAAAAAGCCTCTTGATGAAAGTGAAAGAAGAGAGTAAGAAAGTTGGCTTAAAGCTCAACATTCAGAAAACTAAGATCATGTGTTCTATTCCCATCACTTCATGGGAAATAGATGGGGAAACAGTAGCTGACTTTATTTATTTGGGCTCCAAAATCACTGCAGATGGTGACTGCAGCCGTCAAATTAAAAGATGATTACTCCTTGGAAGAAAAGTTATGACCAACCTAGATAGCATATTCAAAAGCAGAGACATTGCCAAAAATGGTCCATCTAGTCAAGGCTATGGTTTTTCCAGTGGTCATGTATGGATGTGAGAATTGAACTGTGAAGAAAGCTGAGTGCTGAAGACTTGGTGCTTCTGAACTGTGGTGTTGGAGAAGACTGTTGACAGTCTCTTGGAGACTCTAGGAGATCCAACCAGTCCATTCTAAAGGAGATCAGTCCTGGATGTTCATTGGAAGGACTGATGCTAAAGCTGAAACTTCAATACTTTGGTCATCTCATGCTAAGAGTTGACTCATTGGAAGAGATCTTGATGCTCAGAGGGATATCAGGCAGGTGGAGAAGGGGACAACAGAGGATGAGATGGCTGGATGGCATCACCGACTCAATGGACGTGAGTTTGAGTGAACTCTGGGAGTTGACGATAGACAGGGAGGCCTGGCATGCTGCGATTCATGGGGTCACAAAAAGTTGGACACGACTAACTGACTGAATTGAACTGAACTGAATTCTTTATCATGATTGACACTAGTTGTTCTCTAAATTGCTCTCAGCCAGCTGGATGGAGGAAGCTGGGTACATGAAGCTTGTAGCATATATAAAATGATGCAGAAATGAATTCCTTGTTGTTGCTATTCAGTTGTGTCTAAATCTTTGAGACCACATGGACTGCAGTATGCCCATCTCCCCCTTCACCGTCTCCTTGAGCTTTCTCAAACTCATGTACTTTGAGTCGGTGATGCCATCCAAATGATTTCATCCTCTGTTGCCCCTTCTCTTCCTGCCTTCAATCTTTCCCAGATTCAGGGTCTTTTCTAATGAATGGCTCCTCAGTTCAAATGGCCAAAACATTGCAGCTTCAATATCAGTCATTCCAATGAATATTCAGAGTTGATTTCCTTTAGGATTGACTGGTTTAAGCTCCTTGCAGTCCAAGGGATTCTCAAGTCTTCTTCAACACCACAGTTCAAAAGCATCAATTCTTCAGCGCTCAGCTTTCTTCACAGTCCAACTCTCATATTCCTACATGACCACTGGAAAAACCATAGCTTTGACTAGATGGACCTTTGTTAGCAAAGTATGTCACTGCTTTTAATATGCTATCTAGGTAGGTCATAGTTTTTCCTCAAAGGAGCAAGTGTTTTATAATTTCATGGTTGCAGTCTCAATCTTTGACTGACTGCAGATTGTGGAGTCACAAAATAAAATCTGTCACTGTTTCCCTTGTTTCCCCATCTAATTGCCATGAAGTGATGGGACTGGATACCATGAGCTTCGAATTTTTGAAAGTTAAGTTTTAAGCCAGCTCTTTCACTCTCCTCTTTCACTCTCATCAAGAGGCTCTTTAGTTACTCTTGGCATTCTGCCATAAAGGTGGTGTCATCTGCATATCTGAGGTTATTGATATTTCTCCCAGCAATCTTGATTCCAGCTTAGAATCATCCTGCCAGGCAGTTTGCATAATTTACTCTGCATAAAAGTTAAATAAGCAGGGTGACAATATACAGCCTTGATGTACTCCTTTCCCAATTTTAAACCAGCCAGTTGTTCCATGTCTGGTTCTAACTATTGCTTCTTGACCTGCATACAGGTTTCTCAAGAGGCAGGTAATGTGGTTTGGTATTCCCATCCATCTCTAAGAATTTTCCCACAGTTTGTTGTGATCCACATGGTCAAAGGCTTTAGCATAGTCAATAAAGCAGAAGCAGATGTTTTGCTAAAATTCTCTTACTTTTACTATGATGCAGTGGGTGTTGGGAACTTGATCTCTGGTTCCTCTGCCTTTTCTAAATCCAGCTTGTACATCTGTAAGTTCTCAGTTTATGTACTATTGAAGCCTAGCTTGTAGGATTTTGAGTGTGACCTCAATAGAATGTTAAAAGAGTGCACTTGTGCAGTGACTTGAACATTCTTTGATATTGCCCTTTGGGGATTGGACTGAAGACTGATCTTTCCCAGTCCTATGGCCACTGCTGAGTTTTCCAAATTTGCTGGCATATTGAATCCAACACTTTCACAGCATCATCTTTCAAGATTTGAAATAGCTCTACTGGAATTCCATCACCTCCACTGGCTTTGTTCATAGTGATGCTTCCTAAAGCCCACTTGACTTCACATTCCAGGATGTCTGGCTTAGGTGAGTCATCACACCATTGTGATTATCTGGGTCATGAAGATCTTTTTTGTATAGTGCTTCTGTGTATTCTTGCCACCTATTTTTAATATCTTCTGCTTCTGTTAAGTCCATACCATTTCTGTCTTTTATTAAGCCCATTTTTGCATTAAATGTCCCCTTAATGTTTTGAATTTTTTGAAGAGATATCTAGTCGTTACCATTCTATCATTTTCTTCTATTGCATTGCATTGTTCACTTAGGAAGGCTTTCTTAACTCTCCTTGTTATTCTTTGGAACTTTGCATTCAGATGGATATATCTTTCCTTTTGCCTTTGCCTTTGCTTTTCCTCTTTTTCTCAGTTATTGGTAAGGCCTCCTCAGGCAACCATTTTGCCTTTTTCAGTTTTTTTTTCTTGGGGATGGTTTTGATCACTGCCTCCTCTACAATGTTATGAATCTCTGTTCATAGTTCTTTAGGCGCACTCTCTATCAGACCTAATCCTTTGAATGTATTTGTCACTTCCACTGTATAATCATAAGGGACTTGTAGGTCATACCTGAATGGCCCAATGGTTTTCTCTGCTTTCTCCAATTTAAGTCTGAATTTTGCAATAAGGAGTTCATGATCTGAGCCACAGTCCACTCCCAGTCTTGTGTTTACGACTGCATAGAACTTCTCCATCTTTGGCTGCAAAGAATATAAGTAATCTGATTGACCATCTGGTGACGTCCATGTGTAGAGTCTTCTCTTGTGTTGTTGGAAGAGGGTGTTTGCTATGACCAGTGCATTCTCTTGGCAAAACTCTGTTAGGTTTTTCTCTGCTTCATTTTGTACTCTAAGGCCAAATTTTCCTGTTACACCAGGTATCTCTTGGCTTCCTACTTTTGCATTTCAGATTACATTTTGTCTTTCCTGTTTTGATCTTCCAGGAAACAGCTGACTGTATGATGCTTGTAGCTGACTGTATGATGCTTGTATAGATGCTTTCCATTTGCTTCTGCTCCAGTTAATGTTTAATGATTGCTTTCTGTGTGGTAGACATTATGCCTTGAGCTTTCAACTATTTAATCTTACTTAATCTTCATGATAAACAAACAGAGAGAAAGGGAGAGGGGCAAGATAGGAATAGGGGATTAAGAGATACAAGCTATTATGTATAAAATAAATCAGCAAGGAGGTATATCATATAGCCCAGAGAAATATAGCCATTATTTTGTAATAGCTTTAAATGAAGCAGAATCTACAAAAATATTGTTAACCTGAAACTTATATAATACTGTAAGTCACATATAGTTCAAATATTAAAACAAAAACCTTGTAGATAAGTGTCATCACCATTTTACAGATAAGGGCGTAAGTTTAGGGATGGTAATTTTCCCACTTACAATTAGTAAAACTAACACTATAACACATGATTCCAAGTCCAGACCAGTTTAAGTCACACTCCTCTCTCTCTCATACTATGTAAGAAACATTTGTATCTGAAGCTATCTGAGCAAATATCATACCATTTATCAGAGCATTCATTACAACATAAGCCATGTTCCGAACATCTCAGCTGGAGATGACTTGTTGCTGGTAACAAGGTTTGTAGCTAATTTTTGAATAGATACCCTAGACGTAAGCATCTGAAGAAGCATTGCCCCTCACTATGAAGTGAAGAGAAGAGAAGAGAAGAGCCATAGAGTTTTAAAAATAGTAACAGCATAAAACATTGCTTTTCCCTCCAAGGAAAGCCATAGATAGTCATAAAGCCCTGCCCTAGGAGGATGAAGCTAATAATATAGCACTCAGGTCAATATCTAAGGAATTGTATAGTGCTGAAAGGATTAAATGATATTCTTGTCTTGACCCTGAACTCCTGGACATCAGGGACAGAGTTTCCTTTATTACTACAAAACCACATACATGACAGATGTTCACTATATTGGTCAACAAACCTGGAACTACTTGTAGAAGTTGTAAAGATAATATGATTTTTTATGTCCTTTCTTCCTGTCCTATAGGCTAAATGGTAAAGGTATATCAGATGTGTTTGTGCATGCTAACTCACATCAGTCATGTCTGACTCTTTGCAGCGTTATGGATTGCAGCCTTCCAGGCTCCTCTGTCCATGGGATTCTCCAGGCAAGAATACTGGAGTGGTTTGCCATGCCCGTCTCCAGGAGATCTTCCCCACTCAAAGATTGAACGGGTTCTTTACCACTAGCATTACCTGGGAAGCCCGTATGGCAGATGGACAAGAATTTTTTTTTTTTAAACTTAGTCTTGGCTTGTAATGATCAGATTTAATGATTATTATGAATTTTTTCTTAGTAAAAAACAAACTTAATTATAGTTTTATTTAAGAATATCAGAATGATACATAGAAAAAAAATGCCTTCAACAAAAACATTTTCAACAACCAATATTTCTAAAACTTTGCAGAAGGCAGTTTGATATTCTATAAAGTAAGTGGCTAATCTAGCTTCTGTCATTTACATTTCTGTGTTTGTAGTGATTATTCCTGTGTTTGCAGTTAGTGTGATCTTTAAATACCTATATATTTACATAAAGTTTTTTTTTTTTTAAGTGACAAGTTAGCTGTAGAGATGTATATAACGTACTGTGCAGGCTTGACTTTTGAGAGCAGATATAAAAAACAGCACAAATTGGGTTAATTTAAACTCAAAAAAAGGTCAGCTGGCAAAAAGTAAAGACCTCTTTGACCTCTTGTTCAAATCCTGGAAGCTATAAATCCCACTAAACTACTTAGGGCTTTATTAAGCAAGTCCAACAAAAGATAATCAACATTGTAATTATTGTTCAATTATAGTCAGAATAATAAACCTGGTTTTTATTTGTCAAAGCAACAGGCCTCAAGTCATTTGTAAAACCATTTTAATGAATAGTAGAAAGCTGTAGGTTACATAGTAATTAAAGAAAAATCATAAAACCAAACAATTAAAATTGGTTGAAACCTTAACAGTATCCATCAAGCTTCTTGAAAGTCAAGGTTACAAAGGTAACTAAAATGCAAAATTCAAGGGCAAAATCTATTCAAGTTTCACAATCTCTAGTGTCTCATTTTTATTGAAAAGTTCAGCCAAAGAGGGAAGGAAAATTGAAAAACTAGTAGGACTCCAAACCACAAGTTAAGTGACCCTGGTTTTTCCTTGTCAAGTGTGTCAAAAACAAGAAGCAGGATGTTCTGTAAACCAAAAGTTGAAAACCTGGGTAACACTTTATGGTGTATTTTATAAGTTACTTAAAAACAATTAATAAATGACTGGAAGAAAAATTTTTCCTTAATTATTTTAATATGTATTTGAGCTTCATTACTCATGCAACATGTAATGTGTTTTACAAGCACTTGAAACATTATTAAATAATTTTAATACACTAATTTTCTTGAAAGCCTGCAAAGTTCTTACGTTGAAATCATTGAGTGGAAATAGTATTGAAAATAAAATTTTTGAATTCTTACATATAACATTTTGCAAGTATGGACTGTACATGTTTCACTTGTAAAGAAAAATTATAGAGAAGTCTGTAGTTAATGATCTTTTCTAAATATATTTCTGTTATTGATTACGAAGTTAAAAATGGAAAGATAGAATGACACCTTTTGAAAACAATTGAGTCTTTCTTGAATATAAACTGCTTATTTTTCTGTCTGAATACATGTTTTAAATTTCAAAAGTCTGTGCTTTGGGATTTGCATTATAACTGAACAGCTTTAAGTGAGCAATCCCCAAGGTTACAGAAGCATTGTATAATCAACCTATTGGAGAAACTTCATAAACACAAAACAAAGCTTCAAACCCTCCAGTGCATTCCTACAAACTAAATTGAAGAGAAAAAGCGCGTCATGATAAAGTGAGAATAGTGTCAGCTGGCCTCTGGGGTTTGGTTTTGTTTTGTGTTGGTTGAAAGAAAGAGGAAGCTTTCTGTGGAACCCACTGAAACCTGGTTTTGGCATTTCAACCAGGGCTCAAACCTCTGCCAAAACACAATACCCTGTTTCTAAGAAAAGAGGTTTACAAAGCTCAGAAAATCTTGGACATCAAATGGTTCTTACAAAACAACATTTTGATGATTTAAAATGAATCAGAAACATATGGATTAAATTTCTCTTAAAATACACATCAGTTTAAAAATTAAGAATGAAAGTGCTCGGCAAGATGCATTTTTAGTTTTACTAACTCCAAAAGGTTTGAAAAAGAGTTCAAGTTGACAGACCCAAAACACAGCAATATTCTTCATTGTTTTATTGATTGTTCAGTCATGTCTGAGTCTTTGCAACCAGATGGACTCCAGCATACCAGGCTCCCCATCATTCACCATCAACCACTTTACTCAGATTCATGTCCAGTGAGTTTCACTGGTAGTACCAACCAACTCTAACCTCAGATACAAAGGATGTCTACCCCATTCAAAAGGTCAGATACTGCCTTGGTCTGTTCTGCTATATATGTTCATTATAGTGTATGCTATAATGAAATACCATAGACTAGGTTGCTTATAAACATCAAATGTTTATTTCTCACTGTTCCGAAGGCTAGAATATCCAAGACCAAAAGGTCAGCAGATTCAGTGTCTGGTGTGGGCCTGCTTCCTGCTTTATAGACAGCAGTTTTCTTGCTGTGTCCTCACATAGCAGAAGGAGCAAAGAAAGCCCTTTGGGGTCTCTTACACAACAGCAGTAATACCATTTATGAGAGTTCCACCCTCATGACTTAATAACTCCCAAAGGCCCCATAGCCAAATGTCATCACATCGGGCATTAGGATTTAACATATGAATGGTACACAAAACAAGGTGGGTACACCAAACAAGGTGGGTACACCAACAACTCAGATATAATAGTTTAAATTAGATGTTAAGTTATAGAATGTTCTATTTATTTATAAATCTTACAATAATTGTATAATCATTGCAGGAAAATGGAGCTTCAAGGAATTCAAAACCAGGTCTAATTTCTTCCTACTTTTGCAAAACTCAGAAATGCTGGTTACAACAAATGCAAATGCTTTCTAAACTGTAGAACAGAGATCAGCTATATCAGAAATATCTAGGTTTTGATTTAAAATGTAGATTCCTGTTTCCTTTTTCAGATTTACAATATAAAAATCATTGGATGCAAGGCTGGGCATTTACATATTATATAAGCTCTGATTCAGATTCCCTTTAAACATTGAGAATCAGAACAGTAGTATGTGAGACAGGTACTTTCAGATCTCCCAGGAGAAGGGTACCATCATTTTCTGCATGGCTAAACTGAGTGTCACATTGGATTGATTTTTAAGCTGAAAGGTTCCCATGGGCAGAAACTGTCTACTCTCACTCACTATTGTATCCTCAACTTAGTTGCCCATCATAAAGTAAAAGCAAAGATTTTCTAATAAATTCAATGAACTAAAAGATACAATTTTTCTTTAACACTTTTGCATTCAAGAATATACTTTGAGATATTTTTGAAGGGTCATGATGGCTATTTAATACTGCTTTATTCAATGTTTTATTTTCTAGTTTATTATTGGGTCTTAAAATGTTAATGAGAGAATATGTAGGTAGCTTTGTTTATATACCAGAATTACAGAGAAATGCCTTAAATCTCATGAATAATTCTGTCAAAGGAGTAAATGTTAAATCCAGGATACACTATCTTCATAGAGTTATTTGCTTAATGTCCTTCTCTCTGTGTCTGGTATCACAGGAACAAGCAGAAAGTTTATCCCTTTAAGGTAATACTATGAAAGAAAAATAAGTGATGAATCACAACCAGTTAAAATATTTATGCCAAAAGATACAAAGAAATGTAATGGCAGGCAAGAAAATACTTTAATACATGTGATTATGAAAAGCTTTATTTTTGTGGGCAATAGTTGTACATTTGGTTCCCTCAGTTTATAAAATGAATATCTCATGTTTATTGATGTTTGGGGGGAAAAAACATGTATGAACAAGAAATCCTGTAATAATCCAACATTAATACAAAGCTAACAGCTTGATAACTACTCCTCCCCATCACACTTATCTTAGGTTTTCCAGTGTATTTGTATGTCAGTCACACACACACACACACACACACACACACACACATTTTAATTAAATCTTTATTTTATATTAGAATATACTTGATTTTGGAAAACTCAGCAGTGGCCACAGGACTGGAAAAGGTCAGTTTTCATTCCAATCCCAAAGAAAGGCAATGCCAAATAATGCTCAAACTATCACACAATTGCACTCATCTCACACGCTAGTAAAGTAATGCTCAATATTGCAGGTTTTAGAAATCTTGGGCAGACTTTATACTTTGGAGGACTGTATCCTCTTATCTTGTTGTTTGGTTAACTCTGGGTAAATAGCTCTGTGTGTGTGTGTGTTCTCAGTTGCTCAGTCATGTATGACTCTTTGTGACCGCACAGACTGTAGCCCACCAAGACCCTCTGTCAATGGAATTTTTCAGGCAAGAGTGCTGGAGGGAGTTGCTCTTTCCTACTCCAGGGATCTTTCCAACCCAGGGATTGAACCTGAGTCTCTTGCGTCTCCTGCATTGGCAGGTGGATTCTTTCCTATTGTGCCACCTGGGAAGCTCTAAATAGCTATACCAAGTTACTTATTTTCAGTAATAAAAATATTCTGTGCTTTGCCTATTCATCCCTTGCCTGCTACAATCCCTGCCAACCACTGGTATTTTTACTGCCTCTATAGTTTTGTCTTTTACAGAATATTGTATGCTTGGAATCATACAGTGCATAACCTTTTCAAATTAATATTTTTGCTCAGTTTTGTGCATTTTAGGTTCCTCCATGTCTTTTCATAGCTTGATAGCCCATTTCCTTTTAGTGCTGAGTAATATTTATTTATCCATTCACCTCAGAAGGACAACTAGGTTACTCCCAAGTTTTGGCAGTTACAAATAAAGAAGCAAAAAAAAATGTATGTGCGAGTTTTTCTGTGGCCATAAGTTTACCCAACTACTTTGGGTAAATATCACAAAGTGTGACAGCTGGACCATATGGTGAGAGTGTCGTTAGTTTTGTAAGAAACCACCAAACTCTCTTTTAGAGTGACTGTACTGTTTTGTATTTACACCAGCAATGAATGAGAATTCCTGTCTTCCACATCCTTATTAGCACTTGGTGTTGCCAATGTTTTGATTTTTGGCCATTTGAATAGGTGTGCAGTGGTGTATCTTCTTTGATGAGGTATATGTTAAAGTTGTGAGTCCACTTTTCAGTCAGGTTGTTTGTCTTCTTATTGTTGCATGTCAAGAGTTCTTGACACATTTTGGACAGTAGTGTCTCTTGCAAATATTTTCTCAAAGTCTATACTGTCTTCTAATTCTTTTGACATTGTCTTTCACAAAGCAGTTTTAAAATCTTAAGTCCAGCTTTCAGTTTTTCTTTTGTGGATTGTGCCTTGGTGTTATTTTTAAAAGAGCGTCATCATTCCCATGGTCATCTAGGTTTCCTCCTGAGTTATCTTTTAGAAGGTTTACAGTTTAGTGTTCCACGTTTAGGTCTATGATTTGTGTTGAGCAAATTTTTATGAAGATTGTAAACTTTAGATTCCCGCTTTTTATGTGACTATCCAGTTGTTCCAGTGCCATTTGTTTAAAAAGCTGTCTTTAGTCCATTGTATTGCTCTTGCTCCTTTATCAGTGACCAGTTGATTATATTTGTGGGGTCTATTTGTGAGCTCTTTTTTGTTCCATTTATCTATTTGTTTATTCTTTTTTCTATCTTGATTACTGTAGCTGTATATTACATTTTGAAGTTGGTCAGTGTCTGTCCTCTGACTTTGTTTTTCTCCTTCAATATTGTGTTGACTCTTCTGCATCTTTTGCCTCTCAATATAAACTTCAGAATCAGTTTGCTGATGTCTATAAAATAGCGTGCTTGAATTTTGACTGGGACTGTGGTGAATATATAGATCAGACTGAGAACTGATATCTTGACAATGTTAAGTCTTTGTATCCATGAACATGGAATACTGCTCCATTTATTTGGTTCTTTTTGATTTTTCTCATCAGTTTTGTAGTTTTTCCTCACATATAAATAACATCATGTTTTCAGTTTCTAATTCTACTTGTTCATCACTGTTATATAAGCAACTGATTGACTTTTTATATTAATCTATATCCTGCAAGCTTGTCATAATTGCTTATTAGTTCCAGGATGTCTTTTTGCTAATTCTTTCAGACTTTTTACATAGATAATCATGTCATCTACCAAGAAAGACATTTTTATGTCTTCCATTTTAATATGTATATCTGTTTTTCCTTTCCTTGTATGATTGCAATAGCTAGGATTCTACACTTTCTAAGGATAATCCAGGATACTGGATGTGAAATTCTAACTTATTTTGCCCGGCAGTTTTACTGTTTCCTTCCATTTTTTTCTTGCTTATTTCTGACCTGAAGTCTGCAGTGATTACTTGTAGAGGCATGGATGGACTTAGAGCTTGTCATACAGAGTGAATGTCAAAAGAAAACCCAAATACTATATATTAACACACTTATGTGGAATCTAGAAAAATGGTATAGATGATCATATTTGCAAAGCAGAAACACAGACACAGACTTAGAGACTAAATGTATGGACACCAAGGGGGAAATAGGTGGAGGGTAGGGTGAATTGGGAGATTGGGATTGACATATATACACCATTGGTACTATATATAAAAGAGATAATTCACGAGTTATACAGTTCCCTGTATACATCAGGGAATTCTTCTCAGTGCTCTATGATGAGCTAAATGAGAAGAAAATACAAAAATATGGGGGTATACATATAGCTGATTCACTTTGCTATATAGTAGAAACTAACACAAAACTATAAAGTAACTACACTATAATAAAAATTAATCAGAAGAAAAGAAGCTCTCCCACCCTGGCTTCTTTCAAGATTTTCATTCATCTCAGTGTTTTTGCAGTTTAAATATGAGGTACCTAGGTGTAGATTTTTGGTATTTATCCTGCTTATCATTCTCTGAGCATCCTGTTTATGATTTGATGTTTGTCATAAATCTGCAAGTTTCTAAGAATAATATTCTAAATACTATTATTTTAAATATTTATTTCCTACATGTTCTCTTTCTTCTTTTTCTGGTATTCTAGTTAGGTATGTGATGGCGTGTAGACATGCTCAGTAGTGTCCAACTCTTTTGCAATCCCATAGACTGTAGCCTGCCAGGCTCCATTGTGTACAGTATTTTCCAGGCAAGAATACTGGAGTGGGTTGCCATTTCCTTCTCTGGGTGATCTTCCTGACACAGGAATTGAACCTACATCTCCTATGTCTCCTTCTTTGACAACTGAATTCTTTAGTGCTGCACAGTTCTTAGATGTCTTGTTGTTGTGGACTTTTTCCCCTATTTTTTCTCTTTGCATGTGTGTTTCCCAGGGCTGCTATGACAAATTATCACAAACTTGGTGGGTTAAGTCAACAGAACTTTATTTGTTTACAGCTATGAGGTCCAAAATTGTGGTGTCAGCATGGCTGCATTCTTTCTGAAGGCTCTAGGGAAAAACCTTTGCTTGCCTCTTTTAGCTTCTAGGGGCTGCTTGCAACTTTTGCTGTGTTTTAGCTTATAGGTACATTATTCTAATCCCTGCTTCCATTCTCATATCCCTTCTCCCTCATCTCTGTGTCTTAAATCTCTTGCCTTTTTTTTTGTAAGGAAAAGATTTAGAGCCCACTCTAAATCCAGGATGATCTCATCTTATCCTTAATTACATCTGCAAAGACCTTTTACCGCATAAGGTCACATTCACAAGTTCTAGGAGTTAGAATTTAAATCTCTCTTTTGGGTCAATAACATTCAACCCACTCCTGAACTTCAGTTTGGGAGGTTTCTATTGGCCCATTTCCAAGCTCACTGACTCTTTCTTTGGCTGTGCTTTTTTTTTTTTTTAATGCAGTTTAAAATTCCTGTGTTTGTATATATTAATTTTTAACTGCCTCTTTAATTTTCTAAAATATGTAATATATGTGTGTGTGTGTGTGCGCGCTTAGTCATAGCCTCCTCTACTAAGTCTCCAGGACTGTAGCCTGCCGGGCTTCTCTGTCCACAGGATTATCCCAGCAAGAATACTGGAGTGGGTTGCCATTTCCTCCTTCAGAGGATCTTCCCAATTCAAGGATCAAACCTTTGTCTCCTGTGGCCCTTGCATTGGCAAGTAGATATATTATGTCCATATTCAGTAATTATCACTTTCAATGTCTGTTTAACTTGGGTGTTTTATTAGTCTTTCGGTGTTGTCAATACAAAATACCATAGACTAGGTGGCTTAAACAACAAACATTAATTTTCTTACAAGTCTAGGGTTTAGAAGTCTGAGATCAGGATGCCAGCAAAGAGTTCTTACTGAGTTCTGGTAAGAACTCTCTTCCTGGCTTGTAGAAAGCTACTTTCTGACTTTTTTCTGTACAGGCCAGAGAACATGCTCTGATGTCTCTTCCTTTTTATAAGGACTAATTCCATTCTGAGGGCCCGACCCTCACAACTTCATCTGAATCTAATTACTTTTCAAAGGTCTCACCTTCAAATACTATCACACTGTGGGGGTAGGGATTCAATACACTAGTTTTAAGAGGAGACAATTCAATTCACAGCAGGTGTCTAAGTAACTTTCCTTTATTTCTGTCCTTTCTTAACAGTAGATTTTGGGGGTATGTAGATAGTCAGGAACACTCCTTATCAGGATCGCTTCAGCCCTCCTCAAGGCAGAATCAGTTTTTCCACCTTCTTGTCATTCTTAACTTCACTCCCCACAACAGGGGAGAGTCTTCGAACTCCTGGCTGCTAACTGCTTCAGATAGTCTGCTGCTCTGATTCCTTGGACTTCTGATTCTGATTCCTTGGACTTGGGTGTTTTACACCCAGAATTACAAAGCTGTTATTGGAGGGGGCAATGAATAAACTATAAGGTAATTCTGACCATGTGTTCAGTTAAAAATTAATATATACAAACACAGGAATTTTAAACCACTTGCCCATGTCCAGGCTGCCAGCCTCTGAAGCCAGGGATTGAGCTCCTCCAGCCTATTTTGGTGGTGGTATCACTCCCCAAAATTATGGAGTTACTTAAAATCTATATGCTAAATCATCATTTGTGTGTACATTATATTTATAAAAGTAGTCTGGATGATCTAGACTCTGGATCATTACATTAATTCTAGGTCACTCATTTCTTATATCATGGTAAATTAAAATAGAAGAGTTCAAAATAGTCAATAGTTCTTTCAGAATTTCAAAGCTGCTCCCCTCTAATAAGAGGGGACAGTGAATAAACTATAAGATAATTCTGACCAGGTGTGCTCAGTAATTTTTGTTGGATCCAATTCTTTTGCGACCCCATGGATTATAGCCCCCCAGACTTCACTGTTCATGGGGATTCCCCTGGCAAAAATACTGGAGTGGGTTGCTATGCCTTCTGCCAGGGGATCTTCCCAACTCAGGGATTGAACCTGTGTCTCCTGCATTGCAGGCAGATTCTTTACCCACTGAGCCACCTAGAAAGCCCAATTCTAAGTATATAACAGAGGAAATTAGTTTTCAGAAGAGAAAATAGTTTTTGTACTGACTTTCAGGACTAGAGTGCAGCCAGGGAATTACATGTCTCTGTCTTGTTTTTTTTTTTTTAACTAAACAACATTTTCCCTCTCTGAAATATAAGCATATCATGTTTAGTCTGAAATGTGCTTAGAAATTTGTTCATGATTTGGCACACATGGCTAAAGGAAGAGAATCCAAAATTATACGGAAACTACAGACATGATACACTGGTTAATTTACAGATTACTTTCAGCACCTTTACTCTTTAATGACCTGAGATTAAACAGGAAATTTTGGTGTTTTTGTATCACTTTATTTACCTATATGGGCTTTCCTAGTGGCTCAGTGGTACTGAATCCATCTGCCAATGCAGAAGAGCTCGATCTCTGGAAGCTTCCCTGGAGGAAGAAAGGGCAGCCCATCCCAGTATTCTTGCCTAAACAATCTCATTTACAGAGGAACCTGGTGGGTTATAGTCTATGGGGTTGCAAAGAGTTGGGCACAACTTAGAGACTAAGCAACAATGACATATAGATGTTGATTTTTAAAAACCTGTACCTTTTCTTCCTTACACTGGATTTTTTATTGACGTATTGTTGTTTTAAATGTTGTGATAGTTTCAGGTGCACAGTAAAGTGATTCAGTTATATATATTCCTTTTCAAACTTTTTTTCCATTATAGGCTATTATAATATATTAATTTCTTGTGCTATACAGTAGGTCCTTATCTGGACATTCTTTATACTTATAACATGACTTCTAAAAGCGGGAAATGCTTATGGCATAATAGTAACTGAATAAAAAAGCATATAAAATTATAAGGCTAAGATTCTCAGGTTTTTCATTTAGTTTCCCCTATACGTTATTTTGGAAAAATTGAAAACACAGAAGAATTGAAGGAATAATATAATAGACACTAGTATGCACTCATCTAAATTCAAATTGTTAGTATTCTGTCACATCAGCTTCATCTCTCTCTCTCCTGCCCCTAAACACATTTATTAATATGGACACTTGAAAGAAGTAGCTGAAATCATGACATTTCACTCCTAAACAATTAAAAAAAAATTGGAATATAATTGCTTTACAGCATTGTGTTAGTTTCTTCCGTACAATAAAGTGAATCAGCTGTAAGTATACATATATCTGCTCCCTCTTGGACCTTCCTTCCACCCACTCCCTAAACAGTTTAATCTATGTCTCCTAAAAATAAGAACATTCTCTTAAGAAAATCAATTCAGTTCAGTCCAGTTGCTCAGTTGTGTCTGACTCTTTGTGACCCCATGAATCGCAGCACGCCAGGCCTCCCTGTCCATCACCAATGCTTGGAGTTCACCCAAACTCATGTGCATCGAGTTGGTGATGCCATTCAGCCATGTCATCCCCTGTTGCCCCCTTCTCCTCCTGCCCCCAACCCTTCCCTGCATTAGAGTCTTTTCCAGTGTGTCAACTCTTCCCATGAGGTGGCCAAAGTACTGGAGTTTCAGCTTTAGCATCAGTCCTTCCAATGAACATTCAGTACTGATCTCCTTTAGGATGGACTGGTTGGATCTCCTAGAGTCTCCAAGGGACTCTGAAGAGTCTTCTCCAACACCACAGTTCAAAAGCATCAATTCTTCAGCACTCAGCCTTCTTCACAGTCCAACTCTCACATCCATACATGACCACAAGAAAAACCATAGCCTTGACTAGATGGACCTTTGTTGGCAAAGTAATGTCTCTGCTTTTTAATATGCTGTCTAGGTTGGTCATAATCTTCCTTCCAAGGAGTAAGCGTCTTTTCATTTCATGGCTGCGATCACCGTCTGCAGTGATTTTGGAGCCCTCAAAATAAAGTCTGACACTGTTTCCACTGTTTCCCCATCTATTTACTATGAAGGGATGAGACCTAAAAAAATAATTCCTTAATAAAATAAAATACTCAGTTTATAATGGATATTTAAATATCTAGAGAAGAGGAGGAGAGGAGGGGATTGGAGAGGGAGGAGAAAACAGGAGAGGAGGAAGAGGAGGAACAGAAGGAAACAGAGAGAAGTCAATGGCCTATGAGAAAGGATTCTTGGACCATAGTAATTTATCCTTTGAAGTATTTGTATATCTCCTGTTATTTTTGGCCATAACAAGCCGACTTCTTCACTGGTAAATTCAAGTTCTAGATGCAGAAAGAGCAGATATGTGAAACTTGTGGAAAGCATCTGACCAGGCGAGGAGATTTAGTCAAAAGGGGAATTTGAGCGTGACTCTCAGACTTCTGCCTTTGTAAACTGGAATTAACTCATATTGAAATGATTAGTTCTTTTAATAAGTGTCATGACTATGAAAAATGAGATTTTTAATTTTAATAAATCCAATAAAAATGATTTACATAAATGAGTTTTGATTTCTCTACTGTTTTGAATCTCTTTGGTATGGAAAGATTTTCCTTTTCTGAAGATGAACTTGAGTTTTGAAAACAGTTGGAATTTGTGAACTAAGCCTGGTAACTAAGAACTGTGAAATAAACAAAGTAATACCAATTTGGTCATACCAAAAATATTTTCACTGAAAGTGCACAGAATAAGAGAATGGGTAAGAAGCCAGTTATTGTGCCATAGTTCACACCTACTTATGAGTATCATATGCTGATGATATATGAAGCTTATTAGTTTACTGGTAGTTTAATAACCACATAAACACAAGCATTCTATTTCATTATAATTATTGAAAATTTAAAATTGGCTTTGTTAGTTCTCTTGTAATCAAGAGCTAAATAGATCACTTTTCTTTCTTCAGTCTCTCTGCTACCTCTTCTCTTTCTGCCTACTTATTCCTCCTTATTTTATTCATTATGCCATTCTTGGTTAAAAACTTCTTATGCTTTGATCCAGCCATTGGTTTAAGACCAAGATCCAGCACCCTGAGCACCATGGAATCTAGTCCCATTGTACCAATTTTATTTTATCTTCCATTAATCTAGCCAGCGTCCTCACTTTTCCATTCTGAACATAATAGTTATTAGTTAATTAATCATGCATTTATTAAATGCCTGTTATATATTTTGTATGCTCATTTGCTCAGTCGTATCTGACTTTTTGAGGTCCCATGGACTGTAGCCCGCCAGGCTCCTCTGCCCATGGAATTTTCCAAGGAAGAATACTGTAGCAGGGTGTCATTTCTTACTCCAGAGGATCTTCCTACCCAGCTGTCTCTTGCATCTTATGCACTGGCAGGAAGATTATTCTTTACCACTAACACCACATGGGAAGCCCTATTATATATGTTAGGCACTGGGTAAGATCTGGGAATATGAAGATGAATAAAACATTTTTATCAAGCTCAAGGAGCTCACATCATAGTGGAGTTGCCAGATAATAATAACATAATGTGAGAAGTACAAATATAGACAAATTTATGACAGAGTATGCTTCCATCCATTATTGTTTGCTGGTGTTTTTTTTTTTTTTTTTTCTTTTCAGTGTGAAATAACAAAAGATAAAGGGTAAAACTCAATGGCACTTTATAGCATACATAATCCAATCCACACATTTTTCAAACAACAAAACAAAGTCTCAGAGTGGACACTCGTTTAGTGAACAGGATTAGAATTCAAATTCTCAACGCATAGCCCTGTGCCTATTTAAGGCATTAAACTAGATTAATTGGCAACTGATGAGAGGGTAGCACAAGGAATATTAGGCAGATACCTGAAATAGCATAGCTTGGTTTCCGCTTAAAATTAGATCCTGTGACAAGGACTTGAATGCATGTAACTTTTGAGGAGGTCTCACAAAAAGTGTAAGAATGGGCAGGATGAGGAGCCCATAAAGGGTATGATTACGAGTGAGTTAACATCTGGTGCTCAATCCCACTGAGAACCTTCCAGATCACTGTGTAGAATATAACTGAGTATTACACTACTGAAGGTCAGGGAAGTGGGGACTTTACCAGTGACCCGTGCCCCTCATTATTGGGACCATTGACTGCCCAGAACTCCCTAGCTGTGGGCAGTCTACGCAAGTTCTTAGGGAGCCGGAGAGAAGTCTCAAGCAGTGAATCAGAGACATTCCTCATCAGTGATTACAGAACACTTAGCTGCAAGTGAGCACAGAGGTAAGCCAGGCATATAGAGCAAGGCAGGAGTGGCATATGCTACATGGATGGATCAAGACTTTTTAAAGGCTGAGATGGAGATTAATGTAACTTTTTAATAATTCTGCCAGTGCCACATCGACCATGGTCATGCATATCATTCCATAGGTCAGGCCTGCCTGTTATGCTAATTCTGGATAATATCAGCAGTGTAAGGGTTTTCTCTGTCCATAAAAGAGAGATGTTCACTGCACACTATAGAACGAGATAGGAAGGAGTTACGGGAATTCTCCTTATTCAACACTTATTCACATTCACATAAGTTTTCTTTATATCTCTATATATTTTCCATAATTTGTTTTTAAAAAGCATGTATAACCTCGGAGTCTGACTAATGTAGATACAGTAATGTTTTTCAAATTAAGTTGCCATTTCCATTTTACTCTAGTATCTTTGAAAGGACAAACTGAAGATGTTGTTTACGGGATTAAGTAATCTCAGAGTTCAGTTTCTAACTGTTCAGGTAACTGTTCAAGTATTCAGAAATAAATCCAGATTTCTTTGGTCTGGAAGTTGTCCCTGAATAGTTTATTTACTGGGGGATACAATTTAAGTTAGAAATCCTGGGAGAACTCCTTCTGTTTGTTTGTTTGCCTAGATTTTCTTTCTTTTTTTCCTTCAGTGTTTTTGTTTTGTTGCTATTAGAGTGTATTTTGATACTTTTAACTTGTAGTTTGGGTGGACCCCATGACATAATAAGCCATGTGCCCTTTTTCTTTTTCCTTAAGAGTATCTGAAGTGTCAAGAACAAGATTTGTGTTTAAGATGTTTAAAAATTTGGGTTGATTCTTATACTGTGTTAATATGTAAAGGTCTCTGATCTGCCCTCCCTTTCATTTTCTTTGCTATGGGTCAGAAGAATACAAAGGATTTTGGTGATGACTGTGCTTTCCAAACCTACCTGATTCATTCAGATTTGAAAAGAACTCAAATAGAGCAAAAAGCCAAGGCTTCATCAGCCTCTTGCTGTCCTGTGCAAGACTGTGTATAAACACTAAGAAGTGAGCCTTTCGAGAACTCAGTTTCCTCATTTATTAAACATACAAATTTAGCAATAGATGATTTCATAGATGGCCTTATTCTTCACAATTCTGTGACTTTTTATAGGTGTTGGAGATGTTTCCCATTTCATATGCTTCCAGCAATGCTTATCAGCTAGTTTTCTCAAACTGATTAGGGCAGATCCAGTTCAACATAATGAGCAAGATATCTTAAGACACTCTAATACTCTCCTCATTTCTGTTGTAGAGAGTCAATGTTAGACATTTAACTTTACGACCAATTAATCTCATGATAACACAAAGGGATTGAGGATTGGTTCCTGTCTCTAGCTAACACCCCATAAGCTCTGGTCTTCTGTGGGAGGGGAAAGGAGAGGAAAGAACAGTGAAATGAAGATGGGGTAGGAATTAAAAAAATAACTGTGGTCCCTGTATTCTCCTGGCCCAGGAAATTGAGTCAAGGAAGCAGAGGCCATTATCATACTGGAATTACAGACCACGCTCTAGAAGTTTCAGCCACCACAGGAATCAGGATCTTCCCAGTGTGTATGAGTACCGAATTAGAAACTGACCACCAGGTGGCGCCAAACTGCAGCTATGATACAAGTGAATTTGAATTATTTAGTATCAAGCTATCCTCCTGGTCATTTCATAAGACTCTCGATAACTGGATAGTTGAATGCTAAGGGACATTACTTTTATATTTCCAAGCCCATATTTATAGCTCCTTTTACCTATGGCCTATAGGTAAGGTTGAAAATCTTTAACTTTGTCGAAAAGAAAATCTGCCTTATTTTTCATTATCACTTCTTTTTACATAGTATAGCTGAGTCACATGGCAACAGCAACCATTTACTACATGTCCAAATTTCCTCTTGCAAATGCCACTCTTCTCTGTGATATGCCTCTCCCACCTCAGTCCTTATGCTCTAGATTTAATTAGAAGATTTTGCTCTAGAAAAGGTCAAGCCTATAAGATATCCTCTTCCATGAAGTCTCTTAGATTACTTCCATCCTTACAAAAGGCAGGGTTATTAACACCAACTTCCTCGCCTTCCAAAGCTCCTGTTTGTTACTGTGATTTCTCACATTTAAGTATCATTGTTGATATTTGTCAGTTGCCACTTAGAATGAGAATGATTCAAGCACAAGAACAAACCAAACATTTTAACTTTCAGTGACCAGAGTTTAGTACCACATTTATCACATACTGTACGGGATTTGGGGGCAGGAGAAGAAGGGGACAACAGAGGATGAGATGGCTGAATGGCATCACTGACTCGATGGACGCGAGTCTGAGTGAACTGCGGGAGTTGGTGATGGACAGGGAGGCCTGGCGTGCTGCAATTCATGGGGTCACAAAGAGTAGGACACGACTGAGCGACTAACCTGAACTGAACTGTACCTTTTGTAATTGTATCTTTAGTGACTAAAACATGATTTGGATAAAATATAGCTAAATTTTGAAGTTGGATTAAGTTTAAAAACATATGGGCAGCTAAGTATATAAAAGATGCAAGTTATGATCTTCTTAATAAAGCAAGTAACCCTTTGCTAATGTAGATGAGCACTGGATCCTTGTTTTCTTGGTCCTTTTGCTGTTGTCATAGAACAAATATTCATGAGTATTATATCATGTTATACTGTTAATGGTCTGATAATATTATTATATATTGTAGGAAAGAATAAACTTAGTTGATGGGCAAAATTACTTTCACTGTGGTCTTCTCATAAGAGAGAAAGACATACCATCTATTCCTTAATTCTGACTTACCTACTTTAACTCTTAGCTATAGTGATGATCATTGAATGGTCATTGACCTGTCTTTGTACTGATGCCTAAAATATTCCAGTTGATTTCAAAATCAGAAGGTAGTTTATTTCAAGAATTGGAAAGGATCTTAGTCCATATGTCTTATTTTTATAGTTGAAGAGACTATGACATAGGAAAGTTAGATGCATTCCCACACAGTTTATTAAAGAGAGAATTGCAGCAAGAAACCCACTTACTCCCACTCTATCATGTTGATTTCCTTTGACCCACAGAGTTAATAGGTCATCATGATTGACTTAGTTTATGACTTGGATAAACAAACAAGTCTGAAACAGTGAAAGAAGAAAAGCCTACAAATGGCAGCTTAGTTAAGTCCTTCGTACCACATCCTTCTCTAGAATCTAATCACAGTCCTCCAGTCTACTCCACTGTTTTGGTTTTTAATCAGCTCTCTGGTTCTGAGAAGCACTTATAGACACTCTAGAATTCTTTATACTTTTAATCCAGTCTGGGGTCTTATTTTGGCAGTTAAAGGACTTGTAGTGTCCCACAAAGGACTGTTTGCCTCCTTATCTAATCTTTAGTACATCTAGCAGCAAAACAGACCATTTCAGGGTATCATTTTGGCAGCAAAAGGTTGTTTAAGGATACACAACTCCTGTCACTTTTATTGCATGGTCGAGTAAATAATTTGAGGCCTTTTCAGCTCCTGACTACATCATGTATTTGTAATTTTCTTTCTGCAGTCCCAGTTTGCTTCCCTCTTTGAGGCTAGCTTCCATCCCAGAAGACTCACAAATGTTTTCTGAATAGGCGTGGCATTCCTCCATTTACGCAACACAGAATAAGAAGCCTCGAGAAAGCAGCTTGATGTTGTTTTCCAAATTCTCTGCTACCTCCTGAGTTGTGAAATACTTGGAACAGCAGTTCACTTGGCCCAAACGTTTCACCTGTTTCCTCTTTTTTCATCTCCTTGGTGAATTGTAAAACCAGTCTTCAAGAACAGGATTCCATTGCCATGCTGTATCCTCTTTCAATCGCACATGAAGTGTTTGGAAGAAGCACAATACCCTATGGGCCTGTTGCCCTGTATGAATGCTAAAGTACCCATGAGGTTCTGTAACATGTATCACGGCTGATACCAACTTTGGAACCTGTGTAAACCCTGGGGGTAATCCAAAACCATGAGTTTGCTTTTTGGCAGGTCAGGCCACCTGCTAACAAACCAGAAACATGCACGGAGTGTGCAATCACTAGTCAGAAAGAAAATAAAGTTGTTGATGCCAGAAGCTTCACAAATTATAGCACAATCTCAGGAAAGAGGGAATTAAAGGGGTAGAAAGTAGACAACCACAGGAACACCTGAATCTAATAACAAACTGGAGTGTTTTCAATTGGCAGAAAACTTGGACATGGAAAAAGAACAATTCTGTTTGCCTCTGGCTAATGAATGAATGATACTCTCGATGCCACTCATTAGTCAGATCCTGACCTCACCTAAGTGCAACTTATGCCTGTGATGAGTGCAGTGGTGTCTTTTAGCCCACTTTTCCCACGTCCAGGGTGGTTCCTGATTACAGATCCATGGCAGATGACAGCTTAGTGTCAGGGCTTTATCAGCCAGTGGTAAAATGAGAAATCCAATAGGCTATTCCTAACATTAAATCTATTCAATTTAGATTTTCCATTATTTTGAGAAATTTATTTTTCTACTCTCACTTACTATTAAAATGTCCACTTCTTATGAAATGATGGAGAAAGTAGAGAATAGAAGATATATTTTTATTTAAATGTCTCTGTTGGTAAAATTACAAGTTGACAAAAATGAATCATTTTTCACAGTACAATGGTTCTTTAAAAAAAAAAAGCCAAGAAATTGCTGAAACTCATTTTGAGCAGTTTCAGTTCGATACAGTAGATTTCAGTGAGCAAAGATTTGGATATTATGGTCTCTTCTGCAGCAGACTTGATTTAATCTAATGGCCTCCAGGAAGGGAAAGTTAGTATCAGAAGGAAGGGAACACCAGGTTATCTCTCACCTAGATGATTAACAAGATCTTCACCATTCTTGTAAGACTATTTCTCTCTCCTTGGATGTCTGCACACCTAAAATTAACTGTATTACCAACTATGCTCACAGATGCCCAGGGTCCAGGCTTCACACACTTTCCTATCACATTTGTGAGTATCATGGCCAACAGTAGCCTGACCTTTTTCTGCTAGGTGACACAGATGAAGATGTTACAGTAAGCTGAGGACCACTACCAAAGTATCACTCCTCTTTTTCACCTCCAGCTCCTCACTACTTCTTTTCACCCCTGATATCCTTCCTGCTGGCTCCCCATAGCCATTTCCTCTGTGTTCAGAGTGCCAATTTTGTGTCTTGTTGCTCAAAATGCTATACTGTGAAAGTCTCAAACAGATCTGTCTTGGGCATTCTACCATGGGCCAATCCACTCCTGAATCCACACCTGATTACATTCTGTCTTGTGTTTTATCCTTAAAAGCCTGAAAACAAGTTTCCCTGTGACAGCTAATGAAATGATACTAATTTGTGGCTGATTATGACCTAGTATCTTGCCTGAAGAATTCCATGGGCAGAGGAGCCTGGCTATAGTCCATGGAACTGCAAAGAGTCAGTCCCGACTGAGTGACTAACACTAACTGTTGGGGTCTTCACTTCCAAATAAATACAGTGCCTTAACCTGAATGACTAATGATAAGAGTTCAATATTGCTGTGACAGGATGAAATGTACTTTGCTTGCCCGCCTACTTTGTAAAAATGTGAGCATATGTGCTATCCTTATCATGTGTGAGGTTAGTAATATTAGACATTAAAAAAAGACTCTTCTTTTCCTCTTTCAATAATAATCCTTCCATCAATAGTCTCTGCTAATTATTTTCTATTGCCATCTTTCTCTGTACTGTTCATGTTAATTTTCAGCTAAACCACTCTGAAGGGTCCTTGTTTCCAGCTTAGCATTTACCCTTTCCTTACGCTTCATTCTCCTGGTCCATAATTAACTATCCCCTCAGTACAGCTATCAGAACAATTTTTCTGAAGAGTGCGTGCTAGTCGCTCAGTCGTGGCAGACTCTTTGCAATCCCATGGACTGCAGTCCACCAGGCTTCTCTGACCATGAGATTTTCCAGACAAGGATACTGGAGTTGGTTGCCATTTCCTTCTCGAGGGAATTTTCCCAGCCCAGGGATCGAACCTGGGTCTCCTGCACTGCAGGCAGATTCTTTACCAACTGAGCTACAAGGGAAATCTGGCTTGATAGCCTCCAGCAATTCTCTTTGGCCTATTGTCTTATCTCCATTGGCCTCCTAGCCAAAGGTCTCAGGCCAATCAACAATATCCTACTCTCCCAAATGTTCTTCCCTTTCCCTGAAGCAATTATCTTTGACACATACTAATCTTGGAAGACAGTTCAAGCACCATTGTCTACTGCTTTATATGTACATCTTTTACATTCTACTGAATACAGCACTTTGCATTATAATTATCAATTCGGCTGCCTTCCTCACGAGATAGTGATCCCCTTGAGGCTTGGATATCTGCATATTTCCCTTGATACTCCCAATGCCAAACTCAGTTCTTAGTGTTGAGAAGTTGCTAGAAAACATATGTGTCCAAAGTACGCAAGGGGGCTTCCCTGGTGGCTCAGACGATAAAGAATCTCCGTGCAATGAACGAGACTCAGGTTCGATGCCTGGGTTGGGAAAAAGGAAATGGCAACCCATTCCGGTATTCTTGCCTGGATAATCCCAATCCATGGGGTCACAAAAGAGCTGGACACAACTGAGTGACTAAACAATAATGACAACAAAAGTCTGCGGGGCTGCTCCCCTAGTAATAGAGCTTTCCCAACATGATCTTCCTTTAAGTAAAG
Source organism: Nanger dama (assembly GCA_917880005.1). Lineage (NCBI taxonomy): Eukaryota > Metazoa > Chordata > Mammalia > Artiodactyla > Bovidae > Nanger > Nanger dama. The sequence continues at coordinate 9,206,858 of CAKJTW010000040.1, forward strand.
GCTCTTTCTGTTCTGCTGCTTGCTCAGTCATTCTGTCAAGTTCAACTTTTGCCATCCCATGGATTGTAGCTGGCCAGCTTCCTCTATCCATGGGATTATCCAGGCAACAGGATTGGAATAGGTTACCATTTCCTTCTCCATAGCTGTTGATGTTATAATCAAATTCAACCAGATACCGACATCACAAATAAAATACTTTCACCTCTCTTGCCAAGACACTTATGAGACAAGTTTGTCAGAAACTCACAACATACAGCTCTCTTACTCATCAAAAACATGGCATTCTCTGGAATCTTTTCTAATCAAACAACTTCAGTAATGTCCTTGAGACGAGTGAGGAACAGACCAAGGAAGCCATAAAGATGTAGGCAGTTGGCAAGGAGAGCTAGACTATAGTCATAGCAGCAGCATCCCAAAGCGGGACACAGTGGAGGTCATGGCAGGCAGAATGGGGCCCTGGGAATGTGGGAATGGAGGGCATGGGAAGAGCCAGAGTTTTTCCTCGGGCACCAAGTGCGAATGCCTGGCAGACAGGTTTGTTTACTGTGATAGGAAACACTGGCAAGAGAGATGCTACAAAGAAATGCTACAGAGATGAATCCAACCGTGAGGAGTGTTAGAAGACATTTAAAGAGGAAGGGACCTTAAGATCAAGTACTGAACTACTGACATACTAACATTACTGAACCATCGGCGAAGCCCATGCTCATTAAAGATGAGGCGTTGTGAACACTCCACCAAAATTATTGGGCCATCTAAATGTCCTTATTCAAAGTCCAATGACCTTTAATATTCTGTTATGTTATGGTTGATAAACCAATAATACACAAGCAAGGGATAAGATACAATTCATTAGATGTATAAAACTATGTAAGAGCATTAAGTGGGCGAAGGTGGAAAAAGCACTGTCTTTTATCAAATGACAAGAAAAGTACTTAAAAATGACAGTGACAGGAAGGCACTTTTATTTCATTCTTCCCTCACAAATGTCAACTATGGTCTAATCATGTGAGCAGGCAAAGATATGATGGGAGGCAGAGAGCCTTACCAAAGCAGAAACAGATAAAAATGACTGACTCAGATTGGATGAGTTAAATCCATAGATCTTGAAAGCTTCCACACTAAAGAACTTAAGAAATTGGCCACAGCCATTGCTGAGTCACAAGCAATTATCTTCAAGAACTCTCAGAGGGCTTAAAGTGGCCCCACACTGGAATATATCATATCAGTTCTTTCAGAAGAGGATTATGGACCACCCTGGACATAGCTGATTTACCAGAGAGGGGAAAGAGATTAACTCGAAATGTTGGTTTTTCAATGCCTAGAAGATAATAGATTTGGAATCAATTGAACATGTGGGAATAGAATCATAAAATTTGGGGCTGGGCATGACTTTAGGGATAATGTAGTATATCGTCTTTATAGAGAAATAAAATGAGCGTAATAAAAGTTAAATCAGAAATCCTTAAGAGTTCAGGTCCTAATTTTAGGACAGTGTCACAAGTCTGGGAAACTGAGGTGTTGGATAAATGAAATATTTATTGGCTTTTTATCTCCTCTAAATGGTATTCTTTCTTTGGGCTCATGATTTCTTTTATAAAACAGGAAATGAAATTCCAGCACCACATAAATCTGAGAAATAACCTCCTAGTTACAATTTGAAAAATAATCATCATCTTGATACCTAGAGGTTATACTGCTTCACAATTTTTTCTCTGAGTGAGAAAAATGCTTCCTTAGTTCCATAAATTACTGCTACTTTTCACTTTCCCTTTGTGACACAAACTTTTAAACTCTAAGTGAGCTGAGTCACTGAGCAAGAGAGTTAGTCCTATGAAATTAGAGAACTTACTTCAAGCGAACATTGAATATAAACATATGACTTTACAAAGTACTGTTTCCAAATTCAGAATAGTTCTTGTCAAACTAAAGGAATTTTAAGGAAGTAAAAGAATGGCACTGGAATCCCTTCCTTTAACTTCTGGGTTGTTTATTTGAACTCCTATCAGGTTTTAGAGCCATTTCTCCCTAGTTTTCCTATGGTATTTGTTGAAAATCTTTGGTAGGGTCATGCTTCACAGAGGGAGGGAAACACACTGGAGATAAAGCCTGTTGTCACAGGTCCCTGTTGCCACTCTTATGATACAGTCATCTTTCAGTATTCGAGGGTGTTGGTGGAAGGAATTCGTTCCATGATACCAAAGTCTAGGGATGCTCAAGTCCCTTAGATAAAATGACAGAGTATAGTTCATGCTCCATATCTGCGGCTTCTACATCTGGGGATTTAACTAATCTGTGTACTAGAATGATTAACCAAGTCTTTCCTCTATGGGCCGGACTTTGTGCCTTTTTTTTCTCTCTCAGAGCTTCCTTTCCTGATCGTAATCTTATTATCCTGTATTTTACTTCCTTAGGGCTTTTTGCATGACAGTTCTTTTGTATAACAGATGAATTCTGGAAAATAGGTTCATTCATATTCAATTATGTTTAATATGTTGGTGGTAAGTTCTCTATTTAAACACATTAATCTGGAGGAGAATACTGAAGATGTTCCTCTGTTTCGGGTGAAACTCACTTTCTGTTACCAGCTGAGGGAGGGCAATGCTATAAATTTCTATGGAAGGAAAAGAGGTTGGGTGATCCACCCTTATGGAAGGTGACCATGAGGTAGCATAAGTCATGAGAGAGACTGCGTTGTTGAAAAAAAAAAAAAAAGAATATCTACTAAGGCCCTATTAACATCTAAGACAGTCAAGTTTGTAGGAAACAGCTATTTGAGTCTGACTTCTCTCATCTGACCCTGTACTTCCATTTCTGCTTAGATGTTTTCAGAGACCTGAAGGCTCAAAGACAGTCACTCTATTGCTGAGAGCACTAAAGCTTAATAGTCCATAGAATTAAATTGTATTGTGCCCAAAATACATCTAATCATATTTTTATTAATCTATGGCTCCTACTTCTATCTTCCAGGTCGGTGTAGAACAATTCCCACACCTTTTGCATGCAATTTCTATTTGAATAGATTTGAATACAGCTTTCATATTCCCTCAGACATGCTTGCTAGAGGTTTAGATACATTTGATAGTTTTGAGCCTGGAAAGTTTTCTTGTATTCTAAAACACTTGCTGATATTCTTTTTTTTTTCACTTGCTGATATTCTGTTAGCAGCTATATTCTGATAAAAGGAAATATTGTACAACATTGCAAAGAGCTTAAATTTTCTGTTAATGCCATATGAGTGTAAGAAGCCAACTTCAGACATTTTCTGGTTGGGAATATTGGTTCTCGGACTCAATATGTGGAAGTCTTCACTTATATACACCTGCTTGGGTAGATTGTGGAAGACCACAGACAAGTGATTTAACTCAAGATGTTTCAGGCAAAGCATGCTATTTCTTCTTACTGTAAAAAATAAGGAACATTTCTCAGTCATTGCAGTCTTGGAAGGTAATACCAAACAAATGAGAACCAGACCACAAACAGCGGGGCCAAGTACATCATTACTGAGTGACTAATGTGAACAGCTTACATAAACTGTGGCTGAAACTGAGTTTTTAGCAGATGACCATAACCTTTGATTGCATCAAGAATAGTTCAAAGCTCTTTAATCTGCATATTGTCTTCAGGAAAGAAAAATTCATCAATTCTATTCATAATCTCTGAGACCTGCAATTTCCCATTAAGATTTAACTCTACCTTTCTCAGATTCTTCTCCTCCTAGAGAGTCACAGATGTGACTAAAAAGAATTAGCTGGGGTCCAAATGTGTTGCATATATTGATAATGGAGGGAGGATGCTACAGATTAATACAGTCTTCTTCCTTCCTTTAAAGCACCATGGAATGAGTTCCTTTCCAAACTTTGGCTGATGGAGTAATTCATGTATTTCTTTTGAATACCCATGTCATATACTGAGCTTCCAATCCTTTAGAAAGTAGATTTTCCTTTGTAGCAGGATCATTTCTTCTTACTCATTATGAACCACATCTGCCCATGATCCCATCTCATTGAGGTTTATTTTCTTTAAACACACAAATGAAAGGCAACACAGTTTTTCACTAGGAACTCTTTTTAAAGTGGAAGCAAAGAACATTAGTAATTCCTTCTGGGAAGGAAAAAGTTCGTTTCTGGTTTTACTCCCTAAATAAAAGCACTAGTTCTAATAGCACTAATAACTATCTCATCATTGAATAAATGTTAATATTTTGTATACTTTCTCTCTGTTCACATTTGAATGAGAGTCTAATTGATTCCTGTGTACTTGGGAAGGATATAAAGGAAAAAGGAAGAAAACAAGAGTTAAGAATTTTCCTGAAGGGTATTGATAACCTCTAAACATTAATAAATGTCGATCAAAATTCTCATTTTTTTTCCTACTTTTTGTACTGTATTTGGAAAATCTCAGCCCTTACCACAGGCCAACTAAATTAAAAGCTTCATTTTAGTAAAAGCCATAGGTGATCTATATGGACATTAAAATTTGTTCAACTCACTGAGTCTCACAACTTATGATTAACATCAAATATTCTCACCTAAAACTCCTGTTGTCCTATTCCATCTACTTCTGACTTGTTTTTTCCCCTAAAAAATCTTCTTTCTTCCATGCTCAACTCTTAGGGAAAACTCTATGCAATTTCAGTATCCATGTATAGAATTCTTTTAATATCCTTGCTCTTCAACAACTTGACCTTATCTCTTTCAAACTTTTTCTCTTCCTGGGAAATAGCATTTGGTCCCATTGTCTTATAACCTGCAACCCTACCATTAATGAAAAATTTTAATTCACCATAATTTTAGGTTTGATCATCCTACTCATAGGTTATCATCTATTACCTTTCAATTTCACTTCCTCTGGTCCTCAAACTTTAATGAATTTCTGAATCCACTGGTATGTACATGGTATTTGACTTTTTCATTACTTTCACCACATCTTAGTGTCCCTTCTTTCCTGCCATAAATCCCATGGCCGATCTATAATCATTCCTATGAATCTGTTTTTTATATCCTTGCACATTGTCTAGCTTTCTTATACTCATCTTCCAAAAGCTCATCACTGGGTAAATTAAACCTTAATCTTTTTAAGTTTTAGCCCAGCTAAGTTGGCTGAAGAAAAACACAAAATCATGCTAATATTTTACCTTAATTAAGGACCATTAATTTCAAGTAGGACCTTAGGAGCTGCCTAACAATTCTTTGTTTTTCTCTCCTTTTAGAAAATCACTCCTCTTTCTTTCGTCTACTCAATATCTCCAATGTCACCCTCTCTTCAATAATCATGTCTTCCCATCTCCTCAATCTGAGTTGGTGACCTGACTTTCTATTTCACAGATATGGTATAGAAATAATAAGAAAAGATCTCTCAACACACATAAATCCATGTACCTACATCTGGGTGCCTTTTTGCTTATCAGGAATATTACTCCTAGAAGTCCCACTTCTTTATTTCAGAATTAGATGATATTTTTATAATAAATATTTAGCTGTGGAAATTCTCCTCTCTCACACAATCAAATTTTCTCTCTGTATTGTATTCATCAACATATAATATCTTATAATTTCTCCCAATGAGGAATTTCACTATTGAGGTTCATACCTTGAAATCCGTAGTCCTATTTTTCTTCTTCCTTGTAAAAGAAAGTCTCTTGAAGGAACTTTCTCTGGATTTGTCTCTGATTTCTTTTCCTCTTCTTTATTAAATCCACTCCAATAAGACTTTTGGTGTTGGAGAAGACTCTTGAGAGTCCCTTGGACTGCAAGGAGATCCAACCAATCCATTCTGAAGGAGATCATCCTTGGGATTTCTTTGTAAGGAATGATGCTAAAGCTGAAACTCCAGTACTTTGGCCACCTCATGGGAAGAGTTGACTCACTGGAAAAGACTCTGATTCTGGGAGGGATTGGGAGCAGGAGGAGAAGGGGACGACAGAGGATGAGATGGCTGGATGGCATCACTGACTTGACGGACATGAGTCTGAGTGAACTCCAGGAGTTGGTGATGGACAGGGAGGCCTGGTGTGCTACAATTCATGGGGTCACAGAGAGTCGGACATGACTGAGCTACTGAACTGAACTGAATTGAATAAGACTTTTGCTGATAGTTCTTCACTAAAAACTTTCCCCCAAAATTATCAATTATCTTGGTGTTTCTAACTGCAGTAGTCAATAGTTCCCATTTTGTTTGGTCCACCAGTAGCATTTGACATAATGGACAATCTGTCTTTCTTGAAACATTTTCTTTGCTTCATTTACTGAATATCACATGTTCTGGTTTTCTCGCTTAATTGACTATTCTTTCTTAACCTGCTTTATTTATGTCTTATTGTTTCCCTGAATTCTAAACACTGGTGTTTCCCAGGGCTCAGTGCTTGATCCATTCTTTATCTATGCTCTCTTTGTCATATCATTCATTCCTAATTTTCTTTCTCCAGCCTTGGACCCTTTCCTGATCTCTAAATTCATATGAGCTGCTTACTTGATATCTCCTGATGGATGCTGAATAAGCATTTAGTACATAACACGCCCCAAACTGAATTCCCAATCTTCATCTGCAAACCTACTTCCACCTACAGTCTTCCTCATCCGTTTAGATGACAATTGCATTTATCCAGTTGCTCAAGCCAAAGACTAAGTCATTCTTGGCTTCTCCACTAGAAAATCCTGTCAGCAATACCATCAATATATATCTTAAATCTGACCACCTTTTCACTATTACCTCCTACATCCACGCTTCCACTATTCCTCACTTGTAATGCTGCAAAGATTTTTGAGAGTCCCTTCTACTGCAAGTAGATCAAACCAGTCAATCCTGAAAGAAATTAACCCTGAATATTCATTGGAAGGACTGATGCTGAAGCTGAAGCTCCAATAATTTGGCCACCTGATGCAAAGAGCCAACTCATTGGAAAATACCCTAATGTTGGGAAAGATTAGTTGGATGGTATCACCGACTCAGCAGACATGAGTTTGAACAAACTCCAGGATACAGTGAAGAACAGAGATGCCTGGTATGCTGCAGCCTACCGGGTCTGAACACGAATAACAATACTGCAAAAGCCTCCTGACTGTTTTGTCTACTTCTGCCCTTGTCAACCTACCCTCCAGGCTCTTTCTAATGTGGTAGTCACAGGGATTCCTTTAGGTCATGTCAGAGATTACCTCCTCTCTCTTCAAAACCCTCTAACATTATTAGACTTTAAAAGGTCAGACTCATTTCAGTGACCCAAATGCTCCACATCTTGCCATTTTTCACTTCATTTATATGCCTCCTTTTTCTTTCATCCTAATCTAGTCATACATGCTTCTGCCTCAGAGCCTTTGCCCCTGCTGTTTCTTCTACCTGAGATATTTTTCTATCAAGTTCCTCCAATGTTTTAGTTCATATTTCTCTACTCTGCCTAATTTCTCACCATTGCATCTATCACACTGACATGTAGGTCAGTATCTATAGCTCTGTCTCCATCCATATCAGTATTTATTCATACTTTGTTTATTTTTGATCTCTCTTCATTGATAGAATTCAACCTCCACAAGGGAAAGAGGGAGGGAATATATATATGTGTAGTTGTGACTGATTCACATTGTTGTATGGCAGAAGTCAACATAACATTGTAAAGCAATTATACTCCAATTAAAATTTTTTTCTAGAAAAGGGCAATGATTTGAGCCAATTTTTTCACTTCTGTATGCTCAGTGCCTTGTTCAATGCCAGATGTGTATTTGTGCTCAATGTATGTTTTTCAAACTGACTGAGTGAATACATGAATTATCTATTAGCCCAGTTATGAGGTGTTAAAATTCCCCGTGGCCCAGACTCCCATGGACAGAGAAGCCTGGTGGGCTAGGATGCATAGGATCACAAAGAGTCGGATATAACTGAAATGACTTAGCACCCATGCAGGAAGACTTTCTGTTATCCCAAATCATAGACATATATAATTTGAAACTTTGTAAATTGTTTAAATCAATACCCTCTCCACTGATGGAATTTAAAGGCCTATTTTCTTTGCTGGACTCTGAACACAGTTGTTTTTGGGTGCTCGCTGGTGGCTGTCTTCCTCTCCATACACCATCCTCAATGAGTCTCAGGGAGCCCTGTTTTGACCCAAAATCCAATGCCAATTACATATTATTGTCGTGGAAAAAGTCACTGTTATTAATATCTCTATGGATTTTTACAAGAACCTAGTAAAATGCTATGCACCCTGTGGGTACTTAATAAATAGTTGTACTGTGACTGACTATAGTAATTGAATCCATCTGAAATTAATTATTTTATCATGATCATTGTTTCTCCAGTTTTACAACAAGGCAAGCCTGTTGTAATTTGTTTTTGGTTGTTGTATACATGCATAGTGCCCCTTGGAGATCCCAAATATGTTAATTGATGACAAAGTGAATAGTGCTCTTGCTGGCATGTGTTATAGATTTCCAAAGAAATCTCCCTGGTATATTATCACAGAATTTATTAAACCTAGAAACATTTCCAAAACATATGTTTATAGTTTTAGATTTTGAACCATGCCAAGAATGAATTCTCCCCACTGGCGTTTCAGCCTCCTGCCTGTTTCCCCTCCAGTCCTTCTTCATATCCTTGTTGGGTTACCTTCTGAGTCACAGCTCCAATCAAGCCATTTTTCTTCTGGTACAGTGTTGATGCCTCACTCCAGAAAGCCAAGTCCAAGTTTATTACCGTATATGCAAAGTGACAAGCCCAGTAGCTATTCCATTGTTAAGTCCAATATTGCCCAAATTTTGTTTTGTGAAATACTAGAGTCACATGGGATGTTAACAGTTCTGTTAAAAAAAAAAAAGAAGCCAAATTAGTTTCGAGAATGTTGGGTTAACATGAAGCCAGATTCTTGACTTTAGGACTTCTCATAGCTTTTAAGATTTTCAACATGAATCTGTAAAAGAGAAATTATTTTGAGTATAGAACTGTATATTTTCCCAGAGAAACTGCTATATTCTGCAAGATTCTAGTCTTCTCCTGCAACACAGTTTGAGACATGCTGACCGTAACTTAATTTTCAGCTTATTATCACGCAATGCAAGGTTCTACTCATCACGTAGCCAAATGGACCCAATTCCTGGTACTCCCACAGCCTCTTAGTATTTCTAAAAGGCTCACCATATAATGGTACTTTATCTTCTTGTCTGAAATGCCTTCCTGACAGACATCTGGCTGACTTTCACTCACCTTCAAGCATTTGGGCAGGGGTGAGTTTATCATAGAAGGCTTTCCTGAAACCAGTATGTAGCATAATAACTCTTATCTGAGACCTTACCACATTTCTCTTTAGGTATTTATTACTTTCACTTTCTCCAGTACGCTGGGAACAGGGACTGTGTTTTGTTCATCTTCACATGCTTATTGCCTAATATAGAATCAAGAAAATAGCAGGTGCTTGATAATTATTTGTTGAACTAAAGAGAGCAGATGATTTACATATTTGGAAAAGTGGATTATGCAAATATTTGCAAGCTATATTTTACACCCACAAATATATTTTGCAGTTTAGATGGTAGTAAATGTTTTTGTGAAATGAGAGGGAATAGGATAAATGAAATCATGGCTGGCAAATGTCATCTTGTGTAAGATAGGCACACTGTATTTCAATGTCCACTACACATCTTCCCTTTTCTGACATGCTTTGTGATGAAAGAGTATTAAATGTTACTGGAAACTGTTTTGAAATGTTTTAGAAACCACGTCCATGGATCAACATTGCTAATAAGTTTAGAACGTAGTGATTTCATTAGCTCTTTTTCAGTGTGCCAAAGATGACTTGGCAAAAGGCAATAATGGTAGCTAAAGAACTTACTTTTTGTTGTTTCTAGGATTTTGGCTGAAGCTGTTAATTCAGAGCATGGGTGAAGAAGACCCACAAATTGCAACTTTTTTCTCACTATCAACCCATGGTAGATTGATTCCCAATACGTATACCCAAAGCAAAGGTACATCTGTGTGCAAAGAATATATCTCCTACCCTAAGAATGTATCATGATCTCACATCAGAAAACCAAAAATGTTAATTGCTTCATTCTATGGCAGCTGATTTTGACTATTATATTCCTGAGAATTATTAGTTTCCATGATGCTGAGAGGGATTGGGGGCAGGAGGAGAAGGGAATGACAGAGGATGAGATGGCTGGATTGCATCACCAATTCAATGGACATGAGTTTGAGTGAATTTTTATATGTCACTTTAGGATAGAATTATCACCTTAAGTTTATTTCTTAGAAGACAAGTGAAGTCGCTCAGTCATGTCCAACTCTTTGCGACCTCATGGACTGTAGTCTACCAGGCTCCTCTGTCCATGGGATTTTCCAGGCAAGAATACTGGAGTGGGTTGCCATTTTCTTCTCCAGGAGATCTTCCCAACTGAGGGATTGAACCCAGATCTCCCTCATTGTAGGCAGAAGCTTTACCATCTGAGCCACCAGGAAGTCCCATGATGTTAATAAGTAAGATAAATAATCAACCCAAGAAGTTGGTGGGACTGTAAAAACATGATTAAATAGAAAAAGAAAATAAGAAGGAAAAATATTAGAATTTAATACATTTGAAAACAAACTAACAAAAAAGCAAGTATGAAAATTAAATTCCCCTGCTACTTTTTTTCCTCTTAGACAATAAGAAAGTAAAATCTGGCAAGACTGAAAAGAAAGAGAAAGAGAAATAAATAACATTAAGAATAAAATGAATTGCACGGGCAAGGTAATGTAGGAATTAAAAAAATAATATGAACAAAACTGTGTTTATACATGTGAAAAGTCAGATGAAATTATCAATTTTTTGAAACATGTAAATTACCAAAATGGATAAACATACTTTTTAAAAAATTCTGAATGAAGAAAACAACGGATAAGAAATGAATCAATAGCCAAAAATCTTTCAGTTTTTTTTTTGTTTGTTTGTTTTTTGGCTTTCCAAAAGCAAATGATGTTACATCTAACTTTTGGTAAAATTTCAGGAATAGAATTTCTGTATCATATGCAACTTGTTTTCTGTATGTGAAAAGAGAGCTACAAAAGTTAACTAAGCAGGATAATATAACCTTGATGTTCAAATCAGACAATAAACTTATTAACCAATTTCATTTAACATAAATCTTAGGTAAAATATGAAATTAATACATGCATACATCTATCATTATCTAATCAACTGCCTCCTAGGAGTTCATGGATGATTGTTGTTATTCAGTCTGTTCCATGATACATGGATGATACACTATTATTTAAAAAGTTGACATCCCTTATATGCAGAATCTAAAAAGAAATGATACAAATCAACTTTATTTCAAAACAGAAACAGACTCACAGACTTAGAGAATCAACTTATTTTTGCTGGGGGAAAGGATGAGGGACAGGATGTTTAGGGAGTTTGGGATCAACAAGTACTACTGTATTTAAAATGGATAACCAACAAGAACCTATTGTAAAGCACAGGGAACTCTGCTCAATGTTATGTGGTAGCCTGGATGGGAGGGGAATCTGGGGAAGAATAGATACATGTATATGATTGGCTGAGTTCCTTTGCTGTGCACCTGAAACTATCACAATATTGTTAATTGACTATATTCCAATATAAAATAAAAAGTTTTTTTAAAAGTTTTAAAAATCAATCATGCTCAAAGTTGGTCAGGGAAAAACAGATTATCATAATAGACCAAGACATTGAAAATTCAATAGTTACTTGTTGTAACACTCAACAAACAAAAGCTATGAGCGAACTGCTGCTGCTGCTGCTAAGTTGCTTCAGTCGTGTCCGAACCTGTGCGACCCCATAGATCGCAGCCCACCAGGCTCCCTCATCCCTGGGATTCTCCAGGCAAAAATACTGGAGTGGGTTGCCATTTCCTTCTCCAACGCATGAAAGTGAAAAGTGAAAGTGAAAGTGAAGTCGTATCCGACTCTTTCCAACCCCATGGACTGCAGCCTACCAGGCTCCTCCATCCATGGGATTTTCCAGGCAAGAGTACTGGAGTGGGGGTGCCATTTCCTTCTCCAATAAGGGAACTAGTTTTCTATTATAAAAGGTAGAAGAATGTGTGTGTGTAGTCTCTCAGTCGTGTCCAACTCTTTGCAACCCTCTGGACTGTAGCCCACCAGGCTTCTCTGTCCATGGGATTTTCCAGGCAAGAATACTGGAGTGGGTTGCCATTTCCTCCTCCAGGGGATCTTCCTGACCCAGTGATTGAACTTGCATCTCCTATGTCTCCTGCAGTACAGGCAGATTCTTCAACCCTTGAGCCGTAAGGGAAGCCCTACAATAAAAGTCATACTTTCGGTTCAAATTCTAGAAGCATTTCTATTAAAGACCTTACACCTTTATTGGAACCAGATCAATACAAATATAAGGTAGAAAAAAAGGTAAAAATATGAAAGATATGTAAATTGATACCATTTTATATAAATTTATCTACATAGAAAATCCAAGATCGTGAATGATTGAGATCAGAAATTATGAGAGAATTTCAAAAGTGACCAACTGCAGAATCACCACAAAAATAAAAATAACAGCGCATCTATGTAGACATAACTAGTGCTCACTATTTTTCCTTTCCTTCTGGATAGCACAGAGAACTGTTTCCCCACTATTTAAAGAGAGGCATATGATTAGATCTTTTAGATGCTATTTTCCCAGAAATGCTTCTAGGAAGTAGAACTAGTTTTATTTTTGAAAGACAAGTGCCACATTGTACTCAATATCCCTACTCTGCCTAGAAAATAAAGACCATCTCACATACCTGCTTTATCCCTTTAGGAACAATTCTCTTTGGGAAGGTTCTTTAGCTTAAAGCAAAAGGAATTTTGTAGGACTTTTCAAGTTTTACCAGTCAATGTTTGGACTGTCCAGGTGGGGCTAGTGGTATAGAATCTGCCTGCCACTGCAGAAACAAGAAACGCGAATTCAATCCCTGGGTTCGGAAGATCTGCTGGAGGAGAGCATGGTGACCCACCCAGTATTCTTGGCTGAAGGAGCCTATGGACAGAGGAAACTGACAGACTGATAGACTAGAGTTCATAGGGTCGCAAGGAGTTGGACAGGACTGAAGCAACTTAGTATGCACAATCACCGAATAGGTCAATGTACATATTTATGTACAATCAATGAACATATTTAACCTAGGAATATGATTTAAGTTTCAACTGGTAAACGTAGTACTGACCCATCTGGATAGCTTCACCTAAATAGAGTTAAAGATTCTAACTTCAAGCAAGACAGCAATAAACTTGATGTTCCCCCTAAAAACCTTTCTAGTAAAAGCACTTGCAAATTTGAATGCAAAAATCTATGGTGAGGTCCAGCATTCTGTACATATCCTTAAATGACAAACACATGTTTCCCTTTAATAGCTATAAATGAACACAGCACAATGTAAACCACAACCAAAGGTTTATTTTAAAATCTCAGCATTATTAAAGTTCAAAATATTTATAATATCTGGTGTGTTGATATGTTTTCTTTCTCTCCTAATTCTACTTCTAATTTTAGTTTGCTTTCTTTCTATATCCTGTAGCTTTTCAAAATGTTTGGTTGTACAAGTTAATTAAGATTCCTTATAGGAGTAAAGGCAGAGTCAAAGTTTATTTTCTTAATCGCTGTGGAAATGATGACTACTGGTTTATAAAAATGCCTAAAAAAAGAGTGAAAGTATTAGTCGCTCAGTTGTGTCTGACTCTTTACAACCCCATGGATTGTAGTCTACCAGGCTTCTCTATTCATGGAATTCTTCAGGCGAGAATACTGGAGTGGGTAGCCATTTCCTTCTCCAGGGGATCTTTCCAATCCAGGGATCAAACCTGGCAGATTCTTTACCATCTGAGCCACCAAGGGAGCCCCAAGGATGCTTACTATGGCTATATTTGAGCCATTTGTGATGAGACTGGGCTTCCCTGACAGCTCGATTGGTAAAGAATCTGCCTGCAAAGCAGGAAAGCCCAGTTCAATTCCCGGGTCAGGAAATCCGCTGGATAAGGGATAGGCTACCCACTGCAGTATTCTTGGGCTTCCCTTGTGGCTTTGTTGGTAAAGAATCCACCTGCAATGCGGGAGACCTGGGTTTGATCCTCGGGTTGGGAAGATATTCTGGAGAAGGGAATTACCAACTCTAGTATTCTGGCCTGGAGAATGCCATGGAGTGTATAGTCCATGGGGTTGTTGTCAGTGCGTAGGCAGAATGCCATAGATATCCCTCCAAGATTTCTATCCCCTTGTGAGTCCACTAAAATCTATGTACTGCTGTGGAAAAGACTTTGAGGATGTGATTAAAATTACCGATGAACTGGCTTTAAAATAGAGAAGTTATTTCTAATTATCTGGGTGGGCCCAGTGTCTCACAGATGCCCTTCAGAGAAGAGGAAGGAACTCAACAAGATGGGCAAAAGTGGAATTCAAAGAGATTCCAAGCATGAAAGGACTTGCTGGTTCTGAGATGGAAGGGCCCAGGTGCAAGAACTGACAAAAACTGGGGGCTGCTGGCCCCCAGGTGACAGCCAGCAGAGAAATGGGACCTCAGTCCCACAACTGCAAGGAACTGGATCCTATCAGTGACCTAAAGGCGCCTGAAAGCAGATTGTTCTCAGAGCCTCTTCGTAAGAGGTAATGAGTTGATAACTTGTTGATGTTGTCATGGGATCCAGAGCAGAGAAATTGGTCAGGCCAACCCAGACTTCTGACCTACTGAACCATGATATAATTGATGAATGTTGTTTTAAACTCCTACTTTTGTGGTAATTTATTATCACTCTGAGGCAGAGTGTGAGGAAAGTTCATAAGTTAATGTGGTATCACTTCAGGAGAGGTTATATTAAACTTTTACTGAATAAAACTACAAGTAAGAATGTGGTTAACTTAACAAATATCATTTGACTAAATACAAAAGTATAGTTCAGTTTTGCATATCAGTTTGATAAATGAAACCCCAGATACAAAAAAGAAACTTTGGAGTATTTTTGTAAGTTTATTTATGTAAAATATGTATGCACTTTATCTAAGAGTCACCTTGGAGTGACTGACTACTCTTAAAACATTAAGTTGCTTTTTCAAAATTTAAATCTTTTCACAGATTTTTGAAACATATCTATTGAATATGATGTACCAGTTTATAGAGTACTAGTTCTAATATTTCACTATTTTTCAAAGTACTTGACTATTGAAAAATAGTTGCTTATACATGAATGTGTTATTTTCTCAGTCATGTCTGACTCTTTGCAACCCTCTGGTCTGCAGCCCACCAGGCTCCTCTGTCTATGGGATTCTCCAGGAGAGAATACTGGAGTGCATAGTCATTCTTTTCACCAGGGGATCTTCCCTACCCAGGGATCAAACCCAGGTCTGCTGCAATGCAGGCAGATTCTTTACCATCTGAGTTACCAGGGAAGCCAAATTATAAAGGAAGAGAAAGCAAATATACTAATTTTACTGATTGCTGACTGTTGCAACAATATATTTTGAATTATTGGTTGAAATAAAATTCAAATATCTATGCTTTTATTTTATCTAAAGGAAAAAGTATCTATTTACATTTTTGAAAAAAGTTTATTTATAAATTGATTATATAAACAGATTAAAGACCCAACATGAATCTATTCTGATAAAAATACAAGGGGAGGTTATTGCTCATCTAGCTTAGTGACTATTTCAGTTAGGTAAAGTCAACACGACCAAAGCAAATGCTTGTGTCACTAGTAATTATATGGCGGACTCTTTCAATTGTGCTGAACTCCCCTGAAGAGTAATTGGCATCATTGTTTGTTGGTCTGTGAGATAATCTGTACTTTCTGACTTCTCTCCATTTCCTGTACCTCTAAGGGAAATATGACCCAACATGGTTGGAAACTGTCTACTGACTATGACCTTGTATAATGTGAATGTGTTAGGCCTGCTTTGAAGAGCTGGCCTGAGTCTGAGCAGATCCCCTAACTTAGAAAAGTAATTAGGCACTAAGAAATGTTTCATTCTTTTGAGACTGAAAGCATTCCATCAGGTTTGTAAAAAAAAAAATGTGTCCTTGAAAACTAATAAAAGATTTGCATTTACTTAGATTACTATTCAGTTCAGTTCAGCCGCTCAGCTCAGTCATATCCGACTCTTTATGACCCCATGAATCATGGCATTAGGAGACATAAAATCAAATTCTCTTTTTTAGTACTTGCTCAAATGTTGGGGTAATCTACTCCATGTATGACAGTTATCTTGATATCAATTACTTTGTTAATAAATGCATCACTGTTTTTTTACTTGAACTAAAATGTGAATGAATCATTGATTAAATCAAAATGTATAGCTTTCTTTTACTTTCAAACTTAAAGATTAAGTTGAAAATAGGTAAAATTCTTTGCCTGAAGTCATGGAAGTAGAAGAGAATTTTAGAAATTATGTGATAAAGCAGATCAACAATAAACAGTCTTTAAATGTTAATAATGTCTTCTATTTACTTCTCTTTTTCTTTAAAGGAACTTAACACATTTCACAAGAAGTATCTTTTTAAAATGTCCCTGTAAGAATTTTAAAGGAAAAAGATCATTTATTTCATTTCAAAGCTAGAGAGACTTAAATATTGAAACATTTCTGTTATACAGAATGTACATTTTGGCCCACTCTCAGGACAGAAACTCTTTGTCCAATTGTAAATTTTAGCCTATTTCTTGGTGAGATGACCTAATGAAATCTGATCAAAGCTTCCTGTTTGACAAGTCAGCCTGCCCTTCCTCTACAGCTCTCTGTTTACTTCCAATTAAAACTGGTGTCAAGCTCTCCCTGGCTGATGACATAGATATTTCTGCACTTAATCTTCTTGCCTGAAATGGATGAGGATGAAGTTTCTATTTTGCCCTTCTTGGTAAGTTTCCTTAATCAGCAATTGACCTTGTTTCTAATAACCTAGAGAACCTCCATTTTTATCCACATCAGGTATTTGGTACCTGGAAAGATAAATAAAAGAAGGCTTCTTTCTTTTTATTTGATTCAATTTTTTTCTTGCCCTTCTATAGAAGTTTTTTTTTTTTTATCATTTTCCTGCCAATGTCATTGAAAAATAATTGGAATATGTCACTGTATAAGTTGAAGGCATACAGCATGATAGCTTGATTTACACCTATTGTGAAACGATTACCATGACAGTTTAGCTAACATTCAACTTCTCATATAAATACAATAAAAAGAAAAGAAAGTAGAGAACAAAAAAGGGAGAAAATTCTCCCTGTGATAAGAACTCAGGATTTACTCTCTTAACAATTTTCCTTAACAATGTTCCTAATACAACGGTGTTAGCTATACCCATCGTATTGTATTACATTCCAGGTACTTAATTTATATTACAGATTTATCTATGGACTGAGGCCAAAATAACAGTCATTTTGAAAAGTGACTTCTTGAAGTTTTGGGGACAGAAATTTCGGCTGTGTATAGTTATTAAGAGGCACAGCCAGAATACAGACTGATGATGGATTAGATCATGGTAGCAAGTATTGATATCTTAGACTATGGAAATTTGCTGTAGAACATTAAGGGCTCATATAAGTTATCAAAGAAAGTAGGGGCTACCACAGTGCATTACAAGTTACCAAAGGGCCATAGTGTTAGCTGCTGAAGCACACACATGTAATCATGAAGAATTGGTTCTTCCTTCTCTTCATATTCCAGTGACATAGTCTAACTGATATGGAGACTTCAACTTAGTACAAGTTAGTTAGGATTTCTTTGTACTATATACCTTGCTCTAAAACTACATCAGGGCAGGAGGCTTAGTCTTACTTTCTCCACAGGCAGCACATCAGCACGTTTGTGTGGCAAAAAGTACTGCTTCTTCTGGACCTTCTCCCCCTCAACTTCCCTACAGTTGCCATGGTTCAGCATTTTTTCATTCATTCTCCAGTGCATGCATTCTCCGCTCTGTATAAAGGCAACTGATGAAATAGGGAAGTGGGAAACGAAACAGGAGGAAATGAGTCTAAAAGGGAAGGATTCAGATTCTGAGCAGTGAAGAGGGGAAGAAGAACCCTTTGAAAGTGAAAGTGGGGATAGTCTAACCTCAGAGCTCCTCAACATAATCTGACCTTCCACTATTAGAAAATTAACATCAGGTTCAACTCGATTACAAAAAGCCCATCTGTGGAGGCTCTTGTCTTGATTCACTTTAAATAACAAAAGTAGTTGGGACTGTATACGGAGGAATAGTCTTACAGGCAGTAAGAGCTAAAGGACAATAGATTACCACCTTTGCAGGTGGTTTGTAAAACTTACGTTGCTTATATTACATATTAATATCAGTATTTTGAAATAGGCTGTATTCATAGCATACTCTACTCTCTGAATCATGAAGAACCACTTGGTATATCTGTTTAATTAGAAAACATAAAGTAAAAGAACTGAGATCTCTATATTAATCTGCTAGGGTTGTCACAACAAAATACTACAGACTGGGTGGCTTAAACAACAGATATTTATTTTATCACACTTCTGGGCACTTGAAGTGCAAGATCAAGGGATCAGCAGATCTAGTTTCTCCTGAGCCTTCTCTTCTTGACTTGCAGATGGCTGTGTCCTCCCATAGCCTTTCCTCTCTGTGCCTGTATCCCTGTGTCTCTCTCTTTTTAACGACACCAGCCCCATTGGATTGAGATTCCACATGACCCCACATTTAACCTTGGTGGTAATGGTTTAGTTGCTAAGTCATGTCCAACTCTTGTGATCCCATGGACTGTAGCCTACTAGGCTCCTCTGTCCATGGGATTTTCCTGGCAAAAATACTGGAGTGTTTGCCATTTCCTTCTCCAATGGATCTTCCCAAGCAGGGATCGAATCCAGGTCTCCTGCACTGCAAGCAGATTCTTTACCAACTGAGCTACCAGGGAAGTCCCATTTAACCTTAATTACCTCCTTAAAATCTTATATCTAAATATGATCACATTGGGGCTATTGCTTCAACATATGAATTTTGGGGGACACAGTTCAATCCACAGGAATCCCTTACTCTCTCATGCTATACTGCCAAATTACCTGTTTTTGTGAAACTCAGATTCTGGATCTTGATGTCTAATATCTGAAAAGGAATTC
This sequence comes from Nanger dama, assembly GCA_917880005.1. NCBI lineage: Eukaryota > Metazoa > Chordata > Mammalia > Artiodactyla > Bovidae > Nanger > Nanger dama. Next base: position 9,225,921 of record CAKJTW010000040.1, read on the forward strand.
TCTGACTTCTCCTGTTGACAATAGCAACCACAACTAGAAACAAATTCTACATGATCACTGATTAACTTTGAAGAGAGTTTTGTAGCTTTGGCTAGGAACTAGCATAGGCTATGCTGTAACAATACAGAATTTCCATTCATGAAATTTGTAAGTCTCCCAAAGAAACAGTTCAGTCGTCACTCAGTCGTGTCCAACTCTTTGCGATCCCATGGACTGCAACATGCCAGGCTTCCCTGTCTGTCTCCAACCCCCAGAGCTTATTCAAACTCATGTCCATCGAGTCAGTGATGCCATCCAACCAGCTCATCCTCTGTTGTTCCCTTCTCCTGCCTTCAGACTTTCCCAACATCAGAGTCTTTTCCAATGAGTCACTTCTTTGCATCAGGTGGCCCAAGTATGGAGTTTTAGCTTCAGTGTCATTCCTTTCAATGAATATTCAGGACTAATTTCCTTTAGGATGGACTATTGGATCTCCTTGCAGTCCAGGGGACTCTCAAGAGTCTTCTCCAACATCACACTTCAAAAGCATCAATTCTTCGGTGCTCAGCTTTCTTCACAGTCCAACTCTCACATCCATACATGACCACTGAAAACACCATAGCCTTAACTAGATGGATCTTTGTCAGCAAAGTGATGTCTCTGCTTTTCAATATGCTATCTATGTTGGCCATAACTTTTTTTCCAAGGAGTGAACGTCTTTTAATTAAGTTGGTGCTTTTCTGGAACTTTTGCTTTTTTGATGATCCAGCAGATGTTGGCAATTTGATCTTGTTCAGTTAGTATCTGAACCAGATACTAAGAAACAGCATCTGAGTTCATTCATTGTGCACTGGATCTTCTTATTGCAAATGTTTTCTCTTTCTGAGGAAAGATATCACAGAGGAGAAGCTCTTTTGGGCAGATATGACTATCGTCATGACTCACTTACAAGGACATCACTTCCAGAGATTAAAAAAAAAAAACTTTCTGGATGCAATCAGAATAGTTTAAGATGGAAATCAATAGAAATCCATATTTTACAATTCAGAAGTTGCTAAAATCTAAGATTTATGCCAGACCACCATATTTAACATTAAGTGGATTGGTTGAAATTATAACTTTTCACTTTATTAATGTTGTTTCATATCGATAAAGCCTAAATAATCAGATGGTTAGAAAGTACTCAGTGGCATTATCTATTTGTAAATAGTAATATGAATAATGGTTATGTGAATAGAGGTAAGACCCAGAGGAGGGTTAAAGATGTGTCATAAGATGTGATGTTTAAGTTGAGATATGTAATGAATTGAAGGAATAGAAGAGACAGAGTTCAGAATAATCTCATTCTTAAACTATGCTGTATGAGTAGTGGAAGAAATATATTTAACGAACTACAGAAAATGTTTTCTATGGGTTCTTGTGAAAGATACAATCATGGTGTTGACTCCTTAACTTTCTTAAGGCTTGGATGTGATCAATCGCAGGAGACAATTGACTGCTTTATATATCACTCAAGTTGTATTAACCTATTTCTAAGTCATGGTAACTTTTGCTGGAATTTTGTTAGCAATATTAATAACCTTTTTGTGGCCTATGCCAGCTTTGTTGTTGTTTAGTCACTAAGTTCTGTCTAGCTCTTTACAACCCCATAAACAACAGCATGCCAGATTTCCCTGTCCTTTACTATCATCCTGGAGTGTGCTCAAAATTCAAGTCCATTGACTCAGTGATGCCATCCAATCATCTCTTCCTCTGTCACCCACTTCTCCTACCTTCAATCTTTCCCAGCATCAGAGTCTTTTCCAATGAGTCAGCTCTTCACATTAGGTGGCCAAAATATTAGAGTTTCAGCTTCAGCATCAGTCCTTTCAATGATTATTCAGGGTTGATTTCCTTTAGGATTGACTGGTTTATCTCCTTGATGTCTGAGGGACTCTCAACAATCTTCTCTGCTACAGTCTTGCCAATTTTACTGCCCCCATTTTAGAAGAGGGAAGAGGAAAATATTTATTAAAGACAAGTCAAGTTCTGTAGTGTCTGTGTCTTTTTGGAAATTTCCCTATATCTTTTGTGAAATTCTGACGTAGCATTTTAAAACAAATAGAATAAAAGCCAGTCAAATTATTTATTTTTCTGGAAGGTGGAAGAACATTCAGCCAGATAGGGCACTAAATAGCTAGGCTGGATATCAACCTTCAGCAACCAGCATAGCTAAGCTAAAGCTTGCTGGATCAATGCCAGGTTGGTAAATGGCACTGATTTTGTTTTACTGTTTTACATTCTTCCAAGCAAATGAAATAGAAATTAATGTGAGATTCTGCCCTTAGATGCCTTTTGACAGAAGTTAGGTTTAGGGGAAAGCTTTTTTAAATTCAGTAAAAATTGCCTCTGTCTTCTCATAGCAGAGAGTAGAACTTGGCATCAAGAGGTCTGACTCTCTCTATTTCCTTATAAGCAGCTGTCTGCTACCAATCTTAATGAATATTTGAAGCAGCAATATTCATAAACAAGGCATTCTTCCAACGTGCAAAATACTTTTGCTTCACAAATTTCAAAAGCAAGTTAAATAAGAAATGTAAAAGAAATTAAATTAATGGATAAAGCAGTTTATATTTGAAGCAGAGGATATTATAAGATGCTGTGCCAGCTCTTAATAATAGAAACATATGCATACAAAAGCAAAAGGATGTATTCCCATTAAAGTTCCACTCATCAAATATATTCTCATTTGATTAAGCAAGATATTAATATCCTCCCAAATATTCAATAAGCAAATGAAGGAAAATCTTTTTGAAAGACTTATATATTCGTGGAAATAGATGGGGAAACAGTGGAAACAGTGTCAGACTTTATTTTTTGGGGCTCCAAAATCACTGCAGATGGTGACTGCAGCCATGAAATTTAAAGACGCTTACTCCTTGGAAGAAAAGTTATGACCAACCTAGATAGTATATTCAAAAGCAGAGACATTACTTTGCCGACTAAGGTCCGTCTAGTCAAGGCTATGGTTTTTCCAATGGTCATGTATGGATGTGAGAGTTGGACTGTGAAGAAGGCTGAGTGCCGAAGAATTGATGTATTTAAACTGTGGTGTTGGAGAAGACTCTTGAGAGTCCCTTGGACTGCAAGGAGATCCAAGCAGTCCATTCTGAGGGAGATCAACTCTGGGATTTCTTTGGAAGGAATGATGCTAAAGCTGAAACTCCAGTACTTTGGCCACCTCATGAGAAGAGTTGACTCATTGGAAAAGACTCTGATGCTGGGAGGGATTGGGGGGCAGGAGGAAAAGGGGGATGACCGAGGATGAGATGGCTGGATGGCATCACCGACTCAATGGACATGAGTCTGAGTGAACTCCAAGAGATGGTGATGGACAGGGAGGCCTGGCGTGCTGCGCTTCATGGAGTCGCAAAGAGTCGGACACGACTGAGCGACTGAACTGAATTGAACTGATAATTATATTATTTTGTAATTACAAATACATTGCTATTAAATATATCCATATTCACATCCACATTCACAAATACAACTAAATCTATACCTAGATCAACTATGTCTATGTACATAGTGACAGATAAAGTTTATTAAGTCAAATCTTGTTGACATGGAGGTGTCTTTGTGAAATCTTATCCCTATTTTACGTTATGGGCTTCCCAGGTGTCACTGTTGTTTAGTTGTTAAATCATGTCTGACTCTTTGAGAACCCCTGAACCGCAGCATGCCAGGCTTCCCTGTTCTTCACTATCTCCCTGAGTTTGCTCAAATTCATGCCCATTGAATCAGTGATACCATCCAACCATCTCTTTCTCTGTCACCCCCTTCTCCTCCTGGCCTCAATCTTTCTCAGCATCAGGGTCTTTTCTAATGAGTCAGCTCTTTGCATCAAGTAACCAAAGTATTGGAGCTTCAGCTTCAGCATCAGTCCTTCCAATGAACATTCAGGGTTAATTTCCTTTAGGATAGACTGGTTTGATCACTTTGAAACCCATGGGACTCTCAAGAGTCTTCTCCAAAACCACAGTTCAAAAACATCAGTTCTTCAGTGTTCAGCCTTCTCTATGGTCCAACTCTCACATTCATGACTTTTGGAAAAACTTTGACTATATGACCTTTGTTGGCAAAGGGATGTCTCTGCTTTTTAATACACTTTATAGGTTTGTCATAGCTTTTTCCCAAGGAATAAGTGTCTTTTAATTTTGTGGCTTAGTCCACCATCTGCACTGATTTTGGAGCCCAAGAATAGGAAATCTGACACTGTTTCTACTTTTTCCCCATCTATTTGCTATGAACTGATAGGACCAGATTTCATGATCTTTGTTTTTTAAATGCTGAGTTTTAAGCCAGCTTTTCTACTCTGCTTTTTCACCTTCATCAAAAAGCTCTCCAATTCCTCTTCACTTTCTGCCATTAGAGTTGTATCATCTGCATACCCAAGATTGTTGATATTTCTCCCAGCCATCTTGGTTCCAACTCATAAGTCATCCAGCCCAGCATTTTGTATGATGTATTCTGCATATAAGTAAAATAAGCAGGGTGAAAATATACAGCCTTGATGTACTCTTTTCTCAGTTTTGAACCAGTCCATTTTCCATGTTCAGTTCAAACTGTTGCTTCTGTCCTGCATACAGGTTTCTCAGGAGGCAGGTAAGGTGGTCTGGTATTCCCATCTCTTTAAGAATATTCCAGAGTTTGTTGCGATCCACAGAGTCACAGCGTACCCTGGCAGGCTGCAGTCAATGGGACTGCAAAGTGTTGGATACCTTTTTAGCAACTAAACAACAACAACAAACTCTGTGAGGCTAAGCCAACAGGAGAAGGAAATGGCAACCCACTCCAGTATTCTTGCCTGGAAAATCTCATGGACAGAAGAGCCTTGTGGGTTACAGTTCATGGGTTGCAAAGAGTAGGACACAACTGAGTAACTAACACTTTATTTGCATGGTACATCTTAGAAAGTAAGTCAGGTCATGCACTTTCATTGATCAGTTCCTCTAAGGTCTTCTCATCTCACTCAGAGTAAAAGATACATCCTATGTCCACATCTTTAAGGCCGTAAGTGATCTGTCCTCTCACCCTATTGAGTCTCATCTCAGTTCCTACTCTTCCCCATCGGCTTCTCACTAACTCTAGCCATGTTGGCCTTCTTGCTGTTCATAGAACCCTGCCTTAGGCCTTACTTGCTGCTATTCTTTTGGCCTGAAAAGCTTTTGCTTTGCATGACTGCTCTCTCTGCTTTCTTGAGTCTTTACTCCAAAGCCAATTCTCAGAGAAGTCTCTGGACTAACTTTTCAAAATTTACATAATTTTTCCTATGCTATTTATCTGCTTTGTTTTTTCTTTCCTTAAAGTTTGTCACTAATATCCAAGACATTGTACTTACTGGATTATTTTCTGTTTCCCTGCCATAATGTAAAAGATATTCAGAGGACTTCACGAGAAGAGTACTGCAGTATTTTTTTCCTCTGGTGATTTCTTTGTACCTAGAAGAGTACCTGTGTCATGTAAGTGATCAATAAAGAATCAAAGATTCTGTATTTCCTATAAGGCATCCCCTCCTGTACGACTAGGGTAAGAAAATATCCATGATGTCTTTATTTCAAATTCAATAATTTATTTATCATCTATTTTTGCATTAATGTTGATTCTAAATCATGTGTATCATAATATTATTCATATTGATTACTGAGTATTTTGATCTGCCTTCAGTTTTGTGTCTGAAGCACAAGCCTTATTTGTCTCTTTTCTTTATTATAATCCTGACCATTGAAGAAAAGTCTCCTTCATTTGGTACTGGGTTTGACAGAGAACCAGGCTTCTTTAATGAGGATCATCTTCAGAAAAAAAAAAAAAAGTGAAAATGAATGTTAGTCTCTCAGTTCAGTTCAGATCAGTCCCTCAGTCATGTCTGACTCTTTGTGACCCAATGGACTGCAGCATGCCAGGCTTCCCTGTCTATCACCAACTCCTGGAGCTTGTTCAAATTCATGTCCATTGAGTCAGTGATGCCATCCAACCGTCTTACCCTCTGCCGTCCCCTTCTCCTCCTGCCTTCAATCTTTCCTAGCATCAGGGTCTTTTCTAAAGAGTCAGTTCTTTCATTAGGTGGGCAAAGTATTGGAGCTTCAGCTTCAGCATCAGTTCTTCAAATGAATATTCAGAACTGATAGTGTTTAGGATTGACTGATTTGATCTCCGTACAGTCCGAGGGACTCTCAAGAGTCATCTTCAATGCCACAATTCAAAAGCACCAATTCTTTGGCACATAGCTTTCTTTATGGTTCAACTCTCACATCCATATGTGACTATGAGAAGAAACATAGCTTTGACTGGAAGGATTTTGTCTGCAAAGTAATGTCTCTGCTTTTTAGTCCACTAAGTTTGTCATAGATTTTATTCCAAGGAGCAAGCATCTTTTAATTTCATGGCTACAGTCATGATCTGCAGAGTTTGGAGCCCAAGAAGATAAATCTCTCACTGTTTCCATTGTTTCCCCATCTCTTTGCCATGAAGTGATGGGACCAGATGCCGTATTCTTTGCATTTTGAATGTTGAGTTTTGAGCCAGCTTTTTCATTGTCCTCTTTGTTTCATCAAGAGGCTTTAGTTCTTCTTTGCTTTCTGCCATAAAGGTGGTGTCATCTGCATATCTGAGGTTGTTAATATTTCTCCTGGCAATTTTAATTGCAGCTTGTACGTCGTCCAGTTTGGCATTTTGCATGATGTACTCTGTGTGTAATTTAAATAAGCAGGGTGACAATATGCAGCCTTGATGTACTCCTTTCCCAATTTGGAACCAGTCCATTGTTCCATATCTTCTTCTAACTGTTACTTCTTGACCTGCATACAGATTTCTCAGGAGGGAGGTAATGTTGTCTGGTATTCCCGTATCTTTAAGACTTTTCCATAGTTTTTTGTGATCCATGCAGTCAAAGGCTTTATCAGAGTCAATGAAGCAGAAGTAGATGTTATTCTGGAATTTTTTTTGCCTTTTCAATGATATAATGGATGTTGACAATTTGATCTCTGGTTCCTCTGTCTTTTCTAAATCCAGCTTGAACATCTGAAAGTTCTTGGTTCACATTCTGTTGAAGCCTAGCTTGAATGATTTTGAGCATTACTTTGCTAGTGTGTGAGATGACTGCAATTGTGTTGTAGTCTGAACAATCTTTGGCATTGCCTTTCTTTGGGATTGAGATGAAAACTGACCCTTTCCTGTCCTGTGGCCACAGCTGAGGTTTCCAAATTTGCTGGCACATTGGTGGAGCACTTTCACAGCATCTTCTTTTAGGATTTAAAATAGCTCAGCTAGAATTCCATCACCTCCACTAGCCTTTTTCAGAGTGATGCTTCCCAAGGCCCACTTGTCTTCGTACTCCACGATGTCTGGCTCTAGGTGAGTTATCACACCATCCTGGTTATCTGGGTCATTAAGATCATTTTTGTATAGTTCTTTCTGTGTATTCTTGCCACTTCTTAATATCTTTTGCTTCTGGTAGGTCCATACCGTTTCTGTCCTTTATTGTGCCCATCTTTGTATGAAATGTTCTCTTGATAACTAATTTTCCTGGTCTTTTCCATTCTATTGTTTTGCTCTGTTTCTTTGTATTGCTCACTTAGGAAGACTTTCTTCTCTCCTTGTTTCAAATGGATATATCTTACCTTTTCTCCTTTGCCCTTCACTTCCTTTTTTTCTCAGTTATTTATAAGGCCTCCTCAAACAAGTATTTTGCCTTTTTTCATTTCTTTTTCTTGTGGTTGGTCTTGGAGTACCACTCCTGTACAATGTTATGAACCTCCATCCGTAGTTCTTCAGAAACTCTGTCTATCAGATCTAATTCCTTGAATCTGTCACTTCCACTATAGAATCCTAAGGGATCTGATTTAGGTCATACCTGAATGGTTAGTGGTTTTCCTACTTTCTTCAATTTAAGTCTGAATTTGGCAATAAGGAGTTCATGGGCTGAGCCACAGTCAGCTTCTTGTCTAGTTTGCTAACTGTTTAGAGCTTCTCCATCTTTTCTGCAAAGAATATAATCAATTTGATTTCAGTATTGACCATCTGATGATGTCCATGTGTAGAGTCGTCTCTTGTGTTGTTGGAAGGAGGTGTTTGCTATGACCAGTGCATTCTCTTGACAAAACTCTGTTAGCTTTTTCTCTGCTTCATTTTGTACTCCAAGGCCACACTTGCCTGTTACTCCATGTACCTCTTGACTTTAGCATACCAGTCCCCTGTGATGAAAAGGGCTTGTGTGTGTGTGTGTGTGTGTGTGTGTGTGTGTGTGTGTGTGTTAGTTCTAGAAAGTCTTGTCGGTCATCAAAAACCCATTCAACTTCATATTCTTTGGCATTAGTGGTTGGGGCATAGAGTTGGATTACTGTAATATTGAATGCTTTGCCTTGAAACAAACAGATGCTTCTGTCATTTTTTGAGACTGCAGCTGAGCTCTGTATTTTGTACTTTTTTATTGACTATGAGGGCTATTCCATTTCTTCTAATAGATTCTTGCCCACAGCAGTAGATATAATGGTCATCTTAATTAAATTCACCCATTCCAGTCCATTTTAATTCACCGATTCATGAAATGTTGATGTTCACTCTTGTTATCCCTTGTTTGACGACTTCCAATTTGCCTTGATTAGTGGACTTCACATTCCAAGTTCCAATGCAAATATTGTTCTTTACAGCATGGGACTTCTATCCCCAGTCACATCCACGACTGGGCATTGTTTTCGCTTTGATTCTGTCTCTTCACTCTTTCTAGAGTTATTTCTCCACTCTTCTCCAGTAGCATATTGGGCCCTACAGACCTGGGGAGTTTATCTTTCAGTGTCAAATCTTTTTGCCTCTTCATATTCTTCATGGGGTTCTCAAGGCAAGAATACTAAAGTAGTTTGGCATTCCTTTCTCCAGTGGACTACATTTTGTCAGAACTTTCTCTAGGGCCCAGAAGAGATTTCCCAATCTTGGGATCTGGCAAAGGGAACTGAGAACCCCAGGAAATTTGACTTTGAAAGCAGGTGGGATTTGATTACAGAATTTCCACAGGATTGGGGAAACTGACTCTTTGAGGGCACAAACAAAACCTTGTGTATGCCAGGACCCAGGAGGAAGGAGCAGTGACCCAACAAGAAACTGAGCCAGACTTGCCTGTGAGTGTGCAGGAGTCTCCAGTGGAGGCATGGGTTGACAGTGGCCTGCTGCAGGTTCAGGGGGTATTGAATACAAGAATCTGGGGAGCTGCCTGAGTTCTGCTAGTTGACAGGACCTCCTTTTGAAGGAGGTTGCCATTACCACCAGTCTCTCAGTCGTGTCCAGCTCTTTGCAACCCCATTGACTGTAGCCTGCCAGGTTCCTCTGGAATTCTCTAGGCAAGAATACTGGAGTGTAGCCATTTCCTTCTCTGGGGGATCTTCCTGACCCAGGGATTAAACCTGGATCTCTTGCATTGACAGGTGAATTCTTTAGCACTTGAGTCACCAGGGAAGCCTGAGGGCCACCTTAGTTAGCTCTTTAAAGATACTAATCTGCACTCTGATATAGGTAGGAGAGGAGAAAATATACAGCATTTCCCAAGCTTGCTTTAATTTGGAACCCTCTCAGTTCAGTTCAGTCACTCAGTTGTGTCCTCTACCATGGAGCAGTTTCTGAAGCTGGGATGGCTTGATCTTTCATGACAATTGTCTCTTCTTTTTGTCAAATTCTAGGTCTTTTGTAGCCTTTGTAAGAAAATTAAAAACTAGTGTTGAAAAAAGAGTTGAAGAAAAAAAGCTAAAGAATAATAGATATAGTAAAATGTACAAATGACACATTTACTAATGAGAGTTGTGAAACATAATTTGTATTCTTTCTTCAGTATATGTACAGGGAATAACTGAGGTGAACCTCTGCAAATTGGAGAGGATTCACTTCAATTCTTTACACATCAGGAGCATAGCTCCAAATTCTTTCAACTCCCTTTCAACCTGCTCTGACCCAGAAATTACTTTGATACCCATAGGGAAAGGAGTCCTTTGTACTCAAATGTAAACAAACTTACAGTATACATTTGCAAAACAATTCAAGTTTACAAGAGAATAATAGTAAACAGAGGTAAAATATAGATTTGAAAGGAGATTAGATATACATTGGAAACCAAGATGGGTCGAAGTAAACATGGTAATGTATATATTTATAAGGATGTTCAGATACACATATGAAACAAGAGAATTACAGCATGTGTTCAGTCTGAGGGAGCAAATCATTGCTTGAGGTTTTAGCTTTTGAAATATGTGACCTAAATTTCTTTTGATCAGGGAGTGGCTGGTTTTGATTTTCCCCCTCATCACTCCCTTAGTGGAGAGATGAACACTCAGATTATCATCACACTGTAAAAAACCCTGAGGCTGAGATCAAGATAATAGGCTGGGAAAAGGGGCCTTCCACCAAGGCAGCAGGAAACTACAATTGTAAGCAAGGTGAAGACTTATGAACTCTACAGTCTGTATTATTCCTGATTTCCCTGACCAGACCGGTAGTCTTAAGGTTAATTGCCCTGTATCTTCCCAGTACTTGCAGGAATGAATGAAAACCAAACAGTCTACAAGAACTGGGGAGATGCGGAGCAAATAATTTCCTTTAATTCTTCTGGTCAGTGGCAGCATTTGCCTTCTTGTAGGTGAAGCCTTGGGATATGGAGAACATATCCATAGTGCAACTAAGCATGGGATCGCCATTGCCTAGGAACAGTTGATAAAGTCAGTTTGCAGCAGGTTGAACGCCCCCAACCTCTCAATTGTACTTGGACTTGTTTCTCTCTGTTACAAGAAGCAGAAATAGGTAGGGCACAACCATGGAAGCAGCTCTATTGGAAAATGTAGGAACAAATCCAGTATTTTTAAGTGCTAGGTTAACCTTTTTTTCCTGAATGCGATGTCTAGCTTAGGATATGGAGAGTAAATGTGAGGCCATCGGGAATACCTGAAGTTCATTAAAATTTAATTTGGTGACATAGGGCAGATTCTTACAAATCTGTTATTGAAGAGTCTGGCAGGGTTTAGTGAGGCATTTGAAAGAGGTAGTTTAAGAAGACAGGGATCTTCTTTTGTTAACGGTAAGTAGAATTAAATAGAAAATGTTTGCTATTGAATTATCTTATTAACACATAGCATTTGTATCAGTTTTCTATTTCTGCCATAATAGATAACCATAAGTAAATGACTTAAAATAGCATCCATTTGTTATAATGCTATATGTTAGATGGTTTCTCTGCTTCAGCCCTGACATGGCAAAATCGAAGCTGTATTCATTCCATTTTGGTGGCTCTAGGTCCCTGTTTCCTTGCTGACTGTCATCTGAGGGATGACATTCTCTGCTTCTCATTCTCAGCTTCTAAAGTCCACCCATCTTCCTTGGCTTGTGGCCTCCTTCATCTTCAAAGGCAGCAACAGCAGGGCAATTCCTCCTGTCTCATTCCTACTGCCTCTTTCTGTTACATTTCTTTGACTTCAGATGGGGAAGGCCTATTGACTTGGCTTTCAAAAGTAAAAGAAAACAGCCCCATAAAAACTGATTGATTGAACTTTTTTGGAAAATCTCAACATTTGTATACTAATCATCAGACGTGCATCTTATGGAGTTATATATAATTAAATTCTAACTAATGAGAAGAACAGAATTCTGAAAGTGGTTTTAAATATTCTAGAAAAACCTGGAAGGTTTTTAGAGTGTTGGCAATGTATAGCTCCTCAAATTAGAAAATTTACATCCTAAATAGTCTGTCTTTGAAGTCCCCCTAAGCTTACAGTCATGACCTATAAACTTTCTAACTGTATTTATTCTCTGTTTCTCAAATAACATTTTGTGCCATCATCAAAATAATTAAAAAAAAAAAACTTCACTCCTCTCACTTCCCTGATTATAATTCTTCAATAGATATATTTTGAATGTAAGAACAAACTCTTAAACAACATACATAGATTTTTTGTGATCTCTATATTATGACATATCCCAAGGCTCTTTTTAAAAAATTAATTAGTTGATTTTGGGGAGGCTAATTACTTTATAATATTGTATTGGCTTTGCCATACACTGACATGAATCCGCCACGGGTGTACATGTGTTCCCCATCCTGAACCCCCCTCCTTCCCCATCCCATCCCTCCATTCAGTCACTCAGTCGTGTCCAACTCCTTGTGACTCCATGAATCACAGCACACCAGGCCTCCATGTCCATCACCAACTCTCAGGGCTCTTTAATATACAACCTAAACCCTCACTTCACCAAGATTCTTGTCATTTATGAAATATGTCATGCTTACTCAGAACTCTTAACTCATGCCTTTATAGATGTAACTTCTTTGTTTGAATAGACATGAAAAAGGAAAGCTACCATTTCATGTGTTTTCCCAATATTCAATAAACCTATTGCATATCTACTTGGTACCAGACACTGAGAATACAAATCAAAAGCATATTTGTTTTTAACAAAGCCTAATGACAAGTTAACAGACATTAGACTATGAATAGGGTTATGGTAGGAAGAATAATAGTTCCCCTAAAAATGTTTGTCTCCTTGAATGGAAAAAGGGACTTTGCAGATATAATTAAATTAACAGTCTTGAGATGGGAAGATTATATTCAAATATTCAGGTGGGTTCAGTCTAGTCATATGGGTCTTAAAAGTGAAGAACCCTTTCTGACGGTGGTCAGAGAAAGAGATGTGCTGATGGAAGCGGGATCAAAGAGATGCTATGTTGCTAACTTTGAAGATAGAGGAAAGGGACAAAACTCAAGACGAGATGCATGGGTAGCTCCTAGAAGCTGGAAAAGGCAAGGAAATGTATTGTCCTTCAGAGACTATAGAAAAGAATGCATCCTGCTGACACCTTGATTTTAGTCCAAAAGGCCATTGTTGAACTTCAAATTTACACAATTATAAGGTAATAAATTTGTGCTGTTTAAAGATACTAAAGGGGCTTCCCAGATGGTGCAGTGGTAAAGAATCCTCCTGCCAATGCAGGAGATGCAGTTTGATCCTTGGGTCAGGAAGATACTCTGGAGTTGAAAATAGTAACTCATTCCAGTGTTCTTGCCTGGAAAATTCCATAAACAGAGGAATCTTGTGGACTATAGTCCATGGGAGTCACAAAGAGTTGGACACAACTGGACACAAATAAAGGCATGTATGACGCATGAACAAGCCACTAAGTTTGTGATAGTTTGTTATAGCATCAATAGAAAACCAATACAGGGTTTGTGATAAAGTTTCTATTTGTTACATTCCATTGATTCCAAGATGAACTTTTTCCCCCACATTAAACAGCTGTGAAACTGGGAGGGCTTCCCTTGTGGCTCAGCTGGCAAAGAACAACAGACTGGTTCCAAATCAGGAAAGGAGTACATTAAGGCTGTATACTGTCACTCTGGTTATTTAAATTATACAGAGTACCTCATGCAAAATGTCAGGCTGGAGGAAGCACAAGCTGGAATCAAGATTGCTGGGAGTAATATCAATAACCTCAGATATGCAGATGACACCACCCTTATGGCAGAAAGTAAAGAGGAACTAAAGAGCATCTTGATGAAAGTGAAAGAGGAGAGTGAAAAAGTTGGCTTAAAGCTCAACATTCAGAAAACTAAGATCATGACATCTGGTCCCATCATTTCACAGCAAAAAGATGGGGAAACAATGAGAGACTATTTGGGGGTCTCCAAAATCACTGCAGATGGTGATTGCAGCCATGAAATTAAAAGATGCTTGCTCCTTGGAAGAAAGACTATGACCAACCTAGACAGCATATTCAAAAGCAGAGACATTACTGTGCCGACTAAGGTCCGTCTAGTCAAGGCTATGGTTTTTCCTGTGGTCATGTATGGAAGTGAGAGTTGGACTGTGAAGAAGGCTGAGCACCGAAGAATTGATGCTTTTGAACTGTGGTGTTGGAGAAGACTCTTGAGAGTCCCTTGGACTGCAAGGAGATCCAACCAGTCCATTCTGAAGGAGATCAGCTCTGGAATTTCTTTGGAAGGAATGATGCTAAAGCTGAAACTCCAGTACTTTGGCCACCTCATGTGAAGAGTTGACCCATTGGAAAAGACTCTGATGCTGGGAGGGATTGGGGGAAGGAGGAGAAGGGGATGACCAAGGATGAGATGGCTGGATGGCATCACGGACTCGATGGATGTGAGTCTGAGTGAACTCTGAGAGATGGTGATGAACAGGGAGGCCTGGCTTGCTGCGATTCATGGGGTCGCAAAGAATTGGACACAACTGAGCTACTGAACTGAACTGAACTGAACTGATATGCACTTGAACTATATATTACAAAACATATACCTAAATAGTTCAAAATAAGCCTTTTCACTGGTATTAAATTAAAATCCTAATTGATAATCATTGTATACTAATTGCCATGTTAGTTCTTATAGCTGATAATATTTGATAATTGATTATATCTATTAAAGTAATTCTTTTGTGATGAGTGGACTGCATACCCCTTTTAAATGTTGAAGTCCTTACCCTTTCAGTTCAGTTCAGTCACTCAGTCGTGTCCGACTCTTTGCGACTCCATGAACTGCAGCACGCCAGGCCTCCCTGTCCATCACCAACTCCTGGAGTTCACTCAGACTCATGTCCATCGAGTCCATGATGGCATCCAGCCATCTCATCCTTTGTCGCCCCCTTCTCCTCCTGCCCCCAATCCCTCCCAGCTTCAGAGTCTTTTCCAATGAATCAACTCTTCACATGAGGTGACCAAAGTACTGAAGTTTCAGCTTTAGCATCATTCCTTCCAAAGAAATCCCAGGGCTGATCTCCTTCAGAATGGACTGGCTGGATTTCCTTGCAGTCCAAGGGACTCTCAAGAGTTTTCTCCAACACCACAGTTCAAAAGCATCAATTCTTTGGCGCTTAGCCTTCTTCACAGTCCAACTCTCACATCCATACATGACTACTGGAAAACCATCACCTTGACTAGACTGACCTTAGTCAGCAAAGTAATGTCTCTGCTTTTGAATATGCTATCTAGGTTGGTCATAACTTTTCTTCAAGGAGTAAGCGTCTTTTAATTTCATGGCTGCAGTCACCATCTGTAGTGATTTTAGAGCCCCCAAAATTAAATCTGACACTGTTTCCACTGTTTTCCCATCCATTTCCCATGAAGTGATGTGTCTGGATGCTATGATCTTACCCTTAGTACCTAGGAAAAAGTGACTTTATCTGGAAATAGTTTCACTGCAGATGTAATTAGTTAAGATGAGATCAGACTGGAGTGAAAGTCGCTCAGTTGTGTTTGACTCTTTGTGACCCCCGTGGACTATATACAGTCTATGGAATTCTCCAGGCCAGAATACTGGGGTGAGTAGCCTTTCCCTTCTCCACTGAATCTTCCCAACCCAGGGATTGAACCCAGGTCTCCCATATTGCAGGTGAATTTTTACCAGGTGAGCCATCAGATAATCCAATATGACTAGTTTCCTTTTAAAAGAAGAAATTTGGACACACAGACAGACAGACAAACAGGGAGAATGTCCTCTCAGTGCCTC
Source organism: Nanger dama (assembly GCA_917880005.1). Lineage (NCBI taxonomy): Eukaryota > Metazoa > Chordata > Mammalia > Artiodactyla > Bovidae > Nanger > Nanger dama. The sequence goes on from CAKJTW010000040.1 coordinate 9,241,424, forward strand.
TGTCCCTCCCAGAGGAGGTAGGGATTACTTGACTGATGGATTTAGGAGAAAGAACTAGCAGAGGGTCTTAGGCCCTTTCTCTCATCTCTGCCTAGTTGCAAAGAACAGGGTTCCCATTTGCTCCTGGCCAAGTGATGGGCTTTTGACAGGCTCAGTCCCCTGTGTCAGTTCAGGGATGCCAGATCTGTGTAAGTACATTCAATTGAGAGGTGAAATATTAAAAAGCCTATCTGAATCATATTCTTTTATATGTATATTGTAAAATATTTCTGTTAACCCTAACCTCTGTCTTCTTGACATCTGTCTTTGTCAATTGATTTTGACAGGCAAGGAAAAGGAAGTGAAATCTTATGACCCTATTGATCATCAACATGGTCTCTTAAACACAGTATACAGAAGGGAGATTAAATTCACTGATAGAATATCATGAAAACAGAAATACATAAAGAGGCTGATGTTTACATGAGAGTAGAGGTAACTCATTGAGGGAAAGTAAGGAAAAGTTTTGCAGAAGATGTGAAATTTGACACTAGAATGATGACTGGGAATTCTTCAGATAGAGAAAAAGGCTAGGGCAATCTAGGATGAAGGAAGAAAACCTGAAAAGTCAGAGCATGCAGGACACACACACATAGGCAGGTATATCCAGATAACATAGGAAAACATATTGTAACTGAATTGAAGCTCAGATAAGATAAGATTGGTTTAGGGTAGGATGAAGCAAGAAAGGACACGAGGAACTATGAAGCATATTCAAATAAGAAACAATAAGATCAAGTTTATACTGTCTCAATATATAGAAAATTCTGGCAGTAACAGGGCTGTAGTCCAGGAGACAAGGTCAGGAGGCTAGTCTGGGAGATGCTGTAGGGTATTTGCTGATGACAATTTGCTTTAAAGTAGTGACTGGGTGATACCAGGAGTAGGGGCTCATCTGGTAACAGGATTATTTATTTAGTGTTATTGCTTTTGAAAAAAATAAATAGCAAGAGCAGAATGAGGTAATTTTTAATAAGAATGACCTTTTAAAAATTTTACTTGTCAAAAAATTTACCTATAAATGTCCATCAGTTCAAAATTACTAGTGTTTGGCAAGAGGTAGGATATATATGACCAGGTAGCAGAACAGGAATAGTAGTCTTTTTTTTTTTCTATTTCAAAATATTTATTTAATGTTTATATTTCTTTTCATATTATATAATTTACTTAATTGCATTACTATTGATAATACCCAGGTTATACATGGAATTTTCTTTTTCTTAAATCATGTTTAGACATCACTGGCCTATAATTTAACAGTCATAGTATTCTTGTTCTTGTAGCTACTGGGAAACAAAATTTTTAAAAACGTATATATCTGGGATGAAACTGATCTTCTTAGTTGGAGAGACTTTTCCTCAAGAAAAAAATCTGTGTCATCCTAAATATGTCACGTGAGGATGCTGGATGGTGGTGGGAGGGCAGAGAGCTAGATGGACGGACAGCTCTTCAGATGACTAAGGAAGTTATTACAATTTGAGATGTGCTTGGGGATAGCAGTCCCTGAACATCAAAATATATCAGAGAAAACAAAAAAAGAAGAAAAGAAAAAGAAAACTTCTCAAGTAACATCAAGTGTACAGAGAATCACTAAGTATCCCTGGCTGTCCAGTGGCTAAGAAAGCTCTTGCCCTGAGGGGAGTACAGGTTCAGTCCCTGGCTGGGGAACTAAGATCCCACGTGCTGACAGCAAAGCAAACTAACTAAACCCAAAGACTCAGCAGAGGCTGCTCTCAGCAGGTCAAGCGCGGAATCCAGAACCAGTGGAAGACAAGTTAACTCCTCACCTCTCTGCTGGAAGAGGACAGGCATTACCGAAGTGGGTGGCTGGGACTGTTGCTGGTAATCGGAGAGAAAAGGAGATTAAAACGGAGAAAGGAAAGTAGAGGAAGAGGAAATTCAAATTCCCACCATGCTTGGCCATATTTTACTGGGTAATACTTTAAAGCTGGGAAACTGGGAAAAAAAAAATCATTTAGTGCCTTTGACTATGACTCCAGGTCAAAATAAAAGTGAATCTTTTTACCTTCTTTCTGGAACCATCAGCCACTTGGACATGTTGGCTTTGTAATCACCTTGTAACTGGTATTACTATTTTAAAAGAGGCAGTGCTGTTTGTGGGATGGCAATATTAATATTATTTTTAGAAAAATGATATGGCATTCATTCAGTGGTCCTGTTGGTTGGGAGCTTTTGTTGACCATGTTCTTTGCCTTTTCAGGTAACTTCTTTCTTTCTTTTACATGCAATTTCTCCAGGGTAGTAATTTAATAAATATGAATCTTTCCCATTCACAGGAATTACTTAACCATGTAAAGACTATTCCCCAAAATGAACATTTTAGTTATTTTTCAATGTCTATGACTGTCTTCTCGTTAAACATATCATTTGTGAGTCAGTAAATCTTTTAGGAAAAAAAAATATCTGTTTTACTTGCATATTTCAATTGCTTCAATTAATATGAGAAAGATAAACATGTAGGACTTTATACTCATTTTATAATGGAAATTACCTTAGTGTGTATGCTGTTAACTACTTCCAAGTATTTAACTTCTGTATCATAAAACAATTGAGTTCTTTTTATAAATCATGACTTTAGGATTGTTTAGTCAGATCTCAGTCCTGTATTAAACTTGAGAAGATAAGAGGCCAAGAAATTGAGTTCCTTATAATAATGTTTAATATATATTCTGATTTTCAAACACCATTTGATTCACTTGAAGTAAACATGCTCATTTTTCATATTTATCCTTACAGCAGAAACAAAACAAAATAAAGCAAAACAATAAATTCCTGGCAAGTGAGATGATTCCCTCCCTCCCTCCAGCCTTCCTTCCTTCTCTCCCTCACTCTTTCCTTCCTTCCATTTCATTTAGGGTGGAAAGTACCCTGCATGTTATCAAAGACACAGTGCACAACAATCAAAGATCCTTTAGTGAAAATATGCAGTCTGGTGAGTGATATAGACATAAATAACCTAATGCATGATTATTACACATAATGATGTTTTATTTGAAGGAAATATGCAGGGTGCTATGCAAGTGTGAAATGGCTGTGGGGTGGGCAGTGAACAGAAAGATTGTCCTAAAACAGTGCTATTTGAGCTAAAATCCACAAGTAATCCAAAATTTGCAAGTAAATGGTGAAGGGGACACAAGTGCTGATGTAGTAGGCAGAGACTAGAGCATATGTGGCTCTGAGATAGATAGGACAGTATGTTAAAAGGATTAAAACAAAACAGTCCAATGTGGTTGGACTATAGAGAAGAAGAGAAAGAGGCCAAAGCTGAGGCTAAAGATACACAGGGGCCATGGGTCAAGCAGGACTGTGCAGGCTAGACATGAAAGTTGAAAATTGGCAGAAGCACTATCAAAGTGGCATTGTAAATGACCACTGTGTAGTGTGGAGAATGACTTTGGCGGATACACTGAGATATAGGGTGTTTGAGTATAGGGTGTATTGAGATCAACAAGATCCTTCCAGCAGTAGTTCAGGCTAGAGTTAATGGGGGTTTGTATCTGGGGAGTGTGGGATGGGTGGGAAAGGCATTAATCAAGCTATGCTGAGGAGGTAAATCAAGAGCATTTCTGGAAACCTTCTACCTCATTTACCTTCCAACCCTAAGAATCTAACCCAATGCCTAAGTTCAAACAATGAAAATAAATGATTATTGAATTTAAATTTAGCAATGATGCATGCACTATTTAAGGACAGCTGACTCAAGTGATAATTATTTAAACAAATATTGACATATCCAACCCAATCATTCTCTCTCCTTTAGAAAATGTTAGTATAGGCCCAGTAAAACATAGAATTGAGTCATCATCATGTGTAAACAGCCAATGTGGCTCATTTAGACCCAAATTCCCTACAGTCAGACTGTGTAGACAGTCACTGACTGTGGTTTTCAGTTTAAGTACTCAGAGTTCCTTGCTTAGATGATGACTCTTCTGAAAACTATTCTACATTCATTTACTTTAAACATAAGGAAACATTTCCAGGAAATAACAGTCTTTTGGCAGGAATTTTTATCACTAGAAACTCAGACATTTTACAGAATGCAGCAAATAAGTAGTATAAATATTGAATACTCAAAGGGAATTTCAATTTTAATTAAAGTCCACCCCCCCACCATTTTAAAGCAAATCTTGTTAAAAATATCTCCTTCTCTTAAGATGGCTGTAATTTTAGAGTATTATCCTCTAACGAAAGGCAGCGTTATATGTGATCCAGCATAAATGTAACATCCTAAATGCAAAAGTATGACACAATTCAGTGAGCTGAAAATGATATGTAACAACTCACTAAATAGATTTATTATATTTTTTTCCTCTGGTACATGTTGCAGAAGAGTCTCTCTTTTCTGATATTCATAGGGTTTGTCTATAATAATGGGCACATAATTAGAAGGAAGTTGTGTTAAGGTGTTAAATTTATTCCAAAGTGAAATATCAAGCCATACGTGCATATCTTCAGGAAGACTAAGAATTTTAGGTCACCATTATTTCATAAACTCTTTCTTCTCACTACAGTCATTGGTGCATCCTGGTGCATCCAGAGTGTTATGTAAAACTTAGTCATAAAATATACTGATTTTCACTGATTCCAAAATACATACTGAATGTGCCTTTATTAGGTTAAAAATCTTTCCCAAGGCTATCTTTTTGCAAACTCTATATCCAAGAAAATTCTCCAGATCTTTCCTCAAAGACCTAATATTTTAGCTGTTCTAGGCTCTGTTTTCTAGTTGGAAGGCATGTCACCACTTCCCATTTTACTTCTCAAGGATCTACATTCCAAAACACATGCTAGACTTCTTAATTTTTGAGTCAGTATGACTGCCATGAGAGATTTTCAGTAGCTGTTAAAACATTATTCCTGAGTGTGTCTCTGAGGGTGTTTCTGGAAGAGATTAGCATTTGACTAAGTTGACTGAGTAGGGCTTCCCAGGTGGCTCAGTGGTAAAGAATTTGCCTGCCAATGCAGGAGATGCTGGTTTGATCCCTGGGTTGAGAAGATCCCTGGAAAAGCAAATGGCAACCCACTCCAGTATTCTTGCCTAGAGAGTCTCATGGACAGTCCGTGGTGGGCTACAGTCCAGGGGGTCACAAAGAGTCAGACAAGACTGATGACTGAGTGTACACACACACAGGTATACTGTGTAAAGGAAACTAGAATCATCCAACATATTCAGGGCCCTAAAGAAACAAAAGGGAGAGGAAGTGTGAGTTCTCTCTCTCTTTCCTTGAGCTGTCCCATCCATTTTCTCCTGCCTTCAGACATTGAAGCTCCTGTTTTCTCAGCCTTTGGGCTTCAGGACTTAGAGCAGCAGCCCCAACTTTTCAGGTCTTCAGCTTCCCTCTGGGCCCACCTGTGTTTTCAGGCCTTTGGACTCAGATGAAACTATACTATCAGCTTTCCTGGTTCTTCAACCTGCAGAAGGCAACTGTGGGACTTCTCAGCCTCCATAATCATGTGAGCCAATGCTCATAATAAATCTCCTCTTACATATCTGTATACATCCTATTGGTTCTATTTCTCTGTAGATCCTGACTGATACCATTAGCCTCAACTGTGAGTGACTGAAGGTAATGCCATCAAGGCAGCCTATCTGGATGTCATTATATGCAGTTTAAGATCCAATGCCAGTTCCTACCAAGCCCCTTCCTGTTTCCTTTCATCCTCTTTGATGCCTCATGCTAAGTCACTTCAGTCACGTCCAACTCTGTGTGACCCCATAGACGGCAGCCCACCAGGCTCCCCTGTCCCTGGGATTCTCCACGCAAGAACACTGGAGTGAGTTGCCATTGCCTTCTCCAATGCATGAAAGTGAAAAGTGAAAGTGAAGTTGCTCAGTCGTGTCCGCCTCTTAGTGACCCCCATGGACTGCAGCCCACCAGGCTCCCCTGCCCCTGGGATTCTCCGGGCAAGAACACTGGAGTGGGCTGCCATTTCCTTCTCCTACAAGATCTATCAATGTCACTAATGCCCAAAATACATGGCGCTTTTTCTTTCGATATAGTGTATTTCTAAAATTTGACATACATTCTAATTCAATCTCCTCATTTTTAAACATTTTCTCTCAATCTCCTCATTTATTTTTTAATGAAGAAATTTAGACACAAAAGATGTAGATGACTCACTCAAGGTCACAAAATGAATTAATGACAGGATCAGACTTCAACACACATTTTACGTTCTATAAAAGTTTATCCCCTGCATAAATAAACAAGGAAGGATTTTAAAGTCATATTGCTAAGGAAAATATCTAAAAACATTGATGCACATAATATAAAACTTACATAAAGTAAAAGTTCAGGCATTAGTGTGGCAATGAACATTAAGTAAGCTAGGATATTTGCCTTCAGGGTGAAGGTAAGGGAGTGGGAAAAGAAAATATGGGGAGAAGTGTAATAAATCACTAAAACTATGAGAGAGATTTTATGATAATGAACCATGAGCTGAGTATAATATTTTATTGATTCCTTTCTTGGATTGGTCTTTTATTGCCAAGAATAGAATTATCTTTCTGTCACTTGTAACCCATGCATTCCTACTGAATATAACTTGTTTCTGAAACTTTTACACAAGTTTATAAAATCAGTTGGTCATCTGAACCAAATGAAGCATGCAGACCTCAATTTGGCAGCATGGGAAAAGGAAAGAAAGGTGCCAAAGAATACGGAGTGAAGGGGAAATACTACCATCATTTAAAGCAGAGAATCATATTGCTTCTTTCCAGTTGATGTAATCATGACACATGAACACAAAATCTAGTAGTGAATTAGAATGGTATCTCACTTAAAATGACGTATCACAAACCGAGGTAGTCAAAAATAAGTTGTGTGCATTTTAGTCAAATGAAAAAATATTATTAATTTAATCAAGGGTAAAAGATTAATTACATTTGAAGATATGCTTCCAAAGAGCCTTTTATCTTTTATCTTGTTCAGCACAAAACAAGTTTCTTACTTCTTCCTATTTGGAAAACCAAGAAATAAATATGAGAAATATGTTTAAATAACTGATAAAAATAAATAGATAAATAGATTAAAAGCTTTAGCATTTTTTTTTACCAAAAGGACTTACATTCATTTCACATATACAGTGTTTAAAAGTATGAAAATATACTTTATAGTAGAAACTAATATAACATTTTAAAGCAACTATATGCCAATACAATTAAAAAAAAACAATTCTTTATTCATTATATACGTCAATAATATTATTTCTACTTTACAGTTGATCAGATCAACAGAGAGGACTATTGACATATCTGAAGTTACATAGAGAATGTTCTAAATATCACCTTGATGTCATGTATGATATGATAGGAAATTAGTTCCCTGTTGAAAAGAAAAGCAATTTCTAGTTCTTTTAGCTATTTTGTGGCCAGTTAGTGCTTTCTGCATGCTTTAAGATAATTTAAATCACATGATTGAAATTATACATGCCATACCAAAAGACTCACTCTTACAGAGCTTTAAAAGTTAAAGTCTCTCTCTTGCCTTTCAAACACATTTCCACCTCTGAGGGCATTATCTCTACTCAAAATAACACATTTCCCTGGAAAACGCTGCCTCTAAATTTTAAACTCTTCTTGTTTGCTTTAAAATTGGGCAGATAAGCTAACATTTTAAATCTGCTTCCAGAAAGATAAAACATTTCTAATCTCCCGAGACATCTCCTCAAATATGTGTATTTTATGACGTTTAGTAAAGTTCTGGCACCAGTAATGTTGTCCTTTGGACAAAGAAACATCTGAGGCAAAAATTTTATTTATTACTGTTAGTTGAAATGCAGGAAGAAAAAAAAAGGAGTTTCAATGGCAACAGAGCCAAAAATACTGGAGGCTCAATTTTGCCATTGAAAGCAGCCTTAAGAGCCCTTTATGCCCTCATATGCGCATGCTGTTTCTTTTACTTATAGTCATTCCCTTGAGGCTCTTAAGAACTTTTCAGTTCCCTTGGGCCTAACATGCTTTATTTATTTATTTATTTTTGAAGTAAGATTGCGCCAAATCCTCTAGCAGACTCACATATTCCCTAATCAACCTGCTAAGCATTAAATGTTAAAATCTTCATATATTATGTGATATTGTAATATGAAACAGGAAAAAAGCCAAAGGATATTTTTGCTAGAGAATGTAGAGACTTAGGCATGGTTTTGTATTTCCAAATGTTATTTATTTGTTTAGAGATTATTATCTTTAAAGGTTTATTGGGCAAGTCTTTGAAATTCCATTGGATTTTCTATTAAATCCACTAGCTTGAATTTGAAAAATGATACTATAAGGACATTCTCCTAGTCTTTTATTTTATATTTAGTAACTAAGGCAAATCACTTAGCACTGCTTAACCTCAGTTGTTCAGTCACTAAGTTATGCCTGACTCTTTGTGACCCCATGGACTGCAGCATGCCAGCCTTTGCTGTCCTTCACTGTCTCCTGGAGTTGGCACAAACTCATGCCCATTGAGTAGGTGATGCCATCCAACCATCTCATCTTCTGTTGCTTGCTTCTACTCCTGCCTTCAATCTTTCCCAGCATCAGGGCCTTTTCTGGTGAGTCAGTTCTTTGCATCACGTGGCAAAAATATTGGAGTTCTGCTAAGTTACCTCATTTACCAACTGAGGCAGGTCTCCCAAATGAGCATGTTAATTTTAAAAATCTTTCCTGTAGTTTGTATGTAGGCCTCAAATAGTAAAATTTTGATCCAGAAGTACCTTTCAAAATAATCTAATTTAAAACCCTTATCTCACATGACAAAAATTGTGATGCTGATATGCAAATAATAAATGTATTTTACACACAAAAAAGGAACAAATGATTTCAAGAATATTTGATTCAAGAAGAAACTTTCTTGCTAAGCTATGAGGAACTGATTACCTCATCTTTATGGGGAATTATTCTATAGTACCTAATGAAAGCATGTTTTCAATTGTTTTTGACATAAATCAAAACCTCTCACTAAAACGTGAAGTAAATAATTGTCGCCTTGTATAACTTTGATGTGAAACTCACAAACTAGTTAGAATCTATTAATACTGTACTTTTGTCCTATTTTAGATTTCTATTCCTGAATAAAATGTAATCTCCATAGCATTATTAAAAATTATATAGATTTGTGCTGTTTCTACTTTTATGGTGGAGAAACAAAGTTGTGTTTGGAAACATGTTCTAGTTCACATAGTTTATTATAAATTAACCTCCTATTTTATTTTTTTAAGTAACTGGACAAATTCCAAATAATTTACTCTTCACTTTGTTGAGTTATCAAAATGATTAACTTGGGAAACAGAGTGAACTGTTCAGAACAATTCTGGAAGTACTTCTTTGGATTAAGCTGACCCACAAAAAGTCCAGGAAAACCTAGTTAAGATGCCCTAGGTAATGGCTCATGAGTAAAACCTAATCATAGGAATTCTCAGTGACAACCAACTTGAAGGGAATCAAAAGTGAATTGTAAAGAAGTGGCTGATGTGCTCTTTATGTGATGTGTTATGCTCTTCTCTAGCCTAGACATGTTTTTTAATGAATTGTGGTAGGCTACTGATGCATCGGAGAAGGAGATGGCAACCCGCTCCTGTGTTCTTGCCTGGAGAATCCCAGGGACGGAGGAGCCTGGTGGGCTGCCATCTATGGAGTCACACAGAGTCGGACACGACTGAAGCGACTTAGCAGCAGCAGCAGCATTGATGCACACACACTTTTACTGGAACTATTTTGTCCCCCCACACATTGAAAGAAAAGGAGGATACAACTGACACCATGTCTGCTTTTCAGAATGTAAAAGAGGTACTATCTTTGCTGCAGGGTCTTTACATTCCCTCATTGATCGATTCCAATATACCTATGCTTATACTTTTAACCTTTGTAAGCAGTCCACATAATAAAAACTTAAGCTTTCAGTCTGAATGTCACATCTTCAGGTAAGTTTTCCCTTATTCCACAATAAAACCACACTTTTCCGGTCAGACAGTCTCAGTGTGCCCATCTCTATTGTTTCAGAGCAATTGGGTTTTTGTTTAATATCTTGACTATACTCTGAAATGTGCAAAGACACAGGTTCTTCTCCTGTTGTCAATGTTTTATACTCACTCTGTTACACAGCACCTAGATTATAATTATAAATATTGCTAATCAATATGTGTTGAATAAATAAAATAAATAATAATATATGGTATATTTATGATAATGTAGTATAATATGATATGATATAGTAAAATGTAGATAATGACCAAAGAGACTAAAACTGCCTTAAGGATCAAGGAAGGAGAGTTCTAAAGAGTGATATTAAGAGGTTAGGATTTTATTTTATCATTTGAGATTAGAATAGCTATTTATTCTATATTTCACATATAGTGATGTTAGCTCATACAGCAAAATTTGTTTTCATTTGTTTTTATCTCATTTTTAATATCTTGAAAATGTCCATAGAAATGTACTTTCTTTTGCCCCAAATATGTCTAACAGAACACTAAGACCAAATTATCTTTTCTCTTTAGTCTTGTTAACAGTAGCTACTATTTGATGGGATTTAACCACAATCCAGATAGTACTGAATCAGTTTCTCTTAGGATTTCTTCAGTCTGTCTGGAAGATAGCACATCTGGTTCTAAATGTAGGGCTATTCTTAAACCTTAAAAATAAACCCTAAAATCAAAACCGAAAACCTTTAAACCTAAAAATCTAAATTGTGAAAATCTTAAATCCTTAAACTTAAAATCTAAACCTAAAACCTTAAAACTCAGGGCTAGCTGTAGGCAGTGACAAGGTGAAAGCTTATAAAAAACATAAAATGAAACCAGGACCTACAGGAACGTGAGAGTTAACATCTCAGGAAGCTCAGCCCACAAGGACCAACTTGCCCTACTTTTCCACCAGGCCTTTTAGCCATGATTGGAATTGGAGGTAAAAGCAAATATCTGAAAAGGAAGGACAGTCATTTGACTTCCAGGTGTGTACAAGTGGAATATGTCGTTAGGTTCAATATTTAAAAAAAAAAAAATGGTGACCCCAAGGCTCTCTGGCCAAATAATAGTGATAATAATAGTTTTAGTATGTCTTATTCGTTAAGCTCTTACTATATATCATGTATGTGCTACATGCTTTACATACATTGCTATTTTTCATTTTGGTAATAACTCAGTTTCTTAAATGAGAAATTGAGAGTATTAGCAGCTTTGGTCACATTAGTGGTGATGGCAGATCTGGTCATTGAAACTAGGCGTTCTGACTCTAAAGTCATGCTCTTAGCTTGCTTAACCACTACACGATACATGTTGATTTTTCTATCTCAAAAAACACTTTGGGTTTCCATATCACGTCTCTAATTTGTAATCCCATTAAGGCCAAACACTGTCCATTTAGATGTGTGTTGTGTGTCAGTTGCTCAGTTGTGTCCGACTCTTTGCGACCCCATGGACTGTAGCCCTCCAGGCTCCTCTGTCCATGGAATTCTCCAGGCAAGAATACTGGAGTGGATTGCCATTCCCTTCTCTGGGGGATCTTTCCAACCCAGGGGTTGAACCTGGGTCTCCCCAAGGTCCATTTAGATACATGAGCACTTTATCAACAGTTCTAGGGACTCTCCACTTTGGCTCAGCAGTAAGGAATCCTCCTGCCAAAGAAGGAGACTCACGTTTCGACCCCTGGGTCAGAAAGATCCCCTGGAGAAGGAAATGGGAACCCACTCTAGTATTCTTGCCTGGGAAATTATATGGACAGAGGAGCCTGGCAGGCTACAGTCCATGGGGGGTCGCAAAAGAGTCAGACACAGCTTAGCAGCTAAAAAGCAGATATCTGCCCTACAGCCATGATACTCATGTGAGTGGCCCTGAGTGTGATAATGCACCATTTTGTGTTGTGAACAAGGATGGAGGCAAAAGTGTATAGTGTGATGTGACCAGAGGCTGTCAGGTCACGATGAAAAGAACCCTTTGATCAAGGGAGCCCGGTACTCCATATAGTAGGGTTAAGATAAAGGATGATTCTTGGTTATCTGCAGATAATCTGTAATCCCCAAAACAATTAAATTATGCTCCATCTTTAATATCTTCCAATGATAGAATTTTACTTGGCAAGGCCTCTAATTTTTAAAAGATAAATTGACTTAAAGTTGAAGGCAGTAGAATTGTTAATCACTTACAATTTCCTTAGAGAAGGATGAAGTAAAGTGAAATTCACTCAGTCGTGTTTGACTCTTTGCAACCCCATGGACTGTATAGTCCATGGAATTCTCCAGGCCAGAATACTGAAATGGATAGCCTTTCCCTTCTCTAGGGGGTCATTCCAACCAAGGGATCGAACCCAAGTCTCCCACATTACAGGCAGATTTTTTACCAGCTGAGCCACAAGGGAAGCCCAACAATACTGGAGTGGGTAGCCTATCCCTTCTCTAGCAGATCTTCCTAAACCAGGAATCAAACCAGGGTCTCCTGCATTTCAGGTAGATTCTTTACCAACTGAGCTTTCAGGGATATAAACAATAATGATTAGTATCAATATTGCACGTATAATATATAATATTTATATTATATAATAATATAAATCATACTCATAAATATAAAGTTAAATAATTTCATTCATTTTCACATAACACTAATTGTTATATTCATATGAAACTTACTTATGTTCTCACTCCCCATATCAAGGTACATCTATTCACCTATATATAAACAGCAGGAAGAACAAGAGACTTAAAGAGTCAAACTAGGTCAAAGATGATAAAAATAAACTCCTGGATAACTGAGAGTATGATTATTTTTAAGTGGATTTCTACCTCTTTAATGTCTATCTCTGGAAAGCCAAAACATTTGTTATAGGTACGTAGAGTCGTGTAGAATTATTTTCTCTGTTTCCAGAAAGAGTTTGAAGTAACCATTTTCTTGATGACTTATGACTGACCAAGAATGGTGACTTAGACTCAGAGTAGTGGCCATTTTCTTCTTTATTTTGACACAAATGGGGGAGAATGCACCTCTTTAAAACAGTGAACTCTTGTAATCATTTAAAAATATATTTTTATCTCATCTGATCTGATTGCTAGAGTGTGTGTGTGCTCAATCTTGTCCAACTCTTCATGATTCCATTGACGTTAGCCCACCAAGATCCTTTGTCCATGGGATTTCCCAGGCAAAGAACACTGGAGTGAGTGTGAGTTGCCATTTCCTACTCTAGGGGATCTTTTGACCAAAGATAGAACCTGCATCTCCTGTATTGCAGGCGGATTCTTTACCACTAAGCCACAGGGGAAATCCTGTTTGCTGAAGTACCTATGTAAATTTTGTTACATATAAAGTAAAAACAAAACAAAAAACAGTTTACTGCCAACCCAACAAAACACCAAGAAACTACTGTTTGTGAAAGTTTAAAATTAATAAGCTATAATTAGCTCAGTTCAGTCGCTCAGTCGTGTCCGACTCTTTGCGACCCCATGAAGTGCTGCACGCCAGGCCTCCCTGTCATCAACTCCCGGAGTTCACTCAAACTCAGGTCCATCAAGTCAGTGGTGCCATCCAGCCATCTCACCCTTGGTCGTCCCCTTCTCCTCCTGCCCCCAATCTCTCCCAGCATCAGAGTCTTTTCCAATGAGTCAGCTCTTTGCATGAGGTGGCCAAAGTACTGGAGTTTCAGCTTTAGCATCATTCCTTCCAAAGAACACGCAGGGCTGATCTCCTTCAGAATGGACTGGTTGGATCTCCTTGCAGTCCAAGGGACTCTCAGGAGTCTTCTCCAACATCACAGTTCAAAAGCATCAATTGTTCTGTGCTCAGCCTTCTTCACAGTCCAACTCTCACATCCATATATTACTAATGGAAAAACCATAGTCTTGACTAGACAGACTTTTGTTGGCAAAGGGATGTCTCTGCTTTTGAATATGCTGTCTGGGTTGGTCATAACTTTCCTTCCAAGGAATAAGCTATAATAGGGAGTAGCAATTTACAGGTCTTAGATGATCTGTTGCTATGCAAGATAGTATCTAACATGCCAGGGAACTCAATGTGCTAAGATATAGCATGCGGACAGAACCTCCTGCTGCTATTTTGTTGTAGTTTTGGTGACATCTGAATTCGTATGACTTTTGTTCATCTCTAGAAGTTTCTTTGTCATTTGTATACATGTACAATTTGTAGTTTTACATTGGATAGGCAATTATGCCCCTTAAAATTGTAGTGTAAAATAACTGGAGAAATCTCCACACTAGAAAGAAATGGAAGGCTGCAATTCCCCAAACTAATAATGATCAGCTAACAACAACAACAAATGATAATCATCAAATTATATAATTTGAGATTTTTCAAAAGGAAAATAAATTAATTAGAATTAAAGATATACATAGATTAAAAGACAACAACAACAACAACAAAAACCTCCATTGGGTTTAACCATTGGTAACGTTGGGGCTTCCCCAGGTGGTACTAATGGTAAAGAACCTGCTTGCCAATGCAAAAGACATAAGAGATGCAGGTTCAATCCCTGGGTCAGGAAGATCCCCTGGAGAAGGGGATGGCTACCCACTCCATTATTATTGCCTGGGGAAATTCCAAGGACAGAGGAGCCTCACAGGCTACAGTCCATAGGGTTGCAGAGTCAGACATGACTGAAGTGATTTAGCACATAATTGGTAACATTAATAAGAGCAATTTTAGTGGCATAGTAGAGGTGGAATTCAATTACAAGTGAGTCAAAGAAAGAATAGTCAGTAGCTAAATAGAGGTGACTGTCAAGACTTTCTGATAAAACCTTAACTGTATATAGAAGAATTGATTGAAGGAGGTGCGTTAAGAGAGAGGGAGGCTCTATGAAGTGAGATAAATTCAGGAGAAGAGGAATTGAAGTATAATGGTAGCCTTAGACCGCAAGGGCACCTGTCTCTTAGACCAGAGGAATAAAGGTAAAAATTGTAAGGTGAAGTATGTATGTTGTGAAATTATGAGGAGGGGAAAACTGTGTTAATGCCTGCAGATTGCTCTTCTTCTAAGCAGAAAATGTTAAAAGTGAAGATGATCTGAGTGGAACATGTGCTTAGGGGAGATGCTGTCTTTCTGCCCCTTTCATTTCCTGACCCAAGACTTCCCTGGTGGCTCAGACAGTAAAAGTGTCTGCCTACAATGTGGGAGACCTGGGTTCGATCCCTGGATCATGAGGATCCCCTGGAGAAGGAGAGACAGCAACCCACTCCAGTATTCTTGCCTAGAAAATCCCATGGACGGAGAAGCCTGGTAAGCTACAGTTCATGGGATTGCAGAGTCAAACACGACTGAGTGACTTCACTTTCACTATTCACTTTCAGACTCCATATATCTCTTTTATTTCTACTTATTTGTTGTTATTCTTCATGTGTGTGTTTGACAGCTGTTGGTATCGTATACTTTTTTCTGTTTCATGTCCCCAAATGGTTTTACTTATTTTTATTTTTTTGCTGGATCTATAAAGAAATAAGAAGGAAGTAAAATAAAATATAATCTCAGTTATGTCTAGCTTATCTGAGATCAAGACTACTTCTCTATATGAATGAATGGAAAGGCAGCATATTTCCATATAACTGAAATATAATCCAAACTAAAAAACTAGAACTAGAAAACTAGAAAATAATCATTTTTGATGGGAACCTTTTAAAGTGTTTGATAACATTGGCCTCATGTGTCAGTAATTTGGGGAATGTATTTCCCTATTTGAGCTCTTTCACTTTTTCCCTAGTTTCCTAATAAAAGGTGCTACCAAGTGCCAGGTGTGTAGCCATGTTAGGACATCTATGAAGCTAACATATGAAAGTATCAAGATAGAAACACAATATCTGGTTTGTAGATACAATTAAACTATCTATTTATAGTAAAAGTCAATATATAGTTATTAATTGACTCTAGTATGAAATATACATATGTCAAAAATGTATGCCCCCAAAGCTTACAAAACACTGTTATTCACATTACAGCATCTTTGTATAGCATAAGAGAATAAATGGTCTTCGATGTCTGCTCACTGACTACCTGCCAAAACTGTCATCATCTTTCCAAAAAGATTCCTGATAAAACTTAGAATAGTGGTTTTTAAATGTGCTTAAGAATCATTTGAAAATTGTGTTAACAATTAGGATGGATGGGCTTTGCTCCCAGAAGTTACAATATCAGAAAACTGCTCTTGTTAGCAAATTTTCCTAGTGATTTGGCCACATGTAGTCCTTGGAACGCACATCTAGATGGCTAATATCTTCTATTTATCTCTATCAATTTAGCTGGAAGCAGGCTATAATCCTTGTAATTATCATTCATCAGTAGCCAAAGATTTTTTAAGGTAATTGGCAATCTTCTACATAGACAACTTTGAAATTTCCTTCTCCTAAGACCAAGTCCCCTTCCTCATGTCTGTTCTGTTATTTAACATTAAGCATTCTATACTTATTTGTATTATTTATTCACATACACATTATAATATTTTATGCATAGCATTTGTGAAATTATATTCATATGATACAAAATTCACACGAAGTCATATTGATTAAAATATGTTCTATACACCCTTATCTTTTTAAACAACATAAACTCACTATGAATTAAATGTTTCTAATAGCACCCCTTGTTACACTGTTAGGCAATATAATTTTTGTCTTCTTTTACATTATTCCATGCCATCCCCCATGGATGTCTTGCCCATAGTGGGTGTTCAGTAAATATCTATTGGATAATCAAGTTAATTGTATGGTAAATAAGAACCCAAAGGCAAAGTATTCAGTGTCCGACTCTTTGTGACTCCATGAATTGCAGCACACCAGGCCTCCCTGTCCATCATCAACTCCCACTAGAATTAAACTATACATCTTAGGTACATATTGATGACATTCTTTTAGCATGATGAGGATATGTTTAGTTACTTAGTTTTAGAAAGTAAAGGCTGGCTGACTCATTATATTAAAAAAATAAAAAATATAGAATAAAAAAATAAAGGAAATAAAGACTGATGGAAAACTACTTACTTAAAGTGTTGTAGTTCTATTTTTATTATTAAAATAGATATATTCTCCATGTTCCTACATTTTTATATAAACACTTTATGAATTAAATTACCTTTTTTGTTATTTGTTTGATAATAAATATCACTTATTTGTAATCTATAATTTGAGTACATCGGGCTTCCCTGGTGGCTCAGCGGTAAAGACCCCACCTGCCAAAGCAGGAGACATGGATTCCATCCCTGGTTAGGAAGGTCCCTTGGCAGAAGAAATGGCAACCCATCCCAGTATTCTTGCCTGGGAAATCCCATGGACAGAGGAGCCTAGCAGGCTATAGTCCATGTGGTCACAAAAACGTCAGACATAACTTAGTGAATAACCAACAATAAACAAAGCATATTTTTAAATGTAATCTTTTTGTATAAAAATGTGCAAAAATAGATCTTTATATCTCCTTAGTAATTTCTTATGTTGCAGAAAATAGATTATCATTATTTCATAATATAATATTCCTTGTGAAAAGCACTTTCTAATTTTCCAATTTGTATGGTAAAGTGTCATTTATATTTACTAACAGAAGGTTCAAGAATACATCTTACATTTATATATTACTTGTCACAAATAGTCACATATAGTTTGCACTTTATAGATGTTATCTTTAGCACACTGTCTTAATTGGTTCATCAACGTTCCTACATGATTTACTCAATTTTACAGCATGAATATTTATGCTATAATTTGAAATTCTTTGAACCAACAATTCATAAGAATCTGTTTATTTCCATTAATGTGAGATCTGCATCTATCCCTGGCTTTATTTTTACTGAAAGAGAAGGAAGATGGCAGATAAAAGAATTTTTTCTTTCACATTTGTTTCTTCACAAAAATTTAGCTATAATTCAGCTGTAAAGCAATTCAGGCAGTTCCCTAAAGAAGGAATGAATGGTTGCTTTTGGGTTAAGGTTATATTCAGATAATTTAATGACTTGCTCATATTCACTGTCCATTTCTTGAGTAAGAATAAAACCAAATTGGAAAAAGGAAATAAAATTTCACAATATTTATTATAGTATATGTTGCTTCTTTTGAACATAGTCTTCTTTACCATATTTTAATTAATTTTAGAGGTATAAATAATTGATAAACTTTTTATTCAATTCAAACAAATAGTCATTGAGATTAATATTGAAGTCTCTGCATCTCTTGATATTCTTTGAGTGTGTGCTCAGTTGCTTCAGTTGTGTCCAGCTCTTTATGACCCCATGCACTGCAGCCTTCCAGGCTCCTCAGTCTGTGGGATTCTCGGCAAGATACTGAAGTGGGTTACCACACCCTTCACTGGGATCTTCCCGTCCCAGGGGTCAAACTCGTGTTTCCTGCATTGCAGGCAGATTCTTTACCACTGAGCCACTGGGGATATTCTCTAGGTAAGCGTAAGCCTTATTATTTCTCTCTTTTTTTTTTAATTGAGTGGATACATAGAAGCTGCTGTAATTATGTTGAGCCAGCCACACCCTTTGTATAAAACACACATTCTACAGTCCTTAAGCAGAAGTTGTTTAAAGCACATAGCACATATTTGCTTTAGACAAGGTAAGGCATTCTCAAGTTAGCCAATAGTTTGGGACAACCATGATAAAAACCTGAGTTAGATTTAGGCACCTAAAATCTGCCTCTGCCTGTCCTTTGCTATTACCACAGGAGATTAGGGATGGGTGAACCCAGTAATGTTTTGGGTTCGTCAAACATCTTGAACCACTTTTCCAATGTTCTGGGTTAGGCAAAACCCAAAATGTGTTTTGCCAAGCACATTTTCTCTTAATTCTTAAACCCAGGAGTATTTTAAGGTAAATTTAATCCATATGTTTCTGATTCATTTACACTAAACTCATCAAAATGTTCTGTCTTGAGAGCTATTTGATGTGCAAGAAGCTTTTTGAATATTTTACAAGCCTTTTAAAATCAAATTCATTGGACTTTTACATTCAACTGGGCCAAGAGCAAGTGAACACAGACCCCAAAGCAATCAAGTTTGGTTGCAAAGTCTAAAACATCAAGGTTTGTGTAGTTTCTAAACTTGGTTATGTACATTTCAATCCTTGTTAAGAATGTATATTAACATTATTTTTGCAGAATGTAGATTGTGTAACACAATGAGTAGTGAACAAATGCAAAATAAGGCATGGAAATATAAAGAAGCCAAATGACAAATAATTCAAAGCAGATTGAATGTCTGTTCTTTAGCAAGAACCATGCACGAGCTAACATAATGGAGGATGACACTGCATCTGTTTTCATTTTCTTTCTTTTGGGACTTTCTTCTTTTTGGACTGTATTTGGACTTTCTACAAATTCTCTTCCATTTCTATCTTTTGGACAGTCACAGAACTTACAACCAGCACTGTAGCACTAATATTAAATAAAAGAAAATTATCTTTAATATTATATAAAAGGGTTTGTTTTTGTTAAGAAAAAGCTAAAATGAATTACTAGCTTTATTTCTTAAGATAGCATTATAACTTTTAAGTCTGAAAAATAATGAACAGATTGAGACTCATTATGAAGTTCACAAATCAAATTCACTATCAAAGTCCCAACTCTTGTAAATTTAGGCTGGATAATAATTAGTAAAATTTGTAATATGTAATAATACTATTTGATTATATATCAGTAAATGCATTTTGATCTCTCTCTTGATTATTTCTATATGATTTAGAAGACCAGATAACATTTAAGATTTATACATAATGGTAGTTAGGGCCCTTAGCTATGTAAATAAGAAAAGTAATAAGGCAGAAAAAGAGAAAGCAGAATAAAACACTACTATGGAGAAATAATTTATTACATGCTAAAAGAGCTGAAATCTTGTTCTTACTTTTCAGTTACGAACATTTCTAAAAACCAGTCCCAGACGTTGAATAAAATTAAATAAGAAATCAATAATTTTAGCATAAGCTTTGACAGTTACAGATGAAAAAAGTTTGTTTTTCCTACTGATGTTGGCTAAAAAAGCATTTTAGTGGATTTCAAAATAGTCTGTTGTAATAAGACACAAATGATAATATCTTTGTAATCAGTGTCTCAAGTATCCTATATTCTCTTCCAGCGCTTTCTCAGAAATGTTGAGGAGTAACATAGATGAACACAGCAATGGAGAGGAGGAGAGTAGGAACAATTATATTGCAGTAAAACTGAAATTCTTTAGTAAAGAATTCCCTTTCCTATATGCCATACTTTTATTTAATAATGCCATGCTAGGATTATAGTTTTTAAAAGTTAGGACTTTTGTAGTAGTTTATTTTAGTTTTCAACCCTCACTAGATAGTTAACTTTGAAAAATTTAAAACTTTAACCTCAAGTTTCTTCTCTGGAAAATGAGGAAAAATTAAGGATTCTAAAATTATTGAAAGTTATAATATGCATGAAAATCTTAGTATCAAATAAACTGAAGGCCATACAATAAGTGCCACATGAATGGTACCTGTTAGAAGGACAATTTACCCTCTTTTTAGTTATTAGGGATGGATTAGCTACTACCAAATAAAAGGTAATACCTGTTTGGCTTATATAAGTTTTTTATATAAAATTTTTTGATGTGTCAACTTGGCTAAATTACAGTCTCTAGTTATTCAACCAAAAACTAATCTAGATGTTTCTATGGAGGCATTTTCTATATGTGATTAAGATCTATAAACAGTTGCCTTTAGATAAGAGATATTATCCTAGATAATCTGAGTGAGTCTATTCAGTCAGTTAAAATGCCTAAGAGCAAATCTGAGGTTTCCCTGGTGAACAAGAAATTCTACCTGTGGACAGCAGTATCAGACCCTGACCAAGAGTTCCAGAATGCCTTACTGACAGCCTGCCCCAGTGGATTCTGGAGGTTCCTAGCCAGTCTCCACAACTGCATAAGCCAGTTCCTTGCAACAATTCTTAAGAGATCTCCTACTGTTTCTGCTTCTCTAGTTAAACACTGATGCATGAATTCATTCATTCAGCAAATACTTACCAAGGGTTTTCTGTGTCTCAATTCAAGTATTATTCTTGATACTAAGGAACCTGCAGAGAACAAATTAGATGTTTCTCCTGTCATCACTGAACAGAAAATATTTTCCTGAGAAAAGTTACAATATTAAAAATATTTAAATTAAAATTAAAAAAAGTGTTTTGAAGTAGAAGAGATAGCACATTATTTTCTTATTAGGCCCTTTAATTTTCACTTGGAAACATTAAAACATTTTTATTATGAATTTAAATCAGTTGGGAGACAGTTTTTTGTTCTGTGAATCTTGAGTTTCTATTATGTAGATACGAATGTAGGTTTTGTCCTATGTGGAAAAAAATGTAAAAATTTAAACTTTCTGAGTTAAATGTAGCCAGTGAACAAACACTGAGTGCCTCTAGGTACATGAAATTGAGGTGAACAAAGCAGGGAAGGGCCATTTTACCTACACTGGGATCTAATGTGTTAAGCAAATGCAAATGATGATCATTGTCAATTTTTTTTTAATTGAATTCTCTTGTAGCTAATATGGTGTGCTCATTCGTGTGACTACATTAAAAACATTGCATTCAGTGTAAAATACTTAATTGTCAAATGTTTCTATCAGAACAATAAGAAAAGCCTTTATAAAGTAAAAAGAGTTCTCATCATTAAATATCAAAAATAAGGATTAAATATTTTTGAGATTTGAGATCACTTTTTAATATGTGTTTTACTTAAATCGTGAAGGGATAAACACATGCATTCTCAGTAAGTAAATTTGAAGGGAACCAACCCTTGAAATAGAAAGTGTTATAAATAATTTTTCTATTAAAAACACTGTGCTCAATTTCTTCTACACTATTCCAATTTCACAAGCCAGTTAGCCTTTAAATCGTATGCACTTCAATTCACAAAAGTTTATTTGTTTCCCATTTACAATTTCACAGAATTTTCCAGAAATTAGAATTGGAAAACAATAAAATGTTTTCCTTTTCTTTGATTGTTCATGAACACACACCTCCTGCCCCATTATCAGTCAATAGGATCATTTTATATGTCTGCTTAAATTTAAATTGCCAGGCCTCTTTGTGGCCAAGTCCTAGCCTAGAACTTTATCAGATATTAATCAGACTTAAAAAATAAGAACTTTCTTCAATTATAAATGTAAATACTTTCTTACCGATTTGGATCAGGATAAGACAATATACATAGCGTGTTTTCATTTTAAAAATAATAATTTTGGTAACTGGGAAAGCAAGATGTTTGCAAAAGCATTTTCAACATGAATAGTCAATTTACAAATGCTGTTTAAATATTATAACTTTTGAAAACGTTATTAAATTACCCTGAACAGAAAGGACATATATTATGGAAATCACCACTTTCTCAGACTTTCATAATTTTGAGTTCAGTTCAAGATGGCAGAATAGAAGGATGTGTGCTCATCTTCTGTGAGAGCACAAAAATTGCAGCTAGCTATGAGCAACCATCCACAGGAGGACACTGGAACCCACCAAAAAAGATACCCCACATCCAAAGAAAAAGAAGCCACAACAAGATGGCAGGAGGTGTGCAAACAGGATAAA
This sequence comes from Nanger dama, assembly GCA_917880005.1. Lineage (NCBI taxonomy): Eukaryota > Metazoa > Chordata > Mammalia > Artiodactyla > Bovidae > Nanger > Nanger dama. The sequence continues at coordinate 9,263,986 of CAKJTW010000040.1, forward strand.
ATCAAATCCCATACATACCACAATCTGGAGAACAATAATACCTAAGAAGTTTTCCCACCATAGTGAAGCTTCTGAGCCTCCTATCAGGCTTCCCAGCCCAGGGATCCAGCAAAGGTACTGGTAATCTTCAGGGAATCTGACTTTGAAGACCAGTGGAATTTGATTATAGGACTTCCACAGGGCAAGAGGAAACAAAAACTCCACTACTGGAGGCCACAAACAAAATCTTGTTCATGCCAAGGCCCAGGGGAAAGGAGTAGCAACCCCACAGGAGACTGAACCAGATCTACCTGTAAGTGTTGGAGGATCCTCTGTGGAGGTATGGGTCAGCAGTGTCTCTCTGTGGGAATGGGGGCACCGGTAGCAGCAGTCCTAGAGGAGGGCCTTTGGTGTTAAGTCCTCTTGGAGGTCACCATTAACCCTACCATAGAGCCCAAAGACCCCAGGGCTGGGTCATCTCAGGCCAAACAACTTATAGGAAGGGAGCACAACCCCATCCATTAGCAGATAATTGGATTAAAATTTTACTGATCGTGGCCTTGCCCACCAGAGAAAAACCCAGTTTTTCTAATCACCAGTCCTTCCCATCAAGAAGATTACACAAGACTCTTAGCCTCACCTACCAAAGGGCAGACAGAAGAAGCAAGATGAATCACAATCTTGCAGCTGCTAGAACCAAAACCACATCATGGAAAGTTAAAAAGATGAAAAATCAGAGGGTTTTGTCCCAGATGAAGGGACAAGACAAAACCCCATAAATATAGCCAAACGAAGTGGAGATAGGCAAACTTTCCAGAAAAAGAATTTAGAATATTGATAGTGAAGATGATCCAGAATCTCGAAAAAAGAATGGAGGTAAAGATTGAGAAGGTGCAAGAAATATTTACCAAAGACCTAGAAGAACTAAAGCACAGGTAAACAGATGAACAGTACACTATTGCTGTTGTTTAGTCTTTAAGTTGCATCTGACTCTTTGCTATCCCATGGGCTATAGGCTTCTAGGCTCCTTTGTCCATAGATATTCCAGGCAAGAATACTGGAGTGGGTTGCCATTTCCTTCTCCAGGGTATCTTCTCCAACCTAGGGATTTAATTCATCTCTCCTACCTGGCAGGCAGATTCTTTACCAATGAGCCACTTGGGAAGCCCAACAATACATTAGAAAGAATCAATAGCAGAACAACTGACCTGGAGGACAGAATGAAGGAAATCACTGCCACAGAACAGAATATACAAAAATGAATAAAAAAATAAATAAATGAAGACAGTGTAAGAGACCTCTGGGACAATATTAAACATACCAACATTTACATTAGAGGGGTCACAAAAGGAGAAGTGAAGAGAGAAAGGATCTGAGAAAATATTTGAAGAAATAATAGCTGAAAACCCTCCCTATTATGGGAAAGGAAATAGTCAACAAAGTCTAGGAAACACAGAGAGTCCCAGGCAGAATAAATCCAAGGAAGAGCACAGGAAGACACATGGTAATGAAAATGACAAAAAAGAAAAAAAGATAAAGACAAAGATAAAATATTAAAAGGAAAAAGGGGAAAATGACAAATAAAATAAAAGAGAACTCACATAAATTTTCTCAAGAGAAACTGTACAGTCTAGAAGGGAATGCCATGATATTTTTAAAGTGATGAAAAGGAAGAACCTTCAACAAAGAATACTCTACCAAGCAAGACTCTCATTCAGTTTTGATGGAGAAGTCAAAAGCTTTCCAGAGAAGCAAAAGTGAAGAGAATTTAGCACCACCAAACCAGCTTTGCAACAAATACTCAAGGAACTTCTCTAGGCAGGAAACACAAGAGAAGGAAAAGACCAACACAAAATAAACCTAAGACTATTAAAATAATGGTAATTAGTTCAGTTCAGTCGCTCAGTCGTGTCCTACTCTTTGTGACCCTGTGAATCGCAGCATGTCAGATCTCTTTGTCCTTCACCAACTCCTGGAGTTCACTCAGACTCACGTCCATCGAGTCAGTGATGCCATCCAGCCATCTCATCCTCTGTCGTCCCCTTCTCCTCCTGCCCCCAATCCCTCCCAGCATCAGAGTTTTTTCCAATGAGTCACCTCATTGAGGTGGCCAAAGTACTGGAGTTTCAGCTTTAGCATCATTCCCTCCAAAGAAATCCCAGGGCTGATCTCCTTCAGAATGGACTAGTCTCCTTGCAGTCCAAGGGACTCTCAAGAGTCTTCTCCAACACCACAGTTCAAAACCATCAATTCTTTGGCACTCAGCTTTCTTCACAGTCCAACTCTCACATCCATACATGACCACAGGAAAAACCATAGCCTTGACTAGACGGACCTTTGTTGGCAAAGTAATGTCTCTGCTTCTGAATATGCTATCCAGGTCGGTCATAACTTTTCTTCCAAGGAGTAAGCATCTTTTAATTTCGTGGCTGCAGTCACCATCTGCAGTGATTTTGGAGCCCAGAAAAATAAAGTCTGACACTGTTTCCACATCTATTTCCCATGAAGTGATAGGACCAGATGCCACGATCTTCGTTTTTCTGAAAATGGTAATAGCAACGTGCATACCTTAACTATAAATGAATTAAATGCACCAACCAAAAGACATAGGCTGTCTGGGCAGTAGAGAACAAGTGCATGTATGCACTTCCACTTACCACATCACTCTATTTAACCCCTCAAATTATATATAATTATTTTATATTGTTAATCATGGTTTATGATTAGGTTAATCAGGTTAATCTTGTTTCCATTATGGTTTGAAATTATAATGATCTTTTATTTTCTGTCTGACTATTGATTTTGAAAATTGATAAACTTCTTTTAGTATTGTGATTATGTACTATTATTCATTTGATAAGATTGTATCATTATTGGTCAATAGAAAATAATAGAATTCTATATCACTAAAACTATTTAATAAAAAAATTTATAATCACTTTTTAAAATCCAGATGCATAACAGAATTATCTTGGATTCTTTTTGAAAAATGCAAATACCCAGGTATTGCTGTTCTTCTGCAAAGCTCCAGATGTGTTTCTAATGAGGAGCAATGTTTAAAAACAACTGGGCTATATGATGATCATTTATTTTATCTAGTTTATTTCACTTCTTCTATTTCGTATTCAGTGAACACATTTCATTTAGTTTATGTTTTTCAATTTCTCTGTCTCTTTTTTGCTGTTATTGTTTCTCTCAAGCCTTTATCAAACATAGTAGAAAAGCTTTTGTATGTATAGTATGTATGTGGTAAGTCGCTTCAGTTGTGTCCAACTGTTTGCATGCCCATGGACTGTAGCTGCCCAGGCTCCTCTGTCCATAGGATTCTCTAGTCAAGAACACTGGAGTGGGTTGCCATTTCCTTCTCCAAGGGATCTTGCTAACCAGGGATCAAACCCGTGTCTCTTATATCTACCTACATTGCAAGGCAGGTTCTTTACTACTAGCACCATCTGGGAAGTCCTAAAATATGTATAATATAATATATATATATATATATAAGAAAATTTATTGATTTTTTGTCTAGTTAAAACAATTCATGACACTTGGATTACACTTGTTTGACTTACTATGACTAGAATGCTAGATTTCTAATTTATATTTGCACAAAACTTTGATACAGTTCCATGTATTTTGGCATCTAGTATTACCAAAAGTCAAGAAAATTTATTATCTTTGTGAATTAAACTTTTAATCCAATTCTGAGACTATAAAGAAATACTATGCTTTGAAACAAAACACAAGAATTTAACATGTGACACAGTATTATTACCTAGAGTGCAGATTGTGTTCAAATTTCACAAAACTTTAAACTAGTGTCCATTATTTGTTTCCATACCTTACTCAAAACTCCACATTGTATTTAATTGCATTGAGCAGCTTCAGCTGTGTTCAAAAAGTTCTGGTAAATTCTCTTTTCATTTTTATTCTATTATAAATATTTTCTTTTTTTTCCTTGTTATAGCTTCTTAGATACACCCATCATTTAAAAGTAGACATTTAATTTTTTAACACATGGGATTTTGAGTAAAGTATCTTAATATTAATTTCTCATTTTTGATGTTAATTTCTCATTTAAATGCCTTCTTCTCTGCAATCACCCTCTGTGCTTTTCTCAGTCTAACTTTACTGAGGCTTTTAATACCTAAGTCTAAGATGTCTCTTTGTAAATATCATATTGCATTTGAAAATATGTGATAAGAGAATAGATTGTATAATTTCAGTAATTTTAAAGCATTAATTTTTGCACCTGTTTTATGTCCCTGGATATGTTCCAGTGTCTCCTAGTTTATAGTCTATGGGAACATGAATAGAATTTGTATCCTCCTGTTGTATGAAAAGTGTATAACTCTTAGTTATTTCGAATTGGTTCAGTGTTTTCAGGCCTACCAAATCCTACTTCTACTTCTCTGTATATTCATATACAGAATATACAGAATGTATACATATTCTACTTCTCTGCATATTCATTTTATTAATATTTGATACTGAGATTCCAACTAAAAATCTTAATTCAACTACTTTAAAAAATAATTGTAATATATAGTGAAACTATATGTATCCTTGTTCTATATTTTCCAAGATTCCTCTGTAAATGTGTTATCATACTTTCATAATTTAAAAATAAAAATTGAAATATAAAGAAATAATTCTGAAGTTGAAAAGTAGTTTTGAAGTTTGAAAGCAGTGATTTTTTTCAGAAAAAGACCTTTGCTATATAGTCAGCAAATGCCAACAGATTTTCTGATTGTCAACCATCAGTAAATGTCAAGAAGTATTTGATATACAATCAGCAAATGTCAACAGACCATTAAAGGAATAAACTTTTTTACATTTTAGAATTATTCACATATAATGAAACATTTTAACTATCACAGAAACTGGAACCAATACAATTGGTAATTGATACCATTAAAACTATTGCTTATTACAAATTTTACCAGTGATTGTCGGGAATGGGCTGTTGGTACACTAAGGAAATCTTAAAGTTATAAATTTTTTATTTTTATAACTAGTTTTATATTAGTCATTCAAATATTTATAAAAATTCAGATAATTATATATTATACATAAATGTTACAAATTAATTTTATCCTTCAAGTAGACATTCTTAGATCCTCTTTAACTACTCCACTGTACCCTACAATTATCTCATTTTCTATTTGAGTCATGATGAAATCTATTGCTTTATTATATGAATGCTCTGAACCAAAACACTTCTCTAATTAGCCTAGTTTCATAGTCCTTTGAAAATGTAAATACCCACAAATTAATAATGCTGAACTCCTTAGTAATTCTCATGAAAAACATTTTGTGTAAAATTAAGGAAATATAAAAAAGACCAAGATCCCAGAGCTCTTCGTTTAAGTGCTATATAATTTGCAAAGATCAATTAAAATGATTCTACAAGTTCAGTTCAGTCGCTCAGTCACAAGTTACTTTCCTTCAGTTTTTCTTCCTTACAAACATGCCCAAATAAAGCAAAGGTTTACACACAACCAAGCAATAATTCAATATAGAGTGAAGAAATGAAGAAACTTTTCAAAAGCAATCTGTAAGCAGTTAGAAGACAAGGGAATTTTGAATCTTACACACCATGGTCTATAATGAACAAATCATGCTTGACAATGATGATAGACCTGTTTGAGAGTTACAAAGCTAACTGGAGAAGAGGATGGAGTCGACGTCATGTATTTGGGCTTCAGTGAAGCATTTGAAACAGTGGATCATGAACTTTTAGTTGCAAATTAATTATATTGTTTTGGATGAGAACAGAGTCACATGGATTGAGAACTGGCTAAAAGATCATAAACACAAATAATAGATGACAATGAATCCAACTGGGGGATAACTGCAGCAGGTTTTTGTAATGATGAAGTTCTGTAAATCTCTATTTATTGGTTGTTAAAGACTGCTGCTGCTGCTGCTCAGTCGCTTCAGTCATGTCCGACTCTGTGCTACTCCATAGACGGCAGCCCACCAGGCCTCCTCTATCCCTGGGATTCTCCAGGCAAGAACACTGGAGTGGGTTGCCATTTCCTTCTCCAATACATGAAAGTGAAAAGTGAAAGTGAAATCGCTCAGTCGTGTTGACTCTTAGCAACTTCACGGACTGCACCCTACCAGGCTCTTCCGTCCATGGGATTTTCCAGGCAAGAGTACTGAAGTGGGGTGCCATTGCCTTCTCCATTAAAGACTAGTTTTCCTCAATAATATTCAAGTAGAAGTGTTTTCAGAGGTACCAGATGTAGAACCCAAAGAAAATAGATCAAAATATGAGTTCATACCAATCAATATCTAATTTAGAATTTATGTTTGACTTCAGTTGAATTTTGAAAATGTATGTAAAAAGAATTAGTGAATAATATTCAGGGAATAACTAGTGCCAATAAAACAGAATATTTTAAATATTTTAGACATTATTAATGATACATCTTATTTCTTATTAAAGTAAGTTTGATAGTACCTCTATTAGAAATGTATCAAAGAAATAAAACTAATCTTTTAATTTTTATAAATAATGCTTGTGATTTCTCTATATTTGTTTAAGTTAAATTAATTTTATAGTAATAAGAGAACAGCATACACAATACACTTTTAATTTCTAGAAGACTATCAGAAAATAACTCTTTTATGTCTTTTATGAAAGTCTTTTATGTCTTTTATGAAAGAAGAAGGCAATTACCTATAGATGTTTTTAAACCCAAATCTCTTTTATTAGAGGGAGCTAGTGGGGCACGGGCGAGGCAGGGAAGCACTGGGGAGACCATCTTCCTACGCAGCCGTTCATTGGCTTTGCTTCCTCAGTTCTACTGCTTCGCTTCCTCACATAGGGCAGCTCAGGTGCACTGGAGAAGGGCTCAAAGCACACAGCCTCAGATGTCTCATCTGCCAAGAAGGCTAGCCCCACAGTGGCTGGGGCCTGAGGCTGTACTGTCTGGCTGGTGAAGTCACACTCACTCAGCATCTTGCTCTGTCATGAAGTGGATTGTCCTCATACAACCACTGCACTTTCGGTCCTTGGCATCTGTGAAGATGGTGGTCTGGTGGGAATGGTTGATGAGGAACATATCCATCTCAGAACCTACCTCTCCCCAAGATTTATCATGAAATACCATAGAAGAGCTTTTCCAAATTGTGGGCTACAAGATGATTTTAGAAGTTATGCAATAATGTTTTAAAATGCATTCATTTGCATATATTAGGGGATAAAGTGATTAAATGACATAAATACTACTTAAATATGTTTGAATGCAAACAAGTACCATTATCTCAAGAAAAATATTGTAAAGTAGCATAAAATATGCACACATTCAGGTAGTTGGCACACAGAAGACTAATGTTTGGAAAATGTTGCAGATGAAAAAGCCATTATTGCCTTATCCACTGAACCAAAAATCGATTTAATTAGATGTAAGGATAATGTATTGAGAAGATACTGGCAAGATTCTCAAGGCAAATAAGATTAAAATGTTGAGCAAATAGGCAAAAGTAAGTTTCATAACATTCTATATAATCCCCAGATTTTCCAGATCCAGCAGAAACCTTGTTTAATTAAACAATATTTCATTAAAATTCTTTTCATTACGGCAAATGAACCTAAAGAGTCTCTCGAAGTTTCAGTTCAGTTCAGTTCAGTCACTCAGTCGTGTCCAACTATTTGCAACCCCATGGACTTCAGCACGCCAGGCTTCCCAGTCCATCACCAAGTCCCAGAGCTTGCTCAAACTCATGTCCATTAAGTCAGTGGCGCCATCCAACCATCTCATCCTCTGTCGTCCCCTTCTCCTCCCGCCTTCAATCATTCCCAGCATCAGGGTCTTTTCAAATGAGTCAGTTCTTCACATCAGGTGGCCAAAGTATTGGAGTTTCAGTTTCAGCATCAGTTCTTCTAAAGAATATTCAAGACTGATTTTCTTTAGACTTGACTGGTTGGATCTCCTTGCAGTCCAAGAGACTCTCAAGAGTCTTCTCCAACACCACAGTTCAAAAGCATCAATTCTTCAGTGTTCAGCTTTCTTTATAGTTCAACTCTCACATCTATATATGACTATTGGAAAAACCATAGCTTTGTCTAGATGGACCTTTCTCTGCAGAGTAATGTCTCTGCTTTTTAATATGCTGTCTAGGTTGGTCATAGTTTTTCTTCCAAAGAGCAAGTGTCTTTTAATTTCATGGCTATAGCCACCATCTGAAGTGATTTTAGAGCCAAAAAAATAAATTCTGTCACTGTTTCCATTGTTTCCCCATCTATTTGTCATGAAGTGTTGGGACCATATGCCATGATTTTAGTTTTCTGAATATGAGGTGTTTTTTTTTTTTGGTAAATTAACTCATTTATTTTAATTGGAGGCTAATTACTTTATAATATTGTGGTGGTTTTTGCCATACATTCACATGAATCAGCCATGGGTGTACATGTGTCCCGCATCCTGAGCCTCCCTCCCCATCCCATCCCTCACGGTTGTCCCAGTGCGTTGGCCCTAAGTTCCCCATATGACCCAGCAATCTAACTACTGGGCATACACACCAAGGAAACCAGAACTGAAAGGGACACATGGACTCCAGTGTTGATCACAGCGCTGTTTACAATAGCCAGGACATGGAAGTAACCTAGATGTCCATCAGTAGATGAATGGATAAGAAAGCTGTGGTACATATACACGATGGACCAGTACTCAGCTATTAAAAAGAATGCATTTGAATCAGTTCTATTGAGGTGGATGAAACTGGAGCCTATTTTACAGAGTGAGGTAAGTCAGAAAGAAAAACACCAGTACAGTATAATAGCACATATATGTGGAACTGAGAAAGATGGTAATGATGATCCTATATGTGAGACAGCAAAAGAGACACAGATGTAAAGAACAGACTTTTGGATTCTGTGGGAAAAGGTGACAGTGGGATGATTCGAGAGAATAGCATTGAAACATGTATGTTACCATATATGAAATAGATCACCAGTCCAGGTTCGATGCATGAATATTGAGTTTTAAGCCAACTTTTTCACTCTCCTCTTTCACTTTCATCAAGAGGCTCTTTAGTTCTTCACTTTCTGCCATAAGGGTGGTGTCATCTGCGTATGTGAGGTTATTGATATTTCTCCTTGCACTCTTCATTCCAGCTTGTGCTTCATCCAGCCCTGCATTTTGCATGATGTCTTCTGCTTATAAGTTAAATAAACAGGGGGACAATATACAGCCTTGACATACTCATTTCCTGATTTGGAACCATTCTGTTGTTCCAGTACAGTTCTAAGTGTTGCTTCTTTACCTGCATACAGATTTCTCAGGAGGCAGGTCCGGTACTCTGGTATTCCCATCTCTTTAAGAATTTTCCAGAGTTTGTTGTGATCCACACAGTCAAAGGCTTTGGCATAGTCAATAAAGCAGAGGTGGATGTTTTTCTGGAACTCTCTTGCTTTTTTGATGATCCAACAGATGTTGGCAATTTGGTCTCTGGTTCTGCTGCCTTTTCTAAATCCAGCGTGAACATCTGGAAGTTCACAGTTCATGTACTGTAGAAACCTGGCTTGGAGAATCCTAAGCATTACTTTGCTAGCATGTGAGATGAGTACAATTGTGTGGTAATTTGAGCATTCTTTGACATTGCCTTTCTTTGGGATTGGAATGAAAACTGACCTTTTCCAGTGCTTTGACCACTGCTGAGTTTTCTAAATTTGCTGACATGTTGAGTAAAGCACTTTCAAGGCATCATCTTTTAGGATTTGAAATAGCTCAACTGAAATTCCATCACCTTCCCTAGCTTTGTTCGTAGGGATGCTTTCTAAGGCCCACTTGACTTCACATTCCAGGATGACTGCCTCTAGGTGAGTGATCACATCATTGTAGTTATCTGGGTCATGAAGATCTTTTTGTACAGTTCTTCTGTGTATTCTGTATTCTTGTCACCTCTTTCTAATATCTTCTGCTTCTGTTAAGTTCATACCATTTCTGTTCTTTATTTAAGATTTAACCTACTGGAGTGATAAATTCTGACTTATTCACCCCTTTCAACATTTAAACATCAAAAGAATGAAATAAAAACATATCAAACCTAGAATAGAAAAAAAATATTGTCACATTAGGTATACCTTTAAATGGAAAGGGTGCTTTTGCTGCTTGCAACTGGTTTCTTAGTTGAATGAAGACTACTGCTCTAAGATTGTTTCACCACTTATTTTTATTTATGAAACCTAAAAAGACAGAGGCACCAGAGAGACAGACTAAAATGAACACACCAAGAAAAAGAAAAATTATAAAATATTCATCCAAGTAGAAGCAATGAAAACTTTTGGTTTGCACAGCAGCCTCCCAAGGGTAAACGTAGGATTTACATTACTGGTTGTACTTAAAACTCACCCTTAAGATTATTGAGGCCAACATCTGAGTGTATTCTCCCAGGAGAGATTAGATACCCTGCCATAGCTTTCCCTTTTTATTTACATGATTTTGCTGCAGTAATAATTATTCTTGTGGAAAACAATTTTCTGGCAACTTAAGATTTTAGCCTTGGGAGTTGTCTGGCTGTGTTCAGTTAAAGTTGAGCTATCATGTCCAAAATGGCCATAAAACACACCATAGATCATGAGTCCCAGTCTTTTCTTAAGCCTTTCTACTTACAGAAGCAGTGTTAATAATTCAGCTTTTGGAAATAAAGAATAAGCAATACATTTTACCTTACATACAGGTGGAACAATAATAATGACATTAACTCTATCTACAAATATCTCCTCAATTCAGTTCAGCTCAGTTCAGTCGCACAGTCATGTCCAATTCTGCGACCCCATGAATTGCAGCACACCAGGTCTCCCTGTCCATCACCAGCTCCCGGAGTTCACTCAGACTCACGTCGATCGAGTCAGTGATAGCATCCAGCCATCTCATCCTCTGTCGTCCCCTTCTCCTCCTGCTCCCAATCCCTCTCAGCATCAGAGTCTTTTCCAATGAGTTAACCCTTTGCATGAGGTGGCCAAAGTACTGGAGTTTCAGCTTTAGCATCATTCCTTCCAAAGAAATCCCAGGGCTGATCAGAATGGACTGGTTGGCTCTCCTTGCAGTCTAAGGGACTCTCAAGAGTCTTCTTCACCACCACAGTTCAAAAGCATCAATTCTTCAGTGCTCACAAATATCTCCTACTTAACCACAATTCTTGATTTGAATAGTCATGACCCTTGCATTATCATATTTTTGCCTGAAACATTAGCACATATTTATTGATTTATTAATTCTTGCCTTTGGTAAATATTTCTTCTGCCTACTCTGGTAGTTGGAATATTGGTAGTGCTAGATATTGGAGCCATAGTAATAAAAAAAATACACATCTTTATGCAACTGGAGGGCATAATCAAGCAAATGAGTAATTATAATAAAAGTAACACATTTTCTGATTAGAAAGTAACAGGTGTTTTGGGATTATATCAGTGGAAAACTCAATTCAGCCATGATGGTGATAAGAGAGGTGATGATAAAAAGTAGTATCTCAGAGAAAATTATGTATATTCCCTAGTGGCTCATACAGTAAAGAATCTGCCTGCAGTGCCGGAGACCCAGGTTTGATTTCTGGGTTGGGAACATCCTTTGGAGAAGGGAATAGCTATCCACTCCAGTATTCTTGCCTGGAGAATTCCATGGACAGAGGAGACTGGTGGGCTACAGCCCATGGTGTTACAAAAAGTTGGACACAACTGAGCAACTAACACTTTTACTTTCATGGCATATATATATATATATATATACACACACACACACACACACACATAGCATATGTAATAATTTATGCTGTAATGTATATATATGCTACATATATTCTTTATCTGTGCTATGTACACTAAGCAAAGAGTACAAATAGTCTGGTAACTCCAAGATAAGAGAATATGAAATGTTAAGGAGCTAAAAGGTGTTTAATATGCTAGCGAGTAGAGTTTGAGAGGAAGATGATACAAGCTGAGGCTAGAAGGCCTCCAAATGTTGCCTACGCTATAACTCCAGAAGCCCATTCATGTGGACTGTGTCACCCAGGTGAATGAAGTAGTGAACTTAGGGTAGAAACAGTGAGGATGGAAAAAAAGTGTAATGAAACAAAAAATATTTAGGAGGCAAATTAAATAAGACAGTGATTGGATATGAAGAGTGAAAGAAATGGAAAGAAGATAATTGGCTTGATCAATTGGCTACATAGGTGGTATCACCCTTAACTACAATGAAAAATATTGAAGGAAAGAAATGTTTTTTCAGATGAAATAGCTTTCTTATGGTGGTTTCAACTTGTTGACTTTGAGGTGTACTTGAGAAATCTAAACAGGTATTTCTAGCAGACAGTTGGATAGGCAGATCTACAATCCAGAAGAGGAATCTATATCAGAAATATGTTTTGAATAGTTGATAATTGAAGCCATGGGAATTAGAAAAGGCTGAAAGGAAGATTAGTCTTTTTCTTCTGATTTTGGATGGGAGTATAGTTATATAATTCTGTATTCATAATTATTAGAGGGCATTTATAGGAGTATATAACAATTTGGTAATCCACATTTTAGCTTAATATCCATGTGATTTATTCAGAGTGTATTTTTCAAAATAGTACAGAAATATAGACACTACAAATAAACAGAAAACATCCAGGTTTTGTTGTATGTATTTATATTTTCCACAGTGAATGTGTAATAATTTTTATAAGCAGAGATAAGTAGATGCTATTGAATATCTTTCTAATTTATATAGGGAAATATTTAATAATTGGCTAATTTTTGATAGCTGAAACAGCATTTGTTTATAAGAAATTAAATTAGATTAAATTAAATTAAAAACTGACTAAAATACATGGAAACCCCTAATTTATGTAATAGAAATATTGGTATTACCCTTAAACATTTAGTTGGGCAGATGAAAATATTGATATGGGTTTCTATTCCTCTTTGTCAGCTTACTCTGTTGTGGAGATAAGAACAAACAATAAAGTGCCACATTATAGATTGAAGGAAGAAAAGCAAAGAAGCCACAATTATGAATGAAGCTGTTTGTGTTCTGGATAAGTGATGATTATTTGCCTATAATTAATGTTCGTTTTGGTACCTTGCAAAATGTGAAGAATACCTTTAGTAGATACATTCTTCTTCATAACATTGATTGCTATGAACAATAGAATACAGTCTTGTCTATTGTTCTGAGTTTGAAGATGATGTTTTATTTTTTCATCACTGGTATGTAGTTGTGTATATATAAATCCAAAACAAGAGAAGCAATCAGTCCATCAGTTTGTTATTTTGTTTTCATGAAATGAAAAGAGTTAGTTTGATTGATTCCCTCCTCCTTGGATGTTTGGGCATAAATATGTAACCCAGATGTCAGCTGGGGCCACCTTGTCTTCTATGAGATTTAGATAAGATTGCCTTGAATCTTGACACCCACCTTGTGGAAGGAGCAGACACTTTTAAATGTCAGTAAAATCCAGGTAGCTTAAGTTCTTAATGGTTATTCTTCCTCCAGTCTCTGTCTAAGTTTCTATGTTTCCTGTCTTTTATATCCACCATATCATTTTAAATTTATGCTCTGAGCTATTCTTTATCCACAAAACAAAAATGTAGCCCTTGCAAATGAAACACTCATGAATGTAGATAACTTTTTGGAGTATTGGGATGGGGAAGATTAAGAGGGCATAGCATTTACACTGCTGCAAGAATAATGACTCTCATTTAGTATAAGACCACCCTGATCCCTTCAGCCATCTTTCTTGATAGGAATTTCCATCAGTCCTTCAGTCCCTCTAGAAGTGTGATTTGGAATAAATTCATTAATTTATATATACATCCCAAGATTTAAATAACAGTATTGTTTGTAATTGGTTTCTCAAGTAGTTCAATGGTAAATAATCTGCCTGCCAATACAAGAGATGCAGAAGATGTGGGTTCCATCCCTGGGTCAGGAAAATCTCCTGGAGGAACAAATGGCAACCTATTCCGGTATTCTTGCTTGGAGAATCAGATGGACAGAGGAGCCTGCTGGGCTCAGTCCATGGGGTTGCAAAGAGTCAGACACAACTGAGAATGCACACACAAACATTGTAACAGCAAAAATTAAAAATAAAGCTTCCTATATTACAATCCAATTAAATTGACTAAGATAATCCATACAGTATGATTTAAATGATTTAAACATCCATACTGCAGTCATTTAAAAAATAATGAAAACAAGTACATCCTTGAGAGGAAAAATATCTACGAGATATTACGAAGTAAAAAAATCAGGATGCAAAACGATGTCTATGACATGTTTCTATTTTTGGAGGTAGATAACTATATTTTGAACTTGAAGAATACACCAAATGATAATACCGGTTTCTTTCAGAAAGAGATACTGGGTTAGTGGGAATGGCTATTCTTTCATTTTAATATTGCAGTATTGTTTAATTTAATTCAATTTAAATAAATTATTTAAAATTAATAGCACATCAATCAGTTCAGTTGCTTAGTCGTGTCCAACTCTTTGTGACCCCCTGGACTGCAGCATGCCAGGCTTCTCTGTCCATCACCAAGTCCCAGAGCTTGCTCAAACTCATGTCCATTGAATCAGTGATGCCATCCAACCATCTCATCCTCTGTTGTCCCCTTCTCCTCCATCTTTAGTCTGGCATCAGGGTCTTTTCCAATGAGTCAGTTCTCATCAGGTGGCCAAAGTATTGGAGCTTCAGCTTCAGCATCAGTCCTTCCGATGAATAGTCCATGGATTCATTTAAAGAAATCGTTTTGTTTTCTCATTCAAAATAACCATATAGGAGTGACTCCTATATTGTTATGAGAAAAAGAGCTGCTCTTAGAATAAAATCCAAAGTTCTTTACACCCTAAGTTCTGGCCACCCTGGCCTTCCTGGTACCTCAGCAACTTGCCTCATCCATTCTCAAACCAGATCCTTTGAATTTGTTCTTTGCTCTACTTCCAATTCTATTTACCTGTTAAACCACCTCATTTGGATCTTGATTCAATTGTTACCTCTTCAAAGATGTCTTTTGTGACCATCCTACCCATCTTAAGTCCTGTCACCTATTTAGTTATTTTCTGTCTTATTGCCCTATTTGCTTCATAGCACAAATTGCTCCTTGAAGTTAGGCAATGTGTGTGTGCGTCTCTTCCCCTAGTAGAACATTAACTTTGTGAGAACAATGGCTTTATCTGTTTTGTCTGTTGCTATAACTTCGATGCCTAATAGTAAGTATTCAATGAATGCAATAACGAATAAGTTAAGGGGGCTACATGAGTCCCCAGGTCTTATCTCCTATAATCCAGGAGGTTATCAATAATAGTTTCTTTTGTAAGAGAAATTCATGTATCAACTCTTAAATATTATAGTTATTTTGTTTTGAGTATTAATTTATACTATATGATTTAAATAAGATTAAAGACTTGAAGCAAGTTTTAATGAACTGCTAGAATAAAAATAAGCATAATTCTAAAAATTGAACCATCACTAGATACACTACATATTCCTTATTTTAGGGAATCCTCCCAGTAATAATATGAGATGGGTTGATATTTATCACATTATATTATAGCTGAATTCAGATTCTCAAAGGACTTGTATTATAGTTAATTGCTACAGATTTTCTTGTTTGAACAGGACATGTTTATGAATTTTTCCAACAGCAGGAAAGAAAATGACAAGATCTACTAAATTTTTGATCAGAAACAGTAAGGTGTGGTCAATTGAATTATAGATGCACAGAGGTAATAGTTTTGTTTTTCTCAACACATCTACCTTCATTTCATAGAATTGTCAAAATAGAAATTATCAGTGTTCTGTTGATGGTGATTACCAGAGTTTGAGAATAGCTTATTATGGAACAAAATGGCAAAAAACCTTTTAAGGAACAGTTATGGAGCTGAATGCTCTAGGTAAGACTAACAGACTTTCCCCAACCAATGACGCTGCCAGTCTCACCAATTTAACTGCAGTCGAGAACAAAATTTAATAAATAATCCATAAGTAGAATCAAATGACCACCTTGCCCTCAGAATAAATTGCATTGTTTTTCATTCCTTTTCCCCCTCAGTTAACACTAAGGAAAATACAAGCCTTCAAGGCCTCCCGCTATCACACAGAGTCTAGCTTTCTGTAGTCTCTAATCTGACCAAATCAGATCATCCCAGGCGGTGGTGTCTCTGCTTGTATCGACCTAGTAATCCTTTCCAAGAGCATGATTGTCTTTTGCCTCAGTCATGTTAGAAACTTCTCTTGGATTTGAGTTCCTCTCTATTTTCATTCAACTAATGCTGAGAATAATCAAGGCAGAATGTCCTAAGCAAAGAGTGGGGAAGATGAGTCTATTACAAGAGGTCTGCTAAGAGGAGAAGAGAGTTTATTGCAAAGGATAGTAGAAATATAGAATTAGATACAATAGTTCTGTATTAAAACCAATTTCCTTTAAGTAGTTAGAGACTTTATTTTCAAGCCAAATTTTTAAGCACAGGTGTCTGGTTTACAGCCAACCTGGTGACAGGATGAAGGGTAGGTGAGAGCCTAGGTTTTAAAACTGTTCAGCGAAAACAAAGAATTCATTTGGAGATTCTAAGCACACTCTCCAAGCATGAATCTAAATGCAATCAAAAATAATAATTCTACATTTAAAAACTGCAATTAATATGCAAATCAGTGGAATAAATAGTTATTACTACAAGCTAGAAACAAGGTTAAGAGCAGAAAGGTTCAAAGCATCTTGCTGTTATAAGATTGGGTTGATAATCCTATCTCTGTCTTGAATTTTCAGCACCTGGGGTAAACTGGACAATCCCTGAGATTGAGCCATCACTGAGTGCGGAAGCACCAAACTGTCTCATCACAAAGACTACTGTACCTTATTCTACATGTCAGAATGCTACCTGGCTTCTCAGGAGGCCTCTGCTGGTCATACTAAGCCACTGCCTTGCCATGACAGTGCTGTGAAAAACCCAGACAGCATATTAAAGAGTAGAGACATCAGTTTGCTGACAAAGGTCCGTATAGTCAAAACTATGGTTTTTCCAGTTGTCGTGTATAGATGTGAGAGTTAGACCATGAAGAAGGCTAAGTGCCAAAGAATTGATGCTTTCAAATTGTGATGTTGGAAAAGACCCTTGAGAGTCCCTTGGACTTCAAGAAGATCCAACCAGTCAATCCTAAATAAAATCAGTCCTCAATATTCCTTGGAAGGACTGATGTTAAAGCTGAAGCTCCAATACTTTGGGCACCTGATGCATAAAACTGACTCATTAGATAAGACCCTGATGCTGGGAAAGATTGAAGGTAGGAGAAGGGAGTGACAGAGGACAAGATGTTTGGATGACATCACTGACTCAATGGACATGAGTTTGAGCAAGCTCTGGGAATTGATGAAGGAGAGGGAAGACGCATGCTGCAAGGCATGGGGTTGCAGAGTCGGACATGACTGAGAGGCTGAACAACAACAAAGAACCTTGACAGGTACCAGGGCAAGATGTGAGCACATGCATGCTTCACGGAATACAGTCAGTGCTCCTGGGCCTGTTTACTCTGATAGTAAAATGGGAAATGTATTTTTGTTATCAAAAAATGCATGTAATAAGAAATTTTGGATATTGGAGACTAAGTGGTATCAAGAGGTGCTGCTGGGTTAACTCATCTGTTGTGTGTTAAGCTGAGAACAAAGCTCCTGTGACTGCTGTTGAGCATTTAAGTACTTATAAAAATATATTTGATCAGAGGTGTCTTGCTCTATATCAATTTTGACTTTGCACTGTCTTTGATTTTATTGTGGATATTTATTCATGTGTTTGACCCATGCAGCCCTGTGAGATATTTGAGTCAGGTTGTTGTTTTTAGTCCCAGGCTAGGTGCAGACAAAGCAGCTAGGTGCAGGCCCTCAGCCTCTTTAATCATAGTTGCACTGTAACAAGTGAATACATAATGCCTAGAGCAGATGCAATGTAATACTATACTTTCTTTTGCATTTAGGTAAAATTTAGATGCTCCCTTTTTTTTTATTCTTCTTTTTTATTTTTTAACATTTGACTATTTTATATTTGACAGTGTTACTGGACATTTTCAGTGGTTTCTTTTTGGTCTAACTTTTATGAGTGATTTTTGTAGGAGATAAAATAATTATCTTTGAAACCCGAAATAGACTTCTGATTATAAGCAGAAAATTAAAAATAGCATTTGATGATGGTTGTGATGAGAATGATTAGACTGAATCAAGTATGAGAGGATATAACATAATTTCACAATTTGTGGTAGATACTTTGAAAACAGAAAAGAGCATAATAGTGAAAACAGAAAACAATGTAATAGAGCTCTTTTCTTTCTTTTTTTTTTTTTTAATGTCCTATCCTGCCTTTACATCTGGGCAAGAGGTGTCAGCTGTGGGTCCCAGGCTTTTTTTTTTTTTTTTCCTTCTATGGCTGCATCCCTCTCTGTAGAGCAAATGAGTCTACAGCTGAGCAGAAGCCCACAACTCCCTTTCAGACTGACCTCTAGGTATCCTGCTTCCCAGAACTCCCTGCCCGCAAGCACATCCCAGCCTGCCTGGTGATCTCACCTGGATCCATCCTTCTGAAGTGGTTCTACACTGTTGGTGTCGTGTAGAGCTGGTGTATTATAGTGCTGACGAGGGGCCTAGGGGTGACTACTGGGTGTTAATGGAGCTTTGGCATGCAGTCAAGGTGACCACACACAACCGCAAAAAGCCCCTCAGGGTGTGGAATGAGCCAATGATGGAAGGGGGGAGGAGGTCAGACTGCAGACTTGGGGGCTTGTTCTCATGCCACCATGGGCCAGAGCAGGACTTTGAGTAGTCCAGAACTCTAAGCTCAGACATGTCGTCCACATCCTTATGAAGGTGCATTTGCAAGATAAGAGATAGCATATTTTATTTAATTATCATTTTCAGTAACTTCTAAATATTTAGATTTATGATACTTGAGCCTTCCTTTGTATTCTTGTTCTAGATCCTATAAATGTCAAGGGTGTTCCTGTATATGATTAATTTCAAGTAGTTCTTAAAAGAATTCTACAGGTGGATACTATCATTTTCTCTACTTTACAGGAAAGGAAACTGAGGTACAATTAGGTTAAACAACCACATAAGGCCACACAGATAGTGAACCAAATTTGGAATGAGAAGGGTGGATTTGACTCCCTGAAGTACTTTCTCTTAATTACAATACTATGCTGTTTCAAGAAGAAAATGTGTCAACAAATTCTTACAGAAAATTTCTGGATGACAAGAAAGCAAATGCAAGTAATTCATTGGGATTCACCTTTTAGTAATAAGAATTGCCTAAATCCATAGTGTATTTTCTGTTCTGAAATTGTTAAATATTATTACATCACCTGCAGTTACAATGCCATTTTGAAATAAAACATTCAGAGCATAAAATTAAGTCTCTTACCTTTTCATCATTCACTGAACAGTTTAATAAAGCAAACTGTTTAATAAAGCCTCTCTCTATATATTATATATATATACACACACACACATAAAAGATGCTTGTGTCTTTCAAAACAGTATTGGATAATTTTATATAAATTATTGATTTATTAGGTACAATCTTAAATTGTAGATTTTTCACTTTCTTATTATTATATTGTCAATAAATTCCAGAAATTTCCCTTTCTGTGCTAATTTGATAAATGCTTTTAGGCAGGGTACTGACTCAAGTATCTCAAATAAGGAGAATAATGTCTTTTGTTTGTTTCTGATAAAGTAATTCTTTGAGTAATTATTCCTTAAACAAGGTTACATCATCTTGCGTATCTTACCAGTACCTTTAAAGAGCTGAACTGACTTCATCTGGCAAAACTTTGCTTATAGCTGCAGATGAAGTGTCAGAAATGAAATAGAAATATTTGAACCTAATATTAGAACAAAATAACTATTTCAAGACATTGAATGAATATTTGACAGATAAATACTAAAATATCTTAAATTTTAAAAATATACTATTGACTACTTCATGATTTACGTATACACATAAAATTTATTTAGTGCCTAATTGTGCAAGAGAAGACTCTACATATGGACATCACCAGATGGTCAACACCAAAATCAGATTGATTATATTCTTTGCAGCCAAAGATGGAGAAGCTCTATACAATCAACAAAAACAAGACCAAGAGCTGACTGTGGCTCAGATCATGAACTCCCTATTGCCAAATTCAGACTTAAATTGAAGAAAGTAGGGAAAACCACTAGACTATTCAGGTATGACCTAAATCAAATCCCTTATGATTATACAGTGGAAGTGAGAAATAAATTTAAGGGCCTACATCTGATAGAGTGCCTGATGAACTAGGGAATGAGGTTTGTGACATTGTACAGGAGACAGGGATCAAGACCATCCCCATGGAAAAGAAATGCAAAAAAAGCAAAATGGCTGCCTGGGGAGGCCTTACAAATAGCTGTGAAAGAAGAGAAGTAAAAAGCAAAGGAGAAAAGGAAAGATATAAGCATCTGAATGCAAAGTTCCAAAGAATAGCAAGAAGAGATAAGAAAGCCTTCTTCAGTGATCAATGCAAAGAAATACAGGAAAACAACAGAATGGGAAAGACTAGAGATCTCTTCAAGAAAATTAGAGGTACCAAGGGAACATTTCATGCAAAAATGGGCTTGATAAAGGACAGAAATGGTATGGACCTAATAGAAGCAGAAGATATTATGGAGAGATAGCAAGAATATATAGAAGAACTATACAAGAAAGATATCATTACCAAAATAATCACGATGGTATGATCACTCACCTAGAGCCAGACATCCTGGAATGTGAAGTCAAGTGGGCCTTAGAAAGCATCACTATGAACAGAGCTAGTGGAGGTGATGGAATTCCAGTTGAGCTATTTCAGATCCTGAAAGATGGTGCTGTGAAAGTGCTGCACTCAATATGCCAGCAAATTTGGAAAACTCAGCAGTGGCCACAGGACTGGAAAAGGTCAGTTTTCATTCCAATCCCAAAGAAAGGCAATGGCAGAGAGTGCTCAAACTACCGCACAATTGCATTCATCTCACACGCTAGTAAAGTGATACTCAAAATTCTCCAAGCCAAGCTTCAGCAATGCATGAACCATGAACTTCCAGATGTTCAAGCAGGGTTTAGAAAAGGCAGAGGCACCAGAGATCAAATTGCCAACATCCTCTGGATCATCAAAAGAGCAAGAGAGTTCCAGAAAAACATCTTCTTTTGCTTTATTGACTATACCAAAGCCTTTGACTGTGTGGATCACAATCAACTGTGGAAAATTCTAAAACAGCTACTATGGAGAACACTGTGGATATTCCTTAAAAAAACTGAAAATAGAACTGCTTTATGACCCAGCAATCCCACTGCTGGGATACACACCGAGGAAACCAGAATTGAAAGAGACACATGTACCCCAATATTCATCGCAGCACTGTTTATAATAGCCAGGACATGGAAGCAACCTAGATGTCCATCAGCAGACAAATGGATAAGAAAGCTATGGTACTTATACACAATGGAGTATTACTCAGCCATTAAAAAGAATACATTTGAATCAATTCTAATGAGGTGGGTGAAACTGGAGCAGATTATACAGAGTGAAGTAAGCCAGAAAGAAAAATACCAATACAGTATATGGAATTTAGAAAGATGGTAATGATAACCTTGCATACGAGACAGCAAAAGAGATACAGATGTACAGAACAGACTTTTAGACTCTGTGGGAGAGGGAGAGGGTGGGATGATTTGGGAGAATGGCATCGAAACATGTATACTATCATGTAAGAAACAAATTGCCAGTCTAGGTTAGTTACATGATACAGGATTGCTTGGGGCTGGTGCACTGGAATGATCCAGAGAGATGATATCGGGAGGGAAGTAGGAGGGAGGTTCAGGATTGGGAACTCATGTACACCCGTGGCGGATTCATGTCAATGTATCAATGTATGGCAAAACCAATACAGTATTGTAAAGTAAAATAAAAATAAAAATAAACTGGAAAAAAAAGAGAGAGAGAGAGATGGGAATACCAGACCACCTG
Source organism: Nanger dama (assembly GCA_917880005.1). Lineage (NCBI taxonomy): Eukaryota > Metazoa > Chordata > Mammalia > Artiodactyla > Bovidae > Nanger > Nanger dama. The sequence goes on from CAKJTW010000040.1 coordinate 9,285,964, forward strand.
ACCTGCCTCTTGAGAAACCTATATGCACATCAGGAAGCAACAGTTAGAAATGGACATGGAACAACAGACTGGTTCCAAATAGGAAAAGGAGAATGTCAAGGCTGTATATTGTCACCCTGCTTATTTAACTTATATCCAGAGTACATCATGAGAAACACTGGGCTGGAAGAAGCACACGCTGGAATCAATACTGTCGAGAGAAATATCAATAACCTCAGATATGCAGATGACACCACCCTTATGGCAGAAAGCGAAGAGGAACTAAAAAGCCTCTTGATGAAAGTGAAGAGGAGAGTGAAAAAGTTGGCTTAAAGCTCCACATTCAGAAAGCGAAGATCATGGCCTCTGGTCCCATCACTTCATGGGAAATAGATGAGGAAACAGTGTCAGACTTTATCTTTTGGGCTCCAAAATCACTGCAGATGGTGACTGCAGCCAAGAAATTAAAAGTCGCTTACTCCTTGGAAGAAAAGTTATGACCAACCTAGATAATATATTCAAAAGCAGAGACACTACTTTGCCAACAAAAGTTCATTTAGTCAAGGCTATGGTTTTTCCTGTGGTCATGTATGGAAGTGAGAGTTGGACTGTGAAGAAGGTTGAGTGCCGAAAAACTGATGCATTTGAACTGTGGTGTTGGAGAAGACTCTTGAGAGTCCATTGGACTGCAAGGAGATCCATCCAGTCCATTCTAAAGAAGATCAGCCCTGGGTGTTCTTTGGAAGGAATGATGCTAAAGCTGAAACTCCAGTACTTTGGCCACCTCATGCGAAGAGTTGACTCACTAGGAAAGACTCTGATGCTGGGAGAGATTGGGGGCAGGAGGAAAAGGTGACAACAGAGGATGAGATGGCTGAATGGCATCCCTGACTCGATGGATGTGCGTTTGAGTGAACTCCGGGAGATGATGATGGACAGGAAGGCCTGGCGTGCTGCGATTTATGGGGTCACAAAGAGTCGGACACAATTGAGCGACTGAACTGAACTTAACTGAATTGTGAATATTTACCCATCCAAAGAATCTATTGGTCTACTCTCTCCAAACTGGGTACTCACTAGAGATTATGTGAATTTACAAACTTTATAACTTAGAAATGCACTTTACTTTTAGATATTCTTTTAAGCTTTGAGTCTATTTAATTGAACAGTATATTTCTGTGATTCAGAATTTTCTTGATACTGTGTAACCAAGGTAAAACCTAAAAATATATTATATATTGAGGCTATAAGTGTCACCAATAACTATTCTCATTAATTGATATGATAGTGTGTAAGTTATAAACTTGAAATTTTCATAATATTAAATTTATAAAATATTACTTTTCATTTATGGACCCTCATTAGAATTCATTAAAAATTTGATTCTAGTGTTCAAATACTGCACAAGAAAACAGAGATTGAGATGAGGATATGCGGGAGTTTATGCAAGAGCTGTTGAGGGACAGAATAAGGGGAGAGGATGGAAATGAAAGGGAGCTGAAGCATAGGCATTTAGTGAGATCCCCACATAATTCTCTGTCTAAGAAATGTGCCTCATATAATTCTCTTCCAGGAGCTACCTGCCGGTTTGTTGTGAATTACCCAGAGAAGACTGAAGAGTCATGAGTGTCACCACTTTCATTCTAAGACCCATTATTGTATGTGCTACATAAAACCCCTCCTCCTAGGCTGGACAACCATTTGAACGTGTAAAATTATAGAAAGAGAAAATAATCAGAGCCACTGTTGCTAGGTGACCGAACACTACCTGCTTATGGTAGCACTATCGTATTTTCTTTTCTCTTTATTCATGATTAAGCACACATTGTCTTTTTGTTAGCAAGTGTCTCACAAATCTGTATCACTTCATGTAAAGGAAAATTTTAATGCCTTCCTCCATTGATTCATTACAAACATCAGTTTCAAACTTTACAGATGAATGTGATAAACAAAAATAGGCAAGCAAAAACAGCAGCAATAACAAAACACTGCAATATTTATTTCCCTATTTTTCCTCACTTGTTTCTTCAAAAGCAAGATCTTGATATTCAAAACCTGGAGCATGGAAGAAAATCAGACTCACTGTCTCCTGGAAAGTGTGTGGTGCAGACATTAAGTAGTAGCCCTCTCCTCCCTCCCCATGCATGGCTTGAGGGTGAGCCCTCCTCCCCACCTTAGCATGGCTACTCACTTTGTTTACTAATGAAATATTTCTACCCAAATTGTATTTATTGGAACAATACTATTTTAACAAAAATTTAGATTACCATACATAGTTTTCAGTGTTTGCATATCAAATTATGCTTCTATTATTTCCCTTAAAATCAGAAAAATAATTTGTGATATATTGAATAAAGGGACTGTTCTGGAGTTTTGTTGTTGTTGTTTTTTTTTAAAGAAAGGAACATTGTTCCTATTTCCTCATACTTCCAAATTAGATGACCATTGATGTATACAAATATTTCCCATTTTGTCAGACCCCTAGTGCTGAATCAGTAAAGAAAGCTGAGGGCCGAAGAATTGATGCTTTTGAACTGTGGTGTTGGAGAAGACTCTTGAGAGTCTCTTGGACTGCAAGGAGCTCCAACCAGTCCATCCTAAAGGAGATCAGTCCTGAGTGTTCATTGGAAGGACTGATGCTAAAGCTGAAACTCCAATACTTTGGCCACCTGATGCAAAGAGCTGACTCATTTGAAAAGACTCTGATACTGGGAAAGACTGAAGGCAGGAAGAGAAGGGTATGACAGAAGATGAGATGGTTGGATGGTATCAGTGATTCAATGGACATGAGTTTGGGTAAGCTCTGGGAGTTCGTGATGGACAGGGAAGCCTGGCGTGCTGCTGTTCATGGGATCGCAAAGAATTGGGCACAACTGAGCGACCGAATTGAACTGAGTGCTGAATCAAACGACAAATCTTGATTATTCCTCTTTCTTTTTAAATTTTTCTTCTCCCAGCTTTACTGAGGAATAGTTGTAAGTTAAAATATTATGTAGAAGATGTACAATTGATCATTTGATGTACATTGTGAATAAACACAATCAGCATTAAATTAACACATCTATCACCTCACATAAATTTGCCTTTGTTTTACTTTTTGATTAGACACATCCAAACCTACTATCTTAGTAAATTTTGAGTACATATTAATATATTATTAACTAGAATCATCATGCTGTATATTAATCCCAGGTCTTATTCATCTTATTACTACAATTATGTAATCTTTGAACAACATCTTCCCATTTATCCCACCCTTCAGCCCTGGAATACTTTATGCTTCCATTGTTTGACTTTTTAAGATTATACATGTGAGATAAAATAGTATTTGTCTTTCTGTATTTGGTATATTTCTTTTACTGTCCTCCAGGTTCATCCATACCTCCAAAGGCCAAATTTCTTGCTTTTTTCATGAGTGAACAATATTCTATTATTTACATACACTCCATTTCTTTGTCCTTTCACTTAAGGTGTTTTCTATTTTGGTTTTGTGAATAATGTTTCAAATAACATAGGAGTGAAGATACCTCTTTCGTTTTGAAAGGAAAGAAATAAAATCATTTGTAGGTTAACTGAGGAGACTACCTTTTATTTTTAAACTTGGCTATGTCTATGTATAGGTTGTGAAGTTGAAAATTAAAATAGTATCCTGATAATATAACCACTCTATTGGCAGAAATTGGAGAGGAACTAAAGAACCTCTTAATGAGGGTGAAAGAGAAGAGTAAAAAAGATGACTTGAAACTCAGTATGAAACAAACTAAGATCATGGCATCTGATCCCATGTCTGTATGGCAAATAGAAAGGAGAAAAGTGGAATCAGTGACAAATTTTATTTTCTTGGGCTCCAGTATCACTGCAGATGGTGACTGCTGCCATGAAACTGAAAGATGCATGCTCTTTGGAAGGAAAGTTGTGACAAACACATTGTATTAAAAAGCAGAAACATCACTTTGCCAGCAAAGGTCTATATAGTCAAGGCTATGGTTTTCCATTACTTATGTATGGATGCGAAAATTGGACTACGAAGAAGGCTGAGCTCCGAAGAATTGATGCTTTTGAATTGTGGTACTGGAGAAGACTTTTGAGAGCCCCTTGAACAGCAAGGAGATCAAACAGGTCAATCCTGTAGGAAATCAACCCTGAATATTCATTGGAAGGACTGATGTTGAAGCTGAAGCTCCAGTACTTTGACCACCTGATGGGGAGAGCTGATTTATTGGAAAAGACCCTGATCCTGGGAAAGGTTGAAGGCAAAAGAGAAGAATGCAGCAGAGGATGAGATGGTTAGATAGCATCACTGATACAATGGACATGAACTTGAGCTAACTCTGGGAGATAGTAGAGACAGAGGAGCCTGGTGTGATGCAGTCCATGAGGCTGCAAAGAGTCAGACATGATTTAGTGACTGAACAACAACAATATGACTTTAAAACCCACTTTGCCTGACTCTGTCAGATAATTAACAAGAGGTGGCTTAAGAGAAATTTGAGCAAGCCAAATAATCAGTTTTTCCTCAATGTTTAGGTAGCTTTTGAGAGTTCAAATATAGATCATATATATTTTTACTCATAAATGGGATTATTAACCTCCTTAGTAAATGAGCGTAGTTTTCCTTATCTGGTAGTTCAGTTCAGTTCAGTCGCTCAGTCGTGTCCGACTCTTTGCGACCCCATGAATCACAGCACTCCAGGCCTCCCTGTTCATCACCATCTCTCGGAGTTCACTCAGACTCACGTCCATCGAGTCAGGGATGCCATCCAGCCATCTCATCCTCGGTTGTCCCCTTCTCCTCCTGCCCTCAATTCCTCCCAGCATCAGAGTCTTTTCCAATGAGTCAACTCTTTTGCATGAGGTGGCCAAAGTTCTGAAGTTTCAGCTTTAGCATCATTCCTTCCAAAGAACACCCAGGGTTGATCTCCTTCAGAATGGACTGGTTAGATCTCCTTGCAGTCCAATGGACTCTCAAGAGTCTTCAACACCACAGTTCCACAGTTCAAAAGCATCAGTTCTTCGGTGCTCAGCCTTCTTAAGCAAGGTATTATCTGAAGCAAATCAGCATGTAGACTGTTTACTTACCAGATGAGAGAATAAGGCAGTTGGGATTCCATCCCTGACTTGACATGAATGGTGTGTGCTGTGCCCTTTCCTTTGGTGCCTTAGCAGCTACTAAATCCTGCTTTGCTTCCTCTTGCTGGCTGAAAAGAAACAGAAGCCTCTTTCCACAAGTGACTGCTGGCAGATGGATCAAGCCAGTGAAATGCTATGCCCCAGACTTTCATCTGTCCAGCTGAACTGGGTCATTACAAAGTGCACTTTCACGCATTTTTCCTCTTATGGCTGAAATTTATGTGTACTGTGGGCAATAGTTAGTTTAATTTAGCAAGTTTATTTTAAACATTTACTACATGTTTAGCAACATGCTGCCTACTTTGCAAAGGTTAAAAAGACATAGCCACAACATATTAGCTTGGTGTGTTTCATTTTTGAAGGGAGTAATAAATGTAAATCTAGGAAGACATATCATTGAAAAAAATCAAAATCACTTGGTTCTCAACTTTCCTGTAGATTAAATAACTCTCTTAGGGGTAATTAGTGAGCAGAGCAATTAGAAAGAGTAAGGAATAGGAGACACATAAATAGGTATTTGGGGAAAGGGAATAATACATTTTAAAGTCTAAAAATTTTGAGTACATATATTGAAATTTAATTAGTGTATACAATTATTTACATTTTGGTTTCAGATGTAAAATTACAAAGGGGACCTCTTATTTAGTTCTGAACTTATATCTGTCTGCCTCTTTCTCCATCTAGTCAGGATTCACCCATCCATCTAGTCACCTATTTTGTCTTCAAAATTTTCATTGGTGAAAACTGAGTTTATGAATCGCTTATCATATCACAATTAAACTTTTTACATTTGAACTTGTGACTGTGGAAAACAGCTTTGAATTAAGCATATTGTTTTGGATTTCTGTTCTAGGAAAATCCAGCTGCTTTGCCGTACTCTCAAAGGGAGACTGGCAAAAAAAATAAAAATACAGAAAAACCAAAGTAAACTCTTATTCTGCAGCTTTTGTGAGCCTACAAAGTCCTTCCTCTATTAAAAAGCTTACTCACTTTTGTAGGTATGTCATCATTTTTTTTTTAAGCACTTTGGGAGACATGAACTGGAAAACATTATCTGGTCTCAGACATGCACCATAGCCCAAAGCAGGAAAAAAAAAGTGAGAGCAGCTTTGCAGACTTGTCCTCCAGATGCAAATGTCCAGGAATGTCTTGCTTCTCCAAACCAGGAATCAGCTAAGAGTATTTGTTTGAGAAAACCCAACAAGTAGACATATTTGGTGAACTACTTCATTTGGTGGGCAAATTGATTAAAATCCAACTTACATTTGCTGGTTTACAGACCATTAACTATTCAAGTTCCCAGCAATAAAACAAATCACCTGTCCTCAGTTTTGATGATTTCATGAGTCTAAAGACCCATAAAAGTACTTTATCTGAAATTTAATACAAAATATATGTCAAGTACATTAGTCTGAAGATAGATACTCACTTTAATTGGGCTTCCCAGGTGATGCTAGTGGTAAAGAACCCTCCTGCCAATGCAGGAGACTATTAGAGAGGAGGGTTGGATCCCTAAATCAGGAAGATCCCCTAGAGGAGGACATGGAAATCCACTCCAGTATTCTTGCCTGGAGAATCCCATGAACAGAGGAGCCTGGAAGACTACAGTCCATGGGGTCACAAAGAGTCATACATGACTGAAGTGACTCAGCACACATGCACATTCACTTTAATTAACGTGTAAAGTATGCTTCTTTAAAACCCAATGTATGGGGTGGTCCTAAGATGGCAGGGGAATAGGATAGGGAGACTACTTTCTCTCCCATAAATTCATCAAAAGAACATTTCAATGCCGAGTAAATTCTACAAAACAACTTCTGAATGCTGGCAGAGGACATCAGGCACCCAGAAAAGCAGATCATTGTCTTCAAAAACAGGTAGGAAAACTATAAAAGATGAAAAAGAGACAAAGGAGGTAGGGAGGGAGCTCTGTCCTGGGAAGAGAGTCCCGTCCCGGAAAAGGAGTCTTAAATAGAGAGGTTTCCAAACACCAGGAAACACTCTCACTGCTGAGTCTGTGGCGAGCCTTGGAAGCACAGAGGGCAACATAACAGGGAAGGAAAATAAATAAATAATTAAAACCAACAGATTACGAGCCCAATGGTAACCTCCCCAGTGGAGAAGCAGCACAGACGCCTGCATCCGCCACTAGCAAGTTGGGGCTAGACAGGGAGGCACGGGCTGCAGTGCTTCTTAAGAATTGGGCCGGAATGCCCTGAATGTAACCAGAGTGAACTAACTTGGGTTAGCATGATAGACTGTGGAATAGCTACCACGTGAAAAGCTCTAACATAAGACACCACTAGGACCACTCACAGAACAAAGGACGGAACAGAAATAGCTGGCTGCAGACCATCCCCCTCCAGTGACAGGCAGCCAGAGCCATAAGGGGCTGGAAGGGGGCAATCACAGCCCCGCAGAGACTTTACCTACGAAACTTCAAGCAGGCTTCTTTGCTAACTAAGATTTCTTGGGGTTCTGGACAGTCACCATCTGCCTGACAAGGGGCACCAGTGGTACACCCAGAAAACTGAGCAGCAGGGAAAGGTGATAAGTCACAGTGACTGTGCTCACCAAACACCTGAGCTACTTGGTTCTGGGAAGGGCACAAAATGCAGGCATAACCAAATCTGACCCTCTGAGGGCTACCTGAGAGTTGAGCCTGAGCAGCTTAGACCGGGGAGGTGCATGCAGCCTAGGGCCGGCCTCAGACAGTTCCCGGCGGAGCAATGTAGAGCCTGAGCGGTGTGCACCATGTGCAGGGGCATGCCCAGCATAGCTGAGGACACTGTGAGCACATGCCAGTGTTATTTGTTTGCAGCATCCCTCTCTCCCCACAGCACAATTGAACAAGTGAGCCTAAAAAAAAGTGTCCACCACCGCCTCTCTTATGTCAGGGTGGAAATCAGACACTGAAGAGACAAGCAAACAGAAGAAGCTAAACAGAGGGAACCACTTTGGAAGTGACCCCACACTGCCCACAACACCAGAGAAAGTCCCAGAAATATCTTTACTATTTTTATGACCATTCTCTCTCTCTCTCTTTTCTTGGTTGATGTTGCTGTTTGATTGTTTTTTCTTTTCTTTTTCTTCTCCTTTTTAAAAAAACTTAAAAAAATTTAAGTCTTATATTTCTCCTTTAATTTTAATTATTATAACCTACTATCACTTTTCAAAAAAAAGACCCTATTTTTAAAGCAAATGCTGTATATATATTTTTTGTGTGGTTATTGTTTTTGTTTCTTAATAATTCTTGTGACCTTTTTTCTTCTTCTTCTTTTCTTTAATATTGTATTTTTGAAAATCCAACTTCTACTCTAGACTTTAAATCTTTGCTTTTTGGTATTTTTGTCAATTTTGTACATATAAAAACCCAATCTTCAGTACCCAATTTTACCTGAAAGCAAGATTACTGGCTTGACCACTCTCTCCTCCTTTGGACTCTCCTTTTTCTCCACCAGGTGGCCTCTGTCTCCTCCCTCCCCCTTCTCTTCTCTATGCAACTCTGTGAATCTCTGTGTTCCAGATGATAGAGAACACCTAGGGAACTGGTTACTGGCTGGATCTGTCTCTCTCATTTTCATTTCTCTCTATTATCCTCTGGCCCCCTCTGTCTCGCTTCCTCCCTCTCCTCTTCCCTGTATAACTCCATGAACATCTCTGAGTGGTCCAGACTGAGGACCACACATAAGGAAGTGATTACTGGCTAGCTTGCTCTCTCCTCTTTTGATCCCACCTCATCTTATTCCAGTCACCTCTAACTACTCCCTCCTTCCTCTCTTCTCTATGTAACTCAGTGAACCTCTCTGGGTGTCCCTCAGTGTGGAGAAACTTTTCATCTTTAACCTAGATGTTTTATCATTGGTGCTGTATAGATGGAGAAGTCTGGAGGCTACTGTAAAAATAAAACTGAAAACCAGAAGCAAGAGGCTTAAGTCCAAATCCTGAGAACATCAGAGAACTCCTGAATCCAGGGAATATTAATCAATAAGATCTCATCAAATGCCTCTATACCTACACTGAAACCAAGCACCACCCAAGGGCCAACAAGTTCCAGAACAAGACATACCACGCAAATTCTCCAACAACACAGGAACACACCCCTGAGCTTCAATATACAGGCAGTTCAAGTTACCCCAAAACCATAGACGTCTCATAATTCATTACTGGACACTTTATTGTACTCTAGAGAGAAGAAATCCAACTGTACCCAGAACTCTGACACAAGCTTCCCTAACCAAGAAACCTTGACAAGCCACTGATACAATCCTACCCACAGTGAGGAAACTCCACAATAAAGAGAATTCCACAAATTCCCAGAATACAGAAAGGCCACCCCAAATGCAGCAATATAACCAAGATGAAGAGACAGAGGAATACCCAACAGGTAAAGGAACAGGAGAAATGCCCACCAAACCAAACCAAAGAGGAAGAGATAGGGAATCTACCTGAGAAAGAATTCTGAATAATGATAGTGAAAATGATCCAAAATATTGAAATCAAAATGGAATCACAGATAAATAGCCTGGAGACAAGGACTGAGAAGATGCAAGAAAGGTTTAACAAGAACCTAGAAGAAATTTAAAAAGAGTCAATATATAATGAATAATGTCATAAATGAGATCAGAAACACTCCAGAGGCAACAAATAGTATAATATCGGAGGCAGAAGATAGGATTAGTGAAATAGAAGATAGAATGGTAGAAATAAATGAATCAGCGAGGAAAAAGAAAGACGAATTAAAAGAAATGAGGACAACCTCAGAGACCTCCTGGACAATATGAAACGCTCCAACATTCGAATTATAGGAGTCCCAGAAGAAGAAGACAAAAAGAAAGACCATGAGAAAATACTTGAGGAGATAATAGTTGAAAACTTCCCTAAAATGGGGAAGGAAATAATTACCCAAGTCCAAGAAACCCAGAGAGCTCCAAACAGGATGAACCCAAGGCGAAACACCTCAAGACACATATTAATCAAATTAACAAAGATCAAACACAAAGAACAAATATTAAAAGCAGCAAGGGAAAAACAACAAATAACACACAAGGGGATTCCCATAAGGATAACTGCAGATCTTTCAACAGAAATGCTTCAGGTCAGGAGGGAATGGCAAGACATACTTAAAGTGATGAAAGAAAATAACCTACAGCCCAGATTACTGGGCTGAATGGACTACAAAACAAGAACCCTATATATGCTGCCTATAAGAAACCCACCTCAAAACAACGGACACATACAGACTGAAAGTGAAGGGCTGGAAAAAGATATTCCATGCAAATAGAGGCCAAAAGAAAGCAGGAGCAGCAATACTCATATCCGATAAAATAGACTTTAAAACAAAGGCTCTGAAAAGAGACAAAGAAGGCCACTACATAATGATTAAAGGATCAATCCAAGAAGATATAACAATTATAAATATATATGCACCCAACATAGGAGCACCGCAATATGTAAGACAAATGCTAACAAATATAAAAGGGGAAATTAATAATAACACAGTAATAGTGGGAGACTTTAATACCCCACTCACACCTATGGACAGATCAACGAAACAAAAAATAACAAAGAAACGCAAACTTTAAATGATACAATAGACCAGTTAGACCTAATTGATATCTATAGGACATTTCACCTCAAAACAATGAATTTCACCTTTTTCTCAAGTGCTCACGGAACCTTCTCCAGGATAGATCACATCCTGGGCCATAAATCTAACCTTGATAAATTCAAAAAAATTGAAATCATTCCAAGCATCTTTTCTGACCATAATGCATTAAGATTAGACCTCAATTATAGGAGAAAAACTATTAAAAATTCCAACATATAGAGGCTTAATAATACACTTCTGAATAACCAATGAATCACAGAAGAAATCAAAAAAGAAATCAAAATATGCATAGAAATGAATGAAAATGAAAACACAACAACCGAAAACCTGTGGGACACTATAAAAGCATTGCTAAGAGGGAAGTTCATAGCAATACAGGCATACCTCAAGAAACAAGAAAAAAGTTAAATAAATTACCTAACTCTACACCTAAAGCAACTAGAAAGGAAGAAATGGAGAACCCCAGAGTTAATAGAAGGAAAGAAATCTTAAAAATTTGGGCAGAAATAAATGCAAAAGAAACAAAAGAGACCATAGAAAAAATCAAAACCAACAGCTGGTTCTTTGAAAGGATAAATAAAACTGACAAACCATTAGCCAGACTCATCAAGAAACAAAGGGAGAAAAATCAAATCAATAAAATTAGCAATGAAAATGGAGAGATCACAACAGACAACACAGAAATACAAAGGATCATAAGAGACTACTATCAGCAATTATATGCCAATAGAATGGACGACGTGGAAGAAATGGACAAATTCTTAGAAAAGTACAACTTTCCAAAAACTGAACCAGGATGAAATAGAAAATCTTAACAGACCCATCCCAAGCATGGAAATTGAAACTGTAATCAGAAATCTTCCAGCAAACAAAAGCCCAGGTCCAGACGGCTTTACAGCTGAATTCTACCAAAAATTTAGAGAAGAGCTAACACCTATCCTACTCAAACTCTTCCAGAAAATTACAGAGGAAGGTAAACTTCCAAACTCATTCTATGAGGCCACCATCACCCTAATACCAAAACCTGACAAAGATGCCACAATAAAAGATAACTATAGGCCAATATCACTGATGAACATAGATGCAAAAATTCTTAACAAAATTCTAGCAATCAGAATCTAACAACACATTAAAAAGATCATACACCATGACCAAGTGGGCTTTATCCCAGGGATGCAAGGATTCCTCAATATCCACAAACCAATCAATGTAATTCACCACATTAACAAATTGAAAAATAAAAGTCATATGATTATCTCAATAGATGCAGAGAAGATTGTTCTGTACATCTGTGTCTTCTTTTGCTGTCTTGCACACAGGCTTATCGTTACCATCTTTCTAAATTCCATATATATGTGTTAGTATACTGAATTGGTGTTTTTCTTTCTAGCTGACTTCACTCTGTATAATCAGCTCCAGTTTCATCCACCTCATTAGAACTGATTCAAATGTATTCTTTTTAATTGCTGAGTACAATATTCCATTGTGTATATGTACCCCAGCTTTCTTATCCATTCATCTGCTGATGGACATCTAGGTTGCTTCCATGTCCTGGCTATTATAAACAGTGCTGCAATGAACATTGGGGTACATGTGTCTTTTTCAATTCTAGTTTCCTTGGTTTGTATACCCAGCAGTCGGATTGCTGGGTCATAAGGCAGTTCTATTTGCAATTTTTAAGGAATCTCCACACTGTTTCCCATAGTGGCTGTACTAGTTTGCATTCCCACCAACAGTGGAAGAGGGTTCCCTTTTCTCCACATCCTCTCCAGCATTTATTGCTTGTAGTCTTTTGGATTGCTGCCATTCTGACTGTGTGAAATGGTACCTCATTGTGGTTTTGATTTGCATTTCTCTGATAATGAGTGATGTTGAGCATCTTTTCATGTGTTTGTTAGCCATCTGTATGTCTTCTTTGGAGAAATGTCTATTTAGTTCTTTGGCCCATTTTTTTGATTGGGTTGCTTATTTTTCTGGAATTGAGCTGCATAAGTTGCTTGTATATTTTTGAGGTTAGTTGTTTGTCAGTTGCTTCATTTGCTATTATTTTCTTCCATTCCAAAAGCTGTCTTTTCACCTTACTTATAGTTTCCTTTGTTGTGCAGAAGATTTTAAGTTTAATTAGGTCCCATTTGTTTATTTTTGCTTTTATTTCCAGAATTCTGGGAGGTAGGTCATAGAGGATCCTGCTGTGATTTATGTTGGAGAGTGTTTTGCCTACTTTCTCCTCTAGGAGTTTTATAGTTTCTGGTCTTACGTTTAGATCTTTAATACACTTTGAGTTTATTTTTGTGTATGGTGTTAGAAAGTGATCTAGTTTCATTCTTTTACAAGTGGTTGACCAGTTTTACCAGCACCACTTGTTAAAGAGGCTGTCTTTAATCCATTGTATATTCTTGCCTCCTTTGTCCATAAGGTGTCCACTGGGGTGTGGATTTATCTCTAGGCTTTCTATTTCATTCTAGTCATCTATATTTCTGTCATTGTGCCAGTACCAAACTGCCTTGATGACTGTGGCTTTGTAGTAGAGCCTGAAGTCAGGCAGGTTGATTCCTCCAGTTCCATTCTTCTTTCTCAAGATTGCTTTGACTATTCGAGGTTTTTTGTATTTCCATACAAACTGTGAAATTATTTGTTCTAGCTCTGTGAAAGATATCGCTGGTAGCTTGATAGGGATTGCATTGAATCTATAGATTGCTTTGTGTAGTATACTCATTTTCAGTATACTGATTCTTCCGATCCACGAACGTGGTATATTTCTCCATCTATTAGTGTCCTTTTTGATTTCTTTCATCAGTGTTTTATAGTTTTCTATATATAGGTCTTTAGTTTCTTTAGATAGATGTATTCCCAAATATTTTATTCTTTTCATTGCAATGGTGAATGGAATTGTTTCCTTAATTTCTTTTTCCACTTTCTCATTATTAGTGTATAGGAATGCAAGGGATTTCTGTGTGTTGATTTTATATCCTGCAACTTTACTATATTCATTGATTAGCTCTAGTAGTTTTCTGGTGGAGTCTTTAGGGTTTTCTATGTAGAGGATCATGTCATCTGCAAACAGTGAGAGTTTTACTTCTTCTTTTCCAATTTGGATTCCTTCTCTAGAAACTTTTTATCCTTTTGAGCTGATACAAATGTCACCACCTCCAGGGGGCCTTCAACATCGTCACTGCTGAAAACAACCCCTTCCTACACTGGTAAGAATTGGCCTTTGATAGAACTGATTCCTCTAATAAGCTTTTTGGTTCAATATGTGTGTCTATTTGGAGAACATGTCTTTTAATTTATTGTGGACTCTACTATAGGGTTTTCTCAAAGACATAGTGTCATAATGAGGATCAGGACACATTTTTTCCCCATAAGAATGCTTGGATTTTTTTCTGCAGGCAGTGTGACAGAGAAATTAGGATCAGGGATTTTGAAACCAGACTGCATACATTAATATCCCAACATAATTACTTACAAGCCATATGACATGGGCAAGTTGCTTAATCTCTTTTGCCACAATTTCTTCATCTGTAAAAGATAAGAATAAGTATAATGCCTATATTGAATAGAGCTTTTATGAGTATTAAATGAGTTGATATATGTATAATTCTGAGAAGAACACCTGATATTTAAAATAACTGTGTTAGATATTTGCTATTATTATTATTGGCTATAAGTGGTTTGTTTTTATATTACGAATTCTGAGAACTTGTTCATCACTTTTCTCTCTTCATATCAACAGAATATAGATTTAAAATCAAATTTGTATCCTCGTTATAATATGGAAGGGAGCATTTTGACCTTGTCCTTTGTCTCTTCGTCTCTTCTGTTGTTGTTTAGTCCCTAAGTCATGTCTGACTCCTTTGCAACCTCATAGACTATAGTCCACCAGGCTTCTGGCTGTGGGATTTCCCAGGCAAGGAGACTGGAGTGAGTTGCCATTTCCTTCTCCAGGGGATTCTCTGGACCCAGGTATCGAACTCACGTCTCTTGCACTGGCAAGTGGATTCTTTACCACTGACCCACCAGGGTAGCCCCTTTACCTCTTCTAGTGTGTTCTTATCTCCCATTTAGTTTATGAAATCTTATATAATTTTATGAATTCGTGGACATTGCTTGAAATTTTTTCTGGCAGAGGATAAATTATATATAAATTAAAAGGTACACATTTTTCTTTATCCTGCTAATTAAGCTGTACAAAAATGTAAATGAATTAGGGAATATCCTTATTATAGGGCAAAGCAAAATATAGAAAGTTAGCATTAAAATGTGAGTTTGAAGAAAGTAACATATGCATTTATAAAACAAGGAGGGTTACTGATGGTAGTGGACAATTTTCTTCCCAGTTTGCTTTGCTCTCATTTGAAGAAATATGTGCAGTTTAGTGTAGCTATCCAGTGTGAACTTTCATATCATTTTCAGCGGGCAGATGCTCCTTTGTGAGAGGGGGAGAAATTTCAGAGTCACTGAAGGAAATTATAGTAAAACTAACATGACAATTTATAAGCCCAATGCCATAAAATTTAAATAGCCTCCAGACATGTGCAACACAGTAAAAGTATTATTTTTAAAATTCCTTAAGTTAGTTTTTCAAACTGCTATCTTATATTGAAAATTTTAAACATTAGTACAACAAAAACAACCATCTCTACCACCTTTATAAGTAGCACTGGATGACTAGGGATGAATTTCTATCCTTGAAATTTCTCAGAGGCTCAGAACTGTTTTGCAAACCACAAGAGCATTACTCCTCCATAAGAGCATTATGTCTGTGGTTTATAATGTCATCTGGACTTCTTGATTGGTTTATAGCATAGTTATCCAGCCATCTCAATTCATTAAGTATTTTTTCCCAGCTTAAGTCATGTGTCCTATCAAATCAAGACTTCTCTTTAGTTCTCAGTAATGCCCTGCTGCTAGAATACTGCAAATTCCAGATTAGGAAAAAGTCTTTCAATTCTGTGACTCATGTCTCCAGCTTTCACTGGACACAACTATTCACACAAAGACTTATACTGAATGAAATGAGACTTGGTGTCAGCATGCTTTGGGTTGAGAGGATAAGACTATCAGAGATATCAAAGATCTACTCTTTGAGCACTAGGATGCCTTCCAAATTGAAGGGGAATTCTGTGCCCAGGTTCCAGGCAATGCAATGTATCATATATGAATTTAATTGCCAACTATTTAACTCTACCAAAAATTTTTTCCTCATGTGCCAATCCTAAATTTTCTAGCCATTAGTAAGTATAAAAACAAATCTATCATGTTAAAAAGTGCTAAAATTAAATAGTGATTCCAGGTAATAGAAGTAATTTCAGAAGTTATATTTTGGAACATAAATAAGTGGGGTTAGAAAATGATACATAAGGTACAAATTAAAACAAAAGCATAGCTAACCAGTAAAATTATTGTGCTTGAGTAAAATTGGGCTTCCCTTGTGGCACAGCTGGCAAGGAATCTGCCTGAGATGTGGAAGACCTGGGTTAGATCCCTGTGTTGGGAAGATCCCCTGGAGAAGGGGAAAGGCTTCCCACTCCAATATTCTGGTCTGGAGAATTTCATGGAGTGTATAGTCCATGGGGTCACAAAGAGTCAGACATGACTGAGCCACTTTCAGGGTAAAACTGACTATTGGGGAAAAAATTCCAACAGTATTCTTGGATATTCATGGCAGTGGAGTGAAGTGAAGTGAAAGTCACTCAGCCATGTCTGACTCTTTATGACCTCATGGACTATACAGTCCATGGAGCTCTCCAGGCCAGAGTACTGGAGTGGGTAGCCTTTTCCTTCTCCAGAGGATCTTCCCAACCCAGGGACTGAACCAGATCTCCCACATCTCAGGCATATTCTTTACCAGCTGAGCCACAAAGGAACCATTCATGTTAGGCATTTAGATAGATGTCTACATGTAAGACAAGACTTTTCATGAGAACATTAATGTTTGGAAATCAAGAATTTGATTTGATACTTACTGTGCAGAACAAAAAATAATCTGGGAATATTCTAAGAAAGTCACTAAATATCAAAGTCCTGGTTGCTAAAACATTTATTTCATCTTATTTTTCATATTCTTACAAATGCTTTGATTTTAGGTCAGAACTTCCTTATGGTCCATTTGGAATTTCAAAGATAATTCTTGATTTCCAAACATTAATGGTCTCATGTAATATCTTGCTTTATATGTATACATCTATCCTTAGCCCTGTCTTTTGCTGAGTAAGAATGATACATGTTTGGATACAGAATCTTGGTTTTGGAGTTTACCCTCCAAGAATAATTTTGACAAAGAGTGAAATTCGGAAAATAATATTGAAAATAATTTTGAGCTTTCTTACTTTCATTTAACTTCCACAACCTTTTTCCCAACCAGCTGACTGAAATAAAACTTAAACTTTATTTCTGCTTATAGCAACTGTCTGTACTTTTGATAACTTCTCTTTATGACCTTTATTTTAAGTAAATAAAATGTTTTGCATTTTTAAGAAAGAAGTATGAGGAGGGTGACATGGTATATAAAATACGCATTTCAAATGACATGTGTATCTTTTAAAAGTAATGTATATCTTTAAATGAAATAATCTTTCTGATCTAAAATCTTAAGTTAATAGTAAAAACAGTCAAATGTCTTTGTTTGGGAAATCTGAAATGTCAATATCTCACTGGGGCATAGATTTAATGAAATAAATATATGTGTGTTCATGTTGATTAAAATTCTATATACTTACTGATACATATGGAAATACATTTAGAAAAGGAATTAAACATACTCTGCAATTTCAAAAGGCAAAATTATTTGTAGCCTAATAAAAAGCCACTTGTATAAATTACATTGACAGGCACCAGCTTTACAGATAGACTTTCTTTCTTCAGTTCAGTTCAGTTCAGTTCAGTTCAGTCGCTCAGTCATGTCCGACCCTTTGCGACCTCATGAATCACAGCATGCCAGGTCTCCCTGTCCATCACCAACTCCCAGAGTTTACTCAGACTCATGTCCATAGACTCTGTGATGCCATCCAGCCATCTCATCCTTGGTCATCCTCTTCTCCTCCTGCCCCCAATCCTCCAAGCATCAGAGTTTTTTCCAATGAGTCAACTCTTCTCATGATGTGGCCAAAGTACTGGAGTTTCAGCTTTAGCATCATTCCTTCCAAAGAAATCCCAGGGCTGATCTCCTTCAGAATGGACTGGCTGGATCTCCTTGCAGTCCAAGGGCCTCTCAAGAGTCTTCTCCAGCACCACAGTTCAAAAGCATCAATTCTTCAGCGCTCAGCCTTCTTCACAGTCCAACTCTCACATCCATACATGACCACAGGGAAAACCATAGTCTTGACTAGACAGACCTTAGTCAGCAAAGTAGTGTCTCTGCTTTTGAATACGCTATCTAGGTTGGTCATAACTTTTCTTCCAAGGAGTAAGCTAGAGAGTCCTTAGAGAATTCTACTTTTGGTTAAAAGTTCTGAGCATTCTCCAATCTGAACAATTTATACTCAGGGGATAAATTCATGGTTTTTATAGTGCCAACTCTGTTTACAGCATACCTGCTGACCGTTAAACATCCTATGATGACAGTAAGATTTTATTATTCTTCCTACTGGCCTTTCCATCTCAATTGTATCTTGTATCTTTTCTTAAATTTTAGGTCATTTAAGGACCCTGTTAAAACACAATTCTGTAAGTGTCTCTGGCTAATTACATCTGTCATTTAGCATTTCTTTCCTTAAATGGTGAGAAAACACACAAGGAAGCAGAATCAGCAAATAAAGTCTTTTATTTGCCTAAGATCTGAACAACCTCAGTACCAATAAATATTCATTGAAATCTAGACCTGTATTGAAACTAGCATTGTAAATTCTAGACATGTGCCTTGGATAAGCATCTTAACCTCTCTAAGCTTCAGTTTCCTCATGTTGCTAGTGGGCATATATATTGACTTCATATATTGCTGGTAGTATTAAGAAAGATAAAAATCCCTAACAATAAGAACTGGTGAGCAGAAACAGTCAGATTTTCTCTTATACTTTCTGTCTTCCTTCTTTCACAGGCAGACAGATACATAAACTTTACAGCTATTGTTACTTTTGTGCTTGATATTATGCTATAGTTTACTGTTCTCTCTGCTTTATGTGTATATATTTTCTTTATTTCTGAGAAACATAATTTGAAGGCAGAGGCTATATTTCTTTGTGTTTTGCCATCTTGTAGTAGAGGAGAGTTGGATGTATGACAAAATGTTGAACACATATGTTTACCAATTTGTTGACATAGGCCAAGATTTATTCAAAATTAGTTACTTGTGACACATAAATATTCTTAGATGTATACTCAGTTCCTTGAGTAATTAAGAGTTACCCATGAGAATGATCTCTAATAGTAACTCTTCATGGCATAGAAGATGAAATCTGTGGGTAAAGAGGAAGAAAGGAATAATCATTTGTTAAAATGAAACATGTTCTTAGTTGTAATCGTAAATATCTTCTAATGACAGATTAAGAATACTACCATTTCTAGTAACATATCCCTATCTGAGTAGCTAATTTTCTAATACAGAATTTTAGAAAGTGCCAGGGATGGTTGAATGAAATTCTCACTAGGGAGTTATCTAATAGGAAATATTTAGAGAAGATTTAAATTTCTGTAATTCACTGAAACAGTTAAATTAGTTGTATCAAAGTTCTCTAAGTTGTATTGCATAGAGTTTCAAAAAATGGTACTTCTAATCCATATTCTAAAGCATGAAGCTTATAGTTTGAAGATTGTACATGAGTGGAAAATTATGATTTCCAACTGCATTAGGAGGAATCATCCATTTTGTAATAGTATTTACCGCATTCTTGGCAAGCTAGCTCTCTAATAATCAAAGGTCTATTGTAAATAGCCTGTAAGTTATTTTCAAATAGAAGCTAATTTAAATGTTTTTCACTTAATTAACAAATTTACCCTAATCTTAATTTTCTCCTCTCTGCAACATAGAAATATAGTGTATACGTGAATATACTTTCCATTAACAAAGACAAAAAAGGCAAATTTATAACACAATTGAGATACTAGTAATATAAAAACTCATAGATGACAGACTTCTTTGTAAATTGACTTTATGTCTGCCAATAATACTATTAAAAGTTACTGTAAACTCTCGGGTGGGATGTTAGACTTGTCTATGACAGATTGGAAAGATAATTCTGGAACATTTCAAAGGTAAAAGAAAATAGGACTTGACAGATTAAAGAGTCCTGAGCTGTGCTTACCTTCCTCAAACTGCCCTTTATCAGATGGATTAATGCAGTTTTAACATCAGAAGACAGGCTGCTACCTATGACAGTAACCAAAGAGCTTACTGAATGTGGCCCGGCATTAGTAGAGGAAGAACAAGAAATGTTTATTTCCCCTGTCACTATACTGAAAGAAACAGACAGCTGTTGGCCAGCGGCTTATCTTAAAATAGCTTCATTAACACAAAGAAGCCTGGCGTGCTGCAGTCTGTGGGATCACAAAGAATCACACGACTGAGCAACTGAACTGAACTGAACTGATCACAAAGAAGCAAGTTGGAAAACAGCGACGTAGAAAGTGGAAAGTCTAAGTGCCGAAAACTGAGACATCTGGCCAAAGAGCATATATACTGGATAAATGTGAGTTAATTTGCAATTTTGCTTTATGTTTAAGAAAGGGCATATTAGGGAAGATTCATTTCTGGTTAAATAAAACTTTAAGACTTTTACCTTTTAAACGTATTGATTAAAACATTTTTTTAAAATTTACCTTAACTTTAATAAAGCATAAACTTCAGAATGAAGCACAAGTCAGAATCAAGATGCTGGGAGAAATATCAATAACCTCAGATATGCAGATGATACCACCCTTCTGGCAGAAAATGAAGAGAAACTAAAGAGCCTCTTGATGAAGGTGAAAGAGGACAGTGAAAAAGCTGGCTTAAAACTCAACATTCAAAAAGCAAAGATCATGGCATCCGATCCCATCACTTCATGGCAAATAGATGGGGAAACAATGGATACTGTGAAAGACTTTATTTTCTGGGCTCCAAAATCACTGCAGGTGGTGAGTGCAGCCACGAAATTAAAAGACGCTTTCTCCTTGGAAGATGATAAACCTAGACAGTATATTAAAAAAATAAGGAGAGACATTACTTTGCTGACAAAGGTCTGTCTAGTCAAAGCTATGGTTTTTCCAGTAGTCATGTATGGTTCTGAGAGTTGGACTGTAAAGAAGGTTGAGCATTGAAGAACTGATGCTTTTGAACTGTGGTGTTGGAGAAGACTCCTGAGAGTCTCTTAGACTGTAAGGAGATCAAATCAGTCCATCCTAAAGGAAATCAGTCCAGAATACTCATTGGAAGGACTGATTCTGAAGCTGAAGCTCCAATATTTTGGCCACCTGATGCAAAGAGCAGACTCATTGGAGAAGACCCTGATGCTGGAAAGATTGAAGGCAGGAGGACAAGGGGACAACAGAGAAAGAGATGATTGGGTGGCATCACTGACTCAATGGACAAGAATTTGAGCAAGCTCTGGGAGAAGATGAAGGACAGGGAAGCCTGGTGTGCTGCAGTCCATGGGGTCGCAAAGAATCAGACAGAAATGAGTGGATGAAAAACAAAGGTCAGAAAACAAAATATGTGTCTATTTTAATCATGCAGCTCCATGAGTTATGAAAATTATATACCTATATAAACGCCAGCTTGGTAAACAGGTAGCACATATCTGTCACCTCCCAAAGCTTCCATATTTCTCTTTGCACTTAATCCTATTCCCTTATCCCACACCCCAGGTAAAAACTGACATGCTTTATTATGCCATAGGTTAAATTTACGTCTTGTAGATTTCATGTAAATGAAATACTCCAGTATGTTCTCTTTTGTGTCTGACTTTTTAACTTAACGTTTGAGCTTTGTACATGTTGTGTTCCACTTGTATCAATAAAAGTTGACATAAGTATAAATTCAAGTATTAATTTCATTGTATAACAGTTGCAAAACTTGCTTACAGATTTACTTTCTGGGGTACATTTGTGTTTCTTCTAGTTATGCACTATGAAAAATGCAGCTTCTAGATGTGTACCTATCTTTTTGTAAACATCCATTTTCATTTCTCGTGGTAAATGCCTAGGAGAGTAATTGCAGAGTCACATAATAAATAAATTTTTGACTACACAGAAACTACTACGTTGTTTTCCAGAGTGGTTATACCATTTTACATTCCCAAGAGCCATGTATAAAAGCTTAAATTTTCCCACCTCTTCATTAACACTTTGGTATTTCTAATCTTTATAATTTTAGTCATTTTAGTAGCTATGCAACAGTAATGCATTGTGGTTTAATTCATATTGGGTATTTTTTCATGTGCTTTATTTGTATATCTTCTTTGATACCGTGTTTATTCAAATATTTTGCCCTGTTTATTGGGTTATTTGTACTATTATGTGGTTGAAAATTCTTTACACATTGTAAGATATACATATTGGGAAGAATTTATTTCAACTCATAACTTATCTTTTCATATTAGCATAGTATTTTTCAATGAGCAGATTTTTAAATTGTACTAAAGTTTAATTTATCCATTTTTTACTAGTCAGTATATTTAGTATCCTATAAAATATTTGCTTACACCAAAGTCACAAACATTTTTCTATGTTTGCTTTTAGAAGCCTCTATAGTTTTAGGTCCTACTTTTAAATATTTTCCAGATTTCAAGTTTATTTTTGTATCTGCTGTGCTATAAGGTTGAATTTCATTATTTTTGGTCTATGGGTATACAATCATTTCAGTATCATTTGTTGAAAAGACTACATTTAAAACTTAGAATTACCAAGGAACTGATGTCAAAATTTACTGAGTGTATATATATATATGTAGGCTTATGCTACTTCAGCACTGTCTTGATTACACATTATGATATATCTTTTAAAAAGATAGGAAGATTTCTCTAAATTTGTCCTGTTTTTAAAAAATTGTTTTGGCTATTTTGCGTCTTTTGTGTTTATGTATAAATCTTAAAATTATCTTCCATTTCTGCCAAAACAAACTGCGCTAATTTGATGGTATTCTATTGAATTTGGGGAGAACAGAAAGTTGAAAAACATTGAATCTTCCAACACATGACTATGGTATTCCATTTATTGCTTAATTTAAGATGCTGATTATAGCAGGATACTAACACATAGGATGTTCTACATATATGATTATATTGTCTATGAATAAAGGCCATTTTATTTATTTAATTCTAATCAATTTCCCTATTTTCTCTTTATATCTATTTATCAATCTATTGACATATATCATCTATCCTCCCATCTATATTGTAATATTTTTCTCACCTTATTGCACTGATAAGGACCTCTACCATAAGCACTGAATGGTGATGGTGAAGATAGACAGTTTTGTCTTGTTCTTAATCTTCAGAGAGGTTGGTTGATTCTTTCATCAATTGCACATTAGATGCATGTTGAAAAGAATGTGCTATTATTCCTAGTTTGCTGAGAGCTTTTATTATGAATGGATATTGAATTTTGCATATTTTAGAATGATTATATGCCCTTCAGTTATTTTGCTAATATAGTAAATTAAACTGTTTTTTTAATAACACACCATCTTTGCATTTCTGGGATAAACTCCATTTTGCTCCATTTTTATGTAATGTTGGAGTCAGTTTGATAATATTTTGTTAAGAACTTTCATGATTATGTTCATAAATTGTTGTTCAATCACTCAGTTGTATCCGACTCTTTGCTAACCCCATGGACTGCAGCATGCCAGGCTTCCTGTTCATCACCAACTCCTGGAACTTGCTCAAACTCATGTCCATTGAACTGGTGATGCCATCCAACCATCTTTTCCTCTGTCATTCCCTTCTCCTTCTGCCTTCAGTCTTTCCCAGCATCAGGGTCTTTTCCAATGAGTCAGCTCTTCACATCAGGTGGCCAAAGTATTGGAGTTTCAGTTTCAGCATCATTCCTTCCAATGAATATTCAGCATTGATTTCCTTTAGGACTGACTGGCTAGATCTCCTTGCAGTCTGAGGGACTCTCAAGAGTCTTCTCCAATACCACAGCTTGAAAGTATCAATTCTTTGGTACACAGCCTTCTTTATGGTCCAGCTCTCACATCCTTACATGACTACTGGGAAAACCATAGCTTTGCCTAGATAGATCTTTGTTGGCAAAGTAATGTTTCTGCTTTTTAATACACTGTCTAGTTTTGTCATGGTTTTTCTTCCAAGGAGCAAGTGTCTTTCAGTTTTGTGGCTGCAGTCATCATCTGCAGTGATTTTGAAGCCCAAGAAATAAAGTCTGACACTGTTTCTCCATCTATTTTCCATGAAGTGATAGGATTGGATGCCATGATCTTTTTTTTTTTTTTTTTTGTTAATGTTGAGTTTTAAGCCAGTTTTTTCATTTTCGTCTTTCACCTTCATCAAGAGGCACTTTAATTCCTGTTTGCTTTCTGCATAAGAGTGGGGTCATCTGCATATACGAGGTTATTAATATTTCTCCCAGAAATCTTGATCCCTGCTTATGTCATCCAGCCCAGCATTTCACATGATGCACTCTGCATGTAAGTTAAATAAATGTTCATAAGGAATCTCTGTAATTTTCTTTCATTGTTATGTCTCTGCTGGATTTGATTTTAAGACAATACTGGCTTCATAAAATGAATTTGGAAGCATTTCCGCTCCCTTTTTTCAAAGGATTTGTGTAAAATTGATATTTTTATATTAAATTTTTGTAGAATTATCTACAAAGCCATCAGATTCTGAAATGTTCTTTGAAGAGAGATTCTTTACTAGCAAATTTTATTCTTTTTTATGTGTTATATTCTTTTGTCAGTTTATAAATTAGTGTCTTAGGGAATTTGGTTTTGTCAACTTGAATTTATTGGCACAAAGTTGTTTATTATATTTCCTTGTGTATACTAAGCCGTGTACAACTTTTTTTGTGACCCTATGGACTGTAGCCTGCTAGGATTTTCCAGCAATTCTCCATTAAGAATACAGGATGTGTGCCATTTCCTCCTTCAGAAGACCTTCTGGACCTAGGGATCTTACTTCCATATTCTGCATCTCTTGCACTGCAGGCAGATTATTTACCACTGAGTGACAAAGGAAGCTCATTTTAGTTCATTATTTTTTGAATACCTATAGGTTCTGTGTTGATAAGCTTTTTCATATCTAATATTGGTATTTAGAGTTTATTTCTAATTTTTCATTTTTTAGCCAAAGATTTAAAGTTCTAATTGATTTTTCAAAGAATCAGTTTCTAATGTTATTCATTTTCCTTTCTTTTTGTTCATTTTAAAGTTTTCTTAATTTCCACTCTGATATTTTTTTTTTTAAATTAACCACTTTTTCTTTACCTGTTTAAGTTTAAAGCTTAGATAACTGATTTTATTTGTTTTTCTTTTCTAATAGATATATTTAAATCTGTAAGATTTACTTCAAGTAGCACTTCAGCTCAGTTCAGTTCAGTTCAGTCACTCAGTCATGTCTGACTCTTTGCGACCCCATGAATTGCAGTACGCCAGGCCTCCCTGTCCATCACTATCACCCGGAGTTCACTCAGACTCATGTCCATGAGTCCGTGATGCCATCCAGCCATCTCATCCTCTGTCGTCCCCTTCTCCTCCTGCTCCCAATCCCTCCAAGCATCAGAGTCTTTTCCAATGAGTCAACTCTTCGCATGAGGTGGCCAAAGTACTGAAGTTTCAGCTTTAGCATCATTCCTTCCAAAGAAATCCCAGGGCTGATCTCCTTCAGAATGGACTGGCTGGATCTCCTTGCAGTCCAAGGGACTCTCAGGAGTCTTCTCCAACACCACAGTTCAAAAGCATCAATTCTTCGGCGCTCAGCTTTCTTCACAGTCCAACTCTCACATCCATACATGACCACAGGAAAAACCATAGCCTTGCTAGACGGACCTTAGTCGGCAAAGTAATGTCTCTGCTTTTGAATATACTATGTAGGTTGGTTGTAACTTTTCTTCCAAGGAGTAAGCGTCTTTTAATTTCATGGCTGCAGTCCCTGAATTTTGATGTTTATCTTTTTCCCCATTACAATTTAGTTAAAAATATTTTCTAATTCCTTTGTGATATTTTTGACATAAGTTATTCTGAATTGCATTATTTAGTTTCAAAATAGTTTAGGGTTTTCTGATTTTTTTAAATTGATTTCTGAACAGATTCATATAGTCAAACCATATATTTTATTTCAATTATTAAATTTATTGCTACTTGTTTTATATTTTACTGTTTAGTCTATATTGGTGAATATTCTATGTGCTCTTGAAAAGAGTGCATCTTGATACATTCTTAAAAGAGTATATTTTTCAACATCAATATATAAATCTCATTTGTAAATCTCAATTTGACCAATTAGTAGAGATGCTCAGTTTTCTTACCAACTTTTCTGTTTCCTTGTTTTCTTACTTCCTGAAAGAGGACTATTGAAGTTCAGTTCCCTCGCTCAGTCATGTCCAACTCTTTGCGACCCCATGAACCACAGCATGCCATGCCTCCCTGTCCATCACCAACTCCCAGAGTCCATCCAAACCCATGTCTATTGAGTCAGTGATGCTATTCAACCATCTCATCCTCTGTCGTCCACTTCTCCTCCTGCCCTCAATCTTTCCCAGCAATAGGATCTTTTCAAATGAGTCAGCTCTTTGCATCAGGTGGCCAACGTATTGGAGTTTCACCTTCAACATCAGTCCTTCCAATGAACACTCAGGACTAGTCTCCTTTAGGATGGACTGGTTGGATCTCCTTGCAGTCCAAGGGACTCTCAAGAGTCTTCTCCAACACCACAGTTCAAAAGCATTTATTCTTCTGTGCTCAGCTTTCTTTATAGTCCAACTTTCACATCCATACATGACCAGTAACACTGAAGAAGCTCAAGTTGAACAGTACTATGAAGACCTACAAGATCTATTATAGGGGACTGGAATACAAAAGTAGGAAGTGAAGAAACACCTGGAGTAACAAGCAATTTTGGCTTTGCAGTACACAATGAAGCAGGGCAAAGACTAATAGAGTTCTGCCAAGAGAATGCACTGGTCATAGCAAACACCCTCTTCCAACAACACAAGAGAAGACTCTACAAATGGACATCACCAGATAGTCAACACTGAAATCAGACTGATTATATTCTTTGCAGCCAAAATGGAGAAGCTCTATACAGTCAGTGAAAACAAGACCAGGAGCTGACTGTGGCTCAGATCATGAACTCCTTATTGCCAAATTCAGACTGAAACTGAAGAAAGTAGGGAAAATCACTAGACCATTCAGGTATGATATAAATCATGTCCCTTATGATTGTTGAAGTATTCAACCATAATTGTGGATATGTCTATTTCTCCTTTCAATTTTTTATTTTAGAAATTCCATTGTGGTTTTAAGAAACATCTTTCATTTCTCTCTTCTTTATGTTCATTTTCCTTCTAATACTTAGCATATGTAGCATAGATTTTGGAAAGCCCTTGTCTGCTAATTTCATTATCTCTAATATTTCTGAGTCTGTATCTATTGACTGAAATTTCCACTGCTTGTGGGAAACATTTTCTTATTTTTATACATGTGTAGTGATGTTTAATGAGATCCCAACATTATGACTGCTACATTGTTGAGTTTCTGGATTTTATTGTTTTCCTTTAAAGAGTGTTGGAGCTTATTTTGATGGGTGATCAAGTTAATTATAGATAAGCTTGAATCTTTTGAAGCTTGCTTTTAAACTTTGTTTGGGGCTGAGGCATCTAGATAGCCTTTACTCTAAAGCTAGTTTAGCTTTACCACTAAAGTGAGATCGCTTCTGCGGCTGCTGCCACTGCTAAGTCACTTCAGTCGTGTCCGACTCTGTGCGACCCCATAGATGGCAGCCCACCAGGCTCTCCCGTCCCTGAGATTCTCCAGGCAAGAACGCTGGAGTGGGTTGCCATTTCCTTCTCCAATGCAAGGAGGTGAAAAGTGAAAGTAAAGTCGCTCAGTCGTGTCCGACTCTTAGAGACCCCATGGACTGTAGCCTACCAGGCTCCTCCGTCCATGGAATTTTCCAGGCAAGAGTACTGGAGTCGGGGTGCCATTGCCTTTTCCGAGACCCTTCTAGGGTTGCTATTATATACCGTGCATGTTTAACAAGTTTATTTTTCTTTCAATTGGAAAATAATTACTTTATAATGTTGTGTTAGTTTCTGCTATATATCCCCTCCCTCCGGAGCCCCCTCTACCCCACCCACATCCCAGCCCTCTGGGTTATCAGAGACTACAAAGCTGAGTACCCTGTCTCATACAGCAGCTTCCCACTAGGTGTCTATTTTACGTATGGTAGTCTATGTATGTCAATGTTACTCTCAGTTCGTCCCACCTTCTCCATTCCTTGCTGTGTCCATAAATCCATTCTCTACTTCTGCTCCTCTATTCCTGCCCTGAAAATAGGTTCATCAGTACCTTTTTTATTTCTATATTTCATTCAAGCTAGTCAGAACTCAAACATCTCCTATCCCAGTGTTAATTACTGAAATTGTTTAGCCTACAGCTCCCAGGTAGATAGTCTTTGTCTAGTAGTTATATTTGGCCTGGCCTTATGGAGTTTCACTCTACACAAACACAGTTTAATACTCAGCCAAAAACTCAAAGGAGCTATGCAGATTTCTAGGGTGCTTTTTCTGCACAGCACTCTCCTATTTGCTTTTCTTCATTATGAATCCTTACTTCCTTAGTCTTCCTTAACTCTGATCTTTGTCTCTTTAGTCCAGAAAGCATCCACAGGCAGAGAAATCTGAACCAGTTACTGGGCTCACTGGTTTCCACCAGTTTCTCAGGGATTACAGTCTTTTCTGGCCTGTTGTAGATGCCTGAAAACGTTTCACATATTTTGTATAGTTTTCTCAGAAAGTCTAATACCAGTTACTCCATTATATACCCAAATGGAAGTCTACAGGTAAACATTTAGCAGTCAGTTACAAAGGATGGAAAAATATTAATAGATAGTATGATTTTATTTTTTAAAAGTTCCAAAACTAAATTATAGTGTTAAGATTTAAAGAAGTAAGATGAAAATAAGGATTCCTTGATGGGAAAAAATGGAATTATGGTCAGACAAGGGCACACCATGGTGCTGGGGACTGGACTGTTCTCTCATCTTAGTGTGAGTAGTGCTTACATGAGTGTTCGTTTTATATGTATTCTTTGAACTATACATACAGGCTTTATATATATGGCGTATCTCATGACTTAAAAATATTTTATGTCTATATACATATACATATATGTCAATAATTTTGAAACTCCTGGAAGAGGATCCTTTATTTGACTTTGTTTCCTGCTTGTGAGCGGTGACACCAGGAAGAGAATAGTTGATCCCTGAAGTCCTGAAAACTCATGTGATGCAAATTTTAAATGCACAGGTCACACAGGGGTTAATGAAATCCCTGGAGTCCAGAGACGTTTGCTTCCCCCTGCCCCTCCACAGCTTTGCAAACACTATTAATGATCTCCCTTAGAACAAAGAAATGTTATGTGAGAGAAGTATAGAAAAGTCTGGGTGAACACTGTGGCACCGTTACTTTGCAGCATTTCAGAATTTTCCAGCAGAATATCAGAACACATGTCTTCTCTTAGCCCTGAAGAGCCTACAACCTTCATGTCTATACTCACCAATGGATATCATTTTGCTTTACCTTTTATGTATCATTTTTGTCTTATTTGGTATCTAACCTGTCCAATTATGAGGCAAACCTGAGAGCCCAATACACTGAATAGAAAAATGTGAAATATTATAATTACCTAAGAAAGGGCCTCTTACAATGTAGAAAATGCCCTTTTAATTTGTATTCAAGGATTTCATGGTTAATTACCATCCATATATAAAAAGATCCTTTGGCTTTCTCAAAAGTGTTTACCCTTTATTTTATTTTCCCCAGAATATTTAGTCCATTTCAGTTATCAGGTAAAGAATTCTGATTTCTTTAACCACAAAAAATAATATTTTGTTTTTCACTCCAATAACCCTGACATAGTTTTTGCAGTTATTTGTGTCAATATGCAGTCCCATGTGCTCAACGGAACAATTGTTCAGTTTTGGGCTCTGGATATGGTGAAGCCAAATGCTTTAACTGACCCACAAAGTGGCTACAGAACAACAACAACATGAGTTCCAACACATTAATTAAAGGGAAGCACTAGGCATGAGAGACTGATTTTGGATTTATTTGTTTTGAAGTTCTACATCAATCAACTCAATATAACATGGCCTCTCCAGCATTAAGTTCACAGTCAAGGGAGTAGAATGTAAGGGGAAATTCTGCATTTAACCCATAATCTTTGCTTCACTGAGTCTCCAACCATGTTTTGTCTCATCAGAATGGAAAGGAAAGAATACAGCCCCTCTTAATGTGAGATAGTGTATCTTGTCTCCATGGTGCAATGCTTAATGCTTAAGGATATTACTGAGTTATTGGAGTGTCCAAATTTTTATTAAGAAATAACCAACAAATGTAGGCAGTCAAGATATTTCAGACGCGTGATTGAACACCAAAACCCTGACATGTTTCTTGTGAAATTGCTCAGTGTGAATTTGTATGGCTTTGTTTTAGACATCTCTGAATTAAATCCCACTGTTAAGGTCAAGCAGTTAAATCATATACTTCATCTCTGTTCCTAATGTGATTCCTGGGTGGGGAAGATCCCTTGGAGAAGAGCATGGAAACCCAATCCAGTACTCTTGCCTGGAGAATCCCCATGAACAGAGGAGCCTGGTGGGTTACAGTCCATGGGGTCAGAAGGAGTCAGATGCAATTGAGAGACTGAGCAAACACATTGAGCATGTTAATTTTTCTGGCTCTTTCAGGCTTGAATTTTACAGAGTGAATAGCATTTGCCTGAAGGCACCTCTATGAACTTTGTGATGCCAGTTTCTGAGAACTGCTTTTAATAGTGTTTCGATTCCTGGGTCAGGACGATCTCCTGAAGAAGGTGATGTCTATCCACTCCAGTATTCTTGTCTGGAGAATTCCATGGACAGAGGAGCCTTTCGGGATATAGTCCATGGGGTCACAGTCAGAGACAACTGAGCAACTAATGCTTTCACTTTTTTTTTTTTCATATTTTAAGAACTGTGCTAAGCAGTGTACAACTCTATGAAGTTCGATGCTATTAAAAGGGGAATGGTTGAGATTCAACTATAACCAAAAGATACAGAAAGATATAAAAGGTTATATCTAGACTGAAAACAAAATACTAGAAATAAAATTTGAATTAGAAAATGTAAGAACTATAATAGGCAAATGAAGATTTGAATCATGTTGGGTCTGAATGCAGAGAAAAAGAGTAGGGGTGTGTGTGTGTGTGTGTGTGTGTGTGTGTGTGTGTGTGTGTGTGTGTGTGTGTACTCAGTCATGGCTGACTCTTTGCAACTCCATGGACTGTAGCCCTCCAGGTTCCTCTGTACATGGGAAGAACAGGCAAGAATACTGGAGTGGGTTGTCATTTCCTTCTTCAGGGGATCTTCAGGACCCAGGGATCAAACCCACCTCTCAAGTATTGCCAGGCAAATTCTTTATCACTGTGCCACTTGGGAAGCCCAAGAATAGGAATAAAAACCATGTAAATAAAGATGATAGAACATGGCAAGCAGAAAAAGAAGAACTCCTAAAGAAGAATCATCAAAATTGAAAGAAGTTTAGTGTTCAAAGTGCTCCTTAGTACTAACATTGTCCTAACTTTAAAAACTAATGTAAGTATGAACACTAAAAGGACTTGTTTCACTCAGAAAAGAGACAGTAAAGATAGAACCACATATAAACATATATTTGAAACTTCTTTTCATTTCAAGAACAAGTAAATATTCTATAATCCTTCAGAAACAAAAACAGTTATATACAAACAGGCAAAATTCAGATTAAGATTCACACTTCTTTGTGATATTAAAAGCCAGAAATTAATTATTAATAAACAAAAATCTATGAAATTTTGAAGAAAAATTTGTAACTCAGTTTTTCTATTGCTGTTGCTGTTCAGTTGCCCAGTCATGGCTGACTCTTTGCGATTCCACGGACTGCAGCACTCTAGGCTTCCCTGTCCTTCACCATCTTCAGTAATTTGCCCAAGTTCATGTTCATTGCCACCCAGCTATCTCATCCTCTGATGCCCTCTTCTCCTTCAACCCTCCTTCTTCCCCAGCATCAAGGACTTTTTCAATGAGTCATCTGTTCTCATCAGATGACCAAAATACTGGAGCTTCAGCTTCAGCAACAGTCCTTCCAGTGAATATTCAGGGTTGATCTCCTTTAAGATTGATTGGTTTGAACTCCTTGCTCTCCAAGGGATTTTCAGGAGCCTTCTCCAGCACCACATTTCAAAAACATCAGTTTTTTGGCACTCTGCCTTCTTTATGGTCCAACTCTCACAACTGTATGTGACCGCTGGGAAGACCATAGCTTTGACTATATAGACCTTTATTGGCAGAGTAATGTTTCTGATTTTCCACACCCTGTCTAGGTTTATCATCATTTTCCTGCAAAAAAAAACTGGTAAAACCAAGTTTTACCCTTTGGCAAATTATCATTTGTGAGGAAAATTTTTCTTGGTTGTGTAAGGACTCCAAAAATACACTATTCACAGTATAGGTAGAAAGTTATTTTTCCTTAAGCTAACATTACTTGGCTTTTTAAACTGAATAGGCTAAAGCTGATGAACCTATATAGAATATAACATTTGCTACATTGAACAAAATAAGGGCTTGATTAAATGTTAAATATTATTCTGTAAACTCTTTTCTACAAATTTAACTATGTTCAAAATGAACCTTCAACAGAGCTATTCATTCAATAAGTATTTATCCACCTCTTATTACAAATATTTAAAGTCTAGGAGGA
This sequence comes from Nanger dama, assembly GCA_917880005.1. NCBI lineage: Eukaryota > Metazoa > Chordata > Mammalia > Artiodactyla > Bovidae > Nanger > Nanger dama. The sequence goes on from CAKJTW010000040.1 coordinate 9,318,551, forward strand.
AAAGCAAACCAGTAAGCAGAAAATTACATTCTAGCAATTGGTGCCATGAGAGGGGAAACAAGTGTTACAAAAACTCAGAGAAATAATTCCTAACTACCTCCAGAGGAAGAAGGCATCACAAAAGAAATAATACTGATGCTTAAATTTTAAGTTTATGGAGGAAAAATCAACCAAAGTATTGCTCAAGGTTAGTCATCACAAAAGCCAACAGGAGGGAGTTTGGGTTGCTAGAATATACGGTGTGAATGCAGGAGTGGTAGCATTTACTGAAGGCAAGTGGTCTCTGGCTACCATCTTAAAAGGCTTAGTAATTTTATCTCTGAGTTTGTGTTTTATAATTAAATTCTGATGAGATCATAGAATATGAATCAATAACCCAGAGCTATGGCCCACAGTGGTCTCAGCTCCTGCTGTGCCCTTGATTCCCCTGGACTGGTTGTTGACCACCTCATCCCACATGATTGCTACCCACATTCACAACTAGTAGGGATCTACACTCCAGGCTACTATTGCCATGCTGTACTGAGCACAGACCACTGAGAACAAGTCTCTCACTCCAGCCCCTATTTCTCACATACTGCTTTGGGATTGCAATACTTTTGGGTGTCATATAACCACTGTGGGTTGGAACTTCCAGCTATGAGAAGAGAAAATATCTGGCTTCACTACCCTTCCCCTAACTAGGGCACAGCACTTTTTGTCTGGTAGTTGGAATGAGTGGATCATCTAGAATGTTGGAATGAGGGAAACTCTCAGAGCAGGGTGCTCAGGCACTTGAGATGGCCAGCACTTGTGTTGTGAATATCCTTGTGCCCGAGGAAGCAAGCAAGCCATTGAGGACCAAACTACCACCCCCAAAACAAAAAGTGCACAAATAAAGAGATGAAACAAAAACTGTCATGACAGTGCAAAAGAGAAAAAATTCAACAGAGAGTCTACTGCTGTTTCAGAGGTTATCCTGAATCATGCCATCCATCTATTCCTGTCCAAAGTTTCACCATTTTTCTTATGGTGAGAGAAGCCACACAGCAAGGGCCTTCCACTTCAGGCTGAATTTTGAGCTTCTGGGCTCTTCACAGTGCCTCCTGACAATTTTTCAGGTTATGATGTTGCTTTTTCAATTCGATCATCAAACACTGGCGGCAACATCATGGCCCTTGAAACTCATCTGTGTCATGTTTTCAAATTTCTGGACCGTTAGTGATATGACAGCTCTGTGCCCCTTCTACTGCAAAAGTCACTCCAACAAAGGACTGATTGTCAAGATATTTGTTGTACCTTACATGCTTCCAACTACTAATAATATCAGCTGTTATTGAGCATTGAAAAGACTTCCTCACTGTGGTTTTGATTTGCATTTTCCTGATGGTTAGTGGCGCTGAGCACCTTTATCATGTGCCTATGGTGGCCAGCTGCATGCTTTTATACATTTGTATGTGAAGAAATAAAGGTCTACTCAGATCTTTTGCTCAGTTTTTAATCAGGCTATTTTCTTTTTTAAGTTGAGTTGTGTGAATCCTATGTATATTTTGGATATTAACCCCCTCAGTTCAGTTCGGTTCAATTCAGTCGCTCAATAGTGTCCAACTCTTTGCGACCCCATAGACTGCAGCCCGCCAGGCTTCCCTGTCCATCAGCGACTCCCAGAGCTTACTCAAAGTCCTGTCCATTGAGTCAGTGTTGCCATCCAGCCATCTCATCCTTTGTTGTCCCCCTTCTCTTCCTGCCTTCAATATTTCAATCTTTTATTTACGAATATCTTCTCCTACTCAGTGTGTGGCTGTTTCATTTTGTTGATAGTTTCTTTTCCCATGCAAAAGCATCTTAGTTTGATGTAGTTTGTTTATTTTTGCTTTTGTTTCCTTTGCTTGAGAAGATGGATCCAAAACAATACTGCTAAAACTCATGTCAGATGGTATATTGCCTATGTTTTCCATTAAAATTTTGATGGATTCTGGTCTTATATTTGTCTTTAATCTATTATGAGCTTATTTTTGTATATGGTATGAGCAGCTAGTCCAATTTTCTCTTTTTCATGTAGCTGTCCAGTTTCTCAGCAGTATTTATTGAAAAGGCCATCTTTCCCCATTTTGCCTCCCTTGTCATAAATTGCTGCTGCTAAGTCCCTTCAGTCGTGTCCGACTCTGTGCTACCCCATTGACTGCAGCCTACTAGGCTCCTCCATAAATTAGTTGACCATAAAATTTTGTGTTTATTTCTTGGTTCTCTATTCTATGACTGTTTTTGTGCCAGTAACACACTCTTCTGATTATCGCTTTGTAATATAGTTTGAAATGAAGGTGCATGCAACCTCCAGCTTTGTTTTTATTTAAGATTGTTTCAGTTATTTGGGTCTTTTGTGTTTCTATACTAATTTTAGTAGTTTTTCTAGCTCTTTTTGCTTTTTCATACTGTTTATTGGGTTCTTAAGGCAAGAATACTGAAATGGTTTGCCATTCCCTTCTCCAGTCAATCAGGAAATCAAACAAGTCAATTGTAAAGGAAATTAACCCTGAATATTCATTGGAAGGACTGATACTGAAGCTGAAGCTCCAATAGTTTAGCCACATGATGCAAAAGAACCGACTCAATGGAAAAACCCTAATGCTGGAAAAACTGAAGGCAGGAGGAGAAGGGGATGACAGAAGATGAGATGGTTGGATGGCATCACCGACTGGGTAGACATGAGTTTGAGCAAGCTCTGGGAGTTGGTGATGGATAGGGAAGCCTGGAGTGCTGACACTACTGGAGCAACTGAACTGAACTGATTCCAGTTCTATGAAAAATACCATTGGTATTTTGATAGAGATTGCACTGAATCTGTGGATTGTCTTGGTAATATGACCATTCCAAAAATATTAGTTTTTACAATCCATGTGCACAGTATACTTTTTCTGTTTGTTAATGTTTTCTTCAGTCTTTTCCATCAGTGTCTTAGAGTTATCCAAGTACAGGCATTTTTCCTTTTTAGTTAAATTTTATTTTTTTATGCAATTGTAAATGGGATTGTTTTATTAATCTCTCTCTTGATAGTTCATTGTTAGTGTAAAAACACATTTCTGTAAATTAGTTTTTTACCTTGCAATTTTACTGAATTCATAGGTGAATTTTAATTGCTTTTTGGTGGTATCTTTGGATTTCTATATATAGTACTATGTCATCTGCAAACAGTGGTATTTTTTTCCAATTTGGATTACTATTATTTATTGTTCCTATCTGACTGCTATAGCTAGGACTTCCAATATCCCATGTTGAATAAAGGTGGAGAGAATAGGCATCCTTCTTTTGTTCTTGATCTTAGAGCCTATCCTTTGAGCTTTTCACCACTGAGCTATGGGCTGTCATATATGTTTCTTCTGTACCCACTTTGTGGATATTTTTAATCATTAAGAGTTGTTGAATTTTGTTAAAAACTACAATGAGATATCATCTCACACCTGTCAGAATGGCTATTATCAAAAGACAACAAATAAGAAGTGTTGGCAAGGGTGTGGAAAAGGGGAAACCTCATGCACCACTGGTGGGAACAAAAATTTTGCAGCCAGTAAGGAATATAATATGGAGATTCCTCAAAATTAAAAATGTATCTTCCATACAGTCCAGCAATTTCACTCCTGGATATTTATCTGAAGAAAATGAAAAGACCAATTCAAAAGATACATGCACCTATATGTTCATTGTAGCATTATTTCTAGTAGCCAGGTTTTAGAAACAACCTTAAGTTTTCATCAACAGAAGGATGTTTGCATATACAATGGAGTATTACTCAGCCCTTAAAAAGTGAAATGTGGACATTTTTGGCGTGAATGGACCTACAGGTATTCTGCTAAGTGAAATAAGTCAGAAAGAGAAAGAAAAATGTCATATGATTTTATTTATTTGTAAAATCTAAAACAAAACAAATGAACAAACATGACAAAATAGAAATAGTCATGCTGCTGCTACTGCTGCTAAGTCGCTTCAGTCGTGTCCAACTCTGTGCGACCCCAGAGTTGGCAACCCCCCAGGCTCCCCCATCCCTGGGATTCTCCAGGCGAGAACACTGGAGTGGGTTGCCATTTCCTTCTCCAGAAAGAGTCATAGAGTCAAAGAATAAACAGAGAGGAGTGGAGTGGAGTATAAAAGAAATAGGCTAATGAGGATTAACAGATACAAACATCCAGTTATAAAATAAATAAATCACAAGAATGCAATGTACAACATAGGGAATATGGTCAATAATAATTTAATAAATTTATATGGTTGTTGTTCAGTCCCTCAGTTATGTCCAATTCTCATGACCCCATGCACTGCAGCATACCAGGCTTCCCCGTCCTTCACTTCCCTCCTTCAATGGAGTTTGCTCAACGAACTCACGTCCGTTGAGTCGATAATGCCATCTAACTATCTCATCCTCTGTTGCTCCCTTCTCCTAGCACCCTCAGTCTTTCCCAGCATCAGGGTCTTTTCCAATGAATTGGCTCTTTGCATCAAATGTCCAAAGTATTGGAGCTTCAGTGTCAGCATTAGTCCTTCCAATGAATATTCAGGACTGATTTCTTTAGGATTGACTGATATGATCTCCTTACTGTCCAAGGGATTCTCAAGCATCTTTAACACCATAGTTCAAAAGCATCAGTTCTTTGACGCTTAGCCTTGTTTATGGTCCATCTCTCATGTCCATACATGACTACTGGAAAAAATCATTTATATGGTGACAGATGGTAATTTGGGTTTCCCTGGTGGCTCAGACAGTAAAGAATCTGTCTGCAGTTTAGGAGACCCAGGTTCTATCTCTGGGTCAGGAAGAAACGTGGGAGAAGGAAATGGCTACCCACTGAAGTATTCTTGCCTGGGAAATCCCATGGACAAAGGAGCCTGGTGGGCTACAGTCCATGGGGTCTCAAAGGTTAAGACACAACTAGGCAACTAACATTTTCTTTCTTTTAGATTTTAACTAGACTCATAGCAATGATCGTTTGGTAATGTATAAAACCATAAAATCACTATGCTGTACACCTGAAATTCAAGTAAATAAATAGGAACACTGGACACATATATACCCTTTCACACCTTACCCCTATCCACACTAGTTCCATAAACCACTTCCCAGCCATTAGCAGAGACTAAACAGTTGTCTTTTTGCTCTTATATCACCTTTCTATCCAAATAATACAGTATTATGAAAGGCATAAATATCCAGATTATTTCCAGCTGCCCCCCCTCCACCATTCCCACTAAAGGAAGCATCTTTGGGCAATGTTTAATTTGGTTAGATGTATATTTTTCTGTCTTACCCACTAAATGTGAATGGTTTGAGGACAAACAACTACAAGTAAACATAAAAGCAAATACTTTCTGGACACTGACAAAGTGCCATATACTCTTTGCTTCTGTGAAGATAAAACAAACAAACAAATATATAACTGCATATATTCTGGATACCCTTAGTCTAGCAGTGACTGATTTTCTACTTACTTATTTACCTAACACTGTTCTCCACAACCTTTACCAAATGTTTATGTAAATTGACTTGAGCTCAAGGGTCAATCCTCTTTGTAGGCCAATTGTTCTCACTTGGAGTGACTGCCCCCAGGAGATATTTGGAAATGTCTGGAGATAGCTCTGATTCTAACAACTCAGGGGATGCTACTGGCAGCTGGTGGGTAGAGGCCAGAAATGTTGTTAAGATCCTGCAATGCATGCCCAGCCTCTCACAACCAATAATTACCTGTACAAAATTTTAATTATATTGACATTGAGAAAGTTTAGAAGAGACCGAAGATCTTTAATCTGAAGGACTTAGGTTAAAATTTAAGCCCGGAAGGCAGGCTGTGCCTCAAGGAAAATAGCTTACTCCTTATCTGGTGACTCAGAGCCTCCTGACCGATTCTTAACAGATAACTTATGACCTGGACAAGGAACCCCCTCCCAAGAATGTATCTCTCTGTCGGACTTTTCTGGGTAAAAATTGACCAAATGCCGCAGGGTGATCAGCCAACTGTTTCAACTTAATTACCTGCAAACTTTTCCCACCAATCAAATGTCTCCACCTCACCTATGGCCCCTACTTCATTGTATCCCATACCCTGACCTCATCCCCACCTACCTGTGATTTTTTTGTATAAAAGTCCCTCACGACTGGCGTTCGAGGTTCACTCCTCCTAAGGAGATCGAACCCCGGTGCGCCCGGCCTAATAAATCCTCTTGCTGATTGCATCGAATTCGAGTCACTGCGGTCTTTGGGGCAACGGTTCCCGAGAAAAGGCCGCGAGGTCTTACAAATCCAGGGTTAGTAGACCTCTAGGAGGTTTTTAAAAAGACTACAAGAAGTAATCTAGTAATTTTCACAGATTTCATACACAAGATGCTGTGTGTTTTCATGTTTACTTGTATTTGAGGGAAAGAATGTTCTTAGCTTTCCATAATCTCTCAGAGAGGTTAAGAACCAATGATATGAGTAATCTGTAGGCACTCTCTATTTCTTAGCCTTTGCATGGAGCTTCAATATCTTTTCTCTAAAGATTAGCTGTTTTCTATTTATTTGTTTGACGAAGCAGTGAATACACACACGCGCACATACACACACATGCACACACATATATGCACACACACATGCACACACTTTTTAACTTACTGATATAACCTATGATTCTAGGAAAAGGGGAGCCCTGGGCGTTAGAAAATGGAAAGAAGCAGGACAAAAAACAGACTATAATAAGGACTATATGAGCTGATGGAACCCTTGAGGAAGAGTGCTTTAAAGCGAGGTCTTATCTGTTAACTTGCATCTCCCCAAAATTCATGTGATGAAGTTTTAACCCTTTGTCCTTCAGAATGTGATTGTATTTGGAAACAGTCTTTGCAAATATAATTAGTTAAACTGAAGTCATAGTGGAGTAAGATGGATCTTTAACTAATATCAATGGAATCTTTACAAAAAGGAGAAATTTGAACACAGACACACACAAGGAGTGCACATTGAAGATAAAAGCAGTGATCAGGGTGATATACAAGACAAAACAAGCAACAGAAAGATTGCCAGTGAACCACCAGAGGCTTGGGAGAAGCAGGAAGCAGATTCTTCTTGAGTCCTCAGAAGGAAATGACTATGTTGACATCTTGATCTCAGAGTTCTAGTCTTCTGAATTATGAGAAAATAAGTTTCTGTCGTTTAAACCATCCAATTTGAAATACTTTGATAACACAGCTCTAATGAATACTAGAAGAGTTATTTTTCCTCATTTATATAGGAATAGACTTACCCCTCTTCTTACTTTGATGCTGTCCACCTAAATTATGTGGTAAAAATAATAAAAATAGTACAGTATAGCTCTCATATATATTGAGAATGTCTGTGTCATGTATCCTGTGGTAACTTTACGATATTATTTACATTTTACTGAAAAGTTATGTTTTGCTATTTTCTCACTGTAACACATAAGATAGAGGGGCTTCTAGGGTAAGTAACCACCCCGAGCCACAAAGCCAGCCAGTGGTAGTGTGAGCACTGGAAACCAAGTTGGGAGCTATGCAGCGGGTACAGAGCCCTGCTCTCTTGTGGCCTTTTGGTGAGCAGGATGCTGCAAAGGAATGAGCACAAGCTTACGTCACATTGTGTCTTTGCCTCACATCCTAAACTTCGGTCAATTTGGCTATTTTTGTTGGCATGAAGGCCCAGGTTTTCACCTTCACCTGTCACAAACCTACTCACAACAATAACCTTCGCAAGCAGCTTGTGCTTCTATCTCATTTACCCGTCACTTCTTGTATCTCCTGCTACAGCTTTCTCAACTACACTGAAGTTGTTTAGAACAGGGGTCCTCAACCTCTAGGATCTGATGTCTGATGATATGAGGTGGAGCTGATGTAATAATAAAAGGAAAAAAGGGCACAGTAAATGTAATGCACTTGAAATCTCATGAAACCATCCCTTCCCTTTTCGGTCTGTGGAAAAGTTGTTTTCTATGAAACCAGCCTCTGGTGCCAAAAGGACTGGATCTTCTGATTTAGAAAACCAAAATTGTCTAAAGTCATTTTTCAGGCCATGTTAGTGTGAAAGCAAAGTTTAACATTCCTGATACAGTATTTTATTTACATTTTAAGAGGAAAAGCTACCATTAAAATATATCTACTCAATTCTAAATAAATTTTTACTATTTAATAATTAAATTTAGAGTGTACATATTTTAAAACGTTAGAATTACTAGTTTTTCATTGGAAAGCAAATATGAAGGTGTTTTGTGGCTCTTCAGTGACACTTTAAAATGTGACTCCCTATCTGTGACTCGGGATTTTTACTTCTAAGGTAAAGAATTAATGCAGAAATTATCTAAAACGTCTGAAAATCAAAGATGCAAAGTATTTGAGATTTCTTTTGTAACATATGTTTTAGTATCATTACCCATCTCTCTCTCTCTCTCTCTCTCTCTATATATATATATATACATATACATATACATATATATTCAGTTGGCAGAATTTTACTAAAATAAAAGGCTAAATAACTGACTTGAATACTAATATACCTGTAATTAAAAATATATGAGTGTGTGTGTATCCTGACTACCCAATTCAGCTCAGACTGCAAAATAGGTAGAAAGGGACAGAATGTCTTGTTTCCTTTTATTTTCCAGAAAGAGGTTAATACCATGATATGAGTTAGTGTAACTTTGTTTATGACTTTGTTCTCAACTAGTTTTAAAATTCAATTCACTCAACCTATCAATATAATCAAATGATGAACTAGTAAATCAAACCAGTTGACTTGATAGAATTGACATATAAGAATTTACTTTGTGGTGTGGTATCTCCTGTCTCCAGCTATTTTTTCTCTTTCCCAACACACACATATGTGCACACATGTGCACACACAGTATTTGCTATGGACACACTAAACTCTACAGTACCTTTTTAAATATTTAAATAGATCATCTTTTCTTCAGGCATCCAAAAGTTTACAAACCCTGTCAGCCCTTTCTTATATTTCCAGAACTCCTCATTTTTTAAGACCCAGTTCCAACGCCACTGCCTATATGGTTTGATATCAGTTTCTGTTGGCTGCTGATTCAAATGAAGAGACAGTTTCACGCTATATTGAAATAAACAAAGAGAGATTTCTGCTCAGAGAAATGTAACTTTCCTTAGAGTTCACTTGAATCAACCATTTGTCATAAAATCTTTTGCTGCCTTCAAGATACAGCCTCAATGAAATTAGTTTCTACCTATATGCCTCACCACAAATGGGAAGATTTACAGTTCATTGAGATAGAATGTCTGACTTCATATCAGATGAGTAAAAAGATATCTGCATTAAAGTGAAAAGTGATCCTATGCCCTGAGTAGAACATTTGATGAACTCATGGATTACTGACTGTGCAGTTCTTCCAGAACCATCGGTTGCTATGCGAAGATTTAAATTTCCTGAGAGGAATCAATAGTCTTGGGAGGGCATCACTGATAAAACTATAGAGATACCCAGTTCCAAACCTACATAACTAACATGGTATCAGTGTATTAAATCACTTCTCAGGGTTACTTAAAAGGAGAGTGATGAAAATATCACTTCTCAATTAAAAATTTTGAGGAGAAAATTGCCTAATAGGTGGTTTCATTAGGAAAATGGAAACAAATAAAGATAAAAGTATCAACCAGGGTCTCAATGCTAAGTTAAAAAAATCTCCTCCATCCTGCAAAAGAAGGAGAGGGATTTAATATTTTTCCTAAAGGGTGACAAGTAGAAGAAAATATTTTTTAAAATACCAGTTTGCTTCCACCTGGAGTACTTGACTAACTATTATATAATTCTGCAATATGTAATGCAAAATGGATGAAGCCTAAGATCTTAGGATATCCAGAGCTGCAGGAGGTAACAATAACCAGTCGTCATGGTGTCATGGACTCCCTTTGGTAGATTTCTCTCTGTCTTCTAGGCATTCTTCAGAATTAACAGCATCATAACTCACCTCTTGGTTTTCCCTGTGGCAGCACAAGAAACTCAAGCCCTGCAGAGTATACATTAATTTAATGAAGCCATCGTCATCCTCTGACCTGACACATCCTCCAGCCTTCTCCCTCCCAGACCCTTTCCCCATGCTCCCTGAAATACCTCATCTGTGACTAACCTAGTTTCCTATATTGTCATTCCTTTCTAAATGCTTATTTCTTCTTTTTGCCTTGATTAAATACAGATCAAACTACTTCCACTGAGGACCTCTCAAGTGGAGATTATTGGTTCTGTTTCCTGCTCACCTACCCCAGGGCTCGGTAGTATGTTGGGTGACCCCTTGCTACCCATTGCTGCTTAAAACCATTCCATTTCCTTTGCTTTTTATCCCAAACCCCAGGTCTTTCAACCTTCAGTGCGTCTAATTTTCTCCCTCATGTTACATTCTGTAGACTTCCCAGTCACTCTCTGTCATTCACTGAAGGCTTGAGTAGAGTACTTCTCTCTACCTCCAGCCTTGTCATATTCCTGATGACTTTAGTATCCAGGGAAGTGGCAGGTAGAGCACTAGTCAGTCATTTCCTTACCTGCCTTGAATGTTATTATCTTTAATCCTTGTGACCATAGATATTCACCCTTAAAAACATGACCTGGATCATGGTTATCACCAGTAACTGTACCAAGTTCAAAATTTTGATTTAAAAATATTTTCCAATCTGATCACTGCATATATTCTCCCATCATACCGACTTTAGTCCATCTGAATCACTCCATCACATTTCTCATTGGCCATCACCCCTTCCTCTTGTCACTTTTATCCTGTCCTATAACCTATTTTATAATACTAACTTTTGAACACACTGGGCTTCCCTGGTGGCTCAGCTGGTAAAGAATCTGCCTGTAATTTGGGAGACCTGGGTTAGATCCCTGGGTTGTGAAGATCCCCTGGAGAAGGGAAAGGCTACCCACTCCAATATTCTTCCCTGGAGAATTCCATGGACAGAGAATCCTGGCTGGCTAAAGTCCATGGGATTCCAAAAAGACAGACATGACTGAACAACTTTCACTTTTTTTTTTTTTTTTTGAGCCCGTATATTTTCTTTACCCAGAACACACTAACTCACCCTCTTTGGATAAAATTTTCTGCCTTTATCATTGTGAATTTTGTGGAATAAAATGATTTAAATGAGTTGACTGGTTTTATTTTAAATTACCACTTGGAAAGTTAAAATGGTACTTTAAAACACTACTTTCCCTAGTAAATCTTGTCCTTTCAAAGGAAGGAACTTCATTTTATTACTTTCTCTTTTCTCTTTCAAACCCCTTCTAGCTCTCCCCACCACACAAACATATGTACATACACCAGCTAATAATCTTCATAGTCCTTCACAGCATTATAAAGCCAGAAATCATTTATTTTAAATTAGTTCTCTAAATGTTATCAGAGGGAATCTATCTTATTTTCACCATACTTAATTTATGTGCTTGATGGTAAATTCTTCTCCTAGTCAATGGAAGAAATATCCCTGCTTTTGTCAAATGAAGTCCCCTTCATTGGAGCTAAGGATCTCATCCCCTCAAAATTTCAAGAATTTTGCCTCTGTAATCATCTCGTGTATTTTTCTCCATCATCAGTACTGTTTTTGTTTCTACTGTATCATTCCCATAAGTATTTAAAACATATTCTCTATTCCCTCCAAAATTAGCTTTCCTTTAATGCCATTTCCCCTTCTTACTACTTCCCATTCCTCTGCTTAGCTTCAAAGTAAAGTCTCTTACATAAATAACATACAAGCGTAACAGCACACTCTCACCTCTCATTCAGATTCTGACCCATTTTAATTTCACTTTCATCTCAGACATCACTGAAATTTTCCTTCTTGGAGTTACCAAAATCATCCTAATACCAATTCCTATAAATATACCTCAGTCTTCAGCTCCCTTGATTTCTCAATATTACTACACAATTAAGTACTTAAAATCAGTTCCTTAAAGTAGTCTCCTTTTTGTCATCATCCTTGACCCTATAGAATCCTGGACTTTGATTGTTTGTTTTCCTTTTATACCCCAGGCTTCTCTTTATCATCTCCTGTGCAATTTTTCTTACTCTGTCTATATTTACTTCAACTTTACCTTTCCAAGTTGGAGTTCTTCCCACTTTCTTTCCTAAGTTCCATTCTTTTTCATCTATACTTTTCCCTAGGTGATATCATCCAGCCTCTTCACTTTAAACATAATCAAGTACTGAAGATTTTCCTGTTTTGTGTTGATATTGCTAGGCCAGATCATTCACTGAACTCTCTGCTTGTAAATATGTCTGTCTGTCTGATGGATGATTCAAAAGTTATCATGTCCAAAAACGTACTAATGGACAAAATCTGTTTCTCATCCAATTGCCCTCATCTTAGTTAAAGCCATCACCATCTATTCAAGCAAGCAAGCCAGAAAGTTGAATCCTCCTTTGCTCTCACCACCTTTCATCAAATTCATTAGTCTTTCAGCAAGTTCTGTTATATCTACCTCAGCAATATATCTCAAATACTAGAATTTTTCTCCACTTATTCCTACCGCCACAATTCTAGTCCAAGTCACTATTATCTCTCATATGGGCAAAAACTGGTATGTATATCTTTATGCCTATGTACATGGGTTTTTCCCTCCCAATTTGTTTTCTACACAGGAAACAGAATGTTCTATTAAAATTGAAAGCCAGACCATGTTTAAAATTGTGATCATTTGGCTTCTGTCAACATTTTTGTGTGTGTTAGTTCATAGATTTCACTCACTCTGCTGTTGCTACACTCCTTTTCTTAATATCCTTAGTTGTGTAGACACAGCGCTGCTGCACAATTTAACTTCTGCTCTCAGTTTCCTGAATTGATGTTCCTATTTTAGATTTGGATTTGGCCTAGGTATTCCTGTGGCTTCCCTGGTGGTTCAGATGGTAAAGAATCTGCCTGCAGTGCAGGTGACCTGGGTTAAATCCCTGGGCCAGGAAGATTCCTTGAAGAAGGGAATGACTACCCACTCCAGTATTCTTGGGGCTTCCTCGTGGCTCAGATACTAAAGAATCCTGCCTGCAATGCAGAAGACCTGGGTTCTATCCTTGGGTCAGGAGGATCCCCTGGAGAAGGGAGTGGCTACCCGCTTCAGTATCCTTACCTGGAGAATTCCATGGACAGAGGAGCCTGGCAAGCTATGTCCATGGGGCCACAAAGAGTCGGACACGGCTGAGAGACTAATACATTCCTGTAGGACATAATCTACTTCAACATGATTTGCCATAAAGTTCACTTTCCCTTCAATAATTATGAGCTAGCTATCATTTCGATGTCTCCTAAACACAGATATCAGAGCCATATAAGCTATACTGATCTGTGAACTGCCTGGCTGGGCCCCTCTCTCTAGCCTACTTTTTCTAGGAATTGGATTTAATCAGTTCAGTTCAATTGTTCAGTCATGTCCAGCTCTTTGTGACCCCATGGACTGCAAGACGCCAGGCCTTCCTGTCCACCACCAACTCCCAGAGCTTGCTCAAACTCATGTCCATCAAGTTGGTGATGCCATCCAGCCATCTCACCCTCTGTCATCCCCTTCTCCTCCTGCCTTAAATCTTTCCAAGCTTCAGGGTCTTTTCAAATGAGTCAGTTCTTCTCATCAGGTGGCTGAAGTATTGAAGTTTCAGCTTCAACCTCAGTCCTTCCAGTGAACACTCAGAACTAATCTCCTTTAGGATGGACTGGGTGGATCTCCTTGCAGTCCAAAGGACTCCCAAAAGTCTTCTCCAACACCACAGTTCAAAAGCATCAATTCTTTGGTGCTCAGCTTTCTTTATAGTCCAACTCTCACACCCATACATGACTACTGGAAAAACCATAGCCTTGATAAGATGGACCTTTGGATTTAATATTTAAAGACAAATGTCAAATCTCATTAATTAGCAATAATAGTGAGCACGCATGCTTGTGTGCATGCTAAGTTGTTTCAGTCATGTATAACTTGCTCCTCTGTCCACACTATAAGTTAGTTTAACTCAAATGATTTGCTTAGGTGAAGGTACATGACACTTTTAATTTAGAGTTAGTCTTTGTTAAAAATAAGGTATAACAAATCTACAAAGCCTTGTTAATAAATTTTTGCAGGATGATTGAAATTGAAGCTTTGGAGAAAGGTGAAAATTTTGTTTCATCCTAACTTTGAATACTCTATGGACTTTAGTCTCAAGACTTATAAGACTTTGCAAATATATTAGGAAAATAAGAGTATAGAAATTCACTATTGATAGTTTTCATGTATTAATACATTTAACATTCACATAGTTTCATCTATAGAAACTCAACTTGCATACTATATCAAATTGCTTTTGGAGATAATCTAAACCCTGGAATCACCTGAAAAAGCTGAGTTTGACTTTTTCCATTGAGAGCACCATATATTTTAATCAGGTTCTCATGTAGAGAGTTATAGAGGATCAGATAATGCAACAATTTAATGAAAATCATACACCTGGCTCTATGAGATATGGTAAAGTCAGGCATTTCTTCTTCTGAGACAATAATAATAACCTTTGGAAGATATTTCACTAATCCATGGAAAACAGTAGAATCTATTGAAAAAGCTACAATTGTCTAACCCAACAAGAACTTCTAAGCTTCCTTTTGGTAGAACCTAGGAATCCTGGGAAGGTCTCTGCTAGTTACAGAGAAGAGCAATCAGTGGACAACACATGGTTCCTTCAGTAGGAATTATCAGTGTCTGAATGTCAAATTTGTAAAGTTTGGAAAACTCAGCAGTGGCCACAGAATTGGAAAAGGTCAGTTTTCATTCCAATCCCAAAGAAAGATAATGCCAAAGAATGCTCAAACTGCCACACAATAGCACTCATCTCACACGCTTGCAAAGATATGCTCAAAATTCTCCAAGCCAGGCTTCAGCAGTACATGAACCGTCAACTTCCAGACATTCAAGCTGGATTTAGAAAAGGCAGAAGAACCAGAGATCAAATTGTCAACATTTGTTGGAGCATCGAAAAAGCAAGAGAGTTCCAGAAAAAGCATCTACTTCTGCTTTATTGAATATGCTAAGGCTTTTGACTGTGTGGATCAGAAAAAAACTGTGGAAAATTCTTAAAGAGATGGGAATACCAGACCACCTGACATGCCTCTTAAGAAATCTGTATGCAGGTCAAGAAGCAACAGTTAGAACAGGACATGGAACAATAGATGGTTCCAAATTTGGAAAGGAGTACATCAAGGCTGTATATTGTCACCCTGCTTATTTAACTTATATGCAGAGTATGTCATGAGAAAAGCTGGACTGGATGAAGCACAAGCTGTAATCAAGATTACAAGGAGAAAAATCAATAATCTCAGATATGCTGATGACACCACCCTTATGGCAGAAAGTAAAGAAGAACTAAAGAGCCTTGATGAAAGTGAAAGAGGAGAGTGAAAAAGTTGGCTAAAAACTCAACATTCAGAAAACTAAGATATGGCATCTGGTCCCATTTTTTCATAGCAAATGGATGGAGAAACAATGGAAACAGTGACAGACTTTATTTTGGGGGGCTCCAAAATCACTGCAGATGGTGACTGCAGCCATGAAATCAAAAGATGCTTGCTCCTTGGAAGAAAAGTTATGATCAACCTAGACAGCATATTCAAAAGCAGAGATATTACTTTGCCAACAAAGGTCCATCTAGTCAAAGCTGTGGTTTTCCCAGTAGTCATGTGTGGATGTGAGAGTTGGACTACAGAGAAAGCTGAGAGCTGATGAATTGTTGCTTTTGATCTGTGGTATTGAGAAGACTCTTGAGAGTCCCTTGGACTGCCAGGAGATCCAACCATTCCATCCTAAAAGAAATCAGTCCTGAATATTCATTGGAAGGGCTGATGTTGAAGCTGAAGCTCCAATACTTCAGCCACCTGATGAGAAGAACTGACTCATTTGAAAAGACCCTGATGCTGGGAAATATTGAATGTTGGAGGAGAAGGGGACAACAGAGAGTGAGATGATTGGATGGCATCACCGACTCAATGGACATGAGTTTGAGTAAGTTCCACGAGTTCCTGATGGACATGGAAGCCTGAGGTGCTGCAGTCCATAGGGTCCCAAAGAGTCAGATGCGACTGAACTGAACTGAAAATCATGTGCAACATGGGCAGACAGCCCATTAAATAGTATGTGAGCTCATTGGGAAGATAGGGGGTAAGTGGCAGCATCATCATTATGAGAAATCAACATTTGCCAGAGAATTTGCTAACAGGAGGAAGGCGGTATAGTTAGCAACATGT
Source organism: Nanger dama (assembly GCA_917880005.1). Classification (NCBI taxonomy): domain Eukaryota; kingdom Metazoa; phylum Chordata; class Mammalia; order Artiodactyla; family Bovidae; genus Nanger; species Nanger dama. The sequence goes on from CAKJTW010000040.1 coordinate 9,334,769, forward strand.
TTTTGACTGATAGTCACATAAATTTGTAAACCTTAAAAATTAAGTCATAGGTCCTTTGTCGACATTAGATAGCCTTTTATGTTCATTGTTCTAACAATGATTCTTGTAAATGCGGAAGCAACAGACAATTGGTTGATGGACGTTTTCATCAGCTTTTGAGATGGGGCTCAAATGACTAACTCTTTCTATTTCAGGAGTTCCTCTCCTAGATGAGGTTTACTGAAATGTATGAATAATTTCCAAATTAGCCCAGGTTGGGAATGGAAGTAAGTTGAATTAGTGAAGTTCAACTTTTCGAACTGTTTTTAGGATGTTACATTACAATTCATTATCGTTCAGAAAAACGAAAAAAAAAAAAATCCTTAAAATGTCTGTTTAAATGAAAGACTATCGGAAGTTGTTAAAAAATAAAATAAGCTACATACAGGATCAGTTTATATTAAATTTAGAGTATTTAGAGTTTCCAGGGATACAGAACATATAGAAATTAAAAGCATATGTTCTTAAATTGTTGCTTTGGAAAAGCCCCACAAGGCTTAATCCGCTGATGGGTAATCCTCTGTTGCTTGCCCCAAAACTTCATTTGCCAATTTTTTTTGCAGTGTGAATTTTGACAACTACAATGTTCCCAGAGCAAACATATATATTATTACAAAGTCCTAATGCTTTAGTTTTTACTCTTGCAGTGTTGAACAGACTGCACACCATTATCTCACTGCCAAGTCAAAGTAGCATAACTGCGCTTTCTTACACACACACACTCTGACAAATCTAATACCCTGAAACTTAACATGTAAACCTGTACCACAATTTACTACTAGATTCACATTGGCTAAGGTTAATAAAAAATAAAATCCAATATTCTTGCCCCTAGATATTTTCCTTTATTTTAAAATTATTTCAGCAAAAAGGATGGAAAAGAGTCGAGTCAATACATTCCTTGGCTTTTAATTCTATAGTAAATTTTGAAAGATAATTTGTTGTTGTTTATCACTAAGTCATGTCTGACTCTTTGAGACCCCATAAACTGCAGCATGCCAGGCCTCTCTGCCCTTTACTATCTCCTGGAGTTTGCTCAGATTCATGTTAATTGAGTCAGTGATGCTATCTAACCACCTCATCCTCTGCCACCTCCTTCTCTTTTAGCCTTCAGTCTTTCCCAACATCAGGGTTTTTCCAATGAGTCAGCTCTTCACATCGAGTGGCCAAAGTATTGGAGCTTCAGCTCTAGCAACAGTCCTTCTAATGAATGAGAGTGAAAGTCGCTCAGTTGAGTCCCACTCTGAATTCTCTAGGCCAGAATACTGGAGTGGGTAACCTTTCCCCTTCTCGAGGGGATCTTCCCAACCCAGGGATCAAACTCAGGTCTCCCACATTGCAGATGGATTCTTTACCAGCTGAGCCACAAGGGAAGCCCTTTTAATGAATAATCAGGGGTTGATTTCTTTTAGGATTGACTGATTTGATCTCTTTGAATGATAGAGCTGCTAACTAATCAATCCTCATGCTTTCTTGAGACCATCAAGCTTCATTTTCTATAATGCCTGAGTTGTTCCTTGGTTGATACAGTCATGGAGACCTATCAGTTCCTTCTCGCCACGGTGGTACTATTTCACATATGGAAAATATTTTGAAACTCTTAATTTTAGTGTTTAAATACATGACTCTTCTAAGCCTCATTGGTCTGCAAAGTCAAGATCAGCAGTTTTCTCAGTACTTGCCTCTGTGAAACCTGCGCTTTCCATCCTATGTAATGCCAGTGCCCGTTTATGACACTTCCCTCCTAGACCCCAGGAGATTATTCTGAAGTTTGAGGCCAGAGGCCACCAGCTCTGTTTTTCACAGCCTAGAAGATGGGTAGCTGGCCAAGTGTTGTGAGTTTTAATTACCATATTTTTCACATTACTTGAGGGAATGTTTCATAGACATGCAAACTGACAGTTTCCCAGCCTTGATGCTATTGTCAGTTTGGACTTGATGATTCTATATTGTGAGGAGGTGTCCTCTGCATTGTAGAAGATTCACCAGCACCCCTGATTTCAATCTACTAGATTCCAGTAGCATTGGGGATGGCTAAAACCATCCCCATTGCAGAAGCTACGGCTGTAAACAAAGTGCAAATAAAAGGGACTTTGCAGAAGAGTTATGTTTAGAAGAAATATCTGATGGCACTAGAAGAGGCTTGAAAAGAGAAGAGGTCATTACAGAGACACATAGTTGCCAGTTGGGAAATTATGAGTTGTCTTTGACTGTCAGGAAATGTTTATTAAGTTGGTGCTATGTGCTAAACACAGTGTTTATTGCTGTAGATATTTAGACCAGTGATGCATCTAAATTGTTTGCAGTCTGGTAGTGGAGTTAGAAAAGGAAACAATTATAACCATGTATGAACTGCAGAAGGGGAACTGAAACCAGTTGATTCAAAGAGGAAGAGAGAGAAGCCAACAAGAAAGGTTTTCTAAAAGATTGACCTCTGTGTGTGTTGAAGGTCAAAGAAGAGTTAATCACGTTGGAAAGGTGTGGGAAGGTTATTGTTCTTATAAACAGCAAGTGCAGTGTACTTATAGGAAATAGAAAGTACAGAAATGTGTAGTGGGTGTTTGTGTGTTCGTGCACTCATGTGGGCACAAATGAGAGAGGAAGCAAGAGACTGACAGATAAAGACAGATAGGTGGAGAGGGCAAGAACTTGAGACAGGTACATTCAGGAAAACGTAAGTAACTCTGCCTTTCTTGAGCAAAGATATTTAATGCAAGAGTAAGAAAGAGAATAATCTGGAGAAGCTGTCAGGGGAAAAAATATGATGGATCTTAGAAAATATTATAGGTTAGGTTTTATCTGCAAGGATATAGGAAAGATTTTGAGCTGAAGGGTAATGTTTCAGAAATGTAATTCTGGAAGCAATGAAGAAAAGGTACTGGAGTAGAGGATTGGCCAGAGGCAGAAAACTGGAAGCCTGTTGTAGCTTTCCACATAAGGTAACACAGAGAATTTGAGAAGTGGGGAGAAAAAGGTAGAGGATATTTCAACAACTTCCCCACCCTCCTAAATCTCAACCAAGTGACAAGAAAGAAGAAAGGAATATGTATTAGATAGCTGAGCTTACACAGAGTACAGAGCAAAGAGCTGTGCTGAGGAATGAAGAAGAAAAACTGCTGGGGTGACCACTGGTCTCTTGCTTAAGTGATTAGTAGCACAGTAGACTCATATATCAAGGGAGAAAAAGAAAGAAAAGAAATGAAATATAATCGTGTGTATTGGGAATGATGAGAAATTCAATATGGGCTATACTAACCTTAAACTGCCTGCTGCTGCTAAGTTGCTTCAGTCGTGTCCAACTCTGTGCGACCCCATAGATGGCAGCCCTCCAGGCTCCCCTGTCCCTGGGATTCTCCGGGCAAGAACACTGGAGTGGGGTAGCATTTCCTTCTGCCTAAGAGATATTTAAGTGGAAATGTATAGTAAGTGGTAGGATACATGACTGGAGAATTCAGCAAAGAGGTCTTAGAGATTTATAAATCATTTGGGAATAAATGATCATGGAAACCAGGGTTATAAAGAGTACTACTTTGGAAAAAGTGACAGCAGAACAAAGATGGAAAGACATCACCCAACTAAGAAGTACAGCAGAGCCAAGAATTGAGTATCCCAGTCTGGAGTCTGAATCACTGTACAGTTGACCTGACTAATTCTCAACACCTACCTGCAACTCATTCTTAGAAATTACAGCTAGAGTATCATGCTTGTGGGGCCTTTCCTCGATTCTCTAACAGCACTGAGGGTACTTCTGGGGCTCCAGTGTCCCTTCTATACACCTTTATCATAGAATTCAACATGCTCACTTGCATTTTGCTTTACACTGGATATTGTTATATATGGAAGGAAAAAACCTTATCATGATTATCTTGTATTTCTTGCACACAACAGAATAACTGCAGGTACTATGCCCTCAATAACATTTTGCTGAAAGAAATGTAAACAATAAAAGTGGCTCAATTACAGATTACCCATTGAACCAAAAGGAATACATATTTTAAAAGCTCATTCTATTTGCCATGACTTAAAATTTTTACTAGTCTTAAAATATTTTATACTCATGATATTTCAAAATTAAATACCAAGCCACCAACTTTTCACCTCATATTCTCATCTTTCAGTTTAATGTTGCTAGCACTTTTCCCATTAAAACCAAACTACGAATTTCAGTAGAGAGACAATTTTGAAAGATTCGTATAAAAGCGAATAAGCTGCCTAATTGGATTTCTCCATCTTTTACAAGAGAAATTCTAAAAGATGGCAAAACAACATCCAATTTCTCTTACAGTTAATGTCTGTAATAAGGTCATTATCTTTTAATTTAGAATTATGTGTCATACTAATTCAATCTACTATTTGTTGGTGATATGTGTTTTATTGTGAAATTTTAAAAAGGTGGGCCAATGTACTCCATAATGGAAAACACAAAAGCATAGACTTTTAACTCATTTTAGGAGTATTATCCAAATCACTATAGATCTTATTTCTTAAATTATATTAGAAATGGTATATATATATATATATATATGTTTGTGCATCTGCTTGTGTGTTTGTTGAATATGGATTGCAGTTGGGAATAATGTCTTAAATATAGCCTACTTATTATTCCTTTCTCTGGACATAACCAGACTCTATCACTCTGGAGCACTCATCTTATAATTTGTAGGATATGAAAATGTTAACATAAGTGGTCTTTAATACCAGGAAACTCATATAGGTAAGAACCTTGAGTTCTAGCAAATTTCTCACCAGTATGTCATTTGCTTTGTAAGATTTTTTCCTACTATATAAGAGTTGAGTTGTGCCAGAAGATGATTAAGCTTAGTACAATGTTAAGTTGCCTAGGTGAGGGAAGTCTTATCTTATTAAAAAGAAAAAAAAAGATAAAGGAAGAAGGCACACACACTAATCATGGTTTGAGGAGATGAAATTTCTGAGCTTACCAGTGGTAGATGATTCAAGACTCATTTGTATAATGTGGTCTTAAAACCATTTAATCTCCATATCTAAAAAAGGGAGAAGTGGGAAAAAAATCAAGTAAGATGAAATGTCTGGTACACCTCTGCTATCATAAGATGTGTTTTCAGTGAGATTTACTACTACTCATAATCGTATTCTAAAAGCAGACACATACACATACAGTGTATAAACTATCTACAGACTACAGTGGAGAAGGCGATGGCACCCCACCCAGTACTTTTGCCTGGAAAATCCATGGACGGGAGGAGCCTGGTAGGCTGCAGTCCATCGGGTCACCAAGAGTCCAGCACGACGAGGCAACTTCACTTTCACTTTTCACTTTCATGCATTGGAGAAGGAAATGACAACCCACTCCAGTGTTCTTGCCTGGAGAATCCCAGGGACAGAGGAGCCTGGTGGGCTGCCGTCTATGGGGTTGCACCGAGTCGGACATGACTGAAGTGACTTAGCAGCAGCAGCAGGAGCACAGACTACGGACTACTGGTGCAGAAAGCAGTATCATATTCTCTCAATGAACTGAAATGGCAGCAAACAAAAGATGCCATTGACGGAGCATGATGCCACAGATGGAGCATGATGGCTCTGTACTGTGCATGAAGATAATGCTGGGCATGTGCTTCCAGTTTTTTTTTTTCCCCCTTGTTGTGGTGAAAGATTTGAATTGACTCATCTGCATTTTCTCACCCAGTCTGCTTTGTGAGCAAGAGTGCATATTTTGGGGACAGCTGGCTGAGACTGGCTGGTGGTAAAGTCTGTGGCCATGGAACAGAGGAATTCAAACCACCCAAACCCACAATCTTGGCCTCATAGTACTGTACTCCAACCAACCAATCTAACTGGCAGCAGCTGTAAGGCTCTGTGCTGCACACTTTTGAGCACATTCCACAGTGGCCCATCAGATACCAACTGGGTACAGACAAATTCTTGTTTATTTGCATTGAGGCCAAAGAAAGCTGCACATAGTGGTTTGGCTTTTCCTAAACATCCATCAGAATTGTCTGTCATTTCCCATGTTTATGGCTAAATGAGGCTCAAGTCATCAGGCCCCACTTCTGACATGAGGTTTTTATCAGTGGAAAAATGGAAGCAGATGATTCGGTCATCTTTTAAAGTAGTGACACGGGGTGATGCTGACATCATGTGAAACCTGTGTTGAAATCACTTAACTACCCACCAACCATTTGTTTAAAAGTTAATGCTTCAGAACTTTACATAAGCTTTTCTTTTTTTAAATATAAATTTATTTAATTGGAGGCTAATTTCTTTACAATATTGTAGTGGTTCGATACACAAGCTTTTCTTAAAGCACTGATTCTAAAATATTGACGAGAACCTTTCCTCTTATAAAGTGCTTTACCTTGGTTTCTCAAAAATCTTATCCTCATGCACTTCCCATAAAACAGGTTGAAGGTGAAAATGAGGACTAAGCTGCCTTAAAACAGATTCTCAGTCTTGCATACACACTGGAATCTTCTGCGAACTTTAAAAATGATTGATGTCTGCTCTGAGTTGTTTTGGGTCTGGATCCAAGGAGTTCAAAAACTCACCAGGTGATTCCAAAGCTCCATCCTGTTGTAGACTGCTGCTTTAAAATTTAGGGGCAAGAGGAATAAACAGCACAGTATTTTACATAGTATTTTGTATTTGGCAGAGCACGTTATGAATGCTCATGAATTAACTCATTAACATTTTTGTATGTGTATACTACATGAAGTTGTATCAGTCCTATAATCTAAGCTGGATTTTTTTTAAAAATTTGTTTTCCCTTAGAGAAAGAGCTCCAGTGTTCACTAAATAAATGCAAATTCTTATAAATGGCCATACATTTCAGACCTATGACTCAACTGCAATCCAAATATAAGCATGATTCTAAATACTGTCTTTTGGTTCAGTTCAGTTGCTCAGCTGTGTCTGACTCTTTGTGGCTCCACAGACTGCACCATACTGGGCTTGCTCGTTCTTTACCAACTCCTGGAGCTTGCTCAAACTCATGTCCACCAAGTCGGTGATACCATCCAATCATCTCATCCTCTGCCATCCCCTTCTCCTCCTGCCTTCAATCTTTCCCAGCATCAGGGTGTTTTCCAATGAGTCAGTTCTATGTGTCCAGGTGCCCAAAGTATTGGAGCTTCAGCTTCAACATCAGTCCTTCCAAGGAATATTCAGGACTGATTTTATTTAGGATTGATTGGTTTGATCTCCTTGCAGTCCAAGGGACTCTCAAGAATCTTCTCCAACACCACAGCTCAAAAACATCAATTCTTTGGTGCTCAGCTTTTTACGGTCCAACTCTCACATCCATACATGACTACTGAAAAAAACACAATTTTGACTATACAGACCCTGACCCTTGTCTTTAGAATAGTAGATTGTCAGTGTCTTCTTGCTATTTGTTTATTAAAGAGGATAAGTGAACTGAGTTTTCTGGGTATAACTTGATATTCAATTGTCAGCATTGTTCACTAGGCAGGTTGGTAGTTATGGCTTTTCAGAAAGGTAGGAAAGTTTATCCAATATTTTTAAAAGATTTGATAATTTTCACAAGAAAAAGTCATCAAAATATCATTCTGATATACATTACCATATGTAAAATAAGTAGCTAGTGGGAAGGTTCTATGTAACACAGGGAGCTCAGTCTGGTGCTCTGTAACAACCTAGAGGGGTGGGATAGGGTAGTGAGTGGGAGGGAGGCTTGAGAGGGAGGGAATATATGTATAGTTATGGTTGATTTATGTTGTTGTATGGCAGAAACAAGCACAGCATTGTAAAGCAAATATCAGCCAATCAATCTTTTTTTTCTTTTTAAGGCCATGTTGATATTTTAAGGACGGCATTCTTGAGTAGTGGTGATGTCAATTGAGTAATGATGATGCCCCAGAATGTGTGAGAATTCAGGGTTCTTGCTCTTATATTTAATAATGAGACGGGGAAGGGAAATTGGGGTACAGAAAAAAAAAGCCCCCCCTAAATTCTGAAATCAAATCCCTGAGATTTGATTGGTGTAGAATAGTAATTTGTGTTCTAGTGATAGAGTAGATTATTAAGAATATAAATTTTAAAGAGGCTTTGGTTCAATTTCCTAGTTTTTTCTCTTTAAAGGTGAAAATGTATTTTATTACATTTCTACTCAAATGCATTTGAGTAGAAATATTTAGTTTAAAAGTAATGCTTGACAGTGCTTTCTGTATTTTATTTCCTACATAACTTATCAAAATCTGAAATTGAGGCTATACTAGTAAATGTTTACTCAAGTAGCAAAAGATTAAAAAATTTGACCCTGTCTTATTGGCCTAAATCCCTAAACAGAAAGCACAGTAGTAGTAAGAAGAGCTACCATCTGCAAGGTGATTTCCAATTTACAGAGTGCTTTTGCACAGGTACTTTTGTAATTCACTGAGAACTTTTTAAAAGCACAGAAACATAAGGAAAGACACTTGAAATTCAATTGTTTCATTTTTTCATTTCATAGTATTTACCTTATGAAGTACTTCTTTGAAATTTTGCCTAGAAATTTCAAGAGGTGTTTGCAAATTCAAGTGGTGCAAAAGAGTAAGCAGGTAGAAGTCTCCCTCTAACCCAGATCCTCCATAACCGAGTTCCAAGAACTTGTCTATTATGTCACAAGTAGCAGGTGAAAGAGCAAGGATTTAAAGCATGATTTTCTCACCAGCAATCCTATACTCTTTTACTATATTATACCTGCATGCATGCACACTCAGTCATGTCTGACTCTTTGAGACTCCATGGACTGTGGCATGCCAGGCTCCTTTGGATTTCCCAGACAAGAATACTGGAATGGATTGCCATTTCCTTATGCAGGGCATCTGCCTGACCCAGAGATTGAAGCAGAATCTCTTGCTTCTCCTGCACTGGCAAGCATATTCTGTGCCTCTTGGACCCTGTCATTTCATAACAAGGTTAATTTTAGCTAGATATTGAAATTCTTTAGGTTTTGGTATTCATATTTATAAAAATGGGGAATTTAATAGCACTTGATGCATAGGGATGTTATTAGAATCAAATGGGATTAATACACATTAATGCTCAGAACAGTGCCTGACTGGTCAGAGATGGACAAGCCTGCAGTCAATGTTGGTTCCATTATTTCATCATCTATCTGCAGTGATTTCAGCACTTCAGAGAATGCAAATACTGTTCCATGATTAGAAACAGCTGAATCTGCAGATCATATGTTCTATGGACTTGTATGGCATTTTCAAATATTTAGGCACTTCAAATTTGGCCACAGACTGTCAATGTATGCATGTCATTGGTGATTTTATGGTCCAGTGAAGTTATTGAATTCTAAAGTTAAAGGATTCTAAAGAATCCTTTAGATTATATGCATATTTGTGGTGGGATATAATAGTGTGTATAATTACATCCCACAAACAAATCACTTTTAGATAAACCAGAAAAAAATCTGAGGATGTATGAGTTCTTATTCTGCTTTATTTTGGTTGATCTCTTCTAAACAAAATCAATAGATCACAAATTAAGTAAGCACTATAGATCTCCAGGTTATTAGTAGTAGGCTTTGTATCACAAAACGGCCACATCATTTGACACAATTAGCAGCTTCTGCACAATAGAATCACATGGATTGACTCTTATGTTATACATTTAAATGTTCAAGTGTGGACATGTTTAATTACTCCAGGAAGTCAGAGTCCATCAAGTTTTCAATGTTTTCACTCATCATGAGAAAATGTTCTGAAAAGTCTTATTTGGCAAGTTCAGTGGACATCACTGAAAACATCAAACTATAAAAATATTTATTTCCAATTAAAAGAAGTTACAATATCTTGTGTGTGTGTGTGTGTGTGTGTGTGTGTGTGTGTGTGTGTGTTAGTCATGTACAACTCTTTGTGACCCCTAGGCCTGTAGCCCTCCAGGCTCCTCTGTTCATAACCTTTGACATTTCCAGTTTTCCATGATCTCTCTACAAGTTTTCCACTTAACAGTTATTTAGCAATCTGTTTTGCAATTCTCCAAGTACCTTGAGAGCTTGACCTCACTTAAAGGGTAAATGATTATCAACAGAAATACTAAAATTGTAATGCTCTCTTCCCAATATTTGTTTTACATTTCTTGGCATGTAGAAAATTGTACTTAAAAGAGAATTGAAGCAATCAAAAAGATAACCAATATACCTTCTTTCTCCTATTCCTGGATCACAGCCTTATCATGGTGAAGGGGCTTGTATAACTCAATGAAGCTGTGAGCCATGCTGTGCAGGGCTACCCAAGATGGATGGGTCATAGTGAAAAGTTCTGACAAAACATGGTCCACTGGAGAAGACAATAGCAAACCAGTCCAGTATTCTTGCCCATGAACCCCATGAACAGTATGAAAAGGCAAAATGATATGACACTGGAAAATTAACCTACCAATTCAGAATGTATCCAATATCCTACTGGACAAGAGCAGAGATTGCTCCAGAAAGAATGAAGTGGCTGGGCCAAAGTGGAAATAACTCTCAGTTGTGGATGTGTCTGGTGGTGAAAATAAATATCTGATGCTGTAAAGAACAATATTGTGTAAGAAACTGGAGTATTAGTCCATGAATCAAGGTAAATTGGATGTGGTCAAACAGGAGATAGCAAGAGTGAGCATCAACATCTTAGGAATCAGATGAGTGAAACAGACAATGAACTAAATAAATCAGTGAACTAAAACAGACAGGAACACAAGAATTTAATTCAGATGACCGCTATATCTACTACTGTGGGAAAGAGTCCCTGAGAAGAAATGGAGCAGCCTTCACAGTTAACAAGAGTCTGAAATGCAGTACTTAGGTACAACCTCAAAAATGATAGAATGATCTCAGTTCATTTCCAGAGCAAACCTTTCAGTATTACAGTAATCCAAGTATATACCCCAACAACTGATGATGAAGAAGTTGAAGTTAACCAGTTGAATGAAGACCTATAAGACCTTCTAGGACTAATAACAAAAAATAGATGGAAAATTATTAGAGATGGGAATGTCTGACCACCTTACCTCTCTCCTGAGAAACCTACATGTGGCTCAAGAAGCAACATTTAGAACTGGACATGGAACAACAGACTGGTTCAAAATTGGGAAAGGAGCACAACAGGGCTATATATTGTCACCCTGCTTATTTAATTTGTATGCAGAGTACATCATGTGAAATGCTGGGCTGAATGACTCACAATCTAGAATTAAGATTGACAGGAAAAATATCAACAACATCAGATATGCAGTGGATATCACTCTAATGACAGAAAGCGAAGAGGAACTAAAGATCCTCTTGATGAGGATGAAAAAGAGAGGGAAAAACTGGCTTGAAACTCAACATTCAAAAACTAAGATTATGGTATCTGATCCCATCATTTCATGGCAAATAGAAAGGGGAAAAGTGGAAGCAGTGACAGATTTAATTTTCTTGGGCTCCAGAATTACTGTGGATGGTGACTGCAGCCATGAAATTAAAAGACACTTGCTTCTTGCAAGAAAAGCCTTGAGAAACTTAGCATATTAAAAACCAGAGCTATCACTTTGCTGACAAAGATCTGTATAATCAAAGCTATAGTTTTTCCATCAATCATGTATAAATGTGAGAGTTGGTCCATAAAGAAGGCTAAGCACCAAAGAAGGGTTGCTTTTGAACTGTGGTGCTGGAGAAGACTCTTGAGAGCCCCTTGGACGGCAGGGTCAATCATAAAGGAAATAAACCCTAAACATTCACTGGAAGGACTGATATTGAAGCTGAAGTTCCAATACTTTGACCACCTGATGGGAAGACCCAACTCATTGGAAAAGACCCTGATACTGGGAAAAACTGAGGGTAGGAGGAGAAGGGGGCATCAAAGAATGAGATGGTAAGATAGCATCACTGACAGAATGAACATAAATTTGAGGAAACTCCAAGAGATAGTGAAGCACAGAGGAGCCTGGCATACTGCAGTCCATGAGGTCACAAATAGTTGGACACAACTTAGTGACGGAACAAATAATTTTTTTCTACTATTCTTTAATGCTGCTGCTGCTGCTGCTAAGTCGCTTCAGTCATGTCTGACTCTGTGCGACCCCACAGACGGCAGCCCACTGGGCTCCGCTATCCCTGGGATTCTCCAGGCAAGAACACTGGAGTGGGTTGCCATTTCCTTCTCCAATGCATGAAAGTGAAAAGTGATAGTGAAGTCTCTCAGTCGTGTCTGACTCAGCGACCCCATGGACTGCAGCCCACCAGGCTCCTCCGTCCATGGGAGTTTCCAGGCAAGAGTACTGGAGTGGGATGCCATTGCCTTCTCTGTCTTTAATGCTAAGCTATCTAAATAGATCCAGGCACCATGGAAGCAGTTATGTGTTTTGCTTCCATAATCATTGTCCTAGGGATTTACCCTACAAATAGTTCACACAAGAAAAATGCTTGAGGGAGAATGATGCAATTCACATTATACACAATAAAATTTAAGAAAATACAAAAAAGAAATAAATGTAATTGCCTATTAATAAAGGGATGTTTAAATAAATTGTGGAACATTAACTGGATGCAGTTCTAGTCCTGGTTATACCATAACCACTTAAACTACTATGAATGCATTTTAAAATTCCACCAAAATATATGTATCATGAAATAACTACACGAAGATTAACTTTCTAGACCTAAGGCTATTGCTTCCAGTGTTGTCCAGGTCAGTTGTTTTTGCAAAAGTGCTCCATGGCCTAAAGGAGAGACCTATTGTCTTACTCGTTATATGTCCTCATTGTATGGCAGAACAGAACTAAACAAACTGAATGGAAATGGGACATCCCTGTGGATTTGGGAAAGTGTGTCCTGTGCATCTCATAGTGTTTCACCCTTGGGGAAGTGGGGAGAAGGGATTGCTGCTGTCACAGTAACTCTCACTGACCGCCCCACCCCCTCCCAGACCCTCCTTCCCTATGGAGAGCATCCCCCTTCACAGCTGTCTGCAAGGTTAGAAATCATGTTTTTTGGTTTTATTGGTTTTTTTAGTAAATAATATATGGCTTCCATGTGAATGCTCTATAATAAATGTGGAGAAAACCTGAGGATGTAAACAATGTTTTTTGTCTTATTTATCCACTGTCTTGCCTGGATTGTATACTTAGTTGTCTGAATCAAACCCTTCATATTTAACACGAAAGCAGCTGGGCATCAAATGAGCTCCTTACTTCTCAGTACAGTCCTCTAAAACCATCCTGACTTTTCTCCAGCTCCCTGCTCTTGTATGAGACTCAAAGCCATTCCCAGGTCAGATTCTCCTAAACACACTTTCGAGTCAACAAAGGAATTTTGTTTGAATCCAGGCTACAGGACATGAAATAAGTGTTCCTGAAAGAATGTTCTCTTCCTTCTTGTTTTGGTTCAATGCATCCTGCACTTTAGCTCATGTCTTTGGTTCCAGAATTTGGCACCGCCTCTCACAGTGTTAAGCATCTGGGCTTTTAGGCTTTTCAGAATGCTGTATACTTTAGGAAGGTCAGCACTTTGTAACAATTTTCCAAAGAAAACAGTCTTTGTTGCCATAACCTTCTTGTATAACCAAGTTTACAGAGCCTGGAAGCATTTTGTAATTGTATTGAAACAGCAAAAACTGCCCTGGGGGACCACCCAAGGGACAGGGATAAATTGGTTGCCTCCATTAAGTGATCTTTAAGCATCAAATTTTAGTAGAAATGTTGGGGAGTAAGCGATCACTTAAAAAAGAGGTTGCCTGAGGTCTGAGAGTGCAAGTTGGCCTATATTTAATAACTGCAAGGTCATTGCATGAAATCAGTAAGAGGAAGCAGAGAAAAGTGGGTATCTTATTTCCATACCGACTGTGCTCTGATGGCTTGTGATGTCAGCAGACCTTCAGAATGAAATGATTGCCTTTAAAATATCATATCATCTCGTTAACGAGAAAAGAGATCAAAGAATTTACTCCAATATCCAGTCATGACACTATAATTTAAAAGTGCTTTGCAATGATTCCCATTCCAAGACCTCAAATTCTTTTTCTTAATTAATTTCATTCATAGAAACCTCTCTAAGGGTCAAAGAGTTTTATGGCTCTTTTGCAAAGAAGTCAGGTTACATACAAGGAATTCTCAATTAGGCACGCCAATACTGGAGGAGATCAAGAGTGAAGATTATCTCAAATAGTGGATAATCCAAAAATCCTCTCTGTTAGCCTTCTGAGGGTGTGACATTATTTGTTGCTGTTGTTTTGCTGCTGTTGTTGGACTTTCTTTTGTTTACTTTCTGATGCATATATATATATATGCAATGAGAAAGAGTAATGCACTAACAGAAGGGACTGCAATGCCAAATTGACCAAATGCCAATTGAGAAGGTGACTCAGAAACATCCTGAATGGCAGCAGAAGGGGGCCCTGATATAAGGCATGCAGTAGATTGAAGAGGAAAAAAAATGCACATAAGCCTCAAGTTTGTGTTGTCAGAGAGAAAAATAATTCCTCTCATTGCTTCTCCACTAAAGTAATAACCTGGCTATTAATTTATCTCAGGTAAAATGAAAACGAAATCAAGTTGAAATGAACATGAACTTGAATTGCAAATTTGAAATGTGGAATTAAAAAACCCTCTAATTATAAGATATATAGACTTAGACATTTTTTGGCCAGGAAAAACCTGATTGAACTTATTATTCAGGGAATTGTTTTTGCAGATATTAAGTGGTATCAGTAGCTAATTGGGGCTTCCCAGGTGGCACTAGTGGTAAAAATCCACCTGCCAATGTAGGAGACACAAGAGACATGGGTTCAATCCCTGGGTTGGAAGATCCCCTGGAGGAGGGCATGGCAACTCACTCCACTATTCTTCTCTGGAGAACCCCATGGACAGAGAGCCTGGCAGGCTACAGTCCATAGGGTTACAAAGTGTTGAACATGACTTAACACAACTGAGCACGTACATACACAGCAGCTAATTAGTTGGGAATGGGGCATGAAGTGAGAGAGTTAAAACATATACTTGGTGCTTGGTTCCAAATATTCCAAAGCTCCCCAGATATTCACTGCACCTGCTCATTCCTGAGAGGAATCATTATTATCTTGGTCAAGTAGATACTAAACACTGTTCATCTCTATATTACTCTTTCTGAAATGGAGGCGCCATCAAATGTGCACTGTTTCTTTCTCATTGAAATAACTGTGAGAATGGGTGTCAAGAGCAAGAACATTTATCATTCTGTATACAAAACACTGTTAGATAGGTGAAGGATACTGATTGTGTATGCAACACAGATTAACTTTGAGCATACAATCTACCTGGTAATATATGGTATTTACTAAACCTTTTGGCAAGTAAAGTTCAAATCATGTGTAAATTACGCACATCAGTGCAAGGAATAACTTTTTTCTTGTCAAACATTCTACATGCTACCTGTGATGTATCTACTATGTCAGCTTCTTTCATCCTCACAACAACAACCTTCTGACGTAGGAATATGAGCCACATCCCCCAAGTATAAAATCTGGTGCTCAGTGAAGAGCTGGTAGACTGCAATTACAGCCCAGGACTCCAGGATTCCAGTAAGACATTCCAGATCTGGCCTCCAGGAAACAAAAGTAGGGAGAAGAAGAAAGGAGACATGACTGGAAATGAAAAGAGAATTTGCCCTGATTGGGGTGGAAGGTAAGGTATAGTTTTTATACAAAACTAAATAGTAAGAAAGATAAATCCTTGATCACAACATTATGAGAGAAATAAGCTAAAACTTTGTAGAAATGAAGTTGCACAGAAAGACTGAATGCTACCATATCTTTTTCTATTCTCATAAACTTGCAGCTTTCTAAGTTTCTTCATCCAGTGGTTAGGCTACCTCATAGATGATGGAAAAAATTTATATTATATACTCACTCTAATATATATACTATATACTCTATTTAGTTCTAAACGGAGAAGGCAATGGCGCCCCACTCCAGTACTCTTGCCTGGCAAATCCCATGGACGGAGGAGCCTGGTAGGCTGCAGTCCATGGGGTCGCTAGGAGTCGGACATGACTGAGCGACTTCACTTTCACTTTTCACTTTCACGCATTGGAGGAGGAAATGGCAACCCACTCCAGTGTTCTTGCTTGGAGAATCCTAGGGATGGGGGAGCCTGATGGGCTGCCGTCTGTGGGGTCACACAGAGTCGGACACAACTGAAGAGACTTAGCAGCAGTTCTAACTAAAAAGTTTTAGAACTGGCAAAATAAATTGAATATGAAATAAATCAGCAATTACTTTTAAACACTCTTTTATCCATAATTGAATTCACTAAACCAGATAGCTTCAAATTAGGATCAGTCATGGATATTTATGATATCATTATGGAGCTGACTCTAAGAAATGTCAGCTCCTCAATCACAGGATGGAGATAGCCTTTGCTAAATCCACTGGTTCATATTATATGGTGCAGTTGGTAAAGAGATGTAACTCCATATTCATGTGGTATATCATAAGCCTAGGTCCAAAAACCTCTACTATTGCATGAGCAATAAATTTATACCTCTTGAATTCAATTGTTTAATAAAAGAAAACAGAAGAGATAAGATACCTATTGCTCTGTCATCATTAGTTAAAGAAACAGGAAATTTTATTTTAAAAATACCAACCAGAGTAATAAAAGTATTCCATTGCTTTTCTAGGCTTAGTGATCTTGGTACAAAATTTTGCATCAAATTGCAATTCCAGTTGTAAAAATGTTAAGGATTTTCTTGTGTTTAACCTTTGCTTGCCACCCTCTATATGATGCAGCATCAAAGGAATTCCTTTGGGAAAAAGGAGATAATCAGGTTTGTTAGGGAAGAACTTTCATATGTCACACCATTACTTACCAAACTATGGTGAAGTATAATTTTGGTAGCAAGGAAGGATCAAGAAACATATGACAGAAATCCTGTTTAGCTAGGTTCTTAAAACTGATCCAAACAATGTTCAAGTTTTATCTTCCATGACAAATCAGGTGTCAAGGTGAGTTTAGGTACCACTTCCATTGAATGAACTTCTCAATTAGATGACAACCAAACAATATATTCAAGCTGCTGTAATTTAACAATATAGAAATAAAGACTTTTAATCTCTTGCATTTTCCTCTAACAATCCTCCATTTATTTTAGTATTGGAGAAAGGAGGAACTTTGCCACAAACACTTTTGAGAACAAAGCATCAACTTTTTATTAGAGACTGGGAGTTTAGCTTCGTTATACATGCTTCAGTGTCAGGTAAACCAGTGTCAGGTTGTTTGTTTTTTCCTCTCTCTTTCATTCCTGTAAAACTTTGATGCTTACAATAGAATGTCATCATCAAACACAAAGATTTCCATAGGTGCCAAACTGGTTGAAATAAAACTCGATCTCTGCTAGGTGATGATGCTTATTGTAGAATGTGGTATCTTTTGTCTTTTCAGACTGGACAATGGTGATCTTACAAATGTTACATATATAGCATCTACAAATACACACACTTTATTTTGATTAAACTTTAAATATACAGATAATTTCCACTTCTGTAGAAGAATAATCTGTTGTTGTTGTTGTTGTTGTTGTTTTTAGTTTTCAAAGCACTGTCAATTGTTTTATCTCTTTCAATTACCACAACAGTTCTGTGCTGTAGTTAAGATATATGTTTCAGAACAAAGCGAAAACAAGAAACAGATCTGTAAGTTTTAGAGATTTTCCTTAAATCTTATGTGCAGTGAATGTGGCAACAGAATAAATAGATTTCATAATGTTTGGAAATTTGTCTAGAAAACTTAGTGTCACCTGTAGTCTACTTCTTTTTAAAAAAATAATGAAACTATTTATCATAAGAATCAACAGATATAGAAATGATTGGAATTGGAACAGAAAGGACTGGAATATGATTTAGTTTTACTGATTAAGTGTATCCTATATTTTAGTAGCTATTTTAATGTACGTTTTACTTTTTGGTGGTTATTACTATTGAGATATAGATCACAGAGAGGATTTAATTTTGATATATCTTGCTTGAAATTTTTAATATCAGGAGGTGACTAGGATTCCTGTTTATTGTTAGATCTTCAGGCAGACATAAAGAAATAGAATTTCAACAAATGCATGAATGCTAGCCAGGTCCCAGAGACATTGGGGATACATTTCATGAACATAAATAAAGTATGAGCTATGAAAGCTATTTTTAAAAAGGACAGGGATAAGGTACATTTGGGGGTGGGGAGAATAAAATGTTGTCCAGGGATAGAAAGAAACGCGCTGTGTGCTCAGTCACTTCAGTTGTGTCTGACTCTTTGTGACCTTATGGACTGCTGCCTGCCAGGCTCCTCCATCCATGGGATTTTGCAGGCAAGAATACTGGAGTGGGTTGCCATGCCCTCCTCCAGGGAATCTTCTCGACCCAGAGAGGGAACCCACATCTCCTGCATAAGCAGGAGGATACTTTACCCACTTAGCGACCTGGGAAGCCCAGAAAGATGGTTAGAAATATGGACTCCTTCCTACTTAACAAGAAAAACAAACAAACAAACAAACAAACAAACAAACAAACAAACATTTTGTGTATGTTAATGAGTGGTTTCCATCAGATTCTCCTTTCTCTGTTCCTGGAGGAACTACTTGAATTTATTCAAAACTAGAGATGAGGTCCATCCATGTCATGGACATTGTTTTGCTCTTTTTATTATTGAATAATCCATTGTATATGTGTACCACATCTTCTTTATCCAGTCCTCTATCCATGGACATTTAGGTTGCTTCTGCATCCTGGCTACTGTAAATAGTGTTGCAATGAACATTGAGGTACATATGTCTTTTCATATTATGGTTTTCACCAGATATATGCCCAGGAGTGGGATTGTTGGATCATATGTCAGCTCTGTTTCCAGTTTTTTTACCTAGAGATTGTCATACTGAGTGAAGCAAGTCAGAGAAAGACAACTATCACATGATATTGGTTATATGTGGAGTTTAAATAAAAATTGGCACAAATAAACCTATTTACAAAACAGAAATAGTCACAGATGTAGAAGGCATCATAGGCATCATAAGCATCCCTTTATGATTACTAAGGGGAAAAGGTGCGGGGGGAGAGTAAATTGGAATATTGGGATTGATATACACACTTTGTTGTTGTTTCAGTCGATAATTTGTATTCAGCTGTTTTGTGACTCCATGAACTGTAGCCTGCCAGGCTCCTCTGTCCTTGGGATTTCCCAGGCAAGAATACTGGAGTGGGTTGCTATTTCCTTTTCTAGAGGATCTTCCCAACCCGGAGGTCAAACCCACATCTCCTGCATTAACAGGCATGTTCTTTACCCACTGATCCCCCAGCCTGTATATACACACTACTATATATAAAATAGATAACTAATGAGAATATACTGTATAGCATGAAGAACTCTACTCAGTATTCTGTAATGACCCATATAGGAACAGAATCTTAAAAAAAAAAAAAAAAAAAAAAGAGTGGATATATTATAACTGACTCTCTTTGCTGCATAACAGAAACTAACATACCAGGGTAAATCAATTATAGTCTAATAAATGTTAATATTAAAAAAATACTGGTGTTAGAAAGTGTTCTAGTTTCATTCTTTTACAAGTGGTTGACCAGTTTTCCCAGCACCACTTGTTAAAGAGTTTGTCTTTAATCCATTGTATGTTCTTGCCTCCTTTGTCGAAGATAAAGTGTCCATAGGTGTGGATTTATCTCTGGGCTTTCTATTTTGTTCCACTGATCTGTATTTCTGTCATTGTGCCAGTACCATACTGTCTTGATGACTGTGGCTTTATAGTAGAGCCTGAAGTCAGGCAGGTTGATTCCTCCAGTTCCATTCTTCTTTGTCAAGACTGCTTTGGCTATTCTAGGTTTTTGTATATCCATACAAATTGTGAAATTATTTGTTCTAGCTCTGTGAAAATACCACTGGTAGCTTGATAGAGATTGAATCTATAGATTGCTTTGGGTAGTATACTCATTTTCAGTATATTGATTCTTCTGATCCATGAACATGGTATATTTCTCCATCTGTTAGTGTCCTCTTTGATTTCTTTCACCAGTGTTATATATATATAGGTCTTTAGTTTTTAGGTAGGTATATTCCTAAGTATTTTATTCTTTTCATTGCAATGGTGAATGGAATTGTTCCCTTAATTTCTTTTTCTATTTTCTCATTATTAGTGTATGAGACTTCCCTGGTGGCTCAGAGGTTAAAGTGTCTCCCTGGAATGCAGCAGACCATGGTTCGATCCCTGGGTCAGGAAGATCCTCTGGAGAAGGAAATGGCAACCCACTCCAGTACTCTTGTCTGGAGAATCCCATGGAGGGAGGAGCCTGGGGATTTCTGTGTGTTGATTTTATATCCTGCAACTTTGCTATATATTCATGTTGATGTATGGCAAAACCAATACAATATTGTAAAGTAAAAATAAAATAAAATCTAAAAAAAAGGTAATTAAAAAACTGGGAATGAGTCATTCTCTGAATCCAGATCAAGCTACTTGAATGCATGACCAGCTGAGAGGTAACACCTCTGAATTGGGAGGGAGAAAGTAAAGATTATACTACAGGACAACTCAGAGAACAATAAAAGTTATAAAGTGGGAGAGTGGGTGAGAAAAAGTGATCAAAGATATATTATTGGAAGGAACCATTCCTTGAAAGCAATATCTGTGCTATTCAAAATAGAGAAAAAAGAAACTTCTGGGAAGCTTGAAGACACAGCAATTATCATAAAAAAGGTTTTCTCAAAGTCTGTTCTATTGACTGAAGAAATAAATGCAAACAAATTGTTTTTATGTGTCATTTGGTTTAAAGATGTCATTTTTAAAAAATCTAGGATTCCTTGCTAAAGTAATATGTAACTCTTACCTATGCTTAATGCACTTAATGCACTTAAACAGTGTTTAAGAATGTGAAATGAAGAAATGTATATCTGAGTTTGGATCTGAGTTCTACCATTTATTATTTGAGTGATAACAGGTAAATTGTTTAAAATTTTTGATCTCAGACTTCTAATTCTTTAATTGAGATGGCAATATGTATGTTCCTCACAGGGTTTCCCTGGTGGCTCAGATGGCAAAGAATCAACCTGCAGTGTGGGAGACCCCACAGTCCCAGGGTTGGGAAGATCCCCTGGAGGAGGGCATGGCAACCCACTCCAGTATTCTTGCCTGGAGAATCCTCATGAGCAAAGGAGCCCTGTGGGCTATAGTCTATGGGACCTCAAAGAGTTGGACTAGACTGAGTGACTAGGCACACATGTTCCTCACAGGGTAGTTACACAGGTTCTCTTAAATGATGTAGGTACATCTGTTAGCACAGTGTTCAATCCTAGACTGAACTCAGTGTATGGTGGAACCAGCTAATTCAAAGGAAAAGGTAAAAATGTTAATGTCACAAAATGACTGACTTTTAGCAGCATTTCCCACTAGTGACCAATGTGCTCTTTTTCCTTTGACATTATTTCTTTCCTTGACATAATGCTGTGGCTCTCTTCCTGTTGTCTATTCTCCAGGAAGTATCCAAAGTGACCTT
The DNA here is from genome assembly GCA_917880005.1 of Nanger dama. Lineage (NCBI taxonomy): Eukaryota > Metazoa > Chordata > Mammalia > Artiodactyla > Bovidae > Nanger > Nanger dama. Next base: position 9,356,275 of record CAKJTW010000040.1, read on the forward strand.
ATTAAAATGCAAAACATGTCTTGCTATTCTCCAGTATAAGCCTCTCCCTTATCTTCCCATTGCATTCATAATATATTCAAACCCCTTCCTGCGAACCTTTCTAACCTACTTCCTTTCTACCTTTCCTTCTACTTTTTCAGGATAGGTTTCTTCCCATTTCTAAAGCACCTTAAGAATTTTCTTATTTGAGGATATTTGGTATCACCTTTTCCTCTGCCTAGAATGCTTTTCCAACAAGCAATTTAAGGTTGGTTAAATTTCCCCATTGATTTTAGCTTCATGCAGGATCTCTAAGTCCTTGCATTGTTAACAGTTTGGTTTGCGTAATTTTTTGTTGTGGGGGTGGGGATCCTGTGATTTACAAGATATACAGGAGTATCCCTGGACTCTGTTAGATGCCAATAGGTCGGCTCTTCACTCCTTCAAGTTGTAATGAGAAAAGTGTTTCCAGATTATCAGATAGCCCCTAGAGGGCAAAATCACTACACCACCCACACCAAACACACTACTGAAATCACTGGCTTCATGTCACTTTCTCAGAAAAGCCTTTCCTCATTCCTCAGTCAAAGGTAGCCCCCAAGTCACTATTAAGTCCCCATTATCTATCATAAAATAATAATCATGTAATCTTTTTTGATAAAAGATTTACTTGATTATTGTCTATCCCCACCCCCTCACCCCCACATAACACAGTATAATTGCCATGAGAGCAAAAGTTTGATTTATTTATAATAAGGGTGTGATAAATACATATATACATAAATATGTACATATTAGTTGAACAAATGAATAGACAAAGAAATGTGTTGTGTCCAAACTACAGTTTAGTTTTGTAAACCCTGCCAATAAGCATAATTTTATGTTAGTAAAAATTAAATTTTATATTACACTCATTTAGTAAGTATTAATTGAGTATTTCCTATGCATCAGACATTATTCTGGTTGCTGGGTAATATAGTGGTCAACAGGACAGAAAAGACTTAGGTTAATTCTAAAGTCATTTGACAAGTGTTTTAAGGTTGCAGAATGGAGAGACACAAAGAATATTACTAGTATATTAGATCAATTATAAATATCATGTAGGAAGAATGAACATTCTCTCTTTACTTCTTAACTGTAGATATCTTCTGAAACTGAACCTTCCAAGACTGGGAATTTTTTCCAAACTTTTCATAATTAATCCAAAAGAAGAATTGATTTTGCATTTCCTAATCTATTTGGAATAGCTTAATTCCAATACCTGTAGATATGCATGTCTGTACATATGTGTATCTAAACATGGAAATGATTGTAATGTCTTGAAACATATATACATAATATAAATATGTAATTTTATGTGGGTACCTTATATAAGTAGGATTTATTCTAAACGTCGTCATAATTTGCTTTTGTTGAATCTCAATATATGTTGGAGAGTTCCTTTAAATATTGGTTTATATATTGATAAATCTGCATTGCTCTTTTAAAATATTTAAGAGAATTTGATATTGTGGATATGCTAACTATGTTTAATTGTGTACTGATTTAGTTTACTTTAACAGTTTTCATTATCACAAGCCTATAACTTTCACATGTAAGTATTTTTGAATAATGTAGATCTTGGAAGTAGAGATGTAAAAATTGAAGGATGAGCACTTCAAACACTTCTAAAATGTTTATGAATTTATATCTGTACTGATTAATTAGATATGTGTATATTGATATATTGCTTCTTGATCTGTGTATGTTATAAATGTGTTCTAAATAATTTCTCCCTGTTATTATTTTTGAAAACTCTGATTATGATTATTTTCCCACACAAAAGATTTCTTTTCTTTTAAAATGTAGACAAACCTATTAGTCTTTTTCTTTGAGATATTTGTGTTCTGTTTTGCAAATTAATCAAGTGAAAACTGAAAGTCGCTCAGTCGTGCCCGACTCTTTGCAACCCCATGGACCATACAGTCCATGGAATTCTCTAGGCTAGTATACTAGAGTGGGTAGCCTTTCCCTTCTCTAGGGGATCTTCCCAACCCAGGGATCAAACCCAGGTCTCCCTCATTACAGGCAGATTCTTTACCAGCTGAGCCACCAGGGAAGTCTTCATTAATCCTAGTTAATTGTTTCTAGTTAATGTCTAACTAGTTAATTCTCTAAAATTTGTTTCTTGTAAATGATATTAAGTAAGGATTTAACTCTTTTTTTCAGTCAATTATTAAAATACCACTCATGAGGTGAGGTGAGGTGAAGTCGCTCAGTCGTGTCCGACTCTTTGCGACCCCATGGACTGTAACCTACTAGGCTTCTCTGTCCATAGGATTCTCCAGGTAAGAATACTGGAGTGGATTGCCATTTCCTTCTCCAATGGATCTTCTCGACCCAGGGATCGAACCTGGGTCTCCTGTGTTGGAGGCAGACACTTTAACCTCTGAGCCATAGGATGATATTAAAGCATATATTTAATATATAGAAATTATAAAAATTATGTATATCTTTCAGAAGTCTTGTGTTTAATTGATGTTATTGATTCTGTTTCAAGTCCACACCATTTTTAAAATATAGTTTTATAGCAGGTTTTGACATTTGGTACTTGCTTCTTGGAAGAAAAGCTATGACCAACTTAGACAGCATGTTAAAAAGTAGGGACATTACTTTACCAACAAAGATCCATCTAGTCAAAGCTATGGTTTTTCCAATAGTCATGTATGCGCCTGAGAGTTGCACTATAAAGAAAGCTGAGCACTGAAGAACTGATGCTTTTGAACTGTGATGTTGGACAGACTCTTGAGAGTGCCTTGGACTGCGAGATCAAATCAGTCAATCCTAAAGGAAAATACCCCTGAATATTTATTGTAAGGACTGATGCTGAAGTTGAAACTCCAATACTTTGGCCACCTGATGTGAGACCAACTCCTTGGAAAAGACTCTGATGCTGGAAAAGATTGAAGGCAGGAGGAAAGTGGATGACAGAGGATGAGATGGTTGGATGGCATCACCAACTTCATGCACATGAGCTTGAGCAAGCTCCGGAGTTGGAGATGGACAGGAAAGCCCAGCATGCTGAATTCCATGAGGTCACAAAGAGCTGAACATGACTGAGTGACTGAACTGAAAATCTTCCTCTCACCCAGTTCCCAGTCATATTTTTAGTTAACTGATCTGGTATTTTTTCTATTCAAGATGAATTTTAGAATTAGTTTATCAAGTTTTATTTAAAACATTTCATCAGTATTGCATTTCCTTTATAATCAAAAATACAATTTTTGTAAATGATGATAAACCTATTAAAAATTAAAATATATAATAATGATTAATATTGGAAAAATTCTATTAAATTTCATACTTTGAGACAATACTTGTGGCCATGTGTTGAAAACTTTTTGAAATTAATTTTATAATAAAAAAATGTTTTAACCCAATAACCTTCAGTATATTTCTTTAGGAGTAAAAATTTTTAAAAGAAAGTGGTTACAGGATTTTTATTATAGAATGGAAAAAGATTTGGAAAAAAACTTTAATGTCCAATGGCAGAAAAAGCTACATTAGCAAACTCTTCCTTAAAGAGAACATTGGGCTGCAGGCTACTTGGTCTGTGTAGTGAATACTCAGCTGTTCCATTGTGTCCCAAAACAAGCTATAGACAATGTAGAAACAAATGAATATGACTGTGTTCCAATAAAACTTTATTTACAAAAATGGCTAATTGGCCTACAGGCTGCAGTTTTCTGTTATAGAACCATAATAGTGCATGTAAGTATAATAACAGTAGCCTGGAGAGTATTTTTTGCTAGAGGATAAATAAGAAAAAGCAGAGTAAAAATTACTGTGATTGTAATTATGAGTAAATTGTACATTATATTCCTGCAGCTGCTGCTGCTTGCTGTTGCTGCTAAGTCGCTTAAGTCGTGTCGGACTCTGTGCGACCCCATAGACAGCAGCCCACCAGGCTCCCCCATCCCTGGGATTCTCTAGGCAAGAATGCTGGAGTGGGTTGCCATTTTCTTCGCCAATGCATGAAAGTGAAAAGTCAAAGTGAAGTCGCTCAGTCGTGTCCAAAGAACTAGTAAGGAACTAATAAAAATATCAAGTCTTTCACTTATAAAGCACTGAGATTTGTGGATTGTTTCGATTAGGGATTCCTAGGTGGCGCTAATAGTAAAGACTCCATCTTCCACTTCAGGAGACTCAGGAAATGCAAGAGACACAGATTCAGTTTCTGGGTTGGGAAGATCCCTTGTAGTAGGAAATGACAACCTGCTTCAGTATTCTTTCCTGAAAAATTCTTTGGACACAGGAGCCTGGCAGTTATTTTGTTTTAGTTATTTATTTTCTCTCTGTGCCAAACACTGTTGTTGAATTTTAAGAAATCAATATTCAGTTCTGAAACATTTCTTTCTTTCAGTGTCCTTAATCTTTTCCTACTTATGTCTGCATTAAGCCATTCTGTATGTGACCTGATTTTCAATTATTTAAGCCTTGCACTTAATGGCATATCTCACACCAGATAGCTTACTCTCTTTTTCCTCCCATCTGCTTATACAATTAATCAGTTAACAACTCTGGCCCTTTGCTTCTGAAAAGATTGATAGATTTAAGAAAAATCTCAAATAATTTAATATTTGCTAGAAACTTTCAAACGTTAAGATACTTTCAAGTAATTTTTCTTATATTGCTGAAAGCATTAAAATATATTTAGTTCTAAATCAATATAGAAATCTCTGCAGATAATGAAATAAAGTAAAAAAAATGTGCATTTGGGAAAGAGAAAAACTCATATCGTGATAGGAATTCTCATTATAAACATACACAATTCAGGAAACTAGAAACCTGTGTATAATTATACATACCCTACACTTGCAAAAACTTAACAAACTTGAAGAATTGATTGATTACTCTCTTTTTAATAGGCCTGAGTTATCACATACAGGATATGCTAAAAGTGCTAATGTTACACTTTAAAGTGAACTACTGGCAACCTGTCTGCATCAAATAAAGCTAAGTCAAACATCATATTGGTGGACTGTAACCACCAATAGGTAGTATCAGTCAGTGTTAGTGGCTCAGTTGTATCCGGCTTTTGCAGCCTCCTGGATTATAGCCTGCTAGGCTCCTCTGTCCATGGAATTCTCCAGGCAAGAATACTGGAGAATTTCAGTATTCCCTCTCCAGGGGAATCTTCCCAACCCAGGGATCAAACCCGGGTCTTCTGCATTGCAGGCAAATTCTTTAGCATCAGAGTCACTAGGGAAGCCCTAATAGTATCAGCTGGCTGAAAATGGTTAAAACGCCAGTGGGATGGACAGTAAAATCTTTAATCAAGCTACTGTATTGGAATCAGTTCAGCTCAGTCACTCAGTCGTGTCTGACTCTTTGTGACCCCATGAACCTCAGCACGCCAGGCCTCCCTGTCCATCACCAACTCCTGGAGTCCACACAAATCCATGTCCATTGAGTCACTGATGCCATCCAGCCTTCTCATCTTCTGTTGTCCCCTTCTCCTCCTGCCCTCAATCTTTCCCAACATCAGGGTCTTTTCCAATGAGTCAGCTCTTCGCATAAGGTGGCCAAAGTATTGGAGTTTCAGCTTCAACATCAGTCCTTCCAATGAACACCCAGGACTGCTTTCCTTTAGGATGGACTGGTTGGATTTCCTTGCAGCCCAAGGGACTCTCAAGAGTCTTCTCCAACACCACAGTTCAAAAGCATCAATTCTTCAGTGCTCAGCTTTCTTCACAGTCCAACTCTCACATCCACACATGACCACTGGAAAGACCATAGCCTTGACTAGACGAACCTTCACTGGCAAAGTAATGTCTCTGTTTTTTAATACGCTTTCTAGGTTGGTCATAACTTTCCTTCCAAGGAGTAAGCGTCTTTTAATTTCATGGCTTCAATCACCATCTGCAGTGATTTTGGAGCCCCAAAAGGTATAATTGACACTTTTGCAATGTGCATTTGCATAATGCTTCATCATGGAAGTGATCTAACATGAGTACATAAACCTCTCATGAGTATCAGCACAGTTTTTATAAATAAAATAGTTCACATCTCTGGTACTTTGTTTCAGTCTGTATTTCATTACATTTTGTGTGAGAATGTGACTAGTATAACTGGAAAGACCTGGATGCCTTGACTGTTGGTGCCATGAAGCCCTTGGAAGGAATTGCCAAAGATCAGAAACACTTAAAGTGCTAGCAGCATTTGAAATAGGAATAAAATTGTGAGGGCCATGTGTTGAATAAATCAAAACATCTGGATAAATGTAGGTCCTATGGCTCCTCAGATTGGCAAAAACTGTTCTGTTATGAATAGGTCTTAGATTTAGAGGAGATGATTTCATTTGACTAGGAATAAGGAACTAATATTGGACACATGTTAGCCATACTTCATGTCAGTGCTTCGCATCTCAGGTGCAGAACACTTGGGGTTACAATCTCCGATCTCCACAGTAGGTCTGCACGTTGTGATACCAGCAATTCATAGACTTCCTTTCATATGGCAAATAGTTATCTTTTGTAAGGGGACATAAAAGTTTTCTATAAATAATTGTTTTTGATTTCTTATTTCTCTTAAACTTGGTTTCTCCTCTTTGAAAATCATAATCCAGGCTTTGACGGTCAAAGAAGTATTCACTCGTTTAAGGTTAAATATCTCAACTGTCATGCATTACTTAAAAATGTCTGTCCTTGGAGGTATTATAATAGAGAAAAAGTAAAGTATACCATTTAAATTTGAGGATAAAAAGCATTCCACTAATTTAAGAATATCAATTTCTAGGGAACTAAACATTCTTTTCAAAATGTTTTATGTACCTTAAAATTATGTATATTATTTACTTTCTATTCATATTAATTGCTTTCTTTGGAAACATATCCTTATATTTTTTAAAAAATTTTGCTTGTCTGTTTTGAGATGGTCATAGAGGATTACTTGCTTCTATTGAGAGTGGATTCAAAAGAGTTGCTAAAGAGGAATTTCTGAATAGCAAAGCTTGTTTATAACAAACACTCTCTTTTTAGGATGTTAGAAGGAGATCAGATCTGAATTATCTCTATTGTCATCCTAAGTAAATTCCCAGCATTCAAGGACACTTGGCCTCTTTTTAGTGCCTTGGGTCATTGCTACTTGCCTCTAGCATCTCCTGCTGTGCCCAACACAAACAGGCCTCTCACTGAGCAAAGTCACTTTTTCCATGCTTTAATCCACAGAAACATAGATGACAAGTAGTTATAAAGAAATCAGAAAGCCTTAGCTTATTATTGAGAACTGCTTGATCTGAAGACAAAATAATACAGATGGAGAGCTGAGGAGAAAATAGGAAGCTGCTGATGGAATGCTCAGTGGCAGCCTTGGGCAGCCTTGAGTCTTTCAAAGAATGATCACTCACTTAGCTTGCCTGTCTGTCCCAGTCTGTCCCAGGCTGCAGGTGTCGTGGAAAACCATGGATCCACTGGGAGGTTCCATGCTGGTATTTGAAATAATTTTTAAAAGGTGATATGGATCACTTTCAAGGATCATTCCCCAGTCTCTCATCCATCAAAATTGTCTCAAAACACAATTTTAATCACAAAAAAATCAGAAGAAATACATACCATACACCTTACCCCTTAACTGGTTTTTGTCTCCTTCCCTGTAATATCCTGTATTGCAAAAGATAAAGAACAAGAAAAAATACACTTTATAAGTGCTAACTTATGAGTGGAATAATAAAATCCATAAATACTAAACCTTAATGTGAAAGTGAAGCCGCTCAGTTGTGCCCGACTCTTTGTGACCCCATGGATAGTAGCCTACACCAAGCTCCTCCATCCATGGGATTTTCAAGGCAAGAGTACTGGAGTGGGTTGCCATTTCCTTCTCCAGGGAATCTTCCCAACCCAGGGATCAAACCCAGGTCCCTCACATTGTAGACAGACGCTTTACTGTCTGAGCCACCAGGGAAGTCTGGAGGTTAAACGTTAATAAATCATCATAATTTGGAGAGAACTAATCTAAATGACTTGAATTTAAATTATGACATTTAGAAAAAGATATATTTTTATAATAGTTTCAGGATGTTTCTTTTTAAAGTAAATTTCATTATGTAGTAAAAATCTTCAAGTTTCTTGATTGAGTAATTTTCCAAAGCTTGACAGATAAACGGGTATTTTTAAAGTGAATTAAAGTCTTTAAATTTATAATTACAATTTGAAACTTATAATGTGGTGATTCATACCAACATTATTGAAAGCTTTAATGACCTTTTATTATGTTTACTTGTATTTTGAAAATACATTAGGACTTCCCTGATGGCTCAGATGGTAGTCTGCCTGAAATGCATGAGACCTGGGTTCAAACCCTGGGTCAGGAAGATCCCCCTGGAGAAGGAAATGGCTACCCACTCCAGTATTCTTACCTGGAGAATCCCATGGACAGAGGAGCCTGGCTGGCTATGGTTCATGGGGTCACAAAGAGATAGACACTCCTGAGTGACTGACTAACACTTGCTTACTTATTGTCTTCTTAAGAATGTGTAAGTTTTGTCCTACACATCATTGAATTTTACCTCTAAAATGCATTTGACTGTATTAAACTTTATCTCAACAAAATAGCTAAAAGCATGACTTTTAAGAGTGAGTCCTAATATGTCTGAAAGTAACATGTGTTATAAAGATGTATACATTATTGATCAAAATGGAATCAAGAATGGGTGAATTTATGAGTGACTGGAGCACACATACACGCAAGAGATATCTCAAGTCTGAGACCCTCTGAAACCAGAACAAATGTCATAAGACCAGAGCAACATCAGAGAAGCAATCCTATTATCTTACATGATGATGAATATGGCAAATAGACATAACCACTGCCATTCTCAGCATTTCTGCAATCTACATACAGTATTTGATATATATGATGAGAGTATTTTGTTATAATTAGACCGATTACTACAACCATACCATAGTGCTAGTCAGGAAAGCATGTGGTGAACAGTCCAGGTGTAATGCATACAAAGTAGAAGGTTTATAAGAAACATGCTGTAGAATTTAGTGCTTCTCAAATGTGCATACAAATCATCTGGTGTGTGTGCATAGTCTCTCATTTGTGTCTGACTCTTTGTGGCCCCCATAGACTATAGCCCGCCAGGCTCCTCTGTCCATGGAATTTTCCAGGCAAGAATACTGGAGGGGGTTGTCATTCTCTGCTCCTAGGGATCTTCCCAACCTAGGGATCAAACCCTCATGTCTTGTGTCTTCTGCATTGGCAGGCAGATGCTTTACCACTAGTGACACCTGGGAAGCCCTAAATCATCTGGAGAGCTCACTAAAATGTAAACTTTAATTTAGAAATACTGGGGTGCTAAGAATATGCATCTCCATAGATTTCTGTGTCTGGAGTTGCTGCTTTAGAGTAGCAAGAGTTGACGTTTAGGGTACGCTTATGCAGCACAAAGTTACCACATTTGATGACTAGGGATAAAGAAAAATAAAAATGAGAAGGCTTTAAATTGGCATCCTTTGATGTTGAGTAACATTATAACCCTATTTTGTACAAGATACTATTTATACATTCTCTCTATGTATTATCTCATTTAATTTAGGTACTGACATTAAATGAATTTTATTGGAAAACTGAGCTTTAGAGCTATAGAATTACCAGAATAAAAACTAGCATTCAAACACAGGTTTTTCCGGTTCTAAACCATACTTATATACTTATTTAACCATATTATTTCATACAGAAACCTGGAGATATAATGGAAATGATAGAGTGGGAATAAACTTAGAATTTATATTGGTGTCAGTTTTGCCAAGTAATTAACAGAGTTCATTAAGGAAGAAATAACTGTTTTATAGGGTTTAATTTATCATAGATATTCCTTCTTGATTTAGTATAATGCATAGATCTATTTTTAAAGTTATAACATTTTGGATATTTGCGGATGGCATAAGGAAATAGTATTTCAGGTAAAGGTGATTTCATGTGCAAAGCAGTGGGACTGAAACAGCATGTTGTAGTCAGGAAAATATAGTTTGGCATGATGGAACATTCAGTCTGAGGAAATAGCATCTGGAAAGAGGCTAAAGAGCAGGACCTGGGCCAGATCATGAAACATCATCCAGTAGAATTTGGGCTTTATGACACAGGTAGAAGAATGCCACTGAAAGGCACAACAAATACATTTTGCTATTTTTAAAAGAGAAGTCTGTTGGAAAAGAGGAGGAAGGATTAAAGGGGAACAGGCATTAAGCAAGGAATTTTTTCATAGTCAAAGCAATAGAAAAAGCTTAGTTTTAAGGTGATCTCCATGGATGGAATGATTCATAAATTATATGAGGTGATATTATCATTAGGACTTTGTGAACAAATGGGTGTAGAGAAGTGATAGAATTGACTTGGTTAGTAATTTGAAAAATTGCTTAAAAAATAGTTTCATTACTGCAATTGAAGTATTTTTTTTTTAACATGTTGACATCAAAATTCCAGTAAAATGTACAAATCTTTTTTTTTTTTAATTGCCTACAGACAGAACATAGAGACAAAGGGCAACTGGTTTATCTTGCAAGCCAACTCCAGTGCCCTGTTAGTTGCTGAAAATACTGTGCTGCCATGCTGCAGATTTCTGTAGCTTTTTTGTTATTTAAAGACTTGCTATTGGATTATTTTTAACCTTCCACAGAATTAAAAAAAAAAAAGATAGTGATGTAGAGTCAAAATTGAAGTAAATGCAAGATTCTCAGCTCAAATGGATGAAAAAGTAACAAATGAAAGGAGTAAAGGAAAAACCACTGGAAAGCATCATAATAGGAAAACTATATTCATTTAGTTTCAGGAACTTATCTTTTTGTGTGAGCTAATTTTAGGTATTTAATAATTATTTCTCTATGATGTAGTTCTTGATTAGATTTTCATATATACTACAAAAATATTTACTTCTAGTTTATTGTAGTCATTTGATCACAACTACAAAAACTTCATGAACAATAGTTGAAGGAGAATGATGTAAAACAAAATCATGGAAAAAACATTTAAACTTCTTTGAGGACATTTTGGTAAAAATGTGAAAATAATCTTATATATGCCCTGCACATAAAAACTCAATTCTTAGAGTTGTAACTGGGAAAATAATGATAGATGTAGTATACACACTGATCTACAATGAATTTATTATCAGAGTTTAATTTTTAAAACTTTTTGATTGAAGTAACAGTTATCTGATTTCAATTCGCCCATTCTTGTCCATTTTAGCTCACTGATTCCTAAAATGTCAGTGTTCACTCTTGCCGTCTCCTGTCTGACCAATTCCAATTTATCTTGATGCACGGACCTAACATTCTAGGTTCTTATACAATATCGTTCTTTATGGCATCAGACTTTACTTTCACCGCCAGACATACCCACAACTGGGCGTTGCTTCCGCTTTGGCTCAACCTCTTCATTTCTCTGGAGTTATTTCTCCACTCTTCTCCAGAACCGTATTGGACACCTACCGACCTGAAGGATTCATCTTACAGTGCCATATTTTTGCCTTTTCATACCGTTCATGGAGTTCTCAAGGCAAGAATGCTAAAGTGGTTTGCCATTCCCTTCTCCAGTGGACCACGTTTTGTCAGAACTCTCCACCATGACCTATCTGTTTTCCATAGCCCTACACAGGATGGCTCACAGTTTCACTGAGTTAGGCAAGACTGTGATCCATGTGATCTGTCTGCCTAGTTTTCTGTGATTGTGGTTTTCATTCTCTCTACCCTCTGATGGATGAGGATAAGAGGCTTGTGCAAACTTCCTGATAGGAGAGACTGACTGTTGGGGAATCTGATTCTTGGTCTGGCAGACATGGCCATGCTCAGAAGTAATATATGCATGCATATGATTTTTTAACCAAATGGCTCTTAGAAGATTTTATTTTTCAAGCCTTTGCTTTTCTTTCTTTTCTTGTAAAGATGACTGCTGTTTTTCATTTCAATAATCTTTCTTCCTCTAAATAAATTATTTATCTTATTATTTATGAGGGTTCTCTAATGACTCAGACAGTAAAGAATCTGCCTGCAGTGCAGGAGACCTGGGTTCAATCCCTGAGTTGGAAAGATCCCCTGGAGAAGGGAATGGCTACTCATTCCAGTATTTTCACCCTAAAGATTCCATGGAGAGAGGAGCAGTGGGCTGCAGACCTTGGAGTCACAAACAATATCCAAGATTATTATTTGTACTGGATATATATAAATTTGTTCTTTGTTATGAATGATCAAGATTTAGCTTGATTAAACAAAAATACCTCTCTTTCCTTTTTCCTCCCCATAAAGTTAAATATCTAATTTTGGTTCTTCAGTTGGTTACATTTGTATTTTTATAAACTTAAAGGCTTAAATTTAATGCATACACCTTTTTCTAGCAGTGATAAGCAGAAATTCTTTATGGTTTCTAAGTTTACAATATATGTCTTATGATTGAATCTATTTAATATTTTATTGGAATACTTAACAAAATCAACAAGATAAACAGAAAATAATTATAAATATTTTAACCTGCTTCATTTGCATATAATTGTTGATGTGAACCCAATGTGAATGCAACAAATACAATAATTAAAAGGAGAGATAAAACGGAAAAGTATGAAAAACTAAAGCAAGAGAAACATTGTAGCAATAATGGTTAAAAACTTCCAAGCTTAGGTTCAGACACCAAAGCACAGATCCCGCAAAATTCAGAGAATAGAAAACAATTTAAATATCAAGAAATCTACACCTTTTAAGTGCCAGAAAGCCAAAGTCAAAGACTTCTTGAAAGAAGTCAGAGAAAACATTACCTATAAAGGGAAAAAAATAAAGATTATAATGGGCTGCTGATTAGAAATTGTTGCAAGCAAGAAGAGAATGAAGTGAATTATTTTAAATGCTAGAAAGACAAAACAAAACAAGACAAACATCCACTTAAAATTCTGGATAGATATATATCAGAAGTGAGGGAAAAATACTTTCTTGGGCACATAAAAACTGAAATAATTCATCACTATAAGAAATAATCTGAAAGAAATCTTAAAATTCTTCAGAGATAATATAGATCAGAAACTCAGATCTATGTAAAGAAAAGAAGAACAACAGATACTTGTTTTTCTCTGACTTACTTTACTTCGTGTGATAATCTCCAGGTCCCTCTGCGGTGCTGCAGATGGCATTATTTCAGTCTTTTTAATGGCTGAGTAAAATTCCATTGTATCTATGTACCACATGTTCTTTATCTCTTCTTCTGTCAAAGGACTTTTAGGTTGCTTCCATGTCTTGGCTATCGTAAACGATACTGCAATGAGCATTGGGGTGTGTGTTTCCTCTTAAGCGTGTTTCTTTCTGGACATATGCTCAGGAGTGGGATTCCTGGATAGGGCTCCCTCAGTGTCTCAGTGGTAAAGAATCCACCTGCAATGCAGGAGCTGGAGGAAATGTGAGTTTGATCACTGGATTGGAAAGATCCCCCAGAGGAGGGCATGGCAATCCACTACAGTATTTTTGCCTGGAAAATCCCATGGAGCCTGGTGGACTACAATCCATAGGGTCACAAAGAGTCGGACATGACTGAAGTTACTTTAGCACACGTGGTAGCTCTATTTTTCAGTTTCTTAAGGAACTTGCATACTGTTCTCCATGGTAGCTGTACCAGTTTACATTCCCATCAACAGTCAAGGAGGGTTTCCATTTCTCCACACCCTCTCCAGCATTTATTGTTTGTAGATTTTTTTGATGATGGCCATTCTGATTAGTGTGAGATAATATCTCATTGTAGTTTCAATTTGCATTGCTCTGCTAATTAGCAAGGTGGAGCATCTTTTTATTTGCCTCTTGGACTTCTGCATGTGTTCTGTTTAGGTCTTCTGCCCATTTATTTTGTTTTTGGTATGATTGGTTTTGGGTGGTTTGTTTTTTGATATGTAGCCTCATGAGTGATTTGTAAATTTGGGGGACTAATCCCTTGTCAGTCAAATCATTTGCAAATGTTTTTGCATTCTGTGAGTTGTCTTTTTGTTTTGTTTATTATGATATTGCTTACAAGTGGAACGTTTAAAAAGATGATATGAATGAACTTATTTACAAAACAAAAATAGACTCACAAACTTAGAGAATGAACTTATGGTAAGTAAAGGGAAGGATAGATTGGGTGTTTGGGACTGACATGTACTCACTGCAATATTTAAAATATATAACCCACAAGGATCTCCTATACAGCATAGGGAATGCTGCTCAATATTCTGTAATAACCTAAATAGGAGAGTAGTTTGAGAAAGAATGTTGTTATTGCTCAGTTGCTCAGTGCTGTCCAACTCTTTGTACTCCCTTGGATTGTAGCATGCCAAGCTCCTCTTTCCTCCAGTATTTCCTAGGGCTTGCTCAAATTCATGTCCATAGAATACATACTACTATCTAACCATCTCATCTTCTGCCACCGCTTCTCCTTTTGCCTCCAGTCTTTCTCAGCAGCAGGGTCTTTTACAATTAATCAACTCTTCACATGAGGTGACCAAACTATTGGAGCTTCAACTTTAGCATCAGTCCTTGCAAGGAATGAAAAGTAAAATTTGCTCAGTCGTGTCTGACTCTTTGCTACCCCACGGACTGTAACCCACCAGATTCCTCTGTCCCTGGAATTTTCCAGGCCAGAATATTGGAGTAGGTTGCATTTCCTTCTCCAGGGTATCTTCTTGACCCAGGGATTAAACCCAGGTCTCCTGCATTGCAGGAAGATTCTTTAACATTTGAGCCACCAAGGAAGCCTTGAAAGTCAGGGTTTATTTCCTTTAGGACTGATTGGTTTGATTTCCTTGCTGACCAAGGAACTCTCGAGGGTCTTCTCCAGCACCACAGTTCAAAAACCTCACTTTTGGTACTCAGTCTTTTTATGATCGAACTCTCACTTTCATACATGACTACTGGAAAAACCATAGCTTTTCCTATACAGACACTTGTTGGCAAAATGATGTCTGCTTTTTACTATGTTGTCTAGGTTTGTCATAGCTTTTTTGAAGATGTAAGTGTGCTTTAATTCATGGCTGCAGTTACCGTCTGCAGTGATTTTGGAGCCCAATAAAACAAAATCTGTCCCTGCTTCCATTTTTCCCCTATTTGCTATGAAGTGATGGGACCAGATGTAATGATCTTTGTTTTTTGAATATTGAATTTCCAGATGGCTTTTTTGTTCTCCTCTTTTACTCTCATCAACAGGCTCTTTAATTCTTCACTTTTTGCCATTAGGGTGGTATCATCTGCATATGTGAGGTTGCTTACATTTCTCCCAGCAATCTTGATTTCAGTATGTTATTCATTCAGCCCACCATTTCACATAATGTACTCTGCATATAAGTTAAATAAGTAGAGTTACTATATACTGGCTTGTAGTAGAAGTAAGGTAGTCTGTTATGCTCATCTCTTTAAGAATTTTCCACAGTTTTTTGTGATCCACACAGTCAAAAGCATAATCAATGAAGCAGAAATAGAAGTTTTTCTGGAGCTCCCTTGCTTTTCTATGATCCAACAAATTTTGGCAATTTGATCTCTAGTTCCTCTGCTTCTTTGAAACCCAAATATATGTACATGTGTGTGTATAAAATATATATGTATAGATAACATGTATGTCTGAATTACTTTGCTGTACACTTGAAATGAACAAAACATTGTTAATCAACTATCATCTGATATAAAGTAAAAAAAATTAAGATAATTTTAAAAAGTTTCAGAAAAGGAATGAACAGAAGTAAAATAATATATATTATTTTTCTTATTCTTAATTAATCTAAGAGACAAATGATCGTTTAAAGTTTAACTGGTAACAGTGTAATGGGTGGTTATAGCATATGGATAAATGAAATAAATGATAGCAATTGTCTAAAAAATGGGAAGCATTAGGAATATTTTGTTATAAGTACCAATACTATGTGTGAAATGGAACAGTATTATTTGAAGATGGATTTAGGTCAGTTAAATATATAAATTTCAAAATCTAGCACAACCACTCAATTTTTTAAAAGTATAATTGGTTTAAGAAAGAACAAAAAATGAAACCACATAAAATGTGCAATTAAAACCAGAAAAGGAAAAAAAAAGAGGAAATATAAAATTAAGGAACAAATGCAGCAGATCAAAAAGTCATATTCACCAAGTTACCAAATTCTGAGCTATAAAACACACTATAAAATATTAAAGACAGGATCATTTGGGATTCCTTGGTGGCTCAGATGATAAATAATCTGCCTACAATATGGGAGACTCTGGTTCAGTTCCTGGGTTGGGAAGATCCTCTGGAGGAGGGCATGGCAACCCACTCTAGTATTCTTGCAATAATGGGAATCCTCATATGAGTAAAGGAGAATCCTCAAATGATTCTGGAGAATCCCCATGGACAGAGGAGTCTGGCAGGCTGCAGTCCATGGTGTTGCAAAGAGTCGGGCATGAGTGAGAGACTAAGTACACACAGCACAGCCTTCTTTAAGGCTCTCACATCCATACATGACTATGTGCTTGTGCTTAGTTGCTCAGTTGTATGCTTAGACGCATAGTCATACATGACTATAGATAATATTAATTACATGTTTTATTATTATTATAGTATAATTAGAATTCCAAAACAATATGAAATTCCTCACTTAATAGAAAAAGGGACATCTAAAGCCATCAGAGGCAGGGACAAGGGCATATTTATTGTCTTGAACTCACCCCCTACTGCTCTGAATTCTTTTGCACATCTCCCATAAGCAGAGGCTTCCTCAGCTAATCTGTCACCCAGTACTGACAAGGGCAGAGCTGTTAATTTGTCTAAGTCAAGTTCCCCGGAGAAGCAGACACCAAGAAAGGAGCAGACAGGCAAGAGAATTACTGGAAGGGAACACATAGGAAAATGGAAGAATCAGGAGTAACCAGGGAAGGTCTTTGTACAGCTGTGCAGGTCTATGAAAGGAAAGGACAAAGGAAGTATCAGGTAGGTAGAGTCCAGACTGTAGCAAATTTCTAATACATTTTCTAGTGAATTTTCAGACAAGGCAAGGCCTTTGAGCTAAACTTACTAATTTGAGGAGTCCTATTACTTACAGAAATAAGCTTGTGCTGGCATCACTGCTGTGCTTACTCACTGGTAGGGATCTACTGGGAGTTGCCCAGAGCAATGTGGTAGATCCCAAGGTTTAGCAGCTGGGACTGTCAATTAACTGTGGTCTCTGCAGCAGCTATAGTGGTATTTTCACATGGCCATGAATATATATGTGTATATATATATATATATATACACACACACACAGGTGTGTGTGTGTGTCTTTAAAATGTGATAAACATGACTTTTCAAATTTGAGGAGAAAGAATGACCTATTCAGTAAATGACACTGAAAAAAATTGATAAGCACATATACTTTCTGATCGGAGCTGCTTGATCATAGTTTTGACTGGATTCCCATTGAATATTTTATAGAACTATGCCTAATATTCCATAGTTGCTTGAAACAGTTTTCTTAGTTATAATGAATAGTCTATTAAAAAAAAATAGATCTCTACTTCATACCTTTTAGTAAAGTTAATCTCAGATATTCAAAGAATTCATCATGAAAGTTTCACAAGTACTGGAGACAAATCATTCTCTAGCTGGTGAGAATTTGCTGTGTATTACAGAAAGCCCAGTCTAGTGTTCTGGCTGTGATGATTAAGAGGAATGAGATAGGGGAGGGAAGGGAACCTAGGAAGGCAGAGGAGGTACAGTTTGCATTGTTGTATGGTAGAAACCAACGCAAAAATGTAAAAATTAAATACATATATTTATATATTTTTATATTTATATATGCTTTATATTTTATAATATTTTATGTATTGTTTATATTTATATTTTAATATATTTATATTATATAGTGGAGAAGGCAGTGGCACCCCACTCCAGTACTCTTGCCTGGAAAATCCCATGGCTGGAGGAGCCTGGTGGGCTGCAGTCCATGGGGTCGCTAAGAGTCAGACATGACTGAGCGACTTCACTCTCACTTTTCACTTTCCTGCATTGGAGAAGGAAATGGCAACTCACTCCAGCGTTCTTGCCTGGAGAATCCCAGGGACGGAGGAGCCCCTGGGCTGCCAATTACAGGGTCGCACAGAGTCGGACACGACTGAAGCGACTTAGCAGCAGCATATTATATAGTATATTATATGTATATCTTATTTTATTTATTATTAATATTTTATTTATTTATCATTTATATAATCCACAATTTTTATTTATATTTTATATGTTTATATTATATATAACATAATCATTATGTGTAATATATAATTTTATTATATAGTTATAATTTTATATATTTATATTAAATACATATATATATTTAGTATGACATTAAAAAGTAATAGACATTGCAATAAAAAGTATTGGAGAAAGTATAAGAAAATGTATTTATAAATTTAGAGTAGGAATTAGACAAAAAGGAAAAATATAAAAAGAGAAAGTTGATACATTTAATTATATATAAATTTAAAGTTTATTTCTAAAGTTTCTAAAGTAAAAAATAGTCAACAAACTAACATATAACAGATGGAAGATTAATATGCAAATGCATTTGAATATCTATATATCAATAAGAAATAGAAAAAATTGACAGTGATCATAATTAAACAAATGTTCAATAAACATGAACATTTGAGAGCTGGTCATTTGGGAAATGCTTTAAGATAACATATCTTAATCCATTTGATTTACAAAGGTATAAATAGCTTAATAAGGTTATAGTGGTGTAGGCACAGTTAACAGGTGCCAATAGGGCTGTATTTTGAACAGCCACTTTTGACTTTATATTCTGACCATTTTGGCATACAAAATAAAGAAAAGATTTTGCCTATTCTATGTACCAGCAATTCAACTTCTAGTTTTCCATCCTTGGAAATACTTTCACATGTACAAGAAAAGATTTTACAAGGATATTCATTGTACAGGTGTTATCATTTTTAACAGTGAAATATTTGAAACAAATTGAAAGTCTGTGGAAAGAGGAAGAACTAAAGAAATTATTGCATATACATAATATGGAGAAACTTGCAGTTATTAAGCAGATGAGGTATATATTTAGATCTTGCAGATATTATTGAGTTAATAAAGGAAAACTGTAAAACAATAAAAAAATGTGTGTTTTAAAATTACAATTATGATAATAACAAGCATTGATGAGGATGCACAGAAATTGCAACCTCATTCACCAGTGGGAGGAATATAAGATGGAACATCTACTTTGGAAAACAATCTGACAATTTCTCAAAAGATTAAACAGAGTTACCATTATGACCCAGCAATTCTACTCCTAGGTGTTTAGGCAAGAGAAAAAGAAACATATGTCTACACAAAAACTTGTATACAAATGCCAAAAAACAAATGTCCATCAACTGATGAATGGATAAATAAAACGTATATTCATACAAAAGAATAGTATTCAATTATAAAATGAAATAAAGTGCTGATTAATGCTGAAACATGAGTTAACCTTGAAGATTATGCTAAATGAAAGAAGCCAGTGACAAAGGACCTGATATTGCATGGTTTGGTTTCCATGGGATAATTACAACAGGGAAATCTACAAAAGCAGAGTAGCAGTTACCTAGTGCTGAGGGGATGTTTGTGACTTGGGGACTGGGAAAGTAACAGCTTATGGGAGCAGTGTTTCTTTTTGGAGTAATGTTCTAGTATTGGTTGGGGTGATATACACACAACTCTGTGAATACACTAAAAACACTAAATTTTGCACTTTGAAAGCATGAACTGTATATGTGAATTATATCTCAATAAGTGAGTGAAAGTGAAAGTCACTCATTCGTGTCCAACTCTGCAATCCATTGACTGTACAGTCCATGGAGTTCTCCAGGCCAGAATACTGAAGTGGGTAGCCTTTCCCTTCTTCAGGGGATCCTCCCAACCTAGGGATCAAGCCCAGCTCTCCCACACTGTGGGTGGATTCTTTACCAGCTGAGCCACAAGGGAAGCCTATGTCTCAATAAAGTTATTGGAATTATAATTATGAAACAATGTTACACATTTTTGGTACATCTAAAATAACTAAAAACTCACACACCAAGTTGATAACTATTTCTGAGAAAGAAAAGAGAGGACTATGACTGAAAACTATGCTCTGAAAATGGATTTTGGCTTTATATTTAATGTTTTTCATTTTTCAGGTAGCATCTATTTGTGTATTATTAGTATAAATTATAACTTTCAAATTTTACTTTTCTAATCAAGGATTTCTCTACATCAGTTATCAAAGCCTTCTCTTAAGGGAGGATCAGATTTTACCACCCTCTCTTCTCAGTGCTCACCACCAAATCCTGCAAAAAATAAATAATATAAATTAAAAAAACTGGGTATGTCTAGAGTGTATTCTTGCCAAATGTAAAATGGAAATCCTGAGAAATGCACTAAAGTGCCACCAAAAATGTCACCCTTTCACCGACTAGTGACTTGGTCTACCAATAATGTGAGGTCACGGCCCACAGATAATGTGAAACACTCACACTTACCCAGCTGTGGGTTCTATTGGAGTATTGTTCTACTTTGTGAGAGAGCTGAAAGTCACTTCCACAACACACCCACCCAAATCCCTACAACATTTGGCTTATGAAACCTCTACTCCTATATTGAATGTGTAAGAATTAAGCAAAAACATCTATTGAACTCATTTTGATGTATAAAAATTATGCTACTTAAAGTGAAGTATGCCGAAAAAAATCTGAATCATTAAAAAAAAAAAAAAGCTTTGTGAGAAATCTGGAAGAACATAAACTACTTATCTACAGCTCCAAAGTAAAAATTTACTTCTCCACAGTTTATTGTCATCCACACAAAGGCTTTGGCATAGTCAATAAAGAAGAAATAGATGTTTTTCTGGAACTCTCCTGCTTTTTCCATGATCCAGTGGATGTTGGCAATTTGATCTCTGGTTCCTCTGACTTTCCTGAAACCAAATTGAGCATCTGGAATTTCACGGTTCACGTATTATGTTTGTAAGGCCTTCTCAGACAGCCATTTTGCTTTTTTGCATTTCTTTTGCATGAGAATGGTCTTGATCCCCTGTACAAAATTCTCCTGTACAGTGTCACGAACCTCCATCCATAGTTCATCAGGCACTCTATCTATCAGATCTAGTCCCTTAAATCTAGTTCTCACTTCCACTGTATAATCATAAGGGATTTGATTTAGGTCATACCTGAATGGTCTAGTCATTTTCCCTACTTTCTTCAATTTGAGTCTGAATTTAGCAATGAGGAGTTCATGATCTGAGCCACAGTCAGCTCCTGGTCTTGTTTTTGTTGACTGTATGGAGCTTCTCCATCTTTGGCTGCAAAGAATATAATCAATCAGATTTCAGTGTTGACCATCTGGTGATGTCCATGTGTAGAGTCTTCTCTTGGGTTGTTGGAAGAGGGTGTTTGCTATGACCAGTGCATTTTCTTGGCAAAACTCTATTAGTCTTAGCCTTGCTTCATTCTGTACCCAAGGCCAAATTTGCCTGTTACTCCAGGTGTTTCTTGACTTCCTACTTTTGCATTCCAGTTCCCTATAATGAAAAGGACATCTTTTGGGGGTGTTGGTTCTAAAAGGTTTTGTAGGTCTTCATAGAATCGTTCAACTTCAGCTTCTTCAGCATTACTGGTCAGGGCACAGACTTGGATTACTGTGATATTGAATGGTTTGCCTTGGAAACAAACAGAGATTATTCTGTCATTTTTGAGATTTGCAACCAAATACTGCATTCCTGCCCGCAGTATAGATATAATGGTCATCTGAGTTAAATTCACCCATTCCAGTTCATTTTAGTTCGCTGATTCCTAGAATGTCAACGTTTACTCTTGCCATCGCCTGTTTGACCACTTCCAATTTGCCTTGATTCATGGACCTAAAATTCCAGGTTCCTATGCAATATTGCTCTTTACAGCATAGGACCTTGCTTCTATCACCAGTCACACCCACAATTGGGTATTGTTTTTGCTTTGGCTCCATCCCTGCATTCTTTCTGAGTTATTTCTCCACTGGTCTCCAGTAGCATATTGGGAACCTACTGACCTGGAGAATTCCTCTTTCAGTATCCTATCATTTTGTCTTTTCATACTGTTCATGGGGGTTTTCAAGGCAATCATACTGAATAAACTGTGGAAAATTCTGAAAGAGATGGGAATACCAAACCACCTGACCTGCCTCTTGAGAAACCTATATGCAGGTCAGGAAGCAACAGTTAGAACTGGACATTGAACAACAGACTGGTTCCACAAAGGAAAAGGAGTACGTCAAGACTGTATATTGTCACCTTGCTTATTTAACTTATATGCCGAGGACATCATGAGAAATGCTGGGCTGGAAGAAGCACAAGCTGGAATCAAGATTGCCAGGAGAAATATCAATAACCTCAGATATGCAGATGACACCACCCTTGTGGCAGAAAGTGAAGAGGAGCTAAAAAGCCTCTTGATGAAAGTGAAAGAGGAGAGCGAAAAAGTTGGCTTAAAGCTCAACGTGCAGAAAACGAAGATCATGGCATCTGGTCCCATCACTTCATGGCAAATAGATGGGAAAGAGGGAAACAGGGTCAGACTTTATTTTTAGGGGCTTCAAAATCACTGCAGATGGTGACTGCTGCTGCTGCTGCTGCTGCTGCTGCTGCTGCTGCTGCTGCTGCTAAGTCGCTTCAGTCGTGTCCCGACTCTGTGTGCAGCCCACCAGGCTCCCCCATCCCTGGGATTTTCTAGGCAAGAATACTGGAGTGGGTTGTCATTTCCTTCTCCAAAGCAGGAAAGTGAAAAGTGAAAGTGAAGTTGCTCAGTCGTGTCCAACTCTTAGTGATCCCATGGCCTGCAGCCTACCAGGCTCTTCCATCCGTGGGATTTTCCAGGCAAGAGTACTGGAGTGGGGTGCATTGACTGCAGCCATGAAATTAGAAGATGCTTACTCCTTGGAAGAAAAGTTATGACTAACCTAGATAGCATATTCAAAAGCAGAGATATTACTTTGCCAACTAAGGTCCATCTAGTCAAGGCTATGGTTTTTCCAGTGGTCATGTATGGATGTGAGAGTTGGACTGTGAAGAAAGCTGAGCGCTGAAGAATTGATGCTTTTGAACTGTGGTGTTGAAGAAAGATGTTTGAGAGTCCCTTGGCCTGCAAGGAGATCTAACCAGTTCATTCTGAAGGAGATCAGCCCTGGGATTTCTTTGGAAGAAATGATGCTAAAGCTGAAACTCCAGTACTTTGGCCACCTCATGTGAAGAGTTGACTCACTGGAAAAGACTCTGATGCTGAGAGGGATTGGGGGCAGGAGGAGAAGGAGACGACAGAGGATGAGATGGTTGGATGGCATCACTGACTTGATGGACGTGAGTCTGAGTGAACTCCGGGAGTTGGTAATGCAGAGGGAGGCCCGGCGTGCTGCCATTCATGGGGTCGCAAAGAGTCGGACAGGAATGAGCGACTGAACTGAACTGAAAGCCATGAAAGAAATTCCAGTTTAATGAATAAACTAAGCTTATAGTTAAGGCGGGGCCACTCTTTGGAAATCACTGATTTACATCAGGACAGGTGTGGCTCAGATGGTAACGAGTCTGTCTGCAGTGTGGGAGACCTGGGTTTGATCCCTGGGTCAGGAAGATCCCCTGGCGAATAAAATGGCACCCCACTCCAGTACTCTTGACTGGAAAATCCCATGGACAGAGGAGCCTGGAAGGCTACAGTCCATGGGGTCACAAAGAGTCAGACACGACTGAGAGAATTCATTTCACTTCACTTCACTTTTCAATAAGTTTATACCGAGCATTTTCCCCCTAGATTGTAGAACACACAGAGAGGTACTTCAAACATTTTCCTTCTCCTTTAAGAGCAGTAGAATTTCATTTGTAACATTTGAATTTCCAAATTAAAATCACCTTTTATTAAAGAATTTCAGTAAGCCACAGGAAAAAAAAGAGTGCTATATTTTCTATCTATAAGTGATTGCGGTATTTAGCAAAGCTATATGTGTATTTAAATGGAAAAGTCTTTTAAAAGTAAAGCCGTATTCTGTAGACCAGAAGCAATTAGTCTCAGGTGTTTCCTGTTAATAAATCAGAGTAAACTTGGGACCAGATTTGTGAAACAATTTCCATCAATTAAAAAAAAATAAAGATTTTAATGTTTACTCTCTTTTCCTAAAGGTGAACTTGAAAGCTAAATGTTCTTAATGAAACAAGAGAACATAGTTACATTTACTAACCTTTGAGGTACCACTTTATTTTTCCAAATAGCCAGACGTGATATTGAAATAACATGAATGATTGGGAAATCTGAGAAAGCAGTTTTAAATCAGCAATTAATGACTGGCCACCTATTTTGTATACATTAATCTAGAAGCCAGGTTCTGACACACCATTTATTAACCATGTATCCTGCCTCCAGGGATTCCCAATCTAAACTATATGAAACAACAGCATTCATCAGTATCTTGTAGGATGTACCCTCTACATAATATTAAATTTTGAGCAGTGTCCAAGAAAATCATATTTATAGAGGACTACTGTAATTAGGATGTTGGACTTGGGCTGGAACTTGGAAGATAGATGGCAGATGCAGAGGTGAAGAAGATGAAGCAAGATACCAGGCAAGTCAACCATCAAAACAATGGCATACAGTTAAGAATGACAGTTGTCTGCTCACTGGAGGAAACAAAGGAGTCTTTCCTGATTGAAGAGAAAGATGTATAGAAGAGAACAAAGAGAAGTAGATAGGACAGGTGGGCTTCAAAGATGGCACCAGGGGTAAAGAACCCACCTGCCAATACAGGAGATGAAAGACACATGGGTTCAGTCCCTGGGTCGGAAGATCCCATGGAGGGAGGTATGGCAGCCCACTGCAGTATTCTTGCCTGGAGAATCCCACAGACAAAGGGGCCTGGCAGGCTACAATCCATAGCATCACAAAGAATTGGACACAACTGAAGCACGCACACTCAGGACAGGTAGGATGCAATCAGGTAAGGGAAGCACTAAGCTCAGGTCAGACTTTGACAAGAAATAGAGATCTCTTACAGGTTTCTGAGCAGAAGAAAAACTTTATCAAGATGGTAGGTCAAAATAAAACTGGCACTGATTTTACAAGAGAGAATTCCTCTAAAAAAAAAATTCAGTTGTAGAAATGTATCTAGATGAAAATAAAATTGAATTAAAAATTCCAATAAAATTTGGATTTGCTTCAATCTATTACTAGTTACATATGTCAAATAAAAGTATGAATTAGACAACTTATCTTCAGTCCTGGGTAAGAACCAATTGAGAGATCTAAGGTGAATATTGTGAATTCACTTTTGTACATGTTGAGTTTGCAGTTGTAGCAGGGAACTCATCTTAAAATATCGGAAATTATAAATACCAGAGGAGAAAATTTTGAAAGAACATATTTGAAAGTCATCAACATAGCTGAAAAACAAATACACATAAGAGGACCAAGTTCCCAAAACTGAAACTTGGACGTCTCAGTGGTTAAAGAGGAGCCAGAAAGGGAGACAAAGAGGGATTAATCAAGGAACCGGGAAGGAAAGTAGGACATTATTTCACAGAAGCAAGTGAAGTAAAGCAGTTCAAGAAGGGTGGAGTCGCCAGTTTCAGAGGATACAGAATCATCAAAGAGATTGAGGAGAAAATAAAAGGCCTCTGGGACTTGCAATTACATACCCACACATCATTGGTGACCTAGAAAGAATACACATGGTAAAATTTTTAAAACTATGTACTAAAAAACCCCAAACTTAATTTATGCTAATACTTAAAATTCTGTGTTTCCATTATAGAGAAAAAAGCTTGTTTATCTAAATGTGTATTATTATTCAGTGCCTTGGCATATCTGTAGTACTGTAAAACTGCGTTTGTAATAACAGTACTGTGATATTTAAGGGTATTTTATATCATCCAAAAAGGTCAATGGAATATAGCACTATATACAGTGACCCCTTTACCAAATTATCTGTGCAGATGATACAAAGTGATATCTGATGAAATTACAAACTCCATATAATGTATCTTTAGGGTCACTCATAGTTAGAAGTATCAAAAATCTGTAAATGTCAAGATCAGCTATACTATTTCCATTTCATGGTTTTTCACTGTGTTGTCATTCATTTTGTCAAATAAGAACACTACATTAAAGAGGCTATTTGTTTTATCAAAACTCACAGAGTTAACTGTGCCTGGAAAGATGTGGCGAGTAAGTCAGAAACCTATGATTGTTAATTACAGAATGACTTTCACTGCCTGTAATTTTTTTTTTTGAGTATTCCTGACAAAGTTAAATTGCTTTATCGCCAATATCACAATAATATCATTATAGTTACGAATGAAATTTCCTGGGAAATGGCTTTCTCTTGACCGTAGTAACAATGGTTTATATTTTTTTAAGCAAGAAAATGTAACACCGTGACCAAAATGTATTAATTTGGGAGCAAATCTAGCTTCTTTCACTAGCTTTTCCAGACTCCCTCAGTTGTTAATATTTGAGTCTAATTTTCCTGTCTTTCAGATAAAAATAATGATTCTAGTCCTATTTACCACATTAAAAAAAGAGAGAAATTACTTTAAAAATCTTTAATTCATCAGAAGGAATTAGCCCTTAGAGATTCAATCAACTCTTTCCATGCTAAAAATAATTATTGCTTAAAAATATTAACATGTGATTCATATGTAGCTTTTGTGAACAGTCCTGCTGCCAATTTTTACATAATGGAAGCTTTAGACTGATTATTAAAAGTATAACACAGGTTTGATTTTTTTTTAGCAGAAAATACATAGTCATAACATTCTCTCTTTTTTCAAAAGGATTGTTCATCTAGAAGGCTGAAAGAAAATGTACCTTACCCCCTGTTCTTACTTCTGCTTTTCCCTTGTTGGGCTTGATCACCTTTGTGGCATGCCTCTCCTCTGAATTCTCTTTCTTTCCATAGCTGCATTAGCATGTTTATATGAACTGTCAGAATAGAGCTAGGCCCAAAGCAACAAGCTCCTGGCCAGCTCAAGGACGCCATGGCAGAGTCCCATTCGGTTTTCATTGTTGGTGGGAGCAACTGCTCACAATCACACTTGCAGCTCCCGAAACGAAGAGGTTTGTTTATGTTTGTATGTACGCCAGGCAGCCCCTTATTATAGGAAGCATTATTCATCATTGCACACGGACAATTAACATTTGATCGCTGGACGTAGAACAAAGCTGCATACTTGCAAGGACCAGGCAAGAGGTTACACAAAGCTATAGGGAAATCCAGGGTCAATAGATCCTCCCAATTGACTTACTTAGATACTTATTAACCATTATGAATAAAAGTCTCTTTTTGATCAACCTTTACTCAGTTGTGCTCGGTTTGTCTGCCTTCTGCATCAAGCAAATGGTGCTATATTTCTTGACACCATATTGTTTTCCCCCAATCCTGCCTTTACAAAAATAATTCGGGGATATTTCAGAGAACTACTTCCTAATTATCTTCATTCTTCCTGGCTATTATCCCCATAGAAACCCTTCAAAATATTTATATTTTTGTCACCAACTATGCTTGTTGCATGCATCTAAAAAAATATATTTTATACAGTTTATGTTTAGCTTAACCCTAAATCAGGTCAACAGATTTCTTAAAAGTTTAGTTGACCTCTAATAACTCCTCACTGTTTTTCATCTATTTCTCACTCTTTCCAAGAAGTTATTAGAGATAACAATTGCTAAAATCTGCAGTATCTAAACAGAAACCTCAGATGGTCCCTCTGCTGTGTTTTAATTTTCAAAGTTTTTGTTATTGTTCAGTCACTCAGTCATGTCCAACCCTTTGTGACCCCATGGACTACAGCACATCAGTTATCCCTGTTTTTACCATCTCCCAAAGTTGGCTCAAACTTATGTCCATTAACTCTGTGACACCATCCAACTGTCTCATCTTCTGTTGCCTGCTTCTCCTCCTGCCTTCAATCTTTCCCAGCATCAGAGTCTTTTCCAATAAGTCAGCTCTTTGTACCAGGTGGCCAAAGTATTAAGGCTTCAGCATCAGTCCTTCCAATGAATATTCAGGGTTGATTTCCTTTAGGATTGGCTGGCTGGGTCTCCTTGATGTCCAAGGGACTCTCAAGAGTCTTCTCCAACATCACACATTCAAAAGCATCAATTCTTCAGCGTTCAGTCTTCTTTTTGGTTCAACTCTTACATCTGTACATAACTAATGGGAAAACCAGAGTTTTGACTATATGGACTTTTGTCGGGAAAGTGATCTCTCTGCTTATTATTATGCTATCTAGGTTTGTCATAGCTTTTCTTCCAAGGAGCAAGTATCATTTAATTTCATGGCTGCAGTATCTGTCCACAATGATTTTAGAGCCCAAGAAAATTAAGTCTGTCAGTGTTTTCATTATTTCTCCATCTATTTGCCATAAAGTGATGGGACCGGAAGCCATGATCTTCATTTTTTGAATGTTGAGTTTTAAGCCAGCTTTTTCACTCTCTTTCACTTTCATCAAGAG
Source organism: Nanger dama (assembly GCA_917880005.1). Lineage (NCBI taxonomy): Eukaryota > Metazoa > Chordata > Mammalia > Artiodactyla > Bovidae > Nanger > Nanger dama. The sequence goes on from CAKJTW010000040.1 coordinate 9,384,737, forward strand.
GTTCTTTAGTTCCTCTTCACTTTCTGCCATAAGAATGGTGTCATCTGCATATTTGAGATTATTGATATTTTTCCTAGTAATCTTGATTCCAGCTTGAGCTTCATCCAGTATGGCATTTTGTATGATGTACTCTGCATATGTTAAATAAGCAGGATGACAGTATACAGCCTTGATGTACTGCTTTCCCAATTTTGAACCAGTCTGTTTTTCTATGTAAGGTTCTAACTGTTGCTTCTTGACCTGCACACAGGTTTCTCAGGAGGCAGGTCAGGTGGTCTGGTATTCCCATCTCTCTAAGAATTTTCTATAATTTGTTGTGATCCACACAGTAAAAAAGTTTAGCATAATCAATGAAGCAGAAGTGGATGCTTTTCTGGAACTCTTTGCTTTCTCTATGATCCAACAGATATTGGCAATTTTATCTCTGGTTCCTCTGCCTTGTCTAAATTCAGCTTGTACATCTGGAAGTTCTCAGTTAGCATACTGTTGAAACCTAACTTGAAGGATTTTGAACACTACTTTGCTAGCATGTGAAATGAATACAATTCATTTCAATTTTGCTGTAGTCTGAGCACTGTTTGGCATTGCCTTTCTTTGGGATTGGAATGAAAATTGATCTTTTCCAGTCCTGTGGCTATGGCTGAGTTTTCCAAATTTGCTGGCATATTGAGTGCAGCACTTTCACAGCATCATCTTTTAGGATTTAAAATAGCTCAACTGGAATGCCATCACCTCCACTAGCTTTGTTCATAGTGATGCCTCTTAAGGTGCACTTGACTTCACATTCCAGGATGTCTGACTCTAGGTGAGCCATCATGCCATTGTGATTATTTGAGATCTTTTCTGTACAGCCATCATGCCATTGTGATTATATGAGATCTTTTCTGTACAGTTCCTCTCTGTGTTCTTGCCACCTCTTCTTAATATCTCCTGCTCCTGTTAGGTTCATACCATTTCTGTCCTTTATTGTGCTTTTCTTTGCATGAAATGTTCTTGTGATATCTCTAAATCTCCAATTTTCTTGAAGAGATCTCTAGTCTTTCCTATTCTACTGTTTTCCTCTGTTTCTTTACATTGTTCACTTAGGAAGGCTTTCTAATCTCTCCTTGCTATTCTTTGGAACCCTGCATTCAGATGGGTATATCATTCCTTTTTTCCTTTGCCTTCTGCTTCTCTTCTTTTCTCAGCTATTTTAAGGCCTCCTCAGACAACAATTTTGCCTTTTTCAAAGCTTGGAAGCATCTGAAATATTTTATTATTGCCACATCTCTGAACTTTATATAAATTTAATTCAAGGAAATAATACTTACAATTTTAAAAACACAACTGCTTAACAATCATTGAATCTTCTGTTGCCCTATTGTTTATAAATCATATCAGATTGTGATTAGTAATATAGCTAAATTTGGAGCCAAAATTGTTTTCTCTTGTGTAAGACAGGGTACAGAGTTTTTGTTTAGTTATTATTTTTGTTTAAATACCTTTGTATTTGTGCTTTATTATGTAATGAATTACCATAAACTATACCAATTTGTCATCTCAGTTCTATAAGATGAAAGCATAGTCATTGTTCAGTTATGTTCTCTGCTTGAGAGGTCTTAAAAATCTGAAATCAATTCATGGGCTGTGTTCTTACTTGGAGTTTTGACTAGGGAAGAAGCATCTTTCCAAGTTCACTCAAGTTTTTGACAGAATTCAGCTTCTTGTGGTTGGAGGACTGTGGTTCCTATATTTTTTTTCTTGCTGTTAGCTAGGGATTGTTCTCATTTCCTATAGGCCACCTTCTTGTACAGGATACATGGCCCTCTTCACAACAGGACAATTTGCTTCTTAATGGCCAAGGAAAGCAGTTCCTTTGTCTGCAAGGGCTACACTGAGTTGTTCAAAAGAGCTTGTTTGATAGGCAAGACCTGGCCAGAATTATCTTCCTTTTAATTGGCTTAAAGCGCCTGTCTGGAGACTTATGTCTGCAAATCTTTTCACCTTTGCCTGCTAAGTTATATAACTGAATCATGAAAATGATATCTATCAAATTCATTCCCTCAGGTTTTTGTAGAAGGGTTAACTATATGTCTTCAGGAAAGTTCTTTGTTATTTTATACTGTTGATGCATATAACTGATCAAAATTCCATCTTAGCAACTATAAGGAATAAAAATGAATGACACACCTCTAGGAAACATACAGAACATTTTAGGTACAATCTTTACCCTAATTTTAATTTTAGTTTCTGCCTGTGTTTTTTTTTATCTTCAATTTCTTCATTTAATTTTTAAAATCTTATGGTTCCACAGGTTATCTTCATGAATTGCCTTAAACCTTTTCTGAAATAAATCAGTTTCTGTGTATTGAGCTTTCTCAAAAGAGCACTTTAGAGTACTCTAGCAGGAACCTAAAACAAACTCTTATTTTTCCTCCCTTTTAAAAAGGAGTCTAGCTAATGGGTTTACAAAATAGTTAAGAATGCACATAAAAGGATTAGAAATATATTAAAGGGAATATAGAAATGAGCACATATAGTAATTATAGCATACAACTGTTTAACACTTTATAGTATAAATGTCCCTTTTATATAAACCAATTAATATCATAGGTGGTTTTATATAAACCACCTTCTTGTGGTACAAATTAAATTATACTAATATTAAGTCATGTTAATCCCTAAACTATAAGTTTCTCATCTTGTGCCCATTTACTCATGTAATGTCTTAATTCCATTGAAAATATGTACTCCAAATATTTCCAAGAGTTCACCAAAAGAGCTCACTCTGAATCCAGACTGTCAGCAGGATCGCTGTGTGACATGTGTCTTTAGGTCCTTCCAATTCCGATCCGGCTCCTATTCCTCAACACCTGCTGCTCCTTTTGATAGGGCCACACAAGAGAATTATACTTATCCATGTTCCTCCATCCTTATGCATGTGCCCCCATCTTTCTCAAAATCACTGACCCAACAAAAATACTTATCTCTCTTCTCTAAGAAAAAGTCATCACCATCATCTTTATTACTGAGTGTATACAAAGTACTATGCACAGAGTGCAGTGATTTATAGGGTTGATTTCACTAAACCCTCATAAATACTACTATCTTCATTATCTTGAGGGGATAATGAATGCACAAGGAGATGAAGACATCTGCCACATTCATTCAACTAGTATGTGGAGAAATTGAAACTCAAGTCTAGGTAGTTATACCTTCTTTCTTTAATTGATAGATAAACCCCTGATGTAAGTTAATAGGTGCAAGCAGAGGAGATATAGTCAACTCTGAATCTCACTTCAGTTTGTTGTTATGTCCATTTAGATCCACAACTCTGGGCAGGAACCTAGAACAGTGATAACCTCGTAAACTCTCCCCATTTTCATAGGAAAATAAAATGAGATTCAGAAAAACAAAATGACTTTTCTAAGATTTCACAATTAATACCTGGTAAAGGTAGGACTCATAATTCAATTGGAGCAGCATCTTGAAGTCAGGTACTCACCTATACACCTCTAGCACCTGGGGAAATGATTAGTATTCAGAATGCCCTCAACAAATGTTGGTTGGATGAATTAATGAATGAATTCATAATGAATAAAATCAAGAAAACTTAATTAATTGATTTCATACTTTTTTCTTCATATACCACAGATGATTCTATGATGACAGTAGTCCCGAAAGAAAGAGGCATCCCTGGTAATACTATTTATACAGAAAGTGTTTTCTTGATTAGAGTTTTAAAAATCAAAGATCATATTTTAGAGTTGAAAACAAAGAAATTTTATGGTTCAGTGGCATGTGATGGGGCAATAAGAGAGACATATGTATCTATACATAAGTGATGCTAAACATGGTTGATTGGTTAAAGTCTAATCTAGTTGACTAAGAGTTAAGTATTTGAGTGAGAAGGACTAAGTTATAGAAGAACAGCTTTTTTTTTTTTCTATTTTTGTTTGTAAGCTTAAAAAATGTTGGGAAATTTTGAAACAATATTATTTTCATTGAGTGTTTCTAGACAATGCATGCAGAAAAAGAATGTTATGAAACCACACAAAAAAACAACGAGGTGTTAAAACTTGTAATAAATTGCAAATCTTTTATTACAGAATCATTATACATTTCTAAGCAGGAAAGACACATGATTTCATGTTGATGTATGGAAAAACCAATACAGTATTATAAAATAAAAATAATAATAATAAAATAAAAATAAAAAATAGTGGCTGTACTAGTTTGCATTCCCAATAACAGTGGAAGAGGGTTCCCTTTTCTTCACATCCTCTCCAGCATTTATTGCTTGTAGACTTTTGGATCACAGCCATTCTGACTGGTATGAAATGGTACAACCTCATTGTGGTTTTGATTTGCATTTCTCTGATAATGAGTGATGTTGAGCATCTTTTCATGTGTTTGTTAGCCATCAGTATGTTTTCTTTAGAGAAATGTCTATTTAGTTCTTTGGCCCATTTTTTGATTGGGTCATTTATTTTTCTGGAGTTGAGCTGTAGGAGTTGCTTGTATATTTTTGAGATTAGTTGTTTGTCAATTGCTTCATTTGCTATTATTTTCTGCCATTCAGAAGGCTGTCTTTTCACCTTGCTTATAGTTTCCTTTGTTGTGCAGAAGCTTTGAATTTTAATTAGATCCCATTTGTTTATTTTTGCTTTTATTTCCAGTATTCTGGGAGGTGGGTCATAGAGGATCTTGCTGTGATTTATGTCGGAGAGTGTTTTGCCTATGTTCTCCTCTAGGAGTTTTATAGTTTCTGGTCTTACATTTAGATCTTTAATCCACTTTGAGTTTATTTTTGTGTGTGGTGTTAGAGAGTGATCTAGTTTCATTCTTTTACAAGTGGTTGACCAGTTTTCCCAGCACCACCTGTTAAAGAGACTGTCTTTAATCCATTGTATATTCTTGCCTCCTTTGTTGAGGATAAGGTATCCATGAGGTGAGGTGAGGTGAAGTCACTCAGTCATGTCTGACTCTTTGTGACCCCATGGACTGTAACCTACTAGGCTTCTCTGTCCATGGGATTCTCCAGGAAAGAATACTGGAGTGGATTGCCATTTCCTTCTCCAGGGGATCTTCCTGACCCAGGGATCGAAACTGGTTCTCCCACATTGGAGGCAGACACTTTAACCTCTGAGCCACCAGGGAAGCCCAAGGTGTCCACAGGTGTGTGGATTTATCTCTGGGCTTTCTATTTTGTTCCACTGATCTGTATTTCTGTCTTTGTGCCAGTATCATACTGTCTTAATGACTATGGCTTTGTAGTAGAGCCTGAAGTCAGGCAAGTTGATTCCTCCAGTTCCATTCTTCTTTCTCAAGATTGCTTTTGCTATTTGAGGGTTTTTGTATTTCCATACAAATCTTGAAATTATTTGTTCTAGTTCTGTGAAAAATACCACTGGTAGCTTGATGGGGATTGCACTGAATCTGTAGATTGCTTTGGGTAGTATATTCATTTTCACTGTATTGATTCTTCCGGTCCATGAACATGGTGTATTTCTCCATCTATTATTGTCCTCTTTGATTTCTTTCATCAGTGTTTTATAGTTTTCGATATATAGGTCTTTAGTTTCTTTAGGTAGGTATATTCCTAAGTATTTTATTCTTTTCATTGCAATGATGAATGGAATTGTTTCCTTAACTTATTTTTCCACTTTCTCATTATTAGTGTATAGGAATGCAAGGGGTTTCTGTGTGTTGATTTTATATCCTGCAACTTTACTATATTCATTGATTAGCTCTAGTATAGCTCTAGTAGTTTTCTGGTGGAGTCTTTAGGATTTTCTATGTAGAGGATCATGTCATCTGCAAACAGTGAGAGTTTTACTTCTTCTTTTCCAATTTGGATTCCTTTTATTTCTTTTTCTGCTCTGATTGCTGTAGCCAAAACCTCCAAAACTATATTGAATAGTAGCAGTGAAAGTGGGCACCCTTGTCTTGTTCCTGACTTTAGGGGAAATGCTTTCAATTTTTCACCATTGAGGATAATGTTTACTGTGGGTTTGTCATATATAGCTTTTATTATGTTGAGGTACGTTCCTTCTGTTCCTTCTTTCTGGAGAGTTTTTATCATAAATGGATGTTGAATTTTGTCAAAGACCTTCACTGCATCTATTGAGATAATCATATGACTTTTATTTTTCAATTTGTTAATATGGTGAATTACATTGATTGATTTGCAGATATTGAATACTTGCATCCCTGGGATAAAGCCCACTTGATCATGGTGTATGATCTTTTTAATGTGTTGTTGGATTCAGATTGCTAGAATTTTGTTAAGGATTTTTGCATCTATGTTCATCAGTGATATTGGCCTGTAGTTTTCTTTTTTTGTTGCACCTTTGTCAGGTTTTGGTATTAGGGTGATGGTGGCCTCATAGAATGAGTTTGGAAGTTTACCTTCCTCTGCAATTTTCTGGAAGAGTTTCAGTAGGATAGGTGTTAGTTCTTCTCGAAATTTTTGGTAGAATTCAGCTGTGAAGCCGTCTGGACCTGAGCTTTTGTTTGCTGGAAGATTTCTGATTACAGTTTCAATTTCCATACTTGTGATTGGTCTGTTAAGATTTTCCATTTCTTCCTGGTTCAGTTTTGGAAAGTTGTACTTTTCTAAGAATTTGTCCATTTCTTCCACGTTGTCCATTTTATTGGCATATAATTGCTGATAGTAGTCTCTTTTGATCCTTTGTGTTTCTTTGTTGTTTGCTTTGATCTCTCCATTTTTATTTCTAATTTTATTGATTTGATTTTTCTCCCTTTGTTTCTTGATGAGTCTGGCTCGTGGTCTGTCAATTTTATTTATCCTTTCAAAGAACCAGCTTTTTGCTTTGTTGATTTTTGCTATGGTCTCTTTTGTTTCCTTTGCATTTATTTCTGCCCTAATTTTTAAGATTCACAATTTGTATGGAAATACAAAAAACCTCGAATAGCCAAAGTAATCCTGAGAAAGAAGAATGGAAGTGGAAGAATCAACCTGCCTGACTTCAGGCTCTACTACAAAGCCACAGTCATCAAGGTAGTATGATACTGGCACAAAGACAGAAATATAGGTCAGTGGAACAAAATAGAAAGCCCAGAGATAAATCCACACACCTATGGACACCTTATCTTTGACAAAGGAGGCAAGAATATACAATGGATTAAAGACAATCTCTTTAACAAGTGGTGCTGGGAAAACTGGTCAACCACTTGTAAAAAATGAAACTAGAACACTTTTTAACACCATTCACAAAAATAATCTCAAAGTGGATTAAAGATCTAAATGTAAGACCAGAAACTATAAAACTCCTAGAGGAGAACATAGGCAAAACACTCTCCGACATAAATCACAGCAAGATCCTCTATGACCCACCTCCCAGAATACTGGAAATAAAAGCAAAAATAAACAAATGGGATCTAATTAAAATTCAAAGCTTCTGCACAACAAAGGAAACTATAAGCAAGGTGAAAAGACAGCCTTCTGAATGGCAGAAAATAATAGCAAATGAAGCAACTGACAAACAACTAATCTCAAAAATATACAAGCAACTCCTACAGCTCAACTCCAGAAAAATAAATGACCCAATCAAAAAATGGGCCAAAGAACTAAATAGACATTTCTCTAAAGAAGACATACTGATGGCTAACAAACACATGAAAAGATGCTCAACATCACTCATTATCAGAGAAATGCAAATCAAAACCACAATGAGGTTGTACCATTTCATACCAGTCAGAATGGCTGTGATCCAAAAGTCTACAAGCAATAAATGCTGGAGAGGATGTGAAGAAAAGGGAACCATCTTCCACTGTTAGTGGGAATGCAAGCTAGTACAGCCACTATGGAGAACAGTGTGGAGATTCCTTAAAAAACTGGAAATAGATCTGCCTTATGACCCAGCAATCCCACTGCTGGGCATACACACTGAGGAAACCAGAATTGAAAGATTCATGTGTACCCAAATGTTCATCACAGCACTGTTTATAATAGCCAGGACATGGAGGCAATCTAGATGTCCATCAGCAGATGATTGGATAAGAAAGCTGTGGTACATATACATAATGGAGTATTACTCAGCCATTAAAAAGAATACATTTGCATCAGTTCTAATGAGGTGGCTAAAACTGTAGCCTAGTATACAGAGTGAATTAAGCCAGAAAGAAAAACACCAATACAGTATACTAACACATATATATGGAATTTAGAAAGATGGTAATGATAACCCTGTATGCGAGACAGCAAACGAGACCCAGATGTATAGAACAGTCTTTTGGATTCTGTGGGAGAGGGAGAGGATGGGATGATTTGGGAGAATGGCACTGAAACATGTATAATATCATATAAGAAACGAATCACTTTTCTAGGTTCAATGCAGGATACAGGATACTTGGGGCTGGTGCACTGGGATGACCCAGAGAGATGGTATGGGGAGGGAAGTGGGAGGGGGTTCAGAACTGGGAACTCATGTACACCCATGGCAGATTCATTTTGATGTATGGCAAAACCAATACAGTATTGTAAAGTAAAATAAGGTAAAATATAAAAAAAATAATAACATAAAATAAATAAAGATTTTGGTACTATCAAATGGAAAGTTGAATATGAACATGATAGAAATCATCACCTCAGTCTTTTAAGTCTTTGACAGCAGGATCAGTCTACATTATTCTCTCTGAGCTTCAGTATCATTTTTGTTTTACTTCTTTGATATAGGGTGGGGAAGTTGGGGTTTCCCTTCAGCATTTTCCATCATGACTGTCCCTACTCTATTAATAAAGGTGGGAATTCTGTCAGTTGTTTAGAATATTAATTCTATTCGGGAACTAAGGAATAAAATATAGGTTAAGTTTAGGAACTAACTAAGCCTAACATAAAATGGACATGGGCTTGACTCTTATCAGTCCCTTTATGATAGGTTCAGTGATATTCTGGCTTTCCAGAAATTTGAACTAAGTGTCCAAAAACTCCTGAAAGTTATGGATCCCAAAGATGCAGTCATTCTGATAAATAGACATAATTACTTTTGGGAGAACAACAAGAGGTAGATTCAAAGTATATACTTATGATGTAACATATTCCAAACAAATTTTTCTACCTTTCTGTTGTTTGAAGGACCAAGAGATATTTAAACTGATGCAGCTCTAAAAATTGGCCGAGGAAACATTAAAAATTATGTTGGCTTAGGTAAGACCTCCAGGGCTTCCCAGGTGTCTCAGTGGGAAAAAAATCCATCTGCAATGCAGGAGACACAGGTTCGATCCACTGGGTTGGGAAGATCCCCTGGAGGAGGTCATGGCAACCCACTCCAGTATTCTTGCCTGGGGAATCCTATGGACAGCGGAGCCTGGCAGACTACAGTTCATAGGGTTGCGAAGAGTTGGATCTAACTGAAGTGACAGCACACACACATGCATGCAAGTAAAGCTTGCACTCATGAAGTCTAGGGATTAGGGATTATGCAGTTTGTTCATACCAGGAACCGATGATCAATATGCCACCATGAACTGCCTCATGGACGATATCACTCTGATCCTTTTGCTGATACTACTGGTGTTTTTTGTCAGTTCACTTCAGGCGCTCAGTAGTGTCCGACTCTTTGGGACCCCATGAATCGCAGTATGTCAGGCCTCGCTGTCCATCATCATCTCCTGGAGTTCACTCAGACTCATGTCCATCCAGTCAGTGATGCCATTTAGCCATCTCATCCTCTGTCGTCCCCTTCTCCTCCTGCCCCCAATCCTTCCCAGCATCAGGGTCTTTTCCAGTGAGTCAGCTCTTTGCATGAGGTGGCCAAAGTCCTGGAGTTTCAGCTTCAGCATCAGTCCTTCAATGAACACCCAGGACTGATCTCCTTTAGGATGGACGGGTTGGATCTCCTTGCAGTCCAAGGGACTCTTAAGAGTCTTCTCCAACACTACAGTTCAAAAGCATCAATTTCTTGGCGCTCAGCTTTCTTCACAGTCCAACTCTCACATCCATACATGACCACTGGAAAAACCATAGTCTTGACTAGACCTTTGTTGGCAAAGTAATGTCTCTGCTTTTCAATATGCTGTCTAGGTTGGTCATAACTTTCCTTCGAAGGAGTAAGTGTCTTAATTTCATGGCTGCAATCACCATTTGCAGTGATTTTGGAGCCCCCAAAGATAAAGTCTGACACTGTTTCCACTGTTTCCCCATCTATTTCCCATGAAGTGATGGGACCGGATGCCATGATCTTTGTTTTCTGAATGTTGAGCTTTAAGCCAACCTTTTCACTCTCCTCTTTCACTTTCATTAAGAGGCTTTTAGTTCCTCTTCACTTTCTGCCAGAAGGGTGGTGTCATCTGCATGTCTGAGGTTATTGATATTTCTCCCGGAAGTCTCGATTCCAGCTTGTGCTTCTTCCAGCCCAGCATTTCTCATGATGTCCTCTGCATATAAGTTAAATAAGCAGGGTGACAATATACAGCCTTGACATACTCCTTTTCCTATTTGGAACCAGTCTGTTGTTCCATGTCCAATTCTAACTGTTGCTTCCTGACCTGCATATAGGTTTTTAGTCACTATGATCTAATTAGTCTAACAGCGATGTGCCATTTCTTACTTTCTGACATCCTGGGATCCAGTATCATTCTGAAGTCAAGGAGCCCTATGACACAAGCATGATTTTTATCCAGAGTACAACCCTGTGCAATAACTTTTAGAGATGTTGGGACTCCACTCTCTAGAATATTTGTCAAAGTCTTTGAGTAGTGAATGTATACTGTGCTCTGCTTAGACACTCAGTCATGTCCAACTCTTTGCAACCACAGGAACTATAACCCACCAGGCTCCTCTGTCCATGGGATTCTCCAGGCAAGAATACTGGAGTGGGATGCCATGCCCTCCTCCAGGGGGTCTTCCTAATCCAGGGATTGAACCCAGCTCTCCCACATTGCAGGCAGATTCTTTATCATCTGAACCATGAAAGAAGATCAAGAGTACTGGAGTGGGTAGCTTATCACTTCTCCAGGGGAACTTCCCAACCCAGTAATTACACCAGGGTCTCCTGCATTGCTGGCAGATTCTCTACCAGCTGAGCTACCAGGGAAGCCCAGGGGATGTATACTTGCCCTTTAGAGAGCAGGTTTAGGGAGCAGTTGAATGTGTTCACCTCTCTTTAACATTTGCTAGTTTGTGAGCCTTTAGATTATTTCCTCTACATTATTCCAAAAATGAGTTAAGAATAAAGTTAACTAAACTGGAAAAAAAAAAAAAAAGAACCCCATTCAACTGCTCAAGCTGGCACAGTGAACCAAGGATCAGCTTGGTAATTGACCATATATTGATTGATTTAACCCATTCTAAAATTATTCCCCTCCCTCTTAGGCCTAGAGTTTTCCATTCTTGAACATTTTTTCTACATTTATATCCATATAAATTATATAAATTGTTAGTATCTTATAAGCTTTCTCTGCCAAGAGTTTTTGTGTGTGTGTGGTTTACTTGTGCAAATATTCCTGACTCCAGTTCCGGTTCTAGGTCTGAGGACAGTGTAAGGCATCATGAGAAACTGGCATGATCCGTCTATCAAGGGAGTCCATGCCCTCCAGTAAAACCTATCTACTAGGAGGAGGGCCCAATTCCACTGTTTTCCGCAAATAAATTCCCATTACTATTTTCAGAAACTTAATTTTTCCCCAGGTCAAAGGCTATTCTTTTTTGATCAGTTAATTATCTCACTCAGAAAAATTGTGTGTGTGTGTGTGTGTGTGTGTGTGTGTGTGTGTATGTATGAAAACTCACTTGTTTATGAGAATGCATTAAGATGTCAAAATTATATCTCAATTGAAATAGTAATTTTGTATAACATTACATACGCTCTAGTTTGCTATTAGTACATGCTACAAGCAGAAAGGAAGGAAGATAGTAAAAGAAATGTCCAATACAAGGTGCTCAGAGTAGTATGTAAGAGGATGTTAGCTGAAGTTATATACATGAAGTTAATTGAGAATCATATTGAAACATAGTAAGTAACTAGTGTCAAAAAGCATAGCACAAACAGAGAAATTAGTCCAAAGTTAAATGACACTTCTTTGGGACATCAAGTGTTGAGAGTTAAAGGAAGAGTGATTGAACTTTTTCATTTATTAAGAACCTCACATTAACAAAAAAATTCATAAGAGAAATCCAGGTATATCTAATACCATTTTCCTAATAAGGATTAAAAGGAAAAAATTGTTTTTGTCAGTGCTAATGTTTAGATGTTCAATTAACCTTCTCCAAAATACCTTATTATGATGAACTTAAGGACAGGGAGGCCTGGCGTGCTGCGGTTCATGGGGTCGCAAAGAGTCAGACACGACTGAGCAACTAAACTGAAGTGGTCTTAAGATTTGTGGCTAATTCTTAGCTACAACTAAATAGAAGCTGAGTTTCTGATATACATAAATAGGACAAGCCCAGGGAGAATTTGGCAAACATTCTCTTTGCATCAATAAATAGTTGACTGATTAAAATAAAAATGACAAATAGCTATAAAGCATATTTTAATTAGAAAATGTTTAGTTTGAAAATTCTCTTAAACACTGAATTATTTAGAATATGAAAGGCAATTATTATCCCATCCCTGGAGAACTTTTTATTTAATTTTAAGCTGAAAATGAATAAGAAAAATAAAATATTTGATTCACTAGCTGTGGGATCCAGAGTTAGATATTATGTGAGGGATGTGTCTATACCAATTTTTATATCCACTGTGACATCATGACTTACATGTTTTGTAGATAATATTCAGTTTAGTTCAGTTCAGTCGCTCAGTCATGTCTGACTCTTTGAGAGTCATGGACTGCACACCAAGTCTCCCCATCCGTCACCAACTCCCGTAGTTAACTCAAACTCATTTCCATTGAGTCAGTGATGCCATCCAACCATCTTATTCTCTGTTGTCCCCTTCTCCTCCTGCCTTCAATCTTTGTCCAGCATCAGGGTCTTTTCAAATGAGTTAGTTCTTTGCATCAGGTGGCCCAAGTATTGGAGTTTCAGCTTCAGCCTCAGTCCTTCCAATGAATATTCAGGGCTGATTTCCTTTAGGATGGACTGTTGGATATCCTTGCAGTCCAAGGGACTCTCAAGAGTCTTCTCCAACACCACAGTCCAAAAGCATCAATTCTTTGGTGCTCAGCTTTCTTTCTAGTCCAACTCTCACAGCCTTATTTCAAAATGCCTTCAAGCGAAGAAACAGAAGTATAATGCCTAGCCAATCCAACCTGGTTCACAGTCTTCAGACATGCCTTTTATACATGAACTCTAAAAGAAGAATACATTTTAAGATTGTGATGAACAGCTCAACTGGGTTGTGATAAACATTTCATGGCATGACTCTGAAAGTATAAACTCTTGAACTGAGTCTCAAAACTCTTTCTATTGTGGTTTGCATAAGCAGTCCGCATTCACATTACTGAAAATCTTTTCTTCAAATATGCTGATTAAAGATTAACACATGAAATTAGGCTCTATGGAAAATTATTTAATGCATGCCCTTAACAATAAATTTTAACTCCCGAAAATAATATTCTATGGTAGTACAGCCATAACTCAATGAAATGCCACACTATATTACATATTGTTTCACTATAGTGTGATACTCAAGTATGTTTAAAAACCTTTCTCTCTGAAGAAGTTTCTGTATTCTTTTACTTTTGTAACTTTTGCAATCTATAGGACTAAGGTTTTATTTCTACTTCAATATAAGATAAAAGAGTCAGTCAGTCCAGTAACAGGATTTTTAAAAGTCACTTATTTCTCTGGCCTTCATCTCAAGAGGAAAACAAAATAGCCCCAAATATGACAATATATCTTACAGGGTTATTAATGAAGTTTTGTCTGGAAGTCACCGGATGTGATAGAGAATAATCAGGTGGACAAAAAAAAAAAAAAAAGTAATAGTTCTTTTAAGCAAGGAAGACTAGGGAACCACACTTAGGAGTAGATGGAAAGATTACTTCATTGAGCAACTTAATAGGCATCAATATCCAAAAATATCAACTCTACTTATAGTTTCTTTTCTCTAGAGCTACAGTAGGATCATTTGAAATTTTGTACTTTCTTCTATGTTAAATTTTTTTTTTTCATGTCAAGAATGACTCTATACCATAACATAAGTAATCATTTCCATGGATTTCTAGGGGATGAACATCTGGCCCATATTTGCTAATGATGATCATGTTTATATGTTACTGCCAAATGGACCTGGCATGCCTGCATAGTAATTCTGGCTATTTTGATGACTGCTACTACCAAATGGAATATAAGATGTTTCAGACACATGAAAACATCAGATGAGTAATAAACTGGTACAACCTATGATGCTTAGAAATATTTATTAATAACATTTGTTTGAGTCTATATATAGACACATCATACCTGGTATTTTCCATGAATACTAGTCCTTAAATATATAAGTTGGTTTAACCTAATAAATGATTGACAGGATTTTTTTTTTCTTTTGCACTTGACAGTAAATGTATCTTTGACTGTATCGAAGGGAGTTATGAATTCCTCTGAATACGCTGAAACTGATTATTAACCTAAAAGATATATTACTAGACCTCATGAGGGAGGAGAAGAGACACTTTATTTCCCTGACATTTTATCCAAATGTAATGTTCTCCCTTATTATGTAAAATGATTTCCTAGGACCCAAAGCATACCAGATAACAGACAGTAATTTTGACTTATAGAATGTGTACGAAGTACCAGATGTAATATAAAACAAGAGAATTACTAGTGTAATGAAAATTATTTCTCAACTAATGAAATATTGACTTTAAAAATTGTTTTAGAGATAAGTAGTATTTTCAAAATTATTGTGCATTCATTATATGGAAAGTAATACAATATCCTAATGCCATACATTTTTCAACTTTTAATTACTGTAAACATCATTTTATGAGACATACATTTTAAAACAAAACTGAAATAATTTTGTGGAAATTTTTAAGCTATTTGAAATGAAAATCAGTATAAGCTCACTCACAAAGGCAGCAAATACTGGCAAAAAAATTAGTAAAGAAAAATGTTCAAAACAAAAACAAAGACACAATTGAATAAGTACAGCAAGAGTATAAAGTGTAAATCCTAACAACAAAACCTGAAGATATTATAAAGAATTGAAAAGGATGCTTAAGATTAAAAGTTGAAAGAAAGAAGAGTGGCAAAATAAGGTTACAATTCACGGGACACAAAACCCACAAATAATTAAAAGAAAATTGTGATGAATATAAGTAAAAATTATCCCATTTAACTAACATTCATCATGTACTCTTATGCATCTGGTGTTGATTTTGACCAAAAGAAAATCACAGATTTGACAAAGGAGCAGTGAGAACATATTGATATATTTAAAGTCTCTATGATTTCTGCCATTACTTTATAAGTTTGTCATACTGCAAATTAGGAAATCATCTGCTTAGTAAAACTTTTAAAGTATTATTATATTATGCACAAATTCTCTTAAACATTTTGCAAAAAGCGTTTAAGTGTTTTCCACGAAACAAAGTTTGACGGCTCCAAATGGCCACACATTACTCAGGGTTGGTTAACTCCCCTCTGCTTATTGAATTTGTTGCTATAAACTCTTCAGTCCTACCCATTCAATTAATGGGACAAAACACATAAATAAACAAGAAAAAGAAGACCTTTAAAAGTTCTACCACCTCCAACAAAAGGACTTCATTTTGAAAGATTGCAGCTCAGAGCTGACACTTGACTATAACTGACAGTGTAGACATCCCCCCCCTCCAGTTACGTGCCCCAGTAACGGCACTCTTATGGCAGAAAGTGAAGAGGAACTAAAAAGCCTCTTGATGAAGGTGAAAGAGGAGAGTGAAAAGGTTGGCTTAAAGCTCAACATTCAGAAAATGAAGATCATGGCATCTGGTCCCATCACTTCATGGGAAATAGATGGGGAAACAGTGGAAACAGTGTCAGACTTTATTTTGGGGGCTCCAAAATCACTGCAGATGGTGACTGCAGCCATGAAATTAAAAGACGCTTACTCCTTGGAAGAAAAGTTATGACCAACCTAGACAGAATATTCAAAAGCAGAGACACTACTTTGCCAATAAAGGTCCTTCTAGTCAAGGCTATGGTTTTTCCAGTGGTCATGTATGAATGTGAGAGTTGGACTGTGAAGAAAGCTGAGCACTGAAGAATTGATGCTTTTGAACTGTGGTGTTGGAAAAGACTCTTAAGAGTCTCTTGGACTGCAAGGAGATCCAACCAGTCCATTCTAAAGGAGATCAATCCTGGGTGTTCTTTGGAAGGATTGATGCTGAAGCTGAAACTCCAAAATTTTGGCCACCTCACACGAAGAGTTGACTCATTGGAAAAGACGCTGATGCTGGGAGGGATTGGGGGGCGGGAGGAGAAGGGGACGACAGAGGATGAGATGGCTGGATGGCATCACCGACTCGATGGACATTAGTTTGAGTGAACTCCGGGAGTTGGTGATGGACAGGGGAGGCCTGGCGTGCTGCGATTCATGGGGTCGCAGAGTTGGACACAACTAGTGACTCAACTGAACTGAACTGAATGATACTCGCTTCAGCAAGCTTTGAAAGTTTCCATACACTGGCAGTTAAAGTCATTTGACCTTTGGCTTTGTGTCTTCACGAATTAGAGGCATTTATTTAGGAGGAAAGATTAAATTAACCATAGCTGGATGAAAGAATAACTAAAAAGGTAAAAAGTAAAAGATGAAGGAATAAGGAAGCACATTAGATGGTAAAATGAGGAAGTCATTAAGCAAATGAAACCTTAGATTGAATAATTGGCAAAATTTCCTGAAACAAGAGTTATTGACTCTGAAGTACTGTTGTTCTGTGACAAATTTGACTGAGCCATCCTTGGGTCTGGTAACACTAGATTGTCAGCTAATGGCAAGCCTCTTTGGACTAACAATTCAAGTCAGACTCAGGAAATTCCTTAAATGTTTAATGTGTTTGAGGGAATATAAAATCAGTATTATTTCTTTCTCCTCCCCAAAAGTGAAAAATAGTCTGGGTCATTGTACCAAGAATCAGTCTTCATAATCTGCTGGGTAAAAGTTTTTGTTACACATTTCAAACTCATCTATACTGAAGCATCTATAGGGATCCATAGGGCAGGCATCTTCCTATTTTACTGCCTGGTATGCTGCTCGACACTATGAATGTAGATGATAAATGGATGGTCTTATAAGTTACTAAAATATATGCTAGGTCAAATTATTTTGAAATACCCAATAGATTTTTCTAATTTCTGATTTTAGATCCTTCTGATTTCATTGCCCACATTTCTGAAAGAATGATTCAAAGGGACTATGGTCATGCATAAACGTTCATTGTTCATTAGATACCAGTGTTTCACTTTATATCACCATTCATAATCTTTACCACGTTGTGCAGAATTTAATAAGATACAGAGATGTTCATCTCTGTCTCCAAGCCCACTGAGGTGCCACTTCTCAAGTTCTGTGTTGAACACTAAAGTGCCCTTAATAAATGAGCCCAGATGGAGTGTGTATGTGAGACGGGTTAGGTAAGTGCCTGAGATGTAGACCACAAATAGCTTTATACTCAATCACTTTTTAAGATGCCACATGGCCTGGGGTAATTTTCCATAGCAGAATCTAAATAGCATTATTCATTTGCTAATGGTCTAAATATCATAATTAGGACATGTTGCTGCTACAGAACTCTAATTACTGATAAAAAGCAACTTTCATCATAACCTTCTCCCGTTTAAAGAAAATTATCATTATACCGAACTCGAGTCTTTCAACCCCTTGATCATTCCAATAAAGCATTTTGGAAAATGCCAAACACATTTCTTGGTTTAGAATGGCTCTTTTAACTGGGAACTAATGATTTTTGTGTGTTTGTTTGTTTTTTCCAAATATCATACATTTGGAACCATTACCAGGTGAGAATCAAAATAACAAAACAGTGGATGTTTCAATAGCCATGAGACACATGCTTACTCATTTTACAACTAGCCATTGTACTACTTCTCTCTTTCACATTATTCTATACCAGAGGCATTGCAAAGCAAGTCAAAAGTTAAGTTTAATTACAGCAGAAAGGTCTCACTTACCTCAGCATTCATCAGACCCATTGGATCTCTCTGCAGACACACATGTCTTACATCTCTACACAACACTGACACTGGGCTAGCTTTATGATGTGGGTTACCTACATGATGTGATACGAAGAGTCTTTGTTTAAAAAAAACACATCTTTAATTGTCTATTATAATTACTGAAAGCCCATTGCCAGAATTTTTTATTGATGTGTCTATAATTTCTGATGTGTCCCCAGCGAAAACTCAAATATCCTGAAAATGTAAAGCATGGCAACCTAAATTAGCTAACATCTTGATTACCTAGAGAGCAAGCTATGAGCAGGTCATCTAACTAGACAATAGTAATAGGCGAATACTTATTGGGACAGTGAATGGTCATTCACTCTTTCACTTAGAAAATGAGCATTTTTATTCTAGGCAATAATATAACTTTAGGGCATAGAGCTGCATGAGTATGATGTCTGCATTAAAAGAGCTTAGGGTTCACTGGAAGATGGAAAAGACATAAAGCAATCAAAAGAGGGAAAGTATCATGATAGAAAAAGGGAAGAATGTGAGAGGAGCACCTACATCAGCACTGAGAAGACCATAAACTAATTTTCATAAACTAAATTTTAAAGACCTCATCCTTCAGCCTTTGAGAGTTAAATATGCTTTCCTATCATCAGTTCACTCATTCAGTCGTGTCCGAGTCTTTGCGACCCCATGAATCACAGCAAATCAGGCCTCCCTGTCCATCACCAACACCCAGAGTTCACTCAAACTCATCCCATCCAGTTGATGATGCCATCCAGCCATCTCATCCTCTGTCGTCCCCTTCTCCTCCTGCCCCCAATCCCTCCCAGCATCAGAGTCTTTTCCAATGAGTCAACTCTTCGCATGAGGTGGCCAAAGACTGCAGTTTCAGCTTCAGCATCATTCCTTCCAAGAATACCCAGGACTGATCTCCTTTAGAATGGACTGGTTGGATCTCCTTGCAGTCCAAGGGACTCTTAAGAGTCTTCTCCAACACCACAGTTCAAAAGCATCAATTCTTCAGCACTGAGCCTTCTTCACAGTCCAATACTCATATCCATACATGACCACAGGAAAAAACACAGCCTTGACTAGACAGAGCTTATCAGCAAAGTAATGTCTCTGCTTTTGAATATGCTATCTAGGTTGGTCATAACTTTTCTTCCAAGGAGTAAGTGTCTTCTAATTTCATGGCTGCAGTCACCATTTGCAGTGATTTTGGAGCCCCCAAAATTAAAGTCTGACACTGTTTCCACTGTTTCCCCATCTATTTCCCATGAAGTGATGGGACCGGATGCTATGATCTTCGTTTTCTGAATGTTGAGCTTTAAGCCAACTTCTTCACTCTCCTCTTTCACTTTCATCAAGAGGCTTTTTAGCTCCTCTTCACTTTCTGCCATAAGGGTGGAGTCATCTGCATATCTGAGGTTATTGATATTTTTCCGGCAATCTTGATTCCAGCTTGTGTTTCTTCCAGCCCAGCGTTTCTCATGATGTAGTCTGCATAGAAGTTAAATAAGCAGGGTGACAATATACAGCCTTGATGAACTCCTTTTCCTATTTGGAGCCAGTCTGTTGTTCCATGTCCAGTTCTAACTGTTGCTTCCTGACCTGCATACAGGTTTCTCAAGAGGCAAGTTAGGTGTTCTGGTATTCCCATCTCTCTCAGAATTTTCCACAGGTTATTGTGATCCACACAGTCAAAGGCTTTGGCATAGTCAATAAAGCAGAAATAGATTCTCTGGAACTCTCTTGCTTTTTCCATGATCCAGTGGATGTTGGCAATTTGATCTCTGGTTCCTCTGCCTTTTCCAAAACCAGCTTGAACATCAGAGAGTTCACGGTTCATGTATTTCTGAAGCCTGTCTTGGAGAATTTTGAGCATTACTTTACTAGCATGTGAGATGAGTGCAATTGTGTGGTAGTTTGAGCATTCTTTGGCATTGTCTTTCCTTGGCATTGGAATGAAAACTGACCTTTTCCAGTCCTGTGGCCACTGCTGAGTTTTCCAAATTTGCTGGCATATTGAGTGCAACACTTTCACAGCATCATCTTTCAGGATTTGAAACAGCTCCACTGGAATTCCATCTCTTCCACATGCTTTGTTTGTAGTGATGCTTTCTAAGGCCCATTTGACTTCACATTCCAAGATGTCTGGCTCTAGATGAGTGATCACATCATCATGATTATCTGGGTCATGAAGATCTTTTTGTACAGTTCTTCCGTGTATTCTTGCCACATCTTAATATCTTCTGCTTCTGTTAGGTCCATACTGTTTCTGTCCTTTATCGAGCCCATCTTTGCATGAAATATTCCCTTGGTATCTCTAATTTTCTTAAAGAGATCTCTAGTCTTTCCCATTCTGTTCTTTTCCTCTATTTCTTTACATTGATGGCTGAAGAAGGGTTTCTTATCTCTTCTTGCTATTCTTTGGAACTCTGCATTCAGACGCTTATATCTTTCTTTTTCTCCTTTGCTTTTCACCTCTCTTATTTTCACAGCTATTTGTAAGGCCTCCCCAGAGAGCCATTTTGCTTTTTTGCATTTCTTTTTCATGGGGATGGTCTTGATCCCTGTCTCCTGTACAATGTCACGAATCTCAGGCACTCTATCTATCAGATCTAGGCCCTTAAATCTATTTCTCCCTTCCACTGTATAATCTTAAGGGATTTGATTTAGGTCATACCTGAATGGTCTAGCGGATTTTCCTACTTTCTTCAATTTAAGTCTGAATTTGGTAATAAGGAGTTCATGATCTGAGCCACAGTCAGCTCCTGGTCTTGTTTTTGTTGACTGTATACAGCTTCTCCATCTTTGGCTGCAAAGAATATAATCAATCTGATTTCAGTGTTGACCATCTGGTAATGTCCATGTGTAGAGTCTTCTCTTGTTTTGTTGGAAGAGGGTGTTTGCTATGACCAGTGAGTTCTCTTGGCAAAACTCTATTAGAATTTGCCCTGCTTCATTCCGCATTCCAAGGCCAAATTTGCCTGTTACTCTAGGTGTTTCTTGACTTCCTACTTTTGCATTCCAGTCCCCTATAATGAAAAGGACATCTTGTTCGGGTGTTAGTTCTGAGAGATCTTGTAGGTCTACATAGAACCGTTCAACTTCAGCTTCTTCAGCATTACTGGTTGGGGCATAGACTTGGATCACTGTGATATTGAATGGTTTGCCTTGGAAATGAACAGAGATCATTCTGTCATTTTTGAGATTGCATCCAAGTACTGCATTTCAGACTCTTTTGTTGACCATGATGGCTACTCCATTTCTTCTGAGGGCTTCCTGCCCGCAGTAGTAGATATAATGGTCATCTGAGTTAAATTCACCCATTCCAGTCCATTTAGTTCGCTGATTCCTAGAATGTTGACGTTCACCCTTGCCATCTCCTGTTTGACCACTTCCAATTTGCCTTGATTCATGGACCTGATATTCTAGGTTCCTATGCAATATTGCTGTTTACAGCATCGGATCTTGATTCTATCACCAGTCACATGCACAACTGGGTAATGCTTTTGCTTTGGCTCCATCCTTTCATTCTTTTGGAGTTATTTCTCCACTGATCTCCAGTAGCATATTGGGCACCTAATGACCTGGGGAGTTCCTCTTTTGGTATCCTATCATTTTGCCTTTTCATACTGTTCATGGGGTTTTCAAGGTAAGAATACTGAAGTGGCTTGCCATTCCCTTTTCCAGTGGACCACGTTCTGTTAGCCCTCTCCACCATGACCCGCCTATCTTGGGTTGTCCCGCAGGCATGGCTTAGCTTCATTGAGTTAGACAAAGCTATGGTCCTAGTGTGATTAGAGTGACTAGTTTTCTGTGAGTATGGTTTCAGTTCTCCTGTGTATTCTTGCCACCTCTTCTTAATATCTTCTGCTTCTGTTAGGTCCATATCATTTCTGTCCTTTATCGAGCCCATCTTTACATGAAATGTTCCCTTGGTATCTCTAATTTTCTTGAAGAGATCTCTAGTCTTTTCCATCTGTTGTTTTTCTCTATTTCTTTGCATTGATCACTAAGGAAGCCTTTCTTATCTCTCCTTGCTATTCTTTGGAACTCTGCATTCAGATGCTTATATCTTTCCTTTCCTCCTTTGCTTTTCACTTCTCTTCTTTTCACAGCTATTTGTAAGGCCTCCCCAGGCAGCCATTTTGCTTTTTGCATTTCTTTCCCATTGGATGGTCTTGATCCCTGTCTCCTGTACAATGTCACAGACCTTCATCCATAGTTTTTCAGGCATTTTATCTATCAGATCTAGTCACTTAAATCTATATCTCACTTCCACTGTATAATCATAAGGGATTTGATTTAGGTCATATCTGAATGGTCTAGTGGTTTTCCCAACTTTCTTCAATTTAAGTCTGAATTTGGTAATAAGGAGTTCATGACCTGAGCCACAGTCAGCTCTCGGTCTTGTTTTTGCTGACTGTATAGAGCTTCTCCATATTTGGTTGAAAAGAATATAATCAATCTGATTTCAGTGTTGACCATCTAGTCATGGTGGAGAGGTCTGACAGACTGTGGTCCACTGCAGAAGGGAATGGCAAACCACTTCAGTATTCTTGCCTTGAGAACCCCATGAACAGTATGAAAATCAAAATGATAGGATACCAAAAGAGGAACTCCCCAGGTCATTAGGTGCCCAATATGCTACTGGAGATCAATGGAGAAATAACTCCAGAAAGAAATGAAGGGATGGAGTCAAAGTAAAAACAATGCCCAGTTGTGGATATGACTGGTGATAGAAGGAAGGTCTGATGCTGTAAAGAGCAATATTGCATAGGAACCTAGAATATCAGGTCCATGAATCAAGGCAAATTGGAAGTGGTCAAACAGGAGATGGCAAGGGTGAACATCGACATTCTAGGAATCAGCAAACTAAAATGGGCTGGAATGGGTGAATTTAACTCAGATGACCATTATATCTACTACTGCGGGCAGGAAGCCCTCAGAAGAAATGGAGTAGCCATCATGGTCAACAAAAGAGTCTGAAATGCAGTACTTGGATGCAATCTCAAAATGACAGAATGATCTCTGTTCATTTCCAAGGCAAACCATTCAATATCACAGTGATCCAAGTCTATGCCCCAACCAGTAATGCTGAAGAAGCTGAATTTGAATGGTTCTATGAAGACCTACACGACCGTATAGAACTAATACCCAAAAAGATGTCCTTTTCATTAAAGGAGACTGGAATGCAAAAGTAGGAAGTCAAGAAACACCTGGAGTAATGGGCAAATTTGTCCTTGGAATACAGAATGAAGCAGGGCAAATTCTAATAGAGTTTTGCCAAGAGAACTCACTGGTCATAGCAAACACCCTCTTCCAACAACAGAAGGGAAGACTCTACACATGGACATCACCAGATGGTCAACACCAAAATCAGATTGATTATATTCATATCATAGTAACGAGAAAATTGGACAATGGCCTTCCTTGACTCATAATCAAAAATAATTTTGGGGATTTCTGAATGTAACAGTGGTATTGTTATTAGAATTTCAACATGACCCATGGACTGAATGTTAATCAGCAGATATGTGCCATTTCCTCACTTGTTCTCTTTGGAAACTGAGCAAGTACCTTGTCCTCTCTGTGTCAGTTGCCTCATTTATGAAATACCCCATCGGCCTCCCCAGTCCTAATTTGTTAGGGCATTTTCCCTACCCAGGTTGAGGCTGAAGTTGATACTGTGTCCAAGTTTCTGAGACAACAAGCAGGATCCCTTCTTTCCCACCTTCAAAAAATTAAGTAAAAGATATGTGAGTGTCGTTTCTGCCTAATTTTATTTATGTCATCCTTTTGTACAGTAATAGATTTCTGACCTTAGAAAGTATCTCTTTATATTTACTATCACATTTAACATTTTTCTGTAGAAACTTACTTTTCTTAGAACATTACCTAAAGGAAAAAATAAGACACTAAATGCTATAGCTGATATTTGTAACAGAACACAATTTAGTTAAAATGATGAAATAGAGTGGAGTTACCAAGCATCTCTAAATTTTTTTCAGCAGGCTTTCATTAATTTAGGCAATTTTTAAATCTTTTATTGAATTATAATTTTATAGAAATATAGTTGTTGATGTATCATATTATATGTCACAGATGTACAGTATAGTCACAATTTTTGAAGGCTATACTCCATTTATAGTTATAACATATTGGTTATATCCTCGTGTTGTACAAAATATCCTTATAACTTATGTTATATATAATAGCTTGTACCTCTTACTCCCCTACCACTATGCTATCCCTTCCCTGTCCCTCTTCCCACTGGTAACCATTAGTTTCTTCTCTCTATATATATATGATACTTGTTCTTTTTGCTACACTCACTAGTTTGTTATATTAATACTTAGAGTCCACATGTAAGTAATGTCATACAGTGTTTGTCTCTCTCTGTTTGACTTATTTTGCTTAGTATTATACCCTCTAAATCCCTCCATATTGCTGCAAATGGCAAAATTTTATTCTTTTTATTGCTGAATAGTATTCCATTGTATGTATACCACATCTTCTTTATCCATTCCTCTATCGATGGCCACATATGTTACTTCCTGTCTTGGCAATTGTACATAATTCTGCTATGAACATTGGGGTACATATATCTTTTCAAATTACTGTTTTTGGTTTTTTTGGATATATACCCAGAAATGGAATTTCTAGGTCGCAGAGTAGTTTTAGTTTTTCAAGAAAACCCCATATTGTTTTCCACAATGGCTGCTGCAATTTCCATTCTTACTAACAGTGCATGAGGATTCCCTTTTCTCTACATCCTTGACAACATCTGTTATTTGTGTTCTTTTGATGATAGTGAGGTGATATTTTTAAAACTCAAAAGAAGACAAATAAG
Organism: Nanger dama; assembly: GCA_917880005.1. Lineage (NCBI taxonomy): Eukaryota > Metazoa > Chordata > Mammalia > Artiodactyla > Bovidae > Nanger > Nanger dama. Next base: position 9,409,663 of record CAKJTW010000040.1, read on the forward strand.
CCTATTAATAATAGATTATATCCATACTTTACTAAAAGTATTTCTTTGGACATAATTACATTTTTCAAATAATGATTCAATCTCCAAAGAAAAATCCATGTTAATAAAAATAGAAGTTTTCAAAGAGCCTCTAAAATATGTTTCCTTTTATAAATGTAGGGTTTTTTTTTTAAGAATATAAGTACAAAGAATTATATTATTTTTCCTGTAAAATCATCTCTGGTTATCTTATGAGGGTGAAGTTATAAATCTGAAGAGAAGAAATATGAACTGACTCCAGATTAACAAAAATATATTCTCACAAGGGCATTCTTTACATGAATTTTTAGCCTAAATCAATCTTCAAGCTCTATAAGCAGCCTTGAGAAGTGTGAAACTGTGAGAAGATATAACTAAGGATAATATGACATCAAAAAGTGTTTTTAAATGATCCTGGAAAAAGTAGATTACTTCCTAGGGAATATATATATATATATTAATATATATTTTATATATTAATATATTGTATTAATATAATTAATTATATTATATATAATATATATAATATATAAAATATATATTTATATTATATATAATATATATAAAATATATATTTATATTATATATAAATATATATTATATATTATAATTAATATAATTAATATTAATATATTATATATATATTATATTTATATATATATATTCTTAGGGAAATAAAATAGGTAGAAAAGTAAGTATGGCTTTCCTGAGACAACCGGGCCCCTTTTAGGTAATATCAATGTGTTTGATGTACAAATGCTAGTAACAGGGAACTTGTCATGATCAGAAAGAATAAGTTAGTCTGAAAATTTAAGTACTGCTCTGACTCCTTTTTAGCTAATAAAGGAATTGGACAAGATTAGCTGTATCGTAAGCGCATTTGAGTCTCTCAGAATTAGTACCCAAAATAGTAGTCCTCCAGTATAACTAAGGTCAGGGTAAATTTTAAGAGAAACTAATCGTCTAAGAGGAGATTTGGTTCAGTTCAGTTGTTCAGTCGTGTATGACTCTTTGTGACTCCATGAACCGTAGCATGCTAGGCCTCCCTGTCCAACACCAACTCCCAGAGTCCACACAAATCCATCTCCGTTGGGTTGGTGATACCAACCAACCATCTCATCCTCTGTTGTCCCCTTCTCCTCCTGCCTGCAATCTTTCCCAACATCAGGGTCTTTTCAAATGTGTCAGCTCTTCGCATCAGGTGGTCAAAGTATTAGAGCTTCAGCTTCAACATCAGTCCTTCCAGTGAACACCCAGGACTGATCTCCTTTATCATGGACTGGTTGGATCTCCTTGCAGTCCAAGGGACCCGCAAGAGTGTTCTGCAACACCAGTTCAAAAGCATCAGTCAGCTTTCTTTATAGTCCAACTTCACATCCATACATGACCACTGGAAAAAAACATAGCCTTGACTAGACAGACATTTATTGACAAAGTAATGTCTCTGCTTTTTAATATGCTGTCTAGGTTGGTCATAACTTTCTTCGAAGGAGTAAGTGTCTTTTAATATCATGGCTGCAATCACCATCTGCAGTGATTTTGGAGCCCAGAAAAATAAAGTCTGACACTGTTTCCGCTGTTTCCCCATCTATTTGTCATGACGTGATGGGACCAGATGCCATGATCTTCATTTCTGAATATTGAGCTTTAAGCCAACTTTTTCACTCTCCTCTTTCCCTTTCATCAAGAGGCTCTTTAGTTCTTCACTTTCTGCCATAAGGGTGGTGTCATTTGCATAGCTGAGGTTATTGATATTTCTCCCAGCAATCTTGATTGCAGCTTGTGCTTCATCCAACTCAGCATTTCTCATGATGTGCTCTGCTTATTAGTTCTGCTATATTAATAACAGATTAGTAAATAATTAATTATTAAAGATTACTTCTGTTTGCCTATTTTTTTAAAGAACTGTGACTACTTTAAAAAATATTAACATTTTATTAGATTTTCTTTGGAATCGGTTTTCATTGTTTGCAATAAACCCACATTGTACAGAGAATTATAAACTCCAAGTTGTTATCAGTAATTATTCAGTTCATCAAATTTTAGAACATTACATTAGATTCTGAAGATTAAGTGTAGCCAAATTCAGGTTTGCTATAAATTAATTATGAAGGTTGAATTAAGATTATAACAGCCATAGTGTTCGTCATCAAATGTTCTTTTTAAAGCATAATATTTATTTTATACCAATATAAAATATTTGTTATTTAATAATTATAATGAATCATAAAATGATGAACAATACAATTTGTGAATTAAGTTTTCCAGATTACTGAATTTGGAAATGATATTCTGACAAAGAACTTTTCTTCATCATTGTCTGTCATCTTATGATGCTGAATTCTTGCTGGTCTGACTCTGGTAGAAAGGAATAAAGCTTAGAATTAATGGTAGTAACTTTAATGAAATTTGTCATGTAGCTGTTGGGGAAAGATTTTGGGAGGGTGTCTAGGTTGCTTTCCCCCACATTTAGGTTGCTAAAGCAATCTAAAAATCTTTCATTAGTGGACTAGCTAAGTAAATCATATATATCCAATACAATAAAATATTATTCTTAAAAATTTTGCAAGCAAATAATTTTGCTTGTTTTAACTAAGCATTTTCCAAACACATTTATTAAGAGAATTTTTTTAATTTTTATTTTTACTTTATTCTATGTTACAATACTGTATTTGTTTTGCCATACATTGACATGAATCTGACTTATCATCTATTAATGCCTCATGAAACATACTTGTGACATCCTTTTAGAACAGTACCAGAAGCAATGTGATCATTTCAACTCTTTGAGCATGGGATTGAAACAGCTGATTCAGACTCACTGGGCTGCCAGCTGGAGAAACTCCAGGATGCTGGCATCTTAGCCACACTCCAGGGTGCCATGGTCTTTCCCTCTGTCTCAGGGAAGTTACATAATACTGAGAGGCATGTTGTCCTCACCTAGAAGGTACTCACACACATACACACAGCTGGGAGTTTTCTGAGATCCATGAGAAAGAGAAGAGCTCCAGAACTTTTACTTATTTACTTATTTATTATTTTTGGTATTAGGCAAAAGCCAAGAAACTCTTGGTAGAGAAGACCTTTTCTCAGAAACTGAGCAAAAATTGTATTTGAATACTTAAAGTGGCAGGATTCTTTCGATTCTTTTGCAGGAGGGCTACCCTTGGAATTGTTCTTTGTGGCATTGTTGAGTTGCACTATTAGAACTGGATGGTCACCCTGTTACTGGCCTGAGTTGTTTTAATCTCAGCAGTGGAGAGAGAAATGCAATTAGCCTGCAGGGAGAACTTGGAGAATGGAAAAGTCTTCAACATAGCTGTTAGAAAAGGCAAGGACTTAACAATTCTTTTTGTTGGTTGGTTCATTTTAGACACAAAAACACTTGCATGTTTTCTAGTGATAATCTAATAAAACTAGAAATCATCAAAAAGGTGAAATCTTAGAAATTAAGATACATTCATGAGTAACCACTGAATCAAAGAGAAACTGAAAATAAAACTTACCTATAAGACATACAAAAGCTGCACTTAAGAGAGAAATTGTAACCTAAATGCCTAAATTATTGCAGAAATATAGGATGCAAATTTGAGCAGTAAAGATGCAAATGCCTGCATATAAGGCAGGTGTGTTTTTTTGTTCTTGTTCTATGAAGTTTTCCTCGTAGCGAATCACTGTATACTGGAGTTCTTAACAAAGCCTCTCAAATAATCTATTATATCATGCTCTAAGTAGTTTCTAAAAGCAATGATTTAGTTGAAGAAGATAGATTAGCTTTAAATAGCACCCCTCAATGCAGTTTGGGATGATTATAATAGATTTTACCTGATAGAATTTGTTAAAGAAGATAGTAAGGAAATTGAAAGTAGACTTAGTGAGTACTGTGCTAGGTCAGTTTGGAACCTCCCTGACTCATACATTGCCCCTCCAGATTCGAGAGAAGTGCTGCCTGTCCCCGAGCTTGAAATAAAGTAGACCCTTGGTCTCCTTTCCCCTCTTGGCTGTTGGACCTCTCCCGTTGGCACTGAAAGAGTACAGTGCTGACCCACAGAGAGGCCTTCAGGGCTCCCACTTAGTCTCCAGGTCATCCTGCAGGTTGTATAGTGTAAGGTGGGAGCATCTCATTGTTTTGCTAAAAGTACAGAGAAAAGCAAATCTCTCCCCATAAACAGGCTGTCTTGGTGGTTAAAAAATTAGGGTTAGGGTTAAGGTTAGTCAGTCATGTTAGCTCAGTCATGTCTGACTTTTTGCAACCTCGTGGACTGTAACCTGCCAGGCTCGTCAGTCTGTGGGGATTCTCTAGGCAAGAATACTGTAGTGGGTTATCATGCCATCCTCCAGGGGACCTTCCCACCCCTGGGATCAAACCCAGGTCTCCCGCATAGGTGGACTCTCTACTGTCTGAGTCACCAGGGAAGCGCATGAATACTGGAGTGGGTAGCCTAACCCTCCTCCAGGGGATCTTCCCAGCCCAGGTATCAAACTAGGGTCTCCTGCTTTGTAGGCAGATTCTTTATCAGCTGAGCTACCAGGGAAGCATAGATTTAGTGAGTACCCCTGAGTAAATGACTTCTTGGTTATATGTTTGGGATTTTATGAGACACATGGATTTTAAAAATTACTTGGAATAAGATTATACTGGTCACAGTTTAGATCATTTTGGAATAGATTAGAATGAATGAGAAAAACTGTATTATGTTATGAAAATAAAATTTTAAGTGTGTGAGGAAACACCAGTGGACCATGGGCTGTGAATTCAAAAGATGTATCACCAGATGGTCAACACCGAAATCAGACTGATTATATTCTATGCAGCCAAAGATGGAAAAGCTCCATACTGTCAACAAAAACAAGACCAGGAGCTGACTGTGGCTCATATCATGAACTCCTTATTACCAAATTCAGACTTAAATTGAAGAAAGTAGGGAAAACCACTAGACCATTCAGGTATGACCTAAATCAAATCCCTTATGATTATACAGTGGAAGTGAGAAATACATTTAAGGCCCTAGATCTGATAGATAGAGTGCCTGATGAACTATGGAATGAGGTTCATGACATTGCACAGGAGTCAGGGATCAAGACCATCCCCATGCAAAAGAAATGCAAAAAAGCAAAATGGCTCTCTGGGGAAGCCTTACAAATAGCTGTGAAAAGAAGAGAAGTGAAAAGCAAAGGAGAAAAGGAAAAGATATAAGCATCTGAAAGCAGAGTTCCAAAAATGGCAAGAATAGATAACAAAAACTTCTGCAAAGAAACAGAGGAAAAGAACAGAATGGAAAAGACTAGAGATCTCTTCAAGAAAATCAGAGATACCAAGGGAACATTTCATGCAAAGATGGGCTTGATAAAAGACAGAAATGGTATGGACCTAACAGAAGCAGAAGATATTAAGAAGAGGTGTCAAGAATACACGGACAAACTGTACCAAAAGATCTTCAAAACCCAGATAATCATGATGATGTGATCACTCATCTAGAGCCAGACGTCTTGGAATGTGAAGTCAAGTGGGCCTTAGAAAGCATCACTATGAACAAAGCTAGTGGAGGTGATGGAATTCCAGTGGAGCTATTTCAAATCTTGAAAGATGATGCTGTGAAAGTGCTGCATTCAATATGCCAGTAAATTGGGAAAACTCAGCAGTGGCCACAGGACTGGAAAAGGTCAGTTTTCATTGCAATTCCAAAGAAAGGCAGTGCCAAAGAATCCTCAAACTACCACACAATTGCACTCATCTCACACACTAGTAAAGTAATGCTCAAAATTCTCCAAGCCAGGCTTCAGCAATACATGAACCGTGAACTCTCTGATGTTCAAGCTGGTTTTAGAAGAGGCAGAGGAACCAGAGATCAAATTGTCAACATCTGCTGGATCATGGAAAAAACAAAAGAGTTCCAGAAAAACATCTATTTCTGCTTTATTGACTTTGCCAAAGCCTTTGACTGTGTGGATCACAATAAACTGTGGAAAATTCTGAAAGATATGGGAATACCAGAACACCTGACCTGCCTCTTGAGAAATCTGTTTGCAGGTCAGGAAGCAACAGTTAGAACTGGACATGGAACAACAGACTGGTTCCAAATAGGAAAAAGAGTACATCGAGGCTGTATATTGTCACCCTGTTTATTTAACTTCTATGCAGACTACATCATGAAAAACGCTGGGCTGGAAGAAACACAAGCTGGAAGCAAGATTGCCGGGAGAAATATCAATAACCTCAGATATGCAGATGACTCCACCCTTATGGCAGAAAGTGAAGAGGAGCTAAAGGGCCTCTTGATGAAAGTGAAAGAGGAGAGTGAGACAGTTGGCTTAAAGCTCAACATTCAGAAAACAAAGATCATGGCATCCGGTCCCATCACTTTATGGGAAATAGATGGGGAAACAGTGGAAACAGTGTCAGACTTTATTTTGGGGGCTCCAAAATCACTGCAGATGGTGACTGCAGCCATGAAATTAAAAGACGCTTACTCCTTGGAAGAAAAGTTATGACCAACCTAGATAGCATATTCAAAAGCAGAGACATTACTTTGCCGACTAAGGTCCATCTAGTCAAGGCTATGGTTTTTCCAGTAGTCATGTATGGATGTGAAAGTTGGACTGTGAAGAAGGCTGAGTGCCAAAGAATTGATGCTCTTGATCTGTGGTGTTGGAAAAGACTCTTGAGAGTCCCTTGGACTGCAAGGAGATCCATCCAGTCCATTCTGAAGGAGATCAGCCGTGGGATTTCTTTGGAAGGAATGATGCTGAAGCTGAAACTCCAGTACTTTGGCCAGCTCATGCGAAGAGTTGACTCATTGGAAAAGACTCTGATGCTGGGAGGGATTGGGGGCAGGAGGAGAGGGGACGACTGAGGGTGAGATGGCTGGATGGCATCACGGACTCGATGGACGTGAGTCTGAGTGAGCTCCAAGAGATGGTGATGAACAGGGAGGCCTGGCGTGCTGAGATTCATGGGGTCGCAAAGAGTCGGACATGACTGAGCAACTGAACTGATAGAAACTGAACTGATTACATCTTAAACAGCTTAGATGATGTGAAGGTTATGTGCATTAGGAACAATTATGCAATGATTCACAAAGTGGAACCAGTGGTCAAAACTACAATTTCAAGTTTAAATAGAAGTTAACATTTAAAAAGTTTAAATAAAATTGTTTCAATAATATGAGGGAAAGATTTCCCACACCTCGTTTAAGAAGCTTGCGAGTTATTAATCCATTCTAACAATAAGTAAAAAGCTGAACAAACCAGAAAATCAACAACTTATTTAGACCTGTGAGAGAAGTGAGGTCACAAGGTAAACGGTGGTGCCCCAAACTGCAGAAACAGAAAGATCAGTACAGAAAATCACAGCAGTAAGCCCTGTGGGTACCAGGGCTAGGGCAGGGAACCTGAACTAATGACTGATAATCTATGAAATGCTGTAACAGAATGAAGATCATTAAGGAAAAATAAATCAAGGAATTAAAACAAATATAACTTTCATAGATATAAGATACTGATAACACAAAGTAGGAGCAAACAGTTATGTAAAATATCCAAGTGGAAATAGAATGAAAAATACAATTGCTTAAATAAAGAGTTTATCAGAGAAGATGAATAGTCAAATAATTAATTATTGGGTTATAATTTCAGATTTCATAACTTTCCAGAAAACATCAAAATTAATAAAGAATTTAAAATTGTAAGTGCTAAAAAAAATTGTGTCAATATCTTAATAGTAGAGTTCCTGAAAATTAGTATGAATAGAGTATGGATTACTTAAATGAAAATCACCAAGAATTTCTTAAGTAGGGATAGTTGAGAAATTAAAGAATGATTCAATACTAGATAATTTTTAATGCTATATATTATTTTCATGGGTCAAAAGGAAAGCAATATTCTTTCAATAGAATTAGGGAAAGCAATGAAAATATTTTGTTATTTATTTATTATTTGAAATTCTTATACAATTAGAAATAAAAACTTCCTTAACTTAATGAAAGCCATATATACAAATCACTGCAACTACTATACTTAATGAATAAGCTTAATAAATTCAAAAGCTCTATTAAGACAAAGATGTTCAGTATCATTATTATTATTTAACATGATCAGAAGCCTTGACTAAGATAAAAAGAGATGTAAGAATTAGAAGATAAGAAATAAAACTATTATCACTTGTAGATTATGTAAACATCCATATAGAAAACTTCACAAGATCAATAGCTAGTCAAAACTTACTCAACTAATAACATTTTTATAAAAAACGACTATATTATCTATTAAGAAGTCAAAATGAATAAGATCTTTATAGATGAAAATTTTTAAAAGTGTCTTGAAAAGTGTCATTAAAAAAGTTAAAGTGTATAAATGTATCTTGTTCACTGATGGACTAAAAACATTGTCAACATTCACAGTCTAGCAAACTTACAAGGTATTGTAGCTATAATACCCATAGTAGTCAAAGAAATCATATAGAAAACTATTTTTAAAAAGGAAAAATTAATAGAATCAAATTGATCATAAAATGTAATTTTAAAAATACTATTACAGAAATGGACATATAAAAGTAGTCATACTGAATAGAGTCAAACAGAATAGAGAAACCAGAATGAGATTCAGATATTTCAAAATCTGATATTTCTGATTTGGCAGAATTGCCATTCATTTAATTCTGAGAAAAATGATAGTTTATATTAAAAAAATGGCATTAACACAATTCATTAGCTATTTGGGATGGGGGAAAAATAGATTACATCATACATAAAAATAAGTACCAGGGTTTCAGTAATGGTGAAATATTTATACCAAGCCCTCTACTGAAAAAAGAGAAATGAAAATAGGTAGACAAATCATAATGATAATCTATTTAAAAGCACTGAAAAATAACCAAAGGAGAAAACTGGGAAATGTACCATTCCAAAAAAAAAAGACAACCGAAGGTACTTAATTTTTCCTCTTTCACGTTATACTTCTCATTCCTGCTTCTTACTGAAGGAGGCTGACCTGCATGTACATTAATAGCTCTCTTGTACTCTGAGAGAAGTTGACAGCTTTATGTCTTTTTGTTTGTTTCTTGTCTTTTTGGCCACACAGTGCAGCATGTAGGATCTTAGTTCCCCAATCAGGGATCACATCTGTGCTCCCTCCGTTAGGAGTGTGGAGTCGTAACCACTGGACTGCCAGGGAAGTCTTGAGAAGCTGTTAGCTTTAAATGCATATTGTAGAAAGGATATTTTTTAGAAGGAACCATAAATAAACCCCAGAAAAAGTAGAAGAAAAATAATACAAATTAATAGGAAAAATTAACAAAATAGCAAAATATTTTATTTTTAAACTAAAGAGAGTTAAGGAAACCAAGTTACTTTTCTTTAGAAAAACTTGTATATTTCTTACAAAATTAATATAGGAAAAAATGAGAAGGCACAAATAATAATATCAAGATTGTAAAAGTAATTAATATGTGTACATATTATTCTTAGTATCATATTATGTTACAGACATTTAACACTTCATAAGAGAACTTTCCCTGGTAGCTCAATTAGAAAAGAACCCTCCTGTAATGCAGGAGACCCTGGTTGGATCCCTGGGTTGGGGAGATCCCCTGGAAGAGGGCATGGGAACCCACTCCAGTATTCTTGTCTGGAGAATCTGCATGGACAGAGGAGCCTGGCAGGCTACAGTAAATGGGTCGCAAAGAGTCAGACATGACTAAGCACAGCACAAGAGAACTTTATAAAAATGTTTTGTCAATAAATTTGCAAATATAGATGATCTAGAAAGACAATTTATCAAAACTAAGAATAGAAAATGTTAATATACTTTTATCCAATACAGAAATTGAATATGTAAATAAAAGTCTGTCTGTAGAAAACTACAGATTTTGGTGGATTTGATGGGGTATTCTATAAGTGTTTGAGAAAGAAGAAAGCCAATTTTACACAAACTCTTAGAGATGAAAGTAACAGAAACATTTAAGGCATTAAATATTGTTAATACTTATTAAGAACATTAAAGAAAGTGAAGTCGCTCAGTCATGTCCAACTCTTTGCGACCCCATGGACTGTAGCCTACCAGGCTTCTCTGTCCATGAGATTTTCCAGGCAAGGGTACTGGAGTGGGTTGCCATTTCCTTCTCCAGGGGATCTTCCTGACCCAGGAATCGAACCCAGGTCTCCTGCATTGCAGGCAGATGCTTTACCCTCTGAGCCACCAGGGAAGCCCAAGAACATTAAAGCTACTACCAAAAGCATATATATATATATATATATATATATGAGAAAGGCAAAAGTTTTCACAACAAATTAGCAAATTGAATCTAGCATTATATAAAAATTATAATTTATCTCAACATAGTTGAAAATACCTCAGGAATAAACTAGGTTAACACCTGAAAGTTACTAAGTGGTCTTCATTACATTAACAGAATAAAGTAAAATTAACACATGATCCTCTTTGCCAGTTTGGAAAATGCATCTGACATGGCTTGACATTCATGTATGATTAAAAACAAAGCTGCTTTATAAACTAGAAATTGAAAGGCACTTATTTAATAAAGTAATAAAAGTTATAACTTTTAAACTGATAAAAGTTATCAATAAAGTTTACAGCAAATATCATACATAATGAAATATTGAAAATTTTCCCTTTTAGATGTAGAATGGGCTTAGATAGTGCAAAAAGCAGGAAAAAAAATAAGATGCATGACTTGAAAAGAAAGAAATGAAACTGTTACTATATTAGTCAGTTTATTTAAAAATCTCTGTGAAGCTCAGAGATGAGTAAGAAGGACTAAAATGTGTTTAGTTGTGTTGCTGGAGAAGTGTCACTATTGAAAAATCAATCGTATTTCTATATACCAGAAAACATAACAATAAAAGTCTAAAGCTATATTTTACCACAGGAAAAAAATAAAAATTACATAGAAGTTGGGAGAAAATTAAAATGACAGAAATAAAGCATTGTATTATCTGTCTGGATAGTGCCATTTTTCCAAATTGATTTCTAAGTTTAATGCCATTTCACTCAAAATTCGAGCATTTTTTGGTATTGTGTGGAAACTGGGAAACTAATTCTAAAATGTATGTGGTCATGAAAAGTACTCATAATAGCAAGGCAATATTAAGGAGCAAGAAGAAAGAGTATTCATTCTACCAGTTATTTAGTGAAAGTGAAAAGAAAGTGAAAGTTGCTCAGTCGTGTCTGACTCTTTGTGACCCCATGGACTATACAGTCCATGGAATTCTCCAGGCCAGAATACTGGAGTGGGTAGCCTTTCCCTTCTCCTGAGGATCTTCCTGACCCAGGGATCCAGCTCATGTCTCCTGCATTGTGGGCAGTTTCTTTACCAGCTGAGCCACAAGGGAAGCCCAGAAATACTGGTGTGGGTAGCCTATTCCTTCTTCCAGGGATCTTCCCGACCCAGGACTTGAACAGGGGTCTCCTGTCCTGCATTGCAGGTGGATTCTTTACCAACTGAGCTATGAAGGAAGCCCAGTTATTTAAACTAATAAGTAAAAGGCTACAGTTATCAAAAAAGGGAGGTGTTAGCCTATGATTGACAAACCTTGCAGAGACTCAAAACTGACCCATCCCTAGTGGCTGCCCTGCTGTGTAGGGAGAATAGATGGTCTTTCAGTAAATGAACAATCTGGACAACTGTATGGGGAAAAAAACAAAGATTTGATCTCATCTCTTAAAATATGTATTAATACTATTAATTCCAGATAAATTGGAGCTCTAAAGGGGAAATGCAGAAAATAATATTTCTGAGAAATAAGAATCATTAGTGAAACAGAGAAAGAATTCTTAAACATGACACAGAAAAACACTAACCATAATGAAAAGTATATTAGACAATATTAAACCCGAGTTATTTAATTTGCATCAGTAGCATTTTTAAAATAATAAAAAGGCAACAGAGCAGAAAATAAGATATTTTTGATGTATAATCAATCAAGACTTCATATCTAAATTTTAAAGATTCTTTAAAATTCAACAAAAGACAATCCAATAGAACAATGCACATTTGACTTAAAAATAAAGAAGAAAACCAATAACTGATAAACTTATGAAAAGTTCTTGCAATCTTAAGAAATCAGAGAACTGTGTATTAAATTCAAAATGAGATATAGCTATCTGTCTTGCAGAATGTCTAAAATTAAAACACAAATAATACCAAATACAGGCTATCATAGACAATGATGGTAATTTGTAAAAGATGTATTCAAAAGGTCAGAAAAGCATAAAAGATTTCTCAACTTTACTGATTTGAAGGGGCACATTGAATGGTCCAACTGTAAATTATAATATCATTTTGGAAATTTCATACACACAGATGCAACAGCCATACTATAGATACTATGTAGCTATGAGAACAAACGTGCTACTACATCAACTGTATTGATCTGAACGGTTGTTAGGGATATATGGTCCAATTAAAAAGAACACTGCAGAGTTGCAATTTTGATTTAAAAACTATTTGAGTGCAACAATAAAAATATAAAAAATCATATACATATAAATGTCCATAAGTTCTTATGAGCAAGGGAAAAGGTGAATGAAGACACATCCAAGCTGTTAACATGTTTACTCAGGCAACAGATGTAGAAATTTCAGAGAAGGAAGAAATTATTAACTTTTTCTTTATATGTCTTATATTCGTTCCCAAAGAAATACAAATATGCAGTACTTCTATATTTTTAAAACAATGTAATAAAAGATAAAAATAAAAACTAGAATAATAAAAGTTAGCATGACTAAAATTATTTAAGCCAAACAAAACAGCTTCCATGTTCACGCTCTGGCAAAACATCATATGAGCAAGAACTTTACTGAAGACTAAAATTTCCCTTAGAATTAAACTTTCAAGAAGCAGACTTTTTCTAGATTCTATAGCAGATCATGATAAATAGCAAGGATGCCTTGGGATAGGTTTGTTTGTTTAATGTGAATCACTGGTGCCTTTATACATGACTAATGCAGCCATGTGAAATTGATAGATTTTGTTATCTCGAAAAAAAAAGGCATATTCTGAAGAATTTTTATAGCTGTTGAGTCTTTTTGATAACAGTTTTATTATATTTAGAATACTCAGAATGCTATGTCTGTATCTTTCATATTTTTATTATTACTTTTTAATAAACATATTTAAACATTATCTTAACCTTTCTCAATTCTTGCTGGCCTGACCACAAAGAAAGCACTTTTTTCAGAAATATGAAATTAAGCACTTATTTAAGGAGTTGCATGCTGATGATCATTTTCTTTTGTGACAAAAGAAAACAGTGCTGGCCTGAGGAATTACATGAATGCCTTTGTCTTTCATGAGGAAGGCAATGGCCACCTACTCCAGTATTCTTGCCTGGAGCTCCCCAGGGACAGAGGAGATTGACAGTTCACAGGGTGGCAAAGAGACACAACTGAAGCGACTTAGCCTGTGTGTACACATCTTCCTTCATTGGTAGTATGAAGTGAAAAAAGTGGAAGTTTGTGACTAAGTCATATCCGACTCTTGCAACCCCACAGACCACAGCCTGCCAAGCTCCTCTGTCCAAGAAATGTCCCAGACAAGAATAACAGAGTGGGTTGCCATTTCCTTCTCCAGAGGATCTTACCAACCCAGGGATCAAACCTGTGTCTCCTGCTTGGCAGGCATATTCTTTACACTGAGCAACCAGGGAAGCCCGGACTGGCAGCCTAAGTTCAATTAAAGGTGCTATATCACAGCATACAAAATTATTTTTTTCCCTTGTGATGACAATTCTTACAGTGTACTCTCAGAAACTTTCAAATATACGATTCCAAATCATAATATTTTAAAGCATGCTGACTTCATATTCCAAAGAACATGAGACAATCAAAGAAAAAGGAAATAAAACGGTCAAAACCTTTCACAAAAGGAAAAATGATGTGTATTGAAGCAACAAGTTAAATGACCACTAAAAATACGTTATTTGTTCAGTACAAGCCTTTTTAATCCTAAAGGGATTTTGAAATCATATTAATAAAAATTTATACTGTTCCATGGAAATATACAAATATTGCTGCTGTTTTAACTATATGCCAATAAAAGTTTAAAGGGTGAGGCAGGAATAAACAGATAACATATTACTAGATTATTCTTGGAGCTGATCTGATTTTTGGTGGCTGTCTGAAAAATTCTTAGTTCTCCAAATCATTTCTGTTATTCTTTTAGCTTCCAACAATAGCAGCCAGCTTATTACACTTCATTTAATAGTGAGATAACTGCATTTTGGAATAATATAAAACTTCTATATTTTAAGATCAATTGCAAAGTCATTTCCAGTCATTTGAAAAGAACAACAGTTTACTTACAAACGGTTTCCTTGATTCACCAAGGACACCAAGCATGTGAAACTCTTGTTTCTTCCCATCTTTGATGTCAAAAAGATGAAGAAAGATAAGAATTAATACAATTTACCATAATAAGAGGGATATTTATCCTGTGAATCAGTTTAGTTTCACTAGATTAAATTTATGATAATGTAATAAGCATAAGACTTCCATATCTTAACCCAGTAATTCTTAATTTTATCACACCTAATAGTCTTCTTTCAGGTCTTCATATAACTATCTCATGTATAATCTTATATCTCTTTTCTAAACATATTTTCTGGTAATCTAGACTTCACTAAGGTTCTTGTCTAAATAAATATATTCTCTATTTATTGCATGCCATGGCTAGTGGAGGTGATGAAATTCCAGCTGAACTATTTCAAATCTTCAAAGATGATGCTGTGAAAGTGATGCACTCATTAAACCAGGAAATTTGGAAAATTCAAGAGTGGCCACAGGACTGGAAAAGGTCAGTTTTAACTTCAATCCCAAAGAAAGGCAATGCCAAAGAATTATCAAGCTACCACACAATTGCACTCATCTCATACACTAGCAATGTAATGTTTAAAGTTCTACAGTGAAGAGGAACTAAAGAGCCTCTTGATGAAAGTGAAAGTGGAGAGTGAAAAAGTTGGCTTAAAACTCAACACTCAAAAAACTAAGATCATGGCATCCAGTACTGTCACTTCATAGCAAATTGATGGGGAAACAGTGAGACACTTTATTTTCTTGGGCTCCAAAATCACTACAGACGGTGACTGCAGCCATGAAATTAAAAGACGCTTACTCCTTGGGAAAAAGCTATGACAAACCTAGACATGGTATTAAAAAGCAGAAACAGTACTTTGCTGACAAAGTTCTGTATAGTCAAAGCTATATGCTTTTTCCAGTAGCCATGTTTGGGTGTGAGAGTTGACCATAAAGAAAACTGACAGCTAAAGAATTGATGTTTTTGAACTGTGGTGTTGAAGACTCTTGACAGTCCCTTGGTCTGCAAGGAGATCAAACCATTCCAAACTAAAGGAAATCAGTCCTGAATATTCATTGAAAGGACTGATGCTGAAGCTGAAGCTCCAATACTTTGGCCACCTGATGCGAAGAACTGACTCCTTGGAAAAGACCCTGATGGTGGGAAAGATTGAAGGCAGGAGGAGAAGGGGATAACAGAGGATGAGATGGTTGGATGGTATCACCGACGACTCAATGGACAAGAGTTTGAGCAAGATCTGGGAGCTGGTGATGGACAGGGAAGCCTAGTGTGCTGCAGCCCATGGGGTCGTAGAGTCAGACACGACTGAGCAACTGAACTGACTAATGGAAAAATTGTCTTTAATGACAAAAGATCATAGACTATACACAAAAGCATTAATAAATAAATAATAACAATATAATACTTATCCTCCAGAAAGACAAACTCACCTATTCAAGGACTACACATGGACTGTGGTATTACAAAGCAATCATTACTACTCTGTAATTTGGGGACAAGTACATTTAGTGATTGTGTAACTACAGAAGCTGGAGAGGTATCAAATGAAGAGATGGATTAGATGTCACCATACCCAGTATAATGAACATATCCCAGCAGTGTGTACAGAACCTAAGTCCAAGAAACTTGGAAAGAGATGTTCACTAAAGCAAATGGGTAAGCAGTGATGTAGAAATTGAATGGAGGTGCCAAAAAAATCAGGAAATCAGAAGATGGGAGTAATTGTAAGCAGGTCAAGAGGAAAAAGAGGTTTCTGGTATAAAATGGCATATGGTTTGCAGCTTGCGATCCAGCTGGTTTCAACTGTGCCCAAAACTATCTGTGAAGGCAAAGGAAAATCACCAAAGTCAGAACACTATAAAACAGGACTGACAATTTACCCATTACCAGTATCTATAAGGAATGTTCATAAACTACAGAGCTAAGAGAATTATATCAAAAATTACAATAGTTATTCCAACCTTATTTGCCCAATTAAAAGTAGATAACGTATCCTCTCTTTGTTGCTTTTCCTGATTCAGAAATAAATCTTCATCAATCCAGAAACTAGGGAATTCTCTAATATCTAGGCACCACATTTTGAGATTTCCTCTTCTCTCTTACGAAACCAATGACTATTACTAACATGACTGTCTCTCTTTCTATATCTATTTGGAGACTATAAAAATAGAACATAACTAGTTAAGAATGTGTGTTGTGTATACATTTAGTGAGAAAGTTGTCTACAGAGATTGTGTAACATCCTAGAAGGTATAATCTTTACAAACAAAGTGGTAAATGGAAAGATATTCATGAGAAAGAACTCGGAACAATGAATACTCTTAGGTTTTGCAAGCATAGTTTATGTAGAGTAACAATGACTACTGTTAGGTTTTGAAAGCATCGTTTATGTAGAGTGTTGCAAAATTCACCAGTGATGTACAGGCAATCCTGTTTCAGCACAGCAGCACCTCACTGGCACTTATTCAGTCGCTGAGCTGTGTCTGACTCTTTGCAACCCCATAAACTGTAACACACCAGTCTTCCCTGTCCTTCACTATCTCCTGGAGATTCCTCACACTCACATCCCGTGTCACCCCTCATCCTCTTGCCCTCAATATTTCCCAGCATCAGGGTCTTTTCCAGTGAGTCAGTTCTTCCCATCAGGTGGCCATAGTATTGGAGCTTTAGCTTTAGCATCAGTCCTTAAAATGAATATTCAGGATTGATTTCCTTTAGGACTGACTGGTTTGATCTCCTTGCAGTCCAAGGGACTCTCAGGAGTCTTCAACACCACAGTTTGAAAGCATCAGTTCTTCAGCTCTCAGCCTGTTTTATGGTTCAACTCTCACTTCCATACATGACTAATGGAAAAACCATAGCTTTGGCTAGATGGACTTTTGTCGGCAAAGTAACGTCTCTGCTTTTTAATATGCTGTCTAGACTGGTCATAGCTTTTCTTCCGAGGAGCTAACGTCTTTCAGTTTCATGGCTGTGGTTACTGTCTGCAAAGATTTGGAGCCCAAGAAAATTAAATCCATTACGCTTTCCACTTTTCCCCCATCTATTTGCCATGAAGTGATGGGACAAAATGCTGATAACAGTTTTTTGAATGTTGAGTTTTAAGACAGCTTTTTCACTCTCCTCTTTCACCTATCAAGAGGCTCTTTAGTTCCTCTTCACTTTCTGCCATGAGTGGTATCACCTGCATATCTGAGATTGTTGATGTTTCTCCCAGCAATCTTGATTTCAGCTAGAGATCCAGCCTGGTTTTTCACATGATTTACTCTTCATTAAATAAGCAGGGTGATAATACACAACCTTGATGTATTCTTTTCCCAGTTTTAAGCCAGTCCACTGTTCCTTGTTCACTTCTAACCATTGCTTCTTTTTCTGCATGCAGGTTTCTCAGGAGACAGGAAAGGTGATCTGGTATTCCTGTCTCTTTAAGAATTTTCCTCAGTTTGCTGTGATCCACACAGTCAAAGGCTTTAGCATAGTCAATGAAGCAGATATAGATGTTTTCTTGAAATTCCCTGGCACTTATTCAAAAGCTATTGGGCTAAAAATTATGTGCATCAACTGGCTTTCTTTATAGTCCTGGGAAAGAATTCTGCCAGTGTGCAAGTTTATAGAGGAACAATGACAGTCCAATCAATGGAATTTAGGACATCCAAGAGAAGATCGTGAAAAGTAAATGTTTTCAGTAATGCATTCACTGAAGTTACTTATATCACATCAGCGAGACACAGTCCCATATAAACGTTGGCAACTATTGGCAAATTTCTAATATTCTAACACTGAGAGTGAAATATACCATGCCTGGAATGCTACATCAGTTCTCACTAGGCCCCTGAGAGTGAGAGCAATCTGAGCATGAAAATAAGGCAGCAGTTTCACATACTTATTTGAAAATATATGATTGCTACACTAGGTAATAGCTAATTCATTATTTTCATCTTGAAATGGTGAATGTCAGGGTGAGATTTCGGAAGCAGAGTGGGCGAGCACATGCATAAGGTCTGTTTGCCTTCTTCATGAATAACATTGATTGCACTGTGTGGTTTTTAGGGAGGGTGTGAAAGCAATAGGAGTTTCAAAACTGAGCTTGTTAACAGCAGCATAAAAAGTTAAGGGTTAACTGTCTGGTGGTACATATGCATGACAATACACATCTGGATGTGTAAGCTTTAGTAGGCTTGCTAGAACACCAGTCACACCTAAAGCTCCTCTTGATATTTTATAGCCATTCTTTGAAAAAAGCTTTTGTGAGACAGAGACTTTGCTCTGCATCAGCTCGCATTTTTTCTGATCCCTCAAGACTTTATGCCCAGATAACTTCTTGTTGTTCAACTCTATTGATGTCCATCCAAGCCTCTTTTGGCCAAGTACCTATCCACGGTGCTCAAATCCAGTCTCCTTTTGATCCTGCCCTACAGCATCTGTGATAATTTTTCTATCTTAGTGGAACTTTTTGGTTGAGGCTTTGGAACAATATAGCCTCTTTTCCTATTTTATCAACTGTACTTGCCCCAGCCCCACCCCCCCACCACCTGCCCTGTGGCTGCTCAAGCCACATGATCCTTCTTGCTCTCAATTCAAATGAGGCTATTGCTTGAATTTACAAATTTAGTCAGGATGTTAAATGGGCAAAGCCATAAAGACAAAACAAATTGATAAAAATCATACCCTTTGCAGTTTTGATTTTGTGCCCATAGCTTGATTTTCACATGTAGAAATCTGATGCCAATGGGAACCCAGGCCAGAAAGTGAATCGAACACTGAGCTTTCTTTGGGGACAGATTAAAAAAAAAATGTAAACAGATGTAACTAAAAGATTGCAAAATGTGTTAGACATGTGAGCAGACACTGGGTCATAAAAATAATTATTTTCAGGTTCTTACTGCTTGAAATATTCAAAGCTAATTTATTTGGGAGTACTTAAGATGGTTTTAAGAAAACGTCTTTTATTGCTGTATATTCTGGGAAATGTGCATTTCTTCACTGCATATTGAGAAGATTTTCAACAATCATGTGGCTGCCCGCATCTGAGTTTAAATCTTCACATGTGAAATCTTCACATCTGGAGATCTTTAGAAGACCTGTCTAACTGTTCTCCAACAACTTCACTGTCTATCACTCTCTTTGTAGCTCTTTTCATTCTCCAACAACATATGTGGCTCAGGTAAAGTGTAGATGTGAAAACTTATAAACAGGGAGTGGAAGTCTCTGATTCTTCAAATTACCTTAAAATTTCTAGACCTAACTTCACACTGAGTTTCAGAGCTTCAGTCAGTTCAGTTCAGTTGCTCAGTCACGTCTGACTCTTTGCAACCCCATGGACTGCAGTATGCCAGGTTTCCCTGTCCATCTCCAACTCCTGGAGGCTTACTCAAACTCATGTCCATCAAGTTAGTGATGCCATCCAACTATCTCATCCTCTGTCGTCCCCTTTTCTCCTGCCTTCAATCTTTCCCATTATCAGGGTCTTTTCTAGTGAGTCAGTTCTTCATATCAGGTGGCCAAAGTAGTGGAGTTTCAGCTTCAGAATCAGTCTTTCCAATGAATATTCAGGACTGATTTCCTTTAGGATAGACTGGTTGGATCTCCTAGCAGTCCAAGGGACTCTCAAGAGTCTTCTCCAACACCACAGTTCAAAAGCATCAATTCAATATCACAGTAATCCAAGTCTATGCCCTGACCAGTAATGCTGAAGAAACTGAAGTAGAACAGTTCTATGAAGACCTACAAGACCTTCTAGAACTAATACCCAAAAAGATATCCTTTTCATTATGGGGGACTGGAATGCAAAAGTAGGAAGTCTAGAGATTCCTGGAGTAATAGGCAAATTTGGCCTTGGAATTCAAAATGAAGCAGGGAAAAGGCTAACAGTTTTGCCAAGAGAATGCACTGGTCATAGCAAACACCTTCTTCCAACACAAGAGAAGACTTTACACATGGACGTCACCAGATGGTCAATACCAAAATGATGGAGAAGCTCCATACAGTCAGCAAAAATAAGACCGGCAACTGACTGTGGCTCAGATCATGAACTCCTTATTGCCAAATTCAGAATTAAATTGAAGAAAGTAGGGAAAACTACCAGACTGTTCAGGTATGACCTAAATCAAATCTCTAATGATTCTACAGTGGAAGTGACAAATAAATTCAGGGATTGAATCTGATAGACAGAGTGCCTGAAGAACTATGGATGGAAGTTCGTGACATTGTACAGGAGGCAGTGATCAAGACCATCCCCAAGAAAAAGAAATGCAAAAAGGCAAAATGGTTGTCTGAGGAGGCCTTACAAGTAGCTGAGAAAAGAAGAGAAGCTAAAGGGAAAGGAGAAAAGGAAAGATATACCCATTTGAATGCAGAGTTTCAAAGAATAGCAAGGAGAGATAAGAAAGCCTTCCTCAATTTCAGAGCTTGTGTAGGGTTAATTTACTATTCTGTCTACTGCTGAACTGATGTTTTTGTTTGTTTAATGTGAGCAGTCTTTCTAATCCCATTAAGTGGAAACAAAGTTTACAAATGTAAATCCATTTTACTTTGATTTAGTACTTTTGCAAGACTAGGCTTCACAAATCAAGGCGTGAACTTTGACAGCAGGCTAGTTTCAAAGGCGTTTTCCCCCACCTTTGAGAGAAGAGGACTAAGACCTTTTCTAAGGGATTCTTTTTTCTCTTTTAAAGATAAACACTGAGAGTGTGGGAGGTTGAGAGGATCAGGGACTTGGCAGACACTTTTTGTCCACAAGTAACTGGTGAGACTAAAAGCCTGAGGTCCTGCAGGTGGAATACAATCTGTGGGATTATTCCTATTGTTGTTCTACTGTTAAATCAAACCCCTTTCTTTGAAGAGAAAAATTAGCTGGGAATCTCTATGAGGCCTTGAGGATAAAATTTTGTATTATGAGTCAGAGGATCTGGGGTGAGCCATAATCACTTTGACCCCCACTTCTCACAGGCACCAAATAATATCAATGATGGCTGCCATTTATTGAAAAGTTGGAATGCTTTGGTTTCTTCTCATTTCTATTTCTAATTTCCACGTGAGTTTCTGAAAGAATTAATTTAGTGAGATATACATGGAAATGCTTACCATGATATCTAATGTTCTTGTGAAAATTAAATGGAACAAATTACGTAGAAACCATCTGAAACTGAAGTTCTTCTCTCTGGAAAGGACTCTTGGCCATCCTTCTTAAAATCAATTACATAGCTATTTTTCATAATTCAGTTACTCTCAGGGAAAAAGAAGTTGTTTAAAGATTAGAAGTCTTAATAAGCAATAAGTCAAACTAAGACTCTATAGAGATATTTATGTCTCCCCTAAGTGTGTGCTAGGTTGCTTCAGTTGTGTCGGACTCTGCATCTCCATGCACAGTAGCCGGCCAGGCTCCTCTGTCCATGGGATTCTCCAGGCAAGAATATTGGAATGGGTTGCCCTGCCCTCCTCCAGGGGATCTTCCCAGCCCATGGTCTCTTATGTCCCCTGCATTGACAGGCAGGTTCTTTACGATTAGCGACAACTGGGAAGCCCCAAAG
The DNA here is from genome assembly GCA_917880005.1 of Nanger dama. Lineage (NCBI taxonomy): Eukaryota > Metazoa > Chordata > Mammalia > Artiodactyla > Bovidae > Nanger > Nanger dama. The sequence goes on from CAKJTW010000040.1 coordinate 9,431,539, forward strand.
TAACAACTTGGAAAATGTCAATGTAATACTTTAATGAATAATCTTAAGAAGAAATTATGGAATTAAGATACTTAAAGTCTAGTGGGGGAACCTTACATTTGTTTCTGGGACTCAATAAACCCATCACTATTTATAAGAATGAAAACAACAGTAACTTAATTGACATGCTCATTAACAAGTAATACTCATTAAAGTGGTGATACATAGTTTTCTAAAGGTATTTTTATGCTCTTATTCCAAGAAGTTTATGGATCAAAATTATTGTCTTTTAATATACACCTTTAAAGTAATGATAATTTATCACACACATACACATACATACACATGAAGAGAAGGGGAAAGCAAAGGTAAACTTACATCCTCAAACCCAGACATGAGAGAAATGTTGTTATTTTAAAATTTTCTACAACTTCTTTTCTGACCCTGAGACTAAAATTTCAATTCTCATCATTCTTGAATGTTTCTTACTTCTAAAGTTCCCCTCTGCCCCCAGAGTCAGGCCTTGGGGAGCATTCATTGATATTACTGTTTGGTCATCTATTCCCTTGTTTGCAAAACCACTTCGTATCTGTTGCTTCTATGCCAGGCTTGAGAGAAGGAAATGAATGCATTCATCTTCCTTTCCCATCTGGGATCTTGTTGCTTCTCAGGTGAGGCCAGAAAACCCAGTTTATTTCTGCTTTCTGTTTCTGCAACTATCCTTTATGCTGTTCAAAACTTGACAATCTCCTTTAATTGAACAAGGAAGAGAGAAAAATGATAATGTAGTATAGTATGTATAATTTTAATGTAGTATGTAAAATTTAGTATCTCTATGGTAGGGTGATATAATAGTCCACATAATATATTCAGATCTTGTTCTCCAGAATTTATGACTGTTACCTTTTACAGAAAAAGGCACTTTGCAGGTGCGATTAAGTCAAGGCTTTTGAGTTTGGGGACTGTGAGTTTTGCAGAAATAGATAACCAAACTAGAAGTTGATATCATGGACAGTGGCTTTGGGGCTGGTCAGTAAGGATACCATTGGTGGGACTCGAAGTATAGGGATGAGTGCTCTTGCAACCTGGAGGAGATTTGTGTTACATGTTGGTGGAACAATTGGCAAGATGGTTACTGGCTATAAATTGGAAGATGTAAAAGGGCTTAATATATCTGTGGTCTAGATAAGGTGATTTTCAGGCAGAATGTTAAAAGTATAATGTACCTTTTAAAACTGTGATAAAATATTTTAAGAGAGATGTACTAAGGAAGGAAATGTTGAACTTTTGAGCAGACTTTCAGTTCAGTTCAGTTCAGTCGCTCAGTCATGTCTGACTCTTTGTGACCCCATGAATTGCAGCATGCCAGGCCTCCCTGTCCATCAGACTTTAAAAGAATTAAATATAATTGCTTTAAAATATTATTTGGTTTCTGCCACAAATCAGCATGAGTCAGCTATAGGTATACATATGTCCCCTTCCTCTTGAAACTCCCTCCCACCCCTCTAGTTTGTCACAGGGCACCTGGTTGAGCTCTCTGTATCATATAGCCACTTCCTACTAGCTATCTATTTTACATATGGTAATTTATATATTTCAATGCTACTCTCTCAATTCATCCTACCCTCTCCTTTCCCCACTGTGTTCCAGTGTGGTGGATGAACCTAGACCCTGTTACAAGGAGGGAAGGAAGTCAGAAATATCATATATTGATGAAAATATATGGAATCTAGAAAAATGCTACTGAAAAACCTAGTTATAGAGCAGAAATAGAGACATAGACATAGAGAACAGACTTTGTAGACCCATGACTTATTTTATAACTGGAAGTATGTACCTTGACCACTTTTACCCATTTTACCCACTCCTGACTCCTACCTTTGGCAACCACTAATCTGTTCTCTGTATCTATGATTTCAGTCTTTTTGTTTGTTGGCTTGTTGCAGTTTCACATGCAAGTGAGATCATGTGTTATTTGCAGTTCTCTGACTTATGTCTGACTCTCTCTCATGTCTGACTTATTTCACTTAGCATAATGCCTTCAAGGCGTAATGCCTTTCATCCATATTGTTGCAAATGGCAGGATTTCCTTATATGTTATGGCTGAATAATATATATATTATATATTATATATACTATGTATATTATAAATATTACATATTATATTGTATGCATTATATATACATTAACTATATATATATAATTTATCCACTCATTTGTCAATGGAACTTAGTTGTTTTCCTGTCTTGGCTATTGTGAATAATGCTACAATCCACATGGGATTTATATATTTCTTAGTTGGTGTTTTTGTTTCCTTCAAATAAATATCTGGAAGTGGAACTGCTGGATCATACTGTAGTTTTTTTTTTTTTTTGAGAAGTCTCCATACTGTTTTCCATAGGTTTGTACCAGTTTACATTCCCATCAGCAGTGCACAAGCCCCACATTTCCTGACATATATTCTTCTGTATTCTTTATCAAAAACTGAAAAATATGAGACAAGTTAACCGATCACAGTTTTGTTGACACTAGTAGAAGGCATAAGCCTCTTAAATTAGAGCTAGAAGATAGGTTATTACTCTCAACAATAGTTTGTGACCAGGGGATGAGCACTTTTGTGCTAGTTGCACACATCTCAATCTCACAAGATGAAGAGGGCCATATTACACTTGCACATACAGCAGATTATGTTACAAGAAAATAACTCCAAGCTAATGGAACCCAAAACTTTTACCATGGGCAGTAAACCTGCTTGCTGTTGCTCTGGAGAAAGACATTAATTTTATTATACTGGCCTTTTGCTCAGAAAAAGACACTATATCTGCTTTCCAAGGCTATTCATTATACAGCTGTCCTTGAAAAGACAGTTATTGCAAAGGCAGTTAGTGCCTCTATTATTCATAGGAAGTGCAGAAAGGGACCCATGGGGAATTGCCTCTCAGCAATTACTTCCAGTTATTAGCATAGCTTTCTGTTTGTTTCAATACTAGATATATTCCTTTGCATTGTTAAAAAAGTGTAATGTCAATTCAGTTCAAGGATTATCTCCTTCTCTGAGGTACTGCAGGCTAAAATCTTGCCTCCTCCACTCTTAGGAGTAAGGTGGCAGGTTTGGGCTCAAAGAAAGCTCATCTTTCCCCTTTTTATACACTTACTCCCCACTTTGGGGCGTAAGGTAGAGGAATAGGGAACTTAGGTATCAGTGAGAGATGCCCCTGGCTTCACTCTGGCATTGACTGGTCTCATCTTCTCCTAGTATTTTCTATTGACATGAGGTTTGAAGACATTTGGGCATGTTGCCCCAAACTCCTTTCCCTCTTCAAAGGACAGCCCTGACTCTCTTTGACAAGGCAAAGATTTAAAATCATCACCCTTTCTCTGGTAAGAACATCAATTCAAATGACGTCTATGACCTCTTGAGCAGCAATGCTGCTCACACCCATCACTAACCTTCACGTTTCTTTACACGTAACATCAAGAACTCTTGCCATCCTCTCTTGTACCCTTAAAAACTGCAGACAGCTGTGTCAGGAATAAGGTTGCCCCATATCCTTCCCAGATCTATTTCACCATGGATCCTTGAAGACCAAAATGATTTCAGGCTTTTCAGCTCTCCTCAAATCCATCAACTCAAATCCAACAACTCAAATCCAACATCAATCACAAGCTGTTTCCTCCACTAATACCTGTGTTCTTTGTTGTCAGTGTGAGAAAGGATCACTTATAACATTAGTTAAAATTCAGATGTCCAGCTCCCAAGCATAGAGATTTTGTTTCAAGAGTTTGAATGCTTACTTAACAAGTTTTCACATGACTCATATCATGACTTTGATACATAGGTCATTCTATTCTCTCTCCCTTATCATCATGAGTAGCATTGCTCAAAACAGAGCAAATACTGTAGAAAGAGTGTAATGTATTGGAAAGAGCATTGGCTTTCCAGTCAGCCAGATGTGCATTCAGATCCTGGTTCTGTTAGTTATTAAAACTTTTTCTTTTTGAAAGGAAATAGATCTTTGGTGACATCTAAGAGAAATTAACTTGTACATGTGCCTTAAAATATGATAAGAATAGAAGTCTAGTTTTCTGTAAAGAGTGAGATAATAAATATTTTCAGCTTTTCAGTAAATAAGCAGGAAATTAGATCTCTGTCACAACTACCCAACTCTACTGTTGTAGCATTAAAAACAGCCATAGACAAAAGTGAGCAAATGAGAGGGGTTGTGTTCCAATAAACCTTTATTGACAAAATCAGAGGTTGACCAGATTTGGCCTGTGGGTTGTAGTTTATTGTCCCCTCTGTAGAACATGAAAGTAATACAACTAAATTTGTGAATATATAAATTTTAACCCATAATTTGGTGATCAATTTTACAATTGTAAACTAAGTTTTTCTAAAAGAAAACTTGAAAAGGACTTGATTCTGTGAAACGGTCACATTATGGAGAAATTAACCACCACTGGGTCAGATTTTACATCTCTAATGGTTACTAACTGCAAGAACTTCCTTATGATGGAGGGTCAGCTATCTTTAAAAGATTTGTGGTAGAGTGAATCACTTGTCCATTCTTTATCCATGTAACTGAGTTGTAAATTTGTACTCTTTGGCATGCAACATTCATTGCTTTCCCATAGTTGGTAGAGCAGACTTACTCAGATTTTTTTTTTTTTTTTAATATCAATCTTTGGTCAGTGAGGTATCAGTTGTGACATAAACAGAAGTTTGTAAACTGTAGCATGATTGCCCCTGCATTTCAGAACACACACACAAGGAGGGCACACTTAGGCTAGCCTTCTGGTCGCATAAAGTGAAAGAAAGAAAGTGAAGTCCCCCACTCAGCTGTGTCCTGCTCTTTGTGACCCCCATGGCCTATAGCCTACCAGGCTCCTCTGTCCATGGGATTTTCCAGGCAATAGTCCTGGAGTGGATTGCCATTTCCTTCTCCAGGGGATCTTCTCAAACCAAGGATCAGACCCAGGTCTCCCACATTGTAGACAGACGCTTTACCGTCTGAGCCACTAGGGAAACCCATAAGGAGGCTCTCAAATATGTGGGGCAGAATCATCCCTTGCTGAACCTAGCTGGCTTTAGAAGCATGAGTGACTCCAGTTATGACCAGTAGAACCATCCAAACAAGCCCAGCTTAGCCTTCAACAGCATGCAGCTAAGTGGGAATAAATGATTCAGTGTATCAAGCCAGTTTCAATAATTTGAATTTTTTGGTGGGTTCCTCTTTTTGAGGTGCCTTTTACCTGCCTCCCCTGACAATTTCAGTCCCTTTCATCTACCCTTCCAAAAGTAGTGAGGAGGGGATTATTTGGGTTCTGATCTCCTTAGGAGTTGGAAAGGGAACAGAAACCAATATAATCACTGGAAGTGACAGAGACTGACAATCAAGAAGCATCTGGCAGAATAGGAAAAGGTGACAGAGAAAAGAGAAGAAAGGGGTGGCACCAGAGGCCATCTCCCACGCTAACCTTCCTATTAAGAGGGGCTCAAGGAGCGTCTCAAATATTAGGAAGTGCAGGTCCTGAAGAAGGAAGGTGGTGTTTGAGCCTCATGGATGAGTAAATCAAGGAAAGGGGGCTACATCTCTCTTCGTAGAATAGGACCCCCTCACCTTAGGGGCAGCAGCTTCACGGACCATAAACACTTTCATAACTCTAGGCAATGTACAGAAAGCAGGCTTTTTCATGATATTCTTGGTATAGATGACCCATCAGGTCACTGCCAAGTGGAATGACACTGACAACAAAGAAAAATGAGGCCTTCTCAGCTCAGAGACAAATTCATTTCCAGATCAAGAAGTAGAACTGACCAACTGTAAGATCAGAAGGTACTAGGTACTTCTTTTTGTCCAAGTATTGTATCCGAGCTTTGGGAACCTTTTCTACTATCACCAGAATTGGTCCAGATATTTCTTTGGTATTGTCTCACTGTCAGATGCCTGCTCTTTGAAAAAAAGCTACGACCAACCTAGACAGCATATTAAAAAGCAGAGACATTACTTTCCTGACAAAGGTTGATCTAGTCAAAGCTATGGTTTTTCCAGTGGTCATGTATGGATGTGACAGTTGGACTACAAAGAAAGCAGAGCACCAAAGAATTGATGCTTTTGAACTGTGGTGTTGGAGAAGACTCTTGAGAATCCCTTGGACTGTAAGGAGATCAAATCAGTCCATCCTAAAGGAAATCAGTCTTCAATATTCAATATTCATTGAAAGGGCTGATGCTGAAGCTAAAATTCCAATTCTTTGGCCTCCTGATGTGAAGAACTGACTCAATGGAAAAGGTCCTGATGCTGGAAAAGATTGAAGGTAGGAGGAGAATGGGATGACAGAGAATGAGATGGTTGGACGGCATCACGGACTCAATGGACCTGAGTTTAAGCAAGCTCTGGGAGTTGGTGATGGATAGGGAAACCTGGTGTGCTGCACTCCATGGGGTCACAAAGAGTTGGATGCAATTGAGCAACTGAACTGAACTGAACTGAACTCTCAGAGCCACATTTTTGCATCAGATGCTCTTCTTTATACAGGAACTTCTTCCTCCTGGGAACTGGGCTGGGCTGAGGGAACCTGGGGGTGGGGGGTGGGGGTAGGGGTGGGGTGAGGAGATAGGACAGGGAGTGTAGGGGTGAGGGGGAGGCAGCTGCAAGAACAATGATTTGAATTTTTAACAAATGTTTATATGATTCTGATGTAAGTTATACATTGGGCGTTCTATTTTTTCCTCCTATTCAGTTTTGGGATGGGTTTTAACTACAACATGATTTTGTTCAGAATTAGCTGATAAAGGGCTGATGTCATATGTATTTCACAGTCAGACAAACAGACAGACATATACACCCAAAACAGGTCTACTGGATTAGAACTTGCATGGAAGTTTTCTTTTATTTCTTTAATGTTTTTCCCCAATCTCCATTGCTGGTTTCAGAAAATGATGCTAGAGCTGTAGCCAAGAACCAAATGAAATGGTACAAGCCAATTTATAATTTAGAAGTCATAAGAAGCCTCTAAAGGATTCTAAGCGAAGATATTTCATATTTATATTGTGCTTTGAATTTTTAGTATTATGTTAGATGTGCCAAAGTGCAATTTACTTTCTATGGAGCAATAAGTTTTTTTATTTTAGCCCCAATATGTTAATAGATGGAAAAAACAAACAAACAAACAAAAACAAGAAAATTTACAAACTCAGGCCTGTGAAGCAACCTAGATTTTTCCAGTTTAGAACTTAGTCTCTTTCAGGTTAGCTAGGTAAATCAAAGGCTCTCCAGCTACCCTATTTTTCCTATTCCCTCATCACCTTTCTCTTTCACCTCACTTTGGTAGATATTTGTTGTTCAGTCACTCAGTCATGTCTGACTCTTTGCTACCCCATGGACTGTAGCACACCAGGCTTCCCTGTCCTTCACCATCTCCCAGAGCTTGCTCAAATTCAGGTCCATTGAGTTGGTGATGCCATCCAGTCATCTTGTCCTCTGTCATCCCCTTTTCCACCTGCCTTCAATGTGAGAATTAAAAGAAAAAAAAAAAAAAAAAATATAACAGTGAGATAAGAGGGGCCTCTGTTTCATGAGCTACCCTCTCAATTCTTTCTAGTCTCGCCTAGTGATGGACCATTCCATTTAGTCTGTAGCATCTGTTGCTATTGCCCATGATCATCTCACAGTCTTTGGTCAAAAGGGAACTAAATACTTTCCCAATCTCAATTACATGTGTCTTCAGATCTCCAGGCTACCTATTATCACTTTAAAATGCAAACAGGAGCTTGTGAACCGATTCCATTTATATGCACACAATGGGGAACTAGAGTCAAAGGTTATCTTGGACCCATTTTCTCTAATTAAATACACCACAATGCCCAGTTGCTCTTTGAGGTTGTATCTTTCCAAAGTTCAAACATAAAGGGAAATCCAGCTTCTGCTTTTAGCTGGGTTTGACAATTATTAAGAAGACAAAATCTAGGATAATGCCTCTCAAAGTCCAATATGCATATGAATCACCTAACACTCTCTTTAAAATGCAGATTCTTACACAGTAGGTCTGGATTGGAGCCCCCAAATTTGTACATGAACAAGCTTCCAGTAAATGGCAACGTTGCCAGTCCGTGAACTGCATTGTGAGATACGGGATAACATTAAATACTAAAGCTTTTGTAGACTGACTGAAAGGCAGAGTTAAACTTTGAGGAAAAGCTTTGAGCTAGCTTAGCATTCTCTAAACTGGCCTTGCTAGTTTTTTAGAGCGCTGTAACTTTCTCCCTGCTGCTGCTGCTGCTGCTGCTAAGTCCCTTCAGTTGTGTCGATTCTGTGCGACCCCATAGATGGCAGCCCACCAGGCTCCCCCATCTCTGGGATTCTCCAGGCAAGAACACTCTCACCCCTAGCAATTCCAAAACCTTGTGAATTTATATTCAAGGTAACCTTCATCAGCATCACCGTGTATTGATATTGCTTTCTGTTTCCCTCAACTTTCTGAAACAACACTCTATCTAATTCTTTGGGCACTTTGTTGGCCTGATCCAGTGGGACAACAAATGTTCTCAAGAAATGTATGATGAATGAACTGTGTTCTCAGTTTAGGTGTGCAAAATATGCCACTACCTTTACCAAACCTCTGAGTGTTATTAAAAAAACAAGTCTGCATCAGCTTGTTTCATTTGCAATGTAGGGGATAAGTAGCCAATGGCACTTTCTGGTTACTGGATCTTAAAAAAATAGATTATTGAGATTTCTTCTTTCTCCTCTCTACCCTCATCCTGTACCCTTTGCCTCATACTATTAACTGGCCAAGTGTTGAAGAGCAGAAACTAAGATGTCATAATATATGACTGAATTTTGTTGCAGCATATATTTATGAGAGTATAATTCTTCTCAAAAGTCCACATAATTTCTGTTTCTCTTAAACAATTTTAAAAAGTATAATATAATGGAAAATACTCTAGTCCTAGAAATACAGCCTTTTCTAAATATCAAATATCTAAATATCAAATTAATTATTATATTCTAGCTTTCAATGAAAAGGAACTGGTCCAAAAATCAAAAATACATTTCTAAGGTAAAATTTCCAACAGAACATGTTGAGACTATGGTTTTAAATCTATTCAATCATTATTATATTATTTTTCAACTTTATATAAACTCTATTTGGTTCCCTGAATGCTACCTTTGATTTTAAGCTCTAGTTGAAAATGAAATATAGAATTCTTTTGCTTTATCTAGAAACATCAGTGACTCAAATTATCTAAGACAAATTACTGGCATTCAGTCTTTTTTGAATAACGTGTGATTATAGGCAATATATATTTATTAATGTATAAAACATGGAAAGTTTTAGCTTCAGACTATGAACTTGCAAAAAGATTATAAAGGACTGAATATAAGGGGAGTTATGGAAAATATTTGGTCACTTTAATTACAGGTTTAAATGCCACAAATGCTGTAATAATACTTTTTAAATTTATAAACAACAAAATCACTTTATAAACATTAAACCAAATATCTCTTTAAAGTAAAGACATATTTACTTTTTTTTCTCCCTGAGTATCATTTATAGATTGATAAAAATAAAGTGAAAAGTAAATGCTTCCCTAGAGGCAGGAAATATACCCTCCATGCGAGGGCATTTCTGAAAATTTTAACCACAATTCCTCCCAATTTTTTGCTTTTTCCTCTCTATAATTGTTAATTATAATAAAGCATACTGAAATGTTTTGCTTGAATGATAGCCTTGGTCTGCTATTATGTTTTTATTAATATCTTACCTTATTTCATTTATTATGAGGATGAGATAATTTGGGGATCTCTTTTTCCACTACTCAGTGTTATTTTCAGCAACAGATTATTTTCTGTTATTTGACAGTATTCTTAAAACCACCTACTCATTCATGTTTGATGTGGTCAGACCTCTGTGGTGAACTAAAGACCATCATTACTGTTTGTTTAGTGTTTACATTTTGTTTAGCAGGGGTTTCATATTAGTAGCTACTCTGGGAGATGTACCTCAGATAATTATGGCAGAAAAGCAGCAAAGGGAAGGCTGAATGAAACAACCCTAGGCTGGAATTCTCGGTCGTGCCTGCAAGTGAACAAAAATTTTCATTACACTCACCTCTTTCTCCACACTCTCTCTTAAATAAGAACTTTTTTTTCTTTTTACAATGGACCAAAAATATAAGTGTTTAGTCTTTTGTTGATTTTGTATGTGGTGAAAATAGTTTCATTGAATACTTATATTATTCTTAGGTTCTACTTGTTTACAGCTCCACTTTGTTTGTTTATTTTAAAAAATATTTTATGTAGACAAAGGTGCTGTGGCTATGCCCTGGGATCCTTAGACAGTTCTCCCATTAAAGTTCTCTTTCTGTTTGTGACATGACAGCTTAGCAGAACTCAGCAGGCCATTAGGAAAATAAGCAAATTCTTATCTGGAAGTCATTAACTAGAATCAGTCATTCTCTTTTTCTCTCTTGCCTGAAAGTTGGTTCTTTTCACATCCTGGAAAAATATTTTGATAGAGAATTAAGTGCTGGTTAAAGGTGAGTTTGTGGCAGAGGGACTGGAATGGAGCCGGGACTAAAACTAAACTTGTCTCTGTGTTCACTAAGGGGCGTTGACAAAGACACGGTCAGTGACCAGCTCTGGCATCGTCATAGCCTACTGCTTAAATTTTTCCATAGACTATGTACTTTTTGATCAAGTTTAAAAACTGAGTAACATTATAAGATAAATTGTTTAGTGGTTCATTGGGTTGCAGAGGCATCGTGCTTTAGAATCTGTATTATTTCATTACGTCCAGGAGGACCGATTGAGAGTCTGAGGCCATCTAATGGGTCCAGGGCTCCGTGGTGTTTTCCTGGAACATGTATGACCTATGACCACACTATTGAGTGGTGAACTTCCACCAGCCCCCACAGAGATTCTGTCCCCATGCCCAGACTATGCTGAGCTCCAGCGAGAAGATGTACAGGGTCAGAGCCAGCAGTTTTGTTGGCTAATAGTTCCCCTCAACATCTCCAAGATATGAAAAAGACAAGTGAAGGGGACAGTTTTGAAAAGACCTTTCCCTCCCCTTTTTGACAGTGTCCTGGAATATGCATCATCTCTGACCTTAACTATCCTCTGAGGGAAAAGCCCAGAGAGTGGGGGTTTATAGTGATTTGTGTTCAGTCCTGTGATTCAGAAAAATCAAGAATAATGTGTCTTTCAGATATAATCATATCATTGAAATTAAATTACAGAAACCTTAATAAGATTATGCTTGTTACTTAAAAGTGCACTCTAAGTATTACTGCTAATGCATACACCATTAAAGAGAAAAATTAAAAGAGAAAAAAGTGTCCTCAGATCAGAAAATAGGACTATGAATTTGAGTTTGAGATTTCCTGTTAAGACCATATCTTTGAGGTCCAGATCATCTATGTAAAAATGTTCTGGTTTTATATACAACAAAATAAAGTTTTGTTGTTGTTATTGTTGCTTTTTAAAGAGTAAGATCAAAAGGAAGGAGAGAAAATCCTATAGATCTTGCAAATGTCTAAAACAGCACTCTGGTCTGAATGTTTGTATAAATAATATGACAAAATATTTGTGAATATAGAACTTATGTAAGTTAAGCTGCTGCAAGAGTCCATAAATTTTTCTGAAATTGCTTAATTTAAATTTGGTAGTGTCATAGAGCTTTTGAGTGAATACAGGTCAATCTGCTTGCCTGATCATTCAAAATATGCATAAATGATAATAGTATGTCTATTAATATTAATGACATAGTAGTAATGATGACAATTTAGTATAATCATTTGACACAGATCACAGGGAACAAATCACTAAATTATCAATGAAGAGAAAATCATCACTGTGCTAGAGCCAAATTGTGTTGGGGCAAAATAGTGTAAGACTCAAGCCCTGATGACAAGTTTTGTGGAAAGATTGGTAACTGTGGATACTGGACATGGGAGAAAAGTGAGCAAATCTTTAGTTTATAACAGAGTATTGAGAAATTTCTCATCTGACTTCCTGCTGCACTGAGCTGGCTACTTAAAGGCCCCCATGGGATGGAATGAGCTAATGGTGAAAGCCTTTTGAAATCCCCCAAACTGTCCTCATTTAAAGGAACAAATACAGAGACCCTGATTTCAACATAACCATTTCTAAAATATTAAGGGAATAAGATGTGCTATATTATAAGGAGGTTTTGATTTTCCTCCACCAAATTCAAAAGACAATCCAGAATTAGTGTCAAGACATAGTGAGGAGAGAAATAAAAGGTGACTTGGCCCCTTACTCCCTCATAATCTTATGCAGAGTAAAGTTTGGTGGCCAAACAAGCCAGAGCTGAACACTATCATGGCCACACTAAAGACAGGAGGGAAGGTCAGCTGGTTAGATTGCTGATGAAGCTTCTGTTAGAAATTAAATCTGTATGGGATAGTTCTGTTCCATCACATGAAGCCAATTCTCTAAATTTTGACAATTTTTTCATAAGCACTGACTATAGATCACAGAAGGGGCCAGGTATTCTTGTATCACTGTAAATCCATCAACATGCTTCTTTAAATATATGTCAATTATATGTACACAGAAAGTACACACTTATTTGAGAACTGTTTGTTATTAATCATAATAGCTATATTTTACTGAGTATGTCTTGTGGACCAGGTGCTATGCTGAGAGCCTATATACTCCATCTCAATTAACTCTTACAGTAACACTGGGAACCAAATATGTGAGATGCCCAGAATATCATAAGTAGTAAGTGGGAGTCCATCTGTCCAACAGATGAAACCAGTACATCTGTTTCTTATTTTTACATTCTAAGCCACTTCATTATATTTCTATTTCATTGTTTTCTGTTCCTCAATCACCATTCAAGATTAGGTGATATAGTCCAAAACAGTTTGTGAATTCATAAGTTAACTTAGGTTGTGAGTTTTAAGTCTGGATGATAATTCAAATATTTAGGGTTTCAAATCCAGTATAGCTGGTCTGCCTTGGCTGCATTATTACAAGAAATCCATCCCAGAAAATATGACTTTCCATTGTTCTGTGCTGTTGATAATCATACAAGTAGATTCCACATGAATAAGAGTTCATTGGATATATTTATATATGGTCATATCTCAAACATACACATCTTGGCCTGTGTTATTAAAAGAGGAAATGAAGTAGGAAGGGTAAACTCCTTTCTCTTGCTTAACCAGACATAACCTAAATGTCAGAAGGAGTAAGGTTGAGGAAAGGATGGACAGGTAGATAGGAGACACACACATACACCCCTCACTCACCAGAACAGTAGGAACCTAGGTGGCACTATTTCATTAATAGAGAGTCTACAAAAGGTTGATTAATAAAGTGAGTGATGTCATGAAGCTACCAAAATAAATTCTGAAAATCAATGTGCTGATGTATTCTTTGCTTCTCCAACGTGTCTGATATATAAACTTTTAGTTCTGGGCACCACATTTTAAGGCTTCCCAGGTGGCACTAGTGATAAAGAACTGCCTGCCAATACAGGAGACTAAGAGATCTGCATTTTATGCCTAGGTTGGGAAGATCCCCTGGAGGAGGAAGTGGCAGCCCACTCCAGTATTTTTGCCTGAAGAATCCCGTGGAAAGATGAGCCTGGCAGGCTACAGTCCATAGGGCTGCAAAGAGTCAGACACAACTGAAGTGACTTAACACACACACACACACACACACCACATTTAGGAGGACTTTGTAAGTCTGTAACATCAGGGAGAGTAGCGAGATGATAGGGACCTAAAAGTAGTACTAACATTAAAATGGTCAGAAAGTCTGGGCGAGCTTAGGAGAACAAGAGAGAAGCTTGGAGAGTTAAATGACAATAGTCACCAAGTATCTGAAAAGCTGCTATGTAAGAGCAGGAGAAAACAGCTCCGCTTGGTTTCCAAGGACAGAACTGGGATCAATGGGTAAAAACTTAGAGATGTGCTAAGTACATACCTGGTTCAACTAGGAAGTACTTTCTAGTCATTATTACTCTATGACAGTGGGAGAGGCTGCCATAATGTGAATTTATGAAGAATGGAGAAAAATGAAAGGTCCCTTCAGAGGCAGAAGAAAAACAAAAGGTAAGTAAAGGGCTATATGGAGGGATAAATTGGGAGACTGGGATTGACATATACACACTACTCTATATAAAATAAATAATAAGGGACTACTGTGGTCCAGTAGGTCTGGTGGTTCAGACGGTAAAGAATTTGCTGTAATGCAGGAGATTTGAATTCAATCCCTGAGTCAGGAAGATCTCCTGGAGAAGGGAATGATTGCCCACTCCAGTTTTCTTGCCTGGAGGGCTACAGTTCATGGGGTCGCAAAGAGTGAGCAAACAACCACGAGCATGAGTGCACTGTTTAGCACAGAGAACTCTGCCCAGCACTCTGCAATGGTGTATATGGGGAAAAGTCTAGAAAAGGGTGGATGTATGGCTATGTATAACTGATTCACTTTGCTATACACCTGAAACTAATACAACATGGTGAATCAGCTATACTCCAATAAAAACTTAAAAAAAAAAAAAACCATAACAAAGTTAGAGTTATGAGGTCTGCTTTGGAAATCAAAACTGTTACATTCAGGAAGGTTTAAATGTAGATACACTGGAACATAGTGGGTTGAAAATTGATTTCTTTCTACTTCACCTGCAGAGTAATGTTTTAAATCATGTAGTAAAAAGCAAGAGATACTAATTTAATACTTCCATTTATAAACTATTGTTTGAGAATGGAACCAGTTTTAATCACATAAAGCATCTTGTATGATGTACTTTTTTCATCTTCTATTAAATCTTTTCTGGAGGAAATGTTCATTAGTTCAAATAAAGCTATTGTTACTGGTTAAAAAATAATATAAAATCAGAGTGATTCCAGTGGATTTGTTTTCTATTTAAGAACAGAGCATTCAACTTCATTTAAAAAAATATGGCTTTAAATTAAATTTCCAAATAAATAGACTTGGGTGTGAATTCAAGGGAAAATAGTTTGCAAAACTCAAGGAAAAAATTAACATCCAAACTCAAAACATTCTGGTGGTTTTGTAAAGCTGAAACATTTTGGAGGAGGGGTGGTTACTTATTGTCAAAGTTTTTAAAATAATAAATTTTAACCACATTATGCCCTACAAAATCTTAAGTGTTCTTTAAGGCACCCTTCTTGCCCATACAAAAGTTAACAGTGACATCTTGTGGTCAGTTTTTACTCTTTTATAAAAGCCTGTGTGTGTATGTGCACAAACTACAGAAATATGCCCTTTTGTTTTACTGCGAAAATATCCAATTTCTCCTTCCACTTCCAAATATTTCTGTGGTCCTTATTCACTATGTAGATTTTTAATTGTTAAATTATCTAAGATCACAGAAGCATAATTCATGTTGATAGCATGTATTCTTGATATAATTTAATGGAGAATGCATTTTACCTCTGTGGTCTTCTTCCTCAAAACCTATAATCCCAGTCTAACCATGAAGAAAATATCAAACAAACATATTAGAGGCAGTTTCCAAAAACTGACCCATACTTCTCAAAACTGGCCAGGTCATCAGAAACAAGGAAAATCTGGGAAGCTACCACAGACTAGGGAAAGCTAAGGAGACAGGACAATTAAATGTAATGTGATATCCTGGATGGGATCTTGGAACAAAAGAGGGTATTTTGGAAAACCAGAGAAATCCAAATAAAGACTGGTCTCTAGTTATGTACTAATGGTTTCTTAGTTGTGATATATATACTGTGGCCATATAAAATGCAAAAATCAGGAGAAATTGGTTGAAGGGTATATGGAAATACGATTCTATAACATCTTCTCAACAGTTCTGTAAATTTTAAACTATTCTAAAAATTGTTAAATTTATTTAAATTAGAAAATACTCTCAAGCTATAAAAGGTCATTGGACTTACTGGGTGGGGCATGTCAACCTTTCTAAAAATAATAAACAAAAAACAAACAAAAATGAAACATCTTATCATTTCTAAATGTTCCAGATCTTATATAGTAAATTTATGCATGCATGCTAAGTCACTTCAGTGTCCGACTCTATGAGACCCTATGGACTGCAGCCTGCCAGGCTCCTCTGTCCATGGAATTCTCCAGACAAGAATACTGGAGTGGGTTGTCTCATTCTCCTCCAGGGGATCTTCCAATGCAGAAATCAAACCTGTGTCTCTCCAGTCTCCTGCATTGACAGGCGGGTTCTTCACCACTAGTGCTACCTGGGAAGCACGTAGTGAATTTATATTGCTCTGCAAATGGAATTAATAAAAATTTTATTTCTTTAAAGAAAATCTTAGGGCTTACCCCTGGATACCACATCCCTGAATTCCTCTCCTTGGATCTTTCCCATGTAAATAAGACAATTTCATTATGAAGTTATAGATACAGTGGAAGCACCTCCTATTCCTTCCTTCCTTCCTCCCTCTCCTCTTCACCTAGAAACTTTTACACTTGCTGTTCTGACTGGAACTCCCTTTCCTCAGATATCTTCATGGTTCACTACTTGATTCCCTCCAGTTTTCTGTTCAACTGTCCCTTATCAACCAAGTCCTTCCTGATCAGCTTCCATAAAAGATCAGCCTCCACCATCACTCTGTCCTCTTACCCTACTTCATTATCCTACAGAGTACTTATCCAGCGTGTGACTATTACATATTTGTTTACTTTATATCTCTCTGGGACTGCATTTAAGCTTCAGGAGACAAACAGCCTTACTAGTTTTGTTCACAAATGAATCCCCAGTACCCAGGGTAGCTCAGTGTCCAGCACAACATATGCACTTAACAATATTTGCTCAACAAAACTAAAATCTCCTCTTAAAGCAATGTCTATTATTCCAGTTCTCAGTATAGGAGAATTCTGACTTCTCTTCCCCATTTCAGCCTACATTTATGATGCCCTCAGCTCCCACTTCTGTCTTCCTCTTAGATCAGTCTCCACATGATATGCACTATTTACTCTCCATCTGCACCCAGCTTCCAAATCTATTCTCTGCTGCACTTCATGCTCTGGGAAGCCAAACCCCGAGGACTGCCTCCCTGGGCTCCCTGACTGGTTAGTTTCCACCTGGGTTTGGAGAAAGGGCATAAAGAGAGAGAAAAGCTGAGGTATTTCTTCTCAGTGTCCCCACTGTTTTATACCTGGATGTCTCATGATAACAGGTACCATCAGCCGATTCCTCCTTCAGGGGACAGGTCTCTCTGGGCTCAGGTAATGCGCTTTCTCCCTTGGCCCCTTTGCAACTTGAAGTAGGCATGTCTGTTTGCTGCTGGTGGTCCCTAGTATGCTCTCTTAACTCTGCCCACACTATTTAAGTAGCCCGTGAGTTAAAAATCTCTCCATTTATACCACGTGGGGTCAATTATTTTTTCAGCCATGACCCAGAATGATACTCTAGAACAGTGGTTTTCAAACACTAGCATGCATCAGAATGACCATGAAGATTTGCTAAAATATGGATTCCTGGGTACCACACCCAGAGTTTCTGAGTTAGTAGACCTGGGGTGAGATCCCCAAATTTATATTTCTCACAAGTTCCCAGGCATTACTGATACTGCTAGTCTGAGGACTATGAGGTGTTGCCACTGCCCGACAGAGTATTCTCTTATGATCCTAAGTGGTTTATGTTGGACTGTTATAAGTAAAAGCTTCCCACAAATGTTAAATAGAAATTGCTGAGTGACAGAGGGTGTGGGGGACAGGTAAGAGTTCACTCAGGGAAAATAGTGTTTTAATCTTATTAGGATGTGTGAACTACATCTTTCTAATCCCTACCACTAATATCAGTTGAGCTCGGCTCAGTTGCTCAGTAGTATCCAACTCTTTACAACCCCATGGACTGCAGCATGCCAGGCCTTCCTGTCCATCACCAACTCCTGGAGTTTACACAAACGCATGTCCATCAAGTTGGTGATGCCATCCAACCATCTCATCCTCTGTTGTCCCCTCCTCCTCCCACCTTCAATCTTTCCAAGCATCAGGGTCTTTCCAAATGAGTCAGTTCTGAGCATCAGATGGCCAAAGTATTGGAGTTTCAGCTTCAACATCAGTCCTTTCAATGAATATTCAGGAGTGATTTCCTGGTTTGATCTCCTTGCAGTCCAAGGGACTCTCAAGAGTATTCTCCAACACCACAGCTCAAAATCACCAGTTCGTCAGTGCTCAGCTTTCTTTATAGTTCAACTCTCACATCCATACATGACCACTGGAAAAACCATAGCCTTGACTAGATGAACCTTTGTTGGCAAAGTAATGTCTCTGCTTTTTAATATGCTGTCTAGGTTGGTCATAACTTTCCTTCCAAGGAGGAAGCGTCTTTTAATTTCATGGCTGCAGTCACCATCTGCAGTGATTTTGGAGCCCCCAAAACAAAGTCTGCCATTGTTTCCACATCTATTTGCCATGAAGTGATGGGACCAGATGCCATGATCTTAGTTTTCTGAATGTTGAGTTTTAAGCCAACTTTTTCACTCTCCTCTTTCACTTTCATCAAGAGGCTCTTTAGTTTTTCTTTGCTTTCTGCCATAAGGGTGGTGTCATCTGCATATCTGAGGTTATTGATATTTCTCCCAGAAATCTTGATTGCAGCTTGTGCTTTATCCAGCCCAGCATTTCTCATGATGTACTCTGCATATAAGTTAAATAAGCAGGGTGACAATATGCAGCCTTGACATACTCCTTTCCTGATTTGGAACCAGTCTACTGTTCCATGTCTAGTGCTAACTGTTGCTTCCTGACCTCCATACAGATTTCTCAAGAGGCAGGTCAGGTGGTCTGGTATTCCCATAATTTAAGAATTTTCCACAATTTGTGGTGATCCACACAGTCAAAGGCTTTGGCATAGTCAATAAAGCAGGAATAGATGTTTTTCTGGAATTCTCTTGCTTTTTTGATGATCCAGCGGATGTTGGCAATTTGATCTCTGGTTCCTCTGCCTTTTCTAAAACCAGCTTGAACATCTGGAATTTCACAATTCACATACTGTTGAAGCCTGGCTTGGAGAATTTTGAGTTACAGAGTGCCTGATGAGCTATGGACGGATGTTCATGACACTGTACAGGAGACAGGGATCAAGACCATCCCCAAGAAAAAGAAAAGCAAAAAGCAAAATGGCTGTCTGAGCAGGCCTTAAAAATAGCTGTGAAAAGAAGAGAAGTGAAAAGCAAAGGAGAAAAGGAAAGATATACCCATTTGAATGCAGAGTTCCAAAGAATAGCAACGAGAGATAAAGCCTTCCTCAGTGATCAGTGCAAAGAAATAGAGGAAAACAATAGAATGGGAAAGACTAGAGATCTCTTCAAGAAAATTAGAGACACCAAGGGAACATTTCATGCAAAGATGGGTTCAGTAAAGGACAGAAATGGTATGGACCTAACAGAAGCAGAAGATATTAAGAAGAGGTGGCAAGAATACACAGAAGAACTGTACAAAAGATCTTCATGACCAAGATAATCATGATGGTGTGACAACTCACCTAGAGCCAGACATCTTGGAATGTGAAGTCAAGTGGGCCTTAGAAAGCATCATTACGAACAAAGCTAGTGGAGGTGATGGGATTCCAGTGGAGCTATTTCAAATCCTGAAAGACGATGCTGTGAAAGTGTTGCACTCAATATGCCAGCAAATTTGGAAAACTCAGCAGGGGCCACAGGATTGGAAAAGGTCAGTTTTCATTCCAATCCCAAAGAAAGGCAGTGCCAAGGAATGCTCTAACTGCAACACCATACACAATAGCCCTCAGGCTCTTCTGTCCATGGGACTTCCAGGCAAGAATACTAAAGTGGGTTACCATTCCCTCCTCCAGCCGATCGAAGGAATCGAAACCTCATCCCTGATGTCTCCTGCATTGGTAGGGTGATTCTTTACCACTAGCACCACCTGGGAAGCCCACTAGATAATCATAGTAACAGATAAAATTTATTGGACATTGACAATGCACCTGTCACTCTACTAAGCACTGTGAAGTACTATCATCTCGTTTAAGCATAGCAACAGTCTGATCAGATAGATATGTTATTATTTCCATTTTAAAGATGAATGAAGAGGACATACAAATGTTAAGTGACTTTCCCAAGGTAGAAAAGCTAAAATATAGTATAAGCATCAGGCTTCCCTGGTGGTTCAGACAGTAAAGAATCTGCCTTCAATTCGAGAGATCCAAGTTCGATCCCTGGTTGGGAAGATTAGATTCCCTCAAGAAGGAAATGGGAAGCCCCTCCAGTATTCTTGCCTGGAGAATCTCATGAACAGAGGAGCCCAGATAACTATAGTCTATAGGGTCGCAAAGAGTTGGACACGACTGAGCGACTAACACACAGATATACACAGACACATGACTTTTACCTAAACAATCTGTTTTCAATGGATATGCTTATCCTCTAATCTGAAAAAGAGAGGCTCCTAGGATCAGACCACCTGGGTCATTGACCCCTATCTAATCCATGTTGTTGGAGGAATTGACATGAGTGGTTTTATTTCTAATATTTTTGAATAAAATAAAAGTCATACTCATAAAAATTTTACCCCTCTCTTCAAACAGCACTGTAGACATGATGATATTTCCTAATAAACTCAATATCTGAATATTTAAGTCCTTGAATGAAATATAGTTGTCCATATAACTCTCTGTGCTCAGACACTCAGTCATGTCTGACTCTTTGCAGCCCCCATTGAGGAGTCCAAGTACTATAAATTCTAAAAATCTTGGTCAGCCATTTTTTTTTGAACTAGAGGTTAAAGTTTCTTCTCTTTTGTGATGATTGAAGTTCAAATACATTGTACCAAAGGCAATTGGAGGATATTAATATTTGCCAAATAATGTACAAAAATCAAATGGGAGAATGTTGAGGGTCGCCTCTATGTACATACATGTGTGTGCTCGTGTGTGCACATGTAAACATATACCACCCTCCTGTCTAACTTAAACCCCATGGTGCATTATCCTAAACACTCAATATGTAAATCTTAATGTTCCATCTTTCCTTGAATTTTTGCATAGTCTTCTGTACAATCCCCAGCTGTCTTCTCTACTCGTTTGCTAGAAAAATAAAATCAGAATTATCTAGATTACTGACTGTACTTAGCTACTCCCACAATAATACTGTAACAGTCAGAGTTCAGCCTAGGTATTTAGAGAACAAAGTGTTGTAATGCAGGAGACAAGTGGCAGGAAGGTTGCATTCAGGAAACCCAGAAAGGCAGTTATTACAGGAAAGCCTGAACGTTGGTCTCAGGAAACCCAGAAATACAGCTATTTATTATTTATTTATTAGTCACGGGGACTAATAGATTTATTAGTCACAGGGGAAAACATGAAAATGGACCCTTATCTCACACCGTACACAAAAAATTCCAGAGGAATTAAAGACTAAAATGTAAAAAAATATAAATAATAAAATGTTTGAATAATAATATATCTGTAAGATCTGAGTTGAGAAATGCCTCTTAAACCAGATTTTTAAAAATGAGCAAAACACAAATATGATGACATGGAAGTCAAGAAATTTTGTTCATCTAATAATATAGTAAAGAAAGAGAAAAGTCAAGCTACAAACTGAAAAATGTGTTTCCAAGTCATTAAAAAAGATAGACAACTACTGAAGAGGCATGTCATAGCAGAGGAAATACAACTGATCAGCACATATATTTAAACATAGTCAAATTTATTAGTAGTCAGAAATATGCAAATTAGAATAATAAAAATTAGTTTACACATGTCAAATGAGCAAAAATTGGTCTGACAATATCAAGTGTTGCTGAAAATAAATTCCTACTAAATCGTAAGTGGTAACAGTTCCCTTGGAATAATATTTGACACCCTACTAAAGTTGAAAATGACCCCACCATTCCAATTTCTAGCATATACCATAGAGAAGGTATGTTTGGAGGAGGATTATTTGAAATAGTCAAAAGTGAGAAACAAGGTAAATGTTAAAAAAAAAAAAAACACAGGATTACCTATTGAAGTCTATCCATAAAAAATGATACTATGCAACACAAAAATAAGCATGCCACAACCATAAAATTCAATATGGAGAATTTCAGCATCTTAAAGTTGAGTCATTAAGCCCATCACAGAAGAAAATACATAGCATGACTTTATTTAGTTAATTAAAATTCAAAATTAGGAGACACTGAAGAATATGTAGTCAGGACTGACCTGAATGGTCACACAGGTTGTTCACTGCACATGTCCAGGGCTGCCACTCTGAAATTAAATATATAAGAATATCCACTAATGATACAACAACACCCGCAAACAAAAGAATTATCAACATAAATTTCACTGCCTCTGGACGGTGAGAAGGTAGAGTGAGAGTGGAGTCACAGTGAAGGGGGAAAGCTTCAAAGTTACTAATGATGTTCTATTAATATTGCCTAAGTACATGGCTGCTTATTTTGTTTCTTCTTTAAAGTTTAGAAAAGTGTTATCAATATTATCTTGCTTGTATTATTAAATTAAAATATTTAAAAGGAATCATGGTCACTGCTTCCTTGCATGTATTCAGTTCAGTTCAGTAGCTCAGTCAAGTCCAATTCTTTGCAACTGCATGGACTGCAGCATGTCAGGCCTCCCTGTCCATCACCAACTGCTGGAATTCACTCAAACTCATGTCCATTGAGTTGGTGATGCCATTCAACTATCTCATCCTCTGTCGTCCCCTTCTCCTCCTCAATCTTTCCCAGAATCAGGGTTTTTTCAAATGAGTCCGTTCTTTGCATCAGGTGGCCAAAGTACTGGAGTTTCACCTTCAGCACGGTTCTTCCAATGAACATTCAGGATTGATTTCTTTTAGGGTGAACTGGTATGATCTCCTCACAGTCTAAGGGACTCGCAAGGGTGTTCTCCAACACCACAGTTCAAAAGCATCAGTTCTTTGATGCTCAGCTTTCTTTATCGTCCAATGTTCACATCCACACATGACTCCCAGAAAAACCATAGTTTTGACTTTGTTGGCAAAGTGATGTCTCTGCTTTTTAATATGCTGTTTAGGTTGGTCAAAGCTTTTTTTCCCAAGGAGCCCTCCAAAATATAAGTCTCTCACTGTTTCCCCATCAATTTGCCATGAAGTGATGGGACCAGATGCCATGATCTTAGTTTTCTGAATGTTGAGTTTTAAGCCAACTTTTTCACTCTCCTCTTTCACTTTCATCAAGAGGCTCTTTAGTTCTTCTTCACTTTCTGCCATAAAGGTGGAGTCATCTGCATCTCTGAGGTTATTGATATTTCTCCCAGCAATCTTCATTCCAGCTTGTGCTTCATCCAGCCCACTGTTTCTCATGATGTACTCTGCATATAAGTTAAATAAGCAGGGTGATAACATGCAGCCTTGACATGCTCCTTTCCTGATTTGGAACCAGTCTGCTGTTCCATGTCCAGTTCTAACTGCTGTTTCCTGACATGTATATAGATATCTCAGGAGGCAGGTCAGATGGTCTGATATTCCCATCTCTTTCAGAATTTTCCACAGTTTTTTGTGATCCACACAGTCAAAGGCTTTGGTGTCATCAATAAAGCAGAAGTAGATGTTTTTCGGAACTCTCTTGTTTTTTTGACAATCCAGCAGATGTTGGCCATTTGATCTCTGGTTCCTCTGACTTTTCTAATCCCAGCTTGAACATCTGGAAGTTCACGTTTCATGTGCTGTTGAAGCCTGGCTTGGAGAATTTTGTTCATTACTTTGTTAGTGGGTGAGATGAGTGCAACTATGTGGTAGTTTGAACATTCTTTGGCATTGTATAACCCAATTTTATTCTTCGGTATTGTATAAACCTTGCATGCATAGCCCACAGCAAACCAATATTCAGTTCACATACACTTATGTTCTTAACAATGTTACTAGTATCTTCTTGGTTCTCAAATTAATAGGAATTTGCTGTTTCTTAAATTTTCTTCAGCATTCAGCACTATCTGGGATTCTCTATCATGATTTCTACAAAACCTCTCTCTCCTGGCCTTCTTTCTGTCTCTGAGTCTGTTTCTCCTCCTTTACCATAGCAAAGATCCTCTAATCTGGCAACCTCTAAAATATAGGTGTCCACCAAGGTCAAAATATTCCCTCTCATTCTCAATAATGTCTCAAGTCAGTCTCACTTATGGTCATGATTTAAACCTACCACACATTTACTGACTTCCACATCAGTATTTCCAGCCTACATTTTGGTCCTGAGCTCCCATGTCATATGTCTAATTGCTGTTAGCTGTTTAGTAGATAAATCATTTTTGACTCTTTTGTGAGCCCATGGACTATAGTCCAACAGCTTCCTCTGTCCATGGAATTCTCCAGGCAAGAAAACTGGAGTGGGTTGCCATTTCCTTCTCCAGGGGATCTTCCCAACAAAAGGATTGAGCTCGTTTCCTGATTTAGCAGGCAGATTCTTAACCAGAAGGAATCTTTACAACTGAGCCACCTGGAAAGCCCCAATGATTGCTAGGAGGAGATCCGAAAATGGACCCATCATCTCTCCCCATGAAAACATACTTCCCTCCACATTTGGGTAGTGATGCCAGCCTCAGTATTATTTCCCTTGGAGTTATTCTAGGAGATTTTTCACTTTCCTTTATTTCCTATGTAAGTTCAGTTAATTATACACCCATAATTTCTCTTCTATAATCACCCTCTCCATCATCACTTCAGTTCAGACTCTCATCATTTTTCTCTTTATTAATGTTTTGAATACCTCCATTCTGACTCATCACACTTATTCTTTGCTGCCATTAAAGTTATCTTTCCTATCTGTAATAATTTCTATGCTCTAAGTTCTGCCATGGTTGCCCATCCCCAAAAGGATCACATGCACAGTTACTATAGCATACAAGACTCTGTTACATAAAGATGCAGTCATTACAGTGTAAAGGATAACCTCAGGTCCAAAATCTTCATCCTACATTGAGACTTCATGTCCTGATTACTGAGAACAAGCTAGCCCTAGTTGCTGGGCTCAGGGAATCATGCAGGTGTAGCTACAAATTGAAGAATCTCCTTTAACAAAGACAATTTTCTCTCTTGTTCGGAATGAAAGTAACACTTCTTGGACACAAATTTAAGATTCTGTTTATTATCCCATCCATGTAGAACAGATTAGCTAAACACAATGTTGTGCCTTAGAGCAGATTAGCTAAAGACAATGTTGTACCTTTTATCTTGGTTCTCCTTCTGCCACTCGTCTTCCTGGGAAGCCTCTGAAACTGTTTTGGTTTTTTTTTTTTGTCAGCTCAAGGTGTAGACCATTGAATCTGTGCTTAAAGAGGTGAGATCCATCCAAGTTAGCTACAGTCTGAAATGGCAACCCACTCTGGTGTTCTTGCCTGGAGAATCCCAGGGACAGGGGAGCCTTGTGGGCTGCCATCTATGGGGTTACACAGAGTCAGACACGACTGAAGTGACTTAGCAGCAGCAGCAGTTCTGATTCTATCCTGGCTTCTGTCGGTTTATTCTCTGTTGACTCTTGACACTTTTTCAGGTGTCTGATAGTTTCTTCCAATTCCTAGCACTGAATTTTCCAATTTATCCTCTTCAAATGTGGACCTGGGTGAGAGACTATTAGACTTTGGCATGGAAGATCAATACAGTCTAACCCAGAATTCTACTTTGGGTTAGAATCTTACTACATTATCATATTTATTCAGCAAGCAATTGGCATCTGATAAAAAAAGAAATGGTACATCTACTCAGATTCTGGTTACATGTTACTACTTTTCCTGACTTTTAATTTCTAAGTTTTGTTCTGTTTTGTAAAAGAAAGAAACAATCTGCATCCAGTGAAGATAAACTAGAAATTATTGGGAGGAAAAATGACAATAATTCCATCACCAACTTTTGACACTTGTTTACATTTTACTGCACTCCTTCTCAGGTTTTTCTATGTGTTTTTCTGTATATTTCTTAATGGATTGTGAAGTTTATCAAGTTTGGATTGGATATAGATTGGATATAGTTCCCTATATTATATATTAGGATCTTGTTTACCTATTCTGAATGTAATAGCTTGCATCTACCAACCCCAAATTCCCAGTTCATCCCTCTCCCTCCCCACATCCCCCTTAGCAAGCACAAGTCTGTTCTCCACGTCTGTGAGTCTGCTTCTCTTTTGTACGTACATAGGTACATTTGTAACATATTTTAGACTCCACATACAAGTGATATGATATCATATGGTATTTGTCTTTCTTTTCCTGACTTCACTTAGTGTGATAATGTCTAGTTGCATCCGTATTGCTGCAAGTAGCATTATTTCATTTTTATGGCTAAATAGTATTCCACTGTGAGATTCCCAGGTGGTGCAAGTGGTAAAGAACTCGCCTGCCAAAGCAGAAGACATAAGAGATGTGGGTTTGATCCCTGGGTTGGGAAGATCCCTGGAGGAGGAAGTGGCAACCCACTCCAGTATTCTTGCCTGGAGAACCCCATGGACAGAGGATCCTTTTGAACTACAGTCCATAGGGTCACAAAGAGTTGGAAAGGACTGAAGTGACTTAGCACGCACGCAGTATTCCATTGTACATATAGGTACCATATCTTCTTTATTCATTCATCTGTAGATGGACATTTAGGTTGCTTTCACATTTTGACTATTGTGAACATTGCTGCTATGAACATAGGGATATGTTCATATCTTTCTAAATTATAGTTTTCTCTGGGTATATTCCCAGGAGTGGGATTGCTGGATCCTATGGTAATTCTATTTTCAGTTGGGAAAACTGTTCTTGATAGAGAAATATGAACATGGGTAGAAGGGTTCACACAGAACAGTCCCAAAAGGAAGTCTTAAAGTCCTGGGACATTTAAACTTTCCTAATTAGAGAGTACAGAGACTTAGATCTGTTGGGGGTATGGTGGAGATAGACGATGAACTCCATGAAAGATGAGCTCCCTCCTTGACCTGGGAAGAACTGAATGTTTTCCTGGGAATCAGGCAGCAGTTGATTCATTGTTATCATTAGGGTTTTTGGTATATATATATATATATATATATATTTTTTTTTTAATATCTAAAATTATACTGGCTCACTCCCTTTGAATTGTGAGTTATTTCCTCAGGGTCAGAAGTAATGAGCATTTTTAGAAGGCTGAACTATATTACCAAAGTACTCTCCAGAAAGGTGGTAACAATTTACTTTTCCATTTTTAATATCATACTTGGATGCCTATTTATAAATTATTTGAGACTATTTTAACTACTTGAGCTATTTTAGGAAAAATTAATTTTTAGGCCAACTTATGTCTATGTGAATTCAAAGGAAATCTAATGAATAATGAGAGGAAAGTCATTGTTTTTCCCCTATGTCATAATGTAGACAAGTTTCCATAAAGCTGGGATGATGACTTCACTTGCAAAAGACATTTGATATATCAACTGTAGCCATATGTTCTAAATATAACAGATTATTGCCATGTGCCTGAGTTAAGGAATACTGTGTTACATAAGCTGAAAGAACATTTGAAATATATGTTTGAATTTCAGAGTTCACATTGCAGACATGTTCATATTTCAATGACAGAAATAGGGGGAAAATATATATACATATATAATGATATTTGGGGTATAATCAGTTTGATAGGACACTGAGTCATATTAACATCTGACCCTATATATAAAAAGTATATTCAGCTAAATTGGTATCCCCTTAAGAAGCCTTTGTTGGGGAGGAAGAGCCAGACCTATGGACAGACAAAGAATAGGATGAGGAGAAAACTCACCAGTCTAATATTTAAGGAAGCACAATACACATGGCCTCTCAGAGGCTTCACTTCTAGACTGGGAGTAGATCATGAGTACTTCTGTTGAATCAATATGCTTGCCCCAATTACTCTTTTCTCCACTTCTCTGATTAGAAGTGCAGGATATTCATGAAGCCACAAAAAAAAAAAAAAAAGAAGTTTCTACTGTATTCTCCAACCTGACCCTCCTTACTCCATGGGTTATTTTTTTCATGCTTCCAGAGACTTTTATCTTTATTATCCCACCACCCCCAAAATTAAGATATAAAAGTACCCTAAGTTTAAAAAAATCTGATTTAAGTTTGAGTTGCCCAAATAGTTTTACTGTTAAATTAGATGAGTCTGAGACGGTGGTAAAACACAGAAAAAAGTCATGAAAGCTTAGAAAGATTTGACTTAAGGTTGCTTTTCAAATATATGCTCTGGCCCAACATGAAATAATGCAAAAATGAACACCATAAATAATGCATTATGGATGTGTCTATACAAAAAAACTATCTGAGAGTCCCAATTAGGAAATTCATATTTATAGAGAAAGGTTTGGAACTACAACAGAAGTTGGCAACAGTTCCTATAATTTTTTTGTGATTTAAATATTATTTAAAGTTTTTATGTAACCATCTTTAAAACAAATATTTATTAAGTATTCCAGGGTTTGGTGGTAAAGCGGTTTTTATTGCAGAGATGTCAGTGCTTCCATTCTAGAGACAGTGCATTTCTATAGGAATTTCCAGAGACAGAAAAGCAAGGAGTTTCTCATGGAAGAATTTTGATCCTAAGGAAAAAGTGATGAGACAATTTTAGGGACTGGAGCTTTGTATCAGATTGAACCACTAACAGAAAAGCAGCCACTGCTTCCAGGAGGCCAAGCCTGGCTAGTTCATAGCATCCCAAGAAATGCCTGTTTTCTTACTTACAGAGAGCAGAATTGTAATCAGCGCAGTTGGTCTAATTAACCAGAGGTTATTGGGTTAGGGTCAGATTCTTAGACAAAAAGCTTAGTCTATAAAAAATGACATCTTTCCCTTTTTTTTTTCTGGATTAAATTTTTTTAACCCCAAATAATGGAAGCTAGTAATGTGCCAACATGTCAAATTATTGTTAAAATGTGTACAAATGCAATATTTATAAAGAAATATGCTCTTTAATCGGCTAATATTTCCTGAAAATTTCCTATCCTAATTTTTTTCTACTTCTTTCTAATATCAGTCTTCTTTTCTTTCCCTAACTGCATAATAATGTTCATGAACAGTAGTGGGATTAAAAAAAAATCAATGGATAAAAATTTAATCTAATTCTTTATGTCTAAAAGATTTAATTCTCTAAATTTCTAATCATTATCGAGCTCCTTAGCTAGAATGTCTGATCTCCTGTGCTTCTTATTCATAGCAATAAGTGGTTGAATGTGTACTCAAAAAGAGCATGGCCTCAGGGCCTTTATGATTCTTTAAAATGTTTAGTTGATTTAACACAATGAAATAGTAGTTTAAAAGTAAAAATGTCCGTGGGAGGAAAGACAAGCTCCTAGGGTATCTGTTCAGTTAGGAAATTACTTGATTATTGAGAAATCACACTTAGAGAAAAAGAATCTATTCAAATCAAGAATAGCCTTTCTTAAGGTTTATCCCTTATTTCAAGAGATAAACTTCAGGTATTATCCCTTAAGTTTCCTTTTGTATAGGAAATTATACTAAAGAATATGATGTAGATGAGAAAATAAAATTGGTAGAATGCAAGTGTCATTAATACAAGTTTCCATTAAAACAGAGAAGAGTTATAAATCTGTTTGCTCCCATGGAAACTATTCCGTGTGACGACATCAGTTACTCTATCCTGAATTGCATATTGATATCAGAGGACATGGGGGCTTCCCATGTGGCTCAGTGGTAAAGAATCTGCCTGCAGTGCAGGAGACATGAGTTTGATTCCTGGGTCGGGAAACCCTCTGGAGAAGGAAATGGCTACCCACTCCATATTCTTGTCTGGGAAATCCCATGGCCAGAGGAGCCTGGTGGGCTACCGTCCATGGGGGAGACTAAAGAATCAGACAGGACTGAGCGACTGAGAACACACGCAGTGGAGGGCATGATGAATGATACAAAAGGAGCAAAAAAAAAAAAAGGTAGAATGAAGCTAGGAAAGTAGATATGATTCTTCCTTCTAGCATCATATGCTGCGGATCAGAGGCTACGTGCTCAAAGTAACCAGAGATAAAAGGACACCTGGAAGGAGCCTTTGCCCTATATACCCAACAGAGATATCAGCAAAATCTAAGCCCAATATTTACTCTCATTCTACATAACTGATACTGAACCACATAAAATCTAGCAAAATGATGCATGATCATACTATAGTCATACTATGTGTCAGCATTTAGAGTATTATGAATTCCTGAGACATCAATTTATCCGTAGTCACATCTAAATGACCCCTCATCCTCAATTCAAAAACACATTTAAATTAAGTCATGCATCTACTATACATCTCTAATTTTACAATAATGGAAATGTTTCTATTGAATTTTATTGTAAATAATCCAGTTGAGCTATTCTTTGTAACTTCCACAACACTTTTTCTTATTGAAGGACCACTAATCCAGATGAATTAGATTAAAATAAAAATTTTCACATAGGTGAGAGGATCTTCTTTAGCAAAACAGGAAACTAGAAGTCATAAAACAGAAGATACACATTTTTTGAATGGATAAAAAAATTTGTGTAGCAAGAATCCAAATACAAGCCAAAAGCTGAATTACAGATTACAAAAAAATTCACAACCTTCGTGACATTCACATGGTTAATAACACAAGATTAGTATTTTATAGACAAAGAACTTCAAAGAAAAAGAATAAAAGAGGACAAAGCCTATTCATAAAAAATAAATGCACGTGGTGAACAAGTATATGAAAAGATGCTCAATCCCAGTTGTGGTCTGTGTTCAAGTGATAAAACAAGGAGGTGGTTGGACTGAGGTGTCTGTAATGTCTCAGTATCCTAGGAAAGCAAACCGAAATCTAAGCCAGAGTCAACACACTCAAATGCAAGAAAATGAAACTGAAGAACAACTAATCACAAAGAACCAACCAGGCTTCCCCAAATAAAGCAACCACCTAAGGTGTAGCCAATCAGATAGTTTATTTTCTTTGTCTCTGATCTCTAAAAACGTCTTTCACTTGGCTTCTGTCAGTCGAGCAATCGTAAACCCTTTCATCTTGGTGCTGTCCAACTGAAACCAATGTTTGCCAAAACTCTAATAAATTGTCATGTGTCTCAGCTTACCTTATAACACGTGGTAACAGTTAAAGCAAGTATATAATCTATTAAAGTCAGCCAAAATTACTTTTTAAAAGGCAGTGTTGGTGAGAATGTGAGAAAATGCGCACTTCATGCACTGTGATAAAAACATAAATTGTTGGTAATATGTCTAAAAATAAGAGGATATAATCTATGTCATAGAAACTCTTCAGAGTCTAGCCTAGAAAGACAAAAATATAAGTACTTCAAAATATTTATTATATAATTTCTCGTGATGTAAAAAAGAAATGAAATTTTTTAAAACTGAATTAACCCAAATGCCCATCTAGGAGACTGTCTAAATAAATTATGCTAAATACATACTAAAGGAAACAAAACAGCTATTGAAAAAAATTGGATAAAGTTAAATTTTTATCTATTGATCTAGATGCCTCTTCCTATGTATGAGATTAATTCTGTTTTTATTTAAAACCTACTCTACCCAAAGAGAAAAAAAAATAAAAGTATCATAAGCATTTGTCTCTCATATAATATTTATAGCTTTAAGAGCTTTGTGGGAGGCAATCGTCGGTCTGCTGGTCTGAAACCAAGAGTGGGAGAAATGACTGCAGATAAGTATACCTTTAGCATACCTTCCCTGGTAGCTCCGCTGGTAAGGAATCCCCTTCAGTGCAGGACACCTCGGCTCAATCCCTGGGTTGGGAAGATCCCCTGGAAAAGGGATAGGCTATCCACTCCAGTATTCTTGGGCTTCCCTGGTGGCTCAGATGGTAAAGAATCCACTTGCAATGCTGGAGACCTAGGTTCCATCCCTGGTTTGGGAAGGTCTCTTGGAGAAGGAAATGGCCACCCACTCCAGGATTCTTGCCCGGAGAATTCCATGGACAGAGGAGCCTGGCAGGCCCCAATCCATGGGGTCACAAGGAACCAGCTACAACTGAGCGACTTAAAAAAGCACAGCATTGAGCCTATTTTGTTGGTTCTTTTCCTCACATAAGAAGTCTGGAGACAAGAATCAGGGCTAGTGTATGGCTTAAAGAAGCTAAGAATGTCCCAACCACATCTTATCTTTCTGTTTCCTGTTTCCACACTTTTCAAAATGGGCTTTTGTCTCCCTGGTTTATGGCTTCTTGAATCTGTGTTCCAGGATGGGAAGAAAAAAAAAAAGGTACTGGGAATTGGGGTAGGGGAAAGCCTCTTCTTCTGAGACTTGCCTTTTATTTAGGAAGATTGCCTCTCTATGGACATTCTTAATAAGGCAAAAATGGATGATATGATTAACCAAATATTTTTATTCTTATAAAATGACCATACATGCCAGTGTGTGGTCAATACTCAGAATTATAGCTCATAAATTATAATAAGAACATTTGATTCCTTGATGATATATCTAAAATGGTTTCACATACACATATGCATACAGGCTTAGTGTGTGCATGCTCAGTCGCTTCAGCCTGTCGAACTCTTTGCAACCCCTATGGGCTGTAGCCCACCAGGCTCCTCTGTCCATGGGATTTCCCAGGCAAGAATACTGGAGTGGGTTGCCATTCCCTTCTCCAGGGAAATCTTCTCAACCCAAGGACAGAACCTGTGTCTTATGTCTCCTGCATTGGCAAAAGCAGATTCTTTACCACTGAGCCACTTGGGAAGCCCATCACACAAAAAACACACACACACACACACACACACACACACGATTTCTGTCTTGTTTTCAGCTGAAGCTCCAGAACACTAAATGCTACTAAGTAGCTCCATATCTCCAAGTAAGTACCAGGCTAAGTATGCATCAATTCTTAACCTTCCCTCCAATCGAAAGGACAGGAGAAACAGAACATACCGAAACTCTCTCCCACCCCAACCTCATCAGTGAGAGGCTAGGAGGAGTGATTTTCCTCTGTCTCAAGCCAACCGAGAAAATGAACATCAGACTCCCAAGAGGAGCTTAGTACTGGTTTCCTGGAGGTTGGGGACACAGTGGTGTTTGAGTCACAACTTAAAACATGGAGTTGCCAGGAGGAGTCTAGTGAGTTGGGGAGAAGCTGATAGAGAGAGAGGAGGCCCACCTAGGCCTTCTCCAATAGCTGACAGCCAACTTGAGATAAGGATGGAGAAAGGGTAGAGTTTCAAATGAAGCTGACAGCATTGTTTCTGTTTCTTATTGTACTCAACTGAACATGGAGTTACAGGGCTAAGATATTTTTGTGACTAGAAGCGACTGGAGAATTTATCTGAGGTCAACTAGAAAAGAATAGATCTTGTCATACATTTTCTCCAAGATGCCAGAAAGAAATAGCTCTTCAGAGATCTGAATAAGCAGTCAATGACAAGAACAGATAATATCTGACCCTTCAAGTATGTACATGTATGTCAATATTCATACACAGGAATAGAGCCTTTTAGAAGGATATACCAGAGACTGGTAACAGTAATTACCTCTGGAGAAGAAAAAGGAAGAACTAGCATTGGAGAAGGAAATGGCAACCCACTCCAGTGTTCTTGCCTGGAGAATCCCAGGGATGGTAGAGCCTGGTGGGCTGCCGTCTATGGGGTCACACAGAGTCGGACAGGACTGACGTGACTTAGCACTAGCAGCAGGACTAAGTAAGGAAGAGAGATTTTCACTGCTGTCCATTGGTCTCTGAATTAGTGACCTTAGACATTTATTACTTAAGAAAAAAAATCGATTTAAAAAGGTTTATTGGAATTTTGTGGTGGCTCTATGTGTGTAAACATCAATTACAAATTGTATAAATATGGTGAATACTTGGGTAAAAATTTTTTAAAACAAGAACAAAACATGCTGAAAAGGAGCAAAGTCTGACCAATAGATATATTAATAAAAGAAGCTAATCAAGATCAAAACTCAAAATCTGAAATGCTATCGACTTTTTAGTCAAACTATCATAGGGAGTGAAAATCATAGGAGAGTTTTCATTTTATAGTTTTTTGTGTGTGGTTGAAATTTTCAATCATGAATATGATGAGCATAGTTTCTCAAAACAAGTGTTATACCTCTATTTATATGTGTACTGCTTGACCACACACAGCAACAGTTACTACAAACTTACACTTTTCAAGTTCTTAGAAGTGTACTTTGTGGATTATTTATCCATTCATTCTTATCTTTTAAAACAAATCACTGAGCACTGAAAGCTCAGGGCTGTTTTATAATCATGATGTGAAATATCAGTCAATAAGAAAAACACCCCACGTTTTCCTTCACAATTTGACAGTGCACCAGGCTGAACATTTTTGGCAGAATTTTTCTAAAGACATATTCTGTGGGAAAATTTTTATAACACTATGCTACTCATATGGATGATATATCCAATGGCTATTTTTCACTTAATGAATTATTCTGTGCCATGACCATATTTTGCTCCTGTTGTTGTTATATATGTTTTAGGACACTGATGCCTCAGAATTGTTCACTACAGTGGAGGACCATATCCTGATCATGGAAATTAAAGTGCTCTTATTTCTTGGAAGTAGAATTAGATACATGATTATTTGCAGACATATATACATGATACATGTATACATGATATAAATATATACGAGAGTCAACTTTCTCCATTCTGCTGCATAATCTATGTCCTTTTGGTTGACTTAGGTTTTCCTCTGAGATCAAGTCAACATTATTATTAAGAAGTCCACTATGACCTTCTGTTCTGTAGTTTCTCAGACTTAAAACTCTGCTATGCTCCTGTATCTCTGATAAGATTTTTGAGGTCACAAGGAAATATTTCAGTTTCTCTCTCATTGTTTATTTGTGAGATAGGAAAATTCATGGACTAGTCAAAATAAATGCACAAGATTCTGAAATCTTTCAATTTGTGTTAAGTAGATACAGGTGAATTTCATATTATCTCAATTTCCTATTATTTCTGAATTGTGCATATAAGCTTAGCAAGCTGATTTCTCACCTTTAAGAATTCCTGGAGCTCATCATTCTAGTTTTCAAAACCACTGGTGTAAAGAGTATGGGCTTCATGGTCACAGATCACGGTTTAATGGTGGTTCTGGCCCTTAATAAGCATGAGCAAATAGATCCCTTACCTCAGGAAAATCTAGGCTCTGATTTAGAGTGTTGCTGAAGGAATTAAAAACATTGGCACACACAAACTGGTTGGGAGTTGGCAAATGTTTTGTATCATTTTACATATGTCACATCATTAAATCCCCATAGCAAACTTGTAAGGTGGGTTTTATTAACTTAGTTTTCTAAATAAGGAAAGTTAAAGTACTGGAGCTGAGCTTGAATCTCAAACAAGAGATTACAAAACAGCAAAGAGAATGGTTTAGGGAAGACAACATACTTCCATAGATGCATGGAAGTGTCATATGTTGGACCTGTGGAAGAAAAATGTTTATTTTCATTTGTTTCCTCATATCTAACTATAAATATAGACTTTCTATGTTAAAATTTCTCAACCGTATCAGACTTGCTGGTCCCTTTTTATAACAATAATTCATAACCCTCACTTTACTGTCCTGGAATAATATTTATAGATAACCTTCTATACCCAGGAAGTTAAATCTATCTATCTAATACCCCCACTATAATATAGGAGGACATAAAAACATAGCAATTTAATTAAATAATTTGTATTTCAATACAAAATGTTCAGGCACAATTTTACTAGAAATCCTAGGTGGCCCTTGTGCTAAAGAACCCGCCTGCCAATGCAGGAGACATAAGAGATGTGAGTTTGAATCCTGGGTTGGGAAGATTTCCCTGGAGGAGGGCATGGCAACCCACTCCAGTATTCTTGCCTGGAGAAACCCATGGACAAAGGAGCCTTGTGGGTGGGCTACAGTTCGTGGAGTCGCAAATAGTCTGCTGCTGCTAAGTCACTTCAGTCGTGTCCAACTCTGTGCAACCCCATAGACAGCAACCCACCAGGCTCCCCCGTCCCTGGGATTCTCCAGGCAAGAACAGTGTAGTGGGTTGCCATTTCCTTCTCCAATGCATGAAGGTGAAAAGAGAAAGTGAAGTCGCTCAGTTGTGTCTGACTCTTAGCGACCCCATGGACTGCAGCCTACTAGGCTCCCTCCGCCCATGGGATTTTCCAGGCAAGAGTACTGGAGTGGGGCGCCATTGCCTTCTCCATGCAAATAGTCAGACACAACTAAAAGCGACTTAGCACAAGCACATATCACCAGGACTGTGACAACTTAAGCAGGTTTCAAAAAGCCATTGGAGAATGTCATGGTTTTTGACCAGAATACTTTATTTAGTATTATTTTAATATTTATTTATTAGACTGCATCAGGTCCCACTTGCGGGATCTTGGTTGCAGCATCTGGACTTCTCTCTAGCTGTGGTGTGTGGGTTCTAGGATGCAAAGGCTCAGTTGTTATGGCAGGCAGGCTTAGTTGCACCACAGCATGTGGGCTCTCTGTTCCCCCACCAGGGATCAAACCTTCTTCCCCTACATTGGAAGGTGAATTATTAACCACTGGCCCACCAGGGAAGTCCCTTATCTATAATACTTAAAATCTAAGGCCAGTAACAACCTGAATGTTATGTGTCTCTCTAACATTCCTATGTTTATGCTCTAGCCTCCAATGTAACTGTACTTGGAGATAGAGGTTTATGGAAGAAATTAAGGTTAAACATGGTCTTAAGGTCAGGGCACAAATCTGATAGGCCTCTCTCCTTATAATAAGAGGCCTAGGAGAGCTCACTTTTACCATGTGAGGACACAGCGAGTAGCAAGTTGACTTCATGATAGGAAGAGAGCTCTCACCAGAACACACGAATGCTGGCACCCTCATCTTGAATCTCTGGCCTTTAGAACCGTGAGAAAATAAATTTCTGTTTTAGGGTCCCCCAGCTTATAGTATTAAAAAGCCTAATACATTTTTTTTTTTTTAACCTAAGTCACACCATGCATCCCTCTGAGTGGAACACTCCCTGGATTCTTACTCCTCTGAGTATTAGGTAAGAGTCCTAGCAATCCTAGAAATTGCCTTTAGGAACCTATAAATTCTGGCTTCTTTCTGTCCTAATTCCATTTCCTACTACTATCCCCATCCATCACTTCCCTTCAACCACACTGCCCTCCTCTTATTCTTCAACCCACCATTCCCATCTCAGGCATATCCTCATCTCAGGGCCTCTGTGCCAACTATTCCTTCTGACAGAATTCTCTTTTGTCTAGTCATGATTCACTCCTCACTTCCTTTGAGCCTTTGCTCAAAAATTAATGACTTAATGAAAAAAATAATGAATTTATGGTATCTAAGTGTCAGTCTAATACACTCGCAACCTTAGAGTTAAATTGTATCACCTGTTCTACCTTAAAGGAATACAAATTATAACTTCCTTTTAGTAACAAAATGTTTGGTTTCTAATACCCTTAAGGATTATTGCAGTAAATCCAAACAAATATTCCAGCTCCTAATTAAGATAGGAATGCGAGTTGATAAATCACCTGAAATGACCTTATATTAATTAATGACCTTATACTGATTTTGACGAATTTTTTCAGCAGATATTTGGTAAGTACCCACTATGTAAGGTTGATTGGCCACTGAAGAACCAAAAAATAAAATAGTCCCTACTTCAAGAAGCTCACAGAGTAGTAGGGACCAACTTATGTTGAAATAATCACTGCTTTTAACACAATGCAGAAGTTAAACACAATTCCTTAATAATTTTTATTTCCTTTTTTTAAGTTAAACCCAAGTAAAAGTATACTCCCCTCCTTTTGTGAATTATATCATTAAACAAACTACATATCAACTAGCATAGAGACTGATATGGAATTATTTTCCTAAAATTAGCACTAGTCGTCTATGAGTGATGCTTTCATCATTTGAAAAGTAAGCATGTATCAAAAACATGTTAGATCAGTATTTTCAATAACAGTTCTCAACCCCAAGAACTAAAATTGAAAAGTGATGTTATTATATCCAAAAATGAAATGAGCAAATTTAGCCAAGGGAAAGGGGTTTCGCTCAAGAATGTTCCTAAAGTGTTTCTGGCAAAAATTTTGCCCTGTTTCTAAACAGGCAGCATACCCTGTTTAAAAGTTTCATTCCTCCCCGCCACATCTCGGAAAACCTATCGGTGCACGAGTTCTTCCTTTCAACAACAAACTCCTGGGTTTACGAAAAAAAAACTAAGCTGTAGAAGCTCTATGATTGGCTAAGATGTGAATGACGCAAGGTTTCTCAAGTCCAATAAGAATCGTCCGCCCCAAACAGGCTCAGATTCCACCTTCTGATTGGTCCTTACGGCAAGAAGGCAGGGACAATTGCTAAAGTTGACCTCTGGGATTGAACCCCAGGAAAAGATGGCGGCGGCCAGGTCCTGGAGGTTTGGGCTCCGTGGTCCAGGGCTGTCATTGCACACTGCGGCCAAGGCCGCCGTCACGGTTCCAGAAGTGACGGGCTCAGATGTCAAGGCGGCCCCAGTCGCGCGCTACCCGCCGATCGTGGCCTCCCTAACTGCCGACAGCAAGGCGGCACGGCAGCGGCGAGTGGAGCGATGGCAGGCCACGGTGCACGCGGCCAAGTCGGTGGACGAGAAGCTGCGAATTCTTACCAAGATGCAGTTCATGAAATACGTGGTTTACCCGCAGACCTTCGCCCTGAACGCTGACCGCTGGTACCAGAACTTCACCAAGACCGTGTTCCTCTCGGGGCTACCGCCGCCGCCTGCCCAGCCAGATCGGGAGCCCGCGCAGGTTCTGGACCTCGCCGCCCTGCGCGCCGCCGCCTGTGACTGCCTCCTGCAGGAGCACTTCTTTCTGCGGCGCAAGAAGCGTCCGCCCATCTACCAGGAACGCTACGCCGTCGCCTCACCCTTCTTGGACCACCTGGTAGCTTCCCTCACCGGCTTGCTCAGCGCTTACAATCCCGTCCTGGCTTCCGCCGCCCTCGGTGAGCCTCGGGCCGCCTTTCGGGGCGGGGGAGGTGCGGACAGTAGGGCACCGTGGGTGCGTGCTTGCGTGCTAAGTCGCTTCAGTAGTGTTTTTGCTGCCTCGTGGCCTGTAGTTCGCCAGGCTCCTCTGTCCGTGGACTTTTTCAGGCAAGAATACTGGCGTGGGTTGCCGTACCCTGCTCCAGGGGATCTTCCCCTCCCAGGGATGGAGCCGGCTCTCCTGTCTACAGTATTGACAGGCGGGTTCTTTACCACTAGCGCCACCTGGGAAGCCTGGGAAGGCCTCTCTCTGGGCCAGATTTGCCCCATCTTCATTTCTTTCTGCTTGTCAGTTCTTTCCCAGTCCTTTCGCTCCTAGCTAGGGGCCACGTCCGGAGACTGAGTTGCCGTGTCTGTGCTTCCACGTACTAACTGTACTGTTTAGGGAAGGTCCAGCCAAATGGAAGAGTAGTGTTGGTTAAAAGAAGGGGCTCCTAGAGAGCGGGACAGACCTGGGGTTGCCTTTTCGCTCTCCCACCAAGTTACTGACTTTTTGGCGGTTTACAAACCGATTTTTGCCTAGCTTTTCATCATTTTCAAGGTGAGAATACGATAATAGTACCACTTGGTCATAGAACTGTTAAGATTACAGATGGTATCGATTAAAATACCTAACGTATATTCAGCACTTTCTGTATGCCTGACCTTGTTCTGTATTTTATATGTGCCAAATTTAATCCTTAAAATAACTTTACAGTACGTAGCACTGTTTTCATTAAAACCAAACAAACCCAAAGCACAGAGTCATAAAGTTCATTTAGTCAAAGAACCTATGGCTGGTAGATTTGGAGGACAGGCTTCAAATCCATTCATTTTGGGTTTCCAATAAACAGTCAGCAACTTCTGTTTTACTGTTAAAAGCAGGCTTGAAAAATAATTAATGGATAGTATTTTAAAGATCAGTGTTTCTGAGGCTTTCGTGATTTTGTATCTGCCATCCCTGTAGGTATCTTAATAAATATTTATTAAGCTAATGTTACTATAACTGTAGGTGTGTGTTCAACTGAGTCTTGTAGTGTGCTTGTTACTTCCCCGCCAGTTGGGAATGAAGTGATCTCCAGGGAAACATCACAGACTTTTGCTCATGATTGATGGCCTGGGAAAGTTGACTTAATCTGCTCAAGACCTAGGTTCCTCTTGTATGTAATGGAGATAGAAGATGGCAACTATACATACCTTTGAGAATTATTGTGAAGATTAAATTAGTAATTCATGAGACAGCTGTGACTCTTACTAAACTTTTTATATCTGGTGAGTGAGATTGCTGTTGCTCTTATTTTGTGTTTATTCTTAACTGAGAAACTTCTTTGGTCAAAACGCTTAATGTACTGGGGCACAGGTAGAGAATAACAGTTTAAGCATTATGTTTATCTTGTGATCGTTTAAGTTATCACATAATTCAAACTTTAACTTACACCAATGAGTAATATTTGGTGTATTTTCAATTAGCACAGTTGTTCTTGAATTCTGTATTGCTGAGCCTGGTATTCTGAGAATAACTAGATTTATTCAGATTATCAGATAAAAATGTTTTTAATATCTTTTGATAGATTGTAACCGCCCAGTTCACTTCTACTGGTTGCGAGGTGAAGAAATTATTCCTAGTGGTCATCGGAAAGGTCGCATAGATGCTGTACGATACCAGATAAACGATAAACCACACAACCAGATTCGAATATCCAGACAACTCCCTGAGGTAAGGATGTATTGCTTATGTGTCTGTTGACAGTTGAAGAGGGAAGTATCAGCATGCTAGGTTAGTGGTCCTTAACTTTTTGACACCAGGGACTGGATTTTATGGGAGACAGTATTTCCCTGGAGGCAGGAATATCCTCCCTTGGGGCAGGAGTTGGTGGGGAATGATTTCAGGATGATTCAAGTGTGTTATATTTATTTTACACTTAATTTCTATTATTATTAAATTGTGATATATAATGAAATAATTATAGAACTCACCATAATGCAAAGTCAGTGGGAGCCCTGAGTTTGTTTGCTACAACTAGACAGTCCCATCTGGGGGTGATGGGAGACCATGACCCCAAAAGTATGTTGCTTATGTCCAATCTGTAATTTTGTTTTGCCTACTATCACTGCAGAAAACCCTGCTTCACAAAGATAGGATGTTGGAAATGGAAGTAGGTTTTTCAGTGCTTTTGTGGCAGTTTGATAATCTGCCTTGACTAAACATATGGAGTTTTGAAATTGTCTCAAACATACTTTTAAGACCACTGTCATTTTTGATCTCAAGCAGTATTGTGAGCCACGGGGAGCAGCTGTAAATACAGACAAGGCTTTGCTCACCTGCTGTCCACCTCTTGCTTTACAGCCCGGTTCCTGACAGGCCATGGACCAGTACTTGTCCGTAGCCCAGGAGTCAGGGACCCCTGCGCTAGGTAATGGGTTAGGAAGGATAAAAAGCTTTGGGTAGAGCCCTTTCCTTTGAAGTGATTTGGTGTATATCTCATCTGAAATGCTTTTTCGGCTTTTTAACTGTATAGTCTGCAGAGGTCAGATAATTTAAGTGAGGTTAAGACATCAGTTTTTAGGAACATACAAATCTTCATTTTCTTAATATAAAAATACTGATGATTGTTTATGATTATAATTTATAGTGAACTATCCTATCTCATTGTAAATCGCATTTTTACACCTAGAAGTATTCATTTTACAGGTATCCAGTTCTTTTGGAGAAAGCAAGTGTATTCTGAATATTATCTGTTTGTCCATGTCAGAGGTTGGCACATTTCTTCTGCAAAAGTCCAAATAGTAAATATTTTAGGCTTTAGGGGCCATAAGTTTCTGTTGCATTCTCAGTTCTTATCATGTAAAAATAGTCCTGTACCATATGTAAATGAATTTACATGACTGTGTTCCAGTAAACTTTATTTGGAAAAACAGTTAGCTGGCTAGATTTGGCCCATCATTAGATGGTAGAGTTTAATCATTTAAGATTTTTAACGATTAAGAATGTGAGTAAAATATATGCTAGTGTTGCTGTGAATTTTACTTATGACTTTTTTCTTTAAGTTTGTGCCACTGGATTATTCTGTACCTGTAGAAGTTCCTGTTAAGAATTGTAAGCCAGACAAACTCCCATTATTCAAACGGCAATATGAAAATGCCATCTTTATTGGTAAGTTTCTCTTTAATAAATATGTTCAAAGTGTCCTGTACAAATTTGCATAATTAATTTTTGATGACCAAGAAGTTCAGCCTGTCCATGAGCAATGTAATATCTCAGGTTGCAACATACATGAAAATTGAAAGAAAATATTCTTTCAATTTACCATTCAAAATTTTATGTTTCTACTGAATTACAGTATTTAAGGTTAAAAAACAGTTATAGTTTCTAATTTAACTTTACTCTGCATGGAAGTCACGAGGGCCATGCAAGTGACACATTTCTTTTCCTCTTTATGACTAATATTCCACAGTGCATGCATCCACACGTGCACACACACACACACATGTGTATATATACACACACACACACATCCCCTACATTTTCTTTATCCATTCTTTTGTTGAAGGGTATTTAGGTTGCTTGCATATCCTGGCTTTTGTAAATAGTGCTGCTATGAACACTGGGATGCATGTATCTTTTGGAATTCTGGTTTTCTCTAGATATGTGCCAAGGAGTGGGACTGCTGGGTCACATGGTATTTCTGTTCTTAATTTTTTAAGGACTCTCCATGCTGTTCTCCATAGTGAATATATCGATTTACATTCCCACCAACAGTGTAGGGAAGTTCCCCTTTCACCACACCTTCAGCATTTGTTGTGTATTTTTGATGATGGCCATTTTGACTGGTATAGAAGTGGTACCTCATGGTAGTTTTCTTTTGCGCTTCTCTAATAATTAGTGATGCTGAGCATCTTTTCATGTGACTTTTGGCCATGTATATGCCTTTGTTGGAGAAATGTCTATTTAGGTCTTCTGTCCATGTTTTGATTGGGTTATTTGGTTTTTGATTTTGAGCTGCATGAGCTAATTGTTTATTTTGGAGATTAATCCCTTTTAGTGCCACTGAACTGTATGGTTAAATATCGTTAAAATAGTATGTTTTAATGTGACTTTTACCATAATTTAAAAACA
Organism: Nanger dama; assembly: GCA_917880005.1. NCBI lineage: Eukaryota > Metazoa > Chordata > Mammalia > Artiodactyla > Bovidae > Nanger > Nanger dama. The sequence goes on from CAKJTW010000040.1 coordinate 9,474,534, forward strand.
TAAAAATAGTTATACATGTTATGCTTTGTTGATTTGTTATTTATATGGAAAAGTGTGTTTTTTCAAAAATGAAAAAGTATAGAGCTGAATTTGAGGTAGTATTTGACTTTTTCAACAAAAGCCTCCCATTTGTTTAACACACTATGATAACCATCAGGAATATAAAAATTAATCTCTGCCCTCATGCAGCTTATACTTTGGCTATTTTTTTTTTCCTCTGTTTATTAATTCCTAGCTGACTGAAAAACATTTTTAAGAAAGCAGCTGTATGCTGGTCCTCCAGAACTGTTTTTTCAGTCCTCTATCAATCACTGTGGTGGTCTTGGAGAGTGAATTATTGGGGAACTTTTGGTTGAAAACACTTTCCACTGAAATCAAGAATGTCATCATTATAAAGGAAGTTTTTAAAGTTATGAAATGTTTGCATCCTTTGGTGAATATGACCAGGAGAATTACAGAGTTCCCAATGATGTCCAAGGAGTTTGAGAAAACTGACATAATAGGGAATTATAAATTTTACATATATTCTTAGGACTGATGATAGCTGGCAGATTGTACTTTCAGGTGAAATTTTTATAAACAGTAAACCAAGCTTTCCATTTGTGTGTTTTGAGTGCTGATCACATAATGAGTAGAGGAGATATGTGCGTTTGAAGTAAATATTGAGGATGTTTCTCTAGATTCCCTACTTGTGCATTTCACCTGAAATGTTTTTATTTTGCTCTCAGGCACAAGGACAGCAGACCCACTCTGTTACGGACATACCCAGTTTCATCTGCTACCTGACAAATTAAAAGGGAACGGCTTTTGAAACAGAATTGTGCTGATCAGATAGAAGTCATTTTTAGAGCTAATGCTATTGCAAGCCTTTTGCTTGGACTGGAGCACAGGCTATGTATCAAGGTAAAACTAGTTTTATGGCATCATTGTTATTGGAAAACATTTTAAGAATTTAACAGGTCAAATTATTTTCTTTAGGTTAAAATGTAGGTGGAATCTTAACATTTTGAAAACTTGCATTGGCACACAATGCAATTGTTTTAAAATCCATAATTAAATATTTTACATTTGTAGTTGGTTAGTGACACTTTGATAGTTACTGTCATCTTTTACTTTGACCATTTTTGTGTGAATGCATTTTTTTCTGATGATATTCTCAAACATTTCAAAGACTAGCTAACTGAATCAACTCTGGATGATAACAGCTTTCTGAAACTAGAAAATGAACTGCTTTCATGGATTAAATTTTAGATAAAATCACAGTTATCATGTATAATTTCTTTGAGGACCATATCTAGGGTATAGATTGGGAGACAGTTCATTCAGTTAATGGCTTATGGTTTTTACATAACAGGCACTGTTGGCTTTGGAGATTGAATGAGAGAGATCCTGCTTTCCTGGAGCTTACATTATAGTAGGGATAGTAAAAGATAGTAAAGGTGTAGTGTTTTGAAAGTATTAATCACTTCAGTCATGTCCAACTCTATGTGACTCTATGGACTGTAGCCCACCAGGCTTCTCAGTCCATGGGAATTCTCCAGGCAAGAATAGTGGAGTGGATAGCCATTCCCTCCTTCAGGGAATCTTCCAACTAGTGGTGATGCTCTGAAGAGAATATACTAGATGAAGGGTAGAATATGCATAGGGTAAAGGTATAAATGAGGCATGGTGCAGAATCACTTTAGACTTTTAGAGTTAATTCAGGGGAGGTCTCTAAAGATTTTCATTTGAACAGAGACCTGAGGATGAGGAGCCATCTTTGCCTAAACTTGTGGGAAGGACACTTCCAGGCAAAAGGAATGACAGGTAGCTCTGAGGTCAGAACAGACTTGAAGTGTTTAAGGAATAGCCTGAAGGCTGATGAAGAAAGGGAGTGGGAGAATGAAGATAGGGAGCTGGAGTGAGATAGAGGGAACTGGAGGCATGTCACAGAGGATTTCTTTTATTACAAAACCAGAAGTAATAGAATGCATACCTAGGTTGCTGCTACTCCTATATAAACATCTAGGAGGAGTTTTAACAGTATTTAATTATTACCAGCCTCACCTTTTTTTTCCTTTGTATATGTATTTTTAACTCATGCTCACCATTGTTGACTTATGTCTTTACAATGGAACTAAATAGATAAGAGTAGGAATACAAATAGACAATCAGAAAAATTAAGAGGAAACTTTATTGAGGATGTTAGAATGGCATAGTTTATTCATAAAAATAAAGTACTTCTTTTTATAATTCTGTATTTTAACAATACTGTTTATTGGCTATATTCATTAAAGTTGATATAAAATATATATGTGGCAAAATTTACAACTTACTGCATGCCCCTTGAATTTAAAAGTATTAAAGCCAGTCAGCTTGGACCAAGAAACAGCCAGAAAATTTGAATAATATAGATATTCAGATATCCTGGGACCTTATGATGACATAAAATACACTAGGCAAAATGAAAACAACTCATAAAACCAATTTTGAATTACAAATTAAGACGTAGAATTCATCTGATAACTACATGGTTGAAGTTCTTAGAAAGTCAAGGGTTTTTCTGAGGGCTTTTTTTTTTTTTTTTGGTAGATTTGGTGAAATAAATGTCTGTAATGGTTATTGAGTGGTAGATGCTGCTGGTATAAGGGAAATTTGAACATATTTAGGGTTGGTGAATAATGATATGGAGACATCTGTATAAATGGAGCTCACTTCTCTTCTTAGGTGAAGTGAGTTAAGGTTGAAATCTGATGAAGTCCAAAGTTGTCGAAAAAGTGTATCATGAACTTTGTGGATCCTAGAAGGAAGGAAATAGTTCTTGATGCAGAAATGGAATATAGAATTAGGATGGATAAGATAGTGAAAACATTGAGATCTTTAGAAATTTGGTAGGTAAAATATCCAGATTATAAGAGGTATTTTATATCCTCTAGTGTGTGTGTTTTGTTTTGGTAAAATATATTCTATATATAAGTTTCAGCATAACTTTTCTTCTACAGGATTCTGGAGTGAAGCAGACGTTACTCGACCTTTTGTCTCTCAGGGTGTGATCACAGATGGAAAATACTTCTCCTTTTTCTGTTACCAGTTGAACACTTTAGCACTGACTGCACAAGCTGATCAAAACAACCCTCGTAAAAATATATGTTGGGGGACACAAAGTAAGCCTCTTTATGAAACAATCGAAGATAATGATGTCAAAGGTTTTAATGATGACGTTTTACTTCAGTTAGTTCACTTTCTACTAAATAGACCAGAAGAAGACAAAGCACAGCCGGTGGTAAATTAAGAAAACCCATTTGCTTTGGGACTTTGGGAATACTTAAATTTCACTGAAAGAACAAATAAAAGGAATTTTGGTAATGAGACTTCTGTCAAATATTAAATACATGGATTTTGAGACGAATGTTTCTTTATGTTAACCTGTGGTTAGACCTCTCATTTTTCTCAAAGTACTAAGAGATTTAATTTTAGATACAGTATGTTGATTAAAAATAATTTCATTCATATGTGACTAACTGATGAGACTAATTGAATAATCTTCAGTTTGTTTGTTTCGTGTTGTTTGTTTATTTGTTGGTGTTATTTGTTTCTGTGTGTAAGCGCATATCACTTAATGCATACCATTCACCGCATGGCAGGCCAGTGATCTGAGAGACAAGAAGTTGGGGCAAGGAAAAATGACTTTATTTGGAAAGCCAGCAGCTGAGAAGATGACAAACTAATGTCCTAAAGAATGATTTTAATTTGAGGTAGAATTTTAGCTTTTATGCTAGGGAAGGAGGAGGAAAGCAGGGTGCCTGATCAGATTGTGGACCTTATTCTGATTGGATGGTAATGAGATAATCAGGGTGGTATTTTGGGAGTCAACATTATCAACCTGATTCCAACCTGGCTGGGGTCTCAGAATATTAACTATAACTCTCAAGGAGGAACTAAAGGTCTTTGACTTTGTTTTATGACTATGTTTTATTTTGTCTTCGGTTCAGTTCAGTTGCTCAGTTGTGTCTGACTCTTTGCGACCCCATAAACTGCAGCACACCAGGCTTCTCTGTCCATCACCAACTGCCGGAGTCTACCCAAACTCATATCCATGGATTTGGTGATGCCATCCAACCATCTCATCCTCTGTCGTCCCCTTCTCCTCCTGCCTTCAATCTTTCCCAGCATCAGAGTTCTCTTCAAATGAGTCAGCTCTTTGCAGCATCAGGTGGCCTAAGTATTGAAATTTCAGCTTCAACATCAGTCTTTCCAATGAACACCCAGGACTGATCTCCTTTAGGATGGACTGGTTGGATCTCCTTGCAGTCCAAGAGACTCTCAAGAGTCTTCTCCAACACCACAGTTCAAAAGCATCAATTCTTTGGTACTCAGCTTTCTTAATCATCCAACTCTCACATCCATACAAGACTACTGGAAAAACCATAGCCTTGACTAGATGGACTTTTGTTGACAAAGTAATGTCTCTGCTTTTTAATATGCTGTCTAGGTGGGTCATAACTTTCCTTCCAAGGAGTAAGCATCTTAATTTCATGGCTGCAGTCACCATCTGCAGTGATCTTGGAGCCCCTCAAAATAAAGTCAGCCACTGTTCCCACTGTTTGCCCATCTATTTGCCATGAAGTGATGGGACCAGATGCCATGATCTTCATTGTTTGGTGCTTTAAGTCAACTTTTTCACTCTCCTCTTTCACTTTCATCAAAAGGCTCTTTAGTTCTTCACTTTGCCATAAGGATGGTGTCATCTGCATATCTGAGGTTATTGATATTTCTCCCTGCAATCTTGATTCCAGCTTGTGTTTCTTCCAGCCCAGTATTTCTCATGATGTACTCTGCATAGAAGTTAAATAAGCAGGGTGACAATATGCAGCCTTAGCATACTCCTTTTCCTATTTAGAACCAGTCTGTTGTTCCATGTCCAGTTCTAACTGTTGTTTCCTGACCTGCATATAGGTTTCTCAAGAGGCAGATCAGGTGGTCTGGTATTCCCATCTCTCTCAGAATTTTCCACATTTTATTGTGATCCACATAGTCAAAGGCTTTGGCATAGTCAATAAAGCGGAAATAGATGTTTTTCTGGAACTCTCTTGCTTTTTGATGGTCCAGCGGATTTTGGCCATTTGATCTCTGGTTCCTCTGCCTTTTCTAAAACCAGCTTGAGCATCAGGAAGCTCACGGTTCACTTATTGCTGAAACCTGGCGTGGAGAATTTTGAGCACTCTTTCCTAGCATGTGAGATGAGTACAGTTGTGCGGTAGCTTGAGCGTTGTCTTGCCTATTTTTGCTTGTTTCTGCATTGTCTCATTTCTCTGATTGAATCTGCTGTTTGGAACTGAGGGAAGGCCTTGGAGGCTAAAGCTTTTCTATAAATAAGAGATGGGGAATACAGGAGTTCTGTTCCCTGGAAGACTCCACAGGTCCTGCTGCATTTTCTGTGGTTTTAAAAGTAATAGAAAGACAGTAATTCAAATGCTTGAGAATATGTACATGTTTTGTTATTTTTTTAAAAGTATCTTTGTAATAACATGGCACAGAGTTTTAGATCCCTACACAGACCTTCCAAAACATGAACAATACGTTGCACAAATAGGAAACCGACTCAAGGAAGTTAAAATGGCATTAATAAGGTTTCACAGATGAGTAATACACCTGATGAATTATATGCAACCTAGGTTCTTAGACCTTAGAAGTAACATTAATATGTTTCTGCTAGTTGCATTTGTTCTGTCCCAAAGATTGGGAAACTAGGTTTGTTATGTTTCCAAATCAGTTGTCAGTTGGTAAAATTGTTATTCGTGCTAATAATTAAGGTTCATCCAAAAATTACCTTTGTTGTTGCTCTTGGTTTTTGTTTTTTGTTTTTTTTTTGGCCATACTGTGTGGCATTCAGGATTTTAGTTCCCCAACCACGATAGAACCTATTTTATATAACCTCTTTACTGTTAGTTAATGACAAATACTATTTTTTCTTTCTTCTTCCTTCCCTCCTTTCCTCCCATTCTATCAAGACAGAGGTCTTGGAAATGGAGCAAGTTAAATGGAATAGATGCCTCAGCTAGAAGGGATTATTTACTGCAAAGGATTGCTAAACTGAAAGAACAATATTTGAAAATTGTATTAATAATTCATTTCAGCCAAGTGCCTACTTTGTGACACATTGTGCCAAGTGTTCCAGGTTTACTTTCTTTTTTTTTTTTTTTGCAGAGTGCCATGTATTTTACTCCACCAGTCAACTTGGATATTGCATTCTCATTCATCCTTCATGTAAAAAAAAAAAAATGTAGAGGGCACAACCTTAGCAAGCTCCAAATAAAATATCTCTTGGGCTGGGCTCTCACTTTCTAACTAATTGAACCTTGGACAATTTGAGTTACCATCTTTGATTTCTGCTTCCATGAAACAGAGTAATCTCATAAACTTGTCTAAACAGATTGCATTTAATTGTCCCATCCACTGCATACTTCTCCCTCTGTGGTAGCACCTGTTTTACTCTTTCATGACAGTTTTTCTCATTACAAATGGTGTAGAACACACATATTACACAAACACACCTATGCATACATGTCAGCACTTCATATAGCTCTTACTATATTCTAGAGCATCATTTAGATACTTTATTGATATCAGCGCATTTAATTATCAAAAATTTGTGAGCTAGGTGCTTTTATTCTCATTTTGCAGATGTGTTACACAGAGAGCACAACAGCTTATTGAAGGTCACACAACTAGAAAGAGACAGAATTTGAACCAAGGTGGTCTGACTCCAGGGTCTGTGGTAGATATTCTCCAGTAATACACTATAGATCTAGTCAGTGCTACAGCGGTATATCAGTGGTATAAATTCAGATAAAGGAAATGTTAATTCTGCCTGACATGGATCCTAGGAACTTTCCTTGGAGCAAGTAACATTTGAACTGGTTCTTGATAGATGGCATTTTCCAAAAACAGGAAGAAGAGTAAGTGGATAGATCCGTGAATGAAGGTGAAATGTTCAAGATTTACCTGGGAATGTGGTGTTTACTTGGTTTACCCCAAATTGGGTGTTTTCTAAAAGCATTTCCAGAAAAAGTTTCCTAAGAAACAAAATCTAATTGGTGTCACATCTGCATATAACACTGAACATTAGGGAACAATGTAGCATTGTTTAGACTTCTGGGGAAAGCATTACATCAGAAGAAATCTAGACTAGTCTAAAATATATCACGCCTGCTAAGTCTAACTCTGCAGCCCCATGGGCTATAGCCTGCCAGGCTCCTCTGTCTATGGGATTCTTCCGGCAAGAGTACTGGAGTGTGTTGCCATTTCCTTCTCTAAGGCATCTTCTTAACCCAGGGATCCAGCCTGAGCCTCTTACTTCCCTATGTTGGCAGGCGGGTTCTTTACCACTAGTTCCACCTGGGAAGCCCCAGTATATAGATAGGACAGTTGAAAAATGTCAGAACATTCAAGTCTCTTACAAATTTATTAAAAATGTAGTTGATTAGCATGTAATTTAATAGAGGAACCAATGAATGAAGAATTCAAAATGAATAAATGTAATGAATATACTAGGCAAAAGTAAGCATAAAGCAGGGTGATCACCTATAATTTCAAACAATTCAAGGCAACAAAAAGAGTCTAGTGTTAAAATGTCATTTTGTATTACAGATTGTAACCAGTGTGTGAAATGTTACTTAAGGTAAATCTTAGTCTTAAGAAGTTGAAGTAACTGAAAATAAGGAATAATTAGTAAAGTTGACTTAATAAAATTTTGAATCTTACAAACAAAATAGATCTTTTAAAATGTGGTAGAACATGTATGCAAAATTGTTTAGTAGACAGAAAGTGATAGAAATTCTTAAAACCAGGAATCATACAAGACATGAACTCTGCATCACAGTATATTCACAAATTGCTAATATAGTTTTAAATTGGAGACACCTAATCATTTGAAAGTAATAATATATACATAAATGGTTATTGCTTATACCAAATATTCAATATAAAATTCTCCTGGAGCTATATTACAGTCTAGAAAGCTAGTCATCTTACCTTTTCATTTTTGTCAGATGTACTCATATGATCTGGACTATGGTAGCTTTCCGTGCTTTGTGCAAGCATTGTATTAGTGTAAGTAAAACTTTAGACTGAAATGCAAATCCTGCCTGTAAAGCTAGTTGGATATAGCCAAAGTTATTTTGACTATATTTACTCCTAGGAATACATGAAGGTATGTAAGAGAATCACTGAATAAACATAACCCACCTTCTTTTTCTTTTTGCAGTTGTCAACTTACTTTGCTTTAATACCTGGAAAAACTATTTTTCTGTTAACACACATGGAGTAGAATGGGGAAAGCCACATTTTAAAAGATAAAACATGAAGTACAAAGAAATGTTTGCTAATCTCAACTGTGGAAGAGCATCATAACGTTGCTTTACAGTCTTATATTTGAAGCCTGCTTACTAGTGTACTTAATGGCAAGTTTATAATATTATGTGTTCATTTACAGTAAGGAAATAAAATCAGTATTTGCTAGAAGAGTTTTAAAAAACTAAAGAAAATCAGAAGAAAATGAAATGTAGAAGACAGTGAATTGAAAGAACAGACTTGACAAGTAGATGCAATAACTGGTTCTTTATCCTAGCCCTCCAGTGTCAGGAAGAGTTACTGTTCTAGCAAATCTAATCAAGAGGAAAAAAAGAAAACATTTAGAATTGGAAAAAGGAAAGTAATACACTTGATGGAGTCTCTAGATAGATAAGAAAATACTGTATATAACAAACTTGGATATTTTCACCTGAAAAATGAAATGATTGAGTAAAGATAGAAAACATAAATGGACCATGGAAGAAATGGAAAATACTTCTAAAGTACCTTATGACAAGGCTTCATAACAATACAGTTTATCTGTGAATTCTTTAAAATTTTCATGAAGTAAAACTTAAAATTTGGGGTGCTACCCAATTCATTTTTAATAACTCAATTAAAAAAAAAAAACCTCCAAAAACGAGCATTTCTGTATAAATTTAGAAATCCTAAATAAAATGCCACATTACTGAATTCAACAGTAATTTAAAATCCACCCTAATAGGATAGAGTGATGAAATTCAGTACTGGCTTGATGTATGGAAATATGCTAAGCAAACTTTAGTAGTTCAATGCAAAAAAATAAGACTTTTGATAAAATTCTTGTTTAAAAAGGCAAAGAAAAATGGGTAAGTATTAATAGAAGGATATTTCAATAAAATCTTTGTGTTAGTCAACCCCCAATTGATGTTTAATGGTGAATAGTACCTGATGTTCCCATTGAAGTCTGCCAGTTTAGATAAAATTGCCAGCTTTGACCTTTATGTGTCTCATTTGCTGATTCAAACCAGGTGCCTAAAATCATATAAGTAAACACTCAAAAGTTTGTTGAGGGATTTCCCTGATGGTCCAGTGGATAAGACTTCATCTTCCAATGCAGAGCGTACAGGTTCGATCTCTGGTTAGGGAGCTAAGATCCCACATATCTCATGGCCAAAAAACCAAAACAAAACAGAAGCAATACTGCAACAAATTCAATAAAGGCTTTAAAACATGGTCTCCATCAAGAAAATCTTCAAAAAAGTTTGTTGCATATATGTGAATTAATGAACTTAAGGTAGTCAATCTTTCAAGTTTGAAATCAGGTATACCTCATTTATTTAGTATTTTTTATTTTTTTTTCAGCAAAGTTGTACAGTTTTCTTTATGAAGATTTCCTCATGTTTCCTATATATGCCTAAATTTTTGTGTAATTGAGAATGAATTTTTTTATTTTAATTATAGCTTTATAGCTTTTATAGCTTCAAAATGGCTTTGTAATAGCTACTGTTGATTGCTATACATTTATTTTTTGAAAGGCTTATTTAGCTTATTAACTCAGGAATTTTATAGTTGAGTCTCATGAGATACATAGGTCCAGTTGGTCTTGGGATCCTCTAAAGCTGCTTATCAACACAAGTCATCATTAACTTTCATGTAGTAAAATCATTGGACAGTTCTCTGACTTGACTTTAATGAATGACTTGACTTTGATGAAGGGGTGGATAACTATCCCTTCATTCTTAAAGTCGTGCCTTTTATTGCCTTCAGTGGAACATGTGTTTTCTTTCTATCTCTTGGACCATTCTTTCACATTTCTCTGCTGTTCTTCTAATTTTTCTTTAAATATTTGTATACCTCAGACTTCTGCTCTAGGCTCCATCTTTTTAGATGTTCATAATCTTTCCTTAGAAGACCTCATCAGGTTTCACGGAAATATATTTATAAGCACATTAAAAATTGCAATACGATTTCAGTTTTATGTTTCATACCTGAACTGTTAACATCACCATTGTAACTGGGAATAGGCCTGGTGATTAAAATTGGTGTGATTTTTCCTTAAGTTTTCAGTTTAATAAATTTCCCAGAAAATACATTTTTTTAATAATAAAAATTCATTTTAACTAAAGAAAGTAGAGCTCTTTCATGAATTGACTGATATGGAACCACCATCTTACGTCAAATTGCACTCCATCAGAAACAACTTTATTATGAAATTATATTTGAAAAAGCATGAAAAGTAACAAACATTTCTTGAATGTTTGTTACTTAAAATTTTATTCAGTAAAATTCAAATGTTTCATCATACATATATTTAACTTACTCTAAGTAGTTGGTTCCTATAAACAGAAAACTTAGTTAATGGACACAACAGAAGGGCTAGTTTACTAGACAGAGTGCCTAAGGAACTATGGATGGAGATTCCTAATACTGTACAGGAGGCACTGACCAAAACCATCCCAAAGAAAAAGAAATGCATGAAGGCAAAGTGGCTGTCTGAGGAGACTTTACAAATAGCTGAGGAAAGAAGAAAAGTGAAAGACAAGGGAAAAAGGAAAAGATACACCCAACTGAATGCAGAGTTCCAGAGAATAGGAAGGAGAGATAAGAAGGCCTTAAATGAACAATGCAAAGAAATAGAGGAAAACAGAATGGGAAAGACTATAGAGATCTCTTCAAGAATATTGGAGATATAAAAAGAACATTTCATGCATGGATGGGCATGATAAAGGACAGAAACAGTAAGACCTAACAGAAGTAGAAGAGATTAAGAACAGGTGGCAAGAATACATAGAAGAACTATACAAGAGAGATCTTAATAACCTGGGAAACCACAATGGTGTAATCACTCACTTGGAGCCAGACATCTGGAGTGTGAAGTCAAGTGGGCCTTAGGCAACATTAGAATGAGCAAAGCTAATGGAGGTGATGGAATTCCAGCTAAACCACTTAAAATCCTAAAAGATGGTGCTATTAAAGTACTGCACTCAATATGTCAGCAAATTTGGAAAACTCAGTAGTGGCCACAGGACTGGAAAATGTCAATTTTCATTCCAGTTCCAAAGAAGGGCAATGCCAAAGAATGTTCATACTACCATATTATTGAACTCATTTCACATGCAAGGTAAAGCTCAAAATTCTTCAAGCTAAACTTTAACAGTATGTGAACTGAGAACTTCCAGATATACAAGCTGAGTTTAAGGAAAAGAGGAACCAGAGATCAAATCGCCAGCATTTGTTGGATCTAGAGAAAACAAGGGAATTCCAGAAAAACAATTATATTTCTGCTTCATTGACTAAATTAAAGCCTTTGACTATGTGAATCACAACAAACTGTGGAAAATTCTTAAAGAGCTGGAAATCCCAGAACCTGTCTCCTGAGAAACCTGTATGCCAGTTTTGTACTGGCATACAGAACGGAATATGGGAAAACTGGCTGGTTCAGAATTGGGAAAGGAGTACATCAAAGCTGTATATTGTTATCCTGTTTATTTATATGCAGTATATAATGCAAAATGCCAGGCTGGATGAATAAAAAGCTATTATCAAGATTGCCAAGAGAAATGTCAACAACCTCAGATTTGCAAATAATACCTCTCTAATGGCAGAAAGTGAAGAGAAACTAAGTAGTCTCTTGATGAGGGTGAAAGAGGAGAGTGAAAAAGCTGGCTTAAAACTCAACATTGAAAAGCTAAAATCATGACATCTGTTTGAATCACTTCATGGCAAATAGAAAAGGAAAAGGTGTAGACAGTGACAGATTTTTTTCTTGGGCTCTAAATCAGTGTAGATGGTGACTCCAGCCATGAAATTAAAAGATGCTTGCTCCTCAGAAGGAAAGCTATGACAAACCTAGATAACATTGAAAAGCAGAGATATCACTTTGTCCATGAAGATCCCTATGGTCAATGATTGTTTTTTCTTAGTAGTCATGTATGAATGTGAGAATTGTACCGAAAAGAAGGCTGAGTACTGAAGAACTGATGCTTTTGAATTGTGCTGGTGAAGACTCTTGCAAGTCCCTTGGACAGCAAAGAGATCAAACCAGTTGGTCCTAAAGGAAATCAACCGTGACTATTCATTGGAAGGACTGATGCTGAAGCTCGAATATTTCCGCCATCTGGTGCGAAGAGCTGACTCATTGGAAAAAACTTTGATGCTGGGAAAGATTGGAAGTAAAAGGAGAAGGGGGCAGCAGAAGATGACATGGTTAGAAAGCATCGCCAACTCAATGGACATGAATCTGAGCAAACTCTGGGAGATAGTGGAGGACAGGCAAAGAGTTGAACAGGACTTTAGTGACTGAACAATAACAAGAGACACAAAAACCTTAGATTTTTTTAATACTCAAGTTAATTGCTATATATATTGTATTTTATGTTACATTCTAGCCCATGTGGATAATGGTTAAATTGAATGTGAGTTAAGGTTAATTCACATAAATATGAGAAATAATTTTTAATTGCTTATTACTATTATAAGATTTGAAAAACCGTGGGCAGGAAAAAATAAGAAAAGGAAAATAAATGGGAACAATTGCTACAGAGAATATTTAGAATAGAAATAAAAAGCCCACAAGTGTATCATATTGACATAGGTCAATATTTAATTGGACAAGTTTGATTTTCTTATGAAAGGCCTTAGTATTCCAAAGTTTGGTTAAATAGTTTCATTAAGTCAAACAACAATAGCAATAAAAAGATTAAAACCAAGGAGTATTAAAAGACACTCCACAAAGGTAAAAATTATAGGTAATAATATTCCAAATGTACAGACATGGTCACTGTCTCAGTGTGTAATAAGCATCAGTTCAGTTCAGTCACTCAGTCGTGTCTGACTCTTTGCAACCCCGTGAATCGCAGCACGCCAGGCCTCCCTGTCCGGCACCAACTCCCGGAGTTCACTCAGACTCCCGTCCATCAAGTTAGTGATGCCATCCAGCCATCTCATCCTCTGTTGTCCCCTTCTCCTGCTCCCAATCCCTCCCAGCATCAGAGTCTTTTTCCAGTGAGTCAACTCTTTGCTTGAGGTGGCCAAAGTACTGGAGTTTCAGCTTCAGCATCATTCCCTCCAAAGAAATCCCAGGACTGATCTCCTTCAGAATGGACTGGTTGGATCTCCTTGCAGTCCAAGGGACTCTCAAGAGTCTTCTCCAACACCACTGTTCAGAAGCATCAATTATTCAGCACTCAGCTTTCTTCACAGTCCAACTCTCACATCCATACATGACCATAGGAAAACCATAGCCTTGACTAGACGGACCTTTGTTGGCAAAGTACTGTCTCTGCTTTTCAGTATGCTATCTAGGTTGGTCATAACTTTCCTTCCAAGGAGTAAACGTCATCTAATTTCATGGCTGTAGTCACTATCTGCAGTGATTTTGGAGCCCCCAAAATAAAGTCTGACACTGTTTCCACTGTTTCCCCATCTATTTCCCATGAAGTGATGGGACCAGATGCCATGATCTTTGTTTTCTGAATGTTGAGCTTTAAGCCAACTTCTTCACTCTCCACTTTCACTTTCATCAAGAGGCTTTTTAGTTCCTCTTCACTTTCTGCCATAAGGGTGGTGTCATCTGCATATCTGAGGTTATTGATATTTCTCCTGGCAATCTTGATTCCAGCTTGTGCTTCTTGCAGCCCAGCGTTTCTCATGATGTACTCTGCATATAAGTTAAATAAGCAGGGTGACAATATGCAGCCTTGACGTACTCCTTTTCCTATTTGGAACTAGTCTGTTGTTCCATGTCCAGTTCTAACTGTTGCTTCCTGACCTGCATATAGGTTTCTCAAGAGGCAGGTCAGGTGGTCTGGTATTCCCATCACTCTCAGAATTTTCCACAGTTTATTGTGATCCACATAGTCAAAGGCTTTGGCATAGTCAATATAGCAGAAATAGATGTTTTTCTGGAACTCTCTTGCTTTTTCCATGATATAGACTAATATACAGCAATAGTTGGCATCCAAATAAGCTTATCTCTTCATTAACTGGAGAAGAAAATGGCAACCCACTCCAATATTCTTGCCTGGAGAATCCCATGAACAGAGGAGTCTGGCAAGCTACAGTCCATGGGGTCGCAAGAGTCAGACAGGACTTAGCAACTAAAGCACTTCATTAACTATAGCTTATGAGACTATATAACTTTAAAAATTCTCATAATTTGCCTGCTTTAAATAAAATGTTCTGGACATCATCTTTAGTACAGAATGAACCTCCATTTCTTGATCACATTTCTTTGCCCCCCCCGCCACTTTATGTAAAACACCAACTTCTGTTTCGGATCTTGATTACATTTTGTGTTACTGTCATCCTACACAATTCTGCTTTTCACTACAAAACGTCTGTTAATAATTTCTGACACTTGAAATTGGCTTCTAAAACATTTATAATGGTTTGGACATAAGTTTGAGGTTTAATGTGTAGGTTGTATTTTGGCTTCTTTGTATTTTTAAAAGATATTTATTGGTTATAAGATAATTTGATTTGTTTTCAGAATTATGTAAGTGAAAGTGGCTCAGTCGTCTCCAGCTCTTTCTAACCCCATGGACTATACAGTCCATAGAATTCTCCAGGCTAGAATCCTAAAGGCCTTTCCCTTCTCCAGAGGATCTTCCCAATCCAGAGATCGAACCCAGGTCTCCTGCATTGCAGGTAGATTCTTTACTAGCTGACCCACAGGGGGAGCCCAAGAATACTGGAATGGGTAACCTATGCCTTCTCTCACAGATGGTCCCAACCCAGGAATCAAACGGTGGTCTCCTACTTTGCAGGCTGATTCTTTATCAACTGAGTTTTAAGAGAAGCCCTTCCAAAATTATGTAAAGGGACTGCCACGGGACTTAAAAGCAAGTAATGTCTTCCCTGGTGGCTCAGTGGTAAAGAATCCACCTGCCAACGCAGGAGATGCAAGTTCAGTCCCTGGGTCAAAAACATCTTCTGGAGAAGGAAATGGCAACCTCTTCCAGTATTCTTGCCTTGAGAATTCCATGGACAAAGGAGACTGGCAGTCCATAGGGTCGCAAAGAGTCAGATACAACTTAGTGACTAAACAACAACAATGTTCTCTAGGAATGACTTGATGGGAAACCCAAGTTTATACATGCAGATGACAGCTCATTTGTCTTTTTACCTCTTTAGTTTTTGGACACAGTAAATGAAGTTTTACATTGGTGACATATAGCGAAAACATGTATCAACCAGTTTAGAAATGCTGAAGGCAGAAGAAAGTAACCAATTTTTATTTTCATATAGATAACTGTCTGAATGATTAGAAACTTGGTGCTTTAATTTTTTAATTCAAACACACACTTTTGGAATGTTTTTATAAAAATTGTGAATTGATACAAGGATATTCAAACCTTCATATTTTTTCAGATGTGATACATATATAAAATAGCAATTATTATATTCATTTTTGCTTTGGCCTTATGAACTTATTTATCTTGTAGAGCTATATAAGATGCAGAAATATGTAACCAGGTAACTTTATAAATGAGCTGTGTGTACTTTTTATCAGTTTAATTCTAGGTTTGAATTACTAAAAACTGTCATGATCTTAGGAAAATGAAAACTTACTCATGGAAAGTACTTCTCTGGGTCGTCAGTTCATATAAAACTTGACTTTTATTTTCAAACTAGCAATGGTTTTGTTATAAGCACTTTATTAGGATCTCCAGAGCCATTCCAATAAATTTACTCTCTTAATCCTTAATTAATCATTCAGTCAGTCAGTTTTGTCACTCAGTCATATCTGACTCTTTCCAACACCCGTAGACCAGCACACCAGGCTTCCCTGTACATCACCAACTCCCGGAACTTGCTCAAACTCATGTTCATCAAGCAAGTGATACCATTCAACTATCTCATCCTCTGTCCTCCCCTTCTCCTCTCACCTTCAATCTTTCCCAGCATCATTGTCTTTTCTAACGAGTTGGTTCTTTGCCTCGGGTAGCCAAAGTATTGGAGTTTCAGCTTCAGCATCAGTCTTTCCAGTGAATATTCAGGACTGATTTCTTTTAGGATTCACTGGTTAGATTTTCTTGCAAGTCAAGGGACTCAAGAGTCTTCTCCAACACCACAGTTCAAAAGCATCAATTCTTTGGTGCTCAGCTTTCTTTATAGTCCAACTCTCACATCCATACATGAATACTGGAAGAACCATAGCTTTGACTAGACCTTTGTTGGTAATGTCTCTGTTTTTTAATATGCTGTCTTGGTTGATCAAAGCTTTTCTTCCAAGGAGCAAGTGTCTTTAATTTCATGGCTGCAGTCACCACCTGCAGTGATTTTGGAGCCCCCAAAATAGTCTCTCACTGTTTCCATTGTTTTCCCATCTATTTGCCGTGACGTGATGGGACCAGATGCCATGATCTTAGTTTTCTGAATGTTGAGTTTTAAGCCAACGTTTTTATTCTCCACTTTCACTTTCATCAAGAGGCTCTTTAGTGCTTTGCTTTCTGCCATAAGGGTGGTGTCATCTGTGTATCTGAGGTTATTGATATTTCTCCCAGCAATTAATCATTAATCAATAATAAAGAAGGTGGGCAGGATTTAAATGGGCATCAGGGATAATTTAGTTTAGCAAATGAGTTCTGTTTATGTTGTTAATATTTACCACACATGGTGTTAAGTTTTTTGTTTTAGTTGCAATATTAAAAATGAGAGGTCTTATAAAACATCCAGCATTTAAGTTCTTTTGAAAAATAGTAAAATCTGGTGACTCTAGATTTACATTCTGTTATGTGTTTACAATAGATAAGTGCTGGAAATTGTCTGCTTTGTGTCCCTGTAGAGCAGACATACTGTCTCCAGTTTGCCACAGTCCCATAGCTCCTCACGTCTCCTCTGTTTACTTGCCAACATCATCCGTTATACTTAGCTAATTTGTGTTAATGTTTTATCCATGAGGCATTGAGTTCATGACCCCTGAAGTCCAGATTACTATAAGAAGGTGTATTATCAGTGGTCAAATTTAACCTTTATAATTGCCTCTTAGGCTTTAGAGGTCTTTATTTTCTACCAACAGACATTATAGTAATGATAAATTGAATTCAAATGAGTTCAATTTTGTTTGAGATAATTAAGTGAAACCTGATCTTTTAATAAAAGAAGTTACCTAGAAAAATATATGAACTTACATTCCATACATCTGCTAAATGAAAGGCAAAGTGAAACTTGACATTTTTTGTTTTGAAAGTTTATTAATCATGAGTTTAAGAGAAATCTTATCCATTTTTCCGGAACCAAAGTTGGCAACCAGAGAATGTTTGGACACTGTACGAGTATTTTGTTGAATTGTCTGTAGTACCATCCTCCCCAGTTGTGGAAGAATCATTAAGATGCTCTTACAGAGTTGAACCCTTATCAGACTGGAGAAGAGGCCCAAATGGCAATCAAACACAAACTAGTCACAAAGCTATGAATTAACATGACTTCTGCTTCCAAAAATAGTGGGAAGATCATTCAGTTCAAACTCCCTGCCATAATATCTTACTATTCATAGCAAATATCCACTTAATGGCATTAGAGAGGTAACAGGGTAGTGAGTGATTGGCAGGCTGATATCTGGAAGAAAATGGAAATGTAGAAAGGTGGATCTAGTACTGGGCCTGCTTTTGCTCTGGAGGGGCAATTTGTTAACCAAGAAGAGGAGGCTGAAAAGTTGGGAAGGCTTTTAATAGTCTTGTAAAGTCAGAACAGATTTCAGCACAGGATTTCCAAGGTTGGGACTCTGATAGAATTCCTTAAATGATCCTGAATAACCACAAGGGTGAACTAGAAGCAAACTATTCACATAGAATATAGTTTAGAACCGAGTCAATTAGATAGCCTAAAAAATCTGAAGTTTTATTAAGTAGATTAATGTGACTTGAGATTTCTAGTGCCCTGAGAATTTGAAAGATGCCACTTTGGAGAAAGAGAACATGTTGCTAGGTCTCAAATTATTTATACAAGCAGTTTTTCAAATATAATATATCCATATAATGATTTGGCACAAAAGGAGAAAGATGGTCAGAATGAAAATTGGCAGACATAGTAGTCAATAGAAAGAGACCCAAAGGGGCACCAAATATTTGGACTATGAAATAGATTTTAATATTTACTGTGTTAAGGATAGAATACAAGATTGAAATTTTTAGTATAGAACTGGAAACTATAAAACATGTCATTGCATATTTGCAGAAAAAAAGTCAAATACTTGAAAACTGGAAAAGTGAAAATGTTAGTCGCTCAGTCATGTCCAACTCTGTGACCCAACTCATGGGTTCATGAGTCCAACTCATGGACTATAGTCCAGCAGGCTCCTCTGTCCAAGGGATTCTCCAGACACAGAATCCTGGAGTGAGTTGCCATTTCCTTCTCAAGGGGATCGTCCCCACCCAGGGACTGAACCTGAGTCTCCTGCATTGCAGGCAGATTCTTTACCATCTGAGCCATGAGGAAAGTCCCCACAAAACTGTATTAGCGATCTATTCTACATAACACATAATTGCACACTTAGCTTCTTAAAACAACACTCTTCTTATTTCCATCTGCTTTATGGGAGCTATTTGACTTAATGGCATTTTTGTTGTTGTTGTTGCCTTTTTTTAGAAACTAATTTATTTATTTTAATTGGAGGCTAATTACTTTACAATATTGTAGTAGTTTTTGCCATACATTGACATGAATCAGCCATGGGTGTACATGTGTTCCCCATCCTGAACCCTTCTCCCACCTCCTTCCCCATCCCAACCCTCAGGGTCGTCCCAGTGCACCAGCCCTGAGCACCCTATCTTATACATCGAACCTGGATTGGAGATATTTTTCATAGATGATAATATACATGTTTCAATGCTATTGTCTCAAATAATCTCACCCTCGCCTTCTCCCACAGAGTCCAAAAGTCTGTTCTTTATATCTGTGTCTCTTTTGCTGTCTTGCGTATAGGGTCATCATTACCATCTTTCTAAATTCCATATATATGTGTTAATATATTGTATTGGTGTTTTTCTTTCTGGCTTACTTCACTCCTTATAATAGGTTCCAGTTTCATCCACCTCATTAGAACTGATTCAAATGCATTCTTTTAATAACACAGTAATATTTCATTGTGTATATGTACTACAGCTTTCTTATCTATTTGTCTGCCAAAGGACATCTAGGTTGCTTCCGTGTCCTGGCTCTTGTAAACAGTGCTGTGATGAACATTGAGGTACACGTGTCTATTTCAGTTCTGGTTTCCTCAGTGTGTATGCCCAGCAGTGGAATTGCTGGGTCCTATGGCAGTTCTATTTCCAGTTTTTTAAGGAATCTCCACACTGTTCTCCATAGTGGCTGTACTAGTTTGCATTCCCACCAACAGTGTAAGAGGGTTCTCTTTTTTCTCTGCACCTTTTCCAGCATTTATTGTTTGCAGACTTTTGGATAGCAGCCATTCTGACTGGCATGAAATGGTACCCCGATGGTACCCTGTTGTGGTTTTGATTTGCATTTCTCTGAAAATGAGTGACCTTAAGCATCTTTTCATGTGTTTGTTAGCCATCTGTATGTCTTCTTTGGAGAAATGTCTGTTTAATTCTTTGTCCCATTTTTTGATTGGGTCGTTTATTTTTTCTGCAGTTGAGCTGCAGGAGCTGCTTGTACATTTTGGGGATTAATTCTTTGTCAGTTGCTTCATTTGCTATTATTTTCTCCCATTCGGAAGGCTGTCTTTTCACCTTGCTATTAGTTTCCTTCTTTGTGCAAAAGCTTTTAAGTTTAATTAGGTCCCATTTGTTTATTTTTGCTTTTATTTCCATTACTATCGGAGGTGGGTCATAGAGGATCCTGCTATGATTTATGTCAGAGAGTTTTTTCCTGTTTTCCTCTAGGAGTTTTATAATTTCTGGTCTTACATTTAGATCTTTAAATTTGAGTTTATTTTTGTGTATGGTGTTAGAAAGTGTTCTAGTTTCATTCTTTTACAAGTGGTTGACCAGTTTTCTTAGTAACAAAAAGAGATTGTCTTTTCTCAATTGCATATTCTTGCCACCTTTGTCAAAGATAAGGTTTCTGTAAGTGTGTGGATTTATCTCTGGGCTTTCTATTTTGTTCCATTGATCTATATTTCTGTCTTTGTGCCAGTACCATACTGTCTTGATGACTGTACCTTTGTAGTATAGTCTGAAGTCAGGAAGGTTGATTCCTCCAGTTACATTCATCTTTCTCAATACTGCTTTGGCAATTTGAGGTTTTTTGTATTTCCATACAAATTGTGAAATTATTTGTTCTAGTTCTCTGAAAGATACTGTTGGTAGCTTGATAGGGATTGCACTGAATTTATAGATTGCTTTGGGTGGTATACTCATTTTCACTATATTGATTCTTCCAATCCATGAACATGGTATATTTCTCCATCTATTTGTGTCATCTTTGATTTATTTCATCAGTGTTTTATAGTTTTCTATATATAGGTATTTTGTTTTCTTAGGTAGATGTATTCCCAAATATTTTATTCTTTTCATTGCAATGGTGAATGGAATTGTTTCCTTAATTTCTCTTTCTGTTTTCTCATTTTTAGTGTATAGGAATTCAAGGAATTTCTGTGTGTTAATTTTATATCCTGCAACTTCACTATATTCATTGATTAGCTCTAGTTATTTTCTGGTGGAGTCTTTGGGGTTTTCTATGTAGAGGATCATGTTATCTGCAAACAGTGAGAGTTTTACTTCTTCTTTTCCAATCTGGATTCCTTTTATTTCTTTTTCTGCTCTGATTGCTGTGCCTAAAGCTTTCAAAATTATGTTGAATAGTGGTGGTAAGAGTGGGCACCCTTGTCTTGTTCCTGATTTTAGGGGAAATGCTTTCAATTTTTCCACTGAGGATAATGTTTGCTGTGGGTTTATGGCTTTTATTATGTTGAGGTATGTTCCTTCTATTCCTGCTTTCTGGATGGTTTTTATGATAAATGGATATTGAATTTTGTCAAAGGCTTTCTCTGCATCTATTGAGATAATCATATAATTTTTATCTTTTAATTTGTTAATGTGGTATATCACATTGATTGATTTGTGAATTCTGAAGAATCCTTGCATCTCTGGAATAAAGCCCGCTTGGTCATGATGCATGATCTTTGTGTTGGATTCTGTTTACTAGAATTTTGTTAAGGATTTTTGCATGTGTGTTCATCAGTGATATTGGCCTGTAGTTTTCTTTTTGTGTGTGGGGCATCTTTGTCTGGTTTTGGTATTAGGGTGATGGTGGCCTCAAAGAATGAGTTTGGAAGTTTACCTTCCTCTGCAATTTTCTGGAGGAATTTGAGTATAATAGGCATTAGCTCTTCTCTAAATTTTTGGTATAATTCAGCTGTGAAGCCATCTGGTCCTGGGCTTTTGTTTGCTGGAAGATTTCGGATTACAGTTTTGATTTCTGTGCTTGTGATTGGTCTGTTAAGATTTTCTATTTCTTGCTAATTCAGTTTTGGAAAGTTATACTTTTCTAAGAATTTTTCCATTTCTTCCAAGTTGTCCATTTTATTGACATAGAGTTGCTGATAGTCTCTTATGATCCTTTGTATTTCTGTGTTGTCTGTTGTGATTTCTCTATTTTCATTTCTAATTTTGTTGATTTGTTTCTTCTCCCTTTTTTCTTGATGAGTCTGGCTAATGGTTTGTCTATTTTATTTATCTTCTCAAAGAACCAGGTTTTAGCTTTGTTGATTTTTGCTCTGGTCTCCTTGTTTCTTTTTCATTAAATTTTGCCCTAATTTTTATGATTTCTTTCCTTCCACTAATCCTGGGGTTCTTCATTTCTTCTTTTCTAGTTGCTTTAGGTGTAGAGTTAGGTTATTTATTTGATTTTTCTCTTGTTTCTTGAGTTAAGCTTGTTTTGCTATGAACCTTTCCCTTAGCACTGTTTTTACTGAATCTCATAGGTTTTGGGTTGTTGTGTTTTCACTTTCATTTATTTCTATGCATATTTTGATTTCTTTTGTGACTTGTTGGTTATTCAGAAGCATGTTGTTTAGCCTCCATATGTTTGTATTTTTAATAGTTTTTTTTTCCTGTAATTGACATATAATCTTACTGCATTGTGATCAGAAAAGAGGTTGGAAATGATTTCAATTTTTTTTGAATTTACCAAGGCTAGATTTATGGCCCAGGATGTAATCTATCCTGGAGAATGATCTGTGTGCACTTGAGAAAAAGGTGAAATTCATTGTTTTGGGGGTGAAATGTCCTATAGATATCAATTAGGTCTAACTGGCTCATTGTATCATTAAAAGTTTGTGTTTCCTTGCTACTATTCTGTTTAGTTGATCTATCCATAGGTGTGAGTGGGGTATTAAAGTCTCCCACTATTATTGTGTTACTGTTAATTTCCCCTTTCATATTTGTTAGCATTTGCCTTACATATTGCAGTGCTCCCATGTTGGGTGCATATATATTTATAATTGTTACATCTTCTTCTTGGATTGTTCCTTTGATCATTATGTAGTGTCCTTCTTTGTCTCTTTTCACGGCTTTTATTTCAAAGTCTATTTTATCTGATATGAGTATTGCTACTCCTGCTTTATTTTGGTCTCCATTTGCATGAAATATCTTTTTCCAGCTCTTCACTTTCAGTCTGTATATGTCCCTTGGTTTGAGGTGGGTCTCTTGTAAATAGCATATATAGAGGTCTTGGTTTTGTATCCATTCAGCCAGTCTTTGTCTTTTGGTTGGGGTATTCAACCCATTTACATTTAAGGTACTTATTGATAAGTATGATCCCATTGCCATTTACTTTGATGTTTTGGGTTCGAGTTTATAAATCTTTTCTGAAAACAGCGCACTTGTATGATCAGTTTCTGTGGGTCTGGAATCAAGCCATGGCTTAACTGGGTTCACTGATTCAGAGTCTCACAAAGTTGCAATCAGAATATCAGGGGAAGGGGTGTCACTGAGAGGCTCATGTAGGGAAAGATCTGCTGCAAATTTGTGTAGGTGCAAACAGGTTGTCAGACTGAAGGCCTCATTTACTTACTGGCCTTTGGGTAGAAGCATCCTTCAATTCTTTGCCTTATGGGCCTCTCAGTTAGAACAGTTAAAAATAGAGAGAGCCTATAGAGAGAGTCTGCTAATAAGACTGTTGGTCAGAAGACCAAGTCATTGTCTCAAGTGAATAAAAAAGGGGAAAGGGATTGCATAAGGTCAAGAATAGGAGATGTGAATCATTTGGGACAGCCTTGGAGTCTGCCCACCAAAGATTATAAACACCACTGAAGAAAGAATTACTGAATTGGAAAGTTAGAATAAAATATCCATAATGAATACTGTCTTCATAAACTTCATTACTCTGCTGTTACCAATAAAGGAGAGTTGATATTTACCCATGCCCAAAAGCAGTGGAAGTATTGTGGAGAAAGTACAAATAAGGATATGTGTTAATTGCATACAGGAGCTTAGAAATAAGGAAACTATTAGAGAAGATGAAGGATAAATGAAGGGTCAAAGTGGATATTTCAGAATCCCATTCACTCTTGTATGAATGCCAATGTTTACCCCACCTGTAGTACTCTGGAGTGAGCTATACATTATTTGTGACTTATTTGATATTTTTGATGTTGATTAATAATATGCCAGTGGATAATCGATAGAAATGTGTGTCTATAAACTACTAGCTATTACACACAATATTTTTTCTTACTCATTTTCTTTTTGCACAGGATTTTCAAGGTACACACATCATATTTCTTAGAAATATACATTTTTTTAAACCAGGTAATGGCCATTTTAAAATTGTCCATTACCTCATGGGAGGGTGATATTTGTAAATATGTTTCAAATTGGATTATATTTCACTAGATTGTTTAAATATCCAAAAATATCCAACATGACAACTGAAGGTTAAGAACCAATTTTAGTTTATATCAGAGGTGTTCTTTGTTCAATTTAGTTATAATGGAAAAATCTCTCTTTTTTTAATTTATTTGGTTAAGTATGTCATCTCCATGTGTTAGGTAGTTGAAATAGGAAAAAGGAGTCCAAAATGGCAGTGACTTACAGAAAAGAAAAAGCCCATGAAAATGGAACAAAAGAAAATCTGAGGACTGGAGTGAGAACTTCAGGTGGAACAAACAGCCCTCCTGGCTAGCCCAATTTACATAAGGCAGGCTCAAGGAGGCAGGGGTCGAATGTATAGAAGGAGAAAGCCAAGACAGATTGAAGCCTCTCCTTTGGAGTCAGCCCACCTTCACGCCATGAGGATGTTCACTTCCACTGTGCTGGGTTTTCTTTGCGTTCAGCTTCCACCGCGTGAGCTTTTGCCAAGTTGGGCTTCTGTTTGTGCTTGGCCTCAGCCTCGCAGGGAGCTGAGGTTGTTTCAGCCAGGTTGAGATGTCAGGAGAGTGTGTAATTTCCTCGGTTCTGTCTCGATGCCAGAGTTGGTGAGGAAGGACTTTTCTGTCAGGACTTTGAGAAGAGGTCCCTTTGTTTTCTTTGCAGACAAGTCTCCTTGGGTTTTCATGGGACAGCAGGGAGGATGGAGGCCTTGAACTTCACTGTGAGCATCACATTGCTCTGTGGCTACACTTGACACTGACAAGTGCTGGCCTTGAGAAACTGAAACTGTAGCTCCTTTCAGATGGGCCTTATGTCTCCAGCTGTATCCCAACCATCCAGCCGTTCCTTCTCATCTAGGGGCCTGCACGTAGGAGGTACCCTTTCCATGCTACACCTGACAGAATTTCTTTAGAATAAATCATTAATATGTCTGAAAGGCCAGTTTCACTTGGCAGACTTTGAGAAGAAACAGCAATTTTGAAAACCAAGTTACCTGCAACCTTTGATAAGCAAAGACCTCTATGATGTAAGTCATTATAGTATTTCACCTTTTTAAGAATTCATAAATTTAATGTTCATAACAGTTGCATGTTAGCTTGAAAATGATCTTGAGCTAAATTCATACTGAATAAGATTCAGAAACTTTTAGAATAGATACACAGGAAGCTAGAAAGAAAAGGAAAGCATATGGTGAATAAATTTAATGCCAGGTACTACATTAACATTAAAGCAATCAATCTTCAGCATTCATGTTCATTTGAAACTCAGTGACATTGTTTAGCTACTTATCATGCACTACCCAAGAGACATAAAGGTAAATATTTATAACAACTTTTTGTAGAAGCAGCCAGTAAGGTTTATGACTGTTTTTATCAAATAATATCCTATTTTTATCCACTTAGGTAGAGAAAGGATGAGCTTTTGATTTAGTTTAGAAAATCAGATTTTCATATTGTTTTTCTTATTAGTTTCATTTTAATTTATACAATATAAGTTTATTTTTGTTGTCAATGTGAAATATTCAATGATTATATGAAATTTGAAAAACACAAAGAAATGTTAGAAGTAATCTTATATCTATCCATTTTGTTGACAAAATGTTTTTATTTTGTGATCATCTTATCAAATTCCTATAAATTTTTGTATTCTACAAATACAGTCTTTTGGTGGTATTTTGAAAGGCAGTTGAATAGTAACAGTATTTGTACACTAAAAGAGAATTACTTACGCATGAAATTTCCATAATATTAAGTTCACATTCATTTACAGGGAGAAAAAGAATCACAATTTTTTCGATTATAAAAACTCAAACATGATTATTTAAGATTAGCTTAAAGTGGGCGAAAATTGATTTAATGTTGGAATAGTTCACAAGTACGCAGATGATTACATCCTGACTTTCAATATATTTGCAAGATTTCCATATCTCACCACCTGGCTGTGATTCATAATTGTAAAAATAAAAGATCTGTGTATTTGGAAAATGCTAAAGAAAGTAAAAATATCTGTATAATTACCCTTCGGTAAAGTGTAATTGTTGCAACCTTTGGAACTAGGGTTTTAAATGTCATTTAAAGGAACAATATCAGAAAATTCTAATAAGTCTCATGTTACCTGAGAATGTAAACAACATTTAAAATCAGTTTGACAGTTGGATCTGAAAGTCTAGATTGAAATTTACTTCTATCATTAACTAGCTAAGTGACTAAGGAGCAATCTTTTTTTTAATAAAATATTTATTTTGACATTGTTTGAGTAGGGAGGGGCTGTCATTGCTAAATTAGGTTTAGTTTTTATTTTTCATAATCTACTTTCTAAACCATTCTCTCCTACTCCAGTCAGGGCTTGGTTTTTTTCTTCCTTTCTCTCTCTCTCTCTCTCTTTCATTTCGGCCCTGTCAGTTGTGGCTTACAGAATCTTCATTGCATCAGGCAGACTCTTTCATTGCAGTGCACAGACTCTCTAGTTGTGGCATGCAGGCTCAGTAGTTGCAGTATACAAGTTCCAGAGCATGCAGGTTTCAGAAGCTGCAGCACTCGGGCTCTCTAGTTGTGGCACATGGGCTCCAGAGCACATTAGCTCAGTAGCTGCTTTGTGGACATGTGGGATCTTAGTCCCTGACCAGGAATCAACCCTATATCCCATACATTGCAAGGTAGATTCTTAACTGCTGGACTGCCAGGGAAGTTCCCAATCAGTTTTCTCCTTGAATTCAGTGAATTCATCTAATAAATGGAAGGTATTGGACAAGAAGATCTTCAAAATTTCTCCCAACTCTGAAGTGTGATGAATCATTCCTTCTAAGCCTGTCACAGCAGATGTGACTTCCATTAACATTACTTTTTGAATTTCTTTTTAAAACTCCTGTTTCTAAGTGACAACATAGTAATGTTCTTTAGAACTTAGAGACTTCTGTGGGGTTTAGATTGTCCTTTCAATAAGTTTCTTCAGTTTGGATATTTTTCTTTCATACATTTTTCCCCACAGCACTCTCCCCAGAGGGGTAGGTCAGTTCAGTTGTTCAGTTGTATTCGACTCTTTGTGACCCCATCAACTGCAGCACACCAGGCTTCCCTGTCCATCACCAACTCTCAGAGCTTTTTCAAACTCATGTCCATTGAGCCGGTGATGCCTGAGGGGTAGACTCATTAACTTTTAGACTAAAAGAAAATGTAATGGTCACCAAGTTCAACCCACTATTCAGTGCTCGAATATCCTCTGAAACATGTGCACTAAATAGTCATGTCCCTCTATGCCTTAAGGTTGAAGGTTTATTACCTCCCAAAGCTGCCATTTTCCCAGTTTGCACTGTACTGATTACTGTTGTTGTTCAGTTGCTAAGTTGTGTCCAGCTTTTTGCAACCCCATGAACTGCAGAAACCATGTTTCCCTGTCCTTTGCTATCTCCTGCAGTTTGCTCAAATTCTTTCCATTGAGTCAATTAGACTATCTAGCCATCTAATCCTCTGCTGCCCTCTTCTTTGCCTTCAATCTTTCCCAGCATCAACGTCTTTTCCAACAGGTCAGCTCTTCGCATTAAGTGGCCAAAGTATTGGAGTTTCAGCTTCAGCATCAGTCCTTCCAGCAAATATTTATGGTTGATTTTCTTTAGGATTAACTGGTTTGATCTCCTTGCAGTCCAAGGGACTCTCAAGAGTCTTCTCCAGCACCATAATTAGAAAGCATCAATTCTTTGGTGATCAGCCTTTTTATAGTTCAACTCTCACATCTGTACATGACTACTGGAAAAACCGTGATACTGACTACTAGACCATGTTTATTTTGAATTGAAATCGCTTTCTGGTAGTTTCTTCCCATTTATAATAACCTATCTCTTAAGTTATTTGGATAGCTTCTCCATTTCTTTTCATCATGTTCAAGTACATTATTAGCATCTTACTATGTTCTTTTAATCAGAAACCTAGTTGTTCAACAATAAGGGATTAGTGAAATAAATTTTTCTCAACTTATATAAAAGAATACTGCACTGGCTTCCTACAGCTGCCATAGCAAATTAAACCACATACTCAGTGGCTTAAAAATGACAGAAGTGTATTCTTTCACATTTCTGGAGGCCAGAGGTCCAAAATAAAGGTTTGGGAGAGTCATACGTCTTCAGAAATCTTTAGGGGAGAATCTTTCCTTGTCTTTTCTAGTTTCTGGTGACTCCTGGCATTCCTTGCTTTGTGATAGCATAACTCCAGTTTCTGCTTTGTCTTCACACAATCTTCTTCCCAGTGTCTGTAAACTTATTTGGAAAGAGTCACTACAGACATAATCTGCTAAGAGGAGCTCAGACTGAAGTAGTGTTAGTTGCTCGGTTGTGTCCAACTTTTTGCAACCTCATGTACTGTAGCTCACCAGGCTCCTCTGTCCATGGAATTCTCCAGGCAAGAATACTGGAGTGGATTGCCAGTTCCTTCTCCAGGAAATCTTCCCGACCTAGGGATCGAACCCAGGTGTCCTGCATTGCAGGCAGATTCTTTACTCTTTGAGCTACCAGGAAAGACTGAGTTATTAATCTGATACGACTAGTGTCCTTACAAGAAGAAGAGAATATGTGGCAACAAAGGCAAATTGAAGTGTTGCATCTGCAAGCCAAAGAATGCCAAAAGTCACCAGTAAGTCACCAGTAACTAGGAAGAAGCAAAGAAAGATTCTCCCCTCAGGTTTTAGAGGAGCATCAACCCCTCCAGCACTCTGATTTTGGACCCCTAGCCTCCAGAACTGTGAGATAATAAACTGTTGTTTTTAAGGCACCTAGTTTGTGGTAGTTTATTTTGGCGGTGCTAGGAAGCCAGCATAGGTACAACTGACAGTTGAACAACAGGGGACTTAGACATGCCAGCCTTCTGCACTGTGTAAAATCTGAGTCTAACTCTACAGTTGGTCCCTTGCATATACAGTTCTGCATCTGTAAACCGTATATACAACCAGCTGCGGATCCAGTAATACTGTAGCTTGTGTTTAGTGAAAAAATCAACATATAAGTGGATCCATGCAGTTCAAACCTGCTTTATTCTGGGGTCCACTGTAGTTATCCAAAAAAGAAAAAGGAAAACCTCTGAGGTTTTGGAACAAGATTTCTGACATTTAAAAGCCTCCACCAATAACAAAATTTTTGAATTTGAATTTTTATGCTGCTTTCATCATATATACTATCTGTTTTCTTGACCCTTGAGATAACTTTCAGCCTACAAATACTGTGGCTTTAAGCTAAAGTTTGCCTAAAGATAGAGTAAAATGTCTTAGAATTCCATAATCAAGATAGCAATTTTGGAGAGGACTGAGGTTTTCGTAGCTTGAGCCCAATATAAACTGGAATTTTCCCTGATCTGAAATTTTAGTAACTTGATCAAGAAAACTAAATGTTTATTTAGATTTAGATTTATTTAAATTTAGAAAACTAAATTGCACTAAGAGCAATCAGTGGTTTGTGATCTAACAGAATCAGTCTAATAGAATCTGTATTTGGAAAAGGCCCCAAATTTCAGTAGAGGTAAGATTTAAAGACTAATCTCCCTTTCCCTGTTTCTCACAATCTCTTCTATCATCCTTTCATTTTGTTAAAATTACAGTCACCACTGATAGTATCAATAGATCAACTAGAACATAATTTTCTAAAATTTTCAGAAAACCAAGGTAGAGAAATTTCAAAATGTACTTTTCCAAAGCTATCTTGGAGACAAAAAGGGAACAAAACAGAACAGTAGGTGGAGATAATGACTTAAAATGAAATAAAACTAGTTCAAGCAACATGGTAGACTAAGGTGTCTACTATTTTCTCCCTCTTATTACAGTTTCTTTATAAAGAAATGTACCACAGGAAGATGCACACAAGTATTACTGAGCTGAAAGGAAAGAAGGGAGGAAGGGAAGGTGGGAGAGAAGGAGGAAGGAGGGAGGATGGATCCCTAAGGGGAAACCAGTTAGTACAGTCAAAGCCAGGAACAGTGAGCTCTGAGTGATGCTTCCACAACCTGTGTAATAGCATACCTAGATGCAGGCTGTGGGGGCTGAGCATCTTCATGTTTGCTTGGGGAAGGAGACATGGCCCTAGCTAAAGGCTCTTGAGCTTAGAGCCTGGAAAACAGTCCCAACCACCCTATGAAAGGGACTAGATGAAAGGCGATTCACAGAAAATCAAGCTAAAATATCCTTAACTTCAGTATCAGTGTGGGGAATGCAAATGAAAATGAGTTACTTTATTATTCTCTTTGTGTTGGAACAATATTAGAATGTGTAAATACCACATTATCACCTTGGTGGAGGGAAATGGGAGCTTTTGTACACTGAAGGCAGGCATTTCAGTTACTGGAACCATTTGGACGAGGCTTTGTAGTATTTTGTGCAGTGGAAGATGAACATGCCCTGAGATGCACCAATTGCACTTCTAGATCAATACCTTGAATGTACTCTCCCCCAGGTGCACAAGAAGATGAATAGAGTTTATGCCTCGTGGCATTGTTAGTAACAGGGACAAAATGGAAAACCTCTGAATGTCTAGCAATAAGGAATAGATATATAGGTTGTAATATGTTCATATGAACATACTAGTGTTTAGATGAATGAGCTTTAAATGTTTATTAACATGAATGAATCTGGAAAACATAAAGGTGGGGAAAAAAGCAAGCTGTTGAAAGATGGAGTCAGTATCGTCCTACCTGTATAAGTTTTAAAAATCCAGAGACTATTACATTGGTATTCATATACAGGTGTGGTGAAATATAAAAATATGAAATAGAAAATGTACGCACATCTGGATATTACAGTATGATGAGGCACGAAGTGGAACGGCACTGGAATCAGATAGAGGTGATGTTTGGTCATTACGTTTGGTTACTTTAGTTATATTTGCAACATTTTTTATTTCAAAAAAGGATCAGGAATAAGAGTGATAAAATAATATTATTTGTTAAGATTAAATGATGGATATACCAGTTTTCATTCAGTATTTTCTAAGTTTTCTGATGAATACTTGAAGTATGCCTATATTACATAATTTATGTAAATGTAATTTTTTGTGCTGATCTTAGTCATTTGGTAACCAATGTTGTGGCCAGACCAGCCTTTGTGGTTCTTATTATGATTGCAAGTTGCCCTCAGCAATAAACATCACTAAATTTTAGAGGAAAAAGGTTTATTACTTGATTATCCTGGAAATTCCATGGCACACTGTGACCATACAGAAAGACTGATGATAGAGCGAGCAAGAGAGAGAGAGAGCACAGGGCTGGGACTTTTTTTTTTTAATTGGGATTGAAGGTGGGCTTTAGAGTTTCATGGGCTCATTTTTAATTGATGACTTTAAACATAAGTGACAATCTCAAGGACAGAAAGAGAAAAAAAAAAAAAAAAAAGAAAAAAATAGCCCAAATAGTGGTGGTGATGGTGGTGGTGACTCCATCTGTGGATGGCAATGTGTTTACTTGAGATAGCTTTCTTTGTAGTGGATGCCTCAGCAATCAAAGCTTAATTTAGGCATTTGAAAACAGTCAGGGATTACACTACATTTATAAAAATAAATATAAATATATAACATGCATACAGCAAAAGTTCTGTGTATGTGTGTAAAAAACATAGGCAAAAGAAAGACAGAACAAACTTCTGGATAGTACAAGCATGGAGGATCCTAGGGATAAGAAACTGGCTTAAATGTATAGACTTACTTGAAAATTCACATCCCCCACATGACAATCCAGTACAACTTTCTAGTTTTAAAGTTTAGGTGTACCTCAGAGATATTGCAGGTTTGGCTCCAGACCATCACAATAAAGTGAATATCACAATTATGTGAGTCAGGTGAATTTCTTGCTTTCCCAGTGCATATAAAAGTTATGTTTACAGTATACTGTAGTCTATTAGTGTTATGTTAGACATAACAGCATTATGTCCAAAAAAATAGTGTGTATCCTTGGATAAAAAATACTTTTTTATTAAAAATTCTAACCATTATCTAAGCCTTCAGAAAGCTGTAATCTTTTTGTGATGGAGGGTCTTGATTTGATATTGGTGACAGCTAACTGATCAGGGTGGTGATTACTGAAGGCTAAGGTGAGTGTTTCTAACTTCTTAAAGTAAGACAGTGAAGTTTGCCACTTTGATTTGCTGATCTTCCTTTCACAAATAATTTCTCTTTAGAATGCAAGGCTATTTGATAGCATTTTTACCTATAGCAGAAATTCTTTCAAAATTAGAGACAGGCCTCTCAAGCTTATTGCTACTTTATCAACTAAGCTTATTCTTAATCTTTTTTTTTTTAATTATTTCAACAATCTTCACAACATCTTCACCAGGGGTAGATTTCATCTTAGAGATAATTTTCTGGGGCTTCCTAGTGGCTCAGAGGTAAAGAATCCACTTACCAATATAGGAGACAGGGGTTTGATTCCTAGTCCAGGTTGGGGAAGATCCCACATTGCTGGGGTCCAGCCTCGGTGGATCCAGGGTAATTCGAAGGGGAGACGGAGTAGGCATCCTAGGAAAAAACTTAATTACAGATATATAGAGAGATTAGAAACAGATAGTGTAGTAGGAAATATTAGTGGAGAAAAAGATGCTGAATAACCTGGTTTACGTGGAATACCAATCACCACCTACGTAGGCCACAGGCGTCTTTCCATCCTCCCAAAGGAGAGGAGCCACTGAGGCCTCCCCAGTCTGATCTTAGAAGCCCCAGCAAGTTAGTAGACTTGGTGCGTACCCTCGTACCAGATGGAAATTCAGCCAGGATAACGGGGAGCAAGAAAGAAACGACACGGGGGAATCAGTCTTTTCAGAAACTGATCCAATTTCTTTATTTTTCAGGTTTGTTTATATACCTTTTGTTATACATAGGGATG
This sequence comes from Nanger dama, assembly GCA_917880005.1. Lineage (NCBI taxonomy): Eukaryota > Metazoa > Chordata > Mammalia > Artiodactyla > Bovidae > Nanger > Nanger dama. The sequence goes on from CAKJTW010000040.1 coordinate 9,507,469, forward strand.
AATACGGAGTCACACAGGGGTCAGCAGACCTGACCCTTGGCACAATCAGGTGCTTCATATAAAATTATACAAAGGTCTTATGGGTTTTACATCATCTTCTGGCCATGAGGCCTGTGACATTTTATGGTCCTTTCTGATATCGGTCAGTTAACCAGAAAACTTATTTTTCCAGGAGTGATTTTTTCTTAAATCAGGCACCACCCTCCAAATAAAGTTGCATTCCTATAGGATGAGGGTGTAGTGAGTTACAACTAGGAAAGGAATTTACTTGACCTAAGGTTAACACGATTAATCTTAAAGGTTAATACTTATTTCTCCTATATGCTAGTTATATTCATTGTAAGGGCAGGGAATATGGAGATTTAGCAGGAAACATCAGCCCAACTAATGAAAATCTTTAACCAATGTTCCCTTTAAGATCTATTTAGTCTTAAGATAGTGATAAAGTTACATTTTTACCTAGCAAGGACACAGTGATTTATAACAAAGTACAACGGTCTATAACAAAAGAGAAAATTCATTAACTCAAAAAGTCTAGTATTGCTAACATCAAAAACTACTATATTTCCTTTTTGTATTCCAAATACATTGATTAATATATTCCCAGGTGCCTAAGGATATGGAGGCTCAGTGGCAATCATTGACTCAACAATGAAAAAAGCTCTATGCTAATACTCCAAACTCTCTGTGCTGTTTACGGTTGAGAGGTTGTCACACAAGCTAGTCTGTTAGCAGAGAGGTTTGACTTGACACACTCTTGTCACACCCAGGGCAGGGAATTAGCAGTAATTATTGGCACGACAAATGAAAAAAAACCCTTCACCAATATAATTCCTAATCAACCCACTAATACTATACTAATAATCTTCTAACTTCTCAAAATAGTCTGTATTTAGAAAGTTTTAAAGCATCTCATGCCTCTCACAGTTGGGAGGCTGTAAACAATCACATGTGGCTGGACGATCCTGCTCAGGCAGGCCAGAGAACCTTCAGAGGAGTTTGCAAGTTGAAATACTCTTGTCACGCCTAGGAATTTTTACTGACTTGGAGCTGCAAGTTAACTCCTTTCCGAGAGAAATGGTTATGGGGGAGAGCTTCCCGTAAAGTCAGAGGTGTAGGTGAGAGCATGAAACAGACTCTGGTTTTGGGGTTGGATGCTTGGGAACAGGGGGTTTCCTGAGGCTTGATCATGCCTTTGCGTATGCCAAGCCTCATTCCTCATGACTTTGCCATGGGCGGAGTTCTTCATGCTGCCTCCCGGCACCACATGCCGCAGAACAGCTAAGCCCTTGCACCACAATACTTAGCCTGGCTCTAGAGCCTAGGAATCACAACTACTGAAGCCCTCAGGCCCTAGAGCCTGTGCCCTGCATCAAGAACAAGAGAAGCCACCGCACTGAGAACCCCAGGCCCTGCAACTTGAGAGTAGCTCCCGCTCACCGCAGCTAGAGAAAATCCTGCCCAGCAAAGAAGACCCAGCGCGTCCCAAAATAGGTAAATACAATCACAAAAAGGAAAGAAATCACTGCCTTTATTCATTCATTCAGAAGAAACTTTACATCTGTTAAAGCTTTATCATGAGATTGTAACAACTCAGCCACATTTTCAGGCTCCACTTCTAGTTCTCTTGTTATTTCTACCACATCTGCAATTGCTCCCTCCATTGAAGTGTTGAACGCCACAAAGTCTTCCATGGGGATTAGACTCAGGCTTCTAAACTCCTGTTAATGTGATATTTTGAACATTTCCCATGAAATTCCATAATGGCATTTAGAATGCTGAATCCTTTACAAAAAATTTTCAATTTACTTTGCCCAGATCATCAGATGAATCACTATCAACAGCAACTATAGCTTTATGGAATGTATTTCTTAAGTAATGAGACTTGAAAGTTAACATTACTCATTGATCCATGGCTTTCAGAATGGATGCTGTATTAGCAAGCATAAAACATTAATCTTGTTGTACACCTCCATCAGAGCTCTTGGGTGACCAAGTGCAATAATATTTTCTGAGCAGTAGTATTTTGTAAAGAATCTTTTTCTCTAAGCAGTAGGTCTCAAGAGTAGGCTTAAAATATCTAGTAAGCCATGTTGTGAAAGGTCCTTCCAGTGAAAACTATGGTTTTTCCAGTAGTCATGTGTGGATGTGAGAGTTGGACTATAATGAAAGCTAAGCCCTGAAGAATTGATGCTTTTGAACTATGATGTTGAAAAAGACTCTTGAGAGTCCCTTGGACTGCAAGGAGATCCAACTCGTCTCTCCTAAAGGAAATCAGTCCTGAATATTCATTGGAAGGACTGATGCTGAAGCTGGAAACTCCAATACTTTGGCCACCTGATGCAAAGAACTGACTCACTGGAAAAGACTCTGATGCTTGGAAAGATTGAATGCAGGAGGAGAAGGGGATGACAGAGGATGAGATGGTTGGATGGCATCATGGACTAGATGGACATGAGTATGAGCAAGCTCTAGGAGTTGATGATGGACAGGGAAGCCTGGTGAGCTTGTCCATGGGGTCGCAAAGAGTCTGAAACGACTTAGTAACTGAACTGAACTGAAGCTGTGTTGTAAATATGATCATCCAGGCTTTGTTCCATTTATAGAGCACAGACTAGTTTGAGCATAATTTTTAAGGGCCCTAGTATTTTGGGAATAGTAAATGAACACTGGCTTCAACTTAAAGTCAGCAGCTGCATTATCCCCTAACAAGAGAGTCAGCCTGTCCTTTGAAGCTTTGAAACCAGGCATTGGCTTCTAGTCTCTAGCTATGAAAATCCTAGATAGTATCTTCTTCCAATATAAGGCTGTTTTGTCTACAGTGAAACCATCTTGTTTAGTGTTGTTGTTGTTGTTTAATTGCTAAGTCATGACCGTGTCTGACTCTTTTGTGGCAAGAATACTGGAGTGGATTTCCATTTCCTTCTCCAGGGTATTGTTCTGACTCAGGGTCTGAATCCACGTCTCCTGCATTGACAGGCAGGTTCTTTGCCACTGAGGCACCAGGGAAGCCCCTTTTAGTGTAGCCATCTAAATTAATGATCTTAGCTGGATCAACTGGATATCTTGCTGCAGCTTCTACTGATACTTGCTACTTCACATTGCAGCTTTATGTTATGAAGATGGCTTCTTTCCTTCAACTTCATAAATCAACCTCTGCTAGCTTCAGACTTTTCTTCTGAAGCTCTCTCACCTCTCTCAGCCCTCATAGAATTGAAGAGAGTTAGGGCCTATCTGTGAATTAGCTTAGGCTTTGGCTTAGAGAAATGTTATATCTGCTTTGGGCTTTCATTCAGACCATTATAACTTCCATCAGGTCAGCAACAAGGCTGTTTTGCTTTTGTATCATTAGTCTATTTATTGGGTAGCACTTTTCATTACCTTCAAGAACTTTTACTTTGCATTCACAACTTGAATAACTGTACAAAACCTGCCTTGGCTTTAATCACATCTTTCTCACTAATCTTAATAGTTTCTAACTTTTGATTTAAAGTGAGAGCTGTTTGACTTTTCCTTTCACTTGCACAAATATAATCATCTTGAAAAATTTGAAATATTGCAAAGATTACCAAAATGTGATACAGAGACAGAAAGTGAGAAAATGCTATTGAAGAAGTTGACTTGCTCAACACAGAATTGTCATAAATTTTCAATTTGTAAAAACAAACAAACAAAAACACTATCTATGAAGTGCAAAACAGTCAAAACTTGATAAAATGATGTACGCCTGTAATAGAAGACCAGGAAATTAAGACATTTTACCCAACATCACATGTATATTGATGTAGAGCTGCGTTTAGAATCCAAGTATTCACGTATTCAGAATCCTGTCCCATGTTCTTCCTAAAATGCCATAATAGATGATTTGTGTGTCACTCATGATTTGTATTTTGGCTTCATAAGGTAGATCATGTGTGGGATGGATTTTATAGATTCTCTTTATGTTATATTCTTCTAGTCCTGTCTTTAGTGAAAGGCATTTTGATGTACTAATAGTAGGAAGCCTACAATGACACTAAGATGATACCGTTTACTTCCATGCATGGCAGAAAGTGAAGAAGAACTAAAGAGCCTCTTGATGAAAGTGAAAGTGGAGGGTGAAAAAGCTGGCTTAAAGCTCAACATTCAGAAAACTAAGATCATGGCATCTGGTCCCATCACTTCATGGGAAATAGATGGGAAAACAGTGGAAACAGTGGCTGCCTTTATTTTGGGGGGCTCCAAAATCACTGCAGATGTTGATTGCAGCCATGAAATTAAAAGCCGCTTACTTTTGGGGAGGAAAGTTATGAAACCTAGATAGCATATTAAAAAGCAAAGACATTACTTTGTCAACAAAGGTCCATCTAGTCAAGGCTGTGGTTTTTCCAGTAGTCATGTATGGATGTGAGAATTGGACCATTAGGAAAGCTGAGTGCCGAAGAATTGATGCTTTTGAACTATGATATTGGAGAAGACTCCTGAGAGTCCCTTGGACTGCAAGGAGGTCCAACCAGTCTGTCCTAAAGGAGATCAGACCTGGGTGTTCATTGGAAGGACTGATGTTGAAGCTGAAACTCCAATATTTTGGCCACCTGATGCAAAGAGCACACTCATTTGAAAATACCCTGATGTTGGGAAAGACTGAGGGCAGGAGAAGAAGGGGATGATAGAGGATGAGATGGTTGGATGGCATCACTGACTCAACGGACATGAGTTTGTGTAAACTCCAGGAGTTGGTGATGGACAGGGAGGCCTGGCGTGCTGAGGTTCACAAAGAGTCAGATACAACTGAGCGAGACTGAACTGAACTGAGAATTATCCAGTTAATATCAAGCTTGAGACTCAAATAATAATGACTTTTTAGGATTTTTTTTTTCAGTGTATAAGCCAATGGTTTATTGCCTATTTCTGTTTGCCAAGCCAGGCTTAAAGTAGTGGTACTGGTGTATTCCTGGCATACCAAAAGATCGGTTGTCTAAGAGTTCTGCTGGTGTGTGTATTAACTACCAATCTTTTTTTTCTTTATTAAATTTATTTATTTTTTTAATTACAGTACTGTATTTGTTTTGCCATAGATTGACACGAATAGATCAATGTATTGTTTCTTTCACCTCTAACTAGCAGAAAAAGGAAGTGCTCGATAATTATGTTAGATTCCAGATTTTCTTTATCTTTTCTTGACAGTCAAAATAAAGACCTGTGACTAGATATCATTATTAGTGTTGTCAAATATTTTGTTGAACTACATAGGTTTTGTGGAGAAAGGATTATATTTTTAGCAAAGGAATTGCTTCCTTGGGGAAAAATACCGAACATGGAAGCATTAAAGCAAGTGACAAGGAATGGAGGTCATTTATTGTATTCATCCTCTTTGTCCTATATTTATAGTCACTAAACATTCCCTGGGGAGGGAGTATGGAGCTAGGTATCAGGAACTAGACTTTGCTGTTCTATTAAGTCTGCCTTTATCAGTTATTTGCCATATGTCATTTCTCCATCTGAAATGGGTTTTAATGCCAAATAATCTAGACATACAGTGTGAGAAGGTATTTTTCTTATTATATAAAGTCATTTACAAGGCTTTAGTATTCATGTTTAACCATTTGAAAATGGCAAAACATTTGCCGCAGAGAGGCTTTGGACATGGAGGAAAGTAACAAAACATTTTATTTGGAGCCAGCCTCAGTGGGGAGCTGGAGTTAGTACTGTCCTTATACAGTGAAGTTGTAGGACTGCTTATATGGTTGTCCTTTGGAGGTTATGAAGGCGCGTTGCAGGAGTGGTTTGTTTTTGTTCCACAATGCCTGGGCTTCATCTGCTAACACTCAACTACTGGGAGTGATTAAGCGCCCAGGTGCTGGGGTCATCTGGACCATGATGTTCACTCACATGTCTGGCCACTGATGCCAGCTACTGGCTGGGACCTCAGCTGGGGCTAGTTGACCGGAGTACATACACTTGGTCTTTCTATGTGAGCTGGGCCTCCTCACAGCATGGAGGTTTTAGTGTGGTTTCACGTTTTACAGGATGGCTCAGGCTCCATAAGGAAATGTATAAAAATAACTAGTGGAGGCAACATGGCCCTTTCTGAACTGGGCTCAGAAGTCCCATAACATCATTTCCTCTGTGACTAGTTATAAGATTCAAGAGAAGGAGACAGAGATCCCTCTTCCCATTGACAGAAATAAATAAATAAATAAATAAATATATATATGATTCATGTTTTATATATGACTTGAAGGCCACCAAAATTCAAAAAAGAGAACAACAAAAAGAAAGTGGTGAGAAACTCTGCCCTTTTTGCCCATGTCAGGCTGCCTGTAGAAGCTGCAACTCTAATTAAGCTGTGGCAATTTCTGGCTACCCAAGTATTGCTTTAGAGATACCTCTGAGTCTCTCTCTCATCTTGTTTCAAGAAATCCTCCACACTAACATTAGATTAGTATAGACAATAAGGGCCCTTCATTTCAGCCACATTAAATGATCTCTGTTACCCACTAGGCCAGATTACCAAAAAGAAAAATGGCCACTTCCTTATGTCAGCCTACTTAAAGTATTCAGTGTAGATTACTTACTCATGAGTGTATGAAAAGATTTTTCAGGTGTCAACACTATTTTCAGTACAATGTCAAGGAATCTCCTTCCTTAACATAAAAAGTGTCTCAATATAAGATTGTCTTTCAGAAGTACTACCTGTGCTTATACCTGCCCTGGAAGCTTGCTGGAACTTGGTTTCAAGATCCCAGACACAGATCCCATGTTCTCTGACTCATGAGGCAAGACATTTTGGGAAGGAGCCGACGATCCCAGTCAAAAATTGTCTGTACAGGTTGTCTGTGCAGGTCTTACTGAGGCTTCCCAGGGGGTGCTAACAGTAAAGAACCCACCTGCCAATGGAGAAGACTTAAGAGATGCCGGATGCCATGATCTTCATTTTCTGAATGTTGAGCTTTAAGCCAACTTTTTACTCTCCTCTTTCACTTTCATCAAGAGGCTCTTTAGTTCTTCTTTGCTTTCTGCCATAAGGGTGGTGCCATCTGCATATCTGAGGTTATTGATATTTCTCCCGGCAATCTTGATTCCAGCTTGTGCTTCATTCAGCCTGGCATTTCACATGATGTACTCTGCATATAAGTTAAATAAGCAGGGTGACAATATGCAGACTTGACTTACTCCTTTCTCAATTTGGAAACAGTCTGTTGTTCCATGTCCAGTTCTAACTGTTGCTTCTTGATCTGCATACATATTTCTCAGGCAGGTCAGGTGGTCTGGTATTCCCATCTCTTTCAGAATTTTCCACAGTTTATTGTGATCCACATGGTCAAAGGCTTTGGCATAGTCAATAAAGCAGAAGTAGATGTTTTTCTGGAACTGTCTTGCTTTTTCAATGATCCAGCGGATGTTGGTAATTTGATCTCTGGCTCCTCTGCCTTTTCTAAATCTAGCTTGTACATTTAAATAGGAAAGGTATATTTCTGACTGTGTCAATTGGTTTATATATTCCTCCATCCCATCTCCACGTGGCTGTATAAAAGGAATCAACACTTGTATACTTAAAGCCGCAATTGACAGGCTGATTAGGAAACTGTGTATAGAGAAAATCTCTATGGACCAGGGTATGGAAATATGAATTCTAAGCCTGTTTTGACTTTGCAACTAGTCTTGTAATCTTGATCAAATCAATGGCCCTTATTACTGAGCATTTCTTTTTGTATTTTTTCCTTTCTACATTTACTTAGATATTCCTTTCCATTTACCTTCCTCTAATTTTCTCTTCCTTATAAAACAGCACTTCATATGTTTTTAATTAGTGATACTGACCTTACTGTCCTTTTTTGTCAGCGAATCAGATCCTTTTGGGAGATGACCTCTTCTTGATAAAAGATGCCCATATATTCTAAGTGGCAATTTAGGTGATTTCTGTTTTGTCTGTCTGGCAGTGCTTACCAGAAAAAGCTTTTTGGGGCCACTGTAGAAGGAAACATGTTAGCTATTTGGAATGGTTTCATTGGTTGAAATCTGAATCTAAATAAAGAGATTGCAGCTGCTCAAGGGCTATCCCAAATCCTATAGTAAGTCTGACAGGAAAGAATCCTAAGAGAAAGTTTTCCTTTGAGCAAACATGTGACCCAGATATGACATGATTCCCACTCTGGTTACATCTTTCCCCAAGATTCCATAGCTGAATCTAATTTTTTCCTTTGGGTGATAGATAAAGGAACCAAAAATAAAAGTTTGAAGATGAAGACCTTAGAGTAAAGGAGTACAAAATAAGGTATAAAAAGAAATGGTGGAATGATATGGGGTGGGAGGTGGGAGGGGGCTTCGACTTGGGAGATCGTGTACACCTGTGGCTGATTCATGTCAATGTATGGCGAAACAAATACAGTACTGTAATGTAGAATAAAGTATTAAAAAAAAAGGAATGGTGGGACTGAGTATGGAGGTGAATGTGGGGGTTGTGGTGAGCAGATGAAACGTTGACAAAAGTTAGAAGGATTCTTTTTAAAAGTCTTTAAAGCAGAGTAAAAGCTTTCATTTCATGAGGTGGTGGGGAGATAAAGTGAAAAAACTTCCTTGACCAAATATACTCAGTATGACTTGCTGATTTATAGAAGAAAAGAGGAGTGTTTCCTAGTATTAGGAAGGGATGAAGCAGAAGGAAACCATGACTCAGATAAAAGTGGGTTCTGGACTTTGACAGTGTCTTGGCTGGCAGGCTCTTTCCATGGTCCATCCTTGGAGGATTGTCATATGCTGGGTCTCTGCTCAAGAACTTATTATATTGAGGCAACGGCACTGGGAAAAGAGCCAGCCACTGGCTGCTGTGGATGTGAGAGTAAGGAAGAGACAGGACGAATAAAGGGCCAGATAACACCATACAGGGGAAAAGAGCAAGACAGACCCTAAGGATGAGAGGGACTAAAACTGCTTGGTTAACTTCGCTATAACCGTGACTCCCATCATTGATTTGTCAATGTAGAATGAAGCACAAGTAGTATGACAGGACTCAGGATAATAACGCACACGTTTGACGGTTTCTTTAACAAACACTTACTGCATATGAGTGTGGGAAGCCATGAGCTGATCACGGGGGAACTGAATATTAGTCAGACTTCACCTTCAGGGAGCTCTCAGACTGGAGTCATAAGGAAAGGCCGTATTTCCACGCATGGCACATCTACCACAAATAATTTAATTAAAGACTGGTCTCATCATTTCAGGCTCAACTTTTTCTCCAGACTTTTTCATTTGGGTGGTAGATACTTCTTTGTGTCCAAAAAAACAGTTTCACTAACGTTTACAGCTGGTAGGAGTGGAGTGGCTGTAAACATGTGTTAGTAAAGGGTGGTATGCCAGAAAATAGCCCTTCAAAATGCCCACTCCTAACCCTTTGAACCTATGAATGTTCCTTTACTTGGAAAAAGACTTTTTGCTGAAATCTTGATTTGAGCCCAGTGAAATAGATTTTGACCTCCTGGCCTCCAAAACTGTGACAGAATACATTTCTGTTTTTTTTTTTTTTTTCATTTCTGTTATTTTAAGCCAGGAAGTTGTGCTTATTTGTTACAGTAGTCACAGGAAACTAACACAGTGGGAAACTAATAGCACCTATAAAGCCATGAATATAATCTTGCTGCTCTTCATTTTACTTATTTATTTTGGCTGCACTGAGTCTTTGTTGTGGTATACAGGCTCCTAGGTGAGATGCTTGGGCTTTCCCTAGTCGAGGTTCGGACTCTCTAGTTGTGGCATGAAAGCTTAGTTACCCTGCTGCATGTGGCATCTTAGTTAACTGACTGGGGTCAAACCCACATCCCCTGAGTGGGACAGTGGATTCTTACCCATGGGACCACCAGGGAAGTCCCTGCTCTTCACTTATTTTATGACTGCCATATTCCCCTGAGTGATGTTTGAGCATATCTATTTATACTATACATCAGAACATTATTCTTCCCTCCTGTTTTCATCCCTTCCCTATCCCTTTCTTCTCCCCCCTACTTATCCCTCTTTCTCTTACACATATATGCATGTGAAGAAATAAAAATGAGGCAGTATTAGTGCAGAGTACCAAAATGCCTGGATGATTCATCTAAACCAAGTATTTATTTATATTAGAAAGAGTTCCAAAATCCTGCTTCAAAGCATATGCTTATTCAAGAACTTGGGGCTGGAGACAAAGTGTTGAAAACCATAGCAAAATGGTACTTGATTGTATTTACAATAACTTTGCCATGATTTCTGCTTTTGAATTTTAACATTAGTCAAACTTAGAGGCAGATCCTAACAAGTAACGAAGCATGATAAGTGATGAGAATAAAGGAAGACTGATCCATTAGCAACATTCCTGGCTTGGAGCATTGTTTGGACTACAGGAGTATGTAACAACTGTGTTGATACCAATGGCTACTCTATTCAAAAATTAATATGTTCTTAAAAGACACCATTTAAATTGTTGTCCAATAATCCAAAAGTAAAAAGGACCATGTTTATTGCTGTAGCAATAACCATTGAAAGTGGTCAGTTGCACAATCATTTAGCAATTCCAGAAATGTTCAGCAGGAATTTTACATAGATTATCAGAACAGATGTTAGCTTCTGCATTATTAATGCAAATTAACAATGCCATTTGAATCTCTTAAGATTCTGTATGGCTGCTCAAATAATATTTTATCAACTTATTTGTTTAATGCCAGAAACAATGTAGTAACCAGTTCAGTTTGCGACATGCCAAGCTGAGTAGTGAATCCTTTGTATTGGATAGCATAACCACTTAGAGTCAAGGAAAAGGGAAGAAAAACACCTTAATATCTAGTTACCTGGACAACTAAAGTAAAGCCAGGATTCAGGTTCTAAAAAGAGCACACTATCATTGTCATTGTAACTACAGATTAAATGCTGGAGTTAAGATTTTGGAGTTACTAGTTTCAAAGAAATGTGGGATGTGACTAAAATCACTAGAGTCAAATAATAGATGTAAAAATGTATTAATTTCCTTCATGTCTGTAGTTGTTGCTCAGTTGCTAAGTTGTGTCCAACTCTTTGAGAGCCCATGGACTGCAGCACATCAGGCTTCCCTGTTCTTCACTATCTTCCAGAGTTTACTCAAACACGTGTCCATTGAGTTGGTGACGCTATCTAACCATCTCATCCTCTGCCATCCTTTTCTCTTTTGCCTTCATCTTTCCCAGCATTGGGGTCTTTTCCAGTGAGTCAGCTCTTCACATCAGATGGCCAAAGTATTGGAGCTTCAGCTTCAGCCTCAGTCCTTCCGATGAATATTCAGAGTTTGATTGACTGGTCTGATCTCCTTGCAGTCCAAGGGACTCTCAAAAATCTTCTCCAGCACCACATTTCAAAAGCATCAGTTCTTTGGTGCTCAGCCTTCTTTATGATCCAACTCTTATATCCATATGTGACTACTGGAACTATCTCCTGAATCACTAATGAAACTTTCCACAGGGAATTCTGCTGTTTTATTGTGATGGTATTGCACAATCACTTATGAGTTTTTACAAAATCCTGATATTTTACAAAATATATCCTTTATTAAACTATCATCAGTTGCCCAATTCATCTGTGCATCTTTTTCTCCCTAGACCCTGATTAATTCATGCTTAGGATGTGCAGCACACATGAAACAAAGGCTTTCTGTTACTTTCATGCATTTATGTGAGGCTTTTCTTTATGATGCAGTTTGTATTTTAATTGCCCCCAAACACAAACATTCACTTATTATTGCCATTCAATTTTTCAAATTAGTGATTTAACATTAATATGACTATATCTTCCCCAGTGGCTCAGATGGTTAAGAAACTGCCTGCAATATAGAAGATCCCTGGGTCAGCAAGATCCCCTGAGAAGGAAATGGCAACCCACTCCAGTATTCTAGCCTGGAGAATTCCGTGGATACAGGATCCTCATGGGCTACAGTCCATGGGGTCGCAAAGAGTTGGACACGACTGAGCAACCAACACTTTCACTTTCATATACAATCTATAAATCCCGTCTGGATTTTATCTAGTGCAAAGAAATGTCTTTTTTCTTCCTGGGTCAGGATTTGATCCTGAAACACATGTTGCATTTTGATTAAGTGCTATCATTCTCCTTCAGTCTGAAATAATCCCACACTTTCCTTGTCTCCTATTCCCTTGATAGTCATAAGAAGTATAGGCTTTTTATCATGAAGATCATTCTCAACCAGAGTCTGATTGATATTTTCCTGTGAACCTCAATGCAAGAATATTTTTCTGCATTCTTAATAGGAATAAAAAGAAATAAAGAAAAGAAAGAAAAAAGTGCTGCCTTCTCATTCTGTGTACTACATCAAGGCAACTGTAATTTCAGGTGATTTCCACCATTGGCCACTTGGTCAACTTGGTGTTCACAAAGTTTCTCCAACTTAGAGTCATCATTTTCCTTCTAAATTTGAACCATGTTTTGTGGTAAGTTACAGCTTCCCTGGTGGCTTAACAGTAAGGAGACAGCTTCAATCCCTGGATTGGCAAAATCCTCTAGAGAAGAAAATGGCAACCCTCTCCAGTATTCTTGCCTGGGAAATCCCATGCACAGAGGAAACTTGTGGGCTGCAATCCATGGGGTACAAAGAGCTGGACATGACTGAGCATGCACTCATGCACATTCTAATATTACTTTCAAATGCTTTCCATATCAAATCTTGTTGTGTTAGTCTCTCAGTCATGTCTCTTTGCGATCCCATGGACTGTAGACCACCAGGCTCCTCTGTCCATGGAATTCTCCAGGCAGTACCAGAGTAGGCAGCCATTTCCTTCTCCAGTGGATCTTCCCAACCCAGGGATCGGACCCAGGTCTCCTGCATTGCAGGCAGATTCTTTACTATGTAAGCCACCAGGAAAGCCCTATATCAAATCTTACCCATCTTAGAATATATTGATACCTTCCATTGTTGTCATCTACTACTATACTGGTTGCCAAATACTGTTTACTCACTTGTATCATTCCTTCTTTACTTATTAAAAATGTTTTAAAAGTCTTTATTTATTTCTCAGTATGGAATAATAGAATCCTAGAAATGTTTTTTCTTATCTATCATCTGTCTATCATCTATCTATATCAATGTGGAATCATAGGTTACTATTGTATCCTGCTGCTGCTAAGTTGCTTCAGTCATGTCTGACTCTGTGCGACCCCCTCATCCCTGGGATTCTCTAGGCAAGAATCCTGGAGTGGGTTGCCATTTCCTTCTCCAATGCATTAAAGTGAAAAGTCAAAGTGAAGTCACTCAGTCATGTCTGACTCTTCACGACCCTGTGGACTACAGTTTACCAGGCTCCTCCATCCATGGGATTTTCCAGACAAGTGTACTGGAGTGGGGTGCCATTGCCTTCTCCACGATTGTATCCAATGGGTTGTAATTCTATGCCCACTCTTATATTAATGCTCAAATGACAGAAGTTTGGGTCTATGATCATCTCCTTATTTTACAGCTTAATTTGTGTCCAGGCTTATTTTCTTCTTTCCCTGTTTCTCCCTTGAGCCAGCATGTCCCCAGGAAGCCTGAGTTCCTTTTTAGTGTGTGTGTGTCAAAGTTGCTCAGTTGTGTCCAACTCTTTGCGACCCCATGGGCTACAGAGTCCATGGAATTCTCCAGGTTATAATACTGAAGTGGGTAGCCTTTCCTTTCTCCAGGGGATCTTTGCCCCCAGGGAATCGAACCCAGGTCTCCCACATTGCAGGTGGCTTCTTTCCCAGCTGAAGCACAAGGGAAGCCCTTTTAGTAGAGAGTGATATTTGGGAGCCAATAAATGGAGTCTCAGAGTGCTTAGTCCTTCTGGAATTTTATTTCTTCTTAACTTCTCTCATGGACAATTAGGGAATGTGTGTGTGTGTGTGTGTGTGTGTGTGTGTGTGTGTGTGTGTGTGTGTGTGTGGAGAGAGAGAGATAAGTAGATAACTTTATGACAATCTCTAAATCTCCTCTGTATATATTCTTAAAAGTCTGTGTTCATATAGATGCTTTCAATTCTAATTCAACCTCTTAGGATTTTTACCTTAAAAAGTCTTAAAATGGTAAAAAAAATTTTTATTTTTTTACTTTACAATACTGTATTGGTTTTTAAAGGGCAAAAGTGTTGGCCAATATGGAGAGACAGGAAGATCTTAAACTCACCTCCTCCCTCAGGCACACCAAAGTTGCATTTATTTACAGAGCAACTATCATGTGAAAATGACCTGGAGATTAGGGAAAAAATGTTCCAAGACTGTAGATATAAAGAAGGAACCACAGTGTGGTGGGCAGAAGAGACAGAGATGCAGTAAAGACCTACATCCCTGGGTAGGTGACCTATAGAAGGCAGGATAGTCACCACTGCAGATGTTCTCCCCAAGGAGCATGGGATCTGAGCTCCCCACCTGGAGGGTCCTGCACTGAGAAGATGAGCCTGCAGAATATCTGGCTTTGAAGGCCAGCAGGGCTTGCGTACAGGAAAGTGGGAGGGCTGTAGGAAACAAAGATCCCACTCTTAAAGGGTACACACAAAATCTCACATACTCTGAGGCCCAGCACAGAGGCAGTGATTTGAAAGGAGCCCAGGTCAGACTCACTTGCTGATATTAGAAAGCCGCCAAGGGAGTCCAGCATCCACTGGATCATGGAAAAAGCAAGAGAGTTCCAGAAAAACATCTATTTCTGCTTTATTGACTATGCCATACTCTTTGACTGTGTGGATCACAATAAAATGTGGAAAATTCTGAGAGAGATGGGAATACCAGACCACCTGACCTGCCTCTTGAGAAACCTATATGCAGGTCAGGAAGTAACAGTTAGAACTGGACATGGAACAACAGACTGGTTTCAAATAGGAAAAGGAGTATGTCAAGGCTGTATATTGTCACCTTGCTTATTTAACTTATATGCAGAGTACATCATGAGAAACACTGGGCTGGAAGAAACATAAGCTGGAATCAAGATTGCCAGGAGAAATATCAATAACTTCAGATATGCAGATGACACCACCCTTATGGCAGAAAGTGAAGAGGAACTAAAATGCCTCTTGATGAAAGTGAAAGAGGAAAACGAAAAAGTTGGCTTAAAATTCAACATTCAGAAAATGAAGATCATGGAATCCAGTCCCATCACTTTATGGGAAATAGATGGGGAAACAGTGGAAACAGTGTCAGACTTTATTTTGGGGGCTCCAAAATCACTGCAGATGGTGACTGCAGCCATGAAATTAAAAGACGCTTACTCCTTGGAAGAAAAGTTATGATCAACCTAGATAGTATATTCAAAAGCAGAGATATTACTTTGCCAACTAAGGTCCATCTAGTCAAGGCTATGGTTTTTCCAGTAGTCATGTATGGATATGAGAGTTGGACTGTGAAGAAGGCTGAGCGCTGAAGAATTGATGCTTTTGATCTGTGGTGTTGGAGAAGCCTCTTGAGAGTCCCTTGGACTGCAAGGAGATCCACCCAGTCCATTCTGAAGGAGATCAGCCCTGAGAGTTCTTTGGAAGGAATGATGCTGAAGCTGGAACTCCAGTACTTTGGCCACCTCATAAGAAGAGTTGACTCTGGAAAAGACTCTGATGCTGGGAGGGATTAGGGGCAGGAGGAGAAGGGGACAACAGAGGATGAGATGGCTGGGTGGTACCACGGACTCGATGGACGTGAGTCTGAGTGAACTCTAGGAGTTGGTGATGGATAGGGAGGCCTGGTGTGCTGCGATTCATGGGGTTGCAAAGAGTAGGACACGACTGAGTGTCTGAGCTGAACTGAAGGGAGTCAGGAAGCAATTGGAACTGCCCCTGGGGACACAGATATTGGCAGCAGCAATTTGGGAGTGTTTGTTCTACAGCGAGGACACTGAAGCTGACAAGCACCATTTAGGAGTCTTCAATTTACCTATTAGTATCAGGAACTTACCCTCCTACAGCTGGTCTGCATCTGTCCTAGGACGCCCCAAGCCAAGCAGCCAGCCACATTTGGACCCAGCCCCACCCATCAGTCACAAGCAACAGTCTTGGGGCTTCGTGGCCCAGGCATCCAGCTGAGCCAGATCACAGCCCCTTCCACCAGTGGCTGGCAGCCTCTACAGGAGACAGGGCCTGGTAGCCAACTGGGCTAGGGGCTAGCCCCACCATATTAGTGGTCTCAGAGTGGTAAAAGAGTGGACCCAAGGAGTCAACATAAGGGACTCCTAGAGAATAGAGTTCTGATCAGAGTGGAGTGCACTGCTGGGCCCTTAGGGAATCTTGTATATCAGATCTCTTCTCCAAGATGAGGAAATGTAGCAATTTATGAAATACACAGGAATTAAAACACAGAATCAGACAAAATGAGGCAACAGAGGAATATGTTCCAAATGAAGGAACAAGATAAACCTCAGAAGGAGAACTAGGCAAAGTTCTATAGTTTTTCTTACACTTGAATTAAACAAAAAACAAACAAACAAACAAATGAAACAATGCATCAGTATGGGATCATGGAGTTTTCTGTTACTGAGATATGCATTTAGATAGTCATGCATGCAAGGATGTACCTTACTTTTAATCAGTGATCATTAATGTTAAGAAGTCAGTTATTTGGAGAGCCATTCAAACCTTGTGTCTCTCCAAAGTTTTGAGACTACACCATCACTGAACTTGTCAACAAAGTTGAAAATCTTGCTGTACTAAGCTTCTGGTACCTGTTGAGTGTGTTTCACATTTTCCAAATGTGAACAGGAAATGTGGACCACTGTTTCAACAAATCTTCATATATGAAAATCTAGATTTAAACAGTAGACAAATTAGAGGTAACAGCTTTAAGATATTGCAAACACTTCTCATGTTCTTCACATGGTCAATGGCCATGTGTACCTAAAATACTCTCAAGTTTTTCTTCAGCAGAGATTTTGTTTCTGATTACCACCTGGATGTCTCAAATATGCCCAGACTCAGTATGCCCCAAACTGAACTTTTCAGTGGTCCCAAATCCTTGGATTGGCACTATTTACACAGCCTCCCATCTAGAAAGCTGGAAGTCATTTTTACATCCATACTTCCTTTCCCATATCCCATCAGTTACCAAGGGTTGAAAATTCCTTCTCACCATTCATTTCTTCCCCAGCTTTGCCACATTTCAGATCCTCATCACTCCTCATCTGGACAATTCCAAGGAGCCTCAAAATTCCTTGTATCCAGTCTCATTGTCTTCTACTTGGTCTTCACAATGCAATCAGAACTATACAAATATTTTCCCCCAGGATGAATGAAATCCATGCTTCATGGCAGGGCATGTAAGACCCCTTGTCACCTTTCTTGCCTAAGTCCTATTACTTTTATTGTTTTAATACTTACAATACTGAGCAAGTTGCCTTTCACTAAATGTACTGAATTGGCCCTGAGCTCCTTGTCCTCATGTTCATCTGTCTCTTTTCACCTGCATAGAAAATTGGGTTCATGACATAGCTCCAGATTTACCTTTATATGTGAACCGTTCCCTGGCACCTCCCACACAGACTGAGGCTCACTTCCACACACACTCCCATTATATTCCCATTAAATTGCATTTATTCCTAGGTTCCTTGGGAGTATGGATTGTGTCCTTTGTTCACCATACACTGTACACTTTGTGTCACTAGTACACTGCCCTGTGTCTGGTACATAATAATTCTCAGTAAATATCTGGCTAATAAATGAATGCATCTCCTTGATTAGAACCCTCTAAAACAGCAATTAAAATATGATTTGCTATGCAACAACGTTTGACTTACAAATTTTGGAGTTACAAACACATTGAATCATCTATTGAATTCATGCATAATCAATCAGAATATTTTAAGAATATAACTATGTGACTTGAATATGTTGACCTTTGGGGAAAATATAGTTTGCAGCTATGGTGGATTATCACCTAAGTGCAGTAAATTATAGACACCAACACATTTATTATCTCTACCGTCTACTCTGTGTCTTTTCCTCTCTACAGTCAGCAAAATGCATTGTATATCATATTTGTTCTCTTTTTCAAGACACTGTATGTGGGAGCTCTGATGTGTAATTTGCCCATGCAAAAGGAAAATCACTGCTTAAGTAAAATGTAGGTGGTGTTGGTTCTTACCTTTGGGGAAAAATATTGTTACATAATTGGTCCCAAACTTTGAAGACATTTTCTATCTGAAGATTTTTCTTCCGTGTTATTGTGACTGAAGTTGGTACAAGGCTTCTAGTACCATACTTATTCATCAATTCATTCATTCAGTGACTGTTTACTGAGCACCTAGTACTTGCCAGATATTGTCCTAGAGGATGGTGTTACAAAAACGATTAAGACAGAATATCTATCTTCACAGAGATTTTAGTCTAGTAAGACAAGCCACTAAAGAAACAATTACAATAATAAACATTATAGTAGGTAACCTGAATAAGGGCTTCCCAAGCAGTGAAGCGCTCCTGCCAGTGCAGGAGATGTAAGAGCCTTGGGTTTGATCCCTGGGTCAGGAAATTCCCTTGGAGTAGGAAATGGCAACCTGCACCAGTGTTCTTGCTCGGAAAATTCCATTGACAGAAGAATGGATTACAATCCACAGGACTGCAAAGAGTCAGACACAACTGAGCAACTGAGCGCGCGTGTGCGCACACACACACACACACACACACACACACACACAGCCTGGAATAAAGCTGAACTACTACTATGTGGCCTATTTCAACAGAATGATGTTCTCTAGGGTATGACATGCATGAGAAATTCAATCTAAAAATTAAAAATTAAATTATTTTGTATGCATTCTTGAAAAATGCCGAGTGGTTTTCCCATGAAGTACAGCAAAATAGCCCCACAATCTGCATTCCCAATCATTCCCCACAGCTGATAAACAACTAAGGCTGCTCCCCTCAATTTTCTCTTTACCTTTTCCTCAACTTTTGGTTTATTTGCTCTTTCCCTGCTTCTTTTTTGTTGTCTGTCCTTCTTCAATATATCACTGTAAAGATTCAAAGTGCTCTTGGTCTTCTCTATTTCTTTCTCCTTTTCCTCCTTCATTTCAAATCTATTCTTTTCTTCTAAGAATAGGCTTTGCCTACCTTAACATCCTTAATGTCCTTCCTGGGTTGGGAAGATCCCTGGAGAAGGAAATGGCAATCCACTCCAGCACTCTTGCCTGGAAAATCCCAGGATGAAGGAGCCCGATAGGCTACAGTCCATGGGGTCACAAAGAGTTGGACACGACTGAGCGACTTCACTCGCTCATCTTAATGTAGGGGCTTCCCAAGTGGCTCAGCAGTAAAGAATCTGCCTGCCAATGCAGGAGCTGCAGGAGACACTGATCACTGATTTGATCCCAGCATCAGAAAGATCCCTGGAGCAGGAAATGGAAACCCACTCCAGTATTCTTGCCTGGTAAATCCTATGGACAAAGGAGTCTAGTGGGCTGCAGTTCAGAGAGTTACAGAAGAATTAGACATGACTTAGTGATTAAACAACCAAGCGCTTGATAAACACCCATTGACCTTCCTTAGGGTCAATCTGGAGGCTGGGTTAAGGTGGGCAATTCTAGGAGAGGATTCCCCATGAAGAAAGTATTTGAGAATTATGACTTAGAAGTGGGGTAAGATGGCAGCAGATGGAGAAAGGAAGGAAGGATGACCCTAGGTAGAAGAATTACATGATAAAATGAGAAAGGGATTGAAATACATGTTGTGTTTGCAGAAAATCCAGTAGCTTGATATTGTTGGGGCATAAGAGTTTAGAAAAATGAAAAATAAAGACTAGAGATATATTTTAAGAATGTGATGAATTCTCTAAATGCTACTGCCAGGAGTTTGGAATGTATCCTGGAAGCAACGAAGAGTTAAATCTAGCTAATTGTGGGAAGCCTTCTACAACTTTTTAAGTTGAGATAAATTCTTCTTCCCACTGGAGAGATAAAAATAAATGAGTGAATAACTAAATGTATCACTTCCAGAAATATTTTTTTGATGTAAAAGGAGACATTATTGTTTTGTGTTTCTATTTGGTCCACACCTGGGAAGGGCCTCTGAAATGAGGAAGGTTGTGGGCTTGGAAGTTTCCTTGTTGTACTTGGGGATGAGCCTTTTCCAAGTCCATTCTGCAGCTCACAGGCCTATGCAAGTTGATCAGGTGGTTGCCCAGAAGTAGTGTACACTTTCCAGGGCCACATCTTCATAGTGGAAATAGAAACGCAGAGGTAGGCATAAGATACCCACATTTACAGGTGGACCAAAAAAGTTGATGGCGGTCTTCACTTTGGAGGAATATTTTTGGCAGATATGGTGGTTCCTGGTTGGCAATGAGGAGCTAACCACAAAAAAAATGTTAGCTGATCTTAGAAGCTAGGTTCCTGCAGGGAAGAGGTCCTGGAGGGTGTTGGAAGAACACCTGGAGAGAGGGTGTTGGAAGGTGGTCTGAGTTCCTGGGTCCATTTACCTAAACAACAGTGAAGTGAGCTGGCGCTAGTGGGCCTTGTATGCCTTTCCAAATAAGGTAAGTATGGCTTTAAGATTATGGTTCAACTCAGTCAAGAGAAGAAGGAATAAATATATAAGAATATGATGGTACATATTCTACTGGAGGATTCTCTACCAGTTGTCAGGGTCGTTGGCTAAGCATATAGTGGGATAAATGTTCAAACATCTGAGACTTTTATTGACAGTATGATCATCAACATGATTTGTTTAATTACTTGGAAAGACCTTTTATTTCCAGGACTGAATTCAGAGGCAAAATAAACTACCTTAGGACCAGAGATACTCTAGTAATACCAGGGTTTTTTAATTTTTTTAAATTCATATATTGTATCTAGGTTTTCCAGGCATTTTATGGATAATTATTGCAATTTTAGAAAAGAGGAAACTGACTCTAAGATGGTTAAATGATTTGTTTAATTTAAGGCCACATATTTAGGGGAGGGGAACCCTAGGATGCAATCCTAGTTGTTTCCAGCTCTAAGTTTACTGATTTTTCTTAATCCTTAAAATGAATCCCAGATGTATTTTAATAAAACATATAAAGGCAGCTTTTTGAGAAGGACACAAAATTAGGTCTATTGAAAAGACAGAAAAATGATGTGTACACTGTGTAAATATACAAATTCTTTTCTCCATCTATATCGATAAATCAATCAAGAGCATGTAGGAGATAAAGCAATCTACAATGATTTAAGTTCAGCCAGTGTAAGCAGAGATTAATAAAGCTGGAGAAATTATTATTTTACCATGAAATATTCCTCACCTCTATTTGTCTTTGGAGATGTAGCACAGGAAATTTGCCTGAGGAGCAATTTTGAGAAACAAAAATGTAGACAGATTTTAAGGAGGTCAGAGCAGTGCTAGGGAAGAAAAATGCCCAAGGAAATGTTAATAGAATGAATGTACTTAATCTGTGAATGGTTATTTAAATGGAAAATTCCTTTTACTTTGAAGCTTTAACTAAGTTTTAAAAAACCTATCTTGAATATTCATAATGATGAGACATGTGTCTTTCATTTCCCCTACCAGATTTTGTTGGTTCAGTCTCTTCCAAATCTTTAATAATATCACTCCCTGTTTCACTTCTCCCCTTCTCCCTAAACAGGGATATTTAAAGTGCTATGCATGCAAGAGATATTCACTAAGTATGTGCAATTACTCTAAAGTCTGACTTAGCTTGGTGTTCCTGATAGCAACTATATGTGCCATGAAATGTGTGAGAGAAGAAATAAAATTCCAGGTAATAACTAGACTTTCTAATTAGGCACTGAGTAATTGATAAATGTCTGTAATTAAATGTAGTTACTTATAAATATTCAGTTAATTGGTTATAAATTTATTCCATCCAGAATTGTTAAACACAGCTAAAAACAAGTTTTCTATTATCTAGTCTTTTCATTTAGGAAGCTTAATCTTTCTTCCTTCCTTCCTCACCCCACCCTTCAATTTTCCTCTTAACAGAATCTTGGCTACGTGTAAGACGAAGGTGACGGTAGCACATAACTTTTGGTGGTGGTGTAAGAATTAAATGAAACAATCCCTATAAGGTGCTTGGAGAAGGGAATGGCAACCCACTCCAGTGTTCTTGCCTGGAGAATCCCATGGACAGAAGAGCCTGGTGGGCTGGAGTCTGTGGGGTTGCAAAGAATTGGGCACTCACACAAGGTGCTTAGCATGTTCCCAAGCAATGTCAGTTTATTTTGTGATAAATTATTTGTTTATATTGAACTCTTATTTTTACCAGGCACTAACCTAAGTGCCTCACATGAGTTATATCATTTTATCCTATTATTCTTACTTGGAAGATAGGTTCCAAGGTCACAGAGCTGGTAAATAGTAATGGCAATATTTGGCCCTGGCTAGTCTTTGTCCAGTTTTCCCATTTTAACCATAGTGCTTCTCAGTCTAGATACCTTTGGCTTGCTCTTTTTCATTCAATGTATAGTAAATGCAGTCTGTGTTTTTCAGTAGGATTTTCAGATATAGCAAAAGTTTAGATCCTTTGAGTTACTTGAGTGACAGCCTTCTGCAATAAATCAGTGATGAGAGATTTCAGATTAATATTGAGATCACTGTGGGCTTCAAATTTAAATAAAAATTATGTTTACACTTATGGTATCAATAATAAAACTGTCAGGTATCAATAAATGCAATTTGAATATTCTGAAAGTAAATGTTAAACATTTATTATTTAACAGTATAAAAGTCAATTGCTCTTTCCCTTTCATGGCTGCAACAAGGACTCTTGATCTGGTGGAAAATTTTACAAAATTAAAAGTGTTTTCAATGAAATAATCAGAATCCCTCTGATTTTATTAATATGTTCCTGTTGTTTAGTTGCTAAGTTGTGTCTGACTCTTTTGCAACCCCATGGACTATAGCCTGGCCAGGCTCCTCTGACCATGGGATTTTCCAGGCAAGAAGACTGAGTGGATTGCCATTCCCTACTGCAGAGGATCCTCTCCTGCACTGGTGGGCGGATTCTTTACCACTGAGCTATCCAGGATTTGAGCTTCCCAGGTGGCGTTAGTGGTAAAGAATCTGCCTGCCAAACCCTAGGGAAGATCCCCTGGAGTAGGAAATGGCAACCCACTCAAGTATTCTTGCCTGGAAAATCTCATGAACAGAGGAGCCTAGCAGTTTATGGTCCACGGGACTGCAAAGAGTCGGATATGACTGTGACTTAACATACACAAAGCTCTTACATGAATGGTAGATAATTTAAAAATTGTTATACTGATAACAATTTAGGGGATAATATTGGATTTGTATATTTTTCCCTTTAATGTTTGTAGATTTATGCTTTACTAATTTTGACAACATACCTGGCAATGTAATTGTTTTTATTGAAGTAGTGTTCAAAATTTTTAATTGTTATTGCTAACATTAAATCTGCATACCAACATTTACTGTTTTGTGATGTGTATTTAAATCAATAATTATAAAGCACCCATAGGAAAACCAAAGAAACATGAAGTCGTTCACATTTTAAGTAGTGTAGCTGTGGCCCAAGAAAGTCTGTGACTTAAGAGACAGTTGTCTCTTTTAGAGGACTACCTTAACTTTAGGACTGCATATGTATCTATTGAAACATGTATGAATAATGTACATCGTGACTCCGGAATCCAGCCCTGGACCTCTCAGTTGACCCAATGTCTAGCACATAGATGGATCTTGATATATGTTGAATGAGTAAGTTCTGACTGATTCATGAAAACACTAGAAATGTGATTTTTGTGTGTGCACTGAAGAGGGTGGAGTGGTTTTTAGATGGGATATACTAAATCATTCCTGCATTAACAAGTAGAGGAAAGTTGGTAAAACTAAAGTTTAAAAGGCAAAGGCTTTGAAAGTAAAAGGATATTAAAACTTCAGGATCGAAACTTGGGTGTGAATTCTAAGTTTGTGCAATATTCAATTCAGTTCTGTACAGTTTGGTAGCTCAGTTGTGTCTGACTCTTGAGACCCCATAGACTGCAGCATGCCAGGCTTCCCTGTCCATCACCAACTTCCAGAGCTCACTCAAACATGTCCATCAAGTTGGTGATGCCATCCTACCATCTTATCCTCTGTCATCCCTTTCTCCTCCCACCTTCAATCTTTCCCAGAATCAGGGTCTTTTCTAATGAGTCAGTTCTTCACATCAGGTAGCCAAAATATTGGAGTTTCAGCCTCAGCATCAGTCCTTACAATTAATATTTAGGACTGATTTCCTTCAAGATTGACTGGTTGGATCTCCTCCAAGTCCAAGGGACTCTCAAGAGTCTTCTCCAACACCACAAAAGCATCAATTATTTGGCATTCAGCTTACTTTATAGTCCAACTCTCACATCCATACATGATTACTGGAAAAACCATAGCTTTGACTAGACAGACTTTTGTTGGCAAAGTAATGCCTCTGCTTTTTAATACACTGTCTAGGTTGGTCAGTCATAGCTTTTCTTCCAAGGAACAAGTGTCTTTTAATTTCATGGCTGCAGTCACCATCTGCAGTGATCTTGGAGCCCAGAAAAATAAAAATCTCTCTGTTTCCATTATTTCCCCATCTATTTCCCATGAAGGGATGGGACCGGATGCCATGATCTTAGTTTTCTGAATGTTGAGCTTTAAGCCAACATTTTTACTCTCCTCTTTCTCTTTCATCAAGAGGCTCTTTAGTTCTTTGCTTTCTGCCATAAGAGTGGTGTCATCTGCATAGCTGAGGTTATTAATATTTCTCCTAGCAATCTTGATTCTAGCTTGTACTTTATCCTGCTCAGCATTAAATAAGCAGAGTGACAATATATAGCCTTGAGGTACTCCTTTCCCAGTTTGGAACCAGTCTGTTTTCCCATGTCCAGTCCTAACTGTTGCTTCTTGACCTGCACACAGATTTCTCAGGAGGCAAGTGAAGTAGTCTGGTATTCTCATCTCTTTAAGAATCTTCCACAGTTTGTCATGATCCACACAGTCAAAGGCTTTGGTGTAGTCAATAAAGCAGAAATAAATGTTTTTCTGGAATTCTCTTGCTTTTTCGTGCAATGTAGCTGTCTTTTACTGTCCTCTTTTTGTATGCTTTATCTTGTAGACATTGACTGTTATCTCAGGCTATGTTTTAGATAAATATGAATTAGAGGGAAAGAAAGAAATAAGTAAACAATGTTCAGGTATAGTTTCAAAACAGATTAGAATTAAAAACTATGTTATATAAAGACACATATTCTCTCTGAAGGCTTTTCATATCTAGCACTTTTGCTATTTCTATAGAAAATATCATCTCGCACGAGGAGAGAGGGCATTTTAAACTCTGTAGACAATTCCATCTAGTTGTGAATAGATTGTGTTCTAGAAGTTCATTTGAAAGTTAATTTTTAGAAGTTATAACCTATTTTCCTGTGGAAGCAATGTGCAAAATAGGACTTAGATTCCCAAGGTGCCAGAAGCTGTCATGTCTTGTCCAAGCAATTTAATGTAAAAGCAAGTACTCTGGGGTAAGGGAGAGCTGGGTTCAAATTCCCCTCTCTAAGTGCTAATTTCTTTCTCTCTAAAATGGTGCTCATTTTAATGTCACTTCGTTGAGTCTCAGTGGATTAAATGATATAGTAGATTGTTAAGTGCAGTGCATGCTTCCTAGCATAATTTGCTCAAGAAGGGAGCCATTGTTTATCCCTTTATAAGAGAGTCTATGAAAATCCATGCTCTCACTGTATTTATACTGTCTTTATTGTATCCCATTCCTTTTGGACCCTAGACATTGTTAGTATTTAAAAATTATCCATATAATTCTGCTCTGCATCATCAGGACAAACTCCCATAATTTCCCCATACTCTTTTCTCAGCTGGAAATGAATCCATATACTTTTTTTTTCTCTTTCAAGTCCCAATTCAAATGTTACTTCCTCAAGAGAGGCTTTATCCTCACTGCAGCTAGAGTGAATGAAGGAAAACTCAAATGTCAAAAGAGCTAAATGCTAAGCAGAACTAGTTATGGAATCACAGCTGGCCAGTAGATATGTGAGGCTAACTGCTTTAGCAGAGTGTGTGGGGCAAGCGGCCTAGTGTTTTGGATTGGGATAGGACTCTTGTAGGACTCTTTCATTAGATGGTTGTTGTTTAGTTTCTAAGTTGTGTCCGACTCTTTGTGGCCCATGGACTGTACTATGCCAGGCTCCTCTGTCCTCGACTATCTCCCATGCAAACAGCACAAACATGAGTTTGCTCAGACTCATGTCCACGGAGTCAGTGATGCTGATCTAACCATCTCATCCTGATGCAGGGATCTAAACTGTGTCTCCAGCGTTGGCATGTGGATTCTTCACCACTGAACCTTCAGGAAAGCCCTCTTTTGCTAGATTGTGAGAGCACTAATCAGGGACCTCCCAAAGTAAATCAGAAGGGACTGAAGTAGTACAGAAATCCAGCTGGTGAGGATTAGTCGCTCAGTCCTGTCCAACTCTTTGCAACCCCATGGACTGCAGCCTGCCAGTTTTCTCTGTCCATGAAATTCTCCAGGCAAGAGTGCTAGTTTAGGTAGCCATTCCCTTCTCCAGGGGATCTTCCTGAGCCAGAGATCAAAGCCAGGTCTCCTGCATTGCAGGCAGATTCTTTTCTGCTTAAGTCACGTATAAACTTGACAATGAGTCATATAAAAGCATTGCTAGAATCTCACCATCTAACACAGGGTTAGTCTTTCATAACTGACTTGGTTATTTGTTTAGAAAAGAGAGATGGAAGAAAGAAGGAGGGTATGTAAGCTTAGTTGTTAGAGGATCAAAATCTTTGTTAAAATATACTCAATAAAATGAAACAGCATTAAATGTGTAGTTTCTTATGTAGTAAAACAGCCTGCTGCTTTTAAATTTTTAATTAAAAAGTGAATTTCTGCTCTTATTCACCAACTGCCAATTAAGTCATTCCAGATTTCATTTCAAACCATCCATAGGAATCCATACCCCTCATGTGATGATTTAGAATAGAGCAGGATGGTGATGGTGAGACAAAAGCCTTTAGTAGATATTAAAAACTATGAAGCTTTAATTATGGGACTTTTAAATTGCACATACTTGGTAAGAATATTGCCCTTATATATTTAAGAGCTCAGATGCATGTACTTATAGAATGAGACCACTCCTTTGGGAGGAGAGGATCAGAGACACATTAGCAGACTGAATTAAAACATTTTCTTTTTATTTCACAAGATTATATCAAAAATTCTGACTTTTCTAAAGAAAGAATTTTACATTTTCATGAATTTCAGGGTTTTTTGTTGTCTGGGTTTTTTTTTTTTTTTCCTTGAAAGGATAACAGTTACCAAAGGCTTTGAAACACTGATATCCAGTATATTTGAAGATAATAGTTTCTGGCTTTCTTCCCACTCTTCCATTCAGCACATGGCTTTCCCAAGGGGACTGTTCTACTTTATAATTATGCTGTTGTGGGCAACCACTTCAGCCAGGTGCAGTGGAAATTTTTATTCCTTTCATGAATGCTAAGCCAGCCACCCTCTGATGCATGAGGTTGTGTGTATTTCTATAAGTGCTGATTTGCACGTACACCTTCAGATTTTGTCCTTGATCTTCGTGTCTTTTATTTCTATTAATGCTCTTTGGTTTATTTCCTCCTTTATTACTTTCTCCATTTGTACCAGGGATGCCCCATGTAAACTTTTAACCTATATCTCTGACCAGATTTTATATGTATATATATATATATGTGTGTGTGTGTGTGTGTGTGTGTGTGTGTGTGTGTGTGTGTATATGTATGTATGTATATATAACTGGAAGGACTCATGTTGAAGCTGAAGCTCCAATACTTTGGCCACCTGATGCAAAGAGCTGACTCATTTGAAGAGACCCTGATGCTAGGAAAGATTGAAGGCAGGAGGAGAAGGGGATGACAGAGGATGAGATGGTTGGATGGCATCACTGACTCAATGGACATGAGTTTGGGTAATCTCCAGGAGTTGGTGATGGACAGGCAGGCCTGGCATGCTGTGATCCATGCGGTCCCAAAAAGCTGGACACGACTGAGTGACAGAACTGAAATGCTCCTAAATATCTCAACTTCTGGATCCAACAGACAGCTGTCATAGTGGGGTTTTATAAAAATATATATTTGGTCTTTGACACCATTCATGGCACCAAACTTCCAAATCCTTGGGATATTCTAAGTGAGAGCAAAAAGGTGTATTTTGTTATGTTATGAGATGACTTTGGAAAGCCCCTAGGTAAGCAACCTAGGACTGAGAGCTGGTTGCCAGTGGAGTAAACCACGAGATATGAGGGTTGCAACTTGCGGTACTCTCCCCAGTCCCCACCCAGGTGCCATCTCTGAGGAAGGGAGAGGGGCTGGAGATTTGAGTCCAGTGACTAACAGCCAATGATTTAATCAGCATGCTTAAGAAATGAAGCCTCCAGAAAAGCAGCAGCTTCAGAGAGTTTCCAGATTGGTGAACCTGTGGAAATCTGGGGAGAGTGTGGAAGCTCTGTGCCCATTCCCCTGTACTAAACTATGATCTCTTCCATCTAGCTGTTCTTCTGTGTCCTTTAGAGTACCCTTTATAATGAACTGGTGATCTATTAAGTCAATGCTTCTCTGAGTTCTGTAAGCTACTGTAGAAAATTAGTGGAATTCCAGGAGGGGGGCGTTGGAACCTCTGACCTACAGCCTGAAGCACAAGTGACCACCTGGATTTGGGATTGGTACTGAATAGGGGGGGGGGGGGGAGGGGCAATTATGTGCGATTAAGCTCTTAACCTGCAGGATTTGATGGTTAACTCTGCATAGAAAGTATTAGAACTGAGTTAAATTTGTGAAACAACTTCTCAGTGTCCATGGAGAACCAAGTTAATTGCTTGGTAGTGTGGAAAAAAAAAAAACCCAAGTATTGAACAGTTCAAACTAAGTATGTTAGAATCTTAGCATATAATATTTTCTTTCCTTCTTATATATTTCTACAATAAATGGCCCTTTTACTATATCCTTATTTCAGAGAATGTCACTTTTATTTATGTAGCTACCTAAGACTGTATTCTAAGATCAAAACTCAAAATCTTTCTCATTTCTTGTAGACAATTAACTTACCTTCCTTAATATTTTTGGGATCAGTTCCTTTTTCTTTCCCTGAATCACCACCTTACTTCAGAGCCTCATAATTTTTTTCCTTGCTTTGATGTGAGAGCCTCCAAAGTATTTAGCCTGCCTACAGTCCAGCTCTTTTCTAGTCCATTTTCATACTTCACCCATCCACAGTGATATGTTTAAAACTCAAAGCTTGAATTTTACATTTTTCTAACATTCTTCTGGTTCTGTAAATCCCATGAATTTACTACATCTGATTCAGCCTTGCATCTCTACTGCTTAAGTGAAAGCTATATGTAGGATATTTACTAATTCATTCTCTAATTCATCCCTTCACTTTCCATCTAGCACTTTCTGTGATCCAGGGACTGGTACATGTACTGGGTATACAAATGTAAACAAAATAGCTAAAGTCTCTGTTCTGTGAAAAGACAATAGTGTGATATGATAGAAAGTAAACAGAACTGGATATCTTACATAGAATTATCAGAGAAGGCTTCTCTACGGGGCCTTGGAATTTGTAAGGGTGAGAAGGATTCAGTCTTGAGAAACAAAAATGGGACTGAGTATCTGGAGCAGGGTAGGCTAAAGGGAAATTTCAGTGAGGTAAAATTGCCCAGTTAGGAAAGCGCCAAAAGGCAGAAGTCAGAGCACTTTCCTTCTATGTCTGAGTGAATATAAAGAAGTAGGTGGGGAACTTCTTTATTCTTTGACTTAGCCAGATAACAGACACTGGAAGAACTGCTTTCCAATCTTTCCATGCTATTGCCTTCACATTTCCATCAGCTACTGAAACCCACAATCAGAATAACATTGACATATATATACTACCATGTATAAAATAGCTAGTGATAATTGCTGTATAACACAGGGGGCTCAGCTCAGTGCTCTGACAACCAAGAGCATGGGATGAAGGTCGGTGGGAAGGAGGTTCAAGAGGGAGGGGAGATATATATATATTACAAATATATATATATATATGTTATATATATATATATATATATATATATATATATGAAAAGTGAAATGAAAGTGTGAAAGTAAAAGTCGCTCAGTGGTGTCTGATTCTTTGCAACCCAGGCCATAATACTGGAGTGGGTAGCTGTTCCCTTCTCCAGGGGATCTTCCCAATCCAGGGATTGAAGTCAGGTCTCCTAAACTGCAGGCGGATTCTTTACCAGCTGAGCCACAAGGGTACCCCATATATACATACTTATAGCCAATTCACATTGTTCTACAGCAGAGACCAACACACACTGTAAAGCAGTTATCTTCCAATTAAAAAAAAATTATCTTTCAACTTAAAAAATCCTATGGTAAACCATAATGGAAAAGAATATTTTAAAAATGTATATATATGTAATATATATGTATAACTGAGTCACTTTGTTGTGCAATAGGAGCTAACAACCTTATAAATCAACTATACCTCAATAAAAATAAATAAGCAAGAAAAATAAAAGTTGTCAGTGGGGATTAGTGAGCTCTGTTGGCCTTTAAACTGTTGATTGAGAACATTCGAGTGCCAGCAAGGAGTAAGTCAGCAAGTTCTTGTGATATTTAAAATGGATCCATTTCACGACATATTTTCCCCAAGTCTTTAAAAATCCTTCAGCTAAGTCTCAGAAGCACGACTCCAGAGTGAATTAGCGTCAAGAAAAATAAATTATTCCTTTGTTTTGATTGATGCTAAAGGGCCTGCTTTCACATTAGAGCAAGAAGTCCTCTGATTTTTTTAAAGTGTTGTCAAATTCAAATATGCTTTCTATGGTATGCATAAATTTCCAAAAGAGTCCTAAAATTCAAATAATTTAGTTTACTAACTGCATCTTCAACTTTTTATATACAGAGGCAAAACAGTTCTATATAGATGAAGAAAGTCGGGATAATGAGGATAGAATTGCAAATTGTTGTGTCACAGAGAAGAGTGTTGGTTTCATTTGGATGAGAATTGGCTGAGTCACTAAGTCGCGTTCAACTCTTTGTGACCCCCTGGACTATAGCCTGCCAGGCTCCTCTGACCATGGAACTTTCTAGGCAAGAATACTGGAGTGGGTTGCAATTTCCTTCTTCAGGGGATCTTCACAACCAAGGATCAAACCCATATCTCCTGCAGCTTCTGCATTGGCAGGCAGATTCTTTACCACTGAGTCACTTAGACAATAATTCAAAAACCCAGTACTATGCTGAATGTTACACTTAACTGAATCTGGTTAGCTGTTTACAGTGCTGGATGGAGTTTGGAGGTGGGTGGTAATGGAGTCCTATTCCTTGTCATAAAATATTAGGGGCTTTGGAGACAAACAAATCTTTTGCCTCTGACCTAAAACATACACTCTTCTGAGCTTTAAACGTAGGAGCCAATTTCCTTTAATGCAGTATAAGCCAGACTTGCCAGGTGATAAAAATTACCTCAGGCAATCCTATCATTTTACATTCCTGAGTCCCTACTGAGACTGCTGACTTTCTAAAGGAAGGGTTGGGAAACACGTATTTAATGCCTCTAATGATCAGGAAAATTTGAGACTCAGGCCTCATGTGACTAATTAGGCATTTTTTTATTAGTCCCTAAGATTTCCAAGGTTCACCAGTTTGAGAAATGCTGACTTGAAAAGGTAAAGGCTGATGCTTTTAAAATTTCTCACATGGTAATTGTCACTGAAAAAGTGGTTTACCTTTGGCTCCAAGGGTTAGTTGCTCAGTCATGTCCAGTTCTTTGCAACTCCATGGCCTGTAGCCACCAGGCTCCTCTGTCCATGGGATTTCCCAGGCAAGAATACTGGAGTGGGTTGCCATTTCCTTCTCCAGGGGATCTTTCTGACCCAGGGATCAAACCTGTGTCTCCCACAGTGCAGGCAGATTCTTTACCACCTGAGCCACTGGGAAAGTTTAACTTTAATTCTGTCCAAATTAGTTTTAAGGCTTATCTTTAAATGAAAAAGTAAAATTTGAAAATTTTCAGAGAACTCATAAACCCCTGAGACATTGTGGGACAATCCTTAGTTGGAGAGGCTCAATTTGACTACACAGCTAACCACGCCAGTGGATTTATTGCCACCTCATTACTTCCTAACTTTTTCTTATCCAGTGTCTCAATCTCCCACTCTACAGGCATCCACGTTGTCATAATGGACAAGGATTTCACATTTGGGAATACCTAATATGTGCCAGTTACTAAGATGTTTAGGTCTAGCTCTGTATGTGTTACTGCATTATTTCAAAAAAAACTTTCCCAATTATATTGTCCGTAATTCTCTTTTGGGATAAGAGGCAAACCATCTGAAAATAAGGTATATCCAGAATGTGCGTGTTTGGTAAAACAACTTCTGGAACCCATCTCATAGTTAGAAATCTATGAGTTTGATTTCCTTTAATAGTTATACTCAAAAAGAAAAATGATTATATATGTCTAAAATGAAGATTCTTAGACTGTGAGCTCTGAACCATCAAAGCAAGCCTAATGATACAGATTAGCTAATTACTCTGATCCAAAGCTTGTTAAAACATTTTCAAGGGTTTCTGAAATATTTCCTTGCAGTCTTCAATTTTACTATGCATGCTTTTCATATCCTGCCTAGAAGCCACAGCTTCGGAAGGAAGCAACACATTCAGTTCAGTTCAGTTCAGTTCAGTTCAGTTCAGTGGCTCATTTGTGTCCAACTCTTTGTGACACCATGGACTGCAGCACACCAGGCCTCTCTGTCCATCACCAACTCCGAGTTTACCCAAACTCATGTCCATTGAGTCAGTGATGCCATCCAAACATCTCATCCTGTGATCATCCTCTTCTCCTCCTGCCTTCAATCTTTCCCAGCATCAGGGTCTTTTCAAATGAGTCAGCCCTTCGCATCAAGTGGCCAAAGTATTGGAGTTTCAGCTTCAACATCAGTCTTTCCAATGAATATTCAGGACTAATTTCCTTTAGGATGGACTGGTTGGATCTCCTTGCAGTTCAAGGGACTCTCAAGAGTCTTCTCCAACACCACAGTTCAAAAGCATCCATTCTTCGGTGCTCGGTTTTCTTTGTAGTCCAACTCTCACATCCATACATGACCACTGGGAAAACCATAGCCTTGACTAGAAGAACCTTTGTTGGCAATGTAATGTTTCTTTCTAATATGCTGTCTAGGTTGGTAATAACTTTCCTTCCAAGGAGTAAGCATCTTTAATTTCTGCAGTCACCATCTGCAGTGATTTTGGAGCCCAAAATATATTTTCTCACAATCAGCATGGAAATCTTTTAGGAAGTTCTTAAGGAACCCCTGTTACTCAGAGCAGTCTTAGTTACTCAGATAAGGAAAGTATTAATAGTCTGAGTTACTCAGACTGAATCAGGAAAGACTGAGTAACAGTCTGAGTTACTCAGACAAGGAAAGCTGAGGAATTCATTTGCTGTGCTGTGCTAAGTGGCTTCATCGTGTCTAACTCTTTGTGATCTTACGGACTATAGTGCAAGGTTCCTCTGCCAGGCAAGAACACTGGAGTGGGTTGCCAATCCTTGCTTCAAGGATCTTCCTGACAACCCAGGGATTGAACCTGCGTCCCTTATGTCTCCTGCACTAGCACCCAGGTTCTTCACCATTAGTGCCACCTGGGAAGCCCACATTTCTTATAGTTTAAATCTATCAGATACCTAGCTTTCTCTCCCATTTTTCTTTCTGCTCCCCCAACCCCGACTCATACCCCAACACACACACACACATAAAACAGTATATTTTCCTTTGGGGTGAATTGGTGTTTTTCTGACTAAATATGTATATATTTCTGAGACTGCATTTGACCAGAAAATCTAGGACATTGAGGAGGAGAAAGAAAATGAGACTTTAGGTCATTATAAGAAATGAAATTACATACAAATTAGTATTATCCCCAGACATAGTTGTGATAAATAATATTTTGTTTTCAGATGTCATAAAGAATATCAATAGATAAATTGTAATAGGCCACATGCTAAGTATTTTATAGCATATCCCTTATCCTAGGCCTATGTCTTTAAATAAGTCAAACAAATATATATTAATACTTAAATAACTCTAGGTTTTCAAATAAAAATAAGATATAATTCCTCCTTTTTTGGTAATCTCTATCACAAACTGGGGACTTCTCTGGCGGCTCAGACAGTAAAGCATCTGTCTACAATGCGGGAGACCTGGGTTTGATCCCTGGGCAGGGAAGATCCCCTGGAGAAGGAAATGACAATCGAGGTGCTTCCCAAGTGGGGTTAGTGGTAAAGAACCCGCCTGCCAGTGCAGGAGAGAGAAGAGATGTGGGTTCCATCCTGGGGTCAGGAAGATCACTAGGAGGAAAGCATGGCAACCCACTCCAGTATTCTTGCCTGGGGAACTCAATGGACAGAGGAGCCTGGGGGCTACAGTCCATAGAGCTGAAGAGTCAGACGTGACTGCAACAACACGAATGCATGCACACATCACAAAACTGACCAGGATGCGCCACTCTCAGTTCATGGGAAATTTGCTTTATTCTGAAAGTGCTTCTCTAGCTTTGTCATATGAAATAACCGTGATTTGTATTGAATTTGTCTAGTACTTTGGAATAGGCCATTAACTGAGTCAACTATTTGGAAAATTCACTCTAATCTTTGTTATCCCAGAAAATCTTTGTATCCTATTTAGAATTGGTATATGGTCTGTCAGTCGTTTATTATTGCTATTGCTTTTTAAAAAATTGTCAGTTATGGTCATGAGTATCAGAAATGGCTAAAATAGACTAAAAATAGTAGGAAATTATACTATATTATTTCTGAGCTGTTTAAATTAAGAGCTCATGTGATATTAGAGATCAAATGATCTACCAGAAGAAGACCTAAAGACATAATTTAAAGGGTAATCTCTCAAATAGTGATAATTAAAGAAAGAATAAATTTTGAAAAGCAATAACTATCTATTTTAATGTTTTTATTTTTTAATACAAGTGAAATTTAACAAATACAGCTAAGCACAGTTCTATAAATAACTTATTCCCTATGTGATTCATTAAATATATAAATGATTCCTTGTTTAGTCCTTGCTTAGCTAAACCTGTTATATTTCTATCTAGCAATATTGGAAATTACTTTTTCACAAGCATTTCTTCTTTTTCATTTGGTAGTCTGTCACTTTGGGAAAAAAATGATTTTCAAAGTAACAATTCATGCTGTACACATGCAATTCACCATGTTGCATTTAAATACAAAATGACAGGACTTCCAAGTTTTACTTTTTATTATATTAGCTTAAATTACTGGTGAAAAATTCAAAATCATAGGTTAGTTTCGAACAAATGAACTTTGATTTTTAAATTTGCTTCCCTGTTTTGTGAGGTTCTTTCTCGGATCAGAAAATGTCACTATTATAAAGCAGTAAAGTTCTCCTGGGAGATCCAGCTGAAAGAAAGAAGAAAAAAACTAGTTTCTCATTTAAATGGGGATTTAATGGGGCTTCCCAGATGGCACAGTGGTAAAGAATCCACCTGCTGGCACAGGAGATCCAGGAGACAGGGGTTCAATACCTGGGTCTGGAAGATCCCCTGGAGAAGGAAATGGCAACCCATTCCAGTATTCTTGCTTGGAAAATCCCATGGACAGAGAAACTGGACAGGTTATAGTTTGTGGGGTCGCAAAGAGTTGGACATGGCTAGCAACTGAGTACACACTTGAAAAATGTTTTCTTTTCTTATTAGATAAAATTTAGAAAATACAAAAAGGAGAAATAAGAGAAAAAAATCCCACTTTAAATGTTATTATTCAAAGTAGTTCTTTTAACCTTTAGTATATTTTCTTCTAAAGTTTTATCTAGGTTCACCTTTAGGGATTTTCATAGTTGTATATAGGCAATATCAAATTTTATTTAATTTTCTTTTTACCAGTACACATCATATTTCTCTATATTATTATAAATTTCTCAGAGATACCATTTTAAATCTCTTCAGAATATTTCATTGGTTTTATATCCCATAATTCATTCCCTGATTTCCTTATGGATACACAGTTAAAGAACCTCTAGTCTTTCATTGATTTTTATGCAGTTTTGTATTTCTATCACTGACATGTTGCATTTCTCCATGATTCAATGTATCCTTAGGAAAATAAACCCTATCAATAAATTTGTAAACAAATTTCTCTCAGATGAAGCTCAGTGGTATTTTCCAGAGATGGTAATGGAAATTGACAACAATTCTTATGGCTGAAGGTAGAACTCTATTGTTTAGAGAAGTTAAATTAGATATTACTGATTTAGTACTTTTAAAGTGGACATTTATTGGGAATTCTCTTGAGTCCATGATTAGGACTCCACACATTCACTGCCATGGGCCTGGGTTCTATCCCTGGTCAGGGTACTAAGACTGCAATATTTATCAATTTTTGCATGCTCAGTTGCTTCAGTCATGTCCAACTCTTTGCAACCCCATGGGCTGTATCTCACTCCTTTCTCCATGGGATTTTCCATGCAAGAATACTAGAGTAGGTTGCCATGCCCTTCTCCAGAGGATCTTCCCAACCCATGGGTGGAAACTATGTCCCTTACATTTCTAGCATTGGCAGGGGGTTCTTTAGCACTGGTGCTTCCTGGGAAGTCCATTAATCAATACCCAATTTAAAAAATCATTGTCCGGAAAATTATGTATACAGCAATGTAACTTTAACTAAATGGCAAAAATTACATAAAACAATAAATTTCCTAACTTAAAAGCGTATGTGATCATATTTTTGCTAAACGTATGAGACTGAATATTGTCATCTGAGGAGTAAACTCCACCCAAAAGCATAGTGGAAACCAATTCGTTCCCTCACTGGCTCTGCAATCTGTCCACAAAATGACCAGTCCTAGACAGGATGTCAGTGAAAGGTAGACTGATGAACTGCCTTTCCTTTTGTGTCTGGGGCTCTGAATGCAAGCAAGGTTACACTGTTATTTGTTGAAATAACAGCTTGAAACAGAGAAAGTGCTCTTGATCCTTTCATCAATAAATCAGGAGTAAACAATGCAAGCTCCCTGAGCTGCTTGGGGAAAAATTATGACACCTCATTTCCTGTTTGCTTCCCCAAGTAGAGCAGGATCATTCACTAAATATGAAAAGGGAAACTTCACTTCCAAGTTGACTTGTAACATCTTTTTCAGAGAAAACTCTCCGTCTATGAGTTCACCTCTAATAAGAGTCTTTAATGTAACTCTTCCTTTTCATTTCTTCTTCCCTTGTTTTTCTTCTTTCTCTCCCATCCCCTATCCCTCCTCCTTTTCAGCCTCATTCTCTTTCTTCTTATTCTTTATTGAACACTGCTTCTGGGCAGAGGGAGAGGATCCAGGAGCCATTTCTGAAAATAAAAACCAGTGTTTTTAAAAGATAATAAGAAAAAAATGTCTCTCCTTTGCTGTTTTCCCTGCCAATGCAGATTGAATAACTTCTGGACATCTGTCAGAACTGGCTCTCAGGGGTTTCGGGGTTTACTTAGGTCTGGCAAGTAGACAGCACTACCCCAGCAGCTGAACAATGATCCAGGACAGATTTTAGCAGAAGCCAGCGAGGGGTAGGTGACATTGCAGGTTGTGGAGGAGGACAGGCCTCCTGAGTAAACACAGCAGGCAATTCAGGCAGCAGTACTGAGCGCTCGTCATGGTCTAAAGAGGCCACACATGACAGGTTAGCGGTTTTGACATGCTACAAGGCAGAGAGGAAGGGAATTTAAAAGTAGAGGGAGACAACTCACCAGAACTGCGGTGCAGCCAGAAGACTCCTGCACATGGGGAAATAGAGCAAGGCAAATCCAAATCTAGAAGGAAATCCTTAGAGAAATATGTATTTATCAATGTATTTATTGCCCAATATTGTGATGCAAATTGTGCTATAATTGTATAATGTCCTGATGCTTATTTAGAATTTTTAACAGATTTTAAATTGATTGGGCCCTCAATATGATTAAAATGAAAATCTATTTAGATATAAAGGTATGCACACTGACTTAGCAAAATATTTTAATATAAATGTCGTAGCAAGCCAGGCTTCCCTGGTGAGTCAGCGGTAAAGAACTCACTTGCCAAGCAGGAGATGCGGGTTTGATATGGAGGTTGGGAAGATCCACTAGAGAAGGGAATGGCAATCTGCTCCAGTATTCTTGCCTGGGAAAATCCAGGGACAGGAGAGTCCGGTGGGCTGTTGTCCATGGGGGGTTGCAAAAGAGTCAGACATGACTTCACAACTAAAATAACAAACAACAACAAACAAGCCACAATATAGTTATCTGTGTATCCCTCTATACATGAGTAATTAAAAAAATAAATAAAAAGTTAGCAAGCTTTAGATAGATTCTTCTGTATCAAGACAGCATCAGCCAGTTTCGACATGTGATTATATCTGCAAACAGAAATAAACATAATAGAGGATTTTTAATAAATTAAGTGCAGTTAATGCATCTTTTGCTTACACAGGAATGAACCGTGGAAGGGGCAAAACTTGCCCTAAAATTTTATTTTTGTACCAGTCTTATGTATAACTGTAGACAAATTATGTTCCCAACATGGGTTGTTTTGGTGGAAAGATCTGCCAACCAACCAAACACCAGCCCATCAGAATCAAGGCTATGGTAACTTTCATCGCGATGAGTTGTGTCTTAAAGAATATTGGCATTGGCAATTGCTAACACAGGTTTCGGTGATAATGAAAACTCTGGGTTATTTTGGCAACATATTCAAATACTGATTATGAGGAAGAATCTAAGTGTGCTTGAGGGGAACTGGGGCTAGTTTGTAGATGGCTAGAAGAGGCTGGATGTTTCTCACCATCAGAATTTA
The DNA here is from genome assembly GCA_917880005.1 of Nanger dama. NCBI lineage: Eukaryota > Metazoa > Chordata > Mammalia > Artiodactyla > Bovidae > Nanger > Nanger dama. Next base: position 9,546,248 of record CAKJTW010000040.1, read on the forward strand.
CCTTTGTCCTTTATTTTCTAGAACAGAAATGAGACTGTCAGTGAAATGTTACTGATACTTCAGACTATGGATTTTATTAGAACAGCACCTAGTTTGTAATAAGAATTTTACCCTGCAAGATATTCTTTCTTCCTTTTATACATCTTCAAAATAGAAGTAGTTTCCTTAGTGTTCAAAAGTCAGTTAGTATTTCCTAATGGAGGGGGAAAAAGGCCAAAAGCCAGTATCTGCTGAGAAGAGCAGTATTATTTGTCTGAAGAGTTTTTGTTTTATTTATAGGCTGAGCAAAGAAAAGACCAAGCTAGAGTTTTTCTTTTGGTAATTTAGAAGCAAATAAAAGTCATCTTTTAATAATACAACTAAATATTGAAAATGTTTCAGACAAGCTTGAAAAGATTATTATTTATTGGATATAAGATTCTCAATTAATGTCTGTATTATTTAGTATATTGTGTCCCTTAAATCCTCTTTGTTATGAGTAATTGACTCAATCTAGCCACATATGAGGAAAAGGCGATGGCACCCCACTCCAATACTCTTGCCTGGAAAATCCCATGGATGGAGGAGCCTGGTAGGCTGCGGTCAATGGGGTCGTGAAGAATCGGACATGACTGAGTGACTTCCCTTTCACTTTTCACTTTCATGCATTGAGAAGGAAATGGCAACCCACTCCAGTGTTCTTGCCTGGAGAATCCCAGGGACGGAGGAGCCTGGTGGGCTGCCGTCTATGGGGTCACACAGAGTCAGACACGACTGAAGTGATTTAGCAGCAGCAGCCACATATGAAAGAAATAGATTTAAATCTCCAGTTATATCACTATTTGTGAATTTTTAATCAATATCTTGTTTCCATAATTTACATATTTTAAGACACCATAATTCTATGCTTATATGTAAGTGATTATTATATTTTCTGAGTGTTCTTTTATTGTTTCATTATATGAATTTCTTTTATTAATAATTTTTGCTTATAAGTCCATTTTTATTAGGTTCAGTTCAGTTCGGTTCAGTTGCTCAGTCATGTCCAACTCTTTGCAACTCCATGAATCGCAGCATGCCAGGCCTCTCTGTCCATCACCAACTCTCAGAGTTGTCATCCCCTTCTCCTCCTGCCCCCAATCCCTCCCAGCATCAGGGTCTTTTCCAATGAGTCAACTTGCATGAGGTGGCCAAAGTACTGGAGTTTCAGCTTTAGCATCATTCCTTCCAAAGAACGCCCAGGACTGATCTCCTTCAGAATGGACTGGTTGGATCTCCTTGCAGTCCAAGGGACTCTCAAGAGTCTTTAGTTACTACTGTTTATTGGTTATTATACTCTTGGAGATTATTTGTCAATCGTCACTTTTAGACTTCCCACATCATTTTTAAGGAATATATTAGAGCAAGCATCAAGCTAGACTTTGTGTTTACTGATTTTTTTTTAACTTATGCATTTTTGTTTTTACTTCGTTCTTTATTTTCTGGAATTACCATTATGTGTATGCTGGAGTCTTCCAAGCAATAATCTTTAACCTGGCTTTAAAATTTTCTATTTTGTTATCTTTGTAGTCTACATTTTGGATGGATTTTTCTATATCATCTTTAAATTTACCAATTTTCTCTTTATAATACTTCAAACTGGGGTTGACCTTATTTTAAGTTTCCAGTTTCAATGAATTTATTTCATCATTTCTTAGAATTTCTGTTTTGATCTTTAAACTTACCCATTCTTGCCTAATTTCTTCATGTTGGTTTCATAATTTCTTGTTTGTTTTAACAAGTCTTATCTCTTCCTTGTGCTTGGTAAAGATGCTAAACTAAGTTTTAGTATTTTAAAAATATTTTCAGACTGCCTTGTTTTCATTTTATCTAGAGTAAATGTTATTGGCTATGTTTTTAGGCTGTAGACTGTCTGCCTATTCATTATTCACAGGCTTATACTGAGTGGAAGATTTTATTCTGCCTCACCTGCTTTTACCCCCCTTCTCATTGGCAGGGCTGCAGTTTTTTTTCCCATCCAAACTTACCAAAGCTCTCCAGCCTGAACTAGTCTTGTGTTTGTGACACAGGGGCTCTGTTCCTCAGAGATTCAAGAGAAGTGGAATGCCTAGTCACTAAGCTAGATGATAATATAGCCCATAACCTGACCTCTAGGCTGCTTGCTTCTACTTTCCTTGCTTAAACTAAGCTTTAACCTCGGGCAAAGTTTGGTCACAGATTGAGATAAGCGGCTAAATCTTGAATAGGATGAAGCTTACTTAATTGCCTAAGCCAAAGTGGATCACTTCAAGTTTTTCATACTTCCTGAGTTGGGAATTCCCAACTGGCCCTGACTTCTCACAGACTCTCACTTCACTGGCCTATGGTTGTGTTTTGACTCCATGTCTATGCTACAGAGATGGTTGTCTTATTTCAGATCTCAACTGTTTCTTTTAATTTTCCTTTTCAAAAATTGGTATCTTTCATTGTTATACATTAGAAGAAACAGGTCTCAAAACATAGAGCTACAATACTATATTATCTATACCTGCATTTTACAATATGGTAGCCATCAACCACAAGTGGCATTTTAAATTAAAATCAGTTAAAATAAAAAAAAAATTCAGTATCTCAGTAATATTAGTCACATTTCAAGTTTTCAATAATCCCATGGTGGGTATTGGCTACCATTTCTATAATGGAGCTGTAGACTATCTCTGTGACTATGGAAATTCTTTTGGGTGCTTTCTCTTCAATAAGAAGCTAAATATTGAAAAGAGGACAAAAAGGGCTGCAGATGTTTAACCTGTTATGAGGTTGTTGGAAGCCATGAAGCTTACTAAATTATTTCAACAAGACTATGGAGACTATGCAGTAACAAGGATTCTGAGACCTGTGCTTTGTTTTCAACATGTCTATAGTGGCTTACTGTGAATTTTTCTCTGAAGTACAATCTTATGATTTTGGAACCTGAATACCTGGGTGCAAGTTCCAGCCTTGCCCCTTGTTAAGAATGTGATCTGTGATTATACACTCAACTTCTCTGAACTCCCATTTTCTCATTTGAAAATTAAGATTATAGTTATTTTGCCAACTCTATGAGATTTTTCTAGTATGTTTTTTTAAAGCATATTTTGGAATTAGTTAAAATGTTTATTTAAAATGTTACATTTCTTTAAATCTTGCTTTTTATTGTTTTTTTCTCAAATAGCATCATGTTTATTCTGGTTTTATTCGTGTATTAGAAATATCCATGTCTAATTACTTTAATAGAGACAATTTTGAGTACTGAGAAAAGTATAATAACTTCCTCCCCAGATAGATACATATGGATAACATGATTATTTGGATTACAGAGTGCTAATGATAACATTCTACTGAAGAATCTTACCATTTCAGGCCTAGTGAATGACACATGTATATTTCTAAAACATAGTCTAATAAATTTCAATCTCTAGTGTTACAGCAAACAATTTTAGCATCTATTATACAATGTGAATTATTTTTATTAGATATAATCAGGCAAATCATGATGCTGAGAGCTGAAACCATAAATAAAATTTGACTCTAATGCTCGTATCAGTCTCCAAAGAGTAATCTTTATATATATGTATATATATGTACAGCTTAGTCAAACATTTTTTTTTGGTAGGACGTGAAAGTTACTCAGTTGTGTCCAACTCTTTGCGACTCTATGGACTGTAGCCTGCCAGGCTCCTCTGTCCATGGAATTCTCCAAGCCAGAATATTGGAGCGGGTAGCTGTTCACTTCTCCAGGGGGTCCTCCCAGCCCAGGGATCGAACTAAGGTCTCCCACATTGCAAGCAGATTCTTTAAGGTCTGAGCTATCAGAGAACCCTCCTCACCATCCTGTTTTGGGGGTAGGACATATTAACAGAAATAGTTTTTATTAAGACCCTTAAATTTTGAAATAACATATTTTCAACATTGATATCTATATAATAATTGTTAAATTTCTGTATTCGTTTCTGAATCATTTCACTTGTGGGAAAGGTAGTCTCTGTACAATAAAATGGCAATCTTGAGGGGATATATGTAGTTAAATAATGAAAAAATTTTAACTCTTCTATTTCTTCTACTTAAAAATCTGGTCTTATAATTATTTGGTCTAAATTAAATAATATTTATTTCTCATATAAAAAATTGAGACATGCATATTCTAAGATTTATCATTTGTAGCCTATTTTAACCCTCACAGAAACTCCTCAAGGTAAGGGGTTTATGACAAATAAGGGGACTGAAATGCAGAAAATTTACTTTTCTGAAACTGGGTTTTCTATACAAGCTCTATTCTGTATCACTTGTCTTCCCCGTAGTGAAGCAAAAGACAGAGTCTTAATCATAATGTTGGTTATCTAGTTCTTACCCCAGATGAAGGCTTTTAATGTTTACATTGATTGAATTTTTATTAGTCTTTTCAGAAGCCTATTTTTATTCCTTATTAATGTGGCACCAAACGGTTATCTTTTGGAAACAGCATATGGACAGGGAATCTTTCCCAGAAGGCCTAAATATTCTTTTGGAACTAACCAGAGGCCTTTTCTGGACTATGACACCTTTTCTCTATAATCTTATTTTCACCTGTGTTCTACAATTTTCCATTCACTAATAAGATCTGTATTATCAAATTATTATTATGAAGTTACCATGTAAGATTTAGGTTGACAAAGGATTTCTATGTAAATAATAGTGAAATAAAGAAAAAAATACAAATTAAACATAGGTATCTACAGTAAAATGTTGCAATATAGGGAAACACTGTAGGCAGAGATAGCAAATATAACCTTTTTATTTCATTCACTAGAAACTGGTAAATCAGTAAAACCTTGGGAAATTTAGTTTTCTATAAAAATGATTTTGCAAGAAGTTTCCCATGCCACTGACAATGTGTGAGGTGAACCTGAAAATTCAGTTTGAATGTATGACCCAAGTTGTTCCTTTGAAAATGGAGCCCCTACATGGGAGATTTATGCAGTTGTAATGTGAGGCTGAAATGAATTTTGAAAGGTTATTTATTTCTATTCCTTTTTCTTCTCATTTTGGCTGGATCATTCCCAGTGGATGAAGTTTTGAATCTATCAGAGAAGAAAGCTCATGGCCTTTCACTAAATGCAGTAATCTTTTTTCTTGCTCTGTGCTCTATTTTAAATTTATATCAGCCTACTGGAGATTATAAATTTAAATTTATATCAGCCTACTGAGATTATAAGAACAGTAGAAAATTTGAAATTACATCAAATGAGAACCCAAGGAATTTTTATTAATAGCTAACTAGGAGGAACAACTTCTTAAGCATTTAAAGAAGTGAAACAAAGAAGGGAAGACACTTGTCTTCTAAAAGTTATCTATGTTAATGGATAAAAATTTCAGGAAGACAGATTTCAGTGATATATTGAAAATAATTTGATAGCAATCACTAATTTTCTATATTTGAAGGTGATATTGTAAAAGGAATTAAAACACTCAGCAGGTTTTGGGATATGGCTCCCAAGTCACAGACAACATATTTGAACCTCAGGGAATTTAATTTGTATGGCCAGATAATTATGTTAGAGATGTAACTTAAAACGAGGCCCATTTCAAGCCCAGTGAGTATGGCATTGCACTCAACGTCTGATACTCAGAAATTTAGTCAACCATTTTCATGGTTGCAAAGGAGACATCCCTTCATTTTTGCAAAGGAGACAGCCGAGTCCCAGACTGAGATGAGAATTTGCCTAAATTTGCTGTTGTTTAGTCACTAGGTTGTGTCTGATCCTTTTGCAACCCTACAGACTATAGCCCACCAGGCTCCTCCATCCATGGAATTTTCTAGGCAAGAATACAGGAGTGGGTTGCCATTTCCTTCTCCAGGGGATCTTCCCAACCCATGGATCAAACTCATGTCCCCTGCATTGGCAGGCAGATTCTTTACCACCGAGAAGCCTTTTGCCTAATTTACATGTAAACGAAGTTTATAATCATGTATGATTCATATCAGTGACAAGCTATAAGTTTTAATTTGTTTGTAAAGGTGGTTAAATTATAGATCTCAAATACTGAAACAGGAAGATATACAGAAGTCATGTGTCCCATGTAAAGCTCCCTTCTATAGCTTGCTTGACACATGGTTATTCAGCTGGAGTTTAAAAACTACACTTTGAAAATGGTCCTTTTCATGTTTGGCAGAGCACTGTTACATTGAACTGGAAAACTGCCTTCATTTTCAGTCCAGTTTCTGTACTCACCAAACACTAAAGAACAAATTTGCCTTTTCTTTTTCTGCTAAATTTTCAAGCTTTAATTTCTCTCAATTGATAGGCTATCTTCACTGTGATTAATTGTTTTGGTTTTTGCTGTTCTTAGTGTTTTTGTTTACTCATTGTACAGTTGAAAAAGTTAAGATTCAAGTAATAGAACACAAGTACATACCTTGGCAAATTTTGTTAGTTTTTAAATTATACCTGTGCAAAAGAGAATTTAAATATCAGAAAGGGGCACCAAGAGAAGTTTAAGTTCATGAATCATGAAGCAGGAGGTGAACAATGCTTCCTTCTGACCACCAGAGGTCTTCAAAGGATCTGTAATAGCTGCCTCTCCACCAGCTGAGAAGGAAAATTCTCTAATAATGAAGCTGACAGTTCTGCAAGTAATTTATTGAAGAATTTAAGCAATTATTATCTCTTTAGCTTTAAGTCTCAACATTTCCTCTAAAGGCTAAGAAAACAAAAACTAATCACCAAACTCTCAAATGTGGAGCAATTTTTATAAATGTATTATTTTTATTTTAGTTTGATTTATTGCCTAATCATCTCAGTTCCTGTTTCTGGAAAGTTCTGATGCTAATTACAATAATTAAAAGCAATATTACATTATTTTCAGTATTACATAAAAGTGAAAACCCACTATTATTTATATATGTTTATGAACATCTTATATATTATAAATATGTAAAATATCCTAATTTTGCTTTTCAATTTAAAGATTCAGCAACAATTCAAGTTAATTTCTCTGACATACTAAACCATTGGAAAGCTAAGCTAGGCAAAGATTTTTGTATCAACTTAAAAAAACAGCTTCCTGTTTGGATTTTAAAAGAAAATGACTTTAGATAAACTAATAAATCCTGTAATATGCATAGTAAGTTGAGTAACAGTTGTGTAATTTCATTGGCACTTTGTATTTCTTATGGTGATTTCTATTTAATTCAATATTGTTACATGCCTGCCATTTTACTAGTGATGGCATAGATAAAAACTGCAATCATACATGATCCTGTTCTCAAGAAATTTACAGCTTAGTTCAGGAAAATAGTCAAAGAATTACAATTTAACTTTAAAAATGCCCCTTTAAAAGATAATCAGAAGGGCATTGGGAACCAAAGCGTGGGCACCTAACTAGGGAAGAATCAAAAGATTTCAACAGAAAGCAGATACAACAACTAGGTAAAAAATAAATGGCAGTCAGGTGGCCAAAGGCAGAGGGAAGAAGAGCAGTGCTTCATGGAAGAGAAAAAATACAAGCAAAGCAATGTGAAGGCAGAAAAGAATAACATCTTGGGGAGTGATGAGAGAGGAGGGAGAAATATGCTCGAATCTGTAATCCAGGCTAGCATTTTGCTTTCTACACATTAAATCAATCAAGAAATATATACTTGATTGTTTATTTTGAGGGTAAAGAAAGGGCTAAGGTGAAATTATTCTTAATTCTTGGTTGTAATGTGAATTAACCATATCCAAATAAATACAGGCCCTCTGATCAGTGTCCAAACAAAATTTAAAGCATAAACTCACATGTTGAGTTTTGAAAGCATTTAAAAGATCTGAAAGCACATAAAAATTGTTGTTCTTTTTATGTTGTGGTCTCCAACCTCTTGATTTTAATTATATTTATGATCATAACAGCACTGCCCCAAAGGGACTTACACAAGTCAAGTCTACTATGTTCATAGACATTGGTTCAGTTCAGTTCAGTTCATTCACTCAGTCGTGTCCAACTCTTTGCGATCCCATGAATTTCAGCACGCCAAGCCTCCCTGTCCACCACCATCTCCCAGAGTTCACTCAAACTCACATCGAGTCCGTGATGCCATCCAGCCATCTCATCCTCTGTTGTCCCCTTCTCCTCCTGCCCCCAATCCCTCCCAGCATCAGAGTCTTTTCCAGTGAGTCAATTCTTTGCATGAGGTGGCAAAAGTACTGGCGTTTCAGCTTCAGCATCATTCCCTCCAAAGAAATCCCAGGGCTGATCTCCTTCAGAATGGACTGGTTGGATCTCCTTGCAGTCCAAGGGACTCTCAAGAGTCTTCTCTAACACCACAGTTCAAAAGCATTGATTCTTAGGCACTCAGTTTTTTCACAGTCCAACTCTCACATCCATGCATGACCACTGGAAAAACCATAGCCTTGACTAGACAGACCTTTGTTGGCAAAGTAATGTCTTGGCTTTTGAATATGCTGTCAGGTTGGTCATAACTTTTCTTCCAAGCAGTAAACGTCTTTTAATTTCATGGCTGCAGTCACCATCTACACTGATTTTGGAGCCCCAAAAATAAAGTCTGACACTGTTTCCACTGTTTCCCCATCTATTTCCCATGAAGTGATGGGACCAGATGCCATGATCTTCGTTTTCTGAATGTTGAGCTTTAAGCCAACTTTTTCACTTTCCGCTTTCACTTTCATCAAGAGGCTTTTTAGTTCCTCTTCACTTTCTGCCACAAGGGTGGTATCATATGTATATCTGAGGTTATTGATATTTCTCCAGGCAATCTGGATTCCAGCTTGTGCTTCTTCCAGCCCAGCATTTCTCATGATGTACTCTGCATAGAAGTTAAATAAGCAGGGTGACAATATACAGCCTTGATGTATTCCTTTTCCTATTTGGAACTAGTCTGTTGTTCCATGTCCAGTTCTAACTGTTGCTTCCTGACCTGCATATAGGTTTCTCAGGAGGCAGGTCAGGTGAGCTGGTATTCCCATCTCTTTCAGAATTTTCCACAGTTTATTGTGATCCACACAGTCAAAGGCTTTGGTATAGTCAATAAAGCAGAAATAGATGTTTTTCTGGAACTCTCTTGCTTTTTCTATGATCCAGCAGATGTTGGCAATTTGATCTCTGGTTCCTCTGCCTTTTTAAAACCAGCTTGAACATCAGGAATTTCATGGTTCATGTATTACTGAAGCCTGGCTTGGAGAATTTTGAGCATTACTTTACTAGCATGTGAGATGAGTGCAATTGTGTGGTAGTTTGAGCCTTCTTTGGCATTGCCTTTCTTTGGGATTAGAATGAAAACTGACCTTTTCCAGTCCTGTGGCCACTGCTGAGTTTTCCAAATTTGCTGGCATATTGAGTGCAGCACTTTCACAGCATCATCTTTCAGGATTTGAAATAGCTCAACTGGAATTCCATCACCTCCACTAGCTTTGTTCATAATGATGCTTTCTAAGGCCCACTTGACTTCACATTCCAGGATGTCTGGCTCCAGGTGAGTGATCACACTTAGAGCACTGTAGATCACACCTAGAGTGATCACACCTAGATCAATCATGATTTACTTGGTAGTGAAGATATTTTTTTGTACAGTTCTTCTGTGTATTCTTGCCACCTCTTCTTAATATGTTCTGCTTCTGTTAGGTCCATACCATTTCTGTCCTTTATTGAGCCCATCTTTGCATGAAATGTTCCCTTGGTATCTCTAATTTTCTTGAAGAGATCTCTAGTTTTTCCCATTCTGTTGTTTTCCTCTATGTCTTGGCACTGATCGCTGAGGAAGGCTTTCTTATTTCTCCTGGCTATTCTTTGCAACTCTGCATTCAGATACTTATATCTTTCCTTTTCTCCTTTGCTTTTCTCTTTTCTTCTTTTCACAGCTATTTGTAAGGCCTCCCCAGACAGCCAGTTTGCTTGTTTGCATTTCTTTTCCATGGGGATAGTCTTGATCCCTGTCTCCTGTACAATGTCAGGAACCTCATTCCGTATTTCATCAGGCACTCTATCTATCAGATCTAGTCCCTTGAATCTATTTCTCACTTCCACTGTATAATCATAAGGGATTTGATTTAGGTCCTAGTGGTTTTCCCTACTTTCTTCAATTTAAGTCTGAATTTGGCAATAAGGAATTCATGATCTGAGCCACAGTCAGCTCCTGTTCTTATCTTTGCTGACTGTATAGAGCTTCTACATTTTTGGCTGTGAAGGATATAATCAACCTGATTTTGGTGTTGACCATCTTGTGATGTCCATGTGTAGAGTCTCCTCTTGTGTTGTTGGAAGAGGGTGTTTGCTATGACCAGTGCATTCTCTTGGCATTAGCATTTGCCCTGCTTCATTCCGTATTCCAAGGCCAAATTTGCCTGTTACTCCAGGTGTTTCTTGACTTCCTACTTTTGCACTCCAGTCCTCTGTAATCTAAAGGACATGTTTTTTGGTTGTTAGTACTATAAGGTTGTAGGTCTTCATAGATCTGTTCAACTTCAGCTTCTTCAGTGTTACTGATTGGGGTATACACTTGGATTACCATGATATTAAATGGTTTGCCTTGGAAACGAACTGAGATCATTCTGTCATTTTTGAGATTGCATCCAAGTACTACATTTCGGACTCTTTTGTTGACCAGGATGGCTACTCCATTTCTTCTAAGGGATTCCTGCCCGCAGTAGTAGATATAATGGTCATCTGAGTTAAATTCACCCATTCCAGTCCATTTTAGTTCACTGATTCTTAGAATGTTGACGTTCACTCTTGCCATCTCCTGTTTGACCACTTCCATTTTGCCTTGATTCATATTCATGGACCTGACATTCCAGGTTCCTATGCAATATTGCTCTTTACAGCATCGGACCTTGCTTCTATCACCAGTCACATCCACAGCTGGGTATTGTTTTGCTTTGACTCCAACCCTTCATTCTTTCTGGAGTTATTTCTCCACTAATCTCCAGTAGCATATTGGGCACCTACCAACCTGGGGAGTTCCTCTTTCAGTATCCTATCATTTTGCCTTGTCATATTGCTCATGGGATTCTCAAGGCAAGAATACTGAAGTGGTTTGCCATTCCCTTCTCCAGTGGACCACATTCTGTCAGACCTCTCCATCATGACCCGCCCATCTTGGGTTGCCCTGAGGGCATGGCTTAGTTTCAATAAGTTAGACAATGCTGTGGTCCTAGTGTGATTAGACTGACTAGTTTATAGTTTCAATGTGTCTGCCCTCTGATGCCCTCTTGCAACACCTACTGTCTTACTTGTGTTTCTCTTACCTTGGTATCTCCTCACTGCCGCCCCTCCTGACCTTGAACGTGGAGTAGCTCCTCTTGACCTCTCCTTGGGTGTGGGGTTACTGCTCCTCTCAGCAACCCCACGTCCAAGTTAGTCTTGTAGTAATACAGCTGTTATTGTGTTTAGTTTTGATAGAGTACAAATGATAAAGAAAACACTGAATTCTAGAATTTGAGGGTTTAGGTTCCTGCTCTTTGCAGAATTCAATGTAAATCTTTCTATTTAAATTTGAATAGGTACAAAACAGACTGGAAACTCCTAACCAGAGTTCCCACCTCTCATTTAAAATTTCTCTGCCCAATTCATTTATTCCCTGCACTCCTCTGTTTCATTCCTGTGTAGAATCTCCACAAGACCTCTTATGACAGTTTACCATCTATCTCCTCAGGCCCTTTCCTCTCCTTGCTCCTCTGTGCTCCAGTTGTACCAAATTTCAGTCATATTCATATCTTGACACTTTAGGAAAGCTATTGGGCCTTTGTACAAATTGCTCCATCAGCCTGTACATGGTCTTGTTTCATCTTGTCTGTAAAATAAGACAATGATTATACTGAAGAAGCTATCAATTCAGTTCAGTTCAGTAGCTCAGTCGTGTCTGACTCTTTGCAGCTCCATGAATCACAGCACGCCAGACGTCCCTGTCCATCACCAACTCCCAGAGTTCACTGAAACTCATGTCCATCGAGTCAGTGATGCCATCCAACCATCTCATCCTCTGTCGTCCCCTTCTTGTCCTGCCCCCAATCCCTCCCAGCATCAGGGTCTTTTCTAATGAGTCAGTTCTTCGCATGAGGTGGCCAAAGTATTGGAGTTTCAGCTTCAGTATCAGTCCTTCCAATAAACACCCAGGACTGATCTCCTTTAGGATGGATTGGTTGGATCTCCTTGCAGTCCAAGGGACTCTCAAGAGTCTTCTCCAATACCACAGTTTAAAAGCATCAATTCTTCGGTGCTCAGCTTTCTTCACAGTCGAACTCTCACATCCATACATGACCACTGTAAAAACCATAGCCTTGACTAGGTGGACCTTTGTTGGCAAAGTAATACCTCTGCTTTTGAATATGCTATCTAGGTTGATCATAACTTTCCTTCCAAGGAGTAAGCGTCTTTTAATTTCATGGCTGCAGTCACCATCTGCAGTGATTTTGGAGCCCCCAAAATAAAGTCTGACACTGTTTACACTGTTTCCCCATCTATTTCCCATGAAGTGATGGAGCCATAGGCCATGATCTTCGTTTTCTGAATGTTGAGCTTTAAGCCAACTTTTTCCCTCTCCGCTTTCACTTTCATCAAGAGGGTTTTTAGTTCCTCCTCAGTTTCTGCCACAAGGGTGGTGTCATCTGCATATCTGAGGTTATTGATATTTCTCCTGGCAATCTTGATTCCAGCTTGTGCTTCTTCCAGCCCAGCGTTTCTCATGATGTACTCTGGATATAAGTTAAATAAGCAGGGTGACAATATACAGCCTTGACATACTCCTTTTCCTATTTGAAACCAGTCTGTTGTTCCATGTCCAGTTCTACTGTTGCTCCCTGACCTGCATATAGGTTTCTCAAGAGGCAGTTCAGGTGGTCTGGTATTCCCAGCTCTTTCAGAATTTTCCAGTTTATTGTGATCCACACAGTTAAGGCTTTGGCATAGTCAATAAAGCAGAAATAGATGTTTTTCCGGAACTCTTGCTTTTTCAGTGATCTTGTGGGTGCTGACAATGTGATCTCTGGTCCCTCTGCCTTTTCTAAAACCAGCTTGAATATCTGGAAATTCACGATTCATGTATTGCTGCAGCTTGGCATTACTTTACTAGAAGAAGCTATAGTGTAACAAAAAGACTCATTTCCTTTATAGTAGTTATCTCTTTGCATATCTGTTAATGATTCTTCCTAAACTATGAAGGGCAAGGCTCTTACCTTTTCACCATGATATAACCTTGCTTGGTGAGTATATTTGGGCTGAATAAGTCAATGAAGGAGGAGTTGTAAGGAGATAAATATGGGCTTCCACAGTGGCTCAGCAGCAAAGAATCTGCCTGCAATGCAGGAGGCACAGGAGACATGGGTCCCTGGGTTGGGAAGATCCTCTGGAGAAGAAAATGAAAACCCACTCTAGTATTCTTGCTGGAAGATTCCATGGACATTGTAGCCTCTCAGGCTACAGTCCACAGGGTGGCAAAGAGTCAGACTCGGCTAAGCACACATATAACAACAGAGAGCTAAGTGGACACTGAAATGATCACATAAATACTGGAACTACTTGGATCAAATTTTAAAAACTTGAGAACAGGTTCATTTCAAATCAAGATGTTTCAATATAATATAAGTATCATTATTTTACTGTTATGTTTTAATTTTTAAATACCAAAGAAATATATTTCTCATATTTTTCCAAGATAGTTTGATATGGCATTTGAATACAAATCTTCACAAAAATTTATTTAAGCCCTGTGGTTTCACCTTTGTGCTCTCACATTTTCAAAGTGTGATATGTGTTGTTCTTTGTTACTAGATTAAGCACCTGTTGAACAGAGAGTAACAGATATCTCTGGTAGGCTGTTAAGTCTTATTTATGCTTGACACAGGAAACAGAGGAAAAGATCCATTTTCACCCCAATATGCTTCAGCTGATGGAAGTGCATAAGTGTAGGTTTTACACATTTGAGCTCACCTGTCAGTGACTCTTTGCAAAGAAGCCACTCTACTCCTTTGTTCCCTGAGGAATAGCAATGCCTGAGTGTGTGGAAAAAACATCCCACAGAGATGTGAAAGATGTCTGTGATGCTAACTTTCACTTCTGGACTTCCATTTAGTGACCTGTTTTCTTTTACAGTTCAGTCTAGTTCAGTCGCTCAGTTGTGTCTGACTCTGACGCCATGGACTGCAGCATGCCAGGCTTCCCTGTCCATCACCAGCTCCTGGAGCTTACTCATACATTTTTAGAAGCTAAAGACAAAATTGATAAGATATGAAATTTAAAAATTATGAACAGAAAGAATATAAATATCATTATAAATATCAATCAAATAACTTGTTTTTAAGCTTTTTAACTCTGACACTGTTTACTACTCAGCAAATGAAGTTTCTAATTAGAACAGAGTTAGTACTACCTAGGAAAATTGATATACGTCATCTATTTTAGGACAGAGAAATTCTACCAAGGTCAATTAAGATAATTTTCCCTTCTTAAGCTCTAGCACTGTTATTTGTACCATTTGTACCGCAGTTCCCAGTAATTAAAACAGCAGGTTACAGATGGGTTATTTCGGCACGGGCACACTCATTTCCTTGCCCTCAGGTTAGATGGACATTGTAGGCACTGCCCATTGTCCCTGGGCAAGACTCCCTCAGCTTGTCCTTGGACAAGAAAATCAGCCTAAATAGATCTTTTTCATTTGCTTCATAAATCTTTCAGACAAACTATATTAGTGACTGCCAGCTGAAGTGTTCTGAACAGGAGAAACAATTCAATAATTGTATGCTTTTGATGTCAACTTGACATAAAGTTAAAAAGAAAGAGATTCAGTTATTTAAGAGAAGATTTTTAAGTTTCTTTGAAGTGCATATTTATCTGTAAACCTTTTTTTTTTTTTAATGTTGAGAAAGAAGTCGTGTCTTTCCGAACATTCTCTAATTAATGTACTCCATAGCAATACCTGCCTAAAGAGTGGTAGTTAAGAAAAATTTAGGGAAGAAAGATGAGATGAAAAAGTTTCAAAACAATATGCTCATATAGTTTTGGAATAGGGAAGGCATAGTATCAACTGCCTGTTTACTCTCTGATTTAAGGTTGTGTGGAAAGAATTTAATATGTAATTCTTATGTTTCTTAGATGAGTCAATGCTTCTACTCCTTTTCATAATAAAAAAAAATCCCTCCCAACCCCCCAACGCCCCGCACCGCCAAGCCATTGAGTGGAAAAAAAAATAGGATTTTCCAGTGCATCATGGAAAATTCTATCTTAAATCTTATGGGTTCTATGTGTTAAATATATAGGTTAAATTATATGTCAGTCTGTTTGAGTCATCACAATACATGGCACTGGTCCACATTCCTTTAAACAGTTTTCTTTGTTGAAAAATTTCTAAAGTTTAAATTAATCAACTACTTCGATTTTAGATGTTAATTTCCTTCATAATTTATAGGCCTTCACATAACTTCTGCTCTCCTGTTTACCTGCATTGCTTGGCACTTCACCTCCTCACCATCTGTCAAAATCCTGTTCATTGTTTCAGATCAAGTTCAAGCCAGTCACATTTATCAAGATTGCTTTGATCACACTGTCTGACAAGATCTCTCCTTCTTCTGGTTTTTCATAGCATTTATTACCATTTCCACTCATAGGCTTTCTCTCAGACTGTCTTGAATCACCCTTATCATTAGTAAATGTCTTATTTGTCCTATTGAACAATAAGCTCTTAGGTCAGTGATTGGGACTTAACACGTTTGTGCTTCTTCTTAGGGTCCCTCGAATATACTAGTTACTCAAAAATAACTGAAAAGACATTCTTATACAGGATGTGATATTTTAGATAGTCGTCTTTTAAAATTAACATTACACATACATATTTCTCTTTAAAAATAATTCCAATAAAGAAGAGTTGGCTAAAATCATGCCCACAGGTGGAACAAGAATAATCTCTTCCAAATTATGATTGATTGCTCATGAATTACATACTCTACTGAATACAATTTTATGCAACATCAAATCTAAGAGCAATTCTGTCTTTGTCTATGATTTTTATGGAAACATACTAGGGCCTTGTTAGTCCAAAGCCCTGGTGTTTAGTTTGTTGCTATTGTTTAGTTGCAAAGTCATGTCTGACATTTTTGCAATCCCATGGACTATAGCCTGCCAGGCTCCTCTGACCATGGGATTTTCTAGTAAAAATACTGGAGTGAGTTGCCACTCTTTTCTCCAGGATATCTTCCTGACCCTGGGATTGAACTTGTGTCTCCTGCATTGGTAGGTAGATTCTTTACGACTGAGCCACCTGTGAAGCCCAGTATTTAGTTTATATATAGAGTAAAGATGTTTGCATCTAGAAACAGAATTAAAATCAATGTAGTAATAAATACCTGGATGTTGTATGATACTGTTCTGAGTCATAAAAGGGAGGACGGAAGAAAACTCATTTTGGTTTAGTGCTAAACTTATCAGTGTTTTGAAATTTCAATTTCTTGAATTATTTTTTAAGAACTCAAGTTCAGTTCAGTTCAGTCTCTCAGTCGTACCCAACTCTTTGCAACCCCATAAATTGCAGCACGCCAAGCCTCTCTGTCCATCAGCAACTCCCGGAGTTCACTCAGACTCATGCCCATCCAGTCAGTGATGCCATCCAGCCATCTCATCCTCTGTCATCGCCTTCTCCTCCTGCCCCCAATCCCTCCCAGGATCAGAGTCTTTTCCAGTGAGTCAACTCTTTGCATGAGGTGGCTAAAGTACTGGCATTTCAGCTTCAGCATCATTCTCTCCAAAGAAATCCCAGGGCTGATCTCCTTCAGAATGGACTAGTTGGATCTCCTTGCAGTCCAAGGGATTCTCAAGAGTCTTCTCCAACACCATAGTTCAAAAGCATTAATTCTTAGCCACTCAGTTTTTTTCACAGTCCAACTCTCATATCCATGCATGACCAGTGGAAAAACCATAGCCTTGACTAGACGGACTTTTGTTGGCAAAGTAATGTCTCTGTTTTTGAATATGCTATCTAGGTTGGTCATAACTTTCCTTCCAAGGAGTGTCTTTTAATTTCATGGCGTAATGCAGTCACCATCTGCAGTGATTTTGGAGCCCCCAAAATAAAGTCTAACACTGTTTCCACTGTTTTCCCATCTATTTCCCATGAAGTGATGGGACCAGAGGCCATGATCTTCATTTTTTGAATGTTGAGCTTTAAGCCAACTTGTTCACTCTCTTCTTTCACTTTCATCAAGAGGCTTTTAGTTCCTCTTCACTTTCTGCCATAAGGGTGGTGTCATCTGCATATCTGAGGTTATTGATATTTCTCCCAGCAATCTGGATTCCAGCTTGTGCTTCTTCCAGTCCAGTGTTTCTCATGATGTACTCTGCATAGAAGTTAAATAAGCAGGGTGACAATATACAGCCTTGACGTGGTCTCCTCTTAAAGTTACCATAATTTAGAGTAGAGTCTAATGCAGCACAGAGTCGGACACGACTGAAGCAACTTAGCAGCAGCAGCAGCAGCAGCTAATGCAGCATGATGGAAAACAAGGTATGTAGATACCATTACAAAGTAAAAAGCATTAGCACATGTTGAGTCCACTCTTCTTCCAGGTGTTTGGATAATTAACTTCATGAGGTGGTTCAACATTTTTATCCTTTTGCTGCCTATCTAAGAACTGAGGCATAAGAAGAAGGTGTAGTGTTTGCCCAAGGCTGTGCAACTGAGAAGTCACAGAGCCAGGGTGGAAAGGCAGGAGCATCTGATTTAAAAATCAGTGCTTTTTTTCTGTTCTGTGTTGCCTTTTACAAGAATGTGTTACCAACATTTAGAAATCTTACTTACAAAAATCCCCCCACTGGCTGTCTATTTTACATATAGTAATATGTATGTTTCAATGTTACTTCTCAGTTGTCCCTCCCTCTCCTTCCCTCACTCAAACCTGGTGCTCTGTGACAAACTTGAGGGGTGGGATTGGGTGGGAGGTGGGAGGGAGTTTCAAGAGGAAGGGGCCATATGCATACCTATGGCTGATTCATGTCAGACGCATGGTAGAAAACAGCACACTATTATAAAGCAATTACCCTCCAATTAAAAATAAATGAAAGTCACTTAGTCGTATCCAACTCTTTGCCACTTCATGGATTATACAAGTCCATGGAATTCTCCAGGCCAGAATACTGGAATGAGTAGCCTTTCCCTTCTTTAGGGGATCTTCCCAACACAGGGATCGAACCCAGGTCTCCTGCATTGCAGGCAGATTCTTTACCAGCTGAGTCACCAGGGAAGCCCCCAGTTAAAAAAATAAATAAATTTTAAAAATCCCCGCAAACAGAGAGCTTAGAGATACATAGACATTCATAGCTGGAATAAATATATATTCTCTACATATTCATGATTAGATGAAAGGGAAATTAGCAAATATACTTCAATTATCTTCAATAAACTTTCTACAATAAGCCTTTGGAAAAAGCAAGATGTGTCATTTAACAGAAATTGTTGACTTTTAAAAGAATATGGCATTTCCTACTCATATTCAATGTGTTCTCCATCTGACCTCTAAATCTTTGCCTGTTGTATTTTCGCTTAACTTGCCTTTCTCCTTTTTAGAAAAACAATTTCCCTCTAATGGATTTTCTTTTAGGGTTGAAACTCAGTTCAATAGGAATCAGACTTTCAGAGCTGCAAGAGACCTTAAGGCAAAATTGAACCTCAACCATCATTTTACTGATGAGTAAAAAGCTGACAGTCAGTGAAGTGAAATGATTTATCTAGTCTACTGGAGAGATCCAGGTTTCCTGATTCTCAACTCAGTGGAATTCTGTGACACACTACATCTTAATGAGATGCTCAGAGATCAAACCATTTTGAAGTTGATCGACACTTTTTTTTCTTGTCATTTATTGACCAGATTGATCTAGAGCCATCATTACTAATTCATTATTTGGAATGCTATTTTTAACGTAAAGGCCATGGCAAATTGGCAAATAATGTACGAATATAGATATTATACTTTAATATAGGGTTTAGCTGGTCGTTCCAGCCTCACCTTGCCCTCGCTTATTCTAAAATTTGTCATGCACTTCATGCCTCCATGGTTTAGCCCCCTGTGCTCCTACATCTTAAATTCTCTTCCAAATCCTGACTGTCTGGAAAAATTCCACTTATTCTCCATTTCTCATCTCTTAGCTTTAGCCACATATTCTCTTTACCTTGGCAGAATTAATTTTCTACTTCTCTGTGCTACTATTCCTGTTTGTGCTCTTATTACAGTGTTTATCCTTATTTTATTGCCATTGTTCCTTCACTTATCTTTCTATCCCCAGACTAGAAGTTCCTTGAGTGCAAGATTTTGTCCTAATCTTCTTACTATCCCCATGACTACTAAATGCTATACACAAAGTAGTGGCTTCAAATACATTTTACTCTTGAATGAATTACTTGCAAATCATGGTCTTTTGAAGACAATGCCCTAAAAGAAAAATAAAATCTAAAAATTAAAGCTATAAGTGGGATAACTTGATCTGATAATTATCACAAAATTTTCTATCATTCTTACAAGTTGAATTTTGTCTAGTCACAAGGTTTGAAACTAATGCTTTATCTTCAGTGGTCTGTGTTTTAGATTCCTTTTTAGTAATAGAGATTTATATGTTCCCAGTTTCTTGCCTGGTTATCAGTATTGGTAATGATGTTAATTGAGCCTTCTGTTGACTTCTGTTGACTCAAGAATAAGCTTCTGATTGCTCCTTCTATCTTAATATACAAAATTAAGTTAATGACAAGTGTAAGTTACTGGCCTTTGAATTCAGTTCAGCTCAGTTGCTCAGTCCTGTCCGACTCTTTGTGACCCCATGGACTGCAGAATGCCATGCTTCCCTGTCTATCACCAACTCCTGGAACTTGCTCAAACTCATGTCCACTGAGTCAGTGATAACATCCGACTATCTCATCCCCTTCTCCTCCTGTCTTCAATCTTTCCCAGCATCAAGGTCTTTTGCAGTGAGTCAATTCTTCATATCAGGTGGCCAAGTATTGGAGTTTCAGCTTCAGATCAGTCCTTCCAATGAATACTCAGGACTTATTTTCTTTAGAATTGACTGGTTTGATCTCCTTGCAGTCCAAGTGACACTCAAGACTCTTCTCCAACACCACAAGTCAAAAGCAAAAACTCTTTGGCACTCAACTTTCTTTATATTCCAACTCTAACATTCATAGATGACTACTGGAAAACCATAGCTTTTACTGGATGGACCTTTAAAAGTGATATACTGACCTTTATATCACTTCAATTTTTGGTAGACTTGAGATTTATTATAATACTACACACATATATGGAACAGATCTATTATAAACAAAATGTAACTGCTTATATTCACAGAATGAATTTATACACATGATTTACATAAAGCTATGCTTTTCTCTTCACTACCAGTAAGAATGAAAGAGAGCTAAACTTCAGTTGTAGAATATTAATTCAATGGATTATGTTTGTTTATTAGCACGAACTATATACCCTCACAACCCTAAGCAGGATTAATAGACATGGAGTTCCTGAAGATGGTATGTTTTAGTCCATATATAGAGTTACATAATGAACAGCTGCTGATGATTAATCACTATTTTTAATGGCTAGTGAGCTTATTCGGTACTCCTGGAAAAGCAAAAATGCATTTTTTTCAGTCTGTGATCTGACTAAACAAATTTTGAAAAAATGTGATGCTGATTTGTTGGTTTCCAATTCACTAACAGGGAGCTTTTGCTTTCCCAATGATTGAGATCAGTGAAACATCTTGTAAGCATACTTATATTGGGTGTGGTAGACTTCATTTATATAACAAATTATAGTTGCATAATCTATGACTGCAGCAATGCTTAGGTGGTATAAATGAGCTGCTTCCTTTGAGATTCTCAAATTGTAGAAAAGGCAGGTGCTAAAGTGTCCCAGAATTCAGGATTCTTTAAATGGAATTTCTAATGGATTTGCTGCTTTTCTTTGCCATTTCTGCAAGCACAAACATGATCTAGCATTTCAATAGCCATAGTGAAAACTAGACTATCAAGGAATGAACTTAGATTTAACTTAACTCTCCTTATCTTCACCCGACTTCACTGCCAGAACCCAAGTTGTTATATATTTGTGCATGACATATAGCCAAGTTAGAGGTATCTTATCTAAATGTTCTGATTACTATGCTAATATTAATACTGTATTTCTTTCCTTTTTTAAAATAATGAAGCATTTCTCTGACAAATCATCTCTTGTATTCAGGGGAAATGCATACATTATGTTAATGAAATGCTACTACAAAATGCATCATCTTCTTTTCCAGTTAATCCAGTTATAGTTACAGTCGTTTAGTAGAAACTTTATCCTCTATTTGGAGAAAAATGTTTGTGAGTGCCTGAAACAGTTTCCTGCTGAACCTGTTAACTAAAAATGTATTTCTGAATGTCCTCAGTTCACTTGTTATTTCCTAAGCTTCAAAAATTAGGGTACTTAAGTCATTCAGTTCTTTCTTGCTAGCTACTTCTAGTCTCTGTGAAATTTTTTCATGCAGAACATAAGATGTTACTGACACATCACAAAAGTCAAGGGACACTAGTGCCATAGGATGGGTTTCCTAAGGAATAGACCCTGAGTCTCTGAAAGTTATGTGCAAAGGACTGCTTTAGGCAATAACTAGGAAAAATGATTGAAGATATGTTGAGCAGGGTAAGAAAGTGAGCTATGATGCAATTGCAATAGTGGCCTTGGACCATCTTAAAGGAAGTGCTCCTCTTGAGATGACTCTTCAGAGTTTTCTGTTCAAGGCAAGGAGCCAGGTTGTTATGTTCTGTATTCATCAGCCATTTAATGCAGGCCACTCTTGGGGTGGGGGGCTAACTCTGGGCCAACCTATTTTCTTTGGCTTAAGCTGATTCCTGGAGAAAGACTAATCAGATAGCTGTTGACTACCAACATTCCCAACAATGAAAAAAATGAGTGTTTCAGTCCCAAGGAGGAGCTTTGTGAAGCACACTACAGTATCCTTGATAATGAAATGCCTAACTGCTGGTACCACATTTGTACTGCTGGTTGTAAGTGATAATTACCTTGTGTGTTGTATGGAACTTTAAAGCCATTTAAGTATACTCTGAGTTGTTATTCTATAACATAGCTATCTTTAGATAACTTTAGAAATGCCAGCTTCTAATTTCCTACTGAGACCCTAGGGAAGTTATAGTCAAGATTATCACTAGCTTTAATGGGAATAATTTGTACAGAATCTCCTATGTTAAACAAAGAATAAAAACATCTCCACATGTGAAGCTTTGAACATCCCTTTGTTTATTTTATCCTTTGAATGAATACAGAGTTTTTTGGTTTCAGGGTATTTTAATCAAAATGACATTGAAAATTTTCACACTTTTGCTTCATTCCTAACAAGTTTGTAACTATTAGATGTGAGTATTTTAAAATACTTTTATTAATTTGGGTTAAAAATTATAAGCAAAAAATTACCCTGACTACTAAATAAAATAATATGGCTTAAAAAAAGATCTATTTTGAAGCTATGTTTAGAGTGAAGAGGATGAGAGTTGCTGAATGATGTAAATTTTGATATTTATTGTCACAATTATTATAATTATTCCAATTATTTCTGTGTGTGTGTGTTAGTCATTTAGTTGTGTCCGACTCTTGGTGACCCCATGGACTATAGTCTGCAAGACTCCTCTGTCCATGAGATTCTCCAGGCAAGAATACTGGAGTGGATTGCCATTTCCTTCTCCAGGGAATCTTCCTGACCCAGGGATCTAACCCAGATCTCCTGCATTGCAGGCAGATTCTTTACCATCTGAGCTATAGGGAAGTCCTATAATTATTACCATGGCAAAAATAAATCCAGATGTGTGGTGAGTATAAAAGAGTTGCAAAGTGGCATAGTTGAATCAAGAACATAAAAATTTGACTGTTGAATGAACAGGCCAATTTGTATTTAACACTAAGGGATCAACTAGTATTTGGAGTGAGTGTTGGTGACAGATGGTATAGTTATACAGTCCTATTGCAGTCAATTAACAAGTAATTGACAGATGTACTCATGGTGCCAAGCAATTATTTGAATAAAAATGTTTAGGGTTGTTTCGTAAACTTCAAGGTTTACCAAATGTAATTACAGTTATTTCTTTGCATCAATTGCATTACATAAATTAGCATATTCACTCATTCAGAATGCCAGTATTGTTTTAACTATGTAATTAACTCATCCTCATGGTTTATTTGCTTAATGGAATAATCCATCTTATCTTGGTCTCTATCAATATTATTTCTTTGTCCATAAAAAGATGATCACCAACAGAAAGCATACTTCTATAAAGTAAACATCAATATTATATACTAAAAGCTCTAGTTCAATAAGACATTGGATAAAGAGAAACAGTAAAATAATCATTCTCATCTTAAAGTTTTATCAATGGATTCTTTCCTCAGAATTTTGTATTATACTAACTTGTTTAGGTTAACTTATCCTTTAAGCCTAGGATATAAAATTTTACCTGGTTTATGCTGTCTTAGAGAAAAATGGTTCCTAGACCATATATTATAGTGCTATTCTCAGGTTAGGAATCATGTAATGAGATGTAGATACATTTTTGTGGGAAAAAATGGATGACTGATAAAGTATTTTAAAACCTACATGGGAAATTTTGTTTAATTTAGTTGAAAAAACATTGGAATAAGGGATAAGTCCCCCTTCTTCCACCCACAAAATACATAGAAAAGTTGAATAAAATATCAGAGCATTCAAAATAAAAATTAAACTCAAAGGTACCAAGTGATAAAAATGTTGAGAGTGCTCATAGCTGAAGAAGTGAGTTTTGTAGACAACTGTTCTAGCCCACGGGGATATTTGAAGCATGTACTCTTAAGAGATAGTTGGTATTTAAATGTCAGTGAGCATTGATCTTTCAGGGCCACAGGTCTGACAAGTTTGAATTCTAAAAAGGAGAAATGTACAAAAAGTAAAAGACAAAAATTTTAGAGACTCTGTGTACCTACACATAAGTAAATAAAAACCTTATGTGGGTTAAACAATACAAAACTGCAGAAAATACTAGTAAAATACAACAGATTCAATGGAATTACTCAAAAGAAAGGAATTATACTATGTTATCCATCATTTGTCAAATTCAAACTCAGACAAGAGAGAATTGAAAGGAGACACTATTCTAAGAAATGTTAATAATATTTGTTTCAGATTCAAGAGAAATGCACCTTTTCAGATTGAAAGAAAATATATCAAGTCCCTCCAACTAGACAGAGTGCTCTGAAACTATAATGTATCAGAGATAAAAAAGATGTGAAGAACTTAGAGAGAAATGAACGATTATTTATAGACAGATGGATATATTTCTCATTAGGTAAAAATATATATATGAGTACAGTAAAATATTTTCTAATTGCTGGGGAGACATCAGTTCAGTTCAGTTCAGTCGCTCAGCCGTGTCCGACTCTTTGCAACCCCATGAATTGCAGCACACCAGGCCTCCCTGTCCATCACCATTTCTCGGAGTTCGCTCAGACTCACGTTCGAGTCAGTGATGCCATCCAGCCATCTCATCCTCTGTCGTCCCCTTCTCCTCCTGCCCCCAATCCCTCCCAGCATCAGAGTCTTTTCCAATGAGTCAACTCTTCTCATGAGGTGGCCAAAGTACTGGAGTTTCAGCTTTAGCATCATTCCTTCCAAAGAAATCCCAGGGCTGATCTCCTTCAGAATGGACTGGTTGGATCTCCTTGCAGTCCAAGGGACTCTCAAGTCTTCTCCAACACCACAGTTCAAAAGCATCAATTCTTTGGCGCTCAGCCTTCTCAGTCCAACTCTCACATCCATACATGACTACGAGACATAAACATTCATAAACAAAAAAACAAAAATAAAATGGTGCCCATAGACCCTCCCTGAAGACATACTAAAGAATATGCTTTAGCAAGAAGAAAATTGAATTCATAAGAAAAGTTTGAAAGGCAAGAAAACACTGTGACCAAAACAACTGAACCAGTGAGCTTAAAAATATTAAAATACTAATATCACTAACAGTAACTGCTTTGGGAGTGTTTGAAAACAAGGTAAATACTTAAAAACTTAAACACACTGAATAGTAATTTAAGTGAGTAAAAAGAGGAGGAATATAATTTTTACACATATTTGAAAAAGATAGTGATATTTATTACCTTTAGATTTTATTAGGAAGAAGTAAAATTAAATGTGTATCAGAAAATATTTTAAGTAAGATGGAACCATTGCAACAATAGAAATAGAATGTTTAAATTTCCTAACAAGAAAAAAAAAAATCCAAGTCAATGGAAAATAGGAAAGAAAAAACACAAGATACAAAGAAAAACATAGTAAATTAAGAAACTCATAATAAGATGTAGAAATAAATCCAAATATATTTTATGTTGAGGTGCATTCCTTAAACACTAATTTGTTGATAGTTTTTATTATGAAAGGTTATTGAATTTTTAAGTTGCCTCTTCTTTATCTACTAACATAATCAATGTTATTTTTATCCTTTATTCTCTTAATGTGGCATATCACATTTATCTATTTGCAAATGCTGAATATTTTTGCATTCCAGGGATAAGTCCCACTTGATCATAGTATATGATCCTCTTAATGTGCTATTGAATTCAGTTTGCTAGTATGTTGTTGAGTATTTTTGCATCTATGTTCATCAGGAATACTGACCTATATTTTCTTTTTTTGTAGTGTTCTTATCTACATGCTGACCTCATAAAAAGAGTTTGGAAATGTTTCCTCTTCATCTATTTTTTGAAAGAGTTTGAAAAGAACTGGTACAAATTATTTAAATGTTTGATAGAATTCATCAGCAAAGCTATCTAGTTCTGGGCTTTTCTTTGTCTCTGTTTGCAGGTGACATGCTACTGTATGTAGAAGATCCTGAAGACTCCACAAGAAAACCTGTTATAACTAATAAACAAATTCAGTAAAGTTGCAGGATACAAATCAACATACAAAAATCAGTTATGTTTTTATACACTGGCAGCAAACTAGCTGAAAAAAAAAAAGGTACAGAAATAGTTCCTTTACAATACCATCAAAAAGAAGAAAATACTTAGGAATAAATGTAACCAAGGAGATAAAAGACCTGTTACTGAAAACTGTAAAACATTGATGAAAAAAATGAAAAAGGCATACATATATTAATAGAAACATATCTAATCTACATTGATTAAAAGAATTAATATTATTAAAATCTCCATAATACACAAACTTCTCCATAGATTCAATGCAATCCTTGCTAAAACTCCAATGGCATTTTTCAAAGAAAAAGAAAAAAAAATCCTAAATTCGTGTGGAATCACAAAAGACCCCAGATATACCAAGGAATCTTGAGTAAGAAGAACAAAGCTGGAGGCATCATATTTCCTAATTTCTAATCATATTACAAACTACAATAACCAAAAAGAGTATGGTACAAGCATAAAAACTGATACGTAGATAATGGGAAAGAAAGGCCACAACATATCCTTAAATAATCTTTTACAAAGTTGCCAACAATAGACAATGAGGAAGGATAATCTCCTCAATAAATAGTATTGAAAAAACTAGATAGCCCTATACAAAAGATGTGGGGTGATTATAAAATATACATAAATGATACAGTTACATCTTATATTTATTTAATATTGTTGTGTTTGGAGAGCAGTGTCCTATAAGTCACTGTGTTATTTACTAAACATCTGTTACATGCCAGGTGTTATGATGATTTCTGGAGATAGTAAGAATATGTGCCACTTCCTATTTTAAACAGCTTCATCTACTCAGTGGTACAGACAGACAAAAAATTCTACAGATTGGAAGAAAAAGAGGACTAAGAAAGTAATTTGAAATATAGAGAATTTCAGAGATCTTTGAAAGAACAGTTAGAGTTATGTTGAGAAGAGGTGAATAACAGTGGTTTTAAGCCAAGTAACAAATTATTGCAGACATAAAAAGGAAATTTCCATATCCCAGTTTTATAAAGTGGGTTCAGTATTAGGAAATTTAATCTATTTCATGAGAAAAGAAGATAAAACACATTAGTGCCTACAAAAACCTTCAAATACCTTACCAATATGTTTCAGGAAGTAACAGCAAATATATGTGTGTGTGTGTATGTGTGCTCAGTAGCTTAGTCGTGTCTGAGTCTTTGCAATTTCATGGACTGTAGCCCGCCTGGCTCCTCTGTCCATGGAACCATGGGATTTTCCAAGCAAGAATACTGGAGCAAATTGCCGTTTCCTCCTCCAGAGGATCTTTGCAACCTAGGGATGGAAGCTGCATCTCATGTGTCTCCTGCACTGGCAGGCGAATTCTTTACCACTGGCTCCCCTATATGTGATGACATATTAAAAATTTCTTGTTAAAATTAAAAACACAGCAAGCATTCTAATGGGCACAGTGATTTTTCAATATTGTTTTTGTATTCAATAAAGTTTTGTCTTCAAGTGATATAATTGGATACCTAAGAAAATCAAGAAATTCAGCCACTGATCTATTTGAATGGAAAAGAAAATTTATTAAAATGGCTGGCAACAAGAAATCAAAAGCTTTCCTTTTATACTAGAGTAACAGGATGTTAACTTGGAGGCTTTGACTGAACTCCAAGTTACAATGTGCTATGAGTCAGACTGATGTTGCAATTTCAAAGAAAGTGTCTGTGAACCTGCTGGATGAATCATCTTCAACAAGGATCTAAAACGATCAGGTTGCTGGAGATTCAGCAGGATTTGGTGAGAACCGGCTTGAAAAAATTCTATGCTCTCTTCATATTTCCCACTGCAGGCAGGGGGAAATAGCTGATCCTCTTTCTAAAATATAGGGAGAAGGCTTCACGAGGTGGGGGAGAGGGATGGTGAACAAAGTGAATATGAGAGGGGCTCCTGAGTTGTTGGAAAAGGTCTATTTTTGTAATCGAGGCAGTTTTTACACTAGTATGTGCACTTTACACTAATGACATATGCCCTTTTAATGTGTACATACATTACATTTTTACTTAAAAAATGTCTTTCTTTAGCTTGTTGCAGTTCGACACTATAGATGCTGTGCGGCTAATTGGGCCTTTTCACATCCCCCAGTCTTAAACTGACTGGAAATCTTGGAAACAAAAGTAATGTGTTTTTCTCTGAGATTAATTAAGAGATGATCTTATATGATTGAAGCTTGCAAGACTGTTATCATAATTTTTTTCCTAACTATTTTCTTTAGCTTTTGTAGAATTAAAGCAGAGATCCCAAACTGAACACAAAGACTCAGATACATCTGAATGATTGGTGAGATGAGTGTGCAAGTTTAATAGCATTCCAAGAAGGTGATAAAATCCTTGTCGACACTGAGGCCACATTGAGCTGTGCCTAGCTCACAGAATTTTCTCAACAAGTATTTGTTGAATAGTTAGGTTAATGGGAAGATGGATGGATGGGTGAATAAAAGACAGATGGAGAGCTTATGATGAATGACAGAGCCAGAAAAGAGATGATTAAGAAATCATTTCTGGGTTATCAGAGGGAGAATCACTGTAATTAGCAGAAATCTGCCCCTGGTTTTTGTTTCCTGTCCGGACTGATTGCAGTGACTTCATGTCCACTGCTGTGGAAGTGGTTTCATTAAGCCTCCGTAGGACATGAAACACAAGTAAGCATGCTTGGAAACACATTAAAACCAAGCATGGTGAAATTCTGAGCCTTGTCCCTGTAGCCACAAGTTTATTCCTGACCAGGTGTAACACATCTCCTGGTACTAGTAACAGTAATTGATGGACATTTGTCATGTGGCTACAACCGGCATTGACAGGTGTTGGAGATAAGAACCAATATCATTTGAATTTTTCTGCTAATATGATTTAGTTACGGAGCCAGGACCAGTGCAAGCTGCTGCAAGACCTTGAATGTAATTGCCTCCTTAGCTTTTGTATACTTGGTACTTTTCTTGTTTCACCCTAGTTTCAGCCTTGCTTGATAACCATTTGCTGATGATAACTAGAGAATACCAGGTTACTACAGTGAAAATATATATATATATATATATATATCCATATCCACTTCCATATCCACTGATGAAGATTCTTAACAAGCAAATATGCAAAATAGCAAAGCTAAAAATACTAACCTTGGGTCATTGCTTTTACTGGAAAATGATGATAAATGCAAATTCTACATCTTAGATAAATATCAGTTACTGCAATTTTTACTCAGTTGACTTCTTCACACATGGATTGAGGTCCTTGCCTAGGAGTATTTAGACAGGCAAAAGAGAAAGCATAATCATTGCAATTGGGAGCCTAACACTGATTTATTGTAGGGTATATATTCCCCCTTAACAATAATAATACATATACAATGACTAGTCTTCAGTCTATTATTTCATATTGTGGCTAAGCAGGACATTTTTTTTAAAGTTTAAAGCCATATAAAAATGAAGAAAGCTTTCAAATGATATATAATGTATACCATGCTGAACTGCAAACTTGTATGCTCTGGAATACCACTCATAAAAGCTGTAGTTTTATTTCTACAGAAAATAATGTCAAAAAGCTAGGACCAATTTTGGTGAATGTAAGCTGGTGTGGGACTCAACTTTAAAAATAGAAATGTCCTGACTAATCTGTTATGTTGGCAACAGATCTAAAGACTCTAGACTGGTACCTTTGAAGATCTGAGAAAATGAAGACAAGCAAAGACAGATTCGCCTTCACCATTGTGGTTAAGATAAATCCTTCATTCAGTTAGCACAGCAAAGAAATTTCATTTAGATTTTAACTTTTTGATATATAATTCACAAAGGGAATTTGTCTCACTTCTAAAATAACTTTTCAAGCATCAAACAACAGAATAATTTTTTTTTAACACTATAAAAACATTTGAGATTTTTTTGACAATGCCCTAGGTTCAGGAAAAGGAAAAGTAAAAACAAACTTTGTTTTCTAGAATTTCCTAACAAAAATTTTGCATTTGTCTCTGGAAACAAATTCTCCTGGGTAATTTTGCCAACCATATGTTGTCAGAAACTTAACATTTTTTTAAAGATTATATTGTGTTCTTCTGTTTATTTAATTAATCTCAAATGGAGGTTAGTCATATAAAGTTTTAAATTATTGATAAATTGACCAATCTATTATAAGAAGTTATATTCTGGATGAAAGGAAGACAATTGTCCATCATATCCCCAGTGATCTGACCTGCAGATGTAGGCCTGGATGTTCAGAAGCAAGCCAAAAAACTTTGCCATATGGTGGCCCATATGTAGCTTTCATACACTGCACTGAGAAAGGGCATTCACATAGTCTGAGCAAGTTCAAAGTAACTTCTATAGGAGGAAAGATCCAACTTTTGAGAGAGAAGAAGAAATGAGGAGGATGAAAGAGGAAAAGAGAAGGAGAAGGGGAAGGCAGGAAGGTATGAGAAAAGACAAATCTAAATGAATTGTTGCGTTTAAGATCTGGGCTCAGATTTGAGTGAACACAGTGGAGTGCTAGAACTGGCTGGTAGCAGCCCAGAGCAGACTGTGGACATCTCTTCCCAACTCTGTGCTCAGTAATATCATATAAGTTGCTTCAAACAGGTCATAGCAGAAGTGTTACACTGAAAAAATAAGTAAATGCTATAAATTGCCTGCAATGCAGGAGAGCCAGATTAGATCCCTGGGTTAGGAAGATCCCCTGGAGAAGGAAATGGCAACCCATTCCAGTATTCTAGCCCGGAAAATCTCATGGATGGAGGAGCCTGGCTGGCTACAGTCTATGGGGTAGGAGGAGTCAGACACAACCACCAACACACCATAAATTAGGGCATCATCTGTAGTTCTCCTCCCACCAACCCTAGGAGCTAAACATTTACAAGCTTGCTCTGATTGATATGTAAACTCTCAGTGGCCACTGTGATAAAGAAAAGCAATGTAACAAAGTAGAAGTAACTCATGAGTTAGGATGAAGGGATGAAGGAGGAGAGGAGAGAAAGAAGGGGGTCATGAAAATAATTTAATAACCTAGGTGATCATGCCTACCAGAAAAGAACCCAGAGTTATTGAGCTGATTGGGGGAAAAAAAATACTTGCTGTTTCTCTGAATTACAGAAAGTTGTTCATTTTTAGGGTGTTAAATAAGATTTGGAGGTAAAACATAATAATTAAAATGTGATATAAACTGGGCACAAAAGGAGATAAATACAGGGATTTTTCCTGAAGATTTAAAGAAAATTATGAATAAAAAACTCTTTAATCTCTTGGTTTAAATCAGTTTGGTATAGTCCAACTGCTTGTAACTTCTTCAAGGTTCCTAGAATGTGCCAGAATGTCCAGACTGTCCTAGAATAGGTTAGTGACTTTGTATACAGTATCTAATCTAATACTCATGGAAATTAAATAAGTACCATTATTATCCTCATTGTACAAATAAACTAGATGAAATATGTGCTGTGCTTAGTCACTCAGTCTTGTCTTACTCTTTATGACCCTGTGGACTGTGGCCTGCCAGGCTCCTCTGTCCATGGGGATTCTCAAGGCAAGAATACTGGAGTGGGTTGCCATGCCCTTCTCCAGGGGATCTTCCTAACCCAGGGATCAAATTCAGGTCTCCTGCATTGCAGGCCGATTCTTTACCGTCTGAGCCACCAGGAAGCCAGATAAAATTTATATATGTGACAACACTTGCCTAAGGACTGATCCAGACCAGCATTAGCATATTTTGCTATGCCATTCCAGGAGATGCAAAACCTGCTTGAAATGCACAATTTTGGAATAAATTATGTAATGGAGTATTGATTCTCAAGAGAAAGTACCAATGAGATTTATTTTTCTGTTGTTTTTATAACTGTGGTCTAAATTAGTATTAGTTTTACAGTACCCCTAATATAGAAGCAATACATGAACCATGAACTTCTTGATATTCAAGTTGGTTTTAGAAAAGGCAGAGGAACCAGAGATCAAATTGCCAACATCCGCTGGATCATGGAAAAAGCAAGAGAGTTCCAGATAACATCTATTTCTACTTTATTGACTATGCCAAAGCCTTTGACTGTGTGGATCACAATAAACTGTGGAAAATTCTGAAAGAGATGGGAATACCAAATCACCTGACCTGCCTCTTGAGAAATCTGTATGCAGGTCAGGAAGCAACAGTTAGAACTGGACATGGAACAACAGACTGGTTTCAAATAGGAAAAGGAGTATAGCAAGGCTGTATATTGTCACCCTGCTTATTTAACTTCTATTCAGAGTACATCATGAGAAATGCTGGACTGGAAGAAACACAAGCTGGAATCAAGATTGCCAGGAGAAATATCAATAACCTCCGATAAGCAGATGACACCACCCTTGTGGCAGAAAGTGAAGAGGAACTAAAAAGCCTCTTGATGAAAGTGAAAGCAGAGAGTGAAGAAGTTGGCTTAAAGCTCAACATTCAGAAAACGAAGATCATGGCATCCGGTCCCATCACTTTGTGGGAAATAGATGGGGAAACAGTGGAAACAGTGTCAGACTTTATTTTTGGGGGCTCCAAAATCACTGCAGATGGTGACTTCAGCCATGAAATTAAAAGAAGCTTACTTCTTGGAAGAAAAGTTATGACCAACCTAGATAGCATATTGAAAAGCAGAGATATATTACTTTGCCAACTAAGGTCCATCTAGTCAAGGGTATGGTTTTTACAGTGGTCATGTATGGATGTGAGAGTTGGACTGTGAAGAAGGCTGAGTGCCAAAGAATTGGTGCTTTTGAACTGTGGTGCTGGAGAAGACTCTTGAGAGTCTCTTGGACTGCAAGGAGATCCAACCAGTCCATTCTGAAGGAGATCAGCCCTGGGATTTCTTTGGAAGGAATGATGCTAAAGCTGAAACTCCAGTACTTTGGCCACCTCATGCAAAGAGTTGACTCATTGGAAAAGAGTCTGATGCTGGGAGGGATTGGGGGCAGGAGGAGAAGGGAACGACAGAGGATGAGATAGCTGGATGGCATCATTGACTCAATGGAGACAAGTTTGGGTCAACTCCAAGAGTTGGTGATGGACAGGGAGGCCTGGAGTGCTGCGATTCATGGGGTCGCAAAGAGTCGGACACGACTGAGCTACTGAACTGA
Organism: Nanger dama; assembly: GCA_917880005.1. NCBI lineage: Eukaryota > Metazoa > Chordata > Mammalia > Artiodactyla > Bovidae > Nanger > Nanger dama. The sequence goes on from CAKJTW010000040.1 coordinate 9,579,266, forward strand.
ACTGAACTAACATAGAATATACACTTCTCATACATATCCAGAGCTGTTGTTTCTCAGTCCCTAAGTCGTGTCCACTCTCTGCAGCCCCATTGAATGCAGCGCACCAGGCTTCCCTGTCCTTCACTATTTCTTTGAGTTTGCTCCACTCATGTCAGTTGACTTGATGATGCCATTCAACCATCTCATCCTCTGCCTTTCTCATTTTCCTTCAGTTTTTCCCAGCATCAGAATCTTTTCCAATGAGTCAGATCATTGCATCAGATGCCCAAAGTTTTGCAGCTTCAGCTTCAGCATCAGTCCTTCCAATGAATCTTCCAATGAGTCTTGGAAAGAACAAATCTTTCCAAGAAATCTTCAGGTTTGATTTTCTTTAGGATTGACTGATCTAATTGCCTGGCTGTCCAAGGAACTTTCAGAAGCCTTCACCAGCACTACAGTTTGAAGCATTAATTCTTCAATGTTTAGCATTCTTTATGGCCCAACTCTCACATCATACATGACTACAAGTTAGGTTGACTATATGGACCTTTGTTGGGAAAGTGCTGTTGCTTTTTAATATGCTGACTACGTTTGTCATAGCTTTCCTTCCAAGAAGCAAGCATCTTCTAACTTCATGGATGCAGTTACTCTCCTCAGTGATTTTGGAGCCCAAGAAAAGAAAATCAGTCTCCTACTTTTTCCCCATCTATTTGCCATGAAGTGATGGGACCGGATGCCATGATCTTCATTTTTTGAATGTAGAGTTTTAAACCAGCTTTTTCACTCTCCTTTTTCACTCTCGTCAAGAGGCTTTTTAGTTTCTCACTTTCTACCATTAACATGGTATCATCTGCTTATCTAAAGTTGATGATATTTCTCCCAGCAATTTAGATTCCAGCTTGTGACTTATCCAGCCTAGCATGTCACATGACGTACTCTTCATATAAGTTAAATAAGCAGAATGACCATTTATAGCCTTGTCTTACTCCTTTCCCAATTTTGAACCAGTCAGTTATTCCATGTAATCTTCTAACTGATGCTTCTTGACTCACATACAGGTTTCTCAGGAGACAGGTAAGGTGGTCTGGTTTCCCATCTCTTTAAGAATTTTCCACAGTTCATTGTGATCCACATAGTCAAAGGCTTTAGTGAAGTCAATGAAGCAGAAATAGATGTTTTTCTGAAATTCCTCTGCTTTCTCTGTGATCCAACAAATGTTGGCAATTTGATCGCTGGTTTCTCTGCCTTTTAAAAATCCAGCTTGTGTGTACATCTGGAAGATCCTGGTACAGTTACTGCTGAAACCTAGATTGAAGGATTTTGAGCACAACCTTACTAGCATGGGAAATGAGCACAATTGTGCAGTAGTTTCAACAGTTCTGGGCACTGCTCTCTTTGGAATTAGAATGAAAACTGACTTTTCCAGTCCTGTGGCCACTGATGAGTTTTCCAAATTTGCTAGCATATTGAATGCAGCACTTTCACAGCATATTCTTTCAAGATCTGAAATAGCTCAGCTGGAATTCCATCACCTAGCTTTATTTTTGGTAACACTTCCTAAGACCCCTTTGACACTCAGGTGGGTGACCACACCATCGTGGTTATCTGGGTCCTTAAGATCTTTCCTGTATAGTTCTTTTGTATATTCTTGTCACCTCTTCTTAGTATCTTCTGCTTCTGTTAGGTCCTTACTATTTCTGTTCTCTATCATGCCCATCCTTACATGAAATATTCCCTTGGTATCTCTAATTTTCTTGAAGAGATCTCTAGTCTTTTCCATTTTGTTGTTTTCCTCTATTTCTTTGTATCGTTCACTGAAGAGGGCCTTCTTTTCTTTCCTTGCTGTTCTTTGGAACTCTGCATTCAGTTGGGTATATCTTTCCCTTTCTCCCTTGCTTGTTGATTCTCTTCTTTCCTCAGCTATTTGTAAAGCTCTTCAGACAACTGTTTTGCTTCTTTCTCTTGGAAATGGTTTTGATCACTGCCTTCTGTACAATGTTAGGAACCTCTGTCCATAGTTCTTCAGGTACTTTGTCTACAAGATCTAATCCCTTGAATCTATTTGTCTCCTCCACTGTATCCACATATCCACATACATGATATATAAAGCATTATTCTATTGTTGCAAAAATATGAAAAAACCTGATTCTCTGTATAATGTCTATCTAGAAACTTCAACAAGCTAAAAATATACTTTTTCATTTTTAATGTAAATATTTAAATTACAACATACATAAAAGTGAATAGATCATACATATAAAGCTCAATGAATTTTCATATTGGAGAAGGCAATGGCACCCCACTCCAGTACTCTTGCCTGGAAAATCCCATGGACGGAGCTAGCCTGGTAGGCTGCAGTCCATGGGGTCGCCCAAGAGTCGGACACGACTGAGCGACTTCACTTTCACTTTTCACTTTCATACATTGGAGAAGGAAATGGCAACTCACTCCAGTGTTCTTGCTTGGAGAATCCCAGGGACGGGGGAACCTGGTGGGCTGCCGTCTGTGGGGTTGCACAGAGTCGGACATGACTGAAGTGACTTAGCAGCAGTAGCAGCAGCAGTCATTTGAACTGAGAAATATTAAAGCATGTTTCTTCCCTTACTCTTCCATATTAAGTCAGATCTTTTTAGCTGTAGGCAAAAGTTTTGAGAGTCGGAAAGATTTCTTAAAAAAATTTGCTGGCAAATACACTAATACAGGTTAACCTTCACCTTTGTTCTACTTTATGGAAGTCATCTTATTTACTAAATTCCAAATTTAAACATTCCCAAAGTACTTCAGAGACAAAGTTCCTTATTACCTACTTCACTCATAGACCACAAAACCTTTGTAAATTTACATGTGACCCAGAATTTCCCACATGTAATCAATATGAATGGAAAGATCTCTAGTAATCCTGCCAGCAGCTCTGAGTCTAAAGTTGGACTAAGAGTATAAACACTCTGACAAAAATCCTTGCTCTACAAAAGCTCTTTAAGACAGTATTCCACTTTCTTCACACATACTATAACCACTTTCTCAGAGGCAATGCTCAGCAAAAGTCTGAAGATTTGAGTTGAATTTGGCTATTTCAACAATGGAAAATGGACAGTATTATATATAGAGAACTCAGTAAATTAACTAATGACTAATACATTTCCAGTCCTGTGGAAAATAAACAATATTCAGCAAACATATGTCCCTTTTCCTATTATTCTAAAACTAGTACTTCTTTTTTAAACTTTTTTTAATTGGGATATAGCCAGTTATTCAATATTTTGGTCACCTGATGCAAACAGCTGACTCATTGGGAAAATCCCTGATGCTGGAAAGGATTGAGCACAGAAGTAGAATAGGATATCCATGGATAAGACAGCTGGATGGCATCACCGATGCAATGGACATGAACTTGGGCAAACTTTGGGAGATGGTGAGGGACAGGGAGGCCTGGCATGCTGCAGTCCATTGGGTCTCAAAGAGTCAGACACGACTGCAGGACTGAACAACAACAACGTAGCCAATTAACAGTGTTGTGATCGTTTCAGGTAAACAGTGAAGGGAATCAGCCATGTGTATACATGTATCCCTTCTTCACCAAACCCCCTCCTAGCCAGGCTGCCACATAGCGTTGAGCAGAATTCCCTGTGCTATACAGTAGGTCCTTGTTGGTTATCTATTTTAAACGTAGCAGTGTGTACATGTCCATCACTAACTATCCCTTCCCGCTCTCTGTCTCCCAGGCAACCATAAGTTCGTTCTCTAAGTCTGTGAGTCTTAAAACCAGTACTTCTTAATTTCTTTAATATAGTGGAAGGTTTGAACCTTCTCAGAATAGTTCTTGATGAACCATTTTTTTCCCATATGATTTTGGTGGGCCCACTTAGAAGTCTATGAGGTTTCTGTAGACACCATATTAAGAAACTCTCTTTTAACTGTTTGACATGAAACATTTGTTGTGTTACTACATGCCAGGCAATATACTACTGTACATACTGTAGCATGAATTCCCAGTGGGTTGCCATCACCCTCAAGGGGACAAAAATTTGTCCTTAAGAGTTAAAAAAACTTACTATATTTTATGTGTAATGTATAGATATAGATTGGAGAGGGCAATGGCACCCCACTCCAGTACTCTTGCCTGGAAAATCCCATGGGCGGAGGAGCCTGGTAGGCTGCAGTCCATGGGGTCGCTAAGAGTCAGACACAACTGGGCAACTTCACTTTCTCTTTTCACCTTCATGCATTGGAGAAGGAAATGGCAACCCACTCCAGTGTTCTTGCCTGGAGAATCCCAGGGATAGGGAAGCCTGGTGGGCTGCCATCTATAAGGTCACACAGAGTCAGACACAACTGAAGCGACTTAGCAGCAGCAGCAGCAGCACCATAGATATAGATACAGTACATTAACTGATTTACAATATATCTGTGGTATTAAACTGTCATGGGGCAGAGACAAACAGGAAAAGAAAAAAAGGTATAAAATGTCTCATTACGTGGGCAATGGAATTGCATTGGAAATGGGAAGGGCTAAGAAATAAATACTGGCTAAGAGAGGTTAGACTGTAAGCATTTCAAGTAAATATTGTAAGCCACCTCAGTTTCAGTTAAACATCTTTTAAATATCTCTGAATATATGTTATTTTAATCAAGCCAAACTGTGTTGTTAAGAATATTCAAATTTTGAAGGCCTAACCATGGGTGTCTCCCATAGTAAGCAATAAAATAAGTCATTTGCCTTTCAAAGCTAAGTTTTAGTAATTTTTCATGTATTTTAAAAACTCTGAAGATAATTTTACATAATTTATTGGCTTTATAACATTATAGATGTAATTACCACTAATTTTTTTAATGATATATCTTGCAAAATTACAAATTATATATAATCTTTTAGCTTTGTACCTAGTGATATGATTTGTCAGTCACTTCAGTCATGTCCGACTCTGTGTGACCCCATAGACAGCAGCCCACCAGGCTCCCTCATCCCTGGGACTCTCCAGGCAAGAACACTGGAGTGGGTTGCCATTTCCTTCTCCAATGCATGAAAGTGAAAAGTGAAAGTGAAGTCGCTCAGTCGTGTCTGACTCTTAGTGACCCCATGGACTGCAGCCTACCAGGCTCCTCCGTCCATGGGATTTTCCAGGCAAGAGTACTGGAGTGAGTTGCTATTGCCTTCTCCAGTGGTATGATTTAGGAAGAAATTATTATTCTTGCTCTCCAAAATAAGAAATAGCATCATTTAGCACAATTTTAAGTAAGTTTATACTTTTAAAGCTTATATTAAAACTGAAATCTTGGAACCCATTCTTAAAACAGTCAATGAATTATCTTATAGAAAGAGTGAACTAATTGTTCTGTTGCTACAGATCATTTCTGGTGGGTAATTATTTTCTAGGTGTGAAAAGTATGTCATTTACTACTCAGGGGCATATTTCATTGGATGTTTTCTTGTCTTTTATGGTCTTCACCTACTATTTTATTACAATTACAGGGAGTTTCACCATCTACTAAGAGGTAAAACTCAGATATCTAGAAAAAACACAATTATAACCTTGGCATTTAAAAAATGAATTTTAGATATCATCCAGAATTTAAATATATCAGCCCTCTTTTCTCTTATTTATATGAACCAGAGATCAAATTGCCAACATATGCTGGATCATGGAAAAAGGAAGAGTTCCAGAAAAAGCATCTATTTCTCCTTTATTGACTATGCCAAAGCCTTTGACTGCGTGGATCACAATCAACTGTGGAAAATTCTGAGAGAGATGGGAATACCAGACCACCTGACCTGCCTCTTGAGAAACCTATATGCAGGTCAGGAAGCAACAGTTAGAACTGGACATGGAACAACAGACTGGTTCCAAATAGAAAAACTAGTACGTCAAGGCTGTGTATTATCACCCTGCTTATTTAACTTCTATGCAGAGTACATCATGAGAAACACTGGACTGGAAGAGCACAAGCTGGAATCAAGATTGCTGGGAGAAATATCAATAACTTCAGATATGCAGATGACACCACCCTTATGGCAGAAAGTGAAGAGGAACTAAAAAGCCTCTTGATGAAAGTGAAAGAAGAAAGTGAAAGAGTTGGCTCAATGCTCAACATTTAGAAAACTAAGATCATGGCCTCTGGTCCCCTTACATCCTGGGAAATAGATGGGGAAACAGTGGAAACAGTGTCAGACTTTATTTTGTTGGGCTCCAAAATCACTGCAGATGGTGACTGCATCCATGAAATTAAAAGACATTTACTCCGTGGAAGGAAGTTATGACCAACCTAGATAGTATATTCAAAAGCAGAGACATTACTTTGCCAACAAAGGTCCGTCTAGTCAAAGCTATGGTTTTTACAGTGGTCATGAATGGATGTGAGAGTTGGATTGTGAAGAAAGCTGAGCACCAAAGAATTGATACTTTTGAACTGTGGTGCTGGAGAAGACTCTTGAGAGTCCCTTGGACTGCAAGAAGATCCAACCAGTCCATTCTAAAGGAGATCAGTCCTGAATGTTCTTTGGGAGGAATGATGCTAAAGCTGAAACTCCAGTACTTTGGACACTTCAATAAAAGAGTTGACTCATTGGAAAAGAGTCTGATGCTGGGAGGGATTGGGGGCAGGAGGAGAAAGGGATGACAGAGGATGAGATGGCTGGATGGCATCACCGACTCGATGGACGTGAGTTTGAGTGAACTCCAGGAGTTGGTAATGGACAAGGAGGCCTGGTGTGCTGTGGTTCATGGGGTCGCAAAGATTCGGACATGACTGAGCGACTGAACTGAACTGAAACAATGCAGGATATGCCCTTATTAAGCAATAACTTTGGCAAAATAATAATAATAATAATAATAATAAAAGCAAAAGCAAAACCCACCAAAGCAACAGAAACAAAATTGAGAGCAACTTCTTGTGCGTTGCTATCAATAATTTTTCATGGTGTGGATCAACTTTCTCAAAGACTTGTATAATTTTGTTATGCACAGATAGACCTGTCCCTAAGCATATGAGACTAAAGATCTTATTAAGCTTGATAGACTATCCTTGGGCATCTTTGATAAATACATTTGTTTCATTGATTTTTGTTGGAAAGCTAGAAATAACATGGAAGAATTGTAATAATAATTCCTGCTTCAAAAATTTCAAGAATTTTGTATTTGGCTAGGTGTTATGGGCTGACATATGCCCTGCCTCCACTTCATTTGTTGACATCCTAACCCCCTTAACTTTAGAGTGTGAGAACATCTGAAGACAGAGTTTTTAAGGTGGTAATTAAGTTAACAGGAGGTTAGAGGAGTTGGGCTCTAACCTAATAGGATTGAGTGTTTTGGAAGAAGAGGAAATTAGGACATGGATACATACAAGGGGAAAATGATCTACAAGTCAAGTGAAGGAGAGAGGCCTGCAAAGGAACCAACCCTGCCAATATGTGAATTTCAGATTTCCAGCCTCCAGAACTGGGAGAAAACAAATTTCAAGTATTTAAGTTACACAATCTATGACACTTACTATCATGCCCAGCAAAACTAATATGCTTGGTTGACATTTATAGAAAGTTCTTTATGAATTTTTGATATAATATATAGTTGACTCTTGGATAACAGGAATATTAGAGATATTAGAATATTAGAGATACCCACCATCCTTTGCAATGGAAAATTAGTGTATTGGTATAATTTATAGTCAACACTCCATATGCATGGTTCTTCCATGTCCATGGATGCAGCCAACTGTAGTTTGTGTGGTATACTGTAGGATGTATTCAGTGAAAAAAGAAGTCTGTGTATAAGTGGACTTGTGCAGTTCCAACTCATGTTGCTCAAGGATCAGCTGTATTATTTTCTGTGCTTTGCTTGATTTTCTACCCATTTCCATCTCTTTGTTATGTAACTGACTCAGCTAGAATTGTTGGATAGAATTGGCTAGAATAGGTAGAATTCTACTGAGGGATAAAGGAGGTTTCTTTTAAGAAGAGAGAGCTAAGATTAGATTATAGAGTCAGGGACCTACAGATTTATCCTGCCTGCATCTTAAACTGTGCCATTTACTTAGACATTTCATTTACTTTGATATGGTTAAATATGCTTCTTTCTGCTGCCACAATGAGGATAGAGTGACAGGACTAAATATTCCATAAAACTGAGATAATACACATAAAGCATCTAGCAAAGGGCTTGAATAGAAAAATGGTAATAAATAACGGCCCTCTCTCCATCTTTATTCCCTGCTCTCTTAAACACCATATGAAATTGGAAATAATTACTTAGATTTGAATAAATATATCACTCTAATTATGATATTAGTAGTGATAAATCATGTGTTTATTTAAAATTAATTTTGTCTAATAGATACAGGGATTCTTATCCAGGAATATATTTTTATGTGTAATTTTTATAGAAGCCATCAAATGATATTATAGACAATGTAGAAACCTATACCATGGCCAATTGAATAATGTTTTCACCAAAAGTAACTACTCTGAGGGATCTTTGTTGACATAAAGGTTTTGACCCAGATGTATCTTTACAGTTTAGTCAAAACATTTTTGAAATACATATTAGTTCTATATGCTATGTTTAGTTGCTCAGTCATGTCCAACTCATTGAGACCCCATGGACTCTAGCCACCAGGCTCCTCTGTCCATGGGGATTCTCCAGGCAAGAATACTGGAATGGGTTGCCATGCCCTCCTCCAAGGATCTTTCCAACCCAGGGATCAAACCCAGGTCTCCTGCATTGCAGGCAGATTCTGAACTGTTTGAGCCACCAGGGAAGCAGAAATTAGTTCTAGGCAGTTCTAATTACAACAGTCTTTGATCATTGTACAGTTTTTTTTTCTATAATAAGGAAATCTTTACTTATATTTTTATTTCTATGGACAAAGGAGAGTATTTTGAAGGCATTTTGAGTCATGTATCTCCATTTCTTCAAAATCAATGTCTAAAATTATCAAATGTTTTAGAAGTGTTTAGTTTGGTACAGAAGATTTAAACCACAGATACTCTGTTATTGACATTCACAGTAACATACTCACCAAATAGAATCTGAATTTTCTCTGGAAAAAACGAATCTATTCATTGCTGTAACATTCCTTTACCAAATGGAGGAATATGTGTATATCATAATATGTAGATTTTATTATTTTGGTCAGATATATTTCTGATACCTGAAATGCAATATGGTTTTAAAAAATGTTTCTGGTTTTTTCATTCTACATCAGTTCATTTCACTAACCTTCCCATAAATCTGGCACTATTATCATCCTGTTCACTTTCCAGTTAAACACACAGAAAGGTTAAGGACTCTCATTATTGTAATCTTTTATTCAAATCATTGCCATATCCTACTGCTGGTTTTTGGTATCATCTATTGACTTAAAAGCTTTGTGCATATAAGTTAGAGACTGAACAGCAACACATACTTTACAGGGAATTTCAATGTTCAGTCATCCCATTTCCCACATTAATCTTCTCTTCAAGAATGATTAGAGAGACACATGGATGCTGATTGATGACATGAAACAGTCACAAGCTAGAGAGATGCATGAGAATTTCTAATGATGAAAATAATCATCCTCATTATATGTATTTTACTAAGTTCTTCAAACTTTATAATCATGGACTCAGAATTGAAAGTAAGCATCACTTTATACTATAAAACTGCATATTTGGCAAAGACATTTATAAATCTTAATATGGGTGGAAGTTAATGTATTAAGTGAGATAAAGGAAAAGGTAATTCTATATGGCAAAAATTTACAGCTATCTGTTACAGGAAATCAGTTGATGATGTGTATCTTATACAATCACAAAACTGTTGCAATGGAATCTATAGAGATGGCACAGACGTCAACAATCTATTCATATTTTGGAAGTCAATTCTACCTCAACAGAACAACTGACAAATTCTTGCCTGGTCTTATGGACCTTTTCCTCCCCTGGAGGGTTAAGTAAATGATTATAGGAACTATCATTTTTGGCCCAATTTTGATCAGCAAGGAGAATATGGTTCATAAAGTGCCAGTGACAAGAGACTGGAAAAACTGGCCATGTCATTGTGAAGAATTTGGAGTATCTCAGGAGGGACATTCATTAAATGGGTACTCTAGACTTTAAGAAAAAAGACTTCAAAAACTTCAGATGTGAAAAATGTAGAAGCTCAGAAAGGTAGCAAAAGGTGCTAATGACAAGACCTTATCAATGCAAATCTCAAAATATTTTAATGAGGAAGAAAAAGAAGGCTGATGGGGAAAAAATGGCATAACTATGCAGAAAACTTTATTATATGTACATATCATAAAAAGACATGCACAGAAAATGGAGAGGAAGACAGATAACCAAAAGGAAGACAAATAACTCTAAATATAGGACTGTAGCATGGATTGGCAAGAATCGTGCAGGAAGGTCAACATCTATAATGAGCTGAAGTTTGCAAAATTTGCTACCAACCACTGAACTTGGCCTCAAATGGAAATGAGTAGGGCTATTTTGGGTGAAAAGTCAAGGCTGTTCTGGTTGATGTATTTTCCCTCTTGCTCTCTTGCTCTTTTTATATTAAATAAATACATCATCTAATGTTAAAATTTTTTTTCCTTTAGTTTCTAGTATTTTCCCTAAGCCTTTCTCACTTTAATATATGGTATCCATAGTTTAAAAAATAATTTTTCAGTCTACCAGTGCAGGAAATAGAAGGTCCCAAAGCCAAGATGTCAAGCTGAATGTATTAGGAGTCCACAAGAAGACAGCAGATAGTAGGAGACTTCAGGATACACATCTTCAGATAAAAGGCAAAGGTGGTACTCACAAGAGGATATTTTCCAGCCGTCTCAAGATGTTTCTCTAACAAACTGTGATAGAATTATTACTGAAATATTCAAAGAGAGAGAAAACTGGGGGCAGTAATGAAAGATGAGCCTTGTTCGGCTTGACTCTTTCAAAGATGGTCTGTAATGTCTGACTTTTTGCAACCTCGTGGACTGTAGCCCACCAGGCTCCTCTGTTTGTGGAATCTTCCAGGGAAGAATACTGGAGTGGGTAGCCATTTCCATCTCCAGGAGATTTTCTGAGCCCAGGGATCAAAGCTAGGTCTCTGGCAATGCGGGAGGATTCTTCACCATCTGAGCCACCAGGAAAGCCTAAAGATGATCTGGAATTCTCTAACCAATTCTCCAACCTCTTCTGGCATGCAAAAGTCAAAGCCAGATCTGACTAGATTCCTGAGGGACCCCAGGAGCACCAAAGATTAAAGGAAGATACTTTGGTGTCAGAAACACAGCAGAAAGGAGAATTTAAAATTTACATTGCAATTAGAGAATAAGGAAAATACCGAATGATTTAAGAAAAGTTGAAACTGTTGACTGTTAGGTAGTCATTAGATTTTTTTATCAAGGAAATAATTTTCAGGACCATTATAGAAGAAAATAAAAGTGGACAGGAGAATAATTAAATCCAAAGTATTTAAAAAGCAAATAATAAAATAGATCATAACCTTGCTTAAAAAACTCCATAGTATCTCACTGCACTTAGGGTAATAGTCTCCATGACTGCCTCCCTCATCAAATTCTTATTTATTTGCCCCTTTTTTCTCTTACCTATTTTCCCCCAATGGTGAAATATTGCATAATTATAGCACAATATTACAACCAGATCAACAACAGTTCTTTCACAGACATCTTGCTATGACTTACAAGTCTTAGATGAGTTGACTCTTACCTCATACTCCATTACGTGACCACAGCAATCTCTTTTATTCTTGTATCAGTTTTCTATTGTTGTATATAAATTACCACAAAATTAGTAGCTGAAAGCCACACATTAAATATCCTGGTTTTTGTGAGTAAAGAATCTGAGCATAGCTTAAGTGAAGTCTTATACAAAGCTACTTAATGATGTGAAAGACAGCTCTTCATCTTTGACATATAGTATCACCTAAGCAAGGGAATGATGAGCTTTGCTAAATTTTTTTTTGATACATTCTTTTATGAAGGATGAGATCTGTACTGGCTGTAACTCCAGGGTGCTGAGATTTGAGGAGCCATCTTAGAATTCTGCACACTATACCTCTTAACTTCCCCATTACTCCTTCTGCTACAGCCACTTGGATTTACTTTCTTTCTACTTCAGTTTCTCTCTTTTTAAAAATTTTTATTTATTTATTTATTTAGTGGCCATGCTGTGATGCACAGCTTCCCTCGTGGCTCAGCTGGTAAGAATCTGTCTGCAATGTGGGAGACCTGGGTTCGATCCCTGGGTTGGGGAAGATCCCCTGGAGAAGGGAAAGACTACCCACTCCACTATTCTGGTTTGGAGAATCCCATGGACTATAGAGTCCATGGGGTTGCAAAGATTCCGACATGACTGAGCGACTTTCACCTTCGCTTCACTGTGAAGCATGTAGGATCTCAGTTTCCCAACCAGGGACCAAACCTGTGCTCCTTGCAGTGGAAGCACAGAATCTTAACCACCGATCACCAGGGAAGCCCTATTCCATCTCTTCTTAAAGGTAACTATAGAAAAAAATGCCCTCCTCTGGGATCATCCTATTTAAAATAACATTTCCATTTATATCCCCCATATTCCTATATCTACCATCTTGCTTTATCTATATCACTTCACACAGTCTGGCTTAGTATGTACCTGTTTGTTATTTGTTTACCTTCACTACACTAAAGTGAAAATTTCATGGGGGAGGGATTTGGTCTCTCACTCTCTCTCTTTTTTATCTTTAGCACTTAGTATGGTACCTTGTATAAAATCGGCACAGAAGTATTTGTTGAATGAATAAGTTTATTTGGCAAATATGGCCAGTTTGGCAACATAACAGAAATAGTTAAGTACCTGGATTTTTTAATGAAAAAATTTTGTTTGAAAGAACAAATTCTTATGTTTGAAAGAACAAGAGTTCAAATCCCTATTCTCTGATTTAATGTGTTTTTTGCAGATAATTTTACCTCTTCATGCCTCAATTTTCTCAGCTATATAATGACTTAAATAACAGTATCTCTTTGCCCAGGACATTGAGAATATTTATTAAAATGTCTTATAAATAGAGAATTCTCTACAATATCAACAAATATAATTTCCAGTTTATTCAGACCCAGTTCATTAGATGATTGCCAACTCCTATCTCTATTTCATATTTTATGAGTATGTCTATTTCAATATATTCTTTCTGCATAGTAAATTTCCTTATGACTTAGTGCATAAAAATAGCTATTTTACTATTTCTGATTCTGTGGACCAGAAATTTAGTCAGAGTTCCATGAGGATGGGTCCTCTGTTTCATATGGTGTTAGCTGGGGCAGCTCTGCTGAAGGTTGATGATGGCCTCTATCACTTTTCCAGAACCTTATCTTGGGTGGTGTCATCTGAGATGGCTGAACCTCTCTCTTCTTCATGGAGTCTTCAGACTCAGTTTCATGCACAAGCAGACTCAGTTGTGTCCTGCTCTGGAAACCCATGATTCCTCTGTCCATGGAATTTTCCAGCCAAGAATAGTGGGTTGCTATTTCCTACTCCAGGGGATCTTCCTGACCCAGGTTTCCTGCAATGGCAGGCGGATTCTTTACCACTGAGCTACCTGGGAAGTCCCTCAGTTACATAGGGTGTCTTTTTCCTTGTGTGACATGGAGTCTCATCCATGAAGGCTATCCAACTTAACCAAATAGCTGGCTTCTCAGACAGTTGATAGAAACTGACCACCCTCGATACTGAGGCACAGAACTGGCATTGAACCATTTCCTCTGCCCTCTGTTGGTCAAAGTCAGTTACAAATCAGTCAAGATTGAAAGGAAGGGAACAGACTTCAGCTCTTTATAGAACAAATGACAGGAGTGCACAGAGAAGGAATTCCTGGCAGTCATTTAGCAAATGATCTAGCACAAAAACTTGAGAAAATGTTTCTTTGTGAAAACTTATAGCAGAAGTTAGAATGTGGATAAAGTAGTTAAAATTGTATTTTTCAAGCTGCTTCCTTGTATCTAACTAAAATGGAAAGAGATTAATACATACACACACACACACACACAAGATGTGTTGAGTTAGACACATTAGATTGAAGAAAAAGACAGAAAGTCTATACCATTCAGTCAAGCAATAATTAAAGAGAAAGACAGTGCAAAGTGCTAGAGTGTGCCCAGGAGATGAGCAAATTATGAGTTAAAACTCATAGTTGAGAGCAATTTTATGATACCTTACAAAGTGAATCTGTGGGCTTAGATTATGAAGAAAATATCTCCATATTGGAAATAAGAATGTGATTTTAAAAATATATTGACTATCCTATACTTAATTTACATAAAAATTAGATTTCTCAGTATTTGTTTTTCTAGCTTTGATGCAGAAATATAAATTATATATATACACTTCTTGGTGAAGGAATTAAATTTTTCCAGTTATAAAAATCATAAAACTATCTTAGATAATCTACAAAAATAAATATTGTTAAAGAGCTAAATCACTAGGGATGCCAGATGAGTTCAATTCAACCTGAAATTATAACACCATTGTATGTGGTTTGTAAGGACAGATACAGATTAAAAATAAGAGGCTTAATACTCCCTATTGAAAATAAGGAAAGAGACCCTCTTCATTTTTTTAAGACCATTCTATTTAGAAAATTTCTATGTTTCTCCTCTGTCTCTTTGCTGCTGCTGCTGCTGCTGCTGCTGCTGCTGCTAAGTCACTTCAGTTGTATCTGACTCTGTGCGACCCCAGATACGGCAGCCCACTAGGCTCGCCCGTCCCTGGGATTCTCCAGGCAAGAACACTGGAGTGGGTTGCCATTTCCTTCTCCAATGCATGAAAGTGAAAAGGGAAAGTGAAGTTGCTCAGTCGTGACCGACTCTTAGCGAACCCATGGACTGCAGCCCACCAGGCTCCTCCATCCATGGGATTTTCCAGGCAAGAGCACTGGAGTCGGGTGCCATTGCCTTCTCCGCTTTCTCTTTGACATATATATAAATCTTTTTTAAAAACTACATGAGCCTCTCTCCAGTTTTATGACTCAGGAGTGTGTTTCTCCAGGACCAGGGCATCATTTCTTTGAAAATGCATAAAATGGTGCCCCATCTCCCAGGTTTTGTGAAAGGATGGGGGTCCTACTTTATCTGTGCCTTCCCACCTGTCATAAAGATAAGAGAAGTTTACTTTTCTTTGGCTAAAGGCAGTTAGCTAACACAGTCACCCTAATTACCAGGTGAATTTAGGACAAATGCATGACAAATGGTTTTGTCAACTTCTGTTACATGAGGACTATTTATTATTTATTTTGAGAACATGCATGTAACAGATTATATCTGCTTGATTATACACAAAGGTAAGACTTCTTTCTGTGTTCCTATCTCTGAACAGCTTGCTGGCCTATTATTTATTCAGTAACAAAGTTTTCTTTTTCTTCTACCTTTATGGACAGATATTCTGAGTTTAGAGGAGATTAGGGTTTAATTATATTTCCTTGACAAGATATAGTTCATGAAAAACACAAATTGGTTATAAAAAGAACACAGTGCATTAGAATAGTTTTAAACTGCATTCAGTGAATGAGAAATGTGATGCACTTAATCCCATGGCAACTAGAACCACAGAGTGGAGAGGCAGGTTTAGGGAACGGAAATGGACCTGAGGAATACAGAATTCTACTCTGAGTTTTACTACTTTGGTGTTTCTAGTTAACCTAATGAGGACTCAGTTTTCTCATCTGTAAAACAGAGTTGAATTGGACTAGTAGCCTGTTGGAAATATCCATCTTCACATGTGTTTTATTTGTTATTCATTTTGCTTAGGTTATTTTCAAAACAGAGAGGCTATACATAAAATCTGAACTTTTGGATAAGAAGAAGAAGGGAGAAGAGGGGAAAAGAAAAAGGGGAGGAAGAAGAAGAAGGAGAGAAAGAATGATGCCTTTGCTATTGTTGTTTAGTTGCTAAATTGTGCCCAACCCTTCTGCAACCCCATGGATGGTACCCTGCCCTGGATTACCCAGGCAAGAATATTATTTCCCAGGCAAGAATATTGGAATGGGTTGTCATTTCCTTTTCTAGGGGATCTTCCTAACATAGGGATCCATTGAATCCATGTCTCCTGCTTGACAGGTGTATTCTTCACCACTGAGTCACCAGGGATACCTGATTTTGTGATGTTGTTATTCTGTCACTAAGTCATGTCCAGCTCCTTGCAAACCCATGGACTGCACATGCCAGGCTTCCCTGTCCTACACTGTCTCCTGGAGTTTGCTCAAACTCATGTCCATTGAATTAATGATGCCATCCAACCATCTCATCCCTTGTTGCCCCCTTCTCCTCTCACCCTCAGTCTTTCTTAGCATCAGGGTCTTTTCCAATAAGTCAGATCTTTGCCTCAGGTAGCCAAATTATTGGAGCTTCAGCATCAGTTCTTCCAATGAATATTCAGTTCTGATTTCCTTTAGTGTTTATTGGTTCAATCTCCTTGCTTTCCAAGGGATTCTCAGGAGTCTTCTCCAGCACCAGAGTTTGAAAGCATCAATTCTTCTATGCCCAGTCTTCTAAATGGTCCAACTCTAACATCTGTACACAACTACTGGAAAAAACACATCTTTGACTTACAGACCTTTGTTGGGAAAGTGATGTCTCTGCTATTTAAAATGCTATCTAGGTTTCTCACAGCTTTTCTTCCAAGGACCAAGTGTCTTTTAATTTCATGGTTGCAGTCACCATCTGCAGTGATTTTGGACCCAAGAAAATAAAGTCTGTCACTGTTTCCATTGTTTCCCCATCTACTTGCCAGAAGTAACAGAACTAGATGCCATGGTCTTAGTTTTTTGAATGTTGAGCTTTAAGCCAGCTTTTTCTCTGCCCTTCTTTAACATTCTTCAAAAGGCTCTTTAGTTCTTCTTCACTTTCTGCCATTAGGGTGGTGTCATCTGCATATCTGAGGCTATTGATATTTCTCCCAGAGATCTTAATTCTAGCTTGTGCTTCATCCATCCTGGCATTTCACATGATTTACTCTGCAATAGAAGTTAAATAAGCAGGGTGACAATATATAACCTTGATGTACTTCTTTCCAAAATTTTAGCCAGTTCATTATTCCATATCCAATTCTAACTGTTGCTTTCTGACCTGCTATACTGGGCTCACAATAACATTATCTGGGCTAAGAAGTGACTGAATCCTTGATCTGGACCTGTGCTCTTGAGTGGCCCACAATCCTCATCATTCCTTGTGGTATAATTGTTGGTTTGTTCAGCCACTTACATTTCCCATATATGTGTATGCAAGGTATAAGTCACTGAACAACTGCTTAAAGCAGAGCAAGAACAGAGGGACTATCCAAATGGTACTTCAATGCTATTTTAGTAGGAAAGTAGCAGTACCATGTATATGTACATGGGCAAGGTAAGCAATGGGAGTGTCAGGGGGTTTGTAATTTCCTTGGTTCTGTCTCATCACAACAAAAATTTGAAGCAATAGACCAGTGTTACAGCTCCATTTTATTTAGAAAGTAAAGGAAAATGCATCCTTGATGCATGAGGGCATGCTGACCCAAAAGACTCGAAGAGAAGAGAGGCCTTCAGCCCACTGGCTCCTCTTTTATATGTTTTTCCTCCTCCCCAGGGCCTGCCCTGTGTAAATCGGGCTAGCCAGGAGTGCTGTTTGTTTTACCCAAGGTCCTCACTCTGGTCCTCGGATCTTCCTTTGTTCTATTTTTGTGGGCTTTTCCCTTCTTTGTCTTTTAGCCACCGCCATTTTGGACTCCTTTTTCCTATTCTAACTACCTAACAGGAGGTCTCCAAGCTGTGCTCCAGCAGGGGATCAATCTCTGGGTCTTCACAAGTAGTCATTGGTGACATAATCCAGGCAGGTCTATACCACTTGAATCTTAACTGGCCAGAGTAATTCCAACATAGAACAAGGCACACAGAACAAGCAGAAGTTAAAGATTGATTCAAAATCTTATTAGTGATGAATTCTAAAATGCCACCAAAGCTCTTTGATAAAGGATATCTTTATTGTGTGTGCTGTGCTTAGTCTTTTAGTCATGTCCAATTCTTTGTGACCCTGTGGACTGTAGCCCACCAGGCTTCTCTGTCCTTGGGGATTTCCAGGCAATAATACAAGGGTGGGGTGCCAAGCCCTACTCCAGGATATCTTCCCAACCCAGGGATCAAACCCAGGTCTCCTGCATGGCAGGTGGATTCTTTATTGTCTGAGCCACCAGGGAAGCCCAAGAATACTGGAGTGGGTAGCCTATCCTTCCTCTGGTGGAACTTCCCAACCCAGGAATCAAACTAGGGTCTCTTGCATTGCAGGCAAATTCTTCACCAGATGACCTGCCACGAAAGCTTTATTGACTAGATGCTAATTTTTAATTTTGATTGTGTGTGTGTGTATTATATATATATATATATATATATTTGAAACATCTATTCCCTTTAAACAGCTTATTCACTTTTTAAAAAGCAAAAACAAAACAATTTCCCTTTTGGTCAAACCTTCTAAATGTACTTAGTTCCTAAGATAGGCAAGTGAACACTACATCAAGATATGTTATTTCTTCTTCAGCATTTCAGTGGACATTAATTATATATCTAGTTTACCAAACTGTGGCAGATCTGTAGCCTTATATTTTGTAGCATGAATAAACATCTTCTTGAGGCACGGGTGGTAGGGTAAATAAACTGTCTATGGTATATAGTTTCCCTTGTGGCTCAGCGGGTAAAGCACCTGCCTACAATGAGGGAGATCTGGGTTCGATTTCTGGGTTGGGAAGATCCCCTGGAAAGGGGAATGGTTACCCACTCCAGAATTCTGGCCTGGAGAATTCCATGGGGTCACAAAGAGTTGGACAGGACTGAGCAAGTTTCACTAGTTTCATGGTATATGATATAGTATATAAACTATAAATATATCATGACTTTAAAAAATCAGAAAATAGCCACATTTCAATGAAAAATAACTTAGAATATCTTATTCACTTAAACTACTATTGAACAAAGACATAATTAGCCTCAAATGATTTACAATTAGATTTTCTTTCAAAGAATGATAAATGAAGCTTAACAAGTATAAGCTTCATTTTTAAAAGGCTTCCTTCATCAAAGGAACCAATACTGTTAATAATAGGAAATGTCAAAAATGTCCAGGTCTGCTAAAAATAAATCTGTCTAAAGTGACAAAAAGCTCAAAGAAAGGTACAATAATCTCTTTCATTTTTAGATTGTGATGTGTTTTGGAGGACTAATTGCTTATATATTGAATATCCTGTCCAGGCAAATTAAAATAGAAGTCAAATTATCATGCTTGGAAATTGCCTGTGTCACACATTCAGCCATTCAGATTTCAGCATAATGACCTCAGCAACTCTCTTGCTAAATTCATCACCCTCAAATTCTTTATACATATTCCATTTTCAGTCTTTTACCCTGAATAGCTAGTTGAAAATCATGTTTAGCCTTGTACTGTTGGTAGCCACCCAGCTAATCTTCAGGAACACATAATGAAATGAAAAGGGTGGAAACTGAGCATAAAGTGGGCCAGCCTTAACCCCATTCCTTGTCATTGGTCCACATTCCATGACAATCACATTATCATTTTAAATGATTTAATTTTAAAATTATTTTTCATAGCTTGAAGAAATTTATGTGGGTGATATTTAGACCTTAGGGAGTTAGCTTCTTCTTTAAAGAAATGTTAAGTAGTCAAGAAGTTTTTTGTTTTTGTTTTTGTTTTTAAGTCGCTCAGTCGTGTCTGACTCTTTGCGACCCCGTGGACTGTAACCTAGTAGGCTTCTCTGTCCATGGGATTCTCCAGGCAAGAATACTGGAGTGGATTGCCATTTCCTTCTCCAGGGGATCTTCCCGACCCAGGGATCGAACCCAGGTCTCCTGCATTGGAAGCAGACGCTTTAACCTCTGAGCCACCAGGGAAGCCCAAATCTAAGAGACAGTGGTGTATAGGATGATACTTAAAAATTTTAGAACAAAGAATGCAATTGATTGTTTGTGGAATTCAAGTCAGGCCTTTAAATATGGTTTGGAAATGCCTAGACTCTTCTTTCACTACCAGAACTATCCAACACAGGTAATAAATAAAATAAAGCCATATATATGGCATGAACACCTAGGTATTTAAAATAGATCCTAGTTTACAATATTGGAAATTTTTCTGTTTCATTGTCTTAACAGGGCTTCCCAGGTAGCTCAATGGTAAAGAATCTGCTTGCCGATGTAGGAGATGTGGCTTTGATCCCTGAGTTGGGAAGATCTCCTGGAGAAGGAAATGACAACCCACTCCACTATTCTTGCCTGGAGAACCCCATGGACAGGGGAGCCTTTTGAGCTACAGTCATAGGGTCACAGAGTCAGACAGGACTGAGCACACACACACACACACATTGACTTAAGACTACTTTGATTTGAAAAATAACCATGACTTGGAGAAAGGGAAAATAGCAGATAAGGATATAATAGGTAGAAAATCGCTACTGTGCTATAATTTTTTATGACCATTTAAACTTGGGATTTTATGGCTCGCTAAAATTGAGTTCAAAGCCTATTGTGTGCATTTTAGGAACAGACAGTTCTTCATCACCTACTGAAAATGTTTAGTGTTTAAAGATTGAATACTAAATAGAGGATCATATTTCATTAGATATTTCTATGTACAATAAACATTGATTACTAATAAACCATTGATTTGAATCTTGATTGCTTTTTATTTTCAATTTTTAATTTATATCTTCCTTGCAAAACTCAGAGAACCATGAGCTAAGATTTTCTGTAGAGATATCTGGCAAAGATAACAACCTCACCTTTTATTACTACAGACTTTCATCACCCCCAGTGAAAAACAATTTGTTTATTGCCATGAAATAATGCTGCTACTTAAATTTGTATTTACTTGAAGAATTGAAAAAGTAGGTCAGAAATTAAAGAAACCAACAAAAATGATTAAATCTAGAGACTATTTTACATTTCAAAAGCAGTTAGTACTCAAATGCTTCCTTCAGGCAATCTGTTTCCAAGTGTCAAGGGATCTTTGCTATGACCCTCCCTCTTCCTCCACCCCAGGCCATTTTAGAGTGGTGCTCTTAATTGATCTTATTCTGTTTATACTGTTACTTCACAGAGTTGCTATTCTGGTGACAATGGATTTTCTTAGAATTGTTATTAGAGGCTTCACAGATTTCAGGAACTATAATGCTTTAAGACAATGATTTTATAAGCTCCAAAGTTGTTGGGTAATACCAGTTTTCAATAATTTCCTAGGCACACACAGTGGTTTATTTTTAATGAAGAATAAACTGGTATACAGCCAAGTATAAAATATTGAAAATAGTCATTTCCAAATTGTATCAGAGAAGGTTAAAAAGTCACAAGACTTCTTACAACATTAACATTTGACATTTGAATTATTTTTCAGCTTAGCAGGCTGAATAAAGAGTTCTCAAGAATCTTCAGATAAACTAAAACAACTAAAAACATGACAAATTTTTTTTCAGTCAAATCAAGGCAAGCTACTTAGATTGTACTGGTGTACCGTGCCAAAGAAATCACTGTATCACCATATAAAAGGAAACTCTTAATGATCACTTTGACTATTTGAACAAAATTGTAGTCCTATTCTTTAGAAATAAAAAAAATTAAAATTGATATTTCTTTATAAATTAAAATTAAACATGATATTTAGAGGAAAAGAAAATTTTAGAGTCTACATTAATGGGTTAATAACCTGTTTAGCACTTAAAAGGGTGCCTGCATATAGTGTTCAACACAATGAGAGTCAACATCTTCATTGTAATCATCAGCCGTTGTTGTAAAAGGTCAGTAGCTGTTAGCAAGCAAGATATAGATTCACGCTTCAAAGGCCACTGACTATATCTCTCTCCAGACTTCTCCTCTCTTGAGAAAGTAAAGAATGGGTGTTGGGGTCAGAAAACTCCTTCAGTATGAACTATGTTTTCACTACTTATTGGCAATGTAAACTTGGGCATTTTTTTTTTTTTTAAGTTTGGTAAATCAATATCTATTCTATAAAACCAGGCCAATAATTTCTACATCACAAGTTAGGCCAACTATGTAGTCTCTGGCACATAGTAAGAACTTCTTTCATATATGCTATTGTTCCTTCTTCTCTCTGAAACAAGTATTCAGCTAAAATGGTTTTGTGTGCACCCCCTACATAAGAGGACGGTGCTCATAGTACTGCATAGCCATTCTACACTTTGTCCTTGGAACAGAACCTCTGAATTGGTCACATTGTTTCCCCAGGTATGCTTCATTTCCCAGATGTCTTTGCAGCTAAGTCAGGTCATATGAATTCTCATAGATATGAGAGTGGAAATAGAATGGTCAACTTCCTAAAAGTGTGCTAAACAGGTAGCTTGACCCGGTCTTTCTCTTTCCTAATTTTTGCTGACTAGAATGTAGAAGTAGTAAGTGGAACTACAGCAGCCATTTTGAGTCATGAAGAGGGCCTCACCCTAGGAATGGATCATAAGGAGCTAGGAACATCTTGTGTGTCTCTAATGAAGTTAGTTAGTGTTAGTCACTCAGTCATATCTGACTCTTCGTGACTTCATGAACTGTAGGCCGCCAGGATCCTCGGTCTCTGGGATTCTCCAGGCAAGAGTATTGAAGTGAGTAGCCATTCCCTACTCCAAGAGATCTTTCCGACCCAGGCATTGAACCCACGTCTTCTGTATTGTAGGCAGATTCTTTACCGCCTGAGCCACTAGGGAAGCCCTAAGGTAAAGGGAGTCTCTAATGAAACATTGCTCAAGTTAAGGTATGTTGTCTGATCCCAGAGCTTATTGTTGTTGTTCAGCCGCTAAGTCATGCCCAGCTCTTTTTCCACCCCATGGATTGCAGCACACCAGGCTTCCCTATCTCTCACTATCTCTTGGAGTTTGCCCAAGTTCATGTTCATTGAATTGGTGATGCCATTCAACAATCTCATCCTCTGCTGCCCTCTTCTCCTTTTGAGCCCAGAACATAGATTGTCAAATTCTGGGATAAAATTTTTATGCATTTTAGTCACTATTAACTTCAGTTTCCTATCATAAGTAGCAAAAGTTAATCCTAAATAACACTACCCCAAAATATATTGAGTTAAATTCACCCATTCCAGTCCATTTTAGTTAGCTGATTTCTAGAATGTCGATGTTCACTCTTGCCATCTCCTTTTTGACCACTTCCAATTTGCCATGATTCATGGACCTAACTTTTCACAGCATTGAACCTTGCTTCCATTACCAGTCACATCCACAACTGGGTGTGGTTTTTGCTTTGGCTCCATCTCTTCATTCTTTCTAGAGTTATTTCTCCACTGATCTCCAGTTAGCATATTGGGTACCTACCGACCTGAGGAGTTCATCTTTCAATGTCCTATCCTTTTGCCTTTTCATACTGTTCATGGGGTTCTCAAGGCAAGAATACTGAAGTGGTTTGCCATTCCCTTCTCCAGTGGTTACATTCTGGCAGATCTCTCCACCCCGACCCATCCATCTTGGGTGGCCCCACATGGCATGGCTTAGTTTTACTGAGTTAGACAAGGCTGTGGTCCATGTGATCAGGCTGACTAGTTTTCTGTGATTATGGTTTCAGTCTGTCTACCTTCTGATACCCTCTCTCAGTTTCTACCGTCTTACATGTTTTTTTACATGGTTTTTTTTTCTTACCTTGGATGTGGGGTATCTACTCACTGCCACCTCTCCTGACCTTGGATGTGGGGTATCTCCTTTCTGCCACCACTCCTGACATTGGACATGGGGGTCTCTCTTCTTGGCCACTCCTGTACAGCACAGCAAAAACAAGACTGAGAGCTGACTGTGGCTCAGATGATGAACTCCTTACTGCCAAATTCAGACATAAATAGAAGAAAGTGGGAAAAACCTCTAGACCATTCAGTTATGACCTAAATCATATCCCTTATGATTATACAATGGAAGTGAGAAATATATTTAAGGGACTAGATCTGATAGAGTGCCTGATGAACTATAGATAGAGGTTCATGACATTATATAGGAGACAGGGATCAAGACCATCCTCAAGGGGGAAAAAATGCAAAAAGCAAAGTGGTTGTCTGAGAGGCCTTACAAATAGCTGTGAAAACAAGAGAAGTGAAAAGCATGGGAGAAAAGAAAAATTATACCCATTTGAATGCAGAGTTCCAAAGAATAGCCAGGAGAGGTAAGAAGGCCTTCCTCAGTGATCAATGCAAAGAAATAGAGGAAAACAATAGAATGGGAAAGACTAGAGATATCTTCAAGAAAATTAGAGATATCAAGGGAACATTTCATGCAAAAACGGGCTCAATAAAGGACAGAAATGGTATGGACCTAACAGAAGCAGAAGATATTAAGAAGAGGTGGCAAGAATACACAGAAGAACTGTTCAAAAATATCTTTACAACCCAGAAAATCATGATGGTGTGATCACTCACCTAGAGCCAGACATTCTGGATGTGAAGTCAAGAGGGCTTTAGGAAGCATCACTATAAACAAAGCTAGTGGAGATGTTGGAATTCCAGCTGAGCTATTTCAAATCCTAAAAGACGATGCTGTGAAAGTGCTGCAAATTGGGAAAACTCAGCAGTGGCCACAGGACTGGAAAGGTCAGTTTTCATTCTAATCCCAAAGAAAGGCAATGCCAAAGAATTCTCAAACTACTGCACAATTGCACTCATCTCACATGCTAGTAAAGTAATGCTCAAAATTCTCCAACCAGGCTTCAGCAATACAGGAACTGTGAAATTCCAGATGTTCAAGCTGGTTTTAGAAAAGGCAGAGGAACCAGAGATCAAATTGCCAACATCCACTGGATCATGGAAAAAGCAAGAGAGTTCCAGAAAAAACATCTATTTCTTTTTGTTGTTGTTGTTGCTGAAGAAAGGCACTTATTTTACAACTCTAGGGTACACTTGTTTGTTGGACATAATTACTGAAATGTGGAATACAGAACATTACAGTTTCAGTCTTTACCTTGACAAATGACTCTCCCTTTCTGCTCAAACGTCTCACCTAATATCTTTCTGGAAGGGCTTCCCTCTACCCTTACTGTCAGTAATCTACAAATATCTTTCAGTACTAAAACCTTCCACTGGTAAAACAAGCACTCCAGAGTTTTAAGGTTTATTCACAACTTAATGTGATATTCTATAAAGACAAATACTTTTATTGTGTATATATCAAGCACTAAGGCAGGCTTATTTTTAACTCTCAGACTGATCTATCCATTGGGTACGTTTACTCTCATTTAATAGGTTTGAAAAAACAGGGATTTAGGCAGACATCTGGACCACAAAATTAGTTTGTATTTTAACAGAGGTTTGTCTGATATACACATACACACAGGGTTAAGAAAAAAGTTACTGTTAGACCAGTAGTAAAAAACAGCAATTCTCCACTCTGTCTCTACGCATCCCTGATTTTCGTTCACCAGAGACTACCAATTTTAACTCTTCAGCTATTTGTTACTGTACTTCTAAGTGACAAGTTGTACTGCTTTTTTAAAACTGACATTTCTGTATCAGATCTTGATGTATTCTCCATTACATATAATTATAATTTATTATTTGCATTCAGTGTTTACATAAATATGACTGACTTTATATGATGACTAACATTATTCAGAATTCAACAGAAAAGGCAGAGGAACCAGAGATCAAATTGCCAACATCCACTGGATCATGGAAAAAGCAAGAGAGTTCCAGAAAAAACATCTATTTCTGCTTTATTGACTATGACAAACCCTTTGACTATGTGGATCACAATAAACTGTGGAAAATTCTGAAAGAGATGGGAATACCAGATCACCTGATCTGCCTCTTGAGAAACCTATATGCAGGTCAGGAAGCAACAGTTAGAACTGGACATGGAACAGCAGACTAGGTCCAAATAAGAAAAGGAGTACATCAAGGCTGTGTATTGTCACCCTGCTTTTTAACTTCTATGCAGAGTACATCATGAGAAATGCTGGACTGGAAGAAACACAAGCTGGAATCAAGATTGCCAGGAGAAATATCAATAACCTCAGATATGCAGATGATACCACCCTTATGGCAGAAAGTGAAGAAGAACTAAAGAGCCTCTTGATGAAAGTGAAAGAGGAGAGCGAAAAAGTTGGCTTAAAGCTCAACATTCAGAAAATGAAGATCAGGGCATCCGGTCCCATCACTTCATGAGAAATAGATGGGGAAACAGTGGAAACAGTGTCAGACTTTATTTTGGGGGGCTCCAAAATCACTGCAGATGGTGATTGCAGCCATGAAATTAAAAGACCCTTCTCCTTGGAAGGAAAGTTATGACCAATCTAGACAGCATATTAAAAAGCAGAGATATTACTTTGACAACAAAGGTCTAGTCAAGGCTATGGTTTTTCCTGTGGTCATGTATGGATGTGAGAGTTGGATTATAAAGAAAACTGAACACTGAAGAATTGATGCTTTTGAACTGTGGTGTTGGAGAAGACTCTTGAGAGTCCCTTGGACTGCAAGGAGATCCAACCAGTCCATTCTAAAAGAGATCAGTCCTGGGTATTCATTGGGAGGACTGATGCTGAAGCTGAAGCTCCAGTACTTGGCCACCTGATGCAAAGAGCTGAATCATTTGAAAAGACCCTGATGCTGGAAAAGATTGAGGGCAGGAGGAGAAGCAGATGACAGAGGATGAGATGGTTGGATGGCATCACTGACTCAATGGACATGGGTTTGTGTAGACTCTGGGAGTTGGTGATGGTCAGGGAGGCCTAGTGTGCTGCGGTTCATGGGGTTGCAAAGAGTCAGACATGACTAAGCAACTGAAATGAGCTGATGAAAATATATTGGGGAGTATAGTGAATTGAGATATTATACATGTCTTCTTGTAGTTTATTAACTTTTGATAGCACTTTTGCTGGAGTATCTTTTATACAAGATTCTGAGAAATACTGAAATGACATTTGGAAAAAGATTGGAAATGATTCTGTATGAGCCAGAGAATTTGATATGGGTCAGGGTTAAAAATAATGACATTTAAAGACACTGATCTACTCCCTTTAACTAAACTTTAGGTTTTATACAGTGGGATTGAAAAAAATGATTGGTATATGACCACTTGTTCTGGCTGCCTAGAGAACACTCAAAACTTAGTGGCTTAAAACCACCATTTCACTGTGTGCAAGAGCTCTGGAGTCAAGAATTGGACAGGATACAGAACAAAGTGTTAGTTTCTACATTGTGGTGTCTGGGCCTCAAATGAGAAGAGCTGAAAACCGGAGTGAATCAAGAATGAGGGGCTAGAGTTATCTGATGTTCACTTCTTACAGGTATATCTGCTGCTGTCCTAGAAGGACTTGAAGACTAATATTGCCAATTGGTGTCATTTATACTGGAAAATCCCATGGAAAATCCATGGTGTCACTAAGAGTCAGACACGACTGAGCGACTTCACTTTCTCTTTTCACTTTCATGCATTGGAGAAGGAAATGGCAACCCACTCCAGTGTTCTTGCCTGGAGAATCCCTGGGACAGGGGAGCCTATTGGGCTGCCATCTATGGGGTCGCACAGGGTCGGACACGACTAAAGCAACTTAGCAGCAGCAGCAGCAGCAGCATACATGGCTTCTTCACGTGTCTTGTTTACCTCATGGCATAGTGACATAAGGCTCCAAATACAACTATTTCAATATAAAGTTGCATCATGCTTTATTACCCCCCCTCCACTTATGCTGCACTATATTCAAGGAATTAGATCCATCCCTGCTGAGATACAAGAGGAAGGGATATACACTCTACCTCCTGATGAAAGGGATATCAAAGAATTTGGAGGAAGGGATGAGTTAAAATAGCCACACCTTTGTAATCAGAATGAGAAGTAAGCAGTTCCAGTTTTTGACCAATGACACAGTAAAGGACAGAGCAAGGCAGTAATGTGACTTGAATTAGTAGGCAAATTCTTCCCTGTTGCTGTGGTCCTTACAGCCCAACTAATGATTAAATGCAGGGAACCCAGAGATCTGAAGAATTCTTACCTAGCAAGATGATTATTCTATATAGTTTGTGCTGACAGCTGAAATTTTAATGAAATTTATGAGGAACTAACTCCGGGAGTTGGTGATGAACAGGGAGGCCTGGCGTGCTGCGATTCATGGGATCACAAAGAGTTGGACACGACGGAGCGACTGGACTGAACTGAACTGAGCATCTAGGTAACTAGTCACTAGTTAAGCATTGGGGAGCTGCTTCCACTCACTTTTATCATTATCTGGTTAAGTTCTTTGCATTCTTTAGGTCCCTGTTAAACCGCAACCTTGAGTTTGAGTCTCCCTTCTCACCAGTTTTCGTAATTCGTAGTCTAGTATCTTAATCTGATTTCGATGAACAAGAACCTCTTGTACTTAGAAATATAAAAACTTGATACTGGCATTATTAATATTTCAAGTTCAATAACTTCTCTAATTATAACCAGAGAGAAATAAATGTCAAGGCATTCTTGCTTAATGAATGATAAATAATTTCTTATATTAAGAATTTGTAAAGTGAGAGATTACTATCAGAAAAAAATTTTAGTTTAACTGTTAATATTCTGTATCTCAATTTACTGGTGGTACAGCAAAGGAAAATTCTACCTCAGTTGGGCAGGTTTAGTGAGAATGAAAAATACAAGTGTGAACAGCTCCTGGCACACAGCTGGGAGCTGCACACAGCCAGCACACTTAGTAAATGCTGGCTTCCTCTTCCCCTGTAGCCTCCCATAGCTTCTGTCATCCACCAGGGCAGTTTCTCATTTTCTAAAGTGAGTCTGCAACTTGGAAATTCAATCTCTGATTCACTGAAAAGGAAATTACAACATGACTCAAGATCACTATTGTTCCAAAAGCTCTACCTTTCTAAAAGTTAAAATAAGAGCTGATACTTATATTTCTGAAGTCATCTTTTATCATCAAAAATATGTTATTCTAGGGTGCTGTCATTTTCAGTGAGAAATAACAAGATTTTGGCCTAGAGAGTTTCAAACTTGGAAAAAAAAACAAATTTACATTTCTTATAGTAATTTTAATAATTAAGTTGTCATTTGTAGCCATAATTGTAGGATCTTAAATCTAACCCTCTCTGAGCAAAAGAGCTGGCTGTTTATAACTAGCTTTTGCCCAGGAGCATTGGCCTTATCTCTCTGCTCATATAAATCAGTCACTGGTGCTTCAGACACATTTTATCATTATTATCATATAGCTTTATAACAGAGCACAAAGATGTTCCAATGGAGTAGCTGTGTGACTAGAGTATCCCTTAGTCTAGAGCAGTTACAATCTATAATGGATGGAATAACAGAGATTGGTCCCTACTCAATGGATTTCATTATATACCATCTGCCTTATGCAAACTTGTGCTTTGGAGAACATCAATTTTAAACTGAGATATCAAGAAGCTCTTGGCTACAGCTGTTAGAATACCTGAGTGATTATAAAAACAAAAATATTTATGTTACTAAATAAAAAGTAAGAAGTAGAAAGTTCTAGGATTGGGCCAGCAATGTAAAGTTTTCAGAAAGAACTCTGGCTGTTTCCAGTTTCTGTTCTGTCATTCTCAGCATGTTGGTGATGCTTTCTGTAGCTATACCAGGCATTACAATTTTGTAAGGCATTGTCCAAAAACAAGAGAGGGGGAGATCTTCTTTTTTCACTTTTGTCAGTGAGATTATTTTCTCAGAATCCCCGCTTCTTTCATTTCATTGGCCAGAACCAGGTTACATGGCCACAGTAACTGCAAGGGAGGTTGGAGGTGGATTATCTGGCACTTTCACTGTTTGTCATTGGAGGCAGATCCTGTTAATGAATAAGACTGAAAAAGGAATGACTGCAGGACACATAAGCAAGAACTTCTGTCATCCCTGATAACTTATAATTGTTATAAAGTTACAACTGAGGGCATTTAAATTTTAGAGGAATAGTTAAATAAAAATATAAAATAATGATACAAACGGCTGGCATTTGTTGAGGGCTGACCATGTGCCAAGGTTTCCCAGGTGCCACTAGCAGTAATGAACCTGCCTGCCAATACAGGAGATATAAGAGAAGTGGATTCAATCCTTGGGTCAGGAAGTTCCCCTGGAGTAGGAAATGGCATCTTGCCTGGAGAAACCCATGGACTGAGAAACCTAGTGGGCTACAGTCCATAAGGTCACAAAGAGTTAGGCACAACTGATGTGACCTAACACAGCACATACTGTGTGCCAAACAGGGTGCTGAATGATTTGTATTATCATCTCATTTAACTTTCAAAATCAGCCTATGAGGGTAGTATTTTTACATCTGTTTTTTAACAAATGAGGAAACTAAGATATAGAGAGGTATAGTAACTTTCCCAAGGGCATGCAGCTGTTGAGAGTAGGGGCACTATTTGAAGGCACCGCCCTGAAGTTTATGTTCCTCATCAAATCCAAAATATAATTCTTAGATTCCTATTATGTTCTAACCATGTCTTACTAAATATACCAAGAGTCTGAGCAACAATCAAGGCAATTTGTTTCTCTTTTCATAAAAATCATAGACTTTCCCAGGTGGCTCAAGTGATAAGAATCTGCTTGCCAGTGCAGAAGACTCAGGAGACACAGGTTCAGTCCCCTGGGTTGGGGAGCTCCCCTGGAGTAGGAAATAGCAATTTGTTCCATTATTCTTGTCTAGAGAACTTCATGGACAGAGGAGCCTGGCAGGTTGCAGCCCACGGGGTCACAAAAAGAGTTGGACACAACTGAGGGATTGGACACACAAAGGGGTAAATGCTATGGTGATTATACATGTGAATATTATCAAAGGGGATAAAGTGTTTAGAGATTGCAATAAAGAGATTTAACCTATTTTAAAATGTGAGAGAAGGTGTCTTTGAAAAAGTCATCAGTATCAATCTGGTTTCTCCAGAAATACAGAGCCAGTTTGTGTGTGTGTGTGTGCACGCATGTGTATGTATCTGTATGTGTGTGTACAGAGAGAGATTTTAAGAAATTGCTTGCTCAACTGTGGGGGTTTGCAAGTTTGAAATCTGCAGGGTAGACTTGGAGTTCCTACAAAGTTGATATTATAGTCTAAAATTTGAAGTCTGTTTTGAGGCAGAATTTCTTTTTCAGAGGATCTGTCTTTTAATGCCTTCAACTGATTGGATGAGGCCCACTCACATTACACAGGGTAACCTGTTTTATTCAAAGTTTACTTATTTAAACATCACAACTAAAAAGAAAATATCTTTACAGCAACATCTCCACTGGTGTTTGCTCAAATAACCGGCACTGTGGCTGTGGTAAATTGATAGAACTAATCATCACATTATCTTCAGTCTCAGATTCCAAGAGTGAATAGAAACTATCCAAGTAAACAGCTGGGAAAAAAAGAGTTCTAAGAAGAGAGAACTGATTGTAGAAAGGAAAGCAAAGGTGGGATGATTTGAGAGAATAGTTTTGAAACATGTATATTATTACATGTGAAACAGATCACTAGTCCAGGTTCACTGCATGATACAGGGTGCTTGGGGCTGGTGCACTGGGATGACCAGAGGGATGGGATGGGGAGGGAGGTGGGAGGGGGGTTCAGGATGGGGGACACATGTACACCTGTGGCTGATTCATGTCAATGTATGGCAAAACCACTACAATGTTGTAAAGTAATTAGCCTCCAATTAAAATAAATAAATTTTTTAAAAAAGAAAAGAAAGGCATGAGTCATGATAGAGTTTGGTACATTTAAGGAAATAAGAGAAATTCATTATGACCATATCCATATAAACAAGAGTAGTGATGGCTTGAAATGAGACTGGAGATAAGGCAAGGATCTATATTAAACAAAACTTTGACATTCAAAAGTTTTTCAGCACTTATATCTTGGTATTTTAGTGCATTTTGAGTTTTATTTTTAAGGTATAATTCAAAAGCTACAATTGTAATATCTCTTGTATTAATAATTAAGGTACAGATATATCACATTCAGCCAATGAAATATAGAACTTGATTTGAAAAGTAAGCCAGATGGGAAATTGGCTGGGTACTAGACATCCACTTTATTCATGTAAGTGGTTGAAATGATAGCCAGGTTTTGGGGGTGGTGGCAGGTTCCTAGTTGAATTATATGGATTTGAGGGGAATTTAAAAGGTGAAATCAGAAAGACGAAGATTTAACTGAGCATAGGAGATGAGAATGATGAAAGAATTAACTTCTCATTTTTCAGTACTATCTATAGTTTATTTCCCCAAATTTTATTTATATTCTAGCCACAGACTCTCCTTTATATACTTATGGTTAGTACACATCAGTATTCACCTCTTAAAAATAAATTATTTGCTCTTTTATCTAAACTGCTTTTGAGATACCATTATTGTATTATTTTTCATAAAGCCATATGCAACACAGTCATATATAAATTAGTGATAGAAAAGGCTTACCTATTATTATGTTTTTTAAAAATAAAATGTTTAAGTGATTCACTATACTTAATATATGATTTAAATAACAGGGAACTTCAAAATCAAATATTGGAGTTACTTGCAACAACTTTTAATGTAAATTTTCATGGACAAAATTTTCCCTTAAATTTTGATATACTTTTTTGTTTATACTTTAACAAAAAACTTTAAACTTTTTTTTTAATATACCATTGAGATGGGAGATATGATGGAATTAAGTGAGGAATGTGCCAAAATAGAAGAAAAGCTTTTCTGGCATTTTTTCAGTCTCCAAAATTATTCTTTAGCATAAGGAATCCCATCTTGTTACTCCAGTCCTTACAAAAGGCACATCTTCACAATAATTTTGAGCTCAAAGTACTGATTGAGGAAGCTACCATAGCCTGAAATAGCTTCAATCAATGTTTGCTTGAGGTGCTTAAAAAGTCCATCAGAAGATTTATAACACAGGAGTCAAAGATATATAATTTTATTCTGCAGATTTTGACCTCACTGTTGGAACTTTTGGAGGAAGTGGTAAACAAAAGTTTTTAAAGCTTCTGGATGAATGAAAAACAGAGTATCATAGACTCTGATTTCCAGGAACACTGAAAAGCAAAAACATTGAATTCAGATATGTGTCTTAGCCCAACACCTGGTCCTAACTGCAGAGGGGATAATTGGTCTCTTGTCTCTTTCCTCTAAGGTGTATTTTTATAAAGAAAAAAATTTTTTTCACAAGAATCAAGCCTACATTTCATGCTTACAGTTTTCTACATTTTTTTCATGGGTTTTCTTGAACATTTTTTTTCACACTTTAGATTGTGGACTATTTTGTCATTCAAATTTATTCAACATGAGATAAGCCATATAATAAAAAATAAATGATCTATAGTGAAGAAATTAGTAAATTGTCATTAAATTTCTCAAGTGCCTTATTGTATTAAAGCCTTTTGTTTTAATAAAGTATGTGTAAGCATGACTAGTATAAAACATTCTAGTAAGTAGGTTTAAAAATATAGCTTTTGAGTTATATATACAAATGGCATAATTAGAGTATAATTTAAAGCAATTTGTTCACATTTTTGAGTTTTTAATTGAAATTTTTATCAAGATACTCAGAGATTCATACGCAATTGTAAGAAATAATATATATAGGCACCTTCTATCCTTTAATTCAATGATAATATCCAGCAAAACTGTAATACAAAATCACAGTTTGGTATTGACATTGAATATAATCACATACTTTATGCAATTTTCTCAGTTTTGATTATATTTGTTTATGTGTGTTTATTTAATTCTATCAAATTTTGTCACATGTGTAATAATCACAGTCAAAACATATAATCGTTCTCATAACCAGGGTCCTTTATGCTATCTTTTAATAACCATACTCACTACCTCACACTTTCCCCCATCCCCAACCCTGGTGACTCACTCATCTCTCATTTCTAAAAAGTTGTCATTTTGAAAGCATTCTATAAATAGAACCATAGAGTATGTTACCTTTTAGGATTGTGTGGTTTGTTTTTTCATTCAGCAGAGTTCTCTGGTGATGCACAGCTTGTTGTGTGTAGCAATAGTTTGTTTTCATTATATGGCAGTATTCTTGATGGGCTTCCCAGGTGCCACTAGTGGTAAAGACCCCTCCTGACAATGCAGGAGACATAGATATGAGTTTGATCCCGGGATTGAGAAGATCCCTGGAGGAGGAAATGGAAAACTTTTCCAGTATTCTTGCTTGGAAAATCCCATGGACAGGGAAGCCTGGTGGGCTACAGTCCACAGTGTCACAGAGCTGGCTACAACTGCACAACTTCGCAGGCATGCACACAGGAGTATTCTTGATATGGATGTGCTGGTGGTTGTGGTGGTTTAGTCGCTAAGTCATGTCTGACTCTTGTAATCCCGTGCCAGGTTCCTCTGTTCATGGGATTTTCCCGGCAAGAATACTGGAGTGGGTTGCCATTTCCTTCTCCACGATATGGATGTACCATAGTTTAACACTTCACCCACTGAATTATATCTGATTTAGTTCCAGTTTTTCGGCTATTAAAACTATGTATGTTTTTGTGTGAATATAAGTTTTCATTCTGGGGGATAAATGCTCAAGAATGTAAATGCTGGGAAGTTTGATGGCTTTATACTTAGATTTTTAAGAAAATGCCAAATTTTTGTCAAGAGTAAATGTATACTTTTAATATCTACTAACAGGATATGGGTTATCTAGTTTTCCCATATCCATGTCAGCATTTGGTGTTATTATTTTTGAACTTTCAGATCTGTATTTTTTTGAACATCCAGATCTGAGTATCTGTTGATAACTCATAGTAGCTCTAATTTGAATTACTCTGATGAATAATAATGCAGAGATCTTTTAATGTGCTTATATCCAATGTGTTTAACATTTTTGGTGAAATGTTTTGGTGGAAACTTGAGAATTTTATAACAGTATTTTAAAAACTATTGAGTTTTAAGATATATGTGTGTATTAGTAGCTCAGTCATGTTCGACTGTTTGCGACCCCATGGACTTTAGCCCACCAGGCTCCTCTGTCCATGAGATTCTCCAGGCAAGAGTATGGAGTGGGTCACCATTACCTTCTCCAGGGTATCTTCCTAACTCAGGGATCGAACCCAGGTCTCCTGCACTGCAAGATTCTTTACCCTTTGTGCCAATATACATTAAAGCACTATATATATATATATGTAATTAGGTCAGGTCAGTTCAGTTCAGTCACTCAGTCGTGTCCGACTCTTTGCGACCCCATGAACTGCAGCATGCCAGGCCTCCCTGGCCATCACTAACTCCCAGAGTTCACTCAAACTCCGTCAATGGCATTGAAATTTCATCAAATGAAATTTGATGGCATTGAGTCCGTCATGCCATCCAGCCATCTCATCCTCGGTCATCCCCTTCTCCTCCTGCCCCCAATCCCTCCCAGCATCAGAGTCTTTTCCAACGAGTCACCTCTTCTCATGAGGTGGTCAAAGTACTGGAGTTTCAGCTTTAGCATCATTCCTTCCAAAGAACACCCAGGACTGATCTCCTTTAGAATGGACAGGTTGGATCTCCTTGCAGTCCAAGGGACTCTCAAGAGTCTTCTCCAACACCACAGTTCCAAAGCATCAATTCTTTGGCGCTCAGCTTTCTTCACAGTCCAATTTTCACATCCATACATGACCACAGGAAAAACCATAGCCTTGACTAGATGGACATTTGTTGGCAAAGTAACGTCTCTGCTTTTGAATATACTATCTAGGTTGGTCATAACTTTTCTTCCAAGGAGTCAGCGTCTTTTAATTTCATGGCTGCAGTCACCATCCACAGTGATTTTGGAGCCTCCTTCCCAAAAAAGTCTGACACTGTTTCCACTGTTTCCCCATCTCTTTCCCATGAAGTGATGGGACTGTATTTTATATATATATATATATTATATAAAGTTTTATACATAGAACCATACATAAAACAATACAAATTGGGAAAGGAGTATGTCAAGTCTGTATATTGTCACCCTGCTTATTTAACTTATATGCAGAGTACATTATGCAAAAATACCAGGCTAGATGAAGCTCAAGCTGAAATCAAGACTGCTGGGAGAAATATCAACAACCTCAGATACGGAGATGATACCACTCTAGTGGTAGAAAGTGAAGAGGAACTAAAAAAACTCTTGAGTGTGACAGAGGAGAGTGAAAAAGTTGGCTTGAAACTTAACATTCAAAAAACTAAGATCATGTATCCAGTCCAATCACTTCATGGTAAATAGATGGGGAAAAGGTGGAAATAGTGGCAGATTTTCTTTTCTTGAGATCTAAAATCACTGTGGATGGTGACTGAAAACATGAAATTAAAAGACACTTGCTTCTCAGCAGAAAAACTATGACAAACCTAGAGAGTGTATACAAAAGTAGGGACATTACTTTGCTGAAAAAGTCCATATAATCAAAGCTATGGTTTTTCCAGTAGCCATGTGCAGCTATGAAGTTGGATCATAAAGCAGGCTGAGCACTGAAGAACTGATGCTTTTGAATTGTGGTACTGGAAGACTCTTGAGAGTCCCTTGGACAGCAAGGAGATCAAACCAGTCAACCCTAAAGGAAATCAATGCTGAATATTAATTGGAAGGACTGATGCTGAAGCTAAAACTCCAATACTTTGGCCACCTGTTGTGAAGAGCTAATTCATTGGAAAAGACCCTGATGCTGGGGAAGATTGAGGGTAAGAGGAGAAGGGGGAGACAGAAGCTAGGTAGTTGGAGGGCATCACCAACTCAATGGACATGAGTTTAAGCAAACTCCAGGAAAGAGTGTGTTGCAGTTCATGTGGTCTAAAGAGTCAGACATGACTTAGTGACTGAACAACAACAAATATTCTATACATATATGTTCTATGTTTTCCCCCAGGATAATTCTTTGTTAAGTTTTCAAATATGTTCTCTCACTCTGTGTTGTGTTTTTTAATCCATGAGCAACTTCACTTTCACTTTTCACTTTCATGCATTGGAGAAGGAAATGGCAACCCACTCCAGTGTTCTTGCCTGGAGAATCCCAGGGACGGGGGGAGCCTGGTGGGCTGCCGTCTTTGGGGTCACACAGAGTCGGACACGACTGAAGTGACTTAGCAGCAGCAGCAATAGCATTTTTTTGCAGATTAAAGTTTTTAATTTAATGAGGCATAATTTCCCTTTTATGGATCATGCTTTTGGTATCAAGTCTAAGAACTCCTTACTTTATTCTATATCCCAAAGATTTTTTTCCAATGTTTTATTTTTTAGAAGTTTTATAATTTTATAAGTCTATGATCTATTTTGCATAAGATGTGAGGTTTAGTTTGAGGGTCATAATTTTGCTGATGTAGGGTTAGTTGCTCTGGCACCATTTATTGAAAAAAATTCTTTCCTCCATAAATTGCTTTTATGCCTCAGTCAATAATCAGTTGAACATATTTGTGTGGGCCTGTCTGACTTCTCTACACTGTTTCATTGATCTATGTGTCTGACTGTCAACCAACACCATGCTATCTTGATTACTGTAACTAACAATAAGACTTAATATTGATTAAGTGATTATTCCTACTTTACTCTTCTGTGTTAAGATTTTTCTACCTATTATAGGGCCTGCACCTTTCCATATAAATTTTAGAATCAGCTTGTTGATGTCCAAAAACCTTGCCAGTCAAGGAAGCCATCTTTTTCTCCATGGACCTAAGATGCCTCTTCACTGTATTAACTTCTAACTAATATGGAAGTCAAATGTAGGATTTTGGAAAAGCTAAATCAGATGAAAAACGCCTAGCACTGACAAGATAAGTGAATAGTCTACATGTATAGAAGTGTCATAATTTTTCTTTTTGTATTATAATATAGTATATTTGAAATAAAATACTTTGTCTGAAATGAAAAGTTTTGGGAAACATTAAGAAGTATACTCTTCATGTTCGTGTACAGATAGTTCTGTAGTTTAAAAGGAGTACTGTGCTTTAAGATCATCAAAATGATGATTAGTTATTATTTTAGTAGTGAAACTCCTATTTCTAGTTACAAATAGTAGAGAGTTTGAGAATTTTGAGTGTTAGTTTAACTAATGAGTAGCAAAGACTATATCTTTTTTTTTTTATCTTTCCATTTGACTGATTTATTTTTTTATTTTTATTTTTATTTTTTTAATACTATATTCTACATTACAATACTGTATTTGTTCTGCCATACATTGACATGAATCAGCCACAGGTGTCCATGATCTCCCAATGCTGAAGCCCCTCCCACCTCCCACCCCACATCATCTCCCTAAATCATCCTGTGCACCAGCCCCAAGCATCCTGTATCCTGTATTGAACATAGACTGGTGCTTCATTCTTACAAGATAGTATACATGTTTCAATGCCATTCTCCCAAATCATCCCACCCTCTCCCTCTCCCTCAGAGTCCAAAAGTCCGTTCTATACCCCTGGGTCTCTTTTGTTGTCTCACATAGATGGTCATCATTACTCTCTTTCTAAATTCCATATATATGTGTCAGTATTCTGTATTGGTGTTTTTCTTTCTGGCTTACTTCACTCTGTATAATCAGCTCCAGTTTCATCCATCTCATTAGAACTGAGTCAAATTTATTCTTTTTAAGGGCTGAGTAGTACTCCATTGTGTATATGTACCACAGCTTTCTTATCCATTCATCTGCTGATGGACATCTAGGTTGCTTCCATGACCTGGCTATTATAAACAGTGCTGCAATGAACATTGGGGTACATGTGTCTCTTTCAATTCTGGTTTTGTCGGTGTGTATGCCCAGCAGTGGGATTGCTGGGTCATAAGGCAGTTTTATTTGCAATTTTTTAAGGAATCTCATTATCGATGCATTAAACAATTGAAGAGAAATAGAAATAACTTGGTAAACAAGCAAGATAAAGGTTTTTAAATGAAACCTTATGTTGAATTATGATCAATTAGAACCAAATATTTTCTTAACCCATTTCTTGAGGATATTGTTTTGTGTGGCCTGGAAAGATAACTATCTCATTTCTTTATCATTAGTGTTCTAGCTATAAATCATTTCTGCCTATTAAGTGCACTGTGTGAGATTTAGAAGATAGAAATGAGACAAACGTCATCTTCCTTCCACTGTTGGCTGTTTCCTGCTGCAACCAATGAGGTGGAGAAATGCTTGTTTTGCTTTGTTTTTGTTTTCTGCAGTAGAATTCCATGTCTAGTCACCAACTTTGGTGTTGAGGAGCTAACAATGGTGGTGCAGCAGCTTGTCAATCCTGGTCTCTTGATCGTCAATGTGCTATTGAGAAGTGTGTTCCTGAACCTCAACTTCCTTCAGCCTCCTTTAGGTTTCTAACTCTTCTGGAGTGTGGTGGAGGTGCTAGCTACTCTGGTGGTCTGTTCTGTAGCCTTCATGGTACAGGCCTCAATAAGATCCCCTTGCTCCAGCTCGTCAAACATTCCATAGGTGCCAATTTTCCATATTAAAACTCTTTCTACTCAAAATACCTAGAGAGTTTTTGTTTACCAAATAGAAGCCAAATACCTACTTTGTGCAGAAACATTGTAAAAGTAAGCACCAGTTAACATGGAGAAATCAAGAAAAGTTTTAATCATTACTTTTAAAAGAAATAGTGAACAGGCTTCTCAATACTGTTCTTACTGACACTTTTGCAATTCTAATTGGACACGTCACCCACCAGCAACATTTGCTAAAAGCAGCTCCAATATGCTTTTTCTTAAGTCAGATGTTTCTGAAGTTTAAGAAAATGACAGTAAGAAAAGTACCTTGTGTTTTTATCCTGTCTAAACTACCTTCAGTGAGAGACAAATAGTTGGTTTTAAGATTATGTAGCATTTAAAATCCAACTCAGTAGATCTACATTCTGAACAACAGCATAAAGAACTCTGCATATCTATTCCCCAGCAAAACAACCACAGTGGTGTGTGTCCCCTCAGAATTCATATGGGGAAGTTTAATCCCCAAAGTGACAGTATTTGAAAGGGAGGCATCTGGGAGGTGATCAGGTCATTAGGGTGAAACACTCATGAATAGGATTAGTGCCCTTATGTAAGAGACCTGGAAGCTTCCTTGCCTCTTCCTCTGCCTGGGGTACAAAGATACACAGTCAATCGATGGATCAGGAAACTGAAAGTGTGTGTCAGACTCTTTGTGACTCCATGGACCCCCTGAAACCTACCAGGCTCCTCCGTCTTTGGGATTCTCCAGGCAAGAGTACTGGAGTAGTGCCGGGAGCCAGTGTGAGGAATCCCGCCCATGACAGGGTCATGTGGAAGGAAGTCTGGCATACGCAGGGCATGATCAAACTTCAGGGGTTCCCCACGGCATTTCCTGAGCATCCACCCCGCCCCCCAAAAAAAATTAGACTCTGCCGGCCTCTGCACTCTGCTTTTCCACTCTTCTGATATTCTCTGGGAAAAAAAGTCAACTCAGGGCTTTAGTCTTCTGCATTTGAAAGGGATGTTTCAGTTAAACCCCCTCTGATAGTTTTTTAGTTTGCCTAACAGGTTTCCCAGACTTCTTACAGCTTGTGAATTGCTTACAGCCCCCCAACTGCGAGAGGCACAAAGCTTGAAAGCATCCTTAAGATACAGAGACTTTTCTAAAGAGTTAAAAATCATATTGGTGATAGGTTTTCACTGTTGACTCAAGGATTGCTGCCAGACTTCCGTATTCTTTATCTTTTAGGCACCTGGGAGGATGTTACTCAATGAAGCAGGATGTAGAAAAAGATATGTAGTAGTTTTGATGTTAGCAACACTAGACTTTTGAGTTAATTGCTTCTCTTTTGCTGTAAATCACTGTACTCCCTTTACTTGTTATAAGTTGCTGTACCTTTGCTATGTAAGAATGTAACTTTGTTTAGTGCTTTTCTGAGAGTGACACCAGACCTTGGGAAGATCAACACAAATAAGTCTTCTTGTTGACAAACCCTTATCAGAAAAAAGGCTGTAAAATGTTAATTGGCCCTTTTTGGCTGGAAGATGTAAATTACCTAAGACTTGTGTATACAACTAGGTATGCAGAGAGAAAAGCCTGGTTTTGATAAGAGTCTGGGTTGCTAACACTGCATAATTTTGTATTACCCATTGATCTCTATGTACAATCAAAAAGGTATAAAGGCCTTCTAAACAATAGAGGCCAGAGCTAGTCGCTGGACTAGTTTCCCCCATGTGTGTGTGTGTGTGTCTCTCTCTCCTCTCCTCTTCACTCTAATTTCAGGCTGAATTCCCATCTGGACCAGGGGGTGGGGGGGTGGGGGGCTCGCCAGGTCTACTTACTTTTCCCGGCTTTTAAGACCCGCGTGAAAGGGAGCCTAAGGTGGGGCACCCTTAGAGATTCAAGCAGGCGCCGGTGGCCCCACGTTGATAGTGCAAATCTCTTGTCCAGAGATTTTATTGGCCTCCACAAGCCAAGTTGTTCAGCCTTCTTTCTCCACTTAATTTTCCCACTACACTGTTTCTTCCTAATCTAATCTTATATTTCTATGTTAATAAATAAATAAACAAATCTTTCCTTGCCAACGCCTCCACGCTTCGAATTCCCTGGACCCACCGGGGCTGGACCCTGACAGAGTGGGTGGCCATTTCCTTCTCCAGGCAATCTTCCCAAACCAGGGATCAAACCCAGGTCTCGCGTTGCAGGCAGATGCTTTACAGTCTGAGCCACCGGGGAAGCTCAGGAAGTGGGCCTTTACTGACACAGTGTCCTCTGGCTCCTTAATCATGGACTTTCCAAGCTCCAGAACAGTTAGAATCAAATGTTTATGGAAATGTCAAATCTATTTTTGTTATAGTAGCCCAAATGTATTAAGACAAACCATTAACTTGTATTTCTCTTAGAATATCATTCATTAGAATCAGGTTTAAGTTTCAATGAAATGAATTAATGGTACATGAGTAGCATGACTATTACTATGGAAATATGTTATTGACCTCTAAGATTTCTTTTTCCCAGCATAAATTTCTGGTGCTTTTAGCTGTAAAATGCCTAGTAAAGTATTTGTGGTTTCATTTATTATTTAAAATGATCAAAGAAGGCAATGCAGGTGATACAAATGCGGAGAATTTACAACAGAAAAGCTGTATAAATTTCAGTTTGCTGAGTAGCACCCAGGAGGAGCAGTTCCAGGTTGAGTCTAGAAATTTATTTCAATGTTATCATAGTCATGTTGCTGCTAAGTCACCTCAGTCATGTCTGACACTGTGCGACCCCATAGATGGCAGCCCACCAGGCTCCCCCATCCCTGGGATTCTCCAGGCAAAAAAAAATCATTTTTTCTTACAAGTTTTATATCTTCAGTTTCCTAGTCATTCAGATACAAAAATTAGAATTTATCTTGGACTCATTTATGTCTGTCTTTCATATCAAGCTAACCACTAAAATATACTGACAATTTCTTTTAAATTAATCTCTTCCTTTTTGTTGTCACTATCATGTTCTAGTTTCAGATAGTTATTATCACCTCCCTGTACTACAGCAATAAACATCTATATGTCTTTCTATTTTCTATCCTACTTCTTCTAACAATTCTACACAATACTGCCAGATAATTTATTTTATAAATTCATTTTTAGTCTCATTTTTGCCCCAAAATATACAATGACTGATGCTTGGCTATTGAATTTATTTCAAAATTGCTGGCCTGGTATGCAAAAACTTTCTTAGTGCAGTCAAATCTGCCATTTCAGTGCAAAAGAGATGAATAGTTCCCTGACAACAAATTAATGCATTCTTTCACATATATTAATGTCTCTTATAGGGAAAAAAGCAACAAAATCATTGCTTTATAAGCATGAGTGTGAGCAGTATGTTGAATCCGAGTGTACAGCTCCATTTACTGTATGACAAAACCAGGCTCTGTTTTTGAAGTAAAGTGTAACATTGCATTAGCAAATTATGATGTAGGTTTCTTTGGGTCATAAAAATAGGAGAGAGGGATTTTTATTTTTGTAATAAAACTGACTACTAGGACCCAGTATTCCCTGAGGTAGGAAATGGCAACTCAATCAATACTGGAAAATCCCATGGACAGAGAAGATTGGTGGCTACAGTCCACAGGGTCACATAGAGTTGGATGCAATTGAACATGCACGCACATAGGAAAGTGAAAGTGAAAGTTGCTCAGTGTTGTCTGACTCTTTGCAAGCCCACAGACTATAGAGTCTATGGAATTCTCCAGGCCAGGATACTGGAGTGGGTAGCCTTTCTCTTCTCCAGGGGATCTTCCCAACCCAGAGATCACACCCATGTCTCCCACATTGTAGGCAGATTCTTTACCAGCAGAGCCACAAGGGAAGCCCAAGAATACTGGAGTGGGTAAGCCTATCCCTTCTCCACTGGATCCTCTTGTGCTAATTTCCTATCACTGCTGAAAAATTACTACTAGAAACTTTATGTCTTAAAACAATGTAGATTTGTTATTTTATAGCTATAGAGATCAGAAGTCTGAAATAGGTACCTTCGAGCTAAAATCAAGGTGTTTTCAGAGCTACATTCCTTCCTGAGGCTCTAGGGGAGAATCTGTTTCCTTGCCTTTTCCAGCTCCTACAGACTGCCTGTATTCTTTGCCTCCTAGTTCCTTTCCATCTTCAAACCCCGCGGCTGCTGGTCAACTCTTTCATGTCTTATCAGTTTGACAATGACTCTTCTGCGTCCCTCATCCATATTTAATGACTCTTAAGGCTGCACTGGAAGAAGAGCTATGACAAACCTAGATAACATATTAAAAAGCAAAGACATCACTCTGCCGACAAAGTTCCGTATAGTCAAAGCAATGGCTTTTCCAGCAGTCGTGTATTATGGATGTGAGAGTTGGACTATTAAGAAGGCTGAGTGCCAGAGAATTGATGCTTTTGAATTTAGTGACTGAACAATAGCAACAGTGGCTGCATTGGGCCCATCTGCACAGTCCATTCAGTTGATAACTTTATCTTTAGTCCAGTTTATTGGTAAGCTTGTATTCATCTGCTTTCTTAATTTTCCTTTGCCCAAGGATACAATATTTTCATAGGTCCCAGAGTTTAGACATGGACGTCTTTGGGATGCCATTACTCTATCTACCACAGGACTATTCAAAATGGTAAACTCTAGAACTTTGTCCAGGGTTTCTTTAAAGTACCCCAATCAGCTTGGCTAGTCTCAGCTTCTTCCTGAATCCTTTTGTCCTTTCCCAACCTTTAGAAAACTCATTGCATTCAGAGAATTCTGAGTTTTCTACCTGAGGAAGGATTTTTTTTAACTTATTTATTGAAGTATAGTTGATTTAAAATGTGTCAATTTCTACTGACAGCAAAGTGATTCTGTTATGTATATATGTATTCATTCTTTTTCGTGTCCCTTTCCATCATGGTTTATCAGAGGATAATGGATATAGTTCCCTGTTCAATACAGTGCTAAGTGGCTTCAGTTGTGTCTGACTCTTTGTGACCCTATGGACTGTTGTCCATGAGGCTCCTCTCTCTCTGAGATTCTCCAGACAAGAATACTAGAGTGTGTTGCCAAGCCCTCCTCCAGGGGATCTTCCCGACCCAGGGATGGAACCTGTGTCTCTTATGCCTGCCGTATTGGCAGGTGGGTTCTTTATTACTAAGTGCCACCTTTGACCTTGTTTATCTGTTCTATATATGATAGCTTTCATCTGCTAATCCCAAACTCCCAATCCATCCCTGTGCCTGGGGCCACACCCTTAGTAAGCACAAGTCTGTTCTCTGTGAGTCTGATTCTGTTTTTGTGGTTATGTTAATTTATGTCATATTTTAGCTTCCATGTATAAGTGATATATCATATGGTAAGGATTTTTGGACTTCCTTTCCTT
Source organism: Nanger dama (assembly GCA_917880005.1). NCBI lineage: Eukaryota > Metazoa > Chordata > Mammalia > Artiodactyla > Bovidae > Nanger > Nanger dama. The sequence goes on from CAKJTW010000040.1 coordinate 9,623,931, forward strand.
CTCCTCCTGTCAAGCCAAATGAGGAACTGTTCCAAAAGAATCAATAGAATCAAGAGAAGGTAAGATTGGCAACTCATTTCATGGATGGACATCTTTGTATGCATCAGACTTGACATTTTGTCATCTGGGAAGATTGAGCTAGGGAAAGACTAGAATTAAATGGAGATAAGAAAGTAGAATGATAAGCTGTAGTCAAATGTGGGGATATCAGCAATGTATTAAGGATGAAGGTCAAGTTGGCAGTGCAAAAATTGGAAAGTTGTACCACCTAACTCCCCTGCCCTTCCCCACCATACAAGTGCTCCATGAGGGAGTCCTTGGCATTACTGACTCTCAATGGCATGGTCAGTAGAAGGCAGCCAGAGAAGTCTCCAAAGGCAGAGAATAACAGCAGTAGCCCAGTTAAGTAAAGAGTCTTTGCCCCTCTTCTCTAAACTCTAAACTCTGAACTTTAAAATTCTGAAGGAAATGAATCCAGAAAAGGGAAGGAAAAGGGTTATGGGAGAGCTGACCATTCCTTTTCCATCTTTCTGACCCCATCACAAACACTGAGAGGGGGTAAGGATCTGAGCAATAAGCTGCATGTGAATTTGATGTTTTAAATTGGATTTGAATGGGTTGGAATTTAAAATCTGAAACTGGCAGAGAATTATAGAATTTACTCAATAAATCACTAAAGGACAATGAAGAAAGATTTAATGGCAAAACTTTGAAGGTCATAATGGAAGAAAATAAAATGATTTCTTGTCTATATCTTTTCAGTTTAATATTGATCCATATACTGGTTACAGATATAATGATGTAATTTTCTTCTTTAATTTTCTTTATTAAGGATCAGTTCAGTTCAGTTCAGTCACTCAGTCATGTCCGACTCTTTGCGACCCCATGAATTGCAGCACGCCAGGCCTCCCTGTCCATTACCAACTCCTGGAGTTCACTCAGATTCACGTCCATCGAGTCAGTGATGCCATCTAGCCATCTCATCCTCTGTCATCCCCTTCTCCTGCGCCCAATCCCTCCCAGCATCAGAGTCTTTTCCAATGAATCAACTCTTTGCATGAGGTGGCCAAAGTACTGGAGTTTCAGCTTTAGCATAGTTCCTTCCAAAGAAATCCCATACACATATTATCTCAGGCATACTGTAATATGCAATTGATAAGCTCTCTGGCTTCCTTTTATTAAATATCAGAACTTTTTAGAAAAAGATAATTTGGGATTAACTTGAAATACTCCATTTGTTGTTGCTATTTAGCTGCTAAGTCATGTCCAACTCATTTGTGACCCTATAGACTTTAGCCTACCAGGCTCCTCTGTCCATGGGATTTCCCAGGCAAGAATACTGGAGTAGGTTGTCATTTCCTTCTCCCAACCTTCCTGACCCAGGCATCAAACCTGGGTCTCCCATGTCTCCTGCACTAGTGTACATTCTAAGTCACTTTCATAGTGTCTGACTCTGTGAGACCCTGTGGACTGTAGCCCACCAGGCTCCTCTGTCCATGGGGTTCTCCAAGCAAGAATACTGGAGTGGGTTGCCATGCCCTCCTCCAGGGGATCTTTCTAACCCAAGGATCAAAACTGCATCTCTGATGTCTCCTGCATTGGCAGGCAGGCCGATTCTTTACTGCTGTAGAAAGAAAGAAAGAAAGAATGAAAGAAAGAAAGAAAGAAAGAAAGAAAGGAAATTGCTCAGTTGTGTCTGACTCTTTGTGACCCCATGGACTGTAGCCTACCAGCCTCCTCAGTCCATGGAATTTTCCAGACAAGAGTACTTTACTGCTGACACACTAATAGATAAGATATTCTATTATCTTATCTATTAGTTACCTTTCAGATGGTGAAGACACACTCTTTGTGTTTGAGAAGGTGATATTTTCTGATTTTGCTTGGTGATATGTGATTGGACTCTCATGCCTCTAGGTTGTGTAACCCTATGAGATAGTTATAATCTCCTTTTACACCTGAGGAAACAGAGGCAGAGAGGGCTTATGTAATTTGTCCAATGTCTCAGAGTTAGGAAGTGCTGGGTCCACGTTTTGCATGTGAATTCTGTCTCCAGAGCTGGCTCCAGATACCAGGTACTCAGCCTAGCAAAACAAAATAGATGTTCATGAGTATTTGCTGAACTGAACTGACTGCTAGAATTTATCATGATTATCACCAACTTTGCAACCTAAACAGTTCTCAGTGTTTCATGAAACAGAGCAGGATCAATTGTTCTCCAGAAGGAGTAAGTTAGTGATTCATACTGTTAAATTGCCTAATTTTCCAATTGTCAATTGTTAAATTGCCTAATACATTTTCTCAATGGTATTTTGTTTTCCTTGAAGAAATAAACAAACACTTAAACTCTTCATCTCAGCTACCATGGACTAAAGCTCCTCACTCAGCAATGCTATGCATGACTTATGGTTGTTGTTAAATCATCTTAAAGTTTTTAAAAGACAAATTGCTTTATTCATGGCAATTTTATTGTGCTACTAAGCTTTAATTGTAGAATAGGCCCTTTGCCTCTCAACTTTGATGTCTTTGGTAACCTTGAAGTCAAATATTTGTGTTAACAAGAATTAAAGAATGGTGTATATCATTTACCAGAAAAGCTTATACTACAATTTAAAAATAAGGCTGTTAATTTTATTTATGGCTAAATATTTGCTTGCTGCAAAATCGCTATAAGGAGGTGGATTTCAGAGAAAATTTTATTTGACGAAAAAATGTACATATACATACAAGCACACATCAAATATTTTCCAGTTAGAAAGTAGATCATGCTTAACACCCAAAACTTCAAAAAACATGTGGAGAAATGAAGCCAATTTACCACAATTCCACAATTTAATGATAACCATTATAATTTTGATGTATATCTTAACAGATAATTGTTTTATATTTGTGTGTATATCTCTATGTTTCTCATTATAAAAATATAGACTCAGTGTATCATTCAATAAGTGTATTTTTAGGGAACTTTTCACATAAATATTTCATTAAGGACTTTCTACATTCATAAATACACTTTCATTACATAGATTTATCAGATGTACAGGAACCTAACAGCAGCAACATTGTGTGTTAAAGGAACAGTCTTGAAACTAAAGCTATATTTTGACACATCTAAAAATTGTTTATGTCTTCAGCTTTCAAGAATCGAACACTGTGCAAAGTAGTAATTTTAACTCACATTACTTGTGATAAATTGAAAATTACAATGGATCCTGAATAATAAATAAAGTATGCATTCTAAATATTAAACCAGGACAAATGCATCCGATTATAAATTTTATATATATCCAAGTCTACCAAATAAACATATAGCTAGCTCCACTCAGTCTTATAAGCTTTGGCCATTGTGCAGAATTTTTCATGAGTAGTACAAACCAGCTGAGGTCCTCTATCAACATTCTGAAATAGAATCTGAATGGAGCATTTGCTTATTTAAAAATGACACTGACAAAGGTTATGGATGTGAGTCAAAAGAAATCATAGAGTATGTGTAAAATGAAGAAATTCTCAGAAGCCATTCAGAAAGTGCCAATCTTGGATGCTTTTGTGACTGTTACATTTTCAAGATCAAATGGCATTATATTTTTCTGCACTTGCAATTGAATATATATCTGTTTCCCCCTTTATGTTAGAAGGTGATAAATTATTTAAAAAAAATAAAAATGTTAATAAAAATTTGCAAAAGGATCAGCCTAAAATGATCTTGACTCCATTTTGGATTTTTTTCTAACACAAATAATGTGCACATTTGACTTTGCTTTTTTCATTATAACTGTAAACTTTGAGATACCCTTTTGTTCATATTCCTTTAGCAAAAGAAAATCAAATTGTGTTTAAAATGTTATAATTTGAAAATTAAAGCAAGACTGTATACCTTTGCTGAGTATATTTTCAGAGGTCAGAATTTTCAGATTTTCATATTTTCAAAGACAAAATTTTAAACATAAAAGTTACCTGGGGACATGAGTACTTTTATGCACTATGGTTTAGTTGTTTTGCTTGTTTTTGATATTACTTGTGGATTTTGGATGCTTATTTGCAATCTGATGTACTCTGATTTTTCTTGGAATTTGATGGATTTTGGGAGTTAAATTTCTTTAACCTAATCAAAAGGACATTTGCAAAAGGTCAGTTTTAGGAGGAAAAAAACAACTCTTATAAACTGAAGGATTGTTTCATTCTATCATAAAACACCATTGGCTTTCAATAAGCTATGAAAAACATTGATACTTCTACTCTAGTCTTGAGAGACACTGTCATGAAAATAAAGATGATAATGATGATGAGGTGTTTAAGGAAAAGATGAAAGAGTAGGAGAAGGGAAGAGGATGGTGGCTGCAAGCCATCAAAACACATTCCTGAAGAAGTATGAAATCATCACATTTTATTTCTTGGAAGCATGTTAACAATAACAAACAAATACAAAACAAAAGACAGCTGTTTTTCTTAGACATTTTGTTTATTATCTTACCTGAAAATTAATAAGAATATCATATGTAAGTACTTGGTAAACTTCAAAATAATTTACAAGGGTAAGATGTTCTTATTTTCATCACTATTATTGGTATCATTATGATTATAATTGCTCAGTTGCTCAGTTGTGTCGGACTCTTTTGAAACCCTATAGACTCTAGTCCACCAGGCTTCTTTGTCCATGGGATTTTCCTGGCAAGAATCCTGGAGTGGTTGCCATTCCTCCTCCACGGGATCTTCCTGACCTAGGGATCAAGCCCATGTCTTCCATGTCTCCTGAACTGCAAGCTGATTCTTTCCTGCTGAGCCACCAGGGAAGCCACATGCAGACCATATAAAAGTAACAATTTTCTGATCAATTATATAGTGTAGAGTCTTGCGCTGTCAGGTCAAGTATGGTAATGCAAATTGAACTGAAATTTTATAAATAAAAATTCAGTTTCTCAATCACAGTAGTACTATTTCAAATGTTCCATAGTCATTTACAGATATTGAACAGGTCCATCATCACAGAAGGGGCTTCCTAGGTGGCTCTAGTGGAAAAGAACCCACCTGCCAATGCAGGAGACATAAAGAGACGTAAATTTGACCCCTGCATCAGAAAAGACTCCAGTTTTCTTGCCTGGAGAATCCCCTGGACAGAGAAGCCTGGTGGGCTACAGTCCATAGGGTCCCAAAGAGTCAGACACGACTGAAGCCACTTAGCATACATGCATGCATCACCACGAAAAGGACCAGTGGATGAGACTGATATAATAAGCAACATGAACAGTGGCAGCAACGACATATGGGAGTCTTTCAGAAAGGCAGACTCCTGGATCCCCCTATACCTACTGAGGAAGAATCTACATTTCATTAAGACTCTTTGGTGACCCAGGCATATTAAATTTGAGCAAAACTGTAGGTTGTCAAACAAGATAACCTAGTGTGTTTCTAAAATAATTCAACTCACTTTGTAGTTTTAGTAGTTCTGTGGCATATGAAAAAATATAATTTTCCTTATATACTGAAATTTTGTCTATTTTTCCCCACCTCAAATTTTTGTTATTCAGAAAGAATCACTCTAATACCTACAAAGAAGAGCTGATAAAAAGCATAATGGAACTAAAATAATATCTCTTTAAACATGCATTTAGTCCAGCTAGCTGACGATTCAATTTATATCATCTTTGGTCTGCATTCCATATAAGATGATAAAGGAGGACATAAAAGTCTATAATTTTGGAATTCCATTGGGTTTTGTGTATGTGTGTATGTGTGAGGTCTTCATTTTTAAAAATGCTATGTTCCCTTACTTTATTTTTGCTTAATTTTTTTATTCTTCAAGATTATAATGTCATGTTTGCAGAAGTATTAATAACCTACACTCTCAAGAAAAGATTTACCTGATTACAAATAAGTTTATGATAGCACAAAAGAAATATCCAGAACATCTCTGTTTCTGATTAACACTGGTCAATTTACTCTTTAATTTAGGTTCCAAACTTCCCTTCTTTAACCTTGCATTGGTAATTATTTGATCACAGATGCAGTAACACGTTGGGCTTCCCCACGCTGGTGGCTCAGTGGTAATTAATCCACCTGCCAATGCAGAACACATAAGAGATGCAGGTTCATTCCCTGGGTCTGGAAGGCCCCCTGGAGAAGGGAAATGGTGACCTACTCCAATGTTCTTGCTTGGGAAATCCCATGGACAGAGAAGCCCCGTCCATGGGGTGATGAAAGAGTTGGACATGACTTAGAGACTGAAAACAATAACAATGATACACTTACCCCAAATGCACAAACATACACACACACATACTTATCTACATGCAACTATTTTGCAATGTTTTAAATGGCTCGTTGGATATCCAATAACACCCAGGCCATAAAAAAAAAATACACCTCAACTTTATGGTTCAAATAAGACAGTACAAATAGAATCCAATGAAACTCCAATTTTGGTTGTATGACAGGTAAAAAAAAAAAAAAAAGCAACCAGGAAAGTGTTCACAGTTTTCCCTTTCTCCATCTCAGCGCAGTTCAGTTCAGTTGTTCAGTCATGTCTGACTCTTTGTGACCTCATGGACTGCAGCATGCCAGACTTCCCTGTCCATCACCAATTCCCAGAGCTTGTTCAAACTCATGTCCATCGAGTCAGTGATGCCATCTAACCATCTCATTCTCTGTCATTCCCTTCTCCTCCTGCCTTCAATTTTTCCCAGCATCAGGGTCTCTTCTAATGAGGCAGTTCTTCACAGCAGGTGGCCAAGTACTGGAGCTTCAGCTTTAGCGTCAGTCCTTCCAACGAATATTCAGGACTGATTTCCTTTAGGATTGACTGGTTTGATCTCCTTGCAATCCAAGGGACTCTCAAGTGTCTTCTCCATCATCACAGTTCAAAAGTATCAATTCTTCAGTGCTCAGCTTTCTTTATGGTCCAACTCACACATCCATACATGACTACTGGAAAAACCATAGCTTTGATTAGATGGACCTTTGTCAGCAAAGGACCTCTGTCTCTGCTTTTTAATGTTTGTCATAGCTTTTCTCCATCTCCTATGCACATACAAATAGTTATTTGCAACTGATTTTACCTCCTTTACCACATTCTGAGGAAGGAGAATTGATCTTCACGATTCTTCGATATTCAGGAGGACAGATGGCTAAAGAGGTAGAAAGCATTGGATTCAATTTGGGAATGTGATTTTCCAGGGCTTCTAAATTGAAATTACGTATTGAGAGCCTGAGATGTTGGAGAAGGCGATGGCACCCCACTCCAGTACTCTTGCTTGGGAAATCCCATGGACAGAGGAGCCTGGTAGGATGACACGAATGAGCGACTTCACTTTCACTTTTCACTTTCATGCATTGGAGAGGGAAATGGCAACCCACTCCAGTGTTCTTGCCTGGAGAATCCCAGGGACGGGGGAGCCTGGTGGGCTGCCATCTCTGGGGTCACACAGAGTCGGACACGACTAAAGCGACTTAGCAGCAGCAAAAGCAGCAGCCTGAGATGTGGAAAGGAATTTTGCTGTTTCAGTTGTAGGAGGTTTCCAACCAACTCCTGCTGAGTATGAGGAATTTAGCAGTGAATGAAGAGACTTTTGAAAGGGTTAGTGTGGGGTTTCAGTAGGGTGTGGAGGACTCTACAAAATAAAATTTTCAATTTATGTATGGCACTGCATTGTGCTTCTTAAATTTGACTGTAAGGAGACTGATTCATATTAGGTCCTTGAATATTAGCATTATATACATGCATTTGAAATATGAAATGATTGATTAATCTGCCATATCTTACCTTGGCATTAATTAGGCTGAGCTTAATTAAAACCTAATATTTTAAGTTGACTTTATGAAAATTAAATATTAAATTTTCAGAGTCTTTGATGTAACAAAATTAATCATGTCACCTGACCAGTCAAGAGTGACTAATTATAGTTACCCTTGATCTGTAAGAATCATGATTCACTTTTTCATTCTATTTTTTGTAGTCTCAAATTTATTTTATATTAAAACATATATTATATTTATAATGGTTTAGTTGCTAAGTCATGTACTACTCTTACAACCCCATCTGCCAGACTCTGTCCATGGGATTCTTGGATTCTCCAAGAATACTGGTGATATTGCCATTTCCTTCTCCAGATATTTATAAGAGGACGATAAATTTTCTCTCAGGAATTGGATTTCTATTTTCTTCTTAGTGGTGTTCTCTAATCCCCAGATTTATTTTAAATCCAAATTTTTAAATATTTATAATCCAACTAATATTTATACTTATTTTTTATGTATAATCCAAATAGGTAATTAAAATAGCATATCAATTTACCATTGATACTTTTTCTAGGATTTTTCTGTTTTATCACTTTTATACTCAAATGCCATGTTTGGGAATTTTCCATAGACATGGTTTCCATGGGGTAATCCTTAGGAAATTTCTTTCTGAATTAGAAGAGATGGAAAGATTCAATTAGCGATGTCTCCATTTATCTTGTATTCTAGCTATTTCTTCCCTGCCTAGGACTTTTTAGACCCATTCAACAAAGCAACTGAGCATTTGAAGCAAAAAACAAGCAAACAAACAAATCCTTTCTGATTGTTAAACTGATTGAGACTCTTGGAACTGATGAGAATCAAACTGCCATGTAAGTCTGTGGTTTCCTGGGTGACTTCCCCATTCCTAGTAGGATGATTCAGCAGTAACAGGCAAAGCTGTCTGATAAATCAGACTGCTTGAGTATGCTTAAGAAATGTTTTACAAGAAATACAAAACTGCATAAAATTGGGATCCCAGTTCGTCATACTCAGTGTGAGTCTTCACCCCCTCTCCCCCTCCTCATAGAGAACACACAGAAACCCACCACAGACTTAGTCAGTGACCCTGCTGCTGCTACTGCTGCTAAGTCGCTTCAGTCGTGTCCGACTCTGTGCGACCCCATAGACTGCACCCCACCAGGCTCCCCCCGTCCCTGGGATTCTCCAGGCAAGAACACTGGAGTGGGTTGCCATTTCCTTCTCCAAAGCATGAAAGTGAAAAGTGAAAGTGAAATTGCTCAGTCGTGTCCAACTCTTAGCGACCCCATGGACTGCAGCCCACCAAGCTCCTCCATCCACTGGATTTTCCAGGCAAGAGTACTGGAGTGGGGAGTCAGTGACCCTACATAGGCCAAAATCTTGGGTGACTCTGTTTGGGAGTCATTAAGATCAGAGGGGTTGTGGGCTGAAAGCAAGGGCATAATGAAGCCCTTGTGATACTTTGGATTTCACCAGAAACTTGAAATATTCTCGATATATTAGGCATTTACTTACTGCCATAATGCCTAGTTTCTACTACACAACAGTAGCCTTATTATTAGACACCTTTGAATTTATTAAGTTTTCTATGGCTGAGTAAGCTACCACAGCATGTAAAGGAGAAAGAGTAACACAAGCAGGCAAACTCCAACAAACCACATTTTTCTTATACACTAAACTTCAACATAATAAAATGTACAGGCTTACCAAAGGGACTCACTAAGTGATTTTATAAAAAGATATTCATGCCTTCCCAAATTGCGGAACACTGCTGAGAAGCCCTTTCTGAACTGCTTCTTAAACCCACAGAAGCATTCATTGTTAAGGCTATTTGCTTAACGTGTGACTATACAGATTTCTGGAGGAAAAATTCATACACAATTTTTCTCGTAAATGATGTGGGGCAGAACACATTGGTCATTACAAGTAACTTTGCGTTTTCAGTTGATTCTTAATTGTGTTGCATTTCATAAAAAGAACTGAATAAAAGCAAATTAATGTTCAAGCTGGAGGTAAAATGACTTAAATGAATCTAAGCTTTACAAGGGCGTTTGGTTCCAAAAGGCATTGTGAGAGTGGCTGGAAGCATGTCATTTTGGTTCAACTGAAAATAACAGATGGAACTTTTGTTTTCAGCATTTGAGTTGAATATAGAGCTATTCAGAAGTGTTTTACTCCCAAAGTTTAAACAGTTGTTAACTTCTACAAAATTTAGTAATAACAATTATAACTAATAATTCTGACTTGGCAATGTCTGTCACAGATATTTCTTCTTCATTTCTAGTACTGCTACCAGATCTAGTCTCTTAAAAATCATGCAATCTAAGAAGGTTGGTGGGTCTGAGATTCCATTTGTTCATCTGCAATGGGGAACCACTGTCAACCCTGTCAGGTTTTATGCCCTATGTATTTGTTGTTGCTGTTATTGAGTCTCCAAGTTATGTCTGACTCTTTGCAACCCCATTGAACATAACATGCCAGGCTCCCTTGTCCTTCACTATCTTCCAGAGTTTGCTCAAACTCGTGTCCATTGAATTGGTGATGCTATCTAACCATCTCATCCTCTGGTGACCCTTCTCCTCCTGCCCTCAAACTTTCCCAGCACTAGGATCTTTTCCAACCAGTCAGCTCTTCCCATCAGGTGGCCAAAGTATTGGAGCCTCAGCATCAATCTTTCCAAAGAGTATTCAGAGTTGACTCGTTTGGCTGGTTTGATCTCCTTTCTGTCAAAGGGACTCTTGGAGTTTTCTCCATCACTGTAATTTGAAGGCATCAGTTCTTCAGTGCTCAGTCTTCTTTATGATCCAACTCTCGCACCTGTACATGACTGCTTGGAAAACCACAGCTTTGACTATACAGACCTTTGTCAGCTAAGTGATGTCTCTACATTTTAATGCACTGTCTAGTTTGGTCATAGCTTTCCTTTCAAGGAGCAAGCATCTTTTAATTTCATTGCTGCAGTTACTGTCCACAGTGATTTTGGAGCCCAGGAAAATAAAATCTGCCACTGCTTTTGTGTTTTCCCCTTCTATTTGCCATGAAGTGATAGGACTGGATGCCATGATCTTTGTTTTTTGAATTTTGAGTTTTAAGCCAGCCTTTTCACTGTCCTCTTTCACCCTCATTAATAGGCTGTTTAGTTACTCTTCACTTTTTGCTATTAGAGTGGTATCATCTGCATATCTGAGGTTGTTGATATTTCTTCAAACAGTCTTGATTCCAGCTTGTGATTCATCTAGCCCAGAATTTTGCATGATGTACTCTGCATACAAGTTAAATAAGCAGGGTGACAATATACAGCTTCGTTGTACTCCTTTTGCAATTTTCAACCAGTCCGCTGTTCCATGTCTGGTTCCAACTGTTGCTTCTTGACCTGCAGACAGGTTTCTTAGAATGCAGGTAAGGTGGTCTGATACTCTGTCTGTTTAAGAATTTTCCACATTTTTTTGTGATCCATACCATCAAAGGGTTTAACATACTCAATGAAATAGAAGTAGATGTTTTTCTGGAATTCTCTTGCTGTCTCTATGATCCAATGGATGTTGGCAATTTGGTCTCTGGTTGCCTTTTCTAAACCCAGCTTATACATCTGGGAGTTCTCAGTTCATGTACTGCTGAAGCCTAGCTTGAAGGATTTTGAGTATAACCTTACTAACATGTGAAATGAGCAAATCTGTATGATGGTTTCACCATTCTTTGGCATTGCCTTTTTTGGGATTGGAAGAAAAACTGACCTTTTCTAGTCCTGTGGCCACTGCTAACTTTTCCAAATCTGCTGGCATATTGAGTTCAGGATTTTAACAGCATCACATTTTAGGATATTAAATTGCTCAGCTGGAATTCCATCACCTCCACATTTTTGTGTGTTTTTTTTTCTTTTTCTGTAGTAATGTTTCACACTCCAGGATGTCTAATTTTAGGTGAGTGACCACATCATCATGGTTATCCAGATTATTAAGAACTTTCTTGTATAGTTCTATGTATTCTTGCCACCTCATCTTAATCTCTCTGCTTCTGATAGGTCCTTACACTTTCTATCCTTTATTGGGCCCATACTTGCATTTCTTCAAGTTTCTTGCAGAGATCTGAGTCTTTTTCATTCTATTATTTTCCTCTATTTATTTTCATTGTTCATTAAGAAGGCCCTTTTATTTCTCCTTGCTATTCTCTGGAACTCTGCATTCAGTTGGGTATATCTTTCCCTTTCTCCATTGCCTTTCACTTCTCTTTTATTCTCAGCTATTGTAAAGCCTCTCCAGACAACCACTTTGACTTCCTGCATTTTCCCCCACCCAGGGCATGGTTTTGGTCATTGACTTCTGTGTAATGTTGCAAACCTCCATCCATAGTTCTTCAGGCACTTGTTCTACAGACCTAACCTCTTGAATCCATTCATCACCCCTACTGTATAATCATAAGGGATTTGGTTTAGGTCATACCTAAATAGCCCAGTGGTTTTCCCTACTTTCATCAATTTAAGCCTGAATTTTTGCAGTAAGGAGTTGATGATCTGAACCACAGTTAGCTACAGGTCTTGTTTATGCTGACTGTATAGATGTTTTTCATCTTTGGCTGGAAAGCATACAATCAATCTGATTTGAGTATTGACTATTTGGTGATGTCCATGTGTAGAGTCCTCTTGTGTTGTTGGAACACCAGTGTGTTCTCTTGAGATGATTCTGCTAGCCTTTGCCCTGCTGTATTTTGTACTCCTAGTTCAAACTTGCCTGTTACTCCAGGAGTCTTGATCTTCTACTTTTGCATTACAGTCCTCTATGATGAAAAGGGCATGGCTTTTTGCTGTTAGTTCTAGGAGGTCTTGTAGGTCTTCAGAGAACTGGTCATCTTCAGCTTCTTCATCATCAGTGGTTGGGGCATAGACTTGGATTATTGGGATGCTGAATAATTTGCCTTAGAAACAAACCAAGATCCTTCTTCTGTTTTTGAGGTTGCTCCCAAGTACCGCATTTTGGACTCATTTGTTGACTATCAAGGGTATTCCATTTCTTTTAAAAGATTCTGCTCACAGTAGTAGATACGATGGTCATCTGAATTAAATTTGCTTATTCCTGTCCATTTTAGTTCATTGATTCCTGAAGATGTCGATGTTCACTCTTGCCATCTAACACCAGGTACAAATCTAGGCATCTTCATAATAACCCTGTGCAGTAGATATTTTTAATATATCAGCAATTGGAAGATGAGAAAACTGAGTTAAGTATCTTACTCAGTGCCATACAATTCATCATATGATGAAACCAGAATTAAAACCTGGTTAATGTATCTTCAGAGTCTGCTTTATCCACTGCACAGTTAACTAGGGATTCCATCAAGATATTATGTAAAGCATTCAGCAATATGCATTCAGTATTACATAGTTGTTTTTACTATTTATTATAACTATTGCCAACCAGTGAAAAAAAAAGTCTCTTCTGCTTTTGTTGTTTCCAATCAAGGTGAATGGGATTCAACATTTAATTTAGGGATCCTCATTATCTCACAATTGCTGCTTTCTGAAGAGGAGGTGAATCTTTGATGCTAAAGGCTTTAAAAGTGTCATGGAAACATTTGTGATACAGTGTGGATACAGGCTGTGGCTAGAATTCTGAATTTTTGAAAACCAAAGGATAATTCTATGGATTTCCATGTACTAATGATAATACAGTTGTTTGATGATGATATTAGCTATAGAAATTTGAGGGGAGGAAATAACCTAATTAAAGTTATTTAGACCATCTACATGGTTTTTAGAATCAATCAGCTTAAGAATATGTTTGTCTCTCTATGTGTGCATACCTATTTTGTATTTTATGGATAGAGGACATCAGACTTGTGGTTACTGGAGGTGGAGGTTAGAGGGACAGGGAATTGGAGGAAGGTAGTCAAAATGTACAAATTTCAAGTTGTATGATAAATGAGTACCAGGGATATAATGTACAACATGGTGACCTTAGCTACCACTGCTGGGTGATACATAGGGAAGTTTTAAAGAAAGTCAGTCTTAAGAATTCTCATCAAAGGGAAGATCTTTTTTCCTTTTTTGGTTTCTCTTATTTTTATTGCATATATATGTGGAAGCTGATATCAGCTGAAACTATTGTGATAATGGTTTCAGCATATATATAAATCAAATCATTATTCCATATTCCTTAAACTTATGCAGTGAGGTAAATCAATTGTCTCTTAATAAAACTGGGGAAAGAGTAACAGATTTTTTTTAATAAAATAATATCAAATACTTGTCCACTCTCTCCATTGTTAGCATTCTCCCATCCATGATCCTCAAGTAGAAAAATCTAAGAACTCCCTTAGGATGCATGTAGATGAAGGATGTCCTCTTAATAATCCACTTTGGGACCACGATTCACTTTTGTTGGCCCCTATTTGGTGTTTTTCTCACAGGACAACTGAGCCACAGAACTGATCTGAACTGAAAATTTAATAGTCAAGGATTAAAATTATGTCGTGGCCAGTCTCATAATACAAATTTCTTTCTTGCTTGTAATGCATTTTGAGTCAAATTTTACTTCCCACACAAATTTGCACAGTATATCTTCCCCCCTCTTTTTTTTTCATTAGGGTAGCATGATCATTGGAGAAAGCAGTGGCACCCCACTCCAGTACTCTTGCCTGGAAAATCCCATGGACGGAGAAGCCTGGTGGGCCACAGTCCATGGGGTCGCTAAGAGTTGGACACTACTGAGTGACTTCACTTTCACTTTTCACTTTCATGCATTGAGAAGGAAATGGCAACCCACTCCAGTGTTCTTGCCTGGAGAATCCTAGGGACCGAGGACCCTGGTGGGCTGCCGTCTATGGGGTCGTACAGAGTTGGACACAACTGAAGTGACTTAGCAGCAGCAGCATGATCATAGCGATACTTTATCACCTGTAAGTATAAGCCTGGATAGCTGGACAAGTAGCTTTGTCACTGTGGAAAATTTCATTGGAACCCTTAGTGACTATAAAGTTTAATCATATTCTATGTATGCAAGTCTTCCCATTTTCCATGAAAAATTAAAATGTGACAAGACAGAATAATACAACTGAAGAAGAACTTGTCAAAGGAATATTATGAGTCGGGCGCTGGAGTGGGCGCCATTGCCTTCTCCTGGATCTGGCTCCACCACCTGCTAATAGGCCATCTTTCTGTAGATTAAGCCCTGATGTGCCCATTTCCTCATATCCCCAAATAAAAATAGCTCTAGTACCGGCTTCACTTCATCACTGGCAGAAGCAGCACTCTTAGACGGGCCAAGAAGTGCCTGCTCTGTGTCCTGCATGATAGAGAGTCCTGAATCTTACAGATTTCACTAGAGCATGCACAGGCACATGGGCGCCGGCTCAGCGCTCTTCAGCTCTCCTGTGAAAGCTTTCAGGCCATAAAGAGACACCTCTCAAAATTTCTTGCTCTATGTCCTCTCAAGAAAAAGTGACCTTGTCCAGCTCTAAGACTTGAGGGTTTTCAATTGCCCAAGGGAACAAAGGGTGAAAGCATTTGGGAAGATTGTGTTGGAAACTCTTGTCAACAAGAGAGCAAAATTTTCTCACACAAAAGCATCACTTTCCAATAACGCTGAACTTCCATCTTGTTTCTTTTCAGGAATCAATTTCAATTTCAGAAGTATCCACAAATTTGTGAATTTGCAAGGTATTTACAATGGTTGAATTTGGTGGCTGAGGAAAACTGTGAAATATTAAACAACTCATTATTCTTGAATGAGACCTTTAGTTTGGCAACTGGATGGACACAACACTGGAACTGATAATAACACTTTCAATTAAATGATTTGGTAATAATTTGAGTTTTATTTAATGATTCTAACTTGAAATTTTGATTTTAAATAATTACATTTTTCACAATTACATTTCTTTTATTCTTACTAGATGATTTTGCATATTTAAAAATTTATTTGTGGATATAATCTCTTATGGTTTTTAAATAATAGTAAATATTCAAGCAAATCTTGAAGTTTCCTGAAAATCATACTATTCTCAGTTTAAGAAATTAGTTCTTAAGCCTGTTGCAGAGTCTACCTCAAAAGACTGATTTGTTGTTAAAATAATATTAATCTAAAACATTTATGTATAAAGACTAAGGAGGACTGCATCAATAAACTTCTTACTGGCTTTCATCTAATTGTACTTTTGTTAAAACTATTTTGTTTGTTTTTGAACAAAAAGTTAACTGAATATATTAATACTGCATATGCTTCTAGACTCCACCTTTAAAAGTGTTAGCAAATACACTTCAGTAGACACATCTGTGTGCACACATGTGTGTGCATCTGTGTTAAATGGTTATTTTATCCTGCAATAATAATTCCTCACTGATTTAAACCTGCAATAATAATTCCTCACTGTTTTAAACCTGTAAAACGTGTTGCTTTTTGGCGTAAAATGTCATAAGGAATTTGTTCTACTTAATCCAAGGTATCATTGGATTAAGATATCATTAATTGGATTGAGATATCATTCTTCCTCATCTCAAAAAAGATGCGCTTCATATTGTGGTTTAAACATAGAATTCTGTTCTATTTCAAATATCAAAAAGGAGCTTGAAGTCAATCGTCACTTGACTTCTGTCCACTCAGGTATCATTCCTTTCTTCTGATAATGAATATGTTTTAGTTTAAAGAAATAACAAAGGAGATTAAAATTTCAACCAACAAGTGAAAAATATACTTTGCAGAAAGCCCAGTTGCAAATCTCTAGAGGGGGCACCAAGTTCCCTGGTGGCTCAGTAGTAAAAAGTCTGCCTGTAATACAGGACACCCAAGTTCAATGCCTGGGTTGGGAAGAGCCCCTGGAGAAAGGAATGGCTACCCACTCTAGTAATCTTGCCTGGAGAATTCCATGGACAGAGGAGCTTTGTGGGCTACAGTCAAGGGGGTCATAAAGAGTCGGACATGACTGAGTGACTAACACTTACTCACTCAAGAGAGGGCACAGCTATGTTTCCAATATTTCATCTTATTGAAATGGCAGAAATAATCAAAAGGTAAAAGTAATTGGCATGACATTTTGTAATGCTACAGAAAGTTATTCTGTAGAGCTTGAATCTATTCATTCTTCCCCATGTCTATAACATGATTAAAATCATTTAATATCACTTATTGAAGCTACAAATAATTAAGTAGTTAAAAACAGTGTCCTGTTCCCTAAAAAAAAAAAAGGAGAGAAAGGGAGGGAAAGATAGAAAAAGAAGCATTTATTGCTTAAAGGGATACATTTCAATTATCAGAAAGTCTTTTATCTTGAATAACTCACTGTGTAACACTACTAAAAACAAAGATATTTCTAATGAATAATTATTGTCAGTATTACCTAATAAATTGTCAGTCACAAGAAATGTATTAGTCATATACTTACATATGTGTTTATATAAACACACAAGTACATATATATGTACTAAATATATACATTTCCAAAGTGTTTTGAAGGAGAAAATCTTAAATATAAGATAGGTCTGGGTTAAAGCCTGAGATAGGTCTGGGTTAAAGCCTGAGATAGGTGTGGGTTCAAAGCCTGTTTATGTCACTTTTAGCTGTGTCATTTTGGACATGTTACTTTCTCTTACTGAAACTAAATTTTCACAATTATAACACTGAATAATAACACCTTCTTAAAATAATTCTTCTGAAGATAAAATGAGATAATGTATATTGATGCTTATCTTAGTTTCTGACACAAGGGCACACATACAGTAGGTCTGATGATTATTATGCTATTTTACAATTATTCATAAGTAAACAGAAGCTATTAGTATTTGATTTCCAGCAGACATCAGTTGTGACCATTGACTGTGATGTAACTGACTTTAAATAATGGAGACATGCTGGGAGAACTAATTCTGTGTCAGGTTCCTAAATATCACAGACTGTGTTGGGAAGGCAGTATGCTCTGGGAATGTACAGAAGTATGGATATCAAGCCAAGGGAATATATAATCCACTAGAGCTTTAAAGCTATACACATGGGAAGGCTACTGCATGTGTTACCCAAGTTGTGTGGTGAGCCTTAAATAAGAGCCTTGAAAAATTTGTTGTGTCTCATCAAAATTGTGGAGAAGGCAATGGCACCCCCACTCCAGTACTCTTGCCTGGAAAATCCCATGGACGGAGGAGCCTGGTAGGCTGCAGTCCGTGGGGTCGCTAAGAGTCGGACACGACTGAGTGACTCCACTTTCATGCACTGGAGAAGGAAATGGCAACCCACTCCAGTGTCCTTGCCTGGAGAATCCCAGGGACGGGGGAGCCTGGTGGGCTGCTGTCTATGGGGTCACACAGAGTCGGACACGACTGAAGCCACTTAGCAGCAGCAGCAGCATCAGAACTATATATCTTAAGAAGGATTTGCTTTCATTCTTCCTCCCAATGTAAAGGTAACAGAAATGCCATTCGATCTCATAAATTTTACTATATGCATAACTTTTATAAAATTACAAACAATTTAAAATTTAGTGCAAAATTCAAGTTACTAACTCTTGGAAAATATCATGTGTTTTGTGTAGTTTCTGCAAGTGACACTCAAAATATTTTTTAATACTTTATTCTACATTACAATACTGTATTTGTTTGCCATACATTGACACGAATCAGCCACAGGTGTACACGATCTCCCAGTGTCAAAGCCTCCTCCCACCTCCCACCCCACATCATCTCCCTGGATCATCCCGTGCACCAGCCCCCAAGTATCCTGCATCCTGCATTGAACATAGACTGGCACTTCGTTTCTTATATGATAGTATACCTATTTCGATGCCATTCTCCCAAATCATCCCACCCTCTCCCTCTCCCTCAGAGTCCAAAAGTCCATTCTATACCTCTGTGTCTCTTTTGTTGCCTCACATAAGAATAAGCAGCAGTAACTGCTACTAGATGTTTGGTGATTTTTAAACTTGAGTGAAAAGAATGCAAAGCAGTCCTTGAACTTAAAATGCTAAAGTTAGATGGTGTCAGGAATTCTGAATGATCCAGGATTTGATTCTATAAGTTAAAAAGTTAGCCTGTTACTGTTTCATAGGTGCTGTTGGAGAACACAAGGCTCTTGGATCATAAATAAGAGACATGATTGCTTTTGGCACAGCAAGCAGCATGAGCACCAGATACCATATTAATGTCAGTTTTTCTGGCTACTAAGTCCTCTGGAGGCTACACAATAACACCACATGGATGCTGCACTTTTACACAAAGAGTTTGTATCACTGTTGAGGAACACTGATCTTGGGAATTACACTGCTCTTTATTGAAAGCTGTAAGCAGGTCTGCAGGGCTCCTCAGGTAGTGCAGTGGTAAAGAATCTGCCTGCCAGTGAAGGAGACATAGGAGATGTGGGTTTGATCCATGGATAGGGAAGATCCCCTGGAGGAGAAAATGGTAACTCACTCCAGTATTCTTGCCTGGAAAAATCCCATGGACAGAGGAACCTGGTGGGCCACGGTCCATGGAGTCACAAAAGAGCCAAACTCAGCTGAACAACTGAGCACCTACACAGAGGCAAGTAAGTCTGCATGTTTTCCAGGAGTCAGGAGGGTTACATCTTAAGGGTACCAGCTGCATAAGCCATCTTGAGAGGTAGCACAGAAAAAGAGCAGTCCATACTTTGAATCTTGGCGCACCCAAGAAGTCATATAGGAGCACAGGAAGAGCAAATGGGTTGATATCTCCATAGACTGTAGAGACATATATGTATATGGCTTCTGAGGTGGCTCCTGCAATACAGGAGATGCAGGTTCAATCCCTGGGTTGGGAAGATCCCTTGGAGGAGGGCACAGCAACCTACTCCAGTATTCTTTCCTGAATAATCCCATGAACAGAGTAGCCTGGTGGGCTACAGACCATGGGGTTGCAAAGAGTTGGACACGACTGAAGTGATTAGGCATGCACACACACACACACACAAACACACACACATATATAATATAATATACTATGATATAATATAATATAAACCTGTCTGTATTTGGTTATCATGTTCTGAATAGCTATTATGTATTACTATATTTAATATACTATGACATCTCAATTAAATTATGTAAAAAACCACAAGTGGTGGTAATACTGCATGGTGGTTTCCACGATTCTCACTTCTGGGTATTCATGCTCCTGTATTATCCACTCCTACTGAGTGTGGATGAGACCTGTGACTTACATCTAACCAATAGAATACGGCAAAGGTAATAGGATGTGTCAGTTAAATATGATTGCCTTGCCAGCAGTTTTACTCTAGACACTGTCTTTGCTGGCTTGATGAAGAATTAATAAGCAACTGTGTTGGGGAGGCTCATGTCACAAGAGATTTGGGGCAGCCTCTAGAGCATGATGGGAGCTTCTGCCCAATATCCAGCAAGAAGTCAGATTTTCAGTCCTACAACTGTAAAGAAATGATTTCAGCCAAAGACCTAAGTGAACGTGGAAGTGAACTCACCCACAGTCACTAAGTGAAGCTATTCACTTCAGTTCAGTCCAGTTGCTCAGTCGTGCCCGACTCTTTGTGACCTCATGGACTGGAGCACACCAGGTCTCCCTGTCCATCACTAACTCCTGTCCATCTCTTATCCATACTCATGTGCACTGAGTCAGTGATGCCATCCAACCATCTCATCCTCTATTGTCCCCTTCTCCTCTTGCCTTCAATCTTTCTCAGCATCAAGGTCTTTTCAAATGAGTCAGCTCTTCGCATTAGGTAGCCAAAATATTGGCATTTCAGCTTCAACATCAATCCTTCCAACGAACATTCAGGACTTATCTCCTTTAGTTTGGACTTGTTGGATCTCCTTGCAGTCCAAGGGACTCTCAAGATTCTTCTCCAACACCACAGTTCAAAAGCTTCAATTCTTCAGCACTCAGCTTTCTTTATAGTCCAACTCTCACATCCATACATGACTACTGGAAAAACCATAGCCTTGACTAGATGGGCCTTTGCTGACAAAGCAATGTCTCTGCTTTTTAATATGCTGTCTAGGTTGGTCATAACTTTTCTTTCAAGCAGTAAGCATCTTTTAATTTCGTGGCTGAAGTCACCATCTGCAGTGATTTTGGAGCCCAAGAAAATAAAGTCTTTCATTGTTTCCATTGTTTCCCCATCTATTTGCCATGAAGAGATGGGACCAGATGCCATGGCCTTAGTTTTCTGAATGTTGAGCTTTAAGCCAACTTTTTCACTCTCCTGTTTCACTTTCATCAAGAGGCTCTTTAGTTCATTTTCTGCCATAAGTGTGGTGTCATCTGCATATCTGAGGTTATCGATATTTCTCCAGGCAATCTTGATTCCAGCTTGTGTTTCTGCCAGCTTGGCATTTTGCATGATGTACTCTGCATATAAATTAAATAAGCAGGGTGACAATGTACAGCCTTGATGTACACCTTTTCCTATTTGGAACCAGTCTGTTGTTCTATGTCCAGTTTTAACTGTTGCTTCCTGACCTGCATACAGATTTCTCAAGAGGCAGGTCAGGTGGTCTGGATTTCCCATCTCTTTCAGAATTTTCCACAGATTTTTGTGATCCACATAGTCAAAGGCTGTGTCAATAAAGCAGAAATAGATGTTTTTCTGGAACTCTCTTGGTTTTTCAGTTATCCAGCAGATGTTAGGCAATTTGATCTCTGGTTCCTCTGCCTTTTCTAAAACCAGTTTGAACATCAGGAAGTTCACAGTTCACGTATTATTGAAGCCTGGCTTGAGAATTTTGAGCATTACTTTCCTAACGTGTGAGATGAGTGCAATAGTGCAGTAGTTTGAGTATTTTTTTGACATTGCCTTCCTTAGGGATTGGAATAAAAACTGACCTTTTCCAGTCCTGGGCCACTGCTGAGTTTTCCAAACTTGTTGGCATATTGAGTGCAGCACTTTCACAGCATCATCTTTGAGAAAGAAACTGTGAGGTGGTAAGTGCATGTTGTTTTAGCCACTAGATATATCTTTTCACAGCAAAAATAGTGAAAAGACTACAATGATTCCACATATATCAGTGATATCTTTTAAGGGTAGCAATTTCAATTACTATTTTAATCAATGCAGAATCATCAAAATAACACTTTTGATGTTGAATTCATTCTAGAATTTCATTTTTATATGTACTTTTCCTTTTAAAATTAGTATTATCACATACATTTGTGTGTAATTTGTGTAAAAAGTGTAAGCTGAGTCATCTGAACAAGGTGATTACAATGATTTTCACCTCATTAATAAAACCCTGCCATAGTTAAGTACCAAGTGATTAAATAATGAACGCTCTGAGCTGTTGTTACTGAGGGAACATTTGGAACTTAACACAGTCATGGTCCTGGGCAACAAGAGAAATTGCCATCAGTCCAAATGGCAGTTAGTAAAGGAATCTTTTGACTAAAGGGAAATTGCTGTAACCTACAATATTGTCTTCTCAGGGATAGCAAGTGGCAGCCGACATTTGCAGAGCTTATTGGAAAAAAACAACAACACAAAAAACCTTCTCAGAAATCAATTTAGGAAGACTAATGACTCTCTACAAATAGTAATGAGTTTCCATTCAAGAAGAATCCATCAAAAGCAGATACTGAGGGTGAGGCACCAGTGGGTATGAGACCAAAAAAGGATCAGCAGAATATGGGAAAAGAAGAGTATATATCAAACCAGAAAAGAGACTGAGTCTAGATGTTCATACTAGTCCCATCAAAGAGAAACCATAAATTAATATAAAAATATATTTGTACAATATTGATTTTTACTGATTATAATTATGTATAACCCATTTACTAAATTGCAAGCTACTTTTTAGCCATTCTCAGCAAATAATTTTATCATTTTAATAACATCTCAAGTTAAAACACAATAATAGATACAGCTATATACAGATCTTTGGCCTAGGTAATACTTATTTGACTATTGTCATCTAGACTGTTAACAAATACTTGAATATTTTTAAATGATTTGCAAACATTCTTGGTCAATCTTCATTACTTTCCTGGGGATGAACTTGGGATCTAATATTACCATATATTTTGCACATAGAAAAATTGACTCACCTAGCATAAATATCAGAGTTTAAATTATTTTAAAACATATGAAGGAAAAGATACAGCTATCATAAAATGTCTATGTTATTGCTTACTGTAAGAATATAAAGCTATATTTACATATATTGCAAGTTATAGTTGTATTCAAATTCCAAAAGTATCAGTCAGTTTTAACTTGCATTTTGGTATAAATTTGGCAGTAAATTTTTCTAAGCATGAAAGGCTATGATTGAGGTTAAGTCAGATATGCTGAGGTATTTCAGAAGACTGCACAAACATTCAAGTGTGAATAATTTCTCCTCTGAAAGGCTCTCATTCACTGATTGCTCATTAGCCAATCTTGGGAGGCATAATTTCGCGTTATGCATCCTCGTGAATGTTTTTCAAAGCATGCATTTCAGATTTCCTACTTTCATTGGTAACATAGCTGCCACAGTACCATAGTTCTTTGTTGTACTTACATTGACAGCCCCAGGCCTGGAGAAAATATTAATATGTAGTTGTTTGTTTTCATACTTTTTGATTGTAAAAAAATACCATGTTATATCATTTCTCTTTTCTCCCTCAGGCTTCAGTGAGTACTGCCCTTCTGCAATGCAATAATTAGTCAAGGGCTCATTTCACTCTCTTTCATTTTTGTGGAATTTTCAGAATCTGAGGTTAACTGCATATAAGCATTAAGAATTGGGTTGGCCTGTAATTTATTGGTATCTCCAAATCTAAGGAAGACAAAAGAAAGAAAATAGTGAGAGCTTTGTTTCAGCTTTTCACTTGCCTTATGTTTACTTTTATAAACAACAGTTTTATTGAGACATAATTCACATACCATATGATCAACTATTTATAGTGTACGATGGATTTTAACATATTCTCAGGGTTCTGCAACCATCACTAAAATCAATTTTAGGGCATTGCTGCTGCTGCTGCTAAGTCACTTCAGTCGTGTCCAACTCTGTGCAACCCCAGAGATGGCAGCCCACCAGGCTCTCCCATCCCTGGGATTCTCAAGGCAAGAACACTGGAGTGGGTTGCCATCGCACCCCTAGGCAACCGCTAATCTACACTCTCTTAGTCTGCCTATTCTGGGCATGTCATATAAATGAAATCACATAATATATGATCTTTGGGGACTCGCTCCTTTCACTTAGCATATGTTTTCAAGATTCATTCATATCATAGACCATATCAGTACTTCATTTCTTTTTGTTACTAAATGATATCTCACAGTATGGCTGCATTACGTTTTATTTATCCATTCATCAGTTGATGGACATTTGGTTTGTCTCACCTTTTGGCTGTTACAAACACAGGTGTACATGTTTATGTGTGGATATATATTTTCATTTCTCTAGAAGTGGGGTTGATGGATTATGTGGTAACTCTGTGTTTATTCTTTCAAGGAAATGTCTGACTGTCTTCTAAAGTGGCTGTACCATTTAACATCCCTGCCAGAAGTGTACAAAGTTCCCAATTGCTCCACAACTTCACCAGTGCTTATTATTCTGTGTTGTTTATAGGCATCTGCGTGGGTGAGCCATGATATCACTCTGTGGTTTTGATTCTTATATCCCTCATGGATAGAGATGTTGAGAATATTTTCAGATGCTTTTCTTTAAAAAACAAGAGAAATCCAGGAAAAACATCTACTTCTGCTTCACTGACTACACTAAAGCCTTTAACTGCGTGGATCACAACGAACTGTGGAAAAGTCTTAAAGAAATGGGAATACCAGACCACCTTACCTGCCTCCTGAAAAACCTTTATGCAGGTCCAGAAGCAATAGTTAGAATGATACTTGGAACAACACACTGGTTCCAAATTGGGAAAGGAGTATATCAAGGCTGCATATTGTCATCCTGCTTATTTAAATTATGCAGGGTACATCACACAAAATGCTGGGCTGAATGGAACAAGCTGGAATTAAGATTGCTGGGAGAAATATCAGTAACCTCTGATATGCAGATAATACCACCCTGATGGCTAAAAGCGCAGAGGAACTAAGAGCCTCTTGATGAAGGTGAAAGAGGAGAGTGAAAAAGCTGGCTTAAAACTCAATGATCAGAAAACTAAGATCATGGCATCTGGCCCCCGTCATTTCATGGCAAATAGATGGGAAAACAATGGAAACAGTGATAGACTTTATTTTCTTGGGCTCTAAAATCACTGCAGATGGTGACTGCAGCCATGAAATTAAAAGATGCTTGCTCCTTGGAAGAAAAACTATGACAAACCTAGACAACGTAATGGCATTGAAACATGTATACTATCTTGTAAGAACGAGGCGTCAGTCTATGTTCAATACAGGAGGCAGGATGCATGGGGCTGGTGCACGGGATGATTCAGGGACATGATATGGGGTGGGAGGTGGGAGGGGGCTTCGGCATTGGGAGATCGTGGACACCTGTGGCTGATTCATGTCAATGTATGGCAAAACAAATACAGTATTGTAATAAAGAATAAAGTATTAAAAAAATAAAGCTCAAAATTCAGAAAACAAACAAACAAAAGAAATAGCTACATTTAATTAAACTCTGGTATTGTGTGAAACTTTTTTTCAATTTAAAAGAAACAGCACTAGGGAGAAAGTGCAATCATGATAAGTGATATATATTAATTTATAAATATATATAAATTATGCAGTGACTATTTGATACAATAAAAAATTTAAATATTAACTTTTAACAAGTAATATTTCAAAACTATAATTGTTGAGTAATGCCAATAAATCAACAAATCTGCAAATGTTAACTAAGTATCCACTCTGTATTTTGTTTCCTGATGACTTCAATAAAAAACAAATACTATTAAAAAAAAAAAAGAAAAAAGAGACATTCTTTTGATGACAAAAGTCCGTGTAGTCAAAGCTATAGTTTCTCCAGTAGTCATGTATGGATGTGAGAGATGGACTATAAAGAAAACTGAGCACCAAAGAATTGATGCTTTTGAACTGTGGTTTTGGAGAAGACTCTTGAGAGTCCCTTGGACTGCAAGGAGATCAAACCAGTCAATCTTAAAGGAAATCAATCCTGAATATTCATTGAAAGGACTGATACTGAAGCTGAAGCTCCAATACTTCGGCCACCTGACAGGAAGAGCTGACTTACTGGAAAAACCCTGATTCTGGGAAAGATAGAAGGCAGGAGGAGAAGAGGATAACAGAGGATGAGATGGGTGGATGGCATCACCAACTCAAAGGACATGAATGTGAGCAAGCTCTGGGAGGTGGTGAATGACAGGGAACCCCAGCATTCTGCAGTCCACAAGTTCGCAAAGAGTTGGACCCAACTGAGTGAGTGAACAACCACAATCCCTCAAGGCTAGTGGTGATGAGAATCTTTTCATATGCTTTTCTTTACAAAATGGCCATGTTTTCCTATTTAGAAATAGCTACCTATTTGGGAAGTAGAGACTCAGTATGACTGATATATTGAATGATGTCATTTATATATGTTTGTGTCTGTGTGATCATGTAAGGTCCTAATCCATGCCAGAGTATCTCTATTGGTATAGAGATTTGTATTTGGGAAAGAAAGAGGCATGAAAGAAATAAGGTACCACAAAACAAAGTAGCCAATTTAAAATCATAGAGAAAACTGAGGGTTAAGGTCAGGAAAGCAAGAATCCAAAAGTTAGAGAGCACATGGTCAAAATCCAAGATGAAGCAAGAAGAGTACTCTTTGTGAAGTGAGATGAAGCATCTTCCGAAACCTCTTATGGACCATTAGCGTCTTCAGAGAACTGGAGGTTTGGGCCAATTTATTGGTACAGAGTCTATGAGAACAGTTAAGTGTTTAACACCTCTGTTCTTACATTGCATTAGGTACTTTAGGACCACAGATAAAAGTAAAAGAAATAAAGAAAAAATGAAGATAATTTTTTAAATAAAGAAAAATCCTTTGTGGCTCAGATGGTAAAGAATCTGTCTGCAATGCAGAAGACCCGGGTTTGATCCCTGGGTCAGGAAGATCCCCTGAAGAAGAGAATGACAACAACTCCAGTTTTCTTGCCTGAAAAGTCCCATGGGCAGAGCAGCTTGGTGGCTACAGTTCATGGTTTCACAAAGAGTCTGACACAACTGAGCAACTAACACTCACTCAACAACCAGAAGGAGGCTTACCAATTATATTGTGTCTGGACTTGTACTGTTGACATGAGTTAATGCTAGATAGGTCAGCAACATAAAGCCAAAAATCCACATGTAACCTGGGGGATAGAAAAGATGCTGGAATCACGATGACTGATAATAAGGCTCAGATTGTTTTCAACATAACGTTTGGGAGAAGAGATATAATTATCACCCTGAGTTAAGAGAAAAATTCAAATCTAAGTGGTATCAGTATGAAGTTCAAGGACAAAAAAAAAAAAAAGCAAATAAAATGTCACAAGATCTAAGAGGCAGCAAATCCAAATTATTTAAAACATTTAAAAGTTAAAGATCCTGATCACACGTAAAGTTTTTTCTCTTTAAAGGGCAATCTCTCTAGATATAGTCACACAATAATAATGTAGTTTAACCCCTCATTTCCTGTATAGGGAGCTAAAAATCAAAGAAATAAGATTTATCTAATTAAGATAATACTGGCTATATTAATAGACACAATGTACAGATGTGAGAGTTGGACTATAAAGAAAGCTGAGTGCTAAAGAATTGATACTTTTGAACTGTGGTGTTGGAGAAGATTCTTGAGAGTCCCTTGGACTGCAAGGAGATCCAACCAGTCCAAACTAAAGGAAATCAGTCCTGAATATTCATTGAAAGAACTGATGCTGAAGCTGAAACTCCAATACTTTGGCCACCTGATGTGAAGAACCGACTCACTGGAAAAGACCCTGATGCTGGGAAAGACTGAAGGGACAACAGAGGATGAGATGGTTGGATGGCATCACCGACTTGATGGACATGAGTTTGAGTAGTCTCCAAGAGTTGGTGATAGACAAGGAAGCCTGGCCTGCTGCAGATCATGGGGTCGCAAAGAGCTGGACGCTACTGAGTGGCTGAACTGAACTGAATACTTTCTTCAAGCTAATACTAGCTGTATTAAAGATACAAAAACTAGATTTGAGATCTAATCCCAAATACAGTGATTTTTCTTTTTCTATATTATTTTAACTACCTTTTCAAACTAATAGCAAGCTAGATCTGATTCTTTATGATATAAAATGGAGGAAATATTTAATAAGAATATGATTAATTCAGTTTCCATTTCTCTACTTCTCAGTTTACTCTATGACTATCACCTCAGGAAATTCCATTCTGAGACCTACATGCTTACCTGTTCTCTACCATTAACCATGTATAACAAAGGTCTAGATTCCACTTATTTTACAATGGGTAAAATACTATATGAATGTCATACAATGTACAAACACTATGCTTGTACAGGAGGAGTTAATGTCTCTTAACAATGACTGTACTCTAACACAGATTGCTCTGATTTCATTAATAAAACACAAAGTTACATGTAAACTTGACTGATCTAACCCATATAAGTGGTATTCTTTCATTGCAGAATGAAATAATATGAAGCAACATCAACCAAAATCAAATAAGCAAAATAAATGGTCTTAAACAGTTAAATATAAACATCATATAGATTCTGGCCTTTTACATTTTATTTTTCATTAAAAAAATGTGCATCACACAATGTATATGCCAGAAATAGTTGTGGCCTACTTAGAGTACTAAATGTTAAAATTCTGAATCAATAATAACCTTTCTCTGTTTCTAAGATATTTATAAATCTTTCCTCCTCTTTAGGGTCATCAGGGACTTCCTACTGCCAAGGAGGTGAAGGAATCTTGTACAAAGCATTTGCACATCGTAGATGAGCTAAGTGAATATTTGTTGATAATGAGGTTGATGATAAATTATCACTTATTTGTTATATCTCAGAGCAGTTTCCTTGCACTGAAATGCTGCTTGTTAAAAATGATGTTTCCCTCCTACGCTTTGGTTTTTAACACTCCTTGATGATTGCCTTCACAGAAATTGATGTAAGAAAGTTGTCATCCTGTTCTCTGCATCCCAGTGGCAATTACAAACAGTCTGTAGAGCCTGAATGAATTCTTTTAAAGCCCTTGTTTAGATAAATTTTCAGCATTTATCAAATTACATAGAAATTTGCAAAACCTACAACTTTGCAAAAGCAGTTTTAAAAAGACTTCAAAGATATTGTCAAAAAGCAAGACTTTTACAAGTACAGTTTTAAAAGGATATATCCAGTATTTATCCCAAGGAAAGAATTGACTTTGTTGAGAAACATACTTTGAATAACCATTCTGCGCAAAGAGTTAGGTCCTAGAGGCAGATCAATAGAAGTATACAATGGAAAATGGGGAAGATTCCTCCATGTAAGAAAATACTCTAGATCTGTCAAATATTCATTTGAATATTATGCATAACTGTGAGGACTTTTATCTTCTAATACAATATGCCATAAGCACATTTCTGAAATGAGTGTTTCTTTTAAAAATAAGAAATTGGCAGAGTATTACCATTTGAAAAGTGGGGTGCGCATACAGGGTGATGAGACTGTACACAGCCTTGAGCAGTTCAGTGGAAGCATGAATCTGGAGCCAGAGCTGACCACAAAAGCTGCCTCTTCCCCTTTTAAGTATTCCTCTCTATCACCATGCCCTGAATCCCTGCCAGTCTTGGGAGGAACAATGCTTATCATCATCTGTGAAATGGGACTGAGGCTGAGAAGCAGGAGGAAAAGAGAAATCTTTGCCATTATTTTGAGAATCAAAGTGAAGACAATTTATTAAAAGAGAGGAGCCAATCAAAAGAGAAGGATGATGTAGGGGTAAGGTTTTATCCTTCACAAAGACCTATGTAACCTGTATTTTCAGGGGCTGCACGTAGCAGATGAAAATAGTTTATAAAAATATCACAGGAGAGTGTTTGTCTGACTTTAGCTCCACTTCCACCCTTAATAATTCTAAGTATTTGGAGGCATTTCTTGTCTGCTTGGAAACTCTTTTTGATTTCCATTTTGTCCACTTGTGTTACAAATCAGTTCAGTGATATCTCCTGTTTGATGGCAGGTTTACACATTCCCACTCAAGCTACTAGCTCACTATTGCCTTCCTCATTCGACTGGTCCAGATGTGAGCTGGGACAACTTGGCACCTTAGGTAACTGTGTCAATTGTCTCCGCTAGCATGTTCCCATAAAGGAAGATAGTGAACTTCCCTCCCAATGGGGGTGGCACAATTGCCACGTAGTACACAGGCCACAAAACTGAGATTTTACTGAACAAAATTTCAATTTCAGCTCCACCCTCCCATCCGACAAGCTCAAACTGAGTCTAGTCTTCTCCTAGTCTGGGCAAAGTCAGGCTATATTTCAAATATCAATCAAAAATTTTAAGTACTTTTAATGTTATAGGGAGTATAAAGGATATCACTGACTTTAGGTTTAATCTTCAATTTTGCTTTCAGTGTAAAGTTTTTATACATTAAGTCTACCTGGAGAGAAATACCTCTTAAATAATCAAACCTGGTCACACTAGTGGTAAAGAACCTGCCTGCCAATGCAGGAGATTTAAAAATGCGAGTTTGGTCCCTGGGTCAGGAAGATTCCCCTGGAGGATGCACGGCAGTACACTACAGTATTCTTGCTCTGAGAATCCCATGGACAGAGGAGCCTGGCTACAGCCCATAGAGTCACCAAGGGTTGGACACGATTAAAGCAACTTAGCACGGGGCTCAATACCTCATAGTCAACAATGGCCATCATCATGTCTGTTAAAATCCTTGCTGATTTCAAGTTTCTGAATTCCCATTCTCTTGCATATTGGGTCTGGTTTCAAGTTTTATGCCTCAGACATAAAACCTATTTTTCTATTTTTAAACTTCCAGTCCTAATCCTTCCTTGAAGCAACTAAACACTATGATGTTTTAGAAGTCAAATTAAAAGGAAAATGTTAATTGTATTAAGATACCACAAATAAATCATGTGCTATTTTTGTGACGCAAGGGAAGTGTTTGGGAGGCAAAGAGCACAGGAAGGATTTAGAACATCAGTGTTTCTTAAAAAACTGCAGAAAATTGAAATGATTTGTGTGAGTCCATTTGCTCATGTGTGGCTGTGTGTGCTTGAGGAAAGCAGAAGAAAAACTGAAAACAAAATATTTTTAACATGCAGGCTGCAAAGAGTTGCAAGGAATCACACACGCCCTCTCCTTTGCTAAAGGGGTGGAACTGCGAGGGCCATGGTTAAGGAGTTCAGTGTAATGAGCTCTGAAAGCAGTATCTAGTTATCTACACTGTGACAAGACAATAGCAGCGATACCCTCAGATTCTCTGATAAAACAAGGGCATGTACACACACATATCTCACACACACCAGTCTTTGTCTATCAACATTTTTAATTTAGAGTTATAAACAAAGAAAGAAAAAGACATCAAATTAGCCAGTATTAAAAGCATTATTCTCTGGAGTTTGCTTCTTTGTGCACGTGGAAAAAAGAGCACAGAAACTAATAGACCAGTAGAAAGTGACAACAAGTTTCTCCCAAATTCTCAGACGGTTTTGTATATTCCTTTGTACACTGATGTATCCCTGCCTTTGTAACTGTTGCAATTTGAGAAATGTGCTACACTGAGTCTTTACCTCTCACCTTGAGGTTGGCTCTGGCTCTTTGAACCATTTTTTTTTTTCTTTCATTTGTTTGTTCCTTTATCTGTTCATTAACACACATCTCACTGAGTCTACTTGTCCCCAGTGCTGTATTAGACTCTGGTGGTAGATGGATAAAACCCAGTTATTGTCTTCAAGGAACTCAAATTCTAGTGAGAAAAATGTATAGCTACCTGTGCATTTCAGATAGGCAATGCAATGATATGAATACATGAAGCATATCATGAAATCATAAAGGAAAATCACTTATGAGAAAGCTAAGAAAAGTTTCCAGGAAGAAGTGATAATAGGATTGAACTTTCAATAGAAATAGAAAATAAGTGAGTAATGAAGTAAATAGAAAATAAGTGAGTAATGACTAAGCCCTGTCTTGTAAGCAATATGGGAAATGAAATTTAGTCAATAAACATCAGCATGGCAAGAGAAAATTACAGATGCAGTGCTAGAACATAGAGAAAGGAAGAACTAGGTGCTGCGGACTGCACTGTGTTCCCCATATTCATATACTGAAGCCCTAACCCAAAATGTGGTGAGTTTTAGAGAGGGGCCTTTGGGAGGTAGTTAGGTTTAGATGAGGTCATAAGCGTGGGGTCCTCATGATGATGTTAGTGCCTTATTAGAAGAGAACTTGTTTGCTCTTTCTACCTATGAGAACACAGCAAGATGATAGTCTTCTGTAAGCTAGGGAGAGAGCTCTCACCAGACACTGAATCATACTAGACCCCGATTTTGAACTTTCCAGCCTCCAGAATTGTTAGAAATCAATTTATGTTGCTTTAAGCCACCCAATCAGAAATACTTCATTATGACACCTTAAGCTGGGTGAGACATCTTGGAATGTAAGGAAATGAATCTGAAGAGAGGAGCTAGGCTCGGATGGAGAGTACCGAGTTGCTCATAAAGAGACACAATTGATACTCTAGCCAGAGGAGATTGCTGATACATTTCCTTCTCTCTACATAGGCTGATCTTTCCCCATGTATTTCATCAGTTCTTAATGTCAATTACTTCTGGCTCATCAATCATTCACCCAAATGATTCACCTAAACTGAAAATAACCTGAATTCTCAGGTTGAAACAGATATCCTCCTTTCAGCAATGAAATCTGGAAAAAAAGTGAGTTAAGGATTACTGAATGCATCAGAAATGTCACTTTCTGCAACAAAAGTAAAATAATAAGCAGAATCAATTCACAATTCACATTAAACTGATATAATCCCACTAGTTATTAGTATTCATTTCTATTAATGAACAATTTTATTTGATTTGTAGGCAACGGGAGTGAAGAAGTAGCTTCAGGTAATCACCAAAATATTATTTTATGTGAATTATCATGTCTTCACAAACCTTATTTTTATGGCTGATTACTGATAAATGGTTAGAATAACTAATTTTGAAGACTAAATGTGAAGACTAAAGATAATAAAATAGCGGTATTCTTTTTAAAAATAATATTACTTTCTAATTTTATAAATAATTCACATTCATTGCAGATAACTAGAAGTACATAAAAGCATAAAGGAAAAATTTTAAAAATGCCCACCCTGTGGAGAGAGCTATCATTAGCATTTTGATATATTTCTTCCCTGTTTCTACTTTTTTTTAAAAATGTAATTGACTTACAATACTATGTTAGTTCTGGGTATACAGTACAGTGGTTTGATATTTCTATATGTCACAAAATGATCAGCATGGTATTTATAGTTACTGTCACCAAAAGTATTACAATATAATTGACTATATTTCTCATGCTGTATTTCATTCCCATGATGCATTTATTTTTATTTAAATACCTATAATATAAATGCCCATAAAAGCATATGCTCTTAATATCCCTCACTTCTATCACACATTTCCCCTTCACTTTCCCTCTGACAACCAACTGTTTGCTCTCTATATCTATGAGTCTGTATCTTTTTTGTTACATTTGTTCACTTGTTTTGTTTAGATTCCACAAATAAGTGAAATTTATTTCACTTAGTACAGTACCCTCTATGTTTTTGCCAATGGCAAGATTTCATGCTTTTTGTGGCTGAGTAACATTCTATTGAGGAGAAGGCAATGGCATCCCACTCCAGTACTCCTGCATGGAAAATCCCATGGGCAGAGGAGCCTGGTAGGCTGCAGTCCATGGGGTTGCTACTAGTCGGACAGGACTGAGCGACTTCACTTTCACTTTTCACTTTCACGCATTGGAGAAGGAAATGGCAGCCCACTCCAGTGTTCTTGCCTGGAGAATCCCAGGGACGGGGAGCCTGGTGGGCTGCCATCTATGGAGTCGCACAGAGTTGGACACAACTGAAGCGACTTAGCAGTAACAGCAGCATTCTATTGTATATACCACATTGTATATATCCATTCATCTAACAGTACCTAATTCAAATAATGCTGCAATAGAGGGGTGCATATCTCTTGATTTAGTGTTTTTGTCTTCTTTAGATGTTTTTGTCTTCTTTAGATGTAGAATTATTGAATCATATAGTAATTCTATTTTTTATTTTGTGAGGAAGCTCAATACTGCTTCCCATAGTGGCTATATATCAGTTTACATTCCCACCAACAGAGTAATAGAATTCCCTTTTTTCCACATCTTCATCAGCACTTTTTATTTGTTGTCTTTTTCGTAGTAGCCATTCTGACAGTTGTGAAATGATTCCTCAGTGTGATTTTCATTTGTATTTGCCTGATGATTAGTGATATTAAGCATCTTTTCACGTGCCTGTTGGCCATTGAAATGTCTTTGGGAAAAAAAAAAAGAGTCTATCTATTCAGGTCCTCTGCCTAATTTTTAATTGGGTTATTATTCTTTATGTTGAATTGTATGAGTTCTTTGTATATTTTGGATATTAACCTTGTATCAGATATATCTTTTGCAAATATCTTCTCCCATTCAGTAGGTGGTCTTTTTATTTTGTTGATAGTTTCCTTCACTGTGCAAAAGTTTTTGGTTTGATATAGTCCTATATGTTTATTTTTGCTTTTGTTTCTCTTAACTGAAGAGATATATGAAAAATATATACTATTAAGGCAGATATTAAAGAGTATACTGCATATGTTTTCTCCTTTCAGTCTTATAGCTCCAGATATTGCATTAAATTTTTAATTCATTTTGTCTTTGTATATGCTATAAAAAAGCAGTTCAGCGTGATTCTTTTGCCTGTGGCTGTACAGTTTTCTCAACACCATTTATTGAGGGGCTGTATTTTCCTTATTGTATGTTCTTGCCTCTTTGACAAAGGTTAATTGACCATATAAGCTTGGGTATATTTCTGGGATCTCTATTTGGTTCCATTGACCTATGAGTCTGTTCTTGTTCTAGTATCATACTGTTTTGATTACTGTATCTTTATAGAACTGTTATATTATAGCTGAAATCAGGGATTGTGATACCTCCAGGTTTGTTCTTCTTCCTCAAGATTATTTTGGCTGTTTGAATTGTTTTGTGTTACTATATACATTTTAGAATTTTCTTTTCTAGTCTGTGAAAAAATGCCATTGTTGTGTTGATAAGAATTGTACTGAGTTTGTAGATTTCCTTAGGTAGTATGGTTATTTCGGCACTCTTAAGTCTTCCAATACATGGGCACAGTATAGCTTTCTGTTTGTATAATCTTCAATTTCTTTCATCAATGCCTTATAGTTTTCCAAATTGAGTATAAGATTTTTACCTGCTTGCTTATATTCATTTCTAGGTATTTTATTCTTTTGATGCAATTGTAAGATATATGGGATTGTTTTCATTTCATTTCATACACTTTTTGTTAGTGTGTAGAAAAGCAGCATATTTTGGACATTCATTTTATATCCTGCAATTCTACTTAATTCACTGATGAGTTCTCATAGTTTTTTTGGTTTTTAGAGTTTTCTATAATTACGTCATCTTAAAACAGTAATGGTTTTACCTCTTCCCTTTTCTTTTTTTCCTTGTCTGAATATTGTATGGCAAGGACTTTCAATATTATGCTGAATAAAAGTGTAGCGGATAGGCACCCTTGTCTTGTTTCTGATCTTAAAGGAAATGCTTTCAGCTTTTCATAGTTGAGTGTGATGTTAGCTGTGGAACTGTCATGCTGCTGCTGCTGCTAAATCGCTTCAGTCGTGTCCAACTCTGTGCGACCCCACAGACAGCAGCCCACCAGGCTCCCCCGTTCCTGGGATTCTCCAGGCAAGAACACTGGAGTGGGTTGCTATTTCCTTCTCCAGTGCATGAAAGTGAAAAGTGAAAGTGAATCGCTCAGTTGTGTCGGACTTTGCAACCCCATGGACTGCAGCCCACCAGGCTCCTCCATCCATGGGATTTTCCAGGCAAGAGTACTAGAGTGGGTTGCTGTTGCCTTCTCTGATGGAATTGTCATAAACAGCCTTTATTATGTTGAGCTATGTTCCCTCTATACTTGCTTTGTTAAAGTTTTTATCATAAATGGATGTTGAATTTTGTCAAATGCTTTTTCAGCATTTATTAAGATGATCATACAATTTTAATTATTGTTTGTTAATGTGGTATATCATAGTAATTGATTTGAAAATATTTGACCATCCCCAGGATAAATCCAATTTGGTCATGGTGTGTAATTCCTTTAATATGTTAGTGAATTTTGTTTGCTAATATTTTGTTGAAGATTTTTACATCTATGTTCATCAGTGATATTCAGACAGCAACTTTCTCTATGAATGTTGCTGACCTCATATGATGATTTCGATGCATTCTTACCTCTGAAATTCTTTTGAAATAGTTTGAGAAAGGAAAACATTAACCTTTGTATAAATGTGACACCATCTGGTGCTGGACTTTTATATGTCTGAATCAGGGATTTATTTATTTATTCCCAGTTATTATGTAAGGGTTAAGTGGGGGAGAGGAGGATCAAAGGTAAGGATTTGAGGTGTTTGATATTTGCTTTTTCTTTTCATAATGCTCTATTTTCAGTTCCTAGTCATGAAATTTCAGCTGATTTGACACCTCAGAGTATTCTAGGAATAATGTAATAGATGCTGTCTGTAATTACTGAGGATAGTCCACAAACCATTTGGTAATCAGAAAGAAAAAAAAATCCTCTTGATTCATTTCAAACAGAAATATTTACATGAGAAGGCTAATACCTTGCTATCCTGGTCACAAAATTGAGTTATTGCAAATCAAGTGACTTGGGTTTTCATCTTTTTGCTGTTTATTGCAGCTTCTATTGGTCATAATTTAAATTTTAAGAAGGATATTTTGGTTCTTTAGTGATATTCATTCAAAAAAGCCCTAAAGGGATTTGATTCCCTAAGGAGAGGTATAAAACTTGTGACTGAAAGCCCACATAAAATTTAAATTGTATTTTCACTCACCAATGACTTAATACAGCAGAACTCTTACTCAGACAAATAATTAGCTTTCTAATACAAAAGTAAACAAAACTATAAATTATGGTTAGATAAGTGTACTTCCCTGCTGAGACAAATTATTCAAGTGTATTCTTCAGCACTGATACATAAATGTTACAATATTGAGAGAATTTTGTGAATAAATTTGGTAAAAAATAATTAAAAGAGTCTGAAAACTGTGTTCTTTTGTTCATGATATGTGTGTGTGTTATAATTTAATTCCTTGATTTGTATCTTCCTTTGTCATTTTCCTGATCTCTATTACAGATAAAGGAAACAAAAGGAGAATTGAAAAAATTTTAGTTGCTAAGGAGAAATAAATATACTCAAGG
This sequence comes from Nanger dama, assembly GCA_917880005.1. Lineage (NCBI taxonomy): Eukaryota > Metazoa > Chordata > Mammalia > Artiodactyla > Bovidae > Nanger > Nanger dama. Next base: position 9,661,021 of record CAKJTW010000040.1, read on the forward strand.
AAGACTTGTGTTTGATAACATTTTCCAAACGGAAGTTCCTATGACAATACCAGATTTTCCTCAACTATTTATTTACATATAAAGAAATTGAAATCATTCTTTTGATATTCACATCAGCTATCTAGGGCTTGTATCCTGTGCTTCCCATTCTGAGTTCCATCTGTGACCCACTTGGAGAGCGATGGTAGTGACTTGATGGCTGCAATATCCATTGTTTATTGATATGGCAGGCAACATTTTTCACTCACCTGATCCTTAGCTTATATAGCTTACCCTAATGAGAAAAGGTCGGGCTTCCCTGGTGGCTGGCTCAATGGTAAAGAGTCTGCCTGCAATACAAGAGAAACGTTCAAGAGATGCGGGTGAGGAAGAATTCCTGGAGAAAGAAATGGCAACCCACTCCAGTATTCTTACCTGGGAAATCTCATGGACAGAGGAGACCGGTGGGCTACAGTACATGGGATTGCAAACAGCCAGACTTGACTGAGTGACTAAAGAGCAACAACAAATGGGAAAAAGTAGGGGTACCCAAGCTTTGTAGGGGAGTTCTAAAAGACTGAATTTGCTATATGAAATTCCTATCAGGCAAGTGCTCATTGTCCTGGGGATTGTTCCTTTGCTTGGAGGTCTTTTGTCCCTGTCCTAGAACTTAGGGCCAGTCTTATGTTTTCTAAAAGAATTGCTATTTTAGATAAAATTATTAATTAGAATTCGTGAGGAGGATTCAAGGACTTCCGAGGTGGCACAAGTGATAAAGAACCTGATTGCCAATTCGGGAGACATAAGAGACATGGGTTAGATCCCTGGTTCGGGAAGATCCCTTGGAGAAAGGCATAGCAACCCACTGGTATTCTTGCTTAGAGAATCCCATGGACAGAGGAGCCTGGTGGGCTACAGTCCATGCGGTTGGACAGAGTCAGACTGACTGAGGCAAGTTAGCATACGCACACAGGGAGGATCCAGAGTGATGCTGTTTTATGGATGTGACCAGCACAGGAACAGTGAAGAGGAGACTCATTATCCTTTTGAGTCAGTAGTTGCTGGCCTTGCTTATGAGCTCAGGAGTCTCAGAAAACTATGGGAGTGTGTGCAGCAAACATTGTTGCTGACTCAGAAATTCTATGTTATGGACTGCTAGATAATATCAGTAGGAGTCTGAGTGTTCCATGCCTCAGTACAGAATTTATGTAAAGGTAGAAGATAAAAGCATACCCAGGAATTTGGGAAAGAAGGAAAGAAGCCTGAAAATAAGATTACTGATGAAGCTTCTGTGAGTCTGTTTAACTTGACACTTTTAAACCAAAAACTATCTTGAAGCCTTGAGAGATGACCTTTATATAACTATTTGTTCCTTCAGTCAGTTCAGTTCAGTTGCCAGTCATGTCCAACTCTTTGTGACCATAAGTACTGAGCACGCCAGGCCTCCCTGTCCATCACAAATTCCCAGAGTTTACTCAAACTCATGTCCATTGAGTCAGTGATGCCATCCAGCCCTCTCATCCTCTGTTTTCCCCTTCTTCTCCTGCCTTCAATCTCTCCCAGCATCAGGGTCTTCTCAAATGAGTCCACTCTTCATATCAAGTGGCCAATGTATTGGAGTTTCAGCTTCAGCATCAGTCTTTTCAATGAATATTTAGGACTGATATCCTTCAGTTTGGACTGGATGGATCTCCTTGCAGTCCAAGGGACTCTAAAGAGTCTTCTCCAACACCACAGTTCAAAAGTATCAATTTTTTGGCACTCAGCTTTCTTTATAGTCCAACTCTCACGTCCATACATGACTACTGGAAAAACCACAGCTTTGATTAGACGGACCTTTGTTGGCAAAGTAACGTCTCTGCTTTTTTAATATGCTGTCTAGGTTGGTCATAACTTCTCTTCTAAGGAGGAAGAATCTTTTAATTTCATGGCTGAAGTCACCATCTGCAGTCATTTTGGAGCCCAAGAAAATAAAGTCTTTCACTGTTTCCACTGTTTTCCCATCTGTTTGCCATGAAGTGATGGGACCAGATGCCATGATCTTAGTTTTCTCAATGTTGAGTTTTAAGCCAACTTTCTCACTCTCCTCTTTCACTTTCATCAAGAGGCTCTTTAGTTCTTCTTCACTTCCTGCCATAAGAGTGGTGTCATCTGCATATCTGAGTTTATTAATATTTCTCCCAGCAATCTTGATTCCAGTCTGTGCTTCATCCAGCCCAGTGTTTCTCATGATGTACTCTGCATGTAAGTTAAATAAGCAGGGTGACAATGTACAGCCTTGACGTACTCCTTTTCCTATTTCAAACCAGTCTGTTGTTCCATGTCCAGTTCTAACTGTTGCTTCCTGACCTGGATACAGATTTCTCAAGATGCCAGTCAGTTGATCTGCTATTTCCATCTCTTTGTTCTTTGACTTGTGACTATTTTGTTTTCATGAATTTGTTGTTGCTGTTATACAAAAAGATTTGTATGGACCAAGGAGCCTGGTGGGCTATAGTCCATGAAGTTGCAAAGAATCGGACATGATTGAGCAACTAACACTGGCCTGATATCTTGAAAAAGTATAGAAGTTGGCAAGACTAAGGAAGATCATGGAAGAATTATAAGCGTTAAAAATTTTAAAAAGGTAAGAGTCTAGGTACAGATTTTTAAAAATCAATAATAAATACAGCTTGGTAGGGTTATTATTTTCATGAAGCATAAATCAAGCAATTAAAGTACCTAGTAGAGTAGATGATTTGAACAAATCAACAAGAAAAGGTAATTTGGAAACTTTGCAACCCTAGTATAAATTAATATTATTTAAATGCAGTTACCCAGAGTGGTAAAAGAATAATACAACTGACTGGATAAAGAAATACTCAGTCAAGAATTTTGTATATAAATTCAAAGATAGTTAGAGATGTTTATCTTAAAGTTATAGTCCTAACTAAATCCCATGGACAGAGGAGCCTGGTAGGTTACAGTCTATTGGGTCACAAAAAGTTGGACATGACCAAGGAACTAACACACACAATGTACTCTCAATGTTAACCAGGCATTATTAAACTAAATATTAACACCTTAGATACTTACTTCACCACATACATATGGATAGGGAAGAAAAATTATGTTTAATATACAGTTGCAAACCTGGACTGTGGGCATAAAGAAGAATGATTACATTTTAAAATATTGAGATTTTGTGAGACTGTCAATGAAGTAGAGAAGAAAGACAGAGATGAGATAGTTGGATGGCATCACTGACTCAATGGACATGAATCTGAGCAAACTCGGAAATGGTGAAGGACAGGGAAGCCTGGTGTGCTGCAGCCCGTGGGGTTGCAAAATGTTGTACACAACTTAGCAATGACTGAACAACAGAGGACAAAGACAAAGAAAATAACATAGATAAAGGCATCAAAGGTTGAGGCAATTGCGTTTCTACTGTAAAAGAAAAAAATGAACAAGAAGTTGGTAGTAAAGAAAGTCTTTCTCTATGCTGAGGTGGAACTCATAATTAGACTTTGGGGAGGGGGTATTATATAGAAGAATAAATTGAATATTTAGGATATTTTAAACTTTTTCTGATAATAGCAGTATGTTCCACTTTCATAATTGAGAGAGAAAAGGAAAAAAAATTAACCATAAGATAAATTAATAATTCTAAGCTTCAGAGATAGTTTATTAGAACATTTTGAAATAGTTTCTTTTGGTTTTCTAAATATGTTTATGTGGATGGCATAATATAGTTTATAATTTTGTAGCCTTTGAAAGTTATATCTATTTTTACCTTGACTGTTCAAATTGGGTAGACAATGAAGTCATGTAAAAACATACAAATAATCAAACTGGACAAAGAATAATGTGAATGATAAAACAGATAAATTGGTATGCAATACATAGTACTGTAAGAAATGCCCAGAACATTCAGCTACTGTTCTAATATTGCTTAGTTTTGCTGCTATTCAAAATAGTGCTATTTATTAAACGTTATCCTGTTGACAGATGATTTCAAAAGAGTTATGACTACATAAAAGACTAATTACATTTTGGTTGGACTATAAAGTAAGCTGAGTGCCAAAGAACTGATGCTTTTGAAATGTGGTGTTGGAGAAGACTCTTGAGAGTCCCTTGGACTGTGAGGAGATCCAACCAGTCAATCCTAAAGGAAATCAGCTTTGAATATTCATTGGAGGGACTGTTACTAAAGCTGAAACTCTAATACTTTGGCCACCTGATGCAAAGAACTGACTCACTGGAATAGCAGCAAAACTGAGAGATATCAGAACAGTAGCTGAATGTATGTTTATCCCATACCGATTTATCTGTTTTATACTTCACATTATTCTTTGTCCAGTTTGATTATTTGTATGTTTTTACATGACTTCATTGTCTACTCAATTTGAACATGACTCACTGGAAAAGACCCTGATTTGGGGGAAAACTGAAGGCTGGAGAAGGGGATGGCAGAGGATGAAATGGTTGGATGGCGTAACTTACTTTATGGACATGAGTTTGAGTAAGCTCTGGGAGATGGACTGGCATCCTGCAGTCCATGGGGTTGCAAAGAGCTGGGCATGACTGAATGACTGAACTGAACTGAACTGAATGATTTTGCTGTACATCTGAAACTAACACAATATTTTAAATCAACTATAGTTTAATTTAAAAAGCCAAAAGTGAACCTCACTGATCTTCATTACAAACCCAGTACCTCCTAAAGTAATTAAACAGGGAAGTCACTAGACTCTAATGCCTTGGTAGCTGGAAACCTAAGCCAGAGTCAATTCAGAGGAATCAGAGAAAAGGAAACTGAAGAACAGCTAATAGCCAACCAAGCTTTCCCAAATAAGGCAACCAACTAAGCTGTAGCCAATCAGATAATTGCTTTGTTTTGCTTCCAGGGTCTTCTCTATAAAACCCAACCTCTGAGCTCTCTCTACTGCTGGATTCCATTTGATGTTTGCTCCCATAACGATTTGAAGTCGTCAACCTGCCTCAGTTTATCTTTTAACATATCTATGACAAATAATCATAATTTGGCAGTACAGAAGGCACAAGAACGTGGAGAAAAAAGTTCCTCTATAGCACAGGCATGCAGGAATTGCTGGAAACTAATCAGAAAAATGAAACCCTCTAGTTCCTTCAGCTGTCAATCTAAACAGGAGGTAAGAGCTGTCAATGAACCACTGGAAGAAATTGAAGCCTGTAGTGTCCTGAGGGTAACAATTGTTCAATAAAAGGCAGACAGGATGTAACCTTAAAGACATGATACCCAGTGAGAGAAGCCAGAAGCAGAAGAGTACATACTTTATTTCAGTTTTGTGATAGTCTTGAAAAGATAAAATTGCTTCTAGTAGTCAAAACTCAGACCCATGTTTGCCAGTGGCTTGGGTTAATTGGAGAGTACAAGAGGTACAAGTGAATTTGGGGGAAATGATGGAAATATTTTGTATCTTCACTGTAAGGGTGGTTTTGCAACTATATATATATATATAAACTTAAATGTATGTAAGTTATACCTCAGTACAATAGACTTTAAAAGTGTGCACAAAGAAAGAGTAATTTATTATTTGCTAAAAGGCAAATTCAACTGGGATTTAAGAAACCTAGTTATCTTTTCAAATCTGCAATTGTTGATTGATCACTTATGAAAATTTTCAAATTCATTCATTTATTCAGTCATTTCCATTTCCAGATAACTGTTCCAAATAATTTGTTTACAGTGTTAAAGAAAACAATGTTCATAGTCTTACAGGATTTCTAATGGAGGGGTTAGCAAAGAAACAAAAACCAGCATAAAATAAAATTGCAAACACTGATTAGTCCCATGAAGAAAATAACACGACATAAAGAGACAAATCATTGCTCTAGACAGCAACATTATAGCAGATAAGATGAGGAGAACATCTGACCAAGGCTTTCAAAGAGTGTTTGAGATTCTTAGGCAAATCTGAAAGATGATGCCAAGCAGAAGGAAGTAAGGTATTAAAAGTAGGCTTTTCATTGGAGCTGTTAAGGAGAAATCTTGAAGACTCTATATCCTAAGAGTTTCAGAAAATCTTCAAGTTGTATTTGTTTGAGACATAGCATTGCTTTAAAAACAGCCTACTAATGCCATTTTCCTAATTTCAGTCTTTAAGTTATTGTTCTTTGTTAATTTTTAAAATATACTCATGAAATAATCTCATTTTCTGCCAGGGTCCAGCCCCAGTGGATCCAGGGAATTTGAAGCGGGAATAGCGTTGGTGAGGAAAACTTATTTATTTATTAATATAGAAATATAAGATTAGATTTGGAACATATAGTGTAGTAGGAAATTAAGTGGAGAAAGAAGGCTGAATAACTTGGCTTACGGGAAAGACCAATAAAGTTCCAGACAAGGAACTTGCACCATCTATGTTGGGCCACCGGTGCCCACTTGAATATCTAAGGGTTCTCCGCCTTAGGCTCTCTTTTGTGCGGGTCTTAGAAGCCAGGACAAGTAAGTAGACTTGGTGAGCCACGCCGGTCCAGATGGGAATTCAGCCTGAAATTAGAGTAAGAGGAGACATGAGGGAAACCAGTCCAGTGACTGGCTCCAGCCTCTATTGTCTAGAAAGGCCTTTTATACCTTTTAGATTGTACATAGAGATCAATGGGTAGTACAAAACTATGCAGCGTTAGCAGCCCAGACTCATCAAAAACAGGCTTTTTCTCTGCATACCTAATTGTATACACAAGTCTTAGGTAATTTACATCATCTTCAGGCCAAAAGGGCCAATTAACATTTTACAGCCTTTTTACAATAAGGGTTTATCAACCAGAAGACTTACTTGTGTTGATCTTCCCAAAGTCTGGTGCCACTCTCAGAAAAGCACTAAATAAAGTTACATTCTTACATAGCAAAGATACAGCAACTTATAACAAGTAAAGGGAATACAGTGATTTATAACAAAAAAGAAGCAATTAACTCAAAAGTCTAGTGTTGCTAACATCAAAACTACTATATATCTTTTTCTACATCCTGATTACATTGAGTAACATCCTCCCAGGTGCCTAAAAGATAAAGAATATGGAGGTCTGGCAGCAATCCTTGAGTCAACAGTGAAAACTCGTCACCAATATGATTTTTAACTCTTTAGAAAAGGCTCTGTATCTTTAAGATGCTTTTAAGCTTTGTGCCTCTCACAGCTGGGGGCTGTAAGCAATTCACAAGCTGTAAGAGGGGGGGGTGGGGGGACCTGTTAGGCAAGCTAGAGAGCTATCAGAGGGGGTTTAACTGAAACATCCCTTTCAAATGCAGAAGACTAAAGCCCTGATTTGACTTTTTCCAGAGAATATCAGAAGAGTGGAAAAGCAGAGTGCAGAGGCTGGCAGATTCTTATTTTTGTGGGGGGGGGGTGGATGCTCAGGAAATTCCAGGGGAACCCCTGAAACCTGATCATGTCCTTGCATTTTGTCAGACTTCCTTCCGCATGAGCTTGTCATGGGCAGGATTCCTCACGCTGGCCCCCGACAATTTTCCATCTCTTTTTGAAAGGTCAACTGTATCAGTTGTATAGGAGTTATTAAGCCAAAACATTTCTGTACTTCTCTAATCTTGAGTTATCAAACTTTATGTAAGTTAGTTTTGTCACCTTTGTTTTGATAAACATCACATCCAATTTTTTTTTAAATTGGCCTACAATTAGTTCATTTTCCTTTGGGAGAAAAAAGCCTTTGGAATCTTTCAATGTATATATTTTTCCTTATCATTATATTTTAAAGAAACAGTTCATATTTTTTCTATGTAATAAAGACCACTATGACTAGTTTTGAGGTTTGGGGGATGTTCCTTCCAAATGACTCTAGTAGCAGAAACTGATTTTACTTGAATTTGACTTTCAGCAAAAAATTCTTTATTCCTCATTTTTTAATGTATCCTATGACTAATATAAGAACTATTTGTCATTTGATGTATAGAGTTAAAGGAAGAGAAAAATCCTTTGATTTGCTGCATCTAGAACACTGACATTAAAGATGTGAGAGACCAACCAAAGTTGCCAGGTCTTAAAGATATAAGATTCTATAGAGAAGGGAAATTAAATATCTACATGAACACATGAGTTTTCATCTCTACATCAAGTTATACACATAAAATATCATTTTCATTTTAGATCTAAATATGTAGATCTAAGTATAGGGAGAAGATAATAAAGATTATACAAGAAAACATATTATCCTGAGTTAGGCAAAAATTTCTTACTCAGGATGCAAAAAAGTAATAAATATAAAGGACCAGATTAAAAATTTAATTCAATTAAAAACCAAGTATATAATATAAGAGACATCAGGAGAGGATGGAAAGGTAAGGCACAGAATGATGAGAGATATTTATAGTAGACATCTCTCAAATGAGTCATATCCCCAAAATATAAACAACTCTTAAAAATTACCAATAAAGAAACAGGCAGTCTGATTTTTAAAATGGACAAAAGACTTGATCAGCCTCTTCAAGGTAAAAGAAAAGACTAAAGTGTCCAAAAAATCATTAATCATAAGCAAAGTGCAAAAAGCCCCACAAAATATCATTATACAGCTACCAGAATTGTTACACTTTTTTAAAGTTATGCACAAACATAAGCACACCCAAAAATATGCTAATACAGTTTTGGCCAAAGTATAGAGAACCTGAAGTAGCACATTTCTGATAAGCATGTTAGTTGGTACAATTATTTTGAAAATAGATCATATCTACTAATGCTGAATGTATTTTTTATTCTTTAATTGGAGGAAAATTGCTTTACAATATTGTGTTGGTTTCTGCCATACAACAACACAGTTCAGCCATGATTATACATATATCACCTCCCTCCTGAGGCTGAAAAGGGAGCTGAATGTATGTTTTCTAAATAACCTAGCCTTCCAGTTGTGTGCAGACGAAGTAGTCAGGTTGAAGGTGGTTTGAAAACACATAGAGAAGTTTTCCAACAGCAAAGATAAGCTGCGTTTACGCTTAGCCTATATCAGTTAGGATAAAGATTTGCTTAACAGAACTTGTTTATCTATTCATCATGTGATTAATGCTGAGAGGTGAATTTTTGACATTGAGAAAAATGATATGAATGTTACAAGATCAGATGAAAGATTCAGATGCTAAGCAAGAGTTAGTAACATTTGCAAAGTTAGATAATTCTGATGTTTATTTCTCTTGCTTTATAAGTAATCTTCATTTGCTTTCATTGAAGGTTCAAAAGTTGTCTGTGTGTTTATGTGTGTGTTTTAATGAAGGGAATGCTTCTATCTTGTCTGCTGTCTTAAAAGCAGCATGCTTAGACTTGAGAGAAATTAGGTGAATGTATTTCGTTAAAAGATAGATTTTTTTTTCATACTCAAAAGTATTTAGAGAATGCTCTCTTCTACTTGTTCATTAAAGCAAGGAAGAAAAATATGCAAAAAATATTTTTAATAAATTTGTAGTAATGTCAGAAAGTGTTATCCTAATTCATAATTTTGTCCATCCAAACTCCCTTTCATTTACTCTCCACCATGACCTCCCTATCACAAAAGCTGATCTTACTGTATGAAGCAAAGACCAAAAGCAAAGAGGATGAAAGTAAAGTATATTGCCTTTGAGCCTAAGCGGGATAGAGAAGAGCTGAGATTTACCAAATCTTTGTTGTACATGAAACTTTCACGTATTTTCCCTCTTGGTAGCCTAGGAAGGCATATTTCTCCCAAGCAGAGAGCCTACCTCTGAACTGCTGTAAACCAAGAAAGCTTTAGAATATTGTGGATTATCAGTTCAGGCTTTACAGTAATCTTCAAAGTGCCCAGAAAGATAATAGATATATTAGATGATTCCAGATTATCATTTTAAATGTTGTGGTAAGGTTTAATGAAACACATTTCTGTGCTTGTGCTTAATCTACACTACTATGGGCATTTTTAATCAAGTCTTATTGTTTACTTGTCTGGGAACAGTAAAATAATACACATGTATGGTGGAAAGGTCAATGGAAAAAGAATGAAGAGATGTTTCTAGTTTATGGAAATTATGTATAACTTGTGTATATGAATTTTGGGGTGAAAAATTCACTTGGGCAAATGCCTAGAAGATTACCTCTTGTTTTTCTTTATAAGAAAGTGCCCAGCTATTTCCAAGTGATTTACCAATTTGCATTCCCAGCAGCAATGAGTGAGAGTTCTTGTTTTTCTACCCTCTTACCAGCACTTGATACTGTTAGACTTCTGCAATTCTAATAGATTCACAGTGGTATCTCATTGTAGTTTTAATTTGTATTTCTCTAATGACAAACGTTGTGGAGTATTTTTTTTTTTACAACCTTGCTTGCCATCCATATATCTTTTAGTGAAGTGTCTGTTTAGATTTTTTGCTCATTTTCTATGAAATCATATGTAATATTGTTACTGAATTTTGTCTTTATATATTTTTAGTATGTCTTATAGCAGATATGTAACTTGCAAATATTTCCTCTCAGTTTGTGGGTTACTGTTCAAATCTTTTAGCAGCATTTTTCAGAGGACAAATTTTAAAATTCTGATAAAGTCCAATTTATCATATGGATTATAATTTTAATGTTGTATCTCAACTCACGCCAACCTCAAAGTGATGTAATTTTCTTATGTTAAATCAGATTCAACATAATTTCATAACTGTGAAATTTTATGCTAACATACCTATATTTGAACTGTCCTGAGGACCAAGTTATGTGTCTATGCCACTCAGGTCTCAATTATCAACTATTCTAGAATTTTTAATGGAAAAAAAAAACCAAACTATTCCAACCACATTTGTCTCACAGATTTCTGGACCTACACTCCAATTGCTGATTTATAAACATTTTTCAGTTTTCTGTTGCTTCTAGAGATTTAAATTATTCTACAACAATTTAAATGAGAGTGTTAATATTTAGGTGATAATTAGTGCCAAACTTGACAATTTTTTTTAAGACTGTTACTACCACTTTGTATTTCCATTACTTACTTCATATAGTATTAATGGAAGCAACAAAGTATTGCTTAGTAATTTCAACATGGTAAAATCTATATTTATTTGTCATCCTCAGAGAGTTTATTTGCCAGTATAATTTTAGGGTCAGTTCCCTTTATATACTCTTCAACCTAACCTTGAATTTATACTTGCAATGCTTTATAGAATGCAGTTCCATAGAGACTGGCTTCTGATATGAGAGCCATCTTCAGATCAATCTGGAAGTTCAAGAGAATATGCAACAGTCTATTTAATTATAATCATATATCTATTAATATGTCCTCCAGTTGAACTCTCTGAGGTCAAATCTAGTAGTGTTAATTAGGAGAACATTTCACATAGAATGAACTTTATAAATATTCGTTATATATTAATTTGAACTTCATTGAAAGTAACTTCAGTTATATGATTTAAGGTCTCAAGATTATGTTATAGTCAGCTCTGATATGGATTAGAAACACTGTGGACAAAAGCAGCACTGCTTTTCTATTCTTGTAGCCTTTTGAATCAAATACAACTAAAATATGGTAAATCTTATTAAACAAAGTTTTATTAGTAAATTATGTCTAAATGTTTGGGATCTAAAAATTTTGGAAATTTCACCTTTTGAAGCAACCTAGATGTCCATCAGCAGATGAATGGATAAGAAAGCTGTGGTTCATATACACTATGGAATACTACTCAGCCCTTAAAAAGAATAAATTTGACTCAGTTCTAATGAGATGGATGAAATTGGAACCGATTATACAGAGTGAAGTAAGCCAGAAAGAAAAAAAACACCAATGCAGTATACTGACACATATATATGGAATTTAGAAGACAGTAATGATGACCCTATATGTGAGACAACAAGAGACACAGAGGTATAGAGTGGACTTTTGGACTCTGAGGGAGAGGGAAAGGGTGGGATGGTTTGGGAGAATGGCATGTGTATTTTCCTGTAAGAAACGAAGTGCTAATCTATGTTTGGTGTAGGATGCAGGATGCATGGGGCTGATGCACAGGATGATTCAGGTAGAGGATGTGGGGTGGGAGGTGGGAGGGGGCCTTCGGCGATTGTGTTCACCTATGGCTGATTCGTGTCAATGTATGGCAAAACAAATACAGTATTGTAATTAAAAAAATAAATAAATTTAATTTTAAAAAAATAAAAAAAATAAAAGACTACTATTTTTTTTAAATAAATAAATAAATAAAGGCCACCAGTCATATTGTATCAGGGCCCATCCAGTGGCTTCATTTTAACTTGATGACCACTCTAAGGTCCCCATCTCCAAATACAGTAACATTCTAAAATATTGGAAGTTAGGATCTAACATATCTTTTGTGAGGGCCACAATTTAACCCAGATTATTATATTAATAATCTGCTTTCTTGACCCCCTCAAAAGCATGTTTTTCCTGTTTGCAAAATATATCCACTCTATTCTAACATCCTTAATGGTCTTAATCATTCCAGCATCAACTCTCAGTCCAAAATCTCACCTAAACATCCTCAACACAATGTCCCAAATCTCATCATCTAAATCACTGAAGTCAATTGGGTGCAATTCATCCTGGGGCTAAATTGCTCTCCACCTGTGACCTTGCAATACTAGGCAAGTGATTTTCACAATATAATGGTGGGATAAAAATAGCAAATCCATGCCCATTCCATATTGGAAAAATTGGAAGAAAAAGAGGTCATAGTTCCCAAGTAAGTCTGAGACCTAGGAGGACAATTTTATTAGATGTTCAAGTTTGAAAATAATCCTCTTTGGCTTGATGCTGTGTCCTCCAAGTCTACCTCAGCAACAACGCTAAGCGGTGTTGGGATGTTGCTTCCCTTTTCTTAAAGGTAAACACATAGTCCGATAGCTCTCTTAGTCAGTTTCCTACCTGTGATCTGGCAGCCTGCCGTTATTTCATCTGGTTTCTTTCCCTTTCAGTCTAAGCTTGCATCATTTCTATCTAAATTGTTCACTGGATCTGCATATCACACATCTAATTTCTTCAGCAGAGGGTTGTCTAGCCATGTCCTTGGTGTTCCCTCCAGAGCGTGCTTTCTCATTATTTGCAACATGAATATGCTGAGGATTTTCCAAATCTTCAAGTTCTGGTTCCTTTTACTTAACAATTTTCTCGATTATCTTCCTCCTCGCACATTTTACTATTGGCAGTAAGGAGAAACCAGGAAATCTTTATCTGTCAACGTTTATCACTTACAAGTTTACTTTCCACAAAATTTATACTTTCTATAGGATTCATATTTTAACAATAGTCTCTTCATAGCAAACCAGGTATCACAATCAATATTAGGATTCTTCAGAGAAAGAGAATCAGTAAGAAACACACACACACACAACACATGCATGACAGAGAGTAAGACAGACACAGAGACAGAGTGAGACAGAGAGATTGATTGATTTTGAGGAATTGGTTCACATGATAACGGGGTTTGGCAAGTTCAAAATCCAGATGGCAAGCTGACAGACAGAGAAGAGATACTGTAATCTTGAGCCTCAGTTTCATAGGACAGATCGGGCAGCCTGGAAATTCAGGTAGAGTTTCTATGTTCTGTCTTGAGACTAAGTTCTTTCTTTGCGTGCATGTGTGCTAAGTCACTTCAGTTATGCTCAATTCTTTGCGACGCTATAAACTGTAGCCTGCCAACCTCTTCTGTCCTTGGGATTCTCCAGGCAAGAATAATGGAATGAGTTGCCGTGCCCTCCTCCAGGGCATCTTTGTGACTAAAGGGAAGAACTCACGTCTCACATCCCCACATTGGCAGGCGGGTTCTTTACCACTAGCACCACCTGGGAAGTCCAGTTCCTTTGGGAAGACTCTAAAGGCTTCAGCTGATTGGATGAGTCCCACTCACATTATGGAGGGTAGTTTACTTAACTGAAAATCTACTGATTTAAAATTTTAATCACATCTAAAATATATCATAGATAAAATCCTCCTTCTCCTTTAACTGAGTAGATTAGAGCGTAGTATAATAGAGATTACATGAGCTGGGATTCAAACAAACCTATGCACTAATTATAATTCTACCATTTACAATTGTGTGACTTCAGAAAAATTATAGGTAATTATGATGATTTGCTTTTTAGGAACTGAATGGACAAAAATTGGCTTCCCATATGGGAAGGCCCAGATGATTAGATAATGGTGTAACTCAGAAGCCTTGCTCATCAGAAGTCATGTGAAATGAAGTCTGTGGAGGTGGAATTTTGTAAATCAAATCTAGAAGTAATTTCATGTACAGTACCATGCGTATATACTACCATGCATAAAATAGAGATGGTAAGAAGCTGCTGTATACCAAAAGAAGCTCAGCTCTGTGCTCTGTGATGCCCTAGAGGTGTGGGATGGGGAGTGGGAGGGAGGCTCAAGAAGAAGGGGATATATGTATACATATGGCACCCCACTCCAGTACTCTTGCCTGGAAAATCCCATGGATGGAGGAGCCTGGTAGGCTACAGTCCATGGGGTCGCTAAGAGTCAGACACGACTGAGCGACTTCACTTTCACATTTCACTTTCATGCATTGGAGAAGGAAATGGCAACCCACTCCAGTATTCTTGCCTGGAGAATCCCAGGGACGGGGAGCCTGGTGGGCTGCCGTCTATGGGGGTCACATAAAGTCGGACACGACTGAAGCGACTTAGCAGCAGCATGGTCAATTCACATTTTTGTACAGAAGAAACTAACACTACATTGTAAAGCAATTGCATTTCAATTTAAAAACAGTAAAAATAATGTCGAATATTATACTCAGAGCTTCATATATGTCTGAAATCTTGGGAATATGATAGCCTTCTCTTTATATGATAGACTTCTCTCAGATACAGTATTATTTCTGCCTTAAAACTTGAATATCTTTCCAGATGTGTGTGTGTGTGTTAAGTCGCTTCGGTCATGTCCAACTCTGTGTGACCCCATGGACTGTAGCCCACCAGGTTCCTCTGTCCATGGGATTCTCCAGGCAAGAATACTGGAGAGGATTGCTATGTCCTTCTCCAGCAGATCTTCCTGACCCAGAGGTCGAACAGTTCTTTACCACTAGTGCCACCTGGGAAGATACTCTAGTTAAAATGTCCAGAGGGTGCTATAAAGTAGAAGGCTTGCAAATAACCAACCTCTTGAGATCTTTTTAAATTAGAAGAACATATTTGCAGAAAGCTTAGTGGGAGTTTAATCAAAGCGTTGACATGCTGCCAAATAAATCAGTGAAAATAGTCATCACATGCTGAAAATTCAAAAATAATCACTGTCAATCAAATCAACAATGCTAAACAAAGATAAACAAACAATTGAAGAAACAAAATTTCTGAAAATAGTACTTCCAGAGACCTGCATTATAGAAATAGCATTTTCATGAACAATCTTCAGAGTTTATATGAAGTTCCTGAATAGTACCCTTGGAATGATCACTTCAGAAATAATTTTCTGTAGGATTATGTTTACACTAGTTGAGATTTTTGCTTAAAGAATGGACTGAGAGCTACAGGTTAAGGTCAGGGGTTCTCAATCTAGGTAACTGTTCCTGCTGCTTCTTCAATTCAGTTTCTTAGGCCAGAAACCTAGGAGTCATTTTTTCCCTTTTTTTCCTTTCCCGCGTATCCTGCATCCCATCCATCAGCAAATCTTGTCACTATTGCCTACAAAACCTATCTCAAATTAGATTTTCTCACCACTTCCACTTTGTCACTCTATTCCCAGCAACCAGGCCACCATCATCTGTCACATGATTTATAGCAATTGCTTCCCAATCGGTCTCAAATTCTATTCTTACTACTTCACCATCTATTCTCTACACAGCAACCAGACATCCTTTACAAGTTAAATCATATCTGTCTCTGGCACAAAATCTTTTGATGGTTTCTTACTACACTTATAATAACATCTAGGGTTTTTTTTTTACTATAGCTTAAAAACGTCTGCTGGATTTGAGTCCTCTTTTCATTCACTTCATGCTGGCCCAAATCCAGTTACTCTCTTTCAAATTCTTAGGCATCTGTCCTGTCCATTAAAGAAAACAAATTGATCCTTTCAAACTCTTAAGCTCCCATGGGTTCTCTCTCTTTAGATTTTCATATAGATTTCTCTTGCCAGCTCTCCTTGACCTCAGTTTCTTGTTTGTGCTCAGTTGCTCAGTTGTGTCTGACTCTTTGTGACCCCAAAGGCTGTAGCCCACCAGACTCCTCTGTCCATGGAATTTTTCAGGCAAGAATATAAAAGTAGGTTGTCATTTCCTCCTCCAGGTGATCTTCCAGACCTAGAGACTGAGCCTGCATCTCTATGTCTCCTGCATTGGAAGGTGGATTCTTTACCATGGTGCCACCCTGGAAGCCCTTCAGTTTCTCTTGTTCTACCTTTTAACCTGCCTCAATTCATTCATAGCACTCATCACTCTATGAAATTGTACTGTTTATGTAGAGTTTACTTGTTCACTGTATGTCTCTACCAATAAAATTAAGCTCTCCATAAAGTGTTAGAAGACAATTGCTTCTTGGTGGGAAAGTGAAGACAAACCTAGATAGTGAGTTGCAAAGCAGAGACATTACTCTTCGGACAAGGGTCCATATAGACAAGGTTATGGTCTTCCCAGTGGTCACCTATGGTTGTGAGAGGTGGACTGTAAAGAAGGCAGAGCACTAAAGAATTGATGCCTTCAAACTGTGTTGCTGGAGAAAACTCCTGAAATTCCCTTAGACAGCAAGGAAATCAAACCTGTAAATCTTAAGGGAGATAAACCCTGAATATCCACTGGAAGGACTGATGCTGAAGCTGAAGCTCCAGTATTTTGGTCATCTGATATAAACAGACGACTCATTGGAAAAGTCCCTGATGCTGGGAAAGATTGAGGGCAGAAGGAGAAAGGGCATCAGAGGAAAGATGGCTGGACGCATCACTGATGCAATGAACATGAACTTGGGCAAACTCCAGGAGATGGTGAGGCACAGGGAGGCCTGGTGTGCTGCAGTCCATGGGATTGCAAAGGAGTCAGATATGACTGAGCAACAACAACAACAGCAAAAGTGTTAGAATGTTTAGGTTCTAAGCATACCATCTCTAAAGTACTTCATAACATCTATTGAATAAAAGGATAAAGAATGAATACATTTCTGTGGAAAACCTAGCTGGAAGAAAAAGAACAGTGGTGCAAGAGAATAATTCTAATGAAGTGAATCCAAGAATTAAATGTATTTCAGAATACAGGATTGAAATAAAAATCAGAAATAATCTTAATTGTGCTATAAGCATATGCTAAGACTTTCTTTCCCTAAGATTCTCTTTATGCTGAAAGAAATTGAAGTAATAGTAGCTTTGATCACTTCATTTCTTTTCTTATTGTGAGACTTTTGCTTAATATTTATGTTTCACTATAATAGAAGTGTGTGTGTGTGTGTGTGTGTGTGTGTGTGTGTGTCATTTGGTCAGAAATTATCAGCTACAAATGTGAAAATGTGACTTCAAACAGCAATTGAGGACTAAACCATTCAGGCTTTTGTTCTCTGAAACTTAGATGTGCATAAAAATTGAAGCTCTCACCTTCCTCCTATGGTCTTCCTGACTTGGGTGATGGAAACCTTTGAGCTGTCTTTGGCCAAGTTCTCCTCTACTTGGAGAAAATTTAATTGTACCAAAAGAAGTTGAAGTTAACTGACAAGCAGGTTGAGCTGGAGGAGAAGGGGGAAGAAGGATAGGGGAACCAGATGATATTGTCTGAGTCCCAGAGTTTAGATCTTCTTGAGACCATCTCTCCCTCTGTCTTTTCTAAGTAAATGAACCACTTAGCTCTATTTTTAAAGACTAATTTGGGTTGCTTTTCTGTCATTTGCAACTAAGTTTCCTGAGTAATTTGTTCGGAGAAGATAATGTTCTTGATTGAGCTTCCCAGGTGACACTAAAGGTAAAGAACCTGCCTGACAATGCAGGAGACATGAGATATGGGCAATCCCTGGGTCTGGAAGATTCCCGTGGAGGAGGGCCTGGCAACCCACTCTAGTTTTCTTGCTTGGAGAATCACATGGAGAGAGGAGCCTGGTGGGCTACAAGACATAGGGTCTCACAGAGTTCAAGATGACTGAAGTGATTAAGCAAGCACGCACACAATGTTCTTGATCAGATGCTTAAACACTCTCTTGATGATTAGACAATATATGCTGATGGCTATTGCATTAGACTCATACGATCTTACATAGTAGCACTTTCTACAGTATATCTGATTCAGGGCAGTTAATGTTTTGTATGAGTTTAATCTTCAGTCTGTTCAGTTCAGTCACTCAGTCATGTCCAACTCTTTGCAACCCCATGAATTGCAGCATGCCAGGCCTCCCTCTCCATCACCATTTCCCAGAGTTCACTCAGACTCACGTCCATTGAGTCAGTGATGCCATCCAGCCATCTCATCCTCTGTCGTCCCCTTCTCCTGCCCCTAATCCCTCCCAGCATCAGAGTCTTTTCCAATGAGTCAACTCTTCGCATGAGGTGGCCAAAGTACTGGAATTTAATCTTACCCAAGCCCAATCTTACCCAAATAAAAATGGAATTGTATTTTATGCAGATGTTTCCATATTTCTCTGTACAGATGGTTTGCTGCTGCTAAGTCGCTTCAGTCATGTCTGACTCTGTGCGACCCCATAGATGGCAGCCTGCCAGGCTCCCCCGTCCCTGAGATTCTCCAGGCAGGAATACTGGAGTGGGTTGCCATTTCCTTCTCCAATGCATGAAAGTGAAATGTGAAAGTGAAGTCGCTCAGTCGTGTCAGACTCTTAGCGACCCCATGGACTGTAGCCCACCAGGCTCCTCCATCCATGGGATTTTCCAGGCAAGAGTACTGGAGTGGGTTGCCATTGCCTTCTCCGACAGATGGTTTAGAAAGGGCTATATGGAACAACAAGCCTCTTTGGGGATACATTCAGAGAATCAACAAATATAAGCATTAAGGTAGAGGAGTAAAATAATGTTTCCCAGGCATACAATTAGTTGATTAACTTGCCAGTCATGAGAAAGAAATGGGTAAATCTAATCTATGTTCATAACCCTTAATTCAGAATAATTTCATATCATTGAACTTCTTAAAGTCACTATACTACTTTTTTTTAAAGTCTTTATTGAATTTGTTACAATATTGTTTCTGTTTTATGTTTTGGCTTTTTGGCTATGAGGCATGTGGGATCTTAACTCCCCAACCAGGGATGAACACACCAACCCCCCACACTGGAAAGAAAGTTTTATTTGTGAAAGTTGCTTAGTCATGTCCGACTCTTTGTAATCCCATGGCATATACAGTCCATGGAATTCTCCAGGGCAAAATACTAGAGTGGGTAGCTGTTCCTTCCTCCAGGGAATCTTCCCAATCCAGGGCTCAAACCCAGGTCTCCCACACTGCAGGTGGATTCTTTACCAGTTGAACCACCAGGGAAGCCCACATTCAAAGGAAAAGTCTTAACCAGTGGTGCACCAGGGAAGTCTCCTGAAATCATTATTCTTAAAATCTCTTTATTTCTCAAAGTAAATCTCAAACCTAATGAACAGTGCTTTTGATGATCTAACTCTACTTCTTTCTCCAACCTAATCCCACCATACGCCTTTGTCGAGTTGTTAAAGATCCCCAAAACATGGTTATTTGTATTTCCTTGCATTTACACATGCATTTGCCTCTTTCCAAATGCTGTGCTAAACTTTGTATACTCTGTCTAACAGTGCATAAGATATGGTCGATATTCAATAGACATCTACATAAATGAATGAATGCATTTCTTATTTATTTGTAAGCCTTTGCTGTCTAGAGAAATCAGAGATGTCAGAAAGGATATTTAGAATTAGTTTGTTAAACACATAAAATATTGCTCATTCAGAAAAGGAATGGTTAAAGGAAGTTTTATAATCTTTAGATTGGATAGAGATAAAAATTTTGGGAATCTTGAATAGTATTTATTTGCACTTAACACATATTCTTATTTTTCCTACCATGGAATTTTTCAGCACCACAAAGTCTTAATTATTATCTATAAAAAGAAGTAACCTCATTTTACAGTCTTTTATTTTTATTATCACACTTTTTGTGTGTGTGCTCTATGAACCTGTTAAAAGATTACACCAAGACAAAGAAACAACTTATGATTTTCTTCATCTTAAATGTACTTGTTATTAAAGAAAATTTAGACCATATAAATTACTGCTTCAGCTTCAACAAATTTATTTTGGTAGCATGATTTAATTAAATAATAATTCATTATTTTTTAATTAATTTTGAAAAAATAAATACATTATAGAAAGGCCATGGCTTTTTCTCTTGTTTGTTTGTTTTTGAGATTCAAGTATTTTCTGGAATATTAAGAAGAAAATAGCTAATAAAATAGTTTGTTTTTTATGCTAATGTAAGTTAATATGTTTTACATTCTTAATGGACTTATTCCTCTTTTTATTGGTGAATTTATTTACTAAGAACAACATATTTTTAAGTGGAAGATGGTGGGTCTTCAACTTTGTTATATATGTTTGAGTTGCCCTAGGACTTTATATAATGTTTATTTTTTAATCCAATTACTATATGGGGCATAACAACAACTATTTTCCAAATCTAACAAATGACTCTGATATGGCTGATTTAAGGACTCCATTTTGAAGAGAAAAAAGCTAGACTATTCACTGGTAATAAGCAGGAAAACTGAAATGAGAGAGGAAATGTGCTTTTTTCTTTAGAAAGAAAGGTCAGTAGTCTAAGGAGTTCAAAATTACTAAAAAGAGTGGTAGAATTACAGGTAAAATGGAAATATTCTACTCTGTTAATTACTGGCCATTTATTGTGAAAAAAACCCTGATTGGGCATTGAAGTCAGAAAACCTTGTTTTTAAATTTTAATTTTCTATGCCCCTATTAACTCTCTCTGAGGCTGAACTTTTTCATGTGCAAAATTGAAGTAATGATGGTTACTCATACAGCTGATTTAATTCAACTGGTTTTACCCTTTGAAAAGGTTTGATTCATTTATTCTTTCAGGAAACATTCACTGGAACATTAATTGAGTATTTTCTATAAGTCAGGCATTGAAAGCAGTGTGCTAAAGCCTAGAAAGGATTTAAATTTTGTAATGGTGAGGCAAAGGTATACTTTATTGCTTAAAAAAATAAAAAGTTTAGTTACTAAAGCCATAGATAAATACATGCTTTTTGTGAATTTGTCAAAATAATTTATTTCCCATTCTTCAGCACTTCTTCCATCTCTATGGTTAATCTTTGCTTGAATCTTTCCAGATCTTTTTTCTATAATACCATTTTATAATTAGTCTGGGCTTCCCTGGTGGCTCAGTGGTAAAGACCCTGCCTGCCAATGCAGGGTTTGGTCCCCTGAGCTGGGAAGATCTCCTGGAGAAAGAAACGGCAACTCACTTGAGATTCTTGCCTGGAAAATCTCATGGAGGAGACTGATGGGCTCATTGAGTCGAACAACAATAGTCACCAAATCCAAATATTAAAACTTTTTTGGCAAATGAGATAATGGCTTCAGCAACAAACAGAGGCTTTGAAATGTCTGCTTATTATTTCACAAAACAGATCTAGAGACTAAGCAGGAATTTCAGAGTAAATTCAATAGCTGCTGCTGCTAAGTCGCTTCAGTTGTGTCCGACTCTGTGCGACTCCATAGACGGCAGCCAACCAGGCTCCCCCATCCCTGGGATTCTCCAGGCAAGAACACTGGAGTGGGTTGCCATTTCCTTCTCCAATGCATGAAAGTGAAAAGTGAAAGTGAAGTCGCTCAGTTGTGTAGGACTCTTAGCGACCCCATGGACTGCAGCCCACCAGGCTCCAAAAGGACATGAGTTCCCTTCCTCCTCCCATGCTCCCACCCTCCACTTAACAGACCCTCCCACACCTTGCCTATGGTTACAAAATAGCTACAACTCTTTCAGATAACTGCTCCTAAGCAATATCCAAAGGCTGAAACAGAAATATTCCTAACATATCTCCTCATAAAATATTTTTCCAGAAGCCTGCAGAAGACTTTCCCTGATGTCTCAATGGCTGGGGTTGTGATGCTTGATATGCCTAAACAAATAATTTGCAAAAAGAATAGAATCACTGTAATCGGATAATACATAGAAATTTGCTGTCATATACCCTGAAAATAGGGATGGTAAACATGTGAATATATCAGTTTCTAAAGCAAGAAAGATGAGTCTCACATCCGTATATGACTACTGGAAAAACCATAGCTTTGACTATACGGACCTTTGCTGACAAAGTCATGTCTCTGTGTTTTAATAAACTGTCTAGTTTTGTCATAGCTTTTCTTCCAAGGAGCAATTGTGTTTTAATTTCATGGCTGCAATCACTGTCTGCGGTGATTTTGGGGCCCAAGAAAATAAAGTCTATCACTTGTTCCATTGTTTCCCATCTATTTGCCATGAAGTGATGGGACCAAATGCCATGATCTTCATTTTTGAATGTTGAGCTTTAAGCCAGGTTTTTCACTCTCCCCTTTCAGCTTCATCAAGAGGCTCTCTAATTCCTCTTTGCTTTCTGTCATAAAAATGGTGTTATCTGCATATATGAAATTATTGATATTTATCCTGGCCATCTTAATTCCAGCTTGTGTTTAATCCAGCCTGGCATTCCACATAATGTACTCTATATATACGTTAAATAAGCAGGGTGACAACATACAGCCTTGATGTACTCCTTTCCCAATTTGCAGCCAATCCATTGTTCCATGTCTGGTTTTAACTGTTGCTTCTTGACCTGCATACAGATTTCTCAGGTGGCAGGTAAGATGGTCTGTTAGTCCCATCTCATTAAGAATTTTCCACAGCTTGTTGTAATTCACACAGTCAAAAGCTTTAGCATAGTTAATCAAACAGAGTTAGATGTTTTTCTAGAATTCCCTTCTTTTTTCTGTGATCCAACTCTCTCAGTCATGTCCGACTCTTTGCGAGCCCACCAGGCTTCTCTGTCCACGGGATTCTCCAGGCAAGAATAATGGAGTGGGTTGCCATTTCCTTCTCCAGGGATCTTCACAACCCAGGGATCAAACCCGGGTCTCCTGCTTTGCAGGCAGATGCTTTATCCTCTGAGCCACCAGGGAAGCCCTATGATTCAACAGATTTTGGCAATTTGATCTCTGGTTCCTCTTCCTTTCCTAAATCCAGCTTAAACATCTGGAAGCTCTTGGCTCACATACTGTTGAAACCTAACTTGAAGGAATTTGAGCATTACCTTGCTAGCATGTGAAATGAGCCCATCAGTGCAGTAGTTTGAACATTCTTTGCCTTTGCTTTTCTTTGAGATTGGAATGAATATTGACCTTTTCCAGTCCTGTGGCCACTGCAGAATTTTCCAAATTTACTGGCATATTGAGTACCTCACTTTAACAGCATCATCTTTTAGGATTTGAAATAACTCAGCTGGAATTCCATCACCTCCACTAGCTTTGTTTGTTCAGGCTTCCTAGGTCCTACTGACTTCACACTCCAGGATGTTTGGCTCTAGATGAATGACCAAACCATTATGGTTATCTGGGTCATTGAGACCTTTTTGTATAGTTCTCCTGTGTATTCTTGCCACCTCTTTTTAATCTCTTGTAAATCCATTAGGTCCTTGCCTTTTCTGTCCTTTATTATGCTCATCTTTGTATGAACTGTTCCCTTGGTGTCTCTAATTTCTTGAAAATATCTCTAGTCTTTCCCATTCTATTGTTTTCCTCTATTTATTTGCAGTATCACTTAAGAAGGCTTTCTTATCTTTCCTTGCTATTCTTTGAAACTCTGCATTCAGTTGGGTATAACTTTTGCTTTCACCTTTGCTTTCTGCTTCTCTTCTCAGCTATTTGTAAGGACTCCTCAGACAACTATTTTGTCTTGTTACATATGAGAGAAGCTGGGGTTATTTTACCCACCTTTATTGAATTCATGATTAGTATTGTGGCTGATATGTAATAGACACATAATACTTTTATGCTGAGTAAGTGAATGATTGAAAAGAAGAGTAGTTTTTGTATTACTGAAATAATCCAGTACAGTGAAGGGCTGGAAATCAAGAAAATTTTATAAGTTGACATGACACAAAACCTGTCTAGACATTAAGAATTTAAACATGCTCTCTCTGGGATAGGAGACAGTGCTTCACATTCCTTATTCTTGCTTTTAAAAGACACATGAAGCAGACCCTGATACTCTGACATGAATATTTCAACAGCTAAAAACCCTCTCATTGGCCTTAATTGACCATCACTCTGTGTATGCATACATGTGTCTGGGGAAGTGGGAGACTTCATTTCTTTCATATAGAATCCCATGTTAAATTGGGGGAAATATTGGGGAAATTAAAAGAAAAAAATAGCAGAACAAATTAATAGTAAAATAGTACTCTTTTTAGTAGACCCTAGAAATAGACACTCAGAAAGCAGGACCTTGGGTTTGGGATTGAGACGGAGAGAGAAATAAAAGAGAGAGAGAGAGAAAGAGAGAGAGAGATTTGTGCTATTTTATTTAAAGATTCCAAAGATAGGAGGGAATTCTTGCAAAGAATGGGCATGTTCCATTTGTTTGGTCTTAGAAGGAGTCTCTGAACTATGTCACACTGTCAATCAGTATGCCTGCATTTAGCCATCGTGGTTATGTGAGATTGATGGTAGGGAAACCAAGAGTAAGAAATCAAGAGCAGCTCTATCAATCTCTCTAGACAGGCTCTTCTGAAACACAGCAGCTTTGAAAGGCTATGATGTATGAATTGATCTTCTTGGAATCCTCCTGCTACAAGAAAAATCCATGAGATTTTTAGCTAAAGAATGATAAAATCCTAGTACCTCAATGTTCTAAAGGTTTGTTGTAGTCTCTAAAGTTGATTTCAGACTCATTCATTTAGTGGTCTGTATATCCATGTAGCTGGGTGTGTCTGTTTGCGGTCTCTTATTTGGCAAAGTATCAGTCTTTTCCTTCGGTTGTCCTAGAGAGATCAGGTTATGTGCTCAACAAATAAATGCATCTATTATATTATTTAAAAACACTGTAACATGGTGAAATGAATAATACAAACAGTATTACTAACAAAGCATTATTTCAACCATACATATTATCCTTTTGTCCAAAGGCACCAGTATACTTTAAAATAATAAGTTGGCTGTTGGTATCAAAATAATCTCTAATGACTATTGATGTGTCTTAACTATTTAACCTTGGGCAATTAGATAGAATCAAAATTATTTCCAAGGAAGAGTAAAAATAAGATGCTTTTTAAAAAATAAATGATATTATTCCTCAGTCTTCAGCAAATGCTGATCTTGTTTTAGTTCTTCAGTAAGTTCAGACTGTATTGGGTATTTAAATTTATAATATAAAAATAGAGCCCTTTGTGACTGAAGACAGCACTTTTGACTCTATCAAATTGGTAAAATATGTCAAGGTTAGAGGAAATTGGGACTCTCAAGCCTAATAGAAGAAGTATGTTCATATGTTGATGGATATAAATCTTGAAATTGCTGAATTTCGTATGGATTGTGGACAGTTACAAGACTTCATGAAAAATACTTTGACTCCTTAATAAACTTTTTTTTTTTTAAACAAAACAGGAACTGTTGTTCTCCAGGAATCAGGATACAAACAGACTTCTCATCACTTTTACTTATATATTTCCCAGTCTCTAATCATTTTTTTTCCTATTGTGAAGTGAAAGTTGTTCAGTCATGTCCAACTCTGCAAACCAGTGGACCACACAGTCCATGGAATTCTCCAGGCCAGAATACTGAAGTGAATAGCCTTTCCTATCTCCAGAGGATATTCCCAACCCAGAGTTTGAACCCAAGTCTCCCATATTACAGGTGGATTCTTTACCAACTGAGCCACAGGGGGAGGTCCTTTTATTCCCTATTAGGTATATGTGAATAAAAGTGGAAATCACTGATAATAAAACCCAGAACATTCTGGGTATGAAGAAACAATCCAAACCTGCAAATATGGCTAAGCCTTTTGCGATGTTGATTCAAATCAAGGTTCTACAGCACAGTCTTTCTTATTTCTTCATTTTTATGGTTGACAGAACACATGAGATCAAATATTATATAACAAGGGAGAACACTTAAAATTATATCACAAGATACTTGGTCTTCAAATTGAATTTAATTTAAAATATGTATGAGGTGGTTTATTCTCACTACACTTGTTTGGTATATAAAATAATATGTGTGATTAAAAATTTAAACTTTCCATCAAATGTAAACACTAGAGGTTATGTAAATGGTAGAACCGATGCAAATATTTGTTTTATCTCTGTCTTGATCAAATTGACACAACCAAGTTCATCCAAATTAGATTTCAGTCCTTCAAAGGAAGTCATTCAGTTGAAACTAATTTTCTCATCCCTTGCCTTCTCTATATGCTGATTATAGTCAAAGCCAAGGAGCAGAAATACATTTCTACAACATTTCTTTTTCTCCTAGAGATTACTTGTTTCCTTTCTGGAGGTTTTATCTCAGTTGAATTGTTGATGTAAAGGAAATTATGTGAAATCACTGAAGTTGGGCTTCAATCAAGCTTCCATAGAAACAGAAATTGTAAATAGAATTTGATGGATGACACTTTAGGAAGCTATTTCAAAATTTAGCACATGATAATACAATTTTAAAAAGCACTCACATATCAGAAATTTCTTTGATCAAGACATTTTAAATGTATGGCTTTTTGTGTCCTGGATAATTAATTATTTTGCTGAATTTTCTTTTATCTTTTTCATTTCTGTAATATACTGCCCTACCAATTATACTCAAGTATTTATCTTTTTAAAGTAAGTAAAGAAATAAAGATAACAGAAGGAAGTTAAAAAAAGACAAGCCCAAACATAATCAAAGTGCCCCATCAATGTAGATAAACAGAAAAAAATTTTTTTCTTGATGAAATCCTGAAAAACCTATCCAGAATTTATACAGTAAGCAAAGAAGACAAAAGTACATCTAACTGAGTATAGACTAATAGACATAAGTGATTTTTAGCGTGCTGAATGAAGGTACTATGTTATCTTGATATTATTTAAAACCTTCAAGTTCAATAATTAGCAGTGTATACTAACAATTGTTAAGCTATGGCTATAGTTGGCCACCTATTTTTATAAATAAAGTTTTATTGGAATCCAATCATACCCATTTATTTATGTACTTTCCAGGCTACTTTTGTGATATAAGAACAGGGTTGATTAGTTTTGATAGAGACTCACAAAGGGTAAATATACATTTGTGGCCCTTTACAGAAAAAAAGGTTTTCCAAATCCTGGTCTGTACAAATCAAAATTAATTTGAAGTATTTTAAGATGACACAATTAAAACATTTTTACTAAACAGAAGATGAAAATGAGTCATAACAGTTTGAGATAAGCAATGGTGTGTTATGAGTTGTATCTCTCTAAAATTGTAAATTTCATAGAAGAAGCAATTTTATTCCAAGAATGCAATAAACTATGCAACATTACCTTTTTGTAATTAAAAAGGGAAAGAAAGCATTTTAAAATATAATACACAAGTCTAAAATTTAATTGACATAGTGGCTCAGATGGTAAAGAATGTGCCTACAGTGGAGGAGACCCAGGTTCGATCCCACTGGGAAGATCCCCTGGAGAAGGGAATGGCTACCCACTCCAGTATTCTTACCGGGAGAATTCCATGGACAATGGACCCTCGCAGTCTACAGTCCATGGGGTCACAAAGAGCTGGACATGACTGAGGGATTAACGCTTTCACACTATTATTATTTATTTTGCTGTCATACAACAGTCTGAAAAGAGTGTTCCTCTTTGGAAGGCTCTTGAGTCACAGCCCTTTGTTTAGGACTGTTTGCTTTCCTATATTTTTTGTGATGGTGTTTTCTTCTGAAATCCACTTGCCAATCAGGTTAGATCCTTGGGTTGGGAAGATCCCTGGAGAAGGAAATGGCACCCCACTCTAATATTCCTGCCTGGGAAATCCCATGGACAGAGGAGCCTGGTGGGCTGCAGTCCATGGGGTCACTGAAGGGTCAGACACTACTTAGTGACCAAACAACATCTTTTCTTCTATGTTCTTTAAGCTTTCTTTATTTCATTTTCTAATGGGGAAAAAGAATGGAGAACTGTAAATGGAAGGATTTTTCTGAACCATATTAAAAAGGTGGTTCGTCATTTCCACCCAGATTCCTTTGTTCAGCTTATTCATACACCTTTCACGCAGTTGCAAGGCTGGCTGGGAGATGTAGTCTTACCACGGGCTCCAGAGAAATAGGGAATTCCCTAGATGATCCAGCTAGCTACTGGACAGTATCATGTGCACACATGCACACACATACAAACATTATACTATGGAAGAAGCAGTTTGTAATCTCATTTACAACAGCAGTCAACTGTTATTGCTAGTAAAGCAGCCTATTTTAAGAGTCTGTGGTAATTATTCAAGTTCATCAAATTTATTTACAGAACTGAAAAAATTTTAATTAACATTAAAGTACACGTATATGATGAATATATATGTAATAAGAATAAAATTTAGTATTTGGATGTCACAAATAAAAATTAAAAGTGAATATCCTTTAAGAATTTTTACAAATTACAAAGGAAATATGAATATTTCAGTACAAAGCTGAACAAAAATATGAAGTTATTACTATCACTATCTGTAGTCTAGAGAGTAACATTGGCAAAAAAAAAAAGAACCGATGCAAGCTATATAGGTAATTTTAATATTCTTATAGTCATACTGAAATTATAAAAATGAAGCAGATGAAGTTATTTTAATAATACATTTTATTTAATCCAGTATATCAATAATATTGTAGTTTCTGCATGCATGCAATCATTATAAAACTATTAAGATAGTACTTTTATGAGTCTTAAAAATCTGGAATATATTTTATGCTTCAACTGTGTCAGTAGTCATATTTCAATGAGTTGATAGCCACCTGTAGCAGCTAACATGATGGTTTCTTACATCACTGATTTTCAAACTTAGGAAATCTGATGGTCACCTATGGAATCTGTTACAAGTACACATTCCAGGTTCTTATCTAGAGAGTCTGATTCAGTGGGTTGGGGTGAGACCAAAAATCTATATTTTATAGATATCCTCATGATTTTTGTGTAGAAGATCAGGGATCAACAATGATAAAAAAGACTGTTATAGAAATCTCTAAGGTCCCTTCTATCACCAATTTTATAATTTCTAGGATTTTTCAGAACCAATTTCAACTTGCAGTGTTTATTATAGCATACTATTTTGTGGAAATTTTGTCTTATGGAGCATACTGAATTTCAGATCTTTTGATATTTTTAACAAAGCTGCAGGCAAGTTAAAGTTGACCAGAGCCATCCTTATTCTAACTTACACCACTCCACTGAGTAAAGGGACAGATAAATGGGAAGCACCCTTATAATGTCACTGTGAAAAATATTCTCTTTAATACAAGATATGAAGAAACATCCATTTTCATAATCACAGTAAGCTTTGGATTTCAGAAAACAAATTAAATCCATATGTAGAAGATCTCAGCTTTAAAAAATGCTTCTCACACTCTAAATCATTAGCAACATATGTTTTATTTTTACTTTTATTTTCCTTCTCTATTGTGAATTTTCCTCAGATCCTCAAATTCATATGCTTTCCTACAGATTTTACCACATGTCTCATTTTGTCTAATTATGTACTTGTCTGAAATACAAATGACTGTTATTTATAAAGTTTAATATCTCTGTATATGTAAATGACTTGGATATATATGAAAAAGTTTTCTGAAAATTTTAAAATACCAAGACTCTCAAAATATTACATGTATCAATATATTAGCAACAGCTCCTGGTTTAGAAATAAATGATGGTTTTTCATTATTTTCCATTTTAAAAGGATTGATTCCACTCACTCATATCTGTGAATCATTCTCCTCTAAAATCAAGACCAAACTTAAGAGTTTACATTTCTCCTTATGAGAACAGAAAAAAATATGTTTTTCTCCAAAGATGCTTCATTTGTTGACATGAATCCAATTAAATCTTCTCCATGATCAATCATGGTCCAACATATATTTCCAAACTTTTTTCTTAAGTGAGGTATGAAATATTTGTAAACTTTATCAGAAAAGAATCTGGAAAATATATACTGTTGAGTTCGTCTACTACTTAAGAATTTCTGTGAAATTTCTCAACAGCTAGAATTTCTCAACAGGTAGAAAAATGGTCTATTTTTCATTTATTCCCTCAAATTACTTACAGTGTGAAGCCTTTTTAAAAAATGTTCATCCCAATAATGTATTGGATCTCACTTTTCCTATGTAAACTGAGCTTATTCTAGATGCAAGAGAATGCCACACATATTACTGATACAATGGACCTTAAAACAAGGGCACTACCCAGGGAGATTCAGGTTGTGCTTATATGCATGTCATTTCATTTATTTCTTAGACAAAGTCCTGTAAGTATTGTTATTATTCCAACTTTGCTGATTGAGAATCTTGGAAACAATGTAACACAGCTCCTAAATATTAAAACTGTCACATATAAACCCCATATTTTAAATCCACGTCTGGAATTTTTTTTTTTTTTTTTGGAGAACTCAAGTTTATTATCCTGGAGGGCCCAGAGGAGTTAACACTCCAAGCTTTGAGACCTGAACAAGGGGGTTACAGAGTTTTCATAAACAAACTATAGTAGGCAACAATAGTTGTTAATCAGCTCAGTTCAGTCACTCAGTCATGTCCAACTCAGTCACAACCCCATGGACTGCAGCACACCAGGCCTCCCTGTCCATCACCAACTCTCAAATTTGTATCCATCAAGTCAGTAATGCCATCCAACCATCTCATCCTCTGTTGTCCCTTTCTCCTGCCTTCAGTCTTTCCCAGCATCAGGGTCTTTTGCAATGAGTCAGGTCTTCACATCAGGTGGCCAAAGTATTGGAGTTTCAGCATCATTCCTTCCAAAGGAATCCCAGGGCTGATCTCCTTCGGAATGGACTGGCTGGATCTCCTTGCAGTCCAAGGGACTCTCAAGAGTCTTCTCCAACACTATAGTTCAAAAGCATCAATTCTTCAGCACTCAGCTTTATGGAAGTCTTTCTAATACATCTGGTGAGTATAGTGGGAGAGGGCAGAGGCAAAAACAGAATGTACTCAATTTCAATGAACATTATTTATGATACTTATCTTAATTCTTCCCATTAGGAAGCAAATGTAACATCCCAGATGGTTTTCATAAAATCAGAGAAATTTTGTGTTTGAACAGTGATGTGGAGAGAATCACACTGCCTAAGATTATAAAGAAGAGAACCAAACTAATCATTATTTTTCTTGAAAAAATACAAGATAAATTACTTATTCTTAGATTCCCATACAGTCACTTTCTTATAACTAAAAGATATTTAATGTTATATTGTCATGCTATCACATACTGAGCAGTGAAAATTGGTGTAATTTTGTTCATGCAGAAAGCTATTGAGACCCTTAAAGTAAGAAACTTTATAAAGTAACAATCTTTCCTGGAGTATTAAAAATATCAATTGTTCTATAGTCTGACAAATCAGAGTTAAATGATAGTTAATAACATGCTTTTAATAGAGAAAAGACACAAAGTACTGTACAGTCTTTTGTATCTTTTCATATTACCTGGGAACAATTTCCCAGCTCCTTTCAGTATCCATCAACCCCTGTAAAAAATTAAAGTTAGATCTAAAAATCAACATTTATTAAGCTACAAGTCGGATTATAAAGAATACCGTTATAGAGACAGATTATGTGTTGAAAATATTTTCAAACATTAATAATGTTCAGAACAGTAACCAAGCTTTATTGATTTGTATAAATATATGCCACCATCTTACACAACTAGGCTTTCTTTAGTCTCTACATCAAATAGTTACCCTAAGATTAAAGATGTGTAAATTGATAAAGATTTTTAAAGAATAATGACTGAGAGTTGACAGTGAGAGGTAAGGTCAAAATTAAAATTTCTCTGCTTTTTGTTTGTTTTTCTCATATTCTCTAATCTTATTACAGATTTTGCACTCCAGACACCACGTCTTTGAACCTGCTTTTTCCTCTGCTGGGAAATAAATATCTCCACATCCTTTTGTCCTACATATAGTTGATTCAGCATTTTCCCTCCAAGAGAACTTTCCTACCCTCTCTGATTGATCAGTTTTCTCGGCTATGTCTTTTTAGGACCATATGCCTCTCCTGTTTTGGTTCAGCCACTGAGTCATATCTGACTCTTCGCAGCTCTATAAACTGCAACATTCCAGGTTTCCCTGTCCTTCACTATCTCCTGACTTTGCTTAAACTCATGTCCTTTGAGTCAGTGATGCTATCTATCCCATCTCATCCTGTGTTGCCCCTTCTCACCCCTACCCTCAATCTTTCCCAGCATCAGGGTCCTTTCTAATGAGTTAGTTGGCTCTTCTTATCAGATAACCAAAGTATTGGAGCTTCAGCATCAGTGCCTCTTCTTAGGAGGACTAAATTAGGGTTTAAGTTTCTTTTTAATTATGAATAATTTGCCTCTATTTTCTCCACTAAACATATACCATTTTTAAAGCAGGGATGCTGTCTGTTTGGATAGACAGTGTTTCTCCAGCATCCATTGAAATACCTGGCAAAAATCTAAGTTAAGATGGTACCTTTTATCTCTTCATTGGCCCCTAGCATTTTCCTTCAGCTGAAAATTTATTGTTTAGTTTTGTCACACCCAAGAACAGTCTTTGCCTTGGACCCATACTTCTAGTACCATTTTGATTACTAAACTATTTTATTAGAAGGATCTAATTTGGGGTTTTTCTGTTTAATTAGAGAAACTGCAAAATTAAAGACACAGATTCAAAACTTGTCAGGGCTTATGAATGAATAAAATTCCCATAGAATGTTTCCTAATACTGTTTTATTATGAAACATTGGTAAATACTTCACTTTTAAAAATATATTGAACATAATGAAACAACTTT
The DNA here is from genome assembly GCA_917880005.1 of Nanger dama. Lineage (NCBI taxonomy): Eukaryota > Metazoa > Chordata > Mammalia > Artiodactyla > Bovidae > Nanger > Nanger dama. The sequence continues at coordinate 9,693,883 of CAKJTW010000040.1, forward strand.
TTAAAAACCCAACATCCAGATTAAAAAAAAAAAACTTTGTCAGAAGAGCTAACATCTCTATTAACTTTCCAAGATCAACGTTCCCAACAAAACTTGAATTGTAACTATTCTATATTTCTTATCATTCTATTGTTAATGTCTTTGTACATATATCATATAATATAGTTTTGTATTTTTAAGCTATATATATCATTTATATTTTATGCATATACTTTATGCATTTATGCATTTATATTTTATGCATATACTTTACCACCTTGATTTTTGTACTCACTATTTTAACTGTAAATCCATCCATATTTTTCTGTAGCTTTAAAAGCTGATTTTTTTTTCTGATGAAGAGAGATTTTAGAATATTCAGGGTATTTATAATTTTTAGTTTTTAATAAAATGGTTTCTATAAATATTCTTATGAGTGTACTTTTATGTATCTATGTCAGAATTTCTTTAGACTACAAATCTAGCTGTTGAATAGCCAGTTCACAAGTCTGTTAGACATTTGACTATACTGGTTATGTCAAATTTTTCTGTCAAAGTGATTTTGCCAATTTGTATTTTAATATGCAGTTCAGTAGATCTATTCATGCTTTACATCCTGACCCACACTTATAATTTTCAGATTTAAAAATTTTTTAGACTAGAGCTATGGATACAATGTGGGAAAATCTTAGTAATAGCAGAATAATAAAAGCATCTTTCAGAACACTACGTGTAGTATCATCAGTTCAGTTCAGTCACTCAGTCGGGTCCGACTCTGTGACCCCATGAACTGTAGCATGCCAAGCCTCCCTGTCCATCACCAACTCCTAGAGTTTACCCAAACTCATTTCCATTGAGTTGGTGATATCATCCAACCATCTCATCCTCTGTTGTCCCCTTCTCCTCCTGTCTTCAATCTTTCCCAGAATCAGGGTCTTTTCAAATGAGGTGGCCAAAGTATTGGAGTTTCTGCTTCAACATCAGTCCTTCCAATGTACACGCAGGACTGATCTCCTTTAGGATGAACTGGTTGGATCGCCTTGCAGTCCAAGGGACTCTCAAGAGTCTTCTCCAACACCACAGTTCAAAAGCATCAATTCTTCTACTGGAAAAACCATAGCCTTGACTAGATGGGCCTTTGTTGGCAAAGTAATGCCTCTGCTCTTGAATATGCTGTCTAGGTTGGTCATAGCTTTTCTTCCAAGGAGCAAGTATCTTTCAATTACAAATACTTAAAAATAATAATAATAAAAGCAGATGAATGATAAATTCAAAGACCAGGGAAGTAGTTCTCCCTGTGGAAAGCAGGATATAGGTGGGTAGGATTGAAGAGAAAAATGGTAGCAGAAAATTTTAGTTATGTTTTACAACTTGTGAGGGCTTCCTAGGTGGCTCAGTGGTAAAAGAATTACCTGCCAATGTAGAAGCTGCAGGAGACCCTGCTCCGACCCTTGGGTCAGGTAGATTCCCTGGAGGAGAAATGGCAACCCACACCAGTGTTCCTGCCTGGGAAACCCCATGTACAGAGGAACCTGGCAGATTAAGTGCTTGGGGTCGCAAAGAGTAGGATGTGGCTTAGTGACTGAGAGCACACAACTTGGATATAGATTAGAATTTATGCTTGTTGCATGCATTGAAGTAAATAAATAAATAAAACAGCAGGTCATATGTGTATCAACTTATCAATTATGTTAGTGAGTCATGAATTGCATAATTTAATTAATCCAATTATATGCACTCAATCCCAGATATAGGTGGACAAAGAGAAAGATGTAGATGACCATGTATGATGTGGAACTGTGTTACAATGTGATTTTAATTAGAATTTTCTTCACTGTCCAATAAAGTCAACCATCTTTTTGAAATATATTGACAATTTGTGGTTTCTGATCTTGTTTTATATCCTGCACATTTCTACTGTATTAATTGTTTTCTACTGTATTAATTTTTCTTTTTGATCTATAAATTTTAAAATATATTTTGGCTCTCAGTCCTTTGAGGCTTATATGTGTGCAAATTTCTCTCCTTTTTATTTCAATTATTCAACAAATGTATACTGACCTCCAATTATGAGTCAGGAAAACATGAATTTCTAGGTGCTTGGGATACCAGGATAAACAAAGCAGACACATTCTAAGCTATTTGTAGCATATATTTTATTTTGAAAGAAAAGATTAAAAACACATAAATGTTTAAGGGAATAAAAAGGAAAGCTACAGCTAGGAGAAAATATTTTCAAAATGCATATCTGATAAATGATTGGTATCTAAAATATACAAAGAACATTTATGTGTGTGTGTGTGTGTCTGTGTGTTACTTGATCAGTCGTGTCTCATTCTTGGCAACTCCATGGACTGTGGCCCACCAGGATCCTCTGTCCATGGGATTCTCCAGGCAAGCATACCAGAGTGGATTGCCGTTTGCTACTCTAGATGGTCTTCTCAACCCAGGGATTGAACCTGCACCTCTGGTATTTCCTGCATTGGCAGGTAGATTCTTTGCCACTGGGAAGCCTTCTGGGAAGCTGCACAGTGCAATGTTATCCAACACTAAAAAGAAAGAAGCCAGCAAGCAACAAAAAGATATAAGGAAGCTTAGATGCATATCACTAAGTGGAAGACACCAATCTGAGAAGTCCACATACGTATGATTTCAACTACATGGCATTCTGGAAAACAAAACAAAACAAAACTATGGAGACCATAAAAAGAGCAGCAGTTGTCAGGGTTTAGAAGAAGGGATGACCAGAAATGGAGCAAAGTGGATTTTCAGGTCAGTGAAACTATTCTGAATGATTCTGTAATGATGGATAAATATACTGAAAAATCCACAGAATGTGCAACAACAAGAGAAAGCCCTAATATAAACTATGGGCTTTAGTTAATTAATGGATCAATATCGGCTCATTGGTTATCACAAGTGTACCATATTAATGCAAGACGTTAACAACAGAGAAAACACTGAGGAAAAGTGAGGGAGTATGTGGAACTCTGTACTTTCCACTCAATTTTTCTGTCAACCTAAAAGTGCTCCAAAAAGTCTATTAAGGATAAAAACACAGAAGAATTAAAGCATGAAAGTGTTTGATATGTCAGGTGGTGATAGGTACTTGTGAGAAAAATGAGCCGTGGCAAGGATTTAACAGTTGTTGTGAAGGAAAGTGTTGCGTTGCTATATTTTAACAGAACCAACATGGGAGACCTCCCTGAAAAGAAAACATTAGAGCAGAGATATGAAGAAATGTGAGGTTAGGCAAAGATATGTAGAGAAGGGTGACTGCCAAGAACAGGGAGGGAAGTAACCTTGAAGTTAGAAAGAGTAAGGAAGTCAGTAGAAGAAGCAGAATGAGCAAAGGAGAGAGCAATAATTTTGGTCAGAAGCACAGAGGGGAAGTCAGGCTATAGAGGAACATATACAGTGAGGTGAGACTCAGGCTTTCACTCTGAAGTAGGAAGCCGTTTGAGGATTTCGAGCAGAAACCTGGCCTCACTTCTGATTTTACAGAATCATCCGAGCTGCTGTGCTGAAAAATAAACTGTGGGTGGCAAAGACAGAAAGAGATATAGGCTCCCATTCAGTGACTTGATTTTCATTATGGTGTGTTTTGATAAAAATATGTTTTTAATTGTAATCATTTTCTACCCTACCCACTAGCACAAATGTATTTCTTTAAAATAGATTTGACATATGTTATAGAATATTACATTTACCCTAACCTATTTTTCTCCAATATCACATGGACCCTTAATAAGGGTCTTTGATTTTCATATAAGTAAGCTAGTTAAGTACTCTGAAAATCCGTGCTCAGTTTTTAACCAAATTTGCATTGAAATTTTTGATTGATTTGAGGATAATTTATATTCCAGCAATACTGAGTCTTTCTATCCACAGACAGGGGTTTATATATGTAAGTATTTAGGTTTCCTTTTAATTGTTTTAGATTTTTGATGAAGGAAGATAAATGACCTAGAAACACATACTAGACTTTTGATATCACTTTCATTGGGAAAACTTTTGAATTTGGAGTAATTTCAGATCTTCCGTTGCCCTCTGCTCTGCAGCAAAGCATAGCATCTAATTGTGCTAGATATCAGACTCTGGAAGTGGGTTCTTAGCCTTTGACTGAGTACATGTGTATGCTCATTTGCTCAGTCCTACCCAGTCTTTGTGACCCCCTGGACTGTAGCCTGCCAGGTTCCTGTGTCCACGGGATTTTCCAGGCAAGAGTACTGGAGTGGGTTGCCATTTCCTACTCCAGAATATGTTCCCTATGCAGGGATCAAGCCTACATCTTGCGAGTTCTTTACCACTGTAGCACCTGGGAAACATGTTTAAATTGCATGACCAGGGAAGACCAAGCCCCCCTCATATAACTGGGGTTGGTCTCCAATAGTAATATGACATGCTCAAAACCTGACACTCAGTCTGTTCTGCCATATCAGCAAATCCATGGTGGGTGGAGCACAAGTCTCCCCAGTAAAATCAAGAAGCTGGGGGTCCATGCTTTTCAGTTTTCCCTGTATGGTGTGGAAGCCAGTAGCACTGTACCAACATGATTGCCTGAAGAACTGGGTATAGCTAGTTTTCCATATAGCTTTATTGGAGACATTACACGGCATCAATTTTGGACAAGGTCTTTCTTAAAAGTTTCCAGTGTAAAGATTATGTAAGTCTTTTGTTAGATTGACTTTTTAGGTACTTTATATTTTTATCGTTAATGACATTTAACAAATATCCAGCAGATTTGGTAAACTTTCATTACTCTTGATGCTAATAATTTTTCTATATACTCTTTCTGAATTTGTTACAGACTTCATTGTGTACTCTCAAAATTCATATATTTAAGTTCTAACCACAGTAGCTAGAATGTGACTGCATTTGGATATTCGGCCTTTGAAGAGATAAGTTAAAATGAGGTTATTAAGATGAGGTCTGATCTAATATGACTGATGTTTTTATAAGAAGAGTTTAGAACAGACATTCACAGAAGGAAGGCAACATGAAGTCACAGGGAGAAGATCAAGAGGTCTTAAGGGAAACTAACCATGTCACACCTTGATCTGAGATTCTAGTCCCCAGAAAGTGAGGAAATAAATTTGTTACGTAAGCCTTACAGTCTATGGTACTTTGTATAGCAACCCTAGTAAACTAATGTAGATTTCAAACTGAACTGTGCTTCCTAGATTTGGTCAGTTCATAACCTGTTTGCTTTCGGTGGTAGTCTTTAGACAATCAAACTATCTGAAAAAATGACACTTTATTCCTATAAAATTCTTGTAGTTGTATCTGTTTTTCTTACTGAAAAATTTAGAATGTTGAAAGGAATCAGTGAGAGAGTGGGAATGCTTCTATGTTTTCATCACTACGAATGATGTTTGTTGTGCATTATCCCTTCTTTAGGGGATTTTCCCAATCCAGGAATCAAACCAGAGTCTCCTGCATTGCAGGCAGATTCTTTACTAACTGAGCTATCAGGGAAGCCCATGGATTTTTGATAGATAACCTATATTAGGTTAATGACTTGTCTTCAATTCTTATTTAAAGAATTGCTTCTTTTAAAATTAAGAGTTCGAACGTTCTTTTATCTAAAAATTTTCCCATATCAAAACTGGCTATTTTTTTAACTCTACCTTGAAATTTTAACAACTGGAATAGATATAGGTATTACTTATATGACATAAAAGAAGGAAAAATGAGATGAATATTCATAATCTTCCATTTGACTTAATAAAATCTGATGAATGTAAATCCTGATAATAATATTCTTGCTAGCTCTCTGAAGCCACAATTTTCATTAATTTTTTCTTTTGATATTTCTTCAGCGATACAGTCCAAAGAACATACAGAGTAAATACCCACCTTAGATGTGAAAAATAAAGAGAATTTACTCTTCTCTTTATACTCTTCTCTTAATATATGAGGTTGGCTATTAAAATCTTTGTTAATGCTGATAAGAAGGCAGACAAATCATAGATTCTCATTAAAAATGAGCAAAGTTTTTAGTTTTTAGCTTCACAAGCAGTTGTAGGCTGTCTTATTTCAATCTCCACAAATTTCCAAATTATAGGAAGTTGTTATTATTATGTGTATATATATATATTTTTACTTTTCTGTACAGGTGACCATTTGTCAACAGTGTTTATTTATGGATTTATGTTGATACTTTCACAATTCTCCCTGGGGATTCAACATAAAATATAATTGTTTAGGTCAGTGTTGACCTTGTCTTTGACCTCAACATCTGAACCTTCACTTTTACTTTTATAGAATCAATCATTTCCTCCCTAGCTATACACAAGAAAGCCCCCATGAGATACTTTTCAGAATTTTTGTGTCTAAAGAGAGCTTTTAATTTGTGTCTCCGCTAGACTTTTCAGCTGGTTTTGTTTATCTTAAAAATCTGGTATCAAATCAATCAGGCAGTAATAGAGGACACTCCAAGAAGGAAAATAAAAGAATTATAATTTCTCCTTAAATCATCTGACACAAATTTTTAGTGTGTTTTGAAGAAGGCATTCCATTGAGCTCACTTAATTAACCATGTCTTGTTTTGCATTGATGCTAAGAAAGGAATTCTCTGAAATTTACCCATATTGTCACAAGCATGGGCTGAGTCATCTCTGTGATTGAAGTTTTTTTGACTGAAAATAGACATAATGTTAAATAAGTCTTTTGAGTCCTATCACTTCTTAATAGGTAAGCTACTGGCAGACACATAACTTAGAACAAGCTATCATTGTATATAAAATGGTATCAAAACTAGAAATACTTTCATTTTAACATTTTGATTCATTTAGATTCATCTAAAGCCAATTATAATTCAGAGAGCATGAGTAAGACAATTTCTAAGGAAAGTACAGTTGAACATTGCTATATATATATAAATACACACACACACACACACACACACACACACACATCAGTTCACTCAGTAGCTCAGTCATGTCTGACTCTTGAGACTCTATGGACTGCAGCATGCCAGGCTTCCCTGTTCATCAGCAGCTCCTGGATTTGCTCAAACTCATGTCTATCAAGTCAGTGATGCCATCCAACCATCTCATCCTCTGTCATTCCCTCCTCCTCCTGCCTTCAGTCTTTCCCAGCATTAGCTAGCGTCTTTTCCAGTGAGGCAGTTCTTCACAGCAGGTGGCACAAGTATTGGAGCTTCAGCTTTAGCATCAGTCTTTCCAATGAATATTCAGGACTGATTTCCTTTAGGATGGACTGGATTGATTTCCTTGTAGTCTAAGGCACTGTCAAGAGTCTTCTCCAACACCACAGTTCAAAAGCATCAATTCTTCAACACTTAGCTTTCTTTATGGTTCAGCACTCACACCCATGCATGACTATTAGAAAAACCAAAGCTTTAAATAGACAGAACTTTGTTGGCAAAGTAATATCTCTGCTTTCTAATATGCTGTCCCAGTTGGTCATAACTTTTCTTCCAAGGAGCAAGCTTCTTTTAATTTCTTGGCTGCAGTCACCATCTGCAGTGGTTTTGGAGCCCAAGAAAATAAAGTCTCTCACTTCTCCTTTGTTTCCCCATCTATTTGCCATGAAGTGATGGGACCAGATGCCATGATCTTCATTTTCTGAATGCTGAGTTTTAAGCCAACTTTTTCACTCTCCTCTTTGACTTTCACCAAGAGGCTCTTTAGTTCTTCTTCTCTTTCTGCCATAAGGGTGGTGTCATCTGTGTATCTGAAGTTACTGATATTTCTCCTGACAATCTTGATTCCAGCTTGTGCTTCATCCAGACCAACATGTCACATGATGTACTCTGCATATGAGTTAAATAAGCAGGGTGACAATATACACCCTTGACATACTCCTTTCCTGATTTGGAACCAACCTGTTGTTCCATAACCAGATCCAACTGTTGCTTCTTGACCTGCATACAGACTTCTCAGGAGGCAGGTAAGATGGTCTGGTATTCCGATCTCTTTCAGAATTTTCCACAGTTTGTTGTCATCCACACAGTCAAAGGCTTTGGAGTAGTCAGTAAAGCAGAAGTAGATGTTTGTTTAGAACTCTCTTGCTTTTTCAATGATCCAACGGATGTTGACAATTTGATCTTTGGTTTCTCTGCTTTTTCTAAATCCAGCATGAACATCTGGAAATTCACGGTTCATTGAAGTCTTTACTATTGAAGTCTGGCTTGGTGAATTTTGAGCATTACTTTGCTAGCGTGTGAGATGAGTGCAACTCTTTAGGGTAATTTTGGTAAAAAATAACCTCATTTTAAATAGACAAATTATTATAGGTTTGCTATTAGAATATTCATACCAATGACTTAGATGTCATTAACTTTTTTCATTTGGGAAAGCATTTCTTGATATAGTTCATAAATGCTTATAGCAATAGTTTTCAAATGTGAACAATAGAAAGAATGTAGTAGATTCAGTTACTGGCTCTCATTCTTCAATCCTTTCTGCAAGCTCACCATCGCCATGACCCATTCATGTATAAGGGGACTTCTATTGATTTCAAACTTACACATGTGACTGGCACCAGCTCGTGGTATGTAGGAAGGAGTGACAGTGTGTAAGGTATGTGCTCTCCTAAGCTCCTAATATTGTAAAATGAACACACACTCTGGCCGTCATGCTGGTCCAAGGGGGATGAAAGATACCATGAGCACAGTTCCCCCAGTCATTGCAGCCAGAGCCAGGGTTGCCCAGCTGAGCCTAACTTAGATCAATTTAACCAGTGAATCTATGAGAATACTGAGGAATACTGAGTAATACTGAGTGCCAAGGAGATTTTGCAGTTGTTTGTTGTACAGTATTGTAATAATGACTAACCAGTCCAGTGGAAGTGAGAAACAGAGTCAAGGGATTAGATCTGATAGAGAGAGTGACGGAAGAACCATGGATGGAGGTTCATGACATTGTACAGGAGGCAGGGATCAAGACAATTCCCAAGAAAAATAAGTGCAAAAAGGCAAAATGGTTGTCTGAGGAGGCCTTACAAATAACTGAGAAAAGAAGAGAAGGTAAAAGCAAAGGAGAAAAGAAAAGATATACTCATCTGAATGCAGAGTTTCAAAGAATAGCAAGGAGAGCTAAGAAAGTCTTCTTCAGTGATCAATGCAAATAAATAGAGGGAAACAATAGAATGGGAAAGACTAGAGATCTCTTAAAGAAAATTAGAGATACCAAGGGAACATTTCATGCAAACACAGGCCCAATAAAGGACAGAACTGGTATGGACCTAACAGAAGCAGAAGATATTAAGAAGAGGTGGCAAGAATACACAGAAGAACTGTACAAAAAGATCTTCATGACCCAGATAATCGCAATGGTGTGATTACTTACCTAGTACCAGACATCCTGGAATGTGAAGTCAAGTGGGCCTTCAACTGGGAAGCGTCATTATGAACAAAGCTAGCAGAGGTGATGGAATTTCAGTTGAGCTATTTCAAATCCTAAAAGATGATGCTGTGAAAGTGCTACACTCAATATGCCAGCAAATTTGGTAACCTCAGCAGTGGCCACAGGACTGGAAAAGGTCAGTTCTCATTCCAATCCCAAAGAAAGCCAATGCCAAGGAATGTTCAAACTACCACACAATTGCACTCATCTCACATGCTAACAAAGTAATGCTCAAAATTCTCCAAGCCAGGCTTCAACAGTACATGAACCATGAACTTCCAGATGTTCAAACTTGATTTAGAAAATGCAGAGGAACCAGAGATCTAATTGCCAACATCTGTTGGATCATTGAAAAAGCAAGAGAGTCTCAGAAAAAAAAATCTACTTATTTATTGACTATGCCAAAGCAACTGACTGTGTGGATCACAACAAACTGTGGAAAATTCTTAAAGAGATAGGAATACCAGACCACTTGACCTGCTTCCTGAGAAATCTGTATGCAGGTCAGGAAGCAACAGTTAGAACTGGACATGGAACAACAGACTGGCCCCAAATAGGAAAAGGAGTACGTCAAGGCTGTATATCGTCAACTTACTTATTTAACTTATATGCAGAGTACATCATATAACATGCTGGGCTGCATGAAGCACAAGCTGGAATCAACATTGCTGGGAGAAATATCAATAACCCAACTTGTGCAGATGACACCACCTTTATGGCAGAAAGTGAAGAAGAACTAAAGAGCTCCTTGATGAAAATGAAAGAGGAGAGTGAAAAAGCTGGCTTAAAGCTCAACATTCAGAAAACTAAGATCATGGTATCCAGTCCCATCACTTCATGGGAAATAGATAGGGAAACAGTGGAAACAGTGTCAGACTTTGTTTTGAGGGGCTCCAAAACCACTGCAGATGGTGATTTCAGCCACAAAATGAAAAGACACTTGCTCCTTGGAAGAAAAGTTATGACCAACCTAGATAGCATATTCAAAAGCAAAGACATTATTTGCCAATAAAAGTCTGTCTAGTCAAGGCTATGGTTTTTCCAGTAGTCATGTATGGATGTGAGAGTTGGACCATAAAGAAAGCTGAGCACTGAAGAATTGACGCTTTTGAACTGTGGTGTTGGAGAAGACTCTTGAGAGTCCCTTGGACTGCAAGGAGATCCAACCAGTCCTTCCTAAAGGAAATCAGTCCTGAATATTCATTGGAAGGACCGTTGCTAAAGCTGAAACTCCAATACATTGGCCACCTGATCCAAAGAAATGACTCATTTGAAAAGACGCTGATACTGGGAAAGAATCTAGGTGGGAGGAGAAGGGGATGACAGAGGATGAGATGGTTGGATGGCATCACTGACTCCTTGGACATGAGTTTGAGGAAACTCTGGGAGTTGGTGACGGACAGGGAGACCTGATGTGCTACAGTCTATGGGGTCACAAAGAGTCAGACACCACTGAGTAACTGAACTGACTGAACCAATCCAGGGAAATTTACTTTTATGGAAATAAATAAATATATTGTTTGCAAGGTATTTTTCAGTCCCCCCTTTTAGTTTCTTTCCCTGTAATCAGTCTATTGGGTAAATGAAGTCTAACCCAAGTCTCTGCTAGAGATACACCTTCAAGACTCAGTCTAGGTCAGATGCAGGATACAGGATGCTTGGGGCTGGTGCACTGGGATGACCCAGAGGGATGGTATGGGGAGGGAGGTGGGAGGGGGGTTCAGGATTGGGAACATGTGTACATCCATGGCAGATTAATGTTGATGTATGGCAAAACCAATACAATATTGTAAAGTAAAAAAAAAAAAAAAAAAAGACTCAGTGTGTCCATAAACTTGAATGTATCTAAGGTAATCTGCCTATATATCTCATTTACATGCACGAAGCAGAGATGAGCATAAACCTTTCCTTCCCTTCTCAGATATATCAGTGAAACTAAGATGCAAAGCAGAACAGCAAGGTGCTGAGAGATTAGATGCTGTGTCCCACTTCAGAAGCTACCTAGGCATTTTTTTCTTTGTTCTGTCAGTTTTAGTTATTGGTCCACATTTCCTGGAATCCAGGATGTTTCTTCTAAAGCTCTTCTTCCAACATACACCAATACATATTCCCCATGCTAAAGTGGAATTGCTAAGTTAATAATTTGTTTCATGGAAATTTTAATTGGGAAATGTAAATTGTGCTTTCACAAGAAATAGATACACACAAATTATAGAGAACTCATTTATAATTAAAATGGTGCTGAGTGGAAGGCTGAATTTACAGTTTAATAAATCACTTGGTGCTAGCAAGTTATTTATTTTAACTACTCTTGTTCAAACAAAGAAGTTGCTATAGAATGTCAATTAAGTTTAAACCCAAAGTCATTATTTGGCTAAAACATTTATTAAAAATTGGATGTCTTATATATTTAACATGATTTTCCATACCATTGGAATGCATTTATTCTCCTTCAAAAGGAAGAGAAACTTTGAATTAAACTAAGGGTATTTGGAACACAAATGATCTTTAGCAAAACCAGGTTACACCAGCTAATGGGTATATATTTGGGAAATAGGAACTGTAACATGACAGTTTAATCTATCTAAATCTATAAATCTGTTGCTTTCTCTTTGAAGTTGTAGAAAGGGAAACCAATGACTGAGAGTGTAATGTACATAGTGTTCCCACAATATTCCTTGGTGTCATGTTTAAGTTAGACTATCACTCTGACATCTGAGAATCCACCTACTTATCATGTCAGGGAGCTGTTTAAAGAATCTGCTTTTGTATATCTGTGAAGGGTCTTACAGCTTTTCTGTCTCAAGATGCAGAATAGTTTTCACTCTTCTCTGGAAACTCAGTACTGTGGTAAACTGAACAGTGAGTGCAGGTCCAACAGTGACTCTTTTAAATTTGGTGGTATATAAAAAATCAAAACTTAATCCATGAGCTCTCACTTTTTCTCATCTTTTGATTTCTTTCGTATCACACACACACACAAATGAGTATATAGTTACCATGATCAAGCAACATGCAGCTTAAGGCAGGCAGAATTTAAACAAATATCTAATCAAATAAAAATCTAACTGCCCAATCTATTGTTAGTATTCTATATTTCCCCTCTCTTATTAGTTTATTTCTTTTCTTATTTTTTACTCTCATACACACCTGCCCCATAGAATGGAGAATCTAATGAAGCGTCTGTTCACAAAATGATTTCTTTATATTTTAGTAGCCTTGGCCGGCACACTTAAGTATTTCTACCAAGTGTTTATTGTTCCAGTATCCATCTAAGTAGAGGATGAATTCTCTTTAGTTAGATCTAATCTCTTCCTCAATTTGGAAAAAGAGGGTAAACACTGAGAAGGTCAAGGCACTACAAAGACTAATTTTTTGGCTGGGTAGAATATTTTGAACATTAATTCATTCATATATTGATTTATATGTTATTAACAAGTATTTATGAAAAGATTACCATTTTTAGGCACTTTTGTAAGCATATAAAAGGAAGCAAATATCTTACTTATTTGGGATAGTGACAGTGGGATGAAACACAATATACAAACAAATTTTTTAAATTTATTTTTTAAATGGAGGAAAATTGCAGTGTTGTATAGTTTTTTGCCATACAGCAATGCAAATCAGCCATAATTATACACACATCACCTCCCTCTTGAGCCTCCCTCCCCTCCGTCCTTCTCACCCCTCTAGGTCATCACAGAGCACCAGGCTGGGCTCCCTGTGTCATACAACAACCAGCTCTCTATTTTACACATAGTATTCTATATATGTCAATGCTACTTTCTCCATTCATCCCACTCTTTCCTTCTCCTATTGTGTCCACAGGTCTGTTTTCTATATCTGTGTCTCCATTTCTTCCCTGCAAATAGATTGATAAATATTCTGTAATAGCATTAATACACTATATTTATTTTTCTATTTTTAACTTCACCCTGTATAACAGGTTCTAGGTTCACCCACCTCACCAGAACTAACTCAAATTCATTCTTTTTATGGCTAAGCAATATCCCATTGTGTATAAGCACCACATCTTCTTTATCCATTCATCTATTGATGGACATCTAGGTTGCTTCCATGGACAAGCTACTATAAATAGTGCTCCTATGAGCATTGAGGTCTGTGTATTTTTTTCAGTAATGGTTTTCTCAGGGTATATGCCCAGTAGTGGGATTGCTGGGTCATATGGTAGCTTTATTCCTAGTTTTTAAGGAATCTCCACAGTGTTCTCCACAGAGGCTATATCAATATACATTCCAACCAACAGTGCAAGAGGATTTTCTTTTCTCCACATCCTCTCCACCATTTAACGTTTGTAGACTTTTTGACGATGGTCACTTTGACTGGTGTGAAAAGATCAAACCAAGTTAAAAATGTATATTTTAAAAGGCCCCCTTACCTGCCTCCTGAGAAACCTGGATGCATATCAAGAAGCAACAGTTAGAACCGGACATGGAAAAACTGACTGGTTCAAAATCTGGAAAGGAGTACACCAAGGCTGCATGTGGTTACCCTGCTTATTCAACTTACATGCAGAGTACATCATGTACAATGCCAAGCTGGATGAAGCTCAAGCTATGATAATGATTGCCAAGAGAAATATCAATAACCTCAGATATGCAGGTGGCACCACCCCTTGTGGCAGAAAGCCAAGAGGAATTAAAGAACCTCTTGATGAAGGTGAAAGAGGAGAGTGAAAAAGCTGGCTTAAATGTCAACATTCAAAAAATGAAGATCATGGCATCCAGTCCCATCACTTCATGGTAAATAGATGGGGAAAGATTAAAACCATGACAGACTTTATTTTGGGGGCTCCAAAATCACTGTAGGTGGTGACTGCAGCCATGAAATTAAAAGATGCTTACTCCTTGGAGAAAAAGCTATGACAAACCTAGACAGCATGTTAAAAAGCAGAGACATTACTTTGCCAACAATGGTCTGTATAGTCAAAGCTATGGCTTTTCCAACATTCATGTATGGTTGTGGACTTCCCCGGTGGCTCAGGCATTAAAGAATCTGCCTGCAATGCACGAGATGCAGGTTCAATCCCTGGGTTGGGAAGATCCCCTAGAGAAGAAAATAACTACCCACTCTAGTAATCTTGCCTGGAAAATTCTATGGACACAGTAGCCGAGTGGGCTACAATCTATGGTCAGACACAACTGAGAGACTAATATGTATGGATGTGAGAACTGGACCATAAAGAAGGCTGAGAGCCAAAGAACTGATACTTTCAAATTGTGGTTCTGGATAAGACTCTTGAGTCCCTTGGAAAGCAAAGAGATCAGTCAGTCCTAAAGGAAATCAACCCTGAATATTCATTGGAAGGACTGATGCTGAAGCTGAAGCTCCAATACTTTGACCACCTGATGAAAAGAGCTGACTCATTGGAAAAGACCCTAATTCTGGGAAAGATTGAGGACAGGAGAAGAAAGGGGGTGGCAGAAGATGAGATGGTTGGATGGCATCACTGACTCAATGGAGATGAGTTTGAGCAAACTCTGGGAGATAGTGAAGAGTAGAGAAGCCTGATGTGCTGCAGTCCACGTGGTCACAAAGAGTTGGACACGACTGTGTGACTGAACAACAGCAACAATGAAAAGTGGTGTGGAGAAAATGAAACATCAGAAGTGAACAGTAAGTGATAAAAGCTACTTTTTTATATATGGAGGTGACACTGAAACAGAGACCTGTATAATAATATGTAGTATAGGGAGAAGCCACAGAATGCTGGTGGAAGAATGGTCTGTCAGAGGGAAAATGCTGAGATGGATACACGCTTTGTGTGTGTTTATATGGGACAGCGTTGCTGAAACACAGTGAGAGAGAAAAAACAGTGGTAGGATATGCGAACGAAGAAGTAACCAGGAGTAATGAAAGGATAATGAACTTTGTCAGATGCTTTTTCTGCATCTATTGAGCTGATCATGTGGCTTTTATCCTTCTTTCTGTTAAGGTGGTGCATCACATTAGTTGATATACTTTTGTTAAACCTAAGGTAAATCATACCTGATCATTGTGTATAAGCTTCCTGACATGTTAAATCACTTTGTTAGCATTTTATTGAGAATTTTTGCATCTAGGTTTATCAGAATTAATGGCCTATAATTTTCTTTTAGTTTGTTCTTTTATTTTTCTAGTTCCTTGAAGTATAGATTGTTTATCTGAGATCCCTCTTCTTCTTTAACATAGGTATTTATCACTAAAGTCTCCCCTCCTCTAAGTGTAATGGAAAGTCATCAAAAGGTTTTGAGCATTTTAAAAGGTTTAGTCTGCTATATGGTGCCTAGATCGGACGGAAACTGGCAGGAGTGCAGTCATGGCATCGAAGACTGCTGTGGATCAAAGGCATTCATGAAACCTCCCTAACACTGAGACCTTCCTGAAATAGAGACTTTGGTAGATATGAGCCCTGTTCGTGTTTACCCTCTGCTCTACTTCCCAGATCTTGTTTTGTGTTCCACTTTTTAGATGTGAACAAACAACACATCTTCTCTCCAAAAAGTCCACACAGGAGCCACTTTTCTGATGGCTATGAGAAAGAAAGCTGTGCAGGCGAATGGAATATTTTCTTTCTTGGGTTACTTTTGAGTTTGGTTTTTTAATCTCAGCAATATTAACATCTGGGATGGGATAATTCTTTGTTTGGGGGACTATTCTTTGCTCTTTAGGATTTAGCAGCTCCTTGACTTCTACACACTTGACACCAGCAGCACCTCTTAAACTGTGATGAAGTTGTTTCAGATCTTGCCAAATTTGCCCCTGGGGGCCAAATCTCCTCCCCAATTGAGGACTGCTAATTCATACATTTTACAGAGAAAACCAGTTTTATTTCTAAAATATTAACCAAATTGTAAGTATAAATTATAACCTTTTTTCTTTCTTTCCAGAAGTTTAATATATATTTTTTTGCCTAATAAATTTTGAAGTGTTACATAGCTTATATCTTTGCCTATTAATTACCTATTTAACAGGTAATTAAATAAACTTCTTGTTCAACTGGTATTGCTAATTTTATGTATTAGGATGGAGAATACACGGATTTTCTCAGACATAAATCCATGTTAATAGCAGTTCATGTTTGGGTGATATAACCCTTTATTGATGAGACAGTTATGTTTCTACAGAGAGTTTTGTCTAATAAATGAAAGAAAATTAGGGTTTTTATTTTAATATACCATATCTCTTTTTTGAAAGACATTCATCCACTATGTGCTAATTGTATTTAATGTATTCTTATAATACCTTTTTGAGTTAAAATGCTCACGTTCTTGTTATCTGAATTTACCTTGGTTTTAAAGTAGATTCTACAGATTAAGCCAAAATTAATTGGTAAGATGGTACAGAAAAACCCAAATTAACTTTTTGGCCAACCCAATACATTAACTGAGCAGTCACATCAAGAATCAACAGTCATATTTTGACACATTACAGCTTAGAAATACAGTGAATGTTCATTCTATATTAATCATTCAAACGTGAATTGTGTCACCTGGAGTTATACTACATGACTGGGATACAGAAGAGATAGTACAGTATAAATTTTGCCCTTAGTAAGCTTACACTGAAACTTGAAGAATTCTGTCAAAAGCATAGAGCAAAACCACAACAACCTGTGTCCTAGGATTATAATTGTGAGATAATACATGCCAAGAACCTGAGGCTTGTCCAATCAGCATTGTCTTTCAGGGAAAATAAATCTTATGTATTCTAGGTTCAGTTCAGTTCAGTTCAGTTCAGTTGCTCAGTCATGTCCGACTCTTTGTGACCCCATGAATCGCAGCACCCCAGGCCTCCCTGTCCATCACCATCTCCCAGAGTTCACTCAGACTCACATCCATCGAGTCCATGATGCCATCCAGCCATCTCATCCTCTGTTGTCCCCTTCTCCTCCTGCCCCCACTCCCCCTCGCAGCATCAGAGACTTTTCCAGTGAGTCAACTCTTCACATGAGGTGGCCAAAGTACTGGAGTTTCAGCTTTAGCATCATTCCTTCCAAAGAAATCCCAGGGTTGATCTCCTTCAGAATGGACTGGATCTCCTTGCAGTCCAAGGGACTCTCAAGAGTCTTCTCCAACACCACAGTTCAAAAGCATCAGTTCTTCAGTGGCTCAACCTTCTTCACAGTCCAACTCTCACATCCATACATGACCACAGGAAAAACCATAGCCTTGACTAGACGGACCTTAGTCGGCAAAGTAATGTCTTTGCTTTTGAATATACTATCTAGGTTGGTCTCATGAATTATGGAAAAGTTAAGACTTGAGTTAAACTTTGAAGGATGGGCAGAGACTGAGGGATTATATGAGCAAAATTATGGCAGAGGTAAAGTATAAGCAAGGTTTGGTTTATGAACGATCTAGACTCATTATAGCAGTGAGAATCTAAAATGTCTTTTTGGTAGTCCTTTTATAAATGCCTTAAGCAAGGATGCATTTTTTTGCTGTTGTTGTTAAGTGGGATAACCATTGAAAATTTAGTTAAACACAACTTTACATAGAAACGTCAACATTAGAGACACTGTTTTTGATAGCACTATTTCCAGTCAGCAGATGACAAAATATTAACACATCTAACAGCATCATTGTCACATCTGGTTGGTGTATTTAATCATTTTTTTTTTTGATTAGGTGGAAATCAGGGGACTCCTGTTGGGACTGGTTGGAGACATCTCAACAGGACATAGGATATGAAAAGGGGACACAAGATCTTAAGAGTGACTCCATGGAAGCTCTACAGATGCAGCTGCTAGAGGGAAAAGTTCAATGAATGAAGGGGATAGAGAGTCAAATACACACTTGCCAACAGCATTTCAGAACATTACGTTTTTAGTCTACAGAGATCATCTAGTTGGATAAAATGTTTCTGTAATAAATGCTATTATAGGAATATAAAAGCAGAGTAATGAGTTCATAGCATAAACTATCTCAGTTTCCAAATTGGAATTCAGTTCCTGAGATATTGAAAAATGAAAAATAATGGCATGTGCTGAGGTGAAAAAGCAGCCTATTTAAAAATCATATGCAAATCAGTCTTAGAATTTATTCATAAAAAGATGCCTGAGCTTATCAAATTGCCTTCAACTCCTTTAACATTTCTCAATATTTATGAAGATGATGAATTTTGATTGTGAGTCCTAATATCAAAAACTTAAAATAACTGGACAAATACCATGATGGTCATTTCCATTTTTAATATATTTCTAATTTTAATTTTGGTAGATTTTTAACCAGTGTGTGTATTGTTGATCAGTCCTATAAATTTTCAAATCAAGATAAATTTTCATTTACTTTAATTTTAAAAAAATAATTAAAAGAAATATAATGTTATTTTAATAGATTTTGATATTATATTACAGTTAAAATAATCTGAACTCTAAATCATATTGCCTAAAACCTTCATTATAAAGATTATAAAGGAAACAATTCACATAAATGTGGTACAATGAGTTCCACATTTATATAGTCAAATTATCTTAAGGAAGAGTTATTTATCATTTGAATCTAGAATTGATTAAGAATGCCATTGATGCATACTATTTGCTTGCAGTTGTTTGTGCTTGTAACTAATTTCACTAATTTGTTGATTCATTTTGAGGAAGATTGATTTTTAACAGACACGCAGTCACAAATTACCCTGAATGAAATTAATATAAATTGAGTCTGCCAGCCTTATTAGAGAGAAATTATTCTAATATAAAAGAGAAGGAAATCTGTTTTAAACTGTAACTAAGACTAGTCTAATTGATGACAGGTGTTGTGTTAATAGATAGTAAAAAATAACCCTGTGCATCAGACACATTTTCTCACCAGCTGATGTGAAGCACAAAGTTTTCTCCTTTTTTTTTTTAATGGGTTTCTACTACAAATAAGTTGTATCAAACATCAGACTGCTTAAGCTACTTGCATTGTTTCAAAAGCAACAAAGAATGGAGGACTTGGGCAAAGGTCATTCTTTACAAACAATGCAAATACATAAATGCTTAATGGCATTGCTGTCAATCTAGCCCTGATTTTATAGAATACTTTATTTAAGACCTCTCTTCTATATTTAATATTTTCATTGAGTAGCTAAGTTTATAAAGCATCTCTTTTGCTCATTTTTAATCATTTACCTAAGACCCAGAGGACCACAGCTAGGAATTGATAAGGTGGACATCTAACTAGAATAGCTTAAGATTTCCCTCTTCATTTGCATCCTATTCTCAAGTGAATATAGATTCAGTGACCTGAACTCTGAACCTGTCTGTCATCAGAATTCCCGGTTAAAATGCAAACTCACCTGATAAAGGGAATGGCTCTACTCTATTAATCATGGAAAATCTGCTTAAATATAGAGAACAAACATACAAGAAGAGGAACACAGAACTAGGGCACTTATTTACAATAGAACGGATAAAGATAAGATTTCAGGGATATGTTAAATGTCAGTCAAGGGACAGTATGAAGGTCTCAAAGTGGGGGAAAATGCTGTGAAAACAAATCTCATTCATTAACCGTTTTTTAAAAAGGTAAATCTGGAGTACCATGACCAGAATTTGTGAGATATTTATAATAACTCTTGATTAATTTCTTCTAAAAGCTGGGAATTGCAAAAGCACTATTTTGCTGATAATTCTGGCCACTTAATTTCTTGTCAGTTGAAGTTTGTGGGGTTTTTTTTTCCCCCTCTCTCTAGATATTTGGTAAAAGTAACCTCTCAGGAGACCCTTAGTGACTATTCAATTCTCGGTTTCAGTTTGTTTAATAAAGATCCTACTTATACACAACTCTCTTGTTTGTTAAGTATAATATCCTCCTGCCATGTGTTTAGAAGAAGGCAATGGCAACCCACTCCAATATTCTTGTCTGGAAAATCCCATGGACGGAGGAGCCTGCTAGGCTGCAGTCCACGGGGTCGCACAGAGTCGGACACGACTGAAGCGACTTAGCAGCCGCAGCAGCAACCACGTGTTTAGATCTTAATATGCTTGTAATGGGATATTTGTTAAATTGAAAATTCATATTAGTCAGTAATTGATATCATATTGTAAGAGACAGAGTTCAAGTGCTTCAGGATAAGCAATAACTTCGCACTTCACCCTCTAATAGCTCAGTATATTCAATGAGGTGATGATATCTTTCTGTACACAATTAAGGAATAACCAAATACCATATAGGTAGTAATTTTCTAAGTATTCTTTTTTAAAAATATAGCATCTGGATGACTGATATTTCATTAAAAGCCAAGGCATAAGTATATTAGTAAAATCTAAAGAATATCTATTAAGTCAAATATAGTCCTACTGTATTCCAGTTCTGGCATAAACCTTAGGGACAGTGGTTCTCTAATTTGCAACATAAAGAAAACAGTTTGGATAGGCCAAAAAGTTCATTAGGGTTTTGCACATCATGGAAAAACTGGATGAACATTTTGGCCACCTCAATAGATGCTTTACAAAAATACTAATACCTGAACCTTTCACCAGACAAATCAAGCGAAATTCTGTGGAGATGGAGGTTGGTCATCTCTGCTTTCAAAAAGCCCCCAGGATCTTCTTATACACAATGGACCTCAAAACCACTGCAAATAGAATGCCAAGGAAAGAGGGATATTATAGATCTTCTCAAATTGCTGTTATTTATAATTTGCCAGTTTCAAACTCTCTCAAAATACATTCAAGTAAGTAGAATGGCAATTTAGCATATTTACAGGGACACCCATCACTTTGCCTCTAGGGAAATGTATATTCTTTAATTGCTGTTGTTCAGTTCAGTCATGTCCCAGTTTTTGTGACTTCACGGACAGCAGCATGCCAGGCTTCTTATCCTTCACCATCTCCTAGAGCTTGCTCAAACTCATGTCCATCGATTTGGTGATGGCATCCAACCATCTCATTCTCTGTTGTCCCCTTCTCCTCCTGTTTCAATCTTTCCCAGCATCACTGTCTTTTCCAATGAGCTGGTTCTTTGCATATAGTAGCCAAAGTATTGGCGCTTCAGCTTTAGCATCAATCTTTCCAATGAATATTCAGGACTGAATTCCTTTAGCATTGGCTGCTTTGATCTCCTTGCAGTCCAAGGGACTCTCGAGAGTCTTCTCCAACAATGCAGTTCAAAAGCATCAGTTCTTTGATGCTCAGCCTTCTTTTGGTTCACTCTCACATCCAAATATGACTACTGGGAAACCATAGCTTCGGCTACATGGACCTTTGTTGGTAAAGTAATATCTCTGCTTTTTAATATGCTGTCTAGGTTTGTCATAGCTTTTCTTTAGCAAGTGTCTTTTAATTTCATGGCTGCAATCACCATCTGCTGTGATTTTGGAGTCCAAGAAAATAAAGTCTCTCACTGTTTCCATTTTTCCCCATATATTTGCCATGAAGTGATGGAACTAGATGCCATAATCTTCATTTTTTGAATGTTTAATTTTAAGTCAGCTTTTTCACTCTTTTCTTTCACTTTCATCAAGAGGCTCTTTAGTTCCTCTTTGCTTTCTGCCATAAGGGTGGTGTCATTTGTGTATCTGAGCTTATTGATATTTCTCCTGGCAATCCTGATTCCAGCTTGTGTTTCATCCAGCCTGGCATTCCACATAATGTACTCTGCATTTAAGTTAAATAAGCAGGGTGACAATATACAGCCTTGAAGTACTCTTTTCCCAATTTGGAACCAATCTGTTATTCCATGTCCCTTTCTAACTGTTGCTTCTTGACCTGCATACAGGTTTATCAGGAGGCAGGTAAGGTGGTCTGGTATTCCTATCTCTTTAAGAATGTTCCATAGTTTGTTGTGATCCACACAGTCAAAGGCTAAAGCCTTTGACTATGCTAAAGCATAGTCAATGAAGCAGAAGTAGATTTTTTCTGAGATGCTTTTGCTTTTTCAATGATCCAACGGATGTTGACAATTTGATCTCTGGTTCCTCCACCGTTTCTAATTCCAAGTTGAACAACTGGAAGTTCTCAGTTCACATACTATTGAAGCCTAACCTAGAGAATTTTGGGATTTACTTTGCTAGCATGTGAAATGAGTGTCATTATGTGGTAGTCTGAGCATTCTTTGGCATTGCCCTTCTTTAGGTTCATATGAAAACGGACCTTTTCCAGTCCTGTGGCCACTGCTGAGCTCTCCAATTTCCTGGCATATTGAGTGCAGCACTTTTTTTTAATACGCTTTTTTTTTTCTAAATTTTATTTTTATTTTATTCTACTTTATAATACTGTATTGGTTTTGCCATACATTGACAGGAATCAGCCACAGGTGTACATGAGCTCCCAATCCTGAAACCCCCTCCCACCTCCCACCCCATATCATCTCTCTGGATCATCCCGTGCACCAGCCCATAGCATCATTTTAAGGATTTGAAATAGCTCAACAGGAATTCTATCACCTCCACTAGTTTTGTTCATTGTGATGCTTCCTAAGGCCCACTTGACTTCACACTCCAGGGTGTCTGGCTCTGGGTGAGTGATCACACCATCGTGGTTATCTGGATCTCTTTTATATAGTTCTGTGTATTCTTGCCACCGCTTCTTAATATTTTCTACTTCTGTTATGTCCATACTGTTTCTGTCCTTTATTATGCCCATCTTTGCATGAAATGTTCCCTTGGTATATCTAATTTTCTTGAAGAGAGCTCTAGTCTTTCCCATTCTATTGTTTTCCTCTATTTCTTTGCATTGATCACTTACTAAGGCTTTCTTATCTTTCCTTGCTGTTCTTTGGAACTCTGCATTCATATGGGTATACCTTTTCTTTTCTCTTTGCCTTTCACTTCTCCTCTTTTCTCGGCTATTTGTAAGGCCTCCTCAGACAACCATTTTGCCTTTTTGCATTTCTTTTTCTTGGGAACGGTTTTGTTCACAGCCTCCTGTACAGTGTCATAAACCTCCATCCATAGTTCTTCAGGCACTCTGTCTATCAGATCTAATCCCTTGAACATATTTGTCACTTTCACTGTGTAAATCATAAGGGATTTGATTTAGGTCATACCTGGATGACCTAATGTGTCTCCCTACTTTCTTCAATTTAAGTCTGAATTTTACAATAAGGAGTTCATTATCTGAGCCACAGTCAGCTCCTGGTCTCATTTTTGCTGACTATATAGTTTCTCCATCTTCAACTGCAAGGATAATCAATCTGATTTTGGTATTGACCATCTGGTGATGTCCATGTGTAGAGTCTTTTGTGTTGTTGGAAGAGGTGTTTGCTATGCCCAGTATTTTTCTTGGCAAAACTCTGTTAGCCTTTGCCCTGTTTCATTTTGTACTCTAAGGTCAAACTTGCCTAGATCATAACAGTATTCTGTGAATAAGAATCAGAAAATATTAATATATTCTTAAATATGAACTTGACCTGATTAAATGCTCAATTACATATAAAATTAAGAAAAAAATCCTGACTGTTTTGCCACTAATAGGAATTCTATAGGGAAAATTCTATAATTTTTCTACTGTTCAGATATGTTAGAACCTTGAACTTAAAGACAACTTAGTAATTAAAATATCTAAAATTTGGGGATAAAATGTGAATAATTTAGTAGTAAATATGAATTAAATTATTATGCTTATATTTTAAAAGTTGGAAAATATTCCAAGAAATTAATTTGCCATTTAGTGAAATAGACATTTTGGAAAGGATTTTTCAATTTGGATTCAAAAGCAATTTGCTCATATCAATTGCCATTTTAAACCATTGCTTTATTTTCTCTTATCACTTTGAAATGATTCTCAGTCTCTTTACTGTGTCCATTTAGATCATACTTTTTCCTTCTCACTACCATTTTCTCATTAGCAAATAGTTTATTTCATTCTTAAATGGGAAAGTAATATTTTAAAATTGATGTTGTAGAGGACCATAGTCTAGAAGACATTTTTTCATATATAAATTCAACTAAGTTAATCAAACATTCACTGAAAAATTTATGATATAGCCTTTTAACTAGAATCAATGAATTCCAAAGAGCTAAAGGGCTCAGAATAATCCAGGGAACATAGTATCTGTTCTGTTCAGTCATTCAGTCATGTCCAGCTCTTTGCAACCCCATGGACTGCAGCAGGCCAGTCTTCCCTGTCCATCACCAACTCCTGGAGCATACTCATACTCATGTCCATAGTATCGGTGGTGCCATCCAACCATCTCATCCTCTGTTGTCCCCTTCTCCTCCCTTTCCAGCATCAGGGTCTTTTCCAATGAGTCAGTTCTTGGCATAGTATACTTAATAAAAAAATAAACACACACAGATATGCTTTCTAAAAGATTGATAAGCAAAGTTTTGGGGGAGTGGGAAAAGAGTAAAAAGAATAATTGTTTGTACCTGAAATGTTAAAACATTTGAGTTTTTATGTGAACATTAACAAGAATTTTATCATGTGGCAAAATTACTGTATTATTTGAGAGAGTGGGTGATAAGAGAATTCCCAGAGAAAGACTGTCCAAAAATTCTTTAGACTGGCAAAATTTATTTAGAAACGGTAATAAAACATAGATGGAATAGTGATTATATCAGATGAGTGGTTGGAGCATTTTTTCCCCTCCCACCTTCCTTCCTTTGCCTTCTTCTTGCTTCCTGTTTTACTTTTTATATGATAATTTACTTTGAAATACTTTACTATAAACATTGTAGCAGAAATAGGCATTGGAATATGTGGTAGAGTATCAGTTTATATTTTAAGGCCGTTGATTTAGTATTTGGGATACTCCAATCAAGATTGCACAGTTTGGAGACATTTAAAGAGAAGGACCAAAATCTCTATCAAGGAGTTTATTAATTAACATCAAATACATTAGAAAAAAATTTTTGATGATAGTGAGTGTTGTTTAAAATGTATGATTGGGTAGCAGTTTTGTGCCGATGCCACACTTCCATATAAAGCTTACAAATCAGGCAAATGCTAGTCCTCACAGATGACTCTTGCCTGCCTCAGATAAAAGGACTTCTACTAGAGATTATTTTTGTATCTGACTCAGACTGAACCTCTGAGGCAAGGGGCTTATCTGAACAGGAAGTAGAGTTTTCCAGACCTTATCGAAGCAGATGCTATTTGCATAATATTTTGCATGCTTGCTAATAAATATTTGTGATTTCACAGCATTTGGTCTAACCCTTGTTTGCATTGCCTCTTATCCCTTGGCAGGCTTAGTTTGGGGATGAAGGTTGAACTTTGAAGTCAGCAACACTGACTTAAAAAGAGACTGTCCGGAGTGGCTTAGGCCAGTCATGACACTTTTTTTCTTCCTTTCTACTTTCCTCATTATTTATGTCCTTCCTTCCCTTTCTCCTCCAATGTTCATTATTTATTTACTTTAAATTGAAGGATGATTGCATTACGCTGTTCTGTTAGTTTCTGATGTACAACAACATGAACCAGCTATAAGTATACATATATTCCCTCCTCCTTGAGCCTCCCTTCCAAACCCCATCCAACCCCCCGCCCCCATCTAGATGATCACATAGCACCAAGCTGAGCTCCCTGGTTAAACAGCAGCTTCTCACTCGCTATATATTGTACACATGGCAGTGTATACATGTCAATGCTACTCTATCATGATTTATTTACTGAGGCCTTGCTATCTCCCCAGCACTGTGCCAGGCATTAAGTAAAACATTATTTATAATTTATATTTTCACCCAGCATACAAGACACAATGATTCCTTGCATGGCCACAGAGTTCACCATGGTTAAGAAACTTCTGTGCATCCTTGACGTTTTGTTTTTCAGTGATAAACTTGAAATTCCCATGGCTACTCTTTGGAATATCTGACCTGACAATATAAGATTTTCTACCATTTTGGTTGTGACTTCCACATGATGAATGAAAATTAGAAATTGGTAAGTGGTAGATAGATAGTATTTGCATCCTTTAGTTTGAGATATTTAGATCCACCTTGTTATGATAATTCAGAGTATTCACACCAGGATTTATTCAGCAGTGGGGCAGTCTAGGAAGACAGGTCAGCGAGTCAGGTTAACCGGACTGAACTGGCCAAAAGAGTCAATAAGGCAAGGCAGACAAGCTATAAGAATTAGCGATCTGGGGTCCAGAAAAGTAAAAGGATCAGAGTCCAAAGGACCTATACTGGGAAATTATGTGGTGACAATGCGGTGACAAGTCTAAGTCAAAATTTCTGGTTCATAAGAGACTGAGCCCTACTCCAGGGCCTGTGAGGCTATGACCAATCAGTTGAGCCAGCTGCTGAAAGTGAACCAAACCCTCTGTGCAGGAAATTCCCCACACAGACTGTTCACAGTGTGGATGATGGCTGACTTGGTCTATAGCTCATAAAGGCAGAAACTATGTGTATTTTTTTTTTCAATGAATCCTCAAAATATTCAAATGTGTTTATTCCATGCTAGTGGATAATAGTAAAGGAGTCTCCAACTCTTAAACCAGAGACAACTTGTTTGAGGTGTTGCTTACTATTTTAATTTTTATATTTCCTTATTACTATGGACTTTTATAAGCATGTTAAACTTAGGTGATTGTATGATTAATTCAATTCAATGGCTTGAATAGGTACTTCATTCTCCAATTTGTGCTACAGTGTTTGTGTGTTGCCCTGGCAATGAGGTTGCTTGTTTAATTTGGCCATTGTGCTCTCTTGGAAAGGAATCAGGCTAAAAAGGCAAAATAGAAAAGAATTATGGAATTTTGTACCTGTATTTAAAATTTGAACACCTTTCTATGCTATGTGGAAAATCACTTTAGTCACGTCCAGTTCTTTGCAACACTATGGATCATAGCCCACCAGACTCTGCTATCCATAGGATTCTCCAGGCAAGAGTGTTTGCCATTTCCTTCTCAGGAGAGCTTCCCAACCCAGGGATCAAACTCGTGTCTCTCAAATCTCCTGCATTAACAGCCAGGTTCTTTACCAATAGTGCCACCTGGAAAGATCTTTCCTATGTATGGGAACCTCTAATTCTTACATTGTATTGACTAAAACCACTGCACCAGCTATCTGCTTTTCTTTCCATATTATTTGCTGTCTTTGATCTACTAAAGCATCTCATCTTATCCATATTTACTTTTTGCTTTAAAATTTCCTTTTAAATAAGTAATAGTAGATCCTATCGACTGTGAAAATATTTTATGATATCTTATTTTAGAAGTTATCACCTAAAATTATGTAATACACATGGCTAATCATCATGGTACCTGTTTGATTAATTAAGCAAAAATGATACATGTGTAAACAAGGAGAGGAAAAATATAACTGGACTTTTACAAGTCTAAGCACCTGTTCTTGTAACTCTTTTTAGTATATATGTCAACATTCTTACAAAGGGTATTTTTCAGGTATACCAATTACTTCAACATCACTCTTTACTAACTGATCTCAACAGCCAGGAGAATTTCATCAGTTATGATCACAACCATAAATTCTTCTGCATTTGAATCAAGGGATGTATTACTAGAAGAGCCAGATTAAAAGACATCAGGTGTCTCACAAGAATGAGTTCTGAAGAGGAGTCAACATGCCAAGTAAGTACAGTTCATTATAACTAATTGTGCTGAGAAATTATAGGGAAGATATGCAGTATGGCTTGAATGTATCATGAATAATAATTCATCACCTAGTTCTCTAAATGACAACTCATCAGCCCCTCTCTCACAGGTTTAGAGCTGAAGTTTTTAATGAAAATTTGAGAATGATCCTTACCAGAGAAACACTAGGATATAAAAACAGACTTTAAAAACTAGTAGAAATGTATTTTTCTTTGGATTCAGGAAGGTGTATAGTAATCAATCAATCATCTTACATCAAAGTTTGTTAAGACCACCTTTACATCAGACATGTCCTTCTTTTCAAAGAATAAATATATTTTCTAATAAAAACACATGGACAGAAATATTAGTCAGGCTGAAATCAAGCCAAAAGTGTTTCTTTATGCTGATCTATTTCAGTTTTATTTAAACCAGTTATACATAGTCTGAAGTAGCTTAAATTTCCACCTGCCACTTTTACAAAGTTGTTGAATCAGCTAAAAACCCAGAATTTTTTTTTTTTACTAAATTACTTAAGTAATCCCAATCTCTATCATTTTAAATCTTCTTCTATGTGACTAATAACTACAAAATAAAAGCAGTCATTTCATTCAGTGGTTATCTACAATTATTTAGAACATTTGAATGTCATGAATTGAATGCCATGCCCTTGTAAAATAAAGTCCCAAACCTGAGAAGCTAACTCAGCACATTTTAGTAAGACTTGTCTGTGGGCTATATATACTACTAGAATGGAAGTATCCAAACCTCTGTATTAAGGATGTCAGCATTTCCAGTAAAAATAGCCTAGGTAAGGAGTCTAACTTGATTCAGTCGTTCTATTGCTTCCAGTTAGAGTTGCTAATGCCTAAATACTTTACTGAAATATACGTATCCTAATGCTCTGATTTCTTCAATTAATGAACATATTTAAATACAGAATTTGATTACCTGTGCTAGATACATATCCCCTCTCATTTCTACTTTGGCTTCTCTTTGGTAAAAATAACCAGACTTTATATATTTAAAGTATAAGGTTTTTCTGTCTTACAGTAATTGTGTGTATGTGGATTTGGAAGTAACCCAATATGAAAGATCATTTAAACAAAACTTACTTGCTTCAAACTTTGAAATTGCTTAGTAAAGCACCACTTAGAAACAAAACCAAAACAAAAACTGGAGGAGATTTAACACTAGGGGGCAGTAAAAGCCTCTTCTAAATTTTCGACCCCTTCTAGCTCAAGCTATAGCCTGGTTCTCATTCCCACTTTCTTGTTTATCATCTTTAAGAGATAGCGTTCTCCTCTATTGCCTTCCCTGATGGCTCACTCGGTAAAGAAACTGCCTGCTAGTGCAGAAGACCCAGGTTCAATCCTTAGGTCAGGAAGATCCCTTGGAGAAGGAAATGGTAACCCACTCCAGTATTCTTGTCTGGACAATTATATGGACAGAGGATCCTGGCTGGCTACATTCAATGGGGTCACAGGACTAGGACAAAACTTAGTGACTAAGCCAGTACCATTCTCCTCTATGGGGCTTCCCAGGTGGCTCAGTGGTAAAGAATCTGCCTGCCAAAGCAGCAGACATAAGACACAAGTTTCATCACTTAGTTTTAATTTTAGGGAAGATGCCCTGGAGAAGGAAATGGCAACCCACTCCAGTATCCTTGCCAGGGGAATCACATGGACAGAGTAGGCTGGTGGCCTCAGTCCACTGGGTCACAAAAGAGTCAGATAGGATTGAGCATCTGAGACACACAATAATGAGAGAGAAAATTCTATTCAGCATTTACTTTGTAAATAGCACATCCAATGCACTTGGTTAGGATTTTCTGTTTTAATTTTCTTACCACAGCCCTAATGATGTTGAATCAGTCATTTTTTCTACTTTGTAGATTGGAAAAATGGGACATTAGAAGATTAAGTAACTTACTCAATGATAAAACAGCTAATAAAAGTGGGAATAAGTCCAGAAGCCAGGCCTCCGTGGTGCCAAAATTCCTTAATTTTGATTTATTATACACTGAACATTTGGCTCATACCCACAGTCTGCTCCGATTTAAAATATCTTCTTATCTTCTACATGTCAGATCATACGTCCTGCCTTTGTTTCAGAAAATAGGGTTGCCATTGTTAAAAAGAACTATAAAGCCAGGAAAAAATGTTGTTGTTCAATCACTAAGTTGTGTCCAACTCTTCGTGCTCACATGTGTTGCAGCACACCAGGCTTCCCTGTCCTTCACTATCTTCTAGAGTTTGCTCAAATTCATGTGGTCCACTGAGTCACTGACGCCATCCAACCATCTCATCCTCTGTCGTCCCCTTCTCCTCCTGCCCTCAATCTTCCCCAGCATCAGGGTCTTTTCCAATGAATCAGCTCTTCTGCAATGAGTCTGCTCTTCACGTCAGGTGGCCAAAGTATTGGAACTTCAGCTTCAGTATCAGTCCTTCCAATGAATATTCAGGGTTGATTTCCTTAAGGATTGACTGGTTTGATCTCCTTGCTGTCAAAGGACTCTCAGAGTTTTCTCCAGCACCACAAATAGAAAGCATCAATTTTTCAGCACTCAGCCTTCTTTATGGTCCACCTCTCACGGCCATACATGACTACTGGGAAAAACATAGCTTTGACTATATGAACCTCTGTTAGTAAAGTGATGTCTCTGCTTTTTTTTTTTTTTAAATTACAATACTGTATTTGTTTTGCCATACATTGACACGAATCAGCCATAGGTGAACACAATCTCCCAGTGCCGCAGCCCCCTCCCACTTCCCACCCCACATCCTCTGCTTGAATCATCCTGTGCATCAGCCCCATGCATCCTGCATCCTACATTGAACATAGATTGGCGCTTCGTTTCTTACAGGAAAATATACATGTTTCATTGCCATTCTCCCAAACCATCCCACCCTTTCCCTCTCCCTCAGAGTCCAAAAGTCCACTCTATACCTCTGTGTCTCTTGGTTGTCTCACATACAGGGTCATCATTACTGTCTTCTAAATTCCATATATATGTGTCAGTATACTGTATTGGTGTTTTTCTTTCTGGCTTACTTCACTCTGTATAATCGGTTCCAATTTCATCCATCTCATTAGAACTGAGCCAAATTTATTCTTTTTAAGGGCTGAGTAGTATTCCATAGTGTATATGTACCACAGCTTTCTTATCCATTCATCTGCTGATGGACATCTAGGTTGCTTCCATGTCCTGGCTATTATAAACAGCGCTGCAATGAACACTGGGGTACATGTGTCTCTTTCAATTCTGGTTTCCTCAGTGTGTATGCCCAGCAGTGGGATTGCTGTGTCATAAGGCAGTTCTATTTGCAATTTTTAAAGGAATCTCCACACTGTTTTCCATAATGGCTGTACTAGTTTGCATTCCCACCAGCAGTGTACGAGGGTTCCCTTTTCTCCACACCCTCTCCAGCATTTATTGCTTGTAGACTTTTGGATCGCAGCTATTCTGACTGCTGTAAAATGGTACCTCATTGTGGTCTTGATTTGCATTTCTCTGATAATGAGTGATGTTGAACATCTTTTCATGTGTTTGTTAGCCATCCGTATGTCTTCTTTGGAGAAATGCCTATTTAGTTCTTTGGCCCATTTTTTTATTGGATCATTTATTTTTCTGGAGTTGAGCTGCATAAGTTGCTTATATATCTTTGAGATTAGTTGTTTGTCAGTTGTTTCATTTGCTATTGTTTTCTCCCATTCAGAAGGCTGTCTTTTCACCTTGCTTATAGTTTCCTTTGTTGTGCAGAAGCTTTTAATTTTAATTAGATCCCATTTGTTTATCTTTGCTTTTATTTCCAGTATACTGGGAGTTGGATCATAGAGGATCCTGCTGTGATTTATGTCGGAGAGTGTTTTGCCTATGTTCTCCTCTAGGAGTTTTATAGTTTCTGGTCTTACATTTAGATCTTTAATCCATTTTGAGTTTATTTTTGTGTATGGTGTTAGAAAGGGGTCTAGTTTCATTCTTTTACAAGTGGTTGACCAGTTTTCCCAGCACCACCTGTTAAAGAGACTGTCTTTACTCCATTGTATATTCTTGCCTCCTTTGTCGAAGATAAGGTGTCCATAGGTGTGTGGGTTAGTCTCAGGGCTTTCTATTTTGTTCCATTGATCTATATTTCTGTCTTTGTGCCAGTACCATACTGTCTTAATGACTGTGGCTTTGTAGTAGAGCCTGAAGTCAGGCAAGTTGATTCCTCCAGTTCCATTCTTCTTTCTCAAGATTGCTTTGGCTATTCGAGGCTTTTTGTATTTCCATACAAATCTTGAGATTATTTGATCTAGTTCTATGAAAAATACTGCTGGTAGCTTGATGGGAATTGCATTGAATCTGTAGATTGCTTTGGGTAGTGTACTCATTTTCACTATATTGATTCTTCTGACCCATGAGCATGGTATATTTCTCCATCTATTAGTGTCCTCTTTGATTTCTTTCATCAGTGTTTTATAGTTTTTCGATATATAGGTCTTTAGTTTCTTTAGGTAGGAATATTCCTAAGTATTTTATTCTTTTCGTTGCAATGGTGAATGGAATTGTTTCCTTGACTTCTTTTTCTACTTTCTCATTGTTAGTGTATAGGAATGCAAGGGATTTCTGAGTGTTGATTTTATATCCTGCAACTTTACTATATTCATTGATTAGCTCTAGTAGTTTTCTGGTCGAGTCTTTAGGATTTTCTATGTAGAGGATCATGTCATCTGCGAACAGTGAGAGTTTTACTTCTTCTTTTCCAATTTGGATTCCTTGTATTTCTTTTTCTGCTCTGATTGCTGTGGCCAAAACTTCCAGTACGATGTTGAAGAGTAGTGGTGAAAGTGGACACCCTTGTCTTGTTCCTGACTTTAGGGGAAATGGTTTCAATTTTCCGCCATTGAGGATAATGTTAGCTGTGGGTTTGTCATATATAGCTTTTATTATGTTGAGGTATGTTCCTTCTAGTCCTGCTTTCTGGAGAGTTTTTATCATAAATGGATGCTGAATTTTGTCAAAGGCTTTTTCTGCATCTATTGAGATAATCATATGATTTTTATTTCTCAGTTTGTTAATGTGATGAATTACATTGATTGACTTGCGGATAGTGAAGAATCCTTGCATCCCTGGGATAAAGCCCACTTGGTCATGGTGTATGATCTTTTTAATGTGTTGCTGGATTCTGATTGCTAGGATTTTGTTGAGGATTTTTGCATCTATGTTCATCAGTGATATTGGCCTGTAGCTTCTTTTTTTTGTGGTGTCTTTGTCAGGTTTTGGTATTAGGGTGATGGTGGCCTCATAGAATGAGTTTGGAAGTTTACCTTCCTCTGCAATTTTCTGGAATAGCTTCAGTAAGATAGGTGTTAGCTCTTCTCAGAATTTTTGGTAGAATTCAGCTGTGAAGCCATCTGGACCTGGGCTTTTGTTTGCTGGAAGATTTCTGATTACAGTTTCAATTTCCGTGCTTGTGATGGGTCTGTTAAGATTTTCTGTTTCTTCCTGGTTCAGTTTTGGAAAATTGTACTTTTCTAAGAATTTGTCCACTTCTTCCAAGTTGTCCATTTTATTGGCATATAATTGCTGATAGTAGTCTCTTATGATTCTTTGTATTTCTGTGTTGTCTGTCGTGATCTCTCCATTTTCATTTCTAATTTTGTTGATTTGATATTTTTCTCTTTGTTTCTTGATGAGTCTGGCTAATGGTTTGTCAATTTTATTTATCCTTTCAAAGAACCAGCTTTTTGCTTTGTTGATTTTTGCTATGGTCTCTTTTTGTTTCTTTTGCATTTATTTCTGCCCTAATTTTTAGGATTTCTTTCCTTCTACTAACTCTGGGGTTCTCTATTTCTTCCTTTTCTAGTTGCTTTAGGTGTAGAGTTAGGTTATTTATTTGATTTTTTTCTTGTTTCTTGAGGTATGCCTGTATTGCTATGAACTTTCCTCTTAGGACTGCTTTTAAAGTGTCCCAAAGGTTCTGTGTAGTTGTGTTTTCATTTTCATTCATTTCGATGCATAATTTGATTTCTTTTTGATTTCTTCTGTGATTTGTTGATTATTCAGTAGGGTGTTGTTCAGCCTCCAAATGTTGGAATTTTTAATAGTTTTTCTCCTATAATTGAGATCTAACCTTAGTGCATTATGGTCAGAGAAGATGCTTGGAATAATTTCGATTTTTTTGAATTTATCAAGGTTAGATTTATGACCCAGAATGTGATCTATCCTGGAAAAGGTTCCATGTGCACTTGAGTAAAAGGTGAAATTCATTGTTTTGGGGTGAAATGTCCTATAGATATCAATTAGGTCTAATTGGTCTATTGTATCGTTTACCGTTTACATTTCTTTGTTAATTTTCTGCTTAGTTGATCTGTCCATAGGTGT
Source organism: Nanger dama (assembly GCA_917880005.1). Classification (NCBI taxonomy): domain Eukaryota; kingdom Metazoa; phylum Chordata; class Mammalia; order Artiodactyla; family Bovidae; genus Nanger; species Nanger dama. The sequence continues at coordinate 9,728,076 of CAKJTW010000040.1, forward strand.
GAGTGGGGTATTAAAGTCTCCCACTATTATTGTGTTATTATTAATTTCCCCTTTCATGCTTGTTAGCAATTGTCTTACATATTGCGGTGCTCCTATGTTGGGTGCATATATATTTATAATTGTTATATCTTCTTCTTGGATTGATCCTTTAATCATTATGTAGTGGCCTTCTTTGTCCCTTTTCACAGCCTTTGTTTTAAGGTCTATTTTATCGGATATGAGTATTGCTACTCCTGCTTTCTTTTGGTCTTTATTTGCATGGAATATCTTTTTCCAGCCCTTCACTTTCAGTCTGTATGTGTCCGTTGTTTTGAGGTGGGTCTCTTGTAGGCAGCATATACAGGGATCTTGTTTTTGTATCCATTCAGCCAGTCTTTGTCTTTTGGTTGGGGCATTCAACCCATTTACATTTAAGGTAGTTATTGATAAGTATGCTCCTGTTGCCATTTACTTTATTGTTTTGGGTTTGGGTTTATACGTCCTTTTTGTGTTTCCTTTCTAAAGTCTATCCTTTAGTATTTGTTGGAGAGCTGGTTTAGTGGTGCTGAATTCTCTCAGCTTTTGCTTGTCTGTAAAGCTTTTGATTTCTCCTTCATATTTGAATGAGATCCTTGCTGGGTACAGTAGTCTTGGCTGAAGGTTATTATCTTTCATCACTTTAAGTATGTCTTGCCATTCCCTCCTGGCCTGAAGAGTTTCTATTGAAAGATCTGCAGTTATTCTTATGGGGATCCCCTTGTGTGTTATTTGTTGTTTTTCCCTTGCTGCTTTTAGTAATTATTCTTTGTGTTTGGTCTTTGTTAGTTTGATTAAAATATGTCTTGGGGTGTTTCGCCTTGGGTTTATCCTGTTTGGCACTCTCTGGGTTTCTTGGACTTGGGTGATTATTTCCTTCCCCATTTTAGGAAGTTTTCGACTATTATCTCCTCAAGTATTTTCTCATGGTCTTTCTTTTTGTCTTCTTCTTCTGGGACTCCTATAATTCGAATGTTGGGGCGTTTCATATTGTCTTGGAGGTCTCTGAGGTTGTCCTCATTTCTTTTAATTCGCCTTTCTTTTTCCTTCGCTGATTCATTTATTTCTACCATTCTATCTTCTATTTCACTAATCCTATCTTCTGCCTCTGATATTCTACTATTTGTAGCCTCCAGAGTGTTTCTGATCTCATTTATTGCATTATTCATTATATGTTGACTCTTTTTATTTCTTCTAGATCCTTGTTAAATCTTTCTTGCATCTTCTCAATCCTTGACCCCAGGCTATTTATCTGTGATTCCATTTTGATTTCAAGATTTTGGATAATTTTCACTATCAGTATTCAGAATTCTTTCTCAGGTAGTTTCCCTATCTCTTCCTCTTTTGTTTGGTTTGGTGGGCATGTCTCCTGTTCCTTTACCTGCTGGGTATTCCTCTGTCTCTTCATCCTGGTTATATTGCTGCATTTGGAGTGGCTTTTCTATATTCCGGGAATTTTGGAGTTTTCTTTATTATAGAGTTTCCTCTCTGTGTTTGGGGGTTATATCAGTGGCTTGTCAAAGTTTCTTGATCAGGGAGGCTTGTGTTGGAGTTCTGGTGGGTGGATCTGGATTTCCTCTCTCTGGAGTGCTGTGACATGTGAAGTAATGGGTTATGCGACGTCAGTGGTTTTGGAGTATTTTGAGTTGCCTGTGTATTGAAGCTCAGGAGCTTGTTCTTGTGTTGCTGGAGAATTTGCGTGGTATGTCTTGCTCTGGAGCTTGTTGGCCCTTGGGCAGTGCACAATTTTAGTATAGGTATGAAGGCGTTTGATGAGCTCTAATTGGATAATGTTCCCTGTATTCAGGAATTCTTTGATGATCTCAGGATTTGGAATTACGCCTCCTGATTCTGGTTTTCAGATTTATTTTTAGAATAGCCTCATGATTTCTCCATCTATTCAGCACTAATGTTAAAACATCTAGGTTAATGATGATAGGTTTCTCCACCTTGAGGGTCGTCCCTAGAGGATCGGTGAGTTACTTGGAGGAGAGAAGAGGGAGGGAGTAGTTAGAGGTGAGTGGAATGGGATGAGGTGGAATCATAAGAGGGAAAAGCAAGTTAGCCCGTAACCACTTTCCTGTGTGCGCTCCGAAGTCTGGACTGCTCAGAGGTGGTCACAGAGTTATACATGGAAGAGGAGAGGAAGGAAGTAGATAGAGGTGGACAGGAGGATAAAAGAGGGAGGTGGGAAGGAGGGATACAGATCCAGTCAGTGACCAGTTCCCTTAGAGTTCTCCCCCTTCTGGAACGCACAGAGGTTCATAGGGTTGGGTAGAGAGGGGGAGGGGGAGGGGAGGGAGACAAAAGCCACCTGGTGGTGAAAAGGGAGATTCCAGAGGTGGAGAGAGTGGTCAAGCCAGTAGTCTTGCACTCATGTAAAACTGGGTACTGAGGAGTAGGTTTTTAAAAGTACAAAATTGGCAACAAATACCAAAATGCCAAGATTAAAAATCTGGAGTATAGATTGGATTTTCAAAGACAGATTATTGAAGAGAAGATGAAGTAGAGAGAAATTTAAAAAAAAAAAAGAGAGAAAAAGAAAAAAGAAAAAAAAGTAAAATATAATAAAAGACTCCAGAATTATTAAAAGACAACTTCCTTCACCAATAAGACTATACACAGTGTTTGCTTAAACGATAGGGTTTTTTTTTTTTTAAGTAATATTAGGTTCTAAAAATAATAACTAGAAATATAGAAGACTTAAAAATTTAAGGAAGTTTAGGGGAAAAAAAGGATGAAAAAGAAAAGGATAAACAAATTTAAAAGGAAAGAAAACAAAATTCTTAAAAGGAAAAAAAAATCATGCTTCCACATCATCCCCCAAAAAAAAAAATTTTTTATTTTTTAATCATAAAAGTAGAAACGGCGTATCTGGCGCTTTCTCTGTCGTTGAGGACTGTGTGGGGTCACTACCAAGGCAGTTCCCTCTGTTTGACTTCCTCTGTTTGCTGGTCTCTTCCGTGTCTGATTTCTGTCTTGCCACAGGGAGGGTGGTGATGAGCTCTGCACTGGGCTTGCCCCTTCCCAATCCTCGGGATAACCGTGTGGAGCCTGCCCTATGTTTCATGCAATTCCCGGTTTAAGCCGCTCAGGATTGGCGCTCAGGAAGCCCCCCTCTGGGTGCCGGGTTTGGTTCCAAGTCCAAGTGGCTAGGGAGTTTGGCGCGGACTATTGTTGCAGAAGTCTCAATAAAGAAGCTTGCTTGCAATTTGGTAGGTAATGTCTCTCTTGAGCTGCGACTGCCCTCTTCCAGCGCTTCAGGCTCTGGCTGCCCGTCGTTGGTGGGGGATGGTCTGCAGCCGGCTATTTCCGATCCGTCCTTTGTTCTGTGCGCGGGCCTGTCAGTGTCTTATGTTCGGGCGTTTTGCGTGTTAATTACCCCCAGTCTGGTTTGTTAGTCCGGGATAAATCGTTCTATCCACGCGGACCCGATTCTGGCCCCGTTACGCCCGCTTCTCGAGAAAAGCCCTGCAGCCTACGTCTCCCGCGGCCCAATTCTTAGAAAGCACTGTCTCCGGCACGCTCCTCCCTGCCCAACCCCCACTGCTGTCGGACGCAGGCGTTTGCGCTGCTTATCCGCTGGGGGTTATACTGTTGAATTTGTAATCTGTTGGTTTTAATTATTTATTTATTCTTCCTTCCTGTTATGTTGCCCTCTGTGCTTCCAGGGCTCGCCCCATGCACAGCTGTGAGAAAGTTCCCCAATTTTAGGGAACCTCTCTCTTTAAGAGTCTCTTCCTGGGACGGGATTCCCTTCCCGTGCCGGGGTTCCCTCCCTACCTCCTTTGTCTATAACTTCGTTCTTTAAAATAAAATAAAGTATTTCCTACCTGGCTTTGAAGCCAATGATCTGCTTTGCTGGATGCCTGATGTCCTCTGCCAGCAGTCAGAAGTTATTTTGTGGAATTTGCTCAGCGTTGAAATGTTCTTTCGATGAGGTAGAGAGGGAGAAAGTGTTCTCCCCATCCTATTCCTCTGCCATCTTTTTTCCTCTGTCTCTGCTTTTTAATATGCTGTCTAGGTTTGTCATAACCTTTCTTCCAAAGAACAAGTGTCTTTTAATTTCCTGGCTGCTATCACCATCAGTCACTGTTTCCACATTTTCTCCTTCTATTTGCCATGAAGTGATGGGACCGGATGCCATGATCTTAATTTTTTGAATGCTGAGTTTTAAGCCAGTGTTTTCACTCTGCTCGTTCACCCTCATCAAGAGGCTCTTTAGTTCCTCTTCCCTGTCTACAATTAGAGTGGTATCATCTACATATCTGAGGTTGTTGATATTTCTCCTGGCAATTTTGATTCCAGCTTGTGAGTCTTCCAACTGGCATTTCATATGATATCCTCTGCATATAAGTTTAATAAGCAGGGGGACAATATACAGTCTTGATGTATTTTCTTTCCTGATTTTGATTCAGTCCTTTGTCCTATGTCTGGTTCTAACTGTTGCTTCTTGTCCTGAATACAGGAGGCTCAGGAAACAGTTAAGGTGGTCTGGTATTCCCATCTCTTTCAGAAGTTTCCACAGTTTTTGTGATCCACACAGTCAAAGGCTTTGGCATAGTCAATAAAGCAGAAATAGATGTTTTTTTTTTTTCTGGAACTCTCTTGCTTTTTCCAGATGTTGGTAATCCAGCAGATGTTGGTAATTTGATCTCTGGTTCCTCTCCCTTTTCTAAAACCAGCTTGGACATCTGGATGTTCATGGTTCACGTATTGCTGAAGCCTGGCTTGGAGAATTTTGAGCATTTACTAGTGTGTGAGATGAGTGCAATTGTGCGATAGTTTGAGCATTCTTTGGCATTGCTTTTCTTTGGGACTGGAATGAAAACTCACCTTTTCCAGTCCTGTGGCCACTACTGAGTTTTCCCAATTTGCTGGCATACTGAGTGCAACACTTTCACAACATTATATTTTAGGATTTGAAATAGCTCAACTGGAATTCCACCACCTCCACTAGCTTTGTTCATAGTGATGCTTCCTAAGGCCCACTTGACTTCACATTCCAGGACGTCTGGCTCTAGGTGAGTGATCACACCATCATAATCATCTGGGTTGTGCAGTTCTGTTTTGTACAGTTCTTCTATGTATTCTTGCCATGTTTTCTTAATATCTTCTGTTTCTGTTAAATCCATACCATTTCTGTCCTTTTCTGAGCCCATCTGTGCATAAAATGTTCCCTTGGTATCTCTGATTTTCCTGAAGAGATCTTTAGTCTTTCCCATTCCATTGTTTTCCTCTATTTCTTTGCATTGATCACTGAGGAAGGCTTTCTTATCTCTCCTTGCTATTCTTTGGAACTCTGCATTCAAATGTGCATATCTTTCCTTTTCTCCTTTGCTTCTTATGTCTCTTCTTTTCACAGCTATCTGTAAGTCCTCAGACAACCATTTTACTTTTTTGCATTACTTCTTCTGGGTGATAGTCTTGATCCTTGTCTCCTGTACAATGTCATGAACCTCCCTCTATAGTTCATCAGGCACCCTATCAGAGCTGCTGCTGCTGCTGCTGCTAAGTCTTTTTAGTTGTGCCTGACTCTGTGCGACCCCAGAGATGGCAGCCCACCAGGCTCCCCCATCCCTGCAATTCTCCAGGCAAGAACACTGGAATGGGTTGCCATATACTTCTCCAATGCATGAAAGTGAAAAGTGAAAGTGAAGTCGCTCAGTCCTGTCCAACTCTTAGCGACCCCATGGACTGCAGCCCACCAGGTTCCTCTGTCCATGGGATTTTCCAGGCAAGAGTACTGGAGTGGGGGTGCCATTGCCTTCTCTGCTATCAGAGCTAGTCCCTTAAATCTATTTCTCACTTCCACTGTATAATCTGCAGCCACAAATCTGTTTTCTAAGTCTGTGAGTTTTGTTTTGTAACTAAGTTCATTTGTGTCTTTTCTTCTTTTTCATAGCATTTCTTTTTAGATTTCACGTATAAGGGATTTCATATGATAATTTCCCTTTTCTGTCTGACTTACTTCACTCAGTGTGACAATCTCTAGATCCATCTATGTTGCTGCAAATGGCATTCTGCCAATGAACATTTAGGTTGCTTCCCTGTCCTGGCTATTGTAGACACTGCTACAATGATATTGGGGTGTATATATCCTTTCAGATCATGTTTTTCTCTGGATATTTATCCAGGAGTGGGATTGCAGCATTGTATGGTAGCTCGATGAAATAATCAGATTTCAGTTTCATGAAAAATGGTTTTCCTTTTTTTAACCTTGTGTCACTTATATGTTTGATATCATATCAAAAAATTCATTACCTAATTTAAGGGCAAAAGAATTTATGCCTAAGTTTTTTTCTGAGAGTTTAATAGGTTTAGTTCTTTTAAATACACCTAGGAACAACAGACTGATTCCAAATAGGAAAAGGAGTACATTACGGCTGTATATTGTCATCCTGCTTATTTAACTTATATGCAGAGGACATCATGAGAAATGCTGGACTGGAAGAAACATAAGCTGGAATCAAGATTGCTGGGAGAAATATCAATAACCTCAGATATGCAGATGATACCACCCTTATGGCAGAAAGTGAAGAAGAGCTAAAAAGCCTCTTGATGAAAGTGAAAGAGGAGAGTGAGACAGTTGGCTTAAAGCTCAACATTCAGAAAACGAAGATCATGGCCTCTGGTCCCATCACTTAATGGGAAATAGATGGAGAAACAGTGGAAACAGTGTCAGACTTCATTTTTTGGGCTGTAAAATCACCGCAGATGGTGATTGCAGCCATGAAATTAAAAGATGCTTACTCCTTGGAAGAAAAGTTATGACCAACCTAGATAGCATATTCAAAAGCAGAGATATTACTTTGCCGGCTAAGGTCTGTCTAATCAAGGCTATGGTTTTTCCAGTGGTCATGTATGGATGTGAGAGTTGGACTGTGACTAAAGCTGAGGGCTGAAGAATTGATGCTTTTGAACTGTGGTGCTGGAGAAGACTCTTGAGAGTCCTTTGGGCTGCAAGGAGATCCAACCAGTCCATTCTGAAGGAGATCAGCCCTGGGATTTCTTTGGAGGGAATGATGCTGAAGCTGAAACTCCAGTACTTTGGCCACCTCATGCCAAGAGTTGACTCATTGGAAAAGACTCTGATGCTGGGAGGGACTGGGGGCAGGAGGAGAAGGGGACGACAGAGGATGAGATGGCTGGATGGCATCACTGACTTGATGGACGTGAGTCTGAGTGAACTCCAAGAGTTGGTGCCGGACAGGGGAGGCCTAGCGTGCTACGATTCATGGGGTCACAAAGAGTGGGACATGACTGAGCGACTGAACTGAACTGAACTGAACTGATGATCCATTTGTGGCTTCCCTGATGGCTAAGTGGCAAGGAATCCCCCTGTCAGGCAGGAGATAAAGATTGGCTGGAGAAGGAAATGACAATCAACTCCAGTATTCTTGCCTGCAAAATACTGGAGGGCTAAAGAACTGGAGGGCTATAATCCATGGGATTGCAAAAGCTATAATCCATTTTAAGTTACAACCCTTTTTAAGTTTCTCTTTTATTGCAGGGGAATATTCAGTTGTCCCAGCATTATTAGTTGAAAAGACTACTCTTTCCCGATTAATTTTCTTGAAACTCTTGAGAAAGATCAATTTACCATAAATATGAGGGCTTATTTCTAGACTCTCAATTATATCACATTGACCTATATGTTTATTCTTATGCCAGTATTATTCTGTCTTAATTACTGTAGCTTTCAAGTCAGTTTTGAAATTTGGAAGTGTGAATACTCCACATTTGTTCTTCTCAATATTTTTGGTTATTTTGGTCCCTTGCATTTCTATTTAAGTTTTAAGATAATTTTGTCAATTTCTACAGAAAAGCAGCTAGGTTTTGACAAGGATTGTGCTATATCTGTAGATCAATTTGTAGAGTATTACCATCTCCATGATATTAAGTTTTACAATTCATGGATGTAAAATATCATTTCATTTATTTGGGTTTTCTTAATTTCTTTAAATGATGTTATACAGTTTTCAGTTTTTACTTGGCTAAATTTATTTTGTAGTTATTTTTTAAATTTAAATCTAAGTATTTTTGATGCTATTATAAATGAAATTAATTTTCTTTCCAGATTATGGTTATCAGTGTATAGAAATGCAGTGGATTTTTATTCACTTTTATCTTGATCTTATATTCTGAATCCTTGATGAATTAATTTATTATGATTGATTTTTTAATAGATTCCTATTTATAATCAAGAAATCCTCAAAGAGATGATTTTACTTATTCCCTTTCCATTTGGATGTTTTGTATTTTTGTCCTATTTTTTTTCTAGTTAAAATGTCCAAGAGAATGCTCAATATAAATGGAAATCATGTATATCTTATCTTGCACCTGATCCTAGAGGGAAAGCATTCAAAACTTTACCATCATAATATTAATTGTGAGTTTCTCATAGATAACTTATTGGATTGAGGATGGTCTCTTCTATTCCTGGTTTATTGGATAGTTTTATCAGGAAAGCATGTTGTATTTTGTCAAATAATTTTTATTAATCAGTTGAAAGCATTACATTTTTTATCTTTTGTCCTATTAATATGGTATATTAATTTAATTGAGTTCCATATGTTAAATAACTTCATATTCCTAGGATAAATCCTACTTGATCATATTGAGTCTCTTATTATGAGTCTACTAAATTTTTTAATTTCTTCTTGAGTCACTTTCAGTAGATTGTATATTTCTAGAAACTTGCCCATTTCATGTATGCTATATAATTTGTTGATAATATGATTGTTCATAATATTCACTCATAAACTCTTTATGTCTATAATGCTATGCTAAGTCACTTCAGTCATGTCCAACTCTGTGTGACCCCATAGATGGCAGCCCACCAGGGTCCTCCATCCACAGGATTCTCCGGGTAAGAATACTGGAGTGGGTTGCCATTTCCTTCTCCAGATGTCTATAATAGTGATATGAATTCTTCCTCTTTTATTCCCAAATCTAGTACTTTGAGTAATTCTTCCTCTTTTATTCCCAAATCTAGTACTTTGATTCTTCTCTTTTTTAAAATTTTTTTAAATTTTTTTGTTTGACTGTGCCAGGTCTTAGTTTTGGCATGTAGGATCTTTGATTTTAGCATGTAGCATTCAGATTCCTTATGGTTGCTCATGTGGGATCATTAGTTGTGTCATGTGGGATCTAATTACCTGACCAGGGATTGAACCCAATCCCTCTGCATTGGGAGCATGGAGTCTTAGCTAGGGGACCACCTAGTGAAAGTGGAAATGAAGTTGCTCAGTCGTGTCCAAGTCTTTGCGACTCCATGAACTGTAGCCTACTGGACTCCTCTGTCCATGGAAATTTTCCAGGCAAGAATACTGGAGTGAGTTGCCATTTCCTTCTCCAGGGGATCTTCCCAACCCAGGGATGGAACCCAGGTCTCAAGCACTGCAGGCAGACATTTTACTGTCTGAGCCACCAGGGTAGCCCCCTTCCTTGGACCACCAAGGAAGTCCCAATTCTTTCTTTTTCACTTGATTAGTCTAGACAACACATTTATCATTTAAAAAAATCTTAAAAAATCCAACTTTTGGCTTTGTTGAATTTCTCAATTTTTAAATGTTCTATCTCATTTATTACTTCATAGGTCTTAATTTTCTCTTAATTTTTTTGCTATATTGTTAATTTTCTCTTTTTAAAATTTATTAAAGTGATATGTTACATTGCTTATTTGAGATATTCTTTTTTAATAGGCATTTACAGCTATAAATTTCCTTCTAAGCATTCTTTAGCTTCATTTCATAAATTTTGGTACCTTGTGTTTTTATTTTTATTAATCTCCAAGTATTTTTAATAAAAACACTTATTTAAGAGTATACAGGATTGCTACATTCATTGCAGCACAGTTTACAATAGCCAAGCTATGGAGGCAACCTAAGTGGCCAATCATAAATGAATGGATAAAGAAGATATATTACTCAACCATAAAAATGAATGAAATTTTGCAATTTGAAAGAACATGGATAGACTTAGAAGGTATCTTGCTAAGGTGAAATGTCAAGACAAATACCACATGACTTCATTTATGTATGAAATCTAACAAACAAAAATGCCAGATACAGCAAAACAGAAACTCATAGATACAGAGAACAAGTAAGTAGTTTCCAGAGAGGATGGGGTGGGGGATGAATGAAATAGGTGAAGGAGATTAAGAAGTACAAGCTTCCAGTTACCAAATAAATGAGTCTGCTGTCAGTTTGAAGATCTGGTGACTTTTCATACCAGTCACTTTATTGATCTACTGCTATTAAGCAATAGCAAGGAACACTGTAGCATAAAGTAGGTATAATGTAATTTTAAAGGATTCTTGGACTCTGATGCAAACCATGCGATTTCCTTAGGGAAATTTGAGTTGTCTCAATCATGAGTAAAAAATGAGAGAAGGGTTGAAGAAGAAGGTAAGTACAATATGCAGTGGTGAGGGAGAGAGAGCAAGACTGTGGGGAGAGTGGAGAGACAGGAGAGAATGACAGCAAGAGGAAGAAAGCAAAACACTAAGAACCGCAGTAAGTGTAACAATTAAGAAGAGATATGTTTCCATGTCTTGGCTATTGTAAACAGTGCTGCGATGAACATTGGGGTACATGTGTCTCTTTCAATTCTGGTTTCCTTGGTGTGTATGCCCAGCAGTGGGATTGCTGGGTCATAAGGCAGTTCTATTTGCAATTTTTAAAGGAATCTCCACACTGTTTTCCATAGTGGCTGTACTAGTTTGCATTCCCACCAGCAGTGTAAGAGGGTTCCCTTTTCTCCACATCCTCTCCAGCATTTATTGCTTGTAGACTTTTGGATCGCAGCCATTCTGACTGGTGTGAGATGGTACCTCATTGTGGTCTTGATTTGCATTTCTCTGATAATGAGTGATGTTGAGCATCTTTTCATGTGTTTGTTAGCCATCCGTATGTCTTCTTTGGAGAAATGCCTATTTAGCTCTTTGTCCATCAGCAGATGAATGGATAAGAAAGCTGTGGTACATATACACAATGGAGTACTACTCAGCCTTTAAAAAGAATAAATTTGACTCAGTTCTAATGAGATGGATGAAATTGGAGCCGATTATACAGAGTGAAGTAAGCCAGAAAGAAAAACACCAATACAGTATACTGACACATATATATGGAATTTAGAAAGACAGTAATTATGACCCTCTATGTGAGACAACAAAAGAGACACAGAGGTATAGAACAGACTTTTGGACTCTGAGGGAGAGGGAGAGGGTGGGATGATTTGGGAGAATGGCATTGAAACATGTATACTATCATGTAAGAAACGAAGCACCAGTCTATGTTCAATACAGGATGCAGGATGCATGGGGCTGGTGCACAGGATGATTCAGTGAGATGATATGGGGTGGGAGGTGGGAGGTGGGAGGGGGCTTTGGCATTGGGGGATCGTGGACACCTGTGGCTGATTCATGTCAATGTTTGGCAAAACAAATACAGTATTGTAATGTAGAATAAAGTATTAAAAAAAAAGAAGAGATATGAATCTTAGGAAAGTTTAAGGATAAAGTTAGCAGTAGAAGGTTTTGCAAGTCTTCAGGAGAAACAATTAGGAAGGGCAAATGACCTAACATTTACCTATTAGAGACTTGACAATTACTTAGCAATAACTGTTCTGGGCCCAGTTACATTGCTTTACTCTTAGCAAACATGCTTTCATATAATTCCCTTAGGTGTCCTGTTAGGTATATATGCTCCCAATCCCCACACTTTAAAGATCAAAACACTGAAGTCCAGAGAGTTTTACTAATTTGCCTTAGGTTACACAGTCCCAAGGTGATAGAAGAAAAAATTTTAGGCTCCTGGCTACTCAGTTCCAAAGTCCACATTGTTTAGAATATGTTTTGTCAATGGTTCTGCACACAGATAGAACCACTCTTTAGGTATCATTCTACACATTTTGGAGGGACAGGTTTTGTTTTCACAATGATACAGAGGCATTATTAATATTCAGGGCAGAAAACCACAGCACAGATGTTCCTGTGAAATTGGAGTCACCCACACACCCCCTGTCTAGTGATTCGTAATTACAGTTCCTGATTCTCAATGAATCTAGTTGCAACAAGACAATTTTATCCTGTTTTCTTATGGTAGCATCTTAGCTTGGGCTACATAACAAAATACTTGATGTCGTAAAACATAGAATATTTTTTTCTCACAGTTCTGGAGATTTGAAGTCCAAGATCAAGGTGATACCATGTTAAGACTTGTAGATGAGATCTTCTCACTGTGTCATCACATAGTGAGGACAAGAGAGAGATTTCTCATATCCTCATCTCAGAAATCCATCAATACTATCATATTAGTAGCCCACATTTTTGGCGGTTCCTGGACCCAATTTCATGTGTGTGTGTGTGTGTGTGTGTGTGTGTGTGTGTGGAAGGGAGAGTTCCCCCATATCTACAAGAAATTCTGGGACATTATCTGGGTGTCCTACAATTCAAATCAATTCTGATACTCTCAATCCAGAGATAGCATGAGATCCCATAAAAGGGTTCAGTCCTCTAAGGCTGCCTACCCTACCACTTTAGGTATCAATTGCAAGCCCTGGTTGTTATCTATGCTTCTCATCAGTCAGCAGACTGGGGTCTCAAGTCTCAAGTCTCAGTTGTTATCTGTAGTTCTGACTGACTGGCTATAAACCAGAGTTCCCACCGCCCCCCTCCTTGGGGTCCATTAATCAGCTAGTATGGCTTATAGGACTCAGATAAACATTTTATTTACTTAGATCACTTGTTATTCAATTGATAAATCTTGTCCAACTCTGCGACCCCATGGACTGCAGCACGCCAGGCTTCCCTGTCCTTCCCTACCTTCCGGAGTTTGCTCAAACTCATACCCATTGAATTGGTGATGCCATTCAACTATCTCATCTTCTGTCTGGTTTATTTCAAAAATGATAACTCAGGAATGGCCAGATGGAAGTCATGCAAAGCTCAAAGTGTGTGAAAAGGGCTCAGGCTTGCAGGCTCTTTCCCAGCCCAACACGCTCCCCAAATCTCTACATATTCACCAATAGGAAGGTTTTCAGTCATGCAGGCTGTAGTCCATAGGGTTGCCCCAATTCAGACAGGACCGAAACAATTGAGCACACATGCATAATTCAAATATTCTTCATTTAGATTCTAAATTTGAGGTCTTAAGTTGGCCATAAGTTGAGCATTTAGACGTTAAAATAAATACATTTAACACAGTTCTCTTTTTGCATTATAGTTAGGGACATCATATCTTTCTTTGTAGGAGGTGGGGATGATAAAGTTGGCTTCAAACTTAACATTCACAAAACAAAGACCGTGGCTTCCAGACCCATCACTTCACGCCGAATAGATGGGAAAACAATGGAAACAGTGGCAGACTTTATTTTCTTGGGCTCCAAATTAACTGCAGATGGTGACTGCAGCGATGAAGTGAAAAGACACTTGCTCCTTGGAAGAAAAACTGTGACCAATCTAGATAGCATATTGAAAAACAGAGACATTACTTTGCCAACAAATGTCCATCTAGTCAAAGCTATGGTTTTTCCAAAGTTGTGTATGGATGTGAGAGTTGGACTGTAAAGAAAGCGAGAGCTGCCAAAGAATTGATGCTTTTGAACTATGTGTTGGAGAAGACTCTTGAGAGTCCCTTGGACTGTAAAGAGATCCAACCAGTCCATCCTAAAGGAAATCAGTCTTGAATATTCATTTGGAAGGACTGATGCTGAAGCTGAAATTCCAATACTTTGGCCACCTGATGCAAAGAACTGACTTATTTGAAAAGATCCTGATTCTGGGAAAGATGATTGAAGGCAGGAGGAGAAGGGGATGACAGAGGATGAGATGGCTGGATGGCATCACTGACTCAATGGACATGAGTTTGAGTAAGCTCAGGAGTTGGTGATGGACAGGGTACCCTGGCCTGCTGCAGTCCATGGGGTCACAAAGAGTCAGACATGACTGAGGGACTGAACTGAACTGAACTGAACTGAGGGAGGATGAATTTCCTTTCAAGATGGTAAGGGGTGAATTTAACACAATTATTATTAAAGGGTAATATGAGTCTGATTAGTCTATCATGGAGTGCTACTGAACTAATTTCTAAGTTTTTGTATTTATTTTCATCATTTACCCTCACAAATATCTCTTTAAGGAAGCTTATTAAACTTAATTTTATAAGCAAGCAATCTATAGTCAGAAGATTTTGGTACTTACTCAGGAACACTAATTTGTAATGTAATTGCATACAACCTAGGCCTGTGTGATTCCATGGCCTGTATTTGTAGCTATCTACCTCACTGTGAAGAAAGTTGAGCACCAAAGAATTGATGTTTTTGAACTGTGGTGTTGGAGAAGACTTGAGAGTCCCTTGGACTGCAAGGAGATCCAACCAGTCCGTTCTAAAGGAGATCAGTCCTGGGTGTTCACTGAAAGAAGGACTGATGCTAAAGCTGAAACTCCAGTACTTTGGACACCTCATGCGAAGAGCTGACTCATTGGAAAAGACTCTGATGGTGGGAGGGATTGGGGGCAGGAGGAGAAGGGGACGACAGAGGATGAGATGGCTGGATGGCATCACGGACTCGAGAGACGTGAGTCTGAGTGAACTCTGGGAGATGGTGATGGACAGGGAGGCCTGGCGTGCTGCGATTCATGGGGTCGCAAAGAGTCAGACATGACTGAGTGACTGAACTGAACTGAACTGAACCTCAACTCTAACTGGGTGCAAACCAGACAGAGACACATACCTAGTGTTATCAACTATGGAATGTTGCCCTCTGTGGGAGGAGCAACTGGTTCAACCAGAACGCCCATGAGAATAAGCTTTGTACAGGTTTTGAGTCTAAGTAGTAATGCCAGTTGCCTATATAATTTTAATAAAATTTAGTGCTGATTGCTAGGTACTGTATCCCTAAATTATTGTTCCAAATTAGTTTCCTTTATAAGTTTATACTGTTGACTGAATAATAGGTACCCAAGTGACTGGTGGCAAATAAGTAGGTTTAGGCAAATTAGATATAATGGCAACCCATTCCAGTATTCTTGACTGGAAAATCCCATGGACAGGAGGCTGGCAGGCTACAGTCCATAGAGTCGCATAGAGTCAGACATGACTTGCAACAACTTAGATGAATGCATGCAATACGTCTTAAAAGTTCTTAGACTGTGATTTTGTGACTTGGAGAAGTTATTTATCTGGTTTAAGGTACGTAAGTGTATCTATAAGAACTATAGATACAACCCAATAAGTTACTTAAAATAACTAGTGGACTAAATATGGTATAAACTCTTCTCACTAGTTATAAAGCTCTTTGTGCTCAGATAATAAGTAGATTTTTCCCTACTTATTTTGATTTTTAGTCAACAAAACTGATGAACAATTGTTGTATAATTATTTGAAAGCTTGGATCCACAGTCTATCATATAAGCACAATTTAAAATTCTTTCCTGAATATTTTCTTTATATCACAAGCAGGCCAATATTTCTCTGATAATTTTAAAATCTAATTCAATATTTGAGTCCTTTGTTTTCCTCTTTAAAAAACATGGATTGCCTTTCTCCCTTCTCTCAAAGTACAAGTGTTTTAATTAAATGTTTCTCCCTTTGGTGCTTTGGCATCCACACATTTTAATATTAAAAATATATTGCATTTATTATTACTTTCTGCTTCATTTCAAACTAAAAAATTTGTCACTTAAGGCAAATAACATTATGAAAAACAACTGTGAGCTATGCCCCACTTTGAGTCCATCAGGAATGAGAGTATCATATTCAAAGAGATTTCTCTTTATGAATATTCATGGGAATAAATATTGGGGTCAGATTGGTTTTGGGTCTCAGTGTGACTTTTTACTGAATGCATTTAAGGGAATTTTTCTGAAGCAGTGTTTTTTGTTATAGAAACCTTCAAGATGAAAAAAAAAAATCCAGTATTATTTCTACAAATGGATTTACAGTGAAGATGATTTGCATATTAGTCTACCATTCTGTACACTATTGGATATCTTTAACACAAATCATGGATGCTTTTACTATTGAAACCTCTTAAAGGTGGAAAATGAGAGCTGTTTGAAATGCTAAAGAGGGAGAAGAGTGAAATTGTGCAAATAATGACATCTAGCCAATACAAAAACAATACTAACATAATATAAACAAGCTCAAATATACAGTACAGATTATTATTAAGGACAGAAAACTATTACAAAATATTTCACAGAGAGCAAAACGTATAGGTGGCCACATCAGTTCAGTTCAGTCGCTCAGTTATGTCCAATTTTTAGCAACCCCAAGGACTGCAGCACACCATGCTTTCCTGTATATCACCAACTCCCGGAGCTTATTCAAACTCATGTCCATCCAATCAGTGATGCCATTCAACCATTCCATCCTCTGTTGCCCTCTCTCCAAAGCTGAAGCTCCAATACTTTGGCCAACTGATGCAAAGAACTGACTCATTGAAAAGACCCTGATGCTGGGGAAATTGAAGGCAGGAGGAGGTGTTCACATAAATGTTAATAAATGCAGTTAAAATGTTATCTCTACATGGTAGTAAACGAATTTGTGTGCATCTAGAAAGATTTAGGTAGAAATTCATTGATTTCATATAAACTTCAATTTCTAATTAAATTTCTAATTATTAGCTTAAAGGTCCACTTTCCTTTTCTCTATGGTTTATTTGTTTGTGTGGCTTACAGCTCTCTGGTATTCTCCAGTAGATGATTAGAATCAAAACCTTGTAAAATGTGCTTTCTAAATAAAGTGTAATCAGTGAAATGAATGAATTTATCAATCATACATATACATTGAAGAGATTGCAGAGTTTCCTGGTGGCTTATATGGTAAAGAATCTGCCTGCAGTGCAGGAGATCCAGGTTCGATCCCTGGATCAGGAAGATCCCCTGGAAAATGAAATGGCAACCCACTCTAGTACTCTTGCCGGAAGAAGCCCATGAGCAGAGGATCCTGACAGGCTACAGTCCATAGGGTTGCAGAGAGTCAGATCTCACTAAGCAACACTTGAAGAGATAAAAAAATCCTGTCTTTATGTTTAAAATAATGGCAGGCAGTTTTCTAGGACAAAAAAAAAAACCACACAAAAACAAAAAAACAAAAAAACTAGAATGTCTTATCTAAAATTTTCCAAGATGATAAGAAAATAGGTGTTACAATTAAAATTATGATGTTGCTCCACTGGCTTATTTATGTTCATTTTCAGTACATATTGCTAACTCTTATTTTGTAGGATGAGAGACTAAATAATATCTGGACAATCAACCCTCCAGAGGCTCAGATTTCATAGTGTGAAAATGAATGTCCTATCTGTTGCATTACACCCTCTAAATAAAACCCTGATTACCTATGCAACAAGGACCACAGAGGGCATAGAATAATATTACAAAATCAGTTATGCAATACACATTTAGAACAGAAGCATCTCTGCCCAAATAACCCAGAAGGAAAAAAAGAATGTCCCCTCAAGGGCAGGGACGCACAGAATCACCGCAAAGCTACCAAGAACTCGTCAATGCACTGCAAATTGGCCATCATTGTTTTAATGAGCTGGCTGTAATTTTTTAAAGCACTTGCTTTTGTAGGCAGATTAATAGACTCTTTTCTAATGGGGTCATTTATTAATTTGCCTAAAGATTGTTTCTTATGACAAAAGCCTAACAAGTTTGACAGAATGCATCTTCAAGTAACAGGGTCTGAAACTGACAGCATTTTTAATTTCCTGAATGTTTCCATCATGTATTGTGGCTAAATTTTTCCCCATTGAAAATCTTCTCTTATGTTCAGATTATTAGTATCCTGAATTCTATCCTTATTGTTTTATTTAGTTAAAACTTATACATACACACACAGATATTTCTTTCAACTTTAACTTTCTTTTGTCAACTAAAAATATGCACAATATGAGTTGTGAGTTAAGTTTTATTTGGGGCGAAATGGATTACATGCAGAACCAAATAATATTTTGTCAAGCATAAAAATATTACAAAAAGCCAAGATTAAAAATTTGTATTGATTTAATTAGAAGAAGAAACTAGTTTTTCATAGATATGTGATTAAACATTACAACTAGACAGATAAGATAATACTTTTTAATAAACTTTAACACACTAATAACAGAAATAATTTGAAAGTTCTATGAGTTCACAATGTAAAAGAAAAACATGTGTCTTAGCTGGTACTTTAAATTAAAACTGAATATTGCTATGAAGGTCAAGACAGTTAATTCAATATGCCAACTGATTTGTCTGATCAAGTGTCATGTATTAATATAGATGAGATTTCAGATTCACCTATATTGCATGCAGTCTAGACAGGGGCTGAACTTATAGTGTCATAAATAACTTCTATTTTATTTTTGTGTTTTGGATATACATGGATGTAGACAAAATACAAACCAGATGGAATGCTTAAGTAGTTATATTTTACCCTGGACTACTTTTTGCTATGCATTAATAGCTGTATTTAGACTCATTTCTGATTTATTTAGAACTTTGCAGCTGCATTTCTTATCAGGTAAAATATATGACTTCTCATATACCAGGAAGTCTTGATAATAGAATATTGAAAAATAAAACCATGACTGTTGCTGTTGGGGAAAAAAAAAAGTATAAACAACAAACCAGAGTTTTTCACTGAACCTGGATATAGATCACTGTTTCTAGACAGATCTTCTCTAAATCAATAGTTGCTCAGAATTTGCAGAAGTGTTAGGTAAAAAGAAGGTGAAGTGGATTTTTTTAGTCGAATAGTTTTGAAACAGACAGATTTCTGAGCATTTAAAATGCATATTCCAACAGACTAGTTTACACAATTGTTGTTAATCTTATGCTATCTTTAAAGTGTTTTTTCTTTGTCTATCAGAGAATTCCTCAAGATTAGTGTGTTTTATGGGATGCACACAGACAAATACTGATACAAACACATTTATTTGATACACTTGAAATGTAATTTAAGGCTTTGGCCAACCAGGGGTAGTAGAAAGCTAATCAGTATAACTGAGGAAAGGACTGGAGGAATTAAAACTATAGATTTGGTACTCTACTTTCTGAAGTCCTTGGGAACTGCCCCAAGCAAGCTCAGTGCTCCACAGAGAAGTTCCTTGGATGCCAACAAGTACACAGATTATAATATAGTAAGGAAACGAACATAAAGTGCATTCCATGGTAAACAAATACTTGAGTTAAGGATATGTTTGAAGCAGATTGCTGCTATATTTTATAATCATGAAGAAAGAGATAATTGTAGAATAATTGAACAGAAAGCTGAATAGAACTCATTAAATGAGTTAATATGGGTAAAATACTTTAAACAGGTCTGGCACCTGGAAAGTGATATTTAAAAGGTTGTTAAATAAAATAAAAACATAGTGACAGGAAAGGAGAAACAAAGTTCCATTAACAAAGCTAGTGGAGGTGACAGAATTTCAGCTGAGCTATTTCAAATCCTAAAAAATAATGCTGTGAAAGTGCTGTACTCAATATGCCAGCAAATATGGAAAACTCAGCAGTGGCTGCAGGACCAGAAAAGGTCAGTTTTCATTGCTCAATTGTACTCATTTCATGTTACCAAAGTAATTTTTAAAATTCTCCAAGCCAGGCTTCAACAGTACATGAACCAAGAACTTCCAGATATTCATGATGGATTTAGAAAAGTCAGAGGAACCAGAGATCAAATCACCAACATCTGTTGGATCATCAAAAAAACACAATGGAGTACTACTCAGCCTTAAAAGAATAAATTCGACTCAGTTCTAATGAGATGGATGAAACTGGAGCCAATTATACAGAGTGAAGTAAGCCAGAAAGAAAAACACCAATACAGTATACTGACACATATATATGGAATTTAGAAGGATAGTAATGAAGACGCTCTATGTGAGACAACAAAAGAGACACAGAGGTATAGAACGGACTTTTGGACTCTGAGGGAGAGGGAGAGGGTGGGATGATTTGGGAGAACGGCATTGAAACATGTATACTATCTTGTAAGAATGAAGCGCCAGTCTATGTTCAATACAGGATGCAGGACGCATGGGGCTGGTGCACGGGATGATTCAGGGAGAGGATGTGGGGTGGGAGGTGGGGGGGGCTTTGACATTGGGAGATCGTGGACACCTGTGGCTGATTCATGTCAGTGTATGGCAAAGCAAATACAGTATTGTAATTAAAAAAAAAAAAAAAGAGTTCTAGAAAAACATCGACTTCTCCTTCATTGACTACATTAAAGTTTGTGTGGATCACATCAAACTGGGGAAAGTTCTTAAAGAAATGGGAATACAATACCAGACCACTTAATCTGCCTCATGAAAAACATGTATGAAGGTCAAGAAGCAACAGTTAGAACCAGACATGGAAGAACAGACTAGTTCCAAAGTGGGAAAGGAATATGTCAAGATTGTATGTTGCTACTCTACTTATCTAACTTATATGCAGAGTGAAAGAAAGTGAAAGTCACTCAGTTATGTCCAACTCTTTGTGACCCCATGGACAATACAGTCCGTGGAATTCTCCAGACCAGAATACTGGAGTGGGTAGCCTTTCATTCTCCAGGGGATCTTTCCAACCCAGGGATTGAACCCAGGTCTCCTGCATTGCAGGTGGATTCTTTACAGCTGAGCCACAAGGAAAGCCCATGCAAAATGCTGGGCTGGATGAAGCACTAGCTGGAATCAAGATTGCCAAGAGAAATATCAATAACCTCAGATATGCAGATGACATCACCCTTATGGCAGAAAGCAGAGAGGAACTAAAGAGCCTCTGGATGAAAGTGAAAGAGAGTGAAAAAGACAGCTTAAAACTCAGTGTTCAAAAAATGATCATGGCACCTAATCCCATCACTTCATGGCAAATAGATGGGGAGACAATAGAAACAATGACAGGCTTTATTTTCTCGGGCTTCAAAATCATTGCAGATGGTGACTGCAGCCATGAAAGTAAAAATGCTTGCTCCTTGGAAGAAAAGTTATGGCAAACCTAGACAGCATATTAAACATCAGAGACATTACTTTGCTGACAAAGGTCCATCTGTTCAAAGCTATGGTTTTTACTAGTAGTTATGTATGGATGTGAGAGTCGGACCATAAAGAAAATGTTGAGCACCAAAGGACTGATGCTTTTGAAATGTGTTGGAGGAGACTCTTGAGAGTCCCTTGGACTGCAAGGAAATCCAGTCCATCCTAGAGGAAATCAATCATGAATGTTTGTTAGAAAAACTGATGCTAAAGTTGAAACTCCAATACATTGGCCACCTGATACAAAGAACTGACTCATTAGAAAAGTCCCTGATGCTTGGAAAGACTGAATGCAGGAAGAGAGCAAGGTGACAGTGGATGAGATTATTGGATGGCATCATGGACTCAATGAACATAAATTTGAGTCAGTTCAGGAGATGGTGAATGGCAGGGATGCCTGGTATGCTGCAGTCCATGGGGTTGCAAAGAGTCAGACATGACTGACTGACTGAAAAACAAGAAGAGAGACATCTAAATAGCTTGGAAATAAATCCAAATTGTATATATATTAAGCTATTTAAATATATATTTTATTTGAAGTCCTAAATAGTTTATTGTTGACATTTCCACTATAATTTACTTTCTGTTTCAATTGCAGATATTAAATTCAAGTCATCTCATACTATCCTCTCTTTTAAATAAAAAATAGAGCTTAAATTGAAACTCATATTGTTATATAATGTTTTGAGCATTTGCTATTTAGTGATTAGAGATCAAATTGCCAGCATTTGCTAGATCGTCAAAAAAGCAAGAGAGTACCAGAAAAACATTTATTTCTGCTTGACTATGCCAAAGCCTTTGACTGTGTGGATCACAATAAACTGTGGAAAATTCTGAGAGAGATGGGAATACCAGACCACCTGACCTGCCTCTTGAGAAATCTGTATGCAGGTCAGGAAGCAACAGTTAGAACTGGACATGGAACAACAGACTGGTTCCAAATAGGAAAAGGAGTACGTCAAGGCTGCATATTGTCACCCTGCTTATTTAACTTCTATGCAGAGTACATCATGAGAAACGCTGGGCTGGAAGAAACACAAGCTGGGATCAAGACTGGGGGAGAAATATCAATAACCTCAGATATGCAGATGACACCACCCTTATGGCAGAAAGTGAAGAACTAAAGAGCCTCTTGATGAAAGTGAAAGAGGAGAGTGAGACAGTTGGCTTAAAGCTCAACATTCAGAAAACAAAGATCATGGCATTTGGTCCCATCACTTCATGGCAAATAGATGGGGAAACAGTAGAAACAGTGTCAGACTTTATTTGGGGGACTCCAAAATCACTGCAGATGGTGACTGCAGCCATGAAATTAAAAATGCTTACTCCTTGAAAGGAAAGTTATGACCAATCTAGACAGCATATTAAAAAGCAGAGACATTACTTTGTCAACAAAGTTTGTCTGTCTAGTCAAAGCTATGATTTTTCCTGTGGTCATGTATGGATGTGAGAGTTGGACTGTGAAGAAAGCTGAGCACTGAAGAATTGATGCTTTTGAACTGTGGTGTTGGCGAAGACTCTTGAGAGTCCCTTGGACTGCAAGGAGATCCAACCAGCCCAAACTAACAGAAATCAGCCCTGAATATTCATTGGAAGGACTGATGCTGAAGCTGAAACTCCAATACTTTGGCCACCTGATGTGAAGAGTTGACTGATTGGAAAAGCCCCTGATGCTGGGAAAGATTGAAGGCAGGAGGAGAAGGGGACAACACAGAATGAGATGGCTGGATGGCATCACCGACTCAATGGACATGAGTTTGAGTAGACTCTGGGAGTTGGTGATGGACAGGGAGGCCTGGTGTGCTGCAGTTTATGGGGTCGCAAACAGTTGGACACAACTGAGTGACTGACCTGATGACTGACTGATGATGATAAGAGTAGCTGATTCATATTTCATGACTATTATTGCTGTTATTAATTTATTAAATAAATGTATGGATATATCTTTGTATACATGTTTAGCATATCTATATACAACCTATTTTTTTCTTGCTCTGAATCCATTAGATTGACCAAAAATGCAGAGAATTTTGTCTTAAAGTCAATGAAGCAAACTCTGTGGTATCTATACTTTTTTAACAATGGCCTTACTTTTTTAAGCTGCATGTAAAATGTTTTTTGTACTTAATTTCTATAAGTTTGTATATTTTTACATAGTATTATAGTGTATATTCTGTGTATTGTACAGCTTATGCACTGGTTAAGCATTAAATTATACATTAAATTAGATTCTAAGATTTCCTGTATATAGTCACTTTGTCTTACGCATATGAAAATATTCCAAAGTATTAAACATTCTACTGATCTTAAAAATATGAACTACAGCTAGCCATTTGTTGAATTATTTTTTGTTTACTCTTTATCACAGACACTGACATGAAATATAAATACCATCTATTTTTAATTAAGAAGAAACATTCTAAGTAATTAAAAGTAAAAGAATACTGATTAATAATTAGCATTTTACAAACTGTCATGTCTAGATCAACTTATGGGTGATACATTAAAAATTTAATTTATGAAGAAAGTGATAATTTATTTCTCCTTGATTGGTCATTTTAATGCAACGATATTTAACTTTCTTGTAGAATATTTCACATTAATAATACCCTTTGAAGATCTAAACTTAATTGACTCCCAGAATAGAATATCATTCTCATGAGTGAATCCTTTATTTGAAATTTAAAACCAACATTGTTTTCTAAAGAAAAAGTCATTTTTCACACTTGAATTATAAAGTAACTCAGCTCTACTAATGAAAGCTATGAGTATAAACAGTGTCCAATTAATTTACAACTGAAAATAGAATAACTTACCTGAACATCTTCAATGAATGAAACTAGATTTCTCTCTTAACTCAGCATAAACCCCTCCACACCCATATCCTTCCTTCAAGAACCAAACAGATGTCTTGTCACTGCCTTGGTATTAAGGCTTTCTGCTTAATTAATGCACCCCCTTGCTTCTGGGAATTTTGAGATTTGACCTGTTTCTTTTTCTGTCTCATTGTGTTCATTTCTCATTTGCCCTTGTCAATTTCTTGCATGTGTACCTAGTCTGTGTGTGTGTGTGTGTGTTGTATCTCTTTGTGACCCCATGGACTGTAGACTGTCTGGCTCCTCTGTCCATGGGATCTTCCAAGCAAGAATACTGGAGCAGGTTACATTTCCTTCTACAGAGGATCTTCCCTACCCAGGGATTTTGTTTTTTGCACTGGCAGGCAGATTCGTTACCACAGCGCCACCTGGGAAGCCCGTACCTAATATATGCTTATATATGTGCCTTGTCAAGAACCCTCCTACAAGGCAGGAGACCTGGGTTTGATACCTGGATCAGGAAGATCCCTTGAGAAAGGGACTAGCAGTCCACTCTAGTATTCTTGCCTGGAAAACCCATGGACAGAGAGCCTGCTTGGGGTTTACCCCATAGAGTCACAAAGAGTCAGACAGAACTGAGTGAGTAACATGTTCACATGACTTTTTCCTTCTTAACTTGTAAAACAATATTTTAAAAATTGTGTTTGTAATTATTTATTCATAGTCTTTGGCATGAAGGATTTCAGCGATCACATATAATTATACCAGGTTGAAAAAGTTTTTTAAACTGGTTCATGAAGTATGTTATTCTCAAAAAGAGAGTCAAAGACTAGTATTCAGATAATGGAGGATTTTTACCCTAAAAATATATAATCAATATCTGCTATCTTTCGCTAGCTTGCTAATTTTATTAAGGAGAAAATAAATCAAGGTTAATTAAGTTAACAGTGAGAAACTCTTTTTGTTCTCATGCAGGTAGAATGCTGGATATTATAGAGGGTCTGAATCTTGGTTCATTTGGATATCCTATAAGTTAGTTTTTCATTAGGGGAAAAAGTCTAACATATTTTAAGCAAAAAGGATTTTAAAAATGGGAGATAAGAAACTTTTACAACTTTCAGAGGACTGAGGGAATGAGAGCAGAGAACACCATACTAATGTGTAGGAAATAAATTACAAAAACAGCAGGGAGATACCCCCAATGATCGATCATAGCTGTCTGAAGCTCTGAAGTGGGTAATTAGTAGAATGCAGAGAAGCCCTGGCAAACCTTTTCTACTTAACTATCAAAGTTCACCAACTCTGGCTGGAACATTTATGGTTGTACCTTTCTTTCCAAATTTTACACATGGAAACTAAACCAGAATCCCTCTATTACGTGAATTTGGAAAATATAGCTTCCAGTCTTCCAGCCCCAGCAGTGCAGGGACAAGCTGTGACAGTGCTGATTACCAACTCTGCTTATCTAACTTGTATGCAGAATACATCATGTGAGACGCCAGGCTGGATGAAGCCACAAGCTGAAATAAAGATTAGAGGGAGAAATATCATCAACCTCAGATATGCAGGTAACACCATCCTCCTGCCAGAAAGTGAAGAGGAACTAGAGTCTCTTGATGAAGGTGAAAGAGGAGAGTGAAAGATGGTTATGGTTTAAAACTCAGCATTCAAAAACCAAAGATCATAGCATTTGGTCCCATCACTTCATGGTAATTAGATGGAGGAAGTAATGGAAACAGTGAGAGACTTTATTTTCTTTTACTCAAAAATCACTGTAGATGGTGATTGGAGCCATGAAATTAAAAGATGCTTGCTCCTTGGAAGAAAATCAATGACAGACCTAAACAGCGTATTAAGAAGCAGAAACATTACTTTGCTAACAGAGGTCTGTCTAGTCAACGCTACAGCTTTTCCAATATTCATGTATGCCTGTGAAAGTTGGACCATATAGAAGGCTGATTGCCTAAGAATTGATGCTTTTGAACTGTGACGTTGGAAAAGACTCTTGAGAGTCCCTTGGGCTGCAAGGAGATCAAACCAGTCAATCTTAAAGGAAATCATCCTGACTGTTCATTGGAAGGAGTGATGCTGAAGTTGAAGCTCCAATACTTTGTCTATCTGATGTGAAGAGCCGATTCATTAGAAAAGACTCTGATGCTGAGAAAGATTGAAGGCAGGAGGAGGAGGGGACGACAGAGGATGAAATGTTTGGATGGCATCACTAACTCAATGGACATGAGTTTGAGCAAGCTCCAGGAGATGATGAAGGACAGGGAAGCCTGGTGTGATGCAGTCCATGGGGTCACAAAGAGCTGGACATGACTGAGTGACTGAACAATAACAACAAAGTTGGCTTAGTGGTAAAGAATCTACCAGCTAATGCAAGAGACACAGGTTCAATTCCTGGGTCAGAAAGATCTCCTGGAGTAGGAAATAGCACCTTACTCCAGGATTCTTACCTGGAAAATCCCATGGACAGAGGAGTCTGGCAGGCTACAGTCCATGTGGTCACATAGAGTTGGGCATGACTGACTAAACAGCAGCAACAAATTTGGTAAAACCATGTTGATGGCTACCCAAGCTGAAGAGTAGCTTAAATTATGAAATTAGCCTATAGAAGCCACTCTGTGTTGCAATTAGTATATACAAATGTTGAAGAAGAAAAACTCATCTTTATCTATGGTAGTATTTTTCTAATATGCTAAAAAGACAGTGTCAGAGAGATTCATTATTAATATTACTATAACATTTCGTTCTATGAGATATCTATACAGACAGAAAAATGTTCATTTCAAATAATTAAAAAGGCTCAGAAGTATTTTTCTTCAGTATTGTTGAAAATACTTCTGTGTTCTTACAGCATTGCTTTTTTTCTGAAAACATTTTCTTGCTGTCAGCATGTTTTACTCAGTTATTACTTCTCGGCAACGGCTAACAATAAACAAAGGCTAATAGTATAAACAGTTAATAATATACAAATGACTATAGCATGAAAAAATTGAATTATGACCATTATTCAATGCATACTTTAAAGTATCAACTGTTAAGTAGACACTGGGCTTTCTGTTAGAATTTCAAAGAGAGAAGATAACCATATGACTCCAAACAACTTAAGCCTAGTGGAGAGGCTTGCAGACTACTACAAGAACCAGTGGACAAAGAATGATACCGATCATTAATTTGGGCAGTCCAGAGGCTTTAGAATAGTGTATGGGAAAAGGGTTTGTGAAAATCAAGTGCCGAAAGCTAAATTCTCTGAATTAAAGATTAGCAGTCCATGCCTCACTAGGGTATAGCAAACTCAATAGAACTTTCAGAGCTTCTAAAAGCATCTCATTTACAATAAGCATTTGGGAAATGAAAGACTATAGTTCAGTTATCTTCTCAAAGTTATTGCAATCTACTCAAGATACTGTTAAATATGACTGTAAATTATTAAACAGGAAAACCCTGATCATTACTGGCTCAGGATCTCTTAATGATGTTACACTAGAAGTGCCCTCATATACATAATTCCATTAATGAGAGGCCTGTTTTTAGCTTGGAATTCAATTAGGCAGCACTGGTAGTTAACAGAAGTGGAATATAACTCCTCAGAGTTATGACCTAGAATCTATATTTTTTTCTGACACAGGACACATATGGGTGGATTACAGAGGTCCTCAACGTTTGTGGAGATGTTGGTGGAACAAGTCTCTATGGAAATCAAGACATAATTCCCTGGTGTAATTGAGAATCCCTTGGATTGCAAGAAAAAGCAACAGAGTTCCAGAAAAACATCTATTTCTGCTTTATTGACTATGCCAAACCCTTTGATTGTGTGGATCACAATAAACTGTGGAAAATTCTGAGAGAGATGGGAATACCAGACCACCGGACCTGCCTCTTGAGAAATCTGTATGCAGGTCAGGAAGCAACAGTTAGAACTGGACATGGAATAACAGACTGGTTCCAAATAGGAAAAGGAGTACCTCAAGGGTGAATATTGTCACCCTGCTTATTTAATTTCTATGCAGAGTACATCATGAGAAACGCTGGGCTGGAAGAAGCACAAGCTGGAATCAAGACTGGGGGAGAAATATCAATAACCTCAGATATGCAGATGACACCACCCTTATGGCAGAAAGTGAGGAAGAACTAAAAAGCCTCTTGATGAAAGTGAAAGAGGAGAGTGAAAAAGTTGGCTTAAAGCTCAACATTCAGAAAACGAAGATCACGGCATCCAGTCCCATCACTTCATGGGAAATAGATGGAGAAACAGTGGAAACAGTGTCAGACTTTATTTTGGGGGCTCCAAAATCACTGCAGATGGTGACTGCAGCCATGAAATTAAAAGATGCTTACTCTTTGGAAGAAAAGTTATGACCAACCTAGATAACATATTCAAAGGCAGAGACATTACTTTGCCGACTAAGGTCCGTCTAGTCAAGGCTATGGTTTTTCCAGTAGTCACGTATGGATGTGAGAGTTGGACTGTGAAGAAGGCTGAGTGCCAAATAATTGATGCTTTTGAACTGTGGTGTTGGAGAAGACTCTTGAGAGTTCCTTGGACTGCAAGGAGATCCAACCAGTCCATTCTGAAGGAGATCAGCCCTGGGATGGGATGTCTTTGGAAGGAATGATGCTAAAGCTGAAACTCCAATACTTTGGCCACCTCATGTGAAGAGCTGACTCATTGGAAAAGACTCTGCTGCTGGGAGGGATTGGGGGCAGGACGAGAAAGGGACGACAGAGGATGAGATGGCTGGATGGCATCACTGACTCAATGGATGTGAACATGAGTGAACTCCGGGAGTTGGTGATGGAGAGGGAGGCCTGGCGTGCTGCGATTCATGGGTCACAAAGAATCGGACACTACTGAGTGACTAAACTGAACTAAACTGGACTGCAAGAAGATCACATCAGTAAGTCCTAAAAGAAATCAATCCTAAACATCCATTGGAAGAACTGATGCTGAAGCTGAAGCTCCAATATTTTGGCTACCAATGTGAAGAGCTGACTTATTAGAAAAGACCCTGATGCTGGGAAAGATTGAAGACAGGAGGAGAAGGAGACGACAGGGTGAGATGGTTGGATGGCATCATCGACTCAATGGACATGGGTTTGAGCAAACTCTAGGAGATAGTGAGGGACAGGAGGCTTGTTGTGCTGCAGTCCTTAGGGTTGTAAAGAGTTGGACGTGACTGAGCAACTGAACAACAAATACTTGAGAAGATTTCTGAGCAATGTGGTAGTAGTAGTATTAGTCACTCAGTCATGTCTACTCTTTGTGACCCCCATGGACTGTAGCCTGCCAGGCTCCTCTGTCCTTGGAATTTTCCAGGCAGGACTACTGGAATGGGTAGCTATTTCTTTCTCCAGGGGATCTTCCCAACCCAGAGATGGAATCTGGGCCTCCCTCAGTGCAAGCAGATTCTCTACGATCTGAGCCACCAGGGAGAAATACATTAGGAAAATTTAAAACTACTGGCTCCCAAACAAGTAAGTAATTCAGTCCCAGAGAAGATGCTATGAGACATAATGACAATCAGCAATATTTGAATAATACAGTGAGAAGAGACTGGGAAAAAATACATTTGTCTTGGCCAACTTTTAAAATATTCTTGTCCATGTTTTACTGAAGAGGAAGTGAAAGTTCACATTGAAAAACACTTTTAAGTCCTTTGTGGTTTCATGTATATGTCTAATAAAATAATATTATAAAATTTCAGTTCAGTCATCCTTGTTAACCAGCTTTCTGCCCAGTTATTGAGACCCATGGTCAAGGTAGACTCTCATGTCGTATTATCTCATGATTCTGGTGACCATAACTAGAGTACTAACTTGGTCATGCTATATGTTGTTCTTAGCAACATGTGACCCAGTTTTGGAAAAATTTGCAGGTAGAATTACAGCTAAATTATGAGAGGTTTGTCATTAGAATAGAACTTTACCCTTAAAGCTTAAAAAAAAGCTGGTAGTACTGTGTTAAAGAGTCTTAGATTCCCTTATTTGTTAAATTTCTTTCACACAAGGGAATCAATATTTGTGAAAACAATAATTTTTCATGGGATTGATCAGGATAAACAGTGATCTTCTGAGTAATGTTATATTCAAATCCCCATTTGACTGAATAAAGACAAATAGCTAGAATGAAATATAATTTGTTTTATGTGATTTCTCAGCTTGAAGCAATTTATATATAATAATTATATATAGACCATCTGAAAATTCTGTCCAAAAAAGTATATTATCTTTTGATTATTCTGAATCTTAATTTTTCTGATTAAGGAATTTTATAGTATAATAACATTTTTATAACATTGTAGAATACATAAGTAGATGTTACTTGTTTTATATAATAGTATATATATATATATATTTACAGCACAATATTCTACGTTATAGTAGTTAAATGAACATTACATTTTCCTGTACAATGAAAAGCATGAAAAGATAAGTATATTTTATAATTAATTTTTACAACTTGAAAATGGAAAATGTTTATTTGAGAATAAGTAGTATCAATATTTAACTCTCATGAAAAGCTCCATTTCAACTATATTTGCTTACAGACCAGGTGGGGGATTAGTCAGAAGCAGGTTCCCTAGTGTATGGCAAGATCACTATTTCCCAAAGTCAACTCTATAAAGTTCTAGCCTATCTGTCTATAATCTATCTATCAAATCTATCTATCTATCTATCTATCTATCTATCTATCATCATCCCATATTGTGTGTTTGTGTGTGTGTTAGCCTTTATTAGAATAATTTGTTGTAAGTCTCAGAGAACAGAATACTGTAAGTACAGTTTCCTTGATTTATTTCACCTTTTGACCTCAGAGACTGACTTCCCTATGTTTTGTTGTTGCTGTCTTTCAAACACATCTGGGTTACCCAACAACCTCTCTCAACTGATATAAATTATATAATTGCTTCTTTAGAAATTTGTAAGGCCAAAAGCTAAGAGATTAAATGAGGCAGGCTACATGATGATGTCTTCTCACTATATTACCTGTTTTGGTTCAAACATCACAAGACTCAGCCTTGAGGAAATGTCTTAGAAACCAAGAGACACACAAAATATATATATGTATATTTTTTTCCTCTAGGCCTTAAAATCCATATGAATTCTCTAAAACTAGAGAGTACTCTGAACATTTGAGAAATAAGGAAAAAATAGAGGAGCCTGGTGGGCTGCCATCTCTGGGGTCGCACAGAGTCTGACATGACTGAAGTGACTTAGCAGCAGCAGCAGTGAATAGGAACAAAATTTTAAATAGTTTGCAGAGTTAGAGAGAGAGGTGATTCTGATAGTTTGAAATCTTATTACTTTAACTCTCACAAAATAGATCCTTCATGAACATGACACACTGTGTGGAATAAATCTTGTGGAATTTTACAGACTGAGAAGCTTTGCTGTATATCTTTCAGTAATGTATGGATGTGAAAGTTGGACTGTGAAGAAAGCTGAGCACTGAAGAATTGATGCTTTTGAACTGTGGTGTTGGAGAAGACTCTTGAGAGTCCCTTGCACTGCAAGGACATCCAACCAGTCCATTCTAAAGGAGATCAGTCCTGGCTGTTCATTGGAAGGACTGATGCTGAAGCTGAAACCCCAATACTTTGGCCACCTCATGCCAAGAGTTGACTCATTGGAAAAGACTCTGATGCTGGGAGGGATTGGGGGCATTAGGAGAAGGAGACAACAGAGGATGAGATGGCTGAATGGCATCACTGACTCAATGGACATGAGTCTGAGTGAACTCCGGGAGTTGGTGATGGACAGGGAGGCCTGGTGTGCTGTGATTCATGGGGTTGCAAAGAGTCGGACACAACTGAGTGACTGAACTAACTAATATTCTTAATATGTTATTTTTTAAAAAACATAGGCAGGAATATACGTTAAAAAGATAAATGTAAATTAAATAATATTTTAAAGTATTCTTAATTATAATTAATCAGCAGAAATATCCAGTGACAAAAGTATGGTTATAATTGCTTTATATTTTTGAACTTTTGATTTAATATTTTTGGCAAGGTGACGGAAACCCTAATTCTAAGATCAGCATTTTTCTGTACTTCATTTTAGTAGTTGATGTACCTGTAAAAACATAACTCTTTAAGATACATAGATTTGAAAGACTTTATACCATTGATATAATTCATTAAAGTAGGACACCCATTTTTCAATTATAAAAACTGTATGGATTCATGTTGATGTATGGCAAAACCAATACAGTATTATAAAGTAAAATAAAAAATAATATTAATAATAAAAATAAATAAATAAAATAAAAATCTACCCTAAAATTAAAATAAAATATTTTAATAAAATGAAAAAAAGCTGTAACAAAAAAATGGCTCTAAATTTTTAAATTTCCTGCTTTTAGTTTTTGTTACAAGTTTATCATAATGCTAATCCATTTTCTTATTGCTAAAGAATGCTTTCAAAACTCACTACTCTCCATTTTAAAGTTCAAAAATTCAGTTTTGGATCCCATAACAATGTAGATTTGAGTAATTTAGAAATGGTTCACTTTAATTATTTTTTTTTTTTTTTATTTTATTTTTTTTTTTTAATGAACTACACATTTTTTTATTTTTATTTTTTTAAATTACAATACTGTATTTGTTTTGCCATACATTGACACGAATCAGCCATAGGTGAACACAATCTCCCAATGCCGAAGCCCCTCCCACCTCCCACCCCACATCCTCTACTTGAATCATCCTGTGCATCAGCCCCATGCATCCTGCATCCTACATTGAACATAGATTGGCACTTCGTTTCTTACACGAAAATATACATGTTTCATTGCCATTCTCCCAAACCATCCCACCCTTTCCCTCTCCCTCAGAGTCCAAAAGTCCACTCTATACCTCTGTGTCTCTTGGTTGTCTCACATACAGGGTCATCATTACTGTCTTCTAAATTCCATATATATGTGTCAGTATACTGTATTGGTGTTTTTCTTTCTGGCTTACTTCACTCTGTATAATTAGTTCCAATTTCCTCCATCTCATTAGAACTGAGTCAAATTTATTCTTTTTAAGGGCTGAGTAGTATTCCACAGTGTATATGTACCACAGCTTTCTTATCCATTCATCTGCTGATGGACATCTAGGTTGCTTCCATGTCCTGGCTATTATAAACAGCGCTGCAATGAACATTGGGGTACATGTGTCTCTTTCAATTCTGGTTTCCTCGGTGTGTATGCCCAGCAGTGGGATTGCTGGGTCATAAGGCAGTTCTATTTGCAATTTTTAAAGGAATCTCCACACTGTTTTCCATAATGGCTGTACTAGTTTGCATTCCCACCAGCAGTGGAAGAGGGTTCCCTTTTCTCCACATCCTCTCCAGCATTTATTGCTTGTAGACTTTTGGATCACAGCTATTCTGACTGGTGTGAAATGGTACCTCATTGTGGTCTTGATTTGCATTTCTCTGATAATGAGTGATGTTGAGCATCTTTTCATGTGTTTGTTAGCCATCCGTATGTCTTCATTGGAGAAATGCCTATTTAGTTCTTTGGCCCATTTTTTTATTGGATCATTTATTTTTCCGGAGTTGAGCTGTATAAGTTGCTTATATATTTTGAGATTAGTTGTTTGTCAGTTGTTTCATTTGCTATTGTTTTCTCCCATTCAGAAGGCTGTCTTTTCACCTTGCTTATAGCTTCCTTTGTTGTGCAGAAGCTTTTAATTTTAATTAGATCCCATTTGTTTATCTTTGCTTTTATTTCCAGTATACTGGGAGTTGGATCATAGAGGATCCTGCTGTGATTTATGTCGGAGAGTGTTTTGCCTATGTTCTCCTCTAGGAGTTTTATAGTTTCTGGTCTATATTTAGATCTTTAATCCATTTTGAGTTTATTTTTGTGTATGGTGTTAGAAAGGGGTCTAGTTTCATTCTTTTACAAGTGGTTGACCAGTTTTCCCAGCACCACCTGTTAAAGAGACTGTCTTTACTCCATTGTATATTCTTGCCTCCTTTGTCGAAGATAAGGTGTCCATAGGTGTGTGGGTTAGTCTCAGGGCTTTCTATTTTGTTCCATTGATCTATATTTCTGTCTTTGTGCCAGTACCATACTGTCTTAATGACTGTGGCTTTGTAGTAGAGCCTGAAGTCAGGCAAGTTGATTCCTCCAGTTCCATTCTTCTTTCTCAAGATTGCTTTGGCTATTCGAGGCTTTTTGTATTTCCATACAAATCTTGAGATTATTTGATCTAGTTCTGTGAAAAATACTGCTGGTAGCTTGATGGGAATTCAAAAATAATTTAAGATATTTTAGGAATCTCATTATAGCAAAAGTTTTATTTTCCTCATTAAAAAGAAATACCATTGAAAGGAAAAAGTAGGTAAATATAAATGTAACTAAGTTAGGTAAATTCATTCCTCACGGGAGTATGTATATGGACGTTGAATAGAAACAGAATGTACATCATGGTAGTCCAATTCTCACTGTCAGAGAAAGAAGTTATAAGTAATCAAGAAGTCACTGTGGTACGGGACTAGAGTCAGAGAAAGCAGTGTGAATTCATGTTTATTTAACATATGTATGCAGATAGTGGGATTCCCTGATGGCTCAGACCTTAAAGAATCTGCCTCTGAGGCAGGAGACCCAGATTTGATTCCTGGATTGGGAAGATTCCCTGGAAAATGGAATGGCTATAATTCATCCTGGTATCAGAACTTATAAATGTAGAGAATGTAGGCAGACTTTTATTCTTGCCTCACAGCTAATCCAACGCTACAGAATTCATACCAGCTAGAAAGCCTTGGTGTTAGGGGGACATAGGAAAGCCTTTATGTGGAACTCAGGCCTCACTCAATAGTAAATAATGCATAATGTAATGTAATGTAATTAGTGGCAGAGAACCGTCATTTGTCCTTCCATTATGGAATATCA
This sequence comes from Nanger dama, assembly GCA_917880005.1. Classification (NCBI taxonomy): domain Eukaryota; kingdom Metazoa; phylum Chordata; class Mammalia; order Artiodactyla; family Bovidae; genus Nanger; species Nanger dama. The sequence goes on from CAKJTW010000040.1 coordinate 9,762,813, forward strand.
GGTAACTCATACCAGAAGAAAATTCAATAAATGTAAGAATTCTGTTTGCCTCATACTCCTTGTTTACTAAGAGAATCAGGGAATTTATACTGAAAAAAAATTTAATATGAATATAGAAAAGCCTCATATTACAACTCAAAATATGTTAACCTATGAGAATTCTTAATAGAAAATGACCCTATTAAAGTATTTTGTGACTGTGCCTTTTGCCATTTACCTTACTTAACATTATCTCACTTCCACCAATTATTGACTATACAACATTGCACAAATTATGCAATGTCTGAGTTCCTCAGTTTACTTATTTTTAAGCAATGATAATTACATGTACCTAATAGGCTTTTTGTAAGAACTGTTAGAAATTTTACATAAAGCCCATGCTTAATAATAAATATTAGTTACTGTCATTAATTAATAACAGTATTACTGTTAAGGGCATGTCCTAGGGTGGTTCAGACCATAAAGAATCTGCACGCAATGCCAATGAACCAGATTCGAACCCTCAGTCAGGAACAGCCCCTGGAGGAGGGAATGGCAGCCCACTCCAGTATTCTTGCTTGTAGAGCCCCATGGATGGAGGAGCCTGGTGGCCTAGAGTCCATGGGGTTGCAAAGAGTTGGACACTACTGAGAGACTAAGCATACATACCCACTCCAGTATTCTTGCCTGGAGAATTCCATGGTTAGAGGAGTCTGGCTGGCGATAGTCCATGGGATCACAGAGAGTTGGATATGAATGAGTGACTAACACTACTACTATGAAGATAAAAGCCACAGCAGTTAATACATATATGTATACATAGGATAGAAAATAAATACATTTCCCAGCTCTCTCCACCAAGAGATCCTTGAAGCAGTAGCAATTAATGTACTTAATTCCTGGACTTATTTTTAAATACCATTCTCTAGTAACAGGAAGCAGTGCACCCTGGAGAAATAGCTGATTTTAAAGCTGGGGCAGGATAATACCATCTGAGGTTGGAGCATGTCTAAATGACACAGAAGACAATCTGAAAAAGTTCCTAAGGGCCAATTGGAATAAGCTGATAAACAAAATAAATAAGCTTAGTATCAGATCAAAAATCCAAAGAATCAAATAAATATTCATAAATCAACACTGATATAAATAATCAAAAAATAAACACATTGGAGAGAAGGGACAAATAATAACTATAGAAGTATTTAAAATAATAAAGATTGCCAGTATTAGGAAGAAGAATTTTATATAATAAATGTAGAAGGTGTGAGAAAAGTAGAAAATCACCCTTAAGACATTGCGATGATAACTGCTGCAGACATAATCCAAGGATGAATGCTAAATCAGTAGGCAAAACTTTAAGGAGATAAAAATATTTGCATGGACACAAAATATCATTCTTCCCAAATATTATTAGTTATCATAATAATTCATATTCTTTGATAATTCTCTCTCCAGAAAGTGAGGTTTAATTTCCCTTCCTCATGTGTAGGCTGGATCCAGGGTCTCACTTCTTTTTTTATTGGTAACATCTTTGTTTTTTAATATACATGTTTTTCTATTTTTTTAATAAAGCATAGTTGATTTATAGTGCTGTGTTAGTTCCAGGTATACAGCAAAGTGATTCATTTATACATACGTATAATTTTTCAGATTTTTTCCCCTGTGAAAATGAAAGTCACTCAGTCATGTCCTACTCTTTGTGACCCTGTGGACTATACAATCTGTGGAATTCTCTAGGGCAGAATACTGGAGTGAGTAGCCTTTCCCTTCTCCAGGAGGTCTTCCCAACCCAGGGGTCGAACCCAGGTCTCCCACACCGCGGGCGGATTCTTTCCCAGCAGAGCCACAAGGAAAGCCCAAGAATACTGGAGTGGGTAGTCTATCCATTCTCCAGGGGATCTTCTCAACCCAGGAATCAAACCAAGGTCTCCTGCATTGCAGATGGATTCTTTACCAACTGAGCTATCAGGGATTATTACTAAATATTGAATATCGTTCCTTGTGCTATATAGAGATATTTGTTCATTATCTGTCTTGTATATAACAGTGTATACGTATTAACCCCAAGCTCCCAATTTACTTCTCTCCTACCTTTTCCTTTTAAGAATTTTCCATGTTTTGTTGTGATCCACACACCTCAGGCTTTAGCACAGTCAATGAAGCAGAAGTAGATGTTTTTCTGGAATTCTCCTGCTTTTTCTATGATCCAGCAGATGTTGGTAATTTGATCTCTGGTTCCTCTGCCTTTTCTAAATCCACTTGTACATCTGGAAGTCCTCAGTTCACATACTGTTGAAGCCTAACTTGAAGAATTTTGAGCATTATTTTGCTAGCATGTGAAATGAGTGAAATTGTGCAATGAGTCCAACTGTTCAGTTCAGTTCGTGTCCAACTCTTTGCAACCCCATGAATCTCAGCACGCCAGGCCTCCCTGTCCATCACCATCTCCCGGAGTTCACTCAGATTCACGTTCATTGAGTCTGTGATGCCTTCCAGCCATCTCATCCTCGATCGTCCCCTTCTCCTCCTGCCCCAAGTCCCTACCAGCATCAGAGTCTTTTCCAATGAGTCAGCTCTTTGCATGAGGTGGCCAAAGTACTGGAGTTTCAGCTTTAGCATCATTCCTTCCAAAGAAATCCCAGGGTTGATCTCCTTCAGAATGGACTGGTTGGATCTCCTTGCAGTCCAAGGGACTCTCAAGAGTCTTCTCCAACACCACAGTTCAAAAGCATCAATTCTTCAGCACTCAGCTTTCTTCACAGTCCAACTCTCACATCCATACATGACCACAGGAAAAACCATAGCCTTGACTGGATGAACCTTAGTCAGCAAAGTAATGTCTCTGCTTTTGAATATACTATCTAGGTTGGTCATAACTTTTCTTCCAAGGAGTAAGCGTCTTTTATTTTCATGGCTGCAGTCACCATCTGCAGTGATTTTGGAGCCCCCAAAATAAAGTCTGACACTGTTTCCACTGTTTCCCCATCTATTTCCCATGAAGTGATGGGACTGGATGCATTACAATCTTGTAGTCATTGCGGGGTTTTTCAAATGTGTTGGCATATTGAGTGCAGCACTTTAATAGCATTATCTTTTAGGATTTGAAATAGCTCTTCCAGAATTCCTCACCTCCACTAGCTTTGTTCATAGTGATGCCTCCTAAGGCCAACTTGACATTACACTCCCTGGAGTTTCTGGCTGTAGTTGAGTGATCACACCATCGTGATTATCTGGGTCATTAAAATCTTTTTTGTATAGTTCTTCTGTGTATTCTTGCCACCACTTCTTAATAGCTTCTGCTTCTGAAAGGTCTATACCATTTCTGTCGTTTATTGAGCCCATCTTTGCATGAAATGTTCTCTTGGTGTCTCTAATTTTCTTGGAAAGCTCTCTAGTCTTCCCCATTCGATTGTTTTCCTCTATTTCTTTACATTGTTCACCTAGTTAGGCTTTCTCATCTCTCCTTGCTGTTCTTTGGAACTCTGCATTCAGATGAATATATCTTTCCTTTTCTCCCTTACCTTTCACTTTTCTTTTCTCAGCTATTGGTATGTAAAGCCTTCTCAGACAACCATTTTGCCTTTTTGTATTTATTTTTCTTGGACATGATCTTGATCACTGCCTCCTGTACAATGTTACAAACCTCTGTCCATAGTTTTTCAGACACTCTATCAGATCTAATCCCTTGAAATTTTGTCACTTCCACTATATAATTGTAAGGGATTTTATTTAAGTCATACTTGAATGGTCTAGTGGCTTTTCCTACTCTCTTCAATCTAAGTCTGAATTTGGCAATAAGGAGTTCATGATCTGAGCCACAGTCAGCTCCTGGTCTTGTTTTTGCTTACTGTATAGAGCTTCTCCAACTTTGGCTGCAAAGAACATAATCAATCTGATTTCAGTATTGACCATCTTTTGATGTCCCTGTGTAAACTTATCTCTTGTGTTATTGGAAGAGGGTGTTTGCTATGACCAGTGTGTTCTCTTGGTAAAATTCTACTAGCCTTTGCCCTGCTTCACTTTTCACTCCAAGGCCAAACTTGCCTGTTTCTGCAGGTATCTCTTGACTTCCTACTTTTGCATTTCAGTCCCCTGTGATGAAAAGGACATCTTTGTTTGGTGTTAGTTCTAGAAGGTCTTGTAGTCAACAAACCATAATTTTGTTGTCTCTGTCTGAGAAAATCTGTTTCTGTTTTGTATATAAATTCATTTGTATTATATTTTAAATTCCACATATAAATGACATCATATGCTTTTTTTTTTTCTTCTTTCACTTAGTGTGATAAACTCTAGGTTTATTCATGTTGTTTCAAATGGCATTATGTCTTTCTTTTTATGTCTGAATAGTATTCCATTGTATATCTATTTATACCACATGTTCTTCATCCATTCATCTGTCCATGGATTCACTTATAAAGAATACAGTTAAGGAAATGGAAAGACAGTATCTCTGACATGGAGAAATCTGGCAGACCACCTTAACCAAGTATCAAGGTTAACACTGCTGGTAATAAGTCATTTTGATAGTCAATACCCTTTGATGCAAAGCAATGAGAATAGTCCACCAAAATCCATAACCCAAGTCTGATCATGAGGAAATATCAGACAAATCCAAATCAAGGGATATACTTCAAAAGTATCAAGGTCATGAAAATAAAGAAAAACTAAGAAGCTGTCATAGATTTGAGGATTGCAAGAGACTAAGGATACTTTGTGTCCTGGGTTAGATTCTGCAACAGATATTGGACCATAATGGAAAAAAACTTGGAAAATTTAAATAGAAGCTGTATTTCAGTTATTATTGCTGCACTGATGTTAATTTTTTTAGATTTGATAAATATACTATAGTTGTGCACAATATATGGTGCAACACTATGTACTATCATTACAATTTTTCTGTGAATCTAAAATTATTTTCAAAGCAAGTGTTTTAAAATCACATCACCTCATAGTGTTGTAATTAGCATTATTAAGTAATTTAATACATGTAAAGCTCTTAGAACTGAGCCCATATGAAGTTTTTAATAAATGTCAGCTGTTATTTTATTTTTAATTTTATTTGACAGTCATACCTATAAATAGAAGAGATAAAAGTCTTTTTTCCATTGGATTGGCTGAGCAGTCTAATAATATCCTTTCTGGTATTCAATTGAGGTACTTTGTGAAGCACAGAAAGTTGTAAAGAGAAAAGTAAAATAATTTTAATTGCAGAATCTGGACATAACCACGATTGACTTGGTATTCTATTCCCTGTCAACATTTTCTTGTATAAATATGTGAATGAAATATGAAATATTGTGTATACATATATGAAATATAAAACTAGTTTTTCACCATCTTGCAAAAGGATAACTACAATAAGAGTATTGGATGAATCACAAACTGGAATCAAGATTACTGGGAGAAATATCAATAGTCTCAGATATGTAGTTGACATCACCTTTATGACAGAAAGAAAAGAGGAACTAAAGAGCCTCTTGATGAAGGTGAAAGAGGAGAGTGAAAAAGCTGGCTTAAAACTCAGCATTCAAACAACTAAGATCATGGCATCAGGCCCCATCACTTCACGGCAAATAGATGGGGAAAGAATGGAAACAGTGACAGATTTTATTTTCTTGGACTCTAAAGTCACTGCAGACATGACTGCAGCCATGAAATTAAAGATGCTTGCTCCTGGGATGTAAAGCTATGGTAAACCTAGACAACATATAAGAAAGCAGAGACATCACTTTGCCAACAAAGCTCCATATAGTCAAAGCTACAGTTTTTCCAGCAGTCGTGTACAGATATGAGAGTTGGACCATAAAGAAGACCAAGTGCTGAAGAACTGATGCCTTTGAACTGTGGTGCTGGAAAAGACTCTGGTGAGTCCCTTGGACTGCAAGGAGATCACATTAGTTAATCCTAAAGAAATCAACCCTGAATGCTCATTGGAAGGACTGGTGCTGAACCTGAAACTCCAATACTTTGGCCACCTGATGTGAAAAGGCAACTCAGTGGAAAAGACCTTGATGCTGGGAAAGATTGAAGGCAGGGAGAGAAGGAGGCAACAGAGGATAAAATGGTTAAATGGCATCACCGACTCAGTGGACATGAGTTTGAGCAAACTCTGGAAGATAATGAAGGACTGGGATGCCTGGTGTGCTGCAGTCCATGGGGTCGCAAAGAATCAGACACGACTGAGTGACAGAATAATAGCTATCAGGATGTCTTCCTCAGAAAGGGAATCAATGCAAATTAACATTTAATACCTAATATGTACCATACCATCTTTTAAATACTTTATGTTTATAATGTAATTTCATTTAATCATCACAGCAGCTTTTTTATTTGATTTTTTTCTGCATTGTGCCTTCATGTGGCACATGGGCTTTTCTCTCTGGTTGCATTGCAGGGACTTTTCTAGTTGTAGCATGTGGATTTAGTTGCCCCCAAAGTACATGGGATTTTAGTTCCCCAACTAAGGATCTAACCTCTGTCCCCCAATTTGAAGGCAGATTCTTAACAACTAGACTACCAGGGAAGTCCCATCAGAGCAGTTTCATAATGAAAATGCTTTAATTATGAATCTTATTTTGCAGAAAAACAATTGCCTTCACTTCTAGTGGGTGGGGGACCATGGCTTGACTACAGAAGTCTGTGTCTAGAGTCCACATTGTTAACGCTAGGTTCTGCAATCATCTACTCCTCAGTATCCAGTCTCCATGGAAGACTGCTTCCAGGAATTCCCTCAGATACCCAAATCCACAGACTCTCTAATCTTTTATATAAGATGGTATAGTATTTGCAAATAAGGTACGCACATGCTCTCAAATACTTCAGATCATCTCTAGAGTACTTTGATATACGTAATACAATGTGAATGCTTTGTAAGTAGCTACAAACTCAAGTTTTACTTTTTGGAATTTTATAGACCTTTTTAACAAATATTTTCAGATCCACAGTTGATTGAATCCATGGATGTAGAATCCACAGATATGTAGGACCATCTGTACTGCCTCCATAAATCAGCTTTTAGAAGGTACATCAGGCAACTACAAACTTAAGTTACAGATTGAATTTGATGGGCTCCCAAGGTGTAAGGAAGTGGTGCTAGTTCCCCAGAGTCCTGACTGATTTTACAGTCTCTCAGTTTGTCCTAAATTTCAGCTAAATACCAAGGAAACATTTTCTGCATTTTACCTAGGAAAAGTGATGATTTGGGTTCTACTCCACCTTATCCTGGAAGTGGAATTCTTGGAGCCACAGCTGGGTATGTGAGGAGTTCTAGTTGATGTCCCATCTTGGCAGGCTCAGTACTGGGATGCTTGTGGACCTTCCTGTTTCCACTCTTGACAATAAATATTTGTAAAAATGTTGAAACAATGAATAGAAATACCATAGACTATGTCTGAGTCTTTTCCTCTAAGGAATAAGAAGAGTTCAAAAATACAATCTTTGAAGTTTCATAAAGAAGCTTATTCTGATGTTTTGGAAAAGAAATAGAAGCTGAGTAATACCTGCTGTCATGAACATATACATTGAAATAAGAAGTCAATACAAGTCCACAATCAAATCCATAGTTTCTTTTCATTATTTCCCAAAGGACCTTAGCTGCCAAATATTGAAAATAGGATTTTATTTATTTGAGATGTGGTGGTGATTGCAGGTAAGAAGTTGATGCCTAGCTGATTCAAAAACTTTTCCTGGCTGAAAATATCAAGAGTACAAATAAAGAGTGCAATTATTTATACATGTATTGGCAAAATTGTCACATGTTGAATAGCGCTTTTCTGAGTGGCTTATTCTTGATGAACAGTACCATGTGTTAAATTGAGTTTGAGTATTTGTGGATGACTGAGCTAAATTTATTTTCAAGCTTGGAAGCATTCTAATTGACTGTATAACCACACAGTGTAATTGATGCTGTATGTTAAAAATAACTAACCTGAATACATTCAGTATTTTTTCCTGTAGTAGTATAAGCCACCTGAGTATCTATAAAAATAAATTCAAAGAGGCATATATATGATAATTTAAAAGGTAATATATATGTTTTTAGGCACAAATGATTCAGTCACTTCATCAATTCCAAATGGGTCCATGTTTATTTTAGTACTTGAGGTAATATACTTTGCATGACTTGGTCTCCTTTCACCTGCAAATTCTTCGGTTTTGACTACAATGTCCTCAAATTAGCATCACGAGAAAAAAGAAGCTCTACTGATCCACAGGTACCATCCTCTACTCAAAAAGCTTCCCTGGTTGGAATTCATCTTTCCTCTAAGCTATTTCAAGGTTTAGTGTGGCACACTCATATTACACATGCTGTGAATATAGAAATAAAGCAATAGGTTTGTATCACAGCTATATACATGGTTATGCCCCACTGTTTGTGATTTTCAGAGAAGTGCATTTTTATTAAAGCAATCATGATTAAAATTATTAGAATATACTAACCAGAATTAAGATAATTATTTCTACATTATGAAAAAAAAATATTTTATGTGTTTTTGCATTCTGCAGCTACCCAAGGCTCTGCCCGTAATGAGGCACTCACAAAGAACCTGCTAAATAAGCAAATTAAGGTACTTGCATCCTTTTATTAATAGACTGTATCTTAAGAAGGTAGAATAGTAATGCACTCCTCTGAGCTGACAGAAGGGAAAGACTTTCTATAGCATGCTAAAACAACCCACTTATTTAGTCAGCCTGCAAACTCAGTGTTAAATGCAGCGAACAATTAGCAGAGAGAGTTCTATATAGACAAATATTAAATTTTTTAATGAGTCTTTTCATCCCTTAGTACTGAATAGGATAGTTGTGCTACCTTTTTACCATGGCAGTTATAAAATTTAATTGTACAAAGAACTCATACTAAGATTGCCGGGAGAAATATCCATAACCTCAGACATGCAGATGGCACCGCCCTTATGGCAGAAGGTGAAGAGGAGCTAAAGGGCCTCCTGATGAAAGTGAAAAAGGAAAGCGAAAAAGGTGGCTTAAAGCTCAACATTCAGAAAGTGAAGATCATGGCATCCGGTCCCATCACTTCATGGGAAATAGATGGGGAAACAGTGGAAACAGTGTCAGACTTTATTTTGGGGGGCTCCAAAATCACTGCAGGTGGTGACTGCAGCCATGAAAATAAAAGACGCTTACTCCTTGGAAGAAAAGTTATGACCAACCTAGATAGTATATTCAAAAGCAGAGACATTACTTTGCTGACTAAGGTTCATCCAGTCAAGGCTATGGTTTTTCCTGTGGTCATGTATGGATGTGAGAGTTGGACTGTGAAGAAAGCTGAGTGCTGAAGAATTGATGCTTTTGAACTGTGGTGTTGGAGAAGACTCTTGAGAGTCCCTTGGACTGCAAGGAGATCCAACCAGTCCATTCTAAAGGAGATCAGCCCTGGGATTTCTTTGGAAGGAATGATGCTAAAGCTGAAACTCCAGTACTTTGGCCACCTCATGTGAAGAGTTGACTCGTTGGAAAAGGCTCTGATGCTGGGAGGGATTGGGGGAAGGAGGAGAAGGGGATGACAGAGGATGGGATGGCTGGACGACATCATGGACTCGATGAACATGAGTCTGAGTGAACTCCGGGAGATGGTGATGGACAGGGAGGCCTGGTGTGCTGTGATTCATGGGGTCACAAAGACTCAGACACAACTGAGCGACTGAACTGACTGATGTGTGCTGAGTTATTTTTATTCATATTCTATAAATCAAGGAAAATGTATAACTTGGTTACTTATACAACAGAATGTCCAAATAATATAAACATAGAATAATTCTCATAGTAGTCTTTAATGTTATTTTAGCAAAATTCTGGAGACCCTGCTGCTTCAGTATTAACATTTTATGGCAATGGCACCTTTTTTTTTCTGTTTTTGGAGAACAATATAATCACCTGGGGAAAGGTCAGCAAAACTGTTCATCGTACTTGTCATTCATTGACTTTAGATAGCTGAAGATTAAGACAATCAGACATATATTACATAACGATACAGTACAGGTTTCATTGCCAGGATACACTTTCCATTCAAAAACTTTCTTGTATTTTAAAAATGCACTAATACATGATCCTTTAACTTATTGGTAGTTTATGGAGCATTCAAAATAACTAGAATATAAGAGATTTGTGAAAGGTAAGCAAAGCCATGAGGCAAAAAAAAAGACTGGACAGATAACCTACAAAACAAACATAGAACAAATATCAACTGGACAGATGCCCAGCTTTTGAATTTAAAGACCACTAAAAGGACATTTCTGTAGGATGTGATGCTTTAAGTACACAGCATCATTGTGATGCTTTGGTCCACTGTAAATAAAACAATAATGTCAAAATTTAAAACTTTCAACGGGGCTTCCCAAGTGGTCCAGTGGTTAAGAATCTGCCTACCAATGGAGGGGACACAGGTTTGATCCCAGGTCTGGGAAGATCCCACATGCCATGGAGCAACTGAGCCTGAGCACAACTACTGAGCCAGCACTCTAGAGCCTTGGAGCTGCAACCACTGAGTCCGCATGCACAGTTAATGAAGTCTATGCTCCTAGAGACTGTGCTCCCCGACGAGGGAAGCCTGTGCACTGCAACGAAGAGTTGCCTCCACTCGCTAGAACAAGAGAAAGCACACATGCAGCGATAAAGACCCAGTGCAGCTAGAAATAAACAAATCTTTTTCATTGAATTTATTGTCATTTAATGGCTCTTTAACATTTTTTATAAAAACCTAATGGCTTTAAAATTAATACACTCCTCTGAAGTTAGTAATAATTCAAGAGTCAACATCTCTTCTTTTCCAAAGATCCTATCAGTTCTCATCTATGTGTCAAGACTCACCAAGTTAAAAATTCACACTCCTACAATTTGTATTATCCAGAGTTTGCGACCAAATAATTTATTTTCTTAAATAGATACAAATTATATTGCAGCTCTGGGTTGTGACAAATGAGTTCTTCCAATAAACAAATGATTAAAGAACAAATAAAAAACATTCTTATGTTTTACACTTTAAAACATAGATGAAAATAAAGCCAGTCTTGCTTGTGGATAAGCATGGGTAAACACTGTATCTGTTTAAGAGAGAGTATGGCTCCAATTCTCAAGAGTACAAATGTAGCTAAAAGCCTTGAGAGAGCCTTTTAAAAGCCGTTTCAATGTATTTATACCATCCGCGTGAAATAGCAGAAGAAAGTGATGGAGCTAAAAGCAAGCATTTTCAGAGTTCTGTTGTCATCCTTTGTGTCAGATGAGATCTCACAAGAACTGGCAACGTGGACCACAGATTTCCTTTCTTTGTGTATGGTAAACAGTGAGAGAAATGGGCCAGGATTGCTATCACTCTTCTTCATGTAGATTTTGAATATGGACGTATTGCGCCCTTCTGAATTCCAAACATAGGAAGATTTATTATATTTCATAGCAGGGGATTTTAGAATGGTGTAACTCTTTCAGATGGAGAAGGAAATGGCAACCCACTCCAGTATTCTTGCCTGGAGAATCCCAGGGACTAGGGAGCCTGGTAGGCTGCTGTCTATGGGGTCGCACAGAGTCGGACACGACTGAAGTGACTTAGCAGCAGCAGCAGCAACTCTTTCAGAAAGATTTTTTATTTCATTCTGAAAGACACACCTACAGTCTTGGTGTGGTTGATGAAGGGAGCAGGTCTATAAGACCAGTTTTTTTCCTGTCCTAAATAGGGAGGATTATCCCAGTGAACAGCAGAGAGATATACCTCATATTCTCATTTAGGATCATTAGGTTTTTCTTATACCCATGCTTTAGCTTGTAATATGCTTAGAAGTCTTGAGAAAACTCTATCAGGATATTCAACCTAAGAAGATACTACAATCAGTTCAGTTCAGTTTAGTCGCTCAGTCGTGTCTGACTCTTTACAGCCCCGTGAATTGCAGCACACCAGGCCTCCCTGTCCATCACCATCTCCCGGAGTTTACTCAGAGTCATGTCCATCGAGTCAGTGATGCCATTCAGCCATCTCATCCTCTGTTGTTCCCTTCTCCTCCTGTCCCCAATCCCTCCCAGCATCAGAGTCTTTTCCAATGAGTCAACTCTTCGCACGAGGTGGCCAAAGTACTGGAGTTTCAGCTTCAGCATCATTCCCTCCAAAGAAATCCCAGGGCTGATCTCCTTTAGAATGAACTGGTTGGATCTCCTTGCAGTCCAAGGGACTCTCAAGAGTCTTCTCTAACATCACAGTTCAAAAGCATCAATTCTTTGGTGCTCAGCTATCTTCACAGTCCAACTCTCTCACATCCATACATGACCACTGGAAAAACCATAGTCTTGACTAGACAGACCATTGTTGGCAAAGTAATGTCTCTGCTTTTGAATATACTATCTAGGTTGGTCATAACTTTTCTTCCAAAGAGTTAAGCGTCTTTTAATTTCATGGCTGCAGTCACCATCTGCAGTGATTTTGGAGACCCCATAAATAAAGTCTGACACTGTTTCCACTGGTTCCCCATCTATTTCCCATGAAGTGATGGGACCAGATGCCATGATCTTCATTTTCTGAATGTTGAGCTTTAAGCCAACTTTTTCACTCTCCACTTTCACTTTCATCAAGAGGCTTTTTAGTTCCTCTTCACTTTCTTCCATAAGAGTGTTATCATCTGCATATCCAAGGTTATTGATATTTCTCCCCCAATCCTAATTCCAGTTTGTGCTACTACAAACAGCAGTTCACAAATCCAGTATTCCAGAATGTTATAGTCACAAGAAAAACTGTGGATCATTTCCTTTTCTATAGAGTCAATGAGGTTAATTGTTCAGAGTAACAGAACAAGTTAATAGCTATAAAGATAATTCCACCTTTAGAACCATTAACAATTTTCAGTGTTCATAACAACTTCACAAATGCTATAAAGACACAAAAATTTAAAACTGTAGGCTTCTCTGTGAAAAATCTAAGGAACGAAAATAGTTGATAGTTGTTGATACTGTTCCTTGGATTGCTCTCGAATCTTTTATATTGTCTATATAGCATGTAGTGATAGTGGTAACAGCCGCAGCAGCAGCAGCAGCAGAAGCAGTGGCGATAGTAATCCATAATAATAGCAGGAGTGTTAGCAGTAGACACAGCAGCTAGAGTAGCAGCCGCAGCAGCAGCCACAGCACCAACAGTAAGGGAAATCGTGGCTTTAATAGCAGCAGCAAAATGGGGACTTAGAGGCAACGGAGGGAAGAGAATATACTCATAACCTGGCACCTATATTAATGCATTAAGCACTTACAAGGCATTAGCCCATTTAATGCCCTGTTTTATATTTTCTTTTTAGTATTAGGAGGAAATTTTAAGGTATTGATAAATAAGAATTTGAGAACTCATCCCCCAAATATAGTGTATACCTTACCTACCATAGTTCTGAACCAACTGATTTACAAGATGATGGCTATACATATATATATTTTACTGATGGAGGCGACATAGGAGAATTTTACTTACGTTGGTGAGCAAGTGAGTTTGATCCCCTGAATTAGACAGATGACCTCCCCTGGAGGAGCAGATTTGAGTGTATGTTTCTTAAGACACCTTCCTCCCAGAGGAAGAAAACATGGGCAGGCTGTGCTGTGCAGGCGGCTTCTCCTTCTACTTACCAGTCAGGTCGATTATTCCAATCTCTTAGGGCAGAGAGAAAGTGAGACTGGAGACAGGGGAAGAGTGAAATGCTAATAATCACTTGGAAGGGGAAGAGCTGTCTTCTTATCCCCTGAAGTCTTCATATTTGTTAGTGCTGCTGTTGCTTACACAATGTGCCAGTACTTGCTGTTGTTTAGTTGTTAGACTCTGTGCAACCCCATAGACTGTAGCCCACCAGGCTCCTCTGTCCATAGGATTTCCCAGGCAGGAATACTGAAGTTGATCGCCATTTCTTTCTTTAGGGTAGTCATCCTGACCCAACAACTGAACCTTTATCTCCTGCATTTCAGGTGGATTCTTTCCCACTGAGCTACCAGGGAAGCCCCAAGGTGCCAGTCTTGACCATTAATTCAATACTCAAGGTGTGCTGAAAGCTCTCTCAAACTATGAGGCTAACAAACCATCAAGGAGTCTTGCTCCCCTTCCAATAAGTTTATTCCCTCTGTGTACATCTCTGAGGTTTAGGCTATGCCTTTGAGACCACTGGTTGACAGTACAGATTTTGCCCTCAGTGGGCTTTAACTCAATACATTTGGGTCCTTTCTCAGAAGATTAAATATTATATCACATGATACACTAAAAGAGAAAAAGTGTACTTCATTATATTGTATTATTATAATATTATATTCCTCCAGGGTGGTACAATTTTTATTAGATTTTCCATTAGCCTTCGAGTCTTCATCTATTTCCATCCATCATAGCAGATATTTCTGGAGCAACTCTCCCTATGAATACAGGGGAAGTATTGACCTGGTAATAAAAGGAGAAGATATCTTTTGAGGATAAAACAGGACCAGATCTGAAGTGGTTAAGGGTGTGTTGAGAAAGAGATAAATGGGCAAGAACTATCTGAAACCAGCTGTTGGCTATAACAGATGTTTTCTTACAGAAGAGTGAATAGAAGCACTGAGCAGACCAAGTATGACATCATTTACACACTTTAATGAATTGTCTTTAAAGGACAAGATCAGTTCTGTCAAAATCTAAAGTGTTAAACGATTTGACTACTCTCACATGTTAATCTGTTCTTTTATTTTGGAAAGTGGCAATTTGGTCCTTTTTCAAGGCCACACTTTGTTTGTGTGCCTTGTTTACTTCAAGATATGGCAAGTAACATGTCATGCAAATCAGATATAATTTAATCTCTACTTGATTTCCTTAATTAAAATAAAGAGAGGTTGAATTATCTTACATTGCCTAAAATATATCTTTCATAAATAGAGCATTTATAAAAGTGCTGAGTATGTTATGAGTAACGAAGTTTATTCAAAATTGAAATCAGAAGATGTTCATTCATTGACTCATCTAAGCCAGTATCTTCAATGTCTATAATAAGAAACTGTTCTTGGGGGACTACCTTGTAATGGATTTGATATTCCCCAGAAAGAGACATAAAAATTATTTTCTGAGTGTGAAGGATAAATCTTCCATATACACCTATTTCAATTCCTTTCTTCCTTATCCTAATGAAATCATTTAGTGGTTCCATTAATGGGTCATTCATACTCAGTATTTAAGAAAGAGACCCCCAATGTTAATTTGAAATCCTTTTCTTTCCTTCTTTTGGGGTAGAATATGAAGCATCAAGATTTGACCTTTCTCTTAACACTGAAAGTATGTAAGGAAGGAGGAAAGACTAACTTGTTAAAAGAGCACTCAGAAGTTTTTAACAATGTGCCTGAGACAATGCTATTAATAGAACATAACCCAGGATTCCAAGATAGTAGAATTTGGTTATAATATGTGATCTAATTTGTATTTCAGGCAAACAATTTAAGCAAAATTAAGAAAGATTATGTGTGGGCAAAGAGAAAAGTAAGAATGAGGGAGTCTAATATTTGAGGATAAATACATGGATGTTGGAGTGTTCCTGCAGTTTCTGATATGAGTCACTTGCATCATATCATTAAGTGGGCTTTCCAGGTGGCACTGGTGTAAAGAATCCACCTGCCAATGCAGGAGATATAAAAGATGGGGGTTCGATCCCTGGGTTGGGAAGATTCCCTGGAGGAGGGCATGGCAATCCACTCCAATATTCTTGCCTGGAGAATCCCATGGACAGAGGAGCCTGATGGGCTACTGTCCATAGGGTCTCAAAGTGCTGGACATGACTGAAGCAACTTAACACATACACATCATTAAATGAGTGGAAAAAAAAAATGCCAACTAGAGAAAGATCTTGGGTGATGGAGTCAAGATAGTGAGTTTAATTCTGGACACAATTTGAAGTGCTCCTGGGATATTATTATGAAAATTACCAACGAGCAGTTGAAAATGTGGATCCTGTGCTCAGTAAAGAGGTTGTTGTTGTTGTTTGGTCACTAAGTCATATCCAACTCTTTGTGACCCCATGGACTGTAGCCTGCCAGGCTCCTCTGGCTATGAGATTTCCCAGGCATGAATACTGGAGTGGGTTGCCATTTCCTTCTCTAGGTGATCTTCTCGTCCCAGAGATTGAACACTTGTCTCTTGCATTGGCAGAGGATTCTTTACTGCTGAGGCACCAGGGAAGCCCCAGTAAAGACGACCTGACTACAGAGATAGATTTAGGATTCATACCTTTCTTAATATTTGAAGAATAACTAGTAAAGTCGCTATACCCATAACTGGTATAATACCTATAAAGAAAATAAGACAAGAAGCTGTATGTTTATAAATGAAAATTGGTAAAATAATAAGAAAGGTTTTAGAAGCAGTGTTCTTCAAAGAATTCTGAAGATCTGAGTAACTTTATGGACAACTTTGAGTAAACAGGCAACATATAATATCAGACATATTCTTGCTAAGTTTACAGTAAAATAAAGTTTTATATTAAGTGCATATATACTAAGTCATTTCAGTCATGTCCAACTCTTTGTGACCCCATGGACTGTAGCCCATCAGGTTCCTCTGTCCATGGGATTCTCCAGGCAAGAATACTGGAGTGGGTAGCCATTCCCTTCTTCAGGGAATCTTCCCAACCCAGGGATTGAACCCACATCTCGTACATCTCTTCTGCATTGGCAAGTGAGTTCTTTACCACTAACACCACCTGGAAAGCCCTTTATATTAAATACTTTGAGACAAAAGAAAATAAGAAACAGCTATATGGATATGGATATATTTTGTTGGACACTGGTGGTGACCTGAGCTATAAATAATATCTCAGAAGTGAAGGTTTGCAATGCACTTTCCTCATTAGGGTGCAGACATCCATTCTTCTGTCTTATTCAAGTTACACTTAGGAGGCATTGATGAACTATTCCTAGCCAACAGGATGACTCAAACAGCTGACTATGAATCAACATGCCGTATACATTTAGAGTTTTGTCCGTAAAATTTTTTATTCACAAGGTCATAATGAGTCTCTCTGTATCTGTTCAGTTTTATATCCACTTTAAACCATAAGTCCATTTCTAAGTTCCCAATTTGGCAACTCAATAACTCTTGGACAAATTTGGATACAGTGAATCTACAGCAAAGTAAACATCTGCTTTTTTATCAGAGGAGGTAAGGGCCTAGTTACATAGTGGTTGTAGATGTGTCTCAGAAAAAAATATATTGGAAGGTAAATTTACGATAGTATTAAAAAATCAATTTTCTTCCTAGATGCATGGAGAAACTGTTATTTTGTCAAGGACACAGGTAAAATCATTTAGTAGAATTCAAAAATATGGAGAAGGCAGTGGCAACCCACTCCAGTACTCTTGCCTGGAAAGTCCCATGGACGGAGGAGCCTAGTGTGCTGCAGTCCAGGGGGTCGCTGGGAGTCAGACACGACTGAGCGACACCACTTTCACTTTTCAGTTTCATGCATTGGAGAAGGAAATGGCAACCCACTCCAGTGTTCTTGCCTGGAGAATCCCAGGGACATGGGAGCATGGTGGGCTGCCGCCTATGGGGTCACACAGAGTCGGAAACGACTGAAGCGACTTAGCAGCAGCAGCAGCAGCAGGAAAAATATGGAGCAGGAAGTTATATGTTGAGAGTGGAGGAGTGTGTGTGTGTTTGTGAATACATCTAATTTGACCCTTTTAATATAGTCAAGATTTCTAACATTCTCATTAAGAGGGAAAGGGGGGAAAATCTCATATTCCAGATTAGATAACTGAGAATTGAAGCCTTTGAGCAACTTCCACTTACAGAGCAAACTTCCTATCTAGTTGACTTTGTATTGCATTTGGCACAGTGCCTGGTCATCAACAAGCCCATCAAGAAGTTTGCTGTGAGTAAATGAATGACTATGTGAATATACACTAACTTGTCTGGTTACAAAAGGAAAACTAAACTCAATAGTTATCTATTAATAGCATCACTTTTTTTTAGTACACAGTAAAGAAAATAAGAGCGTGCTGATTTTCCCTGAAGAGCATAAATCCTAACCCTTGCATTTTTGTGAATGATAGCATACTACATGGGTCATCACAGCTTGAACCATAAAGATCAATGAGAACACTGCACTCTATTTTTCGCCATCTCTTGTACACAGTGCCAATGCAAGTCATTCTATTAAATTACTAATCCCCCCATATACATTGAGAGTAGGTATCTAGACCCTTTGGTTTGATAGTGCTGGCGTAAGTTTTATTGAATAACTTGAAAAACTGAAAGGCTGAATGTATTATAATGGCACTTTATGAAAATAGCTACTTAATCAAATATTGTAGTCTTACATAATACCAATTCACATTTCATGACATGAACTCTAAATTTTACATTGTTATAAAAATGGTTTTGAGTATTGTATTATTCTCTTGACATCTATTGCTTGGACAGATTCTAATGGGGTATTAAATCAATTATGTAGATTTGAAAGTGACCTCAGAGAAATAAGAGAAGCTCAGAAAATGTCCTCTAACTAGATGTTTCTCAGTTGTCAATGCTTCTGAGAATGGCCTTTTGGCACCAATGTTTCTACAGTTTAATACAACCATGCATTTTTATTCTGACAATACAAAATGCAGAGAGCTTCTTTTAATGCCATTTAACAAATCTAATCATTTATAATAATTATCATCTAATATAATCTTATAAGGAAATAGGAGAAAATATTTTAAATAGGAAATTCTATCTCAGGAGCTAGCTAGGCATACTATGTATAAAATCAATTCTGCAAATATAAATTAAGAATCCTTACCTGAAATAGGCTTTGAGAATATTGTATCAATTTTAAGAGGTACAAACTACTATAAGGTCAATCTTTTAACTGGTCAGGTAAATAAAAGGCCAACTATTTTGCTAATGAAATCCCGAATATAACACTGTTTTGTTGAAGAAAATAGTTGGATACCTGAATTAATGGCCTCATGCATTTTCACAAACATTTCAGTTTTTACCGACACAGTGGATTTGACTGAACTCCTCTGCTCTCCTAGCAAAATAAGTGTTCTCAAAAGCATATTGTTCATTGGTCAATAACAACATAAATTGTTCAGTTTCTGACTTTATTCTGAAAACACAATGTACTTTTATCCTTTCCCCATAAACCAAAGACTTGGTATTTTGACAATGGAAAGGAAATAAATTTCACTATATTGTGTCCAAAATCACTTCAGAAATTTTGTTCTTTTGGCATAACATGTATTTTTTTCCCTAGAATATAAAAAGCTCTCCATGATGTAAGTGCATGGTTGGAACTAATTTAGAGTTACTGAGGCAATGCATAAGAAATAATCAACTGTGGAATCCCAGTTTATACAACACTCAGCTGAAAGGAATTCTCTGTAGTAGCATGTAGACACAGCAAGAAAGGTTCAGTGGTAAATTTTCTAGCACTAACCAACAATTATAGTTCAATTCATGTGTATAACTCCTGGGTTGTCTCACTTATTTCAAAACTTATATTTTCTGCTTTTCATATTCTTAAAGGTATATGGAAATATGATAGATATACCTGACAAAACAACTTGGTCAAACTTCCAGGATCCTCCATTTGACTCAAATATTCACATGGAGAAAGAGTTTTATATTAGAACAAATTTTAGATAAAAGACTTCAAATATAATATAATTTTTTAAAATAAGAGAGGAATCCTACAAAGAAACTTCTCAGGCTCATTTTCACTAATTGATACCCATGCCCCAGGCTATTCAGAGGATGTTCCATCATCTAAATATGCCTTCTCTCTCATAAATCCAAGCCTTTTTTCCTGCAAGAACTCAGCATTGAATATCATTCCTCTGAAACTTTTGGCAAATTCGTAGTTCTGTAAGACTCACCACCAACCTCATCTCTTCTCAAACACCTTTCCTGACCTGCTCAGAAAGAGCCAGAGCTATATTCTGGGTTACTATAGCTTCCTAGGGGCTTCCAGAGTGGCTCAGCAGTAAAGAATACACTTGTCAGTACAAGAGACATGAATTTGATCCCTGGGTCAGGAAAATACCCTGGAGAGGGAAATGGCAACCCACCCCAGTATTCTTGCCTCGGAAATACCAAGGACAGAGGAAGGCTAGAGTACAGGGAGTCACAAAAGGGTCAGCCATGACTGAGCCACTCAACAGTAATGTCTTCTTGTACATGCCTCCTTTTGAAGGTTTTCTGTTGTTTACTTACCTGCTATTATTACTTGACTTGTGTTCCTTGAGGGCCAAGGTAGTATGTCTTTTTGAAGGAATTAATCTCTTCCATCTCTCCACAGCCCTTAGTAAGATGTCCCATACTCAGTAAATCCTCAGCATATGCTATCTGATTTATTGATGTCTGATTTATTGAAATCACCTCATTATAAAATCTTGTACCCATGAAATATTAAGATATTTATAATTTATGTTACATATGTTTTTAAAAAGTATGAGGCAGCTTTAAAATATACCTATGGAAATATATATCATCAACACAAGACAAGGTAACCAAATTGAATTGTATGAATCTCATTAAGTTGTCATTTATTTTATCATCTTTGAGTATGTGAAATTATAAATTGGAAATTAAACTTTAATGTAAATTTTTTTAAGTTACACTTTATCTTCTATTAGACAGAAAGTGAGAGCGAGTATATTAGCAATACTTTGGAATTTCACATCACAGTGTCATGTACCAAATGGAAGGGGGACAATTGAATATCATTACAGCATCATTCTAGGAAATAATTCTTGTCAAAAGTGTTTGCAGTGGTGATTCTTGATTTAGTTATTTTGCCAGATGACTATGTCAAGTTATGTATAAATGAATATCAGTTTCCCTATAGAGGGAGGAAATTAGCAAGTAAATCAAGTATGAAGAATTCTTATGAGAGGAATGTTTAAAGCTCCAAACCCTTTTAAAAGCAACTCATTTCCATATAGTCTTACATAAAAGAATACAACAAGAACGCTCATTATGAAGAAGCCAACTTATATTATCCTTGATTACTAGGAATTCTGTGATAATTTTAGAGAGGAAAAGTTGAAGTTAATATATTTTGTAACACGTGAAGATTATTAACAGTGAGAGAATCACAGAAGATATGAGAAGAGAGTAAAATATAGGCTTTTTTGTTTTTGGTTTTTTATCCTGGCTTAGAACAATATTTAACTTACCCATACCAATAGAAAGCTTTTCAACCTTTTCAGATAGTGGATCATTCATAATTATATTTTAAAATACATATGAAGTTTTGATACTATCCAGTTAATAATATGTAACATGTTACCAGGTTTATTTAAGACTATTATCTGGATAACATTTCCTGTGTTAATTACATAAAATTTTGATTATACCTACCAAGCTAATGTTTTCCTTTTGGTGGCTTTTATCAATTTATAACTTTACCACCTACTCACTTGTAGTACTTACACCATATTTTCCTTTATTTCTCTCACTCACCTATCTATCTATACAACAACAATAACAACAATAAAGGAAGGCTTATAACAGAATACTCCTCACCCCTCAAACTGGCTCCAAGGCTATAATCATATCCATTGCCTCTTTTGCCAACCATTCTAGTTTCCTGTCAGCTTCAAGTTTCACTTCTGGGCTAGGTCGCTTACCTAAAGGGGAAGTTTTTTAAGAGTCTGAGCACCTGGTTACTATGGCCTTGTCAAATGGTAATTGCTAATACCCTCCATTCATGATTATTACCAGATATAGAAGTACCCAGAACTGCCCTAGTGACTTCCCTGAATTCCAGATATGCTCCTCTACACCAATATTACATAGAAGCCACTCTACTGAAAAGTAGGATCAGTTCCACTGCCATGATAATAATTCTTTAAACTCAAGACAATGAGGCAAAAGAAACCATGAACGACTAGGGTGGCAGCCACCGCATTAGGGTAGGTGGAACCCTTACTGTATTACTTGGTAGAAGTTTCTCCTACTGGGAGCCAGGATCTTTAATCTTGTAGATCACGAAGCTAAGGAAACTAGAGACATAAATCCCACAAGTGAGCTACAAGGAATGAGGTTGAGAGGGCTGACAGATGCAATGAGTGCCTTACCCACAACCCTCACCCTCAACACCACAGCACTTAGCCTGACTTCTAGCCACCAAGAACTTCCTTTCTTTGCCTGAATGCCAAGGAATTAATTAAAGCTTCCAGGAGCAGTCCTCAACAATTTACCAATTAGCATTATCTATGAATATCCCAGGTACCTTGCTTCTTGATGGTATAACTCTGAGTTATAGGTTTCTGTGAGTTCAGTTATTCCACTAGATGCAAGCCTATGATTCATAGTGATAACTGTGAAATAGAGCAGTGTTTTTGACTCCCTTCTCCATTTCATCTCCTTACACCCTTACTATGTGCCCCTTGCCTCTCCAATAAATTACTTACTTCAGTGTCAGTATGTGGAGAAATCCATATTGATTCAAAAAGGCCACTTGTAATTCTAGTCCTTGTTTATTGATTATAGCTATTAAGATAATGGAAGCATGTATTGCTACTAGTTCAAAGTATGAATCACATTGTGAAAGACAATGTCCTAAACTTCCTGGTACTAATATTTGGGGATTTAAGAAGCATTCAACTTGCTATCATTCTAGTTGCTTCTGGATGATGTGGTATATTCCAAGAACCAAAGGATTCTATGATCATGTGTTTGCTATTACACAGTCTCATTATGAAGTGGGCTTCTTGGTTGAGGAAATGTTACATAGGATCCTATAATGATAAATCAAACACTCTGTGAGCACTTGACATAGTAATTCTGAGGGACTATGAGCAGGGAACAACAAACTTCTGCATAGAATAGTATAAGTCTCAGTAAAGGTGAATTCCAATTCATTCCAATTCCAAAGAAAGGCAATGCCAAAAAATGCTCAAACTACCACACAGTTGCACTCATCTCACATGCTAGTAAAGTAATGCTCAAAATTCTCCAATCCAGGCTTCAGCAATATGTGAGCTATGAACTTCCTGATGTTCAAGTTGGCTTTAGAAAAGGCAGAGGAACCAGAGATCAAATTGCCAACATCTGCTGGATCATCGAAAAGCAAGAGAGCTCCAGAAAAACATCTATTTCTGCTTTATTGACTATGCCAAAGCCTTTGACTGTGTGGATCACAATAAACTGGAAAATTCTGAGAGAGATGGGAATACCAGACCATCTGACCTCCCTCTTGAGAAATCTGTATGCAGGCCAGGAAGCAACAGTTAGAACTGGACATGGAACAACAGACTGGTTCCAAACAGAAAAAGGAGTACGTCAAGGCTGTATACTGTCACCCTGCTTATGTAACTTCTATGCAGAGTACATCATGAGAAATGCTGGACTGGAAGAAACACAAGCTGGAATCAAGATTGCCAGGAGAGATATCAATAACCTCAGATATGCAGATGACACCACCCTTATGGCAGAAAGTGAAGAGGAACTCAAAAGCCTCTTGGTGAAAGTGAAAGAGGAGAGTGAAAAAGTTGGCTTAAACCTCAACATTCAGAAAACGAAGATAATGGCATCTGGTCCCATCACTTCATGGGAAATAGATGGGGAAACAGTGGAAACAGTGTCAGACTTTATTTTGGGGGCTCCAAAATCACTGCAGGTGGTGATTACAGCCATGAAATTAAAAGACGCTTACTCCTTGGAAGAAAAGTTATGACCAACCTAGATTGCATATTCAAAAGTACAGGCATTACTTTGCCGACTAAGGTCCGTCTAGTCAAGGCTATGGTTTTTCCTGTGGTCATGTATGGATGTGAGAGTTGGACTGTGAAGAAGGCTGAGCGCCGAAGAATTGATGCTTTTGAACTGTGGTGTTGGAGAAGACTCTTGGACTGCAAGGAGATCCAACCAGTCCATTCTAAAGGAGATCAGCCCTGGGATTTCTTTGGAAGGAATGATGCTAAAGCTGAAACTCCAGTACTTTGGCCACCTCATGCGAAGAGTTGACTCATTGGAAAAGACTCTGATGCTGGGAGGGATTGGGGACAGGAGGAGAAGGGGACGACAGAGGATGAGATGGCTGGATGGCTTCACTGACTCGGAGATGAGTCTGAGTGAACTCCTGGAGTTGGTGATGGACAGGGAGGCCTGGCGTGCTGCAATTCATGGGGTCGCAAAGAGTCGGACACGACTGAACGACTGAATTGAACTGAAAGTAAATTGCTGCCTCCCTCCTTGGTTATGTAGAGAGTTGAATGCAGTCAGCTTGCCATGCAGGGACTGGCTTGACTCCTTGAAGAGTAGTACCTTACCAAGACTCAGTGTCAGTTTCTATAGCGACTGATAGGTCACATGTTTCAAAACAGCATTAGGTAAATCAGCCTTGGTGAGAAGTAACCTAGGCAACTGGCCCTTGCAGAGTCTTAAATCCCTTCTACCATGGCTCTTCTGACCACGAACCCTTTGTGTAAGCACTAGAGTGGCCAAGTAGAGAGCTAAATAATAGCATCCAGTGGATGTCATCTTTTCTACCCAACTATTGAGAGCCTCTCCTAAAGACTCTGTGGTCCTAAGAATCCTCCAGGCAGAGTCATAGATTTTTGTAGTTAAAAGTTCGTGAACCTAAAACGTTGAGTGCCAAGCAGTGTAGAGAGAGTGACAGCTGCGTCACTTATATGGACACCATATAATACATTTCTTTTTTTATCGTCCTTGCAACCTCTCAAAATTCACTGTTATTTTCTTTTTAAAGCAATTGGCTGAGGAAATCTAAACAACTTCCTTGTAAAACGTCAGTGTTTTAATCCTAACTGCCATACTCCTTTCACTAAAGCCCAGCAACCTCTAGAGTTATGCAACAGCTGACTTCCTCAATGAATTCGTCTTTGGTTTCAGAAGAGTAAATAGAATATTGATCAAGCTGGGCCTCAATTCTTCCCAGAATAGGTAATTTAGATAGTAAGAAAACATTAAGAAATGTTATAGGAAATGTCAGAGCTTCCAATAAATCTCTACAAAGCTGAACAGAAGCCATAATGTTTCTGTTCAATCTGAATGAAATTACTTCCTGGTGAGAAATCAGGAGAGAAAAAGAAACTTAAAAGATATTCTTTCAGAGAAAGAACCAGTATCAACAAGTCAGAAAGACACAGGTCTTCCCCAGATACATACCATGAAATGGCAATTTAGTGTCAGCCTGCTATGTGGAATGTGTAGTGAGCACAATTGTTTTGGTAAACATTCCCATTCTTTCTTTCATGCTTAAAACTAAGACATGAGTATGGAGGGAAAATATCAAACTATCCAAAACCAGAGAGAACATGGAAGGCTGAAAGCTATCTCAGAAACAAACATTCAGAGCCTCATACTGTTGGGGGGGATTCTGTCCCTGATACCTGGTTGTTTGTGCCAATTTAGAGTTGAGTTAGAAGCAGGGTACAAATCTCAGAAGGAGGGAATTCTCAGCTTGGTATTTCATTACCAGAAATGTACTCTCTGCTTGAAGAGCTGTGTACCTCACAAAGGCCAGCCTTTGTATGGTGGCAATTCAAGGAAATGGTCCAAGGTGGGGGGGTGCTCCAATTTTGGGTTTTTGAATAAAGTAAAAATCAAGATATCTTAAAATTGTCATTTTAAATTTCTGACACTCTCAATAACCTCCCCTCACACTCTCTCCTTTTACCACTGATAATTTCCTAACGAAATTTCCAGGACATCCTCTCTCTGTCTTTCCGACTCCTGTGTACCCATTCTTTCTTTCTCTACTTTCTTAGTGGTGATGTTTTTCTCCTGTGAATAATTCTTCTTATTTCAAAAAAATAATTTTTTTGTTACACATTCATATTTTTCCTTATGTCCTTATAAGACATTAATATCTGTCCTTGTACCCAAAAGATAGAAGACTGTATGCATTAGAAATAAACCCACATCCTGTTCCTGCTAGGTTCCTAATGAACACATTACTGAAATTCTAAAGTTTGCCTTATTCCTGAAACCATATTCTGAAGAGTATTGCCTATATTGAGGTTTGTAAATTTGGTCAGAGGAGTTCCACTGCTCAATAGTCTGTACCCAGTAGTGATTTCCTGGTCCCTCTCACTCCAAAAACCTTGAAACCTGCTTATGCCACTCAGCTTCTAAATCCTGAAATGCCATTATCTAAGTGAAGTGTGCTGTGCTTGCAAAAGACTTGGTGGTATTCTTCTGTACCAACCATTCAGCATGCTGGAGGGATTAGAGTACAGCAATGATCTTATGACTTAAGAGAAAGCAAGAATTGTGAATTCACTATCACTGTGCATACTTAGATTCTTATAAAATATAGGGACCTGAGGCCACACAAATATACAAAGTTGAATTTAAAATACGCATGCCCGTTATGTGTCTGCAGAGCTAAGTAAAGCTGGAACTTCTGTTTTGATGATTGGATTTTCTGATTTTAGAAGAATTTCAAATTTGAGCATTGAAGTTCTTTAAAATATTTGAGGTTTTGAGGTTGGAAATTTTTCCTTGAAAAGTTTAGTACACAAAGGAGTATCTTTTAGTCCTGAGAAGAAATGAGCCTACTGATTTTTATTGCCATTTATAAGGCACTTCCTTACACTTCTTCCTCTAGTTCTTATTCTCCTTTTCTCCCTAGTAGCTAATTCCAAAGACATTTCCATCCAAGGTGCAGGATGTTCATTGTTCATTACTACCAGACAGTGTGCCCGCTTCATAGCAGAATCGAATGGATAAAATATTACTGCTTTTTTTTTCTTTCACATAGTGTAAGAACTGGGATAGATCATCAAGTGTCATCACAATCTCTTTTTAGCCATCATGTAACTGGTAAATAGTCATCAACATTAGATTTTTCTTAACTTTTGTCTCTAGTTTTTAATCATTTGAAATGTATCAATGAGAATTCTACAAGAAGCACATCACAGTTTTATTAGCATATCATTATGTTAACTATAATATTTGCCTGAAAATTTTATGAGGATTTAGGTGTCCTGCATTGTCTTCAACATAGTATTTAGATTAACTGAATTACTACTCAAATCTACTTTACCAGTAAATTTTCTTGCTTAATTTTTTCATCTTGTTAGGTAGGTAGAACAGGGACAAGGAGTCCAAAATGGCAATGGCTACAAAACAAGGAAGGGAAAAGCCCTGGAAAATAGAACAAAGAAGGTCCAAAGACTGGAGTGAGGACCTCGGGTAAAATAAGCAACACCCCTGGCTGGTCCAGTTTACATAGGACAGGCTCAGGGAGAGAGAAACATATAAACAGAGGAGCCAAGCTAGCTCTCTCTCTCTCTCTCCTATGTGCTGGGGGGCTCTTCTCCTCATGTCTTTGGATCAACGTGCCCTCACGCCTCGAAGATGGATTTTCTTGTTGTCTTCTAAATAAAATAGAGCTGTAACACTGAGTTGTAACATTGATTTGTCTAAGAGCTATACATGGTCCATTCGAGATCTGAGAGCTATAACACGGTCTGTCCACGACCTGAGGGCTGTGACAAGCCGAGGGGGCTTTAATGTCTGTCACTTCAAATCTCTGTTGTGATGAGACAAAGAATCGAGGAACATACACTCGCGTGACAATCTAAAATGTGTTGGTGAACAAACTGAGGTGCAGAGATTGAGCAATTTGATCAAGATCATAGAGCAAGTAAATACTGGAGACAAGATTTGAACTGGCAATCTGGCTCCAGAGTAGATGCTTAAAAGCTATTGAATAACTCATTGGCCTTTATGAATTTATCTTGTACATATGGATTTGAAATAGAAAATCAATAGTTTCATGTGAGTGTATGTTCCTCGGTTCTTTGTCTCGTCACAACAAAGATTTGAGTGATGGACATTAAAGCCCCCCTCGGCGTGTCACAGCTCTCGGGTCTTGGACAGACCGTGTTATAGCTCTCAGGTCTCGAATGGACCATGTATAGCTCTTAGACAAATCAGTGGTACAGCTCAGTGGTACAGCTCTATTTTATTTAGAAGATAGCAGGAAAATCCATCTTCAGGGTGTGAAGGCACATCGATCCAAAGACACGAGGAGAAGAGCCCCCCAGCACATGGGAAAGAAGAGAGAGAGAGCTAGCTTTGGCTCCTCTTTTATATGTTTCCCTCTCCCTGGGCCTGTCCTATGTAAACTGGGCCAGCCAGGAGTGTGGTTTGTTTTACCTGAGGTCCTCACTCGGTCCTCAGACCTTCTTTTGTTCTATTTTCCAGGGCTTTTCCCTTCCTTGTCTTTTTTAGCCACCACCATTTTGGACTCCTTTTCCCTATTCTACCTACCTAACGAATAGCATTAAGGATCTTTCACTTTATGGAGTTATTTCATACATAACCTTGGAAAGTTCTTAGAATGGAAGAGAGAAATGACTTGTGGGGGTGGAGGGTGCTGGTGGGGTGGGGGTGGGGGTCGCAGTTAGCAGGATCACAGAAACCAACCTAACATGCTGACTGAATTCAAGAGATCTAAAGGCCAGGATGAATTTCATAAATATTAGTAGTACTTTTACTGACAGTTCATGGGATCACAAAGAGTCAGACAGGAATTAGGAACTGAACAATGGAACAACTTACTGGCAGTCATCTCATTCTCTTTTTTCTCTTTTTTGAACAAAAGCAGCCAAAGATTCTTATCTCAATGGCACTCCACTCCAGTACTCTTGCCTGGAAAATCCCATGGGCAGAGGAGCCTGGTAGGCTGCAGTTCATGGGGTCGCGAAGAGTCGGACACGACTGAGCAACTTTACTTTCACTTTTCACTTGCATGCATTGGAGAAGGAAATGGCAACCCACTCCAGTGTTCTTGCCTGGAGAATCCCAGGGATGGGGGAGCCTGGTGGGCTGCCGTCTATGGGGTCGCACAGAGTCGGACACGACTGAAGCGACTCAGCAGTGTCCTCTTCCTGGTTTAATGGTTTTGCAAGAGTCAGGCTGGTGGGTTCAAATACAAGCTCAAACCAATTTCCCTCTTTGTAAAATAGCTGTAACTAGTATCTACAGCAGTGTTATTGGAGGGAATTAGTGCAATAGTCCATGTAATGTTTAGCATAGAGACAGCCACAGAGTTAATACTGTCAGCTATTAACATTGATCTTATTATTTTTTCCTTCTTCCAAAACTCTTGCCTTCTTGCCCTATTCTCCCTCTTTCCTAGTTGCTAGATCACCTTCATAATACATAAGCTGATTTTCAGTTGAACATTATCAATAGCTTGGGTCCATGTTCATCTAGATAGACATCTTTTCATTGCTTATGTGAAAGTAATCTGCTATCTTAGCTGAAAATCTTCTGAGAAATAGCAGAATGTTTCTCTGGATTCTAAAAAACACAGATCACACAGAAAAAAATGTTCTGTGTATGATGGTGCCTGCAAAACACCATTATACACAATTTACGCATCATACACATCAAAACACATCACATACAAGGGTTGGGGCAGTCCTATTGGGAGGTACTTCATCAATCAGTGTCCTTGGACAGATAAAAGAACTTATTCTATTTTGAAATGAATGCTTTTCTCATTTAGATTTGGAATTACACAGAGAAGGGGGAATTAGCTTGACTACAGCACTTATTCTGTATTTCAAACCAGATAAACAAGGTCAAAAACAGTCTCATTTAATATCCCCAATGTCAGCATTATCACCCTCATGTTACAGATGACAACTATGAAATTTAGAAACAATAGATCACTTCGCCTAGCACCAAGTGACTCAAAATTCATGATCTTTTACAGGTCCAAAGATATTATTGACAACACAAAACAGACCAATGGCTCAGGATACATGATACAACAAAAGAAAAATCACAAAAAACACCATTCAAATAAAAATAAAGCCATTGAAAATAGTAAAATTGGTTCTGCATAATTTCCTGAGCTTCAAATAAATAAAAAGCATTTATAATCCTCAAAATGCTGCATGCTACAATTGTACAATACGTTCTTCAGAGTAGAAATTACAGAACTATTTTAATGTTATCACTATATACTGACATTTGTTTGTGAAAAAATATTGTCTGCATAACCAAGATCCAGAGCTGCTTTCATTTATTACAACCAGAACACCTATGCTTTAAACAAACAAACATCTTCATAAAAAGTGAGGCACTTTAAATGCATGTCAGAATCATCTGATAGGAGAATGGGTTAAGGTGAATAAACAAGACTAACTATAATAAATAAGAAGGAAGAATAGAATAATGCTGGGCCCCAACAGTAAGTTTATTTTCTTCCCTTTAAATTCTTATTTTGCTTTTTACTTCCATTTTCAAAATAGTCTTATTGTTAATTTTTCCAACTTTTATTCCCTTTCTTATCCCTTCTCCCATACTTATCACAGAATGATCTCCACAAAACTTGTAAAATCAATACATCAGAATAAGTACAACAGTCGGCCATTTGTTGATGTTTAGTTTCTAAGTCCTGTCTGACTCTTTGAGAACCCATGGACTGCACAACACCAGGTCTCCCTATCCTTCACAGTCTCGTGGAGCTTGCTCAAACTCATGTCCATTGAGTTGGTGATGCCATCCAACCATCTTATCCTCCACCACCTCCTCCTTTTGCCTTTCATCTTTCCCAACATCAAAGTCTTTTCCAATGAGTTGGCTTTGCACATCAGATGACCAAAGTATTGGAGCTTCTGCTTCAGTAACAGTCCTTCCACACCTGACTACATTTGCCTATGGAAGAAAGCAGATAAGAGCTTTCCAAATATAACAAGAATTTTCTTCTTCAGATGCAGGAATAAAATTTCCTGATCCTATGAAAGGATGTGGTTAACATCACTCTCTTGTACCCATTTTACTTACTGTTGGGGCCCAGCATTATTCTATTCTTCCTTCTTATTTATTATAGTTAGTCTTGTTTATTCACCTTAACCCATTCTCCTATCAGATGATTCTGACATGCATTTAAAGTGCCTCACTTTTTATGAAGATGTTTGTTTGTTTAAAGCATAGGTGTTCTGCAGACAGCATAATACAGAACATTTTTTTTTTCTGTTTTGTCTGATGATTGTTAGCTTAACTGCATTAATCTGTTTGCCTCCACCTGAACAGTTTGTGCCCTCATTCATGATGCAAATGTTTATTGACTGCCTCCAAATACCAGGCACAACAGGGTCTGCTTGAACTATGGGTTCCCTGGAAAAGTTGGGCACAAAACTGGAAATGTGGTTTATATATATATATATATATATATATATATATATATATATATATATATATGTATATATATATGTATGTATATATATAAATGTGGTTTATATATATATATTTAATTGATTCATAGATGTTAATGATTAAGATATGAAGCCCAAGCAAACAATAGCCTGTCTTTATAGTCACAGAGAATGGTTCCATTCAGATCATTAGATTTGTCTGCATCCAGGATATGAAGCGGAGCTGGTGTATCATTTTTTAAAAGCTATAGTATAAGGTAGTAGCATGAATTTCTCTATACCTTCATCACAATTACTAGTCACAGATAAGCTCTAAAAATCAAATTAATACTTGTAAACTGTAGTTCATGAATGTATAAGTCAATAAGCATGCATTTATTTATTAGTTCAATGAACATTTGTAGCCCTAGTTACAAGTACCAAGCAAGGTTCCATGGAACATATTAAGGATGGAACGAGAGAAAAATATATTCCTTGTTCTCAAGTATCTCACATTCTGTGATAAAGCTGGATACTCAGACAGACAAATTTAATCAACTGTCATAATTATCAGCATAGAGATAGGCAACAGAACAGGCGGAAGTCAAACAAAATGCAAAATTTTCTCCCTTACTGTGAAGTGGAAATCAGAGACACTCAACAGAGTAGTCAGTGCTGAATTGGCACTCAAAGTGATGATGAGAAGTTCAGATGAGAAGCAATGCTTTCTGAGAGGTGGGGAACATGGATAGACTCTTGGAGGCAAGAGATGCAGTTACAGGTGAAGGCAGCAACCACTGTTTCCCATGGCTGGAGTGTCGGGTAAATGGAGAAAGTAGTAAGAATGGAAGTAAAGTCAGCAGCAGGACCCAGGAGTGGGCATCCTCGTGAACCACGTGTGTATTCAGTCACGCAGTTGTGTCTGACTCTGTGATCCTGTGGACTGTAGCCCACCAGGCTCCTTTATCCATGGGATTTTCCAGGCGAGAATACTAGAGTAGGTTGCCTTTCCTACTAGGGGAATCTTCCCAGCTCAGGAAGATTCCTGTGTCTCCTGCATATCCTGCATTTGCTGGTGGATTCTTTACCACTGCACCACCTGAGAAGCCCTTGTGAGCCACAGGGAGCCTGAATATATCCTACAAACAGTGGCAAGACAGTGAAGAATTCCACGTGGAGACATGGAATCACTCACCTTGAAAAAATGGAGGCAGAATTTGGAGGCATCAACTTTGGAGGCTGGGGAAACCTGTCAAAAGTTGAATAGAACTGACTTCCCCAGTGGTCCAGTGGTTAAGAATTTGCCCGCCAGTGCAGGGGATATAGATTTGATCCCTGGTCTGGAAAGATTTCGCATGCCTCAGGCAACTAGGCCTGTGCACCACAATTACTGAAGCCATGCACTATAGCTTGAGCTCTGCAGCAAGAGACGCCACCACAATGAGAAGCCCATGCAAGGCAACAAAGAATAGCCTCCTCTGACCGCAATTAGAGAAAGCCCTCATGCAGCAACAAAGACTCAGCACAGCCTATAGATATATTTAAAGAGTTGAATAGTTCTGACAAATGTGTCCTCTCCTCTGTCCTGAGACAAATCACAGTGCCTTTGTCATCTATGAGTTTCTATTCCCTCCTGTCTACCCCCTCCTCCAAAGTAAAAGGAGAACAACTTATGCTTAGGTAGATAAAAGAGCCGTAGCTTGAAAACTTAAAAACATATAATTGTCTCCAACTGGTGATTACTGTGGATAAAAAAAAAAAAAATTGGAGCTTTTTGCGTTTTGCCTAGACTTACAAAAACACACTCCTTGATTTGACATTCTCTTTGAGATGTTATCTCTGTTTCTTTAGGTGAATATTGTTTGTGAGTGTGTTTGTAAATTTGAATATAATTTGAAGGCAAAGAATCAACCATGGGGAAATAAAGGTTTTTTTTTCTTTTGTGTTATCTTTATGGGTGACGTTCTTTCTGTTAATACTAAGAGATGTGTCACCAGGAGATGGGCTGTATTTGACTCAGTCCATGGGGCTTCCCAGGTGACTCAGTAGTAAAAATCCTCCTGCCAATGCAGGACACTCAGGAGATACACCTTAGATCTCTGGAGACACAAGGAAGATCCCCGGGAGAAGGAAATGGAAACCTATTCCAATAGTCTTGCCTGGTGAACCCCACAGAAAAAGAAGTCTGGTGGGCTATAGTCCATGAGACTCTTGAGAGTTCTTTGGACTGCAAGGAGATCCAACCAGTCCATCCTAGAGGAAATCAGTCCTGAATGTTCATTGGAAGGACTGACGCTAAAGCTGAGACTCCAGTACTTTGGCCACCTGATGTGAAGAGCTGACTCATTGGAAAAGACCCTGATGCTGGAAAAGATTGAAGGCAGGAGGAGAAGGGGATGACAGAGGATGAGATGGTTGGATGGCATCACAGACTCAATGGACATGAGCTTGAGTAAACTCTGGGAGTTGGTGATGGACAGGGAGGCTTGGTGTGCTGCAGTCCATGGGGTCGCAAAGAGTCGGACACTACTGAGTGACTGAACTGAACTGAACTGATAGTCCTTGGGGTCACACATAACTGAGTCAGACAAGAGTCAGACATAACTGCGTGGACACTATGATGATGATAAGCGGTATTTGAGTCAGTTTTCAGTTAAGAAAACAACAACAATAATTAAAAAAATACCCTAAATATACCAATAGGATGGTAACTGATGTGGGGATTAATTGTTTATAAATCATGACAAAGCATGCATGATTAGAGGTTAAAGAAAACTATTTCCAGCTTTCAGAAAATCAAGTCATTGCAGGGGTTTCAAAACAACACCCTGATGAGCACACTGTCTGTAATGCTGAAGCAGATGATCTGCAGAATGCCTGGAATCTGCTGGCAAATCATCTACTTGCTCTCAGCTGAAGTTCAGTCAGCACTTACCGCTGTCAAAGAAAGGAATGTCAAAGAAAATGATGTCTACCTCTCTTCCACCTTCTGAACCACGCCTGCCTTCTCAGTGGTGAAACCTCAGCAGGCGATAGCAAGAGAGCCAACCATATGTGGTTTCCAGCCTTCCAGCCTTCACTGCACAAAGAGCAAGTGTAGAAAGAACTACAATCGTGCTAAGATGGCAGCAGGCATACCAGATCACATGGTGTGCATTCTAGGGTCATTCACATTGTATCTGTTCACTCTAGGGCTCAAGCAAAATCCAGTTTGTGTGTGAAGAGAAGCCCATGTGTCGGAGAAAAGTGAGTTGCTTCTCATGAAATCTGAATTCTTAGTAAGTACAAGGAGATAACAATCAACAGTGATTTTAGCACTTTAGTCCCCAATACTAGTTTGAGTTATTTCTGAAGATTGATATTCAGCTTGAATATAAATTCCATTTCTATCTTTTTACTTCAACTACTTAAAATTACAAGTTGAATGATATCTGAAGAAAATTTTCAAGAATCTGTCAGTTTTTAGACTCAAAGTAGAGCCAGACTCTTTTAAAGTCAAATTCCAATTATTTTGGAAATATATAAATACAATTTATAATAAAACTTTTATAGGTAATGTATGTCAAAGGTTATGATTTGGGGGCCTGATTTTAACATCTTTTTTATTTCAAAACTTAATTACTAGACATCTTCCATTTAGGCTTATTTTCTCATTTCTTATTATTTATATCCTGCAGAAATAAATTAAGCATAATAATAATTTTAAGTCTCTACAATTATTTTTCTCACATACCTATAGTTAGAAAATATTCAATTTGTTTTTCCTTGAACTTAATTTGAAATAAATCAAACATAGATAGGATATTAGTGTTTTCCCTAGAATATAGTTAATTATTTCATCTTCAATTAAAAATGGAAGACATTTATTTTAGATTGTAAAATCCCTTATGAGCATCATAGTATAAATGTGGCTAATATCATGGAGATAAATTTTATAAATAT
This sequence comes from Nanger dama, assembly GCA_917880005.1. Lineage (NCBI taxonomy): Eukaryota > Metazoa > Chordata > Mammalia > Artiodactyla > Bovidae > Nanger > Nanger dama. Next base: position 9,797,829 of record CAKJTW010000040.1, read on the forward strand.
GATTCTAATTATATCCCTCAGCATATAACATGAAAGTGAAGCCCTTATTATAGGAAATAATTGTGATGTTAAAACTGTAGTGTTTCTATTGCCAGAATAATAATAAATCTTAGTTGCCATGATAAAACAAGTAATAATCTCTAAAATTTATGTTCCATATAAATCCTACAATTAAAAAGTTGTTACTTTTCAGTACAATTTAAATAATAGTAGTAAAATTTAAAAGGATCAACTATGCATAAAATTCTAATCAAAATAATATAACTCAATAGTCGTCTTACCTGTTTCATAAGATGGTTATAATAATAAAATGAGGCAATCTATTAAATCCCATTAAAGCGGGATTTTTAAGAATTCTTGGATGAAGAAAAAATTACCAAATATGTGCCATAGATATAATGAGATAATAAGAGTAAAATTAAAAAGTAAATTATTTATAAAGTGCATATGATACCAGATCTTCTAAAGCATAGGTTTACTAACATTTCTTCTTTTACTTTGTAGCACAGGTTCACTGTACCTTATAAACAGAAATCTTGCTATTTGTGAAGTTTTTCTAGTGATTCTAGGAGTATACCAGGGGTATAAATATTTGTCTCTATAAAATTTTGAGACTTCTATCAAAAGGTTATGTTTATGGAAAATGTTAACATGATTATACATGTCATTCAAAAAAGTCCCAAATATACATATACTGTACATACACATTAATGTATGCTCAGTGGTAAGCACTATTTTAGCCAGTTAGAACACAGGGACACCCTGCCTACTAGAAAAATGAAATCTAGTAGAAATTGGACTAAATGGATTATTACAATATAATACAGTAACTTTAATTAGAGAAAAAAAATACTAATACAATTTGAGAGAGTCAGAAATAGCTAATTTCAGTTTGAGTAGGAATATAGAGAGAGGGCAAAAGAAAGAAGGCATTCCTAATAGAGAAAAGAGCATCTAAAAAGTCAGAGTTTGGGCAATTTTTTGATATTCAGGAATGGTTAAGTTCAGGGCAATTAAGAGCTTAGCCAAAAAACAGTGACAAGGTGAAGAGGTAAGTTAAAGCTAAACTGTGGGGAAAAAATATGTATTGGCTTTGGGTTTAACCGTAAAAGTGAAAACACTGTGGCACTATTGCATGACACGTGCTGTGCTTACTTACTCAGTCTTGTTTGACTCTGTGCGACCCCATGGACTGTAGCCCACCAGGCTCCTCTGTCCATGGGATTCTCCAGCCAAGAGTACTGGAGAGGGTTGCCATCTCCCTCTTTAGGGGATCTTTCTGACCCAGGAATCGAACTCACGTCTCTTACTGTCTCCAGCACTGGCAGGTGGATTCTTTACCACTGGTGTCACCTGGGAAGCATTTGGGGGCTTCAATTATTATTAAACTACAGATTTAAGCCTTTACAATAAATACATAAGAATCAAGACTATAAATAATGATATTAATTATCACCATCATTGTTGTCTGCTTTGTTCATTGAATTAGTGGCTATACCTAAGCAGGCACACGTCAAAGAGCTAGAGATATATAATAGGTGTTTTCCAATGGAGGCTAAAAGATAATTAACATGAATATATTCTATTGGAGTTTAGAGTCTAACATTAGGAATAGATATTGGTAATATATTCAGACAAATAGCTCCATAACCGTAATTGTGAAAATGGCAATGGTGGAACTATCCAAGGCTCTTTAAGAATTAATAACATACTGACATAAGTCAGGATTGATGTCCAGAAAGAACGGAGTGACATTTAAAATGAAATCTAAAATATTGCCGAGAGTCATGCCAGCCAACAAAAAAGGAGAGAATGGAAGGAAAGAAAAAAGGGTGTTCTAGGAGAAATATCAATAACCTCAGATATGCAGATGACACCACCCTTATGGCAGAAAGTGAAGAGGAACTCAAAAGACTCTTGATGAAAGTGAAACAGGAGAGTGAAAAAGTTGGCTTAAAGCTCAACATGCAGAAAACGAAGATCATGGCATCCGGTCCCATCACTTCATGGGAAATAGATGGGGAAACAGTGGGAACAGTGTCAGATTTTATTTTGGGGGCTCCAAAATCACTGCAGATGGTGACTGCAGCCATGAAATTAAAAGACGCTTACTCCTTGGAAGGAAAGTTACGACCAACCTAGATAGTATATTCAAAAGCAGAGATATTACTTTGCCAGCAAAGGTCTGTCTAGTCAAGGCTATGGTTTTTCCAGTGGTCATGTATGGATGTGAGAGTTGGACCATAAAGAGAGCTGAGCTCTGAAGAATTGATGTTTTTGAACTGTGGTGTTGGAGAAGACTCTTGAGAGTCCCTTGGACTGCAAGGAGATCAAATCAGTCAATCCAAAACGAAATCAATCCTGAATATTTATTGGAAAGACAAATGATGAAGCAGAAGCTCCAATACTTTGGGCACCTGATGAGAAAAACTGACTCACATTCTGAAGGAGATCAACCCTGGGATTTCTTTGGAAGGAATGATGCTAAAGCTGAAACTTTAGTACTTTGGCCACCTCATGCGAAGAGTTGACTCATTGGAAAAGACTCTGGTGCTGGGAGGGATTGGGGGCAGGAGGAGAAGGGGACGACCGAGGATGAGATGGCTGGATGGCAGCACTGACTTGGAGATGAGTCTAAGTGAACTCTGGGAGTTGGTGATGGACAGGAAGGCCTGGTGTGCTGCGATTTATGAGGTCGCAAAGAGTCGGACACGACTGAACGACTGAACTGAACTGAACCGAGACAGATAAATTAGTTATGAGTGGAGAATAATCCTGGCACATAATTGTAATGGAGAAAAAATAATACAGAAAATACTATTTTAGAACTCACATTAGTTAGTATCAGTTAGTGAACATGAAACAAAACAAATCTATAAAACATTAAGCTTGAGTTTACGTCCATATTTTACATATCTTATTGAAAACAAAACAAAAACATGGACTTTCAAAGCTATTTCTGGGTTTATTATTTCTCTGAATTTATAAATTTATGGACAGGTACTTGATATTGTGTTGTTTTTCAAAGTGGAATCTAAAGACCATCTGAAAAACAATCAAGACAGAAGCTTATTAAAATATGCTATTCCTGGACTTAAGTGTGTTTCATTCATACATACTGAATGAGAATTCTCAGAATGAGAATCGTTGCATTTTAATAAACTTCCCTGGTTGTATTTATACACGCTAAATTTTAAGAATCACAACTGTAGACATGAGGGGTAAGGGAGAGACCTTTGCTATTCCCATGTTCCTGCCAAGATCAATAAAGAAATAATTTCCATTTTCTTTGTCACTTGAAGAAAGTTGAAATAAGCACTCTACAACACTCCATGACCTTTAGTTTCAGGAAGAAAGTAAAAGTATGCTTTTTCTGGTGAAATTAGGAAAAGTCCATAGAGTACATTGACAAAGGGCAGAATTGCTACATAAAATGAGGTAAGTGTAAAATGGCTTACTTTCCTTTCTCTTTATCACTATCTCAAGGGCAATGATTTTTCTCTTCTACTTCCAAAATTTTCTAATAAAACCACTGAGACAGGAACTGTCCCTCAATGAGGAAGTCTGCAATCTCCAGTGAAAGGGAATTTAAATTCATTTCAGAGAATGAGGTGGGAGGCAATGCCACATCGAATCCAACTTTATCAGGAAGTCTGATTCTAGGTAGAAAGCAGCTACTTCTATTTTATTTGCCCCCTTGCAACTTCATTAGAGCTCAGGATGTAACAGTGATGGATTGGTACCCTAAAACCTCCTATGCAGATTAAATGCTCAATAAAAATCTCTACAACTTCTTCAGAAAGACGAGATTTTTATCTTCAAAAAAGGAAAGCTAGGTGTTTTATTGTTTATCACATTAATATAGGTATAAAACCCCTGATATTTACCCTTAACATAACAGACTATCAAGTACTGCTTACACACATATATTGTCTTATGCCTGCTCTTTAACAGTATGGGAGGGACTTACCTAATGGTCCAGTGGTTGAGACTTTTCCATAACTGAAACCCATTAGTTTCTATATTGAAGGATCCAGAGAGCAGCTAGATAAAAACAGTTTGGCTCAATGCCCACAATTTTAAAACTTTAAGATATTTAGATAACAATGGAATTCTGTATGTGCAATAGCATTTGAGGAAAAACAGGATTTTTGTTTTGCAAAAAACATCCTTTTGTGAAGGATGAAGAAGCAGAATGTTTTCCAACATCTTTGTAACTCTGGGAACTAGAAGGCAGAGGAGTATGTTTCAAAACCTTGAAAAAGATGATTTGCAACTGAAATTTCTTGCATAACCAAACTATCAATCAAGTATGAGGGTAGAATTGAACCAGGTAGAGTCTCAAGATATTTATTATCCATTATCCCTTTCTCAGCTACTGGAGAATGTTGTTGACCAAACCAGTAGGATAAATTCATAGAAAGTAAGATTCTGTGATAGAAAACAGGAGCACCAATGCAGGTATAGAGAGGTTAATGATGAAGGGAAATCATGGAATCATAGCAGTGAGAATATGTGCAGTGCAATTACCCTAGATAAAATATTTCCAAGATGGAACATGGTCAAGAAAAGGAAAATTGAACTAGTAAGCCACCTTACATGATTGACTGTGTGGAAATCAATGCTAGAAAGTCTTGCTGAGTGTGGGAAGAATTAGCAGCAGGGACCAGGGAAATCAATTAAGGAAAACAAAGCAAATATCAAATCCTGAAAAAAAAGTAAGATATGACACATAATCACAATACGTTTGTAATCCTCATCTGTGAATAACATTTTATGAGTGCAAATTGTAACACTGAATATCAATCTATGAGATTTTTGGTGATGGGAGAGGAGGACTGGAGAAACTTAAGTGGGTTAAATCATCCTCTACTATAATGGGAAAATAACAATATTTAAAACTGATAAATCAAATATACATATTAAATATCTTAAAAATACAGTGATGCATAGGTGCCAGATAGAGAGTTAAACAAGTTCATGGTGGTTACTCCTAGGATGGATGAAGTAAGGAAACTCCTTAACAGGTTACAGGTGTTTTGGTATCATTTAATTACTGAACTATGCTCATGTATTCCTTTTGAAAAATGTTAGTTTTCATAAAATGAATTTTAAAAGATTAACTAATGTGCAGTTATATTAGCAAATATAAAATGCTTTAAATTAATAATCTCAAGTAATGAAAGAAAGTGAAATGATAATCCATCAGGTTAAAATACTGTAAAAGGAGATGTGGATGAAAGTATTAAGATTTGATGAGGATTTAGGGCATGTTGGTGAGGATATAAAATATTCAAGAAAACAATTTTTAAAAGTATATTAAAAAGTTCATTATATGCTCTTTTCTAAATTAGAGAAATTTTAATTTTTTCTCTTGACTTGGAAGAAAAAGGGTACTGCTGCAGAAGTCAAAGATTGTCACTACTTCTTTGTTTATGACAAAGTATAGCCTAATCCTTCACCATAGAAGATGAATTAAATTAACTCTTTGCTAAAGCATTAGCTTTTCATTGAGGCTTTCCCATACCAGACCAATGAAAAGGAAAAGTTGCATACCTGTTAACTTTGATCTTTTAAAGTTTTCTGTATAGCACTTGCCTGTACCTGACATTCTCAATGGTTTACTTACTATTCTACTTATGGTAACTTCTTTCCAAGGGATTTTAAGCTCCCTGAGGACAAGCACTTTTTATTATTCATGATTGTATCAACAATTGTCATTCACTCACTAAGTCATGTTCGACTCTTTGTGACCACATGAATTTCAGCATGCCAGGCTTCCCTATCCTTCTCTGTCACACAAAGTTTACTCAAACTCATGTCTGTTAAGTCAGTGATGTCATTAAACCATCTGATCATCTGTCACCCCCTTCTCCCCCACGCCCTCAGTCTTTCCCAGCATCAGGGTCTTTTCCAATGAGTTGACTCTTAGCATCAGGGGCCAAACTATTGGAACACCAGATTTAGCATCAATCCTCCCAAAGAATATTCAGGGTTGTTTTCCTTTAGGATTGACTAGTTTGATCTTGCAGTCCAAGCAACTTTCAAGAAACTTCTCCAGCACCACAATTAGAAAGCATCGATTCTTCTGTGCTCAGCCTTCCTTATGGTCCAAATCTCAAATCCATAATGACTACTAGAAAAACCATAGCTTTGACTGCATGGACCTTTGTCAGCAAAGTAATGTCTCTGCTTTTTAATACATTCTCTAGGTTTTCATAACTTTTCTGCCAAGGAGCCAGTGTCTCTTTTAATTTCACAGCTACCATCACCATCTGCAGTGATTTTGGAGCTCAAGAAAAGAAAATATGTCACTGTTTCCACTTTTTGCCCATGTATTTGTCATGAATGATGGGAAAAGATGCCATGATCTCAGTTTTTTTAACGTTTAGTTTTTTTAAGTCGACATTTTTACTTGGCTCTTTCACCTTCATCAAGAGATTCTTTAGTTTCTCTACACTTTCTGTAATTCAGTTCGGTTCAGTTGCTCAATTGTCTCTGACTCTTTGTGGCCCCATGGACTGCAGCATACCTGGACTTCTGTCCATCACCAACTCCAGGAGCTTCCTCAAACTGGCATCCATCTAGTCAGTGATGCCATCCAACCATCTCATCCTGTCATCCCCTTGTCCTCCTGTCTTCAATCTTTTCCAGCATAGGGTCTTTTCTAATAAGTCAGTTCTTCACATCAGGTCGCCAAAGTATTGGAGCTTCAGCTTCAGCATCGGTCCTTCCAATGAATATTCAGGACTGATCTCCTTTAGAATTGACTGGTTTGATCTCCTTGCTATCCATGCAACTCTCAAGAGTCTTCTCCAGCACCACAGTTCAAAAGCATCAATTTTTCAGCGCTCAGCTTTCCTTATGGTCCAATTCTCACATCCATACATGACTACTGGAAAAAAAACGTAGCTTTGACTAGATGGACCTTTGTTGGCAAATTAATAGCTCTACTTTTTAATATTCTGTCTAGGTTGATCATAGCTTTTCTTTCAAGGAGCAAGTGTCCTTTAATTTCATGGCTGCAGTAACCATCTGAAGTGATTTTGAAACCCCCAAAATTAAAAGTTTCTCATTGTTTCCATTATTTCCCCATCTATTTTCCATGAAGTAATGGAGCGAGTTGCCATGATATTAGTTTTCTGAATGTTGAGTTTTCAGCCAACATTTTCACTCACCTCTTTCACTTTTGTCAAGAAACTTTTTAGTTCTTCTTCACTTTCTGCCATAAGGGTGGTGTCATCTGTGTAGCTGAGGTTGTTGATATTTCTTCCAGCAAGCTTGATTCCAGCTTGTCCTTCAACCAGGTGGGCATTTTGCATGATGTACCCTGGATGTAACTTAAATAAGCAGGTTGTAAGCAGGTTGACAGTATATAGCCTTGATACTCCTTTCCCAATTTGGAACCAGTCTGTTGTCCCATGTCCAGTTCTAACTGTTGCTTCTTGACCTGAACACAGATTTTCTCAGGAGACAGGTTAGATGGTATGGTATTCCCATCTGTTTAAAAATTTTGACAGTTTGTAGTGAACCACACAGTCAAAAGCTTTGGCACAATCAATAAAGCAAAAGTAGATGTTTTCCTGGAACTCCCTTGCTTCTTTGATGATCCAACAGATGTTGGCAATTTTATCTCTGTTTCCTCTGCCTTTTCTAAATCCAGCTTGAACATCTGGAGGTTCACCATTCACATACTGTTGAATCCTAGCTTGGAGAATTTTGAGCATTACTTTCTTAGCATCTGAGATGAGTGCAATTGTGTGGTAGTTTGAACATTCTTTGACATTGCCTTTCTCTGGGATTGGAATGAAAACTGACCTTTTCCAGTTCTGTGGCCACTGCTGAGTTTTCCCAATTTACTGGCATATTGAGTGCATCACTTTCACAGCATCATCTTTTAGGATTTGAAATCACTCAACTGGAATTCCATCACCTCCACTAGCTTTGTTCATAGTGATGCTTCCTAAGGCCCACTTGACTACTCATTCCTGGATGTCTGGCTCTAGGTGAGTGATCACACCATTATGATTATCTGGCTCTTGAAGATCTTTATGGTATAGTTCCTCTGTGTATTCTTGACACCTCTTAATCTCTTCTGCTTCTGTTAGGTCTATTCCATTTCTGTCCTTTATTGTGTCCATTTTTGCATGAAATGTTCCCTTGGTATCTCTAATTTTTCTGAAGAAATCTCTAGTCTTTCCCATTCTGTTGTTTTCCTCTATTTCTTTGCATTGATCACTGAGGAAGTTTTCCTTATCTCTCCTTGCTCTACTTTGGAACTCTGTATTCAAATGGGTATGTCTTTCCTTTTCTCTGCTTGTAGCAACTCTTCTTTTATCAGCTATTTGTAAGGTCTCCTCAGGCAACCATTTTGCCTTTTTGGATTTTGTGTGGGGGGTTGGGGGTGGGGGGAGATGGTTTTGATCAGTGCCTCCTGCACAATATCATGAACCTCTCTCTTTAGTTCTTCAGACACTCTGTCTTTCAGTTCTAATCTCTTGAATCTATTTGTCACTTCCACTCTATAATTGTAAGCGATTAGATGTAGGTCATACCTGAATGGTCTAGTGGCTTTCCTGACTTTCTCCAGTTTAAGTCTGAATTTGGCAATAAGAGTTCGTGATCTGAGCCATAGTCAGCTCTCAGTCTTGTTTTTGCTGACAGTATAGAGCTTCTCCATCTTTGGCTGCAAAGAATGTAATCAATCTGATTTTGGCATTCATTAGAATGGTATAATCTGTATATCTGAGCTTGTTGATATTTGTTGATATTTCCCCTTATAATCTTGATTATAGATTGTGCTTCATCCAGCCTGAATTCTGCATGACCTACTCTGCATGGAAGTTACATAAGCAGAGTCACAATAAACAGCCTTGACACACTCCTTTCCCAGTTTTGAACCAATCGAGTGTTCCATATCTAGTTCTAACTGTTGTTTCTTGACTTGCATGCAGGTTTCTCACAAGACAAGTAAGGTGGTCTGTATTCCCATCTCTTTAAGAATTTTCTACAGTTTATTCTGATCCACACATTCAAAGCCTTTAGCATAGTCAACAAAGCAGAAGAAGATTTCTTTTTAATTTGTTTGCTTTTTCTATGATCTAACAGATGTTGGCAATTTGATCTCAGGTTCCTCTGCCTTTTCTAAATCCAGCTTGAGCATCGGCAAGTTCTTATTTCATATACTGTTGAAATCTAACTTGAAGGATTTTTGAGCATTACCTTGCTAGCATGTGAAAGGAGCACATTTATATGGTACTCTGAACATTCTTTGGCAATGTCCTTCCTTGGGATTTATATCTGATCTCTTCTTGTTCTGTGGGCACTGCTGAGTTTTCCAAATTTGCTGGCATATTGACTGCAGCACTTTTACAGCATCATCTTTTAGGATTTGAAATAGCTCAGCTGGAATTCCATTGCCTCCACTAGCTATTTTCATAGTAATTCTTCCTAAGCCCACTTGACTTCACACTCTAAGATGTCTGGCTCTAGGTGAGTGACCATCATCATGGTTATCTGGGTCATTAAGACCTTTTGTATAGTTTTGTGTATTCTTACCATCTTTTCTGCTTCTGTTAGTTCCTTGCCTTTCTGGCCTTTATTGTGCTCATGTTTGCATGAAATGTTTCCTTGGTATCTCCAATTTTGTTGAAAACCTCTCTAGTCTTTCCCATTCTATTGTTTTCCTTTATTTCTTTGCTTTGTTCCTGTAAGAATACTTTCTCTTTTTTTTCCTTGCCGTTCTCTGGAACTCTGCATTCAGTTACTTATATCTTTCCCTTTCTCTTTTGCCTTTTGCTTCTCTTCTTTTCTCAGATACTTATAAGACCTCCTCAGACAACCAATTTGCCTTGTTGCATTTCTTTTCTTGAGAATGGCTTTGGTCAGAACGTCTTGTACAATGTTACAAACCTCCATCCATAGTTCTTCAGGCACTCTGTCTAACAGATCTAATCCTCTGAATCTATTTGTAACCTCCATTGTATGATCATAGAAGATTTGGTTTAGGTCATAGCTGAATTGCCTTGTGGTTTTCCATACTTTCTTAAATTTTAGTCTGGATTTTGCAATAAGGAACTCTTGATATGAGCCACAGTCAGCTCCTGGTCTTGTTTTTGCTGACTGTATAAAGCTTGTCCCTCTTCAGCTGCAAAAAGATAATCAATCTGATTTTGATGTTGACCATCTGGGAATGTCCATGTGTAGAGTTGTTTCTTCCATTGTTGAGGGAAGAATGTTTGCTATGACCATTGTGCTCTCTTGGCAAAACTCTGTTAGCTTTTGCCCTGCTTCATTCTGTACTCCAAGACCAAGCTTGCCTGTTACTCTTGACTTTATACTTTTGCATTCCAATTCTCTATAATTAAAAGGACATCTTTTGAGGGTGCTAGTTCTAGAAGGCCGTATAGATCTTCTCAGAACCATTTGACTTCAACTCCTTTGGCATTAGTGGTTGGTGCATAGACTTGGATTAATGTCATGTTGAATAGTTTGCCCTGGAAACAAACCAAGATCATTCTGTTGTTTTGAGACTGCCCAAATTCAAATTCAAATACTAAATTTTGAACTCTTTTGTTGATGATGAGGGCTGTTCTATTCCTTCTAAGAGATTCTTGCCCACGGTAGCAGCTGTAACGTTCATCTGACTTAAATTCACCCATTCTCATCCATTTTAGTTCACTGATTCCAAAAATATTGATGTTCACTCTTGCCATCTCCAGCTTGACCACATCAAATTTAACTTGATTCATCAACCTAACATTCCATGTTCCTGTGCAATATTGTTCTTTACAGCATCAGACTTTACGTTCACCACCAGATATATCCACAGCTGAAGGTTTTTTTCTCCTTTGGCCCAGCCTCTTCATTCTTTCTTGACCTATTTCTCTGTGCTTCCCTGAGAGCCTACTGGACACCTACTGACCAGGTGGGCTCATCTCTGGAGTCATATCTTTTTGCCTTTTCATATTGTCCATGGAGTTCTCAAGACAAGGATATTGAAGTGGTTTACCATTACTGTTATATCAATATAGGATATACTTAAAAATATTTTCATTAAAATATTATAACAGATGTATATAGATGCTATTTTTTGATATGGAATTAAACTTTTTCTTCTAGAGATACTATATATTGATCTAGAGATATTACATATTAAGAACATCAATCTATATTATGTTTGGCTAAAAAACTAACATAGGCCATCTATAAATGCCCTTATGCCCCTACATATTATTTCTTCCCACCCTTTAAAACAAGGTATTAAATAGATGAGAATGTCAGTTCCTAGGCAGGTTGATAAGAAGTTCAGGGTTCCTTGAGGAGGAGAAAGGGGTCTGGGGTTCTCAAGGAGGAGATAGGTATCTGGAATTCTCAAGGAGGAGGAATGAACTAAGGTGGTTTTTTTGTTTGTTTGTTTGATCTCTCTCTACATTCCTTAGTCTTAGTCACATAAAATGTTTGTTTGTTTGTTTGTTTCTTTAAACCCAGAACTGATGATTACACAACAAACAACTCAGTTGAAACTCTGTACTAAGGATTATATTACAGCACTGTATCCTGGTTGAGGACAGTTTCAACCTCCTGAAAACCTTCTGACTAATACTGATATCTTAAAATGTAAATTATGGGAGGGGCTCTGGTAGTATCTTTCTATTGTTAAGTTGTAATCCTGTTATCCTAAAGTGTAAATTATGGGAGTGGGTCTGGTAAAATTTTCACAAACTTGAGACATTCTTTTGATTTATTGTAATAACTAATCCTTGGAAGGAACGTTATGACCAACCTAGATAGCATATTCAAAAGCAGAGACATAACTTTGCCAACAAAGGTCCATCTAGTCAAGGCTAGGGTTTTTCAGTGGTCATGTATGGATGTGAGAGTTGGACTGTGAAGAAAGCTGAGCACTGAAGAATTGATGCTTTTGAACTGTGGTGTTGGAAAAGACTCTTGAGAGTCCCTTGGACTGCAAGGAGATCCAACCAGTCCATTCTAAAGATCAGTCCTGGGTGTTGTTTGGAAAGAATGATGCTAAAGCTGAAACTCTAGGACTTTGGCCACCTCATGCAAAGAGTTGACTCATTGGAAAAGACTCTGATGCTGGGAGGGATTGGGGGCAGGACGAGAAGGGGACGACAGAGGATGAGATGGCTGGATGGCATCACTGACTCAATGGATGTGAATATGAGTGAACCCCGGGAGTTGGTGATGGACAAGGAGGCCTGGCGTGCTGTGATTCACAGGGTCACAAAGAGTCAGACACAACTGAGTGACTGAACTGAACTGAATTAAAGATGTATATAGCTCCCTTGCTAACACTAGCAAGGGGAGCATTCTCTGTTCTCCTGATGTCTATGTCAGAAACTTTCTCTGTCCCTTTTCTTACTTTAATAAAACTCTGCTACACAAAAACTCTTGAGTGATCAAGCTTGGTCCCTGGTCCCAAAGCTAAATCTTCAGAGATCACGAATCCGACATCGTTCACCGTAAGCTATCATAGGCTATATTAATATTCTGCCCTCCGTGATACCTCTATATTTTGTCTTTCAAAGAGTTAAATGTTCTAGCTAGCCTGTCACACTGGCTTACTGCTCTTTTCCTGCTGCTGCTGCTGCTGCTGCTAAGTCGTTTCGGTTGTGTCTGATTCTGTGAGACCCTAGAGACTGCAGCCCACCAGGCTCCGCCGTTCCTGGGATTCTCCAGGCAAGAACACTGGAGTGGGCTGCCATTTCCTTCTCCCGTGCATGAAAGTGAAGTAGCTCAGTCGTGTCCAACTTGTAGCGACTCCATGGACTGCAGCCTACCAGGCTCCTCCGTCCATGAGATTTTCCATGCAAGAATTCTGGAGTGGGGCGCCATCTAGTTACTGCTAAATTTGCACCCTCTTTCACAAAATAGCCAAGTGACCCTGATAATGCCCTTGATCTAGGACCTTTGTTACATCCTCTGTAAAAGAAAATAAGGTGGGCTATCACTGTCTCTTAATGCTAATTTACAGACCAGCTGCATCTGAATAATCTGGACAATCATATGAATACACAGTTTCCTTTGTCCTCCTCCTAGAACCACCAATACACTCGAGTTTGGTTTGATATTAATAGTTCATATTTTTAATCATTTTCTGTAGTACCTCTGATATCACAAGTTAAGAAAACCTCTTCTGAAATCCTCTTAGTTCCAAAATTTCTTAAGTTTTTCTCCTTTTGTTTCCTTCTCCCCCAAACACCTACTTACATTTTAATGTTAATTTAAATTCATTTTGAGGAAAACATTAAAATAGGAAGAACTAAAGAAAAAGATCACTGCTTTTATAAATTTTTCAGATGTAATGACATTTATAGAAGTGATCAGGCAGAAATAATTTATTTTCCCATTTCACACTTGACTCCCATCAGGATTATCATTTGCCACCAGCTATTTAATATTTGTGATAAGTAATTTTTATGTGTTGATACGCTACGTAGTTGCTCAGTCATGTCCAACTCTCCACAGCACCAACTCTACATGTCCAGCCGTAGCCTTCAGGGCCCCTCTGTCCATGGAATTTTCCAAGCAAGAATACTGGGGTGAGTTGCCATTTCCTCCTTCAGGGCCTCTTCCCAACCCAGGAATCAAACCCTTGTCTCTTGTATCTCCTGCATTAGCAGACAGATTCTTTACCACTAGCAACACTTGGGAAGCCCATTTGATATGGATACCTATTTTAGTATTTCATCCCTTGTAGCTGGAAATGGTCTCTGACAGAATTTGACATAAAAGAGCAACAAAGTGAGCAACGAAAACTGACATGTGAGTAATAAAAGAATGAAAAACCGCCCTATTTTGGCAAATTGTAACTTTCATATATTCCCTACTGTGTAGATTTTGTTCATTTATTCTCACAATCTCTGTTCTTTCTAGCTGATAGTTTGCATGTCATATTGTAAACATAAATCTAATTTGGATTAAAATAGTTGCTACTGGGGAGATACGTAAGTAAAAAAAAATGTCTTTAGCTAATTCTTGCATTTTTCATGTCTGAGAAGTAAACATCTGAAGTCCTAAAACTGTAATAAAGTTAGAGAGAGAATAGAAGGTTCAGTTTGGTTTAAATGTGAAATGATACAGTATGGAAGTGAATATTTATAATGACATGAATATTTAGGGAGAATAATATTAACAAACTATAAACTGAATGCAGATTTGTTGAATAAAAGTTGTAATGTGCCCTAAGGCAATGGCTGTGGTGTAGAATTACTTCTAAAACAGGACTCCAAAGACTTGGGGATGAATGTAAAGGAAGTGGCCAGGACTTCAAAGAGTGTCTTCAGTTGTGATATATTTTGGTGGCATTAATTAATTAACGGAAATATAGAATGAAATACACATTTCAGGGAAAGTTTGAGGATTTAATAAGTCCTGGAAAACTGTAGATTTTATTAGGGTAAACACCTGTTTAATTCTTACTTTACATTTTATCTCCATGACAAGGCATACAGTAGATAGAACATAACATTTTTTAAAAAATAAATTCGTTGTATGAATAAGGGAATAACCTAATGGTCACCTCATTTAGAATGTTCAGGGGCAGCAAGCACAATGAATCAAGAGTTCAGGATCAGCTGGGAAGATTGGGACCTTGGAAGTGAATGCAATTGTCAAATTAGAGTCTGTAATGCAAGCAGAGACTAAAATGGACCAAATTTGATAACTGTAGAGCTGAAAGAAAAGGCATAATAATAAGTCGCACGGGCATAAAAGGTTAGAACTAGAAAGGGATCACAACATTACTTAGGAATGTTGCTCTACCTAATCCCCAGATACACACACAAACACGCACACACACTCATTTTACAGCTAAGAATACAAGTCCAAATGTGTTAAATGCCTTCCCTATTGACACCAGGTGGCTGACTCAGAACTCCTACTTTCTGTTCAGAGATCCCAGTTAACATCAAAAAAATAACTGCTTCCAATGGTTATTTACATCATCATATGCCTCAGTATTGGCACTTATATAGCCAAATATAATATTTGCTTATTCAGAGGTCTTTAAACTTTTTCTCAAAGTCACAACTGACTAGCAGTAACAGAAATGGGTTAAATGTTATATATGACATATATTTTTTTGAATTTTAATATTTTCTGAGAATTATTATTGGGGGTTATTGATTTCTAATTGTTCAACTAAAGTTTATATTAGCATCATAAAAGAATGGCATTTGTGGATATGCAAATAACTCTTCATTGTTTATGAATAGCAATAACTGTTTAGGGATTACACAGAAAACAAAAATGATGCAGATAATTAGATGTAAACTTTTAATATGGAATAACTAAATATTAGTTAGCCAGTTAAGTTGCTCAGTCATGTCCCACTCTGCGCTCCATGAATCACAGAATGCCAGTCCTCCCTGTCCATCACCAACTCCTGGAGTTTACCTCAACTCATGTGCATCTAGTCATAAATGCCATCCAGCCATCTCATCCCAGTCATCCCTTTCTCTTCCTGCCCTCAATCCCTCCCAGCATCAGGGACTTTTCCAATGAGTCAACTCTTCACGTGAGGTGGCCGAAGTACTGGAGCTTCAGCTTTAGCATCAGGCCTTCCAATGAACATCCAGGACTGATCTCCTTTAGGATGGACTGGTTGGATCTCCTTGCAGTCCAAGGGACTCTCAAGAGTCTTCCCCAACACCACAGTCCAAAAGCATCAATTCTTCAGCACTCAGCTTTCTCCACAGTCCAACTCTTATATCCATACATGACCACTGGAAAAGCCATAGCCTTGACTAGATGGACTTTTCTTGGCAAAGTAATGTCTCTGCTTTTGAATATGCTATCTAGATTGGTCACAACTTTCCTTCCAAGGAGTAAGGGTATTTTAATTTCATGGCTGCAATCATCATCTGCAGTGGTTTTGGAGCCCAAAAAACTGAAGTCTGACACTGTTTCCACTGTTTCCAGATCTATTTCCCATGAAGTGATGGGACCAGAGGCCATGCTCTTTGTTTTCTGAATGTTGAGCTTTAAGCCACCTTTTTACTCTCTACTTTCACTTTCATCAAGAGGCTTTTTAGTTCCTCTTCACTTTCTGCCATAAAGGTGGTGTCATCTGCATATCTGAGGTTATTGATATTTCTCCCAGCAATCTTGATTCCAGCTTGTGCTTCCTCCAGCCCAGCGTTTCTCATGATGTACTCTTCATATAAGTTGAATAATCAGGGTGATAATATGCAACCTTGACATACTCCTTTTCCTATTTGGAACCAGTCTGTTATTCCATGTCCAGTTCTAACTGTTGTTGCTTCTTGGCCTGCATTTACATTTCTCAAGTGGCAGGTCAGGTGATTTGGTATTCCCGTCTCTTTCAGAATTTTCCACAGTTGATTGCGATGCACACAGTCAAAGGCTTTGGCATAGTCAATAAAGCAGAAATAGCTGCTTTTCTGGAGCTCTCTTGCTTTTTCCATGATCCAGTGGATGTTGGCAATTTGATCTCTGGTTCTTCTGCCTTTTCTAGCTTGAACATCTGGAAGTTCATGGTTCACATATTGCTGAAGCCTGGTTTGGACAAGTTTACTAGCGTGTGAGATGAGTACAACTGTGTGGTAGTTTGAACATTCTTTGGCATTGCCTTTCTTTGGGATTGGAATGAAAACTGACCTTTTCCAGTCCTGTGGTCAGTGATGAGTTTTCCCAATTTGCTGGCATATAGAGTGCAGTGCTTTCACTGCAACATCTTTCAGGATTTGAAATAGCTCCACTGGAATTCCATCACCTCCACTAGCTTTGTTCATAGTGATGCTTTCTAAGGCCCACTTGACTTCACACTCCAGGATGTCTGGCTCTAGGTGAGTGATCACACCATCGTGATTATCTGAGTCATGAAACTCTTTTTGCACAGTTCTTTTACACAGTGTATTCTTGCCACCTCTTCTTAATATCTTCTGCCTCTGTTAGGTACATTCTAGGAATCTGCAAACTAAAATGAAATGGAATGGGTGAATTTAACTCAGATGGCCATTATATCTACTACTGTGGGCAGGAATCCCTTAGAAGAAATGGAGTAGTATCATGGTCAATAAGAGTCTGAAATGCAGTAATTGGATGCAGTCTCAAAAATGACAGAATGATCTTTGTTTCCAAAGCAAACCATTCAATATCACAGTGGTCCAAGTTTATGCCCCAACCAGTAATGCTGAACATGCTGAAGTTCAGCAGTTCTGTGAAGATCTATAAGACCTTTTAGATCTAACACCCAAAAAAGATGTCCTTTTCATTATAGGGGACTGGAATTCAAAAGTAGGAAGTCAAGAAACACCTGGAGTAACAGGCAAATTTGGCCTTGGGATGCAGAATGAAGCAAGGCAAAGGCTAATAGAGTTTTGCCAAGAGAACACACTGGTCATAGCAATCACCCTCTTCCAAAAACACAAGAGAAGACTCTACACATGGACATCACCAGATGATCAACACTGAAATCAGATTGATTATATTCTTTGCAGCCAAAGATGAAGAGACTCTATACAGTCAGCAAAAATAAGACTGGGAGCTGACTGTGGCTCAAAACATGAACTCTTTATTGCCAAATTCAGACTTAAACTGAAGAAAGTAGGGAAAAGCACTAGACCATTCAGGTGTGACCTCAATCAAATCCCTTATGATTATACAGTGGAAGTGAGAAATACATTAAAGGGAATAGATCTGATAGACAGAATGCCTGATGAACTATGGATGGAGGTTCATGACATTGTACAGGAGACAGGGATCAAGACCATTTCCATGGAAAAGAAATGCAAAAAGCAAAATGGCTGTCTGGGGAGGCCTTACAAATAGCTGTGAAAAGAAGAGAGGCAAAAAGCAAAGGAGAAAAGGAAAGATATAAGCATCTGAATGCAGAGTTCCAAAGAATAGCAAGAAGAGATAAGAAAGCCTTCTTCAGCGGATCAATGCAAAGAAATAGAGGAAAAGAACAGAATGGAAAGACTAGAGATTTCTTCAAGAAAGTCAGAGATACCAAGGGAATATTTCATGCAAAGATGGGCTCGATAAAGGACAGAAATGGTATGGACCTAACAGAAGCAGAAGATATTAAGATGAGGTGGAAAGAATACACAGAGTAACTGTACAAAAAGATCTTCACGACCCAGATAATCATAATGGTGTGATCACTCACCTAGAGCCAGACATCCTGGAGTGTGAAGTCAAGTGGGCCTTAGAAAGCATCACTATGTGCTAAGCTAGTGGAGGTGATGGAATTCCAGTGGAGCTGTTTCAAATCCGGAAAGATGTTGCAGTGAAAGCACTGCACTCCATATGCCAGCAAACTGGGAAAACTCAGCAGTGGCCACAGGGATGGAAAAGGTCAGTTTTCATTCCAGTCCCAAAGAAAGGCAATGCCAAAGAATGCTCAAACTACCGCAAAATTGCACTCATCTCACACGCTAGTAAACTAATGCTCAAAATTCTCCAAGCCAGGCTTCAGCAGTATGTGATCATGAACTTCCAGATGTTCAAGCTGGTTTTAGAAAAGGCAGAGGAACCAGAGATCAAATTGCCAACATCCACTGGATCATTGAAAAAGCAAGAGAGTTCCAGAAAAGCATTTATTTCTGCTTTATTGACTATGCCAAAGCCTTTGACTGTGTGGATCACAATAAACTGTGGAAAACTCTGAAAGAGATGGGAATACGAGACCACCTGACCTGCCGCTTGAGAAATGTAATTGCAGGTCAGGAAGCATCAGTTAGAACTGGACATGGAACAACTGACTGGTTCGAAAAAGGAAAAGGAGTACGTCAAGGCTGTATATTGTCACCCTGCTTATTCATCTTATAGGCAGAGTACATCATGAGAAACGCAGGCTGGAAGAAGCACAAGCTAGAATCAAGATTGCCAGGAAAAATATCAATAACCTCAGATATGCAGATGACACCACCCTTATGTCAGAAAGTGAAGAAGAACTTAAGATCCTCTTGATGACAGTGACAGTGGAGAGTGAAAAAGTTGGCTTAAAGCTCAACATTCAGAAAACGAAGATCATGGCATCCGGTCCCATCAGTTCATGGGAAATAGATGGGGAAACAGTGGAAACAGTGTCAAACTTTATTTTTTTGAGCTCCAAAATCACTGCAGATAGTGACTGCAGCCATGAAATTAAAAGACCCTTACTCCTTGGAAGGAAAATTATGACCAATCTAGATAGCATATTCAAAAGCAGAGACATTACTTTGCCAAGAAAAGTCCATCTAGTCAAGGCTATGGCTTTTCCAGTGGTCATGTATGGATATAAGAGTTGGACTGTGAAGAGAGCTGAGTGCTGAAGAATTGATGCTTTTGAACTGTGGTGTTGGAGAAGACTATTGAAAGTCCCCTGGACTACAAGGATGTCCACCGAATCCATCCTAAAGGAGATCAGTCCTGGGTGTTCATTGGAAGGCCTGATGCTAAAGCTGAAACTCAAATACTTTGGTCATCTCATATGAAGAGCTGACTCACTGGAAAAGTCCCAGATGCTGGGAGGGATTAGGGGCATGAGGAGAAGAGGAAGACAGAGGATGAGATGGCTGGCTGGCTGGCAACACCAACTTGATGGACATGAGTTTGAATAGACTCCAGGAGCTGGTAATGGACAGGGAAGCCTGGCGTGCTGTGATTTATGGAGTCGCAAAGAGTTGGACACGACTAAGTGACTGAACTAAGCTGAACTGATTGAGGCCAAATAGAATTTTTAAAAATATGTTTCCTTTGAATTCATAAATAAGGCAAAGATAGTATTATCACCAGTATTATTTAAAATTTTATTGAAAGGACTACTGAATATAATTTGACAAGAGGACTACATAAGAGGTATACAGACTGGAAAAGAGGAGAGAAATATTGTCTCTGTTTTCAGAGGATGATGCTGTCTGAGAAAACCAAAGAAAACTGTTTGAAAAATATTACAAACTATAATGCAATAATGTTATAAATTCATTATAAAGCAACCAGTTAGAAAATATTAGAAAACAAAGTTTTGGATTTAAGATGTACAAAGACATAAAATATTTAGAAATCAGATTAACCCAGAAGCTGTGAAAAAACTTAAAATTAACCAAATTTATTGGCCAAACTCATGCACTGAAACCAAATTACATTTATCTGAAAGATGGTTTTAATACTTTTTGGATGTGTAGCTTTAAAAATCATGATTATAATTATAACTGCAGTATAATATCACATAAATATCTATCAATGAGAGAGTTAATGATTACAAAACTATTCACCACCATTACGGCATATACCGATTTAAGTTGACTTCACATTTAAAATGAGACACAGTCATGTGTAATGCACATGCCATTTATGTAAAAATTAAAAATAGGTGAAGGCCTGTTTCTCTAGGTAATTTTTTTGCATATGTATAGCAAATTCAGTTGAGAAATATGATAGCATTTGCCACCAAGGATGAAGACTATACTTATTGAATAAAACCTTTTATAGAATTTAAAATAAATTATGAAAAGAGTGCATTACTTTTATATTAAAAACAATAAAATTATGAAATATATGAGTCTATATTTGTATGTATTTTTCTGCTATGGCATTACATATATGACATATATCATGCATATAAAATAAGTCTATGGAATTTATAAAACAAATATTAATAGAGGCCATCTCTAGTAGTAAATTTTAAATTTCTTTTTGCCTTTCTGGTTTTTCAAAGATTTGTTAGCAGGTATTTACCTGAGATTCAGAAACAAAATGATTTTAGTGATATTTGACACAGAAAATTAATGAAATTCCATGTTTTCAATTATTAATAAATTTAAAAATACCCAACCACATAAATTGCTCCAAAGTTTAATTTACCTTGTTCCTTCTTCCCTGTTCTTCAGAAGAATACATAATGAGACAACTAGGAGCATCATTATCCACCTTAAAGTTCTAAAAACAAAAACACAAACCAGACCAACTCAACATAAGTACAAGCTGAGAGTAAATTGTCTTAGTTTTTAATACAGTATGGACACAGTTTAGTACTTTGCACAAGATTGAATTCAGTAAATGCTAATCTCCTCCCTCTTCTCCTTTGAGATCTTTTTCTGTAGAAAAGAGAGTAATTAGCCCAATGTCTCTGGAGATGCTGAGAAAAAGGAGTCATAGGAATGAGCTTTGCTTGCTTTGGTTTTTCACTGGACATATAAAATAAATACCTAAAATGACTATCTAGTAAATTCAATTCCTAAAACCCTGCTACATCAGAAAAAATGTATATGAACAAATGCCTATTAAACAGTGAATGAAAAAGAAACTAAAAACAAAGTCTTATGCAGGAAAAGAAAAACAGTAAAAATTGTTTAATGTATACTGGAAGGGACACCAGTGTAGCTTTTAAGTAAGTCTCATATCTGGGGCTTCCTACGAGGTGCAGTGGTAAAGAATCCACCCGCAAATGCAGGAGACACAGGAGATGCAGATTTGACCCTTGGGTTGGGAAGATTCCCCGGAGGAGGAAACGGGAACCCACTCCAATATTCTTACCTGGGAAATCTCATTGACAGAGGATCCTGGTGGGCTACTGTCCATGGGGTGCAAAGAGCTGGACACAACTTAGCAACTAAATCACAACTCCTATATCTATGCGTTTGTCTGGTACAAAATACCTTCCTTCCACTATTATAGGGATGTTCCCCAACAGGAGTGGTTCAAAAGCCCTAATTCCTGGAGGTGGAGGTTATTACACTGTTCTTAGTTTAGGCAACAGTGGATGGGGTGAAATTCTTGAAAATATTGCCATGTGAAAACCAACTTCTTATAGACTGCTTAGTCAAGGGTGCACTGTTGTATGGCAGAAATCAACACAACACTGTAAAAAAAATTCTAATATATTTAAATTAACAATAGAAAAAAAGGTAAAAAAGAAAAGAGTGCATTCCTAAGAACAAGCGCACTGAGTGCTGAAAGGATTTTCAAAATATCCTAGATATTCTAACTTACTGAAGTGAATCGTTTGATGTTTTTTTTGAACACTTGCTCAAAAGAAGTAAAATACTTTTATGAAAACTTTAGGTAAACTTCAAGTTTTCCTCCATCCAAAAGAAATCCTGTCTCTGCTGTTGATAATGGGGAGAGTACACTTCTGTGGGCTACCTGGAGAAGTGATGATCTGTGTATTATTTTTGTCTTTTTTCACTGACAGCCAAAATCTTCATGAGTTAGATCACGGGTTTTGAGTGGAGATGACAAGGAAGAATATGCCATTAAGCTCTCAGGATTGGAAATACAGAAACATGAAGCTTGTTCTCTATTGTGCAAAACATTTGTACATCATCCATATACACACTTGAAGCAGAGCACATTTAGAAAGAATCCATTTCTTTCAGACAAGAAAACCTTATTAATGTTGCCTGAAGATTAATATGGTATCTATTAGAGTCGGACACGACTGAGTGACTTTCACTTTCACTTCACTTTCATTATTGGGGAAATGTTATAATCTAAACAAATACAGTAGCTAGAATTTATGCAATAATCCTTCCATGAAGTAACCAACAAAAGGCAACAAATGTCAACAAATTTCACAAATGTCTTGGCTTTTTCACTGTATATCAAACAGTAATTTGAAAGGTAGCATTATGACCCAAACAACACACCATTAGAAGTTAAAGATCACTTAGATTTGACAAAGGGCATTCTTTCGAGAAGCAATTATGTTTCTGATTCTGAAGGAGGAGAAACAATTCTATGTTAGGTCCCACTTGAACTGCATTAAAATAGAGGTAATTGACAGTTTTAGGTGTCTTTTGTGCCTCATCAAATTATTTCCTTACGTAATGCTTTCTTGTCATGGTCTTCGGAGACTGGGACCTGGGGACTGGAGTAGATGAGAAGCATGCAGGGTATCCAAGTCTCGAGTGAAACAAGGGTACTTTATTTGCGGAAATGCATGCTTATATATCTTCAATAAAATGATTACTCGGCCATTAAAAAGAATAAAATTCCACCAGTTGCAACAAAAGGCATAGTCCTAAAATGTCACTGAAGGGAGTCACTGAAGGGAATCCAAGCAGGTACTCTTTCCCGTGATCTCAGTCCTGAGAATTGCGTGTACCTCTGCTCGTTCCTGTTTTCCAGGAACTGATAAGGAACAGAAAGTCCTTGAGAAACGGTGCACAAAGGAAGAAAACAACATATTGGATCCCTTAAAGTTGAACATCCCCTGACACTTTCTCGATTTAGATTTTCTTTAAGGTTAACTATATTTTTGAAAACCCTGCTGCTGGGAAGTACTCTCCTTCAAGCCTCTACAGGGAGTATATTTAGGGAAAAAGTGAAAAACCTCACCTCACACATACAAAGAGAGAAAGAGCAGGGCTTTCCACAAAAGGGAACTGGAATGCTCCTCTATCCTTTTTGCTTTTTCTTAAACTGAATGGTTAGATCATGTAAACTAAAGGAAAATAATTAGATCTTTTTTTTTTACAGTGAATCTGAATTTTATCCATTGTTGGTCACTCTGCTTCATTTTTCTTACTAGTCCTAAGCATTTATTAAATAATATGCTTAACAAATATTAACTGAATAGTTACATCTAAAGAATTCAGAAAGCATTGCAAGAACTCAAAAGATAAAGTGTCTTTTTACTCTTCTTAAGAGTTTAAAATTAATAGAAAGTAAATACAAATGTATTAATAACTAGTTAGAGCAGTATCTGATCATGTGCATAAAAACAACACAAACATATACTTGAGGGAGGAAATGGAAGAAAAGATCATTTGCAATTCAAAGATCAAATGAAATTACATGAAAAAATATGTTTAAACCAGACAAACTACTACATGGAGGATGATTAGAGAAGAAGCTACAGATGGTTTAATGACTGAAACAGATGCAAAAATCAGAAAGGAATAAGACAAGATTGAAATAAGATTTTTATTTGGACCACAAAGTGCACAAAGAAAAGTAAAAATGAGATTAGCCTTACTTTAGTTTTAGCTTATAAATAATGTGATTAGACCCTAATCAAAAAAACATACTGTATGCCTAGTATTGGCTTTCCTGGTGGGTCGAGGTTAAAGCATCTGCCTGCAATGTGGGAGACCTGGGTTCAATCCCTGGGTGAGGAAGATCCTCTGGGAAAAGGAAATGGCAACCCACTCCAGTATTCTTGCTTGGAGAATCCCATGGATGGAGGAGCATGGTGGGCTATAGTCCATGGGGTCACAAAGAGTTGGACACAACTGAGCGACTTCACTTTCACTTTCACTTTTCATGACTAGTATTAGTCAGCCACTGGACATGGGCTGCTGCAGGGAGGGCCGTGGTCTTTAGCAGCCAAAGCAATCCCAAAAGGGATGGTGGCTGGAGGTTGCTGCTGACTGCATACCCACAGCAGGGACAAGTCCTTTATTTGGATAAAAGAACACTGCTCTGAACAGTGCTCCTCCTTATTCACAGTTCTCTCCCCCTCTCTCTCACATCACCTTTGTTCATACACCTGATGG
The DNA here is from genome assembly GCA_917880005.1 of Nanger dama. NCBI lineage: Eukaryota > Metazoa > Chordata > Mammalia > Artiodactyla > Bovidae > Nanger > Nanger dama. The sequence continues at coordinate 9,822,299 of CAKJTW010000040.1, forward strand.
GAGAATTTCCTCCAGATTCCATTGGATTTTTCTTCCTGGGGAAAACATACAAGAAGGTGGTTACTGAGATGAACTACAACCTGCTCCCCAGTGCCTACAGCTGGTCTCAAGGTTGAAAATGATCCGTTCCTTCTGCCACCTTCTTCTGAAGATAACTCTCAGCCTGTCAGACCTTCTGCTGATCTTGATAGTTTATCTGGTAGCTTGACTTAAGTCTTTATTTTAAAGGAATCAAACCCCTGGTATTCATGCCTTTCTCAGGCCAAGTTTGCTGCACCTTTCTATTTGTTATCCAAATTGGGCACCAAGATATGAAAGGACGCACAAATGAGTGAGCTTGACACCAGACATAGCCCTCTGGTTCAGCAGTGCTGGATAACATGGGGAAATATGAACTCAGTGGGACAGCTATCTAAATAATCATGACTCGTAGGAAGATCCTACTGCTCCCCCACCCAACAAGAAGATTTAGTGTATCTTTCCCCTCACATAAGTAGATAAAACTTTAATTAGCAATGGTTCGATAATCCAATAAAGAGTCAAAACTGCTCTGTAAACAAAAAACACTATGTGGCACCTTAATTCAATTCGTAGGTGTGGAAATGTATAAAATATTAACATTACCAAAACTCATTTCGTGCATGTGGACAGTGATCCATGCTCTCACAGACTTGGAAAATACAGACTTATCATGTGAGTCTAGTTTAGTTTCAGTTCAGTCACTCAGTTATGTCCGACTCTTAGTGACCCCATGGACTGCAGCACACCAGGCTTCCCAGTCCATCACCATCTCTCGGAGCTTGCTCAAACTCCTGCTCATCAAGTCGGTGATGCCATCCAACCATCTCATCCTCTACTGTCCCCTTCTCCTCCTGCCTTCAATCTTTCCCAGCATCAAGGTCTTTTCAAATGAGTCAGTTCTTCGCATCAGGTGGCCAAAGGATTAGAGATTCAGCTTCAGCATCTGGACTGATTTCAGGACTGATTTCCTTTAGTATTAACTGGTTTGATCACCTGGCAGTCCAAGGCACTCTCATGAGTCTTCTCCAACACCACAGTTCAAAAGCATCAATTACTTAGTGCTCAGCTTTCTTTATGGTGCAGCTCTCACATCCATACATGACTACTGGAAAAACCAGAGCCTTGACTAGACGGATCTTTGTAGTCAAAGTAATGTCTCTGCTTTTTAATATACTGTCTAGGTTGGTCATAGCTTTTCTTTCAAGGACCAAGCATCTTTTAATTTCATGGCTGCAGTCATCATCTGCAGTGATTTTTGAGTTCAAGAAAATAAAGTCTCTCACTGTTTCCATTGTTTCCCCATCTATTTTCCATGAAGTGATGGGACCAGATGCCATGCTCTTCATTATTTGAATGTTGAGTTTTAAGCCAATTTTTTCACTCCCTTTTTCACTTTCATCAACAGACTTTTTAGTTCTTCTTTACTTTCTGCCATAAGGATGGTTTATAAAATATTAATTTTTCAAAAGTGTAGGAAGAGCAGTTTATTAATCTGAACTTGATCCTAAGAAGCATGGTACAAGTAAAATGTATATTTTTTCTAGGCTACATTTGTGAAATCATTTTGATAAGCTGTTTATAAAGGGATGTTTCAATTGCAATAAAATTCTTACATAATTGATGAAAATTTATGTCATAACAATCAATATAATCATTTAAATAGAACCCATATAGATTAGTGGTTTAGTTAGTATCAATGTTCCTATTCTTCAGGTGGAAAAATAGCAAAAAAAAAAAAAAAGAAATTTATAATTCTAAAAGAGTAATATAAAGTTTGTATATGTATGTAAATGAAAGTATATTTATTCATACACGCTGATGATTTCAGTAAGTCATTCATGGCAAAGATATTGAGATCTAATGGGGAAAATGTCTAGAATATTTTAGTTGGCAAACTTTATTTGAAAATCTTCTCTACCCCTTCATAGTTACTTAGAAAATTCACTTGCACTCACTGGGCTTCAGTTTTCTCGCCAGTACAACATGGTGGAGGTGATCAGATGGGATAGTCATATGAAAGACCCCTGACATTGCTTATCACAGAGAGGGGATCAGAAAGGGTTGCTTCTACCATCATCCATAAAAATACAGCAGAATATGGTGTATTTCTGACCAAGTCATAGTTGCTTTCTCTCAACCTCAATAATCCTATCAAATAAAAACATGTTCAACATTAAGAGGTTAGAGAGTAAAGACTTGAAATGCTGAAAAGATCAGATCTGAAAAAGCAGTGGAGTTGCAAGAGGTCAAGGTTCAGATTTTCACTTAAAATAGTATATAGTACCAAGATGTGTGGCATATATGTAATCTATTGCTTAGGCTGCATGGGTTTTGTGGCTGTTCTGTTTTATATTGCATTGTTTTTGTTTTTTCTTCAGGGAGTTTAGGAATACTGAAGCATGTTTCAGGCACTCATGACCGGTTTGGCTGAAAATCAACCTGTAATTTTAATTAAAGTCTACAAAGCATGAAGCTACATCTTATTTAGCAAGATCATGATTTCTTCTGCCTCCATTCCTCCCCTCACCCTCTCCTCCTGCCTCATTCCCCAGGAATTATGATGGCTGTGCCAGAGTGGAAAAATGATGTTTTGTGTTTTTAATTTTTAGTAACCAAGTCATTCACCAGGCATTGCTCTCCTTCACTAAGGCTTCTTTTCAGGAAGCTGGACCATTTTCTATTTAAGATTCTGCCACACTTCTCATGATACTGTTCTAGATTTTGTGGTGGATAGAGAGGAAACTGAGATCTTAATCCTTATCCCTGCTAGATCAACACTGGAAGAAGATATAGTCACTAAGTGATGTTGCTTTTAATGTTTTCTCTTTAGCTGGCCAGAATGATATAGTGGAATAAACCCTAGTCTCAGAATCTGAAGGCACTACTCCAAATCTGCCATTGAGATAGGATGAATTCATTAAAATGTCACTTAACTTCTCTGAGTGTAGTTTCTTCAGAAATGAAACGTGGGGATAATTTAGGATGTTCCCCGAGGGATCTTTTCAGCTCTAAATTTGTATCTCTCTACCTCAGATTGTTCCAAACTGCTTCTAAAACTCTCAGTGTGTAATTTATTTGTTGATTAAACACAGTTATGTCAAGTGAATAACCTCTCCCTGTTCATCCTCTAAAGAAGCCCTAATTGGAAGTCTCAATTTAGGCGTAATTTTGAACAACATTAACCTTAATATCTTTTGTAGGCCTAGGACTCTAAGAGTCTAATATTCAGTTCAGTCGCTCAGTTGTGTCCGACTCTTCGTGACCCCATGAATTGCAGCATGCCAGGCTTCCCTGTCCATCACCATCTCCCGGAGTTCACTGAGACTCACGATCATCGAGTCAGGGATGCCATCCAGCCATCTCATCCTCTGATGTCCACTTCTCCTCCTGCCCCCAATCCTTCCCAGCATCAGAGTCTTTTCCAATGAGTCAACTCTTTGCATAAGGTGGCCAAAGTACTGGAGTTTCAGCTTTAACATCATTGCTTCCAAAGAAATCCCAGGACTGATCTCCTTCAGAATGGACTGGTTGGATCTCCTTGCAGTTCAAGGGACTCTCAAGAGTCTTCTCCAACACCACAGCTCAAAAGCATCAATTCTTTGGTGCTCAGCCTTCTTCACAGTCCAACTCTCACATCCATACATGACCACTGGAAAAACCATAGCCTTGACTAGATGGACCTTAGTTAGCAAAGTAATGTCTCTGCTTTTGAATATACTATCTAGGTTGGTCATAACTTTTCTTCCAAGGAGTGTCTTTTAATTTCATGGCTGCAGTCACCATCTGCAGTGATGTTGGAGCCCCAAAAATAAACTCTGACACTGTTCCCAGTGTTTCTCCATCTATTTCCCATGAGGTGATGGGACCGGATGCCATGATCTTTGTTTTCTGAATGTTGAGCTTTAAACCAACTTTTTTGCTTTCCTCTTTCACTTTCATCAAGAGGCTCTTTAGTTCTTCTTCACTTTCTGCCATAAGGGTGGTATCATCTACATATCTGAGGTTATTGATATTTCTCCTGGCAATCTTGATTCCAGCTTGTGCTTCTTCCAGCCCAGCATTTCTCATGATGTATTCTGCATATAAGTTAAATAAACAGGGTGACAGTATACAGCCTTGACGTACTCCTTTTCCTATTTGGAACCAGTCTGTTGTTCCATGTCCAGTTCTAACTGTTGCTTCTTGACTTGTATACAGATTTCTCAAGAGGCAGGTCAGGTGGTCTGGTATTCCTATCTCTCTCAGAATTTTCCACAGTTTATTGTGATCCACACAGTCAAAGGCTTTGGCAGAGTCAATAAAGCAGAAGTAGATGTTTTTCTGGAACTCCTTTCTTTTTCCATGATCCAGTGGATGTTGGCAATTGGATCTCTGGTTCCTCTGCCTTTTCTAAAACCAGCTTGAACAGCAGGGAGTTTATGGTTCACGTATTGCTGAAGCCTGGCTTGGAGAATTTTGAGCATTACTTTACTAGCATGTGAGATGAGTGCAATTGTGTGGCAGTTTGAGCATTCTTTGGCATTGCCTTTCTTTGGGACTGGAATGAAAACTGACCTTTTCCAGTCCTGTGGTCACTGCTGAGTTTTCCAAATTTGCTGGCATACTGAGTGCAGCACTTTCACAGCATCATCTTTCAGGATTTGAACCAGCTCCACTGGAATTCCATCACCTCCACTAGCTTAGCACATAGTGATGCTTTCTAAGGCCCACTTGACTTCACATTCCAAGATGTCTGGCTCTAGATGAGTGATCACATCATCATGATTATCTGGGTCATGAAGATCTTTTTGTACAGTTCTTCCATGTATTCTTGCCACCTCTTCTTAATATCTTCTGCTTCTGTTAGGTCCATACCATTTCTGTCCTTTATCAAGCCCATCTTTGCATGAAATGTTCCCTTGGTATCTCTGACTTTCTTGAAGAGATCACTAGTCTTTCCCCTTCTGTTCTTTTCCTCTATTTCTTTGCATTGATCGCTGAAGAAGGCTTTCTTATCTCTTCTTGCTATTCTTTGGAACTCTGCATTCAGATGCTTATATCTTTCCTTTTCTCCTTTGCTTTTTGCCTCTCTTCTTTTCACAGCTAAGGCCTCCCCAGACAGCCATTTTGCTTTTTTGCATTTCTTTTCCATGGGGATGGTCTTGATCCCTGTCTCCTGTACAATGTCATGAACCTCCATCCATAGTTCATCAGGCACTCTTCCTGTCAGATCTATGCCCTTAAATCTATTTCTCACTTCCACTGTATGATCATAAGGGTTTTAATTTAGGTCATACCTGAATGGTCTAGTGGTTTTCCCTACTTTCTTCAATTTGAGTCTGAATTTGGTAATGAGTTCATGATCTGAGCCACAGTCAGCTCCTGGTCTTTTTTTGTTGTTGACTGTGTAGTACTTCTCCATCTTTGGCTGCAAAGAATATAATCAATCTGATTTCAGTGTCCATGTGTAGAGTCTTCTCTTGTGTTGTTGAAAGAGGGTGTTTGCTATGACCAGTGCATTTTCTTGGCAAAACTCTATTAGTCTTTGCCCTGCTTCATTCTGCATTCCAAGGCAAAATTTGCCTGTTACTCCAGGTGTTTCTTGACTTCCTATTTTAGCATTCCATTCCCCTAGAATGAAAAGGACATCTTTTTGGGTGTTAGTACTAAAAGGTTTTGTAGGTCTTCATAAAACCGTTCAGCTTCAGCTTCTTCAGCCTTACTGGTTGGGGCAAAGACTTGGATAACTGTGATATTGAATAGTTTGCCTTGGAGACGAACAGAGATCATTCTGTTGTTTTTGAGGTTGCATCCAAGTACTGCATTTTGGACTCTTTTGTTGACCATGATGGCTACTCCATTTCTTCTGAGGGATTCCTGCCCACAGTAGTAGATATAATGGTCATCTGAGTTAAATTCACCCATTCTAGTCCATTTTAGTTCGCTGATTCCTAGAATGTCGATGTTCACCCTTGCCATCACTTGTATGACCACTTCCAGTTTGCCTTGATTCATGGACCTGACATTCCAGGTTCCTATGCAATATTTCTGTTTACAGCATCTGATCTTGCTTCTATCACCAGTCACAGCCACAGCTGGGTACTGTTTTTGCTCTGGCTCCATCCCCTCATATTTTCTGGAGTTATTTCTCCACTGATCTCCAGTAGCATATAGGGCACCTACTGACCTGGGGAGTTCCTCTTTTGGTATCCTATCATTTTGCCTTTTTATACTATTCATGGGGTTCTCGAGGCAAGAATACTGAAGTGGCTTGCCATTCCCTTCTCCAGTGGATCACATTCTGTCAGGCCTCTCCACCATGACCCGCCCATCTTGGGTTGCCCCACAGGCATGGCTTGGTTTCACTGACTTAGACCAGGCTTGGTCCTAGTGTGATTAGATTGACTAGTTTTCTGTGAGTATGGTTTCAGTGTGTCTGCCCTCTGATGCCCTCTTGTAACACCTACCATCTTACTTGGTTTTCTCTTACCTTGGGCGTGGGGTATCTCTACACGGCTGCTCCAGCAAAGCACAGTTGCTGCTTCTTACCTGGGACGAGGGGTATCTCCTTATTGCCGCCATTCCTGACCTTCAATGTTGGATAGCTCAAGAGTTTAATATTACAAAATATATAAATCCTGCCAAGAAGTTGATGCAGAGAAGCACGCTTGTCAAATTTTTTGCAGGCTTACTTCTTACTTCATTGTCATTTAGCAGTGAAAGTGAAAGTTTCTCAGTAGTGTTTGACTTTTGCAATGCCAAGGAATTCTCCAGGCCAGAATATTGAAGTGGTTAACCTTTCCCTTCTCCAGGGGATCTTCCTGACCCAGGAATCAAACCAGGGGCTCCTGCATTGCAGGCGGATTCTTTACCAACTGAGCTTTCAGGGAAGCCCTGTCGTTTAGCAGGTGAATTCAACCATTGCATTCAATCTTTCAACTCTGACACAATCCATTTTGTGTCAACATGTAGAGTGAACTGCAGTTCTACAGAGCATTTCATTTACCATTTCAGTCTTACTCATCTCTCTTTACTTTGGGTATCTCAAGAAAGAGCTAGTCTTCACAAATTTCAGAATGATTGTGAGTACAAGTATATCCCGAACAGGTTAAACTTTTTAATTTCTTTTCCTATGGAAAATTTCAGGGAAAGTGATGGATGTTTGCTGAAGGGAAAATACTACTATTACTTTTTAACTTTTTATTTTGTTTTGGTATATAGCCAATTTTTGCCTGGAGAATTCCATGGACTGATGAGCCTGGCAGGCTACTATCCATGGATTCTCAAAGACTCAGACACGACTGAGAGACAAGCACTTTTTTTTTTTCATGACTGATTAACTAATACAGTGAAGGGATTCAGCCATATATACACATGTATTAATGCTCCCTCAAACTCCCCTTCCATCCAGGCTGCCACATAACATTGTGCAGAATTCCATGTGCTATACAATAGACCATTGTTGGTGATCCATTTTAAGTATAGCAGTGTGTACCTGTTGCTACTTTTAATAAAACAGAGCTCTTATATTAGTGTCCCTTTTAAGACTTACTTGCTACAGTCTTCTCAAGGTGATGAGTGTTTCAAGGTAGTGACATTTAAATACAGAACAAGATTTTGGGTCTTTCTTGGTGGTACAGTAGATGAGTCCGCCTGTCAATATAGAAGACATGGGATTCAATCTCTGGTCTGGGAAGATTTCACATGTGCAGCCAACTTGGCCTGTACACCACAATCACTGAGCCTGTGCTCTAGATCCCACAAGCCATAGCTACCTGAAGCCCATTCGCCTAGAGCCTGTGCTCCATAACAAGAGAAGGCCACATACTGCAGCTAGAGAGTAGTCCCCACTCTCCACAACTAGAGAAAGCCTGAGAGCACAGCAATGAACCCAGTGCAACCAAAAACAAAATAAATTAATAAATTTTTTTAAAAGATTTCTTATCAGTAGGAAAGAACAGAGTATTATTACTCATATATTTACTGATGCCTGAGTACTTTTCAGGGGAATTAGTAATTCTGAAAGAGTTGTACTACTTAACTGAATAATAATAAACTAGGGATAATTGGGCACAGGGTTCAAGTATATATATGAAGTGAGAATGGCAGTGGTCTTTCTTCCTCCAGGCCCTTTTGCTGTCTTCTATAAAAGGTAGAAGGAAAACATCTTGTTTCTGAGATTTCTTAATATTTGGTGTCCCTTCTCATGTTACACAGGGATGTTAAATCACTTTTTCATGTCACTCTTTACTTACTGGCATGCATGTCTATTCCTAATACCAATATTGCTAAGGTTAGTAATAGTGATGATGATAAGCATATGTTAGTCACTCAGTTGTGTCTGACTCTTGGCAACCCCATGGACTATAGTCCACTGGGCTCCTCTCTCCAGGGAATCTTCCAGGCAAGAATACTGGAATGGGTTGCCATTCCCTTCTCCAGGGGATTTTCCCAAACCAAGGGTTGAACTCAGGTCTCCTGCACTGCAGAGGCATTCTTTACTGTCTGAGCCACCAGAGAAGCCCAGTGAACATGATAACAACAGTTAAATATGAAACACTTGTGCCAGGCAGTTAACTGTTTTGCATGGTGTATAGCTTTACTCCTGCAACAACCCGCTGAAACAGTGACAACATCCATATCTTACAGATAAAGAAATTGCAGCTTTAAAGTATAAGTACCTTGTTAAATTCACCAAAGAAAAGAGGAGCTGGAAATTGAATGCAGGAATTTAACTCCAGGGCTCCACACCCCAAACGGAATGGCCGCTGCAGTTAAGCATTCTGCATGTACAAATTCAGCATATCAAAACACAAACATTACATACCTTTAATTCCTCTCTCTAACAATGACTTCTTAAAAAATTCCAGGGAGCTTGCTTTTTCTCTTATGATTTCTCTTTCAGTGAAAGGCTTCACCAATTCCCACATTTCCTTGAAAAAGGATATTTTATGTCAACATAAGTTCTTCTTTTACCTTATCCTGGTTTCATATTCAATTTGTCACGCCTGATGACTTACAGTTTAAATATTTTTCTCAATTTCCAAAATATTTCTCAATATTTTTTTCAATATCTCAAAACCAGGTAATTAGCCTCGGTTCTTTTTATTGTGTCATTGAATTATGGCAAAATGTAGCTGGTTGTTGTAGGTTGAATTGCTTCCAGCTCAAATTCACATGTTGAAGGACTCACCCCCAGTTCCTCAGAATGTGAGCTTATTTGAACACAGGCTCTTTGCAGAGGTTCTCATTAGTGGAGCCTTGACTTAGTATGACTGAGGAGTTTGGACACAGTAACACACAGGAAGAACATCATGAGAACAGGAAAACAGATTGGGGTGAGCTGTCTACGGATCAAGGGACATCAGAGATTGCCAGCAAGCCACTAGAAGGCAGGGGAACAGATTCTTTCTCTGGGCTCTCAAAAGGAGCCAACCCTGATAATATCTTGATCTTAGACTTCTAACCTTCAGAACAGTGAGTTGATACATTTCTGTTATTTTAGCGACCTTCTTTATAGCAGCCCTAACGAACCTGTACACTGGTTTTCTGATGTCCATGTTACCATCAAATTTGAGTCTTGAGTTAGTGTCATTGCAAGCTGCTTTGCCAAAAGGTGCTGTCCCTCTTCAAGCTCTGTCTTTTCCAGAGCTTCTCCTTTCCCAAATCCATTTTCTCTTCATCTAGATAAAGTATGCTTATATTTAAAATGCTGCTTATAATAATATTTTCTTTTTACCTTTCTCAAGTCTCAGCCCACTCCACTTACTTTTGACAGAGCTTTTAGCTGCCTTATTTCCCCAAGTTTGGGGTGTGTATCAGTTATGATCTGACAGAAAATCGAAGTTACTGGACTTCTGGTAAAACTATACATAATTGCCATTTTTTGCTGATCAGATTCAGTCCAGTATTAGTAAATGTATATGAGTCAATATAATGTTTTAAGCAGAGTAAATTTAGCTCTTTACACATAATGAAAAAGCTGAAAAGTTAAGCAGAGGATGATGGGGTGATCCAAATATTAGCAACAGTGAGAAACTGCTGGTTCCCCTGAGGCTGGAGGGACAAAGAGAGAAGGCCAGTCCAGGAACCAACCTACCTGTTGAAGGTTGGAGCCACTGCAAGTCTGAAAGGCAGGATGTGCAGCCACAGAGGAGATCTGAAGAATCTCTCAAAAACAGAGAAAGAAACATTCCAACTTATTCTCTTATCCTGTCTTCTGCCAATGCCTCCCACTGGCTAAACTAAGCTGAATTCTAGAGGCCCAGGCTTCCCTGGTGGCTCAGATGGAAAAGAATCTGCCTACAATGCAGGAGACTTGGGTTCAATCCCTGGGAAGATCCGCTCGAGGAGGACATGGCAACCCACTCCAGCATTCTTGCTGGGAGAATCCCCATGGACAGAGGAGCCAGGCAGGCTACAGTCCATGGGGTTGCAAGGAGTCAGGCACAATTGGGCGACTAAGCACACACACTAGAGGCCAATGGAACCTGGGAAGTACGTGTAATGATACCAGCTGGAGTGGATAAGGCTGGGGAGTAGATGTGAGAGCAAACAAGTGAATAAAAGGCAGAGATTAAAAGGTTCTTTTATGTTTGACTTCAATTTGTCAGTATCCTGCTGGGTCTTAGGGCTGATGCTGTTCTGTCTCTATTCCTCCACAGAGGTGATCCCTACATTGTCTCTGCTTTTTGTACACCCTGAACCTAATCTACACGGAGGAGTGTGACAATGGAAATTGCCAGAGTTCTCACATCCAGTTTCTGGATGAATCAGCATCAAAGGACAAAGGAAAGGCCCCTAATAATGCAGTCATGCTGAGCCACCAGTCTACTAGCCTCAAAGTAATGTTCAGCAGACTTCTGCTTCCCAGGGAGAGAGATCAGAGACAGGACCCGTGACTGTGCCCCTGACTGTGGGCATCCGAGCAAATGTAAGTCAGCATGCAAAACAAGGACCGGAGGAAATCATAACAGGGCAATCCAGCATAGACTGGGATGATCAACAAAGAGCATACCCGCGGTGACTCAGAGATGAGGATGTGGGGAGAGGGGCTGTGGCAGCTCACCTGATTTCCAGGATCTATTACATCTCTGGTACTTGAATTTTTCAGACTGTGTGACTGAGTTTTAATTTTTAGAGATGAATGCCACTACAGAATTGAGGATGTGTATCACTAAGTTTTCATCTTCAGGATCTTAGTAAATCCAGAAATGATTCTTTAAGAACTTTTCATCTAGACATCCAAAGGGAGAGGATTACCATACTCACACAGTGAAATGAACTACGCAAAGATCACTCAGCACTTAACCAATGTGGAATGTTCCTACTTGCCATCCAAATAAAATGGCGCTGTCTCACTTCCAGATCCTCTTTAGCTTTAGAAAGATAGAAAGTGAAGTCTCTCAGTCATGTCAGACTCTTTGCGACCTCGTGGACTGTAGCCTGCCAGGCTCCTCTGTCCATGGAATTTTCCAGGCAAGAGTGCTGGAGTGGGTTGCCATTTCCTTTGGTCACATTAAAATGAAACATGAAAACTTAAGTGGTAATGAAGATCTTCCTTGAAGGTCTGTTTAGAATAGGGAGAGTGGCATGTACAGAAACTTTTTAAACTATCTAAAATATCTTGAGTATATTTTCTTAAGTTTACACTCTTTCTGAAGCTTCACTGGGCAGCTGTGCTGTTTCTCCTGCAGACTTAACTGTTACACTGATTTGCAATCGTCTATTACTGCTCCAAAGAGCAAAAGACAGAATCCTCAGAACCCGTGTCTTAGAAAGCTGAAAAAGAGGGAATTCTTAACACACTTGTTATTCTCACATTTCTAGTACACCTAAAAAGAGATTAAACATAATATGAAGAATATTCTGTTATTAATTTTCAAGTTGTTCTCATTAAAGAAAAATAAGCTTATTGACTATAAGAAGCTATATAAATTATCTCTGCAAATTTCTGCTCTAACTTCTCATCTTGGTTTGGCATTGCAAACTTTTATTTAGTCTTACAAAGCTGGGCAAGAACTATAAGAAAACACAGCTATTCTTAGGTCTAGAGGGACCTCCCTTGAAAGACTAATCCACTGAAAGATAAAGAGCAAGCAGTTTATCAGATGACTCTGTCACTGGTCAAAGTTCATTCCATAGGACCTGAACTCTTGTACAATCTCTGGTGGTTGTGTTACCTGGTGCCTTCAAGCAGCCAAGAGCGTCTATAGGTCAAGCTGGTTTGGATTTGGAAGATGAAGTTTCTGTGCCACTCAGTGGCAGAAACAAAAGCCATTTTAAAGCCCAACCCTCATTACTAGAAGACTGAGACAGTCAGTGGCATAAAGAAATAAACAGAGAGATGATGGAGGCATCTGGACAGCAATGGTGGGATCCATCAAGAATCCACCGAAAGGGTAAACAGGGCAAACAGACAGGCTAGGAGGGCAGGTGGGGCCAAGTTTCTCTAAATGGTATATAGACTAGATTTTGGACAAATTATGAATAGTCATACATCATTTTAATTGTCTCTTTTTCTCCTTTTTCTTTTTTTTTGATACATAGAAGTATGAGCTATATATATAAAGATTTTTCAGAATAATTCTTTGTCTTGATCATTAACTTAAAAACTGTAAAATTCAAAATGATGCAAATTCTATCTATAAATCTTTTGGTCAGTTTTGAGCTAATGGCCCCTGCTGTCTATCACTGAGAGTAGAAGTATGAACATTTCTCTCGGCTGAATATTGGTATTGGAGTCTCTGAGGAAAACACAACACAGTCAAGCACTTGATAAAAACAAGGCTTTTCTCACATAGAGAAGAAATGGGGCAAAGTCAGCTTCCATTTTCACTTCCCCATGACCAGCTGGTCTCCCCCAGCAGCTGCCGCAGGGCACATGGCCTGGATGCAACCTTCTTGTGCTGTAGCAGAAGGTCCTTTGGCCCTCCCCGTGGGGTACAGATATAGCAGTGGGGCTGCCTGGGTGTCCTATGCACATACTCAAGTGGATAAAAGGAACACACAAATTGAGCCTGAAACAAGAAAAGCTATTTCTACAGGAGTCGATAAGTTCAGTATAGTGAAGTCGCTCAGTCGTGTCCAACTCTTGGCGACCTCATGGACTGTAGCCTACTAGGCTCCTCTGTCCATGGGATTTTCCAGGCAAGAGTACTGGAGTGGATTGCCATTTCCTTCTCCAGGAGGTCTTCCAAGCCCCTGAGAACTCATTATCTCCTGTGTGTGCATGCTAAGTCACTTCAGTCATAGCCAACTTGTTGTGACCTTAGACTGAAACCCACAAGGCTCCTCTACTCATGAGATTCTCCAGGCAAAAATACTAGGGTGGGTAGCCATTTCCTTCTCCAGGGAATCTTCCCAACCCAGGGATTGAATTGGTGTCTCCTTACATTTGCCTGCATTGGCAGGCTAGTTCTTTACCACTAGTGCCACCTGGGAAGTACCCATTATCTCCTGATCAGAACGTAACCCAGATCCAAGACCCATTATTAGGCTGCCAGGTACAAATGGAAAGATTGCACCCAGAGACTGCCTTTCCCAATGAGCAGCATATGAAAAAAAAATATATATATATATCTTGAGTTATCTAGATAATTGAATTCATACCACATTGCATTGTTTGACATGAAATTAAGAATAAAATCTACTTCTTATTGAGGAACCCCAGTCTTTATAGTACATATGCTTGAAAAATATTTAAAATAGCATCAAAATTTGAAAGAAGAGTATGTTTAATCCATCAAATGAAAATATCTAAAGATTACAGAGGAACCAGTTTCCTGATGGTGATTTTGTCTCAACTGAATGGTCTCACCTTAATATGTATCAGTGATTTTCTTGTAAATAGTTCCCACTAATAATTGTAGATTGATCTCTGTAAGAAAACAAGGAAAGGGCATCCAGAGACATACTGTTGGAAAATCAAGCTGCCCAAATAGGGTTTGTTGTTGTTGTGTTGTTGTTGTTACTAATCTTCATGGGATTTCCCTGCAATAATACTGAAGTACTGCCATTTTCCTTCTCCAGGGGATATTGGGACCCAGGGATAGAACCTGTGTCTCCTGCAGTGGCAGGTGGATTCTTAGCCACTGAGCCATGAGGGAATAAAATGTACAGAATCTGGAGAGTTTGAATTTGGGAAGCTATACATATCTATATTTACCTACAAAGGTCCATTTAGTAAAAGCTGTGGTATTCATTGTGAACCAGGGAAGCCCTCAATAGGGTTCAGTTCAGCTCAGTTCAGTCGCTCAGTCGTGTCTCACTCTTTGCAACCCCATGAATCGCAGCACATGAGGCCTCCCTATCCATCACCAACTCCCGGAGTTCACTCAAACTCACGTCCATCGAGTCGATGCCATCCAGCCATCTCATCCTCTGTTGTCCCCTTCTCCTCCTGCCCCCAATCCCTCCCAGCAACAGGATATTTTTCTAATGAGTCAACTCTTCCCATGAGGTGGCCAAAGTACTGAAGTTTCAGCTTTAGCATCAGTCCTTCCAAAGAACATCCAGGACTGATCTCCTTTAGAATGGACTGGTTGGATCTCCTTGCAGTTCAAGGGACTCTCAAGAGTCTTCTCCAACACCACAGTTCAAAAGCATCAATTCTTTGGCACTCAGCTTTGGTCACAGTCCAACTCTCACATCCATATGTGACCACTGGAAAAACCATAGCCTTGACTAGACGGACCTTAGTTGGCAAAGTAATGTCTCTGCTTTTCAATATGCTGTCTAGGTTGGTCATAACTTTCCTCCCAAGGAGTAAGTGTCTTTGAATTTCATGGCTGCAATCACCATCTGCAATGATTTTGGAGCCCCCAAAAATAAAGTCTGACACTGTTTTCACTGTTTCCCCATCTATTTCCCATGAAGTGATGGGACCATATGTCATGATCTTCATTTTCTGAATGTTGAGCTTTAAGCCAGCTCTTTCACTCTCTTCTTTTACTTTCATCAAGAGGCTTTTGAGTTCCTCTTCACTTTCTGCCATAAGGGTAGTGTCATCTGCATATCTGAGATTATTGATATTTCTCCCAGCAATCTTGATTCTAGCTTGTGCTTCTTCCAGCCCAGCGTTTCTCATGATGTGCTCTGCATATAAGTTAAATAAGCAGGGTGACAATATGCAACCTTGATGTACTCCTTTTCCTATTTGGAACCAGTCTGTTGTTGCATGTCCAGTTCTAACTGTTGCTTCTTGACCTGCATATAGGTTTCTAAATCACGACAAAAGGGAAATACTCTAAAGTGGATTTAAGAGTTGAGATGAATGAATATAAATGAGAGTCTCTGTTTTATTTTGCTTTTAAGTATACTTGTCATAAGTGGAGCTGGAAAGTTTAGTGTGGATTAAGAATAAAAAAATTAAAGTACTTGGAGTAAAAATTGCCAAAGATGACTTCATGATTGAACAATAATAAATAATCTTTATAGTTCAGGATTAAAGTTCAGAAAGTAGAAGGTTGTTTATATATGAATCTTCACAGAAATATGTAAGAATACACACAAATCAAGACAATCTGAATTAAATGTGTAGAGGCATTTCTTACTATGTTGTACTTCTCTTTATTGTACTTCACAGACATTGCTGTTTTTACAAATTAAAGATTTGAGGCAACTGTCCATTGAGCAAGTCTATTACCACTGTTTTTCCAACAGCACTTCCTCATTTTGTTTCTCTATGCCACATGTTGGCAATTCTCAAAATATTTCAATTTTTTCATTATTATTATATTTGTTATGATGATCTATGATCAGTGATATTTGATATTACTACTGAAAAATGATTATGACTTGCTGAAGGCTCAGATGATGGCTAACAATTTTTAGCAATAAAGTACTTTTTATTAAAGTAGGTACTATTGACTCAAAGAATGCTCATCGTGCTCATTTCACATGCTAGTAAAGCTATGCTTAAAATTCTTCAAGCTAGGCTTTAGCAATATGCAAACTAAGAACTTCCAGCTGTACAAGCTGGGTTTAGAAAAGGCAGAGGAACCAGAGATCAAATTACCAACATATGATGGATTATAAACAAGAGAATCCCAGAAAAACATCTATTTCTGCTTCACTGACTATGCAAAATTATTTGACTATGTGGATCACAATAAATTGTAGAAACTTCTTAAAGAGATGGGAATATCAGACCACCTTAGCTGTCTCCTGAGGAATCTGTATGAGGTTCAAGAATCAACACTTATAACCTTACCTGGAAAAGATTAACTTGTTCAAAATTGGGAAAAGAGTACATATATTGGCTGTATATTGTCACCCTGCTTATTTAATTTCTATGCAGAGTGCACCACATGAAATGCCAGATTGGATGAATCAAAAGCTGAAACTGAGATTGCCAGGAGAAACATCAACAACCTGAGATACGCAGATGATACCAATCTAATGGCAGAAAGTAAAGAAGAACTAAAGAGCCTCTTGATGAGGGTGAAAGAGAAGAGTGAAAAAGATGGTTTAAAGCACAACATTCAAAAACCTAAGATCATGGCATCACACCTCATCACTTCATGACAAATAAAAGGAGAAAACTAGAAATAATGACAGATCTTCTTTTCTTAGCTCCAAAATCACTGTGCTTGGAGACAGCAGACATAAAATTAAAATACACTTGCTCCCTGGAAGAAAAGCTATGGCACACCTACATAGCATATTAAAAAGCAAAGACATCACTTTGCCAACAAAGGTCCATATAGTCAAAGCTATTATTTTTCTGGTAGTCAGGTGTGGATGTGAGAGTTGGATCATAAAGAAGGCTAAGTGCCAAAGACTTGATGCTTTCAAATTGTGGTGCTGGATAAGACTCGAGAAACCCTTGGACTGCAGAGATCAAGCTAGTCAAGCCTAAAGGAAATCAACCATGAATATTCATTGAAAGGACTAAAGCTGAAGCTGAAGTTTCAATACTTTGAACACTTAATGCAAAGAGCTGACTCATCAGAAAAGACCCTGATGCTGGGAAAGATTGAGGCAAAAGGTAAAGAGAGTGGCAGAGGATGAGATAGTTAGATAGCATCACTGACTCAATAGACATGAATCTGAGCAAACTCTGGGAGATGGTGATGGACAGGGAAGCCTGGAGTGCTGCAGTCCATAGGGTCACAAAAAGTTGGATAAAACTTAGTGACTGAACAACAACAACTATATTGAAAACTGTCAGAAGAGAGAAAAATTCTGTTTACTAAAGTCTAAACAGGAATATGTGAATCATTTTATCTAGTCCTTTCCTTTAACAAAATACCATGTCCTATGTGAAATATTACTAGTAAGTTAGGATGTGTTCACAAATTCATCATCTAATTCATCAAATTTATCATAGAAAGACAAGGAAGTCCATCGTGCTGCAGTCCAGGTGATCTCAAAGGGTCAGACACGACTGAGCAACTGAACAACAACTGTTGGCCCATAAACAACATAGGTTTGAACTGCATGGGTCCACTTATACATGTACATTTTTCAGAAAATAAGTACTAAAGTCCTACGGTCCAAGGCTAGCTGAATCTGAAGATGCAGAACTGTGGATAATTAGAGCCAACTATAAAGCAATAGTCAGATTTTGACTGCATAGAGGGTTGTGTGCATGTGTACTAAGCTACTTCAGTCTTGTCTGACTCTTTTCCACCCTATACACTATAGCCCACCAGGCTCCTCTGTCCATGGGATTCTCCAGGCAAGAATACTTGAGTGTGTGGCCGTGCCCTCTGCCAGGGGAATCTTCCCCACTCAGGGATCAGACCCATGTCTCTTATATCTCTTGAATTGGCAGGCAGAGTCTTTATCATCTATCTATCTATCTAAAATTATATATACACAAAACCATGTGTGTGTAAATGTATATAGATATAAAATGAGTGAGTATAGAACATAGGGTAAAGAGAAATTGGTTGGTCCATTGAGTTCTCCAGACAAGAATACTGGAGTGGTTTGCAATTTCCTCCTGCTGTGAACCATGTAGAGCTCTTCACTATAATCTGTCCGTCTCAGTAGCCCTCCACGGCATGCTCATAGCTTCACTGAGTTATGCAATCTCCTTTGATATGACAAATACAGGACTGTTAAAATATTTTCCTGAGATGTTTGCAAAGATGGCCCTGAATAACAAGCTTTCTCCAAATTATGCAGCCTTATTTTGGCACTCCTCAGACACCAGTGACTACAGGTCATTCACAAAATTTGGGTATAGAAGAAGAGCGAAAAAGTAGACCAAGTGTCATTACTTGTTAGTTTTTCTTTTTTGGCAGTTCCTCCAAAGGAATCATTAGAATCACTATTGTGGCTCACACTTAACATCTATCATTGAAAGAAATAACTTGAACTTTCAAATATTTCTTTTGCTCTGAGATGGAAAAAAATTAAGAATATCTGTGAAATATACTTTGCTTAATACACAGGTATTAGTAAAACCACTGAATGGTGTTATATCTGAATTTGACTAGTTTTACTGTGTTAATAACCACTTATCTGGGTGTCTAAAAAGTGTCTAGTTCCCAGATGCTAACCTGGAAATATGTAGCATATATCAGAATAATGATTCTAAACACTTTGGAAGTCTAATACCCTTTAAGAGTCTAAGGGATGTTTTAGATTGTCTCATATATATATATACACACAAACAAATGTGCTTAAATTTTCATAAAATTTCCATGGATCTCTCCCCAGCAGGACAGTTGACCCCAAATTAAAAAACATAATTTTAGAAGAAGTTGAACCCTTAATTGCTAGCTTTCTTCACACTTCAAATGCCACTTGAACTAGGATTCTAAATCTTGAGGAAAACAAGTACCTCATGATAATATATTTTCCATTTAGCACATGAAAGCAATAATTAGCATGAAGCTGAATAAAATGAAGAAGAAAATAGCAAAAATGAAAACTATGTAATTAAGCAGGTTTTATGGCCTCTTCTCTTACCATGAAGACTTACATCTGGATTTGATGTGTGGCCACGTTCACCCTAGGACAGCTGACTGGCAGAATAAAAATGACATCTTTTCCAAGTACATATTTAGTATAAATAGAAGGCAAAACTATATAATTATAGAATATTCTTACATTTTGCTGAAAATGGCTAGAATCTCATTTCTTCATTCTCTTAAAATGAACTTATCAAGCTCTTAAAGCTTATCAAGCACTTAACACTGTAGGGAGACATCAATAAAAATAATACATGCTCATTGTACTCATGAAATTTTAATCCATTTGAGCAGCTCACAATTTTTTTGGCAATTAAAAATGGACAGAATATCAAATTTACCTTCACCACTCTCCCCTCATTAAGGTTGTTTTTTCCTAATAGACTCATAATATATGCCATTATAATACATAAACCTCTAGTCTATTTAGTAAATCTATAAATCATGGAATGGCCTATAATCTGGAGAACCGTATTAGGAATGTGATATATTATTTTTTCTAACCTATGTTATGAAAGCAAAGGGATTGAGAAGATCTTTTATGAGAAAGGAAATCTACATTCATCTTAATATAAATTTAACGTCATTATTTGAAAAAGATTAAGTCACATTTGGATCTTCATATCTAATGATCTGAATTTGTTTAACAGGTTTGAGTTTCATTTAGGTTCTTTCTCTCTGGAAAAGGACAAAACTGTTAAATGAGGTTAACAGTTATCTTTAGAGATCTTGGGTAAACCTTTGCACCTTGAAAGGAAATTTGATGACCTCTCAACTGAAGAGTGTTGAAGAGGGAAAGATAGAGTGGGTGTTGAAAATAATTTTTCTGAGAAGAGCACCAAAGGGCACAAATATCCTTCAGTATCTTGAGTGCTTTAATCTTGGTAAACATCAGAAATTATGGAGAGGAATATAGCAAATCTGTTTGGATGACAGTGATGGCTGAACCACAGATATGTTTTCTTCATTTGACCACCCCCACAGTATGACTCAAGATTTTGAGAGTCTTTTGCAGAAAACTCCTGTCTACTTATTAGTGTTTGATTTTTTTGGAGAGTTTAATATATATATTTTTTAAATAGGTAAATTTATATAACAGCAGAAGCTAAAATCATTTCAGATCATTGCCATATGAGTACTTTGGAAATTACTTTGAGTGAATATATGTATTCTAAACGGTCAATCTGGTTTATATCTTAGAGCAGAGAAAATACATTAAAGCAAAGCTGAAGTCAAATGACATCATTCCTTCCAGAACTAAGAATGTATTTGTATAATACCTTGAAACAAGTCAGCCATATAATGACTACAGAAACAGGAAGATATGTAATATACTTCAGTTTTCTTAAATATGAACCTAGATAGATTTTCTGTCCACTCAGATACAGTTTTTACTATTGTCCTCTCCCGGATGTTGCCCAAGAAGACTGCCTACTTTAGGAGGCCCTTTTATAAGCTGCAGAGGCTACACTGTCCTTGTTGGGGGAAGGGGGAATGTATTTTCTATGTTAAACTTCTACTCAGATGAAATTTTGGAAATGCTTTATACAGATGAAGTACGTCTAGTGCTTGGCAACACATCTAGTTTTTCCTGTGTTCTGCATTGACATCCATTTGCATTAAAAACACAGCCAAAATATCTGAAACAAATGTCATCAACTGTTATGAAATTTATTATATTCATCAGCACACAGGAAGCTTAGAACACTGCCTTTTTAAATGGTGTTGTCAAAAATTGATACAGCCTATGAAACTCTTACCTGTTACCAAGAAGTTCACTCTCATTCTCAAGGACAAGTCTTAAAGGACAATATTGAACTTAGAACAGAAATTTGTTTTGAAGATCTCTACGAAGACAATTTCAAGAAAAGAGTTTGGCAAATGTTTGTATCTATTTGAATAAGATGTATCTTTTGATCAACACATGTCAACTACCATAATGAGTACTATTGAAAAACTAAAAATGTCTTTGACCAAGCTACAAGGATAAAAGGATTCGAGCACATTCTTGAGAGGTTCTGAGGCTGGAGCTTGGGTGAGAATCCACAATTATAAAGCCTCTCAATTTTCCAACAGATAAGAATCTTCAGTCACCCCCCAAAAATCACTTTAATCTTCCTTTAAGAAAATAAAATATACATTTTAATTCAAATCTATATTAGTTTTTCAGGCCACCATAACAGACCACCACAAATCAGGTAGCCTAGACAAGAGAAATTGTTTTCTCAGTTCTTGAGGCTGGAATTCCAGGATCAAGGTGTTGCAGGGTTGGTTTCTGGTGAGAACTCTCTTCCTGGTTTGTAGACGACGTCCTTCTCACTGTGTCCTCGAAAGAACTTTCCTCTGTGCATGCACACTGCTGCTGCTGCTGCTGCTGCTGCTGCTACTGAGTCGCTTCAGTTGTGTCCGACTCTGTGCGACCCCATAGACGGCAGCCCACCAGGCTCCCCCATCCCTGGGATTCTCCAGGCAGGAACACTGGAGTGTGTTGCCATTTCCTTCTCCAATGCAGGAAAGTGAAAAGTGAAAGTGAAGTCGCTCAGTCGTGTCCAACTCTTCGCGACCCCATGGACTGCAGCCCACCAGGCTCCTCCGCCCAGGCACACTACTGACATCTTTTCCTCTTCTTAAAGTACACCAGTCCTGTTGGATTAGGATCTCACACTTTGCTGGTGTCAACCTCCCTAAAGACTTTCTCTAAATACAGTCATCTTCATTTGTATCATTTTTTTTTCTTTTTAGATCCCACATATAGGCAATATCATAGAGTCTTTCTCTGTCTGACTTACTACACTTAGGATAATAATCTCCAGGTCCATCCATGTTGCTGCAAGCGGCATTATTTCATTCATTTTTTTTTAATTGAGGTATAGTTGCTTTGCAAAGTTGTGTGAGTTTCTGCCATACAACAAAGTGAATCAGCTATGAAAGTGAAAGTGTTAGTCACTCCGTTGTGTTCAACTTTTCTAACCCCATGGCTCCTCTGTCCATGGAATTCTTCAGGCAAAAATACTAGAGTGGGTTTCCATCCCCTTCTTCAGGGGATCTCCCTGACCCAGGGATTAAATTCAGGTCTCCTGCATTGCAGAAAGACTCTACTCTCTGAGCCATCACATATATCTTCTTCTTCTTGGACCTCCTTCCCACCCCTTCTCCATGGGGAGACCCTCTAGGCCCCCACAGAGCACTGAGTGGAGCTCCCTGCACTGTACTGCAGGTTCCCACTAGCTATCTATTTTACACATGGTAGTCTATATATGTCCATACTAAGCTCCCAGTTCATGCCACCTTCCCTTGCTCTGCCACCATGTCCACATGGACGTTCTCTATCTCTGTGCCTCGATTCCTGCCATGCAGATAGATTCGTCTGTACCATTTTTCTAGATTCCACTAATATGTGCTAATATATGATATATGTTTTTCTTTTTCTGACTTAACTTCACTTGCTGGCTGACTAATATTCCATTGTATATATGTAACGCATTTTATTTATCCATTCGTCTGTAGATGGATATTTAAGTTGCTTCCATATCTTGGTTATTGTAAATAGTGCTGCAATGAACCCTGGGGTGCATGTATCCTTTTGAACCACATTTTTCTGTGGATACATGCCCAGAAGTGGGGTTGCTGGATCATATGGTAGCTCTATTTTTAGTTTTTCAAGAAACCTCCATACTGTTCTCCATAGTGGCTGTTACCAATTTATGTTCCCACCAACAGTGTAGGAGGGTTCCCTTTTCTCCACACCCTCTCCAGCATTTACTGTTTACAGATTATTTGATGATGGCCATTCTGACCGACATAAGGTGATGTCTCATTGCAGTTCTGATTTGGATAATTATGAATGTTGAACATATTTTCATCTGCTTCTTGGTCATCTGTATGTCTTCTTTGGAGAAATGTCTATTAAGTCTTCTGCCCAGTTTTTGATTGGGTTGTTTGATTTGATGATATTAGGCTGCAAGAGCTATTGGTAAATTTTGGAGACTAATCCACAGTCAGTGGCATTATTTGCAAATATCTTCTTCCATTCTGTGGGTTGTCTTTTTATTATTTCCTTTGCTGTGCCAAAGATGTTGAGTTTAATTATGCCCTATTTGTTTATTATTTTTATTTCCATTACTCTGGGGGACAAGACAGATTTAAAAAGTTATTGTTGTGATTTATGTCAGAGAGTGTTCTGCCTGTTTCCCTCTAAGAGTTTTATGTTCATAGTATCACCTTACATTTAGGTCTCACAGACTCAGAGAAGGAACTTATGATTACCAGAGGGAGAAGGTTGGGGGAAGCACATACTGGGAGTTTGGGATTGACATGTACACACTATTATATTTAAAATATTAATAGATAACCAATGAGGACCTACTGTATAGAACAAGGAACTCTGTTCAATATTCTCTAATAATCTAAATGGAAAAAGAATTTGAATGAGAACAGATATATATATTCAGTTCAGCTGAGTTCAGTCGCTCAGTCATGTCCGACTCTTTGCGACCCCACAAATTGCAGCATGCCAGGCCTCCCTGTCAATCACCAACTCCCCGGAGTTCACTCAGACTCACGTCCATCAAGTCGGTGATGCCATCCAGCCATCTCATCCTCTGTTGACCCCTTCTCCTCCTGCTCCCAATCCCTCCCAGCATCAGAGTCTTTTCCAATGAGTCAACTCTTCATATGAGGTGGCCAAAGTACTGGAGTTTCAGCAGCTTTAGCATCATTACCTCCAAAGAACACCCAGGGCTGATCTCCTTCAGAATGGACTGGTTAGATCTCCTTGCAGTCCAAGGGACTGTCAAGAGTCTTCTCCAACACCACAGTTCAAAAGCATCAATTCTTTGGCACTCAGCCTTCTTCACAGTCCAACTGTCACATCCATACATGACCACTGGAAAAATCATAGCCTTGACTAGATGGACATTTGTTGGCAAAGTAATGTCTCTGCTTTTAATATGTTATCTAGGTTGGTCATAACTTTTCTTCCAAGGAGTAAGTGTCTTTTAATTTCATGGCTGCAGTCACTATCTGCAGTGATTTTGCAGTGCAAAAAAATAAAGTCTGACACTGTTTCCATTGTTTCCCCATCTATTTCCCATGAAGTGATGGGACCGGGATGCCATGATCTTCATTTTCTGAATGTTGAGAGGAGCCTGGTGGGCTACAGTCCATGGGGTCATAAGAGATGGACACGACTTAATGACTACATCACTACCCCTATGTGGTAGTGATGTGCTCCTCTGTCCATGGGATTCTCCAGGAAAAAATACTGGAGTGGGTTGCCATTTCCTTCTCCAGGGACTCTTCCCGACCCAGGGATGAAATTGTGGTCTCCTGCATTGCAGGCAAATTCTTTACTGACTGAGATATGAGGGAAGCCCCCATATATATATATATATATATGATCTATTATGACTGAGCGACTGAACTGATTCATATAACTGAAATGATTCAGTTGTATATATCACTTTTCTGTATACCTGAAACAAACACAACATTATTAATCAACTATACTCCAATATAAAATAAAAATTAACAAGAAAAAATTATCAGAACAAAACAAAAACATAGTTAATTTGGGGGCTAGGCTTCTGCCCATGAAATTTTCAGGGAACACAATTCAGCTCATAGCAGTGTCTTAGTTGTAAAGCTTGCTCATTGATAGACACCTATATGTAGATGTCTCATTGTTGTAATAAAAAAGGAAATCATGCAACTTTAATTCACTTTGAAGAGTCTTCAAGGATTGTAGTATACTTTGAAACAACCTGTACTGTGTGTTAATGGTAACTTTGGTCCTTTTGTGACTATGTATCTGTGTGTGTCAGAGTTTTTAGCATATGCTGCAAAAAGTGAAAATTTATTAGATATCAAAATAAGTGGACACTACCAAAACATAAACTGTTCTACAATTGCAATTTTTATTATATATAAATAAAAGTATAAAACAAAATTAAAAGATTTTGCAAGTGTCCATTAATTTTGCATTAAAGCAGAAGAAAAGAAAAAAATCATATCATAGAAACAGAGTAGAATAGTGGTTGTCAGTGGCTGGGTGATGGGGAAATTGGGAAATATTGATCAAATGGTACAAACTTTATAAGTTGAATAAATTCCAGGGTCTAATGTACAGCATAGTGACTACAATTAACAATATGGTATTATATATTTGAAAGTTGCTTAGAGAATAGATCTTAAATGTTCTCACTAAATACATATACAAAGGTAACTGTATGAAGTGATGGATGCATAACTAACTTTTATTGTGATAATCATTTCACAATATATACATAAATCAAATGATCATCTCAGTTCAGCTCAATCACTCAGTTGTGTCTGACTCTTTGTGACCCCATGAATCACAGCATGCCAGGCCTCCCTGTCCATCACCAACTCCTGGAGTTCATTAAAACTCACGTCCATAGAGTCAGTGATGCCATCTAGCCATCTTATCGTCTGTCGTCCGCTTCTCCTCCTGCCTCCAATCCCTCCCAGCATCAGAGTCTTTTCCAATGAGTCAACTCTTCGCATGAGATGGCCAGAGTATTGGAGTTTCAGCTTTAGCATCATTCCTTCCAAAGAAATTCCAGGGCTGATCACCTTCAGAATGGAATGGTTGGATCTCCTTGCAGTCCAAGGGAATCTCAAGAGTCTTCTCCAACACCATAGTTCAAAAGCATCGATTCTTTGGCGCTCAGCCTTCTTCACAGTCCAACTCTCACATCCATACATGACCATTGAGAAAACCATAGCCTTGATGAGACGGACCTTGGTCAGCAAAGTAATGTCTCAGCTTTTGAATATGCTGTCTAGGTTCATCATAACTTTTCTTCCAAGGAGTATGCATCTTTTAAGTTCATGGCTGCAGTCACCATCTGCAGTGATTTTGGAGCCCCAAAAATAAAGTCTGATACTGTTTCCACTGTTTCCCCATCTATTTCCCATGAAGTGATGGGACCGGATGCCATGATCTTCATTTTCTGAATGTTGAGCTTTAAGCCAACTGTCTCACTCTCCTCTTTGACTTTCATCAAGAGGCTTTTTAGCTCCTCTTCACTTTCTGCCTTATCTGATGTCATCTGCATATCTGAGGTTATTGATATTCTCCCTCCAATCTTGATTCCAGCTTCTTCCAGTCCAGCATTTCTCATGATGTACTCTGCATAGAAGTTAAACAAGCACGGTGACAATATACAGCCTTCACATACTCCTTTTCCTATTTGGAACCAGTCTGTTGTTCCATGTCCAATTCTAACTGTTGCTTCTTGACCTGCATACAGATTTCTCAAGAGGCAGGTTAGGTGGTCTGGTATTCCTATCTCTTTCAGAATTTTCCACAGTTTGTTGTGATGCACACAGTCAAAGGCTTTGGCATAGTCAATAAAGCAGAAATAGATGTTTTTCTGGAACTCTATTGCTTTTTCCATGATCCAGCGAATGTTGGAAATTTGATCTCTGGTTCTTCTGCCTTGTCTAAAACCAGCTTGAACATCACGAAGTTCACGGTTCACGTATGTACATTTCAAATTTATACAAATTTATTTATCAATTATACCTCAATAAAAAGAGATATTATTTTGGGAATATTATTTTTACATTTAATCTTATGAAAGGGATACATACTTCTACTACGATGGAATCAATTGCGTACAAAATTTCATGCATGTGCAGCCATCACTGCTGCTTGTCATTTCCCATGATTGCTGTTCTTGCACCTTATTCTAATGTAACAGCAGCTCACTTCGTTTCTGTATCACATAGACATAATCCCACTTGGTTCTAATTAGCAAACAATCACTCCAAAGGTTTCTCATTAGTAATCAGAGAAAAATCTTCAAATTTATTCAGAGCTGTGTTTGTGATTCTAGAAGTTTAATTGGATTCCTCTGGCTTATCTTACAAGAATTGTGCTTTTCTCTAGCAGACACTCATACATCTCTAACATGCTTACAATCACCTCTTAACCTCCTTAATTATTTAATTTTGCATGGATGTAGATTCATAGTAATTACAACAGATCAGATATACATGTTCAGTCATTTTTCACATGATTTAATAATCATTGAACTGTCTAATCTTTGTGTTTCTACAGTTTTCAGAATTGAAAAGCCAATTTAATTGGATAACATAGTCACTGTTTTATGCTTATGAAATAGTTCAGACATATAAAGAGGCAGAGAACACATAAACTTAGCAAAATGTGTCATATTTGTGTGGTGTGAGGGTTTTGTGATCTTGGCACAGTAAAGTTGAAAATTAATCCTTCAATTGTAAAGGCTGGGGCCCTTATACCTTTACAATTAAGGATTGAGCTTGAAGCCTCTTTTTTTCTGTCTTTCTGCTGCAAAAGATGAGTCTTTTCTATATTTCCAAAAGGTCCCTGGCTTTCATCATTCATCTTAAATTGATCACCCTCAGCCTAAACTTATCTTTCTCCTACGACTTAATCATCTACATAGCCATCTAACTCCCTAGTATTTAAAGTGAATACTTTCACCAACCTCCTCAGTTGTCTGGTATTTCTCAAATTATTCAATTATATCTCATTTTAATACCAATGAAAGTTTCAATAATTGCACTATTACAGTATTTCACATAATATCTGTATTCTAAGTCCAGTCATAGGCTAGAGGGTGATCTGATTCCCAAATCTGATTTCATAGTTTGCTTCTTAGAATCACTTCCACTGCCAACTTTCTTTCTAGCTTTGGGGATTTTAAAACAATTTTTTTCTGTTTTCGTTTTTCCCCAGTCAAGTGATTCTATAAAGGAGATATGTATGCAGGAGGTTTATTAGTATATGTTCTTGGCAACAAAACCCTTGAGGAAATGAGGGACTTGGGCTTGAAGATAAAGTGAACTTTTGTAAAGTTAAATAGAAGCAACCAATCCCTCAGGAAGCCCTAGGGCAGGAATGGCTCTCATCGTGGTTCTAACTTGAGGGAAAGTGGATAGACCTTTTAACTACACATCTCTTAGTTGCTATAGATAGATAGATAGATAAATAGATAGATCCATATACTATATATATATATATATATATAGATGGCAGCCCACCAGGCTCCTTCATCCCTGGGATTCTCCAGGCAAGAACACTGGAGTGGGTTGCCATTTCCTACTCCAATGCATGAAAGTGAAAAGTGAAACTCAAGTTACTCAGTCCTGTTGGACTGCTAGCGACCCCATGGACTGCAGCCGACCAGGCTCCTCAGTCCGTGGGATTTTCCAGGCAAGAGTACTGGAATGGGTTGCCATTCCCTTCTCTGATATGATCATAAATATAAATATATATTTATATTAAAGATCATATTTTTAACAGAGAATAAAATTACCTTGTTTGGGAAACAAAATATCTTGAGAACTGAAACCTTAAGACAGCTAGCTTTTATAGCTATGTGTAATTGTTGTGTGTAATTACAAACTAGTAATTTTTTATTATAATAGACTCTGCTTTATCAATTGGAGAAAGCTGTATGTGAATGAAACTAATTTAGCATACATAATGCAACCACTAAAGTTGTACTTTCATGGCGATTTATTTGGCTTATCACATCACATATACTGTAAAGTAATACGCGTGTTAAAAGTCAGACCAAATATCAAATATTCATGTAAGACATGTTTTTAAAAATTCAAGAAAAATTGGCTCTAATAAAAAATAAATGTGTGTGTACACGTTTGCTAGAACTTCCTCAACAAAATACCTCAGAGTGGGTGGCTTAAACAACAGTAAATTATTTTCTCATAATTTTAGAGGCTGAAAATCCAAGATCAAAGTGTTGGTATATTTCATGTCTCCAGCCAGACATCCTGGAATGTGAAGTCATGCGGGCCTTAAAAAGTATCACTATAAACAAAGCTAGTGGAGGTGATGGAATTCCAATGGAGCTATTTCAAATCCTGGAAGATGATGCTGTGAAAGTGCTGCACTCAATACGCCAGCAGATTTGGAAAACTCAGCACTGGCCACAGGACTAGAAAAGGTCAGTTTTCATTCTAATCTCAAAGAAAGGCAATGCCAAAGAATGCTCAAACTACCGCATAATTGCACTCATTTCACATGCTAGTAAACTAATGCTCAAAATTCTCCAAGCCAGGTTTCAGCATTACGTGAAGCATGAACTTCCAGATGTTCAAGCTGGCTTTAGAAAATGCAGAGGAACCAGAGATCAAATTGTCAACATCCCTGGATCATGTAAAAAGCAAGAGAGTACCAAAGAAGCATCTATTTCTGCTTTATGAACTATACCAAAGCCTTTGACTGTGTGGATCACAATAAACTGTGGAAAATTTTGAAAGAGATGGGAAAACCAGACCACCTGATCTGCCTTTTAGAAACCTATATGCAGGTCAGGAAGCAACAGTTAGAACTGGACATGGAATAACAGACTGGTTCCAAATAGGAAAAGGAGCATGTCAAGGCTGTATATTGTCACCCTGCTTATTGTACTTATATGCAGAGGACATCATGAGAAATGTTGGGCTGGAAGAAGCACAAGCTGGAATCAAGATTGGGGGAGAAATATCAATCACCTCAGATATGCAGATGACACCATCCTTATGGCAGAAAATGAAGAGGAACTAAAAGGCCTCTTGAAAATGAAAGAGGAGAGTGAAAAAGTTGGCTTAAAGCTCAACATTCAGAAAATGAAGATCATGGCATCCGATCTCATCACTTCATGGGAAGTAGATGGGGAAACAGTGGAAACAGTGTCAGACTTTATTTTGGGGGACTCCAAAATCACTGCAGATGATGACTGCAGCCATGAACTTAAAAGATGCTTACTCCTTGGAAGAAAAGTTATGATCAACCTAGACAGCATATTAAAAAGCAGAGACATTACTTTGCCAATAAAGGTCCATCTAGTCAAGGCTATGCTTTTTCCAGTGGTCATGTATGGATGTGAGAGTTGGACTGTGAAGAAGGCTGAGTGCCAAAGAATTGATGCTTTCCGAACTGTGGTGTCGGAGAAGACTCTTGAGAGTCCCCTGGACTGCAAGGAGATCCAACCAGTCCATCCTAAAGGAAATCAGTCCTGAATATTCATTGGAAGGACTGATGCTGAAGCTGAAACTCCAATACTTTGGCCACCTCATGTGAAGAGATGACTCATTGGAAAAGACTCTGATGCTGGGAGGGAGTCGGGGGCAGGAAGAGAAGGGGACAACAAAGGATGAGATTGTTGGATGGCATCATAGACTCAATAGATATGAGTTTGAGTAGGCTCCTGAAGTTGGTGATGGACAGGGAGGCCTGGTATACTGAAATTTTGCATTTGCAAAGAGTTGGACACAACTGAGCAACTGAACTGAAGAGAACTGACCTGAGGCCTCCCCTTGGTCTATAGATGGCTTCTGTTTTGCTGTATCCTCACATTGTCTCTCCTCTGTGCGTGTATACTCCTGGTGTCTCTTCCTTCTCTTATAGAGACAACAGTCTTAATTTCTACTTTAAAATCTTAATCTACAAATATAGTCTTTATCTCCAAACTGGTGTTTAGGGCTTTAAGATATTCAGTCTATAGAAGTAAGGTTACACTAATGCATTCATTTTCCCCAGAGAGGCTTCTATACATATTGGTAATCCTCTCACCCACAAAGATAAATTCTGGGTCTTTTGGTAATATAATGAGAATGAAGAATGCCATTTCCCTTTGCTTTCCTATTCTACCACTATGCTTTCTTGATATACTAACACGTATTTGTTTAGGTCAAAAGCAGATTGAGAAGTGACAGTGCAAAGACATCAAAACTGGAAAAGAAAAGGGCAAAGAAAGAAATCAGGAACTAACTGGTCTCATTATATTACCAAAACTAAGGCAATATAAAGAATTTATCTGTAGTCCCTTGTCAATTACATAATTCTCAAAATTAAAGAAAATAATTTTCACACACTTAAATAGTAAGTACATGCCATGATTTAAGGATCTAAAAGGATGACAAAGCTGGATCCAAAGACATTTTGAAAAAAATCTCATTATAATTTTTTTTTTAATGGTGCTTCCAGTTCAAGATGGCAGAATAGAAGGACATGTACTCATCTCCTCCTGAGAAAGCACCAAAATCGCAACTAGCTATTGAACAACCATTAACAGGAAGACACTGTAACCTACCAAAAAGATGCTCCACTTCCAAAAACAAGAAGTCACAGTGAGATAGTAGGAGTGGCCCAATCATGATAAAATCAAATCCCGTACCCACTGGGTCGGTGACCCGTGAACTGGAAAACAATAATACCAAAGAGCTTCTCCCACTGTTGTGAAAGTTTGGAACCCCACATCAGGCTTCCCAGCCTGGGGACCTGACAAAGGGATTGTGAATTCCCAAGGAATCTGACCTTAAAGGCCAGTGGGATTTGATTATACAGCTTCCACAGGACTGGGGAAAACAGAGACTCCAGTCTTGGAGGACACAAACCAAACCTTGAGTGCACCAAGTCTCAGAGAAATAGAGCAGTGACTCCACAGGAAACTGAATCAAAGCTACCTGCTAATGTTGGAGGGTCTCTTGTGGAGGTGTGGGTCAGCAGGGGCTCACCATAGGGACCAGGGGTCTGGCAGCAATTGTCTGGGATGGTCCTCTTTGACATTAAACCCTTTTGGAGGTGCCTTTAACCCAGTCATGGAACCCATAGACTCTTGACAGCCAAGTGGCCTCAGGCCAAAAAAACTACCAGGAAGTGGGTGCAACTCCACCCATCAGCTGATAATTGGATTAAAGCTTTACTGAGCAAGACCCACCAGAACAAGGCCCAGTTTCTCCCACCACCAATCCCTCCCATCAGGAAACTTACACAAGCCTCTTAGTCTCCTCCCTCAGAGAGCAGACAGAAGAAGCCAGAAGAACCACAAGTACACAGGGACTAAAACAAAACCACATTACAGAAAGTTAATCTGCATGAAAAAGCAGAAAGTTACAACCCAGACGAAGGGACAAGATAAACCCCAGAAAAACAACTTAATGAAGTAAAGATAGGCAGCCTTCCAGAAAAAGAATTCAGAATAATGATAGTGAATATGATTCAGGCTCTTGAAAAAGAATGGAGGAAAGATTGAGAAGATGCAAGAAATGTTTACTAAAGACCTACAAGAACTAAAGAACAAATGAACAGAAATGAATAATACACTAGGAGGAATCCATAGCAGAATAACTGAGGCAGAAGCACAGATAAATGACCTGGAGGACAGAATGGTGGAAATAACTGCCACAGTAGAATATAGAAAAAGGATAAAAAGAAATGAAGAGAGCCTAAGACACCCCTGGGACAACAGAAATGCAGGAACATGCACATTATAAGGGTCCCAGAAGGAGAAGAGAGAGATAAAGGACCTGAGAAAATATTTAAAGACATAATAGCTGAAAACTTCCCCAACATGGGAAAGGGAATAACCAACCAAATCCAAGAAGCACAGAGTCCCATGCAGGATAAACCCAAGGAGAACACACCAAGACACATAGTAATCAAATGACAAAAATTAAAGACAGAGATAAAATACTAAAAGCAACAGGGAGAAATGACAAATAATATACAAAGGAACTCCCATCAGGCTATCAGCTGATTTCTCAACAGAAACTCTAAAAGCCAGAAGGGAACAGAATGACAAGTGATGAAAGGGAAGTGCCTACAACCAAGAATACTCTACCTAGCAGAACTCTCCTTTAGATTTGATGGAGAAATCAAAAGCTTTCCAGATAAGCCAAAGTTTAGAGAATTCAACACCACCAAACCAACTTTACAACAAATGCTAAAGTAACTTCTCTAGGCAGAAAACAAAGAAAAGCAAAAAAGCAAAAGAAAAAAAAGAAAGAAAGATAGCAAAGAAAGAAAACAAGCAAGAAAGTTGCTCAATCATGTCTGACACTTTGTGACTCCATGGACTGTAGCCAGTCAGGCTCCTCTGTCCATGGGATTTTCCAGGCAAGAATACTGGAATGAGTTGCCCTTTCCCTCTCCATGGGATCTTCCAGACCCAGGGATCAAACCCGGGTCTTCTGCACTGTAGGCAAACTTTTTACCATCTGAGCCACTAGGGAAGCTCATCTACAGAAAATAAACCCAAAACACTTAAGAAAATGGTAATAGGATCATACTTATGGATAATTACCTTAAATGTAAATGAATTAAATGCACCAGTCAAAAGACAGAGATGGGCTGAGCAGATGAAAATGTGCAGGTAGGCACTTCCACTTACCACATCACTCTGCTTGACCCCCCAATAATAAAAAAAGTAATAATTTTATATTGTTTGATTAATCATGTTTCCATTATGGCTTTCAATTGTAACTATCTTTTTTTTGGGGGGGGGGTCTGGCTACTGATTGTGAAAACTGATAAATATCTTTTACTATTGTTTTTATGTAACTATGACTCAATATCATTGTATCATGATTGGTCAACAGAAAAATTATAGAATTCTATATTACCAAAACTACCACTTAATAGAAAACCCGTAATCAATTTTTAAAATCCAAATGCATATCAGAATTATCATATAACTTTTTGAAAAATACAAATGCCAAGATTATTTTTTTTTTTTTGCCAGAGCTCCAGATATTTTTCTAATGAGCAGCCATGCTAAAAACAACTGGACTATATGAGGATCTTTTCTTTTATATAGGTTCACTTTTTCTATTTCATATTCAGTGCTCCCATTTCATTTAGTAAGCTAAATGAAGTTTTAAGTTTTCCAGCTTCTCCATCTCATCTTTATGTCTGATGTTCTCTCTTAAACCTTTATCAAGTGTAGTGAAAAAGCTTATATATAAATAATATGTATAATATACATATTTAGAAAACATGAAATTTGGCCTAACTAAAAAATTTATATTTTGATTCTACTTTTTTGACTTAGTATGAATATAATGCTAGATTTCTAATTTTTAAAAATAGATATGCAACAAGCAATAAAAATTTACTGTATAGTTTACTATATATAAAGTGAGAGTCGCTCAGTCATGTCCAACTCTTTGCAATCCTATGAACTATACAGCTCATGGAATTTTCTAGGCTAGAATACTGGAGTGGGTAGCTGTTGCCTTCTCCAGGGGATCTTTCCAATCCAGGGATCAAACCCAGGTATCCCACATTGAGGTGGATTCTTTACCAGCTGAGCCATAAGCAAAGCCCTACTGTATGGCGCAAGGAACTATAGTCACTATCTTCCAATAACCTGTCAGTTCAGTTTAGTTCAGCACAGCATTCCAACCTTACCCCAGAAGCAGCACCCAGGCCCCTGTCCATCACCAACCCCAGAGTCACCAAACCATGTCCATCGAGTGAGTGAGCCACCAGCCACTCCACTCGGCGCCCCTCCTCCTGCGCCCAGCCCCCCCACACAGAATTTTCCAGTGAGTCAACTCCCCCTGAGGTGGCCAAGAACTGGAGTTTCAGCTTAGCACATTCCTCCAAGAAATCCCAGGTTGATCTCCTTCAGAATGGACTGGTTGGTCTCCCAGTCCAGGGACTCTCAAGAGTCTTCTCCAACACCACAGTTCAAAAGCATCAATTCTTTGGTGCTCAGTCTTCTTCACAGTCCAACTCTCATGTCCATACATGACCATTGGGAAAACCATAGCATTGACTAGACAGACCTTAGTCGGCAAAGTAGTATCTCTGCTCTTGAATATGCTATCTAGGTTGTTCATAACTTTTCTTCCAAGGAGTAAGCGTCTTTTAATTTCATGGCTGCAGTCACCATCTGTGATTTTGGAGCCCCAAAAAGTAAAGTCTGACACTGTTTCCACTGTTTCCCCGTCTATTTCCCATGAAGTGATGGGACTGGATGCCATGATCTTCGTTTTCTGAATGCTGAGCTTTAAGCCAGCTGTCTCATTCTCCTCTTTCACTTTCATCAAGAGGCCCTTTAGCTCTTCTTCACTTTCTGTCATAAAGGGTGGTATCATCTGCATATCTGAGGTGATTGATATTTCTCCTAGCAATCTTGATTCCAGCTTGTGTTTCTTCCAGTCCAGCATTTCTCATGATGTACTCTGCATGTTGACAATATACAGCCTTGATGTACTCCTTTTCCTATTTGGAACCAGTCTGTTGTTCCATGTCCAGTTCTAACTGTTGCTTCTTGACCTGCATACAG
The DNA here is from genome assembly GCA_917880005.1 of Nanger dama. NCBI lineage: Eukaryota > Metazoa > Chordata > Mammalia > Artiodactyla > Bovidae > Nanger > Nanger dama. The sequence continues at coordinate 9,857,313 of CAKJTW010000040.1, forward strand.
ATTTCTCAAGAGGCAGGTTAGGTGGTCTGGTATTCCCATCTCTTGAAGAATTTCCCACAGTTTATTGTGATCCACACAGTCAAAGGCTTTGGCAGAGTCAATAAAGCAGAAATAGATGTTTTTCTGGAACTCTCTTGCTTTTTCCATGATCCAACAGATGTTGGCCATTTGATCTCTGGTTCCTCTGCCTTTTCCAAAACCAGCTTGAACATCAGGGTGTTCACGGTTCACGTATTGCTGAAGCCTGGCTTGGAGAATTTTGAGCATTAGTTTACTAGCATGTGAGATGAGTGCAATTGTGCAGTAGTTTGAGCATTCTTTGGCATTGCCTTTCTTTGGGATTGGAATGAAAACTGACCTTTTCCAGTCCTGTGGAAGATAATTTCAAAAATAGCATATGTATGTATATAACTGAATCACACACAAAAAAGAATTCCACTTTCTGAAATTTAGTAATGTTTATCCTTTTCTAAATGTCTTATGGACATCTAATAACAATGTATGAGATATAAAATTTTAGATATACTTGTGTAGGATGTGATTAATATAAATTAATAAATATAAATCTATCATATTTAAATTATTAATGACATCATCCAAGATGCTCTTTTTCTTATTTTTTGCACTTGGTAAAATATTTTCAAATAAATAATAATATGTTTTTTTATGATTATATATTGCTTCTTTTCTCTTTTATATCTTCTGATTTTTGCTTTATATATCTTTATTTCTTTGTTGTTAAGGGGTCTAATGTTTTATGATGCCTATTTTCTTTGTGATTTGTAACTTTTATCATTAAAAATATTTATCTTTGTTTCATTTAAAATAAATAAATTTAAAAACTGAATTTTGAAATACAATGTTAAAGTACTACAAAATTGATTAATTACCTATAAAAGCAATAAGTATAACTTTTAATGCAATCTTCTTTAATAGAAAGAAAAAGGAAACCACTGCATTTTATCCATTTTTTTAATCCATTATAGAGTTTAGAAATGTCTAGACAGTCAAGAGTGAGTAGTATGTTATACAAAGTTACAGTTCCCTGAAGAGTAAGATGAACTGAGGTAGGCCAGTTAGACAATACTATAGGATGACATTAAATGTGTAAACAATCATTTTTTTCTTCATTTCCTATACTGGAGTATTTGTTTATTTAATACTGTGGTATATTCTCTATGTAATCCAACCAAAGTGTGGCCAAAATTACAGGAGCAAGAAAATATCAAAATGTTCTTGTTTAATCTATTGTGATAGGCCTAGATTCTTATCTGGAAAAGAAAATGACAACCCACTCTATTAATCTTGCCTGGAGAATTCCATGGACAGAGGAGACTGGGCTAGAGTCCATGGGGTCACAAGGAGTTGGACACAACTGAGTGACTAACACTTATATTCATATCATTACCACCAAAGACACTGTCATTATCTTGTAATTATAGCTGATTAATTTTGAAATAAATAGTTCAGCCATGTTTACATTGGTAGAATTGTATAATCTAAATATTCTTCCTCCACATTATACATATTGAGTTCCTACTGACAACAATATTGAATATATTATAATAACCATTAAGAAATAAGGGCATGTGCACCTCTATTTTACTGCTTTACAATGACTGAATTTAGCTCTGTAAAATATTGAAAGTAGATCACTGGAAATAAGCCCCACGACCAACTGAGTGCAGTATATTTTAAAAATTTAAGATGTCATTGACCAGATGACCTTCACATTTCCCTCAGCTTGACTAAACTTCAGATGGATTTCTTTCTGTCTCTAAGTAACTGATCTCCCTCTCATCTTGGTTTCATAAGAATTCTGTAAGAATTCAGATGACTTACACACTGAGGTCCTTCTCCCTTTACCTAGAAATTATTTTAGAAAGCTTAGATTTTAAATTATTTCTCTGCCCCAGTGAAAAGTAAATATTTTTAAAACCCTCTTACCACTTTTCAACTAAAGGAGTGTCTCTTCAGGTCCAGGGAGCCAGCATATTAAAATGTAATCGTCAAGGAAGACAGCACCTATATCTCTCAGTCTTTGTGTAATACATCAAGGCTATATATTGTCACCCTGCTTATTTAACTTATATGCAGAGTAGTACATCAAGAGAAACGCTGGGCTGGAAGAAGCACAAGCTGGAATCAAGATTGCCGGGAGAAATATCAATAACCTCAGATACGCAGATGACACCACCCTTATGGCAGAAAGTGAAGAGGAACTAAAAGCCTCTGATGAAAGTGAAACAGGAGAGTGAAAAAGTTGGCTTAAAGCTCAACATTCAGAAAACGAAGATCATGGCATCTGGTCCCATCACTTCATGAGAAATGGGGAAATAGTAGAAACAGTGTCAGACCTTATTTGGGGGCTCCAAAATCACTGCAGATGGTGACTGCAGCCATGAAATTAAAAGACGCTTACTCCTTGGAAGAAAAGTTATGACCAACATAGATAGCATATTGAAAAGCAGAGACATCACTTTGGCGACCAACGTCCGTCTAGTCAAGGCTATGGTTTTTCCAGTGGTTATGTATGGATATGAGAGTTGGACTGTGAAGAAAGCTGGGTGCTGAAGAATTGATGCTTTTGAACTGTGGTGTTGGAGAATATTCTTGAGAGTCCCCTGGACTGCAAGGAGATTCAACCAGTCCATTCTGAAGGAGATCACCCCTGAGTGTTCTTTGGAGGAAATGATGTTAATGTTAAAGCTGCAGTACTTTGGCCACCTCATGCAAAGAGTTGACTCATTGGAAAAGACCCTGATGCTGGGAGGGATTGAGAGCTGGAGGAGAAGGGGACAACAGAGGACAAGATCCTGGATGGCATCACTGACTCGATGGACATGAGGCTGAGTGAACTCCAGGAGTTGGTGATGGACCAGGAGGCCTGGTGTGCTGCAATTCATGGGGTCGCAAAGAGTCAGACATGACTGAGCGACTGAACTGAACTGAACTGAACTGAAGAGCCTATATGGGCTTCCCTGGAGAAGGAGGTGGCAACCCACTCCAGTACTCTTGCCTGGAAAATCCCATGGATGGAGAAGCCTGGTGGGCTGCAGTCCATGGGGTCACTAGGAATTGGACACGACTGAGCAACTTCACTTTCACTTTTCACTTTCATGCATTGGAGAAGGAAATGGCAACCCACTCCAGTGTTCTTGCCAGGAGAATCCCAGGGATGGCGGGGCCTGGTGGGCTGCCGTCTGTATGGGGTCGCAAGAGTCAGACATGACTGAAGTGACTTAGCAGCAGCAGCAGCAGCATATGGGCTCCCCTGGTGGCTCAATGGTAAAGAATCTGCCTACAATGCAGAAGACACGGGTTTGATCCCTGGGTCAGAAGGATCCCTTGGTTGGGCATCGCAACCCACTCTAGTACTCTTGCCTAGAGAATTCCATGGACAGAGGAGCCTGACAAGCTGCAGTCCATAGGGGAAGTACAGAAAGTCGAGTATGAATGAAGCAACTAAACAGCAACAGCAGCAAGAGCCTATGTTTGTGGGTGAGCCCCATAAACTGAGGCTCGCCAGGCTCCTGTCCATGGGATTTCCCAGGCAAGAATACTGGAGTGGGTTGCCATTTTCTTCTCCAGATTTACCCAATCCAGGAATTGAACCTAGGTCTCCTGCATTGCAGGCAGATTCTTTACCAACTGAGCTACACGGGAATCCCATATTTCATGGACCCTGATTAACAAACACAGATGGTATAATCACAGAGAAAAATGTTTGCAAACTCAGGAAATAATTCAATATACTCAACGTATGTCTTTGATCAACTTCCTTTCTGATAACTTCCAATACTTTTCCATTAGTTCATCCCTGCCTGTGGAGACTCTCCCATGGTTTTCTTCAATGAATTCAGATTGAGTTCTGTCCACTCTACCTATGACAATAGCTTTGCATAAAATTTTCCTTGCCTATTTAATTTGGATGAAATTTTTGTTTTGACACTATTTTCTATGATGGCCTCCTCATTCCCCAAGTAACACATTTCTAATATTGCTCTGTAAGTTTTCTATCTCCCTTTCTGTATACTAAACCAGAGTAAAATATTAACTCAACATTTTCCCCTTACCTTTTATTCATAGGAATAATCCACTTGATGAGCTGGGTCAATGTTGTGATGCTTACTACTTGAAAAAAGTAACTTCTGAAGATGCATCTTTGATATTCTAACTCTAAAATGAAAGGTAAAGGAAATTTTAAAGTTTATTTGCATCAGTTGATTCTAAATTTTAAAGTTTATTTGAATCAGTTGATTCTTTAAGTTAAATTCACAAAGACAAAAGCATACAGTATGGCAAAAAATTATTTTTCCATAACTTTAACTCAAAAATAGAGTAAATTTTTACTTGATCTTTTTTTCCAGAAATGTTTGAAAGTAGCATGCTCCATTTAAAGATACACTGGATAATTGCAAGCTTATTAAATTCACAATTGGTTGAATATTATAAAATAATAAATCTTCACCCTTGAAAATTGAGAGAATATATGTGATTTTAATGATTTCCCAAAAATTTTTGAAAGAAAGAGTAATGTCTAAGAAAGAAATGCTGATGGTTCAGTTATTCATTCTTATGAAAAGTTAATAGACATTAGAGAAATTGTAATAAAATGCTCAACATCATTAATCGCCAGGAAATGCAAATCAAAACCACAAAAAGATATCACTTCACATCTGTCAGAACTGCTATTATCAAAAAGAACATAAATAAGAAATGTTGGTGAGCATGTGGAACAAAGGAGATCCTCATATTCTGATGGTGGGAATGTAAATTGGTGTGGCCAATGTGGAAAACAGTATGGAGCTTTCTTTTAAAACTAAAAATAGAACTATCTTATGATGCAGCAATTCCACTCCTGGATATATCTCTCAAAGAAAGAAAAATATTAATGAAAAAGATATATGAACACCAAAGTTTGTAGCAATATTATCTATAATTACCGAGATATGAAAGCAACCTAAGTGCCCATAACCGATGAATGGAAAAAGAAGATGTGGTATATATGTAAAATGATAAAATACTCAGCCATAACAAAGAATGAAATTTTGCCATTTGCAGAAATATGATTGGACTTAGAGGATACTATGCTAAGTAAAATCAATTAAAGAAAGACAAATACTGTATAATATCATTTACATGTAGAATCTAAATAATAGAACAAACCCAGTGAGTAAAGCAAAAAAGCTGACTCACAGATATGGAGAACAAACTCATGGTTACCAGTGGGTAAGAGGGAAGAAAAGAGGGGAAATATAGGGCTTGAGAATGAAGAGTTACAAACAGTTAAGTATAAAACAAACTACAAGAATATATTGTACAATGCAGAGAATAAAGTCAACATTTTATAATATCTATAAATGGAATATAACCTTTAAAATTGTTAAAGTCTATATTGTACTCCTGCAGCATACAATATTGTACATCAATTCACTTAAATTTTAAAAAGATATTACCCTTTTCATATCTTCTCCAATTCATGGCAAAAGAAAAAAAGCTCAGTGAATAGAATAAAGCTTATCTATCATTAAAGTGGCAGATATGTTGTTAAAACAACTGATTTGGAAAAATTGAATGCTGACCATTTCATCACATTAAAAGAACTCAACCAGCAGGGATTCTTTAAATAGCATGTTCTTCTATTGTATTAAAAATGTTTACACATCATTAACTGCTTGAAAGAGAATAAGGCCTAGGGAAATTTAACATTTAAAAATTAAGAACCACTGCTATGTAGAGATAAAAGTGAAAAATTGGTCATATAATTTCTCTTAGTGTTAAAAAGAGTAAATTCACAGATAGTCCATTTATACACAACTTTACAGAGGGCAAAGTTGGTACAGTTTCTAATATGCTGGCATTAGCATTGGTTTTGCTCTCTCTGCTTTATAATTAATAAGTTTGTAACAGGTAACCGGAGGCCATCACTTACATAACCTTTATAAAGTATTTCACTAGCATACTAGAAATTAGTTTTCTTTCATGCCCGCCATGCATCCCCATGAAAACAGACAAAGACTTGATCTCTATTTCATTCAACCACTTGATATATATTTGTTGAATATCTATTATGTGCAAAGAAGGTTCTGGAGAATCTATAGTAGTAAAAAGAGAGAGGAACATCTGTATGATGATTACATTCTATAGGTGATACTCTATCACCTCTAATTAGGTGATAGTCAAAGTTAAAAAGAGAAATAGAACAAGGAAGGGTGGAATGGAGCTGCTATTTTAGGTTAGGTGATCAGAGGAAGCTTCTCTTACTAAGTAGCATTTGAGCAGAACTTTGAATGGAATGAGTGAGGAAGACACCAGATGCAGGGGCAGAGTGTTCAGACAGAGGGAATAACAAGTCCTAAAGAGGAGCTTAACATATTTGAGAAACAGCAAAGAGGTCAAGTCTTCGTAGAAGCTCATTGTATTAGCTTCCTGTGGCTACTATAGTAAATTAACACCCATCTAAATATTATGTATTATTTGGGCAGTCTTGTTTTGCTTCTCTTGTGGCTCAGCTGGTAAAGAATCTGCCTGCAATGTGGGAGACCAGAGTTTGATCCCTGGGTTGGGAAAATCCCTTGGGGAAGGATAAAGGCTACCCACTCCAGTATTCTGGCCTGGAGAATTCCATGGACTGTATAGTCCACGGAGTTGCAAAGAGTTGGACACAACTGAGCAACTGTCACTTTCACTTGGGTGGTAAAAAATGGTATCTCTTCTCCAAAGTTAACATACACACTCAGGCTCAAGACACACATCATATATGACGCATGTATTCTTCACATAGTTAAAACTATGAAAGTTTGAATTTTCTTACTTGTCTACATTTGAACTGAGCAAGTCAATACAGAGCAGTATTATTTTCTCTTAGTTCATAGCATGACAAAATTTGACAGAACCAGTTCCCCCCTCTCCAGAGAGGCAGCATAAACAATGCTATGAGAGATTATTAATGGCTCAAAAAATTTCCCCAAAGAAATTTGAGATTTATTTCATTTCTAACAAGAATTTATCATGAAATATGTATAATTACCCCCTTTACTTGTACTTTTAAGCAGTAAAGAGAACAATAAGTACAGCTTTAATACTAAAGGTAAGAATTCAAACTCAAGTAAGAGCAACTGTTAACGAGGCTCAGGAAGGATGGAAACCTTGCTGATGTTCAGCTGACCCATGGTACAAAATGTACTTTTGACAATTGCATGATAAAGTAGAAATACATGAAATTGGTTTTACATTGTTTATTGCACTTTATATATTCAGATTTAACTGTATAAATATTAAACTATAGCTCAAAGATTTTAAAAAATGTAATTATACAGGATTATAGGCTTAGAAAAAAAAAATGGACCTAAGATACACAGACTTGTTAAACTTCAGAAGTCATTTTAATATGAATACATTTTCTTAATCTTAATTTCAGAAATTAAAAATAAATTAAAGCATAAATGAACATCATCTTGAGCCCATTTGATGCTAGCAAATTCTTTCACAAGTTACCTAAAAATTATTCCTAACAACCTATCTAAATGGTCAATAGAGATGAGAAATATAGGAAAGGTAATAAAATATGCTTTTCAATCAATAATTACTTATGAAATTTTGTCTGGAATGATGGCCAAAATGTTATACTTCCTCCTATGGGATTCTGTAGTTCATGTGCACTCAATAAAATTGATTGTTTCCTTTTAAATGTAGGGCTGTACACTAACTGGACATATAAAGTATGTAAATAACTCTATAGTTCTAGTAAAAAGAGAGTACAGTTCTAGTAAAAAGAGAGATCAAATGCAACAAAACGATAAAAATGAATAAGGTATACAAGGTATATGTTTCAGTTGCCAAAACAATGTGAGTTAATAAAAAGAGAGAAGGAATTATATACGTCCCTGAAATTTAACAGCAGCAAATTATAATTTCAGGTCAGGCTTCAGCAAAACGTGAACCGTGAACTCCCTGATGTTCAAGCTTGTTTTAGAAAAGGCAGAGGAACCAGAGATCAAATTGCCAACATCCGCTGGATCATGGAAAAAGCAAGAGAGTTCCAGAAAAACATTTATTTCTGCTTTATTGACTATGACAACGCCTTTAACTGTGTGGATCACAATAAACTGGAAAATTCCGAGAGAGATGGGAATACCAGACCACCTAACCTGCCTCTTGAGAAATCTGTATGCAGGTCAAGAAGCAACAGTTAGAACTGGACATGGAACAACAGACTGGTTCCAAATAGGAAAAGGCTGAATATTGTCACCCTGCATATTTAACTTGTATGCAGAGTACATCATGAGAAATGCTGGAGTGGAAGAAACACAAGCTGGAATCAAGATTTCTGGGAGAAATATCAATCACCTCAGATATGCAGATGACACCACTCTTATGGCAGAAAGTGAAGAGGAACTAAAAAGACTCTTGATGAAAGTGAAAGAGGAGAGTGAGACAGTTGGCTTAAAACTCAACACTCAGAAAACAAAGATCATGGCATCCGGTCCCATCACTTCATGGGAAATAGATGGGGAAACAGTGGAAACAGTGTCAGACTTTATTTTGGGGGCTCCAAAATAACCACAGATGGTGACTGCAGCCATGAAATTAAAAGACACTTACTCCTTGGAAGAAAAGTTATGACCAACCTAGATAATATATTCAAAAGCAGAGACATTACTTTGCCGACTAAGGTCCATCTAGTCAAGGCTATGGCTTTTCCTGTGGTCATGTATGGATGTGAGAGTTGGACTGTGAAGAAGGCTGAGCACCAAAGAATTGATGCTTTCGAACTGTGGTGTTGGAGAAGACTCTTGAGAGTCCCTTGAACTGCAAGGAGATCCAACCAGTCCATTCTGAAGGAGATCAGCCCTGGGTGTTCTTTGGAGGTAATGATGCTAAAGCTGAAACTTCAGTACTTTGGCCAACTCATGAGAAGAGTTGACTCATTGGAAAAGACTCTGATGCTGGGAGGGAGTCGGGGGCAGGAAGAGAAGGGGACGACCGAGGATGAGATGACTGGATGGCATCACGGACTCGATGGACGTGAGTTTGAGTGAACTCCCAGAGATGGTGATGAACAGGGAGGCCTGGCGTGCTGTGATTCATAGGGTCGCAAAGAGTCAGACACGACTGAGCGACTGAACTCAACTGAACTGAACTGAGAGAGATACAAAAATTTAGCAAAAGTACGTATTGTACCAGTGGACTATTAGATTTACATATTTCTAAATCTTAGGTAAGTTATGGAATGTCTCAATATCTGGAAGAAAGCAGTCTTTAAATTGCAGTTGATTCAGCCTGGAGACAAGGGCAGAATCCCTATAATTCCGCCATATATTTTGGGCTAACTCCCTCACTGTCCATTTTCAGAACTGGTTTATCTCAAATTTGTTTGCCACTTTATTTCCATTAAGACAATGCATGTGCACACAGTAGTATTCAATTGTGTGATCCTGTGGACTGGAGCCCACCATACTCCTTTGTCCATGTAATTTTCCAGGCAAAAATATTGGAGTGGGTTGCCATTTCTTGCTCCAGGGGATCTTCCCAATCCAGGGATTGAATCCACGTGTCTTGTGTCTCCTGCAGGCAAATTCTTTACCAGCTGAGCTGCCAGGGAAGCCCTTCCACTAAGATCAAAGAAAACAAAAGACATGTTAGACATAAGAGAAGAGGTTCCACAGAATATTCATTAGTTTTCACAGGTTCTTTAAGTGTGCTTCTTTGAAAATTAAAATTATTAAAATTATGAAAACCAGAAGCAACCAAGATGTCCTTCAATAGTTGAATGGATAACAGACTTCTTATCTGTTTCTAGGGTCTTAGAAACAATACCTCCATAGCAACAAACACAGATCTCACTCAGATCTTTTTTCTAATATCATTTTCCAATAAAGAAAGCGAAGGGTCCTTGAAGAAATGGCTGATTCTAATGCCAGAGCAATAAATATATCAAATAGGCCTGAAACATCAGACATTATCTGAAAATATTGACATAGTCAAAAAATTACATTGATGGGACTATGTCAAAAGAACACTGGAGTCAAATGTAAGAGCTCCCATTGGCCAAGGAGGAATAGTTTGAGCAACAAAATAAATATAGCGGCAGTAAATTATAAACCAGAGTATAAGCATCAATAAGTCCATACTCATATAAATGTGTGACTGAATAAATAAGTAGAGAGACTAAACAAATCTCCCATGAAGAAGAATTCAAGCAAATATTTGTAAATGTTCTGTTCTCACAAAGGTGGAGGAGAGCTACTCATCCCTTCAGTGTAGGCTATGCATAGTGATTTCTTTTCACAGAGGACAGCATGAGAAAGGAGAAAATGTGCAATAATCTGTCAAGTACCACCTCAAGCCATGTGATCAAAGTTCACATCAACAGTGATGTCATGTTGAAAATATGTACCCTTGATGTGATGTGATGGGAATGATACTTTCTCTCTGTGGTCATCCACACAAACACATATAAAGCCACTGTAATCATGAGATAAATATCAGATAAATTCCAGTTAGGGGCATTCTACAAAATACCTGACCAATATGCTTCAAAACTGTCAAGTTCATCAAAAACAAGAAAACTCAGAAACTGTCACAGTTAAGCGGAGTCTGAAGGAGTCATGATGATAATATGTAATGTGGTATCATTAAGTAAAGGGCACAGTAGATAAAAACAAAGGAAAGCATGGGCTTTAGTTAATAATATGTCATTATTGTCTCACTAGTTGTGACAAATATGTTGTTCAGTCGCCCAGTTATGTCCGACTGTTTGGGACTCCATGGACTGCAGCATGCCAGGCCTCCCTGTCCCTCATGATTTCCCGAAATTTCCCCAAGTTCATGACCATTGCATCGGTGATGTCATCCAGACATCTCAGCCTCTGATGCTCTGTTCTCCTTCTGCCCTCAATCTTTCCCAGCATTAAAGACTTTTCAAATGAGTCTGTTGTTCACATCAGATGACCAAAATATTGGTGTTTCAGCTTCAGCATCAGTCCTTCCAAAGAGTATTGAGGGTTAATTTCCCTTAAGGTTGACTGGTTTGATCTTCTTGCTAAGGGACTCTCAGGAGACTGCTCCAGCACCACAGTTCAAAGGCATCAGTTCTTTGGTGCTCTGCCTTCTTCACAGTCCAGCTCTCACAACTGAACCTGACCACTGGAAAGACCATAGCATTGACTATACAGACCTTTGTTGGCAGAGTAATGTCTCTGTTTTTCAATACACTGTCTAGGTTTTTCGTAGCTTTCCTGCCAAGATGCAAACGTCTTTTGATTTCATGGCTGCAGTCACCATCCGCAGTGATTTTAGAACCCAAGAAGAAATTTGTTAGTACTTCCACCTTTTCCCCTATTTGCCATGCAGTAAATGGGGCTGGATGCCATGATCTTCGTTTTTTTAATATTTAGACTTAAGCCACCTCTTTACTCCTTCACTCTCATCAAGAGACTATTTAGTTTCTCTTTACTTTCTGCCATTAGAGTAGTATCATCCACATATTGCAAGTTATTGATGTTTCTCCTGTCTTATTTCCAGCTTGTAACTCATCCAGCCCAGCATTTCTCATGATGTGCTCCGCATATAGATTAAATAAACAGGACAACAGCAGACAGCCTTGTTGTGCTCTTTATTCAATCTTAAACCAATCAGTTGTTCCATACAGAGTTCTAAATATTGCTTCTTGATCTGCATACAGGTTTCTCGGGAGACAGGTAAGATGGTCTGGTATTCCCATCTCTTTAAGAGTTTTCCAGTTTATTATGATCCACACAGTCAAGGCTTTTTTGTAGTCAATGAAACAAAGGTAGATGTTTTTTGTGGAATTCCCTAGCTTTCTCTATGATCCAGCATAGTATTAATAATATAAGATGTTAATAACAGGGGAAACTGGGTTTGAGGTATAAAGAATGTCTCAGTAAATTTTCTGTAGTCCTAAAACTTTTTAAATAAAAATGTATTAATAAAACTGTGGTTATGCTCTATAAGGCAGTTTGTTTAAAAACACAGAATAGAATTCCAAAAGTACTAGAAGATAATTATTTCCAATTTATTTAATATACAAGAATCTCAACATATATTTGATATTGAAAAGAACACCTGCTATACATGAAAAAGTCTCAATTATTTTTTAAAAATGTATTGGAAATCTCAGTAGAGAACAACAATAATTTTTGAGGATGACTAAAGAAATAATGAAATCTCCAAATACCTCTAATCATACATATTCATAATTAGTTCTTTATTCTGACCTGTGAGGGTAAAATTTAAATGCAAATGTCATGACTTTCTGATTAAAGCATGCACAGTTCAAGCTCTTCAGTTATCAAATAAGTGCATTCCATCTTCTGGGTAAGTGCTAAACATGTTGCACCAATTATCTTTAGACATTTAAAGTGGTGACTCTAGGGATCACTTAATTAGTGAAGACTCTTACAATCAATTCAAACAGATTATTTTTTGCCCTGAGTAAGTAAAAATTGCTGACTTTGCCCAGGGAAAATAAACTGAGGTAAGAGGTTGATTTATAGTAATTCAGTTTTCACCCAGTTGTCTAGCTGTGTTGACACAGTTGAAGAGGCCAAATTACTTGTCACATCACAATGATCCAGTGGGATTTCCTCTAATGAAGGGTGAAGCCCTCTCAAAGATTTCTGAGCAACTGCAAAATGACAGTGAGAGGCTGAGAAATTTCCTTTTCATTTAATGATACATTTTACGATCCACAAATAAAACGTCTATTAAAAGTGTTTCCTATGAGTCTTTTTCACTCGCTATATTAGAATACTAAAGGAAAAATTTCAGTTGTTTAAATATTTAAGTATTGAAACATTTAGAAGATGTCCTTGGTGAATTGCATCTAACTTTTGAGTTGGGAAGTCACTTGTGAGATGAGCTATGCATTCTTTGCAGCCAAATTCAATCACCTAAACAAACATTTATCAACTACTTCTGCTAGGCAGGAACTATACACCTTCATGAACTAAGAAATCAACAAAGAAGATATGCAGATGGCAATGACACACATGAAAGGATGCTCTACATCATATGTCATCAAAAAATCAATTTAAAACAACAGTGAAATACCACTATGCACCTATTAGAATGGCCAAAATCCAGGGCGCTGACAGCTCCAAATGCTGGCAAGGATGTGAAACAACAGGAAATTTCATTCATTGCTGGTGGGAATGCAAAATGGTCCAGCTGCTTCAAAAGACAGTGTAATGCTTTTTATAAAAGTAAACATACTTTTATCATATAATCTAGCAATCTCACTCCTTATTTAGAAGAGTTAAAATCTTATCTCTACACAACAACCCCTCACATGTGTTTCTAGCAGCTTTATTCATAATGTGAAAACCTGGAAGCCACCACAATGTCCTTAAGGAGGTGGATAGATAGATAAACCAAAATACATCCAGACAATGAAATATTATTCAGATATGAGCTATCAGGCCATGTAAAGACATGGAGGAAAGTTAAATGTATATTACTAAGTGAAAGAGATCAATCTGCAAAGGCTTTTCACTGATCCCAACTGTATGACTTTCTGGAACAGGCAAAACCTATGAAGACAGTAAAAAGGTCAGTAGTTGCCAGGAGTTAATGGGGAAGGAGGGTTATATAGGTGGAGCACAGAGGACTTTTAGGGCAGTGAAACAACTCTTGTATGTTATTGAAATTGTAGATACAGGATTTCATATACTTATCCAAACTTGTAAAATATACAACGTGAAGAATGAACCCTAGTGCAAACTATGGACTTGGGGGTGATTGTGATGTGTGAGGTGAGTTCATCTTTTGTAAAAATTATACCACTCTGATGGATGTTGAAAAGGGGGAGAAGTTATACACGGATGATGTCAGGGCATATATGGGAAATCTCTACATCTTCCATTCAGTTTGCTGTAAATCTAATAAATAAAGTCAAATTTATAAAAAGAAAAGGAAAAAAGCATCTGCTAGTTTTTGCTGTAAATATTTGGACTTACTGCCATGGGTAAACCATGGACTACTATACACCCTCTATGATATTGTTGACAAAAAATCCACAGGCCTTCTTTTCTTTAAAAAGCAGCCCATAAAGTTTTTGGTGCCATAAGTCCTTTCAGCCCCCTTATGAAACTATGAGTTCTTTATCAATATTTTAAAGGCATAAGTGGATGTGAAAGTTGCTGAGTTGTGACCGACTCTTTGTGACCCCATGAACTATACAGTCCATGAAATTCTCCAGGCCAGAATACTGGAGTGGCTTGCCATTCCAGTATATGCCCTCCTCCAGGGGATCTTCCCAACCCAGGGATCAAACCCAGGTCTCCTTCATTACAAGCAGATTCTTTACCAGCTGAGTGACCAGGGAAGCCTTAAAGGCATAAAGTCAAGAATATAAACCAATTATGGTGATATCATCATCAAAATATTTTAGATTTTTAATAGTAATATATAGGCTATTTTTATTAAAACATTAAATAATAATACTTAGCAACAGACATAATATATACTCTAATTTTGAAGTAATGAGTATAAATGTTATTTAAATAAAGCAGCAAAAACCATAATTTAATAGGAAAATGTGTGATTTCTAATGATAACAAAGTAAAACACTTCAAACAATCATTGCTTTATTTTTTCTTAGGCTCATAATTAAAGAAAATGAAAGATTCCAGGTGTGCTGCCCTCCTTTTATTTGCTATGACAAAACAAGCTCTGCTTTGAATGGGCTTTCTCTAAAATCAGTAGAACTGATTCCCACTTGCCCTTCACATCTGAGTTTCAGCCTGTCTCCCTCAGAGAGGTTTTCCTTGACTCCAAAACTAAAACAGCAATTCAATTACTCCCTATACATGACCCGCCCTAAATCGTCTGCCACTTACCCTTTCCTCAGTGAGTTTGGTCTGTCTCTTTCACCTCTATACCTCCAATACTTAGAAAGTTTCCTGGCATGTTGTAGTAACTGAGTGAATATTTGTTGGATGAATAAATGGACAAGTTATCTTTCCATTGTGACCTAGAGGTCCCAGCTGCTCCCTAAAATTACTACATGATAATCCAAGAAGGCTAATGCATCAGTTCAGTTCAGTTCAGTTCAGTCGCTCAGTCGTGTCCAACTCTTTGCGACCCCATGAATCGCAGCACGCCAGGCCTCCCTATCCATCACCAACTCCCGGAGTTCACTCAGACTCATGTCCATCAAGTCCGTGATGCCATCCACCCGTCTCATCCTCTGTCATCCCCTTCTCCTCCTGCCCCCAATACCCCTCCATCAGAGTTTTTTCCAGTGAGTCAACTCTTTGCATGAGGTGGCCAAAGTACTGAAGTTTCAGCTTTAGCATCATTCCTTCCAAAGAAATCCCAGGGTTGATCTCCTTCAGAATGGACTGGTTGGATCTCCTTGCAGTACAAGGGACTCTCAAGAGTCTTCTCCAACACCACAGTTCAAAAGCATCAATTCTTCAGCACTCAGCCTTCTTCACAGTCCAACTCTCACATCCATACATGACCACTGGAAAAACCATAGCCTTGACTAGACGGACCTTAGTCGGCAAAGTAATGTCTCTGCTTTTGAATATGTTATCTAGGTTGGTCATAACTTTTCTTCCAAGGAGTAAGCGTCTTTTAATTTCATGGCTGCAGTCACCATCTGCAGTGATTTTGGAGCCCAGAAAAGTAAAGTCTGACACTGTTTCCACTGTTTCCCCATCTATTTCCCATGAAGTGATGGGACAGGATGCCATGATCTTCATTTTCTGAATGCTGAGCTTTAAGCCAACTTTTTCACTCTCCTCTTTCACCTTCATCAAGAGACCCTTTAGCTCTTCTTCACTTTCTGTCGTAAGGGTGGTGTCATCTGCATATCTGAGGTGATTGATATTTCTCCCAGCAATCTTGATTCTAGCTGTGTTTCTTCCAGCCCAGCGTTTCTCATAGTGGGAGGGAAAGAGGAGAAAAATCAGCATGCTGCCATCATGGTCTCCAGTAAAAAACACTCTTTTAGACACATGCATTTCATTCTTCTTTGCCCTTTACTCCAGCAGCAATGCCCTCCTCCAGGAGATCTCCTGAGGACCAACCCAGGGATCATACCCAGGACTTCCACATTGCAGGCAGATTTTATTTACCATCTAAGCCACCAGGGAATCCCAAGATCCTGGAGTGGAGTGTCATTTCCTCTTCCAGGGAATCTTCCCAACCAAGAGGTTGAGCCAGTATCTCTTATGTCTCCTGAACTGGCAGGCGGTTGCTTTACCACTAACACCACCTGTGAAGCACCTAGTTCACAAAGTTTATCTATGCACAACCTTTCTCTCTCTCTCTCTCTCTCCTTTTTTTTTTTTCTTTTGGCCTCACCATTCGGCATACAGGATCTTTCTCAACCAGGGACTGAACCCACATCCCCTGCATTGGGAGCACAGAGTTTTAACCACTGGACCACCAGGGAAACTTCACTGGCTATCCTACAGTTTTTTACTGTGGAAAATTCTTAAAGAGATGAGAATACCAGACCATCCTACCTGCCTCCTAAGAAACCTGGAAGGTCAAGAAGCAACAGTTAGAAACAGACATGAAACAATGGACTGGGTCCAAATTGGGAAAGGAATATGTCAAGTCTGTATATTGTCACCCTGCTTATTTAACTTATGTGAAATGCTGGGCTGTATGAAGAACAAGCTGGAATCAAGATTGCCGGGAGAAATATCAGTCATCTCAGATATACAGATAACACCATACTTATGGCAGAAAACAAAGAACAATAAAGCCTCTTGATGAAGGTGAAAGAGGAGAGTGAAAAAGGTGGCTTAAAACTCAACATTCAGAAAACTGAGATCATGGCATCCAGTCCCATCACTTCATGGTAAATATGGAAACAGTGATAGGCGTTATTTTTTTGAGCTCGAAAATCATTGCAGATGGTAACTATAGCCATGAAATTAAAAGACGCTTGCTCCTTGGAAGAAAAGCAATGACAAACCTAGACATCCTATTAAGAAGCGGAGACATTATTTTGCCAACAAAGGTCCACATAGTCAAATCTATGGTTTTTCCAGTAGTCATGTACAAATGTGAGAACTGGACTGTAAAAAGGCTGAGCACTGAAGAACAGATGCCTTTGAATTGTGGTGTTGGAAAAGACTCTTGAGAGTCCCTTGGATGGAAAGGAGATCAAACCAGCCAATCCTAAAGGAAATCAACACTGAATATTCATCAGAAGGACTAATGCTAAAGCTGAAGTTCCAACACTTTGGCCACCTGATGCGAAGAGCCGGCTCACTGGAAAAGACCCTGATGCTGGGAAAATTGAAGGCAGAGAGATATGGAGACGACAGAGGATGAGATGGTTGGATGGCATCACCAACTCAATGGACATGAGTAAGCAAACTCTGGGAGATGTTGAAGGATAGGGAAGCCTGGCGTGCTGCAGGTCTCAAAGAGTCAGACAAGACTGAGTACCTGAACAACAAAATCAAAACAATTATATACTAAAAATAGAAACACTGTGGAATCCACATGTATCTCAACATGTGTTTTCTTTCTTTAATTTGGCTTTTTCTCAAAGGTTTGGAAAGACTACATCAAGAAATAGAAAAAACATTAAAACTCTTTGATACCATGATTCTGCTTCTGTAAAGTTAAATAAATAATAGTTAATATAAGAAAAACTTTATGTACATATATGATGCAACAATGTGAGTGATATAAGGAAGGATACAGTGAATCTAGATAACAATTTCAGTTCAGTTGCTCAGCCGTGTCCAACTCTTTGCAACCTCATGAACTGCAGCATGCCAGGCCTCCCTGTCCATCACCAACTCCTGGAGTCCACCCAAACCCATATCCATTGAGTTAGTGATGCCATCCAACCATCTCATCCTCTGTTGTCCCCTTCTCCTCCTGCCCTCAATCTTTCCCAGCATCAGGATCTTTTCCAATGAGTCAGCTCTTCACATGAGGTGGCCAAAGTATTGGAGTTTCAGCTTCAACATCAGTCCTACCAATGAACACCTAGGACTGATCTCCTTAAGGATGAACTGGTTGGATCTCCTTGCAATTCAAGGGACTCTCAAGAATATTCTCCAACACCACAGTTCAAAAGCATCAGTTCTTTGGTGTTCAGCTTTCTTTGTAGTCCAACTCTAACATCCATACATGACCACTGGGAAAACCATAGCCTTGACTAGACAGACCTTTGTTGGCAAAATAATGTCTCTGCTTTTGAATATGCTATCTAGGTTGGTCATAACTTTCCTTCCAAGGAGTAAGTGTCTTTCAATTTCATGGCTGCAGTCACCATATGCAGTGATTTTGAAGCCCCCTAAAATAAAGTCAGCTACTGTTTCCACTGTTTCCACATCCGTTTGTTATGAAGTGATGGAACCAGATGCCATGATCTTAGTTTTCTGAATGTTGAGCTTTTAGCCAACTTTTTCACTCTCCTCTTTCACTTTCATCAAGAGGCTCTTTAGTTTATCTTTGCTTTCTATAATAAGGGTGGTGTCATCTGCATATCTCAGGTTATTGATATTTCTCCTGGCAACCTTGATTCCAGCTTGTGTTTCTTCCAGCACATCTGGCATTTCTCATGATGTACTCTGCATATAAGTTAAATAAGCAGGGTGACAATATACAGCCTTGACGTACTCCTTTTCCTATTTGGAACCAGTCTGTTGTTCCATGTCCGTTCTAACTGTTGCTTCCTAACCTGCATATAGGTTTCTCAAGAGGCAGGTCAGGTGGTCTGGTATTCCCATCTCTTTCAGAATTTTCCAGTTTATTGTAATACACACAGTCAAAGGCTTTGGCATAGTCAATAAAGCAGAAATAGATATTTTCTGGAACTCTCTTGCTTTTTGATGATCCAGTGGATGTTGGCAATTTGATCTCTTGGAAATGGCTAAATAAATAAAGAATATGTGCATAGAAAAATAAAAATACATGAGTGAGTGCTCAGTGACTCATTTGTATCTGACTCTTTGTGACCTCACAGACTTAGCCCACCAGGCACTTCTGTCCATGGGATTCTCCAGGCAGCAATACTGGAGTGGGTTTCCATTTCTTCTTCCAGGGGATCTTCTCAACCCAGGGATTGAACTCACATATCCTGCTTTGACAGGAGGATTGGGAAGCCTCACTCACAACAATAAGCATATGAAAACTTTTCTTTGGCTGGTAGAAATAGAGATGCTTTTATCTTCTACTTGCTCTTTTTAGAATCTTTTGAATCTTCTTCTACAGTGTTTTATAGTGTAAAAATATATTTGTCAGAGGCAGTATTGAGATGTTTATGGGTCACATCCTTTTCCCTGCTCCATTATTACTGTCATCTTGTTCTGAGATGGTTTCGCCTGAAAGAGATAATAAAAGTCTTGATTTTACATGTTAATTTATACATGGGATTGTTTGGAAGGAGCGCCTGAGGAAGAATGCCAGCAGAGAGTGGCTTTGAGTAGCCAAAAGATGACATCAAAGCAGCTGCTCCACCATGCATATTAAAATTAAAAGTGTGCCTACGAGATTCTAGGACAAATGCGATTCTTGCTTTTATATCTCAAAGTTTCTAAAACCTTTTATTATATCTATTTTCCTCACTCTTTAGCTCTTTGGTTCCTGAAATTAAGGGAAAACAACAACAACTACTACTACTACTTTTTGTCTCTCCTAGTCTATGTGTTTAGATGACAGAATTAAAAGTTATCAGAAGTGATATTGAGCAATGCTGAAAGCCTGGCCTCTCTTATCATGTCTGTGTCTTCTCTTGAGCTCATCTCCAATCATAACCCCAGAGCCCTTGAGCACTGAGACATATCTTTTGAAGATACCATGTATTCAAGATGGGTTTGTCATTACTGTCTCCTGGTGATTCTTAAGTGGGAAATGGAAAGATGAGAAACTTGAATCAATCCACTGTACTCATCTATGATGGGAAAATATTAAGTCTATACCTAAAATGATATGTAATTATAGATTTTATTTCTGTCTATAAAACTATCCTCAGACACTGGCAAATGGAAGATGCCAAATTGAGTGAAAGGCTTACATGCCAAACCTAAAAAGCTACAGTTCAGATGTTTGGGATATCATCTCTCAAATACCTTCATCTGTGCATGCTAAGTCACGTTAGTAGTGTCCTACTCTTTGCAGACCTATGGACTGTAGCCTGCCAGGCTCCTCTGTCCATGGAACTTTCCAGGCATGAATAATGAAATGGGTTGCCATTCCCCTCTCCAGGGGGTCTTCCTGAGCCAGGGACTGAACCGAGGTCTCTTTCATTGCAGGAAAATTCTTTACTGTCTGATCCACCTGCCTCTAGAGGCAAAGAAAGATGAGTTTTAGTTGATGGAATCAGGTCAATAGATCCCAGTGTAGACTCTGTCCTTAAATCACAGGAATTTTTTAAAAACACAGAATATTCAAATGTTCAGTTCAATTCAGTCACTCAGTCATGTCTGACTCTTTGCAACCCCATGAACCACAGCAGGCCAGGCCTCCCTGTCCATCACCAACTCCTAGAGTTCATCCAAACCCATGTCCATTGAGTGGGTGATGCCATCCAACCAAATCACTAGTACTCAGAAAATAGAACTATACCATATTTGATTTTTAAGTCTCCACAGGGGATTCTGTTATGGTCATTTCACAGACTGAAACTTGAGAACTACAGTTCAGTTCCATTCAGTTCAGTCACTCAGTCATGTCTGAGTCTTTGCAGCCCCATGAGCTGCAGTATACCAGGTTTCCCTGTCCTTCACTATCTCCCAGAGTTTTTTCAAACTCATGTCCACAGAGTCAGTGATGCCATCCAACCATATCATCCTTGCAACCCCTTCTCCGCTTTCCCTCAACGTTTCCCAGTATCAGGGTCTTTTCCAATGAGTCAACTTTTCACATTAGGTGACCAAAATAGTGGAATTTCAGCTTCAGAGGAGTAAAGTAAATGATCTGTAACAATCAGTCAATTCATTCATTCAATATTTATTGAGAAACAAGTATGTATAAAGAACTAGAAATTCAAAGAGGAAAAGATAAATAGTGCATCTGCTCTCCAATTCTCCATTTGTCTTACAGTCCCCCCTTAGTGTAGTCTCTGATGTACAGGAGCCAGCTCAGCAAAGTTTGGAGTTATGGAGCAACCCCCAAGAATGGGAGACAAGAACTCATGGATAAATGATCCAGTTCCTTCCTCTAGGATGAAAACTCTAGGACCTATTTTTTTCCTTCTCAGCAGGTTGTGGCAGAATGGATTCCCACTGCCCACTGTGGTTATCTTTATATTACATCCTTAGACTGGCTTTGCTTCCTTTTCTGTGTCACTCTCTTTTATTCCCCACTCCAGCATCCTGGAATTACTTCCCAAATAGACCAAACCTATGGAATTCTCTGGGCTTCTCTGTTACCTCAGCAGGAAATGAATTCACCTGCAACGCAGGAGACCTGACTCAATTTCTGGGTCAGGAAGATCCCCTGGAGATGGGATAGGCTACCTACTCCAGTATTCTTGACTCGCTAAATGAGGGTGCCCCAAAGTGCTCCAAGTAATCCACCTTGGCCCCTGTGCCTAGAACCTTGGCAGTGTCCTGGAAATTCCCCCACTCAGGTGGCTCAGATGGTAAAGAATCCACCTGCAATGTGAGATACCTGGGTTTGATCCCTGGGTTGGGAAGATCCCTGGAGAAGGGCATGGCAAGCCACCCCAGTATTTTTGCATGGAGAATCCCCAAAGACAGAGGAGCCTGGTGGGCCACAGTCCACGGGCTCCCAAAGAGTCAGATATGACTGATCACCTAAGCAAAGCACAACATAGAGTCTTCTCAAGTGTTCCATCAGGGAGAATACAAACCAAGGCAAAACTGAGAGGTAAGCCTCCTTTCTTCTTTTGCATCCTTCAAGAAGACATTAAGATATGATGAGATGGTAAAAGGATTCCTTAGGGAAAATGCCTATGATGTAAAGAGGGCTAATACACTGTGATACAATTCTAACCCCCGTGACAAAGTTTGGGTCAGAAAATTCTAGAGTTAAGACCAATATGCAGTGTGGAGATTCCTTAAAAACTGGAAATACAACTGTCTTATGACCCAGCAATCCCACTGCTGGGCATACACACGGAGGAAACCAGAATTGGAAGAGACATATGTACCCTAGTATTCACTGCAGCACTGTTTATAATAGCCAGGACATGGAAGCAACCTAAATGTTCACCAGCAGATGAATGGATAAGAAAGCTGTGGTACATATACACAATGGAGTATTACTCAGCCATTAAAAGAATACATTTGAATCAGTTCTAATGAGGTGGATGAAACGAGAGCCTATTATACAGAGTAAAGTAAGCCAGAAAGAAAAACACCAATACAGTATACTAACACATATACATGAAATTAAGAAAGATGTTAATGATAACCCTGTATTCGAGACAACAAAAGAGACACAGATGTATAGAACAGTCTTTTGGACTCTGTAGGAGAGGGAGAGGGTGGAATAATTAGGGAGAATGGCATTGAAACATGTATAATATCATATATGAAACAAATCACCAGTCCAGGTTCGATGCATGATACTGGATGCTTGGGGCTGGTGCACTGGGACGACCCAGTAGGATGGTACAGGGAGGGAGATGGGAGGTGGGTTCAGGATGGGGAACACGTGTACACCCATGGCGGATTCATGTTGATGTATGGCAAAACCAATACAATGTTGTAAAGTAATTAATCCAATTAAAATAAATATTTTTAAAAAAAGACAGATGTGCATTTCTAAGAACATTTTGATAAAGTCAATAAGTTCTTGAGCCAAAGTTGGAGCCAAAGGAGCCCTATATTGCCCAGAAATTGGCCTGCCTTACTATCTCTTCCTGCTAGTTTTGAGAATTATCAGCCAGTGAGAAATGTAGCCTTGTTGCAAACTCACTGATAAGCTTCTGAAAGAAAAGTATATACACTTTCAGACACTGTCAAACAAAGTATCTGAAAGCATCTATATCTATACATATATCTGTATTTGTATATAGAAAGAGAGAGAGAAAGGGATTTATTATAAGGAATTATTCTGCATAATTATGGAGGCTGAGAAGCCCTAAGCTCTCCAGGCAGTCAGTGAACTAGAGACTCAGGCATGTCAATGATGTAGTTCTCATTTGAGTCAAAGGCCTGAGAAGCAAAGCAGTTTATCTAAGTTCCATTCTGAAAACCTGCACACTCTGAACCCCAGAAGAACCAGTGTTTCCATTTGAGACAAAAGGAAGGAAAAGAGTAATGTATCAGCTTGTTCAGTCGGGCCTTTGGTTGATTAGATGGGACCCACTCACACCAGGAAGGACAATCTTCTTTACTCAGTCCACTGACTCAAATGTTACTATCATCCAGAAACACCTTCACAGACACACCTAGAATAATGTTTTGCTGAATGTCTGGACAGTCCATGGCCCAGTCAAGTTAACACACAAAATTAAACATTACACATGGATTTAATTTACTGTTCTGCCTCTGTAGACGCTTCCCTGGTGGCCCAGAGGTTAAAGCGTCTGCCTCCAATGCAGGAGACCCAGGTTCGATCCCTGGGTCAGGAAGATCCCCTGGAGAAGGAAATAGCAGTCCACTCCAGTATTCTTGACTGGAGAATCCCATGGACAGAGAAGCCTAGTAGGTTACAGTCCATGGGGTCGCAAAGAGTCGGACACGACTGAGCGACTTCACCACCACCACCTCTGTAGAATCTAAATGAATCCAAGAGATTGACTATGGAATGCAAACTAGTATAGGCTTAACTAAGTAGAAGCCCTGGTTATATCTTCTTCTTAAGAAACAGTTCCTGGTGTATAACCAGACCCTGATAAAGAGAGAACACTTGACCCATGTATGTGCCAGAAATTCATTTATCATCTGGCTCTTATAAGCCCCTATTCTAACTGGGTGACTATAATGATGCTTTGGTTCTCTGCGTCTCAACTCCAGACACCAGGTCTAATCATCTTGTGAACGTCTGGATATTCTTTCCCCAGGTAAAGTCACCTAAGTAAAGAACCATAGGGTCCTTTGATGAAGAACAGGGAGAATCTACACAGACTCTTTTTGCCATGGTGTTTCATGTTGCTTCCTCTTAGTGAACCAACCACCTCTTCTGTCTGTGGGTTCTGGACTTGAAAATTGGCTTAGTTCTATGGTCTAAGCAAGACTACCACTTTTTATCACTTCAGTCTCCTGTTGCTCCACTCTTGCATTTTTTTTTAAGTTGTTGATGATAACCTTAAAAAAAATACTTGGCCCTCTACTTTTTGTAGGGACACCAAGTTCTATTGGGGGCTTCTCAGGTGGCTCAGTTGTAAAGAATTCACCCACCAATGCAGGAGATAGACGCAAGAGACACAGGAGACTCAGGTTCGATCCCTGGGTCTGGAAGATTCCCTGGAATAGTAAATGGCAACTCACTCCAGTATTCCTGTCTGAAGAATCCCATGGACAAAGGAGCCTGGTGGGCTGCAGTCCACGAAGTCACAAAGAGTCAGACATGACTGAGCATATATGCACAGCAAGTTCTATGAGCCACCCCCACAACTCTGTGTGAGTCAGCAAAGCCCACTGATGTCCCTTCAAACTTGTTGGTCATTACAGAAATTGTGAGAGAGTTATGCACCAACATTTGGCCTCCATTACTTTGGGGCCTCATCATCTCCGTTGATATTAATGATCCCGTGTCTGTAACTGCCTTCCATACCACCAGCCTGACCTGCAGAGCCACCACTAGATTTCTTAGCGCTGCTAATTTCCTCTTCAGTTCAGTCCAGTCGCTCAGTTGTGTCTGACTCTTTGCGATCCCATGAATCACAGCACGCCAGGCTTCCCTGTTCATTACCATCTCTCGGAGTTCACTCAGACTCTCATCCATCGAGTCAGTGATGCCATCCAGCCATCTCATCCTCTGTCGTCCCCTTCTCCTCCGGCCCCCAATCCCTCCCAGCATCAGAGTCTTTTCCAATGAGTCAACTCTTCGCATGAGGTGGCAAAGTACTGGAGTTTCAGCTTCAGCAGCATTCCTTCCAAAGAAATCACAGGGCTGATCTCCTTCAGTCCTCTTACACCAGCTCATTTCTAATGACATAGTGTGTCCTCTGAGCCCTTCCATGGCACACAATCCTGTGGAAAATTGTCTTGATTTGTGTACTATTCTTGCTTACCCTTTTCATCAATCTCTTTATTCCTTCATTACCATCTTCCTGGGCAGCTTAGACTTCTTACTTCATTCAGCATTGGCCCAGTCTCTCTTCAGACCTCTAAGAGCCATGTTAACCATGAGCTTGCCACACTTCTGCAGGTTTTTGCCAGAGTTTCTATTAATAGTATTGTATCCTGAGAAGGCACCCTCAAGATAATGAAGTATTGCATATCCAGTCTTATATTCTGCCTTTTCACTCCAATATATTTCCAGGGATATTCCCCTGACTCCTATTAAGCAAACAAAAAACATGAAATAGTTATATCACCAGGGTTCAAATCTTAGTTTCATTTACTTAGTTGTGTGGAATTGAGTGAGTTGCCTAATTTTCCTAAGCTGCAATTTCCTCACATGAAGATGATACTATCAGTACCTGTCTCAGGCACTTAAATTAATAATACATGCAAAGTGCTTAGTGCTATGCCTACACACAGTAAATACAGAAGAGATAGTAAATGCTGGTGTTGTTATGGTTCCCATATAAACGAGAAACCTTTATATATGTGGCCTTTCTCTTGCCTACCATAAATGATATACTGGGCTTTGTAATGAATGGCTAATTCAACCACCTACCTAAATTACTGGACTACAAACTAAGCTATTAATAACTCCATTCTAAGAACTTGGTACCTACCTAAAACACTGGACTGCAAAAGAAGCTAGTAATGACTGCATTCTGAGAATTTGGTGATGGTTAGTACAAAACAATCAAAAAGCTGATATTTGTAATTTGCAGTCACTTTTAAAAACATTACAGAGTGGCACTGCTACAGTGGTGTCTCAGGCTTCCAACCCTTTGCAGCCAGTTCTCACTTTGAGGGAACATGATGCATTTTAGAAGATTCTATCAGCTTTCCTCAGGAGTTAGTGGGTTTTGCTTAATTCTGAGGCGGCAGACCATGAACTTCGTCTCTTGGATCTCATGGCCAATTGACCTTTCCCATACAATAGGGCCTTCCAGCTGTGTACTTTGACAATTATACTGAGAATTTGGACAAGATAGATGTGTCAGGAAAAAAAAAAAACATACAGATGACATGTGAAATGACATGGCCCAAGAGCAGAGAATGTCAGGAAAAATTATGTGTCTCTACAGAGTACAAGAAGAGGGCATCCATAGACACAGGAGTAGCTAAGTGTTATGATGCCTAAAGAACTATGGATGGAAGCTCATAACATTATATCTGAGGCAGTGACCAAAACCATCCCCAAGAAAAAATAAATGCAGGAAGGCAAAGTGGTTGCCCCAGGAGGTTTTACAAGTAGTTGCAAAAAGAAGAGAAATGAAAGGCAAGAGAGAAAGGGAAGGATATACTCATCTGAATGCAGAGTTACAGAGAATGGCAAGGAGAAATAAGGCCTTCCTAAATGAAAAATGCAAAGAAATAGAGGAAAACAATGGAATGTGTGTGCTCGGTCACTCAGTCATGTCAAATTCTGCAACCCCATGGATTGTAGCTCACCAGGCTCCTCTGTCCATTGAATTTCCCAGGCAAGAATACTGGAGTGGGGGTGCCATTTCCTTCTCTAGGGGATCTTCCGTACTCAGGGGCTGAACCCCCACCTTTTGTGTCTCGTGCATTGGCAGGTAGATTCTTTACCACCATGCCACCTGGCAAGCCCCAAACAATAGAGCAGGAAAGACTAAAAGGCTCTTCAAGATAATTGGAGATATTGAGGGAACATTTCCTGCAAGGATGGGCACAATAAAAGGCAAGAATGATAAGACCTAACAAAAGCAGAAAAGATTAAGAAGAGATAGCAAGAATACACAGATGTATCCAAAGACCTGGATAGCCATGATGGTATAATCACTCACCTAGTGCCAGACATCCTGGAGTGTGAAGTCAAGTGGGCCTTAGGAAGCATTACTAGGAACAGAGCTAGTGGAGGTGACAGAATTCCAGCTGAGCTATTTAAAAGTCTTAAAGATGATGGTGTTAATGTGCTGCACTCAATGTGTCAGCAAATTTGGAAAACTCAGCAGTGGCCACAGGACTGTAAAAGATGTTTTTATTCCAATCCCAATGAAGGGCAATGCCTCCAAATGTTTAAACTACTGTACAGTTGGACTCATCTCACATGCTAGCAAGGTTATGCTCAAAATCCTTCTAGCTAGGTTTCGGCAGTATGTGAACAGAGAAATTTCAGATGTACAAGCTGGGTTTAGAATAGGCAGAAGAACTAGAGATCAAATTGCCAACATTCAATGGATTATAGACAAAGCAAGGGAATTTCAGAAAAATATCTACTTCTGCTTCATTGACTAAGCTAAAGCCTTTGACTGTGTGGATCACAACAAACTGTGGAAAATTCTAAAAGAGATGGGGTTACCAGACCACCTTACCTGTGTCTGGAAGCATTTAACAGGAGGGTTCCTGAGTGCTGTTTTGGATACATCAGGAAACCTCTGTTCCTTATTAATTCCTGAATACTCAGGAATTAAGAGGAGAGGCAAGCCTATCCCAGCGCTGAGGAATCCAGGCATTTCCTTAGTTAGTTTTTCAATATGATGATAAGTACCCTCTTCCTTCTTATGAACCATATGGCAAAAGTGATTGTTTACAGCTCTCTTTAATATGGATCGCTTGTGTTTTGTAAGTCTGGAATTTTAATCTTTATCTTTGCTGAGAATAACTACCTTGTAAGACAGTATATATGTCCACACCATGTTGATTAAAACACCTTTGCTCCATCAGAGCTTGGATCCCTGTGTCTTACTTTCTTTCTCTCTCTATTTCTGGCTGATTTCCTGGAATGCGAAAGCTGGCTCCGTAACCCAGGAAATATCAGCCTCTCTCCTTCTTTCACTTTCTTATTGTCGACTCCGGACCACCAGGTTCTGGTCCATTAAAGGACCCCAGCATACCTGTATCCTGAGAAACCTGAATGCAGGTAAGAAGTAACAGAACCGAACATGAAACAACTGACTGGTTCAAAATTGGAAAGGAGTATGACAAAGCTGTATATTGTCACCCTGCTTATTTAAATTCTATGCAGAGTACATCATGTGAAATGCCAGGATGGATGAATAACAAACTGGAATCAAGATTGCCAACAGAAATATCAACAACCTCAGAAATGCAATGTTACCACTCTAAGGCAGAAAGTGAAGAGGAACTAAAGAGCCTCTTGATGAGGGTAAAAGAAAATAGTGAAAAAGCTGGCGTGAAAGTCAACATTCAAAAAACTAAGATCATGTCATCTGGTCCCATCACTTCATGGCAAATAGAAGGGGGGAAAAGTGTGGCAGCAGTGACAGATTTTCTTTCCTTGGACTCCAAAATCACTGCACACAGTGACTGTAGCCAAAAAATTAAAAGATGCTTGCTTCTTGGAAGGAAAGCTATGACAAACCTAGACAGCATATTAAAAAGCAGAGATATCATTTTGCTGACAGAAGTTCGTATAATCAAAGCTATGACTTTTCCAGTAGTCATGTACAGCTGTGAGAGTTGGACCATAAAGAAGGCTGAGCACCGAAGAATTGATGCTTTTGAACTGTGATGCTGGAGAAGACTCTTGAGAGTCCCTCGGACAGAAAGATCAAACCAGTTAATCCTAAAGGAAATCAATCCTGAATATTCATTTGAAAGACTAATGCTGAAGCTGAAGCTCCAATACCATGGCCACTTGACGCATAGAGCCAGCTCACTGGAAAAGACACTGAATGAAACTGGGGAAGATTTAAGGCAAATGGAGGAAACAGTGGCAGAGGATCAGGTGGTTAGACAGCATAACCGACTCAATGGACCTGAATTTGAGCAAACTTGAGAAGCTAGTGGAGGACAGAGGAGCCTGGCATGCTGCAATTCATGGGGTCACAAGAAGTTGGACCCAACTTAGCAACAGTAGAACAACAACAATAAATATTATGAATTAGGTTTCAAGGGATATGGGTGTAGGAGGCACACAAAGGTGTGCTAGAGCATATCTCCAGGCACTCCAAATAGGACTTCTTTGATAGATACAGTGGCACCAGCCAAACTCGACTGGCATGGACAAAATTGGATATAAACAAAAGAGGCTTCTGGGAGGCTACTGGGAAAGACTTGCAGTGAAAATGCTAATAAAATGAACTGTGTGTATTTCCAGAATTACTTTGGAGGATTATGATTTTGTTGGCTACACTAAGCTCCCTAACAACTCTGCACTCAACAGATAGCTGTTTATTCAGTAAATATTTGAGGGCATACTGAACAGACACTAGTAAAGAGTAACGAATGACTTTTACATGATTTTGAATCTCTCTCCTTCTTTCACTTTCTTTCACTTTCTCATTGTCGACTCCAGACCACCACTATATTTACTAACTGTGCGAATTAATTTCTCCATGTTTCTGCTTCTTCACCAATAAAAATATAACCATCCCTCATAGAACTGTTATAAAGATTAAATGACTTAATATATGTCAAGTGTCTAATATTTTACCCTGTATAATAAACTTTTGATAAATGCAGCAGTTAACATCATTATGATTATTCCTTTGGCACTAAATTCTGAATGATCCATCCCATTTGATAATCCATCAAAATGAATAACAATCTAATAATTCAGTAAAGGCTATGGTACAACAGAACTCTTTAGAACTATTTTAGCCAGGGATAAACAGATGGCTTGTTGGATTGATTAGCTTGATGAGCAAGAATGGATGTAAGAAGGTAAAATGTCAAGATAAACTTTGATAAGAAAAGTTGAAATTTTCTTTTCTTGTACAAGGAGGAAATTAGAGAAGGGACTGTCACATAAAGCTGTTAGAAATTGTAACTTCTTTTCTTTTTCCTAAAGAGGTCCACAAAGAGATAGCACTTTGCATACTTAGAGAGATGTTTAGATAGCTTCACCAACTTAATGGGCATGAAACTGAGCAAACTCCAGGAGATAGTGGAGGACAGAGAACCCTGGCGTACTGCAGTCCCTGGAGTTGCAAAGAGCTGGACATGACTTGGGGACTGAACAGCATTACTTAGTACTAGATACAAGTGTTGGTTTTTAAGTTAGCATCCTGAATTGTACTTTTCCTTATATTTTACTACTTATTGAGTGTGGGGGAAAATTATTCCCCAAACTGTACTGCCCAAAATTTAAGAATTGATAAATAACAATAGAGAAAAGTCTTACTAACACTAAAGACACACTAAGTAAGACAAAATCTAAGGAGCATCTGATAACTCAGTCTGGGCATGGTTCATAGCTTTTAATGGTACTTTGCAAAAAGAAGTGTAACACTTCTTCTTGCAGTGGGAACCCTGCCAGGCTGTTGAGAGCATCTGTACATTTACATGTAGGACTAAATCAAGAAGCCCCTCTGGGAAGCTGGAGGGTAGTGTGATGCCACTGGCTTCTTGGGATCTTGGAAGCTGATTCTTTGTCCAAGGACCTCTGTGTGATCCCAATTATCCACAGAAAGTCTGAACAGGTCCTGGAGCCACAGTCAATCTTTAAAAGACAGTTCAAGCCAGTGTTTATTAATGTGCTGGAAAAAAAAAAAAACCACAAACCTGTATCTCATGGAGCCTGCTCAAGGCCCTCTTCACACTGCTTCTATATCTTTAGAGAAGACAGAAAGTTATTTTTAAATTGGACCTTGAGATGGAGGACACTTTGGCAGGCCTTACTGTTCCATTTAGCTGTGCCCTTTTGATGAGAAAATTGTCATCCCCTCTGACCAAAAGTTAAAATTGTGTCTCCAGTGAAATGAAGAGCAAATTGATTTTTTTATAATTCTATTAAATTTCAAATTATTTATCATCCAATAGGACACATTGGCTTTATATTTGATTTTTGGATCTAGGCTTTCTCATAATCTCATTTCTAATGATTAGAAGGAAAAGTCTACTGCCTTTCTCAAAACATCCACACAGTTATACAAGAAAGTCTAATAAGGCTGTCCCATTTGTTTATTTCTTTAGTGGGGTTGGTTTTCAGACTTCTAATTAGAAAAACAAATCTTGACTGGTTGTCAAATTCATGCCTTCATTAATTAATTTATTCATTCAACAGATATTTAATTGAGTGTAGATTCTTTTTCAGGGGAGAAGATGATCATATAAGCCAATGTTGATTTCTGTGCTTATAGGTCTATGTGTGTGCTTATTTCAGTGGGAGTAAGAAAACAAACAAATGTGTATAAAAAAGCAAACCATTATATTTTTCAGCTGTTGTTGTAATTCATCTCTCCAGCTAGGTCATTTATCCTTTATTCAACAAATATCATTTAATGTCCACAGAGTTCAAGACACTGCTTTAGGCACTGGGATTGCAATAATAAAAGCCGAGTCCTTGCTCTTATTTTGAGAGAGGGGAAGATGGAGACAAACAATGGCTGAATAACAAAATATAGCATAACAGATCTGATCATAAAAATACTAAGAACAGTAAAGCAGAGTAAGGAGATAAAGACCTATGATGATTAAAATAGAATATTTCATTGGAAGATATTCTACTCTAGAATGGCTGACAAGGCAAGGTGACAAAGGTTAAAGTGACATAGTCTAGAGTATTGAGAATGGAATTAGATCCTCATCCAGTGTCCAGAATTATTCCTGAGAAGAGGATCAACAGGGTTATGCATGGTTATCCTTTCCTGTCTGAGTTCTCAGGGAATACACATGAGCAACAAGATATCACTATTAATGTAGCATTATTCTGAGCAAGAATCTCCTCTTCCGCCAGAGAAGTGAATGTTAATTCCTCTTGGGGAAGAAATATTGATGGTAGTGAGAGAAGCCAGTCCTGGCTAGCCTGTAGAGCCAAACAGGGGCAGAGTGAAGCTGTGCAAGCTTTGCAGAGGACAAGTCATTCTTGAGAATTTCTAGTCCCTTCCAAACACAGACTAAACTCATTTATTATCTCAGTCTTCTGAGTCAAAGCTGTGAGAAGGGAACATGTCAAGATAGCAAAGGAACAAGATAATGGGTGTAAAATGACAAAAAACAGAAAACCTGTTCTTGAATGATTTCAAGTATTGTCACAAAGAAAAAGAAGTCTGTTAAGCATGGAAAAGGCAATTAAAACTGTGGTTCAGCTCCTGTGAAATGATTCTCTAACTTTGCTTGGGTAAGAGTTCTGATGAGTTACTAGCACACACACAAAAAGTGTTTACTGACACAAATTGTATCCAATTAACACAATAGCAGGGTTGGGGGTGGGTGGTGGATACAATGAATTAGTGCCCTAGAACTTCAAGTGACGTACTTTTAATTAATGATTATCTGGGAGGCACCTCTACTTACATTGTCATAATCTTTATTTTAAACTAAGACAAAAATGGGTTCTCAGTGACAGAATATTAGTATTCTGTTCTAAACTATAAAGTATTTTATACAGGATATATATTTTATACAGCTTCCCTGTGACTCAACGGGAAAGAATCTGCTTGCAATGCAGGAGATTTGGGTTCAACTTCTGGGTGGGGAAGATCCCCTGGAGAAGGAAATGGCAACACACTCTAGTATTTCTTACCTGGGAAATCCCACAGACAGAGGAGCCTGGAAGGCTACATAGAGCCCAGAGGGTCACAAAGAGTTGGGCACAACTAAGCAATGAAATAACAACAAATATATGTTATGCAGGATTATTGATTGTAAGAGAATAAAAACATTATCATTTTAATTTATCTGGTGAGATTGAGGGTCAATAATTGCATATTTAATGATATACAGGAACAAAATAATTCTCACTTCAACAAAGTAGACTCCACTGTGATAAGACAAGCTAATAAGGATGGTCACATTTATCATGGGCATTCTCAAATTTTCCTGTCATTTTTGTCTAGCTTAGTGATAGCTGGAATATAACTTCTCATCTGTTCTCAAATTCAATAAGAAAACTGAGTGTGAAAAATAACATGAAGAGTCTCTAACAATGAAATAAATTTTAATAAACAACTTTTAACTGTTTTCGGAGGAAAATGTTTTCATATCCCTGGGATTATGCAAAATTCTTTTCCTTTCAACTTCTCTTGAGTTTTCAAAATTTCTACTATATATAACTATTTTTCCATATTATGATTCAAGTCTGTGTCCAATTAAATTCCTTCTGCTTGTTCAGATTCAAACTCAGGTATACAACTAATTCTTCTGTAATTGACAGCTAGGCCACTTAAATATCTGAAGGGAATTCTCTATTTTCTCAAGTTTCCTTTGACTAATGATGGTTTATGAATCAGAATATTTTTAGTAAAATAATTAGCACTTTGAAAAGACCCTGATGCTGGGAGAGATTGAAGGTGGGAGGAGAAGGGGATGACAGAGGATGAGATGGTTGGATGGTATCACCAATTTGATGAACATGAGTTTGAGTAAGCTCCAGGAGTTGGTGATGGACAGGGAAGCCTGGCATGTTGCAGTCCATGAGATCGCAGAGTCAGTTACAACTTAGGACTGAACTGAACTGATCTGAATTAGCACTTACTAATGATTGCCCTTGCAAGTGACATAACAACTTTAAAAACAGTAGTGGAGAATACCCACTTCATTTCTTAGGAGAAAATCAAAGCATTAAGATGTAAGCTTGGTTCCAAATCTAGGTGTTCTGACTCCTTGTGTCCATTTTTAACTTCTGCCATCTGTAGTTGTCAATGGTTTTTCCCCTTAATTTCTGGCTTTGCATCACCATCAGCTACTTCTGTGGTTGCTTTGCTTCTTATCTTGCTTGTCCAGTTTCTTCCTCTTATGTCTGGCTTAGCTCCCATCCACTGCTTTGTAACTTTTCTATATATAAAATACAAACATGTTAGGCTATCCTGAAAATGAGGTCTTGTTGCAACATCTGTCCATCTTGATTTAGGAATTAAATATATTTGCATAAGACAAAGAACGCTGCTAGATTCAGTCAGAGCTCCCTGTTGAAGCTTTGTAACATTGAAATCTGTACCTGCTGATCTGAGACATAAGGGAGAATAAAAACCATCTGGACAGAGAACATATTGGAAAAATGTCCACATAGAAAAATAACCAAGTAACCAGATCGGACACCTAGAGAATGAAGGAATTTGGAGCTTTCTGCCATCTGAATGGAACAACAACCCAACACTGTTCAGTTAGCATACCTGTGAGACTGAGTGGAACAATTAGCTCTTGATAACAGTTGAAAAAGATGCTTCAGCTGGTGCTAGAGAAGAGCATTTGCTCAATGCATCCTTCCCCTTCTTTACCTGCTTCCAGAGTTCTTCAGAATCTTTCTCCCCCAAATCTCCAACCATAATCTCTGCCTCCAGGTTCTTCTTCAAACCACTCTTATCTGCACAGAAGTCACAGGAGTGGAAATGGATGGGAAGATGGATCAAGCCAGGAAATCCAGGGCAGAAGCCAATTGACTACAGGACAACAAGGATCACAGGAGTCACACCTCATCAGTGAGAGCGCTGTGGATAACTTTGACATTCTTTTTTTAAATGTAATGTTTTAACAAATTAAGTCATGAATGAAACAGAATGTTTCTATTTATGTATGAAGCAAATTTTATTTTTTTCAAGTTCACCCTTCATATTAATACCTGAAAATTTGACATCCTTCATTTTAATACCTGAGATTTGATCATATATTGATGGTTGCAATTTCAGATTCTGGATATTGATAAAGAAGTAAAGAAAAATGTGTAAAAGGATATCTGTATTTAATACACACCTATGCCTTTTGTCCATCAGTCCTGAGTATATTGAAGTCACACAAAAAAATTCCCAGAAGTAAAATAATGTCTCTGGGTCATTATCCTGCAGAAGTGCAAGTAGCCAAGCTGTATTCAAACTCTTGACTCTGTCATGTGGTAACTGGGAGAGAGAAGAAAGGTCTTAGAGCATGTCACAAATAGCTTATAATTTCAGATCCCCACCCAGGACTCTAGATTTCTCACATGTAAAGGCAGTGTATAGATATCACTATTACAACCATCTGGTTTTAGAAAAGGCAGAGGAACCAGAGATCAAATTGCCAACATCCCCTGGATCATCAAAAGAGCAAGAGAGTTCCAGAAAAACATCTATTTCTGCTTATTGACTATGCCAAAGCCTTTGACTGTGTGGATCACAATCAACTGTGGAAAATTCTGAAAGAGATGGGAATACCAGACCACCTGACCTGCTTCTTGAGAAATCTGTATGCAGGTTAGGAAGCAACAGTTAGAACTGGACATGGAACAACAGACTGGTTCCAAATAGGAAAAGGAGTATGTCAAAGCTGTATATTGTCACCCTGCTTATTTAACTTGTATGCAGAGTACATCATGAGAAATGCTGGACTGGAAGAAACACAAGCTGGAATCAAGATTGCCAGGAGAAATATCAATAACCTCAAATATGCAGATGACACCACTCTTATGGCAGAAAGTGCAGAAGAACTAAAAAGCCTCTTGATGAAAGTAAAGAAGGAGAGTCGAAAAGGTTGAATTAAAGCTCAACATTCAGAAAATGAAGATCATGGCATCCGGTCCCATCACTTCATGGGAAATAGATGGGGAAACAGGGGAAACAGTGTCAGACTTTATTTGGGGGCTCCAAAATCACCGCAGATGGTGATTGCAGCCATGAAATTAAAAGACGCTTACTCCTTGGAAGAAAAGTTATGACCAACCTAGATAGCATATTCAAAAGCAGAGACATTACTTTGCCGACTAAGGTCCGTCTAGTCAAGGCTATGATTTTTCCTGTGGTCATGTATGGATGTGAGAGTTGGACTGTGAAGAAGGTTGAGCCACTGAAGAACTGATGCTTTTGAACTGTGGTGTTGGAGAAGACTCTTGAGAGTCCCTTGCATTGCAAGGAGATCCGATCAGTCCATTCTGAAGGAGATCAAACCTGGGATTTCTTTGGAAGGGATGCTGAAGCTGAAACTCCAGTACTTTGGCCATCTCATGCGAAGAGTTGACTCACTGGAAAAGACTTTGATACTGGGAGGGACTTGGAGCAGGAGAAGAAGGTGACGACCAAGGATGAGATGGCTGGATGGCATCACTGACTTGATGGACGTGAGTCTGAGTGAACTCCAGGAGTTGGTGATGGGCAGGGAGGCCTGGTGTGCTGCGATTCATGGGGTCGCAAAGAGTCGAACACGACTGAGCGACTGAACTGAACTGAGCCAGAAATTCACACTGTTGTCTGAAGATTATCTAGTCTGTCATATTGTACAGCCTCTATAGGAGGCAACAAGATGGAGGTGTCAGGATAGCTCATTGCCTCCTCCAATTTTTTATAGGCTTCTGACTCATTCTCTCAACCCCACCCCACTCTAGAAGCTCTATTTTCTCCATTATGATGGTGAGATCCTTACCTGTCCTAACATTGCCTGGGGCTACTCATCTTATTTATCACAAAGATGCCTGTAACCTATCAGAAGGCAAGGTCTGTTGTCTTCCTCTTGGTGTCATTGTGCAGTGGACTGAGCTTCAACTCAGAATAGAAATACAGTCTCTGTTCTTTTTGCATCCTTTGTGGCAATTTAAATAGCAAATTCATTTCCATATTACTTTTCCTTTAAGGAATTACATTCCAAACACTGAAAAAATGATGGGGAATATATTCTAAATATATATATATATATATATATATATTCATTAAAATAGTTTTGAAATTTGGTATCCTGAATAACACGTTTAATGCTAATTTGAGACTTAGAAATTCAAGAAAGATGCTCTTAATTTTGATTTCACTTGATTGTCTCTTTCTTGGGACATGGATTCAAATTAGTGCAATAGAAACAAATACATCATGATCACTGTATTTATGTTTACTTTCTGTGTAATTTAGTATGATGGGAAAAGACCCTCCTTTTTCCTTATATAGTATGTTATTTTGGCATTCCTATTTAGACTAGTGATTTCCCTTAAGACTCACAAATAGTTAATTTTCATTTTTATACAGATATCCTAATGTGATTGTCTATTTTCTCAAGAATGAGATTTCTCTTCTCTTGGCAGATATGCATCATATTAAACAGTTCTCCTAGTTTTTTAAGGCACTAGAACATACATTTAACAAGAAGGAATTAAAAACAAAAAGTGTCAAATTAACTGTTTTTATTTCTGCAAACAATTTCCCATACTACAGTCATATAATGTGTTGTTAAGAGAAAATAGAAAAATTGAAACTACAAGTAACCTTGGAAATGTTTCATTATTAAACCAGTGACATCTTTTCCACTTCTCCTGCCATAATGGAAAGAAAGGGCCATATCCAATTCTAACTTAAAATGCATTAAATTTCTAAAGATATATTAAATTTTTTACCAATTTTTTATTTGTAACAAATAATCTTACCTCAAGTTTTCTTTCAGTTTTGGAAACCAAAGAGACTCACTCATCTCCCTCTTGTTATCCAATAAACAATTATAACAAAAATACATGGGATAGGAAGACGACTTAAAATATTATTTTTAATTTGGCTCAAACAAAATGGCCCTATAGATATTGGAAGCCTTAGCATCTCAAGTTAATGGAAAAGGATATTCCTCACAGAAATCTAAAGGGGAAGTGTGGAAATGATCTATGAAACCAGTTGAGTGTCTCCTTCACGTCCCTGCTTTCAGTTAGAATGAGACATATGGAGTGATCACTAGGTGTTCTGTATATTGTAGAAGGTTTTAGCAACATCTGGTCCATTTTCACCCCTGCTGCACAGCAGTTTGTTGTTTGGCTGAGAGTGACCCCAACAAACTCCAGTGAAAGATATTTTAAGTAAGCCTAAGACAACAACAGTACATGAACCAAGAACCCAGAACTTTCAGATGTTCAAGCTGAATTTAGAAAAGGCAGAGGAACCAGAGATCAAATTACTAACATCTGCTGGATCATCAAAAAAGCAAGAAAATCTCAGAAAAACACCTACTTTTGCTTCATTGACTGTATGAAAGCCTTTGACTGTGTGAATCACAACAAACTGTGGAAAATTCTTAAAGAGAATGGCAGACCACCTTATCTGCCTCCTGAGAAATCTGTATGAATGTCAAGAAGCAACAGTTGGAACCTGACATGGAACAATGGACTGGTTCCAGATTAGAAAAGAAGGATGTCAAGGCTGTATATTGTTTCTTTGCTTATTTAACTTATATGCACAGTACATCATGCAAAATGCCAGGCTGGATGAAGTACAAGCTGGAATCCAAATTGCCAGGGTAAATATCAATAACCTCAGATATTCAGGAAACACCAGCTTTTATAGTGAAAGCAAAGAGGAACTCAAGAACCTCTTGATGAAGGTGAAAGACAAGAATGAAAAAGTTGGCTTAAAACTCAGCATTCAAAAACTAATATCATGGCATCTGATCCCATCACTTCATGGCAAATAGATGGGAAAACAATGGAAATAGTGACAGACTTTATTTTCTTGGGACCCAAAATCACAGCAGATAGTGACTGCATCCATGAAATTAAGATACTTGCTCCTTGGAAGAAAAGCTATGACCAACCCAGACAGCATATTAAAAAGCAGAGACGTTACTTTGCCGACAAATGTCCATCTAGTCAAAGCTATGTTTTTTCAAGTAGTCATGTATGGATGTGAGAGATGGACCATGAAGAAAGTTTAGTACTAAAGAATTTAAACTTTTGAACTGTGGTATTGTAGAAGACTGACAGTAAAGAGATCAAATCAGTCAATACTAAAAGAAAATCAGCCCTGAATATTCATTGGAAGGACTGATGTTGAGGCTTAAACTCTAATACTTTGGCCACCTGATGTGAAGGACTAAATCACTGGACAAGATCCTGATGCTGGGAAAGAATGAAGGTGGAAGGAGAAGGCGATGACAGAGGATGAGATGGTTGGATGGCCTCACTGACTCCTTGGACATGAGTTTGAGGAAACTCTGGGAGATAGTAAAGGACAAGGAAGCCTGATATGCTGAAGTCCATGGGGTCTCAAAGAGTTGGAGATGACTGAGTGGCTGAAGCGAACTGAAGACAGCAAGTGTGTGCAATCATCGGGCTATATTGTCTGATTCAGTGTAGAAATGAAATCTAAGTTGACCCAGAGTGAAGCATGAAACTATTGTTTGATATTTAATTTATGGGATGTAGTCTCTCCTGCAAAGTAAACAAACAAGACCAAGGTGAGTAGTGAGTCATGTTTACTGTTTGGAGATATCTTAGTTAAAAAAAAAAAAAAGGATACTATTTGCAGTAAAGAAGAGAAACAGAAAATAGTTCATTGGATCAATTTTTTTTCCCCCAAAATGGAAACTTCTTTTTATTTTCCCACCTTCAGCTAAGATCCTCTTTTTTTTTATTTTATATTTTATATTGGCATACACTTGGTTAGCAATGTTGTGATTGTTTCAGGTGAATAACAAATTCCTCTCCATCAAGACTGCCACACAGCATTGAACACATTATTTGTGCTACACAGTAGGACCTTGCTGGTTATCCATCTTGAATAAAGCAGTATGTATAGGAAGATTGTCTGTTTTAAAACCTTTTATGTGAACCATTTTAAATTTCTTTATTGAATTTGTTACTGTTTATTGAATTCTTTCTGTTTTATGTTTTGGTTTTTTTGGCTGAAAGGCATGTGGGATCTTAGCTTCCTGACCAGGGATCAAACCTGCACCCCTGCACTGGAAGGTAAAGTCTTAACCACCAGATCATCAGGAAAGTCCTGATTCAGCTTAATTTTAATTTTAATATCTTTAACCTGTTTTTCAGAATCTATTTTATTAATTAGTAGAATTATATGTATATGTATTAATATATAAAATGTATAATATGCAATATATTTAATACACTATATGACTACTATAACATACAGTGTAGTATATAATATATATAAACTTGGATATAAGCTGCTTTACTTTTTTCTTAACAATAATTCCTATTATTTCTACTGTCCAGGAGAAATATCAATAACCTCAGATATGCAGATGACACCACCCTTATAGCAGAAAGTGAAGAGGAACTAAAAAGCCTCTTGATGAAAGTGAAAGTGGAGAGTGAAAAAGTTGGCTTAAAGCTCAACATTCAGAAAATGAAGATCATGGCATCCGGTCCCAACACTTCATGGGAAATAGACGGGGAAACAGTGGAAACAGTGTCAGACTTTATTTGGGGGCTCCAAAATCACTGCAGATGGTGATTGCTGCCATGAAATTAAAAGACACTTACTCCTTGGAAGAAAAGTTATGACCAACCTAGATAGCATATTCAAAAGCAGAGACATTACTTTGCCAACTAAGGTCCATCTAGTCAAGGCTATGGTTTTTCCTGTGGTCATATATGGATGTGAGAGTTGGACTATGAAGAAGGCTGAGCACCGAGGAATTGATGCTTTTGAACTGTGGTGCTGGAGAAGACTTTTGAGAGTCCCTTGGACTGCAAGGAGATCCAATCAACCCATTCTGAAGGCGATCAACCCTGGGATTTCTTTGGAAGGACTGATACTAAAGCTGAAACTCCAGTACTTTGGCCACCTCATGCGAAGAGTTGACTCACTGGAAAAGACTCTGATGCTGGGAGGGATTGGAGGCAGGAGGAGAGGGGACGACTGAGGATGAGATGGCTGGATGGCATCACGAACTTGATGGACGTGAGTCTGAGTGAACTCCGGGAGTTGGGGATGGACAGGGTGGCGCTCTGCGATTCATGGGTTGCTTGAGCGACTGAACTGAACTGAACTGAACTGATGTTTAGCTTCAATTATTTCAGTAAATATTTTGTCCACTCCTCTATAATTAGAAGAATTCTGAAGGATAAGACTTCTGAAAAATGTTGGGAACAATGAGAATTTCCAGAAAGTGTTTAAATAATCTATTGTACATCCACTCAACAGAATACAATGGTGCTCTGTAATGGAAATGATGCATTTCTATAAATATATTGGAACAATTTAAAGGATATGTGTTAAAGTGAAAAACATAAAGGTAAAAAAATACAAAAATAAACTGTTTTGCAGAAGAAAAAAATCATGAAAAATATAAATATCTCATCCTTTGTTCAAAATCTTGGAAAAGATAAACCAGAAATTAATGAAATATGTTGTCCATAGACAGTAAGAATGAGGTGGAAAGAATGAAGGATGGATATAGGATAGAAAGAATAGGATGAGAGACACTTTTTGTTTATATTCGTTTTTGTACAGTATTGAGTGTTAGAAACATGTGATTTTCCCCCATATTCAATAGAACAAACACAATTACACAGGTTAGCAGAAAATCTGAAAATGAAAAATTGAATGAAATAATCTGTACTTTAAAAATCATAACCTTCATTTAGGTGGGAATTAAGTGAGTGAACTCTAGTGGATGAACTTGTGATAAGAAATAGGATATTTACCATCACACAGAATCTCTTCACAAAGTATTTATTAATCAAAAAGAGTTATAACGATCTTGTGATTCATCCAGCCTGGCATTTCACATGACCAGGTGGTGCTAGTGGTAAAGAACTCGCCTGCCAGTGCAGGAGACATAAGAGACATGGGTTCAATCCCTGGGTTGGGAAGATACCCTGGAGGAGGAAATGGCAATCCACTTCAGTGTCTTTTCCTGGAGAATCAGGTGGACAGAGGAACCTAATGGGCTATATAGTCCATGGGGTTGCAAAGTCAACCATGACCAAAGGCAAAATGTGAAGGGGGTGGCAGAAGATAAGATGGTTGGATAGCATCACTGACTCAATGGACATGAGTTTGAGCAGACTGTGGGAGATAGCGAAGCCTGGTGTACTGCAGAACAACAACATAACAATCTTACTATGCACAAATCTGGTAGATACCGCCTAACCAAGTGGTCAAAGTCACACAGTAATGAGACAGTCAATATGAGATGCTGCTTGATATCATTCACTGAAAAGGACAGGTATCACTTGTGGGATACTCTTGCCCAAAATGCAGATACTGAATCTAATCATAAGAGAACCTCAAAACACACAGCCCCAAGAGATAGTCTACATACAGACATCAAACATGTCAGGGAGGTTCAAGAGGAAGAGAATGCATGTACACATATGGCTGATTCATGTCTATGTTTGACAGAAAACAACAAATGTCTGTAAAGCAATTATCCTTCAATTAAAAAAAAATAAATTTTTTTAAATGTCGAGATTAAGTAGGATCAAGGAAGATTTTTCCAGGTTAAAGAGATGTGAGTATTCGTGACCTACAAATAAATTTTTGTGATTTTAGATTACAGATTGAAAGTTGGACCAAGAATTCTTTTGCTATAAAGGTGACTAGTAAGATAATTGGTGGAGATTTTAAATAAGGCTAATAGATTAGGTAATAATGATGTATCATGTAACTTTCTATTTTGTAGTATCATGTAGTATCATTGTAGTATCACATTCAAGAATGTCCTAGTTTTTAAGAAACATATGTTGAAGTATTTAGGAATTAAAAGTCTGGCTCAGGTTTAGGAAATAAGGAATTATCAGCATCTTTATTTCTACTTGTTTATTCTCTACCTAAGAAACGGCCTTTGGTTCTACCAGGGATGAAGCAGGATAGGGAAATGATGTAAGGGACAAATAATGTCTTTTAAATTGCTACCAGTGTAATCTGCATTTATGCTTTCTGGGTTCAGCGGATTCAAGAGAGAACAGATGCTTTTATCACTTCACTAGAAACCTTCCTCCAGGACCATTTGAGTGTGCTTCTGAAGAAGGGGGCTGTGCATTTTCATCTAGCTAAGTACATTTCTTTTTCAGTCCCTGAAATTTAGTACTTCAACATGTATACTGATGTCACATCCCACTTCCTAGGAGCACTATCAAGTGAGGTTTAAAGTCCCTCCATATTCTTCCATGAAATGAAAGTCCTTGGTTTGTGGTCTCATAAACTATCTTCTCTCTTGTTTTATCAATACTGCTTAAGATTTCTTCCACCTCTCTATGAAATGTGAGAATAGTTGCCATCTATTTGAGAAATAGAGTATTTCCTGTCATTTCAGGAAACAATTACTTCACAGTCATCAGCAATTCCAGCCTCCAAATGTGAGCTCCTGAGCCCTAAGGGCACTCAGGAAGAGAAAGAATGCCTGCAGAATCTGGCCGCCATCAGGCACTGAGAAGTTCAGGGTGTGAAAAATGCAAGATACTGGCCCAAGATATCTGAGATGCTCATGAAAGGAATGATTTCAGTGAGCCCAGACTCTTCCCATACATAGAAAACTGCTAAATTTCTCAGCTTGGGATATCTGGTTTTATTTAATTCACAAAATATTTTGATGTTCAGACTACCTGCCCTTTGTTGCAAACCTCTATATAACCTAATTCCTCCCCAAACCATCTCAGAGCAGTTCTCTTTTAACTCTCTTGAGATGTCTCTTGGGCTTGAAGTCCTAAAAATTTTCACTGAGTAAACTGGGACTCTCATCTTTTAGGCTATGACTGTTTTTTAACTTGACATATTTTTGTTGATTTAGCTTTTTCATACCTTGGCTAAACTGAGAAAAAATTCCATCTCAACTTCTTACTGTGTGTGCTATAATAATGGTCATCAGAAAAAGCAGCAGAATCTCTTGCAAATTGAAGTTGTACATATATTAAGAGACGGTCTAGAGCACATATTTGTTTCTTAAAATGCATTAAATAGTAATTGTATCATGTCTCTTGGGATTTGGTGCTTTGTTCTATATAGCTTTTATGTGAAATACAGATGAAGATAGAGTGTCTAGTGGAGATCAATATTCATGTTGTTTCAAATGACAAGATCTCCATTTTTAAGGGTGAATAGTATTCCATTGTCCTAACATTGTCTTAATGGATATTTGAACAAATATTTAAAGAATATCTAATGAATTCAAGTTTTCAGCTGCCCCAGGCACCGAAGAATTAGTCTGCTTGGAGTTTTTACTTATTTTGTCCCTTCCTTGTTGTGATAAATTTCATCAGTTATCTTCCCCTCCAGGAATCAATTAAATTTAGGCTCCTTTCTCTTTGCACACACACACACACAGAAACACACACACGTTCCTTGTTAAATCTTGCTGGCAGCAAATAGCAGTAGAAAGGCTCTGATAAAGCAATTAACACTAGGGTGTAAATAGCTGACAAAACCTGAAATGTGTTAAGCATCCAGACACATTTACATGATAATAAAGGACAGAGCATTTTCCCAAAAGACAGAAGTTTTAATATAGGAATCTAAGAAGAAGGAAAATAAGGACAGTTTTGGAGTTAGTGTCTGTCTAGGTGATCCTCTAGTTCTGTTCAATCCAACAGATAAATATTAGGCAATAGGCAAATGACAGGTTTAGAAAATTCGGAGATTTGTACAACCCAATTCCAGTTTCCAACAACTCGTAATCTAATGACAAAAGCAACTATAACATAATATAATAATTGCCATAATGAGTAGAGAAGTATAAAAGATTGCTAAAGAATGGGGAAAAGGAAACTAATCAGCTTTGGAAATTAAAAAGAAAAAAACTTCTATGAGAAAGCAATATTTGTAGAATGAACATCAATTAGCAAATAGTACTAAAGCTGGAGAGCAAGAGAGTAGTCGGATGGGGAAACTACCTTGCATTCCTGGGATAAACCCCACTTGCCCATTATGTGTTATTATTGGTATATATACACTTTTATAAAATATTCAATTTTATATTGGATTGCTTTTGCTA
Organism: Nanger dama; assembly: GCA_917880005.1. Classification (NCBI taxonomy): domain Eukaryota; kingdom Metazoa; phylum Chordata; class Mammalia; order Artiodactyla; family Bovidae; genus Nanger; species Nanger dama. The sequence goes on from CAKJTW010000040.1 coordinate 9,902,051, forward strand.
AAATTTTAAAAGTATCTTTCAGTATGTCATGAGGATATTGGCCTGAAGTCTCCTCTCTGGTAATATTTCTATCAGGTTTTGTTATCAGAGTGTTCCCAGTCTCATGGTGTTTGCTTCAGGGTTTCTGGTAGACAAGCACTTAAGCTACTGTGATAGTCTACCTTCGATATCAATACAACACTTTCAATATCAACTACAGAGTTGTAGCAAGGATCAAATGCATTAATACTTGTAAAACATTAGAATAGCTCCTGGCACATAATAAATGCTGTTTGCTTGCTAATATATACATACATTTTTAAATTGTTTGCCTTTCATCAGTAGATTGTAAGCTTCAGGAAAGAGGCATTTTCTCTATTTTGCTCAATGTTGTATTCTGAATGCCTAGAACATTTTGCTGACAAATTATATTTATTTGTTTGCTTATGTATTTATTACATTTGGCTGCATCAGGTCTTTGTTGTGGCATATGAGATCTTCGTTGCAGGCTTCTCTCTTGTTGTGGTGTGTGGGCTTCATAGTTCACTGGCTCAGTAGTTGCAGTGAGCGGGCTTAGTTGCTCCAAGGCATGTGAGATCTTAGTTCCCTGACCGGGGATCAAACTCCTGTGTCTTGCATTGGAAGATGATTCTTAATCACTGGACCATCAGGCAAGTCCCTTTGCTGACGAATTATAATCAGTAGTTTAATTTCAAAGATACTGATTGAACTCAAATGCTTAAGGAACAATCTGTTTTGTAATTCTTCCCTTGAAATTCTTACTATCATTTGTCTCATAGTGATACAGTGAAAATGAACTTAGTTCAACCTACAGTCTAAGAAACTGGTTGTCAAGAAAACAAAGCTGTAGATAAACTTTGAAAGGAGAAAAAAATCCTTTGTGCTGGCATGCTTTTCCTGGGGCTTGTCTTTCCTTAGATTTAGCTTTCCTTGCCTGTAGATATAGTGCTTAAAATCTGAGTATATGCCTTTAGCAAGAGCTCCGTTTTTGTCTACTTCTTTAATCTTTCTAGTATAGGATAAAGGGCCCTTGCATTATCATGTGAACAATCTAGGAGACCTAATTTCTAGTTGATTTTAAAGGATTAATATTCCTTATCCTCTCTCCTTTCACCCCCTGTCTTCCCTTTAGCCTGCCAGTCAATATATGAAGTGTTATCTAAAATAAACCCTGCAAGAATTCAAGAACTAGACTAACTTCTGGAGAGTGATATAGTTCATACCTTAGACTGACCAAAATATGAAATTGATACCCTAGTATATAAGGTAGTTTCAGTATAATTTTAATTATAAAAATTTGTTCAAGCAATACCTCATAACTTGTAATAGTAACCTACTTATTCTTTACTGGGCTTTCCTGATAATTCAGTTGGTAAAGAATCCATCTGCAATTCAGGAGACCATGGCTCAATTTCTGGGTAGGGAAGGTGGACACAAAGCCAAGTGATTGAGTTATCATTGTTATCATTGATATCAGTGAGTTATTGATAGTCATTGATAACTCAATATTGAGTTATCATTATCAAGTCTCTTTAGTATTCCAGTTCTAAAAAAGCAGCAGTGAAAATAGTCCATAGCAACTCTAATTTACTCTCTGAATGAAGGAAATGGTAAATTATAATCTTGGACATCCCTGCAATTCAACCATTATTTATTTTTGAGTGCTTTGGGGTCCAAATATAGTTAACTGATAGGAGAATGTTAGCACATACAATTTCACTTTTACTCCTTCAACTTGTTCTTCTTTCACTCTAAATATTTTAAAAATATTGTGCATAGATAATAAGGAGAGTATGTTTGACCATACACAATGACATCTCCAAGGAGACTAAGCAAGTGAATTTTGCACTCATCCAAAATTAAATTTTTATCATAGAACTATAGTGCATCTGTGTGAGCATGCATGTTACAGCACTTTAAACCAATTTTCATTACCAAATATTATTTAAGCAATGTTCATTTTTCATCACTCATCTCTCAGAATCCATAAACTAATATTGAGCTTATGGCTCATGACCTTCTGGTTACTTACTTTCTGTTCTGCCAGCATCCTGCATTTAGAACATCAGTCTCATTCATGCCACCTTCCTAAGCCAAGATTTCCATTAGGTCAAGATTAATGTAACTAATGAGCATTCCGTGCCTGTGTATAAACCCCACTCCCCCAACCCCGGCTCATCATTTGTACTCCCTCTTTGGGATCTGTCATTATGACACAGTCACCTTTGAGATAATGGATGTTGAGCCAAGTTTAGAAATCTGTCACAGGCTTGATTCTCCTTTTTCTCCTCCACCTCACTACATCAGCCACCACGCTCTAGCATTTATACTGTGACTTTTGATTAAAATAATAAATGCTCCTTTAATAGCTCAGGATAAGATAAAGCATTTATTTAAATGTTACAAGCTTTGACCTTAATTTACTTGGTTTCCTGGTTATTTTCAAATCCTTCCTGCATATAGTTGGACATGCTATTGAAAACAACTACTATACTCCCAAAATAAGTCTGACTAGTTGGGAGGTTTAGAAAATAAATTGCAAAGAATTTTGCCAAAAATTGCTTGTCCTAGAAATGATCAAGGATTCAGTGACATAAATGCACAGTTTTGAATTTTAATCCATTGAGAGTGTAAAGCTACCGCATCCATTTCTTTAGTACATTTCTTTAGTACATGTGGGCATACAATCCACTTTAGTACATTTAGTACATTTCTTTAGTACATGTGGGCATACAATCCACTTTAAAAAGCAGTAAACTAGGCAGCAGTTGTACATAGTTGAATTAATTGTATGATCTGATCTGATAAAGAGTAAGCACTTCCTGAAAATGACATGTAAAATATGGGAGCAAAATCATACAAACTAGCTTGCAAACATATAACACATTTACTCCTGGAAGTAAACAATCTTAGACCTTGGCTTTTCTCAGTCTTCCTTCAAAATGCCCTCCATCTCTATAGATGTTAAAAGGTTAATATAGAAATTGTGTCTGCTTTCTTCAAAATGAACGAATCCAGATGAAGCAAATAACTATCTTGGAATCTTCCTAGGAACTCCCCATTTCTAGTCTTGTTATTTCCCTTGAAGAACTCACATGCTGAAATGATAGAAGATGAGATGAGAGGGGAAGAGCAAAGTGCCCTTGTTGATCCTTATGCAACTCTTCCCATTTCTCACTTGCTTTCTGCCTCACTATAAAAGCACCTGGAACAGGAACTTATCTGAAAGGCTTATCTGTGGATAACTTCGGTATGGAGGACATTCAATAATTAACTTAAAGCAGCATTTCCATTAAGTATCTATTCCTGCAGGTGCTTATCATTCTACTAACCCCTAAACTTTTTCACTTTTCTTCTTTTCCACTTACCTAAAATCCTGATGTGAATTGAGTGTCAGCAAATTACAATTCAACACTTAAGCCTATGCTGTATTGTATAGTTACCTAATTAATTCTTGGTTAAATGTATCATTGCTCTGAGTCTATTAAAGCTCATTGAAAGGAAGGTTATACTGTCAATAGCACTGAGATAGTGTAGGTAATTAATAAATGCGTGTATTCAATTGATTGAACAATATGGAGTAAAGGTATAATTTCTGTTTTCCCTTTTCCGGTCTACTACTTTACTTTTATGAAGTAAAATACTTGTATCAGGAATTCACAGTGAAAAATCAGAAAAAAACAGAAATGTAGTGGGTTTCTTTTCAGGCTCTAGAGCATTGAAATAGCATAAGAGCAGAAAGGAAAAAAAAACAACAACATGGTGGTGGGAAGCAAGTCAAGTTATCCTGCTGTCTTTTAAGGTCATGAAATATCTTCTGAGCTTTTGCTTGTATATTACACCTATCAGTTTAAATATTGCTCTCATTTTCCGAGTGGAAAGCAGTGAAATGAAAAATCCCTGACTTCAAATATTCCTTTAAGCCACTGAGTATAAAAGCACATTACCGAGTTTAGGATGTCAACATTATAACATTTTCAACTCAAAAGTATAAATTCAAGTTTTATCAAACTATCTGCTAAGCCTCTGGCCAGACTTTCTTAGTGTCATCCATTTGCAGATCAATTAAGTTAACTGCTCAGAATAACTTATGAACACTCAGCAGCTCTTTAATGAATGCCCAGGCATAAATATTCCTTTAAACTATTTTCAGACACTAACCCATCAATAATTAGTGTAATATTAGAAAGCCTTCTCTTTAGCCTAAATATATCAGGATATCAGGTCCACAGATGATGTATATTTTCATTTGGAAAATGAGAGGATGTAACCATTACAAATTTCCCATCTGTCTTTTATGATTTAAGAATTGTTTGTATGTCAATGTAGACGTTAATTAGTTCTGTGTGTATAATTTCACACTGGTTTGATTTTCTCAAGGATTTTTTTTTGGCCCCTAGTTTCTACATGGATGTAAAATTACAGATTATAACTGATAAAAGATTGACAATGCCCCTCTAAACTATTTTGCCTGGTTAGAACAGGTTTTTCTTAGTTTATCCTTCTAATAGTTCACAGGCTTCACAGGGTTGCCTTGAGAAATTAGCCAAACACACTTGCTAATGTTTTAAAAAGAAAATTTTCTGTCAATCCAGGAATGAGACTCAAAATTCATGTGACTTTTCTACGACCACATGAAATGCTGAACCACACATAGAATCACAGTTATACACCTCTACCTGCTATCACATTGTTCTGATTAAGAGGTATTTCTGCCATTCTATCATTTTTGTCTTTCCTTTCTCCCCTAAATTCCCTGATTCAGTTTGCACATGCATTATCATGAATACTTTATTCTCCCTCAGACAATATTCTATTAAATAATTTTCAGTTTTATATCTCAGTGTCAGGAAACCAGTCCATGATCTAAAATCTTCATATGTATATATATTCTATGTTTATTGCATGAGTAATTGATTTTCTATTTGTAAAGACAGTTCCGGTTTTTGACATTTATTCTTCTTTGGTGGGCTGGGGGATGGTCCTAGTGAGGGTTCTTTATATGTCCAGATTCAGACAATGAAGATGGGATAGCCTGTACCTTCTTTATCTTCAATCTCGTTTTTTTTTTTCCTCTTGCGAACTCCTGTGATTTCAGTATCACCTAAAAGTTTTCAAAACATAGATTTCTCAGCTATTTCCCTGAAATTTCTGATTCAGTGAATTTTAAATGATACTTGAAATCATCTTTTCAAGAAATAATCCTGACCTTAGGACTAATATTCTCTTAGATATGTTCAGGATGATAATCTCAGTCCTTGTCATAGTGATTATTCACTAAATGACTAAATTAACTAGAAATCGAAGCATTACCTGCTAATCAGTGCTGTAACTACTTTTTGGGTGATTGAAAGTTTAAGGAAGCCTCCAGTCATTCATTCTGCTTAGTTGCTCAGTCATGTCTCACTCTTTGTGACTCCTATGCTGTTGCTTGCCCTGCACCTCTGTCCATGGGATTCTCCAGGCAAGAATACTGGAGTGGGTTACCATACATTCCTCCAGGGGATCCTCCCAATCCAGAGACTGAACCCACATCTCTCACACTGCAGATGGATTCATTACTATCTGAGCCACCAGGGAAGCCCACACTCATCCATTGTTAAGCACCTACTATGGGTGAAGCTAAGGGTTTCCCAGATAGGAAGCCTACCAATATAGCATATGCGAGTTCCACCCCTTGATCAGGAAGATGCCCCGGAGAAGGAAATGGCAAGCCACTCTAGCTGGTTCTCCACATGGGATTTCTAGTCTGGGAAATTTTATGGACAGAAGAGCCTGGGGGCTACAGTCCATGGGGTCACAAAAGAGTGGGACATGACTTAGTGACTAAACAGCAATGACAATTGGTGAATCTAGTTTGGGGCAATCTGGAAAGAATCAGACAAAAAGTCTGACTTTCAGAAATTCTTAGGCTAGTGTGAGATGAACATTTAAAGTAAAAAATAATGCTATAATATCAACAAAATTCTATGGTAACTTAGAGACAGGAAAGGTTATTTGTGCCTGTGGTGGTAGTTCCTTTTCATACTATTCATGGACATTACTTTGCCAACAAATATCCATCTAGTCAAAGCTATGGTTTTTCCAGTAGTCATGTATGGAGAAGAAAGTTGGACCACAAAGAAAGCTGAGAGCTGAAGAATTGATGCTTTTGAACTGTGGTGTTGGAGAAGACTCTTAAGAGTCCCTTGGATTGCAAGGAGATCAAACTAGTCAATACTAAAGGAAATCAATCCTGAATATTCATTGGGAGGACTGATGCTGAAGCTGAAACTCCAATACTTTGGCCACTTGATTAGAAGAACTGACTCATTAGAAAAGACCCTGATGCTGGCAAAGATTAAAGGCAGGAGGAGAAGGGGATGACAGAGGATGAGCTGGTTGGTTGGCATCACCGACTCGAGGAACATGAGTGTGAGCAAGCTCCAGGGGTTGGTGATGGACAGGGAATCTCACTGTGCTGCAGTCCATGAGACTGCAAAGAGTCAGACATGACTGAGCGGCTGAACTAACTGAACTATGGTGGTAATGATGGAACTCAAGAACAGCTCTATAGGAGAGGCTGTAAGTGGATCACATTATTAAATTTTTAGAAGTACAGGGTCACTTGTGCTTTAGTACTGCTAGTATTTCCTGGGTAAATTTGTGTGCAACCTTTCTCTACTTGAATTTGGGGAATCTCAAGGAGACAGATCACTTAAGCATCATTCCTGCCTTTATAGATTTAGAAATGTCAAGTGTTGAGGACTGATATTTCCAAACTCTTACACACATATAAGTTGTTGTATCACCTCTAAAGACTACTTGAAATATAGTTTCAAATCAGGTGTAAACAAGATTATTCCATTTTGAAATGAATTTATGATGCTAATGTTAAGGTTGTAGATTAACACAATCCCAAACAATCGAGAAGGATCACAGTTTATTCTGGCCAGTGAGTTATGTGGTAAACAGTAATTATGAGGTGAGGACATATTCCAAGGTAAGAGTACATAATATAACTTAACAGGTTTTAGAGTAGTTAAAGGAAGATATATCATTCTACATAGGAAAGAATCTTATTTTTTTTTAGTTGTTACAGCCATAGTTTAAGAATATTATTGTCAAGGTACTTAACCTATTAGTGTAAAAACTCAACTACTAAAAACTCCTCAGTCAGTCTAACATCTCCCACAGGGTTTCATATGATAGAAGTGTTAATATAAGCATACCTTGAAAAGTGTAACACTGATTGGGAGCTGAAGTGAAGAGGAAAAAGAGGAGGTTACCTTAGAAATAATATTTTCAAAATGGAGTCCATTATGAAGGTATAAGCATTATGTATGTGTGGGGAATTCTCTATGGAATAGTAATATTGCACTTTTTGGCAACATTAGCATATTAATGAAATTGATATAGTCTACTTTCTTCAAGACAGCTCACCCTGTCTTGAATGAGAGCAGAATTTTTAATAGAGCATTTTAGCTATGTGGTGATACAGCAGAAAGAAATTAGAGTAAGATAAGAATGCTTAACATGGACATAGGTTATCAAGCTGCTGCTGCTAAGTCGCTTCAGTCGTGTCCGACTCTGCAACCCATAGACAGCAGCTCACCAGGCTCCCCCGTCCCTGGGATTCTCCAGGCAAGAACACTGGACTGGGTTGCCATTTCCTTCTCCAATGCATGAAAGTGAAAAATGAAAGTGGAGTCACTCAGTCGTGTCCAACTCTTAGTGACCCCATGGACTGCAGCCCACCAGGCTCCTTCATTCATGGGTTTTTCCAAGCAAGAATACTGGAGTGGGGTGCCATTGCTTTCTCCGTAGGTCACCAAGAGAGGCTCTTTAATCTTATTTCTGAATATTTTTAAGAGTAAGATTGACTAGGGAGTAGGGAATGTAACAGAGAGATAAGACAGGTAGCCTAGGTCTAGTCACAGTATGGGAGACTTAAATACAGCTGAGAGGATTAAGACTTATTCTGTAGGTAACTGGAGAGTGACTGCATGTTTCTGATCAAGGAAAATGATAGAATTGAAGCTAGACTTTACTTGTGTTATTTTATTAAGACAAGTATAACAATAAAATAGTTTCTGTGTTTTATTTAAGTAATTCTTACAATAGTGTTTAAGAAATTGTCACAATTAAAATATTTAAGAAGCTCAATTATAGTCTTTTAAATATAGCCTTCATGAAAGAGTTGAAGATTTAAAATTTTCAAATAGAATCTCTAAGATCTAAGCCTATAGAGAACTATTAGAAACTGTATTTCTTTTTTTATTATTATTAAATTTATTTATTTTTTTAATTACAATACTGTATTTGTTTTGCCATACATTGACACGAATCAGTTTCTAAGATAATCAAAACTAACCTAAAGTTTTCTCTCTACTCATTTTCTATGTAAGTTGACATTTCAGTTCAGGTTTAAATTAGGGTTTATTTTTCATATAAGTTGAACTTAAGTTATTCAGGACATAGAATAGGAGTGTAAGTCGCTCAGCTGTGTCTGGCTGTTTGCAACCCATGACTGTAGCCTGCCAGGCTCCTCTGTCCATGAGATTCTCCAGGCAAGAATACTGGAGTGGGTAGCCATTCCCTTTTCAAGGGAATCTTTCCCACCCAGATACTGAACCCAGGTCTCCTGCATTTCAAGCAGATGTTTTACTGTCTGAGCCACCAGTACTAGTAGGAAGAGAAGGAGTTAAATGTGAAACACTTTAAGGCTAAAACAAAGTAATGGCAGCATTATTCAGTAACAATGTTTGATCTGCTGTTCAGCATTGGTAATGAGCATTTTTTAAAACAAATATAGGCCATTTTTGTTTTGTAAAATACAGCCTTGCAAGAACAAGAATTGCAGAAGCCATAACAGGGAAATGAAATTCATTTGTGGCTGTAAAGTCATGATACTTCCTAGAGAAGGGTCTTCAGAATTCATATCATGAGTCCGCTGACACAAGGGGTGTGTTTATGCATCCAAAGCTGGTATGCTGTGAAATAATCAGGAAAATTACTTGCATCTGTGCAGCCACTTGTTAAAGAAATCAATATTTGCTTGACTCTTAACATGAAAACTTGAGACAAATAATTTTTATCATTTTATTTTTCAATTTAAAACTAAAGAAAAAATGCTTTTTGTTAATTGTGGTGACCTGAGGCATATTTGAAGCATTGTGGTAGAGAGGACACTTTTTAGATTCTCTCTAAAATAAAGAAATTACATTAAACATCCTTTGACTTAAGATGTCAAAGGATCAAGGGGCATCATTGTGTTACAGTGAGCATGATCCACAATAGCTGTCATCTCTTCAGCACATGCCTTTGGTTTCTTTCAATCTGGGGTCTTAGGGTAGAAGGTTATGTGATAAGGAGCAGAGGGTCATCAGAGCTATCATTTCAGGAAGTAAGGGAAGTGCCTGATAAATGGTCAGCAGTGAGTAGGTAAGGGATCATAGCAAAACATAGATAATCATAACTTGTCCAACCTGCATGACCTTTAATCTAATTTGGGAAAGGAAAATTGACAGGCTAAGTTCAACAGACTCTGTATGATGTAGCTTTTAACAAGAATGCATCTTGTCTTTTCTCAAGGAAAGAGAAAGGATTTTTTTTCTATATAATTTTTAAGATTTTCCATGTTGTACAATAATACATCCTTGTAACCTATTGTACACCTAGTAGTGTTTGTACCTCCTATTCCCCAACCCCTATATAGCCCCTTCTCCTCCCCACCAGTAACCACCAGTTTGTTCTCTGTATCTGTGATCCTGCTTATTTTATGCTACATTCAATGCTTGTTGTAGTTTTTAGAATCCACATAAGTGGTTCAGAGGGTAAAGAATCTACCTGAAATGCAGGGAGCCCTAGGTTCAATTCCTATGCCAGAAGATCCCTTGGAGAAGGGAATGGTTACCCATTCCAGTATTCTTGCCTGGAGAATTCCATGGATAGAGGAACCTGGTGGGTTATGGTTCATGGGGTCCCAAAGAGTTGGACACGATGGAGAGACTAACACTTTCACTTTTCATAAGCAATATCTTACGGCACTTATTTGACAAAGAGAATCTTGACTTCAATTCCTAAATGATTTAAGTGGATGGAATGCACAAGAAAAGACTTTCCTATATTTGGCACAAATACTTTGACCTTCAGTTCAGTTCAGTTCAGTTCAGTTCAGTTGCTCAGTCATGTCAGAGTCTTTGCGACTCCATGAATCATAGCACACCAGGCCTCCCTGTCCATCATCAGCTCCCGGAGTTCACTCAAACTCACGCCCATCGAGTCAGTGATGCCATCCAGCCACCTCATCCTCTGTTGTCCCCTTCTCCTCCTGCCCAAAATCCCTCCCAGCATCAGAGTCTTTTCCAATGAGTCAACTCTTCACATGAGGTGGCCAAAGTACTGGAGTTTCAGCTTTAGCATCAGTCCTTCCAAAGAACACCCAGGGCTGATCTCCTTCAGAATGGACTGGGTGGATCTCCTTGCAGTCCAAGGGACTCTCAATAGTCCTCTCCAACACTGCAGTTCCAAAGCATCAATTCTTCAGAGCTCAGCTTTTTCACAGTCCAACTCTCATATCCATACATGACCACTGGAAAAACCATAGCCTTGACTAGATGGATCTTTGTTGTCAAAGTAATGTCTCTGCTTTTCAATATATTATCTAGGTTGAGCATAACTTTTCTTCCAAGGAGTAAGCATCTTTTAAGTTCATGGCTGCAATCACTATCTGCAGTGATTTTGGAGCCCAAAAAGATAAAGTCTGACACTGTTTCCCCATCTATTTCCCATAAAGTGATGGGACCAGATGCCATGATCTTCGTTTTCTGAATGTTGAGCTTTAAGCCAACTATCTCACTCTCCTCTTTCACTTTCATCAAGAGTCTCTTAAGTTCTTTTTGCTTTCTGCCATAAGGCTGGTGTCATCTGCATATCTGAGGTTATTGATATTTCTCCTGGCAATCTTGATTCCAGCTTGTGCTTCAACCTTGGTAGTGTCCAAAATAAATAGGTGTAACTCATGATGTATCAATTTTAATTTTGTCTATGTGTGATCAGCTTCTTTTATAAAGACATTGATTAGGTATTCATCAATTTGTAAGACATATCTCTGATCTATCAAATTTCTCTCAAAAATACTTATAAATAGTTTGGCAATGCTAAGTTTGGTAGACAGCAATTGATTGGTTATTTCTTTGTATTTCAAAGATAGCCCCATTCATATCAGCATTCTGTAACAAGGACAAGATAATTGAAGTAAATATGTAAAGACATTTTATTAACTGAGATGCTTAATAAACGTCCTGAACTGTAGAGAAATACAAATCCATTTCCCAAGAAAATATCAAAGCAAGCAAACAAAATCAAAACAAAAGCAATAGGCAAAAAGAAATATACCATCTTGAAATGTCAGAAAGTGAAAGTGAAATATCCTGAAGCTTGTCTGGAAGGAGTGCCAGACATCAGCTCATAATAACATATTTTGCCAGAAATGCAGTGGATTTGCTGTAAAGATGCTTTCTGCTCTCTAGAGCAACATTATTTCAAGAGTTCATTTGAGTACAACAAGCATTATTATTGATGAAAACATTAGGCACATAACTACCTTTGACTGACGGTATTGTTCTGTACTTTGCTTTCAACTACAAAAGAGAATAATTTATTTTACCCTCTGCCAGAAAACTGTCATGGTCAAGAAAAAAAACTGGACACACATTTTGAGTTTAAATCCTTCCTGTTTTGCTGGTATCTTTGGTCAAGTTTTAACATTTTCATGCTTTGGTTTCCTCGTAAGTGTAATAGAGAAAAGAATACTTTCTTTATTGTTATAATGATTAGATGAATTAATAACTGTGAAGGGCTTGCAACAGTGTTTGGCATGTGATAAATGCTCAGAAGTTGTCAACAGTTATTATTCATAAACCCAACATTACATGAGTGAGATATGCAAGTTAAATTGTAAAGATCTGTGCCAACTTATTAATGCATCTAAAATCTTATGTCCTTCATTTCTTAAATATGGATTCCAGTGTAATGGTCACTAGCCATTTATGGCTACTGAGCACTTGAAATGTGACTAGTGCCAACCGAGATGCACTGTAAATATAAAATTCATGCCTGATTTTGAACTTTTAAGTTACCCCTTCAAAAAAAGACTGTAAAAGATCTCAACAATTTTCAATACTGGTTTCATATTGAAGTAATAATATTTTGGCTATATTAGCTAAATAATTATATTTTTATATTAATTTAATTTGGTTCTTTTTACTTATATTAATATAGATACCAGATAATTTAAAATTTCATGTGTGGCTCATCTTAAATTTCTGTTGGACAGGACTGGTTTAGAGAATCTCAGGCTATCTCTAATATACTAGAACAGCCTGATTCCATTTCAACTTGACATATGAATTGCATATTTTCTAAACAATCCAAATAAATACAAATGGATAATGTAAATGCCTTTTACAATCATTCATATCTCAAATTTTTATTCTAAAATTTCAATTAGGGAAACTATGGATTAGGAAACTATGAAATCACCAGCCCGTTCGTAAAGTGAGAAATGTTGGATCAACTTAATTTCTCAAATCCTTCAACTTCTTATCTCAAAGAGAGACATTTGTAAATTTTTTTATCATTGCAGTCAATTCTTTTGTTAGAAGAACATTAAATACCTTCATACTATGTTTCCTTTAATGAAAAAAGTTTATTTTTATATAGATTTAACTGATATTCTAAATTTCATTAGGAAAATTCAATCTGTTTGCTTCTACTTAGAGAAGGCATTATTTTGGAACCCTAATCACTAAGCGTAAGAGGCTGCGACGGCCAGCGCCATAAGCGCAAGCCGCTGCGATGGCCGAGAGGAGCTACCCCACCTCCGAGGTCAGGGGCAGTGGCCGAGAGCGCCAGGCTGCAACAACGCAGGGACGGCCGGAGAGGAGCCAACCCGCATCTGAGGTCAGGGGTGACGGCCGGGAGTAGCAATCTTGTGCCTGAGGCCAGGGGCGGCAGGCGAGAAGAGCAATCCACATCCAAGGAGCAGTGGCTGCACTGGCTCAGAAGGGCCTAGAAGAGCTATCCTACGTTGAAGGTTAGGAGGAAAGGCGGTGAGGAGATACCCTTCATTCAAGATAAGGAGCAGCGGCTGCGCTTTGCTGGAGCAGCCGTGAAGAGATACCCCCACACCCAAGGTAAGAGAAACCCAAATAAGATGGTAGGTGTGGCAAGAGGGCATCAGAGGACAGACACACTGAAACCATACTCACAGAAAACTGTTAATCTAATCACACTAGGACCACAGCCTTGTCTAACTCCATGAAACTAAGCCATGCCCATGGGGGCAACCCAAGACGGACGTGTCATGTTGGAGTGGTCTGAAGGAATGTGGTCCACTGGAGAAGGGAATGGCAAACCACTTCAGTATTCTTGCCTTGAGAACCCCATGAACAGTATGAAAAGGCAAAATCATAGGATAATGAACGAAGACGCTTAATCCTTGGAAGAAAAGTTATGACCAACCTAGATAGTATATTCAAAAGCAGAGACATTACTTTGCTGACTAAGGTCCATCTAGTCAAGGCTGTGGTTTTTCCTGTGGTCATGTATGGATGTGAGAGTTGGACTGTGAAGAAGGCTGACCACTGAAGAACTGATGCTTTTGAGCTGTGGTGTTGGAGAAGACTCTTGAGAGTCCCTTGGACTGCAAGGAGATCCAATCAGTCCATTCTGAAGGAGATCAGCCCTGGGATTTCTTTGGAAGAAATGATGCTAAAGCTGAAACTCCAGTACTTTGGCCACCTCATGCGAAGAGTTGACTCACTGGAAAAGACTCTGATTCTGGGAGGGATTGTGGGCAGGAAGAGAAGGGGATGACCGAGGATGAGATTGCTGGATGGCATCATGAACTCGATGTATGTGAGTCTGAGTGAACTCTGGGAGATGGAGATGAACAGGGAGGCCTGGGGTGCTGCGATTCATGGGGTCGCAAAGAGTCAGACATGACTGCACGACTGAACTGAACTGAACTGAATGAGGAACTCCCCAGGTCAGTAGGTGCCCAATATGCTACAGGAGATCTGTGGAAAAAATAACTCCAGAAAGAATGAAGGGATAGAACTAAAGCAAAAACAATACCCAGCTGTGGATATGACTGGTGATAGAAGCAAGGTCCGATGTTGTAAAGAGCAGTATTGCATAGGAACCTTGAATGTCAGGTCCATGAATCAAGGCAAATTCGAAATGGTCAAACGAGAGATGCCAAGAGTGAACATCGACATTCTAGGAATCAGCGAACTAAAATGGACTGGAATGGGTGAATTTAATTCAGATGACCATTTACATCTACTACTGTGGGCAGGAATCCCTCAGAAGAAATGGAGTATCCATCATGGTCAACAAAAGAGTCCAAAATAGAGTACCTGGACGCAATCTCAAAAACAAGAGAATGATCTCTGTTCATCTCCAAGGTACACCATTCAATATCACAGTTATCCAAGTCTATGCCCCAACCAGTAATGCTGAACAAGCTGAAGTTGAACGGTTCTATGAAGACCTACAAGACCTTTTAGAACTAACACCCTAAAAGATGTCCTTTTCATTATAGGGGACAGGAATGAAAAGGTAGGAAGTCAAGAAACACCTAGAGTAACAGGCAAATTTGGCCTTGGAATGTGCAATGAAGCAGGACAAAGACTAATAGAGTTTTGCCAAGAAAATGTACTGGTCATAGCGAACACCCTCTTCCAACAACACAAGAGAAGACTCTACACATGGACATTACCAGATGGTCAACACTGAAATCAGATTGATTATATTCTTTGCAGCCAAAGATGGAGAAGTACTACACAGTCAACAAAAACAAGACCAGGAGCTGACTGTGGCTCAGATGATGAACTCCTTATTGCCAAATTCAGACTTAAATTGCAGAAAGTAGGGAAAACCACTAGACCATTCAGGTATGACCTAAATCAAATCCCTTATGATTATACAGTAGAAGTGAGAAATAGATTTAAGTGCCTAGATCTGAAGATAGAGTGCCTGATGAAATATGGAATGAGGTTCATGACATTGTACAGGAGACAGGGATCAAGACCATCCCCATGGAAAAGAAATGCAAACAAGCAAACTGGCTGTCTGGGGTGGGGGTGGGAGGCGGGGGAGCTTACAAATAGCTGTAAAAAGAAGAGAAGTGGAAAGCAAAGGAGAAAAGGAAAGATATAAGCATCTGAATGCAGGGTTCCAAAGAATAGCAAGAAGAGATAAGAAGGCCTTCTTCAGCAATCAGTGCAAAGAAATAAAGGAAAAGAACAGAATGGTAAAGACTAGAGATCTCTTCAAGAAAATTAGAGATACCAAGGGAACATTTAATGCAAAGATGGGCTCAATAAAGGATAGAAATTGTATGGACCTAACAGAAGCAAAACTGTACAAAAAGATCTTCACGACCTGGATAATTACGATGGTGTGATCACTCATCTAGAGCCAGACATCCTGGAATGTGAAGTCAAGTGGGCCTTAGAAAGTATCACTATGAACAAAGCTAGTGGAGGTGATGGAATTCCAGTGGAGCTGTTTCATATCCTGAATGATGATGCTGTGAAAGTGCTGAACTCAATATGCCAGCAAATATGGAAAACGCAGCAGTGGTCACAGGACTGGAAAAGGTCAGTTTTCATTCCAATCCCAAAGAAAGGCAATGCCAAAGAATGCTCAAATTACTGCACAATTGCACTCAATTCACATGCTAGTAAAGTAATGCAAAAATTCTCCAAGCCAGGCTTCAAAACACGTGAACCGTGAACTTCCTGATGTTCAAGCTGATTTAGAAAAGGCAGAGGAGCCAGAGATCAAATTGCCAACATCTGCTGGATCATGGAAAAAGCAAGAGAGTTCCAGAAAACATCTACTTCTGCTTTATTGACTATGCCAAAGCCTTTGACTGTGTGGATCACAATAAACTGTGGAAAATTCTGAGAGAGATGAGAATACCAGACCACCTGACCTGCCTCTTGAGAAATCTGTATGCAGGACAGGAAGCGACAGTTAGAACTGGACAGGGAACAACAGACTGGTTCCAAATAAGAAAAGGAGTATGTCAAGGCTGTATTTTGTCACCCTGCTTATTTAACTTCTATGTAGAGTACATCAAAAGAAATGCTGGACTGGAAGAAACACAAACTGGAATCAAGATTGCAGGGAGAAATATCAATAACCTCAGATATGCAGATGACACCACCCTATGGCAGAAAGTGAAGAGGAGCTAAAAAGCCTCTTGATGAAAGTGAAAGAGGAGAGTGAGACAGTTGGCTTAAAGCTCAACATTCAGAAAACGAAGATCATGGCATCTTGTCCCATCACTTCATGGAAAATAGATGGGGAAACAGTGGAAACAGTGTCAGATTTTATTTTGGGGGGCTCCAAAATCACTGCAGATGGTCATTGCAGCCATGAAATTAAAAGACGTTTACTCCTTGGAAGAAAAGTTATGACCAACCTAGATAGCATATTCAAAAGCCAGAGACATTACTTTGCCGACTAAGGTCCGTCTAGTCAAGGCTACGGTTTTTCCTGTGGTCATGTATGGATATAAGAGTTGGACTGTGAAGAAGGCTGAGCGCTGAAGAATTGATGCTTTGAACTGTGGTGTTGGAGAGGACTCTTGAGAGTCCCTTGGACTGCAAGGAGATCCACCCAGTCCATCCTGAAGGAGATCAGCCCTGGGATTTCTTTGGAAGAAATGATGCTAAATCTGAAACTCCAGTACTTTGGCCACCTCATGCGAAGAGTTGACTCACTGGAAAAGACTCTGATGCTGGGAGGGATTAGAGGGCAGAGGAGAAAGGGACGACAGAGGATGAGATGGCTGGATGGCATCACTGAATCAATGGACGTGAGTCTGAGTGAACTCCAGGAGTTGATGATGGACAGGGAGGCTTGGTGTGCTGCAATTCATGGGGTCGCAAAGAATGGGACACGACTGAGTGTCTGAAGTGAACTGAGTCACTCACCTTCCAGTGTTATTTTATGATATTTTACAATGCAGAGCCTAATATAGTCTAATATGTTATATATTAGTGTATATTAGAAGTAAAACTGAGTCATTCCTTATAAGTGCTTAGCTAATATGAAGGGTGAAAGTCACAGTGACCTGAAGATTACAGTGAAAATGAAGTCATTTCTTCTGGCTTGCCCATTACCCATTCAGAGAGAAAATGCTCACTTGCTGTTTGAGAAAATACAGTAATCCAAATCTAGGGTGAATCTTTAGCTAACTAGAGAGTTAAGGTACTAATGGGACGTATATGAAGAAGAGGGGCAAACCATAATTTATGCTACTTATTTATTTATTTTTAATTGGAGGATAATTGCTGTACAATATTGTGTTGGTTTCTGCCATACATCAACATGAGTCTGCTGTAGGTATATGTATATCTCTTCCCTCTTGAGCCTCCCTCCCACCTCCTTGTATACTACTTTTAAATACCTGTTTCTCTATCATCCTAGCAAATTCTTTCATATTCCCAATACTCAGATCTAGCATTCATTAATTCATTAAAAGTTATTTATTAAGAAGCTGCATATACGATAATCTTTGTTTCTTTCTCTCTCTGCCCTACTCAACTTCTAAACTGTCAGCCAGTCCTGTAATTGTAAATTTTAAATACCTCTAAAATCCATCCTAAATCTGCTCTCTACCATCTATTTTAAGTCCCACTAAACCTAGACTCAATCACCATTCAGTTCAGTTCAGTTCCAGTTCAGTCGCTCAGTCGTGTCCGACTCTTTGCAACCCCATGAATTGCAGCACACCAGGCCACCCTGTCCATCACCAACTCCTGGAGTTCACCCAGACTCACGTCCATCAAATCAGTGATGCCATCCAGCCATCTCATCCTCAGTCATCCCCTTCTCCTCCTGCCCCCAGTCCCTCCCAGCATCAGAGTCTTTTCCAGTGAGTCAACGCTTCGCATGAGGTGGCCAAAGTACTGGAGTTTCAGCTTTAGCATCATTTCTTCCAAAGAAATCCCAGGGCTGATCTCCTTCAGAATGGACTGATTGGATCTCCTTGCAGTCCAAGGGACTCTCAAGGGTCTTCTCCAACACCACAGTTCAAAAGAATCAATTCTTCAGCGCTCAGCCTTCTTCACAGTCCAACTCTCACATCCATACATGACCACAGGAAAAACCATAGCCATGACTAGATGAACCTTAGCCGGTAATGTCTCTGCTTTTGAATATGCTATCTAGGTTGGTCATAACTTTTCTTCCAAGGAGTAAACGTCTTTTAATTTCATGGCTGCAGTCAACATCTGCAGTGATTTTGGAGCCCCCAAAATAAAGTCTGACACTGTTTCCCCATCTATTTCCAATGAAGTGATGGGACCGGATGCCATGATCTTCGTTTTCTGAATGTTGAGCTTAAAGCCACCTGTCTCACTCTCCTCTTTCACTTTCATCAAGAGGCTTTTTAGTTTCTCTTCACTTTCTGCCATAAGGGTGGTGTCATCTGCATATCTGAGGTTATTGATATTTCTCCCTGCAATCTTGATTCCAGTTTGTGTTTCTTCCAGTCCAGCGTTTCTCATGATGTACTCTGCATAGAAGTTAAATAAGCAGGGTGACAATATACAGCTTTGACATACTCCTTTTCTTATTTGGAACCAGTCTGTTGTTCCATGTCCAGTTCTAACTATTGCCACCTGTCCTGCATACAGATGTCTCAAGAGGCAGGTCAGGTGGTCTGGTATTCCTATCTCTCTCAGAATTTTCCACAGTTTATTGTGATCCACACAGTCAAAGGCTTTGGCATAGTCAATACAGCAAAAATAGATGTTTCTCTGTAACTCTCTTGCTTTTTCCATGATCCAGCGGATGTTGGCAATTTGATCTCTGGTTCTTCTGCCTTTTCTAAAACCAGCTTGAACATCAGGAAGTTCGTGGTTTGCATATTGCTGAAGCCTGGCTTGGAGAATTTTGTGCATTACTTTACTAGCATGTGAGATGAGTGCAGTTGTGCAGTAGTTTGAGCATTCTTTGGCATTGCCTTTCTTTGGAATTGGAATGAAAACTGACCTTTTCCAGTCCTGTGGCCACTACTGAATTTTCCAAATTTGCTGGCATATTGAGTGCAGCACTTTCACACATCATCTTTCAAGATTTGAAATAGCTCCACTGGAATTCCATCACATCCACTAGCTTTGTTCATAGTGATACTTTCTAAGGCCCACTTGACTTCGCATTCCAGGATGTCTGGCTCTATATGAGTGATCATACCATCGTGATTATCTGGGTCATGAAGATCTTTTTGTACAGTTCTTCTGTGTATTCTTGCCACCTCTTCTTAGTATCTTCTCTTATATATTAAATAATATATAAAAATAATATATATATAAATAAATAATATATATCTAGATGTATATTGTATATATTTAATATCTATAAATTAACTCTTTTCTGGTTTCAATACTATCCTGTATATTCTTCATGCTGCTGCTACTGCTGCTAAGTCGCTTTAGTCATGTCAGACTCTGTGTGACCCCAGAGATGGCAGCCCACCATGCTCCCCCAGCCCTGGGATTCTCCAGTCAAGAACACTGGAGTGGGTTGCCATTTCCTTCTCCAATGCATGAAAGTGAAAATGAAGTCATTCATTCTCGCTCAGTCATGTCTAACTCCTAGCGACTCCATGGACTGCAGCCTACCTGGCCCTTCCGTCCATGGGATTTTCCAGGCAAGAGTACTGGAGTGGGTTAACAGAACAGTAATAAAAACACTTAAAACAGAAACTAAATTATTTGTTCTCCTACCCAAAACTGCCAAGAGTGAAGTCTCAGTTCCTAATTTTCTCTAGCTTTACATAGTCCAGTTCCTGCTTACTTCTTTGTCTTCATTTTATGATACTCTCCTTTTTATACAGATTTTGACTCCAACCTCAAAGGTCTTTCTTGACTACATCTGTAGAGCTGTTTCTCAGTCCCTAAGACAAAACACTACTATATTTTAAGTACAGAACTAATCACTAGTTGATATATTTTGATTACTGTCTGACTATCCCATCTGGAATTAAAACACCTGGAAATAAGAATTTTTTTTTAAATTTTAAGTCGATACCTAAAATAGTGCCTGACACATAACAGATACTTAATAAATATTGTTGAATAAATACTGAATGTAAGTTCAGTCTTTGGTACCATGGGAGTCTTTTACACAACAGTTGTATCTAAAAAGAAACTGTCTGATGCTAATATGTTTCTTCTTTTCATAGCACTTTTACATGCATTAACTTATTTGATTATGAAAAACCTTTGAAACAAATAATCAAACTATTGAACTGTTTTGGCCTTTGCAGATAATGAAAATGAATTAATGAATAAATTAAATAAAATTTTAATTTATATATTCCACCATCTTAAACAAACTCAAATATTTATTATTTGTTATTGTTCACTCACAAAGTCATGTCCAACTCTTTATGATTCAATTATAGCAAATCAGGCTTCCCTGTCCTTAACACCTCCTGGAGTTTGCGCAAACTCATTTCCATTGAGTTAATCATGTCAGCCAACCGTCTCATCCTCTGTTGCCCCTTTGTCCTCCTGCCCTCAATCTTTCCCAGCATCAGGGTCTTTTCCAATGAGTTAGCTCTTCACATCAACTGGCCAAAGTATTGGAGTTTCAGCTTCAGCATCAGTCTTTCCAATGAATATTCAATGTTGATTTCCTTTATGATTAATTGGTTTGATCTCCTTGCTGTCCAGGGGACTCACTAGAGTCTTCTCTAGCACCACAAATCAAAAGCATCAATTCTTCAGTGCTCAGCCTTCTTTATGGTCCAGTTCTTATACCCATACATGACTACTGAAAAAAATATGGCTTTGAGTATAGACCTTTGTTGGCAAAGTGATGTCTCTGATTTTTAATAAACTTTCTAGGTTTGTCATAGCTTCTCATCCAAGGAGCAAATGTCCTTTAATTTCATGGATGCAGTCACCATCTGCAGTGATTTTGGAGCACAAGAAAATAAAATCCCTTACTGTTTCCACTTTTTCCCCATCTATTTGCATAAAGTGATGGGACCAGATGCCTTGATCTTGGTTTTTGAATGTTGAGTTTTATACCAGCTTTTTCAGTCTCCTCTTTCACCCTCATCAAGAGGCTCTTAAGTTCCCCTTCACTTTCTGCCATTATAGTGGTATTATCTGCATATCTGAGGTTACTGATATTTCTCCTAGTTATGTTGATCCCAGTTTGGACTTCAAACAGCCCAGCATTTCCCATGATGTACTCTGCATATAAGTTAAATAAGTAGGGTGACAGTATGCAGCCTTGACACACTCTTTTCCCAATTTTGATCCAATCTGTTGTTCCATGCCCATTTCTAACCGTTGCTTCTTGATCTGCATACAGGTTTCTCAGGAGATAGACAAGGTGGTCTGATATTCCCTCTTTAAGAATTTTTCACTTTATTGTGATCCAAACAATCAAAGCCTTTAGCAAAGTCAATGAAGCAGAAGTAGGTTTTTCTGGAATTTCCTTCCTTTTTTCTATGTTCCAGTAGAAGTTGGGATTTTGATCTCTGGGCTTTTCTAAATTCAGCTCATATATCTGGAATCTCTTGGTTCACATACTGCTGAAGTCTAGGCTGAAGGATTTTGAGCATTAACTTGCTAGCATGTGAAATGAGTACAAACGTATGGTAGTTTGTACATTTTCTGCCATTGCCCTTCCTTGGGATGGGAATGAAATCAGACCTTTTCCAGTCCTGGAGCCACTGCTGAGTTTTCTAAAGTTGAGTACAGCCCTTTAACAGCATCATCTTTTAGGATTTTACATAGCTCAGCTGGAATTCCATCACCTCCACTAGCTGTGTTCACAGCAGTTCTTCCTAAGGCCCACTTGACTTCACCCTCCAGGATGCCTGGCTCTAGGTAAGTGACCACACCATCATGTTTATCCGGGTCATCAAGACCTTTGTTGTACAGTTCTTCTGTGTATTCTTGACATCCATTCTTATTCTCTTCTGCTTCTGTTACGTTCTCGCTGTTTCTGTCCTTTATTGTGCCCATCTTTGCATGAAATGTTCTCTTGGTATCTCCAATATTCTTTAAGAGATCTCTAGTCTGTCCCATTCTGTTGTTTTCCTCTATTTCTTTGCATGATTCACTTAAGAAGGCTTTTTTAAATCTCTCTTTGCTCTTTTTTGGAACTCTGCATTCAGTTGGGTATATCTTTCCCATTCTTCTTTGCCTCTTGCTTCTCTTCCTTTCTCAGCTACTTGTAAGGCCTCCTCAGGCAACCACTTTGCCTTCTTGCATTTCTTTTTCTATGGGATGGTAACTGCTAATTTAATGATGCAAGAAAGAATAATTTGTCTTCACTCACATGCCTTCACAACCGGAGAGTGTTATTTTTAGAATAGTACCAGTGGAACTTCCCTGGTGATCTAGTGGTTAAGAATCCACCTACCAAGAACTCGAAGGGGACATGAGCTTGATCGCTAGTCAAGAAAGATGACACGTGCCATAACTACTTAGTCCCTGCCCGAGAGTCCGTGATCTGCAACAAGAGAAGCAGTGGCAAGGAGAAGCCTGCACACTGCAGCTACAGAATACCCGCCCCTGTCACAACTAGAAAAACCTTACATGCAGCAATGAAGACACAGCATAGCCAATCAATAAATTAATACAATTTTAAAATGCTAAACAATACTTAAAAATAGAGTACACGTGATTAAGAACTGAAAGAGAATTTAATAACATTTTCCTTAATCTTCCCACATGCAATCACTGAAATTGAGATCCAAAGAAGGTAATTTACCATTTCACACATCTTAGTGACAGTGAGGACTTGTTTTCCATGCTCCCTATTATTCCATCCTCATTACCAAGTAACCTATCTTAGAACTGATAGCTGATTTTGTGACAAAAATCATGCTCTGATTCTAATCTATTTTAAAATGCCTTCATGGATTGCATACATCAAAGCTCTTAGAATTATCTATAGCAGAAAGCACAAAATAAAACTTTGGTGTTTTTCAGTCTATTTGAAATATTTGTACCCATTTTTAAAACAAAAACTTTCTAATAAATTCAGATTTTGTTTCTGTCATCCTGTATAGTCAAATCTTATTGATTTCATTTTCCTAAATATCTTTAAAATCATTTCATCTTCACTGCCATAGAAGATGTTCTCATTCTTTTATATGTAGAATTTTTAGATAGCTTGGTCTTTATTTTAAGTCCCTCAAATGCAAGTTTGATATCATTGCCAGACTCTTATTATAAAATAGCAATATTATGTTACTACTCTTTAACATATTTCAATAATGCTGCAATGCTTACAATAAAAATTAAGCTCCACTATACTACCCTACTCAAATTCCTCTTATTTGTAGCCTACTTACAAACTTGTCATTTCTTCTGATGTTTGGTACTTAACTGCCTATGTTGATTTATGCCATCACGAATTTTTGATACCTTTTGTAGATTTTTGTTTCATTTTTCTCTGATGCCATAGAATATTGTGGGCCCTTTCGTGATATGATGACTGTGCATGGGTGCTAATTCGCTTCCATTGTGTCCAACTCTTTGTGGCCCTATGGCTGTAGCCTGCCAGGTTCCTCTGTGCATGGGATCTCTAGGCAAGAATACTGGAGTGGGGTGCCATTTCCTACTCCAGGGGATCTTTCCAACCCAGGGATCAAACTCACATCTCTTATGTCTCCTGCATTGGCAAGCAGGGTCTTTACCACCAGCACCACTTGGGAAGCCCTGATATGAGGAATATGGTTATTTTATATAAAGTTTTATATCATTCAAGTTTCCCTGGTGGCTCAGTCAGTAAAGAATCTGCCTGCAATGCAGGAGACATGGGTTCAATCCCTGGGTCGGAAAGATCCCCCAGAGAAGCGATTGGCTATCTGCTCCAGTATTCTTGCCTGGAGAATCCCATAGACTGAGGAGCCTACTGGGCTCCAGTGCATATGGTCAAAAGGTGTTGGACACTACTGAAACGACTGAGCATGCACGCTTATATTATTTGTTAAGTTCAGTTGTGGATATTTGCTGGTAGTTTTAGTTCACTTGCTAGAATATTGTCTCAAGGTCAACAAATTTTTTGTAGACAACAAATTTTTAATTTAGGGCTTTCCAAGTGGTAGAGTAGTAGAGAATCTGCCTTTCAGTTCAAGAGAAGCAAGATGTGTGTGTGTGCATTCCAGCCCTGGGTCATGAAGATACACTGAAGTAAGAAATGGCAACACACTCCAATATTGCTCCCTGGAAAATTCCATGGACAGAGGAGCCTGGCTGGCTACAGTCCGTGGTGTTGCACAACTGAGCATGCACAACCTTCCCAACTTTCAGTGTAGAAAGCTTAGGTTGTATTTTAATACTAGACAAAAGTGATCTGAATTTGTTTTAGTGCCACTTGTTTCCAGTACATTCTTTGGTTTCTAAATCTGTTAGGTTTTTTTGTTTTGTTTTGTTTTGTTTTCATTTTTCCATCTGAAAAATTAAGGTGATATTTTATGATAGTGTTGAGAAAAATAAGTTAGCAGATGTGAAATGTTTAGTGTAGTATGTAAGTGTGCTCAGCTGTGTCCGACTCTTTGCGAATCCATAGGCTGTAGCTCACGTAGATTCCCTACTTCCAGGGATCGAATCCATGGTTCCTGCATCAGCGGGCAGATTTTTTACTGTTGTGCCACCTGGGAAGCCCATTAGCGTAGTAGATAGAATCAAATTTTGTCCTTTCCTTTGTTAATGGTGATTAACATGAATAATGCCTTCATAAGCAAAGGGTCATTCTATTCCCATACAACTTGATTGAAATATGATTGTATGAAAGCCTTGAAGTTGGGATTACATTTGCACATTAGTGATACTGATCAAGAGATTTTTTTTCCTTTTCCATTCCATACATTATGTGTATTGATCAATTTTACTACCAGTTGTTTTCCATGTGTAAGCTTTCTCAATAATCTGCTACAGTTTACCCCACTGCAACTTTTACAGCTTTGATCATTGACTTCTTTAAATCAAATGAGGTGTTGCTTCGCTTGGCAGTGACGGATTACAGTGACTAAAGTACTTAAAACTAGAAAAAGATACCAAAAAGTGAGAAAACAGTATTCTTATTTTCTAAATTTAACTTCTATCAAAGGTAAAACATTTCATCAATATTAAGAAAATGTACAATCACAAATTATTTTAAAGGGGTAATATATACTTTATATTTAAATATACGTATTTTATAAAGAATTGTTTTTAAATTTATTTTTGAATGTGCTGACTCTTTGTTGCTCTGTGTGGGCTTTTTCCTAGTTGCAGTGAGGGGGTCCTCACTTTGTTGAGGTGCACCAGCTTCTCATTGTGGTGGCTTCTCTTGCTGCAGAGCTAGAGCTCTAGGGCAATGGGGCTCAGTGACTGCGATGCAGGGGCTTAGTTACCCCTTGGCATATGGGATCTTTCTGGGCCAGGGATAGAATTCATGTCTTCAACACTGGCAGATGTATTCTCAACACTGAATCACCAGGGAAGTCTGATTCTATAAATGTTTCTTAAGGTGAAGTCTATCCTGGTTTATCAAATCAAGTTTTGCACTGTTTTTGACAGGTTCATGACTTTAGTAATGTAATAAGTACTTTATATAATTCTCTGGTGGCTTAGCAGTAAAAAAAAATCTGCCTTCCAGTGCAGGAGATGTGGGTTGTATCCCTGCGAAAGGAAGATGCCCTGGCGAAGGAAATGACAACCCACTCCAGTATTCTTGCCTGGGAAATCCCATAGACAGAGGAGCCTGGAAGGCTATAGTCCATGAGGTCACAAAGAGACCACAACTTAGAGACTGAACAGTAACAATAATATATACACTAACTGAGGTCATTTAGACTTTGAAAGATGACTTGCTACCCATTTAATCCACTTATAAGCTCAAATAATGGATTTTCTTGGGTACAGAGTGACTTTAGGAGTGGAAGATTTATTTCTTTTAAGTTCATTTATTCCAAACTCGATCAAAACCAAAATAAACTTGGGAATAAAAATAGAGAACATTTTTTCTGAGAGTTCTATATTTATTCTCCCTTTCAAATAAAGAAAATACATTCTCTATATTGATGATCCTAATTTGGTTATCATGCCTGTCCTAGACGTTCAGCTGAAACAACTGAATATGTATAGAGCTGAAACAGCTCTATACATATTTAGTTCATACATATCATTTTCTGTATAACTATAATCTGACTCTTTTAGATAATATGATGGTAGAAATAATTTTTCCTCATCACAGAGTGCTCAAAAGTCTATTTCATGAAGCCTTAAAATTTTGGATCAACTGTTACTAACTTGCACACTTTGCAGACATAATCAGAAATGCTGATATTAACTCTGTGGCCTGGTGCCACCAGAGATTTATTAATCAGAATTTGCTCCTTGTATGAAATGAAAGAGACTCCTTGTTATATTTGGATGGTCTACCAGCAAAACTTGTCTCCCTAAGAAACAAAATTCCAATCCATATAAAGTAGTTCCAGCTCCTGAAAATAAAATGGAGATGCAGGTTAGTTTATAAAACATCACCAGTATTAGAGTGAAAGGGAACCCAGGAGCATGTAATCAATACTGACAGAAAGATGACATAGTGAGTGTGATGCAGTTCCAGCCTTTGACACCATTCAAATCTATAAGATGTCCCTACTAGCAGTTAGCTCTACCATCTGGATCTACAGCATGTACAGGCCAAAGTATTTCAAAACTAGATCTTCTTCTTTTAGAATCCTGTTCTAAAAATAAGAATTTCAATACATCCAGCTGGAAAGATCTGGTGAACTTCAGTTTAAATGAGCAATTTGAAGATACTATGAAATAAGATAAATCAAAATGTATTTTCCAATCTTTGATATATCAAATAGCCTTAACATTGGTAGAGTTATACATAGTGTGATAGACAATGGCATCACTTTTGAAGATGGATTCTCTTCAGCACATGCCTATTTTCCACTTGCACGATTGCCCACAGATGGTCCTATGGAAACATGGCAAGCATGAAAAATATTCTGGCAGCAAATTCCCATCAGCACTGACTTTTTCCTTGTGCCTTTTTTTTTTTGAAAATGTTGTTCAGGGTCTTCTTCTCTTCTTTGAGTGAGCCAAAAAATTAGCTCATGGTCGAAAATAAGTACACTAGAAAAAAAGTAATTTGACATATGGAAATTAAAGCCTCATTACTTCCTTAAGGTTTCCTGGGGTACATCTTTATAATGTACTCAGTGAGAAAGTCTGAAATTGAAATTCCGAAAGGATCACTCTTTTAATTACCCTCAAGGCTAGCCAAATCTGGTTTCTAGAGGCATTATCATCCTAGACAATTGTATTTCTTTCTATAGTAAATCAATGATCGTTATTCACATTTGATGGAGGCTTTAAAAAAACAAACAATTTAATAATAATATTATATGTAATATGCTACATATATTAATAATGTAAGCAATATTTGAAACACACACTAAAAAATCTTATCTATTTTGCTTAGAAGATCAGTTCAAATTTTAAACTCTTCATTTGCAGGAAACAGTTTCAAGTAAGGCAAGTGGTGCTAACTGGCTGCTATCATTATGTAACTTGATAATTTTCACATTGGTTAATAACACATAATAATGGTGGTAATCAGGCCCACAGATGGATATTTAGCCACATCAGGAAAGATAACCAATTTTAATTTAACTCTATGGGGAATCCATTCCCATAAGAGAGGCAGGTGGTGGGTAGATAAATTCTGTACAAGATCACTAAAATGCATCTGTTGTCTCGGGTGGTTTGCTAACAGATTTTTTATATTTAATTCTTATATGTGACACAGAGAAATGTCCCTTTTACTATTTTAACTTTGAAACTTATAGAAGCTATTCATCTGAGTGAACTTTTAGAGCACATTGTGGAAACAAGGCATACAGACACACTGTGAACCAAAATCTTTACTCCTCATTCATCCATCGCAGTGTGCATGGTTTCTGAAAAAGAAACATAACTAAGTATGGTATGCCTTTTTATTTCATTAAGAAATATAGCAGGAGAAAAAGATGTAGAAATTATGTATTGTGTATTGAAGCTCCTTGCATGTCTCATACTGCCCTCTAAGGAAGCATTCAACCTGAAAATATTCATTACAAAAGACCTCTGAGGTTACTTACATGAGTGTGTACAGCTGAATATTAGTAATGGTGTATATCAATGCTCTTTTACTGAACAGCACTAGTGGTAGCATGACATCTGAGGTGATAATATTATCTTTCCTACATTAGTGCCTTTCTGCTACCACATGAAACCTGTCGGCCAGGTAACCTAGACTGACACATTTGAGCCTGTCACTTTTATGTTTATTTCCTGCTATTTCCTCCATAGATGGTTCACATATACTCCCATATGCTAATTCTGTTCCTGCCAATTCCTCAAATGTTTCACAAAGTTTATAGACCCTGCCCTAGCTCCCCAGCTCTTGGCACCCTGTCTCTAGAGACAAAAAAAAATAGAAATAAATAAAAATAAAGTCCAGCTATTAAAAGAACCAATCACCATCCTTCTATTCCCTCAACAACAACAACAAAAAAAAACACAGCAATCATTAGAAGAAATAAAACCATAAATATACCAGGGTGCTGTTAGTAATTTAAAAAAAAATAACAAACAAATATATCAGTCTCTTCATGTGATTATGCTGTATATATTTTGAAGAGCTGTATATCTTTAAAAATACCTTGCAGAATTAAGGAACAGATTTGTTTTTACAAGGGGATTAGTTTCTTTCAGGAAAAAAAGGCTCAAACCTTCAATAATTTAAGGGCTAGCTCTAGATAGGATGGCTCTGTTCCTGTTTGCTGGTTTGCTTGTATTTATTTCAAAACTAAAGAGTACTATGTTTCTATTACTAAGCTTATTTTTTCTTTGGTATTGATGTGCTTAACTATAATGGGAGCAGAGAACAAGTCAGCTTTGCTTACTCAGTTTCTAGAGCTTTCATCATTTTAATAATCATCTGGAATTTAACTATGATTATTAATATTATAATTGTTGTTTTGTATTTTACATATTTTTGCATTTTTATAATTGTAATCATACATTATATACTCTTTTATCTGCTTTTTTTGTTGTTGTTGTTCACCATTGTGTCTATGAGATGAATCCATACTGTTATTTATTGTATTGATCACTTTTAATGTATGATTGTCCCTCATTTATGTCTTAAACATATTTATTTTAAAATCCCTGTCAGGCTACTCCATAACATATATTTTATCAGGAATACAAAGTACATAATTCTGTGTAAATTTGAATTTCTTACCATTACATTTCTTCAAGTATTTGAGAATTTTTGTTTCATGGTTAGTTTGAGAGAGAAATTTTCTTAGTTTATTCCTGTCTCTTCTCCTTTTCAGCCCTGGGATTTTTTTGGAAGGAATGATGCTAAAGCTGAAACTCCAGTACGTTGGCCACCTCATGCGAAGAGTTGACTCATTGGAAAAGACTCTGATGCTGGGAGGGGTTGGGGGCAGGAGGAGAAGGGGACGACAGAGGATGAGACGGCTGGATGGCATCACTGACTCGATTGATGTGAGTCTGAGTGAACTCCAGGAGATGGTGATGGACAGGGAGGCCTGGCGTGCTTCAGTTCATAGGGTCGCAAAGAATCGGACACGACTGAGCGACTGAACTGAATTGAACTTCTCCTTTTCAAAGGTGAGTTGGTTGTAAGAGATCCTTAACTTCCTCAGATATTTAAGCCTCCAGTTTGAATCTAAATCTCCCATAATGTTTTATCACTCCTACTCGGTGGAGTGATGGTTTTGACTAGTGATTTTGATCTTACAGTGTAATTGTTTCATAAGTTTATCACTGGTGGCTCAGGGGTAAAGAATCTGCCTGCAATTCAGGAGATACGGATTTAATCCCTAGGTTGTGATGATCTCCTTGAGGAAGAAATGGCAACCCACTCCAGTGCCTGAAGAATCCCATGGACAGAGGAGCCTGGTGGGCTATAGTCCATGGGGTTGTAGAAAGAGTTGGACACGATTTAATGACTAAACAACAAAACCAACAACCCTGGTTAGAGCTCTTGTAATGATAATATGATGCTTTTTAAAAGGGTTATCTAAAGAGTTATTGGCCATATTTTGAACTCTGATATGTGTTAATGGGATGCCACCAAATGAGAGCTATTATTCAGTAGTAGGGCAATAACACTGAAAAAATAATGGAATGTACTGATATTAGTTAGAATGAGTCATATCATGTGAGTCTATATGCTAAAGAGGCAATGGTGATTAGACAATCTGATCAAAGCCACCAGAATTACCTTTTATGTTTGCTTTTACTGCTTGTCTCTACTTCCCTCGCCATAACTCAAGTGGTTGGGTACTGTTTCCTTCTCCAAACAGTGCTCATGACTTGTTAGAATAAATTTGCTAAGTGGAAATTCTCAGTATTAATTGGTATCTATGTACAAGATAAGAAATTTAATTAAATTTAACTTAATCTTTTTTTCCTGTGGTTTAAAATGGTGAGACCATGTTGAAAATTCTCTAGAGGAACCAAAGAATCATGAAGCTTTGCAAGACTTAAGGAAATAGAAATATGAAGCCAAGAGAAAGTGAGACAAGTTATTTAGAGGTAGTGAGAGCAATATAAGCAATAGACAGAGATAAGAGTGACTGAGTTGTCCATGGAAGCAGAGCATTGGAGTAAAGACCAGTGGAGTATTCTGATATACGACTTACATCCTGGAAAATCTGAAAAGGAGACCAGTTCTATAATATCTTTACTCACAAAAATATTCATATCAGCTAAATAAAGGTGTTCTGATCCTCTTGTCCCTGTTACCTGAGAGAATGTAATAGGGGAGTAACAAATCTGACAACATATTAGATGTGTTCTATTACCTGTGATTTGTCATGCTGGCTTTGCACCTTTTATAAAGAATGTTGCCTATAGCCTGAAATATATATGATACTCTCAGTGCTCTTTTAAGGGTCCACTCATATAGAGATAAAAAGTTGCAGAACAAAGAACAATTTTTTGTTGGAGGTTTATAGGAACATGGGCTGCTGCAAGAACAAAGGATTGTGACACCAAGAAATTTGCAACAAGTAACTCTGCCCCTCCCACTCCTTGCTGTTAAAAGTGCTTTGCTGAAGCCCTTGAAGGGTTTTGGGGCACTCAGCACCCATCTCCTTGCACTGCAATGAAACTATCACTCAGCACCCATCTCCTTCCACTGCAGTGAAACTATCTGCTTCAGACTCTGATGTTTTTAGTTTGTTCACTTCACTGTGGGCTTCCTTGGTGGCTCAGAGAGTAAATAATCCATTTGCAGTGCAGATGACCTGGGTTCAATACCTTTGTTGGAAAGATACCCTGGATAAGGAAAATGGCAACCCACTCAAGTATTCTTGCATGAATAATTCTATGGACAGAGGTGCCTGGAGTGCTCCACTACATGGGTTATCCAAGAGTTGGACACAGCTGAGCGACAAACACTTTCACTCTTTCACTTCACTGTCAGTCAGGCATAGAAACTTGCTTTTGGTAACAAGATTACCATAGACCAAAATTTAATTTAATCAAACAATAAAACTTTTTCATTGGGTCAGGAGTGCTGTGACATCAGTCAGTATGCTTATTTAATGAACAGCTATTTGTTTACTTATTCAATTAAAACCTCAATGCTGAGAACAAATATAGGTTAAAAGTGTCAGTGTTTGTCATCAAAATATAGAAGACAGATAAGGGAACAAAGAAATATAGTGGGAAAGGTAGTATGTTGAAAGTTGACATGGACTGGTATGGAAATACATAGAATGGATATTAACTTCCTCTGCTGAGCATCAAAGAATTGATGCTTTTGACTTGTGGTATTGGAGAAAACTCTTGAGAGTCCCTTGGACTGCAAGGAGACCCAACCAGTCCATTCTAAAGGAGATTGGTCTTAGGTGTTCTTTGGAAGGAATGATGCTGAAGCTGAAACTCCAGTACTTTGGCTACCTCATGTGATGAGTTGACTCATTGGAAAAGACTCTGATGTTGGGAGGGACTCGGGGTAGGAGAAGGAGGGGACGACAGAGGATGAGATGGCTGAATGCATCACCAACTCAATGGACATGAGTTTGGGTGAACTCCAGGAGTTGGTGATGGACAGGGTTCCTGCTGTGCTGCAATTCATGGGGTTGCAAAGAGTCAGACATGGCTGAGCAACTGCACTGAACTGAACTGGACTGAAGAGTGATGGAAGCATTTCTAGAAGGAGATGACATCTGAACTGGTCCTAAAACGATGCAGAGTGGTCACATAGTTGCAGGGAAAAAGCACTCATGACCATGTTGGAATTGTTCTTTGACTGGCTTTTTGTTGCTTTTGTTATTACAATGATACATAATGGCCTCCTTCATAGAATCCTGCTCCTCTGCTGGACTGTTAAAGGAAAAAGTGTCATTGTTCAGGATTCTGCCCACCTGTGGATGGCAGGAAGGAAAAATTAACACATTCCTTGCCTGAGGCTTGACATTCTAGAAGATAATTGCAAGATTAATGGCCTTTTTACTTTGTTTCCTCAACTCCTAGTCTTTGTTCTATAAAGAACTTGGCATCCAGACCTCATAAGACGGTTATTTTGAGACATTAGCCAGCCATCTTCTTGGTCAGCTGGCTTTCCAAATAGTCGTATTCCTTCCTGGTCTCAACACCTTGTCTACAATTCAGTTGGCGGGCAAAGGGAGCTTGGATTTGGTAACAACCCGTGAAGAAGGGGCATTTCTTTGGTAAATTAGTCATGCTATTTTTTAACACCAACTTTTCACATGTACTATAGGCAAAGTTTATTGTTTAACACTACAGAATTGCTACCCTAGTGAGAGCAATTTAGAAAGAAAGTGCATTCTATTAATTTCAGTTCTTCTGTAATCTATGTCAGTATCCTCTCATTTTCTTCTCAGAAAAAACAGGGACTTCGTCAGGCCTGAAGAGAATGCAGCTTGCTTGGGAAGCACTACTCGTTTTTGTTAGGACGACCCAGCCTCATTAACACCATGACAGGCCTATATGAGATGTACTAGGCCAAAGAAAATACCTGAGTCATTCTGTGGGGTCTTCCAGGATGACGTGATGAAGAGACAATCAGGAAAGTAACTCCACCTATTCATGATATGAGTCAATCTGCACGAGACACAAAACCCTAAATCCACGCACGCGCATTGTATAACCAATCAGCTCATGCCAAATAGCTGTCTTTGTCTTAAACCTATAAATATCCCTGGAAATCTGGGCTCGGGGCTCTCTGCCTCACTCCATTGTGTTGGATGTGACAGAGTGCCCTAACTCGAGTTAGCAATAAAACTCCCTTCTTGCTTTTACATTGCCGTGGTGGACTTGTTCTCTCAGTCTATTCAGAGACTTGGACTTGGAGCGTAACATTTGAGAGCTCATCCAGGATCTCCCTTTGACTGGGCAGAGCAACTCTCCTGGTAGAAGGGGGACTTCATTAGGAGGTAAGATATCTGAACACCAGTGTTAACTCTGAAGAAGCCTAGCATGAGACCAGGGCCTGGTATCATACCAGAGAGGCAGCTGGGTGTGAGTACAGGAGTAAGTCCAGTGTAAGACCGGGGCTTGGTATTGTACTAAGGAGGCGACTGGCTCTGTGAAAATCCTGCAGGTAAGACTGAAAAAGAGAACCCAAGAAGATCTAGTGTTGGACTGTTAGTGGCCACCTGGTGTTTGCTGTCTGCGTCTGGTCGTTTTGTCTGTGTGAGTGCTGACACCGTCTCTGTGTTCTTTGTTTGTCCCTAGAGGCTCCCAGGGCAAACGCCTCGCGTTTACCAACGTGGGACAAAGGGCTTCTACTCCTCTGACTCTTGTGACTGACCATTTCTCTGATTTTAAGTCTAGAGCACAGAATTTATACTTGCTGGTGAAGAAAAGCAAGTTGGTGACTTCTCGGTTGAATGGCCTGCTTTTAATGTCAACTGGCTGCCAGAGGGCACCTTCAGCTTGCCTACTGTTCTAACAGTCAGAGAAAAGTGCTCAGTCCCAACCCACTGGGACACCCGGACCAAACTCCATCCATCTTGGTCTGGCAGGATCTGGTGGAAAATCCGCCAGACTGGCTTAAACCTTTTATCCTCACACCTTCTAACCCCCTTGTCCTTCTTCCTGTCACAAGCCTCTTCATGCCCGCAGGTGCTAACCATGGAAACCACCCAGGAAGAAAAAGATGTAAAGAGCAAAAATCAGGCGAAACTGGTGCTCTAGGAATCCTCACTGTACCCCAATCTACTCGACCTGGAGACCAAACTTTCCCAGCCCTCCCTATGTGGATCTGCATCTGCCTTTGCTTCTGCAGGTTCCTCAGGTCTCGTCTGGGGGAGCAAGGAAGGACGCCGAGCCTTTGGCCGCTACCTGAGAAGGAGGCCCCACCCAAGGGACTGGGGGAAGAACCAGAGGATCTGCCAACATGGCGGAGGAAGACAATCCGGAGGCACCCTCCTCCATTGTCCAGGCATTTCCGGTTCAGGTGGGGCCTGCCCAAGTGGACGGAGAACGGACATATCAACACTGGCCCTTCTCCACCAGTGACCTTTACAACTGGAAAACCCAGACCCCCTCGTTTTCTGAAAAACCTCAGGGTCTCATTGATCTTTTAGAGTCTATCCTTTTCACCCATAACCCCACTTGGGATGATTGTCAGCAGTTGTTGCAGGTACTCTTTACCACAGAGGAACGTGAACGGATCTTATCAGAGGCACGGAAGAATGTACCCAGGGTGGATGGGAGACCCACTATGCAGCTTAACCTAATTGATGAGGGGTTTCCCTTGGTGAGGCCCTGCTGGGATTTCAAGCACGCTGAAGGTAGGGAGCGTCTCCAGGTGTACCGCCAGACTCTCATGGCCAGCCTTAGAGCAGCTGCCAGAAGGCCAACAAATTTGGCTAAAATAAATTTAGTTAGACAGGAGCCAAATGAGAGCCCGGCAGCTTTCCTTGAAAGACTAATGGAAGCTTTCAGGCAGGACACCCCTATGGACCCTCAAGCCGATGAGTCATGGGCAGCAGTCATGCTATACTTTGTAAATCAGGCAGTCCCTGATATCAGGAGAAAGCTACAGAAGATAGAGAGGTTGGGTGAACAGTCTTTGCAAGACCTAGTGAGGGTAGCAAAAGAGTTTTTAATCACAGAGAGACTCCAGAAGAGAGGGAAGAGCATGTCAGATGAGAAGAAAGAGCGTTTAGGGCTGAAGAAAACCTTAGAAATCAGAAAGAGCTGGCCCAGATACTTTTTGCAGGAATAGAACGGGAAAATAATTCTCAGAAGGCAAAGAAAGCCAACTTGAAGGGTGAAGAGAGGCCAGCAAGGCGAGGACTTAAGAAGGATCAATGTGCATTTTTGTACGGAATCTGGGCACTGGAAAGATAAGTGCCCCAAGAAAAATCTAAGAGAGAAATCTACCAAACAGGAGAGGTCCTCAAATATCCTCTATGCAGGAGAGGATAGCGACTAGAGGGGTCAGGGCCCGGCACCCCTCCCCAAGTCCTGGATAAGTATAAATGTGGAGGGGAAACCGGTTGGCTTCATGGTAGATATGGGAACCCAATACTCAGTTCTTAATCAGAAAGATGGACCAATGTCTACAAGGAGCCACCGGGACTAAAAAATATGGATGGACCATGAAACGACACATGAACTTGGGGGCCCAACAGGTGACTCACTCCTTTCTTGTGATATCCAAATGCCCAGCACCCCTGTTGGGGAGAGACTTGCTATCTAAGGTCAATGCCCAAATTCACTTCGACCACGGACAGGTATCGGTTCTAGAGGGGACTGGACATCCTATACAAGTTCTGTCTCTAGCATTGAGGGACGAATATAGACTGTACTCACCAGAGCCCCCTACAGCTATAGACCCTGCTATGCCACAATGGATTCAAAGGTACCCCCTGGCCTGGGCAGAGATGGCGGGAATGGGACTAGCCAAAGACCTCCCATTGTTGTTGAACTGAAGGCCAACGCTTTGCCTGTGAGGGTAAAACTGTATCCCATGAGCCAAGAGGCCTGGCAAGGAATTACACCACACATACAGCACCTCCTGAAAGCAGGGATTCTCAAAAGGTGCCATTGCCCATGGAATATTCCTCTATTGCCTATGAAAAACCCTGGGGAACTGACTTTAGACCGGTCCAAGATCTATGGGAAGTCAACAAATGGGTGAGTGATATTCATCCCACCTTTCCTAATGCTTATACTCTACTAAGAAGCCTGTCCCCAGATTATGTTTGGTATACTGTCTTGGACTTGAAAGATGCCTTTTTCAGTTTACCCCTGGCCCCCATGAGCCAAGAGATCTTTGCATTTGAATGGATAGAAGAAGGCAATCAGATTCCCAGACAGCTGACTTGGACTCGACTACCACAAGGTTTCAAAAATTTGCCCACGTTGTTTAATGAGGCTCTAGGTGAAGACCTCTGTGAGTATCAGGTTGATCACCCTACCATTGTTCTATTGCAGTATGTTGATGATCTTATGCTAGCAGCAACTATGGAGGAAGCATTCCTAGAGGCAACAGGAGACCTCCTTCAAACTTTGGGGACCTTGGGGTACCGGGCCAGTGCTAAGAAGGCCCAGACTGCTAAGCAGGAGGTCATATACCTAGGATACAAGATAAAACAAGGGCAAAGATGGCTAACGCAAGCCATGAAAGAGACTATATTGCAGATCCCTGAGCCTGAAACTCCTGGGCAAGTGAGGGAGTTTCTGGGGACCATTGGGTATTGTCGGTTATGGATCCTGGGGTTTGCTGAAAAGACTGGCCACTATACGAAGGGAGCAGAGAAAATAAAAACTGGGAATGGACTGAGCCGATGAAGAGGGCTTTTCAAGAACTCAGGTGAGCACTGTTAGGGGCCCCAGCCCTTGCTCTCCCTGACCCGTCCAAACCCTTCCAATTGTTCATAGATGAAAAACGGGGAATAGGAAAAGGGGTTTTAACACAGAAATGGGGGCCATGGAGGCGACCAGGGGCCTACCCTCTCCAAACAGCTAGACCCAGTGGTCGCCAGATGGCCACCTTGCCTTCGAATCATTGCCGCCCCTGCCCTCCTGGTCCATGATGCCAATAAACTGACTTATGGACAGCGACTCCTGGGCTACACTCCCCATGCCAGCGAAGGAGTTTTAAAGCAGCGGATTTCTAATGCCCGCTTGACACATTATCAGGCCTTGCTGCTTGACACCCCACGGATACACTTCCAGATGCCCTGCTTCCTGAACCCGGCTACTCTTTTACCCAACCCAGAGGAAGATCACCCCCTCCATGATTGTGGTGAGATATTGGCCGAGGCAACGGCGATGCGAAAGGACCTAACAGACGTGCCTTTAAATAACAGTGAGCTGATATGGTTTACAGACAGAAGCAGTTTTATTAAGGATGGACAGAGAAGGGCAGGGGCCACAATAGTTGATGACTCTGGACAGACAATATGGGCTGAAGCCCTTCCTCCAGATACCTCCGCACAAAAGGCGGAATTGATTGCCTTAATACAGGCCCTGGAGAAGGCCAAAGGAAAAAGAATTACCATTTTTACCGACAGCCGATATGCATTTGGTACTGTGCATATTCAGGGCCCAATATATAAAAGAACGGGGGTTTCTGACAGCTGAAGGGAAAGAAGTTAAGAATCTGCCTGAGATCCGCAGACTCTTGGAGGCCATCCAGCTGCCTCGAGCGGCGTCAATAGTGCATGTCCCTGGACATCAAAAAGGAGGGGACCCCAGGGCACAGGGCAACTGTGCCGCTGACACGGCAGCTCGGGGAAGCAGCTAATAAAGACTATACCGCCCCCATACTGACAGTAGGACTACCACCCCCGGGTATGGTAACCTTATCCCTGGTCCCTGAATATTCCTCATCTGATCTTGCCTGGATTCGAGAGAATGCCGACCTTCGAGAGGGAGAAGATGGATGGTACTGAGACCCAGATGACTACTTGATGCTTCCTGCCAACTTGGGTCGGCACCTATGTGAGCATGTACACCTGACCACCCATCTGGGAGAGAAAAAGACCATAATGCTTCTCCAGACCGCACGTCTGAGGTTTCCTCAGCAACTAGTGACTGTACAAGACATAGTCCATGCCTGCAAGGCATACCAGCTGATGAGGCCAGGAAAAGGACAACATGCAGGAACAAGGTACCGGGGAGAAAGACCAGGGCAGCATTGGGAGATAGACTTTACAGAGGTAAGGCCAGGCAAGTATGGATACCATTATCTGCTAGTCATGGTGGATACTTTTTCAGGGTGGGTAGAGGCCTTCCCTACTAAGGGAGAAACAGCTATGATAGTGGCCAAGAAGATCCTAGAAGAAATAGTGCCTAGGTTTGGTCTGCCAGTGGCCATTGGCTCTGATAATGGGCCTGCTTTTGTGAGCCAGGTTGTTCAGGGACTTGCCCTAGCCCTGGGGACCAAATGGAAGTTACATTGCGAGTACAGTCCCTAGAGCTCAGGACAGGTTGAGAAGATAAATCAAACCCTAAAAGAAACTTTGGCAAAGTTGGCAATAGAGACTGGTGGGGACTGGGTGACCCTCCTTCCCTTCGCCCTCTTCCATGCACGTAATACCCCTACTAGCTTAACTTGGCCCCTTTTGAAGTTATGTATGGAAGACTCCCTCCTGTGTGTCCTATCTTTGAAGGAAAGAAACAACCTCCCCCTACTTTAGGGCAATTCCAAGAGGCCCTGATAGCACTGAGCAAAGTACATACTCACGTCTGGAAATTGCTCCAAGAAATACATGAGGGCCAAAACAAAGGAGCAATTCCCCCGCATAACAATGGCCCGGGAGATTGGGTATGGGTTAAACGTCACCAGATCAAGGCATTAGAACCTAGATGGAAGAGTCCTTATGTTGTTCTTCTTACCACTCCAACTGCCCTAAAGGTCGATGGTATTGGACCTTGGGTACATTGCAACCATGTGCGTTGGGCCACCCCAGAAGAACCAAAAAAGCCCGAGAAGAATGGGAGGCAACTTCGCACCCATCGAACCTCCTCAAGCTGAAGCTCAGCCGCCGACGAGAGCCAGGCAAGTCAGCTTGACTGTCTTATTGATGATCATTCTTCTCGGCTCTGGAGCTACTAGCACCAACCACACCAGCTGGTTAAGATCACCTGGAAACTCCAGAATGGAATAACACGAGAGGTGCTCAACTCGACCACTGAAGTACATCCTCCAAACACTTGGTGGCCAGACTTGTACTTTGACCTCAAGCCAGTGGTAGATGTACCCTGGGCAAGGGGTTTTCTTCGGAATCAGGGATTCTGGGTATGTCCAGGCTACCAAAGACAAAATTGGAAGACTTGTTGGGGGCACAGGACTATTATTGTAAGTCATGGGATTGTGTAACTTCTAATGACGGGCCTAGACGCTGGGAGGCAGGGAATCGGGACCTACTCAAGTTTTCATTTGCCAGATCCATGCCCCCTACCACACCTGGCTAAAAGAAGACCACAATTATTCACAAGAGTGAGGTTTAACTAGGAAAGAGCTAAACAAGAGAAGGCATGGGTTTCAGGCTTGTCTTGGGGAATTCAAACAAGGAGGGACGTGCTTACCAGTATTTACAGTGGAATTATAATTATAAGCCAAATTTTAGAGCCGGTGCAGATGTACAGTATAGGTCCAAACCCGGTTGAGAGAGCCAATGCAACCCCCTGTCCAACGACCACGGCCCTCATATCCCTAGTTCCACCTAGACCTGTGGGCCCCCTGGGTCCCATTCATAATCTTGGAAATTCGGACCCGCTATGGAAATTAGTGAGAGCAGCCTATACAACACTAAATCAGACTAACCCAGAGGCAACTGGATCTTGCTGGCTCTGCTATAGCTTGTATCCCCCTTATTACGAGGCAGTAGGCCTCAATGCTTCTTATAATCTGCCCAACGACATGAATCCTCCTCAGTGTCATTGGGGAGAATGAAAAGTGGGTCTTATGGTGAAAGAAGTCTGAGGAAAGGGGTTATGTGTGGGCAAGGTATCGCGAGAGAAATCCCCCACTGTGTGCACATGCCATTGAGGCCACAGACTTGTCCATAGCCTAATGGTTGATTCCAGAGATGGGGGATGGTGGGTTTTCTCGCATACTGGTCTGACTCCTTGTTTACATAGCTCAGTATTAGATCCCAAAGAAGAATTTTGCATTTTGGTGGTAGTAGTGGCAAAAATCCTGTACCACCCTAAAGAGACAGTATATGATTACTGGGCCCAAAAGCTGACTCTCAACTCTCACGAAATATGGAGCAGAGTTAAAAGAGAACCTATCACTGGCATTACTATAGCAACTATGTTTGGCCTTGGAATCGCTGGAGCCGGGACAGGAATAGCGGGCTTGTCCCTCCACAGTCAGGGATTTAACTCGCTGCGGGCAGCCATAGATGAAGGCATTACCCGCCTAGAAGAATAAGTTAGTCACTTAGAAAAGTCGTTGACCTCCCTATCCAAAGTGGTCTTGCAAAATCAAAGAGGGTTAGACTTGCTCTTCCTGCAGCAAGGAGGGCTCTGCGCAGCCCTAGGAGAAGAATGCTGTTTTTACGCTGACCACACTGGAGTAGTCAGAGAATCTATGGCCAAAGTGAGAGAGGGACTGGCCCAGCATAAAAGAGAGTGAGAGGCTCAACAAGGGTGGTTTGAATCCTGGTTCCAACAGTCCTCCTGGCTGACAACATTAATTTCTATGCTGCTGGGACCTCTGCTGGTGCTTCTACTAATACTTACCTTTGGCCCTTGTATTATTAACAAGCTTATAACCTTCATAAAGGAACATATCAATATGGTCCAGCTGTTTATACTCAGGCAACAATACCAGACAGTGCCCCCAGAAAATAGAGGAATATTCCTCTATGACCAAAGAACAGGGGGAATGTTAGGACCACACAGCCTCATTAACGCCATGACAGGCCTATATGAGATGTACTAGGCCAAAGAGAAATCCCTGAGTCATTCTGTGGGGTCTTCCAGGATGACGTGATGAAGACCCACTCAGGAAAGTAACTCCACCTATTCATATGAGCCAATCCGCACGAGACACAAAACCCTAAATCCGCACACGTGCATTGTATAACCAATCAGCTCATGCCAAATATCTGTCTTTGTCTTAAACCTATAAATACCCCTGAAATTCTGGGCTCGGGGCTCTCTGCCTCACTCCACTGCACTGAATGTGACAGAGTGCCCTAACTCGAGTTAGCAATAAAACTCCCTTCTTGCTTTTACATTGCCATGGTGGACTTGTTCTCTCAGTCTATTTGGAGACTTGGCCTCGGAGCGTAACAGTTTTCCTAAGTAACAGAGCTTTAACACTCCTAGATAGAAGATTCAGGCCCACAGTATCTCATCTGCAGTGTGAAATTTAAAAAGCTCTGAAATATTTTGGTTTCTCCTTTAAGAGAATGGACTTCCCTTGTGGCTCAGATAGTAAAGAATCCACCTGCAATACGAGAGACCTGGGTTTGAGTTTTATCCTGGGCTGGGAAGATCCCTGGACAAGGAAAGGCTAACCACTCCAGTATTCTGGCCTGGAGAATGCCATGGACCACATAGTCCATGAGGTCACAAAAAGTCAGACTCGATTAAGTGACTTTCACTTTCACTTAAGAGAAAATCCTGACTTGATAGGAATTAATGGGAAGTTAATTATAATCTTTATTTATCCCATTTGTTGTAATGTCCACATATTTCATTTCAGATATATTAAGATATTTGATTATGGAGCACATCCATGCCACTTTGCATATATATTTAATGCTCATATACATAGGACACTGTTTTAAAATCTGAAATATTCTGAATTCTGAAACATAGTCAGTCCCAAAGTTTTGAATATCAGCAAGTGGCTTGTTAATGTAAGAAAGGGAAGAGGGCAGATAAGTATATCTTATTTTTAAGGGGAAAAGATATCACTTCATCTCTTCCTCACCGTCAATCCTCTCCCCTCACCCCACCCAACATAAACACCTACAAACACACATGCAAACACCACAAAGGGAAATCCTAATGAATAAATGGTAAAGTTAGCACTTAGAAAGAGGATATGTTAGAAGCGATTATTCATGAGAGATCAAATTTCAAAGTCCACTGAATTTCCATGAATGTTTCTTGATAAGAAAAGAGCGATTACTTATTTATGCCAAATAACACACCATATACTAGAACTTGTGTCTGTCTCAAGATGGACTTGCTTCATATTAATTGAGACTAGGACTAGTTATCCAAATGTAAACATAGACTAATAAAAAGATCACCTGTCTAGTAGTCAAGAAATGTGAATTAAGCTGTATTTCTGCAACATTAACCATGTGATTTATCAGTTTCCCTTATAAATGTCAATGCTTTTCTAGCTCCTACATTCTTTCCTATTTTACCTAGTATTTAATTTTAAAATAGAAAAAGTTATTTATTTCATAAAGGTAAAAGCCTTTGACTGTGTGGATCACAATAAACTGTGGAAAATTCTGAAAGAGATGGGAATACCAGACCACCTAACCTGCTTCTTGAGAAATCTGTATGCAGGTCAGGAAGCAACAGTTAGAACTGGACATGGAACAACAGACTGGTTCCAAATAGGAAAAGGAGTAAGTCAAGACTGTATATTGTCACCCTGCTTATTGTACTTATATGCAGAGTACATCATGAGAAATGCTGGGCTGGAGGAAGCACAAGCTGGAATCAAGATTGGGGGAGAAATATCAATAACCTCAGATATGCAGATGACACCATCCTTATGGCAGAAAGTGAAGAAGAACTAAAGAGCCTCTTGATGAAAGGGAAAGAAGAGAGTGAAAAAGTTGGCTTAAAGCTCAACATCAGAAGGCTAAGATCATGGCATCTGGTCCCATCACTTCATGGCAAATAGAAGGGGAAACAGTGGAAACTGTGGCTGACTGTTTTCTGGGACTCCAAAATCACTGCAGATGGTGACTGCAGCCATGAAATTAAAAGACACTTACTCCTTGGAAAGAAAGTTATGACTAACCTTAACAGTATATTAAAAAAGAGAGACATTGCTAGCAAAGGTCCATCTCATCAAGGCTATGGTTTTTCAATAGTCATGTATGGATGTGAGAGTTGGTCTATA
Organism: Nanger dama; assembly: GCA_917880005.1. Lineage (NCBI taxonomy): Eukaryota > Metazoa > Chordata > Mammalia > Artiodactyla > Bovidae > Nanger > Nanger dama. Next base: position 9,945,206 of record CAKJTW010000040.1, read on the forward strand.
AAGAAAGCTGAGAGCCAAAGAATTGATGCTTTTGAACTGTGGTATTGGAGAAGACTCTTGAGAGTCCCATGGACTGCAAGGAGATCCAACTAGTCCATCCTAAAGGAGATCAATCCTGAGTGTTCATTGGAAGGACTGATGTTGAAGCTGAAACTCCAATACTTTGGCCACCTGATGCGAAGAGCTGACTCATTTGAAAAGACCCTGAAGTTGGAAAAGATTGAGGGCAGGAGGAGGAGGGCAGGAGGAGAAGGGGATGACGGAGGATTAGATGGTTGGCTGGGATCACCAATTCAATGGACATGAGTTTGAGTAAACTCTGTGAGTTGGTGATGGTCAGGGAGGCCTGGCGTGCTGTGGTTCATGGGGTCACAAAGAGTCAGACACTACTGAGCAACTGAACTGAACTGAAAGGTAAAAACGTCATACAGTGAACTAATTCTTTAGTTAACAGAATCTTAAACTATTAACTAAAGAATCTAGATGGTAATTATATCATGGTTCACTCTATGATTTCTTTACCTTTATTAAATAAATCATTTTCTTCAATTTTAAAATTAAATATTTGGTAAAAGAGAAAGACAGAAGCACCACTAGTCATCATAGGAAAAACAGAAAAGAAAAAAATTTATATATATAAATTTTGTTTTTCTTAAGCAGGAGGGGCTTACGTGATGTCATGGCAATGAAATTGTACATTGTTTTTCCATGTTACTTTTGTTTGTTAACATACTGTTTTAGTCAGTTTGGGCAATTATAACAAAGTACCATACACTAGGTAGCTTATAAATAGCAGGAAATAATTTCTCACAGTTCTGGAGGTTGTGCATTCTGAGATCAGGATAGCAGAATGGTCTGGATCTGGGGAGGGTCATCTTCTGGGCTGCAAATTGCTGATGTATTATAACTTCACATGGTGGACAGAGCAAGAGAGCTCTCTGGGTTCTCTAATGAGGCATTTGTACCATTCATAATTACCTGGAAAGGCCCCACCTTCTAATATATCCCAGTGGTGATTAGGAATTCAAAGTATGAATTTGTGGGAGACAAAAACATTCTGTCCAGAGCATATATTCTTCAAAGGCATGTTCTTCAACAGGCATGCTTCAAAAGGCATAGTCTGGGTTATAAAACCTAGGTTTTCAGTCACCATTGATACACTCCCTGTCCACTACCTGCTCACAATTTGTCTTACATCTATATTTAGCTCTTCAGAGGTTTCTCTAAATAGCTTTATAGTATCACATTAACTGATCAATACCCATTTGAAGTAGGCTCATTACCTTTTCTACACTTGATGAAACAAATGTAAAATGGCTAACTAGAGACATAGCCAAGGTCACCACACTTGAGATTAAAAGAGAACATTTTATATTTGTTCCACTGCTGTGCTTCTGGGGCTTCCCAGGTGGCCCTAGTGGTATAGAACCCATCTACCAATGCAGGAGATGTAGGAGAGGAGGGGCCAATCCCTAAGTCAGGAAGATACCCTGGAGGAGGGTATGGCAACTCATTCAAGTATTCTTGCCTGGAGAATCCCATGGACAGAGGATTCTGGTGGGCTATAGTCCATAGGGTCTCAAAGAGTCAGACATGGCTGAAGGGACTTAGCTCACACTCACTGTGCTTCTAGAAACTATGTTCTAATGATACAACTGTATTACTGGGGAAAAGGCAAAATTCAGATTTTTAACTAAGTGTTCTCAATGTTACTGTCTGAGGTCTCAGGCAATTTCAGAAGTTGAGGAAAGATCTTAAAATTTGCCTCAGGGATACAAAGGAATCTAAGATAGGACTTCCAAAGGTTTAGGCAAGTGAACTAAATAATACAGGGATTTGTTTGCCTATCCTTTGAAAATTCTTCCTCTCTGCTTTAGGAGTACTCCCAGCTATATGGTAGTTGGCAGAGCTCCCCTCTTTTGATAAAGCCTGAAAAGAGCAGATGTCACTTTTCCAGTCACCAGGACATGTAAGTATATGCATGAGTTAGGTATAACCATTCAAGTTCATCCATTTCCAGATGTTGAATTAAGAAACAATAATGACATAATAATGGTTTCTCTGGTAGCTCAGCTGGTAAAAGAATCCACCTGTAATGAAGAAGACCCCTGTTCAGTTTCTAGGTTGGGAAGATCCCCTGGAGAAGGGATAGACTATAGCTCCATTATTCATGGGCTTCCTGGTGCTCAGAAGGTAAAGAATCTGTTGACAAGGAGGGAGACCTGAGTTTGATCCCTGTGTTGAGATGATCCCTTGGAGGAGGGCATGGCAACCCATTCTAGTATTCTTGCCTAAAGAATCCCCACGGACAGAGGAACCTGGCGGGCTACAGTCCATAAGGTCATAAAGATTCAGACATAATTGAGTGACTAAACACACAGTACACAATGACATAAAGGGTTTTCCTGGTGGCTCAAATGGTAAAGAGTCTGCCTGCAATGTGAAAGATCCAGGTTTGATCCCTTGGTCAGGAAGATCCCTGGAGAAGGAAATGGCAACCCACTCCAGTATTTTTGCCTGGAAAATCCCATGGTTGGAGGAGCTTGGCAGGCTACAGACCATGGGGTTGCAAAGAGTCAAACATGACATAGCCACTAACGCTTCAAAAGATAATGACATTTAAAAGTGGCAATGAAGACCAATTTCTAGTGAAGGTGGTGGTGGCACTCGCAAGCAGTTGCTAGGAGCAGTGGGGTTAATGGTTAAGACTGTGTCGTCCAGTGTCCAGAGCTCGCAGAATCAGTGGAGCAAGCCATATTGTCCTGCAGGATGGATAGCAATGATGTCATTATCATGTTGTTTCTCAAGCATGTTTTTGGCTAAGGAACTGACATTTAACTTTCATTCTTTGTCATTTTCTGGACCTGTTTCTTTTCCTTTCTTGATATTGTTTGATACTATTATCCATTTAATAAATCTAAATTAATAATCTACTTAAGGCTGAATAAGTTTCCTTTTATCAGATTAAGAATTCAGATTGATATAGGAATTGGAATAAGTATTAGTTTCAGACACACATTTTCAGGAAAGTGATGGCATTCATTTTCTGCCCTCATCATAACAAGTTGTAAATTTAGCAGCTTACAATACTCAAATTTATTATGTCACAAGTTCTGAAGGTCACAAGTCAGAGTATAGTATATCTCAGCTAGGGCTTTTCTTTAGAGTTTCATCAAACAGAATTCAAGGTGTTGTCAGGGATGCATTCTTTTCTAGAGATTCTGGGAATAAAGCTGCCCCCAAGCTCATCTCGGTTTTCACTGAAACCAGTTCCATGAGGTTGTAGGACTAAGATGTCTGTCTGTTTGCTGACTGTCCACCTGGGACTGGTTTCAACCCTTGAGGGCTGCTTACATTCCTTCTTTTGCTATACTTGTGGTCCCTACTCAGAAACAATGGGTCACATACATAATTCCCATGCTTCAGATCTTTCTAACTTCTCCTGAATCTCTCTTACTCCAGCTGGAGAGAGTTCTCTATTTTTAAGAGCTCATATCTGCCAACCACCACTGGATGATCTAGGTTAATTTCGGTATTTTAATGTCTATACCCTTACTTATATCTGAAAAGTCCCTTTTGCCACATGACAGGAAGTATACACAGGATGCCAGAATTAGGTTGTGGACATCTTGGGGGCCCTTCTACCTACCACAGTGTGGCTTCAAGATTTGTTAGCTGCTTCAGTTAGGGCAGGAGATAGTAGAAAGGGCAGGAGATAGTAAAGGGTTCTGCAGAACCCTTGATCTTTAGGGGAAAGTAAATTATATTATTAACTTACATTATATTATTAACTTATTAGAGTATGAAAAAGCAAAAGATAGGACACTGAAAATGAAATTCCCAGGTCAACAGGTGCCCAATATGCTACTGGAGAACAGTGGAGAAATAACTTTGGAAAGAATGAAGAGACAGAGCTAAAGCAAGAACAACACTCAGCTGTGGATGTGACTGATGATGGAAGCAAAGTCCAGTGCTGTAAAACAGTACTGCACAGGAGCCTGGAATGTTACATCCATGAATGAAGGTAAATTAGAAGTGGTCAAACAGGAGCTGACAAGAGTGAACATTGATATTTTAAGAATCAGAGTACTAAAATGGACTGGAATGGGTGAATTTAACTCAGCTGACCATTATACCTACTATAATTTGGGAATTATAGTATTCTTTCTTTCCCTTAGAAGAAATGTCAGAGTCAACAAAGAGTCTGAAATGCAGTACTTGGATGCAATCTCAAAAACAACAGAATGATCTCTGTTTCCAAAGCAAACCACTCAATATGACAGTAATCCAAGTCTAGGCCCTATCCAGTAATGCTGAAGAAGCTGAAGTTGAATGGATCTATGAACACCTACAAGACCTTCTAGAACTAACATCCACAAAGAGGTCCTTTTCATTATAGGGGAATGCAGTGCAAAAGTAGGCAGTCAAGAGATACCTGGAGTAACAGGCAAATTTGACCTTGGAGTACAAAATGAAGCAGGGAAAAGGCTAACAGAGTTTTGCCAAGAGAACACATTGGTCATAGCAAACACTCTTTTCCAACAACACAAGAGAAGACTCTACATGTGGACATCACCTGATGGTCAATACCGAAATCAGATTGATTATATTCTTTGCAACCAAAGATGGAGAAGCTCTATACAGTCAGCAAAAACAAGACCAGGAGCTGACTGTGGCTCAGATCATTACTGCCAAATGAACTCCTTATTGCCAAATTCAGACTTAAATTGAAGAAAGTAGGGAAAACCGCTAGACCATTCAAGTATGACATAAATCAAATCCCTTACGATTATACAGTGGAAGTGACAAACAGATTCAAGGGATTAGATCTGATAAAGTTCCTGAAGAACTATGGACAGAAGTTCCTGACATTATATAAGAGACAGGGATCAAGACAGAAAAAGAAATGCAAAGAGGCAAAATCGTTGTCTGAGGAGCCCTTACAAATAGCTGAGAAAAAGGGAAGTGAAAGGCAAAGGAGAAAAGGAAACATATACCCATTTGAATGCAGAGTTCCAAAGAATAGCAAGGAGAGATAAGAAAGCCTTCCTCAGTGAACAATGCAATAAAATAGAGGAAAACAATAGAATGGGAAAGACTAGAGATCCCTTCAAGAAAATTAGAGAGAGATACCAAGGGAATATTTCCACAAAGATGGGCACAATAAAGAGAGAAATGGCATGGACTTAACAGAAGCAGAAGATATTAAGAACAGATGGCAAGAATACACAGAAAAATTATACCAAAAAAAAAAATCTTAATGACCTAGAGAACCATGATGGTGTGATCACTCACCTAGAGCCAGACATTCTGGAATGTGAAGTCAAGTGGGCCTTAGGAAGCATAATTGTGAATAAAGCTAGTGAAGGTGATGGCATTATAGCTGAGCTATTTCAAATCCTAAAAGACGATGCCATGAAAGTGCTACACTCAGTATGCCAGCAAATTTGGAAAATTCAGCAGTGGCCACAGGACTGGAAAAGGTCAGTTTTCATTTCAATCTCAAAGAAAGGCAATGCCAAAAAACACTCAAACTACTGCACAACTCTACTCATCTCACACATTAGCAAAGTAATGCTCAAAAGTCTCCAAGCCAGGCTTCAGCAGTACATGAACCATGAACTTCCAGATGTTCAAGGTGGATTTTAAAAAGACAGAAGAACCAGAGATTAAATCGCCACATCCGTTATATCATCAAAAAAGCAAGAGAGTTCCAGAAAAACATCTATTTCTGCTTTATTGACTATGCCAAAGCTTTCGACTGTGTGGATCACCACAAACTGTGGGAAATTCTGAAAGAGATGGGAATACCAGACCATCTGATATGCCTCCTGAGAAATCTGTATGCAGGTCAAGATGCAACAGTTAGAACTGGGACAACAGACTGTTTCCAAATTGGGAATGGAGTATGTCAAGGCTTTATATTGTCACCCTACTTATTTAATTTATATGCAGAGTACATTATGAGAAATGCTGGCCTGGAGGAAGCACAAGCTGGAATCAAGATTGCCGGGAGAAATATCAATAACTTCAGATATGTAGATGACACCACCCTTATGGCAGAAAGGGAAGAAGAACTAAAGAGCCTCTTGATGAAAGTGAAAGAGGTGAGTGAAAAAGTTGGCTTAAAGCTCAACTTCAGAAAACTAAGATCATGGCATCTGGTCCCATCACTTCATGGCAAATAGATGGGGAAACAGTAGCTAACTTTATTTTTCTGGGCTCTAAAATCACTGCAGATGGTGACTGCAGCCACGAAATTAAAAGATGCTTACTCCTTGGAAAGAAAGTTATGACCAACCTAGACAACATATTAAAAAGCTGAGACATTACTTTGCCAACAAAGGTCCATCTAGTCAAGGCTATGGTTTTTTCCAGTGGTCGTGTATGGATGTGAGAGTTGGACTATAAAGAAAACTGAATGCCAAAAAATTGATGCTTTTGAACTGTGGTGTTGGAGAAGACTCTTGGGATTCCCTTGCACTGCAAGGATATCCAACTAGTCCATCCTAAAGGAAATCAGTCCTGGGTGTTCATTGGAAGGACTGATGTTGAAGCTGAAATTCCAATACTTTGGCCATCTGATGCTAAGAGCTGACTCACTGGAAAGACCTGCTGCTGGGAAAGATTGAGGGCAGGAGGAAAAGGGGACGACAGAGGATGAGATGGTTGGATGGCATCACCAACTCAATGGACATGGGTTTGGGTGAACTCCGGGAGTTGGTGATGGACAGAGGCCTGGCATGCTGTGGTTCATGGTGTCGCAGAGTCAAACACGACTGAGTGACTGAACTGAACTATTAGATCTCCTTGTGGGGTGTGTGTGTGTGTGTGTTTGTTTGTGAGTGTGTTTGTGTGTGTGTGGTCAGTAAATCCCACATCAGATGAAGAAATATTCACATCAAAAAAATCTAGGACATTGATAAAGAAAGTGAAAGTAAAGTCGCTTAGTCATGTCTGACTCTTTGAGACACTATGGACTGTAGCCTGCGAGCTTCCTCCATCCATGGACTTTTCCAGGCAAGAGTACTGGAGTGGGTTACCGTTTCCTTTAGTAAAAAATCAGGGAAATACATGTGTAACTTGCTCAGAAAGTATTATTGTTCAGTCACTCAGGCCGGTCCAACTCTTTGTGACCCCATGGACTGCAGCATGCCAGGTTTCCCTGTTCTTTACCATCTCCCAGAGTTTGTTCAAACTCATGTCCATTGAGTTGTCGATGCCATCCAACCATCTTGGCCTCTGTTGTCCCCTTCTCCTCCTGCTTTCAATCTTTTCCAGCATCAGGGATTTTTCCATTGAGTTGGCTCTTCACATGAGATGGCCAAATAGTGGAGCTTCAGCTTCAGCATCAGTCCTTCCAATGAATATTCAGGACTGATTTCCTTTAGGAATGACTGGTTTGATGTCCTTGCAGTCCAAGGGACTCTGAAGAGTCTTCTCAACACCATAGTTCAAAAGCATCAATTCTTTAGCGCTCAGCCTTCTTTATGGTCCAGCTCTCACATCTGTCCATGACTACTGCAAAATTCATAGCTTTGGCTATACAGATCTTTGCTGGCAAAGTAACATCTCTATCTTTTTTTAAATATGCTATTTGTCATAGCTTTTCTTCTGAGAAGCAAGTGTCTTTTAATTCATTTCAGAAAGTGTTGATCTTGGTAAAGGAGAATGCTGTTATCAAGTGAATTTTGCTTATTGAAATATTACCTGAGATTTTAGGTCACATGATCTTTGCTAAGCAGTTTAAAAATATCTCTAACATTCATCTTGATTGATTGATTGATCAAAACTTGGATTTGGTAGTGACCTACTCTAAAAGAATTTGAAATGTCAGAAGTTTTTGTTATATTATGGAAACACAGATCTAAAAATTTGGATGCTAAGGCAGAGTTATCCTGCATTGCTCTTCTATCTCCCAATCATGACCATGAGAAGTACCTTAATCAGACAAGAGAGTCTACCATCTGTGAAATACATTTTAGTGCCTGTTCTCTAAACACCAGCACTCCTTGGTAGTTAAAACACATTGTCTCATTTATTGTTGTGATTTTAAATGAGTTTCTCATCCTCTGTGCTTCAGTTTGCTCATCTATAAAGTGGGTCGGTAGTAGTGGCTACCTCAAAAGGGTGTCATGAGAGTTATATAAATTAACACTAATCTTTGCAAAACACATAAAAATGACTGACATATAGTAAGTAGTATAAGAGAGTTGTTAAATAGAATAATATAGCTTTGGACTTCTGCTCCAGGTCAAGATAGAGTTGCTGCTAAGTCACTTCAGTCCTGTCCGACTCTGTGCAACCCCATAGACGGCAGCTCACCAGGCTCCCATCCCTGGGATTCTCCAGGCAAGAGTACTGGAGAGAGTTGCCATTGCCTTCTCCAGTGCATGAAAATGAAAAGTGAAAGTGAAGTCGTTCAGTCAAGTCCGACTCTTCGTGACCCCATGGACCACAGCCCACCAGGCTCCCCTGTCCATGGGATTCTCCAGGCAAGAGTACTGGAGTAGGGTACCATTGCCTTCTAGTAACAAGTACCAAATACATCTGCTCACCTGAAATGATTAAAATATTGGGAAAACTATATGAAAGAAATCCCATTCAAATCACTGTACAGCAGGCAAGCAAGGACAGCAATCCCTGAGAAATGGAAAGCAAAGGAGGTGAGACCTGTATGTAATTGCCCACTATTATTGCCTGGGGAAAGTTTCCCAGTAAGGACTCTGGAAGGAGATTCCAGACAGAGCCAGGTGGAGCTCTTCAGTTTAGGAGATAGCGCTGTGAATCTGGGGATGACAAGGTGACTAGAATTTACAAGTTAGAGTATTGCAGAGAAGGAAGATGCACCCAAAGACAACTGCAGACAATTGCAAAGTCACCCTCAAGCACTCAGATAAAGATCAGAGCTTGAAAGTGAGAAAGTATTCTGGGCTGGGGATACATAGCTGAAAAGATTAGAGGGAAAGTACTAGAAGCTCTCATAGAAGGAAATTGATAAAAGATGAAAACCTAGATCTACATAAAAGTATAAAGAGAATCAAAAATAGTTAATACATACTTAATTACATTTTTTCTTAGTTTATCCCTTCCATAGATAATCAACTGTTCAGAGAAAAGACAGTAATAATGTATGGGAAGTTTATTGCATATATAGAAGCTAAAAGTATAAATAATAAGAGCACAAAGTCTTGGAGAAAAGAAATGAGAGTATTATGAGAGCTGTGAATACTCAGTATTATGAGAGTATTATGAAATAGTTACATGAGTCTGTTACTATATGTGAGGGGCTTTCTTGGTGGCTCAGGTAGCTAGTAAAGAATCTGCCTGCAATGCAGGATACCCAGGTTGGATCTCTGAGTTGGGAAGATCCCCTGGAGAAGGGAATGGCAACCCACTCCAGTATTCTTGCTTGGAGAATTTCATGGACAGAGGATCCTGGTGGCCTGCAGTCCATGGGGTTGCAAGAGTCAGAACTGAGTGACTAACACGTTTATGTTTTTCACTTTTCACTATATGTGAAATAGTGTAATAAAACTTGAAAGTGTAAGTGGTTAGATAAATATATATCATAAATACATAAATACAAGGGCTTCCCTGGTGGCTCAGAGGTTAAAGCATCTGCCTCCAATGCGGGAGACCTGGGTTCAGCCCCTGGGTCGGGAAAATCCCCTGGAGAAGGAAATGGCAATCCACTCCAGTATTCTTGCCTGGAGAATCCCATGGACAGAGAAGCCTAGTAGGTTACAGTCCATGGGGTCGCAAAGAGTCGGACACAACTGAGTGACTTCACCTCATATAGCAACCACTTAAGTAGAGCAACAGAAAGATAAAGTTAGTAAACCAAAAGAGGAGATGAAAGACAATCAGAGAGACTTAATCCAAAAGAAAGCAATAAAAAGGGAAAATCAGTAAAACTAAATGTAATAGCTCACTTTTCACTTTCATGCATTGGAGAAGGAAATGGCAACCCACTCCAGTGTTCTTGCCTGGAGAATCCCAGGAATGGGGGAGCCTGGTGGGCTGCCATCTCTGGGGTCGCACAGAGTCGGACATGACTGAAACGACTTAGCAGCAGCAAATGTAATATCAGAAGCTCTCACTTTCCATCTTCTTCCATTTTAGCTCCTTGGATAGATTTTTGTTCTGTGCACTTTCTGTTTATTAGTTCAACGTATTTAGAGTGGGTGGGCTGATGCAAATTTATACAACAACTCCATTGTTTAGGGTTGATAGCTTCTTAGAGTCTTTCTTGATCCTGGAGTAACAATAGTGAAATGAAAATTCCTTCCTTGATATCCCAAGTCTCCTTGTCGTCATGTTACTTCTGTTGCTACTGACCCACACAAAGGGGAACTTTGACGCTGGCTGTATTTCCAGGACTTACTGTTTTCATTTATACTCTCTTCCTCAGGCAGGGTGCGTTTTACTTCACCTACTCTACTGTGTGTGTGGTGTGCTCAGTCGCTCAGTCACATCAGACTCTTTGCAACCCAATGGACTGCACCCTCTCCAGGGTCCTCTGTCCGTGGTATTTTCCAGGCAAGAACCCGGGGTGCGTTGCCATTTCCTCCTCCTGGGGATCTTCTTGATGCAGGAATGCACCTGTGTTGGCAGGCAGATTCTTTACCACTGTGCCAGCCGGGAAGCCCTGGAGTGAAAGCAAATGAAAATAGAACCAAATACAGATAAATCAGAGACGGAGTGTTTGTTGTCAGTTTTTTGGTTTTTTAAAAATCTATCTTGTCCATTGCTAGTTCCCCCAAACCTATAGCATTCATAAAATGTTTGAAGTGAAGTGAAGTGAAGTCGCTCAGTCGTGTCCGACTTTTTGCAACCCGGTGGACTGTAGCTCTCAGGCTTCTCCGTCCATGGGATTATCCAGGCAAGACTACTGGAATGGGTTGCGAATAAATAATGAATCTTAGATTACAGCTTATACAGTTTCAAAGTTGTAGTTCCTCTTTCATGCTCCATGAATTTGTAATCCTCTCTCTAGTTTTTTTGTTTTTGTTTTGGTAGAAATGAACAAAGGTGAAATTTGTGTTTAAATACTGAAATAACATGTAGTAGCCACATGATCTTGAATGAATTGTTTAACTTAACTGAGTCTTAGATTCCTCATTGTAAATAGAAAACTATTTAAAGATAAGCTAATGCATTTAAAAATTTAAGAGTTTATTTGGGCAAAAATTACTGGGTTTGGGTAACAGAGCCAGGGGGCTTCCCTGGTAGCTCAGATTGCAAAGAATTCACCTGCAATGCAAGAGACCTGGGTTTGATCCCTGGGTCAGGAAGATCCCCTGCAGAAGGGAATGGCCACCCACTCCAGTATTCTTGTCTGGAGAATTCCATGGGCAAATGAACCTGGCCAGCTATAGTCCGTGGAGTCACAGAGTTAGACATGACTGAGCTACTAATGGTTTCAGTTTCAACAGAGCAAAACTGGAAGCAGTTAGGAGCACTTCCTGGACAGAAGGTAGTGGGAAGACATAGAGAGGAGGAGTAAGCAAAGCCAGGAAATAATCTAATTGGCTACATCTTCAACATTTGCCTTACTTGCAAAAGCTTAGTTGTCTGTGATTGTTTGTCCTTAGGTTTTGAATTTTAACCATAAATTATTGACACACTTGTTTCAGTTTGCTTGCTAGGCTGCTACAGTATTAGAACCACCTCTGTCTAATGACCTCCTTGCTTAATTAATTTAACAGATCATTATCATTACCTTAAAGAGTGATTGGAAGGTTAAAAGTGGATTATTTCCTTAAATGCAATGGCAGCTATGAATGAAAACAACAACAATAAACACATTCCTTTTACAAAGATTTCTTTTTCTTTTCTTTTTTTCCCTGGTCCATGAAGGACTAAGAAAAAAATATATATATATACATATATATATATATTCTCCTATGTCACTAAGACAAAATTAAGTCAATTTCTTACTCTCTAGAGTCTACAGTTTATGGAACACTTCAGTTAATTTTAATACCCCAACTCCTCATATATTTTCCACTTGCCTCATTAACGTTCTGTCTTCTACCTTCTGACTCACAGAGAGCTTAATTAACTCAGTTCTGGGGTTACCTATTTGCTGACTCATTTTATCTTTTACAGTCCCCTAACCTTCAATCTTTTGACTTTGCACTTAGCTTCAGTTTATCTCTCTAGGTTTATTTTGTATCCTTGTGGACTCATGCTGTATATTCTTCAGAATGAAACATATTTTCACTTATAAGCATAAATTTATAAACTTTTAGGTGATCAGAGTTTGACTAAGAGAATCACACCTCTTTAGAAACAAAAGTTAAAGTTGTCTCAGTAGTGAAGATAAAAAAATAAGAGCTCATGTTATGAGGGAAGTTTGAGAGACAGAGAATGCCAGCAAGAAAACATGCTAAGAACATGGAGCAGAGAAAATGGACTTTAAGAGCACTCACTAGTGGAAAGAAGTTTGGAATTACAGGAATAAAAAGAAGAAACTGTTTGAGTCATGGAAAAATAGGTTTTTCTGCATAACTTCTGATTCAGTTCTTGAATGTCTAAATAAAATATATTTAACATTTAAGGTGTGGGTTGTGTCCAACATGGAAAGGTTCTGCCATGCATTACTTGAAGTTCTGATTAGAAAGACATATAGAAGCTATAAAGTGAAGCGAAATGAAAGTTGCTCAGTCATGTCCGACTATTTCTGACCCCATGAGCTATACAGTCAATGGAATTCTCCAGGCCAGAATACTGGAAGGGGTATCTTCCCTTCTCCTGGGGGATTTTCCCAACCCAGGGATTGAACTCAGGTCTCGTGCATCGCAGGCAGATTCTTTACTAACTGATCCACAAGGAAGCCCAAGAATATAGGAGTGGGTAGCCTATAGGATACCTATAGAATATAGAATATAGAATATAGAATATAGGAATGGGTATCCAGTGGCTCTTCCAGACCCAGGAATTGAACTGGGGTCTTCTGCATTGCACGTAAATTCTTTACCAACTGAACTATCAGGGAAGCCCTATAGAAGCTATAACTCCAGGTTCTATATCTAAGGTTGAAGGGTAGCCATTTTAAATAATTTTTGTGACTGCACAGAAGTAGATCTTAAGTAATGTGGAATTTCTGCCATTACCACATTAAAAGATTAGCCTGGAAATGTCAAGAGAACTTTTAGTGGCTTTCCCATAGAGCATAATTAAGCCCAGAAAGTTTTAACTCAAATGAAAATGCACAATTCAAGAGAATCAATATCCAGAAACCAACTCCATTTTATTTCTCCTTAAGGCATTGCTTCTCAAAGTGTTGTCTACCACCTACCTGCTACACCCTGGATGTTTGTTAAAGATGTGGATTTCTAAGCTCTGCCTAAGTCTCACAGAATCACTGACCTAAAACATAAAAACAAAACAAAATGAAAGATTCCTCAGTTAATGTAGTAGTGCTACAAGTCTAATGCTATAAGTATCCAAAGACATCTGACTGTTGAAATACTGGTGATACACTTGGGTTTAAGCTATTTTTAGTTTAGTAAATGAGCAAAACATCATATTCTAGCCATAATTATGCATAATTATGATAGCATCAGGTAATCAACTTGACTGAATATACATTTTGGCTTCATACAGGCTGTATGAAAATTATTAAGGTAAAACTGCCAGCCTTCCTATCATGATGGTTGAGGAGGGGGCATCATAGAAAACAGTGTTCAATTAGAGAGTATTTGTTAGGGAAAGATCTGCTTGTCTCATTAGTTATATTTTAAGATGACACTTCATGATCATAAGGTAGGAACCTATGCTCAGATGTAGGTACAAAGCTTAGTGTAAAAATTCAGGTCCCTAATAAGACAAAGAACATTACTAGATACTCTGAATGTGTGAGGATTATATATAGTTTAATAAAATGAATATTTAGTCTTATAATTCTGCTCTCTTGAGCCAGTGGAAGTAAACTTACTTCATAGATACTTGTACTTTTTGTCCAGATCTATGAATGAGATGGTTCCAGTTTTGACTAGCCTTTTAATACCATATGATTTTCAGTTTAACAAAAATTTTTTGGGTACTTGTTCTCTTGGCATTGGGGAAACTGATGAACAAGAGAGAAAATTCTTAATGATTTAGTAAAACTTGAATTGAATGGAACACATGTCATTCTTGGTTACTCCCTTCTAGTAGTTATCAGATAATAATATGGTAATGATAGCACTGCTGTTCTAGACAAACACATATATTAGGTTGCTAGCATCATTGGCAACCATACCAGCCTTGTTCTGTTCATCTTATGGTCAGCTGAAAATTCTGGTGATCCAGGTTCAAAACTCAGAGGATCATTGATAGAGCAACTAATGTAGTCTGGGAATTAGATTCTTCCCAAAAAGGGCAATAAAAATATTGAGGAGATTGATTGAGTACATGCTAAAAAAGAATGTAGTCTTTTGGATAGAATGGTTTTCCAAAGTGTCTTAGTCAAGAGTCATTTTATTCTCAAGTAACAGAACTCATATTGGGTCCAGATGTTGAGAGACCAAGGTCTCTGATTTATACTTTGTTCATGTGGCAGGTGCATTTATTCTTTCTGCTTATGCACAGTCTTCATTCTATTAAATAAAGGATTAATCCATCTCCAGCTTTATCTTGCTTTTTTAAAACTTTATTAAGATATTATTGATACATAAAAAGTTGCATACATTTAATTTATACCTCTAGATGAGTTTGGATATATGCATATATCCTTGATACCATCACTACAATCAAGTTACTAAACATAGCCAATATCTTCACAATTTTTCTTGTGTTCTTTGTTTTGTGTGTGTGTGTGTGTGTGTGTGTGTGTGTGTGTGTGTGTGGTGTGGGTGGGTGGCATAAGAATACTTAATCTGAGATCTATTTTCTTAACATATTTTGAAGTGCACAGACATTCTGTTAGCTATGGATATTATGTTGTACAGCAGATCTCTAGAACTTATTCATCTTGCAAAGCTGCAACTTTATACTCATTAAACAATAACTCCAAATCTCCTCTTCTCAGCCCCTGGAAATCACCAACTCTATTTTCTGTCCCCACGTATCTGAATATTTGAGAAACTCAATAAAAGTGGAATCGTGATGTACTTATCCTATCAAATACCCAACAGAAATTATATAGCCAGTCTCAGGTGAGGAATTGGTCCAGTTGACAATCAAGTGTTTACCCCTGGATCGTCTAATCCAGGATGATCATAGTGACAAGGTGCAAACATTCCATACATCAACCGTACCTGGCAAAATACCAACACTAGATAAGCTTTATTATCTTGACTTCTCCATACCTACAGGTAGTAGTTGATATTTGCTGAGGAAAACAATGCCAAATATTTTCTGATGAAACATGTCATCAGAAAAGTCAAAAGACACTTGAATGTGACCAGTGTAGTAATGGGTCTTCTACAAGGCTCCCTTTTCTGTATTCAAAGACTTTGTATATTCTGTCCCCATAAACAATCCTCTTTCCCTCTTCAGCCTCACTTAGGAATGGCAGGCTGGTCTCAAAGTTCATTATGGAAACAGAAATCATCTGCACCTCCAGGCCACCCTGGACATCACCAGTAACAGCATCATCATTATCATCGTTGCCACCAATTAGAATGCTAGCAATGGCATCAGCAAACACAACAGCAACTGGGCCTCTATCATTTTTTTTTTCCATTTGTTACAATGGAAAATGTCACCTATCAATTCTAGTAGCACTTATGTTTCCATCTCCTTTCACTTTTTAAGATATTTTTTCCTTCTGCTACACTCAATTGCTGTGAAAATATGAGATAATACAAATTCTTCTTAGATTCCCTGACTCAGAATATTTGGGAAACTATAGAGATTCATGGTTCAGATGAGCATTTTAATAGGTCTAACACCATATACAAAAATAAACTCAAAATGGATTAAAGACCTAAATGTAGGACCAGGTACTATAAAATTCTTAGAGGAAAATAGAGGCAGAACACTCTTTGACATAAACTGCAGCAATAATTTTTTTTTAATCCATCTCCTAAAGTAAAGGAAATAAAAACAAAAAATAAACAAATCAGACCTAAATAAACTTAAAAGCTTTTGCACAGCAAAAGAAACCACTGACAAAACAAAAAGACAGCCTAAAAAACAGGAAAGATATTTGTGAATGATATGACTAGTAAGGAGTTAGTATACAAAATATGTAATCAGCTCAACAAAACAATTCATAAAAATCAATATCAAAAAAACAAAGTAAAACTCACATTTTAAAAAATGGACAGAATAATTGAATAGACATTTTTTCAAAGAGAAAATGCAGATATGGTCAACAAGCGAATGAAAAGATGCTCGACATCACTACTGCTACTGCTGATACTGCTAAGTCATTTCAGCCGTTTCCGACTCTGCGACCCCATAGATGGCAGCCCACCAGACTCCTCCGTCCCTGGGATTCTCCAGGCAAGAACACTGGAGTGGGTTGCCACTAATCATCAGGGAAATGCAACTCAAAACCACATGCGATATCCCCTCATGCCTATCAGAATGCTTACCATCAAATTACTACAAATAGCAAATTTGGGGAGGATATGGACAAAAGGGAATCCTCTTATACTGTTGGCAGAAATGTCAATTGGTGCAGCTACTGTGGAAAACAGTATGGAGGGTTTTTTTTTAAGCTAAAAATAGAATTACCGTATGACCAAGCAAGTCCATTCCTGGATATATATACCCAAAACAAAGACAAAAATATTTAATCAGAGAGATACTTCCATCCCAAACTTCATAGCAGCATTATCTAATTATCTATACTCACCAAGATGCAGAAGCAACCTAAGTGTCAATCAGCAGATGATGTGTGATGTGTGTGTGTGTGTGTGTGTGCGCTCAGTAGCTCAGTTGTGTCTAACTCTTTGTGACCCCATGGACTATAGCCCACCAGGCTCCTTTGTCCATGGAATTTTCCAGGCAAGAATACTGGAATGTGTTGCCAGTCCCTTCTCCAGGGTCATTTCCTTGTATTTAAGCTTTATTCTGTTTTATCCGCAAATGTTTATCTCTGCACAGTTAGACACCTGGGTTTACATGTGTTCGTATGCTACCAACTTGACAATCCAAGACAAAGACAGTATCTTTCTCCCAGTTCCAGTTGAATATGTTCCAAGGAAGAACTTGTGTTGATCTGGCTTGTTCTAACTCATGAATCAGTCACAGTAGCTGGGGAAGTGAGATTTTATCTATTAACTCTTGATGTAAAACAGTCAACCCCAAAAGTTAGTGGATTAAATTCCAGTCATTCATTTCTAATATAATTCTGTAGCACAGTCATTTTGAATTGGGTTTACTGGGTATTTTTTCTGGTCTTGGCTGGACTTATGTATATAGTTGGGGTCAGCTGCTGATCACTGGAAACTTGCTGGCTTACACTGGCCTCAACTAACATGTGATGTCTCTGCTGAATGTGGTTTCTCATATTTTAGCAGGTTATTTTGGGCTTCATATATTGTAACTGGACAGGGCTCCAAAAGAGAGAGTAGAAATATGCAAGGATTCTTGAGGCCTCTGCTTGGATCTGGAATTTACCAAATTGTACTGTGTCTTATCAGTCAAAAATATTATAAGGCCAGGTCAGATTGAAGAGGGAAAAAGAGGTAGGTTTAATGACAGGTTAATGGCAGAACTTGCAACTAGTGAAGGCACAGGTAAAAGCAAAGGATATCACCATCTATGCAGTCACCCAGAGGGAGCGTGTTGAGAAGTAGCATAGCACACACACAGCTAGTGAGATAATCCCTCAGCTTCACTTTTATTTTTGTTTCTGTCACCTATCTTCCTCTATGATGACTCATTGGAAACGTCCCTAATGCTGGAAACGATTGAGAGCAGAAGGAGAAGAGGGCATCAGAGGATGAGATGGCTGGATGGTATCACTGATACAATGAACATGAACTTGGGCAAACTCCAGGAGATGGGGAGGGACAAGGAGGCCTGGCATGTTGCAGTACATGGGGTTGCAAAGAGCCAGACACAACTGGGCAACTGAAAAACAACAACAATAACATGCATTGCTCAACAAATATTACTAGTGCTTTCCTGCTTCAGTATTGTTCTTTGACTCCCTGCCCATGTTTCTGATGTTCCTGATACCTAGCTGCATATCTGTTAGCTCTCTGGCCTTTAAACTCACTTTGAATGGTGGTCTATGGAAAACCCACCACCTCTGGGAAACTTCATATGATTACTCCAGGTGAAGGTAACTTTTTCTCTTCAGGACCTGTAGTAGTGGCTCTCAGTTTCAGTGGCACATTAGAATTTTGTGGGAAAAAAATTAATGCCTAGGTTATTGCTGCTGATGCTGCTGCTGCTGCTGTTTACTTGCTAAGTCATGTCCAGCTCTTTGTGACTCTATGAACTGTAGCCCACCAGGCTCCTCTGTCCATGGGATTCTCCAGACAAGGATGTTGGAGTAGGTTGCCATTTCCTTCTCCAGGAGATCTTCCTGACCCAGGGGTTGAAACCACGTTTCCTGTGTCTCCTGCATTGGCAAGCAGATTCTTCATGACTGAGCTACCTGGGAAGCCCCTACGTGACACCTTAGACAAATTAACCAGGATGGCTGGGAGAAGAGATCCTATCATCACTCCCTGGTGATTCTAATGTACAACAAAGGTTGAGAGGCCCTTTTCTAGAATAATTTCTGATAAAGTTAATCATTTGTTAATTACCAATGCAGGATCACAATGATTTGTTTCCTTTTTATACTATGAGCTCTTTAGGTAGGCATCTTGCTTGTTGCCTTGTACCTAGCCGGCACTCAATATGGGATTGCTGATAAAGTGAGCTAGAACTAAGATCCATTTTTATAATGTAACTTAAAATGGTCATATAAATTTTAAATGAAGCATCTTTTCAAAAATCATAACATTTTATAAAGTCGGTAAATTAATTTCTCAGAAATATTTGTAAAGTCAACCAAATTTTTAACATTAAGAAACTGATATGTATTTTTAATATATTTGTTTGCAAATCTATTTTTTTCACATAGATACACTTGATCTTGTCTTCCCAACTACTATTACATTACAGGAAGTCTTTATTTTACATTTCTTTGCAACAATTCCCCTCTGTGGCCCAGCATGGTGCTAAGTGATTGATATATTGATTGGTATATTTTAAAAATCATTTTTAACTAGATTACAAATAACTCCTGTATGTATAAATCTTCCATAGAATTAAACATTGATTTTTGCAATGGCAGCATGGATGGCTATAAAAATGTGAGTTATACTTGCCTCTAGACATTAGAAAACAATATTCAGCTAAGCAGGAAATAAATTCTAAAATACAAATGTTCCTTAACAGTAGCAGTAGATGAAGCAATGATTGACTTGAATTGCTAAGTCTTTTCACACAATGATAGCAGGGTAAAATATTTCAAAATTGTTCTCACTGAATATTATTCTACTCCTCCCACATACACAGGAGACAAATCTCTATACAGTCAAAGTGAATTTACATACATATATACAATCTGAACTCCCTCAGAGGAATGAGAACAAGAAAAATTATCTTTATTTCTTTGGAATATATTTGCTTAAAGAAAAGAGACCTTGCTCTTATTACACTGAGTATTTGTGTCTTCTGTAGCTGGAGTAAAACGGTAGATAAGAGAATAAGGAGGAAGGGCAAATAGAAGATTTCTTTACGTGGGAGTGTCTGTAGGTGGAGTATGTGTTTACACATATTTGACCTACACTTTAACAAGACATTAATTCATCACTCAGTAAACATTGTACTGTTTCAACTTCCCTCAAAGTAAAAGCGACTTAGCAGCAGCTGCAGCAGCAAAGTAAAAAAGTAAAAAGCAACAATAAAGATCAAGTTAGGTATATCTAACAAAAGGGCAGAGAAGGACTGATGTCCCTGAAAAGAAATATTGTCCTTACTCACAAAGGCCATGAAATATAAGCAGCAGCTTTAACATGTGTCAAACTTGACTCAAGACTTTCAGATTTCATAACCAAGAATGAAAAGGATCTTCTACCTAGACTCACACACCTAGACTCAGAAAGAGATAGGCAAAGTTACACAGTTATATTTACAACTATATAACTTGCTGTTTGCTGGGTTTATTTGACTTTCCAATTATTTTGAACTAATTAGTGATCAATATGAAAAGAGTAGATTTGGGAAGACTAGTGGGGAGACATATCAGGAAAATTAAATGCTTTACTAAAAACCCTGTTTTTCTTTATTTTGTGAGAGGGAGAAAATGAATATATAAATTATGAGTTTTTATAATCCCCTCCCTCATAGAAGAGAGTTTCTGCTAGTACTTGATCACTCGGGTTTTTGTTATACAGAATCGAGTTAGTGGGTGATGGAGGAAAATACAAAAGATTAGCAGATTTCAATTTGGAAAGAGCTTTTGCTCAGAGAGGTTGTTTTGATGTAGAGAAAGGGAATCCAAAGAACAGTAATAGAGTAGAACTGCTAATATTATACTAATGGAATTGTTGACTGTGTGAGGCCAAAGGAAAGGAAGTGTGGGTATGATTTTCAGATTCATGGGTTGGGCATCTATAGTATGTGCGTATGTGTGCTAAGTTGCTTCAGGCATGTCCGACTCTGCAACTCTATGGACTATAGCTCGCTAAGCTCTTCTGTCCACG
Organism: Nanger dama; assembly: GCA_917880005.1. Lineage (NCBI taxonomy): Eukaryota > Metazoa > Chordata > Mammalia > Artiodactyla > Bovidae > Nanger > Nanger dama. The sequence goes on from CAKJTW010000040.1 coordinate 9,965,857, forward strand.
TGATTTCCTGGGCAAGAATACTGGAGTGGGTTGACATTTCTTTCTCCAGGGGATCTTCCTGACCCAGGGATCAAACCCTTGTCTCTTATGTCTCCTACACTGGCAGGTGTGTTCTTTATCACTATTGCTACCTGGGAAGCTATCATGGTATAATAGTATTAAAATGAAAAATATAGGAAGAACAGTAGGTTTGAGCATAAAATATAGAGTTTGGATGTATTTGGATAATTGTGGAATAAACATATGGAGAAAACAGTTGGGTGGGTGAGTCTGAAATCAGAAAGAAGATTAAGTGGAGGTGGAGACTTGGGAGGCTTCAGTATCATAACAATTAACACTTGAATAGATTGTGCTGTGTTTTAGGTACTGTTACTACAGTAACAACATTCACATCAGAGATCCTGTCATTTCAGTACAGGAATCTTGTGAAGAAGGTGCATTACTGTTAGCATCATCTCCATTTCAAAGATGACCAAATTTAGGCTCAGAGAGGTTGAGTAACTTGCTGTAAATTACTGGCCCCCCCCCCCCCCCCCCCCCCCCCCCCCCCCCCCCCCCCCCCCCCCCCCCCCCCCCCCCCCCAGGCAGGACATAGCAATGGGAATGGAAATTGTGTAGAATCAATATAAAAGGAAGATATGAGTGTCTATACAGAATAACTTAAAGAGATTAACTCAATTAAGTTGGAGATCCCCTCCAACCTGGACATCAAAGTGGCATGAGTGCTGTATGTGGAATGGAAAGAGGGAGGATGCTGTAGGTGGAGGGAAAGTTTTACAGAAACTGAGGTGAAAAACCAGAGTTAGCGACAAGGGCTTCGATTTGGGAAAACAATAGTGAAAATGGAGTTGGCTGACTGAATGTAAGACAATTTGGAGGAGAAGAGTAAAAAGGAAATGTTACAAATTGTATTTAGGCATAAAACCAGGAAGGGGAAAAAGAGTAAGTGTAGACCTAGTTTCTAGCTTGGGTATCAGCAAAAATCTTGTACCACTAAAAATGTAGGAATACTGAATAGGAAACTCCTGTGGTTTAGGAGAGTGAAATAACTCAACCTTTAATACTTTAAAACTGAAGGGGATAAAAGACAACAACAACAGAAGGGGTGCTGTAACTAACGTTTCAGAAAATTGGATCATGGAGGTCAAGGGAGAAATTTCAAGAAAGAAGTGTATTGTTTTATTGGTGGAACAGAAGATAGCTTCAAAAGAAAAGAGAGACTGATAAAAATGCGAACTAAGAAAAAAAGACTAAAGGAGGCAATAAGGAAACTTTTGTAACACAGTAGCAGTAGAATTTCAGAAAATGAGGCAAGAAAGATGATGAAAATGCAAAGGAAACAAGTCTGAAATGAAATAAGAGAGAAATGAACAGAACTAGATTGCAGCTATAATGTATAAAAAGAAAATTTCACCTGACCAGTGCACTGGTCAAGTTAAACTTTGATACTATTGTAGTAGAGGAGAAAATGAACACAACTTTGCTGAAAGAACAGGTGGGAGCATTTTTAAATGCTAGGGTAAGCTACTGGACAAGTAGCACTGCAGAAAGTCTGGTCAATGTGATTAGGCCATCCGTGTGTTTGTTAGCTGGCATTTATTGAAATTAGGTTCCTACCCTTCCTCAGAGACTAGGAGGCAGGAGCTCTAATTTTCTTAATGATTATATTTAAGAGATGACCTCTAGTTTCTTGAGAAAGACATTCCAGGTTTGTGATTTACTTCTCAAAAAAAAGAAACAAAGAATTACAAAGTAAGATTTCTAAAACAAAGCAGTGCTCTTAGAAAAGAAAGTCAGGGGCTCACCATTAGGAAGAAAGCTAATTAAAGTTTAGTTCAGCTTAAGAAGGACATTGAGGCTGTCTTGGTCAATTGGGAGCCACAGGTGGATTTGCTTTATTTAAGATGAAAAATATAATTTATAGTTAACTTTGCATGGTGATGTTTGACTACTGATAATTTTCTTTGACACAAAAACTTAGAAGCTATACTTCCATGAGATGATTCAACAGTTATTATTGTAGAAGTTCTCAAGTTACAGAAAGTTATTATTATTTTATACATAGCTGTTTTTGAAGAACTTAATTTCAGATTTACCCATTATTTCAGGTTCAAGACACAATTTTGGAAGCTAACTTGTGTTGTCAAAAATGCTGAACAATAAAGGACTGTACAAAGAATTTTGGTTTTATAGATAATCTCTTACATGGCAATATTCCTCCAGTTATTCTTTAAGAGAAAGAAGCAAAACTTTTAATACAGACACCAAATATTTTTTAATTTCTTCTAATATATTTAAATAGTTATCCTTCATTCATTCAAGCAATCATTACTTAAAGAGTAGCTACTATGTAGTTGACACGCTTCAGTTTTAAAATTTGTGATTTATACGAATCACAGTATCATTTGTATAAATCACCAACTTCATTGTAGTTCGAAGCACAAATTGAACCTCATGTCAGGAGCTCTGCACATTCAGGAGCTCTGCACAAATCTGTTAATTTTTCCATAAAGTTCAGGCCTCTGCCACCTAATTCATTCTTTACAGTCATCCCTTGGTATTTGTGGGAGATTTGTTCCAGGGGTCCCCAGCAGAAACCAAATTTGGAAGATGCTCAAGTCTCTGATATAAAAGTGTTGTATTTGCATATAACCTATGCAGTTTCCTTTTGTATACTTTAAATCATTTCTAGATTACCTTTAATATAATGTAACACCTAACACAATATAAATGCTATGTACATAGTTGCAAGCATGTGGCAAATTTGTTTTGCTTTTTAGAATTTTCTGGATTTTTAAAATATTTTAGTCCAAATTTATGGAGTCCATAGATTTGGAAACCATGGACATAGAGGGCTGACTGTGGAATGACATTGCTTCTAAAAGGTTTTGGTTTTCTACTCAAAGGCATTTGACTACCAAGATTGAATTTCAGGGTTATAATGAAGTCTTTCCTTATTAGTCTAATACCTCTTCTCTATAAAATTTCTTCCATCCAGTCAAATACACCTGGAAGAATTAAGAGCTAGTTAACTCACTTTAAGTTTTTAGTGATAGCAGATCTATTTTACTGTTGGTAAAAATACTGAAAGACTGCAGAACAGCAAAATGCTACAGAACAGGGTAGTTTGATGATTCAGAGATGAATTCACTTTTATCAGTTCTACACTAAAATAAAAATTGTAGGTTTTGCTTATGCATGGCAAGAAGGAACTTATCACTGAGCTAAGAAATGTGCTAAAAAAATGACTCAAGCAGTAATAATTGGCTAGTGCCGAGAAGAATCAGACATATTTAGAGCACAGGAAACATTAAAGCTTTTCATGTCATGCTTAATGTCAAAAATTCACATCTATAGGTTTTTAGGTTAAGCTAAACTACTAGCCTGTGCAAGCACTTTATTTTAAGACACAAAAAAGGCAAAAAAAAAAAGTCACACAATATGTGGTGTGCATAGTAAATTACCTCCCTTAAAAATAGCATGTCTCTTTCATAGTTCATAGTTACACAGTAACTCAATTTAATATTTAGAAGTAAAGGTAAATTTACTTTCTTCTCTTCTTGCCCTAACAGAGGTTCATTTTCCCCATCCTAATCTATTACCTTGAAGTCTATTTTAGCAACAAACAGTCCATGAAGTGAACAGGTCTGGTCTTCTACCAACAGGTCAAGTATTTGATTCAATAAATGGAGCTAATTTGAGATTCCTGAAAGTTTTAGTTTTCAAATTTCATAATTTTTTGATTTTTGTTCTATACTTTTATCTTCTCTCTACAGATCTCTAACACAATGTTCACCCAGTAATACTGAAGCATTCTGACATGAGATGGATATTTTCATATATATATATATCACAAAATAATAGTGAGAAGTTTAGATCTCAGCTCCTGCTGGGAACAAAGCTTTAAGGACTGAGTCCAGATAATTTCCTGCAGAGATTACCCACTCAAAAGATGTTATGGTTTTGTAACTATAGTAGGAGATTTTAAAGGATCAGTTCTAAAAATGGTCTTATAACTAACCCTGATGATCTTGCTGCCCAGTGAAGAGCCTGAATTTAAAGGAAAGGGCGGGACAAAAGGTCAAATTCTTAGGGGCAGGATGCTTGCCTTATGCTAGACGAATTGAACTACACTTAGACACCTACAGAGCTCCAGTTGTACGGTTGTAATCTCTCCCAGAACATCAAATAGAAATAGGCACTAGATACTTTAATTGGATCTGTACTTCAAAGAGGAGAGTACTTGGGGTGTGATGTCTTTCAGAAACCTTCCTCTTCCTAAATACGTCATCAAAGACAAGGCTTTATATGTGTAACCAAACTCCTGTGTGTGTATGTGTGTGTGTGTACGTGTGTATATACTCTCACATTCTAATCATCATCAACTTTAATGACAACATGGTGACTACTGGCATCATATTACAGGTTCTTACTTTAAAGAGGTAAGATTATAATGATGAATAAAACATCTCATGCATCGTACATGCTGTCCCATCTGGAGTTTCTCCTCTCAGGCACCATGCCTCTCTGGCCTTAGGATGAATTCTACTGTGATGAGGTTTGTGTTAGGATCAGGTTCATGCTACCATCTCTGTTTCATATTCCATGGAGAATCTCTCTGGGACCAATGTGATAGTGGGGGTTCACTGCTCTTCTGCTATATTACCTATTAGAGGACACATATAAGAAAGAAACCTAACCAGTAGTAGGATTGATTGATGTTGGAAACACTGGAAATATAGCTGTCAGCTGTTTACAGAGGGCATCTGAAAATACCAGCTGCCTAACACCTGGGTTTCCATGGTGGCTCAGACGGTAAAGAATCCACCTGCAATGTGGGAGACCTGGTTTCAGTCCCTGGGTTGTAAGATCCCCTGGAGAAGGGCATAGGAACCCACTCCAATATTCTTGCCTGGAGAATTCCCATGGGCAGAGGAGACTGGTGGGTTACAGTCCATGGGGTCACAGAGAGTTGGACACAACTAAGCAACCAAGAACACACACACAATGCCTGTAAGTCCTGGGTCATGAGGAATGGTGTAGTAATTAGAAGCATGACTTCCATAGAAAATTAAGATTGCTTGCATATGTAGTTCCTTCCTCTGGGAAAGCTGGGCATGAGATACCGGATTCATCTAGTTCATATTCCAAGTAGCCTCGCAAGACTTAGAAAATTCTGTTCTTTGCAACTAGAATGTTTGATGTGAGTCAAAAGTTGGGATAAACATTTTTGAAAAGTTTATCTCATATAATACTCTTAATCACCCTGGGAAGCAGAAACTATTTCAATTCTTACTTGTCCAATTATGGAAACTGAAATATAACAGTTTATATAACTCTACCATGGCTCCACAGTGAGGAGAGACATTTTTGTACCTGAAAACAGAAAAAGCACTGAAGATATATAGACATGGCATGAATAGAAGCTCATTTATAAAGCATTGTCCAAATTTATTTATTTTTACAGTGTTAACATGGTATTGTTAGCATTAAAAGATTATACAAAGCAATAAACATGTTGGATTAATGTGAGATTAAGAAACATGGCTGATTATGGCACCAAAATTCATCCCCTAAAAGGAAATGGTAATATCTAGCATGTATGAATTGCTTCTTATTTCTAATTAAGAAGCGCCAGGAAGCAGGCTAGGAAAGTCAGTGTGACCAACAGTAAGTCCACGGATCAGTTCAGTTCAGTTCAATTGCTCAGTCATGCCCAACTCTTTGCGAACCCATGGACTGCAGCACAACAGGACTCCCTGTCCATCACCAACTTCCAGAGTTTACCCAAACTCATATTCATTTAGTTGGTGATACCATCCAACCATCTCATCCTCTGCCATCCCCTTCTCCTCCTGCCTTCAATCTTTCCCAGCATCAGGGTCTTTTCAAATGAGTTAGCTCTTCACATCAGGTGGCCAAAGTATTGGAGTTTCAGCTTCAACTTCAGTCCTTCCGATGAACACTTAGGACTGATTTCCTTTAGGATGGATGGACTGGTTGGATCTCCTTGCAGCCCAAAGGACTTTCAAGAGTCTTCTCCAACACCACAGTTCAAAAGCATCAATTTTTGGCTCTCAGCTTTCTTTATAGTCCAACTCTCACATCCATACATGACTACTAGAAAAACCATAGCCTTGATGAGATGGACCTTTGCTGGCAAAGTAATGTCTCTGCTTTTAATATGCTGTCTAGGTCGGTCATAACTTTTCTTCCAAGGAACAAGCATCTTTTAACTTCATGGCTGCAGTCACCATCTGCAATGATTTTGGAAAAGTGAAAGTGAAGTTGCTCAGTCGTGTCCGACTCTTTGCAACCCCATGGACTGTAGCTCACCAGGCTCCTCCATCCATGGGATTCTCCAGGCAAGAATACTGGAGTGTGTTTCCATTTCCTTCTCCAGGGCATCTTCCTGACCCAGGGATCAAAACCAGGTCTCCTGCATTGCAGGCAGATGCTTTAACCTCTGAACCACCAGGAAAGCCCAATGATTTTGGAGCCCCCCAAAATAAAGTCAGCCACTGTTTCCCCATCTATTTGCCATGAAACGATGGGACCCGATGCCTTAGTTTTCTGAATGTTGAGCTTTAAGCCAACTTTTTTTTACTCTCTTCTTTCACTTTCATCAAGAGGCTCTTTAGTTCTTTGCTTTCTGTAATAAGGGTGTTGTCATCTGCGTATCTGAGGCTATTGATATATCTCCTAGCAACCTTGATTCCAGCTTGTGGTTCATCCAGCACATCTGATATTTTTCATGATGTACTCTGCGTATAAGTTAAATAAGCAGGGTGACAACATACAGCCTTGACGTACTCCTTTCCTAATCTTGAACCAGTCTGCTGTTCCATGTCCAGTTCTAACTGGTGCTTCCTGACCTACATACAGGTTTCTCAAGAGGCAGGTCAGGTATAGTCATGGGTAAAATTATTAAATAGGGATTTTTGTCATCAGTTTCAATGTCTTCATAAAAACTTCAAAATTCTTGGCATGGATGACTCTGTCCATCAACCTCATAACCCTTCACACTGAGATTTGACTAAACTCTAGTATGACTTCTGTTGGCCCAAGTTCATCTCTTTAGAAGGATTCCAGGTCCTTTCAAAATGCTGAGAAAATTCAGTATTGCCAAAGGAATTTATTGTTTGTTTTAGCCAAAACATGACTATGGGGGCTCTCTCTTCCCTTTTCTTGAGTAGCTACTTCAAAAACTTGCAACTATAAATCCTTTCTCTCCCCTCTGAGACATTAATACTCTACCAAACCAGACATATTTCCTCAAAGACTTAGAAGTCATCTCTTTGAAATGTAGGCATCTAGAGATATAACTCTCCTCTCTCCTAGTTCCTGTGAGAGGGTAAGAACTTAACTATGGTGCACCTGGCTTCAATCGCAAAATTAACTTCTCTCCTGAAGATATAAAAGTTGTTTCTTTATCAAATAAGTGCCCATCAGCAAATTACATTGACTACCTCCACCCCTCTTAACATCCTTACTGTTTTTCTTTGGCAAGTATGTGTATATGTGGCTCAGTTGCTTAATCATGTCCGACTCTTTGGGACTCCAAGATCTATAGTCCACCATGATCTGTAGTCCCCTCCTGGGATACAGGAGTATCCCAGCTAGAAAACCAGAGTGGATTGTCATTTCCTCTTCCAGGGGATCTTCCCAACCAGGGATCGAATCCGTCCATGTCTTTCACATCTTCTGCACTGGTGGGCCGACTCTTTACCACTGAGCAGCCTTGGAAGCACACTTTGGCATTTAGAAATCCTCCCACCCTTTTCTTTACCCCTGGTGGAGTTTGAGTGAGCTCAGTTTACACTGAGTCTCTCTCCTACTCTATTTGTCTGAAAGAAATCTACTTACTGGCAGTTCTCTAAAATGCCCTTATAATTTATTTACCTCTTCTAAAACTTTATTTTCCCTGTACTTTTCAAATATTAATCCACATATGGATCACCTGGGGATCTTGTTAAAATCCTAAATCTTGCTTGTAGATACAGGGTAGGATTAGGATTCTGTATGTCTTTCAATCTCCCACATGATACAGATGAATGAACCTACTTTAAGTAGCAAGGCACAGGAGGATGCCTACTTATATTGACTGATAAATCCCTTTTGGCCATTGTTTAATATTCAACTCAAGACGATCTTGCTGATCATGCTGCTTAAAATAGTAAACTCTCCCAAACCCCCATCCTGATGTTCCCTTCTCTCTTTCCTGCACTGTTTTTCTCTAAAGCTCTTTCACCATCTGAATTATTATGTATTTTCTTATCTATTTATGATGTATTCCTTCCCAGAAGGATATAAGCTTCACAATTAACGCATTTATGTCCTTCTTGTCCACAGCCATACCACATTATCCAGAACACTTCTCACCACAGCATAGGTGCTCAGGGAATGATTTTGGTGAACTCATAGACCATCTAAATTATAGGTAGAACCAATGGCTTAGTGTGATTGAACCACTAAGGCAACATGTATACAAAAAATGTAAGCAAATGGAGTGATTAAACTGCAAGGATTCTAAGCAACACAGGGGAAATATTATGGATTAAATGACTAACAGACCTTCCTTAGGTGTCACCATCCAGGTAAGTCCTCTGGCTCTTCAAAGAATCAGCTGCTACTGGGCAGTCTGCAAGGCTGAGTGGTTGACTGTTTAATTAACTATTGCAAAATAAGACCCATGTTCCTCCTTTTTTTTCATATAAAAATGTTTACTCGATACAGTTGTTTCTTCTATTTTTGGTTATTTTTAATAACTATATTCTGCATTTTAAATCTTATAAATCTGAAAATAGGAAACCTGTAGGAAATAGAGTCCAATTCTTATTTTCAAATTAATCTGACAACTTTTCCTTTGCTGCTGCCTACGCTTACTCACATTTATTCTTCCTAATTCTAAATATTTATTAATACTTTCTATTATAAAATGCACAATTATATAAAAATTAAAGTCCATTCAGCAGTGAGGCTATTACAGAGAATGCAGCCCCAACGCCTGTGCATGCATGCATGCTTACTTAATCACTTCATTTGTGTCTGACCCTCTGTGACTCCATGGACTGTAGCCCGCCAGGCTACTCTGTCCATAAGCTTCTCCAGACAAAAATACTGGAGTGGCTTGCCATTTGCCTCCACAAATCCCTATACACATCACTATTTAGAACAATGATTCTTAACCCTATCTATACTTTCTTTTTATAAACTAATATTTTGTAATAACCCCATTACTCTTCTGAAATCAGTGTTATAGCTAGAATAAAGAAATCAAATGAACAGATTATTTTTGTGTGTAATGTGAATTAGACCTAATAAAAAGATGTTTGTAGTAAAAGAATTTTTAATGTATAAATAATGATACACAGAGCAGATTTTATTTTATTTCTCTTTCTCCCTATACAAATGCATACACTCTAAGGATTGATATCTATTAGACTGGACTCTTTACAAAAAGATTTCTGCTGTTGTTAGTACAGGTGATACATATCTTTGATAGTATGCAGTTTCGTGTGAGAGTGTACCTAGGATTAGTGGATTTCTTGTTTAAATTCTGTAATCCCCTGACAACCTTTCACTTTTGAGTGTGCTCCAATAGTAGCAGAAACCTTCTGTGCATCCTGCCCTAATCTCCTAGAGATTTCGTTTTCTGCTGTGTCATTCTCGTCCACCAGTGGTTGAAAGCTGCACTTTGGTTCTTTCCTATTTCTGAATAGGCTGCATTTTGAGACCTTTTCATACTCATAGTTCATTTCATACCCTCTCTTTTCCAATAGTCACCTTGTTTTTGAAGTACCCAGTATTTATACTGATGCTATTCTTAATATCTCATAGATAAAAAGTAAGATTAGTTCTGAAACATAGGCATAAAAATAACTCAATATTTTCCAAAACTTTCCTCCTTCCTAATGTATCCTAGATTTTTAATATGTTGAAACAGAACTCCTACAACCCATGACTTCTCCCTTCCCTTTCACCATTATAAGCTAACTCGTTCTGCTTCATAGTTGCATTTGTTATTTATAAAAGCTTTGTGATGTCCTTTGAAATGCATATCTTCATTTAAGGCATACATTTTTAGCTACATTATAAACAAGAGCACATGATTATTTGAGATAATAATCATAAAAAGTCACTTGTCATAAAAAAATAAGATTACTAGGTATCTGTTAAAAAGTCCATAAAAAATATCTTTAAAGAGACTGAGCGATCTATGAAAATATAATGGAAGGAAAGTAGGAAAAATGTGGTACTAAATGAAGACAACAATTTCTTAATGACCCAAATTCTATGCCACATATTCTAAAGTAGATCTTCATAAGCTCTTCAATGTCACATTTCTTTTTGTTATTTAGAACTAATAAGGTGACACCCTTCACTATCAAAAATGAATATTTAAAACTCTTTTCATGTATATTTTGATCTCCTTCAGTGTCATTTTCCTCTTTTCATGCTCTGTACTTGAATTGCTTCTCCAATGTATACTGATGGAAAAGTTTGTTTCCTTATGGATCCAAGGCCCTGTAGCCCCTTTGAATCTTAAAACAATATAAAGTGGGGATGTAGAAGTCTTGAATTGTGTTTATGTACAGAAGATTATATTAGGATAGCTTAAGAACTGGAGATGTGAAGTGTCTTAGTTTTTGGCTGATGATCAATTCTAATTTTTCTTGCTCTCAGATCTAAAATAAATGAATAAAGTCAGTTTTCAAAATTCCCAGTCATGATATCCTTATATAACATAAGCCTTTCAGTCTTGCAAATAACTTCATAATCTGGAGAGATAAAGCATCTTTAGAAATGTCAAAACTTTTTTAGGTTAAGAAACTGCTATTTTTATCATCAGAGAAACATGTTTTCAGAAATAAGCTGAGACAATAGGTAGGAATTACTTATGAATTGTTGCAGATACTTAACATTTTGCAGCTATAAACTAATTCTTTAGGTAGATATTATAGACTGAAGTCACTTTAAAGTGTGTGCAGAAAAGTTTATCATTTATTGTCATACAAGATATTTTACAACTTAAATGAAAAAGATATTTCTCAAAACTACTTAGGTAAAGCCTGCCTGCAATATAGGAGACACAGGTTCAATCCCTGGGTCAGGAAGATCCCCTGGAGAAGGAAATGGCAACCCACTCCAGTATTTTTGCCTGAAGAATTCCATGGACAGAAGGGCTTGCTCCATGGGGTCACACAGAGTTGGACAGAACTGAGTGACTAACCCTTAGGACCAGAACTTTTTCTGGGATGTATTTTACCGTCCTGGAAATCAGTTAATATTCATGGTAAAATGAGCATTTTTCTGACAGACTTTCAGGAAATTGAGATTTTTACTGGGAATATGTCATCACCCACTAGTTCAGTTCAGTTCACTTGCTCAGTTGTGTCTGACTCTTTGTCCGCACACCAGGACTCCCCTGTCCATCACCATTTCCCCGGAGTTAACTCAGACTCACGTCCATTGAGCCAGTGATGCCATCCAGCCTTCTCATGCTCTGTCGTCCCCTTCTCCTTGTGCCCCCAATCCCTCCCAGCATCAGAGTCTTTTCCAATGAGTCAACTCTTCGCATCAGGTGGCCAAAGTATTGGGGTTTTAGCTTTAGCATCAGTCCTGCCAAAGAACACCCAAGGCTGATCTTTAGAATGGACTGGTTGGATCTCCTTGCAGTCCATGGGACTCTCAAGAGTGTTCTCCAACACCACAGTTCAAACATCAATTCTTCGGCATTCAGCCTTCTTCACAGTCCAACTCTCACATCCATACATGACCACAGGAAAAACCATAGCCTTGACTAGACGGACCTTTGCTGGCAAAATGTCTCTGCTTTTGAATATGCTATCTAGGTTGGTCATAACTTTCCTTCCAAGGAGTAAGCGTCTTTTAATTTCATGGCTGCAGTCACCATCTGCAGTGATTTTGGAGTCCCCCAAAATAAAGTCTGACACTGTTTCCACTGTTTCCCCCGTCTATTTGCCATGGAGTGATGGGACAAGATGCCATGATCTTAGTCTTCTGAATGTTGAGCTTTAAGCCAACTTTTTCACTCTCCTCTTTCACTTTCTTCAAAAGGCTTTTTAGTTCCTTGTTACTTTCTGCCATAAGGGTGGTGTCCTCTGCATATCTGAGGTTATTGATATTTCTCCTGGCAGTCTTGATTCCAGCTTGTGCTTCTTCCAGCCCAGTGTTTCTCATGATGTACTCTGCATATAAATTAAATAAGCAGGGTGACAATATACAGTCTTGACATACTCCTTTTCCTATTTGGAACCAGTCTGTTGTTCCATGTCCACTTCTAACTGTTGCTTCCTGACCTGCATATAGGTTTCTCAAGAGGTAGGTTAGGTGGTCTGGTATTCCCATCTTTTTCAGAATTTTCCACAGTTTATTGTGATCCACACAGTCAAAGGCTTTGGCATAGTCAATAAAGCAGAAATAGATGTTTCCATGGAACTCTCTTGCTTTTTCCATGATCCAGCAGATGCTGGCAATTTCATTTCTGGTTCTTATAAAGGGTTAATCCCTTTAACCAGGGGGCTTCCTAGGTGGCGCCCATGGTAAAGAATCTGCCTGTCAATGCAGGAGACATAAGAGATGCATGTTTGATCCCTGGGTCAGGAAAATCCCCTGGAGGAAAGTATGGCAACCTATTCCAGAATTCTTGCTTGGAGAATTCCATGGACAGAGGAGCCTGGTGTGTTACAGTCTATAGGGTTACAAAGAGTCAGACATGACTGAAGTGACTTAGTGCGCGCACACACACACACACACACACACACACACACACACACACACACAGTCTTTATTTAACCAGATAATTTTCTAAAAAAATATTGTTGAAATGACATTTTAATTTTTATTTACAAAATAGTTATATCTAGATGGAATCTTTGAACTGGCTTACTCAGAACTCTCTTTCAAGTTTGATCTAAATTTTTGATTTACATGTTACTCATTTACATGACAAATTATTTTAATAAAAATATAAAGTCTCAGAGCTTATCAACATTCATATCTTGGAATAATTAGCAAAATCATATAGTAGATTTCTGTTTATGTTGTTTATAGAAAGGCTAATAATAAACTAACTTGGGAAAGACTAAGTGTTCACTATAGGTTTCAGTTTAAGAAGCTATTATCTGAGAGTTTCAAATATGAAGAAATTGAAATTCAATACCATTTATTCACAAAATTATATCATGTCATATGTATGGTAAATAATCATCCTTCAAAAAGAACCATGCAAAATAAATCAGTAGATTTGATCATTGTTTTTCTGTTAGTGTAAAAACAGATGCTTACACTGGATTTAAAGCTATGGCCGTTTAGTTGCTAAGTCATTCCAACTCTGAGACCCCAGACTTACAGCTGGCCAGGCTCCTCTATCCATGAGATTTTCCAGGTAAGAATACCGAAGTGGGTTGCCATTTCCTTCTCCAGGGGATCTTCTCAACCCAGGGATCGAACCTGTGTCTCTTATGTCTCTTACATTCACAGGCAGATTCTTTATCACTGAGACACCAGGAAAGCAAACATTTAGAATCTAGACAGTCTGAATTTGGGAAGCTATACATATTTAAAGGGTCATGGAACATGCCTAGAAGGCCTTCAAAGATCACTTATGAGCCACACACATAAAAGTAACCACAATTGTTTTTGATCGAAAAGTGATGCCAAACCACGGGATTTATTGTATTAAGAAAATTGAACTTCAAATGAGTTTTGACTGCTTTCCAAATTGGAATTTACTTTTATCAAGTAGAGGTAAACCACAGTTGGGGATATTCACATCAACTTGCTACCAGTTCTTAGATTGTTCTGAACTGGGGGTCAAACATACTTTGATTCATTCTATTGGCTTTGTGATATATGTTTAGTGTTTTAAGGTAATTACTGTGAAAAGGATAATCACTTGAATCTTTCCATATGCTTGTTTACAAGCCAATATTGTTAATAAAGACTTGATTTTTGGCATGGAGTTATATGCAGACTATATGCTATATAAAGTATGTAAGTTTTTCATCCATTTAATACTATTTAATATTTCTCAAATGAAATACTTCATTATGTTAAATACCTGAATATCATACTTTGAGGAACTCAGAACTATATATACCTTCTCAGTACAATCAAGTCTGAAAAGCAATCAAGTATTACAAAATCGCTAAGATTTTCTTCTAAACAGTTGCAATAAAATTATCTTTTCAGGGGCAGATTTGTGAATATGCCATAAAATTTTTCCAGTAAAGAAAAGTTCATGCTTTTCACACCCTAAAGCTATAAAGGAAATGATGAAGAAGAGAATGACATATTAATGGAAATGTCAATTGTTCCCAGTGAAGGAAGGGATGTGGCTTCTGGGTGAAAAACTCCAAAATGGGAAGAGGAGCAATATGGCCAGTCTGCTTCTAAATCCTTCATGAATTTAGGCAAGGTACTTCCTACTTTCTTTGTTCTCTTTTAAAAGCAGAGATTCTCATCACGCTTAACTTCACTGTTGGCCAGTATATAAATCATAGATGCTATTTTTATAAAATGGAAGGAATCAAAATTATGTAAGAAGGTCATTGCTTTCAAGTGCCAGTAGCAGGTATTCCTAACCCTGAATACAGCAAATCTTTTGTTTCATCCTGTTTTCCTGGAAAAAGGACAGAGTGAATAAAGTTATAAAAGTAATTCAGTGCATGCAACCAGTCACACTTTAAAAGTTTCTGACCATTCCTTTCAGCTATTGATGCTCAGCATCCAATTATCCTGTAAGCAACTAATTTCATTCATATTGTACAATATAAGTAATTTTTCAAATGGAGCATGTAGTTGCAAACAAAATAATCACACCTGGGTTTCATGGCACATATTCTAAAAGGAGGGGAAGGAAATGGCAACCCTTTCCAGTATTCTTGCCTGGAGACTCCTGTGGATGGAAGAACCTGGTCGGCTGCTGTCCATGGGGTTGCACAGAGTCGGGCATGACTGAAGTGACTTGGTATGCATGACATTCTAGAAGGACGGAGGCAGAAGGGACAGAAACTTTGTTTAAAGAGCTTAATGTTGTAAATGATGAAATGATGATGGTGAGATCCACAGCAGCAAAGTAGCATAGTGAATTTAATACACATAAACACACAAGGTGAAAAAGGAGGTGTGGAGTCTTTAAAAATAGGCTTGAAAGATAGTACAGATCGTTTGCATTTTGAAGTGTAAATAACTGAAGATTTGAAATAATACATCTAAAATTCAAAACACATCACATTGTTTAAATCACCCAAGTCCCTTAGTTTATTCTAGCAATTTGACTGAGTACTTTGTAGTGTCTTGCAGATGTTATGTTTTTTTTTGTAAATGGAAAAACAGCCACCTACAGAAAGTGAGGCAGCATTCACTTAAGGAGTGGTGACAGAGACAGGGAGACAGGCCATTTATTTGATGACTATAATCTATTTCCACTCCTGCTATTTTTGCTTAACACTTTTGAGAATCCTTCACTCATTGTAATATACTATTGTCTCAAGCTTTTAGGTCTGATTCAAAATTCATTTGCATATGGAGATTCTGTCACTATCCAGTCTTTATAAGAATGATGGCTATCGTAAAATAGGTTTGTATATGTCAATTATAGGGCAATTATTTCTCATCCCCATACCCAATAAAGCACAGAAATATTTGTGTTTTGAAATTGGATAAAACCACATGCTAAGAAAGTACAGTGTGAAGAAGGAAAAACACTCAACTTGTACAGTATAGAAGAGGAAAAAAACACAGGGATAGTTGGAAAATCCATGTTCTATTTAAGTTCTTTTCTTTCTATAGTTAGAGAATATCTATAATTAATTTTATGATGATTATCAAGTAAAAGCCCTCTTGGAAATCTGATGATATAAAGACAGAAAGACAGAGGCAAATCTATACTTTTAAATAAAATGTTTGACTAGTGTATATTGATAAAATAAAATATTCATGATTTTAGTTTATTTTTGTTGAATTTATTAACAATCTTTATATATATTTATATATGTATGGCTTTGAGCAAAGACAAAAGAAATTCTCTAATTCATCCCTGATCATACAGTTGTTGTGAGAATCAGCCATTCTACTATTTTCCCAGCAGCAGAAAGATCAATCTTTTCAGTAATACATTTCTTTCTGTACAGTTTAAAACTCCATACTTATGGGCTTAACTATGTACAGAGAAAAGTGGTCACTTTTCAATTAGTAATGAACTTTTATATTACAGGAATGTGAGTCAATTTTCTTCTTAACCTAAGTATATATATTCATACATATATATGTATATAATTTACCCTGTACCACTTTATTAGTTTAACATATAAACCTTAGGGTTCTTTTTTTGTCCATTCTGTTACAAAGTGAATAAAAACTTTATGGTTGCACTGAAAGACCATGCAATTCAATTTTGCTTATGTTTCTCAATAGTGCTCAAAATAAAAAACCAAACATTTATATATATAAAAATATTTCACTACCAAACCCATTAGTTCTATCAAATGTAAACCTTTAATAATTTAAAGGACCAATAGTGATCTTAATAAATTGAAGTTAATTATCAGTATTTTAATAAAATAAAGGAGTTTTGTACTGATATGTAAATGGTCTTGCAGCTTCCCCATAGGTCCTAGGTAGACTGAACAATCCCTTTCTTACACCACTCCTGACACTCCATCATAGGTCACTAGCAAGTTCATGATTACACATTGTCTAGCACTGTGGATTCCTTTCACACAAGCTAGAACTTGTTAGAAATTAAACATAACAACTCATTTTGGTATTATAAGCATTCTATCCATAAAAGGCATAACACGCAGCATAAATCCCTTTTAGAGTTTTGCTTTTGTTTTCTGTCCTCAAGTCTGTCTGGAGGCCCTGCCCCATTTAGTGCATGATCTTTGTTAAATTCTTCTTAAATGCATTGCCAGTGTCAGAGATACAGAAGCCCTCCACTTTAGGTCATTCTCTTAACTTGGGATATTTATAGAAGTCTATTATTGGGAATCTTCCAGTTGTGTTCCAGTCATCCACCATATTCGAGGGGTGTGTTAGGCACAAATGATTTCTAAGGGACTTCTTTGAGAAGAAGCAGATGTTCACAGATCATGAACAGAGTTAAGGAAACATACAAACAACACAAAAACAAAACGATGCTCGCAGACATTGACTTTGACCTCCTGCTTAATGTCACCAGGTCTGTATTTTTTCAGCACATTTAAAATAACAAACCTCCTTTCTAAGGGCTATGTTAGTCACCACATTCCTTAAGATTTACTAACCATTTAGTTAACAATATACAAAGAGCAAGTGTATGTTCCCAACAGATGATGCTATAGTGTATTTATTTTTAAATTAACACCACAGGAAACTACCAACTACAGTGAAAGACACAGAACACACTGGCAACTCCAAATCAAGCTGTAGTTTACAAATTGTCATTTAAATGATAAAGATAATAATAACATTAAATGAAAGTGAAAACCTCACTTCTAGACTTAAGTCAGAGATCCAAGTCAGCCTTACAGGAATTTTAAGATAGGCAATTAATGAATGGTTATACTTTCATAGAAATGAGAAATACTGTAAGCTTTCCCCTACAATGACTGCTTTGAACCTACTTTTTTCCCCCTAAGCATGCAGGGCCTATTTTCAGATGCTTGATTATGGCAATAAAGAAGAAAAGTAATGATTTTTGGTATAATACAAGCAATTTGCAGAACCAAGCATACAATTTTGCATAAAACATTGCAGGTTAAAATAATATTGTAGGTTTCAAGCCATTGCATTACAGTTGAATAATTGTCACAATTAGGTTTTGTAAAATTTAAAACTCTAAGTTTTGAAGTGAAGCAGTAAAACTAAATTCTTAAACAATGACTTTCACCTTCATACAGCACAGAAGAACTATTTTTATTTGGGTTGAAACAGTTATTTACAGCTAACATTGACTGAGTCTTGGTAAAAGTCTGATAACACTTGAAGAGAAATATCCCTTCAGCTTTCTGAAAGATCAATGAACATGTTTGAGGTTAGAGATAGTCATATCTCTATGACTACAGAGATCATAGCCAATGCTAGTCTTCTACCATGGCCAAGCATATGGTGTGTTCTTTAACCTAATTCAAAATTCAAAGCACCAAAATACAGTTTAGATTTAGAAAATGGGATCTGCTATTTAATCCTCTGTAATTAATGATTAACAATTTAGATGCAGAGACACAACTAATGAGAAGTTTTGATTGGTGCTATTCAGCTCACTTGAGTTGCCTTTTTAAAATCAGAGGTTTGTTTCCACGGAATCCAAGAACTCTTCATAAAATAGAGAAATACATATATCAAAGGAATTAGGTAAAAGTAGGTTAAAAATAAATAATCTTACAACAACATTTGAAATCCTTTAATGATTTAAAGAAAGGAAGACATATAACACTGAATGCTAAACAAGTCTTTTGAACCTCTCTTGAGATTTTCAGATATAGATTTAATAGCATATTTATATATATATATTTTACATTTTGCATGTAGGCCAGAGCTGTCTAAAATATCTCTTCATAGTAGGCTAGAGGGATCTATCAGGAGATAGAATAAAATCAGATCTGAGAAGCGCCTCAGTTCGTTAGAGTCTTTCTTTCTGCTTTGACAATCAGCAGGGATCATAAATTTGAAGCAAATCGTGGCTTTTCTGCCTCTGGGTCTGCAGTTAAGACTGAGGGCGCCTCCCGCGGATGAGCGGCTGCTGGTGGAGGGGGGGCCGGGGGGACTCCTCGGTGGGGGGGATGGCTCCCGACGACATCTGTCGGAACAGGGTGACTCGCTGGGGGACGGTGCCCCTGGCCCCTGCCTGCAGGCCCGAGCCGTGGACCGTGGTCACGGGTTGAGGGATGGAGGCCAGGGACTCGCCCACAGTGGGATGCGGTCTGGAGATCAGGGTGGAGACCTCATGGGGCAGCGAGGGCTGCGAGGCCGAGAGGGGCCTGACTTCTCGGGTCAGGCTGGTGTTGTGAAGCGCCTGCGTGCTCTTGTGCACTTCATTTTTCGGTGTGGAGCTGCCGGGGGTCTGTGGAGGCTGGGGTGGCTGCTGGGGCTGCGGAGGCTGCTGAACCTGCTGCTGCTGAAGGAGGGACAACTGGGAAGCCGTGGGGGACGCATAGTGGAAAGTTCGAGTGGCTAGCGGGCTCTGTACAGGAGGGCTGCAGACAGCGGTGGTGTAGGAGCAGGGCGAGAGGATGGCTGACGGCTGGGGGTCTGGGTGCTGGGGCTGGGGAGTGCAGGTTGCTATGAGACAGACTGGTGGCTGTGTACACCGGCGGCGACTGTGTCCTCAGGCGAGAGGTCGGGGTAGTAGTTGAAGAGGTGGAATTCAGGGCTGTCATTTGAGGGTAATTGAGGGCGGGATTGCCTGCACCATTTCCTGTCGTGTTTCACAATCTGCTTCAGGATCTCGTTCTCCTGATTGTTGAAAACACCCGTGTTCAGATCCTTCTGGAACTTCTGCAGGAGAATTGAATTTTTCTTCCCTGTCAGCGAAAGGAAGATAGGCACTTAGAAAGTCCACAAATGACTGATGACAACTCCAAGCACCAGTGGCTCCTGCAAACATGACGACGGCAGTGTTTCACTGAAGAAGCTTAAAAGTTGAGCACTTACCTTTAGACACCAAATAGAAACGCGCCTCCTGCCTCTCACGCTTCCTGTATCTTTCTGACAAGTCTTACCTTCCACAGGAGTCAAGCTGAAAAGTCTGTAACATGGCCAAAGCCATCTTACTGAAGAAATGGAGAAATGAAGAAATAGCCTGAGGGCTACCCTGAGAGAAAACAGGGCACTTGGAACAGGATGGGTCTGACAGCAAGATTTCAGCTTCAAGTTCCTTTTTCAAGAAAGGTCAATGGAAAACATACTATGTGACAAGCACTCTGCCCAAGGTGTTTGTTCTCCAGTTGCCAAGTCCTGTCTGACTCTTTGTGACCCCGTGGAGTGCAGCACGCCGGGCTTCCCTGTCTTTTGGCAGATTTATTTTATTTAATTCTCAACTCTTTGAGGTAGGTGTGCTTCTAATTCTACTTCACCTAAAAGCAGACTGGAACATAGAAAGATTAAGACCAGTGCCCAACAAAACATGGTTACTAAGTGACAGAGCTGGGCAAGGAAACCAGTAGATCTGATCACAGATTGTCTACAGACTATCAAGCAGCATCTCTGTCAGGTGAGCGTCTGCTGAAATGAAGTCTTCCGGGTCTCACCTTGTTGCACCAGGTGCTGCCTTTTACTCTGATGTCTGGGGGACTGTCACACGCATGTCTGAGAAAGAAAGGTCTTTGCTTTTGACCAGTGCCCTGTACCAGTGATTCTCTGCTCTACCTGTGAATTTATCTCATTGCTGGAGTGATAAGAGTTACTGATTTCCAGCTGCATCCTAACAACTAAATGAGAATAACCAGACAAGGGTCCAGATTTTGGTACTTTTTAATCAGATTTTGTCAGGGGATTCTTACATGCAGCCACATCGACAACTTTTTCATAATCTTTCCTCTTCTGAGGGGTTGTTGTGAGGATCAAGGGGCACTGATGTATGGCAAGTGCTTAGCTCCCTCTAGAAACTTAGTAAGCACTATCTCTTCTCGCTATTGTCTTTGGTTTGCATTAACAAGACATTCTCTGGAAAAATAACAATTAGCATCAATTTTAGGTTGATGAAAAGGGAAAATTAGTGATTTTTAAAATGACATCAATAAAATAATGCCTTCGTAAATATGGTAACTGAAAAGTAAATCAGTTTGCCATGTCACTAAATGAAGTATCACATCTAAACTAACAAGGAATATATTTGAATAGAAATGTGGTGTTATAATTTACTTGGCTGCTGGGTAGGCAATCATTTAAAATGACTGCCAATATGAAGTTACTTCTCTTTTACAGAATTGTCCTAATTTCTCAAAGAACAAAGACTTCTAGATTAGTAGAAAATATAAATTCTTACTTAACATATTCCCTTTAACTACAGTATATGCATTTATAAGCAATGACCCCAAAAGTGAGAAGGATAGTTTTTGTGGTCATGTGAATAGTTAACATTTCATAATCTGAGTATCTGGGCCCTTGTGGAAAAATGCTATAACTTTTAATGCACTGTTGGAATTTTGTGAAGATTAAAAATGCAAATACTGGTGTTCACTTGCAATTTTATTGCCTGTATTATGGAATGAAAATAATTTCATGCAAATTTTTCTTATAAAAATTAATTGTAGTAAATCATATGAGAGAGATGCTCTATGAGAGTAACATAAAGTCTCTGTTGAAATACCTTGATTTTAATGCTTTTCAAAATATGGCTAGTTGGCTTAGGAAAAACTCATATGTTCAGAAATTAGTCTCTGGTTCTACATGAACACTCATGTACTACAAAGAGGGAAGTTATTTTCAAATTAAGTAAAGATGCTTTCAGGAATACTCACGTCTTTCATGGGCACTGTCTCCTGGACACTTGGTCCTGTTACAGCCTCTAAGTCATCAATATGGCTTTTAATATGTGTGTTGTGTCTAGTGTGCATGTGTGCTCAGCCATGTCTGACTTCTTCCAAACACATGGACTGTAGCCCTCCTGGCTCCTCTGTCCATGGTACTTCCCTGACCAGAATACTGGAGTGGGTTGCCGTTTCCTTCTCCTGGGGATCTTCTTGACCCAGGGATTGAATCTGCATCTCTTGTGTCTCCTCCATTGGCAGATGGATTCTATTACTCATTACTATTGTGCCACCTGGGAACCCTTGTTATGTTTATAATGGTAATGTCCAAATACTACCTTTACTTCTCCTAACCAAATTTCAGATCCTTATGCAGTCTTCTGTCCTCCTAATATAGAGGAAAACAAAGATGTAAAGTGTAGAAGAAAAGCTAACATAACCATAACATCAATCAAAAGTCCTTACCTTTAATAAGAATGCAGTTGAAGTACCTCTTTGTTTACTTTTCAGTAATCCCAACCCCATCTCCTTTGAGTTCATTGATTCCTTCATCCCTCCCTAACTCTCTTCAACAATATTCATTGTGTACCAGGTACTGTGAATGTAACAGTGAATTAGACATGATCTCTTCATTCATAAAGCTTAGCATCTCTAGAGCAATTTAAATAATAAAAGCTGTACTGTGATAGAGGAACATCCCACGGGTATGGGAGAACATATCCAGGGTGCTCAAACTATTAAGGAGGAGTGGAAGGTCATAGGTTTCTACAGGGAAATGATGTTTAAATTGAAATTTGAAGACTAGTAGAGTTAAGCTGGGAAAGAGAGCAGAGAAGGGTCTGGTGGGGGAGGAGAATTTGGGTGTTGAAAATGAATGCATACCACCTTCTGACATCAGAATGTTCCAGCATATCTTGGGAAGTTAACAGCAAGCCAATCTGATCTAATTTTACAATGGCAATTATTCAAGTGTTTAAACTAGTATAACTAGTAAGGCCTTATATATCAATATTTTGAGAGCAGAAAAGATTTTAAAATAAGTTGATGTTTGAAAATAAAGCATCTATGTGAGCATTTCTATTAAGGCTTTTTCTGCGTGAGTCTGTATTACAAACATTAAAGTTTCTACTGTGACAAGTAAAATGCACGATTATTTTCAATTTGTAATATAATAACAACTATAAGGTTGATCCTTAAAATTTAAGAAAACTTGTGATAAAATATAGTTTGTAATGTAGACTCATACTATTGTATTTTTAGTTCTATTTTAATGCCATCTAGAATTTGTAATCATTGTTTTTACCTTTTGGTATCACTGAGGAAATCAGACTGTGTAGCTAGTAAAAACAGAGATGAATAAACAAACCGAGAATACTTAGAAGAGAAAGTTAGTGCCTCAGATCTTTCTAGAAATATGGCTACGGCTAATTGCTGTTTCTATGCTAGTTAACAAGCAATCTGTAAACTAGCATTTGGGACTTATGACTGCAAATATATACTCAACCACTAGATTAAGAGTGAATTGTAAGTAAAGAAGAAAATAAACAGTACCTATCCTATCTAATCGGTCAATGGCAACCGTCTCAAAGGCTCTTCTCATCATTGGATATTCCTCCAGGACCTCATTGAAATTGTCCACAGAAAGTGAGTAAAGACGACAATATGTATCAGCTCGAACACTGGCAGTGCGCCGTCCCTTGGTCAGCAAGCAAATCTCTATAAAAACAAAGAAGAAAGATATGTTAGGTAATTTTCTTTAAAAGGCCATTGAGATCTGCTTCAAAAAAAAAAAAGTCTCATGGTTTGAGAAACCAATGATTAGCCACATTTTATATTTTATCAGAAAATCCCTTTTGATAATTAAAAGTACCCAATTGTTAATCTTAAAATTTTTTTTTAAACAATTGAGAAAAGCTGAAACAAATGTATCATCCCCGCCTCTCATTTAAATTCCCCCCAAATAACAAAAAAGTTGCAGAAAAGAGAATAAATATAAAATGGAGTTGAAAACAGGAAGAGACCATGCTCAGATAAAAGTTTTTATGAATTCTGGAAGGCAGAGAGGAGATGGTATCTTATAGACGGAAACCAAGTGCTCCAAGTTCTGGTTGCTCAGTCGTGTCTGGACCCTTTGCAACCTCATGGACTGTAGCCCTCCAAGCTGCTCTATCTATGGAATTCTCCAGGCAAGAATACTTGAGTAGGTTGCCATTCCCTTCTCCAGGAGATCTTCCCAACCCAGGGTTCAAGCCTGGGTCTCCTACATTGCAGGCAGATTCTTTACCATCTGAGCCACCAGGGAAGTGAGCACCAAATCATTGGCTTAGAAAGTCTAATGATCAAGCACAGTTGGGTCACAGGGTCACATGTATGCATTATAGGAATGCTCTAAGTAGTTCATATATTCCAAATAAGATCAGTATAAAAATTATGTTCTAAATGCATAGAGGAATTTTCATTTATGTAATTTCTAAGGAAAATCCTTTGTTGAAATTTTGATTCCCAATATATGGTAAACAAATATTTGCAAATTTGTATTTTTGTATTAGGTAAAATCAGTGACAAAAGTGAGGATTTGCTGTTTCATTTTCCAAAATTTATTTATTAAAATCCTGTAGATTTTACTTCTTTAAAAAATTTAAAGTAACAGAAAAACATTGCTTCAAAATAATGTATTAGAAAAAAAAAGGAATGGAAGTATTTCTGAAATACACACTCCCAGCAAAAGGAAATATAGCAAAATCATTATTGCAAAGGGCCTAAATTCACACTTCTCTGAACTTATTTAAAGAATTTCAGTTCATATTGATAAACATCATAAGTAAATTATGTGGTAGGCATTATGTCCTTGATGTTAGAATTGGAAGCATTAATCAAACAATATCTTCTTTTGTGTTAATTATATGCTGGTAATAAAAGAAAAAATTCATTTTAGTTAAAAATTCATTTAAATTCAATCTGGTAAGAATAATAATATGCAGTCACTGTGGGAGTACTAAAGATGTGCATCTGAACCAATCTGGCAACTGAAGATTTTAGGAAATGCCACATAAGCCACCAGTTACATTGTTATTGTTCATACTGGTAGATGTTTCAAATTTAATAAACAATATTGTGGTGTGGCCAAGGTGGCAAAGAGGAAGTCACTGAGGTCACCTCCTCCTTCAGGCACACCAAAATTACAACTGCTTACAGAGCAATTATTGATGTGAACGACCGGAAGACTAGCAGGAAAGATCTTCTACAACTACAGATATAAAGAAGGAATTAGAGCAAGATGGGTGGAAGAGGCAGACATGCTGTACAGTTAAGTCCCATAACCCTGGGTAGGTGGCCCACAAACACGATAATCAAATGGCAGAGATTCCTTTTAAGGAGAGGGGAGCCTGAACCTGATGACAGGCTCCCCAGCCTGTGAGACCTGAAAGAGATTCCCGGAAAGTCTAGCTTTAAGGCCAGTGGAACTTGCATTCTGGAGAGTGGGGGTGCTGTGGGAAATAGACTCTTTAAGAGTATTTGCAAAACCTCATACCCTCTGACATTCAAAAAGCAGTAATTTGAAGGATCCAGGGTCAAACCTACTAGTTGATCTTTTAGAGTCTCCTGGATTGGCAGGAGGCAACTGGGACAGACCCTGAGTACACAGATACTGGTGGCATCCATTTTTGAGAGCTCATTATACCCTAAGGTCACTGGTGCTGGCAAGCACCATTTTGGAACCCTCCTTCTGTCTTATTAACACTAGAACCCAGCCCCATCCACTAACTGGTCTGCCCGGGGACTCTGGTCCATGCAGCCAGCCATGCTGGGATCTCTCAAACCTAGACAAAGCAGCAGCCAGCAACCTCTACAGTAGCCAGAGTCAAAGGTACATTAGATGATACAGAGGCCTGAGTCAGCAAACTGGAAATAAGAGTAGTAGAAAATCACCCAGTCTGAACAGAAAAAAAAAAGTTTGTTTTTTTTTTTAATATAGTTTAAAAGACCTTTGGGACATCATTAAGCTTATTAACATTTGCATTATCAGAATCCTAGAAGGAGAAGAGAGGAAAAGGGGGCAGAGAACACATTTGAAGAAATAATAGCTGAAAAATTCCTAACTTGCGAAAGGAAATAGACAGTCCAGGTCCAGGAAGCACAGAGAGTCTCAGGGATGATCAACCCAAGGGGACCACCCTGAGACATGTTATAATTAAAAAGGCAAAAATTAAAGATAAAGAGAGAAGATTAAAAGCAGCAAACTAAAAGCAACTAGTTACATACAAGGGAACTCCCATAAGATCATTAGCCGAGCCTTTAGCAAAACCTTTGTAGGGCAGAAGAGAGTGGCACAATATATTTAAAGTGATGAAAGGAAGAAACCTACAATCAAGAATTCTCGACCCAGCAAAGCTATAATTCCAATTAGAAAGAGACATAGATATTTCTACAAACAAGAAAAAGCTGAAAGAGTTCAGCACCACAAACCAGTTTTACAAGAAATGTTAAAGGGACTTCTCTAAGCAAAAAGAAAAGGACAGAAAGTTAAATATGAAAGCTATGAAAGAAAAAAATCTCATTCATAATGGCAAATATACAATATAGATAGTAGATCAACCAAATATAAATCTAGTGGAAATGTTAAAAGAATTGTGCATTTAGAAATAACATAGTGTTGTAGGTTAATTGTACTTCAATTATTAAAAAAATATGTAGACATGGAAGAAATGCATCAACATGCTAATGGTAGTTATTTCTGGAGGGTGGGGTTTCTAGGTGATTGTTCTTTTTGCACCATGCTTTTATGTAGTTCTATTTGTCTGCAATGAACATTCATTACTTGTAAAATTAGAAAGAAATAAATGTGATTAAAATTGAAAAAAATAATATTGTGAACTGTAAAGTATATTATTATACCATGGAATCTAGGCTTTTCTAATCTAAAAATGTAATAAAAGTATTTTAAACCCTATCTTAAAATTAAATTCCTGTCTCACTCTAGTGCTAGTATTATATACAACTTATGATTGCTAAATTATGTCAAACAAACTGATTAGAAATATTTTTATTGCTAAGTGTTGCTTTCCAATCTGTATTGTCATATAGAATGATTATAAGCCTCATGGAAAATGACTCAATGGCACATAACAAAGACCTTAGATCTCATAAATTTCACTAACCAGATATTTCACTTGACAATCTAGCCTAAAGAAATAGTCTGTAATCAGAATGCTGATATGGTGATATACACTATGCATTTATGAATGCATCTGAAAATATGGAATTGCCTTAAATAAATTGAGAATCAGAATCAATGATGTAGTAGTTATTAAAGGTAAAGCTTTTAAAGTCTCTGTTAATAGTTGAATGGTCATGAAAGCTGAAGTGAGAAAATTAGGATACAACATTGTAATTAGAGCATGATAAAAATGCTCACATATACTGTGAGTAATAAAATCTACCAATGACAATAAAATCTGCCAATGTACACTGCTCTGGTTGGAAAATATTCTTTTATGTAGATATACTGTTTATATTTTTTCTGTTTTGACTTTCTTTTAAATTGGTTCTTTTTTTTATTGAAGGATAATTGCTTTACAGAATGTTGTTGTTTTCTGTCAAATCTCAACATGAATCAGCCATAGGTATGCGTATATCCCCTCCCCTTTGAAACACCCTTCCATCTCCCTCCCCATCCCACTCCTCTAGGTTGAAATAACTTTTATTTTTTAAATGTTACTTATAAATTAATATCTAAGTGCACAGAATAGAAAAAGAAAACAAGATAGGAAGGAATTAAAAACAAAACTAATAATGGTGAATTACACCCTTATGGCAGAAAGTGAAGAGGAGCTAAAAAGCCTCTTGATGAAAGTGAAAGAGGAAAGTGAAAAAGTTGGCTTAAAGTTCAACATTCAGAAAATGAAGATCATGGCATCCACTCCCATCACTTTATGGGAAATAGATGGGGAAACAGTGGAAACAGTGTCAGACTTTATTTGGGAGGGGGGCTCCAAAATCACTGCAGATGGTGACTGCAGCCATGAAATTAGAAGACGCTTACTCCTTGGAAGAAAAGTTATGACCAACCTAGACAGTATATTCAAAAGCAGAGACATTACTTTGCTGACTAAGGTCCATCTAGTCAAGGCTATGGTTTTTCCTGTGGTTATATATGGATGTGAGAGTTGGACTGTGAAGAGGGCTGAGTGCCGAAGAATTGATGCTTTTGAACTATGGTGTTGAAGACTCATGAGAGTCCCTTGGACTGCAAGGAGATCCAACCAGTCCATTCTGAAGGAGATCAACCCTGGGATTTCTTTGGAAGGAATGATGCTAAAGCTGAAACTCCAGTACTTTGGCCACCTCATGAGAAGACTTGACTCATTGGAAAAGACTCTGATGCTGGGAGGGATTGGCAGGAGGAGGAGAAGGGGACGACTGAGGATGAGATGGCTGGATGGCATCGCGGACTCGATGGACCTGAGTCTGAGAGATGGTAGTGAACATGGAGGCCTGGCGTGCTGCGATTCATGGTGTCGCAAAGAGTTAGACATGACTGAGCGACTGAACTGACTGAACTAATGGTTGCTTGGGGAAGTGGGTAGAAAAGGAGATTAACAGTAAATGGGAAGGAAGAACCTTATGGGGATGATAAAAACTTGAACCTGTTTGGTTTGCATAGTGTTGGCTTCATAATTTGGGAAATTTCTAAAAAGACTGAATTGTTTACTTTAAGTGACTGAATTATATATGTAAAACATGTTGCAATAATAATGTAAAAGAAAAAATCCAAGAAGTTTTAAAATATATTTTATCTTTATTAAAAATAAATAAAATATATTTTATCTTTATTATATTTTATAGTTAATTTCTGTTGTTTTCTGAATTCTTTCTTCTTACTCTAGAATCATTATTTCTGTCTCTCCTGAATGTTTTTTTCAAGGAACCTATTGATGTCCATTTCTACTTGAGGATGAAAACTCCAGTGATTTGGTAGAATATATGAATTTGGAGTTTCTCTTTAAGGGTGAAGTTTATTTATTCTCATATTTCCTGAATGCTAGAACAAGGGAGGCTGTACTCCAAGGTTACCAATATATCTCTTATTTGTTCTAGTTCTCTGCTTTGTTTAATTACTTTAGAGAACAACCACTGGCTTTTTTTCTCCCCTCAGGAAAAGAAACGCTTGGTTAAAGGCTGTTCTGCAATGTGGAGGGAGGGACAGAGAGTCTATCGTAATGTACACAGGCCTTCCATAAATCACTGTTGTCTCCTTCACTTTTCAGACGGCTCTCTGACATCATACTGTTTCTTAGTAGCAGCTTTTTTAGTGTTCTGCCAGGAGCTTTGCTCTTTCTTTGGTCACAGCTCTGAGCTCTCCCTCTACTTTTCCTTCAAGTTTCATCATTAACCACCAGCATACTTAGAAAAAAAAAAAAAGTCCTGAACATCAGAAATTTATTTCTTCACAGTTCTGGAGGCTGGAGGTCCCAAATCAGGATGACTGGATGGCTGAGTTCTGGTGAGAGAGCTTTTCCTGGTTTGCAGATGGCCACGTTCATATTGTGTCCTCACATGGCAGAGATGGGGGGAGAGCACCCCTCTTTCCTTGATGAATATGCTCATCAATCCCATCAGAAAGATACCATGCCTATCACCTCAACAGATACTCAGTGCGCTCAGTCATGGCTGTCTCTTAGCGACCTCATGAACTGCAGCCTGCCAGGCTCCTCTGTCCATGGATTTCCCACGCAAGAATACTCAAGTGGGTTGCCATTTCCTTTTCCAGGGAATTTTCCTGACCCAGGGATCAAAACTCGTGTCTCTGGAGTCTCCTGCTTTAGCAGGCAGATTCTTTTCCACTGCACCACCTGAGAAGCCCCGTATCACCTCATCTAACTCTCATTATGTAAGTTTCCACTTCCAAATTCCATCTCATTGCAGGGTAGGGGTTCAACTTATTCAATTTGGATTTGGTTGGAAGCATGGACACTGAGTTCATAACACCATTTCTCTTGTCTTGAAATACAATTTATATCCTTATTGTTCTTAAAAAAAAAACCCAAACCAGAAATCCAGCTTTTTGAGGTACAACTGATATGCAAAAAAACTGCACATATTTAATGCATACGGTGTGATGAGTTTGGACATCTACATATGCCTCTGAAAACTTCAGCATATCCTCTCACTTCCAAGTTTTCTTAATTGCATGTTATAGAATACCTGAATTATACTGGTTTACCAATAAAATAATTATATTACAAAGCAAAAATCTGGGAGTAGCCGGGACTAGTGCTAAGTTAGCATCTCAGCGATGCCAACGCACTATGCTGACATGACTTTAGTTTTTTGGTTGACTTCTCATGATCACAAGCTGAAGGCAGCACTCTACATCGTCACATAAACCGTGTCCATACAGGGAAAGACTTCCTCCCCACATTTGTTTCTTTTAATTGTGAAGATAAAACTTCACAATATTCTTTCACTACTTTTAATTTGGTTTCTAGAAAGGGAAGATATAAAGACATGGTAACATCTTAAGTTAGAAATGGATTTTTATTTACTTTTCTGTATGCTGAAAAATTTATTTGAACACTTTTTACAATGAGTATGTGTTTCTATATTTTGTATTTAAAAATACATATAAAGATTAGAGTCAGTTCTCCTCATCAGGTGGCCAAAGTATTGGAGTTTCAGCTTTAGCATCAGGCCTTCCAATGAATATTCAGGACTGATTCCTTTTAGGATGGACTGGTTGGATCTTCTTGCAGTCCAAGGGACTCTCAAGAGTCTTTTCCAACACCACAGTTCAAAGCATCAATTCTTCAGTGCACAGCTTTCTTTATAGTCCAACTCTCACATCCATAAATGACTACTGGAAAAACCATAGCCTTGACTAGACAGACCTTTGTTGGCAAAGTAATATTTCTGTGTTTTAATATGTTGTCTATGTTGGTCATAACTTTTCTTCCAAAGAGCAAGTATCTTTTAATTTCATGGCTGCAGTCACCATCTGCAGTGATTTTGGAGGCCCCCAAATAAAGTTTGTCACTGTTTCCTTTGTTTCCCCATCTATTTCCCAATGAAGTGATGGGATCAGATGCCTTGATCTTAGTTTTCTGAATGTTGAGTTTTAAGCCAACTTTTAACTCTCCTCTTTCACTTTCATCCAGAGGCTCTTAAGTTTTTCACTTTCTGCCATAAGAGTGGTATCATCTGCATATCTGAGGTTATTGATATTTCTCCCAGCAATCTTGATTCCAGCTTGTGCTTCTTCCAGCCCAGTGTTTCTGATGATGTACTCTGCGTATAAGTTAAATAAGCAGGGTGATAATATACAGCCTTGATGTACTCCTTTTCCTATTTGGAACCAGTCTGTTGTTCCATGATCAGTTCTAACTGTTGCTTCCTGACCTGCATATAGGTTTCTCAAGAGGAAGGTCAGGTGGTCTGTTATTCGATCTCTTGAAGAATTTTCCAAAGTTTGTTGAGATCCACACAGTCAAAAGCTTTGGCATAGTCAATGAAGCAGAAATAGATGTTTTTCTGGAACTCTCTTGCTTTTTCAATGATCTAACAGATGTTGGCAATTTGATCTCTAGTTCCTCTCACTTCTTAATTAAATTTTATTGAAAATAAATGCAATTATGTAATTCTTTATCTTTTGTAAATTTTGAATCAAAACTGATTTTTCAGTTTGGTCTATTTCTTGCCAACTAATGAAGGAGAGTGCTTTCTCGGTGATTATCTGCAGCAGTGATGGTCACCTGCTGATTCAGCTATATGCATGCATGCTCAGTCATAATGATGTCCAACCCTTTGAGAACCCATGGACTGTAGCTCGCCAGGCTTCTCTGTTCATGAGATTTTCCAGGAGAGAATACAGGAGTGGGTTGTCATTTTCTCTGACAGGAGATCTTCCTGACCCATGGTTTGAGCTTGCATCTCCTGCACTGCAAGTGCATTCTTTACCATGGAGCCACCAGGGAAGCCCCAATTCAGCTATATGCATGCATTCAAATTCTTAGGTTATTTTAGAGGTTTTTTGTTGTTTTTTTTTTTGGATGTAGTATAAAGAGTATTGGCCTGGAGATTAGGAGTCCTGTGTTACTCTCTCAAACTGACTGATCTTGGGTGTGAATATTTGAACAAATACTTCTCTGGACCTTCATCTATTCATCTGTAAAATGTAAAGTTGAGTTTCATCTCTATAGTTAAATCAACATTTACTCAGTCATATTTTCTATCTAAAGTTCCATTGGTTTTTATATCTTTAGTTCCCCCATGGCATCTGTTCGGTGCTTAACGTTTGCTGAATTGAATCACTGAACCAACATGCAACATGTCCTACAAAATGGATTTCAATCACCCATGGAAAAACTAAGGGCTAAAGACAGATTCATGCTAGCAAAGTCCTTTCAGAAGTTAGCTGATGAACTGTGTTCATTCCCAGCACAAAACTCCTTTGCCATTCTCTCTCAGCATCTCAATAATTTCTTAGTGAGAAACAGAACAAATTAGAGTATATTCATGAGGTATATTCTAGAAATAGTCACTGGTTAGTGTGAGAGACAGAAAAAAACAATTTAAATAGTTCTCTTTTTGTTTAATATTTCCAAACACTTTGTTTCATGAACTGAAATAAACAATACCACACATTTAGCAATGAGAAAAATTAAACTTGATTCTAAAAGTCTTAGATTTCATGAATTGAATTTCCAGATTCCATATGAATGGAGTAGGTATTGTTGTTTTTTAATTAATTTTCTCTTGATTTTAAGTCATTTTGGTTATCCACTTATTAAGTGAAGAGAATCCTGTGTAGATCCTTTGCCACTGAGCTACCAGGTAAACAACATGATATATCTTTGGGGTTTGCAATGTGTATAACCTTCCAAGGTGGTGCTAGTGGTAAAGGACTCACCTGGCAAGATAGGAGACTTAAGAGACATGAGTTCAATCCCTGGGTCAGGAAGATCCCCTGGAGGAGGGCATGGCAGCCCACTCCAGTCTTCTTGCCTAGAGAACTCCATGGACAGAGAAGTCTGGTGGGCTACAGTTCATAGGGTTACAAAGAATTGAACAGGACTGAAGTGACTTAGCAGCCAGGTGTGTGTGTGTGTGTGTGTGTGTGTGTGTGTGTGTGTTTATCTAGAAGGTTTGATAATGTTTTCTTCAGTGTAGATATGTTCCTACTCACCAAGTAGAAAATTAACTTGCTTTTGTGCTCAGATTTCTGC
Organism: Nanger dama; assembly: GCA_917880005.1. Lineage (NCBI taxonomy): Eukaryota > Metazoa > Chordata > Mammalia > Artiodactyla > Bovidae > Nanger > Nanger dama. The sequence goes on from CAKJTW010000040.1 coordinate 9,998,558, forward strand.
ACAAGGAAAATAAAACAAAATGGAATTAAAAAATGAAATAAAATTGAACTCCAAAAGAATAAGCAGAGTATGGCTTACAGATGTAACCTTTTAAAACAGATTTTTCTATCATATTTTCTAGATCCTGTTGCTTGATTCAATCTTTCTGCTTACGTTCCTTGTTTGTTTAGTCTAGAGTACTCAACTAGGTTTTTCCTAGAGGTGTAATCACTGCTTTTAAGATTTCAGTGCAGATTTACTTGGAAATACATCCTTTCATCAGGATACCAATTTCTAAATGATAATTAAGTGCATAAGTAATGGAAACTTGGAATATTAGTTTTAATTCTGCATGATTCTTCTGTTTTTCTTTACAAAATAAGTTATTTTCTTTACAGGTTAAGTTATTTCACTTATCTAAGAGAAAACTGGGGCTTCCCTGGTGGCTCAGTTGGTAATGAATCCGTCTGCAATGCAGGAGACCTGGGTTCGATCCCTGGGTTGGGAAGATCTCTTGGAGGAGGGTAACCCACTCCAGTATTCCTGCCTGGAGAGTCCCCATGGACAGAGAAGCCTGGCAGGCTATAGTCCATGGGGTCGCAAAGACTCAGTTCAGTTCAGTTCAGTCGCTCAGTCGTGTCCGACTCTTTGCAACCCCATGAATCGCAGCAAGCCAGGGCCTCCCTGTTCATTACCATCTCCTGGAGTTCACTCAGACTCACGTCCATGAGTCTGTGATGCCATCCAGCCATCTCATCCTCGGTCGTCCCCTTCTCCCCTGCCCCCAATCCCTCCCAGCATCAGAGTCTTTTCCAATGAGTCAACTCTTCTCAAGAGGTGGCCAAAGTACTGGACACAACAGCAACTAAGCACAGCAAGAGGGAAACAGAGTAATGCATCCCATTATAGGAGTATTAGAAACCTCTGTTTCCAGTTTCAGTATCGTAAGAAGTGTGTCCAGGGAGATTAAATTTGGCCTCCCATACTACACACACACACACACACACACACACACACACACACACACACACGCGTGTGCGCGCCTGTTAAGTCACTTCCGTCCTGTCCAACTCTTTGTAACCCTATGAACTGTAGCCCACCAGACTTCTCTGTCCATGGAGTTCTCTAGGCAAGAAGACTGGAGTGGGCTGCCATGCCCTCCTCCAGGGGATCTTCCTGACCCAGGGATTGAACTCATGTCTCTTAAGTCTCCTATCTTGCCAGGTGAGTTCTTTACCACTAGCACCACCTTGGAAGCCCATATGTGTGTGTGTGTGTGTGTGTGTGTGTGTGTGTGTGTGTGTGTGTGTGTTATTCACTGAGTCGTGTCTGACTCTTTGCAGACCCATGGACTATAGCCCGCCAAGCTCCTCTGTCTTCACGAGATTCTCCAGGCAAGAATACTGGAGTGGGTTGCCATTCCCTTCTCCAGGGATTGTCTCAACCCAGAGACTGAAACTGGGT